>OU830597.1:57764775-67764775 GCA_917563855.2 Limnephilus lunatus | reverse complement strand
GCACCCAATTTCATTTGATATTTTTTATGCGTAAGGGGTGGAATACATCAATTGAAAAATAAGTAACAACCCTATTAGTATACCTACCTACAAGTTAGTACGTTTAGAAGCCAGGTGTGGGTATTTCAGTTTTCATGATTTTATTTTAATTTAATTTTTTTAAGTCGAAAAGAATGTGACCTTATAAGGATACCCCGTCCTAAGGTCACATTGTACATGGTTTTGTGTATGAATTATGAAACACGTCACGTTTTTTTGTAAGTATTTTTTTAAGTACGTTTTTGTAATTATCCTTACAAAATTTACAGGTTTTACACCTGTGGCAAGGAACATTGATAAATGCGCATAAGTTGTAGAGCTTTAGGGGTGTTGAGCCACGTAGCTTTTCCTGCACCTGAAAACCTGAAAGGTATACATGTTAATGGTAGTTTACGACCGAAGTACACCGAGCTTCAAATCCCATATTTCGAGCACATCACCTGCGGCACGTGAGGCGTGCATTGACCACTGAGTTCAAAGCATTAGCATCCAGGTGCCGTTCCGCACTAGTGCCCGTTCTACCCCTAAGTAATGGAAGCTTTTAAAACTAGCGAGCTAATTGCAATAATGCAGACCTAAAAAGCGATATCACATATACTTAATCATCTGGCCGAATATTTATAAGTCACTTCAGGAAAAACTTGCATTCGGATATATCGGTTAACGATATACAACGTGGGAAGTTCTCAAATTTAATCATAATAATATCGAAACAAAACCAAAACAAAAATTCTAGAATTACGATTCCGAAAAAAATGTTTGTGGTTTTGAAAACTAAACATTTTGCAATGGCTTTTGATAACCGTTAAATTCGATAGTAGTGTCGTTTATTAATGCTTGCGGTGTTGTCACTGTTTTAATATTATGTTTGCAGTAAATTGAAAGACAGTCATAAAAAGGGTTATCATATCGCGACAGAAAAGCCGCCAAAAGATACTCCGCGCCTTTGTGGGCGATCTTAATCACGAGGTTTGCTAATAAAACTTTATTATTACATTTATTACAATCTCGATTAGTGGCGCTCGTTGGAGGGTGTTAAAAAGACAACCAAACACGGAAGTTCTGAGAAATACTTAGTAGAACCAATTCATCACGAGATTGTTCCGCAGTCCGGTTTGAAATACCAGAAACAATCCACCCCATTTCCACTTCTAACCACGTAATAATACGAGTATATTGTCGACATAACAATGCTTCAACCTATACCAGAAATGAACGTAACATTACGGAGTTCATAAAAAAAATATAAAGATTTATCTTTACACACAACCTCAGTAAAAAATAACCCGAAAGGAGCAAATACATAACAGTGGATTAGGCTGGGGGGAAAAGGGCAACATGCGAGGAAAGGAATGTCCATCGGAGGAAAGAGATGAACTTAGTGGAAACATGCATCCAAGAGCCAGGGGCATATTTGAGTAAACGAAAGTCACTTTTAAAGTGTCCATTTTCACTTGCCCGTTTTTTTATTGTCAAAATTCCTCTTGACAAAAAAGTCAGAGCTGGATACAAATAAAACATATTTTATTAAATAATTTAAGCGACGCAAGAAAGCATTTAAAACAACTGTCATTTAGAATTTTAATAATAACGAAGACAACTGAGCCAATTTAACCAGCGAAATTGATGATTATTGATTATATACCTCTGTTTTTACAATTATCAGTGATATCTCTTATTCTGTCGAAATACGCCAATACAAGGCAAAATGCTGAGTATCGGAACCTACTTGACACAGACTTATTTGTTGGGATAGGGCCTTAGAGGAAAATATATTACGTTCCAAGAACGAGACCATGTATTTGGTTTGGTCAAGTCTATCTTTTCTTAGGGTCAGTTCAAAGCAGAAAGTTTGCAGACAAAATAAATCACACACGAAAATATTTTTCTAGAAAGTGTAAGCGAAACTATTGGCTACATAAGACTATTGATGTGTAATATTTTGACATGCGTACTATATTTTATACTTGTTAGCTTGCCAGACGGGTGTAACTGGTCTTCACAAAATAACACAAGATTTACCAATTCATTGAATAATACATTAGGAATCTACTGAATAACTAAAATATTACGGTTTTAATGACGTAATTAATATCAACATTGCACGGTAACTCATTTTTTTGGGAAAACAAAACAGAAAAGCACGAACGTAAATTAATTCCTTGAAGTTAGCGTCTGTACGAAAACTTGATATTATTAGCATAGTAAAACCCAAAACCATTCATATTCACAAACTAAATAATGCTTACGTATGAGTAAGAAACGAAAATAACAATTAAGCTATATTACTTTCTTAAAGCGTCATTCAATTATCGATTTATTACCATTTATCGATTTTGTTTTGGTAAATACCGACTTATCAACAATGAGGTTATATATTATAAATAGACTCGCACTAGTCTCACATACTCGCAATATAATGTGGAAAGCAAGCAATATTCTTTTGTTTTCAGCGGTTTTCAGAATAATTTCTAAATTCAAAAGTTTATTCCTGTGTGATAAAGACAGACAATCAAAGAATGTACGTGTGTGAATGTCATAGATATAAGGTCGGGCAGCGTATGCTTATGTCGATTTGTGATGCAAAGTTCACCGTCTCCTTTTCTTAAGGCCCACTAGAATAAAAGGTCCGGATGCCTGTCGGACTTTTATGTGTCGAGCTACGAAATAAATACAATAGGGCAACTACAGTTTTCAAATTGTGGCGATTGTCGTCAATACTTGTTGGAACTGATGATGTTTGTGTTGTTTTGCCGCAAGTAAACAAATAAACAGTGTTTAGGCTGATTAGTCTATTTTAAAATAGTAAAGTTTACTTAGCAACAGTAATTTGGCTGTTGCGCGTCCAGACCCTTTACTTTAGTAGGCCTTGAATTTTCTCTGATAACGCGTAAAACCGCGGGCGGGAAACATGAAAATTAATTGTAATATTTATAATAATTGATAATAATAAGTAATTTGCGTGTACATACAAATGAAGTGTTATTCCTTCGGCTTTACGACTATTTGCCTTATAATTGAAGCATTTTATCATCACACAGGAGGGCATTTTGGCGCTTTGCAATTCAATTTACTTACTGGAAAGTGTTGGTAAGACACGACCTTACTCGACGCGTAGCAGTTTAGTACTAAAGAACTAGAAATAGAGACCGTTACAATTGTCCTGTATTTGGCTTCCCACTTTGAGATTTCTACCCCGCGTCCAGTATTAACGTCATTGCTTATCAATAAGCAGAACATTTTGATATACGTATTCCTAAGTGCCTAGAACATAAAATGGTTTTTTAAACGTAATTCAACTTTCATGCTGGTATCTATTTGGACTGAAATAGGTGTCCATTACTTCATTATAAGAAATACGCAGTTTAATTTTTTTTTAAATTGTGGCAGCATCCCTTAAAAAGGACATGGAGCAACTTTTTGTAACAGTTTAGAATATACGCACATAGCCCAACTAAAACGATTTGCTGTTAAGGTCCTCTAATAAAAGAAAACTACATTAACGAGATTGTCGGTGCGTAGACAATTAAACGGCAGGAACCCTAAAACGGGCCATATCTGTTCCGTACTATAAAAGATGTGGATATTTCCGAGCCGTAAGTACTAGCCGATTAAAACTCTCCCGTGTTCCATGTTGTACATTTCGCCAAGTAATTATAATAGAGAGACAGTTATCACGATGCGGGCGGCTCTATGCTTGAAAGGATTCACGTCTATTTGTATACAAATGTTCGTAATGGAACTTTTCACTGTCCAATGGCGGAATGAATTATTGAATCTTTTAATCTAGATTCTAGTACACTTTCAGCTTCAGTGGGGATGCAAAAAACTATTTTGATAGACACTTTTAGCGTTTTATTGCCTCGCCAATACACGACGGGAATCCACAATTTATCATTCATTTTACGACAAAAATATATCTTTTTTCAATTCAGCACCTTTTATAAACTGACGAGAAAAGTATGTACATATCCGAATTATTATTTATTATTATGTGTTTGTCTCTCTAGTGTCGCTTTTTTCGTTTGATCGAGTTTCAAATCACAACGGTGCTAAAGAAGTTTTCACTTCAATAAAAAAATTACTAATAAATCACCAGCTTCCCTTTCTCGCGACAGGAATCCCATCCAAGAACTGGAAGTGTAATCCGTTAATTTTAATTTAAATAATAACGCAAGGGTCGCAATATTACAAAGACAGCCATTTTTTTCGTAACCGGAATTCCTTTCAAGGTTTTCAAAATTTACCGCGGAATTATTCAACTTTACCCTCGAATTTAGAGCAGCACGAAGGTTGTAGTAGAAGGGTGAAAACCTATTTTTTTTAAAGTTAACATCTAGAGAACAATTTACTTTTACTTGATTGATAGTGATAGCTGCAAAAATTATAATATACATATTCTTGCACACGAAAGTTCATAAAATAACTCAATATAACTTTTATTTTATTATTTTTTAAATAGATCCACATGAGAGTACTCCACTATGTCATCGTTGGGGATTCTACGCGGAGGGAATTTTAGGGAAAGGAAGGAGAGCAAGTTCTGGGAAGGTAAAGGGTATTAGGGGTGGGTAGGAATCTGGGGTTCAGTGTGTTCAGGAATGACGGACGTATGACTCGATTCCTCCCACTGCGGTGCGTGGCGCTGGATCGAGGGAGTCCGTCTGTAAAGGTCAAAAGAACTCCATAACCGGTCTCTCCCAACCAATTTCTAACTAAAATTAAAATTTTCAAAATAGGTTTAAAGATTAAGGAAGGGTTAATTTTAAAAAAAATTACAAATCATCAAATATTTAAAGTTAATTTTCACGTTCTGTGATTATTTCCGTTTTATGAAACAATATAATGATATAACAACAGAACCTGAATAGAACTTACACAGAACGTGAAAATTAACTCCAAATATTTGATGAATTGTTCAAATTTTTTGGAAAAAAAAACCGTTTTAAGAGTACCGAGGTACTAATTCTGTAACGCGGACTAAAAAGTTATCTTTGCCTAATCTACAGGCACACTCGTATGTTAAAATAACTTAGACTTCGCAAGCTAAACCGCTAACTTGCTTACCAAGTTTGTTTAAAAATCATTTTACGAGAATTGTTCAGTTTAACTTTTAGTACATAGCAACATAGCTATTTGAGAAAATTCTAAAGCAAGAATATAAAAGAAAACTGAAGTTATCTTTTCTACAAAATAATTATATTATATTACTAAAATAATTATATTATATTACTTAAATAATTCACAACTGTGCATCCCAAAATATTGTGAATGAAAAAAAAAAACATTTGTAAGATCGAACTTCGGAAAAACCACACAGTTCCCTGATGTGTTACGCGATATGTGTATTTATCTTCCCTTCCATGTATTTGTGGAACGTTTTTCAATGAAAATGTAAATAACGCTTTACAAGGAAAGGTACAACTGCACCTCAGGTTGATAATCTTACTATGTAATATTATAAACGCGAAAGCTTGTATGGATGTATGTGTGTTTGTTACTATTTCACGCGAAAACTACCCAATGGATTTTAATGAAACTTTACAATAATGTAGCTTATACATCAGAATAACATATAGGCTATAATTTATAAAGCTAGGTAGGAGGGGACGCGGGAGGGGAACGAGAACGCACGGGAAAGGTGATTCATGGAGAAACAATGTATTTCTTTGAATATGGCATTTCAACGCATGCCGGGAACCAGCTACCTAGTACTTAAATAAAACCATCAAAATCGAAGATTCGTATTTCCCATTGTTCTCCCCCAAAACTGGACCCATTTTAACTGAAACTAGGTATATTGGAAGAAAATATTCTATGTCTGTACGTTTTGCTTTTTTTAAATGCATTGTCCAGTTTGTACATCGAACATCGGTTGATGGGGTTAAAACAAGGCAATTTTAATTTTGGAGGGTCCTAACTCCCATAGGAAGTAACTTATCAAAAAAGCAAAATGTACCGACACCTAAGTGGTCGATATTTATATTACATTACACTAGTGTCAACATCCAGCGAGGAATTAGGGAATGGGTTAAGATGGACAAAACGCCGCTTGGTTTCCCCTGAATATCGATATTTTGCAATATGTTCATGAGGTTCATTTTTAAACTTTTTCCTGATATAAATACATGACTCAAGAAAATTCCTGAAACTGAATGAGAAAATCCCCTAGAAGTGTACCGAACGAAACGTTTAAATAAATCTTACCTCTTCACCAGTCACGATAAATATTCATTGCAAATGGCAAACGTGAATGTAGCAGAGTTAGACGAGTGAGTGCATGCATCAAGAGGTATAGGTATGGACTATGGACACATGGTATATTGGTGTGGGGTACCTAGATACATTGTGTCCACGTCCAGTGGAGGCTTCGGTTGAGTGCGCGCGCACCGTCACGCGACCCGCCACCGCGCATGCGCCAGTCGCATCTGCGCGCGCAAACCCATCTCACCTACCGCCGAAGATTCAGTGATCTATGGATCGAACACTAATAATAGCGGCCACCTTCACTCGTGCGCTTGATAACATCGAGGGTGCTCTAGACTCTGGACCACGACCCACTATTATTTGCCAGTGTAAATTGTGATTAAGTGCGTTCAGTGATAAGCGACATAAATATAAACAAGGACCGGCACATAAATAAGGTGGGAATAAAATCAAATTATTTACGAATAACAACGTTCTGTTTTTCAGAAATTATTCATGTTCGGTAGAGAATACTTTATCGTGCTCTATATAATCAAATGTTTGTATTCGTAATATTATTTACACTAAAAACTATTGAAAATTCAATCGTAGTTTTGTCATTGTTATTTGATTCTAATTTAATTACATACAACATTTGTTGACTGGTAAGAGATTTGTGATAAAAAGCCCTTTATTGAAGAGCGATGTTTGAAATGTGTCAACGAGTTAAAAAAAATATCCAAGATCTATTTGGAGAAAATATAACAAGAAATTCATAACATTTTGATTATTGAATTATACACTTATCACAGTATGTATATACTAAAATCTTACAATGGCTAAACGCACTTCTGGAAGAAAGATATGTAGTTTTTAACGGGTATATTACTAAACGTAAACTAACTAATTAAAGCTAGATTTGATTAATCATTATAATACTTGCCAGCAGAAATAAAAAAATAATCATCTAAACTTCCAATTATTGATCACACGACCGTTGAATCTATCAACCATAAATATGTAGTAGGGACAAACGCAGGTGAAATTTACAACTGTCACACCTGGCATGGTTTGTTGCGTGCTATATGACTAAATAAAACATAATGAATTCTGTTTGTTAAAAATGTGCATAGTAGTTTTATTGTTTTCCATTTTCTCTCACAGAATCCTACTGTGATTCAAACAAATGTTATATTAGTATACAGATAGCTGATAACATTTAAAGATAACCGATCACACATATTGGAAATTACCCAAGTTCTTCAAGAAAAGGTAGTTGGAAAACCATGCGGGACAATAACTTTTCACAAAAATATATAATATACCTGAAAACCTTAACTCTTTCCAGGAATTTTCGTTAAACAAAAAAAGTTATGATAACGTCATATTACAGTGGTATAAAAAAATATCGCAACATACGATATAGTACTGTCTACTGTGTAGGTATCGTAGAAAATATATTTTCATAAATGCCTTCATTAGTACTTTTCACGGTCCGCTTTGAATTACGGTTTCAAGGCTCATCTCGAAATAGAGAAGAGCAGATTATATATGCTTTTCTTATTATAACCAGAGAGAAAAACAACTTCTACCGAAGATGATAAATTGCAGCATCAACATCGATGTGACACTTCGTGAGAATCCACTTCAAATATATCAGCTTAACACGTAAAACTTATTTTAGAAATTCGATAATTCCATTAAATTTATTTATTGTCGTAAGTTATAGATATCTACTAATCTGACGACTAAGATAATTGATGCTTTAAGTTTGAGTCGTTGACGACAACATGACATTACAAAACAAAAAGGTCACGAAATAACAACTATGAGGCTCAATAATGAGATAATCACCTTGTGTGTCTCTCGACGTGACCTTCATTTACCTGTGCTCGAGTAAGTATGAGTACCGGCTCTGAATATACTTGCGGTAGCTTATATATAAAAATAATAGTAAGTCATATATCTTAGAGCGATGATTTAATATTCCGTAAAAGCAAAGCAGAAAAACATTTTCGATTCCACAAATTATTCGGACATGCAATCCGTAAACATATGAATATATTATAAGTTATATACCGATTTCACAGGCTAACAAAAAACGTATGGAACCTACTTCACACATTTTAATAAGAACACTTTATTATTTTAAATAAAATATTATGAACCAATTATGTACTAAATTATGCGATGGGTGGTAAGTTATTACACTTGCTTTGTTGCTACCGTTAGGTAATATGAAAAATTGAAGACCCGCGCGTATTATGGTTTTTCAACAACGCAATCGAACGAATTTTTACAAAACACAACGCTTTTGCCAATAAACATCAATGTACAAGATGAACGATAACATGAAATTCTCTACAATTCAAATGAAATAATTATACAGTCGCCAAATATTTATCCGGTTCATTTCCTGCATTAATTCAAAATTCATTTACTTAGCTGCTAAACTACCATAAAAATGAAACGTAATCGGCCGTAAAAACGAGCAAATTACATTGTGATTAACACTAAATACACGTCTTCAAACGTCTCATTAAACGATATTCAAATAAGGCGAATCAAAAAAATACGACTTAGTGATTAAATGTATGTTTATCGATTAGTAATTAATCCGTTAATACTTTTCACGAAGACTGAACTACGTAATTTCCATGTTAGCACACCGTAGCAAATAGAACACATTTTAAATTGTCTAAGACTATCGGTAAGTAAACTCATGGGAACGTTGTTTGTTCATGGAAAACTTTACGCAAAACGGAGGCCTGATTAGTTGGACATACATTAACCGACTTTCGGGGACTTCTGCTACTGTTAATACTCTTTAGGCACACACTAAATCATGTTAATTTATTTTCAACAACAAAATAATAATATTGTACACACGTAAGACCGTAAGAGGCTTAGATACAAAAAAATGCAAATAAGTATTTCGGTCTGGAGATAGTCACGCACACCAACGGGCCGGTATTAGTCCAAATCTGCCATGACAATGTGAAGGAAATGATGTCTGGGAAGACCTTCACCAGTATTTTTGGCTGATAAAAAAGAATCTGAAAAAGTCAACCGTAGACTTAATATCGTATGAAGTAAGAACACAAATACATTATATTTGAGAGAGTTTTATGAGGTCAGACAAATAATCGTGTTATGTTCACGATGTTGGGTTTTTACCGCAAAAGGAATGAAACTCAAGTTGATACCTAACGTAATATTAAGTTGTTTTGATAATATACTAATAGAAACTATCATCAGAAAAAAACCCTACTTTATGTGTTCTTGTGTTAAAATATAAACGAAGTTTTAGTTTTCAAATGCACTAAGGTCAACACAGATAAATCACAAAAATGGCAAAAAATACAGTAAACGTAATTACGTTACGAGTAAAAAAAAATATATTGTTCTAATACTAGCACGTAAATGTGACGATAAATTGAGATAAGGTTTCTTCATCAAATACTTATTTTTTTAAAGTACACTCGAACTATTTATTGTACAAGTCTCTTTATGGAATAACTTGAGTTTTTCATCAAAGGAATTGTCATTGGTTCAGACAAACTTTCAATGAGTGTTTTTATCTTGTTTGTATGGAATAGATAACTCTATTATTTTATGCCCCGAAGAAAACTTCAAGTTGAATTCTGAACAGAAGACTCGTAATAGTCTTGTTGTTGCCGTAAGCCTTGTTTTGAATTATCGTGTACTTTTTACATCGATATTCCATAATATCTTTCCTATTTAATATTCAAAAATGTAACATCTCTCAACAGTGAGTCATTAAGATTGATATAGGAAACGCAAACAGCGAATGAAAAGCGCTAATTAGGCACATGAGAAAATAATAATCATCATACGCGGAAACAAGTGTTCCATCATGGGATAATAACTTTACCAAAACAATGAGTAAATTTTCGAGGTGGTTCAAACATTTGTATGGAATATGAGGACAACCTTCGCGATAGCCGTGTGTCAAGGATCGTGATCTCCGTCTGATGGTGAGATAGGCAGAAGGTCAGAACTGAAGCGGTGTTGTTCATCCTCAAAATGACGCCAATTTATTCACCTGTCATACATTTACGCTTCACCCATTGTTATACCGTAATCGTTTCTATCCCTTTGCCAGAAAAGCAAGTTTAATCTACCTGGCTTCAGGTACGTGCGATTGAATTTATTGTGTCGAAAGATTAATAGCAAGTTTGTCCTCCTTTTGCCTGAAGGTATCAAAAATTGCTACGCAAAAGACTTCGGTGACATCTTTGCGTGAAGATCGATGCAGCCGTATGAAAAACTTCAATGAGGTCTATTTTCGAGATTTCGGCAGAATTAATAATAATTATTTATAATAAGTCCGCTCTTTTCCGATTAGTCACCATTGTCACCAAGATAACCGTACATTAATTTCACATATTTTTTAAACATTGTCATTCCCATTCCCCCATATTACATAATTGTAAGAACCTATGCAGTTCACGCAAGCCATACAAGCAATTGTTTAACAAAAACGATGATTTCCACCGCACATTAAAGATAAAATATTTAAGATGTGACCTTGCGGCTTGCTTCTGTATATGTTTGAAAAACACTAAAGAGATATCCGATAGCTCACTTACATAATAGCTTAGAGCCGAGGTTTTCTTATTTGCAATATAAATTTGCAACGGTATTTATCATATGATTACACCACCCGCATTATTCTTTTTTTACCATTACAATCATTTTCAACAGAATCGAATCGATCAATAGAAATCACGCCTTATCTTTTATCTTAAACAATCATACAATTATGTGTATATAATGTGCCCGCAACTAGTCAAGGCTTTAAACTCACATGGGTGACATACATACATTAATACAGGTTGTTAAGGGATATACTTGACTTACTTTAACCGGTGAGTGCTGACATTATTTGGAGTAAAAAATGTTAATGAAATTTTGGTCTCCGGTCACTTTTTTATGTCTTTTTTTTTTTTTTTTTTCTTCAAAACCAAATTTTTAAAAATTCTTCCACATGTCGTCACTGGTTACTTTGCCGAATAACCGTTCAATCCCTCACCCGCCTCTAACTGTTTAATATATACTGTTATATTTTTTAGGTTTTTAGATGAAAGAAAAAACATCAAAAAATGTCACCGGAGACCAAAATTTCATTTACATTTTTACTCCAAATAATGACAGGAATCATTAGTTATATTTTATTTGTTTGTTATATCATTATATAACTTAATAAAAAACATTAAATTGACCGAGAAAAACAAGCATGTCGTGGTCGTAACCGACTCGTAACCAGTATGATCATTATTTGAATCAATTGTCGGCATGTATAAATTATGTTTTCCTTCATTTAACTACGATAAGAATCATTAAAAAATACCATATATTTGAGTATAGGCTAATAACGGCTACAATAAGAGGCTTTTAGCAAACGTCACGCGATACAAAAAAGCCGCTAATAATTTTCAGCCGTAATACTCGTCGTGAGCACCATATTGCATAAACGTCTTTCAATTTAGTGTGGTCACGTGCCGCTCACGGGGCCCCGAGAAGGCAAAGCGAGCTGGAGCCGACCACAGAACATTATGAATTATGACGAATGGCCATTCAAAGTGCAACAATATACCTTAAAACAATGCCACCGGTGGCCGCAAGATGAGCATCATGCATAATATATCACGACCCACATCATAATGTACATAATAAAAATACGATGTTTGGAAATGGGAAAACTGTCAAAGTTTTTTTAATGTGACCGCAATGTTGTCACACAACATGGTGGCCGCATAAGAAAAATGAGGGAAAATTTATAGTAATACTAGTTTTAGCATAACAACAAAACGTTTAATGTGTAGAAATCCGTATAATTAATAATTAAATAAAACTTTTTATAAATAAGATAAATCAATAACTTTATTTTTACAATAGTTACTCACGAAAATCTAAGGAAAATAATTTCCATCAGGGTCTATGTGATCTTGGGGAATGATGTGTGGAGGGTCTTTTAAAGAAAAAGAAGGAAAAACGTATGAGAGGTAGGTGGGAATCTGGGGCTCAGTGTGTTCAGGAATGACGGACGTATGAATCCATCCGGCCAAAGCGATGGGTCGTAAAAGTCCATCTGGAGAGGTCAAAAGGCCTAATTCAAAGAGTCTATATCGATCCGGTCCGCCACGCAGTTGTTAGGCAGATGCATCCGCCGCCAAGACCCGGACTAACCTCACCCCGGTAACCCCTGCTAAGTCACCAAACAAAGCGAATTACTTGGGGTGACCTATGGCAGAGGATGTTGGTTAACCAATAAAACAATAGGTTGATAATAAAACAATAACTTTTGCATTTATATGTCAATTCTACGACACCTCACAAACTCCCAACCTAGATCCCACTCCAACCCTGACCCTAACCCGGTACACAAACGAAAGAATGTCCACGTGACTGCAATATAAGACCCCATCTAAAAGTAGAGCAGCAGATGTGAACAGGAGGTAATGAAAATTCACGCCCCGTAAGCGCAATAGGTACATAGCTGTGTGTGTATATTTGTAGGTAACAGGAATTTCGGTTGGCTTTGTTTGGGAGTAAAACAAAATCACAAAAAGTGGAGACCGCAGGTTTTCCCGACGCGATATAACAATACTCGATTTTTTAATGAAAAAAATAACAATGCATTCAGTTTTTTTTATTTGTCATCCGAGAAAAAAAATTTGGAGTTCGTGGTATACAAAGATAATGTTCAATTTTAATGCTTAAGTTATATTATTTCGGATCAATTATTTTATCCACTTGTAGGAAACGCGATATAATATATAGAAAAACACGTGCGTACATATATATTTACATAAATTACATTAACACATAATATATGTAATTTTTTTAGATATTGTGTAGAAATGGCAAAGTTATTCCTCTTCAAAACGAATACTAAAAATTAAATGCTGAAATATGCTGAGGACAGAACAAATCTGAAAATGAAATGTATCAGAAAAAAGCCGCATGTATGCGGGTCTAGAAAAAAACACTTAAATAAGAAACGGAGTTTATTGAGTAAACACAAAAATGAAGTAGGCTTCCAAGGAAAATTCAAATTTCGTATCACTTAACTCTATTGTGGCCAAATTTGTAGATCTCAATGGAAAATTATCGATTACAGCAACTTTAATTAAAACATGGAAATAAATTGTTCTAGCAGATAAAACTAATCATATCTAATATCAGGAGGATATTGCCATTTCTAGAGTTTACAGTTTCTTATTTATGTTTGATCCTAGTTTTAAACAGACTATCCAATTGGATGGCTAGCATTTAGTTCCATTGACACCATTATTTTTACATTAGCTCCACAGAGGCGTTGGTTGAGGAAAACAATTTCACTCAGGGCCTACGTCATCTTTGGGATCTGTGTGGAGGGTATTTTTATGGAAAGGAAGGAGAGAAAGTTCTGAAAAAGAAAAAGGTATGAGGGATGTGTAGGAATCTGGGGATCAAAGTGTCCAGGAGTAACGCACGTATGAATCCATTGCGGTGTCGAGACTCCGGCCGGAGGTAAAAAGGTCTCCTTCCTCAGTCTCTCCCGAACCGGCCCGCCACGCAGAAGGTGGGCAAACACATCCGCCGCCAAGACCTAAACCAAAACCTCACCCCATCAACCCGTAGCTGCTGCTGAACTGCTAAGTCACCAAACGTAGCGAACCACTTGGGATGACTTATGGCAGAGGTGTCGGTTATCCAAAAGTGGTTTCTGGGGCGGCGGTATTATAGATACATGGATGAAACGACCCAGCAACTTAATAAAATTATATACCTAAATTATATACTAATGGAATAAAATTAATCCTAAACCTCGTTTTATTGCAGCGATAAAAATGGTCTGTACCTGCTTTGGTAAATCAGTATTATCGTAAGATTAATAAAATGGATTAATCAGTAGATACCTACTAAATTAAAATCAATGGACCCAGACAAAGCTCTTATTGTTTGAGACTGTGACGCAAAACTAAACCGAGTTAAGAAAAATGTTGATTTATTTTGCATGACAAAAATCTACAGCTGAAGCCCCTATTTTACATAAAAATATTAAATCTACTGGGAGCTGTGTGTACCTATACCGTATACATATTCTGCCTTACAATTTAAAAGAGAACTACGGGCTCAAACCATTTTAAGTTACTTTATAAGTCGGGCTAGGCGCCGCGCGCCGAAGGCAAAGGTTACCAAAGAAAATAAGATAAATCATAAAGAAAAGGGGAAGATCTCTTGCAAAACCATGCTTTCTGAGAAAAATTGATGGGCTTTCATCAAAAATATAGCTCGAAAGAACGCTTCGTGAGAGTAATGATCTCATAACATAAATCTCAGCAAAAGAAAGAAAATTGAAAGAGATACATTTAGTCCACATCTGAGTTACATTTACACCGATTCCAATTGCAAGCAATAAAACTAATTCGATCGTGAAAAGGTGGCTTTTTACAAAACTTTCACTTTATTTATTAGTATAATCCATTCAGATATGAAACTGTCTTCTCCGACTGACATTTTTTTTCTTTATTTTTTCCCGATAATATTACAACATATGCGAATTCATTTAAAAAAAAAAATTACATAAGCATAAAAAATAAGTAAATGTAAGTAACTGGAATCCACTAAAGGCACTTTGAGTAATATAACAACAAAAATACTAATAAAATACAGCATCAAGCCACTTTTAACCACCCGGACCCATAATCTTGTTTGTACGATAGTGTAAAATTACTAGACGTATGACGTATGAGTCATACCTGAATTACTAATGTAAGTTATTTATATATTATATTATGTAAGTTATATGTATAAGTAAGTACATAACGTTAGTTTTGTTAAGTGAAAAGTGAAACATGAAGGTTAACAAATAGTTTAGGAAGAGCGTATCATTCATTCATAATTTGAATTTTGTCATTTAATTTGTTTTGGTAGAAAACTAAATCTACGAGAACAATAAAACTGCTATGTGGTTGCATTAATTTCGAATTGGTTTGAGGGTGTAAAATACATTGTTAGTCCTTCTTTTGCTAATATTATTTTATTTTTTTCGGTAATATTTCTGTTTTTAAATACACATTTCATAGTTTGCATTATACATAAAATTTACGGATATTAAATGTTTTAGTTTATTTCTATAATTAACTCGGTCGAGAACGTTTTATTTCTATTATACATAATAGAAATAATATAACATTAATAATGTGCTTTTTAATTGTTTGTAAAGGCGTTGTAAATGCATCAAGCGCACCACCCCAAGTATGCCGTAAAATAAGTATGTAAGATATCTTAATTTAGATATGGTTTATTAATTTGCGATTTCCAATTTAGATTTATTTAATTTACGTGACTTATTTTGATGACATAAATTGATGTTGCATAGGTAGATGAGAGGAGGAGGAGACTTGAATCCGACACGCGTGAGACGTTACACTTGACCAATCTATTGATAATTTAATAAATTACTCTATTAGCATTAAAATACTGCAGAGTGGATTTAAAATCAAATTAAAACCTTTACTTTCTCGTTTTAATGAGCCATGAACAATTGCAATCAATATACGTATAAGAACACATATTCGATCAACGTTAACAAAACACTTTAAAGCTTGTATGTAAAGAGGGTGAAAACTATTTTCTAAATAATACAAAAAGCTGAGCGTGTAGCATTTGCCGGTCCATATAAATTGTTACAAAGAAATCAGAATGCGTGGAGAATGCAGATTTTTTATCTCCATGAAGAAACAGTCCGCGGCTGCATTTACAATTTCTCAATAATCCCGAAGTAGCCATTAGTCGATTTTCTCCATCACTGTGATGTCTTTCTTGAGTAAAAAATATGAAATTATGATTTTGTTACACAAGAACAAAAACGTTTGATTTTATCTATTAGTTGGATTGCAACACTGAAGAGTAAGTTTACCTACCAGAATTCATCCCAAAGGGAAAACTATATGATAATATTATACTGACTTCTTCTGGTACGTATCTCATTCTTTAATTTCCCGAGAGATTTGTTGTGCGGAGTTTCTCTTTTATAAACAGTCACAATAATATAAGATACATATATTACCTACCATTCGGTTTTTATTTTCAAAACGATTATTTTAGTATCGATTTCAAGCTATCGGTGGATTTAACCGAGTGAGACGGTGACAGGCAAAATTCATTACCCGGAGACGTAACCTTTGCTAAATCAATATCAATGTCGGTGATTCATGTCGAATTAGCAAAGTCTTTGACCAATGTAAGTGAGACGTGAACAGCAAAACACTGGACTTATAGTAAGTCGAGGTCGGGCCACTGCTACTAGACCAAGGTTCTACGATGCTCTCGGCATAAAGTCTTGCGATATTGGCTTATTCGGCTTGTCACTGAACAATTAACCGGACTTTCTGAATCTATTCAAATATTCCCAACTCGTCTGTTTATGCCATTCTGTATTCGCGTTACAATATTTTCAATGTAAAATAACCAACAAAGAAATAATAAATAATGCTACAGCCGTTCTTATAACTTGTTATAAAAATCATTAATCTTTCATTCAATATTCTTTACATCTGGAAATATTTTTTTGTAAATAACTTTCTCAGAAAAGATATGAATAACATGTCTTTAGGGCAAATGGGGCAAATTTTCAATAGGAAGGAACATAGGTACCTCAATGATGTTCCAAAATTTCTAGAAGCCTAGAAATAAATTCCATCATGTTATCCAAACGTAACAAGTTTAAAATTAAGTATTTCGAATTGTGGAGACGACAAGAATAGCTTTCGTTTATGAAGAAGTCACGTTCGTGAAAAAATGATACGGCCAGAAGCACGTATCAAAGAGTTGCGCATGTGACAACTTGCGATCACTCCCTCTCCCGTCTTACGAATTCACTTTTCCGATCGACACTGTACCCAGTTGGTACACAGTACATTCAATACGTGTTTTTCCAGGCACACCTTGAGCCGTGTCAAGAAATGCTTACTCTGGGATCACGGAAATAAATAATCCGCTACGGGTCCTGGAAACCACGTACATGTAGCTGCGTAGCATACAAAACTAAGTTTAATTTACACCAAAACGAGTTCACAAGTATGTATCATACTCTTACATTCTCAATGTAGATTTAAAATTAACGTTTTCCATATTGACACATAAAAAAAGGTTAAATATTTTCTTTAAAACACGCAACGTATCATTGCAGAGGAACGCAAAAAAGTTATTTGTACTTATAATCACGCGAACATTCTGAAAGAAAATACTACAAATTATTCCATGAATTTCACTTAGCCGCGCCCGCTTTGGAAAAAACATTATATTGGCTATTATGTAAATTCAAGAGGTTGATGTTTTCAGAGAGGGAAGTTTGTTGACATAGATTTTCCTAAGGGCCACGTGTTGCTTTCGTGACACGTAATTAATTGGGCGGAGGTACTTACATACATGGGTGTCAATATATTCACGTGACTATCACTGTGGACGATCAGAATGGTCTGGTATCAAAAATAATTTTGCTTTTAATTACCAGTAGCTTTGTGTTGACACATAATAAAAATTTACATTTATATTAACCTTATGAATAAATGTTGTACAAAAAGATTAGACTTTATTGACGTATGCAAAGATATAAATTATTTTAAAAATTTAAATAAATGCGTAATTAATAATGTTAAGTCAATGACTAGTAGGGTTTGTTCAGATTAGTCAATAAAGTTTGATTATATATTACAGGTAGTTCAAACAGTGGTACAGGTAGCAATTATTTCAGCAACAAGGTGAAACAACATCTCATTTTAAAACCAAAACAAGTGATAATGTTGAATGTAAGATTTTGTTTATGTTGGGCTGGTCTATAATTATTAACAACTAGGCACACACACTCTTAGATATTTTTAATGCATTTTCTCAACAAGTTTTGCTTGGTTTATTTTGCTGCTTTACATAAGCCGATGAATATATAATTATTTAAAAAAAACGCTCAATGATGAATAGATCCCGTCTTAATTTCACCTCTTATAGAACCCGATAACAAATACGAATTAGAATAGTTTAAAAAAAATCTACAATAATAATTGAAAATGTATAGTTCACTAGATTTCAAATAATTAGTTTTAAAGCACTAAATAAAATACATTTATTTTTATTTAATTACTATCTATTTAAAAACAAAGTACAGAATTTTATTCGCATTCCTCCTCACTAAGGATTCTTGTTCCGAAGTGGACTATAGTTAGTTGTGTTGGAGTTACATCATGATTTCTTCTAACGTGAAAGTTTGCTTTAATTGATTAAACTGGTAAAAGTTATCTTTAGGAAGACGTCATATTTATTTTTATTTTAGTTTGTAATTAATTAATTTACTTTTTGATTTGTGTTTTGCTTCATCAATAACAAATCGGTTACGCAACGTTTTCAATGAAGTAGAAAAATGCATTGAACATCCATCGCTAGGTAATTAATTAGGGATTTAAAGAGTTAACAGGAAAAAAAATTAAATTATATTATTCAAGTTCATGGCTATGAAATGAGTAAAATTTAAAATTATAATACGTTTAGTTTTTACATCACGAACAATGGGCCAATGGCGGCCAATAAATCTGAAACCAAATCTTTGGAATTCCATTGAAATTGTAAATGTATTGTATTACAGATAACAACCAAAAATAAAATATGAGCCTACGTATATAAAAAATATAATTAAGTTAACGTATTTATTATATTTTCTATATTATTTTTTAGCTTTTATAAACAAGAACCAATTTTATTGTTTCTTTCCACGACGTGCTTTATCATTCTTCTACTCTTCTACTATAATAAATATAATTAGGTAGGTATTGCAGTACCAGTCTTGTTTTGATCGTACCTTTTAACAAACGACTGCAATAGTGAAACGGGTCTTGATTATGAACAACATAAAAAAACGACGATACTACTTCCCGGTGGGACATTTTCATTGCCCGCTTTCCCAGTTCTCGGCGGCTAGCGACGCATAACCCGTGTGGGCCAACTTAACCCTAGAAAGATAATCTTATTTATACCTAAATACGTTAAAGATAATAATACGTCTTAAAGATGCACTGAAGTTTAAAAGTGTATATTTGACATATTATCATACTTGCACAGTCAGTTTAAAGGTAGTTGAATAATTAGTTTAGGGTTTCGTACTTTAAATAAAACCAAAATAATTATTAAAAAAATATTGTACTTAAAAGAATAACAAAATTCTGTAAACCTCTTACAAATTATTGCACTAAATTTTGTAAAATCGACCACCATAACACGGGCATCAGCCTAGCATGGTGGTCGAAAAATCCACTAATGTAACCCTATTTTTGTATTGAATAAAGAAAAATAATAAATAAATAACCTACAAAATATTAAGTCTTTTTTAAAATGAAAAATAAAGTTTAAATGCTAATCAGTCGTTATACTTAAAAATATTTTTTTTGTTCACTAAATCGTATTTATACCAACAAGTTCGAAAGTTACACAAAAGGTAATCATACGTCTTTCGAACGTATGGTGTATGTATTTCTCCGTAATTATTGTACTTACCGTGGCGACAGAGCCGCCCGCGCAAGCTCTGCTCGGCAACTGAGCTAACTAAGATAGACATACGTTGCGAAATAAAAAAACACAGCAATTCTTGTGTTTTGCTTACGTCGCAAAGACGTAGATTATCTTTCTGTGGTTAATTTAGGGGAACGTACAGAATATTTAGGGGAATTATTACGGGAATTATTTAGGGGAATTATTACGTATAGAATATTTAGGGGTTAATTATTACGTACAGAAAATTTCAAATCAAAAATTTCCAACAAAAAAACTTGCGAAGAAGAGTACCAGCGCCGTATATGTTTAGACTTTAGACAATTGTTAAGTTTTCTTTTGTTAGTGTTAGTTCTCCCGTAAGCTCATTATAGCGCAGTGTCTTTGAATCAAAATTAAACACGTAATCTTTGCGGCCGGTGAACAATATTCAACATAATAAATATATCACATTGTCAAAAGGGTTGTGCATCACCAGGTGAACATGAAATCACCCTAATAAATACGAATTTAAATAATTTCCCACTTTCTTACAACTTGTGATCATTACGGCCAGGGGAAAAAATGAAAAACTTATAAATTAGACCATCACTAGTTGAATAATATGCACGAAATATCTCTAATAAATACGATTACTGTTAAAAAAAAGGTGCGATTCACTGTTAAAAGCAAATACAAAATTTCCCTGATAATTGCGGCACGTTCCAGAGTGGAAGATACTATCAGTATCGCCCTGGTGTAAGACCACCATTCAGAATTGAAACGTTGCTTGAAAATGGCTTTAGCCGTGTTTGGTGACCAGATCTGAATAGCCAGGTACTTGCCAACCTTCCTCTTCCCCACCTCCTTCCCCTCCCCACCACCTTCAGCCTCACAACATACCCCAATTGGGGATGCCATAGTCTCACTGGCTCCAGACGGGAGCAGTTGAGATTCTTGTACGGTATTCACTGTAAAAAAAAAAAATAATTCGCCAGTGTTTCACTTTGTCAAAACTTGTACCTTTAGCGGCCTGCGAACCGTTCGTTACTATGATAAATTGATTATGGATCACTACATGAATAAAGTATTTTACTAAAATACGAGTATATATTGCGGGCATTTAATTTGAAAATGGATCAATTTATTATTGCAGAGGTTGTGCAATGGATGAATGCAAAATATCGTAATAAAAAGGAATGAATATGATTTCCAGGCACTCAGTCGATTCGGCTGTATCGCTGCGCAGCCAGCTGCACGCGGACCGCATCCGCTGGCCGCCACGCCTGCGTTACCAGCAGCAGCGCTCCGTGTCGGACCTCGAGCTCGCGTACCGGCCGCGCGCCCCGGTCCCGCAGCCGCCTCCGCAGCCCCCGCCAGCGCCGCCCCGCTCGCAGGACCTCGAGTACCTGGACAACCCGGCTGAGAACCTCGAGTTCGCCAACAAGCGGCTGCAGCCGGCTGTACGCCCGCCCAGGCCGAGGGTCGACGACGAATATTACAGGTAAATTATACATTATCATTAAGGTCAGTAGGAACTAGCAGAATTGATCCGCAGCTGACTTATGCACCAACGATAAACTCGACGTCCAGAGTTCATTTGGGTAGCATAAGAATATGACGTTTTTCCGGCTCGCTATTATGCAAAATAGCCGTATGTAGAACAAACAGGAATCATCTTTACTCTTAAGACCAGCCTCTTTAACTCTTACTGCACCTTATCGTCATTTAAGAAGCGATTTTCAGGGTTGCGAAATGGCCCCCTTGTTTTGGTTATACACATGACAGACATACTCTTGTCAAGTGTCGTATAAAAATACAATAAAACTATGTAAATACAATAAAAATAATTTCAACAATAACAAATAATATTAAATGTAGGTACTCACGGAGAGCCTTCATTTTCAACGCCACTAGTGCTGGCGCTTAAAGGAATTAGTTTGGCAGAACTGTCCGGGAAGATATTCATAGTTTAGATCCAATATAAATTATGTAGGTAGGTATGTATTGAAAGCTCTCCATCATTAGTAGAATGGATTGAAACCAAATGGAAACTCCTCTAATCTGGTCACATTCACGACAAATAGGCACTAGCAGGCTTGAGCAGGCTTAATCGTCGTAAGGGTGATATAATGTAGGTTCCGACGGCATTGCTTCAACTTGCTTTGTAATTAATTCTGTACGTTTAACATGAGCGTAATCGGTTTAACTACAACTTGATTTGATTTAAGATACATAATATAATATCTGGCCCATAGTTCTACCACAAAGCAAGGAGACTACTGAATTCCTGTGCCATGTGCTTAGTTTACAGGTAGGTAGCTAACAATTATTATTGAACATACCGACGTAATACGACTGAATTACGTCGGTATGTTCAATAATAATTGTTCGTTAACAAACATTACAGTAAATAGGAATGCATCCATTGATTCTGTACATTTCGACACCAATTTAAAATAAAATTACAAATGAATTTTATTCTTAGTTTATGTCAAAAATGTTGAACCTTTTCAAAGCTTTTCAACAAATTTAAACATGTAAATACCATTTTTAGTTTATGTCAATGTATATTATTTTTAATGAAATTTAATTATGACTACTTTGAGGGAATATTTCGCCAAAACTATGAAGTATTATTAAACGAATACATAATTTCCATTCAAGTTTTGCGGCTATTTCCCACCCGACACACCTCTTAACACCAACCCATAAATTAAGACGACCACTAATTAGCTCTTCAGAGCAAAACCCTCGACGTGTCGAACTCTATGGCATTAGAACACGGCATCATGTAAATCCTTGGAGGAATTATATTTATTTCACCTAATGTTAATCAGACACGGAATACAGCAGAGCGAAATTACCGTTGAATTTCTCTTCTTCGTTAGGAGATTACAGAGTCTGGAGAGAAAAACTGAAATCTATTCCACCATATAATTTTCAAGTCACTGAAGCAACATGAAAGAAAGTACATAAACGTTTTATGTAGGCTTTAAATCATTCTGCATATCCATCGTATTTATAATTGATGAAAATAACTGCCTAAAGATAATCAAAACAGGACTCATTTCAAATTGTAGATATATACCTATAGGTACCTGTTAACTTTAAATACTGTCTTATTAGTTTAATAACCAAGTTTATAGGAAGTCACGAAAGTAACGAAAGCCACGGAGTAAATAATTCAAAAAATTAATAACGGAAGTAAAGTAAATATTCGCAGACGCTTTAATAACAATTTACTTCCAATGATTCACACTTAGTTACACACCCCGACAGCTACCCAAATTCAACCCTTATATATATCTACTGCAAGTAATTAATCAATTTGTCAGCTATATTTCATAAGAAGATCACTCAACCATTCAACCATCAATAAAATAACCAACGAGGGAAACTGTGGAATACCGGGATGGTCCCGTTTGAGTTCCCGTCCCCTATCCGAGTTGCGTGTCGATTATCAATCATTCCTAAGTGTAACCTGTTACGTTACGGACATAATTCGCAACTTTCATGTTTACATATCATGCGAACTACTAAAAGACGATACTGACAAGTCCAATTTACTTTCCGAAGTGGAAATAATCTGCGGGGTGGGTATACTTATTATTTGGAGATATCACTCCGGCAACCTATCGCGGAAAAATATTTTATAAACATAATCGTACACGCCGCTGTTAAGTAGGTATCAAAAAATCGTAAATTTTCTTTTGTATTGTGGAAAATTCAGTTGATTTTTCCGGCTTTTGTATGAGTTCGTAACTTTCCAGACACCTAACAGCACGCAGCCAGCAGGAGCGCTGGTGGCAGAACTCTGCACCGGTCCCCGCGCCCCCGGGCACCGCGTCCACCCCCGCCGGCCCCGGGCCCGGCCTACGTCGCTCCAGGTCGCTGGCCGTCATCAGGGAGGAGGCTTGCACGGGACCGCTCATTCCCAGAGCGAGACTTGCCGACAGACCACTCTACAAGGAGAGGTAATAGTCCTTTCCATATTCGGTTAACACATTTCATGAGATTTATAGACAAACCATGTCTTTAACTTCAAAACTCGGAAACACATCAATGTTTTGCTTGCGTTATGATATTTTCACTTGTTGCGCTTTATTCGAGACGTTAAATTAGTGGCGTTGAGCGTGTCACGTGTCAGACTTAAATATTCGACACTACGCACGGCATGCATGTGAATTTTGGTTAATGTACCTAATGAATTAATTCCGTTTGCTGTAATAAAGTAATCATCAAAATAATACCGTGTTTTTCAGGGCGCCTTCGCGATCCAAGTACCAGACGAAGGAAGAAGCACTCGAAAGAATCTATAATAAATCCAACAGTTCCTGCTACGGCGATATCTCCGACAATCCAAATCATCCGCCCGACGAACCCAATCTCACTGCGGCTGAAGGTTTGTATGAAGACGCGCAGATATTCAAGAGTAGAAATAAACAGCAGACGCACGGTTGGCCAACTTCTACTGAAGGAGTCCAGCTGAACCTACAACCGTCTGAAGAAATCACCTACTCTCGTAACCCAAGTGAAATCGATAGTTTGGATTCTAATTACATTCACAAAAACTACAATTTCGATGGTAATCACGCAAGTTTTAAAGAATCTTCCCCTGAAACAACTGACCACGACATACATTCATACGCAGTTCCGCTAAGAAATAAACCACTGTTCATTCGGACTGAAAATAACTATACGAATAAAGATATCCCTAGCGACTACTATTTGCCCGAATACGCCGAAGGCGCGAAATCGGACAGCTTAAGATCATCAAATAGCAGCGTAGAAGGTTCACACGCAAAAAAATCGCAAACGAACTTCCACGTACTTGAAAGTGACGGGGACGATCCAGATTCGTTTGATGAGACATTTATAAATAAAAGTGACAGATCGCCGAATGAAATTGATACGAAAACAATAACAAAAGTTGCGGCAAAGAAAGAAGAGTCCACAGGCTTTATACATTCTGAAGAAGAATTGAGTCAATCCGTGGAAAGAATAACAACACCCCCCGATAAGGACAACATCAGTGTGACGTCGTATATAACATTATCTTCGTCGTCTCCAGGGAGCCCACCTAGAAGACTTGAAAACTTAGCCGTTTCACTGGCTGAAAAAATAGATGAATATTGTGAATCCAAATACAGTGAAAACTTCATTGAAATTCCATTGAATTTGCAAAGTGTAGGAAATAGCTTTAATAGTAAATCATTTGACGATTTAAAATCAATTTACACCCAAGTGAACAAAATTAAACCGAAAAATATCGAACAAAAAACTAAATATAAAAACACATTAGAAAGATATCAAAAACAAAATCGGTCGAACGATAGTAATTCAGAACATAAACAACATTACGAAGAATTTAAAACAAGATCTTTATATCGACAAAGCAGTTCGTCAAAAAATATAACCACCGAACCCTTCGTAACAACGCTAATAGAAAACCAATACTTCTCATTGCCGGATATCAATATCAGCAAAGGTTTGAAGCGATCGGAAAAAATCGATGCCAAATTAAGACAGCAAGACGACGAAAGTCTAAAAACAGGACAAAATAAACGGAAGTTATCTTACGATTCAGAGAGAAATAAAAGCAACACCTATCCAGAGAGAAGAGCAGACAATTGTACAGAAATCAATGTATTTGGATTGGAGGAAAACGACTTCTGCGACGACAGTTTAAACCTCATAACTGAAAAAGATAGTCTTAACGAAGAGGACAATAGATTCATCGTTGAACAGGACACGTACAAGTCACTTGGAAACGTATCAGTCAATAATATCGAGTTAAAATCTTACAATAAATTGATATCTTCAAACAATTGTACGGTTGTAACGGTCGATGGATCGATTATAGAGGTCGAAAGCGATAAAAATTATACATCGATCTTAGAAAAGAACACAACTTTGGATTTACGTCCTAATGACCTTAGCGAAAACGGGTCAGTTAATAAGTTGATAAAACTATTTGTTAATGAATCACAAGAATTAACGCCAGAAGCAAACGAAAAACAAAATATAATAATTTCAGATTTGCCCGATATTCCGGATAATTATAAATATTCTGAAAGTGAAAAGAATTTAGATTCAATTGTAGAAGAGACTCGTAGACCTAACACATCGAAGGATAAAAAGCGCAATCCAGTAACAAAACATTATTCCTTAAGACAAAGAGAACCTAAACCTGGTCTACAATTTCCGGATACATTTGATCCCCCTAATCCACCTAACGAGATAATATCATCGAAAGAGATAAAAGCACCTAATTTAACATCGAATCATCAACAACCATCATCAAACTCGAGGAATTTAACATACCTTTCATCAGAAATTTACAACGGTGGGTGTACTCAAAAGCAGCAAATCCAACGGTTGAACAGTTTTAAGACAAGAGAAATAAATATTTTGAACTGCAAAGCGAAAGAAGGAACAAATGTTACAATTCTTCCATTAAGTGGT
The DNA here is from genome assembly GCA_917563855.2 of Limnephilus lunatus. Taxonomy (NCBI): domain Eukaryota; kingdom Metazoa; phylum Arthropoda; class Insecta; order Trichoptera; family Limnephilidae; genus Limnephilus; species Limnephilus lunatus. The sequence continues at coordinate 67,738,552 of OU830597.1, read as the reverse complement.
CATCAAACTATCATCGTAGAGCCACCATTAACGAACGAAAATACTTGTCTTAGAATAAGTGGTGCAGTACCACCTGACAACTTGTCAGCCCTTGAAGCTTTCTTGAACGAACCTAACCAAAATTTAGAGTCTCACGAAGAAATTACGTTTGACCCTACACCCAAAAAGGTAGAAAGTCAAAAAAGTGAATCCGGCTATCCTCCAATAGATGAAGAGAAGTCAAAATTACGTCATATACCAAAAGTAAAAAAAGAACGCAGTATTAAAATAGCTGCGGTACAAAACAAATTTGAAAGACCGCCGCCGCGTCTCATAATCAAGGATAAGAAAATACTAAGTGACAAAAAATCTGAAATGTCTCGACCACAAGTACTGACGATAAAAGACAACCGAAGTGGAAAGCATGATACTGAGACGAATAGGTTCTTGAAAATGAAAAACAGTTTACACGAAAGGGAGAATGATAAAGAAATTAATCCAGCCCAACATCATAATGCAATAAATAAAAGAGAATACAACAAAACCAATGGGGGTAACGTACATAAAACTAATATTTTTAATGTTACAGAAAAAGTTGAAAAAGTCGTAAAAACCGACATTGAATACCAAGAAAAGTTACACTCTGTCAAAAGCTATTGGTCAAAATTGATAGAAAACAAGCCCGGCGAAGAACACGGACATGAAGATGAGAATACGTATGAAAACATTGAAAACTTAAGGGAATGCCTGCCAGATGATGTTCACAATAACCAAGTTACTTCAGTGGAAGACATCATTAAATCAATAGAAACAGTCAAAATTGTCGATAGCATAAAAAAGGCGCCGTCTGAATCTGAAACCGATGTGTGGAAAAAAGAAGCTGGGCCAGAAAAAGAAAAGGCTGAATCAATTATTGAGGAAAGTTCGTTCAAGCGAATTTTAAGTGATTCAAGCAAATTTATAGAAAAAGCGTGTGATACACTGCAAGAAACACTAACTTTGGCCTCGGCAAATTCACAGTCGACCGAAACTTTATTGATTAAAAAAGAATCAGAACCTGAATACAAGAGCTTTTCACCAGATATAGAAATCGTTGAATTTGGTGGGATAAAGAAAGATCACCAAGGTGATGATATTAAACATGCAACCTTAATTAAATCAAAGAGTTACAGTCAGGATTGTGAAGATTTTGACCATGTCCGATATAAAGTAATGAAATCAGATGTATTTCGGAAAAGTATGATAGCAAACTATAAAAAGGAAGCACAATTCGATGGCTTACTTCAATATTTGCAGGATTATAGTTTCCAGGAACTTCTGGTGAATAATAATATTGTCATCATAGAACCAGTAAGAACGAAAATAGAATCCAATGTAAAAAGCACTGTTTACAAAAAATCTAATGGTTGTCACATTACCGGAGCCACTTCAAAACAAAATGAGAGCAAAAACACCGATGACAAAGAAAATAAACAAAGGAAAACAAAACTATCTGGACTAAAAAGGCACTTCTTTTATCACCCAATTCGTGTAAACAAGGAAATAATTGAAGAAGAACTTCCAAACCCAGATACCGTAAAAACTGTTCGCGACCTGTTCGAAGGAACTCTGAGGTTGCGAAGACCTCAGGAAAGTTCGGAACCATGTCTTTTGAGTGACTCAACCAGTAGCATGTCAAAAAAATCTATCTCTCACAAAAATCTTTCTGTGGATTCGAAGTTAGACAAATCTGGAAGTCGTAAGAAGGTGATGAGATTCTTAACCATTGATACATCATACGGGCAAAAAAAATGGGACTCGGCTAGTTTATCGAGTGGCGTTTCGAGTGGAGACTTGAGTTCAAACAATGATCACGATTATGATACGGATGCATTGAGCCCATTTCAGTCAAACAAAGTAAACAACGACAATATTTACTGTTCTTCGAGCGAAGAATATTTGTGTGAATCTCTCAATCCTAGTTTGTGTTATGAAAGTCAATATGTTAGTCAAGACATTTTACAGAAAATAAGAGAATGCGGAACTTCAATAACTTACTATGGAGGAAAAGTTCTAAATGAACGCAGGGGTCCAACTGTAAGCCCTATGACAAAAGCTATAATGGATGAGATCAGAGGTCTTCAGAGAAATTGTTGTAGAGACTGTACTATTTGCCAAAGTAAATGTACAGAAGGGAAGTGTGCATGTCTGGATAACGCGCCAATCTTAATAGATAAAAGCGAAACAGCGTCTGTTAATGATGCAGACAGGTTCAGCAAGTGCTGCTCGTGTAGCGAGATTACGGAGAAAAACGATCTTCGAGAGAGAATAGAGCATACGAATGGGAGCGTTAATGGAGAAAATTACTTAGGATTTAAGTTTAAGCTAGTCAAATCCAATAGTTGTAGCAGTCGCTTGGAGCTTGCCGGGACAGGAGAAGATCAAAGTATAAGGCGTTTTTATAAATCCAAGAACAATCAAAACTACGATGACCCGCCACTAATTTACGATAATGAGCATTCTGTGAAAACCAAAATATGCAGGATTGAAAGTTATAGGAAAGGAATGGTGGCTTCACCGTTCAGTGATTTGGAAAAGGAAGAAAATCACGAAAAATGCGATGGTCATTTCGAGAATTCAACGGGAAATAACCCTGATCGACAGTCTCAAACACTCGAAAAGAATAATAACATACAAAAAAATAATATGAAGGATCCGATTACTGTAGTCGATGTCACAGTTATAGAGAAGAGTAAAGTTTCGAGAAATAAGAATGTGGATTTGGCTTGTAAAAATACTAATTCCAAAGGTCCCACTGAAGAAATCTCATACAAAACAAAGGAGAAACAAGACAACGTATCGATTTTACCAGGGGGTAGGGATTTTGACAACATTCCGAATGATCAGAAATCTGTTGCGGATACTATCAAATCTTTCAATGATCCTATAAATTATGAGAAGAAATTTTACTACGTCAATTCAGACAATACAAAAACAAAGGACAAAAAGAGTAATTGTAAATTTGGAGAAATGGTTTTTGAAGAATTCGAAGTACTGGAACCAAATATGTAACTCGGACATTTTCCATTCAGGGTTTATTCCGATATCAGCTGTATAATCTTAATATTAACTATTTATGCATCATGAAAATATTTAGATTTACGATGGCATTAGGCGCAGGCTTTACGTCGATCACAAATATTTACCCTTTACTACATACTATATTACTGTGAACATGTATAAATCTATATAGCATAAACTTTAATTTATATACTAAAATTAAAACAATTACTTTAGCTTTAAAGGCAATGGGTTATTTAAGACATTATTTATATTGTACTAAGTATTAGAAACATTAAATACATTTTGGCAGACAACTTCTTAATTTATTGAAAGGAATCTAATATTAAAACATGATTTATTAAATAAAACCAACACCTACTATTGATTTTTTCCCTAATATCCCCAATCAGTATAATAAGTATACGTAAATAATTATTTAAAGAGAATTCTGTGGTTTGAATTGACATCGGTAAGATATGTATAACGAAAGAAATCAAAAAACCAATTCCATTTTCACACATAAAATTTTGTAGTCGTCATTGTTTGAATAATTGTTTTTTGATAATAATTATTATTATATTTCATTCTGGTGGAAAGTGTCTATTTCCGGAGGCTGTCCACTGTTCATCTAGTTTAGTCATTATTCTTCCCGAGAGGCATCGATGGTAAGTCAGTTCTGCAAGTTGGAATGAACAACTTTAGCCTGTGCGGCCTAATAAAAATTTCTAGAACATGATATAATAAAAAAACAGATATTTGTAAAAGTTTCACAAGTGTTACTCAAATCTTTTTTCAAGCTGACGAGGTTTGCTCAAATTAATATACCAAAATATTTAAATAATCACTAGCACTGAAAATAAGAGTTTTTCTCAGTGTGATTTACGAGCTGCAGCGGGATCGGGTGCAAATTTCTCTAATGATAGCCAACCTCCGTTAGGAAAGGGCACCAGAAGAAAAACGATTACTAACAACGTTGAAGGACATAAATACACAATACAATATGTAATGTAAAAGTATGTTAGGTAAAAGGGACCTAAGGAGAGTAAAAAAAACATCATAAGTACTGGAGAAGATTTTTAATAATAATAATAATAATTGGATGACTTTTATAGCGCCATTTTCGTGAGAAAATCACCGCAAGGGCGCTTTATTCAGAACCTAATCTATAAGAATGTCCAAATCGCCAGTCTTTATTATTATTATTTTTTTTTAATTCAGAAAAGTAAATTACCATTTCACTTGAAACTGAAATAAATTATAATGTGTTGTGTATTGGGTTTTCGCAATAAATAAATATGGTAGTAAGTAAATGGACAAAGAACGCCAACACACATAGTTATATTTTTATTTGGTTTCGGAAAACGTAACGAAATTCACATAATAAATTCAAAGCAGATTTCCTTACATTTGCCGTTCCAATTTTCTTAAGGCCTGGCATGCTCATTTCATTCTGCTATCCTGGCACGCTCTTTGCAAGGCTTTTAGAGTGTTATTTCATACAAACTAGCAGCCCCTAAACTATGCAGTCATTCGAAAAGGAAGACATTTTCCTAAAATATTATTTCGCTTAAAAACAAGTAAAACTTCATGAGAAAAAAAAGAGACGGAAATGTTTATTACGTTCTAGCTACTTGAGTTGAAAAAGAAGAGTTTTTTTTAAGTTGGTCTAATATGCCTGATAAGATCTGCCTGCGAACAGCGGAATCCAATCGAAAGGTGTAAAGACATCCTTTTTATTTCAACAAAATACTTCATAAAAAAAAGATAATTATATATGTTGTAAAAGTATTACAAACTCACTAGGTGTGAAACCACCGAGTTGAGATGGCAATTTTCAGATTGGCAAATTTATCTACATTATTTTCTATTAAACCGATTTTGGTTTAATAAAAAATAAAAGCAATAAATTTAAGTTAGATAAAAAAGCATAAAGTTAGCAATACAGATAAAAGAGACAAAAAAGAATAGGCATATATAAATAAAATACATACATGCAAAACCTACACACCTAAACATAAAGATATCAGCCAATACTATATGCGTTAAGAAAATAAAGATAAAGATAGTGGTTCTTAGTCGAAGTATGGTACAGATAAAACAATGTGTTTAAATGTATATTTGTACACATTGTTTAATATGAACCACTCAAGATAATAGACAGATTGATCTTAATTATAAAGGAACTTTTGGTTTGTATATTTCTAATAGAATTAAATAATAATTAGAGCGCCAGGATTTGAAAAAGGGCTCCGTTTTGTGAAAAATCACCTCAAGGGCTGGAATATGTAGCTTCAGGCGGTATAACCAGGCACAACTGAAAATTACCCTTTTTGAAAGGCATTCTAGACGCATCGATTATTTTCTACGAAAAAGCATATAAAATTGATTTCTAAATATCGTTATTTTATAGCGTAAGTTATTTTGGTAAGCCCAGTTGGTAGCGTGATTGAATCCAGTTCTTGGAAAGTAAGGTTCTATCAACAGATATATATATATTTTTAATTATGCACTATATAGTAAAACAAAAATGTGTTAAAGGGGTTGATTTTTTATGAAATGTGTATTTAGGCTCGCTGGTGTATGACTTTGATATAATTGTATATAAAACTGCTTTGTCCATAGGACGTTTTACAAACTGGAATATTATAAGATTAAGGGTAATTAATTCGAGTGTTCTTATTTCAGTTCTGTGAAGCAAATTGCCCATAATGATAATATAATAGCAGATCTTGACTTGAACTTTCACAGGACTTGAAAATTAACTTTGAAATTTGATGATTTGTTCAAATTCTGTGAAAAAACCGGCACTAAGTGATTGTTTTAAGGCGCTAGTTCTTGTTCTCTCTTCAAACATGTGGACTTTTAATTGGTGCATCAGGATATTTTTCTAATTTTGATAGTTGGGAACATTTAGTTCCGCTAGTTAATTATGTGAAATATTTCACTGCGGCGCGGTGTGAATTTGGATGAATTGCGAAAGGAGAAAACTTACAACGTAGGTAGTGTAATATTCTGGCTTTATAAGAATTTTCTATTATTTCAATTTAAGGTGGAGTAATACAAAAGGTACTTATCAATTTAGTACAACGCTTATCCTGGTTCACTAGGTTCTAGAATAGAAGAGCGCTAACAGACTTCCGTTCAGTCATTTTAACCTATATTTTGTCCCTATCTTCCAAGAAGCCTCTTTTACGCATAAGTTAGTCATTTCTACATAGAAGCTTTCACAGCAGCTTATCAGTTTATTCAGTTTATGAAACTTGCCCAAGTTTGTTCTCGTTCTTCCCTTTCTACATATTTGGTGTTTTTTTGAATATTCTTTATCTTTCCTATTGTGCACGTACAACAAACAGTGTGATGTATTTTTATGTTCGTATTGAGAGCATGCATAGAAAAGCAAATAAAAAAAAATGTTCAAGAGATCACAGAAACCAAAAGTTTCTTCATCTAATCCTTAGACACTTAATCATTTTATGCACGTAGGCACAACTTAAACGAATAAAGTAAAAAGGTCAAAGTGTATAAAAATCGCTTCATCTACGGACCATTAATCCCTGGAGAGTAATCCGATAAACCGTCTATTGAATTTAACAAAAAAATTCTTCCTAGGGTTGATCATCATATAAAAACTTTCCATGGTGAGGGAAACTCTTTCAATCAGTAATAAAAATAAACGAATTTCCGTAAAATTGTACAGGGACAAAAATAATATTGAAAGGCGCCAACAAATTCTGAAGGTCAATATTAACAATTTTATAATTTTGACAGAAAATGAAACAACATGGATTTTTAACAAAAACTTCTTATTTTAATGAAAATATCTCACTACTTTTTAAAAATTAACTATAAAAAAATAATTAACCACAATTTATTTTTTAGTGTAAATGAAAATGACGCCACAAAATGAATTATTGAAGAGATTATTGAAGAAGAAACCCCTTAATTTCATTAAATCCAAATCGTACCACATAGGTCTTATGTTGTTGTTGGCTTGCGAAATCTATAATTATAGAAAACGTTAGATTACGTTAATTAAAAAAAAATACCACACGCCACATGAATTCCCACAACAAAAGATTAAATTTAAACCCACAAAAATGCTCAATCAATCTTGTTACAAAAAAGGAAAAATCCTTCATACAAATTTGAATTGCTGTGATTCTTAACCCATTCCACTGTCGACAAACTAAACGAGGAGATAATCGTCAGCCCACACTACGTGTTTATTAGAATTCCTTTAGGAAATGAGACGTTAGTAACAGAGCTCTATCTTTTCACCCTTAAACTGGTTATAATAGCGGGGTGGACATAGCCGTCCGGACACCCCTACAAATACGGTTCCTCGGACTTCCAACTGGGAATAAAATACAATATTATGCGGCACATCGAGTCCTACTGACAACCCACTTTCTCTGGAATTCAAGTACGCAGACTGTACAGCACTGTTTTGTACATGCAGCACCGTGTTTCATGATCAGTTATGTATTCATTCAGTTTAGAGAAAAGGGTGTGTTCTACACATAGTAAAACTGTCTGGAGGTCACGGCTTAATAATTTAAAAGTCGATTTGCTGACCTTCGTATTGATTGAGAGGGTTTTACTAAAACTCTTAATGGAACTTTCATAGTTGTTTATCTAATATCAAACTTTTCGAGTAGCAGTTATTTAAAAAAAAAAGTTCTAAGAGCGATTAAAGAGTGCCTCAAAACGACGTGTTAAAAATTTTAAAATTTCTGATCTTCTTCCTCCGGATTCACTTCAAAGTTTTGAAAAATTTCATTTTAATGGGTTATTTCTAGTGTATATAAAAGTTACTATGGATCCTTTAAACCATAATTTTAGTAATCTTCCATAGCAAATGTTGTATATATTTAAGAAATCATTTACAAAAAGTCCCAAGATTGAGTCTCACAAAATAATGCCGAAATTTGAGAGTAAGAAGGATTTTGCTGGTATTTGAATACACCGCCTTGAGATAATTTGAATTATATTCATATATTTTTTTTATAAATAAATCATAATATTACATCTATTTTGTGTTTTATTAAAAAATAGTTAATTTTTAATGGTTTATGTAACATTTTTTTAAGATTTTAAAAGGGTAGATTTTTCTCTATTGTGTGAAATTTCAAAGTTAATCCGGAGGAAGAAAATGATGTCCAAATATTATTTAAAAAATTACGTGATTTTATATCTTCATTTAAGACCCTTTTATTACTAATAGACAAATCAAAACAAGATTTTTTTCCCATACAGTCGTGACCCACCTTAGTGTTTACGTAGCATAAACAACCTAACTTAATCTAATCAAACCACGTAATGCACATCAAACATTTAAGACAGATCAACATTAAATAAGGTATAAAAGTAAAAATGAAAAAAAAAATTCAAGAAGCAGAAGATATTAAAACGCATAACCGTAAGAAAAGAAAATACTGAACATTTACAGTTAGATACATACAAACTTTATAATTAAATAGTTAATAAGTGTTATTAGAAATGGTTCTTCTAAAAATTTCAAAAAATATAAGACGAACAAGATATAAACAAGAGACAGTTTACAACTATTTATAGACTTTATTAGGAAGTAAAGACATAAATAATAAAAACTCCAGACTAAGTATTCCAAAATTGAAACCAGTAATTAGCACTTAGATACGTTGTAAAACTAGTGTATCTCATAAAACTCATTGATCACGAGCTTGTAGCTACGAGAATGACGTAGAGAAGATCTACAGTGAATAATTAATCCCGTTACACTATACCTACCAATACAATAGGTCGCACTTCCTACTACTTACTCAAGTTGATCCTGTCAAGTGCCTGATAAATTTACTACTCTGGAAACCCTCACAGGAACGTAGCGGAGCATTAAATTTTACGTTCAGAATAACCGAAACGAAAACCGGCGGTAGGCCGGTATGGGTATATTCGTTGAGACCGCAGCCTTTTCGGGGAAATATGTATATTTACGTTTATTTTAAGCGAACGTTTTTCTAATAATAAAAATAATGTTGGTAATATGTTTTCTTCAGTAATTGGAAATTCACTTTGTGGCGTCATTTTAATTTAACGAAAATAAATAACCTTGTATACACCACCATTTAATCAAAAATAATCGACATGTTTAACATCAATGGTTTCTGCATGAGGATTGACGTATAATGAACATTAAAAAATACAAATATTGACAAACAAGTACCAAGTTCCTATAGACAAAAAAAACATTATAACCGAGTGGTGATTAATTAGTTATTAGGTAGGTATCTTAAAAAACAATCACGTGAAATACATAAAATTATTATAAAATAGATAATTATTGCATTTATGTAGTAGGTTTATATTAAAAACTTTTATATATGTTACTATAAAAGCACGTACTCAGGTAAATCTAAAGATTTTACAGTAAATTCTAAAATTAACTAACTTTTAAAAGCAAAAGCCCTTTGGTAAATCCTAAGATTCACTAGTAAAACCTAAGATTTACCAATTTACGGGCTTTTACAGTAATATCTATAAAACAAAATAAACAAGGAGTACCTAACCAAGATATCCAAATAACAAATATTAAATTATTATCAATATATTTGGTTATTAATAATATGAAATAGACTATTAACACTGTTATTAATTTCTAAAATTTCTAAGCTATCCAATTGTAAATCCATTTTTAAAATGAATTTGCGATATGTTTATTTCTACGAATTTGGTAAGAATCCACAACAATCAGCAAAAGCTGATAGTGAAACAGTCATTTTCAAATAATGCATGCACCATTCATACCCGAACTTGACAAACTACACCCAGACTACATTTGGACATAATGCACGCCATTACCGCGATACAATTAGTGAGTTTGTAGAGGTTTTAATGTGGTTTTGATCTTACGGAATTGAATTCAAATAAGGTTTTTGCTACTGAATGTTCCCGCGCTAAAACAAAGTTTGTAAATAAATCCTGTACATCTTGACAGGGAATTATACCCACCCTACCACTGATCTTTGCAAATAGCAAAGCAATCAACAGAAATATATCTAATATAAGTATTTTGACAGTTTGAGATTGGGACAAGTTTTCTAAAAATACATGAGATGAACGACGACGAAGGAAACAATCGATAACTTTGTACAACCGTTGGCCATAAAGAACAAAATTAATAATGAAACTTGCACGACCGAGTTCATCTTGCAGCCTAACGAGCAGACGACCAAGTTTTCTCATTAAGGGAATCAATTTAGCGGATTCAATTGAGCCCGAAGTCAGCAAAGATCTAAGAGTTATGAGACTATTGCCTTTTGTGCCGAAGAAACCAGAAAAACGTAGTGTTTGTGAAAAAAATCCACTTGAAGTGCCCAACGAGCCCTCGGAGTTCTAACTGCCAAAATAAAGATGGGTTCAATAAAAGCCCACTATCAACCTAGATAAACACTTTTTTTTTTCAAATAACTTTTTTATATTCGTTACCTGCTTGATCCATGTATACAAATGTGTTGAAAGAAACATCCAGGAAAAACATGTTGAAAATGCTGAAAATAACACAAACGAAAACATGCATTTTGAGTGCTCCAAAAGCTCGAATCATGTTTTCTTGTACCAAATTCCGAACAAATATGTTCATTCATGTTATTTCCAATAATTAGTGTAAAACAGTGTGAGCTTTCAGAAACGTTAGCAGTTTTAATCAAAATCGTGATACAGAACTCCCGAACAGAATTTCTCTCGATAAATTCGAAAAATTTATTTTAGGAGCAATAAAATCAATCAGAATATTGGATAACTGAGATATGTATAAAGATTTAAATAATTTCTGTATTTTGCTTGCACTTACCTATTTTCTTTTATTGTACGTACTCAAACTTAATTTTATTGAAAAATCAAAACAAAGGTAAAACTGAAGTCAAACCAGGATGTTTTAATATAAGAGATTCAGGACGGTACCTAGATAATATAATAATTACACCAATTGTGTAAAATTAAAACACGTTCATTAGTAAGGGGGTTGGAACTTTACTTATAAATAAAAAAATTTTGCATTCAATATTCTAGGGATATTTTTGAATAACACGCAGAATAATCAGACCTTCAAAATATTAGCTTTTATTTCCAAGAGGGTTTTTTCCTCAAGAAACTATAAGGGTTGCCTTGTGTTAATGAATAATAGTATTACATCCCCCGAGTAAGTATATAAAGGCGCTAGGAGCCTTCTTTCTTAAAATACTGTCCCCGAGGGGTATATTTATTTAGAAATAGTAGCAATCTCACGTTGTGCAAGAAAATCGTTACTTTTGGATTAAGGTTTTATGAGAATCCAACAAAATGCTTTCAAAGTACAAGTAGAGATACAATAAAATAATTAAAAAATAATCACGTGAATTTAATTAATATTTCAGAAACGAAAATCTAAAGCAACTTGTGAGTACGTTCTAAATATGTATAAGAATAACATTTTGAACTTTTTAATAAATAACAAGAACCAGAAACAATTATAATTTTCCGAGGATATTATATAGCTCTTTAAAACAATGTTGAGAAAATTTCTAAGGAAAATTGAAAACTTTGCAACGTCATGTCCCAATCCGATGTGTAACGCATTATCACGCTTCATTGGTAAAGGAAGTCTCTCAATCTGAATACTGAATAGGGATAGGGTGGACGATAAAGTCATTTATTTCAAAGGTACTTAATATAAAGAGGTTACAGCGGGGCTAGTTTAACCAAGGGGCTTGATGGGTCAGGCGAACTTCTTTGAAACCGAGCGGTTTACGTAGGCGTACCGAGAGGCGATGAAAGGGTTACCGTAATACGAGGGTGTAAAGTGCAGAATTCACACACGGATCTGCTCAGCGGCCCCTGTGGTCCTGGGATGGACATATTTTCCGTCTGTCCGTCACGAGCCGATCCGTGCGTGAATGTACGCAACAGGTCGGTTCGCCGAGCATGATCTCATTCACTGTCGGTTGTCCTGCAGAGTGGTAGTTTAAAAAATGCCTTTCCCTAGATATCAGATCAAAGTTTCCCAAAATTTTACAATTAGTGTGTATGAGGTACTCACAATTACTGAATTCCCTCTGAATATTTATTTATATCCTAGGTCTTAGGATACTTGACTACAAAAGTAAATTTTGAAAATTTCCCTAAATTTCGTCCCTTTTACCGTAGATGTTGCGAAATTTCCCTAGACATACCATCATCGTATGAGATGAGACAGATTCTCCCTTAATAGGATACTTGACTACAAAAATAAAATTTGAAAATTTCCCTAAATTCCGTCCTTTATTCCGAAAAAGTTTTTTTTCCGTAGATGTTGCGAAATTTCCCTGGACGTACCATCATCGTATGAGATGAGACAGATCCGTGTGTGAATAACCTTAAGGTTAAACGTCACGCACGTTATAATCTACGCATTAACAGATGGCGCCAATCAAATTATTTTAGGTTTTTAATGCTTTTTGCACGTTACGCTTTAAAATATTAAGATAAATTAATTTTTCGCGCTCGTACATATTTAATTAGAATATAAATAAATAGTTTTGTCCATAAACAAACCCAAATCTTTCAAGAAAGGCTGAAAAATACAATATGGGATCGAGTCACCGATACAAAATCGAATTTTTCAGACTTTCTAGAAAGATTTTGGTTTGTTTATGGACAAAACTATTAATTTAAATTCTAATTAAATATGTATGGGCGCGAACAATTAATTTACCTTAATATTTTAAAGCGAAACGTGCAAAAAGCATTAAAAACCTAAAATAATTTGATTGGCGCCATCTGTGAATGCGTAGATTATAACGTACGTGGCGTTTAACCTTAAGAGGAAACCGGGCGTACAAACGGGCATACAAACGTAATTTTCAATTTCCTCTCTGCATTTTGACACTAATCAAATATTTTTTAATATTATATATTTCGGTATCGACCACTAGGGTGCCGGTATATTTTTTTGGTAAGTTATTTCTTACGGGAGTTAGGACACTTCAAAAATGGTTAAAATTGTCTGGTTTGAACGCCACCAACAGAGTTCAGCATACAAACTAGACAATGTTTTGTTTTTAAGTTAAAAGTACAGAGTATTTTCTAAAATAGTAAAAAAATCTTGTAAATAGGTCCAGTTTTGGAGGAGAAAAACGGGGAAAACAAAACCTCGATTTTGGTGATTTTATTTAGGTATATGTATTATCAGCCTGAGATGCAGCTATCCCTTCCGCTCGGTATTCGGGGGAGTAAGAGCTCCAGTGACAGCAACAGTTTGGTAAAATACCTATTGTTCAAATTTCTCGGCGACCGGGTTTCCTTTTGTCTTCAGTAACTACCCAACTGCCCAACGTGGACACAGTGATGTTCTGAGATGTTTGTAACAAGAGTTTAAAAAAAAATTAAAATATAACGAAGATATGTACTTTACTTAATTGCTCTCTTTGCACCATTGTTTTACTTCGATTAATTAATTTGTAAATTCTAGGCTTTAAATTTTAAATGTATCTGGTGGAATCGTTATTGGGAATAAATGAATAGTTGGTTAATTACTACACAACAGTAGGTATTTTCTAATCACAGTAAAAAATTTCACAGTAGTTTTTATATTGTTTAGAAAATCACACCCAAATAGCCCCGTTGCACCCTTAACATCAGGAAATAAAAATAAAACAAAAACTTACAGGTAAAACAAATATCATGGTGAGGTACCATGGTGAAATGGTCGATAACAATATAATTACTAAGCATGTGAGGACGTCATTAGTTGTTAATGTAGTATCCACTAGTATGCAAATGTCGTTTTAAGAGCTTCGTAGCGTTCGTAGCAAGTCTGGAGCCAGTGCAAATACGCAATGCACAATTATTGGGAAATTTTATTACGAGGCTTTCGGCTGTCGCTGAACATGTCACTTTACAAAGCAAAGCTGCTACTTTATTTGGTACATTGCGTGACATGATATATTTCGTATTGAAATTATTACTCGATATTTAGGATGACTGAATTCTATTGGTGACCAGACAACTTAACAAAGTAGCACTTCATCAGTCCTTTGGAAAATCGTCGATGAAAGTGATGAAAAAACATGGTTAAATAGGTTACGTTAGGTTAGGTAGTGGATTTTTTTCATCACTTTTAATGACTTTTCAAATGGGTGTTTAAAGGCCACTTTGTCGAGATGTCATAGAACCCATTCTAATAGGGAATCAATGTGACTAACCAGTGCAGTATTAGCCGCCCATCCCATTGAATAGTCGGCTAAAGCGAAACTGATGACGACCAAATATACTGGCTACAGAATTATAATATTATAGCCGCCACCGAGCTCTCAGTGGTTTCAGTGGTTGCGTTTAGTAAACTTTACCGTAATAAAGGTTGGCAATAAATTTCAGCGTCCACCAGACAGTACCTTCACATATTCAGTGATAGAAAACAATATAAATTTTTAAATACATGTATTTGTTTTTCACTTTTGTTTTCTTGGTTGAATGAATGTATCAATAAAGCGGAATCTTGGAAGTGGAAATTAACCTACTTCCCGACACCCGCTCGAGCTGAAACTCGACAGATATGACAATGCATGCACACACACGCAGACATAAACGCAATTCTCTGAAATTCGATGATATTGTAGCAATTAACGAAATAAATGTCGGTTTTATGCATTCGGCATTTGGCTCAGTGGGGATCGTGGTTGATTCAGTTCCAGGGTAGAAAGGTTCAATACTTAGTAAAACCATTTTTTTAAGCTTTAAAAGACATTTGAAATAGAAGTATTATTGTAAAAAATATTTTGTTTTTTACGGGTTGACTTTTTTAAAAACACCTTTATAACTTTTTCCACACTATGTACATACTATAAATACGCGGAAGAAATTTATAAAGATGTTTTAAAAAATAAATAAAACGTCATAATATTAAAACGGAACTTCTTCATGAACATTAAAGATATTAAAAATAACCCATAGAAAATAGCTGAATATCTATCTAGAAAATAGTGAATGTTCTACAATTTTGTTCAGTAAATTAGTGACACCTGCCAATGATAAAATCCAGATCATTCGATTTGCCGCAAGCTAAATTTCAAAGCGTAAAATTTTCATTAAAGTTTTTGGTATAGCAATAATAATTATTTATTTATTTATTTTATTTTAGGGAAATCAACAGTTTACAATAATGATTAATTTATACATGTATAATTAACCTAACTGAGAAACCAATTATAGATTTCCTCATTATAATATTACATTGTGTGTCTAGAAATTAAACAGTAATCTTAGAAAATTAATCTTAGAGTACATTAAGAGATATTACATAGGTATAACAGGTGGAAGGTAGTACATAATATATCATTACATTTATGAATTTTGTAGTCATTTAATACATTTTAATACACTTTTGATAGAATTTTTAATATTTATTTTCGTTACAATTGAAGATATCTATATCAGAGAAAATGTTATTATATGTTGAACAGTCTAATGAGGCAAGCATTTTGTTTTGAATTTGTTTTACAGTATTTTTCCTTAAAAATATTACACGAACGTGTGTGCCGTGTAGGTTCATGGACACATGAACATATCGTTCAGGACAGTCGGTTATATTATTTACGATTTTATATAGCAACATCGCATCTGAATCAATTCTGAAGAAATTTATTGTATCAAGATAATTATTAAATCGATTGTACGATTTGTAAGAAAGGTATTTGATGATATTTTTGTTTAATGATTTTTTTCTGAATCGATTCAATTTTGTTTATATGTGCTGCATAAAATGGAGACCACACTGTTGACGTAAAATCTAAATGGCTTCGTACATACGCAAAGTATAGTTGTTTGATAATTACAGTGTTTGTGAATTCTTTTGTATTTCTTACTGTGAAACCAAGCATTTTAGCTGCTTTATTATTTGATTGATATGTCATTGATATTGTAACTTACTATCGAGAATCACACCTAAATCACGAATATTGGAGCAGGTTTCAATTTTGTTTTCATTTAACAGATATTGATGTACAATTTTTTTGTGTTTTCTTGAATATGATGTGATGACACTAAATAAAAATAAACTGTTTAAAAATAACTGGTTATTCTCACAATACATAGCTACGCTGTTCAAATCATCTTGTAATTTGATACAATCATTTAGGACATTTATGGGTTTGTATAGTTTGGCGTCATGGGCAAATAATTCTAATTTGGAGTATTTTACGACATTCACTATGTCATTAATATATAAAATAAAAAATAATGGACCGAGATGAGACCCTTGCTGGATGCCTGAAGAAATTTCTTTGAAATCAGATTAAAAACCCTTTATTGCTACCGCTTGTAATCTTTTGAGTATGTACGAAGTTACCCAGCGAAACAAATTACCACGTATGCCAATAGACCAAAGTTTCTTCATTAATAATTTTTGATTGATTTTATCAAAAGCTTTGGAAAAATCAGTATACAGAGCGTCTACTTGGGTGCGGTTGTCCATGTGATTAACAATAAAATCGGTGAATAAAACAAGATTGCTTTCTACACTTCTGCCTTTTATGAAACCATGTTGTTGTTTTGTTATAATATGGTTTAGTTGTGAACTTAAACATAGACAGACTATTCTTTCCATTAATTTACTAAAAATTGATAATTTAGAAATGGGTCGATAGTTTTTAACACTACTTTTATCGCCATTTATGTGGACTGGAGTTATGAAAGCTTTTTTCCAGATATCTGGTACAATGCCTTCAAGCATTGATTTATTAAGCATAATAGGTACTGAGAGGTTTAGCAAGTGTTTTAGCGCAATTTACAATAAAGTAGGATGGAATATCATCACACCCAGCGCTCGTATTTATGTCAAGGACCCTTATTTCTCGTAATACAATTTCCTTTGTAAATTCAATTGAAGTGATGTTTATATTGTTTGATATATCTGGTACTTCTAACTAACTAACTAACTAACCATCACGCCGTTTCCCCGCAGGGGTAGGCAGAGAGGACGGACCGCCACACAACTCGATCTTGGCACACACTCTTTGCCTCGTTCACATCCATACATCGTCTCATACATGCTCTTCTATTATTCCGACTCTTCACATGGCCCGACTCAAGTAACTGATTCACTTGGTCGTGCCATGTCTTCCTCGGGCGTCCCCGACTTCTCCTACCATTCACATTTGCATCATATATTCTCCTTACACTCCTTTCCTCGTTCATTCGCTCTACATGCCCAAACCATCGGAGAGTCCCTTTCTTAATCTTACACATCACGCTTACATCAGCCTTGCATTCTTTGCGGATATCCACGTTTCTCTCACGATCGTACATGGTTTTTCCACACATTCGCCTCAGGGATCTCATTTCTACAGCATTCAGTCTGCTTTCATCCTTCCTCTGCCAGTTCCATGCCTCACTGCCATACATCAGGGTAGGTACCAGCACTCCATTATGGACGGCTAGTTTCGCGTCTTTGGACAGTTTTTTATTACTGCCAACGGCATTCAGTCCTCCATTAATGGAGTTACCGGCATTCACCCTTCTTTCAATATCTCTATCAGCCTTCCCATCTTTCGTAAACATACTACCCAGATATACAAACTCATCCACCTGCTCCAAGTATTCATCATTCACAACTATATTGCATACTGTTTTCGTACTCTCTCTTTCAAACACCATGACTTTAGACTTACTTACATTCATCATTAACTCATTCTTCATACATACTTCGTTCATCCTAGACACGAGAGACTGTAGATCTTCCATACTGTTAGAAATTAGCACCGCATCATCAGCATACAATAGGCAACATACTTCCAGATTACTCAATTTCGCGCCCAATCCCATCTCTTTCAATTCTTGCATACAATTATCCATGTATAGATTGAATAACCACGGTGACATTACGCAGCCTTGTTTAACACCTTTTGTGATGTCAAACCACTCCGTAAAATCGCCGTTCACCCTGACACATGCAACGCTTCCCTCATATAGCGACGCAATTGCCTGAATGAGCTTCGTATTCACTCCGTACTTGGATAACACCTTCCATAGCTTTTTCCTGTCAACTCGGTCGTAAGCTTTTTGTAGATCTACAAAGGCACAGAAGAGTTTCTGGTTTTTTGCAAGAAACTTCTCAGTGAGCATACGCAATGAGAAAATCTGGTCCATGCACCCCCTTCCACTCATAAAAGCACCTTGCACATCCCATATTTTATCCTTTGTTTCCATTCTTACCCTTTCGATCAATATTCTACCATACAGCTTGCCCACTGAACTAAGAAGGCTAATAGCCCTATGATTCCCACATTCCATACGTGACCCTTTACCTTTGTATAATGGCATGATTACAGCCCTTCTCCAATCTAATGGCGTATAACCCTCCTTTAAACATTGGTTAATAAGTCTGCACAGCCATGTGAGAATAACATGACTATCTCCTTTAAAGTATTCGGCAGCAATATTGTCGAAACCCACAGCCTTGCCACTCTTCATGCATTTAATTGATCTTTTTATTTCATCCATACTGATTTTGGTAACATTCACTCCATCATCGTTCATAACCGATTCACCGCTGGGATCACAACCACTCGGGTTACTTTCGAAGACTTCCTCGAAATATTTCATCCATCTCTCTTTAATTTCATTCTCATTCGTCAACATTTGTCCATCTTTCGATTTTATCACTTTCATGCTTCCATTCTCTGGTCCACTCCGGGATCTTTTGACCTCCTTCCAAAACAGTTTTATGTTTTCTTGGAAGTGGTTTGTCATTTTGATTCCCTCTTCTTCTTCCAGGCGTTTCTTTCGTTCTTTCACCCCAACACTTACTTTTTTCTTGCATATCTTATACACTTCTTTCGCTCGATCTCTCTCTTCGCTTGAAACACTGCCAATCGCTATCAGACGTAACCATGCTTTCTTCTTCTCTGAGACCAGTGCTTTGATCTCGTCATCCCACCATGCATCACCTTTTTTCCTACCTTGCTTACTTATTCCACACACATCTCTAGCAGATTCGCATAGACTCACCTTAATGTGGTATCTGGTACTTCTGAAGTGGTAAAATTGTTTTCAGATATATATACAGATTGGAAATATTCCGCGAACAAGTTACAGATTTCTTGTCCATTTTCTGCTAGTTTACCCTCAAGGTGCATTACTCTAGGAAGTGACGATCTGCTTTTTTTTAGATTATTAAAGTGACTCCAGAAAAGTTTTGGGTTACCATACATGCTTCTTTCCGTATTAAGAATATAGTTAATGTAGAGTTCTAGTGTTATTATTTTTTGGCTTGATCGTAATAGAGAAAAAGTTTGGTAGTCACAAGGATTATTGAATTTTTTAAATTTCTTGTGAAATTTGCTTTTCTCTTTAATTATTTTGATAAGAGGGGTTGTATACCATGGAGGATAGTTACTATTTTTGACATGTTTTATTGGTGCAGATTCCGCTATTATCTTGTTAAGTATATCATAAAAGATATTAATACCGGTTTGAGTGTTTAAATTATTTAGTGTAGTATCCCAATCAATATCATTAATTTTTGAGTTAATGATATTATAGTCTGCAAGTCTAAAATTAAATATTTTCTGCGGGTCCTTTTTTAATTTTTTTTATGGGAATAGAGATTAGTAGAGTTTTGTGGTGTATATCTTCTGGTACTAGTGAATTTTCATTATGCGTGATACGTAGTACTATATTGCTTAAGACTAAGTCTAGAATGTGATTATTCCATTTATTTCTATGTGGGTTATACTGTTTTAAGTTATTAAATGACAAAAATTCAATAAAATCTAAGTGAGAGGAATTTAACGAATTCATGGGTTCGGTGTATGATCCAATAAGAAATTAACTGTTTATTTCCAGGGTCGTAATTCCGTAATTTTCATTTGGAAAATAAAGAGTTGTTTTGTAGGCATACCGGAAAATAGTCCTATTTTAATGAAAATAGAACTAATATAACATTTTTGACAATGTTTCAATTAATTAATCATTATTTTTTAGGATTAAAGTAGGGTTTTTATCTGATGTCACATCGCATTTTTGTAGCGTGACAAGTTTGCCGATGTCAGCAGCCCGTTTTTTCTTTGCGTTTATTTTTAGTGCGTACGTAATAGTTTTCAGCATAAAAACACGACCCAGAATTATTAGGAGACACGTTTTCCAATAAAGGCTTTAGAAAAATACATAACTCAATTGAATCACTTCTGAGTTTCTGAGCTGTCGAAAATCTGGCAAAAATAACATACTAACGTCTACTCAACCAGAACAAATTTTGGGTTGTATTTAGGAACGATTTCAATGGAATGGAAATATTTTATCTAGATAGTATAGATCTACTCAATAAAGTTACATAATACACAAACAAGAAATCGGTGAAGATCTTACAATGAGGTGCTTAGAGTGAAAACAATGAAATAAAATACAAACTAAAAAAAACAGTACTATAAGACAAATCACTAAAACTTCACCTCCCCTACAACATTATAGTAGGATTCGGAAAAGTGCTGGTATAGATTACACTTAATTCTATTAAGCCAGAGTAAAGTTAACCTCTCAAAAACTGGGCGTACTGTACAGGGCCTGCAAATACTTTAATAATACACAACTGCTAACCCTGTACAACCCCACGGTTGAATTTGGCAACCACCTCTGGTCTGGAGCTCCAAAATACGTTTGAAAGATTCTCCCGTCTTAACAGACGGATTGCAATCTTTAGAGCACAGGCGTCGGGTGGGAATGCTATCCTTGTTCTACCAGTATTACAGTGGAAGATGCTCCGAGGAACTAGCGTCATTGATCCCTTCGGCACCCGTGCATATTCTGGAAACACGCCAAACGCGTGCTCAACATATTTATACGGTTGACATTTGTCACATAAGAACGGTCGCTTCTTCGACTCGTGCTTGTGTTCAACAGCTCGGCTGTGGAACGATTTGCCGGCCTCTGAGTTTCCTCCTTCCTACAACATGGGTATCTTTAAGACTAATGCATATTCTTTCCTCTCCTCAAAAAGACCGTCCACACAGCATCTCAGATGACAAAGGCCCAGAGGGAAATTATTTTCCACAGGGCCTCCTGTGTGGTTTTAATATATATTTTTTTTTTTTAAATGGAGCCAGTAAATATATCAATAGATAGTAACCTCAAACCTGTTTTCCAGATCATGCATCCTATTGGTTAGTGAGTTTGACTGATAGTTGGTGGTGTACGTGTTACAGAATTTTATTTTTTATTTTGTGTTCCCGTAGGGACATGGAATTTAATAGTGGCGACGATGGCAGGGCTTTCAATTAAGTTGTTAACCATGCAATACAACCAGAAGGGTGATTCTGAATCTTTTGCAACAGCTTAACTCGTGTCAAATCGGCCGTATACGACAAATTTTGACGGTTTTCTTAAACGCCATTCTTTTAAAAGTAGTTACGCTGACGCCAGAGATGCTGGCGCGTTTGCAGCGTAATCCTCGTTAAAAGATGTTAGTCGCAGGTAAAATTTGTCGTTAGGGAAAATTGTCAAATCGAATGTCATCGCGCGCAAACATCAAAATAATACGAAAAACGGATATTTATTTATGAACGTCTATTAGGCTTATAAGTAAGTAGTTATAATAACAAATAAACAGTAATTGTAGGCAATTAATCCACACCAACTGAAATCAACACGCCAGACATGGACAAGCCATTGAAAGCCATAGAAAATCACAGAAAATTGACAACCGATAACGCTCAACAATGGACGCCTTCTGACATCCGACGGATTTTGCCTTTTTGTCTTAATTATCTCGTAAGGCTGACTTAACACAAAAGATACAGAATCACCCTTCTGGTCTGAAATAATTATCCTGTCAGATGGCGTAATTGGATGCAATCGATTCATCAAACTTGCATAATTAATGTTGCCAATTGGAATTTTGTGCTTAAAATTTATGTTCCTAAGAAATTTGTGATCAATTCTTTGATACCGTAATATTACCCTAAACGCCCTGGAAACGGCATCTTTCGGGGGTTTAATATTGTCCGTCTTGAGGCACTAGACAGCAAAACAAAAAAATGCAGACAAAACAACAATGCAAAATTAAGTTTTATGAATACTTGTGAGACCTATAAAATAATATTATTCTTTCCATTCTTATAACCCTATTACTTCTACTTAACCCTATTCAGAAAAAACGCATGCTTTCATAGTAAAGAATAATATAGCTATCACGATATAACCAGCATGATGATGACAATTGTGTTTGTGTCTATGGTGGCGGAGATAAGTTGTTTTCTGACGAGAAACACAAACATTCTCGTAATTCCCACTCCCATAAGATGTTTAGTTACTTCAAAGGTTTCGTTCTTCCCAGAAATACTTCAGAAAATTTCTTATACGATGTTGGTGTTTTTAACGTTAAAAAAAATGCTGTAAATTTAAAGGTGTCATGAACAGAGGCATTAATTTAAGTTGGAATCTTGTAACGTGAAATTATATTAAAATGTCATTAATGTGTTAAATCAATAAAGAATTCTAAGAATGAAGATGCTTAATTACCGGAAAATAAATTATCCAGGCGCGAAAATTAACAATTATTATAAAATTATGACAAAATTAGTGATGGCAATTTATAGTTTCACTTGTCGATTACATTTTGCACGATAAAAGAACAAAACCTGTTATAAAATCGTATTATTACATTAAAACATCGGCAATAATGGGTAGATTTATAATTATGAAAGAAAAATTAAAATCAGTGAGGGTTGGCGAATTTAATCGTTCTAGAATTCTGAGATTACAAAAATCTATACAATGATGTATAGATTTTCTGAATTTTCAAGGTTTGCGATAACTCAAGTGCCTTAAAATCCCCGAGAAAAGTTTTTAAACCAATAAAAAATAAATTCGGCTACAATACGAATAAATATCAATTTATCAATCTTAACCGCCCATCATTGCAAAAAAAAGTCACCAGCCACCACTCTTTGTAATACATACTCATTTTCTTTTATTATTGTTATGAACAGACCGCAAAGCACCGAGGTAACCGAAATAGCGCAAGATAGGGACGCATGGAGGCGCCTTGCCGAATTAATGGTCCGACACGACTAGGAACAAGGGATAAAAACATATTACGATTGCTTAAAAAGTACATAAATTTTTTTCTCCAAGGGTGGGAATGGGAAGTGAGGAATGTTTTGCAGACTGGGATTTTTTTTGTCAATGCTCGCTTTATGTACGCTAATGCAATAAATGTCTACCGATATTATACCATTATTATACTACCTATATTATACCATTGCCTTTTGACAAACATTTTTGACATCTGTGGCACGTCGGTGCCAGGAGTCGGGGTTTTCAAGCCCAGAGAAATAAATAATTACATCTGACGTTATTAATACCTTAGCGACTGTACGGTAGAAATTTAAGCATCCGACTCCGAGTTCAACTCTGACGCCATGCCACACCTATGAAACCATCTGTGAACGTGAAGTTTGTGACTTAAGCTACTATCGTGAAACGAATTAAAGCATGTAGCTAATATTTCCAAAAGATGATGCCACTTACGTTAACAGCTAGCATTACGAACATCGGCTGGCAGGGGTAAGTACTTTTGGAATTGCATTTTCATTAATCTCTCCAGTCTGGATACGCATGATAGTTTGTGGCTAAGCTTCCGGGGAGTAACCCGCCGCCCGCAGGGCGGTTTTTAACTGCTAGTTTTCTATAAATATATGCACCA
The DNA here is from genome assembly GCA_917563855.2 of Limnephilus lunatus. Lineage (NCBI taxonomy): Eukaryota > Metazoa > Arthropoda > Insecta > Trichoptera > Limnephilidae > Limnephilus > Limnephilus lunatus. The sequence goes on along the minus strand of OU830597.1, from coordinate 67,714,842 downwards.
CGTAGACAGTGGAAGATATTTTCGGCTTGTCCTAATGAGAGATCAACATTCAGAATCTTTTGTTATCAGATCTGAATTTAAAAAAAATTAAAGACAAATATACCTGGGTTACGAATAATCTGACAATATTTAAAATGTTCCTTCTACCACCACAAGAAGCGGAAAAAGTTGCATGTGTCGTGATGGAGGACTTAGCCAGCCGAAGAATCGAACACACGACGCCTGGGTGGGACCCAAACGCGATTCCGACTCAGCCTACTATTAATTGCTACCAATATCCAAATACCTACTTGCCAACTATCATCTTCCACCGTCTACTTCAGCTTAACATCACACGAATTAAGGTCCTAACTCCTAACACATGCTCATAGATGAGTATGATTAAAATGAGCATGCTCTCCAACTCCAACTGTACACATTTGCTCATAAATAAGCATGCTCAAAGCAAACAATTGAACAATTCTCTTTAAAAGCATGCTATTGATCCAAAAGCTCTGCAAGAAAATAACAGTGATCAGGGTTGCCAATTCTTAGGAAATTCCCTTATTTGCGGGGAATTTCGAAGATGTTTCGACAAATGGGTGTTTTGCGGGGAGAACCCTTTTGGGGGAAAAGGTGGGATTCTGGACATTTCTTAATTATCTAACCATATTGAAAAATAATATTTAAAACAATTGTGAGAAAGTAGCCTAATTTCGTATTCTTTCGCAGCAAATTTAAAAAAAATACGATGTTTAAAGTCTGAACGCAAGATAAAATCCGAAAATGACTAGATAATAAAAAATAAATGCTAATTTCAATAGAATTTTTGTTTTGGAGGAAAAATAACTTGTGGGGAAATTGAACATCTATTGTGGGTATTTTAGTGACCTGGTGTTTCAAAGACATTCGTAACTCCGATAATGAATGACGAAAAGCAAGGTATTTTCATCTCGCCAACGGGCCATTTTTGATATTTTTTACAAAGAATGCGCACGCACAGCTGCCGCGAACTTAGATCGGATTCCAGAAGCAAGATCAGTACTAGAAATGTTAAGAAGCATTTGCTCTTCATTAACATGATACGTGCTACAAATGAGCATATCTGTCCGTACCATTAGGGATTCCATAGTCCCACTGACAGTGGCAAATTGAGCTTTTATGTGGTATAACATAATAAAATCCTTTTCGAGTAGATATTTGAGGCTTGGTTGCGCAACGTATTAACAAAGCTCTACATAAAACGCAATCCAGATGTGCCAGATCCAATTAATTTGAATTAGATGCCTACCCTAATTTTTTTAATCATTTTTATACCTTTCCTATAAAAGAGAGAATCCAATTACTAGAACAAGAGAGAGGTTTACGAGCCAATTCCGCAATACGTTTCGAGTAAATAACCGCGAGATGACTCCGCACATGTTTCAGCAATAATTGCTACTTTGAAAATTCACGTAGTTTCTACGTAGTCCTATAGCCGCGCTCTTTATGTACCCGCAATTTAATTTGGACTGCCTCTCCGAGTGTATAAGTTTATGAATTAATTTTCTTGTATAGCCGCACACAATAGAGGCGTATTCACTATTCAGATATAATGTTTCTCATAACTTCACTATAATTATGAAATCCTTCTTGGTTTACATTAAAAATAATATAGACCATATGGTGAAATCGATAACTTTACAATATCGGATCGCTAAATAACTTCCGATGATTTTATATCGATATCCCTAGCACAGTTTCACTGTTGATAGCCGCACCAATATTGGTGGGGAATAAATTAGAACTCGATATACGCTGGCAACACTGGCGGATATGTCCATAAATTCACATTCAGAAATGTCAAACGCCAGTTAAAAACGTAAAAATATGAATAATTTGGCAATGTTGAATTGAAATACTAACCTAAATATGTATTGGCAGTCCGCATTTACTATTTGACACTACACGGGAGTTAATTAGTTAATCATTTCTTCAGTCATATTTCAACCACTTTAGTTTCTCAAAATTCGAACGGAATAATTTGGTCGTGTCTTAGTTGAATTATAACGTCTATGGATCGCGTATATGACTTATTTCAATACAAAAATGTTCGTTGGTTTAATACGTTTATTAAATAAGCCAGTAATTTTGATTAACGAACGACATAATTCAAATAAATGCATATATTGACAGCTAACCGAAACTTATCTGATACTATGGAAACCGGGTTAAAATTTGTCAATCGCGTCGGTCGGAATTTCTCTTACCAGTTACCGTGATCGCAAATATTGCTAACTGACCATATATATGACGGATTCGAGCAATATCGTATTGATATGGGGTTAATATATCGATCGACCATGTTAGGTACCCAGGCAGAACAAAATATACATATTTTTTAATGTTTGAATTATGTTTAGAATAGGTAAGTAGTATTGTTTATAAATATATTGTTTTAATGTGGTTCTACAAAATAAGCGGAAAAACAAATAATACATTTGCAGTTAACGGATCAAGAATAAAACATACATAATTTTCAATTGAAATAGTTCTCTCATATATGTATGTACACAGGATAATTTAAAGTTTTATGTATGTTAATAAATTAAATTACACAATGTTGTTTACATTTGGTAGGATACCACTTGATTGTATCATTACATGCGTACTTAATTTAGATTAGATTCTAAGAGTAACTACCCTTAAAATTATTACAGTTTCGGTCAGCCGGAAAATAATAATCTCAAGTGCTTTGTTATTCGTTTAAAAAACGTCGTAATCGAATCACTTCGACGGCGGCTGCCTAAAAAAAGGCACCATTTTTCAATAAATTAACGACGCCACTATGTTGTAAAAGAAATGTTTCAAATTTTTTTTTTGTTCTGGATATTTCGATTGTGCTTACCACTCGAAACCATCTGACGTAGACTCTTCAAAATAAGTGGTAAGAAAAGTAATCCTCGAAGAAGGTATGTTTCCACCATCCAGACTGAACATAGGTAGGTACGTACCTCAAATCCTCTGTAAAGTCTAACCTCCCCATATTGCAGCCATGTACCTTTGCAAAAAAAAAATTAAAAACAAACAACTAAAAAATCAAAATTTTCAACAACCGTAAATATAAATTCATGATGAAAGAGAAAGGGGCCTTTTTGGCCCGGAGCACTGTATGCCAATATTTCAAAAAGTCAAAAAAGTCATTTCACTTTACCCCAAAATCTATTTTTTATGAGGATAGGTCACAATAGTCCCAACTGCTCGCGCCTGGAGCCAATGAGACTATGGCATCTCCAATTGTGGTATGTTATGAGGTTGAAGGTGGTGGGGAGGGGAAGGAAATGGGAAGAAGGTGGGTAAGAATATATTACATATTAATAGTAAAATATTTTCAGGATTAAACAACATGTGTTCACAATAATGTCCTCTGCGTGCGAACTCTATCTAAATTTCTTTAAATAGACAATAAACAGTGTTAATTTCAAGCGACCTCCCAGGTAAGTATGGTCCTGTATTAATTCATTTTTAGGCAGCATCGCGTTCATTGGTCAAAATATTGTGCATATATTTTCGTATCGGTGATCAATGAACCGGTGTATGCAATCTTTCTAGATTTTAGGCATGTATGGTAAGTTTGTACAGCGCCCTTGAGGTGATTTTTCACAAAAACGGCGCTATATAAATCGTCCAAATATTACTATTATTATTATTAAGTAACTGGCTATTAGATCTGCCGAGCTAATCCGTATCTTTTTTGGGATCGTTATTAGATAGCGGACGTATGGCAGTTATTTGTTTTTTCTATTTACAACATACATTAAATGAATAAATAATCATGCATATTTGCAGGAATAAGTGTTTAAATCGATCTAAACTAAAATATGTAAAAATCACACAAATCTGACAGGAGATAACGTCCGTTATCAATAACGATCCCACAAAAGATACGGAATCGCTGGTCACCAAACACGGCTATGGCCATTTCAAGCAACGTTTCAATTCTGAATGGTGGTCTTACACTAGGGCGATACTGAGAGTATCTTCCGCTGTGGGACGAGCTGCAAATACACCTTTTATTATTTTTCAAAAGAATAAATTGTGAAATAACACATATCAATCAAATAAAAAAAAATTGCGCACTTCGAGATTTGAACCCGCGACCTTTGAATTGCTAGTCGAGAACCTTACCCCTCAACCACGGAGTCCGTCGAGATACATATTAATATTATATAAAAAAAAATAAAACACTACAACACGAAAACATCCATGTACACATTATTTTTGCGATGTTTTAAACTTCAGTATAGGAAGTTCGGGGCGTTAGAAGATGTGTACCTATGTAGATAAAAGCAAAGATTTAGAGAGGTGGTCGCCATTCTGTAGTTGGTCTTCAGTGGCCATGAATAGATGATTGGAACATGTTAGGCTACTGAGATAGAAAACTACTCTATGCTAAAGGCTTCCAGTTCCAGACGGCGCAAACATAAATATTCTCCAGCTGTGTAGCTACAAAATTTTAACTGCTGCACCGGCGAGTATTTATATCCTTAGGCTTACTTAAGACAGTTGTTTTATTTGGAAAAATAACACATTTAACAACATTAATTAAAAATCTACGCCTGAAAACTAAACCAATTTAAGGTTTCCTCTTGATAATGATTGTAATTCAAATAAGCCTAACAAGTGATAATGTTAAAGCGAAAAGGTAATCTAATCAGAGTAAAATACGCGTTGCATGAAGAAAAGCTAATCATAGTAAAACATGTGCTGTATGAAGAAAAAACCGGCAGACCTAAAATAAGGCGATTAAAACACTGCAGCTTTCGACTAGTTCTCTCTGAAATGCGGAGGTAGACTTCATTACCGTGGATAATACATCACATTGGAGAATAGGTCCAGCATGCAGCATGCGGCTTACCCTATTATAGTTTCGGTAGAGTCCTTACCGTGATTGAGGGCATCTGTTGGCGGGTGCTGGTCTGCGCCTGTGCACATCCTGCGGGTCCCTACCGCTCGCCACCGACGACACCATGATTCCTGCACAAAAGAAAAACGAAAAGATTTAGAACAAGGCAAGCATTTCAGCGCGAGTTCTGAAAGAACAGGTTTCTATTCAAAAACAACAAGGGAACGCTGTGGACTTGTTTTTAGCGAATGCTTGCTATTTTACGAAAAATAAATGAGTTTGAGAAAGACAATTATTTTCTTTTTCTTAGTAAAAAACTTTTCTCTCATTAAAAGGCGTAAAAATAACATTATCAAGCTTTTGCACAGACTGAAGAAAAACTGCAAAAAACGTATTTAACCCTCCCGCGCCGGAAGGGGGTGATACATTTCACCCAAGCGAGAGTTTTGTGCAAAAGCCTACGTTGTTTTTTATATCACGTACTCGTAATAAAAATCGGGGCGACAGCGTGGATAAACCACTCAGTTAGGCTAATAATGTTTATAAAAAAGTAGTTGTAGGTATTAAAAAATATTTACACATAGGCATTGATTGCCGGGCAAAGATCGGCGATATATGGTTAAATTGGTAATAGTAACTAATATCCGAGATTGTCATTGCCAGTATATTAGTTGGGTAATAGTAACTAATATACTGACAATGACAAATGGAATATTAAGAGGCACGATCGACGATCGCCCCACGACGTACGGGGGATTCCAGAGACCCCTTCAGGTGAAACGTGATTTTTATCTTTAGTACAGGGTTCGTAAAGGTTAATCAGGAAAATATAAGGGCTCGACATCAAGATTTTCGCAACTGCCGTTTCAACTTTTTTTAAACACTAGATATTTCTCAAAATTGCGAAAGCAAAAAAGAAAACCGTTGTTATCGTATCAAACCCAAAACTTTTTACATCACACAGATACAAACTTAGGTTTTATACATTTAAGATAAAGCTTTTGAGGATCGCAATATTATAAGTTACGGAAAAGTTTCATACAAATTTCACAAGTAGTTATGTTTTTTAAGGAATCTCAAAAAGCCTTTGAGTGCCGAAAATAAACTTTAACAGGTTTACCGAATTAATTCTGAAAGGAATATAATTAAGAAATTCAACACAAGCTAAAATATATAAAAATAACAGCTACACAAACAGTCGTGGTAGTACAGGATAAACATAAAATAATCCTTTTTATTTAATTAATAATGCCACAAAGTAATTTTGCAAAGTTTGAAGAAGAAAATAATCCCATTGCCATTTACATCAAATCGTTAAAAAGGGGTTAATTTCTTTATGCTTCATGAAAAGAAAGAACAAACTTTGATTTGACCTTGGTTATGTAGCGACTGATTTTACTATTCAATTTATTTAACTGTTGGAAGAATAGCTAATTGCCCAGTTTTATTCATCAATGGAATTCGATAACCCAAATATCAATTTTTGCGTTTTTCACGGCCGATAATTCTTCTTAGGCAAATTGCGACTCCTTTAATTAACGTTGAAAACGAGCTATACAAAACGTTGAGATAGATAATAATATCTTGAGAGAGAAAAAGGGGAAAAGATGGCTGGAAGGGAAACTTTAAAATAAGGTTAATATCTGTATATTTTTCAAGCACCATTAACCTTTTTATGTATCTCGAGGCGAGGGCAGAATATTGAGTAAAGAGGAAGAAGCCAAGCGTGGAACCTTTCTGTTTAATAGCAATATTAATAGTTATTGATAGATAAGAAACCTAAACGCTTTTTTTATAACTTGGGAATGACTTGGGAAATACCTATGAATTCAAATTAACCACAGTGGAAGCTGATTACACGAGTCGATAAATCTCATTAATATTTAATTGGAAAACTTTTTTGTATCTGACATAAAAGCTGTAGATTTTATTTTCCTTCAAAAGCGATTTTATTGTTTATTTAGCAAGCGGACCAAAACGTATTGGCTAATATTGGGTTTCGAAAATGTTTGTTTCCCAGATTTTGAATCCAAAAAATCTAAAAGAAAATCACCGACACGTAGATATACAACGTTATTATTAGAAACAGATTCTTCAGCAAAACAAAACTGGAGATACCTGTGTACCTATTATATTTTTGATTTTACACATATTACGCTACCTGTATTTTGCATACATTATTTTCACTGTAATTAAAAAAAATTTACTGAATTCTATGTAAAAGCCCTATGAGCGTATTAATAAATAAATAAATATCCCAGGTGGTTCATCGCCGAAGATCGTATTTGAAGGGCATTTTGTTTTCAAAAACTTTTATAGTGTTTTTCTGTTCTTAGATGAACTGTTATTGGTAACTTCATTATTATTATTTTTTAATTGGTAAACTAATGTTTGAGACAAGATTTTTTATGCATAACACAAAGGGTAAAAATTATTATAAGCAATAATTATTAGCCTGAAACATTCATCTACATTGAAAAAATCTCCCGAGAAAAGATAAATGCCGCCGACGGAACTTGAACCCGCGTTCTTCTGATATCCGGTCAACTGTAACGGTAGGAGATAAGCCGACGTAGCTCAGTGGATAAAGAGCAGTTGACCGGATATCAGAAGGACGTGGGTTCAAGTCCCGTCGGCGGCATTTATCTTTTCTCAGGAGATTTTTTCAATGTAGATTAATGTTTCAGGCTAATAATTATTGCTTATAATAATTTTTACCCTTTGTGCTATGCATAAAAAATCTTGTCGCAAACATTAGTTTACCAATTAAAAAATAATAATAATGAAGTTACCAATAACAGTTCATCTAAGAACAGAAAAACACTATAAAAGTTTTTGAAAACAAAATGCCCTTCAAATACGATCTTCGGCGATGAACCACCTGGGATATTTATTTATTTATTAATACGCCCATAGGGCTTTTACATAGAATGCAGTACATTTTTTTTAACTACTGTGAAAATAATGTATGCAAAATACAGGTAGCGTAATATTATGTAAAATCAAAAATATAATAGGTAACATAAAATATAAACTTTAACAAAATACAGGTAAAAAAATATGAGAAACACAATATCCTATAATATATAAAACAAAGTCGGGTTAGTTACACTATTTATAACTCGAGAACGGTCGGGTCGATTTTGAAGATCTTTGATTTGTTGGATTTGTCTCCGCCCCGGAAAGGATAATAACTATTAAAACATCACAAAAAATAACGAAAAATATAGTTATTAAGAAAACTCTTTTCCCAATACATTTTTTATGGAACGAAATCTCATATTTGAAAGAGCTGCGGGCATTTTGTGATAAGTACCTATAATGTTGAATAGTGAGTGAGTTCCAAAAATTCAAACCATCAAATGTCAATGCGCTGATTGTTTTGCTTTTGTTATTAAACTTTATTTTTTTTAAATTATTTATTTGGCTTTCACCCATTAAGGGTGTCCTTGGACATTTCTTTATTTTTAAAATTATTCACATTCTCTTTTTTTTTACATTATCAGTGTTTTTAAAATTAGTGACATATTCAGGTTTTTTAAAATTAGTTAAATTTTCAGTTTTTTACATGGAATAGATAAATTATATAAGCAAATATAGACAATGGGCTAAGACAAATATTCATATGATTATGTAAGTTGTACTAACATACAGAGTTGGTATTGATACTAATTACAAAATAGTAGAGTAGGAAGATGTTCAGGTTCCAAAAAATAGGAACCTCTACAATTGTACTAATAACACTGCAGGAACAAATGCATACGTATGGAAGAGAAATAAATATGATTGATGCTTAAATTTTAAGGCCATTTTTACAAAAAAAAAAATGCCAACAAGTAGTGAATTTCAGGAGAGTTGATACTAATAAGGCAGGGTACACTGGTAGAGAATTCCATTTCAGGTTTTACCAATTCATGTAGGTATGTAGTTTGAAAATTGGTAATTTATACGACACTCAAAAAAAATATGGTCTAAAGTGTCCTCTGAACCACAATCACAATAAGGCGAATTGACTATGTGAAATCAGGCTAGATGGCTAAGACAACAAGTATGACCTAGAAGCATTCGAGTTATGGAAGAGATGTATTTTTTTAGGAATGGAAGTTTATTTGTGAAACCAGGGCTTGACAGGAAGAGAAGGTTGAATTAATGAGTACTGGTGTCCTTTTATCAGAGAGGATGATTTCCATTCAGAAGACTATTGGCGTTGTCCCTTATTTTTTAAAATAGGGAAATAGTGTCTTACAGGAATTTGTATACTACTTAATGGACCATGGACAATGGATTCCTTAGCAATAGAATCAACCTTTTTTTTATTTCCAACAGTATTAAAGTGTCATGAGATCCAGGCCAAGACCACTAACACGCTTGAGACAGCGACATGGAATGCAGAAGGTCTCGGATAGAGCAGGTTAGAGAGTCACTACTGGAATTGAGAAGGGATGCGCTTATTTTTGTAGTGAGCTAAGTGAGCCTGAAAGGATGAGATCATTTCTGATGTTGAGAGATTTGACGAGTCGTAAAGCTTCTATGATACGAGAGCTATGCATTCAGCAGAGAAAATGGAACACTATTTGGGAGGTCTGCGTGGGAAACACAATTCCCTGTAAGGTGCATAGACACTGGCTCACAATGGGAGTCCGAACTGAGTTTGGAACCATCTGTGAAATTTTTTATATAATTAGGCCAGTTATTTTCATTAATATTGTTGAATTCTGCATCACTGGATTGAGCTGAGTTTTTTATATTTTTTTACATATTCCTATAGATTTGTGCACCTTTGGATAGAAAATAAGACTTTCATGGGGATGTGAGTATAAGGGGAAAGATTCATTGCGATAAAAGTTTGTGGATGCATTCAGGAAAGAATTGAAAGAGGAAAGAGTTGTTAATATTAAACGTATAATACTGCCCCTTTTTCTTACACACTATACGTCAACAGTCAAAATGGGACAAACGGTGAACGTATGTCTACGTCTACACCCCTCCAAAGGAAAAAAAATAATTATAATAAATCTCCGTCACACGTATAAAATGAAACGCGATTCCCGAAAGTAAGTCGAAAAGTAAGAAAATCACATAAATTATAAATCCGTACACAACGCCATCTCTGATAATGACAAAAACAAAACGCGGACAGTTACGCATCAATAATTGCATTATTGTGTAATTTTTAACCAAATAAAAAAAACTTAATTTAATTCAGCTAATAAGTTAACACAACAGTTATTGATTCTGATGCGGTACGAAGTTTTCCGGGTCAGCTAGTAGTCTATAAAATACAGGAGTTGACATAAAGTAGGTACCTAATGTTAAAAATTGTTGTTCATATTAGTTTATGGGATAGGTAGAAATATATAGTTGGCGCATAATATGGCGTTTGAAGTTTGCTAAGTTCAAATTATTGTCAAATATATCCATATTGTTTAAGTATTTGTTAGCAAGACTATGTAAACGTTGTATTGGAGAATGCAAATCATAGTTGGAATAAGATGTACGTATATAAAATGTTAATTTTTGTCTAGTTGTTCGTGTAGGTACATGTAGATTAATTAATTGTAGGAGTTCACAACAGTCGATTTTAGAGTTAAATAATTTTAATAAAAAGGTTAGATCGCTTATTTTTCTTATGTTTTCTAAAGTTGATATATTTAAAATATTCATTAACGACGGGTAACTTATATGCTAAACGTAGAAATTTTCTTTGAATTCTTTCAATAAATAAACCCTTATTGGATTCATTCTATTGGGCATACTTTTTTGCACTAGAAATAAAACTATATCAAATTGAAATAAAATATAATTCAAAACGACAAGTTTACAATTCAATTTATGCTCACAGAAACAATATTATTACACACCATAAAACCGTATTTTCAAATTCAATTTTTCGAATAAACTCAAAACAATAACAAGAGGCTATCTCAGCGGCACTCTAGCACAAGTTCTCTTACCCTAGGCTCTATTTAAGGGCTATTTTTTTAGTGAATCTTGAATAGAAGCTTTGAGGGTGCATTGAAAGAGTACCTAAGGCACGTATTGAGTAAAGCAAAGAGTGAAGTGCCACTAGTAAAATATAGAATCAAATAGGGTGTGGATAAAGTCTGGTTAATAATACCAGAAGTATTCTCTCTAAATCCACGATAAATTGCATCCGATTTTTTTAATATTAGCTCCACCCAGATGGTACTGAGGATAATAATTTCCCTAGGGGCCTATAATATTATATGTAAAGAATGTTTTTTGATTTATATCTATTGGTAGTCACATAGTTATCTGAATGCATTTTTGTCTATTAATCTTTTTTTTTCCTCTTAAGATGTATTTGTAAAAATGTAACAGTATCTGTAAATTGTATTTGTATATATTTTTTTAGTAGATGTATGAAAAAAAATTGCATACATCTTAATAAATATAAAAAAAAAAATCATGTTAGGGGCTGCTGTGTGGAGGTTTTGTTTTAAGGAAAGAAGGAGAAGAAATTCTGGAAACGAAAAATGTATGAGGGATGGGTAGGAACCTGGAGGTCAGTATGTCCAGGAGTCGGGGACGTGGGAATATATCCCTCCAACTGCGGTGCAAGGTGACGGGTTGAGAGATTCCGACTGGAGAGGTCAAAAGGCCTTCCTCAATCAGTCTGTCTTGATCCGGTCCATCACTCATTAGGTGGGCAGACTTATCCACAGCCAAGTCCTAAACAAACGTGACTCCGTGAACCCAGGCACCCCCGCTAAGTCACCAAACGTATCGAACCACTTCGGGTGACCTAAGGCAGATGTGCTGCGTATCCAATAAATGCTTCCCGGGGCGGCGGTACCTATACCCGTCTTCCAATTTGACTACTACGAAGCTCAAAATAAATTGGCTGATTTGGTGAATGGAGGTACTTCAGGGCACCAATGTGTAATACATCAATGTGGGTGGGGTATAAGTAAAATAAAGTAGATAGCTTAAGAATAATAAAATAAATCATACGCGAATGTTTGTATGAATGGATAGATGTATGTATGGATGGCTGGATGTTTGTTACTCTTTCACGCAATAAATACCGAATGGAATTTAAAAATTCTTTCACTAATCGAAAGCTACATTATTTGCGAGTAATATAGGCTATATATATTGGTAAGCTCTGGCGTTATGAATAAGCTGTGGCGTTATGAAATTATTTATTATACGTTTTCTGGCCCTAACTAAATCGAGTTATTGCAAACGTCAAAGAAATTGTTAGTTTGGAAACAATGTTTTTTTTTTAAATTATGTAATTCACCCTAAAAAGAGAGCTTTGTTGGCGTCGTAGTTAATATCTACCTATCTCTAAAAATGTTTATTGTCCGAACGAAAAGCATAGCATTGCTATGTAATTATTGGATTTGGGCTGTCATTTTGTTATTTTTTTAGGTTACTCTGGAATCAAAATGAATAAAATACTAATTCCTACTTGAGGCGAAATCATCAGAATAAATTAGGAGAGAAGGTACTTAAAATATTTTATTATAATTTAAATATTTTCTAAAATAGAATTTTTATTTGCGAAATGCCGTTCTCAAATTTTGAAATTTTCTATTAAACAATAATTATTTTCTATTAAACAAAAAAGCAAGAATAATAACAATTATGCCAATAATTATGCCAGTAATTTCCCACTAATACCATACTAATAATATCTAGTATATACATATGAATGGAAAAATCTATGATGTCCTTAAAGAGTGGGTATGTACCTAGGCGAAGGAAACAGTTTTAATATAGAATAGTTAACTGCTTCATAATAATTTAATTATATGCCAAGTGGCAGAAAAAATTAAACAAACAAAAGCGGTGCCAATAAAAAGTAAATGGCTGTAGCATAGTCACACTTTTTTCGTAAGAAAATCTATGATTGAAATTTTTATAAGCCTAAAAGGTCCTTCTTTCCGGATTTTTAAGAGGTTGGAGATTGAAAAGAATTGCTTGCATAAATAACAACTAACTTAAATAATACTAATAACGCATATTAAGCAAAAAAATTCAGGCACAGTTTTTGAAATAATCACTCATAGAAAATAAATGAAAACAAAACGCACCTAAAGCATTATCAGTTTATACTGGTGTAGGTACCTATTTAATTATCACTTTCTGACGACTTTCAAGATTACAGCTAGATTACGTTTTAACTAAATACAAAAAGTGAAACATGTGAATAAATTGAAACTGATTTACAATGTTAAGAAACCTGAAAAAATCATATTATCGCAAACGCGAATTGCGAAAATTTGAAATAAAAATCTCAACTTCGGGAAAATGATTCGAACTTTCGTAATTTTCACACGAAATCGTGGTTTTTAAAGAAAGATAGGTAGTAGGTACTAATATAAATACGACCTAAATATTTCTTCTGCGATGGTTTTGACAAGCTTTTAATAGCCATTCATTGAGACAGCTAATTACACATCGAAAACGAAACGTACTGTCGTTTTTTTCAATAAAAACGTAATAACGAAAACACTTACAAAAAAGCAACATTACATCACTTTGGTCGAAAAATACCACAGCTTTTGCTGAAAAATACACTGTTTCTCATAAAAACTACAAGAATTTCCTAAAAACATCACGAATTATTTTAAAAAAATAGTGTGAATTTCTACAAAAAAACATTACGAAATTTTCAAGCTCTTGGTCACCGAGGAATGATCTACACATCTACAGTGTAAGCCAGGTAGATAACCGGATTAGTGAACTTATCTACTCGTACATATGTAGGCAGAATATAGTAGCGTTAAATTAAATAGATACAAACATGCATGCCACACTTACTTTTGACACACTGAGTATAGAGGAGGGTTGAACGGTTTTTTTTTTTTTTTTTTAATTGTTTTCAAGATACAATCCCGTTAAACCGCAATAAAGCAGTTTGTCAACAGGATGTTAATGTTCAATTACAATTTAAACATACATACATATTATTATTACTATAACTATACAAATTGCCACAATTAACACACATTCATTAATAAACAATCTCTATTTAGTAACCATTGTTTCAGCATATATCTTAATCTATTTTAATAATATTTTTTTTATATTAATTGGTAACACGTTAAATATTTTTGGCACGATTTTCACAATATTTTTGGTTGAATGAAATGATCAAATATTTACCGTTACGCGACATCTATAACCAAAACCTACCTGCAACTTTGGCCTCCGTGGAATATCGAGATTGGCTAAAATCACTGTCAAAGCGCAAACTACCATTTTAAAATATGCATGCTAAAAAAAATTGTCATAGAACCAAAAACGTTAACGTATTTAAGATTCTCCGAGACACTCCATTAAATTTACGAAAGACATCGTTTCATGAGAAATACACTTTCTGTAACGCACAGTAAAATATGCACGGAAGAAAGTCCCAATGGAAAATTTTGTTGGAGAATTAAACCCCGTTCATAAATGCAGTGTTAGCACTGTAATATTTTCATCATTCTCATATTGTTTAAATCGTCATTGAATCTGGCAGGAATGTACTAAAGAGAGTTTCAGCAAAACCTCCTAGATCACATCTGTGATCTAGGAGGTTTTGGTTTTAGTCGCCTATGTAAACACCCCTGTCATACAATATCTTATTAATATTATAAATGCGAAAGTTTGTATGGATGGTTGGTTGGATGGTCCTTACTCTTTCACGCAATAAATATTGAATGGAATTTATAAATTCTTTCACTAATCGAAAGCTACTTTATTTGCGAGTAACAGGGGATATATATATTGGTAAGCTCTGGCGTTGTGAATAAGCTGTGGCGTTATGAAATTATCTATTATACGTTTATTGGCAAAGCGTGTTACTAAGTAAATGTTTGACGTGGGCTGTCAATATTATTTCTTTGATAACGAAAATTCAAATATTAGTATTCTAATATGAATATTAGTGTAGGTAGATACAAATATAAAATAGGTACTTATCTACATTTTGACCTAAGCCAACAGCTATTCTAATATTATGAATGCGAAACGGGGCGTATTTTATTGTTGATTGATTGAGGGAGGGGGAGTGGTAGTGCGGGAGAAGGGGGGGGGGAAGGGGGGATTGGGGGGGGGGGGACAAATATGCGAGCGAAGCCGGGGGTAAAAGCTAGTATTAAATAAAATCGTGAAAATGAAAAAAAACATTTTTTTTACATTAGCTCCACACAGGAGGCCCTGAGGAAAATAATTTCAATTCAGGGTCTATGTCATCTTAGAGGACACTGTTTGGAGGGTATTTTTAGGAAAGGAAGCAGAGGAAGTTCGTAGGAGTGGGTAGGAATGAGGAGTGGGTAGGAATCTGGGGTTCAATGTGTCCAGGTGAGACGCACGTATAAATCCATTCCTCCCACTGCGGTGCTAGTCGATGGGTCAAGAGTCCGACTGGAGAGGTCAAAAGCCTCCCTCAACGAGTAACTCTCGATCCGGCCAAGCAGAAGCATTCGCCACCCGTGCACCCCTGCTAAGTCACCAAACGTAGCGAACAACTTGGGTTGACCTGTGTTGGTGTTGGTTATCAAATAAATGGTTCCCGGGGCGGCGGTATCTATACCCGCCTCCCAAATCGCACCGTGATAATAATTATAGCGCCGTTTTAATGAAAAAATCACTGGAAGGGCGCTGTACGTTGCACATTACACAAATATGTTATACGCTGTCATAATTCAACATCAATTCGAACGGAGGGGATAGTGGGAGCAAAGGGCTCAAGAAGGAGAAAATTTATCAAACCAAATTATGATAGTTATACTATACCTAGCTACTCAGCTTTCTGCAAAGCAGGTTCAAAAGCTTTGCATACATATTCGAGACTATTAGGCTGCGTGTACAGTATACATGCATGCAACGTGACGCGAACCGAACCACGAATTATGGGAAAGGAATGAACGATGGGTCGAGAGATACTGGCTGGAGAATAAAAGATCTCCCTCGACCAGTCTATTTCTATCCTGCCCACCACGCAGTAGGTGGGTAGACGTATCGGCCACCAAGACCTGGACAAACCTCACCTCATGAATCCGGGCATCCCTGCTAAGTTTGGGATGGTCCGGTGCTCTGTAGGGAACCTGCTTGCACAGCGCGGATGTACACTGTGCACCCTAAAAGTTAAAGCTTAGACTTACGGATTTCAATACTTCGTTAGTGGAAGCACTATGATAAAACAACCACATATGTTTCTGTCTCTGTGTTACATAAGAATTTAGGAAAAAAAAAGCAAATAATAATATATTATGTAGGTACACCTCCATATTATATTATGTAAATGTATATCATACACTCCTACGGATGGCAGTAGGCTGTAGGTAGGTCCTCGCGAAATGCGTAATTTCAGTAACAGATCTGGGTTTTTTGACCCGAATATACTTAATGTTAAGATGTTCAATAAAACGTTATGTAAATAAACGTGTATTCGCGTTTTGACGAGTTACGAAATGGCGTAATGTCAGTCTGGGTTTTATCATTTCTAAATTCAGGAATGGAAGACGTGAAAGATATCGTGAATTATTCAACACTTCTCCAAAAGGTCTTCCAATCTCGGCGTGCCTTTCCAGGAGACCAAAAAGAAAAGGCAATTGAAATGTAGGTAGTTTTATAGGTTACTTTGTTAGGCATACGGAATGAAAACAGTAGTGAAAAAAAATTGACTTGAATGGCGAGAGCTTTTCAGCGAGAGATTCGGTGCTTAGTGATTTATCTGTATTTCTAGACCTTTTGTTTTGAAGAGTTTTAATTTTCAATGTACATTTGTTACTTTAATTTTAAATTTTCGGCGACTGGTTTCGACACATCCGTGTCATTCACGAGCAAACTTAAATCTAACTTAAAAATTCTATACAAGTACAAAAATTAATTAGGTGGGGGTAGTGGGAGGGGAGATTTTGGGGGAAGGGGGAGAACTGTGGGAGAAGTCAACATTACATGGAAACGTCGTAAGTTAATGGAGCTATTATTTTATTAACTAAATTAATTTTCGAATTTATTGTTTTGTTTATTTCTAAAGTTTCTAAACTGCACAAATTAAAATATGAATATTGCAGTGTTTAAAATTTGTATTTCCTTTTTTGAAGCTATGGCCTGTCTCTATTAGATGGTTAGCAAAATCGGAGTAGTTATTATTATTATAAACTGATTGTGTTATACCGTCTACTTCACTTCACCCTTTGTCAAATAAACTCGCCTCCTTCAACTCAATGATACATCGTGCCATTAATATTTCTTTAAACAATGATTATTATAATAATGAAATTAACATTATAAAACAGATAGCCCTAAACAATGGATATAAACCTGACATAATTAACCGCCTAGTTAATAAGAAGCAAGCAATTTTTTAACAAAAAAGTATATTTATAGTGATAATAATAACATCAAACCTAGTAACAACCTAATAAATAAATAAAAACTTTATACAAGCGATTTATCTGTAAGAATATCCCGCATATTACCAAATCATATTTCTCCAGCTTTCAATACTAATTCTAAAATAAAAAAAAATTGATTAATAACAAGGATGTTTCTAATAAATTTGAAAAAAAACGGAATATACACTTTAGAACGTAACGATTGTGACGCACAGTATGTAGGGATGACTACTAGAAATTTTAAAACTAGAATCAGGGAATATGAACTTTGTTTACGAAATAATAACTACTCCGAGTTTGCTAACCATCTAATAGAGACAGGCCATAGCTTCAAAAAGAAAATACTAATAAAATAAAAAACTTTTTTTTTTAAACCACGAGATTTATTAATTTATGAACCGACCGGTTTCGCTTTACTCAAGCATCTTCAGGGTACAAATTAATACTCAAATTAATTTACATACTCAGTATTAATTTGTACCCTGAAGTAAGTTGCTTGAGTAAAGCGAAACCGGTCGGTTCATAAATTAATAAATCTCGTGGTTTTAAACAAAAAAGTTTTTATTTTATTAAACATGTCAAACCACAAAGTGATTGCTTTCTACAAATAATAATAATAAGAAAATACTAAGTTTAAACCTTGCAATGTAAATTCTTAGTTTAATTTGTGCGCTTTAGAAACTTTAGAAGTAAACAAAAAATAAATGATTTAGTTAATAAAATAATAGCTCCATGTAAATCACCTTTACTTACGACGTCTCGATGTAATGTTAACTTCGCTCACCGTTTTCCCCCTCCCCCAAAATCCCCACTCCCACTACACCCACCTAATTAATTTTTTGTACTTGTATAGATTTTTTAAGTTAGTTTGAAGTTTGCTCGTGAATGACACGGAGGTGTCGAAATCGGTCGCAGCAAATTGAAAATTAAAGTAACAAATGTGTATTGAAAATTAAAACTGTTCAAAACAAAATGTCTAGAAATTGTTACATTGTTAATGCCCAAGAAATACAAAAAAATAGCTATATTTCGTCGGATGCATGAGTTCAGTTCCAGGTTATTTTGAGAAATTAGTCGATAATGTAGGTAATGAGTAAAGCTCGATTCGAATGAGGCATGAATGACTGTAATCTTCTTCCGCTAACGATGTTGATATAAATCTCGATTCAGAGTTCGGAGATTCGTATGTAGATAGAAGAAATTCAATAAGGATTTCATATTTTCCCTGAATGTCAAAGTCTATCCATGTAGGAGTAAAATCAAATAAATAAAATAAAAATATTCATAATTCCGTATTTAAATGCTCATAGTAGAATTTGGCCTACATACATTAATGACCATATATATTATTTTTGGGATTAATCTTGAATCAAATCATGATAAAATTATCTGTATAACAAAATAGCCTTAGTTGTGTCGAACTTAATAGTAAAAACGCAAAAATATGCCGACGAAATATTTAATAAGGGTATAAATTAGCACGATATCCGGGTATAAAAAATTGGCATAAAATGGCGGTTTATAAAAACAAACATACCTAGTGGTAATAATATTCAGTAAGGTCAACATTTGGATTTTCACTCCGAGGGTGACCGCATCGCACCGAGGAGCGTTCGATGAATAAATCATTTCGAACTTCACACTTTTCCATGCCGGCAGAATGTGGAATATCTTACACATAATATTTATGTAGATTTTACAAAGGAAGGTCACGTGCGACGTGGGACAGGGGTCGTAGGCGGAAGAATGCGGAGAATTCAACTGGACGAATATGTTAAGACCGCGGTATCGATAACACAAACGCTTTTCCGAAAAATGCCTAAAATTATCAACTATGAATAAATTAAAATAAACACTAATTAAAATGAAACATCAGAAGTTAAGTTAAAACCTAGGGAAACGTAAGGGGTTCGACAGTTAAGGGCCATTAAACAGCCAGCGGCCGAGAATTTATATTCCGTCGAAAGATGTTCTTATGATCGTACAGGGCGGTTCCAATGAGAAAGATTAATTATTCTCGGTACCAGCTTTTTAAAATAATAACTTAATATCGATTTTATTTCATTCAAAATTTGCTTTAATTTATACCTGCATTCAAAAATTCTGAAAGGCGTGATGATAAAACCATTAAAATTATGTACTTTTTGTAATTATTTTTTTATCATAAGTATTTATAGTTTTTCAATAAAGTCTAAGCAAAATAAAAGCGTAAAAAAATCTTAAATATATTAGTTTGTAAGACCGTACATAAATAGACAAACTGAAGTATTTTCGTCACAAAATACGTGTGCGGATTTTTTAAAAATGATTTTATCTAAACTAAAATTAAAATTCTGAAACCTAGCTTTCCCAGATAATTTATTGATTTATTTTACTGCATGATTATATGATTTGAAATGTATGTTGTACAATACAAAATTTTGTTTGAAAATTTAACGAATCTGCCAACGACCTACGGTAAAACCTGAACAATTTAAAACACAGCTTTACTAGATAAAAGAACAGTCTTTCGAAATCAATTTATAATTTTTTGTGGAAAAGAGTTAATACGTCTAAAATTTGATTAAAAAATGACATATTTCCGGTTTTATCTGGTTATTCCCTCTTAATTGTAGGTGAATAATAACGTGAGATAAATATTACTTACTCGTTTATGTTGACAGTTGTAAATATCCAGGTACTGATATTTTATCTAGATATACATGAGAATCGAACAAGATAGCAATATTGATATTATGTGTCAATGAATTATTCGTACCAGAGATACGTATCAGTCTATAATGGAGCAGTTAGTCAATAACTCAGTACCAGTCAACTACTAAGTTAGATTACCTCCGTTATCACCAAGTTAAGCTCCCAGGAGAATAACTCACCCAGAACTTATGACATTAGCAGAGGAGTTTTAGTACTTATCTAAAAGATAAGCGAACTCTATATTAAATGACTCATATCACTTTTGTGTTATCAAGTTTGAATCAGAGTTAAGCGATGAATAGCACGCAAATTACTGTTTAATAATTGTATTTTAGAACATTTGATTAAACAAAACAACCATTAGAATGATAATATGTATTAGCTTTCGGGTCGCGACGTTGCACAGACGAATGTATCGATGGAGAAAGTGGGCCAAAAGTCGGAAACATTCACTTTGGCAAAAAACTTAAAATATATATATTTCAAAAGCTCGACACATCACATAGGGACCATTTAAAAAATGTAATCCCCCTCCCAGTCATATTTCCTTACCGGAAAACAATCTTAACACAATCGTTTATGTTTTTTCTTGTTGCTTGTGTTTTTTTAATTAACGTTTGAGAAATTTTAACCAGAAGTGTTTAAAAAAAGATTTTTTTGGATATATAAGTTAAAGGTATGAACTTTATTTTAAAAAATTGTTTTAATATTGTAGTCGATATAATTATATTTCTAAACATTTGCATTTACGTGTTAACAAATTATTATTTTCATTACAAGCATTTAAGTACGCGAGTTTAGTTCAGTTCAGTTATAATTTTGACGTTACATTAAAATTTGCTTATTCCTGATATGATTAATAAAAAAATCACTGTGCTCTTTTGCGATTTTTGTTTACTTTCACTTTTAGGTGCGAAAAAAAGAATTTTCTTAAAATCTCCATGTTTCGCAGATGGTAAAGTTTTCTAGAAAGTTCATTTCCGAGCTTATGAAACAATGTTCAAATGAAAATATTGATGAAAAGTGTACGTTTTTGGAACATAGGTTTTAATAAATCACTTAATGCCCAGAAAGTGATAAAGATTTGCTTAAAAATCACTTCCGTCATTTTGGTTTCATTTGAAAAATAAATGGACTAGCAATAAAAAATCGAAAACTTTTAAAAAATAAATAAAAAATGGTTTAACACTTCCATACAATAAGTGTCTGTCTTTGCAAAAGTGGGGAATTCACAGTTTTTTCACAAATTCATAAAGAAATTGCCTTTGTTGAATTTGATGTGTGATTAGAAAAAAATATTCGATCATGCCTCCAAAATACCTTCAATCATGAATCAACTCGAAAAAACGCCTCTATGGCCAACTTTCGTGACAAAATACTTCGCAGTGCATCATTAAATAACGAATTTGCTAAAGCGTTAATAAATTCACGATGTACTTGTTCGATATTCTAAACTTAGAAGACACAAATAATGATTATTAATAAGAATTTTTAAATAATGACATTTAAAAGAGAAAAGGAATATTTTAAGCAAATAAGTCGGTAACAGGATCAGAACCAAGTTTTAAACATGTATGTATCAAATAATCAATCTGGTATCCCGTATCGTCTCGTGGGTGGTTGTGTTAGCGCTGCCAAACCGGAGAAAAGATCTATCTATTAAATAAGAGAGGTACTCGTAAAAAAGAGACTAACACTTGCCAAAAAATGAGTTAAAAAGAATGAAGCGGTTATTTTTTTAGTTTTGAAATGACTCAACGACCCAAATGAAATAATTACGCAACAGAAACAACCAAGATACAAAGAATGTGGAAGCACATTACATGTTATGATATATATATACATGTGTCTGTATACTAGGTGTTAAAATAATTTAAAACTGAAGTTTCTCAGCCTCCGTGGTCGAGCGGTAAGGCATTCAACTAGCAATCGGGAGGTTACGGGTTTAAATCCCGGCGTGCGTAAGAAAATTGTATTTGATTAATTTTCACACTTTAATAATTGCGGCACGTTCCAGAGTGGAATATACTCTCAATAGCGCCCTGGTATTAGACCATCATTCAGAATTGAAACGTTGCTTTAAATGGCTGTAGTCGTGTTCAACGACCAGATCGGAATCGCCAAGTATTTCCCCACATTCTACCGCCGCACCTCCTTCCCCTCCCCACTACATTCAGCCTCACAACATACCCCAATTGGGTGATGCAATAGTCTCATTGGTTGGGACTGGGATATTCACATTTAAAAAAATAAAGTTTGCACGTTTCAGCCCTTTCAGAAAATCTAGCTAGTTTAGGCTTAAAAATCAATCGATATTTCAGCGATTTTTTTTTTGTTGTGAAGTTTTTTCAGCGAGTTTTCCTTTGAATATTCCAACGGGCTTTCGTAATGCCAGTTCATTGTAAAGAATGGAAGTCCGCGCAGCTAGCAGCATTGCACCATCCTGCACTTTCTGCTCGTGATAGAGCCAATAAATTTCAGGCAATCCAGTTAACAGAATTACACGGCTATCGGACGCCAGTGGAAACTCGTCCGGGATGATTAAAAATCTCATAATTCCAGTGCAGACTAAAGCTTTGGAGACAAAAGCAATAATTCATCACACGGTGTACCAGTACCGATGTTTATGACTTTTTAACACTTTAAATTGCTATTGCATTCGATTAATAACAGACGCACCTAAAAATATAGTAGATGGTTGTACTTTTGCGGAAATCACCTTGATTTTTTTTCTGCTATGCTCTTTCTACATTTTCAATTTGAATTATTAATATAAAACAATCTTGATTTCAATTTATATTTTAAACCAAAAATTTATTTAGTTAATAAAATAATAGCACCTTGTAAAATCACCCTTATTAATGATGTTCCCACGTAATGTTGACTCCTCCCATCGTTCTCCCCCTCCCCCAAAATCACCACTCCAACTACTCCCACCTAATTAAATCTAATCATTTTTGTACTTGTATAGAATTTTTAAGTTTTTTAAGTCAATTAGTGAATGACGGGTATGTAGAAATCTAAAACCCGAAAATTAAAAATCTTAAAAAAAATTGTATTGATTGCTTAATTTATGGGATGAAATCACTGAAAAGTCTTACTTATTAAAGACACCGAACATAATAAGCTTTCCTGGGGAAAAGATTAAGCAAATAATCAGGGCTTAGGATATAATATGAGTCAGGCGGAAAGTTGGATCTCTGCGGAGCGATGCTGCGGTCAGAAAAGAGGGAATTGGGATGACCCAACGCCTCAACAGTTTTAAAAGAAAATTCATCTCATTCAGAGGTTGTGCATTTAAAATATTTCTCTAACATAATCGGTTTTTTTAACGAAAACTTTTCTTATTGAAACGTTGAGTTTAAAATAAATCTACAATATAAACTTTTAAAAAATATATGAAAAGAGGTTTGCTAAACTAAGATTTTCAGCAATAAAAATTGTTTTGGGCCATTTCGAAGCCTTACAATTACAGGTGATTCACAATTTTTTTTCTTGTTTATTCCAGATTTCGGGGACGAAGGGCAATCCCACGAGTTCCATACTATACTATACATAGAATACTTATATCAAAGTAAAAATAAAAATATTGAAATATGGTAAAAGACGACAAAATAATTATAATTATACAGAAACAAAAGAAGAAAATGAGAATAAAGTAAAACTTTTAGAAATCTATGACATCAGGAATTGGCTCCATCGCTTGTAAATAGGACCCTGCCAGAAGTGGAGTGCTGCCATCACAAGAGCGTTTTCGTGGCTAGTCACGTTCTGTATGGTGATCCGTTTTTTGATTAGTTCTCGGAATCCGGGAACGCGCCTTTATCTTTATGGGGATGCACTACTAAGAAATGCATCTAATTAAATACTGCAAGCAGAACACATATTTGTGTTTGAAATGGAATATTTTTTATTAATCTTTTTATAAGCCCGGAAAAAATAAAGGATCAGGTCTATAAAAACTTTTTTAAAGTTCAAAATCTCCTACTCACGAAAACCCTTTTCGGTTATGGTTTTATTGTAAAAGATATAAAATTAAATTTTTTAGAAAATGATCGTATACTATTTAAATATCTGCCTGACTAACTAACTAACTAACCATCACGCCGTTTCCCCCGCAGGGGTAGGCAGAGAGGACGGACCGCCACACAACTCGATCTTGGCACACACTCTTTGCCTCGTTCACATTCATACATCGTCTCATACATGCTCTTCTATTATTCCGACTCTTCACATGGCCCGACTCAAGTATCTGATTCACTTGGTCGTGCCATGTCTTCCTCGGGCGTCCCCGACTTCTTCTACCATTCACATTTGCATCATATATTCTCCTTACACTCCTTTCCTCGTTCATTCGCTCTACATGCCCAAACCATCGGAGAGTCCCTTTCTTAATCTTACACATCACGCTTACGTCAGCCTTGCATTCTTTGCGGATATCCACGTTTCTCTCACGATCGTACATGGTTTTACCACACATTCGCCTCAGGGATCTCATTTCTACAGCATTCAGTCTGCTTTCATCCTTCCTCTGCCAGTTCCATGCCTCACTGCCATACATCAGGGTAGGTACCAGCACTCCATTATGGACGGCTAGTTTCGCGTCTTTGGACAGTTTTTTATTACCGCCAACGGCATTCAGTCCTCCATTAATGGAGTTACCGGCATTCACCCTTCTTTCAATATCTCTATCAGCCTTCCCATCTTTCGTAAACATACTACCCAGATACACAAACTCATCCACCTGCTCCAAGTATTCATCATTCACAACTATATTGCATACTGTTTTCGTACACTTTCTTTCAAACACCATGACTTTAGACTTACTTACATTCACCATTAACTCATTCTTCATACATACTTCGTTCATCCTAGACACGAGAGACTGTAGATCTTCCATACTGCTAGAAATTAGCACCGCATCATCAGCATACAAAAGGCAACATACTTCCAGATTACTCAATTTTGCGCCCAATCCCATCTCTTTCAATTCTTGCATACAATTATCCATGTATAGATTGAATAACCACGGTGACATTACGCAGCCTTGTTTAACACCTTTTGTGATGTCAAACCACTCCGTAAAATCGCCGTTCACCCTAACACATGCAACGCTTCCCTTATATAGCGACGCAATTGCCTGAATGAGCTTCGTATTCACTCCGTACTTGGACAACACCTTCCATAGCTTTTTCCTGTCAACTCGGTCGTACGCTTTTTGTAGATCTACAAAGGCACAGAAGAGTTTCTGGTTTTTTGCAAGAAACTTCTCAGTGAGCATACGCAATGAGAAAATCTGGTCCATGCACCCCCTTCCACTCATAAAAGCACCTTGCACATCCCATATTTTATCTTTTGTTTCCATTCTTACCCTTTCAATCAATATTTTACCATACAGCTTGCCCACTGAACTTAGAAGGCTAATAGCCCTATGATTCCCACATTCCATACGTGACCCTTTACCTTTGTATAATGGCATGATTACAGCCCTTCTCCAATCTAATGGCGTATAACCCTCCTTTAAACATTGGTTAAAAAGTCTGCACAGCCATGTTAGAATAATACGACTATCTCCTTTAAAGTATTCGGCAGCAATATTGTCGAAACCCACAGCCTTGCCACTCTTCATGCATTTAATTGATCTTTTTATTTCATCCATACTGATTTCGGTAACATTCACTCCATCATCGTTCATAACCGATTCACCGCTGGGATCACAACCACTCGGGTTACTTTCGAAGACTTCCTCGAAATATTTCATCCATCTCTCTTTGATTTCATTCTCATTCGTCAACATTTGTCCATCTTTCGATTTTATCACTTTCATGCTTCCGTTCTCTGGACCACTCCGGGACCTTTTGACCTCCTGAATATCTGCCTGAGTTTCGCAAAATAAAATAAAATTTCGTGAATAGGTCAAAAGAGGCGGCTGGTGTTAAAGGGAAATTTAAACATTATCGCCATCTACATAAGGGGTGTTATTGTTAGCGGCCTGATCCCGAATTTTACACGTTGCTTCTAGATAACTTTATTTAAGCTGCAACCTTTATTCGGTGGTTTCCTAAAAGTATCTGACTTAACTCGGAGCACTTACTGGTAGACAAAAGTTTGGGTTTTTACCTTGTTTTGTTGTGCTGTTAATCGGCCAATTCGGAAAGAATTTTTAATCTCTGTTTCATATAATTCTGTAAATAGGTAACTACTAGGCATGCTACTTGCTTAGGATTTTCACGTAAGTTTCATAGAGATGCTCAGTTAATAGAGAATTTTAATGGAGTCACAGGAGACATAGTCCAGCAATTTCTTAACTTTTTGCCTACTGATGCCATTAAAAATACTAGAGGCCGAAGTTACTTAGAAATTATGCAACTTCAGCTTCAACATCATTATTAAAATTTTACCTTTGGCCAAATGTTGATTTTAAATCGGTTTTGTGAGAAAACAAAACGAAATTTGATATTCATCGCTACATGTGCTCGAAAATCCACGATAAAACCTTCGCGTCTAATAATATAGAATATGTAAATATCTGTCTGTCAAGTGACAGCTGACAGCCCGTATATAGCAGGAACAAAGAGTACACGAGTAGTATAGTAGGTAGAGTAGAGTAGGTCGTGTGAATGGCAAAGCCGCCACTCTACTCCAAACATCCCGTCGCGCGTCGCGGTCCCGAGCTTTTCGCTTACTTCTTGTGAACGGAGCTTTATGGCTTTATGAATGGTTCAGGCAATTCAATTTACATAAAAGTTCATAGAGTTAACTTTCAAACAATATTGAACTCAGTAAAACGAATGACTCCAATTAAATTTGTAAGTTTCAAGTATTTACAGACGAACAATCAAAATCGTTACTCAATAATGCCTTTGCAGAATAGGACTTTTATAACATTAGGTAAGTACGTAACTATTATTTTCCCGAGTTATTTCGTCGTAAAAATATCATAGTTTGATATTATAGATATAATTTTTATCCTGCTTGCACAGCACGGGTGTCAATGTGGGCCCTCGAGTTAATGTTTACACTTGAACACTTTAACACTTAAATAGTAATGAACTTATACAAAGTGTTTTATTTTTACTAAAATTTATAATTCATGTCAATATTTTCTTTTGAGAGTTTCGTTCAATTTAATTAGATGTTCGTGAATGTTTATAATTGGAAATGAAGTACAATTACTTTCTGCGTGCGTGAATACTTGGTTAAGCAGCTACAATTTAGCAATGAGCTAATTAGGTAAGTGGTTTTGGAATAGCCTCGCCTTTGACTGCTTTGGCAGGCTTAGGTCAGCAGTCATAATCCTAAATTCTACAAAACAGAATATAGATAAAGTTAATATGAAAGAGTTGTAAGTGTCACCGGAATCCGAACTTCAAAAACAATTTTCTTAACTACCAATGAAATTATTCATTCAATTTAAACTGCTTTAAAAAAATCACAACTTTATCTAAATACTCACGCACTGGTTATGCCTATGTGCGATTTTTGTTGTCATCCGTTGTGCATATTATTCAATTTAAAAAAAAAATTAATCCATAATATAATGATATTATATGTTATTTTTATTTATTGTTTATAAAACTGCTTTTTGAAAAATATTATATGTACGTAACAAAAACATTATTGATAGAAAAAATACCCCGACGGAAAGCTTTTCCTCCGAATTTAACGAGCTCAAATTAATCGGAGGGCAAAAACATATTAATTAATTTAAAGGTATTTATCAACCTTGTGAGAACACAACAACCTTTGACCTAATACGTAGACAAGAGGTTTCACCAAAGATAAATATAAGGAGGTGCTATGCTTGCTGGTGTCACCGATACTTTTAACCAATACTATCAACTGCTTTTACCTTCGAAAAATCAACTAAATTCCGTATTCAAACTAGAATCATTAGACCGTAGTTCCGCCAACAGTCGGGAGGACATCATAGCATATCTTCTTTTATTTCAATATCTTTGGGTTTCACCAACCCCAGAAAAAAATAAGAGCTTTGACGTAAAACATCCATTCATTTTTTCGACCAATGGCTTTAATGGTGGTTTTCTTTATGCAGTCAATATTAAATACCTGAATTCACGAAAAAAAATTCCACTAAAAAAACAGTGTCCCACTCATGAGTAAGCGTAGGTGGGTGCCTGTGCCAAAAATACTAAATATTTAAATATAAAATGTTTTACGGGGTAATTTTAGAAGCACGGACCGATGAAAATAATTGATGTAGATACTAACTCACGTCAAGTCAAATCTTCAATAATCTAGCCCACGCGTACAGATAAAAAAGCCATAGTAAAATTGAAAAATAATTGTTATTGAGATGGGGACGTCCAGGTTCCTGGAATTTGAAGAACTTGGGTGAAATTTCTTTGGAAAAATTGTGTAATTCCTTATATGAACTTTGAAAAAATGATACACAAAATATTTACGGTTTATAATTAAGTAGGTAGGTATTTAAGTACCTAGTTACAAATTGTATGATTACCTAAACAGGAAATTTTGATTCATTAAATAAGAAAAATTAGAAACACACTTGTTTGGACGCGATATTTACTGTTCACAAAACTACTAGTTCTATACTCAGGTTCAACGACAAGGATCCGTTACACAGTTAGAAGAGATAACAGGTATCACTCATCTAATGCATCTTCATGCAAGAAAATAATAAAAGGAAGAAAATAATAAAAGGAAGAAAATTATAAAACGCGACATTATAATATTGTAAAATGAAATGTCCCTATAATCAGCAGACCCGTCGAATGAGTCATCTCTTGACACAGGCGGGTATAACTCCGAGCCAAAAAGTGGTCAGAATCTTTGGGTGATTTCATAAGTCCACTTCGTTTGTTTATGGTCCCCGGCTACTAAATCAACCAATAGGAATCTTTTATTTTTGTTGCATTTTTCTGCTTTATTTACGTTTGACATTTACATTTCCGACGCATTGTAAGTACAATTATGAATTTTGGGAATTCGAGATCGAATGAAAAATGGAAGAACAAGACCCATAATTGGAACAAAATTACAGGTGGAAGTCTTCCTTTGGTTGTTATTTCAGTGTTCCTAAAGTATTTTTTGAAATGTAATGTTTAAATTGTATTTTAAACTGTGTTGTACATGTTTCCGTTTTCAGAACATATTTATTTCCACTGGGACCTGATAATTGACGCTGTCCAACATCACGATTACATCTTAAAAAGGTATACACATGTTTTCTATATTGCATCGACCTATCTCATTAATTTAATTAATTTCGATGCTAGAAAGGAAATATGGAATACAGCTGTGACAAAACTGACAAATATGAAACATTTAAGAGAAAGCCGGGTGGCGTTTTGTCCAAACGAACGTATTCCCCAAATTTCTCTCTGGATTTTCACACTAGTGCTTATGTTTTTTTAAATATAAAATAGATTTGGTAAAATGTGAAAGAACCGCCGCATGCCGCTACACTTCAAATAGGCATACATTTTGAAAAGTAAACTACTTTTAAACTTAATTACCTTAAGATCTATCGGTTTCAGTCGAGATAGACGGAAAAATATGAATTTAAATTTTTATTTCATAAAAACTTTTTTGTACGTAATTTTTCCTTTATGAAATGACATTTCATGATATATTCTTTCCATTTTGAAGGGATACCAATTTTTAAATATTAATAAAGGTTGCCATACCCGAAAAATTATTACCTCAAGAAAAACATCCCAGTTTTCTAGTAGTTTAGCGGCTACGCTAGGTTTGTGTAACATGGTTTGTGATACAAAAGAAAGTGCCCCTTTATAACGCCTACTCGCGTCAAGGCAAAAAAAAAACATCCCAGTTTTCAAGTAGTTGAGCGGCTACGCTAGGTTTGTGTAACATGGTTTGTGATTCAAAAGAAAGTGCCCCTTTATAACGCCGAAAATTTATATGGTGCAACCTTTAGTACCTTCCTCGAATATGTGTGATTTTTTGCGATATGGCAATCTTTTTTAATATATATCGATTGGTACCCTGGAAATCGGTCAGTATGCAAAATAATGTAATAAGAAATGTCAGCCGTAACGAGAAATTACGTACAATTTTTTTAAATATAAATTGAAATGCATATTTTTCCACCGGTCCCGACTGAAACCGATGTTTTTTATGGTAACTAAGTTTAAAAGTAGTGTACTTTTCAAAATCTGTGCCTATTAAAAGTGCGGCGGCTTATTCACAAATTAATATAGATTTTAATAACTAGCGTTTCATTTTCATAAGTTACTTCTTATAAGAGTTAGGTTTGCTAAAATACCTGTTATTCAAGTATGATATTAGATTTTCACGGCTAAAAGTATTATAGAGATTTATTTTTGGGGTATTGTGCCGTGTTGCGCCAGCTCCTTCTTTAGCCAACATTATACATCTACCTGATGATAGGAACAACACATTTTCAATACGCTTCCACTTTCTGTTCTTATTTTAAAAAATTGTAATATTTTTATCAGTAGGTATATTAATTAATTTATTCCTATTTTTCAGTGGAATCTTAACCGACAAAACTTTACTTGTTTACAATATAACATTCTCTATACACACTTCAACATTCGCTTCTTTTTCTGGAGATGGTTACATGAGGTTAAGGGAAATACTTTCAATCGTGGTGCATGATGAAGAGGTAATTATTATTTTTATAACTTTCATTTTACAATAACGTCAGACAAATTTAATGCATTTGAGTAGGTTTCTTTATATAAGTAAGTAGGCATCCTAGAACTTGGTTTAATATGAGAATCATCATAAATTAAAAGAAGTGGGAGGAAATGTAACTACATACATAGTTAGGTATGTACTATAATGCATATACACAAATACAAAAAAAAATCATAATTTTACAAATTTCCATAACGGAACCAATATAGTTTTTAGAAAATATAAATTCTTAAGTCTTATTTCTTATGATTTCAGGAAAAATGTTGTGAGCTGAGCTAAACTAAACTCCAAATAAACAAATATAATATTTCTTTGAGCCCCGTATGAAGCATCAAACATATTATGCAAACTAATGTCTCCATGGATCTTGATTATATATTGCCAATGAGATAAATTTATTTTAGACCTGACGAAAGATATTATACGTTCAAACGAAAAAAATATCTTATACAACATCTTCAGGTGGGAATTTGCTACTGCAGAAATGTAACCTGCTTATATTGTATTCTTGTTTAAAATATGCACATGTAATTCTAAATTTTTAATTTTTCTGTTATAAGATGATTTTTTTTTAATTCAGTAGTTTCGTAGGAACGCACACTATTTTAATTATGTTTTCTTGTATTTCCCGTTTCTAAATGTTTGTAATAAAATTCTTATCGTGTAATTACGAGTTTTATTTTTAAAATAATATTTTAGGCTAATGATTTGGGTGGTATTGGGTAGGCCCCGAAAGAAAATTATATTGTCTATGGTCGCGCATTGTTTTTGTTGTTGCCTACTCTATCTTCGTCTATACTGTGTGACGTCACAAGTGATAAGTAAAGTTAAAAAATTATTGCATTTTGATGGTGAAATAGTGACCAAATTTTTCACGTACTAAATAAAGCCCGAAGTTATCGATCTAGTGGGTGGTTTGGTATATTTATGTCTTGACATAAATTGAAACGTAATACTAAATTTATACACATCTGCCACCTATTGACGTAAGTTAGAACCTTGTAAAAATTTGTGAAATAAACAAAAATTTTAAGAAAAAAAAAAACGACTTCAAAAAAATGCACTAAAAAGTAAAAAAATAATTTCGTACGATTGTTATTTTTGGAGTCGGTGTCAGCCAAGGTAACTACATGCGTAGGTACTTATAGGTGAGATGTGGAGATCTTGGCTGACACCGACTCCAAAAATAACAATCGTACGAAATTATTTTTTTACTTTTTAGTGCATTTTTTTAAAGATTTTTTTTGTTTTGTTAAAATTTTGATTTATTTTTTGATTTTTAGTGACGAGGGTGCGTAAAGAAGTTTTACTTCAAAAATTCAAAAAAAGAATCATCGAAATCTGTTGGTTATTCTTCCATTTGTCGCGCACATACTTATTGCAAATTTAAGACATATATGGTTTTCTCATGAATCCCATAGTCAGAACTGGACCAAATTAAAATGGGACCACACGGGAAGCACCAGCTTTCTAATAAAACAAAAGAAACATCAATATCCGTTCACCCAATCGAAAGTTCTGAAGTAACATAAGTCGAACATTTCGAAGTCGTTAAAAATCAGATCATTTTTGTTAAATGAGTGTGATTTGATCCAATTACTTTATTAGTTGTGACAATGTAATACTAATGAATATATATTACTCTACTACCAGCTTCCTATGTATGTTTTCTAAGTTCCCCCAGGCATTCAATTTACTAATGGAAAGCACGATAGGGGCTATAAGATCAGCTACGTGTAACTCAGTGGCTTGCGGTCCAAATAAGGACTGAATACCATTGTGGATGAACAGTGTTTTTTTTTACATTAACTACCTTCAGGGCCTATGTCATCTGAGATGCTTTATAGAGGGTCTTTTTGAGGAGAGGAAGGAATTAACATTGGTCTTGTATGTTGTAGGAAGAAGAAAACACAGAGGCCGGCAAATCGTTCAACAGCCGAGCTGTTGAATTCAAGAACGAGTCGCAGAAGCGACCCGTTCACATGTGACAAATGCCAACCGTGTACATATGTTGGGCGCGCGTTTGGCGTGTTTCCTGACTACGCACCGGTGCCGAGGGTATCAATGAAGTTAGCTCCTCGGAGCATCTCCCATTGAAATACCGGTAGAATAAGAAGAAGGATAGCATTCCCAAAACTCTAAAGATTGCAATCCATTTGTATACGCGAGTTTATCAAACGGACCGCCCGTTTCTGCACAAAGTCGAGGGTTTTTTCAGGTTTTTGGAGCTTCAGACCAGAAATGGCTGCCAAATTCAACCGTGGGGCACACTTGCAATTTGTACAGGATTAGCAGTTGGGTACTATCAAAGTATCTGTGGGCCGTGTACAGTGTAGAGTATACAGTAACGCCCAGTGTTTGAGAGGTTAATTAAGTATGTGACAACTGTTTCGTCTGCCATTTTAAGAGGTGAGACAAGCACCTATTTTGTTGCTCGTTTCACACTGCTCGGGTGAATGAGAAGTTCATATTATTATGTCGACATTTTTAAAAAGGTGGTAGCCTTTCGGGAAAATTAGAAAATCGGAATTATCCACGCGACACGTGATTGATGATATTATTTGAGAATAGGATTTCTCACTTTAGGATGAAAGCAAATCGAATATCGCATGGAATTGGGTTCAAATCAAGAAAACCTTCCTTTATGTTACCCCCGTGCAAAATGTGCAGGGGTTATTTTTTAATCAATAATTAACATCAAAGCAGGGAAATAATAAACACATTGAACACTTATCTTATAATAATAATATTCGTATCTACACGCCACCGGCCACCGCACGCCGTTGGTGCACGAGCGTACTGAAATTCAGAAAGTGTACACGATCATAGGTACCTACTGAGTATGTACTACGCTGAATGCAATACATTTCCTGTTATTATTACTAATTAAAATGCATGTACATTTGCAGTGGTTAATCAGGATTTGACTCTAGTATTTTTTATTATTATCATCAAGTATATTATTTCTAGAACTCCATTTATAGTTTTGTTTATATATTTAATAATAGTGTTTACTAAAAAAATTGGTTTATTTATAAACAAGTTTTGCTGTGTAAATTATTACGCGTGACATAATCAAACTCTGGTGAAGTCACTTGCAGACGATCTATTAATATTACTCCTGTGTAGGTACTTACAATAAAAATCAAATTTCTTTTATTTTTATTACCAAAGTACTTTTCACTTATTGATTTCCGAGTAAATTGTCGGAAAATATTTACGATTATTAAATATGTAAGTTATAAACAAATAAAACTAATTCAACCAACATCAAGTAATAACTAATTTAACAAACATCTATCTGCCAGGGAAGAGAATTCCATGATTACACACCAAATTTAATGTATATTTAACTAACCATTAAGGGGGCATACATTAATTGCGTGAGCTCAGAAGGCGGGGGAGGGGGGGTTCAGAAAAATCTCACGTTACTTGAAAAAAATATACGAAGTGGCCCAAATTTATCTCACAGAGGGGGGAGGGGGGGGGGGTCTCGATTAGAAGAAAAACTGCGCACGTAATTAATGTATGCCCCCTAAGGGGTCGTCCATTAATCACGTGAGGCTCGAAAGGGGGGGGGGGGGGTCGAAAAAAAATCACGAAACATCACGAGGGGGGGTGGGGTAAAATGAGATATCACGTGTATTTATTTTTCATTGAACGCACGATTTCTAAAGGTGAACGTCCTATACTTTGTATTAAAAAAAATACACGTGATTTGGGGGGGGAGTTAGCCTAAAACCTCACCACATATCACCAGGGGGGGGGGAAGGGGGTCAAAAATTTGCTAAAAAACATCACGTGATTAATGGACGACCCCTAAGTAGTTTCTCCGCAGTAGTCCAGGCAACGAAGACCAAAAAACACCGAATAGCGGAAATAATTCGTGTACAAGCGAATTTTGGCACAGTTGTACGGGAATGTATCCTTAACAAAATACTAAAAGTACTGAGGGGTGGGGGTATAGCTAAGGGTGGGGGGTGTCTCTAAATGTCCCTTTTTCCAGTTTTTCGTTAATAACTCGAAAACTACTACCTATAGCGGAAAAATGCTTATGTAGATACTAAATTATCTACATAAAATTTTCTAAACTTTAAAAAATCTATAAACTTTTTTGTTAGGATCAATGCTTAAGGAGATATGGAAAGGGGAAAATGTCAAATTAAAAAAAGTTAATTAATAATCAATTCTTCCATGCAAATGGGCACTTCCAGTTTGCAAAATGTGCTCATCTCTACGTGCAAGATATGATACAACTGAAAATTAGCCATCCGGAGGCGTACAAGAAGTTTTCAGAAAATTCTTACGTCACTATTAATCGCACAGTAACACCTTGGGCAAGTATTTGGTCGGATATGGTCATAGAACAAACACTGCTGAGGGATCTGTTAATATTGCTGAAATGTCTTGGGTGAGGCCAGGATTTTATGTGAAGAGCTTAGCGATTCTCACTTGTCCGGATATGGTCATAGAACAAACACTTATGCGCTCCATGAAGAGTTCAGGTGGCCTGTGCGAGAAAGAGGAAATACTGATTCTGAACTCGCCAAGTGAATTTGTGGATCACCCGGAGGCACCGCCGTCGAGGGCAGAATGCGAAAAGGAAAAAAATCATCACTCTATGTTTTGCCAGTAGAAGACAACGCAACTCTCGATCTCACCCAGATCACCAATGTGGTAGATGGTAGTATAGTAGTACATAATTTACAGTAGTACATATAGTACATAAGAGGTAGTAGTTTTCGAGTTATTAACAAAAAACTGGAAAAGGGTACCTTTAGAGACACCCCCCCCCCACCCTTAGCTCCACCCCCACCCATCAGTAGTTTTAGTATGTTGTTAAAGACACCTTCCCCTACAACTGTGCAAAAATTCGCTTCTACACGAATTATTTCCCCAATTTTTCCTTCGTTGCCTAGACTACAGAGTACAGGGGCAGGCAGAGAGGACGGACGGCAAAACACTCGGTCTTGAAACGCACTCCTTGCCTCATTCACATTCATACATCGCATCATACTTACTCTTCTGTTATTTTAACTCTTAATATGGCCCGACCCAAGTATTTGGTTCACTTGATTGTGCCATATCTTCTTCGGGCGGCCCCGCCTTCTTCTACCATTAATGTATGTCCTTCGATAAATAAATAAAGTACCATGTTTTTATGCATATAGCTACTAAAAACGTAAAGGATCTGTCCTAAATTTGTCATTATTGAACACGATGAAAGAAGATAATTTTAATGTTTCAAATACAAATAAAATTAATAGGTAGGTACTGAAATATATATTTTTTTAATGATAACAAGAACTACTGTTGGTCTATCCATATGACATTAAGGAGAAAAACATTGTAAAAAC
Organism: Limnephilus lunatus; assembly: GCA_917563855.2. Classification (NCBI taxonomy): domain Eukaryota; kingdom Metazoa; phylum Arthropoda; class Insecta; order Trichoptera; family Limnephilidae; genus Limnephilus; species Limnephilus lunatus. The sequence goes on along the minus strand of OU830597.1, from coordinate 67,678,897 downwards.
CAATTTAAAAATGGGTAGGTACATAGGTACATAGGTTGTCGCAAAAAAAACTAACTGTATTATGTTTTAAATTTGAACTAACTTCCGGTTTTGAATTTTCATCGGGGGTAAAACTAAATAATAAGATACAATTCATAAAAATCTTCTTCACTTCATCTTCATTGCCGAAGACTAAGTATGTTTACCGTAGATGCACCCACTATGCTGTGCTTTTTATGATGCATGATCTGATTCCACCCCTCCCCCCCCTCCCCCCTCTGCCCCCCCATATCTTTCAGGTTGCCCATTCCTCTTTTCTTAAAACACTAATAAAAACGCCTGGTAATGGCGAATGATTTTAGAGACCCAGTGTGTTTTGTCTAACCAACTTTAGAGCTTGGGGAGAAGAGGAAAGCTAACGCAAGATAACGATGTTTAGAGCTAGCTTCGATACTGAGATACACTATTTATGGCAAACTCTATCCGCTTTCTGCTCGAGATGACTCGACTAACTTTACATCAGCTGGAAATGCATTATGTAGGGATGGATGGTAACCGTAAAGCAGGGTGCTTTCTACATCCCCTAAGTTATCGCAAGGAATTAGAGTAAAGTGCTTTTAACATACACACTCATTATATACATATTTATACTTTTAATATACACACTCATTACATATATATTTCTATTATTTATACTTTTAACATACACACTCATTTCTGTTATTAAATCAGTGTCATGCATCATGTTGATTCTTCCGTTTCTGAAACTATTGTGTTTTATAAAGACAATCTGCGCCGCACCATTATGAATAAACAAGATTTGAAAATAAAAAGATTCATAAATGAGTAAAGAATCCTAAGTATCAATTTCACCAAATAAAGTGAAACATTCATGTAAATAATAATAATAAAATTCACGAAAAGGCGATACAAAATTCGTTCAAACACGAACCGTAGAAACTTATTCGTAAAACTTCCTCAAGATTTGATTATTTTGTCAGACCAGACGAAGGTAACTACAGCCAAGAAAAAAATATATTTTGTGATTCTAAATCTGATATAAGCACTTTCTATGTTTTTGCTACGTTTACATACATCTTGAAAGAAATCCGTGTTCCGTACGCTCGTAGTATCTACTTAGCTTATCGTTGTATTATTTTTAAAGGATCTTTTTCCTTTTCAAGGAAATACGAAAAAAGTTAACGTCCTATAAAGCTGCCACTTTCTAGGAAGTTTATTATTTAATGTATCGCGTGCTGGCGAAAAGAAATGCTCAAATTCAACCTCATGCGGGTCACGCCGGTTTCAAGGGATTTACTTTTTCTCATTCAATAGTTTTGGTTCATTTCGTAACAATTTATTATCAAATAATGTATTTATTGTCAGAGTACTAATAAGATACATATTAACACGAAATGAGTAAAGTGTACAAGACAAAAAAAAATGAAATCACACGAAGCTCGAATGAAGACCAAGTATAAATTATCTTTGCTTGTTATGTTGCCAATAAATTATTGCAGAAACAAAATCTACAAAGATTTCGACGGCATAATCTCAAAAAACGAATCGACCCACCGATACCGGCTGCCATTTTTTTAGTCTTTACACCCTTTAAGAGGAATATAAACGCTAGAAATATTTCGATTCTTGTGTTTTATTAAATCTAAAACCGAGCGCCGTGTACCGTCATATTTTGGTCTGATTTGCACGAGGCAAGTAATTTGAAATAAATACTGTTGCTATGACGTGGTGCTTGCAATACGTAAGAAGCGCCCAGCGAGATCTCCGTTCGCCGATGCTTCTACACATACCTTGTTACCCGGTGGATGAATACCGTCAATTCTATTTTACCAGCAGCGGCCGAGACGGGAACGGATCGAGAATCCTCAAACTATGGGGAATGCTAATAAAAGTAAATGTTTATAAAATTTGAATTGATTTTATTTATTTACAATCTAAAAAATTTTATGAAAGTGAATTATTAATACATATTATTTTAAATACATATAAATATTAATAAAAAGAAACTTGATTCAAGTTAAATATAATATGTATATATGTTAACAAAATGTAACTAATACGTACTTTTATAAAACTAGGTATAGGTATGTACTTTTATCAAATTTACATACACTTTCAAAATACCCAAATTACATATACTCAAATTTCCACATCTAAATTTTTTGTAAAATTCATTTACAAAAATAAAATTTTTGGAAACAAATCAATAAACCAATCTCAGTATTAGAAATGATGACGGAACAACTCACAGCTAGGTTTAAAAATATTCTACATTTGATACATCAGTTTATTGAAACATACACTTAAAAAAAACGGTGAAAATAAATAACTTGCATCCTCATATGCTGAATTTATCCTAAAAGAGCATAATTAAAACGAATGCAATATAATATTTTAAAATAATGAGTAAAATTTCGACGGTCTCCATGGTAGAGGGGAAAGGCTGCCAGCTAGCGATCCGGAGATTGCGGGTCTTAGTATTAGACATTATCAAGGAACAGTTCCCAGCTACATGTATTAATAAAAAGAAACTTGATTAAGTGAAATGTAATATATATATATATATATATTATTATATTATGCATTATCGGGGAATACGTATGATTCCTCGATAATGCATTGCATTACGATCAATACGAATTCGGAAGTCGCAAGAACAAATTGCATTACGATCAATACGAATTCGGAAGTCGCAAGAACAAATTGTTGCGTGCGAAAGTAAATATTATTTTGATTTAAATGTATAATTCAACGATATCTAAGGGGCATTGCGACCTTGACTACGAATTCGGGAGTCGCAAGTTCGAATTGTGGCGTGCAGAGGTAATTTTTATTTGATACGTTTGTATAATACAACAATAATGCAGTGCAGTGCGATCTTGACTACGAATTCAGATGTCGCAAGTTTAAATGGCATGCGCCAGTTAATTTTATTTTGATAAATACATATAATTCCTCGATAATGCACTGCCTCACTATCTTGGCTACGAATTCGGAAGTCGCCAGTTCGAATTGTGGCGTGCGGAGGTAATTTTTATTTGAAACGTTTGTATAATACAACAATAATGCAGTGCAGTGCGATCTTGACTACGAATTCGGATGTCGCAAGTTCGGATATTGATTTTGATTTTGGTTTTGGTTTGAGATTTTAATTTTGATTTGGTCTTTGACTTTGATTTTGGTGTTGGTTTGAGATTTTGATTTTGATTTTGAATTTGATTTTGACTTTTGATTTCGATTTCGATTTCGATTTAGATTTAGATTTTGACTTTTGATTTTGATTATAAAAGTGCAATATAAAATAACTCAATGTCTATTTTTAAATTATTGTGGCATTGTAAATGAGGTTTTTTCGTAACTCAAATTCTCAATAGAAATCAACACAAACAGGCAATTCCGAAAGCGTTGTTAAAATCAATGAAATAGACGTAAGCTTCTATATTCATTTTAATTTTAAAATACTTACGTAATACAATGTTATTTTAACTAATTAATTATTTTGACAAATGCCTATTTATTTGATTGAAAATTAGTTACTGTTGTTGAATAATAATATTAATTATAAGACATTATAATATCTATGTATTTACAAATGACAGCAATTGGGATCAGTTTTTATTTTTATCGTTTTATTGTTCATTTTTCATATTATAATATCAAAATATATTATAATATGAAAAAAGTTTAACATTTTACTAACATTACTTTGCGAAACTAACATCAAAGATCATTTACTAACTGACCATAAACATATAACAAAAATACAATAAAATAAGGTATAAAGGTTGGTTTTATTTTTTATTTTTTATTGTAACTGCAAAATTTCATCGACGGAGGAATTAATGTTTGGGTTAGTCTCATTTTGAGCCTTTATTGACTGGCCTACAAGGCAGGGGCCGCCTCTGGTTACCGGCTATTTTAAAATTATGTTTTCATAGCTTTTAAGGCGATCCACTAGTACAGGAAAAAATCGAAATTTGAATTCACGCCCTTTTATGGGAGGAGTTTAAAAATACTTGAGAAAAAGCTTTTGGAAAGGTTGGAAAAGATATTTGAGAATTTTTTTTACATGTTGATTTCGTAAAGGCCTGTAAAAAACATTAATTCCTTTTTTATGCATTGTTTATTGTAATAAAACGGAATTTTTAAATTGATTTCACGAAAACAAGCAGCGCGGACCCTAACACGTTGTTTCTCCGCTATATAAGAAACTGAATTTGCCACATTATGCAATAAAACCATATCCGAAAAAGTGTTTATAAGTAGGAGAGTTTGCACTAAAAAATGTTTTTTATAGACCTAATACTTTATTTTTTCTAAGCTTATTAAAAGACATTAAAAAAATGACCGATATTTTTAAGGGCCAAGGTATGTTCTACACGAAGTATTTAATTGAAGCATTTATAATACGTCTAAGCGGTCAAATTTTCAAAACAAAAACATACGATTTTGTATGATTTTGCATTATTTAGTATGGCTTCATCTTAATGACCTGAATTATGAGTTGGTTTCTTTCTGAGTTTGCATGGAACCAATCTAACACTATTTAAAGAGGAAAGATTTGATTGTTTGTTTGTTTGCATTGAATAGGCTCCGAAACTACTGAACCGATTTGAAAAATTCTTTCATTGGTAGGAAGCTACACTATTCCCGGTTGACATAGGCTATATGATATTTTCAAAAAAAAATTAGGGATCGTTACTAAAACTCCAATAATGTAGCCCAAGGTGTAAAAAAAATACCTAAAATATTCTTTACATCGCGTGCGCTGCGAAAACTATTAACAATAGAATAAAATAATGTAGTACGACTTTGTAGAAAACATCATTATTTACAAAAAGTTTCGCGACAGCATATGTCTAACTATTTTAGTTATGCCACAAAAAGTGTTTATTTATTTTAAAAATTTAATTAAAATGACGCCGCGTCAAATGGCTCTTTATTTGTATCTTGGTTTTAATCCTTATCAAAATAAATTACTTCATATTCAAGACTGCTTCAATACCTTTATTTAACTTTTTGAATTATTCAATTCGGACATTTTATTCTAAAGTTACCACGAGTTTAAAAATAGCCCCGTTTGGGGAAAGGGTTGAGAAAGTCTGATTGGAGAATTCATAATCCATCCGGTCCGCCACGCAGTTGGTGGGTAAACGCATTCTCCGCCAAGACTTAGACAAATCTCAACTTCTAAACCCAGGCACCCCTGCTAAGTCACCAAACGTTGTGAACCACTTGGAGTAACCTACGGCAAGGATGTTGGTTATCCGATAAATAGTTCCCGGGGCGGAGTTACACATATCCGCCTCCAAATTGATATTCCTTTGTTGGGAGACGGGTCGAGGGACTAATATAGGTATTTTATGAATGTACCGCACAATAGTCCCAGATGCTCTCTTCTATCTGGAGCTAATGAAACTAAAGACGGGTTGTTTCAAAAAATTTTACGGATTCATCAAATATTTGAAATTATTTTTTTACGACCTGTGTAAGTTCTATTCAAATTCTGTATTATTTCAGATTGATAGAGCAACTGGCCTATAATGATATAATGACGGAACTTGAATAGAACGTGAAAATTATCTTAAAATATTTGATTATATTACAAAATTACAATTTGAGGTTTTACTCATAGTTAAAAATAAATATTCCTCCTAGACTTGCAGAAAAGTCAATAGACGTCGCATATTAAATAAAAATTGATAACTTTATCCAAGACACTATCTAGATTATATTTAGTTCTGGTTGAATTTTGCAATCTTTCATACAGATAGCAGCCAATAAAATTTGCGTTACGAAAATGAAGATAATGTTGGTAGTTTCTAGTCGAAGTATGAAACGGTTAAAAATGACAGAATCGGATGGGGACTAATTAATTAGCTTAGCGCAATGGTTAGAGCTGCTGCCCGGAAAGCCGAAGGTCCTGGCTTGGAGTCCCTGATGTGACCGTACCTCTTTCTGATTTTTCTGTTTCAGATTTTGGATTGAGTTTCGCTAATATTGTCTTCATTTATTTAAATTTTACAATTTGAAGTTTAACTCATTGTTCTAAATAAAAATAAATATTCATCCTAGACTTGCAGAAAATTTAATGGCCGTCCTTAACCAGTCTCTCGATCTCGATCCGGCCCGCCACGCAGCAGGTGGGCAGAGGCATCCATCGCCAAGGCCTGGACAAATCTTACCCGAGGAATCGGGCACGCCCGCTAAGTCACCGAACAGAGAGAACCACTTGGGGTGACCTATGGCAGAGGTGTTGGTTATCCAATAAATGGTTCTCGGGGCGACGATACACTTATCCACCTCCCATGTTATTCCCAGTTGAGAGGCGAGTTGAGGGAGATCTAGGTTAGGACTCTTTCAATTAGTCTCTCCCAACCTGGCCCGCCACGCAGTAGGTGGGCAATCGCATTCGTCGCAAAGACCTGGACAAACCTCTCCCCTTAAAACCGGGAATCCCTGTTAAGTCACTAAACGTAGTGAGTTTCTTGCGGTGACCTATGGCGGAGGTGTTGGTTATCCAATAAATGGTTCCCGGGGCGATGGAACAAATCGGACTCTCTCAACCTCCCAAATTGGGTTGAGAGAGTCCAATAGAAGAGTTCTAGGTTAGGTCTCCTTCAATCAGTCTCTCCCGTTCTGGCCTGCCATGAAGTAAGTGGGCAAACACATTCTCCTCAAAGACCTAGACAAACCTCACCCCTTGAACCTGGGCACCCCTGCTAAGTCACTGAAAGTAGTGAACCGCTTGGTATGACCTATGGCAAAGGTTTGGTTAATCAATAAATGGTTCCCGGGGCGGTGGTGTGCGTAATCCTCTTCCCAATATACCTATAATATTAATGATAAGTTTTTAGATTTTCACGGCCAAAAGCATTTTCGTTGTTTGTTTTTTAGGTGTTATGCCGTGTTGCGCTACCTCCTTTTTTATCCGACGTTTTGGACAGCGTTGCAGTGTCCATCATCAGGGCAGATCCGGCAGATTGTCGCAGACATCGTCGGATCTGCTGGATCCGCCCTGACGATGAACACTGCAACGCTGTCCGAAACGTCTGCTAAAGAAGGAGGTAGCCAACACAAAACAAAAAACGAAAATATAATATTAATGTATGTAGGTTTGCTGAATTGCTGCCAAAAATATTTTAAAACATACATCATGTAACATGCATATCTTCAATGGATTACAAATGTCAAATATTTCAAAACGGTTCACAGCAATGTATTTTCTTTACTTTTACGTAAAAATTAAACCAACTCGTTCGGTATCATTTTTTACGGAGTGCCTTAAAAATAGTTTCCATAGTGTGGATTATCATTGTGGGTGGTAGAGCCCGTTCACACTTCTGGCTAGGCATGAGTGCAGGTGTTCAAAACAAACTGGGTGTTTAAAAATGTTTGGAAGAAAATAATTATCGATTTTTTCTTTTTTAATTATTTTATTTATATAGATGTTTTTATTATTTGGAATGGCTAAAAGCTTATCAACTTTGAACTTCAATGAAGAATGCCCGAAGTAAAAACCATTGAAATCCCGCTTTTTTAAATATTTAAAAACATCTAATCGCATATCCCATTACTAAAAATTGCGTTTTAACTGAGAAAAATGAAATTATGTGTGGTATATTTTTGTTTATCAGTTGTTTAAAAAATAAAGCACGTTTTAATAAGTAAGGACATTTTTTTCGAAAAGTAGTTCTTTAGAGTAGGTATTTATTATGTTATTTTTTTGGGCAAAAAATTGTGTTACCTTTACATAGTATAAAATGAAGTCGCTTCCGCTGTCTGTGCGCTTAGATCTTTTAAACTAAGCAACAAATTTTCATGCGGTTTTCACCAATAGATAGAGTGATTCATGAGGAAGGTTTTAGAGTATATAATTTGTCAAGGTTTTGTGTTAATTGGCTGAAATAGGGCTGGCAAGCAGGCAGTGGGCATCGGGCAGTCGGCAGCAAGCGGGCGGTGTCGATTTGATTTAACAGATGGCGTTGGTTATAAAGGTTGGGTAGTGGCGTGGCGTTGTGATGGCGTTATGTTTCGTTAGTCACAGCAACATGTGGACTGGTCTGCTAGTTTTTAACTAAAAGTATACTATCTCGGGAATGACTAGCTTAATTAAAAAAAAAAAAAATTATATCATTGTTTTTACCTTACTTAAGAAAATATTTTAGAAATCATAATTAATACTTTCTTACGACGGCGACGGCCAAGGAGCCGCCTTTTTATATTAAAGTGATATTAAAAAGATTTCACAATCTACTCTTTCATAGATGGCGCAAGTTTAATTATTTTAGGGAACACGCTTTTTACAAGTAGTGCCTTATTAAGATGAATGAATTGTTAGCGCCCATTCATGCGTAATATGAATATGAATAAATAGTTTTTTTGGTTTAAATAAATCTTTCAAAAATGGCAAACAAATACCATATTGTATCGGTAATTCAATCCATTATTGTATTTGTACGCCTTTCTTGAAAGATTTATTCAAACCAAAAAAACTATTTATTCATATTCATATTGCAACTGTACGGGCGCAAACAATTAATTCATCTTAATATTTTAAAGCACAACTTAAAAAAAAAAGTTTTACGCTAAAATAATTAAACTCGCGCCATCTACATATAATATAGAGGCGTTCTTTTAAGGTGAAGTTATACGTGAAATCCTATTTAGATTAATCTTTATGACGAATTGGCTTACAGTATCAACATCAAAAAATATGCTACGGATAAATTGAAGCTTTTACTAGGTTTTTTATGTAATGGAATTAGAATAAAATTATTATTTACATAACAAAAACAAAATAAGCGTAAACCACTAAAAAAATGTTTTTTCATGACTTAACTATGAAGTAATACAAGAAACATTTTTATAAAAATACTCCTTTATGGGTAAGACCATTTTTGAGGTTTTCTATGTTCTAACTTTTTTTCACTCTTATAAAATTATGGACAAAATAAATAAAAACCACTTTTTCGCTTACTTGCCGCGCGCAAATAAGACGCTCGATTGCAAATTTTGCAGGCACGAGAATCGAAATACTTCTAGCGTTTATATTCCTCTTAAGTATCACATTTACTTGGAATTCTGAGTTTGTTTGAGTCTCAAAAGTCTAAAAAATCCACTTTCCGTCACATAATCGAGATGAAACTTGGTACACAGTCGATTCTTTCTGTCCCTGAAATTTTATGTTTATGTAATAAATAAAATTTGCCAATGCAGTTCGGCCCACATTTTCATTCATTAATACTAATGAGGCTACTGTGAAATAAGTTTTAACATAAAACATAATCGTAAAAATTGATTAATTTTTATTGAATTTGTTACCACACTGTAGATTTGCTAAAAATTAAAAATAATATTCAGATATATTTTTAAATAGCGGCAACATGAATATATCAAGTTACCGACATCCGGTCTTTAATACAATGGTTTTTAGAATATTTCAACCACTCGGATACGTAAGCGTGTTAATATATATAACAATAGCCGTAAAATAAGCGCGTTTTTTCGTGTGTTCCCACAGAAGTCGTTATAACTCTGTTATTGTTCTAGTGATAACCCTAAAACAAAAAGTAGAAGATCCATATTGAATGCTTCACATTTCTATTCAAAGTTGTCCATAGAAGTACATAAAAAATACTAATTTTGTAGAAACAGTTTTCACCCCCAAATCACCTACGCGCTGTTAGACATTATTAATTTTTTAAATATTCTTGTATGAAATGGTAAAAGGTAGGTGACAAAATTGTTTATTTATTCAATAGAATAAGTGTTATTTTTACATAATCAGTGATTTTAGTACCGTTTCCACATAAAAACATCGCGTGAGTCATTTTTACAATATTTTTATGTTTGCTTTCTAAATTTTAATATTTATAAATGTTAATATTTTTTTGTAATATAACAATTTGAAACCTTATTTCAAACAAACGTTTCAAGTTTTTAGTTTTTTTCTGTTATTTGTTTATGGGGTGTTATACCGTGTTGCGCTACCTCCTTCTTTGGCCGACGTTTCGGACAGCGTTGCAGTGTCCTTCATCAGGGCAGATCCGGCAGATGTGTGACAGTTTTTAGTATTCGGCTACGTTCAGATATGTTCCATTTATTGACCCTTAATTGTGAAGCGGAAATAACACAAAGTTTTATAAATCTGGCAGTTCGTTTAAGACAAAAAACTTGCATAATCGCAAAATACCTGAGTGGTTAAAATATTGTGATACATATTAATTTTAAAAGTAAACAAACGATTTCCGACCAGAGGTGACCATAATTTCTGTTGAACATTTACAGGAAATACAGTTTTCTACTCCAAAACTTATGGGAAAACTATAATATTAATCAATGTGAATAGTGTTATAATCACCGCCAGACTTGGCAATGTCTGTAATCATGACGTCTGTTTATCGTGTATATTAATTAGTGCATGAGGCACATTCGAAATCAAATATGAAGTGTAGGTAATTTTTTTTTCTTCAAACTTCGCAAATAAACTTTGTGGCTTCATTATTGCTTCAATGAGAATAAGTAATTTTGTAAACACCACTATTTTATTAATATTATCGACATGTTTCAAAAACAATGTTATCTTCGTCAGCATAAAAGATTAATAATTTTAACAATTAATCATTATCCGGTTATTATCAATTGAACTACGGTGTCCCCATACAACATATTGCGTGGCTGAAAAACTTTATAAGTAAATGAATAATACTATGAAGTACACTCCCAAACCAGATCGTGTTTTAGATTTTTTGTGAAATTCTTTCTAAACTAAATGTAGCTTCGTTCTTTCAAAAAAATTAGAGTCCTTGCGAGAGCCTTGAAGGAGTAACCATCTGTTACTTATACCAGGGCGGGTAAGTCGTGGATAATAACCTCCAATGCTCGTAGCCAGTAGGACTATTGCATCCCTAATTGGGATATGTTGTGAGGCTGAAGGGTGTGAAAGCTCAACTGTTTGACTACCGGTGTGACTCCAAAGTTCATCAAATTATTGTAGATTACCGGTTTCACTTTAAACCAAAGTTCACCGGATAGTAGTTTACCGGTTTGACTTAAACCAAACCAATTTTTTAATGTAGTTCAAGTACCGTACCGATCAAAGTTCATAAGAATTGAGCTGTAGCTCAAATGTGTTGCTGTAGGCAAATCGCCGGTCAGCAGCTCTGACCACTGAGCTATGGCGGCTTATCTAATACCCGCCAAAGCCATAAGCCGCCAATAGGCAATCAGATGGTCACGGGTTCAATTCCCGTTGGCGGCCAGTATCTTTTCTCGGAAGATTTTTTCAATGTAGATGAGTGTTTCAGGCTGATAATTATTGATTATAATATTTGGAATCTTATTTTATATAATTACATTTTTACAGTACCCGTATTTGATTGTGTAACATTTAAAAAAAAAATTATTATACTTTATACTTGATCGACGCTTTTATTGCACATTATTAATTATTTTATTGAGACTAAATTTGGTAAACTTCTTTTCAAGGGATTATTTCATAAAAAAATATTTTGCATTATGATAAACTAATAATTATTATCTACCTTAAAAACAAACTAAAACTACGAAACTAAAAACTACGTATCCGCTGGTTGAATTCCTTTGTACAATTCACTTATCGAATACTCATACCTCTCATACACAATGAGTATTCGATAAGTGAATTGTACAAAGGAATTCAACCACCGGATTCGTAGCTTTTAGTTTAGATTTAGTTTGTTTTTAGAGTAGATAATAATTATTAGTTTATCATAATGCAAAATATTTTTTTATGAAATAAACACTTGTGTTGTGCCTACTTATGTCTCTCATGCTCTGTTTATTATTTTATGTATTATGTACTTCTTATTATGCTATATACTTGTTATAATGCTCCTGTACAATTTAATCACATGTAAAATCCATCAAGTCGTAAACAAATAAATAAATAAAATAATATTATTATTTGTAATTAACTGTATTTCATTTACCCCGTCCCATATACATCGATTTAAAATTTCTCCCCATATTTAAAATTATTCCCCGTCCACATCGATTTTAAAAAAATGTCCTCCATATCCCAATTCATTTTGCCTCAGAATTACTAGCCTAAAGGTTGTTTAGTAATGTATTATAAAAAAAATGTAGAGAGGGAGTAAACTGGCATTCTACCAACGGTTTATCCATGGAACATGTTTTTTTATTCAAAAGTTGTGTGTTTTCGTACGCTTGAATACTATTTTATTTAAGTACATTGTCTTTAAATTAAAAAAGATAGGTCTTCATAGATGACGATTTTTATCGGTGCTTTATTAGAAAAACCTTGGTAAAAAAATTTGGTTTGAAGTATTATTGCATACCTATATCACACAAAAGCAATAAAAAAGAAAGATTTTATTAAATAATTCAAAAAGTTGTATACAGATATTGAAACAGTCTTGAATATGAAGTAATTTATTTTGATAAGGATTAAAACCAAGATACAAATAAATAGCCTTTTCAAGCGCGACATTTTAATAATTTTTTTAAAATAAAAGAATAATTATTGTGGCATAACCATAATAGTTAGACATATGCTGTCGCGACCTTTTTTGTAAATAATGATGTGTTCTACAAAGTCGTTTTACATTATTTTATTCTATCATTAATAGTTTTCGCAGCGCACGCGATGTAAAGAATATTTTAGGTAATTTTTATACACCTTGGGTTACATTATTGGACTTTTAGTAACGATTCCTAATTTTTTTTGAAAATATCATATAGCCTATGTCAACCGGGGATAGTGTAGCTTCCCAACAGCGAAAGAATTTTTCAAATCGGTTCAGTAGTTTCGGAGCCTATTCAATGCAAACAAACAAACAAACAAACAAACAAATCTTACCTCTTTATAGTGTAGTAGATAGTAGAAGTGTGTTAGATTAGAATGATCGCCTTTCGGAACGGTGAACGGTGGAACAACTCATAATGAAACATACTGAGAAGCACTTCAGAAAACATAGGTTGAATAGGTTAAGTTAGGTTAGGGTTACCGGCTTTTTTAAAATTATATTTTCATAGCATTTAATGACCTTTCTAAGGAGGTTCTGAGTTATAATGAGTTGGTTTATTTCTGAGTTGACATGGAACCTTTCGGAACATCGCCTTGCAACGAAATGGGAGGGATGGATTCACACGTCCGTCACTCCTAGACATACTGACCCCCAGATTCCTACTCACACCTACTACCCCATTCCTTCCCTGAACATCCTCTTTTTCCTTTCCTAAAAATACGCTCCACACTGCATCCCTAAAGATGACATTGGCCTTGAGGGGATTTATTTTCTTCAGGGCTTCCTGTGTGGAGCTAATGTAAGAAAAAAGGTCTCCCTCAACCAGTCTCTCCCGATCCAGTCCGTAACGCAGTAGGTGGGCAAACCCGTTCGCCGCAAAGACCTAGACAAATCTCATCCCTTGAACCCGAGCATATACATATATTATCAAAATAAAATACAATATGAACTTACGACTGTATTGTAATGCGTTACCGAGGAATAAAACAAATTTATTAAATAAAATTTACTGGTGCACGCCAATTTTGAACTTGCGACATCCGAATTCGTAGTCAAAGATCATAATGCAACGCATTATTGAGGAATCATACATAGATATTTATCAAAATAAAATTTACTTGTGCACGCCAATTTTGTACTTGCGACCTCCGAATTCGTAGTCAAGGATCACAATGCAACGCATTATTGAGGAATCATGCATAGATATTTATCAACATAAAATTTACTTACGCACGCCAATTTTGAACTTGCGACTTCCGAATTTGTAGTCAAGATCGTACCGCAACGCATTATCGAGGAATTATATCTAAATATTTACCAACATAAAATTTATTATTTTTGAACTTGTGACTTCCGAAATCATAACCAAGATCGTAATGCAACGCGTTATCGAGGAATTATAAAAATTTAACAAAATAAAATTTACTTGCGCACGCCAATTTTGAACTTGCGACATCCGAATTCATAGTCAAGGATCATAATGCAACGCATTATTGAGGAATAATACATAGATATTTATCAAAATAAAATTTACTTGCGCACGCCAATTTTGAAATTGCGACATCCGAATTCGTAGTCAAGGATCATAATGCAACGCATTATTGAGGAATTATATATAGATATTTATCAAAATAAAATTTACTTGCGCACGCCAATTTTGAACTTGCGACATCCGAATTCGTAGTCAAGGTTCATAATGCAACGTATTATTGAGGAATCATACATAGACTTTTATCAAAATAAAATTTACTTGTGCACGCCAATTTTGTACTTGCGACATCCGAATTCGTAGTCAAGGATCATAATGCAACGCATTATTGAGTAATCATACGTAGATATTTATCAAAATTATATTTACTTGCGCACGCCAATTTTGAACTTGCGACTTCCGAATTCGTAGTCAAGATCGTACTGCATCGCATTATCGAGGAATTATATCTAAATATTTACCAACATAAAGTTTATTATTTTTGAACTTGTGACTTCCGAATTCATAACCAAGATCGTAATGCAACGCGTTATCGAGGAATTATACAAATTTAACAAAATAAAATTTACTTGCGCACGCCAATTTTGAACTTGCGACATCCGAATTCGTAGTCAAGGATCATAATGCAATGCATTATCGAGGAATCATATATATTTATCAAAGTAAAATTTATTGCGCACGCCAAAATTTGAACTTGCGACTTCCGAATTCGTAGCCAAGATCGTAATGCAACGCATTATCACCCCTCGAACCCGGGCACCCTTGCTAAGTCATCAAAAGTATCGAACCACTTGGGATGACGTATGACAGATGTGTTTATCCAATAAATGTTTCCCGGGCGGCGGAGCCTAGCAACAAAAACCCGCGGAAGTATATTATTAGAATTTTATAAAATACAGAAAGATATATTTTTCAAGTCGGTGCCGCGGCCGTTATAATATTACGTTTTGCAACTTCCATATCGGCTCAACCAATGAGCAGTAAAACCAGATATAGGTATATGTTTTTTTATGACCAATCAGAAGGCTTCGTTCATAACGCCATCTTGAACGCCATTCTGATTGGTCATTGTCAGATCAACAATTTTATAGTAAAAGCACATATAGGTACATAAGATATACGATTATGTGGATCAACAACGCATGGCAATTTGGGCGGATCATCAACGCATGGTAAATTGGGCGGATCAACAGTTACGAAGCGTATGATTTCCATACAAACATCGAAAATTTTATGTGTAGTATTTCGTTTACTTTTACTGGGAAACTGGCAACCTTGCTATTTAATGTAACGTTGTTGCAAATTCATACAGAAGTAATCCATTAAAGCCAAGTTATTCGGTGTTAAAGGTGGATCAACACTGTCAAATAACTTCTTACTGGATCAGCATATTACGAGAAGAGGTCAATATATATATATATATATATATATACGTAACTAATACATACTAATAAACTAATGTAAATGTTACTAATATATACTTTTACAAAATTTGGTATATGTAGGGTAGACTGGGGAAGATTGAAACACGTTATGATTGAAACATCTCAATTTACTCGAAAACTATAATACAGTGTTGTAACAGTGTGATACAACACTCGAAACTCCGTCAGGTCTGTTGGGACGTTTCTACAAAAGTGCAGTAGCCGGCGAGTGACTCAATCGTGCATAGGGGACATTATTGAATTTCGCACTAAAACGTAAATATTTAAGACATTATTGCTTATCTTATAACTCATTTTACTCTCGCAGCTTGACGAAATGTTTCATTACATTCTCTTCTTTATCTATTTAAGAGTATTTATAATGCATTTGCGTGGCGTTAATGTCTATTTAAAAAGCATGTTTTTGACTTTGAAGCAGAAATTGCAGCGTAGGGATGTTTGGAACAACCGTGTGGGGATGATTGCAACGTTTCAATCATAACCATGTTTCAATCGTCCACACTGAGAGAAAATTTTGTATTATTCAAATTCAAATCATTAAGTCGAATGTACTTCTGTGATCTTAAATGGTGAACTTCTGTGATCTTGGTTGATGAAGTCGATTTCAATCGACCACATTCGACGTCACACACCCTCGCGTGACAATTTCGTAATATCATATCTTTATTGATTTTTTTTACATTTATAACTAAAAAAAATCAACGTTAATAGTATACATTGTTTTATCAATTATGTAAGTACAAAACAACAAAAAAAAATTATGTTATGAAGAAAGTGTGTTCCCCTTCTCAAGAAACCGAGGTTGCAAATTATGCTAAAAAACAGCCAACATTTACCTATTTTGGGCTATCTTCAAAAGATTTAAGACAATTGGCATTTGATTTGACCACACGGTATAACCTGGCAAGGCCAGATTCATGGTACACAAATGGGATGGCCGGAATAGAATGGCTCCGAGGATTTTTGCGCGCCATCCAGAATTTATTATCTATAAGATGTGCCCAAGCCACGAGTATGGCACAAGCAACAAGTTTTAATTGACATAATGTTGATGAATTTTTCAACAATTTAGCGAACGTTATGGATAGTTTTAAATTTGAACCAAAGGACGTCTATAACGTAGATGAGACCGGTGTCACAACTGTTCAAAAACCTAATCGGTTTATAGCCAGGAGAGGAACTCGGCAAGTAGATGCAGTAACGTCGGCCGAACGAGGAACTTTCATAACTGTCTGTAGCGGCAAATGCAATTGGCAACTCAATTCCGCCGATGTTCACATTTCTACGTATCAATTAAGCCATTTCTTAAAAGATAGTTCGATTGGTAGTATCGGTACCACGAACAAATCTGTCTGGATGCAAGAAGAAGATTTTACCAAATTTCTTATTCATTTTCAAAAATACACCATTTCGTCCTTAGATAGCAAAGTTCTTTTATAACTTGATAATCATTCATCGCGGTCGAATCATACGAAATCAAAAAAGGATATTATTTTGTAAAATCAATATCTAGTCTTCAAACCATTCCAAAATAAATAGGAAAAAAAACTACACCTAGAGAGTCCGAAGAAGAAACCACAAATAAGATGACCAATGAATAGGAAAAGGTGCACTGGAATCCGAGGACAAAAATATGAAAAAAATCACCCTTCACATTGATAAAAAAAGTGTTTCGTAGTCCCCACTCTTGTCTACTTTAGTTTTCTGTATATTTCATTTCTACCGCATGTGAATTGTACACCTAGATTTTTCTTTTCTTTTAATAGATAATATTTAATTGTTTAATAGATTTTAATGCCACTTAACAGATTATTTAAAAAAAAAACTCAAATGATGTCACATCCCAAACCATAAATTCAATAATTTTTTATTTTGTCGACGTCTTAATTATTGAATTTTACACACAAAAAATGCTCTTAATTTAGAGGTAAATTCTACATTGTTATGATTGAAACAGTGTGATGGTTGAAACAAGCACTTTTGTATGAAAGCAAAAAACTTATTTTTAATACCGTTCTATTCTGCTCCAGGATAATATCGCAGTAAAAGTATGTTGATTATGCCAAATACTCATAATAAGTATAACTAAGAGCACGTTAACATAAATAATAAAAAATATATTTAAAGTTGTTTCATTTCAAGACATTTATGTTAATAATTTTAAAAATACTTGTGATATGTTTAATCACTATTCATGATCTCATTGAGTACTGTTTTAATAATGAAAATGTTTAACATTGATTACAATTATTCCAATTATTCCATAGATATATTTAGAGTGTTTCAATTATCCCCACATACTGTTTCAATCGTCCACACTATGGGGATAATTGAAACAGTTTTTCCCATCGTCTTTAAGTGGTCATTGTAGCTTACCAGTACGAGTTGTGGCCATCCAATAAATTTAATTTGATAAATCGATAGATCATAGAACATCTAGTACAAACATCTTATCCATAATTACAAAAGAAATATTACTACACCTAGTTAACGTAAAAGTGTTTCAACCATCCCCAGTCTACCCTACTTTTATCAAATTTACATACACTTTTATCAAATTTCCGCATTTAAAATTTTTGTAAAATTCATTTACAAATAAAACTTTTGGAAACAAATCAACAAACCAATTTCAGTATTAGAAATTATGATGGAACAACTCACAGCTAGGTTTAAAAATATTGTACATTAGATACATCAATTTATAGATACACACACTTAAAAAAAACGGTGAAAACAAATAACTTGCATCTACCTATCCTATGCTGAATTTATCCTAAAAGAGCATAATTAAAACAAATACAATATATATCGCGGGTTCAAACCCCGGCAAACAAATCTTTGTATTAGACATTATCAAGGAACAGCTCCCAGCTTCATATATTAATAAAAAGAAACTTGATTAAGTGAAATATAATATGTATATATATTAACAAAATGTAACTAATACATACTTTTACAAAACTAGGAATATATACTTTTATCAAATTTACATACACTTTTATCAAATTTCCGCATTTAAAATTTTTGTAAAATTTATTTACAACTAAAATTTTTGCAAATAAATCAACAAACCAATCTCAGTATTAGAAATGATGACGGAACAACTCACAGCTAGGTTTAAAAATATTGTACATTATATACATCAATTTATGGATATACACACTTAAAAAAACGGTGAAAATAAATAATTTGTATCTACCTATTCTGAATTTATCCTAAAAGAGCATAATTTAAACAAATACAATATATCGCGGGTTCAAACCCCGGCAAGCAAATCTCAGTATTAGACATTTTCAAGGAACAGCTCACAGCTACATATATTTAAAAATTATTCTTTTAAAATATTAATCCTACCGATAATGAATTTAAGCATTATATTCGTCAACCTAAAATTTCTCAAATGATATAACATTCTGAACATCAAAAGAGTTGAAATCAGGAATAGTTGATGCCGACTCATTTTGAGCTCACGCTGTTTGAGAACCAAAAATGCTCGCTGTAACAACGAATCCGCTACGTATATTGCAAGTAAAAAACTTCGAAAACACGGGCACAGATCCCACGTCCGTTTCTGGCCACGGCTCGCGGCATTATGGTGGAATACAAGCGTTGGGCGCAGATCGTATGAATTAGTACGGTTCTAAAAATTTGACGTAAGCGCCAAAGCGGTTTTTATTTTTTTTGTGCATAATTTTATAAGAACGAAAAAAAGTTAGAACGTAGAAAACGTCAAAAATAGTCTTAGCCATAAAGGGGTATTTTTTAAAAATTGTTACTTACATTACTTCATAGTAAAGTCATGAAAAAACTTTTTTTTTAGTGGTTTACGCTTATTTTTTTTGTTACGTAAATAATAATTTTATTGTTATTCTGTTACGTAGAAAAGGTAGTTAAAGCTTCAATTTATCCGTAGCATATTTTTTTATATTCGTACTGTAAACCGATTCGTTGTAAAGATTAATCTAAATAGTGATTTCACGTATAGCTTCATCTTAATTCGGTTTTTGCTTATTTTTATTATGGTGTTCACCAGGTTGGATCTTATTCTAAGGTAGAAACCATAATTTAAATATCGGATTTATTGATTTAATTTGCACATGTTATATATACTATATCGCAGCAAATGCAATACAAATCTCATACAACCAGAATGAATATAACTGCTTTTGAATGTAGCTATAACTTTGTGGTAATCCATTATAAATATGCCCTGAGGAAGGAACGGTCGTTCCGAAACCGGTCGGCTTCAAACAAATATACAAGTGGTTCAAACAAAGTAACATTGTTTCATTTATCTTGAATATAACTGGAATTATCGATCAAAGATTGAAGATCGATCAAAACATTAGTGGCAATCTACTTTGCAACATTTACCGAAAATAAATAATATGAAACAGCATTTTGGATTCCATTTTGAATAATTTGAAGCGTAGTTGTTGATAAACATCATATTGGCAAGTGATGTGCAATATGCGAGTTTTGAATTCGGATAACGAGGGGGCTAAGGTTCAGAGGCGATGCATTTGTGAGGATTCCCATAGAAACCACTCACGCCTAGTGGGTGAATAGTACGATAAAGGATGTAATCAATCTTCATCTCATTCACATCTGTCAACACGTCTAACTTCCTACTACAGAACAGACGCCGCCTTTCCCAATTTCATTTTTATTGCGGACATTTTTCACATCACGATGAATTTTCATTTTTTATGACTGTATTTTATACATAACTAGTAGTTATTACCCAGCTAACCAGAGTTTTAAAACTTTTTTTGAGAAATCTTTTGTTGTTGACGAACGAACTAACAATATTACGGCGTTTTATCGTATTCTTATTCTAGTATTTTTAATTATAATCATTTAGTATATTATTTCTAGAACTCCATTTATATTTAAAGTTTTGTTTATATATTTACTAATAGTGTTTAGGGATCGTCCATTAATCACGTGATGTTTTTTAGCATTTTTTTGACCCCCTCCCCCCCCCCCGCTGGTGATATGTGGTGAGGTTTTAGGCTAACCCCCCCCCCCCCCCCTCCCCCCCCCACAAATCACGTGTATTTTTTTTAGTACAAAGTATAGGACGTTCACCTTTAGAAATCGTGCGTTCAATGAAAAATAAATACACGTGATATTTCATTTTACCCCCCCCCCTCCCGCCCTCGTGATGTTTCGTGATTTTTTCTCCGACCCCCCCCCCCCCCCCCCCCTTTCGAGCCTCACGTGATTAATGGACGACCCCTTACTAAAAAAAATAGTTTATTTATAAACAAGTTCTGCTGTTAATTAATACGCGTACACAATCAAACTCTGGTGAAGTCACTTACAGACGATCTATTAATATTACTCCTGCATAGGTACTTACAATAAAAATCTAATTTCTCTTATTTTTATTACCAATGTACTTTTCACTAATTGATTTCCCAGTAAATTGTCGGAAATTATTTACGGTTATTAAATAATAAGTTATAAACAAATACAACTTATGCAACAAACATCAAGGTAGATACTGCGATACTATCGCATTACTGAAAGTCTGCCAGAGAAGAGAACTCCATGATTACACACTAAATTTAAGGTATATTTAACCCCTTGAATAGGAGGAGACCATATTTGTCCCAACGCACTTAGGTCTCGTATAAAACGCTGTAACTCCCTTACTATAAACAAATCCCTTCTGTATATTAATTTTAAAATGAAAATTCCAATCGAACTTATAAATTATAATAACTTACGCGCAGAAACCAGACTCCTTAAATTATCAGATAGAAGAGTGTTAATTGATTTGTTATTTTTATTCAAAATTATCAAATCTTTAGTTGACTGCCCTAATTTGTTAGAATTAATCTGTATTAATATACCTGCCAGACAAACTCGCAATAAAGATATTTTCAATTTTAACAATACCCTCAATACTAACTATTCTATTAATTCACCAAGCCCTAGAATGCATAGCCTTGCAAATAAACATTGTGAATCTATAGATATATTTGGTGTTGACAGTTTTGCAATTTTCAAGAAACAACTCATCTCTATTTTATCTGCTAATAATTAACTTTTCTTATTTTTGTTCTTTTCATAAAACCTCCTCTCATTTAAAATCTTACCAGTAATTTATAACCTTATTTTGCTGTTCTTTTTAGTTCTGTTTTATCATCCTACATTATTATACACATATAATTGTTTGTTTATACCTACTAACTAGCTTTTACACATTGCACTTTATTGTATTTCTGGTCTTATTACTGATTTTTATTATTACTCATTCTACTTCATTTCTTTTATGATGTTTATTTTTTTTATGTTTTTAATTTCTGTTATGGTGTTCTGTACCTTGTGATGATGATTGCTTTATTATTTATTCTGTTTTATTGATTTAGTAGCATATGAGTACATAATTATTATTGTTATTATATTTTTGCTTCTTTGTAAAAGCCCACTAGGGCGTAAGTAAATATAAATAAATAAATCATAGTGAGAAATATATTCTAAACGGTGTTAGAAAGGGAAAACACCACGCTTTATATTCCAATCTAAAAAATAGCCACCAAAAAAGTAAAATGTACACTTTTATGTATACAAAGTTTTGAATCGCAAATTGAAAAAAAAAATGGAACTTCGGGAATTTTTTATAAATTATTTTTACGTACAGCGACAAAAAAGTAAGATTACAATATGTGTTTGTTATACGTTTGTCGAATAAAATATGTATGTTTTTTTTTTAAATTTTTTTTATTATTATCAATAACTTTAGTTAGAAAAAACGTAAGGTGAGCAATTTTAAAAACTTTTTTATGTTTGTATGCAAAAATTTTATAATAAAAAAAATTTTAGGTTTTTTCGAATTATATAATTTGAAAGCGTATTTCATCACCTTTCTAAAACAGTTTTTAGTTTTTGAATGTGCTCAGAAATATTCCAAATATTTGCATTTTATTGTAAAGCGAAAATATTTTGACCATCCGAAAAAATGCCAAATTTTTGAAGGGTTAACTAACTAACCACTAAGCAGTTTCCCGCAGGACAGGCAGAGAGGACGAACCGCAAACAACTTGGTCTTGGCACACACTCCTTGCCTCATTTACATTCATAAATCGCATCATGCTTACTCTTCCGTTATTCTGACTCATGACATGGCCTGACCCAAGTATTTGGTTCACTTGATTGTACCATGTCTTCTTCGGGCGGCCCCGCCTTCTTCTACCATTAATGTATATCCATCGATAAATAAATAAAGCACCATGTTTTTATGCATATAGCTACTAAAAACGTAAGGGTTCTGTCCTAAATTTGTCATTATTGAACACGATGAAAGGAGATAATTTTAATGTTTCAAATACAAATAAACACTCTTTTTGAGAAATATTTTGTTGTTGACGAACGAACTAACAATATTATTACGGCGTTTTATCGTATGCTTGGACAGTAAGATAGATATTTCAAAGTTCTAAACTCTTTTATTAATTCATACTGAGATTTTACTGTTATAAAAACTAAGTTAATACATAAATAGGTACAAACAATTACATAAATCTAATCAGTCAAATTATATAATGGAAATGACTGCGAACTTTAAATTTCATGACACCATAGCTCATAGTTTTTACGTATTGGTACGGCATTATGATGCATACAAAATTAGCACACTGGCAGCTCTCGGCTGGATTAACTGTATCAACGGACCTCACAAACTCGGTGAAAATCAATATATTGCAATACTCAGTACAGAGCAAGCTATTCATCATAATTTATATTAAATATTAAACGAAAATATCCGCATAGAGTAGTTTTCACCGAATCGACATACGTTGTTTTTAAATCAAGTGAGTTTCAAATAAAAACTGAGAACCAATGCACGTGTCAAATATTATATTACCATGTCTACTATGAATAATAAATTATTACTAAGTATAGATTAATGGTCTACATTGTCTACAATCATATCTTATATCATACCTTCTTGTATTGATAAAAAATAATGCTAGACAGTTTCAAAGCAGCCGTTTACTGCACACAAATTGTCTATTAGTTTACTTAATCGTTCCTCGGTCCTCAGAAATATACGCCTTGCAAAAAGAAAGAAATCAGAAAAATAAGTAAGCGGATAGACTAACTGCTAACAGACCGCGTCAGAGTGTGTTCAGACCTCAGACCGCTCTCGCCCTGGCAAGTTGGCCGGGGTTCTTGTATGTTTTACAATTGAACTTCATGAGGAGTAAGTCGAGGACGACCGCAACTCGACTGTCAAAAGCGCATTAGAGGTAAACCGTGCCGAGAGCTTCAGAGAACTAATTTCCACTTTGTGAGGAGGATATATTTATCTGGTTACCATTCAAATACACTGGCGAGCAATGATGCGAGTCATTATTTTTTAACTAAATTTGTTTAATGAAGACCACCGGTGATCCAGGAATAAGTGTTGCAAATAAAACAGAATAAAAATCGATTGCAGGAAAGGTGAAACAACTAATATTAAGGGAGTTTTATATTTATTATCTGCAGTAATTAATATTTACAAATGAATAATTAATAAAAGTTTCTCAAATTAATTTTGGAAGGGAAGATCTCTAGACTCTACAAGAAGATGCACGGTAAGACAGCGTGGAATGTAAACGGATAAAATAAAGGTGGACAGACATGCCAAAAGTCTGAAGCATTTCGCAGACGACAGGAATGAATTTAGATTTATGCCGATCATTAATATTCATTTTAATACAAGAGAAGAAAAAGTGTCACCTACTGGAATATAAATAATAATAAAATTGCCGAAAAGTGAAGACCGGTCGTTTTTGATAAGACAAACTCTTGTAGCACTTAAAAATTAGGAAAAAAAATAATTCAGAAAAACACGAAATAATAGTTTGAGAGAAAAAAAATATTATTTAAAATTTAACTCGTTTTAATCTTGATAGTATGGGTAAAAATAGCATCAAACATATATCTGTAACGAAAAAACACTGACATGCTGTATAATATGATAATGGTAAAAGTAAAGCCATATTTAAAACGAATTAAAGCGTTCATTTCAAACTACATGCAAAGTAGTACGATCATTGCATACGAGAAAAAATATATTCGGACTACAAACTTAGCAACTTTACTTGAGTGTACTTTGTATAATTTGTACACGACTGAAGAAAAATTAAAAATACGTTGCAGTACAGAAATAATAATTAGATAGTAATACAAGTTTTAAAGCTTGGCAAATGAAGAATAATGTTTTTGCAAAACCATTTGTTTTAATTACGTATATCTTTTAATTCAGATTCTACCGTTTTTTTAATCGTGTGGATTTTATATTTTTAAATATTTGCAGACAAATTTTAAAAACTATTATTAGAAAATATGTTTAATTACATAATTACCATCTGACAGCGTAGTCTGATGTCCATCTTTAACATAAAAATATTTTAGACGGCATAAAATCAATGAGCACATCAAGTTAGGCATAATATATCAAAATGGCTCTGTACAGCTGTCAACTGATTAGATTTGGCCACATGCCATAAATGCCGACCGTTTAAAATTATCATTGTTTTGAAAATGTCGTAAGAGCAAACTGCCACACATTATACGAAAACTATTCCAAAACAATATCATGATAATAATGGGTAATAAGAGATCCTTCGTGACAAAGCATTTTTCAGAGTGGTAGACAGATACTCTCAGTATCGCCCTGCTGAAAGGCCATCATTCGGAAAAGGTTTTGTCGGGTTTTTACTACTTGCCACGAATAGTGATATGCCGAATACCGAATATTCGGCTAGGCTCTCGGCCGAAGCGCCGAATATTCGGTGACACTTAGTACATTTTGCGGGTGACAGGTTCCAATCTGCATCATTGAAGTACGTGCGGTAATTACGCCGTGGGTTCATTTGCGAGTATGTCGTGTCACAACACGCATTATTTGTTGATAGTTGCATCAAATTGTGTTGCGTATAGTATGTATAAGTATCTTAAAAAATATCGCTTTACGAAATGTCACAATTTAATAAAAAAATCACCTGATTGCAATGTATTTGTTAAATTAAAAAAATTAAATTGTAATATTTATTATGCGTTTTTTTTTCCCGAATTATAAAATGAATAGTAAAAAAAGTAGCGGAATACCAAATAGTAGCCGAATATTAACCGCGATTTATATTTTATTATTAGATTAGCAGGGAGCGGTTGGGACTCTTGTGCAGTATCAACATAAAAAACCTCCTTTGCTCTGCACCCAGAGGTCGCGGGTTGGGAAATCAACAAATAAAAATAAAACTTAAGTTTGGTGGCTCATAACAGATTTTAGTAAAATAATATTTATATTTTTATTTTGCACCTGAAGCAGCAGATATTCTTAGAATCGCTCCGTTGAGAAACCTCAGTAATTCAAAATCAAAACGTTGCTTGAAATATCTTTAGTTATGTTTTGTGATCTAAATAAGCAAATTTTATCTTCCCTTTATTCCTTCCTCCCACACTTCCTTCGGTCTCACAACGATCACTAAAATAAATATGGATTGGATAGTTCCCCACAGGCCCGGGAAGTTAGGAATCTAGTGCGGTATCACATTAAAAATATACAATATTATATATAGTAAGTTACAGATTCGAATGAAAATAAAATTATATTAAATTAGGCATGAAAAGAGGATTTAATAACGATTTTTAATTAACTAAATTATATTGTTTTAGCACAAAAAATGGACAACAGCTTATAATGTCAATAAGAAAATTTTAATGGGGCGTGTTGAGATCGTTATCTTTTCAGCCGGTGCCCAAATTAACTTGCCCACATATTGAAAGTTCCAGTCACACATGTTATACGATAGTTGGCGTATTGCCAATATCATGTTCCAGCTGAATTTGACATCACAAAACCGTCGACCATGTTTGAGATAAATCTGAACTTAGGAGCAAATTGCGAATAATGCGAATACAACGGAAGGGTTATCATAATTGTTACTCGTATAAATAGCCAAGTACTGAAATTATAATGTTCACATAATAATATCTAGCATTATGTTGCTAATATAAACAAGTACCGAAAAACGTGGTGACTTTGCCCGAGGCTCCAGTAAAGGCTTCTGCAAAAGCTCACCAGAAAAAAGTTTTGGAAAATTTAAGTTTTGAATTATTCAATATTAAGTATACGTGAAAATTCTGTAGCGTCTCGCATCACCACAAAGGTTTGTTCACTTCAGACAAATTTGACAAAACGAGAATCATCATTAGGAGGAATCCCGGATATCGAGAAAATTAAACAATAGATATTTTAAGAAACTGTTGCTGTCACTGACACTCTTAATAGATTGTGAAAAAACACATATTAATCAAATAAAATGTATTTGCGCATGCCGGGTTTTGAACCAGTGACCTTCGGATTGCTAGTTTAGAGCCTCACGAGTCTTAAGAGTATTAATACAGAACCACAATCTAAGTTTATGGGTGGGTACCTAACCTTATCTAAGATAAACAGGTGAATTTTTTTTTAATGGTCCAATATTTTTCTTAAGAATTAACGCTTCATTAAAAACTTATTTATTTAATCCATTTGAGGACATAGGGGCATTTGTAGATGTTGTGATGATCTCGCCTTTGGGCCTACGAAATAATTCTTTTAAAATTGAGAGATCAATTTAGAATTATATTTAATTTTTGTAACATGGAATGGTTTCAGCATACGATTCTCTGTTTCAATTCATGGGGGTGATTTATGGGTCCTTACCACTAAATAACCACATGTGTTTGCGTAGCTCAAGTGCACGCGAGCCCGGCAAAGGCCATTCTTCACAAAACTAAGAAGGGACCCAGAATAACATTTAGAGGGATTTTTTCAGGTTCATTATCAAGTCAGGGGCGGCCGATGGATATTTGCCCGAGTGGTGACTGACTTTAACGCGAGCAAATTGATTTGCGAAACAATTGTCTTGTGCATTTTCTATGGCAGTAGGAAATTGAAAACTAGGCAATAAAGATTAATCTTGGTGCATTTAAATATACTAGCGCGACGCGCCGATTACGGGTTGAAATATTTGACATATTTGTAAAAATAAGATTGCAGAATTCGTTAAATAGTGACGCACGCAGAAAGAACGAAAACGTGTACAGACAATGCTTATATAATGTTATTATATAACCAATAAAGTCGACGCAAGTAATTAGGATGAGTAGTGAATTGAAGTGCGCCACTGAGCTCTTCTTTTAAGCGCTATTGGGATACTTTATGACTCCGGCGCAGACAAAATTAGTTTGTATTCTCTTATCTAAAGGTTACACACAAAAAAATAGCAAACATGAAAGTTGCACTGATTTCTTGGAATTTGGGACCTAATGTGACAGAACACTATTAAAACGATTGAAATATGCATATTGGGAGATGTTTTTATCACTTAAGATTTGAAGAAGTGGCTAATATATTATTGAAACCACACAAGGAGATGGATGGGAGTCAGGGGGCAGAGAGTTGGAACAGGACAGTCGGGGAGAGATTCTGGAGACGCACGGGCGAGCGAAAAATCATCGAGGTTGAATACACGATAGAATAATAACTCTGTGCGCGTAAACCGGGAATAATTCATAAAATTAAAGGAAAATAGTTCACGCGATTGAGGGGAGTCAAGATTTGGTCGTTGGGAAGCAAGGTTTAAATTAAGGGATCGAGGTTCGATAGTCGCGAGGAGACCAGTTTGGTGCGCCTAAATCGGGGATATTTCATTTTAATTAAACAAAGGAAATTCCGTTTTATTAAACAAAAAGAGTCTACGCGAATAAGGAAGTCAGAGATTGAGGCTTGCGAGTTCATATCTGTGAAGTTAGATAATATAATTTGTAAATTGAGGCGGTCGGGACGTACTTACGGGGCACTTAGCAGAGTCAGGATAAAACAAATCAACGCGAGAATTGTGTTCGACGGCGGCATCTTGGAATAAATAACTGCATGACGGGTTGTGTTTTAGAAGTGCTTGTTTGAATTAAATATTATTGTAGTGAATTGATTTGTGAAATTATTTTGTGCAACAAGGCGAATTTGGTAAGTTTGTATAAAATTATTAACATATTTAGTACGGGCCTTGCAGGAAAGAGTCAATTAGGGTTTATATACAAGCCTTAGGAATCTAGGACCTTTTTTTGTCGAGCGGAGCTTTGCACGTTTCCGGGTTGACCGGCTAGCAAGTACCTTTGTTGGGTGAAGTTATTCTTGAGACAAGACCGTTGTAAAATAATAATTTAGTTAACTAAATAGCATTTGAAACACAAAGTGCGCTTTCGGGCAATAAATCTTAGACGAGAGACTTCATTTAAAAGACGGGATTTTGAAACCACAAAACAATAATAAAATCCTTTAAAAGTGCTTTGTTGGTGATCTAGAAAACTAGGTTACTGGGTATTCTCCAATACATAACGGGTAACAAAATACATAGGTATAGAATGTAGGTATAAATTAATGTGTAAAGCGCCTTTGAGGTGTTAATTATTATTTACGAGTTTCGTAATAATAATTTTAAACGTAGCTAGGGGACTATATTCAGGAAGGTTTTTTTGAAAAGGCATTAGGTAATATAACAGTTTATGGAAGGTGCGTAGCATGGGCATCTTTGCTTACTAACAAAATCTGACATAATTAAATTCCCACTCCTAAAAATTTCCCATATCTTATTCCAAAATTTAGGTATCACGACAAGTCTATTACATAGGACTATACATAAAATTATCGTATAATCCTCACCTTTTGGTTTACGCTTAGGTAGGTATATTTCATTCGATATTCGATTTAGCAAAAACTTTCACATTGTCGGTTGAATGAAGCCGTCGGTAGGTATTCATATTTTAAGCGTAATGCGTTATATCCACCTTCATAAGTAGCAAAAGTTTTCTTAACTCCCTCACACTAGGAATAGGGATCATCCAGCATCAGGGTGGGATTGTACTCTGGACGAAAGAGCAGCGGGGGAAATAGAAGGAAAGGAAGCCAGATTCACGACCTGGTGCCTTTCATTCTTGGACCCGGCACCCTGGAAACCGAGCTTGACATTCCTTCTTTGAGCTGATTTTTGAGTTTGAGCCTGGGGTACGCCTATCGTAGAGCATATGCCCGTGACATATATAGGGGAAGGTCCCAAGTTACGCCTGTGTATGTTATGCGAGAGGATGTATTTTTCATTCAAATCAAACATCGATGACCATCGCGATTGCAGGCTGGCGCATGTTTCTGTAACGTGCCTAGAAAAAAACGTAATCAATATTTCTACTGGTTCGACGTTTCTTTGTTGGAATTCGGATAAGTTTTCTTAACTCCCTCACACTAGGAATAGGGATCATCCAGCATCAGGGTGGGAATGTACTCTGGACGAAAGCGCAGCAGGGGAAATAGAAGGAAAGGAAGCCAGATTCACGACCTGGTGCCTTTCATTCTCGGACCCGGCACCCTGGAAACCGAGCTTGACATTCCTTCTTTGAGCTGATTTTTGAGTTTGAGCCTGGGGTACGCCTATCGTAGAGCATATGCCCGTGACATATATAGGGGAAGGTCCCAAGTTACGCCTGTGTATGTTATGCGAGAGGATGTATTTTTCATTCAAATCAAACATCGATGACCATCGCGATTGCAGGCTGGCGCATGTTTCTGTAACGTGCCTAGGAAAAACGTAATCATTATTTCTACTGGCTCGAGGCGGCGTGCTGGACGGAGAACGGGACTATTGAGGACATGAGTGACTGCCAAGGCGAGGATCGGTGACATCAAAATCTTCCTTAATTAAATTCATACATCGCCAGATCAGAGGAGAGAGCGGCCCCACCGATCTCCTGACATTGCCGATTGTCTAATCAACTTCGGTTTAATGTTTATGCCGGTGCTTTAGGAGTTAATGGAACTCAAGTCATCGGCATGCTGAAGAACTTCAACATCATCATCAATCCAGAGTAGGATGTCACGTTCCAAAACCTCGTGCCACCCACACATTTCCTGAACAGTTCCTGACATCGGCTATCATGCCATTAATCGGAGCAGACCCTCATATCAAACGGTATGAGATGACCTCTCATCATCATCATCAACATAATTTTAATTTGGCGGCTTATTGGTCGATATTATTCCCATTACCACTCTATGATCCAGAAACACACATCAAACCCTTTCCCGACAGAAGGCAAAACATGTCGATTTTCATTCGTCGCTTGCGACCTTAACATTCTCCGGAGGCGTTGGAATTGGAAGCTGATTCGGCGGTCTATGACCATCACCTTATCAGTTGGGCTATGGAGGAGTCCAATTATTTAAACAGCACATGTTCTGTCTCATGTTAATCCAAAATACCTACCCGTAGAGTCAAATTAACAAAATAAAACAAGCTAGCTAACTAACAAACTGCATCTAGCACTGTAAGTGTAGAATTAGTGCACTACGTACTGCTTTGAGTGTAAATCTTTTGTTAGAATATACATAAATGTCAAATTATTTTCATGATAGCATTTTATAGGGCCGCAGAGAGTACGCGACATCGCATCGAAAGGTAGGATCTTCTCTATTCGCCGTTTGAATGTAAATTTATATATTAGATGCTAGGAGGGAAAATGCAGATTACTTCAATAAAATTAGTCGTCGATGAGCGTAGGTGTATAACAGGTGCTAGGGGAGGAAGCTGGATGAATATAGATAGATAATTAGTTAATTTTCAAGCTAGTCAGACTCAGTCATTGTTATTCGAAGCCTTGCAAATTGTAACACGCCATACCTAAAAGAACAAGGGTTTACCACAAATAAATTATTAATTAAATTGGATTAACTATACCAAACCACTAAAACAAAAAAGTACACAACGTTGTGGGGTTAATTACAATTGATTAATTGAGAGCATCTCGTCACGTTTGCATAAAAGTATTACGTGATGGGGTTGAAAAGGCGCTGCAAAAGAAATGCAGGGGAGAGACGCGAGAACGGGCGAGCTACGAGTTTTAAAGGCCGGCCGGGGTTGCGCCTGTAGCTGTAGCAATGTAGCAGCAATTGGATTCAAAAGTTAGGCGTTACTTCGTAGAGGGGGGGGGGGGGTTATCACAATGTCTTATCATAAAGTAAGTATGTTTAAGTTCATTCACGTGTGAATTGTTGTAGAAAAAAAACTTACATAATATTTGCACTTACTTACTTATCCAACTTTCAATACAACAGACAATAAATAGATAACATCGTAGAATTAGATAAAATTATAACATATTTATAATTTTATGTAATTCTGTTGAAGTCCTTTAATAATATTTTTTTATTCTAGGATATGGACCGGTCAGTGTTGGCATCGCCTTTGGGTCCCACCCAGGCGTCCCGTGTTCGATTCCTCGGCTGGCTAAGTCCTCCATCACGACGCAAGCAACATTTTCCGCTTACCGTGGTGGTAGTAGGAGATTTTCAAATATTGTCGTGTTATTCGCCGAATTACGAATCATTGGAAAGGAAAGGAAGAAACCTCAAACTGCGCGAAACGCCGCTTGCGGTTGCTTCGTTTCTTTTCCACAATTCGTGACTCGGTTCACGTCTCGGTTCGAAAATTAACGCAGCATTATGATTGAAATTATGATTCGATCCCCGCTAACTCCAAATAAATAATTACCGTTTATTTATTATATTTTTTATTTTTTTATTTCTATAAATATTAATAATTATAAAAATAAAAATAAATATAAAAGTGTAAAAAGTAGGACATTACAATAAATACAATACAAGTGACATGTAAACATTACAATAAACCTTAAATGGCAGATCCACTGTGTACCCCCCCAGGGGTTAAAGATCCTTTTAAAAAATCGGGAACCACGCCGAGGTCACCGATAATCCGGAGCCGTAGCAGTCCAGAACTAGTTAAGTCCCCAAGACAAACTCGAGCCGAAAGCAGAAAAGTTGTGGATAAACAACAAAAAAAGGGAATTAAGACTAATAAGCCAGCATCAATCCCCAGTAATACCAACTCCGCCCTTGCTACTACCATCGCAACTAAAATCAGCTCTACCACAAGATCCTCACCAACAACACACATATCCAGTCCAACCTTTCCATCTACCAACGAAGACAAAATTCCTCCTCTTAAAACTAAACCGATTGTGACTTCTGTTGAAATTCCCCAATACGCTTCTCTCCAGAAAATGAACCAGTCTGAGTCTGCCCTGAATATTGTTCAAATTGCCACTCTGGCACTGAAAGCAGCCGAGCCTCTCAAAAATAATATAACCAAAGAAGTCCGTGAAACAATAATCTCATCATTGCTGGAGATAATCGAAAAAGGAGCTACATTGGGGCAACAACTTCATGCTCTGGAAGTCGAACTTTTGGAAACAAAGGTGCAGAATGCGGAATGTCAACTGAAAACAGAGGAAAGACACTGCAGGGAAATGACAGCTTTCTGCGCCATTGCTCAAAAGGAACCCGTACTCAGTTATGCCTCGGCAGTAGGAAATCGAGGAGATTGCACCAGGCATGCCGTAATAGTTTCGTCATCTGATCAAGACGCGACGGCGGAATCTATCACCTCAACCATAAAGGATATTATCAAGCCAGCCGTCCTCAGGGTGGGTGTCAGCGGAATGTCAAAGGCCAAAAACAATAAGGTCATTATTACTTGCCCTAGAAAGACAGATGCCGAAAAGATACTAACAGAAATTTCAAAAGCAACTACAGGATCACTAAAAGCCCAAGACGGCAAGCTGCTTCGACCTACAGTAATCCTCAAAGGAGTGGCTAACGAATACAAAGACGAAGAAATTCTCCATATGATCATCCAACAAAATGATCTCATCTTCGAAACAATCCAGGGCCGAAAACCAAAAGACTGTATAAAGATCCTTCGAATAACTAAAAACCGGAACGAACAACTAAGGAACATAGTGCTAATAGTCGACAGCGTTACAAGAAACGCACTAATCCGTCTCGGCCGAATAAATATCGGCTACATGAGGGTGCATGTAGAGGATTCATCATCTTTAGTTCAATGCTTCAAGTGTATGGGATTCGGGCATTCCTCACCCAACTGCAACGCTTTAAAGGACAGGTGTCTCCACTGCGCCGGTGAGCACAAATCGATGGTGTGCCCAAAAAAGGACGATGATTTAGCCACAAAGTGCTGGAATTGCAGTAAAACTTCTAGCAATAAAGACGTTTACTCGCATAAAGCAAACAGTCGACAGTGCCCTTACCGGCAAAAAATGGAAGAGAGAGCCCAGCAAAGAACCGACTATGGAAAGTGAGGAAAATTTTTACAAATACGAAGATTTCGACGAAGAAATTCAAAACATAAATCAAATAGAAACACTTAATATTCTCGATGCCTCAAAAGTAACAAAACATTTTACGGGCAATTATTCTTTGAAAATACTTAATCAAAACATCAGAAGTATCACCAAAAACTTTGATAATTTATTGGTTGCACTAGAACAAATAAAAATAACGTTTGATGTTATCATTCTAACAGAATGCTGGATTAATGACGATTATATTGCGCCCAGCATGCAAGGCTACGATGTTTTCTCATCAAAACATCACAAACACCGTAGTGATGGAGTGATAGTATACACAAAAAACTCTATTTTTGGTTCAACAATACCCACTGAAATACTAGAAGCAAACAGTGTGACCATACAATGTCTTGATTCTGTTGTCATAACCGCCATCTATCGGTCTCCATCATATACTAACATATCACAGTTCCTAAACTCGTTGAACGAAAATCTTCAGAGGCTTAATAAATTCACGAACTGTATCATAGCTGGAGACCTCAATATCAATATAATTGGAAATAGGCACCACCAAGCTGACGACTATGAATGTCTTCTTGCAGGTTATGGACTTCGATCTGCCATCAACTTATTGACAAGAGTTACACCTATATCTCAATCCTGTATAGATCATATTTATGTCAGAACAAAATGTAATATCTCTGCAACCGTAATAAATACGACAGTAACCGATCACTTCGCAACAATGCTCGCCTTTTCCAAGAAAAATGACAAGAAAAAAGACAAAGAACAAAATAAAATACAACTA
Organism: Limnephilus lunatus; assembly: GCA_917563855.2. NCBI lineage: Eukaryota > Metazoa > Arthropoda > Insecta > Trichoptera > Limnephilidae > Limnephilus > Limnephilus lunatus. The sequence goes on along the minus strand of OU830597.1, from coordinate 67,644,421 downwards.
AAATACACAGATTACGATGCTATTAGATCATCTCTTGATTCTATATCCTGGGCAAATATTTTAAATGAAACAGATGTTAACACTGCAATGGTGAATTTTACTGACAAAATAAATATAAGTGTAATAAAGTACACAACTTTTCGAACAGTTGTTCACAAAAATAGAAAAATTAAGCCCTGGATCAACGACAACTTGGTTAAATGTTTACACAAGCGAGACAAACTACATAAACAGTCTTCAAACTCACCGAGTAATATCAGGCTTCAAAATTACTATAAAAAATATAGAAATATCTGCCGATCTATAGTGAAACAGACAAAAGAAGAATATTATAGAAGAAAAATTGAAGATAACAAAGCTGACCCGAAATTATTATGGAATGCAGTAAAGGAAATAAACAATGTAAATAAAAAACCAGCAGCACAACTCCAACAAGTTGAAGTTAATGATACAGTAATAACTGATCAAACTGACATTGCTAACACATTAAATAATTACTTTGCAGACGTTGGTCAAGCATTAGCCCAAACCCTACTTAATAAAACAAACACTGACGAAGATACACTTGCTGATAAATACATCACTAATGCACAAGATAACAATACATTTAGAATAAAGACTTTCCAAACAAAAGACATAATACATCACATAAATAAACTGAGAAACGACTGTGCGACTGGACCCGACAAACTTGACACTAAACTAATAAAAGAAATAAAACACCAAATAGCCCTTCCCTTCACCCACATCTGTAATCTGAGTATAACAAGCGGTATATTCCCCAGCCATTTTAAAATTGCAAACATAGTACCTATTTATAAATCTGGAGATAAAAATAATCCCTCTAACTATAGGCCTATATCACTTTTAAATGTTCTCACCAAAGTAATCGAAAATCTAGTGAAAATCCAACTAGTAGACTATCTAGACACACATAAAATTCTATCAGAAAATCAATATGGATTTCGAAAGAATATGGGAGTACAAGATGCAATATTAAAAGTGACAGAAACCATTTTAAAAAATGTTGACCAAAAAAAAAGCTGCATTGCGGTTTTTCTAGATCTAAGTAAAGCTTTTGATACTGTGTCCCATAAGATTCTCTTAAAAAAATTATATAACATAGGTATTAAAAACTCGGCTTATAACTGGTTCAAATCATATATAACTGAACGCAGCCATGCACTAAAATTAGGCAATGTAACAAGCCAAAACAGATACATAACTTACGGAGTTCCTCAAGGAAGTACATTAGGACCCATCCTATTTTTACTTTACATCAATTGCCTGTGTCAGTTAGATATTAGCGGAGATATTATTTGCTTTGCGGATGACACTGTTCTCGTTTTTACTTCTGACTCCTGGACAAATGTTTATAAAAAGGCTGCCCATGGAATCAACCGGATTAAAAATTGGCTAGACAATAACCTGCTAACACTAAATATAGACAAAACAAAGTACATGACATTTAGTATAGATCCCAGACGTCAACCGAGACATAATGAAAACTTAACCATACACGACTGCTTATCTAAAGAAAACTGCCTATGCAACCCGCTAACACGGACTGAGATAATAAAATACTTAGGAATTTACGTTGACAACTATTTTAGGTGGACAGAACAAATACATAAAACAGCGGGTAAAGTCAGAAAACTTATATATTTTTTTAAGAACATACGAAACATAATGCCAATGAAGACCTTAAAAACTATATACTACGCTTTAGGCCAATCAATTATCACCCACGGTATGATCGGTTGGGGTGGTGCTGCGAAAACTAATATGGACCCTCTCAACAAAGCGCAAAAGGCCTTAATTAAAGTTATTACTAAAAAACCTTTTAGATTCTCGACAATACAGTTATTTAAAGACTTTGCTGTATTGAACAGCAACTGTACATCAAAATTATAGCTACACATTACCAACAAGACAACTTAAACCATCATACTGCACAACACAATTACGACACAAGACATAGACATCAACACATGACTCCGAAGACAAATACTACATATGGACAAAGACATTATCATAATCTGGCTCCAAAAATTTTTAATTTAATTAAAAAAGATGTTAAAGATATCCACATGACAAAAAATGCAAAACACAAAATCCATATGTGGATAATCGACAAAGGCATTATATACTGCGGTCAGATAACCTGAACAATACAAGAACACACTCAACGCCTGTATTTTCCTCTTTTCCTCTCAATTATTTTTATGACTCTAATTTGTTTCTATCATATTTTTTTTCTATTTTACTCTTTTATTTTTCTTTTATTGTATTTATCTTTCTAAACTTAAATATTTATTTTTTTTAATCTTATTTTTCTTCCAAGATTAAGATATCAAAATTAGTTTAAATTCCTGCCACCTCGGAACAGGCTCAGCCTAGTGAGGTGGTTTATACCAAAAAAAAAAAAAAATGTACATTGTATTTTGTATATATGTATTCCAATATCTTGGTCAATAAATAATTAAAAAAAAAAAAAAAAAAAATGATAAAGCAATCATTTCATATAGTGAAATCAACTAAGCTCTGTCAAAAATACGTTCATCAGTTGATATTATTTGTTTCCACGATGTAACTTTCGCATTGGAAATAGTTATTATTCTATTCAAAAGTGTTGTGAAATATTCAGATATTTGGACACCTCATCCAATACCCAATACTTTTAAAAGTATTTATTATTATTATTAGGATTAGGTATTATTCTAAAAAAGTTAACTTATCGGTGGTAAATTTTAACAAAATTACAAATAACTAATTTGGCACAAATCGTTAACAAAGAATGTAGAATTTCGCTATCATAAAGTATTATCATCTCCATTTTAATGAATATTCGGCGCGTTGAACTGATGTGCGGGGATTCTGTGTCCAGGCAAATTGCCAAATGATATTTGTCTCAGATATCCGTGTCCTTACATGCTAGTGTTACGAATTTCCACGGCTGTCCACTAGCGGCTTCACAGAGCAGTTCTATTTGGTATAGCTAGGCATAAAGTACTAACACATCTTACTTTACTTCAAAGGAAATCGAAACTACAGGATGCGTTCCAACAATGGCACGATTCAGAGGTTCTCAATCTTTCTGGCCCATTGTATACTTTTCAAGTACATTTTTCTTCAGCGCCAAACCAATAAATGATAAATTGATTCTTACCGTTCGGAAAATCAGATTCCGAATAAAAAATTTGTCAAGAAATCTTTGGGAATTTTATGAAACGGAAACCTTTAAATTACATCAAATGTAGAGATCAACAAAAAGGCTCTGCACAAAGTGTACCTGCCGCCCATCAAATCAAATTATGATATTTTATTTTGATTAGGAACATTTAACAGGGTTAAACTTTGGGTGTCTTATTATTGGCACCTAGCAACTTTACTGCGGGGTGGTCTAATGTGAGGAGAGAAAAATAGGGATAACGAGGGGTTAAGTTCGCGGATCTTTGGTCCGATACGGAAAGGAAAACTACGAGAGGAGAACGTCACGCATAGTGGCGTGTTGTTCATGTCACAGGTGCAGGCTATTGAATAATATCATGATAAGCGGCTCGTAACCCGACTTTTCGAGACTGTAGTAACTCTTAAAAATCGTAAATTTCAGAAAATAAATTGGAAAAACTTTAAAATTCTCAAACCAACGATTGCTTTAAATAAGGAACTCCAGTGAAAAATGGTATTGCTTTAAAAATAAATATTCATATTATAAATCAACAAATGTTGTTTCTGAATATGTCAGTTGTTTTATTTATTTTTTAGATAGAATTTTTAAATCGTCATTTAAAACCGAATCAAACGACATCACATTAAAACACACTGCTTCGTTAAAGTTAAAACTTTTAAAATCATTTTAAATATTAAAAGGTTGCCGTCAATGTCGCTTTTATTCCCCCGAATACCGAACGAAAGGGACAACTATACCTAAGGCTGATAATCTCTTCTCTGCGTATTATAAATAATTAAAGTCCTTCGCCGCGTCTGTCTGTCTGTTCGCGATAAACTAAAAAACTACTGAACAGATTCTCATGCGGTTTTCACCAATACATAGAGCGATTCATGAGGAAGATTTAGGTATATAATTTGTCAAGGTTTTGTGTAAATTGGTTGAAATATATAATATATAAAGGAGAATGTCTGTATGCGGTGGACGAGCGGGCTGGCAAGCGGGCGGTGTGGATTTAATTTGTATGCAAATCTACACTTTTATGTCGAGGTTCATGAAATTTTGCACATGTGACCTTCAAAAGAAGAGGAAGGTCACTGTCTACATTTGATTTCGAAAACTCCATGTAAAGCACGGGCATCGCCGGGGATTTCAGCTAGTACCTAAATATCAAAACCGAGGTTTTGTATTCCCCATTTTTCTCCTCCAATATTAGAATTTTACTAACTGTATTAGAAGAAAATGCTCTATGTCTGTACTTTGTGTTTTTTTAAAGATACGTTGTCTTTGAACGTCTGTTGATGGCGTTCAAACCAGGCAATTTTAACGAATTTTGAAGGCTCCTTATCAATAAAAAAAATAACTTATAAAAAAAAAAGCAAAATGTACGTATATGCTAGTGGTCGATATCTATATTATATTAAAAAATACATATTTGCAGTAGTGCCAAAATCCAGAGATGAAATTGGAGAATATTTTTGTACGGACAAAACGCCTCCCGGTTTCCTCTTAAAACAGTAAAATTATATTTTTATTTTTAACTTTATGAGTAAAATCTCAAATTATAATATTTAATTAAATGAAGACAATATTAGCGAAACTCAATCGAAAATCTGGAGACAGAAAAATAAGAAAAAGATATTGGTTCCACTGGGACACGAACCCAGGGCCCTTTGCTTACATTGCAAGTGCTCTACCAACTGAGCTATGGAACCCATTTCCAATTCGGTCACTTTTAATTGTATCATACTTCGACTAAGAACTACCAAGATCATCTTCATTTTCTTAACGCAAATATTATTGGCTGCTATCTTTTTTTATTTAATCTTTCTAATGGTTTACCTCGGGCCTGAAAGCGTAACGCTATTTACAAAGTTTGGTCAAGGCAGGAAAGGATGGAAAATTCCGGAGGGGTGGCAATATTTCCCTACGGATGTAGTCTTAAGACATTTAAAATAATACATATTTTACATCCAGGAGAAGAAAATGGTGTTTGTTTGACACAACTATTAATAATGTTTGAGTACCTCTATCCTACATATATTATGCAAAATTATTGGTTTTATCGGTCAAAGGGTGTGGGATTGTATTCAAATTCGATAAAACACACTCTAATAGGAATACCGCCAATAGGAAGTTGTGTTTCCTAGGGACGATGCTTATATTATGCGAAGGATCCCAAATAACTATGCAAAATTTAATTTAGATAGGTAAAGGGGTGCAGAATTGTATAGAAATTTAATATACATATTGTTATCATGTGGAGGGTGGGATGACCACCGACCAGTGGGGATGTTCCACGAAGAGACCCAATAGAAACTATGCAACATTTGAATTTAAATCGATTTCCGCGGTAGCGAAATCAATAATAATATATTCAGATGGATTTTTTTCATATCGTTTCATCATTATTAACGGGCGCTGACAATCTGAGAATAGGCGGGACTATGTATTTTGACAACTGAGACGAACTCGATATGGGCCACCACAACAATGTAAATGTTTTTTTTATCGTTTTCCGGAATGTAACGTCATCGCCAGAATTTTCATTTATTAGTGTATTACATACTCGTACTACTTTTACATTGGGTACTTAGATATGAAATTGGCGTTTTGCCGTACTGGCAACTTTGATCTCAAATATCTTCTCTTTGGTTAGGAATTCCAAATTCAAATTTATACAGCTATTTACTCATGTATTTGTGTTTCGAAAATAATAATTCATTTGTTTTTTCCTTAATTGTTTGTTTTCTTTGCGTCACAAAATGGAAAACTTGAAATATCGCGTTATTTACGAGTACGAATTCCACCGTGGCACAAGTGCTGCAGAAACGGCTCGAAGGATTAATGATGTGTATGGCGACGGTGCCGCAAAAGAAAACACAGTGCGTATCTGGTTCTAACGTTTTCGTTCTGGAAATTTCGACCTGCAGAACAAGCCCCGTGGACGGCCGGAGACCAAAGTTGATAATGAAGAATTGAAGGCTATTGTGGAAGCGGATCCATCGCAAACCACGTCCGAGTTAGTATAGCTGCAGGCTGCGGTGTTAGTGTTTTAATCCACTTGAAGTAAATTGGGAAGGTGAAAAAGCTCCCTTACAAAACTCCCATACAAAGTTCCTCCCATACAAAACGCCAATTTCATATGTAAGGACTCAATATTTATAAAAATGAAAATATGTTTATTTCTGTCTATGTATGTAGGTAAGTGAGATGTTATGCGTTGCTAAACCATTCATCCGATCGCAATGAAACTTTGGGGATTTGATGTGCGCATGCCCGCGATGGTTTCTATATATAATAGCGAGCTCTGGTGTCATGAAAATGCATAACTAAACCGTTCATCCGATGGTGAGGAAACTTTGGAGAGTTGTTGTGAGCACGCCCGCTAAGGTATTTCTGTATATACTGGTGAGCTCTGACATTATGAAATTTATATAAAAAAAAATGCAATAGGTGGTACGCGAGCTGTTTGAAAATGAATGTACCGGGACTGAATGTACGGAATGCGGGAGGAGGGAGGGGAACCTGAGAGGGTGGGGAACTCGGGAGGGGGGTTCGCGGGACGGAGGAAACGGACGAGGGAAGTGGGGAGAGGGAAGGCGGAGTGGGTACGCGAGAGGGGAAGAGGAAGTTGGAGTGCGGAAGGGGAGACGCAAGGGCAACAGGACGAATGGGAAATGTTACACAGGGAGAAACATTTTCTTTAAAGTGGATTAGCAACACCGCCGGGAACTCGCTACTATATCATAAAAATACAGGTGTGCATCATGACGCTTAGAGTGGGGATATTCTGGCACTCCCTGCAGTAATAAGGCAACGACTCGAGAAGAAAAATTATAAAGGGAGCGTGTTCTGAAGATTTGTACGCCCTTTGGAAATGACATCTTTGTTGTGATATTGATTGTTTAGTCGTATGAACCTAACAAAAATGGATTTACAGTGGTGATAAGACATTGAAAAATGAAAACTCAATTTACATTCACAATTGTTTTAGATAACAAAGGAGACTCTTGCGAAAAATCCAAGGAATGGCAAAAAGCAAAACGTCAAGAATAATAAATTCCCTCCACAGACATTAAGCAACCATATAATTTGGGAAGGCCTATTCTTATCAGAAAGGAAATAAACTATTTATTTTCATGACTAACGATATTTTCGTTGGACTATGAATCGAATAGGAACTACGAAGATGCATTGATTATTAATGATCAATTTTATGTATAGATAATATAATTTGTTTTTGTTGGATTTTTCGTAAACACGAAATATAAAAAATCAACGTAGTCTTCATATATCAGTCAAAACGGTTCGGGTTGGCAGCGCACAAACCGCTCTTCGTAATTAAAGTCCGAATTAGAGGCTTTTGGAATAATGAATAGTTGAAGGTCAAAGGACCCTTATCTCCGCACAAACTTAAAACTTTTAACTACACGTAACTTTACAGAAACTCAGGGTAACCACAGAAACTGATTTGAAAATTTCATGTTTCTTCCGGAGCAGTTTTCACCTTTTCCCTCGATATTTTACACCCTATCAATGGTCGTGAATTGTATACCAAGATTACCAAGCTACTTAAAAATTTGGTCATATTCCGGCTAGTGTTACCGTCTTCCGGAAAAAAACATTTTGCGAAATATATTGGAATTTATAAAAAGAAAAATGACAAAAAATAATGTAAAACGAAATACATCATTTTTTATGTAAATACCGCATCGAGTCCCAACTGCTCCCAACAGTCCGGAGCCAGAGAGACAATTGCATCCCCAATAGCTGTATGTTGCGAGACTGAAGGTAGTGGGGAGGGGAAGGTTTATGGAGAAAAGAAAGATGGGGAAGTACCTGACTATTCAGATTTGGTCACTAAACACTACTTTGATTATTGGATTTGAATCTTATTGTAAATGTTTTACATATTCATATCCTTAAAAATTGTCTGACATTAAACTGAATATTCCCGGGCTTCCTGGTTTTCCCAGCATTTTGAAACAAAAACAATGGGTTCTCCGACATCACCCTGATAATTCCTAAATTTCCATTCTACGGTCTACGGCCACCCTGTAACTTTAGATAGTTTATTATCGAAGGTTTTACGTTCGGCTGTAAAGTTAGTGAATAAATCTTCAAGCTGTAACTGCAATTATATAGCTGTAGAATCACATTAACTTGGGATATTATCATCTATCGGTTGGTCCACGGGAGTTGAATTAACGATCTTATCTTAAAAGCCTATCCTGTGAGCATCGTGAAGGCGGATTCAACCGCCTTGTAGTATTCATAAGTCTCGGGTTGAACAAAAAAAATTACATTTATATAATTAAAAATAAATATATTATGTGTATTGCGCCACACCTCCGGAAGCTTCCCGATAGTATTTATTCCCTTTATCAGTTTTAAATATCTGCCCGTAATCTTTGCTTACGTAGTACATACCTAAGTGATATGTTTGTTTACTGGGAGATTCCTATAAAGTAGGCAGTAAAAGAATGAGTCAACATATCTGTTTACTGAAGGTTATCATGACGGATGTCAACAGTCTTCAATGAATTGATTACACCTGTCATCGGAGGTTCCACGAAGAACGTTCATTCATCGTAACGTCATTATATTAAAAGGAAAATCCATTAAAGAAAAGTCATCGCGGGAGGTGTTGACCGGGTCAAGGGTCAATAAGAGTACGCCAATATTTCAAACCATAATAAATTTAAGTGAGATATACGGCTACAGATATTAACTGAAGAGAATGCAAAATGTATTCAAATAGGTTATGCGGGTTCCTACTCTAATTCCTTTCGGTATTCCCCAGCGAAAACGAAACAAGTCTCCAAAGACTGTTAGTAATACAATTTTATGAAATTAAATCACCTCACCAAAAAAGTGTCATTTCTGTGCAGGGCATTTGATGGAATTCCACGCAGCCTAGTCCTGGCACACATTTCTTGCTTCATCCACATTCATGCATTATGCACCTATTCCGACCTACGAATGTACGATTACTTACGACCGTACTACTGCATTCAGTCCTCCGATAATTGAATTTTCTGCAATCGCCCTTCTGTCAATACCTTCGTCAGCTTTCCCGTCTCTCGCGAGCGTACTCCCGTACTCCCGTTTGCACACAAACTCATTCAATTGATTCAAAAATTCAGCGTTAACGACTATAATACAACAGTGTTTAAGTAAGCTCTCTTCCAAATACCACGACCTTTAACTTGCTTAAATTAATCATTAAATCATTCTGCATTCATACTTCGTTCATCCCTGGCACAAGATACTGCAGACCATACGCATGCTGCTAGAAATAAGCCTCAACAAATTAAACCAAAATATAACTGTTTAGCCTGACTTGTACCCCTATTAGGTAAAGTGCATACCTGGGTACAAGTATACATACATAATGGGTAACAAAATAACTGCACAAAGTATTTTTTTTCATGATGTATTCATAATTATTTATTCAACATTCATTCGGATTGAAATCATTGTATCCGATTCCCTCTTTCCTCTACCGCAGTTCTACAAAGGATAGTAAAAAAATATCTCCCGCGCTTAGTTTGGAGATCACTGTTTCAGAGAAAACTGTGTATTGATAGATGGTAGGTGTACGTAGATAGACACTCGAACACCGAAACCTACCGAATCTTGGTACCTTCAAATTTACGAGAAGGCACCTTCCTACCATAGGAAAAATTATTTTCTTCGAATATCCGTAGACATTTTGGCGCGCTTTCACAATAATAAATTCTTACCGCTGTCAGTGGGAGTGGTAGGTTAGGTACATTGGCTTGTCTGCTAATTAAAAGCACAAGACATGGATTTATGTAAATACATTCGTTTTCACTTACGCATTAGATATAATGAAAATAATACTTGCTTTGTGCGGTTATTTTAATGATAAAGGATAGAATAGGTTTAAAATAGAATTGTTTTGGAACCCTATTTTTACTATGATTATAAAACAATTTTTCTGCGTTTTTTTTTTTTTTTTTAATTATTTCTGGCTTTCACCCTTCAAGGGTGTTCTAGGCCATCATTTAAAATTATAGAGAAAGGGAAAGGTGAATTTATATATTAATTTTATTTAAATGTACAAATTTCAGAATTATATGGAAGATTGGAGTCGAGTTCAGACTTAGAAGAGATGAAATGTTGAATGGAGGGGAGGCAATTTTAGATAACGCTTGATAGAAGAGAGGATATTTATTTAGAGAGGGACAACCAAAAAATATGTGATCTAAAGAGCCCACATCTAGACCACAGAACGTACAATCTGGGGAGTCAAGGATGTGAATTTTAAAAAGGTGAGAAGGAACGGAACAATGACCGATTCGCATTCGAATAAGTGAGGAAATTTCTTTTTTGGAAAAATGGGGAAATTTTTGAAACCACGGTTTTGATGGGATAGTCCTTTGTATTGAGGCGTAGCGAGCTCCCTTGGATTGACTGGCAATGTTCCAATACTCTGTCCAAACATTGCGGGATCTATCTTTGATGATGGAAAAAATATCAGATAGGGGAATATGGTTTACGAGGGTAACAATAGGGTTGGACGCTCCTTGTTTTGCCAAAGAATCTGCAATATCGTTACCCACTATGCCAATGTGTCCAGGGATCCAAACAAGAATTACGGTTTTTCCAGAGCTTTGAATGGAGGCTATCAGCACTCTAATGAGGCATACAAAGTGATCATCAGGATGAAGAAGAGGGCAGGATTTAAGTTTTTGGAGGGAACTGAGAGAGTCAGAGAGAACAAGGGAATGTTCACAATTATTTTTGATTATATATTTGAGTGCTTCAATTATTGCAATGCACTCAGCAGAGAATATTGAAAATTGATTTGAAATTGAATAAAATATTCTATCATTAGAATTATTGTGGTAAACGTTAATACCTATACCACAGTTAGGAGAGTCAGGAGATTTGGAGCCATCAGTAAATAAAAGAGAAGAGTTGGGCCATTTAGAAGAAATAATGTCATTGAACATATTATTAACAGTACGGGCTGGGAGATTGGAATGACTTTTAAGGATGCCGATCCCTTCCAAAATTGTTGGGGATAGGGTGACGTGACTATATTTTAATTTGTATAGTGGAAGAAGATCATTTTGGATAATTTGAAGCTCTGAGAGAGAGCGAAAATTTTTACAGATGGCAGGAAGAGGTTTAGTTCGAGCTCTGATTGTAGATGAATGTGTTGAGTCTTTGAACAACGAAACTCTGGGAATAACCTGATGACATTTAGAATTTAAACATTTAAGAACAAATTTGTCAGCAAACAGTTGTCGCCTTAAATAAAGTGGGGGATCAGAACATTCCACTTGAAGGGAATTGATGGGCGACGACTGCATCGCTCCAGTTATTATTCGCAATGACTTCGATTGAATTTTGTCTAATTTACTGAGTGCATTTTTGGAGGCAGTACTAAAAAGTGGGCAGGCATAGTCGAGATGACTTCGAATAAGTGCATTGTAAAGCAACTTAATGCAGGTAGGGTGAGCACCCCACCAAACGCCAGTCAATGATCTAATGATAGCGTTCCGATGTTTCAAATACAATCATACAAGCTCTATACTTTGACATCATAAGGGGGCATCCATCAATTACGTGAGCACAAACGGGGGGAGGGGGGTCCAGCAAAAACTCACGTTACTTGAAAAAAATATACGAATTGGCCCAAATTTATATCACCAAGGGGGAGGGGGGGGTCTAGATTGGAAGAAAAACTGCTCACGTAATTAATGGATGCCCCCTAATATGGAATTCATAGAAATTTCACCTATCCATAAAAATCAGAGCACGTAATAATAATAATTTTAAATAAAATGAATAATCCAAAGCAAAAAATTAAAAAAAAAAAAAAAAATTCGGCAACAAGCGTAGGCGTATGTATACATTTTTTGCTGAGCCAAAACTTAAACAGTTCAAGGACGGATAATAATTTATGTTATTATGTATTTGTTTATTATAATTTGCACAATAATATCTGTTGTATACATACGTTACAATAACGAGCAGAACCGAAAACAGATGAATCATTATCAGAAATAAAACTTCGGTAACCTTCAGAAATACTACGATAATCTGACAGTTATTTTATATTAAAAAGTTACACATGCTGTGTAAGGTAGGTACCTACCTAGGTACCTAGTACCTATCAACCTATCTTGCTGCGTGCTGTTAGGTACCTCACTCATTATTTCGTGCTGGACAATATGCCATTATTTATAATTTTGAGCAGACAAAATTCACCAGAAACGACCGAGTAATTAATGAAAAAATATAAGGTAATGAATTCCATAACTTACACACTGTGTAAACGAAAACTAAATTTGTAATATAATTCCAACCCACAATAGGGTACCTACCTCTACCTATACTAATCCAATTCGTCCCAATACGCGTCTTATTGGAAACGTGTGAGATGATTCTCACGTACCTAGCTAGCTATTTACGAGTGATCCTTTACAGACAATTTAATAATACTATATATTAATGCTCAGTTTTTGAAAAACTCACTTTTCGCTTGATGCGAAAAACGACCGCACCGCCCCTTGCGTTTCATCGACCTCAAGGTTCACTTTGGGTTGGCGACGCAAAAATGCGGCTGGCACGCCAAAACGACCTCCAGGCAGTTTGATTTTCGCACACCTAAAGGTTCACTCTCCCTCAAAGGCCCGCGGCACACCCTTTGTATGGGAAAAATTCAGCCAAAAAATGTGCCAGTCTTCTCAAACGAGAATGGACCTCGGCGCTCGGTATTTCGGAACAATTTAAAGTTCACAATCCTTTGAATTTGTTTGACACTAGCTTTTGTTTCTGAGAGACCGTTTACTGAGGAGGTGAAATTCAATCGCGGAAATAGAGTTTTTTTTGTAGACAAAATTAACGTCGCTAGCGATTTATTTTCTCATACGAATTAACGGCGAAAACTGGAACTTCTCATTAAATCAACCAATTCGGCTCAGTTATAGTTCCCGCCGACAGGTTCGCATTAAAAAAAATAACCACAAATTAGGCCTTAATTTCAATGCAATTGTAAATACTAGAGAGAATGTTGAGACAGGTCAGTTATCAGTTATCCGAGATGTCAAAACAAAACGGATCTCTCAGCGGTTTGGGTTTTTGTTTTTTGGAAAATGGCATTGCAGCCGAAAAAACGATCCCCGGTTAGATGTTTTTAAAAAATTCGGTACCCGGCAATATAAGGCAACTTTTGATAACGATATAAAGTGTCCGTCCCATGTAAAAAAGTTCAGGGTCGCCGAAAAACCTATAAAATTTTCCAAAAAAAACAAGAAAATTGGTGTCCATAGATTCACTTCAGTAGGGTGGATATTTACCGGCCAGTACATTGAAATGTTATTAATTCAGGGTAGGTACCTACTTATCTCGGTAGTATTGCAAATATGATGAGAAAAGCAAAAACATTGCCGGAATTTTGTAAGGAAATGCGCCGGTACCTGCCGGAATGGGTAGTTGGACAATTATTTAGGTTTTTGATGCAATTTAATTTACTAAGGTAATGTTGTTTTACCGATACTGAATAATTTAACAATTTTTTTAAGTTCATTTTAACGTTCTGTGTAAGTTCTATTTTTTTATCAGTAAATGCCAGTTGTACCATTAACAAAAATATCTATAGAACTTGAATAGAATTCGAACCGAACTTTTACAGAACGTTAAAATTGACTTGAAAAATTGAAGAATTTTTAATTTTGTTAAACAACCCAGCCTAAATATGTGTTTTATTTGCTCACTCTTTTTGCACTCGGAATTTAGGTAGGTACCCATCTGCACATAACAACTCGATATCATCCAACTATATTGCATACGTATTAGTTTTCTAATTTTACAATGAAATTACTCGAAGTTGAACGGAATATTTTTTTAAAAGTATTAAATTCATATAGCGCTTTATTTTAAGAAGTAAAACTACTGGTGAGTTCTGGCATTATAAAATTTGTATGAAAATGTACGTACGCTCATAACTTCCGAAGGACTGCAACAAATTGAAAAATTCTTTTTGTGTTGTGTTCGTTATTGTTAGTACAAGGTTTGTATAAAATTACTGGTGAGTTCTGGCATTACGAAATTTGTAAAAAAAAAATTATAGGTAGCGCGCGAGCTGTTTGAAAAATAAATGTACCGGGAATTAGTGTATGTAATGCGGCAGGTGGGGGGGGTGGAAACAGGAAGGGGGGAGGGGGACCTGGGAGGGGGGAGGGGAACTCGGGAGGGGGTTTACGATACGGAGAAGCCTAGGAGTGAAGTGGGGTGAGGGAAGGTGAGGGAGGCGGAGTGGAAAGGGGAAGAGGACGCTGATGAGGAAGGGGGGGGGGGGGGGGAAAGGGGGAGGGAAAGGGAGGGGGGGGGGGGGGGGGAAGGGGGGGGGGAAAGGGGGGGGGGGGGGGAAGGGGATCGGAACAAATGAGAAAGGACACGCAGGTAGAAACATTTTCTTTATTAAATGGTATCGCAACGCATGCCGGGTACCAGCTATCTTCTATATATATAAAAATCAAAAAAATGTTTGGCTGCATGTATGTCCGCTATGAGTTGCTAAACCATTCATCCGATTGCGATGAAACATTGGGAATTTGATGTGCGCATGACTGATATGGTTCCTGTATACAATAGTGAGCTCTGGCAACACGAAATTACGCATTGCTCAACCGTTCATCCGACTGTGATGAAACTTTGGGGATTTGATGTGTGCATTTCTACAATGGTGTTTATATACTAACGTATAGCAGGTTGTTGCTGCTAGGTCCTGCGGACGGCTTTATACATAGTTGTATGTTTAACCGCTAAGCGTTGCTAAACCATTCATCCGATTGCGATGAAAATTTGAGGATTTGATTTGTGCATGCTCACGACGGTTTCTGTATACAAAAGTGAGTTCTGGCATCATGAAATTACGCATTGCTAAACCATTCATCCGATTGCGATGAAACTTTGGGGATTTGATGTGTGCATGTCTACAATGGTGTTTATTTACTAACGTATGGCAGGTTTTTGCTGCTAGGTCCTGCGGGCGGCTTTATACATAGTTGAGTGTTGAACCACTAAGCGTTGCTAAACCATTCATCCGATTGCGATGAAAATTTGTAGATTTGATGTGTGCATGCCCACGACGGTTTCTGTATACAAAAGTGAGCTCTGGCATCATGAAATTACGCATTGCTAAACCGTTCATGCGATTGCGATGAAACTTTGGGGATTTGATGTGTGCATGCCTACAATGGTGTCTATATACTACGGTATGGCAGATTTTTGCTGCTAGGCCCTGTGGGTGGCTTTATATATATTTGTATGTTTAACCGTAGGTACCTACCCGCTTACTACGAAATATTTTTTTTTCTGTTAGTAAGTCAAGTTAGTTTAACCCGTTAGTTGCATTTGCAACAGGCATAAGCTAGTATGACTTATTGTATTGCTTCAACTAGAATTCGGATATCCACCTGGATTGTTTATAATGTCATTATTGCAACTACTCTTGCTTCAATAACAACTTTCGTAATGATCTGAGATAAAATCAAACGCATAAACAAGACTAAAAATATACTTCCCGGGTGTTTTTGAGTGTTCTGGGGAATTGAAATAACTCTCGAAACCTTTTATATTCGGCAGATTGCAAATAACAAATATACTATTACAACAATACCGCAAATAAACTGTATAATATAGATGTTTATTTCAAAATTTTAAGTTCTTTTAATCTCACCGGCATCTCTATGTTGGTAAAATAATATTGGTGGAAGAACAACAAAATTTGAAAAAATATTTTTTAATTTCCTTTATTTAACATCTTTATTTTTCGCTAACGATATTGAATCTGTAAAACTGTTGCAATTAGAAAAAACCAACACGAGGGCGAAGATTATTGTGCTTTCTTTGACAGTTCTACCTGTGCACATTGATAAAATAACAAATTAGGGGAAAACAAAGCTTTAAGAAAAAAACGTATTAGAGACAACTTACCCTACTATTTCTTGGTCCACTTATAAATGGTGACAAATTGTACACACGGCTTAAATCTAGTTTTATTAACATTTTGCACCTCGAAGCGCAGACACTCGACGCCATCTTCAAAATATACTGAAAGATCAGGGTAACCACTATAATAAGATTAAAAAATTACAAATCCACCTAGTAGCACGGGTACATTAAATGGGGATAAAGATTAATTTCAACGTTACCAAAATTCTTAAAATGTTTTTTGACCTAATCTTATCTATATCAGAATATTATCTAAATTGTGGAAGAAATCACTTGAATCGTTTATTTTTATTATGTTGGTAGTTTGTTAGAACGGGAGTGAATTATTTACAACTAACTTCACAACTATGCATTGCTCTCTCTCCTTTTTCCTAATGGTTTTTGTCCTGAGAAATGAAATGGAATATACGTTTGACAATTTGTTCATTCCTAACTTCACACAGCATGATAATAAGTTTTGTGTTTCTTGTTTCCATGTTTCTATCTGTCTGGTTTGGTTTCAGAACTTTGTTTAGATTCGATTCTGTTTGCCGGTTTTTATAAAATTTAAATTTAACACCCTAGAAGCGAAAAATTTATTGAAAATGGCAATGCCAGATTATAAATTGAGTACAGTCCTCCACGGTCATTCATTAGATGTAAGATGCGTGTCGGTAACCAAAGATGAATGCATTCTGTCATCGTCTAGGGACAGAACTGCAAAACTATGGCATCCCGAAGGGTAAATTAATTCGCAAAATAAAAACTTGCTTCTTTCCTTTCTTGTTTCTCTATTTATTATGTTTTTTTTCTTCTAATTTCAGTGTCAAAGATTTTGCCACAGTTGTAACCTACAAAGGACACAGTAATTTTGTGTCTTCCGTCTGTTTCCTTCCACCCTGTGAGGCTCACCCCGATGGGCTGGTCGTGACTGCCAGTAATGACACAACCATATGTGCATATAATGTACAGGACCCAGACCCCGTCATTATATTCAAGGGTCATGAGAATGTAGTCTGTAATGTATCACCTGGCAAGATACCTGGCAGTCTTTTAAGGTTAGTGTTTATAGGTATGGAGTGTACCATTAATCTCTTGTTTGCTGGCATACCCTTACGGTTACGAAAAATTTGTACCCATTATTCTGACGTATCCATACGGACGTCTAACATTCATACATTTTTTTGTGCGATTTTTGCACTCAGCACACTACGGAGGTATTAGATCATGGGAGCTTGACATTCCAAAGGTAAATAATTCATATGTATATATTTAACAATGTACAATTTCCTTATAACATTACAGTGCAAGTTGGGATAACACGGGACGAGTATGGTCTGTGAGTATTTTGGATTCTCCTGTATTAATCCTCAAAGGGCATGCAGCCGCCGTTTGGGCAATCATAGAACTCGGCGGAGGTCAGAACATTGCGACAGCATCTGCCGATAAAACCATTATTATTTGGAATAATGAAGGTGAAAAAATTCAATGTTTGACTGGTAAGTGTTTTTTGTTTAGGAAAAAAAATCTGAATTTATTTAGAAGAGACACATAATTATTAGTAAGGGGCTGGCGGTGGCAAAATGAAATTCCAGAGCCGCTCATTGTTAAAGGCAAAACAATTAAATCATAGTTATTTAACCGGTCAACTTTGTTTTATGAGGCCAACAGACTTAGCTATAAAAGATCATTTTTTTTGGCCTATTTCAGTATATCGCTCGCCATACATTTCCAATGTTTTTGCCACTGCCAGCCAGTCGTTACTAGTAATTATTCTTTGAAATTCTGCACTTTGTCTTTGATGTTGAATAAACCTTTATTTGCTACTTTATGATGGCCATTTTAAGCACTCGAGCGAGAACTACCCAAATTTGGGTAGGTGATTTTTATGAATTAAAATAAAGGTTAACTTTCGGGCTGACTGGACACGCTTAACCCCTCAGGCCTTGACCGTATTTGGTTTTTAGTTTAACTAAAAACATATACTCTCACCATATAATCAAAACAATAACCATTTTCTTGGAATTAAAGAAAGCATTTGGCACAGTCAACCATAGACTATTAAAGATAATCTTTAAAGTTAGTATTAACCAACGTAGATCATAGGCCTCGACCATATTATTTCAATGGGTCAAAATATTCCCTTTTTGCAATAAAATTCAAATAGATGCAAGGCCGTAGCCAGAGAAAAATTTCGGGGGGGGGGAGTTTCTTTTGGTGGAACAGTGTTTGTAGTCCAGTCAGTGGGGAGTAAAAAACGCCTTTACCTTGCAAAAGGCCATGTAGTAGCGATTATGATATATGTTGTTTAGATTGGGACTCTAAACGAAAAAAAAAAAGTTTCCGACCTTGGGGGGGGGGGGGGATTGAGCTTGAGCCACCATCTTGGATTGAAGGCGCCAAAATTTAATTTTGTCAAAATAATTCCTCAACAGTTGACTTTACAACAAAAATGTCAATTGCAAACAAGAAGACTAAATTACGTACATTTTATGCTCGGGGTTTTTTTTATAAGTTAAATATAGTATAATGACTTAGGGGGCGTATATTAATTACGTGAGCAGTTTTTCTTCCAATCTAGACCCCCCCCCCCCCCCCTTGGTGAGATAAATTTGGGCCACTTCGTATATTCTTTTGAAGTAACGTGAAATGTTGCTTTGAAATGGATATTTTTTTGAAATTCGGAACGCAAGACTTGTTTTAACTTAAGAGTTTTAACTAAAAGTACACCCATTACATGAAAATGATTTTCTTCCGATATTTGCAGAACGTAGTCTGATACTTTCATATCTTGCAACTCGGGGAATATCTTGCAATAGTGGAACTCAGGAATGGTTTCCTTCGAAATGGGTCTGCAGATGAACAGAGTTTCAATTGAAAGATTTGAAAGTTGCAATCTATGTGCTGCAAAGATTGGAGAAAAACTACTTTCATGTACTGCGTGCATTACTAATTAAAGCTGGGGACTTACACCTTTACTATTTCACAATTGAAATTTTATCGCTACACTCTGAACAAAAAACTGGCATGGGTTGTTAAAATTATGTTTTCATGCCAGCAAATGATTTTATTCAGAATTTTGCAGCATATTATAATTGAAGACTCCACTCGGAACTCTATGGCTCGGTCGGTTGAGATTCCCCAAAAATTTTGTTGTTTTATTTTCGTTCCTAGGTCTTATTATCGCTTTGTGGGGGATTCCCCTGAAATATTCCTCGCTTATCACCTGTTGGAAAAGTTGTTATTCTGTCAGTGTTTTTAAAAGTGTTTTAATTTTGAGGATTGCGAAATTTTTGTTTACACATTTGGCTAGCTATGTAGTAATGTTTTTATATTTAAAGAGATCGAAATTTGTGTTTTGAATTTCTCAAAGTAAACTTTAATGTGGGGCGGGGGTTGACACTACGTTTTCCGCCCCGTGTGCCACCCATGCTAGCTACGCCACTGGTCGTACACATGAGATAAACTACCCTCTCAGGCTGTGAAAGCAATGTACATTTCTTTCTATGAACAATTTTTAATAAGTAATTAACAATTGAATAAAATTTACACGGGTTTTTTTAGTATGGCTGATTATCTTTTAGCTCTGCTTATTTCACACAGATGCAAGGGCGGATCCAGGATTTCTTTCTGGGGGGGGCACAAGGGGCGGAGGGGGGCGGGCCCCCCTCCGCCCCTTGTGCCACCCGATAGGGGGAGGGGGTGCCACTCAAGAGCACATCTCCCCCCCCCCCTCCCTTGGACGGACCAATTTTTTATGAAGTCGAAATTTGTGTTTGGGGGCGTTCAAGTATTGCGTAATGCAATTTTTGACCCCCCCCCCCTCCCCCCATGTAACGCGCAGTAACGTTTTCTTATACACCCCCCCCCCCCCCCCTACACGTTACGTAAGGCCCAAGTGACAATTTTTACCTGAAAGTCACAATTGAGTTGCGCAAAGTACTGTAAAGTCGCTTAAATACCTTTTTTCTTGTTTTAATCGCGTTTGCGGTAATAAATAAAAGAAGAGATTTTTAACTCGCGATTCATGCGCATATTGTTTATTTTATTTATGCAAGTTGCTATTTATAAAAAAATTGGGAATTATTATTTTTTTTATCCGCCTTGTATTCCTTCCGGATCTCCACAATTTAACAGTCTTTCCTCATGTCCTAAATGCAGTTTTACAAGTTCTCAAAAGGAAGATTTAAAAATCTACAGTATGATTCACAGAAGAGAAAAACCTTTTTCATGTCCTGACTGCAACTACTCGTGTTCTGAAAAGAGATACCTAAGAAGTCACTTGCTGACTCGTGGTGGAGAAAATTCTCCGACTGCAACTATTTATGTACTACGAAGTAATTACAACTATTCATGTACTACGAAGTGAACGAAAATCTAAAATTCACATGTTTAACCACAGTGGAGAAAAACCTATTTCATGTCCTGCAACTATTCTTTTTCTCGAAAAAAACTAAAACGGCAATTGCTGACTCACAGCGATGAAAAACCTTTTTCGTGTCTCGACGGCGACTATTCATGCGCTACAAAACGGTATCTAAAAATTCACATATCCACACTGGACAAAAACCTTTTTCATCTCCCAACTGCAAGTATTCATGTTGTACAAAGGAACTTTCTTACAATTCATTTTCTGACTCACATTGACATAAAACCTTTTACATGTTTCTACTGCGAGTAATCACGTTCTTCAAAGAGGTACCAAGAAAATCACATGTTTATACATAGTGGACAAAACCATTTTCATGTCCCGAATGCAGTTATTCAAGTTCTCAACAGGGAGATTTAAAAATCCACAGCGCGATTCATAGTGAAAAAAAACCTTTTTCATGTTGTGAGTGTAACTATGCTTATACGAAGAGAAATTAAAAAAATCGCATGTTTTCCCATAGTGGATAAAAACCTTTTTCGCTTTCTCATTTTATCGCAAGGGACATCTAATCACGTGTTAACCCACAGTGGACAAAAACCTTTTTCGTGTCCCGACTGCAACTAATCATGTTCTCAAAAGGGACGTACAAAAACGCACTCGCTGATTCACGGTGGAGAGTAACCTTTTTCGTGTTCTGACTGCAACTATTCATGTACTACAAAGGGATATCTAAAAAATCTTATATTTACCAACAGAGGAGAAAACCCTTTATCAGAAAATTTATACATAATACTTGAACGGCCCCTTTGTCAACTATAATCGGGGGGGGGGGGGGGGGGGGAGTTTTCCGACCGTGCTTTCCCCCGACCGCACCGCTCTCGCAAACGCTGATTATCATATTTCATTTGCAAGTGCATGAAAGGGATGCAACGAACGTAATTCGCAATTCCTGCCAGAAATAGACAAAAGTTTGACTCATGTTTTTTCTGTTATTTTATTCATATATTTTAACAACTCTGATAATTTGATTTGCTTCCAAGTATGTACTGTGATGGAATCTCCACAGTACACAAAAATACCGTCCTGGGGGGGGCACGTGCCCCCGTGCCCCCCCCCTAAATCCGCCCTTGCACAGATGGACAATGTTCTTGTCTTGTAGTGAAACATTTCATCACCAAGGACTAAAAAACATTTTGCAGAATTCAATCTTTGCACCAGTTTTTTCTGGACAATTTTACCACAAGTTGCAATAAGTTAATTTTGTATAGTCGGGCGTCGGTAGCGTTTAACATCATATTTTCAGTATGCTTTATTAGATTTCGGGGGGGGATCAAACCCCCTTGGTCCCCCCCTGGCTACGGCCTTGAATGAATAGATGGAATATTTCTGAATGTATCCGAAAATCACAAAAACTGTTTTGGAAAGGTGAATACACACTCTCAAATTTTATAATTAGAAATAAACATATAATTTTTGAAATATAAAAATTTTGCACGCAAACAAAAAAGTTTTTGAAATAGCCCACCTTACGTTTTTTCTAACTAAAATTACTGATACGTAAAAAAAATAAAAACATACATAATTTATTAGGCAAATGTATTATAAACGTTTTCATCAACTCACTTTTTTGTCTTTTCGTGTAAAAATAATTAATAAAAAATTCACCAAGTTTCATTTTTTTATTTTTCAAATTGCGGTCGCAAACTTTGGATTCGTAAAGGTGTAGGTACATTTTAATTATTTTGTGGTAAACTTTTACATTTAAATATAAAGCGTGGTGTATTTTATTTCTACCACTGTATAGATCATATTTCTAACCATGATTGTAAGGGAGACTCAACGATTTCTATGAGACCTATATGAGTTGTTCTGAAAACCGAACAAATAGATTTGACGGGTTAATACAAATATTTTTTTAGAAAAACCTTTGATTCACCTTTATTACTATAAAAGACAACTATTTGCATTCGGGGCGATGGAAAACACTGCATTCAAAATTGCAATACAAAATGTGATAGAATACAGACATAAATTATTGTAAATTGCTGTCAGGTGTTATCCCAAAATTTGCATTGTAATTGAAATTTTAAATGCAGTATTTTCAATACCCCCAAATGCAAATAATTATCTTTTATAGTAATTAAGATGAATCGAAAGTTTTTTATAAAAAAATATTTGTATCAAGCATTTCCGGTTATCCCAAAAGTAAGTGCACCAAAAAAATTTATAAATTAATGATTTTTTTTTTAAATTATAAATTAATAATTTAAAAAAAAAATTATAAAACTTAAAAATATGGGATAAGCGGTCAAATCTGGGTGGATTCATTGGCTTTAAACCGCAGACAACATTTCACATGTTTCCGTATTAATATTTGGAGGTATGATTTTTGTAATAAGCGCGGCCGACTCGAAAATTGGAAACACTGAAATATAACAACACAAACCCCCGGTAATCTCTATTGCTCGAGTGGTTAAATTGGTCACTTACTTTATCACCTAGGATAACCGTTGGCTTAAATAATCTGACTTTAGGAAAACAATCCGTCTTTCTAAAACTCACCAAAATACAATTCCTTCTGCCTTTTTTTATACCAAATCAATTATATTTAAAGCCATGCTATCCTTATTAAACACTCTTTTGTTCAGGTCATACGGACTGCGTCCGAGCGTTGGCTGTGGCCAATGAAGATTCCTTCTTCAGCTGTGGAAACGATGCCAGCGTTCGGCTCTGGTCCAACAAAGGAGAATGCCTCAACACCTACTTCGGGCATTCCAATTATATTTACAGGTTGACATTTTTAATTCGTTAAATCAACTATCTTATCTCATATTAGAATGATGAACCTTTGACTTTCTACAACATAATAAATATTGCACACACATGCAGATACAGAATGGCATGCACAGAGTTTTTAATCAGGGTAGGCAGTAGGAAATTAATTGATATTAAAAAAAACTTAAGTTTTTTCTAACATGGCTAAACTGCTGACTTTTGCCGAAGTTTGTTGGGATTACCGAAGCCATATCAAACATCCAAATAAAAGCTTTATTTATGCTTATTTATGCATTCCAATTCGGGATATATAAAATTTCCATATTGTTTCAACTGCACATTGGGATATTTTCATAAACTAGGGATATAGTTAAAAATACACATGTGAAAAATTTTATGTTCATTTTTCCCATTTTAATTACCGTAATATAATAGGATAATATTACTGTGGTTATTACGGTTAAATACTTTCAATACGGTTAAAAACCACTGATATAGATTTACTCTCTACTAATAGAAATAAGAAATACCTAGCTATCTGTAGTTTATTATTATTATGCGGAAGCCTAGCCCAGTTGGCGATATTTTTATTCGACCATATGGTAAGGGTAGCTTCTCGATTATTCAATCCATTACCTCAATATAAAATGGTCACTCATCATTGCATAATTTATGTATTTCAGTATATGTGTCAACCCTTCGCTGAGGGATTCCTGTTTCGTAACATGCGGTGAAGACTCGACAGTCCGTGTCTGGCTTGCGGGAGATAATGTCTGCACCATCACGCTTCCGGCACAATCCGTGTGGAGTGTTGCATGCCTCGGTAATGGCGATATTGTAGCCGGTATGTGTTTTTCATAATTGTTGTTAATTAATTTACAATTTTTTTTTATCTTTTACTCAATTTTCTACCATTTTAAAAAAATATCATGTTTTCATGTTTGAAATCAATGTATATTTTAAATAAAAAATCTAATGGATAATATTTTTATCTAGTTCTGAAATGGTATTTGTTTTTAGGACAACTTCAGAAAAAAGAATTACGTAGCACATTTAAAATTACCTTGGAAATATTCCAAAATTCGAAGAGAAACTTGCTGAAAATCAGCAGCTGTTTATACAGCACATAAACTACCCTCTTCCACTGTATAAACAATGTGTAACTTTCCATTATTTTTTTATAGCTGTTAAATATCAGTTACATCTATTAGTAAAAAAAAATTATATGCATGTTTGTTTATGAATTGTGTAAAATTTAAATGATATTTATTAGTAAGACCGAATGCATAAGCCATAAGATACAAGTTGCAATAAAATTTAGGAATTAATGTCATCAAAATGATGTGAACAAAGTCACCACTCATGGCTAGGGACACGAAAAAAGTATCGATACTTTCTGGTATCGACTACTTATCCTTTCGATACCGATACTTTTGTACTCGATACTTTGTATTCGATACTTTTACTCAATGAGTACTTTTTTACTTACCTTTAAAAATTTGGCTTAAGCGGCTCATGTTTATGGCAATGCCATCTAGTTTCAATTATAGCAAACCTTCTAAAACATTCCATTGCGTTAGTATAATTGCAAGCACAAGCAATCTAGTGTGTCTCATGGAAGGATTTTGTTTTACTTTTTAGTTCGTGTTTTAACAGGGCAGCTGTGTTTCAGTATTTATTTAATTATGCATGTTTAGTTTTACAGTTGATTATACATATAAATTAAAAATATTACACTTTTTTTATGATTACCTAAGATAGCAATTTGTGAATTTACAGGTCCTTTTTTGTTATTGATTATACGTACTTAAATTTGATTGATTCTTTTTTTACTTTTGTTTCAATGCTTTTACGAGTACGATACTTTTTTTCTGATACTACTCATGAGTACAGTATCGATACTTTCTATTCGATATTGTGTCCCTACTCATGGCAAGCCAAGATGCAAAGTTGTTTTGCATTGCCTTGCTTGGCTTGCCGAAGGTTAGTGGTAGAACTTGCTTTAAAAGTTTAATTGATACCTTACCTCCGAACACTTTGTATACTATGTTTCGAGCACAACTGTGCCTCTGAACAAAAATAATCAAACTAAATTGTCTTTTAAACATTAGTGCTGAAATCTCGTGAGAATATTAATTTGTGTTGCTCTTGCCACCATTGACACCATGACAGTAATGGCATTTTGAATACATATTACATGGATGCACTGATGTCACTGTTTCTAGGCTCAAGCGATGGATTGGTGAGGGTGTTCAGTGCAGACCCCACTCGCTACGCAGATGGTGAATCTTTGGTCACTTTTGACCAAGAAGTTATCAAACGACAGGAAGCATCCATGCAGGAAATTGGAGGTGTAAAAGTCACAGAGTGAGCATTTCTTCCTTTTATTGTTTTTTCAAGTTTTGATTTCAACATTTATCTTACCATGTAATTATTTTCCCATTTTTCAAGAGGCAAAAACCATTTGCAATAAAATGCACATCAATCTGAAATGAAGCGTATTGAATTTGAGATATAAATATTATGTATTGCAGTCTGCCCGGTCCGGAGGTGCTATTTGAACCCGGCAAGGTCGACGGCCAAACAAAACTGGTGCGGAAGGGCACCAGCGTGAAGTGTTACTCATGGAGCGCCGCCACCCAAACATGGAGTGAGGTGGGAGACGTAATGGGGGCCGCTGGGGCCACAGAGGGGAAGACCATGTATGAAGGAAAAGTAAGAAAACAAAATGTTTTCTAAAATATTATATTGTTATACCTACATCGTTTTTAGAAGGTTTACTTATACACTGTATTTGTTTTCAGGAATATGATTTTGTATTTAGCGTAGATGTTGAAGATGGTAAGCCACCTATAAAATTGCCCTACAATATGGGAGAAGACCCTTGGGCATCGTCACAAGCATTTATCCATAAGTATGTTAATTGTTTTACAGTTGAAGTTTTTATTTGCTTATAATCCTTAAGAATAATTATTTTTATTTATAGCATGTATATTTTGTTACCAAATCATAATTATTATGTATGTCTTTGAATTTATGTTGTAAAATTATTTAATTGCATAGACGTTCAAATTGATAGACCTGACAAACAGCAGAAGGGAAACAAAGCAATTGAGCGGCGGCGTGATCGTCTCCCTTTTTGTGATTTGTCAATAAATATATCTGACAGTATGCAACTCGCATTGTGATATCACTATTCAGTCCTTGAAAATAAAATTTGCTTACAAATTACTAGTCCTTTTCACAATGGCACGCGAATTGCTGGCTGCTTAAAAAACTTAACTGTAAATCCCTAATCGGGTAAAAAAAGTTCAGGCTTGTTTCCAAAATTTTTTTTTGCCTCATTTATTTATAGACTTTTATAAATGTGACCTCATTCATTTTTAGCGTCGCTACGCCGGGCAGTTTGTTTGAAACAAAGATTCAGAACCTGCGCAGAAAATCCCCACATTGGACTGCGAGGCAAACTTACTTTAGTGACCTTTACTTTTCTGCGCAGGGTCTGGTTATTTCAACATGCGCTCTTCGGCGGTCAATGTACGACTTATGTCATAGATTATTCAAAGCATTTCCGTATCCTCCTGGTGCCAAATATATGGTCACGCGGTCTGCCTCTAGTTCGTTGAAATGATACCCAGATTTCGTGTTAGGCAAAGTCTATCAATTTGGATAACTATGTTTAATTGAAAACCTTGTTTTTTTATTAAATAATTTATATTTTCAGAAATAATTTACCTCAAGTGTATTTGGAACAAGTAGCTAATTTCATATTAAAAAATTCCGGACAAGACGCCAGCACCTTGAACCCCCCAACCAGGTAAGTAATTAAATATTATATTATCGTTGGTGTTATAATAAGGAACTCTAGTGAAAAATATTATAGCTAAAAAAATATTCATATATTCAACACGCAGAATAGATTAGTTTTATTTGTATATTATTATAATTATAAGAAGAATTTATAAATCATCATTTAATAACAAATTAAACATCATCACATTAAAACACTGTTTCATTGGTACGACTGAATCTGCTGATTCTCATTTCATGGGTCTCGGAACCAGTCAATGTAGGTGGTATATCTATTGCATTTTCGCTTCAATTTTACTGTATTAAATATTAGCGCACTCTCTGCAGCATTCGTAATTACTAGAGACCGGATTATATGCAAATGCATATTTGCATATGCATTTGCATATTTAGACCCTTTTCGGCAGAAGTTGCATATTTTAGCAAAAAAATTGATATCATGCATATTTACGCTCGATATCGTTCATCGTTCAGATGCCTCACATAGTGACACCAATCAATGACTTCGATAGTGCAGAGGCTTTGGCAGTTTTCCAGTGAAAAGAAGCATTTGACGATACTAGTATTTAAAAAAAAAACCTAGCTATGATTAGCACTCATTTCGCCACATACCTGCAAGTATAAAAACCAAAACGCTTGAAACTCATGGATTGGCATTGATTGAATCTATTCAGGTTGTGAAGAAAATCCTCCTTATTAATTCCTCGTTGTCAAAGCTTTCCCGAGTAAACTCAAAGAAAAGTTTGAAAACTTATGGAAAAATAACCCAGCGTTTGAGCCCTTGTGACAAATTGATAGCTTCATCAACGGGGCAGGTGAAATTTTGCCCGGCACAATAAGTTCAAAAATCGCACCCAAATTTAAATTCTGTCCAGTCACACCAGTAGACGTAAAACGCTCCTTTCCGCTTATACTAAGCGATCGCAGACACAATTTGTCTACAGAACATTTAAAACAGTACTTAGTCAAATAAGTTTTTAAAGGTAAATTGTAAATTTCATTGTTAAATACATTTTGTAATTGATATTTTCGAAAATACGTTTGTTATCCTTGAAACCTACCTAATAGCTTCCTAAAATAAAATAAAACATTTAAAAATACGACTTCCTATATTATTTCATGTTGCATATTTTGGCCCTTTTTATGGATTTTCGTGCATATTTTAGCTATTTTTATTGCATATTTGCATGCATATTTTGGGTTTTTTTTGTTGCATATAATCCGGTCTTTAGTAATTACATATATCTCCATCTTCTTCTTTTTGAGCGGGGATACAGTGCGTTAAAAGTTTTCACTGTTGTTATTTCACAGTATTCGCAGAATTAAAACATTATTTAGACGTCTTTAATAATTTATATTTTAGAAAATTAATGATAGTGATAGACATTGTGGTCGATGGTGATGGGTGCATTATTTATAAAGGATATATTATTAAGGTTAGTGTCAAAATCAAAACACAATAATATTATGAATATATGATAATTCATCATCATTGATAATTCTAACATAATACATACATACCACAAAGGAAAAATTCTAGAAAATATCATGTAATTTATAAATAAAATATGCAGTCGGCTCACCGAAGTGCAATCAAACTTTAAATACAATAAAGGTTCAATTTGTATAAAGCATTTATTAGACCACCTTAAAACTATTGTACTTTCATCAAAATGATTCCCGGAACAAAATGCAGTTCACATAAGTGATACAGAATCATTTTTCCATTGGTTAGTTTGATGATGTCACTTTGGACACTGGTAAATTGTTTATCAGGTTCGGTCATGGATGTATTTTTGCATTTTGGTAAAATACAATAACATCAGGGACGAGATGCTTATATTTTTCCTACTATTTCTTCAATATGAAAAGCGGTTAATCTTAAGAATAAAAAAACGTCCCAACTCCCATACAAAATACAGCGCCTGTTGATGAAAAACGAGGCTTTTTGAGGCCGGTGACAGACATCACACAGACAACAGATTTGGTGCTATTTTGGGAGACCTGAAAAATTAAAACTTTGAATATTATTTTAATTATTAAATATGTACTGATATTTAACCACTCAGCAACGTAAGCAGATATACACGTTAATATGACAATAGCAGTCAAGTACAATAGGCGTGTTTTCACGCCAACGCGTAAGTTTCCACAGAAGTCGTTATAACTCCGTTATTACAAACATTCCTGGGTTACAAATAACCCAACAATGTTTGAAAATCTCCTACTACCACCACAGAAAGCCGAAAATGTTGCTTGTGTTGTGATGAAGGACTTAGCCAGCCGAGGAATCGAACATGCGACGCCCGGGTGGGACCCAAGCGCTATGCCCACTCAACCACTGACCGGTCTATTAAATAATTAATTATGGAGCTTTAATTGTGAAGCGGAAATAACACAAAGTTTTCGTAAATCTGACATGTCGTTTTAAGACGTAAAAAGTGCATATTCGCGATAGATCGAAGTGGTTAAGTTAGAATGTCATTATTGATTTTTTTTATATTAAAAAAAGGGACTGGAGTTCCATATTGCATTTTCCAAGACTTTTTTTTTTTTACATGAGCTCCACACAGGAGGCCCTGAGGAAAATAATTTCCCTCAGGGCCTATGTCATCTTTGGGGATGCTGTGTGGGGGGTTTTTAGGGAGAGGAAGGAGATGAGAGTTCTGGGAAGGAAAAGGGTTTAAAAGGTGGGTAGGAATTTGGTAATGAATACTGATCTTTTATTCCAGTGACTTTATGGATCCCTTCACCGGAGGTTCTCGCTACGTCCCAGGAACCGGGGTGGCAGGCCCCGGAGTGGCGGGGAAGAATGCCGACCCTTTCACTGGAGCTTCCAGCTACTCCACTTCTTCCGGAAAAGGACAGACTACTGCCCCTACTCTGTTTCCGCAAAAAACTTATTTAAGGTATGTTATATTATTATTCTCATCATATTTTTTTTATTTATTTAACTTTACGAGTAAAATTTTGTAAAAATTTATCCAGACACTAACTAGATATCATTTAATAGCAACCTTTAGATAGAATCTTGCAATCATACATAAAGATAATAGCCATTAAAATATGCATTAAGAAAATGAAGATAGTGTTGGTAGTTCTTAGTATGATACAGTTAAAAATGACCTAATCGGATAGGGATACCTTAGCTCAGTTGGTAGAGTCATGCCCCGTAAAGCCGAAGGTCCTGAGTTTGAGTCCCAGGTGCTAATATCTTTTTCTGTCTCCAGATTTTCGATTGAGTTTCACTAATACTTTTTTTCTGTTATTGTGACAACATGATATAAACTCCATTAATGGAGGACTGAATGCCGTTGGCGGTAATAAAAAACTGTCCAAAGACGCGAAACTAGCCGTCCATAATGGAGTGCTGGTACCTACCCTGATGTATGGCAGTGAGGCATGGAACTGGCAGAGGAAGGATGAAAGCAGACTGAATGCTGTAGAAATGAGATCCCTGAGGTGAATGTGTGGTAAAACCATGTACGATCGTGAGAGAAACGTGGATATCCGCAAAGAATGCAAGGCTGATGTAAGCGTGATGTGTAAGATTAAGAAAGGGACTCTCCGATGGTTTGGGCATGTAGAGCGAATGAACGAGGAAAGGAGTGTAAGGAGAATATATGATGCAAATGTGAATGGTAGAAGAAGTCGGGGACGCCCGAGGAAGACATGGCACGACCAAGTGAATCAGTTACTTGAGTCGGGCCATGTGAAGAGTCGGAATAATAGAAGAGCATGTATGAGACGATGTATGAATGTGAACGAGGCAAAGAGTGTGTGCCAAGATCGAGTTGTGTGGCGGTCCGTCCTCTCTGCCTACCCCTGCGGGGAAACGGCGTGATGGTTAGTTAGTTAGTTAGTTTATGATATAATCAAAGGGCTGCTTCAATTACTTT
This sequence comes from Limnephilus lunatus, assembly GCA_917563855.2. Taxonomy (NCBI): domain Eukaryota; kingdom Metazoa; phylum Arthropoda; class Insecta; order Trichoptera; family Limnephilidae; genus Limnephilus; species Limnephilus lunatus. The sequence continues at coordinate 67,613,415 of OU830597.1, read as the reverse complement.
GATAATAAAACAAGAAAAACTTTACACTCTACCCAAAATAATAAAATAACCTTCCTTCCAGGTTTGACCAAGGCAATACTTCTCTAATTTTTGATAAATTAAAGGAATTTAATGTGAAATCCGGGTCTGCCACCCTCACCAATGCTGACTTAGAAGAAGTTGTGAAATTAGCTGATATTGTAAGTCTACTTTTGCCAGTTTTTTTTAGATATTGATATAATCTTTTCTGTTCTGTTATTAACAACTTTCTTTTCATTCTAGAAATCGGATTACAATGCTGGTGCTGTTAATAAATTGAAACAAATTTTAGAATGGCCACAAGGTAATTTTTCTAGAGTTTTTGTTCCTATAATGTACCATTATCATTGTACCTAAACATATTAAATGTTCAATTATATTTAATGGTACATGTTTTTCCAGAGTTCCTGTTCCCTGTACTTGATGTTACAAGATTGGCAATAAGAAATGCCAATACCAACGCTGACTTGTTCAGCAAGGAAGCTTTTGGGCACCATCTTCTGACATTACTCATTGACAATCTATTGCCTGGTCAGTAAATTTGATAACTCATGACTTGATGGTCAGGTGACATCTGTTAACATAACAGAATCAACATTTACATAAAATTGTTATTTTTTTAGGTCGCCTAGCTGCCAATCAGCTGCTATCGCTCAGAGCTCTTACAAATGCATTTGCCCATCTCGAAGGAGAAATGATTGTGTTGGAAAAGCACGAAGAAGTCTTACATGCTTTAATATGTATTTCAGAACTCAACAAAAATATGCAAGTACGTATTTTTCGGGGATATGCCATGGTTTTTTTCTGATTTTACAAAACAATTTACTTGATCAAATGTCAAACTAATTCCCTTTTATTTGCAATATTTTGCAGATTGCGGCTTCTACTCTCCTTCTTAATTTGTGTGTAGCTCTTGGTCAGCTAGAGGACACAACACAGATATGCAATTGTGTCATGAGAATGATGTCCAAATTTTCTGACAGTGAAGCATACTTTAGGTAATGTACATGCTAATCTTATCTAATCTAATTAAAAACCTCGAGGTTCTTGTACCATTTTCATACATGTGATAATTTTTTTAGGTATTCACTACTTCGTAAACCTAAATAACCCATATTTGGCAATGTTGAAATAATGTTATTTTGTGAAAAATTAATGTCTAATTAATGTTTGTTATAGGGGACTTGTTGGCCTGGGAACACTAGTGACAGAATCCCCCTCCAAGATCCGTGTGACGAGTACAATTGTATCTGATTCATCGTTTATGCTCCAACTGAAGAAAAATGCCTTGCTTGAAACTAATGCCGATGCCAACAGGCAAAAAGTGATGACGTGTGCTCAACAAATTCTCCAAATATTATAATTTTATATATATTTACTTTTTATATATTTCACTATCTCAATACTAAGTTATTATAATATGTACTAACATTTAATAGTAAACTATTAAATGAATGTTCGCAACATGAGATTTTTATTTTTTAATAATATATAATAATAATTTTGACCACAACATCCTGTCATTGTGCCAGTTATATCAGAATCTGCTCGCATTTTTTATATATTTTTAATAGGTGAGTCGGTAATGTGGTGGAAACACATCCTTGCATATAAAAATAAATAAATTTCCTCCAAACAGGTCAACACAAATCTTTATGTAAGTTAAACTAAACTCATGAAAGATTGAGAATCCTACTTAGGGTAAGTTGGGGTAAGACCGTGTGCTTTTTTGATGAGATGAATTTTTTTGATCATTGGTCCACTTTGGAATTTTTGAATGAAGAATTCATGGTGTTTCCGCAAAGTTTTTAATTTTATTATGTTACCTTTAGCTCTTAACTATGTGAGTAAATTTTTATTTATCGAGTTATCCACAGTGAAATACGCAAACACTGCCAATCAAAACTTTCTGTAAATTATTTTTCAATGTGGGGTAATATCGGAAATTTTTGGGGCAAGACCGGCATTCATTCTAAAATTGCAAATAATCATATTAGCCGTAAGATTTACTAAAAACGGCACTTCATCTTACCTGTTGTTACCAAATTTGCAAGTGTAACATTTTAATTATTTTGTTTTGGAAACAAGATCCAGAAAAGTATATTTTTTATATGCACATTTAGTAGAAAATTATAAATTAGTCAAACTAAAAATATATATGGGTATAATTTCGTAAATCGGAATCTGACATGGTGAAATCTGAAGTGGTGGTAAAATGCCGTAAAATATCGATTTACGCAATTAACATCGTCCTAATTCGTATTATTATCTTCTAAATCTGAATTAGTTAACATTGGAATGTCGTTTTTTACGAATTTTCTTCTAAATATTAATTTAAAAGGAGGGTTACGGCGGAAATTGGCTGCAAAATTTCGATTTACAAGGAAATTTTTAATATTTTCACAAATTTACAATGAATATTCGAATTTTGAAGTGCCGGCCGTAGCGGTAATTTTATAATTATCGGTATTTTTAGGAATTTACTTCGAATATTTGAATTAGAATGACCGGCTGTGATAGAAAACCGCCGCAAAATTAAAAAATATGTCGTATTTAATGAATTTATTCCCAATATGTATCTCAATTTAGAGGGCCGGCTTTCGATTTACGCGAAATATATGGTATTTTTACGAATTTACTTTGAGTATCAAAATTTGAAGAGCCGCTTGCGGTGGTAATAAGCCAGGGATAGTCCGCCCGGCACAGTGCTGTTCCTGCACTAAGCACTGCCACCACCACAAATGCGCCCCCACGAACCTCTTAGTTTGGGAATAAGTGGCTATTTGAAGGGTCATATTCCGATCTTCCCCCGGGAAATATGTCAAGGGGGAAGATCGAAAATTTAGCTACAGCCGAAACCTAAGCAGATTAAGCACTGGAGCCTTCCTAAACTATTTTTTATCTAAAAATAATACAAAATGAATTTGAAATCATTTCAATAGCTTACCTGGATCCGGAGATATTTACGATGGGGGTAAGATCGATTATCTCATACTTTTCCGTGAAATTTCACCTGTTTAAAAAACGCGCCTAACACTTTAGCTTCCTAGAGCCGACCGAAGGGGGTGCGAAGCGTAATGAAATAGCGCTCATCTAAAGGTATTGGCGTGTATTATAGGTTGCACGGTGTTACGATACGCCCCTGTAGCAAATAGATTCAGATTCCAGAACGCGAGACAAGCCACACAACAACTTCCCTCCCCCTTGCCCGGCCACTGGCCCATTCCACCGCCACTCACACAGACGAGATTTGAGCGCCTTTGCGAACAGACGTACGCGGCCTGTGGCCGAGCGGACCAAATTCAATGTAGCCCGCGATGTATTATTGAAATAACCACGGGTTAGAGCCGGCTTCGCCGCGCTGTAATAAGTTCGGTCTGTTCAGACTACGAAAGTGCCCTGGTTGAACTTCCACATGAGGCGAGGATCCTGCTAATACACATGTAAGCTGTATCTTTGATTTCCTCTTTTGAATGTGTCCGTAATCAGTGAAATGTAGGGCCCCGCGAAAATCACCACTCGGAGAGTTTCGTTTCAGAGAGAGATAATGAGAGATTAAACACTTTAGCTAGGTTTGTGTAATTTGCATTCTTGTATTGAATTGTACTGTAGAAACCTATGTACTGTGTTTGAGTTTACAATACATGTCCTAATGATTTAACTTTGTTATTATTCTGCTACGGCAGGAGGATTATTGACCAGAGTGTATCCCGTTGGACGCCGAAAGGTAGAGAGAAATTCCATAGCTTTGAGCGACTCACCCCTTGAATAGAGAGTACCATTGTTCCCGCTGAGAGCTAGCCTGGGACATGTTGGGGCCCCCTTGGCCCCAGAGCTGGTGTTGGTTTGGTAGCCAACATCGGGGACCCTAACAACGGATACCGCGAAAATCGAGTTTTTCGATCTTCCCCCAAATCCAGATTTACCCCAACTAACCCTAGCAGAAAGCTGAGCCTCAGCATGGTAAAGCACCCAATGAGGCCCAAATTATCAAATGTTTTAAAATATGGAAATATATTGTATCAAATAATAAAAAATATACATTACCAGCACAAGATGAGTCGTAATTTCACTAATAAGAGCCATAAATTTGTGCCACCTATGTTAAACCTGTAGCTTGTAGGGGATGGCAAGAAATTTAAATAAATAAAAAGATTTTTTGTCAAAGTCAACATCCAGACAATACCATACTTGATAAAAGTGATATTTTTTTATCTTTAACTAATCTAGTAGAGGTAACATCCGAAAACAAAATGAATAAAAAAGGCTGCGTATAAATGCATATAATAAAATGCGAATTATGGGAAAGGAATGAAGCAACAGCAAACGGTACAAGACGCCACTTGCGTTTACTTCGTTCCTTTCCCATAATTCGTGGTTCATTTTGCGTTCTGTTAGGGGTCGTCCATTAATCACGTAAGGCTCCAAAGGGGGGGGGGGGGTCGAAAAAAAATCACGATAGGGGGGGGGGGGGTAAAATGAGATATCACGTGTATTTATTTTTCATTGATTTCTAAAGGTGAAACGTCCTAAACTTTGTACTAAAAAAAATACACGTGATTTGGGGGGGGGTTAGACTAAAACCTCACCACATATCACCAGGGGGGGGAGGGGGTCAAAAAGTTGCTAAAAAGCATCACGTGATTAATGGACGACCCCTTACATGAATATACATTACATGAGTATACGCAGCCTAAGATCGACACAGCAATTGCAGGGCTCCAGCTCCTAGGGGTTGAGATGGGACCCCACCTCATCTATTTCTTAGAAAGAATTGTTTGAAATTGTCGTACACTCACATTTTCTCTGTTCTATGGTCAATTCTATATAGAATAGAATGAAAGTTGAAGTTGATTCAACATTGGGGTTCTATGGCATAGAAAGCTTGTTCTCACTGATCTATTTCATAAATGAATGGGAACGCGCCATTAGAATAATACACAGGAAGGCTAAAAAAGAAGTCCATAGAAGATTAAGAACACCAAAGGGCGCATATTATGGACATGTTAGGCATTCAGAACTTTACAACCTCTGTTGACTGTACTGTGATGCACCCACAACTCGCAATTCATGATTTAGGTGTATAAAATTCCTATAAGAAGCCTTCTGCCATGTTGAAAAGAAAGCTAAACACATTACATCATGTTGAAGAACACTGATGTGAATTGCAACTTATCATATATGTATAGGAATATCCATCTATTGTCGGATAGCCAGCAAGGTGGAAAATTGGATCGTTGCAGGATTTAAATAAAGTAATATATATTTTCAACAATAATCATATTAATTTATTAACATAATGCATACATTCAATGATAAATCTGTGACCTATGTGTTACTGGTTTAAGTTTACTCAATAATATTATTGACTGAAAACATAAAGTAAATTAAATACAGTGAACAACCAGTCAAAGAGTTTTAAGCTAACAACTAAAGGGGATAGAATATACACATATTTTGGGAATGTAATTTATACAGAGTATATTCATAACTTCTATTTACATTATAAATCTGATAGCAAAGGAATATGTTGCAAATTAAACTATTGTCAACAGTTTTTAAAATATTATTTGATACAATTTAAAGATGTGAACAAAATGTATACATATCATTAAAATGTAGTAAGTTTAAGTGAACATTTTCCACGCACTTTTCATAATTGATTCAAGCATACCTCAATGGAAAAAGATGTTTGTTTCAATTAATAGTAACATAAAAGCAGTACTAAAATATTGTTCATAAGTCATACTATTATATACAACAAGAATAACTTAAATAACCTATTAAAAACAAAATATTATACACATAAAAAACTATGGAAACAGACACAAAAAGTGTTTGAAAATTCCATTATTTCTAAAACATTTACTTTTTATTCAAATACTGAAGGAATTGGTATCATATTCCGATTGAAATCAGATACTTTTATACAAAACCCACAAAGAGTTCGTAAGGACCGAAATCTTCTAAGCAAAGAAATTTATTTGCAGTTTGAATAAACTTAAATTTTATTTCCCATCTTAACTTTGGAAGTCATGTAGACTCCCACAATCAACCCAAATAATCCAATAGCAGACCCGAAGATTTCCACAATAAGGATTTTGACGAACAGAGCAGGATTAGCAGCGTCGGAGAGAGCAGCTCCGGATCCCACAATGCCAACAGCCATTCCGCAGAACAGATTCACAAGGCCGACTGCCAAACCAGAGCCGAACATCAAGTAGCCAGCCATCCAGTTGGAAGCCTTCACTGTGTCAGACATATCCGTGGGGGTGAACTCTTCTAGTAATCCAGACAGCACGATGGCTGTGATGAGACCGTAAATAGCTACAGCTTCGCAGAAGATGACTGAGATCAAGTTTTTGGTCTTGATGCGGGGCGCTTTCACACCTCCTCCGATGATGCTGACACCTACTGTGTGGATTCCTGCAGCTGCCCCCACGACGGAGAGGGCCACCGAGAGCGCAATACCCAAGGAGGCCCATAAGTATGGGGAAGTCTCTTCCAAGAACCACCCAACGCTAACCCTCTCTCCTTGGCCGGTCAAAAGATGATACAAGACCAGAATCGATATAATTATCGAACTAGATGTAATTAAGGTGTATCCCAAGCAGTAGCGGAGCCCCATTTTTGATAAATAATGTTCTTTCTCACCAAGTTTTACTTGCTCGATGACACTAAACGTCAATAAGGACAGGCGAAAACCTTTAGGATCACAAGACCACCAGTTTGACCAACTAAAAAAATGTAAACTGCTGTAAACTAACCATGATTTAATAAGAGTCACGCGAAAATAGCCCGAAACAAAGTTTATAAAAATAATAAATATCTTTTTCCAGAGGTAAACGGATTCTAGAGGGAGAAAATAATATAAAAGATGGATGTTATGTGTTATTTATTTCAGCAGGACAGATTTATAGGTTTCTGAAAATATTTACAAAAATTATTAAACATTTTTATGAAAATGTTTAAAAATTTTAATTTTAAAATTATTATAAAATCATTATTTCAAATAAAATAATTACCATGTTTGCATTTTTGGAAAAGAACATTTTTTATCTTCTGGTTAGGTTGATTTGTTTTCAATCTCGCTGTTCGGTACGTGGCCATTGAAAAATTTAAAAAAAATCTATTTTCAAAGCAAAACACCAACGCATTTCTGGTGAAAGTTACATTGAATACTGACTGGTTTATTTATGATTCAATGATTGTAGTTAGTCGTTCCTAGAATAAAATAAAATTAATTTAATGATAAATACGTTCCATGGAGGCAGAAAAATATAATTGAAATGTAATTTTTTTAACTAATTAACTAACTAATCATCAAGTCGTTTCCCCGCAGGGGTAGGCAGAGAGGACGGACCACGAAACAACTTGATCTTGGCACACACTCCTTGCCTCGTTCACATTCGTACATCGTCTCATACATGCTCTTCTATTATTTCGACTCTTCGCATGGCCGATTCAAGTATCTGATTCACTTAGTCATGCCATGTCTTCCTCGGGCGTCCCCGACTTCTTCTACCATTTACATTTGCGTCATATATTCTCCTTACACTCAAAGTGAACCTCTTAAATGAATTAAATAAAGATTACGTAATACTGTTCTGTACTGCGTCGATGACACAGGGCGAGTTTACAATCTACTATCTCGGAAATTCACTATCTGTACCAAAGCATATTGTAATTGTTAGCGTGTATCGTGAATTTTATCTACTTATCATAATGTACTGTACTGCATAAATATGATCCCGCGTTGAATTTCTTCTCTTGCATGCATACTTATCACGGACGTACAAAATACAGTATATTGTACTGTTTACTTTTTAAAATAAAAAATATTTTATTTCATTGTTGAAAATGCAAGATGATTCATACTTAGGGACCTATCTCATCTTTGGGGGTGCTGTGTGGAGGGTTTTTTTAGGGAAAGGAAGGAGAGGAGAGTTCTGGGGAGGAAAAGGGTTTAAGGGGCGGATAGGAATATGGGGTTCAGTGCATCCTGTTCATCCGCCTCCAAGACCTAGACAAACCTCACCCCATGAACCCGGACACCCCTGCTAAATCACCAAACGTAGCGGACCACTTGGGGTGGCCTATGGCAGAGGTATTGGTTATCCAATAAAGTTTCCCGGGGCGGCTGTACCCATTCCCGCTGGTTAGCTAGTAATACGATTACACTGAGCGCGTTTACTGCCTCGATGACACACGGCGAGTTTACAAGCTACTATCTGGGAAATTCACTATCTGTTAAGGTGAATTTCCCAGCTAGTAGCTTGTAAACTCGTTCAATATCATCGAGGCTTTACTTAACTAAAAAGACTCATAACAAAATAGCAAGCAAAACTGTTTGGTCTATAACTCTCTCATCTTAAACAAACCATCTAAAGAGATGCACGATCATGATTCCAATGATCGTACAAACCGGCGTACAGATGATGCCGTCAGAATTCTTTCGACCAATCATGAAGCGTTTTTAGTTTATAGCTTATAAATATTTTTAAAGGACGTTTAATTAATTCTAAGAATAATAATATAGAAATATATTTAAAGATGTATTTAGAATCGATATTTTTTTATCTACATGAACATATTATTTATAAGTCAAAATATTTTTCACTCAACTTCCTTATTTATGGTGTCAACTATATTTATGGGTCATGCGATAGATTTGTATATGACGGGATCATAGAAATATATTATATAAATCTATGGACGGGAGACAGTGTTGCCAACCGTACAAGGTTCCTCGTACAAATACGAGATTTGTGGTCTTCCGTACGAGGTACGACGACACTATCAACCTCGTACAATTATGTACAATGTATACGAGATTTTGATAATAAAATGTGAGCCAGATAAGTTTTGGGCTCAATTACTCAAAATCGAAGACTCTTCCAAGAAATCCAAGCTAGCTCATTTTGCCCTTTTTGAACTATCCCTACCCTATGCGAATGCTGACTGCGTGCTGGTTTTTAGTTTTAGTAAGGTATATTTAATAAAAACAGATATAAGAAACAGGAAAATTGTAGAAGCAGTGAACGGCACACTTCTTGCTGCAGAAAGCGCAAAAAGTTCAACTCGTACTGGAAACTGCATCAATTTTGAACCCACAAAAGAAATGTATAGCCGCATGACAACAGACAAAATATACGGCAGAAAAAACGATGACAGTGAGGATGCTTCTGACATAATATTTGGAGAGGAGATGTAAATTATGTTACCTTGATTTACATTTAATTTTTTGTGATTTAACTTGAGTAATAATAAAGATTTTTTTTAAATAGACCACAAAGGGATGTTTTATTTAGTAGGAAACTTGCCATAGTTTATTTCATTGAGTAAAATATCCTAAATCCAGTAGTTGTAATAAATGTACGAGGTTTGAAAGTCAATGTACGAGATTTTTAGCTGCATCCGTACAAGGGATTTTTTTTTACGGTTGGCAACCTTGACGGGATTGGTTTATTATATTTATGGGCCGCGCGGTATGATTGGTTTATTTATGCGCGCGGTTATTCTTCTCTGGTTATGTGTGAGAATTTTAATGATTTCAATTGCGTCAAGTGTCAAATTTTGACTTACCGTACAAGTATTATTTTGTGTGCATTACTTCGTGCAAGTTTTTTTTTCTAAATAATTAATTATAAGTGAAATAAAAAAAAATATGGCAAGCACAAGTTTTGGAAACAATACTCGAAGCCTTCTTTCCGATGGAGAGTCAAAAATGGAACTTTCGACTGCCGTTGATAGAGCCTGTTCAGAAGACGAGCCAACAACATCATACAAAGAAGCATCGTCATTTAATAAGAAGGCCGACAATTTGTTAAGTGAATTAGAATCCATGTTACTGGAAAGACTTAACGTTTGTAGAAAAAAACTTAAGAGAGTTCGATATTTAATAAACATCTACGAAAGAAATCCACCTGATTCTTTCAAAAATGTATTCTTCACTTATTATAAATGTGGAATTCCGTTTTTTAAAGATCGTAATTTATTTCCTGCTCCACCGAATGCAGATGTCCAAAATATGAAATTAGCTGGAATAGCTAATTACTTTCAGGATACAAGACGGATGGTTTGGACATCAAATGAAAAAAAAGTATTGTTAACTGAAATTACAAAACAAGCAAGACATAGAAGCCTAAATGAATGTTCATTTAAAATTAAAAAAATACAAAAAGAAATACAAAATATTGAATCTGAAGAAGCTGAAAATTCAAGCATTCTAACTGTTCTCCGTGAAAATCTGAGGGAAGCGTCTGAGGAAATGAATAAAATTAAACATTATCCTCTGGTGGAGCTAGTGAAACCCCTGGACTGTAACGAGGAGTTTGACTGGAGTTATATGGAGAGCGGTATTGGGATCAGGGAAGCCATCCGTCACAAGGCGTGCGAGTGCCGCAGCATATGGAGGCTATTCCTGCACCCGCAGATCAACAAGGCAGCATGGAAGCACCGGGAAGAGCGCCAGCTGACAGCGCTCGTGAAGCAGCACCAGAACCAGGACTGGGACTCGGTGGCCCGCTGCCTTGGCACTAGACGCTCCCCATACCAGTGTTTCCTCTTCTACCGCTTGCGCCTCGCACGCCATTCCTGCCGTGGTTCTTGGACCCCGGATGAGGACCGGTATCTGAAGAGCGTTGTGGATAGTTGCCGCATCGGTAACTTCATTCCTTGGGCCAAGGTGGCTTATCATATAGAAAACCGCACTAAAGATCAGATTTACAATCGCTGGGTGTACCAACTGTGTGTTAATCGCCGTGGACGTTTTTCTGAAGAAGAAGATAATGTAATAATGGCAGCCATTCGTGAGCGCGGGCTCTGTTTCAATCGAATTGCGGGTTTGCTTCCGGGCCGCTCCACTGTACAGGTGAAAGTTCGCTATCGAACGCTAGAAAGCTACAGAAATCAATCAAATATTCATTGGACTTTTGCCGAAGATCGTCTTCTCCTGAACCTGGTTACTCAATCGCGCTATTCTTCTGACACTATTGACTATAACGCTTTATCACAACAGTTCTTGTGTAAAAGTGCTCAATCGGTTCGTAGTCGGTTTCGAACACTAGAGACCTGGCTATTAAACAATCCTTATCGGGGCCTCTCCAGAGCTCCACGTAGAAAAGTATCTCTTCGACAAAACGTGAATTTAGATATCAGTTTAGCCGAAGCCCTCCAGCAATTACAAACAAATAAAAAATCTGTAAGAAAACCAACAGTAAAGAAAATACCCTTCTTAACTCCGCGTGTCCTCTACTCGCAATTTGTTGACTATTTCAAAAATTCTGAGGCCAACTGCATCGCACCTCCTGAAAATAGTGTCCCGTTAGCAGAAGTCAAAATACCAGAATTAAGAACAGTTTTACTTCTTTTAGGGGCTAAATTAGATAAAAATCTTGTGAATTCTGATTCATTTATTTTGAATTATCCGGAATTGAAGAAATTAGCAGATAGTCTTCTTAATAGTGAAAATAATACTGTCAATATTTCTTCTCAATTCAAGAGCATTAAAACCTATTCTAGAAAAAAAGTGGTAAATCCCCCCAGTGCTTGTAATACTCCTCTCCAAACCCACATACCCAGCATCTGGGAGGAAAGTGCGGGCTCCAGCCAGCTTCAGAACTCTACTGGTAAACAGTTTAGTCATGTGCTGCCTGCCAGTCTAAGTAATGTGTCGGCTTTCAGAACAATAATGCTTCAAAAGTATTCACTTGGCGATTTATTTCAGGAAGAATTTACAGATTATCAGTTGAGAAGCAAAGAAGAATCAAATTTCGACATTTGGAGAAGTCGATTTGAAATCCTATTTACGTGGCCTGCAAACCTTTCTAATATTCCTCCACTCATCAAAACAAATATATTTGAAAAAAATAATGATGCCAAAATTTCATGTAAAGATAACATTGATAAAAATGCAGGTCAAAAAATGACTAGTCGAAGTATTTTTAATCCTGGCAACATTTCACAAATAAGTAAAGCGGGGAAAAATATTAATCGTAGGAATGATACAAAAAAAGGTTCTGCAGCAGCTGAATCCACAGAAGATTTGAATACAAGTGATGATAGTGAAATAGTAAAAGCTTCAGCTAAAAGAAAACGCATCTCTGATTCGTGCATTAAAATTGGAAATAAGAAACCAAATAATAATATTGTTGGTAAAGTTGTAGCTCATCGAAAAAATGAAAATTTTATCAGTACTAGTCAAATTAGCCCTCTAAAAGCTAAAGCTAGAGTTTCTTGTGTTGACAAAATCAGAAAGAAAAGAGAAATTAATCTGGAAAGTCCACATCAAATAAATCTCTTGAAAACTGAAAGGAAAACGAAATCTATAGATAAAAAGAAAAAAACATCCAATCTGCAACCACATGGTAGTGTGGGTGACATATTAACTAAAGTAGACCCTATAATAGCTGATGGAAAAAATCACTTGTCAGAGAAGTGTTAGAACATCTACAAGAATAAAAACGGATAGTGAAAATGACCCAACGAATGAATTGCATCACCTCCATGATGGTAACATGAGAAATTAAGAAAACAAACTAAAAGCTTTGGTAATAAGGATCATACTACGGTTGAGTACTTGTAACAATAAATTCCACAATCAGCAAAGATAAATCAATCAAAATACACATCCCAAAGTGTCGAAGTTAATATGACTCAACGGATTTTTCTATAGCTTTATATGAATTAGTACAGCACTGCGTCGACTATCGGCAAATACCGGTGGTCCGGCTCGGGCAACGGATTTTTCTATGTAAACCTATAGAAAGATCCGTTGCGTGCCGTGCGTTGCGGCCGGCGCGGGCTGATGGACGCTTATCTTTGGGCTTCCCTCTCTTTCACTCAACATGTAAAATGTGACTATGCTATCCAAAACCTTGACTTGTCAAATATGTATGTATAATATGTACCTCTATAATAGTGGAAATCAGTAAAATCATTTTATTATTCATAGTTTTCTAATTAATTTGAAACTTATTTTTTTTAGTTTCTCAAAAAATAAGTTTGTGTTCGACCGAACGCATTTTCTTCGATGTAATTTAGTTTTATTTTTATAAACCTTTGATTTTAAGATTGTGTGATTTTTTTTACATTATGTTTGTAATTTATTTTTATATTTTTCATTGAAATAAATGACGCACTTCTTGAATGTGAGTTTTTAATATCCCCATTAATCTCTTGAACTCCTGAACCCAGATACGTTTAAGAAATCATTAATCTTTTTATGTGACACTTCACAAGAGCGCCTCTGTTTGTACAGTGTAAAGACAGGGGAACTATGTCGCCACCTGGTTGGGCAGTGTTGTGAGGAAGGTTAAGGTAAGGACTGTAGGAAGGGATTATACGATGGAGGAAAAACAGATGCCGATAGCCCGAATCGCATACGAGCCGACTTAGATAAAACGAGTCGAAGAAACGACCCATACTCATTTCAACTGTGAATGTGTTTTTTTTTACAATAGCTCCACACAGGAGGCCCTGAGGAAAACAATTTCCCTCGGGGCCTGTGACATCTTTGGGGATGCTGCGTGGAGGGTATTTTTAGGGAAAGGAAGGAGGGGAAATTCTGGGAAGGAAAACGGTATGAGGGGTGGGTAGGAATCTGAGGATCGATGTGTCCAGGAGTGACGGATGTATGGATCCAGTCCTCCCACTGCAGTGTAAGGCAATGGGTCAAGAGAGTCCGGCTGGAGAAATCAAAAGGTCTCTCTCCGACCAACTAGTCTCATCCGATCCGGCCCGCCACGCAGTAGCCGAGCAAACACATCCGAGCAAATGAATGTACATATTTACACTGTGTTTGTGTTCCTGTTAAACCCTATTGGGCTTGTCAAAAGGTGTCAAACATAGTTATAAAAAAATATATAATGGAGGTGACAACTACATCATGTTTGTTCTTTTTTAATTATATTTACTGAATTTACTAAATAAAATAAAAACTAGATACAGATGCAGAAATATTCTCATCATAGAATCCTGTCTGACTTGAGGATCGAGCATCGAAGAACACTGGAGAAAGACACTGGCTCCCACAATTTCAGATTCGATGGACTTATAAGGGCTCACTAAAAGATTTTATCATATTTCTATGAATTCTTATTATCTAATGATATTACTTTTTTGATTTATTTTATTTTTCTAATTTCTATTTTACTATATTTTTGTTTCTTTGCTTTCGATTTTTATTTTTAATCTATTTTTAGTCTTGACTCTGTTCTGTCTTAACTCTTCAATATATGCTGTACTTATACTCTGTATGGGATGTGTGGGATTGCACTCGCCTCCCCACTTCCTGGAATAAAGACCTTATTATTATTTAAAAAGATCAAGGGTTCTTTACTCATTTTGTTAAAAATAAAGGTGCTAACAAGCGTGGTGTCACCCCCCTCCCCCCCGCCATAAAAAGTTGACTTGAAAAATTCAAAATGCTAATTTCGAAAAGACCGTCCGACACAAAATTCGGGGCACTCCTCCACAGGAAGATAGAGCTACGAAAATATTAAAATAACAGACCATGTTCATGTGTACAATATTTTGGTGTCAATATCCTTCGTAAATTTTTTTTCCACGGTCGGGTGGCACCCGGGGCAGGCCTAACAAGGAACCAAGCCTTACCGCTAACAGTGGTATGGCTAAAAAAATTTGCTTAAAAGTTTAGTTAATTATAATTATTAAAAAAATATTCTCGCTCTACCTATTTATTTAAAAAAAAATTAATATCATAAACAACCTCTTTTTGTTGGGTAGTAGATTTTAATTTATGTACGACAAATTTGTGTTAAAAACGTAAATAGGTCATTTGTAATTTAAATTCACACATAAAAAAACTTTTTTTAATAATTTTTATTTAATGATATTATATTTCATCATATTCCTGCAGTAGAGTAAAATTATTTTTTTAAATAATTACCATTAACTCACAAGTATGTAATTGCCAAAGTAGCCTCTAAAATCATCTTTTTACGTGAAGTTTGAAAAGAAATACAGAAATTGAATTTGAGTAATGGGATTTATTTATGTCGGATTATTTAGGAAACTGAATAAAACATTGATATGGTAGATATTGTGCGTGATGGAGAAATAAAATCCAAATAGAATGGTGTAATTAACTCATTTTGGCCAAAAACCTCACATGGGATATGTTGTGAATGCAATGAAGAATTTGTCAAGGTTTTGTGTAAATTGGTTGAAATATATAAAGGGAGTGGGCTGGCAAGCGGGCGGTGTGGATTTGATATGTATGCAAACTAACATATGGCGTTGGTTATAAAGGTTGGGTAATGGCGTTGTCAGCAGTGGTGGCTCGTGACTGCTGGGTGTGCTGGAGTGCTTATATTAAAAAAATGGATTTATTGGTATTGCAGAAGGCGAAAAATATTATTTTTATTTTTAAAAAGCGGTTTTTTGTATGAAGATATTCAGGGAATCCGTGTGGCACACGGCCAAACTGAAATTTCCTGAAATTTTCCGAAAAAAAAAAAATATTTGGCTTCAACAACATCATTAGTGCTGTTTTTTAAATATCAGCACACCCAAAAGTCATGAGCCGCCACTGGTTGTCAGTAGATGACGTTGTGTTTCGTTAGCCACAGCAACATGTTGTACTGCTAGTTATTTATGAAGGATATTTTGAGGTTAGTGTCAAAATCAAAACACTATACATAATATTTTATAAGGTAATCTGCTATGTATATGTGATATTATCGCCCTGGGTGGACGGTTTGAGCTTGGTCACCTCAGCACTTGTATTGACTGTGTTATGAGCAGTATTGATCTGTTAATTGGACAGACCTTTATTTTACTGATTGGGATTACCTTTATTGTAAAGACGGACAGACCATTTGTAGATAGGACACAGAAGTTAACCCCTTTCAAACTATTAACTTTGCAATAATTGATGATGAGTCATTCCAGGTTTTATGTGCCGGGGGCAGTGATCCCACCGTTGACCACGGAAGTGGTTAAGGTGAGCATTCCAGGAGCAGTGCAGGAAGAAAGCAACTCCACAGTTCCACGCCACAAAATCGCCTATATTATATCCAATAATTGGACCACAAAACATGCCCAAAAGGCACTTCTTGTGTTACTCTTTATTCTATGGGCGGGAAGGAATAATCTTCTGTTCAGGGACTGCTGATTTAGGTTGCACCACCACGGGAGAGATGTCTATTAAAACCACTACTGATCAATTAGTTCACTACAAGCTGTATAGGCTAGACTTTGCAGAACATAAGGTAGTACAAGAAAGAATGATGATCTGTTGGCTAGTGGTATAATTCGAGAGTCTGAAATGGCTTTAGCCGTGTTTGGTGACCAGATCTGAATAGCTAGATACTTCCCCACCTTCCTCTTCCCTATCTCCTTCCCCTCCCCACTACCTTCAGCCTCACAACATGCCCCAATTGGGGATGCCATAGTCCCACTGGCTCCAGACGGGAGCAGTTGGGACTCTCAAAAAAATTATTCTAGCCCTTGATTCGCTTTAGGAAAAAGGACGGTGATTTTAGGATGTGTCTCGGTGAGCGCTAAATGCAATTACTGATTATTATTAATTAGCGAGCGCTAAATGCAATTACTACTAAGGATAGATTTCGATTGACACATATTGATGGCCAAGTATGTAAGTTGGCCGGAAAACCTATTTGACCAGCTTAGATTTAGTTCAAGGACCGATGGCTGACGATCCGTTAAGGAAATTGCTTTTGTAACGCCAGATGAACAGTTCGAGTATGTGCAAATGAGTTACGGGTTAGCTAATGCACCCTCTGCATTTACGCGCATTATTAAGAAGGCTTTAGTGACAATACCAGGTGATGATATTCTGGTGATATCGTCTAGACCAGTTACCGAAGGGTTGCTCAACTGAAAACTGTTTTGAGTTTATTAACAGAAGTTGATCATTGAGTCAACCTGAGTAATCCTGCAAACTCACTTCTTTGGGACATGAGGAGTCCGACAAATTCTAATGAAAAAGCTTAATCATTTACATTAGTAATTTTGCTATAAGTCACTTACATAAGCCACTTATGAAAAAAAACTTACATATTTGTGAAGCGACTGCCTAAGACTGGATAATATTATGTAGCAGTTAGTTCACACGGCAAACATGTCTTGGCCTGATATAAGACAGCAGGTTATTCATTGGATAACATTATGTACCAGTTGGCAAATATATCTCGGCCAGGTATGAGACTGAGGGTGCATTTTTCATTGGTTAATATTATGTATGAAACAGTTAGTACTCATGGCAAAACATTTCTTGAACTGGTGTAAGGTTGTTCAAGGTGTTATTTTATAGCCGGTGATTTTTTTCTTGCATAATTATTTGTCCCCAAAGACATTCAAATGAATAGACAAGCCAATCAGGGAAAGGAGAACAAACCACGTTGTGCGGGAGGTGGAGTGACCGCCTCCTTTCTGTGATTTGTCAATAAATGAATCTGACGGCAACTCGCTTTGTAATGCATATCACCATTTGGTCCTCGAAAATAAAATCTTCTTACTAATTACTGGTCCTTTTTACAATGGCGCAAAAATTGCTGGGTGCGTAAAAAACTACAAAACTACAAATCCCAAATCGGATGAACAAAAGTTCTGGTTTAATTCCAATTTCATATTTTGTTAAACTATTTAGTTAGACTTTTACAAATGTGTTATAATTTATCCACCTCACTCGATTGTAGCATCACTACGTCAAGCGATTTGTTTAAAAATAAACATTCTCATCTGGCGCAGAAAAGTCTCATAATGGGGCGCAGGGTCTGGTTGTTTTCATGTGCGCTCTTCGGCAGTCAATGTACGACTGATCTCATAGTTTTTTTTATGTTAGGGCAAGTCTATCGATTTGGATGTCTACGTTAAAACGTCTCTCAAATATTGGCTTTGCACATTCTAAAGGGAAATCGGAGAGCATTATATAAATATAAAGTTACAGGACCTCGTTCGAGGGTTGTATTTTTCCACATGAACAAACTTCAAAACATGAATTAGAATCTGAAATAAAATAAGTTTTATTTAATTTCCAATAGAGTCAAAACAATTTAATGCTATTCAATACAATTTTATATATTTATTATAGTATTAAGCAACTGTTATACAGAATAAAACTATATCGATGAAGCTTCTTATAATTGGGAGATAATAAGTGTGGCCATAATCATATAATTTATGTGAAATTATGATATACATATCTATAGTGATACATTTTACATTGCTAAATAAATGCAGTGTTACTGACAAAAATTGATTTAAAAATAAATTGCTTTTTAGCAAAATGGAAAATCTTATTGTTAACTATAAGAATTGTACGGAGAGTTGTTGGCATGCTAGGCTTCAATAAAGTACATAGTTTTTTTTTCCATTTTCTGTTTCTATTTTTTACAATAATGGTGGTTGACCTAAATGTGAATTTTCTTTTTGGAGCAACCTATTAAAAAAGCCTTTTTACTATCACAACCTTTCTATCATTGATCACAAATAAATGTTAAAGAGTCATAAAGATATTCCAATAATTGACCATAATTTGTTTGTTTATAGAAAGTTTCATATTTTTCTTGAGCAACACCTATTATTATTATTAAGATGGCAAAATTGAGAGACAATTCTTATTCTATGGAAAGTAGTGTTTTAATGAATACACCGATTAGTGAACTAATAGTGAAACACACCAACCAGTTGCAGTTAACATACAAAAGGGTTATCAAGAACAGGCGAATTATCAAGTCATAATGGGAGAGAATCAATAACCTTAAATCAGTTTCAACTACCAGAGTCTTTATTTCATATTCTTCCAAAGATAGTCCTGCTATTCCTACAGTACAGAACTGCTTTCATAGTCGAGAATGTTGTCGGTGTTTTGTAAAAAAAGTAAATATGCCAAATCGCGATATGCATCACAGAATAAGCATTATAAACTCTTCTCAGTATTTTATGCGAGTTGTCTACACATCTTCACAGGTGAGTCTTGGCTTATTTCTTGCCATACAACGTAAATAAATAAATATACATATATTACATACATTGCATCATCTGTGAAGGATCATTTTTCGCAAGCAATGCATCTTGGTAAAAATGGCTTATTTGTACTTACTACAAAACACTGATGATACGAAAGATTAAATGCTGTAAACATTTTTTAGCATTAAACTTAAGATGAAGTGCTTGTAAGGTATTTAAATTTGTTGGGGAGTTTACTAAATTGAGAATTGTCAATAGTGAAACAAAACGCCTTACATTTTCGGAATTGCTCACTTTGTATATAAGGAATGTTAAATTTAGGATTGTTATGCCAAGATATTTAGACAAATACAAAATATTCTTAGTGAAGAGAAGCCTTCGGTAGCAAAGTGATAACTACTTTTCCAGAAACATTGAATGGGAGGAAATAAATAAATTCTTTCAGTAGAGAGATTGCCAGTGGTAAGGATGGCCATTTCAGTAGAAAACGTTTTCAGTACGTACTTGTGTATCATAAAAAATGTTTATAAAATCTCAAACATAAACTTAAAAAAATAAACCTACCTTTTTACCAAATCAAGCGTGAACATAAAAATATTATAATCATAAATAATAATTATTAAAGAAAATGTGCGATAAACAATACATAATCAAGTGCATTGAAGTGACAAACTTTGGTAATTTTGAAGTCCACTTCATTTGAATATTCTTTCACACAATGTGTAAATAAAACTTCTAATTCTATATCAGCCATTAAATAGAGATTATTTTTGACAGGTAATTATTAACTTAACGCTTATTATAAACGAAACAAACAACCAAAGGGTTCAACCGTATTGGTTGTGAAAATACTACATTTACTTTTGTTTTATCAAATTATATTCATCCAAACCCTAAATTGAAATTTGCACATTTAATGTCAAAGGGTTTTTCACAATAATGATGCACGCATCAGGAGAGTAATATTTAATATTTAGAACATAGAATAAAGAATATAACACTAGAAGAGCCTGGAATGGAAAGAAATGTGTCATTGACTTAGTACCTTTTGGTTTAGAGCATTTAGAATGCGGTCTTACCTGAAGTTGTATATCACCTACCCATTTGAATTTTATAATCATGGTAAAACACAGTTTTGTATGGAAATAAAGGCCTCGATAAGGCCTATAATTGGATAACGAAACACCCACAAGGCACTTCTTATGTTATTCTTTATTCTATTTATTAAGAAACCCCGGTTACATGGTTAGTTGGTCAGATAAGATTGAGAATAATAATATATAATTACAATACTTGAAGAAATAAGAATATCAAAATTAGCAACAACTTTTTTAGGACCAGGAAATATATCACCTCGTTAAGCGTTTGTCCCAAACCAAATAAAGAATGCAAAGGCTGAATGGAACAAAGAAGTGTTGAAGCATCGGCAGCTATAAACTTGTTGCGGAGGGCACTATTCCTTGGTAGAGGTGTCCATGGGGCTGGCAGGCTGCGGGGAGGGGGGCTGGGCGGGAGAAGCGGGGGCGGCCAGGGGGGCCAGCGGGGCCAGGGGAGCAAGGGGGGCGGGGGGAGTGGCCGACGGGGCTGCCGAGGGGATGGAGCCCCCTGTCGATGG
Source organism: Limnephilus lunatus (assembly GCA_917563855.2). Lineage (NCBI taxonomy): Eukaryota > Metazoa > Arthropoda > Insecta > Trichoptera > Limnephilidae > Limnephilus > Limnephilus lunatus. The sequence goes on along the minus strand of OU830597.1, from coordinate 67,592,825 downwards.
CACGGCCGGCTTCACAAACCGGTCCGTGGGTCGGCGAATACAGCTAACATGCTAAAACAATCAATTTGGCAATGAGAATATTTCAAAAATATTATTACAGTCAAAATTGGTTACAATGAGCATGAAGGGACTGACTAAATTTTACTCCTTATAATTAATCCATTACTTGTTATACCTAAAATAGGTTTTTTGAAAATCGTATGCACCTACCTACCCGTCTCTACTATCAATATATTCGCAAATGTATAGTATATTTCAACAAATTAGTATTTCGACACATTTGTCTGTGAAAGTACCGTCACCAAAGGGATCAACGACACTAGTTATTAAATTATTAATTGAGAGCAATACTTACTGGTAGATGAGCTATGGGAGGTGTAGAGGCTGCCATCGGATGGAACACTCCGGCCAACACAGCGCAGCACTGTCCTCCGTGATGCTTTCAAACAAATCAAAATAAAGTACTCAAATTAATACATGCTGCCTAACTTAAATCACAGAATATTATCTAAAATCATCAAAAGAGCTTTATACCTCGTTACAAGTGAGAATGTTGTTGATTTTTAGTTTATACGGGAGCAATGGCGGCCGATGACCTATATTTCCTAAAATTCACATTCATTCACTAGCAAAATTTAAAACTGTAAAGTTTTAAGTTTGCTAGTGAATGACACGGATGTGTCGAAACCGGTAGTGGAAAAATTTAAATTTAAATAACAAATGTACATGGAAAGTAAAACTCTTCAAAACAAATTGTCTAGAAATTGTTACATAGTAATGCCCAAGAAATAAAAAAAGGATATTTTTATTACTAACGAAAAAAAAACCTATACAAACACTTGCTTTATTTTTTTAAAAGATAACATAAAACAAAGTAAAATAATAATGTATTCCAGACCAAGCAAGACTGACGAAGCGGGAGATATTACTATATTAATTTGTGGTATTTTAGCAGAAAAAATAAACACTATCCACTCATATAATTGTAATTCAAATTCATCCTTATGTAAACCTGATTGCTCTGTACTCACTGTTAAAACCAATGTTAAATACCTCGGTGTAAATATAGATAGTAACATAAAGTGGAAGATGCAAATTTGTACAACAGTCGAGAGACTAAGAAAATTAATATACATTTTCATTAAAATTCGAAACATTTTAAACATTACGATATTAAGAACTATTTACTTTTCCTTAATCCAATCAGTGCTACAATATGGAATTGTAGGTTGGGGGGGTGCCTTCAAAACTTCTCTTTTACCATTGGAAATCATTCAAAGAATAATCATAAAAATAATTTTAAAAAGGCCATACGATTACCCCACCGTCAAACTATTTCAAGATTTTAAAGTACATTCACTTCATGTTATCTACAAAAAAATCACAATCTTACAAATACACAAAGATTGCTTTAATAATGAGAGCTTTACTCCTTTTTCTAACAGCATTAGAACACATATTCTCGGCACTATGACTCTCCCACGCTGTAACACCACCACAGCCCAAAAATACTATAAATATATTGGAGTTAAATGGTTTAACCAATTACCAGCTAACTTAAGATTGGAAAAAAATTATAAAAAATTCAAAAAATCAATAAAAGCTCTTTTTATATAGCTTATTACAATCACTTCATCTTTTTAAATACTATATTTCTCAACACAACTTGTAATATCAGATATCCTTTTTCTTTCTTTATCTTCATCCTTTCTTTTTTTATCTCCTCCTCTTCGTTGTATTACATTACTTCTTTTATATGTTTCATACATATACTATATAAAAATATATAGACATATTATATAATATAAACTATTTTTCTAGCTTACTGTTAAGTATATTACCTATTCTTAGTTTTATACTCGTATATATAAAAAAATATGTGTTACTTCACCATTAGTAAATTTTTTTATTTTTATTTTTTAACTACATTCGTTTTCTCCGCCTTTTTTGTCACGAGCTTTGCTCCTAAAAAAAGGTGTAAACTTATTAAACCATGTATTCTTGAAATAAAAACTTTATATAATGTATTAACCATGTAATATTTTAAAAATAAATATATATTTAAAAAAAAAAAAAAAGATTCCCAACAAATAGAAAACATCTACTGGGAAAAAAAATCTAATTATTGTTAATTTGAAATAACCCTTGGGGTCAAACGGTTAAAATAAAGGGTGGGGGTAGGTGCTCTAATGCCGTCTTGCTGGAACCACATATCCCCCAAATTGATCTCTTTTCCTGTAATCGAGACTCAAAAAAGTTTTCCAGCGTGAAAACATACCGTTGTGCTGTAACTATCACAGTACTGTCATTTTCCTCAAAAAAGTAAGGACCAATGATCCTTAATTTGGATATGGTGCACCTAACAGTGACTTTGGTGAGTGAAGAGGCCTCTCATAGAGTTCCGTGGGTTGATGTTGGACCAGTACAGAATTTTTTTTTGTTAACAGCACCACAAATGTGGAAATGGGCCTTGTAAGTGCTCCAAAACGTTTCAGGGATTCGGTTGATCATTTCTTGACAAAGATTGAGGCGGTTTACATAATCAAGAGGTATAATTTCCTGAGCGTCCCTGTACAGAGGTGGCATGATTAGACTTGTATACATTGTACGAGACAACAAGGTGTAAGAATCATACAGTCTGAGGAATTACAAATGGATTTAGTAAACGGTACCTGAGGAGGATGGTAGCAGCGATGAGGGAGATGCGGGGGCCCCGGGGGCTGAGGAGACAGGGGCCGGGAAGCTCCTGGAGAGCCCCGCACCCTGTTGGCCTGCAATAATCATCACATACTCCTTAGTTTCTCTGATAAAATCATTTTTAAAGATTATTGGTAGCAAATACATAAGTGATTTAACCAACTAACTGACTGCAAAGCAACACGGTCTTGGCGTATATTTCTTGCTTCATTCACTCTTATACATCGTCTCATACATACCCTTCTATTATTCTGATTCTTGACATGGCCCGGCTCAAGTATTTGGTTCACTTGACCATGCCATGTCTTCAGGAGTATCCGACTTCTTCTACTATTCACATTCCTGTCATATATTCTCCCTTTTTTACATTAACCCAACACAGGAAGAAAATAATTTCCCTCAGGGCCCCTTTCCTTGGGGATGCTGTGTGGAGGGTCTTTTTAAAGAAAGAAAGAGAGAAAGTTCTGGAAAGGAAAAAAGTATGAGGGGTGGGAAAGAATCCAGGGGTCAGGGTGTTCAGGACTTACGGATTCATCACTCCTGGTGTGATACAAGATGATGGTTCAAGAGAGACAAGGTCAAAGGGTTCCCCCACATCTGCCTCTCCCGATCTGGCCCGCCACGCAGCTGGTGGGCAGGCGCAGCCACACCTGACCCGATGAACCCGGTCACCCCTGCTAAGTCATCAAACGTAGTGCACCACTTGGGTGACCTAGGTGTTGGTTTTCCAATAATTGGTTCCCATGGGGGCGGTACCCTTACCCGCCTCCCAAATTACAGTCCATTCTTCGTTCATCCGCTCTACAGACCCAAACCAATAAGTGATTTATGTTTTGCATAAAACATTTAAAAGTGTTTTGGTGTGGGTACGTTAATATTAAGCACTCCGATCTATAGCGAATATTCACTTTTTAACGAAATGTCAGATTTACGAAAACTTTGTGTTATTTCCGCTTCATAATTAAAGCTCTATAAATGAAACATTTCTGAACGTAGCCGAATACTAAAAACTGTTTTTGAAAAGTTACGAAATAAGCTTTCAAATTGTTACATTGCAAATAAATATTAACATTTGTAAATATTAAAATTTAGAATGCAAACATAAAAATGTAAAATGTAAATGTAAAAATTGCTCACGTGATGTTTTTATGTGAAAACGGTACTAAAATCATGGATTATGTAAAGAAAAAAAAAACAATACTCATTCTATTATATAAATGTATAATAAACAATTTGATCACCTCGCTTTTTTATCATTTCATACAAGAATATTTAATAAAAAATAACAATGTCTAGCGGTCCGTTGGCAATTTGGCAGGAAAAATATGTATCAACCGTGTATTTGACAGAATAGATCTTTTTATATATTTCTATGGACAACTTGAATAGGGATTTGCAGCTTGATTTATTATCGACCTTTTAATTTTTGTTTTAGGGATGTCACTAGAACAATAACGGAGTTATAACGATTTCTGTGGAAACAACGCTTATTGTACTTGACTGCTATTGTCATAATAACGAGTATATCTGCTTTGGTGGTGAGTGGTTAACAAAAAAATAATAATATAAACAATTTAATTCCTCTTTAAAAAATATAAACAGATAAGTTAAATGATCTCTTTTCAGTATCATAATAATTATTAATTCAATTAATTTATACAAATATTAATGTACTTACATTTTGCAAGCATTCATTAAATTGCCTTTCCTCTTCCATCTCTAGAGAAGATTCACTTTCAGAAAGATGACGGCACAGAGCTTCACGGCGCTCCACCTGTAAACATGGATATATGTATTATGAATATGTACATATTTATTTTATTAGGTAAGAAATTATCTTCCAGAATATTGGAACTTTGACTGTCCAACTAGGAAATTCCTGTTTTAGTACAGTCAAATTGACAATCTTCGTTCATATTACAATATACAGACAGAGCCGACAACTTGAAAAATCTTAATCATAAAATGAAACTTATTTAATTAAAATTATCTGCCTTATTATAACTATCATCCTGTCAATATCCATAATTGTGGATAAATATACGCAGTAGAACCCCGTTAATTAGAAATCCACGAATTAACAAATTCCCAAGTAATGAAATAAAAAATTGCCCAAAAATTTGTACCTCGGCCGCAAATTCAAATTCGGGTAGGTTCTATAGAATAAATTCGTACTAATACGACTTATGCCCATGTAAATCGAATTCTCGCAGCAAGAGAAAGACAAACATTTTTTTTTTGCAAAAATCTATGTTTTTGAATTACACAAACCAAATTTTCATGTGCGGGCAAAAATAAATTTTGAATTATGAAACACTTTTTTGGCAAAAATTTTGAATTAGGCGTTTTTTTTAATTATCTGAGTTCTAATTAATGGGGTTCTACGGTACTATTTATCAGCTAACAAACAATTGGCATTTAGCACAACTGATTGTACCCCTGGACCATTAGCAGCCTTCCCTCTATCGATAATGGCATGGAGCGCTCGTATTGATGAATTTACAAATATTTTGAAATCCAAATTATGTCAACAGTGTACCACATTATTATTGAGCATGTGGTGTCGGCCAAATTACAAAAGTTGTTCTATTCAGTTAACCCCTTAGGCCTCGGCCATAATGTTTTGTCAGAGGGTGAAAATATTTCCATTTTGCAATAAAATTCAAATAAATGGAATATTTCTGGATGTACCTGAAAATTTAAAAAAACTGTTTTGAAAGGTGATAAAATACGCTTTCAAATTTTATAAATCAAAATAAACACATCATTTTTGGAATATAAAAAATTTGCATTCAAATACAAAAAAAAATTTAAAAATGGCACACCTTACGTTTTTTCTAACTAAAATTACTGACAACGAAAAAAAATAAAAACACAAACATATTTGATTATACGAATGTATTATAAACGTTATTGGCTGCTCACTTTTTTGTCATTTCAAGAAAAAATAATGAATACAAAATTTCCTAAGTTTCACATTTTACTTATTTTGTGGTAAACTTTTAGATTTGAACATTAAAAGCATGGTGTTTACTCTTTCTAACATTGACTATATATCCTATTTCTCACTTTTAAGTAAGGGAGATACAACGATTTCTATGAGACTGAGTTGTTCTGAAAAGTGAACTAATTAGCCTAAGAGATTAAATAGCAAATAGAGAGTATCATAGAATAGAATATATAGAATGCCACAATAGAATTAAATATCAAATAGAGAGTATCATAGAATAGAATATATAGAATGCCATAATAGAATTAAATATCAAATAGAGAGTATCAATGTGTACCTCTAGTTGCAGTTTCCTCTGTAGACGTATATTTTCTTCACGGATACTTTTTTCCTCCATTGCATAGCGCTGCATTTTCTCCTTGCTCTCATTTTGAGACACTGTCAGTTGATTCCTAGAAATTAAGATTTTAACAGCGATAAGTTCAAAGGGCAATATATGTATTTAGAAACAAGTATGTATAATAAATAATGCAACGAAATATGCCACAGGTAAAGCAGACTCACCTCAGTTTGACTACTTCGGAGCGCAGAGTTTGAATGTGATTGCTCAAGTTAGATGCTGTATCTCCATTGCTGATATCACTGCAAAAATAATTCAATAAAAGCCGTTAGACAAGAAAATCCTTCAAACCTTTCAGTCAGCCACTTATAAACAATTAAAACAAACTCATAAAGGCATATAAATTTGTCACCCTGATAAATATTGCAGGAAAACAGATACAGAGCATACTCATAACAAAACTAGAAAAAAATAACTTAGATAAAGTGCTCTGTATGAACAGCTTAGCAGCTTCTAGTGAATAGCATAAATCTGGCAGAGTGGGATCAGTGACTGGTTGGTCCAGCCTGATCTGCAGAGATCTCTCTTCTCAGCCTTCAACTTGTAGACCACAAACCTGGCAGAGTGGGATCAGTGACTGGTTTGTCCAGCCTGATCTGCAAAGATCTTTTCTCAGCCTCCAACTTGTCCATCCTCTTCCACAGGCGGGTGACCAGTTCCTGTTTCGATGCATTCTCAAGTTCTACCTGGAGAATGTCAATACTATTGTGGGCAGCTTAGCACTTGAAGTGAATAGCACAAACCTGGGCAGAGTGGGATCAGTGACTGGTTGGTCCAGCCTGATCTGCAGAGATCTCTTCTCAGCCTCCAACTTGTCCATCCTTTTCCACAGGCGGTTGACCAGCGCCTCTTGCTCCTGTTCCAGCGTGTTCTCTAGTTCCACCTGGAGAACGTCAATACATACTATTAATACTAGTCAATGTCCTATTTTCAGATAGACAATTAGTTGTCTAGGTCGCCAACCCAAAACAAGCCAACTAATTTACCTTTTTGAAATACGTATTAAATTTAATATTAAATTTGAAATTAAATTATATTTTTAACTACTAGCATTTTTAAAAAGAAATTGAGTTGAATGAAATTTATTTCATGTTTCATTTAATCACATAAAAATGGCCTCTTTAGTGTTAACGGTGGGTGACTGACTATAAAAAGTACACACCAAACTTTCTGAATGTAATTAATGAAATTCCATGTTTTCAATTGACAATTAGCTCATAAATAATATGTGCATAAACCTCTGTCTAGCATTTTTTAAGGGTCATATTGAAATAAACTATGAATGGGGGAATATTATTTATTTAAAAAATCAACTTTTAAAAACAAACTTTATAAGAAAGCATAACTCAAGAATAGATCGAGAAAAAAAAAACTTTAAACGATTAATACAGTAAAACGACGCATCGAGGATTGATGCGAGTTTTGTATGAAATTAATTCGGGACTGAAAGAAGTAAACACAACGAAATCATCGACCGAGATGTCACTGTACCTATAAATTTTGTTCACGACGGTTATGGGTAGTATAAAGAAAATTAAAAACTGCGCTGCGAGTAATCTGCAAGTATGTTGCCTGTTATGTGCTGAAGATGAGCTGCTGATTTCTAACAGTATGGAAGATCTATGTACAGTCTCTCTTGTCTAGTATGAACGAAGTATGTATGAAGAATGAGTTAATGATAGATGTAAATAAGTCTGAAGTCATGGTTTTTGATGAGAGAGTACGAAAACAGTTTGCAACATAGTTTTGAATGATGAATACTTGGAGCAGGTGGATGAGTTTGAGTATTTGGGAAGTATGTTGATGGAGATGGGAAGGCTGAGAGATATTGAAAGAAGGGTAAATGCAGGTAACTCCATTAACGGAGGATTGATTAAAATTGGCGCTAACAAAAAACTGTCCAAAGAAACGAAGTTAGCAATCTACAATGGAGTGCTGGTACCTACCCTGTTATATGGCAGTGAGGCATGGAACTGGCAGAGGAAGGATGAAAGTAGACCGAATGCTGTAGAAACGAGATCCCTTTTTTTATTTTTTATGAGAATACCTCACAAAAGTCCCATCTGCTCCAGTCTAGAGCCATTGAGACTATGGCATCCCCAATTGGGGTATGTTGTAACGCTGAAGGTAGGTGGGAAGGGGAATGAGATGGGAAACAGGAAGGTAAGGAAGTGCCTGGCTATTCAGATCTAGTCACCAAACATGGCTAAAGCAATTTCAAGCGAAGTTTCAATTCTGAATGGTGTCTTACACTAGGACGATACTGAGAGTATCTTCCACTCTGGAAAGTGCAGTGAATACACTATATATTAAAATTAATAAATTACTTTGTTTTTACCACTATAATTGATTATAAAAAACCGACATGTTTCGTAAGCCAAGCTTACTTCATCAGGGTTTTAAAATTCAGTATTATTAAAACCGTGATGAAGTAAGCTTGGCTTACGAAACATGTCGGTTTTTTATAATCAATTATAGTGGTAAAAACAAAGTAATTTATTAATTTGAATTAAAATGGTGCCACAAAATAAGTTTGCTGTTTTAGAAGAAGTGATTACTATATATTATTTTAATTAATTAATTGTGAAATAACACAAATTAATCAAATAAAATGGGGATTCGATCCCACGACCTTCGAATTACGAATAGAGAGCCTAACCCCTCGACCACGGAAGGCCATCCTTGAGCCACATGTGCGGTAAAACTATGTATGATCGTTTGAGAAATGTGGAGATCCGCAGAGAATGCAAGGCTGATGTAGCGTAATGCAAGCAAATAGCGTTACAAGCATAATATGTAAGATTCAGAAAGGGATCCTCGGATGGTTTGGGCATGTAGAGCGAATGAACGAAGAAAGAAGAGTAAGAAGAATATATGACGCAAATGTGAATGGTAATAATAATAATAATAATTGGACAATTTGTAGAGCGCTGTTTTTGTGAAAAATCACCTCAAGGGCGCTTGAAGTCGGGGACGCCCAAGGATGATAAGGCATGATCAAGTGAATCAGATACTTGAGTCGGACCATATCAGGAGTCAGAATAATAGAAGAGTATGTATGAGACGATGTTTGGCGGTCCGTCCTCTCTGCCTACCCCTGCGGTTAAAAGGCGTGATGTTTTTTTTTTTCCTTTATTTTTTCCCATTGTAACTACATACATACAAAAGTAATTTTACATCATTTCTAAAATACAGTAATACATATATAAATATAAGGTACAATAATGTAAAAGTTAGCAATAAGTAAAATATATAATAGACAAGAGTAGGTAATGGGAACCCCCTAAGGTGCCTGTGTGTGGGTAATATAAACAAGATTGCTATATACATATACATCAATAAGTACAGGTAAAAAATGTAAATTTTAAAGTAAAGGTTTAGAAATATAGTAATCTGTGAAAACATTGTAGTAAAATAGTGAAGCATAAAATTTTGTTGATTTTTTGTTATAGTTTCAAGAAAGTAAATAAAGAATTGTATTGAAAAGTGAAACATGAAGGTTTACAAATAATTTATTGAAAAAGTGTTCCAACATCTGCATCATTCAACCATAATTTTTAATTCTTTTATGTAAAGTGATATTTTATCTATCATTTGAATGTGTTTTGGTAGAAGATTAAATGTACGAGGACCAATAAAGCTGCTATGTGTTTGCATTCATTTAGTATTGGTTTGGGGGGAGTAAAACATATTATTAATCCTTTTGCTAATTCTATTTTAATTTTTTACGAAACAATTTTTGTTTTTAAATACATATTTCATAGTCTGCAATATAAATAGTTTACGGATATTGAATATTTTAGTCTCTTTGAATAATACATCTGTTGAGAATGTTTTTTTTCTATTATACATAACTTTAATGATGCGCTTTTGAGTGGTTTGTAAAGGCTTAATAAATGCATCAAGCGCACCACCCCATCCTATAATGCCGTAGATTATTGAAGATTGTACCAGGGAAAAGTAGATCATTTCCAATTGGTCAAGATTGAGTACTTCCTTAAGTCTATAAAATGTGTATGTAAGATATCTTAAATTCGAGGTGGTTTTATCAATTTGAGATTTCCAATTTAGATGTGTATCAATAGATATACCTAAATATTTAATATTTTTAACTTTGACAAGTTCATTACACAGTGAACATGATTCTTGATTGCAACTCGTATTGTAGATTCTAATTTTAAGGTTATCGTGAGGTTTGTTTTTAATGTTTTTATAAAAAGTTAAATAAAATGTTTTGCTATGGTTTAAAATGAGTTTGTGACATTTTAGCTATGTTGAAACAAGTGTAATACATTCTTTTGCCTTAGAAAAAGATTCAATCCAAGAATTTCCGTTTACTACTATTGCCGTGTCATTGGCGTAAGAAATAATTTTTCCTTTTCCGGTTAGTTAGTTCTAGTTAGTCTGCGCTACACGAATGTTATTATTTTAAACTTAGTTTATTTCCAGTAATTTGGAATTATATTAACATGTTCATTCCCTTTTCATGATTTCCTAAAAAAGTTTGAGTTTGCCGATAAGCACTGAAAATTGCCTTGTATCTAAAAGAACATAATATCAAGACTAGAAATCTGAACAGACCACAAAAGGGCTGAAATACGTTGACAAAGGAATTATAGGGATAGGTATAGTGAAAGTAGTAGAAGGCTGAGGATTACCTTCTCTCTGCGTAGCTGCTCCAGGTTGGTCTGCTTGGCCAACGTTTCCGCCTCCAACTTCTCTATTTTCCTCATCAACTTGTTCACCAGACACTCTTGCTCTTGCTCCAATGTCTGTTCCAGCCGGCACTTCTCTTGGCGCAGCTGAAAACCAATTCATTCAAGAATTATGTGGGATAAATAATTAGATAAGTGGATAAAACAGACTAGTTACAAAACAGAGCTTGATAAAATCTGATTTTAAGTTTCCAAACCTGGTTAAGTTTCCGTGATAAATCATTTGTTAGACATTCTTCTTCTCTTTCATAATGATGAGCGAGAGTTTCCTTTTCTTGTTTCAAAGCTTGAATTTTCTTCAAAAGTGTGTTTGAAATATATTCCTCCTCTTGTTCTGCTTTAGCTTGCTGTAAACAATAAACGTATCATTGACTGTGTTCATAATTCATGGTCGCATATAGCATTTATGCAAGGTGAAACCCAATAAATAAATTACTGGGTCCTTAATAAGGATGTGAATACATATTTTGAACATGAAGAGACAAATTTCACAACATATATAACATTCACCAAAATATAAAAACAAACTTACGATACTGACTGACGCCTGCCTCAGCGTTCGATTTTCTTCTTGTAAAGATTTAACTCTAATCTTGTATGTTTCTAGTTCTACCTTCAACACCCTAATAATAATAATAAAAAACAACAATTAATTATAACATTATAATTGTATAAACAATAAACAATTGGGAAAGTAGACCCAATGTGGAACTACACTCTGTAGCATACCTCTAATGTTTCCTCCGGCCTCTGTGTTTCCTCCCTCCTACAACATGAGTCTCTTCAAGACCCATGTTAACTCCTTCCTTTCCTCAAAAAGACCCTCCACACAGCATCCTCAAAGATGACATAGGCCCTGAGGGAAATTATTTTCCTCAGGGCCTCCTGTGTGGAGTTAATGTAAAAAAAAAAAAAAAAAAATAGGAGATTTAGTAATTGTATGCAAGAAAAGCACGATTACCTATTTTGCTGTTGAAGCGAGTCTATTCTCTTCTGAAGCTGGTCCCTGGAGACGGGACTGGGCGGAAGCATGATGGCTCCTCCTTCCAGGGAATTAGAGTCACTTTCAGATGCAGAATCTGCCATCTTACTCGGATCTAAGAGAAATATTGCAATTATATTTATAAGAAGTGGTCAAAGCGTAATGGAAAAAACAAAGGTATGAGTAACACGGTTTGAAATACACTACCGGCAGTCACATCTCGACAAACCACAATAATTCATAAAAACTCATACTGAGCCCACACTGCGCATTATAGATGAGATGCAATTGCCAGCAGCAGCTGCAAAGTGCTGCACTGCTTCACCAGGTACATTCCCAGCCTGAGAGGAATTTTATCCATATTTGAGCCGTTATATCAAACAATGCACATATTGTTGGATATAACAAGGCTATAACTGTTGGATAGAAACTGCACTGGTTTTGCTTTATATATAAGATGAGACTGCCGGTAGCAGAAGCAAGGTGCTGCACTGCTTTACCAGGTACATTCCCAGCCTGAGAGGAATTTTATCCATATTTGAGCCGTTATATCAAACAATGCACATATTGTTGGATATAACAAGGCAATAACTGTTGGATATAAACTGCAGCTGGTTTTGCTTTACATATGAGATGAGACTGCCGGTAGCAGCAGTAAGTTGCTGCACTGCTTCACCAGGTACATCCCCAGCCTGAGAGCAATTCTGTGTCATAAAATTATTTTTCAGCATATGTATAGCCCTATATACATAAATAGACTGGACCACACTTACAATACTCGTTTTACATTAAATGAAGGACTAATCATACCTAAGCACTTAGACAAATATGGACAAAGAACGCTGGACTACGTGATACCAAATTGCTTAAATATGTTAGGGAATAAGGAGTAATGCGAGCCAGCGGGTAATGGGAGCGGTGCGACTAGAGACAAAACTATAGCTCGCATTCACTGGGTTGCCACTCGGGCGCCTTCGTCACACTGCGGCCATATTCCTCTGCCGCGCTAGGCTCGCCAGTGCCACGCATTATGTGACCACGGACGCTTGTCAATTTTTTGCCCCGCGCTTATAAAAAATACGAAATTTCAACAGCCAGGTATGTGTGAAGTTATATGTTTGTTACAATCAAATCTGTTCCATTTTATAGCTAATGTTATCAATTTTGAGCATCTGTGCGTATAATTTCATTACAAACTAGATTGAGTATATCATTTTATTAAATTTCAAGATGGTGGTATTCAGGTAATCAGAGCTTATTGGGCAGTAAGAGCTTATTAGGCAGTAAGTAAGAGCTTATTAGGCTAATACTAAGTAGCTCCCATTAAACATATGGGAATTTATAGGCTCTCATATCCCGCAAAGTCGGGTAATGGGAGCGATTCTGTTTTTTTGATAAAAGTTTATCTGTGGCCAAATGCTTAATAATGTAACATTGACGCTGTGATTAATTGATAGTCAAATAAGTAAGGATTTAGTTTCTAATAAAAAGTTCCTAAAGTATTTATAAATTTGCCTTTTATTTAACTTTTTCCTTAGTAGGATCCAATTCCCCCCTGATACCTGCTATATAAATTGAAAAATGTACAAATAATGCATAAACAAATATTATATTGAAAAATTGGCTCGCCGAAAGAAATAGTTTGTATTAGACTCTAAAAAACTAAACTAAACACAAAAAATTTCTAACTGCATAGTTTTTAAACTTCAAAGTAAAAGCACCCATTGACAAACTACTTAAAAGTACTCTGATAATTATTGATTATAAGTCAGGCTGATAATTATTGATTATAATATTTGTTACTTAAAAGTAGTTTATTGGAACTTTTCTTTTTCCTGAAATATTTTATTTCCCGTAATATTGTATAACTTTTTCTATATAATAAAAAAATAAAAAATTTAAGGGCCTGTTTCCACTTCTGTAAAAAACGAATGATAAAAAACCGGACTTTGAACGTCCTGTTCACACCCTCCGTTTAAAAAACAGAACTATAAAGAATTGGACGTTGGACACTGATAATTTTAAAGTATTATTTTTAAATGCTTCTGTCATTTTTTCCGACAGCACACCTCCTTCTTCCACCAGTGAGATTAAAATTTTAGGATTTATTGCTTTCGTACCTATCCATTATTATATTTAATATCCTATAAATAGAAGCACAGAGTATGCCCGCTTCTTTGCAGCTGGAGACAAGCAGTAGCTGCTTGCTTGCTTCCTTGCGACTGATGAGCGGGCGGGGTTAGGGGTTGGAGTGTAATGGGGCTCATGCCGGAATGACAAGTGTGAACAGCTTCCTACAAACTTATGAGCGAGCGAGTTCCGACATGATTTTTAAACGGATGCGCTGCGCTGGCCATCCATCTGACAAAAAGTGCCGGATCCGACTTATAATGCTCAATACGATTTTAAACGGAAACGAGAATGGGCAGAATGCAGAAACTGAGTTGATCCTTTCAATATGATTTTTATATAATAGGTATCACAGTTACAGACATCACCTAAGTAAATTCTTAATTTATTATTTTTTGTTTTAGCCCTTTACATGTCATACTGATTTTATTACTAGAAATTGTGTATAAAAAACTTAGATAATAAGCCAAGTAAATTATTGAGACCTACTAGCACCATATAATAATTTCATTGTGTAATTCTGGAGAACACAATTTAGGCTATTCATGACAAGGCACCACTGTGCAGGCGGGCAGTACAATTAATGAAATGTAGTGAGACCATTCACTTTATATGGTAGGAACGAAGCATAATATGAAAACCGTTTAGAAGCATTCGAATAAGAGTTTTTCTTGTTGACAAAAGCAAGACTTCGCGTTTTACGTTAATTTTCCAAATTGATAAATAGCAAAATAGCAGCAGAAAAAGAAAATTAATAAGGGAAAAGGTACTCCTAAGCTAGCGCATTCATGTAAATGGACACAAACGACCAATAAATATAAAATTATGCAGAATTTTTACTCTAGTAACCTAAAAAATGTCATCGATGACATCCTTGTAATGGATTAAATTTGTAATGTAATATCATCATTTTAAGGAGGAAAAAACAGATCATGTGTATTACAAAATGTTATTTATTGCTCCAAAAATGAGAAACAGTTACTTACCAGGTTGGACAGTATTTCCATCCATTATTTCGATATTAGTAGGAACAAATTTTTGACATTTAAACCACCCCGGTACAATAAATAATATTCTATTCACTCACAGATGAAACTAAATAGCACTTATTGCCTTTTTACAGTGAGTATTTTTATTAAAAATTCTAACAATGGCTTAATTATTGACGGTATATCTAAAATCGCAATAAGAAAAAATGGACTACCGCGTAGACATTTTAAAAAAACCTTTTAAAGGACCGTTTTCGTGATGACCATGTTATGTATTTTTCTTGTGCCTTGAAGAAGAAACTCTTCCTACACCCGTATTGTCTATGAACAGTGTCAGAACTTCTGAAGTAAAATTTCCGAAAGTTTTTAATTTCCTAAAAAATTTCCTAACGGACCGTTTGCCTGCGTTCCGTTCAAATCAAATACGCTGAGTTAAAAATCCTGCGAGATTCGGCCGCACCTGTTTGCGTGAGAGCAAGCGAGAAAAACGAAGCATTTACCTATTGAAATTTAAACGATACTTGATTATGGCGGGAAATTCAAAAATTTTCAAGGTCAATTTTAACGGATATAAGTGAGGTTATGTTAGAAAAATATATTTTTCCGTTTAAAATGATTTTATTTGTCTTACAGCTGAAGGAAAAGTGAATTAAAAACTTTTTATTATAGATAAATATCTGAATACGCGCCTTTGGATGCTAATGGGTGTAATTTAAGGGGTAAAAGTACATGTGCGAACATAACATTTTTTTCGATTTAACGGATTGTTGACATATAGTACGTCATAACAAATCCCACGTGACTTAACATAACCTCAATATTCTGACAGTTCAAATAACAACATAACCTAAAAGCAAAATATTAACACTTTGCAAACCTGATAGAAATAATTGATTAATTATTAAAAATCGCACAAATGATTATCTTTAAAGGTTTTTGCAATGCAATTTTTTTTTGCATAAGCATTTTCATTTAAAAAAAGTTTTCTTTAAGCAATTTTTATCTAATATATATACTAAAAATCTACACTTGTGAGCTGTCCTATAGTAGTCCCAAAGAGGTAGCAAGTGACGTCATAATTCTAGTATCTTCTGGTTTTTTCGTTTTCATGCAATGCATGTGAGAAGTGAGATTTTGATGTTTTAGAAAATTCGTTAATGTCATCACGTACAACCCCTATCTGGGACTAATCCATAAATGAACTAATACCGACTAATCCATAAATATACCACATCAGACTACTCTATCTACAGAACACACTCCTGTGTAAACTTGTTTTATTTGTGTCATGTGGTTTCACTTATAGATGATTGGCATTGTGTATGATTCTACCTAACTTACTTTCTTTGAAAATGCTTATAAAATAATGGTATACCTACCTTCATAATTTATAACTTCTTCAAAGGCGAAATGGCTGTGGCAAAAAAATTGAAACTGAGTTAAGAATATTTGGTTTAATGTTAAATTAAAGAGTTCCTACAAATTGAACCCAAACCACACTTCCCTTCCTCTCACCTAACTCCCTCCCCTCCCCACAACCTCCAGCCTCACAATGCATCCCAATTGGGGATGTCAATCCCATAGTCTCACTTGCTCCAGACGGCTGGGAATCTTATGCTATCCACATCAAAAAATATATATTTAATTTCTATTTAG
This sequence comes from Limnephilus lunatus, assembly GCA_917563855.2. Taxonomy (NCBI): domain Eukaryota; kingdom Metazoa; phylum Arthropoda; class Insecta; order Trichoptera; family Limnephilidae; genus Limnephilus; species Limnephilus lunatus. The sequence goes on along the minus strand of OU830597.1, from coordinate 67,576,306 downwards.
TGATCTTGAATTATTAACATCCTTGAGGTGTTTTTACATGAAAACAGCACTATAATATTATTATTATTAAACTTGTATCTTCTAAAATGCGATTCAGCAGCATCTACCAATAATAAAGTTAAACCACATTGCAGTGAAGTAACTCATGACTAGTATCCGGCTGGCGGTGGCAAAACAAATTGGGAATGCATGGCGAGCAATATGCTGAAATACGCCAAGCCAAATAATCTTTTATAGCTAAGTCTGTTGGCCCTATAAAACAAATTTGACTGGTTAAATAACGATAATTTAATTGTTTTGCCTTTAATAATGAGCAGCTCTGGAATTTTCATTTTGCCACCGCCAGCCGGATACTACTCATGACTTTTGGAGAAAAAGTAAGGCAAATTTGATGGTTTGAAATCCGAAAACAGAACAAAAACTGTAATATATGGGCATGTAGTTCCATGCCAACTCAGAATCAAGTCAGCTCAACACCTTTTTGAAAAGTCATTAAAAGAAAAAAAAATATTTTAAAATAGCCCGTAACCCTCAACCGATTACAAATTTTCAACGGAGGTTCTGAGTTGATTATATTCAGAGTTGTTCGGTCACCGTATGAACATGCATTCATTTGCAGACAACTACATTTTCTCAGTGCCTGTACGCTCCTTTGTAATGATGCTGCTTTCTTCAAAATATAGATTTCTTGAAATTATGTATATGAATCTACAATTTCAAGTGATTCACGTGTCTTCACACGTACCACAATTAATTGAAAGTTATTTGGATATACCTGCCACCAAGTCGGTATTAAGTTTGTATTCAGAGTATACCACTTACCTAGCAAAACTGAAGCTGAATTGAAAAAATAAGATGTTTTCTCAAATTCCATCAGAATGAATGCAGTGGTTATTATTTAGCAGACAGTGCGCAAAATCAATATATTCTTGGAGTAACGGCAGACAAAAAGTAGCGTGCAGAATCCTAAAATCTAAACCGAATAATATGATGTGAGGAGATAATAAAAACAAAGTAGTAATTTTTCATAATAATTGCATTTAATATACATTAGGCTTATATATTTATTTACATGTTAACCTACTGGATCTATTTATTACAAACAATTCTGTAGAGCCGCATTCCAACGTAAGTAAAAAAAAAGCAGCCAGGAATTGGGTGAAAATTCCTCTGGAAAAGTTTCTAGTTTACTTTTCTTGCTCCTGTCTGAAATGCGACTTTAAATGTTCTACAATTACTTAACAGGGATATCAAACCCCAATAAGAATATGATATAAAAAATTAAATAAGGATAAATAAAAACTTCAGTTCCCAATTTACTGAATACTGTTAGTTATGTCTTACAATCATTTATTTGGATCAAAATATACACCAATCGAGTTATATCCTGTTAAAAAAAAGCAGATCAGAATTCTCCACCTGCGATGATATGGAACCAAAGAATATACAGTGAAACCCACTTAAGAAGTTCACACATAACAAGTTTTCATAAGTTTTGTTTTCGGTTTCTTGAAACATGAAAAAAAAAGGCCTAATTTATTCCACAAAGTTCTTTTTTCCGGTCCCTTGGAAAACCTTAGAAGAGAGTTTCACCATATGCATTGTTAAGTTCAGAATTAATTATATTATATAGTTAAACGTAAAAACTTAACAAATTAATGATTATCAACTTCTTTTAGGTTGGGTTGTTTAAAAAAATTTGAACAATTCGTCAAATACTTGAGGTTAATTTTCATATTCTGTGTAAGTTCTGCTATTATATCACTAGTTGGGGCACCCTGCTTCACTCAGGGAGTTGATGAGTTCAAACCCACGGCGGATCTTGCTTAATATACCCCTATCATACCCCACCCATACAAAAAAGGCTTCGAATGGTCCACAATATTCCAGAACATTCTAGTGTTCTTGAATGTTCCACGACGATCTGGGATGTTCCTGAACATTCCAGAATGTTCCGGGAATGTTGTGGAATGCTCTCGAATATTCTGAACTGTTCTAGAAATTTCTAGAGGGCGAAACTTCCACTCCTTATATCTTCAAAAGCACGCCCTTGAGGTAAAAACGGGAACCTTCTTCATGTATGGGGGATAGAGGGCTACCACAACATATAACTCCCTAGATCATACCGGGACTCGTTTCCGAGTTTTAGCAGGACGCACACTTTCTTTTATAATATATATTGATTATAGACCAGTTGCTTCGTAAAACTGAAATAATCACAGAACTAGAATAGAACTTTCACAGAATTTAAAAATTAACTTTATTTAAGAATTTAAAAATTAACTTAAAGTATTTGATGAATTGTTAAAATTTTTTGAAACATCCTTAGTATTACATTTACTCACAGATTTTTTCAAGCATCCTACAAATGATGATTGACATACGAATGTATTGTAATCTAAGCAGCATGTGACTTGCCATTTTTGACCACGTCTATAATGTTATGTAACAAAAAAAAATTATGCATCTACCAACATATTAAGTTTCATGCAAATCCTGCAAGAGGTCTTATTAAATGATTTTCAATCTCTTGTATAAAATGAAAATACATATAGAAAAGTGATTTTAACCACGCCAATATAAAAAACACAGAAAGAGTTTGTAACTTGAAATAATAAGCTACAATGTAGTGATTTTGATGATTACAAATGCAAAAGCTTTACTTTTGGGTTATTATGCCGTGTTGCGCTACCTCCTTCTTTGGCCAAAATTTCAGATAGCATTAGTGTCCAGCATGCAATGCATCAGTGCAATTAGACATCTGTCCTGATGATGGACACTGTATGGAAAATAAATCGCTATACATACAGTGAAACCCATTTAAGAAGAAGTTTTCCTACTAAAGAAGTTTGATTTTTTCGGTCCCTTGAAGACTGAAACTGTCCAATTCATCCCACTTATAAGGATTTCCCGCGTAAGTAAAATTTTTCCGGTCCCTTGGAAAACTTCTTGAGAGTTTCACTGTAATACTTTTGGCCGTGAAAATCTCAAATCATATCTGCAATAAATGCTTCAGCTTAGATTTTTAAAATTCAATAAAGTTAAATTGGTGATCAGTTAAAACTGCTACAAAAGTGGTATATTTTCTCCTGAACAACAAAAAGGGTTAAATAGGGTCACTTTGCCACTTAGACAACGTTAAATCATTTGAATCGAATATGTAGTTCATTTTCACTTCTCGTGATTTATAAATATTTGTAGGTACTTATCGCCAACTAGGTGCGCAAGTGACCAGATGCCGGGTGTTGGGATGCAATAATGAGTCTCTCAATGGATAAAAAAAACGTCATTGTTATGGTCAAGGCATAATATTATTTACATAAGTCATTTCATTAAAATAGTAGTAATTATCCATACAATTACTATTGGATCAATGTAAATTATTATTAAATATGTGGAGAGGATTTTTTTATGTATTTCGAAATATTTTACCCACCTAGAATGTGTGAAATTGTATAAAATATAATTTGTAAGTCAGTTAAATTCACTCAATTTTAATCTCTTGCTTTCTATAGCACCACTGTCACTTTTAACAATTCGCCTAGTTTTGAGAGGATTTATATCACTTTTGGGTGTATCTGTAGAACTATTATCACCGCTTTGTTTAACAGTTATATTGAGACACTTTTGTCCTTTATCATTGTTCATTTTGTTATTGATTAGAGAGTTTTGAATATCATTCACTAGATCACTATGCTTCATGCTGAGGCGGGTTTCCCCGAGGCTGGGCTCAGTAGACAGGCGAAGCGTACGCAGCACCGGGGAGGGGGTGGTGATGCCGCCGGGAGTGTCGCTGGACATGGATGAGCGCGGGGTCATTACGCCCATGGTGCTGGTGCTGGTGCTGCTGATGCTTGTGTCCTTGCCCTTCTGCAAGGACTGCAAGCCTGAGAGGGGGGCCGATTCTCCTGATTCACTGGATTGAGGTTCACTTGACTCTCCATTTTCTGTTTCACTCGTTTCCATAAGTTTACCTGCAAGATCAAAATGGTCTCATTTACAATAATACACCACAGAATTAGGTAATCACGATACATTACGTATTATACTACAGATAAATACAAGTCTGAGTAAGAGGAATGATGTTTATACATCAACATTTTTTAACAATATTAAATATCAAACTGTTAAATAATTATTTTTTTTTATTTAGTGATATTCTGATATAACAACTGATTTTTACAGTAATCACCAAACATATATCATCTCACTTATTAGATTCTTATGCGCCGGTTAAACGTTGGTACGGAAAAGTCGGCCTTAAGCCAAGCAAGGCCGTTTTAACCCTGCAAACTCTGTTGTAATAAGTAAAGTTTTTCACTGTTCCGACCTTTCCCATTGCATTTTATTTACACTGTGATTATAAGTAAGGGACATTGAGTTAATGCTATACTAGTCCCAGCGAGAGATCTTACGAGACGTCATCGTTCTAATATCATCTGTCTTTTTGTTTTCAAACAAGACGCACGAGAGGAAGAGGATGAATGTTGATGAAGTCCGTACGAGCTCTCGTTGGGACTAGTTTATAATAAACATACCATTTAGGGTTGGGAAGGGAATCTCGGGAAGAAAATCTACTTCGGCATTACGCTGCTGCATAAGTCTTTTCAATAAATTAGATATTTCTTCGCGCTTCCTTGTGACCACTATTTCCTCAAACCAATTGACCAATTGCTTTATTGGGAGATGGTAATCGACCACAGGTTGCTAAAATAACAACAAAACAAAAGGACATTAATATCTACATTCTAATATAATTTTTGTTGTATAATATGCACATAAAGTTAAATAATTACCCTGAAGAAATGTTCTACATATTGCAGTAGATAAAGACCACAGTCAGTAAAGTTGTTCTGTTGGGGTATCTTAGGACAAGAACCCTTGATATTATCCTTAGTAAAGGTTTTATCTGTAGACACCTAAAAGAATAAAAATAAAATTGAATATTACCCACAACTCTTGGAAATTTCTGTTTTTTATTTGGATCTGAGAAGTTTTGTAAAGTACACACATAGTAAACTGCTTAATTGGTCTCTCTTATGTTTATTTCACAATGGAATTATCGTATTCTACAACTATTTGATTCCTAAATATAATTTTAAAAAATCTATCACTGTCAAATTGCAAAACATTCAGTAGAAAGGAGTTTAATTTTATTATGATAACATAAAAATAAATAAATAAAATCAATTACCTTGGCGTGATATTCACAAGTGAGGTAATCCCTTAGAGTTGCAACAACTCGGGATCTGGAAGCCCCGGCCAGGGAGTCAAATATTAAAATACAGGGTCTGAAATAAATAAACCAAATTATTTACATATTCACCAAGAACATATAGAAATGGAGGTGGCTACACAGAAATGCTGAAGAGTGATAAGATGCTTTACACTTTAGGGGGAACACACGCAAGTGAAAACCAGTAACAAAATACATATATTTTTTACACATAAAATGTCACTAAATGGCCCAACACTGACTTTAACTTCTGTTTATGGAATCCTATTACAAAGTAGGCTATAATTTTGGACAATTTTGGGGTGTGAGTACTGTACACAAAAAAATTCATTAAAATCACAGACGTACATAATATATGAACATGCCCTTACGTATAAGAGGCGTGTTATTTCCCTCTCCCATTGGAACCATTTTTCGGAACCGGCTGGGCTTGCGAGAGCCCCGCGTTAATCTAAAAAATGTAACATCATCATTCTTGTCCGGACCAGTGTCGAGCTCTTATCGTACATTTTACACACGGACGTTGTATGTCTATGGAACACATACTTTGACATCGAGATACATTGTGACGCAAAACACAAAGCCGCTGTTTTTAAATGTTAAACATTTGTAAAAGTGTCTACGGAAACAAAATATTCGACTATGATAATACTCAGAACCTTACTTTGCGAATTTGGACTTGACATATCTGGTCATAACGTGGCATGCAATTCGCGCTCCCACATAAAAAGGTCTATTCATTCAAAAGCAGATTTTACTTTCAAGAACTAAATGGTGATATTATAGTGCGAGGTGCCTATATACTGTTAGATTGATTTATTGGCGAATCACAAGTCTCTTTCCTCTCTTCGTCCCGCCATAGTTGGTTTTTACCCCTCATCTGTAGTTCTCGTCTAGCTATTTGTATGTCTATGATTAAAATGTACATATTATTTTCGATGATGTATCGATTCTAAACAAATTCCATTTTCTCCAATGTGTTCCTTCTTTTAGCCCGCCTGAAGTGTGTTAATTAGAATACTTACTGTTTGATTGCTTCATCTTTAGGCTTATCATTATTTTCTGCAGGTGACCTGTCTGAAATGTTAGACTTGGGGTCATTTTCTTCATTGTCAGATTCACTGGCCAGCATGTCTAAATCTAAATCACTCTCCTCCGCTTCTGCTTCATCCCTCTCACTGAGGTTATCCCCGTCACAGTTGAGTCCTAATTGTTCTTGTTTGAGAATTGGTGTCAATAAAGTGTCGCCTACTGCAATTGTTTTCCGATCTGCAAATAAAATTCACAATAATAAAATCTGTGTTTTTTTTTCATTGTCAGTAATTTTAGTTAGAAAAAACGAAAGGTGAGCCATTTTAAAAACTTTTTTACTTATGTTTGCATTAAAAAAAAATTATATTTCTAATTATAAAATTTGAAAGCATATTTCATCACCAAATTATTTCAAAAATAGTTTTTAGTTTTCAGATACGTTCCGAAATATTCAATTTATTTGTATTTTATTGCAAAGTGGAAATATTTTGACCTTCTGGCAAAATTTGCCCGAAGCCTGAGGGGTAAATTACTATTATTTTTGTTAGACAGTGCTTCCAGAGGGCACAGACAATATCCCAATCTTACCTCTCTTCTTCATCTCCTGAGGTGAAACAAGACGGTCACCAATCATAGATCGGCAGCCGTCCAGCCCCGGGAAGCAGATGATGGCGAGGAACCAATGACAATTCTCATTGATGGGAACTATCACAAAGTCCCGCTGGAAGATGTTGACGTTTTTGGTCCACGACTTGACCCGGGCATGTCTCTTTTGTGCCGGTGTCAGCGAGGTGTCACATTCGTGAGGGTTGGATCTTCTAGGAACAGAATAAACAATCAGAAAAGAGCTTGGAAATATAATAGGAAGATTGATGCAAAACAAAACAGAACCTGCTGCGGCTACTTCCTACTAGAACCAAATAAAATACTTACTTTAGTAGTTCAGTTCCTATGAAAAGTAAGAAATCAGTTTGGTCTCTAATTCTAACAAATAAATACATATTATGTATTTTAATTCTATCAAAAAGCTTTTCCAAGAGTGCATATTTAAATATCATAAACCTTTATCCGGGCGGTAAGTGTGCACCTTGTCACAAAATATAATGATTAGTTTTAAAAAAAAAGTGCTAGTGAATGTTACTAGAAAGTAGACAACGGAGAAAAATGTATGCAGTTGATTTAGTAAATATGTATATATATCAACGACTAAATAAAATACCCTAAGAGAGGACTCAATATACGAACAAAACATTCTGTCGAAATAGTTATACAAAAATGGCAGCCAAGATAGAACAATTATTTAGGTAATTATCGGTTCGGACTGGCCACGCTTATTACGAATAATTTTTAGAAAACAACTTTAGATTCGCCTTAATTACTATAAAAGGAAACTTTTTGGCTTGGGGGCGGCGGAAAATAATGCATTTTAATTTTCAATTGTGTAAAATTAAAATTCACTTCGCGAACCGATCGGTGACTGTCAGCGGATATTAGGCACGTCACTGTTATGTTGGTATCACTGATGCATTGCAAAGAACTAACATTTGTTTTTATTTCACAGACAATCAATCATAATTACACAAACCCGCTAGACAAACCCTGCTTTACCAAACAAACCATTCAAAACCTGGGATGTTTTTTAAAATTATGATGACATGCAGCTTTCATAGTTTAACCTTGTTTTCATGTATCCCACGAAGTTGGCCACAGTAGTATTCAGTTCTTTGCAATATATACCAACATAACAGTGACGTGCCTAATGGCCGCGATTTGACATCGTGTAGATTCGCGAAGTAAATTTTAATTTACGCAATTGGAAATTAAAATGTAATATTTTCCGCTGCCCCCAAGCCAAAAAGTTTCCTTTTATAGTAATTAAGGCGAATCTAAGGTTTTTTCTAAAAATTATTCGTAATAAGCGTGGCCGGTCCGAACCGATATTTACCATTATTTATTACTTATCATATAAACTAAATAATAACCACGGAAACCATTTGAATGTAATGCCATTTTTGTAAAAAAGTTTGTTTGCTATGTATTTGGATCGGTATGCCAAGTCCTTCTCTTAGGTATTTTGTTTAGTCATTGATGTACATGGATATAGGATAATACCTGTTGGCTTTAGTGGGCTTGGTGGTCAGTCTCTTGTAGAAGAAGGTACTGAAGACGTGAGTCTTCTCTCTCTGCTGAGGTGTGAAGACATCGTGGCACAAATACTTGAGGTAGAAGTCTATGATGACATCGTTAAGGAACTGATCTTGTGCCAAGCACATGTAATCCTCCGTATTGATGGATATACCTCCCTTCCCAGGAGGGTATATAAGGATCTGTCGGATCTCCGTGGGATTTAAGCTGAGAATAAAACTTTTGGAGATGTAATGAACATACAAAAATGAGATGTTTCAAGAAAAAACAATAAGAAAGAAATGTAATAAGTTATCGTAGAAAGCAAACACTTTGTGGCTTGACATTATGTAGAATGAAACAAGTACTTTGTTTAAAAACCACTTTATTTTTATTTATATTCGTCGACCGGTTTCGGTTGAACTCAACCTTCTTCAGGACAATAAACATATAAACTAAATTACATTACAGAGTGAAGATTCTAAGGTAAACATAAAAGAAAGAGAGAGAATATAAGAGAGGGAGAGAACATTAGATACTGGTTGGTGGAAGGGTAGGAGGCGGAGTCACGGGGGGGTGGGTAATTAACCAATAGTCCGATTTTAAAGTTATTCCCTTTCTCCCCATGTAACCCCCACCCCCCCGTGACTCCGCCTCCTACCCTTCCACCAACCAGTATCTAATGTTCTCTCCCTCTCTTATATTCTCTCTCTTTCTTTTATGTTTACCTTAGAATCTTCACTCTGTAATGTAATTTAGTTTATATATTTATTGTCCTGAAGAAGGTTGAGTTCAACCGAAACCGGTCGACGAATATAAATAAAAATAAAGTGGTTTTTAAACAAAGTACTTGTTTCATTCTATCTAATGTAATAAGTTTTGACTGTATGATGGTATGGGTTGATATGTACCTTTTGTTCCCAATAGCCGTGGCTATTTGAATGCTATTGGATCTAGTAGTCATCATTTTAGCAGTTTGCTGCACTTCCTTGGGACACGTTCTAATTAATATATCGTTTGCCTCTTGGGAGGTAAGATCTTCGATGCAGGCTCCAAAAATCTGCTTCAAGGCATTTTTGGTATCATCACTGATAACATTGGGTAGAAGCGTAATTCGTTTAAATTGCTCCTCTTTAGCCACAGAGTTGTAAAATGGTCCTGAAAAAAAAAAATCATTGTAAAACATATTACAAGATTAACATCAATAATTGTCCTCCGTAAACTAATTATGCTAGAAACGATGGAATCGATGAAAACAGCAGTTTAGCAGTGTCGCCATCGTTCATCAGAAATTCAATTTCAAAACTCGGTCGCATCAACCTTAACCTGGCTGTCGCCGTTCGGCCATGGGTGGCCGCGGTAGGAATTTAAAAAAAAAACTTTTTTGGATGCGATTTTGACCCTTATGCAAGAACAAGGTCTGAATGGTTTGGGCCATTCTCGGTCTTGACGTAACAAAAAGCCGCATAGCGCCTAGCCTCTCGGAATAAATTACAAAAATTATCTTTGGTTGACTTGGCGACCTCGGCCTCACTTCAACTGTCATTTTGTATGTGTAAACTTTGAAAATGTAAAATATTTACATTAATTGTACGATCAATGTCATAACTAGTTCGAAAACACCCTTGGATTGTTTTTTTTCACGTAGGGTGTCTATTCAGGTTTGTGTAGAAATAAAAAATCAGTTCATTTTCGTATAAATATATTTTTTTACGATTTGTTTCCGGAGTGGGAAAAAGCTAATTTCGCGCGGTTTTTTCCAAATACGCCCGGCTTTAGCCAGGTTAATAAATAAAATGAAAGCATTTTCCTACTATAAAAAAAAATAATTGTTCGAGTCTCTAGTTAAATCAGTATCGGCAAAACAAGTATCTTTAACACCATAGATCATTAATAAATAAGAGCAAGTAAATACCATTGATGTCCGTCATGTTCAGAGCCTTACGCACATAGGACGCACACCACTGCACGGTATATAGGAAGAGCACGGGCATGCCTTTGCCCGAGTGAATGAGCACCTTGACCACTTCCTTCATCTGCAGCTGCAGCGGCACCAGTACCGTGGGGTCGTCCACCCTCGGCGCCACTATGCGCACACCCTTCATGCTGATCAGGATCTAAACAAACATTACATTAATACATTATTACAATGGATCATCTCGTTACAAACATAAATGATTAAATAATACATTGTCAAAAACATTGCAGAGAAGGAAAACAAATTAAATGTTCCATAACCCGCCCTACTTTTAAGCACAGATTATGGAATTAACACCGCATTTCAACAATTACTACAAGAAACAACTATTTATGTACACAAAATATGTTATTAGGTTCTTAGTTTAGGTGAACTAAGTAATTCATGAGCATTTAGATGGAAACAAAACTTCGCTAATGTCAAATCCATACAAAAAAAAATAAACATGGTGGCAAAGGAGACATTTTATACAGGAATTTTTTAAACTTTTATTGAATAAAAATTGAATTGCATCTTTTACAATTTATCCAAACATTAGTAGTTATTTCTTGATGAAATTAAGTTGAAACGTGGTGTAATTTCCAAAATCTGTGCCTAACAAAAGTGTGCTTGTGAAACATTTACTGAAAACAAATAGTCTCTATAACTGGGAAATAATCCACAAGCCGCCGCATGACGCTACACTTTTAATAGGCATAGATTTTGAAAAGTACACTACTTTTAAACTTAATTACCAAAAGAAACATCGGGTTCAGTCAGGATAGATGGAAAAATATGCATTGAAATTCGATTTTCATTCAAAGTTAAAAATTTCCCACATAAAACTTTTTCATTGCCGCCATTTTTTTAGGGATTTGACATCTGCGAAGTTTTTTTAAATCTAAATACGCATGAATTACTTAGTTTACCTAAACTAAGAACCTTTTTTGTTTATGTAAATTGTTGAAATGAATTGTGATTACCATAACCTGTGCTTAAGAATGTGGCGGCTGGTGGATTATTAATTTAATCTATAATTTATTAATTGGTGACTAATTTGTTATATCAAATCATGATGGATTGTTGAAAGTATGTACTTATCACCTGTTGGATTCTTTACCTTTTCAATAGGAGTAAATCTGTGAGAACCGATCCTCACTGTTCTACAGTCCAGGGCGGTACACAGAGTCTCCGGCTGGTTCATAGTATCCTCTTTGATGTCTTCACGATCCTCATCTAAATGAGATAACACTATGATAAGATTTATTGTCAAATATTCTACACGTGACATGCAAATAACAATGATTTAAAAAAAAAACCATTTGTAAGGCAAGACTTATAGCAAGTTTGAAATGTTTTATTCAACTGTCGAAGTCCAATACACGTGTGAAACAGTGAAAAAATCCAGCACACGAATCTGACAGTTCCGAAAAACAAGACACGGAAAATGCGGATAATGCAAGTTATAATAAAAAATCAGCACATAGTACTTTAAATTTAAACATAATTCAGGAATACATAATTAAATAAACACATTTAGTTAAAAACCTTCTTTTTTTGATAATTTCGAGGAAACAGACATCGCAAAAAAAGATCGAATGTCATAGACATAGAAAGAAAAGATGGCGGGCAAAAAACAAAATCCAATCGTGAAAATGTTGCCAGCCGAAAAATTTTCCTTGCTTCAAGAATGGGGAAGGTTGTTTCAAAACGCAAAAGAAAACATACCAACTAAAAGATTTTACAAAATATGGTAACAATTTATTATCGTTAACAATAAGCGTGTTTTCACGTCAACGCGTGTTTCCACAGAAATCGTTATATCTCCGTTATTGTTCTAGTGACATCCATAAAACAAAAAGTAAAAGGTTCATAATAAATTAAGCTTCATATCTCTATTCAAAATTATCTAAAGAAAAACATAAAAGACCTATTCTGTGGAAACAAACTTTGCGCGCCATTTCGTAAAACGCAGCCCGTTTGTGCCGATCCGCCTCCTACAAATACCAGTTTTTGTCGCGAAATTTCTTCGAAAATGGCCGAGAGAGTATTTGTTTATTGTAGTAATATATATTTGCTATGCTTTTGTGACATTTTTTCTTTGTTTGAAGTGTTTTTCTCATATAATTAGGTGCGTTTATATTGCGAGTCGAGTTCACCGAATTCTTTGTCATTTTAATTTATATCTTAGTTTGCATAACGCTGCATGTACATACCATGCACAAGCATGAACGCGAGCCGAGCCACGAATTATGCGAAAGGGACAAAGCAACGGCAAACGGCGCGTTATGCCGCTTGCGATTGCTTTATTCCTTTCCCGTAATTCGTGGTTCGGTTCGCGGAAATACCTACGTGTTTATAAGCAGCATAAAGCGCGCTCTACACACCCGCGAAACACGAGTGTGGATCTTGTTCACGCCTTCGCAATCTTCGCATTCGCGCTTCGCGCCATTCCCCGATTTTTGTCGGTTTTTTGGCCCGCGACAAAGGGTTTGCAAAAACAAGACTGAAGCTTTGCGAGTGTGGATGGACACAGTTCACGCGCGGATCGCGGCGTATATTCACGACGTGAATTCACGGCGTGACTTCGCGCGCGAGTGTAAAGCCAGTTTAATAATTACCAAAAACAACACTTCGTTCAAGTACTGTAAGAAAAAAAATAGATTTACAGCACAAATATAATTTTATTTAAAATAAAACATTTATTAAAGGTATATTTTTACAATAAGAAAAAAAACCTGTATGTTTGTCAATTATGGTAAAAAATGAACAAGAAAAAAGTAAATGAAAAAAAGCTAAATTTTATGATAATTTCGCGCCATGATCGACAAACGATCGTAACGATTTTTTATGAGACGATTTTTATTATACGTCAAATATGATTATTTTTAAAAGAAAGTTTTGAATGATACCCAAAACATCATATAAACAACATTGCAAGCGACAAAGTTTTACAATAATAGCGGCAATTACACGTCCACTTCGGAGCGACGGTATTGCGCGCCACCTTCAGGCAGCCGGGACCGCTCAGAAATAAAGTCCGAAAGTAAGGTCATGGCTTGTTCGCATTGAGAGAGTTGTTAGTCAAGTAGCGAGTAACTTGCTCCTTGACTCGCCGAAAACCGTTCGCATTACTTTCAAGTAGAGTATATTAGTGCCCGCCGCCCGTTGCAAGATGACGGACTGCTACACAACAAAATAAATACGCTAAAGCCGATATCAGACGATTTCCTCGGATGAAGGTTTACTGGAGGAAATGTTCCATTTTCGTTTCACCGCCTATTCAGACGGTTCTTCGAAATAAGAGTTCACTCGACATTCTCACTACAAGTCGTCGAGCGCAGTCGCACGCGTTGGCCGGCGCTGACGGTTAAAATTCAGTTCGGGAATATTTACGATTTCAAATTGACATTTCCGATAACGTCGAACTACTTTGGTTCCATAAAAGCGTACAATCGTATTATTTTGTGGTTAATTGTTAGATTGAAAATATAGAGCGTTATTTTCTCTTTCCAATACCGTTTAGATCATATTTTTCACTATGCTAGTAAGGGAGAAACAACGATTTCTATGAGAGAGGTGCCACTCGACCGAGTGTCATCCCCAGGCCAGGCAAGCCACCCCCCCCCCCCAGGACGGACCAATTTTTTATGAAGTTGAAATTTTGCGTCTGTCACCTTTATTGGAGGGGGGGAAACCACGTTATCCGCCCCGGGTGCCACCCATGCTAGCTACGCCACTGCTCTCATCACTTTCGTTTTATCGCGTGTTCAGACGGGTCGTTTCGAGGGAAAGAGGTGGAATGAAATCACGAAATGAACGATAAATGAACCGTCTGACTTCAGCCTTATGGGGTATTTCCACAAACGAGGGATTCTATTGAAAATGTACGGAATATTTAAAGATTAATTTTCTGATTTTAATCACCCTACTAAAAGTGTTTGTTTCTTATGTTTTCATTCAATATTATTGATTTTAAAACGATCTAAAACTGACAAAATCAAAACGGCCCGTGGTTGGCAAATCGGATTGTGACGCCACAAGCGTTGCTCAGCGTGGTCAGCATAAATAAACACTGTCAGTGAGCGTCCACGCTCATGACGTCACACGATAGCCCAGTCCCAAAATATCGTTTTAGCGGTAATTCAAAAATGGGAAACTTTAACTCGCTGTAGAAAATTTATTCGTCAACATAAAAATAAAATAAAAATGCTACAATCATCGAAATTTTTTTGAGCAATAAAAAAGTAGAAATACCCCATTAGTTGATTGAAAGGCTTATTTTAGAAGAGGGGAAGAATAACGTATTAAGATGAAAATAAATAAACCATGGACACGAAAAGAGATTAATTCCGCGCGTCTACAAATGAACTCTGCTAAAACGGCGGGGTCGCTACTCGCCGGAAAAAATAGAACGAAATGGATTGACTCTACTAAAGAGCTGACTAAACTACTCTACTAAAATTGCGGTGTTTGCACGCGTTTAGTTCCCAATATACTCTCTACTCGACTACTTGCCGTGTGAGAACGGTTCTTAAGACCCGTTCGTATTTTCATCTTACTAATTTATTCTTCCACCTCTTCTAAAATAAGCATTACAATCAGCTAATTAGATTATTGTTACATTGTTGTGTAGCAGCCCGTCATCTTCCAACGGGCGGCGGGTACTAATGCACTCTACTTGAAAGTAATGCGATCGTTTTTCGGCGAATCATGTAGCATGTTACTCGCTACGTGACTAAACTACTCTCTCAATGCGAACAAGCCACTAACGGTTTACAGCGCAGTTCATTGTGGGACTTTTCTGCGCGGCGACTTGGAGCGGCGCGTGCTTGCGTAGCTCCGAAGTCTGCGTGTAATTGCCGCCGGGCAAACCAACGTAATCGTCATTTTTCATTTCAATTCAATTTTCAATGGTGGTCTTACACCAGGGCGACACTGAGAGTATCTTCCACTATGAACCGTGCCGTAAAAATATAATGTATTATTTTTAATTATTTATTATTATTCAGATAAGTAATATACAATAATCCTTGCACCGCAGTTGAAGGGATGGATTTATATGTCCGTCACTCCTGGACACACTAAGCCCCAGATTCCTACCCATCCCTTGTTCCTATTTCTTTCCCAAAACTTCCTCTCCTCCCTTTACTTACAAAAATCCTCAACACAGCATCCCCTAAGATGACATAGGCCCTGAGGGAAATTATTTTCCTCGGGCCTCCTGTGTGGAGCTAATGTAAAAAAAATCAGATATTCGAGGTACCTACTCGCAAAACTACGAGATATTTCCGTTCAAATTTGGAAATTTCGCGGTCGATTACCGGAGCGGTCGGCACTAAAAATGCAGATATTCAAAGTAAATTTGTCAAAATACGACAAATACCCCGCGCAAATGGAAATTTCGCGGCCGATTACCGAAGCGGTCGGCTCTTCGAAGTGAATTCGTAAAAATACGACATATTTCCGTGAAACGAAATCTACCGGCCGATTACCGCGGCCGGTCGCAGGCCGGTATATCGCGGCCGGTCCTTCAAATTCAGATATTCGAAGTAAATTAGTCAAAATACGACACATTCCCGTGCAAACGGAAATTTCGCGGCCGATTACCGTCGCGGTCGGCCCTTCGAATCCAGATAATTCGAAGTAAATTCGTAAAAAAAAAAAGATATATTTCCGTGTAAAATGAAATCTGACGGCCGGTTACAGACGCGGCCGGTGCTTCAAATTCTATTCGAAGTAAATTCTGAAAACAAGACATATTCCTGTTTAAATCGGATTACGTGGCTGATTACGGTCGGTTTAAGATAATTGATAAATTCAAATATTCAAAGTTAATTTGTAATAATACGACATTAATTCCGCGTAAATCAAAATTTCGCGGCCCCCTCTATTCAGGGCCGTGACGACCAAGTAAATTCGTAAAAATACACATTCCCCTACATATCGAAATTTAGCGGATGGCCCATCAGATTGAGATTTACGAAATAATAATACGATTAATAATATAACATGTAGAGATACCTAATGATATCCTCACTGGGATCTCCCGTGCTGAGAATTTCATTTACATATTGTAATTAAATTATAAGAAATTAATATGAATTAGTTATAAACATGTATGATGAAGTATTTTTTTTAAATTATTATAAAATAAATAAGACAGTATTTTTTATAATTCAGTTCAATAGATTCGGTTTAATCTGTATTTGATATCGGTAAATTTTCTATTTCTGATTTCCCTATATTTAGTATCTAGCTTTTTATTTGAGATTTAAACGTTATAATGTTGAGGTTTTTGAGTGAGAGTGGTATTTTATTATAGAGTTTAATACCATATCATAAGAAGCTTTTTTGCCCAAATGTTGTGTTAGTAGTTACTTGTTGGATATGTTTTTGACCATGAGATCTAGTGTTTCTAATGTACGTTTTATTGTTATTTGTTGGGTTTTGTACTTATGAATGTAAATGAGTATAGTATTAGAATATAGTTATTTAATTGACATGATAAATAATAATAATAATAATAATATTTGGCTGATTTATAAAGCGCCGTTTTCGTGAAAAATCACCTCAAGGGCGCTGTACATATAAGCATACAATAAAATAAAATTAATACGATAGACTTACAACTAAGATTCAAAATTATAGTTAAGATTGTTGAAGATTTCGTCGGTGCTAGTTCTTAGAGGAACTTTCAGTATAATTTTTTAAATAATTAGGACGATGTAACCGCGTAAATCGAGATTTTATGGGATTTATGCTAGTGACAGACCTAGAGTTAGGCTGCGTAGGTATTAGGTATACATTTTTAGTACACCGGGAAAAAAACCCGGAAAAGGGCGAGTTATTTCATGAAACAAATAAAGAATTAATCACTGTTCGCACCATCCTGATTAAATTAAAATCAAGGTTTGAGTACAAGTCAAAAAACTAGGCTTTTCATGGAAAAGAACCGAAAATAATAGACGTATTGTAATAGAAAAAACAGATATTCTATTAAAACGAATGGAATATCTCGAAAAGATTGATAAGGAAAAGAGTGATAGATAAAGCAACTTATCACAACAAATTAAGGGGGCATCCATTAATTACGTGAGCAGTTTTTCTTCCAATCTAGACCCCCCCCCCTCGGTGAGATAAATTTGTACCAATTCGTATTTTTTTTTCAAGTAAAGTGAGATTTTGGTGGACCCCCCTCCTGTTTTTGTTCACGCAATTAATAGATGCCCCCTAAGAGAACTAGCAGCTCCTACGTACAATTCACGAAAGTCTGATATTCAGGCCTGGCTCATAATAAGAGGCATTCAATTTGACCCAGCAATCCTGAAGCCTAAACTTTATAAATTAGTTTAAGTTCACAAAGCTCAGCATAAATCAGTTTCATTGACGAACTTTTTCACAATCATGGTCATTCAGTATTACATTTGTCTCTGTACCATCCGGACTTAAATTCAATAGAATTAGCATGGGCTGCAATAAAAGGATACGTTGCTATCAAGAATGTAGAATGCAGTGTCAACAAATTGATGGATTTGGTTAAGGAAAAAGTGAATTTAATGGGAGCCGAAGAATGGAACGATATATATACAAGAATACGAGGTGAAAAAAATTGAATCTGAATACATGAGAAGTGATACGGCCATAGACTTCCTCCTAACAGATGAGTTTGTTATTCATGCTGAAGATATCAGTGATGATTCAGAATCGGACCCAAGTGAATCCGATTCATCAATGAGCTCCTCCACTAATTCCTTCGATAATCCAAGCACTAATCAACAATTTCATTTCATGGAAGGGATTTCACCCCTGGACTAAAGAACTAAAATTTAATTTTTATTAGAATAACTCCCTTTTATAATAACTTTCAATGGAAAACTTTCTTCTCTTCCAGAAAACACCAGTGGCTGACAACAGAAGTGATTCAAGTTTTATATATAACTAATACCTTGTACTCACTTGATGCTGCCTGTTAACAATTTATGCACGGACATTGGGGGTCTAGAGTCATTTTAAAAATAAGTAACTTCCTTTTTAAACAAAAATTAGAGTTTTTATTTGTATTTTTAAACTTTATGAGTAAAATCTCAAATTATAATATTGTCTTCATTTAACCCGGCGTTCGCACAGTTGGGTCAATTTGACCCGCGCCATTTTAAAATTAGCTTATTTCATAGAATTTTTGTGTGACGTTGCCATGCTTCTCAGTAGCTGGAGCTAACAATCTCCCCTCTCCGCGGGCTATCGTTGTTCAGTGGTGTAGTGGCCGAAACGGTGGATAGACGTGGCTAAGCACGAAAAAGGTAAATATGACCCAACCTTACATTTCATTTCTAAACTTACGGGGAATTCCCATGTTGAGCATGTGAAATCAAAAATTTCCCCAATTACCGGTGTACTGTACCGACTCCAAGGTCTTCTATCCATATCTCTACTACGGGCCACTTTCTATGCGATGATTCACTCCCATCTGAGTTATTTAGTTAGTATCTGGGGCACTATTACTAAAAACAAATATCAGAAATACAGGTGATTCAAAATCGAGCTATAATGAATATCTACCATCTACCATGGGATACACATATCAAACATATATATTCAAAGACAAACATACTTCCTTTTACGGTTCTACCTAAATACAATATCACTAGTGCAATATTACAAATCATACATCCGCACACACTAACATCAGACCAGCCTTTAATTCAGACATACACTTAGCATCATGTACCCACACAACTAAATTTGGTATTAACTCATTACAATATATCGCATATAGACAATACAATGCATTACCTAATGAAATAAAGCATTCAGTAGTTAACAAAAAAATATTAGTTAAAACACTTAAAGAATATTTCCTGAAAATGTATTTAAACCAGTGAATATTGGCTAGCCTTCATACGATTGTTTTTTTGTGTTTTATGTGTATGGATGTCTCTCAGTATTTCTAAAATCTCTATTCTTGACAATGCATTTTTTATTTATTTATATTTTTTATTTTTCCTTTTCAATATATTGTATTTTTTAAACGTGTAATATCTGTGTAAAATTACTTATATCTATCTGTCCTTCCCGTAATGAGTTTTCTTCTCAACTCATTGGGAATAATGTGTTACTTATCATATTTTTGTAATACATTATAATTAATAAATAAATAAATAATTTCGCGCCATTACATAAAAAGTATGTCATTGATTTGTTTTTTTATTTTGGAGAATGTGAACGGCAGCGAATTTTAAAAATTTTGGAAGAATCTGACTCCGATTGTGAAAATTTTACGTCAGAAGCTCTGCAGTCAGCATGCAATTTTGTACTGTGGAGATTGCGCAGATGCAAATGATAATATGTAAGATTAACTCATGGGACTGATGTATTATTCTTAGTCTTACTATAGATCTCAATCATATGTACGATATTAGTTCACATTTTGAGAAATAGGTTTATGTTTTATTTAAATTTTATAACTTTAAGACAGAGGTTGTCTATTTTGTTAAAATTTTATTATACTTTTATAAAAATGTCATTAAAAGACAGTTTTTTGAGAAGTTGTTTTATTTTACCCCAAATCTCGCAAACAATATATAGTTGTTTTATCAAATTATTGCAATATGTTACTAAATTTCTTTTAAATATTGAAATCATAGCGAGTTTTTTATTCAGGTCTTCTAGACCCAACCCTACTATTGTTGTCAAGGGCGGATTTAGGATTTTATTATCACGTGCCCCCCCCAGGATTGTATTTTTGTGTACTGTGGAGATTCCATCACAGTACATACTTAGAAGTAAATCAAATTATCAGAGTTGTTAAAATAACAGAAAGAACACGAGTCAAACTTTTGTCTATTTCTGGCTGGAATTGCGAATTTTGTTCGTTGCATCCCATTCATGCATTTGCAAATGAAAGATGATAATCAGCGTTTGCGAGAGTGGTACGGTCGGGGGAAAGCGCGGTCGGAAACGCCCCCCCCCCCCCTTTAAAGTTGACAAACTCAAATTTCGACTTCATAAAAAATTGATCCATCCTGGGAGGGAGGGGGGGGGGGGAATTGTGCTCTTGAGGGGTACCCCCCATCGGGGTGGCACGCGGGGCGGGCCGCCGCCCCTCCGCACCTTGTGCCCCCCCCAGAAAAAAATCTGGATCCGCCCTTGATTGATGTTACATATTTTAACTGTCCTGACACCGGGTTAATTAAAAATTAGAGTCTTGATGTGCACGGTGAAGGAGGAAACCACATGTTTCCTTAGAACGCCGTGGGCAACCTCCAATGTTTATTATTTTACTAAGTCTTGTTTTTTGTCATATATCGATTAAATTTGATAGTATAATCTTTTTCTTCAATAACAAAATTTTTTTTTTTTAAAATAATCTGAAATAAATTTAAACAAAAAAAAAATATTTTATTTGCTCTGCGATAATCTAAGTGTTCGACCGTACCTGCGTGAGAAAAGATTGAAGCAAGTTCAGGCCGGTCTTAATGTTTGGCAATAAACTATACCATCACACGATGCTATAAAAGATTTCTCCTTATGGCAGGAGAGGGGGTCAGTTCGATTAGGGGGATCTGCCACGGAATATCATTTATTTGTAAGATATCTGTCAACTTCACAACTGACAGCCGCTTGACCACGTTTTCGAAACAAATAATGCGTCGCCTATTATGGCTTGTTTGCATTGAACAAATAGTAAGTCAAGTAGCGAGTATACTTGATACTTGACTCGCCGAAAACCGTTCGCATTACTTTCAAGTAGAGTACATTAGTGCCCGCCGCCCGTTGCAAGATGACGGGCTGCTACACAGCAAATTAAATACGCTAATTAAGCTGATTTTAATGCTTATTTTAGAAGAAGTGAAAGAATAAATTTGTGAGATGAAAATAAATAAACTATGGACACGAAATGAGATTAATAGCAGCATAAATAAATAATTTTAGAGTAGCATCTTCGCTCCAATGCAACAACATTTCCGTGCGTCTACAAATGAACTCTGCTAAAACGGAGGGTTTGCGCATGTCAGTGCGCAGGGACTTACTCGCCAGTGGTGGGGGTTCTTACTCGCCCGAAAAATAGAACGAAATGGATTGAATCTACTAAAAAGCTGACTAACTCACTCTACTAAAATTATCGTGTTCGGACGCGTTTAGTTACTACTATACTCTCCACTCGACTAAAACTCGACCAAACGGCTCTTTAGGTGTGACAGGCCTGTATGGGATTGTATAGCGAGCGATATGGTGATATAAATGATCTTTTATATTTATAGCTAAGTCTGTCAGACCCTTTAACCACCAGCCAGCTTATCGGATTCAGAAAATACTTCAAAAACTCAAGTTGTTTTTACTGTCTTGTGCTAAGCGCATCCGGCAGTCATGGCGGCTCCACTATCCCTACGGAAAAGCTGAGTTAAACACTGAAGGCAGTTTTTACTGTGTATCGTAAGAGTCACAATAGCCATTTACGGTAATTATAGAGATTATAGCTTTTATCATACATACTTCATATTTTTTATGTTAGGTCTTATATAAACCTCGCATATTATTTAAATATTGCTTAACTATTTTATTTCTGTTATTTTTAACAAACTGATATCCTCCTGTGAACCATTGTATCATGTATCACTTGAATGTAAAAGCCAAATGTATAGCGTTTAAATAAATAAATAATTACGATGCTTTGCCTGAACAAAATTTTAGACCACTGCAATATACGATAACAATAAAATGTAGAGTGTAGGTATAGGGAAGGGGTCGGCAGACCACGGCTGTTTGCGTAGGCGTTTGCGATCCTTCAGACAACAACTCCAATTTCATAACCACTCAACCAGCCTATAAGATGGAGCCGCCGAGACTCAAACAGCATCAGTATTGCCACAGTTCGGTAATGCCATAATCATATTTATTAGTTTCACAAAGCTCTATCTCGTACATACAACCATTTAACCTGTCATTTGCGGGAAGCCCGCCCGCGGCCACGATTTTTTTTTTGCATTTTTTTTTTAAATGCGATTTCAACCCTTATGTATAAAGAAACTGTATGAAGGACAAGGTTAGAATCGCTTGCGCCAATATCATTCTTGACGTAACCGATGTTTCATTAATCTAGCTACTCTAGAAGATTTTTAAATGAATTTTCTATGACTTTGCAGGTCAATTTTTGCAACTGTCAAAGGCGAAAAAATCGAATTTTTACATTTTTAAATGCGAATAAAGGTCTTTATTTATTTGCGAACTCCTTTGAATTGTGTTTTTTAATGTTGGGTATGTATTCAGATTTGTGTAGAAAAAATAAAATCAGTTAAATTTGTGTGATTATATTTTTTGACAATTATTTCCAAAATGGGAGATTTTTGAATCTTTCTTTTTAGTTAGTTAGCTATTCTGGAAAAACCTCTTACGTTATTATCACGTAATATACATGAACAATAAGATTTATTTTGCTATATATACCTATGTTCGTCCGCACCTAGAACACGCCTCAAAAATTTGGAATCCAAGATATATAACATAATATGTTCATAGAATAGAATGTGTTCAGGAAAAATTTCTCTCCTACATAATTTTTCGGTCGTTTTATGCATTCCAATCAAATGAAGATATACGTCAATTCTTTAAAATCCCGAAATTAAATTGTAGAAGAATTATTTCTGATCAATAATTGTTGTACAAAATCCTAAATAATACGGTATCTTCCCCGTATCTTTTACAAAAAATAGATATTAGAGTTCCTGGTCGTAATAGCAGAAATGTATCCCTTTTTTATAACAGCTGCTCCAACATCAACTACTTACAAAATGAATTCATACATCGAGCCTGCCATTATCATAACACACTTCATATATACAGACATCTTCAATATAACTTTCAACAAATTCAAAGCAACACTATTAGATAAACGTAATGCATCACAACACACCCCTTAACATCCATATTTATATTTATTATATTATTAATCAGATTTCTTTTCCTAATTTGCAATATACATATTTACATATTCCCTAATTACATACATATCATCCTTATACTCCTACAAGATCATAAGCTTACCCTTTATTGTGTTTTTCTATATTCTTATCATGCATATTTAAGTATTAAGCTAATTTAACTTCTCTTAACTATTTTTTTTTCTTAGTTTTTCTTTGTTTTTCTTGTCTAGCTACTAAAAAAAAAAAAATTATCAGTGAAAACATGTTTTTAGGCTTACTGTTTTATTTTAGCACTCTTTCTTTTTATGTATCTTTGTAAAGCTGTTTGTTTTCCAAATAAAGATATTATTATATTATCTGGTAAACAAAAAACAATTGCAAAAAAAGCAATTCCTTTGTTTTTGTATGGATATTTGATCAGAAAGCAACAAGGTAAAATCCGCGCGGTTTTTCGAAATACACCTGACATTCAACAGGTTAAGAGATACTGATGTGCATATCTAGGAATGATAATATAAAATCAACAACACAGGGACTTATTTCCAGTTATTCTATTATGACATTAACCAAAAAATATATTTTTAAGGCCACGCGGATCTAAAAGCTGTTATGCCTTTGTGACAAAACAAAAATATTATTAATAGCGCAACACTAACCTACCAGCTGTTATGGAGAAGGGCAAAATGTTTATTGGCTGATAATCAAATGGTTTTAGTACCGAAAGGTTGAAAGATTTTTGACATAATTTTGAAGAAGCGTTTAGAACCCTTCCATGAATTCGAAGAGCTTTTTCTTATTTTCTTTATTTTTAAAAAGAAAGACAAACATTCCCGGATAACAAATAGTCTGACAATATTTCCAAAAAAAAAAAACTCTAATACCATCACAGTAATCGCATGCCTGTGAATGGAGGACTTAGCTAGATGTGGAACCCAGGTGCAATGCCAACTCAGCCACTGACCGGGCAATATAATGCTCCAGTACCAATTACAGAGGATTTTTGCACTGTGGGTATTATTCTTTCAAAGGAAGCAATCTTCTCAACAAACCTTCCGTTGATATTATTATGATGCTGCTTTTAATTTATTTCAACAAGTGCTGGCGTCCCACAGGGATCGGTTCTGTCTCTTCTCTTCTTTGTTACGCGGATGACAGTACAGTCCATTATAGCTTTTTGTTGGACGAGCCCCCAAAGGACACACAAACTCCAATAAGAGGACTATGAAGCAAAGAATGGACGGTTACCTTGAGTGTTTCCTCTTGGGGTAAGAATAACTTTTGTCGAATTTAATGACCCAATTTCAGAGACCCAATAATGTCTGATTACATCTAAAAGGAATCGAAAAGAAAATCCAGTCTCCTTCAACGGAAGCAATTTTCCGAACAGGCCCTCTTGAGTGTTTCCTCTTGGGGTAAGAATAACTTTTGTCGAATTTAATGACCCAATTTCAAAGACCCAATCATGTCTGATTACATCTAAAAGGAATCGAAAAGAAAATCCAGTCTCCTTCAACGGAAGCAATTTTCCGAACAGGCCCTCCATTGGTATGCTTTCTGAGCAATAAAACACAAATTAAAAGAATGGAAATAATTCAGAACAGAGGCATGAGGTCTATATTGTGCTGTAGCAGATATACCAGGATAAAAACCATGCAACGCCAACTCAATATATTAAGTGTGTGCAAAGATTAGTTTTCAATACCCTAGTTTTTATTTATAAGTTAAAAAATAAAATGTTACCAGATTATATGTCGAATAATGTTAGAATCAACAGTACAGTTCATTGTTATCCTACGAGAAACTGCAACGATTTTAGGCTTCCTAAAACAAATTTATCGGGAACACAAAATAATATTTATCATAAAGGTTTTAAAATGTTCAATGAACTCCCTGTAAATGTTAAGGAGGCTAAAAGTCTTGCAGTTTTTCGTGGATTATGTCTTAATGTTGCAAAGTCCAAATTTTAGTCAGTAAGTAGTAAATAATATTGTAGTAGTCATAGATAAGAAAACATTAGATATAAGATGTCAAATTTTATATCTAAATAAAATAAACAATAATAACAATAATAATAAAGTAACTCTAAGTGACCAGCTCAGGTACGGGGGCTCCATCGAAGCCAGAGTTAAGTTAGCTTCTCAGAAACCGGGCATAGCTTTTTTTTTTTTTACATTAACTCCACACAGGAGGCCCTGAGGAAAATAATTTCCCTCAGGGGTTATATCACCTTTGTGGATGCTGTGTGGAGGGTATTTTTGAGGAAAGGAAGGAGTGAAGAGACCCATGTTGTAGGAGGGGGGAAACACAGAGGCCGGTAAATCGTTCCACAGCCGAGCTGTTGAACTCAAGAACGAGTCGTAAAAACGACCCGTTCTCATGTGACTAATGTCAACAGTGTACAAATGTTGGGCACGTGTTTGGTGTGTTTCCTGACTATCCACCGGTGCCGAAGGGATCAATGACGCTAGTTCCTCGGAGCATCTTCCATTGTAATACCGGTAGAACAAGGACAGCATTCCCACCTGACGCCTGTGCTCTAAAGGTTGCAATCCGTCTGTTAAGATAGGAGAATCTATCAAACGGACCGCCCGTTTCTGCACAGTCAAGGTTTTTTTTTAGGTATTTTGGAGCTCCAGACCAGAGGTGGCTGCCAAATTCAACCGTGGGGCGCACTTGCGATTTGTACAGGGTTAGTAGTTGTGTACTATTAAAGTATCTGCGGGCCCTGTACAGTACGCCCAGTTTCTGAGAGGCTAACTTAACTCTGGTTTCGATGGAGCCCCCATACCTGAGCTGGTCACTTAGAGTTACACCAAGCATATCAATGGAGGTCCTGTTCGGAAGAATGCTTCCGTTGAAGGAGACTAAATTATCATTTCGATCCCTTTTAGACGATATCAAACAGGATTGGGTCTTTGAAACATTAAATTCGACGAGGTTATTCTTACCCCAAGAGAAAACACTCTCGAGGTAACCGTCCATTCTTTGCTTCAAAGCCTTCCGAGCTATTGGGGTTTATGTGCTCTTTGGAGGCTTGTCAAACAAAAAGCTATCATGGACTGTACTGTCATCCGCGTAACAATGAATCGGTGCACATGACAAGAGGTCGTTGTTGTGCAACAGAAACAAAGTCGGAGACAGAACCGATCCCTGTGGGGCGCCAGCATTTATCGAATGCGAGGAAGAGGTGAAACCGTCAGCAACCGCCTGAATCGACCTCCCCCTCAAAAAGTCGACAATCCACGCACACAAGGATGCGGGAAGTCCGTAAGAACAGTCTGTTGACAAGCGCTCGATGCCAAACCCGTTCAAAGGCCTTGGAAATATCCAGTCCAAACGTTTGGGTCTCACCGAAACGTTCCAGGCACCGCCCCCAAACATGCGTCACATAAGCGAGAAGATCACCGCACGAGCGGTTCCGCCGGAATCCGTATTGACGGCCGTTAATAATTTTGTTCTTCTCGAGGTTCATGAGCAGTTTGTCATTGATCACATGTTCCATCACTTTTGACAGAACAGATGTGATCGCTATGGGGCGGTAGTTGGCTGGGTTGGAGCGGTCACCCTTCTTTGGAATGGGGTGAATGATCGCTTTTTTCCAACCAGAGGGCACAGAGCCAGACTTCAGGGACATTTTGAAAAGCTTCGTCAAAATTGGAGCTATTTCTACAGCGCACCTCTGCAATACCAGGGCAGGTATTCCGTCAGGCCCGCTAGCTTTATTAACATCAAGCCCTCGTAAGACTTGGAGTACATCCCGATGCCGGATCTTCAGCTTTTTCATATGAAAACCGCAATGAGGAACCGACGACGGGGTAGCACCTTGATCATCGAGGGTCGAGTTTTCTGCGAACATTTTGCCTAATAAGTTATCCTTTTCGGCGGTGGTATTTGCTAGAGAGCCGTCAGGTCTGGTAAGAGGTGGCAAACTGGGTTTGCAGAAATTGCAACCTATTGAGCCCGCAAGTGACCAGAACGCTCTGCTGCCGTGCGGGCAGGCAGCCAGCTTTCTGCTGATCTGCAGGTTGTGCTCGAATTTTGACCTGTTAATGATCCTTTTGCATTCCTTTGCCATTTTGTTATATACTATTCTGTTTTCGGACGGTCGAGATGTTTTGTAGGCTCGGTAAGCTGCGTTTTTTCGTCGCACTGCTTCGGAGCATTGTCGACTGAACCACGGCTTTGAGCGCACATCAGTTTCTTTAACAGTGGATTGGATGAAGCCATCCATCGTGGATGTGACGACTTCACCAATTTCCTGGGCACATCTTGAGGGATCCGAAGTACGAAGTCCGTACTGTACAGGATCAACAAATACTTTAATAGCACACAATTGCTAACCCAGTAAAAATCACAGTGCAGAAACGGGCAGTTACTTTGATACATTCTCCCATCTTAACAAACGAATTGCAATTATTAGAGCACAGGCATCGGGTGGGAATGCCGTCCTTATTCTACTAGTTTTTCAATGGAAAATGCTCCGAGGAACTAGCATCATTGATTCCTCCATGTGTATTATTTTCTATTGTTAAGTTTATTTACTTATGTAATTTATAAACCAATGTAAACTGTTAACAATGAACATGTATTTTTCAGTTATAGATGCAAATTTCTTTCAATAAATCCCCCAAGGTTCAAGATATTATTATTATAATCATTAATTATTTTTATTAAAGTCTTAACGAAACACGCTTTATTCAAGTTATGCATCTGTGTGAATACTGTGATGAAGTCAACGAAGGTTGATAGATCTATAATTAAGTACTAGAAGAAATTATTATTTTTTAAATGTATACATATATCGAGGCATGATCGCTAAAAGATCGTAACCGACAAAAACCAAATTTTATATGAGACATTTTTTTCTTCTCATTTTTTAAGTAATGTACTTATGGTACCCAAATTTACGGAGAGTGTTTGATTTATTGATACCATTCGCCCATTTGCGCTGCTTTGGAGATAAATGGCAGTTACAATGTTTTGCCCGGCTATTACGCAATGCATCTGTCGTTTATGATGTTTTGCATATCAAATAAAACAGACCTACTTTTAAAAATAATTAAATGTTTTTTAATATTTCTATTTTTGAAACTGATAATTCGTGGTGGAAGTCCATTATAATAGATTATAATAAAACAAATAAAAAACTTCATTCCACTTAATTTTATTTGACCGTAACCGGTTTCAGCTCGTCAGAGCCATCTTCAGACTGGTACAAATAATTCTTAGCCTACGGTTTATATACATAACATATGGGGGAGGGGGAGAGGGGTAGTCTACAAGGATTTTTATGAATTATTTTTGTTACTAAGTCGTTTTAGACTGTTGAATTTCCAAGTATTTTGGTAATTCCAGTGGGCTAATTACTTTGGGTTTGTAGCTCACTTCAATATCTATTG
This sequence comes from Limnephilus lunatus, assembly GCA_917563855.2. Taxonomy (NCBI): domain Eukaryota; kingdom Metazoa; phylum Arthropoda; class Insecta; order Trichoptera; family Limnephilidae; genus Limnephilus; species Limnephilus lunatus. The sequence goes on along the minus strand of OU830597.1, from coordinate 67,547,635 downwards.
ATTAGGGAAAAACCTTACAAGTAATTTGAATTATTAATGGACTAATTTTATTGTCAAATCGTTATTATACATATCTATGATCAATGGGATTTTTTAATTGCTTTTTGAAGGGATGCATGTTTGAAGGGAAACATGCATTTGATGGATGCTTTTTGAAGGGAAACTGTCTGAAGATGGCTCTGACAAGCTGAAACCGGTTACGGTCAAATAAAATTAAGTGGAATAAAGTTTTTTATTTGTTTTATTATAATCTATTAAATGTTTTTTGTATTATTAATTGGTAGGTTCATGTTTTGTTTACAAAAAACGATGGAAAGTATTATACGCACATCGTAGTATATTATTACGTTAGCGTCTGCGTGTGGTTAAATTTCAGAACCCAGCCACGAGTGCATGTCGACCCGGCCGCGCCTCAAATAACATCTGTGTATGTGGAGTTTCACACAAAGCTACTGTTGTATTTCGGTTTCAAATTCAAGAATTCGTCACGTGATGTCACTACTTCCGTCAACAGCTCGCGGTGATTAATTCCCCCCTAGGTATAAGTGCTACGGATTTTTATTTTTCAAGTATCCTTCGATCCTTCCGGATTTAGAAAGATTGTCAGCAATACTTGACGAAGTTGTTATAAATTTCATACACGTCATTGCATTTCTCGATTATTTTGTCACTGTTACTTTGTCTCGTTGGTCACCGACAGTGTCTAGCTGTCACTCGATCACAGTACATCTGAGGAACTGGCTATTTTAGAAACCAGTTCCAATCGGATTTATAAAATGGTCATAAACACTCAATCCGGGCGAAGTCGAAGTAAAAGCCGCCCGCAGGGCCTAGCAGCAAAAACCTGCGGAGCGGGTTTTTAACTGCTAGTTCTCTATTATTATTCGACCTACGACACAAACGCAAGAATAAGCGGTAGATATAAAACAATAAATAATTTTAATTATTATAAACGAAAATATCAGTAATGATTACCATCATTTCAATTTGGGAGGCGGTATGGGTACCGCTGTCCCAGGAAACTTTATTGGATTACTAAAGTTCTTGGGGTGAGGTTTGTCCAGATCTTGGTGGCGGATGCGTCTGCTCACTAACTGTGTGGCAGGCCGGATTGGGAGAGACCGGTTGAGGAAGACCTTGACAATGCTTATGTTCCAAAATACCCGCAATAAATCTCAAATTCCCCACATTAGCTCCACACAGGAGGTTTTGGGGAAAATAATTCCTTTCAGGGCCTATGTCATCTTTGGGGATACTGTGTGGAGGGTCTTTTTAAGAAAGGAAGTAGAGGAAGTTCTGAGAAGGAAAAGTGTATTAGGGTGGATAGGAATCTGGGGATCAGTGTATCCAGGAGTGACGGACGTATGAATCCAACCCTCCTACTGCGGTGCAAGGCAATATTTCGAGAGAGTACAGCTGGAGAAGCCAAAGGGACTCCCTCAACTATTCTCTCCCAATCCAGCCTGCCTTGCGGCTAGTGGGTTGACGCTTCCGCCGCCAAAACCTGGAAATACCTCACCCCATGAACCCGGGCACCCCTGCTAAGTCACCAAACGTAGCGAACCACTTAGGGTGAACTATGGCAGAGGTGTTGGTTGGTTGGCGACTTAGCACGGGTGTTTGGGTTCATGGGGTGAGGTATTTCCTGGTTTTGGCAGCGGAAGCGTCTACCCACTAGATGCATGGCAGACCGGATTGGGAGAGAATAGTTGAGAGAGTCCCTTTGGCTTCTCCAGCTGTACTCTCTCGAGTCTAGGCTTCGTATTGAGAACATGCAAATTTTTCAAAAACACTAAGACTTATCTGATTCTCTACAATTCACATGTTCGTCCTCACCTGGAATACTGCTCATAGGTTTGGAACCCTATATTTGGCGCTATATTGTTTATGTTAACAGGTTAGAAAGAGTTCAGGAGCAATTTCTCAAATTCCTCAATTTTAAATCATTCAATATATTCAATTCTTACGATGAAATCGAGAAGCATTTTCGAATCACGAAACTGCTTAACAGGAGACTTGTCGCTGATCAGATGCTCCTGTACAAAATTATTAACTCAAAAGTTGACTGCCCTGAGCTGCTAAATAAAATAAATTTCCACGCGCCGACTCGTTATAGCAGACAAAATACCCTTTTCTACATGATAGATTGATAGATGCAACACCAATTCCAACCAAAATGAATTTATACAAAGGACATGTAACTACAATAACAATAAATTTGCACATATAGACACACTTGCTGACATTTTCACTGCTAGTTACTGTCGCTACAGAATTTCATTGTATGTATCACATTCTAGGTGCGAATAACACATAACACAATATTCATGACCATTGAATAATTGTACCTAATATTTTTATATTACTTTTCCCCTATCCCTCTCCTCCCCTTACCCGTCCCAATCCAATTACCTATTTCACAGTCTATTTATGTATATTTATAATCACATTTATTTCATTGTTGTGTATTACATGTTTATCACTTGTTATTATTATTTTTTTAATTTGCTGTTTAGTTCCGTTTTTATTTTTTTTGTTTTTCTTAAATGTTCTAGTTTACATTCATTCAGTTACTTTTATGTTTCTAAATACCTATCTGTGAACATTAATAATTGGTCTGTTTTTTGTTTTGCCATCTTTTTATGTATATTTAGTTACTAAGACTGTTTATGTTCCTTAAATAAATATCGCCTTGCACCGCAGTGGGAGGGATGAATTCATACGTCCGTCACTCCTGGACACACTGATCCCCAGATTTCTACCCACCCTAATACCCTTTTCCTTCTCAGAACTTCCTCTACTTCCTTTCCTAAAAAAGACCCTCCACACAGCATCCTCAAAGATGACATAGGCCCTGCGGGGAATTATTTTTCCCAGAACCTCCTGTGTGCAGCTAAAGTAAAAAAAAAAGTTAGTTCATCAAGAAAGCGCAACGTGACTCAACCATCTAGTTTTAGTGTGTCGCTTATGATGTTTTGCCTTAACTAAAATTTGAGAACAGTAATAAACGATAAAATGTATAGGGCCACAAAATCCATTTTGACCGTCTAGCCGTTCAGAGCGCATACGGTAAAAAAACGCTATTTGAGAAAAACTGTTGTTTACGATCTTTTGGCGATCATGGCTCGATATCATTTTTTAACCCTCACAATAAATTGAAAACACAAATTTATTTTATCCTGATTTAGTCTCGGGTCTCAAGAGAATATTATTACTAAATTAAATAGGATTTTAAGGTTGTAATCTGTTTCAAAAATATTGTTAAAATCACACATGAAACATTTAAATTGGTAAGAGATGACATATTACATAATTATAAATATGTTATGATTTTATAGCACCATAGTAATTCAATCATTGATAAATAATGACAGTAATGAAATAATAATAATACTTGAAAACAATATTTTGATATTGAATAGAAAAACAATATATTTGTAAGTGGTTTAAAAGCGTGTATTTGTTACCTTGGAAGAGTCCTGAGTCCTGATGCATGTTGTTGAGTGCACTGCCGGGTGTGGTCTCCAGATCCTGCAGGGTTGGCTCCTTCATGGTAGCAGCCATGGTTATCATGGGGTTAGTCATCATGGGCATCAAATCACTTGGTCCCTATATAAGTTCATAATGTAATCATTAAGTGCCCTACAGATAAGTGGTTTGCCCAGTAACAAATTGTGCATTGTAGGTTTCACAATGTAGCAATGGTTTCAGGTAGCACAGTTGTCATATGAACATCGGCAAAACAAAAGCTTGGCATCGCGCTGACATCTACAATGGCAATTGACATTAATAATCCTAGAAAAGAACAACTAGTTTAGTTTTTTAGATATTGAGCTTTTTTTGCATATTGAATGGAATGTCACTTCGTAGTGTAATGTGTGTTGAACGCAGCGAGCCTCTGAGGAAAACTGTTGCTGGTACGTGTGTGTTTACGTGTTGCACATTTTACTAGCATTGAGAATGTATACGTATTTCGACTCGCTTCGTTGTGCACTAGCATTGCTATTGCTGTTTATACAGGGTGTCCGGGGGTAAAGTGCATTAACTTCGGGGGGTGATTCTACATGATGGTGGGAGTAAAAAAGATTAACAACTGTTTCCGAGATTCCAAAATTTTTTTTCCCATACAAAAAGATGTACCTACTAAAAATCCTTAGTGTGAGGTACGATATTACTTGCTGAGAGCCTGCCGGGCGAGATTGTGGCAAGGTATTGGTCCATATAGTAACAGCGGAACATAATAAAGCTGGCTGCGCACGCCGGTCTAATTTTATCTTTTTACCACAAAACTTCCCCTAAAAGTTGGAATTTCGAAAAGTCATTTATCTTTTTTACTTATAATAACAAAGGGAAGCTGCGCTTCCAACGCATGTAAGGAGAGACCGCACCTGATAGGTAGGTATTAAAAGCGTGTCAGAACTTTTTTCCAATAATAATATCCAAATTGTCAAATATAAATTACTTAACAATAAAAAAAGTGTTTTATTTTTTTTAAATTTGTTTAAATTTTCCAATAAATAATAATTTGGACCTCAAAATTTTCATGGATCTCTAATATATAAAAATTTAAAGTAATAGGCCGCCCAGGCCCCCATGTCAGAGTATACGTAAAAAAAAATCATGTCAGCAGTTAAAGGTTAAGAATTTTGTTTGATTTTTGACAACTATTTTTTTTTGCAAAACTACGTAGGTACCTATCTATTGGATGTAAGAATAGAATGATGAACTGGGTAGGAAATATTTTTAATAAAATATTTAATTAATGGAACCGTAAAGGGCCCGAGAATTGTATATGCACAACCCGAGTGGCTCTGTGAAAAATTGAGCACACAATCCTTGCTTCGCCACATTCAAACATCAAATCACTTACTACTTTTACCAATTAGTTGCCTGCAATGGGCAAAAAGCTACAAAGGAACCGCTTGCTTCATCCTCATTCAAACATCAAATCATAAATATATAAGTAGACACAACCCCTTGCTTCATTCACATTCAAACATCAAATCACTTACTACTTTTACCAATTAGTTGCCTGCAATGGGCAAAAAGCTACAAAGGAACACACCACTTGCTTCATCCTCATTCAAACATCAAATCATAAATATATAAGTAGACACAACCCCTTGCTTCATTCACATTCAAACATCAAATCATAAATATATGAGTAGACATGAGGAGCTCAGTATCAAAGTGGGACATACGCCACTTTTTCCAAAATGCACATTTTAATTGATTACGGTAGTATGTCTGATTCTCTAACTGAATAACTGAGAAAATCTATCGAAAATGGACAATTAATACAAGAAATCGCATGTTAAAGTTTGCACTTTGTTTCAAAAACGGACACTTGCAACTCATGTTTGCAACAAACTCGGACATACAATACAAAAGCGTCACAAAAAGTGTCATGGCGGCTGCTATTTTCAGTCAGACACCAACCGCCAAATTTGATAGTGGGTTGACTGTTTTAGGACGAAATTTGAGGTTTATCGAAGTTTTTCAGCTTAATATTGACCAAAATATGATAAAAAGGAGATTACTAATGGTTGTAAGCACGTAAAATACTCAGAAAATTAGAAACTAGCAAAAGAAAAGATGTCTTTTCTCGTTTTAGTATCAAAAGCGGACATAAGCATTTTTAAATTTAAAAATAAAATAGTAAGAGTATTAAATTATAGAATGTTATGTATGGCTTGTGATTCTTTACGCACAAAGATTATACAAGTAGAAAAAAATACCAGATATTTCATACCGGCATACTCGAAACAAAAAACTCACTCTACTGAAAAATAATCCAAATGGCTTATGTCCCACTTTGATACTGAGCTCCTCACATACACCCCTTGCCTCATCCACATTCAAACATCAAATCGTGAATATAAAAGTAGGCACACATCCCCTGCTTCATCTACATCCAAACATCAAATCATAATATAATAGTACATACTAGGGATGTTATGGATATGCAATTTCGGATCTGGATTCGGATACGGATATAGGAATAATATTATACCGGTTTCGGATACGGTTACGGATATGAAATTATTTCGGATTATCCGCTAGTTTCGGATATTAGAATTTTAAATTATAAAAGTAAAATACAAATGGCAAGATTTTACTTTTATTTCTAGTCTACATTAACATTTGTTTTTACAATCAGTCACGCGTGGCTTTTATGACAAATGACGGCTCGGCCATGTCATTTAGACTTCGCCTTTATCCGAAACTTTTATATCGGTTTCGGTTACGGATACGGATATTTTTTTATATCGGATATCCGATAGTTTCGGATACGGTTACGGATCTCCATAACATCCCTAGTAGTACATACATACTCCTTGCTTCATCCACATTAAAAAATCACATCACACATGACTTTTTTACCCAATGGGGTATTTCCACAAACGGGGGATTCTGTTGAAATTGCACGGAATATTTAAAGATCATTTTTCTGATTTTAATAATCCTACTAAAAATGTTTGTTTTTTATGTTTTCATTCAATATTATTGATTTTAAAAACAATCTAAAACTGACAAAATCAAAACGGCCTGTGGTTGGCAAATCGGATTCTGACGTCACAAGCGTCGCTCAGCTTGGCCAGCGTAAATAAACACTGTCAGTGAGCGTCCACGCTCATGACGTCACACGATAGCCCCGCCTCAAAATATCATTTGAAACTTTGACACGCTGTAGAAAATTTATTCGTCAACATAAAAATAAAATTAAAAAAAAGTGGAAATACCCCCATTGTTGCCGTAAATGGTTAAAAGCTTAGTGTACGCACATACTCCTTGCCTTATCCACATGCAAACATGCATACATATATTAATTCATTTGTAGGCACACTCCTTGCCTCATCCACATTCATGTCATAATTCCCTATTTACACATTGTTTAAGCTAGTTTATATATTACTGATCTAACAATGTCTCTGGAAGCAGCTAAGGAAGAAGGCAGGTTTAGCCGTTTAATGATTCAGTCACATAATACTGCATATTAAATTACCAATACATAATAGTAAAAAAATATAGTTCCTAAAGATTCAGCATTAAAATAATGTATTTGTAAAAAGCATTAACTTTGTGGCTCGCCATAATTTACAATAAAAACACATAAATTTGTTATAGACCGCTTTAATTTTATTCACACTCTACCGGTTTCGGAAGCACCTTTCCTTTGGCAGGAGAATATAAGAATTAACCTACGATATAGAATATTGACAGACATACAAATTTTAGGTGTTTGAGTGGGAGGTGAGCAATGGGGAAGTTTAGGGAAATTTAGGGATTTTATTATAATGTATTTAGGAAAAATCCCTAAATAATAATTCTAGTATTTTGAATAATTTATCTTTTAGTCCCATTCTAAGCATATTTCCAATAAACCGCTCTGTTCTTCCCGGAAATCCCGCGATTACCCCTTCCAATTGCACACCGCCTACTCAAACTAAAATTTGTATTATCTGCCAATATTCTATATCATAGGTTAGTCCTTATATTCTCCTGATGAAGGAAGGGTGCTTCCGAAACCGGTAGAGTGTGAATAAAATAAAAGTGATCTATAACAAATTCATGTTTTATTGTTAAAATAATGTGTCCAATTTTTTCAAAACTACAGGAAGTCAATATTTACCTGGAAATTTTGTGCAGAACTATTCGAGTCTTCTTCATCCGAACTCAGAGTCAATATGACAGGATCTGGATCTAATTGCTTCAACCTTCCTTTTCGCCCTTTCACCTTTTTATCCTGTAAGAGCAATATTACTTTAGAAAATCAACCCTCACAAATAAATTATGCAAAATAATAAGTATAGGAGGATTAAAATATATACAGTAGAACCCTGTTAATTCCAAACCCATGGGACATCCAAAACCAAATTTCGAATTAACGAATTCCGACATAATTCAAAATTTTCGCAGCAGACTTCGCCCTTTAAATCCATATATATACTCATTCAAAGTAAATTCCAAAACACAATATATTTTCAGGAAAGTCGAAATTTCACAGCCGGGATACTTGAAAGCGGATATTCGAAGTAAATTCGAAAAAATACGAGATTCCAGTGTAAACCGATTCAGATTTACAAAATAATAATATGAATTAGGATGCTGTATAACCGAGTACATTGATATTTAATGGCATTTTATAACCACCGCTGTCTTCAGATTTACAAAATTATATGATTTTATTTGCAAACATCAAAGTTTTTCGAATTAGACGAACAAATTTTTCGCATGTGGACAAAAATAAATTTCGAATTACGAATTAAAGAATTTCAAAGATTTCAGATTGGAAGAAAAACTGCTCAGGTAATTAATGTATGCCTCCTAATATGTACCTATAATTATGAATATTGATTATTTTTTAATGCACATGCACAAAATCACACCTAATCAGATACTGTTATAAAAAAGTAGGTGTGAATGGTGGAAGAACTTTATAATATGTTAATATAATACTCACATTTAAAGCTTTGACAACTTTGAGAGAAGGTTTCAATAAGTTTAATTTCACAGGTTCCATTGGAATACTGAAAAATCAACACAAGAAACTAATTAATTTATAGAACACATGGCGATATCGTAGATATACTAACTAATACACTGAATATTGTTATTACGCAGAAAAAAAACCTGTTTTAAAAAAATACAGTACTTATATTATGTATTGAAAAATGGGAGACTTCTAATAAGAACTGATATTTCCATTACGTTATGTTGACTGTGTCATATCAAAACTGTGTAAAAAATAAATTGACTGTATTAATTTTTCCAGAAACATTGTGTACTAACGATAATTTTAAAGTGGATTCCACATTAAAATAAGTAATCTTGGTATTATACCTAAGAGGTTCTTTGACAGGCATTTGCAATGGAGATTTTATTGGTTCCTTTTTCTCAGGTTTTTTGTTGGTGGCGATAGGAATTGCTTTGGGTTCTTCGGGGAATCTGCGTTTACACCTGCAATAAATAATTAATGAATTAGTTAAAAAAAATAAGTGTACACAAATAAGATTTAAAGATTGTTACTTTGTTGTTGCTTTGATTGTTACTTTGTTGGTGCTTTTTCTCTCCTTTGTTGTTGCTTTTTCTCTCCTGTAAAATGATGGCAAAGAAACAGCGATATGTACCCCTCCAAGCTCTGCCCACTGCAGCTATGTAGCTAGATCAATGTATAATTGTGATTCAATCCAATTATTCTACATTTTACTCATTTTACTCTACATTTTCTAACGAGTCTCTTACCTCTGACACTTGGTGAAGTCAAAGCCCGTGTAGCCGCAGAATTTGCAGAGGGCGAGCATGCCCTCCACATAGCGCGGGGGAGGGGAGGGAGGCGTGGGTGGGGGCTGCGGGGGTTGCGGGGGGGGCGGCGCAGGCGAGGGTAGGGCCTTCTCGGGGGACGCCTCCGCACTGCTGCTGCCGCCCAGAGGACTCTCCGCACAGACGGCGGGCATGGACTCCATCATCTGGAAAACAGGGTACGTTAGTAGTAAAAAATAAAAATCATGGCTATTATCAAATACCAACTTGCCACGGTCAACGTATATATGTTTTGACAGATTCAGCAATGGTAAGGTTAAACGGGTGTAAGGTCGGTTTTCTTTACCTAAGCCGTGGTTTTTAAGTAGGGTGTTTCACTATTCTGACCTTATAATTTTTACACCGCGTTTATAAATAAGGTATATGATCCAATATATAAAATGATTACCTCATCAACTTTGTTTGGGGAGCCTACGGATACGAAGTAATCAATATCACATCCAGTGTTAGAGATGCATTTGATCTGTGTATCTGCTGTGAAGGGCACATTAACCTGTAATAATAAATAAATTAAATAAAAACTTTAATTCCAACCAAATTTAACAATAATACAAGTACATATCGATCATCCAGTTGATTAGTCAGACATCTCCAAAAAGTTGATATTTGAGTTCAGCAAGCAATTATGTGTGAAGTGCACTCTCACTCTGGTACAATACTCAGATTACTCATTAACCACTCAGCAACATAAGCAGATATACACGTTAATATGCCGACATCAGTTAAGTACAATAAGCGTGTTTACACGTCAACGCGTATGTTTATACAGAAATCGTCATAACTCCGTTATTGTTCTAGTGACATCCCTAAAACAAAAAGGAGAAGCTCCATAATAAATCAAGCTACCCATCACTATGCAAGATGTCCATAGAAATAGATAAAAAAAAATCTTTTCTGTCAGATACATGACAGACCGCCAAATTGCCTATCCACTGTTCGACATCGTTATTTTTTTATTAAATATTCTGGTATGAAATGATAATAAAGCGAGGTGACCAAATTGTTTATTATACATTTATAAGATAGAATAAATATTGTCTTTTATATAATCCGTGATTTTAGTATCGTTTTCACATAAAAACATAACGTGAGTCATTTTTTCATTTTTTTTATGTTTGCATTCTAAATTTTAATATTTACAAATGTTAATATTTATTTGTAACATAACAATTTGAAAGCTTATTTCATATCCTTTCAAAAACAGTTTTTAGTATTCGGCTAAGTTCGGAAATGTTTCATTTCTATAAATGTTTCATTTCAGCTCTATAGCTTTAATTGTGAAGCGGAAATAACAAAGTTTTCGTAAATCTGACATGTCGTTTAAGACGTAAAAAGTGCATATTCGCGATGTATCGGAGTGGTTAAGACCACCAAATCAATTAAAATGCAGAAAAATTTGTAGTGCATTTAAAAAAAAGTTTATTTTATGGGTCACTAGTAGGATATTTCAAAATGTCATACGAATTTACCGGACCACTATACCTCCCGGTGTTATTTTATAGCACATTAAATATGTAAAACACATGCACGTGTAAATGATATTTGATTTATGGTGTGCATTCGAATATTGCTTTCCTCATTATCTCAAAACTTAATATTTGGAGATGTATGACTAATCAACTGGACGATCGATACATAAAGGGTGTCTGGGGGTAAAGTGCATTAACTTCGGGAGGTGATTCTACATTATGGTAGGGGTAAAAAATATCAATTTTCTGAAATTCCAACTTTTTTTTCCCATACAAAGACATAACTACTAAAGATCCTTAGTGTGAGGTAAAAATTATTCGATAAAGTTCCTGTTAGCTTGCCGGGCGTGATAGTTGCAATGTTGTTTGGTAATAATAATGCTGCCCGTACACGCCGGTCTAATTTTATGTTTTTAACCCAAAACTACCCCTGAAAGTTGAAATTTCGAAATTTTTTGCTTATACTATCATGTAGAATCACCTCCCGAAGTTAATGCACTTTACCCCAGGAAACCTTGTATAAATAACGCCATGTACAAATACGCTTGGTTAACAAATCCATTACAAATTAAAAATGCTATAGTCGGTACAATAAGGAACTCCAGTGAAAAATATTATGGCTTTAAAAAAATATGTTCATATAGACCAATAAACGCTGATTCTGAATATATAACTTTTATTTAATAATATTAAACGTACAGTTTTTAAAAAATTATTAAAAAGTGCATTTTTAATATTCTCGTTAAAACACAGCGTCAGGTTGGTATGCTGTGTAATGCTCTGTGGTGACGTCACGATAGTAATCACGGTAATGACTGGTTTATTTATGCTATACGTCATTTATATGGGAATTTAGGTATGACACAAGCGAATGTTCTATATATTTCTTATTTTTGAAGATGTCGTAAAAGCATATACCTTTATAGAAAGTTAATAGAATTGCCTTTTAAATTTTTGTATCTGACATATACGATTGTGTTTGAAAAATGCAGTATTTTAAGTTTCAAAATGAAAAAATTTAAAAAAAACAGCCGACTGTAAACATATTCTATTAAATGGTCGAAAAAATTAGGAAAATTCAAAATTTAAAAAATACAGTCCTCTTACTTTATGAATTTGGAATAAAACTGTCACTTCACTTTTTATCTAGTTCATACAATTAAAAACGATAAAAAAATATTATAATAATTCCGAAAAAATAACTGAAAAAATCCGACATCTTGGACTCGGTTTTACGCAATCAATGCGTTGATTTCTCGAATTTGTATTTACTTACATATGCATAAGGCTTTTACATTATCAAATAATATTACTTTTATGGAAGTTTTATTAAATTCACGCGGAAAAGTCATAAAAATTATAGAGAAGTAACCTTTGATTATGTAATGTCAGTAACCTAAAAACCGAACGAAACTAAATCACCAAAAAAACATTATTTAAGGACTAAAACTGAAAAAAAGTACAGGCAGCATTAGTACTTATGCTGAATTACACTAATATCACAGTGAATTAATCATTTAAACGAAAATTATCATCAAAAACATAAAACTGCAAGTTAAATTCATCAACGTCATTCATTGTTTTGCAAAGAATTTGATTTCGCCATTTGCAATAAATAAGCCATTAGCCAATCAACGCGTTATAATAAACAAGATGGCCGCGCGCCTGCACAAATCTATGTGAGATTCAAGAAAACCAACATAAAAATCTAAAATATATGAATCGTTATTTTAGTAGATGATGTCACAAAATTCACCATAGATATGGGTGTTTTCGGGGGATCTCCAAAAATTAAAACTTTGAAAATTATTTTAACTATTAAAACTAACTCTAAAAAAAAAAAAAAATATGCAGTAATTTAAGTTAGAAGGTCATTTTTCATAAAAAAAAATTAAAAAAATGGACTGGACTTCTCTATTCAGTTAACCCAACACATTTCTGATTAAAAAAAAAGTTTAATCGTATGTTTTTGTAAATTGGACATCCAAACATTAATTATGAAAACGCTAGAAATTTCTAAACATGTTACATATATGTATACAAAAATCTAGCATGAGCCTGACATATGAGTATGGATTTTTTGATCACATAGTGATAAGAATGCATACTTCGCCTCTTTTTTACAAAAAGGAGAGCAGAAAACAAGAGCTAAGAGAAAAGGCAACACGACAACCATCAGAAGAAGGAATTTTAGCAGCACTTATTACAGATCTATCCTAACAGGAACCATTACCTTTCTGTGAAGAGTGCTGATTCTAAATTCCATCTTCTGATTGGTTGTCATGTGATGTGCGGCGATGACTAACCTGCTCCAGCAACTCCTGAACGGTGCAGCTCTCCTTGGGCAAGGTGAAAGTGATGAGGCGTTGCTCCCCGTTCTGCAGCAGGATCAGCATGCGCGCGCTCTGCGGCTCAGCTGCCACCGCCCCGCTGCTGCTCTCCAGGGTACCCGGGGGCTCTTGCTGCTCAACTACACCAAGCAATTCAAGCCAATTCATTAATATGCCCTATAAGCATTCATCAGTATAATATAACCCTACAAGTGTTTACCACCCGAAGTAGGAAACATTGAGCTTACTTTATGTACACAGACACACCCACAAACACAGTTCTAATGGTTTATCTCTTCGGTGTGTACAACAATATTGGAGCCCAATTGTTGGTTTTAAACAATGGTAAACATTATGAACCATTGAAATCTTCAACAGAACTCACTTTTAGCAATCAACAGCCAACACCAATAGATACTGTTCTAAACATCTATCCAGTATGAACCACTGTAGACACAAAATTAACTTACAGCTAACACCCACAGAAACAAACCACCAAAATGAAAGAGTGACTCACCATTCAAAATATGTATATATATTAACGTTAAAAAATCAAAAATGAAATTTTTTAAGACAGAACTTCTCAAGAGGGTTCCACTGTATCCATATTTATGCAATTTTTCCAAAAGCAACTGACTGGACTCGGTATTCAGAGGAATTAAACATAGGAATGACAAGATTCCCAGCGAAATACGGCTGCCCTGAAGAAATTGAGGACGCAGTAGAAATACTGAGGGACTCAATGATAGGGGCATACGAAAATAGCTGCCCTCTGAAGACAAGTACCAGGGACAAAACACCGTGGTGGAGCAGAAAACTGCAGGAGCTACGGAAACTAGTAAGGCAAGCCTTCAACAAGGCCAAAAAATCTGGAAACTGGGATGCTCACAAGCAATACCAGAAAGAGTACAAGGAAGCAATCCGGATAGCCAAAACAGGCTCCTGGGAGAAGTACTGCGGGGAGGTGGAAACCATCCCGCAAGCTGCAAGAATTCAAAAAATTCTCGCTAAAGACCCAGGGGCAGCTAAAGGCCCATTTCGGAAAGCCGATGGAGGCTTCACCGATAACTGCGAGGAGGAGCTGGAGGAACTGCTGGGAAAACATTTTCCCGGCTACAAAAAGTTAGAAGCAGGTGACACCGGTCCACCACCAGCCCGAGTTATACGGGATGGTAAGGACTGGGACACTGCCGCTAAAATAGTGACTCCCTCCAAAGTTAAATGGGCAATCGAAGGGTTCGACCCTTTTAAAAGCGCAGGAGAAGATGGTATCTTTCCGGCACTTCTGCAGAGAGGTCTGGATACAATCTTACTTCCGGTGACTAAGATCCTGAGGGCGTGCTGCGCCCTCGGATACATCCCCATACCATGGAGGAAAACAAGGGTAGTGTTCATACCTAAACCTGGGAGAACTGACTACGACCAACCAGGCGCATTCCGTCCAATTAGCCTCACCTCTTTTCTTCTAAAGACAATGGAGAGGCTAATGGATAGACACATAAGAGACGGGGCACTGAGAGAAAAGCCCCTCCATGAGTTACAATTTGCGTATCAACCAGGTAAGTCGGTTGACGCGGCACTGCACAGGTTGGTATACAAACTGGAGCAGGCGCAGGCAACCGGGGAACTAGCAGTAGGACTCTTCCTGGACATAGAGGGAGCATTTAATTGCACCTCTATTAAATCCATCGATGAAGCGGCAGAAAGACATGGACTCGATAAAACCACCAGAAGGTGGCTGAAGAACATGCTTTCAGGTCGGATTCTTACGATGGAAAGGGGTGAGGTGAACCTCAGAGTATTGGTGACGCGAGGGTGTCCACAGGGAGGGGTCTTGTCACCCTTGCTGTGGAGCCTGGTGGTGGACAACCTCATCAGGAAACTCAACAACAGGGGCCTGTATACTCAAGGGTATGCGGATGACATCGCAACCATAATAAGGTGTTGGGATGCAGACACATCCAGAGGCCTCATACAATCAACACTGGCAACAGTGGAAGAATGGTGTGAAGAAACAGGGCTGTCGGTCAATCCAGACAAGACAGAACTAGTAATCTTTACACGTAAAAGGAAACTAGAGGGATGGAGCAATCCAACCTTCTACGGAAAGGAGGTAGAACCCTCTGACACGGTTAAGTACCTCGGGGTCATTATAGATGCCAAACTGAGCTGGAAAAACCAGGTGGAAACTGTGGGCAGAAAAGCCTGTGCTCTCATGTGGGCAACTAGGCGAATCTGCGGCAGAACGTGGGG
This sequence comes from Limnephilus lunatus, assembly GCA_917563855.2. Lineage (NCBI taxonomy): Eukaryota > Metazoa > Arthropoda > Insecta > Trichoptera > Limnephilidae > Limnephilus > Limnephilus lunatus. Next base: position 67,532,259 of record OU830597.1, on the reverse strand, counting down.
ACTCAAACCCAAAATGATGCAATGGCTGTACACAGCCGTTGTAAAACCAAGAATCATGCATGCAGCCTTGGTCTGGTGGAGGAGAACAACACTGAAAACAGTGATGGCCACACTCAACCACATACAGGGACTTGCATGCAGAGGAATCACAGGAGCTATGCGAACCACTCCAATACTAGCCATGGGAGTGCTGCTGAACCTACCCCCACTAAACTTAGAAATAGAAGGGGCGGCGATGGCGGCAGCCTACAGGTTAAAATGTAAAGGTCATTGGAGAGGTGAGTTGCCCAAAAACAGTCATACGGAGATCGGAACAAGACTGAGGGCAATTAGCCCGACAGCTGGAATGAAGCAGGACGGCAAACAAGCTGAATACTTCTTCAGACAGCAGTTTGATGTGATGTACCCCACCCGGGAAGAGTGGGACATGGTCCCAGGTCCAACCTCCAGACAGGAACTAATCTGGTTCACAGATGGGTCCAAGATGGAGGAAGGAACGGGGGCCGGGGTATGTCTACAGGGATCCAAGAGGGAACTCAGTATACCTCTAGGAACTCACTGCACTGTGTTTCAGGCTGAGATGAAAGCCATCATGGTCTGCGCACAGGAGAATATACGTATCGGGTACAGGAATAAGAACATAACTATTTGTTCTGATAGCCAGGCAGCCCTAATGGCACTGGAAAGTAACCGATGCGACTCCAGACTGGTGATGGAATGCAGGACTGTTCTTACAGAACTCGCTACCATTAATAAAATAACACTGATATGGGTACCAGGACATAAGGGTATTGAGGGCAACGAGCGGGCTGACGAACTAGCAAGGAAAGGGGCGAAAGCACCACTTGCGGGATCCGAGCCGGCTGTAGGAGTAGCAGCTTGCCACACGAAATTACATATTGAGAGGTGGGTCAAATCCCAGCACTGGAAGGAATGGGAGAGGGCACCCGGAATGAGGCAATCCAAAGTACTCATAAACGGACCGGACCCCAGACGGACCAGGAAACTACTCGATATGGATAGAAACTCGCTGAGGGAACTGGTAGGACTACTAACGGGACACTGCCATCTCAGGAGACACATGCAGCTATTGGGAGTGGAAAGCACCAATAGATGTAGAAAATGTGAAGAGGATGAAGAGACTCCAATTCACTTGTGGTGCCAATGTCCTGCCCTGGTGGGAACTAGGCTCAGATACCTGGGGAGACACATCGTGGAACCAGAAGACTTAGCCACATATCCAATGACAACTCTGGTGAACTTCATTAAAGGGACTGGGTTATTGTTAAAGGATTGAGGTAAAATGGGAGATAGTACAATGGGCCTATGGCCTAAGTACTTACGGGAACTAACTGTAAACCGTCTCCGTAAGTTAAAAAAAAAAAAATATGCAATTTTTGTGAACTTGCACAGATTAACCAAAGATTTATTGTGCATTGCACAGTACGTATACTAGTCCCAGCGAGTCAGTCTTCACACACGTCTTGCATGAGAGCGAGTTTATCTTTTTCATTTTCATGCAAGACATTTGTGAAGCAATATTTGTCTCGCATGAAAATGAAAAAGATTGTCTTGCATGAAAAGATTGTCTTGCATGAAAATGAAGAAGACCCAGCTCTCGCTGGGACTAGTTTAACAAGCCTAGAATCATCTGCCAACAGGTAAAGATTTTTAAGGGGATAATAGAAAACTCATACTGCTTTAAAAGCTTCTCCCTTACATAAAATGTTGACACTTTCAAAAAGCACAGTGGTGCATACAATAGTCTGTAAAAGATCAATTAGGAAATAAAATAATGAATGCGTAAGTTAAAGAAATTACCTTGATGCGGTCTGAAGGGCGAAACGACCTGAACCGGGAGATCTTGCTTTCTCGGGACCAGAGTGGAGTGGCGGCTGCTGAGTGCAGGTGCTGCACTTCCTCCCCGGCCACCACGCATAGCTCCTCTGAGAACAAAATATAACAAAGGAATTAATACATATCACCACAATAGAATGTCCTGTTAGGTGAGCCGACAATATCAAGGAAAAACCGGAAAAAGCTCTTCCAAATGGAAAACGGTTCCAAAAGAAACCTTGCAATTAAAATGGCTTTGGTCGTCCCAAAGGAAGAAAATTTATCACAATAATTTTATTAGTCTTTGTTTTACTTCAGGGAAAAATATGTGGTTTATTGCTGTTATAAATAAAATATATTCTGCAATAGCATACCTGATGGGTGAAGGGGGCGGTTGTCCATTGTTCTTCAACAGCTGAAGACTTCTGAACTCCGCCATGGTAACCTTTTGGCCGTTAGCTTGGGCAACGTATCTTAATTCCTCATCGTTTATCTCCTGATTAGGATTGTCATATATGTTTCCCTGCTGCTGTTGGCTTTCATATATAGCTTGCTGTTGATGGCCTTGCTGATCTATGAACATCTCTCCAGAGTAAACATGCTGTTGGTTAGGGTGTCCCGGGGGTTGGTGTTGAAGTTGTGGCTGGTACTGTTGGTTATTATTAAATTGCTGTTGTTGTTGAAAGCCATGCTGTTGTTGCTGGTTGACGATCTGCTGCTGCACTAAATTATGGCTTTGGGGAAGGCTCTGCCTCACTTGTTGCTGCTGCTGCTGTTGTACTGGCATGTTGGTTGGCTGTTGTTGGGGAACTTGCTGCCTCTGGAAATTTTGTCTCATTTCCGTTGGCACTTCGGTGGTTGGATTTTTCTGAAGCACAACTGCCTGAATGCTCTCCTCAAAGTCCCCATTATCATCAGAATTATTGTGGTTTATTATCTTTTTAGTAATGTTAGGTGCTTGCTGCACAATGAATCTCTGCTGAGTGATAACTTTAGCGTGCTGCTGCTGTTGCTGCTGTTGTTGCTGTTGCTGGGGCACAGGAGGTGGCGAGGGATGTGCCACCAGTGGGGGTGGGGGTCTCAAGAGGCGTGGAGAGGGGGCAGCAGTTGAGGTGACTGAGGGAGGAAGGGCAGGGCGCGGGGCTCGTGGGGTGGAGGGAGTGCGGGAGTTGGGGCGGGCACGGGGAGGTCGTGGAGGGCGTACTGTTGTCTGGGGAGAAGCCAAGCGTGGAGAATTTATCATCCCCAAGTGGTGATTGAGAAGACGAGGTTGTCCTTGCATGCCTGGACTTTGTTGTTGAATGTTGTGCTGCTGCTGTTGGGGGAGAGGAGGCTGCCTCATGTGCTGAAGTTGGTGTTGTTGTTGCTGCAACTGCTGCTGTTGTTGCAGCTGTAACTGTTGTTGCTGTTGTAGCTGCTGTTGCTGCAATTGTTGCTGTTGTAACTGTTGTCTCTGTTGCTGCAGTTGTTGTTGCTGATGTTGATGTTGGAGTTGATGCTGTTGTTGTAGCTGATGTTGGTGATGTTGTTGTTGTTGTTGTTGCACAATTTGAGGATTAATGTTTCTCTGATCTACATACTGCAGATTAGATGGATGTTGTATTATGGTGGGTTGTGGTTGTGGCATATGCACTAGAGAGTGTGGGGAGTGGTGTATCGTCTGCTGTCCTCCTGATACCTGCGGATGCTAGAAATACAAAACAGATATTATTACCATGCATCGATCAAGATTTTAAAATTATTAAAAATAGAAATTACTTGTCCTTGATTACAATTATGGATGTAAATACAAGATTTACAATATTTATAATTAGATTTACAATAGATTATCCCTCCCACATCTAATTTAAGACTAAAAATAACACCACCTAAGAGTAATTTCATAATACAACTCCACATCTTGATGCACACCTCTTGTACAAGCTTCTAAAAACGTATGCAAAACCAACGAATATCATTCATTTTGTGGCATTTTTGATCATAATTTGTTGTGTGATGTAGTACTTTCGCTGGAAAAAAAATGTTTGATTTTTTATCAATTGTTACTTTTATCGACACACCGCCTTGAAGACCTCTATGAGGTACGTATATTTATTAAATATTTTATATTATACAGCCGATGAAATTGTTTGATGAAGTCTGTAAGAGCCACTACCTAAAATATTTTTAACTGTCTCTATTTCGGGTTCAAAAAATGATCTTCAAGCTAATCCAATGAGCCTTTGGAATGAACTTTCTGGTAGACAAATTTGCCCACCACAGTTTTGTTGAACAAAGGTAAAAAGCGATGATTATTCTGATCTTTCGACTGCGAGATAGAGCACTTTATTTTTGGCACATGTTTTCTTAAACCAATATGTTTGGTTTCGGTGTTAATTTTTAGGTTTATACGCCGTGTCTAGAGGATTCTTGGTCGATGGTTACAATACATTGAACAAAATACATGGTAACACCACCTGAAAGCTGAACAGAGTTTCAAAGGACATAGTGAAAATAAATAAAAAATACCAGAACCCACACCACAAGTACCGATTCAGTATCATGATAACATTAAAATATTCAAACGTAATCAGGATTTTTATAAATAATAAAAAACTACCAATCCATGAGCCCAACCATTTTGTGAATGACAAAAAATAATTTCTTTTGTATTTTTGTTTCTCTCATGGAATTTTTGCCCTTCAGATATTTATTCATAGGGAACTTACATGCTGCTGTATTTGATGAGGTTGGTGGTTCATGTGAGAAGGATCAATTAATTGTTGAGGTTGCTGCAGCACCACCTGCCCTTCCACTGGCAGATCTCCGGTGTAGTACACCTGGACATTCATATTACTTCATCTTACTAACCAGACGCTAGCTAAATCGATCATCTTACTTAGTCTGAGAAACATCATGAAGCAAGTCTTTTCAAATGAAGGAAGGTGATAACATCAAGCTTTGATGATATGTGCAGCAATGGAGGTGGCATAAGCATTAAGGGAAGTGCTATACACATTCAGAGAGACGGTAAACACATCAAAGGAGATGATAGACACATCCAGAGAGATGATATAAACATCAATGAAGGTTGTATACGCATCAAGGGAAGTACTATACACATTAAGGGAGGTGGTAAACACATCAAAGGAGGTGATAAGACAAATCTAGAGAGGTGATATACAATCAATGAAGGTGGTATACACATCAAGGGAGGTTCTATACACATCTAGGAAGGTACAATACACATCAAGCGCGGGAGATGATGGCACCTCGTGCAAGCATGATAAGTTAGCGAGAGCAGAAACAAAATAATAAAATGAACAAGCAAACTAAAATGGTAGGCTATGGATATTGGGTTACAATTATCAAAAGGTATTTCTAAGAATTCACTAAAACCAAAGGAATAAAATAATAATGTTATTTTTAAATAGAAAGTCAGTTTTTCTTTCAGATAGGTATGGTATGCGTTAGTGGTTTTTGGTATTTGTTAACAATGCAACAATATATTCTTTGTGTATTTAATAAAATAAATAAATACTTAAATTGAATTTTAAATGGAGGGAAAACGAATTGAATCATTACATTAAAATTTTTTTTTTTTTTTTAAATTATGTATTTAAAATTTCCCACCCAACCGTTATTGATTTAACTTTAACATTTTTAATTCAAATAAATAGTTTAAAGTCTAGGAACTTCATGTGTTTAATTATTGAAAGAAGGTTATTATGAATAAATTAAATATAATAAATAGCAACAGGTTTAAACCTTTCCCCGGGCTGAATCACGTTGATAAATCGACAACAAATCACGGATTGTGGAATACATTGTCGTTAATTTTGAAAGGTACCGCTTTGAAAAGGTTAATGATTGAAAAATTGATTCTAGGATTGCCAACAATAAATACTAACAGCCTTCCACCTTCCAACCGCCAAATAAAAACACTTCCCAAATGTTAAACGCTGTTTTAATTACATATAGAATAAAGACTGTAAAATTTCCACTTCTAATTATTACTTATCAAAAATGTCTCTCAACTGAGCTGCGAAAGAACTGGCTATTTTGAATTTTGGTTGACCAGCGTATGCGCCATGAGCGTGAGTTTCCCGGCAAAATGACAGTTTTGATTTGTGTTAAGTGATTCAATTCTTCATAATTTCTATTCTAAGGGGGCATCCATTAATTACGTGAGCAGTTTTTCTTCCAATCTAGACCACCCCCTCCCCCTCAGTGAGATAAATTTTCCCCCCCCCGTTTGTGCTCACGTAATTAATGGATGCCCCCTAATGACCAATTCACTATTATATTAATAATAATTCAATGTATTTACTAGTATTTGTGTTATTTTTTGTCAGTTTTAATCCATTAATAACGTTGTGTTTTAAAAAAATTGTTTTATGTTATCGGAAAAACTGACATTAATTCAGATATATAATTTTTTAATTGACTTTTACCGCATGAATTCAATAACAATTCCATGAAAGTGATGTTATTTTAACAATACAAATGCCTTATTAAAGAAATTGATATTTATATTGCGCAACAATGGATCAAAAATGTCAGATTTTTTGGTTATGCTCAGGGGGTTATTATTATAATTTGAACGAGATAAAAAGTGAAGTGACAGTTTTCTTGCAAATTCAAATCCCTCAGCCCACTTGTAAATCCCATTTGTTCAGAACAACTTATGTAGGTCTCATAGAAACCGTTGCCTCCCTTACTATCATGGTTAGAAATATGATCTAAATGGTGTTAGAAAGAGAAAACATTGCTTTATTCACAAATGTAAAAGTTAACTGAAAAATATTAAAATATACATCTTTATTTTATGAATCAAAAGTTTCCGACCGCAATTTGAAAAAAAAAAAAAATCATCGGAATTTTTTATTAATAATCTTTAGAAATCTTTATAATACATTTTTCTAATAAAATATCTGTTTTTATTTTTTTCATTATTAGTAATTTTACTTAGAAAAAGCGCCATTTTTAAAACTTTATTATGTTTCATTTTTTTTTTTAGTTTTCAGATGCGTTTAGAAATATTCCATTTATTTTGATTTTATATCAAAGCGGAAATATTTTGACCTTCCAACAAAATAGGACCGAGGCCTGAAGAGCGATTCTGTATCTTTTGTGAATACAGAATCGATTACACATGTAATCTCCTGTCAAATATGTGTGATTGTTTATGACTTGCAATTGCTTTTTTTATTTACTGATATGTCAGTTGTCGTATTTCAACTAGTTCAAAACACGAAATGCATGATTATTTATTCATTGAATTTTACGTTTAAAAGTTGTATAACATGGATTTGACATTTGCGAAGTTTCAAATCTAAATATGCATGAATTGCTTACTTTATCCAAATTAAGAACCTATTTAAGGCAAACCTATTGAGGCAGTATACAAGTACAGAATAATTTAATTTTTGGGGGAAGAAATACATTAATTATTCCACTAACCACCACACTTTTGGGCACGGATTATGGGAATTACACTTCTTTTCAACAATTACTACAAGAAACAACTATTTACGTGCACAAAATAGGTTATTAGGTTCTTAATTTGGTCAAACAATAATAAGTAAAATTCATGCATATTTAGATTGAAACATCGCAAATGTCAAATCCATATAAAACTTTAAAACATACATTAAATGAATAAATAATCAAGTATTCTTGCAGCGTTTTGTGTTACTAGTTGAAATAGCTAGCTGACACCATAAATAAACAATCCGCTGACATACCGCTGACATAGGCACTGCTGAAAACCAGCTGCATTCCAGGAGAAATCCTGAATTGTAGCTGAGCAGTGACCTCTTCATCAATAGACTTAATGATAAAAGAACTAAATGTATAATACTGTAAAAAATCTATTGATGAATAAACGTTTTATTATTATATCAGCCCGTATAAAAAGCAATTGCAAGCCATAGACAATCACACATATTTGACAGGAGATAACGTATGTAATCGATTCCATATCCACAAAAGATTTGCAAGGCTGAAGGGTTGAATAAAAGGACTGTGTTTTTTTTTTAAATGAAAATTTCAGAAATTTTTACACATTTTTATTAAAAATGCTTGTGGTAAGCTTTTTTAAAACGTTTTTCAGGTTTGAAAAAATTGAAAAATTCAATGAGAAATTAATAACAGTTTATACAAGAGATTCAAGAACAACCCTCTTTGGCTGGATAAGCAATGTATGTATCTATCCATGAACAATTTTATGTCAGTTTTTATATTAGTAAGGTTTTCACATACACGGTTGTCTATCAATTGTGTAAAATTTTCACTACTATTAGTAAGTCTGTAAATATTAATACAAAATAAAGCACCTCAAGAATTGTTTATTGTTTGGAAAGGTTGTTTACAAAGAAAATAATAAAGAGGGGGTAAATGTATGAGCCAAGACATGATGATAATCAATACTATGAGTTATGCATATAATTATTATGGTGAAAAAATAATATTAATGAATTATCATCACAAGGTGTCAGGGCAAAAAAAAAAAACAATTCGGAAATAATTAGTTGTGAACAGAAAACTTTTGGCCTTTTTTTTAGGTGATCTATGAACACCAAAACTAAAATCTCATCCTCCCAGCTATTCTGCTGTCGGGATCATTTTAGAAAGAATTATTATTTTACTGTGATGTAATATACAATAAAATATTCATTAATTGGTATCTTTTTTCCAATATGACGTGGAATGTTGATGTTTGTTGGGATGGGGAAAACTTAGCATGTATGTTCGTAATGGACCTACAACAAAAGGGCAATTAAAAAACGTATACAGTGAAACCTATATCGATCGGTTTTTAAAGGACCCGTTGAAAAAAAAAGATCAACACGGGAAGACAATGGATGCGGGAAATGGAGAAAAAACGCCACATATGCTTAAATGTTTAATATTCTAAAAAAGAATTTTATTTCACATATAACTGTGTGCGTTTATTCAAAAAATATTTGATATTCGAAATATGTGAAGTGTAATTTTAAATTTTCGTAATATGTATAGTTTAATCTGAATTGCTGTATATATATTATGCATGTACTATTTTAAGTTAAATAAATAAAAAATAAAGTTAAAAATTTACAGAGAAACAAAAACAAAAATTTATTTTGTATTATTGAGCATAATCTTTTGTCATTTGTTTTTTGGCCGTTATATTGCCCTAAGTAAACAATATGTTTTCAGTTACAATTGGCATTTTTTCCAACATCAGTTAGTCAACGAAAAAAAAAAAGTTTTCACTTTTACAACGCCCGTGCATGCTGCTGAAAATGAAGATACAGGCCGGGAATCCTACGAATTCTAGTTCGAATTCAATGTGGATGCCGAGATTTCTATGCCCTTTTCAGTAGGATCTTTTTTCACTTCTTTGACAATTTTTAATCATTCTTGAAGAGTGTGCACTTTTTTTACCGGATGATTAATTTTGAAATGCCCGAAACCTAGATAAGTAGAAAAGTCGCACGCGCACACTACCGCTATGTTCGAAGTGACTAAATCTTCATCTCTCTGTCTTTCGATTGTTCCGCTCATTTAGTTTACCATTTAGCTAAGAAATAATGGGTTTAAAATGTTAGTTCATATTTTAAAAACAAACAATCGAATAAACAGTGTTAATCTCAAGTGAACTCCCAGGTAAGTATGGTCCTGTATATTTTCTGCCTGCACAGTAGGTACATTTTTATGAACCATCGCATTCATTGGTCAAATCATTGTACAATACATATAGTTTCGTATCGGTGATCGATGAACCGGTGGATGCAATTTTTAGCCATAAGTTGTTGTAATGGTTTGCCTAGTTTGTAGTTAGAAGTAAGATATTAGAAATATATTATAAGTTTGTACAGCGTTGAGGTGATTTTTCACAAAAACGGCGCTATACAAGTCATCCAAATACTATTATTATTAAAATATGTACAAAAAACTGCAAGATTTAAACAATGAATGAGGTAAAACGATGCATAGAAGAAAGATCTTATATAAGTTTTGTATGATATAATTTCGGGACTGGAAAAAATAAATGATAAATGCGGAAAAAAGATCATTTGAGGATCGATTGATCGAGATTTCACTGTATATGCATGTTAAATAATACAAAACATTTTTAATAATTAGAAATCAGTAATGCATTACATTATCCCCATTTGTGGAATGAGTAGAGTCAAAAGATTAATTCTAAGGGAATTATTCTTAAAGTTTGGCACAAATAGTGTGTAACATTTTCTTATGTTTACATTTTGAATATTCTCTTTACCTATACCACTAAAAAAATTATAAATGCTTTACTTTTTTGGATTTTTTTTTTACGTAACTCCCTGTGATTGAAATATGATTTTTCTATGAATCCTACTTATGAAAGTTAAACTTTTATTTAATATATTTATTAACATTTTAAAATAAATAACACCTTTCCCTCATCCACACAAGTGTAGCTTTTTATGGGAGCATATCTTTAAATAAAAAATATAGATGCTAAATTACAAAAAATGAAATGTTTCATCATATATATATTATACATGTAATTATTACTCTGATTTCAATTACGTTTATATTTTGTATAAATAACAAAAAAATAAGAAATTATTGAGACAACGGTTTAGAAAAAGTTGTCAATAATCGTTTGAAAAAAGAAAAAATAATTTTGTTAGACAAATGTTAAATTTCAAAGGTCATTTAATATTAATATGTTTGGTTTTGATGTTCCTCCTGCTAGTATTGATGATGAATCCATACCTGTTGCTGCGGCTGTTGGGGTGGTGGTGGCGGGGGCTGTGGTGGGGGAGGTTGCGGGGGCGGGGGCTGGTCCCTCTGCACCACGTAGTGCGTCTGCGGGGCAGGCGGTGGCGGCGGCGGGGGCTCCCGGGTCAGCAGGTACTGAGACTGTGGGGGCGGCGGTGGGGGGGGCGGCTCCCTCGGCTGAAGAACATATGTCTGCTGGGGAGCCGGTGGAGGGGGTGGCTCCCGCTGCTGGACTATGTACTGGGCGCGGGGTGGCGCAGGGGCATAGCCCTCGCCCTCTGCCTCCAGAGGGGCACCAACCATTATGCCGTGGCCCTGTTCGCCAGCCAGAATAACCTATAAAAATAATTTAAAAAAAAAAAACATAATTTTGAATACTTCTGCAATGAGTTCGCAGTGAGTATTTAAGAATTTCAAAGGAATAAACCAAGATGCCAAAGTAAATGAGAACAACAACACCGCAGAAGCGAAATAAGTTGTTAAAAAAAACAAAACTCAGTTTGGCATCAAAAGATGGTCTGTTGCCAAAATTTTTGGGGGCTAAATAAGACTTTTTATTTGCACTGGTAACAGAATCTATAGTTTCCTGATAAGATTGGTACTTTTATGACGCAAGGTTTACTTGAAGAAAAAAAAATTTGTGATGGAATTCTGACACTATTCAAATAAAAAGCAACAGTTAAAGCCGGGTACAGATTGCTGTAACGTAACATGCAATGTAACACGCAATGAAAGAATTTGCCGTCCACATTGTCGCAATGTATCGTGCAATGTAACAGAATTCCCATAGTGTGGACGACTTGCGCGCACGAACCGTGCACACGAACGCGCATGAGTTGAAATGCGCACGAACGAGCATTTCAACTCATGCGCGCCGCAATCAACAAAGTGTCGATTTTTTTCGCCGAGCTCAAAGGGGCGTGCAGTGTGCGCGGAGTGTCAGTGTGGACGGTTGTCGCAATCCATTCTCTTTGCGTGTTCCCGGCAGACTGAGCTATGTTCACTGCGCACATGCCGGAAACAGATGCGAGTAGGTACATGCTCGGTTCCTGCGCGCCCTGTGTCCACACTTATGAAATGTTCCTTTCATGTTACATTGCATGTTACGTTAAAGCAATCTGTACCCGGCTTTAGGTAGACACGGCTTCAAATCATCCCACATCACAACACAAATCATATTTGCATCACTAAAAATGCAGTAGCGTTGCGACAAACTCATGTGCCCCGGGGCTAGTTTATAAACCAGCTCCCCAAGAATCTTCATCGATTTTATACCAATCGGCATAAGGCCGTAAGAAAAATATTGTAAGCCCAAAAATAAATACTCAAAAGTGCATTTTTTCAGTTAGTATTTTACCTGTTGCTGGCCAAACTGCTGGTCCTCGGGATTAATGACGTACTGGATGGTCCCACCATCCACACAGAGGTTCGGGTAGAACCTCTGTAGGTCTTCCAGCGTCATCTGGTTGGGCACAATCTGGTAATACTGCGCCATCTCGATTCAGATCATTAATCTGGTAAAATCAAAACAAACATCACTATAGGCCTTTTTTATAGCTGCAAAGTTTACATATTACATAGATAGATAGACTAAGATATTTAGTGATTGACTATCAAAAGAGAGATAGTTATGAAGGTCGTAATGCCGTGTGAAATAAAGTTAATGATTTTCCGCAGTTTAACTCCTTCTGGGAGAGTGCGATAGTATATTTACTGTTTGGCACACTAAGAACGGCCATCCAAGAAACTTAAATTATGAATGCGTTACATCTGCAAAACATAAAAAGGTTGTAAGACATAAAACGGAGGTCCGTTTAATAACTGACAGTTTATAATACCTAGAATTAGCTATTAGACAAATCGTGTGGATTTTTATTGCATTAATATAAAAGTTAAAAAAAAGTTTACAGAAGCTAGATACTTTTTAACCTAAGATTTCAAACTACTCAAATAAAAACTCCGGGTACCAAAGGGTTAACTTTTGATGTCAACAAAATTATACGTACTACATGATTTTAATGTAAACATGAAAGGCAAAAATGGTGTGATATGACTGAAATGCACTTTTACCATATTTTATTGCAGTTTACTGAGAACAATGCCTTGACATCACAATATTCTGAAGAAGCATATTTTGGCAAGTGTGAAAAATGCAGATATGATTGTTTTGGCGTTATTCTGTCGAATATGTGTTTGTTCAATGATAGTTTATAAACATAATAAGATGCATCCAACAAATATAATTAACTATTAGACTTTTGGAAGGCACAAAAATGTACATGTCAGACCAGACCACTTCAATTGATTGGCATTACCTAAATGATTATTTTCGACGGCAAATCGGACAAACAAAATGTAATGACATAAGTTCATAAATTAAAACAAAATTAAGCAATAGATTGACGTAAAACAAAAGAAAAAATGTTAGACTTTCAAAGAAAACGAAAGAAAAAAAAATACAACTCGGTCCTATTTGCAATGACACATTCTCGTGTTGGACAAGGTTTGTTCTTATGTCGACAAGTTATGTCAAAGATATGAAAGTAAAATAACCATTACAATGTTTAATTTCGTATTAGTAACTGAAATAATCCATTTTACACTATTGCATCAAGAATTGTCCGATGACATCCGAGCGCGAGACATCCCATCAAGCAACGTATTCAACAACTTTAATATTAGGGCCCATGTCGAAAGCAATTAATTTGTCGAAATCCCGAACTTCTTTTTAGAAAAAAAAGCTAAAATAATGAAAGAAAATATGCAAACAAAGTGAAACTAACTGTATTCCTTCTTTCATCATAACAACCTGCCCTAAATTTGCCTATGCAACCTACATTGACATTTTTGAACCGACCGTGCACGACGAAATACTGAACAGTATACAATGAAAATCTTTTAATTACGTACCTTTAAATACTAAGTTCATTATTTAACAAGGTTTTGTTGATTTCTAGACACGTTAATACCGCTTAATTACAAAAAACTTATAAAAAATAGCAGTTCACACTCATTACATTATGGCGTGTATGTAAAACTGCGCCATCTGTACATAAAGATGTCGAAATTGGCGCTATATTCAAAATCCACATACAGCTTGATAACATTTCCTCCATCGAGGCTGGTAGGCTACACGGTCCGTTAATGGGTGCGTTTACTGACAGCAACTGTATAAACGTAGCCAAAATAATTTCTTGTACACTACAAGCTATCTGCAATCCCTATGGTATTGATGGACCTAGCTTGTCTATGATATTTCCTAGGTTTGCCGTCTCTACTTTGTGTTTGTAAGCGAGCTGTCAAATAAAGTAAGAGGCATATCTATGGTTAGGAGTGTCTAATCTTTCATAAATAATTTTATTATTGTGAATTGTGACTCATTGGAAACTAGGAAAATCCGCTAAATATTTCTATACTATAAACGAAATAGCCAAGATGTTTTCCAGTGGACCTAATTACACGAAGCTTAAAACCCATCTCAGGTTGGCTATAAATCGCCTGAAGTTAATTGAAAAGAAGAAAACAGAGTTGACGCAAAAATCTAGAAAAGAAATAGCGGATTACATTCAAGGCGAAAAGGTTGAACGGGCTAAAATTCGCGTTGAACATATCATCAGGTACAGTTTTGACCATATTGTTAGTTTTCATGATATTAATTTTCTTTGTGACGTATTTCAATTCAAAACAATTAACCTGATGTGACCTGCGAATTACACACTTGGCAATAAAAATTACTCACGCCTGTTTCGTAGTAGGTGAAAATCAAATTGGTGCAAAATTCCAATGGCATGAACAATGTTTTTGTAACTATTTTTCTACAGGGAAGACTACATGGTGGAGGCCATGGAAATAGTGGAGATGTACTGTGATTTGCTGTTAGCGCGTTTTGGCCTTGTGACTCAGATGACGGAACTAGATGAGGGGCTTGCTGAAGCCATTTCAAGTTTGATATGGGTCGCACCAAGAATGCAGACTGATATTCAGGTACACAAATCCACTTGTCTCACTCCGCCTCGCGGTTAAAATGGAAAATTTCTTATTTAAATAGTTAGATTAGCTTTATTATTAGGAAAAGTGAGTATTTATGCCGGGGAGATGAAAAAGTATGCATTTTATATTTTTTTTTTGTTAAGATAATTCATTTATGAGTAGGGACACAATATCGAATAGAAAGTATCAGTACTGTACTCATGAGTAGTATCGGAAAAAAAGTATCGTACTCGTAAAAGTATTGATAAAAAAAGGACCTGTAAATTCACAAATTGCTATTTTAGGTACTCATGAAAAAAATGTAATGTTTTTTTATGTATATAATCAACTGCAAATAATAAAATACATAATATAAATATATTATAGACAAAATATTCCCATAGTTCCTTTTACTAGGCGGCATTCCTATGACTCAAATATTCACAGCACAGAATAATAGTGTTACACTTGAATAAATCAAATACGGTCAAGCGGCAAGCCCAATAAACAATCAATCGCAGTCCACAATAATGTGGTCGCCAAATAAATAACTATGAAACTAAGCGAAGAAAGAATTTGAATATTATGTCAGTTACTTACTGTCTTTATTCGACAGCACCATCTATTCGTTCCATGACACACTAGATTGCTTGTGCTTGCAATTATACCAACGCAATGGAATGTTTTAGAAGGTTTGCTATGATTGAACTAGATGGTGTTGCCATAAACATGATCCACTTAGCCAAATTTTTAAAGGTATCGATACTTGCCAAAAAGTACTCGTTGAGTAAAAGAATTGAAAACAAAGTATCGAGTACAAAAGTATCGGTATCGAAAGGAAAAGTACTCGATACCACGAAGTATCGATACTTTTTTCGTGTCCCTACTTATGAGTGTTCGACGCCATGATTCTTATTGCCCTTATAGTCCAGTCAAGTTAAACATGAAAAGGGGGCTGTTCTTGCAAAAGGTCCCGTCATTCTGAATTTTTTATATGTTGTTAGGACCTAAACCAGTATTGAAAAAAAAATTTTAAGTGCTGTGCGAGCGGCGGTGAACCAAAAAAACCAGGAAATTTTCGGATTTTTTTCAGTTTTTGCTCAATATCTCAGTGAAGGAAAGGTCAGACCGGTATAGTTGTTATAAATACTTTAAAAGTAAACTGAATTTGCTACAATTTGAGACCAAAGTGAGCTATATACAACCATTGGTTTCCAAGATACAGTTCTTCAAAAATAGGCCATTTTTTCCAAAAAGTGAAATTTTTTCGAAATGGTCACTTATTTTGTAAAATATTTTCTAAAAAACGCATCCCACGTCAAATATTATATAAAATAAAGTTGTAGTAAATTTAATTAGCTTTCATTTAAAACTAGATTGATATCTGTAGACCTAACGGTTCTCTCAAGAACGCCAGATAACCAAAAAAGTCATAAGTGGGTGTTGGGGGGAAATGCAAATAAACTGTTCTCACGTCTTTTTATGGTTTTATTTATCAAATAGTTACAATTTTTTGTTTGTTATTGTTAACACATTTTTTATAAAAAAAGATAAGATAATTCATCTATCGGTAATAACGTCATCTTCAAACATTGTTTTATATACCTACATACTAAAATGCTTTGTACAAACATCATGGTACCTACTATAAGGACAAATTACATGTACACAAAAAATAAAACTAATATAAATCATGTAGGTATTGTGTATTGGTTGCCAAATCATGCCTTTCTTTTTATCTTAGATGGCCCGGGCTTAGGCTCGCACGAAGAAGGTGTCTCGATATCTGTGATGGACGCTGGGAGAGGCGCCCAGTCTGTAGTCGGGTCATCTTCATCGTCCGAGCATTTCAGCTCCACATCCGGGACGTTAATGCACAATTTGCCACCGCATGACTGACAGAGGACTGAGCAGTGGAGCCCAGCCTTTCTGCACGAGCAGCTCCCGGAGCATCCTTTCTTGCATTTAAATGAATTTTTTCGCAGAAAGGCAGGAGGTGCGGGATCCATCGTGGTGGGGATGGGGGTGAGTCCCTGAGAAGACAGCTTCCATCCCCATTCAGTGGGATTCAAGTTGACTCCCTGCCACTTCTGCACTTGGAGGTAGCACTTTGCTGCATGGTGGCCTGCGGCATCTTCCGTCGGTGGCGAGGTTGATGCTTGTTGAAGTGACAAACGTCTTTTACCTCAGGAAATCCAGAGTATTCCTCGCGATGTCACCCCCATATAGAGCCACAAAGCACTTGATGCCTGCTTCACTCACGGCTTGTGGGGTGGAGTCACACAGTCAAGTGGTTCACTCTTGCTCATAAGTGTGGTGATTTTGGTCTTTCCTTGGCCAAACGGTGCTGAGGTGGTATCGCACCCGGTAAACGCGTGGGTGAATAGTTCCTGGTAATCGCCGGGAGCCCTGGTGGTTGTAGGAGGTCGTAGAGTAGTGACAGCAACCAGCTTCACCCTTCGTGCTCTTCTAAAGATAGACGTTTGTCTCTTCAGCGCCTAAACCATTGAGAAGAATGAGCAGGTCGACGTCTTCTCCCACTATGATAAGGCGTCTCTTATTGTTCTCATTGCCCAATATATGCTCTTGAGCAATTTGAATTACTGTGGATTCATCGAACGTCAATTCGTAGCTGGAATGAGCTGTGTAGCACCGGAGTCGTTCCGCTGTTTTGGTGTTTTTTTTGGTAGCATCTTCGGGGTAGCCGTAAAAATCGATGGAGACGTTCTTCTAAAAGTGGTTTCGGACGTAGGTGGTATAACGCGGCAAAAGTGCTCGAACCGTGCTCTTCCACTGTGCCATTATCCAAAATGACGTGAGTGCTAGAATCTATTGGCGTGTGGCTGGAAAGAGGAGTGAAGGCAAAGTACAAAGTAGATTTTGTGCCCTTGCACATCCCTTGTTAGACATCGGGAACGGGGCCAACTCATACTTGAAGTCCTCCCGTAAATCCTGTTCAGATTGCTTTGCAATACACACTCGCTGGAAAATTGTGAGCGGTTCCACAGCCACTCTTCTGTTTTTGTCCGGCAGTTTAACGGTTGAGGTGATCGATGCCAGCGGGGTAACTTTATTTTTTCTTGTTTTATTACTACCTTGTCGTACATTTGCCCCACAATTTTCATCACTTCCTCCGTTCCAACTCTCTGGCAATTAATTTCAGGACCTGCCAGTAAACCACTACTGATAGAAATCAAACTGTCAGTTTTGGGAAATGGAGGGGGGAGAGCAAACCAGTTTTTAAGTTTTTCCACATCACTTATCTCAGATGATTCGAGAAGGTCTCATGTCTACATCCTGTTCTCCAGTGGGACATGAGATTCTGCAAAAACTTTCCAGTTCTTCACAAATGTTCAACACAAACACCATCCTTGTTGTCCAGCTTGCCAGAACGCTGTCGGAGATTCCCCTTCCTTGGGTCAACCCACCGTAGGTTTTGCATGATTTGCATGATTCGCATCAGCTTCTGCTCAATTGTTAGGTCTGATCACAACCCAGACCAAAACTTGTCAGACCGGCGAATGGTAAAGGATCCTTTTGTGAACATGTCGTATTCAAGTAAGTCTAAAGTCATGGTATTTGAAAGGGAGAGTACGAAAACAGTGTGCAATATAGTTGTGAATGATGAATACTTGGAGCAGGTGGATGAGTTTGTGTACCTGGGTAGTATGTTTACGAGAGATGGGAACGCTGATAGAGATATTGAAAGAAGAGTAAATGCAGGTAACTCCATTAATGGAGGACTGAATGCCGTTGGCGCTAATAAAACACTGTCAAAAGACGCGAAGCTAGCAGTCCACAATGGAGTCCTGGTACCTACCTTGATGTATGGCAGTGAGGCATGGAGTTGGCAGAGGAAGGATGAAAGTAAACTGAATGCTGTCGAAATGAGATCCCTGAGGCGAATGTATGGCAAAACCATGTATGATCGTGTGAGAAATGTGGATATCCGCAAAGAATGCAAGGCTGATGTAAGCATAATGAGTAAGATTAAGAAAGGGACCCTCAGATGGTTTGGACATGTAGAGCGAATGAAAGAAGAAAATAATGTGAGAAGAATATATGACGCAAATGTGAATGGAAGAAGAAGTAGGGGACGCCCGAGGAAGACATGGCACGATCAAGTGAATCAGATACTTGAGTCGGGCCATGTCAAAAGTCGGAATAATAGAAGAGTATGTATGAGACGATGTATGAATGTGAGTGAAGCAAAGACTGTGTGCCAAGACCGAGTTGTTTGGCGGTCCGTCCTCTCTGCCTACCCCTGCGGGGAAACGGCGTGATGGTTAGTTAGTTAGTTAGTTAGTCGTATTCACTTTCCATCCGATCTTGTAGAGCCATCATATCCTGAAGGTAGAGGTGCGCGCTCTTAGCATACAAAAAATGTCCAGCTGCGTGGAAAAATTGGAGCATCTTGTGGACAGTGTACAAATGAAGGTTCCAATCACCATCACGCTCTGCCTGGATAAATAGTTTTATCAAAGTGGTCATACGAAAGTATTGGACCCACAACTGTGATGTTGGACCGTTTGCTTCAATTTTCTCCAAGGCACTTTTAAATTTTGCCTTTAGTATTTGGTAGGTATCAATTTCTTCTGCTGATATAATGAGAGACCTTTCAGTGTCTCTCAGCAATTTTTCAGTCTCGTCTCGCTCCTCAGGAGTTATTTCAACCTCATAAAAAACAATACTGGGAAGTGTGAGGTTTGCCGAGAGACGTGAGAACAGTTTATTTGCATTTCCCCCAAAACCCACTTATGACTGTTTTTGGTTATCTGCCATTTTTGAGAGAACCGTTATGTCTACAGATATCAATTTAGTTTATAATAAAAGCTAATTAAATTTACAACAACTTTATTGCATATAATATTTGACGTGGGATGCGTATTTTGGAAATTATTTTACAAAATAAGTGACCATTTCGAAAAAATTTCACTTTTTAGAAAAAATGGCCTATTTTCGAAGAACTGTATCTTGGAAACCAATGGCTGTATATAGCTTGCTTTGGTCTCAAATTATAGGAAATTTAGTCTCCTTTAAAATATGTGTGCTCATTACACCGGTCAGACCCTTCCTTCACCGCGATATTGAGCAAAAACTGAAAAAAATCCGAAAATTTCCTGGTTTTTTGGGTCCACCGCCGCTCGCACATCACTTTCGAAGTTGCAAAAATTTTTTTTTAATACTGGTTTAGGTCCTAACAACATATAAAAAATTCAGAATGACGGGACCTTTTGCAAGTGCGGATGTACATCTTGACTGGACTATTATGTCTACCACAGTTTTGTGTTTGCAATTATGATAAAATTATTGTTTTATCTGCTTGCTTACTGATATAATTATCATCTCAGCAAAGCTGGTTCTAATATTGTTCAGTATAGACATTTTTTTACATTAGCTCCACACAGGAGGCCCTGAGGAAAATAAGGAAGATTAGGAAGATATTAATGGAATGACTATTTCCCTAAAATGAGATTCATAGTCTTACTTAACCTTTAGACGCCCAGTGGTCCCATACGGGACTGCAGATTTGCGTCGTTCAATGCCCAAGGGTCCCGTACGGGACCGATGATTATGGTGCCAATATTTCACAAAAAATGTTTGGGCAGTGGGCCACCTTTATTGCACGGGCTTTTAAAGGCTAAAGGACGAGTGGTTACTATTCATCTAATGTGGTTGCAAACGTTCAACGTTTAATGGAATTAGTCCATTATTTCGCCTTCAAATCTTTATATTTTGAAAATTCATGTCCACCCCTATCATTACACATTGGAACACAACAACAAATTGACTAGATTATTATGCTATTGCGACAAAAACTTAAATTGTCTCAAATAGCAAAGAAAACGTATGAGATTTGGCAGTTCCCCAACCTAAAGGGACCCACATAGCAGCAAAAATCGTGCAGAAAATTGTGCATTCACCCCACTTCAACCTGGGTCTGTAAGATAGTGCTAGTGAAAAGCACCACTGCTATGATACGATCCCCAGTTGCAGTAGTGTAGTACACGCCAAACTTTAATGCCGTTCTGAACTTTATACAATCCATTCTCGCGCATGTATATGACTTTACAATGACCGTAAGCGAAAGAGAAAGATGCGTAAAACAAATGTGCTACAGGGAAAAGCGTGGACAGGGAGGCATGCCGCTTTTCCATCCTTAAACTCGCCTATTGCGACGATTTCTGTATCAACATCAGGTCGGTATTAAAGCTTGGCGTGTACTATACTGCCAAAGTATTTTGTGAATAGTAGTTCAATATAATCTATGAGCTCGTATTGCAGGAACTAAAGGTCGTGTGCGAGCTGTTAACGGTGAAATACGGAAAGCTCTACGCTGAAGCATGTAAGAAGGAGAGTGTTGACACCATAAGTGAGAAACTCAAACATAAATTGTCAGTGCAGAGTCCCCCGAAGATACTGATTGAGAAGTATCTCATAGAAATTGCCAAAAACTACAACGTGAACTATGAGCCTGATCCACAAGTTATGAATGAAAACTTGCCTTCAACAGGTAATTCACCATTTTCTAATAGAGTTGCATAACTCTTATTTGGGTGGGATTTTATTTAAATACAAAAGAATTCAGTGGGTCCATTGGGCCTTAGATTATATTATATATGATCTGATCTAGATGGCATGTCCATATTGTCAAAATAGACAGATTTCCCTTGTTGAAATGAGTTTCCCGTGAACATTAGTGTTATTTCTGTATATATATATATATTATAAACGGTAAAGAGATAAATAAAACTCTGGGCACTTTTAACAGTCGTGTATTCACTTTTAACACAAGAGCTCTCAATCGTTAAAGATATTTATGCGTGATCCGTCTGGCTTGCGTTGCTGGCGAGAAGAGGGCGGAAGCAACAGGTGGGGTAGCTAGCTACCCTTCCGGGCCGGTCCCATGTCGCCACCCGCAGGATAATCCCTCTCCCATTCCTGCCAACCGATAAAGTGTGTCCGGGGTTGGTTGTTGGGTTTACACTCGACCATCCTGACTCTCCATTGTGACCTCACAAGAATAAAAAGAAAAACATATTAGTTACAAGCATTACAATCATACGGATAGTTTCTACTGAACTATCCCGGATAGCTTCTACTGAGCATATCCATTATTCGGATCATTTCTACTGAACGAATCCCGGATAGCTTCTACTGAGCGTACCCACTTATTCGGATTGTTTCTACTGAACAAGTCCCGGATAGCTTCTACTGAACAAATCCCGGATAGCTTCTACTGAGCGTACCCAATCATTTGGATTGTTTCTACTGAACAAATCCCGGATAGCTTCTACTGAGCGTACCCAATCATTTGGATTGTTTCTACTGAACAAATCCCGGATAGCTTCTACTGAGCGTACCCAATCATTCGGATTGTTTCTACTGAACAAATCCCGGATAGCTTCTACTGAGCGTACCCAATCATTCGGATCGTTTCTACTGAACGAATCCCGGATAGCTTCTACTGAGCATACCCAATCATTCGGATTGTTTCTGCTGAACAAGTCCGACACACCCCTAGGATGCACAAACACAGATAATTTTAGAGGCTGAAAAATAAAATGTAGTCTGCCAAACTGTAATACTATCAGCAGTCAAATGACTACCCTAGTGACCCGCAGTCACTTACGCACTGTCACCAAGATTAATCAACAATTAACCATGCAACGTGCTGATCTGGTGAGACTCAGCTCTCCAGCAAATCCAATAGATCATCTCGACCTACCTCACTATCCTGGCTGTCAGACTCGTCAGAGTCTCCAGGGGCTCCCTTGTAGGGCCTCAACGCATCAGCGGCAACCATGGCGGTGAACTTCTTATAGCCACGCATACCCTTGACACTGCTAATCTCGTAGCGGTCAATATCTGGAAAAACTTTAGTTACCTTGTATGGTCCACTATACAGGGGGTCAGTTTTGTGATTGATCCCTGCTCCTCCTCGAACCACACCTTCCTTCCACAGGACAAGGTCTCCTTTTCCATACTTGCGTGCTACCTTTCGCCTTTTGTCGTACTGCGCCTTCATTCTTTCAGCAGCCACTGCCATATTACGCTGAGCCGCCTCGCGACACTCAGCTATCTGCGCCTCCACGGAGAGATGCTCTACACTGGCATCCTCTCGCGCTTCAGCAAGAACACTGTTCTTGTGACCAAACATCAACTGAAATGGGGTAAACCTAGTACTGGCATTGATGGTATTATTAATACCCCAGATAATCTCAGGTAATCCTACATCCCATAAGTTAGGATCTGCATCCATGGCACGCATCGCCTCGAGCAATGTCCTGTTGGTCCTCTCAACCTGCCCATTTGCTCGGGGAGTAGCAACTGCAGTCAAGATGTGTTTGAACTGCTTCTCTACAGAAAATTGCTTAAACCTTTTGCTATTAAAAGCTAAACCTCTATCAGAGATAACTCTAGTAGGTACTCCAAATGTACTGAACATTTCATTTAACTTTCTAATTGTCTCAACCGAATTTAGTGTTCTTGACGGAAAAGCAAACACAAATTTGGAGAAAGCATCTGTAGCCACAAGTAAATAGCTATTACCTGACTTGCTTTTAGAAAATGGTCCTAGGTGATCTATATGCAGGGTATGCATTGATCTGTCGGGCTTCGGTATAGCATTTAGCTTACCTTCCCTTTTCCCGTACTGGCCCTTAGCAAATGCACAATTTATGCATGCGGCCACGTACTTCCTGATGAAACGGGTCATCTTGGGGAACCAAACTTCACTCTTGATCAGTTTCTCACAACGTTCGAAACCTGGGTGACCAATGTCATCATGATATTTCCTAACTAACATCCATTTAGCATTATTTGGAACCATTACCCGTTCACCCGCCAACGTTTTGCGGTACAATCTATCATTTCTGATGCAGAAATCGTTGGTCAAGTCTTTATTAGCCTTGCCACTCTTAAGCTGCTCTACAATAGATATAATCTTTTGGTCCTGAAGCTGCAATGACAGTAACCAATCATCCGTTTCTATCATAGAAACATTCACCTCAAGGGGTGAAGGGTTGCGACTCAGAGCATCTACATGCTTCATACGGTCTCCGGGACGATATACTACATTCATATCGTACTCCTGTATGGTGAGCCACCATCTAGCTATCCTAGGAATCATATCCTTCTTAATCAGTGTTGCCCTTACAGCAGTACAATCTGTCACAACAGTGAAATGTATGCCAAACAGATAGATGCGGAACTTTTTACAGATTCTACTACCGCTAAAGTCTCCAGCTCATAGCTGTGGTAGAATTCTTCCTCCTTCGAAGTCACACGACTGAAATAAGCTACTGGTTTTATTTCACCGTCGCTCTGCTTCTGCATAAGAATTCCACCTAACCCTAGTTTACTGGCATCCGTGTGCAACTCTGTCTCCAGTTCTCCATCATATATAGCTAGAACAGGGCGACTAACTAACTTCTCCTTTAGAGTCTCAAATGCGTGTATCTGGGGATCTTCCCATTTCCACTCGACACCCTTCTTTGTCAACTCAGTTAACGGGCGACCTATAGTAGCAAAACCTTTAATGAATTTTCTGAAGTAGCTGGCCAATCCCATAAATTGCCTAATTTCATGAATATTCCTAGGTTGCCTAAAGTTCTGAACTGCCTCAATTTTGATATTGCCTGGTGCAATGCCTTTGTCGGACACCTCATGTCCTAAATAAGTAATTTTACTTTGCAGGAAAGAACATTTACTCAGGTTGACTCGAAGATCAGCTTCCGCTAATAAAGTCAAAACCGTTTTAAGTCTAGCTATGCCTTCGGGAATTGATTCAGATGGTATCAGTATGTCATCCATGAACACTAGAATATCATCACCTGGTATTTTCGCTAAAGCCTTCTTAATAATTCGCATAAATGCAGCGGGTGCATTAGCTAATCCGTAACTCATACGCAAATACTCAAACTGTCCATCTGGTGTTACAAATGCAGTTTTTCTAATGGAATCCTCAGCCATCGGTACCTGATGATAGCCTTGAGCTAAATCTAAGCTGGTAAAATAGATTTTCCCCGCCAGCTTGCATACTTGGTCATCAATATGCGGCGATGGAAATCTATCCTTGATAGTGATTGCATTAAGTGCTCTATAATCAACGCACATTCTAAAATCTCCGTCCTTTTTCCTAACGAGAATCACAGGACTAGCATAGTCTGAATCCGACTCTCGGATTATACCACTAGCCAAAAGATCATCAATCTTTTCTTGTACTACCTTACGTTCTGCAAACGCCAACCTATACGGCTTGTAGTGAATTGGTTGTTCAGTAGTAGTTTTAATCGACATCTCTCCCAGGGTGGTGCAGCCTAGATCGTTTGTAGAATTAGCAAAACAGAATTCATACTCATGAAGCACCTGCAGCAGGTCCCGCTTCTCCGCTTCGCTTATGTCTCCCACCTGCAGATCTGATGTCTCCATAAAACAAACAAAGTTGTCACTTACTTCTCCTCGGCTACGAGCAGTGGCGTGCACAGAGTTTTTGATCAGGGTAGGCAGTAAGAAAACCGCCAAATTGATTCAAATAAATAAAAAAGAAACTTGCCACAGATGGCTCCCTTCGTACAAGTTTTCGCTAAGTGTACTTGCTGCTGGCTGTAGATGATGTAGGTTTGTATTATCTAAGCCACTTTAAATATACAAATAATAATAATAATAAATAATAGCTTCATGTATGCGTATTATCACAAGCCATCAATGGATATCCGAGGTGGCCTTGATAAAAGCAATTGGCGTTGTCTCACTTTCATACTTCAGATAACAACAGATGTCACCATAGATGTCACTGTCGCAACTGATTGCCATTTGCTAATTTGTTCCAGAAAGCACTGCCTGATACTAACAAAAAAACCCCATAGAAGCAAATTCAAACGACAGTTCTACTCTATGCTACGTCCATTTCGTAAACATTGATATTATATCTTGTATGAAGTTAGCTCTAAGCAGAAATAATTCCTGCTTAGCCCGCATTTTAGTGAGGTAGTCGGAGGGCGCGTGTAGTTTTTAGTTACAGTTTATGTCACATTTGTAGTATGCCGTTTGATGTGGCGGTCGCGTAGTTTTGGTTGCTCAGCTTTGTCGCGCTTATTTTTGAAAGTGTGTACATATTTATTTTTAGCAATAATTTAATAAATTATAATATTATTTACATGCTTACGTTTTACAAATACGCTAGGGTAGGCAGTGCTTATGTGCCTATATGGAGTGCACGCCCCTGGCTACGAGCCTGACCTGTTGGAGCTTCAGTGCTCCGTACAGCCCTAGTGATTAGCTCGCCTTTCCTCCACCTCAAGGCTTCCCGCCCAAGGTTGTGAACTGTCATCACTCCTTCGGCCCCCAAAAAGGTAGCTGGCAGCATAAAAGTCGTGGCTCCCAGCTCGAAACAGCGCGGGGCCGTGGAGTAGCTCTCCCCAGTTGCAGCTCCTGCAATTCCCACCTTAACCACCTCCGTGGTTGATGGTGGAATCACAACTTCTCCGGCACATAAAACCTGGAATGACTTATCTTCAGTTATTGCAAGATCAATAGTTTGTACAGGGTTAATTTCTACATCCTTTCTAAAAATCGCCTGCCCATCATTTACAATCAGGGTGATTCCAATCTGTGAAATAAAGGGTTGTCCTATTAAAACGTCAATGCTGCCCATAATACAGTCAGTCACAAGTGCGGAGGTGACCAGACTCAAACCGTCCACCTCGAGAATAAAATTTACCACCCCTTGTGCCATTACCGATCCACCGGTAAATCCTTTCAAAATGGTTCCAGAATGTTCCATCGTCAAGTTTAACTGCCTGGTTGCTTTTCCCGATATAATGTTGGATTGGCTTCCCGTGTCTATATAGGCACGGAGAGTCAACCCGTTTACCTTTACCTCCTTATCGAACACATCTGTCCTGCCTGCCAGCTTAAGTAGGCTGACCGCCTTCTCCTGTGGTTTGGGCCTCTTGTAACACCTGGCAGGTAGGTGTCCGCTCTTGCCACAGTGAGGGCAATCCTCCGGCTTCTTCAAGCAGTTGGCTGCATAATGGCCTTGCTTCCCGCACCGAAAGCAAGCCTTGTCCCCTTTGGCGCCATCCCGCTGATCACGCCTACGCCCCTGGTTTCCCCTGCGATACGAAGATCCTCCAGACTGCGTTGCTGGCGGGACACGCACAGTGGCCCTGTCCATCTTCGATGAACTGCCTCCGGGGGGTTGATAATTATCCTGGGACGCCAGGAATCCCACATACAACTCCTCGGGGGTAGAGCACCTGAAGCTCCTAGCGTGTGCCTGAAGCTCTACGGGTAGGCCCCGTATGATGAGGGAGATGGCAGCCTCATCGTCCAATCGGCACCTCTTCACCATCATCCGCTTCTCATGATAATAATGTGTCATGCTCTCGTTCCCTCGTTTTCTCCGCTGCATGAGCTCCTCCATTAAGTCCGCATACTCCGTATGTCGCGGGAAGGCTCGCTCCAGCGACGACTTCCATTCCGGCCACGACATCTCGTAGTTGTCGAGATGATCGTACCACTTGCGGGCCGATCCACGGAGTCGGGTCTGCATAAAACACGCCTTCGCGTATTCATCCCATCCATGGATTCTCCCCAGGACTTCAATCTTCTGCAGCCACGACACTGCCGTGACGGTCTTGTCCTCAGGATCAAAGAACGGGATGATTTCTGCTTTCACAGACGTGCCGCCGCTTCGTGTCGATGAAGTACTTGGTCCTTCACGGCTGGATCCGGAACTCCCACCCCTAGCCGTAAAATACTTGGCTAGCATGGTCTCAAGTTTTGTCTCCAATAATCTCTCAAACACCACGCGCGAGGGCTCCATAGAGTCCTCCGAACTCCGAACCTCCTGCTACGGCCACTACGGCTCGGGCTTCGAGACATTTCTTATCTCCAAGCGAACACAACAAAAAATGGCGGCGGTAGCGTCCCTTCAAAGTCCCGCGCACGAATAGAATTTGGCAAATCAATTAATTAAACGTCTCTCTCGTATGCACACTGTATCACCAAACCATAAAGCGTCAATTTCGCACTGAATAAATCGTCTCTATCGTAATTCTTATTCAGTAACACAAAACAATAAACAAGCGTCAATTTCGCGCGCAAATCTTTCACCAAAATAAACAAAACAAACGTCACTGTCGTACACTTTGGATTTATCCCACTTCTGAATTTATAAACGTTAAAAAGGGATAAATAAAACTCTGGGCACTTTTAACAGTCGTGTATTCACTTTTAACACAAGAGCTCTCAATCGTTAAAGATATTTATGCGTGATCCGTCTGGCTTGCGTTGCTGGCGAGAAGAGGGCGGAAGCAACAGGTGGGGTAGCTAGCTACCCTTCCGGGCCGGTCCCATGTCGCCACCCGCAGGATAATCCCTCTCCCATTCCTGCCAACCGATAAAGTGTGTCCGGGGTTGGTTGTTGGGTTTACAATATATTATTTTTTTTTTAAATAAAGACCAACATTCCCGGGTTACGAATAACCCAACAACGTTTGAAAATCTCCTACTACCACCACAGAAAGCCGAAAATGTTGCTTGTGTTGTGATGGAGGACTTAGCCAGCACAGGAATCGAACATGTGACGCCCGGGTGGGACCCAAGCGCTATGCCCACTCAACCACTGACCGGTCGGATATCTAATATAATATTAGAATACTGCGTATTATTTTACATTTAGTCCTTCAGCATATTATAGGTTTACAAAATTAAATAACAAAACATTATTTACCAAGGTTTAAAAGTGTACCAACCTCTAAATTTTGATTCCTAAATACTGCTAACACAATGAAATGTATTTTCAGGTCTGGATTCCTTGCTGATTGATTTGGGACCTCAAAGTGTCGGTCCCCGACCTCCTGGCTTTGTGGACTTCCCTCAGCCCCCCAACATGCCGCAGATGCCTCAGTTGCCCCAATCCTCGTGCAATTTACCCCATCAACCCCCACAGCAGCCTTTCAGCTACCCCGTTAGTAAATTTTTCTTTACATTATTATTATTTTCAATGGGTTTGATTCCTAGATTCAGATCCAAAATTTTCAAAAAATATGCAGGTATTGTTTTTATTTGGTTTAAAGTTTAAATGTAGATACTTGTCCCTTACGAGAGCCTTTTTAAAATTCTTTTAAATAATTTTTTATTAGTTTTCCTGTTCAATCGGCAATCTTGGCTATGTGTTTTATTTTGACTGGTGGTATAGCAACATTTACCGAGCAATCACAAAGTTGACCAATGAATTTTTAGAAGTCTTCACTTTCATATATCAACTGATTTCATGAAATGTGAATAATTATAATTGAATTTAAAAATGAGGTTTCTTCTAAAAGGAAATTTCATATTTTTACAAATAGCGTCTTAATCATATTAATTAGAGGGTGCTGGGGACAGAACTATTGGAAAATACCGAAGATATAAGCCATTGAAATGTTGATTTTTGCAGCCAGCTTCACGGAAAACTATTGTATACATTTTACCAATGCTTTGCATGCATTTACCAATTCACAGTAATATGCATTATTTCATAATTTTTGGAGATATCGAAAAACTAATTTAATTATGAATAACTTTTTAAATATAATTAATTTTCATCAAAATAAAATAATCAGGAGACAACCTCGTTTGAATACGGTGGTTCTATAATCTCAATGACACTGGGCATGTATATATTATTTTTTTAAATTTTATTTTTTTATTTTTAATAATATGCTTTACATGGTACATAATGATAATTTTACATCTTAGGTTTTTTACTACTTTTCCATTGAAAGCGTTTGCTTGTGTATTTATTTATTTAACGTCCGTAGGGCTTTTACAAACTTAATACAAGTCAAAATTTTACATAATGCAGAATTATAATATAGTATATCACCATATGTATATATTTAAAAAAAAAATAATTTTGCTTTAGCTCCACACCAGAGGCCCTTAGGAAAATAATTTCCCTCAGGGCCTATGTCATCTTAGGGGATGCTGTGCGGAGGATTTTTTAAGGAGAGGAAGTTCTGAGAAGGAAATAGGTATGAGGGGTGGGTAGGAATCTGGGGGTTCGCCTCCAACCGCGGTGCAGGGCTATGGGGCGAGAGATTCCGGCTGGAGTGAATAAAAGACCTCCCTCAACCACCCTCTCTCTATCCTGCCCATCACACGGCAGGTGGGCAGACACGTCGGCCTCCAAGACCTGGACAAACATCACCCCATGACAAGTCACCAAAAATAGCGAACCACTTGGGGTGACCTATGGCAGAGGTTTTGGTTACCCAATAAATGGATCCTGGGGCGGCGGTATCGATAGCCGTCTCCCAAATTTAATAAATATCCCTTTCAGCAACGCTCATAATCGTGCGGGTTCGTTTATAAAAAAATATTTCTCGAAAACAGTTTTTAATTTCTGCAGAATTTTTGCCCACAACAAATATTTTTATAAACGAACCCGCACGATCATATCAGCCAGTGCTGAAAGGGATATCAGTAGGTACAATAAATACTTTTCATGTTACTTTGTTGAAACTTGCACAAAGGAGTTCAACAAGTGTTTATTAATTTATCTTTTAACTCCCGTTAAATGGACTTTTACGTAGATATTTCTATATTCTATACAACATATTCATAAACATTGTTACGATACGCCCCTGAAGCGAGTAAATACGAGAGCACAGAACACAGCACAAGTCCACACGGCTCGGCCGCCGCCTCTCCCCGCCCCGTATCCTGTTTCTCCTTGCCTCTCCCCCGTGCCCTGCCACTCGGCATTCCCGCTGCGCTCGACAGAAGAGATCTGAGCGCCTTTGAGAACGCATGCTCGCGGCTCACTTGTAGCCGGCGGACCCAATTCAATGGGGCCGCGATGTATTATTGAAATACCTTTGAGTAGAATCAGTCTTTTTCCGCTGTAGTTCGGTCTATTTAGACTGCGAAAGTGCCTGATGAAGCTGCCACATGAGACGAGGTTCCTGCCAACCTAC
Source organism: Limnephilus lunatus (assembly GCA_917563855.2). Classification (NCBI taxonomy): domain Eukaryota; kingdom Metazoa; phylum Arthropoda; class Insecta; order Trichoptera; family Limnephilidae; genus Limnephilus; species Limnephilus lunatus. The sequence continues at coordinate 67,501,750 of OU830597.1, read as the reverse complement.
ATGTAAGCTGTATCTTGATTTCCTCCTTAAATGTTGTCCGTAATTCAGTGAAATGTAGGGCCCCCGCGGAAATCACGACTCGGAGAGTTTTGTTTTGAGAGAGAGTCAGAGAGAGTTAAACACTTTAGCTAGGTTTGTGTAATTTGCATTTCTTGTAATTGAATTGTACTGTAGAAACCTATGTATGTGTTTGAGTTTACAATACATGTCTAAATGATTTAACATTGTTATTATTCTGCTACGGCGGGAGGATTGTTGACCAGTGAGGATCCCGTGGGTCACCGGAGGATGGAGAGAAGTTCCCTAGCCTTGAGCTGCCCACCCCCCTGAATAGAGAGTACCATAGTCCCGCTGAGAGCTAGTCAGGGACGTGTTTTGGGCCCTGGTGTTGGTTTAGAAGCCGACATCGAGGCACCCTAACAACATAAACGAGAAAGAAAACAGATTTTTTAAAAAATTTATCAGCCTTCAACCAACGTTCTTTTGCACATCCAAAATTTTACATAATATGGTATTGTCGTGTTATTACTAAATACTGCTGTCTGATTTTCAGAATTTGCCTCATTTTGAGAAACAGCCGGGTGGTGGTTTTACGATGCCCCCTCCCGACACTTCCAACCAATTTCCTCCAATGACTTACAACATTCCACCAGGAACTGAAAACAAGGACCTCAACACCCAGTTTTTGCAGGTTAATTTTTTAAACACTTTATTGATTTTTAACATTACAAAAATAATCTTCAACTGTTAACAAGTTTGTAAAATTTTAATCAATTCAAATATGAACTGTTATTAATTTATTCCCTTCTTATTTATTTTCAGGATGAAATGAACAATCTCCCACCAGCCTATGATAGTTTGAGCCCTGATGATAATCTAATGGTTGGTTTTAACTATCCAATTTAATTGTTGAATGACTTCATTAAATCTTATATTACAATAATTGAGGGGTATAAAAGCAAAACTGCCATTATCCTCACTTTGTTCATTTTGATCTAAAGATTGATTAGTAATGATAGTTAATCTATATCTCACTCTCTCTACACCATATCTTAAAACCAAAGCAAAAATGCTCTAAGCCTTTCAAAAACAACTTTTAAAACGGTGGTCGAATGCAATACCGCCTCTCTTCCACTTTTGGTGAGTTTCATAAGCACCCTTCTCGAAATGCACCAATCACGAGCCAGAAAACATATTAGTACTTCGCTAATCTAATATGGCTGCAATAATGAACACACTGATATATAATATGTAACCTAAAACACATAAAACAAACATTTACAGCTTTTTTAAACTTCTGAATATCTTAGAAAAAAAATTTTAACAGCTTTTTTAGATCCATAAAATTTTTAAATCCATTAAAAATAAATTAATTTGTAATAAATTACTGCAATCGCTCAAATAATGGTGTAAACGCTCTCGGCTTTTTTTTACATTAACTCCCAAAGAAGGCCCTAAGAAAAAGTGTGGAGGGTCTTTTAGAGGAGAGGAAGGAGTGAAAATGTTGTCGGAGGGAGGAAACACAGAGGCCGGCAAATCGTTCCACAGCCGAACTGTTGAACTCAAGAATGAGTTGTAGAAATAACCCATTCTCGTGTGATAAATATCAACCGTGTGCATATGTTGGGCGGTGTTTGACGTATTTCCCGGCTATGCACCGGTGCCGAGGGGAAAATGACGCTAGTTCCTCGGAGCATCTTCCATTGAAATACTGGTAGAACAAGGTTGTTAAGGTCAGCTTGTTACTGTTTAAATTTATTCTTATTAATTTTTGCAAAGTAGGCACCCATATTATGTAAAAGCCTTCTACCCACTTTATGGACGCCTGGGGTTTCTCACCTTTTCAAATTATTAACTTTTGGCTAGTACGTAACTAATCTCTATTTCATACTGCATTTTTTCCAGAAGTCAAATGCTCCTAAGCCTCAGCCGCGATCAAAGTTTCCTGCAAACAATACATACTCCAACGTGCACTTCCCTGACTTGCCGGACCTCCCCAACGTGCCTTCGGATAATCTCTTTCCCAACGTCCCGTCCAACAGCGGCGGTAACAACATGCCCACGGCCCCCAAAGACGATATTGACTTTGACGATTTGACCCGGAGATTCGAGGAACTAAAGAAGAAGAAATAACCAAGTACACGTCCAATTAAATGGCATTCAGTTATTTTTTTTTTCATATTCACTTATTATTTTATATCCCATGGAGCTGTGTTTGAGTATAAAAAAAACATTACTTTCGTATTGTAAGCTTTTTGTTAATATGTATTCCTCTTTGTTTGTAGGTCACTCGTGACACCTTTTTTAAAAATATTCTTAATAAAATTTATATTGAAACGTGTTTTACAAACAATCATTATTTTCATACAGTTTTTTAAGCATTGCCTTACCGGGTAAATACTTTTATGCCTGCTCTAATCTCCTACTCTATCCACAAACAGTTACTGCTACTTGTGCTTGTGCCCCCTTGGGTATTACCACCGCGAGGGTAGAGTAGGCATTAAAAAGATTTCATTTTTATATACATATTTGTAATTCATTTTATTTTAATGACGAAGTATGGTAATACTGCATTTTTAGGCCTGTTTGAGGGACTTGAATAAGTAAATGGGTAGATCAAATTAATTTAATTAAAGAATTTTTTTTCAATGCTCAGAAATGTGGCCATGCAAACATGCACATCTATATAAAACTACTTAAGACTTTCATTGTAATTGTTAAAAACACTGCCTTTTAAGCATTGCATCGTGCATGTTGAAAATATTAATCATTAGGTATGTAATATTCATGTGCGTCTAATAATAAAATATCACATACACAGTAATTTTGTAGATTTTATGAACTCTCCTAAAAAAACAATAGGTATTTCCCAAATTCATAATCCAAATTTTTAATTAAAGATAATCACAAAACTTTTTTACTGTGGTGTTTTAGAGAAATATGTATGTACCTAATTATTGTGAAAATCTTAGCACTTCACACCGCATTGCAATGTAAGCTATGCACAAAATCCTCCATCTACATACATATCCAAGTTGATTACAATCTCGAGATTAATGGGTCACCTTCATAAAGGTAAAAGTTCTTTGACAGTCACCATTATTTTATTTAAAACAATGAAATTTATTTGAAAGCGCTAGTCCTGTTTACATAAATAATAATAGTCATAATTAAAAGTTAAAAACAAAAAAAAAATTTACTTGAAAACAATAAATAAATATGTAGATAAGTTTTTAGATTTTCACGGCCAAAAGCATTTTCGTTGTTAGTTTTTGGGGTGTTATGCCGTGTTGCGCTACCTCCTACTACCTCCTACTATGTGTGACACATCGTCGGATCTACCGGATCTGCCCTGATGATGGACACTGCAACGCTGTCCGAAACGTCGGCTATAGTAGGAGGTAGCGCAACACGGCATAACACCCCAAAAACTAACAACGAAAATAAATAAATATTTTTATTTTGTTTCTTGTACATCTATGTATTAAAATTAAGCAGATGAAGTGGTGGGAAAAGCATTTAAAGAATGAAAAAATGCATTCAGCCCTAATAATTAAAGCATTATCACCGTTACTTTGACAAAAGAATTAAATTATTGAATGAAGCCAATAAAAATGGAAATAAACGCACAACTGATTTTTTAAACTTTAAAAAAAAAAAAGAAAGAAAAACATTCCCAAATGTCAATATTTGAAAATCTCCTACTACCATCACAGTAAGCGGAAAACGTTGCTTGTGTCGTGATGGAGGATTTAACCATACGAGGAATTGAACCGATGGAGTTTGTATGGTTCACTATCTGAAGTTGATAGTTGTGTTTTGGCCGGTCAGTGGTCGAGTTGGCATCGCGTTTGAGTTCCATCGAGGGGTCGTGGTGCCATCGCACTAAACCTGGGTGGGTCAAAACACAACTATCGTGCTTCAGATAGTGAACCATACAAACTCCATCGGTTTGTAATATTGACCCCAAGTATATGATAACTAACTGTATCTGAAGTTATTGGTTAATAAAATTGTTTTCTTGTACATATATCTCTTTCGTCAAAATTGGCAAATGTGAATATGATTGTTGCATCCGAAGCTACCTTCGAAAATGACAGCCTCAAATGCAACTGGCGATATGGACTGTAAATTACGAAATACGAAAAAGAATTGATTGCAGCTGGATGATTATATGTGTACTGGTAAATTTGGACTACAAGGAAGTAAGGAAAACCAATGCACTTACCAAATTAGAAGGCGAACACATAACTTACAAAAAACACTTCCTTCCAATGTCACAAGTCGACTTGTAGCAACCAATTGTTGGTTGTTATTGTTGTCATGGTTCCCAGCTTTCTTCAGCAATGTGACATGGTTAGGGAAGGTAGGAAGGATAAAATGACATCCCGGTAGGTACTGTGCACATTATCACTTCAAAACCAAACATTCCCGCCCCCGAGAAGAGATTGAAATCTCTTATCTACGACCGATGGTAAATCACACATTTCCGAATACTGACAACAAACAAATGAATCTAATAACAACCTACAATTAACAAACGACAAACAATTATTCAATCTTTGTGCAACGAAAACCTTAACGAAATTAAAAAATAGGAAACATAAGTCTAAAATAAAGTTAAAATTAGTACATAACGAATATATTCCTAAGATAAGTTATCTAAGAACTATCTTTCATAGCAACCGACACTGCGGTAAATCGAACAAAAAGAAAGGAGAAAACAAACGAGAATGAAAACGATAAATATAAAATTAAAAATAAAATTACGAGTAAAATGTTTCAGAGTGGTAATGGATACAGTTTTACAACTGGACGACGAAAAGTTCCTTGTGCAGTTTTAACTGTCACAACCCGTACGATTTGATCAGGACCCGGATGACATTCCTCGATACGTCCCAGTGGCCAATGCATAGATGGAATTCTTCCATCATTTAATAGCACCAAATCTCCAACATTAAGATTAGGTGATGAAGTTATCCACTTTCCACGTTGTTGAAGGGTGTGCAAATATTCTTTTCTCCATCGATTCCAAAATGCCTGAGTTATTTTTTGCAACAATTGCCAACGTGATAACCTATTCATTGGTACTTCAGACCAATCAGGTTCCGGAACCGATGTAAGAGGAGCCCCTATCAAAAAATGACCAGGCGTCAATGCTTCAAGTTCAGATGGATCAGAAGACAATTGAGATAATGGACGAGAATTCAAGATGGCTTCTATTCGACTAAACAATGTTGCTAATTCCTCAAACGTGAGTACTTGTTCACCTATTACTCGTTTTAGGTGATATTTTGAGGATTTTATTCCTGCCTCATATATGCCTCCAAAGTGAGGAGCAGAAGGGGGGTGAAAATACCATTTGATTTGCCGCGTGGTGGCAGCAGATGTGAGGTAATCACGCGCTGATAAGTATTTGTTAGCGCCCACAAAATTTGTGCCGTTATCACTAATGATACAAGAACATAAACCCCTTCTGGCTAAAAAGCGATCCAAAGCTGCTAAGAAAGCTTCCGAGGATAAATCAGATACAACTTCTAAGTGTACTGCCTTGGTACTTAAACAAATAAATAAGCACAGATAAGCCTTCAAAACTTTGGCTCCTCTACGCCTACTTTCCTTTATTGAAAACGGGCCACCAAAATCCACCCCAACGTTGAGGAAAGGACGACCTTCACGAAATCTAAGTTGGGGCAAATCTCCCATCATAGGCTGTACACCAACAGGTCGAGCCTTAAAACATGTTATACATTTACTAAGACGCGACCGAATGACGTTTCGAGCGGAAACAATCCAATATTTTGATTGTAGAATTGACAATAATGTCCTAGGTCCCACATGCAAATAAGTTTTATGAAACGAGTCGATAATCAAGTTAGTAAGGTGACTTTTCTTGGGCAAAAGTATAGGGTGTTGAAAATTAGAGGCGATAGGGGCATTGTGTAACCGCCCACCGACTCTGAGCAGACCAACCGGGTCTAAAAAAGGCATTAACTTTTGAACATGAGACGAGTTACGACAATTTTTGCCTGCATCAATATGAAAATGCACGCGTTGTACTTTCAAAATCCATAATTTCAGAGATGAATGCAACTCCTCGACGGTTAATATTCCAAATATACGATCCTCTTTCTTCTTTCGAATGTTAACAGCAAATCTCAAAATCCATGCTGTAACGCGTTGCAATCTTGTTAATGAAGAAAATCTATTTAACGTCTCCTCATTCCACGAATTAGTTGTAGTCAATACATGAATATTGTTGGCCTTTAGCTCAGGAACAACATCAAGTTTTACACTGGAAGAATGGAACAATGGCCACTCATCGACGGGTGAGAGCATCCAAGGAGGCCCCTTCCACCATAACTCTGTATTGACCAACTGATCAGGCAAAAGTCCTCTGCTGGATACGTCAGCTGGGTTCAAATGAGAACGTATATGAAACCATTTGATCAACGAATTTACTTCATTGATTTGTCCTATTCGATTGGCAACAAAGGTTTGCAAATTATATGTAGGTGTATGAATCCATGATAAAACTATCGTAGAATCCGTAAATGCGAACACTTTGTCAATATGTAAAGTTGTACCGAATGATTTCAAAACATAATCCAAAAGTCGAGCAAGTAACAAAGCACCACATAATTCTAAACGTGGAATAGAAAGAGTTTTCACTGGAGCCACCTTGGACTTGGCAACCAAAAGTCTAATGTTAAATTCTTGCTTTGAGTGTTGGGACCGAATGTACACAACACAAGCATAGCCCCTTTCGGATGCATCTGCAAATCCCACTAATTGATATGTATTATCACTACTCTCCCCTAAGTAACGCGGAATTTGAATATTGGCTAATGTTGACAATGACGATACTATTGCCGTCCAATGAGATTGAACCACGACAGGAACTGGATCGTCCCAGTTCAATCCTAGCTTCCACAATTGTTGTAACAAACATTTAGCCAAAAATGTGACGGGGGAAATCCATCCAAGTGGATCAAAAATCTTTGCAATTGTTGATAAGATTGACCTTTTCGAAAATGTTATTTGTGATGTTTTTACCCGATACGAGAACGAATCAGTTTGCGAATCCCAAACAATACCTAAAATCTTAATGTTATTGGCATGATCTAAATCAATTTCTATAGGTGCTTCCTGGTGTGAGATTGGAATATCAGAAAGCAGTTCACGACAATTACTCGACCACTTGCTCAATTCGAAACCGCCAAGATTAAGTAGTTCCACCAAGTCTCGCTGCAATTTACGTGCCGATTCAAGTGTGGATGCTCCAGTTAAAATATCATCAACGTACGTATTTTCTAATAAAACTTTTGATGCTGTCGAAAATTTGGCATCTGCATCCGATGCGAGTTGCTGTAAACTACGTATCGCGAGAAACGGTGCGCATGCTGTTCCGTACGTAACAGTTTGCAGTTCAAATTCTTTAATCATTTGTTCCGGTGATTCACGCCATAAAATATGTTGATAGGATCTATCCTCTGGTCGAACCAATATTTGTCTATACATTTTGCAAATATCTGTTGTAAAGACAATTTTGTGCGTTCTGAAATTTGAAATTAACTTCACAATATCTTGCTGAAGTTTAGGTCCTACTAAAAGTATATCATTTAACGACTGGTTAGAAGATGTTTTTGAACTTGCGTCAAAAACAACTCTAAGCTTTTTAATGGATCCAGTATCCTTAATCACACAATGATGAGGAATGAAATATTTTCCAGTCGAAACTGATGAACTTGTCACATCTATCATGTGGCCCAAAGATTCATATTCTCTCATGAATTGAATGTAATCAGATTTTATATCTGGATGCCGAGAGAAACGGCGCTCCAGGTGATGCAGACGAGATACTGCCGAATGATAAGAATCACCAAGAGCCGATTTAACTTCCCTGAATGGAAGTGGAACAACGTACCGTCCCGCATCGTCTCTATAATGCTGAGTTGAAAATATTTCATCACAAAGCAACTCTTCTGTAGATAACGGTGAAGGATGATTTGGAAGGTCTTCGATTTCCCAAAACGTTTTCAAAATAGTCTCAATCGTCGATTCTGACGTCGTCACAAACGAATTCATGGAAGGAGACACGCTGTGATCGACATTTCCCATTAAAATCCATCCAAAAGCCGTGTTCAATGCTATCGGTTCATTCACTTTTCCTACCACCCGCCCTGAACGAAGAACGCATGAAAACAACCCAGCACCCAATAAAATATCTATTGTAGAGGGCTTATCGAAATTTGGATCTGCCAAAGTTAAATTTCTCAAATGATCCCAGTCTCCCCGACGAATGGAAGAACTAGGCAACTGTGCACAAATGCTTGATAACACGACGAAATCTGCATCAAAAAGCTCATTCGAACATAGAGGACGGATCCGACACTTGACCAGTCCCTTCTGCGCGATGGCCGACAACTGTCCTATTCCTCGAATAGGAATTTGTTTATTAGAACAGTCGAGGCCCAAACGAATTGCACAATCATTTGAAATAAAATTTGCCTGACTTGCACAGTCCAATAATACACGAACCTTGTGAAAGTTACCCTTTTTATCACGAGCTTCTACGATAGCCGTAGCTAACAAAACTGATGATTGGCTAGAGCTCGATAAAACGTTGGGATTATTAAACCTCTCCAAATGAGGTGTGGTTGCCGCGATGGCCGATACGATTGGATCGATGGTTTCAGGTGGGGAATCAAGTATCTCTTGTCTAGAAGTGTTATCGAAATTGTTGCTATTTGACGCCTGTACTTGGCTGTTTACGTCACGAGAAAAATGCAACAACGAATGATGATTTTTATGACACCGAAAACAATTAAAACGCGACGAACAGTTCTTGACCAAATGCTGACCGGATAGACAATTCTGACACAATTTATATTTCTTCACAACATCGAATCTAGCATGTGGCTGTAGCTTTAAAAACTGGTCACACTTTGAGAGAAAATGTCCACCTTTACATATTAAGCACACCGATTTTTGTGTACTGACAAAAGAATTTAATAAGCGATTTGGTTTTGCTTTTGGTGCTACGTTTTTCACACCGTACCCATGAACCGATTCATAAATTTTAGATTGTGAATCTAAAAATGACAATAACTGCGAAAATGAAGGAATTTCGTCCTTGTGACCCATTATCTCGAAGTTAGTTCTGAGGTCATCAGGAATTTTCTTCAGAACAATATGTAGTAATAAAAATGACCACTGATCTGTTGGAAAATGTAAGGCTTCTAACGCCTGAATATTTTCCTTCAAAACATTAACGACAGATCTGAGCGAATCCTTTTTTATTATGGGGCATGAGATAATGTTCTCTACATGTCTGTCTGCAATTATCCGTTTGTTATGAAAACGATCTCTCAACAAATTGTAAGCAATTGGATAATTGATTGCGGAAACCGGAAGATGCTTTATAATATTCAACGCGTCACCCGATAGCGCTCCTAACAAATAATGCAGTTTATGTATGTCACTTAGAGACTCATTATTATGAATAATTGCATCAAACGTATTTATAAAATTTATCCATTCAGTAATTCCACCCGAAAAGGTTGGCAAGCTAATTTTTGGAAGTGAAAAACCGAGACTATTTGATGGTTTTATTGAATCTTCCTTTGGTGGAAAAACTGCTAGATAATTCGTATGAATTTCAAAATACATGTTCATAAAGGTTTTATATTTATTTTCCAAATCCGTTAAGTCTAACTCCTTACTCTTTGACGTTTCTAGGATCACATAAGATTCAACAAAGTCATTCCTTTGCTTTTCGATATCTTTGATTCTAACCAGTAAATTATTTCTATCTATTAAATTACCAGAAATAACTGCTTTGATCGATGAATCATGAATTTCCCGAAGACCTAGAATGGCCAATTTATTACGGACAGTAGCAGAAGCAGCCATTTTATACAAAGATTGAATAATAATAATCCCTTGCTAATATTTGAAAATAGAATTCAACAAACGAAAAATGCGCAATTTACCACGAATTTTATCCCCTTTGAGGTGACAATATGCCCAATTCGAAGGCCGAAATGCCAGGAATATTAGGAACACGGGATCAAGGTTATTGGAAAAACACATACAAGCATCCAACTCCAAAGGCTCACGAAATCCGGCACGATTGGAACAAAAATGTTGCATCCGAAGCTACCTTCGAAAATGACAGCCTCAAATGCAACTGGCGATATGGACTGTAAATTACGAAATACGAAAAAGAATTGATTGCAGCTGGATGATTATATGTGTACTGGTAAATTTGGACTACAAGGAAGTAAGGAAAACCAATGCACTTACCAAATTAGAAGGCGAACACATAACTTACAAAAAACACTTCCTTCCAATGTCACAAGTCGACTTGTAGCAACCAATTGTTGGTTGTTATTGTTGTCATGGTTCCCAGCTTTCTTCAGCAATGTGACATGGTTAGGGAAGGTAGGAAGGATAAAATGACATCCCGGTAGGTACTGTGCACATTATCACTTCAAAACCAAACAATGATGTTAATGAATTTTATATTATTTTAACCGTAGCAGCCCTTTAATATAGATATATAAGAGATGGGATTGGGCGCGAAATTGAGTGATCTGAAAGTATGTTGCCTGTTTTATGCTGATGATGCGGTGCTGATTTCTAACACTATGGAAGATCTACAGTCTCTTGTGTCTAGGATGAACGAAGTGTATATGCAGAATGAGTTAATGATGAATGTAAGTAAGTCCAAAGCCATGGTGTTTGAAAGGGAGAGTACGAAAATAGTGTGCAATATATTTGTGAATGATGATTACTTGGAGCAGGTGGACGAGTTTGTGTATCTGGGTAGTATGTTGATATTGAAAGAAGGGTAAATGCAGGTAACTCCATTAATGGAGGACTGAATGCCGTTGGCGCTAATAAAAAAAACTGTTAAAAGAAACAAAGCTGGCAGTCCACAATGGAGTCTAGGTACCTACCCTGATGTATGGCAGTGAGTCATGGAACTGGCAGAGGAAAGATGAAAGTAAATTGAATGCTGTTGAAATGAGATCCCTGAGGCGGATGTGTGGTAAAACCATGTATGATCGTTTGAGAAATGTGGATATCCGCAAAGAATATAAGGCTGATGTAAGCATAATAAGTAAGATTAAGAAAGGGACCCTCAGATGGTTTGGGCGTGTAGAGCAAATGAAAGAAGAAAATAGTGTGAGAAGAATATATGACGCAAATGTGAATGGAAGAAGAAGTCGGGGACGCCCAAGGCCAAGGAAGACATGGCACGATTAAGTGAATCAGATACTTGAGTCGGGCCATGTCAAAAGTCAGAATAATAGAAGTATATGTATGAGACGATGTATGAATGTGAGTTGCAAAGAATGTGTGCCAAGACCGAGTTGTTTGGCCGTCCGTCCTCTCTGCCTACCCCTGCGGGAAACGGCATGATGGTTAGTTAGTTATATATTCTTGAAAAACAACCGACGCATTTTTCAAGAAATAATAAAGTAAAGCCAATAAAATATAATGAATGAAAAAAAACACAAAGTTATTTTTCCATAACATTGCAACACACCCCATTTATGGCGGTTGCAATAAAAATAAAGTTCGATTGCACTTCAAACATGCACCGACTAATAAAAATAATATTCTTAATTATGTAAGGGGGCATACATTAATTACGTGAGCAGTTTTTCTTCCAATCTAGGCCCCTCCCCCCCCTAGGTGAGGTAAATTTGGGCCACTTCGTATATTCTTTTCAAGTAACGTGAGATTTTGCTGAACCCCCACCCCCCCCCCCCCCCCCCCCCCTTTTGAGCTCACGTAATTAATGTATGCCCCCTAAGTATGTATATGTATTTTATTCAATTATTAGTCCTATAGATAAGCTTGTTATTTAACAAATAAAATATACTGTTACTCTTGTTGGTGCTTTGAAATCCTTTTTATTATATAAAATATGCAAAATAAATTATTTTTAAATCATTATCTGTCTTTTTTCTACAAAATACAATTGATATAGATTTCTAATAATACTGAGATCAAGCATGATGATATTTGGGACAATCTGAACAGTGTTGCTTGAGAGTAAATAAAATAAATAAATTATTATTATAGTAATAAATCTATCATGCAGTAGGTTAGCAGTTAGTTAGCAGCACATTCAAATTCTGCCACCGCAGAGTTAAGTTCGCTGATTTGCTGCCAGAGGCGCTACTCTCGTCTCTGTCGGCCAAGCTGGGAACTAAACTTCGTTTGCGGAACCGCCGGCAGAGGCGCTGCTCACATCTCGGCCGGCAAGGAAGGGAGTGACTCACTATCCGCGAATCACCCCCGCCACCAGCGAGCATTCAAACTCAACGGTTCGAAGCGAACTCTTTGTTATAAAATTGTATCGAGATATTGAAGCGAGAATAAATTCATTTTCAAAGCAATTAGCGTCTTATCATTGCTGTATTGCTAACAATATATTATATACTCGTATAAATAAAGTAATTATTATAAGCAATAATTATTAGCCTGAAACACTCATTTACATTGAAAAAATCTCCCGAGAAAAGATACATGCCGCCGACGGGACTTGAACCCGTGCTTCTGATATCCGGTCAACTGCTCTTTATCCACTGAGCTACGTCGGCTTATCTCCTACCCGCCAAATAATTCAATGTATACTAGTGTTCAATTCAACAATTACTGTTTATTACATTTTTTATGCTATGCATAAAAAAACCTTTTTTTTGCATAGCATAAAAAATCTTTTTTTTTTTTTTACATTGAATAACCGCACAAGAATCTCAACTGCTCCAGTCTTGAGCCAGCGAGACTATGGCATCCCCAATTGGGGTATGTTGTGAGGCTGAAGGTAGTGGGGAGGGGAAGGAGGTGGAGAAGAGGAAGGTTGGGAAGTACCTGGCTATTCAGATCTGGTCACCAAACACGGCTAAAGCCATTTTCAAGCAACGTTTCAATTCTGAATGGTGGTCTTACACCAGGGCGATACTGATAGTATCTTCCACTCTGGAACGTGCCGCAAATATACTATATATTATTTTAAATGAATTAATTGTGAAATAACACAAATTAATCAAATAAAATTTATTTGCGCACGCCGGGTTCGAACCCGCGACCTCCGGATTGTGAGTCAAGAGTCTTAGCCACTGGACTACGGAGGTCGTCAACATTAGTTTATCAATTAAAAAATAATAAATAAAATGAGTCGCCGAAATGTATGTACACGCATAACTTCTGAACGACTGCACGAAAATGGATAATTCTTTTTTTTTTGTGTTGGTCATTGTCAGGACAAGGTTTGTATAAAAGAAGCAGTGAGCTCTGGCATAATGAAATTTGAATAAAAAAATTGCAATAAGTGACACGTGAGCTGTTTGAAGACTGAATTTATGGAATGCGGGAGGGGAACTCGAGAGGGGGGTTCACGGGGCGGGGGAAGTGGGAGAGGGAAGGCGGTGTGGGAATGCTTGAGGGGAAGGGGATGCGGGAGAGGAAGGGTAATGGGACAAATGGGAAAGGATACGCAGGGAGAAACAGTTTATTTATTAAGTGGCATAGCAACGCATGCCGGGAACTCGCTTGTATTATTATAAATTAAAGTCCTCCGCCGCATCTGTCTGTCTATTCGCGATAAACTCAAAAACTACTGAACGGATTTTCATTCGGTTTTCACCAATAGATAGAGTGATTTGTGAGGAAGGTTTAAGTATATCATTTGTCAAGGTTTTGTAAATTGTAAATTGGTTGAAATATATAAAGGAGAATGTCTGTATGTGGTGGACAAGCGGGCGGTATGGCTTTGATTTGTATGCAAATTTACAGATGATGGTGTGAGTTAATTTATCGAAAAAACACTTGGTTATAAAGGTTGGGTAACCATCCAGTAGATGGCGTTGTGTTACGTTAACCACAGCAATGCGTGGCCGGGTCAGCTAGTATAGTATATTTGCGGAAAGTTCCATAGTGGATATGTCTCAGTGTTGCCCTGGTGTAAGACCACCATTCAGAATTGAAAAATTGAAATGGCTTCAGCCGTGTTGGGTGACCAGATATGAATAGTCAGGTATTTCCCCTCCTTCCTCTTCCCCATCTCCTTCCCCTCCCCACTTCCTTCAGCCTCACAACATACCCCAATTGGGGATGCCATAGTCTCACTGGCTCCAGACGGGAGCATTTGGAACTCTTGTGAGGTATTCATATTTAAAAAAATAGCTGAAGTCACCGGCGTTGTCCGAGCTTTCAACAGAGTTTTTCGAAATCAGATGTAGACAGTGACCGTTCTATTGTTTGGACACACCTGATATTCGCTACGCGTCTACCGGTCCCGTACACTCTTCTTTTTATTACTTGATTTGTGGGTTGCACAGTCTGCACTACATATAATACCATTTACACAATTTTTAGAATTAATGGTTATACGCTAAGAGTATGGATATTAGAGAGACGGCATGTAAAGTGTGCACACTGACCCAAAGTGTGATTATTCAAAAATTTTACCGAACGGTTTTTAGACGGTTGACATTGGCTTTTACACCTCGGTCGCGTATAGAGCTCCCAGTAAAACGTTCATAAAACATAGAAAAATTGTCCAATGCGCCGTAAAATTGTGTAAAAGTAGTTCTATGAAGACCTTTAAAAAGAAAGACGGTCTTACCTTTCACATATAAGTGTTTAAACATCGCTTAAATATACATTTTATAATTGTCGACGTGTTCATTTCAACCGCTACCGCCATCGGCCCGTCGCTATCACGTGATCTCGGAATGGCAATAGGCCGAATCGGTCAACTTAAATTATAATAATTAAAAGTTACCAAAAAACTTTTATTTTTTTATAAATCATAACGCACAAATATAAAGTTCTGATTTACACATGTCGTATGTACGTGTTTTTTTATCGTTTAGCTTATTCATTTTTAAACGTTTTTACTTCGTCTTTTTTGCACTGTTATTTTTATTTCTTTTCCTACTAATTTATCACTCCTTTTACATATGTTTATAATTGTAATTCATAGTATATAAAATAAAATAAAATAATCACTGTATTGTTATGTAAAATTCACATTGACATGCCCCCGTGGTCGAGGGGAAAAGCTCTTGACTAGCAATCCGGAGGTCGCGGGTTCAAATCCCGGTGCGCACAGATAAATTTTATTCGATTGATTTGTGTTCTCAAAATTTAATAATTAAAAATAATATAAGGTATATTTCCGTCAAGTTCCAGGTGGAACATACTATCAGTATCGCCCTGGTGTAAGACCACCCATAATAATTGAAATGTTGCTTGAAATGGCTTTAGCTATGTTTGTTGACAAGATCTGAATAGACGGGTACTTCCCCACCTTCTTCTTCCCTATCTCCTTCCCCTCATATATATATTCGATTATGTGTTATTCATATGTTCATATTCGATTATTTGTTATTTACATATATATAAATAAATATTCGAATTTTATGTTATATACAATACGTGTGTGTGTATATATAGGGTGTTAAGGGACGTACTTGACTTACTCTAGTCAGTGATTCCTGACATTATTTGGAGTAAAAAATGTAACTAAAAGTTTGGTCTTCTGTGACATTTTTTTTCTACAAAAACATAAAAAAATGGTATGTGTTGAACAGCTAAAGGCGGGGTTAGAAGTTGTTCGGTTATTCGGCTGAGTGACCAACAATTAGAATTAAAACGTAGCTTTAGCCGTATTTGGAGACTTGATCTGAATAGTCGGGTATTTCCCCACCTCCCTCTTCCCCATATCCTTCCCCTCCTCGCTTGCCTTCAGCCTCACAACATACCCCAATTGGGGATGCCATAGTCTCCAGAATGGAGCAGTTGGGATTCTTGTGAGGTGATCACATTAAAAAATATATATATTTAGTTATTGTTGATTGCACTTTTTTGTTGATATATCTTGATATCCGACAATGTGGTGTAAATTATTTAGGTGCTGGATAGCTGGTGGCAGCAAAATTTCTTTGTTTTCGACAATATCATGAAGACGGGGATCATTTGACTGCTGGACACCTGGGAGTATGATATATTATCTATGTATCCGACGAGCCTGTAGGGTGAACTTGTATATGTCTACCATCCTGAATTGATGAAAGCAGTATAAACTCTTGATGCTTTGAATAATTTTTTTGATGAACATCTGGTGTCAGCAAAATATTTTTTAGTATCCAACAGTAATAAGTTTCGTCATCAGTCGGAATAATTCAACATGACATTGGTCAGATAATCGTATCTTCCGTTAGGTTTTTTTTTCGAATTATTGTCACGATATGTCTGTTTTTTATGTGATTGTTTGTGGTCTGGATGAGTAACATACATCAGGACATTTTAAAAATTAAATAATGTAGTCTCAAATTACTTAACTTACTCAAAAGTCTTTTGTTAAGTAGGTACTTCCCTTTTCTTCATTACTTATTTTTCACCACCATTCCCTGTTCAGAAAACAACTATTATACATATGTTCAAAATTTATAAAAAAAAACGAACGTTTTTTTAATAATAAAAAAAAAAATGAGGCCCATTCCCAATTCGTCCCTTATCTCCTGGCGGCTGCCCTCCCCCCGCACGCTGGCCCCTTTACCCCGTCTGTATCCCCACTTCCCGGAGGCCACAAATTTTTAGAGCTACACTGGTTTTGGCGGTTTTATACATTCTGAGTTAGGTATGCCGCTTCCATTGGATTTTAGTTCCATGGTTATACGCAATTTCGACCGCCCGTCACAGACACTCTTCTTTTTATTATTTAATTTGTGGTTAGTTGCACAGTCGCAATATATATAATATCAGTAAATATGCATTTGGTCTACCTCACGGATAATACGGAAAGTTCGTGTTGTCGAAGTTTGATGCACGGATAATACGGAATATATTGATAAGGTAAAAACTACGAAAACTGCATGTCACCATAATTTTAAAAAACATCCCAGATTTTGAATGGTTTGTTTGGCAAAGCAGGGAATGTCTAGCGGGTTTGTGTAATTATGATTGATTGTCTATGAAATAAAAACGGTGAAAATAAAATGGCGTTACCGCGTATATGAATTAATTTAAATGAAATTAAAATGTTAAATGCATATTTTTTGCATGTTTTTTTTGTCTCCCGCGACATAAATACTCACTTTTCGTGATAATAAAGCTAAATCTAACTGTTTGATTAAAAAATATTCGCGGATATAATATATAATAAAAGAGGAGTAAGACATAAATAATATAATATCATTTATACAATTTTTAGAATGAATGATTATAAAACGCAAAATTCATCAATTTGCGAAACATATCTTCGTGAATTTTGTAATTTTCACGCAAATTTTTAATTTTCTCATTTTTCACGCGATAATAGGGAAGCAGTATAATATAATACATATATATCTATGGAACCAATATATTTATGCTCTATCCCAGGTTAGTATATTTATGCTCTATCCTCGTCTATGGTATGCTCTTTTCTACTGTGTTTGTTTTCTGTCAATTTCTGTGGCTTGGCTGTCATAATTTAGAAAAATACGATGTGCAACAGTATGTAGTTCTCGAGCAATTTTTCAAAGTAAATAAACTAAAATGAATGATTTATCCGCCTCTCTCGATGCAGAAACAAGGCTAAAAGAAGAGAAGTTACATAGGGTGAAAGGTGGATCATATATTAAAATACTGCTTTTAAAATTATAGATATAGTTAAACTCCTTACCTAACATTGAAATACATTAATATTTAACTATGGGTGGTTTGGTATATTTATGATTTTACCGAATGTCATAATCGACCAGTCAGTGGTCGAGTGGGCATAGCGCTTGGGTCCCACCCGGGCGTCGCTTGCTTGATTCCTCGGCTGGCCAAGTCCACCATCACAACACAAGCTACATTTTCGGCTTTATGTGGTGGTAGTAGGAGATTTTCAAACATTGTTGGGTTATTCGTCACCTGGGAATGTTTGTCTTTCTTTTAAGTTATTAAGCTATTATTATTATTAATCACTTTATTTTTGAACACCCCTTAAGCCGGAGCCTTTCTGACATCTGTTGCTGGATTCTCTGCAATTTTTGGCTTTGGAGCGACCATAGCAATTGCCAGAAGAAAGGATCCCGTATTCTTCAGTAAAGGTAAGTTATTATTATAAAACACTAATTTTGGTAAATTTTGGATAGGGCCTGACACGCTTATTATGAATAATTTTTAGAAAAAAACTATTCGCCTTGATTACTATAAAAGGAAACTTTTTGCATTTCGGGCGGCGGAAAATTATGCATTTTAATTTTTAATTGCGTAAAACCAAAATTCACTTCGCGAACCGATCCTCAACAAACCTCGGCTATTAGGTATGTTACTGTTATGTTGGTATCACTGATGCATTAAAAAGAGCTAATTACGACCGTAGCCATCTTCGTGGGATATATAAAGAGGCGCGGAATTATGAAAACAACAGAATTATAATGTTAACAAACCTCTATTCGTATATTTATTTATTATTACCATAAAATAACGATTAACTAGAAATTATGTAAAATAAAAAAAACATGCGTATTAGGTAAGCACTACTTTGGCGAAATTCTGAAAATAAAATAAAGGCCTTTAGGCAAGTTTTTTCAATGTAATTTATTTTTTTAAAAATTAAAAATCATGGTAAATATGCATTTAGTCCACCTCACGGATAATACGGAACTTTGAGGAAAGCTGCCTGTCATCATAATTTTAAAAAACATCCCAGGTTTTGAATGGTTTGTTTGGCAAAGCAGGGTTTGTCTAGCGGGTTTGTGTAAATGATTGATTGTTTGTGAAATAAAAACAAAATTAAAATGTTAAATGCATATTTTTTGCATGTTTTTGCCTCCCGCGACATAAATACTCACTTTTCAATTATAATGACGACGAATACCAACACCTCCAACTATAATGACTAGAGACCGGATTATATGCAACAAAAATAGCCCAAAATATGCATGCAAATATGCAATAAAAATAGCTAAAATATGCACGAAAATCCATAAAAAGGGTCAAAATATGCAACATGAAATAATACAAGAAGTCGTATTTTTACATATTTTATTTTTATTTTAGTAAGCTATTAGTTCTCAAGGATAACAATTATATTTTCGAAAATATCAATTATAAAATGTATTTAACAATAAAATTTAGAATTTACCTTTAAAAACGTATATGACTAAGTACTGTTCTAAATGTTCTGTAGACAAATTGTGTCCACGATCGCTTAATCATTTGAGTGCCGATTGTCGTCCGGGTGACAATATTTCAAGCATATGCGGCCACATTCGGCACACAACAAGTTAATATATTTTTGTAAGCGGAAAAGGAACATACTACGTCTACTGATGTGGCTGGACAGAATTTAAATTTGGGTGCGATTTTTGAACTTATTTTTCCTGGCAAAATTTCACCTGCCCCGTTGATGAAGTTATCAATTTGGTAAAAGGGTTCAAACCCTGGGTTATTTTTCAGTACGTTTTCAAATTTTTCTTTGAGTTTACTCGGGAATAGCTTTGGCAACGAGGAATTCATAAGGCGAATTTTCTTCATAACCTGAATAGATGCATTCAACGCCAATCCATGAGTTTCAAGCGTTTTTATACTTGCAGGTATGTAGGTGAAATGAGTGGTAATCATAGCTAGGTTTTTTTTAATACTAGCGTCGTCAAATGATTCTTTGCACTGGAAAACTGCCAAAGCCTCTGCACTAGACGTGGGCAAAATTGAATGATTGAATTAAATGAATAAATTCAATCTTGTAACACACTTGATCTGATTCTCATTTTCAAAAGGAATTAAATCTTTATTCCTTACTCTTGGCCTTGCATCCTACGATTTTTTAACTGCACCATATTTATTTTTATTTGTATTAATTTATTTTACAGTTAAATTATTTCATGTTATATTGAGGTAAGAAAATAATAATGTACTCTTTAAATATTGTAGTGTTTCGTAGGAATTTATTTAAATATTATTCTGCATATTTGTTGCGCGGATAAGTACAAGTATCTACACCTACTACAGGCGGCGCGCCGCGAAATTGTCTATCACGTGTAGTAAGTATCCCGCACCCGCGCAGTAAATCCACACAACAAAACCCCGTCGGCCATAGAGTCACTAATCCAAGCGACATAACCGCCAACCGAATCAGCCAAGAGCCAAGAGGCAAGGAGTCAAATAATTCTGAGATTCGAGTGTAGCGTGCCGGTCCCACTATTCATCATAGTCCTACAGGTCTACGCGGACCGTAGCGTTCAATTCTCAACTTCAATCAATGTTTCATTTTTATTCAAGGAATCAAAACATTTGTTTCTTGTTCATTTGTGACGTCGTTGTCCCAATTCCCATGTCCCACGTATCGAGTTGATTCGGCCGACAATTCAATTCCCATATGTTGTATCGAGGCTATGGTCCGCGGAATGCAATTTATTCAAGTCACAGCAAGACAAACAGCACATATTAGTCAGAAGTTCCTAATTTATTCCTTGATATGCCCGCAGAGAATCGGTTCGTCGTTAGTCCTCGCGCGCCAAGCCTCATATTAGGGCGAAACTTCTCACTTCGGACTCTGAACTTCTGCTAATAAAAAGCCGAAAGTTAATCCTATATTTTTCTCCCTCACACGTGCGTAAATTATGCAATGCGTTTAGCAACAAAACGATGTTTATGTATTATTGTTTTTTTTATGATATTGTCTATCTAGCCGATAGCCGTAAACAAAACAAACATCAGTCGCTGTCGTACCGTGATAAATGATAATCGAGTGATTTGTTCCTTTATTTTTGGAATAAATTGTATGACGCGTGTCGCTCAGACTTTTAATTAGTTTTATATTTGACGCATGGTTTTTACTTCACCATTGAGGTAGGTGCATTTAAAAATATATTTATTTATACTGGGTTTTACAGATGTTCGCACTTACGTGAGAACAATCCAGTTATAAAACTCAGTTATATATTTGAGTGGAGCTTATTCCAGGTGACCGGATCGGATATACGAAAGCGTGATAATAGTATATATATATTTTTTTATGTGAATACCGCACAAGTTCCAACTTCTCCCGTCTGGAGCTAATGAGACTATGGCATCCCCAATTGGGATATTTTGTGAGGCTGAAGGTAGTGGGAAGTTTAGATCACGTAAAGTGAAACAATTTTAAGTTTAATAAATAAAACAAAATTGGTGAAACTGTAGGGTGAACCATAAAAATTGTTTAATTTTAAGATTTAATTGCTAGCCTTTATAAATATATTTTTCTGATCAAAAAAATTTTTTTTTGCAAAATAATAATATTTTTGGTACCTACAATTTTTCAGAACGACAAAATTCACCCTATACGTAGTGAAAACTTCTTTAACACCGTTGTGATTTGAAACGCGATGAAACGAAAAATAAACACATTCATCTAAAGGATGTAATCTGCGATATAATGAGATCGTATCATCAATTTCCTCTTAGTGATTTATTTTTATTTTTATTTTTTTTATTTTTATTTATTTATTTTTTTATTTTTTTTTATTTTTTGAATTAAAGGAATGAATAAAAGGAATCAATTCAAAAGGCCGGGGGAATCAGACTGAATCGATTCAGTTCTAGGAATGAATCTGCCCATGTCTACTCTGCACTATCGAAGTCATTGATAACACCCTTGATGGCTTCAAAATTTCATGGTAAAACATCGCAGCTTCGATCCATGTACCCCAACGTGTTATTACTGGCTCGGGAGGTAAAGGGATATTTAGCAGTTTTCTTTGTAGGTCTTTATACGAGCAGGCGCCTTAAGGAACACTTTCTTTTCTGATGAAATCAGGTTATTTACGTTCGCAAACGTGGATCTTACTTCTTCGGCGAGTCTGTGTATTCCGTGAGCAAAACACGTCACATGAATCAAATTGGGATAAAATACTTGGAGCGCTTTGCGTGCTTTGATCATATAGGGGGCAGCATCTGAGAGCAACACATACACATTTTCATCCGCAGAAGATTCAGGAAATATTTTTTTTATACCCTCATTCACAAATCTGGCGATCATAGAATGATTTGCCTTTTCAAGTTCTCTGCAGGCCACTAAATAGGAAGGTGAAGGTTCACGTTTTAATGCACCAACAATCAAATTTCAAGGGGCATGGTTCACTTTCACAATGTACAACTTCGTGCAAACAAAACAAAACACTAGACGAAACTCTAAAGAACAGCGCGTGCGACCAGTCAAAAACAAAATTCGCAATTCACTGAATTACCATAAAAAATATACCAAACCACCCCTCATACGAATGAATGAATTGTTTTCGGCAATTAGCCGAATTAAGCCGAGTAGGCGCGAGCACAGGCGAAGATGAGAGAGGTTCCCCGCTCCGGCCGCCGGCCGTAGCGATCAGTAAGATCAGTTATCAGTTCGCTGGCCGCGCGCCTTGCTATCTGACGTTTATAGTGTCGCTATGTGAGGCATCTGAACGATATCAAGCGTAAATATGCAAGATCTCAAATTTTTTGCTAAAATATGCAACTACCGCTGAAAAGGGTCTAAATATGCATTTGCATATGCAAATATGCAAATGCATATAATCCGGTCTCTAATAATGACGATGAAATCCAACATCATCCAGTGCCTCAGCTAGACTCTGAAGTGATTCTGATTAGAGGTTCGTTTACATTATATTATTAATTCTGTTTTTCATAATTCTGCGCCTCTATGTATCCCACGAAGATGCCTACGGTCGTATTTAGCTCTTGTTAATGCATCAGTGATGCCAATATAACAGTGACGTACCTAATGGCCGCGGTTTGTCGCCGATCGGTTCGCGAAGTGAATTTTGGTTTTATGCAATCGAAAATTAAAATGCATAATTTTTCGCCGCCCGAAATGCAAAAAGTTTCCTTTTATAGTATTTAAGGCGAATATAAAGTTTTTTTCTAAAAATTATTCATAATAAGCGTGTCAGGCCCTATCCAAAATTTACCTTAAATATACATCTTTTAAATCAAGTGATGTATTGTATTATAATATGTAATCAATGGAAAAAAGTGCTCAATAATTAGTACTAGCTTATGCCTGTTGCAAATGCAACTAACGGGTTAAAACTAACTTGACTTACTAACTAACAGAAAAAAAATTCATAGTAAGCGGGTAGGTACCTACGGTTAAACATACAAATATATATAAAGCCGCCCACAGGGCCTAGCAGCAAAAATCTGCCATCCGTTAGTATATAGACACCATTGTAGGCATGCACACATCAAATCCCCAAAGTTTCATCGCAATCGGATGAACGGTTTAGCAATGCGTAATTTCATCATGCCAGAGCTCACTTTTGTATACAGAAACCGTCGTGAGCATGCACACATCAAATCTACAAATTTTCATCGCAATCGGATGAATGGTTTAGCAACGCTTAGCGGTTAAACATACAACTATGTATAAAGCCGCCCGCAGGACCTAGCAGCAAAAACCTGCCATACGTTAGTATATAAACACCATTGTAGACATGCACACATAAAATTCCCAAAGTTTCATCGCAATCGGATGAATGGTTTAGCAATGCGTAATTTCATGATGCCAGAGCACACTTTTGTATACAGAAACCGTCGTGGGCATGCACACATCAAATCCTCAAATTTTCATCGCAATCGGATGAATGGTTTAGAAACGCTTAGCGGTTAAACATACAACCATGTATAAAGCCGTCCGCAGGACCTAGCAGCAAAAACCTGCTATACGTTAGTATATAAACACCATTGTAGAAATGCACACATCAAATCCCCAAAGTTTCATCACAATCGGATGAACGGTTGAGCAATGCGTAATTTCGTGTTGCCAGAGCTCACCCCCACTTCACTCCTAGGCTTCTCCGTATCGTAAACCCCCTCCCGAGTTCCCCTCCCCCCCTTCCTGTTTCCACCCCCCCCCCCCCACTTGCCGCATTATTAATACACTAATTCCCGGTACATTTATTTTTCAAACAGCTCGCGCGCCATCTATAATTTTTTTTTTTACAAATTTCGTAATGCCAGAACTCACCAGTAATTTTATACAAACCTTGTACTAACAATAACGAACACAACAAAAAAAGAATTTTTCAATTTGTTGCAGTCCTTCGGAAGTTATGAGCGTACGTACATTTTCATACAAATTTTATAATGCCAGAACTCACCAGTAGTTTTACTGCTTAAAATAAAGCGCTATATGAATTTAATACTTTTAAAAAAATTTCCGTTCAACTTCGAGTAATTTCATTGTAAAATTAGAAAACTAATACGTATGCAATATCGTCGGATGATATCGAGTGTTTATGTGCAGGTAGGAACCTACTTATATTCTGAGTATAGGTACTTGCATACATACGTAAAAAAAAACTCATATTTAGGCTGGGTTGTTTAACGAAATTAAAATTTTTTTAATTTTTCAAGTCAATTTTAACGTTCTGTAAAAGTTCGGTTCGAATTCTATTCAAGTTCTGTAATTATTTCAGTTTTATGATGCAACTGGCATTTACTGATAAAAAAACAGAACTTACACAGAACGTGAAAATGAACTTTAAAAAATTGTTAAATTATTCAGTATCGTGGAAACAACATTACCTTAGTAAAATAAATTGCATCAAAAACCTAAATAATTGTCCAACTACCTATTCCGGCAGGTACCGGCGCATTTCCTTACAAAATTCCGGCAATGTGTTTGCTTTTCTCATCATATTTGCAATACTACCGAGATAAGTAGGTACCTACCCTGAATTAATAACATTTCAATTTGTACCTACTGGCCGGTAAATATCCACCCTACTGAAGTGAATCTATGGACACCAATTTTCTTGTTTTTTTTGGAAAATTTTATAGGTTTTTCGGCGACCCTGAAATTTTTTACATGGAACGGACGCAAAATTTTGGTGTTAAAAGTTGCCTTATATTGCCGGGTACCGAATTTTTCAAAAACATCTAACCGGGGATCGTTTTTTCGGCTGCAATGCCGTTTCCCGAAAAACAACAACCCAAACCGCTGAGAGATCCGTTTTGTTTTGACATCTCGGATAACTGACCTGTCTCAACATTCTCTCTAGTATTTTCCATTGCATTGAAACTAAGGCCTAATTTGTGGTTTTTTTTTTAATGCGAACCTGTCGGCGGGAACTATAACTGAGCCGAATTGGTTGATTTAATGAGTAGTTCCAGTTTTCGCCGCAAATTTATATAATTTTCGCTCTTAAAATGTGTCAGTTCAATTTTATGTGAGTTTCCTGTCTAGTCTATTTTTTTGTGAAAATCGTGAAGCTAGCGTATTTATTTAAATTCAGACGAAGCTGCCATTTCGAACGGATGAAAATAGAACTACAACAGTATTCGATAGACATTTGATTTTTTCTAATGTGAATAATCCATACTTGTATTCCGCACCGCTAGAAGTCTCCCGTAAAGTTTTGGCAAACATATTGATAACGATGAAAAATGTTTCCCCTATCAAAAAAAAAAACAACTGCTAGTGGCTGGAAAATAATCGACTCTTCGAAGGATTGTGAACCTTGAAGTGTTTTAAAATACCGAACGCTAATGTCCATTCTCGCGTGTCAGCCGTAGGGATAATTTCCTTCGAACAAAATTGAACCTTGAGGTGTGCGAAACTCGAGGATCGGAGAGGTCGTTTTGGCGTGCCAGCGGCATTTTTGCGTCGCCAAGCCAAATTAAACCTTGAGGTTGGTGAAACGCGAGGGGCGGTGAGGTCGATTTTCCCGTCAAGCGAAAAGTGAGTTTTTTGAAAAACTGAGCATTAATATATAATATATATATGGTTTGAGCACAATGTAGGTGTATAATATTTTTATGATCTTAAGATTTAAAGTGTTACTTTGGTAGGCACATAAAAGTATTTATTTATTAGTACCTGTATATTAAAACATATTTTATAAACTTGACGATAAGAGCTTGAAGGAATCACTTCAAATAGTACATTGATTTTTTGTTTGTTTATTGTTTCTTTACACGGTTATATTGTTTACATTTCAATTTTTTAAATATTAAAATAAATTATTAAATTACAAAAATACCACAAAATGGCATATTCAAAGAACTACATTATTACATAAATGTCTCTTGCAAATAATGGGTACATAC
Organism: Limnephilus lunatus; assembly: GCA_917563855.2. Lineage (NCBI taxonomy): Eukaryota > Metazoa > Arthropoda > Insecta > Trichoptera > Limnephilidae > Limnephilus > Limnephilus lunatus. The sequence continues at coordinate 67,475,662 of OU830597.1, read as the reverse complement.
TAAGCGGAAGGCAGCTAATAATAATATTTGACTGATTTATATAGTACCGTTTTGCTGAAAAACCACCTCAAGGGCGCTAGACAACAATGTACGAGGGCTGTCTGTAAAATAAGGTCTCTTCAAGACCAATGTTCATTCCTTCCTCTCCTCAAAAAGACCCTCCACACAGCATCTCAGATGACATAGGCCCTGAGGGAAATTTGTGAATTGTGTGAAGTTATTGTAAAAAAAAAAAAGCTTGTTAACACGCTAATTTTGTATGGCCGGCCTCCTGAGCACGGCTACTTAGAGCGTGAAACTAGCTTAAGGCACATAAGAAGTTAAATCAGGCAATTTTTAAGATTTTTGGAGGGTCCTAACCCCTACAAGTAACTTTAAAAAAAAAATCGAAATAATTTCTACTCAGCAATGGATGTAAGCATAACACATAATATATTGTTTATGCAGGAGTGGCCATCACTACAGAGATGGCAGACTCTGGGGCCCTTCTTGCCTTGCGAGCCCTGGGTTGGGGAAGCCTGTACGCTATCGGAGGAACATCTCTATTTTGTTACGGCATATATAAACTATCTGGAGCTGAAAACGTAAGAAATATTTACTAGTTTGTTTTACTGAAAAGACCAAAGAAAAAAAATTTTAGCACACTTCAAGCCGGTGACAACAATAAACTTTCCCACCAGTGGCGGACTAAGAGGAGGGGGGGGGCGGCCCGCTCCGGGCCCCCGGTCCTGGGGGGCCCCCAAACGCCTCCATGTTCCCTTGAAATCCTAAACAAGGTTTTAATGCACCAGGACACTATAAAATAAAATTGTTTGAAAGATGCACTTGTTAAGAATGCTCTCACCAAATGTTTTAAAGAAATTCAAAAAATTGACAGAGAAACAACATTTTATGTGAAACCGTTTGTATGTTGAATTATCCTTCAGCAAAACATTGAATGCGTTTTTCTTGAAACTTTTTTAACACGTTTTTCAACCTGGTTGACAACATATTAAACAAACTATATACCCGATTTGCATGCATTAATTCTTAAACAGTTTGAATATCCAGTGTCTATGGCACCATGTAAGGGAATAAGGAAGTTGAGTGAAAAATATTTTGACTTATAAAAAATATGTTCATGTAGATCAAAAAATATCGATTCTAAATATATAAATATATTTCTTTATTATTATTCTTAGAATTAATTAAACGTTCTTAAAAAATGATTAACCGGCTATAAACTAAAAACGCTTTATGATTGGTCAAAAGAATTCTGACGTCATCTGCTCTCGAGTTTGTACGATCATGATCGTGCATCTCTTTCTATTACATGGGAGACAGGTTGTATAGGCCAGACGCTTACTTTACAGACAGAACTGGACAGCAAACTGCAGAAATAAATTAACCAAACAAAAATAGTTTTAATATAAACACACAAATAAATATTGAGTTTTTTTAATAAATAGAGAAGCAAACTTCATTTCAGTAAACAACTAAACATTTTAATGTAAACATACATTTGTCTCACTTGCACAAGTCACAAGAACAATGCCGGCGCTATGATAGACAAAGAGACAAAACAGACCTGCGTTGGCGGGGTGGTGTTGCTTACCATTTGAAATTTTACCCAATATAAACAATGAAATTTAGATAGTCTGTTATAAAATAAACTAATTAAAATTATTTTGAATATGTGTTTTTTATTATATGACTAAAAGTAAGTATAACTAATGAAATAATTAAGACATTTTTTGTTCCAATATTTTTTATTGTACCAATAGCATATATTAACTCAAAAGGAAAGTGTTTCAAAAGGTGTTTTCAAAGTTTTTTTCTCAGCAATCGAATTATTTCCACCCACTTCCCACGGCATGCTGCATATTTAGGTGCCCTGCAAAATTATTAATCTAAAATATTTCAAAAAAAAAATACTAGATTGTTCATTATACTAAAATAAATTGTAATTACTTATTTTGTATGAAGATTAAAACGTAATTTTTATTATTATTTCCAAAATATTTTAAATGACAGGTTACCTCCATAGTAACTTATTCCATAAATTATGTATTCTACCAATAATGTGGTAAAACCAAAACGACTTTTTAGTGGCAACACTGAACCTACTTTATAGTATTTGGCATTATTATTTCAATTTCTGCATTTTTTTAATTAAATATGAATATATAAACAATAAACTTTCGTGTGGAAAGTAATTCCGCTTGATTTATTATGTGTTTGTATCCCTTGAATCGCGTTCTTCACGACGTATTTACCCACTTTGTAAAACGAACCGCTAGTTCGAGAACAGCTGTCAGTTGAAAAAATACCGTGCTGAGCAGTTCAGGCCGCGGGAGAAACACAAATTCGGACTTAAAAATTTATTTAACTATGAAATCTTGATCAATTTTTTTTTTTTTTTAATACCATTAATTCTGATAGACGGTTAACATTGATAAAAAAATTACTGGAATTCCTTATTGAAGAATTTAAAAAATCTTCATACAAAATGCCAGAGCTACGTGTTTTTTCGAATCAAATGACGTCACACACACACCCCGCCACATACCGCTCATTTTGGCGGGCTTAATAAAATTTAAACTTGGAGAATTAATTTAACCTCTTAAGTAAATTTGACCCATATATGGGTCAAACAACTATTTGACATAAAGTAAATTTGACCCATATATGGGTCAGCTCATATGGTCTCATAAAAGTCGTTTTATCTCCCTTACTATAATGACGAGATATATGATTTAAAAAGTGATAGAAAGAGACAACCCTACACTACGATTTGAGTTCCATAGATATCCGCAAAAAAGATAAAATTATTCTTATTTATGACGTCATACGTTCACCAAAATGTTAGGTGAAACTTTATAATGTTTGCATTGAAAATTTGGTAATTCTTCGGAACAAACGGTAACGGTTAATACGCACTTTTTTTTTATAAAACTTTTAGATTCTTCTTAATTACCATAAAAGACAACTATTTGCATTGGGGGCGGTTGAATATGTTACATTTTTAATTTTAGTTACGTAAATTGAAAATTTGCTTTCACTGTCAAATCACTCTGTTTGCCATATTATTGTTATTTTAATATGTTGGTATTACTGATATTTTACATTGCACTGGCTGTATAAGATAACGAGTGGCTAGAAAATTAGTTATACCACCAATTTGTGTGAATTAGGTAAGCACTAATTTGGTTAGAAACATTGTTTGGAATTCAAACTAGATAAATCCTGGGGTGTTTTTTTTAAAGAATTGATGTTTAACGATTTTTTCTTTTGAATCACAAACCATGTTACACAAACCTAGCTTAGCCGCTAAACTACTTGAAAACTGGGATGTTTTTTTTGCCTTGACGCGAGTAGGCGTTATAAAGGGGCACTTTCTTTTAAATCACAAACCATGTTACACAAACCTAACTACTTGAAAACTGGGATATTTTTCTTGCCTTGACGCGAGTAGGCGTTATAACACTTCCCCCAGTGCAAATAGTTGTTTTTTAATGTAATTAAGGTGAATCAAAAGATTTTTTTAAAAAAAAGTGCCTATTGCCAGCGATCTCGGCGATCGTTAAGTTAGGTTGGATTATTGGATTAGATTAGGTTAGGTTAGGATAGATTCAATATGAGTCAAGAAGTTATTTTTATGCGTTAAAAAAAGATTTTTATATTAGTTATTTTCATTCAAATTCTTTCACCTTTACATAAAGTAGGTACTATTTTATATTAAAAAAAGTGAAAATCAAGAGTTTCTAGCCGTAAGTTTTTTAATATATTGCCATGAAGTCAGTTACGTTGTGATGTAGTCTTCCATATAGTATCAGTAATACCAACATAATAAAATGACAATAATCATTACAAATTGCATATGGTGAAGCGTTGTGTCTAAATACGAAAGCAAATTTTCAATTTACGTAACTAAAATTAAAAATGTAACATTTTCAACCGCCCCCAATGCAAATAGTTGTCTTTTATGGTAATTAAGAAGAATCTAAAAGTTTTATAAAAAAAAAGTGCGTATTAACCGTTACCGTTTGTTCCGAATATTTACCGAAAATTTTAATATTTCAAATATAACAAGCTTACTTCTAATAACACAATTTGGAAGCGTATATTGACTAATAAAAAATTAGTTTCTTTTTACGTTATCAGTTATTTTAGTTCCGTTTTTAAAGGAAACAATGTAAGGTGAGTCACTTTTAAAACTTTTTAATGTTTGCATTCAAAATATCAATATTTCCAAAATAAAATGCTTACTTCTAACGATACAATTTGAAAGCTTATTTAATCACCTTTCAAAAACAGTTTCTAGTTTTCGGATACGTTCAGAAATATTCAAATTATTTTGATTTTATTGAATTGCGGAAATTCTCAAGAAATCGCCGGCATTTGACAGAATTTTTATGAGCAGTATCAATAATACAGCTCAAACCCTGAAGGGTTTTATGAAAACGAACTTTAAAAAAAGGAAGAAAAAAAAACAGTATTTAAGGTGGAATGTAATAATAAATTTATTTGAATTAACGAAAATTTTATTTCGCAATACGATAAAAATAATGTTTTTAGTGGGAAAAAAAAATATTTCGTATTTTTAAAATTTACAGGGGGTTAGCATTTATCAAAAATAAATCAGATATCAGACCCTTTTCTAACTGCCCTTACATATGTTTTACAAAATATTTTCAAATTATGAAGACCCTTAAAAATACTCTGGAGGTTTTTCTTTAAAACAACATACGTAAATTTAAAAAAAAATCAAGAATAGGGTTTTGGTTAACTTCTTTCATAAACCCTAAATTCAATGTTTTTTAAAATTCAAATTACAAAACTTAGGTTAAGTTTATTAGAAAAAACGAAACGACAACAACATGTTAAAATCTTTCTCCATTTTTTAAAATAATTTTCATATTTTTAAATTTCGTATTAAAAGAGGTTTTCGGGACTTTTAAAATAATGAATTACATTACCGTAACATGGCGCTTTATCATGCCCGTGGCCCAAACTTGAACCAAAAGCTTTTGTTTTTTATCAACAGGATACGGAAAGCGATACAATACACTGTTGCCAATTAATAAAATCATCGCCTTCACTTCGGTCCATGAGTTTAGTCTTATATTATAAATAATGTCAGACTCTCCGACTTTCGAGTTAGCTTAGTTGTAAAGCGTTTGATTTCGGTCACTGGGAGATAAGGTTCGAGCCTTGGTCAAACCAAGTTTTTGTTTTATTTTTTTTTTCAATTTAAAAACTAAAATAGATGGCTACGTTCCGATTATTTTTTAAATACATTCCTTTGAGAAATAGTTAAATTTTACTTGAAATTGCTTCAGCCGTGTTTGAACAGATCTGAATAGCCCGGTACTCTATACAGGAAAGGAAGGAGAGGAGGTTCTGGGAAGGAAAAAGGTACGTGGGGTGGGTAGGAATCTAGGGGCAGTGTGTCCAGGAGTGATGGGCGTATCCTACTGCGGTGCATGGCGATGTTCCGAGAGATTCCGACTCGAGAGGATAAAAGACATCCCTCAATCATTCTCTCCCGATCCGGCCTGCCGTGCAATAGGTGAGCAGACACATCCATCACCAACACCCGACAAACCGCACCCCATGAACCCGGGCACCCCTGCTGAGTCACCAAACGTAGCGTAACACTTGGGGTGACTTATGACAGAGGTGTTGGTTATCCAATAAATGGTTCCCGGGGCGCGGCAGCCACACCCGCCTCCCAAATTTATTGGATAACCAACAACAAAGGTTTGCTAGGTTTGGTGAGCAGGAGTGCACGGGTTCTTGGGGTGAGGTTTGTTTAAGTCTTGACGGCGGAGGCTTTAGCCTACCCACTGCATGGCGGGCCGGATTGGGAGAGACAGGTTGAGGGAGACCTTTTGACCCGTCGCCTTGCACCGCAGTGGAAGGGATGGATTCGCACGTTCGTCACTCCTAATCCCCCCAGAATGTCCCCTCCTTCCTTTCCCTAAAAATACCCTATTCACGGCACCCTCAAGATGACATAGGCCCTAAGAGCATTTTTTTCCTGAGGCCTCCTGTATCGAGATAATGCAAAAAAAGGAACAAGCCCAAATCATTCTGTGATCCACGTGATCTTGAGATTTTGGGTGACGATAAATTGGCCAAGCGTCAGAAATGTCACTAGCTACAGCTAACGTGCGACGCGACGTTGCCATAATGACTTCAGGCACTGAGACTTCAGGTAGTTTTTTCTCAAAATTTTACCGTATTGACACGTGCATAGTACCCTTGGCCGGCTAGCCGCCCGAATTATTTGATGCAACCAGATGCGACATGTTGAATAATAAAATAAATAATATTTATTTTTCTAGTGGCATCTTTCGGATTTTAACGAAACTTTTTGAAAACAAAATAACCTCAAAATGAATGATAAAGACCGTTCTGACCGCTGGAGTGCTCTGTTGCAGTTTAGTACGGATTTAATACCTATTCCTTCTTGGCGTTAAGTTTGAATGTTAACATTGATAAAAAAAATAAAAAAAAATGGACTCTATTCTATTTTGCCTACTATCACTGCCTTATGGATAATACGACCTTGGCTAAAATGGTGGAAGCATTATTAACAAATGTATATTTTAGAAAATGAAATAAAAAAGTGACAATTTTTTTTCTTATAGTGTCCTGGTTCCTTAAAAATATGCCTAGTACCTATCTAAGAGGTGGTTTGGAGTTGGGAGGTCCCATACAAATATCATCCCATACAGATAATGTAGGAATAATAAGTAAATACAGCCTGAACCAGTAATTTACAATTTTTTAAATAACTACCCACTATGTACTAATCTTTCTAATGTCTATACAGTTTTAGTTCCAGTTTCACTTTTGTATTTTTTTTTTACTATCTAAGGCCCTTTGCTAAAGGTTATCTTATCATTATAGATAGTAATAAAATAGGTAAGTAATTTTAAAAAATCCAGTGGCGGAAGGGGCAGCCTCTGGTCACCGGTGGCCTGCAAACCCCTCTGTAACAGACGTGTGCTACAAGACTGTAGAAAAAGGGCACCGGTGGCTGTGCACGTGGATGTCGACTATTGTAATATTGTGTGAAATGCAGTACTGGCTGGCCTTCCTTGAAGGTGGCAGCCCTGCTGTACTGTAGGGTGGTAGCCCTTGATCTGCCTCCCTGCACCCAGAGCTGGTGAGTGGTAGCCCTGGATGTCCTTGTTCTCTGCCTGAGCCTGGCGCCTTGCGGTGTCCAGAAGTTGGGCCGGCTAGTCTTGAGGAGGTAGGCACCAGACTTGTTGTTCAGGCAGAGCTTCAGCAGGAGGCAGGTCGGAGAGAGGTTTCTTCCAGAGGAAGGAGTAAAACACGAAGATTTAAAGAAAACGTTGAACTAATTTATTATCGAAAAATTTGTCGTATTTATACCAATCGGTAGGTGGCTCACGGAAAAGTGGAGGGGGAAACGGAACCCAGGCACTTTCCTTTATAAAGGGCAAGAAACTGCTCAGTTTCTATTTTGCCGGTTTAATCCGAAAAAGTGCTCGTTTAAATTTGGCAACTTTTACGGATTTTGTAGCCTTTATTTAAAACAAAAATACATATTAAATAGAAAAAACATATAAATAAAGCCAAGATTTATGACAAGAATTTTAGTTTGGTGAATTTACCGTGATTTTAAGAATTTTTGATTTTTAAGGAAATGTTTTATGATTTATCAAGTTATAATTATTTTTCCTAGGTTCCCTGTGAGATAAGTTAACGAAATCTGTTTATTTCACCATCTCACAGGGACCCTAGAATTTTGTAGAGGTAAAAATGTAAAAATGTCATGACCGAAATTTTCTAAGTCTTTTTGACATGGCAAATTGAGCTCTATTTTCGGCTCTAAGTATTTTGAGAGCAAAGTCTCAGTTTGACTGGAGGCCTTGTAGGATCAAGAATGAAAACTGATTATTTCATTGTCCTACAAGGCCCGCAGGTTTTGTTATTTGGAAAAACATAAAATTTACACCTTCGAAATTTTCTAAGTGTTTTTTGGTAGGCAAAAATGACTTTATTTTTGCCTCCCAATAAGTTGTGAAACAAATCTTGGCTTTACTCGAGACCGTGTAGGATTTCAAATGAAAACTGATTATTTCATTTGTCCTACAAGGCCCGTGTGTATAAAAATTAAGACATAAACATTTAAAAATAAGTACAAGAATTAAACATATTTAAATGAGTTTACAACCTCCCCAGTAGCGATTTCTCAAAGTATTATTTATTGATCGCACCGGGGAGATGTACATGAAAAATATAAAACTTAAATATTTGAAATCCAATAAGAAAATAATAAGTAATTGATAAAAATGACATTTTCTAACTAGAACAAATATTTTCCATCAAAGCGTCGCCGGCGGCACGGTACTCCAGTATTGTGAGGGCAGGCCATTTTTTCCTGATTCCCAAAATGATCACAAAACTGTAGAGGACCGAGCCAAGCGATGAACTTTGATGAAAAATATTTCGAGGGTGTGAACACGTCGGTTACACTCCCCCCGTGTGGCGATGTCACACTAATCATCTCGACGTGTTTTCGAAGGACGAGTAGGTGAAGCTGCATCCGTAGGCGGGGTGGCAGGATCACAGCGAGCTGCACGGCAGGTCTCATGTAAACTCTGGTTCTCGGCAGGTCTCATGTAAACTCTGGTTCTCGGCAGGTCGAATGTAGACTCTGGTTCTCGTCTGGGTCCTGGAGGTCCACACTTGCCCGTCTTCAGCAGGAGTGGCGTCAAGGACTCGGTCGCGTGTCCGGCTGATGTGGGGCATCACGAGGTCCATGACAACCAGCAGATTGTCATTTTTTATGGGGTTCACTGACTCCCCCCGTGTGAGAAGCGCCACTTCTTTGAGAGTGGCACTGCTGAGGCAGGGCGGGCTCGTCTTCACTGCGCCGTTGAGGAGCACCACGTCTTTGACGGTGGTACTGCTGAAGCAGGACGGGCTCGTCTTCACTGCGCCGTTGAGGAGCACCACGTCTTTGACAGTGGTACTGCTGGGGCAGGGCGGGCTCATCTTTGCTGCGGGATGTGATTGGCCATCCATCTGTGCTGGCGCTTGGTACCTATGTCCCAGCAGTGGAGCGGATCCGGCAGCTATTCTCTGCTGATCGGCTGGCTGCCTTTGATGGAGCAGAGGTGAGGGCGGCCCGGGACCAGAAGGTCCAGGCGGCAGTGAGGACCACTGCTCTGGCAGCGGAGCGGATCCGGCAGCTGTTCTCTGCAGGTCGGCTGGCTGCCTCTGGTGGAGCAGGGGCGAGGGCGGCCCGGGACTAGAAGGTCCAGGCGGCAATGAGGACCACTGCTCTGGCAGCGGAGCGGATCCGGCAGCTGTTTTCTGCAGGTCGGCTAGCTGCTTCTGGTGGAGCAGAGGTAAGGGCGGCACGGGACCAGAAGGTCCAGGCGGCGTCGTGGTTGGGTCCCTCTTGTAGTAAGGGGCTGGTGGCGCAGGGCCTCCTGGCCCTTTCTGCGCTGGTGATGCGTACCTCTGGTCCATCAGAGGTACAGGTCCAACAAGCTCATCGCATACGGCTTCTCGTTGCCTCAGGTTGAACAGAGGTACGGGCGGCACGAGGCTGTAAGGTTCAGGCTGCATACATCCTCCCTGGAGTCGCCAAGCTTCTTCTTGGCCCGGATCTGTGTGGCCAGTTGACTCCAATATTGCATCAGGTTTGGAAGGCGCTGTAGTTGCGGCTTCTGGTGATGCGTACTTCTGGTTTTCCAGAGGTACAGGTCCAACAGGCATCTCACGTACGGCCTCTGGTTGCCTTGTAATATACAGAGGCAAGGGCGGTACGGGGCCGGAAGGTCCAGGCTGCATCCATCCAGGGCCCCCATCAGAGTGAGGGGGCTGCGGTGCGGGGCCTCCAGGCCCTGGCTGCGCCGGTGATGCGTACCTCTGGTTTATCAGAGGCACAGGTCCAGCAGGCATCTCACGTACGGCCTCTGGTTGCCTTGTAATATACAGAGGCAAGGGCGGTACGGGGCCGGAAGGTCCAGGCTGCATCCATCCAGGGCCCCCATCAGAGTGAGGGGGCTGCGGCGCGGGGCCTCCAGGCCCTGGCTGCGCCGGTGATGCGTACCTCTGGTTTATCAGAGGCACAGGTCCAGCAGGCATCTCACGTACGGCCTCTGGTTGCCTTGTAATATACAGAGGCAAGGGCGGTACGGGGCCGGAAGGTCCAGGCTGCATCCATCCAGGGCCCCCATCAGAGTGAGGGGGCTGCGGCGCGGGGCCTCCAGGCCCTGGCTGCGCCGGTGATGCGTACCTCTGGTTTATCAGAGGCACAGGTCCAGCAGGCATCTCGCGTACGGCTTCTGGTTGCCTTGTAATATACAGAGGCAAGGGCGGTACGGGGCCGGAAGGTCCAGGTTGTATCCATGCGGGGCCCCCATCAGAGTGAGGAGGCTGCGCCGGTGATGCGTACCTCTGATTCTCCAGAGGTACAGGTCCAACAGGCATCTCGCGTACGGCTTCTGGTTGCCTTGTAATATACAGAGGCAAGGGCGGTACGGGGCCGGAAGGTCCAGGTTGCAGCCATGCGGGGCCCCCATCAGAGTGAGGAGGCTGCGCCGGTGATGCGTACCTCTGGTTCTCCAGAGGTACAGGTCCAACAGGCATCTCGCGTACGGCTTCTGGTTGCCTTGTAATGTACAGAGGCAAGGGCGGTACGGGGCCGGAAGGTCCAGGCTGCATCCATCCGGGGCCCCCATCAGAGTGAGGGGGCTGCGGCGCGGGGCCTCCAGGCCCTGGCTGCGCCGGTGATGCGTACCTCTGGTTTATCAGAGGCACAGGTCCAGCGGGCATCTCACGTACGGCCTCTGGTTGCCTTGTAATGTACAGAGGCAAGGGCGGTACGGGGCCAGATGGTCCAGGCTGCATCCAGGTTGGGCCCCCATGGTAGTGTGAGGGCAGTGGCGCCCCTTGACCCCTTGGTCCAGGTTGCGCCGATGAGGCATGCTGAAGCTCGGGTCCCGCAGAAGGACCAGGCTGCATCCAGGTTTGGCCCCCATGGTAGTGAGAGGGCAGTGGCACCCCTTGACCCCTTGGTCCAGGTTGCGCCGAAGAGGCATGCTGAAGCTCGGGTCCCGCAGAAGGACCAGGCTGCACCCAGGTTTGGCCCCCATGGTAGTGAGAGGGCAGTGGCACCCCTTGACCCCTTGGTCCAGGTTGCGCCGATGAGGCATGCTGAAGCTCGGGTCCCGCAGAAGGACCAGGCTGCATCCAGGTTTGGCCCCCATGGTAGTGAGAGGGCAGTGGCACCCCTTGACCCCTTGGTCCAGGTTGCGCCGATGAGGCATGCTGAAGCTCGGGTCCCGCAGAAGGACCAGGCTGCATCCAGGTTTGGCCCCCATGGTAGTGAGAGGGCAGTGGCACCCCTTGACCCCTTGGTCCAGGTTGCGCCGATGAGGCATGCTGAAGCTCGGGTCCCGCAGAAGGACCAGGCTGCACCCAGGTTTGGCCCCCATGGTAGTGAGAGGGCAGTGGCACCCCTTGACCCCTTGGTCCAGGTTGCGCCGATGATGCTTGCTGAGGCTCGGGTCCCGCAGAAGGACCAGGCTGCATCCAAGTTTGGCCCCCATGGTAGTGTGAGGGCAGTGGCGCTCCCTGACCCCTTGGTCCAGGTTGCGCCGATGATGCATAGAGAGGCTCAGGTCCCGCAGAAGGACCAGGCTGCATCCATGATGGGTCCCCATAGTGAAGGGATGGTGGCGCCGGACCCCTTGGTCCGGTTTGCGCCGCTGATGCATACCACTGTGCAGGCTCTTCCCCGCTGGGTTGTGCAGGCCCTGTTGCGTTGTGTGGTGCAGGCCCTGCTCCGCTAGGTTGTGCAGGCCCTGTCGCATCGGGTTGTGCCGGCCCTGTCCCGTTGAGGTGTGCAGGCCCTGTCGCACTGGTTGGTGGCGGCCCTGCCCCGTTGAGGTGTGCAGGCCCTGTCGCACCGGTTGGTGGCGGCCCTGCCCTGTTGAGGTGTGCAGGCCCTGTCGCACCGAGTTGTAATTGACGGGCTGCCATCAGCTGTTCAATTTGTTTCTTCTGACTGCGCAGTTGTTGGCGCAGCAGGCGCACCGTGTCCTCAATAGATGTAGAGGCCGGTGATTCTTCGCTTTCGTCTGCAGAGCCTGCCGGTGTGGAGCTGGGCGTTGGTAGGGGCGTGACGTCATGTGTGGCCACGGCCCTAGGCTCGGCTTCCTGGGCAGTTGGTAGCTCAGCAGGCGGGGGTGGAGGCGACTCATCGTCCTGAGCCGTCCTCTTCGATCTTAGTGATGGTGGTGACATCCTGGTGCAGCTGTTCCGGCTCGAAGGACCACTTGTAACAGACGTGTGCTACAAGACTGTAGAAAAAGGGCACCGGTGGCTGTGCACGTGGATGTCGACTATTGTAATATTGTGTGAAATGCAGTACTGGCTGGCCTTCCTTGAAGGTGGCAGCCCTGCTGTACTGTAGGGTGGTAGCCCTTGATCTGCCTCCCTGCACCCAGAGCTGGTGAGTGGTAGCCCTGGATGTCCTTGTTCTCTGCCTGAACAACAAGTCTGGTGCCTACCTCCTCAAGACTAGCCGGCCCAACTTCTGGACACCGCAAGGCGCCAGGCTCAGGCAGAGAACAAGGACATCCAGGGCTACCACTCACCAGCTCTGGGTGCAGGGAGGCAGATCAAGGGCTACCACCCTACAGTACAGCAGGGCTGCCACCTTCAAGGAAGGCCAGCCAGTACTGCATTTCACACAATATTACAATAGTCGACATCCACGTGCACAGCCACCGGTGCCCTTTTTCTACAGTCTTGTAGCACACGTCTGTTACAAGTGGACTTGTACTTATTTTTAAATGAGTTTACAACCTCCCCAGTAGCGATTTCTCAAAGTATTATTTATTGATCGCACCGGGGAGATGTACATGAAAAATATAAAACTTAAATATTTGAAATCCAATAAGAAAATAATAAGTAATTGATAAAAATGACATTTTCTAACTAGAACAAATATTTTCCATCAAAGCGTCGCCGGCGGCACGGTACTCCAGTATTGTGAGGGCAGGCCATTTTTTCCTGATTCCCAAAATGATCACAAAACTGTAGAGGACCGAGCCAAGCGATGAACTTTGATGAAAAATATTTCGAGGGTGTGAACACGTCGGTTACACCCTCCATGTTTCCTTGATCAAATCCTAAACAAGGATTTAAGGCACTAGGACAGTGTAAAAAAAATTGTAATTTTTTTTTAAATTTCATATTCTGAAAGATGCATTATTTGTTAACAATGCTCTCACCAAAAAGATTTTTTACAGCATTTTATGTGAAACCGTTTGAAACAGTTTGTATGTTGAATTATCCTTCAGCAAAACTTTGAATACGTTTTTCTCAAAACTTTTTGACCTTTTTTTCCAACATCAATCCATGCCTTCTTCACTAAATCCTTTCTTACATATACATTTTTTTCCACTTCCAGAACAAATCTAACATTACTTTCATGTTCCGACGCCATTTCTGTCAAATGTCAAATGAATAAGTAGCAGATACAAATGATGCGACGTGTCACGGCGATCAGCACCGTCGGTATCTTGCAACAGATTTGAAACTGACAGCCGTCGAGTAGCGCCATGTACGAGCACCAGCAAAATCGTACGGGGGTACTTATGATCGGCGCGCATCGAGTAGCTTGTAAATAGCGTCATGTACGGAGGCACTTATACTTAAACTTCATGGAAAATCAACAATTTCATAGAAATCATTTTTGGTTTCGAAGTTAGACGTTGGTCATTTTCAAATTCAAGTCCATTGTCTTGCGATTCGGAGTCAGTGTTTGGTGATTTGGTTTTAATTCCGTGTTAAAGACAAAGAATTTCATTATCATGTACAACTTTACATGATAATGAAACTACATAACTACCTGCTTTTATCCTTACCGTCTTACTCATAATCGCAGAATGAGATAATACTAACGGGTTAGATGAAATTGTCTTCCAAATTTCACCTAACCCGTTCGTATTATCGTGGTGTTATCTTATTCTGCGATTATGAGTAAGACGGTTAATGTTCAGTTTATTATGTTATACAGGGTGTCCAGGGGTAAAGTGCATTAACTTCGGGGGGTGATTCTACATGATGATAGGAGTAAAAAAGATTAACAACTTTTTCTGAAATTCCAACTTTTTTTTTCCCATACAAAAAGATGTACCTACTAAAAATCCTTAGTGTGCGGTACGATCTCACCTGCTGAGAGCCTGCCGGGCGCGACTGTGGCAACATAGCATGGTTGTGACTGGCTGGTATCGTAACGGCGGAAAATAATAAGCTGGCCGCACACGCCGGTCTAATTTTATCTTTTTACCACAAAACTACCCCTAAAAGTTGGAATTTCGAAAAAAGTTATTTATTTTTTTTACTTATAATATTGTGTAGAATCATCTCCCGAAATTAATGCACTTTACCCCCGGACACCCTGTATACTATACATTTATTATTATACTCCAGAAAAACTTATGTATCTATAATAACGTATACATGTAAAAGCCTTCAAGGCGTGAATAAATAAATAAAATAAAAAAAACAGCTTATAAGATTTTATTCATTTAATTATTGAGAACTACTTATAACATTGACTCATTCAAAAGGAGGTATTAACCTTTTAAAGACAATGTCGTTAAAGAATTTGGGATACCCGTGGACTGGTATTTCAAATTCTCACACATGCGTCATGGGTCATGGGCGTCTTTTAGGCACGCGATCGATTGGCATGTATACATGACGCTTGTCTAAAAAGGTTTAACCACTTCGATCTATCGCGAATATGCACTTTTTACGTCTTAAACGAAGTCAGATTTACAAAAACTTTGTTTTATTTCCGCTTCACAATTAAAGCTCTAAAAATGAAACATTTATGAACGTAGCTAAATACTAAAAACTGTTTTTAAAAGGTTATGATATAAGCTTTCAAATTGTTATATTAAAAATAAATATTAACATTTGTAAATATTAAAATTTTGAATGCAAACATTAAAAAAATGTAAAAATGACTCATGTGATGTTTTTACGTGAAAACGGTACTAAAATCACGGATTATGTAAAAAAAACAATACTTATTCTATTGTATAAATGTATAATAAACAATTAGTCACCTCACTTTTTTATCATCTCATAGAAGAATATTTAATAAAAATTAACAATGTCTAGCGGCGCGTAGGCGGGTAAAATATGTATCAACTGTGTATCTGACAGAATAGGTCTTTTTATGAATGTCTATGGACAACTTGAATAGTGATGGGTAGCTTGATTTATTATTTAGCTTCTACTTTTTGTTTTAGGGATGTCACTAGAACAATAACGGAGTTATAACGATTTCTGTGAAAACTTATGTGTTGACGTGAAAACACACTTGATTGTACTTGACTGCTATTGTCATATTAACGTTTATATCTGCTTACGTTACTGAGTGGTTAATAAGAGACCATATTATGCAAATACAATTTTTCTTACCTCATTCAATATCTGAATAGCAAATAAAACATTTTATAAATATTTAATAAAAAATCCATGTAGAAAACACTTCAAAACTGTAGCAACAATTACATATCTCAGATCTCGCCTTTGTGAGTTGGTTGTTCTTCCACCTGTGTCCTGTGTCCTCAACTAATACATCTTAAATTATGCTGTTGATTTCAGTTGAAGGACTTTGGAAAGAGGATGGGTCAAATTCTACCAAAGATTCCCAAAAATAATCCTCCGCAGTCAAGAACAGAGTTTACGGGCATCAATGATCTACTTTCCTACCTGGCCACTGACTATGGAAAGAGCAAAGAAGAAACCAAACCTCTTGATAGATAGTGGTAATACACCACAATATTATTTTAAGTCTTTAAGTCATCTTATAGTGTAGGACCTTCCACAGTGAATTGCAGCCAAAACAAAATTTACAATAAAATTTTAATATTGAGTCATTCTTCATGGAATATTTGCACTTTTTTTTATGTATAAACAATAGTACCACATAGAACAAGACCTCAAAACATAGTTGTAGCAGTGTTGAATCTGACATTTTGTGTTTAAATCGGAGTATGCCAAACATGACTTCGACAAGAAGACTTTTGAATACATATTATGTAAATAAAAAATAACGAAACCAAGTAGATCACATTAATGAAAAGTGTGGGAACGATAGTTCTTTAACTCTCCCGCAACCAACTGAGGCCGAAGGTAGACCCCAAAATTACTATCCTTCTTATATCTATTTAAATACATGAAATATATTTTTAGTATTTAAAGGATTAATACATAATGTGCAGTTGATTGCAGGAAAAAATATTTTGTCAAATATAGGTAATATTCCCTGCCCAATAATTGGACAAATAAAAGATTTCTATGGTTTATATGCCCATAAGACAGAAAAATGCATGGGGTCATCGGCCGACCCACATGGTTACGGACGTTATGTTTGGCATCTTGGCCTGTCGAGAGTTAAAGTTCTTTCAAGGCATTTTCTTAAGTGGTATTTCCTGACCACGTCTTCCGTGGTCGAGGGGTAAGGCTCTTGACTCGCAATCCGAAGGTCGCAGGACCGGATTCCGGCGTGGGCAAATAAATTTAATTTGATTAATTTGTATTTTTTTTACAATTAATTCATTTAAAATAATACATAGTACATTTGCAGCATATTCCAGAGTGGAAGATACTCTCAGTATCACCCTGGTGTATGACCACCATTCAGAATTGAAGCGTTGCTTGAAATGGCTTTAGCCGTGTTTGGTGACCAGATCTGAATAGTCAGGTACTTCCTCTTCCCCATCTCTTTCCCCTCCCCGCCACCTTCAGCCTCACAACATACCCCAATCGGGAATGCCACAGTTTCACTGGCTCTAGGTGGGAGCAGCTGGGACTCTTGTGTATTTTTGATTAACGTTTTTGTTCTTACAATTTTCTGTCAGAAAACGCTCAAAATGCTATGGAATTTTTATTGTGGAATATCCTACATACTATAAGTTAATCTGAAAATACCATTGTAAATATTATAATACTTCCTTATTTAGTTTTGTAAGATGTTATGTATTAATTTATAGAAATGAAAAGCGTGAATCACGAAATTGTTATTATTTATTTAATTTTTAAGATGCAAATTTATATAATAATATATAAGTATTATTTTTATTTAACTTGATACAATACTTTGAGAGACATCCTGTTTAAACAAGAATTCCTTTTTATATGCTGCGCCCTCCATACAGTTCTTGCTGCAAGTGTATATTGCAATGACTCCCCAGTCCAGACAGTTGACTCCAAGGTCCAAATTGAGATAATTTAATAGTTGGGGCATAATCTGAAACAATTATTATTTCATATAAAAATTGACATTCAAAAATCCACAAAGAAAACCATCACGATCGATAGACAACTGTAGATTTGTCTACCAAAGTAACAATGACTAATAATGGAGTGGTGAGGTTTAGTTGCTTTTGAAGAAAGAATGGTGTGAAACTTCACACCAATCAATGTAATATATCACTGAAGAAGATAATACTAATAAATCTAAACGAAATATGAAAAGTAACAATCACAACTGGGAATTGAACCCAGGATCTCACATAGGCCACCCCAAGTGGTTCACTACGTTTGGTAACTTTGCAGAGGTGCCCGAGTTCATGGGGTATGGTTTGTCCGGGTCTTGGTGGCGGATGCGTCTGCCCACCAGCTGCATGGCTGGCCAGATTGGGAGAGAATTGTTGAGGGAGTCCCTTTGACTTCTCCATCCGCACTCTCTTGGAACATCACCTTGCACCGCAGTGGGAGGGATGAATTCATGTATGTCCGTCACTCCTGGACACACCGACCGACAGATTTCTAACCACCCCTAATACCCTTTTCCTTCCCAGAACTTCCTCACCTTCCTTACCTAAAAAAACCAGCCACAAAGCATCCCCAAAGATGACGTAAGCCCCGAGAGGAATTATTTTCCTCAGGGCCTCCAAGTCGAGCTAATGTAAAAAAAAAAATGTTATAATTTGTTTTATTTTACGCTCACTCCACAAAGAAGACCCTGAGGAAAATAATTTTCCCCCAAAGCCTATATCATCTCTGGGGATGGTGTTTAAATAGTTTTTTTTGTGAAGGAGTAATATGGGTCTTGAAGATATCCACATTTAAAAGAGAGGACACATAGAAGTCGGCAAATCGTTCCACAGCCAAGCTGTTGAACTCAAGAATGAGCTGGTGAAACGACCCGTTGTCATGCGACACGAATAACAACCGTGTACAAATGAGGCTCAGTTTCTCGGAGCATCTTTCATTGAAATACCAGTAGAACGCGGACAGCATTCCCATCTGACACCTGTGCTCTTAATGAAGTTATCGAGTTATGCAATCGAGTTATTAAACTCGGGGAAGGTATCAAACAGAGTCAAGGTTTTTTTTTTTACTCCAGACCAGAGGTGGCTGCCAAATTCAACAGTGGGGCCCACTTGCCATTTGTACAAAGTCAGCAGTTGAAGGATGTCCCCAATACAGAATGCAGACTGCTCCGAGAAAACCTTGCACGTCATTTATAATAAGTCAATAAACTTTTATTGTTGACAACATACTCAATTTCTTGCATGCTAAAACCAGGAAGCAATCTAAAAACAAGTGTTTAATATGTATGCTTTTTTTGTGTGTTTAAAAATTAAGCTATTTTTTCGCTAGAGTACGGCACAGTTATAACCAATGCGTGGCAGTATCTTAATAAAAATTCAGAGATATAATATTTACCTGGCATTCAAATTGCCTTTTAGAACTGCAGTCTGGACAATTAGGTATCTCCTCTTCTGTAGGGATGGGCTGTGCCGCTATCCAAAGTGGGGCCCCTCCTCTATTGTACCGCAGTACCTGACCGGGGTCCCTGTTTATTCGGTCTTTAAATTTTTCAAATGTTTTATCCTCCACTGCTTTGTTTGCGTACTGCTCTAATTCTGTTTCATTCTCATCCATCAGAGATCCTGCCTGTTTTTCTGCGATTAACTGGTTCAGATATTTCAATTCTTCCTCCTCAGTTGTTTTCCTGGGCAATTCCTGCATCAATGATATTAACATAATAACTTTTGGTATACAAGAGACATAATTATTATACAGTATCAGTTCCAAGTTCAACCTTATTTTCATTTAATCACAGTGTGAAAACTTTAAAACTTGACTTTGATTTGGTTAGCAAGTTAGTTTTGTGTTTTTTGTCAGATTTTTTTTTTGGTTTTTACAGTGAATACCGCACAAGAATCTCAACTGCTCCCGTCTGGAGCCAGTGAGACTATGGCATCCCCAATTGGGGTATGTTGTGAGGCTGAAGGTAGTGGGGAGGGGAAGGAGGTGGGGAAGAGGAAGGTTGGGAAGTACCTGGCTATTCAGATCTGGTCACCAAACACGGCTAAAGCCATTTTCAAGCAACGTTTCAATTCTGAATGGTGGTCTTACACCAGGGCGATACTGATAGTATCTTCCACTCTGGAACGTGCCGCAAATATACTATATATTATTTTAAATTAATTAATTGTGAAATAACACAAATTAATCAAATAAAATTTATTTGCGCAAGCCGGGTTCGAACCCGCGACCCCCGGATTGTGAGTCAAGAGTCTTAGCCACTGGACTACGGAGGTCGGAGGTGTTATCTTACAAGCTTCCTTTGAATTAAAGTAGGCAATATTGTGAGCTTCGATGCTTTTAATTCAAATAAATAATAAAAGTATAATATTATGAGAGAAGCTTCGGATTAGTTGAAATAAAACAGTACAATCATAAATATTGTGATTTTGTTAACACCATTAACGACTCAAGCGACAATGCATTTAAAAAAACACGAGGATCAGGAACTTCTGAGTGTTCGATTTGTGAATCCTCTGCACTCATTCTAAAAATCATGCCTCTGAATGTTAAGACCCGGCACTCTGGATTTCTGCTGACATATAACATGAACACTTTTTAAGGTTTTTTTGAAGATAGATCTCTATTCAGATGCCGAATTGAAAAGTAATTATATGAAATTCCCTCAATATAAAAAAAATTGATAATGAGCTCCAAAGATTATAAAAAACATCTGGTTTATATTAAATAAGGCATGATGAAAAAATTCATAGTTTTTATTTAAAAGCTACTTAACTCAGATGCCGGGATAGTTTCGCTCTATTTTAAATGTCGTGCTTTATTGAATATTTTCACAACAGTCACTTACGTCTGTCTGCCTATTCAATATAATCATTTTTTTAATATTAGCGCGCTACCTCTATCATTCGTATTTATAGACAGGTCAGTGGCCGAGTTGGCATCGCGTTTGGGTCCCACCCAGGCGTCGTGTGTTTGATTCCTTGGCTAGCTAAGTCTTCCATCACAACACAACTAACAGCTTACTGCGGTGGTAATAGGAGATTTTTAAATATTTTCAGGTTATTCGTAACCCGGGAATGTTTGCCTTTCTTTAAAAAAAAAGTAAACAAGTACCTCCCTTTCAAAGCATCTTTAGTAATCTTCTTTTTGAACGCTCAAAATGGAGCCTTAATCCTTAAGAGTGTGGCTGGCTGCAATAGCAGTCAAAGAAATTCAGGCCCACACTGTGGATAACTGCATTAGCAACCCATACGAATTATTCACTTTCGTTGCTGATTTTATTGTAAAATTGTTGGCTGAGTTGTTTTTTACATCACATACTCTATAATTTACGTTATCGATCTGCGTTTAAAAAATACTATTCTGTTACTATTTAAGATATTAAATTACATATTACCTTTTGTTACTATTTTTTAAGATATTATTAAGAGACACAATCGCTCCGAGATATACGGGAGACTCTTATGGGGACCACTTCGAGTTCTAAAGGCCTCGTCAAACAGAAGGCGATATTAACGTCATGTCGTGTACTTTCTATTTGAACGTCTTTGGCGTAAGGCAGAGTGTAGACCCGATTGATTTGTTTCAATTCCAATGTCCTCTAAAATTGTTGGCTGAGTTGTTTTTTACATCACATACTCTATAATTTACGTTATCGATCTGCGTTTAAAAAATACTATTCTGTTACTATTTAAGATATTAAATTACATATTACCTTTTGTTACTATTTTTTAAGATATTATTAAGAGACACAATCGCTCCGAGATATACGGGAGACTCTTATGGGGACCACTTCGAGTTCTAAAGGCCTCGTCAAACAGAAGGCGATATTAACGTCATGTCGTGTACTTTCTATTTGAACGTCTTTGGCGTTAGGCAGAGCGTAGACCCGATTGATTTATTTCAATTCCAATGTCCTCCCACAATCTTGCCTTTTAAGTTTTACAGGAACATTTTTGTACGCACTGATCCTCATTTCATACAAACAAGGATTTTTTCAGACACATTCAATTAACTTTTCAATATTCATTTTACCGTCAATCAAAAACGCCCGGCGTTAAACAAAATTTTGTAAAAAATACAACGCTCGTTCTAACGCCGAGTTAGAGTATCACGTAATGCTAACGCGCTCGCTCTGTTTTACTGGTCTAGACATGTTCAGTACAAAACAACGCAGCATTAATTTATTGTCTTTACAGGATGTCTGTATTATTTTTGTCCTATTTTTTAACACGGCGTTATTCACGCCTTACCACCGCGTTAATAACGCCTTCTGTTTGACGAGGCCTTAAATGATTTTACCATCATGTAAAGCTTAAGCTCAGTTTCTGCCTGATCTTTTTCATAGAATCTATGAAATAGTGAGCAGACTTTCCATGGAATAGAAATGCAAAGTTGAATCTACTTCAACTTTCATTCTACACCAAGCATTTCGTTGGACTTATTTGGGGCAGTATTGAATATTGCTATTTCTGTATGTTGTCTATGGCCTACTGAAAATTTTCAGACACTTTAATAATGCATTTTACGACACCGATACACGGGAGCACAAATATGGTTCAAATTAGAAATGGAAATGACGGTTCCATGTTAGAATACATAATCTGGAATATTCCATAGGAAAAGCATTATGTAGTGCCTTTTTTGGTATTCTATAGAAGCTTAATCAAGCTAGCAACCAAAAATATTAGCGGAGTGCGGGAAGTTCGAAATATGTACATTAATTTAATTTCAGTCCCCCGAATCATCTACATGCCTTCAGCTACCCAAATTTGAATGGCAAACACTCGAGCCCTTTCACCTTGGTACCCAAACTTGGGTAGCTGGCACGAGAGCGGTTAATATCAAAAATAATTGGTTAAATGTAAGAAGAAAAAAAACTCTTACTTCGCCCTCTTCATCTATTACAAGCTCCCATTGTGGGAACAGCAAATTTGCTTTTACTTCAGCAGGAGTAACGGTTTCTTCCTGAAATTTAAAATAAAATATATTAATTGGAGGAGCTGAACAACTATTAACGGAATACTCTAAATATGGGGCATTTAACCGCTTTTGTAACACACTGGTCTAAGCACTTGATTTTCAGTCGGGAAGAATTTCCACCGCAGTGAAAAGTATACTTTTTTAAACTTTATACAAGGATACTGCAAATCTCAGGTTGTGGTGTTCATTGTTACATTTGTTAAACCTTACATAAATGTATTCAAAGCCGTCATAAGGAGTATGTAGTGACAAATAAAAACGTTCCTCGTAACACCAAGTTAAACAACCCATTATATGAGTAATACAGAGGCATAGGAAATGAGATGATGGACACCGTACATAATTATGGTAAAATGTAAGAGTTAAAATAACAAATAACTTACATTGCTACACTGTTCCTTGTGGCCATTCTTCCAATCAATTATTTGATGCGTTCTGCTGCAGTAGTTTACTTTCTTGCATTTTGCACAATGGTTGGGACCTTTAGCCCCACACACGTTACATAAAGCCACCCACTTTGTGTCTTTAAACACCTGAAAATATTTTTTTGCAAGTTAGAATATATCCTAGATTAAAGGGGCTTGTTAAATTAATAAAGTAAGCCCGGAGAAGTGGTTATGAGCTCAACAATAAAGTTTGTAGAAATAGTGGTACCAATATTGTGTCATTTAATATATTGCCATACAAATTTACCTCATCTTTATTTTCAACTGGAGGTTCAAATGGATAATATTCATTATCCCTTTTCAATTGGCAACGAAAAACTATGAAATTATCTGCATTGTTGATTCGACAACACGATCCATTCTTGCATGTAAAAATGAAAAGGGAACGGTGAAATGCTTCTGGTTCTTCATCACCAGGAGCATAAATCTAGAAACAAATTAAATACATTCATTGAATTACCATGTTCAAATACTATTGTTTTGAATTATATTATAGTTCCATTTTTGATAATTACTACTTGAAATTGAACTACCATGAGTAAATTATTAGAAACCTACTTGACAAAGAAAAATACACGGCTCACTGCATTTTCCGCAAAGGAGGTCACTCGGTTTTGGTAAATCTTTTAAGTTGAGCCATGCTGGTTTTCCACCAACTTTGCTAGGGAAGAAACGAGAGTGTAACTTCCAATCTTCACACTCCTCAACAAATCCGATGTCAATTTGGCCACCTTTAGATGCCATCTTTTGGATCACTATAATAAAAGTATAGCTCGATCGGTAGCTTCAAAACATTGAAAAGCAAACGAATTCAAGAAAGCTAGTAGAAAAGATGTCAAAAGTCCAAAAGTCAAAAACTCAAGAATGACACTTCTTACCAGTGTTGCTAACTCGAAATTTCCGTTCCCGCTAAGGCTGGCCGCATACATCTGGTTTTTCAATCCGGTAGTCTGATCAGACAACAGGAAGGCCTTCGCGCCATACATTTCTTATGACATTAATGTAACTTAAATTCAGTCAAGTAAATACGACCTTCAGAAGGTAATAGTAAAAAGGCCAAATGAGCCGCAGCACCAGTAGCTAGAAACATGAAACGGTATTGCAAAGCCCTAGCTAGTTAGAGGATTACGAAAGAATCCGTAGAATCAAAAAAAAAAAAATTCTTATGAGAGTCGGATAAACACCGCACACATCATATTCGAAAACCGGATCGGTAATAAAAATAGGCCACGCCCTTTCGCGCCGGCCGTCCAATCCTGTCCGACAACGGGCGTGGCCCCGATTTTAATACCTATCCGGTTTTCGAATCAAATGTGTGCAGTGTCTATCCGATCCGATTGTCTGATCAGACAATCGGAAAGTAAAACCTAATGTTTGCGCCCGGCTTAAACCGTGACGGATCAACGGTCAGAAATCCGTCAGACACTCCTTATGGATACTCCTCTTTGTGCGATGCTTCGTAGCCTATCGGTCTCCTCTTTGTGCGGTACTTCGTAGTCTCCCCACTCTTGTCTATTTTAGTTTTTTTTAAGGTTTCATTTCTACCACGTGTGAATTGCACACTCTGGTTTTCTTTAAATTAAGTGATTTACCGTTTTAATTAAGTGATGACATTATTTTTTAAGAAAATCGTAGGCTTTGCTTTTGTAATTTTTGAAGTGAAATCTTCTTTAGCACCATTGTGATTTGTAACCCAATAGAAAGATAAAGCGACACTTAAAAGAGACAAACACGTACATCTATGGGATTTAGCCAGCGAGATAATGAGATAGAATAATCGGCCTCCTTTTTGTGCGGTGCTTCGTCGCCTCCCCACTTTTGTCTACTTTTGCCTCTACCTAAGGTTTCACTTCTACCTTTTACTTGTATTTTTGAAGTGAAACCTTTGTAAAACTATTAAAAAAGTAAAACTATTGATATACCTGTAATAATAATAATAATAGATTAGATCAAATAGATTAGATCATACTAGTATTAAAAATGATATTAGGATTAAATTTAAAACTAGGATCAGAAAAATTTTGAAATGCAATCTATCTGCTAAAAATTTAGTAAAGGCGATAAATACTTGGGCAATACCTCTATTAACTTACTCATTTGGCATAATTAAATGGTCTAATACAGATTTAGATAGCTTAGAACGATTAATTAGAACTACATTAACAAAATTTCATTGTCATCATCCAAATTCAGCTATAGAACGTATTAATTTACCCAGAAATTTAGGAGGTAGAGGTATAGTCAAAATAACATCTTTAAAACATAATCAGGTAGAAATGCAAAGAAAATTTTTCCATAGGAAAGCTGATAGTTCAGAAATGCACAAAATAATATGCAAGGCAGATAGAAATATTTCACCATTAAATTTATACGACGAGAATGCCAGCATTCTTATAAATACCAACCAGGAATTATTAGATTCCTGGTCAAATAAAATTCTTCACGCAAAACACTTCAATTATCTCAACCAAACATATGTTGACAAATTTTCGTCAAACAAATGGTTGAGTATTGGAGAGTTGAGCGCAGAAATAGAAGGCTTTATGCTTGCCATACAAGATAGAGTCATTAATACTAAAAATTATAGGAAGCATATCATCAAAGATGCAAATCAAATTGATGATTTATGTAGAAAATGTTTGGCTTTTCCGGAAACTATAGAACATATTATATCGGGATGTTCTGTATTAGCGCCGTCCGAGTATACATTTAGGCACAATCAAGTTTTAAAAATAATTCACCAAAGTTTGGTAATTAAACATAACTTGATTGACTGCCGTAATGTACCATATTATGAATATGAACCAAATTCATTTTTAGAAAATGAATTTTATAAAATTTATTATGATAAAACTATTCTGACAGACAGAACAATTAGTCATAATAGACCCGATATAGTTTTACATGACAAAATTAAGAAAATAACTTATATCATTGATGTCGCTATTCCAAATTCTTGTAATATTCAGAAAACTGTTTCTGAAAAAAAAGAAAATATACAGATTTAGGAAATGAAATTAAAAGAATTTGGCATTCTCAGACTATAAAAATATTACCATTTGTTATTTCGGCTACTGGCATTATACCTAGCTCTCTCATTCAAAATTTAGGCGTATTAGATTTGTCAAAAAATTTGTACATAAAAATGCAAAAGTCGGTCATTTTAAATACATGTAGGATTACGAAAGATTTTTTAAATATTTATATTGAGGGATCAGTAGGATTTATCGGACCAGTTAGGATTTCATTAGAGCCGAACCCTCTGATATGAAAATATCTGGAGTCGGTGAAATATTTTCCCATTATGTTTCTGGTGGATTGACGTATTGTTCTTGTATTGTTTTATTCTTATATAGTGCACTTACATTGCGTTAATTTACTAGATATTCATTTGTGGAAAAGTGTGTGGAAGGGTTTAGTCTTTCATTTGGAAAAGATTCAACCCGGACATAAAATCTGGAGCACCGTATAATAATTGCATACTTTATAGAGTGCCGTTTTTGTGAGAAATCAACTCAAGGGTGCTGTTTAGGGGGCATCCATTAATTACGTGAGCAGTTTTTCTTCCAATCTAGACCCCCACCCCCTCTCCCCCTCGGTGAGATAAATTTGGGCCAATTCGTATATTTTTTTCAAGTAACGTGAGATTTTGCTGGACCCCCCCCCCCCCAGTTCGTGCTCACGTAAGTAATGGATGCCCCCTTAGGCAATTATATAGCTTCCTTTATCCTACCTACCATAAAAACCTATCGTCTCTGACAATATTACAATCTGTCTGTTATATATTTTGAATGGTCTACAGTGATCGTATCGGTGCTTTCAACATCGACTGTTAAATAAGTCCGTTAGGAACCAGTGCAATAATTGATTCGTATTGGAGTTCATCTTGCACATTTTTGAAGTCGATTTTAGGTTTTAAATTGGTAAATAATGCACAAAAATTATAATTTAATTTTTATTTTTTTTTTTTTTATTTATTTTATATATTCAATAATTTTATTATTAAATTAATAAAAACAGTTTATTTATAAACAAGTTCTGCTGGTAATTATTATTACGCGTGACAGCTGTTTCGCCTTCTGAGGGCATTATCAAACTGTGGTCATGCCACATACAGACAATCTATTTATAGTATTTTTGGATAGGTTTGTACTATGACTCATTTCTAATTTCTGATTAAAAATGACTGAAATTATTAATGGTTATTATTTTCTCAATTACTGTTATTTCCCACTTTATTTACTAACATCCCTCTTGACAATAAAGCATACGAAAAAGAAAAAAATATAATTTTATCCATTGCAAAAAATAACGGCTTCAAGGGTAGTGATATTGATAAAATAATTAGTCATAAAAAATACAAAATTAACCTTAACTCAATTTACCCAGCGATTAATAATAAAACTAATAATAAATTTGCGTGTTTAGAATTTGCAGGACCTACATCTAATAAAATTGCTAAAATTCTCAAAAATTATGGATTAGACATTGCCTTCCGCACTAATAATAATTTGGGATCATCTCTCAAAAATTCAAAAAGTAAAACACCCAAACTTAAAAATAGCGGCATTTACAAACTCCAGTGTGATGAATGTAACGCTGTTTATGTTGGACAAACTGGCCGGTCCTTTAATATTAGATTCAAAGAACACATGCGATCATTTAAAAATAATAATAAATTACAATCACAATTTGCCAAACATCTCCTAGATGAGAATCACTCACTTAGCAATGATAATAAGCCAACTCCTTTACACATTCAAAATAAAGGACGTAAACTTAATCTTTTAGAGCAGCTGGAAATTAACAAACATAATAATAATCCTAAAGCTATTTTAATAAATGAACAAAAAAATATAATACACTCTCCGCTTTTAGATGTATTCAAAACCAATTTTTAAATAACTAATTATGCTGGAAAAGAAAACCATGAGTCAGCATTTGCGAATGACTCACAATTAGTTTGCTTAACGACTTTCTCACAAAGTGGGAAATAACAGTAATTGAGAAAATAATAACCATTAATAATTTCAGTCATTTTTAATCAGAAATTAGAAATGAGTCATAGTACAAACCTATCCAAAAATACTATAAATAGATTGTCTGTATGTGGCATGACCACAGTTTGATAATGCCCTCAGAAGGCGAAACAGCTGTCACGCGTAATAATAATTACCAGCAGAACTTGTTTATAAATAAACTGTTTTTATTAATTTAATAATAAAATTATTGAATATATAAAATAAATAAAAATTAAAATGGAGTTCTACAAATTAAACTTGATAACAATAAATAAATATATAATTTCATTATAATTATAATTCCGGGGGACCAACTATCAGGGGATGAACTGTGGGAACATCAATTTTAAGATGGAAATACAGAACTTTATTGTTAAAAATTGAAAAGGTTTTTTTAAAAGTAATTGTTGTCTTCTACCATTCACTTCCATGTCGTATTCTCCTTAAAACCCTTCCTTCTTTCATTACATAGACCTATTTTTTCCATACATAAGATTTTGTTTCACTTGATTACGCCATTTTTGCCTCCCCGATATTTTTTACCTTTCAATACTGTATACCAAATCAAATTGTTACTGTTAAAAAACTACATTTCATCGACTTTTATTCGATTCTGTATATCATTCTAGTGCGGAGATAAAGCGTTAAGTCTTGCTCAAGCGTCCCCGACTTTTTCTATCATTTACTACTTTATATCACATCACTACTGTTAAAAACATCATTTTATCGGCTTTAATTCGTCTCGTATGTACAAATATATATGCGAGGAAATTAACTTCGATTTACCAAAAAAATACACATATACATATATTTAGTGAAAAGTGAAAAAGCAAAACAATCAATTTCTCAGAATTTTGCATCATTTAACTCAAATGTAAAGATTCACTAGGTAGACGATGAATCTGCAACTCGTTATTTATTTTATCGTTGTATTCTGAACACAAAACAATTTGTATGTGGTGAATTAAAATTAAAATCAGAACATGAAAATGGTTTCTCTTTGATTCTGGCATTAAATAAACAGTCTGCAACTAGAATTTATTTATTAACTGCACATCGAATAAGAGAATGTTTTCCTCAGATGTAATTCAGCAGATGAATCTTCCATTCTGAACACAAAACTGGTTTAAATTATATCTGTACCTGTTGAATTAAAAGTACACTCAGAACATGTAAATGGTTTTTCTTTGATTCTGGCAGCACATACGTAGTCTGCAAACAGAATATTATAACTGTACTTCGAATAAGAGAATGTTTTCCTTCAAAATGTGTCAGCAGATGAATCCACAACTGGAAGCTTACATTCTCAACAAAAAATTGGTTTAAATTAGGTCTGTATGCGGTGAATTAAAAGTACACATGGTTTTTCTTTAATTATGGCAGCACATACAGCGTCTGAAACTAGATTTTTATTACTGCACTTCAAATAAAATAATGATCATCTTCGAAATGTATCAGCAGATGAATACACAACTGAAATTAAATTGTTACATTCTGAACACAACTCTGGTTTTATTTAGTAGTGAATTTGTTTGCGAGTTCCCAGCTTTAATTGGTATTGCTCTCATAATGCTTAGTTCCCAGCTTTAATTAGTATTGCTCTCATATTGAATGAGAACAAAATTGCATAAATGTAATGATATATTATGTACTACCTTCCACCTGTTATACCTACGTAATATCTTTTAATGTACTATCTTTTAATTGTTGTAAGATTACTGTTTAATTTCTAGACACACAATGTAATAGTATAATGAGGAAATCTATAATTGGATTCTCAGTTAGGTAAATTATACATGTATAAATTAATCATTATTGTAAACTGTTGATTTCCCTAAAATAAAATAAATATATTATATGCGTACGGTTTTCCTACGAGTTACGACATTTATGATAAATAATAAAATAAATAGTTGGATTCGTAAACGAAAGTATCGTAGAACATTTTAAAATAATTATTATACATTTAAAAATAATAACTTGCTTACTACTGAAATTAATTTTTCTGATTTCTGAAGAAATAAAAAATTCCGTGCTCATTTCAATCGGTCCGAATCGTAGGTGAGACAAAAATATGAAATGAAATGGTTTAAATTTTACAACATAATATTATTATTTATTGTGAAAATTTTCCGCCCCCTTAAAAGTGCCGCCCGGGGCGGGCCGCTCCCCCAATTTCAACAGTATATTTATGATTTCAACTGTGTCAACATGCTTTGAAGTGTCGAGTTGATCAACTAAAATTGAATTGAACCCGCTGTAATAGCGGGTCCCGAAGATTCAATTTCACTTGATCAATTTTGATTGAACGTCAAAAATTGTTTGAAAAAGCTTGTTACTTTGTCGAAAGAAGATTCACAACGCTTTCAAGTGTCGAGTTGATCAACTAAAATTGAACCGTCTGAATCCGGTGTAAAAGAGAGATTTATTTCCGTCAAGTTGCTCTCCGGTGTACCGGCCGGCCTTGCGCGGTATCCAGCTTCTCGTAAAAACTTTGACAATACTCCAGCAGCCGCTACAATTGGATAACATGACGTACGCCGACTATGTTCAAGCCGAATCACTCGATGGAAATGAAAAGTTGTGCCGAAGTGTCAGTTTTTCTTTATTTCGTTTTTGCAAGTTAATTAAGATTCATTCGGATTACTCTCTTTGTGATCTTATTTTTTATTTTACTGTCCCCAACAACCTCTTTAGTGTGCGTACTGTTGCTAAGATGAACGTTATTCCACAAATAACTGTGAAAGCCACACCATTGTAACAAAAGTGACCATTTTACATTAGGGGCTGAAGATAATAAACATGTTTTGCGTCGCTAACTCGAGTCCATCTTCATTTTGAGCTAAGCATGTACACCCCCGGAGTCAGAGTTATCAGAGGTCAAGATTGGATATGGGGTGACCAAGGTAATTTCCTTAATTTAATACGCACGTACTCCGAAATTTGGTTTCCTCGATGATATTTATGTTTTCTCTTTACATCTTGTAAATTTACCCAAGTAACGAATAAAAAAGCTATGCATTTTTAGAATTGTGAATTGAAGTATTACTCGTTTTATTATTTACATTGATATCATTTGTTATCGCTTTTGCTTCCTAATTTAGGTTTTGTATTGTTCGTTTTGCCCAACGTTGTCACTCATCTCTTATTTTGATAATTTCATAATCGAATGATTGTTTTTCTTGAAATGTCTTATGATTCATACTACTTAATTTTAGTTATGTCCGATGGTTTGATTATATGCAATTTTTAAACAATGTCTAATGAACTTTTACTATTTGTTAGAACACTTGGTAAATATTCAGAACAAACGTCAACGGTTAATACGCACTTTTTTTTGATAAAACCTTTAGCTTCATGTCATAATAATTTTAAAAAACATCCCAGGTTTTGAATGGTTTGAGGGCAAGGCAGGGTTTATCCTAGCGGGTTTGTGTAATTATGATTGATTGTTATGAAATAAATATTCCGTATTAACCGTTGACGTTTGTTCCGAAGAATTACCGAACACTTAAATAATACAGTTGTTTATTTATTATCGATAAATTATTGCAAGTATTCATTTTTTTTAATATTGTAGGGCTTGTATAGTAAAAAAATTTGAATGATTTTGAAAAATATATTTTGTTGTTTGAAATGGGCTCTTAGTCATTATTATTTAGATGATTCATACTACTTAATTTTAGTTATGTCCGATGGTTTGATTATATGCAATTTTTAAACAATGTCTAATGAACTTTTACTATTTGTTAGAACACTTGGTAAATATTCGGAACAAACGTCAACGGTTAATACGCACTTTTTTTTGATAAAACCTTTAGCTTCATGTCATAATAATTTTAAAAAACATCCCAGGTTTTGAATGGTTTGAGGGCAAGGCAGGGTTTATCCTAGCGGGTTTGTGTAATTATGATTGATTGTTATGAAATAAATATTCCGTATTAACCGTTGACGTTTGTTCCGAAGAATTACCGAACACTTAAATAATACAGTTGTTTATTTATTATGGATAAAGTATTGCAAGTATTCATTTTTTTTAATATTGTAGGGCTTGTATAGTAAAAAAATTTGAATGTTTTTGAAAAATATATTTTGTTGTTTGAAATGAGCTCTTAGTCATTATTATTTAGAGGTTATAGGTACTTAATATTTAAAACTAAATACGTACGTACATGCTATTCCTCTAGGAATACAACTAACGCTGATCTTTAAAAAATCACGGGATATTATAATTGTAGGATTTATGAAGCTGAAAATATTTATTGCCATTAAAATAACCCATTCTAAGAACCTAACAGCCTATTTTGTGCATGTTTTCCCATCTCCCTCGATGTAAGTAGTTGTTTCTTATAGTAATTAAGTTGAAACCAAGTGTTTTGCGTATTAAGCGTGCCGCGGAATTCGGCAACTTTACTAAAAGTCCCCTAAAAAACTGCAACTAGCGTCTTATTTATTAGAAATCTGGTTTGGAGATGGTTCACAATAAAGTCATCTCGCAATCCTGTAGTCCTTTGATGTGTTTAAACTCAATTTCAATTCTCAACATACTCTTAATATTCCATTATGGATGAAAGTCAAAACACTTATCTCACTCTTAGACATGAGCGCAGCGTTTGACGCGATCGATCACGACTTCCTCATTAAGAGATTAGAGGAAACATTTGGTTTGATTTCTGACACCAAAAATTGGCTGGCGTCATATCTATCCAATTGCTTACAAGCCTTGAAGGTTGGAAATAAACTCTCTAACTTCGCAACACTTTCTTCAGGAGTACCCCAAGGATCCATTTTAGGCCCACTTCTTTTTATCCTTTTTACAAATGATGTCGCCAAAATAATCGAGTCATTTGGTCTCTTATCCCACTGCTACGCTGACGATCAGCAAGTTTATTTTTTTTGCATTCCAAATGAAGTCGACAATCTCAAAATCCGTGTAGCTGAATGCCTAGAAGCAATAACTTGTTGGATGTCTTCAAACAAGCTAAAACTGAACCCATCTAAGACTGATTCTCTGGGTGGCCACAAACAAACGCCAACATTTCATAGACAATTCACCTATTTCCATTTCCGGAAGCGATATTATTCCAAAGACAACAGTCAAACTTCTTGGCGTTAATCTGGATTCAAACTTTTCACTTAAAAAGCAAATAAATACGACTGTAAGCAACGGTTTTTTTCACCTAAGACTACTCAAGTCAGTCCGAAGATATCTTCCTACAGAAGCAACAAAACTACTTGCAAACTCCTACGTAGTCTCACGGCTCGACTACTGTAACGGTATCTACGCTAGCCTTCCAAAATATTAAACTGACAAACTTCAATCCGTGTTTAATGCAGCGGCTCGACTCATAACCGGAGTCTCTAAATATTCACACATTTCAGAACACCTTCGTAATCTTCACTGGCTCAAGTGCCCTCAAAGAATCCAGTACAAATTGTGCTCAGCACTCACCACAACCCAACTATACAAATATTGTCCAAAATTATAGCCTATTTTCTAATAGGAGTCCATAAACAGAAGTTAAATAAGTGTTGGGCCATTTAGTGACGTTTTTAAAATATGTACTTACTTACTTATTTTATTACTTTACAAAAAAATTGGTTTCAATTTGTTATAAGTCATTACAAAAGAAAGAACAATTTGAGCATCTCCAGTGCCAAAGTCTAAATTTTCTTTTGATGAAATATTATTCCACACAAAAGATTTCCCCATCTTGTATCACATATACATATCGATGTTATAAAGGATTTAAATTTTTTTTTCTTTATGCATTGCTTTGTAATTACATAATTTGAGGATTTCTCGACCACCATGCCTATGTGGTGGTCGATAAATGGCTAAAGCACCATACAGCTGGAAAGCAAAAATGGCTCAAGCGCCAAACAACCGTATGGCGCTTCAGCCGCTCTTCCTTTCCAGCTGCGTGGCATTTTAGCCATTATCCTTTCCAGCATCATCGGTATACATTATTTGTTTTTACACATACATACAGTTGGGACCCTTGCAAAGAGATTGGGGTACAATATTCGTATAAAAAATATTTGACAGCAATGCCTTTCCAGGCATTCAAGTAGGACCGGCTTAAAAGGTACAACTACCCTTCCCGCCTAAAGTGTGTTAATTATGCTTTCAATATTCAATGAGTGTAATCTGAATGTTAGCTTTGTTTGTTTTAAATTCTAGCACAGCTGTAAATAGCTTTGCTATGTGTACAATTGTGTTTAAAAGTCTTAGATTATAAGAAACCAAAGGAGAAAAAAATAAGCTTTGAAAAAACCATGAAAAATATACATTTTGAAACTACATTATTATAAGACAAACATCATTATATTCATCTATATAATAACTAAAGATTGGCCCTCCCATACTTAATTTCAATCCAAAAGTAACACTACCTATGAGTGATTTCATTATACAACCATCCACCGAATTCCGTTGCATCTCTTGGATGACGTAGTTTTGCTAGGAAGAAATTAAGCTTTTTTTTTTTCAACGTTACTTTTCTTGGTATGCTGCCTAGAATCTACATGTTATGTATATATTTTTTTAAGTATTCATATATTAACTTGTTTATAATAAAGTCCGTCATAGCCCATACCTAAAATATTTCTAACTGCCTTAATTTTGTGTTTTAAAAATGATCTTCACAAAGCTAGTGATTCCGTTGCCGCGAACTTAGCGGAAAACAAATTAGCCCCACGCAGACCAACAAAAGGTAAAAACCAATGCTTCTTGCGATCTTTTGATGCTGAGATAATGCACTTTCTTTTTGATAAAAATATTTTCGTAAACCAATATTTTTGGTTCCGGTGTCATTATTAAGACCCACGCCATGTCTAGATATACCTTGTCTAGATATGCTAGGTCAAAGATTATACTGCATGTTTTATTTTTCTTTCATAATTTGTCTTTTTTAAACTCTCAATATTTTTTTCAGGTAAGTATTAATTAAGTAGGTACTTGAAAAAAAAATTTGAGAAAAAAAAAAAAATTATGAAACAAAAATAAAGTACGAGACATCCTTGAAGTTTAACAGTATGAGGAACATAAAAAAATCAACACCTCCTCTTCCTGTGGACAAAATGTATGTAGAGTGACTAATGCTTCTTCTGTAGGGAGAGGTATTTCCTGTGATTATTTTTAGATCTTTTTCAGACATCATCTGTTTAGAGGGGCGTGCATAGTTATTTATAAATATTTTTAATCTTTCATTATTCTGGTTGCTAGTGGTTGCTGGGACGACTTTTACCAACATGCTTTTAAGAGAAATGGCGGTGCGACCTTTTAAGACAAAATTTTATTTTTGATTTGAGACCAAAATACCCAACCAAACTGAATAATAATTTTTTTAATCAAAAAGCATAGCAAATATCTGATACGGATGTGAGCTATTTTATTTATTTGAGTTTTAAATTACAAAATATAGGCCATTACAAATTTCAGTTTTTCATGATTTTAGATGTAATTTTGGAATTTTTTTGTTGGAGTTATTAAAAGACCGGATTATATGCAAATGCATATTTAGACCCTTTTCAGCGGTAGTTGCATATTTTAGCAAAAAATTTAAGATTTTGCATATTTACGCTCGATCTCGTTCATCGTTCAGATGCCTCACATGGTGACACTATAAAAGACAGATAGCTAAGCGCGCGGCTCGCCAACCAATCGCTCCAGCGGCCGGAGGCCGCCTCCTCTTCGCCTTAGTATAAAAACGCTTGAAACTCATGGATTGGCGTTGAATGAATCTATTCAGGTTATTAAAAAATTCGCCTCATGAATTCCTCGTTGCCAAAGCTATTCCGGACCAAATTCAAAGAAAAGTTTGAAAACTTACTGAACAATAATCCAGGGTTTGAACCCTCGTGCCAAATTGATAGCTTCATCAACGGGGCAGGTGATATTTCCCGGCACAATAAGTTCAAAAATCTCACCCAAATTTAAATTCTGTCCAGTCACATCACTAGACGTAGAACGCTCCTTTTCCGCTAAAAAATATATTAAGCGACCGTAGACACAATTAATCTACAGAATATTTAGAACAGTACTAAATACATTTTGTAATTGATTTAGAGTTATTGTGTATTTATGTTTTAATCTTATAATCTAAGCATTATTTATTTAAAATAAGCAACATATATTAAATATAACATCTATGTTTTTCACAACTAACCAAAACATAAATGTCCTCTTTTTTTTAACTAAAAATTACATCTTTCACTTTTATTGATATAACAAAAAAATGAAATAACAAAAAAATAACATATACTAATTTAATTGCTTATTTCGGAGCAGGATAAACATAATATTATAGAATGATCACGGAAAATGAATTTTTTGCATTTTGCATTACACTTTTCGTATATGCAAAATGTGTTACGTTATTGGTCGCGCGAATTACAGGTTACAGATTACAGACCATGGACTTTGCGGAGCTCCTGTAACACAACCAATGCGTGCCCGACACCAGCGCTGAGCTGAACGCGTCCGTGAGTTATCCAACTTAAAGTATGCGGAAAATAAAATTATTCGCGCCGCCCGTTTTTGAGGAATCTTTAATTTTCATGAGAGGATTACATATGTAATCCACGCGACCACTCCAGGGTTAATTATTAAAAAAAAATATAAAATTTGTTTGGTTGTATATTTTGACAGTATTTTGAAAATTAAGTTATGCATGAAAAGACTATGCAGCCGTTGTATGTGGTGAATTATTATTATAATTTTTTTTGCTTATTTTTATTTTTTGTCAAAAAATTATTACAATCATAATATTTGTATTATGTAGTGCCGTTCCTTATCCAGAATATTCCTTAGTGAGAGATGACATCTCTGTTTCTATCCGATTTCGGTCTCTCTTCTCCTTTTACCGTGAAATTTTCAAATTTCGCGCGATTTTTTGTTCCTTGGTGATCGCAAATCACTGCTACCAACAGTTAGGCGCTCGCTAGCGTCTGACGCGACGCCAGGGGCGTATATGTTTGATTTGACCTTGAAACTGCAAAACGCAAGACCAAATTCTTATAGATAAAGCTGATAGGTCAAACTTTGTGTTGTGTCAATTAAACCATGGATTAAACGAACATGAATGTCATGAATTCGTCCGAAATCGTATTTGAATTTGCATTGCTTACGTCGCCGATGGGCATATTTCGTTCAAAAATCGTTTTAAATGAATTCCAGAGGTGGAAAAATGGTTTAAATGTGTCCGCAATTGATCCAGAAAACAGGTAATTACATTAACATTCAGCTAATTTATTTGTAAATCAATTTGAGGTTAAATGACATTTGTATTGAAAAAATATGCTTTCAATTTTACTTTAATAAGTCACGTACGCCTCGAACGTCATACAAATGTCTGTTAATGTTATATTATCGTTTAAACAAGCTTATGGGTCCGAGTGGTTAATGTTTCACAAATTTTGTTTCAGAAAATGTTCCAGTCTTTGAAGCTTCACATTAGGAACATCTTATAACATTGTTTGGCAGACCATAACATTTTTATTGGCAGGTAAAATTAATAATAATGCTTTAACTAACTAATTGTCACGCTGTTTTCCCGCTGGGTATTCAGAGAGGACAGACCGCCAAACAACTCGGTCTTGGCATACAATCCTTGCCTCATTTTAATTCATACATACTATTCTATTATTCTGACTCTTGACGTGGCCCGCCGCAAGCAATGATTCACTTGATCGTGCCAGGTCTTCCTCTGGTTTCCCCGACTTCATTACCACTCACATCTGCATCATATATTGTTCTCCAATGATCATACGTGTTTTTTTCATTCTTCATATGTATGAACAGATGGGAGAATATTCTTCCCTTCTGATGAACAAAGTATGTCATCACAAGGGAAAAATATTGTACGTTTTGTTCACAAACTTTGTTTTTAATGTGATAATTTTTTTTTCAGAACACATGATGCGGTTTTTACTGTGGGCTGGCTAGGTCCTCGATGAAGGTATATTCTGTTTTATTTCGGTTGAAAGGAAATAGTTTCATTCTACAAGAACTAAGATATGTACGGTGACTGCTGGAAAGGAAAAACGGCTAAAGCGCTACATAGCTGTGACATTAAAAGATGAACGTATGTAAACAAACAATATAGCTTATTGTGTAGGTTCATCTTTAATGTCACAGCTATATGTTGCTTTAGCCATGTTTTCTTTCCGGCGTCGATATTTTTTTTCAATTCTTCGAATTCACCGAACCAGTGTTTTTATGTGCTATTATCGATTGTCTTTCTGAAAATAAAAAGTATTTAAACATGTACCCCCGAGTTATCATTTTTCAAGCAGAAAAATGTAAATTCGTTGTAGAAAACCATAATCATTATTTGAAAATGTTTTCCTTTTATAAGGAGTTCATATTTCAAGTATTTTAGGTTTTTTACTAACGCTTGATTTTTTTCCTCAGGATAACAGGTTTCCATCTGACAAAGCTCCCTGCTGAGAAAATGAGCTGTTAAACATTATCTAAAGCTCATTCCCTCAGGCTTAAAAGTTTTGTCAGATGGAAAGTTGTTTTCTTGGGGAAACATAAAACATTTTTCTGCTTTCAAGCATTTTTATTTTTAAATATTTTATTTGGCTAATGAATTAATGAAGTAGGTCGAGTGCAATATTGTCTATGGTGACAAATGGCCTTGAACGCCTTGAACTTCCTCTATGTTATTGTCTACGGTAGAACCAACGGTGTTTTCCGTGGTTAAGTTGGTGACAGTGAGATGACAAAAAACTTACTAGGAGAAGGCCCGAAGATATCAATCTAGCTGTAGCTCCACACTACTAGCGAAGTTGAACGAAGTTAGGCGAATACGATAGTGCGGAGGGGCACTTCGTCTTACTTCGTCCAACTTCGTCCAACTTCGGCTCGCCTTGGGCGACTTCCATTTTTTGTCGGTTTTTGCGCCCGAGTCAAAGGACTCGAAGTTGCACGAAGTGCCTACACGAAGTGACTGTCTACAGTGTCTACACTACTCGGTTAACTTCAGTTCGCTTCAATACGTTGTCGTGAATGCACGTGCGTGTTATTAATTATTTTTTATTATGAATGGTACGCAGTGGTCGCAGGAGCAAATTATGTTGCTCCTGGACACATTGCAAGCGGATCCAATTATTTGGAACCCACATGAGAGAGGTCATAAGGACAAAAAGAAAGTTAACGGTGCTTGGGTCCGTTTTGAGTCTACCTACGTCTGTACAAAATACAATAAATTTTAAAATAAAAAACTTTTGTACCCATTTGTTTATTTATTTCCAGTGGTTCTCTTGTCATAGTTTAGTTGTCTAAACTAACCTTGTTGTAAATAATAAAATTAGATAGAGCCTAAGAATTCATAATAAATTGTAAAGCGTCCTTGAGGTAATTTTTAATAAAAACGGCGCTCTACAAATTGTCCAAATATAATTATTATTGTTCTGTTCCGGTGCATTGCAATCATCCACCATCTTATTTTCCTCCTTTTTTTATATTTCTTCGTTTGATAAATATGCGCATAGTTATAAGTTATAATACGCGAGCGTGCACTTTGCGACGGCAGCTGCTAATTGAGCGTCCTTGACGTGCGAGCCGTGACGGCACCACCGCGCGAATGAGTTTCTCGCGAAGTTGAACGAAGAGTGTAGCAACGTACTTCGGACTTCGGTCAACTTTCCCGAGTACTTCGTCGAGGAACTTCGCTAGCAGTGTGGAGCTTACATAGGGGTTAGTATATTTATGCGCGACGCCATTTTCTTCAATTGGCGTCTAATTTCTATCGCGAACGGTCGTCTAGTTACAATATTGCGATATAAACCAGAAACTAGATTTCTTCTCCAAAATTATTACGAAAATCATTACGCAATGTCAGAAAATAATGTATCTCCCGAAGCGGTTGAGATTTCCGCGTCCGCGAGTGTAAACCGTGATGAAATACGAAAAACGAAACGAAAGAATTTGTGTTCCGACTGTTCCTCTAATGAATCCGTTTGTGACAATAAACGAAAAAGACGAAGGCGACGCCGACGCTCACCAAGTTCCGACAGCTCAACTTCCATGAGTTTTTCAAGCAGGGCTTCACGCTCCAGAAGGCGAGGAATGGCCCGTTCTTTAAGAAATTAACTGAACAAGTAGGCAGACTACAAAATTTTATTCTGCAAGCACCGAGGTCAAGATTCGCAGAGAATGCAGCCTCAGATAATATGTCCATCGCAGAGACGGAGAAAGAGTGTTCAACAGTATCCGGGCGTAATACTTGTGTTTTTCAAATGCCGAGTCCCACCATTTCTCTTAAAGAACCCTTAATGACTGCTCCTCCTCAAGACAGACTTGAAGTGTTAGAGCGTCTTCAACGATTTAATCAGAAAGATTGGACCAATGTGAGATATAACAAGGTCATTAAGGAACACCTTGCCGATCCGGGCTTTAAGGAGCTTGAGGTGAACTGTGAGTTGCAACCTTACGATTCTGGGTCTCCTCAACAGGTCGCTATTGAAAGATCTTTCGCGGCAATAACACATGCAGCTCTCAAACACAGGGAACAACTGCAGCAGTCTCTGCAGAAATTGGTCGAATGGGGATTTGAAGTACAGGATGTCTCTCCAGAAACCCTGTACGAGAAAGTTAATGAGCTGTTTGGAGGTCAGAACGACTTACAAAAATGCTCCGATGACCTGCTGCAAATAACATGCGGAAAACGGGCAGAGATAATTGAATTTAGAAGGGACAGGATTCTCAATTCCTGTAAACAGAAATCAGACAAGAAAGTTCTTATGCAGATCCCTCCGACTTCCTCTCATCTCTTCAATGAGGAAGCCCTCTCTACCCAATTGCAGAAATTGGGAGGAGTAAAGAATTGTTTTAGGCCCTTCTCACAAGTCATCACTACCGGTCCACCAAAGGAGGGGTCTGATACTAAAAAGGCTTCTAAGCCTGTTCAATACTTTCGGGCCCGAGATTCCTTTCCGACCCGAGATTTTATTCCATCTCGAGAATTTTTTCCATCCCGAGAATCCTTTCGCCCGAGGGGGGCAGACCCCCAAAGGTATCCCCAGCCCTCCACCTCTGGTATTAAAAGGGGGGGAAAGGAGAGTAACAAGCGACCGGTGCGAGGGCAGACCTCTAACCGACGCTATTACAGGGGTGCATGACTGGAGGCCATTAAAGTTTCAAGCGGGGCAATTGCTGAATTTCAAAAACAAATGGGCAGCTCTAAATGCTCCCAAAGTTGTTCAAAAAATCATAGGGGGATACAGAATCTCCTTCTTTACAAAGCCCCTATTATTACGCCCAACTGCCTTAACTTTGAAAAGATTTGTGACAAATACAACCCCAGCAATGACAAAAGAAATAGAAATTCTCAAAAAACTGAATATATTGGAACCGGCAGTCAACAACTCCGGTTTTCTCTCCCAAATGTTCCTGGTTCGAAAAGGGGACGGAAGCAACAGACCTATTCTCAACCTGAAAGGTCTCAATCACTTTGTGTC
Organism: Limnephilus lunatus; assembly: GCA_917563855.2. Lineage (NCBI taxonomy): Eukaryota > Metazoa > Arthropoda > Insecta > Trichoptera > Limnephilidae > Limnephilus > Limnephilus lunatus. Next base: position 67,434,402 of record OU830597.1, on the reverse strand, counting down.
GGTAAGAAAATTTTCTTTAATGTCGCATCAGAAAGTTCCCGAATTTCTCCAACCACAAGACTGGATGACAAAAATAGACATATCTCACGCATATTTTCACATCCCAGTCGCAGAGTCTCATCGTCGTTTTTTGAGGATTGTGTACAAAGGAGAGCTTTTGCAAATGACATGCCTTCCCCAGGGCTTGAGCAGTGCTCCACAAGCCTTTGCCAAGGTGACCAATTGGGTTGCGGAGACCCTACGTCGTCAAAATGTGAGGACCATTGTATACTTGGACGATTTCCTTCTGGCCCACCAGGACAGGGAAATTCTGAAGGTCCAAACAAATCTATTTCTGAATCTACTAAGAGACCTCGGTTTGACTGTCAATTTGAAAAAATGCGTCAGCGAGCCGGTACAAACAGTGGAGTATCTGGGTGTAATGTGGGACACACAACGCGGTCGGAAGTCACTGAACAGGAGAAAGTGCGAAGACCTTCAACAATCCCTTCAAAGGCTTCAGAAAAAGAAGAAGTGGAATGTGAAGGAGGCCCAGAGAGTTCTGGGAAAACTAAATTTTGCATCATTCGTCACTCCAAGAGGTCGTCTTCATTGCCGAAGGATGCAACTACAAATGCACTCCATGATGAAACTTCCCATACGAATGAGAATTATTATAAAGGAACCCGTAATGAAAGACATATCATGGTGGGCACAGAATGTAAAGGTCTTTATGCCACTACACGTCCCCGCTGCCTCTCATTTCCTCTCGACCGATGCAGCAGATCATGGCTGGGGCGCTCAAGTGGACGATATTCCGATTGCGGGAAATTGGACCAGGGAACAGCAGAATTGGCACAGCAACTTGAAAGAGATGTTTGCCATACTAAATACCTTGAAATACCAGAACAAACGTTTGAGGAGTTCTACCGTTCTAATACAGTCAGACAACAGAACAGTCCTCGCTTATTTGAGGAACGAAGGAGGGACGAGATCCTTGAGTCTACTTCATCTGACCTTTCAGATTCTGTCTCTAGTAGACAAATACAATATAACCCTGCAAGTTCACTACCTACCAGGGCGGTACAACGGTCTTGCGGACCATTTGTCCCGAGGAACCCGTCTACCGGAATGGCACCTTCTACCTCCTGCAACAGAACAGATATTTCACAAATGGGGCAGACCCACTGTGGACCTGTTTGCCTCTCACACGGCTCATGTTGTGGACAAATATGTATCCATAGACAGGAAAGACAGAGCGGCATTATTTCACAATGCTTTCAGCAGACCTTGGCACTTTCCTCTTGCATGGGTGTTTCCGCCTCCTTGTCTAATTCCCCGAGTGCTTGCTCATCTGAACAAATCCACAGGAATTTATCTGCTAGTAGCTCCCAAATGGACAAAAGTATTTTGGCTACCAGACTTGAAACAGAGAGCCTTGTGCCTACCTCAGGAGATCAAGAATCTACAAGAGATACTGATAGATACCACCACAGGCTCCCATCCCCAGCAAATACTTCAACTAGAACTGCAAGTGTGGAAAATTGGGGCTGGGATGATGCATTGCAAGGATGGTCTGATAGAGAAAGAGAGATTTTAAAATCCAGCTGGCGAACTTCAACACAAGCTTCTTATAAAGCAGCGTGGATTAGATGGCGTGAATGGTGCTCATCCAACCATGTTAATTTCAAAGATCCAATGGGAGCCCAGTTGGCAAAGTTTCTAGCGCATCTCAAAATATCGCTGAATTTAGCTCCTAGCACTATAGCTTTGCATAAATCGGCTATTTCAACTTTATGCAATCCAAATAATGAAAATAGACTAAGTAACCATCTTGTGGTGAAGCAAGTAATGAAGGGAATAGTAAACAGCTCGATTAAAGTGCAACGGGATACAATATGGGACCCGAGACAGATATGTTCTTGGCTTCAGACTAACAATCCAGAAACTATAACCTTATTTGAAGCATCCAGAAGGTGTGCAGTCATACTCCTGTTAGCCTCAGGGCGAAGGGTACATGATCTGACACTTTTGAGATTAACATCGGAACATTTCATTGATATGGATGATCATATTATTTTATGGCCTGCATTTGGTTCAAAGACAGATTCTGCAAAGTATCAACAATCAGGATGGAGATTAAACTCCTCATCAAATCAATCCACCGATCCTGTATTTTGGCTTAAGAAGCTGTGTGTTCTCTCAAAGGACAGGAGACAAGAGGCACCTAATATTGATAACCTGTTTTTATCCACATCAGGTCCAGCCAAAGCAGCTTCTAGAACAATTATCGGTGGATGGGTCAAGACAATACTTAGAGATGCTGGTATTGAGGCCTCTGCGGGGAGCACTAGGTCGGCAGTGGCTTCACTTCGGTGGTTTGAAAACTGTTCAATAGAGGACATTTTGAAAAAGGGAAATTGGCAGAATGAAAATACCTTCCAAAAATATTATAAAAAAGAAATAAGGCAATCCAATATTCAGGAGCCGGGGACTTCGTCGTCCTTGACAAACCTGTTTAATCCAATCATTCGCCTGAGGGGGGCAGACCCCAAAGGTCTTCCATTTCTGGAGACAGAAGAAGAAGCGATCATTGTGAGGGCAGACCTCCAACCGGCGCTTCTTTATGAAGATGATCACAATTGGCATCAACACTGCCACCAGACGATAGCAGACAATTCTCACTAAGGAATATTCTGGATAAGGAACGGCACTACATAATATTGGAGTTTTACCTACCATTAAAACTCTTATTATGTTGCCTTCCTTATCCAGAATATTCCTCATCCCCTGTCTGGTGAGACTACAATTGAAGAAAATGGCGTCGCGTCAGACGCTAGCGAGCGCCTAACTGTTGGTAGCAGTGATTTGCGATCACCAAGGAACAAAAAATCGCGCGAAATTTGAAAATTTCACGGTAAAAGGAGAAGAGAGACCGAAATCGGATAGAAACAGAGATGTCATCTCTCACTAAGGAATATTCTGGATAAGGAAGGCAACATAATAAGAGTTTTAATGGTAGGTAAAACTCCAATATTGTTTACAATGTATAGCCCTAGAAAGCTTGTCTGTAGGTTCAATTTATCTTATCACAATGTTTGCGGGTGGTTTTTTAATCAATCCCCTCCATAAAGCGGGTAATTTTTTGAAATTTGCGCATGAAATTACATTTCACGTAAAATAGCTATAACTTCTGTACTATTGATCATATTTAAATAAAAATGTTAGTATCTTACGTCAAATGAAATCCTTTATTGTGTATGTCTTCTCACAAATTTTTATATCCTTTTATTATGAAAACAATGTTTAACAAAGAACTTATCAAACATTTTTCAAATAACGATTAATTACGAATATATCGAACAGTGATAGATATTTTGTACGAAATTAGGAATATTTTTTGAATAAAAATAATTTGTAACAGCAGAATAGAGACAGGAAGAGAAATGGAAAATGTCTTGAACCAAAGAATATCGCAATAAACACTGAAGCAATATAAAGATAAAAGCACAATGTGTTCGCTATGTTGTTGTATTTCACGTGTAGTAATTGTCGGGTACCTAGTACAGTCTTACGAGAGCTGGAGCCTAATTTTACTTCACAGAATAACAACACGTTTTGGTGTTTCTCGCTGTCTACTACCAATAATACGTAAATACAAAAACCGCTCTTTGGCATCTCCCGCCCTCTACCAACGGTATGAAAAAGGCGCATTTAAGCGTCTCCCGCAAGCAATGTGTTAATATTTAATAACATTAAATTTATTTCCATCTGTTTTTTTAATAATAATTTATTGATTTCTTTTGATTTTGAAGCATGTATTTTAATATTATTTAATTAAAATGAACTTATTATAATTGAGTCTTTATGCTGATTTTAATTGGGAATAAATATTGACTAAGATCGTTATTAGTCATCTAAATTTAATTTAATAAATCTGTAAATCTAAAAAAGTGGGTGCTTTTAGTGCTAAAATTGAATAAGCAATGTTGATAATTATTGGATCGCAAGGGTCTACATAATGACTAATATAATGAAAATTAAATTAATGTCAAACATTTTTAAATACTGGGTGGTGTCAAACTCATCACCCTATCAGAAGATGTCATCACTTTTGAATATTTGTATGAAACAGAAACATACGTTGACAAATCACAGATCTGCTATACTCTTCAAGAACACAAAATATTGTGTCAATGTTTTTGAGAAATGATCGGTTGGTGATTTTGGCTCAAAGTGAATTTCGTCGTCGATTCTCTGTGGCACCAATTGAGCAAACACTGCGGCATTTGTCTGCTTGCCCCGGGGAGACTGGCTCATCACAGGACAGTAGCAGATGTGGCCATCGAGAATATCGCCGGTGTGGCCGCAGATGTCCGAGAGGATCCTCAAACATCAACCAAACAACGGGCCATGCAATTGGGCATCGGTCTTTATAGGATTTTGGCAAAAAACTTGAAGATTTTCCCATGAGTGCACATAGTGCATCAGCTGTTGTCTACTGTCCGTCAATCGCATGTAAATTACAGCAAAACCCTTCTAAACCTCGGCAGTGCTGAGGATGTTTTCCATTGAAAATCATCATGAGCAACGAGGCGCATTTCCACTTATCAATCAGGTTTGGAAAACATGTTTGAAAACACAAAAAAAAAAAAAAATTAACGTTCACAATTTAATTTGTGACAACTCAAATGACTGTAATACAATACTTTAAATGACTCCAAACTCTTTTACCGTAATAAATTTAAACATACGATCTATAAATAAAAACTTTGACCATTTCCTAGTAAACCTAAATCTATTAAAAAAAAATCCGGACATAATCATATTGACTGAAGCCCATTTAAACACTAACTCGATCATCCCAACTCTCCCCAATTACATTAACTTTCAGAGTTCCCATTATATTAACAAAAATAGTGGTATTGTTATATGTACTAAGGCAATATATAAAGACGTATGCTTTACTGAAATAAATATGACTAATGCAAACTGTATTATGATAAAATTAAACATTAATAATAAATTACCTTTACAAATAATAACAATCTACAGTACACACTCAGCTGTAATACCAACTTTCATAACAGAATTGAATAATATTATTTTAAACAATAAATGTACAAATAATTTTCTTACTGGGGATATTAATATAAACATTGCTGAAAATAACCACACTATCGAAAAGGACAATTATATCAACATGATGACCACTTTAAACTTTAAACCCTGCATAAATAGGTATACTAGAGAATTTAATAATCAAATCCCATTGTGTATTGATCATATATGGTGTAATTTCAACTATGTACACTGATAATCTTCAAACAATAATATGGAGAAATAACATAACGGACCATCATACATGTATACTTAACTTCAACATAGAAAAGCAAAAAATAGAAAATAATAGTAATGATTCTGCCTTTCCTAAAATAAGAATAAACCAACAAATACTATATGAAAAACTGTCTCACGAAACATAGGAATGTGTACTTACCACAGAAGATGTAAATATAAGTGCATTAAAATTCCATGACACCTTCCAAAAACATATAAAAGATTCAAGCTGTGAAATACCAAGCAAAACATATAAAAATAAATTTCGTAAACTTCAACCATGGATCACCCATGGCCTAGTATAGAGAAAAAGAAAATTTATTTAAACTAACAAAAAAATATCCACTAAATGATTCAATCATCGCACACTTTAAAAAATACAGAAACAAACTAACGGCACTAATTAAAACTACCAAAGAAGGATTCTATAAACAAAAGGTATTGAATTCACGTACCAGCAGTAAAATAATTTGGAAAACAATCAATGAAATAATTGACAAAAAAAGGAAAACAAGTGACATCTTAGAGCTACATATTAATAATAATATGGTATAAGTTTCTGAAAACCCAAAACACTGTGCGAATGCTTTCAATACTTTTTTTTCTAATGTGGGAAAAAATCTCGCAAACAAAATAACTAATAACATAGATAATACTACCTCTACCTTAGAAAATAAAATAACATCATCCAAAAAAACGGTAGGAAAATTCGAAACAGTAACTGAACAAGATATTGTTGATATAATAAAAGATCTAAAAACTGAGTCAGTACCAGGTTTCGATGGGATCACTGTTGAAAACCTAAAAAAACATCTTAACTTTTTGAAAAAGCCTATAACTTACATCATAAACAATAGTCTTAAAAAAGGAATCTTTCCATCTACATATATACAAAAAAACTATTATTACACCGATTTATAAATCAGGTGACTCTAAAGAAATTAATAACTACCGACCTATATCAGTTTTGTCAAATATCTCAAAAATTTTTGAAAAAGTAGCTAAAAAACAACTTCAAAATTTTATTGGAATGAATAATATATTGAGTGACCAACAATTTGGATTTCGCGAAAAAATAAGCACACTAGACGCAATCATAGATTTAACGACAGAAATATACCAAGCACTAGACAAAGGGAAAAAATCTCTTGCAATATTTATAGATCTAAAGAAAGCTTTTGATAGCATAAGTCACAAAAAATTAATATACAAACTTAACGAAATCGGAATTACAAATAGCGCCAAAATATGGATTGAAAGTTTCCTGAATTCTAGAAATCAATATGTAAAAATAAACAACACTCTTAGTGAACCAAATACAAGCGACTTTGGGATACCACAAGGCACCATTTTGGGCCCTCTTCTATTCATATTATATGCTAATAAAATCTTTGAATTGCCAATAACCGGAAAACTCATTTCATATGCAGATGATACTGCCATTATATTCCAAGCAAACACATGGAATGAAATTGAAATAACTGCTAACCATGACATTAATATGCTAAAAGAGTGGTTTGACAAAAATTTATTAACATTGAATATTGAAAAAACACATTATATACTTTTTAATATAAATAACAAAAAAATAGCTCCTACCACGTTAAATATTAAAATTCATGCAAAAAAATGTAGTACTAAAATAATAACATGTCAAAATATTGACTGTTTGTGCATAACAAATAAAAAAGAAATTAAATATCTAGGTATTATAATAGATAATAACCTCAAATGGATTCTCTAATTACCAACATTATAAATAGATTAAGAAAACTTATATACATATTTATTAACTTAAGAAATATACTAAACTTAAAAATTCTTAAAAATATATACTACGCTCTAGCCCATTCAATAATACAATATGGTATAGTTGCTTGGGGGGGAGCATACAAAACCTCAATTTTGCCACTCGAAATTACTCAGAGACTATTAATCAAAATTGTTACTAAAAAACCATCAGATTATTCAACCTCACAACTTTTTCAAGACTTTCAAGTCCCACCTCTAAAAAACACATACATAAAAAATACGCTGCTTCAAATACACAAAGATCACTCGAAGAAGTTGCACGCCTTAGTACGCGTTGAGAGCAATAGACAAAACACAGCGGGTCGCTTATGAACGCCATTGATGCGTACCAGTTTTGGACAACACTACTACACGTACAATGGAGTGGTGTGGTTTAATCAACTTGGGACAGAGCTAAGATTAGAACCTGATTACAATAAATTTAAAAATAAATTAAATAATAATATCATAAATAAATTAGCTAATTAGAATCAGTAAATATCTCATTCATTTTTTATAGATACCATCACTTTTTTTTCTGCCCTTTCAAACGAACAATACACTCTCGTAAAGGTTATGCATTATATATTATATATTTTAAAGAACTGTCTGTTTTTTTAATATATGTTATCTGTTCTTCAGTGCATATATGTACGCTAATAAATTGAATGCATATAGTGTTAATTATAGGTATAATTCTAGAAATTAAACAAATCTTGTAAAAATTCCCTCCCTAAACACGAGTTATTCTCAATTAGGGAGGTATTAAATTAAATCAAGAAACATGTTATATACTTACCAATATAAATATAAAAAAGTTACATTAAAAAGTTGTAAACAATATGAATTATGTACTATGTTAATATTTCTTTAAATAAAAAATGTTGTTCTAGCAGGACACAGAGCACAATCGACAGTGGACATTCTGAAGCAAACATCTTCTGGCGATGTGGCACTCAAATTCTCATGGCGATTTGTACTGACAAGATTGCCTGATTCGAACGTACAGACGTCTTTCTTTGGAGTTTTTGAAATCAGGGGTCCATATAAACTGACCGGTCAGTAGCTGAGTGGGCATCGCGTTTGGATCCCACCCGGGCGTCTTAGATCGATTCCTCTGGCAAAGTCCATCACGACACAAGCAACATTTTCCGCTTACTGTGGTGGTAGTAGGAGATTTCCAAACGTTGTTGGATTGTTCGTAACCCGGGAATATTTGTCTTTTCAAAAAATAAATATGAACAAAAGGAGAACATCCGACGAAGTGGAGAAAAGAAAGTGAAATAAGAAAACTGGTGGCAGCCACTAGACTGATATTATCTTCTCGACTTAATGGAATTTTTTTTGCGCCAACCTTGTATTTTCAATAATTTTAATCTTTAAATCGCTGTTCTGTTTAACTTTTCATCTGTTAGTACATATTTCCGTTTTGGCTGTATGGCAGACAATATATCAGGGATCATCACCAATTTTTTTATCTGCATAATAAAGCTTTATATCTTTAAAATTAATCCTACTAAAAAGAGCTTAGGTCTCTAAAGTTCAGATTATTTATTACAATAATTAATAACATCCTTTGGTTTCTATTCATTCTATTTTACGCAATGATGCCTGAGTCACCCTGTTAGACATTCTAGTGGCCAGCTGCTTTCAGTTAACACATTTGACACACTTTGTCCATATGCTAACACTTTTTATGGCTGAAATATTTCATTTGATGAGATGTGCTCACAAAAAACACGCACTTTGATTTGTTTGCGTGTTTTCCTTTTGTTATGGGATTCATTATTATTAAGATGATGTGTATTCTATACAAGGCCTCCCATCTACACACGTTATAACTTCTGATTTATTGTTTACTTCTATAACTCACCACGCTTTGGAAGGATTTGTAATCCAATGTGTCTTAAAGTTAATGTACAGGATGGGATGATACAAGCTATTATTTTTTTTTATGAAGAATAAGTCCCTATGAGTAATGCGCGCTAACAAAGGCAGTAGGTTTGATAAATTATTCAATATTATTAAATTCTTTATTGGGATATATTTTAAATTGTTAACTGCAAAATACTGACGCAAAAAAACAAATTTTCACCCCATGTCTTCTATATATATATAAAAATCAAAATATGCTTGCTTGTAAGTATGTATGTTTCTTATGCGTTGCTTAACCATTCATCTGATTGCCATGAAACTTTGGGGATTTGATGTGCGCTTGCCCGCGATGGTTTCTATATATAATAGTGAGCTTTGGCGTAATGAAATTATGCATTGCTAACTATTTATCCGATTGCGATGAAACTTTGCGGATTTGATGTGCGCATTCCTGCAATGGAAGTGGAAAGGGGAACTCGGGAGGGGGTTCGCGGGACGGGGGAAGCGGGAGAGGGAAGAGGGAAGGCGAAAAAGTCGTAGTGGGATCGAGGTAAGGGAAGGGAATGCGGGAGAGGAAGGGGAGGCGAAAGGGTAACGGGTCGAATGAGAAAGGACACGCAGGGAGAAACAATTTCTTTATTAAGTGGCATTGCATCGCATGCCAGGAAATGGTTAGTACTTTTATAAATCACAGTTCTGTTATAATTAGATTTCTTTTGTCTGAATCGATTTACATTTATGTAAGGAACCTGAAAACCAGATCAGCCACATTGAATTCAATTCCTCGAGGTTATGATTCTAAAAAAAATTATTTCATTCTAGTACAGTATGTAGATACAGTTACAGCAAAGTTCTTGAACACAATACATTAATTAACGGATAGTAGCTAAAGTGGCAGATTTTCTGTTCTGGCAAATGTATGACAAATTAATGATATTGTTACTTATTAATTTATTTTGATTGTGTTGTACACTTGAGGTGGCCGCCACACTCATAAGTTTTTTTTTTTAAGTGACTTATGTAAGTAGCTTATGGCGAAATTACCAATGTAAACGAAGTTTTAAGTTACTTATCGTAATTTAAAGCAACTTACAGAAGTCGTAAGTGACCTGAGTTTTTGACAGGTGTGATTGTGTTCGCGCGAACTTCAGTTTTCTCACATCAGTTTGATAAATTGAGACGCTTTCTGTAAGTATGCAATAACACCTAGATGCTCAGAAGAATTTTTTCTAAAACCATTTTTTTTTTTAAACTAAAATCCAAGATCTACTTCTTAAAAAAAGGGTTAAGCATGTGTAATTTTTCCTGAAAAAAAAATAACCATAGGTAAAAAACAAATGATTAGCTGTTTTATATTGTCGTGTGACGTCTTTATTGAAATAATACTCGCCAATAATTTATGTAAATTTCCCGTTACACGCAAATCATTTTGTGACATTTGACCGTTTTTAAATTTAGTGTCTTTAACCCACGACACACTGAAAAGACGATTTTGTGATTATTTATCATATATTGTTTAAATGCCTGTGTATATTAAATCAGGAAAAATATACGGATTTTGTTATAAATCTGGTATTTGAATTTTTACGACTTACAAATCAATTATCAAAGTCAGTGACAATGCTGGAATGCTTTGAGAATGGCGGAAACATGGTGATACAACCAAATACTAAAAAATTAATATGTCTCCTATTAAAAATGGTTCATTAGTTCATTTTTGGCCACCTGCGTAGATAAGTATTTCAATCTGTACATACTTATTGTAAAACTAGCAGCTTGGACCTAAACCATGAATGATGCGCATCTCCCTTTTGAACGGCTCTATTGCAAAGCAGATCACGTGAATGGTAGTACATTTCCCGGCAAAGTTGAATATAATAATGTCAGCAAATAACTGATGTTGTGATTCCTGCCCAAGTTGGTCCATAAGTCGGCATATAACTGATGATGTGTTTCCTGCCGAAGTTGATCCATAAGTCGGCAAATAACTGATGATATGTAATTAATTTTTTCCAGATGGCGGACTGGGCTCTTCGGGAACGGTTTGCGAACTGGGGCAACCTGGCAGCAAGCGCTCCCCCGACAAGACTGTGGTGGTATGTTGGGACTGCGGCCTGCGCTCCAACTACCGCACCGGCTACCAGGGCCAGTTTGATCTCACCGTGATAGACAATGCGCAGTGTGGTGGGTACCATGATATTTATTTATTTATTTATTTATTTACGGACTTACGTCCAATTTACAACATAGTATAACGTAAATTTGGGAATGTACATTGTAAGGGTGAAAATGGTACATGAGAGCAAAGACAAATAGAAGTGTCAAGTCAAGACTTTGCAAAAATTACAGTAAATATAAAATATCATCATTTATTTAAAGAGCGACAGAATTCATTCAAGCTTATACCAAAAAAATCAAGGTCTTGTCGTGAGTTGACCATTCTACACATTCTGGACAGTGGTGAGTTGTAACCATAATTAGTGGAGTGCTGATTGAGGAAGAGTAGATTGAGGAAGAGTAGGTATGATATGACCCGACTAGAGTATATAATTCATTTTATCGTGCCATGTCTTCCTGGGGCATTCCAAACTTCTTCTTCCATTCACTTATAAACATTTGATTGATTCCATACGGTTGTGTCCTTCACATTAATTTAATTTAATATTTAAAGTGATATTTATTCGAGTTATTCTATCAGTTGAATGCATAATTCAGACCTGTATACAATGGCGGTCTTTCCCTCAGGTCAATTAGTCAATGACCTTCCAAAATTATAATATGACAATAAAACATAATATCATGAAATATTATACAAATCACAACAATTAGTAATATTCTAATTTATTTGAAAATGCACCGTGAGATAGCAGGCAGCGGCAAGTAGTGACATCTAATGTCCCAAATGGAAGCTTCCTTTCCCATGCACCTATGATTGGCTGGGTTAATTTATCAAATGTCCCAATATCCATCTTCTATCTCTTCACGTGCCATACAATAAATGAGATGGCACTATAGTTGTGAAACATTTAGCCTAGTAAAAATGCTTTTGCATTTTGAAGACAGCTTGGGTCGTTGCCATGAGGAAGACAGAGTGATGAATATTATGTATTTGAAAGAGATGGTTTGATAAATGTGGGTGGGTTTTGCAAATTGCACGCTTGTCGCATGAAATAATTTACTATATTAAATGTAAAATGACTCTCAAATTCGTGAGAAACACTAACAAAAATAAATATTTAGTCGCACATTTTTTTTTTTAAATGGCCTTCCTCTTCTGGACCCGTAGAGCCTTCTCTGCCTGTGTACTAAAGTTTTCAAGTAGATTGGGTACAATGCTTTTACATAATACATTCTCTCTCACCGCCTCACCTGAGTTCGTCTTCAGGATAACTGCGGGCAGAATTAGTTTACTTGTTACTCATTGATTTTAATCATTGTTACAGTTTTTATTTTTTTTTAATCCACTTGGTGTGGTTATTCATTCACCATGCTGAGCAATCAGCTTACTTATCAATTAAACAAATCTTCAACTCGGAACTAAGATAATTTTTAATGTTGCGCTTAAATAACACTTATTTAAAAAAGAACATGTTTTGACTTTTCAGGTGTTCGACATCCCAATATTGAATGTGACTCCTGCAAACAGAATGGGATTGTGGGCATGCGTTACAAATGCACCATTTGCTATGATTATGATCTCTGTACTCCGTGTTATCATGCAGATATACACAACCTAGATCATCCATTTCTTAGATATGATAGCCCTATTTCTTCTGGGTAAGTCATGGGTTTATCTCCTTGATGTTTGGATGTAAATTGTTAAGTTTGATGGAACTTATAAAATAAGACTGTAAAGCTGATAAATACAAATTGTTTCTTTTCAGGGTAAAACTAACAGCTAGATTAAATGAGAGTAAGTTACCAGTTAGGGGTATATTTATGGGAGCAACAGTCCAAAGAGGTCACGACTGGAAGTGGGCGAACCAAGATGGTGGCGAAGGTGTGTTAATCTCGCTCATTCTAATAAATATAATGTGTATTCTTAATCTGTGTTTATTTGACTGATCTAAAAAGAAATATTATAAATTATACAGGTTCAACGGGAACCGTGACTGACATCTGTTGTTGGGGGAATGAATCAAGCAGATCGGTGGCTTGTGTGAAATGGAGAGACGGAACTAAAAATGACTATCGGTAAATATTTTTTATTAATAATTCTAAAGGTGTATGCTAGGATAATGACTTTTTACACAATTTCTCATGTTTCAACAGTATGTAGTCAAATATTTTGTTATTTTGTAAAGGGTTGGACACAAAGGAATAATGGATTTGAAATACATAACTCCAGCACCTGCAGGGAGTTACTTCACTAGTCACCTTCCTGTTTTGGGTAAGTTTCACACCAAATACATGTCTTTTCAGGAACAAATTATATATTTATGTCAATTACCCTCTGACCCTCTGACCCAGTTGTGTCGACTATATAGCAAGATAGAGTGTGCTGAAGTGGATATTTTCTTTGATAATTTGTACGGATTCAAAAAAAGGTCTGGCGCTGTTAAAAAATACTAACTAATTATATTGTGTGAATTGTCTCTCTATGCATGCCTCGCGTATTTCATGTGTCTGTTACCACTCATTGTAATGTGTTACTTGAGTGACCTTGTATATAATTCTGTATTTTTATTTGTGATGTTTTTGTTTTTCTAATTGTATGTACATGTATTTAATTGTATGTAATTGTAGGTTTTTATAATGTAATAACTGAGTTTTATAACTGGATTGTTCTCATGTAAGTGCGAACATCTGTTAAACCCAGTATAAATAAATAAAAAATTAAATCTGGCAACAAAGGTACTGACAAATTAGGTTTTTGTAGTGTTTGTTTCAGTAGGTAGCTCAATTTTTAATATGTTTTAATGATTGTAGGTAAAATCCCTGAGGTCACAGTGAGTCGAGTGGTCCCAGTGGAAAGTGTCGGAGAGGCAGCAGAGGCAGCGCCCCGCTTGTGCCCTGGAGACCGGGTGAGGGTGGCCCTGGATGCCGATACTTTGCGCCACCTGCAGCAGGGTCATGGGGGCTGGAACCCTCGAATGGCTGACGTGAGTTGGAATTTCATTTACATACATCATCATCCGCTTTATAATTTTTAAATGAGAACTTTAATTAATGAACAAGATTTTCAATTTCCCTACCCATTTTTTTTGTGCTTATAGTGTCCTGAAAATGTGTAATAACTTTAAATTCATATTTCAGTACATTGGGAAAGTGGGTGTGGTCCACAGAGTAACCGAAAGAGGAGACATCAGGGTCCAGCATGAAGGTACAACTCTCATTCAAGGATACATTAAATTTATTTGTCAAAATAACGATTTTATCCTTACTGATTGAATTAATATTTTGGTTCTTTCAGGTTGTCCAAACCGTTGGACCTTTCATCCGGCAACTCTTGTGGCTGTTGCGTGGTATAGGGCAGGAGATATTGTTCGAGTTATATCGGAGTTAGCGCAAGTCCGACAACTGCAGAGGCAACACGGGGAATGGGTCCCAGCAATGGAAACGGTATTACTTGGCCTACTATATCTTTGTTAAATTTATCATATTTTATCTGTGTATCATTCTTACTTATGACTGAATAGAATAGAAGAATTTAAACCGATTTTATCAATGAAATTATCTTGTTGTTTTTGTCTTGTACAGGCTCTAGGCAAAACCGGACGAGTAATGAATGTGTATTCTGATGGAGACCTTCGAATACAGATACTCGATGACAACATAAACAAAATGTGGACACTCAATCCCCAGTGCGTGAACCTTGTTCAGAGGTGTCCAAATCCCGAACAAAGTGTTGTGCCTCCACCGGTCCCAGACACCACTGTCCCGGTGCTTAAGCCCTCGGTGGCCAATGCTCCGGTGCCCGTTAACCAGGCTCCAACTATTCCGATAGCCGCGTCCAGATCCAGTCCCAGTCCTAGCCAGCCTGGCCCCAGTGCCAGTGTGCAGGGCCAGCCCCCGGGTCCGCCCAGTACCAGCCCTGATAGACCGGAGATGAGATTGCTCATGAGCAAGGTGGCTCAGGGAAACTTGGAGTATGTGAAGGAACTCTATGAGACCGATAAGAGCATTGTAAGCATATTATGTTTTTGATTTTTTGAATAATACTGAAGTTAACTGAATATTAAAAATATAAATGGTGAACTTTATACACTGCAGTTTTATAATAAAATCACCTCAAGGAAGCTTTAATTTTTATTAAGTAGGTAGCGTTATAGCGATGGGTTTGACGGCCTCTGTTGTCGTGGGGTTAATTAATCTGGATGTTAATTATTTTGTGTTGTATGATAATATAATGTATATGTATATGGTACATTTGTGGCGTGTTCTGAAGTGGAAGATACTCTCAATATCGTCCTTGTGAAAGGCTACCATTTAGAATTGGAATGTTGCTTGAAATGGCATTAGCTGTGTTTGGTGAAGAGATCTCAATAGTTTCTCCACCTTTTTCCCCATCTCCTCAGCCTTACAGTGCAACCCATTTGGGGATGACATAGTCTCACTGGCTCCGGACGGTTGGGAGCATTTGGGAATCTATGGTATGGCATTCACATAAAAAAGCCTTTTCCATAGAGGTATGTTTTTTAATTTATTATAAAATTTTCAAAGCTGTTTCTGAGCTCTAACTAAATAAATGGTGGAGAAAATAGACCCAATATGCTGAAAGCTCTTAACTCCAATTTTGGCAACATCGAAAAAGGTTCAATGAGTCTGTTTGATGCGTCAGACTTGGCCGACTTGATTGTAAGTTATACTCTGAGTAAGACTGTTTTCTGAATGTTGTGTTTTTGATTGTTGCTTTACAGATTGATAGTCCATATTGCGGCAAGACGCTCCTCCAGGTTGCAGCCTATCAAGGCCACCGACCCTTGGTGCAGTTTCTCCTGTCCAAGGGCGCTAAACCTACCGCTGTTGATGATGATGGAGATTCTGTCCTACATGATGCAGCTTTTGGAAACCAGCCAGAGGTAACTATTCATTTTCTCAACCATGTTTTTATTTTGATTTTCATCTCTATTTTCTAAGTGGAATCTTTATTAAGGCAGACCTGATGCTGCATCCGAAACTGATGATGAGATGCACTAGAAAATGGACTGTAAATAATTTAAATGAAATGGTGTTTGCTGGAATTGTGTGCTATGTAGGATAGAACAAGGTATGGAAGGAAAATGGGAAGACTAATTACTTACCACTGTATCTCTGCGAAGGATCACACAACAAAATCTAGTTAGTTCCACCGTAATACCTCAATGTATATTATTACATAACAACCACAATTCAAATAGTTTTCCAGCAAGGTGATGGTTATGGAGAGGTAGAAACCAGATAAATGACCTCCCGGTAGGAACGGACTCCTTGGTCCCGAGGTAACACTCTCGACTCACAATCCGAAGGTCGCTGGTTCGAACCCGGCGTGCGCAAATAAATTTTATTTGATTAATTAAAATAATGTATACATATTACATTTGCAGCACGTTCCAGAGTGGAAGACACTCTCCAGAGTGGAAGACACTCTCCAGAGTGGAAGACACTCTCAATGGTGTAAGACCACCATTTAGAATTGAAACGTTGAAATGGCTTTAGCCGTGTTTGGTGACCAAATCTGAATAGCCAGGTACTTCCCCACCTTCCTCTTCCCCATCTCCTTCCCCTCCCCCATCTCCTTCCCCTCCCCACTAACTTCAGCCTCATAGCATACCTAATTGGGGATGCCATAGTCTCACTGGCTCCAGACGGGAGCAGTTGTCAGATATTCAAATAAAAAAAACCAACCTTTTCTCATTTCAAGACCAAACACCTGATTTATTCATTAATCTTTTTTTTTACAGATTTTGGAAATTCTGCTGTCTGATAAAGACGTGGATATCAATGCAGTAAACAGGAGCTGCTGTACGGCATTGCATATTGCTGCACACAAATGTTTACCTCACTGTGTCTGGGTTCTTCTGCAGCACAAACCCAATGTGAACCTACAGGTATTTATAATAATTCATTTTAAATTACTAAACTTGAAATCTGTAACTGATATTGAGCAGCGGAGCTTGCTGTTAACGGACCAATGAGTGATCTATCAATAATAGCTTCTTATGATAATAACAGGTTAAGTGTTTTACCCTTGTACCTAATTGAATATAAATGACACATGTTTTAAGGACACCTATGGCGACACGGCTCTACATGACGCCATTAACAATCAGTGCAGTAGCACCATCAGCAGTAGCAGTGTTGGAGGAGGAGGTGCAGGTCAAGTAGCCCCGGCTGGCCAGCCCACTACCCCCCTGGCACCTCCCTTGTCTGGCTCCATGAGAATTATTCAAATGCTGTGCGATTACCCTGGTGAGTTTTATATTTCAATAAATAAAAATCGAGTGTGGGCTGATAAAAGTTCCTATTTGAAGATCTTTATAGAAAACAGAGGTGCGGAGTACCCGTTCAAAAAGAAGGAGATGGAGAGATATGTGAATACGAATGTTAGTGGGAGCGGGCTTATATTAAAAATGATAATATTTTAATTATTATTTTTAATTGATAAACTAACGTTTAAACAAGATTTTTATGCATAGCACAAAAGGGTAGATAACAAATATTATAATCAATAATTATCAGCCTGAAACACTCATCTACATTGAAAAAATCTTCCGAGAAAAGATACTGGCCGCCAACGGGAATTGAACCCGTGACCATCTGATTGCCGGTCAGCAGCTCTGACCACTGAGCTATGGCGGCTTATCAAATACCCGCCAAATAATTCAATATATACTAGTGTTTCATTCGACAATTACTTATTATTACATTTTTCCAACTGAAAACAACCAACTTTATTTTTGTGAGAGAGGTATTTTTAATACTAAATCTCCCGCTAGGTGGCGTCGAGACTAATTATGTCTGCATTTTTTGCTGAAATACTTTAATATTTGACAAGTTAAAGTATTTCAGCAAAAAATGCAGACATAATTAGTCTCGACGCCACCTAGCGGGAGATTTAGTATTAAAAATACCTCGTCGTCGGCGTCGTAGTATTAAAAATACCTCGTCGTGGCGTCGAGACTAATTATGTCTCGACGCCACCTAGCGGGAGATTTAGTATTAAAAATACCTCTCTCACAAAAATAAAGTTGGTTGTTTTCAGTTGGAAAAATGTAATAATAAGTAATTGTCGAATGAAACACTAGTATATATTGAATTATTTGGCGGGTATTTGATAAGCCGCCATAGCTCAGTGGTCAGAGCTGCTGACCGGCAATCAGATGGTCACGGGTTCAATTCCCGTTGGCGGCCAGTATCTTTTCTCGGAAGATTTTTTCAATGTAGATGAATGTTTCAGGCTGATAATTATTGATTATAATATTTGTTATAATATTTTAAGCGAAAATTGTGAAATGTCTAAAATAGCATTTAAAGAAACACTACACTTCATACATATAACTTTTAAAATAACTGAATAAAACGTGTTTATTCACAGAGCTTACTTTGCGATTTTTTTCTATCAAGGGAATTTCATATAATTGCCACATCGGCGTGGGGAATGTATACATATTATCTTCAAGGATAACATTTTTTTTTAAGAGCTTTAAAACCGTGTTTAAGGAAAATGTGTTATAAATCGGTAGAAATGCGGGAAGCTCGGCCCTAATTGAAAGGTCCTTTTCTTCTGGGGCCCCCTCCAGTCAGAGCTTGGATATCATAAAAGCAAACTTCACCCTACAGCTAAGAACACTCAGCGAGAATGCATTTTTACCAGTTTCATATTTTTCGAAGCCATAAAATTATTAGCTTTGTATTACATAATTCTAGATACTAATTTCTCCCTGGCCAACAAGCGCGGTTTTAACGCCTTGCAGCATGCCGCTCTCAAGGGCAATGCCTTCGCGTGTGCTGCCATTTGCCGAAGGGCTCCCAGCCTTGTGGACCGGCCCAAGGATGATGGATTCTCAGCCTTGCATTTGGCAGCCCTGAATGGTCATGCTCAGGCCGTCAGTGCTCTGGTAAGACAAGATACGAGTACTTAAATATTCAATTTATACCAATCATGAGACATACTTCACATTAATTTTTTGTGAACTACATTAGTACCTATAAGATTTATGCAATTGCAGCGAGAAATATTTTGTAATTGATTTGTAAACCTTTGAAACCACAGAGGATAATGATATAACAGAGGTTACTAATTTTCTAACTAACTAATTGCTTTATGTATTTATTAATTACAGGTTACCATTGGACGAGCTGACCTAAATCTTAGGAACAATAGACATCAATCACCTTTGTTGTTATCAATTTCGCAAGGTAAGCCATTGATTTATCTTAAAGATGATTCATTGTTGTTTTATTTTAAATGCTTTTTTAAATATCATGATTCAAATCTTATAATCTTTCACAGGGCATTGCATCGTTATAGAGCAGTTGATAAGCCTGGGATGCTTGGCGACAGCTTTTGACGAAGATGGCAATACAGCTTTACATATAGCGCATATGAAAAGGCTCAATGCTCAATCTTCAGAGGCTCAAAAACCAAATAACAAGGTATAATATATGCCACTACCCAAGGGCATAGCTAGGATTTTGTTAAGGGGGGGGGGCAGTCGTAG
Source organism: Limnephilus lunatus (assembly GCA_917563855.2). Classification (NCBI taxonomy): domain Eukaryota; kingdom Metazoa; phylum Arthropoda; class Insecta; order Trichoptera; family Limnephilidae; genus Limnephilus; species Limnephilus lunatus. Next base: position 67,414,774 of record OU830597.1, on the reverse strand, counting down.
ATAAACCCAGAATATATCTAAGGTAAATGCTGCATGAGCAATGGGACAGGTTACGTTAAAAATGAAAAACAAAATATCCATCAGTTAATTTATTTTACAAAAAAAAAGTAGTCGACGAGGTTCATCACAAACCCGTTTTAACAGCTCAGATTCAATTGTATTCTTGGTGTTTTTGTACCATGGTTCGGTGTACACTGATACTGAGCACTGAGCATACATAGGCCGTTCAAACGGTTTTCAGTCATCGTTGATCTCAGCCATGTGCCAACCAGAGGCGGCCCGTGACAAAATTTGCGTGCAGTGCATTTCACAAAAAATGGTAACATGAACATGGGAAAATAAAGTGATTTAAAGGGCGCGACATACCTAGTACAAACCTTCACTTGTAGAGAAAATCCATTCGTCGCTCTTTCATTTGTGAAAATACTTTAATGACACGATTATTAAACTCTGGTATAAAAGATATCAAACTTTTTTCGATGCTCATCATTGACGAAGCATTAAGTCGATCTTGGGACATAAGTGTTCCTCACAAATATTTTTTACACGTTTTAAACACCGTTCGCACTCAACAGTTGTCATTGGAATAGTACAAATTATTTTTAAAAGTTGAACCATTTCACTAAAACACTCCACTAAATTACATTAGATAAATTCGACGTTAATCGCAATGTTTTCAGTAGCACTCATTTTAAATAAGTTTTTTTACAGAATAAAACTTGCTAAAACCCCGAAAAAATACTGAGGATGATGCGCCAGGCTGGCGACCGATGGCGTTAAAACATAACATTGTTAATTAGTTCTGAATTCGTTAAACATAACTATTTCATTCCAAAGGTTCGGGACCGCATTACGCAAGTTTAATGTTTTCTCATTTGCTCCGGCAATGCACGCCAACACCATATGTCTTCTCTGCTTTCACACGTCAATCTTCGTATGGGTCTATCCCTGTCATGCTCATTTCACGGGCACGGGCACTTCAGCATCTGGAAATGACCCCAGTAGAAATATACCTTCATGTGACATCACGCCTAGGCATAACAAAATGTGCACGAATTCCTTTCTCTCATGGAAGGGAGTCTAGTCAATTGGTATGGATTTTGTAATGAATTGGCGGGAATTCTTCGTGAGAGGATATACTAATTTACACTTCTGACGGATATCGAAGTTTGGAAGTGCAGTGCACAAATGCACTGAGGGAGGGGCCGCCTCTGGTGCCAACACGATGCACTGTAGAAAAGGACCTCTCTATGTTACTTGTAGTGCAAGGTTGTGCCAAGGAAATAAGTACATATTGCTTTTTTTGTTGCGGGAAAGAAAATGTTCGCCCCCTTTAACACTTCAGTAAAATCTAGTTTTTCGAGATCTTCTCTGGTCATACCCTTGTTCTGCCATTTTTTATTCCATAGTTCGGCTTCTTGATTAAAATGAAGTAAATTGTAGTATAGGCAAAAACTTTGTGCTTTTTCTTTGAAATCAATTAACGACATATTCAACATTGCACTGGGATGTAGCAACATTAATCCGAAAGCAGGCAAATTTTGGTCACCAAAACGCTGCTCCAGTGCAGACCAGGGAATCTAAATAAGGAATGATAATCGATTGCTTCCAAAAATTGCATGGAGTCTCAGCAAGGTGATTGGACCGATGTTGTTGGCGAGATACAATGTGTTTGACTTGTATATCAGTTCCAAAGGCAGCTGCAGTTCTAATTGAAATATCTAAAATATTTTGGCTCTCTTTATCTACGTTGCTTCGATGATCATTTATAACAGAAATTATACCTTTAATATGACTCATGCATGCGTACATGTCGATAGTTTTCGATGTTTTACTTCGAGAACACATATTTCTAAGGAAAGGGTTCGAGGGCCTCTCTACGGATTAAGTCATAAATTATAAATACCTGAACTTCTTGAAAACATTTGGAACCGTATATGGTCGAAGTTTTACAAATGCATGTAAAAATAATACAAAAAAAAGTAAAATACAAATACAAATAAACGTACAAACTTTAGTTAGATACTTAAGTTATGCGGGTAGAAAAAAAGCTTTTCTAATATTTATCCACAATGCGTACAAAAATTATAAACTAAAAAGTTAATAATAAAAATTAAATTGATTCTCACAAACAATAGGCTACCGATGTAATATTACTTAACGGTTTGTGATCATTCCTGCATCTTCTAGGGGAGGGGCAGCTGCCCCCCTGCCCGTACCTCGCTACGCCCTTACCACTACAACATAAAACCAAAACTCATTAAAACTATTAATGCATGTCCTAGATTTTCGGACATTTCTAGATTAACAAATTCTAACAATAATTGGGTTTCTGTTGCAGGATTGTCCGGGGATATTTGCAATCTATGACAAGTTATCTCCAAGTGATGTAGGAGCCAATAGAGTTACATATTCAATAATTATATTTTTAATACAAAAGGGCTGTGATCCAAAAGCAAAGAACAATGAAGGAAAATGTGTCTTTGATTTAATAGGCACTTCATCTGCTGGCGGGAAAAAGGTTAGTTTGTAGTACCACCATTTATTGTTATCCTTGTGAAAGGTTGTCATTTGGCAATTGGACTTGAGTAATCATGCCTGAAATAACTTTCTCATTCCAGTTAGAAGAACTGTTACCAAGTTTTCTTTCGCCCACTGAGGGCGAAGAGGGTTTGAGTACAGTACCTTCAAGCGAGACCGCAGTGGACCTGCTGGAGTTGGCCAACCACCACCTGGCCAATGTGACTATCAACTCTGATAGTGCAAGTGATGCTGCAAGAGCTGCAACTGCTTCCCCAGGTGTAGCTGTCCCTGAAATGCCCAATAGCAGCCAAGAAGGAGCATTTGGTGGCGCCAATGTAGGAATCAATGTAAATGCTTCACCCTCCAAGAGAAACTATTATAATCTTCTTAATTATGCAGATTTAGGTATGTTTATCCAATACAAGTCTTTGTTTTTTTATTTATTACAAAAAACGTTACATATTTGTATATAAAATGTGTATGTATGCAATAATATTTTTTTTCTATAATTTGTATCATTTTAACATGGATTGTAAAGGTCTCCATTTGGTATATGACATTTTAATTTTTGTATAGTGAACCTATACTGAAAACTTAACCTGGTAATGAGTTAATTGCTTTTCAATATGCCATCATCAGCAGGTGAATGTAGCAGTAGTAACAGCAGTCCAGTGCACTACGGTAACATGATGAATCGAGGCACTCCTGGTAAAACCAACAACACTTGTAGTCCACAACACCCCGTCAGACCTTCTCGCCACAAGAAGTCTGCCTCTCCACCGTCCAACCCAGGTAACTTTACCTACTACCCCAGCAGAATTACTCCACCCATTGCTTTACATATTATAATATGGTACAAACTTGGATTGTTTCCTGCAGTTAATGTGGTATGGTTATTGTTTTTAGGGACACCACCCCGAACAAAGCCCACTGAATGTGTGGTTTGCTGTGAACTGTCTGAGGCCAATTCTCTCCTGGAGCCATGCGGTCATCGTCCTGCATGTGAGGATTGCTCGGCTCGGATGAAGAAATGCCTCATTTGTGGAATAATCATAGGTATTTCTTGAACTGCAATTCAACAGGCTCTTCATACTTTTTACTTATGAATACTGAGGATGAAAATTGTGCCAGGGATGGATGGGGCTAGTTTTTATAAATGTTCAGAAAGGCTACAAATTTTGCAAGTGAACGTAATATAAATAAATGTTATGTACAATAATTATGTAGAAGACAACTTGAACTTTAAAATCTGTTTTCATGAAAAGCTTTATGTACGTGTCAAATTTATGTGTGGATTATGTACCGTGGAGTTAAAATTAAACAAAACATAATATCGCCTCTATGGAAGTAAAACCTACTAGCCTCCTTGGTTCTTTGTGAGTTTTTAAAAGGAAGGTATTTGAGATGTGTTTAATTTATGTTCTATTTTTAGAACGTCGACTGACAACAGACGGCCGCATAATCCCCTGCCGTAGCCGTCAACCATCGGCTGAGCATCTCCGCTATCTGGAGTGCAAGATCCAGGAGATCGAGGAGGCCCACTGCTGTCCCATCTGCCTAGAGAGGCGCAGGACCGTGGCATTCCTATGCGGACACGGTGCCTGCTCCAAATGCGCCGCCACGCTCTCCACTTGCCACATGTGCCGCCAGGACATCACCAGCAAGATCAACCTGTATTGAACAAACAAACTTGCTAACCTAAACCTCAAAATTAAACTCCTTTACCTGATCTATGTAGCTGTTGCATGTGATCCATCGGCGGCTATCCCCAGACACAGATGTCGCATATGTGATTCATCGGTGGCTATTATCGTACACAGATGTGGTATATGTGATCCATGAAGTTTCAATAAAGTGTATACATTGTGTCGAAACGTGCCGCGTGGTAGGATAGATTTGTGTTTAAAAGGCCAGCATTTAAAACGTCTAAGGCTGCATATACATATACATGCATGTAACAAAACGCCACGCGAACCACGAATTATGGAAAAGGAACGAAGAAACTGCAAGTGGCGGTTCGCGCCGTTTGCTGTTGCTTCATTAATATAAGTTATAAGCAGTCTTATGGGCGCTTTATCCACAAATTTTACACATGATATACATAATAATCGTTACTTTATTTTGTGGTTTATCTTCTATCCATGAAAAGATAATGTTGTTGAAGCCAGGATTATCAGAAGCCGCTTGGGAAGAAAACTTCAGCCTTCACATCTTACAAAAGAAGCAGAGCACGACTGACTGAAAAGAAATTTGGGGTTCTTGTTTCATAGACGTAGATACTGCGGTTATATGTATGACAAAATGAGTAACCATTAACTTTTTTTTGTGACAATTTCTTTTATTGCTCTATGTAGGAAAAACTTCCAATAATAATATATTTACATGATTGCCATATTGAGATCGCATTAATTTCTATAACACAAACTGGGGAACTTGGGTTGGAAGAGTTAAAATGAAATCTGTTTAATATACATAGTTACTAGAATTAGGTAAGATATAATATTATTATGTATGTGTCTTTACGTCCAACATGGATTATATTAAAAATTAATGGAATTATCAAAAAATTTACATTATTTGTGATAATGTTTAAAAAAAGCCGTGATGACTGAAATCATTGATAAGTTTCTGCATTTCAAAAAAATATTTATTATTCATATGTTGTTGATGATATGCAAAATAAATCAGGTCATGTTTTTGAAATACATATACATACAGTGAAACTCGTACATAAGATGTTTTCAAACTACAAGAATTTTTATTTATTTCTGTATATTGAATTTAAATACATACACAATGTTTTACCAAATAAAATGTTTTGTCATAATATATATTGCTTTCTGGACAATAAGTTAAATATGTTTGGTTGCAAAATTATCATAATCTGTAATTCTTTCAAAAACTGGCAGGACTGGATGGATTATTTTTTTAATACAACGTCTAGACACCTTTTCCTGCATAATTTTAACTATTTACAAAAAAATGATTATTTCAATAAAATTCAATTAAAAATATATTAAGATGACATTTGTAGAATATAATAATATATACATATAGTATACACAGGGCTTTCTAAAATGGGAAAGTTTTTTTGTTTGTATATTGAAAACCCTTATTGAGTTTCACCGTATTGCTATTATATTTGGCTTACCTCTCTTAAATCATAATTTTTGATTTTATCACATAGAAGCATTTTATTTTATTTAGACTGATTTTATAATTTATTTTGTTTCCGAATTTTCATAATTTTGAAGCATTTATAAACCTGTTTATTTATTAATTAACTTTAGGAGGTTAACACAAATAATATTGGCTTCGTCCAGACACAGCACAGTGCATGAGGCAATTCCAACTAGCAATTTTTATTTATGCATCCATATGAAATATCGAACAAATGGAAAGTGTCAAATATGTTATATATGTGTAGTTACAATTGGTATCATAATAATCTGTTAGTGTACGAGTAGACAAATGCATCTGGTTATCACCCAGTTGTTGCGAGTTCAATTTCTCCTAACCAAGTCTTCCATCATTCCACAAGCAACATCTTCAACTTATTCTTTTAGATTATATATTTTTTTGTTCTTGTTCTTATAATGATGGTAGTACAGGTATAGGAGGAATTACAATGTTGTCATGTTATTCATAACCTGGGAATGTTTGTCTTTCTTTTATTAAAAAAAAAATTCCGCTTTGCAAAATTGTTCATTTGCTAATTGGGAATACCTCATGTGCTGACAGCAGGTTGTGTAGACGGAGCGGTTGATGTAAATGTGGTATATTTATACATTTGCGAGATAAAAACCTTTTAATTATGTGATCCTTTTAAAAACGTCCATATTGTGTATTTTAATACATACATATTTATGTATTTATTCAAAGTCAGTTACCGAACATTAGGTTGCCTTAAGTTAAGTACATGTTATGCAGAAGAAGATGATTTTGGTGCTGTAGAAGTAATGAGTATGTATATAATTAGTAACGCTCTGTGGTAGGTTTAGTCTGTAGTTTTATCATGCGTAATATCTTCAAATCGCCACACATTTCTGTGCAAATAGAATATCTGCTAGAAGATAATTAGACCCTGTACACAAATCAGAACCAACTGATATGACACAAGTTTGCATGTAGCCGTAGCCATCTAGTGTTTCTAATAAAATGAGTAAGAATAATATTACATATTTTGATTAAAGCTGTTAAATTGACAAAACACAAATCGGAAAATGCTTTTAGAAGTATTGTGATAGATGTTATGTACATTTGATAATATTTTTATATGTAGCAATTTTTATAAATGAATATTTACGAATTAAGATTTGAGTCCCGGGAATTTTCTTTAGAAATTAGGTAATTTTATATTTTACTCCCTGTCTTGAAGATTGGACTGAACGCCCTTGTGGAAAAACACCTAACATTTTATTATCCACTGTCTAACAAAAATAAACGATACATGGGTACAACACATAAATGGTCGTTTACCTGTTGTGTAAAAATTTGAAACATGTTTATTAGTAAGGGCCTAACAATGTTTATTTCGGTAAAACTTGTAATGTTTCCCCCCACAGCTTATTACAGGGAGTGAAGTATACAAGTGCTGTAAATTCTATAGGAACCTATGGTTAAAATAATATTTTATAGATTGGTAATTGAAAGACTGCTTTTTCAGAGTACAATATTGCTTTGGACATTATTGTTTATTTATTTTTTTTATTATGAAGTGCGGGGATGTGTTTGGAGATTGAAAGAGGAGTGGATTTGAAAGTCGAGCACATTCAGGGTTTTAATTTTTAAGCTTAATTTTTGTCCAACATCAAATTCTCAGTATTATTCGTTTTGTTGCTAACAGAACTTATTATTATTCTCTTCTCTTTTTTCTAAGTTAAAAGTGATACTATAATTTCAATATTGTAACTTGCCCATAATGTTATTTTGTAGTATTTATATTTCCCTCGTATAATAATATTTTTCCTCCGTTACATTACATGTGGTCATGAAACAAATCAAATGAAAATTAACTTTTTGAATGTAAAGATTTATGTTATGTATTTATTACAATTATTCTCTTTTGTATAGTTATTTATTATGAATACATGCTAGTCTTCGTATTGACTTTATTTACATATATCACCCACTTTGTATTGTAATACGACAAGTTTATTGCATATTTATACTGTCTATATGTATGTATTAGTATTTAGAAGCTTTTGCCAAATTTCTCCATAATTATGTGATTCTCTTTTATTTGATGTGTTAATAATAAAACTATCAATTGAAGAGATTTTTATGGAAATTTACCATGATTTTGACAAAATTATTTTATGATTCATCACATTTTATCAAGCAACTTCTTTTGAAGTTAATCAATGTTAAACTATTTATGCAATATACATTAATCAAGTTATTTAAACTGTCCATCAGTGTACAAATTGAATATTCTATTACTGACAATGTATTTATTCTTCCTTCTAGTATAACAAGGAAATATATCACACATCAAGTCGTGTTGTTGGTGTAGGAACCAACATCTACATTATTATCATTATCACTATCATAATCATAATATATATTGTTGTTCTTAAGAAAATATGTAAAGCAGACGTTTTGATGTTTAAAGACCTTAAAATATATATTACAAATTCTTATTAAAGAGACAAAAAATATGAAGTGAAAAGATTTATGAACGACTAAATGTAAGGATATGCATAGTAACAATATTAATAAAAAATATTCACAGTGTTTCATTGTGTATTTTACTTTAATTTTCATTGAACATCGACCATCCATCTGTATAATCCAGATCACCATTATTATCTTGACAAATGGCACTATTAAAATATTTGCCGTCAGACAAAGAGGAATCATAAATTTTATCACTTGGAGGAACATCTTTTATATCATCGGTTTGGCAGTAAATATTTTTTAACACAGAGTAATCAACACTGTTAAAAGCACAATCCATATTGTCAAATACAAAGTCATCACAAATCTCTGGCTTGATTCCGTATGTTTCGTACAAGAAATTAAGGATACCTTCGTAGGATGTTAAAAAATTGAAAATCTTCTTTTGGCTTTTAGTCAACACTTTTTCTAACATGAACACAAGATGGTGATGAAAACACTGAAAAGTAATAGGCTTTTGATATTCACAAATGTTAATCCAGTCCTGGACGCAGCTTATTGGTGTTGCAGGCGCTCCTGTGAACATAGACGGGTTGTTCAACATTCCCTGGGCACTCATGACCCCGTCACACCCAGTCTCTGCGAACACAGCCTCTGCATTTTCTAAACTTTTAACATTTCCATTAGCTATAACAGGAATTCTGAGTGATTGTTTAATCTCTTTCAAAGCTGAGATATCTACCGGGTCACAAGTCTTATGCCAGGCTTTTCTGCCGTGGACAGTGAGAAAGTTGACTCCGCAGTTCTCCAAACTCCTGCAGAGTTCTATTGTACTTTTGAGATCTTTCAGAAGCCTTATTTTTACAGATACGCTGTATGAATCTGGTAAATGGTTTTTGAAATTGCGTACTAGGGAATGAATGATATCAGGTTCGGTTAACAGGCCACATCCGTAGCCATCCTTGATTGCCCATCGCTGTGGACAGCCGCAATTTAAATCGACACCATCCACATATGGATAAACCAGTTCAGAGGCTCCGACAAAGTCGTGAACAGTTTTAGCAGCAAACTGTGCAATCAGAGGTGTATCTGTTGTATTTGTAGCAAATTCATTTGAACGGGCTTTTGAACTTTGGCAAAAAGAATCGGCTAGAATCATCGGAGTGAAGCAGAGGTCTACACCATTCCTAAAAGTATCAAAAAGAGGAACATATATTGTAATAAATAATATAAAATAATGGTAAACTGTGAAAACACCGCTGCATGCCGCTACCTGTTAAATAGGCATACATTTTGAAAAGTTAACTACTTTTAAACTTAATTACCACAAGAATCGGTTTCAGTCGTGATAGACAGAAAAAATTTGCATTACAAATATGATTTTCATTCAAAGTTAAAAATCGTCCATATAAATATAAACATCTCCTTTGCCGCCATGTTATTTTGTATGGATTTGACATTTGCGAAGTTTCGTTTCAAACTAAATACGCATGAATTACTTAATTTACCTAAACTAAGAACCTATTTTGTGTACGTAAATAGTTGTTTCTTGTAGTAAGTACTTAATTGTTGAAATGAAGTGTGATTTCCATAATCTGAGCTTAAAAGTGCGGAGGCGTTTTCACAAATTAATAAAATAATAATAACTTAAATTAATAATTTAAAATATTAGGAAAGTAAATTGGTAGGACGGTATACCTTTTAACCAGAGTTCTAAATTGTACTTTACTATATCGCACCATGGGGGCACATACTTTCAAAAAAGTATTTTCATCCTTTGCCGTCGCAAAAAGAGAGGAGATATCCGTTTTCATTTTGTCCATTGTATATTCTTACTTACTGTTAAACAGTTTCTAACGTATATTAATAAATTAAAGGAAAACAATCAAAACCGAGTTCAAAGTATTCAAACGCCAAACGCACGTGAATTCTATGTCAAACGTCAAAATGAAAATGACAGTAAGCAGTCAGAGACAAACGTAGGAATTCACCATAAACAAACGTAATTGAGAATTGAAACATAAATACACAACACAACGAACAGTTCGCGGAAAATCAGAACCCTTGTATTTTTCATGTTTTAGAATTATGTTTTTTTCTCCTTTATAGTTATTTCAGTTATCTTACAATACATATTTTTTAGACCTCAATAATGTTGCAATGATCCGTGATTTATTGGAATGTTTCGCAGTGAGTTGAGCCGTTTATAACATAAGTTCACCGATTTGCCGCTTGAGGCGCGCCGGGCCAAACCGCGCGAGTTTTGTCGCAAACATTGTGCCGCGAAATCTCAAATCAATGCAACTCCTCACCTAATCAGTCGCCCGCACGCGGTTTCTACTATTTCTTTTTTATTCTACTATTACGAATTGTTTGACATTCAATTTTTATAAGTGACATTAATTGTTTATGTTTTAATCACGTAATAGACCACTTTACTTGAAACTTATTGTTTCAATATATTCACTTGGTGAATGCTCGGGAATAAAAGGATTCCTTTATAAGAGGAAGTTTTTTTAAATATATTTCTTGCGATATAAAATAAGGCGCCGCCGAGCATAAAAAATCTGTTTTCTTTCCATTTTGAGACTTCTCTACTTTGTTGGTAATTAATAAAAAGAAAAATAACAAAAACAAATAACGCCCATTCTTTTTCATTCATCAATGAATGCTAAAATAATATAGTCATTTAAAAAAGCACGTACACCAAACTTCAATAATGTTAAGTGAACAGAAACCTATTCTAAAATATAAGTGTTAGACACCGACAAGACTTATCGTGTGAATATTGTTATTCAAGTGATTTTTTTGGAATCGTGCAACAAATATAATATCTGAGAATAATCTGTGACAAGATGATATGACAAGGTGAGTCTGTTTCAATAATGTTAATGCTTTGTTTTGTCAATACTTGATTTTGCAACAATACAAATTTTATTTTGTATAATGAAAAAAACTACTAACACAAAACTTTTCAACATAATTATTGAGAAAGAAATACTGTTGAAATAATATTTGATTAGTTTTTCTTCAGTCGTTATTGACCACCGGTTATAATTTAACATTTTAGTAAATACCTACCTAAACACCTATGTATATTACAATGTTGAATGTTGGTACCTATGGTAAGATTTTAAAGAATTTCCCCGAAATTATAAATCATGGATGCTAAGGATGGATTGTTTAAAATTTTTTTATCAATTCATCAAATCGTTGAAGTTAATTTTCATGTTCTGTGAAAGTTCTGTTCAGGTTCTGTGACTATTTCAGTTTTTTGAAGCAATTGGCCTATAATGATATAATAACAGAATTTGAATAGAACTTACACAGAACATGAAAGTTAAATTATTCAGAAATTTGATGATTTGTTCAAATTTTTTGAAACAACCCGTCCTAAGGGTTTAAGTGTTTTCTGAACATTATTTTGAAGAAACATTTTATTAAGAATTGTTTTCCATGAAAATTCACGGGACGTTACTTGACTTCCAACGACAACGTGTATTATATCTTAGAGATAAAATTATAAATGGACTAAAATAGTTAAACATATGACGCACATTTAAAAAAAAATAGTCTTGCTAATATACCTAATGATGACAACATTGATTGCTTCTTCGAACGGGATAAACGTACAGTGCAAGAAGTTGGCGGTATATATACATAATAATACGTATTTACTTTATAGCTTGAAAGGATTTGAAAATATTTTTAAAAAGATACATTTTTATTTCACACATTCCTACTCTGAAAATTTCACTCGTGCGCTTGTTACAATATAAAATACAATGAAATTATAATATAATTTTGATGCTGGGGATACCCGTTCAAAATAAATCGCCAGGTAATGTGGCGTAGGGGTATTGAGTAATCTAATATAATGTTATTTGGTTCTTTAGAAATAATTATTAGTTATTATGAAAACAAGAATTCATAAATTTATTAATAGCACATCGCCATCTGGCATAAAATTAAAATTGTATTAAAATACAATATTTCTGTTACACTTCGTAATTATAATAAATATGTCGGGTTCTAAACAAGAGTTTAGGAGGTTTTACCGTCATGTCTTTCATCCCGAGTAGGTACCTACCTTCCTAACTCCTACATTTGAAATAGAAGAACAGAACAAACAATACGAATGAGATCGAGTTCGTTAATTGGCCTGAAGAAAGAAAAATTATTACTTCTTCTAACGCAGCAAACTTATTTGGTGGCACCATTTTAATTCTAATTAATAAAATACTTAGTTTTTACCACTTTTATTGTTTATAAAAACCTAAAATAAATAATATAAACAATAAAAGTGATGAAAACTAAGTGTTTTATTAATTTGAAGAAAACATATTGTTTTGGACGCTCTTTGGTTTTTCGTTGTTGTGAAAATAATGTTTTGAAATCACATTCGTTGTTCGTGTTTGAATTCCTCGAGTACCGTGCTCTTGATCAGCGGTCGCCAAAATTTAGGACTTTAAATGCATAATTTTATATTCCGCGGACGACTAAAAAGATTTATTATATTTAAAAAAATATATAATAGAAAAAATAAAATGCACGTGGTCAATAAAATAAAACCATTAATTGTGATAAAATTATAGAAACTTTATGATTTTTTTTAAACAAAACAATTAAAATACAAGTGTGGTCTAATTATATTAAACTTTTAGCATTATTTTATTAATAATATATTTTAATGTACGTATATTAATGATAAAGCGCCAGTTGTTTCGCAGAATTTGAATATTTCATCAAATTCTGTGAAAAAAACTGGCCCTTAACAAAGTATCCTCCGACAAAATATCCCTCGACATAATATCCCAAGGACAAAATGTGTCTCCACTACGCTGAATTCTTTTGTTGTTAGGTTAGGCTAGATTCGGTTAGGTTAGGTTAGGTAAGGTTAGGTTAGGTTAGTTTTTAGCAGATGTGTTGTGGGGGATGTTTTGTCCGTAGGATATCGGGGATATTTTGTCGGGGGATGAAGACGCGCGGAACCCTGCAAAACAGAGAAATGTGTTTATTTGAAGCTGATATCGGAATCGTATTTTGTTTGCTGTGCCTTTTTACCTAAATAAGTTTTGGAGAATTGAAGCAGAGTTTTCATCGTCTTTTCACTGATCACTAGGCAAAGGGTATTAACATTTTATGGAGAGCCAAAATCTGAGGTGATGATAATGATGAATGAAATTTAGATTTGGGAGTATCGTTGGACAATACACCCGATACCTATAACTGCGACAGTGACAGCAATAGTATTGGTAAAATACCTATTATTCAAATTTCTCAAACTAAATAACATAAGCTGATAAATGTGTAGGTATTGTGGTTGCGTTTGTGTAGGTACCTACCTGAATTTCTTCAGCAGATGTTCTCGTGGCAAGTGCTTGATTTTTCCTTTCCTTCCATTCCATGTTTCCTCCTACATTCACTTTCGGCCAATTTCATCAAACATCATTGTCATAAATTACACTTACCTTCAGTCCATTTTTAAAATCATGTAAAGCCATACTATCATGTGCTTTTTTACATTATTTGGTGTAAGTGTTACATACAATTTTCGGAGGTTAACCCGGCTAACGTTGTTCTGTCATATATTTTATTTCTAGTGAATATTTTGGTTGTTAAATAAAAAATAACGAATGTATTGTAAATGTGTCGAGATGGGATCTATGACAAAAAGAGGAATGTAGCGCTTTAGACGATGACCGCCGATATAAATAATTTGGTTCTGTTGAAATGCGAACGACGCGCGACGGTTAAATTTGTTCATACAAAAATACTAAAATCGCGATTAAAAAATGGGAGGGTTAAAATTAGGGGTTATAGGAATTTTTGATGCCAAAAAAAATACAACAACAAAAAAATAGTCAAAAACACCCTAACTTTTATAAATTATACATAAAAAAAAATCATAAAAATCATTCGAACCGTTTCGGAGGGTTGCGACCACAAACACGGTGACACGAGATTTTTTATATGCATATATAGATATATTAGATAAAATTATAAGTAAACAAAATATAAATAAAAAAGAAAATAGTATTAACTATCACTTATGCAGGATTTAGATATTGTAAATTACTCTTGTCCAATAATGAGTTTTATTATTCATCTAGATTAAAAATAATTAAAGAAAAACGAAAGATCGAAGAAATCGAATAAAATGTAAAATAATGTTTTATGTTTACATTTTATTCGTAACATTCCATTTTCCGAATAACCTCTCTGTATTTGAAAAACTCCTACTACCATAATTAAAAACGAAAGATGTTGTTTATGCAATGATAGCGAACTTAGCTAGTAGCTAACTGGACGCATTTCTCCACTTAACTACCATTGGTCAAGTCTTCAGTTCACCAGCTGCAAAGTTAATCATGTCAAGATGTTCCCACGTTTTTTCTTCATTTTTGATAAATTAAATGATTAACTTATAATTCACTTAAATACGCAAATTTAAACGGTGAAATCAGGAACATAAGTAGGGGCTTGTTCTCTCCATGATACTCGATGTGTTATTATGTTTTCATCGGAATGGCGGTTCGCTGTCATGTAAGATATAATTTTAATGATTGAATCCCAGGGTTTTATTCACCGAATGTAAAATTTAACAAATTCGTAAGTAGCATGATTTACTTTGTGGCTTGTAAATCTTAAGCCCATTGAATTTAACACAACCGGTAGAGAAGTGTTAACCAAAGGTGTTATAACAACGTCATGTATTTATATTGTAAATATTTAAAAATTCAAATTTAAATTTTAAGTTTATTCCGGGCGGGCGGACACCGGGTAGGCGGCGCAGATTTATTTTTTAAATAAATCTACAGTTTAACTGCGAGATTGATGAAATTTTGCACATTTGACATTCAATATAAGAGGAAGGTCACCGTCTAAATCTGATTTCGAAAAAACTCGGCGCCAAGCCCGGGCAACGCTGGGGACTTCAGCTAAGTTATATAAAGTAGCTGAGAAAAAGTTTTATTGTTAATTTTACAATTACAAAAGCAGTTATATTATATTCTATTCTATTTTCTGTGATGAATATTCACCGTAATGTAAAATATTTTGTCTAGTACCTATAAAGTTTGTTGCATACGAGGCGTATAATAGGTGGGCGTGGTCTATCTCATGATATCGCTCGCCGTAGGTACAATTTCATTCAGTCGTCACAGATGGGTATTACGGGTAATATTGACCGGACAACTCAACACATGCAACTTCATCATCTCCTTTGAAAAGTCATTAAAAGTGATGAAAAAATAGGTTAAATAGGATACGTTAGGTTAGTTTATGGGGTATTTTTTAATATATATATTTTTTCATAACTTTTAATGAATTTTCAAAGGGGTGTTGAAATGATGCTTTCTTGAGTTGTCGTGGAACTATAATAAATGTGTGATGGTTGTATGGGATTGAATGACTAAACCTCCAAATATTCATATATTTACTCCCCGGCGTTGCCTGGACTTTACATAGAGTTTTTCGAAATCAGATGTAGACAGTGACCTTCCTCCTGTTTTGAAGGTCAAGTTAATAAAACTGATAATAATTTGTACAAAAATCAAAACTACGCCACACGAGTGCGCCCGTTGTCCGCCTGCCCGCCACAGGCACTCTTCTTTATATACCTAAATATATAGATATGCTCGATTTTAATACCTTAGAAGCCCGCTGAACAATATTTTTAGGAAAACATTTTTTAAGCTAATCTCTGGTACTATACTAAATCCGCATACGTTGAAAGAGATTAATTCATATGTCCCTAACGCGTATACTCATGGGAAATGCCATACACTTTTTTATGCTCCGAAAGAGATAACTTATATTAGAACGCGCCAATAAACAGAGCGACTCAACTGCTTAACGATTCTGCTTTGACCATCGATATTAATGTCACTTGCGTCACATACGTCACAACTGTTCTATGGAGAACCTGAAAAAAATATATAAATAGATATCCCCCGTGTATTATTGTGCGGAATTAACTAGACAAAATTACATTATTATTTTTGTTTTAAACCAGTACATTGATTGAGATAAAATGTATATTGTATATAATATATATATACACACCTACCGTGTTTCACCGGTGGTTTTGGTTGCACAGTGCACACTCATTCATTCCACGAAATTTATAGTGATTACAGATTATTCACGAAAATCTAAAGAAAACGAATTACATATGTAGATGATTTTTCCATGCCCCGGTTTCACACATTTTGCTTTAGATACAAAATGACTAAATACCCAAAAAAATGGAACGATCTTTTTACAATAAAAAATGTAGGTATATACAAGTACCTAGTTATTTTTTATTATAAAAAAATATAACTCACATAAGATTTTAATTTATGGTTATTTAGAGGCTACTTTGGCATTTTTTGTGACTAAACGGAAATTACGTACAAAAAAATCTTACCCTTAGATGAAATATAAATTATATATTGCTAATAAAGCGTTTAGTTCGTTAATGATATGTAAATTTAAATAAGAACACGAAATTGATATTTTTAAATTTGAGCTTTAGTTCTTCGTGGAATACCTTGACAATTATAGTAAAACGGTCTAAAAAAAACGAAATTATGTTTTAAATTGTTTTAATTATTTTCCGTATATTTTTGCCGTTTGTAATTTCGAATTTCGACGCGATCAATCGTTTAGCAATATACATATATCAATCTATAAATAATAATTTAATACTTTTTTATGTTAAAACTAGATTCGAAACATTCATCAAACAGCTAGCGAGTTCTCGACGCCCTTTAAGAGGGAATAACCAGACAAAACCGGAAATATTTCATTTTTAAATCAAATTCAAGACGTATTGACACTATTGACTCTTTTTCACAAAAAATTATAAATTGATTTCGAAAGACTGTCCTTTTATCTAGATAAGTTAAAACATTGCTTTAAAAGTAAAGCAATGTTTTAACTTTTGAGGAAATATGTTTATTTTTAGTACAATAAGGTTTTACCGTAGGGCGTTGGCAGATTTGTTAAATTTTCAAACAAAATTTTGTATTGTACAACACACATTTCAAATCATGTAATCAAGCAGTAAAATAAATCAAAAAAAATTCTGGGAAAGCTATGTGTCAGAATTTTAATTTTAGTTTTTAAAAAATCATTTAAAAAAAGATTCGCACACGTGTTTTTTGACGAAAATACTTCAGTTTGTCTATTTATTTACGGTCTTACAAACTAACATATGATTTTTTTACATTCTTATTTGCTTAGACATTATTGAAGAATTAAAAATACTTATGATCAAAAAATATTTACAAAAAGTACTTAATTTTAATAGTTTTATCATCACGCCTTTCAGCATTTTTGAATGTAGGAATAAATTAAACAAAAATTTGAATGAAATAAAATCGATATTCAGTTTTTATTTTAAAAAGCTGGTACAGAAAATAATTAATCTTTCTCAATGGAACCGCCCTGTACGATCGTAAGAACATCTTTCGACGAAATTTGAATTCTCGGCCGCTTGCTGGTTAATGATCCTTAAAACTAGATTCGTAACACTAATCAAACAGCTGGCGAGTTCTTGAGGCCCTTTAACTTTTGGCGGTCAATCGTGAAGTTTATCTCGGCCACTACATCCAAATATAGTTATCAAAAAAAGCGGGCAGAGAACCCCACTTGCGCGGTTTCAAGTATATCATGATTAAACTCATCAATTATTTTACCAGAATGTATCAAATTTATGATAGGCGTATGTAAATATCTAGGCTTACATTATTTATGTCCGCCGAAAGCACTATAAGTTAAAAGGAGCTCTAGCCCGGTGAAATCGATATCTTTACAATATCGGATCGATAGGCGTAACTTTCGATGATTTTATATCGATGTCCCTATCTCGGTTACACCATTGACTGTCGAACCGATATTGAAAGGAAATAAATAAGAAATCGATGTACGCTGGCAACACTGGAGGTGTTTTCTATGAATTCACAATCCGAAACGTCAACGGCCAAATAGTTACGTAAAAATACTGATAAATCGACAATGTTAAATTGAGATACTAACGTAAATAAATATGCATTGGCACTCCGCAATTACTTTTTGACACTAAACGGGAGTTAACTATTTAATCACGGCTTTAGTCATATTTCAACCACTTTAGTTTCTTAAAGATCGAACGGAATAAATTGATCGCGTCTTGGTTGAATTATTTAAGAATATGGATCTCGTATGCGACTTCCTTCATTCCTAAAAGCATCAGTTGAACTCTGTACTCTGTTCATTAATAAGGGTAAATGTTCCGCTATTGAGTCCACGCTCAAAACACACTTTAAAAAATTTAAATTAGTTGTACTAGGTAGATAATAGTTAGTAATAAGTAATTCAGTAACCGAAATTTAAAAATATTGCGTTTTAATGATTATTTTGTTAACTTTAAAAATGCGAAATGTCGTTTTTCAAGGACCGCCATGTTATTAATTACGACGATGAAATATGCACTTTTAAAAGGAAAAATCACTCTCTGTCAGTTACACAATAGTAAGTACAAATTTCAATCTTCGAAAATGATAAATAATGCGTATTAATCATTATTTTGTTAGGTTTCGTAAATTCAAAAAATCATCACTTATTACGCGTGCATGACGCGAGACGCAAGCCTATATGAAATGTGAAACTGTTCCTTAAATATACCAAACCATCCATAACTGTTCCATGTGAAACATGTTTTACATGCAATTTGCAAATGAGCCAGACCTAAAAATAAAAAAAAGCATTCACGAAACGAGTAGCTAAAAGCGATACATAGACGATATCATTACGAAAGTACCTGATTTGCCAAATTACGTATGTAATTATTTTAATACCTAAAACGAAAATAAATAAAAGAACACGCACGCGTTTTTCTTTTCAATAACACCAAGTTTTGAAAGGTTTGTACTGCAAGTAGGATTAGTATTATAGACAAGTTTGTACCTGTATAACAGAAGAACATGGAAAGAAATGTCACTTTCTTTTGTATCACAAACCATGTTACACAAACCTAACATAGCCGCTAAACTACTTGAAAACTGGGATGTTTTTCTTGCTTTGACGCGAGCAGGCGGTATAAAGGGGCACTTTCTTTTGTATCACAAACCATGTTACACAAACCTAGCGTAGCCGCTAAACTACTTGAAAACTGGAATGTTTTTCTTGGTAGGTTATTTTACAACAATTAATTGTTATTATATTATTTGAAACAACTGGTTACGTAAATGTTTTTGAATTTTTAGGTTGGTAGTGTGTATTTACAATTTGCGTATTGCAGTTTCACACGGCACAAGAATGGCCTTCTTATTTAAAAAGATGGCGGTCCTTGAAAAATGACATTTCGCATTTTTAAAGTTAACAAAATAATAATTAAAACGCAATATTTTTAAATTCCGGTTACTGAATGACTTATTACTAACTATTATCTACCTAGTACAACTTATTTTAATTTTTTAAAGTGTGTTTTGAGCGTGGACTCAATAGCGGAACATCTACCCACGTCCGTAGGGAAAAAAACCACACTCAGTGGCCATCATTTATGTCAGGACAGTAACTTTGGTGGTAGAGGGCGCTACTACATTTTAAATAATAGAACCCCTTTCTATTAAACTATACTTGCTTGAGATGTTAGACTGCTGGCTTCCTCACTAGCTTACTAGATTAAAAACAAAGCTGGGTCTGTTTACATGTACAGCTACTTACAAGATTACTAGCAGTAGCTTGCTGTCTTGGCTTCAAATACAAGCTTGTGTATTTCGGGCATAAGTTTCCATATTTCCACACCGTAGAGAAATATGGGGAAAATAAAAATAAAAATAAACAGATGGCGCCTCCTCTGCGTGGTCTTCGTTATGAATTTTATACATATATGGCTAGATTTTCAGTGAGCTATTATTCTGTTATAGGTTGGGTGACCGTCTCAATTGCAGGTATCTACTAGGTGTCAATCACAGGAGTAGAGAAAAGTTTAGGAGATAGCAAAATATTAATGACCGTGGAAACCTCAGATCCGAAATGATCTTTCACCTGCTTACTAAACCTACGTATTAATATTATATTAATTATTTATATTCCATATTCATGAACAGACGGCTTTATTTGGTGATTTAGACGTTATGTTCACGACATGAACTCGCGGGGTATTATGTCTCAATCAATTTAGCTTTAATTATATTTGGTTAATGTTAATAGATAGGTAGTTTAAAGACGAGTAAGTGCTAGGCCAAAACTAATTGAATTACAGAGAAAAAAAAATAATATCATGGTTTGAATTTTTTATATAATTAAAAATGTGATTGACTCAAACAACTAAAACGTTTCAACGTTTCAAAAATCTCCCATTCTCCCTTTATTATAAATTTATTGTTAAAAAATTATGGTTGCTCCAAATTTAAAAAAGGCTATTAGTCTAAACCAGCGGTTCCCGAACTCTGTTTGGATGTTTGCGTAACCCCAGTTCCATCGTAGACTTCGATTTTTTATATAATTTTTTTCTGCTCTCCTTTCATCTGTAGGGAAACCGCTTGCACAGCGCGAGTGTAAGCTGTGCGCCATAAAGTTTAAGTTTAGACTTACGGAATTGAATACTTTGTTTGTATGTAAGCACTATGAAATGATACACGATTATTACCTACTTCAAAAGCGTGAGCCAGAAATACAGGCAGAGAGAGCCCTTTATAAATTAATAATAGACAGCCCAGCCCTATCGCAGTTAGTTTTTTTGAGAATATTTTATTTCGCGCTAGTCCCAATTTCCCGACTATGACATCCCAAAATGGGGTATGTTTTGAGGATGGAGGAATTGGGATGTGAATTATAATCTTCATACATGGAATAAAGGTTGGCAAGCGAAAATTTAGTTTGGCTCAAGGTGAAACCAATAAAAATATTGCCGATTTTTGTTTTCGGAATGGTATGTCCCTAGAAACATTTATTTGTGATAGATATTATTTAATGTCTTAATAGTGACAGGATATATTTGCTCAAATGATAACTGATTAGAATTTCTAGGAAAACCCAAATTATAGAGTATGTGATGTAAAAAAGCAACACGGATATCGTACAAAACTCTCGTTTTGGGTAATAATTGCCCCCCTCCGGCTCCCATGCGAGAGGGTTATATCAAAATGATTTATGTTTTTACTATTGAAATTGATAGCTAGCGCAAATAATTTTAGTGGAATTGTAAACCAATGTTTAATTATTTCATTTATTTACACGAATAAGAACCTCATGATAGTTGATTAAATTCATGTGTAAAAAGTAACTTAACTTAATTAAAGAGATTATTCTATCTTGAATATTTGTATAGCTGTATAAACTTTAATTAAAAACACTTTTCCTGATTAATAAATCACCCTAAGGTATCACAAATATAATGTTGTATTCCCAAAAAATTTCTGCGGCTTTGAAATTACGAAAAATGTTTAAAATTCAGAAAGTTTTAGAAATCGTCACTACAACAAAAAAAAACATCACGCAAGAGGTTCATTCAACGTCACAGTGTTGTGAGCGATTTGGTACATCGTTTCGCATACCGAATATATTATTATCTATAGCTCTTGGAAGTTTGTAAACGGAACTGAAGCCGCGAATTAACGATCATCGCCGATCCACACCATTCTCTCGTCCGGCGGCGGTGATCTATTAAAATTCTTACCAATCTCCAGCCATCTCACGTTTAACGGTTTTTTCTGTTGAATATCCAGTACAGCGGAAAAGGTGCAATATACAATCTTTCCGATATTCTTTTCTATTCTAGTTGGAAAAGAAAACTTTTTCTTGTAGTTTTCTTTACCAACTAGATAAAAACGTATTATATCTCTTATAGGTACATTAATTACGACCTTGGCATACCTATAATGGAGAGTAGGGTTGATTTCTTAAAAAATGTTTAATATTTTAATTTTTGTAACTATCTTGTCTTAAGACCGGAGAACAGTAGAAAAGTATTGTGTTTAATTTATAAGCACAATTTTGATATTAATAACGTAAAGCAATGAAACAGAAAAAAACAAGTAGAAAACAAAGAAAGATTTAGGTGCCACCTGAGCCTGAACTCGGAGGGGGGGCATGTTCCAAGAAACACCAACACAAACACTCTTGTCCAACCTGGATTATTTCTCAATAAAATATTACGTATTTATTTTTTTTAAATCATTAATACTGTTTCACATAACAAACGTATTTAGTGTGTATCTAAAGGTAAATAAACTATTTTTTTTCACCACCTTCAGATAACTTATGGATATAATAAAAAGTATCTATTTATTGAACACAGGAAAATGCTGATAGGTGCTTACACTGATGCTCGTACCTTTGGAAAAAAACCACTATTGCCGATTTCTATTATTTAGGCACACCTGGTCAGGATTTGGCTTTGACTATATTGTCCTCTCTGACCAAGAGATGACTAATGCGAAATGTCATATTTACATAATTTAATTTCACATTTAATTATACATATTTAAATTTATTCCAAGCACCTCGCTGCTCACGTGAATTTTGCTAATACGTGGATAAGATAACGTTTAATAAAAAAATCTAACATTCGTTTTCTAGGTCAATTTAACACAAAATATAATGGCAAGTATTATTTTTTAATTAAAACTAGTTGTTCATTATAAAATATTCAATATTTCTTCCTAAGTATTAGACATGACCAGTTCCATTTTATCTAGTAAATCTACTCACTAGAACGAAAACGTAATTGCCAATTTATAATTTCGAACCATTCCAAAAATTATTCAAATCATTAAAAAAACATTAATTACGCCGGAACGGATCTTTCGATATACCTACGAGAAATTGGACTGGTTACTGAAAGAGTTTTTTAATCATTCGCGGATATCTTCAATGCTTTCTATCAGATTTAAAAAAAATTGTTAACCATGTCTATTTACGTAAAGATATCGGTAGTGTCTTGAAGATAAGAACAAATATACCTTCATCTTAACCTAAAGGCAGAAAATCTACTCGGTCTTTGGACTATGCCCAGAAATTCTTAGTATGCTCAAAATGTAATGCATTCATTTTATGCTCAAAATATTATTTCCATAATTAGTTACTTATATAATATAATAATAATAATAAGCCCTTTATTCTGAACTTCTGATAGGTATAAATACTAGACATGTTTTTGTTTATTATAATATTTCGAAGCTCAGTTTGCCTCTTGGCATAGGCCTCCTCTAACATTATTTCTTCGAGAGCTTTTTCAAGCTTCATGTAGTTTTTCTTTATTCTTTTTTCTTTCTTTCTTCGGTTCTAAGGGCTCTCGTACTTAAGGTTGCAATATTGAGTGTTTTGTTTCTTCTTGTTGTTAGAGGGTGGTGGTCTATATCTCCCGCGGGGACCAGCCGAATTGGGAGACTTTTTGTTAATAGGTTTTGATTGTTAATTCTTGTTGGTATTAGTATTCTTTGTTACCGATTTTCCGAGGCAATTATTAGTTTTTATGGAGTATTTATTTGTGAGTCAGAACTTGTTCGGTTGAGATAGTTCAGTATGTTAGGTCTGGTGATCTCTTTCGTGCTAGTTTTGGGTAGAGATTGGGAGGGAATGCTCAATATTTTGTTTTTATTTGCTTTATTTTGTGGTGATGACTTGGGAGAATCCGAAGTTCCTCGTTTTCTCTTTTCGGTAATGTTGTCCTTCGATTTTAACACTATCAGTTTGTCATATCTTATGTAAGCAATGTTTCCCTTCTTTTTCTCATCTTCTAGTTGAGGTTGTAGCTGTTTCCGTTTTTCCAGGATTTCCTTCGAGTAATCTTCTTTCACATTAATACCTGACGGGAGGTTTGTCTTGTTCTTGAGTATAAGATGTTTTTTCCATGAGAGGACGATTCTTGTTTTCGCTTTGTTTCCCTATTCTATACACGTTGCTAATTTCTTGGCTGTCCAAGTGTACTCCCACGTCTACTATGAGGCCTTTAATGCAGTCTATTAGGTCTCCTTCAGATTTTCCCTTCTCTTCTATTCCAAAGAACACCAGGTTATTTTTACGTTTTTCTCTGTCTACTGCTTTAAGTTTTTGTTCTAGTTCTGATACTTTATTTTTAAGGATATTGTTTTCCTCAATAATTGTTTTCATCTTCTCATCCAGCGCTTCCATCACATTTTTGGTTACCGAACGAGTTATTATTTCGGCTTGTTTCTCTAATTTCTCATCAAGTTTGAATAGAAATAATTCCATGTTTTTGTCCATTTTGTTTGTGTTTTATAAAAGTGTTAAAAAATTGCTGTATTCGGCTTTACGCCTAAAAGTGGGCAATCGGTGTTACTTGACTCGATTTGGAAACAAAACAGAGCTACCGTGTCGAGTTTTTATGTAGCAATTTTTGGTTAATTAGCACAAATTACGCACAGACAGTTTTATAAAACTTTTCACTGAGATTGTATTTATGAAATCCACTATTCTCTTGACCGAAAAGTTTCTTTTTTATTAACGAGATAATCAGAGATATGGTTTGTTTGTTTTGTGATAATTATTATTTATTAGAAAAAAATGGACAAATGTTCTCTAAAAAGAGAATTTCACCAGTTGAGAGTAATCACATTCGACGCGGAATTGTCACTTTACTTGGATTTAAAACATTCACTTATTTTATTCGGTCCGCTAGGCCGATGTATTTATTTCCAAAGTCACTTAGCTGTCACTGTTGTCAGAAATCAAATTAAATAATCTAAATAACTAAGTTTTAGACGAATAACATTCTCACAGAGTAATTCGCGGACTCTTTATCCGATGGTTATACTTTTTTGCGTGTTAGTTTGCGATTTTATTGTTTTTAAGCGTAACAAACAAGAGATTTGACAGAACGCGTCACATATGTTATTGTTGACTCGGATCCTATTAGTTATTATTATTAGATCCTATTAATTAGTTACTTAGAAACTTTTAAAAACTCGTATACCTAACTAAGTACACGTTAAAAAGGTAAATAAGCTATTTTGTTCGTTTCATATTTATCAAAAGTGCAATAATAAAACAAATATTTATTGATTCAAATTAATAAATTAATTTGTTTTTACCACTATAATTGATTATAAAAAATAAAATAAAAAACCAACATGTTTCGTAAGCTAAGCTTATTTCATCAGGGTTTTAATAATACAATATTTAAATATTTATTTTCAAATATTTATTGAATGAGCGTAGCTAAGTGCTGAAAACTCGACCGTTTGTCTGTAAATTTGTTTTTAATGTTTCAGTGAAGATAATTGTTCTTTTTTCAAATGTAAAAACGTCGTGTTTTTTTAAAAACTTTATTGTTCTCATTTTGTCAATGTTATGGTATGAAGAAAGTATGAAACAAGAATTGCCATTGAGATAGTGACGTTTCATTGGATGACAAATTATGTAATTCCTTATTAGGAATAATATAATAGAACAATATGTACATGGTAGCAAAATTACCACGTAGATACATAGGTCACGTAAAAAAATAGAATAACAGAACTTTATCTAAAATATTAATCTGTTAGAGGAATCTTTGAAGTCTTCTATTTGAACTTGAAGATTGCCCTACATATAAAAACATATCGATGAAATGAATACTTGAATGAAAAACGCTTCCCTGTTTTTAAGTAGGGTAAGTAGGTACCTAAAGACTCGACTGTTTCCGATGGCCATAAACATCAAATGGGAAATTATGTAGAAACTAGTTTTCTCGGGTTAGTTCTTAAGGTCAGTCGATTTTTTAATTACTTAACATATTAATAAGCCAATAAATATCTAAATGTATGCGGGTATTCGAGTATCATGTTTCCCCACGCGTGTTTGCGGGACGTACCTACTTGTACTTCGTATTTTTTGTTTAATCTCGATATTCTTAACAACTCGGATTTTAACTTATTTTCACGATTATATAACACAACCGTCTTATCTGCAACCTTTAGAGCACAGGCATCGGGTGGGAATGCTATCCTTGTTCTACCAGTATTTCAATGGAAGATGCTCCTAGGAACTAGCGTCATTGATCACTTCGGCACCGGTGCATAGTCGGGAAACACGACAAACGCGCGCCCAACATAATATACATGGTTGACATTTGTCACATGAGAACAGGTCGCTTCTTCGACTTGTTCTTGAGTTCAACAGCATGACTGTGGAACGATTTACCTCTGTGTTCCCTCCTTTCTACAACATGGGTCTCTTCAAGACCAATGTCCATTCCTTCCTCTCCTCAAAAGACCTCCCACACAGCTTCTCAGATGACATAGGCCCTGAGGAATATAATTTCCCTTAGGGAAATTCCCTGTGGAGTTAATGTAAAAAAAATACCAGACATATGTATGACGTATGAGACGTACTTGACTTATTAATAAATTATCGGTACCTACCTACTTATTTCGTTCATGCTAAAAAGGATTGTATCAATTTTTATCTCTTCATTTCCTTGGACAACTGCAGGTCGCTAACGTACAAACAACAGTTGACCTCGAAAATATTGAGAACATTTTGTCATTGTGAACTGTTTTTTATTAGAATAAGTTAACAATAATAATCTAAACGAAAATATGAAAGAGAACAAGACACAGAAAAACACTGATTTTACTGATGGGAATAACCTTCAAAAAAGTATAAAAAGAAAGTTTTTCTTATAAAAATTGTTTTTTATTCGTTGGCAATCTGCAGTCTTGCTTAGGAATTATGAGAAGTTACCGAAAGTTACAGATACAACCCTTATCGTTCGACTGTGCTTAGGGGTCGGTACCGCTGACCTTTTGTCCTCTCCCGCCTGGTTCTCCCGCAGGAACAAGAAATATAAAAAAATGTAAAAAAATTGGCTCATCCCGTACAATAAAATCAATTTTCTAGTAGGTATACATGTAGTACATAGAAAGTAAACGAAAAAAATTAAAGAACTCTGATGGGATACCGTAAATTTATTTGAAAATTCGTTTAGTTCATGACCCATTGTATATGAATTACGATGATGGGAACTTCACATTGTTAAGTAGATAATAATAATTAATGTGCCCGAGGCGTCAAAATTATTTTTGATTTAACCTTTGCCTTTTAAATAACTTTTTAAAATGTTTTTTTTTTCTTTATTTGGAAGCTATTAGTTCTCTACGCATAATGTATGTAAAACTAGCGTAGACCCGTGAATAATCAAGCGACAGGTACATACTATAATTCCAATTTTAAAAAAAATCTAATATTAGGATAAAGTACTTACTGTAGTACGTTGTCTGTTATTCAAATATATAAAATTTTGAAAATGACGATTAAGGCGCCGTTTCCCCGCTCAAAAAGAAAAAGATGGAGAGATAAGTAATTACGAATGTTGGAGAGAGCGCGCTAATATTTAAAATAATAAAATTGAAGCGAAAATGTTTAATAAAACACGACTCGTTTAAAATAGAGCAAACATCTCTTGGGGGCTGTCTAAACCAGCATTTAAAGAAACACTTTGATTTTTTTCATACATAAAACTTTTAAAATAACTGAAATAAACGTGTTTATAATAATTTTGGAGCACACTGCGATATTTTTCTATCGAGGGAAATTCATATACCTAATTTGCGTTTCGGCGTGGGGAATGTATAGATATTAAATATCTTAAAAAAATAAAATATATTTTTTTATGAGCTTAAAAACTTCAAATGTTTAAGGGAGATATATTATGTAAGAAATCGGTAGAAATTCATAGCAAATTCGAGTTCTATCCAAAGTTTGTTGATCCGGAGTTACGTATACGTAACCGAAATAAGTAGATATTTTTAATTACCAGTTGACTGGGTTCTATAATAAACCAGTGAAATTGCCGTATAAAAAAGAATGCCGAAGCTCGCCCTGCCCGTGTGCCGTGTGCCGTGTGCCTGATATTGTTTACATTATTCATATAATGGCCCAACCGAGCCTTTGTCCTACTTTCAAAACTAAATATGGTTTTGCCTTTGACAAATCTCCAAATAGCAGTTATTTATTTGGAATTTTCGCATAAAAATGAGAATATGTTTTTCATGGTTAAATTTTATGTTCGTGTTTATCTTCGTGCCCTAGAACTTCGTGCATACTAATTTTATTACATGAATAAAATCAAAAGTTCAAGCCTTTAAAACAGGTATCTAGTACCTACCACCATTTATGCTGAATTTATATAGGTCGTTATTCGGTCTAGAATGTTGTAATAATTCTGTCTAGAATAATGGCCCTTTCGAATTAATCGAAGAATTTATTTCATTTAATCAGAAACTATAGTCAAGTTTTCATATGGCCGATTATACAGTGATTTTTACCTTATTAAATGTCTGTGTTATAGGTAGGTCCAATAGATATCAAAATTGATAGACGAGCCCATCAGAGACAGAGGAAACAATTAAGTTGCGAGGAGCGGGGAGGCGGCGCGCGTGATTACTGATTTGTGAATAAATGAATCTGACAGTAGGTATGCAATCAACTAGCGTTGTAATAATATCACTATTTATACGAATTACTAGTCTCCTTTCAATGGCGCGCAAATTTATGGCTGTGTAAAATTTTTTACTACAAATCCCAAATCGGGTATAAGTTCAGGCTTGCTTCCAAAATTAAATATTTGTTACACTTTTTAGTTAGACACTTTTTCAAACGTGTTATAACTTACCCATCTCATTCATTTTAGCGTCGCTACGTTAGTCGGTTCGACTAGCTAGTTAAAAACGAACAGATCCTGCGCTGAAAAGTCACACAATGGACTCCGCCGCAAACCATTGCCTTACTTTAGTGAACTTTACTTTTTGCGCAGTGTCTGATTATTTCAATGTGCACTCTTCGTCGGTCAACGTACGGCTAATAACATTCTCGAAGCCTCTTGGTGTCAAAACTATGGTCATGTGATTTGCCTCCAGAAATAATATCCAGATTTGATGTTAGGGAAAGTCTTTCAATTCGGATGTCTATGCATGGTAGGTACGTAACTTTATGATTAGGCACAGGCCCCTACTGGCCAACTTGTTTATTATTATAACACGTTTTTAATCAAGAGAACATTTGGATCATTCCAAGTACAGGTATTAACGAGATCTATAACACATTCCCATTAAATTTTTAAACTAATTAACACTATCACGCACAATATGATAAATAGCAACTTCGGACCAGAAATTCGGGAAATCCATTTGATATTGCAATTTCTGAAACATCGTTAAATTTGGTGAAAATGCTGAATGTGAATAATATGATATTATATTACATTTCAACGGAAAGTGCTAAGAAGAATTATAATAATAATTTCGACATTTAAACATCATTTACGCTACCTGAATGAGCACGGGTCGATTTCAAAACTTATTGTTGTGCTCAAAGCTTGGCTATATCTTCTGCGTTCATTACTTCCTTCAAAATACCCTCCACATCGCATCAAAAATGATAACACATCTACCTAATGACCAATAAATGAGCAATGACCCGGTCTCGTTACTTTTCACGGTCATAGAAGTGCGCTGACTGTGTTGGGTGCCGAGCACGATTCGACGTTTGTATTCGTTGTACTGTTGTACGCGAAGACGCATCCAATACATTATTTAGCAGCAATTGCAAATCTCCTAAACTAAATAACTATGCTTATTTGTAGGCCCAAGATATACTCGTAATTTGCCTCCCCTCCATTGAACATCTCACGTCTTCTAAGTCTGAACTCGATTCCTATCTTTCATATAATTTTGAAATTTGCACGTTAAGATAATATTAATATATAAATTTACCTTTCCTTTCTCCGTAATTTTAAATGTTGACCAAGAACCCCGTGAAGGGTGAAAACTAGAAATGATAAAAAAAATATATATGTATATACATATATACACTCGCAATACGTGTGTAGTACCTTGTTCTGAAATGGGAAATAATCTCTGCATCGCCCTGACAAGAGACCACCAATCCAAATTTAGTGAAAAGGTCTAATAGCAATTATTTATATTTAATGGCGTAGGTAGGTATCTTATGTTAATCTCTTCAAAGGTGCGTTTCACATTTTAACGCACATTTCTATGATAATACATTCCTACAATGTACCATAACAGTATAACATCTGGCAATAAATTATGAGATGGCGCGGAAAACAATACATAGCGCTTCTCAGAGGTCAATGTTAATATTATTATGGTGATAATATTGTGACTAGAATTAATAGCTGACGTTCTTTTTTAAATTTACGTACCTACGACTCTTATTACCGACATGCGACATGAATACAGTAATCCCACGGGTTTTGGTTCTTGGAAAGCAGTGCGGAATATCAAATCGCGGATAATATAACTAGAATGGAAGATACTTTCCGTGTCGTCCTGGTAAAATAATACAAGAGGGGGTTTAGGGGATTCCACACCCCCCCCCATCGGCCAGGAAAAAGAGAACAGTACTCATAGACCACATTCTTTGTGATCTAAATAATAAGTTGTGATAAATAGAGGTTCCAAAACCCTTTCTAATAAAATTTTCACCTCCTTCCTTTCTCCCTCGGCCACCCAGAATCGAACATCTTCCTTAGGGTCAAACTCCCCCCCCTCATGTGAATACAATAATTACGCTCTTTAAAGAATTCCATTTGGAATCAAAACCTTGCGCGTTGTTAGAAATTTCTTTAGCCGTACTTAGTAGGTACTTGGTAGTGCTTCACCACATCTATAGCCTGTCACTTCGCCACCTTTCTCCTCACTTCCCCTTCTCCTCCCCTCTCCCTGTCTCTCAACATACCCACATTGGGGATCTCATGGTCCTACTAGTTCCGGTCAGTTGAGATTTTTGTTTCGTTATTCACATAACAAAACGGAACGTCAAAGCATGGGGACGGCATGATCTCACTTATTCTTATTACTTCGCAACAATCGAGTCGCACTATGAAAAATCATTAGTGGAAATGCGGTTTCCTTAGGTAACGGACAAATGTGTATGAAAATATGGAAAGGTTGCCAGAAAATAAA
This sequence comes from Limnephilus lunatus, assembly GCA_917563855.2. NCBI lineage: Eukaryota > Metazoa > Arthropoda > Insecta > Trichoptera > Limnephilidae > Limnephilus > Limnephilus lunatus. The sequence continues at coordinate 67,383,728 of OU830597.1, read as the reverse complement.
ATTATTGATGATCGAAGAAAAAAATGCTGGCATACGTAAGATAAATGTAAAGCGAGGAACGCATTGTCTGCGCACTTTTATTTTAAATTCTTATATGATGAGATCTTGCACAGATTATAATTACACAATTTACGCAAGCGTTAATTATTATTTTTAATTAGACCGGTTTTTTATAATATTAGTTACCCATAGGTAAATCACATTATCTGCCAGTGGTGTGTTTGACTTTCTTCAACATTTTTTTGCTACAAACTTGAGATTTAACATGTTCAGGTACAGAAAAAGGTGTTTTCTGTTGAAAATCGTAAGGATTTGATAATATCGTTGGGTAGGTGTATACCGCGTTCAAAGAAAACTATTTATTATTTTTACTGTGATATAACGTATAAATAATTGTATTTTTAGACGGGATTATAATGAATATACTTACCTAACGTGTGTCGGAAGTTTTGACGGAATGTGACATTTTCAGTAACTGTGAACCAGCACAGGATTGCGAAATATTAAAATTGGCATTTACTACATACTACCATAAAGGTTAATCGGCATGCTCTCACAAATAATTTTGTGGAATTAAATGATCGAAATCAACTTGAGTCGCGTAAAAATTACACGATAATTCACGTGGATGAACAAAATAAACAAATTGTGTCAACAAAAATATGTGTCTTTTGTGTATGTTCTCAGAGGTGTCATTTAAAACATTTTACACTTGTTTTAATTTTGAAATTCCATTTGGGAGACGAGTTTGGGTACCGATGCACCTATTTACTGGATAACCACAACATTTATCATAAGACACCTCAAGTGCTTCGGTACGTTTGATGACTTGGCAGTGGATGCGTCTGCCTACCAAATGCGTGGCAAGCCGGACAAGGAGATACTGGTTTCACTGGTTAGGAAGATGTTTTGACCTCTCCAACAGGGCTCTCTCGGAACATCGCCTTCAGTGGGAGGTGTGTATTCGTACGTCCGTCACTCCTAGACAAACTGACCTTCCGATTCCTACCTAGACATACCTTGTTCCTTCCCAGAACTTCCTCTCCTTCCTTTCCTGAATAGATACTCCACACAGCATACACAAAGGACATAGGCCCTGAGGGGGATTATTTTTCTCCGGGCTTCCTATATATGTGGAGCTAATGTAAAAACTCCATACCTAACCAAAAATAAAATGTCTTTAGATAAGCACCTACCACCTAGCCTGTGGTGGAATAACAGAAAGCACATTCCGTCGACTTACTCAAGAACGTCGTGAGCAACAGAAGTGTAAGCAGTGTAAAAGGGACACTCGGTCGGCAGCCGCCAGCGATAACACTTCTTTGGAACCGCCCAAAAAATCAACGGTTACTAAGGATCAAGGAGTTCCATCATCATCATCATCCCCGGCTAATCTCGAAGATATTCAGGATTTAGTAATGACCAAAACGAACAACCTGGAAAAAAAACAGAACGACATCATGGACCAAAACAACAAGATACTGGAAAGCATACAGTTCATGAATGCACAATATGAAGACTTTATGGCCAAAATCCGTGTCGTCGAGCAACGTAACGATGAGCTTACAGCGAAGAATTCTGCACTGGAAGCTAGAATCGCAGTACTGGAAAATAGCCTCGATTTCCAAGAGCGGGCCTTAAAGTCTAGTAATGTAGAAATTAGAGGCATCCCCGATATGAAGGACGAAACCCTAAAAGACGTGGTCTTCAACATCTTCAAAACAACAGGATCTCCCATAGAAACTAAGGACATCGATGCCGTATATCGTCTACAAAAAAAAAATAACAACCAAAAGCAACCCAGGACAATTGTTCTTAAACTAAAATCGAACATGGCCAGAAATCAACTGCTATCTGATGTGAAATCTTTCAACAAGAACAAACCCAATACCGAAGATAAACTTAACACGTTAAATATCGGTCTCGCCGGCCCCCGGTTGCCAATCTATATATCTGAGCAGTTAACATTTCGGGCGAATCAGATCTGGTATAAAACTCGCCAAGTCGCTAAAGAGAAACGATATCAATTTGCTTGGATCAAAGAGGGTCAGATTTACGTGCGGAAGGAGACAGGATCAGGTGCAATTCTCATATCCGATGAAAACAAGCTGGCCTCGCTGTGATTATCTCAAACACAATATACCTATTGCCGACAACGATAATAATATGAAGGTTCTATCATTACTATTGCCATTATTATATCCTGTGATTATACGTACACAGTCTTTAGAACTAAAGTACTCACTAGGTTTGCTCTTTTCTACTATTTATTATACTGTTATTATGTTACCGATTCTGCTATGTACCTCATTACCAATACTTTTGTGTTACCTCACTTGGGATCACTTCAATCATTATCACATGTTTGTTTTCTTAAATATTATTATTTTATGTATGTTATACTGTTTTCTAGAAATGGATCAAAATCGTATAGTAGTGAAATTTTCATTGCATCGCATTTCAACTGAATAATAATGATTCAATTACCTCATGATATTTATAATGACTCAGATATAACTTGCAACACGTATTTGATTGACGATCTCAACAAATTAAATAATCACAGTTGGAAGTCTTATAGTTTAAAGATTATTCACCAAAACATCAGAAGCATGTCAAACATTGATGATTTTTTGTTATTTCTAGATCATTTCAATCATACTTTTGATGTGTTAATTTTATCAGAGTGTTGGATCAACGAAAACTACACCTCTAAAATAATACAAACTTACACAGAATATCACTCAATTAAAAATTTAAATAAATCTAGTGGTATTGTTGTATACATCAAAGACGGTATTCAAGCACAAGTCGAAGAAATTTTATTATCGCAAGCTAACTGCCTTAGAATTATTCTGAACAATAATTTATGTATCTTTGCTATATATAGATCACCTTCTTTCCAGATCATAGATTCTTTTTTGAATTCACTCCAAACTGTTATCAGCAGTTCCGATAAATTTGAACGTCAAATCATTATAGGCGACCTTAATATCAACACTTTATCTCCATTTCACCAACAACTCAACGACTACTTATGCCTGCTCACAGAAAACGGATTCATAGCGACAATCAACACACCTACTCGTGAACAGGGCACGAAAAAATCCTGTTTGGATCACATCAACGTAAAAAATATTAACTTCACTGACTCATTCGTTATCCACTCATCAATTTCCGACCACTATACGACAGCACTGTGCTTTAAAGATAAACCGCCCCCACCTGCCAAAATAAAGTATGTCCCTCGATTAAACTTTAATAATTTAATTGAGGACTTGCATTTAGAAAACTGGCAAAAAGTATTTAATCAAACTGATACTGACATTGCGATGAAGGAATTCATTTGTATTCTACAAATGTATATTTCTAAACATAGTAGTAACAAACGCATATCGAACAGCCAGTTTAAACTTACGCCCTGGATCTCTCCCGGCCTTGTCAAATCGATTCACAAAAGAAACCAACTCCACAAAAGGGCGCAAAAGTTTCCAGATGATATTTTAGTACAAATTCACTACAAGAAATATAGAAACTTATGCAAAAAGATTATTAAATATACGAAGGAAAATTATTACAAATCGTTCATTTACGAAAATTCTTACTCTCCAAAACGTATGTGGGAAGCGTTTCGTAATATTAGTAGAACAAAAATCAACAGGTCTTCCGAAATCAAATCATTAGATATCGGTAACATAAACTCTTCTAATTCTAAAAATATGGCGAATTTCGCTAATAACTATTTCACATCGGTGGGATCCACACTTGCCAAAAAAATTCTCGACAAATGTAATAAAACTGAAAACGATCTTGCCAACTTGGTCACCTCTAACCTTGTCCATAAAATAGACAATATACAAACATCGACGAACGAAGTCCTGAAAATAATTGACGACCTAAAGCCATCTAACGCTTGTGGACCAGACAAAATCTCGACAAATCTGCTTAAAGTAATCAAATCATTCATAGCATCTCCGATAGCGTTCATTTCCAATCTAAGTCTCAAATCAGGAACATTCCCTAACCATCTAAAACATTCAATTGTTGTATTACTGCACAAAAATGGAGATAAATCTGCGATTCAAAATTACAGGCCGATATCTTTGGTCAATTCGGTGTCAAAAATTATCGAGAAAATTGTTAAAAACCGTCTCAGCTTTTACCTTGAAGATAATAACATTCTTTCTGAGAGACAATATGGCTTCCGACCGGGTTTAGGTACAGAAAATGCCATTGGCAATCTGACTAAAGTTGTTTCTAATAACATCGATCGAGGAATCAAAAGCATCGCGCTCTTTCTGGATCTGGCTAAAGCTTTCGATACCATCTCGCACAAAATCCTTTTGAAAAAATTACAGCTAATCGGTATACAGGGGCAGTTACTTAAATGGTTAGGAAGCTATTTAGAAAATCGGAGCCAAAGAGTTAATATTAATGATACTCTAAGCGATCCAGCAAATATCGAATTTGGTGTACCACAAGGAAGTACTTTAGGACCGATATTGTTTAATATCTATATCAATGAACTTTGCAACAGTAACCTTGCCGATCATATCATCACTTTTGCTGACGATACGGTCTTAATATTTGAGGGCAAAAACTGGTACGAAGCGCATAGAAAAGCCGAAATTGGAATAAACAATGTCAAACAATGGCTAGACAATAATCTCCTTACTCTTAACACGGATAAGACCAAATTTATACGTTTTAGTGCAACACAAGCGGGACAACCCAAGGTAATTATTAATATTACTATTCACATTTGCAATGAACCGAACACTTGTACTTGCAATAAACTAGAATGCGTTGATAGTTTAAAATATTTAGGAATCATCATAGATAAATATCTGAGATGGGAAGAACACATTAACTCAACTGCCTCAAAAGTCAGAAAACTTACTCACCTTTTTATTACCATCAGAAATATTCTCTCTGTAAAAGACATGAAATCAATATACTATGCCATGTGTAATTCTTTACTTGAATATGCATCCCTAGGATGGGGTGGATGTGCCAAAACAATATTGGACTCCCTGGCTAAAGCACAGAAATCTTTACTAAGAGTCATCCTTAAAAAACCATTCAGGTACCCCAGTGATGCATTATTCACGGAATTTAAAGTTCTCGATGTTAGACAATTATATATTAGAAAGATTGTATTACATGCTCAAAAACGACGCCAGCACTACCCTTCCATTGACCACCTTCACGACACCCGACATTCAAGGAACAATCCAATAGTCCTAATAAAAACCACGACGTCCCTTGGACAACGTCAATTTTCGTACTTAGGACCTAAATTATTTAATATCATTCCTAATGCTTGGAAAACGAAAAGTACTAATGTTTTGCGCAAATTAATCAACGACTGGCTCCTTGATTTAGGGAGGGTCAAAAGCGAAGATATGTTGACCAAGAGATAGGCTTCTTATTATTACCATCTGGCTTGTATTTGCTTTATTTACTTTACCGGTTTTATTTACTTTACCGATTTTGTTTACTTTACCGGTTTTATCTTTTATCTTTTATCTTTTATCTTTTATCTTTTATCTTTTATCTTTTATCTTTTATCTTTTATCTTTTATCTTTTATCTTTTATCTTTTATCTTTTATCTTTTATCTTTTATCTTTTATCTTTTATCTTTTATCTTTTATCTTTTATCTTTTATCTTTTATCTTTTATCTTTTATCTTTTATCTTTTATCTTTTATCTTTTATCTTTTATCTTTTATCTTTTATCTTTTATCTTTTATCTTTTATCTTTTATCTTTTATCTTTTATTTGTATTTGTTTTTGTTTTTAAGCGCTCTAGGGGAAAATATCTGAATTTGATGTTAAGATATCATTATTTGTCTTCTTTTTCTTATGAGTACAAAATTATATACTGTTAGGAATACATAATTAACACCTTTTCCTGCTATAAATAACATGTTATGTTAGTAAACAATGTAATATGAATTTAAATTTGTCAATTTGACTGGCCTAAAACAGGATCCATTCCTAGTTGGCTAGTCAAAGTTTCCACATATGTTTTATTGTTCAATTTTATGTGAAATAAAGTTATTATTATTATTATTATTATAAAGATGCAAGGATTATGTCGTATAAAAAGTTTGAGAACTTATTGTATTTTCAGAATGCCTTATCTAATATGGGTATTATGAATATAATCTCCGCAATGTCGTATGATCGTTCTGCAGACTACAGTCATAAATTATTAGTTTCACGCTCTCTGATCTATTCAACATTCTGCTTGCATTTCTCGCATGCCAAACTAAAATAATGAATTATTTTTTATGTACATATATACGTATTACGTATATATTCGTATTACGTTCGTAATTTGTTATGGAAACATTTAATGGACAACCAACACCTCTTCCATAGGTCACCCTAAGGGTTCATGGGGTGAGTTTCGCTCGGGTCTTGGCGGCGGATTCGTACGTTCGTCACTCCTGGACATACCGACCTCCAGATTCCTGCCCAACCCTCTTACCTTTTTACTTCCCAGAACTTCCTCTCCCTCCGTTCTTTTTTTAAAAAATTATTTATCTATAATTACAAGGTAAGTGTGTTCAAATTTTAGATAAAAATTAAAAAAAATATACCTTTATATTACGAGAATAGTGTGACCGCTCGTTAGTAAAGAGGAATTTAAAAATTATAATTTACATGTATATTTGTATAAAAAAATTATGATTAGTTATACATATAAAGTGAAGTCAAAGTGAAAAAAACTAGTGTAATAATATAAATTACAATATTTAGTATAATTAAATAATACAATAATTCAGTAAATAATAAATAGTAAATAATATCATAAACAATTAATGTAGATAATGCTCATAATTATTTAAAATATTATATTTTTAATTTTATTATAATCAGGTTCTAATCTCAGCTCTGCCGCTAGTTGATTAAACCATAAGTTGGTTTTTAATTACAGTTTTGATAATTGTTATATAGCAAAATTTTCAAAAGCATAATTTTCAATAGCAAAATTGAAGCTTTGCAAGCTTCAATTTTGCTTCAAGCTTCCCTCCCATGCAACTATACCATATTGTATTATTGAATGAACTATACATAGTGTAGTATTTATTTTAAAGTATTTGTAAGATAAGCATATTTTTTAAATTAATAAACATGTATTGAAGTTTTCCATATAATTTTCAAGCTGTTTATAATACTGGTAATTTGATTTTTACCACTTATTATTTCATATAAATATTTAATTTCATTTGTATTAAAAGTCATATTTTATTTATGCTAAAAGATGTATCTATGATAGATTTTTCAATATTATATTTTAATAGATACAAACCATTATTTTAATGTATTTATAACACGGTTAGCAGTTATTTCGAGATCATTTCATGAATTTGCTAGAAATATAATGGCATCTGCATATGAAATAAGTTTTCCTGTAATTGGTAATTTAAAAAAAATTATTAACATATAAGAAGAATATAAGAGGGCTCAAAATGGTACCTTGGAGTATTCCAAAGTTGCTTGTATTCGGTTTCTAAAAAAACCCTCCACATCCCCAAAGATAATATAGGCCCCGAGATGAAATACTTTTCTTTTGGCTTCCTGTGTGGAGCTAATGTATTAAAATACTTGATCGGTAACAACCATGAATTTCTTGGTAACAACCTACTGCCACATCCTCCATGAAAATATTAAAATATTAGTTAAATTACGGTTAAAAAAAAAATTGTGCCGAGTTTAAAATCAATCATGCGGGTCTTCATTTGAAGCTTTTAATCATCGAGAGGATGCTGACTACCGAACATTAGTAAATTCACGTGTCGGTAAACTACACATGAAGGCCCGTCAATCATAATAAAGACAGCTCGTCTGATTCCAACGCATGTGGGACCACAGAATAGCAAGTATTTGGTTTTGAATTCTTCAGTAACGGTATATAGCACGAGAGATTTACACACATAAATTCGAATATATCGCCTAAAAGGTACTTCTCTATACTAAGCATTCCGCACCAGCTCTTAGCCAAATGGCGCTTATAGCATCTTTAAATTTGTGATGAAGTAGGTATGTATACAATAATTTAAAAAAATGTGGTAATAATAATAATTATTGCCTTTATTACACAGAATGTGGAGATGTTAGTGCAATCCCACACACCCCCATAAATAGTACCTACAAATATACAAAAATACACGCAATAATTCGAGTAAGAACGTATTTATTAATAAGTATAAAAAAATAAAAACAAAAAAGGGTTTTGCTATTTTCTGTATCATCCTTTTGTATATCCGCTTATATTATTTTTATCTCCGCTTATATTATTTTTATATCCGCTTATATTATTTTTCTGCATTACACTATTTCAGATCCGTATATTAAATAAGTTTAGTAAGAATATTAGGAGTCATTTTGAATATTGATCCAATATCGGTCAGTGGTTGAGTGGGCATAGCGCGTGGGTCCCACCCGGGCGTCGCATGTTCGATTCCTCGGCTGGCAAGTCCTCCATCACAACACAAGCAACATTTTCGGCTTTCTGTGGTGGTAGTAGGAGTTTTCAAACATTGTTGGGTTATTCGTAATCCGGGAATGTTTGTCTTTCTTTTAAAAATAAAAATATTGCCATCATGAATTACAAAAACAAATAATATACCTAATTAATTGATATTCCACCAGCATACTCAAACTGAAATCCTTAAATGCAAATTTCAAATTGTTGAATGCTATTAATCTCAAACTTACTAATCACTTGTTAAAAAAATATATATGACTTTCTGCTATATTACGTCTAAGCGACAGCCTTAATGCGCTGCCTGTGTAATGTGTAACCACCACCTGTAAAGGTTACTCGTTACTCGGCATTACCAAATGGTAGGTTTCGGCTACCGAAGAAATGCTGCCTCTGTTTCTGACGGGAATATTAATTATACGCGTAATGCTCCCCGTACCAACCTGCCAATTATCCAACTTGAAGAGGCCCCTTACCGCAAACACATATCGCGAGATAAGTACCACTGCCGTACATTGAATCTAACTGCTCTGTTAAATGTAACTATACACTATAATTTCCGTGATTACTTGTAGATAGGTGATTGTAATTAACGTGGTGTCACTGGGAAAATTTTGAAACCATAATGACACCTTTGAAATGACCAGTTATTCGGTTTTAAAATGTCAAGATCCCTTCAGACGTAAATTGCAAATAATATATTCGGTAATGATTTAAAAATACATGATGCAATCACGCAATAACAATACATGCTCGTTTTGACAACACTCTAAAGGGCAGATAATTAATTACAAATGCCTCGGACTTCCATGAGTGAAAGGGAAGAAAGGCTTCTAAAGATCTTCTTAATTATGTTATATTAGGACCAAAAGAAGATGAAATTACTTTCAAGTTTATTTTAATGGACAAAGCCTTAAGACGGGTTATTTAACAGAATTTTAACAATTCATCAAATTTCAAGGTTAAAATTTATGTTCTCTGAAAGTTCTATACTTCTCAGAACTTGGAAAAAACAGAATTTGTATAGGACTTTCACAGAACTGGAATATTTGAAATTTGATGAGTTGTTCAAATTCTGTGAAACAACCCGTCTTTCAACTAGATGACTACATATGTATATACTAGTTTTCGATCGAAGCCGGGAGAGAACTGCTCGTTTTAACGACTCAATCTTATTCTCGAAAGCTCGGTACTCTGAAATCTGTTTTAAATTTTTTTCTTATTTTTTCCATTAAAAAAGATAAAAATTCCCTAAACATGACTTAGAGTTTTGGTTCAGGTTGCGAAATGAAAATTTAAAAAAACCTAAGCCCGCAAATAAATTTCGTGTTTAATACTAATTGAGGAAAATTTTATCAATACTTTCTGAAAATATGAATGAATGATGTTTGAATTACTAATATTATCCTCAATTTATTATTTCCCATATATTGAGCTTTCGTGTTCTTTAAACACATCCACCGGAATTGGTGTTAATAGTAAAAATTATTTGATTTAGTAATAAAGTTTTCTGTTCACAAACTTTTTACAGTTTTAAATAAGCAAATTAATATAGGTAAATATTTAGGTTTAATTAATAACTGATAACTTTGTATAAAACACTTTTTAATAAACAATATCGACATGTTTCAATAACAATGTTATCTTCTTCAAAGTTATCAGTTATTAATTAAATAATAAATAATGCCACAAAGTTATTTTGCAAAGATTGAAGAAATATTTAGGTACTTATCTATTTATTAATTTATGATATTCCTAACATTAGTCAACGATACCGTTACACGCCTTTTAGCGGTCACCCGTAAGGTCACTTGGAACACAAAAACATACTAACTCTTTTTTTGCAGTTATTCAGTATTGGTTTTACGGTCATTATAATAAATTATAAATCGTGGATTTTGGTTCACCTCAGCTCTCCGATTTTGGATATTCATGGTTCCGACTATAATTGAACTAAATAAAATATTTATGATGTTGATTAAAAGATTTCACCATCAATAATCGTTAACCCCTCTGCGCATCACCATAATTCATATGGTTCAACAATACCGTTCCGGGGTTATTAATTAGTCGGACTGGTTAATCACTGGGACATTCCAATCAATCTGATGGAAACTATAAAGCACTTAGCTTCTATTGGACGCCCGCAGCTGGCCGGCATATACCCTGCTTTCATTTGTCAGTCGCTGGTGCATTGTTTGGAAATATCAAAGTGGTGCATTAGTGATTAGGTTTTAGCATTAATAAATGCTTCCAGGTGCCAAGAACACGATGCAGTTTATCATTGCATTGTTGGGAATGATCAAATTTAGAAATCAAGTTTGCAGGAAGTGCAAGGCGGAGAAATGAGATGACCGCTTCATTTGTTAAGCCGTATAATAGACGTCGTAGACTACAAAGTTGAACAAGCTGTTTAAATGTTATAATTTTACATCTTATATCTACAAATTCAACATTATTCATACAAATCAATCTAAGTATAAATTTTTTTTTTCCGATAGCCAATTTTTCAGCATATATTTAACCTTATTCATAGAATTACATTGCTTTATAGTATCAGGTAATAAATTAAATATTTTCGGTATGTTGTATTCAAACGTTCTCTGTCCGTACTTATTATTAAATTTAGGAACTATTAACCCGTCGTTGCGCGTGAATCTAGTGCTGTATTTATGTTCTAATTTCTCTTTATGCTGCTGGGTAAATATATACTGAATTATAATTTTGTGCCATAGTATTGCCTTAACAGGTAAAATTTTAGCACTCTGATACAGTAATGGTGTATCATGTCTCTGTTTGAAAATATTCGGAACAACTAATAATTTTACAATTGCGTTTTGTACAACTTGGACTTGTTTCAGATTTGTTACAGAAGTATTTCCCCATATTGTTAATCCATATCTTATAATGGATTCTGCCAGTGACATATAAATTATTTTTAGGGTTTCAATGGGTAAGAAAAATTTCAATGTGTACATTCTGCCAACAATTGATCTGAGTCTTTTACAGGTTTTTTTAATATGTTTATCCCATTTAAAAAAACAATCTACGGTAACACCAAGATACACATATTCCGTAACTAATTCTAAACTTTCACATTTACAATTAGTTGGAATATTTTTATGGATGCAATTAAAATTATGAGAAATAATATTAGGATTAAATTGGAATTTGGCATTAGGTGATCTTATATGCATTACTTTGGTTTTTTTGGCATTAATTAATAATCCTGCATCATGAGACCATTTACAAAGTTGATTAAAGTCAATTTGCATGAGTTCAATTGCAGTTTTTAGATCTTTATGTGATATGACCAATGCTGTATCATCTGCAAATACAAAATGTTTAACAAAAGAGAAAAGTTTTTTCATTATAGTTACATAGATTATATACAGTGTAGGTCCCAATATGGAACCTTGTGGAACTCCTGCAGATACATTTTTTGTTTTACTAAAAGTATTATTTATTTTGGTACATATTTTTCTATTTCTAAGATAATCTTTAAATAAATTTAACACATTTCCTCTTATTCCAATTTTTTCTAGAGTTTTTAGCAGTTTTTTTGAGTTAATTGTGTCAAAAGCTTTAGAGTTATCGATAAATAAAACAATGACATGTAATTTATTATTTAATTGATTATTTATGTAATTGGAAAACTCTTGCAGTAGTTTTTCAGTATTTTTTTTTCTTTGGAAGCCATATTGATTTGGGTCTATGATAGCGAATTTTTCAATGTAATTATTTAATTTATTTGATAAAAATTTTTCGAGAATTTTTTCTAATGCTGGTAGTATACTAATAGGCCTATAATTTCCTAGTTCAATGTGTTTTCCACCTTTAAATATTGGTCTAGTAATACTACATTTAAACTCTTGTGGAATTTTTGCTTGCTTTATTATCATATTGATTAAATAAGTAATTATTGGCCCAAGGGTTTTTATATTTCTTTTTAAATCAAACATTCTTATATTGTCAATACCTGTGCTTTTAGAGTTTTTCATTTTTTTAACAATGTTTTCAATATCAGTTATAGTAGCTCTTGGTATATATAAACTGTGAGGTAGTTCTTCCAGTACTATATTAGTAGCTTTGTGATTGCATTTATGTAACATGTTGCTGATGCTATCCGAGAAGTAATTCACAAAATCATTTGAGACAGAATCCTCAGTTCTATCTTTTAACATATATCGTGTTATAGTTTCATCACAATCGTTTTTGGGTTTACGTCCTAAGATATTATTTATCTCGTCCCAGGTTTTTTTAGTATCATTAAACAGTTTTTAAATTTATTATTATAGTAGTTAGTTTTATCTTTATTTATAAGTTTATTGACAAGGTTACGAGTTTTTTTGTATTCTGTTTCATATGTTTTGTTTGTTGGTGTACTTTTCCATTTTTTATAAAGTTTATCCCTTTTATTTATATGACATAATAATTCACTGCTTATCCATTCATTTATTGCATAAGGTCGTGTTTTCGGTTTTTGCACTATCGTTTTAGAACTACTCTTGTAAAATTTGTTAAATAAAGTTTTTATTTTTTCATATAATGAAATACAATCCTTCTCTTCTAAAAGTTTACTCCAGTTATAATCTCTGATATATCTATCAATAGCCTTTTGTGAAATGATTTGAATATACTTATTTGCAAGGTCTACCTGACGTTTATGAGATCTTATATTAATAGCAGTAATAAAATGATCGGCGATATTATTTTCACAGACGCAAGCAGTTATTTTCTTGCCTCTAAATTTGGCAAATATATGGTCAATACACGTACGAGTAATTTGTCCATTTAATACAGCTTCTCTGGTTACTACATTGATGCATTTAGTTAAATAATGGTTAGTAAGTAAGTTTTCATATGAGCTTATGATATAATCTTGGTCATTAAGCAAATTCAGATTTATATCTCCAAGTAAGATAATATTTTCCTTACTATTAATTGTATCAAGATATGATGATAATTCCGTTAAAAATGAAGATTTACTGAAATTAGGGGGTCTATAGATAGCTATTACGTTAACTTTAGTTTTGTCCTGGAGTATGAGCTTTCCTGTTATATTTTCAAAATGTAGTGATTGGAACGATTTTACTCTAAACTCAAATTTATTTGTTATATACAATATAATACCTCCTCCTGACTTATCAGTCCTGCAGTAGTTATATGAATTATATCCGGGAATATTATACATAGACGCACTTTCAGTATGAATAGAGGTTTCACATAGCATTAGAATGTCAATATGCTTCAAACAATTAAGTAAATATAAATGCAATATATCCCAATATTTTTGTATAGATCTTATATTTAATTGAATACAAACAAGATTATCAGACGCATTTATGTTTTGTTTTTTTATCCAATCTTCTAAATTATTTACTGTACTACTTTCTATTTCATTATCATTATCTTTATACGAAAAATTATTAATTAATTATTAATTATTCCTAATCATTGATGAATAGGAAAACACTTTATAATGCAAACACGATAACCTAAACATCGTCTAAGAATAAGACATCGTCTACTTCTATTCGATAAGAAATATCACAAAATTACGCAACACGAATTTAGTGTTATCATAAATTTTTATGTGATTTTTGTAACCAATTTTTTCAATAAAAAACTCGTCCTACAAGTGTCAAGGTAGGTTCTCTGTCTGAAAGCAAAAGTGGTTATTTTTCAATCAGCCAGTGATTTATCGTCAGTGGGAATAAATTGATAGATCTAGTTTAGCTGAAATAAAACCTTACGACCTTCACAGCGGACGAGACGATGATCGAGATCTCGTATAATTATAAGAGGTTTCCGAAACAACCATTGTGTTTGCGTGCTCTGGTTTAAGTTCACTTGTCGGCCATGGAAGTGTCAACTTGTTTACTGTCGGTTTTTGTGTTGTAGCTCTATTTTTACACACACTTAAATAAGTTAAATTGTTTATTTTATTTTATTTTCAATGGGCAATAGAAAACTTTTTATTCACAATAAACATTAAGAGAATCTGACATTCAACTTTTTTAATTAAACTTGCAGTAACATTGTAGGTTTTTCTATTCATTTGTGTTTTTTAAATAACAACGTCTCACACATCTGACACATTGATATTCTATTAGCAGTGATGGATCGAATATGAATCTGATGTACCTACATAGTATTAATTAAATTATTGTAGTAGCTGATTTTTAAAAAATGCTAAGGAAATCAACAGGGTCTAGAATCACGTTCATTATCTTTTATACAAATAAGTAGGTACTTAGTGTTTGTCTTCGGATAATGAATCATATATGTATTAATGAAATTTAAGCATATTCATGTGAATTTAGAAGTTGTTAGCTAATTAATGAAACTTAAGGCGATCCAATAGTCCAGGAAAAAACGGAAATCGGAATTCACGCCCCTTTAAGGGAGGAGTTTGAAAATACTTGAGAAAAAGCTTTTGGAAAGGTTGGAAAAGGTATTTGAGTTTTTTTTCAGGTTGATTACGTAAAATCCTGTAAAAAACATTAACTCCTTTTTTACGCATTGTTTATTGAAATAAAACGGAATTTTAAAATTGATTTCACGAAACCAAGCGACGTGGAGCCTAACGTCTTTCCCCGCTACGGCCGGGGTAGGACTGACTGAAAATGGGTGTGGCGTGGTCAGTAGTTCTTCGGTGGACGGCATAGGGTTTACTTTGAAAAACCAAATAAAAAACCAAAAACGTCGACTAGCGGCCGTATTGTAAAATAACAACGCGAAAATGCGTATTTTATTTTAATTTGGGAAGTTCAAGCGTAAATATCATTTTTGTTTACGATTATTATAAAAGAAACTGAATTTGCCAGATTATACAATAAAACCGTATCCGAAAAAGGGTTTATAAATAGTAGAGTTTAGACTTGAAAGTGTTTTTATAGAAATTATACTTTATTTTTTTATAGGCTTATTAAAATATATTTTTAAGGGCCAAGGTATGTTCTACACCCAGTATTTAATCGAAGCATCTATAATACTTCTAGGTGCTGTAATTTTCAAAACAAAAACATATGATTTTGCATTATTTAGTATGGCCTCATCTTAAATTTTTTTTGTTGTTCTTTTTAATTATTTAATAATCGTGAGTGCTAGAATTATTGCATCACTTTTTTCCTCATATGAATCCGTTCGTAAAACTAGACCATGTGAATCCGTCGAGCTCGTAAAACAAAATGTCAAAATTTATTACGTGGACCGTGGATTGAAGCAATACAAACATAATGTTTTACATCTCCCACACCGGAACACTTAATGTGTTTTATGATATTAAATAAATATTTAACACGTTAATCAATCAGTTCATAGCTATAAATTTCACTCGCAAGGCAGTAACAAGTGTCTATTCTCATTATACAAGAAAGAGCATAATGCGATTAATAAATGCAAACAGATTTATCATGAAGATTAATTAGAGACTGTTGGATTTGATATCTGAACAAATTTTAATATACATTATATTCTGATGCATATACATAAATTAAATTAACATTATTTGAAATATGATTACGAATTCTACCTCATCTGGAAAAAAAACAAAAGCGAGTCGATTTATTTTTTACATTCGGATTTTTATTATGAATAAAATAAAATCACATAACTCTTCTCTGAAGAATCGTTCGATTAAGAAAAGATTCTCACTTAATAGCATGGTTATAAATAGGTATTTTTAAATCGTTCCTATCTTAAGTACTTTTCAACAAAACCATTCAATAAACCTTTTACAATCGAACTACTGTATATTGTATATGTCAAATGTAATATATCAAATGTCAATATCTAAGCTTAGTTTTAACTTAACTTAGTTTTCAAAAAATGTTGATAATATTGATTATACAGTGGTATTTTACAAAGTTATTTGTTTTAATTTAAATAGTTATAACAACTTCATTTTACTGCTTCAAAATTGTTTTTTTTCTCTCTCCTCTTCATTATAATTTTTTTTTTTGTCATTATTAACTACTTGTAACCCAAAATTAGAAGTAAAATAATATTCGTTTCTGTTCCTTGGGTTTTGTCCCTAATAATCTTTAATCTTCTTATTTAGTTTCAATATAAGGAAAGATGTGAAATATTTTTGGACTTTCGTGAAAT
Organism: Limnephilus lunatus; assembly: GCA_917563855.2. Lineage (NCBI taxonomy): Eukaryota > Metazoa > Arthropoda > Insecta > Trichoptera > Limnephilidae > Limnephilus > Limnephilus lunatus. The sequence goes on along the minus strand of OU830597.1, from coordinate 67,367,119 downwards.
CTTCTTTTGGAGTACCTAATAACATGTAGATATCACAAAAATATTTCCTCGAGTGATGGTCAACGAATTTGCAATCTTTTTAACGATTATTTCCAATCTGTCTTTGTCCCCGATACAACTGCTAATAATACTTACACAAATATTGATAATATAAGTAACGATGATGCTATGAATTCAATTAATTTTAATTCAATTGATATAACCGCACCATTAGTGTTAGAACATCTCAAAAATGTGGACGCAAAAAAAAGTGCCGGTTGTGATAAGGTACACCCAATTTTTATTGTTAATTGTGCTGAAATGCTAGTTACTCCTGTAACACTACTGTTCAAAAAAATCTCTTAAAGAAGGTGTATTTCCTACCATTTGGAAACAAGCTTTTGTTACACCTGTTTTTAAAAAAGGGGACAAACACAACATTGAAAATTAACGACCTATCTCTAAGCTATGTATCTTTAGTAAAATCTTGGAAAAAATCGTGTGTAACCAACTTTTTAACTTATGCAAAAATACTATTATTAGCCCCCATCAACATGTTTTTTTTCAAGGCAGATCTGTTGAATCGAACCTAGGACAGTTTACTGATTTTGTTCTTAAATCTATGGATAATGCGAAACAGGTTGATTCCACTTACACAGATTTTTCTAAGGCTTTTGACAAAATAAATCACGACATACTGTTATACAAGCTCTCGAAGATTGGTATACGTGGAGATCTTCTGAGATGGTTCTCTTCATATGTTAAAAATAGAAGTCAAGCTATTGCTTTAAAAGGTTATATGTCACAAATTATAACTACTCCCTCAGGGGTACCGCAAGGCTCCCATCTAGGGCAAATCTTGTTTATTTTATATATAAACGATATGAACCGTGTCATAAATCATTCTTGTTCCCTATTTTACGCCGATGACATGAAACTATATAAATGTATTAGCTCCATAGATAACTGCAACCAATTACAAGAAGACGTTAGCAGAATTGAGGAATATTGCGAAAACAACCAATTATATCTAAATATAGACAAATGTAATGTTATTACTTTTACACGAAAAAAAATCCAATTAATTATATTTACAAACTAAACCATGTCCCTCTACAACGAGTAGAAACAATAAGAGATCTTGGAGTAATACTAGACTCTAAAATGTTATTTAGGGATCATATTGAAAATATTCTAGAAAAAGCTTATAAGCAATTGGGTTTCATTATTCGCATTACAAAACCTTTTACTATAGCACACACCCTAATTCTGTTATATATGTCATATGTATAGTCACAACTCGAGTTCACCTCAGTTATTTGGAATCCTTAATATCAAACATATATTCATCGCATTGAAAATATCCAGAAACAATTTATAAAATACCTATCGTGTCGCTTTAGTGATCATCAATTTGACCCTATCGCCTTATATAAACGAAGAAAAATCTGTGATGCATTATTCTTATACAAAATCATGAACTGCCTTGTTGATTCATCATATCTGTTAGACAATATTGCATTTCGTTGCCCCAAACAAAATACCAGATCAAACGATTTATTTAGAATACCACACAGTAAATCAAAATACGCGCAAAACTCTGTAATAATACGTATCTGTGAAACTTACAATGCCTTACGAGATGTAGACATTTCCAACCATGACTTGAAATCATATAAAATGCAGCTTAATATATTAATAACTTAAAATACTTTTTTTTTCTTTTTTGTGAAAATTTATAATATCATTATCCGTAGTAAATAGTATAACTATGTTTGTTAATAACTTTACTTTTTTTCTTGATTACGTTTTACGTTTTTCCTTATTATGTTTATTTTTTTGTCACATTAGTTGAATAGGTAAAAAAACTATATGAAAATTTTAACTTAATGGAACTTAATTGGTCTACAACATATGAATGTTCTTTGTTATATTATCATTTTGTATGACTGTTAGTTTCCTAAATAAAAAAAAAATAAAAAAAAATACCGGGTGTCCTGATTAACCGGTGTACCATTTAAGCGGAAATGATTGTACATATGAAAAATAATAAATACTGTTTTGTGAAAAGGCCATAATTGTGGCTTTTCTTAAAAATAATATAATAAAAAAATAAAACTTTTTTTTTTTCGTATTTCTTAACCTTGACAGAAAACAACTGCTCTCGGTGTACTTTCCAAGAGTTGTGATCGACGAACTGTTGTTTCCGTAGATATCGTAAATTGAAATCTCACGCACATAATGGATTGTATAAGGAGTGTATCAACACAGTACAATTGATAAAGAGCCGTGAGTAAAAAATTGACCTGTAATTCTCAAATACAATGGGTCTAAACACTTCGGTGAACTGGGGGCAAACTTTTGATCTCTAGAACATCACCATTGAACTTAAGTGCCAATCATTTATTGTTCTGACAGTTTTATCTAGATTCGGGAATTATACTTCGTCTGAAATTTAGAGCAAACCATTGTTGTCTTTGAATTTAGTTAGATAAATTGGGTTGTAACAGTTTGTAAAGAAGAAGGCATACGCACGATTTGAGGAAACTATCAAATGACCACTAGTATTCTGGAGCTGCGATAGATACACATTTCTAGCTCCTATAATTTGTTTTTGAGAAATTTAATTCCAGATTGTTGCATGAACTTACGTGTCACGGTTCATTAAACATATGATTAACCTATTATTACTACGTATAGGTATTCCTATAACTAAGAATTCCTAGAATAAGAGTCGGGAACGAATCGATTCGATAATACTCTGTTTAACAGGAAAGTGTAGAATCAGCGTGCGAATTTAAACAATTATAAAAATACGGGACTGATTCACAATAAAAAAATGTTTTTTTTTAATAATGTATAAATAATTGTATTAGGAAATAGGTACTTATTTAAAAAAAAAAATCACAAATAAGTAAATAAAATATTCTATACTATTTGCTTCAATATACAGGGTGATCGGGGGTAAAGTGCATTAACTTCGGGAGGTGATTCTAAATTATGGTAGAAGTAAAAAAGATTAACAACTTTTTCCGAAATTCCAACTTTTTTTTCCCGTACAAAAAGACGTACCTACTAAAAATCCTTAGTGTGCGGTACGATCTTACTTGCTGAGAGCCTGCCGGGCGCGATTGTGGCAACGTTGCATGGTTGTACTTGGCCCGTATCGTAACAGTGGAAAATAATAAAGCTAGCGACACACGCCGGTCTAATTTTATCTTTTTACCACAAAACTACCATTAAAAGTTGGAATTTATATAAAAGTTTTCATTCTTTTTTTGTTACAATATCATGTAAAATAACCTCCCGAAGTTAAGAGTGAATAACCAGCACATGACAACTTCGATTCCGACACTAGCGCTAACACATCAGGGCTCGCGAGCGGGCGTTTTCAGAACTAAATTTCGTTCCGCGGCAATCCGAGTTTTGAGGGTTTTGTTCACGCGAGCTAGGGCTACCCGCTACTATTACTAACTAACTAACTAACTAACCATCACGCCGTTTCCCCGCAGGGGTAGGCAGAGAGGACGGACCGCCAAACAACTCGGTCTTGGCACACAGTCTTTGCTTCACTCACATTCATACATCGTCTCATACATACTCTTCTATTATTCCGACTTTTGACATGGCCCGACTCAAGTATCTGATTCACTTGATCGTGCCATGTCTTCCTCGGGCGTCCCCTACTTCTTCTTCCATTCACATTTGCGTCATATATTCTTCTCACATTATTTTCTTCTTTCATTCGCTCTACATGTCCAAACCATCTGAGGGTCCCTTTCTTAATCTTACTCATTATGCTTACATCAGCCTTGCATTCTTTGCGGATATCCACATTTCTCACACGATCATACATGGTTTTGCCACACATTCGCCTCAGGGATCTCATTTCGACAGCATTCAGTTTACTTTCATCCTTCCTCTGCCAACTCCATGCCTCACTGCCATACATCAAGGTAGGTACCAGGACTCCATTGTGGACTGCTAGCTTCGCGTCTTTTGACAGTGTTTTATTAGCGCCAACGGCATTCAGTCCTCCATTAATGGAGTTACCTGCATTTACTCTTCTTTCAATATCTCTATCAGCCTTCCCATCTCTCGTAAACATACTACCCAGGTACACAAACTCATCCACCTGCTCCAAGTATTCATCATTCACAACTATATTGCACACTGTTTTCGTACTCTCCCTTTCAAATACCATGACTTTAGACTTACTTACATTCATCATTAACTCATTTTGCATACACACTTCGTTCATCCTAGACACGAGAGACTGTAGATCTTCCATAGTGTTAGAAATCAGCACCGCATCATCAGCATACAACAGGCAACATATTTTCAGATCACTCAAATTCGCGCCCAATCCCATCTCTTTCAATTCTTGCATACAATTATCCATGTATAAATTGAATAACCATGGTGACATTACGCAGCCTTGCTTAACACCTTTTGTGATGTCAAACCACCCCGTAAAACCACCGTTCACCCTAACACATGCAACGCTTCCCTCGTACAGAGACGCAATTGCCTGTATGAGATTTGTATTCACTCCATACTTGGACAACACCTTCCATAGCTTTTTCCTGTCGACTCGGTCGTATGCTTTTTGTAGATCTACAAAGGCACAAAAAAGTTTTTGGTTTTTTGCCAGAAACTTCTCAGTGAGCATACGCAAGGAGAAAATCTGGTCCATGCATCCCCTTCCACTCATAAAGGCACCTTGCACATCCCATATTTTATCCTTTGTTTCCATTCTTACCCTTTCAATCAATATTCTTCCGTACAACTTGCCGACTGAACTTAGCAGGCTAATAGCTCTATGATTCCCACATTCCATACGTGACCCTTTACCTTTGTATAATGGCATGATTACAGCCCTTCTCCAATCTAATGGCGTGTAACCCTCCTCTAAACACTGGTTAAAAAGTTTGCACAACCATGTGAGAATAATATGGCTATCTCCTTTAAAGTATTCGGCCGCAATATTGTCGAAACCTACAGCCTTACCATTCTTCATGCATTTTATCGAATTTTTAATTTCATCCATGCTGATTTTGATAACATTCACTCCGTCATCGTTCATACCCGATTCGCCGCTGGCCTCACTATCACTCGGGTTGCTTTCGAAGACTTCCTCAAAATATTTCATCCATCTCTCATTTATTTCTTCCTCATTCGTCAACATTCTTCCATCTTTCGATTTTATCACTTTTAGGCTCCCATTCTCTGGACCGCTCCGGGACTTTTTGACCTCCTTCCAAAACAGTTTAATGTTTTCTTGGAAGTTTTTTGTCATTTTTATTCCCTCTTCCTCTTCCAGACGTTTCTTTCGTACTTTCACTCCAACACTTACTCTTTTCTTGCATCCCTTATATACTTCTTTCGCTCTATCTCTCTCTTCGCTAGAAGCACTGCCAGCCGCTATCAGACATAACCATGCTTTCTTCTTCTCTGAGACCAGTGCTTTAATCTCGTCATCCCACCATGCGTCACCTTTCTTCCTACCTACTTTATATTACTATTCTCGCTTCCAGAATTTTAATTAGTAGTAGTTATTTGTAATTTGTATATCGAAGTGCATAAACATAAATAGATACAAGTGAAATGCGTAAACACAGTAGGTATTAAGTAGATACCTACATGAATAAACAATTTGTTATATTCTTTTTAATATTTTGGTTTTTTGTTTTTTAATTGTATTTTACGGCCATTAGAGTGGAAGATACTCTCAGTATCGCCCTGGTGTAAGACCACCATTAAGAATTGAAACGTTGCTTGAAATGGCTTTAGCCGTGTTTATTGGCCAGATCTGAATAGCCAGGTACTTCCCCACCTTCCTCTTCCCTATATCCTTTCCCTCCCCACTACCTTCAGTCTTACAACATACCCCAAATTGGGGATGCAATAGTCCCACTGGCTCCAGACGAGAGCAGTTGGGACTCTTGTGCGGTATTCATGAAAAAAAAACTAGTAATATTCAGTTGGATTGTAAAAAATGTCGCATTTTGAAATATTTATTTGTGTGCATAATTAATAATAAGCACTTCAACAAACAGAATTAAAGCGCACAAACCCTTTCTTTCTTTGAGTGGCCTTGCAACGCATGCCGGGTACCCGCTGTGTATAATGTTATATAGTGCAGGCGCTTGCATTATAATTCCCGGGACTTGTGATGGAACCAGTTTAGTTGACCGCGAGGTTACAGTGCCCTTGAAACGCATGCCGGGTACCCGCTGTTTATAATTTATTTATTTATTTATGGACAAATAGTCCATTAACAATATAACAATAACACGAAAAACAAGCGTGCGTAAAGGCCCGACCCGCCGAGCAATCGATCACCGTTCGCATTGATTACCGTTCGCATGTCATTTTTCGTAACAATCACCACTTTTCGTAACCCATTCACCAGTTTACCCCCAAGTGTCGAGCGTGCGTAAAAAAAAAATCACCCCAAAAAATATTTTGGAGCAGTTGGGACTCTTGTGCGGTATTCACACAAGAATAATTTAAAATTTAAAAAAAATATTCGAAATTATAAAAATTTTTGCATAAAAATATTCAATGAACATGAAAAATTGCGTTCGGGCAACCCTGTAGATTTAACAAACATGAATCAAGGAATTCGTGTTTATTTCAAATTTCGTTTTCAAATTTCATTTCCAAATATTATTATTCAAAGCGTCGCGAAAACGTGCTCTCCTGGCCGCGTTTGGGCCCGTAATGAAATCTGAAATTTGTGTTTATGGGCTGCGATAAAAATGGTGAAATGCGATGTTCAAAATTATTTAAAATTAAATACTTTCTGAAATTATTTTACGATCAAATTATTTATGATTTGTCAATAACGTCTTAGCAAAATAAGTATTTAAAAAAATCCGAAATATATTTGTTTGTAAGTGCACAAATAAATGCACAAACCGACCAATTTTCGTCAAGAAACACATGTCCGTATATATTTTTTAATAATTTTATTTAAACTAAAATTAAAATTCTGAAACATACGTTTACCAGATAATGTATTGATTTATTTTACCGCATGATTATATGATTTGAAATGGGTGTTGTATAATAAATGTACTTTTTTGAAAATTGAACAAATCTGCGAACGACCTATGGTATAACCTTATTATTCTAAAAATAAACATTTTTTCTCAAAATCTAAAACATACGTTTACTAGATAAAAGAACAATCTTTTGAAATCCATTTATAGTTTTTTGTGGAAAAGAGTCAATACGTCTAACCACTGATTTAAAAATGACATATTTCTGGTTTCTCTGGTAATACACTCTTAATGCACTTTACCCCCGGACACCCTGTATGTAGTCATCAATGAAGTTTTTCATTTGTAATTGTTTGTTTTCCTTACCAAACATATGACACGGATGACTTTGTGTATTTAACTCAAAACATAACATTTGATACCTTTCCTTTTGCCTTTCGCACACAAAATGATTGAACCCCTTTTATTACAATTAAAAGTGGTTCGATCCATTTATTCTTTACGCTTGTCAAACCGATTGCCTATGGGCGATACCCGTAAAAAAGATCTTCCGTGCAAAATAAATTGTTATTGGTGTATAACGAATGCTTTAATAAGCGTGACCTAACCTAACCTAACGAAAGAAGTTTTCTTTTTAGTGTAAAATTGGTATTCACTTTTAATATTAGCAGTAAAACTTGATTTAAGTGGGACAAGACTGCAAAAAAATGATTTAGTAAGCTTTTATAACCGATTGAGGTTCGTTTCTTTTGGATTAACTTGATCACCAAATTGGGCCACCAACATAAAAACTCCAGGTAAAATATAAAAAGGCAGTTATTTTCAATTACTTAGAAAATAACTGATAATATTATCTAATTATAAGCTCTTCCCCTGTAATTAAACGCCGTTTTTAAACTTAGCTTAATTAGAACGAAATTGCATTGGAGATTTAGAGAGAACAAAGATTTATATAAAAATTTAAAAAAAAGTGTTCATACGATGTTATAATTGAAAAAAAAAACATTGCGCACAATAACAGTGTGCCCAGAAACTACCTCACTACATATTTCATGAGTACCTAAGCTCTTAGATTGGGGTTTCGTGTTGCCATCAATCTGACATTATAGTCCCAACTATGCCGCTGAGATATAAAAGAAAAAAAAACAATGAAATGATAAAGGTACAAAGAGCTAACCGCTTAGCACAAACCCCACTCCGTTCTACCTTTATCTAATTGACGACTAAATCGACGCGTCGAAATGTTTATAATGTTTTGCTTTTTTCAACCGTTAAATTGCCGCACGATGCGTTCTTTTGTATCTTTGTTGGTGCGAATACGAATGAAAACTTCCTAAGAATTTCTTTTCAGTTTTAATTTGATGAAATTAATCCGGTTTCGTGCTCACTTAATGCTGAAACTAAAAATAATTACAATTAGTGTTGCGTGGAGAGTGTTCGTAAATGAAAATACCTACCTATCGTGGATAAGGTAAATTGTTGCAGAAATTTATTCCTGAATTAGTTTTATTTCTCGTGAATTCCTTTTTTAATTGGACTATGGCCGGTTGTTTCGCAGTACTTCGACAATATCAGAACTTGAAAATGACTTTCATAGAACTTGAGTATTAAATTTGAAATTTAATTAATCGTTTTAAGTCTGTGAAATAACTCGTCCTTAATAAAAAAAAATTTTTGCCTAAAATAAGGTTTTTAAAGCTCGGAGAAAAAGCGATTTTTTTTTGAATAAATATAGGCGTTTTAAAGTTCGGAGAAAAAAAATTTCAACTACGACAATAACAGAACTTGGAAAGGACTTTCATTGAACTTGAATATTAACATTAAAATTTGATTAATTGTTTTAAGTCAGTGAAACAACTCGTCTTAATTAAAATAATTTTTTGCCTAAAATAAGGCTTTTAAGGCTCGGAGTTTTTTAAAACTTTTTGTCGGAATAGTATTTTCAGCGAAATATATTATTGGGATTTCTGCATTATAATGAGAGCCTTGGTAGGCAATACGAAAATATAGTTCGTTAAATGATGAAAGGTTTACCGTTTTTATTTTTGAAAAAACACAATATAGGTATGTTAATTTACTAATATTTAATAATTCCCACTCTTAATATATGAAACGCAGACGTTCGTTTACAAAAATAAAAAAATGGAAAAAATCTTCGAGCACAGTATTTTTTCGTGCCATTTCCCAGTTGCTGGCTGTTTTTATTAATGAATTGAATAATCAAGAACTACACTTAATAAACATTTTTGCGCTTTTATGGCTAATGTGCGTGTCATGTGTTAAGTATTATTTAGCGTACTAAATATAATATTACAGGGCACTTATGCATTTTTTTTAGGGGTCATGTCATGAATTACGCAAATATCAAGTATCATGAATAATGCAACCATAAGTAGCAACGTATTTCAATAAAAATTAGCAATCAACAACAAATGAAAGGAAAAATAAAAAAATGTACTTTTTTACTACGTTAGGCATTAGGCATAAACTTAGCCCACTAATTTATTCCATTACTGTGCGGTAAGTTCCCGGTTTGTGTTTTGTGATGTTTGATGTTTCAACGCCCGAAGTGTGATGGAGAACAAATTAAAAAAAGGGTATATACATTTGTTTCCAGAACGAAAATATACACTTTCACTTTCGAAAAGTAGTTAAGTGATCAGTTTACAGGCAATTCCCAACATTTCCCTTTCGACTCTTTGAACCATTTGAACCCATAAACCGGCGACCTCTGGATTCGGAACCGACAAGTGTACCGTTCCTCTCCGGAGGTCATCTTTATTTAGCTTTCGACATTGCTTTCGATAACGGCGAAACGTTTTTTGTTAGTTTTACTAACAAAAAACAAACACAAGTTTTAACGAATTTTTATCCGAATCTAAATCCGGCAAGAATTTTGTTGAAAATGTTGAATCTCGATGACATGGCGGTGCAGGAGGTGGTAGGCGCGCGATCTTCCCACAGAGCTGTCAAGCGCTTCTCATAACACGCTTGTAATTTAATTATCTATTATGTATTTAATGAAGCATTTTATGTGTAATTAAGAGTTCTAGCGGAAAATCATTTAATTATAATGACATAATTGTACAGAAGGTGCTAAATAAAACACTTGGTATGTAATACTTACCTACAACTCCAACCATACTGATTTTTATACCGGTTAAAGTGAGCTTCATTTGGAGGTGTTTAGTACCATTTGATTACCATGTGCATACCTTAGGAATATAATAGCTGTTTTTACTTAACACTTAAAAGGTAATACGCGTGAATGTGTGTATTGATCTTTATCTCGCTTGCCATATCTAGCTGTAAATCTATTTATTAAGACTAGAGAGAGGTGATTTTTATTTTTTAACAAAACTAATTTGGGTTTAAGTTTATCATAATTTTCGAAAAATTATGCCCACTAGTTACTGTGTTTTTATTCTTTAACCACTCAGGCCTCGGGCCTATTTTGTCGTAAGGTCAAAATATTTCTGATTTCAATAAAATCCAAATAATTGCAATATTTATGGACGCATCCGAAAAATAAAAACTGTTTTTAAAAGGTGATGAAATACGGTTTAACATTTTATTATTCAAAATAAAAAAAATATTTTTTGATATATTTAGATATAAAATTTTTAAATGCAAACATTACATTTTTTAAAAAATGGCTCACCTTACGTTTTTCAAACTAAAATTACAGATAATGCAAAAAAAATATAACAACACACATATTTTATTAGGCTTAGGAATGTATTTTAAACGTTATTGTCAACTCACTTTTTGTTGTTTCATGTAAAAATAATTTATAAAAAATTCCCAAAGAGTTATAATTTTTTTTCTTATAAACTAATAAATAATAAATATCTACCGTTTAGATTATTTTTATAACCATTATGGTAAGCGAAACAAAACGATTTATATTAGACTTAAATGAGTTGTTTCTAAAACCGAATAAATTAGCCAGAGCGGTTATTAAATAAATACTTATGTTTTTTATTATAAAACTTTAAATTATATTACAATATTTAAGTAAACATTATTTGTTCCAAATAAAGCTTACTTTCAGAAATTTATTTTACACTGGTATTCCCAACATCTACGGCGACGATGGAGCGCTGCACGCTATCCATGTCAAGCTGTACCAGTTTAAATAATTACACCTCAATTATTTGGGTGGTCGCTTAAATCTAATAATATTGTGATATATTAATAATGAAAGTTTACACACTCGGATGTACATATACAACTATACATGCACCTACTGTCGGCTCCGTGCGAATATGCGGCTCCAAACGGGTATTAGTTCCGCGGGCAATAGTCCAGTTTCCATGATTTTTTTCACTACACCTATATCATGATAGGTATTTACCAACCTACTACCTAACCACTTGATGTAGTCAATTCGGTTAACTAACGAATAGAAGTTAGTTACTGGTAATGCTGCTTTCTAAATATAATGTTTTGCATTGTTGAAAAAAGTAGATTCGTTATTGAATGGAACATTTTTGTGTTAAATCTGATTGTCTTTGAAGAAATCGATTTCCAATAAAAAAAAATCCTTTGGGTCCTATTTCATCTTTGAGGATGCTGTATGGAGAGTTTTTTAGGGAAAGGAAATATAGGAAGTTCTGGGAAGGAAAAAGGTACGAGGTTGGGTGGGACTATGGGGGTCAGTGAGTCCAGGAGCGTCGGACGAATGAATCCATCCCTCCAACTGAGGTGCAAGAGAGAATTCGGCTAGAGAGGTCAAAAGGCCTCCCTCAACTAGTCTCTCTCGATCCGGCCCGCCACGCAGCTGGTGTGCAGACGCATCCGCCGCCAAGACCCAGACAAACCTCACCCCATGAACTCGGGCACCCTTGCTAAGTCACCAAATGCAGCGAAACACTGGGATAAACTTTGGAAGAGATTTTGGTTATTCAATAAATGGTTACAGGGGCGGCGGTACCCATACCCGCCTCCTAAAGTGGATCGTGATTTAAAACATCTACTTTGAAATGGAAATCCGTTTGTTCGTTTAAAGAATTTTTTATACATTATAATACAAATAATATTTCTGAAATTTCATTGCAACCATTTTCAGTTAGCAACATTTTTTTCCTCCGTCAGCTATGTAACTTTGAAAGGTTAATTTTACTGCTAAAAAATCAAAACAAAACTGTTTTAATACATAAATTATTCTTCAACGAAAAAAAGTGTTGAATTATCTGGCGAAATCGGACAGCAAAGCTTGTTCACCTACCTTCATCTAAATGTGTAATATTTTTGAAAGGTTTCTGTCAATCTATATCAGTGCAAGACAATATCAGTGAAATACATAGAATAGACCACCCTCAAATTAACGGCATGCTCCTAATATTTTTTAACATTAAACATTCTCATCCAATCTGTGAAAGATTAACAAAACATAGATTAAAAAAAATATGCTTAAAGTAGTTTTTGATTGTTTTTTTTATGCAAATCACAAATTAATTGTAATTCAATATGATAAACCGTATGAAAAACGGGCAATCGAACAGGTATAGTCTGCATTCAAAGTACGAACAATGCTGTACGACTTTGCTGCGATTAATTTACGTCACTTTTAATTGTCGTTGGAGTGGGCCCTGCCAGCCTAGATATACGAGAGATAGATGCAAAGAGGTAGGTTGTAGGTACCACTGGATAGGAGGTGGAATTCTAATTGTAATAGAGACATACGCTGCGGGCGTAATTAACGAGATTATAGAAAATAAAATGAATAATTTCTATAATGAGAATTGATGTAACGCAAGAAGATATACTGTGTAGGGGGATCGCGTTCTCAAGGCGTGTTGTTGCCACAATCTGAATCAATTAACGAGTTATTATTAATACATTTTCCATAATTTTCCAGACGCCCTGCGAAAATTCTGTCAAGGCAAGTGGGATAGTTGCGAAAGCGTGCATTGTCTCGAGATGCTTAATATATACTCTCAATGCTGCCTATCTATAGTACATAATAATGCCAGTTTCGTCACGTGAACTTTACTGATTACATTGATCAATAACTGACCTACGTAAGATAATTACACATTTTAGCAAAGCAATTTAAATAGCAAGGTGTTTCAGTCAAAATTAGCAATCAACAAAAAATGACATGCAAAATCAACAACGTATATTTTTGGGCTATGGTAGGCGGTAGCCATCGAACCTGTAACCCTTGCGTAAACTTAGCCTACAGAGAGTTGAGAATGTTGGAATTACTAGAAGGAAATTTTCGTCAAGGATGGATTAAAATGATGGTCAAAAAATGGATCGTCAAGTAACCTGATTCTCATAATATTTACAAGCTAATTCGGCTATGAATTGGTAGAAAAAAACTTTTTATCTTGTTGTGTAGCAAATATACTGTCGTTAAATAACTGTTACATCATATTCGAGTACACTCCTATTACATTTGATTAAGGTATAAATTACTAAATATACACAAGTATCACAGTACGTATCTAAATTTGCAGCCCAACTAATAAATACTGAATAAAACCATTAATAACCACCCACTTGCCTATTGATTCTATTGAATACACCTTTATTGACTTATTTAGCATTAATTGAAGAAATGCATTTAACGAGGCGGTTTGTTCAACTTAATCACCTGAGATTAAAATAATTTAATTGTCTCATTTTAAAACAATGGAGGCAATATGCATAATAACTTGTATTTAGTTTAGTATAACGAGGTCCACTTGGCTATTAGTACAGTTCTCAAAACATCATTTTTAATAGAATAACAATGGAACTCCAGGCTGGCGTGGATTACGTAAAAAGCTCATCATTTTAAACTTCAGTTATTACAATATAATATACTTGAGTTATTACAATATAATATACACAGAGTACTTCATTATTCAATATCTTAGAAAGAAAATACATAGAAAAAATAAGGTCACAGGAAAAATAAAAAATAACAACTGTTTTAAATAAATATGTGAAATTCTGTTTTGTAAGTTATTTCAGAGTTATTAAAAATATCGGCTACTGCTTATTGGCTATCTAAGCTGTGCAATTGTGCATGCGTAGTTTTAATGGAGTTTATAAACGACTTGGTAAATAAATATTATCCAGGTAATAGACACCAGATCGATACAATGTATTTTGTATTGTATTAATAACTAGCTGACCCGGAAAAACTTCGTACCGCCTAAGAATCAACAACTGTTGTGTTAACTTATTAGCTGAATTAAATTCAGTTTTGTTATAAAGTTAAAAATTACATAGTGGGGTATTTCCACAAACGAGGGATTCGGTTGAAAATGTACGGAATATTTAAAGATCATTTTTTTGATCTTAATCATCCTACTAAAAATGTTGGATTTTTTTTTGTTTTTATTCAATATTATTGATTTTAAAAACGCTCTTAAACTGACAAAATCCAAACGGCCAGTTTTTTGCAAATGGGTTTGTGACGTCACAAGCGTAGCTCAGCTGAACCAGCACAAATAAACACTGTCATTGAGCGTCCGCACTCATGACGTCACACGATAGCCACGCCCCAAAATATCGCTTTAGTGGTAATTCAAAAATGGGAAACTTTAACTGACTGTAGAAAATGTATTCGTCGACATAAAAATAAAATAAAAATGCTTTAATCATCGTAATGTTTTGCTTAATTTTTTAAGCTATAAAAAACGTGGAAATACCTTACTAAGCAATTATTGATGCGCCACTGTTCGTGTTTTGTTTTTGTTAGTATCAGAAATGGCGTTATGAACGGATTTATAATTTTGGTGATTTTCTTACTTTTCCACTTACTTAGGTTAATTGCGTTTCATATTATTTATACGTGTGAGGGAGACTTATTATAACTATTGTATTTTTCTTTTGGAGGGGTGCAGACATGCGTTTACCGTTTGTCCCATTTTCGACGTTTCGTGTAAGAAAGAGGGGCAGCATTATATGTTTAAGAACAAAAGCAAAACAATCAGCGCATTGTCATTTGATGTTTTTGAATTTTTTTAATTCACTCATTACTCAATTTTATATTTATCTGAATATTCCTGCAGCTCTTTCAAAAGATGAGAATTCGTTCCATTCAAAATATATGAGGAAAATAATTTTCTTCATAATTTTTTTTCGTGAATATTTCCAATGTTTTAATAGTTATTCTGCTATTCGGGGCGGAGACAAATCTAATAAATCAAAGATCATAAAAATCAGTCCAGCCGTTCTCGAGTTATAAATGGTGTAACTAACCCGACTTTATTTTATATATTAAGATTATTGTTAATAATAAATGACAGCACTTTAAAAACATTATGGACCAATTTACATGTAAATAACAGCGTTAAACCTTTTTTGGATATATCTTTGCTTATTAACTATTGAAAAGCACTAGAGAATAAGTTAATAATATATAGCGTCTGCATTTTTTTCGATATTATGTTATATTTGAAAATAAGATAAGACGCTTTTACATCTATTTTGATAATCAAAAACTCCACACCTCGCATGTTGGACATGGTAATAGGACAACTCAGAACCTCTTTTGAAGAGTCATTAAATGTGATGAAAAAAATGGTTAAATAGGTTAGGTTAAGGTTAAGGGCTATTTTAAAATTATTTTTTTTAGCTTTTAATGACTTTTCAAAGAGGTGTTGAGTTGACTTGATTCTGAGTTGGCATGAAACCGTTGGACATTCATCATATTTTCTAAATTAAATCTGTTTTATTGAATCTCCAATAAAGACTAAACTTTCTAAAAAGTAATATTACATTGGAAGCTACCTGGGAGATGCACAGTAATTATAATTTTTAATGATACCTTTTAATTGGATAGTGATTTTTTTAAATTTTGCAAGTCACCTTGCGTGTAAAAGAACTACATTTCTATTAAGGTATCAATATTTGGGTCCCGTTAACATTTAGGTCTTTGCGTGAATGATTTTATCTAAATAAGAAATACTCGTTCGTAACCAATGATTTATTTTGCTGAGTCAGCTATATCTGCGAATTATCGGTAGAGTGTACTTCTTTATTACGCTTTTAATATTATGTCTAACTCGATTGCATTAGCATCTTATAAGACATTTTTTTAAATGCAATATTATATTTAACATCTTCAACGTACATGCAAACATGTAGGGATGTAGGTGTACATTATTAATTTACAAAAAAAAATACATTTTTTTAACTTGAAAAATAATCTTATTTTTAAATTAACTCCATACAAGAGGCCCCGAGGAAAATAATTTAACTCATGTTCTATGTAAAATGCTGTGTGGAGGGTCTTTTTGAAGAGAGGAAGTGGTGAACACGAGTCTTGAAGAAACGACAAATTTTGTAGAAGGAAGACGCACAGAGGCCATTCCATAGCCGACCTGTTGATCTCAAGAACGAGTTGTAGAAGCGATCCTGCCTTAATTGACAAATGTCAACCGTGTACATATGTTGGGCGCGCGTTTGGCGTGTTTCCCGACTATGCACCAGTGCCGAAGGGATCAATGACGCTGGTTCCTCGGAGCATCTTTCATTGTAGTACCGGTAGAACAAGGACAGCATACCTATCTGACGCCTGTACTATAAAGATTGCAATCCACTTGTTAATTTAGAGGAATCTATCAAACGGACCACCCGTTTCTGCACAGAGTCAAGGGTTTTTTTTTGTATTTTGGGGGACCAAACCAGAGGTGGCTGCCAAATTCAACAGTAGGGCGCAGGGTCATTTGTACAGGGTCAACAGTTGAGTACTATTGAAGTATCTGCGGGACCTGCACAGTACGCCTCTCAGAGCCCCCGTGCCTGAGGCAGTCACGTAGAGTTATACCAAGCATATCAATGGAAGGCATGTTGGGAAGACTCCTTTTTTTGAATGGTGAGCTATTGAGAGATAGATTTAACCGACCTACCCTTATAAATAGTTCAATATAATTTAAATGATGACATGGACATTGTAAAGAGTTGGTAAGACAATAAGCTCTTTACACTAAATACCTGATAAACTAAATCCTTAACATTCAGCACGTCTGTTGCAACCAAAGATATTTGGCGGCAACCCAACCTACTAACAAATAATAATTCACTCTTGTTCAAAACCAAAACCTGATTCTACCTGTACTTGTCAAAATTTCGAACAAGTCACCCGTTTAAAGTATCTGAGGGTCTTTATTTTATTTTTATTTATAAATTAATCTGAATTGTATAATTTAATTACTATTGCTATAAAGCAAATTATGTATAATTCCAATCTGTTAACTTCACCCACCATAACATAGGGATATCCCTATAGCATAGCGGGAAAAATAATAGTAAACATGTGACAAATTTACAATTTTTTTTGGCATAATTAATTTTTTAAACATATATATGTATTATGTATAAAGCAGAAAATCCGTGCTCTTAATGTAATGCCTGTAATTGAAAGCTGATCTTATTTTATTTATTAAAAAAAAAAACACTTTTGTAAGTTATGCTAAATATTACAATGAAGTAGGTAATTGTTTGCGCCCGTACATGAGCAATATGAATATGAATAAATAGTTTTCTCCGTAAACAATCTTAATTCTTCCAATAAAAGCATACAAATACAATATTGGTTTGAATCACCGATACAATATTGTATGCGTAAGCCTTTATTGAAAGATTTGAATTTGTTTATGAACAAACCTATTTATTCAAATTCATATTGCGTAAGTACGGGCTAACAGTTAATTAATCTTAATATTTTAAAGCATAACTCGTATAAAACGTTTTTTATGAACTAGTAGATACATTAGGAATTCTTATCACCTTAAAGCATCAAGCACTCTAGAACTGTAAATAACTCGGTAAAAAATTAACAGCTTTTTCGTTTGAACCTTTTAGGAATTATAGGTAAACGCATGTATTTTTTTATCGCAATGTCATTTCCATTACAAGCTTTGGAGATTTCACAACAAATTTCACTTGTAATATAAACACACCCATATATACCTCATAAATATGTTTTGTCAAATAATTTTTGTTTCCTCCACGGGAAGGATGGGAAAAAAATTGATGGATAGTCATTCTTTGCGCTAGAGAAAAGTTAATGAATAGTGTATGTAAATTCTTTCATCGCACAGTTATAGGTTATTTAAATATAGGGTATCCTCAACAAATCGTGAAAATTTACAACAAATCTAGAATAGGAATTAAGGTAAAAACTAAAGGATTATTTAAATGTAAATAAATGCAAAAATTGAATGCGTGTAAAAACGGCATCACCGCGGTGTTGTCTTAATCGACCGCAATTGTGATTTGAACGTTGAGTTGGTGGCACGTACGCTAGTGGTATACTGAAACTTGTGATGGATATATTCAGGAGGTAAATAATTTTCTTTACCCCCTTTAGTAAAATAAAACGTGTAAGCCATACTTTATTATTTAGTTGTTTGTGTGTATGAATAAAATTAAACATGAATTGGCGTATAATAATGTGCTCTATTACCTGTAATGAAATTATAATTATATTTTATTTTCAAAGGTGTTTAATTAAATATTAAGAAGCCAACGAAAATGATATTATAAATATTTTTACGTATTCCGCCATTGTGCTCCGCTGTACTACATACCTATTATCATCTTCAACTGCCGGCTGCTGGCTGCGTGTCTTTCTATAAAGCTCCCTAAGCAACAAAAAAATATCTACATAATGTTATAATTTATTTATTAATTTTTTCATCTTTTCCATAAAATAATTAAACACTAAAAAATTATGGAGATTACAAAATAAAATTTAAAAAATACAAACAAAGTGCACGGGGGCAGTTTAACTAAAAACTTAAACTGCCCTCATGCACTTTGTTTGTATTTTTTTAATTTTATTTTGTAATCTCCATAATTTTTTAGTGTTTAATTATTTTATGGAAAACATGAAAAAAATGAATAAATAAATTATAACATTATGTAGATAATTTTTTGTTGCTTAGGGAGCTTTATAGAAAGACAGGCAGCCAGCACGATTCTCATCTTATTATTCTCCGAAGATGGCATTCACCGTTTGAAGTGCAGCTTCTTCATTGATATGGAAATTATAATATGGCGGACAGACCAGAGTGAAAATAGTATTGAATATGAGGCCAAGCTTATAGAGATTCCAAATACGTAGCTCACTGGAGTTTATTAAAATTCTTTTCGCCATCACACCGTCACTCAATACTACGTACTACACACTATTCAACGGTAAAATATTACGTTTAGTGATTCTTTCAACAAAAAGCTCTAATGCGGATTATTGTGATTTTCTCAACGCAAAAAAAGTGTCTAAAAAAGAACGTGAGATGTAATTGAAGTTTTATCAGGCGGTTGTTTTTATAATGTACGAGTACTAGCTGTACCCATGCCTTGCAATGCCACTCAAAGAAAGAGTAAGCAAGTGTTTGTTTTTTATTTCTGTTTATTGAAATGCTTTTAGACATACAATTTTTTTTTTGTTTTCCGTCTGGTGCGTACACGAAGAAGGTTTTCCGATGCATGAGCAGGTTACGTGAGTCAGCTGTTTGATTGAGAGGCATGGATTTACCAAATGTACCCCCTGCTATCCCCTACCGCAACTATGTCTCATTTGCTATCCCTTTACAATCCCCACATCGCGTCACATTATATATTTTTTTATTTTGATAGCACCATAGCTCACCATTATGTAAAGAAATCTTCGCGGATACATGTAGTTTTCAAACTTGCTATTAGCGCGCCACCTATTGCAAAAATGTAAACAAATTTCATAGCGCCAAGGCTCACCGTCGAAACCTTCGCGGGCGTGCGGACAACAACTCACCAATCGCAATCGGTTTGATGATGCGATATGTAAAGAAAATAATTATCTCTTCATTTCCATCCTATTTGATTTCTTCTTTTTGTTCCTTCTATTTTCTATTCGATTTAATTGTCTAATTAATTTTTTTCTGAAAATAAGTCGTTACTTAAAAATCTTGAAAAATGTGTGTTTTCCCTATTTAATGTCTAATATTTTTTGACAGCCAGACAAATTTGCATAGGATGTTGTTGAACTTCCAGAATAATTTGTTTTTTATTTTGTTGTGTTGATTTGTAGTGATGATTTCTGAATTTAATGTGACAAAAAATAGTAAATACATACATAAAACATCTTGTTAGCCGGTTATCGTTAGGAATGGTAAGTAGGTATTTATTATCTTACAACGGCTGATTCAGATATTACCAACATATATTGTTTTATCGTATTTCTCAATATGCATATCTTTTTACCGTATTACCCGATGTTTGAGAAAATTGATTGAAAATAATTTTATATTATATATTTTTTAACGCAAAAACTGATTGAGGAGTGATTACTGTTTTTCGGTTTTACATATTATATTTTATTCGCTATTTACAGGTAGTTTATAATTTAAGTATTGGGGAAAGATGGTATAGCAAAAAAAGCTTGGATCAAAAAGTTATCTCGATTTATGTGTTAAACTGGATTCTATAAATTATAAACACAATTGAAGCGTTAACTGCTTTTATTATTAACTAGCTGTCACGGCGAAATTCGCGCCGCCTTAGAATCAATAACTGTTGTGTTAACTTATTGGCTGAATTAAATTCAGTTTTTTAATAAGTTCCTTCCCGCACTTCCTCTCCTTCATTTCCTAAAAGTACTCTCCACACAGCATCCCCTATGATGATATTTACCCTGAGGGGAATTATTTTCCTCAGGGCCTCCTGTGTGGAGCTAATGTAAAAAAAGTTAAAAATTACATAATGATGCAATTATGGATGCGCATCTGTCCGTGTTTTGTTTTTGTCAGTATCAGAGATGGCGTTGTGTACGGATTTCTATATATTTTTTTTCTTACTTTTCCACTTACTTACGGGAAGTGCATTTCATTCTCTTTATACGTATGAGGGAGATTTATTATAAATATTTTATTTTTCCTTTGGAGGGATGTAGAAATACGTTCACCGTTTGACTCATTTTCGACTGTTGGCATTTGGTGTGTAAGAAAGAGGGGCAGCATTATTTAAGAACAAAAGCAAAACAATTAGCGCATTAACATTTGACGTTTTTGAATTTTTGGTATTCACTCACTATTCAATATTATGTTTATCCCAATATTTCTACAGTTCTTTCAAAATATAAGAATTCGTTCCATACAAAATGTATGAGGAAAAGAATTTTCTTCATAACTTTTTTTTGTGCGATTTTTTTCGATTTTTTAATAGCTATTCTGCTGTTCGGGCAGAGACAAATCCAACAAATCAAAGATCATAAAAATCGGTCCAGCCGTTCTTGAGTTATAAATGGTGTAACTAACCCGACTTTTTTTTATATAATAAGATTATATCATCTCATTCATAGCAGTTCGTGATAATAACAAGGTTTATCGTTAAAATTTGCATTTTTAAAGTTTTTAATGGATTCTCTTAATTCATTCCAACATTCATGCATTTTCAACCTAATAAAATAAATAAGCACTGTGAGCGGACTTCTGAAATAAACAAAAATTAAAAAAAAAAACAAAAAACTACTTAAAAAAATGCACTAAAAAGTAAAAAAATTATTTCGTACGATTGTTATTTTTGGAGTCGGTGTCATCCAAGGTACATAGGTACAAGGTACATACATAGGTAGTTATAGGTAAGATGTGGAGATCTTGGCTGACGCCGACTCCAAAAATAACAATCGTACGAAATTATTTTTTTACTTTTTAGTGCATTTTTTGAAGTCGTTTTTTGTTTTGTTAAAATTTTTGTTTATTTTTTGATTTTTAGTGACGAGCGCGCGTAAAGAAGTTTTACTTTAAAAAAGAATCATCGAAATCTGTTGACGTAATATTGAGTTATTCGTCCATTTGTTGCGCACATACTTATTGAAAATTTAAGACATATATGGTTTTCTCATGGATCTCACTGTCAGAACTGGACCAAATTAAAATGAGACCACGCGGGAAGCACCAGCTTTCTAATAAAAAGAATTATAAATATCGGTTCACCCAATCGAAAGTTCTGAGGTAACAAACATAAAAAAAAAAAAAAATTCCGTCGAATTGATAACCTCCTCCTTTTCGAAGTCGTTTAAAAAAAGAGATCACATGTTTAATTCAACTCTTTCGAAGAACTCGGATTGCTTTCTTTTCAATAATTGTCCCCCTGGCACCTGCTCTAGATTAATATGTTTTCCTGTCGGTCCCAAACGCGGAAAGCTTTAACAGCCAGACTTCTTTTGTTGAACAAGAGTTTGTTGACAATGCAGAGAAATTGCTATTTCAGAGCTGTAATTAAACTATGCCCCACATTATTGAGCATACCGAATTAAGATGAACGTAAAGCACAAATCAACGTCACGTGGCGCTGTTGAATCAAATACTAATTCGATTGACTCATTTACGATGGAGACAATCGATAAATCTGACCTTCATTTATGAAGACTAAGATAAATTATTGATTTTTTTTATTATCGTTGAACGGTTATTGTATTTTGATTAGTAGGTATTAAATGAAATGGATTTACGATTAATAAATACTTCCGATGGAAAAAAAACCATCCAACGGTTATTGTGGGTGTAAAAGGAACTTTCTTATCAATAGGTCAAATTCTAAACAAAGAATATCATGGTCTCTCTTAAAAAGCAAAGTCATAACATCCGGCGGACCAAAGGCAAGCTTTTAAAGCTTTGACGGAGAGACACGACTATCGGATAATCTACTATTTCTTGAAGTACCTTCAAACCGTATTAAATTATGAAATTCTTAGTCCCTACTTATTGAATCCATTAAGCGATACCTACACCAAATCGATGACCTGCATCATACACCTATTCAGTTATATACCTACATTAGTCTAAGCCAGATATTACCCATTTATTTAGCCGCTGCAAAAGGCGTGTCGATTGTCCGCTAACAAATTATGCATTCTCAGGCCCTCACCTTACCTGGATAAGTAGATATAATTACCTGCCAGCTATAATAGCATCGTCGTCTCGTGGTTTTTTTCCGGTTTTTATGATTTTTCGAACTAAACACTCTAAACAGGTGTCTTATTTTAATAGACAGAAGGGCATGCATCCACATACTAATAAAATCATTAAAAAATAACTGTAATTAACAGAAGAAAAGCGTATCGGCATATTTTACTTGAATTTGATAGCTCAATTTATCGAGCATTCAATTAGGCTTAGGTCGCTTAGGTCACCTTTAGGTTCAGATGCGATGTTAGATCCGGGGCCAGTGCTCCCCGAACAGTACTCAGGGTATCTAGCATGGTCGAACGATAAAGATTTTATCATGTGGATAACTTGTCATCGTTCTCAAGCATGACTGCGGATCGTCAACGAACAAACAACAGTTCACAACGACTAACGGCCGCTGATTTCGATCATATTAATTAACTGCTAAGCCGAAACTAAGGCTTGACACTGCTCAAATGCACAACTTCGCCCTTTCAAACACACGGGCATTGCTTAAGCATCGCTCAATCTAAGGAAGCCAAACTAGTGGATTAAGCTCGTCTCAGCAAAGTAAAGTTATAAAAAGTGTCAACCTTGTGGCGCCAACGCCATGAGGTACTGACGCGGAGCCGCGACGGCGGCAAAGGTCAAGCCGAGACTTTATTTTTCATATATTTTAATATTTGTTTAAAAAATTTAAAATGCTAGTTTATAGATAAAATTATTTAAAAGAAATTATGTGGGTAGTAATAAATAGTAAATATAGTGTTTTAATAAATATAAATGTAATAAATACAATAATTAACTCTTTAATATTAATTTAACGTCGAAAGTTTTTACTTCGATCCCATTTTATTGTCTATGAAAGTGGGCGGGGTGCTTAAGATAATCAACTATAAAATATTTGGAAACAACACGAATCAAGCGTTACCTTTAAAATATTTTCAAATCGTTTAGCTGAGTGCAGACTCAGATTGGTCGTCGAAAAGTAAATAACACATTCAAAGTGAAATTCAGTTTCATGAAAATGATAATATCTATAATTAAATGAAAATTGCAAAAGCATATATTTGTAACACCTGGAATTTTTTTAAAAACTCTTTCTCGTATTACTATTTTCACAGACTTATAGGCAAAATATTAAAATTACATTTATAAGAAAACACAGTTCATTGCGACATATCGGGTTTCCCTGAAATCTTCCTATCCGGAAAGTGGAACGCTTGTTAATTTTTTTTGCCTACCGTCGCTAGTTTCTATGTCACTGTTCACAAAAACACATTTTGGACATCATTTGTGTTGACTAATGACTAATGATGGACCACTGAAAGCAGCTGTACCTTATGGGTCATGTCATGTAAGTACCGACTTCTAGTGGGATGGCACACATTTGACAACAGTGATGTGATTTGCGACTTATTTGGGATATTTTTCCAGAAACACTGATCGTACTGATGACTTGGTTCTACACTAAAGATATAAGTAGATAGATCAGTGTACTAATTGAACTGCCTATGGTAGGCAGCATTTTTTCCTAATGATTCACGTAGTTGAATTACCACAGTGGATATACATCAACGTTTACATTTTTTCATCTGAAATAAAATAACTGTATGGTTTTTTATTTCGGCTCTCATTAAGTGTGTTTTTTTTAAATATAAAATACAAAAGATATTAATGAAACGGAAACCCATTTCTAGGAATGGTTTGATAAATTTCTCAAAGAAGTTCACGATCAAACCGTTTTAATTAAAGATCCATTGAAATCGTAGAAGATTGCGAAGTGAAATTTCTTTTTGATTTCTTGAAGTTTATTTGATTGGTTCATTCTTGATGCCGCCAACGAAGAGATAATGATCTGAGTTATGATGATGCGGTGCGTTACGCAAATTCACGCTTATTTTAAAATAAGGTTCTATTAATGGTCAATCATTGCGGAAAGAGACTTACTAGACCTACTTCATTTACCAAATTCGTCTAATGTTAGTTTGATCGCTGTTTTTTTACAAAACCGTTGGTTATCACCCTTTTGATGAAAATTTTGGTTTTTTAAATACCAGCGCAGACCCGCAAAAAATCATGGGAAATTATAATTATTGTAGAACTGTGGGAACTAGTAGGACTACTAACGGGACACTGCCATCTCATGAGAAACATGCAGCTATTCTTCGGGAGTGGAAAGCACCAATAGATGTAGAAAATGTGAAGAGGATGAAGAGACTCCTATTCACTTGGGAGACACTGTAGAACCAGAAGATATCAGCCAATAGCCATGTATCCAATATCAACTCTGGTGAACTTATAAAAGGGACTGGGTTATTTTTAAAGGATTGAGGCAAAATGGGAGATGGTACAATGGGCCTATGGCCTAAGTGTTTTCGGGAACTAGTCGTAAACCGTCTACAGTTTGAATTAAAAAATAATAATAAATAATTGTAGGATTTGTGAAGCTGAAATATTTGCACGGTTTTCTCATTTGCCTTTCCATATAAATATGTATCTTAATATATAAACATTTATTATTAACAATAATCTTAATATATAAAACAAAGTCGGGTTAGTTACACTATTTATAACTCGAGAACGGCCGGGCCGATTTTGATGATCTTTGATTTGTTGGATTTGTCTCCGCCCCGGAAAGGATAATAACTATTAAAACATCACAAAAATTAACGAAAAATATAGTTATTAAGAAAATTCTTTTCCCCATACATTTTGTATGGAACGAATTCTCATATTTGAAAGAGCAGCGGGCATTTTGTGATAATTACCTATAATATTGAACTGTATGTAAATTTCAAAAATTCAAAAATTTCAAATGTCAATGAGCTAATTGTTTTGCATTTGTTCTTAATCGTGAAATGCTGCCCCTCTTTCTTACACACTAAGTATCAATAGCCGAAAATGAGACAAGCGGTGAACGTAAGTCTGCACCCATCCAAGGGAAAGATACAATAATTATAATAAAAATCCCTCACACGCACAAAGAAAATGAAAAGCAATTTTTTTTACATCAGCTCACACATGAGGCCCCGAAGAAAATTATTTTCCTCAGGACCTATGTCATCTTAGGGGAAGCTGTGTGGAAAGTATTTTTAAGGAAAGGAAGGAAAGGAAGTTCTGAGAAGGAAAAAAGTATGAGGGTCGGTAGGAATCTGGGGTCAGTGTGTCCGGAAGTGACGGAAGTATGAATCCATCCATCCAACTGCGGTGCAAGGCGATGGGTCGAGAGAGTCCAGCTGGAAAGGTCAAAAGTCTCTCTCGATCCGGCCCATCACGAAGCGGTGGGTAGACGCATCCGCCGCCAAGACTCGGACAAACTTCACCCCATAAACCCGGGCACCCCTGCTAAATCACCAAACATAGCGAACTACTTCGAGTAACCTATGGATGACGTATGACAGAAGTGTTGGTTATCCAATTAATGGTTCCCGGGGCGGCGGCACCCATACCCAAATATCCAAAATTCCCGTAAGTAAGTGGAAAAATAAGAAAAATCACAAAAAATATAAATCCGTACACAATGCCCATCTCTGATATTGACAAAACAAAACACGGACAGTTGCCCATTGATGATTGCTTTATGGTGTAATTTTTAACTTAATAAAAAAACTGAATTTAATTCAACAGTTATTGATTCTGAGGCGGTACGAAGTTCGTCGGGTCAGCTAGTTATATATATTTTTTAAAAATAGAAATTTACCTTTCGAATGAACACCGTTAGTAAAGATACCATTTTAGATTTTTACCGCCAAAAGTATTATAGTGATTTATTTTTGGGGTATTATGCCATGTTGCGCTTCTTTAGCCAATGTTTCGTACAGTGTTACAGTGTCCATCATTAGGTTCGAAACTTTGGATAAAAGAGGGAGGAAACGCAACATGGCATAATACCCCAAAAATAAATCACTATAATAATAGTTAGTAAATTTGAAAAATCATCAAATCTGTCAAAATTAAAAAAAGAACTACGCATTTCAAATATAGAAATATTAATTAACAAAAATAAAATAATTTTCTGATTAAAGGTTGCTACCTACATTATCGCTTGCCTGAATTCGCACAATCATCCAATTAAAAAAAAATCCAGGCAAATTTCAGTTCATGAGAAATTATCATCGAACGAGAATAATTTCTCGCAGGAATATTTAACTTCACGCACCAAAAACCCGTTAAATTGGATCATCAATCTCTCAAATCAAATTATTATTTTTGATGACGATTGACAGGTACCCATTTTTCGCTTTTAGGTACACTATCTCAGGTAATTTTTATTATACATATGTAAAATTCCATACAATGTGCGTTAATAAATGAATAAACAAACAAAATTACTAATGCACCAATATAGCAGTTTTTCAAATACCACATGCCTTATTCGAAATCAATTTTAAATGAATGGTGGTTATGGTAGGTATTTATAGTTACCTACAAACGGAACCGTAAGTCTTGTCAGCTTTTAAGTGTACACTGTCGAAAGAATTTGATTTATTTGTACTGCACTAATACACGTGTTTGAGCTTAGGTTCCCTAATTCGGGACAGCTTTCGTCAGCTGTCAATCTATCGAGCATTCAATTAGGTTTAGGTCACCTTTAGGTTCAGATGCGATGTTAGATCCGGGGCCCGGATTCCCCGAGCAGTGCCCAGGGTATCTAGCATGGTCGAACGATAAAGATTTTTATCGCGTGGGTAACTTGTCATCGTTCCCAAGCAAGACTGCAGATTGCCAAGGAACAAACAACAGTTCACAACGACTAACGGCCGCTGTTTTCAATCCTACTAATCTAAGCTAAACCGAAACTAAGGATCAACTGCTCAAATGCACAACTACGCTTTTTCCAACACACGAGCATTGCTTAGGCATCGTTCAATCTAAGGAAGCCGGACTAGTGGATTAAGCTCGTCTCAGCAAAGTCAAGTTATAAAAAGTGTTAACAGAGTGTCGCCAACGTCACGAGGTAACGACGCGGAGCCGCGACGGCGGCAAAGGTCAAGCCGACACTTTATTTAAAATATTTTTAATACATTTGTTTAAACAATATAAAATGCTAGTCTGTGGATAACAGTATTTAAAGGAAATTATGCATGTTAATAATAAAAACAATAATTAACTCTTTAATATAAATTTAACATCGAAAGTTCTTACTTTGATGCCGTTTTATTGTCTATGAAACAACGTGAATTGAGCGTTATCTTTAAAATACTTACAAATCGTTTAGCTGATTGCAGACTCAGATTGGTCGATCGAAAAGTTGGGAACAACGGCTGTAGGTGTTGTTATTTTATTCGACGTGAACTGTTTTTGTACTCTAGCGATCTGGAGTCATGATCGGGAACAATAATAAGTTATCGATATATCCTTTATTGATCGACCGTGCTAGAAGCCCAGGCCTATCCAGTGCCCTATGCCTAATGCCCAAACTTCGTGGTCACTAGTTGTCCCTGGTCAGCTGGTGACTACGGCAATCGGAGGAATGCGTGAACATAATGTTTCTTTTCATTAAATCTTTGCCAGCATGTTAATCAACGGTAATTCCTTTCAGCACGATTCGGTTTATTCTTCACCCAAAGCTTGTTATTGTTTGAGCTCCGACCTTCCACATCTACTTTTATGGAAATTTAAACTGTAATATTCACATATGGCTTAGCAAAGTACCTAAAGGTAAAACTGTTATAAGTAGGATAAGACAGCTGTGATAAAAAATTGAAACGACTAGGTATATATTTTGTAGAGTTAAAGATATTATAATGATAAAAAACACTTAGCTTGGTATCAGGCAGTGGGTACTTGAAACCACTTTTACGAGCAACGGTTGCCCCCTACAAATTTCTTTATCCTAATAAAGGGTTAACTTCTTACTACGATTGACTGGGCTGATATTACTATATAACCATACCATACACATTCCAATGCAACCTCAAACGGCAATTAAAACAAGGTCCTTGACAAATAAAATATTGCATATGCCGATAACACATTCCTTACACGGGCAATGAATCATTAAGGACCACGCAATCGAAATACATAACTGCATGTCCATCACTCTGAAACAAACCAACTACAAATATACCTACATTCACAAAAAATATATTTCAGCCTGGATCAAATATAAGGTAATCTCTTTACAAAAATCATTATAACCCAACCCAAATAAAAAAAATCAGATTGTGCAATTCACAAGTGGTAGAAGTGAAACCTTTAGAAAACTAAAGAAGACAAGAGTGGGGAGGCTACGAAGCACCGCACAAAGAGGAGACCGATAGGCTACGAAGCATCGCACAAAGAGGAGACTGATTATATACTACCTTATTCTCTCGCAGGCTAAATCCCATAGATGTGTGTGTTTGTCTCTTTTTAGTGTCATTGTTTTTCGTTTCACTGAATTTCAAATCACAACGGTAGATACTAAAGAAGTTTTTACTTCAAAAAATATTTTTAAAACTTTATTTCTGGACAGTCCCTTCTCTTTCATTGTGTACA
This sequence comes from Limnephilus lunatus, assembly GCA_917563855.2. Lineage (NCBI taxonomy): Eukaryota > Metazoa > Arthropoda > Insecta > Trichoptera > Limnephilidae > Limnephilus > Limnephilus lunatus. Next base: position 67,337,775 of record OU830597.1, on the reverse strand, counting down.
ATAAACTTTTATACAAACGAACGGTAACTTCGTACTTTACTTATTTTAATAATCGTGTATTTCTTGTTTTTCAAGATTTTCCCTAACCACTATATTTCAATAATAACTGTGTAATTCTCTTTAAAAATACACATGAAAACATGGTCCTCTGGTGGAGAATAGTATAACTCCTTTTTTCTGAACTGTGCCACCCATTTCTTATTTTTCAAGTTTCCTTATTTCAATAATAACTGTAAATACATATGAACGCAGGTTCCTCTAGTGGGGTGCTCGCCCAACACTAAATTATTTAAAAATTATTTACAGGACCCACACATAATCAATCTATAGTCTTTCTTAAAATAATAAGACTCTTTAACCTAAAACTAAAAATATGATGATCGCACAACGTAGTTGTGCGTTCTTCATATTAAAAAAAGTACGTGAACACCTCTGCGCAGTTCTCATTAGTGAAGTATTCACGAAACAATTCAATATTTAAATGAGTAGAGTAAATATCATCCTAATACTTTTTCTTATTATTCCCAACGGAAAATTAGTACTATTCTGACCAATAAATCTTATTCACGTAAAAGCATAAAGGCAACAATGAAAATGCAAAAATATATATTTCAGTAAGCTTATTTGATAAAGCATGTTTAGTAAGCCGTATAGAATTTGAAGTCATGTTGTGTAATACCATTATTAAATTATTAAAATAAAAAGGCATAATTTGACTGAAAGGTACATAGAATAACAACGAATCCGGAGTGACACGACAAAACACGGGACACGAAAGATCGAGACATTATTTTAAGTCAGACGTCCTTCTAAGGTCGCCCCAGTGGTGTGGGAGAGGCCCCCTCATTACAATACAATCGATTCCATGTGTATAAGGCTCACACACCTTGCTAATGTTGTCTATACCCGTAACTGCTTATTAAATCGAGTTCCTCAGGTATGGGCGTAAACGGAGTGACAATTAATAATTTGACTTTTAAATCATCTAGTGAAATGACGCTGGGACGTCACCAAAAATAATGGGGATTCCATCGCGGGTGAAGTTCTGTTGTTTACACTGACATACTCGTATTAAATGGCTGATGCATTTTAAATTGAATTCGTTTTAGTTATCCCTCTTCCCCCTCCCGTTCCCATGCGACGTAAAAAATGCCTAAAAGTGGTGATTTTTCACGGCTTTCTACAAATTATCAAATTATTATTAAAAAAACGTTTTTTATGTGCAACCGCGCAAGAGTTCAACTGCTCCCAACCGTCATGAGCCAATGAGATAATGGCTTCTCTAATTGGGGTAAGTTATGAGGCTGAAGGTAGAGGGGAAAGAAGGAGAAATGAAAGAGGAAGGTGAGTAAGTTTATGGCTATTCAGGTTTGGTCACCAATTACACGGCCAAAACCATTTCAAGCAACATTTCAGTCCTGAATGGTGGTCTTACACCAAGGCGATACAAACTTATGAAGCAAAATCTACTTGCGCACACAGGTATTTGTTTTTTTTAATAATAATGATTTATTGTCTTCCTTTCTTTAAAAAACATCTAGAGATAATGATATCCTCACTGGGATTTCCCGTGCTGAGGATTTAATTTACATATTAAAATTTAATTATAAGAAATTAATATGAATTAGTTATAAACATATAGGTATCATGTAGTATTTTTTTAAATAATTAGAAATTTTAAAAAAATGTGTTTTTTTTATAATTCAGTTCAGTAGATTCGGTTTTAGTCTGTATTTGATATCAGTATATTTTCTATTTCTGTTCTCCCTATATTTAGTATCCAGCTTTTTATTTGAGATTTAAATGTTATTCTGTTGAGGTTTTTAAGTGAGAGTGGTATTTTATTGTAAAGTTTAATACCATAATACAAGAAGCTTTTTTGCCCAAATGTTGTGTTAGTTGTTACTTGTTGGATATGTTTTTGACCATGAGATATAGTGTTTCATGTACGTGTAAGTTGTCATTTCTTGGGTTTTGTACTTATGAATGTAAATGAGTATAGTTTTAGAATACAGTTGTTTAATTGACATGATGTTAAGATTGTTGAAGATTTCTTCAGTGCTAGTTCTTACAGGAACTTTCAGTATAATTTTCATTATGGATTTTTGAGTTTTGGTTAGTGGATTTAGTACGTTTTTATTTGCACTTCCCCATCCGATAATACCGTATTCTAACAGTGATTGGCAGAGAGCCGTGTAAATCCTGATTAAGTCTTTTTTAATGAGGACATTCCTGATAATTTTGAAAAAATAACTTAGTTTTTTAATTTTGTTATTTAAATAGGTAATGTGTTCGGTCCATTTTAAGTTTTGGTCAATTTGTTGATCCCGCGATGTCAGGCTTGCTTTTCGAGGGCCTTACTATCTATCCTTATCATTATTGTCAAAAAGATATCATTTATTATTATTTTTTTAATCAAATTCCCGAACATTTAAAAGCTCACATGCAAAAATATACAAATAATAGTGGCGATAATTGAATTACTTGATAACCATTTCAGCAAAGTTGTTTTTTAAAATTAAAATTAAGACAATATTAGCGAAACTTAATCGAAAATCTGGAGAAAGAAAAATCAGAAAAAAGATATTGGCACCTCTGGGACTCGAACCTAGGACCTCCGGCTTTCCAGACCACAGCTCTACCCACCGGGCTAAGGTGTCTCTATCCGATTCTGTCATTTTTAACTGTCTTCGACTAAGAACTACCAACATTTTCTTCATTTTCTTAACGCATATTTTATTGGCTGATATCTTTATGTATGATTGCAAGATTCAAACCCGATCTTTAGTGTTTCGCCAATATTGCCATCATTTTAATTAAATATTACAATTTGACATTTTTCTCATAAACTTAAAAAATAATAAAAATGTTGTTTTTGTTAAGTCCTGGATTTAATGACCTACACAATGTTCTCACGTGAACCTAGGCTTTATTAATACAGTGTAATGATTAAACAAGAGAAACTTGGAACTAGTGAATATATGTAATAAACAATAAAGCGGTTTTAAAAAAAAAAACTACATTTCCTATTCATAACTTTATCCACTATAAATCTGGTCTCTCAGCGGGGATTCTGACTGTAGGCATAATTCGATCCGTGGATTTGTGCTTATTTTTAAAAGTAGGTTTATTGGTTTAAAAATATTTAATTTATAATATCTTTAGGTTTATGCGTGGTCATTAAAATAGCTAAATACCGAGTTGGCCGATTATGATGGTGATGGGTCAGTTAATATTCGACATTAAACATTCGTCTATTAATAGTATTTAGATAAGATTTGAATAAATTTGTTTTAGAATATATTCTGAATTCATATTTAACCCACCATATCTCGGGCATAGTCTGTCAGAAGGTGAGAAAGTTTCCGCTTTGCAAAATAATCCAAATAAATGGAATATTTCTGAATGTATCCTAAAACTAAAAATAATTTTTGAAAGGTGAAAGAATATCCTTACAAATACTATCATTAGAAATGAATATATACGAGGATTATCCAGAAAGTAATAAGGGATCCAGAAGCTGGGGAATATCTCGTATTATCTGAAGTTTTCAAATTTTTAATACATATTAAAATAAAAAGCTTTAAAAATTGTTCACTTACACGTTTTTTCTACCCGTAATTAGTGATAACGAAAAAATACACACACATATTTTGATATGTAAATGTATTACTTACCTCCTCACGTTTTTTTCGTTTCATAAAAAAATAATAAATGTCAAAATTTTATACATTTTTCTCAAATTGCTACCGGAAACTTGTTTCTATGAAACTGGTTTCATGGTGGTGCACATTTTATTTTATTTTATTTTATTTTTTTATTAGGTTTGTCAACAGTGATTTACATCAAAGCTTTCACAGATATAATTACACTAAACATGGTTGATGCTATCACTAATTACAGACAAACACAACATTGATAATATAATACTTACATATGTATACAATCATTACATTATATTTATAAGTTTTTGCAACAAGTTTTTAGAACAATAATATTATAATATAAGTTTAAAGGTTTAGTTTATAGGTTTATAAGTTTATATAACAATATAAAAGGGAGCTTTAAATCTTGTTAAGAGAAGATTTGAAGATGGCCAATGTTGACATTGTCAAATTAATGGAATGTTTTTTATAAGCTTCATTAAAATTACGGCACATTCTTGATAAAGCTGAGTCATACCCCAGCTTAGTTCGATATTTTTTAATATGTAACGGAACATAATTTATAAGTCGTGAACCAATTCTAGGAACATTGAACCTGATTTGATAAAGTAGAAAAGGGCAGTTTATTAAACCATTAACAATTTTGAAAAGAAAATTTAAATCTGTATTTAGTCTTCTCTGTTCAAGGGTGCGTACATTGTAGAATTTTAGTCTATCGGTGTAGTAAGGAAGTGATCGAGCTCGCTTATCAAAATACGCTAGGTGGTACATAAAATGTTTTTGAACTCGCTCCATTCGCTGAATGTGAACTTTGTAGGTTGGACTTCATACAGCACTTGCGTACTCCAACACGTTGCGGGTGAAGGAATTGTACAGTGTTATTTTTGATATGGGGTTTTGAAAATGTTTACTATTTCGTTTGATAAATCCTAGCATTTTCAAGGATCTAGAAATGATGTTGTCGATATGAGGTGTGAAAGTAAGTTTTTTTTATCAAATAACACGCCTAGGTCCCGAATGGTTGCGACTTCCTGGAGTTTAGTACCGTCGATAAAATATTGAGTTGGAATAGGATTGTGTTTACGTGTAAAAGTTATGTGAACACATTTTAAAGAATTTAGAAACATTCTATTGTTGTTGCACCACTTTGAAACTCTGTTAATATCATTTTGGAGAAGTATTGAGTCTAGTGATGCATGAATAGTTTTGAATATCTTACAATCATCAGCAAACAACAAAATTTCAGAATCCAAAATAACATCGCACAAGTCATTTATAAAAACAAGAAATAAGATTGGGCCCAAATGGGACCCTTGTGGCACTCCAGATGGCACGTCTAATCCTCTTGACTCATAGCCGTCAAATACTACTCTTTGTATGCGGTCAGTTAGATAGGAGTAAAACCAGTTTAGCAAGGTACCATGAACACCCATTTGTTTGAGTTTACGAATTAATAATCTGTGATTTACTTTGTCGAAGGCCTTACTAAAATCTGTGTAGATTGTGTCTATCTGTTGACCTCTATCGACAGCTTCGGTTAAGGTATTGACATAGCAAAGTAAATTAGAGGATGTTGATTTCTGGGAGAGAAAACCATGCTGTTTTGGAGTTAAAAGATTTTTGAGATGATAATTTAGATATGGACAAATAAATTTTTCGAAAATTTTCGCAAACGAACAGAGAATAGAGATGAGAGTTTGTGACTTCGTGAAGGTTTCCGCTTTTAGGTATTGGTACAATATTAGCCTGTTTCCATCTTGATGGGAAAATGGATGAAGACAATGATTTTCTGTAAATGATAGTCAGAGGGAGTGCGAGACTGTGTGCACATTTTTTTATTAGGAGTGGTGGAATTTTGTCAGGGCCAGGGCCTTTCCTCTGGTTAAGGTTTAGCATTTCTATTTTTACATCGTGTACACTAATGTTTACTGTGTGCAAAGAGCTGTTCGAATGGTATATTGGTTCATATTGAGGTTGAGTCTCTTCGTTGCTTCTAATGTCATCTTTCTCATACACTGATGAAAAATGTTGGGCAAATAGTTCGCTGCTTTCCTCGCCGTTTGACGACTTTTTTTTCTCCAAACGTCATGTTTTAGGGAATAGTACTTTAGTTTTGTTTCTTGTGTTTGACAAATCTCCAAAAAGCTTTAACGTTATTATGATTAACCAGACACGATTCGATTTGTTCAATGTGTTTAAAGTAGCAATTACTAATGAATTTGGAACAACGGGGGCGTAAGAGTTCATAAGAGTTAAATTTAAATTTTTAATTCATTTAAATTTTTCTATGGTTAAATTCTAGATTTTAATATAAAGCGTGGAGTTTTTTCTTTCTAACACCGTGTAGATCATAGGTTCTCAACGTGGGCGATAACGCCCCCTTGGGGGCGTTTCAGACCTTCAGGGGGGCGGTGGAAGACCAAGAACAAATTGGGGGGCGTTTCAGACTTTCAGGGGGGCGGTAGAAGACCCAGAGAAACCCATCTTACCCCTTCAGTGCTCCAGATAGTTCGCCGGCAGGACGTACGTCTTTTTCGCTGTGCGCCGTAATATTAAAATTATTAAAATGATTGACAAGTTTATCCTAATTGATATTAACGAGGAAACTAGTGCGCTTCATTTGCTAACGACAAGCGGTGGTGGTCGCAAGTATCTGAGAAGTGGTTCTCGAGAGAAGTCATCTCGAATATAGAGATCAAACACGCCCTTCATAAGCGTTGGAAAACTGGAGGCCTTCAGAGTGAATACGATCTGTTTAGTTCTTACCGAGCGTTAGTTAGGCGCGAGTTTCGAGTGGCCTATCGAGCCTACGTGTCTGAAATAGAAGAAAACATCACGCATGATCCCAAGATGTTTTGGCACTATATAAAATCCCTTCTGAAGGATGGTGGTCTTGAACACACCATGATAAAAGGTAATCAAGAATTTCGTGGCTTGAGTGTGGCTAACGCATTTGCTGATAATTTTCAATCGGTCTACAATAAAGACCCTCCACTTCTAGACATTAATAATACGGCCACATTTACTACCAGAGGAGCTTCAAACTTTGATTTCGATATATTTATGGAATCTGACCTTATGAGTGCCATAAGTCTCATGAAGAACTCACCCTCTATCGGACCAGACTTCGTTCCCGTATTTTTTATTAAAGGGTGCACCTAGTTCCTAACAACACCATTATATGTCTTATCATTAACTTCGCTATTAGTACTTCCACTTTTTCTGAAGTATGGAAAGTTTCCAAAAATATGTCCTATTTTTTAGAAAGGTTCGAAAAAGTTAATCGAAAATTATAGACCAGTTGCCATACTATCAGCTCCTGCTAACAGCTAAACTATTTCAACAAGTAATTCATAAATTCCTTATGCCTCAGATAGACGCATACATTACCCCCCGAACAGCTTAGTTTCAGGAAAGTAAAATCCACTGAAACCAATGTGATGGTTTTCACCGACTATGTTGCTAGGTCCCTAGATAGTGGATACCAAGTAGACTGTTCGCATAACGACTTCTCCAAAGACTTTGATACTGTGAATCATGATATCTTACTCATAAAACTTGCCCAGTTGGATTTTTCCCTTCGGATGTTAAAGTTTTTTAAAAGTTACCTCAAGAACAGAAAGCAATTTGTCACACAGGAATCTTCATATCTGCTGAATTTCTCGTTTTTTCTGGGGTTCCCTAAGGATCGATCCTAGGGCCTCGTCTCTTTTCTATTTTCATTAATGACATTGCTGGAGTCCTCCGTTTTTTCTCGCTTTTTGCTGTTCGCTGACGATCTAAAATTATTTCTTCTAATAAGAAATATTGAGGACTGCCAGCGCCTTCCAGCTGATGTTGATAACATTTCAGAATGGAGTCAACGAAACCAGCTTCATTTCAATGTCTTGAAATGCGTAGTTCTGACTTTTACCAGAGCATACCAGTCTCACCTACCACAGGTACACAATGCTCGGTCATAATCTCAAACGAGTTTCAAATATAAAGGATCTTGGTATTATGTATGAAAGTACGCTTTATTAGTAATTTCGTCCTCATATAACCGTCAGAGTTTTTTCGTATTTTTTTAAAGTAAGCTTTATTAGTAATTTCGTCCTCATATAACCGTTAGAGTTTTTCGCGATACCCGTGCTCTGAAGATTTCATACTTCTCCCTGGTCCACAATAGGCTGGAGAGTGGTTCGCTTATCTAGAATCCTCATAAGGTGGGATGATCCCTTAAGTTTGAAAGGGTTCAAAAAAAGTTTCTAAGATTTCTCTACACGAGGGAGTACCTACGACCACTATCTATGGCTCTACCTGACGAACTTTCTTCTGGGCATGCTGGGACTTCACTCCCTGCAGCTCAGAAGAGAGGGGTATGCCGCCACCCACTTATTCAGACTGCTGCGAGGCTATATTGAGAACTCAGCCATTTTGGAGCGCGTGAGTCTCTATGTTCCAGATGACTAACTTAGACAGCGTCATCATAGATTATTCGATCTTCCTGCCTGTATAGGACTAACTTGCCAATGGTTCTGCCGGCAGGGAGGAGTATATTGCTTCTGAACCAAATCTCCTCCGAGATTAATATATTTGGCGTCAGTGAGGAGAGATTCAAAAGGGAAATTCTTTTGATTCTTGAAAGAGTCTCTCCACATTGACGAAATCTTCACCACCGCCTGAATTTTTTTGAAATTGCCATATTTCTTGCCTTATTTCTTATATATAATAAAGTCAAATTTGTATCTTATGGTGTAAGAAATTAAAAAAAAATAATTATTATTATATCCCATTTCGCCCCATCCCATTATTAGAAGAAATAATTTTAGATCGTCAGCGAACAGCAAAAAGCGATAAAAACGGATGACTCCAGCAATGTCTTTCAATTTTTTTGAAATTGTCATATATCTTAAAAATTTATTTTATGTATATACCCCCCCCCCCTCCCCACCCCCTCCCCACCCTCCACCACCGTTGTGTTAAATATAATCGTGACGACAATTGCTGTTTCAGATTCACGAGTTGGGGGGCGCTAGAAAAATATTATTCTCAAAAAAAGGTTGAGAATCTATGGTGTAGATCATATTTCTCGCCATGAAATTAAGGGAAATACAACGATTTATATGAGATCTACGATCTGTGGAGAAATTTGATCTCCTGTTATTATATGGGTTAAAAGAAAAAAATATGAAATCAAAGTAACGGAAATGTTTTACATCCGCAGAGACTCAATTTTATTATAGATTTCGTTTATTGATAAACTATCCAAAAAAAAATCACATTGTTCCAAATCTCTATGGAAAAAAATAACAAATAATATGGCATCTTGTTATATTGGATTTTCAAATATTTGTAGTTCAAAATGGTAATTACTGTACATGATTATAATAGTAGTGTTTACCGAGAATTTCAGAAAGAAACCTGTGCTTTTTTTCATGTTGCCAGAATTCACTCTTCGAGGTTGTTTACTGCTTCGGAAAACGAATCTTCTGTTTTACAGTTAAAATAAGTAAGTATCTAGATTTTTGCTTATATGTAGATTCATTATAGAGATTGCGAAATAAAATGTTAATCTTTTTTTTCAAACCGAACTCAGATGTCATAGCCAAATCGATTAGCTACGCCAAGCTTCGTAGGCTGTAAAACTTGCAGTAAGCTTTATGTGGGTGGTTGTGTCGCCATAACTCACCTCTCTGGTAATTGCAGTCAATATCGCGTCAAACACATTAAAACGTGTAAAATACTCGACTAAATAAATTACAGAACACAGTTTACAATACATTGTTTGAACAGGAATGTAGGGGTGAAAGAAGGCGTTGCTATCAATAATAATTCTCAAAGTCACTCCGAATGTTTCCATACATAATGTATGAGAAATGTGATTGTCACACGTCCGATGTATGTAAATCTCACGACTGAATCGGTTATTGTTTGGATGGCTTGGTAGTCCAAAAAAATGCTTTAATGCGAATTGGTTCGTGATGTGCTTTGCGTTTTTTTTTATTTGTATGGTAAGAACGCGGATATTGTTATATGCATGTATTTGTACATTCACAACGCCATATTTTGGATTGATCAAGACTCTTCTGTGTCTTCAACACATCGAATATGATGAATATAATAAAATACGAATGTATCCTACTACTATCAAAATCTTTATGGTTGTAACACTACTTGAGATTTCCGTGAGTTGGCATAATTCACAAAAAATCCTTTGGTAAATATGTTATCAAATTTCACCAGTGAATGGAGAAGTCTCGAACCACAAAGACTTCTTAGCTCAATAGAAAATCTAGATACTCTGTCAACAGTCAAGAGCTTCTGGTGTCAGAGCACAGTATTCAGTTGAATAGATTTTGAAGTCAAAGGCGAAAAATCATAATAATCTTCGAGCATTAAAAAAAAAACTTCTCGATGACCAAATATGTCTACACACTTTAATTTCATAGTATTTGTAATTTAATTTAAATATTGTGATGCGTTGGAGCTGAGTATCGGAATTAACTTGGATTTTTTTTTAAATATTTAAATTAGGTACCTAATATTAAATCAAACGTAAGGATAAAGGATTTTGTGTATTTGGGTACGCGAAGCAAAAATTGGGGGTACGAAATGTCGTGGCACGAATGTAGGTTTTAAAACTTAACATTTCTGAAAATTCTAAAAGTGGGCGGTGGGCAAAATAAGGTTGAGAAACTATGGTTTAGATTGATGAATCTTACAATAATTCTTGTTCTATACATTAACACATAAACAAATTATTTTGATGTCGAATGCATCCGTTAAAATATTACGCCGCCCTGTAGTTGTAATGAGATATGCTCCACAAAAATATTTGTATCAAGGATATTATTATTGTCTGAAAATCACACACTATATAATAAGTGTATATGAAACGTGTGCACTGTTTTGATCTATTGTTAAACACTCGTTGCTATTTTCGATCTTAGTTGATTTTATGTTAACGAATCGAGATTGCAATCATTCAATAAGCGTTAAAATCAAGTTTTTGGCATATCGATTGTTTATAGTTGACCTAATTTTTCTAAAATGTTTACAAGTTTTTGGCATATCAAGTGCTTATAAAGCATTCGGTTGACACAATTATTTTACAATTTATGCGCTGTACAAGTTTTTCTACTTTCATGTTTATCTAAAATTTGACGCGTTCATAATAATGAATTCATATAATATACTGTTTTTCAATAAAAAACATGATTCTTTAATTTAATAACGAAATATAATTTTTATTCAGTTCTTTTTAATTATTTCCCGAGACAGCCGTTTCTTTCTACCAAATCCAAATTGACGCATGATCAATCTATAATATTTTTTAGAGTCTTTTCACAGCATGATTTCTACTAAAGTAGTTTCAATTAGATAATAAGAAATATTATGTTGATGTATGAAGACAGTTCGACAGGCAACATAATCAGAAATTTGAATATGTTTTACCAATTTAATACATTCTTTTTATCCGAAACTCATTTATGTAGTATTCAGATGTCCGACAAACGTTTTCTATAAATTTAATAATGAACCACAGTTGGAGAGATGGAGCATCTGACGTTTTTATTTCATCTGTGGACGGAGCAGACCTAGAGAGATGGTGCTGGCGTATTTATAATAGATGCGTGAACTCGCTGACACGCTTAAGTCCGTCATTTGACACATTTTTAGGTTATTGATCGTTTGTTACAAAAGTATAATACTTTTTCAGCCTGATAAATATACAGCTACATCTTTGTAATTGCGAAATAAAAGGTTTGAAGGGCATAACAACCGAAGAATATTCAGTTTTTCAATTTCCTACGTAATGTCAAATAATAAAAAAATATTTCTAGTTTAGATCCCTTATCGAGAAAAGCATGACACGAGAATAATTTTAGATTTATACTAGTCTTATCTCATCACTAATGTTTTTGTCATATACCAAGATGATCGAGATAGTATATTATTTATTGCAAATAGGTATGCAGATAAGATTTCATGACCGATTTCGCGATTTGTTTATCCCAAATTTTTCTTATCAGCAAAGCATCAACGATGAGATATTTTGCGACAAGTTGATGGTCTGACTTCGCATTAGTTTTCTAACTGTTTTAAATAACTTTCATCCGCGGAGAATTTGTCATTGGTATGGTTTCAAAATTTCGTAGGTGAATGTCGTGTAAAAAAATTCACCAATAATAATTACGTTGTCTGTACATCGTTCTTTTTGGAAGATGATCAACAGCCGGATATATTTGTCTACCGTGCGGCAAAGTGTTCAATCAATTGTTGAAATAACAGAGCATCAGATATAAGTCGTCCCGTTAAGACATTTCTCAAATGACAAACCGACTCGACGATGTTGTTAAATGTTTAACGGAATTTGTCGGGGACTATTATTGTTCCCTTGAAACTTGATTGGTTTAAAAACCAATGTGAAATATTAAACTATTTTTTGGAATTATAAATACATTCAATAGGTATTTCTCTTTAGTTTAAGTAAGTAAATGAATCTTGGTTTGTAAGAAATCGAGTTATTTACCATTTATTAATCGATGACCTTTATTAATCGCGACCTATTGCAGAGGCGTTGGTAATCTAATAAGTGGTTCCTGGCGCAGGGTTATTCATACCCGCTTTACAAATTGTTAAAAAATAGTTTAAAAAAAACTTGAAAATTAATTTACTCGGTGCCTACTATCATGCTGCTGAATGCACGTAATTTGAAGAATATAGGATTTGGTAGTGAGAAAGTTGGTACAGCTATGTGTGTTTGCTAGGAAGAGTAATGTAATGTCAAAAAATGATCGATAGGTATGCCAATTGTTATTCTGGTATAAAAAGTGGTTCAAGCATGTGCTGTTGGTACCAATCTACTATCTACATTGATACTATTTATTGTCGGTGAGAACACAAGATAATTCATCTAGATCAAACTTTGTGTAGCTAGAAATATATGTCCTTCCTTGTGATATTATTTTCATCTAAATCCTACAGCGTTTTTCGGATAGGTACATTTCTTTCTAACTAACTTGCCCTGCACATTGTCTTTAAATAATTAGAGATTATTTTTATTTTGCGCTGCTTTGAAGGCGCGTTGTTGAAATGTAAGTGAAACCTCAAATTTTTTTGTTTGTTAATATACCTACTTTTTTAAAACTCTAAAGTTTCTATTTAGTTTACGTTACACAAGTAAATAGTTTTATTATAATGAATTTACAGTAATACTTATTTATTTTGGTACAATAATTTTTATGTTATAATATACATAATTTAATAATGTTAGCCTGGGTGGCTTACCCGTGCTGAAACCCCATTTTATAATGCAAAAATTTGATAAGACGAAGTAAATAATAAATTAAAAATATATTAAGTCGGTAATGAAAAATAAATAAAAATCGGCATATATTTTGAGTTGTACCTATGTCTGTGAATGTTATTTGTTTTATAATGTTATTGCTTGTTACGTGTATACGTTTTTTATTTTATTTTAAAAAAAATTTGGTAATATGGTTTTTTTTTATTCTTTAATCCATCTTTTAATTTTGTATCTGAATTTATTTTTGCTAGCCTCATATTTGTATACAGTGAAAGATTGTTGAATGCTTTTATTGCATAGTATTTACGTACTTTGTCGAAAGCTTGTGTTTAAGTTTTTGTGTTTTCTTTGTACGCTTATCTATAACTGGTCTGCTGGTGATAGTTTGTGTTTTTTGAAAATTTTTTGTTGTTAAAAAATTTAGTTTAGTAGTGTTTTAATGTATAATTGGCGTATATTTGTACGTCAACCCTGTTGAATATTTGCTCTGTATCAGTCAGTGTATGTATTTTATGTATTACATTTAAGATGGTTTTTTGTGCGATTTCTATATGGATAACTGAGTTTATTGCTCCTCAAAAAATTGTTTCATATTCTGTTATTGATTGACAAAGTGCAAAAATATTGCTTTCATTAATTTTATTTCATATATGTTTATTAGAAATATTTTGTATTGTTTTCAGGAGTTTTTTTCCCAATTTGTTACACGCTTTATAGATAGGTCCCTACTACGAAAATGTCAAGTTTTAGAATAATGAGTTCTGTGGAAGTTCTCTGAAAGTTCTATTCAAGTTCTGCAATTATATTTTTGTTAACCAGTTGTTTCACACATATGACAGTATAACAGTACTTGATTAGTACTTTCACAGAACTTGAAAATTAACTTCGGAATCTGAAGAATTGTTCAAATTTTGTTTGTTTTATAGAATTTGACCAATGAATGCATTCATTATAGTAGATTCACATATAGGAAATAATAACAGGACTTGAATAGAACTTTAAAAAAACTGAAATTAACTTCAAATTTTGAAGAATTGTTCAAAATCTGTGAAGCAACCCGTCCTAATAATTGTATTCTGTATGAATTTCGATTTGAATGAAAAACCTAAAAACGATTTTCAGCTAATGGCTGTTGCAAGAGTGAAATCTGTCCGGTAAAAAATAATCAAGTTGTAAAAAAGTTATAGTGGTTTTTATTTAAAAAAATTATAAAAATAGAATTCCACAATGAAATAACTGTTTCAAAATTAGGCATGGTGAATTTATTATCTATGTTATTTTGAACTGTAGTTAATAATATTACGAAATTTGTAAAATGTGTTTTTAAACGTCGGGTTTTCGAACTGACCACGCGTCGATATAAAAGAGTAAAGGCTTGCGCCTTCAGCTGCATAGGTACCTACCTACCAGTGGCGGTACTACTTGTACCAAATCGTATGTAGTACCTACGTTGTTAACGGAATGGTTTCGGGGCATTTGACTTTTCGCTGAATGCAAAATATTACATACTCGATACTAACTGCACACAGTAACTGGACAAAACGCTCGCGGACATATGTGACTCGATTTCAACAGATAACTCTCTCCACGCCCCGCCCGAGACTGATTTAAATGCACATTAGTTACATAAAGTTTAAAATATTGTACCACGTAGGAATCCACACCCAGGAGCAGGAAGAAAATAAACGTTAGCGCTTAGTTGACACATGTCTTACTTTATAGATTGTCGAATGTATCAATACCTACGTAATAAGTCGGTCTTTTTCATCATACAAGTTAACATAAATTTAAGTCTGCATTCCGAAAAATTTTCTCTCTTATTTTTGTCTCTAATGAACATTTTACTCGTAGCAGAAAATTATAAATAATAATAATAATTTATTTCTCATAAAATTATACAATAAAACATATGTGGAAACTTTGACTAGCCAACTATTTTAGGCCAGTCAAATTGACAAATTTAGTTCATATCATAATTTCATATTACATTGTTTAATTATATAACATATTATTTATAGAAGGAAAAAAGTGTAACGATTGATTTCCTATTAGAAGATTTAGTTAAATATACAATTTTGTACTTATAAGAAAAAATAATATCTTAAAAATACAAATTTAGTATAAAATGCTTATGTTAAACAATAGATATATTATATACTAGCTGGGTTACCCGGCTTCGCTCAGGAAAATATTTGAGAGTGTTATGGAATGTTTCACAATGATGATTCCGATTCCCTATTCCCGAACATTCCACGACGTACTCCGCCACCCCTTCCAGAACTTTCTAAAGTTCTATAGAACCTTCTTGAACTTTTCGAAATTTCAAGAGGGCGAAACTTCCAGCCCTTATATCTTCAAAAGCATGCCCTTTAGGTAAAAACGGGTACCTTTTTTCCCGAGAGGGGACAGAGATCTACCACACCTTATAACTCCCTTGATCGTACCGGGACTCGTTTCTGAGTTTTAGCGGTCCGCGCGTTTTTTTGGATTTTCTTTTATAATATATAGCTGTTTCCCGGCATGCGTTGAAATGCCATATTCAAATAAATAAAATGTTATTCCTTGCATGTCTTTTCCCGTGCGTTCCCCTCCAGCGTTCCACTTCCACCTTCCCCGCCACCGCTCTCCCGCTCCCCCGTCCCGCCAACCCCCCTGGCACTTTATTTCTTGACTCCTCTCCCGCCCGGCCCGTAGCCGAAACTTTTTTCTAATACTGACATTATTAAACTCGTGATATCTTTCTAATTAAATATCCGAATTGAAAAATTCAAAAAGTTAAATAAAGGTATTGAAGCTGTCTTAAATATGAAGTAATTTATTTTGATAAGGATTAACACCAAGATACAAATAAAGAGCCTTTTCAAGCGGCGACATATTAATTAAATTTTTAAAATAAAAGAATACTTATTGTGGCATAACCATAATAGTTAGACATATGCTGTTGCGACCTTTTTTGTAAATAATTATGTGTTCTACAAAGTCGTAGTACATTATTTTATTCTATCATCAATAGTTTTCGCAGCGAACGCGATGTAAAGAATATTTTAGGAAATTTATTTACACCTTGGGTTGCATTATTGGAGTTTTAGTAAGGATCCCTAATTTTTTTGAAAATATAATATAGCCTATGTCACCCGGGGATAGTGTAGCTTCCCAACAGCGAAAAATTTTTTCAAATCGGTTCAGTTGTTTCGGAGCCTATTCGATGCAAACAAACAAACAAATCTTACCTCTTTATATAGTGTAGTAGATATATCATTATACGATCAAAATTAGAAAACGCTTCTGCTGTTTGGGCCCCATACCAGCAAAAATACATAGATTTATTAGATCAAATAAAATAAAAATTCTAAGGTATCTTTATATGAGAATGCATGGTGTACACCGCGATTTATGCATCATCTAGAAATTACTAAAATAAAATTCAAATTAAAAAAAAAAAAAATCTAGATTTGCTATCTGAAATGCACTTCTAAAGTCTCCAATCTAGAAGGAATGGGACCCTAACAGTAACAGCTTTTAAAATTATAAACTACTACATTGACAGCCCATACCTCTTAGAATGATATAAATTGTTCGTACCGAACAACTACTGCCAGGGTCGCCACCACGACTTGTTCTATATCCCACATGGCAGAACAGACGTTCTGGCCCAACACAGCATGACAAGAGGTATGGTACTGCTAAATGATATTTCTAGGTCTCTTGACATTTTCAACATTAGTATTGAAAGTTTCAAGAATAAATTTAGGCAAGGACTCTAAAATATGTATTATTGAAAAAAATTATGTATATATGTTACGTGTATTGTAATAGGATTATATTAATCTGCAATGCACAAAAAAAAAATACATGTTTGGTTATTTAAATCGCTAGCAAAAATCGAGAATTAAGACATTCTTCAAGCGTGATTACAAAATATTATAATGAAGACAATATTGTCAATAAAAAAACTGAACACAGAAAAATCATAAAAAGATATGGGCACATCTGGGACTCGAACTCAGGACCTTCGGCTTTCCGGTCCGCAACTCCACCAACTGAGCTAATGTGTCTATGTGTCCCTTTCCGATTCAGTCATTTTTAACTATTTCATACTTCGACTAAGAACCACCAACATTATATTCATTTTCTTAACGCATATTTTATTGGCAGCTATCTTTATGTATGATTGCAAGATTCAAACTCAAACTAAATGCTATCCGGGCACCCCTACTAAGTCACCAAACGTAGCGAACCACTTGGGGTAACCTATGGCAGAGGTGTTGTTTATCCAATAAGTGGTTCCCGGGGCGGCGGCACCCATACCTGCCTCCCAAATTGTGAATTGGCGAAGATTGAAGAATCTTAATTAAATATTCGTTTGTATTTCGTGTTCGTGAGTAACTACCTACTCAATATTTATTCTCTTTTCGTAAAATCGAATGTATATTCTGGTTTCCCTCGTTTTAACGGATGTCATAAAATTCTGTAATCTAAGAATCGGAAATGTCTAACATTACTGAACTAAGCTTAGGTAATCGAGTAAGCATTTAAGAACCAATTCACGACATAGTAATCAACTGTAAGATTGAGAAAAATAACAGCTTATTCCGACAACGTTGTGGCATATGATAATTATGATAAATACCGCTAAAGAAGATAAGTGAAAAAGAGCTGGAGTAACTAACCTGGCCTTAGCGATGTGGGGTACGACAAACTCTAACGAAATTTACAAATAATCTGAGATGGTTTTAATTTTTTATGTGCGATTTCCTGTATCTTTCGTAGAAATGTAAAAGTTTTAGGATGGGTTGTTTAAAAAAATTTGAACAATTCATCAAATATTTTAAGTTAATTTTCACGTTCTGTGTAAGTTCTATTCAAGTTTAGTTATTATATCATTATAGGCCAGTTGATTCATAAAACTGATATATTAACAGAACTTACACAGAACGTTAGAAATTAACTTCAAATATTTGATGAATTGTAAAAATTTTTTGACACAACGCATTCTTAATCTAAGTATCGATCTAAACATTTAAAAATATAATTAATAATATTTACGGACAGGTATCAAATTTCCCTTTTAAGTAGAAATAAGTGATCATAATGGCGTCATTTTTTTACACCTCATTAATGCCGGGTTAATGGTGTATGTAAATGTAATTTATTTTGTTATTTTTTCAACTCAGATCATTTCGAAATGCGAGGTGAATAAATTGATTGATTGATATGATGGAGATTCGGTGGCTCATCCACCTTGTATAGCTCACCCATCGTTGAATGGAGAGAATTAATCGCTTCAATATAAAAAAACTTGATTCTTTTAGTATTGTTAATAAGTCCTTTTGTGTCTCCATCAACATAGAACTGCAATGCTAACAGCATTTCAAATTAATTTGTAACCACATTAGCGAATCATTTTACGGAGAGGTTCAATTATTGCAAATTAAATTCAATTTGGTAAATACATACTTGCAAATAAAATAAGATAAATCGACATACTATTCACAGAGCTGAATATCATAGTTTTTAAACATTTTAATAAGCTTAACCACAAAAAATAAATATTTCCTTAAATAGCAGATTGACTTTATTTATTTTATTTTATTGAAAATAAAGCATATTATAATTAACAATATCTAAACATTGTTATCAAGTTTAATTAGCAGAACTCCTTTTAATTTAATTTTTTTATAGATTCAATTATATTTGTTTATAATTAGAGTTTATTTATAAACAAGCTCCGCTAGGTAATTATTATTACGCGTAATAGCTGTTTTGCCTTCTGAAGGTATTACACATAGAAAGTTTGATAATATCTTCAGAAGGCGAAACAGCTGTCACGCGTATTAATATGTGGCAGAACTTGTTCATAAATAGACTGCTTTTATAAACAAATATTATTGTGATATATAAAATTATTAAAATAAAAATAATACAATCACGTAACACGTTATAAAAACCACCAGTTTACAAATATATTATTGTCGCTTGTCGGTTTCCATTGTTGCCAAGCTACATTGGGACAGTTTGCATGTTGTACACTTTTTTACCATATTTATAACTATTATTGTCATGACAAAAGTTAGGTGTAGACTGAAGAAGAAATTCTTTATTGTGTAGGTAGCAAATATTGCATTTAATAATAATTAGTGGTTCACATAAAGTTTTACTTCCGATATAATAACGCATTAATAAGTAACGATAATATTTGTGAGTATAATGATGCATAGATTTATTTGTTGTTCGTGTAAAAACTCTAACTCAATATATAATTCAACTTTCAATAATATTTACGAAAACAAATTTTCAACCGACGAGCAGGTGCAGAAAGTGGTCTTGAAGTGGGGAAGGAGCTGGCAGGAGAATTCTTCGAGGAGGTCATAAAGAAACTTGTGCCACGACTCACCACATGCATTGAACGGGTTGGCGATTATTTAAAAAAAATAGTCAACAAGTGTATAAACAATATTCTGTTTTTTTTTTTAATGCACCTTTTCAAAAAATAAATAAAAAATCAGTATTTTTACTTTCTGAACATGCCTCATATATAATCTTTAATTACGTACGTAAGGATGAATAAATGATTTATCACGACACAACCAATTTATTAAAAACTATCATCATAAACGCCCATCAATTATAATAATTTATACTTTCAAAATAATTTTATTTGCTTATTTATTATTTTTATTTTTTAAAGACAGACACTCATTCCCGGGTAACGAAAAATTTTACAATATTTGAAAATCTCCCACTACCACCACATTGCGAAAAATGTTGTTTGTGTCGTGAAGGAGGACTTAGACTGAGGCCTGAAGCTGAGAAATTGAACTCACGACGGGACCCAAACACAATGTCAACTCAGCCACTGACCGGATCTGACCTACTAGACTAAAACATCATCAATAGTTAAGCTCTTTGAATTTAATGAGTTATTTTGACTAATCTAATGAGTTTTGTTATGAATAAACTGACACTATGTGTAAATCTCCTGTTACCACCACCGTAAGTCGCTCATGTCGTGGTGAAGGACTTTGCCAGCTGAGGAATTGAACTCACAACACCTGGGTGGGACCCAAATGCGATGCTAACTTAGCCACTGACCGATTATGACCTACTACTTGATGTTTTAGATTTTAGAACATCATCAACAGTTAATCTCTTTGAATCTAATGGCTTGTAAGTCATTTTTAATAAATCTCTAATGCTTTGACAATATCTTTACTAACGTCACGTCGCGTCGTAGTTTGCAGCTTCGAAACTTTGTGAACTTTTCATTATTAAAATAGGCCTTGTCACATTTTTTCGATTTTCGAGTCGTTAAGATTGAAATTTATATATTATTATTTGAATAGAAAGGCATACTAAAGATGGCGCAGTGAGGCGATTAGTTTTTTAGATGCAAAATCTCTTCTTCAGTTATGAATAAATTAGCAAAAATTTGTTTTTTCCTGGAAATTCGCCAACATCTTGTTTATTTATGGGATATCCATTCATCAAGACGAAGTTCGCCTTTCGAATCAACAGAGTAAATAAACGATATTATGGATAGATATATATGAAATTTTAGAGGCGGGTATGGGTACCGCCGCCCCGCGTACCATTTATTGGATAACCAACACTTCTGCAGTGGGTCACACCAAGTGATTCACTACGTTTGGTAACTTAGCAGGGGTTCTCGGGTTCATGGGGTGAGGTTTGTCCGGGATGACTGCCACCAGATGTATGGCAGGCCGGATTGGGAGAGAATGGAGTCCATTTGAACAAGTCCAATTTTGTAACATCGCCTTGCACCGCAGTGGGAGGGATAGATTCATACATCCATCACTCTTTTACACTGACCTCCAGATTCCTACCCACCCCTAATACCATTTTCCTTCCTAGAACTTCCTCGTTCCTTTCCTAAAAAGACCCTTCACACAACATCCTTAAAAACGACGTAGGCCCTGAGGGGAATTATTTTCCTCAGAGCCTCCGGGGTGGAGCTAATGTAAAAAAAAGGTACACATCATTAAAGAATATGAAATTAACACGGAAAGATACCCTTTATTTTTCACAACATTGAAGTTTCTGTATAAATTTACAGTAGGGATGCACCAAACCATTCGAATAAGTCTGTACACGTACATCTGCGAGTGCGTGACTTTTGTATGCAGAGAGGTGAACCTATTACACAGACAGAAGCCTTAGGCTTTAATAATTTTAGTACCACTGTAGTCCTAGCTGGCACTATTTTCCTAGAATTATAATACACAGTGTCCATTAGTAACACTGATTTAACTATTTTAACAGAGACTAGTGTGTTACTTATCTAAATAATGAGTGTGAAATTTCAATGATAATTATTTTTAAGTATCGATCGATATTTTCCTACGGTGTAAGTAATTTTCCCAGCGATAAGCTTATTGAAATGGTAGTTTAAAGTGTCCCTTCACTTCAGTAGTAGTTTCCAGTGTGGGATAATTGGAATGGACTATAAATACGAGTCTTGATGTCGTGTTTATTCAAGTCTAGTGGTATGGTTTGTTCCGTGACAAGCGGCCAGCCTGGGGGAGGGCCCGTGGCACCTCCAGCGGATAATATCTCTTATCGAACATGCTCATACGTTATAGTAGTACCTCGTACGTAGTAGCAAGTGTAATTTATATCCGGCTGAGTGGTCTCACACGTTCTAGGCGGTGGCGGGTTTTCAATATAGGGCTTTTACTAGCCAACACCCTCGGCGTTTCTAAATACAGAACGCGTAAATAAACAGTTACAGATCTATACGATGATTTTCAAAGTTTGTCGTCGTTGTTGAGTATTTGTCGGTTTCACTAAACACTCGTGAATAGAACTCTTCAGCACTATGACATTTTTAGGAAAGTACGGATTCGAATTTCTAGGTCAACGGAGCTATATTTTATATCACAATGTATTTTCATTTTGAGCTATCATTCTTTATCGTTTGATTCAACGTCACAAACGCTTGTGACGATATTAATGATTAATTTCAAAATAACTATCGCTTGTTCATACGTAAAACCTAGCAGGGGATAACATTAGTACGCACACTAAATAATTTTTGTATTAGTGTAAACATGTGAATAAATATATATTTTTTACAAAATTATTATATTTGGATAAGTTTTTAGAGTTTCACGGCGAAAAGCATTTTCGTTATTTGTTTTTTGGTTTTATGCCGTGTTGCGCTACCTCCTTCTTTAGCCAACGCTGTCCGAAACGTTGGCTAAAGAAGGAGGTAGCGCAACACGGCATAACACCCCCAAAACAAATAAAAAAAATCATTATATTTG
The DNA here is from genome assembly GCA_917563855.2 of Limnephilus lunatus. NCBI lineage: Eukaryota > Metazoa > Arthropoda > Insecta > Trichoptera > Limnephilidae > Limnephilus > Limnephilus lunatus. Next base: position 67,315,534 of record OU830597.1, on the reverse strand, counting down.
TATAAACAAAGTCATTTTCTTTTGTGTGGATAATATGATATGACAACATAAATCTTATAACTGTTTCGTTAACATTTTATACAGGTATGGAGTCGAGGAAAAAAGGATCTTAAAATTTTCAGTTTTAATTCTCGTCATTGTAAATTTTTTAAATAAAATATTTTTGAATATCCGTCCGTTTGTCTATGTAGCACACGTCAACTTAAATTGAAGAACGGCATTTTAAAATTCGAAAATTGAAGAAAAATGGGTAAATATGCATTTTTTCCACCTCACGGATAATACGGAACGTTCGTGTTGTCGAAGTTTGATGGATGGATAATACGGAATATTCCTTTTTTAGGTTGAGGTTAAACTACAAAAGCTGCATGTCATCATAATTTAAAAAAAAACATCCCAGGTTTTGAATGGTTTGTTTGGCAAGGCAGGGTTTGTTTATTGTTGATTATGATTAATTGTCTATGTAAATACAAAATGGCGTTACCGCGTAAGCGAATTAATTTTAACAAAATTAAAATTTTAAATGCATATTTTTGTATGTTTATTTGTCTCCCCCGACATAAATACTCACTTTTCGTGATAATAAAGCTAAATCTAACTATTTGAATTAAAAAATATTCCGTATTAACGAGTAAGCGGAGTAAGACATAAATAATGAAAAATGTTTTGACAGTTTTTTAATGATTAATGAAATGATGGCCTATCTAATGTAGAAGTCGAAATTTTTATTTTGAGTTTTTTTCGCCAAGGAATCGATAAACAATCTTCGTAAATGGGTGATCCAGAAAATTGACATACCTAGGCACTTTTAGTATTAAATCCCAGTATGTAGGTTTACTGCTCCATTGGAATTTCCTATAAACATAATAAATGAGTTATAATATAAGCAGTGTAAATGAGTTTGATACTTAAATATTGAAACATGTCAAATTATTAATTAATAATCAAATTATGAAAAAAAATATTAAACTGTTCGTTTGATAAAATCACAAGATAAAATATTGTTATTGCGGCGGCCGGAATTTAAATTCCACTTCCACTAACCGGTGAACAACGCCAAACCAATACCTAAGCTATCGGGTTTACCTTTAGATTTAAAACTAATAAATTACAAGCACCTACGTAGGTTCCCACTTTTAAATATTTAATATTGTCATAATTATTTTTTTTCCGTTAGAGGTTTCTAGTCTCCACTAATACTTATTACAAATATCGATATGTGAGTAGGTACCGTATCGTGTAGGTATATAATATATGTTCGTTTGTATAGTTGTATTATAACGACATAAACAAACGAACATTTTATTAACCATAAAAGGTTTGATGTAACAGGTGAAGAAATAGTCATCATCGTATCGGAAGATGCTCTCATTTTTGCAATTGGCATCTTGTCATCACGACTTTGACATTATTTGTTAAGTAAACAAAAGCAAAATACATGTTGACAAACCATGGATCACTATAATTTATTTGTAAAACAAGCAGTTCTATTACGTATTTTACATAAAATTAAGTTAGTTAAGAAGTTAAGAAAGTAATTAAGCTAATATGTTTCACAAAAAATACATGTAAATGATAAAATAACAAAATAGTAGTGGAATTGAAAAAAATCATAAGAAACAGATTAAAAATGTATACATACTTAAGTATGTATACATACTTAAGTATGTTAATTATAATGATTTAGTCACTTTTACGATGAATCCATAAAGTTTGTAGGTAGGTACTGTGGCAGATGAAAATTACTGTGAGCCAAACATCAAAAAGCGTATCCCTCACTTGACTACATCACGTAAAAGAATTAAAATTATGGCAGGATGATTTAAATGTAAAATCACGAAGATAAAAAAAATATATATTTGTAAACTTTTATGTTTCACTTAACACTATTACATATTACACTTTTCACACTACTTACTTGCTTGTTGTTGAATTTTTTAAGCATTAAATCATGAATACTGGATATTTTAACCTAAGAAGTAATACCTAAGAAGTAATACCTAAAAAGTAATAACCTAAAAGATCTTACATGATAATTGTAGGTTTGGCTGCGCCTCAGTGGGTTACCATTACTTGCTTTTGTTTTGCATTTACATATTGTTATTATTTTTACCTATGTAAAAAAAAGTATGTTATAACCTTTGTAAAAATAATGAGTAAAAGGGTAAAATGGGTAATGAGTAAGTGGAAAAAAGAGTTTTAAAAAAGTGCCTCAAGCATGCGGAATAATTGTGTCAAACCTATTATTTTTATTCACGAACAAAGTTAGCCTTGGAAAATCGGGTGAGGACTTTTGCATCACCTTTTATTACCACTCAAGGGATTGAAGTAGAAAAATATTTCGAACTGATAAAAGAAGGAAGATATTTTTATTTGGCAACGATTTAAATGGATTTATAATAAATGAGTGCAAAAACTAAGTAGCGGTTGAAAGCTATAACCCACTCAACGTATAGAATTTTTTTCATAATTCATCTTCATTTACACCTGTAAAATTTAACAAGCAAAAGCACAATGCTTTTAACGATCCAATAATATTTAGGAAGCTTATGGTGGTATTATGTTCGCATATTCGGACGCCGAGAGTAGTTTTTTACATTGGTGTCATGAATTCACGTCGATGTAAATCAACGTCCGAATAGAATATCTAAACATTTTCAAGTGTAATCTATCAAAAATATTACAACGCACCTATATCCATCACGATCAAGAGAATTATTATTGGTCTCGCACGCTAAAAAAATAGTTTTGGGTATTTTATTTTATTTATTATTCGTTTTCCTGTAACAGGTGTCGGTTGCATAGGTGCAGGAGTTTCGTCACCCAATAATAATTCTATGTAGAAAGCAAAGAATTCGCCTAACAAGATTACCTCCCACCTAATAGTAAATGAATAATATTATTATTGATAGGCGAACTACAGGTACAGTCTAAACCTTAATCGTTAAGATCTTGCGAATTATGCTCGTGCTTTTTATATCAATTTGCGGGATCTCGATTATGATCATTAATAAATTAATTAAGGGTTAATTACCAATTACAAATTAAAAATTACATAAAATACCTCACCCTTGAAGGTGATTATCTTAGTAGTAGTAAATATGCTGTTGGCCATAGAAATAAAGAAAGATATTTGGAGGCACTGCTGAAAACCAGCTGCATTCCAGGAGAAATCCTGAATTGTAGCTGAGCAGTGACCTTTTCATCAATAGACTCAAAGATAAAAGAACAAAATGTATATTACTGAAAAAATTTAATGATGAATAAACGTTATTATTATTATATCTGACGTTTATGTCTTATCAAAGAATTAAATCGAAATTCAACTTCAAGTCTTGATTTCATTCATTCGTCTTATTGATTTTACCTGTGAGATATTTCATTACACGACATTTTTGAGAACACCTTACTTAAATTGCAATGGAACGTATTTACACGCATTCTTCAGCCGTAGAAGTTAATTTTCATTAATTTATTTAAATAAAACCGTATATGTTTCGGAATTCTTTGATAGTAAATAACATAATTTAGAAGCGTGATAAATAACTGGTGGTTGGTTGAGCTTAAATCATTTTCAAAATGCGTGTTTAAAGAGTTCTCCTCCATAGCTCTGGGAAATTTTAAGAATGTCATAAATTTGGTTGTGGATCGCGTGTTAAACTTCCTAGGCTGAGCTTATATTTATTATCATCTCGATGAAGGTGATCAGCCTAACACGTTAAGAAATTGCATAAATGATACCTTCACTATTTAAGAGAAAATCTGTTTGTTCATCCGCATGCAACATGGTATCCATAACGAGCTATTTCCGTAATATCAATTTATCTGTAAAAAAATTCAAATGCCATATTAATTGCGTAGTAGTATTATTAAACATAGGGATGAACAGCGAATTTCTGAAAATTCTTGCAACTGTACATGATATTAAATTACGGTCTCCATCTGATTTTGCACTGTGCGAATATACCAGTATGTTCAGAGGAAATGTCGCGAGGTTAAATGTAAAGTCGAGCTTTTGATACGCTATAAATGACTTGTTTGTTCCAACACTTTGTCAGTTGCTTGGCTCAATTAAACAATATGAGTTAATGTCTCCCGGCTACGCTAGCCGTAGTTTAGCAACGTCGATGATCGCGGCGAATGCCCTGGACACTGGACATGTGCCTATAATAATATTTAACTGCATATAAAGTCACGTCACTGTCTCGCTGGACCGAACCTGACATATCGGGTGGCAACAATCTTGCTTAATAGGGATTTGTGATCTTGCTAAAGCTACGAGTCTTGTTTATTTAAAATTTTACTCGAGTTGGATTTAAATATATTGAATATGATTGAAATTAATGATTGAACACGTGGCAGTTTTGTGTTTGTTATACGATACAATGGTACCTAGGTACTAAAGGAGGGCTTGGTAAGTTGATATGCCGTGAAAGGTTTAAAAACAAAGCGCCCGAGGGATCGCTATTTATAACTGGTAAAACGTGTGCCTATTGGTCGACCGACGCAACATGTGTTTTAGATTTGATATAAGATGCGAAACTTATTTTATGATTTGACGTAAAATAATATGGTGGACACGACGAATTTGAATTCAAATGGGATTTTGGCTTTGTGATACGCCGAGGTATTTTAGTTTTCGACTTGGTTTTATGTTCTGGTCTGTCTAGCTTTTTAAATAAAAATACAGTTTTACATTTTATTGTCTTGTCGTATTGATGAATTTGAACAGGTTCGAACCACAGAAGAGATAATAGAACATTATAACTTTTAGATTGGATTCGAATTTTGAACATTTGGCTGTCACCAGTTGTTTTGTTTTCTCTCTTAAAAAAATAATATTTTTTATTATTTTAACTAATATTTTTATGTTTTCTGGTCAATAAAGTGTAGTGTGTTGTTCCTTGAGGATTCTTCTCCCCTCTGATCTTCCAGGAGTCACTTTTCGTCACTGATTTCCAGATATTTATAACCTTTTTTTCACTACTGTCACTTTCCATACATATTGTTTTTTGTAATTTTGTGAACAATGGAGGAGGATTTCCCTCCTGGACATCCTAAAAAGCCCCCAGATCCTCCCCCTGACCCCCCAGATGGTGAAAATATTGTAATTTCTGACAGTGAATCTGTCATTCTAACTTCTACAAAAAAAAGGAAGTTTAGTCCCTCTTCCCCAGTAAAGCATGACTCTCCTTCTACTTCTCAGTCTCTACCAGATCTTCCTCAACCCCCTCCAACCAATTTTTACTCTACTCATTCCTGTGGCCCCTACATTGTTTATGCGCAAAAAACTGAGCAAGGTAAAACCATTCATCCTCTTGAATTTGGTAAATTCCTTTCAACCAACAAGAACCATTCGATTAAGCCCGGAGGTGTAAAAGCCGAGGGTCGCTTCCGAATCTCTGTTGAATTCCTCTCAGGTTCAGCCGCCAACAACTTTATTAAAAACATTTTTATTACATCTAATTCTAAATTCAAGGCGTACATCCCAACTTTCAATGTCACTCGTATGGGCCTGGTCAGGGGTATCTCGACCGATCTGTCCATTCCAGAAATTCTTTCTTCTCTTTCAACCCCTCAACATATCGGCAATCCCATAAAAGCCAGGAGGCTAAATTATAAGGACACCTCTGAGGGCAACGTTTCCTGGAAGCCCTCCCAATCTGTTGTGATCACATTCGAAGGACAATCTCTTCCCTCCCATATCTATTTATTTTTCAACTCCTTACCAGTTGAAATTTACACTTACCCCACCACCCAATGCTACAATTGCTGCCGTTTTGGTCATAACAAAGCTGCATGCAGATCCCCTCCCAGATGCTTCAAATGTGGAGAAAACCACACGGCTGACCAATGTTCTTCTCTCTCTTCACCTAAATGTTTTAACTGCTCAGGCGCTCATTCCGCCATTCACTCTTCTTGTCCTGAACAAACTCGCCAAAAAAATATAAAAATTTCCATGGCCTCTGAAAACTTGTCTTTTCTGCAGGCTTCTAAACTATTCCCGCCTGTCAAAAAATCTTTTGCCGAGGTTTTATCCAGTAACTCTCCATCCAATCCTCTCCCCTTCTCCTCAACATCTTCTCGTTCAACTAAATTAATGTACAAAAACCCTGTCTCTAAACCGGCTCCTGGATACGATCGGCAACAACACAACTCACTTCTCTTAAATCCCAATGGTTCTCCTCTTTCAAATGCCACAAATGGGTGCGCAAACAACTATAATTCGTCCTCAACAAACCATCAAAAGCTTTCTGAACAACTCTCGCAAGATAATTCTTCATTTATACAAACTCTTATTATGCTTCTAATTGACCTAATTTCTTCTCAAACTAATCTACCGTCCAACGCTGCTTCTATTATTTCCACGTTAAAATCATTTGTTCAAAATGGCACTTCAAGATGTCAGAATACTTCAGTGGAATAGCCGCAGTGCTATTTCTAACAAATCGAACCTTCTTAACCTATTAAATTCAAACCTTGTTTCTGTGGCTGCTGACTCGGAGACATGGTTTACTCCATCCACCCACTTTAATGTGGGAGGGTACTCCTGTCTCCGTGATGATCGCCTGGAAGGTACGGGCGGCGGTGCTGCCCTTTTTATTAAAAAATCCCTTCCGTTTTCCCCAATAAATAATATCAAACCCCCCAATGCTGACTTTCAAATGGTTGCAGCTAAAATAAAGGACACATCCTTTGTTTCTATCTATATTCCCCCATCATCTCACTTCAATAAGCAAGCTTGGTTACAAATTGTCCGTCAACTAAGCCCTCCATTCTTTTTATTGGGCGATTTTAATGCCCATTCCCCCGTCTGGGGTTCTGCTTTCTCTGATCGAGATGGTCGAAATGTTATGGATTTTTTAGATGAATCCAACCTTTTCCTTTTGAACGACGGATCTCCTACGAGAATCTCTCGCCCCAACACAAACCCCAGTGCAGTGGATCTCTCCATATGCTCTACAAATCTGGCACCTCTCTCCTCGTGGGTGGTGTCCCCCGATCCTTGCTCCAGTGATCATTTCCCGATCACCATCACTTATCAAACCTCTTTCCATTCAGACAAGTCCCATATTTCGACGAAGATTAAAACAAAACACACCAAATGGGACGAATTTAACTCGCATATGGATAAGTTTATACAAAATTTACCCTCTTCCGATGTATTATCTGTCAAAGATGACTACGATAACTTCAAATCGATGCTCATAACTGCAATACATAAATCAAATCCTCCCCCTAAAACCAAATCTCTTAAAAAACTCCCTCCCACTCCCTGGTGGGATGAGGAATGTTCTAAGGTAGTGAGAATTCGGAAAGCTAAATCTCTTTCGTATCGTCACAATATGACTATGGAGAACTATCTTATATACAAAAATGCCGAAGCCAATGCCAAAAGGGTATTGAGGTCAAAAAAAAGATCTGGGTGGTACAACTTCTGCAGTTCAGTATCTCCGAATACTCCAATTTCGGAAGTTTGGTCTATGATTCGAAGATTTCGATCCTCCTTCAGTTCAACATCTCCTCGAGCGTCTCATTCTAAATGGATAGATGAGTTCTTGGACAAAATTGCCCCCCCTTCTGTACCTAATTTAGATGAAATAACTCCCATCCACAACACTCCTATGTCTGATCATTGGCTAGACTCTCCATTCACTTTAATTGAATTAAAAAATTGTTTATCAACAGTCAAAGACTCATCTCCAGGCAGAGATGGTATTCCTTATAGCATTATCAAGAATAGTAATGATAATGTTCTAAATCACTTCCTAAGCATCTTAAATAAAATCTTCCAGTCTGGCATAATGCCTGATGACTGGAGTTCTCAAATAATCATCCCAATCCTAAAATCAAACAAATCACCCAATTCTGGATCCAACTACAGACCAATTGCTCTTTCATCCACCCTCAGTAAAATTTATGAAAAATTAATTAAAAACCGGTTAGAATTTTTTGTCGAAAGTAATCAGCTTCTCTCTCCATCTCAATTTGGATTTAGGAAAAAAAAATCTACGCAAGATAACCTTGCCATCATCAGCACTGATATTAATTTATCCATGTCTAACCATGAAGTATGTCTTGCAGTCTTTATAGACATAGAAGGTGCCTTTGACAATGTTTCCATCCCAATCCTTAAAAAAAAACTTTTAGGCCTTGGCCTTCCCCCCATGTTTGTCCAATCTATTATTAATCTATTTCTTGATAGAAAAATTTTCATTGAGCTACCAGATGTTACTCCTCAGAGTAGATCAATTTGGAAAGGTTTACCCCAAGGCGATGTATTATCCCCTATACTGTATAATATATACACGTACGATATGCATGTCTCTATTCCCCCTCAAGTAAAAGTTATTGAGTTCGCAGATGATTTAGCTTTCTTCTTATCATCCAAAATCATCCCACTTGCCGTCAAATATCTTAATGAAGCCATGGATGCCCTTTGCACATGGCTCACTTTAAATGGTCTGGAACTTTCAGTCCAAAAGAGTCAGTGTGTCACCTTCTCAAACCGTCATAAAAATCCTCCTGTTCAAATTTTATTTAAAAACTCTCCAATCCCCAACGCCTCTGAAGTTAAATTTTTAGGAGTAACATTTGATAGGAAACTTAAATGGTCTTCCCATATTCACAATATAGTTACAAAATGTGAAAAAAATTTAAATATCATCAGATCATTGACTGGCGTTTGGTGGGGTGCTCACCCTACCTGCATTAAGTTGCTTTACAATGCACTTATTCGAAGTCATCTCGACTATGCCTGCCCACTTTTTAGTACGGCCTCCAAAAATGCACTCAGTAAATTAGACAAAATTCAATCGAAGTCATTGCGAATAATAACTGGAGCGACGCAGTCATCGCCCATCAATTCCCTTCAAGTGGAATGTTCTGATCCCCCACTTTATTTAAGGCGACAACTGTTTGCTGACAAATTTGTTCTTAAATGTTTAAATTCTAAATGTCATCAGGTTATTCCCAGAGTTTCGTTGTTCAAAGACTCAACACATTCATCTACAATCAGAGCTCGAACTAAACCTCTTCCTGCCATCTGTAAAAATTTTCGCTCTCTCTCAGAGCTTCAAATTATCCAAAATGATCTTCTTCCACTATACAAATTAAAATATAGTCACGTCACCCTATCCCCAACAATTTTGGAAGGGATCGGCATCCTTAAAAGTCATTCCAATCTCCCAGCCCGTACTGTTAATAATATGTTCAATGACATTATTTCTTCTAAATGGCCCAACTCTTCTCTTTTATTTACTGATGGCTCCAAATCTCCTGACTCTCCTAACTGTGGTATAGGTATTAACGTTTACCACAATAATTCTAATGATAGATTATTTTATTCAATTTCAAACCAATTTTCAATATTCTCTGCTGAGTGCATTGCAATAATTGAAGCACTCAAATATATAATCAAAAATAATTGTGAACATTCCCTTGTTCTCTCTGACTCTCTCAGTTCCCTCCAAAAACTTAAATCCTGTCCTCTTCTTCATCCTGATGATCACTTTGTATGCCTCATTAGAGTGCTGATAGCCTCCATTCAAAGCTCTGGAAAAACCGTAATTCTTGTTTGGATCCCTGGACACATTGGCATAGTGGGTAACGATATTGCAGATTCTTTGGCAAAACAAGGAGCGTCCAACCCTATTGTTACCCTCGTTAACCATATTCCCCTATCTGATATTTTTTCCATCATCAAAGATAGATCCCGCAATGTTTGGACAGAGTATTGGAACATTGCCAGTCAATCCAAGGGAGCTCGCTACGCCTCAATACAAAGGACTATCCCATCAAAACCGTGGTTTCAAAAATTTCCCCATTTTTCCAAAAAAGAAATTTCCTCACTTATTCGAATGAGAATCGGTCATTGTTCCGTTCCTTCTCACCTTTTTAAAATTCACATCCTTGACTCCCCAGATTGTACGTTCTGTGGTCTAGATGTGGGCACTTTAGATCACATATTTTTTGGTTGTCCCTCTCTAAATAAATATCCTCTCTTCTATCAAGCGTTATCTAAAATTGCCTCCCCTCCATTCAACATTTCATCTCTTCTAAGTCTGAACTCGACTCCAATCTTCCATATAATTCTGAAATTTGTACATTTAAATAAAATTAATATATAAATTCATCTATCCCTTTCTCTGTAATTTTAAATGATGGCCTAGAACACCCTTGAAGGGTGAAAGCCAGAAATAATTGAAAAAAAAAAAAAACTTTTAGATTTAATTCGTATGTGTAGGTACCCTGTGAACGGTTAACTGGAGTAAAGCTTGGCTGAATTATGTTTGTATTACTATATAAGTAATACGTTTTTTCGATTTCCCCGTACTTAATTTATGACACTGAATAAAGAAACGTAACATTTTTATTAAAAGCGTTAACATATCAATTTCTGTTGGAACTGGAAGAGTTGCCATGTTGAGCAATAAATTGATTGATGAACAATGTCCACAAATAATATTAAGAGTCAAATATGCCCTAGAGCACCTACTAGAGGTATCCTGATGTATAGAAACATTAAAAAACACGTTTTTATTATAAAGTTAACTTAAAGCAGTTTTTTTCTTCGAAAATTGAGTACAACACATTGTTGAATAAGATAATTTAAAGATTTTGGGTGGTCTTCTTGATCAAATCTATCATTTTATTATTTTACGACACTTTTTCTGCACAATGAAGATGAAAAAATGAATAAGTGGCAGTATCCATTTCTTTGTCAGGAGTTTTAAAATTTGTATAGTACGCTAAACAAACATTTATCAGGCAGAAGTAACACATTAGAGTATCTAATTAAAGTGAAATTTTTATGATGCCATAAAATACCTTTTCATCGCATTCTTTTAGCTTTTAGAAGAAGAAAATTATTTATATTCAAAACGGTAAAACATCACCCAAACGATGAATCACTATGAATTAAAGAATATCATTTACATAAGTCAATGTTGTCGAGAGCGAATTATACCTGCTTCATTTCAGAATCAAAAGCACGATTAGATTGAATATTCTATAATTCTAGAATTCTAGACCATCATTTTGACTACTATCCGATATTTTAGTGTGACAGCTGTCTCGCCTTTCTTGTGTTTCAAATAGGTAACAGTTGCGTATAGTAATTACGTTACGCCTAGTTTTACTGATGCAGGTTGGTTATATATGTTTTATGTTATCTAGGAACCTGAGATTATATTGTTATGCAATGTGCAGTAATGTGCAGCACATATGCTTGTCGTAATAAATTCTTATGAATAATCCAGTATTGAAAGCTTAGGGCGGCTGGGTGACTTTTACTTTTACTTTGTCACATGGACAGTAAACAGTAAACTGCCAGTTAGGTATATGGACCTACGTGGTTTGTCATACTGCCTAACAACATGTTCGGTCGACCAATTACTTACTCCATTTTTCGTCCCACATTATTATGATACCATATAGATATCAATTTTAGTACCTACATAGTAAATTGTAATTAACCACCTTTGCACCCAGTACAATGCACATGTATGAACAAATAGGCCTATAATAATAGGCATGGTATCGTTTACTTTAATGACGAGTGCTTGAATAATATTGCAAAAAAGGGATATTAAAACTTTTGCGAAAATATTATTTAATTTGTAATCTTATCTTTGAAAAGTGATATTCTTTAATAAATAAATGACTAAGTAATTAGAATGCGTTAGTTCTTATGCAAGAATGGACTATTTAGTTACATTGACGAATGAAAAATAGTAGGTGATTTTTTCGGCAAAACATTACTAATAATAGTTTATTCCTGAGAAGTCAAATCAATGTCTCTAATGCGAGTTCTAAACCAAACGTTGGCGCGTAAAAAAAAGATCTCGAACAAAGGTGGCTCCTAAAACTTTTCCATTTTCAATACGTTTTTCTAATGCGTATTGATCAAAAAATTTTAGTGTTGTTTCGAAATAGAAGTAACTTTTTGGGTAAAAATTTTTACCTAGTTGCTGAAGATGTTTCTATTCAGTGCACGTAGTAAATTTGTACCTTGTTCCAGAGGGGAATATTCTCTCATTATCGCCCTGGTTGTATATTTACCTAATCTTCTCTTTTCCCACCCTCCACCTTCAAAAGCCACACAAAATTCCTTAAATTGGGATTTCAGAAATCCACCAGCATCGAACAGTTAAGAATTTTATTTGTTTATTTTATTTATTTCCTATTTTCTTTTTAAATGTGTACATAGTTACTCATGTCCCAGAACAATCCTTATTAACAACCATTTACCCTAAAAATGGTTGTTTATACTCGTAAGTTGTGTAAAATTAAAAACATGTTTATTCGCAAGGTTTTTTTTACTGAACGAGAGTCTTATTTTTTTTCCTTGTCTCGTGTATCTCTCATCTTATAGTATAGTTTGAAAAACTAAAGCTTAATGCGCAGCATGAAGTTATTGTGAATACTTCGGGAATCCAGAATGATGATAGGTGATTTTTTCGATTATCCATGCCTCCTACCAAAATGCGTATCTGTGAATCCAATATAAAACATATTCTCATATTTGTCCAACTATAACTTATCAATAATAATCAAAGGCAGAGAGATAACGAAATTAGTCAAATTATATATTTTACAAACTTTCAATTGGGGTGCCTCATGATTCTACTAGTTTCGAGCAGTGTAACTTTTGTATGGTCAAACAAAGAAATCAACACCGTTCCATTTACCTAGTACGGTATTTATCCACAATATTTAGATTTGCCTACGACAACAGCGTTCGCTTTAGGCCACACATGTCCATCGGGATGTTGATCACCGGCTGACAGTTGACAGAATGTGCCCAGCGCCGGCAATCAAGAGCTTTGTATTCTAAGTACGGTCTGGGCTGACCCAGTAGTGGGTAACAAGGAGGCGTGACTGGAGAGCTAATATGACAGCTTATTGTTATTGAAATCCGACACTTATCCAATTGTATGCATCGTAAATTTTCTTGGTATAACTATTTTTACTATTTTAACACGCTGTTAGATACCGTCTTGAATTTGAAGTCGTCAATTTTTAACATTTTCTGTTCACGTTATTCTATTTTTTAGATTTTTCAGATTCAGAGTCAGAGGCACTATGCCACCTCCAATTTGGGGAATGTTGGGAATGAAAAGCTGAAGGACGTTGGAAGGGAAAAAAATGTAGAGAAGAGGAGATAGACGAGACAGGTACTTGGTTAGTCAGCTCTGGTAAACATGGCTGAAGTCATAAAGAAATGTTTCTATTCTAAATAGTGGTCTATCACTACCCATTGCTATTTTAAAACTGGTTAGAAACTTTGGTAGGTATTAGTTTTTGAGTTATATCTCCAGTGTATCATCGATTATTATGTCGTTTTTCTCCAATGTGTATCAGCTTTATTGATAGTGTTTGTCGTTAGTCTGTTGACTAGTAGCTACCTATAATATTTTATGCTAGTTTTCTGAATGATTTAACGCGATACAATTTTCGATACCTTTGTATGTGGGTCTATCGATAAACTACTATACTTACTACTCGTCTGGAATTTAAGGGTTTACATGTTTTTTTACTTGTTTGCATCATCTGTTTTCAGTCGGTACATGACAAACTTCCATACTATTGAACGAGACGATAATTATCTTTGTCAATACTGACTCATTGCATCGTATATAGTTCTTATTTGATGTAGAAACTGTTCAGAAGAGAAAAAATTTATGTTTGGAATTTAAATTTTATGTAGATAGGTTAAATTCTTTTTTACAAAAATTGTAGCTTTGTGGTGGTACATTATTAAATAAAGCCTTTCAATTCTTACGTTAGTCACTGAAGAGTGATTCGTTTGGATTCAACAATGATTTTATTTCCATTGAGGTATATAATTCAATTTTAATAACATAATATTATAAAATAATTTACTTTGAGTTTTACGGTTCTTACAGTGGCTGTTTAATAAAAAACTATATCATACGAATTTATTATTTGTGAGTTTCATATAGGTTAATATGCTTTTTTTACATAATTTGAGCGTCATTTTGAAAAAAATCTGCGAAAATAGAGATTGATTTTGAATTTGAATTGGTTTATATAAATTACAAGACTTGGTACCCGCCAAGTAGGTCTATGAAAGCATTCATATTCAAATGACAGATTTTACGATTTGACCGAAATGACGACGGAATATAAACGGATGTTTTTACAAAAAAACGTGTTTACACACTTAGAGTTTTCACATTAGATACTTGAACATTTTGTTGACTTAACGGTAAAACAGTAATCAAAGATTCCACGCCACGAATATTGTCAAGAATCTCTTGAGGTTTGGCTGACCATCAATAATCTGCCCACTTCGAATAAAGAATAAAGGTTTGAATATATACCCACCTCTTATTGCCGTCTATTTGACCTCTTTTCGTCATGAACTCTGATTTCGCTTTATAATCGTATTTGTTAATTATTACTGAATTTCTTGATACTTTGTACCCGCACATCAAGCTGTAAATTGATGATGAACTTATTAACACACTCTTTTTTTGGCACAGATGGTTGAACATACAGATTTATACGCACTTGAGCTAAAAGCTGCTCGAGCTTTTGATTGAGTAAACGTATTTGTTCTCATTGAGAACTTGTGGACGTTAATGTACCTTTAATTTAAAAAAAGTCAAAAAAAAGAGATATGATATTTCGACAATCTATTGCGAGGATAATTAAATATTAAAGCGCGAAATGTTTTTTTTTTATTGTGGTTTATAAAATATATGTTGCGTAAAATACCTCCAACTTGACTTTTACATTGTTTGTAAAACAACTGTTACTTTGTGAATGGCGGATGCGTGTCATATATAATAAGCGGTAATAGGTAGAACCGTTTGCATTTATTCGGACTTTAATTCAATACCTGCCGCAACGAACATTTTATTATTTTTCTTGTGGTGCAGCTTCTCAGATCCTGACAGAGATGACAAGCGCCCTGAGCGAAACCCAGTAATGGTAACCACCTATAGTAAAAAATCAACGTTTTTTAACAGCGAATATTTCAAAAAATCTGCTGACTCAGCCGGTCCTTAGCCAAAAGGTTTATTTTTATCCACATATACCTAGCAGTCTATGTAAGTAACTGCTTACAACAAACTTCCGACTTGGTAAAGTAATTTGCTTTTAGACCATATTATTTGTGATTTCGAAGAATTTAGGGTAGGTAATTTTATAGAGTATTCGGAATATATACTCATACATAACTAAAATGTTTTATTTCAATTGATAAACGTTTCTTAGGAGATATTCATGATCATTTTTGTAAGATCCATCAATCATAACAATAAACATCCAGACAGAGTAACGCCGTTATATTAAATGAAAAATGCATCTCCATGTTTTGAGACTCTCACAAAATATAGAAGAAAGCAGCAAATAAGTATTTCAAAATATCTTTAAAAGAATTTAAGTCAATTCTGACAATAAAATTTACTAATACAAACAATATTTTTATAGCGATAATGATAACTGACTTTTAGTTTGATTTCACACTGATCACACTGTAAATATCATATTTAGCACCGCTAAGTATTGAGTTTAAAAAATCAATGGTGGCCTCATTTTAAAATGCGCATTCCAACGCCATGGTACCAGCGACTCACTAATCAACCCATCAAACAAATTAAAGTTTTCATCGGTTTTTTTTCGTTTTACCGAACAACACACAGCACGCCATTTACGCCAAATTTGGCATCGGGTGGAACACGCATACGATTGTACTACGGAGTTCGGATGTAGTTCTAGGTAGTAGGTATGTGGTATATCATTACTGGCGGTACCTACCAGAGAATTCCGCAATCAAAGCATACCTGTAATAAAGCACTAAAAAGTTTCTTCAACACCACTTGAATACTGATGATGATACCCACAATTTTTTAGGTCGCTGACATTTGTTTGCTTTTCTCACTGATTGAAGAGTTCCGTTTGTGTTCTCGAGGGAGAGTCAAAAAGTTACACCTACTCTGTTAATTTCTTAAACTTGGAAATATTATATATTTACCTATTTATGATAAACACCATATACTTCAGATTTAAAATACAACAATAATTAGTATTTTTCCATGTGGATTAATTAGCGAGACACGAATCGAAACGTTTTTTATGTTATATGTTAAGTGACCAGCCATGAACACACATGAACTTCTACACCTTCATCCCACCATCCTTCTTCTCCTATCTCACTTCGTTCAGTCCGACTTGGGAGGCTTTTCAATATGGGAAACGGATCGGGAACCATTTACTGGATAACCAACACCTTTGACACAGGTAACCCCAAGTAGTTGGCTACGTTTGGTGACTTAGCAGAGGTGTCCGTGTTCATGGGGTGAGATTTGTCCGGGTCTTGGCGGCAAATGCGTCTGTCCACCAACTGCGTGGCAGGCCGGATCGGGAGAGACTGGGAGACCTCTTGATCTCTCCGGCAGGACTCCCTCGGAACATCGCCTTGTCTCACAGTGGGAGGGTTGGATTCATACGGTGGTTACTCCTGGACACACTGACACCAGATTCAACCCACCCCTCATTATTTTTTTAATTTCCACAACTTCCTCTCCTTCCTTTCTAAAATAACCCTCTACACAGCATCCCTAAAGATGACATAGGCCCTGATGGGAATTATTTTCCTCAGGGCTTCCTGTGTGGAGCTAAAGTACCCAAATAAAAATAAAAATAAACTTTAAAATATTTATAAGAGTTATATAAGAGTTCCATTGGGTCCGACAGTTTGAACTTTGGTTCAATAAGTACATACAAAAAGAGATAAATCTAGGTGCATTAATGCTCGGGGTCTTGTAAATAATTTAATATCGCGAAGAAAGAACTCATAATATACAGAATCTGAGCAATGGAAATATGTACCAGCCTTCATTAATTGTATTTGAGATGGTGCAAAGAATAAGAAACATCAATCAAAAATCTTTGATTTTATTTTTTGTTAATAACTAACGGCCTTTAACTATAAAAATGAAAGATTTTTTTAATTCAGACAGATGTGTTGCTGGGTGTAGTACCTACGTCCAATGACAATAATGATACAACTTCACTGTATTCACTTCACAACTTCACGCATCTGTCAAGCCCACATGATATTCCGTTATGGATCATTGCGTACTTCGTAACGGACATTTTCTTTTTAAGACATTTCTAATTTGGGCACAAAGGTGCTTTAAGATTTTAAACTCTCGGTTATACAATGCAATATTGTTCAGTGAACAAGACAGTTCAAATCATAATTACGGTCCTGTCATCTCTGACAGGTACTTAGTGATTTATGAGTGTATCAACTATTCGCTCATCCTAGGAAGGCACTGTGTAAACAGAGTCTAATACGATTGTACAGCACTGTACGGTACGGCAGCGTTATTCAACCTTTTTACACCTGCAGACTAGTGAAAATTGGAAAAATATTTGGCGTATCACTAAAACGGAAATCGGACGTTATTAATAGCCTTGCGTCTGTATCTAAGGTTGAAATTTAAGAACCCGACTCAACCTAATATATCTATCTCTGCCGCAGCGCCTTATGCAAACCCATCTTCGTACTTGAAATTTGTTATAAAGCTACTTTTGTAATAGAACCGAATTAAAGCAATGCCAAAAGATGGCGCCATTTACGTTAACAGCTCGCGTGAGGAACGTCGGCTAGCAGACAGACGTAAGTACTAGGTATTGGATTAGATCAGCGGTTTTCAACCTTTTTGAGCCTGCGTACCCCTTGACCCTTACTACAAATTTGTTGTATTCCGTAAGTAGTGGCGTAACTAGCATGGGTATACCCCCCCCCCCCAAATTACAATATGATGTATATGGCGAACAAAAACAATAAGTTCGGTCTGATTTGAAATACTTAATTACTTGCAAAGAAAAATACTAGTGTTTACCTTTTTTTACTCTACCTACAACTGATATCTCGACATCTTGAGACATTTCCTGAATTCGCTGGGAAACAGTCCTGCCTAATATCAGTTTGTTTCTTATTTTCTTTGGTATTTCGTGGCCCAGCATGCATCGGACAATGTCTTTGGCACACGGTATAATTAAATCTTCTGCAATTGTATGATTTTTACCTGATTTAGGGATGCGATAACTTACTCTGTATGATGATTCCAGAGCTGTTTCCTGTGCTTTAGTAGCTCTTGAGAAAAGAGAACCAATATTGACAAATGTTAAATGTTTCTGTTTTCTTTCAAAAAAATCTCTATACTGAACTGAATGACTGACTGATGTATGACGAACCACCGAGCGAAAACCGCCAAAGTTTTGAAACGTTGAGATGAGTTTTAAATTCTACATTCGTGCCGCGTACCACAGGTTGAAAACCACTGGATTAGATTCATACTTTCGTGGACCTTTCCATAGAGAGGTGGATGGTATGATTATTATAATTGTAACTGGCAGTTGTGAATAATAATACGGTGACCGGACAACTCAGAATAAAACCAACTCAGAATATCCATTGAAAAGTCATTAAAAGTGATGAAAAAAATTGGTTACATAGGTTACGTTAGGTTAGGGTTATGGCTATTTAAAATTTTTTTTTTCGTAGCCTTTAATGACTTTTCAAAGAGGTGTTGAGTTGACTTGATTCTGAGTTGGCATGGAACCAAGGATACCACTTTGTGATTTATACCACGCCTCTATACAATTTTGTATTATGACGTCATTGCCTGAGGCGGTTATTTTGTCCCGGTGACTCGACTACCTGTCGCTGGATCCGAGAAACCGACTATTTTTGGAATCAGTTCCTGCCGGTTCTATAAAATGGTCACCAACACTCAACTGGGCGAAGCCGAACCAAAAGTCACCCGCAAGCCCTAGCAGCAAAAACCTGCAGAGCTATTACTATTACTAAACGATTACTTTTATACATATTGTGCATTTTTTATATCATATTATTATTATGAAGCCGAGGAGGAAACAAAAATGCGTTTAAATAACATCTCGAACTTTAAGAAAGTATTTTTTTATTTTCATTTTTAGTTTCAGGAAGGGTTGCATTGATACCCATAATAAAAAGTTGTCTAAAAATTGAAAAGTTCCGAAAGATGGGTTATTTCTATTGCATCTAAGAATGAGATAATTTATTTATTTATTTAAGGACGAATAGTCCATTACATAACAATATAACAATAACACAAATAAAAAAGAGAGATGACAATGGAAGGAGAATACATATATATGAAGAGCATTGACAAAATACATATAATATAAAAGTTAATATAGAAGATGATTGCTTTTATATTTATTTGGACACCCAGGGGTGATATTAGAAAATAACTCTCATTTTCTCTTTCCCGTGGGTTAAGTTTGCATGATACCTTTGACGAGGGGATTATTAATCCTTTACAAGGATCCTCTTCTTCAGAAGTTATAGTATGAAAAATATTGTTTAATAGTAAATTAAGTGTATTTGCGGACCAACTCCAGCGGTGAAAACCACTGCTGTACATTGTGTACACTGTGTAGTGTTGAGCGGGTGACCCGACGACCGCGACGATATGTACCGTGCGGTGCGGTGTGCGGCTCTACGATCTGGGACTTGTGTGCGTTTGTTTGTTTGTCCGAACTGTGCTAGCATCGCTGAGGTGAAAATCAACATCCAACAGTTAGAGCAAACACTACCAAAAACTGCTTTGCATTTAACGTTTTCTAGTGCTTCAGATGATAGCCTCATCCCGCCTCAAATGTCCACGCACTATCCGC
This sequence comes from Limnephilus lunatus, assembly GCA_917563855.2. Taxonomy (NCBI): domain Eukaryota; kingdom Metazoa; phylum Arthropoda; class Insecta; order Trichoptera; family Limnephilidae; genus Limnephilus; species Limnephilus lunatus. Next base: position 67,295,827 of record OU830597.1, on the reverse strand, counting down.
AAAACGGCGTAAACGCCAGCTAACACCATGGTGTGAGTTTGGTTTTTTTTTCAGATTTGAGTTCGTTAACGTTAACTTAAAATTGATGTTAATTTTGTATACTTATTACCTATCGAATACTAAGCGACAGGAATGTGTAACATTTAACAGGTTATTTTTATTCTCTTTTAATAGGCTTTATTATTGGTTTTTACACATCCTTTAATCTACCGTTTTGAATAAATTATCATAAACAATATTTAGCGATTTTTTCCTACAGTTTACAGTAAAATACGTGATATTTTCGGTAGTAAAATGTTTAGAACGCGTCAGTAGAAAAAATAATGAAGTGAAAAGTGCTTAATAGCTTTTTTACATAGACGGCAGTGCGTCGATGGAAAGAGTTCTTTACATTACCTTATGTCACATTTTGAAATAGTTGGGTAAATCTTATGGAGGAAAGTGTCTTAATTCTCTAATAAGATTTCAAAATGTTAACATGAAAACCGCTATACTGAATATTTAATCAGAACTACTTCGTCACATTTAAATATTTCCCAGAGACTCTCCTCTAAAACCACACTCCTCCATACTCACAAAAAAAGAAATCAAATGAATCATCAATCAGCTACACAATACAATCTCTTCATCTTACAAACAATGACACATTGACAGACGAAAACGAAACAGCACTTGGACAAAGAAACTTCACACATAACGACTTTTAAAAATATTCCCCCACTCTCCGAGAAAACATAAAAACCAATAAATTTTAAACTCACATAAAAAATGATTTGCGACGCATGTGGACGTGACATAGAAACAAAAAAAAAACATTACAGAGACAAATAACGTTTTTGTATTCAAATTAATAATAACTTAACAATATATACTATCAATGAAATAACGTAAAAATGAATTTCTAGTAAATATGAGAAAATATTGTCGCTGTATTATAAATGAATATATTAAATTATACAGATTAAAAAATAGGTATAAGCTGTTTGAAGATAGTTCTAATGGACGTATAACACATATGATTTGTAGGCACTTCATTCTGTTATCTTTCATGAGGGTTAAGTATCTCAGGTTTTATTTCTATTTTACCTATAGATACAATGCTAACACAGGATGATCATAGGTTAAAAGTAGGTTTTATTGATCTACTGTAATATCTTGCGTACGTAATGCCCCGGGCCTACATAAAATATGACATGCAAGTCGTATGACAGTATTGTTTTTAAAATGAATGTGACAAGTTAATACGTCCATTGGACGTTCGTGGGTACCTATTCTGTGCAGCTTGGATTATTCCTATCAGACATAATGCATGTTTATTGGGTACCTGCCGCTGCTTAATGACTGTTCTACGAAAATGCATGCAGGCGTTCTGTTCAAGCATTATATTAAGATGGCGTTGTTTAGAATTGACGAGTTATTCGAATAATAATAATATTTACACTATGGCAGCAGCCTAATGAAAATGAATGTGAAAAAGACGCAAAGCACAAAGTGATAATTACTCATGTGTTTATGTATTAACAATTTAATATCAATTCCCATAAAGATCTAACTCATATTTATTGCCTTATTGGTTTACGGATTACAAAAAGGAAAGAAGAAATCCTTAACTTAACCACTCGGACCCATAAGCTTGTTTTCAAGATAATATGAGTTATCAGACACAGGTATGAGGCGTACCTGTCTTATTATTTAGTTAAGAAAAGGATTGAAAAAAATAGCAAATTTCATGAGGTTGTTGAACAATTAATTCGTTTATATTAGACAAGTGGTTCCTATTATTTTAAGCATTAATTCTGATATTTGACATTCTGATATTCTGATTTTGATATTGACCGGTCAGTAGTTGAGTGGGCATAGCGCTTGGGTCCCCACCGGGCGTCGCATGTTCGATTCCTGTGCTGGCTAAGTCCTCCATCACAACACAAGCAACATTTTCGGCTTTCTGTGGTGGTAGTAGGAGATTTTCAAACGTTGTTGGGTTATTCGTAACCCGGGAATGTTTGTGTACCGGACGTAAATTTAAGATTATGTTAAGATTATAATTTCATCTAAAGTTTATAATATTATCATGTTTTTTAAATAATAAAATTAATCAGGGGTCATAGCAGTCGACCTGAGACAAAAGAACAACGCTTGACCCCACCCTCTCTGTGTACAAACCTACACACCTTTTAATATTAATTTTACCTTTTCCTTTGCGCAAGTTCGATCTGTGCGAATCCGTTCCTATACAAACCTTCGCGCAGATCCAATTTGCGCAAAGCTTTGCCACTATTAAATCTTACCCTGTTTACTTTGCATAGATTTGCAATTTGTGCAAAGCCTTCTAGCTGTTGTACCTATCTACAACCTTTGCATAGATTCAAATTTATGCAAAGCCTATGCATGCACCCAATTTGTGCAATTGATTTATCCTGTAAAAATCAAACCCTGTCTATGTTTATAAATTTGTGCAAACTCACATAATAAACGAATGATCGGAGAGGCAGCGAGAGTAGGTCGAGATAAAACTCTGTGGCGTTCTCAGCTTCGTTGCGCAATAGCGAAACGAACGCGGTGGCGTTTACAACTCTAGCAGCCAAAATTCTAAGAATTTCATCTCAGTTCGTAGAATTGAGATGAACAAAGGACTGAGACGGGCAGACTCCCGTCTCTGGACCCTTTAAATACGGCTGTTAGACCGCCAGATAGGCAAAACACTTTCTTTGACCTTGAGAGGCTCCGCGAGATTTCGGACTCCCAGAGACACTGATAGTAAAAAACAATTCGAATTAAAATTCAATTTCAAAGTGAGGCTCCGCGAGATTACGGACTCACGGAGATATTGATTAAAAAATCCTTGACCCTGGGAGGCTCCGCGAGATTACGGACTCCCAGAGACACCGATTGATTAATTCGAATTAAAAACAGTTAAAAATTCAAATACTTGTATGTACCTTAAATTTGTGCTCCCTGCGACATTAAAACCTGCATGCACCCTGTCCGTACACCCTGCGACCTACCGCTAAAACCACCTGTGCACACGCCCTCTCCTTCAAAAACTCCCGACGACGCCCTGTACCTACAGCCACCCACAAGCGCCCAGCTCAAATCACACAAGTAAATCCTACATTTTTTAATATGAATTTCATTGAAGAACTGACCAAACTGGACCCACCAATAGAAATTATCCAACAATACCTCTCCTCCATCACCCTCCGAAGATCTACCAGACGTGGCAAAGTCACATTCTACCCGGACGGACTTGAAGGTAATCCATCGGCAACTACATACATCACAAACACGCAACCACAAGCCCTGAAAAAAACCCTGCCGACTTCCGCCATCCTACCTACGGCCACAAATCCGCCCGCTAACACCCCGCCGCCCATCCCTACACAGATAGACATGCACCTGGCGAAAAACACCCCTCTGCCTCAAGACTTCCCGACACTACCGTCCACCTCCACAAATACCTGGCAAACTCAAACTACAGGGAAACGGGCCACCCCTGCTCCAAAAATCCAACATACTAAAATTACAAACAGATTTAGCGCCCTGACTCCTTCCTCAAGCACAAACACAGACACTAATGATGACGACGGAGATGACGATTCTAACAACAATAACAATACACAAACCCCCGCCCCACGTCCACCGAAAATCCCGCCCATCATCACAAAATCATCAGCAAATTGGAACTCCCTGAGGAAAAAACTGGAGGATGCCGGAGTCCTCATCACTAATGCAAAGGCCATCCCGACAGGTGTAGTTATAAACACGGCTGATTCAAACAGCTTCCGTCTTGCCACCCGAATCTTACAAGAGCAGCAAACAAACTTTCATACATTTGAGCTCCATGAGGACAAGACCACAAAGGCGGTCCTCAGAGGCATCCCCACCACCATCTCGGAGGAGGAAATCCTCATGGAGCTCCAAGACATGGACCTCCCCGCGATCTCCGTCACAAGAATGCGCGCAGGACCAGACCGCACCAACGTCCCGATGGTCCTAGTCCAACTAGCGCACGGAGAAGAGGGCAAAAAAATTTTTAATCTACAAAGCATATTCCACCTTCGTATCAAAGTGGAATACCTAGACCACAAGGAAGCCCCTACACAATGCCACAGATGCCAATTCTTCGGACACTCTGCCAAGGGTTGCCACCTTCCGCCCCGCTGCGTCAAATGCGCGGGGGACCACTTCACAGCATCCTGCAGCAAGAGGAGAGAGGACGGACCGGCCACCTGTGTAAACTGTGGCGGTCCCCACCCGGCAAACTACAAAGAGTGCCCAAAGCGACCTGCAGGGAGCTCAATCCCCTCTTCACGGCGAACTGAGGTACCTCCCCAAAATACTTTCACCTCCCATCCCACAAACCCCTCCGTATCATATGCCCAAGCACTCCACACAAACAACCAGATCCCCATTCCCTCCCCCGACCCCTCCACAAACACCCCCCCACCCCCCCGTTCAGACCCCACCCCCCAGCCCTCAGCTACTCCGTTCAACATTTTTGACTTTTTCAAAAATGATTTCTTTTCAAAGATCGGCTCCCTCATTGCCGATCTCGTCCCAAAATTCCAATCCGCCACCTCCCCAGCGGATTACTTGACCATCATTTTCTCAGCAGCCCCCCAAATCATCTCCCTTTTTACTAACTAAATATGGCTAACTCTACCACCCTGCCCTCCGCGCTACGTCTGGCATTTTGGAATGCAAACGGTCTTGACAAAAACATTCAAGAATTACGCATTTTTACAAACACACACGACCTAGACATCATACTCATCAACGAAACACATCTAAATCCATCACACACACCAAAAATTGCAAACTTCACACTTTACAGAAACGACAGACTTCACTCACGTGGTGGCGGCACCGCCATCTACGTGAAATCTAAAATCGCCCACCAACTTAACACCACCCCTACACTTTCCTCAATAGAAAGTACCTCCATCACCATCTTCACCAAACACTCAGGGCCGCTGAAAATTAATTCGATATATCACCCACCAAACAAGACTTTACAAAAGTCCGATATCGAATTACTTCTCGATGGCCACACGCCTACCATTCTGGCGGGTGATTTCAACGCGAAACACCCGGACTGGAATTCTAGGCTGACAAACAACAACGGACGCATACTACACAAATTTTCATCCTCTCACCCAGACATACACGTCGCCGGCCCTGTAGAACCTACTTTCTTTTCCTCACTAGGCTACAGACCGGACGTTTTAGACATTGCACTACTGTACAAAACTCCCTGGACATACTGTATCAAAACTATCAACGATCTATCATCTGATCACAATCCTGTGTTGCTAACTCTAAACGAATTTTCAAATCTCCCCCCCACTAAAATCAACAAGAAAACTGATTGGACATATTTTTCGCACAGAGTCGGGGAAAAATTAATCATAAATCCTTCCATCCAAAACCCCATAGAACTTGACATTGCGGTTGATAATTTTGCAGAGACCATCATGTCCGCAATAGAGGATTCCTCAAAACCCCTCCCTGAACGCCCTCAAATTATTCTCAGTGAAAATCTCCCAAACTCAATTAAAGATCTAATCAAAACCAAAAATACTCTTCGCCGCCACTGGCAAAAATACCAAGATCCCAGATTGAAAACCACGCTCAATCGTACTCAAGCCCTCATTAGAAAAAAATTACAAGAAAATTCAAATACCACGTGGAACATGAAACTTCAAGAGATAAATCCTCGGGACGGGTCCCTCTGGAAATTATCCAAAACTCTCCAAGCCTCCCCTTCACCAAATCACCCAATCCACGCCGAAAACGGCCTAGTATTTGATGATCTAGACAAAGCGGAGGCGTTCGCTGACAGTCTGGAAATTCAATTCAGTCCCAGCTTCAAACACGCAAATTTAAATCACATAGCTAATGTAAACCGCAAAGTAAATAGCATACTAAATCACCTCCCTCCCACAAACATCCACTTCACCACCCCGACCGAAGTTATCCGCGCCATAAACGGCCGGAAAAACAAAAAAGCTCCCGGTCCAGATGGCGTCACAAATTTCGCTCTTAAAGCACTCCCACAAAAAGGAATACTAGCAATAGTAAACCTAATTAACACAGCCCTCAGACTGCGTTATTTCCCCAAAAGTTGGAAACATGCGCACGTCATTGTTCTCCCGAAACCGGGTAAAGATCCGCTCTTTTGCGAGAATCACCGTCCAATCAGTTTACTTTCAAATATTGGAAAAATCTATGAACAGATTTTACTCACTCGGCTCCTAAAGCACATTAACGAGGTATCAACCCTACCTGAAGAGCAACACGGTTTTAGAGAAAAACACTCCACCCTCCACCAACTCTTACGAGTTTCAGAAATCATCATCGAAGGTTTTAACTCCAAACGTTCAACTGGAGCCATTTTCCTAGACATCGCTAAAGCTTTCGATAAAGTCTGGACCAACGGTCTTCTCCTCAAACTCCACGACATAGGCATCGACCCGCAGCTCCTCGGTGTTTTCAAATCATTTCTCCGCCTACGTACTTTCCAAGTGAAATACAGGGGCGCTCTCTCCAAAAAACGCTTCATGACAGCAGGGGTGCCACAAGGCTCACTGCTGTCTCCAACCCTCTTCAATATCTATACTCATGATATCCCCCTCCCAGCCGACAAAAATAACTCACTTACAGCTCTCTATGCTGACGATACCACCGTTATGGTGAGATACAGTTCGTCCAGGATGATAACCCACCGACTTCAAATAAACATAAACAAACTCCAAGATTGGTATGACCTATCGCGCATAGACGTGAACCCCTCAAAAAGCGTAGCCGTCTTTTTCTCACACAGAAAGAGTGACAGGGCTCCCAGGGAGGAAATAAAAATGTACGACCAGGTCATACCATGGCAAAACACCGCCAAATATCTTGGAGTTACACTTGACAGACGACTAAACTGGAAACCACACATAAAAAACACACTGACCAAAGCAAAAAAAGTAGCGGGTTCTTTACACCCCCTACTCAACTCAAACTCAAAGACTTCAATTCAAAACAAACTTCTAGTATACAAAACACAAATCCGTCCTACCATCACCTATGCCTCACCCATTTGGGCCATAGGTAACACAAAACGTCTCGAATCTTTCCAAAATGCCACTCTTAGAAATTACACAAAAAGCCCCTGGTTTGTCCGAAACTCAATTATCAACTCTGACACAAATATCCCACCCCTGAAAAAACACATGGTAGAATTAGCCAAAACATTCTATGCAAAACTTCCTATACACCCAAACCCCAGTATAGCTTGTCTCGGGCGCCTAAGACCCGACGAAAATCCGACCTTCCCCTATCCCATCTCCATTACCTTCCCCCCTTGAAGTGTGGACTCAAATAAAAAATACAAAATGCAACCAAAAATACAAAAAAAAATAGTATTAAAAAAATAAAAAATTCTTCACTCAATCAAAAAAACAAACAAATAAATAATACCTACAGTAATAAAAAATAAAAAAAAACAAAAATACAAAAAATTTAGTATTAAAGCCCTACATGTTGCTATAGGCAGCCCACACTTCGGGTAGAAAAAAACCATCCCCCAGGTACATATACACCCTCAGTTCGCGAGAAATAGAGATTGAGTTCTCTGCACCTCGTTTTTCACAATATGATATCGTCAGATAGGCAGAGCTCCAGATCTCATCACCACAACAACATCTCGCCTTCTCTTCTGCCTTCTCCGATCGACCCCTGGACAACTTGGACTTTTCTTCTTGGCCCTGGCCGAACCGCCCTCCCTGAAGACATCGAAAATTACAATTGGTCAATCGCCTTTTTCAAGGCGAAGGTTTCCCCTCTACCTCTACCCCCCTTCCGCCCCCCTTGCCTTCTACCTTTCTCCCTAAATTTACCCAATTTTCCTGAAATCTCCCCACTTTTCCCTCTCCCTACATTTTTTCCTCACTTTCTCCCTAGGTGTCGAAGCGGCCAGCCGGCAACTTCCCACTTCATCGTCTGTGCGGCTGGCGACTACAGTGCCCGTCCCGTACAGTTTGTCTTTCTTTAAAAAAAAAAAAAAAATTTAAAAATTATTATTATTAACCTGAAACACTCATCAACATTGAAAAAATCTCCCGAGAAAAGATAAATGCCGCCGACGGGACTTGAACCCGCGTCCTTCTGATATCCGGTCAACTGCTCTACCAACTGAGCTACGTCGGCTTATCTCACCCGCCAAATAATTCAATATATACTAGTGTTTATATTTTTTATAAGTCTTATAACAAGCCTAGAAAAGAATAAAGTATTAGGTCTATGAAAAACACTTTCCAGTGCAAATAATAACTATTCTACTTATAAATCCCTTTTCGGACATGGTTTTATTGTATAATGTGGCAAATTCAGTTTCTTTTATAATAATCGCCAAAAAAAAAGATATTTACGCTCGAACTTCACAAAATAAAATAAAAAATGCATTTTTTCGTTGTTATTTTTGACATCAATCAATACGGCCCGCACTCTACGAATTTGGATCTTAAAGTGACCCTTATCCCATGGGCACAAGAACCATGCACTGGACCCAACCCATTTCGTGTCAGTCACGCCTCGGCCATTGCGGGAAATAGACGTGTAGTTCCGCGCCGCTTGCTTTCGTGGAATCTATTTTAAATTTCCTTTTTATTACAATAAACAATGCGTAAAAAAGGAATTAATGTTTTTTACAGGCCTTTACGAAATCAACCTCTAAAAAAAATCTCTCAAATACCTGTTCCAACCTTTAACGAGAGCTTTTTCTCGAGTATTTTTAAACTCCTCCCATAAAGGGCGTGAAATCCGATTTAGATTTTTTCCTGGACTATTGGTACGCAGTAACCGCAATGCCTACTATACCTACATTTTATTGATCGGTTGAATCTACGTTATTGATTCGTGATAGAAGGGATAACTGATATGGACACTATAAGAAGAGCGAGTGCAGGAAAAACAATAAATTATTTGAGGATGGAGTGAAATAGTCACTAACAAGAAATGATGAAAGAAAATTAGTCCGCAACGAAATTTTGATACCCACCCTGATATGTACGGTGTCGAGGAATGGCGAAAGTAGACTAAAATAAGTAAGAAAGGTTATGAAGGCATCTCGATATTTTTACACGCAATAATAGGTTACAAATTTTTTTGTTACACAAATATCACAGTTCCAAAAATCATAATAATTTTATTATTGACCTGTTCGGGTTTGACGTTATAAACGTCGATAAATTTCTCAACAAACAGTCCGTCCTACAATCCAATCCGTGAATAAATCAAGTACCTACTATTATTTGCTTTCTGATGATGCCGTTACTACACTAAAAACTTTAGCGTACACTGTACTCATTTCTCATATCATATGTGGTGTAAGAAATTCAATTTTTTTACACCTCGTTAATTTTTTGTACAAAACGTTTTGTGGTAACTGGCACAAGTGGATTGTTGTTTTTAAAATGTGAGTGAAACATGAGACCATAGATTTAAAATCTATGCATGAGACTCAGTAGCTGCGTATGTACATGTATCTGCAAAAACAGTAGATAGTACCTGAATATGGTACGATTATTCATCTGGTGTCTTATTAATTCTTATTGATAACCACCGTTTGGTTTTTAAGAAAGTTGGTTTCTTATTAGAAAACTACTTGGGCAACCCGTATTCTGGTATTTGTAGAAAAGTTCAAAGGATTTAAGAGCGATCAATCCTCACTTGCTACTTCATAGTTCCTTGGCTCAGAGGGCGCTTCCCAGTCACGCTGGGATTTGGGATTCTAAAACTAATTAAATAAATTAAATGTTTGCAATTCGCATGTACCTAGTCATACTTTGAACCCACGAATCTAGTCTAGGGCCAAGCATATTTCCGCTCTGCCACGCAAATCGTCAAAAGACGTCCTGAAAAGATTTTGTTAAATTGTAAATTTTAAATTAACTTGGATTAATAGCTATGGTATAAGGGCAAAACAATTATATGCCATTTTTTTAAAGTTAGTTGATTCTACAGTAAAATGTACCGGAATATTTAGAATTATGAATAGTCACGGACGGAGCTTCCCTTAGGTATACATTTTCACAAATAATTATGTTCCCCAGATCCACTTCTTTCTCGTGTCACATCAATTAGATTTAGAAGTAGTATGTTATTTAAAACTTTTCTTTTCTTTTCAATGACTTTTTGCCGTTCATTTAAGAAAACATTACTTTAACTTAATCAATTTATCACTCGCAACGCTCCACTACTTGACACAGTTCAGACACATACATTCATATACATACACATACTTATAAATCGCATATATTTTGTTATATCTTTATCTTTACCTCAAATCATTCCCTGGCATATATCACTCACGAGAAATTTCACAGAGACACGTGATTGATGCCGATGCTTCCAGAACTCACTTTATCTATGTTCGATTTGTTTCTAAACAATAAAAACGGATTATTATTGTTCCAGTAATAACGGTGATTCTGGAGTTACAAAAGTAACAAGCTAATTTTATATATATATATAAATAATAATATTGTTTTACGAACCTTTGTATCTACTAAGGCGACGGAAAGTGTACCTATTCTTTAATACATCATAGCTTTGCTGTGGTTTGGTGAACCCGAAAAGTAGATCGTTTTTTCACGCTATTACACTAATTATAATATACTAGCTGGTACCCGGCATGCGTTGCAAAACCATTCAAAGAAATAAATTGATTCTCCCTGCATGTCCTTTCCCGTGCGTCCTCGTTCAACTCCCGAGGCCCCTTCCTCTCCCGCGCTCCCTTTCCACCTTCACCCCTCCCGCGAATCCCACCTCCCTCGATCCCCTCTCCCTCCTGCCTTTTCTCCCTGCCGCTAAAATATATGAAATACATACATTTTCGCCAACGCCAGACCTTACCATTATGTGTAGCCAACCTTCGCGGGCGTGCGCACAACATATCACCAAAGTTTGATTGCAATCGGACGAACGGTATGGTAGCGGTATACCACGATGAAGTGATAAAAATCAGTTATTGTTTGTATTCAGATATATAGTCGGTTAGGGTTTTGTGTAAATTGGTTGAAATATATATGTATTTTATAAAGGTGGCAGGCTGGCAATCGGGCGGTGAAGATTTGATGTGTATGGAAATGAACAGATGGCGTTGCTTTTAAAGGTTGGGTAATGGCGATGTCAGTAGATGGCGTTATATTTCGATAGCCACAGTAACGTGTGGCCGGGTCAGCTAGTTATGCAATAATTAGTTGCCTACTGAAAGCTTTCTGTGTGGTCGGTGCTTCCCGGTGATTAATATCAATACGGTTTATGCACGCCGACAAATAGATATGATGGTTGCAAGTTTAAAAAAAGTGTTCTTGTATCCTGGCCGATTTGTGATTCATTAATAATAATTTAACGGTGATCTGCAAAGTAACTGCGTATTAAATATATCCAACATTATATTATCTTCGTAGAAATAATTATATTGTATTTTAGCAACGGGAAGTGGTGATACATTTATTTTGTAAAAACGTGTTTTTTATAAGCAAAATATATCAATAGGTTCAAAAAATAATGTTGTGGATATGGTTGCAATTAGTTATTATTTTGGTCGTACAGCTATTGCCATATTTTACAGCTATTATATATATATTACATAAATCGGTAGCAAACGAAAGTTAATCTTTGATGACTTACGAATAACAATGGGTTTCGGGAAATTAATAAATTTTGTTTACGTGTTTCTGGAATACCTCTAGAACTCTAGACACTTAACTAGATGATGGCAATGTTGTCTTTTATTTGTTGTCTATTTTTGGCAAGCATATTATGAAGGGTTTAGAAAGAAATAATTATTTATAATAATTAGATAGAAAAACTTTGTTTGAATACCACTTTATTTTATATACTTAACCAACCGGTTTCGATTCGACCTGAACCTTCACCGGGTGTACAAAACATATTAAATTACAGAGTTACAGAGTATTTAAAAGGAACAATATAAGAGGGAGAGAGAACATCAACTTTGGTGAGTGGGAGGTCCTTAGGGAGAGGGGGAAACAGTAAATGTGAGGAAGGGACATATGTTTAAAATGGGAATATTTGATAAACCTAATTGTATATTATGATTTATTATTTTTTTTTTTAAATTTTATTTCAAGAGCTTCTAGATATAGATTATTAAGACGTATTCCTATCCAATTTCTAGTATATTAGTTATCTATCCCCAAAAAATTATTAAACGACTGCTCCTTATCTACTAGACGCGTTGGGAATTCTAAAAAAACCTATTCTATTTAGGCACCTCAAGTATTCAACCACCCTCGTTTGAATATTTCTTACAAACATTACATTTAAGCATACAGATGCCGTAATGGCTTAAATTATTTTAATTATCAAAAGTTTACCTAGGTTTAGTATAGAAAGTGTCTTTAATTTCTGTAAGAAATTTAGAAACACGTGAGGATGAAAAAATAATTATGAATAAAATTCTACGCCAACCGTGGAATATATTGTTTCTGATGTTGGGTGTAGTCTGTTTTCAGATATAGGAATTTATTAGTATCTATGAAACTTAGGTTTTTTGCAAGAATTCTATCAATTAAGGTACTAAGGTATCCGTAATTCGTTTCAATAAATTTAATTTTATAGAGTTCTTAATAAATAAAATAATGTTGTATTCAAATAAAGTTATTCTATTGTAATTATAATAATTATGTATACTCACAAAGTCTACATTAGAAAATTTTAATAATTATTTCACAGCTGTGAAAAATATTTCTTTGTACGTTACTCTTTTGCATATATTTTTTTATAGAATCTTAACAGCAGCAAAGATTCGGAGAGCACTATATATATTATGGGGTGAAATTAGCACACTTTTTTGTCTTTGTATATATGGACTTTCTAGGTCAATGTATACATTTGAAGTTCTCAACGGCATCCGCATTTTTGGCAATGGAACTTAAAAATGTTCATGATATATACTTAACTATAAAAAAATAAACAAGATGCCATATTTTTCGCTCCACACTTTCAATTGTAAAGAAAAGGTGGCTTCCGTTTCAATGGTTTTTTGTTTTTACTATAATATATTTGGAGAGACGTACGGCAAGCATTTGATGAGGAGATAAATCTAACGCTGGCATCTACTTTTCATGCGTGATGAGAATTTGGAAGTGTTCCGCTTTCCGTTACTGCTAATAATGGAAAGACAGCAGGGATATGAGTGAATCTATTATTATTTTGACTTTTTGTGGGCTGTGTGCAAAAAAAACGTTAAAATCAAAGTCATCGTTAGTCCATCATAATAAAACTATGTTCCATCAATCTTCAATTGGAGGTCATAATAAAACTATTAATATAATTTATGTCGGTAATTTGTACACTAATATAACCTCAATTTATCTATAGTTTATTAAAAATTTTCTTAATTACTTTTAAACAAAATATTTACTTGGCATTCTGTAATAACATTAATTTAATCCGTCAGTATTGTCTTTATAATGGTAGATAGTTTCATACATTCATATAACTAAATATTAGTTTTAATTAAACCATGAAACAAATATTTAATTATAAACATCAACAAGTGAGAATAAAATAACTGCACGTAAATTTGCAATAATATGTATGTAAAGTTAGTATATATATTATTTTCTCAAGAAGGAACGGTTGTTAATACTTGGTTTTAAAATTAGTAAATTAGAATTTATTGTAATAACTTTTGAAGCTTATTCAATATCTATTTAATTAATATATCTTTAATAATTGAAGAATTGATTACACGAACTTCAAAAGTTATTAAAATAAATTTAATATTCATTCAAGACTTGTAGAAAAGTCAGTAGTTATGAAATAATAATCAAAAATAGTATAATAATATTATATCCCTGACACCTTCCGCACCTAGGTAGCAAATAAATGCGTAGATAACAGAACTATGTATCATAAAAAATGTTTAGGGTTCCACATCTTATCCATTATCTGTAAGAAACATTAATTTCACAATATTTCAACACCTATATTGTTTTGTGTTATATTTATTACTTAAAAAAATTGTTAACCTCAGCCAAATTTGAATATCTTTGACCTCAGCACAGGCTTGTCCTAGTGAGGTTGAAAATTGACCTACCATGTAAATAAATAATAAGCAAATAATACGGAAATTAATTGAAGATATTACTTGTAATTCATAAATTGAACTACAATACCGAATAAAACTAGTTCCTAGTAAGCTCAATTGGGAAAGTGTTTTCCTGTTTAGACAGAGGATCTGGGTTTATTTCTCAGTTGCGACCATCACCTTTTTATTTTCTGCTTATTTTTCTTTTCTTACTTAATTGAGTTTCTTAATATAATCTTCATCTTTAATGATTAAGTAAATTTATTTTATTTTGAGGAAAACATTTCAGTCATATATTTTTAATTTTACTAAACTTATAATTCATGCACTCGAATTAACTCTGAACCCTTACTAAGTTTAACTATTATAGAAAAGAACATTTATAATTCAATTCATAATAAACCACAAAAAATCATTCTTCCCTTACACCCCCTTTCAAATTCAAGCTTATTTGTTTCTAATTGCGTGTTTCATTATCTTCTCTTTGATTTTCTTTCAATTTCACTTATATCTTCTTCTACTTAATCGTATTTTTTCCGACAAACCGAAATCGACTCCCAGTGTGACTACTGAAATAAAAATATAACAGAATGAACCGAGTTTTTTACACAGTTTTAGGGGTTCAAGATATTGAACCGATGCGCGTTGTCTATAAAAACAAGAATATTAAGAGATGTATGAGTGCATTAATTATTACAATAAGCCAAACTAGAATACCATTTTAAAACCATTAATCATTGTACAAAGTCTTTTTTTATTTGCTTTTCTTAAAATGCCGTTTACGGTTGTCCATTTTTTTACACGCATGATGTTTAAAAATTGCTTTGAAATTTAGATTTACGCACGTAGCCTAATGAACGTTACTGGCTAGGCCAGCTTGTAGGTGTTTTGAATCGTGATACTCTTTTGAATGAAGCTTTGATTACATTTCTTCTATAAAAAGTTCAATATATATTCAATGCGAGTAACTCAGCTTGAGATTATGCCTCGGTGCACGGAGAGCCTTGACAATAAAGTACGTAAAGTAACTGTTCTGATAGATTTGTACAGTGGCCTGGAG
This sequence comes from Limnephilus lunatus, assembly GCA_917563855.2. Lineage (NCBI taxonomy): Eukaryota > Metazoa > Arthropoda > Insecta > Trichoptera > Limnephilidae > Limnephilus > Limnephilus lunatus. The sequence goes on along the minus strand of OU830597.1, from coordinate 67,280,660 downwards.
AGGCGTTGTGAATGCGTACGCACGTTAAATTGTACACGTAGAGGTGGTAAACAATAAAGACCCTCAAAGACAAACTCTGACTCACTGGCTTACTTGGAGTATACAAGGTTTTTTTTTAAAAGTGAGTTGAAAACTCAATCAAATCCTGTTCTTCCGTCATAGTGGTATGTTGTACTGTCAATTGTAACAAGTCATCATCATCAGTTTAAAATGACATGTGACCTGATATTTAGACAGTTTGCATATTTAATTAGGCTGATGGTATATTATAATCATTATACCACCTTTCTTTGGAGAAATATACGTACTCAATCAATTTGATATCGTATTTATTCGAATCTGGGTAAATTTGGAAGAGGCTGGGTTCCTAATTAAACATTTGAAGTGTTTTTCTTCCGAATAATGCTACGTAAACAATTTAATTTAATTGAATTAAAGCTCGAAGATTACAGTGCGATGCTCACAAAGCATGTCGATTTTTTATAAACATTAAAAGTGATTAAAACAAAGAAACCTATTAATTTTGAATTAAACTAAATTCACACAATCCTTTTTAATGAAGACTGCTGAAAAGACTGCAAAAACACCTGGTACATTCATTGTTCAAAGTAAATGAAAAATAGATATTTAATCTCATTCATAAACGAAGGTAAGAATAAATCCAATTTGGAAAACAGTGCTAATCCTTCCTAATTCCTGTTATCTTACGATTGGTATTCAAAAATCGTTGACACAAATATTGTTACATTACTACAAAGTTACAAACGTAATTTATTTTAATTTTAAGACTCACTTAAATTTGACCCACTGTTTAAAACAAAAATCAAAACGTAAGTAAGCAGAAAAAAAAACAAATCCTCCCACCCACGCTTCAGGCATTCATAAATCATTAGGTGTTATATTGTCGGAATTCTACATACCGAGGCAACTCAATAAATATTATATTATATTCAATATACAAACAGGAAGTACCACGTGGGTTCCTCCTCCAATTTATCGTGCGTAGAAACGTGATTCACAATAACAATCATTTTTCCATTTAATGTGAGACACGTTACTATAGGCGTACACTACGTTGTAACCTCTTAACTTTCTCATAAATATCGTTACATACAGAAAGAGAAAATAAAACGGAGTGCTCAGTACCATTGTTCACAACGCCTTCGCATTTGACTTTTGAGTCGAGGTTGGAGGTTCGATTCTCACAGCACCGTCAAACTATACTGATAAGGTTTTTATATTTATTGATAAATTTGATGCACCTCACACAATGGATTTCCACCTATCGTGTCGTAAGGAACGTTGGTAAATAAACAAACTCAATTAATTTTTTCGAAGGAAGCAAATACTTTGGGATGTGACATTATATGTGACATTGTCTAGAAATTGTTACATAGTCAATGCCCAAGGAAAAAAAAGTTTTGAAAGGAAATCGAAAAAGATAGATGGAATAGAGATTAAAAGTAAATAGTCATTAATTAGCTCATTCGTGTCATTGCCATTACACATACTCGACAACCTGTTTTCTCTTATTCTACCTATGTAATACTAACTTTTTAAATTTTTTATACTAACTTTATATTTTATATGTTTTTTTTAAAGTCTATTTTATACTTTGGGTACTTGGAAATATAGTATTTTGTTTTAATATTACCCACACTCAGGCAGTGCCTTAGTGGGTTTTCATTTCTTGTTCATACTAATTGTTACTATATAATATTTGCTATTTATACATTATATGTATAAAGAAATGTGAATAAATAAAGTTAAAAAAAATTACAATTCAATGAAAGAATGAAGCATTAAACGTTTGTGGTAGGAATCAAATACCGTTCAAATTAAAAAAAAAAAAAAAAAAAACGCTGAACGTCGACTTGATGATCATGAAAAAAAATTGTGATTATTATTTTTGTGATTTGTAACCTATAGGTTTTTTTAATATCTACTACTAGGTAGGTTCATGGTCTTAAGATGTAAAAAAAAATAATTTTGGTCGGTCTCTTATTTTTTCCACAATAAAGGTCTAAACATCTTGAACCTCTTTAAATGTTTCAAATCCATTAGTTTTATTTAACACCCTAAAATATTATTGTTCCGCAGAGTGATATGCGCAGTATGGTCCAAGATTGCGCTCTAGGGCGCTGGCTGGCGGAGGCTGCGCTCACACACCACTGGTGTGACGTCACTCTCCAGGCGTCGGGCCGCGAGTACAGGGCACATCGGGTCGTGCTTTCCTGCGCAAGTCCCTTTATAAGGGTAAGATACATTTCAATATGCTTTTTTATTCTCAATTAAGAGCCACGGTATTATTAAAGTAAATTATCTAAGCACTCAAAAAATATAAGGTTTTTATAGCTTATATAGTGGCCGTATAGTGGAAAGACAACCTTCTTCACTTTGGGGAACTAGAGTTAAAAAATAATTGGCATAAAGTTTTCCGTAGTTTCATTATTAATTCTTGGCTTCGCCTTATGAGCGAAATTAGTCAAGATATAACTAACTTATCAGGTACGTAGACCATCTGACCTGACTTCATTGTGCGTCCTACACAAACGAAACCATAGGTATATTTATATAGCCAACAGCACAACAGTAAAAAGGTCGCCGTATTAATTGAAATCTCAGATATCACTGTTTTTCAACAACCGCCTCTAATCACAATACAATTCGATACAAACAGTAAACGCAGAACAGCTTTATTAGGGCGTGCCCTACCTTCGGCGGTGATGAAAGACCGTGGTAATGTTGGTACACAATGTAATATTCTACTCTAAATATACCATTTTCTCCTACAGAGGCTGCTGCTGTCTCGGCCAAATGAAGATGTCCCGACTACGATTGTCCTCGCAGACTTTTCCTCAGAAACCGTTGAAGCCTTATTACAGTACGTGTATAATGGAGAAGTCAGGCTCGCCCCGGATCATCTCGGCGGATTCATCGCTCTCGCGACGGCTTTACAAGTTCACATAGACAAAAAACATCTGGATGGCCTACGAGATTCTTATCAAGAATTAATGAAGAACAGTAGTCGCAAAAAATACGAACTGATCTCAACAGACTTCCTTGTGACAGCAGATGCCATCAGTGATAACAGTGCCACGAAAGATAATTTTACAAATTGCGAAGCGGGTGATAACGAATGTCAAACAAAGTGCTTGTCACTGGCAAAAGAAATGGACTATTGCGATATTAAATCTGAAAGTTGCCAAAAAAACATGGATGTTGAAGTTTTAATAAAAAGTGATAAGATAGCTAAAAGTTCGGCTATTATCTTACCTCAAATAAGAGACAGTGTGGAGCAGACACAAGGCCGCGATGACATTACATTTCAAAAGTACCGAAACTGTTTCCTCAAAAATATTTTAGTGAGTAAAGGAAAATTATTTGGAAGGAATGGTGCTTACGATGATATCAAATTAGCGAAAGAAAGGGAAATGCAATTATTTGACGATAGTCATCTTTCCAGAGAAGTTTCCTACAAAAGTGTTCAAGCTTTTACGGATCATGAAAAACAGTTTAAAAATAATTTGAGAAATATGCAAAATAATCAACACGAGGATAACTACAGTAACTCGTCGTGTGAGATTTTAGACGACTCCAATGAAGAAAAATATGGAACTAAATCCGAGCAATTGTTTCATTCGAATTATGCAGTACACGCCAAACATCACCACGAAGGTCACGGTGATATTAACTATATTTCAAATAATTTTACTGTTAGCAGCACTATTGGTACAGGAAATTCTCCCCCATTAGATTTAGTGAATAATCAAAGAATTATTTTTAAAAAACTGCCATCCAATGTAAGTGGACATCTTTTTGCTGCATGTAAAGCGCCATGGAATGGGATGGAAAGTGGAAAATCTCCGTGCAATAGACTAAATCAAGGTCCTAGTCCGAGGAACGATAAACTGGTTCGTCCAATTCCTTCCCTGATGCCAATACAAGGCATCCAGTCCGGCGCAGATTTCAGGAAAGTGCTAGAATTGCACCATGAATTACCAGCCATATTAGATCTCACAACTGTCAAAAGTGTTAATTTAGTTAGGAACTCCAAAAGTGCTTTCGATGAAGTGAATTACAAATGGACAGGTGCATTAAATGATACAGAAAGTTTATCAATATATAGAGATGGTTTGTCAAAAAATCAATCGAACTATTTGCACAATCAAAAGTCTTTAAGATTGGGTTTTAGTGTTACGGAGCGTGGTGATTGTCGTGCGTTAGATAATTCAGTGAATTTCACAAGAAAGTCAGTAAGAAGCGCAGACACATTAATGAGTTGTTCAAATCCAAGTGAAGTTTTTAAACCAAGAAAAGTAATTCTTCATAACAAAGTTTTGGCCAGTCCTTGGAGCGGACGATGTCCTGTTTACTATCGGAGAGAAGAGAGGAGAAAAGAATCTATAGACTCTCAACTAAACATTCAGGTAACGTATACATTAATATCATCTTCTTACCAATACATGAAAATAAGGCCTTAAAGAGGTGACATATCGGGGAAAATCAACATTATAATGCTAACATCAGCCTCTCGGCGCCTTAGTGCTCATATTCAATATGAAAATGTTAATGCATCGCAACCAGAGTGGATAATAAATAACTCGGCGCATACCATAGCTTATACATACGTAGGTACACTCTGGTCACCGAGATGTTGCTCGTGGTGAAAACAGGAACTACATTATGTTAACGCACTTTTTAAATATTTTTAATAATTTTTAAGCACCGAATTCCTGATTTTTCCTCCCGTGAGTTCGGAGTAGTCGAAGTAAGGAAACATTTGTATCAAAGCGCACATCTCTGTGCTGATATATATTTGGAAATGGCTACCTACATATTTAAAAAAAATTAAATAAATGAAACGAAAAATATTTTCTCTAAGAATAAATAAATAATTATTATATAAATAAAATATTCACACACGTATTGCTGTTAGCTTTCATCGACACAACAATGAGTGCCTAATAGTTTTTCACTAGGTACTCAGAATTGAATTTCTGTTGCAGAATCCCAACTACAATCTGACCGGCATTTGTTATGCTCCAGAAAGTACTGTGAAGCCCACCGACTCAGATGAAATCTCTTCCGGATTGAGTATTCAACGAAATCAAGCTGACAGATCGAACGACAGCAATAACAACTCTAGTATTAGCAACACCAATGTCCAAGAAACCAAGTATAATGACTACGAAACTGAGTCAAATCATGAGCATACGTCGGAAACTCTTCATCAAACTATCGAATCACGTTCCACAAGTATTCACAGACCGAATAAAAAGATGAAAACGATTCAACCACGCAAAGGCGGGGACTTTGAATTAACGAAAATATTAAACGGAACAAAACCAGATACGGCGATGCCGCCGGCGAAATCACCTGATAGACTATCTTATATTCGTCCGATTTCTAATGAAAGCTTCCTTAGTGATGAGCTGATTTTGACTGCCGTCAAAGTTGAATCCACAATATTTTCCGAGGACGCGTGTGCTCTGAAGTGCGAGGTATGCCTGAAGATGTTCACCTCGCGCGCCACGCTGGCTCTGCACGCCAGCACACACGAGGCTCGTGCTCGTTATAAGTGCGAGCAGTGCGACAAGTGCTTCTCCCAGCTGCGGAACTACAAGTATCACGTGTCAGTGCATAAGGGTACCAAGGAATTTGCGGCCACGTGCAACGTTTGCGGAAAATACTTTAACGATCGCGGTTACCTGAGCAGCCATATGAAGATACACAGGTAAATTGATTAATTATAATCATTAAACATAATATATAGGTATGTAGGTGTGGACAAATTAACACTCTCTGAAGAATTGCAGGAAGGTGCTTTTAAATGAAACACAAAAGCCAATTATGGTAAGAAAGTGACGCAGAAAATTCTTGTACACAATAAAAATGTGCAAATATGAATAAAGAGATTCGGGTGAAATTAGATAGAATATGAAAATTCAATTATGTTAACACCTGCGCGAGAAGGGTGCCAAACAACACTGAAAGCGGCTCAAAGTTAGCATATTGTGTTAAAAAAGAATGCCATTATCACAATCGAGTTGTCCTTCTAAAGAGCAAAAATTGCACTTTCGACTGGTGTGATCAATGATGTAAATGTCCCGCTCTGCCCATTAGCCTTAAAATAATATAAAAAATATCATCAACACAATATCTCTTGCGTTTCCTTTTACTGTTATCTACTTCATATTACTCTTGCCTGTTGGGAAATGCCTACTTGTGTTTAACTATAGGTACAAAATGTGAATCCGAGTTTATTAAGCAGTCACCGAGTGTGTGTGCAACTTTCAGGTGAATGTTCAGCTTTTTTTTTTAAATCTACACCTATTTTCAGAAATCGCAAGGAGTATCAATGTCCACACTGTCCGAAATCCTTCAACCAGAGAGTTGCCTACAACATGCATGTTCGTATTCATACCGGTAAGTTAAATGCGTTATTTTTTTAATAACATATATTATAATAAATTACTTATTACAAATGCACAATTCACCTTAAATGGGTACATCATTGGAAACAACACAGAATAGGCGAAATACTAGTTCCCAATTTAGATCGGTCGCTAGTCTATAATCCCGGTGCAGTTATTATATTTATTAGTGGGCTTTTCTTATAAATTTTTTGCAAACTATTTGTATCAAAGTAAATACTTAAAAATTTAAACAATAAAGAAAAATATAAAGATAATGACAAAAAACGTTGAAACAAAACACAAAACAAAATACTTAGATAAAAATGTAAACAGAAACCCTCACAATTGAATTTAAAAGATTCTACAAAAAGTAGCAGCATAGAAGTTATTTGGTAGTATGTACCTAACAAATGACTTCTATGCTCTGGTCTACTTGTGTCTTAAAGAATAAAAGTGATAAAATAAACAACATTTATACTGATTAGTTTTGAGATGAAATATATCACCCAGATCAGAATATTTATTTCCGAGACTGTGAAGTCTCGGAATCGGTGGTATAATAGTATAATACTGTATTTATCAGATAATATTATCTCCATTATTATATTATTTTGACAGATTGTCTTCGATTCTGACCGTTATACCGGTTATCTAAATTGGTTATAAATTATGACAGTCAAATATGATCATCATCAAATAATTAAAGTGATAGAAACGTGAACTTGAGAAATTAACTATTTACAATATCCGTAAAATGCTAATGGCAACGGCTGAATGCTTTTGATGTTTTATAGACTTTTTTAACTGGAACGCGATTGCTAAAAACCATCGTTTAAGTCCCTTCATCTCATAATAAATCCAGGTAGATAAATTATATATTTTCTAGGACTTATGAGATTAAGAGATATGCAGTTATTCGCGAGATGCTGTACGATGATATCTAGGAAAGAATTTGAGATATAATCTTCGAGAACGGCTGTAAAATGTCACAGAAACCATTACTTCTCAGTTTAATTTGTACGGTAAAAAATGACTTCAAAGTCTGCGGTCGACACACATAATGTGTTATGTTTTATCTATCTTACTTAAAGATCTTCCTTTGTTTTGTGGACAATCTTTCATGAACACAGCTTTTTATTAAAAATAATTGTATTTAAAGCCGTTTCGAAGAGAATGACATAGTCACAAAAGGAATAACATAACAAGATCAGCCCACTTTCTATGATGGATGATAAACATTGTCACCTAGATTTTTTTACACCGTCATTCAACTTCAAAAATAAAATTTTGCGTACAACATTCAGAAAAAAAATAATTGCACGTATTGAATTCTCAGACTGTGAACATCGGTTAATTAGTCTATTTTTATGCCACTTTCTTAAATTCGTTTTGCCATTTTATTTTTAGAGCCCGTCGTGCATAAAATTGGTAACTTTAATAAGGAGCGTCCATTGCTTTAAGATCCATCATTCCGCTCACGCTGGGATAAATTGATTGTTTAGTCATGAGTAATATGACCAGACGTTCCGTTTTCACCGAGACAGTCCCGTTTTCAGGCGAAGCGTGTCCTGGTGTCCCCGAACACAGTTTCGGGACGCCAAAATGTCCCGTTTTCGAAAAGAAAGAAACTTGGAGTTGAATTTTAAAACATATAAAAAACGCGCTAATTAGAATCCTGGCAGTAAAATTCAGTGACCAAGATACATAAATACTTGTTTGTATACGATAATGTTATTTCAATAAAAGCCCGGGTTGCCGGCAATTAAAAAAATGACGAGTATTCACTTATTTCTACAATTACACCTTAAAAAGTAGCTTAATGGAATACTGAGAATGTTTCAACCAAAAGTCGTTGGGTGGAATTGTTCAAACACTTTCGCTACAAAAATTATTTGAATCACATGAATTTTCGTATAATTCTGAAATATATTTTATGTTTGCCCGGCACTAATGCACCAACAAAAAGAGTCTTCTCTCTGATGAATAAATTGTGGACGAGTGAAAAAACACAATTGAAGATATGTAGATTTCCTTAAAGCAATGTTAATATAAAAGTAAATTCGAACAAATTCTGCCAAGGATTTCATTCGATTTTGAAATCAATATCAGATACCTACATATCCTTTAGAAAATTTGTTCTTCGGAAAAATATAACACCAAATAAATTTTCATGCATTGATTCCTGTATGCACTTTTCATAAATAAATAAAATATTATGTAGACACTATGAACAAAATATTTGAGAGCTCACGCCTACACAAACATACCGATAACCTTGAAATACATGTATATATCATAAGATATTTTATTTAATTTATTAAGGGGCTAGAATTCCAATAATCCATGCGCTTGGTAGCAGTAAGACGATTTGTGATCTAGTCTCCTACATAGTACCTAAGGTAAATCCACTCGTAAAATCCATGCTAATTTTAGTTTTAAAAAAAAATTACTGTAACATATTGATTAATTCCGTTTATTAGTAAAAAAAGTATCCTTAAATTTTGAACGAGGGTTCCATTCATCCCGTCCCTCTTCCGCCTCCCCTTCCTCTCCCGCGTTCCCTTTCCCCTCTCGCGTTCCCACTCCACCTCCTCTACCTTCCCCTTCCCCTCTCGCGTTCCCACTCCGCCTCCTCTACCTTTCCTTTCCCCGCTCCACTCCCCCCCCTTCCCCCGTCCCGTGAACCCCCTCCCGAGTTCCCCCCCTCCCTGGTTCCCCTTCCCACCCTCCTGCGAATACCCTACCCGAGTTCCCCTCCCACCTCCCCCCTCCCGCATTCCATACATTCAGTCCCTGTACATTCAGTTTTCAAACAGCTCGCGTGCCACCTATTGCATTTTTTTATACAAATTTCGTAATGCCAGATCTCACCAGTAGTTTTATATAAACCTTGTCCTGGTTTGTATAAAACACAAAAAAAGAGAATTATCCAATTTGGTGCAGTCGTTTACATTTCGGCGATTCATTTTTATTTATATAGATTATATACCTAACTTATTTTTCGGTCTCCCGGTTTGGGGGAAAAAATAAATGGTCACATTAGTCATCACTCTTGTACAAAAAACAAGCTCACGATGCCCAGTTACTATACTTTTGCATTACCATGTCAGTTAGATTGATCAGATAAAACGTACAAATCATTTAACAGTTTGGTATGATGAAGGGCTCTACTAAAATGTAACCGCTATCAATACTTCTACAGTGAAGTGTCTTACTTATAGCCCCCGTACATACTTACTTGATTTTATTATCTTAGTCCAGAGAGTCCATACGACGCGACGCATAACACACATTCCCACCTAGCAGATAAATAATTAAGCTATAAAACGTGCAAAATAAAGTATATCAAATCATTTGTGACTATATAATTCCATAACTTTTGCTTTTCTTTTTGCGACACTTTTCTCGAAGTCTGGACGAAGCTTTCAGCTGCAAGGTTTTTTTAAAAAAGATTTTGTTTCAAAACCGAATCGAATTGCTTGATAACGTTGCGGACCATGTGGTCGATGTTCTAAAGCAGGTATTGTTGTTTCCCAGGTGTAAAACCACACCAGTGCGAGGCGTGCGGAAAGGCCTTCTCGCGGAAGATGCTCCTGAAACAGCACGCGCGGACACACAGCGGAGAGAAGCCCTACTCTTGCGCGGCTTGCGGGAAGCGTTTCGCCGACCGGTCCAACATGACCCTGCACATGAGACTACATTCAGGTAATAACTAACTGATCATGTTTTCTTATAAAAATTTAGATTCTTACCGCGGATGTGTTAAAATCATAACATTAATCTTTCCACCACGAATTAAATTAAATTTAATTTCCTCTTCCTCTTATTCTTATCTGCCCGTATTTGCATTAAATCCATTCCCAAATATATTCCGGGTAGTTCAGATTCAATTATTAAAATCCAACGTCATTGGACATGAGTCTATTACTAAATAAAACCCAGGAAGATTGCAGCCGGGATCTTTTAATGGCAATTTAGTTAGTTCTCAAATTTAGTGTGACTCGAAACTATTACCTATTGATTCACTGATTAAATTTAATGAATGTATTGTTTAAAGTCCGGAACCGTCTCGGAACAGACTAAGTCTAGTGAGGCGGGTTACTTACTTATTTTGTATAAGATATTATTATTACAATAAACGCCCGGGTTGCCGGCATTTAAAAAAAAAATAAAAAAAGTGGCTAGCTTGTATGTTCTGAAAAAGGATAGAGCTTGAAATGTATTACATTCAATATTATCAATGAAATACAGATGTTATCGTTAAATAAAATAGTTTTATTGAATTTACTCTTCAAATAACAAAACAATAGTATTGAATGATAAAACTCTTAAAGATATTTAACGAAACTCAGGTGTGTATGTAATCCTCGAAGAAGAGATTATATCAGTCAAAATACTCGCAAGTTGCAAGAATAATATTAGAAGTTATGTTGTGTGGGTGTATGATTGAAATAAATTAGTTGAGCGCCAGAGTTTTTTAACCTAATTAAACCAAAGTAGAATAACCTAGTAACTAAATTGGTAACCTTTGAAATATACTAATAAAAAGATATTATTACGAATCCGGAACGCTATGGTGTGATGATTCCTGACAGCCGCCGCGCGCCGATGCGTGTTCCCTCCGGGCCTAATTGTTCCGAACTTAGTGATATTGCCTGCAAAAGCCCGATCTGAAAAATCATCGCCACTAATGATGAGGCGACGCTCTCCGCTATTTATGCTATAATGTATCGTATTTGGGGTTGGATGATTGATGATGGAATCAACCCGTTACACTCTTACTGCCGTCGCTAAATACGTAGCCGTAGCACCTATTGAAAAAATGAAGCCATTAATTATTGATTTAATTTCCCAGGGGTCAAACCATTCTCGTGCACCCTCTGCCCGAAGTCCTTCACCAAGAAGCACCATCTGAAGACGCACCTCAACTACCACACGGGCAACAAGCCGTACTCCTGCTGCAAGTGCGGCCTCACCTTCAGCCAGAGCAGCAATATGCGCACTCACATGAAGAAGTGCGTGGCTCCCGATCCGGGGGAAAAATTGCTGGCGAACGGGCAGGAGATTGATGTCGGACAGATATCAACTTCCCCGTAGATAGCTGCCAATACTTGTGCTAGAAACGTACATAATTTAACTAGACCAATTTGTCCTTGCCCCCACCATCACGATGCTAAAGATTGATGATAACTGATAACTTTATGTGCTAGTATGTGAGTTCTATATATGGGATCTACTTTCTTAGACGACATATATGTGCTATATAGGCGCACGGGCGGCCGAACCAAGGGCCGCATTTTGATTTTGCGTCTGTGCACCGATCGCTACATTGATTTGATCTATTCCTGATTCTATATTACGCATTTCATATTTATTTATTTTTTATTAAAAAGAAAGACAAACATTCCCGTTTTACGAATAACCCAACAATGTTTGAAAATCTCCTACTACCACCACAGAAAGCCGAAAATGTTGCTTGTGTTGTGATGGAGGACTTAGCCAGCCGAAGAATCGAACATGCGACGCCCGGGTGGGACCCAAGCGCTATGCCCACTCAACCACTGACCGGTCAAATATATCATCTAACTATATAATTTATCATCTTACTATTTGCGTACACAAGTACGAAGTCCTCGAATTACAAATGAAGATATCCTACAAGTACATAAGCGTAATTACCAATGTCCGCATCATGAATCTTATGCACTGTTGCCAGATCATAAAATCACAATTTGGGAGGCTAATATGGGTTCCGCCGCTCTGAGAACCATTTATTGGATGACTAACACCTCTGGCACAGGTAGTTCCAAACGTTTGGTGACTTAGCAGAGGTTCCCGAGATAGGGTGAGATTTGTCCGGATCTTGGCGACGGATGCGTCTGCCCACCAACTGCGTGGCAGGCCGGATCGGGAGAGACTGGTTTAGGAAGACCTTTTGATCTCTCCAGCAGGACTCTCGGAACATCGCCTTACATCGTAGTGGCAGGGATGGATTCATAAGACGTTACTCCTAGACACACTGACCCCCAGATTTCTATCTACCCCGCATACCCTTTTTATTCACAGATTTTCATCTCTTTCCCTTTTTAAATATTCTTCGCACAAGATCCCCAAAGATGACTTATGCCCTGATGGGAATTATTTTCTAATGTAAGCTGATGTAAAAAAAAAGCTGTATCATTTCAATTTTTTTTTCCATACATCCCACTGTAGCTTTCGCGGCGGATCTGACTATGAGCTTTTTCGCTAGAGCGCGAGGCTAGGTAGGATTTAACTTACAATAAATAAAGTTAATCTACACATTGCGAACTCTGGCACGCTTTCTCTCCGAAACGTATTTGTATTTGTCTTTGCCATTACTATTAAGTGTTTTTTTTATTATGCATATATGTGCTGAGAGCGATGCATGTTTTACCGATTAACTAATGCTCTTCGTTACAACTTACAGGTATATTGTGTACACATTTTAACCTTCCATTCCAATATATTATATACTTTTCTTCCATGGCAAGTATTCTCGTAGGTACATGTTATATCTACAAGTATATGCTACTTGTATTTATATTTATTTTGGTAAAATATATCTTACTATTATAGTATTGCGATGATCATTTCTATGCAATAAACTTTTCCATCCAATAGTATTTACAATGAAATAATTTTAAGCGAGGATTTTTAATATGAACATAAGCAACCAAGTACTGAGTACGAATTATTTATTTGTTCAGTTAGGTGGTAAGCTCATCAATCACGTTGATAATAATTGACAATAATAATTCTTCAACGAGGAGAGATAAGATTGAATTTAAGACGAAATAAAGTGCACCTTTTTAGCGTTCTTGGTAACGAATTGGGTCGAAATCATGACTTCCCTGTCATGGTAATGATACCTCGGCTGTCGTAAGTGTGAATTAAAATTCAACTAAAGACAGGTATTTTTATAATGAGCATCCCTGCCCCGTATTATTTACTTTTATTTGGTACCACCCAGATTGGTGCCGAAGCTATGTGCATTTTAAAAAACTGAATTCTGATTATTTTTCGATTAAACTGAAATGAAATTAAAAATAAAATACAAAGATAATACATTTTCCAATAATTAAGGTGTAGGTTAAATACCGACAGTGAATGATTTACTACGTAAATAGGGGTAAATATACACAATAAGTTGCCATTTTGTAATATAAAATCTACTTAAAACTATGTTAACTGATAAAAATTATGTATTTTGTGAAATTAAATTTATTTTAAAAATAAAAGTCGTTACGTTTGTAAATTATGATTGTCTGTGATAATAATATTTGGATCTAGATAAAATTAATGATTATTCTATAAGGTTTATTGTGAGACCTAATTTTTTTTATATCCACTGGAGCGACAGCGCAGTTTAAAACTTTTTTCTCCGATTGCTCGAGATATTTTGGTAATCATTTTGAATATTTTCCGCCCACATTAAGAAATCATGCCTCCGAATTATAAAATGGAGGAACCAAACTGATTATAGTTCCATATAGCCGATAAATTCGCCTATATTTTATCTATTATCACATATTAAAAAAAATTATAAAATCGAAAACTTCTACTTAATTACTTAAAAATTAAAGGAATGTTTGCCAAAATTGCTAGCAAAGCAATCCGAGGTATTTTAAATAGTGCCATATTGTGGCAAAAAGCGCTCCAGTGGTTATAAGCCCACTTATTTTATTTTGTTCTTTCGATTTAGTTTAGAGAAGAGGATAATTTATACAAACAATTTGCAATATTTTTTGTACCTTGCTAATAATATTATATCATTATGTTATATACCTAGTACCTATGTGTAATACGTAAAACCATACAATACTTGAGTAAATTTTTAACATAAATTATATTTTATATAAAATGATCAGTTTTTTTCACGTGCATAACATACCTAGACCATTCCTTATATCTCTATAATAACACAGATAAACTCAATAAAATAAAGTAAATAAAATGCTTTGGGTGGTGAGAATGAAGAGAAATTATTTTTATTTTAAATCGTAAAAGCGTTGACCCTACAATATTTTTCTGCACTCATTTAGCGGTGAATAATATTTTATTTATGTTTTTCCGATAAAGATATTGCTAGCACCCTAACTGTATAATATATTTTTAATTTACATGTATTTATTTAATTTTGAATAAATTATTATTTATGCTAAAAAAAGTTTTTTATTAAATTTAATTTTTTGTATTGTCGAAATGATTTAGATTTTAAGAAAAAAGGCCATAGAACTGTGTGTTTTTGTTAACCAAAGAGAAGGGATTCATTATGATATCCAAATTTAATTGTAGGTATATGAAGAATCACCAATCAAGGCCGGAAATGGTGCTAATATTCAAATACAGAAATATAAACGGGTTTTGAATTTTTCACAATTAATAAAACAGCCATTAATGTTTGGCAAATGGCTGGTTATCAGTTGTGTAAAATATAAAACACGTTTTTTAGTGAGGGGGTAAGTGGATAAATTGGTTACATGGTACTCGCTGCGGCACAGCATTGTAAATCAAAATTCAAGTTCAAAATGTATGCAAAAATTTATTTTAGAAATTGTGCGTAAACCGCACACTACTAATGCATTGTTGTGGTTGCATATTTTGAAAGTGTACAGCGGTAGAAAGTAGAGGTGCGCGCTAATCCGGCCTAATGACGGCCAGCGTGGTCTAACGGTAAGGCTTTGGACTCGCAAACCGAAGATCGCGGGATCGAATTCCGGCGTTCAAATACATTTTATTTGATTAATTTGTGTTATTTCACAATTAATTACATTAAAAATAATATATAGTATACGAGTATTGCGGATATTGCTCGTATTTGCGGCACGTTCCAGAGTGGAAGATACTCTTAGTATCGACGTGGTGTAAGACCACGGCGATTTGGAAATGAATTGCTTGAAATGGCTCTAGCCGTGTTTGGTGACCAGATTTGAATAGCAGGTACTTCCCCATCTACCTCTTCCCCTCCCCACTACCTTCAGCCTCACAACATACCCCAATTGGGGATGCCATAGTGTCACTGGCTCCAGACGGGAGCATTTGGGACTCTTGTGCGGTGTTCACAAAATTTATTATTTTTAATCGCGTAATCATTGAAGTCTAGACTTTGTTCAGAAGAGGCGAATCGTTACGCGCGTAAGTATAAGTGCGTTGGCGTAGTTCTGGGCGCCAATACATTGGGTCCATAAACTTCGCGCGCGTAACTCGCGCGTAGTACCAGACTCTTGACAAGTAAGTCGAAATGCACAATGTCTACAAATAAAAGTTTGCAAATATTATTTAGAAATGTTTAGGGGGTAAAAAAAATAAAAGATAATGTTACGAAGAAATTTTAAAATATCAATATAAATAAAACCTTTCAAAAATAAACTTGAACATGAGAAAAACTTGAGAGGTACCTATAATGGTTGCCCTGAAGTCGTTATCGAAGTAGGTACTATTCCTGCATTAAATGGACGGTTGGTGGCATGCAACAATGATATATTATTGTTAAGGACAGTAAAAAAATTATTATCGCTGCGACCTCAGCAGAGGTTGGATTCGAGTATAGCTGCGAAGCCGGTAATATAAGAAAACCTGTAATTAACACCTCACTCAATTTGCATAGGAATAATTAAACAATAAAGAAATGCTTTCAATTTGATTGCCTACTTGATTAGTTCAATTTTGCCCGGTGTATTTTCTACAGAAACATGTTATTGTACGAGTATTACCAGAAATTATATTTTTTGTAATTAAGAGTATCTTCAAGGTTTACTGCTTGTCAATGAATAAAACTTTATTGTACTTAAAGTATAAGGTACCTATGTATTTGTAAATCTGTTTAGTTAGATGGGAACAGGGAAGAAGCTAGGCGGGTGGTCACCTGCATTTTTTGAACACTTTAAAAATGTAAAAAAATGTATGTAGTTCCCGAAAAAATAAATACAATTTTCTCTCATGCAACACGAAAAACCAAATACTGTAATAATACTCTGGATTATTTGTACAGCGCCGTTTTTGTGAAAAATCAGCTCAATATTTTTTAGATCAATATTCCATTGAATTCGTGAACTGTCATAATATCAGTGTCAGGGAAATCAATAGGTTTTCTGAATCATTCGACCGACTATAATATATTAAATTATTCTTATCTCATAAATACCTATTTAAAGATAAATTACTTCAATAAGCACGCGAGAATTTTGAGTAGAAAGCTAGGTACTATTATTTGCTTGACGATAACTGAAGTATACAGGGTGTTAAGGACGAACTTGATTTACTTTAACGAGTGATTCTTAAAAAAATGGGAATTTAATTTTGGTTTCCTTCTTATTCTTCTTTGTGTGCTCTATCAGGCCCCCCGACGTTGGCGATCACCCTGGAAAATGTCTCCTGGTCTTGCGCTGTCCGGAATAGCTCCTCCACACTTCTGATTCCGGTCCACTTTCGTACATTTCGAAGCAAAGACATTTGTTCCCTACCAGGCCCTCGGCGATTTGGTTTCCGATGGCTTTTTTATTTTTATTTATTTTTTAAAGTTTTTTCTTTAACATCAAATAAAAAATATATTCCACGTGTCATCTGGTCACTCAGCCAAGTAAAATATGTATTTTTTAAATTCCTAAAAGAATACAAATTTTACATTTGAGAAAATTACACAATGCCATATTTGCCAAAAGAGGATATTAATAAAAAATAAAAAAAAATACATGTTTTAAAGTTTAACAATTTCTCACCCCACCCCTAACTGTCCAAATACGTAATGATTTTTAATAATGTTTTTAGTTGACGAAACTTTCATCTACATTTTTTACTTCAAGTAATGTCAGGAATCTTAGTCAAAAGTATTCAAGGACTCCTATATATAAATTTAAAATCTTATCGTTAGTTTAAACTAAAGTTATAATTAGATCCTAGTTGGAATAAATAGATAAAAACAAGAAGTTGCCTGACCTTTGAGATGAGATAATAAAATTCATTCGTAACAAAATTTTTTTTTTATTATAAAAAAAATAATAATAAAAATTATTTTTATTTATAAAATTAATTTTTATCTATTTTTACCTATATTCGCGAAGCTTACCGAGTCCACAGACCATGTGATTATTTTGGAGCCAGGACATGCGCAGCGCACCTACTTAACTGTACAATGCATACAAGCACTTGCAGATTATTGTAATTTTATGGGTTCGAATTAAGTCCGCATTCTGTTATAATTTTTCACTGGAACTCCGATCGTAATTGAAAATTGAAGAGATATTATTCAGTAACTAGCATTTTACATGGATTATGGTTTTTATGTTTACCTCAAACACACGAAATCAGTGCTCCAATTCAAAATAATAATATGGCAACAAAATAACCAATTTTCTGCAGATTAAATAAAAGCTCGTGGTTCAGGTCAGTATACTTTTCAATAAACTGGACTGCTTTTCAGAATGGCCAATTATTTAGTGGCAGCAAATTAAAAGTGGTGCCGGTAAGCGGTAAGTTAACATGAAATTAAATTCGCATATTTGTTGGTCGTGAGGTTTATTATAATTTACGCATGAGTTCACTTTGTGCGAACAGTATGAAGTGTTGAAATGATAGGGGAGAGGACACGGAAGCGGTAGGGTATAATTTATTTATTTATCAACGCCTTGATTGCTTTTACATGTATACATTTTTACAGGTAACTTGTTCAGGAGTACAATATTATTACAGTACATAATAAACTGAATATGAAAGATAAAAGCATTGATATATTTACTACCTAGCCCAGTCAATGAACGCATTGAACTGGAACAAATTCGGGGAGAGCTGATTTTTTGCAAGTGGATAGTACTTCATATACAGAGAGTATTTTCCAAAAAGTCCCCACCCCTCCCCCGCTTGCTTCCCCCGCTGCACCCCCCCAAACTTTGAAATTGTAGAGTTCTACAAAATCCATTATATCTCCTAAACTATAACACATATCTGAAAAAATATTACACCTTTATACTTTTAAGAAAGCTGTCTAGAAAAAAGACACAATGTTTTTTTGTTATCTACTACGGTTTGGCAAATAATAATGAAATTGTCGCCAAAAAAAATTTTTTTTTCGTAAAATTTTGATTTAAGGGTGAATATTTTTTTTGTCTGAGGAAACACGCAAAAATGTTTCAAACAAACTATTTGCCAAATTTAATAGGATTTAAAACGACATATAAAATTGTTTACCTTTATCCTTAATACTGGTCAAATTTCGACTCAATCGCAGGGCGGCACGGAGTGCAGGCTATGAGGCTTGGCAGTTGAGCCGGGCCCGCAGTGGTGCAGGTGACCGATTTGTGTTTAGGTAGCACTATTTATAGTTTTAAATTAAAACACTGAGTACTTTTTCGTTGGTTTATGATGTAAAACACTTTTAACATTAAAAAGTATTTGCAATAAAAGAATGTAAAGAATTATATTACAGAAATTATAGGGTAGGTTTTAGGGGACTATTATTATTATTCACTGGGCATCACAGTCGTCTTCAAATATTTCATCAGTATTTTTAGATGTGTTACTGCAGGAGAGTCCATTGCATTGGCCACACATATCAGAACACTCTAGTCCTGCCCTCCGACAACTGCACCACTTTCCGCACGAGGTTTTACAGTTACAAGAAATCAGCATAAGAAGTTCAGAGCCGCGGGACCTGTCATTGGAATAGGTGCTTATATTCTCTTCTTTGCCATACCCACTAATTAGACGATAGTTCATTTCCTAGCCATGTTTGAATTTGGAGGTACGTCCTAAGGAGATGCTGGCGGGCTGCGTTCTTTGTTGGTGGAAGTCTTGCCAAATCAAACTTAGATTTAAGAGACATCTTGGCATTTAAATGCTTAAACTTAAAATATCTAGCCTCATCAAGATTCTTGTATTTTGCCAATCCGTACAAACTTAAAAGAAAGCGTTCACCATTTTGGAAGAGCAGGTCCTTTTCCATGTGGGGCTGAATGAAATTCTTAGCCGCATCTTTCAAATCTATCGGTGTAGTTATTAGACTTACAGCCTTCATTTTTCCGATACCATACAAAGCAGAGGTAGTGTCACATCCTGTGACAGCATGAGCAAATAATATGAGTTTCCTTTGATTACCATACATATGTACAAGAAACTGAACAGAATACACAGTACTGGTGTTAGTAGAAGTGGCTATTGGTTTAAAAAAAAACAGCTTGTTTTCCGTTGAAGGGACCAATGCTACTAGCAATACTAATAAATCTGTGTCTGTTACAACAACCACCACAGTGCTACCAAGCTGTATAGACTTAATCGCCTGACCCACTATCTCCGTATCAGCATCATCGTTTGCTGTTATTGTCTGTATGTTTGCAGCATGACATTTAATTTTAACAGCTTCTATTAACCTCTTTTTATTTTGAGAATTGGCGAGAAATTCTACCTGAGGTGTTGTACAGACAGTATCATCAGAAAATATAATTTCACTTGATGTTATTTTTGCAGCTCTCCTTGACTGCTCCTGCTGTTTTGTTGTAGCGTTCTCGGGATAACCATCAAAAACTATTATTACATTTGCACCATACTTTTTGGATACATAATTAACATATCTTTCGGTGATATCATGGAAAGTAGAGACTTTAGGCCACACTACTGCATGTAATAGGTATCCACCATCAAGAATAAATGCAGCCACATTCTTTGTGAAATTGATATCAACGATACCATCGTCAAATGCTTTCATAATGGAGGCTTTCTTACCTTTCTTTAAAGAAAAATCATCAAATAAAGAAGGTGGATGCGAAGCTAGTTCAAACTCAAAGTAGGATTTGCAGGACTGTCACATACGCATAAAATTCTATTGAATTCTATTGAATTATCATTCTATTGAATATCTGCTGAGGGTTGATTACTTCTTTGTTTCTAATTCTGACAGACTTATTACTGGCTTGAGTAACAACCATATCCGATCTGTGTAGCTTTAGTTCAGAAAAAATTTGCCCCGTCATTTTCTTCATAACTTTGAAACCTATCTCGTAGGCATCGTCACATGTTACAGTTGAGTCTGATACTAATCTCGAAGAAATGCAAATTAATTCACCAGACTTTTGGGCAAAAGGGTTGTGTTGGTTTATCCAGTTTACAAATTTTGATAAGTCTTG
The DNA here is from genome assembly GCA_917563855.2 of Limnephilus lunatus. Taxonomy (NCBI): domain Eukaryota; kingdom Metazoa; phylum Arthropoda; class Insecta; order Trichoptera; family Limnephilidae; genus Limnephilus; species Limnephilus lunatus. Next base: position 67,260,106 of record OU830597.1, on the reverse strand, counting down.
GTTGTCCCGTAGCTGGCGGCTCTCCCTAAGCTCAACATGCTGCTCACTTGTCTTGTAGCTTAAACCCAAGAAATTATGAAATGCTTCACTGATTGTAAGGAATGATTGAGCTCCTAATACCCATTTACTGAGAGTGTTGTCAGAAATCCCACGTCCATGTGTAATAATAATTGGATAATTTATAGAGCGCCGTTTTTGTGAAAAATCACCTCAAGGGCGCTAAGTAAGTAAGTCCTCCTCCTGCTTTTAATGACCTCATCAAGGATTGCTCAATGCACATATCAGTCCAAACTCCTGAGCAAAACATATCCTTTCTTCGTACTGTAAAGAAACCCTTTTTAGTGAATAAATCATATTCTCTTTCTGTGAGTTTAGATTTCAAATTCAACATTTCTTGAGCATATAAATGAGCAGATTTTGCATAAGGCTTGCTGCATGAAAGTAGGGAAGCATATCTATTGTTGTTTTCAAATGTAAATCCTTTCCTGTTCTTTCGGCAAAAATGAAATTTAAAATAAGATCAATCTGGCGGAGTAAGTTTATGTGAAATGTGATTTATTGCAACTGATTCATCTTCACAAGCTAATTCATGTGACATCTTCTTGTTCAAAATGTTATTTTAGATTTCTGTTATTTCACGAGGAAAAAGTGTATTATGAGAGTCATTGCAAATTATTTTGACGATTGCAGCAACTGTAAGAACATAGGCTCTTACAGCTCTTGCATAGGCGTGTTCTTTTAGCATGTGTATCACTGTGGGACCTCCGTACACAGTTTTCCATAAATCTTCTATCCCACTTCCTTCCATGATGCGGCCAATACATCCCAAATATGACATTAACAAATGAAAACCTCCTAGTCGTACAATAATTTTTGAAATTTCAGATGATCCATCAGCCCCCGCTACCATTTTAATAGCTTTGAGAAAAAGCGGTTGGTCAAAAGTTACAATGCATGTTTGATTGTTTTTTATACACTTTACTGCTGCAAAACATAGTGCAGTGTACACTGAAGATGCGTTCATCCACTTTGTTCAATAGAAATTAAGAATAAAAGTAAATAGTGTTATACATGGTTTTAAAGCTCATTAAATTTGGCAAATGATTTGTTTGATGTATTTTTTAATATTCTCTCAGACAAAAAAATATTCAACTTAAAAAAAAAAATTTTGCAAAAAAAATATTTTTTTAACCACAATCTCATTATTATTGACGAAACCAATGCAGATAATAAAAAAAATTACAATATAATTTTTAGGAAATTTTGTAAGAAGTTCAATGATGAAATTTTTTTTCGGATATATGTTTTAGTTTATGAGATATAATCACTTTAGTAGAACCCCACATTTAAATGTTTGGGAGGGCACAGGGGGGGGAACAAACGGGGTAAGAGTGGGGACTTTTTGTTAAAATACTCCTTAGAGTATGTACTACTAACCTGCAAAAATTCAGCTGTCCCCTAATTTGTTCCAGTTAGGGCCTGTTTTTTGTCTAGATTGACTGGGCTATACCATATCAATCACCCCAATCATAGATAATGTGTGTGGGACTACTTTACTAATTTTACCATATTTTATTCCGTCCACTGGTTAGCGACGCGGAGCGGGCGCGGGCGCGGCGTGAGAATGTTTAAGTTTCCCTAGAGTCACGTCTACTATTTTATTATCAATAATATATACATGAGACTTTCTCTGGGCAATGCTTCATGCAGGGCACTCTAATTTGCAACTTCCAATGAAACAATCATATTTTTGGGACAAGGTTTATTGAATAAGTATCAAACCTAAGCTTAATTCTACCATATTTTAAAGCTTAAATTACAAGCATAATTCTACGATATTTTAAAACTTAAATCATCAACTTGAAACAACAACTAATGTCTACAATACATGACATCTTTTTTCAGCCCGATTCCAATTAGAGACCGAAGACAATATTTTTCGCTTTACGCGATCGCTATTGTCACCTCTATTTTCATATCTACGATTTCAGTTGGCATCACACCAAACAGCATGGTTCATTTGTCATTTGCAGTGATGACAACTGAACTCATAGAATGAAAATAAAATGTTGACTTTGGTCTCTAATTGGAATCGGGCTGAAAAAAGATGTCTAGTATTATAGGCATTATTCTAGATATTTATGTAGAAAACATATCGTTTTTCCATTATCATATTATTCCTATTATCCTTGTTACCAACTACACCGCATTAGATTGTGGTCACAGGACTAGGCAATAATGCACATTTTTGTATAAGCCTAAAATGATGCTTGTGCAATGATGGAGTGTCTTTGTGAATGTAATTCATTCACCCACACCAATTTTGTACCCAATTGGGGATGTCGTCGATGTTTTTGTTGGGTTTTTACATTTTTATGAGACGTAAGATTGATTGTTGGGAGGGCACTACCAGCACGCTAGTCCTGGACATGCCTACATATACCTGTGAACAAACAAGAAAGCTCCTGCCCGTTTTTTAAGAACCTAAATACCAACCTCAGCACCTACTCATGTGACCTGGTTCGGCATGATAAATACGCTTCTACGAAAATTATATTCGATTCCATAAGCTTCGGTAAATTTTGGCTCGTTGTTATAAAGGAACGACCTCCGTAGTCCAGTGGGTAAGACTCTTGACTCACAATCCGGAGGTCGCGGGTTCGAACCCGGCGTGCGCAAATAAATTTTATTTGATTAATCTGTGTTATTTCACAATTAATTAATTTAAAAATAATATATAGTATATTTGCGGCACGTTCCAGAGTGGAAGATACTATCAGTATCGCTCTGGTGTAAGATCACCATTCAGAATTGAAACAATGCTTGAAAATGGCTTTAGCCGTGTTTGGTGACCAGATCTGAAGAGCCAGGTACTTCCCAACCTTCCTCTACCCCACCTCCTTCTCCTCCGCACTACCTTCAGCCTCACAACATACCCCAATTGGGGATGCCATAGTCTCACTGGCTCCAGACGGGAGCAGTTGAGATTCTTGTGCGGTACTTGTATATAAAAAAAAAAGGAAATCAGTTTTGAAATAAAAACCAAAAACGCACTTGTTTTAGCTTGATAAGGGTTTTTCTGGGTTGTTCTGTGATTATTCCGTGGTATACCTAATGGATTTATTATCTTTAAATGTTAACACTATCTATTTCGTGGGAAAAGTAATTAATTTTATATCGTGTGATTATGGTAAGTCGCAAAGCGTCTAAGGCTGCGTATACACACGCGAGCCAGACCTGCGAGCCGAACTACGAATTATGGGAAAGTGGTTACCTCGTTCCTTTCCCATATTCGTGGCTCGGCTCGAGCTTATGTTCGCAAATGTATGCACATCATAATAAAATCTACCTATTTAGGGCAAAGGGCCGAGAGCCGCCCCAGGGCCTAACTAAACAAGCGGCTTCCGCCGGTTCGTAACTACTAGAATAAATATATTATTTTTCTTATGCTCTAATGACGAACATTCATTATGGTTGTTATGTTCATCATTAGAGATCGTTAATATAATATTATTGAATTATTATACCAAACACAGAACATCACCTCTTCATTTTCAATTTACCCAATTAGAAGATGTGCTTAGATATGTACGGTTTGTGAAAATATTTTCTATTTATATATACCGTAAATCGTACTTTGTATCGTACGTGGTAACTTTTCATAAAAAAAAGGTTTTGAACCCATCTGTGGTCATTGCTGTTAATTAAAACGTTTTCACTTTTCATCACTTTTTAAAAATGCATAATTAATTTGAGAAATTGATTATGCATTTTCAAAGTACACCTAAATATTATTTACGATTCGTATTACCTCGCCACTTAATTTCATCAATACTTTTTGTTCCCGAAGATATTTAATGTTTTGTGAAAAGTGACAAAAAATTGATGAAACGAAGTACATTTCTTCAATTTTTTGTTATAAATATATTTTCACGTATATATGTGATTTGTGAAAATATTTTCACAAACCTAATAATATAATATTCGTGTTCTTGCCCAGTAGGAAACCTAATATAATATTCGCATTCTTGACCACTATGTAACCTAATATAGTATTCCGGTTCTTGACCAGTAGGTAACCTTATATAATATTCGTGTTCTTGACCAATAAATAATCTAATATAATATTCGCATTCTTGACTAGTAGGTAAACTTATATAATATTCGCGTTCTTGACTAGTAGGTAAACTAATATAATATTCGCGTTCTTGACTGGTAGGTAAACTAATATAATATTCGCGTTCTTGACCAGTAGGTAATCTAATACAATATTCGCGTTCTTGACTAGTAGGTAACCTCATATAATATTCTGGTTCTTGACTAGTAGGTAACCTATAAAATATTTATGTTCTTGATCAGTAGGTAACGAAATATATTCGCGTTCTTGACTAATAGGTAACCTAATATAATATTACCAATAGGTAAGTAGGTAGTAGGTAGGTATATAGGTGCATAGTATTATATCATTAAAGAAGAAGATAACAATAAAAATCTTAACGAAAATATGAAAGAGAACAAGATACAAAAAAACAGAAAAAAGACAATGTTCACAACTGGGACTTGAACCCAGACCTCTCGTCTAACCGTGACGTGCGTGTTAACCATTTTCGCTATTGCCATCTACTGTCAAACCGTCATATTATATATAATCTCATATTTCAAATTTCAGAATTAAAAATATTATCTTGACAAATATGACGGTTTGACAGAGTGTGGCAACAGCGAAATTGGTTAACGCACACGTCCCGGTTAGACGAGAGGTCTGGGTTTAAGTCCCAGTTGCGACCATTGCCTTTTTTCTGTTTTTCTGTGTCTTGTTCTCTTTCATATATTCGTTTAGATTATTATTGTTATCTTCTTCTTTAATGATATATTAAATTGATGGGAATAACCTTCAAAAAGTTATAAAAAGAGAGTTTTTCTTATAAAAAAAGCATAGTAGGTATCATGTTTTTAACTTAGGTAGATATGAGAAATGCAACACGGTGAAGCTGATGCTAGTATATTTTTTAAGTTTTGTATTAACTTATTATGATTAATAACATTATTATCGAATTATTATATGTATTCCATTATTTCTGTACGATTATAACTCCCCACTTTCCGTATATTGGACAGCTATCATATTATATATTATAGAATGTCGTTATTAATGTCTTCTTTCCGAGATGATTCATTATAATTTGGTATAATAAACTAAAATGTTGCCTGTTCATTACATTAAAAAAATATACATTTATTTTATCGCACCATAATATAATAGTTGTGCCTAGATCCGCCAAAAGCTTCACAACATTTGTAATTTTGTTTTCACTTTAGATAAATATGTATGTTTGTTTATTGACTTTATTGTAATTACTCGTGAACGAATTTCCGACGAGATGAGTGTAAAATTAACTTTTAAAATATAACGTTTATTTTATAATGAAATTTTTAGCCAAGCTATAAAGGCTACTACTTCGAAAATGATATTTCTAATGAGATTAGGTATGATGTTAAATAATTCACAATAGCTCCTCTTTTCTGATAAGGTATACATGACCAATAACGACCTTTATTATAATATTTTTGTAAAATATATATGTATATAAATATGTAACTTATGTTTTATATTACAATAAAAAATTTAAAAAATTAAAAAAAAAATTGTAATGTGATGCATTTTAATTTTGCAAACCCCACTTGATCTAATTCCCGTTTTTTTACGTGATTCTAAATTGGAATGAAGTGGAATCTTTAAGAATTTTTACACTGTAGGATAATATCTATATTGATGATAATATCAGTTCCCAGGAATGGTTGACTGATTTGAGCACGGCACTAGTTGTCACAACTTGACGAACATGATAGCTCTTGAAGTTGAAACTGTCAATACAAATTTTAAATATGAGTTTCTATTTACTATATCATGTCTTAATAAAATCTGTCCGGTTATCGTACTGAAAGCAAACATTTGCTAACATCACTATTTCAAAGCATTAACGACATTAGTCATGCATGTTTTGCTGGCGATTGACAGCCGATTTCATTTATTTGAAATGTCTTTTTGCTTTTTAAATCATGATTATATCAAAGAAAAATATAATCAAATGGTGGTTAAGGTTTCTAAATAAAACGAGTTTTGAAATCCGCTTTATTTAGCAACCTTTAACCTGATGGTATAAATTCTAGTGACCCGACGATCAATGCCATTACAATACAACCCGACGACTATTTTCAGCCAATAAATGAATGAATGAGGGAAATTATATTTCTCAGGGCCTCCTGTATGGAGTTGATGTAAAAAAAGTAGTTGAAGGTCTTTGCATTTTTGTAATTAAACGTTCATTGAAGAACGGTTATTAAAGATTTTTAAAAGAATGTAAACCAATTCAGTCATTAGTGACGCATTTTATTTAATCATGAATCTTATTTAACACTAACCTTAGTAAACTCTCAGATAATAATTCTCAGTTTTGGCCGAAACTAGAAAATACGCCAAAATTCGGTTTCGGCTGAAAACTGTCACTTGTAAAGTCTTTATTAACTAGGAACTTTATAAGTATATCGGTAGCCTTGATCAGAATTATACTCCATTTAAATGAGAATAACAATGACGATTCTGTGTTTTCAAAGTTTACCAGTTCAATTGTAAATGCCAAATACAAGCAGTGCACTTCAATTAATCTGATCTCCTTATCTTAATTTCATAACCTTATCGCGAAGGCGAGACCATTGATTAATTCTCCTTATGTTCCGGCAGGGTCGCATCTAGAGATTCGGCCACATGTGGTCGAAAATGGTGCCGAAGTTTTAAATAGTGTATGAATAAAACTACTGTGTTTTTTTTTAAGGAGCAAATTTAAAATACACATCTTCTGTGAAGCTATTCGATTTCGATTCGAATGTTCGTTTTATAACGTTTTTTTTTAAATAGGTAGTTATTGCTATATTACACTTATTTATTTTATAAATATTGTCACAAGATGAAATAACAAAATGCCTCCAAGAGAAAAAAAGTAACACAAAAAAGTCTTGAGATTTGATTATTATTGGTTGATTGAGTTTTTTTTTAATTAGCTCCACACAGGAGACTCTCAGGAAAATAATTCCCCTCAGAGTCTATATCATTTTTGGGGAAGCTGTGTGGATTTTAAGGAAAGGAAAGAGAGGAAGTTCTGGGATGGAAAAGGGGTGGGTATAGGAATTTGGGAGTCATTGTGTGTCCGAGAGAGTCCTGCTGGAGAGGTCAAAAGAATTCGCTCAATCTTCTCTCCCGATCCGCCTTGCCAGGTTGGTGGGCTGACGCATCCACTGCCACGATCCGGGAAAACCTCACCCCATGTGAAATTGTTGAAGTTGTTGAAAGGTCTTTCCTACAACAAAAAAACGCTTTAAAAAGTAGTCTTTAAAAATAGTTATCCCTTTCATACAAAACAACAAACATAACCGTGGATATTATCTTAAATTAATGATTTTGAATAAACTACTCATTGAAGACCGCCAACAAGGATTGTTGCAGAGAAAGCAACCCAAAGGGTCGGCCGCCCATCTGCACCATTGCAGGAAATTAATGTGGCGCAGCGCCTCTGATGCTGGCTGCAACCTCCTGTGGATGTCAACTTGGATACCCGAAATGTGAACAGATAATTTTTTTTCCTTCTCGCCGCAATTGTGTTTGATAAAATGTCAAGCTCTCTCGCTGCAAATGCGTTTGATAAAATGTTAAAGCTTTTAGATGCAATTCATTCTCATGGCTGCCATTTTACAATTAAAGATTAGTAACCATTTCAATTTCCATCAACCATTTCTAACAGGTGAAGTACGAATGCGTGCTGAAAAAAAATTGAATGTAGTTTCTCATACCTATAATAAATAATTAAGTATTTAGTTGCATTTATTTACATTTGATATAATCTATGCAAACCTTTCGATGTAATATTATTCAATACATCTTGCGGATTTAAATGACGAACGGCAGACTTATCAAAGCTTTCGACTCTTGTTCATTTTTCTTATCCAATTCTCATTAGAAATTCCGTAGAAAGGGCATGTTATTATTGTTTTTTGCTTTTTGTGAAATTGTGAAGTTTATAAGTGCCCACATATAAACTTAACAGATCCGATTCTCGAAGGACAAGAGTTGTTCGGTGAAGCATTGTTGTTTGGAGGCCGGACGAATAACTTCACAGATTTTTTTTTAATCCAATGAAGTTATGATAAAATTATGCGCGTTGGAAAAAATTTCAAACAAACACATTAAAAACACTAGTAAATAAGTTCATATTACATATTTTATCTGTTTTATATTATTTCGTAGCTCTATAAAATTTGTTAGAAATTACAATAAATATAAATATTTATTGTATTTATAAATATTTGTTCGACGAGAAAGAATCGACAAACTGATTTCCTGTAGTCCTATAGGAATCAACTATTTCCAAAATGTAACTCCTACAGGTGTAATGGATACGATTAAATCATGCTAATCATTTTTTTGACTATGAAATAGATATTTTTATTAACATCATCAATTTAATTTTTTAGATATGTAGTATTATGCAATGTCCGTCTTTAATTATATTAAATTGCAATGTTTTAAGTGTAGGTAATCAACAATAATAATAACTTTTCAATAAGCCCACACAATCCGACGACTATACGGAAAAGAAAATTTAATGGAACCTTCTTTAGGTCAAATTTGTTATAACCATAAATTAACACGCACGTGAAGCCTGCGAGGGCTTATGGCGTATTTGTTGGCATTTTTACCTAATTAAGTTTTTATCGTAAATGCAGTTTCATCAAAACCTGTTTTTAACCATAAAATCAAAATGATTCTATCATGAAAGCCCTTTTATGACGATATAAAACACTCCTATGAAGCAACTGAAAATGGAGCAAACCCAGGTGGTCAAGATCATAACTCGAATTTTATAAAATTAAAATTCGTGTTTAGATACCAATTTGAACCAGTTAAATGAATATTTACAAGCACAACGCAAAAAAATACCAATAGGAACTGAAATGGTCATATATTGACCTTTAAATTCCAGATAAAAACGCTCTACAATTTTCATGAAATTGTTATATGTAGGTAATGTTACAGATTACAGGTATGTGTAGTATGGAGCCTGGCGTGTTCCTCGATGATCTCTATGAAGGTAGTCAGCCAGTTTTGAATGTCAAGTGGAACCAGACGAGGGATTTAATAATTGGCTCATAAATGTCAAAGTTGTAAATCAGAATGGCGCTGTTCGCATCAATCTTCGTTGGCTGATCTTAAATCACGAAACCCGGAAGCCTTTATGTATGCTAATTGTTTGTTGTGACTACGTTTATTGGTAATTAACTTTTAAGACAATGTAACATATTAACAATGAATTCATTGATCTAATATTTTCAAGGATTGAATTTAACTCATTTGATCAAATTTAGTTTAAAAATTATATGCTCGTTGACTCATTTGTTAAAACAATAATAGAAGTGAAAACAAATTATAATAGTGCCTGTGTCACGTGATGGTGATATATTACGGCACCCTTGAGGTGTTTTTTCACGGAAACGGCGCTACATAAATCAGCAAAATATTTTATTAGAGAAGGGATACAGATTTAAAGAAAACTGTGAACTGCGGGACTCGGATTGGTGAGAACCCCCTTGGGTTTGGAAATATGATAAAAATGAGTTGCCTTTTTAAAATAATAATAATTTTATGCCACTCCTCATAATAAGAGCCCGTTCACACTTCCGTCGTAAAAACGGAGATGGGTTCCGTCATTACGACGGAGGCCCTAGCCGCTGTAGTGGCTCTATGGAGCTGTTCACACTTGCCGGATCCGGCGTGAAGACAAATCCGTTATTTTTTGCCGGAGAGTTCGCCTACGCAGAGTGTCCGTCGTGAAGCCGGAAAGGAACGCGCTGGCTCATACATTTCAATGGAGCTGTTCACACTATACGGCGGGACGACGGATCCGTTTTGAACCCGCCACACCCCGCTTCACACTTCACCACCGCCCGCACCACAGACGCAAGCGAGCAGGCAAATTGTGTTTTTATGGGGCGCGCGTTTGGCGTTTATAATATTATTATATAATATATATGTTCGTTCCAGAATGCGATTTTTTCTATTTAATCTCAAGAAAATATTTAGTCATTTCATTCATGTTTTTTAGTCATTTTAGTTATAATAATTGCTGGATGATTTTCGCGTACTTTCTCCTTTTCAAGTAAGCAAACAAAATATTCTCCCACGGTTTGAACAAATAAGGTCCGACCCCTGAAGTAATTTTATGGCTGGTATTACATCAATACATTCCCGATTTGGAAGAAAAAGTTTATTATTTAAATTGTTTTATTTTTTAAGTAGGTATTTGTAGATTTCAAATAGCACCTATAACTATTTATGGCAGCCCCAAGGGAAAGTTTTTGCTGTCGGCCTTTTACGGCCCAAACTAAGAGGAACTTTTATAATAGTAAAATTTGCAATATTTGTCTGTCAAGTGTTTTAGATGTAGTTTTATTGGTGGCCCTTTTGGCCGACTTGCGCACGACCACGGCGCAGTGCGCACGACCATCTACTGAAGAATGATAAAATGTTTTGGTCGTTGTTTTCGTAGAGTAGGATCCGTCTTGAAAACGGAAGTGTGAACAGGGGCCTAGGGCTTCCGTCTTAACGACGGAACCCGTCTCCGTTTTTACGACGGAAGTGTGAACGGGCTCTAAGAGCTCCCCTGTCCGTTAGGTGTAAAGGCAGGGGAACTATGTCGCCACCCGGTTGGGTAATACGAAGGGATATATTAATGCGGGTCTTGAAGAGGCCCAGATTACACGAAGGAGGAAAAACAGATGCCAGAAACATAGCTCGTTCCACGTAGCTTAACTTATACAAAAACGAGTCGAAAAGACCCGTCCTCATGAATCCAACATCAACGAATGTTCCGCTCGTGTCCGTCGAGTTTCACGTGTACCAGGGATCAATTGATGGACTGATCAAAAATAAATTGGGTCTCATTAACTACATATTATTATAATGAACATTCTCTATTACGAACTACCCGGCAATATTTGAAAATCTCCTAGTTTATTATAAGCATAATATATATAATAGAGGTGGGGAATATGAGGGGATACCTAGATTTTAAAATAAGTCAGCGAACCTGTAAAATCATTGTAATATTTAGAACATATTTTAATATATTTTTATTGTTCTTCAAAAGTACAAACTACGATTAGTCAGTTTGTCAAAAGGATGTTCATATATTCAAATACAATGGAATTAAATTTGATTACAATGGAATATAAGGCCCGATTTCATTTACTCTATAAAAAAATGTAAACGATGATCACGAAGCAAGTTTTAATTTAGATCAGGGCGTTCTCGGAATTCATAATGATTTTCGATTTTGGTTGTCATTTTAATTGTTTTAGGGTACTTACCTTATTTTGGGCCGATACCGGTTTTACGTGTTTTTTAAGTGATTTCGTCGCTGGTTTGATCCCAGGTTTCATCTGTGAATTCATAGCTGATCACATGTTTCATCTCTTATTTAATTGCTGGTTTCATCACATTTTATTTAAGGGGTAAGCCTCTTGACTAGCATTCTGGTGGTCGTGGGTTCAATTTCTGGCGTGAACAAGTAGATTTTATTTGATTAATTTGTGTTATTTTAACAATTTAACTTAAACATTAAAAAAAATATGTAGTCTGTTTGAGGCACGTTTCAGAGCAGAAGATACTCGCGGTGTCAGCCTGGTGTGGTACCACCATTCGGAATTGAAAAGTTACTTGAAATGACTTTAGCCATGTTTGGTGATCAGATTTGAATAGCCAGGTACTTTTGCACCTTCCTCTACCACATCTCCTTCCTTCCTTCCCAACTACTTTCAGCCTCACAAGGACTTTGGCTCCAGACGGTTGGAAGCATTTGGAACTCTTGTGCGGTATTCATTTAAAAAAGAAATGTTTTTAATTTATTTTTTGTTATAAATTAAATCCCTGTCATTTCTCGGGCTGCTGAGTGAAGGTTTTTTTTTGAGGAGAGGAAAAAGTGCACATGGGTCTTGAGGGGATCCATGTTGTAGGAGTGAAGAATCACAGAAGCCGGAAAATCGTTCCACAGCAGAGCTTTTAAACTCAAGAACGAGTCGTAAAAATGCCCCGCTCTCGTGAGTTACAAATGTCAACCGTTTACCGTTGAATGTTGGGCGCATTATTATTCCCAACTACGCACCTGTGTCGAAGGGATCACAGACGCTAATTCCTCGGAGCATCTTCCAATGATATACTGGTTGAACGAAGACAGCATTCCCGCCCGACGCCTGTGATCTCAAGATTGCAATCAGTTTGTTAAAATCGGTGAAGCATGTTATTTTGTTAGAAATGTATTAGAATAATTACACATACCCTTAAGACAAACCATTATTGCCATATAAACCATTCAAAACCAGGGATTTAGATCCAAAAAGCCCCTCAAAAGTTAGCAGTATATACAACATGTACATATGATGATGACATGCAGCTTCCGCAGCTTGAACCTCAACGCAGTACCAGTAGTACCTGGAATAATTCAAATTAGATACTTTTGTTTCAATAACATTATTGTCAAAATATTATTTCTAGCCATATATAGATAATGCATTAATTATCATTTCCGAAAATTGCAATACGTACTTCTTAATATTATCTAACTGATTCAAAGTGATTTTTTCTTTTGAACAAGGGAATTTACCGTCGTAATTAATAACATAACTTACTAAGCTTACATAGCTTTTAATACGAAAAATTACATTTCGCGTTTTTAAAGTTAACAAAAAAAGCATTATAAATGATTATTTTTTTACTTTCGGTAACTGAATTACTATTATCATACTTCTACAATTTTAAAAAAATTTTAAAATGTAATAAAGTGTTTCTCTATTTTGTAAATATTTACCATAATTTGGCCTGCCGTATTACATGGATAGGCGAGGATATAATATAATATATTCCCTATACTATTGCAGTAAGGCATTTTCTTTAGGAGAGTGCACATTTCATTTTACGTTTAGGCAATTTCTTTACCATATTTTTTTAGGTGAGACGCTGCATATGTAATTAATTATTTATAACTTTTTTAATATGAAAGACCGATCTATTTATGCCATCTCCATCTGCCATCTCCACCACAATCAGATGAACGTTTTAAATATTGTTTCACGAGCATTATCGTAAGTACCTTTTACCAAAGTAGGCTTAACAAAGGTAAGATAAAACATGTTCTCATACTCATAAAAATGCTTTCGACTTCGAATAAATCACCTTTAAAGCAAGTTTGGTACGTGATTCTATCCGTCCTTGTGCAAATGTCAATCTGATACAAAAGTCCCTTGAAGACTCGGTATCGGGAATGCCACATAAGTCCACTCTTCATAACATTAAGATAACTTCGCAAGAGGTTCGGAAGATTTATTTTCTTCTCTGAACCTTGAAAATTCCTTCCCACTTACCATCGTGTCAGAATTGAAAAAAAAAACACAACAAGCGGTTTGTGCTTTGTTCGAAGATAATTTCTTGGTTCAATGAGAAATCTCTTAGCTCGAAAATAAAGTTTCTTCTTTCTTCTCATTCTTATATATTCTTTTCCAGTTTTCCTTACGACAGTCATAAAGCAGTCTATTAAACTTTCATCATAAAATCCCAGAGTAGCAGTACCCATCACCATTTCCTATATTGTTATTTTTTATGCGAATATCGCACAAGAGTCCCAACTGTTATCGTCTGGAGCCAGTGAGACTATGGCATCCCCAAATGGAGTATATTGTGAGGCTGACTGATGTTGTGAGAAAGAGATGGGAAAGTGGGAGGTGGGGAAGTACCTGGCTGACAGATCTGGTCACAAAACATGACTAAAGCCATTTCAAGCATAATATGTGAGCCTGGGGTGTGTTAACAACCCCTAACTCGCTGGCCATAATACCCTAAAATTGACTGATGAAAAAGGTCTCCGTCAAACCGTCTCCAAATCCGGCCCGCCACACAGTAGGTGGGTGGACTTTATGGACAGTAGCTTTCGCCACCAAGATCGAGACAATCATCAACCCATGAACTCGGGAACCCCTGCTAAGACACCGAACGTAACGCGCCACTTGGGATGAGCTAGGCAAAGGTGTTGGTTATGAACGGTTCCCGGGACGGCGGCACCTGCAACCGCCTCCCAAATTGAGTTCCCGCCTCACAAATAAGTAAGTACCAGTAATAATATGTTAATACCATTTTATTTAAAATCTGTCAATGGATTGCGACGCATAAGAAAAATACTAGAAGCCTTACTTATAAAAAAACACTTCACGACCGTTTTTTTATTTATTTATTAAATAACAAAAGACATTTTGTACAAAAAATTTGAGTAGACCCACAAAGCTGTCATATGTCAGCTTGTCTGCAGGTTCTAACAATTTAAACATTCTTAATATAATATCTAAGAAAATATTTGTAAATACATATTCATAGTTTTAAGGAAACATTAGAATATATCACATAGTAATATTAGATAATTTAACTTACATCTATAAATATATAAGATATTTCAATATACCTGCCTAATAACAAGATATGTAGGCAGCTATATTAAGATATTCAAAGATACACGGAGTTTTCGTTCATTAACCATAGTTTTATCATTTTAGGACATGGTCTCATTTTTTTAAAATTTTATATTTTTATTGATTTTATTGAAAATCACTGGTATTAGATATTCAAGAGTACGGCTTCCATATTTATTTAATATTCGAGGAGTTTTTAGGCCCTTTCCTTCTCTAAATCTTGTGGTATGTTTGTGTACAAGTAGGTGTTTGTAAGGGTATTACTGTATTACTAATAAAAATATGTCATTATTATGTTGGCAACATTGAACTTCGTCAGGTAGGTAGGCAAAGGTAGGCAGCAAATCTAAACCATAAATATTCCAAACCACCCATATCAAAACTTTTGACAGGAGTGTTTGACGTGCGATTCATATAATGTTTTTGCACATAATTTCTATTCTAATGACCTACACTCGCTCTTATATTAGCATAATTCAACATAATAACTATAATTTAAGACATTTTTTGTCAGTTTTAATCCTCTAATAATGTCGTGTTGCGCATTTAGTTTTGTTAACATAAAAATATAAGTTATTTCTGAACCATTGCTTTATATAAATGACTTTTACGGCGTGAATTTAATGAAAACTCCATGTAACTCCATGTTGACGGCCGGCGTAGCGCAGCGGTAAGGCGCTTGACTCGCACACCGAATGTCGCGGGATCGAATCCCGGCGTGGCAAATAAATTTTATTTGATTAATTTGTGTTATTTCACAATTTATTCATTTAAAAATAATATTTAGAATATTTGCGGCACGTTCCAGAGTGGAAGATACTCCCTGTATCGCCCTGGTGTAAGACCACCATTCAGAATTGAAACGTTGCTTGAAATGGCATTAGCCGTGTTTGGTGACCAGATCTGAATAGCCAGGTACTTTCCCACCTTTCTCCTCCCGTATCCCCATCCCCTCCCCACTACCCCCAGCCTCACAACATACCCCAATTGGGGATGCCATAGTCTCACTGGCTTCAGAGGGGAGCAGTTGGGACTCTTGTGCCGTATTCATATAAAAGTGATGTTTTTTAGTAACATAAACGCCTTGTGTATTTGTAAATAAACACAAATTTAAAAAATCGTTTATATTGGCCAAAAATGAATCCAAAGTGTGAGATTTTTTGTTATTCTCGAGGATTGATTATTATACTCGTAATTTATCAATTCTATGAACGAGATAAAAAATGAAGTGACAGTTTTGTTGCGAATTCCTTAACCCCTAGGCTAATTTGTTCGGTTTTTGGAACAACTCACGTAGGTCTCGGAGAAATCGTTGTGTCTCCCTTACTATCATGGTCAGAAATATGCTCTAGAAAAAGAAAATACCACGCTTTATATTCAAATCTAAAAGCTAACCTCAAAATAATTACAATGTCCACCTTTATGAAAGAAAAATTTTCGACCGCAATTTGAAAAAACATTATGAAACTTTGGGAATTTTTTATTTCTTACTTATTTTCTTTTACATGAAACGACAAAGTTAACGATAACGTTTATAATACATTTGCCTAATAAAATATGTGTGTTTTTTTCTCGTTATCAGTAATTTTAATTAGAAAAAACGACCCATTTTTAAAACTTTCTTACGTTTACATAAAAAAAATATATATTTAAAAAATTATGTGTTTACTTTGAATTATAAAATTTGAAAGCGTATTTCACCACCTTTCAAAAACAGTTTTTAGTTTTCAGATGCGTTTAGATACAATTTATTTATTTGGATTTTATTGCAAAGTGGAAATATTGTGACCTTCAGACGAAATAGGGGCCCGAGGCTGGGAGGTTTAAGATTTTTTTTTAAATTTATAATTTTCTGAATTTTTTTGACGTTTTAATAAAAAAATATTTGTGGTAAGATTTTTTTCATGTTTTAAATTTAAAACTGCTATTTTTTATGTTTCAAAGTATATATCAAGTACAAAAATTTAATTTTATCTAGTTTCTAAAATGGTTTGTGTTTGTACACCTTCAAAAATAAGAAATATATGGGACATTTGAAATACCTCGGAAAAATTCCGAAATTGGTTGAGAAATTATTATTAAAAACATTGTGTACAACAGATAAACTACCCTCTGGCTTGATAAGCAATGTATATGTCGCAGGCAAATCGTAAAATCAGGCCGATCATGACTCGCCTGAGGCACTTCACAATCTGCCGCCAGGCACTTCGCAAAGTAGATTAGCGCATCATGATCTGCCTGATTTTACTATCGGCCGCCGACATATATATCATCTCAAGGACTTATGTTTTTCAGTTTTTATTTAATAAGGTTTTCACATACACAGTCGTTAATCAATTGTATAAAATATTCAAGCATTTTTTTAGTAAGACTGAAAGTGAATATCATTTTAACGTTTATTAATCACATTGAAAATTTTCCAATTTCCGATGGTGCAGGTACCTCGTAAATAGAGTGATAAGTGACGACACGTAAATACTTTTAATTACTTCCTACTTCAACCCACACAGAACAGCAGCATTCAAGTTTATAAGGTATAATATTTTTCACCATGGAAATGGGAATGACTACGCAGAACCATATGGTTATACGTCAATATAATTGGTGTTATGGTAAACAAATCTCTTTTATTAAATACTAGCTGGTCTCCGGCATGCGTTGCAAAGCCATTCAAAGAAATACATTGATTTTCCCTCCTGCATTTCCTTTCTCGTGCGTCCCCATTCCCTTTCGCCTTTCCGCCTTCCCCCTCCCTCGTCTCTTCCCTCTCCGCAAACCCCACCTCCCCCATTTCCCTTCCCCCTGCCTTTCCTCCCTGCCGCTAAAATATATACACACACTTTTAAATATTACACACTTTATTCATACAAATTTCATAACGCCAGAGCTTGGCTATATGTTATTCTGATGTATGGCTATATTATTGTAAAATTTCCTTAAAATCCACTCAGTGGTTTTTGCGTGCAAACTTTCGCTTTATAATATTAGTAAGATTGTATTTTTCCTTCGAAGGGGTGCAGACATACGTTCACCGTTTGTCCCATTTTCGACATTTAGTGTGTAAGAAAGAGGGCAGCATAATACGTTTAAGAACAAAACAAACAGCGCATTGACATTTGACGTTTTTGATTTTTTGGAATTCACTCACTATTTATCACAATCACAATATAGCTGCAGCTCTTTCAAAAGATGAGAATTCGTTCCATACAAAATGTATGAGGAAAAGCTTTTTCTTCGTGATTATTTTTTTCGATGTTTTAATAGCTATTCTGCTATTTGGGTATTTATAAAATCTGCTCAGAAAAGCGTTAGTTCACACAAATGATGGCAGGCCATTGCGCAATCTATTACTATTAATTATTTTTCGTGTAACATGGATGGAATAAAATCGCTTATCATCGATTTAAATACGTCAAATATATCAGATATAAGTGGTAATTTATTTGCTAAGTATATGTTTAGTAAGATGCAAGATAGGTGAGTGAAATAAGGTGGTGCAGTTTCGAAAGAGATAAAAGGTAAACTCATAGTTATTTCATAAAACGGATATCAATAATTTGCAATAGATTCACATTGACATAAAATTAACTTGGTTGGGCTGGCGGTATTCACAATTACTTTTCAGCCTGATCAGCAGATTATTTAAACTAAAAAAACAATATTGATGCTGATGTGAGTCAATCGGTGTTTTAATTGTACACTATAATAGCTAAAAAGTTCATGGGATCCAAGGCATAGTCAGGCATTTTAATACTAAATTTCTATTAAAATTTACCTAACAGGACACCCGGGAGGTAAACGAAAAGCGGGCAGACCTAAGTTGAGATGGGAGGATGATGTCAGGAAGGATGCAAGAGGTATACTCCATGTCGCAGATTGGAAGACGACGGCCGAGGATAGAGGGCGGTGGAGGCTTATTTTGAAGGAGGCCAAGGCTCGAAATGAGCTGTAGCGCCATTGAACAAGAAGAAGAATAAAGTTTTGGCCTGTAGGTCCAGAGCACCCCGCCTTTTCAATTTTGTCCATCTGATAATACGAAAACGTCAGAATATACAGAACAGAGGTGTACTATTCCACACGGTGTCATGCAATATCTGTGACAACCGGTATCAAGGAATAAAACTAACCAAACGATAGATTTTTCTCGAACACACCAGCTGATATAGGTACTACGTAAAGTTTATATTGCGCACATTATTGGGAAGCGCCAATTTATTTTTTAAGTTCCCAGAAGCAAATTTGCGAAAAAGGGTTTCTGGAAACGGGTTCATCTCGCATATTCAAATCAATGCTCGCAGAAATACACGTATAAATCTCTTATCATTACGAATTTAGATATCTTTGGATCATTTTAATTCATTAAAAATCGCATAAATAAAAGTAATCTGAAATCAGGTTCATTTAATGGGTCGTAAAACTTAACGATCGGGCAATGGGTTCTGCGGATTGGCCAACGAAAGTGATCTTGCAAATGTGAACCAGATTTTGACATTTACAATAATGTACACCGCACGTATCCGCCAAATAAAATATTTATGTGTATGTCAAGCAAATGCCACTTGATCAAGGATCGACCAGTCCGGTCTGCCCGCCCCTTCTGAGGTTCGCACGATACTCGTACTTCATTGCGCAATGGCGTTTATTATCAAATTAACATGGAAAGTATAATGCGGGCTTTAATCTCTAGTAGGTAGTAGGTATCTAGTTGTTTCTTATTCACTTTTATATACACGGTGTCTTTAGTACTAGAAAACAAAAATTTTAACAAAACAAAAAACGACTTCAAAAAATGCACTAAAAAGTAAAAAAAATAATTTCGTAAGATGGTTATTTTTGGAGTCAGTGTCAGCCAAGGTAACTACATACATATTGGTAGTTATAGGTGAGATGTGGAGATCTTGGCTGACACTGACTCCAAAAATAACAATCGTACGAAATTATTTTTTTCCTTTTTAGTGCATTTTTTGAAGTCGTTTTTTGTTTTGTTAAAATTTTTGTTTATTTTTTAATTTTTAGTTACGAGCGTGCGTAAAGAAGTTTTACTTCAAAAAAAGATTCATCTAAATCTGTTGGCGTAATATTGAGCTATTCGTCCACTTGTCGCGCACATACTTATTGCAAATTTAAGACATATATGGTTTTCTCATGGATCCCATAGTCAGAACCAAACAAAATTAAAATGGGACCACACGGAAAGCACCCGCTTTCTAATAAAAAAAGATTCATCAATATTAGTTCACCCGATCGGAAGTTCTGAGGTAACAAACATACATTTTTTTTTAAAAATACCGTGAATTGATAACCTCCTCCCTTTCGAAGTCATTTAAAAACTCTTGCTTTTGATTTTAATACTCATGCAGTCCATTTATTTGGGTTCAATTTGTAACTTTCTTTTAATATTTTTTTAAGATTATTCCCCTCAGTGTACCTAGTATAGGTACTATTGAAGAAGAAGACAATAGTAAAAATCTAAACGAAAATATGAAAAAGAACTAGACACAGAAAAAAAGATAACGGTAGCAACTGGGACTCGAACGTAGGATCTCTTGTCTTACCCGAACGAACGCCTTACCAATTCGGCTACTGAAACCTTTTATTTAAATGTCATTTTTGTCAATCTCAAATATGTCGTCACCTCATTTGGATGGGGTTCTAACTGACGTGTTTTTCAAAAATGACCTTTGAATGGCAAAGCACTTTTTTGCTGATTTCTATACCAAAAATTATTTTCAGAAACATATGTATTGTATTTTCGTAGACATATGTATGACAAAGTTCTAACATCAAGCATTTTAAGTAATCATTTATTTTACAAGGTTCTAACATCACTTACACCCTTTATTTTGTTAGTATCCGACACTTTCGCTTTGGTTGGATATGGTTCTTACTCTCGGCTTCTCATGTTCTGATGTGTCAAAGTTTGTAAAGACAAATTTTCTTAATCCGTAACAATTATTGATTTTGAGGTTTGATCTTCTGTAAAGAATTTTAGTTTATCATATTTTTATGGAAAATATTTAAATAGGACGTGGGCCTAACTTGAAATTGCATTACGGAAATGATAAGAACCTTATACAATGAATTATTATGCCCGGCTGGATGCATGTGGTTCTTTCTATTCGGATGTTTGGGTGTGTTCTAAAATAGCATAAGTCATATTTAAATATGTTCAATAAAAATAATTTACACAAGATTCAACATAAAAATCAGAAATCCGTAAATAGATAATGAGAAATCGTCATTGCAAACTTTGACACCTCGTATCTCAGAACAGGTAGTGAAGTTAGAACCAGGGCCGGATTAACCATGTCGGGGCCCCTAGGCAATGCACGTCTCGGGGCCCCTTTACCAATGGCGGACTAACGAGGTGGGGGGGGGGGGGGGGGAGGATTGGAAGGGGCGGCCTCTGGTCCTGGGGCCTCTTAAGCCTTATTTAGGATTTGATCAAGGGAACATGGAGGCCTTTGGACTCAGACTCGGAGGCTCGTGTGAACTGAATAAAAAGCTTGTAAAATTACATCAACTTCTTAATCTAGGGGGGGGCTCATTCTGCTTTGCCGCCCCGAGCCCCTGATGGGCTTAGTCCGCCACTGCACTTTACCCTTTTCTAACTTCCAAAAATTTTATTTTTCTACCACAACGTAATTTTATTAATAATCACGAAGGTATGCCATCACCCCATTCAATAAAAAAAATTAGTCTTACTATCACTAATGTGATCTCTTCCAGACAACTTAGTACGAAGAGAAACAAAGATTTTTAGCAAGCAGATAGGTAGTGCACACAAGCTTGTATA
Source organism: Limnephilus lunatus (assembly GCA_917563855.2). Classification (NCBI taxonomy): domain Eukaryota; kingdom Metazoa; phylum Arthropoda; class Insecta; order Trichoptera; family Limnephilidae; genus Limnephilus; species Limnephilus lunatus. Next base: position 67,238,748 of record OU830597.1, on the reverse strand, counting down.
ACATTTATATAGATATTAAACATATAATTAGAAATAAAAGCAAAAAAAAACTCAAACAAAACAAATGTCAAAACAAACCACACACGGCATCTACAATCACATCCCCATTAAAACTAAGTAATGCTGCTTAATGAATAGAATAAAAGTAAAATATAACTACGTTTAAATATTTATTTTAATTATTGACTTTTTTATTATTTGTGCATGATGTGAACATTAGATATTGGGTTATAACCTAATTATTATAATTTGTTGTTTTCTTTAATGCATGTAATGTCATCAACCTGTAAATGTTCCTAATGAAAAACAAAAATTTTAAACATCTTGAAAGCTGACTTTTTCCGAAATCGGTGCCGGAGTTGCTCACTAATTGACAGTAAGTACTTGCTCACCATTAACACAAGTCATTTTTTCTCTAGGCACGGGGCCCCCAGCAGATGCGGGGCCCCCAGCCGATGCGGGGCCCCTAGGCAGTTGCCTACTCTGCCTAAAGGATAATCCGGTACTGGTTAGAACCCTGTCCAAATGAGGTGGCGACTTAGTAATTAGTTAGTTTTGATGTTTTGTTCTACTCTATGTACTCTGTTTTCAGTCGTAGGTTCAGTTTAACAAATAGTCTTAACTTTTGAATATGGCAGTGGGAGATTTTAAAATATTGTCAGGTTACTTGTGACCCGGGAATAATGTACATTATTTGTGGTTTTGACTCCCTTTATTATCATTATTTTGATAACCATTTTTATAATATTTATGCTTTTTTAATTGATATTTTAGCAAATAAAATTAACTTTTCTTTTCTAAATTTTTTTTCTAAATCCTACTGTTTTTTTTTTACATAAATACCGCTCAAGAGTCCCTACTTCTCCGGTCTGGAGCCAATGACACTATGGCATCCCCAATTGGGGTATGTTGTGAGGCTGAAGGTAGTGTAGAGGGAAGGTAAGAGGAAGGTGGGGAAGTACCAGGCTAGTCAGATCGGGTCACCAAACGTTTCAATTCTGAATAATAATCTTAGAATCTAGCATTAACAAACTTTCCTTTGAAGTTTTTATTTTTTTATTCTGGTCAACACTGTATCACGTATTGGAAATTTGTCGGATTTTGATGTTTTCTACACACGATGTACCTATATTTAAAAAAAAACTCTTAAACTTTAATAAATCCCCCGATTAGCTCCAGCATCGGATTTATCGGTTCCCATTATCGTAAATATTATGACTAGGTTAAATTATTATTATTACTATTCGGACATCTTATAGATTGATCGAGGAGATCGAAACGATCGCTTTTTTGATGAAATACATTTTATGCTAGATGTGATGATCATCGATTTAGGTAAGTACCTACCTTTCTTTTGTAGAAATTGGGGAAAAAATTACAATTAATGTATAGGTGTATCTGAAATACTTGCGCAAAGGAATTTTAACAATATGTTAATCAATTGTTTTTGTGTTTAATTCGTAGAACTCCATTTAAATTTTTTTTAATTTAATTAAAATTAAATCTGAAAATGTTATTAGCAAATTCATTATCAAATTTAATTTTAATTAAATTTAAAAAAATATATATCTTAACAACGCAACATTGAGGAGTTATTTCACCATTCTCCTCGCAGATTATCCATACGGTAACATACAGGATAAGTTGGCTGTTTTTTTTACCTGTTGTGAGTATTTATTATTTTTATTTAGTAAATTATTTTTTTAACCTTTTTCTTTTACTAACAAATAATTGCCTAAGTTGCCTCCAAAATGATGAAACACTAAAATGTTTAATGGCCTATATCTTATAATTTAAAGCAAAAATAAATAAAGTAGCTCACATCCTTAATAGATATAATATACCTTTAGATTATAAAAATAATTTTTTAGTTTGGTTGGGTATTTTGATCTCAAATCCAAAATCTAAGATTTGTATGAAACGGGCAGAAGCCATACTAAATAATGCAAAATCATACAAAATCAAACATTTTTGTTTTGTAAATTTGATCGCTTAGATGTATTATAGATGCTTCAATTAAATACTGCGTGTAGAACATATCTTGGCCCTTAAAAATATCGGCCATTTTTTAAATTAAAAATATCGGTCATTTTTAAGGGCCAAGAAGGGCCGAAGACAAAAAAAATCAGAAAAAGATAATGGTCTTTTAACCCCCTAAATAGTTAATCAAATATGTACATCAGAGTTATAAACAAAAACTAAAAATGTTTATATGCATTGTGTAGGTATATTATACTATTCGCAGTATTTAATTAAATACTGCGAATAGTGCGAATAGATTATATATCTTACCTGTGAAATAATCGAGCCCAGAAAAAATAAAGGTTGAACACTCTAACACCCCCCTCCCCCCTTTTTTTTAACGCCCCTGGTTTGGCGGTCCATCCTCTCTGCCTACCGCTGCGCAGAAAAAACTAGAGATTGGTGGGTTCGTTTTTTATCGTTGCTCACTTTTCCACTTTTAATATTTGATAAGAAGTTTGACTTTAGCTGATGAATACCATCTATGAATGGATTTTAAAAGTTTCCGAAAATTGTAGTTCTCTATAGCACAACGTGGTGGTGATAATACCCATATTTCCCGGTGCAGGCTTCTCTGCATAAATATGTTTGTGTTATTTTCCAATAGATGTCGCTAAGTGATAGCTGAAAATATGAATTTAAATTGATTAGAGTCTGGGACTATGGTATTTCGCCATCCTCTCGATTAGTTGTCAAAATCACTATAAAATTATATTGACGTATACTATATCAGTTTATTCATCAATTAATCAATTGCGAGCTGTAATAAAAACATTATTTGTCTACACATCCCAGGTATGAATAAAAATGTTATATCTTCTTAAAATTCGTGAAAATGATTAAAAAAAAGTTTTTTTTACCTTATCCGCGTAATATTATAAAATAAATAAGTAGGTATGTGCAATGTGCATGTTTATCTAACGCGGTATATAATTTTAAATTACTTTAAAAACAATAGGTTACATAATAATAAAAAGTAATGTATTAGGTTTTTGGCCTCTTTTGAAAAGTTTGAATATAATGAATAATGGTGACGTTTCTTGCGACGAAACGTACATGATATTATTTTTGTAGATCTGGGAAATTTTTGTTTTTGAATTCACTGCCGGCTTTGAATGGTGGATATTGGGAATAGTAAGAGCCCGTTCACACTTCCGTCGGAATAACGGAGGTGGGTTCCGTCGTTATGACGGAAGCCCTAGGCCCCTGTTCACACTTCCGTTTTCAAGACGGATCCTACTCTACGAAAACAACGACCAAAACATTTTATCATTCTTCAGTAGACGGTCGTGCGCACTGCGCAATGCGCAATGCGCAATGCAAATATTGCAAATTTTACTATTATAAAAGTTCCTCTTAGTTTGGGCCGTAAAAGGCCGATAGCAAAAACTTTCCCTTGGGGCTGCCATAAATAGTTATAGGTGCTATTTGAAATGTACACATACCTACTTAAAAATAAAACAATTTAAATAATAAACTTTTTCTTCAAATCGGGAATGTATTGATGTAATACCAGCCATAAAATTACTTCAGACCTTATTTGTTCAAACCGTGGGAGAATATTTTGTTTGCATACTTGAAAAGGAGAAAGTACGCGAAAATCATCCAGCAACTATTATTTATTTATTTATTTATTTAAACGCCATAAATTTGGCTTTTACATTCAAGTGATACATGATACAATGGTTCACAGGAGGATATCAGTATGTTAAAAATAACAGAAATAAAATAGTTAAGCAATATTTAAATAATATGCGAGGTTTATAAAAGACCTAACATAAAAAAAATGTGAAGTATGTATGATAAAAGCTAGTATATACATAGGTATATGAAACAAGTATTTGTTACAACCAAACAAATAATGTGGGCATTAACATTAAATTTGCGCACAATAAAAATACGTAAAATAAAGGTGGCTTGTTGGTAAGTAGAATCGAGCAAAGTCTGGTATATCAAACATTCACACATTCGCATTTATTTTCAAATCTAGGAGTTGATTATAAATAGAATAATTTTGTAGAGAGTTTAATGTTACCTTAAAAATTAACTTTGCTTTAAATGACTGGGCAGGTATAGATAGCAAATTAGCTCTTTGGTTTCAGGGCTGTCAGTTGGAGATTTGATAATAGTTATGGATTAAAAATAATAAATTTTATTAAAATAGTGCACTTATTAGCTATGACACTTGTGTCTGATGGTTAAGAGTAGTTCTGAATCTCTAGTAAAATATGATAAAGAAGCCTAAAATAATATAGAAGCCTAAATATTATAACTAAAATGACTAAAAAACATGAATGATATGACTAAATATTTTCTTGAGATTAAATAGAAAAAATCGCATTCTGGAACGAACATGTATATTATATAATAATATTATAAACGCCAAACGCGCGCCCCATAAAAACACAATTTGCCTGCTCGCTTGCGTCTGGGAGCGGGCGGTGGTGAAGTGTGAAGCGGGGTGTGGCGGGTTCAAAACGGATCCGTCGTCCCGCCGTATAGTGTGAACAGCTCCATTGAAATGTATGAGCCAGCGCGTTCCTTTCCGGCTTCACGACGGACGCTCTGCGTAGGCGAACTCTCCGGCAAAAAATGACGGATCCGTCTTCACGCCGGATCCGGCAAGTGTGAACAGCTCCATAGAGCCACTACAGCGGCTAGGGCCTCCGTCGTAATGACGGAACCCACCTCCGTTATTACGACGGAAGTGTGAACGGGCTCTAAATCTTTCATTATGACTTCGAGATGACGAGTGATAACCATTTCAATGTTTCCGTTTAAGAAAAAAATCAAATCTAAAACGTCGTCATTTAGCGGAGTTGCATACTTCTTGTTGGCTAATTCAGCCATTTGCTATTGGCATTGGACCTGTGGGTGATCAAATAAAAATAAATAATGCAGGTTAATTTAATTAAGATGTTTATTTTTCTTAATTTGGTCTAAAGTTGAGATTTTTACAGATCTTGAAAACACCATACATTACATCGATTAGGTACTTCACACAAACGTACACAATATTAGGATGAAATAACCAAGTCCAAACCATCCATCACGTACAATAATTTATGATATTAGGAAAATTAATTTAAATAAAAATTTTACTCTAAGTATTATAACAGTCATCTTAAAATAAAACGATAAATAAACTTTACAGACGCATACATTTGTTTATACAAGGATTATATTTAGGTAGACATCTTATCCCTATACTTTACATCTCTAGCATGCCTCTTTTATCAAAATATGTTGAAAGAAGGGATCCAAATATTCAAATATTGTTTTGTTTAATTTTATTAACAAAATTTGACGGGTGATGAAGATAAAAGACGCAACAATTCATAGATATTATAATATCCATGGAGAAAAAAATATCGCTCGGTTTTGCAGAGAATTTTTTTACAGTTTTCAAATCAACAATAATATTGTCCAAAATTTTAAGACCACAAAAATAAAATATGAATTTATACAAAAATTATTGACTCATAATAATGTTGAAAGAGAGGATGAGATAAAAAAAGGTTAAACTGTACATAGCAGCCTTTTTAAAGGAGTTTGTAAAGTTGAGTAGGATAAAGTGTTCTTAGTGAGGATATATAAAAATTCAGATAAAAAACATTCTTCATTCTTAATAATAAAAACGTACAAAAATGAATTTTCTAAAAAATCTACAATTTTCATTGAAAAATCTTTACACCTTTCAGTCAATAACGAATTCCTCTTATTTAGACATAATACACAAATGTTAGGTTTCTATTATTTTGTACAAGGCACCATATATTCTGCTCACAACAAATTATGTATCATTTAAACATAAATACATAGATATTATGTAGGTAATAATATATACACGAAGAAATTAGCAACGCAGGTCAAAACAGATTCGGCAAAGCATATCTTATTTATTTACACTTTGATTTTGATGCCAAATTATATTTCATAACCAACATTCACGTAATAAAAAGATAATAAATTACAAAAATACAATTCTTTAATTAATATTTTTTGTGGTTATGTTATGGATGAGTAGGCTTCATTTCAAAAGTTACATTTTAATTTACGGGAATATTTACAGTTCCACCTTCGCATTATTTAACACGGGAGAACGGTATTTTTCGAAGAATCTGGAAAACATGTACCTAACTGCATGCATAATATTATCTACGAGGAACATTCAATCTATTAATATCGGGATATTAACTATTGGTTATATTAATGAACTTCTTGCTTCAGTTTTTAATAAAGGCCTGCGGATATTTTCACTAAGTTCAAGGCAGAGTAGTGAGTTGATGGGAATATTAATTTTGTGCCGATTCTTTCATGTTACCGACAATAGTTTTTTGTTTACTATACAATTTTCATACCAACAAGTTTTTCGACTCTAAGAGGTGGTAAGACAGATTGGGGTTTAAAGTTAAATATTACCTTACTAACACTATACATAATATACCTAAGTTCTTACATTTAGGAAAAAAATATTCAACCATTCTGTCGGTGGGAGATTACAGGAGAACATGTTACACCTGATGATTGCATGCGTAATAAATATTTTAAAAAGTTTGGGGAAAAATTTAGCCTAACATTTTCAGATATTTATTATTTTCAGTAACATGCTGAAACTAAATCGTTCATCAGTTATATAATTTAATCGACCAAAAATATTTTTCAAAAAGCAAGAAATTAAATGTCATCTATGAAATTATCAAAAATAATAAAATAGCATTATTTGTTGCAATGTGAAAATATTGCTTTCAATGAAAAATATCCTAAAATATAGGTATATTTTCACAATAACACGTATTTCTTTAAATAAAAATCGAGTTCAGTACAAAGTATTTTTTGGTCGATAAAATTTGTAATTCTTTGAAAAAAAATATATTAAAAGCTTAGAATTAATTATCTCAAGCACCATTCGTTCACTCGACAGGGGAGTCATTCATTGTTTAGATTATTATGGAAATGCATTATTAAGTAGTAATCATTACATATTATTCATACGCTCAATAATTCACGGTATTATTACACCTTCACGTTTAAATTTATACGAACGTTTTGTACGATGAGGGTATGCGATGCAATACATATATATTGCTATAAAAAGTATCCAGATATGTTGGTATGTACAAAGATCAAAGCAATTTAGCGGCCGACTCATTTGGCAAACATTTCTATGTTTAAGTAATACTAGAAAGGTTTTATTTATAAATAAACCGTACTCTTATAAACGTATTATTTTATATTGTGCATTTAATTGCATTAAACAAGGTACGAGTATGAGTATCAATGCAGTAAACTACTGTAATAGGCGAATTACACAATATTGTTTATACAAATAAATAATTTGATCCAGTCATTTCTTTTCTGTACTAGTTTACAAGAAAAGCTCCCCATGACATTAATATATTCAAGCATACCTCGACATGAGCGTATCTTTGGAAAATAATAGTATTTGGTTTCACTGGAGAAAACTATGATTAAAGGAAATTTATTTACAATTTATAGTGTGTAAAAATATAAAATCTAAAATATACAACAACAAAAATCACAATTAAACAACCTGTTTACTTCGATCATACATATTTTCTAATAGTATTTAAATAAATAAAAAATTTGTATTATTAAAAATAAATAATTTAACCTAATCCTAGATACAGCCTTATAACTGGAGTGAGAAGGGAGTACAGTTTGACAATACAAGATATGGTTTTATAGCATTCAAAATTAAGTTAATTACTTTGTAGAGTATCAAACATCGAGGAATTTATTTTATACAAATAAGATATCCGTTCTTAATGATTTTAAAAGGGTAGGTAGATAAATTCAGAAATTTCAAAAATTTTCTTAGAAGAAGGAACTTTTCTTCTCCGTTTCTATAATAAGAAGAAAATCGTTAGAAATTGAATTGAAAAGGATGTAGCACAAAAATTTTTCAACAACGAATGAAGCTTAGAAGACTAGTTTCTAACAACAAATTAGCGCGTTTTTGACAAATTGTAAACTTTATAAACAAATTATCTACTTGTCTATAATATAACTGAAAGCGAGATGTAAGGGAGTTTACTTTAGGAAGTTAGGTACTTTGAAATGCATACAATCTAATAATATAATATTATAGTTCGTAATATATTCCTAGGTTATGCGTCGATCCTTTAAGATACTCTAATGCATTTCGTAGCTTTTATAAATAAAATCATGCAGAGTAGATTATGTACACTCTATGATGAGGGGTTGATTTGACTCAATAACACTTGGTCTTGTTTCATCACTCGGCCTCGGGGGGATGTAATGTCTGTCGGAGGGTTGCGTCACTGTCACTTGATGGGAACCATTCAAGTGCTGCTGCTCTTGTAACCGGCTCTGGTGATGGCTGAGTCCACCGTGGTCGCCACGGTGGTCCATGTGGTCCTGGTGATCCAAGTGGTTCTGGTGGTCCTGGTGGCCCAGGTTCTGGTGGGGGTGCTGCGGCTGGTGCTGGTAGTCCATGTGCTGGGGCAAAATAGAGGGCGCCAGTTGCAGGAACCCTCCTGGACCCAGCAGCCTCGGAAGAGGCCGCATATCGAAGGACTCTTCGGGACACTCTTTGTCGTTAGGACCTGACGAATAAATATCTTATCAATCTTAACTTAAAAAATAATTCATAAAATCGGCTAAATTAAAAGTATGAAGAAGGTTTTTTAGATTGTTTTACTTTATGTGGGGTTATTAAACTAAGCTTTTGTGGTGGAGTTCATTGACAGAGTTGAGGGCATTGCCATAGTCACAAAGATGAGAGAGTGCAGAATCGGTTGTTCAACTTATGGTTGTGCACTGTGCAGGAGTGGTGGAGAGGATTGGAAAGTCACTCCGCGCGACCTGCCTTGGTGGAAGTAAAGTGAAAGTGCCAGTACCGAGGTCTCGCGCTCACGCTGTGGTCGGTTCAATAATGCACTCGGTGAGGAAGGCAAATTCTACTTTACTAAATTCAAATGATTGAAAATTTGTTAAATAAGGTGCGAAGTGTTCTGCTTTGAAAAAAATACATTGTTTTTCTTTCAACGAGTGGTAAATGGTGGAAATCATGTGGAAGTGATTGTTGACTATATTTTGTAACAAAGAGTGAGAGTAAAGGTTAATAAAGTGGTGAAATATTTACCTAAGTATTCCGTGTTGGCTGCATTCGCCATCGCTAGCTCTTCCTCGATGTTATTGGGCTTGCAGCTGGTGGTCTTCCAGTGGGTTCGCAGTCCAGATGCACTTATATACTTCTTGTCACAGCCTTGGCAGACGTAGGGTCTGTCGTTGGTGTGGAGCCGCTTATGCAGTTTAAGATGCACAAACTGGGTGAATTTCTGCATGCAGAGATCGCAAGCGTAAGGCTTCTGACCCGAGTGGAGTCTCAGGTGAGTCTTAAGGTTAGAAGTGGAAGAGAAACGCTTTTTGCAGATGTCACATTGGTGAGGTTTCTCCCCTGTGTGCACCAAGTGATGTTTCTGTAAATGCGCCAGCTGGGTGAATGACTTAGTGCATACGTTGCATTTAAACGGCCGCTCTCCCGAATGAGTTCTGAGGTGAACTTTCAAGTTAGATAGCTGACCAAATGTTTTACAGCACACATTGCACTCGTAATGCATTTTCCCGTCCTTTTTCTTCAACGGGTAAGGTAGACTTCTGTAACCTCTTGAACTTTGTGAACCAGGACTGAGAGGACTACAACTCCTCGTGTAGGATCCGCCATCGGGACTGAGGCTCCCGGGCGGAGAGTTCCGGGAGGGAGAGAGGTGTTGTAGAGGAGGTAAGGGCTGCAGAAGGTGATGGCTCATATTTGAGCTTTGTAGCATATTCATCTGAGAGCAATTCTTCAGAGTTATTACGCTGGAGGATGAGGGGTATTGAGGCTGGTGACCATTCCTTTCAAATTGATGACTGGAAGATATTGGTGGTGAATGCATACTCGGCGGAGAGCCACTCAGTATTGTAATCATCGAAGGGTAAGGGGGAGAATACATGCTGTACGGGTAGTTCGGCGAAGAATGACTCTCGTATCTCATGTCTCTTTTTTCTCGAATTTCTCTTATTTCTCTAATTTCAGTCGTGTGTGGCACCATTTGATGGGGCGGTGAAGCGTACATAAGAGCGGGAGGTTGCGGTGAGGGAATTTGGTGATTATTGCGGGGGATGATGATTTGAGGTCCCACCGGCATCAGGTTATGGACAGGACTCGGTAGATTGGAGCTGGAATCAGGGCTGCACGCGTTACCGTATCTTTGGCTTTTCTTGTAAGAGTACGCCATTTCCGTAGGTGATGTTGGAGGTGGGGTTGCATTTGGTTGCCTTCTGTTAGAATCGTTGTTATTCGTGTCCAACCGATTGCCCGTGAGAATAGTTTCCAATATGCTGGAGCTCGGGGGCGTATAGCGGATGAAAGCGGCGGGTGGGGGCGGGGAGTGTGTTTCTGCTTCGTAGTATGCTTTATTCATGGAGACCATGTCGTGTTGCGACGATTCGAGAACGATGACGGTGGAAGTGGCTGGATCTCTTCTAGGAGGAGATGGAGAAGAGAGGGGCATTTCTTCCACCGGGTCTTCTGCAATAATCAATTCCTTCTCACTGTCACAATCAGCGTCTTTATTATTTTGATACTGATAAGCTCTCGACATCTTAATTTTGACTTTTCTAAATTCGTTTCTATGTATATCAGCCATGTCGACATTCTTCTGAACGATAACCGTCGTCTCCTTTGGAGCGTTTGCTTTCTTGGAGCAGTCAAGTACGTAGTTGTTTTCCGAATCGGAGTCGCTAGAATCTTCAGGAGGAGTAAACCCGTCATCGTGGTACCCATTACTATGGTATCCCTCATCAGAACGCACTGATCCATCGGCTGGTGTGAGCTGGTGATGATCGTAAGGGGCAGGGGCGGGTGCTGTAGGAGATCTAGCTTCTCCAACTCTGACTCCGTGTGGAGGACTCTTCTTTTGCTGAGGGACAATAATGGTGGAGTTTTCTCTATGGTGAACTCTCAGCGGAGAAACTTGTCTCGAATGAATTACACTAGGGGAAGAGTCCCTTCTGTCAACAACCATACTCGACTGATCGGCTTTGTAGACTAAAACAGGGGATGGATTTCTTGGCACCGGCGGAGAGCAGCGGCTGATAACCCTTACGGTTTGAAGGGATTGAGTGGCTTCCGAGGCAGGTGCTGGAGGGTTGTTGGGAGGAGAAACCGCGCGGAGGGCGGGTGGTGAGTCAGCTCTTAGTAGATCCTTAGGTGTAGAGAGACCCAGGACATATTTCATGTGGTTGAAAGCTATTTCAGGGTGAACAGGCGCCGGTGGTAATCCGTATGCCTTTTTGATGGTCTCCTCTTTACCTGAAACGAAGAGATAAACCATTTTATATCCTGCAGCACGAAGGTCAACTGTGTGGTAATTATATAGGAAGGTACTAGTGGTTTTGTAAAAATCTATTTTAAAAAATAAGAAGTTTCAACTTACAAATCGAGTAAGTGGCTCTCTCTGGATCAACATCATATCCAAGTCTTGTGGCAAAGTCCTTGCAGTACCAGACCATCAGCTCCTCATTTGGCATTATATCTCTGAAAAAAAAATTTTATTAGAAAACAAATCTTTTACATCATTATTTTCACTGTACCAATACGTATGTTGTAGAATAAGAAGTCTTGATATTTGAGTATTGTTTGTAGGTTATTAGTTTACCTTATAGTATAAAAATAGATGTGCTCTCCATGTTGGCAAGCCGCTAAGTTCATAACGGTGAAGGAGTACGCAGAGGCGACGTACCGCATCCAGTTAGCCATACTGGTATCCGAACCATCCAGGTAGTAGTAGTCATTGTCTTTAAATATCTAAATGTACAAAAAAATAATCATAAATAAAAGTACATTTTAAAAGTGCGATGGTAAGTGTTATGTTAATCGTCACCCTAATATTTCAAGGAATACAAAGTTCATCGATTTTTTTTTTTACATTAACTCCACACAGGAGGCCCTGAGGAAAATAATTTCCCTCAGGGCTTATGTCATCTACAAATTATTCGTAAATAGGAACGACAATGTAAAGAATATGTTTCAATTGGCCAATTTTTGTATTAGTACCTACAAAACTACTAAAAACGAAAAGCTTTGAAAAAGAACAAAATCATAAGCTGAGGGATTGTGATAAACATGTGTAGGTATTTACAGTAATGAGGCATTGGTCGCAGGTATAGCAAAGCGGGGATTTAGGTAGGTACTTAATTAATAAATATATAAATAGAGAAGGTATGTGCTGACTACATCTCTTACCTTAATGTTTCCATATGTGTGATGTCTCACAGTTTCCTGCACCTGATTAAAAGAGGAGAAGGAAGATTTGTAAATTTCAAGAAATAGAAGAAAATTGTGAATACAAAAGAAAGAATGAAAGATCCAAGTTCCAATAACCAGTGGAGTAGCTTTTACACAATGTTAGTAGTGCCTATGTTATAAATATTTTCATTTTTATAATTCAAAACGAAATTTTTTATCAGGTCGGTGAATTACTAGGCACAGGAAACCTGTTGAAATAACCCGGGCCAAAGCATCATAAATCCTACATTTACAACACGGACACCACTAAATATGTATAATGTTAAAATGCTTACAGGTACACTACAAGTAAATATATTTAAATAAACGGTGAAATGCTATCGGGACACGCGTTTCTAAAGGGAAGCTGGCAAAAAGCATCATAATATTACATGGGTTAATAGGTTAATAAAAAAGATTTCACCAGTTATAGTGACTGAAAGGAAAATTAATTTTCTGACCTGATTAACCTCAGGTAACAAGTGGCAAAGGGAAATCTATATTATTTTAAGACATCTTAATCTTCTGCACTTAAAATATTTAAGATACGAGTTATTATAAAGTGCTATTAATGTAAGTTTTCGAAATAGCTATGATCCAAATTATTAAAAACTTGAAAAGCTAGAGATAAGGTAATAATGAATTATAATAATTTTTAAGTTGTTGCCAACACCACAGACCACAGTAATATAACATTGTTGTAGAATATTCATAAGTAGTAAGTATAACGATAATAAACTTACCCTCCAATAATATCTCCATGATACTTTGTTGTCCGGAGAATTGGGAGTTCTTGAACCTTCAAAAGGGCCAAATCGGGTTCCTTTAGGAATCACCCCCGTACTCCAAACGCCTTCGGTCTGCAAAAAAATATTATTGTTCCTTTGTTTATAATCCCTTGATTTATAATTCCTGACTGATTTGTTTGTTATTTATTTGTATCAATTTTACCTTCGAGTCGAGAAAATGACTAAGAACGGGTTGTAAAAAAAAAAAAGTCATAAAATTTAGAAATTAATTTCAAGCTCTAATATAATTTGTTATTATACAGGCCAAGATTACCTTCAGAAAATTGAAAGAATCGAGAACTTGAATAGAACTTTAGCAGAACTTGAAAATTAACTCAACTTTTAATTGATCAATTTTTTTGACACAGCCTGTCCTAATTATCATTTTCTGTCGTTGAAAATGGAATAGGAAACAAGCTGATGATTAAAAAAAACTCTCAGAAAATAGAATTAGATGTACAAACAAAGTTTTACATAAATGCATTCATTCGTGATTGTTGATGTATTTTTGATCGATTGAAGGCAATATTGTTTAATTTTTCGAAGAAAACTTCTTCGGAAAGGTTTTCACTTTGTGATGGCATTATTTATTTTAATAAAAAGACAAATAACTTTGTTTACATCACTTTTAATTAAAAGTGATGTAAACAAAGTTATTTGTCTTTTTATTACAATATTGTTTCATATTAAAGTTATTATTGAATCAGGGTAGATGGATGCTGGGTTCTGGATGCTTACCGGAGTGTTAGGGGTGGAGAGCACTACGGACGGCTTGAGGGTGAGACTCCTGGGTAGGGTCTTCTCGGCGCGTTCCTTGGTGCCGGGCACGCAGGGCACGTCGGGCACGATGTACACGGCGAGCCGCTCGTAGTCCTCCTCGCGCAGCGTGCACGCCTCGTGCTCCACCTGCTGCTGCTGGCTGCGGTCCATGTTGGACTGTAAACAAACGAACACGCATTATTTAGCTGTTACTCTTAATCATCAACTTTCGTTAACTCCGGAACTCAACTATAGATGCGAGTACCTAATCTATGATAACGCCCGTGAAATATGATAAATCTTTGTAAATATGTAGAAGATACATCGAATAAAATTGAAAATTTTATCCAAAATGACGGTGGTGTACGTACGAACATTGGAAATTTATTTATTTTTTTCCGTTTGATAACGATTCAAGGTCAATTTCAAATTGCATCCGCGTTATCTCTGTGTGTCATAATAGAAGTTGTTCACTTCCTAGAATTCAATTTGTAATATCAAATTCCTCTAATTTTCTAGACCAAACACGAGTCAAGGCTAGGTCAAGTCAGTATTTCATAATGCATAGCGAATTTTTCGAGAGAGCTATCGATTTTGTATCTCGAGTCTAGTCATGTCACTGCAACACTGTAAGTTACCCCGTGAAACCGTATTATTATCTCAATGTCATCGAATCATCCCGTGGCGTTATGCACAGCGCAGTGGATGTACGGCTTAAAGCGTACGAGGTAGGGTGGACACGGTACAGTAAGCGGTGCGCGCCTTAACCTTTCCCTGGTGGGGGTTGCAGCAGCCTTGACCGACAGCAGCCACGAGCCACTGTGTGGGGGCGGCCACCCTCTCGGTGCGTCAAATCCCCGACACGGGGGCACCACTGTCAGAGACACAAGTTGTTGGGGAAAATTCCACAAGGCTAATTCCGCTATTGATTGAATACGCGAAGGCGAGATCGTCCCGGCTCTACCGGCGTTTATCTTTTATATGGATTCGGCTGGTTGTTATGTAATATAATGCAACCTAAGATCAAGTATAAACCTAGGTATTTAAATAAGTTGATCTGCATACTTAGATTGCTTTAGTCTAGACTTCATACTTATGACAAAATTAATAATGCGTTCATCTCAAAATCAAAACGAAAATAGTTTTCTGCAAGCTTTATTTGTAATGTACCACAGTCATTAAATACAACATGTTGCAGGACGCTACAATATACTTGTTTTTATTATGATCTTAGAAATTGCTAACTAACTATATTATATTCTGGACCATAATGTACAACGATAATTATGTTAAGCGCACGGCTATAGCAAACAATTAGCGCATCTATCGCCTTCTTTTGTGAGACTATCGTTGTTCGCAAGAGTTTCTTTGTGTCTTGGAGGCTGTAGTGAACGTCGGTCGATAAAAGGGGCGGCAACTCACACCAGTGACCCACTTTAGTTCCAGTGCGCGCTGCATTCTGCGCATAAGAAAGCGGCGTAGCATGTTTAATGCGAGGATAAGTATTACATACACACGGTTGAGTGTGCATAAGTTTAGTATATACAAGTCTAGCTCACGCAGATATTTACGGAAAAGCTTCGAGGTTAGGGGTGACTGTTTTACTCTCCGTCGCTAGAAGATCGGTTACTACGGAAGCTCTTTTCCAAGCATCAAATCATATTCCAATGTCAAATAATATCAACGGGAAAAATAAAAACGAAATGCCAGTGGTCTTGGCATGATAAATTAATTGCAATAATTAGGAAATAGGGTAAGCTTTCGGCTTGGTTCTGTCATTGTTGAGTAGTATAAATTCGATTTGGAAACACAGGAGCACTCTTTGAGAAAAATAATGTCTCTCAGGGCCTGTGTCATCTTGGCAATGCTATGAAGGGTTTTTTAAGAAGAGAAAGTTCTGGGAAGGAAAAGAGTATAAAAAGTATGTAGGAGTCTGGGCTCAGTGTGTCCAGGAATGACGGATATATGAATTGAAATCCAGAAGTCTAGACTTAAACTTTAGGTCGCACAGTTTATACCCGCGCTGGGCAAGCGGGTTCCCCAAAAAGAATCGGATCATCTCTCAAGCAAACGCATCAAGCCAGACTTAGTCAAACCTCACCCCATGTGCTAAGTCAATAAACGTAGTAAACCACTTGGGGTGACCTATATAGGTATTGGTTTTCCAATAAATGGTTCCCGGGGCAGAAATTTCCTCCCAAATTGATAAATTTAAATACCTACTCCAAAGTAAAATAATAAAATTTCTTCCTTATTTTTTAAATTCATTCGTTTCTTAAGAGGCCGGTATTCGAATTTCTACCGATTTCTTGCAAACCTCCCTTAAATATTTGAAGTTTTTAAGCTCTTAAAAAAATATATGTTATTCTCGAAGATAGACATTAGTCGGGCCCAAACGCAAATTATATAAAATTCCGCCCATAGAAAAAAAATCGCTCCAAAAATTATTATAAACACGTTTGTTTCAGTTATTTTACAAGTTATATATATTAAAAAATCGCGAGATTTTTGCTCTATTTTAAACGAGTCGTGTTTTATTAAAGATTTTCATGATTTTTGCATCGATTTTATCGTTGTAAATGTTAGCGCGCTCTTCTAACATTCGTAATTACATATCCCTCCGTCTTCTTCTTTTTGGGGCCGGGAACGGAGCCTTAAATTGTCACGATAATACTCGTACATGAAGCAACTGAATTTCATAATTTTAAGTAGCATTTTAATTTGTTCGATAAATTCCATGAACACAGCAGTAATTCGCACCACACATAGATGCTGCGATACGTACATAGTTTACCATTTGAAGGGCAATTATTATAAAAGTCGACCTTGTCGGCACGTGTTCCTTATCGCTTCACATTGTGTCTCTATAGTAGGTACTTAGGTAGGTACTATACTCGTAGTCTGTAGGACCCAGCCAATCCTGCGCACTGGGAAGGTGTTGACTTGGCGGTTTGCTTTATAATGAAAGGAAAAACGCAAGGTGTTTGTTTTAAGAACGGCTAATTAAAGGGAAACTGAGTATGATCTGTATTTTTATTTTTCTATTTTAAGAACGGCTTATTAAATGGAAACTCAGATTGGTCTGTATTATTATTGTTGTGGGTGGAGAGTAAATCACTAACTAAAATAGTTAGATATATACCCAAGAGTTGTAAAATGATTGTATAAGAAAATCGGGTAGGGTGGTGTAATCAACCAATATTTTGGAAATTCCGAAAGTATAAAAATATGTGGCAGGAGCTTTATTTTATTTTTATTTAAGTTTAATCAGGAAACATACAGTTATAACGTGACCTGCCAGAAGTATGTTTTTTTGTATCAGTAAATAATAATAATAATTGGACAACTTGTAGAACGCCGTTTTTGTGAAAAGTTACCTCAAGGGCGCTATAATAATTTAGATAAAGCTCAAGAACTCACAATAAATTGTACAGCGTCCTTTAGGTGATTATTCACAAAAGCGGCATTCTACAAATTATTTAATTATAATAATTTTTATTTTGATTTTGTATTTAATGAAATATAAAATAAATCATACTATATTTCACAGAAAGGTTTTAGAAATATCATTTAAATATTTAGGTAGGTACCAAAATAAAATTTTGTTAGTAATGTCGGTACTTTCCACAAAATGACGCGCAACATTTATTTAAAAAATGTTATTTTTGAAAATGGATGTGTTAGGAAATTATTACCCTTAACTTTTCGCGAAATCTGCAACGATCACGTCTTCTGTAGATAAACAAGTCAAAGATGTTCCACTGAGTTTTTGCCACTGGGAAAGTATTGACTTGGCGTAATACCATTTCATATAGTTTGATATTTTAAAACTAGCAATAGAAATAAACAATTTGCGGACCTTTGCTGACTACTTTTAGTGCAAGTTTTCCCTCGCTCATGAAAGCTGAGTCAATAAAGCGCTTGATTCCATTATTCATTCAACTCGATAACCGGTGGCCTTTGCTAATAATTAAACTCGGTTTTCTTTTTCCGTACGTTCATGTAAGTACTAGTTAATACTACGGTAAAAGAACTGAAAAGCGAAGACGTAATATTATCAGTGGCAGGTCTCGGCGAGCTGTACTCCGCCAGTTGTTACGTGAGCATTGGTAATGGATTCGAACAAAGGTCAGGTGCATACAAGGAATACGTCACGGCTCAGCCATGACTCTGACTCTGACTCTGACTGCGGACTTGTGGAGTACCTACTCCGTCTCTATTCTTGTTTCTGTCGGTGGGATGCATCTCTTCTAACTAATGACTGCATCGCATAAATCATAAACAAACTCTACTCCATAAAACACAATATTCCAACGAATTCAACGATTGCAACGAAATCAATAATCGTTATTATTATATTTCGTTGTTCTTTACGCGTTATAGGTGTTTCAGATTTCCAAGGTATTATATAAAACTTCTGAATATTATCAGGTTATTTATGGGGTAGGTGTTTATACTTGAAAAACAAAATGCTTACCAATCGCATGCTTTTTTGATGTTAATTGTTTTTCAGTGAAGTTTAAGTTCTTCAATCCGTCTCATTACTGCTGCTTCGACCAACTGTAACAAATAGAAATAATTGTTAATTCCCTGATTGTTCGCTGAAAGACTCAAGCACCATTTAAAAATGGGGATTTTATAAAATCGTCGAATAAACGAGTAATTTATATATCGAATTTATGTCACCGTTTTCAATAAATCGTTGACGATTGATTTCAATTTAAGTTGCCGATGTTTGATCCATTGCCATTTGGCACGAGTTGGTCATGAGCTTTATCAAAGTCAAGGAAGTGAGCATAATGAAATGGAAGTTTAACGACGAATACCGTCGCAATGACCTTCAACGTGCTAATCGCTTACCATTTCAGTAAACATCGTGCTATTTCATAACGAAGTTAAGGACTTAAGATGTGTTGTTTGAAAATATTTCAATAATTTATCAAATATTTGAAGTTAATTTTCACATTCCGTGAAAGTTCCATTTCAGTTCTGTGATTATTTCAGTTTTATGCAGCTACTGGCCTATAATAATAAAACCACAAAACTTCAATAGAACTCACACAGATCGTGAAAATTAACTTAAAATATTTGATGAATTGTTTTTTGAAACAACCCGTGCTAATTATTTTTGTTCTTTCCTTCAAGCTTATTCAGTAAAGTTGGCGTTCATTTGGGGAATTTTGGAAAAATCAACAAATTGGAATCATTGTTTTGGACCGTGGCCAAATAGTTTTAATGTCTAGTCTTCCTAGTCTCCCAAAATCATTTGAAGAACATTAATTTAAAGATGCAGGTGATACATGTGTAGGAGGTAGACGAGTCTTGAAAATCGCAAGTATAATGCATGTTGTGTCTTGTTTATGTCTGGAAAGGGAAAAGTAAACTTACCAACCCTTTTAAAATTATTATTTAAAAAATTGTTTTATAAAACTCGATTTCATTGAACTACCTATGTATATCTTTGTCGTTTGTACATGCAGTCGTAGTTTTTATTCAATTAATTATTCAATGTTTACCGTTTAGCTTGCAAGTATCGATCTACATAATCTAAACTTGGCATAATGTCCTTCAAATGAATTGATGGCGCATGTTTGCAACATGCAAGAAGCAATATCTCGCTTGTATTGCATCCGCAGGTTATTGCAAGATCAGATGTTCGGATCTCCACCATGTTTATTTATTTAATATTTTTATCATATCTTCAAATTATATAATAAACCATACAATATTATCGCTAGTGCGGATGTAAACAATTCAACATTCGTCTAGATATGATTTAATTAACTTAAACATTGTAATAATTAAATTGAATTACGCGTTAGATAAAAAGATTGAGATCTATGGCGACTGTAAAGCAAATTCAGCAGAGATGGAAAGTCCATGGAAATCAAACATGGAAAAAAATCAATTATTTGAGTTTTAAGTTTTTCGAAAACAGCCCATTTAAAAAAATTCAAACCTAGAACCAGAACGCCGAAATATATTTTTCAAGTGTTTAAAAACATGATTGTCTGGCCATTTCGATTTCTATGAAGGTATTGCACAATAGTGAGTGATTGACACAACTTGATGTCTAACTTAGGTTATATTTTTTAAATTTGCCATGCACAAATTGCGTCATAGCTGAAAACGAAGATATATTACTAGTGTGCATAATCTACGAGACAATAATTGATCTAGACTCTTGACAATGTTGCAAAGTACGTATTTTGCAAAAAAACTGTTCTAAGTCAATGTCAGAGAGTAAATTTTCTTCTTAAGTTATCAGTTATCACTATCAGTGTTTACTCAATGCATATTGTTTATAATAAACATGTCCACAAAGCTGCGTTATTTAATATAATATGTACTTTATTATGTCTACAATGGACGACTATCAAGTTTTTCCGGCATTGTAGAGGAGAAACTAGTTATTATATCCATAATTGTACTACGTTATGTATTTTTTAATTATGGGTAGGTACAATACATAAATAATAAATTGTTAAATTACGCTAAATTTAATTGATATAATTTGGTGAAATCGCATAAAAGTCTGCCTTTGATATAATAGTATTTTATTAAATGTATTGTGAGGTTTCTATAAATTATTCTTATAGTATTTTAAAAACAGTTTTATCAGATAATTTAAAAATCGAACCACCGGACATTTCTATCGCAGCAGTTTCGTCATGTGTGTCAATTTTTGGTCATAATTTGAAGTAAATTGCATCCAAAACAAAGATAGCTAAAAAATATTCACTTTTTATCTGATGCGCGGAAGTAAGTCCTACATAACAGTATTGAAGGTCGTGAGTCGTGAACTGTCTAACTATTAAAAACTGGTTACGTAACATATTATATAAAACAATTTGAAGCAACGTTTTGAGATTGAACATTGATTTTTCCAGCGAAATACTGGCATTATGTTGAAAATTGTGTATAAATTTAACTAGTTCGGATCATCAAGACCTTACTGCACATCTACGGAATTCGCTATACTTAAACATGTAATACTTGCTGATAAATGTTTTAATTAATTAGAATACGTGCTTAGTTTAAAGAAAATATGCTAAAAATTATTGATATTTTCCCAGAAACTGCTTTCTTTGCAGTTCGTCATATACGTCAAATAATGTTATCGTGCACTTAAGAAACTAAGCAATTAACTTTCGATTTTAAAATATGCACATCAGCAAAAATAATGCTCATAGGTACCCACTTCATTTCTGTGTTGTTATCAACTTTCAATGCAAGTGTTTTAAACATGCTCTGATATATTTATATACTAGGAACTAGCGATGCAACAATGCAAGTGCGCAATTATCTGACATAGATAACAGATGTGTCGCTTCATTACAGCTTCATTAGACTTAGTGAAAAATAATACAATATTTCACAAAAGTTTGTATCCCGTTTTTGATTAGGGTTTCTTCCTTTTTCTTGATCATCTGCTCGATGATGGAGACTGCAAGTCTGTTAAGTATTGGCCAGAGAAGAAGCGCTTAGCGGTTTAATTGAAAATAAAATTAATATAAAACTGTTGAATGTATTGTATGCTAAAGTATCAAAACTTCTAATAAAGGGCGATCTATAATTATAGTGATTGCGGATTCCATTGCTGTTGAAATGCAAAAATAACATGAACGTTTCTCAAACGAAACATTTAAGAGTTTGTTTGATAAATACTGATGTTATTTTACAAAGCTAATAGTAAATAATATACGTAGTTTTGAGAAACCGGAAATAGCTATAAGTATAAATATTATAGAACCTTTATACTGTTTGCTATAAGTAATTTTCTATTTATTGCCTATAATACTATCTACAGTTTATTAATACTGATAAGATTGTCATAAATTAAAGAGCACTTTCCTTGAACTTCCTTCTTGTTAAAGTGACACGTTTTTAGCGACGGATGCATTATCAGTTTAATATAAACGACACGACTATCTCTCAGCATTTTAAGATTTCTGCAAATCGCCATTTAGGCTAGGGTATTACATGAACGATACACCTATTATAATTTATACGTAAAACAGTCGTGGCATAATTATTTTGCTAGGTAAATAAACAGTATTTTTTAAAACATTGTCGAGAAATTCAATCTGTTTTATTCGCTGTCGAATGACATAATTCCCAATGTCAAACATCTTTATGTGAGTTTGATCGATAACATAACAATATAAACAGCAATATGTAATATTCGTTTTATAACCGTATTGTAAATGTGCAACGTGATATGCAGATAAAACTATTGACCTTAGAATGCATATAAAACACTTTGAAATGCAAAGCGACACATTTCAGACCTCGACATTGAACTTGGTGCTCCCTTTGCACTAAGTTTAAATAGCACTTTATACGATTCAGAGTAATTATTTATTTACTTCTAATAATCGCTAGCGACCAAATTCTTGTAACACCATCGTCAAATTTATAATTCGAAGAACTCGAAAGAAGAAAGAAGCCGCAAATCATAAAGAAATAGAAAATTCATCCTGCCTTCTTAAGAAGGGCATTTGGTTGTCTCGATAGCCATGTTTTCATTGATAATTTATATTAGCTTAATACTTTAATTGAACATCTCTACTAACCTAATTAGGAAAATATTAAGTTCCTTCATTGTAATGTATAAATAATATACGAAATAATACGTTCGAGCGCGATTTCAACAAAACCGAAACCCTTTACCTCTTTTGTTGCGGATCGTAAAATAAAATTTTCATGCGTCAGATTATTACCTGCTAATATAATTTTTTTAAATAACACAAATTTGGATGTTGAATACTTATGAAAAAAAAAATGTTTTCAGTCAACTGCTATCGGTTGGTCACGATAAATACTTTCTTTTACTTCCTGGTGTGATTATCGAGAGAATACGCGTAACCCTCAAAACATTGAGACACAATATCAGTTTGCATAGAATATGATTATTTCATTAAACCAAAATCATTTTAAAATTAATTTTATACATATACTGTGCTAGTGTAATGAGCGTAGGAACCGCCAATTGCCGGAGACGTAATTTGCCCGCACTCGGTAGTTATTGGTAAAGAATGACATTGGAAGGTCAAGTTGATTAACTATACATTTAATATTTTTCTACTTGTCTTTGCATAAACAACATAATAATAATCATTGAAGTGGGAACAAATTGTAATTTATGTATTCAACATCGCACGTCGCTTAAACGATTCAGGATCCAGGATGAAAAAAAAAATCAGGATTCACCGATTAGTCTAATTTTGTCAATCACGGATTTTCCTAAAGAGTGTCTAGACAACGAATTAATTTTCGGTTTATCACGAGTTACGGAGTTTTAAAGTAAAATACAGTCAGACAGACCTCTTGTTTATTCCAAATTTATAAATAAGACCCTGTACCCTACTGCAAAACTAAGTTGGTTGGTTTTATTGCTTCAAAAATATATAATTTATTATGCACTACCTTTAAAGAGACCACAGTCTCAAAATTTTCAATCTTATAAAAAATATATCAAAGCTTGGCTAAAAGACACCGAAACAGATATTTTTTCTTATTAAGTAATAAGAAAAAATATCTGATAAGTTTTTACAAAGCCATTAATGATATTGTTGGCCGTGTTTTTATATTTTAATTACATTTATAACATTAATTATTCATAAAACTTTAAATAATGCGATAATAACAGTGCAGACTGTTATTATGCTCTAGTTTCTTTTAATTGAATTTATGCAGTTACCCTTTTTAAATACCTTAATTTATAAATGAAAAAGAAGATTACAATAATAATCTAAACGAAAATGTGAAAGAGAACAAGACACAAAAAACAGAAAAAGATAATGGTCGCAACTGGATAATAAATAGGTACTGACCTTAATTTATATTTGATACTTAAATTTCCACTTTAACTTTTGAATATAGCTATAACTTTGTGGTTATCCATTATAGATAAATGAAACAATGTTACTTTGTTTGAACCACTTGTATATTTGTTTAAAGCCGACCGGTTTCGGAACGACCGTTCCTTCCTCAGGGCAAACGTATACTGTATACGTTTTTCAGTATACTTTTGCCCTGAGGAAGGAACGGTCGTTCCGAAACCGGTCGGCTTTAAACAAATATACAAGTGGTTCAAACAAAGTAACATTGTTTCATTTTTCCACTTTAACCATTAATAGAAATACAAGAAAAAATAACTGAAATACACGTTTACAGGCAGCGCTTTTGTGGAATTATTTTGGTTCATACATTTACTATATTAAGTTTCTTATGTACATTTCATTATATTATGTACCTTATGTATTGTATAAAAAAATTGTCAATAAAAAAAATTATAAGAAATTTGAAAATTGCTCCGAAATTTGTTGAAATCTAATCCAGGGCAAAGCCGGGTGTTTCCAAGTGGGTAATCCACAAATCGAGTAAAATCGGACAAATAAAATCAATTCAGTGTTGGAAGGCTATTTCCGTACGCGCATTGCGATGCACGTACGGAGTGTTTAGTTTTATTAGTGCAGCGCATGTTTCATCACAATTTATCGTTCGCAATGTCAAGTGCAATGATTACAGCGGAGAGCTGTGTGTGTGGAGGTGTGAATGTGCATCACTGCACATTACATACGGCTGCGTGTGCATCTCAACGTACATACACACACACAGCCACACCGCTGCATCTGATAGGAAAATTCTTCAAACTAAATTTACCCTATCGAATCTTAGCCAAATAGTCGCAAGGTCAGTGCCGAGAGAGGGACAACTGATCGTCATCTCCATCAGAAATACATAGGTCAAAGAAGGATAGATAGCCCAGCATAACCTTGGGATCTAATTATAACGTGGAAAAGCGATGCTAATGTGCATTATGTGTACTCTAATGAAGATGCTGATAGTTTAGCCACTGAGAGATTAGTGAGGGGAACTTATCTGCATATCTGACATCGGTAATGAACACAGGAAGTGTTTTTTTTAACATATTACAATAACTCAATAAGAATAACCGAAAGATATAGTATATGAGACGATGCACGAATGAGACGGAGCAAGGAGTGTGTTCCAAGACTGAGTTATTCGGCGGTCCACCTCTGCCCACCCTAGCAGGAAACGATTTTTAGTTAGTTAACGTATATGAAACGGAGAGTTATTCGAACCGCTCTTCCATAAACCGGGAAGTGAACAACGAATGAAAAAATTGCGAAATATTTTTTAGAGAAAATGATAGATATACGGAGATTATTCTATTGTAAAATTTTATACGACCTTCGTAGCGCGTTGGCAAATGCATTTGTCTCTATATCAGGAGTTTTCTGTCGGATTCTATTCTAGCGCAGAACAAAACGTAATTTAGAAAAAAAAAATAAAACATGTATTTTTAATTTTAAATATGAGCTCTGCTAGGTCTGAATTATGATCATTTAATATATGGATTTACGGTGTTTTATTAAAAAAACAATGAAAAAAATATATGTAGGAAGAAATAATGCACATAATTTTTATTATTTATTGATTTTTATTATCGGTTGGTCACGATAAATACTTTCTTTTACTTCCTGGCAACTGTCGTGATTATATGCGAGACCTTCAAAATATAGAAAATTTCAGTTTGCTCAGAATATTAGAAATATTGAATGTTTCATATTTTGTACAGCCTTGAGGTAAAATCAGTCATAAATTGTAAGCAACATTTTTGAGATAAAAAAATGAATTCATAAGTGGGGATATCGATGAAAAAAATAAAATAAACCTTAACAATTGTTCTCACAGTCTGATTTTATCATGGCTTGTCATCACTTTTTTTTTTTTTTTAATATGTTTATTCAGTTTTAATTTTACAATATTTTATTTTACAAATCTTACGAAACTGATCAATCAGTTTGATTGTAAGAAATATCTCTTAATTAAATTATCTCTCGGCTTGTACCAGTTCGTAGCCAAATATGTTTCTTGACATTTAGATTTGTTAAGAAAAAATAATCTTCTACGCCGCGGCCGTAGAAGAAGAGCTTTCCGCAAGGCTACATAAGCGGGGTAATTAACTTCTAGGGCGGTAAAAGTTTTTTTTTTCAAATCATTTGGCAACGTATCTTAAATAAATACAGATAAATCATATCAATATTTAAATACAATTAAATGAAATATTTTATTACTATTTACTTACGATTTTAACATCGGATTTCGGTAATCGATCTGTTTTCAGGATGCATGATTTCCAAGAAAAACTCACTTTCAATGTCACCAAACCAACAGATATTCTCAGCCAATTTTAATATCCAAGTAATGACAGTTTCACCTATTGAATGTCAAGCTTTCAGCGGTTGAATGTTGGTCCTTTCCAGAGAGCGATTTCTTCAAAATGTAAGGATACTTCTCATAGCTCGAAAATTATTTAAACTGCGCTGTTTTGGGTAGTGTTGGGCGCCATTTTGAATTTTCAGGTTTGATAGTATTGAACGATGTAAATTTTCCGGTGAGTGTATTGGAAAATTGTAGCTGGAAAATTTTATTTCAAGGTCTAACTGAATTCAAAGATGTCACAAGAGCGTGAACTCAGCGTGGATTGACGGAATATCACAAATTTTGAGAAATGTTTTTTTGATAGTATCAAATAATTTTATTTATTGTTTATTTATTTTAAACCAAAACAATACTGTTTTCTATTCATAAGAAAAATATCACGTTACAAGAACTTTTAAATCTGTACTTATTTTATTGTAAACATTGAGTTTGGTAGATTTGGTAACATTTAATCGTATTGTTTTATAATTAACCCGTTTTGAAAAAAGATTAGATTATTTTATAGCAAAAAACACAAATGAATTGCGGCTCACATTGTATGTAAACAAGTAAGTGACGACCTCCCCGGCGATGTTCTCGCGACACTTTGAGCGACTGAAACACCGGCACAGGCACCGGTGATACGGTGTCCTGTCAATTATTGGGATAGTTCGTCTCCTGAAAATCCGAGTCTCATGAAATGCAGGCTTTGGACCGACGAATCGGAGTGCACACACATTTTGAAATTCAGAAATCGGCAAGTTAGCGACTTTCCCGCCAGGGTAGTGGTTGCGGGTTGTGGGTCGTGGGAGCCGGAGTGCGGAGTGCGGCGAGGCTGTGTCAGCCACTGACCTTTCCTAACGTATTATCACTGAAGGCGAGCGAAATCGTAACTAAACCTAAAATGTGGATAAAGCAGTTGCCCGCCTTTACCGACCGACCTACATGCACTCGATGCAACCGACCTCTTCCGTCCTTCTCTGGCCGCTGCTACGCGGATGTAGGAAGTGAGACGAGTGCTCTCCCGCGAGTGCATTTTTGCGCAGGTCAGTACGTCTCGCTCCGCCGGTGGGGAAAATATTAAGCGCGAGAACAGTGCGGTGATACTGCACTCTGCTGGCGCTTCAAATGCAGACACGCGACGACAAGTAGTCAGATTGTGAAAATGATGACTCGGGGACAAAAGGCATCGAAGATTTCCACGCACTCTTAACTGAAGTCCCACCGGAAAACTCCTTATTTTCCGGGACATTTTACTGAAATTGTGTTGCACAGTATTCGAGAGTCGATGTTCACTTATTGCGCAAAACTAGGTAACATTCAAGTTCATTATTTCTGGTCCGACGACCGCTCATGGCAGACTACAGCTGGGAAAGCTTCGCTTTGTACTTTGCAGTAATGTCGATGTCACGATTATTTTTCCTAATAATATGCAATGACTTCCGCCTCTCCAATTTTAGCATAACATATTTAAATTATTAATCACGAAAATTTATGAAGTTTATTTTAACAACCCTTATTTTGAAGATCAAACCCTTAAGAGCAAAACATGAAATATGTAGATACTATGAACATTCAATTAGATGAAACAATTGCGACAACCAACGAGTAGACCTATTTTTAAATTCAATGCAATCCTTACTCAAAACAATGAGTGGCTTATTGTAGTTTCATTAATGATTTTTTCCAATTATTGAGCAGATATTGAAAGCTCTACGTGGTTTTGACAAATCTATGACAGGTATTTAATGTGAGGAATTAAAATATACTATATACAGAGATTTAATGTGGGGAATTAAAATATACAAATGTACAAAATTACAAACGCACAGGGAGAGTTAAGTATAGAAAAAATATATATTTTTTCATTCAACTACTGAAAAAGTGATGCAACCTTATTTTTGTAGTGCTTTCTTCCACCATACATAATGATGTATCGATAGGGACGACTTTTATTTAAAGAAATTTATTAAAATAACTGATTTAGTTATTTGATATATCACACATAGAATCAATACCAGCACTTTTATAATATTTGTTCGGTGGTTTTGATTTGATTTTTTTTTATTTTTTATTTGGCGCTGGAAGTCTGGTTTCAAAATTAAAAGCTCAGTAGCACGCCAAATTCTCCACCGTCAGACTGTCGTACCTTGGTATTTGCTGGAGTTTAGAAAGAGAGAGTGAAAGGCGTCGCCCATCCTCATGCTGGCGGTAGGGCGGGGGTGTGAGGGAGGGCGGGGGGTGGGAAGGGCGGTCATCAACCCCGGCACGGACCCAGTCGCGTATACTACCACCGATGTATTTTGCACTGCATAAAGGGTTGGACAGAAAACACGACATTTCTAAAGCTTTTTTAAATCCTCTGTGGCTTTTATCGTATTATCAAGCTATTTATTTTTATCAAAGTTTGAATTATGTTATTTTATTTGAGAGTTTTTTTTTCAATTATTTCTGGCTTTCACCCTTCAAGGGTGTTCTAGGCCATCATTTAAAATTACAGAGGAAGGAAAGGAGAATTTATATATTAATTTTAATTAAATGTACAAATTTCAGAATTATATGGAAGATTGGAGTCGAGTTCAGACTTAGAAGGAATGAGATGTTGAATGGAGGGGAGGCAATTTTAGATAACGCTTGATAGAATAGAGGATATTTATTTAGAGAGGGACAACCAAAAAATGTGTGATCTAAAGTGCCCACATCTAGACCACAGAATGTACAATATGGGGAATCAGAAAGTTATCAAGCGTTGATATCAGAGTATTAATTTAATTTAAATTAATGGTAGTGAAATATACTCTTAGTATAAACCCGATGAGAGACTGCTGTTTAAAAATTGGAAGATTTTAGTTACTTTTTTTTTACATCACAATTTGGGAGGCGGGTATGGGTACCTCCACCCCGGAAACCATTTATTGGATAACCAACATTTCTGCCATAGGTCACCCCAAGTGGTTCGATACGTTTGGTGACTTACGTAGTGGTGCCCGGGTTCATGGGGTGAGTTTTTCCGGTTCTTGGCGGCGGATGCATCTGCCCACTAGCTGCATGGCAGGCTGGATTCAGAAAAATTGGTTGAGGGAGTCCCTTTTACTTCTCCAGCTGTACTTTTTCGGAATATTGCCTTGCACCGCAATGGGAGGGATGGATTCATACGTCCGTCACTCCTGGACACTTGACCCCCAGATTCTTACCCACCCCTCATTCATACCCTTTTCCTTCCCAGAACTTCCTTTCCCAAAAAGACCCTCCACACAGCATCCCTTAAGATGACTTAGGCCCTGAGGGGAATTATTTTCCTCAGGGCCTCCTGAGTAGAGCTAATGTAAAAAAAACTCCTAACAGGATAATAATTTCCCTCAGGGCATATGTCATCAAGGCCCAAGGCAACGGATCAAGGTAGTCCGATTGGATAGGTCAAAGGATCACCATCAACCGGTGTCTCCAGATCTGGCCAGCCACGCAGTATATGGGTCTGAGTAGCCAAGTTCTTCATAACTTTCCTTCACCCATGATTTTCCCACTCATTCAATATTCCAATACTAACAGAATTTTAATTGTGTGATGCCTCAGTCATACTGCCTCCAGGCAGTTGAAATAATAATACGCTACCGCATTCAAAATAGCTTCCCAATTCCTTTTTAGGAGAGAACTCTTCATTTTCACTTAATTAATAAATTATTACCCCACACCACTAATAAAATTGGCCGTTCATGGCCTAGGAGGCAGATATGGCACATAGCAGTTTAGCATATCAGAAATCTGATGTAACAATTTGTCACCGACCGTAATTTTATATGACAGAGAACATAACGAGAACGAGTATATTTTCAGTATAGAAAACTAGTTTTATGTGTAACTCTATTTACGCTCTTTTCTCCCAATCCATTATTCTCTGTTTACAATACATTTTGTAATCGAAAATACGACAGAGCAATAGCCTAATTCTGTGTCTGGGCGCGACCTACACCAACACGGATCGTAGAGCCTTAGATCTATACTATCTCCAGTGGCGGGGACTACCCCACTCTGCCTTACATACTTACAACTTACATCACTAGGGGGTAAACTTTGAAAATGCAATCTCTTTAATATTCATTACATTTTTTTCAAGTTGTACTTATTCTTATTTTGAGATATGGTCAATATCGTATACTCGTATGAAGTTTTGGTAGAAGATGGGAATTAGCTTTATGATCCAAATGTATGATGATTTATTTTATTTTTAATATCAGCTCCACACAAGAGGCCCACAGGAAAATATTTTCGCTTAGGGCAAATTTGTCTACCCCTTTCCCTCTTTCACTTTGTCAACTTTGAGGAGGCTGTATGAACGGTCTTTTTAGGAAAAGAAGCTCTGGGAAGGTAAAAAGTATGAGGGGTGGGTAGGAATATGGGGGCCAGTGTATCCAGGTGAATCCATCCCTCCCACTGCGGTGCAAGGCGGTGGGTCGAAGTTGTCATATTGAAGAGGTCCAAAGGTCTCTTTCAACCAGTTCCTCCCGATCCTGCCTGACACGCAATTTTTTTTTCAAGACTCATCCGCGTCAAGACCCGGACAAACCTTACCCCATGAACCCGGGCATCCTTGTTAAGTCACCAAACGCAGCAAACCACTTGGGGTGACCTATGGCAGAGGTATTGGTTATCTAATAAATGGTTTCCGGGGCGGCGGTAGCCATACCTTCCTCCCAAATTTTAGATCATAATTTTGGACTCCAAAAAGTATTCAGTATTTGCGTTAGGATAGATAACTACTTTGTCGATTGTATCAAATAGACAAAAAATATATATATATATATATTTATGTTGTGAAGTATACAACACTGATAAAATATTGCAAGTATTGAATGCGTTAGAGATTATTAGTCAATTTTAAAGAGTACAAATATTATACCAGTTAGATACTTGGTAATGAGATAATTTGTCGTTTTCGCAAAGCAGATCACGTGAAGCTCGTGCATTTCCCGGCCATCGACCCGCGAAGCACCAAATGGGAGGTCTGCCAGAATGGAGGCTTTTCGGTGCAATAGAGGCTTTCGGAGGCTCGAGTTCTCCTTACTGGGAAACCCCATATACCCACCCCACCCCCAGAGGTAGGAGAAGTGTGGGCGCCGATGGTTTGGTCGATATTTGGCTAGACTTCAAATATCCACCCCGAATCCTGACCAGTGGCAACTGGTAATATAAGCGGCAAGGACGAGGTATTATGTCAGTTAAGGGAGGGTTTGATGTCATTTCGTCAAATAACACACTCAAGTTATTGAGCCTTACTGCATACTTCTGTACTGATACTTATTTTACTGATAAATCCAATGCTACTAACATGATGATTTGTATACGTATTTTATTGTACCTATCAAAATACTAGTAAACAACTTGGATCATTAGTCATTACAAACGAAAGTAAGCCAAAGAGTCAAGTGAATTCTAGTTCAAATCAACAAGAAGAAAAAGCACGAGTTTGTTTTTAAATAAGTTCATTGACCAAAATATACGATCTCTGTAGCGTACGCATTTGCCATTTATGTATTGATGTGATTTACGCAAGTTTATGTTTTCAATACAAAGTACCTGTCCGGGGGCTGCATAAGTCTGAATGTTTTGATGTTGATTGTGACCGTTTATTGGCCTAATAAAAATGGGTTAGGCATGGTGGAAGTTACTATAATAATCCGTTACAACTGTTTGCGACAGAGTATACATTTTTTTAATTTTATGAAATGACGCATTGTGTTCACATCTTAACTTTGACGGTGCGTTAAACCTAAACATTTATTTTTGAAAAAAAATTTCATAACCTACATATTAGCAATAAATAATATCAAAATCTTCATCCTTTTTACGATATATGAGAAATCCTTATTAAAAAAAAATCTTATTAGAAAAAGTTTTTTTCCGAAATCGAATTATTTTACACGTCATTCTTAAAAAAATATCATCATTGAAAGAGTTAATTTTTTAACCGAATAATAATTTTAAAAATAAGAACAGTTTGATGTAAACAATGTCCATATCGATTTATCGGAGCCATATCGATCAGTCTGGCTCAGCATTTCCGCGCGTCGCGTCGCTTGTGACCTTTTGGCGCGGTACTTTCTAATTTACCGTTACACCGGCAAGGACGCGTCAGAGAAAGAGAGGCAGCTAAATGCGCGAGGGAGAAGATGATACTTTCCTTGAAAAATATTATTAAACAAAATATTTTAAAACTCACTTTTTAATAAAATTCTCAGAACACGATTGAAAAACGAATTATTTTCATCTGAAAACAATTAATGACTTCGTAAGGTAAAAATAACAAAATGTAATCCTTTGTAAAAATATTATATACGGTTATAATATATGAAATGTAATACGCGACTTAATTAATTAAAAGTAATAATCACATTGATCATAAAGACACTGCATCTGTTTGGGGTCATTGTCCGCCGACGGTATTTGTTCCCTTTTCGTCTGATGTGTCTACCTCTTTCTCACGTGAGGCGAGCCCGCTTTCGCGGTCCCTCTCTAGCGACGAAAAGAGTAGTAAAGAGTAGAACGCAGTCGGTTGCCTATTTCTTTGAAACTTGCCTACTAGAAATCGCGAGCAACCGTCTAGGTCTACTTTTCATACTTGCCGCGTTCTTCGACGCGTAAGAAGGCATTGACACCGAAATAAATAGTTCAATCATAATTGAGCACTGAGTACCTAACTGATAAAACTATTTTATTTAATAAAATCTTTATTAACTTCTCTATAATTTTTAAATTCGTTATTAACTTCTTAAGAAAAACACGAAGAAAATAAATATGTTTCGTATTCTTAGCTTCTACGTACACTGTACTAGGACATCGGCGAAATAGCATTTTTACATAAAATTGCTATTTTGAATATTTCTTAGTCGACTATATTTGAAGGTAAATGAATTTACTATCATCTACATACCTTTTAATTATTCTGCGATTATTTTTGTATCAACATCCATTCCATCCGTTGCCCAGCACGAAAGTTCTAAGAGCACTACTTGCTTGGCAGATTACCTGATTTATTCAGTTCTGCTTACATTTGTTGTGAGCGTCTGTTAACCACATTATTGATAAGAGAAAAGCTGCCAAATGCATGCGCGCCTAACCTACCACATCACAACCCTTGTGTAATTCCCTGAACCTAGCACAATCCCGACCCAGACAGCCCCCGACCACCCACAAACCTCCCCAAGCCGCCCGACAAGCCTCCCACAGACATTGTACCCAACCCCCTTCCCCCCACTGGCACTGGCCCATTCATAGACCGCTTTTATTGCATACGACCTGATGTTTGCATCTATTCCACGACTAATTGTATATTTTTTTAATGTGAAATCATTTCTTTGAATGTATTAATTCCAAACATGGTATATTTTAAATGAAAATGACATACCTGCCAACGATTTGCTGTAGCTTGTACTTATTTCACATAACTGAAAGTGACGTTTTATGGGAATTATCTCAGGCAAAGAGATACAACTTTGGCGATTGATGGAATCAGTTTTTAAGAACATATGTATAAGAAAAGTAAGAAATTTGTAGTGTAGTCATAATTTCATGTCTTGTCATAAATGCTCAACCAGAAGTACAAGTCATTGCTCTGCATTGTCCAGACAGCCAGCGAAACAATAGAAAAGCTTTAAAACGTATCGGACTTTAAACTCTAGCACGATAAGAAATAAGGCAGTATTCCCATTGAAAGTGCGCTCGCTCTGTTAGAGATTATCGAGCTTCGTACAAAGGCTTATCCCATTTTCTCAACCCCTTTCTACGTAATAAATGTACCCCCTACCACCCGCCCGGAGAGCCTGCCCCACTGCGACGAATTTTGCGTAAGGTTATTGTCCTCGGTCCTATCCCAACGGCTGTCTGGTTGGAAGTTTGCGGGTTCACCCCACGTAATGTGTATTACCAACTTTATCGGGGAGGTCTTATGCAATTCTAGAGCTTCGATCTAGCTTTTTGAAGGAAGGAAGGACACAATTTATTGGAGGCTTGTGAAAAGTGTTTTTTTAATTTTTATTAATTACTAGCGCAGACCCATGAAAAATCATTCGATATTATAATTCTGGGATTTGTGAATCGACGATCAGAAATTTACCATTCGAATATTAGTAAACTTGAAAAATTACGACATCCATCAAAAAATTAAACAAATATACATTTAAAATTATCAGGCACAAGAGCTCCTCTTTTCTGATAAGGTATACATGACCAATAATGACCTTTATTATAATATTTTGTAAAATATATATGCGACTCATGAACATAAACTAAGATAAATTGATAATGTCATTGTTGTGATGTATCATCGGAAATTCGGGCGCAGTGCTAGAAAATTAACTTGGAGTAAAAATATTAAGATTGCATATTAAAATGGAGTACCTACACATATCTTTTATTTTCTAGATTGCATTCTATATAAATAGAAATATGAAATTTTGTTTCCAAATTATTTATTTACTTGGTAATTCTTCGGAACAAACGTCAACGGTTAATACGCACTTTTTTTGATAAAACTTTTAGATTCTTCTTAATTACCATAAAAGACAACTATTTGCATTGGGGGAGGTTGAAAATTATACATTTTTAATTTTAGTTACGTAAATTGAAAATTTGCTTTGTCACTGTCAAATCACTCTGTTTGCAATATTATTGTTATTTTAATATGTTGGTATTACTGATATTTTACATTCCATGTTACACAAACCTAGCGTAGCCGCTAAACTACTTGAAAACTGGGATGTTTTTCTTGCCTTGACGTGAGTAGGCGTTATAAAGGGGCACTTTCTTTTGAATCACAAACCATGTTACACAAATCTAGCGTATTTTTTTGTATAGGTTTTTTCGGTTACGCGCCTTTGAATATATTGCCATGAAGTCAGTTACGGTATTATGTAGCCTTCCATATAGTATCAGTAATACCAACATAATAAAATGACAATAATCATTACAAATTGCATATGGTGAAGCGTTGTGTCTAAATACGAAAGCAAATCTTCAATTTACGTAACTAAAATTAAAAATGTATCATTTTCAACCTCCCCCAATGCAAATAGTTGTCTTTTATGGTAATTAAGAAGAATCTAAAGGTTTTATAAAAAAAGTGCGTATTAACCGTTGACGTTTGTTCCGAATATTTACCATTTACTTCTGCCTAAAGTTATGCCACTAAAAGTTATTTTCCATTTTTTCGCCAATAATCGTTTTGGAATTATTTTATCCTTACCGAAAGCGGTTTCAAATAGGCCAATATTTTAACTTGATAATAATTTTAAACTTGATGGTATACCAAGTTAAATCAACCAGACAGTTAGCAAAAAATATATAACAGCACACCATTTCATTTCATGTGTACATGCTATATTTCATTATATGAATTATCTACTTTTAAGAACGATTGTTATATTTTTTTATAATAATAAAAAATACTGCACTTATGAATGATTTGAACCAAATAATTACGTGGATATATAAATAAAGATTTCCATATCAAGAAAAAAACTATTTCAATAATTTAAATTCCATATTTATCAAAATAATATTAATTAACAAAAGATAACAAAAAATACATTTCGGATTCACCCAGAAACCATACGGATTAAAATAATTTTCTCGTAACTTTAAATTAAGCGACTGCAGTACTTCTCGCCTCCTGTGTTCAATCGTAGAGAGCCCTACGTCGGTCAATGACCCCAGCTACACACCCAGTCGGCTGCTGTAGCAACCCCCTCCCCCCACCCCAATCCACCGCATGACCTACCAAGTACACGCTACGACCGCACCAACACTGGCACGGCTCTACGACTGTAAACTGTAAAGTACTACGGCGCTACGAGCTACGGCTAGGACAGATTGACTTTGTGGAGCGTTGTTTGTGTGGGTCTTGCACTGGAGATACCTCTACTTGTGTATGGATTGAAAAACTTGTGCATCGCATTGCGGAAAATGAAAGGGAGTGGCGCTTTCTCCGGTTTCTCTGTTCCCGAGTCCCAAGGGGTGAAAATTAGAACTTTTGCCCTAAAAATCCTTTCAGTAGTAATCATTATGCTCATTTCAGTGCATGCAAATAGTTTTCCAATTAAAGTGTTATAGTAGCTTAGTTGGTGGGGTGATCTTTTAGAGTTTTAAAGTAATACATTTTTGCCACTCTTTGGGGGTTTTTCACAAATGCAGTGATTATTTTATTTTTAAAATATAATATAAAAAACAAAGTAATTGCTTCATATGAAACAAATAAAAATACTTGCAAAAGGCTCAAAACTCGGCTAACTTATCCGATATATAGGCACTATTTATAGGTTTGAGTAATGAATGGTAAACTCAGACTTTATAAATAAGCAAATCGAAAATATACGATCTCCTCTGGGTAAGCTATCAAGAGGAAGGTGAAATACTTATATTTTTTTGCATTACTGATTCGAGAAGATTAGTTGATCAATATTAACAAAAATCAATTCAATAATCCTAAGAATTTACATAAAAGCCGTAAATTTAAATTGTGAGTTTTTTGTCAATTTTTATTTAGTTTGTGAGTACATAAATGTTTTTCAAAATTCACAAAACCATTCGGTAAGCGGAAGAAATGAAAAGGATTCGAAAACTTCAAAGATTTCGTTTCATAAACCTATATTATTATTTGAAAAGGGGCAAAAAATATGAAACGGTTAAATGCACTTCGGGATATTATTATTTGTCTTGATCTTAAAAATGGCAGCGCGCCAGAGAGGCAGATGTTTTAGTTCTTGGAAACAGATCGTCGGTCATTGCTTTATGAAAGCACCATTCTAAAATGAGCAAAAATACTTAGGCATTTTGGACATTGTGGACACACAGCATAATGAATGATCCTTTGAATATATTGTTGGCCATTTTCTACGTAATAAAGAAGAATTATTTATAACAATCGAATGGATTTATTGTGGTATGGAGCCTTTAATGAAAAGACTTCTCTCCGGTTCTGAGGATTTAAAAATAATTCAAGAAAAATAAGGTAAATCGCATATGCATTTGTGTACTACCCAAATGAATTTATGCGCTACCCAATACGTGTTGTGTGAGTGTATTGACATTCAGTGAAATGGATTTTTAATTGTTTTGTTGTGCAATTAGTTCTGAAGTTGAAAAAGATTCTCGTAAGTTTAACGTACGATATTACTACTTATAAAAATCATGGATGAGTAGAGGAAAGATGTTTATTCGTTTTACATTGCTGATTTAGACGCAAACCAAGAAATACTGATGTTAGAAATAATCTTGAGAAACGTTCAAACAAAATAAAGCAATTGAAAAACTCGCGAAAGGACCAATCTCAACGCTTCTTCTATGAAAGCGAACGGTAATATTGCTAGATACATTTCTAATCGCGCACTCCATATTGTACAAAGTAACCACGGATTAACGACCAGGTAGGACAAGACAGGTAAAAGCATTATAACGGTACACTTTACCTTCCTGCTTCACCACAATAGGCACAAATATACAACTACCGCCGCCTTGAAAACTTGCATTTGAAATGCTGATCGCGAGTAGAAAGTGATAGATAACTAGAACCGTGATCGTTTTCAGGTCGGCTGACTTGTCGGGATCTTTGTCGAGTTTGAGTGTTACTCGCAGGGATAATACTCAAGTGGAGCTCGCTCGTGAAGTTAAAAGTGGTTGAACTGCATTCAGGTGTTTGGTATTGTCAGCGTGGCGCACAATGGTCGCCCATTATGGCCATTATCATAAGGACACAGATCAGTAGTTACGCATTTTAAAATTTATGTTGTGGTGATTTTACCGTTTCAAACACGCATTGAATTGCTTTCATTGGAAAAGTCCACCGGTCATTCGAAATGTTAAAGATTCCTTCGATGTACGAGTAGGAACGAAGCATTAATAAAACAATTTATTTAAATGATAGGTATATATTGTTTTCACCATTTATTTGCAAACTCATATACTATCTAATTTTACTTAGTCGTATTCTCAAAGTAACTAAAATAATTGTTATTGTAAGTAAACGCGTTTTTTGCCCATGAAATAATAACAAATTTTGCCATGTGAAAAGCTTTTAAGCTCGTCCGAAGAGCCGACATTAGCGGCAGGTGTTTTAGTGCAAAGGCTTGCCTGAGCAGACTTCTGCTCAGGCTGACTGAAAACTTCCAAGTTAAATAAATAATTTTCTTACGAGACAATATTAAAAATAATATATTAAATAAACATCATTCGACAGATGTAACAGACTCCAACACGCGCCATTAGAAATATGTTGGAACAATAGTTTAAGTAATTAAATTCTCAATCCTTTCGTCTCTTATTTATTCAACCCCTTAAAAATTTTACCCGTTATATACATATTTGACCTAGATATATTAACTATTCAATTTTAAGTGTGCCATCTGTTTCCGATATTGTACGCGAACAACCAACTGATTGACGTTGTTGCACCTTGAAAATATCCAGGTGATTGATTTGGTGCACCCTTTGTGAGTATGCGCCTTGTGTAGCCTTCTTTGAACACCGTGTCACGTACACAAATAATAATACAGACGGTTACGACCTAAGATACTTTTATCATGTTTATTAAATTAATATCCTTTCGTCATTTCTAATGTTTAAACAATCCACCCTATGAAGAAAACTTAGGTAAAAAACTTAAACGCTGACCAGAAAAAAAACCTTTTCATGCTTTTGCTGTAGGCTAATGCTATTTGCTTCAAAGTTTATAATAATGACCCCAAGTCGAGGAAACCATTCTCGACATTTTTAGTTATTTTCATAAAGCCTCACCTGATCTTAATTTAGTACTGCTAGTTAATGTTAATTGAAACGGCGTGATGGTTAGTTAGTTAGTTAGTTAGTTAGTCTTTTATTTAGTTACTGACTAGTTTTCTAAAGAAACCCTCCGTTGTATCAGGTGCAACGAATCGTTCAGGAATCACAATTTGCTGTAAATTTCGGAAAATATTGATGTTCGGGAGTTTAAATTTTAAAAAATACATGTTTTTTTAGTTTTGAGTATTAAGTTGATTATTAAAAAAAAAACAAATGTATACATATAACAAATGTAAAATAAATGCTCTTTACCTCAGCAAGAAAAAACATATTTCTCATACATTTTTAAATTCGTATAATACTATACCGTTAGGTCGCTTCGAAAAAAAATAGCCCCTTACAGCATATGAAATGCATAAAGCATCTTATGCACTGATCTCGCGAGGGATTGTATGCTTTATGGTCGGTTGCATAAGGCTGCATTGACTGCATTCTGGAGACCCAGAACCGCTTTATTGTCATGTCTCACTGGGATCTGATTTCAGTGGGTATATCGTGTTTTTTGACGTGGGTGCATTTTTTGTGTCGGGATACGCATTATTGAACGCCCGTAGAATATTTAAACCGACCTAACTGTATCATTTTTTGTATTCCTAAATCGATATTTTTCTTCCTGTATTCTAAATAAAAACACAGGCTGATGATAACAATTCTTTATGATATTTAAGAAAAAATAAGAGCTACCATACTGAAGGGCAACGGGACTGTAAAATACATGCATTTCTAGAGCCTTTTTAATACAGGCTATTAATTTATTTATTTAAGTGTTGCACCAATTTAGCCGTTTACTTAACATAGGAGATCTTAGAATAATGACACGACAAAAACCGTGGAAGACTTATCCAACTTGTGCCTTTATTTAATTTGAAGTATTCTTATAATCTTCACTTGAAGTCATTCGCAATTTCGATGCTGAAGCAAATTCGTGCGATTCTATGCGCTTAGTGAATGTATTGAGTACACTGGAGTTCAACGGCCTTTGACCACCGAAAACGAGTAAAGCGGGAAGATCGCTTCCCCCTCTACAGCCTCTCCCCCCCAGATCTGTCCTCCCTCTCTCCACTCCCACCGTGGGAGGAGAAGGTGGAGTAATCTTAACTCTGCATTCCAACATCTTATTAATGTGAGAATCTTGCAAATAACGTGAATCGCAATCAATGTTATAATACTATCCATTGACTTTCTTATGTCGTATATTTACACATGAATGAATATATTATATCGTACCATACATCAAAATAAAATTTTTGGTAAAATTCCCGAGGATCATGGAAAACTATCACTTACAATAATTTTTTACTGGTGGCAGGATTAAAAAAAAGGTATGTAAACAATATTTTTTTTATTCTTGAAACAAATTTGATTCAGATAAGTTTTTAGATTTTCACGGCCAAAAGCATTTTCGTTGTTTTTTTTTTGGGGTGTTATGCCGTGTTGCGCTACCTCCTTCTTTAGCCGACGTTTCGACACATCGTCGGATCTGCCCTGATGATGGACACTGCAACGCTGTCCAAAACGTCGGCTAATGAAGGAGGTAGTGCAACACGGCATAACACCCCAAAA
This sequence comes from Limnephilus lunatus, assembly GCA_917563855.2. Taxonomy (NCBI): domain Eukaryota; kingdom Metazoa; phylum Arthropoda; class Insecta; order Trichoptera; family Limnephilidae; genus Limnephilus; species Limnephilus lunatus. The sequence continues at coordinate 67,198,236 of OU830597.1, read as the reverse complement.
ACAAACAACGAAAATTTGATTCATTTTGTCAATAATTTATATTTAGATTTATAAAAATTTCCACCACAAAAATAAGTTTTTTTTAATTCTAAGTCCTCCAACATAGAAAAGTCACCCGTAAGTGTACTAATTTAAAAACTGCTATTCACCCGTCACGAAATACGTAAGAGTAAACTGTTTAATATTCCATCCACGATTCGATTCGTCTGGTTCAAAGTCTAAAGTGACACTTTCATAAAACAGTTATATGAAATAGCCTCCAGATAATAACATAACTTCTACGAATTCGCCATTTCGGAATTATCTCAAGGTTGATCAACTCTTGGATTTTCCGTTAAATTACATGCGAGAATCTGTTTCTCATTCTGAGCTATTTTAGCAGGCGCGGCGCACAGAACGAGGAAGAGGTTGAGATGGTGACTGTAGAGGTAGAGTGTAGAAGCACCGTTGTTTGGGCTCACAACTGGTTCTATGGATGGCCGCGGGCGTTCAATCGGCCGCGGCTGCCTGACAAGTGCGCGCCGCGATGCTCCGTGACGCCTCGTGACGCCCTGTGATGACGGTGACGCGATTCGACGTCGATTGACTTTGACATTTAGTGGTTAGATGTATTCGATCACCATGTAGGTAATTAAATACAGATAAAATGTATTAAATTGATATCTTGTTCGCTTAATGATTTTTGATTAGATAGGAATGCGTGCATTATATTATCTATCCAATTTACTCCTGTCATTACGAGTTTAGGTATAAATAAATGATCGAATTAGTTAACACATAATTTTCGGTATAGAATTGTATTATTTACGATGCACAGGAAAAAATCATTTCATAATAAAGATCAAATTTTTTTATAACTAAAAACTTTATGTATTATGTGTATATAAAAAAGAAAGATTTAACTCATTTTCAAAAACTATGCTTTGTGTACTAAGTTCATAATTCACCACTAAAATAAAGCCAATAAAGTAGTTTTTTATATCCCGAAAATAAAATAAATCTTTCATAGATTATGGATATTGAAGTTCAAATTCATGGCAAAAAAACTGAGTAATAATAGAGAAAAGGAAAAAAATACACATGATTTAGTAGTTTTATTAACATTTTCGTGGTTTCCAAAAAGGCAACGATTTAGAAAAAACCCAAATCGATTTAGAAAAATCCAAATCGATTTACGAAAAATCTTTCTTTTAATGAAAATTTTCTTCCAACTTTTGACGAGTTCATAAAATCTTTTCAAAGTGTGAATTATTCTCATCTTAAAATAAAAAGGAAGAAGCGCAACACAAAAACTTCGCTTCGTGAAAAAATATAATCATTTTGTTTCGGAAGTACGAACATTATTTTTATTTATCATCACTTTGTCTCATTCAGGCACGATAAAATAAGCCATAAGAGAGAGGATATTGAGTCTACTTTCGCTTGGCAGTCTCGTTCGACCCGCACCATGCGCGGTTCAACGACCGACTTTTCATGAGTTTGACGGCCCCAAATATTGTTATATCACACCGGCTCGATGTCATTGCCAAAAATACATCTTCGGCATGGTAAGCGAAAATCGATCTACGGGTACTAGCAACTACCTTGTAATTCCATTGTCGTAATACAAATTACCAGTATCAAATTGGCTTGAAACTTTTTACGCGGTTAAATTATCTGATCATGTTATTTATTTGAATAGTAACTGAATATAATTATACTTATGATATTGATATGAAATATAATCAACTAACGTTTTTTGACTTCACACATAATATTCACAGGCTACTGGGCATTTCTTCAAATCATTGTTTAGTTTTACGAGCATTAGCTTTTGATATATAATAAATTAAACAAATTTTTATTTACTTAATTTTGAAAAACGATGAATAAATTATCATTATTTTAATAACGTTTAGTGCACAAGAGAAAGGATTTAGATGGTGCCTGACTTCCGAAACAAATAATTATTCAGGAGCTGTTTGAACGTGACCTGAAAATGAATCGTAGTCACGCGTCCTTGGAAAGTTATTTCGGGAGGAATATGCTAATGAGCGTTGAAGCTTCGCGGAATATGGTCATATAGATACACAGGCACAGTGAAATTAAATGCCCAGCAATTTATGTACGCTCGGTTAATTGGCTTCGTGCAAAATTGCCTTGAACTTGATGAACTTGGCTTTGAAACTGAACGCTGATTGCGTTATCGTTGACTGTTAAATTGGCATACGATTAAATTAAGTGTAGGCATTTTTTTAACAACCAGGTACTTACTACCCTTCTTCGGTTTACTTGACATAAACAACAATACTTTATCACATACTGCATACAACACGACGATATTTTAGTATCTCTCATATTTAAGTAATCCCTGAAAACTTGTCCATAATCATTTATAAAATGGCTCCGATGATTGTAGATACGTATTGGTACATGCATTTATGGAAAGCTGTACAATATTTTTGAATCAGGCAAATAAAATAAAAACAAATTGGGCAATAAGAAATCTCCAGTCAAATTATGTTTTGGGTTTCTTGCTTACCATCCTGTTGATTCTCGTGCTAAATCAAGCGAACTTGCTCAAATTAGGCTCCTTTTCTAAATAAAATATCATCAATGATCAACATGTAGACTAGTTCATTTACTTAAACAAGATTTATGACAATACAAAATAATAAATAATTTTTTGATTTTTTACCTCTTTCTGTGATATAATCGGTCGGCAAGAACACGCTGCTAAATGTTCTTCTAATCGGAGTAATCCATCTCCAGAAATAATCCAATAACTTTTCGTCACAATGTTTTTATACAACCATCACGTTCAAAATTATTTTTTCATAACGTCGCAATAACAATCATCAATACACTGCTATGTTTATATTTCAGCGATTCCACTGACAATTTAATCCAAAGTACAAGGTCACAGGAATTTTAACACATTAATTTAATTCACTTTACACAATACATTATTCCACTTTTGTTTTGAACTGTCACAATTTTCGTTCGGTTTTTAAATTTATTTTCACTTTGTTTTTGGAACTGTCACCACTGTTGTCACTTATGCGGGATTATTCACAACCGTCATTCGATGCGGCGCGGCAATGCGGAGAGTTCAAGTTCAACGACTGCCGGTGAGTTCGCTATCTTCCGGCAATAGAGCGGAGTGCGCAGTGGCGTGGCCTGGGAGTACCGTGGTGGGATGTTGCCTGGTCGGGGCTCGAGTCCACACTGTGGCAGGGCCCGGGCCCCGGCCGGGGGGAGGCTCAATGGGCCCGGGTGAACGAACCGGGCAGCGGCGTTACGTCTGCTGTTACGGGCCCGAGGAGGACCCGTTACGTCCCCGTGGGGTGCGCTTCTCCATCTGTGGGCCGCAAGCAAGCCTGAGATTTACACCTAAGAGGTGCAGTAAAAACATACTCAATAAAATTACACAACACTATGTCACTCCTACAATGGCTAATTTATTTATTTTTGAATTAAACGAAGATTTTTAAAGTAAACGAAAATTTGATGAAACCGATGAAAACATACAGATTTATATATAGATATATATATATATTGCAGCAACGTTTCAGCAGATAGGTAGGCTAGCTGTACTCTTTGAAAAACAATTAAATAAATTGAATTAAATTAACTAACGTTCGTTCATTTCACAAGCGGTATGTCAGCTTTGTGTAACGGTAGTAGGAACTTTTCAATAATGATAGGTAATTCGTTACCTGGGAAAAACTTATAATTATAACTTCCGTGAATAAGTAAATTAATGATAACTTATTACATTTGCGAGCTTACCACGATTGGATTCAATTAAAGGTAAAGATTTCATAGAAAAATGATAAACTACTAATGAGTGTGGCATCAAAATAATTATATAACTTCATTATTCTTCGTCCTTATATTTTTTCACTGTTTCCACTTTTTTATGTAATATCTTCAAAATACGCTCAGTATATCGATTGTCCAGTTGATTATTGACATCTTTTAAGAAAATGAAGAAAGAATTTTTCGAATGCTTATCATAAATCAAAATTTATTTACCGGGTAAATAATACCGGGAAGCATATCCGTCAGGTACCCTAATACTAATATGACCTTTTAAAATATCCTATTAGTGACCCAAAGAACGTCAACATTTTGTTTACTTCACTACAAGTTTTTCTGCATCGTAATTTTTTTGGTGGTGTTTATGAGTAGTATGAGTACCAGATAGAGGGTACACTATTACATACAACTGCATAGGTACTCACCTCAAATTTCATTTTTTCCGTCATGTCTGACAAATCAACTGAACGATCGATATTTTAATGAATGATTTTAAAAAAAGAGAAATATTTAGTTCAAATCAATTTATGAATCAACACGAAAATTACCTTATTAAAAAAGCACTTCATTTTCATCAATGGTTGATAGAATTTTGAAAATAACTTTTCAAAATTTCATTTGTTAACATACATAGCTAAAGGTTTTTTTTTTTGGTTTTTATTATTCAACGCACCACGAAAAACGATAACGTCGCAATTAAAGTTGTTGAACTGGTGTAAAATAAATAATTCTAGAAATTATTTCACATGTTTTTATATAATGTTTATATTTTTTTACAATAAGTATACAATTTTTTATGTTTTCACAGAGTTGAATAGGAAAATCAAAATAGCATTTCCTCACCACAGAGAGACAAGGCTCTTGTGTCTGGTGAGGGAATTCTAGTTTAGTTACATAAAATCATGTAAATAGGTAAATAATAAAACAGTTCAAAAATAACAAAAAGTCAGAAAAAACGCTAGATTTATCAAAAACAGATTTCAACATTTAAAAAGATAAATAATAATAACAGATACGGCTTATGGTAGTTAAGGTAATTTTTCAATGCTTAAATTTATGAATATTTTCGACAATTTTTAGTTTTAATGGGAGGTTGTTAAAATTAGTTATACCTAGATATAAATATGTATACATACGTATGTATTTTTAAATACATAGGAAATATAATTCCATACAACATCGAGTTATGAAAATCAAACACTTTGACAACCGCATCAAATGCGCAGTGCAGCCGTGGATAATATTCACGGTTACGGTCAAATACTCAGCAGACACAATCACGGCCGCTGCGATTACACCCCTCCGCCGCCTCTGCAGAGCGACTGTTTTACCTTGGCAGTGAATAGAGGAGAAGAGTATTGCTCCAAGCAGGTACAGAGAGAGATGGAATGCCGTGTTTCCGCCCCGTACCCACATATATTCATAGGTAAATGCACTATTCAGATAAAAAAAATTGCAATAGATTAAGTAGAACGCGTGGAGATATATTGCATGAACGAGAGATGTTTTAGTATAAAAGTGACTTTCTTTTTTTTTTTTATTGGAATCGTTCTGATTGTAGATAGAGCTGGTGAAATACTTAAAGAGAAGTATTTTCCATTTTCTGCAAATGTATCCGAGAAAATAATGTAGTCAATAAATTCATCGGTAAGACTGACAAGGAAATTCATTTGCCGAGAGGAGTTAGCTAGTTACGATTAGCAGCGATTGATGACTCGTTAGACAAAAAAAATGTACGACAGAACATTACTGCACGGTGGGTTTTTTAATGTTTCTTTGAATAATTTATTACAAAAAAAGAATATAATAAAACGATTATTATTATACTATGTTACGTTCTATTTATATGTATTGTGGTAAAATCAAGAACCAAAATACAAAAGAAGAGATGCAAAGTCAATTAAAAGCTTTAATTCGGGAAGCGGGTATGGGTAACCATTTATTGGATAACACCTCCGCCACAGGTCACCCTAAATGGTTCGCTACCTTTGGTGACTTATTAGGGGTTCCCGGTTCATGGGGTGAGGTTTGTCCGGATCTTGGCGGCGGATGGATCTGCCCACCCACTGCGTGGAAGGCCAGATCGGGAGAGATTGGTTCAGGGAGGCCTTTTGATCTCTCCAGCAAGACTGTCTCGGAATACTGCCTTGTGCCGCAGTGAAAAAGTTGGATTCATACGTCCGTTACTCATAGACACTTTGACCCCAGATTCCTACCTCATACCTTTTTCCTTTCTAGAACTTCCTCTCCTTCCTTTCCTAAAACGACCCTACACACAGAATCCTCGAGTATTACATAGACCCTGAGAAAAAAAACTTTATGAATAAAATTAAGAAGTGCCAGGAATACATGACGCGCAAATGGATCGATCTTAATAAGAGTTGTAATAAGATGTCGGTAGACCAGTAGGGGCATATACGGTAAGATGAATGAACGTGAATGATGCAAGGTACGTCAGAATATTAATTTTTATGTGGTGTCAATGAGAAAAATGGTATTTTTTGATGTCATAAAGACATTAACAATATTATTTTTGGCATTAAAATAAAAAATTTAACCCTTAATTTTTTTTTAACTAATTTGTTATTAATTTAGATCTGACAAATATGATCTGACATACTTTTAACATAATTACAGTGTTCCTACATCATTACGCAATATTTTTTAGTTCATGGTTTTTAAAGTTATACGAAGAAAAATAAAAGACATTAATAAATTAACTATAATTTTGCATGTTCGTTAATAATCATCTGGCTCTGATTTTACACCTAGTTCATTAATTTTTGATATTGTATTTTAGTATAAAGAAAGTGAGTACATATTTAATGTCGGATTTAAGATATCGAATATTGTAATTATTTTACACTTCATCAATACATACTCTTAAAAAATATAAGGCTCAGAAGATCATTAAAAATGATGCAATTTAATAGTTCATCGTATTTTCATCGAATGCACAATGCAGATTGTATTATACACACTACAGTACCTATCGTAAACTCTTTGTAAGTATCTGCTTGTAATTTTAAATGCATATTTGGAATTGATTTATAATTTATAAACCATGTTATAGTCCCCTGACTTATTTTAGCTACCAGTCACGTCATAAACTTATCGTACCCCTTTCGATTGAAAATAAACCGGGCCGATTATTGGGAAATTCTTTATTTTATTACATTGACTACTTAAAAAGCAAGAGTGTGTATTATGAAATACCGCAAAAGTGCCATAAATCTGTTGAAGGCGGAAGGGTCCCTTCGACAAACTACCTGAGGTCCCTAAGGTACCTACAGACCTCTAGATAACATAATATGAGCTACCTGCGCAGGCCAGTGAGACATAACGGGAAAGCTTTTATTTGGACCGAAGAAAGAACCTGCCAAACCCCTTATTGTGAGACCAAGTTTTCGGTTTTTGAGTTACAAAAATTACCGTTGCCGCTAATCGTTCGACATAAAACAAATAATTTATTTTCATGTCGTAAATTATTATCGCTAGCATTATATACTAGTGAAAATCATTCATAAAGTTGGTATGTGCACCTACACAAAAAATTATTGTGGAAGCGGAAGGAACATACGCACACCGTTTTAGTATATCTCTATGTACACACATGACGGTTGGCACTTTGCAAAATTCGAAATAAATATCATATATTTACTTAAATTTACGTGATGATGTCAAAATTTTCTATTTTCGAAACTAACTGAATTCAATGGAACTATATCATCCCTTAAATGGGGATTGTTTTGAGGCTGAAAGAAAGTAAATTGAACGGGGAGGACGAAGTTCAGACTCTTCAAATATGGTCAATAAACACTAAAAATAACAAAAGCTACGGATTGGTTTTGAAATGGGAATATGCTTAGTTCCTACCGTGACATCATTTATCCAGTTCCCTAACAATCACCTTGCTGGAAAAGTATTTGAAATTTAGAATAATGGCGAGAAAAATAGTGAAAAAGTCGAATGCGTTTTTTTTAAAACAAGAAGATTTTGATCTACCCTGGAAGCATGTTATTGGTGTTTTTCGTAAACCGTAAACATAATCCCGTTTTCAAGAAAATAAGGAATTTAACTATATCGGAACTACGAGTACTTCGTATCGTACCTCGTACATAATATCGTTTTGAACTAATTCCTTTTATTGTGGCGATAATTAACTCGAGGTTTCGCGGTGAAATTATATAACGATATTGTTGTTGTGACGTATACTCCTCCGCAGAGGTACGGTGGTAAGTGATTGGTTGGCCTTTTTCATTTCCCTTTTCCTGACTTACCTTATTTTCCCTGCACATATTACCAATTTCAGCAAACACCATTTCATCTAGTTTAATTTTTAGTATTTGCAGTCCATTACAAATGCATTTGAAGCTGTAATTCGCAAGTAGTTTAGTAGCAACAACATTACTTACAAGTGTTAGATTCTGAATAGCGGTGTCTTACCAGGACGATACTGAGAGCATTTTTCATACTAAAAGAGGTAAAAATGTACATTATCCAAAAACTTTTGATATTACACTTTAAACGTACAATAAAATAAAAACCTGACCATGTAGGGATTTCAAAGAAGAGTACCGTAGTTTCTGAGACAATAAGCTCACCTTTCTGCCACAGAGGTCGAATAAACAATGTTACATAATATGATAGACAAATTAATATATTACGTACTTATTTTTTAATAGTATGTAATTACCACAGTAATTTGTTTTGTCCTTGAATTTGATCTTCATCGCTAACAAATCAGTAAACCACCACCCACGATACATTTATTGCGTCTAACTTATGAGAACATGATGATAGGTGTAATTAAGTAATTTTGCTCTTCAAATTTGACCTTCGTTAAAGTCACGAAATTATTGAAGTAAAACTTCTTTACGCACGCTCGACACTTGGGGGTAAAATGATGAATACGTTATGAAACGTTACGAAAAAATATGAAACGTTACGAAACGTTACGAAAAAATATTAAACGTTACGAAAAAATGTGACACGCTAATCAATATGAAACGTTATCAATGTGAAACGCTAATAATGATATGAGTTGAGTTGAGTTGAGATCTGAAAGCTGAGAGCTGAGAGCTGAGAGCTGAGAGCTGGGAGCTGAGAGCTGAGAGCTGAGAGCTGAGAGCTGTGGGCTGAGAGCTAAGAGTTGAGAGTTGAGTTGAGTTGATGGGGATGTTGAGGGGATGGGGATATTTTTATTCCTGTTATTGTTATATTTTTAATGGACGGCATAAGTTAGTGAAGTTTTACTTCAGTCGTATGGTCTAAAGCACACTCGTTTTTTTATAAAATAATTGAAGTTGGTTGTTAAAAATATCAGCATGACCATACAGCACCACAGAAATATTAAAGCGGGCCAAGTAAAATAAAAAATTAGTACCGATTTCATTATCTTATCACTTACATAGAATATTTTATATTTTTATATTTACAACCTGTGGTTTTGTGAAAATCTTGCAAATAGCATTAAAAATAACATAAACAGAATTAAAAAAAAACTTCTTTTTAAACCTTGTATTATTATTATATTTTTTATATTAGCCCCATACAGTAGGCCTGGAGGAATATAATGGAATATGATGCTCCGTGGAAACTTTTTATGAAAAGAAGGAGAAGAAGTTTGGAGAAGAAAAAAGGTATGCGGGTATTCCGCAAACATGGAATCTGGGGTCAGTGTGTCCAGGAGTGACGGACTTATGAATCTCTCCACTCCACTGTGGTGCAAGGCGATGTTCCGAGAGAGTCTGCTGGGAAGATCAAAAGGTCTCCCTCAACCAGTGTCTCCCGATCCGGCCGGCCAAGTAGTTTCCGGACAGATGCATCCGCTGACAAGATTTGGACAAACCTCACCCCTTGAAACCCAGGCACCCCTGCTAAGTCACCAAACGTATCGCACCACTTGGGATGACCTTTGGCAGAGGTATTGGTTATCCAATAAATGGTTCCCGGGGTGGCGGTACGCATTCCTATATGACATTCGACGTACATTTACCACCAAATCAAAAGGGCACATTTCAAGGTTTTAGGCATACTAATAAAATAATTTCTCTTACATGATTTCCCAGACAAAACAGATCTGGAGGGGGGGAATAAACTTTTCCCAAGTTAATAGTTAGGACGGGTTGTTTCAAAAAATTTGACGGATTCATCAAATATGTGATGTTAATTTTCACGTTCTGTGTAAGTTCTATTCAAGTTCTGTGGGTATATTAGTTTTATGAAGAAACTGGTATATAATGATATAATAACAGAACTTGAATAGAACTTACACAGAACGTGAAAATTAACATAAAATATTTGATGAATCCATCAAATTTTTTGAAAAAACCCGTCCTTAGTTTCTTTATTTATTTTTTACATAACGTACTATGTAATTTAGGGAATTCTAGAAAAAATATTCGGCAATCTACCTGCTTTAAAAATTTACCAGTTACTATTTTTTCCGTGCCGCAAACAAGTCGCGTGTGAGTTTTAGGTCCATTTTACTGGAGAGGGCTACATAAATATATATTTTTAAACTATGTAAATAACTAAATTTAAATATAAACATATTTCAATTATGCTAGATTTCTTATTTCTTTTGCCGTTTTGCATTACTGAAATATTTATCGTTGGCTAAAGATGGGCAATGTCCGATTAAACGGAGGTAGAAACTGATATCTGAGTGTTTCTGGAAAAGGTAAAAGCATTATTAAAATACACGATCTATCCACCATTTTCGGGGGTCCCTAGTAATCCCTCATTGGGTCATACGTGATTTTAACCTTCAGGGAGGTAAAAGAGTTTTAAAAAAGTTTGATTTCCGCATTTGGGTTTCATGTCTGCTCCACCCCCGATGTTATTTCCATACTAATATTTGGCCACTCCAAGCTCTCATAGTCATTACAATATTATTTAATAAAATATTGTACAATGCAACCAAAACACACGAACCACATAATTATATTTAAATTTTGGGAGGTGGATATGAGTACCGCCACCCCGGGAACCATTTATTGGATAATCAACACCTCTGCTATAGGTCACCCCAAGTGGCTCGCTACGTTTGGTGACTCAGCCGGGGTGCCCGGTTTCATGGGGTGAGGTTTGTCTGGCACTTGGCGGCGGATGCGTCTGCCCACCAGCTGCATGGCAGGCCGGATCGGGAGAGAGTGGTTAAGGGAGTCCACGTGACTTCTCCAACAGTACTCTCTCGCAACATCGCCTTGCACCGTAGTGGTTAGGATGTCCGTCACTTCTGGACGCATTGACTTTATTCCCCAGCTACCCACCCTTCATACTCTTTTCCTTCCCAGAACTTCCTCACGTTCCTTCCCTAAAAACACCCTCCCCACAGCATCCCCAAAGATAACACAGGCCCTAAGTGAAAGTATTTTCCTTAGAACCAGTGAAAAAAAAATCTACTTCAAACTATAATAATATCTAAATAATAGTAAAATCTAATAATAACGTGTATTATTGGGTTCGAGTCCCAGAGGTGCCAATATCTTTTTCTGATTTTTCTGTCTCCAGATTTTCGATTGAGTTTCGCTAATATTGTCTTCATTTAATTAAATATTACAATTTGAGGTTTTACTCATAAAGTTAAAAATAAAAAAGGTGTGTTTTTGCTCAATTTACGCAACGGATCAGGACAATAAATCTAAAAGGTACTAAAACAAATTATCTAACTCACCGTCGCGCCGTTTCAGGGACAGGCAGAGAGGATAGCCCGCTAAACAGTTCGATCTAGGCACACGCTTCTTGTTTCACTTACGTTCATACCCTTCTGATTAACTGACTTGACATGGCCCGACTCAACTATTTAGTTAACTTGATCGTGCCATGTCTTCCTCGGACGTTTCCGACTGCTTTTAATATTCACAATCGCGTCATTACACACATTTTAAAAATCGTTATTGTCTCCATTACCAGGAATTGATCTATAGAACTTTCTGCAAACAGCTACTTGTAATTTAACCAATACGCGAATTTGACTTATCATCAAATAAGCTAACCCTAACTTCAATGCTTACCTATATCATGTCTCGACTTATTGACATAAAAACCCAACCCCACGCTCTTTATCATATTCGAGTATTTTTTCAATACCGGCTTCATATAATATTGGTCTTTTATTTTATTCTCGTGACATCTGTTTTAAATTATGTTATCCGCATCACACGAGTGTTCTATCTACTCTAATATATGGACCTGGACGAACAGAAAACAAAATATTATTAATCAATATCTACATCTTTTTATGATATCTGTCTACACTCAGGGGAAAGATTTCAACAAAACAAAAAATATGCTCTCAATTGAAACATACTTCTTACATTCACAAAAGATGCTTCAAAATAAATATTCCCACACAAATATGTCTCAAGCCTTTGTACAATTTTTAAATTAATTGCATTTGAGCTAATTTGTTTTTATATATTGCGTAGTGTGTGTGTAAATGCATTGTAATATTCATATCTAAATATGAATCATATGTTTAGTAATAAACAACTGAATGTATGGATGCATACTTTTAGTTTCTTCTAAATAATGATGGCGGGTCTCATCTTTCCTTGAAGATCAATGTACGAAGAGCTGGCCTTGACTATTCTTGGCGCTGTAAAAAACGAATAAGGGGTCAGTGAATTGCCAAAGAAATCCGCGGGCGGGAACATCCAACCCAACTGAAAACTTTGGTGGAATATTACCTCGAATATATTGGGTACCTACTCACCCTTTCGTGGCCTTGAGACTGGTTAAACACGTTGAATAAAAATCTTAACCATCTACTGATAAAATTTATATATAGTGTGGACTCGTAGGTGCAATTAGGTTATTTTGTTTACTTAGAATAAGACGCTTAGATCAGTAGCCGTTTATTTTAAGTATGCATTCTTCTCCAATTATTTATTTATTCGTTTGTGGGACTGCTTGTTCATGAGATCATAAAGCACAAATCATATAGAATTTTTCGTTCGCCATTGTGTTGGAACATCTGTAAATTATACGTGGGCAGAAATGGCAGATTACGTAATTATTTATGGATGATACTTTAATATTATGATCTCACAAGATCAATGTACTTAGCTTCGGTGTTGTTGATGATTTTATCTTGAGCATTATCGAATGACGCATCATCCATACGTCCTGATGTTAGTCAGAGATAAACCATTTTCAACAAAAAAGCTATTAATTATTTTATTTTTGTTCAAATGCCCTTGATGGGATATTTCTCAAAATATGGCGATTTTTAACGAATAACTTTAAATATCTAAAAGTTCCATGTTTTCCCTTCCCGTGGCTACAGTATAGAATAAAGATGGTAGCGTTCTCCAAATTACATTTAAACATATAGAGTTATACAGCCTCTGTGTTATTAACTAGTTGAGAGCTTAAATACATATATATGGTAGGTGCATTACACACATATAGATTTGGTGATTCCAAAAATATAGAATTTGGGAAATTTGAGTGTCAGAATATCAGAAAAATTTCCTAGATAAATTTCTTTGACCTTAAGTCGAAATTCGAATACTATGTAAAAGAAGACTTTTTAATTTAAAATTAATGAATTTCTTACTTTTGACAACGTTTATTGTCTATAAAAAACTAACTTGTTCACTTCCTCAGGATTTACTTAAAATGACAGCTGTTGGTTTTTTATAAACAATAAACTTGAGTTAAAACTTAGAAATCTATTCATTTTTAATTAAAATAGTGCCACAAAATAAGTTTGCTGTGTTTGAAGAAGACTTTTTAACATTGCTGATAGTTTTCAGTTAAATTAAAGATTCACTATGTGATTACGTTTGTATAAGTAGGTACCAACATTGGCTATGTTAAGCACAATTTTTACCAACCACTTACCTAATAAAATTGTATAATGATTATTGAAATTCAAATGAGAATATGTCGGTGGTCCTCCATGAAGTGCGAACGCATGAAGGCTTGTGTCGGAGCAGCCCCCGCCCAAGATCTGACAAGTCAACGCCTTGGAATAACAATGGAAATAGCAACTAAAATACACTCCTCATAAGCGTGACATTATGTACTTATTACATAAGCGTTTTAGTGTACAGGGAAATATTATATAGAAATAATAAGGTTTTTTTATGAAGACTCCTTCCATGGGTATTTCTACGATATAATGAAGCACTTGAATTGTCAAATGAAGCGTCACACCTATTAGTTAAAGTTCTCTATACTTGTAATAAAGGTCATAAACTAGATAGACTAGAATCATTCGAAATTTACCGCCTAATTAAAAAAATAGACCTTAACTTTGTAATGAATAAGCAATTAAAATCATTTCGGCAAGACTCCGCTTCTACATCCATTGTGATTTTCATCATGTATTCGAAAAGTTAAATATGTAGGTATTTTGTTTGTACAAGTATAATGGAAATTATAAGATTATTCCTACTCCAATGTAAAACATGTGTCCCTTCAAAAATCAATTAAAAAAATTCCATCTCATCATGAATATAATATAGATTTGACAACAATAAAATTATAAGATACAAGGTTTCCACCGAACAATATTGAAGTGAGCCACAAACCCGGGGTATTTAGCCTACTAGAATAACCAAAATAATTAGAAATTCGACACAAGTCAAAGTCAAAGACGACTTAGTAACAAATGTAATTAATATAATTGATGAAAATCCTCGTAGACTACCCCTCCTCCCCATATGTTATGTATATGTTACCGGAAATGTATGAAATCTAGGAATTGTATACAACTAGATTAGATACAATCTAGATTAGGTTAGGTTAGGTTAGGTTCCCATCGCCCCGCTATCCCCGCTTACCCATTGATATCTTAAATGTTTTGCATTTCCGATTGCTATTTAGGAAATGTATAGATTTCCTAGGAAATGTGTCTAATATAATTTATTTCACACATTTCCGGGCGATTTTAGGAACTACATACATTTACTAAGAATTGAATACAATGACGGATTACATACATTTCCGTTAACATATATAAACCGTAGGCTAAGAATAATTTGTATCAGTCTGAAGATGGCTTTAACAAGCTGAAACCGCTTACGGTCAATAAATTAAAGTGGAAATAAGTTTTATATTTGTTTTATAATAATATATTATAATGGAATTCCACCATAAATTGTCAGTTTCCAAAATAGACATATTGAAGAACTTCTATTATGGTTTAATTGGTATGGTGGGTTGAATGTTAACTGCATTATATTTTAATTCATTTGAACATATTACTCATATTTAACACGATTTTGTTGTTAATTAGATTGCAGAAATTGATTGATTTGTCTCCAAGCAAAAGCTCTCGAAACCTAAGCTTTGGTGTCATTCACAGGTTTTTCTGTCCGGAATTTCACGGTCACTGTAGATATTTTAAGCTCCTATCGTCGTTTCTATCACGCGAAACGGAGCTATTAAATATTATCAATTAACTGACATAAAAGTACCGGAATTATAGAAATATACATATTGTCTGTCGCGAGCTTATCACATCATAAGATCTTGGCAACATTTTCAAAGATTCTTTTCTACGCATATCGCAACAGACACAGACGATTCTCTAAGCACAAATGGAGTAATCTTATTACCTACGTGGGTAATTAAAGTAAATTTGATTTGATTTTAATTATGCTTTGTTCTAGTCAGTTTAAATCATTTGCAAGATTAAGTTTGACGCTCGTGCTCCCTCTGCTGTCTTTATACGGTCCCGGGTATAAAGCGCGAATATACGAACTATAGTGATTAAATGGCCATGGTTTGTTCAGGCCGCATTCGGAGGTTCATTCACTCTGGAGCTCGGCATCTTGTCTGAGCTTAAAACCAAAGCTTTTTTGCTGCCCGGAAATCTCGAGGAATATGGATTAAACTGCATAGGAGTAATTTGGCAATTTGGGAGCACGAAGTAGCGAGGGAAGTTGTAAATTACGGTGTCTTTTGGATAATTTTGGTATTTTTTATAAGTGACCTCCTACTAGCATGAATTTTTTATGAAAGAAGGTAGGAGATGATGACCAACCTTGACATTTTTGCTAGTCCTGGTATTGTAGTGGGAAGAATAGGAGACATCTCTTTGTTCGGGCTTGCCATGAATAATAATTGAAATAATGAAACATTTATTTTTATCACAATAAGTAAATATTCAATCTAAAAGTACTTTTCTCTTTGTACTTGCCCAGTACAGTAATTTTTTATAACCTGTTTTTATATGTCCTGGTATCCGTTTGTTATTAAATTTTTATTTTATTCTTGGAATCCTACTAATTTTTCAATATCTAACCAGTTTTCAAAATAAGTATGACGTGTTTTGATTATTTTTAACCTTTAGTTAATTTCAAAGCTAGTAGGAGATAATGTATATTATGTTATGTTAATCATATTAATTTTTAATTATATTATATCTACCACCATAATATAATTATTAAAATACATTTTTGTTTTGTATTTTTCAACGATCGGTGTACTATACTTTCAGCATCGCACCGGTGACGGACCACCATCCAGAATCGAAAAGTTGAAAATGTATATTAGACAGGCGTGATGCCCAAATATTTACGTGCCATTAGTAGTGGGGAGGGGAAGGAGATGGGAAAGCGGAAGGTGGGGAAGTACCTGGCGTATCTGGTCACCAAATATGGCTAAAGCCATTTCAAGCAATGTTTCTATTCTGAGTGATGGTCTTCCCCCAGGGCGATAATGACAGTATCTTCCACTGTAAGACGTGCTGCAAAATAATGAATTAATTGTGAAATAACACAAATTAATCAAATAAAATGTACGCCCGCCGGGATTCGATCCCGCGACCTTCGTATTGTAAGTCAAGAGCCTTACCCATCGACCACGGTGGCCGTCAACTTAGTTTAGTGAACAGATTTGAAAAGTTGGGTTATTTTCAATCTTCCGCAATCCCTTTTAATAAGAAGTGATGCTCTACATAGCAATGCTTTCCAATTTTGGGAGTCTTTATGTTTCCAATAAATTTACGTGATAACCTTAAAAACACAACATTGCAACCTGTAAATTATTAGTTTAATTTAAGATAGGTTTACTACCGGTAGGTACCATGTATCATATTTTAATATCTAATGATTCGTCTAATTCCAAAAATATTCTTAGAACGGAAACATGGGATAAAACTTTCGTGATTCAAAGTGCATTAACCGGTAGGAATTGATTCCAATGACGATCGTCACTCCACATTGACTCAGACCATCTTATAATTCCATGTAAACAAACAGAAAAATTCGCGTAAAACACTTTCACAATTTCTTCGTAGCGTTTGAGAATTGGTTGAGTCACAAATTCGTCAACAACACCAACGCTCTTACCGGTCAAAGAATTGTTTTTGGCTTATCAAATATACGCTGGCGATGTTATTCTATCAACAATTCCCTCTTGTTAAAATAATCGTATAAACAAAACTTCAAAAGCGTACTTGTCCATGTGCAATTTATTGCAAAATTTCTGCAATCTTTTTAAATCTGCTAACATAACTGTGAAGTAACAAAAACTTTTAAAATGAACCGTTGCAATAAATGACATAACGGGAACCAAGTCTCTTAAAAAATTCAACAAACGAACACATGTTCTTTAGAAAACTTTTCTAAGACCTAACTGTCCGCGTCAAAAAATGCGACTGTCTGAGTTTACTGTAATAATTTACGACACAGGTTGCGCAATCTTCCTGTTTGTGAAAGGGTTTGAAAGGTTGGAATGAATAAGTAGGTACGGAACACAGGAAACCTTAAATAGATCTTTAGTCACGGATGAACCGCGTTTGTCGAACATATGGAGATAAATTTAATACTTTATTTGAAACCCGGTGCCTTTATGTGTGCAGTTTTTTAAGCCTTTTGAGTATTTAAAAGTTTATTGAAACGCGAGGGTTTTTATTAAAGATCCACCGGTCAGTGGTTGAGAGCTTGGGTACCACCCGGGCGTCGCATGTTCGATTCCTCGGCTGGCTAAGTCCTCCATCACAACACAAGCAACATTTTCGGCTTACCCGGGAATGTTTGTTTTTCTTTTTAAAGAAGAGAATCTTGCGCATAATTGTCATATTGTCTGCAATGGGGTTTTTCCACGTTTTTTTGTTATTGCTTAAAAAAATAAACAAATAATTATGATGATTTTAATTTTACTTTTATGTTTTATGATGACGAATAAATTTTCTAGAGCGAGTTAAAGTTTTCCGTTTTTGAATTACCGCTAAAGCGACATTTTGGGGCGTGGCTATCATGTGACGTCATGAGCTTGGACGCTCACTGACAGTGTTTATTTATGCTGGCCCAGTTGAGCGACGCTTGTGACGTCACAATCCGATTTGCAACCACGGGCCGTTTTGATTTAGTCAGTTTTAGATCGTTTTTAAAATCAATAATATTGAATGAAAACACAAAAAACAAATATTTTTAATAGGATGATTAAAATAAGAAAAATGATCTTTAATTTATTTTTTTATTAAATAACACATGCAACGAAGTTGCACAACTCATTAAGGGATCGCCAATTGGTACTTTTGAAAAGTTAAACCCAACCAAACCCAATATGCAGACACAATATATGAAGACAAATTTTGCAAAACATTTCACAGAACCAACATACACACACAACATATGAATAATCACATTTTAATAAATAAATATTTTATATTAGAATAAGTTAACAATAATAATCTAAACGAAAATATGAAAGAGAACAAAACACAGAAAAACAGAAAAAAGATAATGGTCGCAACTGGGACTCGAACCCAGACCTCTCCGTCTAACTGGGACGAGCGCGTTAACCAATTTCGCTAATGCCACCTTCTGTCAACCGTCATATTTGTAAATTCAATATAAATATTTAAAAATTCCGTACATTTTCAACAGAATCCCTCGTTTTTGGAAATACCCCATTACGGAACTGATTTTAATCAAACAAAGAAATTTGGTAAAAGTATTGAAATGTTTTTTTTTATAATTTATAAGAATAAACTAGTAACAAACAAATGGTAGTTTCAATTCTCGCATTATTTTAAGAATTTCTCGTCGTTTTGTTTTTGGGAAATAATATTTTATGTATTTAAAAAAGTGAATTCCTAAGATTTAAACGTTTCTCTTCCTTTCTAAAACAGTAAATTCTGTTTCCCACACTCTCTTCAGGGATGATTTATGTGTTCAAAATGTGATAATTTACAACGGTAGTTTAAAGTAGCAAAACCAACGTCAATAAAACTTTATAACTTGCTCTTTGTTTGTTTCAGCTGAAAGGTCCTAAAAGAATATTAGAGATTACATCAATTTCTTCAGAATACGTAGTTGCTCGAGTCCTTCCAACCTACCCAGAGGCACCACTGGTGGGTATTCCTTTTATATACTTTACTAAAAACTGCTGTAAATCTTATTTCAAACAATGTGCTACTGTTTTCGGTATTCAGAGTTCAGGTTCATGGTTCTCTTGCCCCAAATAAACATGTTGATGTTGATGCTGCTTTGACTGAACACAATTAAATGTTTGTTCCGGTCTGAGTTTGTACGTTTACTAATTTTTAATATTTTGTTATTGATTATTTAAACGTTTTTTTTTTAAGTGTGAATAATATTTGTATTGAAAGTTTTCGGTATTTTAGTTACATATCTTACGCAGCTGTAACAGAACCTGAAAAAAATACATCATAGAAACTAATTCATAATTCTCAAGTCAGACACTATCCTATGAAAGAATAATGTAGGACCACAAAGTTGATAAATACGTAGGTACATACTACATATAAACAATTAGTGGCAGAGAAGACCAAATTTTGACGGAATGAAGTTGAAATGATGAGGCCTAATTGTGGTAAATCCTACGATCGTATTGCAAATGTAGACATTCGAAAATAATGTAAGGCGGAGCGTTATGAATAATATTAAGGAAGGGACGCTTAGTTGGTTTGCACAAAAATGAGCCTCAGAAGAACGTATGCCACCTAAGCGATTGGCACGATTGTGAATCAAATACTTTAGTCTCTAAAAATAGTTTAATTTCTCTTGTACCTAAAGGTATGTTTAAAGATTTATTTTTTGATCTTTTATTTTTTATATGAATATGGCAAAAGAAGCCCAACTGCTCCCGCCTGGAGCCAGACAGACTATGGCATCCCCAATTGGGGTACGTTGGGAGGTTGAAGGTATTGGGGAGGGGAAGGAGATAGGGGAGAGGAAGTTGGGGAAGTACCCGGTTATTCAGATCTGATCACCAAACACGGCTAAAGCCACTTCAAGAAACGTTTCAATTATGAATTATGGTCTCACACCAGGGCGATACTGAGAATATATTCCACTCTATCTTCACACTAATGAGAACACAATAAGGAACTGTGACAAGACAGAGCTTTGTGAGGTCCATCCTCTTTGTGTACCTTTGCGGGAAATGGCGTGATGACTAATGACCAAAATGGACACAAATCAATGAACTCCGTAGAATCACGCATGAATTTTAATATAAAGTTAATAGGTCTCCTTGACCCCAACTCGAGACAAATTAATTGCTTAAGTGTTTATCTATTCATAAATAATAACATGTGCGCAGAAGAAAAATGATGTAAGCTGTAAGCCGTCAACATTGACGATAAATGAAATAAATCATTTAAAAAAATTAAAGAATATGTATGGAATATGTCTTCGATCAATTACGTCAAAGGAATATGTACATTACATACCATATTTTATTTTAATACGGAAAATCAATTCTGTGCTTACAGCTTAAAAATAAGTTTTCATAGTACCTAATCACAAAAAATGTTAAAATCTATTTTATAAAATCGCACGTTTAAAACCTATATCTTTGGAAAATCACTTTTTTTCGATTTGGGAGTCGGGTATGGGTACCGCCGCCCCGGGAACCATTTCTTGTATAACGACACTCCTTCCATATGTCACCCCAAGTAGTTCGCTACGTTTGGTGACTTAGAAGGTGTGCCCGGGTTCATGGGGTAAGGTTGGTCCAGGTCTTGGCGGCGGAAGCTTTTTACCACCCTTTGCGTGATCTCCCAGAGATTGAGAGACTGTTTGAGGGAGACCTTTTAACTTCTCCAGACGGACCATTGCCATGCACCGCAGTGGGAGGGTTGGATTCATACCTTCGCACGCTTAACACATTGACCCCCCGATTCCTACTCACACCTCATACCTTTTCCATCCACGAACCTCCTCACTTTCCGTTTCCTAAAAATACCCTCCACAGAGCATCCCCAAAGATGACAAAGGCCCTGAGGTAATTTTTTCCTATCGGGCCTCCTGTGTGCACATAATAATATTTTATTAAAAAAAACATTGAAACTTGATTTATTTTGATATCTGTACCTAAGAGTATACGCTATTAACAGTAAAATTTTTGGAAATACTAATACGTGACAGTAATGACGTAAGTTTTGCAGTCATAATAACAAAATATAAAAAAGTTCGGAAACTCATTTCTTTTGTAAATTTGACTACTGAACAAATACTCTACAACCAATTATCGCCAATCGCCAAAATGATAATATAAAGAAAATTCTGAAGAATGATAAAAGAAAAAAAGGTGTTAATGGAAATTGAGATTAAGTATTTGTGAAACCTATCAACTCTTTTAGAGATCGTTTTTGGGAGATTAATTATCGTATATGAACTTTTCCATAAACTGCGACGTACCTTATTATATAATATATGATATAGAATCAAGTTTTTATTTTATATTGTTAATTTAAATTTTCTAACATCCCATTAAACCTATGTTGATAATCTAAGTTAATTTAAAAGTTAGCAATTTGTTAATGAATAAAGCAAAATGCTATCTTTAATGTATGTTTGCTTATTTGTTTGCCCTTTATGTATTGCTACATTAAGCTTAGGAAATGTTTGAAACTTTCAAAATATCTTCTTTCCAACCTCGCAAAGGTTTCTGGATTATTACAATCGCTTGATAATATATCTGAAAAGTTTTTTAACCATCACTAAAACTCTTACGAAACTGTCAACCATGTGTTCGATTGTTCTATCAAAATTCAATTTTTGAATAAACTCTTTAAATTAATGACTTTATTTGAAGTACTCACCTATGATACTCACCCAAACCGAATACTTTGAATCTAATCAAGAATTATAGGTATTTTAAATAGGTACCTACCTATATTAGGTACCAAATTTGATTGATTGTTCTTATAATATATAAAAAATGAACTTCTTTGTTTGTCCCTGATGCGGTCCCTAAACCTTTCATCCGATTGTGATGAAACTTTAGTGAGTTATTATGAACACGCCCGCAATGGTTTCTATACCTATATAGTCGTGAGCTATGTCGTTTTGAAATTATTTCCTATACTATTCATCCGATTGCGATTAAACTTTGGTGAGTTATTGTGCACACGCCCGCGATGGTTTCTATACCTACATAGTGGTGAGCTATGGCGTTTTGAAAATTATTTCCTATACTATTCATCCGATTGCGATGAAACTTTAGTTTGTTGTTATGCGTATGCCCGCAAAGGTTTTTATATATACTGGTAGCTCTGGGATTATGAAATTTATATTTCAAAATTTCAATAGGTGGCTCGCGAGCTGTTTGAAAACTGAATGTACCGGGACTGAATATATGAAACGCGGGAAAGGGAAGGGTGACGCGGGAGGAGGGTTCACGAGAGCGGGAGAGGGGAGAGGAAAGGCTGGGAAGGTGGAGGAGGAACGCTTAAGGAGAAGGGGACATGGGAGGGGGAAACAATTTCTTTATTAAATGGCATTGAAATGCATGCCGGGAACTCGCTAGTATTGAATTGCAAGATTTTTTATTTGATGCAATATTTGAAAATGTGGGCCTCACTCCAGTTGAAACCCATATTTCATGTTTGATTTCTAACTTTGCGAAGCGTACTAGAGCTTCGAACATTATAATAGGTCTGACTGAGCGAATTCAGTGTGAAACAATGTGAACATTTTTATTTATATAAAGTTTATTTACATGCGTTTTTTATGCCTGTCTCACTAGGACTGTGTCGAGACAATCAAAATATCACAAAGATTTCTGTACCATACGAAATTAATTAAGCAGTTAACATTCAGTGTAATAAGTAATAACAATACATAAGTTTAGCGATAGAATAAAACTAGCTTCAGCCAGCTACATTATAAGAGCATTGGTGCGCCTCTAATTCCTAGCGAATGTGGAACGATTTCAATTTTTCCATACAGAATGTGTGTTACCTAGTGAGGCCAATAACCTCGCTAGTACGACCAAGACAAGAAGTAGTACCCGATACCCGCTCTTCAATAACCACACACGCATATATTCAACTTAAATAATTATTGTTAATTTATATATTAAGTTCAAATCATATTAATATTTTTCACACGTGATTTTGGCAACAAAAAGAATTACTACTTAATTATGACTTTCAAAATTTATTTTTCATTAAATATTATTTCATGGCCGGGAATTAAATTTTATTTGAAACATTATGAATGAACTTTTGTTTCAATACTGTTTAAGCCTCGGCAACCCAAATTTCTAGCGATTTCTTACAAATCTCCCTTAATTTAAACATTTGAAGTTTTTAAACTCTTAAAAAAATATTTTTTCTTTTTTAAGATAATGTCTAGTGCTGTCCATGCTGAAACGCAAATTATATGAAATTCCCTCTATAGAAAAAAATCGCAAATTATGCTCCGAAAATTATTAAAAAAAGTCTGTTTGTATTATCTTATAAATTATGTTTGTGAAAATATTCACAATGTTTCTTTAAATGATACTTAGATGCTCCCCACGAGATTTTAGCTCTATTTAAATGAGTCGTGTTTTATTAAACATTTTCGCCATTTTCGCATCGATTTTGTCGCTGTAAATGTTAGCGCGCTCCTTTACTTTCGTATCTCTCCATCTTTTTCTTTTCGAGCCCGGTTGCGGAGCCTGAACTACCCGGCTTCGCTAAAGTTTCAAAACTGTTATAACTAATTGAATAATTAATTGAAAAGAACCAACCACGCGTCTTGCCTAGTTTTACAGCAGTTGGTGTTTAAAATTTCTTTACCTCTTGGCGAAGATGAGCTGATCTAAAAAACTCCAAATAGTTTACGAAATTGAAATATTGAGAAAATGAACTTACAACTAGAAACAAAAACAAACATTAATTTCAGTGTTCAGTAGCAAAATAATATCCAGTGACTGGACAACTCAGAATCAAGCAATCTCCTTTGAAAGGTCATTAAAAGGGATGATTAGAAAATTATCTTTTTTTTTAAACTTTTAATATTTCGAAGGGGTGTTGAAATTACATGTTTCTGAGTGATCTTGAATCATAATAATATATCCGTAGCGAAAATTTGAAATGCTGTAAACGACAATACATCCAAAAATGAGTTAAATATGTCATTTTTATCTTTCAATCTGAGTCGTCAAAATATTTCTAGGAAAATAAGTGCGTCTTTTACGACATCCATTTTAAGTGGATTTTTTTTTCTGAAAAACTAAAAATAAATTAATTTCATTCCTTAAAGCAATTTACAAAACTTATTAAGAATACTGAAAGATCTTTGCAAAGATTTAAATTTTTAGAAATACATTAGTTACTTTATTTATCTTTTATGAGTTGCGATTTTTATGCGTTTGTGTTTTGTAAAGTTATTTAAAAAGGTTAGAAAATATTTACTGAGGAAAACCAGTTGACTAAAGCGAAAAGCCAAAAAACTCTGGAACGGTGAGTTCATGTGCCATAAAATTTGCTCGTATTTTTAAATCAGGATTTTCTAGGTCACCGTCCAAAATGTCAGTTAGCATCATCATTTCTAAGACGAAATTTTAAATTATATAATAGTTTGATGACACATCATTCGATTTTACGTTCAAAAAGCTAATAG
Source organism: Limnephilus lunatus (assembly GCA_917563855.2). Lineage (NCBI taxonomy): Eukaryota > Metazoa > Arthropoda > Insecta > Trichoptera > Limnephilidae > Limnephilus > Limnephilus lunatus. The sequence continues at coordinate 67,173,604 of OU830597.1, read as the reverse complement.
TCTTGAAATCCGGATGAGCCGGGTAGTGACGCTAGATTTCTGTCAGGTGATAAAGGGAGTAATGCTACAAGAACATATTTTTTTAATTGCAATTCTCTGTGCACTAGACTGCAGAATAGAAATCTGTTCTCAGACATTTTCTTCTTGGCACAAATTGATAGCATACTAATTACCTTTTTCAGCCATCGCGTGCTTAAAGCTCAGAAAAGGAAGGTTCCGATGATAATTGCGCATATTGCGAAGCGGCGTTGATATATCGGCCATTGAGCGGGGAATTGATTGGCATTCCACAATTCCACCTACCTATATACCGGTAATAGGGCAAAGAGGATGAAGTTATCAGCTGTCAATGTCCAAGTCATTAGATTTATTAAAACTGTCATTGTACTTCCTGCTTTGGAAACTTATTCAAAATATTAAATTAAGTTGGTACTTGATTTTCTGTTCAAACACTACGTTTTTATATTATTTCCGAATTAGGGATGTTTATTTAAAAAAAAACAGAGTGTGCAATTCACATGTGATAGAAGTGAAACCTTCAGAAAACTAAAGTAGACAAGAGTTGGGAGACTACGAAGCACCTTTTTTCCACATTTTTGTCGTCGAGTTCCAGTGCACCTTTTCCTATACATTTGGTCATCTTATTAGTATTTGTGTTTTCTTTTTCGGAATCGCTTTCTTTTGTGTTTTCTTTGCCTGTTCATTTTTGAGTGGTTTGAAGATTAAAATATTGATTGTAAAAAAAAAATTGTACCTAAGTGTTTGTCTTTTTTTAGTGTCACTAGCTTCCGTTTCATCTAGTTTAAAATCACAACGGCGTTAAAGAAATTTTCACTTCATTTATGGTTGCCAAATTTCATTGCCAAGATAAATCTCACTTCTAAAACAGATAAATTGAATGGCAAAAATTATACGAACATAATTTTTATTATTCAAACATGTTTTTATACGGACGGAGTGATGACTTTTTACGAACACGTTAAACAAAACAATTCAAATTGATAAACTATTGCATTGGATGTTATTTTTCTTTATAAAACTACTAACTTCTCAATTCAGGGGTCAGTAAAACTGAATAGGGAGTGAAAATTATGTGGCCAAATAAACCTGGAAGCGGGAAGAGAATGAAAATTTCAGAATTTGGATGCATGTGAAAATAGAGATACTTCTCATATCGAAGGATGTGCAATGTTAACTTAAAACATTTTCTTTAGTTTGTCTTCATTGTTGCGTGCGAATGCAAGACCCAACACATTTTTTGTTTATTTTTATTTTTTTTCAAATTGTAATATTTAATTAAAGAAGACAATATTAGCGAAACTCAATCGAAAATCTGAAACAGAAAAATCAGAAAAAGATACGGTCACATCTGGGACTCGAACCCAGGACCTATGACTTGCCGGGTCAGTGCTCTACCAACTGAGCCAATGTGTCCATATACGATTCGGTCACATTTAACTGAATCATTCTTCGACCAAGAACTACCTACTTTATCTTCATTTCCTTAACGCATATTTTTATTGGATGCTATCTTTATTATTTTTTTTTTAAATTAGCTACACATAGGAGGCCCTGAAGAAAATAATTCACCTCAGGGCCTATGTCATCTTTGGGAATGCTGTGTGGACGATCTATTTAGGGAAACGAAGGAGAGAAGGAGAAAGAAAAAGGAATGATGGGTGGGTAGGAAACTGGGGGTCAGTGTGCCCAGGTGTCACTGATGAGAATGATGTACATATGATTAATGATTACAAGATTCATGCAGAACTAGATGCTATCTAGATGATGTCTTGGATAAATTTATAATTTTTTTTTTAATATGGGACGTTTAACCTGCAAGTCTGGGACGAATATATATTTTTATTTTTAACTTAATAAGTAAAACCTCACATTGTAATATTTAATTACACACATTATTAGGAACACATAAGCTCAGTTGGTAGAGCAGACTAATATTTTTGTGTTTCAGATTTTTGATTGAGTTTCGCTAAAATTGTGTTCATTAATTAAATATTTAATTTTTTTTGTTAGAAATATTTTCATTAGACTATATATATTTTCCCACATATTGTTGTGCTAGTGACGACATTGATGTGTTATCCAGTGGCAAGTTTAATGAACGAGCGATTGCGTGTTAGGTGCACTTTTCCATCTTGTGATCTTATTACAATCTAGGCCACCCCATCAACGTACTAGTTTGCAAAGTTTCCCTTCGTTTTTATAGCGTTACAATATTTTGTACGATAGAATTATGAGCACTCGATGTGTTACATTGATTTAGGTATCCATTGTGAAAAAAACTAATACAGATATGTTAGATAAGAGAATAATACTAAGTAGATATCCACTTGCCGTAATAAAAAAATTAAGTAATTAGAATCAAATAATAATATTAACAATATATTTTTTTAGATCTAATTTATAATTTGGTATGGGTTTTATTGGTTAACCAACACCCAACACCTCTGCTGTAGGTCACCCCGAGTGATTTGGGTGACCTACAGCAAGTGAGTTTGGGTTCATGGGGGGGGGGGAGATTTATCTAGGTCTTGGCAGTGGATGCATTTGTCCACCTACTGCATGGTGGGCGGGATCGGGAGAGAATGGTGAGGGAGACCTTCTGTCCTTTGTAGCCAGACTCTCTCACACCATTGCCTTGCACCGCAGCGGGAGGGATGAATTTATACGTTGGTCACTCCTGAATGCATTGATCCCAGATTTTCCCATACACCCTTTGCCTTTCCAGAATTTCCCCAAAAATGGCATAGGCTCTGGGGTAATTTTTTCTTCAGGGCCTCCTGTGTAGAATTAATGTTCTCTTAGGTGCTTTCAAATAATATATTTGAATTCTCATTTTACAAATTTACTGAAAGATAATCTCCGAAAAAATCTAAATATGAGATAAAAAATAGATCACTTTGGGACAAGTTTGAAGAAAATGCACTTTCGTGCACTGAATATGTAATACAGATAATGTTGTGCATTGTTTAAAGATGATGCGTCGTAAATACTATCCCTTATTTTCCTCCTTGACCGCGTCTGACTCACGTTCAACGGTTATTTAAGGCTTATGACACCAAAGTCGATCGATTAAAACAAGACATCAACGCGTTTTATCAAACCAAACCACCTCTCTCTGGCTTCGTGACAGGTTAGAATGGTCGCTTTGGTTGGCGAGCTGTATCTAGGTGGGGCCAGTCCAATGTCAGCTAGGAGAGTTCGATGGCCGACCTCAGTTTGTTCGCTAATCTTGACACTGAACAAAATTCCCTTCTTTTGATCACAATTTATAATACTTTCGTGACAGGCGACGCGCGACGCTTTGTTACGCGTTCAACTATCTCTTGCAATATGCTAACCGTGGCTAAATAAGCAGTCCATTTAAATATTACTAGTTTGATCAGTGAGTTTAGGTAGTTGCAGCGTTAAGCCGTTTTAATCTTTTGTATCGACTATTAAATATTATTATACCCCGGCAACGCAACGTAACGGCATTCTTGTTAATTGTCAAATGCACATAAAATACCATTTATGTTTCCCTGCCGTAATAATACCGAAATGATAATTTTCTTATCTAGGCAGGATTAGCTCATCAAGTAGGCAAATCTATCTCATTAGTCAAAATATGTGTTTCAGAGAGATAGCATCAGATTTAGAGATATTCGAGCTAATGTTTCCATTTCTCAGAATCCCCCACGGATACAAAAAGCATGCTTAAATTGTAGAACTGGAAACAAACTAGATATTTATTTGCACGGGCGCATTATAAAGCATACATGTAGTGGATGGAAATGAAGTCAAAGTGGGTAAGTAGGTAGCAGTATGTAGACACATCTCATTAAACTCCTCCCCAAGACATTTAACATATACCCCAAGAGCTTAATAACACGGGTAACTACCAATTAAAGAGGAAAATAGTAACTAATCGCCACCCACATTGACTGGATTCGTATTTCAACTTGTTTCAATCTTCCCACTCAGGTGCTTTAGTTTAGCAAGTGCCAATTTGTAGTAACTAGATTAACGGAAAAATAATATTAGCGGATGCTGTAAGAAATTGTTATTTTATTTTAAAGTGCAGATCAGGAAAAAAATCAAAGTTCATTATATATCTACCGAAATTCAAATCGCCCGTAATTACGATAATGTGTTAAGCATTTATTTTAGTGGGCTCGGCTCTCAAGGGAGCCGATAAATATTAATATGTTCAGCATCAAGGTTTTCAATTAGCAAACATAAATTAGATATAACAACAAGATTTTTTTTGCAAAAAGGTATTTAAATTGGGGTAGCAGGGCAGATTTTTCGATTATTTGCCAATAATAGATGAGATCTTCGATTGAATCATAGATTTCGTAACACTTTTTTTGCGAGTCTTTGATTTGATGATTTGTGGAGGGCCGACTGATACCCAAAGACAAGCAAAACTATTAACTCCTTGTAACTTGTTACAATAGAATTAGTCATCACATGAGTTATTGTTTATAATGTTAACTAAGAGGAATTGATGGTGAAGCGGAATTAACGTTGGCACAACAAAATACCCAAACAGAAATAATTCAATAATATTTCTAAGAATTCAGCAAGTTTCCGATTGTTTGTCCCATTTCTTTCTCCAAAATCTCCCAACAGCTAGTCAACACTACGGTTCTTCCGATGGGAGGTAGTAACCGCGATACAAACAGAAAACTGTTTCAGAATTAAAAGCAATAACGCTAATGCGATATTCAACTCTATCGCCCATTTCCGCAGAGCTGCTAATCGCTAGGCAGGCGCAGGCATCTTGTGCTTGATTCCTCCTGAGTGTGCGGCAATCAAAAGGCGAACGAAGAAATGCGGTGACGTAGAGCGAGGAAGTTTAATGAACTTTTAGCAGAGACTGACTAGCGAGCTGAAGTAAGTGTTACAGCAACTGGTACTCGGTTTTTCAATCGTAGTTTTAATTCATCAACCTACCATCTTTTTTCACTCAATAAAGGTAGACACATCTTGCTTGTACAATTGGTTATTTTACACACCGATCATAAAAGATGGGCATTGTATTTCCATTCTTCATATGTCATTATTTTGAGAAATCTGAAATTAAAACGTGAAATCCCACTTTAAACTTATTAAGTGATCTGAAAATTCTGCGATTTAGAAATGTCTTTTCTATTTAGTAAAGAATACTTGACTCGTTATTACCAAAAAGTAGAATGTAATGTTTTGTTCCGATAAAATATTTTTTATTTAAATAAATCGTTTATATGTCATATGTTTTTAATATCAACTACTAAAAATCAAGCTCTAGAAATCTCTTACGTACCGGGCCGTCCAATTTCCGATATGAAAATATTAGTAATTTTAAAACTGAACTAAGAAAGTAGATATGTTTACCACAAACATTGATATTTAAATTGATGATATTTAGATTGTATTTGAGCAAGGCCGGATTTAGGGGAGGGGGGGGGGGGGGGCACGACGGAGGCACGTGCCCCTCCCCAGGATGGTATTTTTGTGTATTGTGGAGATCCCATCACAGTACATACTTAGAAGCAAATCAAATTATCAGAGTTGTTAAAATAACAGAAAGAACATGAGTCAAACTTTTGTCTATATCTGGCTGAAATTGCGAATTTTGTTCGTTGCATCCCATTCATGCAAAGATGATAATCAGCGTTTGCGAGAGCGGTACGGTCGGGGGAAAGCACGGTCGGAAATGCCCCCCCCCATTAAAGTCGACAAACTCATATTTCGACATCATAAAAAATTGGTCTGTCCTGGTGGGGGGGGGGGAATTGTGCTCTTGAGGGGTACCCTCCCATCGGGGTGGCACCCGGGGCGGGCCGCCCCCCCTCCGCCCCTTGTGCCCCCCCCCAGAAAAAAATCCTGGATCCGCCCTTGTGTTTGAGTACACAATCTTAAAAATATTTAAAGCCATACATATTATATTTACCAAGTAATGTGATTTTATATACATATGTGAGTGTGCTTCTAAAATTGTTAACTCACACGACGACGTGAGCTAACTTAAGATTAATAAAAAAGTTAAAAAGATGAAAAAATCTTTATTTTATAATAAGTTTATTAGTCATCTCAGGTTTTGTGTAAAGCAAATGATTAATTATTTCAATGATACCTTTTTTTAATAGATCCATATTTAATAAACCGCGCCGTGGTGTTTGAAGCAGTAAACAACCTATTCCTGAAAGTAAGTATGACAAGTAAGAACGTATTTCTCACGGAAGAGTACATACACACGGAAAATAGTCTTTAAATTACTTTGTAAGAATATCAACATCTCTTAGATAGAAATGTTGGACAAGCATTACGCAGGCTCGCCCTGTTTCAGTTGATACCACCCCAAGTTTGCATTGTGCCTTGTAGCTTGATGTTTAAAAAAAATTAAATAATTTAAAAATATATATTTGTACTCTTTTGACTACCATACAATTTAAGTGAATTTGTTGATTTAATACCTTGGTGCTAAGATGTGGAAGAGGCAGGAAGATAGGTGAAAACGACTAAGAAAAGGAACCCTGAAAGGGTGTCTGAAGTTTTCTCTTGTAAAAGTTTTTCTGGCTGCAATTTGGGAGGTGGGAATAGGACACCCCAAGTGGTTCACTATGTTTAGTGATTTAGCAGGGGTACCCGGGTTTATGGGGTGAGGTTTGTCTAGGTCTTGGAGGCGGATTACCAAGACACACTGAACCTTAGTTCCTACCCACCCCTTAAACCCTTTTCCTTCCAGAACTCTCCTCTCCATCCATTCCTTAAAAAACCTCCACACAGCATCCCCAATGATGACATAGGCCCTGAGGGAAATTATTTTCCTCGAGGCTTAGTGTGTGGAGGTCATGTAAAAAAAATGAATTTGTGAAAAAATTATTGAAACTGATGAAATTATGATTTTTATGTGAATAATAGAAATAAAAAAAAAAAAATATAGAAATAAAAAAATTAGAAATACATTCCTTTAATATTTGTTGGTAAAAGAAATATATAGTATTTATATTTTATTTAATCAAAGTGTAATTTTTAAATTGTATATGCAAAAGCCCCGAAAAAGGGCGTAAATAAATAAATAAATAACTCATAAGAGTCTCAGTTGCTCCCGTCTGGAGCCAGTGCAATTATGGCATCCCAAATTATGGTATGTTGTGAGGTTGAAAGTAGTGGGGAGAGGAAGGAAATGGGGAAGAGGAAGGTGTGGAAGTTCCTGGCTATTCAGATCTCAAACATGGCTAAAGCCATTTCAAGCAATGTTTCAAATTCTGAATTTAATTTCTCCACCGACAGATCCTCCAATTGCCATAATATAATGTATTATGGCCTTCGAAGTGCGGATTTTCCCTAACCAAGTTCAATGACTAAGGATACAATTGAATTAATATGACCGCACACCGGATGCATGAACGGAAAAACAGGTGGCATGTAATTAAATAATGTCGTACGATTTTATGCACTTTTCATGTGTGTTACAATATATTCACACAAATAATCAGCATTTCAGTGGTTTGTATATTAATATAATAAGTAGGTAAGTCTGAAAGAAAGTTTCTACCCACAAACATTTAACGTTGGCGTCACATTTTTGAGAAGATTGCACTTTGATCGTTTTTTATTAAGCGCGTTTTTTCCTTCTTATTATTACACTTGAAAAAATACGCACAATTTGACGTTACAAGAAGCGTCATTCTAAAAATCCACACTAAGAAATTAAAATCGGTAAAATTAATCAAAACGTTAAAAAGTTCTATTCGCGTTAATGTAGAAAGATTTATTGTTGGATCAATAATGAGTTACTTTTGCGGATGAGCCGACGTTTCGGCGAAAAGTGGAATGACTTCTGGCGGCTTGAATTTCCCAACAGGTCATTCGCCTTTTCTCTTAGATAAGTAAGCCAAATGCGAGTTAGTTCACTACGTATTAGCATTATTATGAAAGTTGGCGTACAGTAGTAGCAGCTCTAGTTGGCCGCCTTACGCCGCGCCGAGTCCGTATGCGAACTGCACTGCGTTCAACCAACATCGCAAAGCATTCCTCTTCAAACAAACTTATCTCTGAGAAAGGTTCAGATGGGAAGAATAACTATTCAAAAGCTACTGATTAATTGTCTATTGGTACATGGTATAATTTTATTGTATTTTTTTTTAATAAACTATTTTTAGCTCACGGCGTGTTTACCTTCATCTATCTAGATCAAGTTCATTGAACTGGGCGAACTGGATTCTAATGCTTTGATTCGCTTACAAACTTGTAAACAATAACGAAGCAGGTACTGCTGGAGCTTTGTTTGGCTAATCATGCTGAACATTTAAAGTTTAGATGGGTTGTTTTTCTTTTAAGATCGCTTTCTCTAATAATTAAAAAACCGTTGCATTTTTGAAAATATTTGCATACATAATATTACACTTTTTGCTGGATCCAATCGCAGATTTAATAATCTTGGTAGAATTTTGGGATACCATTAGTTGAGTTAAACATTATATTTGGATTGCATTAATTTCTTCTCCTTATTGTATTATTTGACTTAAAACATTTTTGTCAATATAATTTGGATTAAATATAGTCAATACAGCCTTGGTTTTATACTTACGACATTGATATTTTAGGATAAGTAGGTAATTCGTAATGAGTAAGTACTCTTTTAAAAATATTTATTTATGTTTTCAGTGGCCTTAAATGTTACGTTTTCCCATGTTTTTTCGCTAATTATTAGTACCGTATTTGGCCATGTAGCAGTTGAAAAAAAAATTCATTAAAATATATGGCGAAAAGGATTGGTACGATTACTGTACCTTGCGGGACCCCAAAGTCTCATATTTCTTTATCGCTATTAATCTGAATTATTTTTACGACTTGCGGTCGATTTTTTAGGTAGTTTATTGTTCAGTTTTTTTCAGTAGAATCTCTTGGGATATGCTAACAAAGGCTTTTCTGAGATCAATAAATATACCTGCACATTCTTCACCTATTTTTGAAAATTCTGGCGCTGTCTGTGAAAAACTTTATTAGCGTTTTATACGGCACCTAATTCGAAGATAATTTCGATCAAGTAAAAGTATTCAGTACGAAACCGAATTCCATTTTGTTTCGAGCGGGCCCGGGCCCGACCAATCGGCTTACTTCATGTGCCGCTTCAATTTCATAACCGTATAATATAACCGCCATCACGAATCGGCAACGACTTTGCACTATTCGCTGTTGGCATGTTCTTCCATCCACTGCTTGCGTACGGGCCATTCCGCCAAGAGCAAGGTAAGTGGCACAATGCGCTCTCCTGACCCAGTGGGTAGTGAGTTGCTGTTTGCCAGTTGCTGGTTGCTGATTGCTGGTTGCCAGTTGCCTCTTGCTGTGGATATGCTCTTGGTGCTTTGGCTGTGGTGGGGATGCAGTGCTTTGTGGCACCGCGGGTTATTGGTTCACAAGTCTATACCGATGCATTGTTAGTCATGAATTTTCATCTAAAGTCAATAGTCAAATCGTAGTAATTTTCTTAATTTATCTACTTTACATCGTTAAATTAAATTTTTTTGTGAAAAATTTAATATGAGTACAATTGTATCTAATACGGTAGGTAGACACCAGAGGCTATTTCACCGTTGGAAACAAATGAAATTGTTGGGCATCCACAGGGGAGAATTTTTTTCTTTGAAATGCATCAAACAATAAGTTATTATTAGATTCATTTTATGCTATAAATTTTTATCCAGAAAACTTGAGCTTTTTAAAATATAAAAATTCGAAATGTTTATATTGATTTAACGAAAAAATCTAATTAAACCTAACAGAAAAATCTTCATTATTTATTTGAAATAATTTTAGTTTAAAAAATAAAATTATTACAGGATTTACTAATAAATGTGGGGTAACTTATCATCACGAACACAAAGAGGTCTACGCATCATGGAAAGTAAAGTTCTTTTTTAATAAATTTATAATTAAAATAAGAATGGCGCTATTTTTATTGAAAACCTCATAATCATAGCTATATTTTTTCATCGTGAAAAGCTAAACATATCACATGCATACCTACGTTTTTCCCATGAAAGCAAAATAGGTTAAATTCGAATCGGACACATGGTTTATTGAAAAGGTTATTTAGCAATTATAAATACTTCTTAACACTTTCTTTCAATTTTTGAGCAGAATGTTTTATGAATCTAATATTTTATATCTAAATATGATAATTATTATTGTTACTTTCAATGTAATTATTCGGTCAAACATGCTTTTACCATTGTAACCGCACCTGGCATGAAGCGTAAGCACAATCATAAAAAAATCAGGAGCATTGAGTGGCTTAGGTCATTGCACCATGATAGTACGTCACTAAGTGTCCAAAATACATGTATTTTGAGGGCAATATTCGATGAGTAAACAAAAAACATGCTTTTGGGAAAAAATGAGCAAATTTATGATTTCACTTGTCTAATCCTTTTCGCGAAAAAATTGTGATATTTACTTAAATTTCTCTTTTCGCAACACTTACAGTTTACTGTGTCGTTTTTGTCCGATGAAATTTTAAGTTCTTAACATAAAGAGTTATTACTGTGACAAAAGATTTATTTTTTGCATCGACAATGATTATTTGCAAAGGAAGTAAATTTGTAAGTGCTAACGCATCTTAAAATAATATTTTCATGTCGACGATGAATTTTTGCTGAGTAAACGTTTATTTTGGATTTCTGATGCTATCTGAAAAATAATTGCAGAGAACCGATCAGATTTTCTTCGGGAATCCCATAAGGAAGACATTAAGTTTTTCACCCCAGATAAGGTTGGTCTGCGGCTCTCGACCTGCAATGGACCGAGGTGATGATCCGGCGGCTTATTGAAAGAATGTGTAGTCTATCCTTCGGAGTCCCTTCTGGAATAAACAATTATTATTATTATAAGGAAAAACGATTATTCGCTTTACCATATTTTGATAAATTAACTGTTTACTATGTGTTGCATCTTCCAATGAAATTTTTGCATTAACAATATGTTGACAGATAAATCCAACGTGCTAAAAATAATAATAATTGGATAATTAGTATAGCGTCGTTTTTGTGAAAAATCACCTCAAAGGCGCTAATAGTTGGGTACCTAGGTACAATTGTTCAAAAATGATGTTAAAATTGTAATAATAATTATCAGCAGAATTTGTTTATAAATAAACTGTTTTTGTTAATTTAATAATAAAATTATTGAATATGTCATTATTAAAAATTAAAGGGCTATGGATTAATTTAACTCAGAGTAAAATTTTGATATTTGTTTGACAAATTATTGCAGCTCTGATTTTTCAGTCCGATGAATATTATTTAGGTATTATTCTTGAAATGCCAACTCAGAATGAAGACAACTCAACACCTCTTTGAAAAGTCATTAAAAGCTATGAAAAAAATAATTTTAACATAGGCCTTAACCCTAATCTGATGTAACCTATTTTTTATCATCACTTTTAATGACTTTTCGAGGTTCTGAGTTGATTTCATTCTGAGTTGTCTGGCCACCTATTATTTCATGTTATTTTTATATATATTTATTAATTCACGCCATGTGGGCTTTTACGTTACGATCTACTCCAAACTAAACTAAATAAATGCTCCATTCATGTACGAGTACTTATCTAACTACATTCTAAGGATTTGGCTAGATTTGGCCCGAAAAACGTGCGAAATGCAGAAGAAATAGTGCTATTCTGCAGTTCAATGGACTGGTTATGTGCCGCATCAGTAAGATACACCTATGCAACACGGATGTTTTAATTGTTTGCTTACTTGCCATCACAATAGTTACTTATTGTTTTTGAAACTGCAAAAACCAGCGTAAGTCACATTCGTTTTAATTACGGCAGCGGGGCATCTCCTAATTGCGTTAGTTATGCGAGAAAGTAATCCATCGCTTTCAGCAGTTCTGTCTTCGTTTTATTGGGTGTAACGGTTCTCCGTACGATTATATACGACAACAACGATAAAGGCGGAATTTCGGCTGTGACGTCACCGGGGCAATGTCCCGTGTTGGCCCCTTCTTCGCCTTTACTATCTGCCTCTGTGGAGGTGGCAGAGTCATCGACTTCTTGCCTCTCACCTTCCTACCGGCTTCTTTCTTCTCTTGCTGCTTCTTGCCTCTTGGCCTACGAGATCCACTGAATTTGGTTCATAGCGTATTCCATAATATCATACCAATTCATAAATAATCTGTGTGAGGAAATGGTGTAACTTTGATAAAACGTTGTTCTTTTTTCCCATCAGATATTTTAAATTCATTATAGTGTTTACCGTGGAACATAACTCTATAATAATTGATTAAAAATCAGATAAGTATTTCAATAGAGAAAAGTACAGATAAATCAAGTTCATATAAAAAAGGACACAAATTAATTTTAAGATCGTGAAATAATTTAACAAACTCTAGGCTGATAAGTCATGTTATTTTTCAACTAGTTTGAAAATAATGGAGGCCCATGCGCGGTATAACTTGTTGAAATAATATAACTATCGCGGACCTTTAATATTATAATAATTGCTTATTAGATTAAACGGACTCCATTCGAATACCAATGTTTTTTTCTGTGACCAATCGAAAATAATGCTGTTTACGAAGTTCCAATGAACAGCGTCTTAAGAAGTACACACGAGTACATACCACGTAAACGGTCACGTGGGCATTACCTATACAACTACGTAAGATCCACATACATGTGCTATCTAAATATAAACAAGTTTAGGCCATCTCATCTCAAATCCAGTTTTGGTCGTCCTCAATGCCCCCTGTCCACTGTCCAGTCCATTACTGACCTCGGTATACTTTTTTCAAGGTAATAACAATATCAGATCTATTCTGTCGTGTCTTAAAAGAATTTAAAGTGACCTATGTTACTACTTGATTACTGTAAGAAAATTGAAGAATTCTTCAAGGATTTGAAAAACGTATTTCAGTTCAATTATTTTATTCTTTACTAGCCGTACCCGGCTTCGCTCAGGACAACATTCGAGAGTTTAATTTATTATTTATTACATTAGATACATTTATACAGCAAAAATAACATATTAATAGTATTTAAAAATAACTGTAAATACTAGAAATGTGTACAAGTGTTATTATGTCTTATATGTCTATATTAGTTCCTAGCTAGGCAGATTGCCCGTTCTAAGGAACCAAATGCTGGTGAAAAAAGAAAAAGTGTTCTGGAATGTTCCATCAAGAACTTAAGCGAACCATCCAGAACGTTCTCGAAACTTTTCGTCTCACCGACATACTCCGCGACTCCTTCCAGAACTTTCTAGAGTTTTATCGAACCTTCTAGAACTTTCCCGAGGACTGTTCTTGAAATTTCTAGAGGGCGAAATTTCCAGCCCTTATATCTTCAAAAGCATGCCCTTTAAGTGAAAACGGGTACCCTCATCCTGGAAGGCGATAGAGATATATCACATCATATAACTCCCTTGATCATACCGGGACTCGTTTCTGAATTTTAGCGGTCGTCACGTTTTTTTGGACTTTCTTTTATAATATATATTGATTTATTTATTTATTTCGGGAAATCGACAGTTTACATTTTTCAGTTTGTAGGTAGGTACATGTGTGATATAGCCAAAATGAAACCAATTATGGATTTCCTCATTGCGACTTGGCCTCTGATTAAACGGCATAATAAAAACATTGTAAAGGCTTACATTTTTAAGGAGTTTTGAAAGATAAGATTTGCTTGGATATATTTCACATTTTCACGTCCAAAAGCATTATCGTGTTTTTTTTGGAGTGTTATGCGCTGATGCGCTACGTCCTTCTTTAGGCTAAAGATGGATGTTGCGCGACACGCCATAATACTCCAAAAATAAATCACGATGATAATATTGCTATACCAAACATTAATAAATAATCAGTGCAAGTAAAAACAAATAGACATAATATTAAAAGCAGGTTTTATGCGAGCAGAAACGAAGCTTGTCGTTTAAATTCAGCTGCATTGATGTGAAATATGTCAATACATAATATTATTTAACAACAAGACAGCTCTTGCCACCGACATGATCATTATTTTGTTTCATTTTCCCTCTGGAAATTAATAATTTGTATGCGATTTCAACTTAGGATAGGCAAAATATGTTTTTTTTTACATGTCATCTTAGGGGACGCTATTGAGTCTTTAAGGGCTGAGGAAGGAAAGAATAGGAAGTTTTGGAAAGGAAAACAAGTATGAGAGTTGCTTTGCACGCGTGGGTTCGAATCAAATCCTCGTCGCGACTCTGGTATATTGATTTGATAAATAAGTAAATAGTAAAAAGACAGTATGGAATTAATAATAACAGAGTATCGTTTCTTGATTCTGTACTATTACAGTAAGGAAGCAATCAGCGATACTCTGTTATTATTAATTGTCGTCTTTTTACTATTGAAATTAAAGTACAACAAAAGTACAAAACATCAATATACTACAGTTGGGTAAGAATCTGGGGGTCAGTGTTTCCGGAGTGAAGGACGTATGAATCCATCCCCACAACTGCGGTGCAAGGCGATGGGTCAAGAGAGTCCAGCTAGAAAAATCAAAAGGCCTCCCTCAACCAGCCTATCTCCATCCGGCCCGCCATGCACTAGGTGGGCCGACGCATCCACCGCCAAGATCTGACAAACCTCTGCACCCCTGCTAAATCACCAAACGCAGCGAACCACCTGGGGTGACCTATGGCAGAGGTGTTGGTTATACAATAAATGGTTAGTGGGGCGGCGGTACCCATCCCGCCTCCCAATTCAATCCATAGTAAAGTGTTTATTGGAAAAATTACAGAAAAAAATATTTGTATGTACTGAACGAATTAGGCATCGTATACGACTATATTCACGTCACATTGAGTAACCCATCGTAAATTTATATTCACTCCAATGTCGGTTGCAGCGCTTAAATATGTATGTTAAAAGTAATTCGTTTGCAGACATCGATCAATATCATACGTCAATGTTTGCAGAAAAAAATATTACAATAATTTCATTCACATATTGACTTATTTTCAAAGGATATTGAAATATCTATCATTACATTTTTTAATCTGTTTTCCATTGTTCTTTGAATTAAAATATTATACATTCCGGATTCCATTGAAAATAAAATTTTATCTTCTTCATTATTTTACATCACCTGCACTTCAAAGCAATTGCTATTCAACAAATATGTTTGATACATCTATATGTAGGTAATTACAAAAAATCGTTCTGGACGTTCAAATCTATGACCAAGCCTTACAACCTCCTGAAAAGGAACAGCTTCCTCGACTCGTTCTTGTGTTCAACAGCTCGGCTCAGCTCTGTGTTTCCTCCTTCCTACAACATTGGTCTCTTCAAGACCAACGTTCATTCCTTTCTCTCTTTAAAAAGGCCCTCCACACATCATCTCAGATGACACAGGCCCTGAGGGAAATTATTTTCCTCAAAGCCTTCTGCTTGGAGTTAATGTTAAAAAAATCTCTCGATTCTCTAAATACAAGTAACCTAGATGCTATCTACTTTCCTCATATGTATTGAAAAGCTAAAAAATGTGTGCCCTTAAATTAAAAATATTGGTTTTTTAACATTATTATGCTGGGGAGCATCCTTAGAACGAAAAACAAACTAGTTAATTAATAAACAGAGTAACCGTCGCATGACAATCCTGGAATAAAAGTATTTTTGAAGAACCAAAAGGGCCAAGGACGCCAGGAGCCGCAGGATTTACAACACGTAGAAGTAAGGCAGAAAACTGGGTAGCGCAGAGCAAGGGATCTAGAGAAGATTGTGAGAAGCCTTGAAAACGATTATTTAAAAAAATATTTTCATTAAGTTTTTATACCCTACATGAATGAATTATAAAATTAAAGGAATCCCAGTGTAAGTGATTTCGTGACTACAAAATAATAGAATTTAGAGCACAAAACAATTATTTGATTTGATATAATTATTTTGTTCTCAGAAATAATTAGTTTTGTTAATTGAATAAATTCGTGATGTCAATGGCCGACGACTCTGTATTGTATTTTAATGAACAATGAGGTAATTAGTAAATAGTTGCGATCAGTCGACACGTTCGATGGTTTATGAAGGCAACACCGTAGCGATGTTTTCGCTTTATGGGCAATCGACCCACATTATGTGAAATGGCACCTTGTCGACAGATTATGAAAATATCCCATGGATGGTGTGGTGGAACTTGCCTCCTCCCTAGTGAGGCTGTCTCTCTCTAGGTCAGATCGGTTCGTTGATCTACTTGGAATATTCTTGATAAATCTTTCGATTATACAACCATCCCCCCTCTCTCTCTCACGCGCTAGGCTCGATCCCACGCCACCGATTTGGCTCACTTTCCAACTAGGGGACAACAATATTTCCATTTTCATGCAATGTAAAAATAAACACAAGAAGACTTATAATACTAATAACAAGCAATGAAAATATTCTAACGTATTAAGAACAACTATTTATAGATTCGTCAAACGTTGGATAAATGAATCCTAATGAAAGAGTTGTATTGTTTTTAATATTGGCATCGATGTGAGCATTCATTATTTTTGTGATTGTTTATGTGTCATTTTTTAAAAATCTTTATACCAAGACCTCAACTTGACTTTTCAAAGCTTGAAATATCTTCAGCCACCACTGCCTAAATTATATTATATTTTCTGTTAAAATAACATCTTAAAAATATTTATAACATTCCATATTAGCATGTTTTCTAGTTTAATTGTTACACGAGATATGTGTAGGTACCTAAAGCGTCTGTTAATAATTTTAGAAGTTGGTACCTACTCTTGTGTTTAATAATAATACATTACTCTGTTAGATTCGATGCGTACAATAGGTCCACTGCCTGCTACTATTATTGACTACCTCATCCCAGTTGTATAATTCCTTAAAGTTCAATAACCTCACTTGAGCAAGCAACCTTAATTACCTTCATCGTCGGAGGACACTAAATTTAAAACCTTTTGGTGTGAACGTTATTTTCAGTAATGAGCCCTATAAGTATTTTTTATTGAAATCATTTAAAACCTATAAACACTTCGAAAAAAAAAATTGCTAGCACTAACTCTTACCAATACCATCACAATTTTACCGGGTGGTTTACCGTCGAGGTGGATTTAATTTCGTTAAGTGCTTATGATTTTTGCGTAGAAACCCGCTTTCAGCATTAATTGGACCACGACTTGTAATTTATGCAATTAAGACAAACATTTCCTATGGCTGTAAAAATTTTATAGTGTAATTAAAAACCTTTTAGGTTCAACTCAATAAAGTCACATTACCCGGTTTACTTCTTGTGCCACCAAAACTAGACCAAATTAACAGAGTGGTTTTAAATTATTTTGCCTTTAGACTGAATAGGGTTAAATCTATTATTATATAAAAATAGATTTATACGGTCTAAAGGCACAAAATAAAAATATAAAATTTAAATTATTCAGTCTAAAGGCACAATAATTTACGGTGCTCCAGATTTTATGTCCGGGTTAAATCTTTCCCAAATGAAAGACTAAACCCTTCCACACACTTTTCCACAAATGAATATCTAGTAAATTCACGCAATGTAAGTGCACTATATAAGTATAATAAATACAAGAACAATAAGTCAATCCACCAGAAACATAATGGGAAAATATTCCACCGACTCCAGATATTTTCATATCAGAGGGTTAGGCTCTGATGAAATCCTAACTGGTCCGATAAATCCTACTGATCCCTCAATATAAATATTTAAAAAATCTTTCGTAATCCTACATGTATTTAAAATGACCGACTTTTGCATTTTTATGTACAAATTTTTTGACAAATCTAATACGCCTAAATTTTGAATGAGAGAGCTAGGTATAATGCCAGTAGCCGAAATAACAAATGGTAATATTTTTATAGTCTGAGAATGCCAAATTCTTTTAATCTCATTTCCTAAATCTGTATATTTTCTTATTTTTTCAGAAACAGTTTTCTGAATATTACAAGAATTTGGAATAGCGACATTAATGATATAAGTTATTTTTTTAAATTTTGTCATGTAAAACTATATCGGGTCTATTATGACTAATTTTTCTGTCTGTTAGAATAGTTTTATCATAATAAATTTTATAAAATTCATTTTCTAAATATGAATTTGGTTCATATTCATAATATGGTACATTACGGCAGTCAATCAGGTTATGTTTAATTACCAAACTTTGGTGAATTATTTTTAAAACTTGATTGTGCCTAAATGTATACTCGGACGGCGCTAATACAGAACATCTAATATGTTCTATAGTTTCCGGAAAAACCAAACATTTTCTACATAAATCATCAATTTGATTTGCATCTTTGATGATATGCTTCAAATAATTTTTAGTATTAATGACTCTATCTTGTATGGCAAGCATAAAGCCTTCTATTTCTGCGCTCAACTCTCCAATACTCAACTATTTGTTTGACGAAAATTTGTCAACATATGTTTGATTGAGATAATTGAAGTGTTTTGCGTGAAGAATTTTATTTGACCAGGAATCTAATAATTCCTGGTTGGTATTTATAAGAATGCTGGCATTCTCGTCGTATAAATTTAATGGCGAAATATTTAATATTTTTATTTTGTGCCTTTAGACTGAATAGGGTTAAATCTATTATTATATGAAAATAGATTTAACCCTATTCAGTTTAAAGGCACAATAATTTAAAAACCACTCTGTTAATTTGGTCTAGTTATGGTGACACATGAAAATACATTTAATAAAAATAGTAAGAAAAGTGTCATTATTATTATTTGGTACTAGAATCTTTTTTGTAAAACTCTTGTAATTTTTTTTTCGTAAATAAACTAATAATAGTGAGGAGAGAAGCAAATTCTAATAAACTCACTTTTTGGTCATCTACAAAATAACTTCATTATTTTTAATCAAACTCTTCAAATAATACCAATTCTGGAACAGTCGAATAGAATAGACACTCGTCAGAATCGACCTGCGCCTTTGTGATAAATGCATTCGCATTATTATTTATGTTCGAACTCCTTCGACTGAGGGTCAGGTGAGTGCTTTGCTCTACTTATCTGCCGGAGAAAAGTGCAATGCCTTTGATTGTGAAGACAATATTGAAGAGGAGTTTCAGCGAATTGGTAAAACAGTCTGATAATCATTTTAGTGATTAGTAGTTTTAATACGAATGAAAACAAACCTTTGAAGTGGTGGCTATGTTTTGTGTGGAGATCGGCCTAATCGGTTTAATTGAAGCTGCTTTGAGACAGAGGCAGATTAATAAATCGATTATATGAATTGCCTTAGCTATAAAGCAAAGTACGCTTTGAAAATGTACATGAGTAGAAAAGAAATGGTGTTTTCAGAAAAATGCGTAGGCAAAAAGCAGTTTTTTTAAAACAATTGTTAAACGAACATGAAACATAAAAAATTATCTGCTGATTTTTTAATTCTATGTTCAATCCTTTTTTGTTCTGTATACCTATCGGTTGTTTTATTAACAGTTCAAGAATAAAGGGACACCTTGTTAAAAGAAAATAATTTAATACCAAATTATAAAAGTTATCTTTCCACTAATTTATTGATTTTTCGACATAAAATTCCCTTTTGACCTGTTACTTTATGATCGATGATTATTGATTGACTTTTTGGAAAGAGATAAATTTAGCTGATACGCTGATATTAATAGTGGAATTAATTCATAAAAAATGTACCTAATCCTAATGGAAAACAAATGACTGTGATTAAAATAATTAAAAAAAATATTATTTGCAAATAAAAAATTTAGAATGGGTTACATTCAATATCGAAATGCCGTAAAGGACAGTGTTGATTGTTCAGAAGAGCGAAAAGATAGTTTTTAAAAAAAAATCATGTCTTCTGTTTTGTAGACTTATAATTATGATTTTTTGATTATGAAAGTAACATTGAATAGATCTTTCAGAATACTTCACATGTTTAGTAAACTCTTAAATAAAATAATCTAATTTATTTCTAATTTTTCAGTCAAAAATCCTCTTAAACTGAACGTCGTCGTAAAGGATACATCATTTTATTTGAAATATTTCGATGACGCAAAGAGTAAAAAAGGAGAAAAATGACATATTTACATATTATTTCTTGTCCTTTACAACGTTTTATAATTTTCGTTTTTAATATTCATATATCGCAAAGTAGGTTCATTTATTAAATTCTTTTTAGGGCCATTAATTAGCGGCCGAGAATTCAAATTTCATCGAAAAATGGTCTTGGGATGGATTGCGACTGTACAGGGCGGTTCAGACGAGAAAGATTTGACATTCAAAATATAGGTACCAACATTCAAATAAGCAATAAAAATACTAAAACGCGTGATGATAACATTTTTAAAATTATTTATTATTTGTAATTATTTTTTGATCATAAGTATTTATAATTTTTCAATAATGTAAAAATCTGAAATGCATTAGTTTGTTAGACCGTAAAATGTAGCTTTCCTAGATATTTTATTGATTTATTTTACCGTATGATTATAAGTTAAAAATGTTGTATAATTCAATATTTTGTTTGAAAAATTAACAACTCTGCCTACAACCAACGGTACAAACTAATTATAATAAAAGTAAACTTTTTTTTCAAAGTTTAAAACATAATTCTACTAGATAAAATAACAACCTTTCGAAATCAGTACATATTTTTATATTGAAAGGATGCGTCCAGAATTTGCTTTCAAAATGAAATATTTCCGGTTGTGTCTGGTTTTTCCCTCTTACTAAGTCTTTTTGGTCATTTGGAGTCCTTCGTATTATCCCACTCTTAATCTAAATCTCGGTACATGTGACTAAGTATGACCATCCCACATGATACTAAAAGACAAATACTGTACTCCTACAATCAGATTTATCTGTAATGATCCGATAGGGAGACTCCGGTAGCACTTTTTAAAACGATGCGCCTTTTCATAGGAAATCGTCCCTTGCGCCATTCTCTCCAGTACTCGACTGGCCACGGGCCAATATGAGATGCTCCAGACCACAGATGTCTCTCATAACAAATAACCAATGAATTACTCCACGGTGCTGAGTTACATTAGGATTTACACGTGAATTACATTACAGGCGCCAAAACTCACTTCTGGAAAGTAGAGATGTTTTATTTGAGTTTCCAAATAGAAGATTAGTTGAGTATTAGTTTTAGATTAGTTTCTTCAGTGATCACGATACACAAACTGCGTCTTGCACATTTTTTAAAGATAACTAATATTATTATTTTATGTTATTATTCATATTTATTAATTATTATTTTTAATTGGTAAACTAATGTTTAAGACAAGATGTTTTATGCATAGCACAAAGGGTAACAATTATTATAAGCAATAATTATTAGCCTGAAACACTCATCAACATTGAAAAAATCTCCCGAGAAAAGATAAATGCCGCCGACGGGACTTGAACCCGCGTCCTTCTGATATCCGGTCAACTGCTCTACCAACTGAGCTACGTCGGCTTATCTCCCACCCGCCAAATAATTCAATATATACTAGTGTTTCATTCAACAATTACTGCTTATTACATTTTTTTACCTGAAAACAATCAACTTTATTTTTTGTGAGAAAGGCATTATAAGTTGGTAGAGCAGTTGACCGGATATCAGAAGAACGCGGGTTCAAGTCCGTCGGCGGCATTTATCTTTTCTCGGGAGATTTTTTCAATGTTGATGAGTGTTTCAGGCTAATAATTATTGCTTGTAATAATTGTTACTCTTTGTGCTACGCATAAAAAATCTTGTCTTAAACATTAATTTACCAATTAAAAATAATAATTAATATTTGACAAGTTAAAGTATTTCACCAAAAAATGTAGACATAATTTGTCTCGATGCCATCTAGTGGGAGAGTTAGCACTTATAATGCCTTTCTCACAAAAAAAATAAAGTTGGTTGTTTTCAGGTGAAAAAATGTAATAAGCAGTAATTGTTGAATGAAACACTAGTATATATTGAATTATTCGGCGGGTGGGAGATAAGCCGACGTAGCTCAGTTGGTAGAGCAGTTGACCGGATATCAGAAGGACGGGGGTTCAAGTCTCGTCGGTGGCATTTATCTTTTATCGGGAGATTTTTTCAATGTTGATGAGTGTTTCAGGCTAATAATTATTGCTTATAATAATCATATTTATTATTTCTTCAGTGAATCACGACACACAAACTGCGTCTTGCACAATTTTTAAAGATAAATAATATTATTATTTTATGTTATTATTCATATTTATTAATTACATTACGTTGGTGATGTGCCGTGTCTGTTTCATTAGGAACTCCTGTGTTGGAAGAAAGCGCAGTTCTTCAGAAGCAGTTTACCACAAAAAAATTACAACAAAAATATTTCAAATAAAATAAAAAAAAAAACAACTAAAATCGAACCTCTGGGATAAGTTACTTATAAATAGGTTCTAATAAAATCGTTGTTGTTTGATCTGTCTCGGCTGATGATCCAAGATTTGGTGTCTGATTAATATTTTAATTAATTTGCGTTCTGTCTAATAGCTAGTGGAAGCGCATTAAATAGCTTTGTTGCAAAGTATCTAAAATTTCTGTGACCAAAAGTAGTTTTAGCGTAAGGGATAATTAAGAAATTGTCTTTTGGTTCTAGTATCACGAGCAGATATAATTTATAAAAAAAAGATAAATGAAATGAAGAAAAAAAGTAACGTAAAATATGACAATTTCAGTAAACCGAAATAAACCGAAAATAAACGGAAGTTTGAAATAATGATAGCTATACCTACTTGTGCTTTTAAAAGAAGAAATTTTATGAAACTACATAAATATAAAAATTGTGCTATTGGTGTGTATATTAATCCAAAACAAAAACAATGGTATGAATGTTTTGCATTGCACAACTGACGTTTGTAAATAGTAATGCAGATGACTGTTTTTTTTAATGTGAATACCGCACAAGAGTCCGAGCTGCTCCCACCGTCGGGAGCCTGTTGGGGTATGTTGTTAGGCTGAAGGTAGTGAGGAGGGAAAGGATATAGGGAAGAGAAATGTGGAGACGTAGCTGGCTATTCAGATCTGGTCACTGAAGACGGCTAAAGCCATTTCAAGCAATGTTTCACTTCTGAATGGTGGTCATAAACCAGGGCGATACTAGAAGTATCTTCCACTCTGGAACGTGCCGCAAATATGCTATATATTATTTTAAAGGAATAAATTGTGAAACAATATGGATAAATCGAATAAGATTTACTTTTATTTGATTAATCCATTGGTAGACGAGAGCCCAAGCCTGTCAACTTCTAAGAAAAATATTACATTTCAGGGTATTTTAGTCAAGATTAATACAGATATTTATTTTTATTGATGTTTTGACGCAATATGGTCTCTTCAAAGGATGTAATTATGAAGTTATTAAAGAAGAATTTGCATTAGAGCTTAGTTTACACAAAATAAATTCTGTTCGTTCAATGCGTTCATTAATGATACTTTAGTTACTTATTTTTAATATTACCTAAATGAACCGAAATTATATTATGTTATACTGCTAAAGTGCAGTCTCCGTTGACTCATTTATCTAATGCCTACAGATTTTTTTTGGTTTAAACTGAAAAAAAAGTCATCAGAGACCAAAATATCATTTTCATTTTTACTCCAAATATTGTCTGGAATCACTTGCTAAAAGTAAGTCTGTATATTAACCTGAACGCAAATTACAATATTAGGAAAAAGAGCTGTGTTACTGAAGTTGATGCAGCTGCTTTGAAAAAATTCTCTAAGGACGTCAAAATGCTCCAATTTACCTGATGTAGACATGTTCCAAAATACCTACATACTTTGTTTCTGAGTTTCTCTCAATCACAGGCCTGATTGTGAATAGTAATGCATCTGACACGTGCACGCCATATCGGAAAGTGCATAACATTTATTGTATCACAAATCACCGCAGTGGTATCTCGGTTAGGAGAATGATAGTTCAATGAACTCGGTGGAAATTAATAATCCGAGAAAATCAAATGAAACGATTGCAATTTTCACATACATTCAATTAACTTGATAGTTGATAATTATCAATTCTTATACGCGTGAATTTATATTCATATTTAAGGGGGTTAAACTGAAAGTTTGCATTAAAAAATAGTGTATGACCTATTTGTGAAAAATATATCCCGAGCGCGTTGGTATTCAAGTCCAGAAAGAATAAGCAGGTATTAGAATACAGGGTAGGTACAAGAATAAGCACGTATTATATTATAAAGGCATAATAAAATCTGGCGTAGAATTGTGTAATCGGTATGGCATGATATTTTGGTGTAGTTTTGTATCTAAAAGATTATATTATATTTGTAGATCGTAAAGCAGAAAGTGAAAATGACGAATGATTGGCTTTCCATCTCTAGATTTCTTTGATTTTACCGTTTCTCTTTGAATGAATTTGTATGACATTATTTGCAGAGCGTCTTAGAGAAGCTGGAGAAGTAAGAATAGAGATCGATGAATAACAAAATAGGTGAATAGTAATCAGAGGAAGTGCACATAGCAAGACATGTGAGGGATACTTTCTATTTAATTTGCAATAATTGCAACGTGATTCATCTATATTGAAATATGCGCTTTGCCCCCAAGACAACCCTAAACTGGGATAATGACCTACCATGTTACATATATTGTAACTCTCTAATTTAATTTAATAATAAAACCACTCCGCAGGTTTTTGCTGCAAGGTTCGACGGGCGGCTTTTGGCATTATTGCTACTTGCTTAAATTCGGTGCTATTACAAAAGTAGCTTTTTAACATACTTCAAGTACGAAGATGGTTTTGTGTACGGCATGGCATCAGAGTTGCATTCTTAGCCGGATTCTTAAATTTCAACCGTACAGTCTCTGGCCTATTAATACTGTTAGATTTCTTCATACTAGACCTCTTCCCTGTGCTGCTCTAACAGATTTTTTCAACGAAACTTGTACAAATAGAGAATTATCAAAATTGGGTCTACATCCTTCGAAGACTTTAGAATGGACGACTAGCTCTTTTTTGCAGATCAATAATTGACCATTCATTACAAATTATTGATTTTCGGTTGGAAGTCCTGTTATTAAAGTTATCTTATTTCTATGATTCGGCTCTCGGTAGTAACTTGGAAGATTGAAGTACCTACGTCTTTGTTCTTCGGTGAATTTATCAAGAACTTAAATATATTTATTTTTATTTTAACTGAATGAGAACAACCTCAAATTGCAATATTTAATCACTGAATACAATATTAGTGACTTTCAATCGAAATTTTAAAACAGAAAAATCTGGAAAAGATACAGTCACATTTAGAAATTGAACCCAGGACCTTAGCCTTGCCGGGGCGATGCTCTACCACCGAGCTAACAGGTAACTAAAACTTAATTACGCGACTGCTCAGCAGCTTAAACCGAAGAACCTTGAGAAACCTTGTAGAATTACTTAGGCAAAACCTGAACTTATTTGTTTGTTATTATTATTTTATAATAATATGAGCATTTCTATAGTATATTTATTCGTATACTCATTTTACTTGTAATCTCAGTTGTATCACTTCAGCTATATTATTCGTATCTAAGTACTTATTTTATTTCTACTTTATAATAACACTAGCAGACCCAGCCACGCGTTGCTGTGGCTAACGAAACACAACGCCATTACCCAACCTTTATAAAATCCACACCACCCGCTTGCCAGCTGCCCGCTGCCCGCTGCCTGAATTGAGTATTTGAAATTCTCGGCTTTTCTCTACTATAATAAGCATACATATAAACCTTCCTCTTAAATCACTCTATCTATTGGTGAAAACCGCATGAAAATCTGTTGCGTAGTTTAAAAGATCTAAGCGCACAATCATTTTGAGCGACTTTTATAATGTGTAATGATAATTATTATTTTAAAATAACATGAGCATTTCTATAGTATACTTATTCGTATACTAATTTTACTTGAAATCTCAGTTGAATCACTTCAGCTATATTATTTGTATCTAAGTACTTATTTTACTTATCTATTTTATTTCTACTTTATAATTACATTTACGAATTTTATAATTATTTTCTCCGGTTTTAGCTATATTATTCATATATTCATATACGTATCTAAGTACTTATTTTATTCCTTCTTTATAATTACATCTACGTACATTATAATTATTTACCACGTAATACATAAGTTCTTCCGTGTACACTGATCACTTTTAGTGTAATAACTTTTTAGGCGTTAAAATAAATAAATTGATTCGTTATGGGCTTTTGTGACTAATTAACTGTGATGACATTCATCTCCTCTACTTTGATCTCGTTCACGTAATTATATGTACACATCATGGAGTAGTGTCGTTGACATCATTCACGTTGCATTGATTGAAAAACAATACTATAATTATTCGTACACATTGCATTTAATGAGAGGGAAACTATTCACAATAACGATTATTGTCACGGTAATTACATTAATCGATATATATTATAAAAGAAAGTCCAAAAAAACGTGCGGCTCGCAAAAACTCAAAAACGAGTCCCGGTACGATCAAGGGAGTTATATGGTGTGGTAGATCTCTATCCTCCCTAGGGAATAAGGGTATCCGTTTTTACCTAAAGGGAGTGCGCGAGTTTCACTCTCTTGAAATTTCAGAACAGTCTTCCGGAAAGTTCTAGAAGGTTCCATAGAGCTCTAGAAACTTCTGGAAGGAGTGACGGGGTATGTCGTGGAATGTTCGGGAATAGGGAATCGGGAACATTCCAGAACACTCTCGAATTGTCCTGAGCGAAGCCGGGTAACCCAGTTAGTGTTGAATAAAAACAAATATGTTTGTGCATATTTTGATGGAATATATCTAAAAATTGTTAGACGTCAAGTGTGGTACAGATTAAAACTTCAGTAGATAGTTTCAACTCTTCTCTTAGCCTAATTGGTTTAATTATTTATGCCTTAAATCACCACATTTTCTAAAAAAATTATTATTTTTAAAAATTTGATATAATACTAGCTGGTTCCCGGCATGCGTCGAATGCCATATTCAAAAAAATACATCGTTTCTCCCTGCATGTCCTTTCCCGTGCGTCTCCGTTCCCCTCCCGCATCCCCTGCACTCCCGCGTTCCCCTTCCACCTTCCCTGCCCACCCTCACCCCTCTCCTGCCCTCCCCGCAACGTAGAATATAAATATTTAATATAAAAATAGATAATATTCAATTATCCTCCAAATAATGGATAATATTTATAAAAATGGACACAATTATTAACTGAAGACTTAATGAGTATTTGTAAATTTTATTATTCTTCATGCCGCTCATAATTTTGTTATCTGTGCTTAGTTATTTTTGTCAGTCATCAAACTTCACAACCAATATCATAATACACAGACTGGCCTTATGTAAGTAGCTATTACGTAAAATTATGAAAAAATTCAATATGTTATTTCATAACGCTTCTTATTGAACTGAAAAGCCAACCAAATGCGTTGATCGTCTACTACGCAACCGTCAATATTACCACCATCATTTCATTAAAAAATATTCTCTTGATTATCATATAATACATAAAGTGAGGAATATTACGTATTCAACAATTGAGCACAATAGATTGATTGTGTATTGAACGCTACCACCAAAATAATATAATTGGTAAATCGAGGTGTTATTTACATTTTCGCATTATACCCACGTTGCCTGCCTCGCACTCCCAGTCCAATAATCCCAAAGCTTCTAGCATTATAAATGGATTTGCCTACGTGAACTACTGGAGTGCATTGCTTTATTTAAGTTGAGAATATTTTGCAATATACGAGCACTTGCCTCAAAACTACATTGAACCTAGATACATACTAAACATAAAATGAATTTAAAATTATTTCTAATAATTCATCATTTTAGTATCGGTTTAACGACGGCAATCAGTTCAAGTTATTATGTAAATGGAGTCAGTGTATTCACCCCTAATAGATAGCGCACTGTTTTTTTTTAAATATTGCTATTAATAAATTGTGATACTGACTTTTTCATATTATTTAAAATATATGAGTATACATGTAACATATTTAAAAAAAAGAAAACATGAAACTAAAACATTGAGACTAATTACAATAAAGTAATTTCTTCCAACTCAAGAGAGAAAATATTTCTGGTGTTTGAATTTGGGAGTAGTGCCATTATAGAATAAGGTTAAGAATTTATATTATTTGAAGAAAGAAATAAATTATAAACTTATATAGATAACATGAAAACCAGTCTACATAATGAACTTGAGTAACATAACAGTTACTAAATTAGATATACGAGTACAATATAGATAAAAAAGGTAAGAATACAGATGTAGTAGAAATAAAAATAAAATAATATTATTATATTTACTTAGAATGTGAGTGGTATATGGAACGAGTAAGTAAATATAGTTGATTCTATTAAAAATCAATTCATTTAAAAAATCTGCTCCCATGAATAATGTGATATTATTCGTCGGTCTGTAAATAACATGTATCATATATCATATTATGTTTAGAGTACAAATCAATTTTAGACTCAACTTATTATTACGTTACGAAAATATGTATCTAAATGCATGATGTGTGGAAATTGGTGGTACAAGCGGGAAAATGGTAAATCTACATTACATTATTTTGAGTCATTTTTGTGGAATACTTTTTTGAGTTTTCGTTTTCGAGTAATTCGATTCCGAAGATGGAATTTTTCAAAAACGAGAGAAAAAATTATGTGTGTGTAAATGGTTTATCGTATTAATAAACTCCTGAAGAAATTGTATCAAAAATTTAAATGCTAAATGACTACTTAATAAAAATACCCAATGACTACCTAATACACCCTGAAAATAAAATTGATAAAATATTTATAAATAAGTTAAAACTAAACGAGGTGACGTCCACAACATACATTTTTTAATTTTTTTTTAAATGTGTTGTTGCTTATGTGGTTCCTTAATGCATTTTATAATCTGGAGTATAATATTAATTGTTAAATGTGCGGAAGAGTTTTTACACTTTTTTGATGCCTTGGATAATTTTTGGATTATTAGATATTTATTCGTCTTCAACCTTCGACCAAGTTCTTCAACAGAATGTGTTCGCACTAACACTGTGCACGAAAATAAAAAAAAAGGGATGAGTCAAAATCCGATCCAAAACCTGAGTAAAAAAATTCTGCCTTCGCAGTTTTTGTATTTATCAAATTTTGAATCATCTCATATGTCCTTTGGTTCAATAAACTTCTCCATTATATTATATTTTGACTCATTTAATTCTTCCAAAAAAGGCGATTTAAATCAGGACAGAACAAGTTTTCTTGAAAAATCTAAATCTTCTCTTTCCTCACAGAAGATTTCACATTTCCGAAGGTTATTTTCGAGGATGTTCAAATTCTTCCGAAAGTTCGACACCAAATAAACTATTTCTTCCCTGACATGGTTCACTTTAACTCGTATAAAAATATAATAATCATGTTATTTTCTAAGTCCCGTTAGATCAATTTTGATGAGGACACATGTTAGACGGGTGAGGTAACATTTGTTATCGATTAAAAGGCTTACCGAACCCTTTCCTCTCAGCCTGAAAGGGCGATAAATAACCGCCGGGTATTAGAAGAGTAGGACCTCTAGGCTCGGGAGATGGGTTCTTATTTCTTTCATTATTATGGTCATTTATCTTATTGGCCTCATTAATGTAACTGTTCAATTTTCTTTTTTAAAATAGAATACAGCCTCTGCATCTGTTTTATTGTTAGAGTCCAGCGATCGAACTATCTCCATAAGAATAACATCATAATATAATACCTTACCTTATAATATAATACCTTCGCTGCTTTGGTAGAACACATTTGTCAGATTTAACGTTTTTCATAAAAGTAATTTTTTCATCACATCACTACATTAATATATCTCTAAAAAATTAATTCAAGATAATATAAGAATAGCATGATTATGTAGGTCCAAAAAACTGTGATAGAAATAATGACCGATGACAGAAAACCAATCGTACATAAACCGATAAACATGAACACCTATGGATTTGGGATCACACACGATAAAAAGGACGTGTTACAATTTGGTACAGTTTAAGATGGCGGATATTATTTGACATCTGTCGTCATTGTTAAATTGCCACAGAAGGTATAGCAGCGCATCGACAATATTTACGAAACTATATAGGACGGAATGGATTTGCCGGCATAGTGAGACACCGGGTCACCGGAGCCAGGATATGGTAATGCCCTCCGACATCACAGCCTTCCGGCACCAAGCGCCACTCCTGAGTGAGCGCTGGGCCCGAGCTCACTCAAGAGCACGCCCTGCATAATTGATTATTTATTTTTGTTTACTTTAAAATTATCTTTTTTTAAACTTTTTCGTTTTTATTATTATTTTCCTTATTCTAATTGTTTCTTACCTTCAAATCACTGTATTCTCATAATACCTTATAAAGAGTGTGGGATTGCACTATACTCCCTACATCCAGGAATAACATATAATCTTAATTATTTAGGAAAACCTTGTAAAGTGGAAAGATGGATTTTCAGAACCTTATTTCCTAAAGAGTGGCGTCAGACAGGGAGGATGCATGTCCCCGATATTGTTCAACCTGTACATGGACGAACTCACCGACAGGTTAAACAATGCAAGGGTAGGTTGCCAAATCGGAGGACAGTGTTTGAACAACATCAGTTATGCGGACGACATGGTCTTGATGGCACCATCTATAAGGGGCCTACGTATTCTTCTGAAGATCTGCGAAGAGTTTGCTGAAGAAACAAACATGCTATATAACCCCACTAAAACGGCTCTTACTGGTCATAAGACATGGACAAGGACCAAAGAATATTCCTCCAGCTACCCTGAACGGTGTAAACCTGCAGTTGACTGAAGTAACTAAATACCTTGGACACATAATCACCAGTAATCTGATGGACGATGATGACATCGATAGGCAAAGAAGAGCTCTCAGCGTAAAAGCAAACATGCTCAGCAGAAGATTCCGCCTTTGCAGTACCGCTGTAAAAAGGACGCTATTCCTTTCCTTCTGCGCAACGCTGTACACGTGCGAACTCTGGGCAAACTACAAGAAGAGTAGTATAGAAAGACTTCGAGTTTAGTACAACAACGCCTTCCGCATAATATTTGGTCTCCCCAGATATTGCAGCGCTTCCCGGATGTTCACGGAGGTGCGAGTTCCCGGCTATGCAGCCCTTATTAGATCCAGGGTGGCAGGAATGAGGGAAAGGATAAGCAGCTCTGGAAATATCCTCGTCATGGAAGCCCGCCTCAGTCCATCATCCAGCATTGATGCACACTGGAGAAAAATACTGGCACCTAATGTGGTCGCAGAATCCTAAAAGCTAATTATTATGATTTTATTTTGTTTATTACCTTTGTTCATGTACAATCATATCACCTGCTTCTCTACTTCAAATGTAAATTTTATAACCCTTATGGAATGTGTGGGATTGCACTATTCTCCCCACATACCGGAATAAACATTTATTTATTTATTTATTTGTTTTACATTTAAAATTTTGACAAAAAGGTGATATATAGTTGTTTATTATTGATTGTGAACGTGTATTGTGACTTTAGTCGGTATTTTTTATGATTTTGTTGATGGTAAATAGAATTATGCTTTCACATAACATATAACCTATGCTTATTTCAAGATGTTGATTTTTTGTCGTTTTAGTACCGTTCCAAACTATTATTCCATCTCTAATGTCAACCATCTATACGACATCTTCAGGATGAAAATAATGATCATCTGAAACAAAGATTTTTCATATCGGTTCCGATGTAGTTTCCACACGAAGAATGAAGAAGAGAATTGCGTGGCAGGAGATTTTGGCTGGATGGTAAGCTTGAGAACTGGAGATCAATGGTTAATATTTTTGGAGGAGGCAAATCCCTTCGTGGGATGAAGTATTGTGATGATAACGATGAATAGTATATCACATTATATCCCACGTGAAAGTGACCAGTCAGAATCAATTTTCGGAATTGGTAGGATAACATTTACATACACTAAAGCTTTTACCAGGGTAATACCATGATACCGATAATTAAATACCTTTACTAAGTTTTAATGGAAATAAGTGGTCAGTTTATAGAGAAATATAGGTCGCATTTTGTCAGTACTGCGTTCACTAATTAATCACAATGAAAAATAACATTTCAAAAAGCTTGAGCTCGGTGCATTTGGAAAGTTTAAAAATTAATCATCATTAAGAGTGAAATATTTGAGCTAAGATAACTATTTTCTCGGTGCATTATCCATGCAACAGTCTAAACATAAAGTGGCGTTTCTTATTCCTTATTCTTAAAATCTTACACATTTTGTGCACCTACATATTTTGGTAAGTTAAGTAGGCAGGTACCTACTTATTCATATAAAGACAGGTACATGTATTAGTTCAGAAAAACTATTTCATTTGGTACCTAGCTACATACACATACACTTATACTATTATTTATTTTACCATTCTTTCTCAATAGGTTCAATTCGATTGGTGATCTTTTTGGTGAATAAATTTATTTATTTATTTGTTTTAATTATATACCTCTGTTAAAATATTACAGATGAAAATTATAAGTTGAATCTAAAAGAAAGTACAATACATTTTACATTTGTTCGGTTGCAAAATTTCATCTATCGTCTTCCTTCCCATGTCCATAATCGATATTTTTATGTTTCTTTTGAAGTCGGTTATTTTTTTAGATGTTTTTGTATTGTAGAGGGAGTAAATTAAATAATTTTCCAGAGAAGTACTGCATATTTCTTTGTCCAAATGTCGTTTTAGTTGTAGGTTGGTAAAAGGTATGTTGTAGTATAAATCTTGTGAATCGGCTCGAGTTTATTTGTGTAAAGTTGAAAATTTTCAAATTGTCGGTCGTACGTTTTTAATTTACTTAATTCTGTCATAAAATGATTAGGTAGCTAACACTATCTATTTTTTTTGGTGCCCCTTCATAGTATGTTCTAGTTAAATATTGATATTTTTAAAGTTCTTTGATGGGTAGGTACATTTTTTGACATTAGCTTCATACAGGAGGCCCTGAGAAAAACAATTTCCCTTGATGTTGTGCGGAGGGTCTCTTAAGGGAAAGGAAGGAGAGAAAGTTCTAGGAAAGAAATAGATATAAGGGGTGGGTAGATAGTAATATAGGGGTCAGTGTGTCCAGGAGTGATAGACGTTTGAATACATTCCTCCCACTAAGTTGCAAGGTGATGCGTCGAGAGAGTCCGGCCGGATAGGTTAAAAGGTCTTCCTCGACCTGTATCACCCGATCCAGCCCGCCACGCATCCGCCGCCAAGACCTAGACCCCTCAAAACTAAACCCCACCCCGTGAACTTGGGCACCTCTGCTAAATCACCAAACCTGGGTGACCTATGGCAGGAGTGTTGGTTATCCAATAAATGGTTCCCAGGGCAGCGGCATCCATAACCACCTTCTAAATTAAAAATAATAAATACACATCAGTCCGAGAATAGTGGTGTTTTCTGCGTTTTACAATAATAATAAATCATAATAATCAATGGTCAAGTTTTCTTAACCACCCTATATTCTCATACATAATATAATGATGGTAACGGTAACTTCAATACGAGTTAAGCCTTAACTCACACATAGAACCTTCTGGTAAATCAGTCACGTTTTGTGTGAGAAAGGCCCATGTATCAATTTAATCAGATGCAATGGAACATAGAACCTACCCGTTTAAGTGCACGCGTCGTTCTACGCCCAATAGCCTATCCAGGCTTTCTACTATTCTAGCATAATACTGCGGTAGGTTTGGATTATTTTCTTTACTTAATGCGTTTGAGTTTGGGTGAGGCTCACTGAACTCTATAAGGTTGGAATCGTGAATACGGTCTGTTGTCAAACTATCTTATTCACGATGATTATGAGATTTAAATTTTTAAATAATATTTTTAGATATCGTCTGATCATCAAAAAAATGATATGTCTTCTGCTGGGTCATTTATCAGTGCTGCTATCACCAATTATGTCTTGAACATACTTTGTAATAAGTGATTCTTTTAAAATACAAAATATGTATACATACCTATTAAACTGATCTCCAGTTTGTAAGATATAGATAGTTTTTTGCCGGCGTTCCTCAAGGTTCCATATTAGGTCCAATTCTGTATATTATATATGTATCTTTTATTAAATTAATTTTTAGACATTTAAAGTACTTTTTATACGCGGATGATACTGCTTTAGTGATTTCTAGCAGTGATTTGCAAACTTGTATAAAAAGACTACATTGAACTCTTAAAGTGGTCTCATGACTCAGGCTTAATCATAAATGCCAAAAAAACTAAATTGTTACATATAAGATCCCCTAATGTTAAGGTATATATTACACCTGAAATAAAGACACATACATCAGATTGCTTACACAATGGTATTCCTGCAACGTGTGCATGTGAAAATATGGAACTAGTTAAAGAATATGTATATTTAGGTGTTATTATTGATTGCTTTTTCAAGTGGGATATACAAATAAACAAAGTTTGTGCACGACTAAGATCAATTGTAAGCAGATTGTATAAACTAAAATTTTTTGTTCCTATCTGCACACTTCGAATAATTTATTTATCTCTAGTTGAATCTGTTATAAGGTATGGAATAACAGCTTGGGGATTTTCCTGTAAAACAAATATAGACCATGTACAATCAGTGCAAAATTCATTGCTTAAATTATTAGCTGAAAAAAATTTATACAAAGAAAGGCATAATATTCCATACTTTTATCAGAGTCTCAAAGTTCTTTCAGTGAGAGCAATTCTGTGGTACAAAATTATATTTCAGCACATAAATAATTATTTATATATTAACAGGCTGGAACACAACCATAATACTCGTTTTAATTTTAATGAAGGGCTAATTGTACCTAAGCATACAAATAAATATGGACAAAGAACGTTAAATTACATGATTCCCAGTTGTTTAAATATGTTACCTGCTGAAATTAAAAACTGTGCCCAAAACAAACAATTGATGAATTTACTGAAGACTTGGCTTATGGAAAGAATTAATTTGTATTAGCTTACAATGACACATTATTCTAAAGACTTTAAAAATGTTATTTATGTTTTCAAAAATTTATTTTTATCTATATTTCCGTAAAAAATTAAATTTTATTTTATATAATTGTAAAAATGTAACTATTTAATCACTATAATAAGATCTTTTAAGTAAAGAACCCGTTAGACAAACTGCTAAAAAGTAGTTTATCGGGACTTTTTGTCTTGTATTTGTAAAGTGTATAAAATGAATATATAAAAAATATGTATGGTTTCCAAAAAGAGTGACATCTCATAAAATCTTCGATGAAATGTACATTAGATATAAATTTATATTTTATTGGAAAAGTACTTTTCATTTGCAGTTTAGGTAGGTTAGTAGTGTATGTACCTACCTGTATAATATTTATTTTATATAATGGTATAAATATACCACAAACAATAATAATTGTGTGACGCAAAAGACAAACATTCTATTTGGGAGGCGGGTATGGGTACCGCCGCCCCGGGAGCCATTTATTGGATAACCAACACATCTGCCATATGTCACCCCAAGTGGTTCGCTACGTTTGGTGTCTTAGCAGAGGTGCCCGGTTTTATGGAGTGAGGTTTGTCCAGGTCTTGGCATCGGATGCGTCTGCCCACCAACCGCATGGCAGGCCGGATCGGGAAAGAATGGTTGAGGGAGTCCCTTTGACTTCTCCAGCCGTACTCTCTCGGAACATCGCCTTGCAGCGCAGTGGGAGGGATAGATTCATATGTCTGTCACTCTTGGACACACTGACCCCCAGATGCCTACCTACCCCTAATACTCTTTTTTTCCCGAAACTTCCTCTCCTTCTTTTGCTAAAAAGACCCTGCACTTAGCAATCCCAAAGATGACATAGACCCTGAGGGCAATTATTTTCCTCAGGGCCACCTGTGTGGAGCTTATTAAAAAAAAATACCACATACTACATACCACAAATAATTTTTAAAAATAAAAACTGATGTAGCTGTTTGTTGGTTTCGAAGGATATAAAAGAAAGCAAATACAAGTTCATACGAAACTATATAAGACAACAATAATATAAATATTTGGATAACTTGTACATCGCTGTTTTTATGAAAAATCACCTCAAGGGCGCTGTACAAATTTATAATACATTTCTACAAACTTACTTCTAACTACAAACTAGACAAACCTACACTACCTAACTACAAACTTGCATCCACCGGTTCGTCGATCACCGATATGAAACTATGTGTACAATTATTTGACGAATCAACGCGATGCTGCTGTAAAAATGTACTGTTCAGGCACTATATTATACAAAATAGTGTATACCTAATACATATATAATATAAAATATATATCAATGTAATACAACATAAAATATATTCCTGTATAGTACAAAAGAATATAACATACCTACAAAACGTGTATTATAATTATGTAGTATTTGTTGAAATATGTTTTGTTTTATAACTGAGGTAGATTAATATCATAAATGGTTTTACGATTAGGTTAAGATGGAAAGGGTTCAAAAGGATTCACATCGTAAAAATTAATAAATAGCTTTGTCGGTCATGATTACTATTATCGAAATAAGGAAGCAGACTCCATCCCACCCAAAAACTAACATACTAAAGATGTTCCCGTTCATCCCAGCACATGTCGCAAGCCCCGCTGTGCGAAATGGTGCATTATAATAACAGTAAGAGGAATCGAGCCAATCTGCTACATCCTGTGCAAACCTTTGCTATGATCGTAACTGTAAATTAATATAAAAGGGTTAGGTGAACTGGATTAGAGGATTTCCTGTCATGTGCGGGGCACGAACCATCAATACCGCACATGTCGTCATCCCGTTTTTTTAGGCAGCTGGTCTTAATGATCAGATGTTGTATCTCTATAAAAAGTATCAAGCGTATCGGTTAGGCAGATAGGGGGTGAAATACGGAAAACCTCAGTAGATTATTAATAAGTTTAGGGTAGTAATAAAGTAGAGCCTATGAAAGGTAACGGGACTTGAACCCTTTGACGCAAAAAGCAATGGGTTACCGACAGGTGTACAATTTTTAGAAAAATATAAAGCTATGGAATGATGCGTTATAAGCACCCTTGAGATGGTTTTCAATAAAGAATGGTGTTATGATTATTCTTTTGATATTTACTTTTGTGAAATATTTCTTTCAAACAATTGATTGGTTTGTATATAAAGTATTGCAGGTGATATTTATAACAGTAATTCTTACCTTAACCTCGTTCGTAAAATATAATAATATGTATATATTATATAGGTATATCATTGATAAAATGCTCTCTTCACATGTCGCAAGAGGCCATTCCTAAAGCTGGATTGAACCTTTTTTTACCTTGGCTCCACACAGAAGGCCTCGAGGAAAAAAAATCTCTCAGGGCCTATTTCGTGTTTGGAGATGCTGTATGGAGGCTCTTTTTAGGGAAAGAAAGGTCAGGAAGTTCTGCAATGGAAAAAAGTACTAGGGGTGGGTAGGAATCTGGGGGTCTGTGTGCCTAGGAGTAACGGATGTATGAATCCATCTCTCCCACTGCGATGCAAGCCTCGAGAGAGACCGGCTGGAGAGGTCTAGGTTAGGTCTCCCTCAACCAATCTCTCCCGATCCGGCCCGCTACGTAGTAGATGGGCAAACTCATTGGCCGCCAAGACCAAGACAAACCCCACCCCATGAACCCGGACACCCCTGCTAAGTCACCAAACATAGCGAACCACTTGGGTTGACCTATGGCAAGGGTGTTGGTTATCCAATAAATGGTTTCCGGTGAGGCGGTATCCATTCCCGCCTCCCACTGTATAGTTATTTCCATAAAAATCTCATAATATTGTAACCATATTGGAAAATCTTTGCTATACACGATCATTATTTTATACCAATGATTTCATAAAGATTAGCATTAAATTATAAATAACATTTTAGGACGGCACATCATCATAGATAGGAACATTTTTAACATAAACATACATCATTATATGCAGTATCTGTCACAAACTCTAAAAAAAAATTATAGACGATCTTAATAAACACAGTCCAGTTTACCAATAATCTTTTAACAATATTTTTCATTACACACATTCCTAAAAAACAGGTAATCATTCATCATAAGTAAAATAAACAGAAACGTAAAACAATGAGAGCTGTCAAATATTGCGTGCGAAACTGAATGAATATCAAAATAAAAAACATAAATCCTCTTTTTCCATAACGAATCCATAAATTAAAACTACCTTTATGGAATCTGCATGAAAAAAGTATCGTGCAAAATGCCTACAAGACAGACAGGATTTGAACTCTCCCAAATTCAGATTACTATTCTTTGACGTAGTTACTTTTCTATTGCTTACTGATCTGAAATTGATAGAAAATCCTTTCTAGTTACTACTTACATGCAATATGATAATTAAATACATAATCATAGAGCACGCCTAATTAAGGAGGCAATTGAAATTTATAAAAATTCCGTTAATATTAATAGAGACGACGGAGCTAAGCTCAATAGTTCCTGGTATTAGGTTATTGACGGCTACACAATAGTTAAATCCAGAAAACCATTTTTAATTATACTGTAATACCAGCTCATAGAGGAGTGGAGCTGGCAACATATTTTCTATTACCTACGTACATAAGCACATACTTCACGCTATTACGTACATAACCACTATAAATTACACCTGATAATGGACACTTTAACGCTGTCTCAAGAAGGAGATAGCGCAACATGGCACAACATCCCAAAAATAAATAACGAAAAACTAAATGTTAAAGCACATGTTAAATACCTGCATTGTGATAACACTGCAATTTAAAATTTTAACGGAATTTAGTGTACGAATGTCTCCGTTATTTTTTTCAACACGGTATCGAGTACTTTCTTAAAGTTTCTTTTCATCTAAAACCTGGAATATTTATGGCACCTAACGGTGGAAAGTTCCAGCAGAAAGCTGTAAAAGGCTACCAGTTTCCATTGTGACCAGCCCTCAGATTAGTCATGGTATTGAAAACAAAAGCTCAGCCATAAACCATTTAAAATGGAATTCTTTTATTCTCCCGTGGGTGTTTGTAAATAAGTACCACAGAATACGGTAGAAATGGTCAGATAAATGAAAAAAATAGTGTATCTAATGGTAGAGGTTCTTACTTGGAGGAAGGGCTTCATACATCATGCGTTTCTCCTTGTTGATTGATGATGTTTTAGACAAAACAGACGCGACACAAATGTTTGAAACAAAATAAATAATTCGTTTCTGAAATTCTAACGTAAACTGTGGGTGGTTGAGTTTTGAAAAACACTATAAAAAAATTATTTTAAATGGGTTGAATCAGGAACTGATTTTCTATCCATTTTAATTGCTTAGATATGTTGGTTCTTTGTATGCTCGTTTCTCGTTAATTTTTTAAAACTTTTTTTATATTTGACACCGCGCTGTCTAGAGCCAGTAGAACTATTATATCCCCGTTTGGCGAGTATTATAGGATGGAGTAAGTGGAGGTGGGAAAGGAGTAGAGGAATTGCATGGCTTCCTGAATTTTCAGATCTAGTTACTAAAAATTCAACTCTGGATGGTGGTCCAGAGCGATACCAACTAATTCCTTACACTCCTGATAGCGGTGAAAATATACAACACTAGTTGGGTTACCCGGCTTCGCTCAGGACAACTTTCGAGAGTGTTCTGGATTGTTCCACAATAATGTTCCCGATTATCTATTCCCGAACATTCCACGATATACTCCGCCACTCCTTCCAGAACTTTTTCTAGCGCTCTATCAAACCTAGAACTTTCCGGAAGACTGTTCTACAAATTTAAAGAGTGCGAAACTTCCAGCCCTTATATCTTCAAAAGCACGCTATTTATGTAAAAACAGGAACCGTCATCCTGGAGAGGGGATAGAGATCTACCACACCATATAACTCGCTTCATCTTACCGGGACTCGTTTCTGAGTTTTTGCGGGACGCACGTTTTTTTGGACTTTATTTTATAATATAGTAGCTTTTGCCCCGGCTTCGCTCGCATATTCGCCCCCCCCCTCCCGCCCCCATCCCCCTTCATCCCCCCACCTCCCCTTCCCCACTCCACCCCGCCACCTCTTCCATATATAAATGAACAATAAAATACGCGACATTTCGAATTCATAATGTAGGTCAAAATGTAGATTAGTACCTATTTTATATTTTTACATTAAATATTCATTTTAGAATACTCGTATATTAATTTTTGCTTTCAAAGAAATCTCCACAGTAACAAATAACAAAATGACAGCCAACGTCAAAAATTTACTTAGCAACACGCTTTGCCAATAAAAGTATAATAAATAATTTCATAACGCTAAAGCTTTTTCATAACGAAAGAGATTACCAATGTATATAGCCTATTAGCTATAGCAAATAATGTAGCTTTCGATTAATGAAATAATTTTTAAATTCCATTCGGTCTTAATCTTATTAAAATTTCGCCTTGATAATATCTATAAGATACCTACTGATTATAACAATTTCATCAGAATAATATTTAATTTAACTGTTTTTTCGAATGTTTTTTCAAAACAAAATAATTAACGTATGTGATGAAAATAGTGTTTTCAATGCTTATTTTAATTTGTAAATCTTTAGTATTCTTTTAAGATTATTCGCCCTATTCTGAAGCTTAGTAATATCGCACATCCAGTAGAAAAATGACAAAAAGTCAAAAGGTTAATTTTACAGGAGAGTGAAAACAAATGAATGAATGATGAACAAGCGGTTCCGTCGTGGGGCGTAGATAATTACAATCATTTTAATTTTCAGAGATAAAAAGTAAAATAAAATAAAAATATTACATCTTTCCAATAACCTTTTCACAAAATATCACCACATGTTTGGTTTTCCTGTAATAAATCACATCGTAATGCCAGCAGATCTAACCGTAATAACTAGGTACCTACTTACAATGTTTTAGTCGCCAGTTGAAAAAACACTAATGACGGGCACTTTTATTTTTTATTTATAATATACCGTAAGCCCACTGACGCAAAGCATTGAAAGTAACTTCATAACTGTTAGGGCTTTTACCTCACCGTGTTTTAAAGGCTGACCTTCGGTTTCAAATCAGGGATGCAGTCCCGCTATGCGGTAGTGACAGGGCCGCCGCGAGGGTTTCGACCGCCTCACGGTGGACGAAATGGAGAAAAAACCCGAATTAAGTGGTTTTTGCAAAAGTTAATATTTTAAATATTTATATTTTTTATAGTATATCAAAATAGTTTCTGCATTTTATGTGTTTATTTTTTTTTTTAATAGCGCTTGACGGAAGTTTGGCAAGGCCGCAAAGTGTGTCATAAGGATATTCGGCATCGCTTTTTTCAGTTCGCTCCTATGCATGGGCAGAGACGGTTGTGTATTGTGTCACA
This sequence comes from Limnephilus lunatus, assembly GCA_917563855.2. Classification (NCBI taxonomy): domain Eukaryota; kingdom Metazoa; phylum Arthropoda; class Insecta; order Trichoptera; family Limnephilidae; genus Limnephilus; species Limnephilus lunatus. Next base: position 67,132,247 of record OU830597.1, on the reverse strand, counting down.
TTTCAATATATTTACAAAAGTTTGTTGTGGGTGCTATTCCTAAAGTTATTCTTTATTTAATTTACTAAATTTTATATCAATATCACATGTGTGTGACATTTGAACTAACATCTAATGTTCCACTATTTTTGTATTTTTTTGCTGTTAAAATGCTCATTTCAATTAGCATTTAGAAACAAAACATCGTTTGCTCCCAGTTATGAATATATACGTATTGTGGACTAAAGTTTCACCTTTCATGTGATATATAAATTGTTCTTCTTTTTTCTCCTCTCTTGAACAATTTTGTTATTTTCAGGAAGGCCTGTATGCATTCCCCGGACAGAACTATTCGAGGTATTTAATGTAAGGGGTGTATTAATTGCCACTTCTGTGAAATGAAAGAAGTTTTTAATTAATTATCTAACATAAAAATACCACAAAGTGGCAGGTTCGAATATTTCAAGTATTTTTCACTACAATTAATGAATAAATGGAGGAAAAACCGCAGTTGTTATTGTGAGGGTTGAACAACATAATAAATTTAGAGTGGTTGCAAGAAATGATATTTGTGTCCAGGTATTGGGGTAGACCAATAAAAGTATTTCGAGAAATCGGTTCTAGATCAAGGAAGAAAAAATTGAACGATCTGTTAGAGTCTCGCACTCTTGATGAACTCCAGTTAGCAGCAGAAATGAATTTGTACAAATGTACAAATGGGGCTGTGATGGTTATGGTAGTCACAGTCACTACAAGCAAAGGTATAGTAATGGAAAATATCATGATCTCTCTAATATCCCTACAACGTCGTTGGTGCTACTTACGAAGGAAAAAGCAATACTATTATATGGCAAAACCCACGGCCTTCATCTATAAGGTACTGCAGACCAAATCAGATTACAATTTAAAAAAGAAACTCCAAAGATAATAAGAAATGAATTTGCAATTTGCGATCACTTCCTAAAATTTTTTTTCTGTTTACCTACAGTTTTAAGTCCGCTAAGAATTCGTCCAATGGTTTTGGAAATTTGAGCGATGATTTAGACTCCAATGACAACGGATACACCTTTAGCATTTAGATTTTCTACCATTTTCGATTAAAATATGAATGAACCTAATTGTTGCCCGTCTTTTTGTGTTCATAGGTGTGAAATATGTAAAATTTAAAATTAATATGTTTTATTTGCCTAGATATTTGTATATCTTCAAAATTTATTATTTCGTTGTTGTGAATTTCTACGAAAGAATAAATTAATATTTTTTTCTTCAAAATAACAGTATTAATTGGCTTGCGTCTGCGTAGCAGTTTTTATCGGATTTATTAAATGGTTACCTACACCCAAACCCTTCGCCCAGGCGAAGCCGTAGTAAAGGCCGCCCTCAGGGCCTAGCAGAAAGAACCTGCAAAGCGGATTTTTAACTGCTAGAAGTTATAATTCATTAATAAGATAAAAAAAAACATTGTATTAATATTTAGTCAGCAAAGAATTAATTCATGTTTTTTCTTCATTCCGTCCACTGAGCGCCTGTTTGCACCGTTACTTACAAATACTCTAGTAATAACAATTACGTACTTGGTCCTGGTGTCATTATCATCCATGAGTGAGATTACTGTTATATACATAACTTTAACTTCATTCAGACCAATTTTCGTTGTGAATGGACACTTTCATAATTCCCGTGGTTACGGCGACGGTACGAAAATGGCAGAAAACCTACTTTCCTTATTACAATAATGCTGCAGCTCTTTCTTACACACTAAATAATAGTAAGACAAACAATATACGTGTGTCTGCTACCTCCAAAATAAAGAGTAATCATTTTCTTGCATCTCCCTCATCAATCATCATATCATTGCAATTAAATGCCGCGCCCCGTTGCCTTTACCGTGCCCTTGCTGTGGGTATTATAAAAGCTGCCCCCATAAGCATAATTTTTGCACCATTCTTCGATGCATTGATTTCTCTTTCGTAGAGTTCATCCTCATTCTGATAGACATCATTTCTATTGTTGCATCAAAATAATATTTCCAAGCGCATTCTGTTATGTACTGTGGATTTTAATTTTAATGTTATTAAAAAAAATATTATTCTAAAACAACGTTGAAGAATGAAATAAAATGCGTTTTACATTATTTCATTTGCCTTTTTAGCCATACGTTATTTAGAAAAAAACTTAAAAAAAGTATTCATAAAGAAAGACAGGCATTCCCGTGTTACGAATATAGAAATTATATCCTGTTGATTTCAATTATTACTTTTCTTTTAAAAATTTCATTTTGGTATTTACTATTTCTCTTTTATTGTTACGTTTAATTTCTGAAACTTCCACAAAAGTCATAATACCATAAACAATTCATTTTTTATTTTATTTATATTTGGGAAAGTTGACAGCAAATCATAAATTACACAATAATACAATTATAAAATGGTTAATGATGCCAATTATAAACTTTCCACAGATAATAATAGTAAATTAATGTGTGACATCATAAAGGTGTTTACTTAATTAGTTCATTTTTAGTTACATTATGTGAGGGGGGGAGGAGAAATATAGGATAAGGATCAAAAGGCTACGGACGCGAATATATAGGGGGAGGGGTAGATTGAACTTCCTAGTTTGAGTCATGTTGCTTAGTGAGATTTTGTTTTATGTCATGTAACGTCGAGTTAAAAATGTCAATGTGGTAATAATTTAAGTTGAATGAATGTGTGGATCTGTAGGTAAATGAATTATGTTTGGAGTTAGTCTTGCAAAGAGGAAGATTAAAAGTAAGCGACTGTCTACTGTTGCGATTAGGAACGTGGAATGATAGGCGTTGAAGAAGATCAGGACTATCGATTAAGTTATGTATAATTTTAAATAATGTAATCACTATTACACCCCTAAGATCATTACCCCATCATCTCTATTATTATTTTATTTTATTTATTTATTTACGAACAATAGTTTATTAAAAACATAATAATAACACGAATAAAAAAACAGAGATGTCAGTAAAGGGAGAGTACATACAGGGTGTCCGGGGGTAAAGTGCATTAACTAAAAAGATAAATAACTTTTTTCTAAATTTAAACTTATAGGGGTTGTTTTGTGGTAAAAAGATAAAAATAGACTGGCGTGTGCCGCTAGTTTTATTATTTTCCGCTGTTACGATACTGGCCAGTCACAACCATGCTATATTGCCACAATAGTGCCTGGCGGGCGCTCAGCAAGTAAGATCGTACCTCACACTAAGGATTTTTAGTAGGTTCGTCTTTTTGGATGGGAAAAAAAAGTTGGATTTTCGAAACCATCATGTAGAATCACCTCCCGAAGTTAATGCACTTTACCCCCGGACACCCTGTATAAATGAATAGCAATGACAATAAAAAATGTAAAAAGTACATATAGAAGACACTACAAGTCAAAGCATGAAGAAGCATTGAAATATTGCGTATCGACTGCCGAAAGTCATTTAGTTTTACACCAAAAAATTCAATGTATGGTTTGCGTTGGCAAGTCTCGGAATTTGGACAAAGGAGAATGGTAACCATAATTAGTCGAATGTTGATTGAGGAACTGCAATTCATTTTCTATTAGTCTACGGGAAGGGATGTTGAACTGGATGAGTTGTTACAAAGCAGGTGTATCAGTTATACTGTTGATAATTTTAAATATGCAAATAGATCAGAGTCCTTTCTACGTTTTTCTAAAGAAGAAATGTTTAAAATCTGTTCAATTTCGTCGAAATATGCCTTCCCTAGATTCGGCCGCCCGAGTGCGCCGCGCACCTCTCGCCTGCGGATGCGGCGCCCCTTTGCCCAAGGGTGCCTTGAATAACATTAAAACTCGTAAAAAACTGTGGGATTCGCCCCCAAAAAGGCGCAGGTAGTGCAGGTCCCGCTATGCATTATGTATGAATTCAAGGTCCACCTTGTTAAGTGTTGTTTATTTGTGGGACCTTTGTTATGCAACTTAGCGCTTCCCTCCCTAGGAGAGATAACGGTACGTGGTGCATTTGTTGCATTTCAAATTTAGTTCACTTCCTTGTTGTTATGGTGGTTTTATTGGTCTATTTTATGCAAAAACTTTTCAACCATTTGTGTGAAATATAACAGTACACAGGATGAAATATTTTTACAAAACGGTAGACGAAAAAATCAAGGTTCCGACTTTTTGCTGTAATTTTAAGTGCTCCGGTTTGTTTAAAAGAGACTGTATAACCCGTAACAAATACACTCTTTAGATACATTTAAAGCATTTTTTTATAAAGTTACAATTGAAAGAAAAAAATAAATTATAATCTCTAACAAAACCCAACATTTTTAACAAATTTAAAAGAAAACTTCTGTTTATCAAGAAACCAGGTCAGTGGTTGAGTGGGCATAGCGCTTGGGTCCCACCCGAGCGTCGCGTGTTCGATTCTTCGGCTGGTCCTCCATCACAACTCGGAATATTTGTCTTTCTTTAAAAAAAAACCCGTTAAATTTAAAGGAAAGTAAATAAACGAAGGGTGGTGGTATTTGTGAGAATTCTGGAAGGGAAATAAATGTTTATTGTGCAATATTGAAAATTGCAAGTCGTTGGGCAATAAAACAGAGTTTTGCCGAAAAGAAGGGTAATAAAGGACTGGCATAAACCTGAACATAACCAAGGTTGTCTGCTAAATGACATTGCAAAAAAATAGAAATTCAAAGAAAACAACGGTGGACGGTTGTAATAAAATAATTGGCACTTTTGTTTTCTACGAAGAATACTCCATGACCTTAAGAATATTTTTGATTTTAAACAACATGTTTTGCAAACTTCAAGATCTTCGAGCAATGTTTATCGTCGATATTTGTATTGAATATTATGTTTGTACTCGAAAATAATATCTTGTTCAACTACACCAGCAAATATTTGCAGTGATTAAATATTTACGAAATTCTATAAATAAAATTTGAAATAACTACTTAAAATAAACAAGTCAGGTACCTATTTACTGCTTATGTGTACGTTTTTTAAAAACTAAATAATTTTTAAGAAATGGACGCTATTCTTCAGAATATAACCTTGAACATTTAAGGAATTAAAAAAAAAATTTGGTTTCATGAAAAAAGAAGAACGTTTTAAATTTACAACTATTCTTTTTAGTTTGGCTGTAATAAGGCTGAAAGGACATCTTCGCAAAAAACGAAATATGTAAGATTTCTAAGAAAACTATAAATCATTAAAGCTTTGCAAAAAATGCCGAAACGTATGGCCTAAGCTTTTTGCTCAACTAATGTTTTACCATTATATTGCGCCTTCGAGACCAAGGCCAGCGGTCGGTCAACCAAAATTATTATCTCTTTAGACGAAAAACATGAAATATGCAATAAAGATACGTAATACTGCGTTAAGTTCCCCTTTTTTGTAAGGGGAATTTATTAGCAGACCTTGTGCTTAGGCCCGTTAGTTTGAAGATTTGACCTTAGATTTTGTACTTTGTAATCATGTTCTTCCAAAAGTTCCGAGTACCGTTGTGTTGATCGTACGTAATACTTATCTTCCAAAAAAATATAATGATTTAAAGAAATTAACGTACGGCTGTTAGAACTTACTGGGTAGGTATTAAAATTAGTACCATTGCTTAAAATATCTACCTTAAATCTTCCCCAAATTAGGTATCTCATTATCGTATAATATAATTATATAAAGTTATGTCATTATAATGCAGTTGGTGTAAAATATCAACAAAGTCTGTCGTTTAATTTAATATCATAAGACGAATAAAATAACTTTAATTTTTTTTTTTGTTTATATAGGTACCACCTTTTACCATCATGATCATCACTACTTCAATCGAAAATATTAATAACACGAAGTTTACCCACTCCAAGAAATAGTGTAGGTATAATTATTGTTCATTTGGTTTATACAATTTTGTTCACGTTTTTAAATTTAAAAAAAAATGTTAGCGATCAATGTTTTGATAAGGTAATTTTATCGGCAAATGAACCACGTAGATTTTTTTATCGAGTGTGATATTTAATTAATACCCATAATTACATCGCGTCCGGAAGATAGTGGTATAAGCGGAAAACTAATGAGTCTACATCTCCTTTGGAGTCGATTTTGTAGAGTAACTTTTATGATTTGAACTTTTGTTTTAGAGTGAATCTAATAAATCAAGTCCGAAGTTCGAATGTTTTAGATAAAATTCTAAAAAATCGGCCACAATTGGGGTTACTAACCATTTTCATTGTCGTTTTAAAGGTTTCGATCTAAACCCGGCTTAAAAAAATTCTTCCCTTTGGTTAAGAAAAACAAAAAAAGTAGAAAAATCTCAATACTCAGATCAGGATCTCGTATTATCACAATGGAACTTCAACACACCTTTGAAATGTGATATAAAAATGTGATTGAAAAAGTTCACAACCTAACCTAATGTTACCTATTTTACGGATATTTTTTTTCATCACTTTTCGTGACTATATCAAAAGGTCTGTTGATTTGCCACTCTGTTGAGTTGTCCGGTCACCGTGATGTAGACTCACCAGTTTATCGCAAGTACCTTCCTTAACACCCGTATTCAGAGTCGATCCTTAAAGTTGTCTAAGTTTCTGGACACTGTGTATAAAGTAGATATGCTTAGTGTACCTTCTTACATTCGTGCAAGCTATTAGAAATAATAAAAAAATATATATACGAAAAAAGTTTTTAGTAAAACACGCTATTTAAAGCAGAAATAGTTGGTAATAATTTCCATATCAAAAATAACTGCGTCGAACTCGGGTGCTTGCCAAAATCAATTTCCCTAAAAATATTCGAAGACCAATAACACAATCTAGACATGCCGTAAACGGATAACACGAGGAAGGTTGGGTGTTTTGTTTGGTCGGGTGCCTCGGGAAGACCCAGCCGAAGCCGACAACAGATGAACAGATGTGGTGGAGACAACAAAAAGAACAAAAAAGAAAGCCCCGTTATGTTAAACTCACTGGACCAGTCGGAGGCTGCGTCGCTGTACCTACCTACTGAAAAGTGAACCCATTTTTTTGGCTGCTAACCAAAATTTCTAAGATGATTGCTCTGGGCGAGCGGTGGGAATGCTCGGTATGATAATGAATAATGATTAACCGATTTTCTCTCAAGGTTTGATCGCACTCGGGAGATTGGATTAATCGGTTGAAATCGTATTTAAAAACAAGAGTTTTACTTTCATATGATTTTTATCAAAGATTTATTTATAAGATGTTCAAAATTCAAGAAGAGAAGCACATTAATTCGAGTTAAATTGTTGACTTACCAAAAAAACATCAACGCAAAGATAAGCACGAGACCCGGGCAAAGAAATGTTTTGCTAATTTATTTATTTTATTATGATGTATAATTAAAGTTATTATATTCTATTATTATATACTTTATGAATTTGGGAGGCGGGTATGTGTATCTCCGCCCCGGGAACCATTTATTGGATAACCAAAACCTATGCCTTTTGGTGAGCAGGGTGCCCGGGGTCATGGTGTGAGGTTTATCCGGGTCTTGGGGGTGGATACGTCTGCTCACTAGCTGCATGGCAGGCCGGATTGGGAGAGAATGGTTGAGGGAGTCCCTATGACTTCTCCAGCCTTACTTCCTCAGAACGTCGCCTTACACCGCAGTGGGAGAGATGGATTCACTCATACCATCACTCCTGGGCACACTGAACCCCAGATTCCTACCCACCCCTAATACCTTTTCCTTCCCAGAACTTCCTCTCCTTACTTCTCAAAAAGACCCTCCACACACCATATCCGAAGATGATATAGGCTCTGAGGGGAATTATTTTCCTCAGGGCCTCCTGTGTGGAGCTAATGTAAAAAAAAACTCAAATCTAGGTCGCGTAAAATCCTCACTCAATTTCCTAAGGCACTAACTTTGTTTGTAAATAATTTGAAATTTTATAACATAATTATTTCGCGTTTTTGATAACGATCTCAGCAATGGTTTGTCAAACGTATTTTCTCCTTCTGTTTTCTTTTAAAAAAAATTCAAAGTCCTGATATTGTAAAACACTTTTGCAAAAAGGAGAGCATTCTCCAATGGGGAAATGACTTTTGCGTCACCTTGTAGTAATACCTTTAATCCTATATGTAGATAATTATTGTAGATAAAAATTGAAGACCGCTAAAAAGTAACTAAAAATAACCAAATAATCAAAAACATTATTTTTATTTTAAAAAATATATCCTTTTCATTTATTTTATATATCCTAGCTAGTATAAATGTTTCTCTGGTTTCTCCGTTGTATGTGTGTTGGTTATTTCAGTTCCTGATTTTGTAGCCTAAATAAACACAAGGCTCACCTTCCAATACCTAATAACTAAACAATATTTCCCATTACCCACAGCCTATGTAGCTGATGGAAGATTCTAGAACAGAGTAGTGTATTCGAATCGCGTGGAAACAGTACCTACTTCATCGGCCAAGGAAAGCAGCCAGTGAATGAAGGTGCTGAAAGTGTGACATTGAACCTGCCTGAACCTGTGCGCTTCGACTGTTTGCAGCAAAGTGGAGTTTCGTAAGGCACGGCAAATTATTAGTGTATGTAATACTGCAAAAGTTCTGTTAAGATACTAAGAGATTATTGTGTAGCTTTGAAATAATATTCACAACATTAAAGATGCGTAAGCTTAGGACCCCGTGATTAAATTAGGTAGGCACTTATCGAAAAGTATACTTTTACACAAAAAGACAATGTTTGAATTTTTTTACTGCATCTCGTAAAATAATCAAGGCAGGATAATATCGTTTATTGCAAGAAACGTACTATTTGGAAATAATGGAGTTAAAATAGCTTACGTTACCTACTTGCATTGTTGTAGTATTATCACATTTCATGTTAACTTTAATTTGAAAGGGAGAGTACGAAAACAGTGTGCAATATAGTTGTGAATGATGAATACTTGGAGCAGGTGGATGAGTTTGTGTACCTGGGTAGTATGTTTACGAGAGATGGGAAGGCTGATAGAGATATTGAAAGAAGAGTAAATGCAGGTAACTCCATTAATGGAGGACTGAATGCCGTTGGCGCTAATAAAACACTGTCAAAAGACGCGAAGCTAGCAGTCCACAATGGAGTCCTGGTACCTACCTTGATGTATGGCAGTGAGGCATGGAGTTGGCAGAGGAAGGATGAAAGTAAACTGAATGCTGTCGAAATGAGATCCCTGAGGCGAATGTGTGGCAAAACCATGTATGATCGTGTGAGAAATGTGGATATCCGCAAAGAATGCAAGGCTGATGTGTGATGAATCGCAGTGGATACGAAAATATAGTAGCTTCCACCTTACGAATGAATAAATAATAATTCAGAATTATAACGAAATCAACACACTAGCGACACCTAGCTGATTAAGTTTGATTGGGCCATGGAGACTGCAGAGATCTATAATTATTAAATTAATGTCAAGATTTGATAAATAGAACACAGAGGGATCCAATTATAAACACTTAAGATTGATCTACCAATCAGAGAAGGGGGAGGTTACCTTTTTTCAAGACAAAGAGATGGACTTTGGACTAGACCATTAGTCTGAGATTTATGGGGTAAAAATCATCATCAACCCGAGAGATCAATACGCTTTAAGATAAACACAATCCCACGTTCGGTGCATTTGGTACAATGACCCTAATTGTAAAGGTAAATATTGAGTGCAACAGAGGAATCGACAACCGCAGTTAACGAACAAATAAATCCATATTATGTTGAAAAAATGATGCAATAAAATAGCAAGGAAATATAATGAACGGAAGATTAAAGAAAAGACCTGGAAAACGTGGGAAAAGCTACTGTAGGGATACTCATTTGCATAACGAGAACGTGAAGAACAAAAGGAGGCCAGATTCAGAGGAAAACGTACGTTTGATATTTAAAAGAAAGAAAAACGATGGAAATTAGGAATGTCACTTTTAAATGAAGCAATACGGTCAGGGAAAACGATTTGAAAAGAAAATCTAATAAAAAAAAACGGACATTTAAACGGAAGTATTTATTGAACAATATAAGATTTCGACTTAATTTTGCGTTTTCAGACGAGTTTAAATAGATATCGTTATATATTTGAAATAGGATGGTTATTCTAGTTATATTACGTTAGATTAATTCAAAGGAAGGGATCGTTTTACGTCATTTGCTATGAGAAAATACTATAGACGATAGAACAAATTGCTGAGGCAATTGATGTAAAAAAAGGTTGTCGAGCTCACACACGATTTTGTTGTTTAAACAATAAGATTTCCGACATGGTTTTGGGTGATTATGATAGTCTTTATTGCTTTTGGGGCAATAAAAGTTAACATGGAACTTATGCAATATTTGGATAAGATAAAAGAGATTAAATTTAACGAGTTAATATTAATTTATTATTTACGACCAAGTACGTAGAAATCGAAAACATCAACATATGTCAGCGATGATACTTTATGGGGTTTTGGGATGAAACGAGACACAATTTTATACGTTTTTATACGAAGCAATTAACCGGACACATATCCCAGAGTCAAATTGGAATTTTCTTCTATGAAAATTATGAAAAAATAGCAGATTGAATATTTATGACTAGAAGGTGAAGTTTTCTAAGAGAAGATAAGCATTGGAAATTATGCAAATGATGGTAAAGAATGAAGTAAAGACAGTTTAAAGACGATTCCGTAAGGAAAACTCATGAAAATTCAGAAGTATTGATGAAAACAGTAAATTTGGCTTGGAATATAACTAATCATATAGTTATGGACAATGACATAAGAATGAAGCAGAGAAATCATAAAAATAACGTCGTATATAAAATATAATTGAAGAAAATAAGAAAATTCAAGTCTACGACATAAGTAGAGACAATACAGCTTAAAATTGAATTGATTCATATAGGAAACATGAAAATGTGGGGAAATTTAGGGAAATGAAAATTGGAAAATGCGTAATGAAGATTTCGACATGAGTTTGTTCGTGTTCTGGTAGCGATAAACCAAATTGAGAATTACATACAGTTTATTGAAGACGTACCTATTATATATTGAGAGAAAAAAGGACACGAAAATCATGATATTTTAGTTAAATTTGTAAGACCTGAAGACAAAGGAACGACGGGGCAAAATTTGACATAATGGTAGGTTCGACACTGGAACAATTTACGTAAGAGACGGAAGATTTCTAAAATCAAGGGGGCCGGACTTAACACGTTGATACGAAAATAACAGAATTGATATATGAAATCTCGAGTTGTTAGAGTTTGAATTAGAAAATCAATGAACGCGTAATTAAGATGTTCTAATCCTGGAGGTACATATAAAACTTAGGACTTAGAAGAATCGAGATCAGTTTTCGGTGTTAGTTGTCGGGAAGGAGTCGTCGGGGACCAATCGTCGGGTTAAAACGTGGAAGTTACGTGACGTAGCGTCTAAAACGGTTATTAGTTGAAAATTTCTTAAGTGTTGTAAAATTTTGAGACTTAGAAAAATTCGGAGTGGGAATTCTGGGACTTATAAAAATTACGGTCGTGATTAAATCTGTGGAGTGTTGAAAATTAAATAAAGTGTTTTATATAGTTTTACAATAAATTCAACTTGTCATTAAAATAAAAAGTTTATATAGTGTAGCGAATTTAAAAAGAAACAACAGTGTTTAAAGAATTTTATAACAGCAGTGAATAATAATATATTTATTTATAAATTCAACTTGTCATTAAAATAAAAGGTTTATATAGTGTAGCGAATTTAAAAAGAAACAACAGTTTTTAAAGAATTTTATAACAGCATTGAATAATAATATATCTATTTATAAATTCAACTTATCATTAAAATAAAAAGGGGTCCTTCGACAACTGGCAAGGTTGATTAAAACGTCGCGCATGTTGTGAGAATTACCCTGGTAATTAATTAATAGAGTCTAGAGTCAGTTTTATACTTTAAAAATACAGTGGAAAACTAGAGTCTACAATCAGTTTTATACTTTGATAAAACAGGGAGTGAAGTGCCCGGATAGGGTTAATCGTGCAATTTAACGGAGTGTATGATCTTATAATAAATCTAAAATCAGTGTTTGCAATAATTTCCGATTCAATAAAATCTAATAATTAATTAATTAATTACAAATTCAATGCGGGAGGAGTTTAATATAGTGTGTTTGAATTGCTTTAAATTTGTTCTATGACGGTTAAAATAGAGTTATTTAGTCCGAGGTTATATAAAGAAAATTACAGTCTAATAAGTTTCATTAATTAAAAAATTTACGTTTAGGTCGAAAGTTGGAAATTTTATTACGAGATATTAATTATCGTTAGGTGACAACGCAATAATAATAATTGATCCGAAATCTGGAAAATACTTAGCCGAAGTTTAAATGAATAATCCAAGTGATTAATTTGCTGCTAAACAAAAGTGTTATAAAATAAAGTGGAAGGGGTTCTTTCAGTTTTGTTGTAATCTGAGTGACGAATAATATTTAGTTATTCGTTACAAAGGGATTCTAGTTCAAATTGGAAACATAAATAAAACTTTAGCTTTGTCCTTAAGTGGAATAATTCAAATTTAAAGAAAATCTTTAGTTGTTATGAAAAAAAATATATAATTTAAATTGAGAAAAAATAAATAAAACTTAAATATTTTTATAAAGTGGAATAATACAAATTTAAAGGAAATTCAAATTAATAAATTAATTTATTAAAGAGTAAATAGGTATAGTCATATACCACATAATAAAATAATATTCGAGCGAACGATTATTAAGAATCAATTCCCCTCTTTAGATTGGAATCAAATATGGAAGGAAAGGGGAGGGAGGTGAGGGTTGTCGGGATTAATTAGATAGGATCGTTCTTCTTCAATAATAACGGCAGATATTAAAGGAAAACGTGAGGATTTTTTACATCAGAGATCTATTCAAAGGAGAAAGGAAGGAGATGAGTTCCGGATCTTGTAGGATTAAATCGTTAAAAGTGGGAAGTCGAAATAAAAGTGCGATAAGTTACACAGGTAGTCTGGATGCTCTAATAAGTTTCTCGCCGATGATAGTAACCCGGTGGAGCTGAAATTAAGACATTAGAGCTTGGTGAGTCCTTACAATATTTAAGCTTTTACAGGTTCCTGTGGATATCCTGACACTGATGGACGTAACGCCAAGTAAGGGTAAATAAATAACTAACCAATTTATTAGCATTCGCATGTCACACCTCCCATACAGAATGAAATGTTGCTAAACAAATACTTAACACATAATTAGATAGAAACGCATCACTAAATCAATTTTGGTATCTTAGCGTATTTGTAAGATAAATACCTATCGTTTCTTTCCACTAGCACGATTAGGGTATGGTTATATGACCTTCGATAGTGTACCAAAATTTCGATTTGAGTTCAAGGCCATCCATTGACCCAGTCACCTAAATTCATTAACGAATAAACAAAACAAAACTTAACGTCAGGGACAAGTTTATCAATTATAGCTTGAGATGAAATCTGCGGTCAATATGTGAAGGCGACATTGACGTTTAAATTCACTCAATTCTAAACGACTTGATTTTACTAGAGCGATCGCCAATAGGTAGCATTGATTCAGCATGCAAAAATTTCGCAAAGTAAAGTACTGCGACTAGCTTCAAACTCTAAGAGAGCACATCACAATTATTCAGGAGGTCATTGATTCAATGTCGACTTGATTTATCTCATTTTTAAATCTTTCTTATAGGAAGTAGGTATCCAAGAACCCATAAATACCCATTATCCTAAATACCTAACACACGAGGAGCTAGTGACCTCATTTAAACAACACTGGTGTTCAAATACTCATACAGTCCTGAATCCTAACTTGTCTTCGAACGTAAACTTCAAGGCTTCTGTATGTAGGTATGAGCCATCTGGAAATGTAAGTGTCAACCTTTCTCGAACGGACGGCTTTGATCTTGTGGCGGTATTGTCGAGGTGGGCATGCGGGGAAGAGGAAGGACGTATGCGGACAGTACGCTGACGCGGCATTAAAGCCACAGGTTATTTGCATACCGTGAGTCTTGTCGAACCTGAAAGCAAACATAAGGTTCACGAAGTGAGTTTTATGTCAGCTAGTCAGAGGTGGAATGTAACGCTGGGTCGGTTACGTGGGAGGAAGGATCTGCCCGTCACAAGCTTACGCCACATTTAACGGATAGAGGCATGATAAGGGAAGACATGAAATACCCCTTCTAGACTCAGTAGAGTTAAATTCATTCCGGCGGAGATGGAAGTCGGAGTGAGGCAGAAAAACGGCATGAAGACTTGGTATTCCCCCATCTGGCGTGAAGAGCCCCTTTCGTAACAAGAGACGCTCGTCGAAGAGAGTAAAACTCGGACTTAAGGATAAGCTTAGCAAACGTACTTGGGAGAATCCGGTTTGAAATTGTTGTTCATCGGTTTTCACTTGGTTAGCGGAGGTGCCGACTTTTTAAGCAAACATATTATCCCCTCCCCATATCCCTCCATTCCTGCTCTTTCAACAATTTTGCGAATACTAACCGATAGCACTAACTATGACTACAAACACATTATGTTAGGAGAAGTTGCGGACAAGGGCTTCAATTGAGAAAACTGGACCTTCGAGTTCGATCATCCTAAGGTAAGGTTTGCTTTCTTGAAATGTTTAATTTGTTAACTGTTGTTTATGTTATCGATGTATCAGCGGTGATAGGAAGAATTAAATAAACACACTAAATTCCTATGGAAATCAAATAGACACAAGGTTTAGGGCGGGGGTAGTTTATCAAACTCGGTTAAATATTCTAAAATAATAATAAATAAATTGATCGGAAAATTCTCACCCTTTCTCTAAAAGAATCTATGGGTTACCACACGTAATACATTATCTTCTCTACATATGTGTGCATATTAAGTATGCAAACAGATGTAAAATCTAAAACAAAAAAATTACACAACGCAGATTATAGAAATAATGTGAACAAAAATCTTAAATCTTGATTACTGTGAGAAAATCGCAGGGATTTAAGAAGATAGGGTAGGTTTAGCTAGATTATAAGGTATAGGGGTTTAGAAATCACGAGCCTGAGGTAGAAATAAACCGAAAGGAGGGTTGAGTCAGGCCAGCATACCTAGTGGTGTGATCAGTAGGACATAAGGGTAGAATTATGAGCGTGGCTACGAGACAGGAGCTACGAGATTTAAACTACGAGGTAGAAGCTTAGAAAAGTAAATCAGCTAGGTAGGGTTCATCACAATTGGAGTCGAAAGCCAAGAGTGGAGGGCCATTACAGATGTAAGCATAATGAGTAAGATTAAGAAAGGGACCCTCAGATGGTTTGGACATGTAGAGCGAATGAAAGAAGAAAATAATGTGAGAAGAATATATGACGCAAATGTGAATGGAAGAAGAAGTAGGGGACGCCCGAGGAAGACATGGCACGATCAAGTGAATCAGATACTTGAGTCGGGCCATGTCAAAAGTCGGAATAATAGAAGAGTATGTATGAGACGATGTATGAATGTGAGTGAAGCAAAGACTGTGTGCCAAGACCGAGTTGTTTGGCGGTCCGTCCTCTCTGCCTACCCCTGCGGGGAAACGGCGTGATGGTTAGTTAGTTAGTTAGTTAGTTATGTTAACTTTGGTGGATTATGCAACAAAGATACATTGATCGGGGTAAAGGAAAAGGAAATGGTCTACGTTGAAGTACAGGGTCCATAAAATGTATTGAAATATGCCTGTTTGAGGTTAAGACAGATGTCCGACGTCATAACATATAATAATATATGTTTCTTCGTGATACATATCCGACGCCCTTATTTTCAAACATGAATTCCCCCACGATACATGTACATATATACAAATGTACCTACATGTCCTAAATATGTATTTCCGATGCCATTATATTATATTAAGGCGATCGTACAGGAAAAAATCGAAATCGGAATTCACGCCCATTTATGGAAGGAGTTTAAAAATACTTGAGAAAAAGCTTTTGGAAAGGTTGGAAAAGATATTTGAGAATTTTTTTTACATGTTGATTTCGTAAAGGCCTGTAAAAAACATTAATTCCTTTTTTACGCATTGTTCATTGTAATAAAATGATATGCTCTACACGCAGTATTTAATTGAAGCATCTATAATACTTCTAAGCGATCAAATTTTCAAAACAAAAACGTATGATTTTGCATTATTTAGAATGATATGTTTGTATCACATATTCAAATTCCTAACTACCCCCAACCTTCTTGAGCTAGTGAGACTACGGTATCCCCGATAGGGGTACGTTCTGGGGCTGAAGAGTAGGTATTGGGGAGGGGAAGGAGATTGGAAATAGGAATTTGGCCATTTAAACAGACGCCATAATATTTCATTCTTCAAAATCGTACTCATTTTCAAAGATGAGACTACCCATTTTTCTTTTTATAAAAGGTTTGTTTTCAACACTTGAAATTAATGTGCGTCAAGTTTGAAACATCTTATAGATGATTTGAGTGGTAGATGGATGTACAAAGGAATAAAAAAACATTAAATATAATTTTTAATGATTTTGTTGTTATCTCTTGGTGGATATTGTTATATACTTTTAATAGCATTTTTTTCTGTTTCTGGTTATAAGTAATTGAAGAAGATTGTTGAATTTTCCCTCTCAATACAACATGAAATGCAAATTGGTCGGAAAAGAATGTTCAATGAATATTATTCATGCTTTTTAGGAATTAAATTCATGGCTGGTTCCTTTTAAATAAAAAATGCTATTTATGGCGCATAATAACGCGTATCATGCCTAACTAAATGATAGGTATATTTTATTCTTCTTCGTGAGCTCTCTGGCTTTCAGCTTTGGACATAGGTTGCCCTCCATTTTTTCCAGATATCTAGCTGTTATATTTAAATCTTTATTTCTTCTCATTTGTGGGCGCCATTAGCTTCTCTTTCCAGACCAAGGACGCAATCAGATGATAGTGTTGGTAAAGTTGATGTTATTTATTAGAATCAAAATATTTCTTTCACCAAAACAACCCAAACTTCATGTAGATGATCTTATGCAAACATAAACATCCTTTTTATTAACACATAAAGTAGGTATTATTAATGCCTCTATAAATTCGTGCGCTCGAATGAGTGTAATGGGTAAACGTTCATAATCATTGAAATCATGAGCCATGGCTCAAATATATTACAGCAAAATACATTCTCACGAACCAGCTACGTACAAAATACTGAGATTCTGAATTTGTTAGGTCAATAAACCAAAGTTACCTAGGCGATGAGAAGACTCCTAGAGACATCTGGTGATAGGAAATATTAACAACTGGAGAATAATAATCCAACAGTTCTTACTAGATTCTGGTAAGACGTCGTATGAAATAGTATGTCGACTTTATTTTCTCTTTAAAGTTGAGTGGCGTGCTGTGATTTTCTTCAGTTTTTAGGGATTTCGTTAATAATTTTTCAGTGTTATCAATTTGAAAAAAAATCTATTCTGTCGTAAAAACACAAACCGAAACTTTTGGTATCAATAAGTGGAATAGAAAAAAAAATATTTCCACCAGTTTCTTAAGTCTTAAGTTCAGAATAATGTTTTTATAAACAGGGTAGTTTTTAAATATTTACTGTGTCAATTAATTTCGACTTTTTAAAAACCTTGTTATTCACTTTTTTAATGGGATTTAAAATTGATATTAAGATTTTAATAATAATATGCTTATTAATTGAAATATATTTATTTAATTTGATTTATATAAGATTGTTAAAGAATTTATATATATAAAAATGCAAAAGGCAGTCATTTTAAATACATGTAGGATTACGAAAGATTTTTTAAATATTTATATTGAGGGATCAGTAGGATTTATCGGACCAGTTAGGATTTCATCAAAGCCGAACCCTCTGATATGAAAATATCTGGAGTCGGTGAAATATTTTCCCATTATGTTTCTGGTGGATTGACGTATTGTTCTTGTATTGTTTTGTATTTATTATACTTATATAGCGCACTTACATTGCGTGAATTTACTAGATAATCATTTGTGGAAAAGTGTGTGGAAGGGTTTAGTCTTTCATTTGGAAAAGATTTAACCCGGAAATAAAATCTGGAGCACCGTAATTAAAAAAAAAAAAAATATATATATATACTTATTTTAATATACTTATTTTAATATACTCATTTCTGCTCAATTCAACAATTTTAAAACTACCATTTTAATTTTAATCGTTATACGTTTACTTTACTTTCAAAATTGAAGTACACTTATGGTCAGTTATTGAAAATTCATAAACGAATACCTTGGCCTTCAAATATTCACCTTTCAGTTTAAAGTCAGCGACATTCAAAATTTCAAAAGGTTTACTAGACGCATAGAGATTCTTTCTGAAATGTGTGGTTTAATGGAGCCTTTTTGTGAAGCGTCTTGAACTTTTCATAATTCTAGACCAGCCGAGGTCAGGCGTACTCGTACAGAGATACACAACAAATGAGAGCGCGAACTTTGGGAGGTCGATGAACCTTCCTGCCGAGAGTGGTATTAAAGACTTCATCCAACTGAAATATAGCGGTTTCAACTAAAGGCGAGAGGGAAACTTGTGATATACATACAATTTTTTGAGAAAGATATTGGAAAAAATTAAGCGTTTGCAAAGAAGAAGATAGCGCAACACGGCATAGCACCCCAAAAATAAAATAAAAAAAACGAAAATATTTTTGGCCGTGAAAATATAAATCAATTTCTTTGTTAATAAAAAACTTAGCGATTGAACTTTGCACGTTCACTTTTTATGGAAAATCAAACAATTAAAAAAAACACGCCATCATTAAAAAATAAATAATAATGCCGCTGAGATTATTTTTTTGCCTGACTTTTATCAGATTTAAGCTCTCAGTGTTATCGCTTTTTGGAATCTTATTTTATTCGTGATTTATTTATTATTATTGAATAGACAGCTGAGATTACCAATATGACTAAATGTTCTTGTAAGATTGTAAATTAAAATTATTTCGTCCGATCTACGCGCATTCTAATAAACTCTAACCGGCCGAAGCTTTGACCAAATTAACCCGCGCTTCGGAACGGGCGGCTGTCCGAGATGGACACTAGTGTTTAGTTTGTATTAAAATAATGGATGATAAGAGAGAACCATCTCAACAAATTAGCGTATATTATGTTAATTATTTTTTTTTATAATTCACTAAGCAATATAAAGCACGGTGGAGCCAAATTATTGTTAGACTTACTTTCGTTATCGATGAAGGAATATGAATGAAGGAAAGGAAGGATTTCTTCCTGTATAGATTTTGTATATGCATTGTAAGTATCAGGGGTTGATTATTGGCTTCTTCAAATTTAAACAGATATTTTCTCTTTTAAGAACAGAATTCCCACAGAAGAAATGAAGAAAATTCGAATGGTGGTATATGATTTTTTTTGCACTAATGCCAGACACTAGGTAGGTACTATCAACTTGATCGACGAATTAAAGAATCAGGCACGAAATGGGTGGCGATGCCAATCACGGAATATAGCAGAAGCTGCTAAGGGTATAGGTTTCATCGGCCAATGGGTAGATTGTTCGGTGATAGATAGATTGGTCGGTGGCTGAGTTTACTAATGCGTCGGGTTCCCACGAATACGTCTTGGGTTCAATTCCTCGGCTAGCTAAGTCTCTCATCATTACACAAGCTCATCCGACGACCACCGTGGTCGAGGGGTAAGGCTCTCAACTTGCAATCTAAAAGTTGCAGCTTCAAATCACGGCGTGCGCAAATTAATTTAATTTGGTTTTATCGTGTTAATTTAATAATTAAAAATAATATAAAGTATATTTGCGGCAATTATTCTCAGAATCTGATAATTAAAAATAATATAAAGTATATTTGCGGCAATTATTCTCAGAATCAGCATCACCCTGGTATAAGACACCATTCAGAATTGAAACGTTGCTTGAAATGGCTTAAGCCGTGTCTGGTGACCGAATCTGTATAGCCAGGAATTTCAACATCTTTCTCTTCTCCATATTTTCCCCTCCCCCACTTCCTTCAGCCTCACAATACACATTGGGGATTTCATGACCTCACTGCCTCCATTCGGCTGAGAGCAGTTGGGACTCTTGTGGGGTATTCACATTAAAAAAAACACGCTCATTGTGAGTGTTTAAGAACAACCACAATAAGCGTAATTTTTTTTTAAAACCCGGGAATGTATTATTTTCTTTCTTTCATTTTTATTACATTAATATTAAATTTGTTGATGAAGATGATTGTGCTATGAACAGTGTGTTAAGGGACATACTTGACTTACCTTAACCAATGATTCCTGACATTCTTTCGAATAAAAACATAAGAGAAATTTTGATCTTTGTGATTCTTATTTTTACATTTTTTTTCTTTGAGATCATTTTTTTTCCACTGGTCACTCGGCCGAGTAACCGCTCAACCCCTTATCGCGACCCTGACTGACCAGACCTACTGTTTTTTTTAATGTTTTATCGAAAAAATAAATAAAAAATTAACTTCCTGTTTGTAAACGAAGGTACTAAGGCTAAGGAAAAAACAAGAAATGTGAGAAAATTGTTCAAGAAAGACTGCATGTTTACACGTAAATTTGAAAAGAGTTAATAAAAACGTAGACTTGAGAAAGTCTTACACGTCCAAGAGTTATAATGTTCCATTATTATTATTTTTTTTTTTTTAATTATTTTATAATTATGGAAGTATCTTCCTTTAACCTGCCAGGTATCCAAATGATGAACATTAAAATAATATTAGATAATTAATTAAAATGATAAACATTGTGCTGAAATACGTAATAGGTAGTAGTCATGATATAGCAGAAGTTTTTTTAACCAAAAATTCATTCAATATAAGCACTGTGTAAATATGACGATGTTACAGTAATTCTTAATCATCGCAGAATCGTGAGTCGCAATTATACCAACGTCGACGCAGTCATCAGGAATTCACCGTGACGCTGCTTTACGTGCCGATATTAATGATCTCGTTCATCATTCATCTTCCCACCACTTCTTCCAAGCGCCAATCTCTTCCTACCCTCTCCCTCGCCATCGAACCCCCTCCTCAACCCTTCTTCCACCTCTCCATCTCGGACTTCCCGTCACATCCGTCGGACTTCCGCCGCGCGGCTCTATACGCGACGCGCCTAATTGCATAAGCAAACATGGCCGCCGAGAAATCTAGCACGATGACCACCGCGTCCCACTTATCGGTCACTTTCCTTCCCGCGGCAAAAGTTCGACAACCAACCAACAAACCCGTGATAAGAAGAAGAGGAGAGATGAGGTGCCGGCAAACCTGATTGCAGATAGAACTCAGGAGTGAAGCGTGGAACTCAACGCCGAGACTAGACTATTAGCAGAGATCACTATGTAGGTTCTTACCCATTAAACTGCTCTGTAGGCAGAAACAACGCGAAAGATAAGATACCGTATGGAAGTATTTGGAGATTTGCCAAAATACTAATATTCAATATGTTTCCAAGTGGACAAAAGGCCAATCTTATGGGTCAATTTCATTTGAAATGCAAAACTTAATGTGACCATTTCAGTAGGTATATTCCCCACGAAACTATTTTTTGATGTAGTTAAATCTTTTGTATGACGTGTGAAGGTCGAAGGAGCGTAGAATGTAGGAAAATTTTGTGACTCCATTAATGACTAGGTTTCATTCGTGTATGGGTGTTCTTGGTATGGAGGAGTTTTTATCGCTTATTCGTAGGTACTGGGAGAAGTTTTGTGGATTGACTGCAAAAAATTTTAGAACAATAGAGTAGCTTATTATGAAAGATTAACAGGATCTCACATATGCAAACGACGAAGTACAATTTGGGAGGCGCGGTATGGGTACCACTGCCCAGGGAACTATTTATTGGATAACCAACACCTCCACCGTGGTTCAAGTGGTTCGCCACGTTTGGTGTTTTAGCAGAGGTGCCCGGGTCAATCGGGTGAGGTGGATCGGTAGAGACTGGCTTGGGGAGACCCATTGACCTCTCCAGATTGTCTTTCTCGATCCATCGTCTTGCAATGCAGTGGGAGAGATGGATTCATACTCCAGGAGTGACTTCTGGACACACTGACCCCCGGATTCCTACCGATTCTTCATACCCTTTTCCTTCCCAGAATTTTCCCTTCTTCATTTCCTTATTTCCCTCCACTCATCATCTCCAAACATGATACAGTCCCTGAGGGAAATTATTTTTATCCTGGGATTACCGTCTGGCGTTAATTTAAAAAAAAAAACTAATGACATAAATTAGGGTTAATTGCTTATGGTAAAAACAGTACAGTTTTCTGTATCTAAATACCTTACCCTATTCCTAAAACGTCATGATCAATAACGTGTGAATATCTAGCGTCAGCGGGTTAAATATGTCATTTTTATACTAAAAAAATATGTAGCAAGTACACTGTCGAAGGTGAATTCCAATTGTTCAAAGTTAGAGCTCATTTTTTTTCAAAACAGAAAGAGTTTCCTTGCCAAACAAACGCTGAAAATAAAAATAAATAGGTTAATATTCTTTAAAAAATTCTCTGGAAATGATAGGAATCGTTTAAAAATGTAGCGAGTTTATTTTCTATTTTGATAAAGATATATTATTTAAAGACTTATATAGTGACACTTAAATTAACTAACTAACTAACCATCACGCCGTTTCCCCGCAAGGGTAGGCAGAGAGGATGGACCGCCAAACAACTCGGTCTTGACACACACACTCCTTGCCTCGTTCCCATTCATACATCGTCTTATACATGCTCTTCTATTATTCTGACTCTTGACATGGCCCGACTCAAGTATCTGATTCACTTGGTCGTGCCATGTCTTTCTCGGGCGTCCCCAACTTCTTCTACCATTCACATTTGCGTCATATATTCTCCTTACACTCCTTTCCTCGTTCATTCGCTGTACATGCCCAACCCATCGGAGCGTTCCTTTCTTGATCTTACTTATTACGCTTACATCAGCCTTGCATTCTTTGCGGATCTCCGCGTTTCTCACACGATCATACATGGTTTAGCACACATACGCCTCAGGGATCTCATTTCTACAGCATTCAGTCTACTTTCATCCTTCCTCTGCCAGTTCCATGCCTCACTGCCAAACATCAGGGTAGGTACCAGTACTCCATTATGGACGGCTAGTTTCGCGTCTTTGGACAGTTTTTTGTTGGTGCCAACAGCGTTCAGTCCTCCATTAAAAGAGTTACCTGCATTCACCCTTCTTTCAATATCTCTTTCAGCCTTCCCATCTCTCGTAAACATACTTCCCAAATAAACAAACTCATCCACCTGCTCCAAGTATTCATCGTTCACAACTGTATTGCATACTGTTTTCGTACTCTCTCTTTCAAACACCATGACTTTAGACTTACTTACATTCATCGTTAACTCATTATTAATTCATACTTCGTTCATCCTAGACACGAGAGACTGTAGATCTTCTATACTGTTAGATATCAGCACCGCATCATCAGCATACAACAGGCAACATTCAGATTACTCAATTTCGCGCCCAATCCCATCTCTTTCAATTCTTGCATACAATTATCCATGTATACATAGATTGAAAAACCACGGCGATATTACGCAGCCTTGTTTAACACCTTTTATAATGTCAAATCACCCCGTAAAATCGCCGTTCACCCTAATACATGCAATGCTTCCCTCATATAGAGAAGCAATTGCCTGTATGAGATTCGTATTCACTCCATACTTGGAAAATACCTTCCATAGCTTTTTCCTGTCAACTCGGTCGTATGCTTAAATTAATTTAACGTTATCTCTAAACTAAAAATTTTAACAAAAAATAATTTTACCTTATCTCAAAAAATTTAAAGTTTTGGGCTTTCAAAGTGATCTTGTGTAAAACAACCTTCCAAAATACCCGTGACGTCAGGAGTCACAATTCAGTACAATTCGCAATTCGAATGGCAGTAGATACAGTACAATGTCGCACCAGTCATTTTTTGAACCGTGACGTCACAAGTTTATCGGCCAGCACCGTGCACGCTGGCGATAAACATATCAACATTTCGATGACTTATAATGTCTTCGGTACTACTGGGTATTGTTCAAAAATTTCAGAGAGTTCTGTCCTCGGCGTGCTCTATTTAATGATACATTTTAAAACGTGTATTTTTAAAAACCTATGAAACTAAAGCTCAAAGCATAAAGCTCGAAGCTCAAAAATCAATATCTAAGCTTAAAGTTAAAACCTCAAAGTTGAAAGGTTAAAGCTCTAAACTTAAAGCTCAAAACCTTAAAGCCCAAAGCTTAAAGCTCAAAGCTTACAGTTCAAAGCTTAAAGCTAAAGATCAAAGCACAAAGCACGGCGTGCGAAGTAATTTTTTTTCCCTGCATTTCCTTTCCCATGCGTCCCCATTTCCCTCCCGCGTCCCCTCCTCCCGCGTCCTTTTCCTCCCGCGTTCACCACCCCCACCTTCCACGCCTTCCCCTCCCTCTTTATCACCCCCGCTAACCCCACCTCCTTCATTACCCTTTCTCTCATGCCTTCTCTCTCTGCCGCTAAAATATATTAAATATACTGATTTTCATTTATACAAATTTCATAACGCCAGAGCTAACCATTGTAAATAGCCTATAACCTTCGCAAATGTGCACACAATAAATCGCCTAAGTTTCATCGCAATCGGATGAACGGTATGGCAGCGCATAACATACGAACGAACAAACAAACAAACAAAGATTGATTTTTATATATAAGATGATTATTTTGATTTATAACATCATAAAAATTGCATTTAGAACGTGTATTTTTAAAAGCCTATAACACGACAATTTTTTTAACCCTTATTCCGGTTCAATTTACGGATCAATAACTCTTTGACACTGTGAGGCGTAATTACAGAATTTGTTATAAACACTCACCAATCATACTGGACAATTAGAGTACTGTAATACATCCTCATCGTAAACCATTTAATCTCGTTTATAGTGTAAACAAATTAAACGACGTGCAAACCAACTTTTCTATAAGGGATGTATCAACTGAGACTTTCTCAAACTTCAACGCTTTTATAAAATTAATTTTTTGTTTAAGTACCGGAATATGAGTCATTTTTGATTTTTCAGTGCTAAAAAAAGTATATTATATACTATATAATATACAAGTCTTAATAAAATCCTAAAAATATCTGATCGTAATATAATTTTTTTGTATAAATTAATAATGTTCACATTTTTGACACGTAACAACGAATAAGGTAGGTACATAACCTAAATTGTGACGAATAAATAATTGAAAACCCACACCACATGAGACAAGAAAATGGAATCAAATTAGAACACCCTTTAGAATATAAACCCTATATTACAGAAATAATGTCTAAAAAATAGATAAATTGTATTAAAAAAATTATACTATAGAACTTTACACACAACAAAAAATAAGACGTAGTGGCATAAATATACCATTTCCCCAAATGCGGCCACTTGTGTGGATGTTCCTAAAACAGAGATGAGGGTGATTACTGCATGCCTGACGCCATTTCCTTCTCGTTCACATTCTCGCGTAATCTGAGACCCTTCTCTCTACCTGAAAGTGCGATTTGACATAAAGTGAATGGCGATTTTTATAATAATAAGGTTAAAAATATGTAGGGGTATCAGTGTTCAGCGCAATTTTTTAAAATCAAGCCTTAAAATCAGCAAAATAAAAATTATGTGGGTAAATAATAATAAGATTTGGAAGGCGGGAATGGGTCCGCCGCTCCGGAAACCATTTATTGGATAACCGTAGCAGAGGTGTTGGTCATCCTAAGTGGTTCGATACGTTTGGTGACTTAGCAGGGTTCATGGGGATCATGGAGTTCATGGGGATGCGGTTTTTCTAAGACTTGGTGGCGGATGCGTTTGCCCATCTACTGCGTGGCGGACCGAATCGAGAAAGACTGGTTGAGGGAGATCTTTTGATCTCTCGAGTCAGACTCTATCAAACCATTGCCTTACAACGCAGTGGGAGGGATGGATTCACACATCCGCCTCTCCTGGACACACTAATCCTCAGATTCCTACCCACTCCTCATACCATTTAACTTGCTACCCTTTTTTTACTTTCCTTCAAAAGACCCACCACACAGCATCCCCAAAGATGACATAGGCCCTGGAGAAATTCATTTTTCTCAAGGACTCCTGTGTGGAGTTAATGTAAAAAAAAGAAACATGAAAAGGATTTTTAATGCACCTCGGTACATTATTATTTTTTTATTGTCTTAGTAAATAATATTTCAAAATAGCATCATCGTTTGTAAAAACACATAACAATAGGTATACATAGTTATAAAAAACATATATAAAGAAAAGATTTAAAAAAAAAAAATTAACAGGCTGCTACGCAAATGATTTTTAGTGAATAAATAATGTAATTTTTAGTGAAATTATTAAGTACGTTTAAACTTCATTACGATATATTTGAATTATGTTTAAAAATTAGATGGATCGATAATGTTTATGAATCATGGATGGATATAAATGATGTGATGATGGATTTTGAAAAGATTCCTTAAATAATATTATGTTCAGGTTTTCCTTAGTATTTTTTCATCAGCCCCTAAATTCATAGTGGGCTGATTCGCTCTTTCGGAAACCATTTAATTTTTGTATTTTTTCGAATGCACTTTTTAAAAACTGAAACCACCAATTCAGAAACTATGATGAACATGGACCAATCTTTTAATGGTTATTAATTAATTGTTAAAAAAATCCGGTAATAAAAGTAATAACGCGATTAAAACTTTTAAGTGTAACTGGCTAAGCGAATTACATATGACCAGAATGACAAGTTTATCTAGTTCTTGTGTTACACTGGTACTGGTACACAGTAGCTAGTATCCACCGGAGCAAACAGTGAAATGCAATTTCCTATTTGCTCCGGGAAGAGTCGTTTATTCTCGGTAATTGTGAAAGGCAGTCGCGCTGCCTGCCACCGTTTTTCTCCTATCGTAGATGATTAAATTCAACCATTTCTATATATCCACAATACATCTATTTTCTTCTTACCTACTTTTGAGGTAATCGTACTGCACAGGGATAAAATTACTGCAAAATCTTTGCATTAAAAACGTGAATAATTTATTTATTTATTTACGGACAAACAGTCCATTAACAATATAACAATAGCACGAATTAAATAAAGAGATGATAATGAAAGGAGAGTACATATAAATGAAGAGCATTGACAATTTACATATAATATAAAAGTGCATATTTACATATACATAATATGAAGATGGATTTAGAAGGCTTTAAAATTACACATGGCGTATCGACTGCCGAAAGTTATTTAGGCTTTCAATGCTTTGATTTGCGTTGACAAGTCTCGACATTCTGGATAAAAGAGAATGATATCCATATTATTAGAATGTTGATTGAGGAACAGCAATTAATTATTTCGGAGTCCAGGGGAAGGGATGTTGAACTGGATGAGTTGTAACAAAGCAGGTGTGTCAGTAATACTGTTGATAATTTTGAAGTCCTTTCTACGTTTTTCTAAAGAAGAAATGTTTAAAGTTTGTTCAATTTCATCATACGAGTACTCGACTCTTTCAAGTCTTAACCTCCAAGCAATTCCTCGTAGGAAGCGATGTTGTACGGATTTGTTTTGACAAATGTGGAGAGCATAGAAAGGAGACCAAATAACACTAGCATATTCAAGGTGAGATAATTCCACTAAATTTAAGGCGCGAAGTATTAAAAAAATGTGTAATGATAATAATGTACAGGCTTAATCTTTTCATGTATAGCTATGCTGGTTTAAGGCAGCAGCAGATGTTCAAACAAAAGCATAGTTTTTGTTCCATTTAAAAAAGTTAATTATTTAAATTACATGCTTATTTTATATTTGCAGAAATTAGCCAGAATGGCAAGGATGCAGAGGCAGAGATTGCAGATTCAAATTAGGTAATTGCATTATTTTACATAGACTCGCCAAATTAGAATAACTTCAAGTATAGTGAATTTGAAACTATATCCAGAGTGGAAAATACTCATAGCGGAAAGCGACAAACACTGAGAACCTAATCGTTTGTTGAAATAGATGTAGTCATATTTAGTATTCATTTCAAAATAGCCGCTTAATGTAGAAAAAATGGCAGAAGCCGAGCAGCAAAGTATGATAATAAAATATATATAGGTGTTTTTTATAGATTTAAATCCAACTTTATTATTTACATAACATTGATAAAAGAGATATTGCAAATAATACTGTTTAATGCAATAATAAGTCAAATTGGGGGTTAGAACCCCATAAATCACTCCCTTATATGCATCCTTAATTTGGGAGGCGGCTATGGGAAACGCCACCCCGCGAATCATTTATTGGATTACCAACAACTCTGCCATAGGTCACCCTAAGTGGTTTGCTACGTTTGGTGACTTAGCAGGGCTACCCGGGTTCATGGGGTGTGGTTTGTCAGGGTCTTGGCGGCGGAAGCGTCTGCCCACCAGCTGCATGGTTGAATGGTTGAGGCAGTCCCTTGGATTTCTCCAGCCATACTCTCTCGGAACACCGCCTTGGACCTCAGTGGGAGGGATGAATTCATACGTCCGTCACTCCTGGACACACTGACCCCCAGATACCTACCCACCCTAATACCCTTTTCTTTCCCAGAACTTCCTCTCCTTGCTTTCTTAAAAACACCCTCCACAATCAGTGCCTCCCGCGTGGAGCAAAAGAAAATTAAAAAATATTAATGATTTTTAGGCAAAATTGTTAATTTCCTGATTTATTTTTATGTGAATACCGCATAAGAGTCCCAATTGCTTTCAGCTGGAGCCAGTGAGACTTTGCCATCCCCATTTGGGGAATGTTGTGAGGTTTTAAGGTAGTGGGGAGAGGAAAGAGATGGGGAAGTACTTGACTATTCAGATCTGGTCACCAAACACGGCTACATCCATTTGAATGAAGGTAATTATGCTAGGGCGATATTAAGAGTATCTTCCACTCTGGAACGTGTTGCAAATATGGTATATATATTATTTTTAATTAACTAATTGTGAAATAACATAAATTAATCTAATAAAATTTATATGCGCACCCCGACATTTGAAACCGCGAGAGCCTTACCCCTGGACCACGGAGGCATTCGAATACAATATATGAAAAAAAAACTAATAATATTTGCAATATAAGTTATGTTTTGGTAGCCCTGCCCCAGCGGCCCCTGCCCGTCGCAGCCCAGGTTCAGCCGAGTTCATTGCCACAGTTTCGTAACACTTTTCTTGTGCAACTCGCTTGTATTTACTACCGCCTTGTTGCGGGCGCTCCACGTCATAGCGGCGTGCCAATCTACCACCTCCTTCCGCGATCCCCAACCCATCATAAGACGGCCATCTGCAACTAAAACAAAGGCACCGAGCAAAAAATATTATCCAGCTGTATGACAGGTTTTTAGGGGCATGAATTGAAATCAACCTTTTAACAAAGGAATCACGTCATCCTGAATCCAATAGAGCAGACGGCCATCTGCAAGCAAAATACAGTCACCGAGTAAAAAAATATTAATAAGTCATGCGATATTTTTTAAATGAACGAAATACTATAAACCTTTTTTAAAAGATAAACATTTTTAGACCACCATTGAGAAATGGTGGGAAATTACGGTTATAGAGTTTATAGATCTACCAATTGGTTTGATCTTTTAGTGAATGCGTAGGATCACGAACAAAAATAATTAGTAGCGGACTTCTAGGATAACGGTAGTAAAAAGATGCCTATAGATCACTTTTATTGAGCATTTGGTGGTGAGACGAACGTCTCCTTTTTTGTATAGATTTTCAAAATTTTGTAAAGATTTCGTAAGAAACAAACAAAACAAGACAAAAATGTACACATGAAAAAATGATTTTTTGGTACAGTTTGCCTAAAGACTAATTTTGTTTTTTGAAGCGAAAACTTCTTTTGCACCGTTGTGATTTGAAACTCGATGAATCGGAAACGAGCGACACCAAAAAGAGACAAACACATACATCTATATGAATTAGCCTGCGAGAGAATGAGATAGCAATAAAATATTTATTTATTCATAAGTACTCGGTTTCAATATAATACGATAAATCCACAGTCCCAGGCAAGTCTCCATTAGTGTGTGGTATAAAGAGCCTGACGAACTTCAGCGGCCAGACATCAAGTGAACCAAAGGTCAATCCTACAAAAGAAAAAGAAAATATATATACCTATAAGTATTTTTGTAAAATCAATATCCAAACCACTCCAAACCACTCCAAAATGAACACGAAAAAGAAATTCAAGCGACATCTAGCGACACCGAAGAAGAAAACACACATACTAATAAGATGTATACAAAATGTATCGGAAAAGGTGCACTGAAATTCGACGACCAAAATATGGAAAAAATCATCCTTCACACTGATTACAAAAAAAGTGCTTCGTAGTCATAGTTTTCTACTGCGTGTGAATTGCACACATTGATTTTTTAAGTAATTTTTATATGAGTATATTTTGTTGCTTAAAATATTGTAATTTTATTAATCCCAAGTTTTGCTTTCCCTGAATCACATCCATTTTCCTCCACACGCGTCCATAAAATAGGCACGTGATCGTATAGAACAGTTCCAAGGAAGAACCAGTTAACCTAGTTTTAATGTTTAAGTCACCTTTTCGCCGTAACTCGATCGTTGATACATCGATTATGAGTCATGTTCAGTTCACCCATGCCCGTTATTCAGTATACCTCCAGAAGTATACTTACTTAGAGTCTTTTGGTACTAATAGCACAGGGTGACCACTAACTACAAACCAATGGAAAGAGAATATATATAGTGGAAGTGGGCGTTGAATGAACTACTTGCATGTTTATTTGGTTTAATCGTATTTTCAGAAACGAAGATATAAAAAATCGAGTGCAGTTTACACGCGGTAGAAGCGAAATTTTACCAAAACAATCTCAACCAATAGGAGCCTTTAAAAGTGTGGTCATAATCAAAGCGACCAATGAGTACAGTCCTAGGGTTATTTCCGTTTCATATCTCAACCAATAGGAGCCTTGAAAAGTGTCATCATAATCAAAGCGGCCATTGAGCGCAGTTTCATGCTCCGCAGGTGCTGTAATGCGTCATTTCCGTTTCATCCGAATTCCAAATCACGACGGCGCTAAAGAAGTCTCACTTCAAAAAGAAAAATTACATGTTTAATTCTTTCCAATTGAAGATTTTTTACACATGTGAAAAGTGATCTTCTTTGACGTTTGAAAAGCTCCACGTACAGGTTTTTTAGATTTTCACGGTCAAAAGCATTTTCGTTATTTGTCAATGTTTTGGCTAAAGAAGGAGGTAGCGCAACACGGCATAACACCCCAAAAACAAATAACGAAAAAGCTCCATATATGAACGTTTAAAAGTACCTTGAAGTTCTAGACTCAAGAACTGTAGTGAACGGTGTCAATTTAACCCCTCAGGCTACTATTAGAAAGAAAAAGCACCACGCTTTATTTTCAAATCAAGAAAATCAACGCCTTTATGAAATCAAAGTTTCCGACCGTGATTTGAAAAAAAAAACAGAAACATTGCGATTTTTTTAGTAATAATTTTCACATCAAACGACTAAAAAGTAAAGTGAAGATAAAGTTTGTAATACAATACATTTGTTTAATAAAATATGTTTGTTTTTAATTTTTCTTTATCAGTAATTTTACTAGCTTTTTTAAAACCATTTTTATGTTTGTAGTAAAAATTTTCACGTTTAACAAATTATAAAGTTTGAAAGCTTATTTCATCACCTTTCAAAAATAGTTAACAGTGTTCGGATACGTTCTTAAATATTCAATTTATTTTGAGTTTATTGCAAAGCGGAAATATTTTGACCATCTAACAAAATATACTCGAGGCGTGGGGGGTTAAACAAAAACATTAAATATTAATCACCGGCCCGTTTTGCTTTCTTTAAAAAAACTTTACACACCAGTTATTTTTCATATAGAGACGTCAGAAGCTTAACACACAGATTGTTTAATTTATTAAATTTAAAAAAATCAACCATATTATTAGAAGAAAAATCTTTTTACGTGATATTTTTGAAAGCCAATTAAAAATGCATGCAAGTTACTCATTGCTTGTGGTCAGATAATACATAAAACAAAGGATTGCTCTACAAATCAACAAAACCTTTTGCCAGCTTCAAGCCACTGAGCAAAAAGTATTAACCTCTTAATATATGAAAGTTTCGTTACATTTGTGATTTTAAATAATCTTTTGACTCTGGTGATATTTTTTAATACCGGTTTAAAGGCTGACCTTAAGGAAAATGACTGTGAAGGCGTTTAATACCGTGAGACAATCGTAATTCCTTTAACAGTTATATAACCAACAGTAAGGCGTAGAGTTTGGCCATTGTTGTTATTGAGTCATGTCCCCTGAACTTCGCCGCGAAATGCTTTGTGTGCCTGAAATATTCCGACACAATAAAGTTACATTATGCAACAGCGAGCGTGCATGAGGCTGGTTTCTCGCGAAATCTGAGAATAACTTTCAACAATTCTGAATATCTCACTACCATTGAAATGCGTAAACAATATATTGAACTTCTAACATCGATATATATTGAACTTCAAACATCCACGTATTGACTTCGAACATCGATATATTGAACTTCGAACATCGATATATTGAACTTCAAACATTCACGTATTGACTTCAAACATCGATATATTGAACTTCAAACATCCACGTATTGACTTCGAACATCGATATATTGAACTTTGAACATCGATATATTAAACTTCGAACATCGATATATTGAACTTCGAACATCGATATATTGAACTTCGAACATCGATGTATTAAACTTCGCTTTAGTAAAAGGGTCGGGGAACTTATTAACCTCGAAATATTTTTGTAAGAGGATAATATTATTCCCCAGTCTTGAGAGAAAAAAAAAGGAATTGAAGATTTTTCTTAAATTCCGTAGAACCCACAAACACAAAAAGGTCATCATATAAAAAAAAAAACAGTTTTTGGAATCCATTTGGTCGAAAGGTGTTTACAAATTATTTTTGAGTTGACTTTGGAAATAATAATTATTGGCTTATCTTATAAAATATTTGTACCATTAAAACATTTTATATTTTAAATTAACTTTATTTAGGTACCTAAATTTTATTATCGAGCAAAATCCCAGAGATATCCATTTTAAAGTGTTTTGAAGAAGTTTACGGAAGTATTACGTGTGTGAAAAAAATATTTTCTTTATATGCATAATACACGGGGATACATATACCTATTCATGTATGTACATCACAATAAACAAATTTAATAAATATTTTTCTACAATTTAATTTGACTTAGTAATTAATACATTAAAGGGGTATTTCACCATCCTCCTCATAGATTATTCCTACGGCAACGTACATTTTAGATTAATTTTACAGGATTTATTTACTCAAAAAGTCTGAGCTTACTATTCGGCACTATAACCTACATATAGGATAAGTTAGCCAAGTTTTTTTACCAGTTGCGAGTATTTATTAAGTTATGTGTGCGGATAAGCAATGAGGAGGATGGTGTAATACACCCTAAGTAAAATCGCACTAACGTCACAATCGTCCATCATAATCGCGCTGAATCTCAGGATGGGATTGGTCCTTATCCTTTCTTATCTAAGTACTCTCTCGGGTTTTCTCACGTCAGTTCAATCTTTCACGCAAACAGAACGACTCTTCCTGGTTATGCCTCTAGGTCACTTCCCTTTGAACACCTACGCGGCGAGGCATCAAATACCCATTGGCCTACACAGACATCCTGAGGGGTCTCCTGTTCACGTGGGCTGGTGGTGTACAGTCAAATCATTTTAAAGAGGACACGTTTGAATGTATTTGCGCACACCGATGGTATCGAAAGTTTAAAATATTTTTTTCGAACTAGAATGAAATACCCGTCCGAAATCCACTCTTACCCAGCAAATGCCCAAGGAACCTGGAAGCGTTGCGAAGTTTCGCAATTTCATTTAATTGATTAAGAGCTTCATAACAAAAAACGAAATTGTTATTAATCAAATTATTATTAGTACATCACTACACAAGCAAGGGTCCCTTTAAAATGATTAACCTGTACTGCAGATGATTGGGGTACTAAATGTTTAACCTGTATCTGCAGCCTTAAGTTTTCAGCCTAATAATATTCAACGATCATTTGTAGTTCTTGAAAACTAATATTAAAATAAAAAATGGGATTCTTTTTCTAAGTGATAAAGTGTAAAGAAATCACACCGATCGCGATGGGTTGGAATTCAGTTCCCAGCCAAATCAAAAATATTTATTATGTGTTTGGTAAATCCAGGATTTTGCTAAGGGTATTTTGTGTGCAAGTGGCTTATCAACTATCTAATCTGGACAGAACTCTGTCATAGCAGATACTCCTCGCTTCTTTTACATTCATTCGTTGTCTTACACAATCCGTACAAGTTATTCCTACCGTTGACATGATCCTAACTATAAGATAGCGCAGTCCTCACTGGATTTCCTGAGGAAGTTACTCTGTAAATAAAAATAATTATTATAACATCATTATTCCGCATTATTAAAGAGTACCTACAGCGATCCATGGTTTGTCAACATGTATTCTACTTCTGGTTATTTAAGTCTTGATGACATAAGACGCCATTTAAAAAAATGAGAGCATCTTCCGATAGGCTGACGGCTTTTGCGCCACCTTTTATAAAAGCGAACAACGTGCAGTGAAGACTTTTTAAGAATTTTTTTCAAAAACCTTTCTAGCATTTTCATTTCTTAATCTAATGTACTGTGACAATCGTATTTCACGACGTAACATTAATATACGAAAAAAACATACATACGTATACTGAATCAGTACGAAACACGTGGATCAATTATAATTGATTTTAATTACAATTATAATTGGCCCGCGTGTGTATGATTATATTATTAAGTCTGTTATAATTTTCCGCTGAAGGCCTCATAATTATGATACCTCTCATTAAGTATTATTATTATGATTTTATTTAAACCAGTTTGCTACAGAGCTTGAACCTACGCATAACATTGAAAGCATATACTAAGCCTTTTAATACGGTAATTGGGTAGGTAGGTGCTGAAAATCATGTACAGGATTCAGTCATGAGGGGCAAGATTGCTACCAAAATTCTAGAAAACATGTTTTTAATTTCAGCATATTTATATATAAATTAAAGCGAAAGGTAAATCAATAGGCCACTTGCATCGTATTTTTTTTTTTTTTTCCGGTTTAGCCAAATATTCTAAAACATTCCGTATTTTTTTTTTAATCGTATTTTTGAAGCTCTGGCGATTTTTTGAAAATTTCAATCCGAAAAATCAGACCATTTCTTATAAACCGGAAAGACGGGACATAATTTTATGGGTGCGAAAAAACGATACTTACATAGCCGAAAATCATTTTTAAAAAATAACGTTTTCCACACGATAGCTATAAATTGTACGGGGTTCTCTTCATAACATCTGTAAAAACACCGCCATCTTTATCAAAAAATCAAACCAAAGGATAAGTTCGCATAGAACAAACAATAAATCTAGTGAACGTTAAACGCAAATTCAAATATTCGCCGGAAATCAAAGTGTTGCCATATAAAAAAAAAATAATCAGTGTTGAATTTTACAAAATAAAAGGAACATATTCGGAGACGGGACATTTTCATGTAGTAACGTCACGAGCTCAAATAATGGATTTATTTATTTAAAAATAAAAAAACTATACATTTCTAAAAATTTTTGCTAACATTTTCGTAATCTCAGTAAAAAAATCTATCCACACGATTTTTTCCAAGTCGTTATGAAATCCATGCAAGTTGCCTATTATGATCGTTTTATAACATTTCCACATGAAACATCAACTTTCCTTATTTTTGATTTATCTGCCTTTATAGCAAAACAATCGACGTAATAAAAAAATTGTTTTGAGTAATTTAATATTTAGATCTATCTTAGTAACATCATGAAAAAACATCCACATTTTTATGCGAAAAACGCAAATTTTACCATTTTCTTGCGAATAACACGAAATTTTGCTGTTTTCAGACAGAAAACATGAATTTTCGTATTTTTTAGCAATTTTCTGGTACTTTAAAATAAGAAAATCATATTTTAAATTGTTAACATTCGTATGTCTATGGTTTTGACAAGCTTAAACAGTCTTAAATTTATAATAATTTTATGATTATGACGATTTTATAAAAAACCAAACAACAACCACCGTCTGCCACTTTTTTGCTGCGAAATTGTAAAAAGTTAGCATATATAACGTCGCTTTTCGTAAAAAAAAATAGCGCGAAAATTTCAGGCTCCAATTATATTATACTAGTGCTCTTGATTCGAATTTTGAATAACAATATTTTTTTGACGTTATTTAAAGCGCGTCGCAGTTAATTTTCCACTTCAAAGAAGTATGAAATGTTTTCAGTCGTCGCTTAAACGTTACGTCATTTAGCCAAATTATAATTACCTACTACTAATTGCCGAAATTAATGTCAAGTCTTGGTTAAAAATATATTTGGATAAACGGCCACAGTTAACTAAAAAATAAGTTTTTCCTGACAAGTTTTTTAGAATGTAGAATTCTTTACGTCACAATGCAGCGTGTCACTCAGTGATTCCCCTGTATCAGGTATATTATAAATATACGATGGACTCAGCACAACAAGATATCTGCAAGTTTAATGATGTTGTGGTGGCATTAAACTTGCGTTTTACCCGCTTTCGCCTGCGAGTGTTTCGCCATGTTTATAAAAAATGCATCTGATTTATTAAACATTAAAAAAAATTGAAACTTGTAATTTGTAAATTTCAAGGTAGCGTCTTGGCTTATAAAGTTTGATATGTTATTGATTCCTGTAAGTTTAACTATTAACATATTTTTAAAAACCATGGAAAGAGAAAATGCTCGTATACCTACTTTATTTTTTTTTCATAAATGAACTAATAGTGGGTTCTGGTATCATGAAATTATGCGTTGCTAACCTTTCATCGATTGCGATGAAACTTTGGGGATTTGATGTGTGCATGCTCGCGATGGTTTCTATATGTAATAGTGAGCTCTGGCATTATTATGCGTTGCTAACCGTTCATCCGATTGCGATGAAACTTTGGGGATTTGATGTGTTCATGCCCGCGATGGTTTCTATATGTAATAGTGAGCTCTGGCATTATTATGCGTTGCTAACCGTTCATCCGATTGCGATGAAACTTTGGGGATTTGATGTGTTCATGCCCGCGATGGTTTCTATATGTAATAGTGAGCTCTGGCATTATTATGCGTTGCTAACCGTTCATCCGATTGCGATGAAACTTTGGGGATTTGATGTGTTCATGCCCGCGATGGTTTCTATGTGTATAATAGTGAGCTCTGGCATTATGAAATTTGAAAAAAAAATTGCAGTAGGTGGTACGCGAGCTGTTCGAAAACAGAATGTACCGGGACTGAATGTATGGAATGCAGGAGGGGGGAGGGGAATTCGGTAGTGCGGAGGGGAACTCGGGAGGGGGGTTCGCGGGATGGGGAAGCGGGAGAAGGGAGTGAGGAGAGGGAAGGCGAAGAAGGCGGAGAGGGAACGCGTGAGGGGAAGGGTTGCGGGAGAGGAAGGGGAGGCGGAAGGGGAATGGGACGAATGGGAAAGGACATGCAGGGAGAAACAATTTCTTTATTAAGTGGCAGCAAGTGGTAAGTCCAACGCAGCCGGGAACTCGCAGGTTATTTATAATTACACTAATTAATAGTATAATGTCTATTTTTAGGTAACGATTGATCGTTAATTACCAGATCACCGAAAAATAAATTAAAAATTCCATTCCGATTATCATGTTTTTGGTTAAAAAAAAATCAAAACATGGAATTATTAGTGGAAAAATGGATTCATAATGTAAGTGTTCTATTAATATTGCAAATTGCAAGACGATCGTAATTAATTTGGCAAATCGCATATGTCAAAACAGGCCAGTGTAATGAAAATAGCAAACATCAGAATGTAATCATCGTTGTTTGCTCCAATACTGCATTTTGATTCGCGTTCAATCACCTCATTAGGTATATTATATCGTGTCTGCCAATGTTTTCATCTTTACCACTTAAATGTCACAGTTTTTTTCTATCTCGAGCATTCGATCGTAAATCAAACTAATTCTGCATGCAATGATAACTAACCGTACACTTTGTCACAATGTATTATCATTTGCAATGTGGGATTGAGAGTTGGGAGAACTTTTTCTGCGGAAATGTAGTAAAACCGCATTTTACTTGATACCTTTGGTATAATAACCGCCGCGCGGCTCGCCAGAGGTAACTTGCGGTCATGGGCACGATTTTGTAATATCCGCGGGAGGCACTCTGGCAAAATGTTCATTTTAATGGCACCTCACCAACAATTTTTTAAGGAAATGTTTATCCTACTAGAAAATGCAGCAGTGGATGGATTGGACAGTGTACGTAGATACTTTAATATGGTTTAATGCTTTCAGTTCAATTTATAAATAAGATTGTAAAATCGCGTTCATTGGTCAAATCATTGTAGGTATGTATAGAGTTTCGTTTCAGTGATCGGTGAACTGGTGGATGCAAGTTTTAGCCAGAAGCTGTTTTTAATTGTTTGTCTAGTTTGTAGTTGGAAGTAAGATTTTATAAATACATACAGTATAAGTTTGTACAGCGCCTTTGAGGTGATTTTTCACAAAAACGACGCTAAAAAATCATCCAAATTATTATTTGGAGAAGTTTTGAAATCTTCGTCATCACTAATATATTTCGAATCATTTATTTTTTACTAACTAAATACGTACAAAAAATATATATCTAGTCATATTAAATATTTTTTAAATAAAATCTGCTACAAAATTTTTTTTTTTCTCTTTGAAAATCGTTTATATTTTTTTTCAGGCTTTTCAAAAACATAGTTTTTTAACCTGCTGCTTAGAATTTTTTAGAATTCTTTGGGATGATGTTTTAACTCCGTGGTCGTCTGAATGAAGTACAGTGTATTTGGAAAGTATCGCAATGACATACATTCTACAATATTGCAGAAATGTCTTGTGTCTCCTCCCGAAGACAAGGAGGCTCCAAGTAGAAAATGTATTACTTGCATTTAACACGAAAAATCATCAAGACGACACGAGGAAGCTTTTTGACATGTTTACCGAAAATGCATTTCTGTTGTAATTTCTTCAAGATTGCAGTCTTTCGTGTGCAATCCCGATACACCTGCGCATTTACTATGCGTGGCTATGATTGCGCAAAAATTACTCGAATATAATTAAATGAAAATTAGTGCTCACGAGAATCACTCCTTAAATATAATTAGCTCACGAAATGATTTTGGTTCACTACCACAATATGTAGAAATTTAGACACAAAGGGGTTTTTAAAAAAAAAAAAAATTATATCGAAGACATTTCATTACCCATCGACTGAATTCCAGAATTAAAGCACATAATTAAATACTATACAACATACGAATAAAAAACTGAAATACTTGTTAACTGTAAATACGAATTCTTTTCTAAAACCATATATTTATTTTCCTCCTGTTACATTATTATTATGAATAATTAAAATATCTTAAGGAGATAGAATTGGATTCCAGAAAGAATAAAATGAATCCAGGTTAGGGGTCGTCCATTAATCAAGTGATGTTTTTTAGCAACTTTTTGACCCCCTCCCCCCCACCTGGTGATATGTGGTGAGGTTTTAGGCTAACTCCCCCCCCCCCCC
This sequence comes from Limnephilus lunatus, assembly GCA_917563855.2. Lineage (NCBI taxonomy): Eukaryota > Metazoa > Arthropoda > Insecta > Trichoptera > Limnephilidae > Limnephilus > Limnephilus lunatus. Next base: position 67,092,604 of record OU830597.1, on the reverse strand, counting down.
CAAAATCACGTGTATTTTTTTAGTACAAAGTATAGGACGTTCACCTTTAGAAATCGTGCGTTCAATGATAAATAAATACACGTGATATCTCATTTTACCCCCCCCCCCCCTCGTGATGTTTTATGATTTTTTTTCGACACCCCCCCTTTCGAGCCTCACGTGATTAATGGACGACCCCTTAGATACATCAGTCTTTGGGGTGGCAAAACATAGCAGCAGGCTTTACATAAATACATAAATGGAATTGAAAACTTTATTTTAGAGCTTGTCGATAGAACTTTTCGATAATTTTTATATACATCTATAACAAGTAAAAAATGAATCTTTAGTATATTTTAAAATTTAAATTATTATTATATATCTATATCACATATTATCCCTTTTACATCCAGCTACGTCTGCACATATGTGAAAAAACTTAATTTTAAAGGTTATTTTATGTATTCGTGAGGCGACATGCCAAAAAATGTGCTAAAAATTAACCAAGTATTGGTATAACTTATATATTATACGAAAACAAAAAAGTGGAAACTTGAATGAAATGTGACAATTATTGTAGGCAAAAGTGACCCGTGTTCTAAAAGTTGCCGTGCATTTTATATTACTCTACACCAAATTTCACACAATGGAAGGTGAGATAAAAATCATTAATACGCAAATAACGCATTAAAAATGCCAAAAATCTTAAAATACTACGGTTTTCAGTAGTATTTCACAGTTTAGTCTAGTACTTGTAACTACGATGAAGTGACTTGAGTGGAGTGGTGTTGGCAGGCAAAGCAAAATTTCATGTCACAGAAGCTCTGATAAACATCCGTTTCACAAATCCGAATTTAAAAAACGCGTCAAAAATGTCAATACTACCAATTCCCAAGTTCCAAAAGGGCTATTTTTCATTTGTTAGCAATATGCAAAATTGTGCATAGAACAGTCTGTTTGTTTGATGGGGTGACTTGATTAGAGTAGAGTGTGGTAGAGTTGGCAGAGATACAGTCATGTCGCCTCTCTATGATCTGGTCGGGAGTTCGATGAACCTGGCCGCAGCGGCCGGGCCGGAGAATGTAGGCTGCTCGGGCCGTAAGAAAGTTTTGCTGCCATACAATTACGTTGTTTACTTATAATAGCGCCTAGATTCATAAACAGGGTAGTCAGGATTTGTGCGTTACTTTTATTATATATTTTTTAAATTTTATTTTTACATGTTCAAATCAAAACTCATCGTTTTATTAAAAATTCTTAAGCACCAAAACAAAAACCATATTTAAATTTTTATTTTGTTTTTTTAAGTTTGCAGCGATTTTTTTTGAACAGTTAGTTATATGAAAATTTGACATTCCATACATTTTTCAAAAAAAGTTTTTTTATGTGAATACCGCACAAGAGTCCTATCTGCTCCCCACCGTTTGGAGCCAGTGGGGCTATGGCACCCCCATTGGGTATGAGGATGAAGTCAGTGGGGAGAGTAAGAATATGGGGAAAAATAAAGTGGAAAAGTATCTGGCTATTCAGATCTGGTCACCAAACACGGCTTAAGCTATTTCGAGCATCGCTTCAATTCTGAATGGTAAATATATACCGGGGCGATAGTGATAGTATCTTCCACTCCGGAAAGTACCGCAATATTATTTGAATAAATTGCGAAATAATAGAAATAAGTTAAATAAAATTTAATTGCTATTATACTATTTGAACCCACGAAATCCTTAATGAGCCTCACCCCTTGTCCAAGGAGGTTTTACAACTGTTGAAATATAATTTATTTTAAAGTTGTAATTTATTGAACAATCAATATCAGCAATAAAATAATAATTTATATATTTTTGAACCGCATTGGATCGTAACCCTTCCTCGCCGGAATATAACATGTTGGCTGAATTAGAGCCTTATTCCTATTTTCTAAAAATAGGATAATTATATCATTATAAGTTTCTTAAATTGTAGAGAATCCACTCTTATCCACTCTAGTCCGGCTTACAATCTCTTACAATCTTACAACCGCATATACCTACCGACTTTAAAACCAGTGATTTTTACTAGTTTCACTTAATTTAAAACAAAAAATTGATGCGTTCGTTAAAGAATAACTTTTTTTTTATTGAAGACTTTTTTAGCACCGTTGTGATTTGATACTCGATTAAAAATAGCAACACTAAAAAGAGAACATACATCTATAGGATTTAGCCTGCGAGAGAATGAGATAGTGTAATCGGTCTCCTCTTTGTGCGGTGATTGGTAGCCTACCCACTCTTGTCTACTTTGGTTTTCTGAAGGTTTTACTTCTACCGCGTGTGAATTGGACACTCTATTTTTTTATTAGCAGAATATCACCGGCGCATCGAATTTTTGTCTGCCATTTCAATTCAAAGCAAAAAGTAAATCTTGCTATTGGAGATTCTTGGACTTCAAGGGCAAATATGATACTTGTGTAACAACTCTTAATTTCAGAAACGCTTTCTGTTTGCCACGTAGTTTTAAAATCTACCAAACTTTTTAATTATTTGACCAACCACCGTTCCGTCCAGTAGAAACATAAATAAAAAACCGACCATGATCTGCATATTTCCTAGTCGTTGTGTGCGCGAACACTTTGCGATGTAACGGTACCCCCGAGAGAAATGTCGTAACGAAAATGAAATAAACCGTAAACCGTAAGGTTAGCATCGCCCACGGCCGTTACACGAGTAACGCCACTATAGGCGCTCCACGAAGTGGAAGGCAGTGCCACACGTACCTACTCCTACTGCTCAGTGCTTACAGCCTACCTCTACCAGCAGACTATGTGTGTGTCTGTGTATGCCTTCTGAAACTGTACGACTATCGATGTGCATGCAGGGCTTGGAACAACTTCACAAAATGGGATATTTAAAAATAAATTCAAAACTTTTAAATAAAAAGTCGAGAAAACATTTCTCATATACTATTTTCGTAATTTTATTTTTAATTAATCGCTATAATTATTACAGTTTTGACAAAATAAATTCAAAATATGCTGGAGGTGTATATATATGAGTATACGAGATGTCAATGTGTCACTATATTAAGCAAAGGAAATGTTTGAATCTTTCAAAATACCTTCTTTCCATCCTTGCGAAGGTTTCTGGGTCATTACAACCACAAAACAATATATCTGAAAAGTTTTTTAATCATTACAAAAACTCTTAGAAAACTGTCAAATATGTCACAATTTGAAAATGACATTTTGCAAAACAATGATTGTTCAATCAAAATTCTATTTTCGAAACCCTTTAAATTTATGAATTTATTTGAAGTACTCGCCTCATACTTTGAATCCAATCAAGACTTATAGATATTTTAAATAGGTAGGCACCTGCGTTAGGTAACAAATTTGATTGATTGTTCTTATAATATACCAAAACAAATATTTGTAATATACATATTATGAAAAATGAAAAATTGAATTAAAAAATTGTAATAGGTGGTGAGCGAGCTGTTTGAAAACTGAATGTACTGGGACTGAATATATGGAATGCGGGAAGGGGGTTGGCGAGAGAGGGGAAATGTAGGCGCGGGGAAGGTGGAAGGGAAACGTGGGAGGGGAAGGGGACGCGGAAGGGGAATGGGGACGCACGGGAAAGGACATGCAGGGAGAAACAATTTATTTCTTTGATTATAACTTTGCAACGCGTGCCGGGAATCAGCTAGTAAAATATAAATATAATAAAAATAATAATTTATGCTATTCTGGAATGTGGGGAGTTTAGTGCGATCCTACACACCCATAAAGTATAACATTATATTTCATTAAATGAAGACAATATTAGCGAAACTCCATCAAAAGTCTGAAAACAGAAAAATCAGAAAAATTACGGCCACATCTAAGACACAAGACCAGAACCCCCGCTTTGCTGGGACACAGCTGCGCCCTATATCCTAATATCTTTTGGTTTGCCTGAGGTTTCAAATTTCCTCCCCAGAGGCTAGAGTCAATACCGCTAATAACTGAGCCAAATCCCCATTGGATAGGACAAAGATTTTTTTCATGTATTAACTGATGTAAATTTTTAAATATAATGTCAATGTTGTACCGTTGCACGACGCAATCAAATGTTTCTTCCTATAATAGGAGAGGGGGTCAGATGAATAATTAAATTGACCCTCTCTCCTGTTTACGGCGGAGAGGGGGTCATTTTAATTACTTTGAACTTCGAGAACACAAACTGCTTAGATGTGACAGGCCTGATGCGATTGTATGGAGAGCGTTATTGTATGTGTGACAATCTTTTAATTAAATTTTTTTTTTTTTATTTATTTTGTACGACAGACAGGTAAGTCCAATTATGGTATAATTTTCTTACAACTAACGATACATATGCATAATTTATCTTCGCTTGTGGCATCCGTCAAATGCATTTATTCATTGAATCAAGAAAACAAATTCAAAATTGAAATAGTAATGTATTTAAAAATGTAAATAAGGAAAAACAACAAAAAGTTAATGTTTAATTGCATGGTTCGAGATTGTTGGGATCAATAATTTTGTCCAGTTTTCTTCGATGCTGGAATCTAAACTCTGGCGGGAATCCATAGTAAGGACTTTTCCGTACGTATGTATCCTGTCCCTTAATCCTGCCACCCGGGTTCTTATGAGGGCTGCAAAGCCAAGAACTCATCCCTCCATTAGCATGTTGAAGCACTGCGGTGTGTGGGAAAACCAAACATCATACAGTAGGCGTTTTTATACTGCACACGAAGCCTTTCCATGCTGCTCTTATTCAAGTTGGCTCAAAGTTCGGATGTACAAAAGGATATACAGAACATGAGAAATAACGTCCTTTTTAAGTAGGCTGCAAAGTCAAAACCTTCTGCTGAGTATGTCCGACTATGCTGAGCGCTCGTGTTAAATAAATATAAAAGGGAGAAATAATATTTTTTTACTCCTTACTAGGAGATCCTATGCTGAAGGGACTAGGTTTTAAAATAAGGTTTTCAGTGACTCCTAGTTCAACTTCATGGTTCGATAATAAATATCTATTATTCCTGTGGTTATAAAATAACAGCAAAGACTAAAAAAGATGTTTGGTATGTAAAGTATACTGTATAATCAAATCATATTATCTTGTATCGCTGTGTAATGTACAGTGCAAAGAAAACTATTAAATCTTTTTGTTTGCTACAGACCGAATATTGCTGAAAATGTTTTGATTTTCTATAGAACTTGATAATAAGAAATTGAAGCTTCAGATACGTTTTTTAGATTTTCACGGCCAAAAGCATTTTCATTTTTTTTTTTGGGGTGTTATGCCGTGTTGCGCTACCTCCTTCTTTAGCCGACGTTTCGGACAGCGTTGCAGTGTCCATCATCAGGGCAGATCTGTCGGATCTGCCGGATCTGCCCTGATGATGGACAATGCAACGCTGTCCGAAACTCTGTCTGTCCAATCTGTCGGATCTGTCGGATCTGCCCTGATGATGAACACTGCAACGCTGTCCGAAACTCTGTCTGTCGGATCTGTCGGATCTGTCGGATCTGTCGGATCTGCCGGATCTGCCCTGATAATGGACACTGCAACGCTGTCCGAAACGTCGTCTAAAGAAGGAGGCAACACGGCATAACACCTCAAAAATAAACAACAAAATTGAAGCTTCAGTTTACGCTGAGGTGGTCCAATTTAATTAACCACCCACTGTATTTGCATTATTCTAACATTGTATTTTATTATGTATCGCACGATTGTTGTCGTTGTTTTACAGAATTTGGACAGTTCACAAATTTCAAAGTTAATCTATTCGAGTTCAGTTACGTAAAACAACTGACTGATAATGATACAATTAAAGAATTTGGATAGAAGCTTTGCAGAACTTGAAAATTAACTAGTAAATTTGTTGAAATGTTCGTATTCTGCGAATTACGTTATATAATTATTACCCGTCCTTATTTATTTTTGTTTATTATATCTTCTTGTTCTGGGTAGTCTCTTATCGGCTGTTGGCTATCAGTTAACATCAAGGAAATTTTCTTCCTGAAAGCCGCAACCTGGAACAACTCAGCCATTGCTATTCTTTAGAAGTATTTTAAAAATGGTTTACTACAACTTTATACACTGTGATATATATTATTACCTTTACCGTTGTCTACGGCAAAGGTTAAGGTGAAATTGTTGTTGGCAAAATAGTCGAGCTTAGATAACCATCACCATTTGACATTTCACGCAAAACGGCGGATAGAACCGCTCTGAGCTTTTCTTTGTGTTCACCAGTTTACATAACTGTAATCCACCATTTGTACATAATCGCGTCGGCTGTAACTGTGCGGCTTGTGTAATTTTGGTAACATGTCACTTGAAACCATGTAATCTAATTTCAGGAAGTGACATTTTAATGATTATAGAATTGAATGTCATGAAATATAATTGACCGGTTACCGGGGATTTTAAACGTGAGAATGATGGCATTATTTATAAAAGGAAATTCACGTTTTAAAAATAATCATGTTCAAGAGGTAAGTACTTATTTATGAATTTTAAATAATTTTTGAGAATCTGCAAGAACACTAGTTTCTTCTTGAAGTTCTGTTGTTTTATTTGTTCAACAAAAAATATTTAAGTTCCTACCCTCTCATCTGTCGCTGGCCAAAAAAATCTATTATTGGTTTTTTAAATTGCGATTTTAACCCCTTATGAATAAAAAAATGTATGAAGGACAAGATCAGAATCGCTTGCGCCAATATCAATCTAAGACCTAGGACTATTTGATTATTGTAGCTACTCTGAATTATTTTTTAATTATTTTCTAAGAAATTTGCTGGCGGCTTTTCGAAATACCATCCAACATTCGACACGTTAAATCTGTTGAATGTTAAAAATATGTCAGAGAAAAATGTTTTAAGAAAATTGGAAATACATTGTTCTCATAATATGTCACCGTTCTAAATATATTTTTCATAAAAAGTAATCCACAATTTTTGGACCATACCATCCGTACATAAATTATTATAAGTTATCTGTTCATACTCGATATCGAGTATGCACAATACGGTAATAAGTGCGTGCTACATTTTTCCAGAGCCGTTTATTGAAAATTTGAATCATTAGCAGCGGACATGCATAGCTTTTGTTGAATGTAATATTGCATGTGATTTACGATGACCCTCATCGGATATAGCCGCCCCACCTCCTTCAGCACGTGACTTGATTTAAATTACCCGCGGCTGAACCCCAGTTGGCTTGAAGAACTTTTAAAATTGAAGTGCTCATAAAAAGTGCATTTTATCTTGAGAACCATTTCCACCAAACGGAACAATTTTCAACACACAGATTTCAGCAGCTCGTATATTGGTGTTTTATGGGTAGAATTTGTTCAAATGTTATGTGATGGTTTTATAACTAAATGCTTTGTACACTAACTCAACACGGGTAAGCAACCCAGTGAGGCCAAAATTATTAAATTATGCAATAAAATGTAAACTATTGTATCAAATATTAAAAAAAAACCTTACCTATTCCCACGTGAGATGTGATATAATAAATCATTATGCTAACGCAATAAGCAAACTACAAACATTTTTTTCCATTTACTGAATATCCTTTTGGAGAATTTTTTTTTTATTAAGTCATTTTAGGTATGCTTAATATACCTACCTACCTACCTTTATATATGTAATGTATTCTGACAATGGTTATTACCTGGATTTATATAATTATATGTACCTACATAGTTAATATTAATAATCTAAAATGATGACCGTGAAAACTTACACAACGCTCGAAAGGTTTCTGGGGATCTAGTACGATCAGATCGAAATCTTAACAGTATCGGATCGATTGGCTCAATTTCCGGGGATTTTATATCGATATCCCCAGCACGGTTGACAACCGAAATATTGACATTGAATAAATAATAACAGTCGAATAAGAAAGTGTTATAAATAGTGGAGTAAGAGAGATATTGTCAGAGAATAAATGTACGATGGCAATACGAACGAATCTCTCTATGGATTTATATGCCTAAAAGACAAAACATGTATGGTTTAGTAATGTCGTTCTGGAATTTTGTATTCTGGTATTAAGGAATTTTGTCGTTTAGAATTTACATTCCTAAACAACGTAAAAATTAAAAATCCTAGTAATTTTTAAATTTTGAAATGAAATATTTACTTTTATATATTAAGTACACGGATCACGTATAAGATTTCATTCAGTTCTAAGAGCTTTGTAAGTTTATCTCCATTAATTAATAATCATATTATTTTGCATAACAAACAAACAAGTTGTGTATATTGACAGCTTTTCTGACACTTCGGATGCAGCGCTAAAAACGGCGGCTTTTCTCAACCGATTGTAAAAATCATACGTTAACCGTGCTCGCAAATATCTCACTATATTTCGTTAATATCGTATCGATATAGGGTATTTATTAATCGACCGTGCTAGACCTTCTAATGTAGTGACACTTGATCGAGACTTTCACCAATTGTTGGTGATGATCTGCAAGGCTTTTCAAGCCGATTAACGTTAATTGCAACTTTTTTCTGTAGGAAAAATAATTTTCACCGTGATTTACTGTGGTTCGATTTTTCTGTTTGTCTTTAAAAAAACAGGACGCAATACTAATTGATTTGATCAACAAGGTAAAATCAGTTTAGTTAACCTAGTAGTAACTAGTGTTGTATTGTATATTAATTATACATAGTATGTTACGGGAGTCCACTGGGTTTTGGAATATTCCAGGTATCACATTCTTGGCATCGACGTGCGCACTTTCTTCTCAGGTACAGTTATGCTCCGACCTCAACGGTTGAAATCAAAACCATTGCTCCACAAGAGGACGCATATAAGCTTGGTGTGTCAACACTTCCACCATTCTGTGGAAATTATCACTTATTATCTTATTGTCGACTCGTCTTCCTTACCTGAAAAATATTCAGGAATACTGTTCAGTCAACGTTTCAGTGCAGCGGGAAAAATACACTTTTCAGTATGTATCTACTAGATATGGTGACCGGACAACTCAGAATTAAAACAACTCAACACCTTCTTTGAAAAGTCATTAAAAGTGATGATAAAAATATATGAACAAATTGGTTAAATAGGTTACCTTTGGTTAGGTTATGATGGGCTATTTTTCCATTGTGTTTTTTATATCTTTTAATGATTTTTCAAAGAGGTATTGAGTCGATATGATTCAGAGTTGGCGTGGAACCACTAGAGATATATAAATCTACATATTTAATTGCTCACATAAGATTTTGTACGACAAAGATTGGTTCTGGAGGAAAATAAACCGTTTGAGTTAAACAAATTTGAGCTAATGGGCCACATGATTCTTTGTTTGGCGTAGCTTAGGCATAAGTGTACTTAATACTAGGGATATAAGATATAATGCTTGGCTGGGCCAATACTTTACTGGGATAATAATTTGGGAGGCAGGTATGCCGCCCCAAGAACCATTTATTAGATAACCAACACCCCTGCTGTAGCTCACCCCTAGTGGTTCATCACGTTTGGTGACTTAGCAGATGTGCCTGGATTCATGGGATTTGGTTTGTCTAGGTCTTGGGAGTGGATGCGTGTGTCCACTTACAGCATTGCGGGCCGGATCTGAAGAGAATGGTTGAGGATAAATATTTGAACTCTCCAGCCGACCTTTCTGGACCCATCCCTTTGCACCGCAGTGGGAAGGCTGGATTCATACATCCGTCATTCCAGGACACATTGACCCCCAGATTCCTACCACCCCTCGTACCTTGTTCCTCTCCTTCCTTTTCATAAAAAGACCTTCCACAAAGCATCCACAAAGATAATGTTTTTTTTGTTTAATCCCTACGCATCATTAGACTTTGAACGGCGTAAACTGATACTCAATCATTAGTATTAAAGCTGTTTATTAATAAACAAAGCATGTATAAAGTTCACAAACATATTTAAAAATTCGTAACTAAAAAATAATAAAAGAAATTTTCGAAAAGAAGATAATTATCTCATGGTGTTATGTTACCTGCGAATATTCTGTTATCTTGCAAATATTTTACTATCCGTTGAAATAGCACTGAATAGCACCATCAATATTAACGCCTTCTTGTGACTTGTTGCTAATTTGAATAAACGGTAATTTTTCGTATTCTTTTATTGGTGTTCTAAAATAAGAACGCAGGTTCAAGTTAAAATACGGTAAAGTCATGGGTAGGCTTAATTATTATTGGTTGAAATACTTCTGTAAAGCTAGAGGCGTTGTTTCACAAAACGGTGTTTCACAAAATGGCTTGTTACGATTATTAAAAAAGAGGTGAGTGAAAATATACAGGTACATAAGTAATAATATCCGAACAACAAAAAATAATTCAGATAAAACCAACATTTTGCATGAGACTATTTGTCGTCTACCGATTTTGTTCTTACCTAAGCTTCGTCATGGTGGTTCCTACATTTATTTTAATTATTTTTAAGTTGATACAATATCACATTGTTTTTTTTTATATGTGATGACAGGAGTCTAAATTGCTCCCAACCGCCTGGAGCCAGTGAGACTACGGCATCCCCAATTGGGCCATGTTTTGAGGCTGAAGGTATTGAGGTATTGAGGTGGGGGAGAGGAAGGTGGGGAAATACCTGGTTATTCAGATCTAGTCACCAAACACAATAAGGCTGTTTCAAGCAACAACGTTTCAATTCTGAATGTTGGTCTTACTCCAGGGCCATACTAAGAGTTTCTTCCACTCTGGAACATGCCGCAAATTTACCATGTATAATTTTAATTAAATTGTGAAATAGCAAAAATCGTTCAAATGAAATTTATTTGCATACGTCGGGATTTGAACCCGCGACCTTCTGATCGTTAATCGAGAGCCTTATCCATCGAAAATCTTTTATTGATTTGACAAATAAAATTGTTAATTCAACAAATAGATGTATATTTAAAAAAAAACAGAGTGTGCAATTCACACCCGGTAGAAATGAAAGGCTTCAGAAAACTAAAGAAGACAAGAGTGGGGAGGCAACGAAGTACAGCACGAAGAGGATATCGATTATATATCTCATTCTCTCGCAGGCTAAATCCTATAGATGTGTGTTTTTGTCTATTTTTAGTGTAGTTTCAAATGGTTCCATGCCAACTCAGAATGAAACCAACTCAGAACCACCTCATAAAGGCCATTAAAAGCTATGAAAAAATATTTTTAAAATAGATGCTAACCCTAACCCAACTTAACCTATTTAACCAATTATTTATAAAATAATAAATATATTATTATCACTCTTAATAACCTTTCTGAGGTGGTTCTGAATTGGTTTCATTCTGAGTTGGCCAGTCACCGTTTCAAATAACAACGGTGCTAAAGAAGTTTTCACTTCAAAATTGTTCATAAGGAATAAGATAAAATAATTCTGATGTTAACTAGTAGTAGGCAGGCACATATTTTTGTTAAAGGGTTGTTAAAATGCATAAAATGTCATGAATATAAATAAAATACTTGTTCAGAAGAAAGTAAAGAGCAATGAAGAAACAAAAAATAAAACATGGTAATTAATTTAACTAAGCAGAAATCCACGGCTTACTCTTACTTGAGCGGTCGGATAACAGTACTCCGCGATGGCAAGTGATTCCACTCGTGAGAGCGACCAGGTAACTTTTTTTAATTTCACTTGGCAATTTTTAGTATTGAGTACGTTTTTTATTTCCCCTCGGAGTCATCGCTCTCTGCTGAACTCTGGCGGTGAATTTGATTTCGACATCGCGGAGGAAGCTCGCCTAGAAACAGCGGACGAACAAGTAGATTGTTATTAATACTCGTTCATCTGATTGAAAAAAACCACTGACGACGACGTCTACATTTAAAAAGTCCATGCCAAAATTCATTTGCAGCGGATAGCTAGGTTTAAATGGCGATTAAAGTTTTTTTGTACGGATTATTGAACTCGATCCTCTCGTGGAAGTGCAAGCTTTTTTTATCAGATGCCTGTCAATTATCAATGCAATCTAATTTTGATTATAATTGAATTAATAATTCATTTTTTATGTCACGTCCCCATTTAGACGAGAGGTTCTGGGTTCGAATCCCAGTTGCGACCATTATATTTTTCTGTTTATCTGTGTCTTGTTCTCTTTCATATTTTTGTTTAGATTAGAATTGTTATCTTCTTCTTCAATGATATATTACATTTATGGGAAGAACCTTCAAAAGTTATATAAAAAAAGATTTTAAAGATATAAAAAGCCAATTGTTCGATATAAATAAAATCGGATACATTTATCTGTGACTCTATCTAGGTTACAAACCAATTCTTAGAATAATAGTTTCCAATATAAAGGGTAGTTTTCTATAATACGGAAAAAATAGTTGAAGATAATATTGTTAATTCCAAAAAAAAAATTGAAATATGAGATTGACTAATGTGAAGGTTTGACGGAAGGTGGCAATGGCGGAATTGGTAAACGCGCACGTCTCGGTTAAACGAAAGGTTCTGGGTTCGTGTCCCAGTTACGACCATTATCTTTTTCCGTTTTTCTGTGTCTTGTAAGGGAGACCTAGGAGAGTTGCGACAATTTTTAATTTAAGGGACATATCTTGCTCAAGAAACATTCCACAGTTATGACTTATGTGAATTAAGATAGTCGTGACAGGCTGTCACAACTCTCCTAGGTGCTCAATATAATGATTCACATTTTCTAAACACGATGCAAACACAAAAGATCAATGTAACGCTTTGAGACTTAAATAACCATACAACTTAAGAAAAAATAACACAACAACTCATTTTTTTTTTTTTTTTACACACTTTACAAGACAAAAAGTCCCGATAAATTACTTTTTAGCAGTTTGTCTAACGGGTTCTTTACGTTAAAGATCTTATTATAGTGATTTAATAGTTACATTTTTACAATTATATAAAATAAAATGTAATTTTTTACAGAAATATAGATAAAAATAAATTTTTTAAAACATAAATAACATTTTTAAAGTCTTTAGAATAATGTGTCAATTCTTTCCGTAAGCCAAGTCTTCAGTAAATTTCAGCAATTGTTTGTTTTGGGCACAGTCTTTAATTTCAGCAGGTAACGTATTTAAACAACTGGGAATCATGTAATTTAACGTTCTTTGTCCATATTTTTGTGTATGCTTAGGTACAATTAGCCCTTCATTAAAGTTAAAACGAGTATTATGGTTGTGTTCCAGCCTGTTTATATATAAAGGATTATTTATGTGTTGAAATATAATTTAATACCACAGAATTGCTCTCACTGAAAGAACTTTGAGACTCTGATAAAAGTATGGAATATTATGCCTTTCTTTGTATAAATTTTTTTCAGCTAATAATTTAACCAATGAATTTTGCACTGATTGAACATGGTCTATATTTGTTTTACAGGAAAATCCCATGTTATAAGACATGATATAAATTCAATCAAAATTTATCTTCTTCCTCAATGATGAATTAATAATTCTCTGCAATAATAATTGTCCTTAACTTGCATGCAAATTTTATAATAAAAAAAAATACTGTTGCAACTGAATTTTTTTCACTTATAACAAAAACAATATATTTGTTTACGACTACCTTAATAGGTATCTAGTTTTTCCCGAGATATCAAAAATGAATTTTGAAATGAAAAAAAAAAACAGATTTTCTATTTTATCTACTTTTAGGTGCTCAGATAGTTATAATTATTTTGAAACAAATCTTGGTTTATTACTCGTGTACTTCGTATCATACGTCAATGCTCGTGTACATAATATTGACGGAGTCTAAAACCTTAGGAAATGGCGGGAGTCTACGGATATGGATTGCAAGAAGAATAAATAATTATTCGTAAACGGATGACTGATCATGAGATAAATAAAGAACCTACTGCAAATGCTTCCAATCACTGAACCTGCATAAACAAACATCTATTTTTTATTTCATGCTGACGTAACACGTTGAAAAGACGTTGAAGTATTTTCAAGAAATTGATCAAATTCGTTGTGACTTGTGTTTATTTGCTTACTTGTACTGGCTAATAATTCTTTTTTTGTTATTTCGTGTTCAAGTTATACAATAAATAAATAAATCCTTTCTATATAAAACTGATGGAGGCGACTACTGATATCTACAGGAATTCCAAAAACTGAACAAATCGAACTAATATCTATGAGAACCAAAGTGAGGATGAATATCTATATCTCAAACTGCTGACTAATATCTATGGAACAGGTGATGTCGACGAATATCTACAGCACTGGCAGAGGTTGGATTTGCAATTATGTATAGCATATTGGCATAACGTAATATTACGTAATTGAAGTAATTTATGCTTTTCCGTTCAACCTCTTGCTCAGCTGCCCTCTGAAGATATTAGTCCCACCTACTCTCCATAGATATTCGTCACCACTGGGACCGTAGTAGATATTTATCCGACCTTAGCTCTGTAGATATTAGTCTTCACTCTAAAGTTCGTAGATATTTGTCCGAAATATGAGCTGTAGATATTCCTCCGGCATACAGGCTGTAGATATTAAAATCTGGAGTCAAAACTGATTACGGTGAAGTTATTATGGACAGACGACTGTATGTTATTTAGAACGAAATTTGTTTAGTAATAACAAATATTATAATCAATAATTATCAGCCTGAAACACTCATCTACATTGAAAAAATCTTCCGAGAAAAGATACTGGCTGCCAACGGGAATTGAACCCGTGTCCCTCTGATTGCCGGTCAGCTGCTCTGACCACTGAGCTATGGCGGCTTATCTAATACCCGCCAAATAATTCAATATATACTAGTGTTCATTCGACAATTACCCATTATTACATTTTTCCAACTGAAAACAACCAACTTTATTTTTGTGAGAGAGGTATTGTTAAATATTAAATCTCCCACTAAGTGGCGTCGAGACTAATTATGTCTGCATTTATTGCTGAAATACTTTTAACTTGTCAATGTTTCTTGTTTAGTAATGTTTTCTTCAGTAGAATTTCTCGTGTCGAACGAATGGCGACAGAATTGATCAAAGCCATGAATAATAGCCATAAACAATACTTATTTGATCAATTGATGTTCAATAAGGTTCTTTAGATATAAGTATGGTATCTAACTTCCAATTATGTAAGCCTCAAATAGATTCAAGATTTGCAACTAAAAATGCTGTGCACCCAACTATATCAGTAAAATGGTAATGCCTTACCACCAGGAGTGCTTATTATTATAACATCCAACGGAAACATAATTTTATCCCAAGACCAGCACGGGAACATAAATGCAGTGAAAGGAATAGGTAAAACATATTAAAAATGCGATTAATTGTACCAAGAAACGTCGGTTTCCGCGTCTCTCGAGCGTGGCGGGCAAGGTTACTCGAGGTCACTGCTCAGCGCTCGCTGGATTCACCAACAATCATTATTATGCAATTTCCCTGCACATGCAACACGTTGTCATGCCATCCAAACCTACCATCGCACCGCCACACCATCTCTCCATCGCTCCATCACACCATCACGCGTGAAGGGCTGGGAACCACGTGTCAAGTTTAGCTTGCAGGAAAAATATGATGAGTGTAGTACCAGATACTCGTGTTTTGATTTAAATTGAACGTTTTTTATAAGTACACCTTTGTAAGGTTTAACGTAAACTGACGTCGGACGTACATTTCCGTCACATTAAAGATAGCTATTTGCTAAAGTCATTTTCTGAGATACCTACGAGACTTTCATGTTTATACCTAATATAATAAAAAGGATACATTCGATTGTTCGTCTGAATCGTAATTTTAAAATGCTAATTTTAATAACTTAGAACCAACAAAAAACCTAAAATAATTACAAAATCTCTTTTTTCTTTTAAATTTTTTTTTGTAATTAATGTTTATGAATTTTTTATAACCATGGTTTTATGTTACAAACAATTGTCTAGCTTCTCAGTACGAATGAAATGAAGTGTGACAAAGATGTTACTTATTTAATTTTAATAAAGTGATACCTTTAAAAAAATGTCTAATACTACATCGTTTTAATAATATGCAGGGTGTAACAGCACCCGAAGTATGTTAACCAGCGGTTCCTTAGAATATTTAATGGTTTAAATTTTTTTTTCAATTCGAAGACAACAAAAAAATATTTTTCCATCACACAGAAGGAAAATTATTCATTTTGTTACTTTTAAAAAGCGGATTTTTCTTCTGTAAAATCTAGTCCAAGTGATTTTATTTTGCAACTGGGAGGGGTGCGGAAAAACCTAGAGGTTAGCATTTCCGTGACGGAAAGATATCATTTTTTCCGGATCCTTTTTCCTCTATTTATTTCCTAAACGAAAATCTGAGATGACCCATGAATCATTTAGGATGTGCTTCGAAACAAAAAAAAAATAAATAGAAGTTTCAGTAAACAAATTCAAGAAATTATCAGTGGATATTATTACTGAATGGAGTGATTTATTTTTAATATAGGGCACATCGTCTAATGCGCTAATAATATTTTAAAAAACGTATATAAGCAGGGTATTAGGGGCGTACTTGACTTACATTAACAAGTGATGCTTGACATTATTTGTAGTAAAAAATGAAAATATAATTTTGGTCTCCGGTGACATTTTACTATCTATTAATTTTTTTTTCTCTTAAAAATCAAACAAAAATAAATTATTCCACAAGTCGTCGTCACTGTTCACTCAGCTGAGAAACCAACCAACCTCTCACCCCACTCATAACTGTCCAATTCCTAGTGATTTTATATGGTTTTCATATAAAATATAACATATAACATCAATATTTTCATAGTTATATATTTCATATAACATCAATATTTAACGTAGACATATTTTCTTAATTCCTTTTTAAAAATAATCATATTTTCAATCTCAGTAATTTAATTCGGGATATTGTTATAAAGTTAGACGGCTTGGTACGTATATAAAAGATTTCTGGGTGCTTGATTTATTCCTTGTTGGCTATGTTTCGTTGTTTCAATTTGGGAGATGGGATGGATACCGCCGCCCCGAAAAGCATTTATTGAATAATCAACACCTCCGCCATAGTTCACCCCAAGTTCGGATCGGGAGAGACTGGTTGAGGGAGATCTTTTGATCTCTCCAGCAGGGCTCTATCGGAACATCGACTTGAACCGCAATGGATCCATCCCACCGCTGGATTGCTGCATTGAATGGATTCATACGTCCGTCACTCCCGGAGAGAACCCCAGATTCCGATCCACACCTCATGCCTTTTTCCTTCCCAGAACTTCACCTCCTTTCTTTCATCAAAATACCCTTCACAGAGTATCTATCCCCAAAGTTGACAAAGGCCCTAAGGTAAATTATTTTCCGCAAGGCCTTCTCTCTCTCTGGTTTCAATCCTGGGATTGGTTTGCAGCAATTTCCTCTATTCTTCTCTTCCATTCTTCCTTGTCTTATACGGCTCTTTTGAAGTCTGCATATGATGAGCAGTGCACGTCCACCAGCAGGTCCTCCAGGTACTCTCGGCGTGGGCGTCCCCTAAAGTTTGTCCCCTCGGTCATACCCTCCATTATGGCATGCAAGGGGCCTTCTTGTCGTATTACATGGCCGATCCATCTTGCACGCCTTTCGGACAAGGTCCTGAGCAGGTGCCTTCCTCCTTCGATTATTTGGAGAACCTCCTCATTTGTAATGTGGTCTCTCCAGGAATTTTTTCTCCTTTTCTGTGACTCATTCTCTCTCGCAAGTCATCAATCGCACTCTGTATATAAGCGTCAAAAAGAACAGGTGACGGAGAGCATCCTTGTCTCACCCCTTGTCTTATACTGGCTTCTGTATCATTGTCACATCTAATTATAGCGGCATCATTCTTGTATAGCGCCTGGATTATTCGTCTATCTCTATATTTGATATCAATTCTCTTCAGAATCTCGAAGAGTCTTTTCCATTCTACTTTGTCGAAAGCCTTCTCCAGGTCTATGAATGCGATGAATGTGTTTTGGTTTCTTTGCACAGTACCTATCCCCAAAGTTAACAAAGGCCCTAAGGTAAATTATTTTCCGCAGGGCCTTCTATGTGGAGCTAATGCAAAAAAATCTAATTTGTTTTGAATTTCTCGTCCCGTTTATCTGGTGAATATACGAGAAGTTTATTTTTCATTTCATTTTAAGTTCCTTAAAAATCATCCCTGTAAGCACATTCAAATAAATATATGGTTTGCTTCACCGTCATAAAATTTAGCTCTTGACGTTTATTAAAGGAGCTAAATTTTAGCTAAAGAAGCGTTCGTTATGTTGCGTTTGAGTATTATTCGCACTGCTTTATTGATGACCGGACAACTCAGAATCATGCAACTTCAGCACCTCATTTGAAAAGTTATTAAAAGTGATGAAAAATATATAAAAACTTTTCAAGGTGCTGTTGAAATTGTATGTTTCTGAATTGTTATTCTGCCCGCATAATCTTGCACTATTTGCATTTTTTTCATTTCACTTAGAAAATTTGAAAATCTAGGGTTACACTGCTACACAATACATAATTATACATTTTATTTTACGTCATTAGCAAAACGAATGTCATAAAGAACATGAATACTATGCCTATGTGAAAACTGGTAAATATAATTTAACTAATAATATGAATAAAAACGTTTTTGTTGATAGTGTCAGTGAGAGCATTCGGTTTGTATTCCTCTGTTTCACGGAAATTGAGTTATTTTTTGAGTTATAGTTGGAACAATACATAACTACGAGAATTGATAATTGACCAAAATATAATTTTACCATATATTCACTGTTACAGCTGCTTGGAAATTTCCAAGCAGCGCAAGTTCAGTCCTCAAATAATAGAATTTCCTGCAATAATTACACAAAATATAACTAAGGGATCCCAAAGGGATGTGCAGAGAGGATGTACCGCCGAATAACAATGTATAAAACATATTTTCATTCAAATACATCAAGGAAAAATCTACTTGTCTATACACTGTGAATACCAGCGCGTAAGTACAAAAAATCGACACTGTATATAAATTCGTTTATTATTTATACCAACTTATTATTAAGGATATTTTTGAAGTCGATTTTATTTTTGAAATGAATAAATAATTAACAAAAATTTATAATTTTATAGTAAACATCGTTTCGCGGGACCAATTGTCGGCGGATCAACTGTCAGGTCACCATGTGTAAGTATACAAACTTACATAAAGGTATATTAGATAACTTTCCTTTTTTTACTTCACACTCACACCTAATATTTATAGATAAGGATATAAAAGGTACACAGGTACACGATTCGTAGTTGCGACCATTATCTTTTTCTATTTTTCTGTGTCTTGTTCTCTTTCATATTTTCGTTTAGATTATTATTGTTACCTTCTTCTTCAATGACAAATAATGTAATTTATCGATAGATTATAATATAACAAATAAAAACTTTATTCCGCTTAATTTTATTTCCAAATTAAGTGGAAAAAAGTTTTTTTATTGTTTTATTATAATCTATTATAATGGAATTCCACCACGAATTGTCAGTTACAAAAATAGAAATATTAATTTATCGATGTTCTTTTCGTATAACTTGTGGACAATGTTAATTTTTGCAGTGAACTGCGTTCGATTTGGCGCTTTGTTTGTCAGAACAATAGTAGTTATCCAATTAAACAGGACGACACAGGGCTTTCCCCCACATCCCACACGGAGTTATTTTGCATTGCTTCTCTAAAAAAGTAGAATGCATAAGATAAAATTCATGGCTTTCAAGAATTACAATGAGCAATTTTATGATGTAATAGCTATGTTTTAAGAGCTGTATAAACGTACAGGTTAAAATATTTGTAGGTACCTAGTACCTACGTACACATATGGATCACGAAAATTTGAGATGCTGTTAAGCATTTGGGAGGCGGGAATGGGTACCGCCGCCCCGGGAACCTTTATTGGATAACCAAAACCTCTGCCATAGGTCACCCCAAGTGGTTCGCTACGTTTGGTGATTTAGCAGGGGTGCCGGGCTCATGGGGTGATGTTTGTCTAGGTCTTGGAGGCGGATGACCGGGACATACTGAACCCCAGATTGCTACCCACCCCATAAACCCTTCTCCTTCCTTTCCTTAAAAAAAGCCCTACACGCAGCATCCCTAAAGATGACATAGGCCCTGAGGAAATTATTTTCCTCAGGGTCTCCTGTGTGGAGCTAATGTAAAAAAAAAAACATTACAAATAATGTTAACTGTTTAGGAGAGTGAAAAGAAAGCTTAATTTTCAAAAACATTATTTCTCCTGTTTTTGTTGACCTTTAATTACGATTTTTTTATTATAAAATAACGTTGAATAGATCTATTAGAATACTTAACACCTTTTAAAAATTTATTATAACAGTATTTAATTTATTTTCAAAATCCTGTCAAAAATGCACGTTATAAAAGACGCTCTGGAAATATTTCTACGACCTAGATCGAAAGAGATAAAAATGGAGAAAAATGACATGTTTAACTCATTTTTTGATATATGCTTTACAGCATGTCAAATTTCCGCTATCGACATGTTCTAATACTAATAATAGTATTAAAAATAGTATTAAAAAATGTAAATGTAAATGTAAATGATTTATGTAGAAAATGTTTGGCTTTCCCGGATAGAACATATTATATCGGGATGTTCTGTATTAGCGCCGTCCGAGTATACATTTAGGCACAATCAAGTTTTAAAAATAATTCACCAAAGTTTGGTAATTAAACATAACTTGATTGACTGCCGTAATATACCATATTATGAATATGAACCAAATTCATTTTTAGAAAATGAATTTTATAAAATTTATTATGATAAAACTATTCTAACAGACAGAACAATTAGTCATAATAGACCCGATATAGTTTTACATGACAAAATTAAGAAAATAACTTATATCATTGATGTCGCTATTCCAAATTCTTGTAATATTCAGAAAACTGTTTCTGAAAAAATAAGAAAACATACAGATTTAGGAAATAAGATTAAAAGAATTTGGCATTCTCAGACTATAAAAATATTACCATTTGTTATTTCGGCTACTGGCATTATACCTAGCTCTCTCATTCAAAATTTAGGCGTATTAGATTTGTCAAAAAATTTGTACATAAAAATGCAAAAGTCGGTCATTTTAAATACATGTAGGATTACGATAGATTTTTTAAATATTTATATTGAGGGATCAGTAGGATTTATCGGACCAGTTAGGATTTCATCAGAGCCGAACCCTCTGATATGAAAATATCTGGAGTCGGTGAAATATTTTCCCATTATGTTTCTGGTGGATTGACGTATTGTTCTTGTATTGTTTTGTATTTATTATACTTATATAGTGCACTTACATTGCGTGAATTTACTAGATATTCATTTGTGGAAAAGTGTGTGGAAGGGTTTAGTCTTTCATTTGGGAAAGATTCAACCCGGACATAAAATCTGGAGCACCGTATTAAATAAGTTTAATTTCGGTTATGAAATTTATTTTGAACATCATGTTATTCATGACAATGTGGGAATTATAAGATTATCCGAAGATTATTAGTTAAGCATACAATCAAAACATATCTTAATTAATAATAATAAAATTAAAGGCATTAATAACCAAATAAAAGCAAACCCTTTACTTCTTTCATCACCCATCCTTATTTATTATGTAATTAACTATATCTCTACTTTTGCCCTTCTTTTGTCTACCTCACATTATTATTTTATTATACTCTTATGTGTAATATACATTTTAACCTTTTTTCTTTTTGACTTTGCTTATAACACAAAGGGTATTTAACGAGAGATACAATAAATACAATTTGTTGTCTATTACATAAATATTATAATAATTAGACGTAGTACTATTATTTTAACAATATTTTACTAAGACCATTTTATAATTAATTTTTTTTATTTGCCCTAAATAAGGGAAGATTTCATTCCAATTAATGTTTACACAAAAAATAATTACATGAAAATGATAATTTTTTTATTAATACCAGTATTTTAATACATAATTATCTGTCTTAACACAGGTATATTCTAGTAAGACAGGCATCGAAAAACTCAATGTAACCGTACTTTATATAGATAAATAAATAAATAAAAAATCTAAATATTTCAGAACTAAAGATTCCTTGATAAAGATTCCTTTACCTAAAGTGTAGATCCATTAAAAAAAATTATTCCTCAATATTTTGCGCATATGATAATAGAGCAATCCCGTTGACAAAATTTAAAATATCTAAAATTCTGAACATTCCCGAAATATACCCGATAATCAACCCTTACTCAACATCACAGCCAAGGCAAAAGCGCAGGGTAGGTCAGTACCAGTGCAGGGGATACAACGGCGTAGAGCTGTAGAATGTAGAGTGTAGAGCCGACTAGGACTGGTGGCAGGCTGGTGTAGTGGGTATGTAGCGCGGAGGGCACCGTACTACGAGTACGTTTGGCGTAGACTCCGTAGCACACTGCGGCAGAGAGCAGACCGTGCTACATACGTTTTCCGCTACGTACGTACTACAACGGTTTCGTTTTCAGTGTTCGTCGCCCCGGAGAGTGATCGTAACGCGCAATGTGCATTTGGAATCGTGATATTTTTTGCATATTTACGAACTTTTTCTGAGTGATTATTGAGTGATTTATGTTAGTAGATATTACTGATTTTAAATATTAGTATTTAATACACTGTAGTTACACTATCTATCTAGTTACCATATCGATAACTGCTTATGTTACATTTAATGTATTTTTGTGAAACTAAAATAAATATCAGTTTCTTTGAACGATGATGATAAATATTGGGTTGATATTTTTCTTAGTTAATTTCGATTTTAAGAAAAAAATGACAAAAAGATATGAGTAAATATATTATGATTTGGTGTCATTATTTCCGATAAAACATTATAGGAATCATGTACTTTAAATAAGTTAAGAGTTGATTCACCTACGTAATTTAGACGATTTATTTTATAAAGTCCAAACGGAATTGTGAGTTAGAATCACTCGACCCGAGTTGAATGCACTATCGAGCGGATTATTCAAAGCCTTCCAGAACCGAAACGTCGGAAGAGGGTCTACGTGCACAACGTGAATGCATTCGCAGACTTCAAACAGCGGTGCACTAAGGCGCATTTTGCAATGAAAACGTAGCACATTTAACAGTGTTTGAATAGGCGCTGGCAGTTTGAGAATCGGTATCGACCAGATAGGAATAATTGCTGCCGAATATCCAATAGCTGGCCTTTACTAACATCTACAGCATTTTTATTACGAATTTGTAGGGATAGTGTTCAGATTCATCCAGAGTGGTAGATATTTTCAGTATCGCCCTGGTGAAAGAACTGGCTTAAGTCGTATTTTATGACTAGATCTGAATAGTCAGGCATCTTCCCAACTTCCTCTTCCTATTTCCTTACCCTCCCCGCTTCCCTTACCCCATAAGGCTTTTGGGGTATTTCACCATCCTCTCGATAACTTATCCACAGGATAGCGTATATTTTCGATATTTACGATTAATTAATTTATAACGTCAGAGTTTACTATATCTACGGTACTCGAAGCCATAAATAGGTTAGCCGAGTTTTCTATCGATTACGAGTATTTATTTGTTTTAGAGTGCATAATATGTATTTATAGAATGTAACCAAACAAAAAGTTCAATTGCCGTTTAATCCCAACTGCTTCCAATTATTTGAAGCCAGTAAGACATCCCCAATTGGGGTATTGTTAGGGTGAGGGTGTATGGACAACCTATCAAAATGAAGTGAAATGACACAAAACTGCGCTATACAAATATAACATTATTAAGAGGGTGGTGAAATACTCCTTCTCGGTTGGAAGTAGTTGAGTTTCTTATGCGGTTCCCACGTAAAAAAGCAATTCGGAACGTGGTTACACTCTATCAGTAAAAATTTTGCGGCAGAAAAAATTATACGCGTTCTGTTTTGTAAAATGGTTTTAACATGGATTCCTTTTTATAAGGTGCCTCCAAATAATGTTTTGCTAAATGATTTTTATAAATGCTTCCAAATAATGTTTCTGAAAACGTAAATAACAGAAGAAAGTTTTAGTGTTTTTTTATTCAATGCCAATCGTAAGGATTTCCGGGTGCTATATTAAAATATTTTACGTTTTCAAAATCTGTATTACAAATTACGAAAGGGTTTCGTGAAAAACTGTCGTGTATCCATTTTGAATCAGCAGCACAAAATTACAAGTATTTTTTATGTCTTCTTTAATATTATTGCAGAATGAAAAATTTCTATCAAATTTATTGAATTGACCTCTGTATCAAAAAAAAATAATATTTGCTTTCTGCGATTGTTTAATTAAAAAAAAGTTTTTAGAAAATATAAATGAGTTAGCCACACCACCGGCTGTAAAATTAATCGCGTAAAGCCTACCCCTCAGGAGAGCCGGATTAAACATGTTGAGGTCCCTAGGCAATGCACGTCTCGGGGCCCCTTTACCATTGGGGTCCCTAGGCTGCCTTATGGACAATACGGCCCTGCCAGGGCCGGAAAACATGTCGGGGCCCTTAGGCAATGCAAGTCTCAGGGCCCCCTTGCCCCTTACCGTAAATGCCCCGCAACGGCTAGGGGCCCCTAGGCAGTTGCCTAGACTGCCTTATGGATAAAATAACCCTGCCTCGAATAAAATGAAATATTACAAATTGACCATCAGATTTAAAAGCTTGTTTATCACTGACTCTAGATTTTCATAAATCTTCGGATTCTGTTGGCGTCGTGTTGTTTTATATTAGTAAACGTAAACATTGATCAAATGCAAATTCCAATCCTCAAAAACTGGAATAGGAAATCATTGAGATAATAATCGTCCAGTCCTTAAGTTCTTGCCTAACTTTATTTATTTTTTATTGATATATTTATGTTTTATTTTATTTATTCATCTTTTTTTTAAAAGAAAGACAAACACTCCCGGGTTACGAATAAATCTTTGAAAATCTCCTACAGCCGCACCACACTAGTGGTGGTAGTAGGAGAATATTGCTTGTCGTGATGGAGGACTTCGAGGACTGGAGGAAGCACGATGCCCACTCAGCCACTGACCGGTCTTTTCATTTGATAAAAACTGAGCGATCATAAAACAAACTTTCGTTTTTTTTTTCTGTTAATGAGAACATTGGTAAGCAAGGAACCGTTTTAATAAATCACAAAATACTTTGTTTAGTGGGTTAGGTTAGATAAAGTTAGTTTATTTCAGTAAAATTATTTTCAGTAATATCATGCTAATCTCCTAAAATATTTTTGTGGTCTTAAGAAGGATTGTTTCACACAGATTATTTAAGTTCCGTGAAAATCCTATTCAAGCTCTATTATTATCCAAGTACTGTGAAACAACCGACTCAGGGTGAAGCTAACTTTCGCAGAACTTGAATTTTAACATTGAAAAAATATTCAAATTCTATGTAACAATCCGTACTTAGAAGCTGCACCCTGCATGATATGTTTTAGAATGCTTTGTAGTTTTTTAAAGATTTTTTTTCAAAGATGGTATTTGTTTCAATGTTTTTACAAAGTGGGCTTGTGATATAAATATGTGATTGTGACCGCCGATAATATTAATTTTTGTAAAGATTAATAAATATTATCATAACATGCTAGACCCACAATGGATGTGTGGTCAGTTTTCTGTAGGGGTAGGTATTTAAGTTCTTCACAAACCATTTTTTATTACTTCATAGATACTGTTATTTCTTAACATATTATTTTTATCGAAAGGGGCAAGATTTTTCCACATTTACTATAGAATTCTTATGAACAGCTTCTGAGCTGGTGTATAATTAGATTTATGAAACACATTTTTAATTACAGAGAGTGAAAAGTTAATTCCAGAAGCACTGCAAAGGCAGAGTTGACCAATTACTTGCATAATTGGTTAGAGGTCGAAAACGAGATGTTAATTTGGTCATTGAATTTCATCAGAAATAGCTGATTACATTTACCAATTACATTCCGGTCTCGTAATTCGTCGGATGAATATAGAGAGACTTATAAATAGCATTGTTTTCATAAAATTATAGGGAAGTACTTTTATCACATACTTTCTCATCCGAATTAATTTAATGCATTTTGAACAAGATTTTGATGTTCATATTATTTTGTCAGCATCATCAATCTCCAAAAGTGCAGTCAGGGGCGCTGCTACTAAAAGGACATATTATTGTGTGTAGATATATTATTATGTATGAGAGGGAATATTCGTTCCTCGTGGGTAGGTATGACATCCTGCACTACTGGATTAAAAAAATTTAATTCAAGATTGTGCAACCGGTAATAATTACTGTATGACTCCTTTAATTTCTTACATTATAACTGACAAAAAATACTTTATGACTCCTTCAATTTCTTACATTATAACCAACGAAATTACAATGTAAAGGAAAAAGTATTACCGGTGAATTACATTTTTCTTTGGTAAGGTGTTCTTATTCGACTCGTTTTTCTTTTGCTTATTTTGCTTATAGCTGTAGTGAAAAAAAAATTGAAGTTATCGCGAATAGAGAAAATTCAGTATTTATATAATAAATACTAAAAAATATATTGATATTTTACTGTAAAATTTCCAAGTTTACAATACACCCTCACATTTTAGCGAAAGCGCCATCTTTCGTTAAAACCACAAAATAAATTACCAGCCATCTGTTGGAAGTAGTGGAAATCCTTGCCCAATATATTTAGGTTTGAGTCTTCACTATTAAACTATATTGCCTATACCATAGATGGCAGTCTAGCTTTATTACTAAAATAATACGTCACGTCATTACATTGATATTTTTTTGTAACCTTTTAAGGTGACCGGAAAACTCAGAATGAAATCAACTCAACGCCTCCTTTGAAAAGTCATTAAAAGTGAAATATAAAATGGGTTACATAGGATACGTTTTCAATTTTTTTTTACATAGCTTTTGATGACTTTTCAAAGAGGTGTTGAGATGACTTGATTCTGAGTTGGCATCGAACCTAAAAAATACATAGCTTAAAATAGTATCAATAGGGATGTATTGGAAATAGGGAAGAAGAATGTTGGGAAGTAGCTATTAACTATTAACCGCGTCGGTATGCAATAGGAAAGTCAACACTCTCAAGACACTTCATTGCCAGGTTTCTTGGTAACTAGGATTAGCTGCTTGCTTTTCTTCTTTTATTCTAGAGGTTTGTGTTTAGGCTCAGAAATCTGATATTTTTTGCTGCCCACAATGGCGCCCAACGTTAGTCCTTCTAACTACTAAGCTATTATTTAGCTTCGTCGTTTTGACCAATGGGTATCACATACTTAGAATATCTTAGGTTTTCAAAGCGATGAATATCCTTGTATTCAATATCCTAGATTTTTATATTTAATATAACTTACGTATTGTTCTACTGGAAGAAACCAGAAATTTCACTTTTCTGTCAAATATACGTGACACTAGGGTAATTTAAGTAGAATGTAGAGTGATTTACCTACACTAAGAAAGACATCTATTTGATTTAAAATACTTGGTTTTCAACGCGTTCTATGCTTTGATTTATGAAGAGGGATAAGTTTTGTTCACACCCAAATACTCATAATTACAATTTAAAATAAAATATAGAAAACCATTCTGTGGAACAATCTACATTTCTTCGTCGCAATAAATATATTTGAAATATTCATGCCCCCAATGCATCTTAGCAAATATTATATTTAAAAATAATTATAAGAAATCACCCTTCCCGACTTCCCACCAAATAGTAAAGATTTCGTTGGTACCTCCCTCCTATGAATTACGCGGTCTCTTCTTACATATCATGAGTTTTTATGAACAAGCGGATTTGCAATCCGGGACAGCAGATTTTAGCTGCAATTTTTTAAAATAGCAGGTTGTTGTTACTTAAAGGTATTAAAAAATGTGAAAAATACGGAGATTAATAACTTTAACAAAATAGTTGATAGATCGATGCGAGTAGGTAGGTACCCATATAAATATTATTTAAAATTCTTTCAAATGCAGATTTTCATTCAACTGATTCGTTAGAAATCAGTTAAAAAAAATATAATATCCTAGCTAAACCACACGGCTTTGCCTGGACTTAATTCTGCTTTGGGGTGGGAAAAGTAGATGGGGTTTCTTGGGTTTTCTCAGGTTTTAAAGGTCAAGTGGGAAAATCTCACTAATCTAATAAATAAAGATTTGTACAAAAATCGAATCCACGCCGTCCGCCCTCCAGCCACAGACACTCTATTCCATTTTGTACGTTAAGTGTGCAAAATTTCATAAAAATGTCTCAAAATACTTCCTTGGGGTAGAAAAAGGGGATGGGGGTAGAATTTCGAAATTTCATGCAGTGACCTTCCCGTTCTTTTGAAGGTTGAGTGTGCAAAATTTCATTAAACTCGGAATGAAACTGTAGATTTGTATACAAATCAAATTCATGCTGCCCGTCAACCACGCTACCTACTACACCGCCCGCCACACACAATGAACTTTATATTTTATTATTATTATTATTAACTTAATATTTTATCCTAACTGAACCACCCGGTGTTACCCGGAATTCATTCTGCTTTATGGGATTGGAAAAGTGGATGAGGTTTTTGGAAATCCCAAATAGACAGTTGCCTTTCTCGTGTTTTGAAGGTGTCTGTAAAATTTCATTCACTCTGAATAAAATTAAAGATTTCTTCCTATACATTACATATTAGAAGATATGTCCCAGAAATTGCTCTGGGTTCTGAAAGGTACGGAGTAAAGTTCTAGTAAACTGGGTGTGGTTTTAAGGTTGAAATGTTAATTTTGTCAATAATTTAAAAAGTATATTTTTTAGGTATTCCATTCACTTCATCGTATCTTGTCTTCCTCGGACGTCTCCGACTCGTTCGTAAGCCATTTTTAACATATAAGGTTTTATGAGCGTGGAAGCTATATATAACATACTAGGGTTGGCTTAAAAGTAATGCACACATCCTTGTAAAACACTAACAAAAACAAATAGCAAGATCGGGCAAAAAGTAAATTAAATTACGATTCTTAAGCTTCAAAATCGTATGTTTATTTTTCAAAATAGTCGTCCTTAAGGCTAAAATGCATTTCTCCCAACGTGTAACAAGTTTTTTCATTAAGTAACTGAAAAATTCTACCGACATTTCTCTAACCCAGTACTTGACAGCTGCCTTCACCTCGTCATCCGAGGTGCAATGATTACCCTTTAGGTGTTTCATGAATAGAAGAAAAAAATAAAAATCGCAAAGCGAAAGATCGGGGGAGTGAGAAGGGTGTGGAATCGATTCAAACTTCAGGTTTTGCAGAGGCTCTAATCGACGCTGTTTGTTTTCGTCTGTGAAATGCCGTGGTACCCATCGTCTACAGATATTACTGTACCCTAATTTTTCAACAATGCAGCCGACACGTTCCTTTGATATTCCAAAAGGGTTTGTGATATTATTTTGAGTGATTCACCGGTGATTTTGAATCAAATCGTAGATGAGTTTGGAATGTTTTTCGTCTGTATCAGTGATCGAACGTCCGCTGCGTGTTTCATCAACAATTATTGCTTTTCCAGGCTCACAATCACAAATTTTTATTTCTTATTATTTACAGTAGTGCAGTGGCTAAGACTCTTGACTCACAATCCGGAGGTCGCGGGTTCGAACCCGGCGTGCGCAAATAAATTTTATTTGAATAATTTGTGTTATTTCACAATTAATTAATTAAAAAATAATATGTAGTATATTTGCGGCACGTTCCAGAGTGGAAGATACTATCAGTATCGCCCTGGTGTAAGACCACCATTGAGAATTGAAACGTTGCTTGAAAATGGCTTTAGCCGTGTTTGGTGACCAGATCTGAATAGCCAGGTACTTCCCAACCTTCCTCTTCCCCACCTCCTTCCCCTCCCCACTACCTTCAGCCTCACAACATACCCCAATTGGGGAATCCATAGTCTCACTGGCTCCAGACGGGAGCCGTTGAGATTCTTGTGCGGTATTCACTGTAAAAAAAAAAAAAAAAAAGTAGACCTATAAACCGCATCATCACCATAAACATCCTTTAAATGACGATTATTCTCAGTGGGAGTCACTTTTTCAGCGGTTAAAAATTCGAAAACAGCACGCTGTTTACCTTGCATTGACATAACACTAAAACATGTCACCATACTTTTGCTTCTCAAAATACACTGGATGCATTCACTGACCTCAAACTTGCACGTAATTATAGAGGAAGAATGTCACTTCCATATTCCACCTGGCGCACTTCTGAAGGTCATTTTGTTCGCGCTGTATAAGCATGTATGCATTACTTTTCAGCCTCCCCTCGTATAAGCTCATAACGCTCCTTTCTTCGTTCACCCGTTCTCCATGTCCAAACATTCTAAGCATTCCCTTATTATCCTTTTTTATCCATTTCGCTTACATCAGCCTTATATACACACGCCTCACTTTACCACGGATGAGCATTCGTTTCGAGTCTTCCTCGGCGACCTCGACTTCTTCTACTATTCACTTCCATGCTTTGCTTACACTTCTTCTTTCGTTCATCACACACCCCTCATTTTACCACACTTAATTATTTGATTCACTTGATCTTGCCATGACTTACTCAGGCGTCTCTAACTTTTCTACAATCCAATACACTGACCGGTCAGTGGTTGAGTGGGCATAGCGCTTGGGTCCCACCCGGGCGTCGCATGTTCGATTCCTCGGCTGGCTAAGTCCTCCATCACAACACAAGCAACATTTTCGGCTTTCTGTGGTGGTAGTAGGAGATTTTCAAACATTGTTGGGTTATTCGTAACCTGGGAATGTTTGTCTTTCTTTTTAAAAAAAAAAAAAAAAAAAAAAAAAAAAAAAATATCACAATTCATTTTCATTTTATTTTCACAATTCATTTTTATTTTCACAATTCAATATCCTTATCATCTAAAATCTAAACGAACGGTGCACTTCCAGTCTGCCATAGAACATGAGAAAATGTATGGAATTACAATTCCATTTCAAGAAAAACAATTAAAATAAATAAAAAGAAATTGAAAAATATAAAAGGTCATAATTGAATAAAAAAAAGAGAGTTATATGATTGAAATTAACGGTTCGTCCCTCGGTCGCCAAAAAATCTGTATTCATTGCTCATAGAGTGGAGAGCTGAACCACAATTGCGTTGGTTGACATTATGCTTGTGTCACACACAGCTATAAAAGATCATTTGGATTGGCGTATTTCAGCATATTGCTCGCCATATATTCCCATTGGGAATATACGGCGAGCGATATGCCGAAATACGCCAAGCCAGATGATCTTTTATGTTCTATAGCTGTGTGTGACACAAACATTAATCATTGAAATTTGAGCTTAAGTATAAAATTTTGATTAAGCTTTGAGATTAGAGCTTCGAACTTTGAACTTTGAGCTTTGATCTTTAAGCTTTAAGCTTAGTGCTTTAATTTTTAGTGCGACATTTCGAACCTCGAGATTCTTTGAATTTCGAGGTTCGATTTTTCCTCGAGCTTGGAGCTTTACGCAGAGTTTATCGAAATCAGATGGAGACGGAAAACAAATCTTAAACACTGGGACACTTCTTTAAATATATAGAGATATACCTATGGATGTTCCCAGCGTTGCCCGGGCTTTATGCAGACATTTTCGAAAACAGACGTAGACCCAATTTTCCTCCATATATGAACTTCAAATTTATGAAATTTTCAAATATTAAAAAACTATCGAGTAGTTTTAAAGGGGTAAGAAAAGGGAATGGGGTAGTTTTAAATCTTATATAAACAGTGACCTCCCTCTTGGTTCAAAAGTAGTGCATGCAAAATTTTAACATGTAGAAATAAAACTGTAGATTTGTGTAAAAAACAAAGCCACGCCGGGACACTGCTTTGTATATGGTTCCATGCCAACTCAGAATTAAGTCAACTCAACATCTCTTTGAAAAGTCGTGAAAAGCTATGAAAAAAATCATTTTAAAATAGCCCATAACCCTAACCTAACGTAACCTATTTAACAATGAAAAAATTTCATCACTTTTTATGATTTTTTAAAGGAGGATCTGAGTTGTCCGGTCACCACTTTATAATATATACTATTAATATAGATATTAATATAAAATTAGAAGATAAAAAAAAAAGGTTTTTGCTAAGCCATGCGGCCCTACACGACAGTAGTAGCTTTGTAACAAACTCCACGTACGAAAATGGTTTTGGATAAGACTCGGCGTTGGAAATGTACTTGAAAGCGGATTCTTAAATTTCAACCGTATATACAGTCGCTAGCGTAATAATAACGTCAGGTATTATATGGCTGATGTCCCCGGTGTCACCCGGGCTATATGCAGAGTTTTTCGAAATCTTATAATGACAGTAATTTCCCTCTTATTTTAAACGTTAAGTGTACAAAATATATCAAAATACTGCTTTTAATGTTAGGAAATGGGGATGGAGGTGGTTTTAATGGTTTTACGAAATTTCATGAAAACAAAGACCTTACCAATGTTTTCATGGTGAAGTGTGCAAAATTCCATCAACCTCGGAATAGAACTGTAGATTTGTATGCAAATGAAATCAAATCCGCCCGCTCGCACGCCTCCCGCCCGCCACATACAATGAACTTTATATATTAGAAAGAAGTAGAAGATATATAAATAAATAAGTATCAGCGTTTCAAATGTTTATTTTTCAACACAAATTAAAACTTATAGGTACTATATCCACTCATCATTCTCAATATGGGAAGTTGGTAGATAAGGACGTTGGTAGATATGAGCGTTCCATGCTCAATTTTTTATGCGATTCGAGATACCTATGATACATATCAGTTGTTTATTGATAAGATATTGGTGATGTTGTGGGTAACAATATCGAAGTTTTGGTTGGTCTTTATTTAACCAATGGAAACGGCATACGCCAATTTCGCAATACCTAGTTGCTGATTGTCGGCTTATTTCCATTACTGCCACAAAATGGCGACAATCGTCGATTCTTTTTTAGTCTTTGAAGGGTTAGAAAAACACAGCGAAAGTTTTATAACTCCTGATACGAACATGGCGCAACTCTTTGATTTAATTTATCTTTGATTTAATTTATGGGCAAACGCCGGCCCGCCGAGCTATTTTGTCCGGCCCTGATTGATCTCGCCAAAGTAATAGAGAAAAAAATAATTAGATACCTAAATGATCTGAACCCTAAATTACAAAAACAGGGACAATTGTCCATTGAACTGTTTGGATATGTCAAAGTTTTTTGTAATAAACTCTGATTTTTGGAAAATCAGATTAGCGGTAAAATTTATTACCATTTTCCTAGTATATCAACTTATACAAACATCACAAAAATTCTTATGGAGATAAAGACTCCACATTCGCTATATTTGCACGTCCGATGGATGCTGACGTAAATCATGTGCGCCATCAAATTTACAGATCGAACTTACTTAGCTTCAGGGGGATTTAGTGCTAAAATCACAATTTAACAACATTGCATTGACGGATTTTTATAAATTATATTTGGTGGAAGAAAATATACAAGTTTACAAGCATTTGCAAGAAAAATCGTTTGTCTTTTTGACAGCACAAATAACAGTGTGAACAGTTTTTTTTTCGAAGATCAAACACACCAAATCAAAAATTCGAACGAGGATAGGAGATGAAAATCTCGAAAATTCTATTCGATTATCCTTAAGCAAAACAAGTAATTCAAGTACAAGGCCAATCTTCACACTAATTTTTGTGATCAGTATATAATTTACTTACACAAAATATAATCAACTACCCAACGAGATCAAATGTGCAAGTCAATGTAAAAAGACCCAAACTAAAATGCTCAAACTTCATTTTATGAATGACTATCTGAAATAATAATGTTGTGTATGTCCTATGATATGTCCATTTAATACATACAGCTATATGTTTCATGTAATGCGTATCATTCCCGCAATGAGTTTATTAACTCTTGGGAGTACAATGCTTTATATAATATACTATATTCTGTATTGTATACTTTTAATAAATAATGTATGTCCTATGATATGTATGTCCTATGATATGTCCATTTAATACATACAGCTATATGTTTCATGTAATGCGTATCATTCCCGCAATGAGTTTATTAACTCTTGGGAGTACAATGCTTTATATAATATACTATATTCTGTAATGTAATAAATAAATAAAATAATATTAATATTACATCGTTCATTGCATAAATATAAAATATTTAAGAAGTAGCAACATGTTTTATTTATTAAATATTACGTTGTTATGTTTAATAATTTAGTCCGCCCCTTGACTCGGATACAAAATGACAATTTGGCCCCAGACCCAGGAAAGGTTGCCCATGCCTGATCTAAGGTGTAGAGGGCTCCTATAGTAAACTTAGCCAGCGGTTTGATCAAACTATTTTAATGCTAATAATATACCAGGGTAGGCTGAAAAATAATGCACACGTGCTTGTAAAACACGAACAAAAACAAATAGCAAGAAACGGCAAAAAGCACATTAAAGTATAATTCTTAAGCTTCAAAATCTTTTTTTTTTTTTTTTTGTGTAAAATGTTTTTACATTACGTAACTGAAAAATTCTTCCGACATTTCTCGAATCCAGGACAGCTGCCTTCACCTCATTATCCGAGGCGTAATGATAACCCTTGAAGTATCTCTTGAGTAGAGGAAAAACATAAAAATCGCAAGGTGAAAGATCGGGGGAGTGAGAAGGGTGTGGAATCGGTTCTCAGGTTTTGCAGAGGCTCTAATCGTAGCTGTTTGTTCTCGTCTGTGAAACGGCGTGGTACCCATTGTCCACGGGTTTTACAGTATCCTAATTTTTCAATAATAAAGCCGACATTCGTGATGCGCTTTTGAGTGATTCGCCGGTCATTTTGAATCAATTCGTGGACGAGTTTGGATTGTTTATCGTCTGTATCAATGATCGGACGTCCTCTACGTGTTATATCAATAATTATAGCTTTTCCAGGCTCCCAATCAAGAAATTTTATTACCCATCGATTAACAGTAGACCTATCAACAGAATCGTTACCATTAATGTCTTTTAAACGACGATGAATCTCAGTAGGAGTCACTTTTTCAACAGTTAAAAATTCGGTAACAGCACGCTGTTTACCTTGCGTTGACATAACACTAAAACACATCTCTATACTTCCGCCTATTAAAATACAGTGGGTAAATTCAACGATCTCAAACTTGCACGTATGTAGAGGAGGAATGTCACTTCCATATTCCACCTGGCACGCTTCTGAAGGTCATTTTGTTCGCGCTGTACAAGCATGTGTGTTATATACTATATAAAAATATATTCACAGATTAGGTAGCCAATTGCAGAAATCGTGGATATTTTTAATAACACCGAAAAAACTTTCCCAAAAAGATTTTACATGTTTTTTAAAAACAGTAATTAATTTAATTTTTATCTATTGTAAGTTTTAGTTAATTTGAATTATAATTGTATGTTGAAACTTTTTATAATAATTGTTTTGGAAATAATTTTTTGGCACGGGCATGTTGATAAATATCTACTTACATAAATAAATAAAATCTAATAATGCCAACGATAGATACTAAATAGAAATATTATAATAATTTTTTTAAAGTATTGATAGTTGGCATTCCCAGGTTCATACGTCATTTTGGTAACACTGTACTATATGTGTAATTTTAGCGCGTAGGAATATATTATTTCACTTAGGAATATCAACGAATGAGTCACCCTCATCTCTCAAACGTCAAAAACATTCTCATATAAACAGCCAGAACACAGTACCTACCAACACAGTACCCTACCAACTACCCACTCCCGTGCACCTCACAAAATCGATAACAGGCAGGCTGGCAACATTCATACTTCATATCGGTAGTAAAAATAACATTTGGCAAACTCGTACTAAAAATTCGCGACCTTAAAAACAAAATATTATTTGCGAGGGTGCGACCCCTTCCCGCTGCTCCGGGCCCGCATTGGTGGAGATTTTCGAGGGGGACTTCCCTCGAATATAAATAAAGCCTTGTAAATTAAATGCTAAAAAACAGACGGAGCTAAATCAGCCAATGGGTACCGCCGTTTTTTGTAAGCTTTATCGGCAAAATAATGATGAGTGGTTTTACCGTGAGTGCTTTATGTGTGTGTAGATTTGGTATATAAGGAAAATAAAATGGAGAGTCTATCATTTATTGAATTATAAACGGAGCACTTTTGACTTTAAATCATATTTTTATGATGCATTTTCTTTTAACAACCGATACGTCGGTATATATTATTAATATTATACTCGTAATTTATGTAATTACCCCCTTGTTTTACTATCCGGCTTTGCCTAGGAAATTATATATTTTTTATCAGTCAAATATAAGTTTTTTTATTTTTTATTTCTTATTGGATAACTAAAACATATTATGCAACAAACAATAATTGATTAAAAAAATCTTCTTGACTGAGGATTTGTCAATTTTTCGAATTTGCATATTTGAGAAACACAGATTTTCTGTTTCATAATTTAGATTTTTAAGGTGTTTCTTGTGATCCTGTAATTTACAAGCATCTGCAATCCACGATTTTTTAAATTTTATTTATTTATAAACATAAACCTACTGAATGCTTAAGAAATTTGTCAGCAGGTACATAATGACAATATTTTATACAATAACATGGTACATTTTAAAACTTTATATTATATGAATAAAGTTGACACTAAGATAAACTGCTTATTACAGAATAGTATAAAAATAAATATGTTAATATCAGTAGGTATAAGCCTTATACAATAAACAAGTACAAATGAAAGTAATATTACCAAATATACATACGTTTATGAATATAATCGACAATTGATAGAAACGTAAGAAAGTACCCAGGTACGAGTACATAAAAGATAAAATAAACACACCTAATTTTAGGGAAGCATAGTATCTTAATTCTGCGTACTGGTTTACAAATATATTTTTAGATTATAATTTAAGAATTTTTCCACGTTGTGTCTATTAAAGTTGTTCTAAAATCTAAAAATATGTAAATATTGACTTTCCATAATAGTTATTATAACATAACATTTTCGTTAGAACACCAACATTATTATCGACCGTTCAAAGTGTACATACAGTTCCAAAAGTTTATCGCGTCACCATGACAACGCTTAGGCGCCAACTTATCGCTTTTTTTCCCTGGCAAACATCTCGAATGTTTCGATAAACCCCCACACACAATGATTGTAACACTGGAAATGTCAAAAAATATTTGTATTGATATCGAAAGCACAATTTGCCTTACAATAAAAGGCCGTGAGTGCGGGACACAATGTGATATATTTATAATACGTTTCTGCTCTTTTCTCCTTTTGGATGACGCAACAAAAGTCATAAAGTGGGTTTATTCATAATTCGGTGACATATTGATTGAAGACTCAATTCTGATATGGGCGTAGTTGGATAACAATATGATGAAATGTGGAATGTACTGCAGTCACACCTGTGGGTTGCGACAGACAAGACTGATTGTAATATTGGGCGATATTATTGAAGCAGCAATATCAATGTTGTTATCTTTAACCAATACCTACTAATACACTACTAGTGGACGATAATAGTAGGAAAGAACGCCCAATATAGTTATATTTGGTGAAAAACTAAAATTTGTGCACCACATAAATCACATTACAATCGTTAGGATTTTTGCAGAGAACTATAGGTAGTAGGTGATGAATATAAAAATTAAACTGAAAGATTATTTCGATTTTTTATTACATTGTGAAAACTGTCAACTGACCTACATTATTTTTCCTGACTCTCTCTAAAAACACTAGAGAAAATCAAAAGTAATATAATATTCTAATATTTGAATCTGGAGCAACAGCCCACCAGTAGGTACCCGAGTACCTAATTAATTCTAAGCCCACAGAACCATTATAAACTCGCTTCCTGATATGAAATTTTTATTTGTCTCATTAGTTTGTAGCCAATTAGAGTATAATTTCGTCATTTGGTCAAATCACCATAAAATTCAAATTAAAAATGACAAAAGAATTCAGTGAAATTTTTTACGATTTAGAATTTTTAAAAAGTGGTTTTTACAAAGTTATTTGTTTTCATTTTATTATTAATTTTAAGTTAAATATTTGGAAAAAATCAACAAAATGTACATTTGAATCTCAACTGTTGCGAACTATTGAATGTAGTCAATTTAAGAGTACCTATTCGACTCACTATAGGCATAAGGACCCTTTTCAATGTGACATTATGGAGCAAATTCGCCAATTTTAAATGAATACACCAATGTCATCGACATTTTTAATGTAACAAATTCGATGTTTAAAACTGATAAATTCAGTTTACTATAATTATTTTTTAAATTTCTTCCAATTGTAAACCACAGTAAAGTAAGAAATTATATTTTGTAACCTATTAATTATGCAAAAAATTGTAAAAATTATGTACCCAATGTAAAAGCCCCATTGGCATATAATAGAATAAATAAAATAAATAAATAAAATATATTTTAAGAGTTTCAGGATTCGTTGATAAAATTCTAGCTTTACTTCCCGGAATCATGCGTGATTTTTCTCTCCTTATATTTCAACTCTCTTTTTAGTATGAAAATCAAAATATTTAATACATGTCTTAAACTTACATTATAGTACCTACCTACATATAGTATGATAAATCCATACATTTCACTGTCTATCTCGTTGACTGATTTAAAATTTGGGAGGCGGTTATGGGTTCCGCATAACCATTTATTGGTTAACCAACAGCTCTGCCATAGGTTACCCCAAGTGGTTCGTTACGATTGGTGACTTAGCAGGGGTGCCCAAGTTGAGGCGGTGAGGTTTGTCCTGGTCTTGACAGCAGACGCTTCTACCCTACAACAGAACTCTCTCGGAACATCGCTTTGAACCGCAATGGGAGGGATGGATTGGTACGTCCGTCACATCAGATTTCCATCCATCCTAATCCCTTTTCCCTCTCAGAACTTCCTCTCTTTCCTTTCCTAAATAGACCCTCTACATAGCATACCCAAATATGACATAGGCCCTGAAAGGATTTTTTTCCTCAGGGCCCCCTGTGTGGAGCTAATGTAGGTAAATATAGCCGTTTGAACATACATTCGATGACCTAGAAGATGGATAGAACTGTACTAATTTCAAGATCCCACAGCTCTCCTTTAGCTTTACTAACCTGCAGACAAGCAGCCATGTGGCAGCTTCGCGGGACTACAAATAAATTGTCTAATTTATTTATTTATGTAAATTGTGTTTTTGTTGGATATAATTAAAAAAATAAAATAAAAATACGTATAAGCACTCAAGCATAGCTCACAATTCGATACTTTTTGCTACTTCTTAAAACAGGTGTATGCTTTATAATAACATAAGTTAATGGTATTTTTTTGCACCAAGCCGATCGATATATCTAAAACGTATGGAAGGATTAACACCGTTGACGTCTGTTTTTTTCCACAGACACCTTAATTTCATGAAGATTTTTTCTCAAACATTTTCATGTTTTCGGTAGACACCAATCCAACAAAATCAGCTAGGTCACGCACAACCACCAAATAAGACGTAAATCAAATTGGTACCCGAAAAAACATAATAAATTATATAAAAAAATGGGAAGCCGATATTTGTTTGAACTACCCAAATAACAATATCAAAAGGAAACAATGGACTTTATAACTAGCACGAGCTTCCATAGAATGGCCGCTGCCCACGTGAACCATGAACCGTGAACTGCCTCATAAAAAAGCGAATTGTAAAGTAAACTAATCGGACCGCTCCATGTATATTCCTTCCTTTATCTGTCGTAGTCCTTATTATAAGGAAGGCACGAGCCACAAGCAGGAGCGGGGCTTTGGCTTTCACTGATGAATACGTATAAGCACTCAAGGGGGAGATTAATAAGAGCTTTTATTTCATTTTACTTTCTTGGCCATCAGAAGGAAGATGAACGCTTAATCAAAATCAAAATGTATCATTATGATGATTAAAACTAAAAAAATTGTATATAGAAGTTAAACCTTCAGAAAACTAATGTAGGCTAGGAGGTGGAGAGGTGTGGAGACGCTGATATAATATAATCTAAAGCCTCTATTACATTGAGCGAGTTTACAAGCTACTAGCCGGTAGGTCTAAAAGCGGGTTAATCGGCGAGTGAGATTGTCATGATGACACACAAAACTGTCTACTCGCTCAGTAGAGACAGTTGCAGCTAAAATAACGACTCCCGCGCGAACCAATTCAATCGACATTTTGTAAAAAACTTGAGTTTATCGAGAATTACGGCTCCCGCGCGAACTAATTCTGACAGTTACGAAATCAGTTGTTGGTAGGCCGCCATCTTGTTTACTAACAGATAGTGAATTTTCCAGATAGTAGCTTGTAAACTCGCTCAATGTCCTCAACAGCATCCTTGAGGTTTCTACGAACTAGGCCTCGGCGCCGGCCGATTGGCTCAGGGCCGGCTCTGGTAAACCAACGAATAAGCTATCAAGAGGATGGTAAAATACCCCCCATAGTATGAAACCTATTTATTTATCGAACAAACTTAGTTGTTTCATTGGATAGTACTTACACAATTTTACTTGGTTTAAGTCTTAATTTACTTTTCATTGGTTTTACGAGTAGTCATCAGTCATCACTCGATAGCAGGTGGCGTGCATTGCTCCATGACCAAAGTTAGGCTTTGTGCAGTTTTCAAGATCGGGTGCGAATTATACATGGAGTGTATTTTAAAATTGCGATTTTATAATCTTACTAAAAATATAAAATTAGCAATATACTCGTAGGAAGTAAAGATTTCAATTACTTATTTAGAAACCTTATTTTTATTAACTGGGTAGGTACTAATTTGTTTTTAAAGTTTTGTCATTTTGACAAATTGGAAAAAGTCGATTTATATCAAAACTAAGATGATTTTTTTATCCATCGTAATTTTATCAATTGAGGGAGTACTTTAATTATTTGTTAATAGTACTATTACATGTTTGCTTATAGTGTTGCTCTTATCCAGAATTCAATTAGGTTTCCAATATATTCGAAGATAAGGATGCTTAAAAGCTGAGTGGACACTACTCCTGCAAGATTCATAAAAATCCCCGTTTGCATATCCGATGGTAGTTTTTTGCTGACCAGTGGTCCATTTGGGGTGCGGAAATCTAGTTTAATTGCAGCCCCCACGGATCTATTGTCCCCAAATCACCGTACCACCGTCAGTATAAAAAACGTATTTTTTCTACAATTTTGGACCCCGCGTGACGTGTCCGTTTGCAAAGCGCTTTTTTTATGATTGCATCTCCGTTTATTTGCCGACATGTGCCAACCTTTGATCTATCAGGCTTATTATAAAAACGTATTTCATTTTTAGTGCAATCTCCCCACTGTCAATAAAGGTTGATAATTTTTACGCATATTTTTGGTGGAGCTTTTTACTACACTATTAATTATTAAAATAATTCAGTGCCCTTGAGGTGATATTGCACAGAATTGCTCTACAAATAAATATTATTATGACTATAAAATTGAGGTCTCATGTAAATAAATAACCATGTACTAGAGTAAATAATAAAAACCTATTTACTAAAAATATAGGTATTTATAGTCACGTAAGGGAACTAACGAATTCTATATCCGAATGTTAAACGTGATTTTTTAATACTGGTAAAATTTTTCGTAAAAGCTGTATATGTATTTTCCAAAAATATATTATGTAAGCTTTTTAAAACACCGCAAAAATTAATCGTATGCCCGAAATTAATTTCGAAATCAGACTT
Source organism: Limnephilus lunatus (assembly GCA_917563855.2). Lineage (NCBI taxonomy): Eukaryota > Metazoa > Arthropoda > Insecta > Trichoptera > Limnephilidae > Limnephilus > Limnephilus lunatus. Next base: position 67,050,971 of record OU830597.1, on the reverse strand, counting down.
TGTTTCATTGATGGTGGTAAATACATAAAAACGCACTTCCTTTTGATCTAAATAATTAATATTATAAATGCGAAAGTTTGTATGGATGGTTGGATGGTCCTTACTCTTTTACGCAATAAATATCAAATGGACTTTAAAAATTCTTTCACTAATCGAAAGCTACATTATTTGCGAGTAACAACGGCTTTATATATTGGTAAGCTCTGGCGTTATGAATGAGCTGTGGCGTTATGAAATTATGTATCATACGTTTTCTGTCCCTAACAAAATCGAGTTATTGCAAACGTCAAACAAATTGTTACCTTGGAAACAATGTGTTTTTTTTTAAATTTCAGGCTTAAAAAGAGTTCTTTGTTGTGATTAAAAAGAGTACTTTTTTGGCGTCGTAGTTAATATCTACATATCTCTAAAAATGTTTATTCTCCGAACAAAAGGCATAACGTTGCTATAAAGCATAGCGTTTGAAGTGGAATGACATTTTCTTATTTTTTTAGGTTACTCTGGATTCGAATATGAATAAAATACTAATAAAGGGAGTAGGTACTTAAAATAAATTTCTATTTCTATAATTTAAATATTTTCTGAAATAGAATTTTTATTTACGAAATGTCATTCTCAAATTTTGAAATTTTCTATTAAACAATAATTATTTTCTATTAGACAAAATAGCAATAATAATAACAATTATGCCAATAATTATCCCAATGCGAGCGAAGCCGTGGGTAAAAGCTAGTAAAGAATATAAAGAGGTTCAACAGCTTTTAGTCAGTTAAATCTGACTAAATAAAGAAAAATAATATTTTTTAGATTAAAAATGAATAACTTACCAACATTCTATAATACACAACTTTGAAAAATCCAATCAAATTAGTAAGAAACATCAAAAACGCAATGTACAAACTTGCCCATTAACACAAACTTTTCTAAATAATTGTTTTATTTTTAACATTTTTAAAACTTTTTGTCCGAAATTATCTATCAACTATTCGCTTAGGAACTATTACTTCTAAAATCATGAAACATGCAACTAACTAGATGTTTCCTTGTCCAGTTTAAGTCTGTTTTTATTTTTATTTTTTACTTTATGAGTAAAATCTCAAATTATAATATTTAATTAAATGATGACAATATTAGCAACACTCAATCAAAATCTGGAGACAGAAAAATCAGAAAATTTAAAGATATTGGTTCCACTGGGACTCGAACCCAGGTCCCGTAAAAATGAAGATAATGATCGAAATTAATTTCGCGGTGTTTTAAAAAGCTTACATAATATATTGTCGGAAAATACATATACAGATTTTACGAAAATTTTGACCAGCATTAAAAAATCACGTTTAATATTTCGGATATAGAATTCGTTAGTTCCCTTACGTGACTATAAATACCTATATTTTTTGTAAATAGGTTTTCATTATTTACTGTAAGTACATAGTTATTAATTTACATGAAATTTTAATTTTATATTAATAATAATATTAATCTGTAGAGCAATTCTGTGAAATATCACCTCAAGGGCGCTGAATTATAATAATAATTAATAAGGTAGTAAAAAGCTCCACCAAAAAATGAAGATGATGTTGGTAGTTCTTAGTCAAAGTATGATACAGTTAAAAGTGACCGAATTGGAAATGTGTTCCATAGCTCAATCGGTAGAGCACTTGCCATGTAAGCAAAGGGACCTGGGTTCGAGTCCCAGTGGAACCAATATCTTTTTCTGATTTTTTTGTCTCCAGATTTTGATTGGGTTTCGCAAATATTGTATTCATTTAATACATTATAATAATTGTCTATTCTCAAATCAATAAATTGACAAACCGCTAGGTACCTATGCATATCACGTACAAACCACTGAAGAACGGCGTAATTTTTTAATTTTTTTTTATATTTTTACAAAGAAATATTATATTATCTCCTTTTTTAAAATAATGTTTTTGTATTTAACTGAACTGCCCACGCAAAAATCTTTTGCATAAATCTTTTGCATAGAGATCCCGACTAGTAATTTAGTATTGGCGAAAACTTAAAAATAAAACTTAAAAGCAACGAAATGGAAATTATAAAAGTGTAAAAACTTTGGCTAAAATGCTCTTCTATCAAAATGTATTTTTCGTAAATAATATTTGAGCAGAATGAGATTTTAGGGTGAATTTGGCGAACACGTTGGCGGCAATCCGTACCCATTTTATAGTGCACTCTGTAGTGGTAGGTAGTCAATAGCAACGAATAGTAACCATGACAACCTAGGGTCCATAGATCGGACAATGCAGCTGGCCGCTGGGCGCTGCCCGGCAGATGATGACTGCAACAATCCAACAATATGCATACGGAAATATCACTCCATTCAGAATGTAGCACGAGCCATTTAGGTAAAACGCAAGATTGGAATAATAATAACTGGATGACTTGTAGAGCACCGTTTTTGTATAAAATAGCCTCAAGGGCGCTTTATTTTTTATGAATTCTTAGGCTCTATCTAAATTGTTATTTACAAATAGATACAGAAACATACTTACCTGGCAGGTAACTTTAGACAAACACAATGATTTCACATAAAACGAACATTGAAATGTACTTGACACCGATACATGTAGTACATATCATAGTTTTTAATTAGCATTTAAAAACTTATTTTGCTTCATTATTGGTTCAACGCATATTGCCAAATATCAACTATGACTTTATTAGAGCCATAATAAATGGCTTCATGGCGTCAAAGAATAAAATTCGCCAAGTTTTTTATATCAAAAAACATTGCGTATTAAATGGTTATATTTATTGCTTCTAACGGAACAATTTGGGAGGCGAGTAACCAACACCTCTGTCATAGGTCACCCAAGTGGTTCGCTACGTTTGATGACTTAGCAGGGGTGCCCAGATCCAAGGGTGGCGTTTTTCTAGGATATGGTGGCGAATGAATTTGCCCGCCCATTGCGAGGCGGGCCGGATCAGGAGACTTAACCTAGACCTTTCCAGCTGGACTTACTTGACCCATCGGGTGGAATCACACGACAGGCACTCTTGGACACATTGATCCCCAGATTCCTACCAACTCCTCATATCAATCCTCCCCAGAACTTCCTCTCCTTCCTTTCCCTAAACAGACTATCCACACAGCATCCTAAAAGATGACGTAAGTGCTGAGGGATTTTTCCTCAGGGCCTTAAACAGGAGGCCTTCCTCCTGCAGGTATAATATATTTCAAAAATTTATCATTAAATCTAAATAGATAATTATTATCAAATTATAGGCATTAAAAAAACACGACGCAAAGTGTACCGTAACTGGAATTTGAATATGAGTATAGTGTATTCTAAACCATTAAAATAAAGGACTTATAAAAATGTCCTTATTAAAAGATTATTAACTTATTTTTTGAATAGTTATCCGAAATAGACGTATTTTATACCAGTTCCTTTTTATTAGTAAGAATCGCATAATTTTATTTATTTATTTAAGTACATAAAACTGGCATGTTGCCCAAAAATGTATATAAATACATGGATGGTTTAAATAATTTAGTAACAAAAATAATTAGCTAATATGCAAAAGTGAATAATCCTTTGAATAAAAGAAATCCTTAATCTAGACGTCGCTTTGATATTTTATAATGTTTGCAAACAAAATGGCTTATGGGCTGTTAACATTAGTATGGTTCGCTCGACAGTTGTTGCAAAGCTTTTGGAGAGCTTTCTGGTTATCGCCAACATGCGCAAATAACACTACCCCTGACCCACGTGCCGCGCCAGCCCAAATTAAATAACAGCATCCCTTCGCAAATAATATTATACCATTCGTACGAGCTTTGTTGACAGTGTTACTTTAACGTATATTCGATATTATGTAGATTGTAGATGATTGGAAAAAATAGCTATACCCGTTGTGTAGGTTAAGCGAAATTTTGTTTTGAAATGGTAATTAAATTCTTTGGAAAATGACTTTAACCACCGAAATGGTTATCACATAAAAATAATGCTACGCGCACGCGCAAACTTACAGAACTCTCGAATAATCTCGTAAGTATAGGTATTTCAATGCTGAGAAGTTTTATAAAAATGGGTTGAAAATTAACATGTATTTTTTTACGATCTCTACTTGTAGTTTACGTTTATTAAAATAGTGTATTGCATCACATTTAAAAAAAATCTGGTTTAGGCAAATATTCTAAGACATTCTGTATTTTTTTTAATCGTATTTTTGAAACCCTGGCGATTTTTTGAAAATTTCAATCCGAAAAATCAGACCATTTTTTATAAACCGTAAGACAGGACATAATTTTATGGGTACGAAAAAACGATAATTACATAGCCGAAAATCATTTAAAAAAAAAAACTTTTTCCACACAAATAGCAATAAAACGGGGTTCTCTTCGTAACATCTGTAAAAACACCGCCATCTTTATCAAAAAATCAAGCCAAAGGATAAGTTCGCATAGAACAAACAATAAATCTAGTGAACGTTAAACGCAAATTCAAAAATTCACCGGAAATCAAAGTGTTGCCATATAAGACGTCACGAGCTCAAATAATGGATTTATTTATTTAAAAATAAAAATAAAACTATACATTTCTAAAAAAAATTACCAACATTTTCGTAATCTTAGTAAAAAAATCTATCCACACGATTTTTTCCAAGTCGTTATGAAATCCATGCAAGTGGCCTATTCTCCCTCTTAACTTATTTTATTTGTATCTTCGGGTTGGCACACATTTAATTATTATCGGTCAACGTCTTGGTATTTTATTTCAATCTTGTGGTTTTTAATAGAGACGCCTGTTTCTTGAGTAAAACAATTTTAATTTGTCGTAGAGGAGATTTTTTAATATTTAGATACATTGTCAGAAAATTGCATTATAAGATTAATTTGTCTATTTGTCGTGGACGGTATTAGAAAAATTTTGTCTCATAAAAGGGTCGTAATCTGTTGGTCTCGAAATGACATTGAATAATTTTAAGTTAAGGTTTTGTTAGGTGAGTTGCGGGATTCAAAATAAATAATATTATGATATATTTTTAGGTACTGCCTTCAAACTGATGCTGGACTTGCTGCCATATTTTCACGACATCATGATAATCCGCGAAACGGAAACTGGAAACATAGTGTAAGTACCATTTTTCGCTTCTTTTACATCGTCGCATGTATAATAATCTATTATGGGAAGCGGCAAAGTACGTACAAAAAATTTTACGATCCTTTCACTTTTACATAATGCCATCTAAAGATATTTTATAGAGAAAAAAACTGGATTGCCAAACTTTTTAATGGCGACGGTCTAATAATCGAACGCGATCGTTTGATAACACCATAGATGTTGTTCGCTACATTTGGTGAATTAGCAGGGTGCCCAGGCTCACGGGTGAGGTTTGTCGGGGTCTTGGCGGTGAATTTATTTGACCACCAGCTGCGTGGCAGGCCGGATTGGGAGAGATTGGTTGAGAGAGACCTTTTGACCTCTCCAGCAGAACACTCCCGGAACATCGCCTTGCACCGTAGTGGGAGGGATGGATTCATACGTCCTTCAATCCTAGTGACACTGACCAGATTCAGATTCCTAGCCACCCCTCATACCTTTTTCTTTCCCAGAACTTCCTTCCAGTTCCAAAGGTCACAAAAATGTTTATAATAGATTTTACAATCCCCATTCTCCCTTGCCCCCCCCCCCCCCCTTAGTAAGTTAACCCCCTTAGGATCAACCCCGATGTGAATGCTATAGCTACGCCTTTGGTAGTGAGTATTTAAGTACCTTCTTACAAGACTTATGATATTAGGGTAAATGTAGGTTTGGATTCAAAACATTGGAAAATTAAAAACATACATAAATATGCCGTTTTTTGGATGCGAGACTTATGTACTGTTTCACAAGTCTTATTGGAACCAAATATGGAAAAAGGAATGGATGCATTTAAAATACGGATATTGGATAGGAATAGTAATCGGAATCGGAATCCCACCGTTTGTGGATTCGAAATCAAATTAGTCGAGACTACCATCTGAAATTCTTGACCTCTTTGACAGTAATTTTATCCAAATGTTACTTATACAAAAAACGAGTTTGCGCTTAAAAATTAGAAAGTCAATTTCATATATTACATTGTATAAATAATAACACATTTGGGTACGACTATATAGCTGATAGGGGATGATCTCTTGTTCCTCTACGTTCACCCCTATATAAAAATATATTTCAATATACCCACGTAGCTGTGGGTACCCAATCTCCATTGCGAATAGGAAAGTTCGATAATTGGAGCAGACCTTTCATGACTTGATTGACGTGTAAGGGAGGTCGAGTATAAAAATTGTTCATTTATTTATATCCAAGTGGAGTGAGTCATTTTTGCATTGCTTTTAAATATGCGTCATGTACAGTTTGGCAATTAAGTGTAGAAAATAAATGATGGCGCTGCGACCGATTTCTTGGTTTTAAATGGCAACACCGTGATGGCTCATAAGACAATGAATGTATGTTTTAAAAAACCCTTCAGCCAAAATGCATATTTCATAACGTGTTTGTATTTTCATAAATTTTGCACAAAAACACACAATTTAATAGAAATAAAATAAAACAAAACAGGTTTTAAGTGGGCGTTTATTTTGTTATGAAAACGTAGGTACATAGGTATTTAAAAATCTGAGTATATTTATTCAACACCCGACATGTAATAATTATTGTCTTAGTCCTCATATGATTCTTCTTCTTCCATATCTTCATCTTCATCTAAACGTTTTATCAGTTCATCTATATCATCATATAGAGTACTTCCTCGTGCATAATAATCTGCCTCGATTTTCATCACGTTTTTGCAACAATTTTTTTTAATCATCAACACTTATGCTATTTTCCGTTTTCCCGGTGTTTCAAATTTTCCATCTGCCTTTTCCCTTCCTTGACGATTTATCTTACTTTTCAGATTTACCTGTATGTGGAAAACATCATTAAAATGATTATTCTATAGAAGGTAGTTTTAAAAAAGCACACCTGATAATATTCATTTAGAAAGAAAGAAAGAGAAAATTAAGAACAAGTTACATTTCTATGATGCATATTATTTTTTTTTTTTAAATTGAGTTATTCCATTTATCTTGTGGCCTAATATTAACTGTCAAATGGAAATGTCAAATTCGGATTTTTAAACATAACCTCAAATCAGATTGTAATGGTTATAATCGCACAAAAATTGGCATAAATCTTGTAATACTTTATCTTGAAATTTATTAAAAAAAACTATACCACGTACCATTCATTTCTGCAGTTCGTTTGTAAACTTCTTTCAAATTGGATAGGAGCTTCTTCGCACGATGTTCAGCTAGGCAGCGTTGAAACACGCAGCTTACAACTTCTCTTGCACCACTACGTATTGGTTTGTTCATTTTAATTCAATTCAAACAATGCACAGGCAAACAATGAAAAAAAAACACTAAACGAGCGATTTTCAGTGTGTTCTACATGATTAAAGTCAGTAAAGCCAAGAGCCATACAAAATGTCATTGACAAAACGAGTATTTCGGTGTTACCATAGTAATGAAAAATTTTAGTTCCAAATTAATTAATTTCTACACTTTCTTGCCAAACAATATCTACCTACCAACTTTTATAAGTTCTAAAGTATTTTTTTGCATAACCCAATCCTACTTCTTTTCCAAGAGCTTACATTTGTTTTTATACCGCTTTTTTAATCTCCAAATGTTATCATTTATCAATATTTTAGTCAAAAAAGCGAAACTGATAAAGTTGTAACGCTTAGTAAAGTAAAATATTTAAATAAAGACATTTACTTACTATACGAGTATGTATCGTAAGACAAATGTTTTATTCAGTTCTTTTATATTTACAAGATCTCTAATAGTTCAAATAAAAAAAATTGTGATATAAGAATTAAACTACATATTTCAATTAAAAGTAAAACCACAACATGGACTCTATCTTAATTAAAATAGCCCATTACTCTAATATTTTAAACTCGGGATCGTGTTTAGCCTAAAATAAACTAGTTAAATTTATTTGAAACAAATACAATATATCGATAGCTTGTAGTGTTTTAAAATAAAATCGAACCGATAATCTAATAAAATGTTTTGAATAAAGATCGTCACGCGTTATGAAAATTAATGCAAGGCGCCAGTTCAAGAAATTGAACAGAATATTAAATGGTAAGTCAAATATTAGTAGTAAGGAAACTAAGCTAAAGTATTAGCTCACAGGTCAATGGAGATTCACCGAAATGTAAAAACACACGTCCAACCTCTCTGACTCTCTAATAGGAACTCCTTGAAAAATTAGCTTGCAGATAGTACGTTTTAATCAACAGAAGAATGCAAGATTCATTTCATTCAAATTTTGGCGTTTCAAATTTTGGCTTTTCAAATAGGAATTAAAAACCAATTCGAATTAAAGCAACAACCGACTTTCAAACTATTATCGTTACAAAGTGATAACAATGCATGTAAATTACATAGGAATAACGAAGGTAAATTGAATGCTGTGGAAACCAGATCCAAGAGGCGTATGAATGCGCAATGCACAACCGAATGAGATAAGAATGTGAAGGAAGCAAGGAGTTTGTAGCTAGACATTTTTTTTTTGGTTTAGATTGGTCAAAGGGGTGAGGTTGTATGGAAATTCAATATTATGACGCCATTTACAAAGCTGGAAGCTAGGGGCCAACCAAGATAAGGGTAGGTTTCCTATGTTTTACTCAGGGTCTTAAGAAGTACCATATGTAAAATTTAGCGCAGATTTTTCAAAGGAATTGTTCATATATTAGAGAGATATTCAAAGAATGCTCGATGTTCAAATATCGATCAGTTGGCGATATAGGTATGTAGGCTGCTAGAAATAAGGGAATCGGTAGCTATAGTGCATGGTGTAGGGTGCAAGCTTGTCAAGGGAACTAGATTGACAAGGTGGTCAGATTTTTAGGACCCCTCCAAATAATGGCCCATAGGTACCGACTTCCTTTTGCACAGTACCGATAGACCGGAAATGATGTGAACTAACAATCATCCAGACGAAGCAATTATTTTCTAAATAAAAGAACGGTCATTATATCGGGCTAGTTCATAACTATTTCTGTGTAGGTACCTACCTAGAAACCATACATAGGTATTAAGTATATTAAAGATATCAAGAAACTACATACAATATGTAGGTATGTTATATTCCAAGGCTAGTTTGCAAGAAATTCTGTACGTACCTGCCTACATTGGAAACCCCCAGTTAGTCCATGTAAATGCATAACTCTGGTATTTAGATATATATTTGTTAAACGAAAATTAAACACCCTGAAAAGTCCAGATATGTGAACTTAGGGAACACGTTAAGTGACCTAGAAATAAAAGACAATGAACGGTTTTGAAAACCAATCTGAAAGTAGATAGGTAACTTTCCAACTTTGAATTAAATGGATGCTTGGGTAGAGTGTAAGTATAAGTTCTTTTTTAAATTAGAAAAAATCCCCTTAGGGCCTAAGTCATCTCGTGTGGAGGGTCTTTTTAGGAAAGGAATTACAGGAAGTTCTGGAAAGGAAAAATATTTGAGAGGTTGGTAGGAATTTTGAGTCAATCTGTCCAGGAGTGACGAACGTATAAATCTATCCCCCCTTCCGAGGTGTAAGGCGATGTTCTGAGAGAGTCCTGCTGGAAAGGTTAATATGTCTCCATCAACTAGACTCACCCGATCCGGCCTGCAAGATCCGGATAAACCTCACTCCGTGAACCCGGGCACCCCTGCTAAGCCGCCAAACGTAGCGAACCATTTGGGGTGACCTTGGCGGAGGCGTTGGTAATCCTATAAATGATTCCCGGGACGGCGGTACCCATATCTGTGTCTCAAATTATATGTAAACAGCATGGATAAAATTCATCGATAAAATCGAAACTCATTGTTTTTTATACGTCGAGCGTAGAAAATTAATAGTGTAGGAGTAGTAAGGACTACTCCTAAAGCGTGTCTTCTATCTCAGGAGTATAAGTGTATGATATAAGAAGATGGGGAGGTCCCAAGAAGGCTTTCCATCTTCTTTTCTTCCAAGTAATTACGCGACTTTAGAATTTGAAACACGAATTATACCTGGGATTCATAATTGTATGTCTGGCACACGATTGTTTCAAAATGTTACATAATATTAATAGTTTATAGAAAATCGTAAACAAATTTAAATTAATTTTGAGAATGAATACTGTAAATTTTTTAACTAAGCTGTTTATGTCACAATAACCTAGAATATTTCAGGACATGGCATTTTCTGAACACAAAGTTAAGTTCAAAACGGCAAAAAACTGCTCTCATTTCAATTACATATTTATTGGAAATACATTTTGATAATATTATTGCGTATTCTTAAAAAGACCAAATGCGAATTGTACAACTCGGATTCAAGAAATAAACCATTCTGTTTATGAACCAATGTCCGTTTCGACAAAGTGGGAAAATTAAAAAAAAAATACATCCCGCCACTGGCACTGTACGAACATTATACATACATAAGAATATATCTACATAAGAAGCCGAATCCAAATTGGCAGGGACGGGATCAATGGAACACGCGCCCCTGTGTCCGCAATTCACATAAAGTAAATTCCCCTCCGGGTACATAAAAAATACATAGAAATGCCCCCTAAAAAGAGATGAGTAATCAATTTGGTATAAAAAAAGTCCCAAGAACACGTGCGCCATTTTTTCGGCTTAATAATGATCGATGGGGATATTGGAGGACATGGAGAAAATATTGTGTGAAACGAGCCTACTTTGGGAGAGCGGTCAAACGGGTCACTTTATAAAAGCTTTCTGCCAGGACACGAGTTCAGATTTCTTTTTAACGTGAAATTTATATTATATGTACTTAATGGGAGAAGTAGAAAATGTTTGAAATATGCTGGATAATAATAGGCATTTAGGTTTAATGTTAAACGCTCATTAGAACTTCTCAATACTTACGAAAAAAAAAGCTAATACAAATATATGTAGAACTAATAAATAATACAAAAGAATAATAATTATTCAACAGGTATAGCTATTATGCTCGTAAATGAATTTCGTGCAGTTGAATACGTACATTTACTATTTTCGCGAAAACAATCTAGTTATTTATTTATTTATTACACGCCCTGATGGGCTTTTACATTATAGTTTATAAGTTGAGTATAAAAACAATGAAGAAAATATAATACAATGAGAAAAGAAAATAGTAATACAATGTAACAACAAAACCACATAATAAAATAAAAAGTACATATGTAAAAATGATAAGAAGTCTCACATTCAATATAAACAAAAATTGCAGAAATTATGTAAATCTATTTGTGTCTAGAATAATAAAAGTGATAGAATATACAACATTTATACTGATTAGTTTTAAGATGAAATATGTCACTTAGATTAGAATATTTATTTCCGAGACTGTGAAGTCTCGGAAACGGAGAATTTCGATAAGCTAGTGTCCTGGTGTTATTGAAGTAAAAGGGTAATAAATATCGACATGATTTTTTAGGAACATGGATATTGATAAATTGAAGTAATTTAGGACAGTCAATTTTGTAATGCAGTATTTTATGTAACAGTATTAAATCTGTGCTTATTCTTCTTTCTGAAAGTTTTAATAGAGACATTTTATCCAGGAGGAAATTGTAATCAATGTTTAGTAGAGGAATATGCAATTTATAGTTTATGAACCTTAGAAACTTCCGTTGTATCTTTTCAATGTTGTCTGAATGAATATTGAAAAAGGGAGACCATGACGTAGAGTTATACGTTATGGTCTGTATGGTATATAACGTAGTTATCTAGCATAGAGCTAACAATTGGAGGCGCTTTTGCATAACTACCTATCAACTAGTACATCTATGTAGTAGTCCGGTCAATTTAGCAAAATTCCTTGCAAAACGTCGTCGGGCAATTTTGAATTTTTCATAGATCGTTACAGTAATGTTAAAATCAAGTTGTCGACCTCGGCGAATGCACGCGCCCAGCGATACTCGGCAAAACAGAAAAAAATTGTACCCTTACATACAGCATCATAAAATAAAATGGAAATTAAAACGACAGTATTGTTTTGTTTACACAAATAACTAAATCTACATCACCTGTGCTATAATTATGTGTGGGATTCATCAAAGTGATAGTATATACGCATTACTTGATTTTGTAAATGGAGTGAGTGGGTATAATATATCTGCACTTAATACCTACCCGAAAACATGACCTAGAAATATTAAAATTATTTTTGAAGTAAAGTATCTGGATTAACATTATTCGAATCCTAACACCTCAATCTGTCTATTACCGAGTGACAATTGGGAAGATGAATATTCTAATCAAATTCTTGTATGTAGGTAGGTACTATCAATTGTACCGCCCATCATAAAATTTTGGTTTTGCTTTCCTAAACACGTTTATTGAAGAACATATCGATCGTCCAGTTGATTAGTCATACATCTCCAAATACTAAGTTTTGAGATAATGACGACAGCAACCACCGGTCGGTAGCTGAGTTGGCATCGCGTTTGGACCCCACCCAGGCGTCCCGTGTTCGATTCCTCGGCTGGCTATGTCCTCCATCACGACACAAGAAACATTTTCCGCTTTCTGTGATAGTAGTAGGAGATTTTCAAATATTGTCAGGTTATTCGTATCCAACCCAGGAATGTTCGTCTTTCTTTTTTAAAATTATATAAAAAAAAACGAATTCTCACCAAAAGTCAAATATAATTCACACTGTGTTTCATATTTATTTTTATTTTTTATTTTATTTAGGAAACAAACAGTCTTACAAAATGATAATATAACAATGAACATCCATATGTTGTAGACCAATTAAGTTCCATTAAGTTAAAATCTTGATTTAGTTTTTTTTTTTTTTACCTACTCAACTTATGTGAAAAAAAAATAAACATAATAAGGAAAAACATAAAAAAGAAAAACATAAAACGTAATAAAGAAAAAAGTAAAGTTTTTAACAAACATAGTTATACTATTTACTACGGATAATAATATTATAAATTTTCACAAAAAAGAAAAAAAAGTATTTTAAGTTATTAATATATTAAGCTGCATTTTATATGATTTCAAGTCATGGTTGAAAATGTCTACATCTCGTAAGGCATTGTAAGTTTCACAGATACGTATTATTACAGAGTTTTGCGCATATTTGGATTTACTGTGTGGTATTCTAAATAAGTTGTTCGATCTGGTATTTTGTTTGGGGCAAAGAAATGCAATATTTTCTAACAGATATGATGAATCAACAAGGCAGTTCATGATTTTGTATAAGAATAATGCATCAGAGATTTTTCTGCGTTTATATAAGGCGATAGGGTCAAATTGATAATCACTAAAGCGATACGTGTTTTATAAATTGTTTCTGGATAGCATAAAAACATAAAAGGCCGGGACATTAGTATGACATTTTGAAATTTCCCACTAAGTAACCCAGAAAACATCATTTTTTACATCATCATCACTATAAGTTTTTAAGCGTTATTATTAATTTGGTTGTATTTATGAGTAATCCTTAGAGTACCCTCTATCACTCTATCTGATACAACACCAGATAGAGGATAGAGGGTAGGTATATACATATAACTGCAAACTCGACACAACTTTCGATTTTTTGATGTCTGTCATCTGGACTCTGGACCACCGATTTATATATTACGCGTATTATTGAAATACAGCATATCCGCAATGTCAATAATAAACACGGTTAATCTCAAATGACCTCCCAGGTAAGTGTAGTCCTAGATTATAATAAAACAAATAAAAAACTTTATTCCACTTAATTTTATTTGACCGTAACCGGTTTCAGCTCGTCAGAGCCATCTTCAGACTGGTACAAATAATTCTTAGCCTACGGTTTATATACATAACATATGGGGGAGGGGGAGAGGGGTAGTCTACAAGGATTTTAATGAATTATTTTTGTTACTGAGTCGTTTTAGACTGTCGAATTTCTAAGTATTTTGGTAATTCCAGTGGGCTAATTACTTTGGGTTTGTAGCTCACTTCAATATCTATTGATTAGGGAAAAACCTTACAAGTAATTTGAATTATTAATGGACTAATTTTATTGTCAAATCGTTTTTATACATATGATCATAGATATGTATAAAAACGATTTGACAATAAAATTAGTCCATTAATAATTCAAATTACTTGTAAGGTTTTTCCCTAATCAATAGATATTGAAGTGAGCTACAAACCCAAAGTAATTAGCCCACTGGAATTACCAAAATACTTAGAAATTCGACAGTCTAAAACGACTCAGTAACAAAAATAATTCATTAAAATCCTTGTAGACTACCCCTCTCCCCCTCCCCCATATGTTATGTATATAAACCGTAGGCTAAGAATTATTTGTACCAGTCTGAAGATGGCTCTGACGAGCTGAAACCGGTTACGGTCAAATAAAATTAAGTGGAATAAAGTTTTTTATTTGTTTTATTATAATCTATTATAATGGACTTCCACCACGAATTAACAGTTTCAAAAATAGAAATATTAAGTGTAGTCCTATATATTTTATACCCGTACAGAATATAAATTAATAATAATATGAGTACAATTTAACGCAGCATCACGCTCATTGGTCAAATGCATTTTGCCTATAGTTTGGTATTAGTGGTCGACGAACCGGTGGATGCAATCTGTTTGCCTTAAGTTCTTATAATGGATTGTCTAATTTGTATTTAGTAGTAAGATAGAACTTTGTAGAAATATATTAAAAATTTCTACAGAGTCCTTGAGGTGATATTTGTCAAAAACGGCGCTATATTCTATTCCCTAAGTGCGAAACTATTTAAAACCCAGAACATACATAAGTAGAATAAATTTTATAATTTAGAAACTTACGTATAGTTTTACTTTATTTAGTTGTTTTATTAGTATCGGCCTCAGTAAAGACCTCCTAGGTAAGTATGGTCTTGTATATTTTTTAACAGTATAATTTTTTTTTTACTATGTCGTTAGATAGATGATATTCTACAAAATGTCACGTAAGAAAATAGCTAACCATCATTATCATCAAAGTATAAAGGTTACAGCAGTTTAAACCTATTGAAAGTTTCAAAATTGTTTTATTTATTAATTGCATTTATACAAATGTTTTTCATTTTTGTTCATACTTTGTTTATATTTCGTGCATAATCTTCCAAGGGTTCAGGTTCGTGGTAACCGAATTGGGTAAAATAATAATAAACTAATAATGAAACGCAGACTGCAAAAAAAAACACGGCAAGGGTGGAAAGCATAATATCTTAAATGCAATACATAGTTTATAAAACTAATACATGTTATAAATATCAAGTCGTGCTACTTTCGGAGGCTTTTTCCTAAAATATGTTTCTCTAGTTGTCGAAAAAGCTTACGAATGGCATTTACAACTTCAAAAGCAGTTTTGTTCGCAAATCGAACCTTTTTTCAAATAATCACCATTGGACTTTGTTTTTTGTGCAGGTATGTAGGCGGTTCAGGCGATGCGAGATTTTAGCTCTATTTCATAAGATTTTCAAAGGCGGTTCGTGATGTATATACTGCGGGAGATTAAATACGTTATTTATGTTACTGTAATTTGACGGAGTAATATGTAGTAATTAGAAGATTAACATCTTTTAAGCATTTAAAATTCACATCGTCTGTTGTATGCTGATAATGCGGTGCTGTTTTCTAACAGTGTGGAAGTCTATATAACAGTCTAAGATGAATGAGTTAATTATGAATGTCAGTAAGTCTAAAGTCACAATGTTTGAAAGAGAGGGTACAAAAATCAGTGTACAATATAGCTGTGAATGGTTAATACTTGCAGTAGGTGGATGCGTTTATATATCTGAGAAGTATATTTACGAGAAATGGGAAGGCTGACACTCAGTACCGGATTATCCCTAAGGCAGAGTAGGCAACTGCCTAGGGGCCCCGCATCGGCTAGGGGCCCCGCGCCCCAAGAAAAAATAACTTGCGTCAATGGTTCGACTCACAATAAGTGAGCAACTCCGGCACCCATTTTGGAAAAAGTCAGCTTTCAAGATGTTTTAAATATTTTTATTTTTTTTACGAACATTTATAGGTTAATAACATTATATGCATTAAAGAAAACAACAAATTATAATAATTAGGTTATAACCCAATAACTGTTCACATGACGCACAAATAATAAATAAAAAGTCAATAATTAAAACAAATATTTAAACATAGTTGTATTTTACTTTACTTTCCTTCGTATCAATGGGGATATGATTGATTATAGGTGCCGTGTGTGGTTTATATCGGCAATTGTTTTGTTTTTTTTTTGCTTTTATTTCTAATGTTTAAAATATAAATGTTGTGCAAGCTTTAGTGTGCACTACCTATCTGCTTGTTAAAATTCTTTGTTTCTCTTCATACCAAGGTTGTCTGGAAGATATCACTTTAGTGATAAGACCGCTCATAGTACTATTGTATTCGTTTCATTTTTTTATTGAATGGGGGTGAAGGCATACCTTCGAAATGTAGTAAAAAAAACAGATTAATTGTGAATAAAATTACGTTGTGGTAGAAAAAAAAAGTTTGGAAGTTAGAAAGGGTAAAGTGCAGTGGCGGATTAATTAAGCCCGTTAGAGGCCCGGGGCGGAAAAGCAGAATGACCCTCTCCCCCCCCCCCCCCCCATAGTTTAAGAAGTTGATGTAATTTTACAAGCTTTTTCTTCAGTTCATACGGGCCTCTGACTCTGGGGGGCCTCCAAACGCCTTCCTTTGATCAAATTATAAACAAGGCTTTAAGGCACCAGGCCACTGTAAAAAAATTACATTTTTTAAAATTAATTTTCTGAAGATGCATTTGTTAATAATGCTCTCACCAAATGTTTTAAGGAAATGCGTAAAATTGACGGAGATACCTAAAGCATTTTATATGAAACCATTTAAAACAGTTTGTATGTTGAATTAACGTTCAGCAAAACTTTGAACGCGTTTTTCTCGAAACTGCCTTTTTCAACACGGTTGACAACATATTAGAAAAACTATACATCCGATTTGCATGCACTAAATCTTAAACTGTTAGTAAATCTAGTCAGTATGGCACCATTTAGAATTTTTTTTTATAAAGGGCCCCTTCTATTTTTTTAATGAACAATGAAAATTTCCCATAAAAAATCAAAATTAAAATTCGTTGGTCCGCCATTTTTCCTTTTTAAACAGAATTCACCTACGTGGTGAAATGGACACTAGATTTTCAAACAGTTTAAGACTTGCAAATCGGATGTATAGAGGTTAAACAATGTGTTAACAAAGTTTAGAGAAAAAACACATTCAAAGTTTTGCTGAAGGATAATTCAACATACAAACTATAGAATAGGCATATAGAATGTATAATAAAAGTGGTGTTTAATAAGTTATTGTTTCACATAAAATGTTGTATCTCCGTCAATTTTTCGAATATCTTTAAAACATTTGGTGAGAGCATTTTTAACAAATGCATCTTTCAGAAAATGAAATAAAAAAATAAAATTACAAAAATTTTATTTACAGAGTCCGCCTTAAGTGGGAATCACCAGACAAAACCCGAAATATGTCGTTTTTAAATCAAATTTTAGACGTATTGATTTTTTTTTCACCACAAAAATATAAATTGATTTCGAAAGACTGTTCTTTTATCTATTAAAGCTATGTTTTAAATTTTGAGAAAATATGTTTATTTTTAGTACATTAAGATTTTACCGTAGGGCGTTTCCTTTTTTTAACACACATTTCAAGTTATATAATCATGGAGTAAAATAAATCAATAAATTATCTGGGAAAGATATGTTTCAGAATTTTAATTTTAGTTTAAATAAAATCATGAAAAAAAGGATCCGCGCATACATTAAAAAAAAATACATTTCTATTTTGCTCAGACATTACTGAAAAATTATAAATACATATGATCAAAAATAATTAGAAATGTACATAATTTGAATAAATTTATCATCACGAGTTTGAGCATTTTTGAATTTAGGTGTGTATCAAATCAAATTGAGAATGAAATAGTATCGGTATTGAGCTATTATGTTAAAATGCTGGTATGGAGAATAATTAATCTTTCTCATCGGAATCACCCTGTACAGTTCCAAGGGTGCGATCGTAAGATCATCGTTCGACGAAATTTAAATTCTCGGCCGCTGATTAATGGCATTAAAGCCTTGTTAAGGATTTGATAAAGGAGACATGGAAGCGTTTGATGGCCCCCGAGGACCAGAGGCCCGTGCAGGCCGCCCCTCCACCCCCCCCCCCCCCGCCGTTAGTCCACCATAAAGGGGCCCCGAGACGTGCATTGCCTAGGGGCCCCGACATGGTTAATCCGGCCCTGCTGACACTGCTGACAGAGATATTGAAAGAAGGGTAAATGCAGATAACTCAATTAATCATAGACATATGAAAATTAATAGACCAGAACAGAAAGGTGAGGGGTAGAAACCATCTGGACGAAGAGCGGGAAGGTGGCTTTGGTGATATGTGATTCGTCAAAACTCAATCTGACAGTATATAGTGATTTCGCATTATAATAAAACCATTTAGTTCTTAAAACTAAAATCTGCTTTTGAATGAATAGACCTTTTTACATGGGAGCGCGAATAGCTCGCCGCGTAATGAACAAATTTGTTAAAGCGCGTAAAGTCCAAATACGGCAAAGTAAGGTCGCCTATAAGGTTGAGTCAAATATTTTGTTGTTGTATTTAGTTAAGACACTTTTACAAATGTTTCATAATTTACTTACCCCAGTAAACAGCGACGGGCACTATTGCCTATGGAATATAATACGACAATTGGGCTTATTCTCTTTTTCTATTCTATTTTTTCACGTTTTCAAAACACAAGCCACTATTTTTACCGTTTTATTTCGTAAAATGCACCGATGAGTGCTCGACGCTAGCTTGCAGAAAAATGATGACGTCACATTTTTTAGATTAACGCGAAGCCATACTCCAATGAAATGGTTCCAATGGGAGGGGGAAATAATACGCTTTTATCACTTAGGGCAGGTCTACTAATATTCATACGTCTATGCCATTAATGGAGGACTAAATGCCGTTGGCGCTAACTAAATACTCTCCAATGAAGCGAGTCCACAATGGTACCTACCCTGATGTATGGCGGTGAGGCATGGAACTGGCAGAGGAAGGACGAAAATATACCGAATGCTATAGAAATGAGATCCTTCAGATGTATGTGTGTAAAAACCATATATGATCGTATGAGAAATGTACAGTTCCGCAAAGAATGCAAAGCTAATGTAAGCGTAATGAGTAAGATTAATTGACCCCAGACATTTTGGGCATGTAGCGCGAACGAACAAAGGCCTGAGTGTTAGGACAACATATAACGCAAGTGTGAATGGGACGCCCGAGGAAGACATGGCACGTTCGAATAAATCAGATACTTGAGTCGGGCAGTGCCAAGGGTCACAATAATAGAAGAGTGTGTATGAGACGATGTATGAATGTTAATAAGGCAAAGAGTGTGTGCCAAGACAGAATTGTTTGGCGCTCCATCTTCTCTGCTTACCCCTGGGGGGAACGTGAAGGTTAGTTCGTTAAAATTCACGGTGTCTAATGCTAAAAAATATCAAAATAATAATTATTCATTAAAATAAACCAGAATTCAAATTGGTCTGAAATATTTCCCTGAAATTATCAATCCTTGACCATTAAAAAAACTCTCCATCAGTAGTCTCTATATTGTGTACTGGGATTTCGAAATCAAAACAACACTTTTTAAGTGGCAATTTCATTCCACCGCGAGTTATAGAGCTTAGTATCAAAACGTCTATTCCGTATTTTAAATCAAAAAGAAGTGTGTTAAGTAACTTGGTTTTTTAAATTCTATTTCTTCTCTTTTTGTGCATAAAATGCGCAGCTTTACAGACTTGCGACTCTATGAAAAACAAATCCCGGTTATATACATTACATTCATGAGAATAGAGTTACTGTATCTCGGGTAGTAACTATTTTTTTTAAGTTTAAAATATTTTTTATTGAACACAATGTTTTGTACACGCCATGTACGAGTATCATCCCGCGCCACTGATTAAATTTGGCGTTCCTTTGCCAAGCAGTACTATGGTGGGGTCAGTCCATGTTGCCCACCCTTATTTTGAAAGAGACAGAGTCTCAGAATCCGCATAGACAGGAAAGAGACAGAAACATTCGCCCTATCAGAGTCTATGCTAAGCCCACGTTTCCTTGTTAGTACATCACCGATCCGCTAGGAGTGCGACGTAGTACGAAACATTCCATTTTCTAAATAATTTGATATTTGTATATAATTTCAAATTTGTTTCTCTTTGTTTCGAAATCTTTTTTTTTACGTAGTTCTGTATTTGATAAAGCAGTATTTTATTGTTTTAACAGTATTTCTTGCATTAATTTCCCGGAATAAAAGTAATATTTGTCACACGCGTGTTCGAAGTTCAATATGTTTGGTGTTGTGTTGTGATGTAAAAATAAACTGATTAATATACGAGTATATTATTAAAAATACTGATTTTAAGTATTAGCTTCAAATATATTTAAGTAAGAATGTTTTTTTTTTAATTGTGTATATTGAAAATATTAAAAGATTAGTTTAATTCCTGAATTTTTATAAATGAAAATTCAGGGTCCAAATATCAATACTTTTTATTAAAAAAAAAACTTTTTTAATTGTACATATGGATCGGAAAATTGAGATGAATTTAAATTATTATTATTTTTAAATTTTATCATTAAATCATTATTATTTTTCATTGGTAAACGCTTTACTCAGCAAGAAATTAAATTTGTCTGATTTTTGCCTTTTTTTTACAAATTTTGACAATGTTATTAGTATTCTTGCATACTATTTGAATAAGCAAAATAAAGCATGTCACAGTTTTACTAAATTAAGAAAATTATTTATAGGCATTCAAAATTTAAAATCACATTATTCGGAACATGGTTTTCGCGCCAACAGCTACCAAGATGGCGGGTCAAGTGACTCAGGAGGACAACACCGAGTCGGAAACGGGGGAAGTCATCCACGTTGACGCACAAATCATCAAAGAGACAGCAAATGGCAAGTTGATTGGAAAACATCTAATTTTTTTTTACCCACAGATATGAACAATGACAAAAAATGCACGGGTAGAGAATTACCGAGGAATGCAACAATTATTATTGCTTCTTATTCCGTCAAACAATTTAATCCAAATTTTTGTTTGTATTTTGATGAATCCACGCTGGCTCAAAAACCACGTAAAAGACTGCAAATGGTGTTTTGATGAATTTTATACTTTTGTTTTTTTTTGCAAACATTAACAATAAAATTAATTTGTTCAGACAAAAATGTCGTTTCTTCCGCTAATATTCATTATTTTATAATATGTACCTCATAATAATGTAGAACTTTTAGGTTTATTCCGAGGTGATGGTGTTATTTTACAACAGAGATCGCATTCTGCATAGATATTCTATACCCTTGGTACCTTATTCTTTTTACCTGCTTTTTTTTTAGACGTAAACCCATGCTTTTAGAGAACAGTGTTTTTTCACCCCTTCGAGGGATGAAATAAAACTCATTATAATTGCTTATTTATGTTTGTATTTCGCTTTAATTGTTAAATATGTATAGCGAAATTACGCATTAAAAATTATTACACCCAATTATTTCATGTTAATACCACGGAAAGTTATGAAAAAATATTTTTAAAAGATTAAATTACGAATAATATAGGCCAATCGGATTAATAATTAGCATTTATTTTAAAATAAAATGTCTGAGATTTACCTATAAATCAATATTAGCTAATAAAATAATCATTTATTTACCACCCCATTAAACGATTAACCTTAGGGTTCGGATACGAGTTAAAAAAACCTTGCTAAATACATTTTTTATAAAGCCTGGGGTGAAAAAAATACCTGTTTACATTGGGAAGTGTGGCGCTATTGAATTTATTGGTCATTAAAAAATGGAAAGAGGAGTGCTTTTTTGATGACTTTTTATAATAATAATAATAATAATACTTGGCTGATTTATAAAGCGCCGTTTTTGTGAAAATCACCTCAAGGGCGCTGAAATCACCTCAAGGGCGCTAAGTTATTTTATTAAATAATATCACGAATTACAATAATAATTCAACACATTATAATAATAACATCGTTAATTAAAATAATGATAATAGCACATATCAAATATGTACAGCGCCCTTGAGATGATTTTTCACAAAAACGGCGCTTTATAAATCAGCCAAGTATTAAAGTCCACTCAAAACTTCTCAAGGAAAGTTAATTTATTTTTTATTGTGCCGATTTATTTATTTATTTGATGCATAGTTACCTACGTCCTAACACAATATTTATATACATATTATACAAAAAAATATTTTTTAAGTATGAATCAATCACGTATTACCGTAATTGAAATTTAAATTTAATGATATGTTCTTCATATTTTATTTCCTTTAGTAATTCGCCCATTATCTTTAATGTTCCGTTCATTAACGACTTTTGACTCTGTTTTTTTTCTGAAGGGGATTCAATTTATTTAATTTCTTTTCCACGTCTCATGTTGTATATGTATTATATATTATACATGGGAAGATTGAAATACTGTTTTATACATAGCTTTCGTTGAAGTGCAACATATTTTACTAACGGAGAATACCATAGAACTATCCTTTCATACTTAGTTCCAGTTTATTTTAAACATGTGAATCGTCTGTTATATGAAGAGAATTATGCAGAATTATGTTGTACAAGCAGAATTATTTGGTTTATTTGTTTTTTGGGTTTATTATGAATTATTTTATGAATTACAAACATATATTTACTTCTTCAAACTTTGCAAAATAACTTTGTGGCATTATTGATTATTTAATTAATAACAAATCACTTTGTTTAAACCACTTTTTTAATTAACAATATCGACATGTTTCAATAACAATGTTATCTTCTTCAGGATATGTTAATATAAAGAAAAATAATAATTTTAATAATAATAATTTTCATATTTAATTTTGTATAACTATTTTTTATGATTTTTAAGCAATTAATCACCTCTACTTTTTGATATTTCGTCTATGTTGTATTTTATTCTAATTTGTCTATACATGTTTGTCTTTTATTTTTCTTTATATTAACATATCCTGAAGAAGATAACATTGTTATTGAAACATGTCGATATTGTTAATTAAAAAAGTGGTTTAAACAAAGTGATTTGTTATTAATTAAATATATTTACTAACTATAATTTTTGTATGAAATCTATTTATACAAAACGAAATAAGGATAATTTTTTCAAAAATTTTTAGAATTCGACAAAATTAAAAAAAAAAAGTTTTTATGCTATATGCCAATAGAAATAAATATTTCTTCAAACACAGGACACTTATTTTGTGGCACCATTTTAATTCAAAATGGGTGAAATATTAGTTTTAACCAAGTTTATTTTTTAAAAAACCAACATGTTTCGTGAGTAATGCTTACTTCATCAAGATTTACTTTACTTCATCAAGGTTTACATCAGGTTTAAGTACCTAAACCCCGATTCCTTACGAAACATGTCGTTTTTTTAAACAATACTCGTACACGTGGTTAAAACTAAGTTTTCAATTAATTTTGAAAGAAATTCACATTTTGCAAAGCATATTTTTTTAATGTTGGCAGTAATTATATACATGTACCTAACTACCGAACCATTGAGAAATGTAGTATCAGAAAAACATCTTGCTGAAGAGCAAGATTTTTTTGAGTCGACAGAGAATCAACATTCAGTTTTTTGGAAAGTTATTGCTAAAATGGCTATAAAAAGTACAATTATGATTTAAAGTTACGCAAGAAATAAAAGTACGTGTTTGCAATAAAATTTGCATAAAAATGTTTTCGGGTCTAACATAGGGTACCCAGGGTATCTATAAACTGCCAAAGTTTAATCGTTCGTAGGTATAAATCGATGAAAAATTGATTTTTGTCTTACAAAACTTATTTGTGCCGTAAAAAAATCATTCCTATCATTATCATAGTTAAATCTATCTCGCCATAATTTTTGGATATTTTGAGATGCGAATATTCGAACGTCTTCCCCGCACGCACATTTTTCATTAAGAAACTTGATATTATTTTTGAGCGCCATCATATAAATCACATCGCAACATCATATCCGCCGGTTTGCTCGCCCACACCAATGCACAATTTTATAGCTATCATATAGCCGACAGCCTACAGCCGACACCCCCTTCCTTCAAACCCCCCTCCCCCTCTTCCAACCCACGGGTGGTGGCAGTGGCGGCCAATCACGGCCCGCCACCGCCCCCCCCCCAACCCCCTACGCACTCACCCCTCGAAGAAAAACTAAAATCAAGTTAGCAGACCTGTGGACCAGGAAAGAGAAATGAGGGGAAATTCGGACCATTTTCCAGAATTCGGCAAACTTTACAAAACACATTTTGAGACTGGGTGTAATAAAGAGTAAAATCAAAAGCACTGATTAGTGTTTAAATAATATATATTTACATGATACGTGTGTGTATATATTGTATATGTATATATATATTTTATCATGTATGTGAATGTTTTATATGTTTGTCACTTCTTCGCATGTTAACAAAATTATAATAATTATCGTGATTTATTTTTGGGTTATTATGCCATGTTGCGCAACCTCCTTCTTTACCCAACGTTTCGGACAGCTTTACAGTGTCCATCATCAGGGCAGATGTGTAAAAGTGAAGGTTGTTCTTATGTACGTAGATGCATCACCTCGTAGCGAGATCCAACCCTCTGAAAGCTGGTATAATGCCTACAATACACGACATCTTATTTCAGCCCGATTCCCGTATGGAGACCATATGAACCACGTTGTTTGCTGTGATGCCGACTGAAATCGTAGATATGAAAATAGAATTGAAAATAGCGATCGCGTAAAGCAAAAAATTTTGTCTTTGGTCTCTATACGGGAATCGGTCTGAAAAAAGATGTTGTGTATTGTAGGTATAACAGTATAATTTAAAATAGTTTTCTCAGGTTAGTTTAAAGAAGAATGTAGCACAATATGGCATAATAACCAAAAAATAATATTTAGTACCCGGCCTCGTTGTTTCGTTCTCTGTATTATTTTTTCCAGAAAATGTATTAATTTAATTAATTTGTTAATTATACGTACTTAAAGCATCAGATGATTTTTGTTACAAAGACATCCTCGCCGAGATTTTCCGTGCTGAATAATGTACAAATTATACTATTGAAATATATATACCGACCAAATAACATGGCGTATTGTCTTATTTGTTTACATTGAATACATAAAAGCTCCACAACTCATTTATTAATTAATTTATTTATTAACGCCCCTTTTCGGGGCTTTTACAAATGAATAGTAAGAAATATACGGTATTTATTGTACATATCTGAACTACCGAACTGCCTCAGTAACAATATTTTATATTTGTTTAAAGTTAAATTGAAGATGTCCACTGACTTGGTATAATTGTTTCCCTCCATTAGTATTCTGGGCAAAGAGGAATACATATGGTAGTTAGTTCCAGAATTTCTGCTTGACTTCTAGTATTCGCAAGCTTATCAATTCTAGCAATACTGGACTATCAACTAAATCATTTAGAATTGTATACAGAAATACTAAGTCAGTGAAAATTCTTCTTTCTGACAATTTTAGCATATTCATATCATTTATAATAGTGTTGTACTTCATCATAATTGCTGTAATACCCATTTAAAAATTTAGAAAACGTAAGAATTTGTTTTGTATTCTTTCAACAGTATACAATAACTAATATGGGTTCCAGACGGGAGAATTGTACTCAAGTTGACTTCTAACATATGCAAAATATATCAGTTTAAAACACTTTATATTGTTAAAATTTCTAGTTAGCCTAGTTATAAATACCAACATTTTTAACTCATGATGGAAATAACGTTGCAAGCTGAAAATGATTGCGTATATCAATTCCAGAAATAAAATGCTGTGATAACTCCATGATGCTAGAACCCAGAGATTTTTTGTTGCTTCAGCGAAGGTTATTATTATTTTTGTGATACCTATATACGATAATTTTAGTTTTTTTGTGTTTTGAAAGCAAATGTTTATATATTTATTGTTATTAAGTTTATTTTGTAGAACTCCATTTTAATTTTAATTTATAAAATATATAAAAAATAAAACATATATTTATAAATAATCTCACCATCAAAACTAGTCATTATAGTCTAATATATAGAATTTAAAATATGGGTAAACAGAAAAGGTAGTCTGATTAAAATGCGCTAAAAATAAATAATAATATTATTTAAAAAATCCTGTTAGGTACAACTGGATCAATCTAACTAAATAGTTAACTAACTAACTAACTAACCATCACGCCGTTTCCCCGCAGGGGTAGGCAGAGAGGACGGACCGCCACACAACTCGATCTTGGCACACACTCTTTGCCTCGTTCACATTCATACATCGTCTCATACATGCTCTTCTATTATTCCGACTCTTCACATGGCCCGACTCAAGTATCTGATTCACTTGGTCGTGCCATGTCTTCCTCGGGCGTCCCCGACTTCTTCTACCATTCACATTTGCATCATATATTCTCCTTACACTCCTTTCCTCGTTCATTCGCTCTACATGCCCAAACCATCGGAGAGTCCCTTTCTTAATCTTACACATCACGCTTACGTCAGCCTTGCATTCTTTGCGGATATCCACGTTTCTCTCACGATCGTACATGGTTTTACCACACATTCGCCAATAAAGAGAATCATAAACAAGTTAGTAAATTCACCTGGCCGGGTATCTGTTTATTTATTTGTTGTTTTTTTCATAAGTTTATTTTTCATGTTCATATTTTTTCATGTTTATATTTTCAAAAAAGCCCATTTACTCTTAATTGAATCACGACCAATTTATATTTTGAACATCTAGCATTTATATACCTACATGGCGCGAGATGTAGGGAGACTGTGGGTGGTTGGGTGATGAGGTGGGTAGTGGTGGGGGTGGGTGGGGTTAGGGCGCGGAAAAGGAAGTGGGGCTCTGAGGATACGTGGACGTATTTTTGCAAAAATATTACAACAACTTTCAGCCGTAACGATGAGCTGAAATACCCGATGCCGTGGGGAGACATGACTGCTCTTTTTAATCACAATATTATTTGAACCCAGTTGGCCTCGGTATAATGAAAGTATTTCTGTTATTTTATTCTGTTTTCCGAATTGAACAATAAAGAGTATAAGATAGTACTAGAATAATTGTTAAGGGTTGTCTATTAAATGTATTTAAGGGTGGGCTTCATACTTAGAATACTTGTGTGATTAGTGATTACATTTATGAAAGATAAAAACATTTAAAATATTGTTAAAATTTCTTCCCAATCTCTGATTCCGTTCAAAATTCTTTCATAAAATTTACTTCTTGCTTATCAGTGAATATTTTCGCATTCACACAGGCATCATAAGAGGTCAGTAAGAAAATCATAAAATGAACATGAATGAACGTACAATAGGTAGGTACTGCTTATTTCTACAATCAAACTAAAGAAGTCCCCAAACATATTAATTTCTACAACCATTAAAGATCTTTTTTTATCCAAATCCCGAAAATATATTTTTTCATGTTTTAGAAAAATGAACTTCGTTCGTTCTGAAACTTTGTAGCTCTTAATAATTGAGTGGATTATAAATAATTTAGTTTTATTTAAGTTTTTATTCCAGTAGGACTTGGAGGGTAGTGCAATCCCAGTATACCATATTACATAAAAAATCTAAAAGAAAAAATGACATAAAATGTTAGGTAGGTACATAAATAAAACAAAAAAATAAAATATTTTTATAAAATAATTATAAGAATACTTTTACCACTGTTTCCTTCGATCAATTAAGTCGTCAATGACTGTTTCTAATAAAATGGTTCATAAACCCCGCAATTTAATATTTATTAACTTTTTTGTCTGAATTGCAAATATATTTTTTACTTTAAAAATATGAACTCATATAAAACTGATTAGTGTTTAGATTTTCACGGCCAAAAGCATTTTCGGTGTTTGTTTTTGGGGTGTAATGCCGTGTTGCGCTACCTCCTTATTTAGCCGACGCGACGTTTCAAACAGCGTTGCAGTGTCCATTATCAGGGCAGATGTCGGATCTGCCGGATTTGCCCTGATGATGGACACTGCAACGCTGTCCGAAACGTCGGCTAAAGAAGGAGGTAGCGCAACACGGCATATCACCCCAAAAACAAACAAAAATCACGTAAAACTGTTGGTACTTTATAATTTTATAATTCTCGATATAATTCGCTGTTATTTTATTTCAGAAAAAAATGGCTTCTTCTAAAATCTAAAATACCTAGGCAAAAGTCAGGAAAATGTTAGTGAAACTGAAAAAAATATTTATAAAAAAATGTTATAGAGAAAAGCTTAAATCATTGTGTTACTATAAGTAGTTTAGTACAAAGTGCCAATTATCACTATTTGTACAAAACCAAGACAGCATGAACGGTTCGTAGAAGTGTTTTTATCGTTCGGAGTGTCTACCTACGACTCATTCGAACTGTGATTGGCTAGTAATCGTTTCCATTTGGACTTCGACATAGATAAGAATGAATTCTGATAAGGGAGTTCTGAGTTCTGATGCTTTTGGAAACACTGTAATGTTGTTACCTCTGAACAATAATAATATATAAAATTATATACATAAAGTTGCACGATTATATCACACATCTTGTCAATACTCTTAACCTGAAAACTTCCGCGAAAACATAATTTTGGTAAAGATGATTTAATGATAAAACAATTAAAAATGAATATATAAACTGAATACCAATAAATTGTCATCGTTTCTTGTATTTGACAACTTCTACGTAATTAACATAGTTGGCATACTTTATTGTTATTTTATTTGTTTATCTTTCTCTTTCAAGAGGCCTACGGTAGATGTACTAATAATTCGTAGGTATATAATAATAAAAATAACGTAATATTTATATAGTTAACTGGCTTGTTAACGAGGTTTACGATATAACCATATTCGTCATTCGTGGGAATCAAATATTTTACTTTTCAATAATATTGATTCCTTATCGGTTCTCTCAAACGCACGTACATAATAGATACACTCATGCATACAGATAACAGAATTCAACCGAAAAAATAATATGTGAAGGGAGGAAGTTGGTAATGTTTACATTGTTATCAGAGAAATACTATTTTTGACTATTTAACATTGAAATTTAAGAACATTTATCTAATCATTTCACGGTCTTCCGAAAAAGTTTATTAAAAATGACGAATGCGCGTCATGTCACATTCTGGGAAACTACAGATAGAAAAATTGCTTTAAATTTTTCGAAACTAGGACTTCTCGCGAAGGCTTCTCAAGGGTCCCACTTTAAGTTTATCATTTTTTTCGCCACTCTTCTCAAACCTAGACTCGACCAGCATTGACTCGAAATAGAGAAACTATGAATTTAGGATTTATAGGTGCGTCTTCAAAATATTCCAAACAGATAGGATAGATAAAAATTATCAGATAGACTTAAGTAGAGGTTCTAATTTGAATTGAAATCAAGGGAAGTTGAATGGAAGGCGTGATAGAGGAATACGCTAGATAAAAAAAAACATAGTTTAATTTGCACAAGTTCAGTTCCGTTGAGTGTTGCGGACAGTAATCTATAATAATAATAATTATAATGATTTATTGTCTTCCTTTCTTTACAAACATCTAGAGATAATGATAATCCACTGGGATTTCCCGTGCTGAGGATTTCATTTACGTATTATAATTAAATTAGAAGAAATGAATATGAATTAGTTATAAACATATAGGTATCATGTAGTATTTTTTAAAAATAATTAAAAATTAAATAAAATTGTGTTTTTTTATAATTCAGTTCAGTAGATTCGGTTTTAGTCTGTATTTGATATCAGTATATTTTCTATTTCTGTTCTCCCTATATTTAGTATCCAGCTTTTATTTGAGATTTAAATGTTATACTGTTGAGGTTTTTAAGTGAGAGTGGTATTTTGTTGTAAAGTTAATACCATAATACAAGAAGCTTTTTTGCCCAAATGTTGTGTTAGTAGTTACTTGTTGGATATGTTTTTGACCATGAGATCTAGTGTTTCTAATGTACGTGTAAGTTGTCATTTCTTGGGTTTTGTACTCATGAATGTAAATGGGTATAGTTTTAGAATACAGTTGTTTAATTGACATGATTTTAAGATTGTTGAAGATTTCGCCAGTGCTAGTTCTTACAGGAACTTTCAGTATAATTTTAATTATGGATTTTTGAATTTTAATTAGTGGATTTAGTATGTTTTTATTTGCACTGCCCCATCCGATAATACCGTATTCTAACACTGATTGGCAGAGAGCGATGTAAATCTTGATTAAGTATTTTTTAATGAGGACATTCCTGATAGTTTTGAAAAAATAACTTAGTTTTTTAATTTTATTATTTAAATAGGTGATGTGTTCGGTCCATTTTAAGTTTCGGTCAATTTTTAGACCCAGATACGTTATATGGTCAACGTTTTCAAATGAGGGACAATTACAATGCTCATTTAAGTGATGCTGACTATGAATTTTCAAGTTCAGGTTTTCTTCAGAGTTTTTCTTATTTTTTATTTTGAAAGTGATGAATTTGGTTTTATTAGCATTAAGTGTAAGTGAATGGTAGTCTAGCCAATTTTTAACTCTGGAGTGAATATTTGGAGAACTCATGCAGTTTTCAATTTGGGAGGCGGGTATTGGTACCGCCTCGTGAACCATTTATTGGAAAAGCAATACCTCTGATATAAGTCACTCCAAGTGGTTTGCTACGTTTGGTGACTTAGCAGGGGTGCGTGGGTTCATTAGTTGAGGTCTGTCCGGGTCTTAGCGGCGGATGCATCTGCATCTTACCATATTTGCTCTTTGCAAGAGTGCAGTGTCGTTGAGAATTGCGGATAGCAATCCACAAAGTGAATACTGCCCTAACGGTAGCCAACATCCGATAGGAAAGAGCACCAGAAAAAGAAAAGTAAACATTAAATTTCATCGGCCCTTCAAATACGCCACTTAATTCCTTTAGAGCAGGGGTGGGAAACCTGCGGCCCGCGAATTCTTTGGTGCATCGTGCTGAAAGAACCGCAAAAAAAAAACAGAAACATGTTTGATTTGTGGGTTCTGCGACCCATTCTCGAGTTCCAAGTGCAATATATTAAAGTTACTGACTATGTGCTGCAAAGATCGGAGGAAAATCATTTTGATGTTAGGGTGTAGTTTTAATTAAAGCGAGTTCCCGAATAGAGATTCACTCTTTCATTGAAACCACTTCCGAGATAAGCTTTAATTTCGAATTGCACACCATATGCTGCACAATTCGGAGGAAAATCATTCGTGTGTTCAACTATTATTAAAGCTTGTTGACTTACAGACTTTTGAGTTAAAACAAATCTTGTGTTCTAAACGTAACATTAAAAATCTGAACTCCTCTAACACAATTCAACGGAAACTCTTCTCGCTTTCTGAGTGCAAAATATTTTTATATATTTCTAATTGTACAGCTTACACGACATCTGGTCACGCATTTATCATATTTTTATTCGAAGAATTCATGTCGAATGCGATATATAAAAATCAGTTTATTTAAAAAAAATGGTAAAATGAGGGCATGATCCCGACCCTGAAAATCTTAATGCGGCCCGCGGGTGAATCTATAAAAATGCAAACGACCCCCGATCGTAAAAAGGTTCCCCACCTCTGCTTTGGAAGAACTTTTACAAACTAAAAACTAGTCGAAGTCTTTGTTGTTGTTTATGTTGCTCGATTCAAATTCAGGAATTTACCCTATTTTCCCCCATTTACTCTTAGTTTTACTATAACGAATTTATTTGATTTTATTTTTTAGGAGCTTTACCACAGCTTTACCGATTAATTCGTGACAAAAAGTGAAAGATTTTCGTTGTACCGCTAATACGTGAATATAAAAGCAAAAAAAAATATACATGGCGTTTAATAAATTTCCTTTCCTTTCCTCAAAAAGTCCCTCCACATAGAATCTCGAAAGATGGCAGGCCCTTTTGGAATTAGTCTTTATCAGGTCCTCATATGTGGAGTTAATGTAAAAAAAATGCAAAATTTTTCATTCAGGCCTTTAGGTGTGCTTTTTTTATTTTAACAGAAAGACAAACATTCACGGGTTACGAATAACCTAACAATATTTTAAAATCTGCTACTACATCACAGTAAGCGGAAATGTTGTTTATGGAAAAAAAGGAGGACTTAGCCAGCCGAGGAATTGAACACTCGATGTCCGGGTGGAACCCAGACGCGATGCCAACTCGGCCACTGACCGGTCTACTATCGTTAAGTTAAAATTATTCCCGCAGTAGTGTTTACATATTTTCAACGACCTAAGAGATAGTTTATTACAGCTAATACAGATATTCAAAACGAAAAGGAGTAAAAAAATATGTATACATAATGAAGGCATCTAAATACTGAACATCTACTGTGTTTTGGTAAAACCCTTCAAGCAATATTTTTGAGCACTTTTCGGTTGTTTCGCGTAAAATTTTATTATTATTTTGATTTCTAGCTAAGACTTGACTTGTCACTTTTATTTTCTTATGTTATCTCTGATTTTGACTTTGATTTCATTTATCATCCTTGGTTCTTATATTGTACACTTTTTTATTCGTGTTACTTCATTGTAAATCAGACGTAAGTCCGTTAAAAATAATTTTTAAAAATATTCTTCGAAGTGTACAAGGAAAAATATTTTTATTTGATTTAGGCATTTTTAACACTAAAAACGAAACTCTTAATTTTATTTTATTTTATTTCAAAAACAATTTTATTGAAATTATTCCTGATGTCTTACAAACTTATAGATAGAAATGCATATTTTACTTCAAAATTTATGGGGATGGGTACCGCCGTCCCGGGAACCATTTATTTGATATCCAACACCTCTGCCATAGGTCACCCCAAGCGGGTCGCTACGTTTGGTGACTTGGCAGGGGTCGGCAGGCCGTATCGGGGGAGAA
Source organism: Limnephilus lunatus (assembly GCA_917563855.2). NCBI lineage: Eukaryota > Metazoa > Arthropoda > Insecta > Trichoptera > Limnephilidae > Limnephilus > Limnephilus lunatus. The sequence continues at coordinate 67,017,977 of OU830597.1, read as the reverse complement.
TGGTTGAGGGAGTTCCTTTGACTTCTCCAGCAGTAATCTCTCAGAACCTCGCCTTTCACCGCAGTAGGTGAGATGGATTCATATGTCCGTCACTCCTGGACACACTGACCCCCAGATTCCTACCCACCCCTAATACCCTTTTCCTTCCCAGAACTTCATCACCTTCCTTTCCTAAAAAGACTCTCAGCATAGCATCCCCAAAGATAACATAGGCCCTGACGGGAACTATTTCCCTCAGGACCTTATATGTGGAGCTAATGTAAAAAATATATACTTTCATATAAATTTGTTTTTAATTAGATTTACGAATTTGTAAATATTTGTTTTATGGTCTCCTGTAAAATTTTCATTTTTGTGGCTTGAAGAGTTTTACCAAACCACAGTCGATATGTATTTTATATATTTTAGGCAGGTAAGAGATATCGGAATATATTGTAAATAAATGTCTACCAAAAATTTTGGCGTGCATACATTTCTGCTTTTTAGTTCAGATTAAGGATCTCAATACTTAATTCCATTTTTTATTGATTTTAATATGATACGATAAAGCAAAGAAAAATCCAAAAATATAATATGATGTAGCTCGATGAAATGTTTTGTCTGCGCACAAAACATCTCTTATTGCCTGTATATTAATAACGTTATTGGAAATAGGTACCTCCTTACAAACATTGGTATACCGAAATTTAATAAGTTTCGCGCAGCCCCACCCTCCCCGGACAAACATTGGGAAAGTCGACCCAATCACCCCTCTCCCCCCGTACCAGGCCTACCCGCTGGAATTCGAAACACTTATTCGCGAGTGAAAACGGGGGGGCCGGGGGAGAACGCACCTATCGGGTAAGGGGACGTCCTATATAATACATGTACGCGTGGGAGGGAGCGTGGAGATTGAAATTCAGGGACTTACATTCGAGGCTCAAAAAAATCTCCCTAAAACAATTTTTTTTTTTTTTTTTTTTTTTTTAAATATATATTTATTTTTAAAATATTACATGGTTAATACATTATATAAAGTTTTTATTTCAAGAATACATGGTTTAATAAGTTTACACCTTTTTTTAGGAGCAAAGCTCGTGACAAAAAAGGCGGAGAAAACGAATGTAGTTAAAAAATAAAAATAAAAAAATTTACTAATGGTAAAGTAACACATATTTTTTTATATATACGAGTATAAAACTAAGAATAGGTAATATAATTAACAGTAAGCTAGAAAAATCGTTTATATTATATAATATGTCTATATATTTTTATAAAGTATATGTATGAAACATATAAAAGAAGTAATGTAATACAACGAAGAGGAGGAGATAAAAAAAAGAAAGGATGAAGATAAAGAAAGAAAAAGGATATCTGATATTACAAGTTGTGTTGAGAAATATAGTATTTAAAAAGATGAAGTGATTGTAATAAGCTATATATAAAGAGCTTTTATTGATTTTTTGAATTTTTTATAATTTTTTTCCAATCTTAAGTTAGCTGGTAATTGGTTAAACCATTTAACTCCAATATATTTATAGTATTTTTGGGCTGTGGTGGTGTTACAGCGTGGGAGAGTCATAGTGCCGAGAATATGTGTTCTAATGCTGTTAGAAAAAGGAGTAAAGCTCTCATTATTAAAGCAATCTTTGTGTATTTGTAAGATTGTGATTTTTTTGTAGATAACATGAAGTGAATGTACTTTAAAATCTTGAAATAGTTTGACGGTAGGGTAATCGTATGGCCTTTTTAAAATTATTTTTATGATTATTCTTTGAATGATTTCCAATGGTAAAAGAGAAGTTTTGAAGGCACCCCCCCAACCTACAATTCCATATTGTAGCACTGATTGGATTAAGGAAAAGTAAATAGTTCTTAATATCGTAATGTTTAAAATGTTTCGAATTTTAATGAAAATGTATATTAATTTTCTTAGTCTCTCGACTGTTGTACAAATTTGCATCTTCCACTTTATGTTACTATCTATAGTTACACCGAGGTATTTAACATTGGTTTTAACAGTGAGTACAGAGCAATCAGGTTTACATAAGCATGAATTTGAATTACAATTATATGAGTGGATACATATGTTAAGGTTCTCAGGGGTTGCATTTTTAGTCAGAGTGAATGGTATTGCAAAAGTTTTATCGGTATTTAGAGATAGTAAATTTTGATCAAACCATTTTTTTATTAAATTTATATCTGATTCCGCCGTTCTCTGAGTTTCATTCCAAGTTAATCCCTCAGTTAAAATTGCTGTGTCATCAGCGTATGATATTAGTTTGGACTTTATATTGAGTTTAAAAATATCATTCACATAAATGATAAAGAGAATTGGTCCCAATACCGTTCCCTGCGGGATACCAAATTTATTAATTTGGGAATCACTGAGAACACCATTTAGCTTGACATATTGTTCTCTATGAAGTAGGTAATTTTCAATCCACGTTAAGGCATTATTGGTTATACCAATTTTTTCGAGTTTAGAGATAAGCTTCGAATGTGATATACTGTCAAATGCTTTTCTTAAGTCGACAAATATTCCAAGACATTTTTTTTTATTATCTAAGGATTTATATATTTCAGATGTTAAGTCTACAATGGCATCTTGAGTGCTTAAATTTTCTCTAAAACCATATTGATGTGCATTCAATGTATTATTTTCTTTTATAAATTTAAACATCTGCTTTTTTACAATTTTTTCAAATATTTTTGCAATGTTTGAGGTTAGAGAAATTGGTCTATAATTATTACTAAGAATAGGGTCACCAGATTTAAAAATAGGAGTAATAATAGTTTTTTTGTAATTTAGTGGAAAGTTGCCATTTTCGAAACTTGTATTTATGATATGTGCCAATGGTTTGCAAAGTGAATCAGAATTTTTTTTAAGCATTTCTACTGAGATATTGTCATAACCGGGGGAAGAATTACCTTTTAATTGATTAATAGTATGTTTAATTTCATCAAAGTTAGTTTTTTGGAATTGTTTTAAGGTTTTACAAGGATTTGAAGGCGATGTAGTTATTTCGACTGTACATGTATATAAGTAATTAAAAAAATCTAGATTGATATCACAGTCGCTTTAACCAGATTCAAATCAATCCCGTTAAAAAATTACTCGATTAATTAACATGTATATTTTTCACCGACAATGCGAAAGAGTATGGAATGTTTTTTTTAGCACTAAGCAGATTTTTTTTTTGGAAATAAATTTGGCAGTTGCATATTTGAAAATGTTATTTTTTGACGAAATGATTACCAAAATAGTGCTATTGAAAACACAAAGAATTTTCTAGGTCGATGTTTCTTGGTTGTTCAAATGAATGACAGAATTTGACCACTTCATAAAACTTTATAGTTATTATTCAAGATCTTGAAAGTTCTCTTCAAGTTCTGTTATTTTTCAACTGTAAAATCATTTCGGGAGGCAAGTATGAGTACCGCCGCCCCGGGAACCATTTATTGTATTTGCCATATGTCACCCCACGTGGTTCGCTGCGTTTGGTGACTTAGCAGAGGTGCCCGGGTTCATGGGGTAAGGTTGTCAAGGTCTTGGCGGCCGATGTGTTTTGAGGTCCTTTGACCTCTCCTATCTGAATTCCTCGACCCATCGCTTTGCACCGCAGTTGAAGGACTGTATTCATAAGTCCGTCACTCCTGGACGCACTGAACCCCAGATTCCTACCCACCCGTCATACCTATTTCCTTCCCAGAACTTTCTCTTCTTCCTTTCCTTAAAAAATCCTCCATATAGCATCCCCCAAGATCAGAGAATTTATTTTCCTCAGGGCCTCCTTGTGGATCTAATGTAAAAAAAAATAACCTGACTTTGAAATTTGAAGAATTGTTCAAATTCTGAAAACAACCTGTCCTTTGTAAAGTAAAATAAAGCGTTTTTATTGAATATCTCGAGAATAAAAAATCAACGGCAGTTTTCGTCCATAGGGGTTCAGATTAATCACACTGTTTGTCTTCCTATTTTTTGTTTTCTGTTAAAGTCTTCTTGAATTATCTAAGAAGTGAAGCCAATTTTTTTTATAATGAGAAAAAAATATTTCTTGTATTAGGAATTGCTGCTTCACTGTTTAATAACAGACACCGGATAAATTAATACTAATTGAACTGATATTATTGTTTGCGAAATCATTTATTTGAAAGGTGCTTATACCGGTCAGTGGCTTAGTTGCTACGCGTTTGGGTCCCACCCAGGCGTCCCGTGTTCGATTCCTTTGCTGGGTAAGTCCTTCATCACGACACAAGCAACATTTTGGGCTTACTGTGGTGGTAATAGGAGCTTTTCAAATATTGTCGGGTTATTCGAAACCCGGGAATGTTTGTCTTTGTTTAAAAATAAATAAAAGTTTAGTCATAAAAAATATTTTTAAAACTTTGAACACTTCTGTCCTGTGCGAAATCATAGGTACACGAAAAAAGTGGATGACAGGGCGGGGGAGGGGGGGAGTATGGGGAATAAAGGGAATCTGAAGAACGGGGGGAGGGGGGAGGGGAGTTAAAGGGAGGAAGTAGTTGGGGGAGGAAAGAGATGATCGATACTGACTTGTTTACAGCGATAATTTTGCCCAGGGTGGACATTTAAAACGTGTTGCCAAGAATATTATTTTATTTCGTTTTTCTTATGAAAATTGGGATAAAGAACTTATTGTATTTAAGTGCTCACCTATCTAAGAATAATTATTATTAGGCACGAGTGTATTTAAATGATCACTATGTAAACTTGTACAGAGACAGACAAAACAAAACTATACAAAGATTTGAATAATCTAAAATAATATATTGCTTACTAATCTATTCTACATTTTTCCCGCGCTAAATTCCTAGATGCGACCGAATCTTTTTCTATTTTTTCTGTTTCTCATGTTTTGTTTGAGAGTTGTTAATGTTATCTTCAATGTTTAATAATACTGTGATCGAATTCTTAATATGAAAGGTGAACAGTTAAAGCTATTTTCAATACTAGGAATTTGAAAAAAAAATGTTTACTGTATAAAACAGGCGAAAAAATGGTTTTTTCTATTAATAATACCGAAAAGTTGCTTTGCAATAACCGGATTTGTGAAATAGTTAGTTATATAACTATAGTGAATGTATATAACTATAAATATATACTTGATTAAACCAATAAAAATACGAGAGACGCAGAATCCTATTTATCTGGGAATTTCTGATCTGGTTTTTATTTCACAAGCTTTGCCCCACTGACATCTATTGGAAACTTGGTGTACTTTTAAAGGGGGAATGTTGTTTTAACTTTGTGTGAGCTTTCGTCAGTAGCTGTCGCCCTCGTCGACAATAAATCGTGGACCAAAAATTTATATTAGAGCTTGCAATCAAATATTATTATTTTAATTACTTCTAACCGCTGGTTTTATGATTTTTTAAAAATTACATTTATATCCATTTTTTCTTGTTATTTATTTACAATGTATTTTTTATTATAACTTACATGATTTTTATTATTTTGAGCTACAATTCCCTCACCAAACGCAAGAGCCTTGCCTCTTTATGGTAAGGAAAGGCTATTATTATTTTCCTTTGTAACGCGGTGTAACATGTAAAAATATATAATTTAACGAATTTAAAAATTTACTCTGTGATAAAAATAATATTGACTACAGATTAATTGCTTGTGTAGTGGTGTACTGCTTCGTATCGCAACTGCGGGGATAGAGGGGACTGAGGGCTGGTGTTACAAACAATTTAGAGCGTTTGAAGCTTCTGATGTGCACAAATACATTCAAGCATGCCCTTTTTAAAATGATTTTCGTGTTCATAACTTTCCAACCAAATACCTACAGTTCTAACTATATTAGGAATCCATATAACTTTAATAATGCGTTTTATGATCTCATATTCCATATACCGACCTACAAACAAATTTAATCACATTTTTCAGAACTTTTTTTTTTAAATAAAGAAAAAAATCTTTTTCTAAAAACAATTTTTTTGTTTGAAAATGTTATAAAATAATTTAATCGGAATTAATGAAAATATAATAATTAGCAGTTTTGTGTTTGTGTAAAAGGGAGTAGATGAATAAATGTGAACTGAGTTGGGTAGACAGGATCTACCAATCTATTATGTTGATGAGTATCGGTACCGGGCGTAGCGGCCATAATACCCGGGTTTTATTTTGAAGGCGCCCATCTAAAATAGGTACCTAGTATGCATCCTAACAAACATAGGTACAAAAACACTTTCTATCCCTAAAGCCCAATTCATACGAGCGATATTTACACACCGCCCGAAAACCTTTGAAAATTTTGCGAAAAAAAAAGTATTCTGTCTAATTTTTTTTTTATCTATTAAATTATTAAACTTTTACCATAAATTATTTTACAGTTGCGTCGTAACATTAAAGAAGTGATGCCATAATTTCGGGTTTTCAGTTAAAACAATTTCAGTAAAAGTGTTGCAGTTATAATTTAATACATGTTTATACTTACTATAATATGTAGGTAGTTATACTAAACACAAGCATTTGCGTCATTAGGAGAGTGTATAAAATATGTAAGCTGTATTATGTTATATTGTGAAAATGTAAAATAAATAAATATGCATTAAAAAAAAATCAATTTGGGATCCTATGTATATCGGATAACCAACACCATTGCCATAGGCCACCCCAAGTGGTTTCCACGTTTAATGATTTAGCAAGGCTGTCCGAGTTCATAGGGGTGAAATTGTCCGGTCCTTGACAGTGGATGCGTCTGCCCACCCACTGCGTGACAGACTGGAGAGACTGGTTGAGGGAGACCTAACCTATACCTCTCCAGCCGGACTCTCTCGACTCATCGTCTTGCCCCGCAGTGGGAGAGATGGATTCATACTGGATTGTCCAGGATGGAGTCATTCCTGGACACATTGACCACCAGATTCCTATCCACCTCTTAAACCTGTTTACTTCTCACAACTCCCTCTCTTTATTTTCATTAAAATACCCTCCACACAGCATCCCCAATTATGGCGTTGAGGGGAATTCTTTTCGTCCAGGCTTACTTTGCTGAGATAATGTAAAATACGAACAAAAGTTACTGAACTTATAGCGTAAATAGGCAAGTACCAATACTGACAAATAGTTCCTACTTATTAGGAAAAATAATATGAACGTTTCAAAAACTAACAAAGATAATAAAAGTAAGCTACCAACTAGGATTATGAAGGCTTAGTATTTTTAATTAACTAGAGCTTTTCTAGAACTATGTGGGTAGTTTCTTCAACTGACTAAATCCGTCAAAGACTGAGTTTCTCTGGACCGCCACAAGCAGACGTCAGCATAACATTGATAACTCCCCAATAACCATTTCAGGAAGCGACATCACTCCAAATACGTGTATAAAACTACTGGGTGTCAATCTGGACGCTGATTTTTCCCTTAAAACTCAAGTGAACAGAACCGTAAGCACGGGGTTCTTTCAATTAAGGCAAATTAAAGCAGTAAGGAGAAATCTACCGACAGAAGCGACTAAATTACTAGTCAATTCGTATGTTGTTTCACGTTTAGATTATTGCAACGGAATATATGCAAGTCTTCCAAAATATCAAATCAACAAATTACAATCCGTTTTCAACGCTGCGGCAAGACTTATCACCGGCGTATCTAAATATTCCCATATTTCAGAGCATCTCAAAAATCTTCACTGGCTCAAATGTCCTGAAAGAATCCAGTTCAAGCTCTGCTGGATGGTATTTAAGTCCCTTAACGGAATGGCTCCGGCATACTTATCGGAATTGTGTATTCCAGAAAATTCCAATTCTCGACAGTCAACCCTAAGGTCAGCAGCGTCATCAGCTGTTGGAAGGTTAAAGGAACCAAAGCGCACACCAGATACTAAGTTCGGTGAGCGCGCTTTCGGAGTGTCGGGACCTAAAGCCTGGAATGCACTGCCATATGACTTAAGAACTATCACAGACTCGGCAGAATTTAGAGCTAAACTTAAAACCCACCTTTTCAGACAGTCGTATCCATAAACTCAAATTCTTTCACCTTCACATTCAATGCCCGCGACACTGTAAATAACTAACCTAAAAATGTAGAGAAAAAGAAAAAAAAAAAAAATAAATAAATAAAAAATAAAAAATAATAATAATAATAATAATAATAATAAAAAACTAAATAATTAAAAATAAAGTAAAAACTAACTATTTGTAAACGTTTTTAAATGTCATTTTAGTAACATTCTCCAGCCCTAAAGAGTCCTAAATTCTCCAGTCTTTTAAAATACATATTTTGATATTATCAACTCCATTTTTGCCACTAATCTTTTAAAATTTAATACTTATAGTGATGGGGGTAGCAAATGTAAAATCATGCAATGTCCAGTGTTTTAAATATAATGTCCTCCGCGAGCAAAGCCGTATCTTCTCCAAGCACAAACTTTCTAATTAAAGTGTTTATCGGAAGTGACCTGCAGGTAAGTATGTTTATGTATCCATTTGTAAATATTAAAATTAGATAGAACCTAAGAATTATGAATAAATTGTACAGCGCCCTTGAGGTGATTTTTCACAAAAACGGCGCTCTATAAATTATCCAATTATTATTATTATTATTATTATGATTGGTTGCCTAGAAATTAATCCATTTATTCTGGGCTTACGGCGTTCCAGGAAACATAAAACCTATCGATGCAACCCAAACTAATAATACGTAAGGGTAAGAATTGTCATAAGACGGGAGGGGTACTCTCCCCAACTCGGAGTCCCGACTCGAATTAAATAAATAAGTGTCTACCCACCTTCCTAATAAAATAAGTAGGTATCTACTTATTGATAAATTCATTTGAAATGTACCCTGAAAAATGGTAAATCTGAAGTTCTTAAGGGGGCCATCTCGTGTGAAGGCGATTTTTTTTGGTTAATTAAATAAACATACATCTGAGAACTTTTATAGTGAACATGTTTATTCGTATTCTGAGCACACTCTACAATTTTTCAGCCCGAAATCTTGGCTCATTGCTCAAGTACACGGCAACCTAGACACTCATGATTTTCGTGACTACGATTGCGGGCATTCTGCTTATCTGAAACCAAAAAAATCTAACGGCATTTTAATCTGTGATTTTTTCCATCCTTTTGAACACCAAACCTCATAAAAAAATGTTCAAGAGGATGCAAAAAAATTACCTTTCATTATTTTTTAACAATAATTTATTTCAAAACTAGTTCATAATTCACATATTAAAATGCGGTTCGATTTTTTTGTTTGAGATAAGTAAAATGCCCGCAATCGTGCTCACCCAAAACACTTTTTTATAAGATGAGTGGCTAAGTTGCTTTACTTCAGCAATGAGCGACTATTTCGGGATGAAAAAATGTAAATTGTGCTCGAAATATGTGGTGAAAAGTTCACAGTTGTATTTTTATTTGTTCGCCAAAAAAAATTCCAAAAAAAGCGAAAAAAGTGCCTTCACATGGGATGATCTCCTTAAGTAGGTGTAGGTATGATTTTTAACTGTTATGATTTTTTTTTGAGAAAAACTGAAAACCCAATATGAATAGTGATAATTGGTAATTCATTCATTTTAAACAGGTAGGCGTTGTAATAAGTATATCCAAGTCAAATAAAATGGTTGAAACGAGTAAATTTAAATAAATTAACATGCACAAGGGAGGTGGATATTCAAAGAAATGTATTAAAATACACTTTCACATGCTAATCTGATTTTTTTCCAAGTGACCCCATCATCGAAATTCTAGTTTAAAATTAATCCTCTTGTTAGAGAAATAGCACAAATAAAATTTTACTCCATAAAAATCAACATAATTTTCTAGTGAACGTAATTCGGTTCAATATTTTAATTGAAAAAAGTAATTGTAGAATCAAGAAATTGGTATAATATTAGTAATTAATTATACGAGAATTTCCGTTTTCTTCCTTCTATTCAGAGAAGAAACGGTTTGCTTCCGGAACCAACACCTTAGCTTAGTAAACCGGATTCAGTCATGGTTGGTTATTTTTGGGGGGTTTTGGGGGAACTAGGCACTTTAAATTAAAGCTAAATGGGAACTCTGGAAATAGACGCTTTGTTTCGAGGGTTTTTTGAATTTGGTCAGAAACTGCTTACTTTATTATTTTTTTTAAATAGCGTCCTTGCATTTTATTTTTCTGTTTACTCGGAGAAGTGAGTAAGGCGAATATAACACTTAATTATTCAGCATTTGTTTTCCAAGAAAACTAAAACAACTTGGCAATTTTTTTTTTTTTTTAAACTTGCGCAATTGATGTTACTCATTTGCGTACCTACTGTCTCAATTCTGTTAAAAAATATTTAATTGATATAAATTTATCAAATCCTTCAATCTTTTAAGTTAGTTACATATTTTAGTACACATCTCTTAATTCCGTGCTAATGGCGAATGGCACCTCAATAATTATGTAAAAAAACCTTTAATCAAATCTTTAAAAAAACCCCTATGGATTACAGTCATTAGAACACAGATTGCCGATAGAGATGCTTTTCTCGAAATATTCATATTTCATTAGAATATCCTCCACTGAGCCGTTGATCCTTTCAGCACTGTCAGAAAATACCTACGGTAAACGCTTGCTCAGCATCCAATTGATATTTTTCATTGTTTGAAACATTTATAGTGTTTACAATTTTACATAATATTTCATACACTCTCCTAATCAGATGACTCTGTTTAGGAGAGGACAACTTATTTATTATTACAACTATTTTGTCAGATAACACATAAAATTAATACAAATTTAGATAAGTTGTACTCACATTATACATACGAATGGTAAGCAAAACATAATATACAACAAAGTAAAATTTGTGATTAACAACAATTAATAAAATAATGATTTGGCTACAATATTTTAATTTAATTTTTGTGTATAATTACCGTAGTTTTCTTCCGATCGTAGTATATCGAGGAGTAATTTATTGAATAATTATACTCCCTGAAATACATACTGATACTGTGCTGTTGTAATTCGTACCAGTAATAGGGTTAGTTCACCGACAGAACTAATTATTTTGCTTATATTGAATGGTGGGATATTAATTTTATGAATGAAATCTTCATGTAACTGAAGTAGTGCAATTTAATCGTACATTTTTGACCCGGGGAATCTTGGAATACATTGTTTCTTATTAATATGGCTTTTTAAAGAATATTTTATGGATGATTTATATGCACCGCCCCCCCCCCCAAGACAGGATTCCATATTGTTGAACAGAATGCAGAATAAATGTCATTTAATATTTTTTATGATGTAGTATTTCTGAGCCTAAACAAAATAAATATATATAGATAAAAATGAGCTTTCTAATTCTGTCTACTGTAGAGTTTATTTGATTTTTCTATTTGATGTTATTGTCGATAATTATTCCACCATATTTTTATTATTTTACTACTTATGTGTATATAGTTTGAACATTTATATATTTTCAGCAAGAAAAGGGTAGGTAATTTACAGTCATTCTAAATGAGTTTTTAACTTCTTTGTGAGTTTCTCTCCAGAAAAATAACCTCTGCAAGTATTCCCAGAAATGACGCAGTTATGGCCTCAAGTAGGGAGAAAATAAGCACTTTAAAAGAGTATTAAGAATTCGGAACTACGAGTATCATAGAAAATTAAATTAATGGGTTAAAGCTTTTAGCAAAAAATTCTATTTAATTTTACTTACAAAAAGGTAACGGATGCATATTCAAAGAAAAGTATTTGTTGTTTTAAATATTTGAAGGGTTGTATTTCTTCCTCCTTAACCACAAACTAAAATATATAAATATGTAGATTAGGGTGTATCGATTTTTAACTTTTTTTTTGTTTTCAAATTCCAAGTTAAAAAAAAGTTGCTACTAGGCACCACATCTTATCACAAAAAGTTTTGGATTTTTTTTTTAAATTTAGGTCTCCCGCACAAGGCTTAAAGTTTAGAAAATTTACTAAAAAAGTCAATTTTTACAAAAATATTAAAATAATCTAAAACACTTTTATCCTAAGCTGCAAGTTAAAATTCTTCTAACAATAAGTACCAAAAACGTAAAAAAAATTATTAAAAAAATTTAGCACTTCATGTAGGTCTCCCGCATAAGGCCTAAAAGTCGTAAATTTCAGCCAACTTTTGAAATTTTGCAGTACTTTGATATTTGTGTTGTTCATAGTTCAAACCTTAAATTTGACTAAAATCTGGTTGAGCTTGGTTGGAATTATTGTAATAAGTGAAATAGCGAAAACTTAAATGTCGTCACTGCTGAAAACCAAGAGGCAGTAATCGACAAATCAAAAGTAGTACGTGAAAGACTTAAGTCTCGTAAAGAAGCAAGCTCAACTCGAACCTCCGATCTGTTGGCTATTTACTTTGATGGTCGTAAAGAGGAAACCATAACAAAAGAAATAGTAGCTGGTAAAAGCGTCAGAAAATCTATATTGGAAGAACACATCTCTATTGTTGAAGAACCAGGTTCCAAATATTTCGATCATGTAACTCCCATAAATGGAACAGGAAAAGAAATCGTTACATCACTAGTTAAGTATTGTGAAGAAAGAACTGTCGACCTGAAACAAACACAGGTACTTCAAAGGGAGTTAGTTATAACCTTATTATATTTTAGTTCATGTATGTACATTGTACATACATGAACTAAAATATATTACATTTTTTTTTGTATTAGGCAATTCACCCTAAAAAGATAATTCTAGCATATTAGTCATCGATTTCTGCCGTGACGCACACGTTTAGGAGTATGGTCGATGAACAAATTAAATGATGAGTACTATTGGAAAGCTTCTTAAACTGATTCATAAAATATATATTAGATTTAAATCACGTTTTTTGTTGTTGTTATTATTAGCAATCGCAGATGAATTCGGAAATTCCACGCGTGATTCAATTTCGATTACTTCGAAAAGATAAACACGTCACGCGACAACATTAATGATGAATTAATTTTCGACGAAATTTTTCACGGTTTTATTACATAATTAAGTAGTTAAACAATTTATTAGTAAGTGCCAAAAGCGTAGAACGTGAACAATAGAACATAACAATAGAATGTGAACGAGTGTGTGCCAAGATCGAGTTGTGTGGCGGTCCGTCCTCTCTGCCTACCCCTGCTGGGAAATGGCGTGATGGTTAGTTAATTAGTTAGCCAATAGCACCTACTTTTCTCCACTTCCGAAGCATATTTTTTCAGGAATTATGTATGTTATTAGTTATTATATACTGAATAATTAATTTTAAGCTTATTATAATTAAGCGCATTTGAAGTGAAATATCACAAAACTGCGCTATATAAATACCATGTTATTATTATTATTGAATAATAAATTGTTGCCGGCTCGCTTTCCCGTATTTCTACCGACTTATTACATATTTTCCTTAAATGCATTATGTTTCAAAGCAAAAAAAAAAATGTTATTCTTGAAGATAATATGTAGATACATTCCCCACGCCGAAACGGCAATCATATGAAATTCCCCCGATAGAAAGAAATCACGAAGTATGTATGCTCCAAAAATTATCATAAAACGTTTTTTCAGTTATTTTACAATTTCAAACAAGTTCAATGTTACATGTTATAAAAAATTCACAGTATTTCTTTAAATGCTATTTTAGACAATCCCTTTGAGATTTTTGATCTATTTTAAACGAGTCTTGTTTTATTAAACATTTAACACAATTTTCGCTTAAATATTATCGTTTTTAATATTAGCGCGTTATCTCTAACATTCGTATTTACATATATCCCCATCTTCTTCTTTTTGGGCGGATACACGTGCCTTAAGTGAATTCAAGGCAGAACTGAATACAGTTGTCACTAATAATATAGTAAAAATTGTTTTGGTAAGAAATTCTGGCATTCCAGATCCAACCCTTAATACGAGTAATACAGTTGATCTATGGATGATCTATATTCTATGGACCTTACTAATAAACGTTTTAAATTTTAGACAACTGATAAACAACCATTTAGAGGAAGGTACAATCCAAATATGTATGTATCCTTAGTGTGCCTTATATCGCCACGGATATAAAAATCCCTTGGCGTACTGCGTCTACATGTAACGATTTAAAGCACTAAAGTGTTTTTTTTATTTATTTTGTGAATAATTTTATAAGAAATAAAAAAGTTGATCAATGTAAACTGTTACAGATAATTTTAGCCATAAAATTATAGTTTTTTTTAATTTTTAACTTTATGAGTAAAAACTCAAATTATAATATTTAATTAAATGAAGGCAATATTAGCGAAACTCAATCAAAATCTAAAGACGGAAAATCAGAAAAAAATATTGGTTCCACTGGTCCCAGTGGAACCAAAATCTATTTCTGATTTTTCTGTCTTAAGATTTTGATTGAGTTTCGTTAATATTGCCTTCATTTGAATAAATATAAAATTATACTTTTATAAAGTGGTTTCTATAAGTGTATGTTCTATACGTTTCTAACGAAAAAACATTGTTATTAGTTTTCGCTTATATTTTGTAAAGTAAGCAATTTTATTTTGTCAAACTTAGCAAATCCACTTTGTGGCATCATTTTTAATTAATTGTATGACACCACCATATAATCTATATTATCGACATGTTTTAAAACAAAGTTTTCTTCGTCAGGATAAGAGATGACGAAGAAAATTTTATTTTTGAAACATGTCGATAATATAGATTATGTAGTTGTGGTAATTTGTTTTCATTTAATTTTATTTTGATTCTACCTAATGAAAATGGTAGAGAACGGTTCAATTTATCCAAAGCACATTTTTTTGGTAATTATAATTTAAATTGATTGGTAGTACGGATTAATAGAAAACAGTAATTTATCATTAATCTTCGCCTTAACGTAGGATAAATGGTTGTTTACCGGTTTTCTATAAAATTTAAAACATGCTTATTAATTAGGGGGTATTATGATAACAATGACATAACTAATAAAATGACAATAATTGTAAACGATGTAAATTATCGTATCCGTAAGGTCAAACAAAGACGCCCGAATAAAAGAATTTACTCACAATTTTAATTAAAAAAGTACTACTGCGGCACGTCTAAAATAAAAAAAAAAACTTGGAAAAAAGCTCAATTCGATCGCCCACGCCGCGCCGGTCGGACCAATTTATTTGTCAAACATATTTAAAAAAAAAATAAAACTCTCCCCCTATAATAAAACAAAATATTCGATCGCTTTACGTAGTTGCCACATCCATATAACGATTATTATTTTGTAGTAATTAAATTACACTATGTATTTCATTTATATTCTGGATGACTTTTGAATTAGGATCAGGACCACACCAAACAATTTGCCCGGAAGTTATGAAGCCTATTATAAATTATCAGTGTGTATGAACATAATACGAATGAGAATAATATTGATGAATGATATCTATTGAATGACACCAATGTATATTTCGTAGGCTCATGAACAGATAATACTGTTTTTTCGTAGTAAATCGATATCTATCGACATAAACATGAAAGCCATCGGTCACCTGCCATCGAAGATGTTTCAACACACATTATTATCCACGTGACAATTTTTTATCCAATTTTTGGAAGTTCTTGTTGTGATTCTTGAACGGTTTTTATAGTTATTTTTCAAGATTACAAAATAATTTACCATTGATGAAAAAAACGAGGTTCCTCAATTCTGGGAATTTACTGATTCGTTTATTTGTATTTTTACTATGAAAATTTATTGTTGAGTTTGAAAATATTTTTAAAATACAATTTTTTCATTAAAAATCATTTCAATGCCCCACACTAATCTCGGAAAACTTTTGATGTTAGTCATCAGCATCCATAATTTTATTATGGCGTTATTTTTGGTAGGTAGAGAAAATCTTTAAAATGTTAAATCAACAATAAACAACGCTTACGAAATGTAAGTTTTAAAATCTTGACGTAATAGATATTTAAAAAACATGTATTTTAGTTGATATTATTTCATCTCGTTATGAAAATGACGTTGAGAGCTCTAAATAATAGTTTTTAACCAAAAACCTCAAACCGAAAGATCTGTCTTAATTTCATTACGCGTCAGCTCAAGCTTCGATAGTTTTACATGGGATAATGAAAGAGATTTTTTTAAATAATTTTTGTTCATTATAACTAGATTTACTCCAATAAAAAATTTAGTTATATATGATTACAACACTGATAACAATACTCTCGAGACATTAACACAAATTAAAGACTTAGGCATCACTTTTCAATCAAATCTTAACCACATAACCGAAATATCTAATAAAGGCTTAAAATGTTGGGATTTATAACTCGGCTAAGTAGAAATTTTAGCAATATAAAGTGTATTAAACTGTTATATTTTGCATATGTTAGAAGTCAACTTGAGTACAATTCTACCATCTGGAACCCATATTATAATATACATGTACAAACTGTTGATAGAATACAAAACAAATTCTTATGTTTTATAAATTTTAAAATGGGTATTCCAGCAATCATGACTACAACACTACTTTAAATTATATGAATATGCTCAAATTGTCAAGACAGAAGAATTTTCACTGACTCGGTATTTCTGTATAAAATTCTAAATGATTTAGTTGATAGTCCTGTATTACTTGATTTGATAAGCTTCCGGATTCCACTACGTAATAATAATAATATTTGGCTGATTTATATAGCGCCGTTTTGTGAAAATTCATCTGAAATGGCGCTGAAATACGTGATTTATTTATTTATATTTATTTACGCCCTAGTGGGCTTTTACAAGAATAGAAGGAAAAGTATACTAACAGTAATAATTATGTACTCGTATGTTACTAAATCAATAAAACAGAATAAATAAGTAAGCAATCATCATCACAAGCTATAGAACATCATAACAGAAATTAAAAACATTAAAGAAATTAAACATCATAAACGAAATGAAATAGTATGAGTAATAAGAAAAAATCAGTAATAAGACCTGAAATACAATAAAGTGCAATGTGTAAGAGCTAGTTAGTAGGTATAAACAAACAATTGTATGTGTATAATAATGTAGAATGATAAAACAGAACTAAATAGAACAGCAAAATAAAATTAAAATAAGGTTATAAATTACTAGTAAGGTTTTAGAAGAGAGATGGTTTTATGAAAAGAACAAAAATAATTAAAGATAATTATTAGCATTAATACTAGAAGTCAGGATTTATTTCCGTGCAGAAATTCTGGAACTACTCATAACTACCATTATTTATTCTTCTTTGCCCAGAATACTAATGGAGGGAAACAATTATACCAAGTCAGTGGACATCTCCAATTTATCTTTAAACAAATATAAAATATTGTTACTGAGGTAGTTCAGTTATGTACAATAAATACTGTATAGTTCTTACTATCATATGTAAAAGCCTCAAAAAACGGCGTTAATAAATAAATAAAATTTCATAGTTTACTCTGGTTTATAGTTAACTCATGGTACCTAAACAAAGTTAACCTAGCTGTTGGATATCCTTCATGGAAACATTTCTTACCGGGTATAAACAACAGGCTCATTAATTTGACAGCGTTTATATACATTTGACGTGAAAAAACATTTTGGTTGAACGTTGAAGGGCTTCATAATATTTTCAATCCGAGGAGATAAACCTGTTTTCGTAATTCAATATCAATATTCGCTCGAATAGAATTTAAATAGTCCTGCATAACTTCTGCGAACTATTATAATTTATACAAACACATTTTAAGTATGTAAATAAAGAGTGAAATACATCATTTTATATCTCTACTACGAATTCACTTGTGAAATTAATGCCACTTTTATAGAAACTCGATTGATAAAAAGCTGATAAATTGATAATAAGTGGATGTTTCCAGCTTTAAAGCTCGTATTTGAACTTTCTCCGCGAGCTAAAAATAGTCGTGTTGAAATTGAAATCTTATATACAAATTTCGTGACTCCAGAGCTCTCCGCTAGAGTATGTACCGAATTTAGAGTATATCAAAACACTAAGTACCGGTCGCTCAAAAAAACATTTTTCCTCCATACTATTCGGACGCATAAGATTTTTTGAAGAGAAAACTTATTTAGTACCGTTGTGATTTGAAAAAGAGACAAACACACATGTATAGGATTTAGCCTGCGAGAGAATGAGATAGAATAATCGTTCTCCTCTTTGCGCAGTGCTTCGTAGCCTCCCCGTTCTTGTCTACAGAACTGCACACATGTTTTTTTAAATTATTTGTATGTAAATACGCACATGAGTTCCAACTGCTCCCAACCGCCTGGAGCCAGTGAGACTATGGCATTCCCAAATTGGGGTATGTTGCGAAGCTGAAGGTAGTGGAATTGGAAGGAAATGGGGCAGAGGGAGGTGGCAAAGCACCTGGCTATTCAGCTCTAGTCACCAAACACCTAAGGTATATTATTTTAACTATTCACCATACCTAAGGTATATTATTTTTAAATGATTAAATTGTGAAAGAACACAAATCAGTCAAATAAAATTTACTTTCGCGCGCCGGAAATTGAACCCGCGACCTCCGTATCGCTAGTCGCGAGCCTTACCCCTCAACCACGGAGGCCGTCATTAAGACGATTGAAGGATTATTAATTATATTTAATAATCAGTATGGAGATTATTTCGTTCTTATTACTATCACGTAATTCAAGAATATATCTGACATGGTTTATTATTATGTCATTTTTTAAAAATATTAAAATATCTTTTCAGCCAAAGTTAAAGCTTTCTCTAAAAAAAAACGTTAATAATTTCGATAAAATAATACGATAATTTAGCGTCAATTTATTTATCTATAAGAATGGGAGTGTTTTTTTTGTGGTAGCATCCGTTAAAAAAACCCGCGTTCCAAGTAAAACAACGTGTTGACTGCAGGCCCAGGGCCTTCACCCCTTGTGGCCGGTGCCCGATGCCCGTTGCCTTGGGCCCGGTGCCCGGCCGCGGGTTCCTTGTCAGTTGCCTAAATGCAGGCGGTGTATAAATAGTGCACGCTGGGCTGGGGGGAGGGAAAGGGGAGAGGGAACCGAATAACTGTTTAGGAAGGGCCTGGGTCGCATCGGCATCTAAAAACTACGACCAAAACTTCTCAATATGCGGGGATTTTTAGTGGTATGCATTTGAATCAATACTTTCTGGAGCTTTCGAGATATTTTTGACCATGAAGAGTCATTGGGATCTGTATAATTTCTGCCAGAGGTAAGATATTGCCAACTTTTTATTTGTGTGACGACTAAGTAATCTAACGTTCCTTTGAATCAACAGTGGGTCTTAAAAAGATAAAAACTTATTATGTGTTATAATTTTTATGGCGCATTGTATTATATTACGAATAATAATAATAATTCGATAATTTGTAGAGCGCCGTTTTTGTGAAAAATCACCTAAAGGACGCTCTACAATTTATTATAAATTCTTAGGCTTTATTTAATTTTATAATTTATTCGTATATACCTAGCCGGCAGGTCACTTCTGATAAACACACTTTAATTAGATTGTTCACATAGCACTCTTTTTAGGGTGAATTGCCGTAAACAACAAACAAAATATTAGATGTTTGGAGAAAATACGGCTTTGCACGCGGAGGACAGTGTATTATATTATATTTATATAACTGCATAAATAGATCCTACATACATGTGTACATAGGTCCTGTGACATAAAAAAATACTATTTATGAATATTATTTTAATTTGCGGAGAAATTATTAAAGTATACTAATATGATCATACATTTATTGTGATACTTTTATATGTCACTGTTTCATTCAGTACATATATATTATGTACTGGAAAAAATACAAATAATTGGCTTGTAGAAATATATTTCATTATTATCCATCCCTGTTGGAGTTTATTAAACAAGTGAATAAACACGCTAATATCACTAATCATATTGTGAACATTTTACCATAGTTATAATCCATCCCTCAGCTAAAAGAGAATTGTGTTTTTTATCTAAATTAATAAAGATGCTGAAATCACTATTAGTGGTGTGAACATTTCAACTTAGTTATAAGCTATAATCCATTCCTCAGACACAAAGAGAATTGTGATTTTTTAGTAATTAATAAGTAGGTATGCTAATATCACCATTATTAAACTGAATATTTCAACTTAGTAATTATCCATCCCTCAGATATAAAGCGAATGTTTTTTTTAGTAAATTAATAAAGACGCCAAAACCACTAATACTAATGTGAATACTTCTACTTATTTATTATCTATCCCTCAGATGTAAAGAGCATGGTGTTTTTTTAGTAAATTAATAAATATGCAAAAACCACTCATACTAATGTGAATATTTCAACTTAGTTATTATCCATCCCTCAGATATAAAGAGAATGGTGTTTTTTTAGTAAATTAATAAAGACGCAAAAACCAATAATACTAATGTGAATATTTCAACTTAGTAATTATCCATTACTCAGATATAAAGAGAATGGTGTTTTTTTGGTAAATTAATAAAGACTCAAAAACCACTAATACTAAAGTGAATATTTCTACTTAGTTACTTTCTATCCCTCAGATATAAAGAGAATGGTGTTTTTTTAGTAAATTAATAAAGACGCAAAAACCGATAATACTAATGTGAATATTTCAACTTAGTAATTATCCATCACTCAGATATAAAGAGAATGGTGTTTTTTTGGTAAATTAATAAAGACTCAAAAACCACTAATACTAAAGTGAATATTTCTACTTAGTTACTTTCTATCCCTCAGATATAAAGAGAATGGTGTTTTTTTAGTAAATTAATAAAGATGCAAAAACCATTAATACTAATGTGAATATTTCAACTTAGTTATTATCCATTACTCAGATATAAAGAGAATGGTGTTTTTTTATTAAATTAATAAAGATGCAAAAACCACTAGTTCTAATGTGAATATTTCAATTTATTTATTATCCAACCCGTAGATATAAAGAGAATGGCGTTTTTTGGTAAATAAAGCTACTAATGTCATAATTAGTAATGTACCTGAAATGTTTAAATTACTGGTTATTATATTTAAAAAATCTTTATTTAAAAAAAAAAAAAAATACCATGTTCTATCTGAGATTTGGATTGTATCTAATTAAGATAGTTATTTTTTTTATAGTAAATAAAGATGCTAATATCATAATTAATCTAGTCCCAGCGATAGCTCGTATGGACGTCATCGACGTTCGTCATCTTCCTTCTCAGGCGTCTTGTTTGAAAAAGAAAAATACAGAATATGATATAACGATCAAGTCACGTGCGATCTCTCGCTGGGGCTAGTGAATAGTAGTACCTATTTAATTATAGTAATTTATTTTTGGGATATTATTCCATGTTGCTCTACCTACTTATCTAGCCAACGTTTCGGACAGTTATAATAAAAATGTGATTACACATCTGCCCTGATGATGGACACTGTAAATAAAGTATAACTTTCGATAAAGAAGGAGGTAGAGCAGCAACACGGCATAATGCGCCAAAATTAAATAAAAAATAATAAGTACCAAATTATATTTTACCTGTATTATGTTTAACTGCCAGTTGTTTCACGGAATTTGAACAATCCATCAAATTAATTTTCAAGTTCTGTGAAGTATCTGATGCAAAATAAAATTAAAATAACAAGACTTGAATAGAACTTCAAAATTAACTTTTAAAATTTATGATTTTTTCAAATTCTGTTAAACAACCCGTTCTACGTTTTGCATTGTTATTAAAGTATTAAAAATTAATTCCATTTCGAAATATTATATTTTTTTCTTGTAATAGAAGTCAATCTCAATTTCTAAAATATAAGTGCAAAATCAAATTACATATTTTAAATAAATGGATAAGCATTGGAGCTTTTAATGCGTTAAGTGACGAAAAATCCACAGGCTGGGTTAATTGTAGATACAATTGTTAATGAAATATATTATGTATATTAACATCTGTAGAGATTTTCTATCCAGTACCTACCTATTCCGTAAATTTGTTAATTAAATTTTAAATTACGCAGTACACTGCACGTGTATAAAACAATTATTTGTTTTTAGACCTTGAACTTTGCTCTAGGTACCTACTAAATGGATGTCAACTCAGTCACTAAACTACAAAATATATTGTGGGATACATAAACTTTTTTTTATTGAAGTGTTTTGTTTTCAAGAATTTATATTACCCGTTACCGAATCATCAAAATTGATTTCAAGAATAAATAAAACCAGTAAAGAAAATATTCGGCCCTTAAAGTTGGGCAACCATTGCCTACGGCCACAAAGTATTCTCACATTCCTAGATAAAACTTTTGGCGGCTAGTTTGTTTAGTACTAGAGGAATCGTCCAAAGGTTCGGTCGTGTCTCTCTGTCTCTCTGTAATTCAACAGTTCCGTTGTTAACCGATAAAGTTATCATTCAATAAACGGAGAAGCGCGTTGCTTCCAAAATTCCGTTGCACATTTCGGGTCTGTAGATTTACCTTCGCGGGAAACGGCGTTTGGGAAAAGAACCAAAAGATATCACTTTTCCATTTAAAAAATACAACTGTTTGAATGCGAGGGCGTACTCATTCAACGCCACGTGAGGTTTAAATATACCACGTAGTACTACTTGTTTGTAGTATAATACTCTACACGCAGGAAACCGAAGCTTGCGTGATTCATTCATTATACGCTTGTATTTTTCTTCGAATATACGACTAAACCTTCGCACGTGGTCAGGCACTGTATTGGAATGTCAAAAATTTCCGCCAAAGGACGGCGCTAGTATTTCTTACGTGTTGTTACAGCGTAGTTTGCTGCGTCATAATATTTGTGATTAACAATTTATACCAACCAGTCACCAGTGGACACACGGTTTCGACGCGGATTGCGTTTCGGCTAGTTTAAATACGGTTCATCGTTCCTGTTGTTTATGATTTTAAATAGAAGTTGATGGTAAAAGAACATTAAAATGTTCTTTGCCTTCTTCATTTAATGTTGGATTATGCAGTGTATTGTTAAAAGCAAAAATAACGAAAATGGAAAGCGAACAAGGCGGAAATGGAAATCTCTCAGCAAGTAAGTATCAAAATACATTTTTGATGATAGCTACTACGACACTGCTTTTTTAGTAAAGTGTAATTATAAGTATAGGTACTTTTCCGTAATGTTTTATTCAGATGATTGTTTTCTATTAAGGAACATTTTTGTTTAAGTATTTAGAATGCCAACTATAACGTACCCGAATTGTAAATACGTTGCATAATAAATATATACTTCCTGTTTACTGTGTATTAATAATTTGTGGCAGTGCCGTAGCGAGAAGTATCCCATCCGGGGTAAGTTCTGTTAACAACACTCCCTCGAGTTTTAGATTTTAAACCCACTCGAACTGATAAAAATGATTGATGTGTTTTATTTGTTTACTTTTGCTATTACTGTTGCTGTTTTGTTTTGATAATAATAGATACGCACAATTGTGTACTTTTGTTCCCTAATACACACCCACCTCTCTATTTTGTTTTTCAAAATATTCAATGAATTATTTAAATATTCATAAACGTCTTTCGTTGCATAGACAATATTACACGATTCATTGATTTTGAGCTTAATTTGTAGAGCTCCGTTTTCCGTTTTAATTTTATGTTTTTCTTTTATATATTCCATCATATTATTATTTACTAATTGAATTTAATGATAAAAAATAGTATTATTGTAAATATAAAATGATAAATTAATTAATTAATAAATAGTAAATTGGGAAAAAAATTCAATGTTAGGTATTGTATACATACTATTATTTACTAATTGAATTTAATAATAAAAAATAGTATTATTGTAGGTATATATAAAATGATAAATTTAAAAAATAATAAATAGTAAATTGGGAAAAAAATTAACTTTTAAAAATCTTAGGTGTAATTAGATTTCAATTTATTCCGAAGTTGCTAGATTAAAAATATACCTGGTTTGAAAATTAAAGAATTAACCTGAAAATCAATATAAGTAAAAAAAACTAACAATATAGTATACAATAATAATATGGTCAGATTACTAAAGGAGTAATTTAAAAAAAGAAGGTTTTAGCTTATGCATAGATTGGCTGAGTGTAAAGCTTTTTTGAGCGTGGAATTTCACTAAATTTCGTTACAAAAATGTTTTAATAATATATTTTTTTTTGTAAAATAAACCTATGGTAGTACAACATTATTAACAAAATACATATATAACAATGTAAATTGATCTAACCTGAAGGTTAATTCCGGTCACAAAACGCGCCCATCTGCCGCTGCCCGTAATCGTTACCGCACTGGCTCCGGGGTAATAGGTACCTACTCACTCACACTAATCAAATCACCATTTTGTCGCGTAGAAGTGCACTATGGCCAATGCTCACCATGCGCTTGCAACGGAACCTGATCATTTCAAATAGGCATTCACGTAGATTCCTAAAAAAAATACATGTTTATGTATTATTGTATTGTGCGCGTAGATACTATGGTACCTACCCACCTACCTAATGTGGTAGGGGTAGTACTGAAACTAGTGTTTTTCGTTGCTTATTCCTTCTTCGTAGCTTGATGTTATGTTTAACATATATGTTTGCCATGAGGAAAGAACGGTCCTTCCGAAACCGGTCGGCGTTAAACAAATATACAAGTGGTTCAAACAAATTAATATTGTTTCTTTTATTTATAATGGATAACCCCAAAGTTATAGCTACATTCAAAAGTATAATATTATTTTACTTACCATTCATACATCTGATTAAAATGATAATAATTATCGCCCCGGTGAAAGACCACCACTCGATCGATAGCTCAGAATCGATACATTCTGATTGCTTGATATGGCTTTAGTCGCGTTGGTAAACTTTCTGGTTGACTATTTATTATGCGAATATTTTTTAGAAAAAACTTTTGATTCACTTTTATTACTGTAGAATAAAATATTACTATTTGAATTAAGATCAATGGAAAACACTGCATTCAAAACTTCAATTCAAAATATCTTAGAATACTGGTACAAATTATTGTTAATGTTTATCAGTTTTTATTTACTAAGTAAGAAAGCAAATTTTCAATTTACGCATTTAATAAAAATTTTAAATGCATTATTTCCCATTGCCACGAATAAAAATAGTTTTTTTTTTAAACATTCGTATTAAGCTTGTCCAGTCATCCCGAAAGTTTACCGTCGCATTTAGTGACCATATCCGATGAGTAGGGACCTTCCCAGCCTTCCTCTTTCCCCTTTCTATCCCCGTCTACTTCCTTTAACACAGTGGTTCCCGACCTTTTTTTGACCAGGGACCACTAATGTCATAGTGTTTTCACAGGGACCACAAGGTACAATAATGATAAACTGTTAATCGAGTAATAAAACGCGTCCTTGCATTTATTACTCTCATTTTGCAATTCAATGTGTTCTTCTTAGACTTCTTCAGCTACCTCTCCATCATTATTTAAGTATTTAGCTTCTCCTTACTATTTTTTTTTTCTTAGTTTTTCTTTATGTTTAATTTAGCTTCTCTTAACTATTTTTTTCTTAGTTTTTCTTTATGTTTTTCTTGTCAGCGAAAAAAAAACAAATTTTATCAGCGAAAACATGTTTTTAGGCTTACTGTCTTATTTTAGCACTCTTTATTTTTATGTATCTTTGTAAAGCTGTTTGTTTTCCAAATAAAGATTATTATTATTATTATTAATACCAAAAGGGTTACGAATCAGCTTTTGGATGCCTTTCGATTTGGTTTTGTAGTAAATGAATAAATGTTTAGTGGACCATATGTTAAGTCTCGCGGACCACCGTGGTCCACGGACCACCGATTGGGAATACTACGACATTTTTCAACTGGGGCTGCCATAGTCACATTGTTTCAAATTTGTGCGATATTCATATATATGCGGTAGTCATAAAAACTTAAACGACTAATGCATTAAAAAGAAGGGTGACATCACTGAGGAGGATAATACGTACACAATACTACTTACGTTAATTTTAAATAATAATATTTGGATGATTTGTATAGCGCCGTTTTTGCGAAAAGTCACCTCAAGGGCGCTGAACAAATATTTTGTAATTTAATTCCATAGTGCTCCATTTTATCACTAACTATAGACAGATTAACAGATTGCATCCACTGGCTCGTCGATCACTAATACACATTACATATTACTTTGGTTACAGGTTACAACGGAGCTTTTAGCGAAAAGATGCATCTTTCGTTACACACATAAGCATAGGTACATTCAGTGGCGTAGCGAGGGGGGGGGGATGATATCCGACCTAGTGTCACCCCCCCAAGGGCACAATTTTCTAATTCTCTAGGCCACCCCCCCCCCAGGACGAACCAATTTTTTATGAAGTAAAAGTGCGTTTCAACTTTAATGGGGGGGAGGGGGGGTGACACCACGTTATCCGCCCCGGGTATCACCCATGCTAGCTACGCCACTGGGGACGTTTAATAAATAGTAGCTTACCGCGGTGTATTATTCGGCTATTTTAAAAAAAAAAATTTCACAGCTTTTACATAACTTTTTTTTTTTCATAACTGACTTTTCAAAGAGTTGTCTAGTTGACTTGATTCTGAGTTGGCATGGAACCTATTCTAACACATTTCGAATCTGGTTGCACTTGGATTTTTCAAAATGTTGACGTAATTTAAGTAATGATTTAATATCGACCGAGAGGCAAAAATCGAGGCAACTGGAGCCCACGATTTAAATTGAATCCCCTCTGTTGATGGAATTATTAGATTTTTCTATTAATTTTTATTGATGCGGGTGAAACTAGTCCTTTATCCGTTGATTGAGTATGAGTGTTATGTGACAATGTTTTGTACAGTAACTGCCCATAAGCCACTGATGAACTTTTAATGTCGCCAACATGAGAAAATACTAAAAAACAGGATACAATATTGGGTTTTTGTTGATGAAAATCAAAAAAATATTTTTTCAGGATTCATGATCGTCTTTACATGGTATAAAATGAAGTCGCTCCCGCTGTCTGTGCGCTTAGATCCTTTAAACTACGCAACGGAATTTCATGCGGTTTTCACCAATAGATAGAGTGATTCAAGAGGAATATTTTTAGGTATACAATTTGTCAAGGTTTTGTGTAAATTGGTTGAAATACATAAATACAGGGAGCGGGCTGGCAAGCAGGCAGCGGGCGGCTTGCTGGCAAACGGGCTGTGTGGATTTGATTTAACAGATGGCGTTGGTTATAAAGGTTGGGTAATGGCATGGCGTGGCGTTGTGTTTCGTTATCCACAGCAACGTGTAACTGGGTCTACTAGTTATAGATAATCTTTAATAAATTCTTGGATATTTTTGGTCCATTATTATTTTGAAAATAATAATAATCAGATTAATTTACGATAAAAAAATATTTAAAACAGCTCACCTAGATTCGACGGCCGGCGTGGTCGAGGGGTGTAAGGCTCTTGACTCGCAATCCGAAGGTCGCGGGATCGAATCCCAGCGTGGGCAAATAAATTGTATTTGTTTAATTCGTGTTATTTCACAATTAATTCATTGAAAAAATATATAGTTTATTTGCGGCACATTCCAGAATGGTAGGTACTCAGTATCGCCCTGGTGTAAGACCACCATCCGGAATTTAAACGTTGCTTGAAATGGCTTTAGCCGTGTTTGGTGACCAGATCTGAATAGCCAGGTACTTCCCCACCTTCCCCTTATCCATATCCTTCCCCTTCTCACTATCTTCAGCCTCACAATATACCCCAATTGGGGATGCCATAGTCTCACTGGTTCCAGACGGGAGCAGCTGAGACTTTTGTGAGGTAGGTATTCATATTATATAGTATTGTAGGTATATCGCGATTCGTAATGATTAATGACTAATAACATTTTTAGTTTGAAGTATGAATTTTTTAAAATCATGTAAATATTATGAGTATTTCATATTTGCTTGATACAAAAATCCCCCGAGCTTTCAATAAAATATAATGATTTATTTGGTACAGATGATTTTTTAAAAATAAGAATTCTTTCATTGCTTATTTAGTTAGAAATACATTTAAGTGAATTTTTAATAAATCCATTCCTAGGCAAAACGTGGTGACGAAACATACAGTACTTAGTGAGAATAATTAAAAGCTAGAGTGAAGATGCGGGTTCCAAACAATTAATTCGTTGAAAATAACTACTTCCTTCATTATAATTATTGTTGTTCAGAAAATCCGACGTCATCCATTCTGACGTAGTTTATTTTAATTTTATGAATATTGTCATTCCTAACTAACTAACTAACTAACCATCACGCCGTTTCCCCGCAGGGGTAGGCAGAGAGGACGGACCGCCAAACAACTCGGTCTTGGCACACACTCCTTGCCTCGTTCACATTCATACACCGTCTCATACATGCTCTTCTATTATTCCGACTCTTCACATGGCCCGACTCAAGTATCTGATTCACTTGGTCGTGCCATGTCTTTCTCGGACGTCCCCGACTTCTTCTACCATTCACATTTGCATCATATATTCTCCTTACACTCCTTTCCTCGTTCATTCTCTCTACATGCCCGAACCATCGGAGCGTTCCTTTCTTGATCTTACTCATTACGCTTACATCAGCCTTGCATTCTTTGCGGATCTCCGCGTTTCTCACACGATCATACATGGTTTTACCACACATACGCCTCAGGGATCTCATTTCTACAGCATTCAGTCTACTTTCATCCTTCCTCTGCCAGTTCCATGCCTCACTGCCATACATCAGGGTAGGTACCAGTACTCCATTATGGACGGCTAGTTTCGCGTCTTTGGACAGTTTTTTGTTGGTGCCAACGGCGTTCAGTCCTCCATTAATAGAGTTACCTGCATTCACCCTTCTTTCAATATCTCTTTCAGCCTTCCCATCTCTCGTAAACATACTTCCCAAATAAACAAACTCATCCACCTGCTCCAAGCATTCATCGTTCACAACTATATTGCATACTGTTTTCGTACTCTCTCTTTCAAACACCATGACTTTAGACTTACTTACATTCATCATTAACCCATCTGCTTGTTTAGGAATAAATACATCCCAAAACATGTAATCGCGTTATACTTTCATAAGACCAAAAACGTCCCGAGCGACCTTACAATTTAAAAGCTATATATCTCTCTTCCTCTCATGCAAACATATGTATTTTTTCTTTTAACCAGAAAGAGAACAAAATAATGCTTCTTATTGTCTTTGAAATATGAAAGCTGTCTTCCATAGATATTTTACAATCTCGATCCAAAGTGACAGTTTGACCGGTTTGGCGCAAAACCGAGGCTTCCAGATTGTGAGGTGCGAATATATTGAACCAAGCAGACGGGTTAACTCATTCTTCATACATACTTCGTTCATCCTTGACACGAGAGACTGTAGATCTTCCATACTGTTAGATATCAGCACCGCATCATCAGCATACAAAAGGCAACATACTTTCAGATTACTCAATTTCGCGCCCAATCCCATCTCTTTCAATTCTTGCATACAATTATCCATGTATAGATTGAATAACCACGGCGACATTACGCAGCCTTGTTTAACACCTTTCGTGATGTCAAACCACCCCGTAAAATAATTGTCATTCCTAAATCTAAAAATCACTTATCACAAGGGCACTTATATTGATTTCATTTAATACTGAATGCAATGTTGCATAATTAATATAATGTAAGCACACCCACACCAAAAATTACTCTTGAAAATTGTTTCATTAATATAAATAACCCCTTTGCTTAAGGCTTCCCAACCTTCGAAAAGAAGAAGATGGAGTGACACGAAATTACGAATGTTAGAGGAGAGCGCTAACATTTACAGCGCCAATATCGATGCGAAAATTGCGAAAATGTTTAATAAAACACGACTCGTTTAAAATAGAGCAAAAATCTCTTGGGTAGCGTCTTAAGTATCATTTAAAGAAACATTGTGAATTTTTTCACAAATATAAATTATAAGATAATAGAAACAGACTTGTTTTTTAATAATTTTTGGAGCATACTTTGCGATTTTTTTCTATCGAGGGAATTTCATATAATTTGCGTTTCGGCTTGAGCAACATCTATAGATACATTATCTTCAAAAATAACATACATTTTTTTAAGAGCTTAAAAACTTCAAATCTTTAAGGGAGATATGTAAGAA
Source organism: Limnephilus lunatus (assembly GCA_917563855.2). Taxonomy (NCBI): domain Eukaryota; kingdom Metazoa; phylum Arthropoda; class Insecta; order Trichoptera; family Limnephilidae; genus Limnephilus; species Limnephilus lunatus. The sequence continues at coordinate 66,987,969 of OU830597.1, read as the reverse complement.
ATCGGTAGAAATTCGAGTTGCGGCCTCTTTTTTTTTTCACTCTTAAGTAATTATCTAGGTATATAAATATTCCGAATTCTTAATGTACGAATAAAAAAACTACAAAATTCAACAGGAAAAAGCATTTCCGATATTATTATTTATATGGACAACAGGGATGATTTGTATAATTCAACTTAATCGACCGAATTATTATGCCTTGTTCATACTAGGAGTGAAAAGCTCCCGGCGCTTTTTTTGTCAATGATCGTGGGAGTAATGACAGTGACGACCTTTTTTGATGCTGAATATTGAACCTTATGAACCCTTAGGCATCTAGCTAGTATATCCGTCCTTATGAAATTATTTCTTTAACCATAATTTTTGCCTTTTAAATTTTATTAATTTCTAATAGATCAAAGTTTTATTCGAAATATTTTTTGCACCTTGTTAATTACATAACTGGGGGCCTAGTCTCTATCTTTTATTAACGTCTGTTAGCGCGATAATTACGTCACAAACACGTATTTTGACCGATACGCTAATTTTGGTAGTCTCTATCAAGAACCTTAACAGATTTTAAATTTGCTGTTAAGCAAAGTTAAGCTAATGGGCGACGCCTGTGGACGCCCTTGTATTTTGACAGTTCTCGTTGATTTTGGTAGTCCGTAAGTCGGAAAGTCAGTTTACTAACGTTGAATTTCACGTTAAGCTATCGGGGTCGATCGGCCTACCGATTAGTGGCGATTAGTTAACAGGGAACATTTAGATGTGTCAAATTGCCGAAAGACATACTTTTCAAAGTTGATTAATTCGAATTTTGTTCTTTAAAAGGTACCTAAGTGACATAATGTACGGTGAATTAAAAGATACGTCAACTGAAATATTTACCTAGCCTCCGAACTTTTAGGCACTTTCAACAATTACTACAAGAAACAACGGGTAAAGTTCAAAAATAGGTTATTAGTTTGAGTTATTTAAGTAATTTGTGCGAAACTTTCGAAAACGTCAAATGCAGCGAAGAGATCGTTTTATTGAGGAAATTTTCACTAATAAAAATAGATTTTTGATTCAAATTTTACCTCTCCCGACGTAAATAGTTGCTTATTGTATGTTTACTATAATAATATGCACCAAATAGGTACGTGTCTATTGCAGTCTTATTGATAATTTGTGTATTTATGTAGGTACGTTAGCCACAGCCAAAATATACAAGTGTCATGTGATTACAACGCTAATCGATCTCGACTATGTGTTTCTTCAAGAAAAAAACATTTACGAACACTCTATCGTCTTGCAGTGCTCTAAATTGACAAGTGTCGTGTTATTATTGAACCTCTATCCATAATCTTTAAGAAATATCCATTTACAAACCTCTTTCATGTACAATTTGACTATACATAATAAAAAAACCTGCCGCATCCATTTCTGCATTTTTACTCAATAACAACACATAAAATCGTTGGTAATCTGATTTATTCAAGCATTGACACAGTCATAGTACTGCAAGTAACACACCTCTGCAGTTAATATGACAATTTAAATCACCTCGTAGGTAATTGATGACACCTGTAATATTTTATTTATTCAACAGCACACATCAAACACTTAACATTATGTCTCTCACTAATCATACAACATAATACAAGACAAATTTAATAATCACTTAACGAACAGACACTTTTATAAAATTCAATACACCAAATGTCATCGCTGTTGTTTTTATATACATTTCCTGTCACTGTATCTCAATTTAATCCATTCCTGCCTGCTTTCCTTCATCTGCATTGTCTACTCATATCTGCAACAGTACAATACACAAGCAATTAGTATATTTACGCTTTAAAATGACTTTTATATCATTATCTCTTCTGACACAAACATTATTTAAAAACACCTAGCAATCTTGTAGCGAAACTCTATCAAAGTTCACCACCTTAAACAGTATCATTTTAATCTATCAAAGTTCACAACCTTTTTGGAAGCAGTTAATAAAATAATTACATATTTTGTCTAATTAATTCAATATATTATCTATGTGTCCAATAATTATTCACACAGTATAATATACCTACATATCTTTAAAATAGGTACACACCATCACTGTTGAATTATTTTCCTCCGGGTGGCATCATAGTATAGATTGCGTCACTTCTGTGTTGCCTTCGGTCCTGTACCTGCAATTAAACTTGATATTATATTATCTGTCTACATATCGGTGTAACAACCACTAATTTAATTTACACACGTTTATTTTGCAAAACTTTATATTTAATCGGGAAACAATTCTGTCGTCTTGTCTTCCCACGTCGTTTCATTCCCGTCTTGTGAATGCATTTTCATTTTGCAACAACAGACAATACGTGTCCATTATTCACTTCATATTTATATAATAGTACTATATCTTTTCCCTCTGAGTGGCATTGAAATTGATCTGAAACAAATGTAGCACAGATTATGGAAACCACACTTCATTTCAGCAATTACTACAAGAAAACAACTATTTACGTATACAAAATAGGTTATTAGGTTCCTAGATTAGGTAAATTAAGTAATTCATGCGTATTTAGTTTGATACGAAACTTCGCAAATGTCAATAGGTCATTTTTAACTTTGAATGAAAATCGTATTTTAAATGCAAATTTTTCCGTTTATCACGACTGAAACCGATGTTTCTTGTGGTAATTATGTTTGAAATTAGTTTACTTTTCAAAATGTATGCATATTTAAAGTGTAGCGGCATTTGGAGGTGTTTTCACAGTTTACCCATTTGAGTATGTTGCGACCAAAGTGAATTTGAGGTTATAATGTCCTTTTATATTAATTACTTTTTGGAAAGCTCACGATATCTTACAAAATATAGTTATTAATGTAAACAAATACAAAACAAAAGTAATAAATAATTACATAACTTACGGTCATCGTTGTTTCTTTTAAAATAGGTAAACTTGAAACTTCAAAAGCGAAAACCATTGAATCTCTGACAATCTGTCAGAAATAATTCATAGACAATTTACATTTGTGCATAGACTTTGACATTACGCTATCGGTCCGACGCCTCGCGACGCTAAAATAAACTAAATCTTAACAGAAAAGTTACGGACTACCAATTTTAGCAAGTTGCGACAACTTTGCCCTAATCACCATGTTAAGCTTAACAGACTGTTAGTTAACGTAAAAGATAGGGACTAGGCCCCCTGATATTCTGAAGAGATGGGTTTTAACTGTCACTCTGAATTCTTCAAAGCTTTTAATAAGTTTATGTTCTGAAGAGAGCCTTTTCGAAACTTTCCTAGCATTTTTTTTGCTACGAAAACTTCTGCCCATCAGAATGCGCCAAATAACAGAGCGACAACAGATATATTTGTAATAATTGTAAATTTAAGAAAATTTAATTTAATTGCGTGTATGATTTAATTTTAGGTATCTACTTTTATTTATTTAAGGTAGTTTTATTATTTCTAGGCATTAATTTACCATTCGTCAAGTAGATTCACAGTTGCGTCAGGGATCTCTTTTAAATATCGTGGTTACTCTCTATTTTTACACCACCAGTTTATTTATAAAAAAAGTATATAATTATTGTAATTTTTCATAATTCTCTTTTTTTATAAAAACTTTTGAACGTTATTCCCATCAATCTGATTTTTCATTGAAGAAGAAAATACAAAAAAAAAATTATCGAAAATATGGAAAGAACAAGACACAGAAAAAAAATAACAGTCGCAACCGGGACACGAACCCAGAATATCTTGTCTTACCAGGATAATAGACGACTTGTCCCAGCTGCGACTGTTAGGGTTTTTATTTTTCTTTGTCTTGTTTTTTAATATTTTCTTAGATTTTTAGATTAGATATATTAGTATTATCAGATTATTAATTTTTTAGATTAGATTCACTATATTTTTAGTTCAGATTTATTAGTATTATCTTCTTCTTTAAAAATATATATTTTTTCGTAAAACTTTATTCTCATTTTCTTTATACTTTCGTGATATTTCTTTAAAAATATATTTTTATCACATATAATAGAACCGGAACTGCCGTTTAGAATCTAGTACAATATATTTAATTAGAAATTATCGAATTTCTCCTGATGTTGTCAAGTTTTTCCTAAGCAATATTAATTTTCCATACGGATATGGTATACTTGCCTTCATTGTAATGTTTTTCATTCAAATTTACATGCGTTACCAATGCCGAACCATTTAGATTGGACAAAGGAATAATAATAAGATGTATTGCAGGAAAGTTGTTGCATCAGTAAAATTTGATGAACCGTTTTATTGTTCCTTGTCATTTTTTGACACAGATCTAGAGTCTGGAAGCAATAAGTGGTCTGGAAGAAATAACCTTACATTATTGTTAATTTAAAAAATAGATGCTTCAGCGTCAAGAAGACACTTCACGTTGCAGAGTAACCTTTTTTTCTTTTACATGAGTTCCACACAAGAGGCCCTGAGGAAAATAATTTCCCTCAAGGGGATATATTATATTGTCACCTTTGGGGATGCCGTGTGGTGGTGTTTTTTTAAGGAAGGAGAGTAGAGTTCTGGGAAAAAAAGCGTTTAAGGGGTGGGTAGGAATCTGGGGTTTAGTGTTGGTCATCCGCCTCCACGACCTAGACAAACCTCACCCCATGAACCCGGGCATCCTTGCTAAATCACCAAACGTAGCGAATCACTTTGGGTGACCTATGGCAGAGGTGTTGTTTGTCCAATAAAGGATCCCGGGGGGAAGTACTCATTCCCGCCTCCCAAATTGAAGCTAATTGAATTAACTAATTGAAGTAATTGCGTTAAAAAAAGTTTTCATGAATTTAAAAAAATTTAATCTAGCGCGCGGAAAGCTGTCCCCAACAATCAAACGTTCGAAGGTCCGATTACAAGAGTTAAGAATTCAGTGAAGAGTGACAGCTTAACCTAATGTGCGCTAGTCTTCCGACTATTTCGAGAAACTAGATTAAAATTGTTTCCAGTTGTTTCCAATTTCTATAGACATAAAATTTTGTTTAAAATTCCACCCTTTCGTTAGGAAAAAAGCTTTTTGAAATTTACTTCTCGGGAAGGGTTTTAAGTATTATTAGATTATTAGTAAGGTTTTCGGTAAAATCATTCTGATATATTTTCTCTTCTTTAAACTGTAAATTAACCGTTTTCTGTTAAAAATCTCGATAATACCGTAAAACGTCATACACACTAATTTCGCTGAATTTGTATAATGATTTAATATCGAATTTATGGTCTGGTCCTGAACAGAGAATGTGCTTTTAGTTACTTTTCGAGGAATGTCATTCATTTCAACCTGCTGTCATTTACAAAGAAAATTAATAATAAAAAAGCACGTTTACAAAACAAGCTTTTTTTTAAAGCAACAATGTCTGTTGACTTTATTAATTCAGCTGAGCACATCGTTTACCAAACTTTTCTTCTAAATGGTAAATATCACAGAAGATCTGCGCATTCCTTACTTTCTCAAGCAAGAAGCAAGGGAATTCTTCTGTCAGCCATGGCCAACCTACTAACTGCTAGAATAAATAAATTAACTTAGTCCCCGGAAAATACGCTTTTTATCGTTAAGCTCTATTAATAAAGCATGCTCTTTATATTGTTTCGACTGATTTTACGTCCGATTTGCAACATGTTCCTCGGTTTGATATTCTACAAAAATACTTCTTAAAACACCAAATTAATTTTTGGCTTCAGTAGATTGACTGTTATTGACTTAAGTTGTCCTTTTTTATATTAACCCCATACAGGAGACCCTGAATAAAATATTTACCCTCGGGACCTATGTTGGGGATGCTGTTTAGGTAGGTATTTTAAAGAAAATGAGATAATTTTGCTAAGGACAATGGCATGAGGGATAGGTAAAAATCTGGGGATCAGTGTGTCCAGGAGTGATGAAATCATGAATTCATTCCTCAGGGCGATAGGTAAATAGAGTCCGGCTGGAGAGGTCAAAGAGTCTCCCTAAACCGATATTTTCCTAACCGCCAAGCAATTAGTGGGCTGACGCATCCGCCGCAAAGACCGATGATAATTTTGGCCGATGACCGATTCTAAATGAGCTTTACTTACTATATATGAAATAATATATGATTTTCTTGATCTTTACACAAAACAAATCCATGATTTGTAAGCGAATCTGGGTTCTGCGTTAGATATTTCAGCAATGAATTTTCCAAAATGTAGGAAATCCGTACTTTGCAGCAAAAATACCAAAGATGGACCAAAATAATAAAATCCATGAAAAATATTATAGGTGCGTACTCAATTTCAATTATGTATGTGTAATGATCTGAAAAAACTGAATAGAAAACCTTCTTTTTATGAGAAAGCTCCTTGTTTTAAAGGCGAGAAATTATGGTGGAAAGTTTGGAAACCCCACTTGTGTGCTAGATTCTTATCAATGAGTTTTTCCCAAATACTTAACATATTTACCACTCACACAGCCCGCGATACAAATAATGTGGATCGTCAGTTGGCCACGGCTCCTCAAAAGGTTGTCAATACCTGATACACATCAACTTCCTTCTACAAGGTTGTATACTCAGAGTGTTGTATATTATGTTGAACGCTCAGCAAAAGATTTGCTTTTCGACAAATCCCTAAATATATGACAGTGTCTTCTTACGTGACCTTTTCAGCTCCAACATTTATATTACTAATTATTTGTCATTCAAATTGTACGTTAAGGCCATTGTGAAGTAGTAGTGGCGAGAAATTAAATTATACCCACCTTCTCGAAAGGGTCAAAGTTTTTGCTTCATATCATCAGTTTCGAAGCTTTTAATATGTTCATTTTGAATGGTCGTAGTCCCTTGGCCCTTGCATTCCTGTGTCTGGTTTTTTAGTGTAGGTACACAAGCTCAAGTGAGGAATTTAGGTTATTGTGTTTGTTTCGTCATGACATAACGCGCATTCCGTAGGTACTGCATTTGTTTTGCCTACTGTTCCGCCGCCATCTTGTTATTTTGAACGTTCGCACGTGGAATTCACGTTCCACTTTCCAATTTAAAATTTAGAGAAAACCTTAACCTTATGGCGGAAGAACTTTTGTAGTATTTTGTGGAAAATATTATGTTACTAAAGACATACCTACTTATTTTCCAAGCACGTTAGTACATGTAGTACCCACTACGTGTTGTAGGTAAGCTTTCCGCTTGCATGTCATGCAAGGAATGCTATGTTCATTAAATTGGATTTTTTTTATTATAGTTAAAAAAACACAAAGATTTAGCTTTCTAACAAACTAACTAATAATTTATAACCGTATAATAGTAATTCAACAATAATAATTTTGCATAATATAACAATAATGCATAATATCTTATCTTAAAAATGATTCCACATTATGATTTTACGCCCCAATCTTAATATTAAACAGTTTTATCTGGTGATGCACTAAAAACGCAAAATCTTGTGATTTTGGCTTGAAAATTAGATCACTTGGAAATATTTTAATAGATACTGCGAGTAGAACACAAATTTTTGAGTTTGTTTTCTTTTTATAGGAAAAAATAAAGTATCAGGCCCATAAAAACTGTTTAAAGTTCAAAATCTCCTACTTACAAACCCTTTTGGGTTATGGTTTTATTGTGTAATGTAGAAAATTAAATTCTTTAGAAAATGATCGTAAACAAAATTAAATAATTGTGACTGAACTTCGCAAAATAAAATAAAATACGCTTTTGGCGAATTTAAACCTTATCGCCACCTATATAAGGATTGATATTGTTAGCGGCCTGATTCCGATTTTTACACCACTTGGTGCATTAACAAATACGTTTATTCTATTTTCTGTTTTCAAGCTATCGGGAAGGAGATTGTACATGTGCACCTATACCCTCGTGGCCTATGCTTCTTTTACCACTTTCAGTCTTTACTGAATTGGTGTATAATTTGTTATGTTGTTTTGTGGAGTGTTCATTTTATTATTTGTATTTAATGATATGTCTTAAAATTTTACACACACCATAGATATCCAAATTGACAGCCTCTCCCTAACGTGAAATCTGGGTATCATTTCGACGTGCTGGAGGCTAACCACATGACCATATTTCTGGCACCAGGAGGGCTTGAGAACGCTTTATATAAACTATAACATCAGTCGTACATTGACCACCGAAGAGCCCTCATTGAAATAACAACACCTTGCACGATAAAGTAAAGTTTTGTTAAAGTAAGGCAAAGGTTTGCAGTGCAGTACATTGTGAGACTTTTCTACGCAGGATCTTAATGTTCGCTTTTAAACGCTTCTCCTGGTGTAGTGACGGCGAAATTGAGTGTGGTAGGTAAATTACAACTCATTTGTAAATAGTGTAACGAAATATTAAATTCAAGAAGAAACAAGCCCGAACTTTTGTTTATCCGATTTGGGATTTGTAGTTTTTTACGCAGCCAATAATTTGCGCACCTTTGTAAAAATGACTCCTGATTCGTAAACAGAATTTGTTTTCGAGAACCGAATGGTGATATTACAATGCGAATTGCCTGTCTACTGTCATATTTATTTATTGAAAAATCACGGAAAGGGGGATGGTCATTCCGCCTCCCGCGCCCTTGATTTGGTTTGTTGCATTTTCCCTGATTGGCTCGTTTATTAATTTGAATGTATATGACCCACACGTTGTTTGTACATTACAAAGAGAAAATATTATTTTCTCACGTTAAATTTATAGAGAGCAGGTAGATATTTTGAGCACTAAAGAATGCACCCCTCAGTAGAATGAAGAATGCATTATTATTATTTGTTAATGCATTCAGAATAAAGGTTTGGGAATCGTTTCCCCCTATTGCCGTAACGTTTATAAAATTATGCAAGGGTTCGGTTTTTTTATCGTAGAAAAGCCCTTCCTTATAAATCCTTTCCTAGGATGTAATACCAACTGCATCCTTGTTATTTACTTGTTGAATAATGCTTGTTAACCCTTCAAAAGTGTGAATAGATTTTATGCATTAACATAGAGATAATATTTCCTCATAAGCTGAAAAAAAATCAAACACCTTAGTGATATGTATAGAATTTTTTTTATATTTTAAGTCGGTACTTATCAACGTTGCAAACAACATGATCTCCATGAGATCAAATGTGTTTTAAATGTGTGATGTAGTTTCCAAGCTTGCAGAAAATTACTCCTCATGTATTAAAAACGCTTATAAGGCACTTAACAGCAATATATTATGAGAAAGAACAACAAAATACAAGGCTTACAATATAACATTATTTAGCCTGTAAAAATTGCCTTGCTAATTGTATGTTACGTAAGTTACAAAATTTTCTACTAATCCCAATCTGTTCGTAAGGAAAGTAAATACTCTTCCTTTGCAATCCAGAATGCCGCAGGGTTCTGTTCCAGGACCCCTGTTATTTTCTCAATTTATTGATGATCCCCAATTTAAGGATACATTTAGTCTGCTTGAGGTTTGAACCAACCTTTTACCGATATTTTCACTCATCTTTGAACGGTGCATTGGATTAAGTACCAAAGTACCTAACTACATATTATATTCCTTAAATTAATTCAGTTAAAGCTATAGTGGAGGGCTTTAAAGGAAAAACATTTATCTCATTTATAAAATTTTTTCAATAATACACAATGCAATGGCTTATGAAGAAGTAGTGAAATACATATTTTTAACTACTTCTACGTTAATGAAGAGAACTAGCTCTTGAATTTAGTGAAGGAGGAAATTATAGTTTCTTAATTTATGATGTAAAAATTACAAAATATTATATAAATAGGATTTGAAATTAAGTTACTGCTTTTTGTTCATGTTTAATATTTCACCAACGCACTCATCGGCAAGTGAAGGCTAAACAATATCAATACGAGGCAAGCAAAGCTTTTATTAACATCTTCATCAGCCATAGATAACACTCAGTGCCCATAAGCAATCGTAGCAGAAGCTTTGGGGAATGATCTTTTGCTGAGGCAGGATCTACCTACATTCTACAGCTTAGTACAACCCCAATCACATTTGTGAACTATCCGTAGCATTACCGAGTTTAAAATAATCTGAAGATTATATCTTTAAATTTTCGTAAATTCAACGACTGTTTTGCGTTCCATGACAACTCTGAATCATGCAATTGCAACACCCCTTTGAGAAGTCATTAAAAGTTATGAAAAAAATAAACATAAAAAATAACCCATAACCTAACCTAACATAACCTATTAAACTAATTTTTTTTTGTTACTTTTAATGACTTTTCAAAAGAGGTGTTGAAGTTACATTATTCTGAGTTTTCCGGTTACCGTTGTTTCGGTATTAAATTTGTTATACTTTTCTTCAGTCTTCTGGTGTGCACTAAACAATTTAAACTTTCATAAAATTGCTGTTATTAATGTTATTCACACTGTGCAGCTTTACCTACGCAAGCAGTATTCGCTCACTGACTGCACTCTCAATGTCTTTTACAAATCTACATTTCCCTACCAGTATATAAATACTTCTCTCGAATTCAATTTCTCGATATTTAATAATAGCCTTCATTACATTTTTAAATGATGCAAGTCCTGCGGTATGAAGATTTTTCGGTAATCCTACTTTCCACAACTAATAGACAATATATATATTTTTAAATTAAAAGTTTGAATGAATAAAACATTAATTAGATTATTTAAGGGGGCTGCCTACGGTGCGTGCCCATAAAAGGGTATATTTATCGTAATTATTTTCAAGCAAACGATGAATGGATTTTTTTTATTTTCAATATATACATATAGAAGACTGTATACAAATTTTTGTACACGAATCTAATAGTCCAAGAGCCTGTGACTATAAGACTTTCTTTATTTTATAAAACCTGAAAGTTTCTCTGTGTATGTCCCTAATACAGGTAAAAACGATCCCCGACTACGAAGTTTGGATCACAGTGGCTTTGAAAGGTAATATTATGTAGCATAGGTGTATGAAAATTGCACCTCAAATTCGTTTAAGTATAAAGCTCAGTTTTTTATATATTTTATTTGTGATAATATTAGAAATCACATCGTCCATTGTCAGACACAGTCTGTTGTCAGTTGCAAACCCCTGTCAGACACTCTTAAATTATAATGAATTATAATTATTATACTTACGTTATAGTATAAACGCTGAATTTTATATAAATATGTTACTCGAGGAACCACTAAAAGATGTTTTCTCAAAAGAAGGATAATTCAACTGTTTCAAATGGTTTCTCATAAAATGCTGTATCTTCGTCAATTTTACGAATTTCTTTAAAACATTTGGTAAGAGCATTTTTCACAAATGAAATAAAAAAAATGAAAAAAAAAAATCACAGTAGTCTAGTGTCTTAAGTTAATATTTGCATTTTTTTTTTAATAGAAATGTTATATTATCTTGTATCAGTATGAATAAAAATGTACCTATGATTGTAGAATGGTATTATCATTGACAGGTGTTAGATAGTTTGTCTTTTTCAAGTATTAATTTCCTCCATCTATTGTTAGGCAGTAGAAGTGAACAGAATTAAGGCAGGCGATTAAAAATAACATTAATAGGTTTATTTTTAAACTATTTTGGCTTTTTCAAATTGAAATTCGACTCTTCATATATTACACTCAAAATGTGGCTAGAAATAAAAAAAAGGATAAAAATCGAAGTTACTGTGCGAATAGGGATTTTCCACGAAAATTATTGATTTTATGATTGTATGTATTTCGAATTGGTAAGAATGCACAGTGTTATACATTAACAACTGCAATTTAAAAACATTTAGTAGGTAGGTACTTAACTTGTTATTTACTAAGTGGGTATGCAACATTATCCTAATATTATTTATGAGCAGTGGAGAAACGTCATCTCTGTTTAATTATAGAGAATTATTAATATTGTACGTCCGTCGATCCATTGAGATCACCTATTTATGGGCATCTTCCGTAATTAAATACCTATTACACTAGAGATCTTACTCTCACGATGCATTCACATTTAGGAAGATTCTTAGAAATCAAATATAATAATATCTTCATTGTATAGAGAATGCCGAAGTTCATACTAATACACATATTATGAAAGATCCCATGGTTAGATTTCAGAGTTCAATGACGATCGAGTACTAACAACCTACACATATACCACTGCTATATTATAGTGATCACTGATCCTAATACTCATAGATTACCTATTATAAGGTCTCATCAAAACAATTAAAAATAATTGAAAGATATCGTATTACAGTTCTGATGATGAGGAACCTACTTAATTCTATGGGAATCTTGTGATGTCATTATACTCATTACTCATTACCTCGATATTATGCTTTTGATTCGTGTTTGTAATTTCATTATTTTATTATTTAAAAATATAAGGCTTACCAACAGGATGTGGAATAAAGTCTGTAAAATATATTAATATGCACAAATTACTCTGATACTGTCTGTTTCGATATTTTTACGCGAACTGTAACCATTTCTCTTTCGTACAAGAAATTCATGAATTACTTGAAATTTGCGCATTTTTTAATTCGACGAAAATTAGGTAGATAATTATCGACTGTAGATTGTCAAAAAAAACCTTTAAGCCACAAAATGAAAACTTTACAGGAGACGATAAAAAACAAATATTTATTTACAAATTCGTGAAACTAATTGAAAATCTTGAAAGTTTATTAGCGGTTATTTATTTTTCAACATTTTGATGTGAAATATTGTAATTCTATTTATAATTATAAAATATTTAAGGGTTGAGTAATTTCATCGAAATAATATTAAAAAAATTTAAACATGAATTTTTTTTACTTTTAAAAATCCATGGCAAAAATTATTTTACCATGTTTTAGTTTGAATATTATTCTACATGAAGCCACCAAAATGTAACATTTCTAAAAAATGTGGCTTGAAGAGTTTTACCAAAACACACTCGATGTTGAAAACCTACACTATAAAAAATAAACACACTGTATTTTCTTGCGAGAAAGTATAACTTAGTTTTTATAAAGGTATACATACAGTCACTCAAACTGCCAAAATACAGTCAAGTGAAACTTTCATGCACAAATGTATTTGAAGTTCTTTGATTTATAATTCTTCATAACAATTCTTTAATTTAAAAAAAACACTAATTTATTTATAATAAACTATAAAAATATCGTCTTCCTTGCACTGTCCCAACTCATTGCCTAGGTAGGCTGTTGGGGTCGGCTCTTCTCGTTCTCAGGTTATAACTTCTTCGGTTCTGGGTATCTCTTTCATCCAGGCCGATTCTCTGAAGTATTTTGGAGCATTGAGTCATCCAGGAGTTCTTTGGTCTTCCTCTGGTTGACTGTCGATGAAGGTTCATAGACATTGCCTGCTTCACTGTGTGGTCTGATGGTCTCCGCGTCTAATGTGCCCATATCACTTCGAAAACTCTGTTTTCTTGTATATTCGATGCTTGATTCTAAAACTTAGTCTATACTACTACTATCCTACTGTATCATATATTATAATTACGTTAATGGAAATTGTGAATGTTTACTTCACTTAATACTACATACATATGTGAATGATCATGTACCTAACTACCTAATATAAAAGAAACCTGTCTATTTGACTGTCCTAGAACGGGAGACCTTCCTAGTTGGACAGTCAAAGTTCCCTAAACTGTGAATGTACTTTTATAACAAAATAAATAAATATTTAATATATATATATATATATTTTTTTTTTTCATAGGAAGCAACCGGTCGATATATGCAATAATAAATTCGTGGTTAAATACAAAGTGTTTGTGTTTTATTTTTATAAATATTTAATAATTATAAATAGTCAATTCGACCCTCCGTGCTCCGATGTGAATCTAGAAATATCGTGAAACCCAAATGGGTCTTCGGGCAAAACCCGCAAAGATAGTAATCCTTTCACCTACTAGCTACCTTCTAACTTTGCTTGTACCTTCTCCTTCTTACTGTAAAGTACCCAATCTACCTGTGATGTTTTACAAGTTTGCGCGACAATGGGGCGTTGTGTACAGCGTAAACTTTTATTCACCAAAGGACCGAAACTTTGGCCATTGTTGTCGGCTCGAAGAATCGAATTATACGCGTTCCCATTCAGAAAGAAAATTGAATATATGGGACCTCAATAGAAGGATGGATAGGAATCTCCACGACATTACCCGTTTAGGTGCAGTGCTCTTTTTACTCGCGGAAACCGGTTCAAATACTTCAATAGGTAAACATATACTACGAGTCACCTCTCAATGTTCAGGTAGGTTAGAATATTTTTCAATCAATATGAAATTATAATTGAAATTGTAAATTTCTTAAAGTATACCTATGTTTTCTATTTTTTCAAAATTCGGAAGTCACATAGCACTCTTTTAGGGTGAATTGCTTTAAACTTAAACAACAAAAAAAAAATCGGAAGCATCTTAGATTCAATTCGTCTCGTTTCGATTAACAATGGCCACCGAAAATTTAAACGGTCCGTAAAACTGTTAAAAAATTCCTCGTTTACGTAGTAATCAACAAGCAAGGAATCCATTTGAAACCCATTACACTATATTATCTCCGCTCTGACGAAACTTTTGGCTCCTGCATACCTTTCTATTACCTATAATACGTCGATGTTGGGAAGATCCAAACTAACCCAATGAGCTATCGAAATGAATTATTTTATAACAGGTTGTGAATTCTTGAGAGCTGAATGAAAACGAATCTACTAATTTTTAAGTAGATTCGCAATGGTATTTATTAAAATATTGGTTATCTTTCGAAATCTTTTTAAGCGATAGTTTTACATGCCGTATATTATGAAATGTATTAACAATATACTTCGGTAGCCAAATTATTAGGTGTACGAAAAAGGCAATATATTATTACCTAAAACGTTTTAAGAATTGCATAAAATGACCTTCATCACCTCTCTGGATTTTTCCAAAAAATCATATGATAAACAGTTTTTTTTTTAATTCGTAAATAATCATTTGGATGTACAAATGTTATGATATGAGTAACTGATGCATCGTCGGATTGCATTTCGTGTGTAAAAGAAATACATAGGTGCATGGCTACCTGTCTTTACCTACATAGAAAACAGAATATATTAATTTAGAATAAAAACTTAAATAATTTATGAAATTTCTGCCGGAATGAATCGTTTGCCCATCTTTGCTCGGCTGTGTAATTATTTTGCACCCTCTTTTTTAAAATTCTGAGAAATGCCAATCAAAAGTGAATAACTGCATAATCATTTAAAATTCAAATTTTTAATGAGATTGGAAATAATTTGGTTACAATTTAGTGTGCATATTATTTTTAGACAAAGAACGGAAACGCGAGGGTCTACGCGTAGAAGGAGGCACGTAAAACGGTTTTGGGGTTTAGGCCAAAGCCCTAAAAGGAATGACGATAAGCATTTATTGCATTCAGCCATGTTAGCTTTCTGAATGTTTAAAAAAATTCAAACTACTAAAGCAATGTGGATGATGGCTTCATGCCTTTAAAGTAAATACGTTAGGCATTTTTGGGTAAGGGCACTGAGTCGAGGATTAAGTGCATGGTGTGTTACTTATTTTTATCGATTGCTTGTATATATCAACAGTTTTTTATAGTACCCACGGGTGCTAACTTGATGAGTTCATACAACTGCTGTTCTTCCTGTGAATACATTTAATTTATATTTCAAACCATGAAAGTTGGTGTCGTTCATTAAACTATTTACCTACATATTGTTATTACACCAATTCCTGGTGTATTTATTTTTATATCCTTTTTATTTCGTGCGAATAGCATGGTTTAAGATCCCAGATGTCAAACACATTGTAATAACTTAAAATTTCAGATTTTTTTATCGAGAACTTTCGTCTATGGCGAGTAATTTGATGTACATTTATTCAAATATCAATATCGAAAAACTTTTTTTAATAAGGTTGATATCGATGAACTTATGCAATAAGTAAGCTCGTTGGGTTTGGATTATCTACAATTTCTACAAGATAACGTATTTTATTTATTTCTGAAAATCGTACTTAAGCCTTGTATGTTTTACACGAAGTTTCGTTATTGTAGATATTCCTTCCGGAGTTCCCCAAGGGTCATTGCTGGAACCCCTTTTAATACATCAGCTATTTAGCCGACATGAACTATTCATTTAACGTTACATTTTAAAATGAAAAATACACCACAATGTGTTGTTGACTTAAGAGGTTTGACTATCATACGATTTAGGTAATTTCCAAAGGAATTAAAATTAGATGATAACATAAACAAAATTATACTTAAATTGCGGAAATATGTGATTGATTCGCACTAAAAAACTTATGTTAAATAATTCATGTAAATAAGGATGGTTTTACAATATAGGTAACTATGAACCTATTTAAAAAACGATAAATAAATAAATTAATAAACGTTATAATAATACATCACTGAAGACAATGTTAGCGCCCCCAACGAAAGATTGATTACTCCGCTTCTAGATGCGACCGATTCTTTTTCTGTTTCAAATTTTCGTTGCGAGAGTCGCTAATATTGTCTTCAATTAAAATTTAAGGTTTTATTTATTACGTTATTAAAAAAAAAAATACATACTGCTAAAAGCGTCGGTGCATCCAAGTCTAAGCAGCCATGTGCTATCTATGATATCTGCGTTCAGTATCGAAATCATACCATAGGCCTCGGGTTAAGATTGACCTAAAATGTTGTTTTATCAATGTTTCAATGACTTAGACGAGATCATCCAAAGTGCTCATATTCGATGTGAATTAATCTCAGCATATAATATTCAATTTGTTTAACTTGGAAGGAGCTCCCAGGAAATATGTTTTTTTTTCTTAAAATAATTTTAACCTTTGTTTGCCTTCTATTCCAGGTTCTCCAGGGGGTGCAGAAAGTACGGGAGGAGCTAGAACCGGAAGGTGCAAGTGGTTCAATGTCGCCAAGGGTTGGGGGTTCATCACTCCCGATGACGGCGGCCAGGACGTCTTTGTACATCAGGTAGGTGTCTGGTATTTGTTATGCAAAAAAACGCAAGTATTATTTTTTGGACTAACTAACTAACTAACCATCACGCCGTTTCCCCGCAGGGGTAGGCAGAGAGGACGGACCGCCACACAACTCGATCTTGGCACACACTCTTTGCCTCGTTCACATTCATACATCGTCTCATACATGCTCTTCTATTATTCCGACTCTTCACATGGCCCGACTCAAGTATCTGATTCACTTGGTCGTGCCATGTCTTCCTCGGGCGTCCCCGACTTCTTCTACCATTCACATTTGCATCATATATTCTCCTTACACTCCTTTCCTCGTTCATTCGCTCTACATGCCCAAACCATCGGAGAGTCCCTTTCTTAATCTTACACATCACGCTTACGTCAGCCTTGCATTCTTTGCGGATATCCACGTTTCTCTCACGATCGTACATGGTTTTACCACACATTCGCCTCAGGGATCTCATTTCTACAGCATTCAGTCTGCTTTCATCCTTCCTCTGCCAGTTACATGCCTCATTGCCATACATCAGGGTAGGTACCAGCACTCCATTATGGACGGCTAGTTTCGCGTCTTTGGACAGTTTTTTATTACCGCCAACGGCATTCAGTCCTCCATTAATGGAGTTACCGGCATTCACCCTTCTTTCAATATCTCTATCAGCCTTCCCATCTTTCGTAAACCATATCCAGATATCCATATCCAGATACACAAACTCATCCACCTGCTCCAAGTATTCATCATTCACAACTATATTGCATACTGTTTTCGTACTCTCTCTTTCGTAAAATCGTTAATATTTATTATTGATTCGCATTAGTAATAATTATGAACAATTTCGCTATTCTGACATCAGACCCCTAAAATCGACTGGCCATTAAAATTCTCTCCACGTCTATCTACACAATAATAACTTGTAATTTTTGTGAGAGACTATATAGTGTACAACCGATTAAAAAACTTTGAATGTCAGCCGTTTTTTCCCTAATTTATTGCAACTATTCGTTGAATTGGTAAGCATGAATGGAAGCTGGCGCCTTCTTTAGGAGTGAAGATTTCTCAATTATTTTAAAAACTCTATTCCATTATGCTACATGACAAACCGATCGTGTACTTGAAATGCATGACTTGAATTTAGGAATTTGGTGAGTAACAATCATTCAATAAAACGCTTATGGAACGGTTGGTATGTAGTATAAAAGGATGAAATAGAACTGGTATTTTGAAAGAAGCGTGGGCAGTGAACAAATTTTAGCAGCAAATTTAATTAAAAATTCAACTGAAAGATGTGCATTTAGCAACTGTTTGTAACAGTGGTGTTATCGGGTTAGAAATTTGATTTTCCATGTTATGTAGGTAGGAATAGGAAATAAAATAAACTAAAATCATCAACCCATAATAAAAACCAAGTATATTTTTACTACAAAACAACTATTTTCAATTTTCGGGCCATCTCTTAGGCCGGCTGGTTGGCAATATCAGAGAATAGAATAATATACATATATGTTTAATCAAAACTTTAACCAATATCTAGAACGAATAAATGAATGCTATTTTATTTATTTGTTTTTCAATTTATAAAATAAGGCCAATAAAGAAATAATTTTTTTATATTTAGGGGCATTTTGACAATTTTTTTGAGTTAATGGTAATTATTTATAAACAGTCTTGACCATTTTTCTATTTTTAAATATAAAGAAATATAAAATTTAAAAGAATAACATTCCAAAGAAAGCGTTTTTGGGTCGAAATTTTAAATTTATGTTAAGTACGTCAATTTGTATTTCAAGGTAAATCGGTCGTTCTTAATTTAAATTTGCCCATCAAAAATCAAAATACTCTTTTAATAATGTATACTTTTCGATTTATATTTCATTTTATTTACATAGTAGGCGAAGAGCAAAAATATTTTTTCAAGTATTTTATCAATGTTCACAAATAATTGCCAAAGTTATATCTAAATTCGTGAAAATTCGTTTTCTTTATTAACCTATTTTTTTTTAAATTTTAAAAACAAATAAATAAAGTAGCATATATGCGTACAAGACACTTGCTATAACACCCTTTAAAATTAAAAAAATATACATTCAGAAATTTAATAAAATAATTGCATCGAAAAAAGTCGGGGAGAAGTCGACAATGAACAGTTAATTCGAATTAAGACCTGAAGATTTTATTGTCTATGTGTTAGTGTTGTTTCGTAGTTTGTATTAGTTAACACACAACTCGTAGTCAAGTTTATCAAAGTTAACTTTTATCTATGCCCCCCGGATGTGACGGGGTATCATAGAAAACATTAACTGGCCTACTGGTTCTTCAACTTTTCTGTATATTTTGTTGTTATCATTAGGTTGGGTTTGTGTACCAACTTTTGTGTTTCAACTTTTCTGTATATTTTTGTTGTTATCATTAGGATCATTAGGTTGTGTTTGTGTATCAACTTTTGTGTTTCAACTTTTCTGCATATATTTTTGTTGTTATCATTAGGATCATTAGGTTGTGTTTGTGTTCCGTTCGATGTTTTGATCACAGCATTAGGAGAAAGTCTTCAAGGCTAATCAACTCGCAAAATATGATATTTGAAATGTTATCTGACCTTGACGGCTGTCAGAATGGGTGATAAACAAAACTAGATTTTAATAACGATGTGTCATTTATTTATTGTTATCAAGTTTAATTTGTAGAACTCCATTTTAATTTTAATTTATTTTATATATTCAATAATTTTGTGTAAATTTGTTTAATTTTTATTTATTTTATATATTCAATAACGATGTGTCACTTCGACCTTTACCCGTTCTATAGGTAACCTGACAAATCAGAATGGTGAAAAATCAGAACACTTTTGGAAAGTTTGTTTAGGTCTTGGCGGTAGATGCCTACGTACGGCGTGGCGGGCCGGAGCAGGAGAGACTGGATGAGTAAGATCAGATCCATCGATTTGCACCGCAGCGGGAGGGGTTCATTCGACACTCTTGGACCCATTGACCCTCAAATTCGTACCCACCCCTCATACCTCATACCCTTTTCCTTCCCAGAACTTCTTCTCCTTCCTATATTTTAAAGACCCTTCACATATCATTCTCAAAGACGACACAGGCAATGAGGGAAGTTATTTTTATCTGGGTCTCCTGTTGTAAAAATATATACATACATAAAGTCTCCACCTTCCTCTTTCCCATCTCCTTTCCCTCCCCACTACCTTCAGCCTCACAAATACCCCAATTGGGGATGCCATAGTCTTACTGGCTCCAGACGAGAGCAGTTGGGACTCTTGTGCGGTATTCATATAAAAAAAAGAAAAACAAACTAGGCCTAGGTTAGGTCAGCTTTTTTAAAATCACCTAATGACTTTGTAGGTATCTCTTTCAAATATGTTTTGTTTTGTCACAGTTCTGATTTGTCATGGAACCCTAAAAAATAAAGTAGTTTTATTCAATTATACTTATACATATGTGCAATATCCTACAATATACACGTTTATGTGCAATATTATCGAATTCTCAGGGCACAATTTAAACAATGGGGTATTTTCATTGTTTTTTTTCTCGGAAAAAATTAAGCTAATGAAGGTATTTTATTTATTTTTATATTGAGAAGACATTTTCGATTTGCCGCCAAAACGACATGTTCGTTTTTATTCGTGAATTCGGCGGCGTTGACGCGACAGCCGTCTTACCAGTCATAATGAAGTTGCAGCCAGTGAGAACCGTTTCGGAATGTGCGGTTTTTCATATCATAAAAAACACATTTTTAGTAAAGTGATCAAAATCAGAAAAATAAGCTTTAAATCTCCAATACATTTTTAACGGTATTCATAGTTTGTGAAAATAAACCATTCACAAAATTATATAATTATTGGCTAGTAGTTTCACATAACAGAACTTGAAAACGAACTTTGGAATTTGACCAATTGTTTAAATTTCGTGAAAAAACTGTTATTTTCAAAAAGGTTTATGCACCAATGGATATCATTATTGAGGAAAACACATTGAGGAAATCGACTCGATAAGTCTGGAAACCAGGCCCAAATAGCGGCTCTATGAAGTTTAGAACGAAAAAATCAGAATAGATAGACCTCCTCTGGAGATGGATCATGATTTTTTTCTTGGAATGCTTACTTGGTTCCGAAAACTACAGTCATAATCTATAAAAAGTCCCATTCTATTAGCATAGACCAAAAACGCATAAATGTAATATTATTTCTACTACTTTTGTCCAATTATTGCAACTACTTTCATCTTTACATAGTAGATATAAAATGAAGTCGCTCAAAATGTATGTGCGCTTAGATCTTTTAAACTACGCAACGGATTTTCATGCGGTTTTCATCAATAGATAGAGTGATTCAAGAGAAAGGTTTATATGCCAAATATTCAATTCTGTCAGCGGGCAGCGGGCAGCTGGCAAGCGGGTGGTGTGGATTTTTATAAAGGTTGGGTAATGGCGTTGTGTTTCGTTAGCCACAGCAACGTGTGGCCGGGTCTGCTGGTATTTTATAAGATAAATCGTATTATTTTTTAAAGTTTTATTAGTTGACAAAATTATTTAATATTTGGTAGGTAATTTTAAAAATTCCTTGTGCTATCTTACTAACATTATGAACGCGAAAGTTTGTATGGATGTATGTGTGTTTGTTATTCTTTCACACAAAACTACTGAATAGATTTTAATGAAACATTACAATAATATAGCTCATACATCAAAATAAACTATAGGCTATATATAATTGTAAACTCTGGCGTTGTGAAATTTGTATAAAATGTGTGTATTTCATATATTTTAGTGGCAGGAAGAAATGGCAGGGGGAAGGGGAACGGGGAAGGTGGGGTTCGCGGAGAGGGAAGAGACAAGGGAGGGGGAAGGCGGGGAAGGTGGAAGGGAACGTGGACGCTCGGGAAAGAACATGCAGGGAGAATAAATTTATTTCTTTGAATGGACCAGCTAGTAATATATATATTTTTAATATTGCAATTTTACTTTTTTTTTACATTAGTCCCACACAGGAGGCCACGAAGAAAATAATTTCCCTCAGAGCTTGTGTCATCTTAGAGGATGCTGTGTAAAGGGTCTTTTTAAGGAGGAAGTTCTGGGGAAGGAAACAGGTATACATGAGGCATGAGTACGAAACAAGTTGCAATGTGTCTAGGAGTGACGGATGTATGAATCCATCCCTCCAACTGCGGTGCAAGGCAATGGAGTCCAGCAAGTGAGGTCAAAAGTTCTGCCTCAACCAGTCTCTCGATCCGGCCCGCCACGCAGTAGGTGGGCAGGCGCATCCGCCATCTAGACCTAGACACACTTCACCCCATGAATCTGCCAGCAAGTGAAGTCACCAAATGTAGCGAACCACTTGTGGTGACATATGGCAGAGGTGTTGGTTATCCAATAAATATTTCCCTGGGCGGTTTCCCGCCTCCCAAATTAAAATGATGTATTTGTTTATTTTGATGTCTTCTTAATGGCAACTATAATTATTATTTTCAGAGTGTCATCCAGATGCCCGGGTTCCGGTCCTTGGGGGACGAGGAGGCCGTGGAGTTCGAGTGTAAGGCTTCGGAGAAGGGGCTAGAGGCCACGCGGGTTAGCGGCCCTTCCGCCGTGGACTGCCACGGCTCGCACCGGAGGCCCGTCTCCAAGAAAAGGTTCAGAAAAATCAGGTTTGCATATTTATAACAACAACTGTATGGTAGGTATTGTAGGAACAAGGAACATCCCTACTGCAACTATGTTTAACAAAACCAAGAAAAGTTTGAAAGACTATAGGTAATAGTGTTTACAATTGTGTTCCTACAGCAATAAATAACGAACAATTTTTTTTTTACAATAATGAGGGTCTGTCTCTCAAGAGGAGTGAAAGGAGAATATATGATGCAAACGTGAAAGGTAGAAGAAGTCGGGCACACCCGAGGAAGACATGGAAAGATTAAGTAAATTAAACACTTAACCCTTTCTACTCCAATGTTGAGTGTCACTCGTCATTGATTTTGTTCCACCAGCTCCAATGCCGAGTGACACTCGACATGTTGTAATACTTTTTGCGGACAATTTTAAAATAGGAGGGATTTTTTTACAAAAATATTTGAATCCCGATTGAAAGACATATTTTTTAATTTTTTTTTACTTATATCCCACACAGGAGGCCCTGAGGGAAATTTTTTCCTCAGGGCCTATGTCATCTGAGATGCTGTGTGTAGGGTCTTTTTGAGGAGAGGAAGGAAGGAACATTGGTCTTGAAGAGACCCATGTTGTAGGAATGAGGAAACACAGAGGCCGGCAAATCGTTCCACAGCCGAGCTGTTGAACACAAGAACGAGTCGAAGAAACAACCCGTTCTCATTTGACAAATGTCAACCGTGTACATATGTTGGGCGTTTGGCGTGTTTCCCGACTATGCACCAGTGCCGAAGGGATCAATGACGCTAGTTCCTCGGAGCACCTTCCATTGTAATACCGGTAGAACAAGGATAGCATTCCCACCCGACGCCTGTGCTCTAAAGATTGCAATCTGTCTGTAAAGATGGGAGAATCTATCAAACGGATCACCCGTTTTTGCACCGAGTTGAGGGTATTTTTCAGGTATTTTGAACCTCCAGACCAGAGGTGGCTGCCAAATTCAACCGTGGGGCACACTTGTGATTTGTACAGGGTTAGCAGTTGTGTACTATTAAAGTATCTGCGGGCCCTGTACAGTACGCCCAGTTTTTGGGAGGCTAACTTTACTCTGGCTTCGATGAAGCCCACATATCTGAGCTGGGCACTTAGGGTTACACCAAGCATATCAATGGAGGGCCTGTTCGGCAGATTGCTTCCGTTGAAGGAGACTAGATTTTCATTTCGATCCCTTTTAGACGTAATCGGACAAGATTGGGCCTTTGAAACATTAAATTCAACGAGATTATTTTTACCCCAAGAGAAAACACTCTCGAGGTAACAGTCCATTCTTTGCTTCGAAGCCTTCCGAGCTGTTGGAGTTTGTGAGCCCTTTGGGGGCTTGTCAATCAAAAGGCTATCATTTAAAGGACTTTACTGTCATCCGCCTAACAATGAATTGGTGCACATGACAAAAGGTCGTTGATGTGCAACAAAAATAACAATTTTACTTCTCAAAGTTGACATGATATTACGTGTGTCTTCTCTTTCTAGTGCATTAATTTGAAATGTCTAAAAACAGAGATGACAATATTAATTATCTTACTGCAAAAAACTTAAGTTGCTAGACTTTCCGTTTACATTAAAAAAAGAGCCACAAAAAAAATAAGGAACCACATCGGAAGGTTCGGCTGACCGACCATCTTAGCCTCAAACCAGATAAATTTTTTAATCCCTTTCTGCATATTTCCTTAAAATTGACGACAACATGGGACGAGCGTAGGCAATTGGACAAAGGGGGATGTTTTTTGCTTAGTTTTATGGGTTTTGGGTTATTTGCAGGGTCATGTCACATTAGTTCATAATAAATGTTTATAGGTATTATTTAATTTTATCTGTATCAAATACTATTTTCGTGGAAGACTTGATTTTCAAGGATGTAAGACAATGACAATGCAGTGTTTTTTTTTACATTGGCTCCATACAGGAGGCCCTGAGGTAAATAATTCCCCTCAGGGCCTATGTCATCTTTGGGGATGACCTGTGGAGGGTCTGTTTAGGAAAGGAAGGTAAGGAAGTTCAGGGAAGGAAAAGGTTATAAGAGACGGTAGGAATCTGGGTGTCAGTGTGTCCAGGAGTGACGGACGTATTAATCCATCACTTCCACTGCGGTGCAAGGCGATGTTCCGAGAGATAACTGCTGTAGAAGTCAAAGATACTCCCTCAACCATTCTCTCTCGATCCGGCCTGCCATGCAGCTGGTAGGCAGATGCATTCGCCGCCAAAACACGGACAAACCTCAACCCACGAACCCGGGTACCCCTACTAAGTCACCAAATGTAGTGAACTACTTGGGATAACCAATGGCAGAGGTTTTGGTTATCTAATAATAGTTCCCGGGGCGGCGATACCCATACCCGCCTCCCAAATTGAAACGTGAGGCATTGAACTGGCAGAGGAAGAATGAATGTAGATATGCTGTATAAATGAGATTCCTGATATGTACCTATGTGTTGTAAAACCATATAGTAAAATTATGGGTATAGCCATGTTAAATTGTGGAGATCTGGAAGGAATACGAGGCCGATAAAAATTATAATAATTTTCACCTTTTTATAGCACCACTTCTATGAATAAAATAAATATGATTAATGTGATAAATATAAAAATATATGTGATAAATCACCTCTAGTGCACTTGATGGGTAGGATTGAAAGGTACGCTTAGTTAGGTAGGGCATTAAAAAAGGAATATGTGATGCGAAGTGAATTGTGGAAGAAGTCAGAGAAAGCCAAGAAAGTCATGGCATGATCAAGTGAATCAAATACTTTCAGTCGGGCCACGCCAAGAGATAGAATAATAGAAATATACAGATAATTCATTTTAAAGTATTTAAAACTTTTCAAATCGATAACGAGTGAGAAAATGAAGATAATATTCCTGAAGTTCCTGTACTATCGAGGAGGAGAGAATATGCATCTGGTCCAGGACCATTGTCTGCCTCCATAACAGACTCTGATTCTTCTGATGATATTTTTCAAAGAAGACGCGTAGTTTATAGATTTTTAAGTAGTGATGAAAGTCAGGGCCGTAGCTAGAGGGGGGGCATTGTGGGGCAATGCCCTACCTCAAAATACCTGTGCCCTACCTTAAGAAATACCATCGACTATGTTAATATACTAGTAAACTGTTTGTTCATAGTTTTATATGATTGAAAAAAATACTACCTATTAGTGACATCTAACCAAACAACTTCGAATTAACCAAGGAATTATATCATACTAATTCTTTATTTTGCCCATAGATGGCATTGAAGTAAGAGGTGGGAGGCTGTGCGCGTATTGCAATCACTGCTTACGGGGAATTCCCAAACAGTTTGGGGATGCTATTAAACAGTTGAGTTTTAAGTTAAGTTTGCACCTTGTACCAACGACGTCGCGTGCAACGTGGTACAAACTACGAATCTATTTTTGACGGAAAATAATTAGAAAAATTAGGTTTACGTAAAACTTTTAACTGTCATATATCGGTACGCATAATCAAGGTTTACTCAAAAGGAAAATTGAAGTAGATTTCGAGACTCGAATTTGTCTGTGGTGTTGATTGGTTAGTGTAGTGTAGTAAGGATAGTATTTCGTGAATTGTAATACTGCTTGTGATTTCGCAATGGTTATATGAGCTTTTTTGGC
Source organism: Limnephilus lunatus (assembly GCA_917563855.2). Lineage (NCBI taxonomy): Eukaryota > Metazoa > Arthropoda > Insecta > Trichoptera > Limnephilidae > Limnephilus > Limnephilus lunatus. The sequence goes on along the minus strand of OU830597.1, from coordinate 66,961,780 downwards.
CAAAAAACGGAAAACCAAACAGGAAATTGACAAAGAAAAACTTCATTCCTCAAAACAGATGGAAGGACGATGTACAACTACTCCTAATCCTATGGAAAAAAGTTTGGTGAAATATGATAGGAGGGGGGGGCGGACCGCCCCGGGGGTGACACCAACCACGTTATCCGCCCTAACCGCCCCGGGTGCCACCCATGCTAGCTACGCCACTGGGTATGTATATACACATGTACGACGAAAATTGATTCACCAGATCAGATCAAGTTACATTTTTACTTGCGCCCTATCTGTAATTACCGCTGCCCTATCTTAAACTCTACTCTGGCTATGGCCCTGGATGAAAGTGTTCGTGATATTCCGGTTGCAGACCATTCTTGGTGAGTGGATGTTTCAAACCAAGATAATTATTGTCCAAAAATTGATTTTACAGCTATCGGTAAAGTTAAGGGCCCTCAAATTCCAACATTTTGTACTATGCCTCTTAAATGTTTTCAATTATTTTGTACGGTTTAACTAATATCAATTTTATTTACAAAAAAAAACTAAAACTCAAAAAAACGCAATTTTGTTGTGGAGCTGGTGGAATAAAAACAATAAAGGCTTGGAATGGAAAGGGTTAAGTAGGGCCATGTCAAGAGTCAGAATAACAGGAGGGTATGTGTGAGACCATGTATGATGTGAATGAAGCAAGGAGTGTGTACCACCCAGTTTGGCATCCTCTCTGTCTGCCCCTGCGGTGAAACGGCATGACGGTTAGATAGTTAGTCTCTCTCATATTACTCAATTCAGTATATTGACCCCCTCAAAGTTTGGTTCATTGGGATCACAGGGTAATCACTCTGGTGACTATAATCTTTTCTAAGACATGATCTTTTTCAACACTCCCGTTCCGAAGGGAGGTAATAAATTTACCACAAACTTATTTATTTTATTTATTGGCTCGCCAACAGAATACATCACATTACAATTATTACATTAATTTACATTTTTAATGTGGTTATAGCGATGATTCCAATTATAGTGAGCACATTCCAATTATAAATGAGCACATTCCAATTATAGATGAGCACAGACCGGTCAGTGGCTGAGTTGACATCGCGCTTGGGTCCCACCCGGGTGTCGCGTGTTCGATTCTTCGGCTGACTAAGTCCCCATCACAACACAAGCAACATTTTCTGCTTTTTATGGTGGTAGTAGGAGATTTTCAAATATTGTCGGGTTATTCGTAACCCGGGAATATTTGTCTTTCTTTTTTAAAAAATAAAACATCTTATTATAGGCGAGCACAAAGAGAGCTTTGTGTATTATACAAGTTGTTTTTACATCACATACTTTATTTACAATTTAGATTATCCTAGAAATTCTATTCGGTAATCGATATGCAAAAAAATTAATCCATTATAAGTTTTTTTAAATTATTAAATAATAATATGTATCAAATTCTCAACAAGTAACTATCCCCCCCTCCCTCACACGATGCGCATTTCCCCATTCATATCCTCACTACCTCATAACAAGTCGCGAGTGCAGTCGAAGGGGTGCATTTTATTAAAAAGGTTACAATAAATGAATTGGTGAGTTGCGCTCACTTTCGTATCTCTATTATCATTTTGCAATATTTTGATTGACTGATGGCCGAAGATGGGCGATTTACATGAACCCTAGTAACCCCCTGTCGGCTCTATCCTGATTATATTTTGGGTTATTATGCAGTGTGGAGCTTCCTCCTTCTTTGGCCAACATTTCGGAGAGTGTTACATTGTCCATCATCAGGGCAGATGTTGGCCACATCTGTCACATGTTGTCACATCTGCCCTGTAATGCTCTTCTAAACGTTGGCTAAAGAAGGAGGAAGTGCAACACGGTGTAATAACCCAAAAAATATCCACGATAATACTTTTGGCAAAGCATCCCCCTTCGAATCATACAATAAATTTTTATTTTCAAATAAGTAAAGTTTAATTACAGGAAAGCCTTGAATAACTTTTCCTTTCTTCTGAACTTTGTTTTGATTTCTTTTGCGATTTTTTCATCTTCTAAAAAGAACTCAAAACGTCTTTCTTTACTATCACTATCTTTCTTTTTATGATCATTTGAGGGTTGCTGTATTTTTCAGTTCTTAGGGAGTTTTAACACTAATAACATTTCTCATAATTTTTCTGTTCAATGTAGGATTACTTGACAAATTCTCCTAAATTTCCCCATCTCAAAAGTTTCTTATTATCTCAGTTACTTTTATTTTTCTTAGAACTCCAAATGCCAAGCTTTGGGTTATGCTTGTTTTAAGTTCTTCTTAAAACAAACACAACCAATGGCAATGTAGAAGGTACTATATTCAGTAGCTTTTTCCAGGCTTTCTGTAAACAAAGCAGTGTCATCTGCATAGCTGAGGTTAATAATAATTATTAGATCTTTATTACTTTTTATATCCTAACTGGCGGGTTCCCGGCATGTGTTGCTAGGCCGGGAACTAAAAATTGTTACTCCCTGCTATAAATTGTTTCTCACTGCATGTCCTTTCCCATTCGTCCCGTTCCTCTTCCTTCACTGCGCCTGTAATACTTTATTGTAGTTTGATCATTTCACTACATTAACTGTGTAAAGATTTCTATCGAAATTTGCCTCTCCTGTAAAATTTGAATTTTCTTGTTAGGTCATTCTGGCTCTTAGCCCTCGATATTATTTCATACATACTATTGTATGCGCTTGACATGATCCGATTCAATTATTTGATTGTGCCAATGTCTTCCTTGCTCCGATTTCTTCTAACATTAACTTTAGACTCATAAAACTAATGACTTTCTTTATCTATGACAGCTTTAAGCTCCTGAAGATACCTTTGTTCAGTAATAAGTAAAGGAGCATTGTACGAGGGATTTGAACTATGACGAGGTAGCTCTTTCCATTTATCTGCATTTTGAAGTTTGTAGGGAACAGATCCATTGGGTTTGAGTTGGTATGTCAACGACTTGTAGTTTGATGATATTCAATATAAGTACCATCTATCTGACTGCAGGTAAGAGAGCGAGGTAACTTCTTCATTATCACTGTCAGACTGATATGTTCACTACCAATATTGCTAGATGTCCCTCTTTGCAACTTTTCTATTCCAATAACCAAAGTTGCCAGAAAAAGATCACGATATAATTGAACATGAGGGACACCATCTTTCTGTATAAAACAATCGTGGGAATTATTTTCTTCCTCGAATTTAGATGATGAGTTTGGTCATGAGTTTTGGTGACCTAAGTGACCCAAAAAGGTTTGTGAATTATGGAGCGACCTTCTTCTCTTTTAACCACATATGAGAGATCTGGAAGTCTTTTTCGTACTGTATGTATGCTTGCAATGGTGTGAGAAAGTCATTGAGCTAAATAGGAAATTTTTAAACCGAAATTAAGCTTATGAAAAGCGAAACCAAAAAACAAAAATAACCATTTTTTTTTACATTAGCTCCACACAGGAGAAAATCTGACGAAAACAATTTCCCTCAGGGTCCATGTCATCTTTAAGGATGCTGTGAAAGAGGGAAAGTTCTGGGAAGGATAAAATTATAAGACGTGGGCAGGAATCTGGGGTCAATGTGTGATTATTATGCCGCGTTTCCTACTTCTTTAGCCTACGTTTAGGACAGTGTTACTGGCCAGAGATGTGACAACATGTGATAGAAGTGTCCAGCATCTGCCCTGATGATGGTCAGTATAAGGCTCTTTGAAACATTGGCCAAAGAAGGAGGAAGCTTAACACGGAATATAAACCCAAAAATAAATCATGTTAATACTTTTGGATGTGAAAATGTAAAATCATACAAATAAAATAATTACGTGAACGTATTTTAATTGACAAAGATAAGTATAAGGAATTGTTAGCGGTTTTAAATCTTTTTATGAAAATATGTAGACCAAATTACAGCTTAACCACTTTTGCGATGGCTACCCAAATTTGGGTAAGTTGATTTTTAGGAGTCTTAAATTCATGGATTACAAAATTATTTTTATAGATTTTCTAGATACACTTGAAAATATGGGATAAATGATAAAATCTAGGTTCATTGGCTTTAAACTGCAGTAAGCAGTTTATATGTTTATATGATGATATTTACTTCACACAGACAGATTCTCCTATGCTAGGAGATTACATGGAATAATAGATTCTTTTGGTTATCTGCGTTTATTATTATACTTCACGTATTACAATGTGACCAGGTTAGTCGACCTAACTTGGCCCTCTGTTGGTTCCCATAGGTACTAAGCCACCTGCCATCTGGCGGAATCTAAAGACAGCTCATAACACTGCCATCTGTGTCTAAAAGCTGGAAGCTTTTAGGTAAACTACAGCTTCCCCCTGCTAAAATTGAGACCTGGCTACAGACCATAGTACATTTTTTTTTTCTTTTTTAAAAAAAGAAGTTATACAATCTCGAAAAGATTTTATTTAAAATCATACTAAATATAAAAAAAAAAACTAAATATTTCATTAACATTACACGACTAAATATTTCATACATATCACATATTATATTGTCCCTTTTAAAGTAGCTGTGTTTTTTCATGGAGGTAATTTCACTGACTTCTGGGACGTAGCCTTCCCGCCCACGGCGTTGGATTCTGATTCTGTGGTGGGCTTCCAATTCCCTCTGCGGACCTGAAATCAGGAGAACACCGGTTAAAATCCTTCAATAGGAGTGACGTCTCCAGCTCATCTGCACAGCATTTCGACATATCAGACGCGACAGGGACACTCGCTGTTTTTTCCTCCCAGTGCACCGAACACCCCCTTAACTGGTCAATGTGTCTCTTCCACAACATTTGAATACCTAAAATCTTAATCACATACAGTTTTCTTTTTAATAATTTGATTGAAGTACATTATTAAAGGTAATTTTCTTCAAAAAGTAAAATCTCTTCCGTACCAATACCGAAAAACCAAAAACAAAAGCCAAAGCTTGTAAGTATCTCCAGATACAAACAGCTAAGCTAAACTTGTAAGTAACCATGTACTAACAAATTCTAATATCATAAATGATATCTCTTCCATACCAATAGCAAAAAAAACTTGTTTATATTAACCTTTTAAATGCCAGTAGGTAGAAGTGTAGCTGTGTACAGCAGGCCGTGAACTTTTAAACAAAATAAATCATTTTTACATCTTATTTAAAAAAAAAAATAAAATCAAAATAAAAAATAAAAAAAACCAAAATCATCCCAATGTCGTCTCTGTGTGTTCCATATATTAAATTAATAAAAAACAGGACATATGTATGATAAAGAGGCTCAAAAAGAGCGAGTAAACTCGCTATTTTTCTATGGCTGACCTGCTGGACACGACCAAGGATGCGAGAAATCTCGCTCTTGGCACAGAAGCGGTTAAAAAACAAAAGCTAAAGCTTGCAAGTATCTCCAGATACAAACAGCTAAGCTAAACTTGTAAGTAACGCCATTATGTAGACACTAACGAATTCTAATATCACAAATGTTCGGGTAACTTGTCAGTAACGCCATGTACCACAAATTCCAAACTCAAAAATGATATCACTGTTTCTCCTGATTACTGGTACTATCGGGGAAGCAAATTCACTACTATTATACTGTATTTAACCAATGACTTTAATTCAGTCTCAAATTTCACTTTAATTTATTCATGGGATCGGCCTAGAATTGAAAAAAAATAATTGGACTCTCATCTTTATTCACTTTAAAAGACACCTTAAATTTGATTAAATTGACCCAACTTTTCAGAAAAAACTGGATATTCGCGAATAAATTTATCCTTATTCCATCGAATTAATAGTATTTTGTACTGCAGCAATTTCTAAACCAAAAATCCCTGAAGTCCCTACAATTAAATCCGTACCCCCGCAACAATAATGAACGAAACATTATTGTTTTTATTTTTGTACTTCACGTCAAAAAAACTTCCGACAAATATTAAAAAATTCCAAAAAACTTTTTAATTGTTGCACATCTGACGGATGCGGTGACTTTTTAATTGTTTCTACGTTAAAACTTGAACTTTCTAACGGTATTTGTGATAAAAAAATCTTCATGATTATTGTTTCACGACGCTATTGTACTTCCCGACGTACAGCACTCACGGAACGGTTTTACGCTTATACTATCTGCCCTAGAACTACATTGCCCTGTAAACAAGGTTTTATGTTCTGAACCTGAACTATCAGATTAATAATAATAATAATAATATTTGGATGACTTGTATAGCGCCGTTTTTGTGAAAAATCACCTCAAGGGTGCTGTACAAATTTATAATACGTTTATACAATCTTATTCCTAACTATAAACTAGACAAACCACTACAACAACTTATGGCTAAAAATTGCATCCACCGGTTCATCGATCACCGATACGAAACTATATGTGCAATGATTTGACCAATGAACGCGATGCTGCTGTAAAAATGTACTGTACAGGCAGAAAATATATACAAGACCATACTTACCTGGAGGGTCACTAGAGATTAACATTTATTGTTTATTTAGAGAAATTAAGACACAGTTCGCACGCAGATGACATAATTAGGAACTATAATAAATAATATGTTCTGTAATGAGCGTATTTTGAAAACAAAAGCAAAATTCTATGATACTCTCCGATAGGTATTTTTATTTAAGGGTATGAGAGCCCAAAAAGGTAGGTTTTTAATTTTGACCTAAATTCTGTTGGGCTTGTTATGCATCAAGTTCCGGGGGGAGTTTATTCCAAGCCTTAGGTCCAGACACCGAAAGCGCGATCTCCAAATTTAGTATTTAGCTTGTGTTTAGGTTTCATTAGTCTGCTTATAGCTGATGATGTTGCTGATCTAAGGGTTGACTGCCTCGGACCAGTATTTTCTGGGATACATAGTTCAGAGATGTGAGATGGGGCCATTTTATTAATTGATTTAAACACCATACAGCACAATTTGTACTGGATTCTTTCAGGGCACTTGAGCCAGTGAAGATTACGAAGGTGTTCTGAAATGTGTGAATATTTAGAGACTCCGGTTAGGAGTCGAGCCGCTGCATTAAACACGGATGGAAGTTTCTCAGTTTGATATTTTGGAAGGCTAGCGTAGATGCCGTTACAGTAATCGAGCCGTGAGATTACGTAGGAGTTGACTATTAGTTTTGTTGCTTCTGTAGGAAGATTTCTTCGGACTGACTTTAGCTGTATTAGGTGAAAAAAACCGTTGCTTACAGTCGTATTTATTTGCTTTTTTAAGCGAAAATTTTGAATCCAGATTAACGCCAAGAAGTTTGACTGTTGTCTTTGGAATAATATCGCTTCAGGAAATGGAAATAGGTGAATTGTCTATGAAATGTTGGCGTTTGTTTGTGGCCTCCCAGAGGCCATATTCTCTATAATCCGGTTCTATGTTTTCCGAAATTTGCAACTGAAATACCGAATCCTTTAAACTCGGTTTTACATTCCTTTTGTTCCCAAATTTTGAACTCCGCGTTGGCAAATTAGCAAAATGATTTAGCGTATTTTTCTGAAAATCTGTTATCCTCAGACCATAACAAAACATAAAATCTCTCCCTGTGATCAATTCAGTACCGCCGGCAACAATAAAAAAAATGTTAATTTATTGTTCCGATTTTTGTACCTCACGTTAAAAATTCTTTTACCTACAACTTTTAACGCGTTTCCCGAGTAACCCGAAATAGCACGATTGATCGCAAATAATTTTACTGATCCAAAATTATGATTAAACATTTCTTCTGGCATTACACATACCGATGAGCCTGAGTCGATCATCGCTCTAAGTTGTTTGTTATTTATTAAAATATCTGCTGTAAACGGATTAATTGTAGCTTTTAGATTATTATAATTATAGTTGTCTTCAAAAATTGGATTGACACTATTCGAATTATTGTTAACACAAAATTTCCCTAGATGACCTACTCCATTGCATTTGTAGCATCTAGCGTTGCGAAATTTGCAGAAATTCGCACCCGATGTTACAGGAGAACTACCTCGAAAAAGGCGATCTTTGTTTCCTTACCGGCGAACTCGCGAATCTATATTTATTAGTAACACCGCCCTTCGAAAACTGCTTGTTGCTGGCATCTTTCTTGATGCTGTTAATCTCCGATTTTAACTTACATACTGCTAGCTAACTCTTCAAGTTTATTAAGTGTTAATTTCAATCCCTCAAGGAAAATTTTGTCCTTAATACGACTCGGTAATAAACCAATGGCAAACATATCTATGAGATTCTTCTCTAATCTCGTCTCGAATTCGCAATAAGATGATAATGACCGAAGTCTAACCGCAAAATCTTGAATGGATTCGCCCGCCCCTTGCCTTGCCGCAAAAAACGCCTCACGTTCCATAAATACAGAACGTTTTTTACAACAATGTTTTTCCAGAAGTGCCAATAATTTATCAAACGATACAGCCGTTACTTTCAGTGGAAAACACAAATTAATCAGCAAAGCCAGTGTATCTGGTTCAAAAAGGTTCAACAGAAATGCCCTCTTTTTATCTGCGTTAATTTTTTCATCATTTATGACGAAAAACTGTTCCAGCAAAGCTTAAAAATCGTCCAATCCCCTAAGAGATAATTAAAACTCGGAATCCTTCCCGACTCCATACCCACAAAAGAAACCGACCACAAAAACCACAATAACAAAACAAAGAATCTGCAACAATTCCCTCCACAAAAAAATGCAACTACTTAACTCTGGATCTCTTCTTGGTCCTCTTGTCCAATAAGTCTTCCTTCAATTATTTTGGAATTCACCGCTCTCCTTGGTGATGAATAATTGTCCGGTAAACACCGCTCGCCTTAATACTTTGTCATAAGCAGGGGCCGGCCCTGTGCAGGCGCAATTGGAGCAGTCCGCTCTGAACGCCAACTTGCCAAGGCGCCAAGGGCCGGCCCTGGGTATAAAGTGTTGAATATTCTTACAACCATCAAAAAAATTAAACAAATAAATTTAAGCAATTGTAAGCAATTTTTCATAATCATATAATATATTTATTTGATTAAGCATTTTTTTTTAAATTTTAGGTGCTACAACTGTGGGGAGTTTGCGAATCACATAGCCGCTAAGTGCGTGATGGGTCCTCAGCCAAAACGCTGCCACAACTGCAAGAGTGAAGACCACTTAATAGCGGACTGTCCCACCAAGGTATATTAAAAAATGACTTTATTAGCTAAAGAAGCTGTGTTTTCTGTGTTAACACAGTATTTAAATGCTGATTTTTCCCCCGATCTTAAGAATAATATATTTTTATTTGATACAATATTTTAAATTTTATAGTATAATTTAATAAAGTTGGCCTCAATTGATGGCTTACCCATGCTAAGGCCCCCAGCTTGGAATTGCAATTGATAAATAATCCTCTGTAGTCATAATTTTTTTTCATCAACAGAATTCATAACATAATTGTTACAGCTTTATTGTGGCATATTTAAGGTGAGCGTCGACCTGTCCGCGCCGGCCGCAACGCACGCACGGCACGCAACGGATTGAACGGATTTGCCGATGGCATGCGTCCACTGTAAACGGATTTTAAATTTAGTTTGAGTACTTTTGTAGTAGACGACGGTCGTCTGTCATGGATATTGACGAAGATATTATCATTATCAGTTGCTTGTTGGCAGAAGAAGAAAAACGTAATAACGTAGAATGTGGGTTCATAAAATAAACTTGAAGCGACCAATGTTTGGGGAATATCATTCGTTATTTGTTCCTGATTTTCTTCATGATGAAGATTAATTTAATTTTTGTGGGTTTTCAATTTCAATTCAATTTTCTAAAACAAACAACCAAGCCTCCAAAGAGCACACAAACCACAATAGCTCGGTTTGAAGCAAAGAATGGAAGGTTACCTCGAGAGTGTTTTCTCTTGGGGTAAGAATAACCTCGTCGAATTTAATGTTTCGAAGACTCAATCATATTTGATAACGTCTAAAAGGGATCGAAATGATAATCTAGTCTCCTTCAACGGAAGCATTCTTCCGAGCAGGACCTCCATTGATATGCTGTGTCACTCTTGTGTAACTCTAAGTGACCAGCTCAGGTATGGGGGCTCCATCGAAACCAGAGTTAAGTTAGCCTCTCAGAAACTGGGCGTACTGTACATGGCCGCAGATACTTTAATAGTACACAACTGCTAACCCTGCACAAGTCGCAAGTGCGCCCCACGGTTGAATTTGGCAGCCACCTCTGGCCTGGAGCTCCAAATTACCTAAAAAAAAAAAACCCTTGACTCTGTGCAGAAATGGGCGGTCCATTTGACAGATTCTCCCATCTTAACAGACGGATTGCAATCTTTAGAGCACACGCGTCAGGTGGGAATGATGTCCTTGTTCTACCGGTATTACAATGGAAGATGCTCCGAGGAACTCCGAGGAACCAACATTTGTACATGGTTGACATTAGTCACATGAGAACTGGTCGTTTTTACGACTCGTTCTTGAGTTCAACAACTCGGCTGTGGAACGATTTACCGGCATCTGTGTTTCCTCCCTCCTACAACAAGGGTCTATTCAAGACCCATGTTCACCCCTTCCTTTCCTCAAAAAGACCCTCTACACAGCATCCTCAAAGATAACATAGCCCCTGAGGAAAATAATTTCCCTCAGGGCCTCCTGTGTGGAGTTAATGTAAAAAAAAAACAAACAACACTTGCGGCAGTGAGCGATGCAAGCTGCGAACTAAAGTCAATTAATCCGTGTGACGTCACCGGCATTTTTTTGCTCAGTCGGCTAATCCGTGTGACGTCATCGGCACGCAACGCATTTTTTTGCTCAGTCAGCTAATCCGTGTGACGTCATCGGCACGCAACGCATTTTTTGCTCAAAAATACCGGCGGGCGGGCCGGTATTTGCCGGTAGTGGACGCAGTGCTGTACTAATTCATATAAAGATATAGAAAAATCCGTTGCGTGCCGTGCGTGCGTTGCGTGCGTGCGGACAGGTCGACGCTCACCTTTACCCACCGGAGTTAAAACAAAGCCACAACAAATTCAGAAGACCTACATACATTTATACATACGCACATTCATATTATCTCCCTGTCATATTTATTAGACAACATTGTTTCGTGTTGAGAATTTTTTTTAAACTTTTTGCGAGCCTTCTATAAATTTTAATAGATGGCACTGATTGTCACAAAATGCTGTCACTAAAACTGTGTTCAATAATTATTACTTGTGATCATTTTGGGATGAGGGAGTACACTTCATATATTTATTTGTTTCTTTTCAGGTGGAAAGGAAGAAGGCTCCAAGTGAGCAAAGTGGAACACAGTCAGCATCTGGGCAGAACGGAGATCAATCAGTGGAAAGTGTGACAGATTCTGTCCAAGCGGTCAGAATAGAATAAGATTTCTATTTTACCGGTGGGCAAGAGATTGGGTTGTGTTCTTGGATAAAATCATATCAGTCTTGATATTGGTATGACAATGACTATTTTCTGCAAAAAGTAACCAGGGTTTACAATAATTACTATTATTTCTAGTAATAATAACGATAAAAAATTTCATTTTAGTTTTCTGATTTGTAAATGAACCACAATACAGTAAATTTAATTTTTTATCAGCTTTAAAAAGATTGCAAAAAAAATATTAAAAAAAGTTTATTTTTGAACATTGGCCGTATGATGATAATTAAGTGTATGATTTATTTTATAAATTTTACCACCGACTCATTATTTACGGCACTAATGTTAATAACAAAGTACTTATACAATTAATTTGGTTCCAAATTTTTCACCTTTTTAAAACCAGTATCCAATTCTTTCATCTAGTTAACGTAATGATTTTATAGTTCAGCTTCTGTGAATAACATTTAAACATTGTACAATGTTAAGTTGTAATATAAAAATAACATAAATTAGTTATTGAAATGAATGTAACGAAAGTACAAATAATATACAACATCTACCTCGTATTTTATCCATCTTGTTTTCATTATATTGATTACAAAGATGGATAAATATTATATTAAAGTAAATTATTTTCTATTTTATTACATAATATACAATAATAATATAAAGGAAAGCTTCATCAGAATATTTTAATGTTGAGTTTTTAATGAACGTTTAGAAGTACCTGATACATACATTTATTATGACAAATCACCCATCATATTTGTATGGATGATGGGGAAAGTTCTACCTACTAATAAAATATCATTAGTTGTCCTAGAGTTTTATTATGTGAAATGGACAACACAGTATTATAGTCTAGTGGTAAGGTGAAAGTTTCTAGACATTTATCTTCAATGAATGCACTGGACAATACTGATCAGAGTGCCAAAAAATCCTTTCGCAAGATTTAAATATGAAATATGTAATTCGAATTGGTAATTCCCCCGATTAGGGCCAGTCGTCTTTTCTGGAGTTTCTCATTTGCGGACATTCCTGTCATCTGAATTAGTTACTCGTCCTATCCATAAAATTCTCCTCATGCAAAAAAAAAATCCAGAGCTAAAAAGCTACATTCTATTATTCATTGATCATGTTCCTGATGATCAGGATGCCCAATTTCCAAAGATTTTTTAAAAATCTATTTTGATATGAGGGTTGATTACCACTCTTTTCACGAATTAAACTAATGTACAGTTTGTCAAATAAGAGTAGAAAATATAGGAGGGCGCCACTGTTGTTCAAATGGCAATACTAAAACTATAATCATGGTATTACATTTTTATTAAAAATTAAAAAGGCATAAAAGTGGAAAAATATTTTTTCATTCCAATATAGATACCCACTGATCTCAAAATTGGAATTATTTATAGGCATCTTATTATTTAACGTTTTCAATTTTGTCTTAACGTAATGAAGAATAACGATATTCTAATAAAATATAAAACACACTTTAGAAATTGCTTACATTTATTTAATAATAGCTTAAGTACCTAGCGTTGCCTGGGCTTTAGATTATGTCTCTAATTTTGGATGTGAATATATTTGACTCCTTCAGAAATAAAAGTAGTGTAACTAAACTCATCATAATGGTTCTTCCTTTCTACCAACTGTTAAATTCAAATTTATGGTAAATTAAATGAAAGCCAATAACTTTGTAAAACACAATTTAATCAAATTTATGTCATTCGGTAGGTACCTTAACACCAGTGTTTCTCGATTTAATTTTTTTTTAAGAATAAAAAAATGTTTTTTTAAATGTGTATTCAGTGTTATGTATTTTCAGTCTCATTGCTCTTTAAAAGAATATTTGACAGGTAAATCGGTGTTGCCAGCCTACAAATTTCGTAGTTCCATTTTTTATATTTTCTACTTCATTTGACAGACTCTATTTCATCTTTTCCATGTTTATTTAAAGCTCATATTCATTGCTAGCTTATTTAAATTGAGCGAGTTTTACAATTATTCTTTGATTCTGCCAATGGCTTTGTTTCGTCGGTTATATATTATTGTTCACTTGGCCATTCACAGTGTGCTCTCCCAAGGCATCTGCGACGTACGCAACATTTTCAGCAGTTCGCAGCATTTTCTGACTCCTTAGAGTATGTCAATGTCCTTGATCATTTTGTTTCTTTGAGTGTGTTTGCTTGGTTCCAGTAATAAATAAATAAAAATAGTTTTTCAAAGGGAGTCAGGTATTCAACAAAGATTCTAAGCCCGCATTCCCCGAGTTACCTAATTATTATCATTTTAAGTTTTAAGAGTTGTTGACAAATGAGTAGTGGCTGCATAATGATAATTTTAGGAATTGGAGATTGATTAGAAGAATAATCATACAAGTGAACCTCACAGTTACAGAGAGGGAGAGGCTCACCATGTCTTTTGGGGGTGTAACGTATTTGTACAGATTGAATCTTATCCCAACAATAAACTTTACCAAATCGCAACTCCTTTTTTTAAATCAAAAACCTGTCTCTAGACAGCATTGCATTAGACTCGAGAACATAGATTAAACCACCCTCAGAATTAAACTTCCGGTATGTGGAAGTTTAGGGACATACCTTTTGCTATTATATTGTACTTAGTGCCAAACTATGCTATCTCCAAAAATGTCAGTACAATTTTGTTACCTAAAAATACTTGTAGGTTTATAATATGAAGGACTGTATCAGGCAATCATCATATTTCTTTATTTAAAACCTTAAAGACGCTTTTATAATCCTGATTTTAAAATCCTATTCTCTTCTAATAATGACCCCGCGTATTGTATTTTTTATAAAGTTTAATTATTATTAACACTTAATCCAGTTTGATTAATATAATTTGACTATTAAATGTTTATGTATTGGAAGCAACATACTGTAATATGTATGGGTTGTTTAATATTCATTCATGCGTATTAGTCATTTTTGTTTTAAGCTTTTTATTTATAATTTAATTCATAAGCTATTCGTTTAGGCTTTTGAGTTAACTATGATACCATATTGTGTTCAAGGATTGTATTTATTAATCAATACGTAATGATTAATGATTAGTAAGCCGCTATTACCTAGTTACTTTAATTCCTTTGCATTCAACCTGTATGTATTGTATTATTCTAGTTTTTGCCTATTCTTTGGCGAGACTGAATTTATTATAGACTAAATAGAGGTTATTTTTGCCAAATCATTTTATTTCCTAATTAGTGTGTAAGAATTTTTGCCATTTTGTTCGTAGTTGCCATAAAATGCACACATTTTGAAAATATTAAAACAACCGTTGGCCCGAGAAGATGATTACAGGTTTACATAAGTTTTATAAAAATAAATTAGTTTTTTAATGATTCTTAAATTAGCGTGGTGCGAGGGTTTTTTTTTTATTAGAATAAATGAGAAGTTCTCATCACATAACCTTTCTTTATTTTGTTTTCTTGGCGAGTACTCAACCCGACAACTTCTTTATATTTTATTTAAATTTATTTATTATGTTTCAGATAAATTCTAATGTCTCAAATAAAGTACGTATTGTGTTACTTTAAATTATAAATGTATGTATATTATAATAGAAAGTTTTAAAACATGTTTATTTTTCCTTATTCCAACATTACTTTGGCGTTCGCTTTAAAGTTTATCACTCTGGTCTTATCTTTATTGAAATTAAATTTATTTGAATATAATTTTTCCGTAGATGAAGCTTGCTATTTTTGTAACATTTTAAATGTTAGCAACATTAGAGAGAATAATACATTACAGGAGATTTTGAACAAGCGTTATTTTAGTGAAGCTTAGAACTATATCATTCTGGGTGGTTCAAAAATTAATTACACACATAAATGTTGAATGAAAATGGCAACTACGCGAAAATATTAGTTTTAGAAAATATTTTATATTTTAGAAGAGTTAAATAATTATTTGTTTGTATGCATGTATGTAGTTGTAAGGATTGCATATCAAGTTAATTTTATGCAATGTAAAGATTAAATTGTAGATGTTTGATATTGTATGATATTTTACATTTTAGAATGGTAATAATCATTTGAGTACAAAATTACACTAGTATAATACATATTTTTCTCCTAAGAATAGATTAAGTTTTGTATCACGAGTATGCCGTGGCTTGGGGAGGTTTAATACCTTAATGTAGAGAAAACAAGAATCACGAACAAAATACTGAAGCAGCTTTAGCAAAAATATACACTTTTCATTTTATACATATGAAAGTTATCCGTATTTATCTTTCAATTTTTATATATCGTTCAATTTAATCAAATATATTTCGATTTTTCTGAAAATAGTTATCATAAAATAGTTTTCGGTAGATAGTTATCATAAAAGTTACTTAAAAAATTGATTTCGTTCTTGTAACAACCAAACATTTAAAAATAAAAGTAAACTTCAAGGCATTGGTTATATTTGTGAACATTACATTTGT
This sequence comes from Limnephilus lunatus, assembly GCA_917563855.2. Lineage (NCBI taxonomy): Eukaryota > Metazoa > Arthropoda > Insecta > Trichoptera > Limnephilidae > Limnephilus > Limnephilus lunatus. The sequence continues at coordinate 66,945,997 of OU830597.1, read as the reverse complement.
ATTGCTAATGTAAGTAGGTGTTATCTTCTAATATTACATCTAAGTAGGTGTTATCTTATAATTTTACATCTAAGTAGGTGTTATCTTATAAAATAACATCTAGGTAGGTGCTATCTTATAATATTACATCTACGTAGGTGTTATCTTATAATATTACACCTAAGCAGGTAATCTTGTAACATAACATCTAAGTAGATGAAATCTTATAATATTACATCTAAGTAGGTGTTTTCTTATAATATTACATTTAAGTAGATGTTATCTTATAATATTACATCTAAGGCGAATAATTTTAAGTTATAACGAAAAGACTATACAAACTACCTCATTTTGAAGAAGTCTTAATATTATTATACATTTACTTTATACAATTTTACCTAGTTTTTCTATTTAAACCAATGTTTCTTTAGAGATTAATATTATAATTCAACTGATTATTTTTAATTTGATAAGGGTAATTTTATGCTTTTTTGTTAAGGTTTGATTTTGAACTGACATTTTCTCAGAACCAAATCTCAAATAATTCATAATTCCACTCGAGCGATGGAAATTTCCAGGCATTCGGCCACACTCATTATATTCCAAGAGCCCGTGACGATCAGACCTTCGTTATTTTATAAAACCTGAAAGTTTCTCTGTGTATATCCCTAATATAGGTAAAGATGATACCCGACTATTCAAGTTTGGATCGCGGTGGCCTAGAACCTTGAAAGATAGCAGGTTGCAAAGGCATATAAAATTGCACCACAATTTCAAGAGCATTTTGCTCGTACTTTAGACGGCTCTTGCTCTATTATAAAAATCATACTGCCAAATTTTAATAAGGAAACATATTAACTGCTCACTGCGGTTTAAATCCCTAGATTTACAAGTTTAGCCCATATTTTTAGGTTTTACAAAAAAATTCAAAAATAGTAAATTATATAATATAATAAATTCATAAAAATCACCTACCCATATTTGGGTAGCTATCACTCGAGTGGTTAAGTTGAAAATAAAGTTTAAACTGCCATAAAAAATTATACTCATGTCAAAACGCTGATTTCTCTTCTAAAAAAAACATTTTTTTTTTACAATTTACTTTTACAATGTTCAATTCAGTGTACCAAATTTAATTAAATAAAATAGTTTAGTGAAAAAAATGTTTATTTATTATTTCACCTTGATTTTCTAGCCAAACAATTTTCCAGTTACCACTTAAACAAAAAATCAAGATGGCGACAGTACATAATATTTATACTTCAGTAAACGATTTCTGCAGTGAAGATATTAATATCAAGAATTGGTAAGCATGTATTTAGGAATTTAGAATGTTGTTTCCTAATCCTGATGAAAAAATGTTTTCGCTTTTTTATATTTCAAATGTGTGTATTTCTTAAAAGTAGGCAAATGAAGTTTTGTTTATTCATCAAATTCATGTAGAACAGTGATTCCCAAAGCGGTCCAGGTGACTCGACGGGGACAACGGAAAAAATGGGGGTTCACAAGTTGTAAGGGGGGGTCCACGAAAATTTATCTGATTTCGATAGTAAAGAACAAAAATATCATAGGCAGAATGACTTGATTAGGATATTCAGACATACGTTCAACATTTAAATACCCAATATATGCCCTCCATGATGACTTCAAAAATAGATTTGAAGATATTCTGACGATGGAAATACCACCGTGGATCATAAATCCATTTGAGCAAAAAATCGCTGAGGGTTATTTTTTTCTAAATGTTAAAATAAATTCACTTGAAATAGTATAAAATATACCAGGAGCCAGGAGCACATAATTCTGAGAATTAAACCTAATCAACATTATTATCATCACTTCACACATTATCATTTTGAACCATCTACCGCATGCACTTAGCTTTGAAGAGATGAAAAAATTAAAAAATCATATCCATGGGCAATTTGTGCAATCCCCACAATGTTGTCAGTCCTCACATAGGTACATCACCGAAAGCTCTAAATATGCGCCCTCAAAAACCAATAATTCTGATGCTCGATTCTTTACGATGAATGGGAAAAGAAGTGTCAGTAGTCGTGAGGTAAATGTGAGTCGGGCCATGAATGATATAAAAATATCTATGAGACGATGCATGATGCATGAATGTGAATGAAAGAAAGAGTTTGTGCCAGCGATCTTATTTTTTATTTTATTTTTTTTAATTTCAATTTTTTTTTGTTTTAAAGAAAGACTAACATTCCCGGGTTACGAATAACCCAACAATGTTTGAAAGGTGAAAATGCTGGCAAATCTGTTTGCGTTATAATTTGACACTTTAAGCGGAAAATATTGCTTGTGTCGTGATGGAGGACTAAGCCAGCCGAGGAATCGAATACGCGACGCCCGGGTGAGACCCAAACGCGATGTCCGCCTGTCTGTTCGGCGGCGTATCTGCTTACGGCTGCGGTAAAACTGCACGCCAACAGGCTAGACGTAAATTACCACAAAATATACCAGGAGCACATAATGCTGTTGTAAGCTCAATCAATTTATGTAAAATTATAAATTTATTAAAACGCTCAAGAGAAACGTACTAAAAGATCAAATCTACCAGGAGCACAAGAGCTTGAAGGGGTAAGAAAAATCAATGAAAAAGTTTGGCACCACTTTGGTAGATGCAAAAATATAAAATATACCAGGGGCACATAATAAGCCTAAGAACGCACTAGGCAGGCAGCCAGACTACAACAGCCAATACGATCTTCAAATTTGTATAAAACTATATTAATTATGCCGGCTGCTGGAGCCAGTCAATATATTATGGCAGTGCGACTGACTAGCTGGACGTATGTGGCTGATACTGGCTGCAACCATTGGCTCCTTAACATTAACATTATTATTAAAATTCGACGGCAACAAAACAACAAATCCTCATTACATGAATATTTGCGGACAATCTATCAATTCGTCCCCTTAGAGTCAAAGAAACGTATCTCAATTTTTATCGATTTTGAGTTACGGATGGTACTAGTCACAAAATAACACGTTACGTTAAGTGACAAAGACACGTATCTGTAGGTTCAACGTATAAAAATATACATCGATACGTATCTGCAGAAAATCATTTGTTGTTAATGTCAGTAGAGTGTATCTTTACTTGCGTATTATAGAACATGAATAAAAAGATATTTGCTTGCGAGTCAAAGAAACGCATCTTTAGTTACGTTCGATTCACCCGCATAGATTATGCAACTGTTTTACTGACATGTCACTTACGCGTCATTCATTTACGATTTGGCAGTTGTGTTTGCGGCCGTTTTTATTTAAAGGAGTGATTTAAATATTAGTTTGGTTATTTTACCTGTTTTTTGACTCAATATAAATCGAATATGGAAAGGAAAACACACAAAACACGGATTCAACGAATAATGGAAACGGCAATGTTGAATAATAAGGAAGATTCTTCTAGTGCCACAAATATCTTATTTGGGAGGCGGGTATGGGTACCGCCGCCCCAAGAACCATTTATTGGATAAGCGACACCTCTACCATAGATCACCCCAAGTGGTTCGCTACGTTTTGTAACTTAGCAGAAGTGCCCGGGTTTATGGGGTCAAGTTTGTCCGGATCTCGGCGGCGGATGTGTCTGCCATCAACAGCGTGGCAGGCCGGGTCGGGAGAGACTGAGGGAGATCTTTCGATCTCTTTCGGAACATTCCCTTGCATCGCATTGGAAATGATGGAATCATTCGTCCGTCACTCCCGGACACACTGGCCCCCAATCTCCAACCCACCCCTCATACCTTTTTCCTTCTCAGAATTTATTCTCCTTCCTTCTTCTAAAAAGACTCAGTACATAACATCCCCAAAAATGAAATTGATGTTCCTACAACTGCTACATCAAGAGTTACGACGCCAAATATCAATACAGTTCTTCTTCTATAAGGGCGATTCGAGAATCCAAGTATGCCAAGGATTTTTCTTGGCTACATGAATATTACTGAAACCTTTGTTAGAAATATAATTAGTAATATTTTGGGAAATCGCATGCATTTAAATATTTAGCAGCCGATTTTACATTACACATACGTAATGTGCACATACTGCACATGTTGGCTTGTGTAAGAATAAAATGTATGTACCTGAAATAATGTTGTTGTACCGATACTTATTTAATGCCTGTAACCTATAGTTCCATCAACCACGCAAAGATATCTACAACTCGTGTGTTAAATACGAAAATGTTAATACGGAAGAAAAAATATCTCTTTCGGAAGAGTATGACCGCCATATACAAACGCAAAATTTCTTTACAGAATTGTAGAATCCAATCTAAAACCCTTGTTTCAGAATCCACTGTTAATTTCATCGAGTTTTTTTTTTCAGAACACGTTTTTTTATAAACGACGCCTGGCGGTTTATAATTTAACTATTTTTAATGTTCGGAGCAATGAAGCTGGAAATTAAATATGGCATAAAGGAATAGCTGGTGGTGGCTCAGATGAAATCGCTTCATGTATGTATAAGTATTTGGTAGCTAGTGATAATGGAAAGAAGTTCATTCCGATGAGTGATACCTGTGGATATATTGAAACTTCTACAAAGAAAATAAATATATATGACTCTTCATCGTGGTACACAGATATTAGATTAGCTTCCAGAAAATCCAAATATGCTGTCATCGAGATGGGATAAGAGTATTTCTTCAGTTAAATCAACTTGAGGAAACAGTTAATTAAAAACATAACGGCAGATACAAATGGCATGGAGGAACTAGTCAAAAATCACATTCAAAAGAAGATCCTGACCATATTTATTTCAAATACAACAAAAATGAACAAGAATATCGTAAACTCAAAACAATTCGACAAGTTCCTAAAACAAGGTAATGAGTTGGACTTCCACAATTACAAAGAGCTTACAATGCCCCAATGAAAATTGCTACTGAAAAGTTGCAATACTTGCAAGATTTGTGAGATAAAGGTATTATACCCTCCCAATATCACACATTTTACAACTCTATCAAAGTAGGAATTATTATTACTGATATTCAAGTTGAGGAAGACATTATTAATTAATAATACATTTATATTTTCGTTATTTGTTTTTGGGGTGTTATGCCGTGTTGCGCTACCTCATTCTTTAGCCAATGTTTCGGACTGCGTGGCAGTGTCCATCATTAGGGCAGATCCGACAGATGTGTCGGCAGATCACATATCTGTCGGTAGATCACACATCTGACGAATCTTCCCCGATGATGGATACTGCAGCGCTGTTCGAAACGTTGGCTAAAGAAGGAGGTAGCGCAACACGGCATAACACCCCAAAAACAAATAGCGAAAATACTTTTGGCCGTGAAAATCTAAAAACGTATCTACATTTATATTATTTGCCTAATAACTTAGGAGTTTTTTTTGGTTCTGGTTACATATTTATAAGAAAGCAGGTACCTACATTGGTATTCATAATGTAAGTACAAAATTCCAGTTTTTTTAGCAAGTTACAATATTATGTAGTACATTAAGTTTTCTTTTGACATTAGTATCGGTTGGTTAATAGTTACCTTCCTAAATATTTTCTATTTTTTCCTGTTTTAAATAAGTTTTTCAATTAATATTTCTAGACTTGAAATATTTTTATTGCTGTTCCACCACTATCCTAATTTATATTCATCATCTAAATTAATTTTCGGATGTAAAAAAAGTCAAACACCTATGCAAGTTTTTGGTAACTTAAGTTCAATGATTGCAATTTTTACTTTGGTTAGGACCAAAGAAACGTAACTGAGATATAGCTGAAATAAAATTTAAAAAAACATTTGAAAATGAATAACTTATTTGTATTAAATACATGTTTCAGAAGCACAAAATACCAAACTTTAACAAAGTGAGAAGAAATTATTAATATGATTCATTTGTTTAAAAGTAGACAACATTGATTAATTGAGAACTATGTTTTTTTGCTCTCCTAAAAAGTAGAGAAAAATGAGATACGTTTTTTTGACCCTAAGGGGCCGAATTGCTACCACGCACGAGTTTTAGTAGGTAAATCAAAAACAAAAAAAAAACGCCTGGCATATGCAATCCTCACGACTCTGAAGCTAAGCACATTACAGAATCACATATAAACAGGCCGATAAGCGCCGCGCGCCGTGCCTAAAGAATTAAAGCGTTTTGGTAAAAAGCCCCAAACTTTGGATGAACACTCGTAGTTGTTTTTCTTTTTCTCAATAAATATTCCGCTTGTCTAGAGAAGCCAAAAAATGATGGAACGGAATTGAAGTGGGAACGCACTGCAGGCCGTTAATAAGGTTTCTACTTTCTACGGTTCCATCGATTTACTTAAGTGAACAAAAGGGGAGAGAAATCAATAAGGGTTTTAGTATATTTCCCTACGCATCATTACCTAGGTACTGTTAATAAGCACACGCTGTGTGTATCTGAAAACTGTGAACATGGGTAGGGAAGCCGAAGAGGGATGAAGAGAGCTCAATAATTCACCACAAACACATTAGGTTAGTTTTGACTAAAGCACCTGGCATTGCAGAGCATGGAGTAAAAAATATTGGAAGTCGGAAAACTTTCATGAAGTAATAGATGAAAGTATGGCAAAACTGGGAAACGATACGAATATGAAGACACCCCAATAATCAGTTTTATATACTTTATGAATGTGGAAAACTGAAAAATTACGTGGAAAATACATTACGAAGTTAATTAAAGTACAAATTGCTACTGAAATAAATTTTAGTAGGAGAGATGATGGTTAGAGACTAATTCTGGCTTTTCATATCTTGTCGCAATTTTTTCAACTTGTTGCACTTGATGCGTGCCTCGTAAATATTATATTTACCTTCTGCTGAAATGTACGCCTTGTACAAAAGAAAAAATTATAAATATTGATGAATTTGTAATTAGTTAGAGATGGCTGATGCCGGCAGTAGGTAATGATATCAGTGGGATCGGCAAGTGGGTAGAACGAGAAAAAATAATATATTCTATTGTCTTTATAGGATGGGGACCGAAAAAGATAGGAAAAAGATTGACTTATAATATTTAAAACCCGGTAGTAAGCACTCAAAAAGAAGAAAATGTGGTGATATTTAATACGAATGTTAGAGGGAGCGTGCTAATTTAAAAACCACAATATTTAAGCGAAAATTGTCAAAATGCTTAATAAAACACGTCTCGTTTAAAATAGATTAAAACTATTGTGGAAAATGTGTTTAATACCATTTAAAGAATCACCGTAAAAATTTTTATACATATAACTTGTAAAATAACAGAAAAAACCTGTTTATAACAATTTTCGGAGCATAATTTGCGATTTTTTCTATCGAGGGAATTTCATTTAATTACCGTTTCGGAGTGGCAAATGTATAGATATTATCTTAAAAAATAATATTATTTTTTTATAATCTTAAAAACTTTTTTTTATTTTTATAAAACGGTAGAAATTCTAAATACAGTGACTGAAAATATAGCAATTATATTAAACAATAAAATATGTTAAGTATATTATAGTATAAACATTGTTACGTAATTGTAAAACCTTTATCGTATATTTTTTCAATGCTCCAAATATTCAACATAATAACACAATTTCATAAAAACATCCGAGCACCGTTTTACGCGAGTTTTTGATCCATTTCATGTACATTTTGAGTAGGTCATATTTTGATGTTTCGTACACAATAGAAATATATTTCGTTCATCGGTTTTAGTATCTCATAAAGGTCAGTACATAGGTACATACACCAACATTCCGAAATGGTTCAGTCGTAATCGTTGCCGTTGGGAAACTGACCTAGGGTTGACCAAATGAATAAGAATATTCAATTTTATTGGAAAAACCTTTTTAATACCCTTTGAAGGTTATACCCATCAATGTAATGTTAATCATCAAAGAAGGGCAATACTAATACTAATAAATTTAAAGAAAGCATGAAATAGGATATGACACAGAAAATAAAAATTAGATAAAGATTATATTGTTATTCTGAAATTGAAAAATGAGATCGACAAAAAAATTACTGATATTGTAATGGGAAGAACATTGTGGTGCCTATGGCAGCACTAGTGTAAATAAATAGATCACCAAGGAAACTATAAATAAAGATATCACCATGGAAACGAAAAATAACAAAGCAGTCAAATAAAATCTGGGTACAGTTAGATGACTGTAAAAATAAATAAAGCTGTATTAATGTAAATGGAATGCAAATAAATAGTGTGACTGAAAATCGTGTTGTTTTTATTAGTTTGTGAATCCAGAACAATATTAAAAACGTAACAATTGGTGTCAGGTGTGGGGTTCCAAAAAAAAAAAAAACAAACTGCAACAGTGAGAGTTCGGATCAGGATAATAAATTGTTTAACATTATACGGTGACAAGAAAAATGGCAACCAAGAAGAACAGATTGATGGACTTAAAGGTAATGGAATTAAAGCGGGAACTTGAGGAACGTGACCTGGAGACAACGGGGACGAAGAGTATACTGCAACAACGGCTACGGGTGGCTCTCGCGAACACTGGTGAAGATCCAGAGAGTTTTTCTTTCGAAACGACTGGCGGAATGGATGACCTCTGTCGACATATCGACACCAAACTGGAAGCAACCTCCCAAAGTATCAGTGACATGAGGACGCAGCTGGAAGGGAAGCTAGACAACATTTCTCGCTGCTTCAATGAGAAAATAGTCGACATGGAAGAACGCATCCGGAGAATAGAGGAGCGACTCCACGCGACTGGTGGTGAGAGCACCGTCATGGATGTAAAGAATTTATCAAGGCCCCCAAACTCTAACGTCGAGGAAAGGATGGTCCTGACCCAGTTGAGAAACGACCTACCCACCTTCGACGGAAAATCTTCCTGGGAGGAATACCTGACGCTCTTTGAGACCGCGGCCATGATAAATGAATGGCCAGGTATCAAGAAGGCGTCGATGCTGTGCCTGTCGCTGCGGGGAGATGCAGTAAGGGTATTGCAAACTATTCCGCTGACAGAGCGCCAGGACTATGAGCAGTTGACGCAATGTCTAGAAATGCGGTTCGGTCATCGTCACATGGAGCAGATCTACCGCTCGCAATTGAAGAACCGCTTCCAAAAGCCGAATGAGACGTTGCAAGAATTCGAAGCTGACATCGTCCGCCTGGTTAGAGGCGCCTACCCAACAGTGACTGACGATGTCTACGAGAGTCTGGCCATCGACAGATTCTTGGATGGACTGCGGGAGGGTGAAACGCAGCAGGCCGTCAAGTTGGCACGTCCGAAGATGCTGAGAGAGGCGTTGACGCAAGCTCTGGAGTTCGAGGCAGTGAAGCAGTCCGTGAGAAGCCAAGCTCGGGTACGTGCTCTGGAGACCACGGGGGAAGAATCGCAACCATCCATGGAGGAATTAGTGAAGCGTGTCCTGGAGGCTTTGAAGGTACAGAAAAGGGGGATACGCTGCTGGAACTGTGGTCAGACAGGACACCTTCGTAATAAATGCCCAAAACCAAGGAGACAAACCTCGGAAAACTAAAAAGGGTTGATGGGAAGGGGCAACCATCGATCCGTACTACCGAGGCCCTTGAAACATCCGTAACTATGGCGACACTTGGAGGGGGATCTAACGGAATTTACATAGAGGGTCTGGTGCATGGAAAAAGTCGCAGACTGTTGTTGGACACAGGAGCAACTGCATCGATCATAAGACCAGATATTGCTGCCTCCGAGGCAAGGATCGTGTCGTCACGATGGAAACTACGTACGGCAACAGGGGAGTTGGCGTGCGTTCACGGGGAGACAGCCGCCCTTTTCGAAATTGGCAACACCACCTTCAAGCATCAGGTTCTAGTTGCTGACATAGAGGAAGAAGTGATCTTCGGGATGGACCTGCTGTCGAAATTGGGCTGTAAGCTGGACCTGAGAGAGGGAGTCATATGGATCAACAACGAGGAAGTGTTACTGCAGAAGGGGGGTGGCGAAACGGTGTCTGTGATCCTTAGTGCGGATACTCTGCTACCCCAGTGCAGTGAGACACTGATTACCGCGTGTCTAGATACATGGAGTCCACCGGGGCAAACTGTTATCTTGGAACCCGAGAGGGACGGTGCGGGACTCGGACAAGGAATTTTGGTCGGTAAGGCGCTAATCCGCACCCGTGAAGAAATACCCATCAGGGTAATGAATGTCAATGACTACCCGGTAACCCTGAAGAAAGGCACTCGGTTAGGGCATGGTTCACCTGTTTTGGCGGTTGTTCGGCAAGTTAACAACATGACCGTGACATCGAATAAGCTTCCAGACCAGCTAAAAGATCTCGTTGAACGGGCCAGTAGGGGACTTCCTGCCAGACAACGGAACGCTGTCGAAACGCTGATCAGCAAATATCAGAATGTCTTCGAAGGCTCGAACGGGTTGTTAGGAAGGACCGACGTCGTACAGCATCGCATAAGAACAGGGAACGCGGACCCTATCCGACAAGTCCCTAGGCGATTACCATTTGCGAGACGTGACGAAGCTGAACAGATAATCCGGGACATGGAGAAAGGGAAGATAATTGAGCCATCAAACAGCCCATGGGTTTCACCAGTGGTACTGGTGAGGAAGAAGGATGGGACCACACGTTTTTGTGTGGATTACCGACGACTCAATGATGTGACCAAGAAGGATAGCTACCCTTTACCTCGGATCGATGACACGTTGGACACCTTGGGAGGCTGTCAAGTCTTTTCTACTCTGGACTTGAAGAGCGGATATTGGCAAGTGGAGTTGGACCCAAGAGACAAAGAGAAGACGGCTTTTTCTACCGGGATGGGACTCTGGCAATTCACAGTGATGCCATTTGGACTTTGTAATGCTCCTGCTACGTTTGAGCGGCTGATGGAATATGTACTAAGAGGGCTATCCTGGGAAACATGCCTGGTCTATCTGGATGACATCATCATCCTCGGCAAAACCTTTGAGGAACACCTGAAGAACTTGGAACAGGTGTTCCTGCGTTTGCAGGGCGCCCACTTGAGACTTAATCCCAAGAAGTGCAACCTTTTTCAAGAACAAGTCAATTATCTCGGACACGTGGTATCCGAAAGGGGGGTCTCAGTCGACCCAGAAAAAATCCGTGCCGTCAATGAATGGCCAGTACCGAAGGATAAGCACGAGTTGAGAAGCTTCCTTGGCCTCTGCACTTACTACCGACGGTTCGTCTATGGGTTTGCAGATATTTCCAAACCATTGACAAGGCTCACCGAAGAGAAAAATTGTTTTGCCTGGGACTCTCACTACCAACAGGCGTTCGAAAACTTGAAGCAGAAGTTAACCGATGCCCCTATCTTGAGCTATCCCAAACCAGAAGGGAAGTTTATACTGGATACAGACGCCAGCAACGTGGGTATGGGAAGCGTTCTGTCGCAAGTCCAGGAAGGGGAGGAGAAAGTCATCGGGTACTTCAGCAAGGTACTGTCTAGACCTGAGCGCAACTATTGCGTGACGCGAAGGGAATTACTGGCAGTTGTCAAGTCGGTGGAGCATTTTCACAAGTACCTTTACGGGAGGAATTTCCTGCTGAGGACGGATCATGCGGCGCTCAAATGGCTCTTGCACTTCAAAAATCCCGAGGGACAGGTGGCGAGATGGATTGAACGGTTGCAGGAATATGATTATGAATCCGAACATCGAGCTGGAGTTCTCCACCGGAACGCAGACGCTCTATCCAGGAGACCTTGCGCGGAGGATTGCATCCACTGCGGGCAGATGGAGGAGAAGTCAGCAGTAGTGTGTAGAACAGGAGTCATGGATGAGGATTGGGAACCTGCAGAAATCGGGAAGGACCAAGAGACTGACCCCGAACTGAAATATCTGGTGGAGTGGAAGAAGGCGATACAGCGGCCAACTTGGGAGAACGTCGCTTCTTCTTCTCCAAACGTCAAATCATACTGGGCTCAGTGGGATTCCATTGAATTGGAAAATGGGGTTCTTAGAAGGTCATTGAAAACGCCGGATGGAGAACCACGTAAGTTACAGATGCTGGTTCCAAGGAAACGCATTCCCGAAATCCTTCGGTTGTTGCACGATGGAACTTCCGGTGGGCATTTGGGTGTCAAGAAGAGCCTAGAAAAGGTCCGGGAACGCTTCTACTGGGTGAACTGCAAAAGAGATGTCAAGGATTGGTGCAGAAAGTGCGTGACTTGCGCCACGGCCAATGGACCGTACAAGAGGAAAAGAGCACCGATGCGACAGTACAACGTAGGTAGCCCGTTCGAGAGAATCGCTGTGGATATAGCTGGACCGTTCCCTACAACCGAAAACCGGAACAAGTATATCCTGGTCGCTATCGACTATTTCAGCAAGTGGGTTGAAGCCTATGCACTGCCCAACCAGGAAGCAGTTACCGTAGCGGAGGCATTGGTCACGGAGCTAGTCAGTCTCTTGGTCCTTCCCGATTTCTGCAGGTTCCCAATCCTCATCCATGACTCCTGTTCTACACACTACTGCTGACTTCTCCTCCAGGTGTGGGGTTATAATACGTGTGTTACGTTTTTAATATTGTTCTGGATTCACAAACTAATAAAAACAACACGATTTTCAGTCACACTATTTATTTGCATTCCATTTACATTAATACAGCTTTATTTATTTTTACAGTCATCTAACTGTACCCAGATTTTATTTGACTGCTTTGTTATTTTTCGTTTCCATGGTGATATCTTTATTTATAGTTTCCTTGGTGATCTATTTATTTACACTAGTGCTGCCATAGGCACCACAATGTTCTTCCCATTACATTGCCCCCTCCTTAGGGCTGTTTCGTCCCGGAACAGGCCCCGAATTCTCTTCATGAAGGTATCGGCAATCTAGTCCTCGATTGCATCGAGCCGACGCAAAGAAATGACAAGCTACAGTTTTACCATCACTTGCTTCTGACCCTTTGTGGTAACAGCATACCAGAACCAATATGCCAGTGTATCGGAAGATCTCTTCGAACATGCTCCGCAAGATCCTCCAGTCCAGCCCAATCCCACGGCCACCGAGCTTCGGGATCCCTATCCGGTTGATATCAGACTGCAACAAGCGGTCCCTCAAAACCATCAGACAGTCCCAAATGATTCGGTACTCCGGCTTAACTTGGGTTGTCTCCCTGGTCACCAAGCAGAAGATTGGTGGTCCTTCCCTGTTGAGTTGCGCCACCTCTCCGATAGCTGGTGCTTGCCGCTCCAACTCCTGTTTCACTAGAAACTTATGCTGCAAAACCCTTGAAATTCCCCGTGACATGTCGAAGTCGTGTGTCACGCAGAAGGCCAGAGCATGCTCCTTTGAAAGCCCGAACAGGTCCTGCGCTATTTCTTGTGTCACTCCATGTCGGGTCTTGTGCCCCTCGCTAGCCTGGGACATGAATTGTTCGAAGGTAATTTCCTCCTCAGGGACCTTGCAGACTCGGACATGCTGTTCCGGATCATCCTGATTGTCACCCAGGAAGGGAGCAAGCCGGTTGAAGTGGACAATCCGTGGTTTCCCGTTGGGCCTCTTCCTTATCCTGTAGACCACATCGTTGATCCGCTTCAGCACCTCATAGGGACCATCCCAAGACCGTTGGAGTTTTGGGGAGAAACCTTGGCGCCTACGGGGGTCGAAGAGCCAGACTAGTTCGCCAGATTGATAGCCCCCCTTCTCTGCCTTGACGTCATAATGTTCCTTCATCCGGTCACTAGCAGCCTCGATATTCACACGGACCAAGTCGTGGGCATCATCCAGACGCCTACGAAGGTCTGACACGTAGTCCTCACCAGCTACGTCTTCTTTCGGTTTACATCCGAACTTCAGGTCACAGGGCAGTCGTAACTCTCGTCCAAAGAGCACACTTCCAGGCGTCTGCCCCGTAGTTTCATGAACCGCCGATCGGTAAGCCAACAGGAACAAGGGCAAGTGTCGGTCCCAGTCTCTTTGGTGATCCGAGACAACCTTCGCCAGATGTCTGCCGATTGTACGGTTCATTCTTTCAACCATTCCATCAGACTGCGGGTGCAGTGCTGTAGTCCTCGTCTTCCTAATTCCCAGGATCTCGCACATTTTCTGGAACACTGCAGATTCGAAATTACGTCCTTGGTCCGAATGTAGCTCCAGAGGCACACCAAATCGACTGACTAGCTCCGTGACCAATATAATAACGTATTATACTGCAAGTTGTGACCATTACCCTGTTTTATTTATTTTTGTATTTCTATGTTTCGAGATTCGTTTATTTGTGTCAGTATTATCTTATTCTTCAATAAATTAGATTATTTTTCCAAGTAACAGTTAAGTACACAATTGATTAATCTCTTACAAGTGACTAAAAGTTACTATCAATCCGCGCCTTCTTTATTTCATCGCTGTACTCGAATGTATTGAGTGTTAATATTTATTTATTTATTTATTAATTATTGCTTTATCATTATCATTAGCATTATTTGTACGAGCCCAGAGCTTATTAGGCAAAACGAGCATTATTAGGCAAACTTTTGTACGAGCCCAGAACTTATTAGGCAAAATGTTCGCGGAAAACTCGACCCTCGATGATCAAGGTGCTACCCCGCCGTCGGTTCCTCATTGCAGTTTTCGTATGAAAAAGCTGAGGATCCGGCATCGGGATGTACTCCAAGTCTTACGAGGGCTTGATGTTAAAAAAGCTAGCGGGCCTGACGGAATACCTGCCCTGGTATTGCAGAGGTGCGCTGTAGAAATAGCTCCAATTTTGACGAAGCTTTTCAAGATGTCCCTGAAGTCTGGCTCTGTGCCCTCTGGTTGGAAAAAAGCGATCATTCACCCCATTCCAAAGAAGGGTGACCGCTCCAACCCAGCCAACTACCACCCCATAGCGATCACATCTGTTCTGTCAAAAGTGATGGAACGTGTGATCAATGACAAACTGCTCACATACCTTGAGAAGAACAAAATTATTAACGACCGTCAATACGGATTCCGGCGGAACCGCCCGTGCGGCGATCTTCTCGCTTATGTGACGCATGTTTGGGGACGGAGCCTGGAACGTTTTGGTGAGACCCAAACGGTTGAACTGGACATTTCCAAGGCCTTTGACCGGGTTTGGAATCGAGCGCTTGTCAACAAACTGCGTTCTTATGGACTTCACGCATCCTTGTGTGCGTGGATTGCCGACTTTTTGAGGGGGAGGTCGATTCAGGTGGTTGCTGACGGTTTCACCTCTTCCTCGCATTCGATAAATGCTGGCGTCCCACAGGGATCGGTTCTGTCTCCGACTTTGTTTCCGTTGCACATCAATGACCTCTTGTCATGTGCACCGATTTATTGTTACGCGGATGACAGTACAGTCCATGCAGGGGCGTGCACTCCATATAGGCACATAAGCACTGCCTACCCTAGCGTATTTGTAAAACGTAAGCATGTAAATAATATTATAATTTATTAAATTATTGCTAAAAATAAATACACACTATCAAAAATAAGCGCGACAAAGCTGAGCAACCAAAACTACGCGACCGCAACATCAAACGGCATACTACAAATGTGACATAAACTGTAACTAAAAACCACACGCGCCCTCCGACTACCTCACTAAAATGCGGGCTAAGCAGGAATTATTTCTGCTTAGAGCTAACTTCATACAAGATAGGTATAATATCAATGTTTACGAAATGCACGTAGCATAGAGTAGAACTGTCGTTTGAATTTGCTTCTATGGGGTTTTTTTGTTAGTATCAGGCAGTGCTTTCTGGAACAAATTAGCAAATGGCAATCAGTGGCGACAGTGACATCTGTTGTTATCTGAAGTATGAAAGTGAGGCAACGCCAATTGCTTTTATCAAGGCCACCTCGGATACCCATTGATTGGCTTGCGATAATACGCATACATGAAGCGATTATTTATTATTATTAGATATTATTTGTATATTTAAAGTGGCTTAGATAATACAAACCTACATCATCTACAGCCAGCAGCAAGTACACTTAGCGAAAGCTTGTACGAAGGGAGCCATCTGTGGCAAGTTTCTTTTTTATTTATTTGAATCAATTTGGCGGTTTTCCTGCTGCCTTCCCTGATCAAAAACTCTGTGCACGCCACTGAGTCCATGATAGCTTTTTGTTTGACAAGCCTCCAAAGAGCACACAAACCTCAATAGCTCGGAGGGCTTTGAAGCAGAGAATGGACGGTTACCTCGAGGGTGTTTTCTCTTGGTCTAAGAATAACCTCGTCGAATTTAATGTTTCAAACACCAATCATGTTTGATAACGTCTAAAAGGGATCGAAATGATAATCTAGTCTCCTTCAACGGAAGCATTCTTCCGAACAGGACCTCCATTGATATACTTGGTGTAACTCTAAGTGACCAGCTTAGGTATGGGGGCTCCATCGAAACCAGAGTTAAGTTAGCCTCTCAGAAACTGGGCGTACTGTATAGGGCCCGCAGATACTTTAATAGTACACAACTGCTAACCCTGTACAAATCGCAAGTGCGTCCCGCGGTTGAATTTGGCAGCCACCTCTGGTCTGGAGCTCCAAAATACCTTAAAAAACCCTTGACTCTGTGCAGAAACGGGCGGTCCGTTTGATAGATTCTCCCATCTTAACAGACGGATTGCAATCTTTAGAGTAGGTACAGGCGTCAGGTGGGAATGCTGTCCTTGTTCTACCGGTATTACAATGGAAGATGCTCCGAGTAACTAGCGTCATTGATCCCCTCGGCACCGGTGCATAGTCGGGAAACACGCCAAACACGCGCCCAACATTTGTACACGGTTGACATTAGTCACATCAGAACGGGTCGTTTTTACGACTCGTTCTTGAGTTCAACAGCTCGGCTGTGGAACGATTTACCGGCCTCTGTGTTTCCTCCCTCCTACAACATGGGTCTCTTCAAGACCACTCACTCCTTCACTCCTTCCTTTCCTCAAAAAGACCCTCCACAATGCATCCTCAAAGATGACATAGGCCCTGTGGGAAATTATTTTCCTCAGGGCCTCCCGTGTGGAGTTAATGTAAAAAAAGAGCAGTATTTGTGTCTCCATTGGAGGATTATATTCAGGAATGTTTTCGATAATGGGATAATAATAATCAGGAAAAAACCAATGTACTGATTTTATTGCACTAACGCCATACAATGAAAGAAAATCCAGTAAACTGATTTTATTGTACTAACGCCATAAAATGAAAGAAAATACAATAAACTGATTTTATTGAACTCACCCCATTAACAATGAAAGAAAACACCAATAAACTGATTTAAAAAAATTGCAATAGGTGGCACGTGAGCTGTTTGAAAACTGAATGTACCGAGACTGAATATATGGAAAGTTGGAGTGGGGAGGGGAAAGCGGGAGGGGTGTTGGCGGGATGGGGGAGCGGGAGAGGGGAGAGGGAAGGCAGGGAAGGTGGAGAATGGGACGAATGGGAAAGGAAACGCAGGGAGAAACAATTTATTTGTTAAGTGGCCTTACAACGCATGCCGGGAACTCCCTAGTAATAAATAAATGATAGGCCGCATCGGTAGAACAGGAAACCCTAGTGAGGAGGATTGTGAATAGATGTTGGCTTAGGTCAAAATGAAGATAAGTACCTATTTTATATTTGTATCTACCTACACTAAATATTCATATTAGAATACTAATATTTGAATTTTCGCTATCAAAGAAATAATATTGACAGCCCACGTCAAACATTTACTTAGTAACACGCTTTGCCAATAAACGTATAATAGATAATTTCATAAAGCCACAGCTTATTCATAACGCCAAAGCTTACCAATATATATAGCCCCTTTTACTCGCAAATAAAGTAGCTTTCGATTAGTGAAAGAATTTATAAATTCCATTCGATATTTATTGCGTGAAAGAGTAAGGACCATCCAACCAACCATCCAACCAACCATCCATACAAACTATCGCATTTATAATATTAGCTTTGATTATATAAATAGTAAGATATTATAAACACAAATACGAGCTTTTGCAAACATTTTTGCAAAGCATTTGCAAAAATCTAAATTAGTAAAACAGTAATCATGAAGTAAAATTAGTTACGCTTAGAAATTATAAGCTAACATTAGTATTTATTTATTAGGTAGGTACTCGTATGTTATTACGGACTTCTTTTAACTATATTCCGTGCATTTCAACACATCTACTATTTCTGAGAAAGTATTTCAAACTGCAAGCAATCTAGGTTCAAGCGTAGTATCTAAATTACTGAAATTGTGATGTTATTACAAATTATGCTTTACACTTACATTCATGTTATACTATTAATACTAGAAGTTTGCCCGTTGCAAAGCAACTAACGGGTTAAAACTAACTTGACTTACTTACTAACAGAAAAAAATATATATTTCAAAGTAAGCGGGTATGTACCTGTTAAACATACAAATATATATAAAGCCACCCACAGGGCCTAGCAGCAAAAATCTGCCATACGTTAGTATATAGACACCATTTTAGGCATGCGCACATCAAATCTCCAAAGTTTCATCGCAATCGGATGAACGGTTAAGCAATGCGTAATTTCATGATGCCAGAGCTCACTTTTGTATACAGAAACCGTCGTGGGCATGCACACATCAAATATACAATTTTTTATCGCAATCGCATGAATGGTTTAGCAACGCTTAGCGGTTAAACACACAATTGTGTATAAAGCCGCCCGCAGGACCTAGCAGCAAAAAGCTGCCACACTACATACACTAATTCCCGGTACATTTAGTTTTCAAACAGCTCGTGCGCCACCTATTAAATTTTTTTATACAAATTTCGTGAAGCCAGAACTCACCAGTAGTTTTATACAAACCTTGTATTAACAATAACGAACAGAACAAAAAAAGAATTTTTCAATTTGTTTCAGTCCTTCAGAAGTTATGAGCGTACGTACATTTTCATAAAAATTTTATAATGCCAGAACTCACCAGTAGATTTACTGCTTAAAAAAAGCGCTATACGAATTTAATACTTTAAAAAAATTTCCCGTTCAACTTCGAGTAATTTCTGTAAAAGTTCTGTTCGAATTCTATTCAAGTTCTATAGATATTTTTGTTTAATGATGCAACTGGCATTTACTGATAAAAAAATAGAACTTACACAGAACGTGAAAATGAACTTAAAAAAATTGTTAAATTATTCAGTATCGGTGAAACAACATTACCTTAGTAAATTAAATTGCATTAAAACCTAAATAATTATCTAACTACCCATTCCGGTAGGTACCGGCGCTTTTCCTTACAAAATTCCGGCAATGGTTTTGCTTTTTTATCATATTTGCAATACTACCGAGATAAGTAAGTACCTACCCTGAATTAATAACATTTTGTACTGGCCGGTGAAAATCTACCCTTCAGAAGTGAATCTATGGACACGTATTTTCTTGTTTTTTTTGGAAAATTTTATAGGTTTTTCGGTGACCCTGAACTTTTTTACATGGGACAGACACCTCATATTGGAATCAAAAGACGCGGAATGTTTTCGGGTACCGAATTTTTCAAAAACATCCAAGCCGGAATCGTTTTTCCGGCCGCAATGCCGTTTCCCGAAAAACAACAACCCAAACCGCTGAGAGATCCGTTTTGTTTTGACATGTAAGAATCCTGACCTAACTCAACATTCGTAGCAATTTCTTTTGCATTGAAACTAATGGCCAAAATGACATCTTTTTTTAGAAGTACACCTGTCGGCAGGAAATATAACTGAGCCGAATTGAGTACTTTTATTTGAGGTTCCAGTTTTAGCCGCTGATTCGCCATAGTTTTTCGTCAATAAATCGCTAGCAAAAATGTAGGCAACAAAAATGCTCAATTTTTCAAAGTACTGAAAAGAGCATTTGTTTTTGCATGGAAATTGAGGCCTATTTTGCGTCTTTTTTTTTTGAGACGCGACACCCGGCGGCGGAAACTATAACTGAGCCGAATTGGGCGATTTAATGAGAAGTTCTAGTTTTCGCCACCGTTTTGTATGAGACAAAAAAACGCTAGCGGCGCTATTTTGTCGAAAAAAAATTACTACCAGTTTCGTGTCTGAAAGTGAATTTGATCCAAAACGAACCTTGAGGTTGGTGAAACTTAAGGGGCGGTGCGGTCGATTTTCGCCTGCAAAAAAAAGTGAGTTTTGTCTCGAAACCAGACAATACTATATATACTAGCTTATGCCTGTTGCAAATGCAACTAACGGGTTAAAACTAACTTGACTTACTAACTAACAGAAAAAAAATCAAAGTAAGCGGGTAGGTACCTACGGTTAAACATACAAATATATATAAAGCCGCCCACAGGGCCTAGCAGCAAAAATTTGCCATACGTTAGTATATAGACACCATTGTAGGCATGCACACATCAAATCCCCAAAGTTTCATCGCAATCGCATGAACGGTTTAGCAATGCGTAATTTCATGATACCAGAGCTCACTTTTGTATACAGAAACCGTCGTGGGCATGCACACATCAAATCTACAAATTTTTATCGCAATCGGATGAATGGTTTAGCAACGCTTAGTGGTTAAACACACAACTATGTATAAAGCCGCCCGCAGGACCTAGCAGCAAGAACCTGCCATACGTTAGTATATAAACACCATTGTAGACATGCACACATCAAATCCCCAAAGTTTCATCGCAATCGGATAAATGGTTTAGCAATGCGTAATTTCATGATGCCAGAGCTCACTTTTGTATACAGAAACCGTTGTGGGCATGCACACATCAAATCCTCAAATTTTCATCGCAATCGGATGAATGGTTTAGAAACGCTTAGCGGTTAAACATACAACCATGTATAAAGCCGTCCGCAGGACCTAGCAGCAAAAACCTGCTATACGTTAGTATATAAACACCATTGTAGAAATGCACACATCAAATCCCCAAAGTTTCATCACAATCGGATGAACGGTTGAGCAATGCGTAATTTCGTGTTGCCAGAGCTCACTATTGTATACAGGAACCAAAACAGTCATGCGCACATCAAATTCCCAATGTTTCATCGCAATCGGATGAATGGTTTAGCGACGCATAGCGGATATACATAAATGCAAACATTTTTTTGATTTTTATATATATAGAAGATAGCTGGTACACGGCATGCACCTTCCCTCACCCCACTTCACTCCTAGGCTTCTCCGTATCGTAAACCCCCTCCCGAGTTCCCCTCCCCCCTCCCAGGTCCCCCTCCCCCCTTCCTGTTTCCACCCCCCCCCCCACCTGCCGCATTACATACACTAATTCCCGGTACATCTATTTTTCAAACAGCTCGCACGCCACCTATAAATTTTTTTTTTACAAATTTCGTAATGCCAGAACTCACCAGTAATTTTATACAAACCTTGTACTAACAATAACGAACACAACAAAAAAAGAATTTTTCAATTTGTTTCAGTCCTTCGGAAGTTATGAGCGTACGTACATTTTCATACAAATTTTATAATGCCAGAACTCACCAGTAGTTTTACTGCTTAAAATAAAGCGCTATATGAATTTAATACTTTTAAAAAAATATTCCGTTCAACTTCGAGTAATTTCATTGTAAAATTAGAAAACTAATACGTATGCAATATCGTCGGATGATATCGAGTGTTTATGTGCAGGTAGGAACCTACTTATATTCTGAGTATAGGTACTTGCATACATACGTAAAAAAGAACTCATATTTAGGCTGGGTTGTTTAACGAAATTAAAAATTCTTCAATTTTTCCAGTCAATTTTAACGTTCTGTAAAAGTTCGGTTCGAATTCTATTCAAGTTCTGTAATTATTTCAGTTTTATGATGCAACTGGCATTTACTGATATAAAAACACAACTTACACAGAACGTGAAAATGAACTTTAAAAAATTGTTAAATTATTCAGTATCGTGGAAACAACATTACCTTAGTAAATTAAATTGCATCAAAAACCTAAATAATTTCTCTAACTACCCATTCCGGCAGGTACCGGCGCATTTCCTTACAAAATTCCGGCAATGTTTTTGCTTTTCTCATCATATTTGCAATACTACCGAGATAAGTAGGTACCTACCCTGAATTAATAACATTTCAATTTGGCCGGTAAATATCCACCCTACTGAAGTGAATCTATGGACACCAATTTTCTTGTTTTTTTTGGAAAATTTTATAGGTTTTTCGGCGACCCTGAATTTTTTTACATGGAACGGACCCGAAATTTTAGTGTTAAAAGTGTCCTTATATTGCCGGGTACCGTATTTTTCAAAAACATCCAAGCTGGAATCGTTTTTCCGGCCGCAATGCCGTTTCCCGAAAAACAACAACCCAAACCGCTGAGAGATCCGTTTTGTTTTGACATCTCGGATAACTGATAACTGACCTGTATCAACATTCTCTCTAGTATTTTCCATTGCATTGAAACTAAGGCCTAATTTGTGGTTGTTTTTTTTAATGCGAACCTGTCGGCGGGAATTATAACTGAGCCGAATTGGTTGATTTAATGAGAAGTTCCAGTTTTCGCCGTTAATTCGTATGAGAGAATAAATCGCTAGCGACGTTAATTTAGTCTACAAAAAAACTCTATTTCCGCGATTGAATTTCACCTCCTCAGTAAACGGTATCTCAGAAACAATTGCTAGTGCCAAACGAATTCAAAGGATTGTGAACTTTAAATTGTTCCGAAATACCGAGCGCCGAGGTCCATTCTGGCTTGAGAAGATCGACACATTTTTTGGCTGAATTTTTCATACAAATTTCCCATACATTTTACCGGACACGGGTATTTGAGGGAGAGTGAACCTTAGAGTGGGTGAAACTCAAACAGCCCGGAGGTCGTTTTGGCGTGCAAGGGCCGTCTTAAAGTTCTTCACCCGAAAGTGAACCTTGAGGTTGGTGAAACTTAAGGGCAGGTGCGGTCGATTTTCACGTCAAGAAAAAAGTGAGTTTTTCAAAAAACCAGACAATACTATATAGTATAACTTACCGTAAAAAAATACAACAGATTCTAATAAAAAAAAAACAAAACAAATTGATTTTCGTTGTTAGTTTTTGGGGTGTTATGCCGTGTTGTGCTACCTCCTACTATAGCCGACGTTTCGGACAGCGTTGCAGTGTCCATCATCAGGGCAGATCCGGTAGATCCGACGATGTGTCTACCGGATCTGCCCTGATGATGGACACTGCAACGCTGTCCGAAACGTCGGCTATAGTAGGAGGTAGCACAACACGGCATAACACCCCAAAAACTAACAACGAAAATGCTTTTGGCCGTGAAAATCTAAAAACTTATCAAAACAAATTGAGGGTTGAAATATAAACATCATTATAAAGTTTTATTAAATTATGCAGAAAAACAATAAACAGGTTGACCAAACTAATTCATTTCAGAATCAGAATAAATAAGTATTCATAAATATTATTAACTAGTTCCATTAAAAATATTATATTATAGTTAGGTACCTACCTACTGTTTCGCTTGTCAGAATTTTTACAACAATCAGTTCCAATTTTAAAAATGACACTTAAAGTCAAAGCAAATAAGTTCATCAAACGAGATTTCACGTAGGACTACGCACAGACAACCGAACAAATGGGTTGTTTTAAAAAATTAGGACAATTCCTCAAATATTTGAGATTAATTTTCCACGTTCTGTGTGAGTTCTATTCAAGTTCTGTGGTTATTTCAGTTTTATGAATCAACTGGCCTATATTTTAGAATTTTTTATATCAACTGGCCTACATAACAGAACTTAGACAAAACGTGAAAATTAATTTCAAATATACGATGATTGTTATTTTTTTTAAAGAACCCGTCCTTAGGGACACGATATCGAATATTAAAAGTATCGATACTGTACTTATGAGTAGTATTGAAACAAAAGTATCGATACTTCAAAGTATCGAGTACATTTCATAGGGCCTGATTTACAGCTCTGACCGGGCTAACTACGTATCAAACCCCCCTCCCCAGGATCAGAATTTTCAAATTCAAGTAGCTATTTTAGTTAGAAAAGGTAAAAGGACGTCAACGTCAGTGAAGTGAAAAAAGAAACAATCGAATTTACATAATTACGTATAATCATTATAATCAATAATAAAAAAGGACATGAAAATTCACAAAATGTTATCTTAGGTACTCATAAAAAATGTGTAATGTTTTTTTATATATATATAATCAACTAAAGTAAACGTACGTAATTAAATAAATAATTATACACAGCTGCCCTGTTAAAACACGAACTAAAAAGTAAAACAAAAATTTTGCAATACATTTTTTCTCTACTTTTGTGTTTTGGTAGGACAGTCGAGACATTTTATTGTATCAAATTATACACTAAAATATAAGGTATCGATACTTGCCAAAAAGTACTCATTGAGTAAAACTATCGAGTACAAAGTATCGAGTACAAAAGTATCGGTATCGAAAGGAAAAGTACTCGATACAACAAAGTATCGATATTTTGTTCGTGTCCCTACCCGTCCTTAGTATGTGTGGTTTGATTTGTTTCATAGAAAGGATAACTTTTGGCAGCCCTGCTGCATTGCGGATTCCATGTGAATACATAATACGAGTATATTGGCAGTGGGTCAACACACCCCCAGTTCAATCGGAGTCAAAGGTTCCCGCGGCCAGTACGAGCAGTGGCCTGCACCGTTCACTGCATCCTCCACCCAGCACCATATACCCTGCAAAATGCAACCCAGTCTGCTCTACTCATTCATGAACAAATACGAGCCTCTTAACCAACCCTGTGGCTGCAGGGACCGAATGGATTCGCTCCGCATTGCAATGCATTATCTGCACTTTCATTGAGTTTTCAATAGATTTTTTAATAGCGGAGAGGCAGTGCTGTCATCGGGTGGGTTTCCAGAATCCTTTGTTGAAAATATGACATTTCTGAAATCGTCGTTCATATTTATCCCGTGGGAGTGTGGTAGTTACTATTAGTATCTAATACTCTTAGCCCTAGCGAGGAACCACCATTCGGAATCAAAGTACAGGGTGCGGCAGAGAGGACACGGTTTTTAAAAAATCATAAAATAGTTAATTTTTACTCAAAAACAAATTTATTGATGGAATCAGGTTCGCAAGGAAATAGCATTTGAGACAGTCAAGTGTGTTATTCTTATATAATTCTGTGATTTATAGGAGGTGTTGTTCCGACGATTGCTTGTGGTTGACCGGCCGTTTTCTTTTTGGTGAATTTATGATGCCGGCACAGATTGTTTCACAATATTTCGAGTATTCTGTAATACAAAGGCGTTTCATATTTTTTGACATACGTAACGTCGAATATGATCATCTCAATGTGTTATGGTTTAATTATCAAATTACAACGATTGACTTAATTCTCTGCAGTATTTCAATTTTATGGAATCTTTAGTCTTTGTTCAAAGATACATAATTTGAAGAGTTTTGCCTACATTTGGTTCCTCGAATGGTTGAAGTAGTGTTAAAGTTTGCATTGCGCGTGCTTATTTCACATTTATCCACCACGTTATAATCCAAAACGAATAATAATTGAAAACTAAGTAAGTAAATTTAGTGAAATTGTTGTTATGATATCAAATGTCATGTTTCATCAAGCGTGCATACCTAACATTTTTGATATAGTTTGATATATTGTTAATTTAAGCTGGATTCCATGAATATTTTCGATAATTTTTCGATTTCAAGGAATTTTGTAGTAAGTTATTCCTTGCTTCTATTTAGGATATTATTTGTTAGGTCTGATCCGATTGTGGAGAAGAATTAGTTGAAATGATTTTTGATTGTTTCTGAGTTATCAGTTGCATTTAATGTTTCATCTGCGATGGTGATCTTATTTGTGGGTGTGGTCACTTTGTCTGTGTAGCATATTTCTTTGACAATATTCCAGATTTGTTTATTGTCATTAGCAGCTTCCTCTGTCTGTTTCCGATAGTAATCTCTGGCCGTAGAGGCTATTTTTTAACAAGCATTTCTGTCCCGTTTATAGAATAAGAGAGATTCACAATCAGATGATTATTTTTACAATACTTATGAAGTTTTATATAATAGTATTCGTAAACGAGTGTAAGTTCATGGGTTCTCGGTAAGTAAGAAATATGCACCTAGTTTCGCGAGTCGCCCTGGTACGATTTAGCGGTCTCTCACAAAGATCTTAATCCGCCATCGGTTGGAGCATAATCAAGTTAAGAGCGTATAACCAGAGAACACCAGAAATGTGTCATTTTTAAATCAGTGTTTAGACGTATTGACTCTTTTCCACAAAAAAATATAAATTGGTTTCGAAAGATTGTTCTTTTATCTAGTAAACGTATGTTTTAAATTTTCAGAAAAAAATATAATTTTTAGTATAATAAAGTTATACCATAAGTCGTTGGCAGATTTGTTAAATTTTCAAAAAAGTACATTTGTTATACAACACCCATTTCAAATCATATAATCATGTAGTAAAATAAATCAATACATTATCTGGTAAACGTATGTAACAGAATTTTAATTTTAGTTTAAATAAAATCATAAAAAAATATGCCATAAGTACATGTGTTTCTTGACGAAAATTGGTCCGTTTTTGTGTTTATTTGAGCAAATATATTTCAAATTTTTTTATATTCTTATTTTGCTGAGATATTATTAAGAAATGATAAATACCTATGATCAAAAATTAATAACAAAAAGTACCTAATTTTAATAGTTTTATCAATTCGCCTTTCAGCATTTTTGGATGAAGGAATGTAGGTATAAATTAAAGCAAATTTGGAATGAAATAAAATCGATATTGAGTTATAATTTTAAAAAGCTGGTACGGAGAGTAATTAATCTTTCTCATTGGAACCGCCCTGTACGATAGTAAGAACCCCTTTCGACGAAATGTGGATTTTCGGCCGCTGGCTGGTTATACGCTCTCAAGGAAGCAAAGCTGGAGAGGGGGTGGGCGTGGCATGGCTGCGCCCCCATCTTCGTTTCGGACTCTTAGATTTACATTATCTCCATGCAGAACGCCCTAAGAAAAAAAATCCCTCAGGGCTTATGTCATCTTTGGGGATGCTGTGTGAAAGGGTCTTTTAGGGAAAAGAAGGAGAGCAAGTTCTGGGGAGGAAAAAGGTATGAGAGGTGGGTAGGAACCGAGGGGTCAATATGTCCAGGAGTGACGGACCTATGAATCCTATACTCCGACCGCCATGCAAAGCGATGGGTCGAGATGTCCGGCTGTAGAGGTCTAGGTTAGGTCTCCTTCAACCAGTCTCTCCCGATCCGACCAACACGCAGTTGGTGGGCAAACACATTATCTGCCAAGACTGAGACAAACCTCACCCAATGAACCCAGGCACCCCTGCTAAGTGTTATATATACCCGCCTCCCAAAAAGAAAATTATGTTTATCCTGCATTTTGTCGAATTACATGATATTGAAAATGTCAGATTTGTGGTGTTGGTACCTATACATGATTATTTTTTGATTTTCTTTACTAAAAAAGTCTTTTCTTATTGACAGCAAATTCCGACTCCAACGTATGAATTTGGATGAATACATGCAAGATGCAATATTATCATTCCAATGAACTACCTTCTATAATAACATCTCGACATAAGCTTTCGTATATAAATGCCATATTGTGATACGAATTCGTTTGAAAAGTCGTGGTAATAAATACATAATTACGTAACTTTAATGTATACCAGATATTCTTCGTAAACAATGTACATACATTTGTATTGCGTTTGTGTTGGCTGCTTAAAAAGTAATTTTCTGTAAAAAATCGCGATGAGTATCTGAACAATTGATGGGATCCCATTTCATGTACAGAAAGCCTGCGAATGAATCCACAGTACATGGGGTAACGTTTCTCGCATATTCCCTTAACAAGGGCTTTTAAAATAACTGCATGTTTAAAGTTGCCACAAAGGTTGTGTAAAACAGGGGTCCACGAACTTTTTTTAGATTATTCAAATTAAGTGTAATTTGTTAAACAACCGTTTTTTTATTAAATTAGCTCCACACAGAGGGCCCTGAGGAAAATAATTTCCTTCAGGGCCTATGCCATCTTAGGGGATGCTGTATATAGGGTTTTTTAAGGAAAGGAAGGAGAGGAAGTTCTGGGAAGGAAAAAGGTATGAGGGGTAGGGAGCAGTGTGTCCAGGAGTAACGGACGTATGAATCCATCCCTCCAACTACGGTGCTGTAAAGGCGATGTGTCGAAGAATTCTGGCAGGAGAGGTCAAAATACCTCCCTCAACCAGTCTCCCTCGAAAATTCCCGCCACGCACCGGGTGGGCAGACGCATCGGCCGCCAAGACCTGGACAAACCTCACCCTACGAACCCGGGCACCCCCGCTAAGTCACCAAACGTATCAAACCACTTGGGGTGACCTGTGGCAGATGTGATCCTAATGGTTCCATGCCAACTGAGAATAAAGTCAACACCTCTTTGAAAAGTCATTAAAAGCTATGGTAAAAATAATTTTATAATGGCCCATAACCCTAACCTAACGTAACCTATTTAACATTTTTTTTATAATTTTTTTTCCATTATTTTTAATGACTTTTCTGAGGTGGATCTGAGTTGGTTTAATTTTGACTTGTTTAGTCACCGATCCCAATAATCCAATAGTATCCGTACCCGCCTCCCGAAATGAAAATCGTACTCACAAACAAAAACATCTTCTTCCTATTTTCTTCGCTTCGCGATACCTCACATGTTTTCCAACTCCCCGGGTATAGAGGATATGTGAAAAACATGGGGAATGTTGTGAGGTTTGGTGAGACTTAATATTGACTCAATGACTTCGCTGTTTCGCTCAAATCATTTTGCGCTGATGACATTTTCATAACATCATTAAATCGAGTAATAATGGAAAAAAATGCATACCCTGATTGTTTTATACGAATATTCAAATGTTTGCGCGTGTTAATATGAATGTGTGTAAACCTGCGTACCATTAAACACATCGGTGAACTATGTTTGTGCGATCAGTGGATAGAATATCATATTGGATAAAATAAAAGCATACCAGAGCTTGTTTATCTCTGTTTTGTAATATACAATTACCTACGGTGTCTAGGCATTTTTTTCGCTTATTCGGGGCTGTTTTGTCTCTGTGTAACTCGTTATGAAGTGTGGACAATGAAAAGGAAGGAAAAGAACGGTAAAATACCGCGGACTCTCAAACATTTATGTGGTTTCATTCTCGCAGTTGTTTGAAATCAGATATGGCCGACAGTGGTGCTTTGTTCAGCTTTCGGCCAAACAAAAACTTTTGTTCATTTGACAAGGTTCAAAGATTAATTTAACATTTTGGGTGTCACTGCAATGCAGAGTTCACCTTGTAAGCATGTTAATATGAGAATTGAGGAAGGGACAAAAATTTATCTTTCTAATTTATTAGGATTTTCTTAATGAAGCTTATAATAGTACAGGTAAAAAAGTAGTAAAATGGACAAAATAAATGAAAAATTCGTGCATTCATGAAACTTTGATCATGCATACATCTTGGCAGTATAATTGAAGATCTGCGGAGTCTACCTAAAATAAAGTGGTGGAACACCCCTCCATGGGGAGGGGAGATTTTTGAAAAATAAATGTTAGCAAACTCGGTCGAGTTCGGTATCTTTTATTATGTTTTTATTGGTGCTGTATCGAATGAGAACACTGTCTATATTATCAATATTTGGTAAGATAAGCCAGATTTTTAATAAAGAAACATGAAAATAACAACGGATAACCCTATAGAGGGGTGAACCGCGACTTTATTTTGGGCGGACTCTGCTGATCTTCATTTATACTGCCGAGGTGAATGTATGACCACAGTCTTAGTAATTTATCAAACCTTATTTAATCTGTGATATAAACCTCTTCGTAATATTAAATGAACAACTTAATATTAAATGAAGAAACTATTTCTTATGAAATATGAAATTAACAAATACATAGAAAATAGATATTGTTTTGTCTATCTCATATGTTTTTCAGAATAGTGGGTATCTTTTAACAAGTCATCGAGACAAAATTTGGTTCCAATATTTTTTTCTTGTTTATTTACGCATATCTGGAAAATATTTAACATAAAAATAATCAAAAAGTATTTACTATACGAATTCGTTCGCGTTTCAGAATTCTTTATTCGAATACGTTTTTTTCTAAAAATGAACAAAAACATTTTTGAGACAATGTGTGGATCTTTCAAACGTTATTTTATTGCAGTTTTTTCAAAGCTCTCGGTTAGAAAAACTTTGCAATTAAAAAAAATTACGATGACCTGGATATATAAAATAATTTTTTAAACAATTAAAATAGCTAATTTAGTAACCCCAGAGCTCACCGTTTGCCAGTTGGGTTGTTTAGAAAAACAATTTTTTGGTGTAATTTATGCACAAAAATCTTGACTAAACTATACAAATTAAAATATTTTTATAAGAGCTCATTAACTCATTAGTTGGTGTTTGTAATTAGTATGAAGTAATTGTACTAAAATCCCATCGATTAGTGAAGCCCATAGCTTACGGGAGGGGATGTTTCTGTGCATCTAACCTACATATATATTCATGTCACCCACAAACTTATCAAAATCGCCAGGCAAGGGCATTAAGTGAACAAATCAGTAACATTAAATTCAACCTTTTTTACATTACCCTTTTGATTGTAATCCTGTTTCCGTGAATAGCTTCCTATCTAACATTTCTTTTCAAATTTTGATTCCAAAGAGTTTTAATTTTCAAGTTAGTAATAATGTTCGAGGGAAGGGTTTATTCTTTTTATTCAGTGGACTAATTTGTAAACAGAAAATCTTTGCTGGTTGTAGCCACCCTTTCACCCTGACACAGGGTAGTTTTAGATTATGCCTCTCTTTTCGGCGGCGGTTACACCCATTCGACCTTACCGGCACCCGGTGTCCAGCAAGTGTCGTGAAGGTGTTTTTTTTTTTATCATGAAAATAATAATATTAGTGCACTTAAATAAATAATATTGCGAAGGTACTTAAATAAGCAAGATAAACATAAAATACGTAAATATAACGTATTGTTAAATGTCGCTAATTCATGAAAAAAATAAGTTTCTTTTTTAAAAACTTTTTTTTTCGTGATATCATGTTTGGCTAGATAATCTGTACTTATACAATCTGATCAGAAGCTCTTTAAAAATTTAATGTAAAGTTGCCTTTAACCAATGATAAAAAAACTGACTGAATTATTTTTTGTAAGTTCAGATGTAATAAAAAATTCGTGAGTTTGAAAGCAATTCCATCTGAGTATTTATTTATATCCCAGAGCACAAGATACTGCGCATCGCAATATCTGCCTCCCCATAAAGTTGCCAATGAATGTGACATCTCGGGGTTCGGGGTATCTCATACGCCTAGGACAGTAAGCTGGTGTAGCATATTTTGGGGCGGTGTCAGAATCGACCGCTGAAAAAGAGCGGCGCGGCCATCCCCTCCGGCCTCCCGTTTCCCACTGAGTTCCTGAGGATCCGGCTGTACCCTTCCTTCCCCTACACCCTCACCTCCCCCCAAACCCCCTGCCCTACCCCAAGCTTTTGACGTAACTATCCCTAGTTCGTCGAGATCAGTTCCGCGTAGCAGGCCAATCGCTCCGTACCGCCGAATCGCTACTTTTCTCAATAATCTTTACATCTTCCTGCACATATCGAGGTTCCTCATCTTTCTATGGCAAAAGTCTGACGCAGATCTGAGTTCGGTACATCCGAGGGGTGTGTTAGATACCGTGCGACTAACGACCCCTCACGTGAGCCCGTGCCGCTTGTCAGAATCCGGGTGGCGTAGGATTCGCGGAAAAGCGCGGAAAATTCCCTATTTACATTCCATTTTGATAACGCTTCAATATTTTTGTTGTTTTCTAATTTATTTACAAAATACGAATTTAATTTGTAAGGTTTATCTCATCTGTTCTAATTACCTGCCACTTCTTTAATTCCACGCTTGAGAAAAATAGATATGAGTTTATTCTAAAGATCCCACCAGGAAATCTTAGTGTACCTACGAAAATTGGGTTGTAGAAAACCAGGCAAAAGTTTAATAAAATATTTAGAACTGAAACCACGACAACATAAAAATATGATAAATTAATCCATAAACATAAACGATACTATAAAACGCTTCAAAATTGTTATAGTTTTTTTTCTTGCTGTATAAATAATTACCTGCTAAATAAAATGAAATAAACTAAACTAAAAATACAAAGAATTCTGTACTAAAGAAACATTGTTATTTTGACAGGGTGTAAATAAGTGCCAGAATAAACGTACCTACCTAAACTCCAACATAAATAAAAGTTTTTAAAAATGTTTTCACCTACAAAATAACATCAATTACCTCATTTTAAAGTAATCTTATACTGATAAACAATCATTAGAGTAAATCAAGTACATATTAAACCTCGGAAAAGGGGTACTGAAATCTAAACACAGAATGGTTTATATCAAAATGTGATTAATATTGACGAAGATAATTTGGAAGTGTTCTTGTATGTAGAGGGTAAGTCTAAGGTGACATTTTGCAGATGGTGTTTAGCAGTAGATCATTCGTTGTATAGATTGTATGTTCATTATTTGATCATTGAAAAGCTTCAACCAAACAATGCGTTTGCTTAGACAAGAGGCATTGTCGCTTTATGGTAGCAAGGGACTAATTTTCACGCTAAATTCAGAAAGATTTCCTTTCCCCACAACTATAAGACGAACCCACATGGTAAACTAATATGTGTCTTATGGTAACTAGGAAAGACATATATCGGAAAACCGTGGGATGTGGACAAAGGCTCTTTTATTATTGGCTTTTCAGAATAACATTTTTGCCAATCATTCTATATTAATTCCATCACGTTAGAACCATTTTCATCACCATCATCATTTTCTAGAAACATTTAGCTAACAAGTCGCAATGCATGCTGATAATTATAATTGTATTTTGATGGAAATTAATATTCTAACCCAAATACTAACTGTGAATATTATACATTCAGATTTATGATAGGTCCCGAAGAAACTTCTTGATATAACACCATGTATTTATTATAACAGAATCAATATATTTTTCTTAAAAGAAAAGTCGTTTTGATTTCTACGATCTTCCATAAAAAGGAGATGTCATTTTGCGCATGCGCGATCGTCACGAATTTACGACTTCCCACGGGAGAAGGTAGTGAATCTCAAAACTATATCCAGTTTCCACGTCTAATCAGATCTTATAGTTTGCAACCCAGATTCTCATTACACTTTTTTGTAAATTTTCTCATTGTTAGATAACATTGTAATTTAAGCATACGTTCTAGTCTTATTTTTATAAAATCAAAAACAGATGTGTATTGCTTTAGTTTTAAAACAAAGTATGCAGCACTAGCATTAAAAAAACCTCACCCTCTAAGCATATTTGGATCTTTTCATCAGCTGATCACCGAAGGAACGAACTCATTTAAATTTGCGTTAAAAATATGATTGCTGGAATTTGGGCATTATTATCTAATTATGCGGTGATTTGTTATACATCAGAGGTACTTTAAAATTATCGAAATATATATAATGGGGGGAGGGGAGTCAGTTTACTGATTTAATTGATAGATGTGCGAGATATGAAGTTGGAAAAAAAAAACATAATAATGGGGGGAAGGGGGAGGGGAAGGGGGGTCAACCTCATTTACTTGATTAAATTGATAGCTACGCGAGAAATGTAGTTTCAGTCAAACTTTTGAACCAGTTGAAATTGAACAAAAAGACCCAATAATGTAATATTATACTCATCATTGAAGTTTATTTGTGATGATCAATGATTTTAATTTTGAAGGAACTGTTTTGCGTAAATCTTATAATGTCGGTAGGGAATTGAATAGCTTAACAGCATTGTTTTTCAAACCTATTTGATATTTAATCAAATGTATAGTCATTTTAAAAATGATGCAGCAGAATTTTTTTTTAGAATATTTTTTTCAAGTTTCGAACATTAAGGACTTTGAACCGCAGTTGAATGGATGGGTTCATATGTCCGTCACTTCTGGACACACTGACCCCAGATTCCTACCCACATCTCATACCGATTTCCTTCCCAGAACTTCCTCTTCTTACTTTCCTTAAAAAAAACTCTTCACACAGATTCCTAACATAGGTTATTATTATTTTTCTCAGAGCCTCCTGTGTGAAGCTAATGTAAAAAAATAAATTAATTAAAAGTATTTAGTGATCAGATCTGAATAGCTGGGTACTTACCATGAAACCTACTCTTCCCTTCCCCGGGTTCCTGGCTGTTGAGACTCTGGTGTAGCATCCTACATAAAAAAAAAACAATAATTGTGCAGCTTTTTAATAATAAGATCTTTAATAAAGAAAAGCGTGAGCTAGAATGTTTAGTACTAGATAAGATCTATGATACCAAAATTGTACAGATTTTTACCTACACATAATGTTGAAGCAATATCGTCCGATTCGAAAAAAAGCTTTTTTGTGTAGGTATACGTTCGTATAGCAGGTAACGCTCGAAAATTGTCGGAAAGTACCTTACCGCACCGTTTCGCAGGTTTTTGCTTATGGCAGCTGTTTCACGTTATTTCTGTGTGTCGCGGCGATGTAATAAACCCATAATTTCCCCAAAAGTCTCCCAATTCCGCATGGGGGTTGGAACTGAACATATATTATTATATTGTATGTTTGTAGAAATTCTTTAGACAGTATATGTGGTGAGAGAAAAGAAGAAAGATTTTATTTAGAATGTGATTTGTAAAATTTTTTCGAGGATGCTTTAGTAACAACCTTTATCTCTGTACAAACGTTTGGTAGATTTGATAGATTACTCTATCTTAACGAACGGATTGCAATCTTTAGAGCACTGCGTCAGCCGGAATTGCTTTAATTTTTCTACTAGTATTTCACTGGAAAATGCTCCGAGATCTTTCCTTAGGGCCTTCTGTGTAGAAAATGTAAAAAATATATAATATTGCATGCTTCTGACGGCCTCCGTGGTTGAGGAGTAAGGCTCTCGACTAGCAATCCGGAGCTCGCGGGTTCAGATCCCGGCGTGCGCATTTAAATTTTATTTAAATAATTTGTGTTGTTTCACAATGAACTCACTGAAAATAAAATAATGTTACAGTATATTTTCGGCACATTCCAGAGGGGAAAATGTGCTCTCAGTATTGCTCTGGTGAAAGACCATCATCCATTGAAACGTTCTTTGAAATGGCTTTAGCCGTCTTTGATGACTAGATCTGAATCACCTGTCTCCCCTATCTCCTTTCGCCCACTACATTCAGCCTCACCATATAGCCCAATTGTGGATGCCATAGTCTCGCTGGGTCCTGACGGTTGGCAGCAGTTCGAATTCTTGTAGGGTATCAAGTATCCATATTAAAAATATATACTTACATATATTGATTATATTCATTTTTATCGCGTTTCTTCTATTAAGTATGTACTTGGATCTGGAGTGTAAATCTAAACTCTAAACCACCCTGAAGCTAGCGTTCTCGTGGCCGGAAGGTCTTTTTATTTTACTTGTTCAAGATAAATGATTTGACCCAATACCTACAGTGAACATGAACAAATTAAAAAGTGCATTCAGAGTTAGTTATGTACTGGTGTACGAGTAGGTGCATTCACTGCAATTGGAGAAGGACTTCACATTTTAGATTAGTTTTCTTAGTAGGTTTCAGATTTGAGGTTTTTGTAAAATAAAACCAGTTAATTCAACGAAACTATAGTTGTTGTGTAACGTGTATACCTATAGGTAGACGTATTTACTTTTTGACGATTAAAATTAATGCGTTGTTTAAACTTATTGCAATATTTTAGCCACTTGAGCGACTGAGATCAACATATGGAGCGCGTTTATTTTTCTGCGATTGACAGCGGTCGAAAATTGGACCACATTCGTTTTTGGACAAAAATTTACGATTTTATAGTTTTTTTTTGCAATAATGTAATAATCGACAAAGGATAGGTGAATTCATTGGCAATACAGAATTATAAAGAGTTTGTATGTCTCCATATTAAAATTAGGAGGTATGATTTTTTATGTGGAAAATGGAGGAAAAAGTTTTAAATTAATTAATTTTTCGCTCGAATGGATAAGAATGTAATATGCATGCATTATTTAATTATCTCAAATTATTTTTTTTTTCTAATGTAAATCGGCCATTTAAACGAAAACGTTAACATTTATCATTAAAGCAAAACGTTCATAATTGATTGCGTGCCCGAATAGCATTAACCGAAAAAATGTTATTTTTGATGAACACAAAAATTATTATTGATATTATTTTTTACGAATGGAACCTTTTTAATGATAGGTATATAATGTGTGTATTTTATTTTAAAAATTCATTATTTATTATTGGAGGTCGGGATAGAGATAAAATAAAATTAAACTACGATTAAACGAAACTGAAACAAGTGGGTAAAAATGAAGGTAATAAAAAATGTTTGAAAATCACATTTTTACACGGGCAACCTCTTTTGGTTCCATTTTTCTCCTTAAAACTCTCTCTTTTTGGAAAATTGGGTTTTCAGCTTTCGATTAACATTATTCTAAATCTGCAACGCTGAGATAGTTTGGGTTCGTTTTTTTGCTAATTGTATTGAGTGGACCCCAGTGCAATTAAAACCTTGCTTAAAGATTGAAGAAATAGATATAATTTTCTACTTAAGCCACATAAGTAAAGTACCTACATCTATTAACTGATACTCCGTTTCCCTTTTTTATTTTATTGCAACGATATTATTTAGGAAAGCATTTTATGGGAAAGTAACGCAAGTTATTAGAAAAAAGAGGCTAATCATTTTTTATAGTGAAATAACTTCATGAGTAAAATATAAAATTGTCAAATTTAATATTAACGACTTTCAAACGAAAAAAGGTGTAACAACATTATCTTCGTTTTCATAGCGCTTGTTTTTGGCTGCTATCTTTATTTATGCAAGATGTGACTGAATATTTTTCTGTTTGTTCTGTTACATATTTTTTCTAACTTAAAAATAATAAAATGAAAAACAAAAGCATTAAAACACTACATTTATGAACATTTTCCGCTTAGTTTCAAGTTTAAGGATGTTCTATTTATATAACACTAGATTTTTTGCTTTCTAACCAAATATATATATTTTTTTTTAAATATTCAATTATAAGTGACTGTAGCCTAAAATGAAATGTGGAAAACAGCGCTATCAGTAAATTGTAAGTAACATCACTAATCATTCAGTTTTCGCTAGTATGACTTTCTGAAATCAACCCTTGAGCCCGTTTGTTACCTAAACAGTTCGATTTTCAAAAATGTTTGCCCTATTTAAGCTATATTCGACGCCTTAACGTGAACATAATTATGGGAAGTGACTTGCACAAGTAATATAATGGTATCTGCCTACGACGAACCGACTAAGAATATTACCAAAATCGAAACATTTCGGACGTGAGATATATTTTCACTAAAACTGTTTAAATAAAATGCAAAGTTTTTTATTTACATTATTTTTTGCAATAGCAATGATTGTTGATTCTGATATTTAATGGTACGCCCGTCGGTTAACATCGTCATAAAATTTTTGTTTGGGCTTAAACAGTATTCCGGTGTTACGTTAATTTTTCAACGGTTTTCAGCTCCGGGCTAGCTATTGGCTAAATGATTTTTAATCCACTTCACATACATTTAAATATTAAAAACAAAACTTTGTAAATATCACATGTAATTAATTACTTAACGTGATCTATAATCGCAAATTTACCTTGGGGATTATAATGCCAGCTTAATAGTTACGAACTATGTAAGCTAAGAAAGTGATGCTTAGATGCGTAAATGAATAGAAAGAAGAATATTTGATTCCATGATAGTTGATTCCCCGACAGTTGTATAAAATATATGTATAAGTTGTATACGACATATTTACATACAATATGCAATCGGTTTAGGGAAAATATGGTATACCTACTTTACAGTTTTCTTTAAGTATAAAATATAACTATTCCGAAGGGGTGTGAAGGAAGGATGTATGGCCGAATAATAAAAGTTAGTGTAAAACATATTTTCATTGAAATGCATCAATCATAAATCATAAAACTACTTGTCTTTTTGTACGTATCGGCGTATCTTTTTGTACATATCAGCGTACAAAGTAGAAAAAAATCGACGCAATGATAAAAATACGAAAGGTATTTTTGAAGTCGATTTTAGGTTTGAAATTGGTAAATTACATACAAAAAAATTATTAGTTTTTATAAGTACAATATAATTGTTTTTTTTTATTTTTTAATTCAGGTATAAATGAATTTGAAAGTTTTTTTACATTAGCTTCAAACAGGAGGCCAGGGAGAAAAACAATTTCCCTCAGGGCCTATGTCATCTTAAGGGATGCTGTGGTTTTTTTATGCGGAGGGTTTTTTTTAAGGAAAGGAAGAAAATTCGTTGTTGGTGGAAATCTGGGGGTTAGTGTGTCCAGGACTAAAGGACGTATGAGTACATCCCTTTAATTGCGGTGCACGGCGATAGGTCGAAGAGAGGTCAAAAGACCTCCTCAACCAGTCTCTTTTGATCCGGCCCGCCACGCGGCAGGTGGGCAGACATGTCGGCCGCCAAGACCTTGACTGCTAAGTCACCAAACGTAGCGAGTCACTCGAGATATTATGGTTTTGGTGTTGGTTAGTCAATAAATGGTTCCTGGGGCGACATAAAAAAACGCCTACCAAAAAACTATACTTTAACTATTAATTAAAAACCCAATAATTCGACTTTATAAAAGCTTTTATATGACGACGTGTGGACATGATCCTTTTACTAGCTATGCATAATATAACATTAGCGGCCGCCTAGTTATCGCCCCGTTAGTGACTTAATTCGTCATACGGCGCTGCTCATTTCTCATCCCATTAACGTTTAATTTCCTCCCACCCTGCTCACCCCCCCCCACTCGCCTCCTTATCAGCCTTCCACTTATCAACCCACCCTCACTCCCGCGCCCCCCCCGACCTGCCATCCCCGCCTCCGGCCCCGTGAGCTTATTCCGTGTCCCGGTAAAAATGTATACTGCCTCTCTAGAGATGAACATTTATTGCCTTACATGATCACCTTACTGGTATAATAAAAGTTCCTGCGGAGTTCAGAGGTTAACCAGTGCAGCGTCTGCCCGTAGTTTCTCGACGCTTGAAAATTGCCAATTTAATCACTGGTATGCTATTGGAGTTTTACTTTTGAAAAATGTGCAGGGTTTGCTGTTGAAGTTTTTTGCACCTAATAAAAAAGGTTGTTCTGCCGTATACGATAGTGCGTTATAAATATCATCAAAAGAATCATTAAAGATTTTATTTCTTATGTATAATGGTGTACTGTAATGTAGGACTACAGGGAGTAAGAGGGTACTGCTGACAGGGGTTCCAAACTATTTCAAGCCAATTTTAACCACTATCGGTGTGCAAAAATACACTAAAATGTGCGCTCTTTAAAATGATTTTTACCTTAAAAAACTATTGAAATTGTCTTTCCTTGTCAATATCATAACAATTGATTATCGATTTATAATTCCAGCACGGTGCGCATTCTGCAATAAACCCAAGGTATTTCGAAAATGTTTTATAAGTAACGGAACAATCCGAAAAAATTGATTACCTAATTCAGCGGTTCCCAGCTTTTTGCTCTCTGAAAAATTTAAGGTCCCGCAGAAAAAAAACACCTTTTCCTGTAATTAACAGTTCATGAATTATTACTTTATCATCATCACGGGCGTTACAACTCAAAGTGGGATTAGGCCTCCTCCAAAAATGTTATTTACTGGCTGTGGTAGGTACCGTTCCCCGTACTTCCCTTGTCATATTAATACCACACCAACTGCTCCCAACTGCTCCCAACTACTCCCAACCGCCCAGAGCCATTGAGACTATGGCATCCCCAATTGGGATACGTTGTTAGACTGAAGGTAGAGGGGAGGTGAAAGGATGGTGGATGGGAAGTTATTGGATAATCAATTATGGTCACCAAACACGGCTAAAGCCATTGCAAGCAAGTATTCTGAATGGTGGTCTTTCACTAGGGCGATACTGGGAGTATCTTTATCTCTGGAACGTGCAGCAAATATACCTAATATTATTTTAAATGATTAAATTGTGAAATAACACAAATCAATCAAATAAAATTTACGCCAGATTTGAACCCGCGACCTTCGGATTTCTAGTCGCGAGCCTTACCCCTCGACCACATCTGCCTATTATCGGTCTCCACTATGCACCCACTTTCGCCATCCCAACATCGGACATTTTAGTTTAATAAATAATTTCAAAATCAAATATTTCTACTTTTATAAACACCAGTGGTTCAAAAGTACACATTATACCTATTATTTTAATACTATACTAATCAAACAACCGTAATAACCATCTATTAAATGTTTGAGACATTTTATTTTTTCTGTTCTCTTTCTAGTTCTCATTTGTATAAAATGTGTATGTAGGACTAGGTATTATTTGAAATGCAAACACAAGATACCATTATGTTTTCATAATTTACTTTTAAGTATGTATATATTACTTTTATGATAATTGAAATAACTATGCTAAGCAAACCACGGTTATCTTTTCTGTATCAATTACTATTATTATTATTTTTTTTTTTTTTAAATTCTTTCTCTTCTCTTATTTTTATTATTTTATACAACCCATCTGTGTAGGACTATGATATGCAATGCTTACACGTTTGTTCTATATCTATATGTTTTAATCCTCTGTAATTAAGTAGCTACCTAAGCAATTAATATTATTTTTTAAAAACTTTGCCAAACAAAGAACAGTCACTTTTGTTTTAATCTTTAATTTTTGTTTTGTTTTTTTTTTTTTATATTATTTACAGACCATGTTCCGTATGTTAATACTCATCCTAATTTGACTGTCCTAAAACGGTAATCCTCCTAGTTGGGCAGTCAAAAAATTTCTTAATAATGTATATAAATGTATAATCTTTTACTAAATAAAATAAATAATATACCGACGATATTTATGTTCTAGATATTTAATTATTGTCTTTACAGTCTTTATTCAAATCGACTAATCTATCAATTGTAGAATTGAATATCGTATAGTATCGGAGTGGGCAAATACATTTTATTTGTATATTTGTGTTATTTCACAGTTAATTCATTTAAAATAATATATATTTGTGGCACGTTCCAGAGTGAAAGATACTCTCAGTATCGCTCTGGTGTAGATCACCATCCAGAATTGAAACTTCGCTTGAAATGGCTTTAGCCGTGTTTGGTGACCAGATCTGAATAGCCAGATGCTTCTCCATTTGCCCTCTTTCCCAACTCCTTCCCCTTCCCCTTCCCACTACCTCCAGCCTCACAACACACCCCAATTGGGGAAGCCATATCCCTACTGGCTGCATATGGGAGCAGCTGAGACCCTTGGGAGGTATTGATGTAAAAAAAGAGGTTTATAACATATTATAAAAATGCTTTTCTTGAGTTCATATCAGTTCAGAAATCTTTTTTTTTGTCAATTGGTTGTTGACTATTAAATGTTAGAAGCCACTGCTCTAATGTGATCTAGAAAGTCTGACTCAAAAGAAACCTATTCAATTTGAATAAAATCGCAGCGAGATGCCTCCAAACTTTATTCTTCTATGAGATATTGATACCTCTCTGGGAAACGAACTCATTAATTAAGCAAACTTTTTAAATTTGATATTTCGTGGCTTAAGAGTTTATTTACGAGTGTTTTCAAGAAATTAGGCACTGTTACAAAATGTGGATTGTTTAAATATCAAATATACGAAACAGTTAACATAGGGCCAATACTCGGACAATGTTTCTCGTACTCGAACTGTATTCATATTACATATACTAATTCGAAACTGTTTTGAGTGTCAAGCCTAAAAACCCTTTTTTGGAAGTTGTTGTGTGCAGATAATATCTGCTCAAAGCATGTTATGAAGTTTTCTAACCATCAAAAGTGGTTCACAAAGTAGATGGTTTGTATGACAAGAAAAGTCTCGTTTAAAATGTCTTAAATAAATCAATGTTGTAATTCGGTGTTGGTCTGTTAGCAAAAAATGAGTGGAAGTTTCGTAATGATAAGTTTACTAATAACGTAAATTAATTTTTATCTCTTGACAATTGGCGTAATAAATTTGTACAAACGCAGTTTATGGTAGTATTTTTCGCTCCGAATAAACTAAAATATGAATAAACTAAATAATAAAATAATATTGCAGCGAAGTCTTCACAACGCATTGGTCCACGTTACGTGAAAACAGACGAATGACATTGCATTTTACAAGCGTTGCGGTTTATTTCAGTCTGTCGAAAAGCTAAATATTTAATTGAAGATCATAAAATTTCATTTTTGAAACTGTGAGATGCACAATGCACACATGGTCACCTTAATCGTTGGCCGAAAGTCCTTTCTTTATATGGTCAGGTAATTGAACCTAGCTTTCAATTTAATGGCGTACACAATTTCAATTAGTTCCGAAGGCGTGGTTTCCAGTATCCCGGCCATTCTCCTCAAGCATAGATTTATTGGAGCGTTATCCGTTCACTTTTAAAAACCTACTTATTCTTGCGAAGTTTGTTTCATTCTTGGCTCTAAATGAAGTCCTGATAATCGTAGCGGAGTATCTGCGCATCCTGAACTTAAAGGGCTAAATTTGCGGTGGTTTGGTGAGGGTGGAAGGTTAAGGGATTAAGCGAGTGTTTAGGATTAGTAGAATATAATGTTACATGTTTGAATTCGTGACACTTTGTATTTCATTGATTCTTTTTGACCCCTTATTTTACACATTTCGAAGGTGCTCTTAGTCATACATACAGAGTGGAATGAAATGTAGAAAATCATTCATTTGTAAGATGTTATGTATAATTTTATTTATATATTATCGTAGAACAGAATATTATTCCAATTACAGTATAACTTAGTCATAATTATATTTTATTGATAATTTCTCCACATCAGCACATAGGCAGGTGACTCTTAAAAAATCGTTCCAAGTCATTTACCAGAACAGTCACCCACATACAAATGATGTGCAATTTCATCAGCACCAAACCAAACCCCTGGTCATGCTTTGTTTTGCAAGGACGTCGGTTCTGCCATGCAGTGCTTTGAACAGGTCATGGTTTTGACTCTGGCTGTAGTGGCCTGGTAAATATAAATCATAGCATCCCAAGAGCTATCGAAAAAATTGTTCCAAATTTAGAAAAACATAATAACTGGACTTGTTTTCCTTACTTGGTTTACCAATTAAAAGGTTTCTCGATTCACAGAATTAGTTCCCTCAAGTAAATCAATTTGTTGCATATACCTTAGATAGGTTCCATGTGTCCGCATATAGACACTTCTCAGGAATTTCTTCGGGATTTGCTTCCACATATCAACGTACTTCCGGTGATACGGTGCCCATAGCTCACATAGCTCGCGTACTCCAGCTCGTTTTTCAGTATGCCATAGAATAATGCCAGCGTAGCTTCTCGGTTGTTAAACTGCTTGCATGTCTTGATGATGAACCCAAAAAGTTTTTAGCACGCCTAGGTGCGTTGCGATATGTGGTCAGAGATTGTCATTTCGGGATCCTTCACGGATTTTACACGTGATAACGTTTCGCCCTTTATCTTATAATCGTAAACTATAGTATTTAGAATGAATGAAGGACATAGTTACACTTTTTTATGTTGAGATCTAATCTGTTTGCCAAATATGATTCAAATAGTGCATCCAGATGAGTTCTAAGACAATCTAGTTGAGAGCTTATTTCTATCAGAATTTTAAGATCATCTGCAAGTAGTCTTTTGCTATTCCTAACTCAGTTTTGGATGTCATATATTAGTATTAGAAACAACGGAGATCCGAAGTTTGACCCTTGGGTAATTCCAGATTGTGATGGGATTTTTTTTAGTTATGTCCATTTACCGGAAGGAATTAGCAAATGGATTTTCTGCAAGTAGTCTTTTCTGCAAGTAGTCTTTTGCTATTCCTAACTCAGTTTTGGATGTCATATATTAGTATTAGAAACAACGGAGATCCGAAGTTTGACCCTTGGGTAATTCCAGATTGTGATGGGATTTTTTTTAGTTATGTCCATTTACCGGAAGGAATTAGCAAATGGATTTTAAATATCATGAAAAAAGTTCATTGTTGGTAAGTCAAAGCTTAGTTTAAATATTTTCCTCAGACTATGCATGGTCAAATGCTTTGGTGATTCGGGTCTAAACTGGTGGCTTCCAACCGCAAGAAATTAAACAGATTTGTAATTGTTGATTTTTTTGGAAGGAAACCGTGTTGTTTTTTTTCCAATAATGTTTTGATTGAATGACAACTGAGAATAATAACATGTTGGAATGATGAAAATGGGGAAATGCTTTTAGATAGAACTTGGTTAAAAATAAATATTGATAAGAGTAAGACAAAAGCAAAGTAATTTATCTAGAGTTCCAAATCTAGACCAAATTAAATAAGTAGAATAAAGTACGTAATTTTAAAAAGTAAGAAGAACGGGGCACTACAGAATTTTAATATAAATCATAGAGGAAAGCGGTCATATTAGATGGTTAATATTATGCCAATATTCAGCCCGTTCCGTGCGGTTCTTCCTTTGATGTTGGAAAATATCATTTAGGAAGATGAAATGAGAGGGAGGTGAGAGTGATTGGAATGGACCCGCCTTACTTTGCCAAGGAGTTGCAATTTCATTTCTCGAGATGAGAGTGTGTC
This sequence comes from Limnephilus lunatus, assembly GCA_917563855.2. Taxonomy (NCBI): domain Eukaryota; kingdom Metazoa; phylum Arthropoda; class Insecta; order Trichoptera; family Limnephilidae; genus Limnephilus; species Limnephilus lunatus. The sequence goes on along the minus strand of OU830597.1, from coordinate 66,901,483 downwards.
AAGGGGTGGAGGTGAACATAAATAATTTAATGAAGCTTTAATGAGAGTCCATCAGATAAACGGCGGATAAAAGGTTTTTATGAGATGATATAATGAATCATTGAGAACGGTTTTCAAGAATGCAATTATTGTAATGCACTCAGCCGAAAATATAAAAACATATAAACCTATATGTAGATCATATACGAGGGAGTTTATCTGAGTTATCTTATGTGTAAGAGTAAGACAAGTCTTGATATTATATTGGGGATATAGTAAGACAATTATGGTTTTTTTTGTTCGTTTTGTAAAGTGGGCAAGAAAAATGGTGATAAATTCGAATCAGGCCACAATAAATAATAAAATTATTTAGTGTTCTCCCTACCAACAACCTACACATTGTTTCTTTTATATTAATGTGGTACTTACGAAAAATTATTATTTAAATTATATTATTATTATTTTGTAATTCTTATTTGGCTTCCATCATTTCATGAAGTGGGCGTAGAATGGTTTACATATTTGACTCAGTGTAGAAAGGTTGGAAGTCCATTGGGAAAAATAATATATTAAAATCACGTCAGATAAGCTTTATTCTAGCTTGGACCTGGGAATATTCAAATATTTTTTTTTTAAGTAAAATTTTTGATTCCAGTAGGATTTAAATTACCAAACATAATTTTTTTTTTAAATCTGAAAGTTTTTGATATGGTTTTTGAAATGTTTAAAACAGATTATATTATGTGATACTTAAGCCTTTGGTATAATTAAATTAATAAGAAATAAAATTAAAAGAGTTTAGTTTAATGAAAACATTTGGAAGAAAAACAATATTAACTACGTATTAGCAGAATTAATGATATTTATTAAATTTATTTTTTACTGCCAGACGGATTTTTAAGGAAAGGAAGGAGAGGCTTTTATGGGAAGGAAAAACGTACGAGGGGTGGGTAGGAATCTGGGGGTCGGTGTGTCCAGGAGTGATGGACGTATGAATTCGTCCCTACAACTGCGGTGCAAGGCTACATAGGTGGAGAGAGTTCGGCCGGAGAGTTTAAAAGGTATCCCTCAACCAGTTTTTTTCGATCTGGCCCGCCACACGGTAAGTGGGCAGGCACATTCACGGTCAAAAGCTAAACCAACCTCACCCCTCGAATCCGAGTGTCACTAAACGTAGCGAACCACTTTGGGGTGATCTAAAGCTGAGGTGTCGGTTATCCAATAAATGGTTTCAGGGGCGGCGGTATCCATATCCTCGGCTCCCAAATAGAATTTCTATTAAAAGATAACATTTATTCAAAGGTAATATAATATTAGATTTATCAATGCGAATGTTTGTGATTTGCCGGCCGGGGCGGTCTAATCATGATATGTCTAGATTCAAGATTCGGCAAGGAATTCAGCGAATGCATTTCCCGGCTGCCCTAATTCCAGCACGCCAAAAAGAATTCAAATATCGAATAGCTGCAACGCCCCTTCGCGCGATGCACCAACCCCCACCTCCTCCCCCGCCCCCACCCTTCTCCTCATTTCATACATCTCTCTTCCCCTGATCCGATCTAAGCTTCTCGTTCCCGGGAAACTCCAGTTTCCTTTTTTACCCGTGGCACCACCGTCGCTACGACTGCAAAATCAATTAATTGTCAGCTAAAAGCGACAACGTAACAAAAAGGCGCAAATCACAAATTGCTGATTTTCTGGAATCCAATCGAATGAAACGCGATTTCTACGCGCTAGTGCAACGGGCTCCAAAAAAAAATTGAGAGGAAATTCGCAACAGAGGTAGCACGAAACTAGGAAAATGTAAACAAAATAAACGCTTTTGTAAAAAAGGTTTAATGTAAGCAAAACCGTGAAGAATATAATAAATTATCGCCGCTTTTACATTTCGCGGATAAAATAACAATGTATACTGTCGGATTACTTGAGCGGTTGGGATTCTATTGTAGCGCCTCTAGCGGGAAGCTGTGGAACTGTTGGAACCAATTTTCAAATATTTCCCTCGGATGTTTATTCCCGCGCTTTCCCACCCCTCTCCCGTGGGGGCGCGGGTGGTTGCGCCGAAAGTTTCGTCCGCGATCAGCCTGGCCGTCGACACGTTTCAGGAGCGGAGTTTATGTTGCACACCTTTTGTTATGTGCCACGCCCTACTACGGGCAAATGTCAGTTGCTTTTACAGCACGCTGCACCGGAACCACCCAACGTACATACATTTGACCCTGCATCACATTACTTCGATCTTATCATATTTGCAAATGACATACATGCTTAGAACTGAAAAAAATATTTATATCTTCTTTAGCAGTAAATTGAATATAAACGCATTTTCCTTCAAACACGAACATCGTATCAGGGAAATATAGTTCCTTCGCTTATTTAATAGGTCAAAAGTAAAGCTTAAATGGTTGCAACTTTTCATGTCGATGCCATCCGAAAGATAAAGTACAACACTGCGTGAAATTTTAGTTATTATTTTGGAAAATTCATTTTTTGATGCTCACAAGACAAACTCACCTATTTTCTTATTTATCGTTTCACCAAACAAAAATTAGAATTTGCCTAATGCTCTTTTTTTACTAAAAACTCGGTAAGTTTTAGAGATACATGAGGTCAAAGAGGCTTTCGACTATCATGATACGGGCATGAACCTAGTATGAAAGTTAATAGATCCGAAAAACACATTAAAAAATGTAAAACTGACCTAAAAAGAAAACATAGTTCTCCGTTCCTTCTTATCAAATTCTCCAAAATCTTACGTTATATGGAAAATTGTTCAATAATTTTGTACCCGAATTATCGTATAGACAATTCTAAACAGAAACATATGGGTAATTACACTTTCAGTTTCAGTAGTAACAGTTTAGTTGTTATTTTACTATCTCTGGAATACGACATATTTATTTAGGTGTTTCTGTCATTACAAAATTCAACGAAATATTTTTACTATCAATATTTTTCTAAATTACTTGAAATTATGAATTAATTTATATATCACGTACTCAATATATTTATGCGATCCTATGATATAGGTTCTTTTTTCCCGTTTATAATTTTCCCACGCAGAGGGATCGCCTTATTGGGTTCCCATTAATTACATTTGCACTGTATTGTTTATTTATTCCTATTGTATATATAATTTATTATGAAAAAAAACCTTCTTACGTATGTAAAAATAACGGGAAAAAGTTTAAATAATCGGTAGGTATACTATATTATCACATCGATGTATATTCATGATTAATAGGTAGCAATCCCGAACAAACCTTTAGTATAAAATTTATTTAGTTTTTTATTTTTTTATTTCATGGGCCCATGTTTATTCCTTTTGGTAAGGTTAATGGAATTTTTTTTCATGGTGAATAGGACCAGCAAACTTACTAATCCAAACATTAGTTTCATTAGTTATTGCAAAGTTAAATTCACTTTCATTAGTTATTGCAAAGTTAAATTCACTTTCATTTGTTATTGCAAAGTTAAATAAATCAAGGGTAATAATTGACGATTACGAAAATAGTGCAGAAATACGTTAGCTTTTGTTTCTGAAAAATATGGTCGTGAAAATACCCTATCTCAAAATTTTCTCGCGAATAAAATTATAAATGTGACTATTTCACAACGTCATGCGTATAATGTTTCGACCATTTTTAACAATAAATAGGGCAAATCTACTTGTTTTTTATCTTGAATTAATGTTCAAATAAAAAATTTACAAAGGAATTATTTTTTTAAATAAATATTTGGCAAACATTTGTTTTTTAAAAATCGCCCAGGGCTTCGTGCATTCGAGAATATTCTTTCATTTTCCCTCTTAATTCCTTGAATTGTGTGGGAGTACTTACCTACCGTGTTCAAATGGGTCTTAGTACAGAGAAGGATACATGATGCTGCGCAGATCTGCACCTATTTCAGTTAAAGCCTGACTGCTGAAAATAAACATGAATACAGCCAGGCCAAATAAGAACGCTGAATAAAAAAAATACCCTACTCAATCCAAACAATTTAATAAGACTTTGATATGCACTGTCCTTTTTAGCTATTGTCTTTTATCAGAACCAATTTTTGGTGTCAATGAGTATGAGATTTACGGTGCTCCAGCAAAATTTGCTTTGAACAACCCCACGAGTGAAAATAAGACTCGGTCAAACCACTTGTAGTCTAGTAAAATGATTTAATATAAAAAGGTCGTGTTTGATGTTCAACTAAAAATTAATGGACTTGTAATGATTAGACATCGTGGTATACTCGTACCATTTATAATTCTAAACGCGGAAGGGTTAGAAATATTTTCCAAAAAATTCATCTTTAATTCAATGAAATTACTTCTCATTTTTAATAACAACTAATCATCACATTTGCTTTTATTCCCTTGATTATTTTTTTCTCTCTGGTATTTTCATCGAGTGTTAATGATAATTTTTCGACGTCGTCAGTGCGAAACCTAACAAGGTTTACCGAGGAGCTTTACGTAGCCGAGCTTATGTATTGCATAATAATTAGATAGTAATCACGTCCATTACAAATAGTAAATCTTTTATTGTATTTGAATGCATATTTCCATTTTGCACTGATTCTGAATTCTGTAAAAATTAGGAAAATGTTGTTTAGAAAGAATTCAAGTGAAATCAGATTTTTTGAGTAATTATAATAACTCTAATGGAGTTGATTTCTTCTTTTTATTTTTTTTTCTTCTTTTTATTACTTTAAAATCCTTTAAAATCAGGATTGGATCGTAAGAGCAAAGGAAGCTCAGTAAGCTGCGTAGTGTGTAGACCCCCAAAACTCGAAGCGTGTTTATTAAAAAGTTTGAGTACTTTTTGTAGAACGTAAAACCTATCTAGAGCGTCGCGACACACAGATTCCAACACGCTGGACCAAAATCGAATCCACGGACAGTCGCACATGCGCACTGTGATCTCCACTAGCTACCAGCCCATATATTAGTTTATTAAAAAATTCTGAAACGTGAACGACTCATCGAAATAAACGGTTTCTTAATTTAAATGCTCCTTATGTGTTGAAATGTGATGGCGGTGGTAAATGTGATTGAAAAATTGTTTTTCCTTTAGAGATTTGAGTTCCACCGGCCATGTTTGACAGGCGGTTAGTTTGAGGAAGAGCCACCAGGCGGCAGTGACGGCACTGTCTTCTCCCTTGGGCCGACGGTAGAGAGGGACGGATGGGCACCCTCCCTTCTCTGCAGGGGTGCGACGTTACCGAACCTAGTGATTACAAACCAACCTACACTGGTGTTCGCTTCACAGAGGCTTTTACCAGTTTTATAATAAAATCGTTTACGCGTGCCCTTTTATAATATCTGTGAGTGCTCAAAAGGAAATCAGTGTTTCAGCCGCGTTCTTGTCATAATTTCACCACGAAGGATCGCTATCTGGTGCCGAGATAAAAAATAACGTACCCACGCATTATTTATTCATTGCTCCGTGTCAACACGAATTATTTTACTAATACCGGGCCTTGTCGAGCATGCAAATTAAAATTCGTCAGAAAAACAGGGTTCCGATAAGGCAGTCGATCCGGTGATTCGCGAATAAATAGAAAAATATTAATAATTAATGTGAAAAATAGTCTAAATACTTCCTCGAGTTAGGACGTTCAACAACGCCCAGTTAACATTCAGTCAACAAGAGCCTAATGTGTGTATCCCAATGAATATAACGTGTTGTGATTTGGCGATCAGCCGAGTGTAAATTGCGGATTCGGTCCAAGGGAGGCTGGGATAGTTGTCTGGGCATCTGTGAGGCCGGTGCGAGCTAACTGCGGCCTGGTACCAGTACCTTGCATCGCACGCTGTACACTCTGCTCTCTACACTGTACACTGTACTCTCTACTCTGTACACCCAAATATCCTAACGCTAAAAGCTTTTTCTAGTTTTAGGCAAAACGATTTTAAGCCCACGAGTTTTTCTCGAGATATTCCTTAAAATGTCGAGCTGTTCACTAATAATAATAATAATTGATTTTAGTTCATATTTGAAACGTTAACTTAGAAGCCTGAAAGTAAGATAAAGATTCACAACAAAAATGACGTACTAGCATGTCTAGGACATTGATTAATACATATAAATTACGTTTTTACTTTTGAAGTATCGGTAATATATTGTACAAACAGAAAATTATTCTTAACAATTTCTTATTCTCCGCGTTTCAGTCCAAAAATAACTATTTATATAAATACTTGTGGTGATTTTTTTAAATGATTGATTGATATTTTAAATAAGCATTGCACAGGGACAGGATTGGATTTTCCATTCCACGTTCCGGCACACCTTTGATTACATTAGGTACGTATCCTGGAAAAGTCTTTAATTCAAAACTATTTTTGTATATCCTGAGAAAAGGTTGTAATAATTTGATTTTCAATAATGTTCATATCGCGGTACCTATCATAAATCATACTTCACCGTATTCTATAGAATGTTTATATCTTTCTCTATTATCATTTTCTCGCTGAAATGATCCTTTTCGATGTTGACCTAAAAAGGATACGAATAGCTTTGACGGTAGACCAGCTTATATCGTAGTTTTATAAGCAGAAAAGTAAATAAATTATTATTCGCCGAGTAGTGTTTTGTATTATATTAAAAACAAATTGCTTAAAGCTTTCGCGATCATTGTGACATTAATTCGTCGTCTGAAAAATTGAGTTGATTATTTCACCACGAAGGCGAATTTAAAATAACCGTCTCACAATGGGAGCAAAGGGAAGCGTTGAAGCTGCCAAAATATCTGCGCAAAATTGGAATAATTTGGAGGTTCGTATATCATACTGTCTTAATTCACTCTGTTGTATCTCCTTCCACGTCGTACGAGTTCGTGTTTTGTGATTTATACCCGTTATAACCCGATCCTTCACAACTACTAAAACAGTTCCTCCTCACCATGTCTGCCTAATATAACACGTCTTCAATATTTTCATGCACATCTTCAAATCGTATTCACCCTTGAATATAAAAAAAACTGAATTAGTTTATTTTTCTCTGTGTATTTTATAAGCTTGTTTTTTTCAACGAACACGTAAATCTGCGTTTTGTAAAGTTGTATAATAATAAACAATAATGATTATAAATGACTGCCATCCACCTGTATATGCTTTTAGTCATCAATTGACTATTTATGGCTGCTTTATCTTCAATATTAAACTTCTCCGTATATTTAGATATTTAATTATACTAAAAATTCTCCAGTTGTAAAGGTTTTCAAAATTATGAAAAGTATTTCATAAATTAAATTTTACTTGCTTAATATTTACTACTTCACTATTTTATTCCTTGATGTTTCCATAATGTTTCACTGCATGGTAAAAGTAATTTTGTTTGCTTGATATTGCTTGTACGTTTGTTTATTCTGTAATAAAATTGTAATATAATATTGTGTCTCATAAAACAAGGTAAGTTACCCAGTGTTCTCAACAGGCCCGTCACACTTAAATACTCTGAACATACAAAAATTACACAACATTGTGCAAAATTACATAAAACTTTACAATTTTTTTTTTCTGAAACTAATATATAATAATTAGGCGATTAGTATTACATAGATGATTTGTGCGATTATATGAATTTAAAACACACAAACTAGTTTGCGGTCCTAACTGTGGCGTAGCACCCACCGAGATGGGCTGGGCATTCTGGATAGTTGCCCGGGCCTCAAAGGACCGGCGTCCTGACAACAAAACAGTCAAACTCTAATTTAGTTCTCGTCCTTACTTGACTGGAAAGATGGACTGATAGAATTATTATGTACATGTATATGTGATATATATTGGAAGGTGAATTATATTAATATATTTTAGTAAGGGTTTATACATTACGATAACTGCTATTATTACGTTAAATAGATAAATATGATTTTGAGTATCAGGGGGTACTGAAAAGTAGACCGAAATTAACGCTATTTTGAACACGAAAGGTATTGAGTAGGATGGTAGTAGGAGCAAGGTGTGGGCTGAAGGGGGCGTAACTAGCTGCTTACCACCCTTGAGAGTTTGACATTTAAACTGTAGGTAGCTACAATAACGATCATCATTTATGAATGAAATTTTCTATATTTACAGGACTTAGCTCATTTGCGTGTGTTTAATTAATCACTAATTAGGATCAAACACCCTTACGATATTTTTTATCTTTTTCTCCCTAATCACACTGAATTAAGTTTGCACCTCACTAAAACAGAGGCAAAATGCATTAATATAAATAGATATCTTATAAATATAATTGCATTTTGCTAATTTCAATAAATTTGTACCCAAATAGGCTTAATACACACACGAGTTGGCTAGATGCCAAAAATGCAGTCTAATAAATATATAATATATTGACAAAATGTGTTTTAGTTGGGATCGAATTTTTTATTTTTTATATTTCACTATTCGGCAAGCTATCTTCAGCTCTATTTAACATAACCGCTTTCCAAGACAATTCATCAATTTCTGAGCTATTTTGTAAAGCTTTTATGGCTTCTTAAAAGTAAGGTGATAAATTTGAACAAAATTTGAAAGCACTCCTAATCCACGTTATATTTTTTCGGCGTCCCCTAAAAGACTCGCTATTATTTCTGTCCCGGACAAATCCAAGCAACATGATGCCGCGACGCCTTCATTAGTTAACGACACTGATTAATGATAATTCCTTAATAATGAATCTCCAGCGGGAAAAGGAATATGTCATTAGATGTTTAAGTTACCAAATAAGGGGGCTGATGTATTTTGAGACTTGACTAAACGTTAAAAACGACTTTAAATAATCCACAAAATATATGGATTTGCAAGATGTTTTCATTTAACTGTGATCATTCCATGTAGTCCCAGAGAAGCTTTTGTTGATTATTTTTATTATGGATATAAACAAATCTGTTGGTTTGGTGAGATTGGGTTATTAGGTCCAGTACCCTAAAAAACGTGAAAGAAAAAAAAAGTTTTCGTTTGCTTAATAAAAAAATTGACTTACGCACTACTAAACAGTGCAAAATCACGTGATTTTGGTTTGAAAATTAGATCGCTTAGAAATATTTTAGTTGCCTAAATTAAATACTTGCGAGTAGGATTGCAGTTGACGGCCTGCGTAGTTCAGCAGTAAGGGTCTTGACTCACACGCCGAAGGTCACGGGATCGAATCCCTGCGTGGCAATAAATTTTATTTGATTTTTTGTGTTATTTCAAAACTTATTCATTTAAAATAATATATAGTTTATTATTTGCGGCACGTTCCAGAGTGGAAGATACTCTCAGTATCGCCCTGGTGTAATACCTCCATTCAGAATTGAAACGTTGCTTGAAATGGCATTAGCTGTGTTTGGTGACCAGATCTGAATAGCCAGGTCCTTCCCCACCTTCCTCTTTCCTATCTCCTTCCCCTCTCCACTACCTTCAGCCTCACAACATTCCCCAATTGGGGATGCCATAGTCTCACTGGCTTCAGACGAGAGCAGTTACGACTCTTGTACGGTATTCATATCAAAAATAAAAAAATAACATAGGTATATTATTTGCCTTAGAAAAAATCGAGTATTTTTCGTTTAGTCTTTTTACAAGCCAAGAATAAAATAAAGTATCAGGCCTTCAAAACCCGCTTTAAAGTTCAAAATCTCCTAGTTACAATCCACTTTTCGATTATGGTTTTATTCTATAATGTAAAAAGTTTAATTCTTTAGAAAATGATCTTAAAACATTTACAAATTTCTGCCTGAGCTTCGAAAAATAAAATAAAACCGGCTTTTTAGCGATGTTTTTTTTTCGTGAATTATTCAAAATAGGCGACCGCTGTTCAACGGGAATTTCAGACCTTATCGCCATTTATAAAAGGAGTTTTATTGTTAGCGATCCGATTCCGAATTTTATAAGACGTGGTGCATCACCTTAAGTATATCTGCAATATTTGGTAACAGTAGCAAATTATTCAAATTTTCACAGCGTTTTTCAATTTTGAAAACATCGTAAGCCGCGATATAATAGCGTTATTTACTGTCGTTTCTTCTAGACTGAGTGGGTAAAAAGTAACTCTCTTCAATTCGTTTTTTACTGTATACGAGTTTCGGTAGATACTTGTATTTAAATTTCTGCTATTTCCAAATACAAACCATGAAACACACAATATTTTTATGCTTCTTTTACGAGCCTGCTGATAAAACAGCATTTTACCATATTTATACTATTTATAAGGTACTTTACAGAAAACCATTTTGTATATTGAATCGTGACAGTATTATATGCAAATGCATTTAATACTATTGAAATGAGGTATTCGTTTGTAGTTTATAGCATTAGAAGTAACTCTATTCAATTCGTTTTTTACTGTATACGAGTTTCGGTAGATACTTGTATTTAAATTTCTACTATTTCCAAATACAAACCATGAAACGCACAATATTTTTATGCTTTTACGAGCCTGCTGATAAAACAGCATTTTACCATATTGATACTATTTATAAGGTACTTTATAGAAAACCATTTTGTATATTGAATCGTGACAGTATTATATGAAAGTTTTCTAGTAAATGCATTTAATGCTATTGAAATGAGGTATTCGTTTGTAGTTTATAGCATTAGAGAAGTTTTACTCAATCAGTGTGCTATTTGACCATTCTAGGAGAGGTTATGTGGTTGGTAGTGGGAAAATAACAAGTACAGCCTTCCTTTTTGGGATAGTGCGCTTCTTGCCAATCGGAATATGGTAACATTATGAAATACATTCCTTTTTAAGGTTAGGGGTTTAAAATTGACAACGAAAATGACGATTTTAAATAGTTACGAGTGTTAAAAAAGTGAAGGCTACCGACATCTGTCTTCTAGTCTCCCACTCCACAATGACTGGTTGTTTTGTAGGATAGATTTTACTCTTTAAAAAGGCTCGCATCATGTGTTTTATGTTCTTTCTCGACAATAAACTCAAAACAGCTCATAAGTCGGAGCTAGTGTAACAGTTGTTATTCTTACCGGTTTTGTTTCTTATAAATTGTCCATGTTCAATAAGTTGAAATAAAAGTGAAAAGTTTGTAAATAGAACGAGATTTTATTTAAAAGGATCACTCCAGATTTTAACAACGAGTTACTTTAAAGCAATTCTTAATTTATTTTTACAAATTGATTTTTAAATTTATTTGTGAAAAATTTTAACTGATTGAATTTAAGTACCTATTTTGAAAGTTATCTTATTATATGAGCTCTAATGCCATTTTTAAATATAGGTAGGTAGTAAATGTTGGTCAAACGACTAAAAATAACAACAAGGTATTAAAATGTTAATTCTTATATAAAATTAAAATAAGATTGCAATTTTTGTATTTATAATAAAAATCTTTCCAAAAACAAATAATAATAATAAATAATCAAGCGAGGAGAGCAGTTTTTTTCATTTATTATTTTTTTTATTATTTCATTTAAAAATAATTAGTGAAAAAAATAATAAAATGATGTTACGTTTTGGTGATTCGATACTGGAAATTTCTAAACTACATGGTATTTTTAATTTTTAAGTGATTACCATACAACTAGGGACTGTCTGGAGCCAGTGAGACTATGGCTTCCCCAATTAAGGGGTTGTGAGGCTTAAGGTAGTGGGAAGGGAAGGAGATGGGGAAGAGGAAGGTGGGAAAGTACCTGGCTATTCCGATTTGGTCAATGTACACGGCTGAAGCATTTGTTAATAAAGTTCAGGGAGGTTTTATTTTGTTAACTTTATCAAAAAAATGGTAGAATCAAAAACATTATTCATTGATTAGGAATCGGATATTTCATAGTGAGTATTGCAATGTTTCGAGGTTGCCCTCTCTAATCGTATTTATATCTGATCATCTAGTCATCCGGTATGCACATTCATGACAAATCGATCGCCTCAAATAAAGTGTCTACTTTTTCTATTTCTGTGAGAAGATATCCATAGATATATGTACTACATGTTACCTATATGTAGATGAGCACGCTGCGACCTATTCCCTAGGATTTAGTACTCGTAGGCATTTTAAACTTTTATAGCCCATAGGTACTCCGTTTAAATTTATTACCTTATTTTTTTCTAATCCGAATATAATAATTCAAATACAATGGCATTATTTTTGGATTCATGTCTCAACGTGGGTATAATCTACCATCGACGGAATGCTATACTAAATAAAATGAATTTAGATTCACAATAGGAACCTGCACTCATTGAATAACTATTTGACATTGGTTGGTTGTAAGAAATTGCCACCTGGTTGGTGATAAGCTCACCTATGTATACACCCACCTTCCTCTATTCCTATCTCCTTACACTCACCCACTGCCAAAACCTCACTGGTTTCAGATAGTTGGGAACAGTTGGGTCAGAATAAATCTTAATACATAAAAATGAATGTTTCTTTATTAGAATAAGTTAACAATAATAATCTAAACGAAAATTTGAAAGAGAACAAGACACAGAAAACAGAAAAAAGACAATGGACGCAACTGGGACTCGAACCCAGACCTCTTCGTCTAACCGGGACGAGCGCGTTAACCAATTTCGCTATTGCCACCTTCTGTCACACCGTCATATTTGTCAATCTCATATTTTCAAATTTTAGAATTAACATTATTGTCAACTAATTATTTTTCTCCGTATTACATATATTTCACTGATGGGAAAAACCTTCAAAAAAGTATAAAAAGAAAGTTTTTCTTATAAAAATTGAATGTTTCTTTGTTTGTCCCTTATGCGTTCCTAAACTATTCATCCGTTTGCAATGAAATTTGGTAATTTGTTGCACGCATTCCCACAATTCAATATATAAAAGTGAGCTCTGGCGATTTGAAATCATTTCCTTAACCATGCTTCCGAATGCAATGAAACATTGGTGAGTTGTTGTGTGCCCACCTGTGAAGGTTTCTATATATAATGGTGAGGTCTGGCATTATGAAATATGTATGAAAAAGTTTACAATAAGTATCGCAGGAGTTTTTAAAACAGGAGTGTATTTCACATAGTTTAGCGGCGGGAGGGAAGACGGAAGAGTGAGGGGAACTCGGGAGGGGATAGGAGAACGATGAAGATAGGGAGGTCGCGGGAGGGGGGAGGAGGGGTGGGAAACACGGGAGGAGAAGGGGACAGAATTAAAACACTTTCTTCCTTTGAGTGGATTTGCAACGCAAGCCGGGTATTCATTAGTTAATTATAAATCGATCTCAAATGATTGTTTTTCGATTATTTTCGAGAGGTGAGCTCTGGTGTCATTTTTTTTAAAACTGCATCTAACTTCATATCAAGATTAAAGTAACTATTTTCCTAATGCATGGCGGCCCAAATCGGGAGAGACTGTTTGAAGAAGACCTATGATCTCTCTAGCCGGACTCTTTCGACTCATCATCGCCTTGTACCATAGTGGGAGGGATGGATTCTTACGTTCGTCACTTTTGGACACATTGACCCCCAAATTCTCATCCACCCCTCGTACCTATTCCTTCCCAAACTTACTCTCCTTTCTTTCCCTAAAAAACCCTCCACACAGCATCCCCAAAGATGACATAGGACCTAAGGGATTTTGAGCCTCCTGTCGTTGACAGCTAACTTAAAAACTTCAATAATTAAATTGGTTTCGCAAAAGTAATAGACTACCAGGGGATTTCGAATACTTATATTAATATTTGGTTAAAAGGAGTACCTACAAAATAAGATTGTCGAAATTACATTACACTGTGAATATTCTACTAGAGGATATTTTTCTTTGGATCACCCAGTACTCTGGAACGAGTGCATACAGGGTGTGTCAAGTATCCAATATTCGCCTCATGACTTATGGCGCAGTACACCAATGGGGAGTTTCCTAATTGAAATTGATAGTTAAGGGGGGTTAGCTTCAATTTGTAACGGAAGTACTATTTTCACATTATCGCATTATATACATGACGTTATGTTTCCTAATGAAATCGAAATGCTTCTTCGCCCACACAGTTCAGGAAGCTTTCATAACGCGAGCCACGAAATAATGTAGGTTATATTAATGTAATGTATGAATGAAAGACTACATGCTACTAATGTTTAAGAAAGTATATCAGGGGTGAGTCAACGAGGGTATAAAACTCTAGGTTTTGTATTATAACATGCATGTTATCAATTTATAAAGGGAAGATTATCAGGAGATATTTTAACGCGAATGTATATAGTTTTTTTTACATTAGGTCCACACAGAAGACCCCAAAGAAAAAATCCTTTATAGCTTACCTATTTCATCTTTGGGATGCTGTATGGTGGGTCTTTTTTATGGAAAGGAAAGAGATGAACTTAGTAGAGGAGAATAGGAATCTGGGGTCGATGTGTCCAGGAGTTACTGTATGAATCCATCTCTCCCATTGCGGTGCAAGGCGATGTTCCGAGAGAGTCCTGCAGTAGAGGTCAAAAGGTCTTCTTCAACCAGTCTCTCTCGATCCAACCTGCCACGCAGTAAGTGGGCAGATGCAACTGACGCCAAGACCCAGACAAATCTAACCCCGTGAATCCACAATAGTAGAATAATAATATTTAAATAATAGAATGTGGAAACCTGAGAAAGATGCATTAAATTCAAATGAATCACATTCTTGTCGGATCGAAGTAACAGTATAGTTTATATGTCTCGATGTTTAAATGTAAATGAAGGAAGGAGTGTCTGACAAGACAAAAGCTTGAAGTGGCCAATCCTCTCTGCCTACTCTCTGGAAAATAGTATGGTAAATACTTTTAACTGAGATTTTTATGATTTACATACCGCAAGTGACGGCCGGCGTGGTCTCGCAAAGCAAAGGTCGCGGGATCGAATCCCGGCGTGGGCAAATAAATTTTATTTGAATAATTTGTGTTATTTCACAATTAATTCATTTAAAATAATGCATAGTATATTTGGGGCACGTTCCAGAGTGAAAGATACTCTTAGTATCGCCCTGGTGTAAGACCACCATTCAGAATTGAAACGTTGCTTGAAATGGCGTTAGCCGGATTTGGTGACCAGATCTGAATAGACAGGTCCTCCCCATCTTCCTCTTCCACATCTCCTCACCCTCCCCACTACCTTCAGCCTCACAACATACCCCAATCGGGGATGCTATAGGCTTACTGGCTCCAGACAGGAGCAGCTGAGACTCTTGTGAGGTATAACGATAAAAAAGTAAAAGATTTTAATCATTTTAATTAAAATGGAACCACAATTATGAAATAAATAGTAGGTTTGTTACCCAATGTTTGTACCTTATCAAATGGTAAAATGGGGGTTCCAATGAGGCTCACTTTATAAAATATTGTTTTAAAAAATATATTGCTAATATAGATATCAATGAAATAATAACAAAAAGTTTTTTTGTTATCCTGCATCTCTAGAGAATGCCGATAAACGATATCAAATGTTTTTTTCAGATCTTAGATTTTTTTTTTAATTCGGAAAAATGGACATTCCAAACATTCCATCACTCATTGCAGAAATTATATTGCAAGCTGAAAATTGGCCTTGGCATAATAAGCCCAAATTCATATATTCGCAAAGATAGTTCGCATCACATAAATACAGTTAAAGTGGTAAAATATATTATGTTTCCTTTGCTAAACGTACAATAGGGTTTCACGCGCTGATTGCTTCAATGAAAAATACGCAGGATCTGGCCCGCCTTATCTCCCTCGGTTTGGTCCAGTGATATATCTGCCGCTGGTCTACGCAGCATATAGGATGTAGGAATGTAGGCCTGACTGCTCACGATATATAGCGGAGATTAGCGCGGACTTGTGCCTTAGTGCCCTGCCAACCTAAAGCTTCCTAATGGTAAACATACGAATATACTTCTAATGGCAGTGCCCCTGGTTCTTTATATTGATGTCTCTTCTTATCTTGCGGAAGTCTGATGACGATGAAAGACGATCATAAATAACATGCCCTCAAAAAACTGTATCGGATACAAAGTTCACCTTAATTTTAGACGTTAACGATCGCTCGTCACACAAAACTGAGCGAACGCTACAAGTAAAAAAAAATACCTCTAGACTCACTCAAAATATTACTCAATTCCATTAGCCAGTTACATTTCATGTACATTTTATGACTTAGCGATGGCTCGTTGCCAATATCCAGAATGGAAAATACTCGCAGTATCGCCCTGATGTAAGACCACCATTCAGAATTGAAACGATGTTTGAAATGGCTTTAGCCGTGTTTAGTTACCAGGTCTGAATAGCCAGGTACTTCATCACCTTCTCCTTTTTCATCTCCTGACCACCACTACATTCAAACATACCACATAACCCAATTGGGGATGCCATAGTCTCACTGGCTCCAGCCGGGAGCAGTTGGGACTCTTTTACGGTATTCACATTAAAATATAGTCGTGAAAATAAAAATATAATATTAATAATGATTTCCATTATACTCAATTTGAGAAGCTATTTTTTTACATTAGCTCCACACAGAAGGCCCTGAGGAAAATAATTCTCCTCAGAGCCTATATCATGTTTGAGGATGCTGTGTGGAGTGTCTTTTCAGGAAAATGAAGGAGAGGAAGTTCTGGGAAGTAAAAAAGGTACACGGGGTGGGTAGGAATCTGGGGTCGGTGTATCCAAGAGTGACGGACGTATGAATCTACCCTTTCCACTGCGGTGCAAGGCAATGTTCCGAGAGAGTCCTGTTGGAGAGGTCAAAAGTCTCTTCCGATCCAGCTTGCCATGCAGTTGGTGGGCAGACGCATCCGCCGTCAAAATCCAGACAAACCTCACCTCATGAACCCGAGCACCCCTGCTAAATCAGGGAGCGTAGCGAACCACTTGAGGTGCCCTATGTCAGAGGTGTTGGCTATCCAATAAATGGTTCCCGGTGCGGCGGTACCCATATCCACCTCCCAAATTGTTCTTAGAATACGTAATTTTTTTCTAGTCATTTGTACACAAAATTATGCTTTTGGCTCCTCTGTTAGTGCAGCCCACCCATAAAAAGAATATGCGGCAGTCATATAATAAAGAAGAATACTAAAAATAACTTCACTTATCATAGTCTCTCTTGCACTTGCTTGATATCGTATAGCGCTATTCCATTTGATCGCAATGAAAATTTGGTTATGATTTTGAAACAGTTCTGTATATGAAATTTAAATTTAAAAAAATCCTTACTTTAGATCACAAACACGCCCACATCGCATTTCTCACGTTCTTCTTTATTATATGACGGCAGTATATTAGACGGGTCAATGCTTTGCGAAGGTTTTCATGATCATGCAATACGGCTTATTTATTTATATAAATATATGCCTATACGGGCTTTTACAATCATGTGATATACATAAGTTTATTGAACAGTAATCATGAAGTAAAATATTCTATTTAAATTATATAGAACTCATGCAAAAGAACATTAGACATTATGCTAATGTTGATTATTATTCAGGTATGTTATTATAGCCTGTTTGTAACTATATTTTGTGTAGTCGAACACATCTATTACTTCTAAAGAAGTATTGCCAAGTGCAAGTAATCTAGGTGTGTGAGTATCTAAATGACTCAGTCCTGGTATTGTTGTTTTGTAGATGGAAGGTAATTAAGCTTAATAAATCAGAGCTGTCTATAATACCATTAACAATTTAAAAAATAATGTTTTGTTTTACTATAATAGGCATAAGTAGGGTAGAGTACTACGGAGAAAATATATGTAAAGTAGCGTTGGTCACCGGGAAAGTGGAACCCAGGAAAGTTAAATAAAATATAAAAATCCGCTCCGGGAACCATTTATTGGTAAACATCACCTCTGCCACAGGTCACCTCATATTTTTCGCTACATTTGGTGATTTAGCAGGGGTTAGCTTAGTTAACTTAATTGGTTACTTAGCCCGGGTTCATGTGGTGAACTGGTGAGGTTTGTCTAGATCTTGGCGGCGGTTGCGTCTGCCCACCAGGTGCGTGGCAGGCCGGATCGAGAGAGACTGGTTAAGGGAGGCCTTTTGATCTCTCCAGCAGGACTCTCTCGGAATATCGCCTTTCACTACAGTGGCAGGTCGGAATTCACACGTCCGTTATTCCTGGACACACTGGCCCTCAGATTTCTAGCCACTCCTCATACCTTTTTTCCTTTCCAAAACTTCCTCTTTTCTATTTCTGAAAAGATTCTCCACGTACCGTTCCCAAAGATGGCTTAGGTTCCCGAGGGTGATTGTTTTCCACAGGGCCTCCTGTGTGGAGCTAAGGTAAAAAAGCTAATGGAACATCGCAAAAGTATTTGGAGAGACTTGGTAAAACTTTCTATTTAGAAGCTTTATCTAAATAAGTCTGATAAATATTAGAAAAAAGTATAAAATCTAATGATAAAATTTATTCAGGAATTTACATTAGTCCATGAGTAAATAAATACAAGTAATACGCAATATTTATCATTGTCAATTCTGCACCAGTGATTATACTAAAGGTAAACAGCTGTTAATCAATCCGAGGAAATCAACACGTTTTCCGACATATATGTTACTGCATAGGTGCGGGTATAAATATCTTTATGTCGGACATATGTTGTGACCATGCAGTCCTTAAAAAAAATATATATATTTATTAACGGTAAATCCCTTAGGCTACGGTTCGCTTTAAAAAACATTTCGCTTTTGGAAACAGCTCATGTAGTTCTCATAGAATCCTCCGATTCCTCCGATTGATTCAGCTGAACAGCTGTTTACCTTTAATAAAATCACTGGTGCAGAATTGACAATGAGAATATGCAGGTAGTTAACATCCAGTTTGACTTCAGTTTCGACAAATGAAAAATCTTTCATTAAATGAAGACAATATTAACGAAACTCAATCGAAAATTTGGAAACAGAAAAATCAGAAAAAGATATTCGCACCTATTACAATTTCAGGTTTTACTCATAAGGTTAAAAGTAAAAATAAATATTCATCCTAGACTTGCAGAAAAGTCAATGGATGGCGCGCATTAAAAATAAAATAGTTAAAACTTTATCCAATCTAGATAGCATTTAGTTCGGGTTTGAATCCTGCAATCATACATAAAGATAGCAGCCAACAAAATATGCGTTAAGAAAGTGAAGTTAATGTTGGTGGTTCTTAGTCGAAGTACGAAACACAGAAACATTGGCGAAGTGGTTACCGCAGTGGCCCGGAAAGCCGAAGGTCCTGGGTTCGAGTCTCAGAGGTCCCAATATGTTTTTCTAATTTTTTGTTTGCAGATTTTCGATTGAGTTTCGCTAATATTGTCTTAATTTAATTAAATTTTACAGTTTGAGGTTTTACTCATAAAGTTAAAAATAAAAATAGAGAAGAAAAATATTTCGTCCGTTAAAATGTTTTTTTTTGTAAAATTTAATAAAGAAAAGTTGTGCAAAATTATATATCTAGACTTACGACTAATGTACGGATTGTGTTCAAAGCTGCGCTAAACTGGACATCCCAAGCAAGTCGAGCTTGGCATCAACTATATACATAAAGATACACATTACACATGGTTTGCTGGTTGGGGATTAGCAAGCTATATGTTTTTTTAACAATAATACTTAGTAAAGAAATAAATTCTCTTGTTTTTTAAATAACATTTTTATTATATTACAATGTAACAAAAATGGCATGAGACCGAAAAGAAAAACAAAACATACAGATATCAAAGTAACCATAAATTGTATTCTGACAGTAGATTCAAGTTGTTCAATTAAGTGTCCTAATGAACAACAGATAATAAATCACATATATTTTCTGCTGAAGGTAAAGTAAAGTTTTTTTTTTTACATTAACTTTTTTAAATATTTTTTTACTTAATTTCCCTCAGGGCCTATGTCATCTCAAGGGATGCTGTGTAAAGGGTATTTTTAAGGAAGGGAAGGATAGTAAGTTCTGGGAAGGAAAAAGTGGGTAGGAATCTGGAGGTCAGTGTGTCCAGGACGTATGAATCCATCCCTCGAGCGATGAGTCGAGAGAGTCCGGATGGAAAGGTCAAAAGGCCTCCCTCGACCAGTCTCTCTCGATCCGGCCCGCCACGACGCAAGTGGGTAGACGCATCCGCCGCCAAGACCTGTACAAACCTATCCCCATGAACCCGGGCGCCCCTGCTAAGTCACCAAATGTAGCGAACCACTTGAAGAGACCAGTGGCAGAGGTGTTGGTTATCCAATAAATGGTTCCCGGGGCGGCGGTACCCATACCCACCTAACAAATTGTAAAAAAAGTTAGAACATTCTTGTGTGTTATTATGTGTAGGTAGGTACTCGTAGAGTTTCCAAATATTTTTTTTACAAACAGGACTTTATCAATGAGATACACCTTCAACAATACAACATATTTTTGAAAAATGCGCTTTGAATCAAATGATGAGTTCTTTTTAAACTCCGATCATTTTGACAATGTTCGACCACATTAAATCAGTAGGCAAACTCTGTCAACTAACTTTGAGTAAACCTGTAATACACGAACTCCATTGACACATGGTCACCACCATGACCATAGTAGTAGAGTCACCAGACTCGCCTGGCTAGTAAACCTAGTCAGGCAAGTCCCCGCTCAGTGTCGGCTCGGAACGGCATCTCATCACCCGCACCAGTCCGTCACGTGGCCGCGGACATCTGACGTCACCGGCGACGCTCACACGTGGACGTCCCGACGCGAGATTATTTCCGTCCGTCAAAATATTGTGAATGTTTGTTTTGTTTCGGGTGCCGCGGTAAAAGAAAAACGCTCGACGATTATAAACGATTCGGTTTCTCTATTGGTAGTTAAAATAATAATGTATGGATAGCGAAGTAACTTGATGAGATCTTGATGCGTCCAATGAGCCCAGTTGCCGGCTTTGAGCGACTGTACGTTTTTATTACAGAAGTTAAGTGATTGATGTTTTTCAACTGTGGAAATGTGAGAGAAAGTTCTGTTTTCGTGGGTGCGTCTCAAACATTCATGCTATTTTAAAATGATAATGGGTAGTGGGTAGGTACGTAATATTTTTTATAGTTTGTAAACATAGCCGGCATTCCCACGTTTGGGATATACTTCTGGTTTTTGGGATATTTCGTATACTTTGTACATCCATGCATAGATGATCTTTATTCATTAGACTTTATAATGACAATATATTAATATTGGGATTTTGAAAAACAGATGAGGCCCAAAACGACAACATTATGTGACTCAGAAGTCTCGATAAAATAAAAAGATCTTCCATCTAATTCCTACTGACCAAAGATTAGAAAGTCTTCTTACACACTCTTTCAACTTTCATACAAAATGATAAGAAGAAAAAAATCCTAACAACACTTTTATACTTTTTTTTTAGGTCACAACGACATTTCTAACACGATTTAATACTTTGTTTTTTCCGCTAACTGTCAAAGATTTAAAAAACCCCATTGTTTGTTCCATATTTTTCAACATTTCAATTATGACAATTTGTAAAGTACTGATTAATTATTGTATATACATTGTAAGCATTGTAAGGGTTTTTATTTTTTTAAAGTTTTCTCTGCAAGTTTCGAACTTCAGACTATCGGGCAAACTACTAGTAAGCTTAAAAATATTAACGTCCAAAACGACTCATTCTGACACTTGTTTATGTGTGGCCTTGTTTCTCATTTATTATTTATTTATTGTTTTAAAAAATTTAGAGAGTATTATCATGAAAAACTTATAAGATTAACATTGTAAAGAGCGTAGATATTATTAATCATCTTAAAAATGTTTACAGAATGCATCAGTTTAAGATTTATTTTTCTCTATGTAGAGATGTTAACAATAATTAGAAATAACAAGATATAAACAAAAATATAACGAGATAAGAAAAATAAAACACGGTTGGAATATAACGTAAAAAGAAAATAATACATAACAAACAACTCATATTTAATTTAAAATACAACTCTATGACATGTCATGTTGAATAAAATAAGATATTATAAAGATTGCTAATAAAGATTATGTATTGTTAAATAAAATGACACAATAAAATCGATAAAGCAGTAATAATAAATATTTGCAGTTAATTAACTTTGTAAATTTGTTTTCTTGTCTTACCTGAAGTGAGAAATGGCGAGATTTCCAATGAAAGCAAATTATTCATTTTTATACCAAATGCCAAAATACTTTAAGGATGAAATTGTTTTTAATAGATACGTACATAATTACGAAACAAGAAATATAAACAGAGTTCGATTGCCTCAAATGAAGAAATCAAAAACACAGAACTGCCTAATGTATATAGGACTAAAGATGTATGATGAAATGCCTGAAAGTATGAAGAATGAATGTATTTTTTTAAAAATAAATGTTATGCTTACTGTAAAAATATTTAAATTTTTCGAATGAAATGTTACATTGTGCTTATTAGTTTATATTCATGACTCAATAAATAATAAAAAAATAATAATAATTAGTCATATTATTATATCGTATGGATGCATATCATATTTTATTAAGATCATTTTACTATGATTGTTAAACGAAGCATTCTGCAAAAAATGTTATTTGAACATTTCGAACAATAATTTGATCAAAGGTAAATCCTTGGGACAAAATCCTCAGAAGACTGTTTTCTTCCAATCAGCTCGGTTCTTGTGAAGGAATTGAAATTTTTGTTTTTGCGACAAAGCAGCAACTGCGAATCTGCACACGACTGCAAATATATATGAAAATATCGTGGAATTTTATTGCCTAAAATGGGCTAGTTTTAAAGTTTGGTTTTCAACTTAATTATATTTTTATACTGATATACTTTCCTGGATAGATGGAGATGCTTATCTGAATCGTGTTGACTCATGTTTGGTGTGATCAATGGTAAGAAAATTAAATAATGAAGATGGGGCTCACGTATGGACATACCGGCGCGATGGAAGCCTCCGTGAATGGAATCCATCCAAGACGACCTCCGTGGCGTAATGATTTATGCATATGTCGCGGGAGGTTGCGGTTACGATTCGCACTGCAGGACTAAAATAATAATAATGAAATAATAACATTGATATTGTTTTTTCGTTCCATATTTATGACTCAATATCTTTACTATTTAAAATCAAAACACATTTTGGTTGTTTACGCAATTAAACAAGAGATTAAATCAATCGAAAAAAATATCTTTTAGATTTCAAAATATTACGGGTTTTCCTATAAAAATAATATCACCAATCCGATTAAAATAATGTTTTTAGTTTTCCGATGCATAAATATATACAAGGTGAAAAGGGACGTCCTTGACTTACTTTAACCACTAATTCCTGACATTATATGAAGTAAAAAATGTAAATGAAATTTGGGTCTGCGGTGAGTTTTTCGATGATTTTTACTCCAAACAATATCAGGAATCACTGGTTAAAGTAAATCAAGAACGTCCCTTAACACCCTGAATATACGTGAATACCGCCTAAGAGTCCCAACTGCTCCCGTATGGAGCCAGTGAGACTATGTCATCCCCAATTGGGGTATGTTATGAGGCTGAAGGTACCAAGAAGCGAAAGAAAATGGGGGAGAGGAAGATGGGTAAGTACCTGGCTATTCAGATCAGGTCACCAAATGTGGTTAAAGCCATTGAAATGGCTTGAAAGCAACGCTTCATTTCTGAATGGTGGTTTCATACCAGGGTGATACTGAGAATATCTTCCACTCTGGAACAAATAAACCAAATAAAATTTAACTTCGCACGCCAGGAATAACTTTGAATAACAGGAATAACTTCCCGACCACGGAGGCCGACATCTTCACCAGGAGAGAAAATGTACCCCTTCAATAATAATTATAAATATACACTTGACTAAAATAATTATATATCAAAAGCAAACCAGTCTAAAAAAACTTTGCAACAATGCAAAGAAACAATTCACCTGAACATGTAAATGCAAAAATTGTCGTAGTTACAACTTACAAGAATTCAAATCTAGGTTTTTACAAGGAACGTACTTACCGTATATAATGATTCCTATTTCTGTATTCAAAATTTATGCAATAACGCAAATTTATTTTGTGCGAATTTTCGTCAAAATATCTGATTCATAATACATGATTTGTACATTAGCACTGTTACCTGAACAAGTTAGTAACCGTGCAGACAGTGATATCATAATACGGCGTATCATATTTATTTTCTGCTATTATAGAATAGCGTATGTGATGTAGGCGTGACCGGTGGAATATATGAATGTGCAGAGGATTACCTACCTGGCCATGTGAGTCACAACACCCATAATATCAAAATACTGCCTAACGACACGATCATTCGCCTTGACATTGTAACGGCAGACATCATGTTCTGTCTTTTTACATTTTACCGGTATTGTCGATTGTTGGTGTCAATACGTTTTCACCATCCATATACGCAGCCGGATGGTTTCTACTTGCTGAAAAACATTGAAAGATATAATAAATATTACTAGTTGGTGGCATACGTTGTAATGCTATTCAAAGAAATAAATTGTTTCTCCCTGCATGTCCATTCCCATGCGTCCCCGATCCCCTCCCACTTTCCCTTCCCTTCCTGCGTTCTCCTTCCTCCTTCCCGTCTTCCCCCTCCCTCGTCGCCCTTCCAACTAACTCCACCTCCTTCGTTACCCTCCTCCTCCTGCCTTCCCTCCCTGCCACTAAAATATATGAAATACACACATTTTAAAACCACTCTAGTACCACCTGTAGTATTTTTTTATACAAATTTCATGACGTCAGAGCTTACCAATATATATAGAAACACTCTTTTGCTTAAATGCAACGATAAGAACTAAATGTTTATATATATACCTAGATGTACCTACTTTTCTGCATGTTTAAAAAAAATATATATAAATAGTTGAGATTGTGAAAAATTTAAAACTTTATAAATTTTTTATCAAAAATTAAGAACATCTTATTTATTTTTTAATGTAAATACCACACAAGAATCCCAATTGCTCCCAACCGTCTGGAGCCAGTGAGACTATGGCATTCGCAATTGGGGTATTGTGTGAGTTATGAGGTAGAAGTTAGTGGAGAAGGTAAGGAGATGGGACAGAGGAACAAAATTAAAACGTTACTAGAAATACGCTGAGAATAATATATTCCACTCTGGAACGTGCCACAAATATACTATATATTATTTTAAATGAATAAATTGTGATATAATACAAATTAGTCAAATACATTTTTAACTCACGACTTCCGAATTGCTAGTCGAGAGCCTAACCCCTCGACCACGAAGGCCATCATAACAATATACCCTTATTGCTGCGGAAGAGACGTCGGGGGCGGGGTCGAAAAACATGGGAAGGAAATAGTTAGCCGAACGATTTAGGCTTACTTAACTTCTTAATTTTTACGTAATGTGTTTTTTAATGGTTAGTGACTTTATTAGTTACAGTTACACAATAGGTTTAATAGTCAAAATAGTAGGTCTGTCGATAGTTTGCAGAAAGCATCAATTTTCCTATGACCGTGTTTAATTTATTTTATTAAAAGAAAAATTAACATTCCCGGTTTACGATCATCATAATTAAAAACGAAAGATGTCTATATTTATATCGTCTGAACATTTATTTTGTTTTTGATTTATAAGCCGATCATTAATTTTATTAGTTTAATAATCCCATTGTTATTGTCAATATTTTTCATCCAATATATCAAAAACATATAACTACTTATCGAAATTAAACTTATCAAAAAATGTATCTATCCTTGAAATATAATATTTAATATAATATACATAATATTTTAAGTAGCCCATCTCAACACAGGATATCCCTAGCGAGACAATTACATTAAACATGTGTTTAAAGATAGAGATGTCAATAATATTTAATTTACTATAACAAAAAGGTTAGAGAACTGGACGTGATTCTTAACACTTCCATTTGCACTATTAATTTGTAAGAAAATTAAATCAATCCTTTCTGTCACAGGTAGGGATTTGCAACAAGCATTTTAACATAAAGTATTTTGAAATTATGACCTGGCTATTCCCACCACAGTATTCATTTACGAACAAAATTTTACCGTCTGTGATATGGTGAAAAGCTTTTGAGAATTCACAATGTCGAAATTCGAGATTTTATTTTGCAAAAAGCCAAATCTATCAGTCCAATTCAACGATGTTTTTATTCAAGCCGGCTATTGCGAATTTTCACTCACCGGTAATTGTAAATTTAAAAAAATTCTGCGTGATATTACATTTCCCAAAACAAAACCGGCAGCTTCCAATAGAGCATTATATTAACAGTGGCCTTGTTCTGAACTTACTAAAATGTAAGTTCAGAACAAGACCAAAAAATTCTGAAAAGTCAAATTTGATAAATTTTCAAAAAAATGGGGTGTACTGAGGTAAAGTGCACCAACTTCGGGAGGTGATTCTACATGATAGTACAAGTAAAAAATAACCATAACTTTTTTCGAATTTCCAACGTTTTAAGGTAGTTTTCGGGTAAAGAAGGTGAATTGTTTGGATGGAAAAAATAATATTCTCCTCCCGAAGTTTGCGCACTTTACCCACCGGACACCTGTATAATTAGGTAATAGTATCATGCACTTTTATCTTACATTTCCAGAGAAAAGTGTAAGTGTAGTTTGAAGAAAATAAGGGGGGTTTTACAAGAATATCACATGAGAGTTTTAATATTAAGAGCATGATGGTTTTAGGCATTGTGAATTTTTTTTAAAATTAAAAATATTTTTATTTGGACACGATAACGTTTTTTCACATTATTTCATAATGTGAGTCTCACTGGGTGATTTACCCGTTCTGAAATAAATAATTGACATTGATGATATATAGGTAGGTAATCTATATTATTTTCTATGATCAACTATAGCTTGCACTCTATAAATATTGATAATTTCAGTATTTTTTATTGCTAAAAACTAACCATTTTAATGTTTGTGACTAACGATTCGTAAATCTTTACAGGAACATATACAGTTAGTCAAATAAAGTACCTCCTTTAAAATAGGTAATACATTACCATTCCTTGTTCGTTATTTAACAACTTTTATTATTAGCAGTTCATAATAGTCACTACGCGATACTTCGGTTGAAATGGATTTTGGGTGATCACAATTCGTTTGCAAAGTATTGCATTTCCCGCAACTAAGTCAAAACATTTTACGTATAGAACATACAAACTTACATCTTTCCCCCTCTCACAACTTGGGTCTCTTCAAACCCATGTTCAATCCTCCATGTCCTCTAAAATACCCTCCACACAGCTTCCACAAAGATGACATAGACCCTGGGGGAAATTATTTTCTTTAGGGCCTCCCGTGTGGAGTTAATGTAAAAAGGTGTCTCCAGGCGTCCCTGTTCTGCGCTGCTTCAACGGCCCCCGTTCAATAGCTCTCCTCGAACATATTATAATCATAGTACCAAACAATATATTGATAATAAAACATTTATAAATAATTTTTATGAAAATTGTCACAGCAAATTGACTTATCATGTGCTAAAAAACATAAATATATAACTGTGTATTACAATCCATCATATTGTGCCTTTTAACAAATTATTCTGAACGTGACAAAAATGCTTAACTAATCATTACCTGTTGCAATCTGAAGCTCAAAATAAACCAACATAATTATATCAGCCCAATAAAACAAATCACAGTTCAGAGTGCAGTTCACACGCGGTTGAAGTGAAACGTTCGCCCACACATTTTCAACCAATAGGAGCCTTGGAAACTGAGGTTATAATCAAAGCGGCCGATGTGGACAGTTTAACGTTTCGTAGGTAGGTAATTCTGTAATGCGTCATTTCTATTTCATATCTCAACCAATAGGAGCCTTGAAAAGTGAGGTCATAATCAAAACAGCCAATGAGCGTAGTTATCGTATGTTCTGTAATGTGTCATTTCCGTTTCATCCGAATCACAACGGGGATAAAGAAGTTTCACTTCAAAAATATTACAACCCATTCCCCTATTCAGAACGCATCGTTAAAAGTCAATTAGCTACTAGTCAGGCACTTTCATGCATTACGGCAAAACTGCTGAGGTTTCTTGCCGTCTGACCGCATAATACGGGCATTCCGCTAACCGGCAAAAGTCCGTCCGATCTTATACAAGTCCGAGAACTAATTACTTTCCGGTTACGTAATCTGGTTTATTCTCGGACACTTCTCACCGACGCCACTGGATAAGACGGTCAACACTTGAATAGGAAACTATCTGTGACCCACTTCCGGCCCTGGCTACTACACACTGTATCATTCGCACGCAATTTTCTTTGGACTTTTTAAGAAACACATAATATATGTAACAAATTTTCCTTAAAGAACATTTTGAATATGAAACAATTTGATCTTTTTAACGTAATAATCGATGGTATGAGGAAATGTGTTGAGACAATTGTCGAATTAAAAGAGAAACAAATCCATACGAGCGATAAAATACCTTCCTATGATATAATTTTAATTATATGTAATTGAAATGAGCGTCTATAAAATGCACATGGACTACTTTGACACTAGAAAAAAAATTTAACAGTTTTTATCACGGCAAGTTACAAGCAAATAATTTTAAAGAGGACACGTTTGAGGGCGCACCGATAGATCGAAAGTATCGAAAAAGTTTTTCGAACTAGTTTGGAACACCTGCCCGCATTTACCTCTTACACCATAAATGCCTGTAGATGCTGGGTGCATAGCGACATTTGTATTCAACTGCTCCTTCTACTTTTTTTATTTAATTCTTCAGCTTACTAACAAAAACAAAATTATTATTAAAATAAATATTTTTTGATCCATCCAGCACCACTTCATAAGCAAGGATCTCTTTAAATTTCATGACAGTTATTCCCTCGATAGTTGGCTCTACGACAGCTGGTACCCTGGACAGTTGACTCCACGGACGGTTGATCCCTCGGACAGTTGATCCTCTAAAGGATTATTTCTTCTGTAAGTCCTCATTCGTAAAGAAAGTGTGACGAGAGGATATACGGCCGTAAAACCAAAGTCAATATCTCCAGGCGGCCAGGTGGAAATCTGCTTCAGAAATATTTTTGATAACAATAATGTCGTGTTCCCGATTGGATAGACTACTTAGTAGTTGCTATCCAGCTTGTTTTACTGGAGTTTTAATACCCAACTCTCATAGTGATCAATTTGAAAAGTATAATGAAAATATGAGTCCAACAATATTGCATCTCAAATTAGGTATATACAGTTATATCGCGAGCTGAAAATAGTTACGGTGACCCGTTGATCACAGACAGCAAAAGTTTGCAAATTTTGTGACATAAAGAAATACCATTCGAGAGCTTTCGGCCTGTCTGTTAACTGATGTCTTCCATTCAATTAATTAAAAAATTGCGTTTTTAGTTCGTTTTTAAAGATAATATTGGTCAGTGACGAAAGAAAAAATACAAGCAATAGAAGCAGGCTCAACGAGTGGCAACAAGGCTTGGCATTTAAAATCTGATTCAAATAATATTTTTTAATTATATTTGACATATTATGTCAACATCGAAATTTATTCAATTTAACAACCCACCGTTATCTTAATATATAAAACAAAGTCGGGTTAGTAATAACATTTGTAACTCAAGAATGGCTGGACCGATTTCTATGATAACAAATATTATAATCAATAATTATCAGCCTGAAACACTCATCTACATTGAAAAAATCTTCCGAGAAAAGATACTGGCCGCCAACGGGAATTGAACCCGTGACCTTCTGATTGCCGGTCAGGTGCTTTTGACCACTGAGCTATGGCGGCTTATCTAATACCCGCCAAATAATTCAATATATACTAGTGTTTCATTCGACAATTACTCATTATTACATTTTTCCAACTGAAAACAACCAACTTTATTTTTTGTGAGAGAGGTATTGTTAATACTAAATCTCCCGCTAGGTGGCGTCGAGACTAATTATGTCTGCATTTATTGCTGAAATACTTTAACTTGTCAAATATTAATAATTATTTTTAATTGATAAACTAACGTTTAAACAAGATTTTTATGCATAGCACAAAGGGTAGATAACAAATATTATAATCAATAATTATCAGCCTGAAACACTCATCTACATTGAAAAAATCTTCCGAGAAAAGATACTGGCCGCCAACGGGAATTGAACCCGTGACCTTCTGATTGCCGGTCAGGTGCTCTTGACCACTGAGCTATGGCGGCTTATCTAATACCCGCCAAATAATTCAATATATACTAGTGTTTCATTCGACAATTACTCATTATTACATTTTTCCAACTGAAAACAACCAACTTTATTTTTTGTGAGAGAGGTATTGTTAATACTAAATCTCCCGCTAGGTGGCGTCGAGACTAATTATGTCTGCATTTATTGCTGAAATACTTTAACTTGTCAAATATTAATAATTATTTTTAATTGATAAACTAACGTTTAAACAAGATTTTTATGCATAGCACAAAGGGTAGATAACAAATATTATAATCAATAATTATCAGCCTGAAACACTCATCTACATTGAAAAAATCTTCCGAGAAAAGATTTCTATGATCTTTGATTTTTTGGATTTGTTTCCGCCCCGAATAGCAGAATAGCCATTAAAACATCGGATAACAAACGAAAATTCACTAAAAAAAATTATAAAGAAATTCTTTTCGTCATACCTACATTTTGTATGGAATGAATTCTCATCTTTTAAAAGAGCCGAGAAATATTGTGATAAATTTAATATTCAATAGGGAGTGAATTCCAAAAATCAAAAACGTTAAATGTCAATGCGCTGATTGTTTTGTTTTTATTCTTAAACATATAATGCTGCCCCTCCGTCTTGCACACTAAATGTCAATAGTCGAAAATGAGACAAACGGTGAACGGTCTGCACCCCTCCAAAGGAAAAATACAATAATTATAATAAATCTCCCTCACACGTTTAAAGAAAATGAAATGCATTTCCCCAGTAAGTTGAAATGCAAGAAAAACACAAAAAATATCAATCAGTACAAAACGCCATCTCTGATACTGACAAAAACAAAACACGGACAGTTGCGAATAGAAAATTGCTTCATTGTATAATTTTGAACTTAATAAAAAAACTGAATTTAATTCAGCTAATAAGTTAACAATTCTGAGGCGGTACGAAGTTCGTCGGGTCAGCTAATTAAATGTATAATAACGAATATTAAGAAGTATACCAATCATTACAAAGGCGAATTTTTTTATAAAAATCATTAAGGCATCTGCTGTAGCTTGACTAAATAAATTAACGAAACAATTACATATATTTGATTCGAACGTAAACACAATGAAGTAGTGCTCCTAGAACTACACTTAAAAAAGTTTTCACATTCTTCTTAAAATAAGTCTTTAATTCATCATTTTTAAATCTGGCAACTGGGTTGAATAAATACAGTAAACACCCCTTGCAATATATAAAAATGTAATACTGACAAAATATGTTGTATTCGTAACAATTTGTACATCGTTCATGTTCAAATT
Source organism: Limnephilus lunatus (assembly GCA_917563855.2). NCBI lineage: Eukaryota > Metazoa > Arthropoda > Insecta > Trichoptera > Limnephilidae > Limnephilus > Limnephilus lunatus. Next base: position 66,870,190 of record OU830597.1, on the reverse strand, counting down.
AGTTCATGTCAATGATAACCTACCGTTCTTAAAATAGCCATGAATATGTTTGTGTTGATTCCTTGCTAACACGAGTTTTTATTGGGCGTGGAGCTTAAAGCTCTTGTCACAAACACTCGGCATTTACTTCCGAATTTGATAACATGTTTTGAAAACATTCACTAGATATTGGTTAAAACCAACACGAGTTGATCTAATGTGTTTTATTTAATTAATAAGAGATAACTTTGTACAAACCACTTTTTTAATAAACAATATCGACATATTTCAATAACAATGTTATCTTCTTCAGGATATGTTAATAAATATTAATATTAACATATCCGGAAGAAGATAACATTGTTATTGAAACATGTCGATATTGTTTATTAAAAAAGTGGTTTATACAAAGTTATCTCTTATTAATTAAATAATAAATAATGCCACAAAGTTATTTTGCGAAGATTGAAGAAGTGATCTAATGTGTTTAAATATAAGTAAAACGTTGAATGCTCAGATTTAACAATTCGTTAAATTAATTAATTGTATACGCAATATCAATAAAAACATCCGTTGTTTATTACTAACCCTTTTAAAAAAATTGTAATCTTGTGTACCCAATATAGAAGGCCTATGGACTTATTAAAGAGTTATATGTTAAATATAAAACATAAAGTAATTTTTAATGTAAATTCTTAAAAACAAACCTTGAATCATTTTTTCACTGCCCAAATATTCCCTATATTTAGATTTGCGTATTTCAAATTGATTTTTTCCTGGATTTTGTGTATCTTTTTTAATACGAACCCTTTTTCCATTAGCTCCAGACACGAGGCCACGAGGAAAATAATTCCCCTCAAGGCCTGTATTATCTTTAGGGATGTTTTGTGGAGGGATTTTTAGGAAAGGAAGGTTCTGGGAAGGAAAAAGGTATAAGGGGTGGGAAGGAATTTGAGAGAGTCCTGCTGGAGAGGTCAAAAGATCTCCCTCAGCTAGTCTCTCCCGATCCGCCCTGCCACACAGTAAGTGGTTAGGCGCAGACTGTTTGCAGTTGCACCTGTAAAGATATAGGCTTATAACAAAATACTTTGCGTAAATAACTTCGAAACAATATCAAATGTTAATGTGTTTTCACTGTAATCAAGTATGAAAATTTCATAACATATAATGTGAAATATTGTACATCTATCTAATATCTACGTGATATCCTGAGTTTGAAAAAATCCTAGATTAATTAGGCTGTAAAAAATATTAAATATCACTCATAAACAAATAAACATTTCTTGTGTTTCATTCAAACATTTCATGTTTCCTTATGGAATGTGTGGGTTTGCACTATCCTCACCACATACTTGAATAAACATTTATAATTTATTATTATTATACGTTACACAATTACACAACCTCAATAAAATATGAGCTACACATTCAAAACATAAACATACCTCCCTCTGAAGACTGGATATTGGGACATTGGAAATAAAACTTTGATTTAAAATAATACTTATATGATAATTTTTAATGTTTCTTAATTTAAGTAAAGAGCTGATATGATCCTGCCGCTGAGAGCTCTGTTGTAATCTCCTTTCTTATTAGAAGCTCGCACCGTTAGATTAATGAAAAAAAAAACAAAATTCAACAACAACGGAGCTATCAACGTGCGGTAAGTCTTTATATATATTGTATATTACGTGTTATTATATAGTCTGGTTCGCTTTGTTGCAGCACGGAGGCTCTAAGCACCACCATCACCACAGGCACGGCGCACAGCGCTCGCAGAGCCTCAACCGGGGCCACTCGCTCTCCAGGGCCGAGGGGATGTGGTGACACCACGGGACCTCAAGTAAATGACACACCTTTTAATGTATTCATCACATCCATATATTATTGCCAAAATCATTTCACATTACATTGCCGGCAAACAGGACGATTTTTAACCTTATAGATATGTCATGTGCGTGAAAAATCGTATGTGCCATAAACAGTGTTTATCTGAAGTGAACTGATGGGTAATTACGTTTTCTGATCTCTTTTAACATATATGGATAAAAACACTATTTTACAGTAGAGCGCCCTTCAGATGATTTCTCAAAAAAACACAGTAAATGCAGCGGATACAATTATTGAACTATAACTCGGAGTACCTACTGCAGTGTTTTGCATTTTGTCTTTTCGTAAATTTGTTTGTTCCGGTTCCGGTTCTCGTAGCCGATAGCCACAATAAAAAAATGTAAGTTGCAATTCTGGGAAAATAATTATGGTAGATTATCTACCTTCCATCTACTTTTACAAAAAATATACACAATATCTGGTTTGACCATCGGGTTTGACGGTACAATTTAACAATACGTTTTTAGGAATAATAATAGAATCAACTGACGCATGACCAAAAATTAGCGTCGGGACGCGAATTCAGCAAATATGCTGTTTTCAAATGTGATCGATCGTCGGATTACCATGTTTATTCATTAAGTAGGTAGGTATTTAAGTACTTAGAACCTTATGATTTCTGACGATTTTTTAATGATATTACTAGCTGGGGTACCTGGCTTCGTTCAGGGATTTGATATGAGATTGAACTGACGTTCAAACCCACGACGTATCTTGCTTTATGTACCCCTACCAATGGTTAGCACCACCCATGCAAAAAAGGCTTCGAATGGTTCACAATGTTCCAGAACTTTCCACAAGATTCAAGAATGTTCTGGAATATTCCACAATGATCTAGGATGATCTGAGATGTTCCCGAACGTTCCAGACTATTCCCGAATATTCCAGAATGATCCAGGATCATCTGGAATGTTTTAGAATGTTTTATATCTATCAATATCTATATATCTACGCACGCCTTTCAGGTAAAAACGGGAACCTTCTTCATGCATGTGGGGAGGGGAGGGATTAGAGGGCTACCACACCATATAACTCCCTTGATCGTATCGGGATTCGTTTCTGAGTTTTAGCAGCACGCACATTATTGTACACTTTCTTTTATAAGTCTTTTAAGGGAGAGTTACGGCTAGTCGATTGTATAAATTCATATTTTTGATTATGAATTCAATGATTCATTAAATTTATGATCTGAATCGCCTCTGCGAATAACATCTTTTCAGTGTAATTTTTTTCACATTTTGCATCCCCAGTATTAGAACCAGAAGTTTGCTTCCAGACGGAGCGCGAAATGGGCCCGCTCCATTGCCTTAGTAGGCACTACGCGCGAATTCGCCCGTATTTTGAACAAGCGCGATGTTTCTGGACGTAATGTATTGGCGCCTAGTAAGTATCTCGCCTACGCGCGGAACGATTCACGGCGAATTCATGTATATAGAATTTCATGTATGCAAAATGTATGTATGTAGTCACAATGGGAAAAAATAAAGGAAAAAATAAATAAAATAGTAGTTTTGATGTAAACGAATCTTGAATATTCTTTTGTAAGTCTGTAGAGAAAAACATACCTATTGATTTTGTATATTTTTTATAAATTAAAAAATACATATTATTACTTTACTTTACCGTAATAAATATTTTTTAAATATAATTATTATTTTTCAGAAACATAGGTTTAAACAGAGGTTTTCCGCACCATTTTTTTGAAAATCGACTCTTTTATGTGCCATTGTTCTAGACTTGTCAATAGTGGGGGATGCGATTTGTTATTGATAAAAATGTTATTTCAAAAACTTAAAGACAATTACTTCAAATAAAGACTTTTTAAATTTTTATATAATAGAGCAATTTTTATGATAATGTGAATGTTCTGAATTCGGTGATCACCTAAATTGATCCACTTGGTTAACTATTTTCAATAAAAAATGCATCCATTTATTAAAAAATTAAATAGTTTTATAAAATTAAGCTAATAATATGAATTGACAGAACTAATACAAAAAATATTTCCCCAATTACATTAGGTTATGTGACTAGAGTCAAATCTCCGACACTAATTCGCAATCTGAAATATTTAGGGAAAAAAAGAGTCCATTAAGTAAGTTGAATTTTAAAGCTGCAAATAAATTTGCCAAGAACAAGCGTCTTCTTTTTGGCTTCTTGTTAACAGTCGCCATTGTTAAATTGCCGTTGGCAGTTAATTAGCACGGAAACTTTATAATATAATATCACAAAAATCGAAGAATAAAAAAAAAGTCCACAGTATTGGAAGATCATCAAATTTAGTGCTGTGTAAAGCGATAGTGGGTGTTTTGGTTTTAAAATTTACTTCGTTGTTTTTTTTTGCACTTACAAATTATGTATTAAGAACCCACATATTATTATTCTATGTTATATTTTATATAGCACTTGCGATCTGCATTTCGAAAACTGATTTTTTTGTTACTTTTATCGTATAACGATAAACTTCACCTTTTCGCTTAGGTACCTACCAAGTGTAATACCCGTTTATGTTATTTAAACCTTCAACACTATTTTTGACACGCGAATGTGCTAAATAATGGAAAATTTAAAAATATGTAAAAGCCCATAAGGTGTTTATGATTAATACGTAAATAAATAAAATAAATTATATGTTTCGTATTCTGTATCAAACGATTTTCTATGGCCGAATCAAATTAGTCAGTTCATATTGTTAAATCCAAAGCAGTCCAAAAACATAGCTAAAGGAAAAAGGAGGAAAAGCAATAAGATTTAATGCAACAATTATCATCTAAGAACCTTGTAATTAATGTGTGTAAATAATGTTGAGTGTAGGCGGTAGAGTATTGAGATATTTATATAAGCAAGCTTCAATTATAAAAACGTGTAAAGAAAAAAATAACAAAGAATGTTATAAACTAATGAGAAATGGAAACCAATTTATTACACCTAATTTTAAAACAACTCAAATGCAAAATCATTATGTTTTCCAAGCCACAAAACACTATAATAACCTCCCTTCTAAATTACGCTGTATCGTCAACCAATCAGAACAAATAAAAAAATTAAACAATTTTTCAAAAAAATCTTACAGTAAAAAGAAAATGCTTTATGCAGAACATTTTATAACTTACAACCTAAGTAAGAATCGTGGCTCCCTTATCAGGCACAAGAGCTCCTATTTTCTGATAAGGTATGCATGACCAAAATGACCTTTAATGAAATATTTTGTAAATTATATTATGTTTATATGTAACTCGTATTTTATATGTTACAATAAAAAAATAAAAAAAAATGGCTTAACGATGTTGCAGATGGTATGGCTACTTGCGGAAAGTTTAGTCCGCACGGTATGATGGTTAAGCAAGATATTATCCTCAAAATGATTGTTTGATGTTCACATGCTTAATGTGTAGGTATTATGAAGTGATATTAAGCGTGTTTTAATCCTGTTGCAGGTGGTATAGTGACCTGCGGAGAGTGTGGTCAGCGCGGCGTGATGGGTAACAAGCTGTCGTGCTCGTGTGCGCCGTTGATCCGCAAGGCCTACCGCTACGAGGATGGCCCCTTCCAGGGCTCGCGACGAAGGGATGGACATCTGCTGAGGTCGGGATACAGCATATTTTACTTACATCACTATTTATATTAAATTCATAATATTATTATTTTGATTTCCTTTTTGGTTGAAAACAATCAATTTTTAAAAGAACATCTCTCTTTTTATAACTTTTGAAGGTTATTCCCGTCAATGTAATATAACATATTGAAGAAGAAGATAACACTAATAATCGAAACGAAAATATGAAAGAGAACAAAAAAATAGAAAAATAGACCAAGATAATGGTCACAAAATAAAATAAATAAAATCGGATAAATTTGTCCGAGACGTTATCTACGTTACACCACCATAACACGGGCATCAGCCTAGCATGGTGGTCGAAAAGTCCACTAATGTTACCCCTATTTTTGTATTTAATGAATAAAGAAAAATTAAAAATAAAAAAATAAAAAAAAACCAGTTCTTAGAACGATTGTTTCTAATGAAAAGTGTAGTTGCCTATGATATGGAAAAATTAGTCGAAAATAATATTGTTAATTCTAAAATTTTAAAATATGAGATTGACAATTAATTATGACGGTTTCTTAGAAGGTGGAAATGGCAGAATTGGAAAAAGCGTACGTCCCGGTTAGACGAGAGGTTCTGGGTTCGATTCCCACTTGCGACCATTATATTTTTCTATTTTTCTGTTTCTTGTTCTTTTTCCTATTTTCATTTAGATAATTAGTGTTATCTTCTTCAATGAAAACAATCATATTAAATAATATTGTTTGTATTTTGTCGATATTTTTTTACATATTATATAAAATATTTTAATCCAAAAAAACCGCAGTCAATCCCAAGACTTTATAAAGACTAAACAAACAATTTGCATTCCTTCCTTCTTAATTATATTATTACATTTCTCAGTTATTTAAAGGGTTGCGTTGATACTACGTGTGATTTCAATTCCACCATTTCTATTAAAAAATCGCATTATTGCAAATAATAATAAAAAAAACTAAAAAACTGTGCACAACTAGTTTAATTTCACTGCATAAATTATTTGCTATTTCTTTCATAACTTAAACATCGGATTGGTACGTAAAAAAGACATTATTTGGAGTAAAAAAATGTAAATGAGACTTTGGTTTCCGGTGAAAAAAAAAAATTGTCCGCATGTCGTCACTGGTCACTCAGCCGAGTAACCGCCCAAACTCTTACCCCTCCCCCAAATATCCTACACCTACTTTTTTATGTTTTTGTAAAAAAAAAATCATGAAAAATATCACCGGAGACCAATTTCATTTACGGTTTTTACTCCAAATAATGTCAGGAATCACTGATTAAAGTAGGTCAAGTACGTCCATTAACACCCTGTATATATTTCTATATAGTAATTTAATATTATAATGAGTCTTTGGGAGGTGAAACAGTTGTCACGCGTAATAAAAACTAAAATAATCTTTTTTTTTTAATAAATTAAATAATATTGTAATTGAATATACAAAAACTTTATAATTGAAGGGAGAGTTCATAGATAGTCATTTTCCAGTTGCTAATACGATTTTTTAGTTCTTAAAAAAGTGTTGTGGAAGGATATTAAATAATTTTCCGTGACGTCATTCAAAATAATTAGTTTCGTGTGATTTGTGTATAAAGAAAATATTCGTCTTACGGTTGTTAGTGCTTTTCTGGAAAGTAATATGAAGGCGGCCGCCCTAGTAGGATAGTTTTAATTTATTATATTTCTATTCATGTACTTAATATATCTCTATGGATATAAAAATACTACAGGGTCGATTTTCCACTGAATATTTTCCCATATTATGTTGAATACATACCTTCCCATATTACACAGACTTCACAAATTACTTAGTGCACCAAAAATATAAGTGAAACCAAAGGGTTTTAGCCAACTTTAACTAATTTTCAGTCCTTAATCTGTCCAGTTCAAATTTGTATCAGTATTTCCCAACGGTAACACAATTTTTAGAAAGTCAAAATAAATCCTTATAGTGATTTATCGTTTATGTGGGTATGTTAAGAGATTCAGTTGACTGTAACCTTTTTCTTGATATCATCTACATATTTTTAGCATAAGTCAAACAAAATATATATTTCATTAACAATATTGTGAAATTTTTGCTTTGTATTTATTATTATTTTCTTGAATAAACATGTTTAAATAAAATGCCATCGGAAAATATTGTATATGTAGAATTCATAATAGACTATATAAGATAAGATTTAAAAGAGGGACAGAGTGATTCCTTATAGCACGCCCCTTTTTTATCGCCATTTGGTTCTACCACACATGAATTGGAAACTTATCAACGTTACAACATTTACATATGATAAATATATTGATATAAGTCGTCATAATAAGTGCTGTTCATTTTTAATGGACTTCTCTTTTTTTACATCGATTTAAAAAAATAGGTAGTTATCAGTGTTTTCAGTTTTTCACCATTATTTTAATACATTGAAGAGATTCATAGATTATTCAGAACTCTCTCAGAATTCTTTTGGAGGAGTGTCATAAAACCTCTTCTTATGTTAGTTTAACTGAAAATCATGCACATTTATTATCAAATATTGATAGATTATCCATATTTTCATCTGTTTGTTTTATTTTTTTATAATTTGGCTGCACCCGCACATTCAAATTACCACTTCTTACAAATAAATAAATAGAAATTCCCGTTCCAGATTATGGGCCGAGGTGTTCCACGTGTCGGCCAGCGGAGCCGGCACCGTCAAGTGGCAGCAGGTTTCCGAGGACCTGGTGCCAGTCAACATCACCTGCATCCAGGACTCGCCAGAGTGCGTCTTCCACATCACGGCCTACAACTCGCAGGTGGACAAGATTCTGGATGTGCGATTGCTGCAGCCTGGTGAGCATCATCTATATTATTATAATTTTAATGATTTAATGTAAAAATTAATATAATTTTATAAAATTAATATACCTGCAATATTTGGAATGCGAAGGTTTTGGTCAAAACGTCCCTTTCTCTTTTATAATGTTTTCATTGCAAGTGGTGGAATTTGCCAATGAAAATTGTGTTTGGTAGTTATGTTGGTGGGATACTTCATACAAAATGCCAGGAATTTCTAAAGGAATTTATGTCGAATGATTTATTTAGGCCTTCTACGTATTATTTTTTTCGAACGCTTTGACAAACCTGATGACGATCTATAAAGGCTCGTTTTCATGGTGAAGATGCGCACACGGTAGATTATGCGAATCAGTGTTGAGGGAATGCAATGGATTCACAATGCATGGGGCATATTATGGATAGTTATATTATTTGGGTGTGTAGAGTGAATGGATGTAGGAAGAAGCAAACCTCAAGGAACGGTAAGCGTATAAAAGAAACTTTGCTTTTCCTCGAATGGAACATTCAATGGTAGTTTATTTAGAAAAGGTAGAACATTCATTCAAAGTTGGAATTGTTGTTCTTGCTTGATAGTCTTTCAGACCTTCTTTGAGACCGGCGCAAACCGTTGCTTCGTTTGTTGTAGGAGTTGTATATGTAACCTTCTGCAAACGTCGTTAAAACGCTTTAGTAACTATCAAATCGTATTTTAAGTGTGTTATCGCAATGCACTCGTTTGCTTATTCTTCGGCAGTAGTGGTTTACACAAAATAATAAAAAATATTCCGAACTGAATCAATGAAAAATACAATGTACGATAGCATCTTAGAATAAATTTTTAACTAATGAGTTTCCCGAAAATGAATCCTGGCCAAAGTTTCCTCGAGTTCTAAGGGGGTGACCTGGCCCTTAGCAGTTTAATTTGATCAAGACTTAGGTTTCTAGATTTTTTAAAATTTTATTGAAAAATTCTTAAAATCATAATGGAATTGGATTTTTCTTGAGGTTTTATTTACTTATTATATACGGTGCCGGAAATTGATAATTTATTATGCTTGTGATCCGCACTTTGCATGTGGTGGCTCAAGGTATCAATTCATAATTCAAAACGTTCAATTGAAATTTCAGATGTCGAATCACTTTTACATTTGAGAAAATTGTTGTTTTTTCTGCATCAATTAATGTTGCCTTAGATTTTACCGTGTTCTGTAAGTTTAATTTTATTAAACTCTGATTTATTCACGAAAAAACCTAATTACGAAAAAAAAACATATAATAATATGCTTGAATTATTTTTCACTTGCCTATTGAATGCAAATAGATGTAAAATTACGTGAGTAATGCAAATAAGAAAGTACTCATAGAGCATCTTTTGAACATGCGTTAATCAATGATTGACAGCATAACCATTAAATTAGTTGCCGTATTCGAATTATGCTGGTAGTTGATAGTACTAAGATATCTATTCATAAATTAGCTGAAATCATGTTGCGATAATATAAGGTTTAATACATATTACTCGCACATATCGGACGGTTTCAAGAGAGAATTATTTTTTTTTAATTCTGATCATTTTACTACTATTCGTTCACTCTCTTTTGGCTGCCTCAAAAATAAACAATGTCAAACTTTACCACCGCAATTGACTCGGCAAAATGTGTTATTTCACAGTTATTTCCACAGAGTAAAGAATATCCCCAGAGTAGCATGAGTCGGGCTGAGTGGAATGGGACAACATGAGAGGGTTTTCCAATTCATTTCCCAGGTGGACAGGAGATGTTTATTACAATTGAGCGCGAATATTGACAATTATGAATGTGGTTAATTTAAAATGATTTCTTCTAATTGTTTATAACTTTAAAGACCCGAAAGCCTTCTGGGTTGTGGTATTTTTGTAAACTTAACACCTATTAAATTAATGCAAACTATGTAATATTATAATGGGAAAAAGCATGAACTTGTGAAATGTATACAGTTCTCACTGTGCATTTATCACTGGTTATGGATCTTTGATTGACCTTTGGGTAGGCTACTATAGTAGAGATAAATAAAAGGTTATTGAAGTAAAATTTCTTTACGCACGCTCGACATTTGGGGGTTAAATGATGAATACGTTATGAAACGTTACGAAACGTTACGAAAAAATATGAAACGTTACGAAAAAATGTGACACGCTTTTTTATTTTTTTTTATAGGAATACCGCACAAGAGTCCCAACTGCTCCCATCTGAAGCCAGTGAGACTATGGCATCCCCAATTGGGGTATGTTGTGAGGCTGAAGGTAGTGGGGATGGGAAGAGGAAGGTGGGGAAGTACATGCTTATTCAGATCTGGTCACCAAACACGGCTAATGCCATTTCAAGCGACGTTTCAATTTTGAATGGTGGTCTTACACCAGGGCGATACTGAGAGTATCTTCCACTCTGGAACGTGCCGCTAATCAATATGAAACGTGAAACGATAATCAATGATATGAGATGAGTTGAGTTGAGTTAAGTGCTGAGAGCTGAGAGCTGAGAGTTGAGTTGAGTTGATGGGGATGTTGAGGGGATGGGGATATTTTTATTCCTGTTATTGTTATATTGTTAATGGACGGCATATATAGTTTTACTTCAGTCGTGTGGTCTAAAGCACACTATTTCAGTAGTTCATCAGTATTTATTTAAGGTTACTTAAAGTTGCTAAACAGTTTTTTTTACATGAGCTCCACACGGGAGGCCCTGAGGAAATTAATTTCCTTTAAGGCCAATGTCATCTTTAGGGACGCTGTGTGGAGGATTTTTTTAAGTAAAGGGAGGAGAGGAGAGTTCTGGGAAGGAAAAGGTTTTAAGGAATGGGTAGGAATCTGGGGTCCAATATGTCCGGGTCATCAACCGCCAAGACCTAGACAAACCTCACCGCATGAAACCGGGCACCCCTGCTAAATCACCAAACGTAGCGAGCTACTTGGGGTGATCTGACAGAGGTGTTGGTTATCCAATAAAGGTTTCCGAGGCGGCAGTACCCATACCCGCCACCCAAACAGAAATAAATATGATAATAAGTAAGGCACTGAATTAGAAAAGAAAAGGAGTCGCACCGAAATCTATTTGTCATCTGGAGGTGAAGATCTCGGATCTTCCAATATTCCTTCAGGCTGATTGCTCGACGCCGTGCGGGCGGAGCCTTGTACGCGAGGCCTAAACAGTCGGTTCGAAAGGCGTAGGGCCGGTGACCGCGTCGCGATGAGTTGTTGAGTTCAAGACTGATTAGTGGACGTCAGACGCTTCTTGGAGAAGTTCCCGAAAATTCTCCAGGCTCTCGAAGGTCAGCGCGTCATCGCCGCACGTCCAGAAGTTGCTAGTCGGCGTAATTTGATGCGAGTCCACAGCAGGGCAGCCACGGTGACCGGACAACTCAGAACCTCTTCAGAAAAGTAATTAAAAGTGATGCTAAAAAATTTTAAAAAATTGATAAATAGGTTAGGGTTAAGGGCTATTTTAAAATAATTTTTTTCGTAGCATGACTTTTCAAAGAGGTGTTGAGTTGATTTGATTCTGAGTTGGCATGGAACCGTCTGCCACATACGTATCCATTGTATTGAACTGCGTATTTTTTGTTATTCAATAACAAACAACATTAGATTATGTCTAAAAATAATTTGATATTTAGTTGAATTTTATTTATTTTTCGTGTTTCAAAAAATAACATATTCCTTTCAAATAAACTGAAACATTAAATTCTGAGATCTTCCCTACAGGGTGGAAGATCCTAAGGAAGGCTTTTCAGTTTTTTTCGTTCGGCTTTTCAGTAATTATGAATATAGGGTAAATTATGATATATTCAAGTTGCAAGTTGTGTATCACTATTCCACTTCCTCCACAAATGCTCTTCACTGGCTGCCCTCTCCACCCGCGTTGTCCAGTCCTGCGTCAATTCTCTTCCGGTGTCCTTTTCTCCTTTTTTTAAAAATGAGATGAGGACTGGACCCATCTCAAATTTAGGATCTACAGAATCTTACGTTCGATGCTCAATTAGATTAAAGAGTTAATGGTTCATTTTATGTTTATGAGATTCATTTTATGATGTGATCCAAAGATTTTTCGACGTTTCGTGCTAACTCTGTTTCTTTATTTTAGGTAAGGTAAGGAAACTTGTTTCTACGTAATCTGCTAAATAGTATAATAAATCGGCCCGAATTGCTATTCGTCATTTAAAAATTCCAATGAGGCTAACCAGGCACATTTCGCTTTTTCATATAGAAGCCAACAACACTAATGAAGCAAATAACTCAACAATTACTTGCGCAATTACAACTTATATACACCACGAAAAATTACTGCAGACATTTTTCGTGATTCCTTGGTAGCATAAAAAACAAACTTATTAAATTTTTTAAAGTTATATAAATAATTTTAAAACCACTTACACTTAGTTTTTCATTAAACTTTTATCAACAGTCGTCGGCATATTATTCTTAATTTCAAAATTTCTCTTCATCTCTCCACACACTTTCTTACTTTTCATTACTATTACTCATACATTAATTAGTTAAGTTTTGAACCGTTATCATCTCAGGGTGAAATTCCTACTGATATAGCATGGACTTACTTAATGGGTACTATAACCATGTAATAATTAAATTTAATATACCTTATAACTTGTATCATAATGTACTGCGTATGTCTTCATCAACAAATAAACAAATACAGGCAACACGTCTCACAACCGCAAGTAACTATTACGAACTGATACACCTTGTATAAGCAAAGAATATTTAGCTAGCTGTGTGGGTCGAATGACAATTTTCAAATGTAAAACAAATTTCTAGAACAATGATTAAATACCTACATTCGAAATTCCAAAAAAGGACGAAAAAATTCTGCAACAGCGTCTCATATAGTATCGAAGAGGAGAAATTTATATTATAACCGTCAGGCATCAACCCAAGGGGAAGGCAGTAAATCCTGTCCACTGTCAGCAGAGTTTTATTTATGCAAGAGGTATTTCGTCGTCTAGGATAGAATACAAGATACCTAGCAGAGATGCGATTCCATTTCTTTATTTTTCTAAAGGACGGAAAAAATATTAATTTTCAATTTGCAAGTTAAAAATATTGTTGGTTATTTAAATTGTAATAATAAAACATATTGTTCAATTCAAAGCTTAGCAGTTATTTTAATTTATGACAACCGAATACATCATATTTATATAACTATTGTTGCTTTTTATATTAGTATGACAATCAGGCAGGTACCTATTCAAATATTAATAATAATCATCATTATTCTTCATGGATGTGGGGAGGATAGTACAATTCCACAAGTCCCATACAATTCTTGATTATGTGAAAATAATACATATTTAAGAAAAATAATAAAATATATATATATGTATAATGTGTATTTCTCTACTAATTGGAAACTGGCCCATACAACACTGTCCCAAGCATATTTTCTTTAATAATTAAGAAAATATGTACATACAACGTAAGGCATTAATAAATTAAATATATGTTTACATAAATCCCACACATTTTCCTCTTATTCATGAGTTATGGTAAATTTTATGAAAAATCTTACTGTTTAGTGTTTAGTACTGTTTATATATTGTTAACTGACGCAATGATGATACTGAAAATGAATATTTGTCATAATACTTGTAATTTCGGAAATGGGACACGACAGTGGACTGTGAATTGAGGTGTTTGAAGTACATTTAAATTAATATAACAATATTATATTACTGTATGAGCTATAGCATGCCAAGAATAGCTAGTATACCATCGTTATTAATACAAAGAACTCGGTAATATTAAGATCTACTGTATAAAATTTACCTGGACAGCGATTTTCCCATAAGTGGAGAAATGCCCATATATTAAACAAACAATATTAAATAATCGATTATTAGGGCGCAGTCTTGAATGAGCTCAGGACCAACGCTCCCTCAGGAGTGGCGCTTGGTGCTGGAAGACGCGGTCACCACATTGTTATTGGAGGGCATTAACCGCACCGGTGGCTCACGAGGCCGGCGAATCCATTCGGTCCTATTCCCGTAAATATTCTCTATACCTTCTGTATCAGTATATAATTCTGCAGGCATTATTATATTGTATTCGGTACTGACACCGTGTCTTACACGTATATATGCTAGTAAAAATGCATTGAACAAAGCCTTTTTTAAACGACTTCGAAAAGCAGGTGGTTTTTATATTTGTTACCTCGGAACTTTTGATTGGGTGAACCGATATTGATGATTCTTTTTTTTATTTGAAAGCTAGTGCTTCCCGTTTGGTTCCATTTTAATTTGGTTTAGATCTGACAATGGGATCTATGAGAAAACCAAATATGTCTTAAATTTGCAATAAGTATGTGCGCGACAAATGGACGAATAACTTAATATTACGCCAACCGATTTCGATGATTCTTTTTTTGAAGTAAGACAAATTAGTTAGTGTACTTCAGATTCACTAAAAATCAAAAAATAAACAAAAATTTTAACAAAACAAAAAACGACTTAAAAAAATGCACTAAAAGGTAAAAACATAATTTCGTATTCTTCTACCAATCAATGTAATGTAATCAACTTACATTTTCTACTCATCAATATGTAGGTACGATTGTTATTTTTGGAGTCGGTGTCAGCCAAGGTAGGTTTGTAACTGCATATATAGTTATATGTGAGATGTGCTTGTATCGCACGCGCGACAAACCTACCATGGCTGACACCAACTCCAAAAATAACAATCGCATCTACATATTGATGAGTAGAAAAAGTAAGTTGATTATTAAGTTGTAGAAGATTACAAAAGAACAATACGAAATTTTTTTAAACTTTTTAGTGCATTTTTTGAAGTCGTTTTTTGTTTTGTTAAAATTTTTGTTTATTACATTATTGCTGCATTTCAAGAATTTTCGGGCAATCATATTAGACAGTAAACTGATACTTCTCCTTTGTCGTTCAATATCTCCATCGATTGAGAGGTCTCCACTGTCTCCAGTAATGGTGTGCCCCAAGTGTTTTACGTTCTTTGACATATTTATTTTTATCTTATTTAGTTGTACTTAGTCATAATTCTCAGGATTTTTTCCGCGGTGGAATGCGATTAGCTCCATCTTTCTTGGATTGTATATAATGTTGTAGTTGTTTGGTTGTTCTCAGCAGATTTTTAATAATATTTTCAACCCTTGCTCGACGGAGTTAAGAGAATCACAACGTCCATGTAGCTTATTTTATTTAGGCATACATTATTAATACGACAGCTCGCTGTGGTGTCCAGGCGATTTGATTTTCATCCATGTATATATACAGTGAAAATTATCAAAATGTTCATGATAATAATTTGCAAATGTTTAACGCGTTCGCATTTTATTCACACAATACTACGGTTTATGTTTTATTTTGCTTATAATTATTTCTGTTATTTGACTAGTAGCGTCTCCACCAAATAACAATTAAACCTTTATTTCTTCTTCAATGAACTAAACCTTGAGTTACACGTGCCGTGAAGTTTTTTAATTGGAGTGTTAATATCTATGCACTCCCAACTCTGTAAAAGTTTCAAATAATAAAACAAAATACCGAAGCGAATTCCTTTAAATCAAAAAGTTACACGGTGCAAAATAAACAAAAATTATTCGTTCTCATATTTCCAACAGCAACTTCGAATGGGTGTTCCATGGAATCAAAATAAAGATCACTTGATACATTTTTGTGGTATCATTTCTTGTTTCCCTACCTTCTTCTTTAGCTTACATTTTGACAGCATTACAATTTCCATCATCAAAGCAGGTGTGTAATGTGTGTTACACCAATATAAGATGTGTTTTTCACATATATTGATGTGAAATGCAGATAATGATGGACACTGTAACGCTGCCCGAATCATTGACTAAAAATAAGGAGGAAATGAAACAAGGCATAACACCTCATAAATAAATCACAATAATACTTTTGACCATCATGTCCACTTGATTTTAGTTCATTTCTGAGGGGATGGGGTAAGAAATATTGAGCGATACACTACTGTGAGCAATTGTTAATATTTAGGTTTTTGTATTTTCGAGGTACCCACGAGTATTAAGATTTTACTCGAAACACAATTCATAAGTATAAACATGACTTATTTATTTATTTCAGGAACCCGAATTGGCCAGGCCTCAGAATGCTTCGTGTACTGGAAAGATCCCATGACTAACGACACTTGGGGACTAAACTTCACATCCCCCATCGATGCCAAACAGTTCCGAGAATGTTGTGTAAGTTAAATATTCTCATTTTCGACCCCTTCAAACAAAACCTCATTAAAATAAATACAATTTAAAACATAATTTTTTTACTGTAATATGAAATTTATTAACATCATGAATTTTGAATTTTATAAACATGTTCAACTTTTTAATAAGCCCTCAAAAATTATGATTAAGCTAAAAGGGCTATTTTTAAGGTCCCCTCCTAAATTTAATATGCTTTTAACTGAATAACTTAAATTAAAATAATAACCTGTACTATTATTTTATATTTTAATTATACTATCCTTGGTCCTTTAACCCCCCTGTTTTATTGATTAAATACATTTTAAAATAAATATAAAAAATTTCGATATTGAAATAGATGCAGTAAGCATCTTTTAGGTGACGTTTATTGTGATCTGTCTAAATCCTAGAATTTTATGAGCGTAACGTTGTTAGGTTATGTCATTCGATATTTTAATTTTTCCAGTAAATGTATTTAAAAACTTGCGAAAACTTTCATGAATTAACGATTCAACGATTAATATACTATTTCTTTCTTAAACTTTTAATGTATACATAAATTCTTTAATATAAAGTGTCTGGAGCAAGTGGAATTGTTTTTAATTTAATATCGAATATTGAGTAATTGATTGAATGAGATGATCTGCTGATAGTTAACGCCTGCAGTGTATACTATAATACTCCGATTTCTCTGTCATTTTAAATATAATTGAATTAATTTTAAATAACGTTATAATTTTAATTGTGGGTTGCCGTTAGTATCTCCAAATTTAAAATGAATAAATTCAAAATTTTCCTACGAACTGTTTTTTTAGGTAAATAATGCAAAAGAGTCCCAACTGTCTGGCGACCTTCAGATTGCTAGACGATAGGCTTACCCCTCAACCACGGAGGCCATCTGGCAATTGAAAGTTAACATCATTTTTCTATGATATATCTACCCAAAGATATTAAAATATAAGAGCTATGCCATGATGTCCGCCCGACTGTCGGCGGACTACTACCTGATAAGAATAGTTTGAATACGGAAAGTAGTTGGTTTTTGTAAGGTGTGCAGTAGTATTGGTTAACAATATAATTTGAATACGGAAAGAATTGGTTCATTTCGTTGATTTTTTGAGTAGTAGTATTGGTTAACAATATAGTTTGTCTAAATAATCATTCATTTAGTTGATATTTTGAAGGTGTGCATTAGAATTGGTGAACAATATCGGCATCACCAGGAAACACAGTGCCACCCAGTAAAAACTGCGGATTGCACATTTTAAGTCTACCTGATACAAAAAGGAAGAAGTAACTTGGTTTACCAAAAATTATCAAATGACCAAAATTTTCCTGAAATAAATTAATTTTTAAAATACATTATGTGTCTACTTATCTATCAAATACAATTTATACTATATTGCTTCAATGAAAATAAATATAGTGGAGTAGATAATATAAAGTTAAATAAAATCATGATCACAATAATCGTCGCCTAGTAAAATAGCTATTTCCCCCCTCTATCACTGCCCCGCCCAGCGCACCCCTTGCCGTTGTTGTATGTAAAGAGATTGGTGTTACATTGAACGTCAGCGTGACGAATTGCAGTCTCCGCAGTTTAAGTTCGCGCGCAAGGCCAGCTCCAGCTACAGCCTGAAGGACGCGCCCAACGGCAAGCAGAAACCCAAGGCCAAGAGGAAGCCGGTGTCAACGCCGGCCAGCCCCAATCGTGCCAGGTGAGACATACCTAGTACCTACCCTTCATTTAGTTACTAGTCTTGGGTTTCCGGGGGTAAAGTTTATTATCTTTGTGAGGTGATTCTACATGACAGTGTAAGTAAATAAGATAAATAATTTTTGCCGAAATTCAAACATTTTTTTCCCATACTAAAAGACTTACCTACTAAAAATCCTTAGTGTGAGGTACGATATTATTTGCTGAGAGTCGGCCGGGCACGATTATGGCAACATTGCATGGTTGTGATTAGTCCGCATCGTAACAGCGAAAAATAATAAAGCTGACCGCACACGCCAATTATCTTTTTACCACAAAACTACCCCTAAAAGTTGGAATTTCGAAAAAAGTTATTTCTCTCTTTTACTTATACTGTCATTCATGAATAATCACCTCCAGAAATTAATGCACTTTACCCCCGGACACCCTGTACATATACAAATCTCGCGTCACGATGTTTGTTCGAGATAAACTTCGAACTAGTTAACCGATTTTGATTAAATTTGGGTTAGGGGCAATCCATAAATTACTTCACACGAATTTCATGATGTTTTCTAGGCCAGTAGATGGCGTGTTGTGTTTCGTTAGCCACAGCACCCCGTAAGCGGGTCGGCTTATATATTTGTTTATTTATATTAAATTGAAAAATATATTGAAGTAAAATATGCTATTTAAATTGTACAGAACCCATGCTAAAGAATTTATGCTTGCATAGATTATTATTATTGAGGCCTTCCTAAAAATCTACTATTTCTGCAAAAGTATTGCTAACTGCATGCAATATAGGTAGATGCGAGTATCTAAATATCTAAATTAAATGGCTCAGCTCCACCCTGAGGAAAAAAGTCATCTTTGGGGCTGCTGTGTGTAAGGTCTATTAGGAAAAAGAAGAAGAGGAAGTTCTGGGAAGGAAAATGGTGTAAGGGGTGAGTAGGCATCTGGGTGTATATCTGAATTCTGCATATTGAATTCCCAAACGAAAAATGTGAAATCGAACAACAAAAAAATCCGTGTCGATATCAGTTTTACACTTCTTAGAAGTGCAATATCAGATTCTTATAACTAGAATGCTTTAATAATATTTATTAATAATGACTTAAAAAAAATAAAAGTAACCTATATAAATATATGTAGTACATAGTAGCGGGGATTCTGCTGTATTATGATTTGCCACCAATTGGTCAAATTATTGGTTATATTACAATTCAGGACAGAGACAAATCAACACACTTTTGAAAAGTGATATTAAAGTCATTGAAAGTGATGAAAAATTATAGTCCATATTCCTAGCCTAATTAAACCTTTAAATAATGTAACCTAATGTAACCTATTTGAACTTTTTAACAAAGATTTTTTATCATTTATTATCTTTTGATACCTAATCTCTGAATTGTCACCGTCTTTACTTGTCCAGTTATCTAATTATTATGATAGATATAAAATACTGGTGTTGCCAAAAATTTACAATACACTTCATGAGTACCTTAATTTCGAAAAGTTTTAACGATTTTTGGATTAGGTATCAAAAGTCGGATACCTTTTTATATACCATGAAATAACGAAAATTAATAGGATGAATCTCCACACAAATAAATAAAATATCTCCTTTCTTATAAAGTGCATAATTGTCGTCTCCACGACGATATACCCAAACATTAAATCCTTATTCCAAGATTTTGTATTTTTTAAAGTAAAGTCGACTCAGAGTAACACTTTTTTTAGATTGAACACAACATGCGCTTTAAAACGTCAAAATTAAGTTCAGTTAGGCAAGCCAATAAAGTATATATAAATGTACAGTGAAATTCGCTCGGTACCTACCTAAAATGTTTTAGGGCAAACGTTTTATAATGGGCGCTTATCCAGCTCAAATCTATTTAATTAATCTCGGTGAAAATATTCACTTTAATGTAAAATATGCGTGTCTCTGAATGGGTCACTTATGTTGTGTTTGATCTTTTGATAATCTTGTCACTAGGTATTGTTACCTTCAACCTTTATCATATACTTTGAATAAAGGGCAGTGTAGCCAGTATTCTTTGAAACTAAATTAACCTAACCTTTCCCAAGCGTGTTATCTCGCGTGGTGACAGTTATTCACAGTGTGTTTAACACAAATTAAATTATATTTCGAAATAAAAATAATAGAGTCCTTATTTGATGGGAGTGTGATTTTTGATTCGTGGATTGGATGCAAGTCAATAGTATCTAATAAGTTGGGGCTGAATTGGTTAGTGATATAGGTTTACAATAGCGCCTTTTACATACTTTTTCACTAAAACGACGATTTTATCGAAATTTAATTAGATTGAACGTTTGATAATAACAGATTCGAGTAAAACGCTGTTAATTTTAATGCTAATCGATCTTGATGTAATTTTAAATTTAAAATTTTTTTGAGCTATGAGGAAAAAAATTCCCTCAGAGCCTATGTCTTCTTTGGGATGTCGTGTGGAGGGTTTTTTTAGGAAAAGGAAGAAGAGATAGTTCTGAGAAGGAAAAAGATACGAGGGTAATAAAGTACGGGTGGGTAGGACCTATGAATCCATCCCTCCCGGTCGAGAGATTCCGGCTGGAGAGTTAGGTTCCGTCAAACAGTCTTTCCAGATCCGGCCCGCCACGCAGTAGGTAGGCAAATGCATTTAGCGCCAAGACCGAGACAAATCTAACCCCATGAACCGGGGAAACCCTGCTAAGCCACCAAACATAGCGAACCACTTAAAAGATACCTACGGCAGGGGTGTTAGTTATCCAAAAAAATGGTTTCAAGGGCGGCGGTCCCTTAAGATATATAGGTACGTTTCATAAACTATGCCTGTTTTTTTTAATAGAAGATGGAGTATTAATGCATTAACTTCGGTGGTTGGCGCGACACCCGTTTCTCTAAATAAACACATCGTTACGAAAATGGTGGTATGAGATTTAAAAAAAAACACATTTTTTGCTCTGCATCTTTCCAATATGGGAGGGAGTTTAATCATCCCCGCAAGCGGCTACTAAATAATGGCGTAGAAAGCCAATTAACTTCCTCCCTAGTATGCATAGTGTTATTATACCGAGGTTTCTAAGGTGTATTATAAGCCGCACCTGGCCTTCATACGCCGCGCCGCCTGAAATATTCATGAGAATGGTGGATGATGTATTAATTTTAAAGGACAAAGGCGTGTCCTTCGAAGTTATGATTCAGATTGATTTTATTAATAGCTGTACTAATTTCATTTGTAGACGCTAATACGCTATGATTCAGAGGTAAAATATGTGTTTGTCTAGAAATTAGAGATTTCTAAAGATCAATTATCTAAGGCCTATTGTTAAAAATACGGGATTAAAAAAAAGTTTAGGAACCTACTTGAAAGCGGCCCACACTGAATATTTAAACGCGAATAATATAATTATGGTATTGTTAATCTCTACATTGCATTTCTGTTACCACCGTTTTCGTCTTTATTGTTATTGGTTCAGGTTTTGGTTCTTTTAGGAACTTGTCAGAAATTCAATTTTTTTTAAAGGAAATTTATGAATACGCAAGATGTCCGGGAGTATGTTGAACAGGTTCCGCGACTTTTCATCCCGCAAAAAAATATCCCCGAAAAAATATCTAATTAAACCTAATCTAACCTAACCTAACCTAATCTAATAAAAAAATGGACAAAAATAATACTGATATCGTATAAAGACAATTAATTGTTATTCAAAAAAAGTAAAATAGGAAAAAATAAAACAGATATCCTGTAAAGTTAGGTTAGGTTAGGTTTAGTAGATATTTTTTTGGAGGATGTTTTGTCCGTAGGATATTTTGTCGGGGATATTTTGTTGGGGATATTTTGTCGCGGGATGAAAACGCACAGTACCCAGAGAACCGACTTCGGGAGGTTGTCCGTGATTGTATATTATAATATACAATATTAAACTAGATTAATAACTTTTTCTCGATTTCATAGTAGTTTTCTGGATAAAATGAAAAATTTGTTTAAAAAAAAAATCCTCTTTAAAATACAGTATGTTTAACTTGTACCATAACGTAGAAACATCTCCTTATGTAAGTTACTTAACCCTGGATATCGTGTTTAATAAGCGGGCACAATACTAGTCGGTATATTATTTTTTAATCTTGTTAAAGGTATATATTTTTAAAATTTCTTGTCATGATAGAAATTATTCCCCACCGGTTATCGCGACAAAAATTCCTTTTGGAAATCGGGTTTTGAATCGTAAAAATATTTATGTAAATATGCTAACATGTAGTTAATTTAAAACGGGACGAGGTTATCACAAAAAATACTATTTTTTTCAGTATTTATTTTTGTGATAATTATAGTAAATAACAATACCCACGACATGATGAACTTATGTAAATATACCGCAAAAAAATATACTGTTTTTCGTGTTAGTCAAAGGGAGTTACATCACTTTCAATTTGTTTTGTAAATAATGTGATTGTTTATTTTCCAGGGAGCCACAATGCACTTGTATGACTGCAGAGCAATACAATCGTCTCAGAGCACAAGACCCTCGATATCGTAAGTTATTTGTCATTTTTAAATTACGTATGATTAATCAGTATTTTTTATCAATTTAGTTTCTAATTTCTTCTTTTATTTTATTTCACACATTGAAAGAAAACGGTGACATAAGGATAGTTTTTAGGTTTATTTATTTGCTAATCATATTCCATTTTACATACTTCTTGTGCAGGGTTTCACATGCAGCACTGTTTAATTATAACCCACTCATGAATACTCAATGCAAAATCATGCCCACTCATTTCAACCACCGCAATACAGGCGTGTGCCAAGTCTGGTTCAAGTATACCCGTGATAAATAAAATGTTGGCTAAATGAAGAAATATTTTAGTTTTATAAATCTTATGAACATAATCAATAACGTGGGATGTATATTTTGCAGGTTCCTCGACCTTACCGCGCGCGACCACACGCGCCACCGAGACAGAGGGGGCGAGGGCCACCGGCACTGCTGCGGCAGCCGCCCCCGGGGCTGCGTTAGGAGACAAGGTGGCCGCAGCCACTTCCAGCACCTCGCTGTACGACAATGTGAGCGGGGCGGCCCCTCCGGCACCCGCCACTGCTCATGCTGCTCACACTCTTCCGCCTAAAGGTACTATAGCATTGTATGTAATTCTTATTAGATCGGTTCCACTAGGCACCATGCGCGCCACCGAAGCGATTATACCTATGCTCAAGGTTCGGCAAAGTCGAAGAATACTGTGTAAAATGCGGAATGTGGCGATTTTAAATTTAATGCATACACAATTTTCCCTGTTATTTCATTAGTATGAATTTATTTTCAGTTATGTTGTTGTGGACATCGGCGTAAAATTCTTCTAAAATTTTGCCTTGGCCTCCAAAATCTGTCATAATAAAAACGCCATGACTGAAACCAAATTTATTGTTACGGAAATTTTTGATGAGATATTATGTATTTTAAAAATTGATTACACAATTAAATTGTTATATTACGCAACTCTTTTATGCTATGCTTGTGTTAAAATAGTTCATTTTAATTAAAAAAATTTATGAACCTACTAATATCGCAGTAATAAGGACATAATAACAATTATTATTAACAATATAATAGTTTTGAATGTGATGTGACTATATATAAATTTTAAATTGTTTTTGGCTTAACTTCAGATGACTTAATACCTATATATATTAACCTTTGCATTCTTAGTATTTTCAGTATACAATATAATTAATTTGTGCCCCCGTTCTTACAGTCGTTATAATAGTCAGAAGCCTTCTAAGCAATTGATCGCGGTTCAATTCTCGGTCCTGGAAATTTTAAATTTAATTTTTGCTTGTAGTTAAAAAAAATCGTTTTTTTTGTCGATCGATGTGTTGGTATTTTTCACAGCTTTGCTCTAGTATTACAGATAAAAAGTTTAACATTCCGTTGTTCGTAATTGAAAATCCTATTTAATGGCTTCTCTATTAAAATAACCACACTTAAAAAAAATATTGCGAATGTTATAGAAGTTTACGGAGCCAACCTAATGTCATTTTTAAAAGAAACTTAGGAAGAAAAGTCTCCGGCGACGACAGCGAAAAAAATTAGAATCAACGGTAGTGTTGTATACATACAATACATACATTTATGTGACACCTCACAAAAGCGCCCCTGTCTGTACAGTGTAAAAGCACGGGACCCCCGGTTAAGCAGCGTTGTGAAGCGGATTAAGGGATGAATTACACAAAATCGAGCCGAACAAACGACCCGTTCTTATCAAGTTTCACGCACGTGCACCGGTGCGCCATAGACCAATGCTGCTAGCCTTTTAGAACAGGCTCCATGAAAATGTCTGTAGAACAGAATCAGCTTGCCCATATTCCTTTAGATATATTCATCCTTCTGTTAATAACGGATTGACAATCACACGGACCGCCCTGCTTTGCACAGAATTAAGTAGGTTTATTACTGTGGGGTTCTTGTCCAGTGATGACAAATTCAATATTTGATCACAAATTTAATATTTTCACGATAAAATATTTTGCTTTTAATAAATTTTGATAAATGTACAACTATATAACTTTACTAAATTATTTATGTTGTATTGTTTGTTGCATGAAGGCATCACTCGCTCAACCGATGCAGGCGGACAGACAAGCACTGGCAGCAGGATCAGCAAGTCCCAGGATACTTCTACCATGACCGCCAGCACTCCTACTGTGGCAAAGACGGTCACCGCTTCTGTTGGCACACAGAATAATGTAAGTTCTAAATCTGTTTGAAACAAATCTGCAGCTTGGAAATTCACAAACGTAATATTGTCCACTTACACCACTGGGTTAAGAATTCCACAGTTGATTTCTGAAGTTTGTACCCGTCGCGTCGCTTGCCGGCGAATTCACCGTGGTTTTGTTAGTAGCACACCACACTTTGCCGTTTTTTTTGTTGTATTTAAAAAAAGCGGTCATCCATCCTATTCCTAAGAAGGCTGACCGCTCCAACCCGGTCAACTACCGCCCGATTGGAAATAATCAATCTTAATATTATTCCAGCTTATCGTGTTCTCACTTGCAATTTTTTTTTGGGAAATAGCGCGATGCTAAATTTCGCTACAAATGTCGTAATTCCGCTTTTTAAAAGTGTACTGTATTCATTTACAGAAATGCCTTATATTTCTGTTGTTGTGAAAAACGCATAGTTGGCTATAGAGAATATTTTCGTATGTCTATAATACATACCATTTTTTTAATGTAAATACCTCACAAGAGTCCCAACTGATCCCGTCTGGAGCCAGTTAGAACATAGCATCGCCAGTTAGGGTATGATGAAGGGCCTGATGAAGGAATGGTATGTGGGGAGGGGAAGTAGATGGGGAAGAGGAGGGTGAAGAAGTATCTGGCTATTCAGATCTAGTCACCAAATACGGCGAAAAGTTAAATTCCATTATTTTGAAATGACCGAAGTTCAAAAATTTACTTTTTTGGCCAAATTGTGTTTTGATTCATCAAAATTAACTTATATAAAAATAACTAATTTCGGTTTGTGCATTAGTCCTGCGTGAATTTTGGATCTATGAACTTAAATTTGTTTTGAATTTAATGACACGTTATAACCAAAAAAAAGTCAATTTTAAGCAATCCCCGAGACAAAAAAGAGCTGATGACCTTGAAACGCTTGAACAGATTTTCATGAATTGTAGCTAAGAATCATCTCGATCACGCCAGCTTTTAAACAACAACAAAAAAACTGCATCATAATCGGTCCGTTCTTTAGGAGCTACGATGCCACAGACAGACACACATACAGACAGATAGACACACAGAAAGTCAAACTTATAAAACCGCTCCTTGCGTCGGGGGTTAAAAATGATTTTAATCAAAATTCAAATTCGAACTGATTTGCCTAGAATTTAGACTATCCTGCAATTTTTCACGGGTCTACTCGACTTATTGTAATATTTAGACGCTTTTGACTTAATAGCAAGTGAATTTAAACAATGTGGTTCCATAAAGCATTTTTTAAGTCCTTATAGTCCAGTACTTTCCTCTAGACGAAAAGAAATTGAAATACAAGAGATATGCTATGGCCGGTTGTCGGCGGACTACCGTCTAATGCGAATAGTTTGAATACGGAAATAATTCGTTAATTTATTTGAAGGTGTGCAGTAGTATTGTTTAACAATATAGTTTAAATACGGATAGAATTCGTTAATTTTTTTAATATGTGCTGTAGTATTGGTTAACAATACGGCGACGCCAGGAAACGCAGTCCAACCCAGTAAAAACTGCTGATAGCACATTTCTTAAATTACCATCTCTTATAGACCCGTGGAAAGAAAATTTACATGTATTTTTATTTTATTTTCACTCACTGTATTTTGCTTTTCCAGATCGGAACAGGTGAAGAAGCTCAAACGGTTCAGGCAGGACCTCAAGGAGGTCAAGGAGGGGGTCAGGAGCACAAGTCTGAAGGAGTCCAGGCAGGAGGTACCCTCATCACCGGCAGCAAGACCTCCAGCACCAACACCAGGCCCGGCAAGGAACACATGCACCACGTCCTGACGCAGGCCAAGAGCATTGACTATGGAGATATTGATATGGTAATAAAACAAGCATGAAATAATTACATTGAAATAGTCTGATCACAAAATGTCATTTACACCTACTAGTGGTGCACCCAGGATTTTGTCTTGGGGGGTGCCGAGTTAAAAATGTAGAAATATACGAAGCATAATTATTACTTTTAATTTTTAAATTCAATGATTGTCAAAATCATAAAAACAAAATATTACAAATATTCTAACTTACATATTATGAAGAAGCTAATTTCGAAAAGGTAGATAATTAGGGACCTGAAAGGCACATAAGTCCCAACTGACATATGCCACTAATATTATATGAATTATATTAAAAATCTCGATATCTGAATCGCTTTACGTACATTTTTGGCATGCCTAATTTGATTGAAAAACATTAGAATAGAAGAAAATTCTTTTATTCTTGCGAGACGCAGCCAGTTTCCAAAAAAAATTCTGCCGTTGATTGCAGCTCACTGGTGATTCACATAGGCATAGACAAAATTCTTTGATACTCGCAATACAGGTTAAAAGTCCTCACTTGCTTTCCTAAACAATAATTTTGTTTGTAAATAAAAATAATTGGATTGACCCAATTATTCCGCGTTCTTGAGGAGTATCATAGCGATCCATGTCGATCCAAAGTCGTGATGACAAGATTATATTTATGTATGATTGCAGGATTCTATCCGAACTAAATGCAATTTACGTACGTCCTTACCCATATAAAACTAATTAAAATATTAAAATCCTGTGTAATCTAACTCCATAAATAGATTCGACAGGATTTACTACTTTACTTCATCTCTTCCTACATTTATAAGATAACTCTCTTTATGGGATTTACCCACACTTTCAATCATCTTTCTGTTTTGATTGTATTCAAATTAATATGTATTTAAACTTAAATATTCTTATATATGATATTCATTTATGTACCTCTACGCCTGTCCCGGCTCCCGGCACAGGTATATATCACTAACCGGAGGATGGTGAAATACTCCTTTAGATTGTGCTTGATAAATTTCATAAAGAAAAAAACATATTTTAGGTTAGTTAGGGTTTTTTTGACGTGTTTAATTCCAGTAGGTGAACTTTAAGTAATTATTTCCATGTGCTATTCGTTCATGTCTGTATATGATTCTGTCAGTACAGTGATACAGTGTACTGTGTAATATTGGTACGTGAAATTCACGTCTGTGTAATGTCATTCTGTACCTAACCCTGGAATTCGAGTAAGATGCTAACACATATTGTGATTTTAAGCAGGTTCGTGAGGCCGAAATGAGGGCTCATCACCATAACGTGATGAACAATAATACAAGCACTGCGAGGAGGAACAAGTCGAAGAGTACCGAAGACATGAACATGGGTATGATGTTTATTAAATTTAGATATTCACTTTACCATTTTACCAAATTCTTTAATGAGTTTAAAATGATTTAAAGCTTACAGAAATCAGATAAACTGTGGGGGTTAGTCCTGAAAATCAACTAATCAGTAATATCTTGGATAATAAAAAAACCTAGTAATTATTGTATAATGTGAAAATTTAACTAGTAATTATTGTATTAAAATGAAAAAGCTATAATATTAACATATTAAAGAGCGTAAATGTAAACGATGTTTAGAAATAACAAAGTACAAAAAAAAATATAAAGAGAGAAAAGAAAAATCCTTTTTTTTTTAAAGAAAGACAAACATTCCCGGGTTACGAATAACCCAACAATGTTTGAAAATCTCCTACTACCACTACATAAAGCCAAAAATGTTGCTTGTGTTGTGATGGAGGACTTAGGAATCGAACACGCGACGACCGGGTGGGACCCAAGCGCTATGCCCACTCAACCACTGACCGGTCAAACATAAATATTAAAATATGACGAAAAAAGATAATAAATAAAGTAAATAACAACAATTCACATTCGAGTTCAAATAAAACTATTTTCCATGACATGTCATGTTAGTAGATTGCTAATAATGTTTAGATCCCATGCCACAACGTTACGTTTATCTTAGCCGCAAACCAAAAAACCTGACTTTTTAAAAATTGTTTTTTAAAACCTCTTAAACGGTGAGATAAGTCTTAAGTCGTCAGGTAATCTGAATAGCTTTTATGTTTGATATTTCAAAGTCACCCCATCGTTTACAGCTAACAGCGTAAATTGTATCATGAAAGAAAAGATCTGATTTTCCCGCAATCTCAAATTGACGAGAGTCACTCAACATTTTACTCACAACATGTTGTGAAACACCGCCTTAGCATACACAAAAGACCAAGTGAAATTTTCACCTCATATTTCCAAACTATCCCCTATCATCATTAATTATTACAATGAAGCAGCATCGCCACTGGTCAAATGTGATAAACTGTATTTGTAGGTAATCAAAATGGCATATCTTTAGACTCCGGGACCTTGAAGCGGATGTTGAAACCGATGCCTTCGACGGAGAGCCCGGTGACATCACCGGAGGCAGGTCGCAGGCGGTACGGAGGTCCTTACCATCATCAGCCCACCAATAACAACCCCGGGAGGCAGAGTGCACAGTCGGGACGCTTCCAGGGATCTAGGTAAATATTACATTATTTTTTATATTTTTTTTTTTACCCGAGAAGCATACGGATGCAAGTCCAAAATTTGAAGAAATGAGTTTTTGAGGCAGACTTGAAGTAAATAATCATGTTTATCAGTGGCAGAAAGATGCAGGTCCTATCAAAAATAATAAAAACGCATTCAGATTAAACTACCATGATGCAACAACTATCTTAGAAGCAGAAGGATTTACCATGGACTTGCATCTTTATGATTTAGTTCCATTTTGAGTATTATGACTCAAATCCTTAGTATTATGTAGTATTATGACTCAAATTATATATCACTGCGGTATCTGTTGAAGTAAACAATTTTTAAACATTGATCCTTTCATAATACACCACATGTCATAACAAAATATTCCACTTCATTTAGAAACAGAAGGACTTAAGTCCATTTTTTTGTTTGACTCGAGTCAGCGTTTTTTTAAACAGTATTTTTAAGGGCTCTACATATAAAATATTTCGTTTTATTTGCTCGTTTTTTAAAAAAACTAATTGATTTAATAAAAAAAAAAATTATCTTTCAGCAAGGATATCCTAAGAAGTTATGAGACCATAGATAGATCAAAAATGGTTTATTGACTCTCCTGAACATTTACCCTTTTTGCAATATAGTTGTGAATGATGAATATTATTTGGAGCAGGTGGATGAGTTTGTGTATCTGAGTAGTATGTTTACGAAAGATGGGAAGGCTGATAGAGATATTGAAAGAAGGGTGAATGCCGGTAACTCCATTAATGGAGGACTGAATGCCGTTGGCGGTAATAAAAAACTGTCCAAAGACGCGAAACTAGCCGTCCATAATGGAGTGCTGGTACCTACCCTGATGTATGGCAGTGAGGCATGGAACTGGCAGAGGAAGGATGAAAGTAGACTGAATGCTGTAGAAATGAGATCCCTGAGGCGAATGTGTGGTAAAACCATGTACGATCGTGAGAGAAACGTGTATATCCGCAAAGAATGCAAGGCTGAAATAAGCGTGATGTGTAAGATTAAGAAAGGGACTCTCCGATGGTTTGGGCATGTAGAGCGAATGAACAAGGAAAGGAGTGTAAGGAAAATATATGATGCAAATGTGAATGGTAGAAGAAGTCGGGGACGCCCGAGGAAGACATGGCACGACCAAGTGAATCAGATACTTGAGTCGGGCCATGTGAAGAGTCGGAATAATAGAAGAGCATGTATGAGACGATGTATGAATGTGAACGAGGCAAAGAGTGTGTGCCAAGATCGAGTTGTGTGGCGGTCCGTCCTCTCTGCCTACCCCTGCGGGGAAACGGCATGATGGTTAGTTAGTTAGTTAGACTTGCATCCGTATGCTTCTCGGGTACAGATTTATATATTTAGAAAATAGTATTTAATAATTTAATTGTATATGAATATTAACATGATAAGAAATAACAAATTTCCAATTAAGTCCCATACTATCGTTTCAAGTTTTACTATCGTTTTAAGATTTTTTTTAGTTTGATGATATAGGTAATAAACAGTTCTAGGAAAATTCTAATAATATTCATCAAGGGGAACATTTACCGCTGGGTACATTCACCGCCCGCTATGGGTTATTTTCACTGTTTTTTTTTATTCTCGGAAAAGAAAAGAAAAAATGTCGATAATGAATGCATTTTAATATTTTTTTCACTAAGTGGTGTTTTTACGTCAAAATGACATTGTAGCCAGTTGAAACAGTTTCGAAATGTACAGTTTTTCACATCAATAATTGAATATAAAAATTTAAATTACCCAATATTAGTACATGATTAGAATCAGAAAAATAAACTTTAAATCTTCCGCATATTTTTATTATCTATTAGTTTACACACCACAGATAAAAAAATCTGAAGCCTCAGCGTTTCTGTATAAAAAAAAATCTGTGCGAATTTTATAAAAAAATTGTAAAGAAAATCGACCAGACATATTTATCATCATTGTTACGAAACAAAAAATAAAGATGTTTGATCCAAAACATGAAAAATACTCGTAGACTGATATGACAAAAAATGTGACAACAAGACAACGCTGAAGCCACATTAAATTATTATATTTTCTCCAATAACTTATTGTAAACGCGCATCTTAACTGTTTTCAAACAAAATTAGTCAGTGTAAATAAATTTAATTTTATTAATTTTATGTGTATTGGTTTTCAGATCTTCACACGAAATCGGCCGCCAACAGTCGATAAGTGGCCAGGGCGGTGGGGGCGGGGGCGGAGGTGGCGGCGGCGGGGGCGGCTACCCAGGGCGGGGCCTGTACCTGGAGCTGGAGCGCGACCTTTCCCCACCCTCGGACAATGTGATGTTCGACAACCAGTGCTATGCCACCACGCCCAGCTCCTCCAACGGTAACTCTGACCAGGATCAGCCGCATCATTTCCAGGGGAGACGGCCTCATCATCATCAAGTGAGTTTATTTGAAGTGTCAGAAGACACATTATCTGTGGGGGGTTTGGTTTACGTAATCCTACGCAGACAGTAAAACCGCTGTAATGGGAGAAGAAACCAATTGAATTAACGTGTTCGCTGCGGTATGAGCGTATTATATATTGAGCATATTATATATTGAGTCATTCTTCATTTCGTCCTCTCAGTGTATACTGAGATGTTTTATATTCTATGATTGTGATGTACCATTCTAAACTGGAGAGAGCTGGTACAAAACCGAAATGAGTGGAGGAAGACTCTTGAGGAGGCCAAGACCCACTAGCCAAGAGTGATGATGATGATGAACCATGTACCATGTTTTATTATCTTTTTTTAAAGTATATTTATATGACCGTGGTGATCGAAACCCTCTGTTCATTTAAATCGGATCAAAAAAAGTGTAGAATGTATACGTGGTGAAAAAATGGGCGTAGCTTCAGCTAAATCTCGATGGCGAAAGTTGATCCGAAAGTGTTGGTAACTGATCAACAAAAGAGGTAGGATAAACAAATGCAAACGGATCAACAAAAACCTGGCGTACCGTACATTGGATCAACATCCTACAAGAGGGGATCTCTATGTACAGGGTGTTAAGGGACGTACTTGACTTACAACCAGTGATTCCTGACATTATTTGGAGTAAAAAATGTAAATGAAATTTTGGTCTCTGGTGACTTTTTTGTTGACTTTTTTTTCAATTTTTTTTCTTCAAAATCAAACCAATAAAAAATCTTCCGCATGTCGTCACTGGTCACTCAGCTGAGTAACTAATCAACCCTTACACCGCCTACAACTGTCCAACACCTACCATTTTTTTATGTTTTTGTAGAAAAAAAAACATCAAAAATGTCACCGGAGACCAAAATTTTATTTGCATTTTTTACTTAAAATAATGTCTCTGGAATCACTGGTAAAAATTAAGTCAAGTACATCCCTTAACACCTTTTATATATGGTATAATATAGTAATTTTTGCAAATTGTCAAGTAAATGATTTAAAAAGTGAAAAAAACAACTATTGTTTAGGCTAGGTGTTTTTATTATTTCATATTTTTCAGCAGCAAATGCAGCAGACAGGCGCCACCCCTACACCGGGCTCTCCTACGTCCCGGCTCCTGCTTGAGTACGAGATGCATCTCAGAAACACTCTTGCCAAGGGAATGGATGCTGAAAGCTATAGCCTGCACACATTCGAGGCTCTTCTATCACAGAGCATGGAAAATCTTGGTAATATTACAATATTTTGGATCTCCGGAGAAAATTGCTTGAGATTTATCAGTCAGTCTTTTCTGTGATTTTCTTTTTATAAGTTGTTTTCATTGACTATATATAAGTTTGTCAATGTCTGACTTTTAGAATTTCCAAAATACAAACATCAGAATACGCTGCAGGCAAATGCAAAAGCAAGAGTTCGGAAACGAAAATCGTACTCCAAATGTTCTTGTCGCCTATTCTAACCATTTCGGTGGACCTAAGCATTCATGTTTCTACATTGTTTGGTACTTGGGAAACATCACTGAAAATGTAGTTTTTTTTTATTCCACGAGGAACATCGATTCTTCCAGACGAGCCACATCTATTTTGTCGTCCTCATAACGTCCTTTGTTATGTAAATACTTCTTTCATCATCTGTTTGCCGCCTTATTCGTTAATATCAAATAAACGTAATTTTGAAGGTTGTCCACGGCTTCTTAGTCCGTAAGGGTTTTTGATTCTGCCCCATCCGTCACCATTTCTTTTAGCTTGAAAATGCAGTATCTTAAAATCTAAGCAATACATTTATGTACAAAGAAAAAAAAACATTCTAATTTAAATCTGTGAAATTCTATTACAAATCATTTTCTGAAAGAACTTTCGATTTGCTTCATTGTTTGCCTTATTTATTTATTAACGCCCTTTTTAGGGGCTTTTACATATGTATAGTAAAAATTATACAGTAGATATGTATTGTACATAACTGAACTGCTTCAGTAACAACATTTTGAATTTGTTTAGTGACAAATTAAATAGATGTCCACTGAATTGGAATAATTATATTTACCTCCATTAATATTGTAGGCAAAGGGGAATACATATGGTAGTTGGCCCAGAATTTCTACACTGAAATAAATCCCAACTTCTAGTATTACGTAGTGGAATCCGAAAGCTTATCAACGAAAGCAATTCTGGACTATTTAATTTTTATACATTTTATTTTAAAATACCAAATCAGTGAAAATCCTACTGTCTGACAATTTAAAATAATAATAAGCACATAATTTAAAATAGTGTTCAACATAATTGTTCTAATACTCATTTTAAAATTTATAAAAGTAAGAATTTTTTTTTTACTCTTGTTACAATCGCTTGAACATGCATGTTATAATGTGGGTTCCAGACAGGAGAATCGTATTCAAGTCGACTTCTAAAAAAGGCAAAATATATCAGTTTAATACAATTAATATTATTGAAATTTCTAGTTAGCCTAGTTATAAATCTCAAGATTAGAGATTTACATTACGTGGTTAACAAACGAAAGATTTGATTGAAAGTAATTCCTAGGTCTTTAATTTGTGTTAATGTCACAAGAGCATTCAATGTTGTAATTATAGACGATTGGTTTTTTATTCGAGAATATCTTATTGACATTTAGAGATATTTAAGTAAAGTATATTTTCATTGTACCAAATTAAAAATTTAGTTATATTATCTAAAATAATGTTACAATGGGAAATAGTTTCAATAATTCTAGAAAAGTAAGGTCATTAGCAAAAAGTAAGATAGATATATCATTAAAAATTTTTGTAATATAATTTATAAAAAAAATTGGACCAAGATGTGAACCCTGTGGGACTCTACTTGTTGCAAATTTTTTTTCTGACAGAGAGGATTTTATTTTAACATTTTTTTGTCTAACAGTTAGATAGCTCTTAAACCAGGCCACGTATACCGAGCTTTCCTAAATCGAAATAAGAATTTCATGGGAAACTATCATAGGGTTTTATATAAACAAAAATTTTAACAAAACAAAAAACGACTTAAAAAGCACTAAAAAATAAAAAAAATAATTTCGTACGATTGTTATTTTTGGAGTCGGTATCAGCCAAGGTAACTACATACATAGGTAGTTATAGGTGAGATGTGGAGATCTTGGCTGACACCGATTCCAAAAATAAAAATCGTACGAAATAATTTTTTTTATTTTTACTACATTTTTTTAAGTCGTTTTTTGATTTGTTAAAATTTTTGTTTATCTTGAGATTTTTGGTGACGAGCGTGCGTAAAGAAGTTTTACTTCAAAAAAGAATCATCGAAATCTGTTATTCATCGTAATGTTGAGTTATTCGTCTATTTGTCGCGCAAATTATTGTAAATTTAAGACATATATGGTTTTCTCATGGATCCCATTGTCAGAACTGGTCCAAATTAAAATAGGACCACACGGGAAGCACCAGTTTCTAATAAAAAAAAGAATCATCAATATCGGTTCACCCAATCGAAAGTTCTGAGGTAACAAACATAAAAAAATACCGTCTAATTGATAACCTCCTTTTCGAAGTCGTTTAAAAATCAGTATAAACAGAGTCTACTTATTTTTATTTATTTAAAAGTATTGGTAACAATATCAATGGTAGCATTGCATTTCGAATATCTTTTAAATAATATTTTATAATTTATAAAACAAATTTAATACTAATCGGGCAATCTTTGGTTGTTACAGAATTCGCAGAAAGTCTCCCAGGATCTAATCAACGAAGTCCGTATCCACCACGCAGACGTAAGCTACATTTCTATAATGCATTTATCGTCACCGTGGAGTGAAAGTGACAAACTAAAATTTTTGTTAAAAATCAGTTAGATTCACAAAAAAACAATTTATTTTACACCCCCCAGTTATGGATAAAATCGATAACTATGCGAAAATCTAAATCTAATATATTTATCTCCTATTATCTTTCCAGTTCGTAATCAAATATTATTTTATTTGATCGAATTATCAAGAAAAAAGTTTTCCGTGATATATTAATTACCACACAACTTAATTTAACATATGGAGCGCCGCAAGTCATCACCTTCCTAAAAAACAATAAATCTAAAATAACTTAGTGACATTACGCTCTCAGTGTCAGAGAATGATTAGTCTATTTTGCTTTATTTATTATTCCATGCGTGTTATTATGAAGTTTTCACTACTTGGCAAGAATTTCTACATAAAACGTGAATTTCAAACACGTAGGTAATTGTCGCATTTTGATGAGAGCATCTCTCACGAGATGGAAATAATAAGTACGAAATACTTTCGCTCGGAAAAACCAAACCTGAAAACTAAAAATAAATAATAAACCCGATGAAAACGGTATTGCAAAAAATCAGTAAATATTTTTTTTCAATGGTAAAAACTAGCTGGTTCCCGGCGTGCGTTGCAAAATCATATTCAAAGAAATAAATTGTTTCTCCCCGTATGTCCTTTCCCGTGCGTCCCTGTTCCCGTCTCGCATCCCCTACCCTCCCTCGTTCCACTTCCACCTTCCCCGCCCACCACCTCCCCTCTTCCGCTCCCCCGTCCCGCAAACCACCCTCCCGCGTGTCATATATTCAGTTCCAGTACATTCAGTTTTCAAACAGCTCGCGTGCCACCTATTACAATTTTTTTATTCAAATATTCTTTTTTCGTATATTACAAATATTCACTTTTGTAAATTACAGGAACAATCAATCAAATTTGGTACCTAACATAGGTATCTATTTAAAATAATTTTTAAAAATCCATAGACAATTCTTTTAATACAAAAAAAAGCTGCCTGCAAATTCAATATCATCAAACTCGCAAACTGTCAAACGTGTGCAAAGTTAAAATAGTCCTTAAGTTTTCTGAAATTATTCAATTTTCTGCGCAATTTTCATAATTTATCTTTCCGTAAGGACCTTGTACAAAGTATAAGAAAACCTAAAAAAAAATATGAATCAAAAAGGTAAAGTCGTTCTGAAGTTATGGCGTGACCAAGGGAAACAGGGATTCATTTTTTCATATACATATTTAAATATAGATGTATTTTTTTTCATATAAGTTTTTTTTATATTTTTTTTTACATGCCTTACAACTACCACACTAGGAGAACTCCCATTTTTTATTAGTCGAATATTATTCTGAACTGTTGAATAAAAGCAATATTATTAGAAAAACTTTTATTATTACACTTAAATAGACATTTAAATTGCAACAAAAAACCCATTATCTCAAACTATCAATTTGTTAGCCAGCGACTTTTCACTCTACGGCGACGCAAAGTCTCTCCTGATTAATTACAATAAACATTTTTATTTTGTCCACGATTTCATTTACCTATTGTTAAAACAGTAGTGATAGAACACATCCTTGAGGATATCCAATCAATTATTTTTTTGTGTATAGGCCCCATGCAGATGCAAATGCAACAACAGGGTGGCCCGAAATCCTCTACACTTCCCCTGCCCCACCGCATCAGCGTTGAACGGCCACCCAGTGCCGGGCGTGAACGTTCTGAAAGGGATGGTTACTACAGGTAAATATATATATATTTTTTTATTTATTGAAGGAAAAATACGGATAAATACAAAAAACAATATTAAAAAAATGACTATGGAATTCACCTGGATTCTAAATATTTTTCACTTATAGGCAACACTATCAGCAAATAAATAAATAAATGAAACATTAAAAATGAATTACATGGAAAAAATAATTAAAAGATCTTATATTATTTACTATACAAGTTATTACAATCGAATTATAATCGAATTATCGTTGCATTAGAGGTCCCTCAGACCACCACCTTGGTCTCCAAGACAAGTCTTCTCGCGGGTAATTAGCTCTTACATAAGTACACTGAGTAAAGCATCACGTAGTCTTATTTATGTTATTTCAGCTGAGAGAAATTAGTTTGACGATTTAGATCAGGAAAACTCACTAAAATTACCGCCTAATTTTTACCCAAAGAATGCGGACGAACAAAGCTTACATTTTAGTTTTTTTTTCAACTGTCAAGATGACCACTCTTAGAGGGGTAGTTTAAATATACACGGTGAAATAAAATCAGTTATACAAGTAACCACGAAGTTTTTTGCCACTTTCTGTTTTCATTATCACTTAGGAATGCGTGCCTAATGGCAATTCGATCAATTTTGACAATCACCTTCTTTTTTATGAAGTTTCTTTCAAATCACTGAAGATTAAATACAAGTGACTATTTACAGTTATATTTAATTTTAATGATTTAATAACATTTCTGTGTTTGCTAAAATTGTTTTTTTTTTTCAGTGACCGTAATGAGCTGATGAGGGACAGAGAAAGGGAACGAGAAAGGGAGAGAGAGCGGGAAAGAGGATATCTGAGCGATCACAACACCAGGTATAGTTTTTAAAACGAAGGTGGCAAATATTTTGTAAGACTTCAACGTAGGTATAAATCATTTCTATTTGAATATTGAAATTCAATATATTTTCAGGGAGCGTATTCGCGACCGTGACCAAGGATACATGAGTGACCATAACTCAAGGTAATGTATTAAGCAATAAACTTTATTGATACAAATAATCTATTATTTTATCAGTTTCTAAACACGTTAGATGTTTTCTTAATCACCCTGTAAAAGATCAAATTATTTAATAGTCCTGTTTGACGGTTTGTCAAACAAACTACGAAGTAATAATAATATTTGACACACGAATTTGAACGTTTACAGGGCACTTAAAAGTAAAATTATTTTTTATTACTTCTAACGATGAGCATGGTGTATAAGGCGTAGTGTATAGCATAAAAATATCATTCTCTATCTACACTCTGTGGCGTAGCGTGGATGTCAACCATCCGGGGCGGAGGAAAATTTCGCCACCCCCTCATTTAGGTACCTCAATTTAAAAAACTAAAATGCATAGTAATTCTAAAGAACTTTTAGGCAAGATCAATCATCATTATTGTGTATTTCACAGGTTACAAAATTTAAAAAAACGCATGTATATATTCGTTTTACAATATAATAATCACATTTTAAAAATGAAATTTATTACAAACGGTGTTGATAATCGCTACAATTACCAAGATGTCATTAGTATACATTCATTTAAAGAAAGGGGATTCCCCGGTTTCATCACAGAATCAGTAATAAAAAATTCCGTGCTCATTTAAATCGGTCTGAATAGTAGGTGCGACAAAAATATAAAATGAGATCGTTCAAATTTTTACAAGAATTTATTTTTTTATTGTGAAATTTGATCGCCCCTTATAAGTGCCGCCCGGCGGGGGTCGTGTCATACTTCCTGGGGCCAGGGTGATACTGAAGCCACGTAGGGTCCAGTGTTATACTTCTGGTCTCCAGAAATATGTCCCTCCCGGGGGGGGAACAAGTGTTAAGCAGGCCCCCCGGGGGCAATATGCCTCGGCTTGGAAGGCTCAGCTCAGGGTAGTAGGGCTCCTCCGAGGCTGTCGATGGTTGACTCCAATGAAACAAGGTTTAGGCACAATTCAAATGTATTCAATAATGCAAGGGTGAACATTACAGGCAACCAGGTAAGCTGTTTAAGGCCTAGCATAAGAGAGAGAGAGAGGCACTAGAAATACTACTGAATTTAGGCTCGGAAATACTATAAGAGGGTTTAAAATCTCACGTGGCGTCGTACGGATGCAGGCAGCTTCCTACGAAGTGGAGAGATCTAGAGCAAAGCTCATAGATCGGGTGCAGGAACGGGGCGGCTCGGGGTGCGTGGGCGGCTTCTCGGCATCATGGTGGGCGGATTCGGTCAGCTTACCGAACCGGTGGGTGATAACGGTGAATTAAGCGGCTATCGGCATGGTAGGCGGATTAAAAGCCGGGCGGCCAGGGCTGCCATGGTATAAAGTAGGCGGCAGTAGGATTATACAGGCGTCTGTCGTGATAGCGCCATACTGGGATCGTAAGTGAAGACTTAATTAGCCGCGTCAAAGGGTGGCATACTGCCCGACAGTACGTAGTAGTACGTACGACTGCTCGCGCCGCTCTCTAGAATAGGTCTGATGCTTCGGTGAACGGTGGCCGGAGTTCTCTGTCCGTGATGAGCGAGACGGAAGACTCGAACGTGTGCCCTATAAGGTAATGTCTTCTGCCATTGGCTGGATTTCGCGCCGTGTGGCCATATATGGTAATGTCTTCTGCCAGCCTGAGAGGGACAGCAATAATCACGCGAGAATGTACATGTACTGAGCACGTGACACACAGCTGCCTGCCGCTTGTATAGTATGTTCGTATGAATTATGGGCAACCCATAACACTACCCTCCTCCCCCTGAAAAATGAAGGGAAAAGGCAGCGAGGCTGATGCAGGGGACCACGACCTTCCATACAGCATGTGATGCGATGATTGCCACAATGTGAGGTACAGAGCTACCTCTTCACCAGGATTTAAACACTCCCTACCTAAGAGCCAACAAAATTTTAACTACCTGTGAGCCAAGCTAAAAAAAAACTAGCAAAAAACTGAACAAAGGTTGCCAACTCTCTCAAGAAATTAAAAAAAATGTGACGTACCTAGTGCGATACAAGACACGCTAACGAAGGTGCATGAAGAAATAAAGAAAACATGACCCTTCCGAGAAGGATTACTACCATGTAAAAATCTTAAAATTAGACAAAAAATTTCCAACCCTATTCCTGTTATGGAATATTGTACGCTGACCAATGTCATGAAATGATCGAAACCAACTCATATTCGCGTCTTACAATAGAATTCTTAAAATTATACAACTTTGTTTTTATACACTTTATTCCTGTTATGGAATATTGTACGCTGACCAATGTCATGAAATGATCGAAATCACACATATTCGCGTCTTACAATGGAATTTTTTAAATTATACAACTTTGTTTTTATACACTTTATTCCTGTTATGGAATATTGTACGCTGACCAATGTCATGAAATGATCGAAATCACTCATATTCGCGTCTTACAATAGAATTTTTTTAAATTATACAACTTTGTTTTTATACACTATGCTATTTTCACAATTCAATTCCAACCCAAATGTTAGTTTCCCGCACTCTCAGCTTGTCATGGTTTGTCTGGTTTGCATTTAATTATCAGGCATAAACGACCATCCTCTCATGTTCGCATATAATTGTAAGGTAATGCTACAAAACCTATCATGAATATTAATTTTCAGGCATAATATGAATCCTCTCATGTTTTCTCGACTCACCCTCGGTGACCCGTACAGCGCTGTACTTGGTATACTAGAAATATACCCTTGCCGCAACGACATAGACAACCGGATAGATCCCTTGGAATCCTCACGGTGAACTTGCGTTCGACGAAACCACATAGGACACCCTCTAGGTGTTCCCACCAAAAAAAACCAGACGAACCGTAATGACCATAAGTGCAATTACATTATTCTCTAATAAGAACAATACGACCCGAATGACATAACTTTATGACATTACCGAGCTAATTTACTCAACTGGGTGCATACTCTTAAATCTTCTTACTACGAGAAGTACTACTCCTTATTTGAATACAGTGATATAGCAAGTTACAAAACACCGTACAATTGCGTCCTGATATGGCAAGGACTTTACACGCTGGCTTACCATATTGATACCGAAGTAATCAATTACGTGTTTACAAAATATTTATATAGTAATTTAATTAATTACATTTATCATAATTAAAACACTTGAATATACATTTGTTTACCCACCAAAAACTCTATGTGTGTGAGTACAATTTTGTTAAATAACTTTCAATTCGAGTTTGTTTCAACTCAACTTAAACTCTCAGGGTTTGACTACGTAAGGAGAGAAGAAAAAAAAATTAAAATAAATAACAACAACGCCACGTATTTTTACCAAAAAATACGAAAATTTAATACTACCGACAATGTTATTAGAAGAGGAAAAAAATTTTTTTTTAATTGAGTAACGAATTTCTTCCTAACACCGGAATCATATATACTTCCATTGTTCGGAAATTCGCGTTTCCAACAATCCTTCTGCTCTAATTCTAAGGAGTTTAGCCATCCTATCACGCTTTGGATTATAGCTCACAGCCGAATGACACGTTAGGTCGATACCCAAGTTCCATCCTATCAGACTTGTAACAGCTCTATAATACCACACAACGAGTAACCGTTGTTATATGATCGCGGAAGAAGGTTAAAATTCGATACCACCACAACCTATGTGAACCGAATAGTGTTGTCTATTGGGCCTATTCTGATAACAAAAATGTGGTAATATAATTATTACATTGCCTTTTCATCGTGAATTCACTCCAACATACGCTAGAATTGAGACATACCCCGTTAAGGAGTGGGTAACTACCCGATTGTGAACGTTTTACCGCCCCAATTTCTCCTATTTCGCAACGTGTGAGATGTCCAATACCATAACGATTTAACCTACATGTGAGAATAATTCGACAATGAAAGAGATTGAAAAACCCGAAAAAAAAAAAAAGGACAAAAAATAAAAAAAAATTATAATTGAAATGATATTTCCATTTATACATGACCTTATATTAATATATACACAAGGTTATTTACAACCATAAGGTTCCTAAGTTTCTTACTACCCAATGACCTACCCCAGTATGATGAGAGCTAGGTGCCTTTATACCTACCACTTGTACAAGAATTTTCTTATGCCGTCTCTTGCCAACGAAAAGAAAAGAATATGCTTGCATATTCTTTCATTGCATCTAAAATTAAGTACTTTTTAGAATGCAAATTGTTCCACGAAAATAGAAATTAGGTCTCTACTTCGGTCCCGGGCAGGATACTGAATACCTAACGCAGTTTTTTCTAATGAAAAACCTAGCCTAATTTAGGGTTCCTTGAACTATGCCCTCAATCAGTGTAACGTGTCGTGTTTCTTAGACGAATTTATATACTTGTGTAACCATATTCATATATAAATTTAAAAAAATTTTTTTTTTTTTTTAAAAAAAAAACAACCTAAGTGGCTACGCACTAGGATGGAAAAGTAATAAATTATTACTACCAATAATAGTCATTACAATAAATGAACTAAATATCGCATCAGTAAT
Organism: Limnephilus lunatus; assembly: GCA_917563855.2. Lineage (NCBI taxonomy): Eukaryota > Metazoa > Arthropoda > Insecta > Trichoptera > Limnephilidae > Limnephilus > Limnephilus lunatus. Next base: position 66,827,373 of record OU830597.1, on the reverse strand, counting down.
TTCACTAGTGTAAGGTGAGTTACCTCTTTTTTTATAATAATAATAACAATAATAACACAAGTCTTCACGTGCAGACATACCGGCGTCCCGGATTGTCAACACTTGTGATGACGATCCATTAAGAAAGGAATTGTATACTTCTCTAATAACAAAGGTTAAGTTATATGCGTTATAACCTCGTACTAACCACTAGGGTTCATGACGTCCTAGGGTTGTACCTAAGGGGTAATAATTATATCTCAACTAATAACCGGACTAATCAGAGAAAATAACAACAAAAACATAAATAAAAACACTTATAAGGTTGCAACGACCGGGGTGTCACTACCCTTTTTTACTATGTCTTTAATGTGGAATTTACCGACAATTTTTCCATTTAAATTCTCTAGTACATATACCGTGCTAGAGATTTTTTCCTTTATTCTGTTTTCTACAAAACGGGGTGCCAGTTTGGCTGAAAAATATACGCCTGCCTTAGATTGAGGGAAGTTTCTTCTCCAAACTCTGTCTCCGATTTTATAGGATTCCAACTTGTGTCTAGTGTTATAACGAAAAGCACTTTGTTTATACGCGGCGGCGAGTGAATCGCTCACCTTGTCATACACGGCTACAAGTTCTTGTAGTTTATTTGCATAATCCACTACCGTATCTGGTTGTGTGTTATTTTGACTAGCACCCGGGGAGATACGCCAATGTGACGTGCCATGCACTGTCTGTTCAAAGCCGTGCATGAGGAAAAACGGGGTGTATCCAGTAGTAAGGTTGACCGTATTATTAATTGCTGCTTGTACCGTTCTGACGTGCTTTGACCACTGACGGTGATCGTTGCCCACCAAAATAGCCAACGAGGTTCCGATGGTTTGGTTATAGCGCTCTACCGTGTTGTTCATAGGAGTATAGAAAGAATTATAAAATACATCAGGAACGCCGTATTGAGACAAGAAGGCTTTAAAAGCACCTGAAGTGAACTGGCGACCGTTATCAACTATGAGTGTTCTGGGTACAGAGATTGGTAAGAATATATTGTATTCCAAGGCTTCTATTATGGTTTTTGCCGTCGCGTGGCGTAATGGGAATAACCAGCAGTACTTAGTAAAAACGTCTACCACGCTCAGAATATGAAAGTTTCCGTCATAACCTTTCGGAAAGGGACCTATCAAATCTACGCTAAGACTTTGCATTGGGCGATCTACGTTTTTGGGGTGGGACATATGACCTAAGGCTGGCTTAGTTGAATGTTTATAAGCCTTGCAAATATTGCAATTGGACACTAATTTTTTTACATCGTTATACATTCCGGGCCAGAAATTCCTTAACGATAATTTTTTAAAGGTTTTAAACACACCTGGGTGTATTGCTGTGGGTGAATTATGACATTCTGAGATTAAGGCCTGTCTATCCTCTACCGGGGATACTAATTTCCATTCGTAGTCTGTATGTAAGGAAAAATCAGCTTTACAATGCTTATACAACCTATTACCTTGTATTAAGAAATTAGGACTAGCTTGTGGGTTATTGGCGCACTTATTATACAGCTCTGAGTACCACTTGTCTTTAGAGCCAGGCGTGCCAAGTAATGAATTTAATTGGGTAACTTCAATACGAGATAGTACGTCTGGAACTACATGAAGGGAGCCTTTACGGTGAATTATGTCAAAATCGAACTGAGACAAGCGTGTCCCCCACCTGGCAAGTCTACCTGTTGGATTCTCGAGTGACATAAGCCATTTTAAACTTGAATGGTCCGTGACCACTGTGAATTTTGACCCTTCGACGTACGAGCGAAAGTTGTATACGGCGTCGAGAATGGCCAATAATTCGCGTTCAGTTGTACTATAGTTTCTCTCCGTTTTAGAGAGTACTCTGGAGTAATACGCGACGGGGTGTTCTGCGTCCTCAAATTGTTGTGAAAGGCACGCTCCGATGGCGAAATTGGAACTGTCACATTGTATTATAAAGGGTAACTTAAAATCAGGGCAGCTTAGTACCGGCGCTGAAATTAAGGCATTCTTCAAGGCGGAAAATGATTTTTCTATCTCCTCATTCCACGTAAAATTAGGTAGGTTCTTTTTACCACCAGTTATGTGAGTTAAAGGGGCTGCAATATTTGAAAAGTTGTTGATAAAACGTCTATAATAACTGCATAATCCAAGGAATGATTTTACCTGTTTTGTATTCTGAGGTCGGGGGAAATTTTTGATAGTATCTATCTTTGCCGGGTCTGTTCGGAGACCTTCCTTGTCCACTACGAAACCTAAATATTTGAGTCTTGATTTACAGAATTCCGACTTTTCTATATTTAATGTTAATCCGGCGGCCTTTAAAATATTACAAACCTTTTTAAGGAGTTCAATATGTTCTTCAAAGGTACGTGAGATAATTATTAGATCATCTAGATATGCAAAAAGGTTGGGTTCGAATTCTGGACCAAATAAGGTGTCCACGAGGCGTTGCAGTTCGCTAGGAGCATTACGTAGCCCGAAGGGTAGTCTTACGAACATGAAAGTACCCCTACCTGGAACTACGAAACTAGTTTTCTCACAAGACGAAGGGTGCAAGGGTATCTGCCAAAAAGCTTTAAGCAAGTCTAAGGAAGTAATAAAGTTTGCATGCCGTAAGTTATCAAGAATACGATGAACGTTTGGCAACGGATAAATTTGTGCCCTTGTAACAGCATTGAGTCTTCTACTGTCCAAACAGAACCTAGCTGTTCCGTCCTTTTTGGGAACTAAAATAACCGGGTTTGACCAAGGAGATTTACTTTTAACGATTACGCCTAATTCCAACATTTTATCCACCTCACATTCTAGCTGTTTCAACCTTACTGGTGACAGGGGGTAATAACGTTGTTTTATTGGGGTTCCTTCGGTTTCGATAACATGTTCGATCAAATTAGTTTTACCTAAACCGCGTTTAGCAAAAGATATGGATTGAAATTCCTCTATCACATCACTAAGTGTTTTTAGTTGCGCGGGTGTGAGATCGTTTTTTGACCTTACTACGTTAACTTCTGAGATGGAAGTATACGTAATACTTTGATTTGCTGTAAATAAATTTGGAGCTATGTTGAATTTTTTCCAAAAATCCACGCCTAAAATAATTTTCCGGCCGAGCGAAGGTATCACTACAAAGTCTATGGTCTGCAACTTATCGTTATAAACTACTGGAAGTGACAGCTTGCCAGAAACTTCCTGTCTCTTGTTATCTGCTGTAGTAATTACCAGATCACAAGGGGACAGCGCACGAGACGTGAATTGTTTGTGCAAATTCCCACCTATACAAGATAGTGACGCACCCGAGTCTAGTAAACCTGATAAAACACGATTTTTAACTTTGAATGTGACATGTGGCCGGCCATCTCCGCTACACTTCACATTCACTGCCTCGAGTGGATCGGTATTCAGAAAAACCTTCACGTAACCTAACCAGTCATTCCATTCCTTTTCGATTGTCTCTGCTGATGGCTTTGGACTGCAATGACCGCCTAGAAGTTTTTTTGATTCGAATTACAATGAGTCGGGGGTGGTTTAGAGAGATCAGGAAAATCGTTTGCTCTGCTGTAATCAGGCTTTTTCCATCGTGGGCTACGGCGCGGGACGCTGTTGCTGTTAATTTTATTGCAATTTTTTGCAAAGTGACCGTTTTGATTGCATTTAAAACAAGCACGATTAGCGATATCCGTGGTTCTTTGTGAAATCGCCGCGAGCTGTGAGTTCTTATTACGGCCGAAAGTTCTAACCCTGTGATTCTGTTGGGAACTATCGAAATGAGTATCTTCTAAGATCTCGCATCTTTGTATTACCTCCGCGCAAGTACGGGGCACATCGTACGAGAATAGTTTACTATATTTGTGCAACAACCCATTTTTAATTATAAGAACCAAGTCTAATTCAGACAATGGTGATGATAACTTATCATTCAGGGATGATATTAGATTTACATACTGCCGAACCGGTACGTTATACATTTGCTTGTAACGGTGAATTTTAGATTTAATTCCCAAATCACTGTCAACCTCCTTATAACTTGAGACGACCTCCGGCTCGACTGCCTTTTTACTTGATGCGCGACTGAATTTGATTTTATCCATCTCCTCACATAATGCTTGTAACTCCGAAACGTTGGTGATATTTTTACCGATCTTTAGTTGTGCGTAATCTGGCGTGAGACCTTTTGTGACTAACGATAAAAGTTCCGACTCTTCTAACGGCAAATTCAGCTTGGAATTGATAGCTAAAGCTTCCAAAATAAAATCCGCAGCTCTTTCGTTATTTTTCTGACACAAGTTAAATAACTTCGACTTCTCAGTCATTTGAAACGTCGGGTCCTCGAATCTCTTCAAAAAGGCTGTTTTAATTTCTTCCCACTTTAGATTAGTTTTGAAAATTTTCCTATAGAATAATAGTGCTGAACCAGTGAGAAGTTCGACAAAACCCCTAGCCAAATCTTGACAATCAACGCCCCTCGCGTATTGTAATTCGGCGATTCTGTCTAAAAAAGCGCGGACATCCGAATTCCCGTCAAAAGAAATTTTCCAATTTGTTAAATTAACTATTTTTCTTTCAACGTACCTTGTGGTAGTCCTTTCATAGTGATTTTGCGTAGGCGAGGATACTATGTTAACGAGGTTTCCCGAATTACTAGTTTTTGGGGTGGTTGCTACACTTGGAGAATTTAATAAAATAGCAGGAGACTCAACCCGCCCACTAAGGGATTCATTAAACTCGACACATTGTTTCCGTAAAGACAACAAAGCCCTTTTGGGGACTATGCCTCTATCCATCAACATTTTTCTTATTACCGACGCGTTTGCTTTCTCGAAATTTAATATTCTATCCATTATTGGTATGGTGGCCTCCATGATTTTGCGTTATTATAATGAACAAAGCAAAAAAAAAATTTCGGACGAATAATATAAGACGAGAGCAGTTGCTGGCAGTCGTATTTACAACTTCCTATTACAGGGGAACGGATGTGAACGAGCACAATCCGACAGTAGTTACTACCTTTTATTGGAAACAACCACTGCTCTTCAAGGAAGAAATAACGCAACTTACACAGCAGCCACTCGGAGATTTTAAAATAACGAGATTCATTACTCAATTAAAAAAAAATTCCGCGCGAATGACGAACAACTCTGACTGCCGCGATAGAACGTAATAGCGTAAGACGTTACGGTAATAAGCGATGTTTAAAATACCTAACACTCGAATAGCACTAGCCGACGGACTCGCGACGTTTAGAATAATTCACACAGAACTACCGTTGTTGATGGGAGCACAAATATAAAATATTTATAGCTAAGATTACATAATTATGTTTCTAGGGAGACAACAATCGACAAGACTTCGGCCCAGTTGGCGCGCCAGTGTCATACTTCCTGGGGCCAGGGTGATACTGAAGCCACGTAGGGTCCAGTGTTATACTTCTGGTCTCCAGAAATATGTCCCTCCCGGGGGGGGAACAAGTGTTAAGCAGGCCCCCCGGGGGCAATATGCCTCGGCTTGGAAGGCTCAGCTCAGGGTAGTAGGGCTCCTCCGAGGCTGTCGATGGTTGACTCCAATGAAACAAGGTTTAGGCACAATTCAAATGTATTCAATAATGCAAGGGTGAACATTACAGGCAACCAGGTAAGCTGTTTAAGGCCTAGCATAAGAGAGAGAGAGAGGCACTAGAAATACTACTGAATTTAGGCTCGGAAATACTATAAGAGGGTTTAAAATCTCACGTGGCGTCGTACGGATGCAGGCAGCTTCCTACGAAGTGGAGAGATCTAGAGCAAAGCTCATAGATCGGGTGCAGGAACGGGGCGGCTCGGGGTGCGTGGGCGGCTTCTCGGCATCATGGTGGGCGGATTCGGTCAGCTTACCGAACCGGTGGGTGATAACGGTGAATTAAGCGGCTATCGGCATGGTAGGCGGATTAAAAGCCGGGCGGCCAGGGCTGCCATGGTATAAAGTAGGCGGCAGTAGGATTATACAGGCGTCTGTCGTGATAGCGCCATACTGGGATCGTAAGTGAAGACTTAATTAGCCGCGTCAAAGGGTGGCATACTGCCCGACAGTACGTAGTAGTACGTACGACTGCTCGCGCCGCTCTCTAGAATAGGTCTGATGCTTCGGTGAACGGTGGCCGGAGTTCTCTGTCCGTGATGAGCGAGACGGAAGACTCGAACGTGTGCCCTATAAGGTAATGTCTTCTGCCATTGGCTGGATTTCGCGCCGTGTGGCCATATATGGTAATGTCTTCTGCCAGCCTGAGAGGGACAGCAATAATCACGCGAGAATGTACATGTACTGAGCACGTGACACACAGCTGCCTGCCGCTTGTATAGTATGTTCGTATGAATTATGGGCAACCCATAACAGTCGTCTGCACTTAAAACGATGAGATGTGTAACCAAGACATGCAGCGATCTTTACCCTAATACCGCGTTATTATTTTTAGGAATAACATTGACAAGTACTGCACTTGCTGGGTTCACCCTTTGCCATTAGGTACCCCCTCCAGCTATTCCTGCTTAAATTCGGTCACAAAACTGACATGGGATAGAGAGCGGATTCTTCTTCTTTGTGTGCCTTATCAGGTCACCCGACGTTGGCGATCACTCTTGAAAAGGTATCTCTGTCTTGTGCTGCCCGGAATAGCTCCTCCACACTTCTAATGCCGGTCCACTCTCGTATATTTTGCAGGCAAGACATTTGTCTCCTACCAGGCCCTCGGCGACCCTCTATCTTGCCTTTCAATATTAAATGGAGCAAGTGATACTTGTCCCCTCGAAGTATATGATCGAGATATGAAATTTTCTTGATTTTAATTAATGTAAGCAGTTCTCTATCTGCTCTAGCCCGCCTGAGAATTTCTGTGTTGGTGATCATGTCGGTCCATGGAACCTTGAGCATTCTCCGGTGAAGCCACATTTCGAAAGCCTCAACCGACTCTAACCTGTTCATGGTATTTATTTTCAAGGTCCATGTTGCACAACCATACAGCAAGACCGACCACACATATGTAACATTTTAGCATTCTCTGCCTTAGTTTTAAGCTGATATTGTCATTGTAGAAGAGGGTTATCATTTTTATGAACGCAGGTCTTGCTGCTTCAATTCTGCACCTAATCTCTATATCTGGGTCAAGAGTCTCCGTGAGAATAATGCCGAGGTATCTAAATCTCTCCACCTTTTCGACATTACAACCATTTAACTGTATTTTTTTACATTAACTCCACACAGGAGGCCCTGAGGAAAATAATTTCTCTCAGGGCCTATATAATCTTGGAGGATGCTGTGTAGAGGGTCTTTTTGAGGAAAGGAAGGAGTTAACATGGGTCTTGAAGATACTCAAGTTGTAGGAGGGAGGAAACACAGAGGCCCGTAAATCGTTCCACAGCCGAGCTGTTGAACTAAACAACGAATCGTAAAAACGACCCGTTCTCATGTGACTAATATCAACCGTGTACAAATGTTGGGCGCGTGTTTGGCGTGTGTATAATTGTATAATTGATCCAGAGTGATCTAGTCGTCAGAAAGTCATCCATTTAGTTTTATTGACGTTGATTGTTAGGCCCAGTTGCTCACCAGCATTATTAACAAGATTTAATAGGTCTTGGAGGTCACTGATACTGTCAGCTAGTAATACAGTATCATCTGCATATCTTATGTTATTAATGACAACTCCGTTGATCTTGAGACCCTTCTCGGTATTTCTTAGGGCTCTTTTGAAGATATAGTTGGAATAGAGATTAAATAATAGTGGCAACAGGATAAAACCTTGTCGTACTCCACGGTGAACGGCGATTGCGTTAGATCTCTCATTCCCATGTCTTATTTCTGCTGTTTGGAACCCATACAGGTTCTTAATGAAATTCTGGTCTTTGGTGTCAACGTTACAATCCACAAGCATTTTCATTAGGTCAGCATGTTTTACCCTGTCAAATGCCTTTTCGTAGTCAATAAAACTTCTTAAGACTAAATAAGACTTCTTTTCTTTGGTCACGACACTTTTGCAATAGTACGTCGACAGAAAATAATGCTTCACGCGTACCAAACGCATTTCTAAAGCCAAACTGAGTATCATCCAAGTCCTGCTCGCACTTATTGCGTATCCTGGCATGTATTATTTTAAGGAATAATTTAAGGACATGACTCATCAGGCTTATTAATCGATAGTCCTTGCACTTCTTAGGGTATTTTTTTAGGCAATGTCATGAAGGTGGATTTTAGCCAATCTTGGGGCATATTCCCTGTGTCATATATAGAGTAAAATAAAATATTAAAGAGCTTCAACACCTCAACTGGAATGTCGTCTGGTCCGCACGCTTTTCTATGTTCTGAAGTCTTTACAGCATGAAGAATTTCTGATTTTAAAATCGATGGTCCATGCAATTGATCGTTAGGAATATTAATGTCAGGTCTAATATCTTTGAATGAATCATGAATATACTTTTCCCATGTTTGTAAAATATCCTTTTCAACCAATATCAATTTATTGGAATCGTCAACTAAACATGATGGAGTAATTCTTCTAGAAGTTCCTCCAATTTCCTTCAATTTTTTGTGAAGTTTAAATGCATTGTGACTACGACTGTATGACTCTAGTTCTTCATACTGTAACTTAATCCATTCTTCTTTGGCTTTTTTAATTTTTTAACTGACTTAAGGTTATCCCATTGTGTTTGTATTTCTATCGATAGATCACAAGGGAGTAGTCTAATATTATCGTTCAAAGTCTGAGATACCCTATTTCTGACCACTTCTTCTTGAAGTTTCGAGAATTCCATTTTAATTTTGTTTTTGGGCTTTTTTTATTTCTTTTAAGCATAAAACAATATCGGCAGTTAACAAAACATGGTCAGAACCAATGTCCGCACCAGGGTACATGGTGACTCTCTTTACAGAGTTCCTGAATCTATGGTCTACTAACACATAGTCAATTTGGTTCCTGACAATAACATAGATTGTTCCATCCTGAGGTGATCTCCATGTATAAAGCCTTATTTTCGGGAGTTTAAAGCAGGTATTTCATACAACCATATTTTTGTCCTGGCAGAATTCATATAGTTTATCACCTATTTGATTGCTTATGCCTAAGCCATATTCACCAACTATATGAGAGCGGCGACCTTCACCAATTTTGGCATTTAAGTCTCCAATGACAAAATTGACTTCTGCTCCTTTCAAACTTTGCAATGTACTGGCTAGTGAGTCATAAAAAGATTCCACACCACCATCATATCTCACTATGTTGGTGCATACACTTGAATAATATTAATGTTGATGGGTTAACAGTGTAATTGTAATAATATTATTCTGTCCGAGATGGGTACAAAATTCTTAACAAATTTGAAATACTTCTCCATGACAAATATAGCAATTCCGTTTCGACGATTTCTGTCCTGTGAGTCACTTCCTGAGTAGTATAGATTTCCCTTCTCATGTTGGTGTATGCCGCTGCCAGTCCATCCAGAGAACGGATAATCCGACATAAATATTGGAGATTTAAGCTCATTCGAACCCCCCTCGAGAGTGTAAATCATACATCACTTATGTAAAGAAGGTTTAATGAGCAAATTGTTAAACACATACAGTGTTACTCATAATCACAAAATAAGATACAACCACGAGAGCAAGGCCGGGGTAGGTGAAATTGTTACTCAACATGGCGCGCGTCCGTGTTTTCTTACCCGCGTCGCTGTACGGGGAGTTGTAGTAGCTGTCAGAATTTAAACCGACCGGTCACCAGGGTTAACTCAGTACCACGGCGTTGTAACTTTCGAAATGGCGAACTTTTACGAGAATCTTGACGTTTTGAATGGAGCATTGGCAAATATTGACCGTATTCGCGGCATTCGTGTACCACGGCTACCGAAAAGGTACAAAAAAAGGTACGATCCATTTGCGGCACTTACGGAAGGAGATTTTAGGTCTAAATATAGATTTACAAAAGTTAATATGAGACGTTTGATTGATTTGGTGCGGCCGTATTTAGATGTGAACAATAAACGGGGTGGCAAAATATCTACCGATCTCCCAAGTTCTTTGTGCCATACGATACTGGGGTAGAAACGAGGTGAGACAGTGTTTATAATTACCTACGTTCTTGTGAAACAAATCAGCGAAATCGTTAACCAAACAGGCTTTATTGTTATTATTTTTTTATAAAAATTTTTTTTTGCAGATACAAGATGATTGTGCCGACATACACGGATTTAGCCAACAAACAATGTCCCGTATAGCTAAAAGGGTTGCAACAGCATTTGCCCGCCTTGCTCCACAGTACATTAAAATGCCACAAAGTATTGAAGAACAACAAGCAACAGTTGCAAATTTCCAAGCAATAAAACGTTTTCCCGGAATAATGGGTGCCATCGACTGCACACATATTAAAATAAGGAATTCGAATATGTTGACGCTTGACGCTGTTCTGTTCTGTTGACGTATGAATAAACGTGAAGTTGGCAACACGCCGCGAAATGCCAAATTTACCGCGTTTTTCAGCTTTGGAACAGAGTGTTGCTACCGCAAAAAAATCATAACAGCTGTCGAGTAACATTATGAAGATGAGTAAAGATTTTTACTCTGAGAGGTGTAGTGTACCCCCCTGTGTAGTTACCGCGACTCGGTAGAGTCGTGGTAGGGTTTCATTATGAGTAAGGCTGATAAACAGTAGGCCATACATTTCCTTTCTTTTGCGCTTTTACATTAGAATTTTAACCAATATTTTTGACAACACGTCGCCTTAGTTCGTATTTGTCCAACAGACCATTAGAAATTTCTACAGTAGGAAAAGGTTCTCTTTCATTATTTCAACGAAACATTATGAAAGGTGTTTAAGATAAAGATTTATTTTTAATTTTAAAGTAGAGATTGAACAAAATCTAAAATGGTCTCTTGGACAAATAAAACCTGAGGCGACGAATAGGCATTGCCGTTAATTCACCCTTGGATGTCCAAACGTAAAATTTGAGAAAGAATAAGAATAAAATTAATGCGTTCTGTAAACATAGACATAGTACATAAATGACTGCAAATGATTTATATATTATAGTGCTTCGTGAACACCTCACTAGGAGAACCTGTGTTGAGGTGTTCACATATTTCTGATATAGTATTATTGTGGAATAATTATATTTTTACTAGAACGTGGTTTGAAAGGGAGATATGTAGAATATTAGAGGGAGCGCGTTATTGTTAATAAACGATAATAATAATTAAGCGAAAATCGTGAAAATATTTCAAATAACAACGCGTTTAAAATAGAGCAAATATCTCTCAACAAATAATGCCTAAGTTGCATTTAACACAGTGTGAATTTTTTTCATACAAATACAAAAAAATGTGTTTTTCATCATTTTCGCAGCATACTCTGCGATTTTTTTTCTATCGGTGGAATTTTATGTAATTACCGTTTCGTTTCTACAAATGTATAAATTTTTTCTTAAAAAATTACATATAATTTTAGGAACTTAAAAACTGTTAAAGAGAAATATGTTATAAATCGTTAGAATTTCGAAATGCGGAGGCAAAAAACATTATAAAATATTATACAAGGAAAAAATACAGATTGTTGATGTGTAAGAATGATGAAGTTGTAGGTAATGTAAATAATTTATAAATTATTATAGTGTTTCGCGAACACCTGACGAGGAGAATCTGTACTGACGTGTTCATAACTTTTTTTTTAACAGTTATTATTAAATCATGATGTTTTCAGAAAATCTTTATCAATAACCTTCAATTTTAAAATGAATGGTTCTAGCTTCGTGTCCAACTCTCGCTGCGCCTCCTGCATCGGAGAGTCCGCCCGCGCTCAGTGGTTCCGCCACTCCGATGGGTGGCGCTCCGGCTCCTCCACGTTGGGCTCCAGCCAGGGGGGCCCGGGGGGTATCCCGCCCTCACAGGGGGCGCGCGGCTCGCTGCCTCCCGCGCCGCCACGCCGCTCACCCTGGGATTCGCTGCCCAGCCTGCGCCACGAGGGCAGCCTGAACGATTCTGGTTACAAGAGCAACAGGGCTGACTCACTGGAACAGAGGTACTTCTACTGTTATATAAATTGGCAATTTTTTGTAAGGAATGTACATGCAGTGAACTCAGGTGAAAATCCTTTCATAGGAGCGGAATCCATAACGCACATTTGGACGGATAATTCCTTTGGAATATTTCATACGAACGATTTTCTGTATGAGAAGGAGAGGTACGGACCTCTCTATATCTCCATAGCTTTCATAAAATTCGTAAGATGCTACTTTCGAAAAGTGTCATATTTGTACGAAGCTCGGATGGATGCGAAACACAATATAATATTGTGTAAACAATTTTTTTTTGCTTTATTTTTGTTTAGCAATAAAATATTGTGGAGCTTTTAATTACTTTTCTTACATTTTTACAAATTGTTTTTGCATTTGCAAATATAGCTAAAATTTTCTCGATATTTATGAGACCGGGGATTTAAATTTATTTTTCCTCTCTTAACTATGATTGAACCCCCACCTAGAACGAACCGCCACTGTATGGACCCACTACTAACTTTCTGTACTTATACATTTTGGTTAAATTAATTTTAAGATTTTGGGGCATTTTCGCTGAGCATTCCTTGTGTTATGGCGGACGACAAAGTAATGGTGTTGTTCAAATCAGAACAAGCAATGCGTTAACGTTCGGTTTGACAGCTACAGGCATAAAATTTTAATGATAACAAGTTTTAATATATTTGTTCACACCGATAGGGTCGAAAGTTTCAAAAAGATTTTCGAACTTTTTTTTACATTAGCTCCACACAAGAAACCCTGAGGAAAAAATTTCCCCCAGAGCCTATGATATCTTTGTGGATGCTATGTGAAGGATCTTTTAGAGGAGAGGGTGGATAACTAGTTTAGAGTAAGCCTAAAATAAATACATGGATTAGAGACGACTTCCTTATCAATCAGGGATGGAAAAACAGAGATAGAAATTAGCTTCAATTAAATGTTTGTACTGTAACTGATTAAACAAGAGACAAGCAGGAAAGAGGCCACCAGGAAGACAAAAACAGATTTGAAACCAAGATCTCAAAAGATGCAGAAGATTAATACGGCAATTCCTGCTTATAAAGTCCAGAATGGTTGCAATATCAAGCAATGTCTCAAATAAACATATCTTAGAAGAACATGCATATTATCTCAGAAAGCAGACTTATTTCCGACTCAATTTAATTTTTTTAAATTTCTTAATAGTATCGTAGACAGCCCTGATTTATTAAGCTTACTTACCTTCCATATACCAAAAAGATTTAAAATTATTTTTATTTGCAACAACGATATCAGGACTGGGCCATTTAGATACTCGCTTGTACGTAGTGTGCAGTTGAAAATGCTTTCTCTAAAACACTAGATGTGTGAATATAGTTACAAACAGGTTATAATAACAAACCTCAATTAATAAATGTAACACAATACCTACTATTCTTCTGTGTGGGTTTTACGTAATTTAATTAGCATAATTTATCTCATGATTACTGTTCCACACAATTATTGAGTATATCACATATTTTGTAAATGTCCGTATAGTCGAATATTAATATAAATAATAATATATAATGTATGTTAAATAAAACCTATGTTTGTTGTTACAGAGGGATGTTTGACCGTCAGGACAGTCTCCGCTCGGACTACCTGAGCGACCGCGAGTCCCAACGCTACGGGATGGTCCAGCAGGCGTCTATTGAGAGCACTGACTCTCGTCTCTGCTATTTGACTTCTAGCGAGGTAGGTGTCTGACTTTTCAAATACTTAAAGTTTTGTATACATTGGGAATAGTCAAGAAGAGAAACCTATATAATACCTATTATAGGTGCTCCTAAATTTCGAGACATTGGAACAAAAATATTCTATCTGCCATTTTTATGAAACTTAAATATTGTAGTTTAAAGTTTTAAACCCGTATAAAAATACTAACACTTACAAACAAATTTTTGAAAAAGTGAATATGATAAACGTGTTGTAGCTTTATGTTTCCGAATATTCTGTGCAAAAAATACAGGTGGTATTTAGACATTAATTACGATTAAGCAAACAAAAAAACACACACTGGTTTCTTTGAAAATAAGAGCAACAGGGTTCACGCAATTGACAGGCGGAACCCTGATATACCAAGCTAATGAGCTCGAAAAATATCGCGAATAGAACCGTAAACTGTAAACCTCCAAAAAATATTTTACCTATCACAGATAAAACTAAGTGGCCCGTAAAGTTAGCAAATGGAATCTTGTTGTTATAAAAAAAAATAGATTATTTAAAACAGATAATTAACCTTGTTGCATAATTATCTGCGATATTTTTGAGCATATTTTAAAAGAAAAAAATTCAATGAAACTTAGTGAAAAATTTTGGCCAAAATGTCAGATAGAATCCTGTCTTGGTTAAGGACACGGTTTTTAAGATGTCTGCAGATAGAATTTGTGAAGACAACATGCCTATTTTGGTGTATTGCAAATAAAATGTATGGATAAAAATAAATCATCCCATACCGACCAGAACGGCTTGAAGGCGTTCCCCGTAGCTACCGAATCATTTTTTCTCTAATTTTCATTAAATTTAATACAACACCGGTTAAAAATCACTTTCATTGACAAAACTTTAACAAATGTTTAATTTCTCCAGCAGATTATATATTTTTATATTTTGTCTGATTGTCATTGTGTTTCCTCTATTCCATGAACAGCAAAAAAGACACAAACCTCTATACAGATTGTTATTTTTCCTCAAAGCTTTCAATTGTGTTTTCGATAAATTGTTTAAACGATAAACAGTATATTGAATCGAGAGTTAAAACTTTTTACTAAGTTGATTAAAATATATGTAATTATTAATTAATTACTCATTCAAATCAAATTTAAACACATGGTCAACCTACACGTTTAAATTCAGCTTAGTAGGTATCCATTATCTGTAAGAAATATTAAAGTAACAATTTTGTTCTTTCAATACCTACTTATATTATTTTGTATTGGAAAATATCTATTTTTATTACTAAAAAAATTATTAACTTTAACACAGGCTTGTCCTAGTGAGGTTAAAATTGAAATTTGAACAATAATACCTACCGTGTAAAAATCCATAAATAATTTAAAAAAAACATAAATTGTTCAAATGAAATTAATTATTGGGCCTATTTCAAAACTCATTGATGGAAACAATCGTTTCCTGAGAGAATATACAAAAACACGCACACACAATACACGAAGACAGTATTGCTGACACCCAGAACATTAGCATCAGCAGCTCGGAGAATCAAGGAATTCAGGTAAGTGGTATGTAAGTAAAGAGAACCCGCAGTAATGTAATTGTATGAACGATGATAACATGAATAACCATGTTTATTAGTGCGACGATATTTTATATTAAAACAGTCGAAAATCTTTAAAAACCACCCAATTATGAAAACATTGGAAGTATTAAACGTTATTATTTAAAAAAAAACAGATTGGAGTAATTAAAACGGATCAACCGTAAGCTTTAATTTTTCATACAAATGGAAATGAATTTAAAAAAAAAATCAAAATCTTGATAAATATAACTGTCACTAAAGGAAACTGGTAAATGTGATTCTGAATTCATTGATCATTATTTCCCCAAGAATCGAATATAATTCACCCGAGATTGACATGTATATCAACCATTATTGGGGAGCGGCGCGAAAATGCGTGGCCGTTTCATTTAAAAAGCCAAAATACTCAACCAAATTGAAATATTATTTTTGTAATCAAATTTTAAATCAAGTTATTTCAAATATCTAGTACGTATCCAATAATTAATTTCATTTGAATAATTTTAGTTTTTTCTCTAAAATCTGGGTATTGATTGTGAAGAGTTTTTAAAAAATATATTTATGGATTCTTTACATAGTGGGAACAGTGCTTCTTTATTTTTTGTTTTAAAATTTAAAATACATGGCATTAAAGATATTAATATTTCATGATTGTAGAGACAACTTGGGCTTTTATTTATGAGTAAATGAAAAATAATTTATTTAACTTTATTTATTACAGATATATAAAATTTAAAAAAAAATATTTGATGGGCGTGAATTTAAATTATAAATGACCTATTTACGTCGGAACACAAATTTGTCATAAATAAATTAAAATTAAGTACTATCCTAAAAAACGCATTTTCAACGAGGTTTTATATTTTATTTTATTTTTCATTATAATAACGCAGTAGACAATTTAAGACATTTTTATAAAAATATAATTAACTCAAAAAAATTTGAAAGTTGCCTCCAAAATTAAGTGTAATTCAATTCTTTGATTACCAGTTAACAATTTAAAACAAAAATTAATAAAATAGCACAAATCTGTAGATACTAGATATTAAACATACATTTTGTTTATAAAAAAAATATTCAGTTTGGTTGGGTATTTTGGCATCAAATCCAAAATTCAGTTTTTTATTAAAAAGGTCGCGCAGCCGTTTCTCTAAATAATTTTATTAAAATACCGAATATTTCGAAGACGAAAAATTCAAATATACCGCGTTATCTATCAACGAGAATGTAATTAATATTCACTTTTAAAAAAATGCATTGTTTTTGTTTAATAAAAATATATATCTGAAACCAAACTTACTTAGACTGTGCTAACTTTAAAGTGCGCATTGCAGTAACGACATACAAAGCACCGCTAACGGCTGGACTGAAATATGTTATTTTATAATTTACGAACGTAAGTTTGTTGCTCTAATTAGTTAAATTTGTAGGATTTTTCACAATGGCTTTAATTAAAATATACCTTTGACAATTCTACACCTAATAAAGTAAAAGTTCAACAAAAGTAAAGCAGTGGTTACTTTAGTTATTATAAAAAGTATTTTACATAAATATCTCTTCAATGATTACATAAGAAGAATACATTCATTTCATTAAAGAAAAATGTGGACATTTTCCGCTAGGTTTAGGCCTGCCAAGACCTTGAATTCTCACCAAAGATATTAGTGAGGTAACAGCTTTTTTCGCGTTTCAGATCTTGTAAATTGTTGAAATAAATGATCTTTTCTCTTTTTTGTACCAAAAAAGATGAAAGAAAAGATTTTCCAAATGCGATAAATAAGAATGAAATTATGCTTCTGCCCGTTTAATCACCCGAAGTAGATATAATAGAAAATGAGACGACTGTATTTAAATTGCGGTTTCATTGTGGAAAGAGCGGGATGAATAACACTTTGTGTGGTAACTTCGTTCTTTGCTCCGCGCTCTGAAAACGAAGAGAGGGATATATTATAAGATCGAGTATATTAGCACGTCAGTAGGAAAGGGATGCATATTGTTTGCAGATGTGCGCTGCCGAAATATCTGAAAGTTTCCGTTTATCGATCGGTGACGTCACGTGGTACCCCCGAAATTCAGTTCAATAAGCTTTTGTAAGTGAGTTCGCTTTTATTTCTTAAATATTACAATGTTTAAAAAAGGGTTGTAAAAAACCAAATATACGTCAAGTGTGTCGGACGCTTTTCTTTTTGCTGATGGATTGTGCGGATTTTTTCCTAGATAAAAACAATTTTATGAAATTTGAAAAATGGATGCAACAATCTTGTTTATAAGACCCCTTTGATAACATCCGTCGGGGTTTCGCGATGACTTAAGCATCATTAACTTATCTTAAATTTCACAAATACAAAAAATGAATCGCGATTTGGAGTGTAAGTAATTAAAATGGTTTATGTATTTTTAACCCTATTTTCGTGTCAATTTCCTTAAAATACGAATCTGTTAAATTTAAATATTTTTTCAAACCAAAATTTTTTAGGAACGTTCCGAAATAGCACGTCGAAAGAACGCACGTTCAATGTCACATTCCGTAATGTAAGCTTAAGGGGTCGCACACCCGCACACCCGCACCCTCACCCACACACACACACACACAGCGGCAGATTTCAATAAAGTGTCCCTCTCCCCCTCCACCCACACTGCCTCGCGTGTATACACACACAGCCTGGGTACATGTTTCAGAGCTCGTATCCAAAGGTAAAACGTATAAACAAACATAACCTTAGATGCTACGACCACAGGCAAGGCTTCCATCTGCGCTTCCCACGTTGATACAAGAATGGTCTCCACCGAACATAATCTACGCCCGGCGTAGAGCGTCTACGGTTATACGGAACATTTGGGGGTTATGTTTTCCCTTCGACACACCAAATTTTTCTCCCTTAAAATTCTCGCGTGATATAAAAGGTTTCGTTTATTTCACCGATAATCGACTAGGCGTGTGTGTTAATTTCCGGGAAATACTATATTCAACACGTTTGTTTTTTTTACGTGTTCCGGTGATATTGTGTGTTGAAAAATATATAAAACGTCAGTTAACTGTTTTTATTTTGACCGAATTTGTTAGTGAAACTAGTACTGTGTGACGTTTATGGACTCGGTGATCTTGAACTCTTCCGGCATTATACGTTTGTGTTGACGGTGGAACAATCCTGAAGCCTGTATACACTTTTATAATAAAGGAGTTAACTCCTCATAATGTAATTCTTCTCTCCAGACCTGCTCTCACAAAATCTGTGATAAATAGTAAAACATGTAAGCCTAAAAATATACTTAATAGATATTATATTAAAAATATAATAATCATTATTTAGATACATATCTACTAGAATAAATATAAACACTAGGTACTATATTTTTGTAGACTTAAAGTAGAATTAATTTTGTTCAATAAAATTGGCTTTAAAACATTAGTTATAACAACTTAGTAAATGTGTTTATTCGTTATTTAGAAGAAATATATTTTCATACACAAACGTTTATGCTATTTTACCTAATTAATAAATGCAACAAAATTTAAACGGTGCAACGATAATAATTTACAAACTTTATAATCTAAGTGGTTAATTTTTGACTGTTAAATAAATTTATTCTATCAATGCCAACAACTAGTAGTTAATATATAAATTTAAAATTTATGCTGTGACAATCCTTTGTGATAAAACGATGACGCCTTTACCATAAATAAATATTTAAAATGAATCTTTATGGGGGCCATCAGATCTAAACATGGATGTCGTTTAAAGGTAAGAGAAAACCCATATTTACCTACTTATTTAAAAAAAATATATATATGAAAAAAACCTCGAAATGGAATTAATTTAAAAAAAAAAAATTATTTGAGTTAACAAAAAAATTTTACTCTCTAATATGGCAATCTGAAATTTATTCCTGCTTAACACAAGATTTGCACTTAACTAACTAGCTACTTAAGTTCTTGCGTTCAGTTTACTGTTTGATAATAATGTAGTCATTAGGAAAGTTAACTAGAAGACATCACGCGCAGGCGTAATGATTTTTTAAGAAACATGGTATTAACAAAATTATATTATTAAAAACTATCACTAACATAAAAACCAAATATGCGCTCGGATATATAATTATCACTACTGCACTTCTACAGTCGACTTGTAGGTGTACAGTAGTGATTTATAATGAAAACAAGATTTCCTACCTGGGTTGAGGAAAAATATTCAAATATCAATGAATTAAAAGGGACCATGTCCTGTTTTTCTAATAGTCTAATAATTATGGATATTGCCTTACGTATCATAATAACATATTTGTTGATATTTAGTTCGAGCACGTGTAGAATGTTTTGCAGATTGAATAGAAACCCCTTTGGAACGGTGGTGCCAATAAAAGTTACAACCTAAAAAAACAATATTTTCTTCGACACATTGCTCATCATCAAGAAGTTTCCAAATAACGTACTAGGAACGTAGTGTGACGTACGAACGTACTAATGATATAAAGTACTGGGAAAGTTATATTGATGCTTAAACGTATAACATAACGAAGTGGAAAGGAAAAAAAAATTATATAATAATAAGTTGACTTTCCCAAGAAACCCGTTTGCTTTTGCAACAATATATTTATTACATCAATATATTCAATGAGAGATTCATTTGATCTTCAATTTGTTTGGTATTCAGTTAGGAGGTTTCGGATTCGATTACCGCCGCAAATGTATTTGACTTCGTCAAGTAATTAATCTAAGATTTTTAAATAAATGTTTCATTATATTATCTCAAAGATTTTTGCATATATTTTTATCATTACTAATTATTGATTAATAATATCATGTAATATCGTGCATAGCTGTGTTATTCATATACTTGCACACGACAGAGGATTTAGCCTGTTGGCAAAATTGAAATTAAGCACATGCATGAAATATTTTATTTTTTAAAAATAATAATTTTCTAGGATAGGATCGCGTGTGTTACCTAAAACCGCTTCCATGTGCAAAATAATTTAACATCACGTGAATTTTATTTTATTTTAATAATCTCGGTGATTGCGCAATATTAAGTACATACAATAATTTTATTGGAAGCTTGCTTATGATATTCATTTGTAGGACATTAAATCAATGAGTGAAATTACTGTCTTATGCTTACATCACAAATATAGTCGCTGTCAATTAACATGTTATGAAGGTTGATTGACTGTGAATGTTTATTATTTTTACGAAATCAAAAGATGTAACATTGAAAAAAGATCAAAAGAAAAACTCTAGAAATAAATCGTTAACAATATTTTCAAAGATCAAACATATTTTTTTACACGTTTTTAAAACCCTTTGATGTTAAAGTTTCAAGTAATAAAACCGAGAGAAGTGTGCTTGTCTAAATAAAAAGGTTTTTAAAATTCTTTGTTCGGAATCCAAAAAATTTCAATGACTGATAGTAGCCAAAATGTGAAACCTTTTGTTGGTGTCCCTTGAAAGGAAGTTGTGCTTTGTATTGGGTCCATCACTGAGATTAGCTGAGGATGAATACTGAATACGTATCATCATTTATAATATAAGTATATTTTTCTACAAGAAGAGATACCCTTGTCCGATGGTTTATAAAAAAGGAAAACTTTACTTTTTAGAATATTTTAAATATGCCCATAGAAAATTCAAAATAGTCAAGTTCACGTCGCCGCTGCCCAAGTTTCGATAATTATTTATATTTTATTTATATATCGTCATCTAAAGGCAAATAAAACACCATCGCATTCAAACACCCCATTTCGTTGGTCCTGCTGAATTTTGTAAAGCTGACTTTTTATATTTTTTTTATATTAGCTCCACAGGAAAGGACCCTTACTATTAGGCCCCTAGGAAAACCATTTCCTTCGGGGCCTATTTCATCTTTGGAGATGCTGTGTTGTGGGTTTTTTTAGCGAAAGGAAGGAGTGGAAGTTCTGGGAAGGAAAAATAAATGTTTGAGGGGTAGTTGTAAATCTGGGGGTCAGTGTGTCCAGGAGTGATGGACGAATCCAATCCTCCCGCCGGAGTGCAAGGCGATGGGTCGAGAGAGTCCGGCTGAAAAGGTTACAAGGTCTCACTCAATCAGTCTCTCCCGATCCGGCCCGCCACTTCACCTACGTGATTACCACGAAAATTACTCATTCAGGTAGCCTGTCCATAGTTGACAGAAATTATGATTTTATTATGTAAAAGATTCTAAAGAACATCATCTAATTGCTTGTGTAAAGTCATAGATAGCTATAAAAAATACATTTATTATTATGGTGGAAAATTTCAGACTGTTTGAGGTTATGATCATGCCATATTTGACTTTTTCCAAGGAATGTAGAAGGTCGTTATTGATAATAGAAAATGAAAAAAGGAACTGGAGTTCCTTATTAAACAAATTTCAAGGTAAATATTATAAGTTTTGTGAAAGTTTTGTTCAAGTTCTGTTATTGTCGAAGTTATGTGAATCAAATGGCCAATAATGATATAACTTTTATAGAAGGTAAAAATCAACTTTGAAATTTGATAAATGGTTCAAATTCTCTGGAACAACTGGCCCTTAGTTTTTATAAGCATAAACAATTCTTGATGGGCGATTCCTGGCTTTATGGAAATGCATAGCTTTTTATGTTGTGATCCTTGGATCCATTCATCGTAAGACGAAAAATTAAAAAAAATAGTTACAAAAATATTACTAATTGGTTTATGTCTAGGTTAGTGTTTTCCCTACAACTATGCACAGAAGTTGTGATCTTGTTATGAACTTATATTAATATTTACCACCGTTATTGTTTATCACTCTCTGTTGTCCTGTGCCAAAACAGCACTATTGTTAATTTTGTTCACTTGGCATTGCTTTGTAGGTATATACTGTATATGTAGTATTTTTTTCATATTATTTGATAAATTTTTGTGGACTCGTAAGTCTAATTTTAAGATTACTTTTAAGTTTATTATAGTTAAGCGCCCTTGGAGTAAAATAACACAAAACTGCCTTAAATATTTTTTTAAATTTTTAAATTTATTTATCTATATTAGGTATGTTTACACATTAAATTATTCGATGCCTATTTCACTAAGATATACCTATGTATGTTAAGACAGGCGTTGTTATTATTATTAAAATAAAACTTTTCTTTTGCCAATCAACCACCGCGTTATTAAACCATCTGAGCTCATATTAGTAGTCAACACGATTGAAAACTTTTGACTAAGACCTTTTCATACAAAACTTGATTTTGGATTTGAGGTCAAAGTACTTCACTAAACTGAAAAACTATTCCTTTTTTTCAAAAATTGTAGTGAACATTTTGTACAGATGTGTGCTACTTTATTTATTTGTCTTTTAAATTATAAAATAAAGGTATTAAAATAAAACAATTTTTCATGATTTTATAGGCAATTATTTGTGAATTAAGGATACTATTAAAAATATAATTTTGGTTTATTTATTAAAGAAATATGATGAAATCTAAACAATTTGTTTTAAAAGTCTTCTGATGTGTGTAAATGCAAATGACAAATGACCGATTTACGTTTTTATCACAAATTAGTCGTTCATAAATTAATATTTGTACCCAAAGAAATGTTTTATTCATGGTATTTGATTTTTTTTCTTCATTTTTCATTACATTACCTCAGTATTTAGGGAAAGATAATTTTTTAATAATTAAAAAAAACTCACAAAAAATGCCAAAATTGCCGCTAAAGCTATTTTTTATTTATATAATTTATAATTTAAAACAAAAATAAATAAAATAGCACATATACGTACCAGATATTTGCAATACAATACCCATTGATTAAAAAAATAATTATTCAGTTTGGTTTGGTATTTAGGCCAAAATCCAAAATTGAGTTTTGTGTGAAAAAGACCGCCCAACCGTTCCTCTCAGGAATCAAAAAATACCTTTTCCATCTAGCCCATTACAACGAAATTTTATTTTATAATCCAGCCGCATCATTTCATTTGATGTGGTTTCAAAAAAACTTTTTTTTCAGCTTAAAGTACAGATACCGTATAAAAAGAACCAAACAATGGTACTTTGTCTTTCATAACTTTCTATTCAGACAAAGCATAATTTTATGTTGGTCGATTATTTATATTGTGTGAAAATTGCCTGCGTATGGCTTTTGTTCACTGTCCATTAGTTCTCTATTAGTGCTATGATTCTAACTTTATTATAAATTAAGGATAAAAATAATATAAACATGAAAAATTTTGCAGTCCATCCTAAAACGTTGACTCAATTAGCATTAAATAAAACTATTCATTTTAATCACAACTTTTTCGATTAGCCACCTTTTTATTTTATTTACGTTATAATTTTATTTAAATTTACAAATTATTAATTATTGTAAATTGCATACTATTATACTTTTTTATCTTGCTTGATGTGGTTCTTACAATTTTATCTTATTTTTGTGGTTCTTACTTGTTAAGAAGAAATAAGACTAAGACAGGAGATGGCATAGAGGTTTTAACGTTCAAACGGCAAAAAATATTATATTTTCTCAACATGACTTCAAAATTTCTTTCTTTAATTTTCGATAATTTTATTAAAATATTTTACTGATACCACAATTTATTGATAAATCTATATCTTTCAGGCTCGAAGTTCCCCTCGTCGGGTTAAGGTGAAAAAATATCTTCTCAAGATTACGGATATTTTAAATTTTGTTGAATTATCTAAATACATATTAATAAATCGAAAAGGTGAATAAATGTAAATAATTCGAGGAAAAATATTCATAAATCTGGGCATAACGTGCAATTTGTGCAACAAAGCCACTCAAATTATTCAAAACTAAATGGAGAGACGTTGTTTCAATTAGCCAAGTCGCGAAGAATAGATCAAATATTCACCACACTCGGGAGTGTATAATATAAGTCTGTCTCCTGGTGTTTAACCCAGTTCGGAGGCAGCCGAGCTAACGCCCGGAGGATACATTATCAAGAGTATAGATACGACACAATTGAAACTGCCGCCGGTCCAGGTCAAACTCATTTATACCACATTAAATCATGACTTCTTAAGTAGCATGGCGGCTCTGAGACGACTCGCGACGGACTTGCTATCAAAATGTATGCAAGGTAATTATATAAACTTAGGCCAGGTAAATTTCTGGATTCGAATGCCACTAGATTTTACTGTCATGGATGCATTTAGGGATTTAAGGATGGGGATTAAGGTTATTTAAGTATGGTACGACTTATGAGTATCTGAATGATTATTATGATTAGATTAAGCATCAAATTGAGACGCCGCATCCGCGCTCAAAAAGAAGAAGATAGAGAGATATGTAATTATGAATGTCAGAGGAGCGCGCTAATATTTAAAGTGATAAAATCGATGCGAAAATTGTAAAAATGTTTAATAAACACGACTCGTTTAAAATAGAGAAAAAATACAGCTCTAGTGAGTTTGTAAAACAGAAAGAAAATAGTTGAAAAAAACATAGTAGATATTCAGATAACGAAACGAAAATAAATGTTAAGATATTGAAGTATTACAATATTGTAACAATGAAAAAATATGTTTATATGTAATACATGCAAATAACTTTACTTAAAGAGGATAAATGATTTATTATTTCATGCTTATATTTTATAAGCGTCACATTCCATAGATATATGTGTGAAAACATATTGCATAAGTTTTGAATTCCGTGTAGTGGTAATTTGTGAAATAACTGAAACAAATGTGTTTATAATAATTTTCGGAGCATGCTTTGCGATTTTTTTATATCGAGGGAATTTCACATAATTTGTGTTTCGGCATAGACGCGTTTAGATATTATCTTCAAATATAACATATATTTTTTAAAGAGCTTAAAAACTTCGTTTGTTTAAGGGAGATATGTAAGGAATCGGTAGAAATTCGGGTAGCGGCGGCTTAAGTGATGTGAGAAATTTCAAATATTGTGATTTTATTAGAAACCGCATAATAGATAATATATAAATCCTTATTTCTCCTATGGGTAAAACGAATTAAAAAGCACAATTTTTTGAAAAAAGACAAAAAGATTTTTACAACCTTTAACCAACGGTTTCAGAACTCGGTAGCTAACAAAATGTGTAACCGGTATTTTAATTAAATTCAAACGGTCGTTAAAAAAACTACCTAGATATTACATCTTCCTAAAAAATGTTGAACAAGTGATTCAATGTAACTTCTGCCGTGTGACTGCACTCCCATTAACTCCAAAAACAAATTTCCGCTAGTATTGTTTGCTGGAAATTTATAGGAATCCATTGTGACAGGGGACGGCCATCGCTTTATGGACTGGATAAATGAGATCGTGGTGGCCCTGGGAAGGGAGTCGCGCAAAGTATATTTTCAGTCATCGTTATTTAAATTTAGAAATTTCTATGCGTTTAAAAATGGCCTTATTAGCGGTAAATCGATAATTCTAACAGGGAGCTTTAAAAAAACTCACTTCAGTGAAACAGGCATTTCCAAGATTTCGAAAATAGGTAACCTTTTCAAATTTCGATAAAAAATAGGTATTCCACCATAGTTCTAACTCCACCCAAAAACTTTCGCGATAGTATTTAATAGTTTGCAGTGAGAGTCAGTGTCTAATAAAAGAGAACATTTTACAAATACTATTTAACATTGTAATGTGTTTGGTTACGTACAACGTTTGCAAAAAATCGTAATTCACACATGTTCAACAATTCGCTTTCGGAACGCTTTGGAAGATATCGGTGTGATATTTTACGAGTACGCGACGACATTATCTTAAAAAATATGTCTTGGAGATGACATTCTTTGACTCATAGCAGAGCGGTGTAAAATGTTCGGCGACGAGTTTTTTATGGTGTGGTAGTTGGTGTTCGTCCATTTTTTTTGTTTGTTTCTGAACCTTGTTCATGTTGAACCTTTTAAATGAAAAAGAAATGCAGCTACTTTTTAAATATATTGCCATCTCCAGACTCTGCTCAGTACAGAGGTTTTTATAGGAGTATAACAGAATACACGACGTTTACATTATTTAGAAGTATTTCCAAGAAACATCAAGATGGTTGAAATTGTTTCAAATACTTTAATATTTTAAAATAACAATAATGAAAGGTAAAACTTTTGATGGTCATTCGTGAGTTTTTAGCATAGTACGCAGACATTAATTTTAACATCGCTGGGCCACAGTTTCTCTCTTCACATTACCGTTAGATTCCATACAAAATCAGAATGGTAATAATTGCATCAGGCTTAAAAGTACTATGTATGTATATTTTTTTATTATTTACTTAATAGAAATTGTAGTTATGGTCTGATTACCTTTGACGGCATGTATACGTAGAAGTTTTTTTAAATGTAATTTTTTTTTGAAAAATTATTTCTCCAAATTAGGTCAGGAATCGTTGGTTAAAGTTTTTCAAGTACTTCCTTTAATAAGGTTTTTGTGTGCTGAATACTTCCATTCCAAATAATCATACTTTAAGGAAAGGGGATATGCTAGTCAAACTCAATCTAGTCACCAAGTATTAAGAACTTCAGATTTTCTCCGAGCTATATAGATTTACATTGTTTGTTTTTGGGGTGTTACGCCATGTTGCGCTACCTCCTTCTCCGGACCTGCAGATCCGACAATCGTCGGATCTGCCGGATCTGCCCTGATGATGGACACGGCAACGCTGTCTCAAACGTCGGCTAAAGAAGAAGGTAGCGCAACACGGCACAACACCCCAAAAACAAACAATGAAAATGCTTTTCGCCGTGAAATCTAAAAATGTATCTATATATATTTTTGCCGTTTTATATAATATTTTTTTAAATACCTTCTTCCACTTGGATACTGACAATTATTAAAAAAGAGAAGTAGATACTTCGGAAAGCTCAGCGCACAGCTCATTTACGTTCCAAGTTTTTTGCAAAAGAATATCTCAAGAAGCGAAGGAACAACTTACGATAAGTATCATTGGATGGGTAGAAGATAATGTGGAGGAATTTCGTGAGGCAAATTTGTCTCATCTTAATCACGTTCCGTGGAAAAAAAATGAGGAAAGGTGTGAAATTTTATCAAACTTAAGGGCTAAATTTGTCATGTCTTTAAAAATAATATATACTTAGGCTTGCTATTTCTAGAGTATGAATCAACAAATTATAAGTCCAAATAAAAATAATTGGAAGACCCCCATAATTGAAAATTTTCGAGAAGATGAACTAGTTCGATACATTTACTCGCGTTTTGAGTTCGTCAGTTTATTGTGAAACTTTTCATTAAATCATATTAAAGATTATTAGCGAAAACGTAAAAAGCCCATAATGTAGATAGTATGATGCAGTTTAACGAAAACCTCTTAGATCACAGAGGTTTTGGTTTAACGGGGGTTGCTTTATTAAATTTGAAAACAGCCTGTGGTTCCCTCAAAGCCTTTCTCTTTAGAGATTCTTTTTATTGGAGGTGTGCTTTACTTTCTCAATTTATTTTTATATTTTAGAGTTGATACCTGTGCATTATTTTGCGAGAGTAATGCAGATGCACCTGAAAAAACTTTGTTTAATGAACGTAGGTCGGAGACTATGGAATAATGATGAAATGTCTCTTGAATGTGTGACACAAACGTAGGGTATAAAAGGCCCCATTTGCAAATACGAGAGCCTTTTCCATTTGTCACCGTCATAGCAGTTTTCTTTGAATATTATAGGATTTATCGGAGTCTGTATTTTATTGAACCTTTCCATCAACGCAACCAAAATATTATACGGAGTAGTTTAATTAACTTTCCCGAAGAAAACACGAAACACTCCACATATCCTTCTGCAAGTTTAAGCGCGAAATATCACTTTTTTATTTAATTTAAATTAAACAAAATACAAATTTAATTTATCAAGTTCTGAAAGTTTTTGTTTTGTTTTTGTCACAGCTTGTTCAGCTTACAATGCCATTTTAAAACTGTGGTTAAACCACTTTTAGACGACTTATTCATAGGATTCTAAATGATAACTTTTGAAGATGTCTAAATTGATTTATTACCGGAAAAACCAATTTGCTGACAAACTAATCAAAACAGTAGAAACTATTATGTGGGGTATTTCGGAATCTGTTTTCACCGCACTGAATGTTAAGGATTATCTTAATTGTTTAATTAGTTTCTCGTAAAATCGGTTTAACCCGTAATAAATCAATTTAGACACCTTCAAAAATTGATATTTATAATCCTACAAATAAGTCGTCTCAAAGTGATTTAACCACAGTTCGAAACTGGTATTGTAAGCCGAAACAGCTGTAACCAAAATAAAAACTAAAATACGCGCAGAACTTAATAATAACATTATTAAATTTAATTATAATTAAGTTAAACAAAAAAAAAGGTTCTACAAATCAAACACAAAAACAATCATCTAATAATAGGCGTATGAAATATCACGTTTTTGAACAAGTTCCTGCGTGCAGCCTTTGTTAGCTGCACCATCAATATTTTTAAACCATATTTTTTTTGTAATTTATACCGTCTTAAAAATGAATATTTTATTATTTTGTCCTAACTGTTATAGAAAAATATAAATATTCACTCTTGGTTCTACAACCCCTGGTGGGTCTTGGCTTCCTCAAAAGTCTTCCTCCACTTATCTCGGTTTTGTGCCAGCTCTCTCCAGTTTAGAAACCCCAAAAAATAAATATGTTATGTAATTATAATTAGTCTTGGCAAATGAAAGTACAATTAAATCTCCAAAGCAAACGAAACTTTATGAGTAGAATGAGATGAGCTCGTGGTGGAGACATTCTCTATCTAACTTTCGTCATTTACGATAATGCCTAAGTCATTCTTGGTAATCTGTTCTCTTGACACATTTCCTTCTTCACGCCTCACTGCGCTTGCATGCAGAAGACTTATCATTAAATGTAAATATCCATCCCTATGCACTGAAGCAGAATAATATATCACTTTTGGAATCTTCCGGCAGGGGGGGAGGAAGGTTAGCAGGGGCAATGGCCCGAGACCGATAATGAGAAGGATTGGTTTTAGGTGATGGTTTGGAATCTAGACCCAAAGAGGGTTTTATGGAAGAAAGATTCACGTTTCTTATGCTTATCCTACCGCTTGAACACCAAAAGAAAATTACACTAAAATGTGATTATCTTTTTTTATGTGAATACCATACAAGAGTCCTAGCTGCTCCTGTCTAGAGGCAGTGAGACTATGACATCCCCAATTGGGATATGTTGTGAGGCAAATAGTGGGTAGGGAAATAAAATTGGGAATATTTAGGTGGGAAAGTATCTGGCTATTCAGATCTAGTCACTAAACATGGCTAAAGCCATTTTTAACGACGTTTTTTTAAATTCTGAATAAACGTCTAAGCCCACAATACACTACATCTTTTTTCAGCCCAATTCCAATTCGAGACCAAAGTCAACATTTTTCGCTTAACACGATCACTATTTTCATATCTACGATTTCAGTTGGTATCACAGCAAACAGCATGGTTCATGTGTTGTTTGCAGTGATGACAATTGAAATCGTAGGTACGAAAATAAAGACGAAAATAGCGATATCTAATTGAAATCGGGCTGAAAAAAGATGTCGTGTATTGTAGGCATTACACAAGACGACACTGAGAGTATATTCCGTTCTGGAATGTGCCGCAAATGTACCTTATTTTTATATTAAATGATTGAATTGTGAAATAACACAAATCAATCAAATAAAATTTACTTGCGCATTCGAATCCGCGATTTCCAGATCGCTAGTCGAGAGACTTTCCTCTGAACCACGGAGGTCATCTAAGTGATGTATATTTTATAAGCAGTTTGTTTATGAGATGTATCGTAGTATCAAGTCTCGGAAAAACAAAAATGTGTTGTGGACAAACGTGTACTGAAAATGTGTGGCTATTAAGATGTTCGCGTAAAAAAAATATCCGTAAGTGCATACGTTTAGAAATTATGTAGACGATAAAATTTATTGATAAGAATTTCTCCTGTAAATAGATTTAGAATTTTGAAACCTCATTTTTTATGTAATGACTTGCCAGTCATTTCATTTGGATAACATTATTTAAGTAATTTTACCAAGAAAGGTTGTAGTTATAATGACTGCTCCATTTATTAAAAAAGTTACCTAATTTTTTTAAAAGTTGAAAGTTTTAATCGAATTAAAATAATAATAATTAGTGCCAAAAACTCCACGGAAAGATCAAGAACAATATTGCCATACGTAAACTAATAAACGGCGCTATGTGTTCCTCCACTCAGGCAGAGTGATCTTGTAGAGGCTCGTGTGCACACGCCCAACACCCATACATACACCCTCTCTTACACAGAGACATAAGCATCACACCAGCGTGGCTAACATTTGAGTTTTACTTCATGTAAAGAATAGTTCTTACACAGCCTTTCAACTGACCATTTGAAATATTTGTTGAACTTTATGTTGTGTCTCCCAGTACTCACTAACAGCATTTTTAGTTTGTAAATACGCGATGTGCGTGTGCAAAATTATGCTTTACAAACTCATACTTTATCACTTTGTATGAACTATTAATTAACAAACTGCGCATATAACTGCGATCAAAGTTAATACAAAGTTTTTCCGATGTATTTACACTGTATAAACTTTTGAAGGAAAATTATTTCATTATTAATTATTCATTTTTGTGAAATTACTACATCCTAAGGCGCCGTATCCCCGCTCAAAAAGAAAAAGATGGAGAGATATGTAATTATGAGTGTTGGAGAGAGCGCGCTAATATTTAAAACGAAAAAATTGAAGCGAAAATTGTGAAAATGTTAAATAAAACACGACTCGTTTAAAATAGAGCAAACATATCGGGAACATCTGACATAGCATTTAAAGAAACACTGTGTATATTTTCAAACATGTAACTTCTACAATAAGTGAAATTAACGTGTTTATAATAAATTTTCGGAGCATAATTTGCGATTTTTTTCTATAGAGGGAATTTCATATAATAACAGGTGGAACACGTCTAGATATTATCTTTAAAAATAACATATATTTTTTAAGAGCTTAAAAACTTCAAATGCTTAAGGGAGATATGTAAGAAATCAGTAGAAATTCGGGTAGCGGCGGCTTAATACAGTAAATATTGACAACATCCATTTTTATTGTTGTGAATGAGGATTCATGTAATAATCGGAATGGCGAATAAATCTTTCTTAGAAAGATATAGATAATAATTATTTATCTTACTTATTAACAGAAAAAAATACTTAGGTAGTGCACCAATGGGTAATTAGGTCGCAAGCTCCAAGTCATCATTATAAAATTTAAAGCGATGATAATGGCGTAAAAATATTAAGCTACGTTTCACAAAATGCAGATCCATGCCAGAACGAAACTTTCATTATTGTATGGTGAGCGCTCGGCGAGCGCGAGCGTTCGCTACGAGCTTCGTAGTACAAGCTTTCCTCCCGCCGTAGCTAAGTATGTAGGTATACATATACACTGTAGACCCGTTAGTGCTACGATCGTGGTTGGTGGGATTTTGTTTCTTTCGTTCTTTCGCTGTGAGCGGTTCGTTTCAAGTGTATTTTGGCACGAAAAGCTTTATTATTGTTCATTTCGCTCACTTTTGGGAGATTATGTTTGAACTTTTATACGACGAACGTTACAGCTATGGCAATATTTAGTTATGAACTGTTTTATGTGTTATTTTATGGTTTAAAAGTGAGTTTAAAGTGGAATAAACATGAGTTTAGTGCGATCAGTGATACAACTATCGAATGCTGGAGTCAAAACATCTGATTTCACGGCAAATAATTAAAAATATTTGTTTATGGTGCTGATTCTTGAATGACAAAAATAACTTGTGACGTTTGTAGTGTTTATTGTATTAAAATAATTTTGAAAAAAAACAGTAATAAACAACAATGGTTAAGACAAAATAAAGCAAAACAATGAACATCTAGTGCGGAGATACTTAGGTAGGTATATAATTAGTGATAATTGTACGATGTGCCTTTTAATAAAAAATAATATGCATAGGTATATCGTTTCAACTCAACGCAAATATTTCCAATTCACGAATTTTCGTTTGTTTAACAATATATAATTGTGGGTAGCAAATTTAATCAGTAGGATAAATCCGAGAAATGCCTAGAGTTAAATAATTGAAAGAGAAACTACGTTGAAAATTGGGTTTGTTAACCTTTTGAATTTGTTTTCTGGTTATTATTTTTAATTAAATTCTTTGACCTTTTACAATTTTCGATGTAGTCTTGAAGTAAACGTCTTTGATTAATTTACAGACAAAATATATTATTATGTCTAATTATTCTTGATCAATTTTCATATTTCGGGCGTTTTGTCAAGAATTCACAAAAAAATTACCTGAATGGCACCATTTTTCATTTAAAATATTTACGTTTATTTTAAAACTATTATTTCAGTTCTACAAATCAACAGTTAGAATGTATAAACCGATCTCTTAACATAATCTACAAGTGGTCTTCATTACAATTGCGATTAACTAAACATATATTAAATGACAGTGCATGCAAGTAGAAGGAGTTTGTTTTTGTAATATATTTATATTTAATTTATTACATAAAAATTTTTAAAAAAACGCCTGTGATATAATACTTTTTATTATGTTAACTCCACATGAGGCGCCGAGGAAAATAATTTCAGGGCCTGTATCATATTTGTGGATGCTGTGTGGAGGGTATTTTAGAGAATAGAAAGGAGTGAGCATGGATCTTAAAGAGACTCATGTTGTAGGAGGGAGGAAACACAGAGGCCGGCGAATCGTTCTACAGCTGAGCTGGTGATCTCAAGAACGAGTTGTAGAAACCCGTTTTGTGTGACAAATGTCCACCATGTACATATTTTGGGCGCGTATTTGGCGTATTTCCCGACTATGTACTGGTACCGAGGGGATCAATGACGCTAGTTCCTCGGAGCATCTTCCATCCAAAAAGGTTAGCATTCTAATCTAAAGATTACAACCCGTTTGTCAGGATTGGAGAATCTAACAACCGGACAGCCCGTTTCTGCACGGAGTCGAGGGTTTTTAAGGTGTTTTGGGGCTCCAGACCAAAGGTGACTGCTAAATTCGACCTATGGGGCGTACTGGCGATTTGTACTGGGTTAGCATCAGTTGTGTACTATTAGAGTACATATATGAGGGTCCAAGATGCTCAAATTGCGAGATAGATACTATCGTACTGAAATTAATACCACATGATTTAATTCACATCTTTCTAAAATAAATAAGCCTATGTAAGTTGGAGTTTCATTTTGAAAAAGGTAGTTAATATACTGTAATCTTTAATAGGATTAATAAATAGTATCAGTATACTTTCAGTATCGCCGTTGTGAATTACCTCCATCCAAAATAGAAACGTTGCTTAAAATGACGTAAGCCATATTTGGTGACCAGATCGGAATAGCCAGATACTACCCCGCTTTCCTCTTTTCTATCTTTTTTTTAGATTAGCTCCACACAGGGGGCCCTGAGGAAAATAATTATTTATATTAAAGAAAAAGAAAGATAGGAAATTCTGGGAAGGAAAAAGGTAAGAGGGGTGGGTAGGAATCTGGGTATTAGTGTGTATAGGAGTGACGGAATCTACTTCTCCTATCCACTACTTTCAGTCTTTCAATATACCCAATTAGGGATGCTATAATCTCACTGGTTCCAGACGGTTTAGAGCAGTTAGGACTCTTATGCGGTACACACATAAAAAAATATATGTTGATTTTTTATCGATCTAACTGTTATTTTTAATCAGTTAAAAATTTGAAACTTTTAAAAACAGAAATATTCACCTCGTGGAAGCTTCTTAAGTTAAATAAAACGGACGTAAGACGTCATTTAACAGATTTATTACCCTGATACGGCGCTCGTTTGGCAGCCACCCTTTTGAAAAGCAAATCTGATACGCGTGAAGCGATGACAATCATAACGTGTGCAAAATGAATATATTTTTACGCCCTAAAGGTTTGAGAAAACTAAATCGTGCCACCATACTTGCTCCCTTACTTCAGCGCGTACGTGAAAAGTTACAATGGTGAAATTGTCTAGAAGATTGAATAGATTACGTTTTAACTCCCAAGGTTTGCGACGCGTGAAAAAATCATTTCATATACTACATAATAGGATATTTATATTATATTTTAAATCGAATATTGGTGCTGTATAAATCTCATATCAAAAAATCGATCGTAAAATTATCCAGAATATTTAATACGTTTCCATTTTCGAAGGCTTGTGATCACTTCACCCCATCTCATGTTTTCATGTTTCTACTTAATCAACAATCATAAAAATATGTAGAAAAGTGAAAACGTCATATTTTAACGGTTCTACAATGTCTAAGACACTTTACTTTTAACATGGAAGTCAAAGAAATATTTTATTTTTTATAATTTTAAAGTTTTTGTTTATTTTTATAATATTTTATGTTATTTGTGATATTATTCTTCCACCATACTGAATTATTTACCCTTGAAAGATGTCCACATATATATATTTATATACAAACGGGTTGAAACGGGCTGCGCAAATGTTTCTTTTAAGGATATATTTTATTTACTTTTGAATATTTTTTTACCCTCGATTCACATATTTTTGTATTTTCATGTTTATTTTGTGTAAATTGTATGTACTCCTTTTTCTTTATTGGTATTTTTTTTGCATTATTTCCCGTCTCAAACAGACTTCATCTAGTGAGGCGGTCAACTTACTAGCATCGAATATTTTATATCAATAAATGCCCGGGTTGCCGGGAAGTAAAATTAAATTAAATGAA
The DNA here is from genome assembly GCA_917563855.2 of Limnephilus lunatus. Classification (NCBI taxonomy): domain Eukaryota; kingdom Metazoa; phylum Arthropoda; class Insecta; order Trichoptera; family Limnephilidae; genus Limnephilus; species Limnephilus lunatus. The sequence continues at coordinate 66,792,375 of OU830597.1, read as the reverse complement.
CACACAATATCTTATAATAGGTAATAAACATGTTTTTTTAAATGATTACTTTATGTTTTAACTTCACAATTTCACGATGTATGGATCGCTTTAAAATTATCTGAAAAACTTGACAGAAAAACTTTAACTTCAAAGGTGATGTCTGGCTCGCTTCACCTCTTCTCATGTACGGGACAATCATACAATTATGTAGAAAATTGAATTTATTTCATCACCTAAAGGTTAGCAAGTAGCGGGAGCGCTCCGAGTTCGCTCCTTGCTCCTGGTTTGAATATTGCGCAACCTTGGCACGGATAAAGGACACCGAGTCCTGAAATGACCTAGTTTACTATACAGCCAGCCGCTGTAATCAATGATTTTCACTCCGGAACACACAATGAATCTTTGTTTGTGCGACAAATAAAAAGGTGCTTGTTTTATGTATACTCGCATAATAAATAAATAGTCCGAACTAAAGTAATTCAGGAATGCTTAGGATTGTATAAAAACCATACATCTCTAAAAATAATAATAAAAATGGAATTATTTATTTCTTTTCTGGCAGTTTATGAAGTTATTTAATGTTTTTATCATCATACAGTAATTTAAAAAGTATAAGAATACCATTAATCGTTATTTGGGTAAAAAGTAGCGGTAGTCTTAGATTGGACATTGGTGATTTGTAGCAGATATCATTTACAGGTTATCTCAACCAGGGGTGAATCTAACAGTCACCGTGTTAGCAGATGCTGACTGCATACAAGAGGCTCTGATAAGAAATATGTCCCTTAAGGCTTAATATGCCAGCTTTTGGGATACTGAGAAAATGCTGTGAAAATGGTATGCATCGAGGGCACAGAACTCGGAAATTAATAAATATATAAAGTTTACCTTAGATCCCCGACCTCAGGTGGGGGCAACGAATAGGTGAGGTACATTGAAAACACAGGACATAAAAAACATATTTATCGTTTTTACTTAAGCAGAATATTGTGTTGCTTGTGCAAAGATCGAGGACTAACCTGCCTTAGATTGATCTCGTGACGCATGGGTGAGAAACCGACGCATTTGTCCACTCGGCTACTAGCTGGTTGAGCTGATGTGTTTTAAAGGATTCCGTTTTAAATAATAATAAATGATTTAGATTTTATAAAACACTGAATTTACGTCTAAATATTGTTGGGATACTGACTTTTAGAATAACAAAAAAAGAAAGCATTTATTGGTTTGCTCCCCGACCCAGAAATATTTTCGCCTGTTGTGCTTTTTCCGTGTCTTTGTGAATGTAATAATTCATATTCCACTCCCTTATCCTGGGGTGCCATGTAAAAAATTTGCCTGCGGCTCTTTTCCGTGTCTTTCAGAAAGTTATAACAATTTTTCCACTCCCTTCGCCCTCGTCACTTACTCTAGTTGGTGATATCTTGGTTCCAAAGGCTCCGACATTAGTGAGGAAGTTATTTTACTCTATATCTCTACACATTAAATTTATGTATACATATTTAATATATTTTTATCTTTCCAAATGCAAAATGTATTTTCATTTCACAATTCATGGTTGAATAACACTTACCACTTGACCGGTAGGTGGTTGAGTTGACAACATGTTTGGGTCCCACCCAGGCGTCGTAAGTTCAATTCCTCGGCTGTTTAAATCCTCCATTATGACATAAAAAACATTTTCCGCTTAACGTAGTAGTACTCGATAAACGGAAACGAGCGACACTAAAAAAGAAAAAAAAACACATACATCGATAGGATTTAGCCTGCGAAAGAATGAGATCGACTTATCGGTGTCCTCTTTGAGCGGTACTACGTAGCCCATCGGCCTTCTCTTCGTGCGGTGCTTCGTAGAATAAAATGCGAAATAATTTAATTAAACTTGGTAAAAATATTAAAATTAATAAACAATTATCCTACTCCTGTCAATCTGCATTCGTCTCATTCTCTCGAAGTTTAGTTTTCTGAAGATTTCACTTCTACCGCGTATGAACTGCACACATTTTTTTGTAATATAAATAAATTTAAAAAAAGAATAATTTTTGAAGCAATTATTTTTTTTAAATCTTTTTAACCGTCTACCACTTTTATTTATGATTGGATCGGTTTCTCACCCTGTGCTGGCCAAATGTTATCACACATATTAATAAATATTTAAATGTTAGTGCTGAAAGATATATAAGTGATTTCTTTAAGATCGTTTTGTAATTATTAGTTTTGGCGCAATTTTAAAAGAAGATGCGTGAGTTTTTTAAGTGCCACCCAATCCTATTTATATTTATTGAATTATGGATTGACAGAAAGCGAAATGGGTCGTTCTTTGTAGTTCTTTATTTAGAATATGTCTCAAACAGCTAAAGATAAAGGTCAATTTTTATGTCCTGTTTTTGAGAATGTATATATTAATTTAAATACTCCTATTTATTAATCACATATAAATATCATTCGTTAATAATAATCGTCAATTTCGATTAATTCAATACGACGTAAAAAGAGATTTATGCATTTCTTAAAAATTTATTTATTTTACACTAGCTAGTAAGCCAGCTGGAAAAAGTCACTCTTCAGCCATTTTGGGGAAGGATCCAAGGGCTTATGGTTTCGCGAGAAGGATATCAATATTTACTTTCGCAATGAAAAATAAGTGTTTATTGATTCTACTAGTGTACGAGATACGTAAGCTGCAAAAAAATGTGTTTATACAATAGAAGATTGGTCGCGATCGACCGGCCAGTTACAATACCATGCTGTTCTGGAGCAATATGCCTAAAATTAACAACAATCTTATCTAAGAAAATGCTTGCAAGTACATTCGAGATGGTAGACAATTTGACTACAAAAACGCAATGATTAAATTGCTGTACACTGAACACATTCATTTATAAATGCTGGTAGAATTTTGTCAGAGCTCGATCCCTTTTTACAATCTAAGACTCTATTTTTTTTAATTACACCATCAAGAATAACATGAAATGTTGATGTATCAGTGTCATTGGTATATTTAAGGTAATGTTATAATTTTTTTGTCCACATATAAAAAGCAAAGAGTTCAGGTATTTCTCGATCATTTCTGTACGATGCCTTACAACGAAAAAGCTAAACCCCTAACATTTTTAGTCATCTTTAAAATTGCGTTTTAGAATATGTTTTCTGAGCGACATTTCTTGTTTTGTCGTAAACAACGGCAATAAAAAATATTATGTGGACTAAAGACACATTCAGAAGAACATAAATCATATTCGCATTTGTACCTGGGAGGCATTTAATCGCTAGCTTTATTTATTTTTAAAAGATAACCCTTTTGATTTGATTTATCGACAAAATTTCCTGAAAATAATTGGGTATATTTTATATAAATCTTTCGCGGGTCTCATGTGATAAGCCTACCATATGAAAACTTCAATTACAATAACTGTCTAACGTAACATCACAATTTATATTATGAGCGGGTCATATATAACAGACTGGAATAAAGGAAGGTTGGAAGGTAATTTTATTACAAGCGCCAGGAAAATGGACGTGTAAGATTCGTACGGCAAAGTTAATTTAAAAAAAGCGCATAGGCTAGGAGTGTAGTGGGTGGGTAAGGGGCGAACGACTGACACCTGTCATTTATCTGCCCAATGTTTTCGCCGGCGTTTATTTTCCTTTTCGTAGATATATATTTTCTCGAGAAATCTGACATATTTTGCTTCCAAACTACTCGAGCCGAACTAACGCCGGGTCCTTTTCGGAATTCGTGTCGTGTAGATTCTAGAAAACCCTCTTAGGGGAGTAATTCTGAGAATATAAATATTGCTCTGGGAAATACTTGCTTCCAAAAACAAGACATTATTTATATATTGTGTTAAGCCACATCACTTACAATATTATTTTGGTAAAATTTAAGACCAGTAAATGCATACGAGTTTTTGAACTTTTTATTTTTATTGAATACTATTATAAAAAAGTACTTTTTCCATTGTTTGCAAAAGTACTTGTCTTATTATTTGCAGGTCTACTGGAACTTAAAAGTAATGGAAAAACATTGCTCTTCGAAAAAGCTTTGGCCAGAAAAAAACTCGTTTATATTTCATGAAGTCACAATTCATCGTTCGATTGTTTTTGCTGCATCAGACACAGTTTAGAAACAATATATTTCAGATATTAATATATACATTGTAGCTTTGGAATAAAAGTTTATTTCTTTTTTTTTATATACAATATTGCAAAACGTACTTTTGGTGATAAAAGAAAAATAAGTAACATACGTTGTGAGCAGAAAACCACTTGAGCCTCTCATAAAATAATGTGTATGTCACATCGAGTTCCCAGCCTCTTTATTCCATGGAGACGGCATCAAACATGCAATATCCGGATTTAATGGCATCGAATTTATTTCCGTCCGTCTAAGGTGACGGATATTGACACAATGATTATATTTGTATGGCTTACTCTTACACAATTTGATTTCCAACCTTTGACTATTTCAACTTGTTTTGTCCTTAGAATCTTTCATCATTCATCTAATTTGGTATTTTTTTGCAGTCTATATAAATGCCCGTATAAAAAGACATGCACGATTTCAACATAGAAATTGAATACCCCTTTAGGATTTCTCTTAGAAAGGTGTTAACGAATTAAAGCACCAAAAGCACATATTTGTAGTAATTCATTCGCGCGCTTATCTCACACTCCACAACGATGTACACCATAGTACTATAAAAAACTATAACTTTCTATTATTGTTTTTTTACTGTTTTATGTTGCCTACTGTCTTTTTCGTGAAGGCATTGGCTGTGAAAAATATAGCTAGTTAGCGATGTTACCAACTAATCCAGCTATGCTGATAGATTTCTAGTTATAAAAGCCTGTATTCTAATCTAATCATTTCCAACACCATTCGAAGGCGCCCTTCGATTAATAATACTGTCATCTTACATAAATAATGAACATTAAGTAATTAATCTAAACAGTTTTGGCCATGAATAAATATGAGAAATTTTATAAATTAACGAAAAAAATAAAAGCGAAAATAAATATTGCACCAAAATATGATCACCTTTAATGACCAGTAAATCTCCAGTGGCTCTACTCTCCCCCCCCCCCCCCCCCGCCAACTTTTCACCACCACTAACCTTAATCTAACCTAACTATATCAATTTATTTATGGACTTTACAAATTTAGGTAAGTTTAAAAAAATGATACGGATACGGATACGAAGTCGTAGCAAAATATTATATCTAATATAGAAATTTTTATGTATTTAAACGAAAAATATATAATGGGTCTCTCCTGGGATATCCTGTTTTTTTTTTTTAAACAAACACTCCCGGATTACAAATAATACAAATTTGAACTGCTTCTGCTTGCCTGTGTCCTAATGGAGGATTTGAACTCCCGACGCACGCCTTGGTTGGAACCAGTCGCGATGCCAACTCAGCCACTGACCTGTTATATCACTTCACTTTCCACGTTTTAATGATAATAATAATAATAATTTGATCAATTTGGATAGCTCCATTTTTGTAAAAAAAAACCACCTCAAGGGCAAAAACTTTATTAAAAGGCACTATACAAAATTATATAAAACCTATATACACCTAGGCACTATACAATAAAATAAAAACATATTCAGAAAACAAACTTAACGGGCGGCGCTACTTCCTAACCTAATCTATTCTAACCTTACCTAACCTACGCGTGCGATGCTGGTGACAAAACTCTAGATACACCCAAATACGTGCACACACTTTGGCCAGTAACTCGAGACCTTATTCAATATCATAAGTTTCTTTCATAATTTGTTACGAAAGTAGGCAATGGTCAACATCAGGCAATATCAAGTTATATTCATTCTCAGAACCTTTCTTATACTAAAAAAATCATAAACGCAGAAGCACAGAGTTGTTTCGAAAACAAAAAAGGATAACGCAATGAAACCTTCAAAGCTTTCTGTAGGTGTATGAATTAGTTGAATTCTCTGATCGTCAAATATATATAATCTCATCTTTAAGAATTTTTTTTTTATTTCTGTCTACTGTTTTTTCGGCCTATAGTTTTGTTTGTCTACAGTTTTGTATGTCTACAGTTTGGTCTGTCTATATTTTTGTCTATCTACAGTTTTGTCTGTCTCCAGTTTTGTCTGTCTACAGTTATGTCTGTCTACAGTTTTGTCTGTCTACAGTTTTGTCTGTTTACAGTTTTGTCTATCTACAGTTTTGTCTGTCTCCAGTTGTAGTCTGTCTACAGTTTTGTCTGTTTACAGTTTTGTCTTTCTTCAGTTTTGTCTCTCTGCAGTATTGTCTACCAACAGTTTTGAATCTAAGTGATCATTTATTACGCATCACACTGCACAGATACCTAATCCCAAGAAGAGTGATCTACCAATTTGAAACAAAAATTGATGTCGCCAATTTACAATAATTTAAGATCTTCTTACGACTCCTAGGCCTCAGATAGGCCAATCTAGATGGTTATCTGTTCATGACAGTTTTTTAGATATTTATTTTATTTCTTTTACGTAAATAACGTACAAGAGTTCCAACTGCTCCCAAACATCTGGAAACCAGAGAGATTATTTCATCCCCAATTGGGGTATGTTGTGAGGCTGAAGGTTGTGGAGAGGAGAAGGATTTGGGGAGTAGGAAGGTGGTGAAGTATCTGGATATTCAGATCTGGTCAAAAAACATTTCTAAAAACTTTTCAATTCTTAATCAAATAAAATTTACTTGCGTACGCCTGGATTTGAACCCGCGACTTCCGCATTGCTAGTCGAGAGCCGTACCCCTTGACTACAGAGGTCGTCAGTTTTAAAATATATGATCAATTGATTTCACCAGACGTATCTAAGCAAAAAATGAGATTAATTCAGACATACGGATTACACAGTTTAATCCATTTATTCCTTTAGCGACGCACGTCGTTTGATTAATTGATAAGCTTTCGCTTAAAATATCACGTGGAGATTTGCTACATGTATATGTTTTTTTCCACCTTTTCCACACTCATACTCTATCAAATGTATCGAACAGTTTATTTGTATGCGGGCTGCTCACAAATTTAATATTGATTAAAATATTGATTTTGTAATTAGGCTTAGTATGTACCTCAGCACGAGGCCTTAATGAACGAGAGGACGTGAATAAATAATCGTCTTGTCTGAAATATTTAGCGGTTAAGAGTGGGTTTTGAACTATCCTTAATGTAACCAGAATTATATCAAAACGTTTTCCCAGAAATGAGATTTGGTATATTCGAGTTATAATATCTGATTAGACCGATTATTACGTAAACCAATCAAGGTGGACACAACTAGTTAAATTTTAATCTATTTTAAAATGGGTTTTTTAAATCAACCCAACTTCACCCGTATTATAGCTTCTTATAATATAAACATATTATGCTATATTATACAGGATATTACAAGATTTACTTTAACATGTGATTCCTGACAATATTTGGAGTAAAATATGTAAATAAAATTTTGTTCTCAGGTGAAATTTTTGATGTTTTTTTTCAACTTAAAACAGTTAGGGTAAAGGTGGAAAAAAACATTAAATAAGTAATAGGGGACCAAAATTTATTTTTAAAAGTTTTTACTCTAAATACTGTCAGAAATCACTGGTGAAATAATTCAAGTATATATCCTTTAACACCCTTTTTTATGGTGCTCCAAATTTTATGTCCGGGTTAGACCTTTCCCAAATGAAAGACTAAACCCTTCCACACACTTTTCCACAAACGAATATCTAGTAAATTCACTCAATGTAAGTGCACTATATAAGTATAATAAATACAAAACAATACAAGAACAATATATCAATCCACCAGAAACATAATGGGAAAATATTCCACCGACTCCAGATATTTTCATAACAGAGGGTTTGGCTCTGATGAAATCCTAACTGGTCCGATAAATCCTACTGATCCCTCAATATAAATATTTAAAAAATCTTTCGTAATCCTACATGTATTTAAAATGACCGACTTTTGCATTTTTATGTACAAATTTTTTGACAAATCTAATACGCCTAAATTTTTAATGAGAGAGCTAGGTATAATGCCAGTAGCCGAAATAACATTATTATTTGTTCTTATTTTTTCCCATTATTATTGCATGCATAATTTTTTTTTACCTAGTGTTATAATATGGTGATATATAAACATAAATTATTTGGACATAAGTATGTAAAAGTAAATAAATATCCATAAGATAAAGTAAGTAATGGAAACCTACTAATTTATTTTTGGAACGTTATCGATATAATTTTTATGTGGAACTTTTATTTATTTTTGGAACGTTATAGATATAATTTTTATGTGTCAAAGAGTCTCAATAAAGTTTCAAAATAAAAAAGGCATAAATTTTTGTCGGAGAAAATGCTTTTCCAATCTACTTTCATAATAATATACTTCAACTGGCTGAAGTTCCCAGCGTTGCCTGGCTTTAAGCAGAGTTTGTAAACAGTGACCTTCCTTTTATTTTGAAGATCAAGTGTTCAAAATGTCATCAATTTTGAATCAATCTTGGAATAAAACTTTGGATTTGTACACAAATCGAATCTATGCCCACCCGGCGTCCGATCGCCCATAGAATAGAAATTCATAGAAATTGTGTATATATGCACTTATGTCTGAGTCCTTGATTCCTCCGGCCAAATTGCATTCCGCTACCGAGAAACTTTGTTTGTGGTATATTCAGATGCATATAAATGCTGTGTTTCAAGAGAAAGACAAATTGAAACTCGATTTATTATTATCATAGTAATGTATCTAGTAATATACCCATGAGGGGGGGGGGGGTAACAGAAAGGCACATATTATATAATCAGGTGGATTGGCAATATAAATTATAATATACCTTGTTCATTAGTGATTAATTAATTAGGTCATGTTAATCTATGAAAGGAGTGAATCGAAAATGCAAAGGCGATAGTCGAACTTGTAGCTTATCGCATTGCTGTGTGTTTAGAAACGTATTTCGTGATGAATGTGCACATCCATTCTTTGAACACATGACTTATTAATTTTATATTTTTTTAAATTCAAGATACTTGTATTGTGGCATTATAAGCGAAATAAAATCGGAAACTTTTATCTATGTACTTTTTTACATTTGCTCCTCACAGGAAACCCTGAGGAAAGTGTTAATCCTCAGGGATCCTATGTCTTGTTTGGGAATACTGTGTGGTGAGTGTTTTCAAGAAAAGGAGGGAGGGAGAGGAAGTTCTGGGAAGGAATACTGTTTTAGGGTAGGAATGTGGGGTTCAGTATATCCAGGTCATCTGCCGCCAAGACCTAGACATACCTCCCTCCCATGAACCCGAGTTAAGTTCCCAAACATAGCGAACCACTTGGAGTTACCTATGACGGAAGTGTTGGTTATCCAGTAAATGGTTCCCGGAGCGGCGGTACCCACTCCTGCCTCCCAAATTATATTTGTGTGGTTGAAGGTTATAGTGGTTATTGGTAGCTAAGTATCTTTTATAAAATTTCACAAGAAAATATCAATAATGTATGTGATTTTTGTATTTTATAAAAAAAATGACTCACTCTAGCGCATCTATTTTGCAATTTCTTTCGTAGAACGAACTTCAAAAGTGACTATAAACATGCAGGGACTCTCGTGTAGAAGAATTCTTACCATTGTTTTTTATTTTTATTTCAAGAAGAATAATGCTTCCCAATTTTTATTTCTATTTTTATTTCGACCTTCTTTAAAATATTTTTTATTCTTTATTTCTCAACTTTCTTATTATTTTTATTTTTATTAGTATTTGTTTTTAGTTTTATTTATTCCCAAATATGTTCTTTTTTTCTTTCCTCTCCTTATATTTTATTTTCTGTTAATAATATTTCATGTATGACTACCACAACACGGGCAATAGCCTAGTATGGTAGTTAAAAAATGGCTAAACTGTAACTTGTAAACATTTATGAAATAATAAAAAAAAGTACAGTGATTTGCCCTTAAAATCTAACACAGTAACACACTATGTATATAAAGAGGAAAGATTTGTTTGGTTGTTTGTTTGCATTGAATAGGCTCCGAAACTACTGAACGGATTTGAAAAATTCTTTCACCTTTGGAAAGCTATACTATCCCCGGGTGACATAGGCTATTATCAAAAAAATTATGGATTCTTACTAAAACTCCAATAATGTAACCCAAGGTGTAAAAAAATTACTTAAAATATTCTTTACATCGCGTGCGCTGCGAAAACTATTGATGATAGAATAAAATAATGAACTACGACTTTACAGAACACATCACTATTTACAAAAAGTGTCGCCACAGCATATGTCTAACTATTATAGTTATGCCACAATAAGGGTTATTTTATTTTAAAAAATTAATTAAAATGTCGCCGCTTGAAAAGGCAATTTATTTGTATCTTGGTGTTAATCCTTATCAACATAAAATACTTTTTATTCAAGACTGTTTCAATAACTTTATTTAACTTTTTGAACTATTCAATTCGGACATGCCATTTGAAAGATATCGCGAGTTTAAAAACGTGAGTATTACAAAAAAGTTGTGTGGTCGCGCCGCTCACCCCGCTCGACTACGGGCCGGGCGGGGTATAACTCCGATCCAAAAAGTCAACCGAATCTTTTATATTATTATCTACTATATTATATTATATTATATTATATTATATTATATTATATTACATTATTATTATTACACTATATAAAGAGGTAATATTTGTTTGTTTGTTTGTGTGTTTGTTTGCATCGAATAGGCTCCGAAACTACTGAACCGATTTGAAAAATTCTTTCGTTGTTGGGAAGCTACACTATCCCTGGGTGACATAGGCTATATTATATTTAAAAAAAAAATAGGCATCCTAAATAAAACTTCAATAATGTAACCCAGGGTGTAAAAAAATTACCTAAAATATTATTTAAATCGCGTGCGCTGCGAAAACTATTGATGATAGAATAAAATAATGTACTACGACTTTATATAACACATCATTATTTACAAAAAAAGTCGTAACAGCATATGTCTAACTATTATGGTTATGCCACAATAAGTATTCTTTTGTTTTAAAAATTTAATTTAAATGTCGCCGCTTGAAAAGGCTCTTTATTTGTATGTTTGTTTTAATCCTTATCAAAATAAATTACTTCGTATTCAAGACAGCTTCAATACCTTTATTTAACTTTTTGAATTTTTCAATTCGGATATTTAATTAGAAAGATATCACGAGTATAAAATTGTTAGTATTAGAAAAAAGTTTCGGCTACGGGCCGGGCGGGAGAGGTGTCAAGAAATGCAGTGCCAGGGGGGTTGGCGGGACGGGGGAGCGGGAGAGCGGTGGTGGGGAAGGTGGAAGTGGAACGCTGGAGGGGAACGCACGGGAAAGGACATGTAAGGAGTAACATTTTATTTATTTGAATATTGCATATATTATAAAAGAAAGTCCAAAAAAACGTGCAGCTCACTAAAACTCAGAAACGAGTCCCGGTTCGATCAAGGGAGCTATATGGTGTGGTAGATCTCTATCCCCCCTAGGGAATAAGGGTATCCGTTTTTACTTAAAGGGCGTGCTTTTAAATATATAAGACAATTTGTCTATTTGTTGTAATTTTTTATTAATAATGTGACATACAAATATCATGAGTTGCTTTGCTGACAAAGAAACTACAATTAAAGTTATTTGTCCGTCTTCAAAATATAATATCACTTTGTAATTATAAACTTATTTTTCAATCTTCTTATTACTTCAATCTGTGCTACCCAGCTAGACAACAAAACAAAAAACATCTATCATTTTCTGTCTCCATGACAACACCTATTTAAAATTCGAACATAAAGGAATCCTATGCATTTCTAGGTAGGTACCTATTCCTTTACATCTCCCCCCTAGGGTTAGAAAATTTCTCTGGAGATTTTCGTCTCTTTCAATTCCTTTTTCTTCTTTCTATTCTTCATTTTCTTCTAGTATGGGGGCAGGAATAAGTTTTGTAATATGGAAAAAATTTGACTCCATCTTTCTATGTCCTGTAGTAATCTTGTATATTGATTGGGATAGTTTATCTTCGATTTTAAATGGACCAATCCTTAACTCATCTAATTTTCTTCTATTTAGTTTGTGACCATTTTCAACATATACCATATCGCCTATTTTAAAATTATGAATTGTTCTTTTTTTATCAATTAACATTTTATTATATTCATGTGACTTAATTGTTCTTTCTAATGCAAATTTTCTATCTCTAATCCAGTCATCTGCTTCTTTTTTTTAAATTTAAGTTCATTTGGTATGAATGAAACATCAGTACCATCCAATAGGTATCTCGGTGCAAAGCCTGTTATTGAGTGTTCCGTGTTATTATATCTATCAACACAATTATGAGCAATAGTTGTCCATGCTTTAGTATTTAGATTTTCATTTATCTTACACCTTATTTTATTTACGAGTGTTTGGTTTAGCCTTTCGTTCAGTCCATTAGAAAACGGCGAATTTACTGCAGTGAAAATTAGTGTGATTGATCTTTCATTTAAAAAAGTTTTAAACTCTTTTGAGTTAATTCCAGGATATTGGTCGGTGAGAACCAAGCCAATTTCATTACAATTTGGTACAATATTTATAAGTTGTATAAAGTCCTTTGCACTCTGTGTCTTTGAGATTACTATATAAGCATATCGAGTAAAATGGTCGACTAAAAGGTGCAAGTATTTTTTGGTTGATCGAGAGCCACCAAATCCCCCAATTGTATCTATTGAGACAATTTCAAGTGGTTTTGTGGCAGGGCCTAAGTGTGACATTACACCATATTTAGCCTGTCCTCTTGTCTTATTTTTTATACATATTTCACATTGTTTGCATAAATCGGTGATATTTCTAGTTAAATTCTTTGCTGTATAAATGTTTCCTATTTTCTTTTGCATTTGTTTTATACCTATATGACACATATTTTCATGTATCAGTTTTATAAATTTTATACTGAGTTCCTCTGACAGTAGTATTTTTTCTTGCTTTCTTACCCTCTTATAATATATATTGTTTTGATATATTAACTTGTTATTGTATTTTTTTATATCCTCATTTTTCTCTTGATCTGTTAATATATCATTCAATGTTACTAAGTTTATTATTTTTAATTGTTCATGTACATCTTTATTAGCTTCTAATACTGGGTTTCTGCTCAAGCAATCTGCCTCTAAATTATTTTTTCCTGGTTTATATTTTATTTCAAAGTCATATTGTAACGTCTAATACAGTGTTGTTTACATTCTTATTATATTTTCTCTTGTTCTCATAATCATCAGTTTGTTTAAACCAGCATTTCTCTTCAGAGTGGAAACGGCTACCTTTATTTAATTTTTCACAAGTTTTGAAGGGCTTAATTTTATCAACTCTTACTTTATTAACAAATGTATTTCTCTTGAATTTATCATAATTATTTTTATTGACTGTTTGTTCATGTTTACCAATTTCATTGAATAGATTTGCAGTCGATGTTATAGATTCCTTATTCATTTTGTACATTATATAATCTGGTAGACCCATAACAATAAGATGAATCAATGTCTGTGTGTCAATATTTTTATTTATCTCTAATAACAATCTTTCTTTCTTTGTAGCATATTCTCGTAATGAACCTCCTTGAAATTTAAAGGCAAATGCAAATTTAACTTGTGACCAACCTTTGTTTCCGTATGTTTCACAAAAATTTGTTTTCCATATTGCCCATTCTGCGTTTACTGTATATTTTATTAACATACTAGTGTACCAATCTAGGCACTGTTTTTCAAGTAAATATTTGAAAGTCTCAATTTTTTCTGCCTCCTTTAATATCTCGAAACGTTTACATTCATTTTCAAAATCATTGATCCATTGGTGTACATTTGATGTTTTTCCTGAAAACTTCTCGAGTAAAAATCTTTCTGCTATTTTTCCTAGATTTTTATTTTCAGTACTAATATTATTGTCAGAAAGTTTCGTGTCATATATAATTTCTTCCAGGTATTGGTCACCAAATTGTATATTCTCACCTTCATCTAAGTAAATTTTCCTCAAATCTTGGGTTAAGGGAAACCATCTTTTCCGTGTTTGATATCTTTTCTTTAGAGAATTCTTAATTTTGTTATAAACATCCGTAGTCGTTATGGCGGTATGTTTGCTTGCATGTTTTAAATCATCGGGAATATCAAATATATGTCCATCGGGTGTCTCGATTGAGGTTACGCAGATCACATTGCTTTTTCCATCCGATGCTGCTGACACTGTAAATGTGAATCTTAATTTTTCCATTTCCAAGGTTATTGTTTCTCTTCACTAAAATTGTAGTTTTATAAGACAATTTGTCTATTTGTATTAATTTTTTATTAATAATGTGACATACAAATATCATGAGTTGCTTTGCTGACAAAGAAACTACAACTAAATTTATTTGTCCGTCTTCAAAATATAATATCACTTTGTAATTATAAACTTATTTTTCAATCTTCTTATTACTTCAATCTGTGCTACCCAGCTAGACAACAAAACAAAAAACATCTATCATTTTCTGTCTCCATGACAACACCTATTTAAAATTCGAACATAAAGGAATCCTATGCATTTCTAGGTAGGTACCTATTCCTTTACAAATATATAAGGGCTGAAAGTTTCGCCCTCTTGAAATTTCTAGAACAGTATTCCGGAAAGTTCTAGGAGGTTCCATAGAGCTGTAGAAAGTTCTGAAAGGAGTGGCGGAGTGTATCGTGGAATGATCAGGAATAGGGAATCGGGAACATCATTGTGCAACATTCCAGAACACTATCTTATTGTCCTGAGCGAAGCCGGGTAACCCAGCTAGTAACTATATAAAGAGAAAAGATTTGATTGTTTGTTTCCATTGAATAGTCTCCGAAACTACCGAACCGATGTGAAAAATTCTTTCACTGTTGAGAAGCTACACTATCCCCGGGTGACATGGGTTACATTAATTTATAAAGTCAGCTAGGAAGGGGACGCGGGAGGGGAGCGAGGACGCACGGGAAGGTGATTCCGGGAGAAAAATATATTTATTTGAATATGGCATTGCAACGCAAGCCGGGAACCAGCTAATATTAAATAAAATCATTGCTTGCCCACTGAAAAATATTCATAATTTATCTCGAGGTAAGAAAAACTACACTAATGAAATAAATTATTTAAATAGCTAATCTGTAGTGTTAATGGTAAAATGCAACTACAAAATATTTCCTTCTACTCTACGTTGAAAAACGATTCAATTATCAACGGTAAAGATAAATCAGCTGCCCCACCTTCCAGCCTTCCACCCTGGTCCACAGTGTCCACCCTGTCCACCCTGCCCGGTGACAGGCGCCTGACGTAAACCAATGAATATAACGTTCACGTCGTATACTAATCAACCCGACGGAAAATATGTTATGTTGTACGTCGGTAACGACGGGAGTTACATTTTAATCGAACCGTTATAAAGTACCAGTGCTTACACTGGTTTCGCCTTTATTACTTTCAATATTTGCCGGTTAGATTGATTGAAAAAGATTAGTTCTTTGTCGAATTTACGAGAATCGCTGCAAAACGTTAAAATTACACGTTTAGAAGTGTCACAAACCTAACGCAAAATAATGCTGTTGTATAAATAAATAGTACATATAAAAGAATACCGAAGGTCGTACAATTTTTTATACAATTAATTCAGATAAAAAAGATTTTGGACACGGTGACATTTAACAGATTGATATCTCCGGTAATACGCGTTTTCATCCCGTGACAAAATATTCCCGACAAAATATCCTCTGACAAAATATCCTACGTACAAAACATCCCCCAACAAAATATCTACTAAAACTTAACCTAACCTAACCTAACCTAATAATTTATTGTCTTTACAGGATGTTGGTATCATTTTAGTCCCATTTTTTGTTAGGTTAGGTTAGGTATTCACTCCCATTTTTTTCTATAAATTTCTAAGCATTCAATATGTTGTTGTCGTGGCAACAAGATGTTCCGTGACCAAAATTATATGGTTATCCTGACCAATCTCACTGGGCGAGGCACTGGATAATTGTAAAGTAGTAGATATTTTGTCGGGGATATTTTGTCGCGGGATGAAAAATAGAACCGATATCTCCAGTGCAACGTCAATAGGTAAATCTATAAGCTACTCGTGCCTGCTTCAAGATACTCGTCTTTTAAATTGCTGGGCTGAATATAGTGTAGAACAGTGATGATCAAACTTATTGGGCCACAAGTGGTAGATACACAGCTTGATATTATTACATTTGCAGTCGGTGGTGTTGTAAACCTTTGTCTTTTCTAAAATGGTATTTTTTTATAAAACATGCATAGAACGCAAATAAAAAGGCGCCACAGGAGAAATTTTACATCTCCTAAGCCACACAATTAAATGCTATCGATTGTTATCATTTTGAAATTAAAAAAAAAAAGCATTAATGCAATACCTACTTGCGGTTTAGGGCAACTGTTATTTTTTTCTTTCAGAAAAGTAAACCAAATTTTATCTAGAAAACTTTTGTATTTTATAAAACGGAAACCTTTAATATACATCAGCCATAGATTTCAAGATTCCATGATAGTTGATTCGCATGTGGCCGCATGTAGCTCGCAGGCCGCTGGTTGCTCGTCACTGGTTTTTCATCGAATAGATTTCCAAAAATGGAAAAAAGACCGATATTTTGACAAAAGTTTAGATGTGACAAATTCAACCCGACGAAATGTATGATTCGAAACTGCGACTTATAAAATATATAAAAGCAAGTGACTGGTAGGAGCATAGTTATCCCAGGTGCAGTATGAAGGGTGATGATTCACCTAATGGTTAGGTTCTGATAGGAAATGTATCGATTAGAGAAGAAGAAAAAGATGTAATTTGCTGCTGTATTTAATGGTGGAGGAAACCTTTGACCAAAGATATTAATTGAATATATTGCCTTTGACTGATAATAATTTATACTACATATAGACAATCATTGATGCACTAATTTATTGAAAACGCGTGAATTCTTTGTCCCAATATTTTACTTTAGATAAATAACTTTTCAAACCTTCATACCTTTGTTCATTGAACAAATCTTGGCATAAAAATGAGTGAGAAGCAAAATTTCCGACCTACAGTCAACAAAAAATTGTGATTACGGGTATGAATATGTGAGGATTTATATTTAGAACGCAAACTTCGCTTTGCAAAACTTCGGAAATAAAAACTTTGTGGCTCTCAATAATTATACTGTAGCCAAACATACACATTTGTTTCAAACCACTTTATTTAAACACTTGGCTCTACCGGTTTATTATAATATTCGAGGTTTTTTATATTATTAAAATTAGTTTTAAAATTCTCCTGATGAAGAAAGAGCACTTCTGAAACCGATGGATTAAAGGGTTTAAATAAAGTGGTTTAAAGAAATTTAGGAATTTATATGGTAACGATTAAAAACTTTGAATTATAAAATCAGAAAACTGTTGTGCATATTACATACCTATTACCTATCCTAAGTTAGAAGCTTAATAGAACATAATTCCATAGTTTGGTCGCCTTCACATAATATATAATATCTCCTTTCTACTATGGTTTGCATTCCCAAATACAACATTTAAACAGCCTCGCCAACAAAACATTCACAATAAGGATGTATTTACAATACTATTATTATAAGTATATATGTATAAATATTTCTGAATAGTTTTCAAATTTTATTAACCACAATTTTATGCATTTTATTTTCATTAATATTAACATTGATTTTGTAGATTATGGCAGCTTATCTATATATTTATATTTTCTATTTCTGCATTTTTGTTATTAATTATGTTTGTATTATCTTTAAAGGTGTTGGTACTAGGTACACAACATTTAAAAGTCCTCTGGGATTGAAATAACTTACGTACCTATCAATATCTATACACTTCGTTTCTAATAAATACATATTAAAATTAAAACGCGGAGGTCCCAATCGATAAAAAATATGACCAACGACTCTCCCCCTACGATGTTATTTCTGAGATAAAGTTTTTTTTCATTCATTTTCGTGTCAAGGGCGGTTTTATATTTCCCTAGACGATATTTTTTGGCAAATAAGATACGTGCAAAAGGTTATTGGCGGTTCCCGTCAAACCACAAAACACACGTAGACGTTCATACAAACACCACTTTCGTACTTCAGTTTTTTTTACTTTTCTCGGCACCTTTGACCATCCACTATCAGATGGAAGAAATTCAATAAAATAAAAACAATAGATCGGCGTAGGGATACAAAAACAATATTTATTAAATAATTTAAGGAAAAGCACCATTAATAATTTTGATAAAAGTTTGTACTATTTTCACTCTTTTACAAGCTGAATCTAGAATCTCAAGATTAAATTTTCTGTAAATATTATTTCACCAAGAAGGAGAGTTTTTTTTATTAATTCTTTCATATTTTTTGCTGTATTTTATTTCAATTTTACATCAATTCTGAGTAAATTCAATAAATTTATGCATTTCAATGTTTTCATAACGAATGTTATAAAAACAAATGATTAAATATTATTGCAGACTTGTCACCGGTATGAAAATAGCCATGCCCATGTTATCGGCCCGGTTCTAAATTAATACCTCAATCATTGTATATAGTTTTTTTCACGTATTTACCACGGAATTCTAAATGCTTCGGTATTTTTGTGGTATCTGCCTATTATAAAACAAAAATTAAAACTAAATCTTTTGATACTTCATGGATCACTTGTACTGAAGACTGGATTAGAATGCCAAGGGGTAAATATATTTTCCCGGGAAATCCCTTATCAAAACCTACACAGATTTTAATAAAAAAAACAAATTTTGTGAATAAAAGTTAATCACTAAAATGAAAAGAGCCTTATTCGTTGAAATAAATATCCAGATTTGTAGTTTATTTCTGTATATAGGAGTTTCTGGTTTCCAATGACGATTTTAGTGCTATTTACGTTGTACTTCGTGACATTAATTTCTGATTTAATAAAGCGTTTTTTTTAAATCAAATTTATGTCAGGTTGTTCCTGAACGACGGAAAAATTACAAAAAATATTCCCAAATGATAAATCTTTGCTCTCAGTTTCTAAAAATAAATTTGGATTGGAGCTGTGATTTGCCCTAAATTTAGATTTTCTGGGAATTCTGATCCACCAGGCAATGTCAAAAATATAATTTCACAGTAAAACTATTAAGAACTTTGTCATAATATGCTGGTGTGAAAAAACAATAACACTTTATTCCATAAATAATTTTACGGGGCGTTGATGGTGAGAAGTTGTTTCTCTTATCTGTGGTGAGAAGCAATATTTTTTTTAAATTTAAGGATAAGAATAAGACCAATTGGTAAAAAAGCTCTTCTCCAATCACTTAAATACTACACAGATGAGGCGTTTAGATATTTAAAAAACAATATGTTGTTGACAATATCCCGAAAATATAAAGTTTCTACATCAGTTGTAAACACGTGAATGACACTAAATAATATTATCAATTTGGATAGGTAAGTGAGTAGGTATATCAGTTAGGTTAGATTAGCTTAGGTTAGGTTTAGTTTAGAGATTAAAATAATCTGAGTCAAATCTAATGTAATAAAAGTTGTTTTAAAACTTATTCACGCCCATTTTTTTTTGTAAATTTTTAAACATTCAATATGTTGTTGTCGTGACTACAAGATGTTCCGTGATCAAAATTATATGGTTATCCTGTACGATCTCACTGGGCGAGGCACTGGATAACAATGGACGAGATATATACTATTCGGGGCGAACTTAAAAGCGCCCTATCTTGTGTGAACGACATGGCAAAGATTAAATTAAATGATAAAAATAACCCTGCTGATATTGAGTAAATTTAAACGTGACTTTTACACATGTGCAATTATAACAAAGTATGCTGAAAGCATCGAATTTCGTCTGATTAATAAGTTCTGAGGTAAGACTTTTTTCGTGATACGGTACTTGCGTTACAACTATTCGGAGCCGATGGGGCTATGGCATCTCTGGTAAAAGGAATGTTGTGATTCTGAAGAAAGGGATTTGCATGCATGATTTGATTTGGTGAATAGGAAGCTTGGGATTGTATATTAATATTTGGGCACTTATTACTTCTTCCACTCCGCACAAGGTACAAAAGAAAATTAATTACACAATGGTGACCCGACAATTCGTCCGGCGACAATTCATCCGGCAACAGTTCATCCGGCGACAGTCCATCCTGCCGACAGTTCATCCTGCCGACAGTTCATCCTGCCGACAATTCATCCGACCGACAATTTATCCGGCGACAATTCATCCGGCCTGATCATTTAGAAGATTTTTTCTTCAAGTAAGTATGCAAAGAGGATATACGGCCGTACAAACAAAATCTATATACTTATATCTGAAGGCATCTTGAGTGGAAATCCGCTGTAAAAATATTTTTACTAACAATAATTTCGACTCTCCGAAGAAGCATGCGTGAAAACCAAAATACGACATACTTATACGTGCAGTGGGCTTAGCAAAAAACCGTAAAGATTCCTACTTGCATATCATATAACTTTTTTATCTGAAATTAACACCATCTTTTTAGGGTGAATTGACTAATCTGTTAGGTTAGGTTAGGTAAGGTTAGGTTACAGCGGACATCCACTCAAGATGCTTTCAGATATAAGTATATCGATTTTGGTTGTACGGCCGTATATCGTCTTTGCATACTTACTTGAAGAAAAAATCTTCTAAATGATCAGGCCGGATGAATTGTCGCCGGATGAATTGTCGGCCGGATGAACTGTCGGCAGGATGAACTGTCGGCAGGATGAACTGTCGGCCGGATGAACTGTCGCCGGATGAACTGTCGCCGGATGAATTTTAGCAGGATGAACTGTCATGGAACCTTACACAATATACCTTTAAGTATTCTTCACATTAGAAAACGTACCTAAATTTATACAAATATTTTCCATCGCAGGGATTCGAACTTTGCTTTCCAACAATTTGACTTCCGAGTCTAAAGCCGGGGAGAACAAGTATTAATCATTTAGATATAAGGAGTGAGTTATAGAATAGTCCACAAAATGTGTTTACTAAGCAGCGCCTTTTTTATTCTTCATTATAAGCACTCGCTAAACAGCCTTCTATTTCACAATATTAATTAAAACACTAAATCATACGTATAACAAGGAATTACAATATATAAAAATATGTATAGAAGTGACTACAATACAAAGGCATACAAATACACAGAGAGATAGAAATAACCCAACATACGCAAACACCTTCTGTGGAATATTTTATACTCGTATATAAGATTTCATTTTTCAAATCAGAGGATACTAATGTATAGGTGCTTAAAAATAATATCAATTAAAAAAAGTTGTCTATTAAC
This sequence comes from Limnephilus lunatus, assembly GCA_917563855.2. Taxonomy (NCBI): domain Eukaryota; kingdom Metazoa; phylum Arthropoda; class Insecta; order Trichoptera; family Limnephilidae; genus Limnephilus; species Limnephilus lunatus. The sequence continues at coordinate 66,771,062 of OU830597.1, read as the reverse complement.
CATTTTTTCAGCATTTGTGCAGTGGTGCAATTCGATTCGATTTTTATTTTCATTTGCATCTTATTTAATACAGGAGGTACAATATAATTGATTGTAGGTTACCCATACACACACCATTTAGTAGTTCCATAAATACACCGAATATGTCAAGCGACCAGTGCATTAGTACGAGATGTCCAAATAATTTCACCTATTCTGATGGTCACCATAAACAAAATTTAATTCATATATTTGTGTTTATTGTCTGATTTTGATTCGCAATGTGTGTACCAGACGAAATCAATATTTGATTAATTCTTTAATAAATTAATCTTTAAAAGTTTGTCGGTAAAATGGTTTGGATGCATATGTGAGTAATCTGAGTACTGAAAAAGATAGAAGGTACACTTTTACCCTTAATTGCATAGGTATAACTATTATTTAGTATTTTTGGATTTGTCTAACTAATGAACAGGACGATCGATAGGTAATAGGATCGAGTATCTGCAATTTGATATAAAATGGAGCTTTAGACCCCTCTGTTGCAGGATATTAAATTGACACTGCGCTGAATTGTGAGAACGTACGTTTAAATTAAATTTGGCAGTCGACTCTGTTAATTGAACTTGTGTTCTCGCAACCAGTTGAGCATAAACTCAAAATTCATTAACCAGTTTATAGAGAACAGATATGGTGAAAAAGTGGTAATGATTTTGGCTGTGTTCGAAATGTGTTTTTAGCGGATTCAAAATAAGAAAAAGTTCAATAATTATATGCATAACGCTTTCGGACCAGATCTGAATTACCTACACTACCTGTCATAGAACATCCATAATAGTAATTGGCGTTCCTATATTCAAATAACGATAATGGTGGTCTTTTAACTCAGCATCGCCCTGTTTAGAGACCACCGTTTAGAATCTAGACATTGCTTTTTTGACAATAGCTCCAAACGTGAGGCTCAGAGGAAAATAATTTCTCTCGAGAACTATGCCATCTTTGGGGATGCTGAGTGGATGATCTTTTAAAGGAAAGGGAGGAGAGGAAGTTCTGGGATGGAAAAAGGTACGAGGATGATATGAATCTGGGAATCAGTGGGTCCAAGAATCACGGACGTACTAATCCATTCCTCCCACAGCGGTGCAAGGCGACGCACGTGTCTCGAAAGTCGGGCTAGAGAGGCCAAATGGTCTCCTTCAACCAGTAAATGGGCAGACGCATCCGCCAATAAAACCTAGAAAAACCTCATCCCAAAAACCCGGGCACCCAAGTCATCAATGCTAGCAAACCACTTCGGGTGAGATGTTTTGGTTATTGAATAAATAGTTCCCTGAGGGGCGAAATCCAGACCTGCCTCCCAAATTGCTTGAAATGGCTTTAGCCGTGCTTGATCACCAGATCTGAAAGGCCGGGTACTTCACATATTCCCTCTTCCAACTTTCCTTCCCTACCCCACTGCCTTCAGCCTCATAACTTATCCCGATTGATAGTCATAGTCCCACTAGTTCCGGACAGTGCGGTATTCAAAACAAAAACACTTTCAATTACCATTTTTTTTAAATTATTTTACTCCTTTCTAATTGTTAATAATATAAGGTGCTGGATGGAAAAGTTTTCATTAACTCAGTCATGATCCATTAGTTTTTATACTTTGTCACACCCTTCCTGATTAGAAAAACAATTACCGGAGCTTCCCCTGTCGTAATGGTTAGTTAATTTATGGAAACGGGTGGATCCGAGGTCATTTAAATTTCACTGAATTTAGTAAAGCAGTGATTTGTTTCATAGCATTTATGTTGACAATCTGACTCACCGATATCAGCACAATCATTAAAAAAAGTTAAAAATTCAATTAGCCTAACAAAGCCAAAACTATAAACGTCAAAATATAAGTCAATATTGGCACGATATTCATAGGAATACCTTTAAGAGTTTCACGTTAAAATAATGATTGTATGTATTTTTTGCTAGCCAATAATTTTATTTTAACGAATAATTTTTCCAAGTAGAAGTAAAATCATTTTATTGGACTTTTATTGATATGATCGCAAAGTACCCCACCTGCCCATCGATAATATTGATTTTCAAGTCATGCTTTAAATCGCCGGAATCTTTAACTGGGCAACTGAATTTAACTACTGAGCTATCGCGATAGAGTTCATATTAATCGATATCATCCAGTGTAAACAAATTTTTAACACCTCGGGCCTCGAGCATATTTTGTCATGGTTAGATTATTTTTGCTTTGCAAGAAAATCCAAATAAATGGTATTTCTAAATGTTTCCGAAAAATAAAAATCGTTTTTGAAAGGTGATGAAATGCGGTTTCAAATTAAATTTATACATCATCATAAAATTTTCTAAATATAATTTTTTTAATTCACACATAAAATTATTAAAAAATGGCTATATTTGTTTTTCTAACTAAAGTTGCTGATAACAAAAAAAAACTTTTAACTTTTTATTAGGCAAATGTATTATAAACATTAATGCCACCTCACTTTTATGTCATTTCATGAAAAATAATTAATTAATATTAAATTTAATTAATTTAATACATTTGTAACATGGGTTAATATAATATATTAATAAATAATTGTTTTTTAAGTAAACCCCGAATAAGTGAGCGTTACTCATGAAACATTTTGGTTTTTACAAACAATACAAGTGTTAAATTCTATTAATTTCGAAATAAAAATAATTAATAAAAATTCCCAAATTTTCTTTTTTTTCCATTTTCGGGCGGACATTTTGGATTCACCGAGGTGTACTCGTAAATTATTTTTTTTCTGTGGTTAACTTTTAGATTTAACTATTTTTTCTTTCTAACATCGTTTATATCATATTTCTCACCTTGAAAGTAAGGAAGACGCAAAGATTTCTATAAGACCTACACGAGCTGTTCCCAAAAGTGAACAAATTATCCCGAGGCGTTAAATAAATTTTAAAAAATCACACTTTATTCCGAATAACTAATTCGTCAATATTATATTGTATTTGATTTAAAAATAAAAATGATTAAAATTATGAACTATTAATTACTTATTTGTTGTCTCTTGGTAGTACATTGTTCTCATAAAAAAATTAAATAATCCATCTCGGGTATTGCGATGTTTTCCCGCACTTATTTCTCGTCGTATATCAATTTATTGGTGTCGTAAATGCTAAAAACGCATGAAAACTAGTTTAAATAATGATAAAAATTATATCATAATAGATGAACAGAAATTTAACACCAATTCGGGGACTTGAATAGATGACTTTAATTTGGTGACCCTCACTAACTAATTTTCAATTTATTTTATTTATGAGAAAAAGGCCTCGAATTAACCCACAGTACTCGTAATGCCCATAAATTCACAATCATTCCATTTCAACTCTTCGTGTCGTTAACACGTATACACGCAAAACATAAATACCAATTTTCGATCCCTTAATGTTGTAATAAAACTTATATAATATGCCAATCGGATAAGGGATCGGCTTCCTTGCGGTAGTAATTACTGCTGACAAGAAACTTTCTCGGGTCTCGCTGTGAAGAACGAGGCTAAATTGAGCCGTTTTTGTGGGCATTTTACGACACTTGATAGTCTTACAAGTTCCTAGAATGGAGATTTAACAATCTGCTAAATTTCTTGCAGGAAAATAATCCTAACCATAATTACGCAGTTACATTTTATCATTAAATCAGATTTCAGGGAAGATTTTCTCTTTCTAATTGTTCAAAAGAAAATTGTTACTTCAGCTCTAGCTCTCTATTTAAAGGAAACTAAAACGTTGAAGAAGAATATAATACTAATACGTGTAAACGAAAATATGAAATATAACACGATACAGTAAAATAAATAGGTAACAGTCGCAATTGAGACTCGAACCCAGGATATCTTGTCTTACCGGGACAACATACATTACATACCTTAACCTTATCGGCCATTGGGACCTCTTATTTATAATCCATTTTTGTGAATTTCATATAATAATAATTATTACATATTATTATCGAAAAAATAACTTTAAAAAATAAGAAGTTAAGGCGATTGTCCCGGTAAGAGAAGAGATCCTGAGTTCGAGTCCCAGTTGCGACTGTTAGGGATCTTTTTATTTTTCTGGGTCTTATTCTTTTTCATATTTTCATTAAGATTTATTAGTAGATACTATCTTCTTCTTCAATCATAAATTACATTGATGGGTATAACCTTCATAGGTTAATATAACAAGAGTTATTACAATAAAAATTAAAACGCTTCAGATTTAAATATTTCCATTGAATCATAAAATTAGATACACAATGCCACACTGAATCCAAAAATTGCTTATAATGGTTTTATGTGCGATTTGGTACCAGATCACAGACAATTGTTAATGTGTTTTCCCATTAACTTCCGTCTTCCCCTCCCCAACTCACTTTAGCATTAAGCATTCCTGAAACTGAGATTATATATATATACAGGATCTTAAGGGACGTATTTGACTTACTTTAAAAGGTGATTTCTGACATTATTCGGAGTAAGAAAAGTAAACAATTTAAAGCTAAGCTTTTAATAAACAAAAATTTTAACCAAAAAAAAAACGACTTAAAAAAATGCACTAAAAGTAAATAAAATAATTTCGTACGATTGTTATTTTTGGAGTCGGTGTCAGCCAAGGTAACTACATACGTAGGTAGTTATAGGTGAGATGTGGAGATCTTGGCTGACACCGACTCCAAAAATAACAATCGTACGAAATTATTTTTTTACTTTTTAGTGCATTTTTTGAAGTCGTTTTTTGTTTTGTTAAAATTTTTGTTTATTTTTTAATGTTTAGTGACGAGCGTGCGTAAAGTTGAATATGTTCGCGTAATATTGAGCTAGTTACTTATTGCAAATTTAAGACATATATGGTTTTCTAACCCATGGATTCCATTGTCAGAACTGGACCAAAAATTAAAATGGGACCACACGGAAAGCACCAGGTTTCTAATAAAAAAGAATCATCAATATCAGTTCACCCAATCAAACGTTCTAAGGTAACAAACATAATTTATTTTTTTTAAAACCGTCGAATTTATAACCTCCTCCTTTTCGAAGTCGTTTAAAAATAGAGTAAGACGTTAAATACGTCATAATCTATTTGATTTAAAAATGTTAAATAAAATTTCTTCACAATGTCTGCCTCGAAACGTAAATGTTAATATATTTCAATATAGCATTTGTTGATGTATTATTCAACCTTTAGTGCATTACACGGTTGATGCAGTAAACCACATGAAAAATAAATTATTTTCGTCACGCAGATTTCTTGCCGCAATGTTCACGACGTATAATTAAACAATTTGAATAAAATTCACCCTTTGTGCCAAGCATTATAAGAATATGATTATTTTTATAATTTATTTGCGCTTTTTTCCGGATCCATTTTTAAAAACATAATTTATTTTTGCTTAATATTTTGTAATATAATATTTTGTAATATATTTCGTAATATTTTCAGCAGCAGTAAGAGAGCAAAAGTAGGTACATTCTCGTTCAATTCCCCTTCCTTCGTTAAAGTTGTCCATCTGTCGGCAAGTTTTCAAAGTTTTCGGGTGAAAATTATGGTAAAATCTTATATTAGATTTTCAATTGAATTAATAATTTTATTTTAGTAGGGTTTTCATTTATCGCAATAATAGCTAAATGCTGCCGTAAAGTTAAAAACCAATTAAAAGTATTGAAATCAACTTCTCCGAAATTTCAATAATGTAAATGATATTCACAAATTACTTCTCAAATGCGGATAAGACTTCAAGCAATTATTAAAGTTTTAATGGGAAATAAATAAGCTTATCAAGGACAATTCAACAATATTTATAACAATAAAATTCCATTAAAGGCTATACTTTATCAACGATCCGAACCATTAAATTGTTTTGTGAAGAAAATGGCAGTGTGAAAATTTTGGTTTGCGCCTTTGCTGAAAATCGTTAGCTGTTCCAACAGTTTTCATCCTAGTTTGAAAAATGGCAGATGGGCGGCGCTTTTCCAAATGCTTTTTCATTTTCATTTTAAAAACTAAAACCATCAGAATGTTTGGATTATAATATGTGAATTTCCTACAATATTAGTACTACATTCAAAGTGATATAAATTACTATAAAGAGAATTGTTTTTTTACTATATCTTTCCTAAAAATAGCCATTAAGGCCATTACAAACGAGTTTGCTTGTGTTGAAGATTCAGCCCTGGAAGCTTTGTTAACGGTTGTTAAATACCGCTAAAATAAGAAAGGTCGTTAAAAATTAATGTAGACTCGTAAATATATACGTACTCACATTATATGTATACAATTTACTCTATACATAATTTTAGGAAGGTTACAACTTAATTGTTTTAATACATTCGGCACTGCGACGTTTCTGACCCAATTATTCAATATATGTATATAATCATCGGAGTGAGGATTATAAATACATATTGTAAACATATGTTGTTCACACTAATAGAGTAGAAGTGAAGAAACATACATTAACCTAATATATATTTATAGTTTTTGAATTGAAAACTTCTTTAGCACCGTTGTGATTTGAAACTCGATGAAACGGAAACGAGCGACACAAAAAGAGACAAACACACATATGTATAGGATTATGCCTGGGAGAGAATGAGATAGACTAATCGGTGTCCTCTTTGTGCGGTGCTTCGTAGCCTATCGGCCCCCTCGTTGTGTGGTGCTTCGTAGAATAAAATGTAAATTTTTAAACTTGATAACAATATTATAATAAATAAAACCTATAATTATCCTACTCTTGATAGTCTGCATTCATTTCATTCTCTTGAAGTTTTGTTTTCTGAAGGTTTCACTTGTACAGCGTATGAACTGCACACTCAGATTTCTTAAAAATCAAGATTTAAGACTTTCATTATTTGAGTAACATTTAAAAAAAAAAACCAACTGAAATCAAACATTATCACAACATAATTCTGGGTTGGAATTATAGATTGACGATCGAGACGGAAATCCAATTACATAACTAATTGGGCGTGTTATCTCCAGACGAAATCGATATTCAAATCTCAGCTTAATTTATTAAGCGATCATTCCGAATATAATTGAGACGCAGGATATCAAAAATCAAATTTACCTAATTGGAAAACGGGAAAAGTCCCCGAGGAAATTAAATTTGTGCTATCCAATTATTTTTCTTTAAAATCTCACATAAACGGATATCACTTTCTGTTTCGCCTTACTTGAATTGTTTCTTTTCTCATGGTGAAAAACTTTTGTTAGCCATCCGATGGAAAAAAAAACTTGTTTCTTCAACCAGAAAAGTTGTTAAGCCGCTCGGACCGGCTCGGGTACTTATAATAGAAATCAGTTGAGTGCTCTGCCGAAAGTTCCTACACCGGCTAGTTTATCCTTAGATTCTTTTTAACACTTCCTCACTGCAGGAAAACTTCCAAGAGAAATCGATGCGTAGTATATCTCTATTTAATAAAGGACAACGATTTAAGTAAAGTGCGCGATGGAGACTTTCAAGTAAACAACTTTGATTTATTTATTTAAATGTATTTGAAAGAATATGAATTCACAGCGACCCCATAAACTTCATCCATCTTAATATCTTTAACTTTGGTGTGTTTCTTATGTTATTCCGACTTCCCCAATTTATATCAAATACAGACTAAAACCGAATCTACTAAACTGAATTATAAAAAAACATAATCTTATATACTTAATAATTATTTTAAAAAAATACTAAATTATATATGTTTATAAAAAAATCATATTAATTTATTATAAATAAATTATAATAAGTAAATGAAATCCTCAGCGTGGGAGATCCCAGTGAGGATATCATTATCTCTACACGTAACTAAGAAAGAAAGACTAGTTTCTAAGTTAAATCTATTTGTTGCCTCAAGTAAGTCTATATGGTGAATAAACCTCGGATAAGGTCAACGCGTCCTCATACGAAGATGTTGGATTTTTTATGGATTTGTTCCAGCATATTTAGTTTGGTGCGGAGTCCACACACAACTAGCATACTCCAACTTACTTCTTACGACGCCTTCGAACATGGCTACCAGTGCATCTGAGTCATCAAATCGTTACGGCCCGACTTGATCGTGCCGTGTCTTAGTTGGGTATCCCCGACATCTTCTAAACACAAATAAATAAAACAGCTCATATCACAAGAGTCCCGGCTGCCTTGAGCCAGTAAGACTATGGCATCCCCAATTGGAGTATGTTGTGAAGCTGAAGGTAGTGGGGAGGAGAAGGAGATGAGGATGAGGGTGTTGGGGAAGTACCAGGCTATTCAGATCTGGTCACCAAACGCGGCTAAAACCATTTCAAGCGACGATTAAATTCTGAGTGGTGGTCTTACTCCTGGGAGATACTGAGAGTATCTTCCAGTCACAATTAATTGTGAAATAAAAGAAATTAATCAAATAAAATTTATTTGCGCATGCCGGGATTCGATTGTGAAAGACGGAACAAGTAACTTGAGCTAAGTTTGAAGTGATTTTTGTTGTCGGTTGTTTATCAAATGCGATGTTACCGGAACGAGGCAATATATTTATTAAATTATCTTATTTGGGTATAAAAGGGGGAGGGTTAGGAGAAGACGGTTTGACCGCAGAGTTTGACCACAGGGATCATATCGTATCCAGTTGCCACACGCTGCTCCCGGTGCAATTTACCCCAGCGCGACCTGCACCGGATAGCCATTCTCCAAGGAGGTGGGTTCAATTACGAATCCGGTCCGCTAATTTGCCCTTGTCCCGGACAATTACCTTTCACTCAAAGCATTTTACAATGATTTTGTTTTAATTTTATAAATTGGTACATTTGTGTCTAGTGCGAGTACAAAGCTGTAAAAATATCATACAATTTGTATAACTTTTCCAATCTAGAAAGTTTCATGTACCAAAATGTAAATAACGTTGCTAGTTGAAAGTAATTGCGGTAAACTAAAAAATCCAGATGGCTAAAAATACACGACACCAGAACTATTTACTACGTTTTTACTGCTTCAGATTAAATACGTTTTCCTTATGCAGGTTGCTTTATTTATACGAATACGCCAAACGATTTGAGCATAACCGTGCCTTTGTCAGTGCAGATATAAACTAAACAAATAAAAATTCTAAGAAAGCCATATGATAATTTACCCATAGCACGAAGTGATGTTAATAACAAAGCCGTTTAAATGAAGTCGTAATAATTAATACAGCCCAAGTTGTTTGGGAATAATGTTTGCAATACAAAAAATAACACTCTTACAACACAATCACACCACCACAAATCACAAACCGACACTATAATGTAGCTAAACAACATACTACGTCAGTATACAGACAATATATACTATACTATATCCGTACATAATTAAAAACAATCTTTTAAATAGGGTAAAAGTAATTAGAAATGTTGGAGTTCTATTAGACAGTAAGCTTCTTTTTCAATCTCACGTCGAGCACATCAGGTCTAAGGCTTTGAAAATGCTAGGATTTATACTTAGAGTAAATTCTGTTTTCAAAAATCCGCAAACATTTAAGATTCTCTACATATCATACGTCAGAAGCCACCTAGAGTATGCTTCAGCAGTATGGAACCCTCATTGTTCTACACATAAATCAAATATAGAAAGAGTCCAGACAAAGTTTTTGAAATATGTTATGCATGCGAAATGATGTAAATTATGTCTCTATGAACCTCAAAACCCTTGATCAACGCAGAGATATAAGAGACCTAATAATGCTTTATAAGATAATCCACAATTTTATCGATAGCCCTTACCTATTACAAAATATTAATTTCAGATGTCCAATAAGAGTTACTCGATCTCCAGACATATTTTATATTCCTAAGAGCAATTCTAATTACCTATCTCCAAAATGTGTTTAAAAGAAAAAGCTGTAGCACCTTTAGTAGATTATGCACAGACATTGACGTGTTTAACACGAACCTTGCTAACTTCATAAAAATCGTAAAAAGTAATATTCAATGGAAAACCTAATGTTTCATTAATTCCTTATCTTTCTTTTACATTTTTCATTTCAATTTTTTTTCATTGTCATAACATTTTCTTTTTTGATTTCAGCAGTTTGCATTAAATAACCTCTTCAAAATTTTTACAGTATATATTACCCTTTAAAATACATTTTTTGTAGATTTAAGTGAGTAGATGCACTTTTTCAGAACTGTTTAAATTACATATTTTGTTTGTTTTTCTTTTTATTATGGTCTCAAATTTTTATGTCGTTATTTTATTGGTCAATGATATGATTATCTCTAACACTGTTATATTTGAACTTGTAATGCTGTTTATAACGCTAACAAATAAAATAAAATAAAAATTCATCTACCTAGATCCTAAAATCTTTAACCTTTTCGTTGATAACTTGAAAACCGAAACCCTTTCAAAACAAGAATAATGCTATGGATCCTTACTTCTGATATATATTTCAATCACAATTCCCATACATTCTACGTTCTAACAATCTAACTACTTAAACTCACTTCATACATGGCTTACATTCCCAATTTAATTTAAAAGTCGTATGAAATGGTTCCGCGTGTTTTCATCCCGCAACAAAATATCCTACCAAAACCTAACATAGCAAAAATGGGACAAAAATAATACAGAATCCCATAAAGACAATAATTTATTGTTTAAAAATAGTAAAATGGGACAAAAATAATACAGATATCCTGTAAAGACAATAATTTATTGTTAAAAAATAGTAAAATGGGATAAAAATAATACAAACATCCTAAAACACGAATGTGCTTTAGACCACGTGACTGAAGTAACACTTCACTAACTTATAAAACAAGAGAGAAAGAAAATGTGCGCGCGCACTGCTCTCTCTTGCTCCTACAGTGTGATACAGACAATAGGCCTACACTGTGTCTTAGATATACGAAACGTAACTGGCTATGAGAGAAAGAGAGAAAGAAAATGTGTGCTCTCTGCCTCTACAGTGATATACGAAACGTAACTCTCTCTCTTTCTATCTTCACTAACTTATCTCTCCCTCTCAACTTCCGTTCGCCTCGCCCGATCACACTTTTCGTAACGCTATCGTCACGCATTCACCAGATTACTCCCCAAGTTAAGCGTGCGTCTTTACAGAAGTTTTACTTCAAAAAGTTAGATTAGGTTATGTCAGATTTTAGTAGATATTCTGTTGGAGGATGTTTTGTTCGTAGGATATTTTTCGGGGATATTTTGTCACGGGAGGAAAACGCGCATTACCATATAACATATTTATAAATCATACCGTAACAATCCGTGAGAAGTAGGTAGTTTAGATGTAGAAGAATTCTACAGTTATTGGTTTATGTAGTCTTGTTGATTACTGTCTGTATCTGTGTGTTCTCCTCAATAAAAAACAACTGAATTTTATAATGTAATACATAGGTAATGGAATATTATCAAGAATATTATGAATAAATTCAACGTGTAAACTTAGGGAAATGTATAAATGGCGGTTGGAATACTACTAAAATGTATTTATTCCACAATTTTATTGCATGGTATAATAATAATTAAAACAATACACATTTTAAAATAATTTTTACATAAATATAAGTACACTCGGAAAATAATACAAAGAAGTAAAATATATGGAACACTGTTAAAATAAAGAGTAGATGCAATATGCATATTCTAAAAAAATGTTTTTATGCATAAGGGTCAATGTATTCACCAACATAACCGCGTAGGGTTACCTACGCACACTTATCCCTGTACAAAACATAAATTAAACTTTAAAAAAAACTGAATTAATGTTATGATTTTAGATTTTCTCAGCCAAAAATATTATCGTTATTTATTTTTGGGGTGTTATGCCGTGTTGCACTAACTCCTTCTTTCGCGAACGTTTCGGACAGCGTTACAGTGTCCACCGTATAGTTCTAGGAGGCTGATTGCAGCTTTTAGACTCAATCTACAATTTTCATGACGTCTTTAAGAAATTTGCTAATTGATCGCGAGGAAATCAAAAAATTTGACCTGCTTAATGCTATCGTCTACGATACTTTTATTATACCTAACATCTTATAGATATTATAAAGGCGAAAGTTTGTATGGATGTGTGTTCGTTACTCTTTCACGCAATAAATACCGAATGGAATTTAAAAATTATTTCACTAATCGAAAGCTACATTATATGCTATAGCTAATAGGCTATATACATTGGTAATCTCTTTCGTTATGAATAAGCTTTGGCGTTATGAAATTATTTATTATACTTTTATTGGCAAAGCGTGTTGCTAAGTAAATGTTTGACGTTGGCTATCATTTTGTTATTTATTTAGGTTACTGTGGAGATTTCTTTGAAAACAAAAATTCAAATACGAGTATTCTAATATGAATATTTAGTGTAAAAATATAAAATAGGTACTAATCTACATTTTGACCTACTATTATGAATTCGAAATGGCGCGTATTTTATTGTTAATTTATTTTTAGAAGGGGTGGGGGGGGGGGTGACGTGGCAGTGGGGAGGGGGGGAGGGGAATATGCGAGCGAAGCCGGGGGCCAATGCTAGTTTTAAATAATTGTATTTTATTCTTGGAAACAATCCTCTACCATAATAGTAGTAACTATGATGTTAGAAAATTTGTGGTTTACACTTTAAGAGTGGCTGAAAAATTCCAACTAGTCATTTAATTAAAAAAAGCTTTTTCGAAATGCGCAAATTTCTCACAACTTTTGCATACGTCACGTAACGAGGGAGATAACAGATCGCCTTGTCTCATAGTTGATTGGCGGATATTTTTATTACGTGAAATAAGCCGATGTTAAAGTAGAATAAAAACCTTTTTCTTGTGTGACCACGACTCATTTAGCTGAGATGGGCTCGTTTACATTTAGTGACTACTTAAAGGACTTGTAATGACTTCATTTACGGAAGAAATGTTAAATGGGACCAATAAATCTACGTAAGTCTTTCGCCAACCAATTTCAACACTAAAACAAAGCTCATGAAGACAGCTTAAACGGAATTTATAATCATTATGACTTTATCAAACAGGCTAACAATAAAATATTATATGCTTTGAATCGTTTCATAAATCATCAACGTAATAAGGTATTTAGTAGAATTGAAAATTAAACATCAACGCAATTAACATTATATTTCTGCTATTTAAGAATAATTAACTGCCATCAATTTGACGAGTTTCGTGAACAATATTTTGGAGGTAGTTTATATCACAGCCAAAATGGAATGATTGATTGTGAACAAGATATCAATCATCCCTCGTACGAGTGGAATAATGGATGGATAGTGCCTACCTATAACAGATAAACATATTACACTCTCCAGCATAGAATCGCAATTACAACCAAATGTTGCAATTCATCCCTACACAGGAAACTTAAAGTTTTCACTTCCTATCCCTATGTTTGAAGCCAACCCATCGGATCTCCCGCTACCACCTTTACCACCCAACTTCAACTACCTCCTCTGTCCTACCCGCCTCTCCCCCGAAACCCTCCCACACCCGTCACCCCAGTACATCGCCTCTCGTATTCCCGGTCGCCAGGCAACCTCCTTCCTCCTTCCCAACCGGGTTTACTGGGTAGGTGTTTATCTACATACTATAAAAGCGTTTGCGCCTCCTTACAACAAGGCAAAACATATAAAAATATATTAAATAAACATAACCTACGGATCATTTTACGCAATCATTGGAGAATGTGTTAAACAATATAGTGGTAACAAAATTCAGGTTGTGGAAAAGTATGGTCAAGATTTTTTGTTGCAGACAATCTCATACGTAAAGGGTGTAAAATGGGTTAACGAGTCTGTCGTGCGATAAAGTGACAAACCTTAGTTAGTTTTTTTTATTATTTTGTAATGGTAACGTACACCACTTTTACTTCCTTTATTTAATATCTCTTTTCACGACCGTTTTACGTATCCTAAGTTAAGTATTGCAATCTTCCCTGAAAAATATAAAAAATTTGTGAAGATGGCCTTCTGAAAATATGACCTTCTTAGATTGTTTTCAACTTTTGATGTTTATGGCAATGAATTTACGTATTCATATATATTTTTTAAATGTCATCCCCCCTGAAGGTTTAAATAAGTAAGATAATTAAATAATTGTAATTAAACCACGCATTTAACATGTTCATCCACAACTTTACTGAAAAATAAATAATATTACTGTTACCGCTTTAAAAAAAAGTTTTCGTCAATAATTTACCGTGACTGATGTATCGTTGTCGCTTTAAAAAGCCTACATGTAAATAAAAACGAAATCATAACATCCTTTTTTATTATATTTTATTAGTGACTGGCGCAGTAACCATTGATTTGTCCTTCCTCTCGCCAAAGCGGGATAAAAGATCACTCCTCCATACATTCCGTTGGATTTTAGCTGGCACAGAAGAGAGACCACCATACATCGTACGCCGAGAGATATTAGGAAAATTAGTAAGGAAAAGACAGCGTGACACTCTCATTCTCGATTTTCCCTCTTATTCTGCGGGGAAGAAAGAGACAAATAGTATCGATGAGAGCACAATCAGCACGAGAGGAAAAGTGATGTGAATTCACCGAGAAGGGAAATTAGAATGAGCGAGACGAAGCGATTCTCCATTTAACCTCCCCCCTTTGATTGGAACGGGACGGGCAGAATTGTCAGCCCCCAGCATCGATCGCCCGAGCGGCGCAACCTGGCGGTGGATTTTTTAACCTCAACAACAAATAAAAATACAACTACTAGTGCTTCATAAGTTGGGAAAATATTCATGTTTTGATACACAGAGTCGCAAACAAAATTCTTCATTTTACGACCACGACGTTTATCTACAATTAAATACTCAAAAACCATACGAACTAAATAAAAGAAGGTTAAAATAGAATTTGGAAGGAATTCATTATTAAACCAATTATTATTCCCTGCCTGAACGCAAGCTATAGAAAACATTATTTTGAAGTACGCAATAGGCCGCTTGCATGGATTTCATAACGACTTGGAAAAAATCGTGTGGATAGATTTTTTTACTAAGATTACGAAAATGTTATTAAAAAATTTTAGAAATGATTTTTTTTTATTTTTTTTTAAATAAATAAATCCATTATTTGAGCTCGTGACGTCACTACATGAAAATGTCCCGTCTCCGATTATGTTCCCTTAATTTTGTAAAATTCCACACTGATTAATTTTTTTTTATATGGCAACACTTTGATTTCTGGCGAATTTTTGAATTTGCATTTAACGTTCACTAGATTTATTGTTTGTTCTATGCGAACTTATCCTTTGGTTTGATCTTTTGATAAAGATGGCGGTGTTTTTAGAGATGTTACGAAGAGAACCCCGTACAATGAAAACGTTCTTTTTTTAAAATGATTTTCGGCTATGTAATTATCGTTTTTTCGCACTCATAAAATTATGTCCCGTCTTTCCGGTTTATAAAAAATGGTCTGATTTTTCGGATTGTAATTTCCAAAAAATCGCCAGGGTTTCAAAAAAACGATTAAAAAAAATAATTAAAAAATGTGATGCAAGTGGCCTATTATAATAACTTTCATTTATTTTATTTCTTAAATGTCTTATTAACTTGATAAACTGACAAGTTTTAGTAAGTACTGATTTACCAACACATTTTTGTAAGATTCTACCAGTACCTGTGATATTTTCTCATTTCAATTTGCATAATCAACAATAATTAATTTTATCCAGAAAACTCGAATATCTTTCATTGATTGTTAGCAATGAATAAGTTCCAAGTTTGTTTTCCGCTCAATAATTGACATGTCATTCCAAAATATTCTGAAAGCGGTTTCCGGGTGTCAACATTGGGAATTACGGCAATTTATAATTCTTTATTAAATCCCAATACTGTAAAAGTGCGTAAGACGCTGGAGAATTCTTATTACGGACGCAAACTTTAAGCTAGCACTGAAATGTAAAAAATTGAATGACAAAACTTTTCTTCCCGCCTCCCCCCGCCTCTCCCCGCTTCTTTCCTCGCCCCGCGTGACTGGCAGTTAGTCTCGAACAGCTGCTCGCTTATTCCCTTATTCAGAGAGGTCATCTGGAGTAGATCTCGTTTGGCTGTAACATTCCCAAGTCGGCTTGTGGCTAAACACCCCATTGCGGAGTATTATGAATGTGACATAGAAAGCTGGCAACTACCGACCCCATAACAAGTCCATGCCCCAGTTAAGAGTATTATGTATATACACACATCTAGTCTTTCTATGACGTCACCGGAGGGGTAGCCAAGGTAAGGGTTCCCTGTGAATATTTATACGATAGAGAAAATCTAAATAAAGTTCGTCTTTTCCTCGGGGCGGGGAGAGGACTTTTTCCAATCTATTAAGTTGAAAAATAAGAGAGAGAATATTTTCCACCCGGGAATGGAAGCTATATCTCGGTCCCATTGCTCCCAACATTACGATTCTGTAAACTTAAAGCTGGGCTGAAACATAAATTATTTATTTATTAATGCAAAACTTTCTAACTGATTTGATCAAGTAAATTTCATACTTCATTGGATAACCGAACATACAAGTTTTTTTGCAGATAACTAAAAAAAATCTATCCCTTTTCAATACATTTTTTGCGTTATTCTTAAAAAAATTATGAATTTTACTATGGCTTGGTTCCTCTTCCAAAAAAATTCACAATCTGTGAAACGAATTTTCGCTAGAATTTAAACATACTCAACGAAACATTTCCTCGAATGGAAACTGTCTTGTGGGGTATATTTTTACCGCAGAGTATCTTTTATATCGACTGAATGAAAAATAAATCTCCGAGGAAAGTTCCGTAAGCGCAATAGATGAGTTCACACTGGCACGCTTTTGGAAGCCGCTTACAAAGATTCCCGTCCTGAAGTTTACCTGTTACGAGATACCTACCTCACCTCACCTTCTAGGATTACTCTGCTTTGGTTATGTTACCTTTGTGTCGTCTCGAAATACTGCCCTGTTATAGACTCCTCAAAAGATAGTTAGAAGTAAAGGAATTTTCAACGTATTATTTTTTTCTTTTTACATTAGCTGCACACAGGATGCCCTGAGGAAAATAATTTCCCTCAGGGCCTATGTCATCTTAGTGAATTCTGTATGGCGAGCCTTTTTAAGGAAAGGAAGGATAGGAATCCGGAGGTTCGTGTGTCCAGGAATGATCGACACCTGAATCCATCTCTCCAACTACGGTGCAAGGCGGTGGTTCAAGAGAGTTCGGCTGGAAAGGTCAAAAGGCCTCCTTCAACCGGTCTCTCTTGATCCGGCCCGCCACGCAGCAGGTGGGCAGACGCATCCGCCGCCAAGACCTAGACAAACCTCACCCCTATAAACCCGGGCACCCCCGCTAAGTCACCAACCACTTGAGGACACCTATGGCAGAGGTGTTGGTTATCCAAATCCGGCGGTATACATAACCGCCTCCCAAATTGCAAGTGTAAAGAAAAAGTAAGAGGACAAGTGACAAAGAAAAATGACAAGTGTAAATAACAATAGGTTAGGAAAGGAAAAAAAAAGCCAATGCCAGAATTACTAATAAATATTAAAAACCTACAATGATAGATTTAAGGTTATAGAAATTGATGGTATCTAATACATTTGTCATCTATTTTCGTGATAAATCACTAGTTTGTACTAAAGTAGAATAGATATCACTAAAAATTGCATATTTGTTTTTTGACAGAGTGAAAAAACTGGGAACGCCCATTGCCCATACCATACCGGCAAAGAAGAAGAATTGTTCAAATGTCAGTTACGAATTTTGGGTTAGGAAATTTCTGTGGATTTGCGCACATTATATTTTTATTTCTAAAATTATTTAATAATCATCTTTGACTCTAATAAGGATAAAAATATTGTGGTTTTAATAATAATACTATAAAGACAAGAAAAAACATACAAAACGCACATTAATTAAATTTACCGGATATAAATATATCAAGGATAAAACCACTCGTCCATATGCTGATAAACCAGCTTATAAGTACAAAACTTGATACTGTATATATATATATTTACAGTATCCATACACTAGTGTCAACTTATTCTTAAGTTATTTTTATAGTCGATTTAAGGTTTGAAATAGGAAAATAATGCACAAAAAAGTATATTTTAATAATAATTATATGTAACTTCAGGTACCCACTGTCGGGTCACCTCCCTGTTCTTTGTTTGTACCCTTCAATTTATTTTTAATACAGACATTTTTCGATTTCTCCGTCTTATCTGTTAAAATAAATGAATTATTATTATATTAGCCTGAAACACTCATCAACGTTGCTTATAATAATTGTTACCCTTTGTGCTATGCATAAAAATCTTGTCTTAAACATTAGTTTACCAATTAAAAATAATAATAAATGAATTATTGTTTTTTTTTTTTTTTTGGTTTTAGGCAATTCACCCTGAAAGAGTGCTGAATTATTGTTAATGGTTCTGTGAACATTTAACAAAAAACTAAAACTTATAAACTTGCATTTGCACCACCCTACTTCCGGATTATCCAATATCTTAACCAAACTAGTAGGTACATAATCACTTGTTTGAGTTGATATGACCAGTGGATGAGTTGGCATCGCGTTTAGGTCCCATCCGGGCGTCGCGTGTTCGATTCCTCGGCTGGCTAAGTCTTCTATTACGATACAAGCTTACTGTGGTAGTAGGAATTTTTCAAATATTGTCAGGTAACTCGTAACCCGGGAATGTTTGTCTTTCTTTTAAAAAAATAAATAAATATAGTTCTGACGAAATTATATGATAAGCGAGCTAGTATATACATCTTTCGTTCAATTAAGTACATTTTAATGGTAAATTCAAACTACTCAATTTAATTTATTCATTTTAAAAACATTATAAAATTAGAATTTCATGGCGTTTTTAAAAGAGAGAAAGCATTAAGATTCAATTTAAACATCAATGAAGCACAATCAGACTAATAGCATAAAAGCTTGCCGTCTAAATTGTGCTTCATTGATGACATATCGATATTCGAAGTGATTCTAATTAACAACAAGACAGCTCTCCCAACTGGCATGACCATGCGGAGACAAAACAGTCTATGCTGTCGGTGACGGAGATAACCATCGAGAACATAGAAACTAATGCTCTCCTTGATGGTCGTGTTAAAAGTTATGCGTAATAACGAAATAAAACTCAATTATTTATTGATTCACAAGAAAAAAATGCATATTTTTAAATTATGTTTCCAAAGAGATAAATTAATAATTCATTTACCAATTAAAATATTTATAAAAGCAAACGCGCTGTTTCCACTATTTTTCTGTGGTTTACGGAAATAATACAAACAATCCAAGAGTTTTTGTTACGAAATCCTTAACCGAGCGGTTCCACTCTTGTGGAACACGACGAAAATTGTCAAACCAAATTTTTTTTTTTTTTTTTAAATATATTTATTTTTTAAATATTACATGGTTAATACATTATATAAAGTTTTTATTCCAAGAATACATTGTTAATTAACCTAAGAGACAAAGAACACGTAAAATATATACGTAATTGTATTTTTCGATCATATATATAAATAAATACATAAAAATACTTAATCTAAATATAACTTAATGTAATAATAGTAAAGATATTATAATTTCAGCAATTCGGGTATTTATACGCCGTCTTATTGCATAATTCGGATCGCAGGACCGCAGAAGAGGGAGAAGGTTTTAAATTGAATGTTCCATGAGTAGAAAATTTGATGCGGAATTGGTTGATGACAATCTCAAATTCAATTCGAGTGAATGTCTAACGTTTATGGATTGTAGATTAAGATTTATCCAACAAAATATTTGATTTATGAAATGCGAAAAAGTTTCGGTCAACCATCAAAACCGTTGTATCGTAGTGAAACTAATTTGGTAGAATGTAACGAACTGAATACGACTACCAAAAAAATGTACATAACTAGTTAGTATTTTTTTTAATAGTGAGGCAATTCATCATAATCAACTTTAATCGGAATTTTAAAAAAAATCATGATTTTAATCGATGGTATTATCTTTTATCCTACTAATAAGTTATTAATCAGTTTGCATAAGTTTCATAATCGTTTTTCCAAATATTTTCGCTTTTCAACAATTATTGAAAAGTTTTGAGACCAGTCAGTGACTGAGTGGTCGAGGGGTAAGACTCTTGACTCCCAATCCGAAGGTCGCGAGATCGAATTCCGGCTTGGGAAAATACATTTTATTTGATTAATTTGTGTTATTTCACAATTAATTAATTTAAAAATAATATATAGTATATTTGGGGCACTCTTAGTATTGCCCTGGTATAAGACCACCATTCAAAATTGAAACGTTGCTTGAAATATCTTTAGCCGTGTTTGGTGACCAGATCTGAATAGCCAGGTACTTCCCCACCTTTCTCTTCCCCATCTCCTTCCACTCCTCACTACCTTCAGCCTTACAACGTACCCCAATTGGGGATGCCGTAGTCCCACTGGCTCCAAACGGGAGCAGCTGGGACTTTTGTGAGGTATTCATATAAAAGATAAAATTACCACCTTAGACATCGTGAGTTTAATTCCTCGGCTGGCCAAGTCCTCCATCACTGCAAAAACTAATTAATGTCCTGTTTATGATGGTAGTAGAAGATTTTCTTATATTTTGGTTATTTGCAACCCGGAAATATTTGTGTTTTAAAAAAAAAATAGACGTCTTATCTTAGATTTTTAACAATTTTGTCAAAAAATGTGATTATTTCGCGTTTTGTAATGTTCTGCTTCAGCTCGATGATATACTGTTTTTATATTAAGCCATTAGAATATAATCCAATCCAAGTAGGAACTACCCATAAATATAAGACATTCGTTACGTAATTAAGTTAACTACGTCAGCAAAATGCTAATGGTGTGTAATGATTACTTGACCGAGTTATTGAGGGAATGGGCCATAAATGGAAATATATATTATAACGAGTTGGATATCATCAGCTTCTGTAAACAGTGGGAGGATAGGTACATCAAAATATAAAGGGTTTTGATGTTGTGTGCACATTACTGAAGACATTTAGTACCCACTTCATACTTTAATGTTTATATCTGAGTACCCAAACATTTTAACCAAAATTAGTGAAGTCCTGAAACTCACGCAATAATCATAAAACGTTATCATCTCCAAGAGTAAACGTGTTCCGGCACAGCGTTTAATCTACACTCAAATGTGACAGTAAAACCACTTTGAAAAAATAACAAACGTCAAAAATGCGGTGATAACACTTAGGTACTGGGGGACCAGCTACATAAACAAAATTGGCATTTGAGCTACAGAATAACGCCTAATGAAGTCTGGTAAATATGCAAACTAGGCTCTACATGACAATATTTCATTAAGATTTTATGACTGACATCGAACTATTGGTAAATAACAGGGTTTTTCAAATCACTTTTTAAGCAAAAGCATAGGTACGCCAATCTGATTTTTTGTGAGCTTTGGTTTGTTTGTCACTTGGATATACATATAAAACTAGTTTTAAGGTGAAAGTGGTGCATTATTTCCATAAGAAACAAATGGCTCTTTTGAAACGCCCAAACGCCACGACGTATTTCGTATTGGCAAGATTAACTATTGATTCTGTGAGGGAATAAAATACACTTTAAAAACGTAATTTTTGACTATATTCTAGTTAGCGATGTGAGATATAAACTGTCTGTATTTGGAAAGAAATTCAAAACAACATTTTAAGGAAGTCTAAGTTGAAGTATTATGATGCAAGGATAGAAAACCTATTCACGAAATGGTGAGTTTACCTAATGGATGGAAAATAAGCGTTGGAGATTTATGTTCAAAGAGCAGATAACATTGTATACTGACCAATTTACTGCAGTAGATAGTAGGTGGCTTTTCATTGATAGAATTTAAACCCAATGTTCTCTATTGAAATGAAGTCAGGCAACATTATTTGACAAACAAGTAATAGATAGGTGTTGGGATCCGCACTGAGCTTCTCATATTCACTAGTGGCGAATATATCAAAATGGTATGTTAAATTTGTTAGTTTGTCATATGGAGAAGACTCAAAGGACATGATTAATCATATCAAAATTTGGCACAGGACGATTGCGCATAAAGTTTAATACCATTATTTATGTCTTTAGCACTACACTCTTTTGAAATACATGAAAAAAAATCCAAATAATGCATTAAAATTATAATAATTCTCTTTGGTAAGAATAGTGGAGTTATATTAATACTAAATGCTTTCACGAATAATCAAATAGTCCAAAGGAAAAATAAGATCATACAGAATCTTTGAATGTAACTAGTACCTATTGCTTATTATAAGAGCGAACGGAGGAAGATTTGAAAAAAAACGTAAATAAAGTTAATTTATTTTGTAGGATGTTCGCTTCTGCGGAATACTGTAGGCGGTCATAGAGTTAAGATGAAGCTGTACGTGAAATCCTATTTAGATTAATTTTTACTATGAATCGGTTTACATTATGAACATAAAAAACATGCTACGGATAAATTGAAGCTTTTTCTATCTTTTACACGTATTGGAATTATAATAAAATTATTATTTAGATACGTAAAAAATAATATAACCGTAAAGTTCTAAAAAAAATGTTTTTTCATGACTATGAAGAATATGAGAATTTAAAAAAAAAAACCCCTTTATGGTTAGGACTATTTTTGACGTTTTGTATGCTCTAATTTTTTTCATTCTTATCAAATTATGCACATAATATATAAAAAACCACTTTGGCGCTCACTTGCCTCGTACGAATAAGACGCTCGATTTTAAAATTTGAAGACATGAGAATCGAAATATTTCCTGCATTTATTATATTCCTCTTAATCATTACACAGTATAAAATGAAGCCGCTTAAAATGTATGTGCGCTTAGATCTTTTAAACCACGCAACGGATTTTCATGCGGTTTTCACCAATATATAGAGTGATTAAAGAAGAAGGTTTATATGTATAAAACATGCTTATTATAGTAGAGAAAAGCCGATAAATTCAAATATTTAATTCAGGCAGCGGGCAGCGGGCAGCTGGCAAGCGTGTGGTGTGGACTTTATAAAGGTTGGGTAATGGCGTTGTGTTTCGTTAGCCACAGCAACACGTGGCCGGGTCTACTAGTATTTAATAATATGAAGTTGGAAAAAATATAGAGTAAAGTAACGTTCGATAATTTTTAAAGACACAATATCAAATCACCACCTGCAAAAAAAGCGTAATTTTGAACGTGATAGAAAACAAAATATTCGTAGTTGACACCCGCAACGACCAGTGAATAATGCAAGACTTCAAATCTGCAAGCAGTTCTTTTGAATAAAATTGGTAAATACCCTTTACGTAGAAACCAAAAGAATATCAGCGAACTCCTTAGATATATGTCACTGAATTATTGAAAAAATACGTTAACCACACTTCTCATGCAGCGTTAGGGGTAGATTTATCAGGATCATATTAGATGTTTTTAGAAAATGCCCTTAACAATATCAGTTAGTCATTATTCGTTTTTGTTACATAATAGCAGCCTGTCTTATAATAGCTTATTTCCTCTATTTCTTAAAATATTATATAAATACATAGATTTTATAAATGCACTAGCATAGACCCGCAAAAAATCAAGGGATTGTCAAGGAGGCGCAAACGGTGCGTGGCGACCGGATTCGACATTTTCCGGTGGTTCGGCATTAGAATTTTGGAGGTCAAATTTCACTTATCTATATATTATATAAAAATCAAAATGTGCTTGCTTGGGTGTAGGTATATATATGAGTATATGAGATATTTAAGTATTGCTATATTAAGCATAGGAAATGTTCGAAATTTGCAAAATACCTTCTTTAAAACCCCGCGAAGGTTTCTGGATTATTACAACAACATGGACATCTGAAAAGTTTTTTAATCATTACAAAAACTCTTTCAAAACTGTCGAAAAATGTCAAAATTTAAGAATGACATTTTGTAAAACAATGATTGTTGGAACAAAATTCAATTTTCGAAATACTGTAAATTAATGAATTTATTTGATTTACTCACCTTAAACTTTGAGTTTATTAAGAATTATAAATATTTTAAATAGGTACCCATGTTAGGTACCAAATTTTATCGATTGTTTTTATAATAAACAAAAATTAATATTTATAATATATTAAAAAAGAAAATTTGGAAAAACGGGTGGGAGGTTGACGGGAAGGGGGAGCGGGAGAGGGATGAGGAAAGGCGGGAAAGGCGGAAGGAGAAGGCGGGAGGGGAAGGGGACACGGGAGGGGATAAACAATTTATTTCTTCGAATATGGCATTGCAACGCACGCCGGCAACCAGCTAGGTGTAGATAAAAACAACGGGGAACCATTATTTTTATTTGAAGCATACACATACATACGTCAATTGGGATAGTCTATATTCTCAAGAAATCAGTTTCAATTTTGAAAATGGTTTTAAATGGATTTTTCTTCATATGTTGTGTCTGCATATTGGGTTGGGTTGGGTTTAACTTTTCAAAAGTACCAATTGGCGATCCCTTAATGAGATTTGATAACTCATGGGAGTGCAACTTCGTTGTATGTTTTATTTGATAAAAAATAAAAATAAATATTTTTCTGCTAAAATTATTAAATTATCAGTCGGTATTTTAGCGCTCTATTAATTATCCAAACAAACATTTCCAAATTTTGAAAAAGAAAATTAAAATCAAAAGTTCTAGAGTTCATGGCACCGGAGTTACAGACACACCACCGAAATCATTATTTTAATAAATTTAGGTGAGGATGTAATTGACCTCTGAATCGCTTCAGCGTTGCGGTGAATTGATAAATCTTGGACTGTCTATAAATTAAATTGAACAGAAGATACGACCGTCAACGTAATGACAAACGGCGGAAACTTTCCCTTGATAATATTCTTGCTGTTTCCGAACAATGAAGAACTCGGTCGTGACCTCTCAACTAAACGCGACATATGTATTTATTAATCCTATCTGCAAAGTTATAATAACGTATCTGGACATTTTCGTTAAGGTTTTTACATTGCGTTTTCGTCATGTCCAATTGGGTTTTTCATAGTTATGTGTATTGGAAAAATATATATTAAAAAAAATGCAAATTTACTAATTTAGTTAGATAAAAAACTGTTGAAGATCAATATATTTTTAAGTAATTATTCGGATCAAAATATAGCGTGTTTTTATCATGTCCTATTTCTACATTCAATTAATCAAAGTCTGATTTCGTAATAGTTAATATTAAAACATTAATTGGTCGGTTTTAAATAGCTTAAATACATTATAATTTTGTAAAATATACCAACCAGTATAGAATCCGTTAATTCAATTCTGTGACCAAATTTATTAATTTTATTTATGTTGTTTTTAAGGGCTTTCACATTGAACAGTAAAATATTATGTATCAAGATTTAATCGAAGTTCTAACTTTTACGATTCGGCAAATCGCAAAAAAAAACAAATATTCGGCTCTACTAACTTAAAAGCAGCATTTACCATTTTTTCTAATTCAATTTCGCTTAAAGCCTTTTATTGAACCTATTTCGATAATCATGAATTTTTCAACTGGTCAGCCAATCGCATATATAAAAACGCACCTATCAAAGAACATATTGCCCCTAAATTCCAAAATCTCGTACGGATACTACACTTAAAAATACTACACAGCAATTAGTACTTCGAACATCGTAATTAATTTATTTTTTAAGTTATTTAGACCGGAGATTATCTAGTTTCTATCTATTTATTAAGATTTTCATACTTATGAACACCTGATTTATAGGGACGTGCCATCGCTTACCTTTAAAACCTGGAAGTATTACGAGGGTTCACATGCATGCCCCAGCTAATTAGAAAGTTTGCACAAAGTTTAGATAATGTTGTTAGAGTTGGATTTTGCGATCGCTTAAACAACAATTTTGATAAGTTCTTGGTAACATTCAAAGTAAGCGGTAGAAATTATTTTCTATGTTTCTGGAAATTGTTTCTGTTGAAGGAAACAACAAATATGTTAGCTTTGAAACTAAGATTGATATTTTATAGATTAGAAACACTTAATTCAACTAAAGACAGGATATATTTTTTCACTATCGTGATTTGTGATAATATATTATACTCGTAGCTTTCAGCGTGGCATGGCATACAAGTGATTTATTTTTCTACCTTACAAATCATGGAAATAAATTTTTATTTTCAGTACAAAATGAAATCTCGACTAATGTGGATCAGGCGTACACACTCGTAACTGTCAAGTTTTATTACGTTCGTTTAAATAATGTAATAAAATCGCGATAAGCGCTGGAATTGTCGAGATTTCTGGTTTATGCACAATTTTTCGAGTACCCTACCACTTAGCCAAGAGGTGTAACTGGTCTTGACTAACCGTATTTTCAAAACTATCCAATTATCGGAAGCTATGGCAATGCTGAAGAGTCGAGGAAGCTGAATCATAATTCGATCGCGTATTCGTGTACGTTGTGAATCGGGTTAGAAATGGCAAGTGCAGGAAATATGCTTTCCGGAAACTTTTTTCCAAATTCGGTTAACTTTTCAAAATAATGACGGCAAAACTCTCGTTATCATGCTGCCAATATTATAACGGGTGATAATCGAGTTTGTCCTCGGTGCATTACTATATAGAGGAAGCTACGAGTAGCTGGTCCTTCCTTTGAACAAGATTCATTATCATCTTGAATTTATTGTTTTGCGAAAGAAATGGGCGCTGTTCTGGTAGCGATGAATTATTAATCTCGAACAAATAGCTCTCCATTGTGGCTAGTCTATCAGGTTGATTAAGTATGCCCGGGCACAGAGAAATTCGTTCACGAAATTATCTTAACAATATAGCGATCTCGCGAAAAGAAAACATTTTCTCAGGACAGAAACATCGTATCCTATTATTTCTAGTTTTTCTAGGTAAATGTCCCTAGAAATCTTTCTTCCTTTTATAGGGAGAATAATTACTTCAAATTACGCAATAACAGAGGAAAATAAATTAAGAATTTATTTAAGAATGTTGTTGAATTGAATAAACTCATTCGTCATATAAAAATTGTCTTTTAGTTCCTTATTCATCCCATGAAGAAAACCACTAGTTTTGGTTACAAAAATAGCAGTTGTTCTATTTATTTTAAGAAATTAAAAAATAATAGATATAATATGCCTCAAAACCACAAAAAAAGACGAAAATATGACCAAGAATATAATTTTTCACATTTGTGTTAAAATGATCTATATTAACAGATATATAGGTAATATGTCATCCCTGTGCTACTTCGACAACCTCAGCCCAATCAATAAGTATTACCTATACATTGTGCGTTTTTAGTTCCAGGTCGATTTTGTTTGGCCGCCATTTTGGTTTCGATGACATTTGACAGTTGGCATTTGACAGTCGTAGAGAGTTGACGATGTTGACATTATTAAAACATTTGATTTATTTAATTGTTCAATTGTGAATATGCGGAGAAGATTGGGAGAAAAATTATCGACTGGCTTCCACAATTCCCTGATTTGATCCCACCCGATTTCTTCATATGCGCGAAAGGTGTTCACCAACAACAACCTCGATGCTTAAGGACAACATTCAAAACGAAATTGCTGAAATAATACGAGAAGTCTGCGAAAATTTTATGAAAGAGCTCGCCTTGCGCCACGGTCAGAGGCGACCACTTGACCGGTATCATATTCAATACGCAATGTAAAATACTATATAAAATAACTTAATTTCCCTATTGCGTATACTCGTGGGAGATTCCATGTACTTTTTTGTACTCCGAAAGCGAGAACTTCTGCCTATCAGAGCGCTCAATTAAACAGAGCGACCCAACTTTTCATGATTTTTACGATTTTACTTTTACGATTCTGCATTGATCATCGACATATTCAATGTCACTTACTAACTGTCTATAGTTACAACACAGTAACACTGCCACTATTTTAAACTGTGTTATATTCTCCATAATGTATTAGTGTATAGCTGTTTTATGGAGAACCTGGAAAAATAAATAAATAATCAATCAATAAAATATAAATTATAAAATTCCAACCGAGGAATTTTAAAGCCATTATTTCATTTAAAAGTTATTAAAAAAACATTGACCTAGAAAATAAAAAGCATCCTGTACTTATACATTTTGTTTACTCTACACTTTTTCTGAAATGTAATTCTCTTCTTTGAAAAGGTTTCTAAAAGTTAAAAAAAAAACGGAAATTTTAACATTGAAATTTAAAACAGAAATTGCGTAATTCCTTTTCTGAATCAACTCTTCTAAAAAATATTTTTTGTTTTTATATTTTTGGAGGCCAGAATTTCTAACTGTTTTAGGAAGAAATTTGTAATTTTTTTTAATGCGAAGGGTACAAAAGGCCGTTCTTTCTTCACATTTTTGCATAACTTCATTCTACAGAACATTGCTGGTTCAAATTGCCCTCATATTTGGTCAGACCGTTTACCCGACAAATAACATGCACGAGAGTAATTGTGAACCTATGTAAATTATATTCAAATGTTTGGGTAAAACTCATTTGGTTTGAACATAAATTTCAAACCTGTCAAGAATGTCTACTTCAGTCGCACAACAGGGATTTGGTTTAGAAATTAGTCGGCTATTTGTGTAAAAAAGAGCACGGCGTTCGCACACATTTCACTGTAAAATTTATGATATGAAACGTAGATGTGTACATGACTGGGATTGTAAAACCTGAAATCTTAAAAGCACAAACATCTTACTGGTGCTCGAAATTATCTCAAGTATCACGAAGTGTCCTAGAATATTAATACACGAGGGGAAAGTGGAGTACCTTCTGGTATCAAGAGGATGATCGCATTATTATCTAACGTCCCTTAATATAAGTCGTATTTCCTGAGTTCCTTATTGTTGGATGTCAGCTATTAATTAGCCTAACAATAGCCAAATTTACTAATTGAATTTATGAAATTTTTAATACCTTTTCTTATTCATGATCGATCTGCTCTATGTCATGATTCATTTTGTATGTAAAGTCTTTTATTATTTTCATATTTTTTATTACGTATTTATTTGCCTTTTAATGTAATGTAAAATAGTAACCAAATGAAATGTGAATAATACAAAATTGTTAAAGCACAGCATGTTTCCCAAGTAAATATAATACAAATTTACTATTAATGATAAATGCTTTTAATGAAATGGCTATAAAACTGTGTAATGTATAAAACGTTATATTTGTGAAGTCAGTTCAAGGGTTCCGTTGTGTCTACCCTTAAGCCAAGCTTCCCGGTGGGAACAGGTGGGCAAATATTACAAGGGGTGCAGGCGGAGAAAGAACATCAGCGGAGATAAAGGAGGGGAATTATCATGACTTGGCTGGAAAACACCAATCCTGAATCCATCCCATCAACTCTTAATATCGTGCTATTCTTTTGATACAAAATGCTTTGGAAGGTTCTTCTCTATTGCAAATAAAGAAAGCGTCTGGATGTATTACGAACGGAAACAATTGTTTCACCCAGCGGAATAAATAGTTTTTGAAGTCTTGATTGTTTTATTTATAATAGCGTTCCATGGCTTCATTATGAAGAAAAAACCTTTTGTTCTAAAACAGCACAACTCTTTTGATTTGTATGTCCCGGCATCCTGAAATTTGCACAGCTTTTCGATATTGAAATTCTAAGCCATCGTAGTGATTTAGCTTGCAAAGTCATTTCTATCATGAACTATCATTTAAGTTCATGTTTATTTTTAAAAAAACCAGAACCATTTTTCAAGTTTTATATTTTGAATTATTAAGAAAATAAGTCATTCGAGAACGAGCGAAATCTGGTCACAAAGTCATAATAATTTTTTATTATGATTATGATTGATAAATTCAAAAATAATACGACATGACTTATATAATATAGTTTTATATCATAGCGAAACAAAGTTTTAAATAAAAAAATGGGCATTGTTTTTAATTCGAACGGTTTGTGAAAAAGCTGTCGCAAAGTTTCCGTATAAAAGACAAAATGTCACACAAAACAAAACGCCTTAAGCTCGTTTAGGGTGCGGATCCGTCAGGCCGAGCAGCAGCTTAATAACACCATTCAGACATAAGGAGAGCCTTCGGGCAACTCATAAACTGACAAATCACCTGGAAGTTGAGACCTGCTACATTTAATGGGGGATTTTTAAATCCATATGGAAAAATGGTTGTATTTTGAAAGCTCATTGTGCTTTAAGGAATGATATCTAGAATAATATAATTGAAACTAAGACTTATATATAATTTCAAAGGAATAGTTTTCTGTTATCTAACCAGAATTAATATTTTATAAAGTTTTTAGCGCTCAAAGCTCCGTTTATAATATCAATTTAACTGTATCAATAAGACTTCTAGAATTTTTAATAATAGAGCTAAGGAGCACCACAAGGCGTTTAACAAAGTAGATAATAATAATTTGAATTTGCCAATCATGTTTTCAAAAAAAATCATTTCTTCAACATAAATAAAGGGTTAAAAATTTAACATAAAAATGCAATGGGATTACAATTAGATAATTTTGAAATTGTAGACATAAGTAAAAATAGTATTATTAAAGAAAAATATTTTTTTAAACAGTCCCTTATATTCACGTTAAAATAAATATTTTTTTTATAAATCATTTTACAGAGTATTATTTGTTTTATACAATTATTTTTTTACAATCATTAGAAATTAATCACAGCTTATTATTGTAGTATTTTACCTGCAGGGACTTCCTTGTCTATTTTCAGCACTTTTTGTATCTGGTGAAGAAAGTTTTGGTTTTGAAACACGTTGATAATTGGATAAGTTTTTAGATTTTCACGGCCAAAAGCATTTTCGTTGTTAGTTTTTGGGGTGTTATGCCGTGTTGCGCTACCTCCTACTATAGCCGACGTTTCGGACAGCGTTGCAGTGTCCATCATCAGGGCAGATCCGGTAGATCCGGAAGATCCGGTAGATCGTCGGATCTACCGGATCTGCCCTGATGATGGACACTGCAACGCTGTCCGAAACGTCGGCTATAGTAGGAGGTAGCGCAACACGGCATAACACCCCAAAAACTAACAACGAAAACGTTGATAATTATTTTTTATTAAAGATAGTGGTATGAACAAAGTTGCTTATTTTTATTTAATTTAAAATGACAACATAAAGTAATTTTGAATTATTGAAGAAGTATTAAAGTATTAGGACTGAACGCTATTGGCGCTAACAAAAAACTAACCAAAGAAACTGACCAGAGAAATCCTGATTATGGCAGTGAGGCATGGAATTTGGCAGAGGAAGGATTCAAGTAGACTGTGAAGATCCACAAAGAAAGCAAGGCTGATGTAAGCGTAATGAGAAAGATAAAGTTATAGATTAAGAGTTTGGAAATGTAGAGGAGAATTAATGTCGAAATGAGTTTAAGTAGAATATATGACGCAAATGTGAACATTAGAAGAAGTCGGGGACGCCCGAGGAAGACATTGTACGACCAACTAAATCAGATATTGAGTGGAGCCATGTCAAGAGTCAGAATATAGAAGTATTAGACGATGTATGAAAGTGAATGAGGTAAGGAGTGGGTGCTAGGACCGAGTTTTTTGTCGGTCCGTTCTCTCTGCCTATCCGGAGGAACTGCGTGATGGTTAGTTAGTACCTATTAATAATTTTCAAACAATATTAACTAGAAAATCATTCAGAAGTGTAAAAAGATTTTGGTGCTACCAAGAAAATCGAACACACGGTTTATTTTTTTTCGTAAGATAACACATTTTTGTTATACCTAATCTACGATTATATCAGAAAAAAAACGCAAAACAATATAGTCTTGGTTGAACAATCAATATTATTCAGGGAAAACTTTTGACTTTTACTTCGCTTTATTGATAATGTTTAAAAAAAGTTATTTTGCTTAATAAGTCGTCTCTTACGCCTCATACATCATATATACATCTGGTAATGTTATATTATCGTGAAAAAAAGCTTATGGATCCGAGGGGTTAACCGTGCCGCATATTCGAGTATGTAGTTTGTACATAATATTGGTTAACATATCACATAGTCAAATCATGTAAATCGATAAAAGATAGATGCGTTTTAACTATTCGCTTCAGATTTGTGCTTTTCCATCTCATTTTGAATTAAAAATAGACTCACAATAGTAAAAATATTAGCAATAATGGTGATGTACATTCGCTGAAGGACTGCCTCACCAAAGAAGTTGGTGCCTGAAAAAAACGTCTGACAGCAGAAAATAAATGGATCTCGCTTTATCCCCAGCAGCCCACTTAAAGAAGTGACGTATATTGATGCAGGGGGTTCCGTGTGTTTGTTACGTGGCTATCACGTTTTCACCGTACGTTCTATTCTACCGTAGAGTGCGTTCCTGTTTATGATATCCTTACCAAAACTACTACGGATCTATTGTCTGTTCATCTATGCGCGAGTGGTAGTTTGCTATTCCGGTACATGATTGGCCGAAATGCCAAATCGGAAGCAGATTATAGGGTGTCAGTTAATTTATTTTTTATTTTATTTCATTAGATAAGACCTGTTTACTAAAAAAAATCTATATAATTATGAAATTTACATAATTAGTTTAAATTGTTATAATAAGATTATTATCAAAAATAATTAGATAATTGTGCAAAATTAATTGACAAAAAATAATGGGTGAAAGGCAGAATACAAATTTATAGGTTCAAAAATAATTTATTATTGACACCTGTGCTGATGGGACACCAATTAGGTAGGTATAATATTGCTTGTCTTTGAATAAAGAACTTTATCACAATTTCAGCTTGATATGATAAATGGTAAAATATAGTTTTAAATGTGTAAGTGGATCATTAAAAATGTTGATTTTTTAAACCGGTGTATAGTGATATAATTTCTTAAATTAGAGAAATATCATGTTTTTGTATCAATATAGAAAAAAACAGGATATTGGCTTCAATATAGAAAATGTCTGGCATCCTCCATGTTAAATTTCTTGATCAAGTTTTGATGTTAATTTGGAAAAAAACATGTTTGGTGTATCAACTGAATCATGTAGAATTTTGTGTAGAAGCATTGATGGCTGGCGTAGTCCAGCGGTAAGGCTTTTGACTCGCAATCCAAAGGTTGCGGAATCGAATCCCGGCGTGGCAAATACATTTTATTTGATTAATTTGTGTTATTTCACAATTTATTCATTTAAAATAATATATAGTATATTTGCGGCACGTTCCAGAGTGGAAGATACTCTCAGTATCGCCCTGGTGTAAGACCACCATTCAGAATTGAAACGTTGTTTGAAATGGAATTATCCGTGTTTGGTGACCAGATCTGAATAGCCAGGTAATTCCTCTTCCCTATCTCCTTTCCCTCCCCACCACCTTCAGCCTCACAACATACCCCAATTTGGGATGCCATAGTCTCACTGGCTCCAGAGGGGAGCAGTTGGCACTCTTGTGCGGTATTCATATAAAAAAAAATTAAATAAATATTTATCGAAAAATTCGTGATTATGCTTGGTGCAGTACGTATCACTTTTTTTTAATTCTTGCGAAAGAGAATATTGTAGTAATCAAATAATTATATATTCAGTATCTATTTGTTATTATAATTCTTTAGAGTAAATGATTGATCCAATTGTTGGCGTTTAAGCCAACCAAGTAATGATTTTCTTTATTAGAAAGATTTAAAATTCAATGCGGAATGAAAAATGTAATCAGTACAATGCGAAATTTTTAGACGTGCCAGAAATTACATTTTCTGTAAAAATATTCGATTTTCATAACATTTCATGTGAGGTATTATTTTTACTTGCAACATTGTGTTAAGGATGAACATTTAATCATAATACTAATACATTATCGATTCTGGAAATTTCATTTACATTTGCATCATTGAAAAATGTTTGAGCGAAGTTAATATGAACCGTCTTTCGCCCGAAGATATTATAAAGAAAATATCTTCCGATGTTCCGCTCTTTTGAAGTCCTATCTTTATAATATCGTCGTATAAATTTCAAATTAACATATAATAACGCCATTTCGTAAGTGAACTGAAAACTGAATATTTGCTATTATCGTTTTAAACTAATAATAAACAGTTAAATAACCAGCTTAATGTGCACGAACTCCATTTTTAATCAAATACCTTATTTTTTAGCTCATAACACTATTGAAAAATGCTTTGTAATTATTTCTCATTTTAAGGAAAAAACGTTTTCCACGATTCAAATATAGATAAATATCTATGTATTTCTCCTAATAAGCAACTATATAACAATGACCTAATTGTTAAAATAATTTTATGAAAGTAAATCGTTTTATGTGATGACTTCATAAATCTTCTGCTGTGATATTGCAGACCTACATCATATTATTCTGATTGAGTGAAATTTTTGACCAATACGTTCTTCGAAAGATAAAATAAAGTTTTCCTGCATCATTTATGATTCACGACTTCTATTTCTGGTCCATGCAGAATAACAGGCTTGTCAAAGTTGTCAAAAAGCTTCTTAAGATAAAATCGCATCGTCAGAATAATATATAAAGCCTTCAAGTTTAAATGATTTTCAAGCAAGCACATGATCAAGTAATCAAGTACCTTCGTAAATTGATAAACCAGTAAGGTATTGATATGTCACTGCGCCTAAAATAACTAGACGTTTACAAGAACGGTAGACAGTTGGTCGGCCCGATGTAGTTCTCTCAAACCTCCAACACTATTCCAGTAAGCTCCAGATTCCAGATATACACCTCCGTATGCATATTGTATATTTTGTGAACCCGGCCCGGCCCTGGCTGGGTGTAATGCCTTGTGCAATTTAAAACAACACCCAACATTTCTAAAAACAAGTTACATTTGGTTTCTCTTGGAAATGAAAACAACCCAACTTGCAGCGAATTCTAACTAAAAGTTGAAATGCATATTACGAACATTCTCGGTTGTTGTTGAACGAAGTTGTGCAGAGATTAAAAGATTTTGTCTTAAAGTTTAATTTCTTATGCAGTAAATATTCCGTTTGTAACATAAAGTGTATAATTATTATATTGAATAAGAATTCGCACTTAGGTGAATGTGTAGTAAAATCAGATGACCGTATTACAAATGTTGGGGTCCGAAAAAAATATGAAGCCGATGTAAGTGTGATTAACAACATTAAGAAAGATAATGTTGCTTTATTTGGACGTATATAGATAAAGGTTTAGCACGATCAAATAAAACAGATGTCGAATAATGTTATGAGAGAGTATCAATCATAATATAATCATGTACCTAAAGAGTTGACATTACGCAAGAATTGGCAAGAATATGAATTTAACAACACTGATGT
Organism: Limnephilus lunatus; assembly: GCA_917563855.2. Lineage (NCBI taxonomy): Eukaryota > Metazoa > Arthropoda > Insecta > Trichoptera > Limnephilidae > Limnephilus > Limnephilus lunatus. The sequence goes on along the minus strand of OU830597.1, from coordinate 66,735,851 downwards.
GTCGTTCGATTAAACCTACTAAACTCGTACAATTAGAATAATTTTTTTATGTAAATACCCCACGAGAATCCCGGCTGCTCCCAGTGATTCCATGGCATCCACAATTGGAGTATTTGGAAGGGAATGGGGAGGAGTAAGGTGGGGAAGTACCTGGCTATTCAGATCTGGTAACCAAACACAGCCATTTCATGCAACGTTTTGATTTTGAATGGTGGTCTTACACCAGAGCGATACTGAGAGTATTTTTCACTCTGGAACGTTCCGCAAATATATTATATATTTTTTTAACTAATGTATTGTGAAATAACACAAATTAATCAAATAAAATTTATCTTCCCACGCCGGGATTCGATCCCGTGATCATCAGATTGCGATATCAAGATCGTTACCCGTCGACCGCAGAGGCTTAATTAATAACATTTTTATTTGCTCTTCATAATTAGGACAGTCGTGGCTCATCAGAATTAACTATGAATGTTTTCACAATAAACTTCGTTAAAAGTTCAACATTTTGCCTTAAGTTTTCGACGATCCTCAAATGTCATTCGATTAATGGAGAAACAATTATTTTAATTCACTTACAAATATTTTCCTTCCATCCACGAATTTCGAAACACTTAAAATAATGTTATAAAATTGATGGCAAGTCAAGTGAATCCAGAAGTCAATGCTAACGTAATGTGGTTTAATGAAGCTCCCCGGATGGTCGACAGAAATGATAATACAGCCTCCGATATTCCCCTCTCAATGTATATATTGTTACGTGATTACACCAACCCTCCTATTGGGGAGAAGATAACCTCCTTCCAATTTACAACTTATATAATACGGTATATATTTGCGATAATATGTTCCTTTTGTCTCTACCTTCGTCATAAAAGTTAAAATAAACTTACGGAGTAAGCGGATACGAACAAATACAAAGTTTTCTTTTACACAACTTTTTCACATAAAAATAATTGTCAAACTTGAAGTTCCAGTTTTTGTTTACAGTGTTGTTTTATTTAATAATCTAACCAGAATATATTTCGAAGATACAAACTGACACCAAGCCCCTCAAAACTTGTTCCAATTTAAATTTTAGCGTGCAAAAATATTTTTTCACGCATTCATCTGTACTGCTTGAAAGCTGAGAAATTAACGTTATACGTGCTCAGTTTCAACCATAGGGGTATAACTTGTATCTCTACTAGATAGCGCAACTTTATTTAAACTAGTTTGGAGAACACCTGGGCCTTTATTTCTCGCAACTGATATGATTTACGGACCATGAAATCTTCAGGTAGGTGAGTATTTACAAAGCAGATATTATTAATAACGTGTTACCATATCTGCAAATGGAATATTAATGTCCGTGCCTACGTACGAGTACGTTGTAATTAATTTACGCGTAGTTAATTACTGAACACTAATGAACTAACGCAATAATTGTCATGTTTACTATAAATATCAATAGTATTTACGAGATTCATTAATATTCTGTTTAATTACGTACGAGATTTGATCAATAATGTACATAAAACTACGATTTTATTAAACAATTAAAAAATTGCAACAAACAATAACGCGTCTCGTCGTGATTTTCGACTATTGAGAGAAAAATTATGTTCGTAGTTTAATGAAATTTCAAAGCTCCATACCAATGAATGTTCAGTTGATGAACTAAAGTAAGTAGTTACAATAGCCTAAAACTTCTGACAAAATAAAGTTTGCAACTTGCATGACGCTAGAGCGCACATCTCTACAGTTACAAAAGATTTCCGCTTTACTTATAGTTTAGATTTTTTATTAACGTGAAAACAAAAAAACGTAGTTTTGCATTATTTTTTTTAATTTAAAAAAAGTGGGTGTATTTTATGATTAATGAGTACAAATAATCTCACGTTCTGGGCTAAGGTTTTTTTTTATCGAGATAATAAGTGTTTTACTTGAAAAAATCAGCAATATTAAATATAAGTAATCCCGGAGTCCTTAGGAATTACCGCAAGCCTTCCGAGCCAGATAGTGTGACAACACATAACCACATATTATAGTCTCCTGGTGTGAGCCACGAGGTGTAGGGTTTCTTCTTTGTGGCCTTTGGACTGCTAAAACCTCACTTGGGGCGTGGCTTACATGCAAAGCCGGCTTTCAAGTGTTTATTCATGTTATCAACAAAATGTATAATATTGTTTTTGGATTGGTACATATTACATTTTGCGTTTTGTCTAAAATGCATTAATTTCATAAAAACATAAAATATGCTCACATTAACGATTAATGACATACATACCTACTCATACCAGATGATTAAAAATGGCATAAATATTAACGAAAATACACGTTTTTGTTTTGAATGTAATTAATTTTAAGCACAAATTCTGAAGAGTATTGTTCTCCCTTTATGCGTAATGTAAAAAGTAAAAAGAAAAAAATGTATAGTTAAACGAATGAAATAAAAGCCTCGTAATGAAATAATTATATCTCAAAGGTCTGTCGGAGCCTTGAAAAATAATTCCAAAGACTCATTTAAAAATGTTAGAAAACACAATTAAATGTCGGAAAATATTCCTCAGGCCCCATTTGTAAGAACACAAAAATGCGATAATCATCTGGGATATTTTTAATCTTACGGCTATATTCACAGTACGTTTAAAAAGACAAATCTTTTCACAATTAAATTGCTGACTCTTTCATATCAGAATCCCTCATAGCGAAAACATCATCGTAATCCGAGTTTAAGAAAAAGTGTAACGCGCGCTCCCCAGACAAAACCTTATACCCGTCCCGTTTATACTCGTACTAGTGCTACGACAGGAAGAGGCGAGCTTTGCCGAGCGGTGCCGAGCGGCGGCGGAATTTGCCGAAGCGCGCAGCCTCTACGCTGGCCTGACGTAGCGGCCTGCTGCGTTCCAGTTGTAGCCAGGCCTCGCGGATTGAAGGCGGTTGCCGTGCCCGATGGTATTACATAACGGCCTTATGTACATCAGATATTGTGTTTGAATAACATTACTGTGCGATTGTTTTACGTCCCACCCAGCCATCTCACCGTGTGTGTCCGAAACCGACCTCAGTCCGACAGTCCCTTCGATCTTGTTTGAAAATGTTCACGTTTATTCACGTTTTGTTGCTTTCATTCCGTGTGAACAATATTATATGGACGACAGTGCCTTTTATTGGGAAGATAACCATAAAGCGTGCCGTGTGAAGTGTAATTTGACAAAATAGGACGAGTTGTGATCATAAAGTGTATTGTGACGTCAAAGCTAGACAAATTGATAAGCGCCGTTATGTATACCGTATACCAGCAGAGGAGCTATCTGATGTGTTTTATAAATTACGTTAATTGAACTTTAAGGAGGCCTTACTGAGTCCTTAATGGAACATTTCAATCATATTATAAATATACGTAAATTTAAGTGAAATCCGTGCTTACATAATATAATAATTGTTTAAAGTGCTTCATTAGTAAGTTATACACCACAGCAATTGAAACGTTTCTTATTTACCAAAAGGAGAAAAAAATCTCTACAATACTGAGCATATATTATTTAACTACGCAAAGCAACTTTGAAAAATTCTGAATATTGCTTCTGTACAAAAACTTAATACATAGATGAACTACTTATTCCAGTTAATTTTCACGATTAAAATAATAATAAATAATTCTGATAAAATTATTCTATGTCCAATTATGTTAAACCGTGTACTGTGATTATCAGAGTAGTATTCAAGCTTAAAAATCCCTGATATGAATTACGCATAAACACGCGAACCTGTGCTACTTACTGAACACGCCTCGTGTCAGCCCTAATTTTAGAAACATGTTCCCTAGGAGACACATCGACATATTTTAACCTTAAGTATTTTTACTGCTTTGCCTACAAGCTAAGTTTAAAAAACTTATACTAACATGAAACACTAACATTTAATATTAACGGAAAGCCTTTTTTGTTTTTCCCCACGTTAAAGTTAAAAATAAAAATCACCGTAATCATATGAACACGTAGAAACTAATATTTGACCTAAAAATATATATTTCCTAAATGTTAGCATTTCATACAATCCATCATAAAGGTATTTCCTTGTAACGTCTCGCTTTGGAAGGTCTCGGCTGATCGATTAGATCAGAAGTAAAAAATGTTTGCCTTTCATAAGGATTTTGTCGACAAGAAAATGATAGATTACCCCTGACGAAACGTCGATGGCTTACTTACGGCTGGTGTATTGTGAATATTATTATACCTTGGGGCTTGGGGGCATCACACTGGTTTGTTGCTCTCATAAAACCAATGTCGAAAAGCTTTGATAAATTATAACCTATTTTCAAGTTATTCTTGAATATATGTATCTACGATATATGGATGTAAACTTGTTCATTTTTCATTTGAATGTATAACTCAGTTCTCTGTAATTCCTAATTTGTAATTCTTAATGTGTTTGTATTTGGAAAGTTTGCTTAAAATAATAAATTTAAGAAGTTTGTGAAATATATATTTTTTTAAAGTTAGTTTTATCTCTTATAAATTATAATAAAATTGTATATTTTCACTTCTTTTCTATCAGCCTGATCCATGGCTAAATAAAGAACTCAAACTTGTCTGAGTTTCGAACAAACTGACTTAATCAGGAAAAAATCACTATCGAATGGAAGAAAAACATTTCAATCCCTCAGTTTGCTTCAACTTTACAGCCCCTTTGCCTGTACTACTCTCTCAGGACCAATACGATAAAATGGTTCAATTTAACCTCGTCTTTCAGTTTTCTCCTTGACTGCCAAAACAAGGTTGGATGTCAACCATATTTTGAATCTACCTAAAGAAAAGCTTTTTTAAAACGTGATAATACGGATCATCCTATCTCCCGGTTTGATTGCAGTCGTTATTAATTATTATCTAGACAATAAGTCATGCGCCGTGAAACATTCTAAAACAATGATGATAATATCAATATCTGGTAATTTAGGTCAATTTAGGAGGCATGTTTAATAACCCACTTAATTGTTTCCATTTCTCCCTTCCACCACCCACCAGTGCAATCACTAAATTACCTCTAATATAAATAAGTCACTTAATTTTGAAACATTTTGGCTATTCCGAATAGGGCTTTTTTTATTGCAGGTACAATAACCAGGTTACTTAAGACGAGCTTAGACTTTCAGTTAGTTTAGGGTAGGTTAGGGTTAGGTTAAGTAGATTTTGTGAAGTTAAGGTAGGGTAGGGTAAGGTGCGGTTTGTACTGAAGTCCAACGACATCAAACTCATTTTTTCGTTTCAGTGTAATTTATTAAAGTTGTTGTTCGAACAAGGTGTTCCACCATCCTTTATAAATTTTTACAATCCTAACAAATATCAAATTTCGGAAATATTTCCACAGTCATTGTCGCGTTTTTTTTTAAACACTTTGGGAGCATCTTTGTCTAGGGGATAGTCCTTCGTTTTCCTGTTGTTACCGAGAAATAAATAAATCCACATACTGAATTTCCCAATGAGAGCAGCTTATTCTATACAACTTAAACCATATTATGTGTTGAGTTTATAATACAGGATATTATTACTTAGACAGAAACCTTTCCCAGAATTGTATTCAGAGAAAGCAAAGTGACATGGGAACAGATCAAGAAGAAAATCAGGAAACATAATACCTGAAAGTACATAGAATTTTGGATACCAATGATATGCTTTCCGGACCATTGAAATCCTTTTATATGTATGAGATGCTTAAGGCAATACTCAAATGCAATGCTACGTCCCTCGTCAACTGATTAGAATGATAAATATTCTTTATTTTATAATACAGCCATAAAGCGACAGACAGAATCGTGATACGACAGCGAGGTCGAATACCTATTAGTCTTCAATATTTATTTTTCAGGTAAATATATCACTGGTAAATGTCTAGCCTCAGTTAACAGACTGGTCGATACTTCGGCCGGTTAAAATTCATCAAATTTCAAAGATAAGTCTCATGTTCTGTTATTATTTCAGTCAGCCGAAACAAATGGCCAATTATGATATAATATGTAATAACAGAACTTGAATACAACCATTACAGAAAGTTAAATTAGTTTTAAAGTTGATGAATTGTTCAAATTCTGTGAAACAACTAACAAAAATTGCGATAAATGAAGCTAAGATTATTGCAAAAATGTTAAAATTAAAAATTCGATATAAATATATAACGAATTAGGAATTAGTAAACCGATTCAATCTAACTCACAGAATACGCCCCGGATATCTTACAAAGAGTGTATGATTTAACATGAACATCTGGACTTGACAGCTTCAGACACACCGCAGGAGGATGTGAAAAGAAAATGAACCTACGAAAGAAAACGACAAAGAGGGCGATGAGTTAATGACATATAAGGAGCGCAGAGTTTTCATCACGATATCGGGGGTGAAATTGGTGTGAATGCATAGGTTCTGAATCTAGTGATATTCGAGACCGATCCCTTGCCCGATGGGTGAACTAGGAGAATGAAGTCACCTAAATGACTCATGTAGAGTTTGTGTGCTGATTTTCTAAAGATTTTAAATAATAAAGACGTAGAAACCTACCAACTACCGAACTCCCTTCGCTAGAAGACCTGTCTCGTTAATTTAATAAAATCTTGATTGTGTTTATTGGATTTTCATAATCTCTTCAATTATTTCTGTATTTGATTTTTACTTAAGTCAACTTCTACTAATAGATAGATACTTATAGTATACAAAAGAGTGAAGCTTTAATGAAGAAGACAGATAAATAAGATTCATTACTATGCTTTTATCTTCAAAATCTTACAAGGCAATTAATTCCAAGATAAAACAGTTTAATTATACCAATACTACAAGCAAGTTCACTTTAACGTTTTTCTTGAGTTCCAAATATGTTCAAATGGCTTTTCGATTTTTTTCTTATAAAGAAAAAAATAGCGTGAAAAAGATTTAACGAAATTCTGATTAAGTTCACTCACCCCACGATCGTGTTACGGATTTTCGTAGCTGACTGATTTTATTGTCACTTTTATCTCACTTACGGACAATTTTCGCTTTATTACGATGTTATCTATTTTACTGGGCGTTTGAAACAAACTGTTTTACGTCGTACCATGTAATTTCGACTACTAAATGGGAAACTTCGATGTGTATCATTCTTTACATTTTCTCTCGACAAACGATCTTATTGCAAGGATAGCAACTCGAGTGGAATGTTTTATTCGACGATAAATAATTGTTCGTCATTCCGTAGAACTAAGCTAGCCAATACAACACTCAAACAGAGAAACACGTGAAAGCACTTCTATGATAAATATTTTTAATGAAATCCAAACAATCTTCAAAAAATTTAATTCATTTCTGTAGTATTTTATATTAATTTTGCATATCCCAAATTAAGCAGTGATGAAATATTTGGCAACAATTTGTCTGCCAGTTTATATTGATTTTTTAATTTTTTTTTCGTTATTCATTGCTTTGTTAATTAAATAATTTGAGGATTTTCCGACAACCATGCTAGGCACGTGCCTGTGTTGCAGTGGTCAAAAATTATACATTCAGTGTTTATCTATAGGTACCGCAACAACACAGTATTCATATAAATGCATTTCTTACATACAGCATGTTTCATTGAAACTGAAAAAAGGTTTACCTCGTTATCCCTTTCTCGTGATAAATAATATTACATTCACCAATAATCCAAAGATTGCGTTATTTAGGTCGAATTTAGTAGCGCGAACTTTACGATATTTTAATATGTAGGGATTTCCGAATATTAGAAACTAGAATATGGACTACAATATCAAATAATCAGAGTTTCACAATATGTTGTTTGGTTTAGTTTCTAAATATCTTTTGGATTAATTCAGCACATTGTAGGTCAATTGGAATGTAATTTTATTTCCTATGATAACGGTCATTACATAATAGTCAATTAAATCGATTTCCCAAGTAAAAGCAGAGCTCTCCTTTTTAATTTTTTAAGTTCGACAGCTTTCTTACATTTTAGGTTTGTAAAAAATACATTCTAAACAAAATTTGGGTCAGATTTATAAATGAATAGCATTAGTATTTAAAAAAAAAAACTTATAATTGTTGAATTGTTGATGATGGTTAACGGCTGAATAACTACAAAATTACACTTAATATAATCAAATAAAACATTTTGATGATATTTATTGATTGATGATTAATTGATTGATTGATTAATGATTAATTGATTGATTGATTGATTGATGAGGAGTCATTTAGATACACGCTTGTTCCCCGATTACATGCAGTTGGCAATACTTTAACGGAAGTAGCACTTTTACTACCATTACTATTCTACCAAATTATTGACTATGTCGCATGTTTGTAAGAGCCTGTATCGGCGTCCAATAATATCTATAAATAAATAAATTAGAAAAAAGTTTGTAAAAATACTCAACTCTAAAAATCAGGTAAAAACTTGATTGATATTTCACAGATCAAAAAGTTCTCCAAGACAGATTTTTTAAGCAAGTGAAAAGCTGAGTAGTAACTATCTACCCTAGTATGTATTTAAATGTTCCGAAATGTTGAAGTATACTTGTGTTTCAATTGTTCAAATATTCAGCCGCGTGAATCATTTTCAAGGAAAAAGATTTATGGCGCTGAATGGGCAGGCTTAACTAAAAAGCACATGGACGAGCTTACGACTTTTTTAGTATCTACGAAAATTTGGGTCCGCTATCTCCGGCCGTATAAATAACGCACTTGGCAAACGTCAATTTCTCAGCGCGGCGGCTGAATTTAGCGGGGAAGCTAGGCGTCAAATAATTTGTTACTTTTTATGCGAAAATATGAAAAGTTTCCGGATTCAAATTGTGGCTATCTCGGTTCAGAGGCCCAAATTGCTTGCTAAATTAACACTTTAAATTTATATATTAGGACAACCTTAAAACAATTTTGGGAGTGGAGAAGAAAAGTTTTGAGAGCTTAATTAATTCTTCGGTGAGCCGCTTTTTTTGCGCCGTAATCGTAAGAATTTTTGTGATGTTTATTTACCATCGACCTTTTGAAATTGCGCATAAAGGTGTCCCAAAATTAACGCAAGATTTGAATTTAATAGAAAACACAGTTTTTAGTCTTTAGATTGTTATTGTTTTACTTATTCATAATGTAGATAGGATATGGTTGTTTATGGGCAAAAGGCTTTGCTGGCACGGCACATAGGTAGAGATGTCAAAATTTAGCATTAATTTTCAGATTTTTTAGCATTAATAATTGGAAATTTAGCGTTTTATAGCATTTTGAAGCATAATTTAGCGTTTTGTAGCAAAATAGAAAAAAAATTATTTCCTGAATTTTTTTAGCGCATATTTTAAGTATTTTTGGTAAAATATAGGTTTAACCTTCATTTGCAAGTATTTCCATGTGAAAGATTATAAATAATTAATTTTAATATTAAATTAATAAGGAAGGAAACTCTAAGTTCGGGTCGAACACAAACACAACTAATGCAGATTGCGATTAACATCAATAGGCGTAATTTATTTCGCACAATTTGTGTAATGTCAAAAAGCAATTTTAGCCTACAGTACAAAAATATTAAATATTTACACATAAAATAGTAACAAAATTATAAAACATCGTAGGAAAGGCCTCCAAAAATGAAATAAAGTAGGCATAATACTTTTCCCTGCACATTCACGAGAAAATTACGTGCGATGTAGGGAAAACCCGAGCTTACGCACACAGTCGGGAGAGCGCGAACTGAAGTTAGAGATGATTTTTAATCACTTATTTCCGCTGATAAATATTGATTTTTTGAACTTCTCACATATTATTTTAATACCCGGGTATTTTCGGGAAATTCGCGCCTATTTGACTAAATAGAATAATTTAGTGAAATACGGCCAAAATCACGTTTTTCGCTATTTTTTCGCGTTTTTTAGTTAAAACGAAATTTTGCTATCTTTACACATAGGCACTCTTTTGTCGAAATTTTCCATGACCGTTCTGTATAAATGTGACTGAATTTCGTTGATGCAGCGTTTAATTTCCTCCTGTAATACACAGGTGGTTGTGGACTTGTTGACATAGACATTTGACTTCAAATAACCCCACAAAACGAAATCTAATTGTGTTAAATCACACAATCTAGGGTGGCAATTCTGATCACCGAAACAAGAGAGTACACGATCAGAAAATATCTCATATGCAGTAAGAAAACACGTTGTTGTATCCTGTAATGCTTCATGTTTACTAGCCCTTAACTCTCAGCTGTCAATTTTTTTTTTCACGCTTGCCAACAATTTACTCAACAAATGGCGGCAAATATAAATCTTGCGTTAATTGGGGACATCCTTCAGAAAGGATTTATTTTAAGTCTAGGCCTGAGTTCAACTTAGCATCCTAGTGTTCGGAAAAAAATCGTTTCTTGACTGATAAATAATATGATTTTTTAAATAATTAATTAATTATCAAATTACCTGTACGTTTTCTGATATTTATTGTCTCCATCGATTGTTAATGCAAACTAGAAATAAATCTAATAGCACTTCTTGAACATTGGATTTTTAGTGTTACCGATGAAAAGGCTCAGCAAATATCTAAAACCTACGGATATGTGCTATTTTATTTATTTGTGTTTTAAATTATAAATATAGAGAATATAAACTATTAAAAAATGCAATTTTGTATGATTTTAAAGGTAGGTTTGGCATTTTTTTTTGAGTTAATAATAATTATTAAGAAAGTAATCTTACCCTAAATCTGGGATAATGAAAAATAAAATAAAGAACAAAAAATTATTCAACGGCGTTTCTTTGAATAGAAATTTTATTTCATATACGACCAATTTGTGTTTCAATTTAAATCGGTCGTTTGTACTTTTAATTTACGCCCATTAAAATGCTTTCTTAAATATACATATATTTTTTATACTTCATTAAATATAAACTAAATAGAGCAATAATATTTATTTCAATAATTATCACCTCCTTGGTCGAGGGGTAAGGCTCTTAATTCGCAATCCGAAGGTCGCGGGATCACATCCCGGCGTGCGCAAATAATTTTTATTTTATTAATTTGTGTTATTACACTAAAGAATTTAGGTTATTACACGTAAAACCAAAATTCAGAATTGAAGTGTTGCTTGAAATAGCTTTAGCCGTATTTGGTGACCAGATCTGAATAGCCATGTACATTCCCTTCCTCTTCACCATCTCCTTCTCCTCCCCGCTACTTTCAGCCTCACAACATACCCTAATTGGGGATGCCATAACTGTTAACTGCGACGGGAGCCGCTGGGACTCTTGTGAGGTATTCAAATAAAAAATAAATTACTCACAAATAATTGCCAAAGTTGCCTAAAATCATGAATAATTGAATACTTTAATGTCTTATATTTTATAATTTAAAATACAATAAAAATAGCACATATCCGTACTAGATATTTGGCATACTTTTTATTAAAAAAATAATTTTCCAGTTTGGTTAAGTAAGCATTTTGGCCTCAAAACCATAAAACTTTAATGAAAAGGGTCACGCTGCCATTCCCCAAGGCATCTGAGGACGCTTGGAATGCACAAGCAAAACTATCTCCGTTGTATCATTCCGCATTACCTACTTTATTATGTGTTATCTATGCAAATATTCCCTTGATCGCATTTATGACTATATTATTCAACTTAAAAAGAGTAAGTTGTTCACAAATAATAATTTTAAAATACGCAATAACGCCGTGTCGTGACAACATCATCTCAAACTCAAGAGCGCTTTGTATTTTGCTTAAGTCGGTATCCATATCTAAATACTTACAAATCTTCTTTAAATTTATTTTAATAGTTTTACATACGTTACTTTTTGACTTCTGAAGTCAAACAAAAAGGAAAGGCCTTCCAAGAGTGTAGCCCACAGTACGTTAAAATCTCTGTCCCAAAACTTTTTAACTTTATTAACAATTAAATATATGAACATGGCGAAAGAAAAAACTTCATTAAAATCTGTGAGCCGACGTCTAAATTCTAAGGATTCATCGTAATTGATTTAATTTTTGCGGTTTCAAATGCCTGCACGGAAGGCAAAACTACTTAAGCACAAGAATAGATATTTCAAAACTGTCGTATCTCTGAAAGGAATCATAATTGGATATGGTAAAACTCAACTTTTTGCTACCGGAATACTCCATGTTTTCCAACGCGTGCTCAGAATAGCACGTACATATATTGTTTGCCTACACAACGTGTTCAAATAAAAGATGAAATACATACATACATAACACGTATATCCATGTTGTTAATATTATTAACGATGTCGTGTTTAGAGCTATTTGAATGGGTGGAAGATGACAAGTTTCAAAACCCTTTGATTATAGCAATAGTAATCAAATATCAGGAGACTGCAATTATTGGAAAATTGGGCCTTTCCCACTTACTCAGACATCGGAATCAGGGTACATGTCGATCCATATTTCGTAACCCAGCGTGACCTAATTAAACTAGGTGAGCCATCAAACAGCTCAACATCAATTTATTACATTATGATTGTATAAAAAAAAAAACGAATTGCCTAACTACCCTACTTCATTCAAACGTAAGTAGTAGAGTTGGAGTTTGAATAACCCAGAACAGTAAAAACGTTATTTTTCTTGCTATAAATTATAATTTAATGTTATTACAATAAAATGTAGTAGCAAGAAACCCACGAAGTCATTTTTTTCCACAACTGTGTGTTTAATTTGTGATCAAAATTTTACAATCAACGTCATAAATCACATTCTGGACAAAACCTTTGTATTAATTAGAAGTTTTTTTATGATTCCATAGCCTTTTTACCCATAGTCACTAAGCATGTAAAAGCTGAAACATTTCTATCCGAGCTTCTTTATCGTTTTAAATACAAGGAAGTGTAATTTGAAAAAAAAAAAATTTTTTTGATTGAAAGGCTTTGTTTCTGCAAAGTCGGATAAAACATCTAGGTATCCTCAGAAGGTAGGTAAATTCATAAGATTTACCTAAAATTCTGTTAATGGGTAAGATCAACAGCGAGTAGCGTAGCATGACAATACCCCCACGCTATTCACCTCCCACCCTCCTACGAGCACTTAAACCAGAGCAAACCGAGTGTTCATGGTAGAAAACAACATCTGCAATTTATGTTGTCGTTAAAAAATATTTGAAAATGGGCCGCGGATAAATGTAGATTTTTAAAAATTCCTTCCGATTCCTAAAAATTCGCTTAACTAGCGTAGTAAAGGATGTTTTCTAGACACAAAACAGAAAAAAAAAATATGTATTCGTAGGAACTGCCAACAAATATACCCCAAATTGCATTTAAAACAGGAGAGTTTGTTTGTTTTTCCAGAAAGCGAAAAAGAAAAATATCAGATTGCCAACTTTCTTTCAAGGTGGGTTTCTGATGGCCATGAAACTGGACCCAAATTAACGAATTCACGTACAAAGAAACTTCTTAACCAGAATTGCGATTTTTTTCCAAAACTTTTTTTGCTAAAATTTCTCGAGTAGCCATTGATGCGTAATTGGTGTAGCGCAAATCTTAGATCAGATTTTTTAAACATCCTATATCAAATTTACGTTAACATGGAATTTCAGAATTGGTACTTTCTCTGCTCAACTTCTTGTGTCATTCCAACATATCTTGTAGCTTTTATCATCACAAACATCCCTGATTGCTGATCTTCTCGGTTGAATTGTAATGATGATTAAGTTGAAATATTGATAATATTGGTTGCCAAACATACATTATTTACAATATCGTTAAAGTATTCTGTTTAAAAATCTATTACTCTATAATAATGCCTTCCAAAATCACATGACCCTTCCTAAATGAGCATGATTAGAGAATAGTAATTACTGGTATTCCCACAAAATAGGAAACACGATGCTCGAGAAAGCGGCGTAAATACTGTCGATGCACCAATGTTCAATTCGAAATTCTGAAAAGAAACACTACTATTCCATTTATGTACTTGTATAAGACGCTTCAGGAATCTAATCATCTCGCTGTGATTGAGAGCCCTGTGGAAATGATTAAACACCAAATCCCATCGGTTCGATGAAGCGAAGACCAGTTGAGAACGAACAGTGACATTTCTGTACTCGGGCATTCCCTCTTGAAGAAAACTGAGATCATTTCATAATCCCTCGCCATTTTATCGAGTTTTTTCGTAGTTCTTCCTCAGATATTTACAAAATTATTATTAAATCAAATTCTTTCACTAATATAATATGAACCTCATGAATACTGTTGCAATAAGGAAGTACAGTGAAAAATTTGATGGCTTTAAAAATACGTATTCAAATATTTAGAACAAAACACACATAAATCTGGCATCTTTTCATAAATATAAGAAAACGTCCTTATTTAAAAATTGATACCTTAGCAGAGGGAGTATTGAAAAAGTAAACTGGAGTTCTTTATTCCGACGATTCATTGCATTTCCCTTTCAGAAATCTCTTCTCCCAGCCTCTTCTTTGTTGTTCACGAACCGTTGTCTTAATCTGCCTGACGGAATGCACCAGATGGCTTGGCTAAGACATGTATACGCTTGTAATGGCTACCTCCACTCGTTTGGCATGCATCACAAATCCATTCTAGTTGACTGGCTCTTACACTGCAGGTAAATCCTTACTTCAAAAATGTAAAAAAATTGTCACTATTTTAGTAAAATCTTAACTATAATTCAGTTTTTTCTGATAATTCAACCAAATCTCTCAAACGCTGAGTTCTGAGGTAATGAAATTAACATGAATGTAAATTTTATGAAATACTTGGTCAATGAAACTATTTCTAGCTTGCAATAATGTTTTATGACATTAATCAAACATACATCAAAGTACAATGAGGTTAATAAAAATATATTATTTTAAAAACAATGCTTAGAGAACTCTACCAAATATATGTTGTTATTTTCTTCTTTGAAAATGAAATCGCGAGTCTAATAATTCCAAAACAATATAATGTATTACATGGCTTCGGCAAATGGATCCAATTAAGCGAATTTTCAGCGATTAGCTGGTTACAATTCCCCGGTGGGTTAGGCAACTGCCTACACCATCACCTCAGTTGACGAAAACGAGATTGTTATAAGCAAATCTAATATGCCAAGGGACTCGTGTGTACATACAAGAAGTTTATGGAGCTCACCCCATGTCCTTTACATTTCCATTAAATTTACATAAGTAACTAACCAGAATTACCCGAAATCACTTCAATACAAATTGACCCCAAAACTGGCAAATTATTAATTCGATTGACGAATGCTTTGCGAAACGTTTTTCCCGGAGTATTTAAAAGGTATTATGTGATTTTTCTAACACAATTTATTGATTTTAGGATTACATAAACAAATTTATTGCAAACACAAAATATATTTTAGTGTAAGCATTTTAAAAGATCAATAAAATTAATTTAAATTTATTGATTTGATTTCTAAGGAAGCTAAAACTTTGGCTTGCAATTTTTACATGGTTGTGTCTCAATTGTTTTTTTTTTTTTTTCAATTATTTCTGGCTTTCACCCTTCGAGGGTGTTCTAGGCAATCATTTAAAATTACAGAGGGAGGAAAGGAGAATTTATATATTAATTTTATTTAAATGTACAAATTTCAGAATTATATGGAAGATTGGAGTCGAGTTCAGACTTAGAAGGGATGAAATGTTGAATGGAGGGGAGGCAATTTTAGATTTCAATTGTTGTGAAATGTTGTCTTAACTGTTGTAAAATGCAATTTTTAGTTCACGGGTAATTAATTATATGAATCAAAGTAAGTTGAATTGTAGACTTGAAATGTTAATTTTATAATTGAATTAAATATTCTAAAATACATTACTTATTTCAGGTGTCTGTGATGATATGCGTGACGTAAAATATTCTTGTGTAATAAACTCAAAATTGCTTTCAATTTTTTCAAAATTGGGACCGGGATTGTGTGAATTCAGATAAGCGATGTTATAGGTAGCTAGGTACCTATAATCAGAAAATTATTTTATTTTTATTTCATTAGAAATTCTACAATTAAAACCTGTTTTTCTTTTGTAAACTTGTTTATTTTTTGTATTTATTTATTTAAATTTTTTAAGTTTTTAGTTTACTAACGGTTTGCTAAATTTCTGAGGTCTCCAAAATCTGGGGCAAATATTAAATAAATGATAGTTTCAACTTCACCAATGATACAATTATAATATCTCGTGATTTTGTGATCTCGTGTTTTCGCTAGTAAATAAATGAAATTAATGTTTACAAATATGTGAAATCGAGTTCACGTAACCACTCACGTCATCCGTCACGTTACGAAGGTAGATGTATCGTGTCTGATAGGTGCGGTACAACTACCTTCTTCGGGTATTGGGATTTTGGGTTTGGGGTTTAATATAATTATAAACATTGTACATAATAGTGTAATCAAATATTTAATTAAGATTTCGTATTTAATGGGAGTCTGTCAGGTTACCAAGCAATGACTACGTAAACACTGCATTAAGAGATTGCACATTGTGCAAACTAGCACCTTACATTACGACTGAAATGCTGCTGTGAATTTGACGCCCATTGTAGGTGTAGTAGACATTATGAAGTGTCTCCTTTGCTGAAATACCACAGCACACGGGACACCTACAGACAGAAGCAGCGAGCTACTAGCACTTGCCTACCTGGTGTATACCTGGCTTTGATTAATCGCTGGGTAGGAGTACCGCCTTTGCATTTCCATACTTTCCAGAACAAAGCACCAGTAAACTAGAAATTCAAAGTGAAATAAAGCACCAGTAGCGGGAGAAGCTTTCAATATTGTTAACATCATCCGACAGCTTTGTATGTGGCTTTAATTAATTTTTATTTTGGAGGACTGGCAACAAAGAAAGCGTTCGGTCGAGCAAAGTGGATTACTGAAATTTTATAACACATAAAGCAAATATTTTCTTTGACTGGAATATATTTTAAAATACAAACCTTTTAGGTACATACGAGTAAGTATTCAATTAACTGACTACAATAATATTATATTTGGGAATCTACTAGATTAATTATTTAGATCTATTAATTTGAGAATCCTAAATTTAGAAGAATAGATAACAAGCTTTCATTTTCATGTTAACATAAGATATGATCTTATAAATATAATTTAACATTTTTCTAAATTGTCAAAAACCAATAAATAGTCAATACGTGGCGTTTCCTAAGTTTCAACCATTCTTTTTTTTTAAATTGGAGACAAAGAAAAACTGGGAAAATTTAACAACGCCAATGATCACTGTTTGAGAGAATTTACTGATTCATTAGGATTTCTACTTTATGCTTATGGATGTATTAATAGGAGGGAGCCGTCAGGGCTTGGGAAAAACAATTGGCTTAGTTATTGTATTTTTTTACACATTTTTGTTCATACAATATCACCATTTAATCTTTAACATTAGGGAGTGTTTGTTCGCCAGGTACAATAAAGTTTTAATGCTACGGGATGTTTATTTCACTGGGTACAAGCAGTTTGTTTTTGTTTACTGCGTAGTGTCTACGTCATTTCACGGAGCTATTCGGCCATTTTTTTGCGCATTGTCGTATTGCAGACATTAATTGTTTATATAATGGCATGAAATTTAGATCGGTTAATTTGCACACATATCATATATAGTCCGTGCACGGTACTGATTCGAGCCTCGTTAAATTGTACAGAGACGGCTGCACAAATTGATTCAATTGTTTCTGTACAAGGGCACTGAATTTACTTTCGTCAATTTGCACACGGACACGAACATTCGTCTGAGCAATTGCGCATGGGAAGCGATACGAATTTCATTTGGTGGTGGCCTTCCTTCCCAGAGGTCAGTCGAGGTCCTAACCGTACAAGTTGGGCTACCACGATCGGACAGTCCATGTACGTCGAGTTCATCGCATAACTAACAGCTCTGCCATAGGGTACCCCAAGTCAGTGGTGACTTAGCACGTGTCGGGGTTCATGGGGTAAGGTTTATCAATGTCTTGGAGGCAGATATATCTGCCCGTCAACTGCTTGTCAGTCCGGATCGGGATAGGCTGGTTAAAGGAGACCTGCTGTGACCTTTCAAAGTTAGACTTTTTCGACACAAACCTGTTTCTTCTGTTGTCCGAGATAATTTCTTCAGGCACTGCGCTGTAAAGATGAGCGGGTTTGTTATTTGCAGCTGAGTTTTGGCTGAGTATCATCTAGTATCAACATTGTAGTTCTCAAAATTCTAATGGCGTGAATAAATGATTTCGCCCAGAAATCTGAAATAAACTATATAACGGGCTGTTTGATCGGGAGAAGTTAGCTGAAGCCCATAAATTACTGGCACGAACATCCCATTCGGAGTTTCCGCAACGTATCGAAAGAAGCCTTCTCGGACGCCTCGGCGCTCGCGAGCGTCGGCGTCGCCGGTCACGCGAGGCGTCTCCTCTCGGCGCCTCCATACCTACCCCTTTCGGTGTTAACAACAGGCTTCAGGCTTCTGCTGTAACGAGAAATCGTTATAGAGATGTTAATAAATAACGGAAAAGAGTTTACAAAAGAGCTACCCTGTCAGCCTTCCTCGGTACACTGGAGCGGGTTTCTATGTCAGATCCTCACAAATATTGTTACAGAGGCCTTGTCTGCGATCCTAAGGGTAGTTTTAGATCTCTGTAACAGCAGGTTGGCCGGTGGGTAAATCGGTAGTATAGCACAGGGCGTTAAAAATATAAATTAAATTTTAATTAAAATAAATTATGAAGCATAGGGCGGTACCCGGTACTGACAGTATTCTTTTGATTATGATCAATCATCAAGTTAGTAAGCAATTAATTTTTTTTAAATTTCATTAACGAATAGTCGTAATCTGTATCTATATAAAGCGCTTTAAATGTAAATTATACTATTCATTATTTCCTTTTAATGGTTTTGGCGGTGGGTTACTTTAGGGTAATACTCTTAAAGAGCGATAATAATCTTTGAGTGTTCATAAATAATCTAAGTAGGTACCTATTTCTTCGGTCTTAACAGCGATTAAGAAATATTTCATGGAAGAAATTACTTTTATTTTCAATATGACGATATCAACAAATTTATTTTTAAATTTTATTGTGATAATATTTTTTCCATGAATAAAATACATTAATAATTAAGAAAGTGTCACTACCTTGATAAGTTTCTTTCTTTGTTCTCTGAATCTATTATTATATTTTTGTTCATTACTTATGTAGAACAAACATTTTTAAATTCTACTTAAAACGGATACATTGTGCTTATTGGCACCAATTTTATCGCTAACCGAGCGTAATCCGGAATTAAGATCAGTGAACAACGACTTTTTGATGGCGTGAAAAAGTGGTATATTTCTTGTTTTTTCAGCGCCTGAAAAATGCTTACGGAGGAGCTATAAAACGGCTAACAAATGTTTTAGCTGAATGCTCAGAATCGTAAACGCCTATAAAACCAGTGTTTGAGAGATAAAGGTTTCGTATATTAAGCATTCAGATTTGTAGAATATGTGTTAAGGGAAATTTGTAAGTTCGATTCTCCGGTGAGGTGTTCCCTTGTATGGGCCACGTCTCGGGAAATAAAATCACGTCACGTAGCGTGTTCATGTTCAGCGGCGGGGGCTGTGGGCTGCAGGCTGCGCCAGTCGAAAAAGTAGAAATACGTCCTAAAATATTCATCACATTTTCGAATCGCTTTCAAAGTTTCCGCCTGTTTATTCTTAGTAAATATGAATAATTTCGTAATCCTCGAGATGTGGGAGGAAGACATTAGAATCACACCGCGTTAGACAAGAAAAATGTAAAAATATAAAGTGTTAAGTGTTATGGACGTAGGAGAAAGTAGAGAAGGGTGTAACAGTAGAGTGGTATCGGGGTGAGAGCTCGCCATGAGGCTTCCTTTGAGCGGGAGGCTGGCTGAGCTATCGCGGCCAGTTGCAGTGGAATACTTGGATGGCGGCCAGTGCGCTAGTAACGTACTAATATATTCATGTATTCGGCATTCGGCATTCGGCATTCGGTATTCGGAACTGCAATGCAACATTTAGTTTGCGTCCGAGGAACGTGAGAAATTTTAGCAACGGAGTCTCTACAATTTGCAAATTCATAATTTTATTTCAACTTTCAGCAAGCCCATTGTTGCCTGAGCATATTCGCATTTCATTGCAACAAATTTTTAGGTAATTATTTAGTTTCTAATCCTTTTTACATTAAGTTCTAGCGCAAACATGTTTAAATTTCCCACGGGATGGAAAAGATAATAAGGCGGAAGCTAAACAAAGCAATAAGCCTTCATAATATTATCATAACGTCATATTGCAGGTTATCTATTCCAATGTTGACAAACAACCAAGTCCTCTCAAGCTCCAATCAAACCCACAATGATCATGGAAAAACAGGCAAAGCTAAATGACAATCTATAAGTTAATCACTAATATTTACAACCCTACTCACAATTTACCTAAATTCTCAGAATGTCAAAAATTTTAATACGAGGATTTTTAAGTTGGTCTTAATGTAAAAAAAAAATAAATAGATATTTCACACATCCACGATCCACGGTGGATTATTAAGTGTTATAGCCTTAAAAAACAAATCAACTCAAGATCTGACCATCCAAATATTTTTTCTACTTCAGACAATGAAATAAATTGTGATCAAAATGTGAGGTTTTGTTTTATAAATACTTTTTTATGTCTATTAAATGTTTCAAGATTACTTGCACGCTCGGTTTCTATCTTGTTTAGGTGGGCACATTAAAACAACCGTAAGTAATATCATTATTAAAAAAGCTTGAACGACTCGGCGAATATTAAATTCTCACCGTGATTGTCCCCCGGGGACTTGGGCGCGGCGCCCGCCCATCAACATCCCGGATCATATTAACAACTACCTGCAAGGGAAACTGTGGGAAAGTAAATAATTCGTGATAATTTCACTTATTCTATGATGATATTTAATAGCCCATCTGCATCTTCTGTGGGCACCACACGAAAACGGTTCCGAGTTTTATCGTTACCAAATACTTTTCTCGAAATCATTTGCTTTTTGTTTTTGTTTTCGTAAACTGTTTTCTGAAGCGTACAAGCGTTTCGTTTCTCGAACGGTAAGCTTTAGCGACATAAGATTTATACTCCCGGACAAACGGACCCCCAGATTCCTACCCACCTCTAATACCCTTTTCCTTTCCAGTACTTCCTCTCGTTCCTTTCCCAAAAAGACCCTTCACACAGCATCCCCAAAGATGACATAGGGCCTGAGGGAAATTATTTTCCTCCGGGTCTCCTGTGTGGAGCTAATCTAAAAAAGGCAGATTGTTTAAATGCTACTGTGATATCATCTAAGAGGTAATAATATAATAGTCAGTTGAGCGCCTACAAAATGAGAAATTAAAGATTTCTATCTTCGTAAACTTACTGATAATAAATATCTATATATAAAGAAAATATATTCCCTTTAAATTTGAATCCTAGTGTTAGTTAGAATGCAATTATCAATTGTTTTATTATTATGTTATTTGATTGTAAAATGTCTTTCGCTGTCTTAAATCTATAAATAAATTCACCTCTTTTAAGATTGAAAAAAGGCATAATATCGCTTATTTTTTCCCTAGAACCGAATATTACCAAACATCAGATTTGATAAAATTTAGTGAAGTTTAAGGGTGTTAGTATAACATATTTCTAGGGACTCATAGGCTCAGTTTCTTATGCATGTTAAAACACTGTTATTTAAACAAAAACTCTTCCAAAAAGGAAAATATACAAAAGCTCTACTTGTAGACATAAACTGATTTATTCAATTTTACATATTATTATTTAAGACAGAAATATAAAAATATGGTTTTCGAAGTATTTAAACTTCATACTTTCTGAGATGGCTCCGCTAAATTTAATACAACTTTTTTTGCTCAATTTCCTGTAAATTTGGTTTTTACGTCGGGGGCTTAAGGCAACACCTTCTGCGGTGAAGTTGATTCTGAAATGTTCATTACATTTAGAATGCCTACCCCCTCCCGTTCTTCCATCCCTTATAACTCCTTCAACCTCAACCCCTCAACCCTCGGAGCCCGGAGCACTTAGTTCTTTGGCAAATTTATTTTTTTATTGGCAAACTTTTCACCTTAAACTGTTTCTATTCGTCAGCGAGCTTTCTAAGTAGAGGTCAGTGGATTTTTATTACAAGAATCACATCCACTGTACTTCAACTTCCAACCAAAGGAACACGCTCCTTGCTAATCGTTATTATGTTACTAATATATTCCACTGCTAATCGCGTAAAACATTAAGTTATGCACGATTAGGAAACGGAAGTGGAACAGTAAGTGGAGCGGAAGAAATGGGTTTTCTTCCATTTCACCAACATAAAAATGGCGAAACAAATTATTTTTTTGTACATCTTATAAGCAGCCCACTGCTTTAAACCAGTAAGACTATGGCACCCCTAAAATTGTAACTTTTGTTAGTCAAAAGAACGTGGGAAAGGGTAAATAGGTCTATTCGGATTTTCATCGTCAATTTCTTGCAGTTTTATAAATGCTTTTGTTTTTGGATAATTTGTATTTTTTTAATAACTCTTGATATTATTTTAACAATAAATTTTATTAACAATTATTAACTTATAATTATTATTT
The DNA here is from genome assembly GCA_917563855.2 of Limnephilus lunatus. Lineage (NCBI taxonomy): Eukaryota > Metazoa > Arthropoda > Insecta > Trichoptera > Limnephilidae > Limnephilus > Limnephilus lunatus. The sequence continues at coordinate 66,713,303 of OU830597.1, read as the reverse complement.
ACCCGGTCGATTTACTCTCTCGTTTATATTTTCATCGTAAAATGTGCTCTCTTAATGAGGTAAATGTAGTAAATTTGTGTTCAAGGGCCTTTAACCAGCCACCGGCCAAGAATCCATATTTCGTCGAAAGATTTCCTTACGATCGTACAGGGCGGTTCCAATTAGAAAGATTAATTATTCTCCGTACCAGCTTTTTAAAACTATAACTCAAATCGATTTTATTTCATAAAAAGATGCTTTAATTTATACCTACAAACAAAAATGCTGAAAGGCGTGATGATAAAACTATTAAAATGATGTATTTTTGGTAATTATTTTTTTGATCATAAGTATTTTTTTATTTTTTAATAATGTCTGAGCAAAATAAGAATGTAAAAAAATACTTAAATATATTAGTTTGTAAGACCGTAAATAAATAGACAAACTGAAGTATTTTCGTCCCAAAACACGTGCGCGGATCTTTTTTTTATGATTTTATTTAAACTAAAACTAAAATTCTGAAACAGAGCTTGCCCAGATAATTTATTGTTTTATTTTACTGCATGCTTATATGATTTGAAATGTGTGTTTTATAATACAAAATTTTGTTTGAAAATGTAACAAATCTGTCAACGACCTACGGTCTAACCTTATTATGCTAAAAATAAACACATTTTCTCATAATTTAAACATAACTTTACCAGACATAAGAACAATCTTTCGAAAATTTATACTTTTTTGTGGAAAAGAGTCAATACGGCTAAAATTTTTATTTAAAAATGACATATTTCCGGTTTTGTCTGGTTATTCCCTCTTAAACTTATTTATTAAAAGTATTAGCAAATTACGAATATCACCAAGATTTAATGAACCTACTAAAGCCCTTTCCTTCCGTTATCAGTTTTATCTCCGAGGCGGTAAGAACTGATGGAAAAATTTCCATTGAATAAATTTTCACGATTATATGGGAAACGTGATGGGCTACGGGTTCCTTAGAAAAATAGGTCAATATGAAGACATTGAATATAATATGAAACGGGAAACATGCTTTCCGGAAGAAACCCAGGCTTGTATGACGTATGCACAAAATAATATACTTTGAATCCAAGAACTCAGCAAGAACACTATACGAATATTTATCTTTCCAATTATGTAAATTATAGTTATGTATCGGTTATTCATGAATGTTTTAGATTTGATTTAATGAAGAAGATTATTTATGATTAAACGTTTTTGTACTGATGGTATATGGTCCTGCCTTTGAGAAATGCTGTAAACATTTTACTGGTGCATGGGTTATTTATAAACACAAAGGAAAGGTAGCAGAATGGACCCTTCGGATTAGTTTATACTTGTAGATTTATGGCACGTGCGTGAATTATAATATTAGATTAGTAAATAATTTCTGATTGTTGGTACTGAGTACGTTTGTAGCAAATCGTAATTTTATATTATACGATGTCATCTGGTTCACATCTGTCAGGAAACAATGAGCTATGTGGGATGCTACGTTAAAATGAGAGATCATTATTTCAGGAAAGTGGTATGTCAGCTGAAAACCTGTTTATTCCATGGCGACAACATGGTTTGGAGCTGTTATGGACTGTTTAGGATAATTATTTTTTTAAATTATGTCTCCCCATTAACCTTTGGTGAGCCCAGCACTTCTTCTTTTTCTTTTATTGCATACTGGAAATTACGGAATGCGTTTATTTTGGGCTATAGTATATTTTATTTACCGAAACACAATCCTTGAACAATAAACTATTTAGAATAACAACATTACTTGCGTTTGTTTGATAAATTCATAGGTTTTTTTAATGTTTTTGTGAACTATCATGCAGATACGAGATATCTCTTTTCGACAGTTGAAATCGCGGCAAAATTTGACAGCCACATTATATAGATAATTCATTTAAAAATATTCTGGTGTTGCTAGGTGAATTAAACTTTTGGCTATATCAATAATGATATTGGCGCAAGTGATTCTTAACATGTATGTTATGTAGTTTCTTTGTACATAAGGGTTAAAATCGCATTTATAGATATTTTTTTCGAAATTTTGTTCCGCGCGTGTGGAAGTAAGTAAAGTAAGATACTCGTACGTTTTAAATTCAGCACAACAGAAACCAAAAAAACTGAACTTAAATCCTACGAATTTTGATGCTTGTGTATATAATATTTAAACTCCAGTAGTTTACCTCTCTTTTTCGGAGTTCAAATAATAGATATTGCTTCCAGTTTACCGTGAATATAATATATAAATTCGCAATTCGCCAAAAGCCATCGGCTCGTAATAATTGTTAGGTACGTTACGTCATCCAATAGCAAGTTGCCGAGGTCAGTGTAATACCGGACGTGACCTGTTTCATTCGGTCGCCATATTACTTCCAGTAGACACATCAAATCACAAACACAACTGACATCTGTGATCATCGGTCGAACTAATAAATAATATATCTGCCACCATCGATCAATGACTTTGACAAAGCAAAAGATTTTTTAAAATTCTACTAAATTCTGTGTATTATTATTATTTTTAATTCAATTCTCGTATAAAGAACCTGATGTTTCGAGATTTCCAAAAGCCCCCTTATTAAAAATTTATTCACGACACTTCGCAAAGAAAAAAATATTGAATTGAAAATGGTTCAAACAAAATGGCTTCTCGTCTCGTGTTTAGACTTAAATGTATTTGTATAATAAACATATAAGCTTCTTTTAGTATGATCTTTTATAATCTTAAAATTGAGATTCCAGACAGATTTCTGAGACAAAAAAAGATAACAAAAAACAAATGTAGATGCTCTGCTTTATTCTTAAGATCTAATGGCAATGACACAATTTTATACCAAAATCAAAACCACATGTTTCCAAGTTTGAGTGTTTTCAAAACGGATTTGTTAATTTTTATTAATCATGATTAACATATTTTCTTGAAAACCTTAATTTGTTTGAATAAGTGTAAAATAATTAATCCACCACTTATTCGATTTACTGCATGGATGGTATGTATATACCTTCAGAATTTAATCAATATCTTTACTTTCAAATACTTGAAGATTGGCTGTTAATTAATTTAGAAGAAAACTTTGTTAGACGTTCACGTTGAGAATTAAACTCTCAAAAACAAATATTTTGTAGGAACCTACTGGCTTACGTAATAAATACGAAATACACAGCATTATCTGGCTTCGTATATCCACAATAATAACATATCTCCGGTAAATTCTTTCCTTATCGGGAAAACTTCTTTGCCTTGTCAGATACACAGATACGATCGTTTGTTGGAAGCAGTTTCTGGATGTTTTATTAAAGGCTTTTTAGGTCAGCGCTACTCTATTCGACATTTTTTCCAAACCATACTACCTTTGGTAAAGTTTATGGCGTATTCCACAAAAAAAATATTTAGAGCCGTTGGATCTGGCAAAGAAGAACGAACATTTTTTTTTCTTTCAAAAAGTTTTTTGCGGAAAACCATTTTCTCACATTTTGTAATGAATTAGTAAGGAATGAATATTTTATTTCATTTTTGGCGATAGTTGTATATGAATATATATTTTTAATTATATAATTTGACCGGTCAGCGGTTGAGTGGGCATCGTGTTTGGGTCCCACCCAGGCGTTCCGTGTTCGATTCCTCGGCTGACTAAGTCCTCCATCACGACTCAAGCAATATTTTCGGCATACATACTGTGGTGGTAGTATGAGATTTTCAAATATTTTCGGGTTATTCGTAATCGGGGAATGTTTGTCTTACTTTAAATATAAGTACAATTTTGAAAGTTTTGAGCAACCCCCGACACAAAAAAGAGCTGATGACCTTGATACATATATCTAGATAGTGTCTTCGAGTCCCGGAGGTGCCAATATCTTTTTCTGTCTCCAGATTCAATCTCCAGTTTCGCATATTTTGTCTATTACAATTTGTGGTTTTCTCATAAAGTTAAAAATTAAAAAAAATATATCGTAAAAACGGGTTTTTTGAGTTTTTCGTGTATGACAAATTTGTGTACCATCGTAAATCTGTCCTTCACAATTTAAATTTAAGCCCGTCCAACTTCGACCAAGTATACCCTAGACAAGCCCTCTCATAGTAACAATCAGAATAAAATAACGCCAGTAACAGTAATTTCGCAACAAAACTCTCCTTCCAATTCCGCCGTCTTGCATACAGAGTTCCCGGCAATAAACAACTGACCGCCAAGTTATCCTATTGTGTAATTCTGTCAAACTAATACATCAATAGTTGTTCACGGATTGGCCGCATGAACAATATCCACAAGCCGTGCTGCATACAGTGGTTTTCAAAGTGGGGGTCACGAGACATTCATAAATTTAATTGGAAAAAAATATTCTTTTACTTTATTTTGACAAGCGATTCAATTTCGGAGGCCAGTATGGGTACCGCCGCCTTTTTGGATAACCAACGCCTCTGCCATAGGTCACCCCAAGTTATTCGCTACGTTTGGTGACTAAGCAGGGGTGCCCGGGTTAATGGAGTGATGTTTGCCAGGTCTTGGCGGCAGATGGGTCTGCATTTTTTTTCTGTTGGTTCGTAAGCTTAATGAGTTTATTAAAAAAACCAATCATCATTTGCTTGAAAACATTTACGAAAAAATCATCTTTTTACCGCCCATGCACCGTGGGCTACCCAAGTTGGTTGCTCATCATTAACACAGTGATGAGCAACCAGCGGTCCGCAAGCCCATTTACTGCTTTTCGGACTGACTACAAAAAAATATCAAAAAATTGCGCTAAAAATATTCAAAGGCTTCTGTTCCGTTTTGCAAAAGGTATTAGCCAAAAACTTTAATTTCTTTTTAAAGTTTTGAATCAGCTACTCAAAAAATTAAGTTTTTTGCGAATAATAAATTTAAAAAAAATACTGAAATTAGTGGATACTTAAAGCCCAGTAGTAAGCGCTCAAAAAGAAGAGGAAGGGGAGAAACGTAAATACGAGTGTTAGAGGGAGCGCGCTATTCTTAAAAACATGACTCGTTTGAAATAGGACAAAAATCTCACGGAAATTGTCTCAAAAAGGATTTGAAAAAAACAATGAATTACAAAATTTTTCGTATACCTGCATATCTTGTAATACAAGTTAATAATGTTTTTTGGAGTATATCTTATGATTTTTATCTATCGGGGGAAATTTCGTACAATTAAATTATAAGTGTTAATTGTAATTGTTAATTGTTTAACTTGGGACCTTAATTAAAGAATTTTGCAACGATTTTTTGTTAAAATCTGTGTTTTATGTATTTTAAAGGTTTCCGTTTTACAAAATAACAAAAATTATCTTGACGAAATATTGTACTTATATATATTGTAATTACAAACGAAAATAAACTAACACCATTTACTGGGTTTGACCTTGAACGTAGTAAAAAATTTGTCTGGCAATTTTTGCCCTTTTTGAATCAACCGCCAAAATTTAACATTTCCAAATGAAAAAAATTGATATCATTCATTGTTTTGGCATTGCGGATACAAAATTTTCAGCTGCGGCTTTTTTTTTACCCTCTTTGATAGTTTAATTAAACAAATATTATTTTATAATATGTAAAGCAGGTTTGCGACTCCACCGACAAAAAAGTTAACCAGGTTATGTTGTACATACCCTCCCACCAAGGTCCGCATAAGTACATAATAATAATGGATACATTAATAATACTTCGACTAAAAAGGTTAATCATTCCTAAAAAACAGCTGGTGGTGAATTTATGTAATTATAATTATAATTTATGGAAATAATATAATTTATTTTATTACTAAAAGCGGGTCGCGCTTTAAAAAAGTTTGAAAACTCTTCCAAATTGTGATACTAGCCCTCCTTGTATGTATTAGTAGTCGAACACAGGCAGTGCGGTGATTTGATGACGTAGGAAACTTTGATGGCAACAAAAGTAATTCTGTAACATTATTACGTTTATGAAAACGCTGTCTAAAAGACATATGTAAGGTCTATTTTTTGTTGTAGTCAGATAGCTGACTACATTTTCAAAAATAAAGTCGACGGTGTGTACTTTGTACAACATTCGGAAGTTAGATATTTTTGTGTTTGAAAAAATTAACTCCGGTGCGGACGGCTGGAACACAAATTGGTTTCGGTGTAGACCTTGTAGACCGATAAAAGGTACAACACAAAGCACTATGCGATCTAAACGGTGCAAAACAATGCAGGCACTTTTTCATAAATGGGCCGTGAGCCTGCTTTTGCTGGCTTCTGGGGTCATTTTGCATTTCACAGGGCGCGTCTAGATAATCATACGTCAATGCCGTCCAATTTTTTTTTCAATATCATTTTCAATTCTATATTTTAGTATATTTACATATTTGGTAAGGCAAAAAATATTTTTATAAGTAATTGTCATTAAGTCACAAATAATTTATCAATCTACTAAAATCATGGGAATCGAATTTTTTAGTGGCCTGTATTTTATAATTTAAAATACAAATAAATAAAATAGCTCCCATCCACTGTGTATTTGATATATGCTATAAATTTGGTTCAGTATTTTGATCTCTAAAGCAAAATGATGTTTTTTTTTTTAAAGATCGCGCGGTAGTTTCTCTAAATGTGGAGCGATATGACTGCTTATAGAGCGACCTACTCACCGAGCTAACCTCTACCGCAAGATTCATATATTCTTTACTATAATATAATGCGAATATGAATGTATTAGTTTTACTACAAAGTGATTTTACACAGGAAGAAAACTGTAAAATCTCTCTTTTCCGTATTCAAATTATGCAGCATGCAGCCAGCTAACATTTTGATGACAGTCGCAATATTCGCCAAAAGAAGAAATATACAGGCAAATAAAGCAATAAATTACCCGGGTAACATTTTGCAATTGCCGCTCGTAAATCTCCTCCGTTCAAACTCGGTATTTACTTTTAAACGTATCTACCCCTCACATAAAGGGAGAATCCTGCGCCGCTCAAATGCTTGGATGTGCGCGCATAAATTATAAAAAATATTATTTATGAATGATTATTTCTTCCTCTGAAGAAAACGGTTTATGACTTTTCGCCTGTTTAGAATACCGCTGAACATTTTTCGGAATCTATAATTTCGTGAGTTTCGTTCGAAAATGTTCTTTTAAAGTTATTGAAAGGAGGAAAACCGGATTTATTTATCAGTATTCATAACGCATTCAAAACGTTTTCACAGTTGAAATTTAAAAAAATTATAATAAATTGCGGTTGGGTTGCGTCATATTTGTATCAGAATCAGTTGTAATAGTAGCATGGTTACTATGACTTAAAAGAGCGTCCGTTCAAACACCGAGGGTTTATACAGTTTTTTGTTTAATATTTTTTCAGGAATGATTTATTGGTTCTACTTATAATTAGAAACAATATCCTATACACTCAAAATAGGTTGGATTTTTTTTTAAACTTTTTTTTTCATTAGCTCCACGCAGCAGGTGATGAGGAAAATAAATCCTATCAGGTACCATGTCACCTTTAGGGATGCTTTATGTAGGGTGTTTTTGAGGGAGCGGATGGAAATAAAGTTCTGAAAAAGGTATGAGGGGTCCAGAAGTGACGGACGTATGCATCCATCCCTCCCACTGCCGTACAAGATGATAGGTCGGGAGAGTTGAGATTGAGGTGTAAAAAAGGTCTCCCTTAACCACTCTCTCTCTCGATCCGAAAACAAGACAAACCTCACCCGATGTACTGTTATTATCTATATTATTAATATGCTGAAAAAGCTACTTATGTAATTCGGTTTCGAATTCAAGAATTTGCCAAAGGATGGCGCCACTTAAGTTAGCGTGTCGCATGAGGTCGTGCCCTCCCTAGGTATAAGCACTACGGATTTATAGAATTTAATTAACTCTCCAGATATGGAAAGATTGACGGTAATACTTGACGAGTTGTGAATAGTAGTATCACATATATTACATATGATGTCATTACCTGTCATGGTTACTTTGTACCGGTGATTATCTGTCACTGGATCAAAGTGGATCCGAGTAATCAGTTATTTTTGGAACCAGTTCCTATCGGATTTATAAAATGGTCACCAAAACTCAACTGGGCAAGACCAAACTAAAAGCCGCCCGCAGGGTATGTAAACAAAAACCCGCGGATCGGGTTTTACTGCCAGTATATTATATTTTTTTAAATATTAAACGACCAATATTTGAATAGATATATTATTATCGTCTTAGACGGGTTAATACATATTTTCGTCATATATACTCAAGTATGAATAACCAACTCTTCCGCCTTTTGATGTAATAGCATTTTCGACTTAATTAAATTAAGTGTTAATTTATTTCCGCTATCACTCTACATTGGATAGAAATAGATTAAATGAAGTGTTCCCTCTCCCCTTTGTTTCAAATATGACAAATGTGTAATATCTGTGGAGTAAGCCACACGTTCTTGTCGAAACCTTGTTATTTCCCGTCGCTGAATTTGGCACTTATCTTCCATTAATTATTATTACAGCAGCCGATCTCAGCACCGACTCGTATTAAGTTCAAAAATTATACATACTTGGAATATCTACATCTCGATTGTATTAACAAATTCAGAAATGGGGGTATTACAAAAGGAGGTTAATTTCTGTTTGAGTTGAAAGCATTATTTGTCGTATTTACCAAGTTTCTACAGAATTACAACACACTTTTGTAGAAAACTTTTGCTTATTGAACAATTTGAGGCGTGCGTTGGTGCCGCCGCCCCGGAAACCATTTATTGGATAACCAACACCCCAGATATAGGCCACCCCAAGTGGTTCGCTACGCTTGGTGACTTAGCAGGGATGCCCGGGTTCATGGGGTGATGTTTGTCTAGTAATTGGCGACGAATGCGTTTGCCCACTATCTACAGGCTTGGGAAATATTGGTTTAGGGAGACCTAACCTAGACCTTTCTAGCCGGACTCTCTCGACCCATCACCTTGCACCGCAGTGGGAGGGATGTATTCATACGTCCATCACTCCTGGACCCCAATAATCCTACGCATCCTTTTTCCGTTCCAGAACATCCTCTTCTATCCTTTCGTAAAAATAACCACTACACAGCATCCCCAATGATGTAATAGGGTCCTTTTTCCCTCAGGGCCTCCAGTATGAAACTAACTTTAAAAAAAAATAACTACAAAAATTTCAAAATCATTGTCATTTGTTTTTTTTAGTGGGTATATTTAAGGCTTCGTATTTCATAGTTGTGTCATCATTAGAAATCCAACCGAAAAATGAGTTCGGTTTTAAACAACGTTTCATGGTTTAAACAGCCTTCTCCAGGGAAATAACGGTTTTTAAATGTAAAGCCTTCGTACAGAGAGATACCTTAGGGTTTTCCGTATGGAGTTAATATTATAATACTACAAACGGCTATGCAGTAGTTCTAACTTCATAACAAGTTTATAATAAAACTATATATCTCACAATACCGTATTCTAGACTTGCATTTAATTTTTCTTTTTATACATTAGCTCCACACAGGTGGCCCTGAGGAAAGTAACTTTTCCTCTCAGATCCTTTGTCACCTTTGGGGAGGCTATGTGGAGGGACTTAATAAGGAACGGAATGAGAGGAAGGAATGTAGAGGAAAAATATATAAGTGGTAGATAGGAATCTGGAGTTCAGTGTGTCATCCATATGTGATCATCCACCGCCAAGACCTAGACAAACCTTTTCCACGCGCCCAACATTTGTACACGATTGACATTAGTCACATGAGAACGGGTCATTTCTACCGCTCTTTCTTGAGTTTCGATGGTCTTGGTCTCTTCAAGACCCATGTTCACTCCTTCCTTTCCTCATAAAGACCATCTACAGAGCAGCTTCAAAGATGACATAGACCCTGAGGGAAATTATTTTCCTCAGGGCCTCCTACGTGGTTTTAATGAAAAAAAAATCCATGAACTCGGGCACCGAAGTGAACCACTTGGGGTGACATATGGTAGAGGTGTTGGTAATCCAATAAATGGTTCCCGGAAAGGTGGTTCCTGTTCCGCCTCCCAAAGTGTTGCATTAGACGGAATAGGTTTACTAGAAAATAAAAACAGCAATAAATAATGCGGGTAACATTCTGTGATTGTTCTGTTCAAAACTGATACATTGGTAGTAAGTATCCATCCTGATTACGTCAACGGCTTCAGAAGCAGGGATTTCGCAAACCAACGTTAAGTTTGTTTTTGCGGTAAAAGCATTCCACATTTCCCATTACCATAGCCCCACTTATCTATTTTACAAACACTCCGGCATTTGGAACGGACTAAAGCAGCCACCGACCATGCGGTTAATCCGTGGTTTCCAGCGCTGGATGCTGACCTGTTTCTGCAGATATTCCAGGAATTTTATGAGGGATCGTTTAATTGTTTACGCCGTACGCGTATTGCGGTGAAAAGTGTATTTCTCAAAACTTCGTTTTAAAAAAGATCATTGTACGAAATATATCAGAAATTTTCAAAGTCTCGTAATGCTCAATGGTTATATATGAATTAAATGTTTTCTATATATTTTTCCCTCTGAAGGACTGAAGGAAGCGGTAGTGTTAATAGTAGGAATAAAAATAAATCAAAAAATGTGTTCATTGAAAATGCGGCCATTCGAGCTTAAGAAACAAATAAGTTGTCGTACAAGAAACTAAGTATTGCAACATAAGCCCATTTGTGATATTAAACGATATTTATATTTACGTATTGTTATATATCTACAATCTAAGTCACTGATTACGACACTCGTTATCGCGCCAACGTTAGATTTATCCAAAGGACTAAGGGAATACATATTATATCGTATGTCAACGTCAAGACATACTAGAATATCTTCCTTCAACATGCACTCAATGTAATCGAGGACACTATGCAAAAAAACATTCGACGTATTTCTTATGAAATTGTATACTACGCTTAAATATGATGTCAACGATGACCTAGTATCAGAGGGAGAAAATCAATATGCCAAGGTGATGATCAAATAATGGTGGAGTCGAACCACTCCTCGCTGCCGAAATGTTCGCGCGCATCGGCCTCTGCGCACCACCGTAGCCTCATGACCAAGGCGCAGACACAGAGCGTCGGGGCTGCTGTCGGTGGAGCGGGCTCTACGCAGTCCGTGGGCGGCTCCTCCCTGCACGGCCGTCGCCGAAGGCACAAGACCGTGCACTTCGGAGAGAACCTGCTGATGCAGGTCTGCGCCAACAGGTCACACCTGTCTGCGCTCGGCCCCGCGCGCCTGCCCGACGTGAGCTTCTGTCACGAGCCGCGCGGGGGGCGCTCCCCGGGCGCTCGCTACTGCTGTCTGGCGCACCACTGCTGCCTGGCGCAGTCTTCGCTACCCGTGCTCACCCATCAGGCCACGGTGCCACCGCCCACGCTGCGGAGCCGCCACCACCATCCGCGCCCCTCGCGCAGCAACTCGCACTCCACGTCGCACTCCAGCGGGACCAACTCGCTGGAGAAGCCGGACAAGGGGAAGACGACGACCAAGGCGGTGACGCACTCCAAGGCCGCCCACGCGGTGGAGCCCAAGCACCGCCTCCACGCTTGCCCCCTTCACCCTTCGTCTTCCAAGGCCCTGGTCCCTGTCAAGAGTACTCAGGTTGTGAAAAAGGCTCCCGTAAATCCGTACCTTTGTTTTCCGAGCAAGCTAGAACCTAATGTACAGCAACTATTTAGCTTTATAGAGGGCGTGCTGAGCGCCTGGGCCGCGGAGGAGGGACTCACGAGTACGGGAGAGTATTCGGAGCCGGACGAAAGAGATATTAATCGCAGGAAAATAAAGAAATACAAGTTGAGAACGAACATTCTAAATATAAGACGTATCGTGTACGATGTGTCCATTTTGCGTGGTTCCAAACTCTTAGGAAACGTGCGATACAGGCACAATCATTGGAAAGGTACTGCGCAGGCGTGTAACGAAATCTTTCTGCTCAAGGTAAGATATATCTCTTTATTTTAGTGATAATCTGAACGGAATACATATTTAATTAAAGAATTTATTAATTAATTTACAATTTAACATTTTAATTTATAACGTAATACTTACGAATTTTAAAAGTGGATATAATAATATTTATTGTTACGCAATCTAGAAATATAGTAGACAATCTAGAAATCTTCAAATACCTGAGAGTTGGTAATTTTTTAAATGTGAATACCGCACAAGAGTCCCACTAATTCCTAACCGCCTGGAGCCAGTGAGGCTATGGCATCTTGTAGTAGGTTGTGAGCTGAGGGTAGTGGAGAGGGGAAGAAAATGGGAAACAGGAAGGTGAAGAAGTACCTGCCTATTCAGATCTAGTCACCAAACAGTACTAAAGCCATTTCAAGCAACGTTTCAATTCTGAAAAGTAGTTTTGAAACCAGAGCGATACTGAGATTATCTTCCATTCTGGAATGTACATTAATATTTTTCCATTTTGTACGGTGAATTTTTGTTTAAATAATACCAATAAATGTAAAAGAGACCTTTTTTGATTTGCTGCTTTATATTTGATTGTTGATCTATAAAATTGTGTCTCGTTTGGATTAACATTTTAATTAACGAATCAGTCTGTGGTACAGTTTATTGACACAAAATGAAAAATACGGTTTTTGACATCATTTAAACTATGGTTTTGTGTGTTCAGAATGACATAGGTTAATTTATGCCAGTACAGCTTTTCATTTTTGCAATATACAGATTTATTTTTCAAATGGCTATTTTAAGAAATTTTACGATCCGTTAAATTCCACTCGAAATGAATAAAACGATCATTTTCCTGAATCACCGGATAATATACGAGTACACGGAGTAAGTAGCAATGCATGATTTGGCTTTCCATTACTTGATTTTTTTTCTATTGGAAGGAAACTTATTTTCAACTTGTGGTGATAAATTTTCATGAATACATGCAAAACGAAACGTGCCCCTTTCTTTCCACGAACGTTAAAAACAAAACTTTATCATACGACTGGAGACCGTTCTCCACGGGATTATCTCTTACTGCACGGATCCTGTTAGAGAGTTACCTTGGAGTTTTTATTCTCCTAATAAACTGGACACCATTTGAAGGAAGTCTCCCATTGCACCTGACCTGCTATTAAGGTCAGCTGCTTTCCAAGGAACCTGAACCACCTATCAATTATTATTATGTATCATTTTAAAATTTTTATATGTTTACTTCTCCTTGAAATAATGTTTCATTCTCGCTTACCATGATTTTATCCAATTTTAGAACTGTGTATTTTTTTACAATATTTTTTGTGAGAAAGTTTTTGTGGGGCAGAAGGGGAACGGGACGAATGGGAAAGGACACGCAGAGAGGAACAATTTCTTTATTAAATGGCACAGCAATGCATGCCGGGAACCACCTAGTAATCAATAAAGGATACAGATAACAATGCTCAACCATGCTCCCCGCCTTGGAAGTTCGCGGAAATTTCAAAGAACAAAAACTATGCCAAAACAAATAAAATCAAATCACTAGGTTGAAAAATATGTAAAAAAAAAAAAATAATAAAAATCATCTTACTAAGTCAACTCAGTGTTAAGAAATGTCATGAAAATGATTTTTTTTTTATTTTTAATTGAATTTCACACACTTAAACTCAACATTCTGATTACGTGAAACACTAATAGAAGTGGCCTTGCAATCGGAATGATAATTATTTATGGATTTAGCCATTATTATGTCAAGTCGATCAAATAACTACATTATAGTTGCGAAGTTCGGTTCCTGGGCAGAAGACCGCGGGACGAAGGGGAGGTTGTGTAGGGCATGTTATTTTTGCCCCCCATTGATTAATGAGGTTTCCTCAAACGTTTCGGTTGACGTCATTTTCCTATCGCAAGATTCAATTATTCCCCGGTTTGCCACGACTCGCAATTCGATGGAATGTAAATCATCGATTTTATTGTTGATTTTTTTTTAGAAGGAGTTAATTTGTATATAATTTCAATGGTGAGTGTTTACTTCAATTGCTTATCTTATATCGTGGATAAAAATAGTACTGCAGTCTCCGTAACATTGAGACGTTGTCAAAAAAATATTTATCTGAAATTTATTTTCATTTTCAAAAGAGTACGAATACTTGTATTTTAACAGAAACAATAATTCACATTGTATCTTCCACAAGCATTCCGCTGTCCATTCCATGATGATCCATAGGCTAGTAACTGTCCCTTTCAAATAACAACTTCATACTAGAATTATCTACGATAAAAAAAAAAATCGCAATACATAACAGTAACATGCAAATGCGGTCAATAAAATTCTAAATTAAAAAAAAAATATATAAATAAAATTTATCTATAAATTTTTTTTTATATATTTTTTTAATGTATCCAACATTCCTTAACAATTAATAATCATCAAACTTAACAATGGCGTAGAATCTTGCACATTAATATTTTTTTCTCATAAAAGCATAAATGATCTTCCATCAGACATCAAACCATCGTTTTACATTAACAAACAATATGGGTAAATTTTGAATGAACGTGAAAGATAAAAAGGACAGATTAAGCCTATTTTAATTAATTATTATTTACTCGAGTATTCAATGCGGTGATTGTCCTGCGTTTTACATTAGTGCATGTCCGTATCTTAATTTAAAAATTATTCTCATTTCCGATCTTTTCAGATTCCTATAAAGTTAAATGCAACAAAACCGTTTTCAGTATTTAAAAATCTGTGTATACTACGTTCCTGTTAACGCTGTACATACTCACACAAATACATACACACAGACACCCAGATACACAGCACACACACACTCGACGTTTTTGGGTATTAATTGAACTGATTTGTTTGTTTTTGATACAAAATATTGTTTTAAAAAAAAAGAGATTTCATAATATCAATAATTCTCGTGTCAAAGATCACCTACGATTTTTAAATATTAATGGCTTCACGGAATTCGCTTTCCATCTCATAGAAACAGACCACACGTTTAATAAAAAATACAAGCATTAATTAGTTTACTACATAATAGGGATTAGTCTAGACAACTTAGAAACAACCAAATAAACCTCAAAACAAGTCCAATGCTTCGGTTGTTCCCTATTTATAAAGAGCACTATCTTCCCAATCCTCCACTTACCCCTATTCTCTGCACTGCATTTTTTGCGATCACTGTAAAAGCATTATATATATTGGAAAATAAAACAATAACTTTGTAGACACCACTATTATTTTTTTTATACTTTATGTTAACCGGGTTTCGTTACAACCATAGCTTCTTCAGGGCATTATAATACTATAATATTATGCTGCCCTGAAGAAGCTACGGTTGTAGCGAAACCCGGTCGGCATAAAGTATAAAAAATAAAAGTGGTGTTTACAAAGTTATTGTTTTATTTTAAATTATAATGTCACATCACAAAGTATCTGCTTCATATGAACAAATATATATATTTATTTATTTATCACATGTTACTTCTAGATTTTAGATTTCAGTAGAGTATTGTTCTGCCATGACGAAGTAGCAAGTCGGCATTAGACATAAAAAATTGAAGTGATATTTACAAAGTTCTTTGTTATATTTTAAATGAAATAATATATCTAGCTAGAACTTAATATCGATCAGTCAAACATAATGGTAAATTCAACTTACATATTCTTCCTTATAATAAATTATTACTTACGTTTTGCAAATACAAAAGTAATATGAAAGGAAATAAATACATATATAAAAAAATTGTAGTGTGGTCACCAATTCCGAGAATTGTGATTCTGATTGACATTTTGAACCTAGCAAATTTAGGAACAGATGTCGCAATTAATATTGATACTATAATTAAATAAACCATCAAAATTAACAAATTTGCTATATTGAAACGCTGATGCGAGTATATCCACTCTTTGATCAACGCAAACTTGATAAAAGCACCGATTAAATTCACCCGTAAAATACACGCTTTTGTCCATATTTTAATAGAATCCTTTATGTCTGTTGTAAATTGTGAAATTAATTGACAGGGTCACATAACGCATATGAATACCTACCTACGAACGTTTTGCTGAATTATGTTTACTGCTCATAAAAGTATGATCGTAAATACAAAGGATGTTTAATATATTCGTTCTGTATTTTGTCTTGGTTGTAATCAGAATAAAAAACAACACAATAAATACTGTGTATTCAGAAGTGTGTTTCATTATCATTATGAAATTGATAATATATGAGTTTAAATAGGTATATAAATAGGTTTGAACCAAGAGGTACTAACTCAGTGGCGACATTGGTTTCTATTCAAATTTCCGTGGAAAGCATTTTTAGTGAATCGTCTATACAATGGTAGTAAAAGTATTTTTTAATTATTTATTTCATGGTAGGTTAGGTAGTATTAAAAAAACTTTAAACTTTTCAGTTTTCCGATAAAGATTCGAATTTTGCAAAGGATCTAATTGCGTGAACTTAATTCTTCCTAATGTGATTTAACAGGATAATCTGAGAATAAGCATTATAATCTCTTGGACTCTTGCCAAACGTACTAAGAACGCTAAACCGCTTTGCGTTCACGATCCGCAAAATTTATGTGTTTATCGTATCATAACAGTATTTCTCAAATAATTCACAAAATCCGCGACAGAACTTGAAATATAACACTTATCAGACACTGTATAAAGCACAAAAGCTAAAGGTGGTATTAAAATACATATATCACAAATGGATTTGGATTAAGTCAACTTTTAACTGAAAAAAATTCATGAGGAAAAATAAAATAAAATACTCAAATGCACCAACTATGATATTAAGGCTGTTTTCCAAATTCCATTGGAATTTTTTTAGATAGCTTTTAGATTTTTTGTTAAGGTTAAAATAATTATCAGTTGAAAGAGTGTTAGATAAAAATCTTACCTGGCATCTCTGCTAGAGATTCCCCAGTGGTTGTCTGTTTTCCAGTAAGGTTAACCCTTCTCTGCAGGAAATATAGATTGCTCAAACGATAGTGGAAACATCGATATTTGAGCTGTAGGGAAATTTTTACTCCGAAAACGAATATTTGTTTTAACGGAGGGGAAAAATTGAAATGAAAGCAAGATACTTAATAAAAAATAGGTGAAAATGTATTTATGGTTTTTGTATTTAATTTGAATAAACTATTAAAATTATGAACAACCTTTAAGATTTATGCAATAACCAGGATTTATGAAATCATAAGTTGAGTGGGCATCGCGTTTGGGTCCCACCCAGGCATTCCGTGATCGATTCCTCGGCTGGCTAAGTCCTCCATCACGACGCAAGCAACATTTTCGGCTTACTGTGGTGGTAGTAGGAAATTTTCAAATATTGTCGGGTTATTCGTAAACCGGGAATGTTTGTCTTTCTTTTATGAAAAAAAAACATTTTTCTCGGTTTTTGTTTAAATAGCAAGTAGGTACCTAAGTCTATTTGTACCTCGTATGTATTATCTCTAATGCGATTATCGATCTAATATAAAGTTCATTAGTTAAGTCTCTAGTATAAATCGTAAAACATATTCAAAATAAGGCCAATTGTTGATTTTAGTAATCGAATCGTAAAAAATCTATACATAGAGAAAGATACCTACATAAATTATTAATTTACCTGTATTTACCTGATTAAATTTGTATAGCACCATTCAGAATTTAATTTCCTCAAAAGCGTTTTCACGTATTTTTGCTGAAGATGTTTCTAAAAAAGCGTATCTTTAATTTACTGAGAAAAACAATTTTCTGACCACCATGGAAGTAAACCGAGCGCATTGAACGCTGTATTTACCTGATCCCGCATTTTTAAACGTTTTCAGCAAACCTTTCAGTAACATTCTAGTCTAGATTATAATGTTAATGAGAAAACACATGCTTTACTGTTTTTCGCGGAAGCAGCAATTACTTTCTAGAGAACATTCTAAGTAAATACCTATCTACGTCACTAGGCCGACAGCTCCATGGAAACATAGAGTTTGAGAATCCTAAGAGAAGTTTGCATTATAGGGTTAAAATCTTTAGAAAAACGTTCAAGTAAACATTCAAATTACTTCAAAATTAAGCGAATGATGAATTTACTAGAACCGTACTCGACCGCTTTTTATGATAGGAACAAAATTATTAATTTTCAGAAATAATTTTAATGAAATTCTTATTGTTACCATAAAGAGAATCACCAGTTTGAAATTAAATATCAACAATTTAAAAAAAATAAAGTAAAGCATTATTATTATAACTTTTTTTAATTTTTATGTGAATACCTCACAAGATTCTCAGCTGCTCCCGTCTGGAGCCAGTGAGGCTATGGCATTGGGGTATGTTGTGCGGCTGAAGGCAATGCGGAGGGGAAGGAGACGGGGAAGGAGAAAACGGGGAAGTACCTGGCTATTCGGATCTGGTTACCAAACATGGCTAAAGCCATTTTAATTCTGAATGGTGGTCTTACACCAAGGCGATACTGAGGGTATCTTCCATTCTAAAGCGTGCCGCAAATATCTTACTTATATTATAAATGCGAAAGTTTGTATGGATGGTTTGTTGGTTGGATAGTCCTTACTCTTTCACGCAATAAATATCGAATGGAATTTAAAAATTCTTTCACTAATCGAAAGCTACATTATTTGCGAGTAACAACGGTTTTATATATTGGTAAGCTCTGGCGTTGTGAATGAGCTGTGGCGTTATGAAATTAAGTATCATATGTTTTCTGTCCCTAACAAAATCGAGTTATTGCAAACGTCAAAAAAATTGTTACCTTGGAAACAAGGTTTTTATTTTTAAATTTTAGGCTTAAAAAGATTGCTTTGTTGTGATTAAAAAGAGTACTTTTTTGGCGTCGTAGTTAATATCTACATATCTCTAAAAATGTTTATTCACCGAACAAAAAGCATAACGTTGCTATAAAGCATAGCGCTTGAAGTGGACTGTCATTTTCTTATTTTTTTAGGTTATTCTGGATTCAAATATGAATAAAATACTAATAAAGGGAGTAGGAACTTAAAATAAATTTCTGTTTCTATAATTTAAATATTTTCTAAAATAGATTTTTTATTTGCGAAATGTCATTCTCAAATTTTGAAATTTTCTATTAAACAATAATTATTTTCTATTAGACAAAATAGCAAGAATAATAACAATTATGCCAATAATTATGCCAGTAATTTCCCACTAATACTATGCGAGCGAAGTCGTGGGTAAAAGCTAGTACTTCATATCTTTTTAAATAGGTCCGAGGCCTGGGAGGGTTAATTATCACTGTGGGGACATCATAATATACCATGGCATTCTTTCACCACCTACCAGTAAAATACCTACATTTCCTGTGGCAATTCCATGTACCTCATATACCCCCCCCCCCCCCCACGACCCACGCGCTGTAACAATCGCTAGCAATATTGCATTCAGGCCGAGCACGTCGCAACGGTTCAGTTCGACAAAGTTGAAACGACATCCGCGCCACAAAATTGCTTTCATTTGCCGCTCTGCGTGACAAGTCGCTTCCCCTGGGACGGCGTTTCTCTCTTAGCTAGATTAATGCTCTCTCTAAATTTCTTTGTCAATCCGGCTTACCTAGAGCTATTGTTGCTACGATTGCAGCTTTCCTTTATATATTGATGTCAATAGACATATCTCCTACGAGTTTGTCACGATAAAAAAAAATTCTTGCATCACGTTCCAATCTATATTATATATAAAAATAAATCTATATTATATATAAAAATAAATCTATATTATATATAAAAATAAATCTATATTATATATAAAAATAAATCTATATTATATATAAAAATAAATCTATATTATATATAAAAATAAATCCCTATTTCCCTTGGTCACGTCAAAACTTCAGAACGGCTTTACTGATTTCATTTTTTTTTGAAGTCTTCTAATATTCTGTAGAAGGTTCTTACGGAAATAAAAATTAATAAAATTGGATGAATTCAGAAAACTCAACTATTTTAACTTCGCACGTTCGTGCGTTTGAACAGGCAGCTGTTTTTTTTTTTTGTAACAAAAGAATTTATTTTATTTATTTATTTATTTCTATATATTACAGTTTTTACCTTATTTATTTAATATTTTAACATAATATATTTTAGAAAACATTTTTACATAGTAATTAAAGTAACATTTTATTATGTTGGGTGTAAGGTAGGTTTGAGAAGGTGAAACTGTTGGTTTATAATGTTGTATGTTTCGTGAACACCTCACTAGGAGAACCTGTGCTGAGGTGTTTACGTGTTTATGATTCAGTGTGACAAGTACAGGTATTTATGTGTTGGTTTTTTTTTTTTTTTACATTTTAATGGTAATGGATAATTTAGAAGAAAAAAAAAATATCTATAAAGTATATATAAATATATATGTATATATGAATAGTTGTTAAATTCTTGCAAATATGTTTATTTATTTTACTTTTTTTATAGTTTTGTTATGTTTGGTTAGGGATTAGGAGATTTTGTATAAAGTAAATATCTTGATTTTTGATCCAGGATGTGATATGTTTTTTGTGTATGTTTGTGTATGTATGTGTAGTTAGTAGTTGTTTTAGAGTTATGGGCATATAATTAAAAAGTTTGGTTGCGTAATACTGAAAATGTCTTTGTCCGTGTGTGGTGTGTGTTATCGGTATGTTCAGGGTTACATTTGTTAAGGATCTTGTTTTTTTTATTGTTTTCGGTTGCATTGGAATATAGAGTTTGTTTTGGAGGAGGTGTAGCAGAGCAGATTTGGCATAAAGTTGTTTTATTGACATGACTTCTAATGTTTTGTAAATTTCGCTTGAATCTGTGTAGAATGGCACTTGCAGGATTAGTTTTATTATCGCTTTTTGTATATTTTGAATTGGGTCAATTGCTATATTTGTAGCACTTCCCCGAGCCAGTATTCCATATGTGGCAATGGATTGACAAAGTGCGAAGTATATGGATCTGAGTATTGTTAGTGGGAAAATGTTTTTAATGGATTTTATTAGGTGCATGACTCGTTTTAGTTTATTCGTGATGAAGTTTATGTGGTCAGTCCAGCGTAAGTGTGTATCAATAATAACCCCTAGGTACTTTGTTTGTTTGACCCTTTCAATATGCTCGCATTGACAATTGGATACAGTTTGTTCACAGTCATGCAGAAACAGGTCTATGTTTGATGGAGGTTGACCTCTTTGTGTAATACTATGTGTGATGTATTTTGTTTTGATTGTATTAATGGTAAGAGTATTACTGTTTAGCCATTTTTTAACAATTGACAAACTTTTTTCTGCTATTTTAAATACCTCTTTCCATGTGGCAGCTTGACAGAGAAGAACTGTATCGTCAGCGAAGGTCATGATTTTACCTTCAATATCAATGTTACACAACTCGTTTATGTAGATGAGGAATAATAAAGGGCCAAGTACACTCCCCTGTGGGACTCCGTATGTAATTTGAAGTGGTTCACTTGTCTTGTTGTCAATTTTAACTTGTTGAGTTCGGTCAGACATGAAGCTTTTAATTAAGTCGATTTCTACTCCATTAATACCAATGTTTTTTAACTTCTTGAAAAGTTTTTCGTGTGAGATTGTGTCGAAGGCTTTACATAGGTCTAAATAAATTGAAATAACTTTTTTCTTAGCGTCAAGATTATGTGTTATGAAGTCTGTAACAGAAGCTATTGCATGAATACAATTGTCTATGAAATTTTAAAATTATATATATTTTAAATAGGTACGTATGTTAGGTACCAAATTTGATTGATTTTTCTTATAATATACAAAAATGGATGGGGTTGGCGGGGCGGGGGAGCGGAAGGGGAAAGGGAACGCACGGGAAAGGACATGCAGAGAGAAACAATTTATTTCTTTGAATATGGCATTGCAACGCATGCCGGGAGCCAGCTAAATAGATTTGTTTAAAAATATTTGAACTAACAACTACTACTCAATTTTTTAATGTGAAACTTCATTAGCATCGTTGTGATTTGAAACTCTATGACACGAAAACGACACTAAAAAGAGACAAACACATACATATATAGGATTTAGCCTGCAAGAGAATGAGATAGAATGAAACCTTACCGCTTTGGCCGGGTTTTTTTTTACATGAATACCGCACAAGAATCCCAACTGCTCCCGTCTGAAGTCAGTAGGACTATGGCATCCCCTAATTGGGGTATGTTGTGAGGCTGAAGGTAGTGGAGAGGGGAGATAGGGAAGAGAAATGTGGGGAAGTACCTGGCTATTCAGATCTGGTCACCAAACACGGCTACAGCCATTTCAAGCAACGTTTCAATTCTGAATGGTGGTCTTACACCAAGGCGATACTGAGAGTATCTTCCACTCTGGAACGTGCCGTAAATATACTACATATTATTTTAAATTAATAAATTGTGATATAACACAAATTAATCAAATAAAATTTATTTGCCACGCCGGGATTCGATCCCGTGACCTTCGGAGTGCGAGTCAAGAGCCCTACCGCTGGACTACGCCGGCCGTTTGATTATGTGCTCACTTTTCAAGGCTCCTATTCGTTAAGATTGTGTGGTGAAGCTTTCACCCCTACCGCATGTGAACTGCACTCGATTTAAAAAAAAAATCTGAATTTGTTAGTGCCAAATCATATTTGTTATTGATAAATCATGTTTGTTAGTGCTTAACATTTTTAAGATGTATATATAGATATCATACGTGGTTATAAATTAACTTTAATAATTTATTTATTTAATCCCGAGGGTTACAATAATAATTAGTTTATGTAATCCCGAGGATCTCAAATTCAGATGATTTCTGAAAACATGTTTTTTTAATATAATTTAATATAAATAAATCGTCTATGCTTTTTAGGAGTTCTGCTAGCAATATTTTTGGATGAGTGATAGAAATCCGTAGAGTAAAAAACAAATTAGGAAAAAACTCTAATTTTGAATGTCCGAAATGTTTTGAAGTCAGTGCTTCAATGGCATTTTCGATAATTTTTTCAGTGAATTTTGTTACACAAAGATTTTTTTTAAATTGCGTAATAATATTAGCACATAATATTATTTGTTGTATAAGTGCCAGTTTCCGCGCAGTGCGCGATGTATTAAATCGCAATTTACAATCTAAATCGTGTTAATTTCAATTATTCGTACAATTTAAAGCCCAGCTTTGTGTCAAACGCCCCAATTGTTGGCGTATTTGAAAAAAGCTGATACATTATTACATCGTTGTCAAGTGTCAATTTTCTTTGAAATACGATTTAAATTGATATTGTGTCAGCTTTTACTTCTGAACTCGTAAAACAATTTATATATATAAATCCAGTTTTGTTGCGTACGCTTTCTTTTCAGCTAAATTTGAAAGCAAACTGATACGGTACATTGGAGAAAAGTGTCGATTTTATTTGAAATGTGGATTAAATTGGTATGAATATTTATGGTTCTGACAACAACTCAGATAGTCCTGTCGTTCAATTTCATGAGAATTCTTTTCTTTCAAATCAGCACATTTTGAGATTCAAATGTAGGACTAACTAAAATTTAGACCTGTATTAAAATTTTCCATCAATTTATAAAACCTGACTGTTGGCTGAGAAATATCCAAGTTTTGCTATCTAAAAAGCCCAAGCATACGTTAAATTTACCTACTTGAATAAATACGCTTGTAACATAGTTTATTCTGTGTAATTAATTATTTTTTATCATTATTTATTCGTATTAACTATTTAGGAAATGAAAGAACGCATAATTAGAATAATATTTATTTATTCGTCTTTGAAAATAAAACTAGTAATTAAAAAATTGGTACAAAATGAGATCCTTTCGGTTTACTTCTATTAAACTAAAAATAAAATTAAAAAAAAAAAACAAGTACAATCTTATTTTTTCTACTAACCAATAAATGTTTTATAACGATTAAACAGGTTTATACATTTATTTTTTCTTTATAAATACTTTTCACACACATCAAATTACAAAAAGCCTAAACAAAGTTCAAATTGACCTACAACACAGTACGATAACTTCAATATGAAGGGACTTACCAAGGCAACACCGCCGTCTCCAGTGGGCTCTTGGCGGGTACTAAGTTGGTTCGATCAATCAGGCCAATCGAAAGCAGATATTTGCTTACGTATAGGTAAAAATGACCTAAATTGGGCTTCTAGGGTTTTATTAATATATGTAAAACAATAACATCACTGAAAAATATTCATTGTACAATTTATGAACAAAATGAATAAAAGCGGTTTCAAATTAGACCCTTGGGTAAACCACTCGTTGCCACAAACCTGTGCATACCTAATTCCATAACTTTCCTAAACAATCTTAAAAGTATCCTATTCGTAAAACAGTACCTATTTAGCTCGACTCTGAATACACACTCACTCACACGTCCTCCCGAGTGCCGCTCCAAGCTCTGAGAATATCAGTGGTGAAATATGAATATCCGTGTCGGGTAAAGTAAAGCCGCATAATATAACGAACATTATCTCAGTATTTATCCTAGTCATTGTAAAGACCGGATATATTTAAATTTGCACTTCTCTCAATGGATGGTTCTTGTGTAAATTTTCTGGCATTTAGTATCTCGTGTAAATACAGAACCTACTACCTTAATATTACACCACCTATTATTATCCTATGTAGATGAATTCAAAGTACTTTCTTTTGACGTGTACCCGGCGTTGTAGGAGGTTATTGAAGGATTATAGTGAAGTTTTGAGGGTGTGAATTCTAGTAAAATGAGTGTAATTGTAAAGCTAGAGGCAGACGAGAGATATAACCTCATAACATTTGTGGACTTGGCCTGTATCCGCATAACGCTCGGCATACATTCATGGCGAACGATATAGGCCAAGCCCACATATATTATGAGATTTTGTCTCTCCTTTGTGACTAGCTTAAGTTGGAAATAACTTTTTTGATAAGAACAAAAATAAGATTATTTTATTTTTATATAAAAACAAACTTATTGCATAACATAGCGCAGTTGATTGCGGCAGAAGAGGAAAAGGTCTGTTAGAGATGTTGGTGGCATGTAAGAGCGTACCTAAGATAATATTCTTTGATCCTATACGAGTATAATAATTATAGGTAGATTTCATTATAACAGTAGATATAACATAAGTAAATATATATATATATATATATATATATCACATTGTTTAAAAAAAAAAAACCTTTTCATTGTACTCTCACTATATATATATATATATATATATATATATATATATATATATATATATATGTGCAAATGCAGCTGAAGTGTTAAAAACTGAATTTACAAGCCTTCAGTGAGAGTACAATGTAAAGGTTTTTTTTTTTAAAACAATGTGAAGCTCATTCATTAGTAAAATCATAGGTTTGTAGAAAGAGTTCAAAATCCTATATTGTATTTTGGTAATCCTGATTTTAAAATATCCGCAGAACAATCTTTTTTTATTACCAAGGCTAGTAAATCGCTGTATGGACAGCGTTAGAGGCAAAGTTGGTACCTAATAGTTTTCATGAATTGGAAGGTACTTCTTGTATTTCTGCTAGGTACGTTCTGTGCAAATTCATATATACTAGATTACCAAAACCTCTGCCATAGGTCTCCCCAATTGGTTCGCTACGTTTGATGCCTTAGGAGGGGTGCCTGGTTTCACGAGTGACGTGTTTCCAGGTCTTAGTGGCGGATGCACCTGCCCACCAGTTCAGTGACGGGCCGGATCGGGAGAGACAATTTTGCAGAGATCCTTTGATCTCTCCAGATGGTCTCTCTCTACCCATCGTCTTGCACCGCTGCTGGAGGGATGATTTCATATGTCCGTCACTCCTGGACCGCTAGATTCCCACTCCTCATATGTTTTTCCTTCCCAGAACTTCATTTCCTTGCTTTCCTTAAAAATATCCTCCACTCAGCATCTTCAAAGATGACATAGGTCCTGAAGAAAATTCTTTTCAAGCATTTCATTAACTTGATAGTGCCACTTCCTCCTCGGGTGTTCCCAACTTCTGCTACCATTCACTTTCATAACATATATAATCTGTTATCCTGTATGAAATGTACACTCCTGTTCCATCACAAGCAAATTATTTTATTGGATGACAAGTATAAATCATACGATGCAAAAATGTAAAATGTGTCAAATTAAAAAATATAATCTCCTTACACCCATTTTTTCGATTATTCGATCTGCATGCCGTCCATGTGTCGCTTCTGAATCTTTTCCATTACGCTTACATTTTAATTTACTTGCATTTTTTGCAGGTCCCCATATTTTGAACACGATTGTGCACAGTTTTATGCACATCAGATATAAATGAGATCCCAGCATTCATACTACTTTCATCGTTCCTCTGCCAGTTTGAAGTAACAGTGACATAAATCAGGGTTGGTTTATTGTAGACTGCTAGTATTTTTTTATTAGCGCCAACTA
The DNA here is from genome assembly GCA_917563855.2 of Limnephilus lunatus. Classification (NCBI taxonomy): domain Eukaryota; kingdom Metazoa; phylum Arthropoda; class Insecta; order Trichoptera; family Limnephilidae; genus Limnephilus; species Limnephilus lunatus. The sequence goes on along the minus strand of OU830597.1, from coordinate 66,687,034 downwards.
CGATCAGTCCTTCGTTAATGGAGTTTCGTGATTTTACCCTTCATTCAATATCTTTATCAGTTCTTACGTCTCTCGCAAAAATACCTCCCAAATATAATAATTCATCCACTTTCTCAAATATACAGTATTCATTTGTATATCACCCACTCTTAAGTAAGTATTATTATTTAAAGAAAATACGTAAAAAGATTGCCCACAATTATTTTTTCAATACATTATAACTTTTTTAATGTGAATACCGCTAAAGTGTCCAAGCTACTCCCAACCGTCTGGAGCTAGTGAGACCATGGCATCCCCAATTGGAGTAGGATATGAAGCTGAAGGGGATAGGAAGGATCGATAGAAATCGTCGGATTGAAAATGATACCGGATTGCAATCCCTTAGCGTAATACAGCATTATACCCAAAAATCAATCACGATAATTATGAACAAATAAATAATATTTTAGAATATTATTCATCATATTATTCATATTTTCATTGTAAAAAATTTTTCCATATTGCACAAAAAAAAAATAATTTCAAAATTGTTATTCAACTTATTATTCATTGTATATATTAAAAAAAGTAATTCTACATACATCCAAATGTAACAACTGTCAAGTATGTATAGTAGGTACTGTCAACTGATAGTGCTCCCTCCCTAAACACGAGAATTTCTCAATTAGGGAGGTATTGTTACCACCAATATTGTATATTATATATATTTTGTTTAATTGTATATTATATGTATTGGTTAATAAAAAAAAAAAGAATATATATATATATATATGTACCTATGTAGTAAAGTTATATAGGTAGGTATTATTACAATGGAATTCCACTAAGAATTTTCAATATTAAAAAATATACCTATATTATACACAGATTGTTTGGAATATCCCAGGAAAGTCGTAGAACATTCTAAAGTCGCGAAACAAAAGAGCATTAGGTCCAATGGGTCGAATGTTAAAATTTATCTCGAACTTTGTTGTGACTGAAAACGAATGAAGGTATTCTATTTTTGATCCCAAAACGTTTCGTTTTTTAAAAGAAAATTTAGCCTTTTGTGGCCTATATCTTTCGTAAGAAAAAAACTACATTATATTGACGAGTGTATTGACACGTGCCTCTCCTCCGAGAATGACGATACCCCTTCTTTGGTTGCTCACTATGCTCTAGCTCTAGCATGTAGATGAAATATTGGAATTAAAAAGTAAGCATAACAGAGAAACCCATGAAGCAATGGGATGACGGCCATAAGGGCTTGAGAATATCTCATGCTTAATTCCGATGCCCATCTTTAAGGGAATCGAGTCCGGAGCTTTCAGACTACTTCTACTTTTTGTCCGTTTGCTAGTGGGAATTTCTTTATCCTCCGTATTATCAGTTGGAAAAATAACATGTTTTACCTATCTATGCTTACAAGCTTCTGATGACACCTTCAAGGCTCCTTCATATCATTGTATGCAAAGAAGCTTTTATTGTATCCATCCGATTGAAAATATGTTCCCATCAACCCGTTTACAAAAAAAGGTTTGTCATGGTTATGGTTTGTAGTCGGTATGGGTTTGATGAATATGGGTCTTTCAACATATTTATAATCTTTCTACCGACTCTGGATCTGTTGAACCGATCTCCGTAAAAAATCTCTCGGGAGCTTAGGTGGAGTTCCATTTCCGTAGATGATGTTTTCGCATCCTGTCGCAGGCAAGATCTGAGGCTCATCGGAATTATCGGAAATTTCTCTGACTTATGGCTCTGGATTATATCTTTAGAGCACCTTGAGTGTTCTATACGAGTTGTTATGTAACAAGCAGTTTACTTGTGAGTGATACGTTCCATACCTACATGGGTATTAGGTATCTGTACGTACATTCCCCCAAAATTATGTATACATATATAAGATATACTCAAAAACGAGTATTATAATGTACTGGTTAACAATATATTCGCGAATTATTATATCTAAATGGATGGCAAACTAAGAGGGGAGAAAGCACATCTCCAAATAATAGTGATTGAATAAACCTAGATTTCTAGATCACAAAACCTCTATCTCCCCAGTGCTAATCTAACCACAGTTTAACCCTATTTAGGAAACCAACTGCTGTAGATTTTCATCTAATCCAACAAAAATAATGATTTCATGGTTGGAACACATAGAATTAGGGGAATGTAGAGCAACAAAACATTTCCGGTCTCACAGGAATGTGTGTTAGGAAAATTTGAAAGATCGCGAGTAAAATCTAAATTTGGACGATTCGTTCCAGAGACAAAGGGAATTTATAGCCGGAGTACTGGCGCCATTTGTCCGGATTTAGAAAATCTGGGAAATGTATTGCTGGTCACATCCGCCATGGAATACGAACAATCAAGAATAATTTTATTTACGTTGCAATAAGATATCTATTGTTTCCGATGCGGTTGCTTACGCAATTCGCAATATATATCGTTTATACAGAGTTTCGAAAGTTGGGGCTCCATTATTTAAAGATTGCTTACACAAAAATGTTTATCTCCAAAACAATTTTAAATTTTAAAGGTTTTGAGATGTTTTCTTTGTGGTTTTCACCATGTATTGAAAAATGGTAATTTGAGAAAGAAAATATATTATCGTTTTTTTTTTCAAAACGATGATAAATATTTTAACGAAAATCATTTGATATAAATGAGAGGTAATGATGGTAATATACGTAAGTAGTATTGTTTACGGTGACAAAAGTTTACAACGGACGTGATCATTAGGATAGGTACAATAAATAATAATGATCAATTGAATGCGGTGTAGTAAAACCCCGCAGCATTCACCGTCTCCCAATTTCTACCCCATATATCACTTCATTTATCTAACCTGTCAGAGCCCCGAAATAAGTCGTGTCCCAGTCCACTCCATAAGTTCGGCACATTTACTGTTTTATTATTCCTTTCTCTTCAGCGGCGTTTTGTCTACGACATTGAAAAAATGTGGATTTTATATCATATTACTCAATGCTGTGCGTTATTTTTCTTCCCTTGTGATAACACCGACAGCTTTTTATCCGTGATAATGTTGAAATGTGGGATCATTTTAACATCTCTATATATTTGTATTTGCTGCACGATCGAGAATGGAAGATGGGTTCTCTTAGTCTCTTTTCTCCCAGTGAAAGACCACCATTGAGAAACGAAAGTTTGCTTGAAATGGCTTTAACCGGTTTTGGTGACCAGATGTGAAAAGCCAGGTACTTCCGCAACCTCCTCTTCCCCAACTCCTTTCTCTGTCCACAACCGCCTAAAATACGCCTGCTCTCAACACAGGAATTCCTAGTGAGACAGGCACAGTACAATCACCTATGTAACTTGATAAATAAAGATTATAATAAAAAAAATATTGAAAAACCTTAGCCTCACAACATAACCCAAACAGCTCTCACTGGTTCCGGACGGCTATAAGCAATAGTTGGAAATCTTTTACGGTACTCAAAATTTAAAAAAAAACAAATGCTTCTGGTGGCACTAGCTGCACCTTTCCTCAAAATTATAATTGTAATAATAAATTAATATTTTATAAGTTAGGTGTCTTTTTTTATGACAGTCCCAAGTCTCAGTAATGAGAGTCCCAATCAGTAATGATATCCCAAGTTTCCACTTGGAGATGCTGTGGTGAGGATTTAATTTACATATTAAAATTAAATTATTTGAGTAATATGAAGTTGCTAGAATAATTACGTATAATTTTATTTTGTGTAATATTATCTTTATTGTTTTCTATTTGTCTTTATTTGGTATTGATATGTTTTCTATATATGATCTCATTATGTTTTGTATCCAGCCTTTATTTGAATTTTTTAATGTTTTTATGTTGTTGTGATTTTTTAATGCGAGTATGGCTTTCTTCGTTTCTATTGGATCATTTTAATGCGTAAATATTTACCACATATACCTAAATATAGGTTGATATCGTTTTACGATAAAACAGAAGTTTTTTTATGAACCTAAATGTAAAATATTTTAACATGGAAAAACAAATCGGTTTGAACTGACAAATTGTATTGCAACAAACGCAGACATCAGATGATATAGGAAACTACTACATACTATTATACACAGGTTGAATCCTTGGATTTATGTACAACGCAGGTAGACGCTTGTCGGAAGGAGGGATTTTCTTTTCCTGGTGGAACAATGGAAGTGGATTTTATTTTTGTCATATCTCCAGAACACTGGCATTGTCTCCAAGTGTGAGATTATTCGCTGTTCGAGAGTGTCCTAGACTAGCTGCATTCTTTTATTTTTCCTGCACTTGGGATAGGTATCCTGTCCTTGCTCTGAATATCCTGACTCTGAATTAACAATTTTTTATACAGAGTAATACCAGCTTTGATAAATATATTAAAAGAAAAAAAATATTGTAAAAAGTAAATACGAATTATAGGAACACGATGGGCCGCTTTGCGAAAGCTGTTGGACAACAGCTTCTACCGTCGTGTTTTAATAAATATTACTAAATCGAGGGAAAAAAATAAGAAACCAAACATTTACGACACGGACGCATCAGAAAATCATTTGTAAAACAAAGTATTTTGCAAAAGTTATTGGTATCACCGTAAGTAAGATAAAAACAGCGCTTGCAGATAATCTCACATGATAAATTCTGAAAACTTTCTTAAGAAATCCGAGCTTTACAAATGATAAATTTTATATTATTCGAAGATTTCTAGTTGCAAATCAAATAGTTAGCCGATTGCTTGAGTTGGTTTTTTGCGTAATATTTCATTGTTGATATCAAATAAACTCGACGAGACTTGAGAAATCTATAAAACTACCAAAGGATTATGAAACACGTGAGTATATGGGATTTTTCACTCTTACTAAGACATTACTTTGATTTATTCTCTCCAACTTGGTGAGAACTTCGGTCGAATTGTTCAATAAAGTTACCAAACGTATAAGTTTTACCACACTGCCGTGAATGAGGTAACTTTTACTGAACAACCTAGGGACTCATAAATCCCATAATTCAATTTCATTTTACTATTTTTATACCTCCATTTCCAATAGTCATAAAACGGCAACATTCGACTAACTTTTGTGAAATCCGTTCGTTCTAAGAATTTGTCAATCTTTCGCCAAGGCATAATAATTCAAATATTATGTTATTTCATTGAAGGTACACCTTGCATAATAATCTTATTTTGAATAACCTAAGTTGATGCCGAGAAATGTTAACCAAGTTCTGTAGAAGCAAATCATTAACGCAAGCTAAAGATATTCCAAATATTAATGAAAAGGATAATGTCAATGTATATTTTAAATACTAATTAAAATTTAATGAAAGGAATGAGAGAAGTTGATTTCTAAAGCATGCCGCGAAGGGCGCTAGTCAAGTATTGGTTTCCGGCGCTGCGGATTAAAAAAAAACCTTTGGACCTTCAGATATCCTATTTAGCCCAATTACGTCGGACACGTCACCCCCTCCCCCACTCCGCCGCGAAGAGTGATATTTTCTTTGATGTTCAATTAATCAATTTAAAAATAAATATGTAAAGCGTCATTAAAAACGCTCGGGTATGCGTTTAAAATACGAGCCTCATTTTAATTTCAATAATTATTTTGATTTAAACACTTTGGCAATATTATAGTAAAAACATTTTTAAATTTCAATAAATATACTAAATAACTTTTTAAGTTACAAATGAGGCCCATAAATATTAAAATTAATTTGAATGTTACGTTCAAAATCTTTCAAAAGGGGTAAGAATGGTAATTTAGGAATCGGGACGATTCTTTGTTCACTGCCGTAAAAGAACAACATCCTGTATTTGAAATATGAGAAGTGGTCCACTTTGGCGAAATCCTCGTAATCCGTGGAAGGGCGAGAAACCTTTTATTTGGCGCGGGACAAGGACGTCGGAACATCCTGAAACCGAAGTTTATCTTGAACCCTTATAATGTATAATATAAAGGTTACTTACCTATACACACATGTTAAAAGGTCGCAGGTAGCTTTTTTATTTTATTACGCAGGGCATCGTTTACATTCGTTAAAGAACCTACATGGCACCTAAAGGTTAAATACTCAAGATTTTTAGGGGAAATGACAAGAGTCTTCTCGGGGTAAGTGACACTAGTACACCCATCGGTGAATATTGTGATGTAAATGGTCGAGGCGAAGAAAGGGACAAGAAGGTTGGAGAGGTATACGACTGTTCAGATATAAACACTGATAGCTCAAGTCATTTCAGGCATTTTTTCGGTTCCATATTGGCCTCGGGGCGGTCCTGAATGGTTTTCATTTAAGAATGAAGCGAAAACAAGAATATTTTCATCTATACAATATAAAGTGTAATCACCAATTGTATGTCTTTCGCTTTGAAATTCGTAATAACTTTATCAAATGAATAGGTATAATTAAGTAACCTTAAAGTAGAAGAGAAAGCGGAATAGCGACACGATGATCACTCCTCCCTTAGTTATATAACTTTGTATTTTACTTAGGTAATATATGATTACGTTCCCATTTGTCCAGCACGTTTGTAATGCGAGCCTAGTATTTTAAGCCAGGAGAACAAGCTATTTCTAGTAATCTAACAAGCTAGTAACTCTAGCATCGTGTAAACAGAGCCGGTTTTTATCCATCTGAGCTAGTGAGAAAGCCAGAAGGTTAGCATTTGAAGCCAGGGTAGTTTAATAAGATGGGGTTCTATATTTTTTTTTGTACCATCGAAGTTACTATCCTGGTTTCATATATAGCGGCTCTATAGATGAAGCCAGGATAGTAAGTTCGCTGGTAACTTCACCGCTTCGTGTGGCCGGCGAAGCTAGTGCACGACCAGCTAGTGAAGTATGTGTTTTTCCTACGGACAGGGCTGTTATTTTAGTCACTGCAATGATACTGACTTAAAATTTCTTAGCATCGTGTAAAACGCTCCAGCTTGTACCAATCCAGGAGAGTAAGCCAAGATAGGAAGCTGGCCTTATAGGTTACTAGCCTGGCTTGAAATGATAGTCTCGTGTTGCTCGGGATCACGATTATCCTTTACCCTGTTCAATTGTAATTACTGAAATCAGATTCACATTATTCCATTTTTCATCAGAGAGTTTATTGCGCTTGAAAAATGGACCACTCTCGGTCACTAAACTATTAATAAGACATATTATAATGGTTGTCATGATTACAGTTGATTGGAGTTCTAATGATAAGAGTCGGAGTTAATCGTGCTGTTAAATTAAAAGCTAAAGGTTTTTCCAAATATTTTACATTTCTCCTTCTATTTCATAATCACGAAGTCTCTAGTTTTATTTATTTTCGGGTTATCTTTTTAACTAAGCGATGATTTTTTGGTGTTAATTAACGTGCTAACAACATGATAATTCGTAACAAATATGTATTTTAATGTTTTATAACTACAAGAAATCATTTTTCGAGATGAAGATTTTCGAAATATTCACTTCGACTGAAGTGAATATTTGGTGTTAAAATTGTGCTAACCGCGCGCCGTAGAAAACATAATCATTATCGTTTTCGTGTTTTTTTCTACCCTAAATGAAAAGCCTAAACTCCGATTCCCAATTTTATCACGCACCGTTCGAGCATCGCTATCGTGCAAAAATCGCTATTCTATTATTCGAAGTAGGTATTCCAAAAATGTCGGAGGTTCTTCAAATGATTGCGTCAATTTAAAAATATATTTTGTTTAGGCGATTATTTAGCTCTACTGGTGAAAGTACCCACAGAGCAAGAATATCCTCAGAGGACAAATAAGTGTAAATTAGTATAAGGGGAACAGAACAACATGAGAGGGAACAACATGAAAGTAAGGAGGGAGGGAGTTTCATAACTGAAGTGCCGCGGGGATGAAACAAAACAGTTGTCGTTTTGAATGTAAAACGATTAAAATTTAGTAAATTAGACACTTCTGTCGTTTTTCTGATTATATCATACAATTCTGATGTTTTTCTTAATTATTACTAACCTGTTCATTGAAATTCAAACTGAATTGTCTGCTAAAATGTTTTACGTAGGCATTATATTAGAATTCAGAGCTTATTGTGTGTTAGTATGCAAAGAGGATTTGCTCGAGATCGTGTAAATTATCAATCTTCCGTCTACAGATTTTCTAACAGTATTAAATTGTATGATATTTTTGGAATACATCATGTTCGCGTTTGCAGATATACCCCGGCCTTCATATTTAAATTAATTAAATAATTTAACAAAATGATCGAATGCTTATTAACCTTTCAAATATTTTGCTATTGTGCAAGATTTATAAAAACTTTGTTTTATTTCCGCTTCGAAATTAAAGATCTGTAAATTAAATATTTCTGAACGTAGCCGAATACTAAAAACTGTAAAATTATAAGATTTAGAATTGTATTATAACAAATAATTATTAACATTTGTAAATATTAAAATTTAGAATGCAAACATAAAAAAAGATTTAAATGACTCATGTGATGTTTTTATGTGAAAACGGTACTAAAATCATGGTATGTGTAAAAAAAACACTTATTTTATATTATAAATGTATGATGAACAATTTGTTACCTCACTTTTTTGCTTTATCATTTCATACAAGAATATTTAATAAAAAAATAACAATGTCTAACGACGCGTAGGCAATTTGGTGTATGAAAACTGTTTCTACAAAATAAGTATTTTTTATGTATTTCTATGGACAAATTTGAATAGGAATGTGAAGCTTGATTTAATATGGATCTTCTACGTTTTGTTTTCGGGTTGTCACTAGAACAATAACGGAGTTATAACGATTTCTACCATTTTACCATTGTAACAATTCAGGTACCAATGCAGAAATAAACTCAGTAATGAACCGACCGCACAGCGCAGGGAATAAATATTACATGAACACCAACGGTACTGAATGTCTATCAACCTATGAAAAACATTTTTATTAAGAATGTATGTCTATCTAGATAAATTTGAAATGTTTATAAATTTTTAATATGTGTCGAAATATATATGAATGTGTATCCTATATTTTACTCTGTTGTTTTTAAGTTAAAAAAATTATACTTGATACTTATTAATTGTTATCTCTTAATTCTTTATTACACTAAATGTATTTTTAATTTTTTTATATGTAAAAGCCCTTATTGGGCGTGTACAAATAAATAAATAAATTTCTGTGGGAACACACGCGTTAGCTTGAAAACAAGATTATTGTACTTGAATGCTATTGTTATATTGTCGTGTAAACACGCTTAGGGGGAGTGGTTAAATAAATTTGATATTTTTACACAGTTATTCCAAAACCCCGGCTAATTATTTATGAGTCGTGTTCCGCACTTGCGTATTACTTTATTCTGGTATTTCAGCTTATTTGGGGCACTATCTTCCCTAAACACGTGACGGGCATAATCGTATTGTCGTAATATAATTTAAACATGGCTGTCGTTTCGCTTTCTCTTTTCATAATCGGCGAGGCGAGCTCCAGAATATTAATGAATCGGATCGATCGCCTTTACGACTTTCCCTATTTATACAGATTCTTGTTTAAATATCTGTTGCCTCGATCGTAAAGTTACGCACCTCACTGAACCATTCGTTAAATAGGCTTTTTTGCTCCATTGCTTTTTATACGAGACTTGTAATTTTCACTGAGGTAAAAATAAAGAAGAATAAATAGATCCGTTTCTTCAGACTATAGACTGAACTTTTAGCAGCCTTTAAGGATAAGCAGGACCGAAAAAATATTGAGCATGATGATTTTGGGCGAGATCCTAGAATAATTAATTATTTTTTTATTTAAAAATTAAGAAGCTAAAAGTAACACAATACTTTTTTGTCTGTAATATTTATTTGGCAACTTTACTGTTTTCAGTTTCAATGTTAAGTGTGAGTTTTGCAATTTTAGTGTCCATTTCCAAATTACTATCAAAGACTCAAAATGCTAGTTTTTCGTTAGAAAAAATTAAATAATTTTCGAAACTAAAATTAATAAAAACTTATTTAAGAAACTCACTGGGACAAGATAGGCTATATAACTTGGCGTAACCGTAAATTGAAAATTCTGGTGATTGACCAACTCATAATGAAACCAACTCAGAACCACCTCAGAAAGGTCATTAAGAGTGATGATAAAAAAATATGAAAAAATGGTTAAATAGGTTACGTCAGTTTAGGGTTAACGGATATTTTTTTAAATTCATAGCTTTTAATGGCTTTTCAAAGAAGTGTTGAGTTGACTTGATTCTGAGTTGGCATGGAACCGAAAATTCTATAGCCCGATCTTTAAACTTTGATGACGTTTTGATAATTTTGCGGAAGAATAAGATCGGGGAAAAGAATTTTATTAATAAATATCTTGTAAAGATTGAAATGTTATTTCATTATAAATATGTAATACATTATGCTTTTGAAAATAAAATTTATTAGATATTTAACAAAAATGCACACAATATAAGTACTATTGTTGGGTAACTTCTAAGTGATTTATTAAAATTCAATTATAAAGTGACGATTTTTACTGGGGGGGGGGGTATCCAATGAATTTTCCACGGGCCGCAGATGGTATAGTTGTATGATGGTATAGTTGATGGTATATATATATATTTGTCTTAAATAAAAACGTATAGATAATACGAGTATGACATACAATATTTTAAGATACCATGCAATCACTGGCTATATATATATATATATATATATATATATATATAGCCAGTGATTGCATGGTATCTTAAAATATTGTATGTCATACTCGTATTATCTATATGTTTTTATTTAAGACAAATCATATTCCTATCTTCGAAAATCATCATCCGATTTCAGCGCCCTCTACAAAGCCCCATAATAATAAAGCTTTACTTAACATGATGTATCCTTTGTTGCAGATAAGCGACGATGACCGCATGTCCCTGACGACCGCCGTGTCGGATGACGATGATGGAGCCGAGAGCGTAATGAACTCGCCGTACAAGGGCAAGCAGACCGGCACTGCGGCCGCCTCCTTCAACTGCACTGGCGCCGTCAGGAAGGCCGGGTAAGTCTACATCATTACATCATCACTTCACCAGATCATTCCATCATTTCACCATAACATTACATCATCACTAGCTTTGGGTAGGTTCAGCTGGAGTGGGCTCTTGAAACTCGGGTTGGTCGCGGTAAGCCGATTCTACTCCTAATCCTTTTTCGAATCGATTACTCCCAGAGAACCCGGTCCAGTACTCGGACCTAAACCCGGAACTCGGCGGTCCGAGCCACTCGCGAGTCGGGAACGGGTTCGAGTTCTTTTGTGGGTTTCGGCTCCGAGGTCCTGCTCTGGGTGAACCTGTGCGTCTCGGTCCAAGCCATTCGCGAGTTAAGAGTGGCTCCCGGGACCTGCTCCAAGAACTCGAGTACTTTTAAAAGGAAGCATGTCTCGGAGGCCTCCGGCAAAATGCAGAACTTACCCATCTCTAATCATCACATCATCACATCAACATATAGTTTGTTCATTATTATGTACGGCGCAAAGCTGTGAAAAATCACAGGATATCATATATCCAATTATGCAGACGATAAAATTTTATAATCATCACTTCACCTCATCATCACACCACAACATTTTTGTTCATTATTATGTACCGCGAAGACCTGTGAAAAATCACAGGATATCATGTATCCCATTTTTAGGATAATAAAATTAAAAATAAATTTTATTTAATTTAATTTATTTTAAAATATTGTTTTATAGGTAGGTATCTGTATATATGAATTTGTAACACATTTGAGTTCCTTGAACTAGATTATTTATCATTCGACGACTTATTTGGAAAAAATGGGCTCTTTTCCTTACCATGTAAGAGTCATTATGCCTACATCGCTTTCTTGAAGCTAGTTTCGCACCAGAGCTATACTATCATTTTTGTGTCTCTGCGGATAATATCCCTAGCTATACACACCCATTTATTTATTGCGCCAAGACCAATTACCACTCCTTCGAGACACGTAGACGTGTTGCTCTGATCAAATATTTTCTGAATAAGATTTTGTCTCATATCAATTTCTTTTGTACTAGGGTTTCACTCTCGAGGAAGTCACCATAACTTTCTTTACTGTAGAGCCAGCTGAACCAATTCGTTTATGAACTCACCCGTGGGGAGAGTCAAGTACTTCCCAAATGCAGTTGATCAAAAGATCGATATGTTTTCATGTCCTACAATGTTTTTGGCACTGCGAATGCATTTACTGTACAATTATAACGAATTATACCCTAAATCTGTAATGTTGTTAAAATTTTTACATATTGAATTGAATAAATAAATGAATAGTCACCATATCGCTTACCACACATTCTACACCCCAAGTGGAAATGTATGGCGAGCGATATGGTGAAATAGGCCAAGCCAGCAAACATTACGAGAGTATTATAGCACTCGTGTGAGACTACCTTGAGTCGTTGCTGATCGTGGCCCCTACCGATTGACCAAATGAGCGAATTCAACATTTTGACGGACCCTGCGATGCACAGAAAGCCGTGGATATCGACATAGATAAAGGGGTTGTTTTTGCAGTTTCGTTATAGGGCAACTATGGCCTCTGGGCCCCAGACGAGTTGTTAAATCAAAAATGATGCATGTAATACTTGTTCAGCCCACCGCATCGAGGAAAACTATTCATGACCCATTCGCTTCTAAGCTTCCATGATTTTAATTTTTTATTTATTTACATATATTCTCACCATACATTTTGTTGTTTTTTTTTTTAAATATAAATATAGACCTTATATAAATATTGGGATAATCAGTGCCCCGACGAGTCGCATAAGACCTAATAACTAAAAACATCTACTTAAATAATGTTGATTTTGCAATATTTTTCGATATTTGCACCTTTTTGCAGAGGGAAAGATTATCTCAATAAATATCACGCCTTCCAAAAGACCAACTTTCAGAATTGAAACTCTGTTTGAAACGGATTGATCTATATTTATTTAGTTGGCAGGTCTTGATAGGCAAGCATTTTCCAACCTTAAAATTCTCTCTTATGTGAAATAAAATTTTAGTTCTGCCTTTTAAGACAAGCATACCAGAGTTCTGAAGTTCCTTCTCCCACGAGTGCTGGAAATGCACAATTAATCATTTCGAGTATTTTGGTTTGGTTCCGAAGTTTCGAGTACGAAGCTCTCGAAAATAAGATACAAACTTACCTAACCTAAAGTCAAATACACTATGGTTGAAGACTAAATCGATAGTTATGGCTTTCAGTTCATTCGAGGGGTTCTTCCGAGCCTCGAGAGATATAACTTTCATTATGCTATTTGCCCAAATTGTCCAAAAGGGACCCTAACGACTATCGTGATTTGGAAGGGGAAATGACTATGGACTACATTAAATTTATCATTCGGTTGTATTGCTGGTTTTGTACGTAGGGACGGCGAAGAGATTTTTTTAAAATTTGTCCTTAATTACTCGAAGAGTTTAATAATGAACCGGTCAAGAACGGGTTAGAGAGAAGTACTTTAAAATATTCTAGGGACAAACAAAGATAGAGTGATATATTTTATAATACCTACAACCTATACTTCTCATGTATATCCCCAGGCGGTCAGTTGCCGGTCATGACACTCCTTTTTTCCTTTCTCTTGGTTTATTAACATCCATAGAATAACCTACTCAGGGGTAGGTTATAATTCTTATGTCGAGTTTTGAACTTTAATCGCATAATATATTTATTTTTAATTACTAGAGGAAGTTGTAGTTACCTTTAATTACATTTTTTTGACATAAGCTCCACACATGAGGCCCTGAGGATAATAATTACCTTAAGGGCCTATGAAATCAATGGGGATGTTGTGTGGAGGGTCTTTTTAGGAAAGGAGGGAGAGGAAGTTCTGGAAAGGAACATGGTATGATGGTGGGGTTAGTTTAAACTGTATACAAAAGTTATTCAATGAATAAATTAATAAAAATTTGTCCGGAAGTAACGGACATTTTAATCAATCTCTCCCCCGCAATCTCTCCCGATCTGGCTTGCCACGCATTACGCAGAAGCATCCGCTGCCAAGACCCGAACATACATAACCGCGGGCACCCCTGCTAAATCTCCCAAACTCTGCAAACCACTCGGTGCGACCTGTTGGTTATCCAATGGCAGAGGTGTTGGTTATCCAATAAATAGTTCCCAGGGTAGCGGTACCTATACTTGCCTATTTATTTAATTCTATTTCTATTTACGTTAGTGATTTATTATTTCAATTACGAAATAAATATTTACTTATATATGTATATTCATTGTGTATAATGTTTATAGTCTAAAGATGATGTGTTCTGTAAATGATTTATATATATGAGTAGTTCTGTGAACAGTAGACCTCAAGTAGAGTACCTCAAGTAGGCACTCAAATATTTAACGCAAGATTTATATTAAATCAATTAAGGTATTATGCAATGTGTTCAAACAAATGTCACCACCATATATATAAAAATTTGGTCTTCAAACTTTCTTCACACCAGGTTATCATAATACAGAGTATTCTGATTTGACAGCTCGTAATAGGAACCATAGTCATTCGAACTCTGATGGAATTAAAAAAGTAATATTCAACAAAAACCGGAATGTAAGAGAAGAACATATAATGCAGACTGATAAAAAAGGAATCCAAAAAGTCGGAGTTACAATAGGACTTCGCTATGCCCAGTCAATTATATTGTACCATGAACACCTCACTAGAAAAACCTTAGCTGTGAATGATTATAATTATTACGTTAAAGAATGTTCAAAAATATTATTTATTTATTCAACGCCCAGAGGGCTTTTACAGTAATACAGATATAACAGATGATTTTTAAACAGATAGAGAAATGATAAGAATAAAATTAGATAAAAATGCACACAAGTCGCAAAAATACAAAAATACAGCGATTTGATAAGTTTACAAAAATACATACATATATGTTTAGGAATAGTTTTGGAACAAGTTTTTTACAAGATCCACAAAATTCGCTAAGTTGATGTTGAATGTGTCAACATCACTTAAGTACTGATTTCCCATAGTGTGAAATCTTTGTATCGGAGAGTGGGCAATGTAGTTCCGCTTATGAATGCTGCAGTAGAATAGTGTGTTTTGTCGTGTGGTTACTGTCGGTATTCGTAAGTTTATGAGTTGTAGGAGTTCGCAACAGTCGAATTTAGAGTTAAGTATTTTGAATAAAAATGTCAAGTCGTTTATTTTACGTCTGTCTTCTAGTGTGTGTATTTTTAGAATATTTAGTAATAGATTATATTTTAAGTCTTCTAGAGGGATATTTAATTTAAAATTAATAAAGCGCAGAAATTTTTTTTGTATTCGCTCAATATTATTAATGTGAATTTTGTAAGATGGAGACCAAACTACCGAGTTATATTCAATTTGGCTTCTAACTAGAGATACATATAATAGTTTAATGGCTTCTATGGAATTAAAGTTTTTAGTTGTTCTTAAAACGAAGCCTAGTGTTTTCATACCTTTGTTCATAATTTGGTGGATATGATTGGCGAAACTTAGTTTTTCATCCAAAATGATTTCAAGATCCCTCATTTCCGTGACTCTTTCTAAAGCTGTGTTATTGATGGAATATTCGAATAAAACAGGATTTTTATTTCTAAAGAAAGTCAAGGTTTTACACTTTTCTACATTTAAAAATAAATTATTTTCAATGCACCGATCTTTAAACTTACTAATATTTGACTGTAGTATTTGGCAATGATTTATATCAGTTATTTTCTTGTATAGCTTGATGTCATCAGCAAAGAGCAATACCTCGACATCATTGAAGCAATTGGTTATATCATTGATGAAAATGAGGAACAAAACCGGTCCAAGGTGACTGCCTTGCGGTAATAAGTAATTATAAGTAAGATAAAAAAATACAGATTGATAACGATCATTTTCCATATTTTTTTAAATTTTTGTGATAAACACATATTGATACATATTTTAAAATTTATTATGATTATGACAAATATGTAATTACAACGCCCATGCTACGTTTGAGCATTCAACAGTCAACGGTTTCAAGGAACGCAAAGGCTAAAATATTTTTCGATAATAAGATTTCTTTCCGACAAAAACAAAATTTTATTAAAAATATCACTATATAAACAGGCATTTATTGCCAGAACAAAAGATCTGAGAACTCTTTCAAAAGAAAAATACATTACGTGAGGGGAATGTATTTTTATTGAGTGACAGAAAATAAATCAAACGAAAGTCGTACCTTCAACCCTAATTGAGCGCCGCGTCGCGTCGCGTCGTTCGAAATAATAAAATTGTAAAGGCATTTAATTCATAATCGCGTTGTATTGAAAAAAACCGAACCAAACTGAAAAAAAAACAGCTTTAATTACACATGGATTTCTTATGAATTTTAAACATATATTTTGAGACAACAAATATCACATTTAAAATTAGTATGCTTAAATCATGATATTCTGTAAAACTATTTACGTTCAACAAAATGAACGATTTCAAAAATTATTACAGCTAGACAAATTTAATCGTTTAGTACCTTCTTGTTAATGTGCGATATTGGTAGGTTAACATTCGCTTGAATATATTATTAATAATATTTTTTACGTTCATCGCTACGTTGAGAACTTGATTAAAAAACGATCATTTAAACATGTTCATTTTAGATTACACGACACTTTCTCAATTTTCAACTACATCTACTGCACATTTAAAATATATTTCGATAATAGGATTTCTTTCCGACAAAAGCAAATATTATTAAAAATATCACTATATATACAGGCAGAACAAAAGCCAGAAAAAAAGATCTTAGAACTCTTTCGAGATATAATTTAACTTCACCCTAGTTGAGCTTGAAATATCACAATTCTGCCATTCGCTATTTTATATATTCAGTATTTTCACCAAAACATCCACAATGATAACATAAATCCCTTAATTTCACCACTCACATGCGCTTGATTTCACCGCAAACTTTATACTCCATGAGACCCTGATTTGCAAGAGGTCTGTTTCAATATTGGCCGTTCTCCCTACAAACAACCGTCGCATAACTTTTCGCGGATATTTGTTTAACAAGACGCGTGGCTCAGTTTAATTACTGGCCTGTCATTGCTTTCATTGTTACAAATAATGTCAGTGGTTCATTAGCAAACTTCGCCAAATATTCACAAGTTGGATTATTGATAAAACAAGTTAGACAAGTTATTGTACTTATCCTCTCTGCCGTGGCTACAGCCACCGAGGAGCCCTTCCGTTTTATTCGGTATCGCATATTGTAGTACCTATATACTAACTACCCTCACTGGTTAACAAAGGGTTATAATTTTTCTACCGTTTTTCTAGAAAGTAAAATAAATTTACTGATTCGTAATGATTCTTTTCAATGGGGTAGCCGAATATTGTCATTAATGAACCACATTGAATCATATCTTTATAAAAAAACTTTATGGTAAAAACAGCAACAGTTTTACCTATTTGTCATGCGTAAAGTTTTTCCCTTTTACTGTAAGGCGTATAATAATTGTTTATATTTAATTTCAATGCTGTATAACATTTGGTACAAACTTATAATACAGCCTCTTGCAAATGAAACATATAAAAATCCCTTCCAATATTTTGTTTTCGTTCGAGTGGATCGACTCATTCTTGTAGTACGAATGTGTTTACAACCTGTTTCAAGAAATAGATGTACAGAAGATAAGTTTTATTTTTAACTAGCTGGGTTACCCGGCTTCGCTCAGGACAACATTAGAGAGCGTTCTGGAATGTTCCCGATATCCTATTTCCGAACATTCCATGACATACTCCGCCACTCCTTCCAGAACTTTCTAGAGCTCTATAGAGCCTTCTAGAACTTTCCGGAAGACTGTTCTAGATATTTCAAGAGGGCGAAACTTCCAGCCCTTATATCTTTAAAAGCACGCCCTTTATGTAAAAAACGGGAACCGTCATCCTGGAGGGGGGATAGAGATCTACCACACCATATAACTCCCTTAATCGTACCGGAACTCGTTTCTAAGTTTTTGCAGAATGCACGTATTTTTGGACTTTCTTTTATAATATATATTGATTATAGATCACAGATTAAAACATGTGTAAAAATCATTATTTAAATATTGAAATTTTTTAACAATCAGGATTTGGAATGAAAATCATATTTTATATACTATTAATAGTTTGATAAATGATTCCCAAATACATCAAATGAAAAGATATAAATACATCCAAACCAAAAAAAAATATCGCACCAACGATAAACGAGTCGCATTTTTTGGTATTCACCCATCCTTATTCCCTTAACCCTTCTAATCACAGGAGACCCAAGTTGTCCCAAAACATCATATGCCGTTATAATAACAAGAGACCCAGATTGTCCCAGAGCGACCGTGCATTATTAAAAGTTATATATCTCTCTTCGTGTCATGCGAATATTTGTGATTTCTTTTATGTTAGAGAGCCAAAGAAATAATGCTTCTCATTGTATTAGGATTATATGAGCTATGTTGTTGAGATATTTTACAAATCCGATCATAAGTGACGGTTTTATTTCGAGCCAATTTTTGACGTAACAAACATTAAATTTTAAAATAAAATTGTATGAAAGTGATAAAAAGTGAGGTGACAGTTTTATTACAAATTTTGTTAAAAAAGGGAATCTGTATTTAAAATTTTAAGTTTATTCTATTTTAAGTACTTTAATTCCAATATTCGCAGGTATACATTTTTTAGCTAATTTACATTTCCAATATGAAAATTTTAATATTTAGAAAAAAAAAGTTGATTTCTAATAAACACATCGGAAAGATTATTTTATCTAGATTTTAGAACAATTTTTGTTTTTGCAAAAGGATTAAAAAATAACCTATAAATAGGAAAATTTAAGATGCATGGCAAGAACCAGGAATTTTGCGCGCGAACCTTGACAGGCAAAAGGTTACAGATATTATTTTCTTATTATTCGAAGGGTTAAGTGTATTTATAAATCAATGAACTAGACGTAATATATTTTTGCTTTCTTGTACATGTTTTTATCTCCGTTCGTCAACAAATCAAGCTCCACAGTTTAAGGGAGGTACTAAAATAAACGTCGATTTCAATAACCTTGATTTTCGCGAATTTATTTTATTTTGACATTTACGTCAATCACGCCCAGAGGAATGGGTTGCGATTACGGAGATGGATTTTTGTGGAAAACGGAATGCCTACAAAACGGAATAAAAATGCTTCATTCCTCCGGCCTAAGAGTTATGGTAGATCAGACATGATTAAAATCTACAGGAAACCGCTCTTAAAATATTGGTTGCCTTGGAGTCCATTCTAGAACAATATGTACAGGGAAACGTAAACGAATAATTGATTCATTATTTAATTCTACCGCAAATTTTCAGTTCAAAATTAGTTTGATAGAGTTATGTAGAGGAAAAATAGTTATGTATAAATAACCTTAATGCTGGACGATATTTTAAATAATGTGAGGTAAGTAACTTATTCCAGAAGATAATCAGGGTAGCAGCAAGTAATTCATTCCATAATTCAGTTTTAGTAAAGTATGTACTCCATTAAGCGCAGAAGCCTTATAACAGAAATATTCATGCAAGGGTGGTCGAACACTTGAGATGTCTAAACAGTGTAGGTTTTTTCAGATTTCGCCACCCACCTAATAGATCACTCATTTAATAAATCTTCCGGGATAGAGGTATTACATACATAGAAATGGGATAGGTCTACAGTCTACACCTTAATAATCTCGAAGCCCTTGAAATAAAAAAGTCATTAAAAATAAATAAAACCAATTTACTTAATATTCAATTAGATTTGTCTATCACCCCCATTTTTTAAATATTTCCATTACCCCCGCCCACTTTCACCCCTTTCTCTTAGGCACCTCCCCCCCCCCTCTTCGCCGCCACCTAGGTTAATGTTCTCTCTCCCTCTTCTTATTTTATTTTAAATACCATATATATATCTGTATTACGTTCAATATATTTTTATTCACCCCTGATGAAGGTTCAGGATGAACCGAAACCAGTTGGATAAAGAAATAATATAGTGGAATTGAAACAAAGTTAAATAATTGTGTTTATTATCATTATAACAGAGTTCATCGTGCAATATATCAAAAAATCTCATTTTCCATATTACACTATGAGTGTTTTGCTTCAAACAAAATGAACATAAGTTAGTTTTAAATGTTTCCCATAATTTTAATTAGAATTCTGACCTCCTTATATTCCTTGCTTTTTAAAAAACATTTTTATGACGCATTTTATCTCTATTTTCTCTCATATTTGTGTTGCTGCGTGTCCTGTCCAAAAGGTGGCTTTCATAGCCCGATTTTGCAAAAGTTAGGAAAAACTCTGTTATTCCAATATGCCCTTTACATACATAAAATTGGGATTACTTAGAAAACTATCTGATGGATGCTGTAATTAGATTTTCCCTCGTCGTCTGGCAAAATATTTGAATCCTCCCCGTCGATATTCCTGGGACCAAACCTAACCAAATCACCTGCCGAACACGCTAACGAATTATTGAAACCACTCCGGCAGGTAGATACCTTAAATTTCTGCCGATAAACTTTCCAGAAATACTTCTTTTGGGACGAATACAGTTTCCTGATCGGGCCATATTAATTCTACTTTTTATCTACTCTTTTGAAAGTTTAAAAGCACTTTTTTTCATATAAAATGTACGAATTTTCTACTTTGCATTTGGACACTCGCACACAAATTTACTCTTAAGTAAAAACCAGTTTGTGTTCCGAATGCAGTGATAAAATTAAGGTTGCCAATTCATCTGCTGACCTATTTCGAAGGAAACGGTTCTTAAGTGGAGCGAAAAAATCGAGGTGCACACAATATTCTACGAAATTTGGAGGATCACCGTTTGCCTATTCTACGTATAATTAATTATTATACGAGCTTGTGGACTCTTACGTATAATGATTAAAATTTCTAGTTGCAGGCTCATTTTGAACATCTTTTGTCATGCATTTTTCCATTGTTATTTAAGAATTTTTTTTTAAATTAAGTAGTACATACTTACTTGGTAAAATGAGAAAATAATACTGTGTTCAGAATTCCGACCACCACATATTCCCCCTCAATTCAACCAACATCACCATGGTTAAGCAATTTTTTGTTGTTGTTTATTTTTAGTGTTACGCGATTTTGTCGCTTTTATTAAAAATCAGAGAAAGCAATATAATATTCTAAAGAAATAAATATTGCCTCTGTACCTAAGCGAAAAATACTTTTTGTTTGTTCCGCATTTCTAGTTGAACGATGTGAAATACAAAAGTAGATATTTTTACTTTTATTTTTAAATTTATGAGTAAAAACTCAAATTATAATATTTAATATGTACCGTCTCGCCCGTCTACAGGTATATGCAATAAAGCCGAAACTCAGCGATACAGCGAAGTTACCAGTCCTCATTACACTATTTACCATGATGTAAAACGATTAGCGTTGATTAATTATTTCACTAGTCAATTGTACGAACACACCCCATCCCGCTCATTTACACTTATTTTTTTGTTACCATCAACATATTATAATTTTTTTATCACAACGTCTCAGCGGTTGCAAACATTCTGCTTTACATTATCAAATCACTGTCAACTTATTTCCACACACACCTATCTATTCAACTACATTGAGAAGAGTTTTAATTTTAATAACATATTATTGGAACGCTGTTTGCTATTCTACATTCATCTAACTTTTAATTATGTTTGATTTACCTTATGATATTAATAACCATTCAGGTATATTCTGTAACTCAAATATTATTGATAACTTGAATAATATAAAAAACTATAATTGGGGCTCCTACAGTCTAAAGATTATACATCAGAACATAAGAAGCATATCTAAACTTGACGATTTCCTAATTTTCTTAGATCAATTTAATAACGCGTTCGATGTAATAATCTTATCGGAATGCTGGATAAATAAAGAGTACACCTCAAAAGCAATTCAAAATTACTCAGAATATCACACTAACATAATTCTAAATAAATCAAGTGGAATTGTAATTTACATCAGAAACGGTCTACAAGCACAAGTCGATGAAATATTACTACCACAAGCAAACTGTATGAAAATCGTATTGAACAATAACTTATGTATTTTCGCAATCTATAGGTCACCCTCTTTCCAAAATATTGACACTTTTTTGAATTCTCTACAATCTAACATCAACAGTTCAAAACAATTAGAACGGCAAATAATTTTAGGCGATTTAAATATTAACACGATCCCCGAGTACCACCGTCAATCCGAAGATTATCTGTGTCTGTTAACGGAAAATGGGTTCATGCAAACAATTAACAGCCCTACTCGAGAACAGGGCTCAAGTAAATCTTGTCTTGACCACATTAACGTTAAAAAAATTAAACATTGCGACTCATTTGTTATTCACACCACAATTTCTGACCACTACACTACAGCTCTCTGTCTTAAAAATAAGCCTCCCACTGCAGTCAAAATTAAATACATACCTCGAATAAACTACTTCAATCTACTTGAGGACTTAAATTCAGAAAAATGGGAAAACGTTCTAGACCAAAGAGATACTGACTCAGCAATGACAGAATTCATCACCAAGTTACATGATTATATAGCCAAACACACTAGTAAGAAACTCATATCTAATAAACAATTAAAACTTACACCATGGATCACCCCTGGCCTTGTCAAATCAATTCATAGAAGGAACCAACTACACAAAAAGGCGAAAAGTAGCCCAGAGAATAATATATTACAAACCCGCTATAAAAAGTATAGGAACTTGTGTAAAAAAATAATCATTTCAACTAAAGAAAACTATTTTAAAAACATTATTTACGAAAATAACTATACACCAAAAAGGCTATGGGAAGCATTTCGCAGTATAACTAAAACCAAAATCAATAAATCATCTGAAATTAAATCACTACACATTGATAACACTATCACATCAGACCTAAAAAAGATAGTAAACTTTGCAAATAACTATTTCACGTCAGTGGGAACCACTCTGGCCAAAAAAATTCTCGACAAAATTAACACAACTGAAACTGATCTCGCTAAGAAAACTGGCTGTAATCTCGATCATAAAATAGATAATATTCGAACTACGTCACACGAAGTGATGAAAACAATTGACGAACTTAAGTCATCCAATGCGTGTGGCCCAGATAAGATCTCTACAAACCTGTTAAAAATTATAAAATCCGCCATAGTATCACCCATAACGTTCATTTGTAATCTAAGTTTTAACTCTGGAAAATTCCCCAATCATTTAAAACAATCAATTGTTATTCTTCATCACAAAAATGGGGATAAATCACAGATCAACAACTACCGACCTATTTCTTTGATCAACTCTGTGTCTAAAATTATTGAGAAAATTGTTAAGAATCGGCTCACCTTATACCTAGAAAACAATAACATCCTTTCCAATAGTCAATACGGTTTCCGTCCAGGTTTAGGCACTGAAAATGCCATTGCTAAATTGACAAAAATTATCTCTAATAACATAGATAGAGGTACAAAATGCATTGCGCTCTTCCTGGATCTAGCCAAAGCATTCGACACTATCTCTCATAAAATCCTGTTGAATATACTACAGCGCATTGGTATACAAGGTCAGCTCTTCAATCTGTTGTGTAGCTATTTAGATAACAGGAGCCAAAGAGTGCTTATCAACGACACTATAAGCGATTCAGCTAATATTAAATTCGGTGTACCCCAAGGAAGTACTTTAGGACCACTTTTATTTAATATATATATAAATGATCTATGTAACAGTTCCTTTGCCGACCACATTATTACCTTTGCTGACGATACAGTTTTATTATTTGAAAGCAAAAACTGGAATGTTGTTCACAGTAAAGCAGAAGTGGGTTTAATTAAGGTTAAACAATGGTTAGACAACAATCTCCTCACGCTTAACTTAGATAAAACCAAATTCCTCCGTTTCAGTGCAACACAAGCAGGAAAACCAAAAGAAATACACAACATCCTTATACACCATTGTAATGACCAAACCACTTGTAAATGCTTAAACTTAGAATGTGTCGATAGCATAAAATATCTTGGAATCATGATAGATAAGTCTCTGAGATGGGACGAACATATAGTCTCAACTTCCATAAAGATCAGAAAACTTACTCATCTATTCATGTCTGTTAGAAATATTCTTCGCGTAAAAGATCTGAAACAAATGTACCATGCCTTGTGCAACTCATTGCTAGAATATGCTTCCTTGGAATGGGGCGGCTGTTCCAAAACAATAATGGATCCTTTAGCAAAAGCACAAAAATCACTTCTAAGGGTCATCCTTAAGAAACCCTTCAGGTATCCCAGTGATCTATTATTTGAAGAGATACGAGTTCTTGATGTACGGCAACTATACATAAGAAAAATTATTTTACATACACAAAAACACCGACACCAATATTCATCCATTGATCATCTCCACAACACCCGCCATGCAGGGAGGAATCCAGTGGTTCCACCTACTACAAACACATCACATGCCCAAAGACAATACTCCTACTTAGGGCCTAAATTGTTCAACATCATACCCGATGCATGGAAATCGAAAAATACAAGCACTTTACGGAAATGGGTTAGCAATTGGCTTCTAGATATGGGGAGAGTCAAGAGCGAACATATGCTAACACAATCTCACACACCTAATATGTACTAAAAAGTTTATGTTATTAAAAAAAAAAAATCTTTTGCTCTGTTTTCTTATCCTTGTAATATAACGACTGTTCTTTGATTCTTGTAAAATAACGACCAGGCGTTTCAAAAATAAGTCCTGAAATTATCTATATAAATACATAGGAAATTCATATGGCATGTCATAATTATATTCTGGTTTAAATGGACTATTTCTATTACTTACTTATGGTACTTATTAAAATTAAATAGTCAAAAATAAATTGGGAACTAATATGTCAAATATTGGCAAATTATAAATATAAATGTGTAAATTCTAATATGCAATTGTTAATGTTCTCCAAAAGACCTCGAAAGAATTTCAAAATTGTGATCGCCCGAAAGAAGCTATTTACCTATTCTGAAGACAATTTTTGATGTAATTAAATGTAGTAAATTTAAAATATTATATCTAAAATATAAAAATCCACAGTTCCGAACTCCTGCAACTTGCTGTGGGAGGTACTGAAGGTACTCGTACCATCGAAACAGCGCGCTGCGGTGCATTGGAACTCGAAACATACTAAGGAGTTATTGAAAGTTATTATTGCAATTTTGCAAACCTAAGATCACCTTACTTTAAATTTTGGTTGTATACATTTTTATATTATGTTTGTATTCTTTCTTATCGTAACTTATTGATAACACATATCTCACTGTACTTAAATTTATATTTTTTTTTTGCTCATATCTTTATTTCATGTATATGTTTTTATTTCCATCATAACTTTATTTGTTCTAGTTTTTTTCTCTTAAAAAAATAGAACAAATAAAGTGACGTACATAAAAAAGTTACGTATATAAAAACAAATGTATTTATATATCATTTGTCATAATATATTGGGTATATGAATGGTTTCTTTCAAGATATCCTATGATATCTTGAAGGAAACCATTCACATGTTAAAAATATTATGAACTGAATATACAATTTGGCTGTCCTGAAACGGGTATCCTTCCCAGTTGGACAGACAAAGTATAATTTTCTAACTTATTGTAGTATGTATGCATATAAATAAATAAATAAATAAATAAGTAAATAAATTAAATGAAGACAATATAAGCGAAACCCAACCAAAATCTGGAGACAGAAAAATCAGAAAAAGATATTGGTTCCACTGGCACTCGAACCCAGGTCCCTGTGCTTACATGGCAAGTGCTCTACCGATTAAGCTATGGAACCCATTTCCAATTCGGTCACTTTTAACTGTATCATGCTTCGACTAAGAACTACCAACATTATCTTAATTTTCTTAACGCACATATTATTGGCTGCTATCTTTATATATGATTGCAATATTCGACCCGAACTAAATGCTATCTAGATAGTGTCTGGATAAATATTTATCCATTTTATTTTTAATACGTGACATCTATTGATTTTTTCTGCAAGTCTAGGCTGAATATATATATTTTTTTTTAAACTTTATGAGTAAAAACTCAAATTATAATATTTTATTAAATGAAGACAATATTAGCGAAAATTTAATGACATTTAAACAAATATATTCTATACCAACGGTTGGCAATTAGTTTTGGTGGCGGGCTATACGAACATTACAATTTTTTGGGTGGGTCACCTAAACCATCGACGTCACCCGTGCGCGTTTGAGCCTGCTAAGTCAGTGCGCTTGTGAACGCCCATCATCATCGTTGTTCGTGTTGAGCCTAGCAGCTTCGTGTAGTGCAGATCCCTATCTGGCTTAATGCCCACTTTCCAAGGATATTTTTCTTCAAAGGCTTCCCCTTCTCCTCTGCATAAAAATGTAAGAAAGAAGACATGGAAAAAGCGCCACATTGGAAAAAAAAATAATAAACAATTACACGTTTTGGTATATCTTAACCAACCGGTTGGTAGCGTGGTAGTTATTGGTTCCCACTCGGGCTTTGCGGGTTCGATTATCTACTATTTTAGTCCTCTTTCATTGAACAAGTCACATTTTCCACTTACAATTCTATAATTCTATAAGTGGATGGATTTTCAACATTCTGAAATTATTTGTACACCGTGTTGCAACATTCTGAAATTATTTAAAAATGCAAAAAAAAAATTAAAAAGCTTTACAGAGAAGTGATTTGCAGAACATTTTCTTTGTCAATGCAACCATATATTGCATAAGTCATAATTGTTATTGTTAAATGTAATCTCAGAAAATCTACACAATATCCCATATCGTTCGTTCCTTATTTTTAACAAGAAAATAATCTGAAATGTAGACAAGACTGAATGGAAAAGTATCTTAAAAAAGTACAATTTTTTTAGCAACACTATAACTTCACTTTTGAATTGTTTACGTTAAAGGCGCCGTATACCCGCTCAAAAAGAAGAAGATGAAGAGATATGTAATTACAAATGTTCTAGAGAGCGCACTAATAACTAAAATGATAAAATTAAAGCGAAAATTGTGAAAATGTTTTCATACATATAACTTCTAAATAAGTGAAATGAACGTTTTTATAATAATTTTCGGAGCATACTTTTCGATTTTTCTCTATCGAGGAAATTTCATATAATTTGAGTTTTGGCTTGGGACACGTCTAGATATTACTTTAAAAAATAACATATATTTTTTTAAAAGCTTAAAAACTTCAAATGTTTAAGGAAGGTTCCTATGTAAGAAACCGGTAGAAATTCGAGATGCGGGGCGGCTTACTTAAAACTATCTCTTTAATTAAAAATGTGTTTATCGACGACATCGTTATAAACTAAGCTCATTACAACCAACTACAATAAATTAAACTGTGTTTTATCTAAACTAGAATAATTAAGACGACAAGATTTGTTGGGAATTAAGAATAAAGACGTAGCCCTTCGCAGTCCCTGTGACATCAATTATATGAGATTGTAGGAAGTATTTCTTCAGGGACCTTTAGGCCACCCTACTGACACTCTTCGAGGGGAGCTTACTGCTACACCGTAGGTATGCCGCTACAGATTATCGTGCTACGGCTAGGAAATATTTAAGTCGTTACATTTTGTTTGTTCGGATTGGAGAGGCATCGATATTTAATATTTTTCAACAATGGGACGAACAGAAATAATTGCTCAAGTTTCTTTCAAATCTCGTTGTGTGTAAATGGACAACTTATAAGAGAAATTACTTATGAAATTATGTTGTAGTTAATCTTCAGTGGATATCTTCTACGGGCGCTTTGTTAATCAAGTTAACAATAAATCAAAATAGTTATTAGATTAGTATGATTTGCTTCTTTGACGTATTACTTTAATAACTTTTACAAAGTGATATATATTAATTTTTTTTATATAATATAATATTAGGACAATTTAAGATAAAAAAATAATAATTCAAGTGTGCAGTTCACACGCGGTAGAAGTAAAACCTTCAGAAAACTAAAGTAGATAAGAGAGGTGAAGCCTCGAAGCACCGCACAAAAGGGAGACCAATTATACTATCACATTCTCTCGAAGGCTAAATCCTATAGATGTATGTGTTTGTCTCTTTTTGGTGACGCTATTTTTCGTTTCATCAAGTTCCAAATCACAATGGTGCTAAAGAAGTTTTCACTACAAAAAATTAAAGTGATTTGAAAATCTTGTTCATAAAACAGTTTTTTTTTCTGAAATAGTAAAACCTCCAGAATTCTGTTTTCGTGATGTTCAGCTTTTTCTATCCGAATTTCCAAGGTAAACGCAATTAAATTCACGAAGAAACATTGTTTCAATCAAGATCTACATAGCATTTAAACACCCATATAACTTTTTATATGATATTTTTTCAATGGAAATCTAATGAGACGGATGTACCTAATATTGTGATTCTTATTATAGTATTGTATTATTGGGTGAATTAATCATGTTTTCTTAAATGAAATATTCTACAGATTTATGAATATTTTAATCCATCCACCTAATTCTTCCCTTCACAACTATGTCCTTTGGGTTCATCTTTAGATATTTAATGCATTCATTGCGGGAGACGTTTATTAGGAGAGAATTAATCCAAGCAATTGGCGGCTCTAATGAAATGGATGTGCTAAAAGGCCTGCGGTCAGCAAACAGAGTCAATGGACCATTTATAATTCGGTGATTTATGGTTTGGCCGAAACAGTCACAAAGGGCTTAAGTCGATCCGAATTTATGGAATAATATCACTCTTTGTGAAGATTTATGAAGTTTCTCTTGATGACCTTTACACTTTTTTTTCAGAATTTATAAGCATCCTTTGTTCCTAGTTTGCAATTTAGTCAGATTGAAAACACGCTCCGATGATCATATTCACTTATCAACGCTGAACGAACGCAGAGCTAAGTAAAATATAGGTAACCTTTTCAGGAAATTTGCTAAAGATTCCTGTTCTTTCTAAGCTTTTATTAGATATCAAAAACTTGAATAACGCAATAAGTGAAACAGAAAAAAAAATTGTAAAAAAAAATATTGCACACTTGCATTTACCCGCGACTTCGCTCGCATGGTAAAAGCTAGTGGGATAATAGGCATAATTGTTATTATTCTTCTTTTTTGTCTAATAGAAAATAATTATTGTATAATAGAAAATTTCAGAATTTGAGAATGACATTTAGCAAATAAAAATTCTATTATAGAAAATGTTTAAATTATAGAAATTTATTTTAAGTACCTACTCCCCTAATTTATTCTGATGATTTCGCCTCAAGTAGGAATTAGTATTTTATTCATACTTGAATCCAGAGTAACCTAAAAAAATAACAAAATGATAGCCCACGTCAAATAATTACACAGCAACGCCATGCTTTTCGTTCGGACAATAAACATTTTTAGAGTTACTTAGATATTAACTACGACGCCAAAAAAGCACTCTTCTTAGTGTGAATTGTCTAATTCAAAAAAAAATTGTTTCCAAGGTAACAATTTGTTTGACGTTTGCAATAACTCGATTTTGTTAGGGACAGAAAACGATTGATAAATAATTTCATAACGCCAGAGCTTATCAATATACATATATATCCTATATTACCTATAAAATTATGTAGCTTTCGATTAGTGAAAGAATATTTAAATTCCATTCGGCATTTATTGCGTGAGAGTAACAAACATCCATCCATACAAACATTCGCATTTATAATTTATTAAGATAAGATACTTATGCTAAAAAATGTTGAGGTTCTTAAACCACCAAAGCTCACCGGAAATTATTTTATGGAATAAATGGCTGAACCATAAGTGTACTTTAAAAATGCACTTAGCTGGTGAGGTATACGGACTTTATGATGTATTGTATCTGGGTATACTGTGTCGGTATTACACGGCAAATGAAGAGAGTATAAGTATTTAGTAATGGTATTTATTAGGGAGCTGCTTGTAGCAAAAGAGGACAATAATCATGCATATGTCCCTTATATATCTAGATCCGGCAAGCATACTGTCTCGGTTGCTCTCATATACATTCACACAGACATCACAGCTGGTTTAGTGAGATTTGCATTATGAACTAAGAATGAATTTAAACTTAACGTTAACTCTGATTGTTTTATGAAAGTTGTAGTTTTTTTAATCCTTTTTTTTGCAATTTTAGTATGATATGAAAAAACGGCAAATGAAGAAACACATATGGATACAGGCGTGTGCTCTATTCTGAAATTTGCCTCAGTATCAGGGTATGTAGAGAGGGTAGCTGTAGAGTGTAGGTCAGATTGGGGACAAGGACAAGGGTGGGGCAACCGCGCCACTGGCTCTATCCGTATGGCGCCGACATCGACCTAAAAATGAAAATGGCATAAAATAGTAGGTTCTTTTAAAACACAATTTTTTGCAATATTAAACAGAAAAATGATATCCGAGCACTCTCCTGGTCTAGTTAAAATGTTGCTCATAGTGTTGATATAAATTATTTTTGCCGGGTAGATTAAATCAATTTATTGCAGGGGATTATTTTAGACGCTTAAAGTGTCAAAAATCGTATTAAATGAATTTGGTGTTGATGAAATAATGTTTAAAAAATTGCGATTCTTAAAGGAAAACTGTATAAAATATACGTTTTTTCTTCAAATCTTAAATTGCTGAACTTTAATTGCGGGGGTAAGCAATGTTAGCAATAGGCTGTATAATTCCCAAATAAGTAGTAAAATCAGTAAAGTAAGTCTTTCATAAAATGAATTTCCTGATGAAATAAGTGCCGCGAACGAAGCTTGAGGTTTTCAGGCAAAGTTTGTAAATAACACAAGAAAGCTCCCTTCCTTCGGTAACTCGGTAGCATCGGAAATAAGAAGCTTTGACGCGCCATAGTCTCAGCTTAACAGAACTGGATTTAATCAAGGGCTCATGAAACGTTTTTCGAAACAAAACTTTTGCTCGTCAAATAATTAATTTGTCCTGACCTTTTGTTGAACAGAGTACAAAATTTCTATAGTCGAAATTAAAATCAGAAACAAATTTATTCATTTCCTAATATCAACTGAAAATAAGCAATTTTTTGTTGTGTCTGTATTCCTGGGAGATAAATAAATAATTGGTTGTCAGAAGACATTTATCAGAATGACAAATTTATTGTCCAAGCCTGTCCTCGATTACCAATTTCTGGTGTGTTGTCTGTTGTAGTAGGCCGAAAGGACGATTAATCATAGACGTTATTATTAGAAGTTATTGCTAACGATCACGAAAACTAACCACAAAGGAGGCTTAGTTCATAGTTACTACTAATGAACCTATACCTACTTCATCTTATGTTCGTTGCGAAGGCGTTAAGTAGATTATGATGAATTATTTGGGTACGTGCGTCTTTTTTTGTTTTCAAATGTCGTTATATTTCTAACATATTACACTATCAACAAAAACATTTAACATATACATACATCATATCTGGTTAAGCCTTCGATTTTTGGTTGTGCAAAGGACACCTACACGTACTGTACCTATGAATAATGTTTTTTTTAATCTTTTATCAGAAGCTACCAGTTTATACCGATAGTATGCAGCCTTAATTAAAATAAATACTACGACATATGTGTGCGGCAATTAAACTTCATTGCGTTAAAAGCTTCAAAAACCTTTTATTTTACTTTTAAAACTCCTAAAAGCTTACATTTTATTATGGTCAACGTCGTTTATTTTAATACGCACGCAATAAAGCACCTCGAAAAATAAACGCCTCCTTTTCAAAAAAAATTACAACACGTCATATTTGTTTAAATAAAATGAATATCAGAATTTAACAATATTACCCGTGCGTAATATTATATTATTATGGTACAAAACATTGATTCAGCATATATCTGAGTCTATTTATAAGAAGAAAGTGGAACATGAACATAATACAAGGTTCACAAAGAATGAAGGAATGCTTGTTCCAAAATATAATAATTACAAAATTTAACGTGCCAAAAATATTTAACATGTTACCAATTAATATAAATAATTGCGATTCAACCAAAATATTGAGATATATGCTGTAACAATGGTACTAAATAGAGATGGTTTATTTTAACTCGTGTGTGTTAATTGTGACAATATGTATAGTAATGGTAATAATATTATGTACGTCAGTGTGTTTAAATTGTAATCGAACGTTAATATCCTGTTGACAAACTTTTGTTTATTGCGGTTTAATAGGATTGTACCTTGATAACCAAAATATATTTTTTTAAATTGCACTTAAGGGAGCATTCCTGATACGTATCGATCAAATAATAAAGATAGAGAAATGGTACATATATTAGGCATAAAACCATGAGTCATCATTTGGGAATAACTCACATAATGATCAGAATAAATAACGACCTTCAATCGAATTTAAAAGATGCAGTAATTGGGGAAACTTTAAAAAGATAATAACCATTAATAATGGTTAGTTTGAAAATTCAGGAAATTTGAAGCTTCAGTTTGATGGAGTGTTTTACAATAAAAAGAAAAATAAAATACTTTTTTGTTTAAAACCATGAGATTTATTAATTTATGAACTGACCGGTTTCGCTTTACTCAAGCATCATCAGGGTACAAATTAATACTAAACAATACGTCATATTGTGTGCTTATATAAAACAAAATATAGAGGGAGACAACATGATACAAATATAACAAACACATCGATGGACATAAAATTCATTAACCTAAGTGCACAAGTAATGGAAAAAACCGAAAGATAATCATGTGACTAATGGGTTACAGTAATAAATCTGGAGAAACAAAGCATCAACTGGAATGGTGGTAAGGAGCACTTCTTCTACTAAAGAAAAAGAGAAAGAGATCATATTTTATTGATTTAATCTTAAATAAAAAACTAAAACAAATAGCCATTAATCGCTTCTTATTCGCTAGTCCTTGTCCTCAAATCAATGATAATAATACTAATTATCAATGGCGGCGAATTTTATTCATTAATAAATTTTCTACCTTAAGTGTTAAAAAACCTTCCTTCTGAAGTCAGACCTGCCTTTTTTACCAATAACAATCTAGGTAAATTTATATTTAATTCTAAAGATAATGACGACAAATTAAGTCATTCGGGAATATATAAATTAAATTTTAATAATTGTTCAGCTTTCTATATCGGTAAGACAACACGTAATGTTAATATTAGAATAAAGGAGCATCTTCGTTGCCTCAATAATAACGGTTTTTCAGAATTCGTCAACCATTTTATCGATAAAAGTCATACGTTTTGTTATAGCACCGGTGCTAACATCTTACATCAAAACGGGCATGGTAACAGACTTAAAAATTTAGAGGCACTAGAAATTAAAAAAAACTGTATAAACCAAAAGTCATATACTTAATAATCAATTAGACATATCAAGTAGTCCAATATTAGGTCTGTTTCCAATAAACCCTAAATAAATAAAAAATCCCAGTTCTCCTTACCATCATGCCAGTTGATGATTTGTTTCTACAGATTTATTATTGTAACCCATTAGTCACATAATTATCTTTCGGTTTTTTCCATTACTTGTATATTTTATGTCCATCGATGTGTTTGTTATATTTGTATCATGTTGTCTCCCTCTATATTTTATTTTATATAAGCACACATTATGACTTATTGTTTAGTATTAATTTGTACTCTGATGATGCTTGAGTAAAGCGAAACCAGTCGGTTCATAAATTAATAAATCTGGTGGTTTTAAACAAAAAAATATTTTATTTTATTAAATATGTCAAACCACAAAGTGATCATTACACACATGGAAAATATATTGACAAAATGGTGCCTTTGAGTTTTTATTTTTCTTATTATTATTGTATGTCGTATTGTTGTATCATGTTGTCTCCCTCTATATTTTGTTTTATATAAGCACACATTGTGACTTATTGTTTAGTATTAATTTGTACTCTGATGATGCTTGAGTAAAGCGAAACCGGTCGGTTCATAAATTGATAAATCTCGTGGTTTTAAACAAAAAAGTATTTTATTTTATTAAATATGTCAAACCACAAAGTGATTGCTTTCTACAATAATAATAAGAAAAATAAAAACTCAAAGGCACCATTTTGTCAATATATTTTCCATGAGTGTAATGATCACTTTATGAAAGTATCTATTACAAGAAATCTCACTGCGATAATTAGATAATTGTATTTAAAACATACCTTGGATAAACTTTTTATGGAAAATTTTTCGAGACACCTGTTTTTGCTGAATGAGTAATACACCATTAAATTGTTGCTTTCAACGACAGCATATTAGATATTACCTCTGATGGATGAACAGCGTCCTAAGATTTCCCTCGGGTCATTTGGGATTCATGGTTCTTCTCCGAGGCTCGCGAAGAGGAAGGTAGTTCCTTTCAGATGTTGTTTCTCTTGTGTACCAGTCCTAGTAACTGAGTGTCATCATTAGTATTCATAAGAAAGTAATTTTGAAAAATAACATAATTAGTATAATTTTTAATATAATCTGACACAATATTGCTTACCGGTTATGATTTATGATGGTGTATCTCTTTTCACAAAAAACAAGGCGTTTTTGTATGTATGAAATACCGGCCGAATAAAAGTAGGGATGGGTTGTCTAAATTTTTTTTAACAATTTATCAAATTTTAAAATTAATTTTCGCGTTCTGTGAATGTTCTATTCAAGTTCTGTGGTTATTTAAGTTTTATGAAGCAATTGACCTGTAATTAAATAATAACAGAACTTGAATAGAACTCAAATACTTGATGAGAAGATCAAATTTTTTGAAACAACCCATCCCTACTTTTATTTGTGTGTTTTTCTACGATATTTTAAATATTATATGACGGCCTCCGTAGTCGAGATGTAAACTAAAAATCCGGAGGTCGAGGGTGCAAATCCCGGGGTAATGAAATCAATTTTATTTGTGTTTTCGTTGTTAGTTTTTGGGGTGTTATGCCGTAACGAAAATGCTTTTGGCCGTGAAAATCTAAAAACTTATCTTTATTTGTGTTGTTTCTAAATAATTCATTTAAAATCACATGTAATATATTTGCGGCACGTTCGAGTGTTGAATATAATCTCAGTATCGCCCCGGTGAAAGGCCACCATATTGAATTGAAACGTTGCTTGAAATGGCCAGGAACTACCCCCACCTTCCTCTCACTCATCTCCTTCCCCTTCTCACTCCAAACACTCCTTACACAAATTACCTCAATTGTGAATACCATAATCTCACTGGCTCCAGGCGGTTGGGAGTTGAGATTCTTTTCGGTATTCACATAAAAATAAATGTCAAATGTGGAAAATAACTGATATTATGAGTTATTAAATCTCGGACAAAGTCTCGTAGTAAAAGTAGTGGGAATTATATAAATAACTTAAACAAAACCGTTATTAAACTTCAGTTAAACGTGAGAAGAGAAGCCAGTAGGAATTTTGAGAGGAAATACAATACCAACTAATAAAAATTCTCAAGTTTTTTCATTGCTTCCAGCTAAATAATGAAAAAAACTTGAGAATGCCGAAGATATAAATAACATAAAATCTACCTTTATAGTGATTAATTTTTGGGCTATTATGTATTACCTCCTTCTTTAGCTAGCGTTTCGGACAACGTTACAGTATCCATCTTCACACATCTGCCCTGATGATGGACACTATAAAACGTTGGCTAAAGAAAGAGGTAGCTCAACACGACAAAAAACTCCAAAAATAAATCACTCTAATGAATAAATCACTCTAATGCTTTTGGCCGTGAAAATCTAAAATCAAGTCTAACGTATTTACCGATTCAACGAAATAATGCATAATTAAATGAAATTACATATCCACGTAAACAATCAGAGTGTGCAATTCACATGTGGTAGAAGTGAAACTAGAAAATCGCCAGTTGTCGCTTTATTTTGCCTGTTTATTTTAAAATGGTTTGAAGATTGGATAATATTTTACAAATTTTTTTTTTTTTTTTTTTGATTTGGTAGGATTCGAACCTCCGTTCGCTGGACGACTCTCTGGGTGCCAATAGTGATACACCGCTGCGCTGTCGGTGGTTTACCGCAAGTCGTGAATTTACCGCAATATATTAGAACCGTTTCATAGACCGCCAAATAATAAATTTTAGCGACCCATTTCCGTTATATCCATATTTTAAATCACTAACGGGGTTTAAGAAGTTTCCCTTCAAAAATATGAATGATAACATTCTCACTTATGAGAGACGTGTATATTTCATACTAAAGTTAATAATAGTTCCTTGCTGATGAAATTAAATATTTCTAAGAAATAATTACATTTAAACAAGATCACGATGGAGTTGAATGTTTCAGCAATTTTGTTCTTTGTTGCGGAGTCCTTCTTTCAAATGTCAGCCGAAAATCCTTGTAATTTTGGAATAGCACCCGTCACACGTCTCTCAGATGAAATACGCGCAGACACGATGTGGCACATTCGAGCATGACCATTATTCGTTGACAACGTACGCCATACAGTGTTCAGTGTACAGCGTATACTGTCTGCGCCACCTATAAACATCCTTTGCCGTTTTTCAAGAGCACATAAAGGTATAAGGGTGTTTGCGCTGACAGCGTACGCTAAAACAGGGCGTTTGTAAATATAAAGTTATTTATTTTTTATACTAACGCAATGTACCTTATCTAGTTCTACATCATGCTTTTATCACAGTATTAGATTTAAAAGTATACTACGAACGTAATTTTTACTCTTTCTAAGATAAATATTTATAAATTTGCGACAAATTTCGATTCCAATAAATTATATTCACAATATTTTTGGCTTTCGAATACACTTGATTATGGTGACCCCTGGAGTTGGCCCAAGTTCAAAAATCAAATCGACTTCAAAAATACCCGTTTAATCACAGGAGACCATATTTGTCCTACGTTACATGGGTCTTATAGAAAACCTTTTGTCACCCTTACTCTCATAATGAGAAGGAGAAAACAACACTCTGTATACTCAAATCTAAATGTTAACCAGAAAATAATTAAAATGTCCACCTTTATGTAAACAAAATTTGCGACCGCAATTTAGTAAAAATTTTGAAACTTTGTGAATTATTTAATATTTATTTTCACATGTAATGATAAAAAAGTGAGATTACGATAACGTTCAAAATTCATTAAGGAAGGAGAGGAGAGTTCTGGGAAGGAAAAAAGTTTGAAGAGTGGGTAGGAATTCGCGGTTCAGTGTGTCCTGGTCACATGAACCCAGCACCCTTGCTAAATCACTAAACGTAGCGAACCACTTGGGGTGACCTATAGCAGAGGAGTTGGTTATTCAATAAATGATTCCCAAGGCGGTGATACCCATTCCCGTCTCCCAAATTAAAAAGTCATT
Source organism: Limnephilus lunatus (assembly GCA_917563855.2). Taxonomy (NCBI): domain Eukaryota; kingdom Metazoa; phylum Arthropoda; class Insecta; order Trichoptera; family Limnephilidae; genus Limnephilus; species Limnephilus lunatus. Next base: position 66,649,711 of record OU830597.1, on the reverse strand, counting down.
CAGTTGACAGAACACCAAATTTAAAAAAAAAATCATTACTTTAAAAAAAATTGTATCGGTGAGCTTATTTGTTTCGTGTAATTTTTTTTCCTTAAGAGGAATATAAACGCTAGAAATATTTCGATTCTCGTGCCTGCAAAATTTACAATCGCGCGTCTTATTGGCGCGAGGCAAGAAAGCGAAAAAGAGGTTTTTTTATTTATTTTGTGCATAATTTTATAAGAACGAAAAAAAGTTAGAACATAGAAAACCTCAAAAATAGTCTTAGCCATAAAGGGATATTTTTATAAAAGTGTTTCTTGTATTACTTCATAGTTAAATCATGAAAAAAATAAAAATTTTAGTGCTTTACGCTTATATTTTTGTTATGTAAATAATAATTTTATTGTAATTCCAATACATAGAAAACCTAGTAAAAGCTTCAATTTATCCGTAGCATATTTTTTGATGTTCATAATGTAAGCCAATTCCTCGTAAAGATTAATCTAAATAGTATCTAAATAGGATTTGACGTATAAATTCACCTTAAAGTTTAATTCAAGCGAATTTTTAATTAACAAATGGCGGTTGGCCGGTGTAGGTAAAATAACTTCTCACGTAAAACTTAGTTTGAAACATCCTGGGTGTACTTGTGTAATCGAAATGAGTGCATCAAACAAGCTGCTTCGTAATTGTATAGTTATGTAGGTACTACGTACAAGATCAGGATGTATATGTGACGTCACGGGGGAAGAGCGTCAGCGTGTACGTTATTTAAAATTCATTCTACCACAAAGACAGCCCCGGGCTACACTAATTGCTTTTTCTCGCACACAGGCTGGTACAAAATAAGCCATGAAAATTGTAAAAAAAATCTTTATTTTTAATTTTTTCGGGTAATAAAATTTAAAAATAATTTCTAGCAAATTGATACCTATCACTAATAACATTTCAAATTTAATTTTCCTGTTTAAAACCAAATTTATGATACTAAATCGTATGTTTGACCCACAATTTGGGAGGCGGGTAGGGGCTTAATTTATTGGATAACCAACACCTCTCAATCAATCCTGGACACACTGTTCCCCAGATTCCCACCCCTCATACCTCTTTCCTTCCCAGAACCTCCTCTCATTCCTTTCATTAAAAATACCCGTCACATAGCTTCCCTAAGATGACACAGGCTCTGATGAAAATTATTTACCTAAGGACCTCCTGTGTCGAGCTAATGTAATTTTTTTTTTAAATGTTGTGGAATGATTATGAATCAAATTTTCATTATCCCAAAGACTTGTCCTATCTTGTTCAACTTGCCTATAATAATCTTCCATATTGTTGTTTTTATAATCTTCAATTGATTTTCATGTAGTGATTTCAATACCTAACCATCTTCTTTGTCTGTTGGAATATAGTAATCAGAAGGGCAATCTGGTTGGCTGCATTGGAACTGCACTTACGCTAGTTAGGCATTTTCGGAAGTACGTCACCAAGTCTTCCCTTACTACATCTTATACTTCCACCAATCTTTCGCTGAATTATCAATTCGGTAAACTTGTATTTATCGCGGTTACATGTCAAAATTACACAGGCGTGAATTTCATAAAAGTACCTACCTACCAATTCCACAACCAGAAAAACACGGACGAAATTACACATGGAGTGAAATCTGACTTAACCTAACATAACATGTGTTTTTTAATAGAATTTTTACCACATTTAAACGCTTCATAATTTAAATCGATCAAACGACAGTTTTTTTAGAAGCGTTTAATTCCAGAAGATGTATAATTTCGTCGGCGTGTAATTCTGACCGTGTGATTCTGGTAGCGTTATTAAGTTGGTAAGCGTAATTCATGACTTTGGAGGTTATCCACCACTCACCCGCCCTGGTATAAGTAACAGATGGTTACTCCTTCAAGGCACTCACAAGATTCTATTTTTTTTGTTAAACGAAGCTATATTTATTTATTTTGAACGATTCTAGATCTCCAGAGCTCCTGAATACGTTGTTAGTAAGCGTATGCAAGTGCTGCGAGTGTTTTTAGTAAGCAGAATGGTTGTATCGAACGTGTTATGCAATCTAGATGACTCACAGCCAAATCCTTCTTGAATTATTATTTCTGCATTACGCGACAGTATGAAAATATTGATATCACAACATTTATTAAAACGTGATTCACCCGACACCGGACTTTTACTATAAAAGCCGGTACCAAAAGGGCAGCTTCTTTCAAACATCAGCCGTCAGTTACCGTGGCAACATCTCTACAGACCTTACTCGATTTAAGACGTCAGTATCGCCGTCAGTTGCAACATCACGTCTGCAGAATCTTCCCACCTCAAGAATTCGTCGGAGCGACATCGCCTGCCAGCGTGTCTGAATAATACCTACTGAAACCTACTACCTGAAGACCTTTCGACTTGCTGACGACAACCTGATTCGATTTCGCTACCGCTGGACTTACCTTTGTGGGGCAGTTTCTCCTTATCTTGTGCGGGCTTCATTCCGTACAATGGTAGTGCGTAATTCACGGCTGGTAATTTCGTCCTGACACCGTTTTGCGCATTAAATAAAGGATGACTAAATAATAATATTCGCCATTTACCCATGTAGATCAAACATGTATTTAGCCCGTTTTAGGATCAAATAATGTAGAGGCAAACTTTCGATCTGCTGGCTCTCTATTGACCAATTTATGTTGATCCATTCGAGGCGTTCGTCCGCACGGGATTCGTACGGTGTCAAATAGTATCGATCTTCTACATTCATTACCCCATGACCGCGTTTCATCAGTGCGCATTCCGCTACCAATCATCCGCCCAAAACTCAATTCCGCGTGAATTGATCGAGCGTTTGTGGAGCAACCACAAACAAATATTATCTTTGACCTTATGTTTTGACTGAAACTAGTATATACGTGGATTCGAATGACACCTCAACATTTACGCTGCTGCTGCAATCTCCATCTTCCAATATATGCTTCCATATTTCAACTGATGCTACGACGTCCATTTTCTAATAAGTACTTAAACCCTTTTATACTATCTGTTGCTACTACCACCATTTCCTGCCGATGTTGTGCGTAGATCGCTTCGATGGATCCGCTCGAATCTCGGTCCCTTTGAACAGATGCCAATACCCGAGCGAAACTGAACGCGTCGACGAATCCGTCCCGTCTGTACCTTTTCAGTTGTCAGAAGATTTTATTTTACAAATGATTCAAAGTCGTTTGACAAAACTGAAAACTCGTTTTTGCTCTGCCGGTTTGCTACTCTTTATCAAAGTTTCGCTCGTTGGCCGCCATGTTGGCAGCCGGTGCCCGCAAGAGTAAGGAAAAGCAGCAGTACTAAGTACCAGTAGCAGTACCTAGCTCTGCACTTGTTTGCCTTTGTTTCCCGGCTTTATATGAATATAAATTGCGAGGCGTGACACTCTGCTGCCCTCTAGTGACGTCTCCGGCAAACAGAATGCGCTCCTTTCCCGGATGCAAATATGCCTTCGAAGAGACGGCTGTCGAATTTCCATTTAAAAAATATGTGTTTTTGACAATGGGTATACTGATAAGTTGACTGAAGTCTCATGAAACGTATTTACAAACATACTCAATTTGGCTTGATGTGGGTTCAGTGCGAATTGCGATCGAATAAAAGTATGTTTTAATTCAATTAAATTATGTATTCTAATCAAACAATAATGTAATGTTCTAAAATGGCAATTAAAATTAACGTAGGTATATAACCAAATTATTTTTGAAAAGATAAAGGAATGAAACAAAAATTAAAAATTTTATACTTAACTTTTAAATTTACTCAACTACTTGACGAAAATAGCATAAATCACACAAGTTATTTTAACGCATAATATTACTGAAATATTAACAATATTGAAATCATTCCCTTTGTAATAAATTTGTTTACAAAGTGAATGAGTTCTGAAAATTTTCATTAGTTCTGCAAATGTTCATTAGTTCTGCAAATGATGCGTGGGAGTAAAATTTGTGATTTTGTGAAATTATATGAATAGAGTAGGTACAGGTAAACAAATCTATGAAATAGATTTCTAACTTTATAATGATTATTTGTACAGTTGAGTACAGTACAGATGTACAGAAAATGTTTTGACTTTATATAAATAGTAAAAACTGACCATCATGCAATTTACATAATATAACAGTTTTACGCAATATTTCGTTTCAACTATCAACCATTTGGGTTACTAATTGGTCAATCACTGGCTAAAAGAGGTCATTTTCATTCCAATAGGCCTGTTAATTAACAACTCAAACGTAAATTATTTCTGAACCTAATATATGTATTACAATATATAAATGTTTGAGCCTTGATGTCATTTAATGCGTAAACTAGTATTATATTATGTACAGAGTTATTGTTTTCAAATGTTGAAGCTGTTAATTTGTGGTGAAATTCAATTGTTACAAAAAATATTTGATTGTACTACAAAATTTTATTCGGCTTGTGTATCTTTAGACCGCTAAAAGTGTAATTGCAGAAACAATTTTTAAACTGAGATTAATTATTTATTTGGCGAATTTATACTTTTATATTAAAATTAGTTATTTTTTTATTTAGGAGAACAGAAGATACCTACATATAGTAAGTAATTTACAAGACTACGTAAAACAACAACTAAAGATTTCGCCTGCATCTTGACTATATTTTGTGGCTTTCTTGTTAAAATTGTGATTTTGCACTAATTATTATTGGCTTATTGACCATCTTAGAGAAGAGAAATTCAGTAATTATTGCTAATTTTATGGTTCTGAATTCATCTTCAAATGATTGTTTCAAATTTCCCATGGTAATTGCCATTACTTTATTAACTACTGTCGAAGATCTATAAATGATATATGTACATTGTGTATTCATAGCAGCTTATTGATTTTCCAGTGTGACTTATAATTAATATGTACATTGGATTGAAAGAAATTATTAACATTTCATTACCAGAATTTTAACTTTTGATGAGTCCGAATGAAAAAAAAACCTCTGACCTCATGAATTAATGTTACACATTGTTATACCACCAAAAAAAATCATATAATTTGACATTTAATATGCGTGCCTTTTAAAAATGAAACAAAATTCAAACATTTCAAAATGATCAACTTAATTTTTTTATGTATTTAAAAAAAGTATTAATTGAACTTTATTCAATCGCTTATCATTTCATGTTAAAATTAATCAAACCTGGCAAAATTAAATATGCAATTAGTGCACAGTATTCCCGGTCGATATTTTTAATCCAGTTAATTATACATATTTTTTACATGTGAAAAATTCATACCTTCGTCATACTGCGCTGTAAGCCGTTCATAAACCTCTCACTAGCCCGCGTTCATGTTCCGCAAAATGAATATTATCTCATCTCCAGTTCTATTAGAAATCATGGATCACTGACCAATTCCATCCCATTTTCATTGGGATTCAAAATCTAATATTATTATTTACTCTGCGGGCTTACTTCCCATTCCGAAAAGAGTATTTTTTTATGACTGAAATTTATTGTTTTAAAAATTCAACTACTGTAATTCAAAACTTTTTTATGAAAACTGTCTGCACTATCTACATATACTGTTTAACCAAGTCTACAATGCGGAGTTTATTTAATATTTTTACCATCATTAAAAAACATTAAGTTAAAGTGATATGTCGTCAAAAGTACCAACGATGCGGATAAAAGCAATTATATTGACAAATTGTAAGGGATAGTATTTTTTTTATAAATTCTTTTACTAGACTTGCAGGTCTGTGCCAATCCTTCCCCACCTAAGCTTTGATATGAAAAACCTGTTCAATCCTTTATATCGTTGTACTTATAAGTACCCACAGGTTCACTTGTAGATAGTGAAGTGAATAGTACGAAGAAACCTTCAAAGATTCGTGATTACAAGGTTCTTGTCCGAAGATCCTTCTCCCAGAGAAGGTTTCAAAGAATTCAAGGGATCTCTACATCCTGTGTACAATGACTTTGTAGAGGAAGTGCCCCATAGAGTGAAGTGGCCGGATGTGACGTCACGCGGCGCCGTATGGGGCAGCAGATTTCCCCCGGGAAGGGACGCGATGCCGCCAGTCCGGAGATATATATTTTTTAACTTTCTTTAAATTGAAATATAAGATACGTACCACGTCCATACTGTCGCGTCGGTTCTCATCACGGCTAGACGCGTTACTGAAAAATCCTAGACCAGTCTGCTCTGAGCTTAAAAATAAGAATTTTCTGCGGGGAATTCCTGCATATTCAGCGGTATAAGCTGTTTGAAAAACTTCTCAGTAATAATCCCCTAAGGCTTATTTATAACCTCTTCATTATTTTTACGTAATCTGATACACAATCATTATATCAGCCACAATGCTTATACTGAGGTAAATTACTATTTTGTTTGATTTGTTAGATTTCCGACTTCTGGCAATTTATACAAATCAGTAGAACAAATACATTTTTTTGCTATCATTATTAAATTTTAATTGATTTTACATTATTTGAAAGAGTGCGGATTTTTAAATAATTACATTAATATCACTAAAGAAGAAAATAGTACTAATAGACCTGAACGAAATCGGCCATTGGAACCTATACTTTTTCTGTAATTTTTGTCGATTTCATATTTCACATTCAGAACGAATAATGTTGTCTTCATATAAATTTTCCCATATTTTTGGCAGCTATCTTTTTTATGATTATAAAGTTCTTCAAATGTAGTGTCTCGGATGAACGTTTCCGATTTTATTTATACATAACACCTGTTGACTTATTCTAAAAATCAATATAAATATTCAATTTTTGTCCCCGTAGTTCGATTCGAAGTTGCGACCGTTACCTTTATTTGACTCGTTCTGTTTCATGATTTGTTTAGATTTATTAGTACGTATTATCATCTTCTTCAATGATATCGATCTCGAAAATTTGAGATGCTGTAAAGGTCAAAATTTTCATTGTTCAGGAGAGAGAAAAGAAAGTTTTTATTTTTTCAAAAAATCTGACCTATAATTATGATTTTTTTTTTTATAAAATAACGTTGAAAAGATCTTTCAGAATACTTATCATTTTTGTAAATTTCTTTAATAATATTTGAAAGATTTGTATAACTCCGTTTTTGTAAAAAATAATCTCAATGGTGGTGTACAAACTTATACTATACCTATTTCTGAAATCTTACTTCTAACTACTTTAATATTTAGTATACAAATTATTTTTATTTTTCAGAAAAAAATCCTTTATTAGAAGATGATGCAATTATTTTTCTAGAAATATTTCTACGACGCAGATCGAAAGTGAAAAAAAAAGTCGATAAAAATTACATATTTAACTCATTTTAGGATTTCGTGTCCTTTACAGCAGTTAAAATGTTCGCTATCGGCAGATTACATTAATGGAAATAACATTCAAAAGTAATTCAAAATTAAATATAGGTATTAATAATTTTTGTTGTTTTTAACTTTTTTTGAGGTTGGAGTAAAAACCTATCAAAAATTAATAGTTGAACTATAAATGACGTCAGGTATTTTGTGATCGTAAAATCAACTTGTAAGTAAAATCATTTCATTTTTTTTCTTAGAAATTCTGTGTGGCGCGGGCAATACAGAAATTTTGAAACGTTACCATTTCCCTTTCTGGGAGGTCTTTAATATTAGGAACGATATTAATTTCACGTACAAAATTTACAGTTTCTGCCAATGAACGAGTTTCAGCCTCGATTTCGGTTTCGACTAAAAATTCGCCGGAACTTCGGCACATTGGAAACCTGCATACGTGATGTTTGTTTCGGATCACACACGGCTTGCGTTCGGGTGTATATTTATTGTATTGCTTCAAATTTAAAACAATCTTATAAAGAAGTTACTTTAAAATTCAAAGTTAAAAGAGTTTGTTTTTTAAAATATTATTTATTTTTAGGCAAGACTGATTGGCTTACTTTAGTTACTAGTTCTAAGATATTTTCTATTTTTTGTTATATCTTTAAAATTAAAAATATTGAAGAACCTAACAACTTATAACTAACTAACATCTAACAACTAATCAAAAAGCCCCAAAAGAAAACATTTTACTCATTAAATTGATGTATTTTATTAATTGTGTAATTAATTTAACATTATCTTTGTTGAATTCTAACAAGAATAAAATTAAAAATTGATAATTTCGGGGCATAGGTGGAGAGTTTCTTATTTACTTATTTAAATGAACTCCGATTTTATTGTCACCAAAACTAGAGCAGAACTCGAAATTCGATTTAGGTTTTGGTTTCCGCAAAGAATCTAGTTTCGGTCGGTTATAAACAATTTAATTCTGTGTGAATAACCAGCACACAGAACGATATATTTGATATGTGATGACAATTAAACCAATTAATTGTATTGATTAGTATCGTTTTCAGAATTTTATTTATCTTAGTTCTAAGTTTCTTGTCTATTTATACGTAATGTTCATATTTTACTTTATTAAAACGGTAATTGTTTGCAGATAAATTTTCTATTAGTAGAGTATTGAACCCACTGCTTTCTCTGGCAAAAATGAGGAATGTTTATTGATTATTATGACAACCAACATTCATAGATTTTATCAACGTATTCAGATATCCGGTCCGGTAAATATATTTATTCATAAAATGTCCTCATTTTCCTTTAGGATGCTGCCGGTAAAGGAAAACGCTAAATCAATATTGTCCAAATACATCCAACTGTATCTAAACTGAATGTATAACGGAAGTTTTACCTACATCGGTAGTTTTTTTGTGGACAGTAGGCTTGAGGGTCTTTGGCTTTATTTATAAAGATGAAATAATCATCCAAGCGGAACGTGTCGGAGCTTAACGCTGATTGATAAAAATATTTTACTATTGAATTGTTTCTTGTTTTGTCAGCTTCAGAAAAATGAGATTCTCATTATTGCGTTCCACGTTGATAGGTCGCACAAAATAATATTTGAAAAGCACAATTTGCCGACTGGCTCTCGAAGAAAAAGTATTATAAAAAGCAATGGAGCAAAAACTTTTACCTTACGTCACTAATGCTTCTCTTTGTTGTAAGCCTTTTGATGAATCTGTGAATTTTAATCTAGCATATTTAATATTTTTTCCACTTTTTTCATAACCAAAATAAAGCCTAAAAAAACTATGTACTCTATTGAAATGATCTTACCTTTCGTTGAATTTGTCTTTCATTTAATAGAGATTTACCAAGAGACGGTAGGACTAAGGCTACAAAGATGCTGGCAAACTCTTGCGTTGTATCACGACTTGAATATTGCAATGGCATATATGCAAATCTCCCTAAAATATACACTATCAGATTTCAGTCAGTTTTCAATGCTGCAGCAAGACTGATAACCGACGTTTCCAAATATTCCCACATTTCTCAACATCTGCGGAACCTTCGGCGCTATAAAAATTAATTATATTTATTATTGGGTCCTTTATATAAGGTTACAATGCACAACCGATCTGCTCAAATAAATATGCATATTTAAAATAAAAATATTTTAAAATAAAAACAGATTATGAAATAAACCATTTTCGGCTAGCGAAATTATGTATTTATTATTTTGTAATAGTCCTAATACACAAATTCGTAGTGATTGAATTATAAACTCATTACTGACGTCCGCGCAATCAGAGGCATTAACTTAAATTATGCCACGGTGGTTTATTTTCCGCCAAAATAGCGGCGCGATGGCCCTCGTTCGCGGGTGGCGTCATCCATACACGTAGGAACTGGGAACGTCCCCTCACTCGAACTGATTTGACAACCCGATCGGTGCTTTCCTCGCCCCGGGGGAAATCACAGAAAATCACCGGTGCTCCCATATACGTCGAACCTTTATTACGGGAAATATCGACTCGGCGCTGCTTTTCACTTTTGAGTATCTAACCGAAAAAAATGAGATGCCTTAATAATTATTTGCGGTTTAGATCCATAAAAATCGCGTTATTGCTGTAATTCGGTGAAATTGTATGGAAAAATTGGGTTTATAATGTTCATTTCAAACATACTTTTTGGATTAAACACATGTTCAATTAAAAATGATTGTTCAGCACTTTTCACTTTTGTTTACATTAGATCCACACAGGAGACCGCCAGGAAAATAAACCTCTCCTTGTCGTTACATAAAAGTAAGATTTTTATTATGGTTAGAGCATAATGATCCTATAATTAAAATGACTTATTAAACGGCTAAATATGTAAATGTAAAAATACAATTAAAATGCAGAACGTTCTTAATGGTTTATATAAACCGTTGAATATGTGTATGTATAATACACATATTCAACGGTTCGGCTCACAAGTAGCTACTTCTACATGGGATGCTGGCTGGAATTGCTTCTCGCGTGATGTATGTAGGATTGTGGGTACTCGTAGCTTCGTAGTACGTAGCCCGTAGCTGGCGTAGCGTTAGCGCTGTAGCTCTCCGCAGCATTTACTGTTCTTCCACAAAATAACGATCTATTTATTTGCTGCTTCCGATTTCTCGTTTTGTATTATTTTGACCCAGAATCTAACAGTGCCGTTAGCATAGTGATCGCAGCAAATACGAAACATCATAACATTTTATTCCTTCCTATACAATTATTATGTCAATAAGCATTGCTTGTTTATCATTGCATTAGGGAAAAACAAAATTAATTTACCATGAAATTTATTTGCTTTTTCTTATTGGTTTGTTCAGCTCATTTGCATATCAATAACTTTTGTCTTAATGTTACTCTTGTTTGAAAATATAAATCTTGATCTTACTTTACTGTTCGTAGAATATTAGGAATAACTTTCGAAACTGATTAATTTTATCTAACGGACTACAACCTATACGCAAGGAACACATGTGGAAAATAAAAATAAAAAACATTATGTTTTTTATCAACCTTTTTATCACTGCTTTTAACAACCTACCTTATGTAGGCAAGCATATTAAATGTTTAATGTTTCACGACAACTCCGTTTTGAACAATCTAATCATATGAGCACTTATCCTCCTTGGACCCAGGTAAAAAAGTGTTTCTAATTCAATTTTTTTATTTTCGAATTTGTATATCTAAAAAACTGCATACTTAAAATACATATATTTTTTTGATTTTTTTTTTATGTTCAATGTTTCCAGAATTGTATGTCTCTTGTAACTAGTTTGAATTAATAATACTCCAGGAATCATATCACTTTATTATGTCACCCACAGGAGACACTGGGTCCGAGGAGGACTAAAAATGCTGTGTTTTTTGTCAGCATTAGACAACTGTATTATGAATAACCTATGTAAGTAAGGATAAACTACTTATACTGTGCCTTATTGACCATAACAACTGTGTTTTGAATGCTGTCATAGTTATGTGAATAAGCATGTAAACTAAATATCTTCCTAAGCACTCAATGTTTCTTATGAAAATTCAATATATATAAAATTCCACAACGTCTAAAAATACACATCCAAAAGCTGTTTCGGATGGTTTTTTCACTTCGTTTCCTTTACTTCTCCTCATCCATCCCAGCAAGGAAATTTCCATAGTAGGTACGTTATTCAATTCATTTTCACTTACGTGGATGGTATATTTATTCGAAAGCGTATACGTTTAGCCATATTTCATACCCAGAGTGTGCCGACAGAACCCTTATTTAAATTTCTCATGATGCAGGTGTTCTTCAAGAAATAGATGAATATTAAATGTTAACCTCTTGGTTTTGCGGTTATCGGTTTCCTCTTTATTCGATAGTTTTTAAAAGCCTATAATAATATAACACCATAAAAAAATTGTTGTTTTTTTCTGTAGTAAGGGAACATCACAAATAATTTAAGTTGAAGTTATACTTCGACCTACTTAAAAATATATTCAAATATATTTCTCGGCTTCCATTTAGAATTATATATGAACAGTACAAAACCAACCTGGCATTGTTTCTTATGCTCTACAGAATTATGTATTTGTCCTTATCCTTTAAATGTTCATGTTTACTTTTAGCGATAATGAATGGTAAGTACTTGAAGGATTATTTTATGTATTAACTTACATAATTATCTTTCAGTTTATTTTCCAAAAGCTGCTCAATACGAAGCCTCAAATAGTTTAACTCCTTGAACCAGTAATATCCGTCATTTTTAGCTGCTAATATTTCGCTTCTTACGCAAGAAAATAGCATTAGTAACTACAAAGTAACATCTCTAACGTAAAAATTACTATCCTCTCAGTCATAATGTATTAACTACAAAAGAAGAGAGAAACTGAAAAAGTCAATCTTCTCCAAAATAAGGATTATTAATTATCACTATCCAAAATTGTTAAAATATGTTATATACATAGATTACTATTATTATATATTGTTAAATGGCATCTACGGATCCTAGGCCCCAGACTGTCAATAGGAATAGTGGTGTAGGGTAAAAAATAATAGTGCAGAGGTGTATCCACTGAAGGCCTATTTCTTTATCCCCCTGTTGAACGACTTCCGAGATGCGGTAAGTGGTGCAACAAGATCTATGCAGACCTAATATATAATATCACTAGTTCAAAACAATTTATTAATATTTGGCATTTATGAGACACGAATGTATATTTCGATTTCTTGCCAGTACACTGAAAACCGCCATAGTTTGTTTGATATGCGGGTATGCGCGTGTCTTTGCTAAACTCATTTCAATTTTATATAAACAAAAACACGTTCTTACAAGCATCCAATCACAAGAACACACACTAAATAACTGCAAAATATTTGTTAGGTCTGCGCAGACCTTGCAGAGATTCTTCACGAAAAAAAATTGTACGAAATCGAGCTGTTCTGCACCAGCTGCGTTGGCCGCACCGATTTTGAGGAAGTCGCGAAACCGTTTCGCAATAACAAGCCAGAAAAAAATAAGTTCATCTTTTTTAATCGTAAAGGTCTGGTCAGACCTTGTCACTCATCGGAAGGTTGATAAGCGCTAACCTCTCCAGATTTTTAACAATCCTTCTAGCGGTGCTTTATTGCAGCGAGTATATTAAAAAAAATGAGAAAAAATCTACATACGATATATTAAAAGATCTACACACGTCATACCCAATGTTTGATTTTAAAGTAATTATACACATGTAAATGATTTTCAAATTCTAGGTAGAAAAATACCTTGCGCTGAAAGGTATTAGAAAATTGGGTTCCGTTTAAAAAACCGTCTAGAAAAACACAAATTTCGTGTATGAGTGATGACATAAAATTTATTTCCAAGGGTACCATAAAGAATTACGAAATCCGGGATTTTTTTGTAAATAATTGACGATGATACATATTGTTTTATTTCAGAAAATATAAAATTCTTAAAGAAATGATAAAAGATCTTAACTGTAGTAATCCTCTTATGTTTTGTGATGAAAAAAGCTGCTGAATTGGCATAAAACTTGCGGGGACTTATACTTATAACGTCAATAAATTTATATCATTGTTTCCATAACAAACCCCTGCTGAAAGCAATCGTAGTTTAACTAACAATAATATCTTGGTTTCTCTAATGTTGTTTTCCTTTCTTTATTTCAGCGTGCCGGAAAAAATATCACAAAGAAATCTTTGTTTTTTTCTTCTTTTGTAGTTATTTTTTGACATTAGTTTATGCCGAGAAACCTTTTACAGTGTACCCCGCCACTTGTATTGTACCATTATACAATTTTCGTGCTTTGACCTTTACAATGATAACATGGTAGAAATGATTAAACTAAACGATGTTTCGATGACTTTCAACTTTGTTGTTAAACAGAACATCGTCTAGCGGGTAGCTAGTAGCTACCAATAGTATAGTATAGTGGAAGTAACACGTTGGACTATAGGGAAGGAGTGGGAAGGGGATGTAACTACCCCACTACGCCTTACAAAGTTCAGAGTCACTCGCCTGAATTCTTGCGCTAAATTAGCACAATGCGCCAACTGCCAACATTCGGTAATAGGAGAAATTCTGCTAATTCATGGTCCCAGTAGCTACCGGAAACATTACGGGGTTTGTGCTCTGTATTGATAAATGATGCGTGACTTGAAGGTCGCCCGCTGATACTTCCATTTTACCTTTCGTCGCGCAGAATAAGAAAATTTCCGCTTACGAAACACATCCATCCGGGACCGCTAAAGTATTCGGGTACACTTTACATAAAATGTACATAAATAAACAAGAAACTGGCATATTTATTAAATAATTAGGTTTTTGTAGAAGTTTAAATTTTTTTAATTTTCTTCCCGGAATGGAACAACGATTTTCACCGAACGGCTAAAAAGCTTGCAAAGATTTATAGAAGAGAGAACAAAGTTAATAAAAAAGGTTGAAAATACTCGATTTAATCCGTTAATTCGTGGCAAATCCAAAGCATTAATGGAATTTTACAACTTTTGCAACTATTTCACACTTTTTATTAGTTGCAATAAAGTATGTACTACGTGTTTTAGTACACGTACCTAAACATCCACTAATAACAATACCGTTAGTCTATTTGATTTAATCAAGATAATAATATATACAAAAGATTAAGCACACCTTAAATTTGGGTTTAGTCACTGAAAAGAAAAAAGCCGACATATTGATGACGTACACGACACGGTGTAACACACATTGTATTGCTCTACTGCTCTTCCGCAATATTGTCTCTTTTTCCCTTAACCTATACCGTCGAACCTTTTAAACTGAAGATTATATTATACTACAATATATAGTACGTGTTTTCGCTTTATGGTAGATATAAAAACTTGGAAAATTGCCAAAAATTTGCCTATTATTTGGTCGTCGCATTTCAAATGTTTAAGCCCATACAAATTTCTTTGAAAGTATTTAGCGACTGTATTCGCCATTGATTTTCCCGAAATAACAAGTTCTTTTAAAATTTCGGTCCCGAGAAAACTCATTTGCTCTCTTTTTATCCTTTTGCAAATCAAAGTGAATTTTAAAAGGGTTAGGTTTTTTTTTTACATTTTCTTTCACATTTCAGCCCAAAAGCTCCCGTTTAAATCAAATCACATTCGCAGGATATCCTTTTGATGTGGATCTCTTTGGTTCGTGCAATTAGTACCACCTCCTCTGCTACGCGTGTTAATATTCCGCGACATATTTCACTCATCAATATGTATGCTACGGGAATATTCTGCACCTCCTTTATATGGGCTACGGTGTAGGTATGCGTAATGCGCATGTTCAATATTTCGACAAAAAAAATCAGTGACTTCTGATTGTATGTTATCAGATTTAGTCTCATTAGGAGCATGTTTGTCGTAGTAAATTAAATCAAGGTCTTTTTAAAATAAAAACCTCAATCGTTACGTTTGGTGAGTTTTAGGCTCCATAAATCAGTTGAAAACAATTTTTGTATTGAAAATTTATTTGTACAAAATATAAACATACCTAATTGATATCATATGTATAATTTTCATTTTCATAATTTGTATTTGTTATTTTATTATTATTTTTTTATGAAAACCGCTTAAGCTAATCGCTAATCGCCGGGAGATTGTAGGTGGTGAGAGGGAAAGGAGACGAAGAAGAAGTGGGTGGGGAGTACATGGCTGTTAAGATCTGGTCACCAAACATGGCTAACGCCATTTCAAGAATGGTGGTCTCACACCGGGGCGATACTGAGAGTATCTTCCCCACTGGAAAGGGCCGCAAATATTTCACATATTATTTTAGATCTGTAAATTGTGAAATAACACAAATTAATCAAATAAAATTTAATGCGGTTTGAACCCGCGACCTCCGGATTGCGAGTCGAGAGCCTTACCCCTCGACCACGAAGGCCTTCAATTAATATTTAAAGATATAGGTACTTCTATAAAAAGCTACGTTTGTGTATGCTTGTGTGTACAATCAGTTAATACAATACATTTCGGTTCATCCCTTTTGGAGTACACCCTTAAAACGTGTGTTTTTAAAATAGGAAGGGGAGAATTTGCACAATGGACTCTATGTATGAAGATATGTTATAAAGCAATAGGTTTCCCAACCCCTTAAAAGCGATGTTTTTCAGCGGGTTCAACTTCCTCTGGGTTTGGCTGGCAGCCAGATTGATTTAAAGTTTATTCCGAAACCCCCGAATATTTTTCGTGATTAATTTGAAATTCAAGCAATGATTAAAAATACTACATTTCGTTATTTGAATTTGCTTTCAATTCCATTAAAAACTTGAAGTTCTAAAATAAAAGTTGAGTTATGTGGTTCTAATTATCTACTTAATAGATTTTTCCATAAAAGAACTTTTTATTATTATTCTCTAATAAAATCATGGGAATTTTAAAACTGTTTGAAACTGATTTTCTAATTTCTATACCAGTTATGAAATACTGTTACTAAGTAGTACCTACATAAATGTTGAATACGTTAAAAAGTTAATATTAATTCGTAAAACGGGATATTAATTTGCGAAACAGGAAAGGTGCGTCCCGCTTGGACCCATTATTCAAACGTCAGGTTTTAGAAATATTTATGAAAGTAGTCTACCAGACCTTATTTCGGGGGTGATTTATTATTTGAATTATTCTGTTGCTGCTTTCCATCACAAGGAAAAATATGAATGGCAACCAACTAAACAGACTGACGTGATAAATATGTCCATTTACATATTCATTCAAGGTATTTAAAACACCCTACCTTGCAAATGTTAACTGTAAATCATCCCGCACTGGAAACAAGTATGAATTATTGTCTCTGTGATGAAGTTTTAAACGGTGTTTTATTATACAAAAAATAAAGCACGATGTTTTTCAGTCCTCAATTTGAGCATTTATGTTTAGTTTGCTATTTTTATATTACGTACATATACAAATACACATTATTACTGTTAAATTTGATAGATATTTTAAAACTCATAATGTTACTAGACGGTAAATGTAGTCACGTTAGGTATGATTTTATGAATTTTTGTTGTTGTGGAAATATATTTTGAACTTTATGCGTAAAACTTTAATCAATTTTTTTTCCTGATAACACCTGCTGTGTGTATTTTTTTACTCCAAGAAAGGTGTAACTCACGTATAGCAGACATATAAAAACAAATGAGATTTGATATTTACCTACACCATTGCGGAAAGATCGAAAAAAAATCGAAGTGTTCGCTTAGTTACCTGCTCACGCACTCTACACCTCCTTCCACGACTGGACTATTAGTACAGACAGATATACATAATGCGTTAATCTTTTAAAAATACTCTAACATTTGCTCTGTGAAAGTGAAAAACAGCAAATCTATATAATTAGAATATGAGAAATTCTTCTTCAAAGGCGAGTAAGTCGGTTTGTTTTCACCAAACGGGGATTCAAATGCTTCATTACGTCAGAAAACCAAAACTGTAGGATATAATTTCCTTTGCCTGAAGAGATCAAGCACGAGAATTCTATTTCCCTTCGAAGAAATCATTAACTAACGAGGCTGAGGTTTTTCTCAGCCTTCATTTTTAAATCCACAAAGTTGTAGCCGTGAATCATTAAGCGGGAAGGATTCTTTATTTCAAAACGGTTTCAACTTTATTTAACAGTGGCTTTTAAAGTTTCCCTTGCTTTATTAGATACTAAATTTGTCAATGAAATGTTTCCTTGTAAAATATAATATTTAGTTAACATGATTCGTATAGATATTGCTTCTGTTACGGTGTTAAATCCCCAATCTGATGCAGTACGGCACAACCAGCGCAATTGAAAATAGTGTAGAATTATGTTATCGCTTTTTATGCGACAGTGATTTTGTTTCATGACTCCATTGGTTCCCGCTGGCTTTGTTGTTCTCCGCCAATGACACATCCAAGGTTTGAATCTGCACAAGGCGGGCTGTCGGTTGTCGCTCGCGGCGGGTGTTGAAGTACTTATCGCCATGTCACAATGTAACAATCTGATGTGTATTATCGCCTCCTTCTATTAACACAATTCACGCCGTGGAAACGTTATGAAATACCTATTGCTCTTTCATAATACGAGGTGAAAGTACATGATTATCTAGTTGTAACGCCGGAAGATAATCAATTGTGATAAAAGGTGCCTGCGATATTCTCCTAGCAGTTTTATTGCAAATCAACAAAATGTTGGCATAACGAATAAAGATACCAGATCACGCACTACTATAATATGTGCGTTTTTGTAATACACTCTGCTTTGGTGTGTGGGGCATTTAATTCTTTGGAATCACAGGTATTCATTTAGGGTTAGGCAAAGAGGAGACACAGTTCCTTTTCTGACCCATGAGTTGATGCGAGACAATCGTGTCAACTCACAGTTTTACTGAAAAAAATAATCCAATCTTAATTATTTAATTAAATTAATCCAATCCAAACTTCCTGGAAAAGTTTATTACGTTTCCAACAAACCTGCATCATAAATATCTCTTGGTAAGTAATGTAAGTATTAAACTACTGGCAGTAGGTCGTCACATATAGCATTCCGTATTCGTCTGACAGGTAAGCGAATCTTGTCATCTCAGTTCCAGTGATGTATAATGTGGTATTCACCACAACTTTGAAGTACGTAAACGCTGCCCGATCTATTTTGTGCATATACCCACGTTCTTTGAATCTATCTTTGTCGTACATAAACAACGTTACAATTGATAACTTACTGGAAACATAGGACGAGTTTCTTTCTGCCACATTTTGTCTTAATTTTGTGAGAAAATAACGGGTCTAGTTGTATACCTTGAGGTGATTTTTCACAAAAACGGCGCTCTACAAATTGTTATTATTATTATTAGTTCTATGGCTTTATAATGCATGCCTATAGTTTAACATAATAAATTCATTTTGCATATTCTCACGTCAGTGATTGTGTCAGTAAAAATTGAGTTCAAAACCACATGGTAATGGAATGGTTTGTTTCGATTGGAATAGTCATTTCAATGATAATTACGGCAGAACAATAAAAGTGCTTTCGATAAATTAATTACGGGATTCACTGGCCGATTTGCGGCTTATCCAACTATCGCAATTTATTGTAATTATGAGACTGCAAATGAAATGTAATGCAATAGCTCAATATAGTCGATAATTACCTTATACATCACATAAATATTAGATTTACTTGATATTGCCATGTCTTCCTCGGGTGTCTTCGGAATCTTCAATGCACCATTAATTTTGATGTCATTTACGACGCCCTTTCTTCGTACACCCGCACTGCATGCCCAAACCATCTAAGCGTTCCGTTCTTTATCTTATTCATTACGCTTACTTCAAGATTTTTCATACCTTGTTTTACTACTTCCATGGGTCACTCTAAGTGGTTCGCTACGTTTGGTAACTTAGCAGGGAGGCTCGGGTTCTACCAATTTCAATTTAGAGTACGTTTCGATTTTGATGCAATCGAAATTAATGTGTACCATCTTGTTACTATTTAAAAAACTACTTTATATTGATTTTTATTCAACCCTGATTCTCATGGCAGAGCTGCGATACTATATATTAATGTAACATACATACATACACCCAAATTTAAGTATTTTAATGTATTTTCAGGCTAATCCCAGTTTTGGACTCTTCGTGAATATTTTTTTAAAACGTGAAAAATGGATTATGTACGGGAGAAATAATTAACTTAATTAAATTGAATTTCCGTGAAAAGCGGAACACGTTTATTTTCCCTTTTTCATATAAGTATGTTTTTTAAATTGCCGGGTAAAAAAGAGTAAAAAATAAGTATCGAATATGAATATCTGTTTCAAGTTGTGCCAGTGATTTTTATAATAATTCGAATTTTAATAATACTCGTTGAGAAATACTAGTACCTACACGAAATAGACCTTTTTTTTTAAAAGGGAAAAACACGTTATCTATACTACTTTTATTCCACGAAAAGCTTTCCACCAAACGATTTTTTGCGTTTTTAATTATTATGCACATGGCAATAATATGATAAAAATTATTTATGCCAGTAAACCCGCCTAGCGATATGAAGTCACCCGTTTATAAAGAAATCTTTCTACTACATTTTTTTTTAAATTACACATCTTAAAATGATCTTGACGTAAACCAACCTTCTTCGTAGTGCCATATGTGAGGTTATTGACAATAATATTGTGACATCATCTGGTTTAAAATCATATTATGAAGCTATTAACACTTCGTTCCATATTTACAGTAACATTATGTTTAAGCACAAATGTACGCGACTAAAATATTTATTAATATATTTATTTATTTTATTTATTTATTTATTTTGCAGAAACAAACAGTACATACTTACATGTTAGAAAATAGATAGATAGTAAAATTAATACAATAATTGGTACCAATGACATGTCGCTGTAATATAATATATGTTTTTATGTGACAAATTATAAATTTTACCTATATTAAATTAGTAAATTATTGAGGGAGAGGTGTGTGTGTGTGTGTGTGCGTTTGTGTGTCTGAATTTGTGTGTATGTATGTAAGTATGCGCATAAAACAATTTATATGATTGACATGATGCTCTTTTTAAATTTGGGCCGTGAATCAGAGAAAATGTCGATGTTATAATTTAGATTAATATTATTGAATATATGAAGAGCACGATTGATTGGCGAATTAGTTGCTGCATTTGTCTTGTAATTAAGCGTGTGGAATAGTTCTGTATGTCGTGTACGTCTTAATGTACTGCGGGTTCCAAATTGGCGAGGCATATTCCAGTATACTTCTGACTAATGCAAAATATAACATAACTACTGTGCGCGGGTTACTGAACACTTTACTTATACGAAGAACAAAACCAAGCATTTTATATGACCTGTGAACGATTGAGTCGATGTGATTATTAAAAATAAGTTTGCTATCAATATATATATATTGATAGCAATATATATATAATAATATTTAATATATATATATACATATATATATATTTTTTTTTAAATTTATTTAAAGGCCCGCATCATGTTATCATTTCCACGAAAGAAAATAAATCATACTGCATTAGTTTTATTGCAAAGGATAATTCTTCATACGATATGACTTCATATGGTATGAATAGCACCGTGTCATCAGCATACACATACTGTGTAAAAAAGGTTAATAATTTATTCATGAGTGAATACATTAGGGCCTAAATAAAAAAGTTGTGATAAAATTAATATTTTTGTGTGTATTACAAGGCTGTGTATTTGTATAAACACATCTATTATCTCTTTACAGCCGGTCAGCTGTTCTATTTAACATTTGAAATGTGAGGGTGGCCATTTTTTTAACCGAAGACATTAATTGCAAAAGCAAAGCTACGATTGCACTAGACATTATATACATATATAATAAATACATACAAAAAAATTTTAAGATTTTTTTTTATTACAGTAAATTACCACCCCCAAAGTGGAATACGTTGAGATTAGACGTAGAATATTGTTTAAAAAAAAAGTTGGCTGAAGTTGCAAATTTTCATATTTTAGTCACTAGGTAAGGAAGGTGCTGGTACTTTTAATTTGGTATATTCATCTGAATGATGATATTGAGTTCATGGTACGACAGAGAAAACCATTTTAATGAATTATTCACAACGCTACCAGATCGACGCCACCATTCCATCAAGTTATCAATGATGTTTGGTTACTGGTCTTTGAGACATACTGCACTGCCCTACAAACCCGAGTTACGGAGGAAATACTTAATGCAATGGGACCGGTTGAGGTTATGCCAAAACAATGCCCACGAGGAACTCGTACAACTTCCGAGATTCTGCAGTGGCTCTACAATGTGCACCGAAGGGCGGGTTCACTAATTTCCCGCCTTACCTCGCCACCGACTGCGATTTGCCGGCTTCTGGAGAAGGACTTGAGACGAATGGCATTGAGTGGCTCGGAAATTCCTTGATGTGTGCTGGATTCCGATTATGTGGCCGACTTACCTGGAACACAATCCTTTTTTATGTTTGCGATTCAAATGCTTTTTTAAATATGTGCATATAATGTGCTGGATTCCGATTATGTGGCCGACTTACCTGGAACACAATCCTTTTTTATGTTTGCGATTCAAATGCTTTTTTAAATATGTGCATATGACACTCTCATGGAGAAGGGCTTTTTTATGCCGGAGTACGGTTTGAGTCTAGTAGTCCACTTAACCTCATTAAAAATATTCATTTCGGTAGTGTGTCTCTGTGTCTCTAACTCCGTTCAATCATTTTTTGTACTTTTGCTTTGAGTTGTGTCATCGTTTTCAAAATTATTGGAAACCTTTGTTTAGAGAATTCAGACAAGCGATAAAATACCTAGGTACCTATTACGTAATATTTTTAACAGAAAATTATTTGAATTGCTCACAAATCACTTTCACAATGAGCTATGAAGCTTAAAAATATCCATTTTACATTCTAAAATTTAAACCAGACCTCACACTGTTTGTTCAGTATTTTACAATTCAATGAGAAAAAGATTTCGAAAAAATGTGTCATATTTGGGGATGCTGTCTGGAGGGTCTTTTAAGAGAAGGGGAGGAGAAGTTCTGGGAAGGAAAAAGGTATGAGGAGTGGTCAGGAATCTGGGATCAATGTGTCCCCAGTAAAAGTATGTGATAGATCGAATGTCTGGTTCCAGAGGTCTAGGTTAGGCCTCCATTAACATCTTTTGTTCCGGCCCGCCACGCAGTAGATGGACAAACGCATTCGCCGCAAAGACCTAGATAAACCTTACCCTTGAACTCAGACACCCCATCTAAGTAACGAAACGTAACGAACCAATTGGGGTTACCTATGACAGGATGGTTATCTGGTGGCCTATGACAGTTTAGACAACCTATGGTTGTCCAATAAATGGTTTCCGGGGCTGCGGTACCCATAGCTGCCACCCAAATTGATATAAGTATTAGATAAAATATACTAAAACTGCGTTAGGTTCTTTCTTTCTAGCAAGCATATATTTTTCAAGTTTTCCGCGAAACATAACCAAAATAAGATAAAATGTATATATATCATTTAAGAATTCTGAATTACACAAGTAGTTAAAACGAACAACTTTTTTCCATCCAGCACAATTTCTTCAATAAAGATCTCCCATCTCTCGTGTTTTCCTGAAAGGCCGCTCCTTGCATTAATGCCGGTTTTCCAGTGATTATTTTCCATGTGGACGGGCCCATAGCTGGCTGGCCCGAGCATGACCGGAATTCATTATACGGTAATTAGCCATTGAGAGGCCTGTGGAGCAAGTCCGTGCTAATAAAGACAAAAAGACCTTACCAGAGGCTACCAAACTTTCCACAACCGCGACTCACTTTTAACCTCAAACTTTCCGATCCACTAATCTTTAATGAGTGACGGTGATTGACGGGTGAAGAGTATTTTTGATCGTGGCATTTTTATTTACGGTTTGTGAGGTTTTATTTTTTTAATTTTTTTTTATTGATTTTGATTTTTTCCATATTTTTAAACTGTGTGAGAACATGGACACTTAGAGCCAGCAAAAAGAAGCGGATGAAGACGCTCTCGAAATGTATAGTGCTGGAGATGTATCCATTCTGTAAGACCTAGGTAACCACAATAGGCTTGCAATTATCTGTACAACGCATTTTAAAATACTTTGGACACGTTGCTTGCCAAACTGAGGACTCCAACTTGGAGAAACTCATGATCACTGGCAAGATAGAAGACAGAAGAAGTACCAAATACCACTGGCGTCCGGTGCGTCGGTGATCGCAGCTCTCCACGCAGCGCAGAACCGTGAAGAATGAAGGAGCCTTTTCCACCAGCCATCCCCATTGCTGGGGATCAGCAATGGGGAAGAATTTGCCTGTTAAGATCTAATAACCAAATACGGCTGAAGTCGTTTCAAGCAATATTTCAAATTTGAATTTTTTTTTTTTTTTTTTTTTTTATTATTTCATAAATTTTTACAAGTTACATAATACAGCCAATTTTTTAAACTACCATACTAGGCTATTGCCCGTGCTGTGGTAGTCATATATGATACATTATTTTAAATAAACATGTAATAAAATATATAAAAAGGAAAGAAAAAAAGAACATATTTAGGGATAAATAAAATTAAATACTAATACAGATAAAAATATAAGAATTAGAAGAAAGCTGAGATAAAAGTGTATAAAGATATTTAAAAAAAAGATTGAAATAAAAGATAGAAATAAAATTTGTCAAGTATTCTTCCCATTGACGTATGATATCTTGGTTGATGATTATGTTTATGTTCAGTTTTGAAGTTCTTTCTGCGAAAGAAATAGGAGAATATATGCGCCAGAGTAGTTTTTTTTTAAATATAATGTTAAGCTCTTATGTGTTTTTTGAAGAAATCTCTTCCTTTTTCAGATATCCAAAGTTTTAAATGGGATTTGAAAAGAGATTTAGAATTATGTGACTTTATGTCGGCACTCAAAGCATTATATATTTTAGGAGCGATGAACCAGAATTGTCTTTGAGCGAATGAGGTTTTAGTTTTAGGGACCACGCAGCCCAGGTTTGATGAGAAACGAGTGTGTGCTTGATGTTGTGGAGCAACCAGTTGTTTTTTTTGCCATGTGTAACATACGCTAATCTGAGTAAATAACTGTCGAATATCTAAGACCTTGAGTTTAGCGAAGAGTTCCTTTGAGGGATGGGTAGGTTTGCATTTAAATATGATTCTCAAAATTAGTTTTTGAACTTTAATAATTGGATTGATGATGGATTCAGCACAACCACCCCATCCCACAATACCATATGTTGCTATGGATTGGAAGAGGGCAAAGTATACGCTTCTTATGGTCTGTAAATCTAAGATAGACCTAAGGGAGCAGAATATATGGCAGAGTTTACGGAGTTTTTTAACTGTGTCACTGATATGGGCTTCCCAACGTAGTTGATTGTCTATGATTAGCCCCAGATATTTAACTACCTTTGATGATTTAAGGACAGAACAAGTGCAATTAATATTAGGTGTGGTTACGGGATTGTGTAAATTAAGTGAGCATGAATGAATGATAGGTTTAGGACAGTTGTTAGGTAAAATATGTTGACGTATGGAAAATGTCATATATTGGGTTTTGTCGATGTTAAGAGTGAGGAGGTTAGTGTCTAGCCAATGCTTTACTATTATTAGGGCATTATTAGTTTTTTTAATGACGGATTGCCATGTTTCGTCTTCGAATATTAGGACCGTGTCGTCGGCAAATGATAATATCTTACCTCCAATATTCATGGCACATAGTGAGTTTATATATATGAGAAATAAAATTGGTCCTAGTATACTGCCTTGGGGTACACCATATGACGCAGGTAATTTATTGCTTATATGTATTTTATCAGATTGGATGAGAGTTTATTGTGTTCGGTTTATAAGATAGCTTTCAAACCATCTGTAGGCTATTCCTGTTATTCCAATCTGCTGTAGTTTTTTTAGCAGTAAGGGATGGGAGACCGTATCGAATGCTTTTGCCAGATCAAGAAAAACAGCAAGTGGTTTGCGACCAATGTCAAGATTAAGGGAAACAATCTTTGTGAGGACGGCTATTGCATCTGAAGTGCTCCTACCTTTGCGAAAGCCATATTGGTTATCCGACAGTATTTGGTTATCTTCGAGGAATTTACAGAGTCTACGTTTTACCGCTTTTTCTACAATTTTAGATATCGTGCTTAGTAGGGATATCGGTCGGTAGTTATTTACAGATAATTTGTCACCTGCTTTGAAGATTGGGATTATCGTGGCCTGTTTCAAGGAGTCTGGAAAAATGCCAGTTTTGAAACTTAAATTGATAATGTGTTTAAGAGGGGAGACGATATATTTTTGGATGTTTTTAATAATTTTTGCCGAGATGTGATCTATACCGGTGGAGTTACTATTTTTAAGAGATGCTATTAGTTCTATTATTTCAGGTTCAGTGGTGGGAGTAAAATGAAATGGGTTATAACTCAGAGTATCGATAGGTATATTGTTGGCCAGGTCTTTCTCTGAGACGCAGTTTCTGTTCAAAATATTTTTTGCTAAGTTGGGTCCGATATTGGAAAAAAATTTATTGAAATGGTTAGATATTTTTTTAGGTTCAGAATTTACATGTATTGTTCGGTCTTCGATATCAACCTTAACAATAGGTGTGTCGGTTTTATTAATATTAGTTATATCTTTTATGATGTTCCAAATTTTTTTTTTATCATCGGTAGCTTCACTGATTTTTTTTTTGTAGTAGTCTGTTTTAACCTTTTCAATTATTTTTTTGCAATGGTTTCTATAACGTTTGTAGAATATGAGAGAATTATAATCATTGGGGTTTTTCCTGCAGAAGTTATGTATTTTATCACGTTTTCTAATACAATGGAGAATACCAGCAGTGATCCATGGTTTCAGTTTTGTTTCCGATCGTTTTTTTTTACATTTTGTATAAGATGTTGCATTGGCCAAGTGGTTTTGTAAAGTATTTATAAAAACATCGCATGCAGAGGTGGGATCAGTACATGAATAGGTAAGTTCCCAGTTTTCCTCCGAGACATGATTTAGAAGAATTTCATAAGAAATGTGTTCTTGGGGTTGAGTGTTTTGGGGCGGTTTATGTTTTTTTTTGGTGATGGAAGTGATAATTGCATAGTGATCTGTAATAGTTGATTGAAATATAATTGATTTATTGTCTAGTTTACTCTTAACAAATACATGATCTATACAACTGCCGTTTTTTGAGTCTGGTTCTCGTGTTGGAGCGGTGACAGCAGGGAAGTATCCTAATAAAGTTAATACATTTAGGTATTCATTGGCTTGAGGATGCATTTTGTTGATTATGTTTATGTTCAGGTCACCTATTATGTAGGTGTTTTGGCAGTGTTCTATGTTTGATAATGTTTCTTGTAGTGAATGTAAAAATGGGGTTATATTGTGTGTTGTTGGAGATCTGTATATGGTAAGAATTGTTATGAGACTATCTAGTTGAATTTGAAGACAGTTTGCGTTTTGAATTCTGACCTCTTTGACTGAGTGTGCGATGTGGTTTTTAATGTAAACAATGACGCCATCGTTTTGAGTTTGGTTATAAAGAGTGTTATAGTGATTGTAGTTTCTTAACGTTTTAGGAATGTAACATTTTTTAATCCAACATTCGGTCAAGATAATTACATCGAAATCTAAGGCAAGATCAGTAAGAAGAATAAGTAGTTCATCAAAGTTTTTGTTAATACTTCTTATATTCATAGAGAATATTGTAGGCGCAGAGTTACCTAGTAATAAATGACGAACTACTTCAGAATCATTAGTTGATGTAAATGGGATTGGTGTTGAGTTATCTAGTAAATCTGCTAATTCTTCCATTTTTTAATTTTTTTTCTTTGATTCAATAGGTAATTGTAAAGATCCAGTGAAAGTGATGTTTTTGAAAGGATTAAGTTATTGTAAAGATATAGTATGAACATATAATTTATACCGGGTTTTTTAAATTTATGAGTGTAGAAATAAGTATCGAAAGCGATAGTTAAAAGTACACATGTTATAGATGGAATTCTGATAGTTATTTTAGTAATTTTGTTTTGGGTGATTGTTTCAATGTTTTGAATATTAATAAAATAAATTGAACCATCGGTTTCTGTTGTAGGTAAGAGGTGAAAAGGATTTTGAGAGTTATTCGAAGCGATGACAATAATAGCAATAACATTGGCCTTCACAATGGATACAGAAACATAATAAGCAATAGAAGTGTTTTTTGCGATAATTACATTTATAAAATTCTGACATATGGAGTCAATATCAAAAATAGAAGATTTATCTTTGTTGGTACTAGAACTACTTGAAATATTTAATAGGAAATTAAAAAAAGATTTGTCGACAACAATAATGTTTGTTGCTAAAAATAAATTACAGTTAAGTAATGTATGAAAAAAATATTTCAAAAAGTATCTATTTTTGTTAAAATAACAATCATTATAATTTAAAAAGTTATTTTCGCTTCTGATAATATTTGCAGTAGTAGATGCATGTTGTATATGATAATACCTGTAATAATGGATAATACTTGCATGTTGCATATAAATAATAATAACCTGGGGAGTATTATTTAGGGTAATTATGCCATTGGTTTTTGTTGTTGGTGATAATAGAGAATGATTTTGACAGTTATTCAGAGCAATGACAAAAATACACAGTTCGGTGACTTTTATAATAATAGTAGAAATTGTTAAAAATGAGGAATGGTTAAGTTTAGAAAGGAAAACATATTTAAAAAAACATCTATTGTTGGCAAAACTAAAAACAATAAAATTTGAAAAGTTAATTACACTCTTGATAGTAATTTTAGTAATTTTGTTTTGGGTGATTGTTTCAATGTTTTGAATATTAATAAAATAACTTGAACCATAGGTTTCTGTTGTAGGTAAGAGGTGGAAAGGATTTTGAGAGTTATTCGAAGCGATGACAATAATAGCAATAACATTGGCCTTCACAATGGTTACAGAAACAAAATAAGCAAATAAAGTGTTTTTTAAGATAATTTCATTTATAAAATTCTGACATTTGGAGTCTATATCAAAAATACAAGACTTATCTTTATAGGTACTAGAACTACGTGAAATGTATAATAGGAATTTAGAAAAAGATTTGTTGACAACAATAATGTTTTTTGATAATAATAAATTACAGTTAAGTGATGTATGAAAAAAATATTTCAAAAAGTATCTATTTTTGTTAAAATAAAAATCATTAGAAATTAAAAAGTTATTTTCAATTCTGATTATATTTATAGTAGTAAATGCATGTTGTATATGATAAGAATTGTAATCATGGGTAATAGTTGCAGGTTGCATACAAATAATAATAACCTGTAGAGTATTATTTAAGGAAATTATGCCATTGGCTTTTGTTGTTGGTAATAGTAGAGAAGGATTTTGACAGTTACTCAGAGCAATGACAAAAATACACAGTTCGGTGACCTTTACAATAATAGCAGAATTTGTTTTACAGTTAGAATCCATTTCGAAAATTCGAGATTTGTGTTTGTAATTACTGAGACTACATTTATTTTTTAAGTAAATATAATTATCAGAAAAACTAGTTACTAAATGATTCTTTAAAAACAAGTTAACTTTATAGTAATAATGTTCTGTGAATGTGGTATTACAAAATATGAGGGAGAGAGAAGTAACTGATTTCATAATATTGTTGAAGTTAGAGAAAGATAGATTAAAAACAAATAGATAAGCAACATTGTAGGGCGAGTAGAGTTTATGAGATGTTGGGGGGGGGGCGATAAAAGATGTTTGTTTTTTTCATTGATGAGTAAAACAGGCGTCCCAATGTCTTTTCGCACATACACCTTTCCCTCACGGACCCAGGCGAATTTGAAGATGTTGTCCCGTGAAGCCTTCCGTGCAAGATACCAAAGATGTTTCGCACGAAAAGTTAGGTGTTCGGTGATGTAGATCTGAGAGCGAGTTCCTGCCATTCCGATGAGAGAGGTATTAAGTTTATTGTCTCTATTTGTAGTTTTTTTGTTGTAGGTTTTGACGTCGCTTAAGAAGTTTTCACGATCAATGTTAGTTTTAAATTTAAGTATTATAGGCCTCTGTTGATCTTTATTGTTTTTTTGAGAGATACGGTATGCTGTATCTACGTTCTTGAGTTCCGTGTTGGCATTAGTTGTTTTTTGTATATTAAATATAATGTTGTTCAGATTTTCACCGTTTATTTCAGGAATTCCCCTGATTTCCACGTTCTTTAATCTATTTTCTCTCTCAATTTGTTCGAATTGACCTTCTAATTGTTCTAAACGATTTTCAAGGTCAACATTTTTTTTTTCTAATTTTATGTTTGCATCTTCTAGTTCGTGCACTCGAAGTAGGATTTCTTCATATTGTTTACTCATTACTGATATTGTGTTGAGAATTTGGGTATTTTGTTCTATAATAAGGTTCTGTTTAGTTAATAGTTCACAGTCCTGAGGTGAATTATTCGCTATTTTGGGATTAGCGGAAGACCCGCCAGCTATGCATTTTTTGCATTTAATTTGAGCCCGTTTCTCCTTGCTGAGGCGTCGGAATGTGCTTTCAACCACTCCGCCACAGTTTAGGTGAAAAGTCCCTTTGCAGGCGGAGCATGTAAACAATGATTCAGCAGAGAGAGTAGGTTCCGCACAATCATAACAGTTATTCATTTTGCAGTTTGTGGTTGTACCGTGTCCGGTCTAGCGGGCGTGATCACAACTAGGCTATGTACTAGTAATATTATTTATTAACAGGTGGTGCTATTTATTATATTCTAGATGATTTATTAAAATAATAAAATAAAAATATTTTTGGATTGAGTGAGTCTTGAACTCGGTTGCTCAGGATGTCAGAGTCCAGTATAGCAAGCGAGTTGACCGCTAGGCTATCGCCGCCGTGTGACGTAGTGTGAGATATTTGTAATATTAATTGTCTGGCCACAGATAAGATTTTACGTGTTATGGTAAAACTAGTTCGATTAACTTAACGATTTCAATCGCTGTAGTTCACTGATATTTTAACACAGAAATTTACTAGAACGCGGTCGTTTAGATGGAATTAAATTGAGTTAATCACTTCACTGAACTAAAGGTAAAACACCAACCGATAGATTGATCGATTATTTTGTTTTTTTAACTGCGAATATAATGATTTTTGCGGAGCAATTTTTTGGCGTGCGTACTGTGTACAATGTTATAGTTAGTGATCTTTCACCAGGTCGATACTGAGAGTATTTTCCACTCTGAAAAAAGACAAATTGATTTGATATCATTTTCTTGTGCATGCCGGAATTTTAACCCACGACCTCTGGATTGCTAATCGAGAGCCGAACTCCTCATCCACGGAGGCCGTCATTTGTATCATAAAATTTAAGAATGAATATTTCGAAAAGCTTCCTATGCCGCTTCATTTCAATGACTCCATATTTATGCGGAAAGAAGCGCCTCGAACAATTCTCTCATAGATTATATTATTTATTTAACCATCTTTGCACTTGGCCTGTAAGCCCCGCACACATTCGAGTTGCGACTCGGGTTGTTTCACAGAATTTGAACAATTCATCATATTTTAAAGCTCAATGTAAAATTCTTTTGAGTGCTATTCAAGTTCTGTTAGTATTTCAGTTTTGTGAAATAACTGGCTCATAATGAAAAAATAACGGAACTTGAGTAAAACTTTAACATAACGTGAAAATTAGATTTATAACTTGATGAATTTTTAAAATTTTGTGACACAACCCGTGCTTAGTACCTATTAGTTTAAATCTAGAAGCTCTTCACTGTCATTGATATTTTTTATCCCATTAATAAGTGGATATTTTTTCCTTCAAGTCAATTTTTTTCCTTTGGAGGAATTAAAGCAATTACTTTATCAATTACATTTCAGTTTAATCACAATATTTTCGGCAATTTATGTTCTGACGAAGTGATGAAAATTCAGTGATTTAGATGTAAAGGGGTGTTTTTGTATATAATTTTCAAACATTTAATTTATCCACTACGTGATTTATCCACTGCCCATTTTCTAAAATAGTTGAGTTCTAGCGATCCGTCGCTTGAAAACCCCTAGTACAGACCACGTCTGAGAATGATAGGGGGACATGGTAGGGGAGTGTTTTCCTTTCCTTTGTTTAAGCACTATGGGCAGCACATCAGAAATCTTATAGAGGAGCCAACTATCATTGGAACCCCAAAATTTCGTTATATAATATGTACTACTGCGATTATAATATTGTTAGATGTAAAAGGAATAAGCAATAATTCAAATTTATTTGGTTTGTTTTTATCTGACAAAATATTTTGGTATTCTTCCATTTTAACAGTTTTCTTTTAATTGAATTAAAACAATTTTATAGAGTCAATTTTAAAAAAATGCAACTATACATATATCAGGTTTCTAATGTTAAAAATAAATGTTAAATTATTTCTAAAAAAAAGTATCAATTTGTTGTTGTGGAAACTTCATAAAAACAAAAGTTTGACATTATTAGACATAGAAATTCAGAAGAAGGTTCTCGAAAACTTCATAAACTTTTGTTTAATTTGTATAGGAATAATCTAATATGCGTTGCTAAACCATTCATCAGATTGTGATGAAACTTTGGGGATTTGATGTGCGCGTGCTCGCGATGGTTTCTATATATAATATCAAGCTCTGGCGTTGTGAAATTATGCGTTGCTAAACCATTCATCCGTTTGCGATGAAACGTTGGGAATTTGATGTGCGCACGCCCGCGATGTTTAAATGGTGGATACGCTTATGGTGGATACATCTATGATATCGAATTTTGGTATATTTCTAATAATTATTATTTTGTTAATCTTATAAAAGTCGTCAAGAGTGTGACAAATACTGCCCCATCGAAAACAGAATATAATATAAGTCATAATCGCGTAGGTATTTTTTTTACTGTGTTCTAGTCAAGTAATGTAAATTTGTCACTAATGTCCATTAGAGAGAATTTAGTAGGATACATGCGAAAAGAGCAGAAACAACCTGGAAATGCTTCGCAACATGTGTTCCCGCTAATATTATGTGTTAAGTTAGAGATTGTATTTTACGTAAGTGACGATTTAAACCAAGCAGAACCTCGTTTCATAATTTGCATGCTCGCAAAAGCTTGTAATTATAATTACAATGAAGACAACTAATTTTAGAGGATTCCTCAAACACTTTTATAAAATGCTCTAAATGCTTTCGCTATAAAACTTTTCTCGAACCGTTTTCTCTCGCTTTCAAAAGAAAACGACTGGGGAAAAGTTATGACGTTAACTTATTCCAAGAAAAATATTATCATTTAGAGTGTTTGGTGTAATTTTAATTTCTAATAATGTTAATAAGATCCAGATTCCCTGAACTTGATATAGCACGAAATATTTGCCTAGATCCAGTGGCATGAAGATAAAGAAAATTGGGAAGTTAAGGGGAGAAATAAAGGTTTTGAGTTACATGCGTAGGTACCTGGCTATTCAGATCTGGTCACTAAACGAAGCTCTAAATCAATTTGAAGCAACGAAATGCTTCGATGCTGAATGAAGTTCTTCCACTCTCAAATATGTTGTAGTAGAGTAAAGAGCAAAGAGGATCTCACCGCTCCTCAGGGAGTTCATCACAGCTATCTGTATCGATTCACTACCACTCAAACATTTCGATATTATTACCACTCAACAAGTCGGCTGTAAGTATTTTAGTTAGCGTATCCACCATTCAACATTTTTCTGTCAAAAAATTTTTGTAGACAGAATCTATCTGGAAATGTTTAATTTCGATATTTTTACGGCGAAGCAAAGACGGGCCACTACTGCCACTCACCCGAAAATGCCTCACCGGAAAAGAAAAAAAACGTTGAACGAACAAAAATACTATTTGAAACATAAAATTGGAGATGTTGGTAGATGAAAATGTCGTAACTCCTCCCTAAATATCTCATACAATTCGATTCGCCTCTAACATGCAAAGCCACCGTACTCTAGTACCCTCACTCTGACGTTGTACAGTACCTCCTGCGTCTCCTGCTGCCCGGGTAAATAAATATTTGCGAACTGTGACGTCACACGGCCGCGTCGGAGATAAGGATGAAGCTGACAATTTCCACCCCCGGCCGGTGGCGGTGGCATTGCCAGTGTAATGAAACCGCAGCGTCACAAATTCCAATTATGCCACCGGTAGACCAGGGCCTCGATAAGCAAACGCCTCCGAGTTTGCTTTCAACTTCACTCGTAAATCTTAGCTGAGGTTAAAGTCAACCAAGCATTTCTTATCCGGGTTTCCAACGCATCGATGGATACCTAATAATACTCCCTACAGATTTCTATAATTTGTTTTTACTGGTATTTTAATCATTGTATTTACTTACACAACTCTTTATATTTTACCCACCAACTCCAGAACAAAAACTTGTTTAGATTTAGTGCCTCAGTTTTTCTTTTCTGGCGGGATTAAAATAAACTTTAACCTCATAACTGGCACTCTAAAGACCAGTTGTTTCACAGAAAGAATTTAATGAGAAAAAAAAAACCTAATTTTAAAAGTAATTTAGAATGTATGTCCACAACAAATGTATGATGGAAAACACATTTAAATAGGTACTACATTTTTTAAGGATATCTTATATTTATTTGCAAAATAATAATGTTAATTTATAAACATATAAGTAATTATTAGCATACGTGTCGATGTACGTATGTACGTGGTGTTTCAAAGAATTTGGACAAGTATTCAAATATTTTCACGTTCTGTTCAAGATCTGTGATTATTTCAGTTTTATGAGCTACTGGTCTACAATGATATAATAATAGAACTTGAATAGAACTTTCATGAAACTTGAAAATCAGCTTCGAATTTTGGTGAATTGTTCAAATTCTGTGAAATAGCCCGTCCTAATATCGTATCTATTCGCGAGAATTGTAAAAAGGCGTGCAATTGGGCACCTGTTTTACGTTTTTTTTTTTTTTTTTTTTCTGGCTTTCGCCCTTTAAGGGTATTCTAGGCTATAATTTAAATTTACAGAGTAAGGAAATATGAATTTATATATTAATTTTATTTAAATGAGCAAATTTCAGAATTATATGGAAGATTGGAGTAGAGTTCAGACTTAGAAGAGATGAGATGTTGAATGGGGGGGAGGCAATTTTAGATAACGCTTGATAGAAGAGAGGATATTTATTTAGAGAAGGACAACCAAAAAATATGTAATATAAAGTTCCCACGTCTAAACCACAGAACGTTCAATTTGGGGAGTCAAGCAGGTGAATTTTAAAAAGGTGAGATGGAACGGAACAATGTCCGATTCTCATTCAAATAAGTAAGGAAATTTCTTTTTTCGAAAAATTGGGGAAATTTTGAAACCACGGTTTTGATGGGATAGTCCTTCGTATTGAGGCGTATTGCGCACCCTTATATTTTGAATTTATAGTCATTATCATTTCTTTATTCTTTATTTACTGTATCTAATGTTTCGCTATCTCTTTTCTCCAGATTCCTGAGCGTAAAGAAATGGCTTCTCCGCAAGAAGCACCAGATAGAGCTAGCTCGCAAGCGTGGATGGAAAGGGTACTGGGTCTGCCTGAAGGGCACTACCCTGCTGTTCTACCCTTGCGACTCGAGGGAAGGCCGCTCCGTGGAGGCAGCGCCGAAGCACCTCATCATAGTGGACGGAGCCATCATGCAGCCGATACCAGAACATCCTAAGAGGGACTATATCTTCTGCCTCAGCACTGCATTTGGGGATGCTTATCTCTTCCAGGCTCCTTGTCAGGTAAATAACAACATGTATCTTATAATTTTAACGCTCAATTCCAATTAAATACTCGCAGGATCACCAAAGTTGGCCGCCAGAGACGCTAGCGTAGCATGTCGACGTTGACATTCCTTTCAATCATCAATTTCAAAAATATATATGAAAATGTCCTACAAAGAAGGTGCGGTGTATGCGGTTTATGGATTAAAAAATATATATATAGAAAGACAAACATTCACGGGTTACGAATAACCCGAAAATATTTGGAAATCTCCTACTACCACCACAGTGAGCCGAAAATGTTGCTTGAGTCGTGATGGAGGACTTAGCCAGCCGAGGAATCGAAAACGCCTGGGTACCCAAACGCGATGCCCACTCAATCACTTATCGGTCATATAAACAACCAAATTGCCAAACCAACCAAATAAATACAAACAAGCGAAAGACTCGTCGTTTTTCAGAATGACACAAAATGTTAGTTGGTGGAATAAAAATAATACAAGTTCGTTAAATTCTTTAAAAATACAATATTGGATTGAATCACCGATACAATATTGTATTTTTTGTAAAACTGTGTATTCTTATTCAATTCGTACATGCATATACTCGTACAAACAATAAATTCGATTTATTACTTCGAGGCACAACTTGTAAAAAGTGTATTTTCCTAAAATAATTAAATTAGCGCCATCTACAAAAAGGCAGTTTATGAATAAGTTTAAGTTTACCCTTAAAATGTACGAAAGATAACCGAGCCGCACAACTCGCGCCGCTAGGAGGCGCTAATATGGCGTGCTGCCATCAGAATGTATGGGAAATGACAGAAGTTAAAGGTATTATTAATATTATTCTTCAGTAAATAAAATCTGCACTCACAGAAACCTAGTTTGCAAAAATATAATTAATTTGTCGATTTGACAATGATCCAATGTCATTTTCAATCACAGAAGTTTCAATCACGTTTTTTTAACAATCGAAACTTATAAAAGATTTCCTGAACTCCCTTAAGTTCTTTTTTTTGCAGATTGGATGTTTTGGATTTTGTTTGCGTTGTAGTACAGGAGTAATCATTTCGGCAACAGATGAATTACATCTTGACAGTTGTTCTGTCAAGATCCTGTCAGTTGATCTGTCAATTATCATAATGGAGTGTTAACCTGTTGAGGCATTGCTAGGCCTCAATGCCAATAATATAGAATATAGACCATGGAATACAGATCAACATTTCATTGTAATTCATTTTGTTCTTTGTTTTTACAGTGTAAAAATGGTAAAAACTAATATAATATAAAAATCAATCAGGAAAACTACAAAAAATATATTAACCCCTCAAGCCTCGATCATGTTCTGTAAGTAGGTTAGAATAATTCCGCTTTGCATTAACATCCTAATAAATGTAACATTTTAAACATGTCCAAAAACTAAAAACTGTTTTTGAAAGATGACGAAATACTTTTTTTAATAATTTTATTATTAGAAATAACCATGTAATATTTTAAATTTTGAAACTTTAAAAAGTTTTAAAAATGGCTGACTTACGTTTTTTCTAACTAAAATCACTGGTAACAATTTTTTGTTAGATAAATGTAGGTTTTATAAACGTTATCATCACCTCACTTTTTTATCATTTCATGTAAAAATTTATTTTTTTTAATTCTTAAAGTTTTTTTTTTTTTTTCAAATTGCGGTCGGAAACTTTGGTTTCTTATGCATTTT
The DNA here is from genome assembly GCA_917563855.2 of Limnephilus lunatus. NCBI lineage: Eukaryota > Metazoa > Arthropoda > Insecta > Trichoptera > Limnephilidae > Limnephilus > Limnephilus lunatus. Next base: position 66,612,956 of record OU830597.1, on the reverse strand, counting down.
AATTATTTTGTGGTTAACTTTTAGATTTGAATAAATATCGTGGTGTTTTTTTCTTTCCCTTACCTTTTAGATCATATTTCTCACTCGGATAGTAAGGGAGACACAAGGATTTCAATGAAACCTATACGAGTAGTTCCGAAAAGCGAACAATTTAGCCTTAGGGGTTAATCGTAATGAATAGGTTAGGTTACGTATAGAATATATAGAACCAAAAAAGTTGCACGTCACAGCACGTTTATTTTTCAGAAATTGGATTAACAAAATCGACGAGATCCAAAAAACCGTACCTCTTTTTTGCTTCTCTCCTAATTTTTGATGGGTTGTTTTGCGCACCCTAAATAAGCACGCGGCATTACCATAGGTATTTGAAGGATACACGGAAAAACAGGCTCATCTGCAAAATGATCATTTTTCAGGAGAACAAAAAGAAGGGTGAAATTTTTTTTGGTTGGTAAATGGGTATAATAATTTATGTATTGATTTTACGTGTATTAAAAAAAATCTAAAACATAAATAAAATCGAACTTTACCCCTTTATTGAAGCGCAAAAGCGAGCTGATTGTTGTAGTCATCCCTTTGTTGTCTTTTTTTATTACGATTAATATTACCTAGAGATATGGAATGCTTCTCAAATAGTTTGCCGCATGGGGTCTGCAAAATGGAATAATGCTTTAATATCTTTATACTTTTCTTTAGATACGGGAAGTAACTCTTCATATAACATCTATTCTTCGTGTAACATAAATTCTCTACATTGTAAAGAATGGTAAAATTATTGTCACATTTAGTTTCTTAAAGGACCTTTGATGGAAGCTCAACTTTACAAAATAAAGTGGGTTGAGATATTCTGTTCATTATCGGAAAAACTTTTTTGGCATTTTTTGTTCTCAGTAGTTTGCACCGTATATCGTTAATTACAAAACAAATAAATACGAAACCGGGTTTCTGAGCAAAAACAAAAAACAAGCCGTAAAAACACAAAGGAAATGTGCAAATAATAGTTCGAATTTTGTAATGTCAATGCTTTTTACATGGAAGGTGTATGGAAAAATGGCGATGATTTTTTTATAATCAGCTCGTTTTTGTTTAGTTTATGCGATGTATGTTTTTTTGACCAATTTAATACACAATGATGAACTGATTTTTGCCTTGACTACACTTTCATCCCCGTAATTTAATTATTGTTGAACACTTTTTCTTTTGAACAAAATGCAATGATCCTTCTTTTGCCGTGTACTCTTCATTTGTGTTGGTATTTAATTGGTAATGTTTTATTTATCTATACACTTAAAGAGATAGTAAATGTTATTTTAGTGATCAAGCAAATTGGTTTTATTTTTCAATTTAGTATATTCATTGAATTCTAAACACGTGCAAGTACTTTATTTATTTATTCGAATGGGGAGTTTATTTCGATTTATGAGCTCTGTACTTTCTTGTCCTTAAACTTAAGCACTATTGTTTTCTCACGACAAATGGCGATAGCAGCATGTGAAAATATTATTTATTTTGAAGCTGAGTACTATGATGATGTAATAGAATAATCTGACAATTTACGATGTTTCTCTTCCAAATTACATAAAATACTCCTATCTACATTAGGAAAATATAAGCAGGTGGTTTTAATTAATATTGCCTAAGATACATAATTATAGTAACACATGAAAATAAATCACCTCATAATAAGCAAAATGCGATAAATTATAGAACATTCATTTAAGTTTTACTGAGATGTGCTATTCCTCAAAGAGTGAAATTATTTTGATAGTCGTGCATACATTTTCGGTAAATCACCATAATGCCACGATATGCCGAAAAATACTTCATTCATCGTGTACTTCATTTAAAAAAAATCAGGGTAGCTAAATTATAAATAATTAGATGCGGAAGAATAATCTCTACCACTTCTCGGGATGCAAGATATGTACAATTTGAGGCAATATAAAACCCTTGGCATAAATCACAATCTATGTACTTTTAATTTCGACTTAAATTTATTTATCTAGGGAACTTTTTCCTTTTGTTTGGTGTAAAAGCTTCGGAAACTTTAAACCTTTTCAGCGTAACTTAAAGTCAAATATTGAAATTCACAATGGTTTTGATTGTGCACTTTGTCTAGAGGGATTAATTTTTGTTTCAGGTCGAGTTGGAGAACTGGGTAAACAGTATTCACAGCGCATGCGCCGCAGCCTTTGCCCGCCACCGCGGAAAGACCGGCACACTCCATCTGCTGCAGGAGGAGATCTTCCGCCTCGAGAAATCCATCGAATCGGTGAGTACATCATTTTAACATTCACTTCAAATATTGATGTGATGTGATGATGTGATGATGTGATGAAGTGATGATGTGATGATGTGATGATGTGATGATGTGATGATGTGATGATGTGATGATGTGATGATGTGATGATGTGATGATGTGATGATGTGATGATGTGATGATGTGATGATGTGATGATGTGATGATGTGATGATGTGATGATGTGATGATGTGATGATGTGATGATGTGATGATGTGATGATGTGATGATGTGATGATGTGATGATGTGATGATGTGATGATGTGATGATGTGATGATGTGATGATGTGATGATGTGATGATGTGATGATGTGATGATGTGATGATGTGATGATGTGATGATGTGATGATGTGATGATGTGATGATGTGATGATGTGATGATGTGATGATGTGATGATGTGATGATGTGATGATGTGATGATGTGATGATGTGATGATGTGATGATGTGATGATGTGATGATGTGGTGATGTAGTGATGTGATGATATGATGATATCTAAACATCGCGCAAATTACTAAAATTTATACAATCTCATGGAAAATCGATTCTCTGGGTTTTATGCATCTTTTAAAAATAAGCAAACATACCCAAACGTATAAAAAGCGTCGCAGAGGAAGTATCAAATATTAATATATGTCGCCTTAAAAGCCCGATACAAGTTTTTCCGAGGCGTAATAATTAATTGTGTCACAACCACTCACAAGATGGGGCCGGGCGCGGCCATTAATTAATGTCTTAATTCTTTGTGTCGTATATTATTATTTACGTCGAAAATTACTACTGGTGTTTGGTGGGAGCGCGAAAAATATTTTTAATTAAAATACACCGTAAGCAATTTGCTTTTTAATCGCAGAAACGTTATTCTATTCTTCTCAGAAAACAAAGATAAAACGTTTACTTAGTTCAATTTTTATTTTTTTTTCGATTTAGCCAAAAATACTAAGACATTCCGTACATATACATATTTTTAATGCTATTTTGGAAACAATGGTGATTTTTTGAAAATTTCAATCCCCAAAATGGAACGATTTTTTTATAAACGTGGAAGACCGGATATATGCGCAAAATAAAATTAATTAAAAAGCAAAAATCATTTTTTTTAAATCTAATCGCTTTGGAACAGGCTGCCAACTCGCCGCACGAATTAGCTTGGGGAATCCCCCAAATTTTAAAGAATTTCTAAGAATTTAAACCGATTGGGTGTTTTGTGAGGAGCATTTTGATGCGGGAAAAATACAGGGATTCAACGACATGAAATCTGACGGTAACTGATTCCGATAAAAAGAGCATTTCCATGATCCACCTATATTAAAAACTGATATTTGAAATTGTAAGTGAAAGTAATTTTAGCAGATCGAAAGAATAAAGAACATATAACTAATTTTTGGATTTTTTTACCTTCACAACTTTCCAAATTTCCGCTTTCGGCGTAATATAATGTAGTTTTTTTTAACAGTAGATAACAATATGGTATGCAGTAGTGAAAGGAAGATAAAAGTCAGGTACGCCGGAGGAAGACATGGCGCGATCAAGTGAAACAGACACTTATGTATAGTTTAATTATGAGTATGTAATGAATGAAGGGGGAATGTGAAGGGGTGTGAGCATAATGTATTACGTCGAAGTGAATGGTTGATGACGTCGAGATGCCGAGGAAGACATGGCGTGATTAAGAGAAAAAAAATACTATAAAAAATTACACACAGTTTTCAGTTACATTACAATTCACAACCTCAAAACTCTACCCGAAGACCAGTCTTTTTTATGTAATGATTTCACGAGCCAATAAAACGGATTATTTCATTTTATTTTTAAAATATCCATATTATTTTTTTACATTTTCGTAATCTTGGTAGAAACATCTATCGAAGTGATTTTTTGAGTCATTGTAAAATGCGTGCAAGGGACCTATTACTCCCAACCTAGTGGGACTATGGCATCCTTGATTCGGATATATTTTGATGTTAAAGATAGTAAAGAGGGGAAGGAGTAGAGAGAGGAAGATGGTGAAGTACCTACCTGGCTGTTCAGATCTGGTCACCAAACACGGCTAAAGTGTTTCGGTTTTGATTTGATTTTTCGGTTTTTCATCAGAGTGATACACATAGTCTCTTCTTTAATTTATTTTTTATCTTATAGACATAAATGACAGATACAAGAGATAAAGTTTTTTTTATATACTAGTAGTTTTACTACACTTTTTTTTAGAATAAAAAAACGCTCATGTTCAAAAGACGAATAAATGCAGGTTAATAACATTTTAACAAAAAGTTTTCACGAACTTTTCAGAAAGATTGAAAAAATGTAACAAATAAAGGAAAGAGAAAATAAAAAAGAGGAAAAGATAAGTAAAATCATATATTGTTATTGAGAAATGTTTTATTACAAAATAAAATATTTTGAAAAAGTTTTTCAAATTGTTGATGTAATCTTTGCGAATTTGTAAATGGGCTACCTATCTAATCTTATACATGAAAATGAATCGCGGAAATGTACATACGTACGCGCATAACGTTCGAACGACTGCACCGAATTGGATAATTCTTTTTTTAGTGTTCGTTACGCCACTAAAAAAAAGAATTATCCAATTCGCACGCCAGCTGTTTGAAAACTGAATGTACCGGGACTGAATGTATGGAATGATGGAGGGGGGAGAGGAACACGAGAGGGGGTTCGCGGAACGGGGGAAGCGGGAGAGGGGAGTGGGGAGAGGAAAGGCGTAGAAGGCGGAGTGGGAACGCGTGAGGGGTAGGGGATGCGGGAGAGGTAGGGGAGGCGGAAGGGGAACGGGACGAATGGGAAAGGACACGCAAGGGCAACAATTTATTTATTAAGTGGCATTGAAACGCATGCCGGGAACTCGGCAGTTTTTTTAAATAAATATTTTGCAGTTTACATAATGTGCGAAAGATTAGCATCATAATTAGTAAAAGTTAAACTCTTAACTGATTTTTATGGGAAAAAATGATTTTTTATTCATATAGTATAAGCTATATTATTTTAAATGGAGTACCTCTATCACCGTTCAACCGGGAGCACAGAGGGCACAGGGGGTGTGATTGGAACAGATGGGTGTAATGGAAGGCTACGAGTATTATATATAACGGCGATTGCAATCGCGGTAACCTAACAATGAGCGCATCTGATGTGCAGGGGCCAAACAGCGTGCAATGCGGATAAATGCGGCAGCCGACGTACTTCATTGTTATACATGGGAAACGCAATGAGTTGAATGTAGGTACTCCTGGAGAAATATTTTTTTATTAAGGAGTTAGTGCATCTTTAGCCAACGTTTCAGACAGCATTACAAGAACCATCATTTTGTCGGATGTGTAAATGAAGAATGAAGTTTTCTTATAGTAATAATAATAACGTTATATTTGTATAGCGCAGTTTTGTGTCACTTCACTTCAAGTGCGCTAACTATAATAAATTTAAAAAATAATCCTACAGTACTCCTTACGAGTCCATTACAAAATATTGATAAAATAATATGAAATAAAACAATGACAAAAGAGAATATTTACAAAACAATGACAAAAGAAAATATTTACAAAACAATGACAAGAGAACAAAGATTAACAAAAACAGTACAGTGTTATAGCACACACATGACAATAATAATAATACACAATAACGGTGTTATTTTAGCAAAGGTCAAAACAAGAACTTTTAAACAAAAATAAAATATACTAACTTCTGCCAATAAATTCGTCATTAAATTTGGACATTAAACATAAAAATACAATCAGGAGGAAACCGAAACCAAACAATTACCGGATACGTCTTGAGAACGAACTTTACGTACATTGAAAAGATGTTAGGATTCATGAATGGTATGATTTTTTAAATTATTTTGTTTTTAAAGCCCGTTTTAATTCAGCCAAATTCTGGATATTAGTAAGAGCTGGGGGAAGCTTATTCCAAATGAGAGGGCACGTTATACGAAAAGAGCGATCATAGTAAACGGCTCGATTTCACCTAGAAAGTTTGACCGATTAGTAACACCTAGATCTGCTGTCCTTAGAGTAAGCTGTCTCTCGCTTAAGTTTTGTCGGACACATAACATACTCGTAGTTCCGATATATAGGCTGGCGCCATTCCTTGCAATGCTTTAAAGGTCATTAAGCAGGTCAGAAGCCAATGAAGACGATCTTATGTATGTAGATGCGATACCGGTTGCCAGCTTCAATCTTCTAAGAGCATATATCACAGAATAATTTTTTATGTTTTTCCGCGTTTCGTTTTCGTGTAGCCGTCAATCATAGGATACAAATAACTGTTATATCTTTATAAGTATTAATGGAATTTATGTTAAGCAATTTCAATTGCTTTCGTAATTAGGCGTGGTCTATGAGTTTTGGGTCTTCCTAGTGCATCAGGAACAAATCCAAAGTAATGGCCGGTTTCAATTAAATGCTCGGCAATTCTTTAAAGAATGAGGTAGTACGGCATAATTCTCTAAAAATAACTAACAATAAAACTTTTGGTGGTGAAAATCTCAAATCAGTTAGTTCTTTAGTTGAAAATTACCAGCAATGAGTAAATTGGCCAACTCATGGTGGTAATTCGGTCAAACGAAAAATGCTGATATTTGTTCGCAAAAACTAATCCTAACAGTTCTGTTCGCCTGAGATTCAAGTATTTTTAAACAATCGAAAATTCCTGTCTTATTATAATAACAGTTAATTTGATAAATCATAGGTAGATATTTATTATGGTTTTGCAATACCTGTTTTTTAGGAAATGTAAATACAACCCATTCCTGTTTCCATCCTTCTTCTTAAAATGAATGCTTGAATTCAACACACCTTAGAAGCTTTTTATTCAATTTATAAAAACAGTGTATGTATAAACAAGTTCTGTTGTGTAATTATTATTATTACAGCTGTTTCGCCTTCTGAATGCATTTTTAAACTGTAGTTAGGTCACTTTGTTGTCACGACATATTTGTATTATTTCCAAATAGGTATTTATAATGAAAAAAGTAATAGATTATATTTTTGTTAGCCTGCCTTTATTGATTTCCGAATAAAACTTCGGATTACGAATTTCTCTTTAAAGTTTCCCCAATAACTGCAATGTTTACATTTGACTAAAGGTCATTCTTCTTCTTCTTCGGTGGCGCTCCAGCCCATATCGAGCTTTGACCTCCTGCAACATTTGCCTCTAACTCCTCCTGTCCTCAGCGGCTGACTTCCAGTTTGGTACCTGGAGAAGCTGTGCTGAATCCCCTCTTACCTCGTCTTCCCACCTCAGTCTGAGTCTTAATTCTTTTCTTCTTCCACCTGGGTGTGTAGTCATAATTCTTTTCAATAAAGTGAGGTATTTCTAAATGTTAGTATTTTCTAATCTCTAATAATTGAACTCGGCCTAAATATAAGGAGTTACACACGCTCCTCACTGTTAAATATGTTTTTTAAGTTTTTTTATTTTTTTATTTTATTTATTTATATTTATACTGGGTTTTTACAGATTGTTCACACACATGTGAGAACAACCCAGTTATAAAAACTCAGTTAATTATACAAATAAGACAAAGTACAAATTTATATACAATCAACTAGACAAATAATACAATAATAAATTTTGGAACTGTTTAAAGAAAATTTAGATAAAATAAAACAAAAAACAGTTAGAAATGGAAAATTATTAAAATACAAAGATTACTCAAATAATAATTAAAGAGATACAAGATAAGAGACATAATTAGAGACACAAATGATAGGTACATAATAAAATAGCACATATTTTTCAGCAATCGCAGGGCATTTTTTTTGAATCCATTTAAATTATTATCGACAAAAATATCTATTTCAGCACACTCTATCTTATTATATAGAAGTATAGTTAATCATTGAACTACACGTAATCCACCTATGTTGACTTTTTCATGCCTTACAAGTATATTCGTGGGAGATCCTATGCACTTTTTTATGCTTCAAAACCAAGGACTTTTTCTTATCAGAATGAACCAAGATTGACTTAACTAACGACATTTTCAACGTCACTTGCAGATAGTTTAGTCTATTGAGGCAAGTCATAATATAGTAAAACTGCCTGCCCCGGTTCCCCGTGACCTTTTTAGTACTAACTTATTTATGCATTGCTTATACATACATGCATTACTTATGCATTACTTCTGCATTACTTGCTTATACATGCATTACATGCATTACTTGCTCTATTAATTTGTAATTCCTGCCAAACTTTTCTAGCATATTCATTTGATATTGTTGTATTTAGTATTGTTTTAATCTTCAGTGACCACATGTATATTCACTAGTACTATGTCTTATTGCTGCTTCTTGAATATACCTTTACATTTTCACTGTTCCTTCATGTGTTGAAAATTTGTAACCTTCTTTTGGTGTATAACTGAGGCTATGAAAATAAATCAATATTATTGAACCGAGTAAACAGAGTGAAAATATTTTCGTGAAGCCAGAAAATATCGACACAAACGCTTACCTTTCGCCCGGATTTATTTGCTTCAACTCAGATATTCCCACCCATGCGCTTACCTCGTTGCAGAAAAATGGCAAACTGTGCGCCTCCGATTTTATTTTCCGATTCCGTTTCTATATATTTTCAGTTGACGTTCGACCGTAAAAAAATCGGGTGTGGGGGAAACCCCTAATGAGAGAGGGATAAAAAGTATCGAATAGCTGCATTGCCCCTTCGCACCTTCCCCTCCCATCCCTACAACCTACAATCCCCGTTACCACGTTAACCTCATTGCAATAAAAAATAAAGGTAGAGTACGGATCGGGAAGATCTGCAATGTAAATTCAATCCAGTAAGAGGGAGTGAAGTGACTTGATTAAATTACGAGGTGCGGTTTCTCTGAATATTGGCAGGCAGAAATACGGTGCAGGAAAATTTAACGACAAGCGAATGAATCCTAATCCTCTAAATTTTCTGTGTGGGGCCTTTTGATACATCAATGATTTGTTTTTCCGACATGGTTCTGGTTGTTATTTCATTGGAACGCTTAGACCACCTTCTCAAATTAGTATAAAGTACCCATTGTTTAGTTTAGTTTATGCCTGAAATGAAAATTATTTTATTAGATTTTCTTAGAATATCCTCACTTTAGTGAAGTATATCAACTTTGATATCTGGAGCGACAGTAATAATAAATAATTAGTATATAAAAGTCCAAATATGCTTATATATAAGCATATTTGGATACTTATAAGTAGTGATACTTTTGTGTTTTTGTAAATCTATATATAAGTATATAAAAATCCAAATATGCTTATATGTATTGTTGCTAAACCATTCATCCGATTGCGATGAAACTTTGGAAATTTTTTTAAAATTTGTTTTTAAATATACATTCAGTATAAGGAAGCTTTGACTGTCCAACTAGGAAGGTCTCCCGTTCTAGGACAGTCAAATTTGATGTGTGCATGCCTGCGATGGCTTCTATATACATATTTACTGATGAACTCTGGCATTATGAAATTTATATAAAAAAAATTGAAACAGGTGGCACACGAGCTGTTTTAAAACTGAATGTACCGGTACGGAATGTATGGAATGCGGGAGTGGGGAGGAGAACTCGGGAGGGGAGTTCGCCGGACGGGAGAAGCGGGAGAGGGGAGTGGGGAGAGTAAAGGCCGGGGGGAATGCGTGAGGGGAAGGGGACGCGGGAGAGGAAGTGGAAGCGGAAGGGGAATGGGATGAATGGGAATGGACCCGCAGGGAGAAACAATTTTTTTATTAAGTGGCTTAGCATCGCTTGCCGGGAACTCGCTGGTATGTAATAAAAGTACCTTCCTTGTACTACAAAAAAGCTACCAAAATCATTCACGTGCGACCTGCAAAATTTGATTTGCAACTCGAATGTATTGATTTTTTAGTTGAAAAAAAAACACACATACGGTGAAAACCAGCAACTTTTAAAGTCGCAAAGTACTTGAAGATGGGTATGATATTGTAATAATACATCTATGTTTTTAGTACAGTTTTTTTATTTTATTTCTGGTAACTATTTTTAAAATTATATTTAAAAACTAGCTGACCCACCGAACTTCGTACCGCCTCAGAATCAATAACTGTAAAGGCGTTGTTTACGGATTTATATTTTTTGTGATTTTTTTACTTTTCCACTTACTTACGGGAATTGCGTTTCATTTTCTTTCTTCGTATGAGGGAAATTTATTATAATTTTTTGTATTTTTCCTTTGGAGGGGTGCAGACATACGTTCACCGTTTGTCTCATTTTCGACTATTGACATTTAGTGTGTAAGAAAGAGGGGCAGCATTATTTGTTTGAGAATAAAAGCAATACAATCAGCGCATTAACATTTGATGTTTTTGAATTTTTGGAATTCACTCACCATTCGATATTATATTCATCACAATATTGCTACAGCTCTTTCAAAAAATGAGAATTCGTTCCATACAGAATGTATGTATGAGGAAAAAAAATTCTTCATAATTTGTTTTTCGTGAATTTTTCCGATGTTTTAATAGCTATTCGGGGTGGAGATAAATCCAACATATCAAAGGTCGTAAAAATCGGTCCAGCCGTTTTTTGAGTTATAGATGGTGTAACTAACCCGACTTTGTTTTATATATTAAGATATTTCAATATAATGTGTCTTCTAACTCTTGATTCGGAGATAGTATTCTAAACGGCGATTTTTTCAATACGAACAACAAGGAGTTGTCTTAATTTCTCTCCGTGCGCACAACATAAAGTTGTGTTAATGTAAACAAATGGATAGCGAGACTTGGGGGCAATTTGTGCCAGCGGGGATAGCGATGTGAGAGTTGTAAATTTGTCGATGGGCGTGGAAAGAGCATCCGTTCTGTTAAAAACAATGAACCTACGAACTGGCGGAAAGCCAAAATCGAAATGTTTTTTGCAACTTTTGTTTTTGTGAAACATTGAAAATAATCATGTATTTCGCTCATCAGATTGTGCTTCTGAAAAATAATTTCAGTACATTTATATTGAGTCTTACTTTATACACGCTTACCGAAAAATTATCAGAAGTGCTTTTAATAATATAAACAATACGGAAGAATTTGTTTGAAAAATAATTGTTAAGGATTTGAGCTTTATAGTTGCTAGTTTTTACACAGCTGATCAGGCACAGTTTTTTAAGTGAAACTTCTTTAGCGCCGTTAGTAACTTGAAATTCGGGTGAAACGGAAATGCGTCACAACTTAGTTCTGCACAAATACTCGGTTCTAATATAATGCGGTAATTTCGCACCTTGGTGCGTGCCTTCCATAGTGTAGTTGGCAAGGTGTCTGAAAAGTCTCAGCGGTTGTAGAGACAGACATCAAGCGAACGGGGGTTCAAATCCGAAATCCAAAAAAAAAACAGTTTTATTTTGTGAAATCAATATCCAATCATCAAACCACTTTTAAAAAATAAGTAAGAGAAAAGAAAGCGACATCTAGCGACTTTCTATTTTCTCTTCTACGGCGTGTGAATTACACACTCTGATTTTTTTAAATATATATACTATCTGACTCGGCCACATTGCATTTAAAGCATTGTGCTGTAACAAACATTTAATTCGCAATAATAAATATTGAGGTCAATAATCGAGAGAAAAACTATCCTATCTTTTAAGTTGGACCAAATTACACATATAATCGAGATAAAACTATCCTATCTTTTAAGTTGGACCAAATTACACACATAATCGAGATAAAACTATCCTATCTTTTAAGGTGGACCAAATTACACACATAATCGAGATAAAACTATCCTATCTTTTAAGTTGGACCAAATTACACACATAATCGAGATAAAACTATCCTATCTTTTAAGTTGAACCAAATTAAACGCAGTAAGCCATATTTCATCAAAATTGGTTACGTAGTTTCAGAGTTTATCTCGAACACAAAACATTGTGACACCATATTTTTATATATAAAGATTAAAAGACTGTTCAAATTTTGTTTTAGCGGCCTAACACAACATATGAACGACTCGTTCCATCAATTGTTTTTTTAATCAAATTAACCAAGTAAAATTAAAATGCTCACGAATTTTAATTACATTGTTGAAAGCACTTTGAATTACAAATTTGTTTGTGACCAAATAATGTATGTGCAAATGTAACAATTCATTTCTTATGTTGTATATAACAAACTATCCCTTGTATTTTCCTCAGACATTTTACTTATTACTAGATAATATATGTGGTGCAATAAATCCATCACCAATGACGCGCATTCTTCATAGAATTTTATAAAATCTCTGACACACCTGACACTGAGATATAAAGCGCGAATACAGCCAGCGTACAGCGCATAACGTACGACATATGTATAAAAACTAACAACAGACTATTCCCCCAGGAGCGAGTGCCGTAACGCAGAACCTGAATCTTAGACTCAATTTGTTATGTATAGGTAAGTAAATAAAATCGACTGAGAGAGATTGGATTATATCTTTTCGGTTTATTTTGACGTTCAAAGTATTCAAATGGGAATATTGGATTAAGTTTGTTCCCCGGAAACCCAGTTTTATTGTTTGATTAAAAATGAAATGATTTATTTTTATGGTCGCCGATACATGTAATATAGTTACACAATATAATATATGAACATAAATAACTAGACAATCGCCAGAATTCGAATAGAAATGGACGTATAGGATGAGTCACGACTGTATGGGAAACAAATAATTATTGTTTTGATTTGTCTAGTAGTGATAAAGGGTGTTATGGAGATAAAAAATCACGAAATTTTTTTAACAGTATTTGGGTATCATCAATTTCACACAATAGAGAAAAACCCAACCTAGTTAAATATTTAAAAATGTTAGATAAACCATTAAAAATGAGCTATTTTTAATAAAACACGATAAAGAGGGAATATTTTGATTTATTTATTAAAAAAATACATGAATATACATAATTCAAATTATCTCAAGGCAGTGTATTCAAATACCCGCATAATCCTTCTTACTCCTAAATTTCGGCATTATTTTGCGAGACTCAATCTTGAGAGTTTTTGTAAATGATTTCGTAAAAAAATAGTATATTTGCTACAGGAGATTACAAAAAATATGGTTTAAAGGTCATAGTTACTTTTATATACACCTGAAATAACCCCTTAAATAACCCTTTAAAACGAAAATTATCAAAACTTTGAAGAGAGTCCGGAGGAAGAAGATCGTGTCAGAAATTATAAATTTTTGAACACCTCGTTTTGAACCCATTTAGCACCCTTTTATCGTTCTTAAAATTTAAAAGTAACATTTTTTTTAAATGACCCACCTTGAATTGGATATTTGTTTTCCAGTTAAATTTTATTAAGTTCCCACCATTGCCCGGGCTTTTTGCAAAGTTTTTCAAAATTAGGCAGAGACGGTGACCTTTATCTTGTTTTGATCCGAGTGCGCAAGATTTCATCTGGAAATAAAACAACAGATTTCTATAAAAAACAAATTAGGCCACCACGGACAATCTTCATTATAGATGTATGTAGATAGATAAAAGATTTGTTAAAAGAAAACCGGTTTCATTTTTATTCTATTGGTCTTATAAACATTTCTGATGACTGGCATTGTCGGATGTAAGATTCGAGTAGCTTAATTATTTGTTTTCGAGGTAAAATTCAATGACGTTATATAAATAGACTCGCCATAGTCTCACATACTCAAAATATAATGTGCAAAGCAAGCAACACTCTTTTGTTTTCAGCGGTTTTCAGTATAATTTCTAAATTCAAAACTTTATTCCTGTGTGATAAAGATAGACAATCAAAGAATGTACGCGTGTGAATGTCATAGATATATGGTAGGGCGGCTTATTAATTTCTTCGCCGAATACTGCTTTCACATCATGGGTGTGACTGATATAACAAGATACTTTCACTCGGTTACACAATGGACAGGGAAGGGTAAAGAATACAATGACGTATTATTATAAAATTAATTGTAATAATTGATAATAATAAGTCATTTGCGTGTACTTACAAATAAAGTGTTATTTCTTCGCCTTTACGACTATTTGCCTTGTAATTTAAGCATTTTCTCATCACACAGGAGGGCATTTTGGCGCTTTGCAATGCAATTTGCTTACTGGTAAGACACGACCTCACTCGACGCGTAACAGTTTAGTAATAAAGTACTAGAAGTAGAGACAGCTACAATCGTCTTGTGTTTGGCTTCCCACTTTGAGATTTCTACCCCGCGTCCAGTATTAATGTCATTGGTAAAATTGATGAAGTTTATTTCTAAGAAACAGAGCGTAATTGGATTTTAAAAACCACTACAATAGAATTCTCATAATTGTTTATACACGTGACATTTATACACAACATAAATTAATATATGACCGTCATTCCCGGGTACCGAATAAGAGTGGCAAACTGACCTATTTTCAAGTTGACAATACTTTTCAACGTGAATCTACGTTCATTAAAATCGGTCATTACGTCGCGTCCTGTCTACCCGTTGTTATTCTCCCGCTATTTGCGAATAAAGGCCATTACGGTGCTTTCATTATTATACGCCAATTATTTCTTTTTACACAAAAACATATTATTCAACGACTTCCAAAACTGGGTTCAGTGGTAAATTATTCCTAATCCTGGCTTTTCATAATATTTCAGATTTATGGACGAATAAAAATGCCTTTGAAAATCATTTGAACCTTGCTATGGACTTATACGTTTTATCGACATTTTTATTAAGCATTTTATTATTAAAAATTAAGGTTCAATTAAAAGATTTACAATAATATGTGTCACTCAGAATAATAGTTTATTCACGATTTGTATTTAAATGTCGCCACTTCTTTCAAATTTAATTAACTATGTGTATTTTTGCGGTGAAGAGGTTATGTGAAGGGTGTTTTTTAGAGGTATACAAATTCGAAATGAAAAAAAAGACATTAAAATAAGGTACGTTTTTAGATTTTCACGGCCAAAAGCATTTCCGTTATTTGTTGGATCTGCCGGATCTGCCCTGATGATAGACACTGCAACGCTGTCCGAAACGTTGGCTAAAGAAGGAGGTAGCGAAACACGGTATAACACCCCAAACACAAATAACAAAAAAAACATAAAAATAATGTTAATGTCAATGATATTGGCTTTATTTAATAATTTTATGCCATTATTGTTGGCTGTTACATGATTTCGGGAAATAAGTGACACGGCTAGTTCGAATGAAGCGCAATCGTAAAGTCCAATTTTCGACAACTTGTTTTTTTAGAGGTTTCGTTTTTAAATTGGCAACATTGCTTCTACAGACTGCCAATTTGACAGTTTTAAGTTGATTTGTAGTCAGTACGTTTTGCTATTTCCCCAAGAATAGACTGACGTCAGAACAGCGCTTCCAAATTGTGCAAATTTATTTTGAAAATCCAGATATGGCCAGAATGTTTCGGTCGATGGATAGCGCTAAAGAACCATAATTACTGACTTCTTCGTACCTTAGTTGAATGGCATTGATGTGACAGAGCTGTGGTTTCAACAAGATGGCGCAACATGCTACACGGCGGGTGCCACATCAATTTATTGCGGAATGCATTAGGTGAGCGCATAATTTCAAATAATTAATCGAAATCATATTTAAACAAAATGGCTTAAAATTATCTATTAAATGAGGCCAATATCATAGACATTAACATTATTAAAATATGTTTTTTTTTCATTTTGAATTTGTACACCTCTAAAAAAATACCCTTTATAATTGAAACAAAAGAAATTATACTGCTAAATGAAAGTTTACCATTTTTTGTTTGAAAGAGGTTCAGTTACTAATTGTTTAGTTCGCATAATGAATTTCTATGGAATGCTCTTGAAGTACAATAATTGGACTCATTCTACCATTTTGAATGGGTACTTGGCTTTCCAATGCATTTCTGAGCACTGATTCTTGTGGAATTCCACAATGCTGCAAAATAATTGCTTCTTCTATGTATTTTGAACGTTATAAATATTGAAAAAAAAAAAAATTATTATCTAATTTAAAAAAAAATTACTTTTGAAACATTTGATCTTAAAAAAAATGGCCTGTAAAATTAATAAAAGTTATTTTCGAAATGAATCTGCTAATAATGATTACAAAGATAAATTTAAACTTCAATTTGATAATTTACAAAGTTTGCAGACACTTTTAGCAGATAAACAGAAATTTCTACTGTGAGTTTAAAACTTTAGTTATCTCCTGATAAGCAATAATACCTATTACTACCGATCTTAATGTGAAAGTGTTCCAGTTAAAGCCGTTCTTTTTAACTGTAATATAATTACACATAATCGGTTAGGTACTCTTAATGAGTAACCTACCTACATTAAAATACTGGAAAAAAAACAATTCTACATCTGATCATCAGAACATCTTAAATGCACAGTTAATTGTTTGAAGTTTTATTTCCATTTTGGTTATATTCGAAAAGAAATAATTAACACAAGTGATCAAGAAGTGTACCGATTAATAATACGCATTGTTTAAACTCTTATTTCGTTCCTGTAAAAGATTTTATAGATGTTTATAATCGGTTAAATTAGACCGATTGCACCTGCGATTATTTGATGTTGCACCCGTGATTGCTTCAGAAGCGAAAAATTCATTAGTTATTTTTGTTTTCTATATATTTTTTTAGTTGATTAGTTAACCGCATAACATAATAAATGTTTCATAATTAACAAACTTTTTTGTTTTTGTCGTACGATCTAGAAAGGCATGGCCGATTTTGTTCCACCCGCGATATCACTTCGAATCTCCCTACTGACTATTTAAATATTTCAATATAATTCTTTTAAACGAATAAAAAGTGAACATGTTAAAATTTAGCTCTTCCAAGAATAATTTCATTAATATTGTTTTTTTTAGTATTAAAAAAATTTACATACGTCTAAATGTTGCACCCGCGATAATGGAATCGCCCATAACGTTATCGTCATAATTCGGTAATTACAAAATCTCGGTAGCTGAAAAACAATATTTCTGAAATACATAGTTACTCGTTTGAAGTTTAATTTCCATTGTGGCTTTACAAGGCGGCTTTCTTTTGAAGAATCTCTTCAATTCGGACGATTATATCGTCAGGACTAGATTGAAACGTTAATCACTGAAAGGCAGCCATGCTCCTAAGGCTCATTGCCGCTTTTTAAAAGAGATCTCGTGTTTGTACTGCTAATTGAAAACGGTTCTGGAGTGAGAATAGATGTAGAGCACGCCCTTGTTCGTGGGGTGACTTGGATTTATTAATCCCCGCCCATAGCTTTTACGTGAAACATTTTGCTTTGAACTTAAAAATTTAAACGTAACGCGTAAAATTATGTAGATGATTATAAATATGTCAAATAGTTAGATTTTCTCGAATGAAAAATCCAGTGATCTTTAATTACAACATTGATAACAATGCTCTTGAGACATTAATACAAATTAAAGACTTGGGCATATTTTTTCGATCAAATCTCTCATTTGTTAACCACATAACAGAAATCTCTAAAAAGGACTTAAAAAAGGTTGGGATTTATAACCAGGCTAACTAGAAATTTTAACAATATAAATTGTATAAAACTGTTATATTTTGCATATGTTAGAAGTCAATTTGAGTATAATTCTCCCGTCTGGAACCCACATTATAGTTTATGATTACAAGCTGTTGAAAGAATACAAAACAAATTCTTACGTTTTCTAAATTTTAAAATGGATTTTCTAGCAAATTATGTTTAACTGCAACACTGTTTTAAATGATATGAATATTCTCAAATTGTCAGAATTTTTTTTTCACTGACTTGGTATTTTTATATAAAATTCTAAATGATTTAGTTGATAGTCCGGTATTGCTTGAATTGATAAGCTTCCGGATTCCACAACGTAATAATAGAAGTAAGGATTTATTTCAGTGCAGAAATTCTGGGACTAACTACCATATAAGCCACTTGTAGTATATTGGTATAGATTAAATGTATAAACGAATTTGTAAAGCGCCTTTTGGATGATTTTCTCACGAAAATGGCGCTATAAAAATCATCCAATAATTATTATGTATTCCTCTTTGCCCAGAATACTAATGGAGGGAAACAATTATACCAAGTCAGTGAACATCTTTAATTTATGTTTAAACAAATATAAAATATTGTTACTGAGAGAGTTCAGTTACGTACAATGAATGCTGTGTATTTCTTACTATTCATATGTAATGTAAAAGCCCCGAAAAAGGGCGTTAATAAATAAATAAATGCAAGCAATGAGAAAATTTCCATCAACATTAAAAAAGTTACCTTTTTTTGAATTTGCAACCGAATAGATAATATATACACATCTTTGATTTTATCATCATGGCGGTTATTTAAATCATAATAAACTGGCTCTATAATACTGACTTATTTACTCAATTTATTAAACCCGTGCACTGCAAAGTCAAAACATTATATGAAAATATTATACATGCAGTGAATTCATAATGCTACCGATGCCAGGATGTTGAATATTAATTGTATAATAATTCACTTGTCGATAAATTTAATAATCCTATCTGTGATATTATTATGCTAATGACTTATTTTTTTAAAATAAAATCCATTCCCGTATTTCTAATAAAATGGCGATATTTAAAAAAAAACTACTGCTACTATCATTACAAGCGAAAAGTATTGTTGTGAAATGATGAAGCCCTTACCTGGGGGTAAGGAAATTGAACCAACGATTCCAGGGCAGGAACCCAACGAATTGGTCAACTCATCTACTTACCAATTAAAATAATAATATTGTAAAAAATCGACATTTACTCAGTAAGGAGTTGTTTGGTTTTTATTATGCTTTTAATTAATATGTTATGCATTCAAAGATGTAATTTTTAAAAATTATTCTCTTTAACACAACCATTCATTGTATAAAACTGGGCTGAAAACTTAAAACGTCCCTGTAAATGCAGCACATTCAAGTAAAACGGTTTGACTTGCCTCGTCAAAGTAATAAAAGCGCATTAAGTTCTGCTTAGGGCTTAAAGCTCCTGAGTAAAGCTATCCAAAGTTCATGTACGAGCAACAAGAGTTTAGCAAATTTACCGTCATCTCGCTTAGTCCCTTCGTTACCGTTTTCACGAATTGTTACCCTGTATTCTCTACAGGTAAGTACGATTTGCGAAACACGTGATTTCAATTTAATTACGCTCTGCTGAATTACGTAAGTAGAACAGATAACTCCCGCAGCTTCTCACAAGCCATTAATGAATAAATTATCCTTGAGTATATACTTTACTAAATTCAAACTACGCTCAATGATTTTTCCGGTTAGATTTAAGTTACTTCCATTTTAGAATATTATAAAAGATTACTTAAGTATACGAAAAAAGAAAATTTTCTATTCGTTCGGTCAAATCACACAAACGATGAACTGTAGTACATGAAATGTTTTCTAGGTCGACTTTCAGCACAAACTTACTTTTCCAACATGAACTATGTACGGACCTTATAAATTGTTCGTTTAACTATCTATATAAAAATAGATATCATATTTTTCCGACAATATCTCGGGCAAAATCGAGTAGAAAAGCTCTGTATCTCTGTAAAAATCTTCTGTAATTTTCTTTATTATGCAAATTTTTAAGATTTTGTCACAAATTACCCGATTATAAGCCAATTCAACCTCTTATAAAACACATAAAATTTTGGTACTCAAATAGATAAGGTACTTACGAATTAGATACAACACAATAAATAATGCTTGCTTTTTCGTGCTACATTGTGTAACTTCTTGAAGAAGCATATTTAGGAACACCAGATATTTTTTAATTTCCACGCTTCGCGTAAGGTTGAATTTACATCGCGTCGGTAACACGAGGCTTAAGAAACTACCGTCGCGACGCTAAACAATAACGACAGCTCTACGTGCGCATACATTGTATAATTCGTAGTTAAGCGATCTAGTTGCTACGCTCAACTTTGCAAGTGGAAAAGTAGGCAGTTGGCGGAAGCTGTTGGCAGTAGACGGCAGGCAGCCGAGGCTTTAAAGAGAGCCTGTTGGAACGCGCATTTCATTTCCTAAACGCTATGTGTAATAATATGATGTATGTTCCCGAAACCATATGTAGCAAAAACCTCGGAAATTTTTTATGTGTTGTACAATTTCTTGGGTTTGAATAATGGTCGGGTTATGAATAATATTATGAAATTGTTGACTAAGGAAAAGACAGCCGGTTTGTAGTTTTCAGTCACCGTTTTATAATTTATTGTTCCTTGACGGAGCCAGAGAACACATTTTTTAAATATTTTTTATATTAGTTTTACACAGGAGGCTCTGAGAAAAATAATTCAGCCAGGACTTGGATATCATCTTTGGGGATACTGTGTGAAGGGTACTTTTAGAAATGGAAGGAGAGGAAGTTGTGGGAAGGAAAAGGGTATGAGAGGTGGGTAGGAATCTGGGGATGATTGCGTCCAGGAGTGACGGACGTACAAATCCTCCCACTGCAGTTTCCCTCAACCAATCTTTGCCGATCCGGCTTTCCACGTAGTCGGTGGGCTGAAGCATCGGCCACCATGACCCAGACAAACCACATCCTTATGAACCCGGGCACCCCTGCTAAGTCACCAAATGTAGAGAACCACTTGGGGTGTTGGTTATCTAATAAATGATTTCCGGGGCGGCGGTACCCATACCCGCCGCGCCCAATAAGATATAAATGAATTATCCGATTATTATAATTATTGCATGTAACCCTGCATAAATTGTCGCTAAAACTGACTGGTTGGTAGAATAGCTCTCAGATATCTCGGCAGAGGTATTTGTTATTCAATAAATGTTTCCCGGGGCGGCGGTACCCATTACCGTCTCCAAAATCGATGTATTATTCCATATTTAAATAATATTGTGGATTGAAAGAAGTTGTAGAGGAAAGGAGAGTTGAAAGTAAAAGTTCTGGAAGAACCTTCGCACTAAATTTAGATAAAATCATCTCAAGTAGCTTTTCATGTCTGAAATGTGATTTCACATTCAGGCGCTACTAACTGTATCTTCAATTCACGAAATAGGTGTAAATACACTACATTTAAAAAAAAAATCTTTTATCATCATCGAGTTTTTTCTTTCTAAGAAAAAATTGAATTAGTCTCTCAAACAACCCACCAAATGAATCAAAAAATACAAAGAAGAGATTTTCGAATTTTAAGAATTATGAATAATGAATGTTGATGACATCGAAAAATTGGGTTAGAAAGAATTCTTTTTACCGATATTTTCTGTTCTACATATTGAAGAGGATAGTTAATTGGAGCCAGGTTAGATTTATCAATTCGACAATAGTATTGATTTACCTACAAATAGGATTTTTAAATTGCAAATTGTTGTTTTGAATTATCTATACGGAAACCGAAGTTGTTGAAGCTGTTGATGTTTTTTGAAAACCTAGAATTGCTTATTTGTTTCTGATTCAGAAAATAATTTTGCTCTGCTTAACACTGAGATTCAGGTAATTCATTTCATATAAACGATAAGGCGCCGTAACCGGCCTCAAAAAGAAGGAGATTCAGAGATTTAAAATTACGAATATTAGAGGAGCGCGCTAACAATTACAACGATAAAATCGATACGAAAATTGTGAAAATCTTTAATAAAACACGACTCGTTGAAAATAGTTTTCTTAAACAGCATTTAAAGAAACACTCTGAATTTTTTCATACATATATAACTTGTACAAACGAGTAATAATAATTTTTGGAGCATGCTCTCTAGCATAGATTTTTTTCTCTCGAGGGATTTTTTTTTATAATTTGCGTTTCGGCGCAGGGAATGTCTAGATATTATCTTCAAGAATAACATATATTTTTTAAGAGCTTTAAAACTTAAAAGTGTTTAAGGGAGATTTGTAAGAAATCGGTAGAAATTGGGGTTGCAGAGGCTCACTAAAACAAATCTATATGAATTATCCGATAATTATTATTATTGAATTTAACCCTGTGTAAATTGTCAATAAAATTGACTTGTTGGTAGAATAGCTCTCAGATACA
Source organism: Limnephilus lunatus (assembly GCA_917563855.2). Lineage (NCBI taxonomy): Eukaryota > Metazoa > Arthropoda > Insecta > Trichoptera > Limnephilidae > Limnephilus > Limnephilus lunatus. The sequence continues at coordinate 66,590,704 of OU830597.1, read as the reverse complement.
TCATTGTATTTAAAGTGACGAAGAATGAAGGAAGAAATAATTGTTCCGCCAGTATGTACTCTACTTCCGAGGTACCGAAAAAGTTTTAAAATATTATCGAAGTTATGATAAAAGAAATATTATGTTTTTCAATAGAATTCCTATTCTGGATTCAGGGAGTTTGGAATAATTTAATATCTCTAAAGTTTAACTTCCGAATGAATAAATTAGAGATGTGCCTAAAAAATGAAAAGTTCGCGCACAAAGGCATCATGCGCTATCTTTGTTCACGTTTTATAAAAATGGTTATATTTTTTCGTATAATTGACCATAAAAGTCTCGAGATATGAGAATTTTAGGGTCGATTTAACGTTAACTCTGTAACATAAAGCTTTCTAAAAGGTCATATAAGTTTTACTTACGGCTATAAGCGTCCTTATGAAAGAGGAAATACGCTTTATCGCATTCTTAAGACTACCACAAATCTAAGAATATTGGACAAAAAGCGCAGACATCCCGAAACTTGGCATTACTTTGGTCTGCACTGCATTATGACATCACGCATTACACAAGTAATTTATCTGATCTAAGACACTATATAAAGAGGTAAGATTTGTTTGTTTGTTTGTTTGTTTGTTTGTTTGCATTGAATAGGCTCCGAAACTACTGAACCGATTTCAAAAATTCTTTCACTGGTGGGAAACTACACTATCCCCGGGTGACATAGACTACATTATTTTTTCAAAAAAATAGCGATTATTACTAAAACTCCCATAATGAAACCCAAGGTGTAAAAAAATTACCTAAAATATTCTTTGCATCGCGTGCGCTGCGAAAACTATTGATGATAGAATAAAATAATGTACTACGACTTTGCAGAACACATCATTATTTACAAAAAGTGTCGCGACAGCATATGTCTAACTATTATAGTTATGCAAGAATAAGTGATATTTTATTTTGAAAATTTAATTAAAATGCCACCGCTAGAAAAGGCTCTTTATTTGTATCTTGGTATTAATCCTTATCAAAATAAATTACTTTATATTTAAGACTGCTTCAATACCTTTATATAACTTTTTGAATTATTCAATTCGGAGATCCTATTCGAAAGATATCACGAGTTTAAAAATGTAAGTATTAGAAAAAAATTGCGTGGTCGCCGGTCACCCCGCTCGGCTAGCTAGGCAACATCTTATGCGATCTAGGCGTCACTGGGATACGGGCCAGACCGGAGGGGAGTCAATGTCAAAAATATGGAAGGGGAACGCAGGAGGGAAAAGGGACGCATGAGAATATCCATTTATTTATTTATATATTAACGTTAAACATTTAGGGATAAACAATTTATTTCTTTTAATGGCATAGCAACGCATGCCGGGAACCAGCTAGTTATTAAATAAAAACAAGTTGAAACCCCCTCTAGAATTAAGTTATATTGCCTTAGGACCGATATTTTTATGGACCATCGGAACTAGCCGCTTGGCTTCAATATATTCCAAAACGCTTAAAAACTAAAACATAACCGGGTCGCAAACAGCAAGTTACTATCGCAGATTAATAACTTTTTAAAATTGTTCTTTTATTATTTTAGCACAGACCCATGAAAATTGCGAGTTAATTATTATGCCACAGGTATTAAAAAACGTTTTAAGGTTATTTAGAAAGTTATTAAACACGAGTTCATTCAATTTTTAAAAGACAATTATAATTTTCTATTAAAATATTATATTACTAGCGCAGACCTGTGAAGAATGACGTGATATTATGCTGCGTACAAACACACGATCCGAACCTGCGTATGTTCGCAAATGTATACGCTAATAGTAATTACAATTTTTAAAAAGACGATTATATCATTTTCTGATAAAATATAGATAGTAACTCGCATCACAAACAACCCAATTTTTGATAGGTGAGTACCCACTTTTTTTTTAAATTAATTTTGAAAACGACGCTTAAATTCAAAGCAAGTTAAGATTAAAAGAGTTTAAATTTAAGTTCATTGAATCGGATTTCGCAGCGACAAAATTCACGGGATAAATAATTATCCAGAGACAACCGGAATTAGTATATTTGATATCAGAATCATCCATTTATAATACACAAGGTTTCATATTTTAACATTGATGGCAAAAAAGTTTTAAGGTAATTTAAAGTGTTATTAAACATACGTAAGTATTGTTTTAGATTCAATATCAACATTCCTCTTGTTATGCTGTGCTGTATAATATATATATACATAATATAACGTCTGTTCTGCCATGTAGTGTTTTGAACAAGTCCTGGAGACGACTACGGCTTAAGTTTTCAGGCACGTATAAGCTATTGCGTTCCAAGAGGAATAGGCTATCAATAGAGTTATGCACTTTCAAAACTAAGTATTGCAATATTTGCATAACTTCAGGTTTCTATGCTAAATCTATTCGTTTCCCCAAGTAAGTCCGCATGGTTCTTGAACCTCGGATAAGTTTCATACGTTCACATACTGATGTTATATATATATATATATATACGTGTACCTGAGGATTATTTCTAGATTTTTCCCAGAATATTAATAAATTGTGTTTAGTGCGCGCAGTCCATACACCACGAGCATTTTCTAAAATGCTTCTTATAATACCACCGAACATGGAAATCATTGCTTTTACACACTTACATGACTTATTAACTAAGTCTATGAAGGCTAATATAATATAGCAAATTGAATACGGTGGAAGTGTTCAGAGGCCATTGATTATAGTGTGGAACATTGTGACTAACGTGTGGATATTGTTATTATGTCATATTATGTTGCGTCCATGCATAGATACCATAAGAGATATTTTTAAATCTATCATATATTTAAACCAATCTGTTGTAGTCTTATGTCGATGATCCGATTGCTATTAAATATACAATTTGGGAGGCGGGAATGGGTACCGCCGCCCCCAGGAACCTTTATTGGATAACCAACACCTCTGCCATAGGTCACCCCAAGTGGTTCGCTACGTTTGGTGATTTAGCAGAGATGCCCGGGTTCATGAGGTGAGGTTTGTCTAGGTCTTGGAGCGGATGACCAGGACACCGAACCCCAATTTCCTACCCACCCCTTAAACCCTTGTCCTTCCCAGAACTCTCCTCTCCTTCCTCTCCTAAAAAAATCCCACTTCACAGCATCCCCAAAGATGACATAACGAGGGAAATTATTTTCCTCAGGGCCTCCTGTGTGGAGCTCAAGTTAAAAAAAATAACACAATTATTACAGAGTTATTCCGTGATTTTTTTAACAGAAAGAATAAGAGTTAATTTTTTTTTTACAGAACAACTTGCTCAAACAATTCTTCTTAGGCATCCAAAACCCGTTAGATAAACTGCTAAAAAGTAGTTTATCTAGACTTTTTGTCTTTTATTTGTAAAGTGGGTAAATAAAAATAAATCAATAATGAATTTTTTTTAAAAAAGTATTTTCAGTATTATCGGCCGCCCTAACTGAAATTTGAACCTCCGGCTAATAATTAATTGTTGTATTCTTCCTGATGGAATCTTCACCTTATCCGGTATATAACGATATCGGCTTGTTATATATAAAGATAGATTGGGGTAACTAGAGATTTGATCAGCCACATCGGGACAAATTCTCGGCACTTATTCGTTTACATATGCGCTAGTGAGTTCATTGCCTGGGCTGGAGGTTGCCCAACCACTTTCCCACGGCGTTCTAAGGAAACAGATTTTTTTTTTTTTTTTTAAAAAGAAAGACAAACATTCCCAGGTTACGAATAACCCAACAATGTTTGAAAATCTCCTACTACCACCACAGAAAGCCGAAAATGTTGCTTGTGTTGTGATGGAGGACTTAGCCAGCCGAGGAATCGAACACGCGACGCCCGGGTGGGACCCAAGCGCTATGCCCACTCAACCACTGACCGGTCCTCTGAGATGGTTTCCTCTTTCACCGTGCACCTCACGACTCTAATTTTTTTTTATAAAGAAGCTATTTTTTTATTTTAAAATGATTCGAGATCTCAAATGTCCGGGCATACATCGTTAGCAGGCAGTATGCGAGTGCTTACATGTTGTAAGTTATTTATTTCACGTATCACGTCTCATCTCCACCACTTGACGTAGCTGAAATAAAAGTTTATTCGCCTTGGCTAAGAAGGCACGCAGTTCGACGGAGCGGGGCGGGCGCCATTTCCCGTGCACTGCTCGACTTGGCGCCTAAAGTTTCCCCTGGAGCGTGGGCCAATTGTTTAATATGGTTTTAAACTACCTCCCTCTAGCTCCAAGAGATGCAAGAATTCGGAAACCGATGTTTTAAAAACGTATTATTTTAACACAATTGTCTTATACGGACAATATTCTGTTTAACCTTTGCACGCTTATTGACCCTTATAACGATGAATATCACTCCGATACCAAGTGCGTATGCGTTTAAGGTGATCCAATAATTCAGGAAAAAATCTATATGGGAATCCACGCCTCTTCGTGGGAGGGATTTAAAAATAGTTGACAAGACTTGAGAAAAAGCTTTTGGAAAGGTTGTAAAAGGTAGTTTAGAGTTGTTTTTTTACAGGTTGATTTCGTAAAGGCCTGTAAAAAAACATTAACTCCTTTCTTACGCATTGTTTATTGTAATAACAATGACATTTAAAATTAATTTCACGGAAGTCTACGGACATCTATTCCTCATTGTAAAATCCTCATGATACAAAATGGGTGTGGCAAGTATTTAGTCCTTAGGTGGACGACATAAAGTTCACTTTAAAAATCTTTTTTGATTATTATAAAATAAACTGAATTTCCCACATTATACAATAAAACCATACCCAAAAAGTGGTTTATAAGTAGGAGAGGTTTCACTTGAAAGAGTTTTTTTTTAACTTTATTTTTTTCTAGGCCTATTAAAAGACTTATAAAAAAAAATACAGACATTTTCAAAGCCCAGTACATGATCTACACGCAATATTTAATTGAAGCATCTATAATACTTCTAAGCGATCAAATTTTAAAAACAAAAATACATGATTTTGCATTATTTTGCAAGCCTTCATCTTAAATGATGGATTTTCTTAATAAAAATATTGAACCTTTATTTAAATGTCCGAACGAGGAATATTACTGTACATACCGATTTAATAATTCATATCAATCAAAATAACTTAACCACTATTCGCTGTGTTTCTTATTACCCCAAATTAAAATAAACACAGAATTATTATTCAAAGTAAGAAATATTTTAACGATCCATTGTGGGTTCTTCCTTCCGGAATAAATATTGACTTAATTTTCGCCTCTACTTGCCGCTAGAAATATGAAGCACTTATGTCCGTTTTCATCATATTTTTGGTGAATAGAAAAAAAATAAGTTCTTTTGTTTAGCCGGGTCAGCGGTTATAAGAAAAAATTCTCGATCGCCTGCCCATGACACTTGAGCTATCTTGAGTCATATACCTCATATACAATATTCTATCTAAGGGACGCGGACGTCTTGCTCTTAGGGTCTGCTCTTCTAGGACAGCGAAACTAGCCAAACAGTAAAAAGTTACTTGATATTGCGAAGAAGTTAATATAAGATTATCCAATTTCAACGAACATTTTTATTCGTGTGTGGGATTTCACATACATTCAAAGAAATTAACTTGACATGTGGGAATGTGTAGGAAACCTGATATTTCATTATAGTTTGTCTGAGAAAGACAAATTGATGTAGAAGTGATGCTACTGACACCCTGGACACTGGGAGAAATGTTAACAGGCACAAGTCAATACAACTTCAGATGTTATGAGATTTCTTACTATTTCAGAATTATCTTGAGAATATAACGGTGGTATTGGTGTTGTGCGTTAGTATTTCATGAAAAATGGTTTATTTCACACAGCTTCAACATGACGTGTAAAAGAAGAAAGAAAAGTAATGCGTAAAGACATTCTGACTATGTTTACACATTACCTTTTTAAAATGATTTTCTTTTTAATAGGAAAACAGTTTCCTTTTTTTAATTTAAGTTTATCGATTTGTTATGGTTGCCCATAATTCATACGAACATACTATACAAGCGGCAGGTTGCCCATAAATCCTACGAACGAACTATACAAGCGGCAGGCAGCTGTGTGTCACGTGCTCAGTACATGTACATTCTCGCGTGATTATTGCTGTCCCTCTCAGGCTGGCAGAAGACATTACCATATATGGCCACACGGCGCGAAATCCAGCCAATGGCAGAAGACATTACCTTATAGGGCACGCGTTCGAGTCTTCCGTCTCGCTCATCACGGGCAGAGAGTTCCAGCCACCGTTCACCGAAGCAACAGACATATTTCAGACAACGGCGCGAGCGGTCGTACGCACTACTACGTACTGTCGGGCAGTATGCCACCCTTTGACGCGGCTAATTAAGTCTTCACTTACAATCTCAGTATGGCGCTATCACGACAGACGCCTGTATAATCCTACTGCCGCCTACTTTATACCATGGCAGCCCTGGCCGCCCGGCTTTTAATCCGCCTACATTGCCGATAGCCGCTTAATTCACCGTTATCACCCACCGGTTCGGTAAGCTGACCGAATCCGCCCACCATGATGCCGAGAAGCCGCCCACGCACCCCGAGCCGCCTCGTTCCTGCACCCGATCTATGAGCTTTGCTCTAGATCTCTCCACTTCGTAGGAAGCTGCCTGCATCCGTACGACGCCACGTGAGATTTTAAACCCTCTTATAGTATTTCCGAGCCTAAATTCAGTAGTATTTCTAGTGCCTCTCTCTCACTTATGCTAGGCCTTAACAGCTTACCTGGTTGCCTGTAATGTTCACCCTTGCATTATTGAATACATTTGAATTGTGCCTAAACCTTGTTTCATTGGAGTCAACCATCGACAGCCTCGGAGGAGCCCTACTACCCTGAGCTGAGCCTTCCAAGCCGAGGCATATTGCCCCCGGGGGGCCTGCTTAACACTTGTTCCCCCCCCGGGAGGGACATATTTCTGGAGACCAGAAGTATAACACTGGACCCTACGTGGCTTCAGTATCACCCTGGCCCCAGGAAGTATGACACTGGCTTTCAACGTGGGGACCAGTAGCATGACACTGGCGCGCCAACTGGGCCGAAGTCTTGTCGATTGTTGTCTCCCTAGAAACATAATTATGTAATCTTAGCTATAAATATTTTATATTTGTGCTCCCATCAACAACGGTAGTTCTGTGTGAATTATTCTAAACGTCGCGAGTCCGTCGGCTAGTGCTATTCGAGTGTTAGGTATTTTAAACATCGCTTATTACCGTAACGTCTTACGCTATTACGTTCTATCGCGGCAGTCAGAGTTGTTCGTCATTCGCGCGGAATTTTTTTTAATTGAGTAATGAATCTCGTTATTTTAAAATCTCCAGCTGTGTAAGTTGTATTATTTCTTCCTTGAAGAGCAGTGGTTGTTTCCAATAAAAGGTTTTAACTGCTGTCGGATTGTGCTCGTTCACATCCGTTCCCCTGTAATAGGAAGTTGTAAATACGACTGCCAGCAACTGCTCTCGTCTTATATTATTCGTCCGAAATTTTTTTTTGCTTTGTTCATTATAATAACGCAAAATCATGGAGGCCACCATACCAATAATGGATAGAATATTAAATTTCGAGGAAGCAAACGCGTCGGTAATAAGAAAAATGTTAATGGATAGAGGCGTAGTTCCCAAAAGAGCTTTATTAACTTTACGGAAACAATGTGTTCAGTTTAACGAATCCCGGAAGTTGAATTATAAAATAAACGTTAAACGAAAAGTTCAATAAATATTGAGTACAAGTTATAAAGTTAGTTTTCGTTTCTCTCAATAGGTAGTTTTAAATCACAAAATGGAAAACGACGTTACATAATGTTATAAAAGAGAAATTTTAAAGCAACAAATTATAAATTTTCAAAACAAAATAGGTTAATATGGAAAGCTTCCCTTGTAATAATAGTTAAAGCCACAATTGTTATTTTTCTTCATAGAAGTTTTGATTTATTGTTGATGCATCATAATAAATTAGAATTGTAATTTTGATTGTTGATTGTCTAGGGCAGAGTAATTAACTGCGTATTGGATTAATGAACAGTTCAGGACAAATGTAGATTAATAACATAAATTTTAGAAGAAAAAAGGAATAAACAAATTCAGTCAAAAGTTTAGGTACAGATCGGTTAAAAATAGTAAAATTCTTAGAAGTTTAATGTTGTTTCGTTTGAAAATCATGAGTGTCATGAACCCACGGTTAGAGATCGTACATCATTGAATTAATATTCCATATTTCACAAATTAGAAAACACAATGTTGTTAAAGTAATAAACGTTCGGGAAAGGAAACAAACTTGTATATAAAATGTATATAAACAAGGCAACGTGTATATAAAATGTATATAAACAAGGCAACGTGTATATAAAATGTATATAAACAAGGCAACGTGTATATCAATGTATATAATTGGCTAAGTGTTTTTTTTGTTAGTTTAAGTCTCTTAAAATCTATCTGAATTGCTTTCGTACTAAGTGGTAGGAAATTAAATAAATTAGTGAAAAACAGTAGAACATCATTTAAAAGAATAAATTCCAAACTACAAGGTATATGTTACTAGATACTTGATTTTTCGAATGTTTATCTAAGGAAGGTTTAATAATAAAATTTTGTATATGCTATAGGTATTTACCATAGAGACAGTATTGGAACATGTTTTGTTTTTTAATCGGGACTATCCCACTCTAAATAGTAGTATGCGGATAATAAAATAAACTATCGTGGGTAAAGACACTTCAGAGGAAACAAGTGAATAGCATCATATGTTCAAATTATCGTATTAAATAAAAAATAACGAAGAATTTTTAAAGTGAAATCCTTGTCAAATTTAACAGAATAAACTCTCGAATAAAGAACATTTAAATGTTTAGCTTCAATTAAGTTTTTTTTCATAAGAATGTAGGAATGATTTCGGCAATAAATTTACATGAATGAATAACAGTATAATGGAATGCAGGATAGAAAAGATAAAATAAGTTTTTTTTGGAAACATCTGTGGAAAATTATTAAAACATAGAATTAAAAAGTAAACTACGACAGTTAAATCGATATTGTCATTTAGTAACAAAAACAAATAGGGAATAGAATCCAATTAATAATGTCTTACTTGTAATGAAGGAAAGGGTTATAAAATTATAAGAAATAGTCTTCTTCATTTTTTCTCGTATTCACAAATATGTCAACGTGATCGTTGTAAGGAAATTATATCATATTAGATATTGAGTTAATAGACTCAAGAAATGTACTACGGATACATAGGTACCCGCGTATACAATTCTGGTTTCGAACCGTTATAAGAATGCCTTCCTCAGAATTAGGGCATAGTGGGATTGTTAAGATGTGAAATCTTGAACAAAAAAAAAAGGAATTTGTGATATAGGAAAGAATTGGAATTAGAGAATTAACCCCTCAAGTAAGCTTTAGGTAATTGTAAATTCGTATAGTTTTGACATAGCTATTTTAGAAAAATGTCATGGCGCCTTATAAAGTTAAATACAATGGAATTTTTTTTTAAAAACAAAATAATAGTAAAGTGAACAAAAGTTAAAAAAGTTATGAACAGGAAAGTTGAGTTTAAACTGAGACGTATAGTGAAAAGTTATTAGTAAAAAAAGTTATCATTGGATAATATTGTCAAAATTAAGAAGTAAATAAATAATAGACATGGAATTTTTTTTTAAAAAGGAATTTTCAAATAATCAGTCAAACAGGTAAAAGTTTTAAATTTTGGAAGTTGTAGTAAGAAGCAACGTCGTTAGCAATTCAGTTATGATTCATTTTTTTTTTTTATGTATATACATTGTTAGCTTATAACATGTAATGTTAAAGGTAAACACACGAATTGAATACTTAGGTATTTGAGCGACTTAGTCAGTGTGTATTACGCATCGTATAGCGGTGTTATAAAATCTGTGTTATTAAAATTTGGGAACGATTCTTGTTAAATATAGAGTAACCTTTAAAGAGAAATTTTATAGAAATCGTAGTATCATAAATTTTTAAATAATTAATGAAGTTCTGTTTTTTTTGGATATTGTGTTATTTTTATGTGTTTATTTTGCCAAAGCACAGGCATTTGAGAAGGATACTGTATTTTTCTCATTTGTGTTGGTGAACTAAGGCAAGGTTACGGTTCTCTGAACGTAACGGTGTGGCCACACGGAGATAGACGTTTGCAAACGTATCTCTTGAAAACACGAGAGGATTATAGTATAGCCTGATAATTATACGACGCTATAGGAGAGATCCTTATAATATGCCAAACGCTATAGGAGGTATCCTTATAATATGACCGACGCTATAGGAGGCGTATCCTGAGAATTACACGGAGAGGAAAACAGGAAAACAGAACAGAGTATGGAAATTAGTCCATCAGTAGGAAAAGAAATTGGTTACAAATTATAATGACACAGTAAATTTAAACACGAGGTGCATGTATTGTATTGTCCTCTACATAAGGTTGTAAAATGCGAATATGTATCAGTTTCATTGATTACAGGACTTAGTCAGCATTATTGTCCATCATTGGATGACCTTAATAAAAAATTGTAAATTTATTCATGAGGTACATGTATTGTATTGTCCTGTATATATAACCCAAGGACGTCATGAACCCTAGTGGTTAGTACGAGGTTATAACGCATATAACTTAACTTTTGTTATTAGAGAAGTATACAATTCCTTTCTTAATGGATCGTCATCACAAGTGTTGACAATCCGGGACGCCGGTATGTCTGCACGTGAAGACTTGTGTTATTATTGTTATTATTATAAAAAAAGAGGTAACTCACCTTACACTAGTGAAATTACTGATGCGATATTTAGTTCATTTATTGTAATGACTATTATTGGTAGTAATAATTTATTACTTTTCCATCCTAGTGCGTAGCCACTTAGGTTGTTTTTTTTTAAAAAAAAAAAATTTTTTTTTAAATTTATATATGAATGTGGTTACATAAGTATATAAATTCGTCTAAGAAACACGACACGATACACTGATTGAGGGCGTAGTTCAAGGAACCCTAAATTAGGCTAGGTTTTTCATTAGAAAAAACTGCGTTAGGTATTCAGTATCCTGCCCGGGACCGAAGTAGAGACCTAATTTCTATTTTCGTGGAACAATTTGCATTCTAAAAAGTACTTAATTTTAGATGCAATGAAAGAATATGCAAGCATATTCTTTTCTTTTCGTTGACAAGAGACGGCATAAGAAAATTCTTGTACAAGTGGTAGGTATAAAGGCACCTAGCTCTCATCATACTGGGATAGGTCATTGAGTAGTAAGAAACTTAGGAACCTTATGGTTGTAAATAACCTTGTGTATATATTAATATAAGGTCATGTATAAATGGAAATATCATTTCAATTATAATTTTTTTTATTTTTTGTCCTTTTTTTTTCGGGTTTTTCAATCTCTTTCATTGTCGAATTATTCTCACATGTAGGTTAAATCGTTATAGTATTGGACATCTCACACGTTGCGATATAGGAGAAATTGGGGCGGTAAAACGTTCACAATCGGGTAGTTACTCACTCCTTAACGGGGTATGTCTCAATTCTAGCGTATGTTGGAGTGAATTCACGATGAAAAGGCAATGTAATAATAATATTACCACATTTTTGTTATCAGAATCGGCCCAATAGACAACACTATTCGGTTCACATAGGTTGTGGTGGTATCGAATTTTAACCTTCTTCCGCGATCATATAACAACGGTTACTCGTTGTGTGGTATTATAGAGCTGTTACAAGTCCGATAGGATGGAACTTGGGTATCGACCTAACGTGTCATTCGGCAGGTAAACTATAATCCAAAGCGTGATAGGATGGCTAAACTCCTTAGAATTAGAGCAGAAGGATTGTTGGAAACGCGAATTTCCGAACAATGGAAGTATATATGATTCCGGTGTTAGGAAGAAATTCGTTACTCAATTAAAAAAAAAAATTTTTTCCTCTTCTAATAACATTGTCGGTAGTATTAAATTTTCGTATTTTTTGGTAAAAATACGTGGCGTTGTTGTTATTTATTTTAATTTTTTTTCCTTCTTCTCTCCTTACGTAGTCAAACCCTGAGAGTTTAAGTTGAGTTGAAACAAACTCGAATTGAAAGTTATTTAACAAAATTGTACTCACACACATAGAGTTTTTGGTGGGTAAACAAATGTATATTCAAGTGTTTTAATTATGATAAATGTAATTAATTAAATTACTATATAAATATTTTGTAAACACGTAATTGTTTACTTCGGTATCAATATGGTAAGCCAGCGTGTAAAGTCCTTGCCATATCAGGACGCAATTGTACGGTAATTTGTAACTTGCTATATCACTGTATTCAAATAAGGAGTAGTACTTCTCGTAGTAAGAAGATTTAAGAGTATGCACCCAGTTGAGTAAATTAGCTCGGTAATGTCATAAAGTTATGTCATTCGGGTCGTATTGTTCTTATTAGAGAATAATGTAATTGCACTTATGGTCATTACGGTTCGTCTGGTTATTTGGTGGGAACACCTAGAGGGTGTCCTATGTGGTTTCGTCGAACGCAAGTTCACCGTGAGGATTCCAAGGGATCTATCCGGTTGTCTATGTCGTTGCGGCAAGGGTATATTTCTAGTATACCAAGTACAGCGCTGTACGGGTCACCGAGGGTGAGTCGAGAAAACATGAGAGGATTCATATTATGCCTGAAAATTAATATTCATGATAGGTTTTGTAGCATTACCTTACAATTATATGCGAACATGAGAGGATGGTCGTTTATGCCTGATAATTAAATGCAAACCAGACAAACCATGACAAGCTGAGAGTGCGGGAAACTAACATTTGGGTTAAAATTGAATTGTGAAAATAGCATAAAGTGTATAAAAACAAAGTTGTATAATTTTAATAATTCTATTGTAAGACGCGAATATGAGTGATTTCGATCATTTCATGACATTGGTCAGCGTACAATATTCCATAACAGGAATAAAGTGTATAAAAACAAAGTTGTATAATTTTAAGAATTCTATTGTAAGACGCGAATATGAGTGATTTCGATCATTTCATGACATTGGTCAGCGTACAATATTCCATAACAGGAATAAAGTGTATAAAAACAAAGTTGTATAATTTTAAGAATTCTATTGTAAGACGCGAATATGAGTTGGTTTCGATCATTTCATGACATTGGTCAGCGTACAATATTCCATAACAGGAATAGTGTTGGAAATTTTTTGTCTAATTTTAAGATTTTTACATGGTAGTAATCCTTCTCGTAAGGGTCATGTTTTCTTTATTTCTTCATGCACCTTCGTTAGCGTGTCTTGTATCGCACTAGGTACGTCACATTTTTTTTAATTTCTTGAGAGAGTTGGCAACCTTTGTTCAGTTTTTTGCTAGTTTTTTTAGCTTGGCTCACAGGTAGTTAAAATTTTGTTGGCTCTTAGGTAGGGAGTGTTTAAATCCTGGTGAAGAGGTAGCTCTGTACCTCACATTGTGGCAATCATCGCATCACATGCTGTATGGAAGGTCGTGGTCCCCTGCATCAGCCTCGCTGCCTTTTCCCTTCATTTTTCAGGGGGAGGAGGGTAGTGTTATGGTTGCCCATAATTCATACGAACATACTATACAAGCGGCAGGTTGCCCATAAATCCTACGAACGAACTATACAAGCGGCAGGCAGCTGTGTGTCACGTGCTCAGTACATGTACATTCTCGCGTGATTATTGCTGTCCCTCTCAGGCTGGCAGAAGACATTACCATATATGGCCACACGGCGCGAAATCCAGCCAATGGCAGAAGACATTACCTTATAGGGCACGCGTTCGAGTCTTCCGTCTCGCTCATCACGGGCAGAGAGTTCCAGCCACCGTTCACCGAAGCAACAGACATATTTCAGACAACGGCGCGAGCGGTCGTACGCACTACTACGTACTGTCGGGCAGTATGCCACCCTTTGACGCGGCTAATTAAGTCTTCACTTACAATCTCAGTATGGCGCTATCACGACAGACGCCTGTATAATCCTACTGCCGCCTACTTTATACCATGGCAGCCCTGGCCGCCCGGCTTTTAATCCGCCTACATTGCCGATAGCCGCTTAATTCACCGTTATCACCCACCGGTTCGGTAAGCTGACCGAATCCGCCCACCATGATGCCGAGAAGCCGCCCACGCACCCCGAGCCGCCTCGTTCCTGCACCCGATCTATGAGCTTTGCTCTAGATCTCTCCACTTCGTAGGAAGCTGCCTGCATCCGTACGACGCCACGTGAGATTTTAAACCCTCTTATAGTATTTCCGAGCCTAAATTCAGTAGTATTTCTAGTGCCTCTCTCTCACTTATGCTAGGCCTTAAACAGCTTACCTGGTTGCCTGTAATGTTCACCCTTGCATTATTGAATACATTTGAATTGTGCCTAAACCTTGTTTCATTGGAGTCAACCATCGACAGCCTCGGAGGAGCCCTACTACCCTGAGCTGAGCCTTCCAAGCCGAGGCATATTGCCCCCGGGGGGCCTGCTTAACACTTGTTCCCCCCCCGGGAGGGACATATTTCTGGAGACCAGAAGTATAACACTGGACCCTACGTGGCTTCAGTATCACCCTGGCCCCAGGAAGTATGACAGATTATCAGAACGAAAATTATGTAATACATTTAGTCAACACACGATATAAACTTTTTTTTCAATTTCCTTCTACTTAAAAGCCAATTCAAAGTAATCTTTTTGCCACCTGTGCCTACATCGAGAGAGATTTTAACACGTTAACACAGCCAAAAATAATCCATAAAATTCTCGAATACACCACATGAATTATTCAACATACTCATTAAAGACGTCTGAAGTCCTCGTAATTTATTGAAAGAGAACTAAGTTTATTCCAGCGAGTTTCTTACGAGTATAAATAAAATGTATTTCATGAACATTTCAGGTGCCTATATAATTATAGAGAGGATTTTTTAAAGAGAGGCAGAACATTTTTTATTGAGGTACATATGCAAAAACAGGGGTGGTGAACATACTTACCTCCCGTTTTCTCAATTATATCATCATGGTAGAATTACAAATATTTACAAAAATGTTTTTATGAGAAAGCATATCTTTGGAAAAACGTTCTCAACTACAGAACTTTCACTTTTTATTACTGTACAACCTCCGAGGGGTTTGATTAGCAAGCATGAGAGCCACATAAGTTCTGTCTGCTAGTTTTTTCACCAAAGCGCAACAGATAGCATCGACTTAAAAAAGAATGTCGAGAAAGTATTATTTCCAGAATGTATTCTTTACGCGTTAGCTCTGATTACATCTCCTATTTTATATCGATATTAAACTACGAAATGTGAAATTTAACTGGGACTGTATAAAATGAACGGTAGTACAGTATAATAAATGGGTCAGTTTGCTCTGCTACTAGAGTGCATTACTGCAACACCGAGAGAGGACACAGACTATACGCAGCGCTAACAAGTTATGGAAGTGTGAACCAGACTTTACCATCTCCATACTAAACTCTAATAAACCTACGTGTGCATTGCTTTTGGTTGTAATACATGAAAGCAAATACAACAATAGTAAATTTGCTGACGTTAATTACTGATATTGGGTGGCTCAGTCCCCTTTAAGTAAATTAAAATAAAGTAATTTAATTTCACTTGTTCTCTCCCAATTAATATTGGGAGATAACAAGTGATATTAAATTGAATTTCGTATTTATATTTAAATTTCTGAAACTACTGCAGCTTCGCAGAGACGTGGGTCGCTGCAGTAGTTTTAGAAATATAATACAGTCGTGTTGATTAGTCTACAGACAAAGAAAAGTATATGTTTGAACAAATTGAGCTTTTGGCTCACAGATTAAAATCAACATAATTTTGTTAAGTATTTTGTTTTAATTATATCGACATTTCATAGGTAAAACTAATTAAGTTCTTATTTAGATAGTACAGCACTTAACTAGATTCACTTTACACACGTTAATTAACTATGTTTATATAGGCAGACGTTAATATTATGTTTAAACTTACTTAAAATATTCATCAGAATAATGGGGTATTTGTTCTCATTAATAAAATTATATTTATTAAAGCAATTATGAGATTTCTTGCTCCTAAATAACCACGTTTTGCTCTTAAATACCTAACCGTGGGTATTGTGAAATTTTGTAATCTTCCTTGCCTCGAAATGGCTTTGTTTTAAATTACAATCAATAATTTATCTTATGCTACCTTTGGACTGCTCTCAGAGAAATAATTAATGTTTGCTTCCAGAAAAAAATCGATTAAAATACGTAAGCGTTTATTAAATCACGTAATTACAGTTTTATTTTTATTTAACACAGCATGTAATTTGCAGTAGCTGGTAAAATACATAATTTTAGAATAATGTTTGAAAGAATAATACTATAGGAAACCGTTCTCTCCAACACTTTATTCCCTTTTTGCATTAACTTGGCAAACTTTGTGAATTTGTTATGAACTTTAAAATCTGCACGATAATAAAGTTTCCCCATCTCGGCGATGCAGTTAGTAATTCTTCCGCCAGCTCGAAATTTTTAAATGGATTTGAATATTCGACAAAGAATGCGATTGCGACTCCGACCACCCGTAGTACATCGTAGAAATCGGTTTACATAATATTCCATCAGCTTCAATACTTTTCAATATTCCTCAGGGAATACAAAAATGTCGTGAATAGCAAATCTACTTCAAGACGACCTCGCAAATCTCCCGGCCAGCCGCCTCAGTCCAGAAACCCTTTTCGACTGAAGGCGAACTCTGCTTCTATCACGACACTCTCCCTGAAGAATCGGACTCATTGGCAGACAAATCAAGCATCTTGTTGTGAATCCATCTATTAAACTGCCAAGGGTTCTCTCTCCCTCAGAGGATGCAGACCTCCAGAACCACATCCGGTGCAGTCACTGACTATGTGCGTATAGGATGCATAAATGGGGCATAGAGAATTCTGAAGAGTGGGCCTATGTCATCTGAGATGAGGTGTGGAGGGTCTTTTTGGGGAGAGGATGGAATGAACATTGGTCATGAAAAGACCCATGTTGTAGGAATGAGAAAAAACAGAAGCCGGCAAATTGTTCCACAGCCGAGCTCTTGAACACAAGAACGAGTCGATGAAGCGACCCGTTCTTATGTGACAATTGTCAACCGTGTACATATGTTGGCCACGCGTTTGGCGTGTTTCCCGACTATGCACCGGTATCCGAGGATCCATTGATCGCCGAAGGGATCAATGGATCCTCGGAGCATCTTTTATAGAAATACCGGTGGAACAAGGATAGCATTCCCACCCGACGCCTCTGCTCTAAAGATTGCAATCCATCTTTTAAAATGGGAGAATCTATCAAACGGACCGCCCGTTTCTGCACAGAGTCGAGGGTATTTTTCAGTTATTTTGGAGTTTCAGACCAGAGGTGGCTACCAAATTCAACCATAGGGCGCACTAATACAGGAGAATGTGGACATATTTGAACAACAGAACATATCGTAGAAGAATGTCCCCTTCATCTTATTATACCTATATTACTTCAGCATCCCACTTTCGCTGTCTTCAATCATACGAAGAAGAAAAAAGGCTATGGAAAATGTGTAAAAGAAGCATATAAACATAATTCATTTTTGTGATTTTTTTTTGTTCATAGTTTAAGCAAAAAGTTTTTATTTAAATTAAACATGTGGGATTATCTGAACGAAATTTGCCTTCTTAATGTATTTTAGTCAACACGCATCGTAAAAACATTTTTTTTTCAATTTCCTTCCGCTTAAAAGCCAATTAGAAGTATTCTTTTTGACACCTGTGATTACATCGAGAGAGCCTTTAACACGCGAACGCAGCCAAAAATAATCCATTAAATTGTGCAGCTGGTTGTTGAAGACTGTGTTGAGAATGTTCCAGAACGATAAATATGTTTATACGGAAACAAACTTTCTCTTGGAATGATGCCAAGTTTTATGGGGAAATTGAGGGTAGCAGCGCCCCCTACCGCGCCTACCGTCCCACAGATGCCCCCCCCCCCCCCCCTCCCTTTCATGGCAGGGAAGCTTTACTGAAGACTCTGTTGGCGCCGCTTTGGCATCCAATTCACTAAACTCGCCGGCTAACTAGATCACATTGATCCATCGCTGGTAGATAATGGTTTCCTCGTTTCCTCGTGTCTTAAAACGTGAAAAACACCACTCCTTTTTTTTCGGCAGATCTTAACTTTTTGAATATGAAAATACGACAGGAATATTTTCAAGAATGTTATTTCTTAAGGCGCCGCATACCCGCTTAAAAAGAAGAAGATGGAGAGATACGTAATTACGAATGTTGGTGAAAGCGCGCTGATATTTAAAACGATTAAATTGAAGCGAAAATTGTGAAGATGTTTTAAATAGAGTAATGGCGGAATTACACTTGTCTGTCGTGTCGTGTCGTGACGCGTCAAAACAGTAGCATCAGGTATCTGTTTTATACATTTAGTATGGTAACGTTTACATTAGTCTTTCGTGGCGTGTCGTGTCGTGTCGTGATTAAAATCACTAAATGTATGAGACCGATACCGTTCTGACGCGTCACGACAGACAAATGTAATTCCGCCTTAAGAATCTCGTGGGGAACATCTAAAATAGCATTTAAAGAAACACTGTGATTTTTTATTGCATATAACTTCTAAAATAAGTGAAATGAACGTGCTTATAAAAATTTTCGGAGGATACTTTGTGATTTTTTTCTATCGGGGAAATGTCATATAATTTGCGTTTCGGCGTGGGGAACGTCTAGATATTATCTTCAAAAATAACATGTATTTTTTTAAGAGCTTAAAATTTCAAGTGGTTAAGGGAGATATGTAAGAAATCGGTAGAAATTCGGGTAGCGGTGGTTGATATGATTTATTTAATTTTTTGTTTGACCGTTTGATAGATTGAATATCATTTGAAAAAACCGTACATCGCGTCGTAGATTACTCGTATAAGTATTTTCGTCTTGCAACAGTAATAGAACCATCTAAGTATGTGGCATTCAAAAAAGCAAATTTTCCAATGTTTAAGAATTCTCAATTTCAGGCAGCATACCTATAATATTACAAAATTATAAGATAAAAATGATCGGTGTTTTAAAATCATCCACGTGTATTAACCATAGTAAACGACGCAAGGGAGCTTATACCGAAATGGATGGCAATCTTTGCTCAAGTAAATCTCAGGTACTAAAAACTGCAATTATAGACCATATCAATAACTAACATGTATTCCTTCAACAAATTCATCATATTGCTAATGAGAAAACAGCATTGGAAAATTTAAGACCTGAAATAGAACTTTTTATGGCTAAAATATAACATTTTTCTTTTTCTTTTACACGCTACGTAGATACTTTATAAAGTATTCTCCTTCACATATTTAAATTTAACATTACATAATCTGTCAGTAACAATGCACCGAAATAATTAACATACATTTCTGTTACCTACCACAAAATAGGTAACATCTGGTGAAGTAGGTAATGTTAAGATTACTTTTTTGAATGGCTTTTTACCCCAAAAGAGTGTTTTAGCCAGTGTCAAGTGATTGAGTTAGTAAGTAAAGTTCGTACATAAGTGTAATCTTGGGGAAATATACACAAATTCAGCAATAATTACAATTAGCAATAAATATCTACATTACATAATAACAATGATAAATAAAATACGCTAAAAACTCACAATACAAGATGTCAATTTTATGGTTGAGAAGTAAAATTTCTATTTTTTTGAAAATCGCACACCTATACCATGTTTATTTACAAGTTGAAGCAATATATAATTAATATTTTTTTAATTTATCTGTGTATTTATTTATCTATAAAAAGGATATTTACATTGTGTTTTTTTAATGCCTGTCTCACTAGGATATACCTGTGTCGAGACAGGCGTAATAATAATTTCAAATGCTTTATTGTAAATACATAATTATAGGGAAAAGACTATTTAATCGTATACCTACTTTAAGCACAATTTAATTATACTGACCATTTATCATTTTGTATTTTTCCCCACTTTCTCACCAAAATGATGAATTACTTCAACCTAATTAAAACTTCTCTCCTACGAAAATAATAATGTCTTAACTTTACAGAAGGCTTGATGTTTTGCATTGTACGGGTATAATTACACGTATACTTTACATAAATTCAGCACTGCATAGAGGCAGATTCAAATTTAAGGGAGATCGATTTATCTAACCGGAGGTTTGAATAACCTTAACTACTCTGAAAGCCACATTATATGTAAAGGGATGCTACTTGCGTTTAAAGTATGGCCAGTTTAACATGCCCCCGGGGGGCGATTTTATACGTACATTCCGGAATTCGGGTATGTGCTTGGACCACAGATTCCTCAGTTAAAAGAAAAAATCACAGGTTCTCTGGGAAAACCTTCCGATTAGGAACTCCTGAAATTCTGTTACATACAGAAAACATTCCCTTGTTCCCTAAAGTCGACAACCGATGGAGCTTTTAAATTATTGGAAACCTGGTGTCGGTTTTGTAATTAAACAAATTTACATGAAAAACTCTTATTTTGATTATCTATATCTTTACCGTTACAAATAAATTTCTAACCAATTGGATCTCGCACGAAAACCCAAAAGCCGAAATCGAAGACTTTCGAGGATATTTCCAAATATATTAAGTGCCTAGAATATTATGTAGGGTATGTAGATAACTATATTTATGTTACTTAAACATATTTTATTACACAAACTATGCTTATACCGAAAACTCGCATCTAAAAGAACTCAGATCGGATCGAAATT
Source organism: Limnephilus lunatus (assembly GCA_917563855.2). NCBI lineage: Eukaryota > Metazoa > Arthropoda > Insecta > Trichoptera > Limnephilidae > Limnephilus > Limnephilus lunatus. The sequence goes on along the minus strand of OU830597.1, from coordinate 66,569,932 downwards.
TGAATCGCAATCTAAAAGTAATTTTTAACGTTTTCGAATTAGGTAAGGGGGCATGCATTAATTACGTGAGCTCAAAAAGGGGGGGGGGGTCTAGAAAAATCTCACGTTACTTGAAAAGAATATACGAAGTGGCCCAAATTTATCTCACCAAGGGGGAGGGGGAGGGTCTAGATTGGAAGAAAAACTGCTCACGTAATTAATGTATACCCCTTAAGGATTCGATAGTGATCTATTGAACAACAAAATGTTTGTAATACGATTTAACAACCAAAAGTTTTCGTTTAACATCCAATATAAATGCGTCAAATTCTTGGAAGATGGGAAATTGTGTAGGTAAGGAAAACAGTAAATTAAACATAGAAATAAAAATTACATCAAAGTATTAAGCCTCTCTTCATTCAGGATACTAGAAAATACATAAGTACCTATGCTTGAACCTGAATTACGCCTACGGTCTCGCGATGATCATAATTTTCTACTATTAAATTGAATGATAAAATACTTCTGGCGTCAGTATATATCCCGAATATTCATCAATCATCACAAAAAAGGAAGTAAAATATAAAACATGTATTGGATTATCCCTTCTGGGGAGTACCTAATTACATGCGTCTTCATTTGCATAATACAGTAAAAGCCGGGGGTGTTAATCATTGGTCTAACGTTAACCACAGAAATGGTTTTTTTTTATGGCGCTACTCACATGATGGTTGAGTTTTGTCACCTATTCATACATGTCAATTCTATAGTAGCACTTTGACTGATTTCCGCCAAAGGTGAAAATTAGAGATGACACGAATATTCGGCCACTATTCGGTATTCGGCCTATTCGGCTACTTTTTTTACTATTCGGTATTCGGCCGAATATTGCGAATCATTCGGCCGAATATCAAATACCAAATGATGGAAAAAATGCATATAAATTTAATATTTAAAATTTATTGTCTTCACCAAAAATTTCATAATATTCACAAAAAGGTAATTTTTTATTAAATGGTGCCATTTCATAAAGCTTTTCGTGAACAAGCAGACGTGATACACACTATAAGTAACACAATTTGTTGTAACAATCAACAAATAATGCGTGTTGTGGCACTACCCACTCGCAAATGAAACAAGTACGTAGTTACCACACGCACTTCAATGGTCGGAACCCGTCACCCGCGAAATGTAGGTACTAAAGGTCGCCGAATATTCGATTGCCGAATATTCGATATTCGGTATTCGGCAAAATCACTATTCGTGGCATCTCTATTGAAAATACTTATTTGATTCTATACCATATAATGCGTCGAACATGAATAGATCTTCCAGCCGCAGAAAGATTAACTTCATGGCAACTGAAACTAGATCAGATAAGGCTGCCCAGTTTACATACTATACGAGAGAAGAAGACCGCATGTTATAATAATGATATTAATTAATTTACTTTAAGATAAAAATGCTTTCCTCTCTTTCATTGGAAGCAACTCAAATGCCGAAACGAGTCCAATTTTCAAATTTCCTAAATATAACCCATATTTCTTTACGAAGAACCATAATAATGTGACGAAATAAATTCTTCGAATTATCTGCATAAGGACACTCTTCACACACGCGCAGAAATGTCTTGAGATACCTACATCGTGTAATTTTTAAACGCTGCCTGTTGGTATATCGAGTGTGATGAATCGTTTTTGCATGGTGCCTGCTTACTTCGTGTAGCGGGTGTAGCCGGTAAATGACATTTTTAAATACGAGTGTTAAATTAATACTTCACGCCTATAAACTCTGCACTTCATGAAGGAGCCTAATAGAAAAGACATAAAATGGGGAAATTACTCCACATTCTCCAAGTTTAAAAAGCACTAAAAGTTAAACGTCTTTCTTTGATATTTACAATTTGTTTAGCGTTTTTCAAAGAAAAAGAACAACCCTTTAGTAAAGTATGTCATATGGGATAACTCAACAATGGGCATCTTCATCACTCTTTTTGAAAAGTCATTAAATGTTATGAGACAAACTGCTTTGTTAAATAGATGAGGCAATGGGCCAGTTTTTTAATCAAGGGATGTTGAAATGCCACTTTATTGTCATGGAACTCTCATATTATATGTTATAAGATTTAGATTGAAAATTTAACGATAGTGTAAATAATGAAATGCTGTCGCATATAGCATCTCAAAATTATTATTTCCATACGATGCCGAACGTGGACGTATATATTCCTTAAGGGAAATATCTAAAATTCGAAAATTTTCTGAGGGGAGGACCAATTTCGATGTTGATTTCTTGTATTGAAAATAAATTGAAAAAACGTTGGAAGGTACTTGGTGCTTTGATATTTTCCTTGAAAGCCTTAAATAGAGAGAGGACAGTGTGCCTGTAGATCTTCAAATGTATATTCCTCATTTTTCGATCAAATAGATTCCATGTTATTTATTCCTCCACGTGAAGAAAATTTTATTACAGCAATAATTCTTGGTGGAAATAAGATGGGTGGTACATTTCTAAGAATGGGGTTTAGAATTATTGGTCAATATAACGGTGTATGAAGTGCTTCTCCGATTATAAAATTGATCTAGTACTACTTTACTTGGAAGTTCTGCGAGAACTCACTTTTTTGACTTTATTGGGATTTGAAAAATATGTTTTATGAAACTTTGAAGCATGCATGAAAATGAATAATTTAATAACCTACATACGTAATTTAACCAGAAATGACATCTCACTTTGACATAGCTTTTATTCGTTCGACGGTTTCAGTAAATTTATTTAAGTGCTGTTTACTAAAGTGAGTTTAAATGAAATTATCTACGTATTGTACATATTCATCTCATACCGTGTAAGACAGTATCAGTGCCTAACAATCGCCTAACGAGAGACTATTATTGAGAAACAAAACTTTCCTTAAAATGAAAATCCTTTTTTTTTTAAATTAATTTTAGGAGGCCCTGAGGAAAATAATTTCCCTCAGGGCCTGTGTCATCTGAGATGCTATATGGAGGGTCTTTTTGAGGAGAGGAGGGAATGAACATTGGTCTTGAAGATACCCATGTTGTGCGAATGAGGAAACACAGAGGTGGGTTAATCGTTCCACGTCGACTCGATATCATGTGACAAATGTCAACCGTGTATATATAAGTCGCGCACGGGCATGCGTTTGGCGTGTTTCCCGACTATGCACTGGTGCCAAAGGAATTAATGAAGCTAATTCCTTGGAGCATCTTTATTTGAAATACCGGTAGAATAAGGATAGCATTCCCACCCGACGCCTGTGCTCTAACGATTGCAATCCGGGATAATCAAGTAGGGAGAATCAATTAAACGGACCGCCCGTTTCTGCACAGAGTCCAGGGTTTTTTTTTCCATATTATGTAGTGACCGGACCTAAACATCTGGGTACCTTCTATCTAACCTTCCTTTAGCAAAAATATTGAAGTTGCTTAAAATGTTGAAAATTGTTAAAAATTTTGAAATTGTTGAAAATGGTGAAAATTTAAAATTGTTGAAAATGTTCAAAAAGTTGACTGTGTGTTGCAAAAATGTTAAAAATGTTGAAAATGTTGAAGATGTTGTTTAAAAATGTTTTAAATTACTATAATTGTTTGTAAAAAAATGTTTTTTGATTTTGGTTTTTTTTTTGTTTTATGTAATATTTCGATTCATATTCCTTTTTTATAAAATTAATTTACTTATTCTTATTATGCTGTCTTAAAAGAAGTAAAGTCACAAGGAGGAAATCCATAATTGGTTTTATTTTGGCTATTTAACATTATGTACAAACTGAAATAAATGTTAACTGTCGATTTCCTGAAAATTAATAAATAAATAAAATAATTTGATTAAAGCGTCGCAATGTTGAATATTTTACTATTAATGCTAAATATTTTCTTTTTAATTTGTTTATAGGATCACAAGCTGAAGCACATGGCTGAGCTGCAGCAGAGTGTAGTGGCCGACGCGGAGGCTCGCCAGCAGATGACGGCGCAGGTGGTGCAGTGGGAGGAGAACCTGGAGCGGCTGCAGTGCGAGCAGTTCCGCCTGCGTTGCTACATGGCGAGCCTTCAAAGCGGCGAGTTACCCAATCCAAAGGTAACCTAACTAAATAATTGACTTACTTCTGATCAAGACTTGTCATTGTTTCACAGAATCTGAAAAATTCATCAAATTTCAAATTAATTTTAAAGTTCTGTACAAGTTCTATCCAAGTTATGTTAGCAGCTCACTGTTAGCCAGTTGGTTCATGTAACTGAAATTATAAGGAATAGAACTTTTACAGAACTTGAAAATTAACCTTAAATATTAAAGTTATTTTCCACAATGTGGGCCGATAGGTTCACAGCATAGGACCAGGAATGAGACTTTCACAGAACTTAAATATTTACTTTGAAATTTGATAAATTTTACGAAACAACCCTTCATTAGGGTTTGTCATTTTTTTTAAATAATCTCTATAGTTTTGCCGACTTGAAAAAGTAATTATATGACATTTTTCAGATTGAAAAAAATCACTGTATGTATGTATGCTCCGAAAATTATAAAAAAAGCATCTGGTTTTGTTATTAAAGTGTTGTACGTATGAAAACATTCACAGTTTAGTTTGAATGCTACTTAAGACGTCATAATCGTTTCTTTTATATTAACGTGCTTCCTCTAACATTCATATTTACATATTATTTTCTTAGTTTCAAACCATCTTTTTGAACTACTTACTACGAAGCCTAATGCTAGTTTTACGCCTAGTTATAAAATCGCCAGCGTTTTTTGTCTGAAATAGCTAGGTCTGTCACTAGCAATTCTGTCAGCAGCTTTAAAGTAGAGTCTTTCCTGGCTGCCCCAAAACCATCTCAGCCCAAGCCAAGCTCATTGTCCTGGCCCAGGTTGAGGTCGTTTTGGCTACAGCCTGCAGGGTAATGTTTGTCCTAATGATAGCCAACCCATACCTAACTAACTATAGGAGTGTTTACCAGAAGAATAAGAACATGACGGGCGAAATATTAATGACATATTGAGGGCCAATGCTGAAAAACTCAACGATTAAATTGAACCCTTTCGTATACAATTATAAATTTTCTGAAATTTATTGCGCTGAAAATAAATTTTCTTAAGCAGGTCAGGACCGGTAAGTGCTTGAGTGGGCATAGCACTTGGGTCCCATCTGGGCGTCGCGTGTTCGATTCCTCGGCTGGCTAAGTCCTCCATCACAACACAAGCAACATTTTCGGCTTCTGTGGTGGTAGTAGGAGATTTTCAAACATTGTTGGGTTATTCGTAACCCAGGAATGTTTGTCTTTCTTTTTTATTCAAATAAAATAAATAAAAAAATAGATACGAAAGTATCATTTTTTGAGGCATTTTGTGTATAGCAAATACCACATAACGACACCGGCCTAAAAACTTACTTAGCGCATAGACATGTCGGTGTGCCAGAAATAAATTCATTTTTTCCTAATTTCTGATGAAAATGATCAAATAATTTAAAACAACAAAATTCTTTATTGAACATATAAACAGTTATTTTCGTCTGATTAAGAGATCGGTGGCAACCAAATATATTCAAATACAAAAGAGATATGCTATGATGTTCGCGCGACTGTCGGCGAACTACTACCTAATCAGGGTAGTTTGCATACGAAAAGAATTTGTTCATTTCCTTGATTTTTTGAAGGCGTGAATTATTATTGCTTAACAATATAGTTTCAACATGGAAAGAATTCGTTCATTTAGTTTATTCGTTAATTGGTAAACAATACCGGCGACACCCGGAAGCGCAGGCTCACCTAGTAAAAACTGCGGATAGCACATCTCCTTATATTTCAATATGGTGGCAACCTACAGTTTCATGCAAACAATTTTTTTTTATTTTTCAGAAATAACCCAAAACGTTCATAATAGTTACTGTGTTCGGAGGCCAAGGTTAAAGTTTTAGTAAATATGAATTTCACCGACCCTTTTTATTTTTTATCTAAGGCCTTGCAGTTCAACTCCATATTTCGGATATCCTGGCTTTACCTCCGATCCTTTTAAAACCACAAGGGACTACAAAATTTTCCCAAGAGTAAATATTTACCCGAACCTCGATCGCATCTATTTTTATGCATTTTTTAAAATATATCCGTATTGCACTGCTCTGGAAATTATTATTTCGTTATGTAGGTTAAAATGCCGCTACCTCAAAAGCTGTAAATATTTATATATCCTGCCCTTGAAAGTCTATATTGATGACATTGCAGTTCTTAACTTCAGATTTCGGGTATCCCGCCTTTACCGACGATCCATTTAAACACACAAGAGATGAGGAAGGCTTTTAAGTCTGATCCAACCCGATAGTAAGTCAAGCCTGGCCCAAAAGTAAGCCGAACCTAACCATGACAATAATCCTTGCCTTTAAAGACCTCACCTAACCCAAAAGTTTTCTTTACCTACCGTTACCCAAGCCAAAAGGTCTCTGTAACTACCTTAACGTATCAAGGAGAAGGATTGAAAACATATTCTTCATTTTATCATTTTGGATACAATCTTAAAGTTACTTACAGTCTGGTAGCTTAATGATATGGGACGCATTTTTATTTTAGGTCGAATTATGGGTTCGATTCAGTAACAGCGTTTAAATTTTTCATTTTCATATTATAAATGAATAAATGAAACCATTTACGTTCTAGATTTGTCTTGAGATCTACATAATACATTATTCCACAAAACTGTTTCAACGGCTAAAACGCAGGCTTAATAATATTTTTTCTGGACAAATTTTACTTTCCTGCATTCTTCAGCTTCTCGGCAAAAGACTTTCTAAGACGTTCGTTTTCTCCATTTATTCCCATAAATTAGCACATGCCCCGTGATTTCGATAAATGGCATTATACAAGATTCTTCCACAAAACAAACTTTAAAAGGCTGCCACAGGCTTAACAATATTTTCATTGCCATAATCCCTACCTTAAAAGATGCGTATTATTTTGCCCAACATTATTCCATCAATAAATCAACGTTGATAGTTTCATTAGATACAACATTTTTAACCGGGCAAGAGCTCATATAATAATAAATCTAAACGAAACACGAAACAGAACAAAACACATAAAAATTAAAAGGTAACGGTTGCAAATAGGAAAAATTGAAAAATCAAAAAACAATATGGGAAAAATTAGTTGTAATGTTAGTTCTGAACTTGAAACACAATATCCACAAAATAATTAGGGATATGGCCGAGTCTTACCTTACATCCTGGGTTCGATTCCCAGTTGCGACAGTCACCTTTTTCATGTGTCTTCTTCCATTTCCTGTTTCGTTTAAACTTATTAGTATTATCTTTTTCTTCAATGTTCTCCTTTTCAATCAAGTTCATTCCTGAAAGCTCGGTATGTAATAATTATTTCTATCTGGGCACTAATAATTGCTTGTTTAGATTTTTTCCTCGCTGAGAACAATAAACAAAAATCCAGGGCTTTCAAGCATTCGACCCTCCTACAGAACACTGGACGGGTGGAGAACCGAGGGCGGTGATTGATTAAGGGTTGCTTTGCCCATATCCTTATTAAATTCCGTATGCCACTAATCCTGCTAAAATTCTTCTTTTATATCTTATATATCAACAACAATGATTTTTAGAGGCAGTCGTGCATCATATTCAGGTTTCGTTAACCATTATTCATTTTAAATAAACCTGAGAGCTTTCTTTACTTTATTCCTTTTTGGCACCACTACATGACATTATTTTATAAGCAGCAATTTTATAACCAGGCCAAATGTTGGGACGTAATATTTGGTCCGTAAAAAAAGACTCGACTCACTCGTGCATTTTGTCAAACGGAGGTACTTTTTTTACATTGAGTTGGAAATAACGGCGGTTTTTGAAGCTATATTTTTATACATCAATGTTCTTTATGGCAGCTGTAGTGAATTTTTAACGGGCAAGTTAAACAAAAAATTGCACAGCGCCCAGACCTCTCATGCCCATAACTATAATAGGTATATAATATTAAATATTTTCATGAATATTTTTATGGTTTTTGTGACTTAACTTGAAAAACAATAGTATAACATCATGTATAATGATTTTTTTCTTATTTTTGTGATTATTTATATTTCATGCTTCGAAAGGTAATTGCTTGATATTTGATTTCAAATCGTATTAATGAATATTCATTCGCTTTTCATTAGGAAACATACCTATAACCTGTAACCTTCTGTCCTAAATGGTCAGCATTCAAAAATACATACTTTCTTGGACGCTAATGAAGAAATGCTACGAATAATGTATTTGTAAATACCACCAGGGTGAATAGGAAAATTCATAAGGAGTCCTTTGAAAAAAATGTAAGATAATGTAAGATTTTAAGTTCTATGTGAAATACTTTCTGGAACTTTATGTAAAACGTTCGAAATGCCTTCCCTGATTTTAAACTACATATTTAGGGCTAACACAGACATTTACTAATACAGACATTCTGATATCCATTTCGTAGATTTTTTGTCAACTTTTTGTCAACACTGGAAGTCTTAGACATTTCCCTGACTACTTATAGAAATTAAAAATAAATTATTTGAAGTATTGCTTGCGTTGCAGACTACAAAATTATGTTTATGGTCTTTTTGTAGTGTTGATCCATCTACGTAGACTACTAATCTATGGAGACAGTACAATGGACTAGAGACTAGAGTTCATGCATAATGCGTGTGGAGTTATTTCTCTCCAAATTATTTTGTTATCTGAACATTGTTTTCAACATCTTATTAGGTTCCAAGAAAAAATACCATTTGAAAGTTAAATAATCGGTGTAACCCTGACAAACCACCGTGTCGGCAATATACAGTTGCGCGTGATTAGAGTTTAAGAACGCTGCATAAAGAACAAAATACCGTCGCATGATATTACCACTCATCATGGGTGGTTTGATATATTTACGCACTCATCATTCAACCGCCTAACTCCTAGCCGACACGACCTCAGCACGACACTTTGCACTAAACATTTTCTTAGCAATAATTTGCTTCAGAATTTTATTACGCCCATGGAGTACGCCACTTCTCTAATTCAGTACAGCTGGATATAACTAGTCACCATTCAACAACGGTTCCGAGAACATCCTAACATAACATTATTTACTATACGTTCCGTCATGTCAGTTAGATTATGTTTACAAATAAATAAACGTCTTTAATAATTACTTATTACAGTAGGTATATATTCATTCGTTGAAAGTGTTCGACAAAACAAGATCTTTTTGGTCGAAGATGAAAGTAGACACGTTATTGGTATATTTTCGCAAATGCGGGATTGCTTCTATAGACGTCCTCCTCGCAAACGCACCCGGCAAATAAAACCGACATACTATAAATCGTTATTTCATTTCCATCTTATATCTAACTAATAATAGAAATGCGAAAGTTTGTATGGATGTATGTGTGTTAATTACTTTTTCACGCAAAAACTGCTGAATGGATTGTAATGAAACTTTACAATAATATAGCTCATACATCAGAATAACATATAGGCTATATATTATAATAGTAAGATCAGGAGTTATGAAATTTGTATAAGTGAAAATGTGCGTATTTCATATATTTTTGCGGCAGGGAAGAAAGGCAGGGGAAAGGGGAACGGGGGAGGCGGTATTAGCGGGGAGGGAAGAGACGAGGGAAGGGGGAGACGGGGAAGGTGGAAGGGAACGGGGATGCACGGGAAAGGACAAGCAGGGAGATTCAATTTATTTATTTGAATGGCATTTCATCGCATGCCGGGAAACAGCTAGTTTACAATATTTATAAGGTTTGGAAAATATACAACAAAAAACTGAAAAAAATATAGGTTTTCACTAAGGTGTCAATTAGTTATTACAAAAAGTTACAATTCATATTTAAAGTTAAATGTTACAAGTTAAGCCTTTGGGAATGGGATGGTGGGGAAGGGAATGGGGTGGATCTAGTCTGTGTAGACTGTGCATTGTGTAAATGTTATTCATTGATTTTAGTTGAAGTTGTAAGGTGCTGTGTTGAATAATAGAAACGTGTGAAGCGCGGTGAATAAATGTGTTTTGTTTTGAGTTGGATGCATTGAGGGAAGCTTAATGTGTGGTTTTATCTGGCTTGTCTGATGGGCACTCTAAACTCAATTAATTTATTTCGTTCACGACAATATATCATAAGGGTAGATATACTTAATTTTATAAAAATAGTAAGTCTGCGAAACTTCCACAACGAATACCAATGAAAAAAATATGTAAATGGGATATAAATATATTCGTCATCAAAAACACACATATTGCATTAACTCCATAGTCTGGCCGCCCTTCTACAAAATTCATATTCATAAGGTTGAAAGAATTCAAATAAAATGTATACGTTTCGTAAATTTTAAACTTATCATCACTTAAGAGCACGAAAATTATCATTCATTAATGAATATTTTAAATTTTCCAACCTGAGTAAACAGACGCAAAATAAATGACGTAAAGTTTTTAAAATTAATTAGTTCGAAATTCGATTGTTGTTAACTCCTGCATTTGATAAATTTACATGTACCTACATCCTACTTCATAAACTATCGTGAACCCCAATTTCATACATTTTTATTAATATATTGTTGATTTGGAAGATGTTGGCGGACTACTTTTTTAACTTCGCTTATATTCTATGTTACTTATATTTTGTCAACTCTTGTATTTTAGTTAACCTGTATTTTATCAACTATTTATTTTCATTAATTTCAAAAAAGATACCTACTGCTTTATATGTAAAAGCCCTACGGGCGTTTAAATAACATGTTTACATACGAATTATTATCGTATTTTTTTCTTAATTTTTGTCGACAGTTACAAAACGTTGAATATATTTCAATATCTTTGTTGAATATGTATGCCCTTTTGTGTGGGTCTATTTATTTTTTGCATTATCATGTTCCTCTTGTTGCAGTCGCTGCTTACCCACGTGTCCCGCGCCACCAAGGGCACCCTTAACAAGTTGGGCGTCTTCACGGTGTCCTCGTTTCACGCCTTCATCTGCGCGCGCAGCCCCTCGCTGCTCAACAACTTGCTGGCCGGTCGGGGAGCCACTAAGCGGAGGCCTCCGATGCTCTCGAGGTCCAACAGCGGCTCGAGCAGGCGCTCTCTGCAGGTAAACATATTGTTTTCTTCATTATTCAGCATCACTAAAACCTTCCTATATAAATTTCCAGACAGTGGCAGCCAAGATGGCCACATGTTTTTAGATTTCGTTTGTTTTTTCATCAACAGCACAGTGCTATATCCCTGGGTGGGATAAGGCCTCCTCCGCAAATGCTTTCCAGTCCTAAATTTATTTTACTTTTTTATTTGGAACATTAACCTGTTGAAATCATACACATTAAAGAAATAGGAGTAATATTTAGGTTACAACCTAGTAACCAATGTTCACATCACGCGAACATAATCCATAAGTATATTTAAAGAAAAACAATAACTATATAGGTGGTAGTCGAACAAAATAAATATACATGAAACACACAGGTAGTAATAAATAGTAGGCTACGATAAAAATACTGAAAACTAAAGTAATTGTCTTAAAGACGAAAAAAAAGAAAATAAAAAGTGTAGTTGAAGTAGGTAATGAAGAACCGATAAAATTTTATTTGTAACCTAATTAATCTTTTTTTTGTTAATAATAAGTGCTATTGTAACAATTTTATTCTTAAATAATGTAATTTAAACTAAAAGGTTCCTAAGGTTTAAAAGTTAAAAGTCCTCTTTTTATATACGAATTCATATCATCCATTGTTTACTTTTGCAAAATTTATAATGCTTTGTGATTCTTCGTGTTTGCTTGCGACATCGTTAGGGATAAGATCTTCTTTAAAAATGTGGGTCGATAAGTAATTATTTTTGGACAAGATTTTCAGCCATAATGGCTATAAGCGAATGGGCTTATATTTATTATATAAAAAGATTTTTGTATCACATACTCTGGATAGGATCTAGGGGGAGGTGATAAAATAAGCTTTTAGATTATGTTGGTTTTTAGATTGAGGATTGTGTGTCTGGGCTAAATTGTCCTTTCTGCCTATATATCGGAGGATTCTCTCAATATCGTCCTGGCAAGAAACCACCATTCAGATTCATATAGTTGCATGAAATGACTTAAATCCTCTTTGGGGACGAAATTTCAAAGACCATTAATTTATCAAGAATTTATATTCAAAATGTATCATACAATATTGTGATACAAAATATATTAATTTTAATTATAAAATTAATTATGAAAATAGAGATTTTAATCATGATGTACATTATTTTTAAAGGGGGTTAAGTAAAGAAAGAAAGGTTCAATTAGTTTCTTGTGCTTTCAGCAGATTCTTGTAATTTAAATATTTTTTATTATTTCACGGCATGATTAATTGCAATTTGAACGAGTAAAATGTAATTCTTATTAAAAAGCATTGTGTATTAAGCTTTTACTATGGAAAGAAAAATTAATACACCTCTTATTTCCTGGAAGTTGGAAACACTTCGTTTCTAGGAAGCTTGTGGGAAAACTGTAAAAGTGTAAAGTACTCTTATTGCGGCTCGTACCTAACAAACCAGTACCTACTTATAATGTGGTTATTTCTCGTAGGGTATTACATGCCTGCAAAGTAAAGTGGTGAGACCACACAGCAATATTTTCCAAGAAAAATGAGTGAAATATTTTAGCAATAATAATGAAAGCAATTTTTTAAATAGCAGTAGTTATCTCAAGTGTATTTTACTGTTTTATGAGGAAATTATATACGCTCCCACGATTACTCATCATATTATATATAATTTAATTTCAACGTGATTGATTGTCAGAAATTCGATAAAAAATATACACATTCTGTGCTCGCACGAGTATCCATGCTTTAAAGATAATGGAGCTTCCACGGTTTCTAGTTTTGAATTATGTTTATTCAGTTAAGTAGTTTTGATTAAACCGTTTAAAAACATGCTATTAGTTATTTTGAAATTAGTAGAAGTTAGGGAAACATCTTGTGATAGGGAGAACTTAGATAAAATTTTCAATACATTACTTAATAGGGTCTTACTTCTTTGTCAATCATCGATAGTAAAAATATTGTTAGGAACTGTTCTTCTATTGTTTTATTTTTATTTATGAATATCCTCTAGTGTGATAAAATGATCATGCACACTCTGTAACTCTCCTGATAAAGGGAGAAAGTTTTTTAAAAATACCGGAAATCGCTTTCGGTGGATATGCTTTTTACAGCATTATCGTCGTTTGGCTTTTATTGCTTATGTAATGGGTTGAAATATCAGTCTGACGGAGAAACACATTTGAATATAAATCTGTCGACAGATCCACATGTTCATTGCAAAATTGGTGAAATAAAATTGCCCACCCAAACCTATTCACTATTCTCTCACGTTTCGTGACGTCCACGGGAGTTCATTGACCATTCAAATCGGTAACCTTATATAGCTTACGCTCGTAAATAAGTATTCATATATGCTCACGAAAAGGTACAAAACTAGTTGATGGGAAAGAAGAGTTCAATAGATCCCCGAGAATAGTTCAAATGGCATCCATTCCGTTTGCAGAAATATAAAAACTGTTGAAAATATCCACAAATAGTTGCCGCGTGTTCATTAGCCAAAACAAATACGAACCAGGAAAACATAATAAATCTCGTCCAAAATTACGTAAATAAATTGGAGCGAATTCAAAAATTCCGTAAATTATATTGACGCCACATGCACAAAGGAGTAATTTTGTTTCCTTCCCTCTTTCTGTACATAATTCTCTCTAATTATGTTGTAATGTAAAGACTGCGGCAGAGCAGAGACCATAGCTCAGGATTATGGGACTAGTTTTCTGTCAAGTAGGTAGGAAATCAGTGAATAAAAGAAAATGAACTTTATAAAACTATATTGTAGCCATAAAAAAAAACAAACATGGGAGTGCAAATTTATACCAACGTAATATTAAGAATACAAAACATAAACATACCAGATGGACTCCTGGGCACGCTAAGCTAACTAAACGAAGCCGAATATTGTCGGAAAACACCGGATGACGAACGAAAACTTGGTTCGTAGAGAGAAACGGTCCCGGGACGGGACTTCCGGCCTCATCAACCGGGGACGGCGCGGAATCCAGGGCGCCTAGGTCTTCCTTCTATTTGGGAAGAAGGCCGCTACACCTCCAAGGAGCGTCTCCAGCCTCAGGCTGTCTCAACAATCTCCAACCGAAAGGCACGTGGCCCAACCAGTCTGAAAGACTTACGGTTTCAATTACAATTTCAGTTTTACGGTTTCTCAACCATTCTGGACTTCATGACGCGGGGTCACACAGGCAATCCAGCCCCCATTCACTTCAAAGCCACGAGTCCCAAAAACATGACCACCCAAATGGCCAACTGCCACCACGGGAAAAACTAAGTGGGATTTACACATCCACCAAAAAGCGCACTGCGCACGAACCACTCGTGTTACTCAAAAACACCCCGCGTCCTTTTTGCGAAAAAATAAACTCTGATTTTCATGTTTATCGGAGATTAAAACACTTGTCTAGTGAGTGACTAATTCACCAACAGCTGCCCACAAGCTGTCGGGGAGGAAGTGACCATAAACAAACCCCCCTTTTTCTTCCCAAGAAAAATTGCCAGTCTCCAAAAAAATTACCATAGACAAAATAACCAAATAGGCAAGAACTGCACCAGTCACATAATATTTATGTGACAATGTACGCCACTATAAAATGAGTAGAGGTTTTCGTGACTCGATTCTCTGAACGTAATTATGGTGAAGTCAAAGAACGCTCAATTTCTAATAAAATGAGCTTTAATAAATAAAATAAAAATGACATATGATTACCGATTGTTTTAAAAATTGTATGAAAAACTTTTAATGACAAATTAAAGTTAACTATATCAATTTAACTTAACAAGGTAAAATAATTTGTGATAAAGTTATTCATATATTTTTTAAAAGATTTATTTACGTTATTGCATACTAGAGGAACCTGACACTACGGAACTTTGGAATTATTATTATCTAAAAAAATAGTTGTAGAACTATGTGAGCGGATCCATTGTTTATTAAGAATTTTCATTAGAAAAAATATTTAGAAAACTTGGGTACTTTGAGAAAAAAGTATTATTTCGCCTCAGGACAAATGTGCGACACGGATAGTATAATGTAATTCTATTACATGAAGAATAATTAGGAAGTTGTCTTTTTTGCGATTAACACATATTTTAATGAGCGTCATGTTTTTTTAAGTAAACATAACATATGTAAGAATCGTGTAAGGTCTTCTTATTATATAGGTGCTTTCCGATAATGGACAAGCATAAACAAATTCAACATTTGAAGTTTTTTGTGACGCAATTTATTAAAAACGAATAAATTATTGAAATAACTACTAGCTAAACACATTTAAAATTAAGTATAATTTGAGATTTTGAAGGGTATAAGGATTATCGTCAATAATTATTACATCTACCCTAATGATGGACACTGTAACACGGTCCGAAACGTTGGTAAAGGAGGAGAAGCGCACCGATAATCCTTTTACCGCTGAATATGAATACTAAACTATAATGACTTTATCATTATCAAATGTTCATTACAGATATTCATTGCAGTAAAATGTCATGTATGATAAATAACATTTAAATATTTTTCCATGGACGAACAATTTCATGATTGATAAACCACCCACTCCACCACAAAATCAAAGCCTGTTTGCATATGTTTTTATCAATATCGAATTCCTCTTTAAAATGCTACGAATGCTCTTGTTAGAAAAATAAAGTACAAGGAACGGGTGACTGTATCCACCCTTGATCTACGAAGCGTTCTCAATTTTATTGACGTTTTGCATCGTGTGTTATTTATTTAAGGTGAGGTTAATTCAAACTTAAATTCAATTGAGGTGATGGCACCTCTTAAATACTTAAAATTTTTATTTTTTTAATTAGTTTTATTCTAATAGAGACCTCCGCTCCGCATTGTGTGGTTTTGTTGTGGTAAATTCTCTAAAATATTAAACGTTAGTCAATTTTTATATACATACAATGTTGGTTTTCAAATGAACAAATTCATCTGCATGCATCAATTCCATGCAGGTAGATGGAGTGTGAAGAAAGAACGAATTTCATATTATATTACTTGCTTGTTTTTATGGCGTTTTATTTTCTTTGGTCTATATTTCTTTTGACATAATCGTGGGGGTAGATATTCGTATTTTGTTTACTCTTTGGGATTTCCTTTGTTCTTCTTTCCTGTAAAGCTCCGATACGGACCTGTTACTGTTATATTTATGTTCCCTTTTTATTTTCTCTCAGTCGCTTTCATCTTTTTCAGTGAAATGCCATTTTATTATGAGAACAATTCGTAAGCTTTATTTATCTATGATATATTATAAATAACTTATTGGAATAGAGTTAGTCATTTGACTTTATATTAAATAGCTCTTTTTATAAAAAAAGTTAATTACGTAAAATATTAACACAGTATCCATCGTGTACATTCCCTACATCATTAAGATTTCTACCGGTTGGATATTTGTCAGGTGTTAAGGTGCTTTGACGTGCAGCCCCATTGATTCCTTTGGCTGATTCACAACTGGGAGACACTACACTAAATAACACTAAATAAAAACATATTTATCCACGAATACTTAATTAATCATCCACCCTTATCTATCAAATTAGAAATTAAGGACCTTGGGGTTATATTTGATAGAAAACTGAATTTCAATAAACATGTCCACCACATAGTCCTAACGCATCTTCTATGTTTGGTTTCATAATTCGTTTCTTTTAATTCAAAGATCTTATTACGTTCAAAATAGGCACTGTGTTTCTCATACGTTTGTAGTTTCCTTGAATACGCTTCTCAAGTATGGAACCCAGTCTGTGCAGTACACAAAAATAGAATTTAAAGTGTTCAAAATAGATGTTTAAGTACCTAAACTTTCCCTTTTTTGCGATCTCTTGTTAGTAATGAAGACTCTGCAAAGTTCTTCAATATAGCAGAACTATAGCAGATTGAATATTGAATATGTAATGTGATTGAAAATTGCACATAACTTAATCGATAGTACTGATCTTCTTCAACGCCTATCATTCCATCTTCCAAATCGCAATAGCAGACAGTCGCTTACTTTTAATCTCCCTCTTTGCGAGACCAACTCCAAACAGAACTCATTTATCTATAGATCTACCCATTCATTTAACTTAAATTATTACCAAATGGATATTTTTAACTCGACTTTATGTGACATTAAACGAAAACTCACGAAGCAACATGACTCAAACTAGAAAGTTAAATCCCTATACATTCTCGTCCTTTGCCTCTCAATCCTATGTTCCTCCTCCACAACCCCCCCCCCCCCCCCCCCCCCTAATATAGTAACTAAAAAATTATGAATTAAATAATGACAATATTAGTGAAACTCAATCAAAATCTGAAGACAGAAAAATCAGAAAAAGATATTGGTTCCACTGGGGCACGAACCCAGGTCCCTTAGCTTACATGGCAAGTGCTCTACCGATTGAGCTACGGAACCCATTTCCAATCGGGTCACTCTTAACTGTATCATACTTCGACTAAGAACTACCAACACTATCTTCATTTTCATAACGCACATATTATTTATTGTCTTCATTTAATTAAATATTATAATTTGAGTTTTACTTATAAACTTAAAAATAAAAATAAAAAATAATTAATTAAGAAAACACCCTTACAATGTCACACTTTTTCATTCACTATAATCAGTGATAATTGGCATAATTAACTATCTTATTATTGTATTATGTGTATTTTGTAATCTAAGATTTTATTTATTTATTGAAAAAAAATAAGAAATACATGAAAACATAAGCTGCACATCTCACTAGGGCATTCCTGTATCGAGATATGCAGTTTTACAATAAAGTCATTTAAAAAAAAAAAGAAACATACATATACGAAATAAAAGAAATATAATAATAAACCGACAAAAGAAGCACTGAGTACAGTAATTTAAACATTACTAATTAATAATTATTACAGCTGGTCTGTATGCTCATTGTTGACAAAAATAACATTTTACTGTAAACTAAATATTAAAATATGTAAATACAAGGTACCTGTTGTGGCTTACCAGATGCAATAATAGGGTGATCATACCACAGTAGCATTAAATTATTAACAAAAAATTAATAATAATAAACAATTATGTAATAAATTTATATAGTTTATGAAATAACTATAATATATTAAGTAAATATGTAGATATTAATAAATTAAACTAATAATATAATATAATATAATTATGAGTAAACAATAATAAACAATTTAATAATAATAAGTAAATAAAGTACATAATAATTAGGAGTAAATACTAATAAACAATTATAATATTGTACAGTAAGTAAATTATGATACGAAAGAAGTAGATAATAGTAAGTAAATACTTATAACAATAAGCAAATTAAAAAGTACATAACAATAAATAAGTTAAGTACATACAGAGTAATTAAATATGGATTGTATCAAATATAGCTTAATTCCATATTGATTTATGATATAAGCGACAACATGGGTAATCCAAAACCATCACTCTCAGTTAGTTTACATATTTTGACCATTTTCTTGAATAAATGTAATGTACCAATAGTTTTTATTTTTTCATTGAGCATATTATAAAGCAACGGAGCTTTATATGAAAAACTTCTTTGTCCAAAGGATGTTTTGGTATATACTGGCTGATACATTAAAGATTTGCTGTAAACTTTCACTAAAATTAATAAAATGTAATAAAAAATAAAATAAACCACATATATCCAAAATTGTTAATTAGGTTTGTGGTTTATCACATGAAAACGGGTAAATTATACGACCTGATCATCGTTAACTGCTCGGATATGGAATTATATTACGAAGATATCCTGTAGGATTAAAAAATAGGACCATTATTTGAGTTTTGTGTCTATATATATGTATAGTTTTTCATGTTTCATATCGTGACCACAAAAGGTCTATAGAGTAAAAAAGCAAATAATTACACATGGTAATGATAACTATAAAATAACGAATATAAGAATTTATGAAATATGAATATTTACGTGCGACAAAACATTATCTCTCCTTCCAGGTGCTATTTGAAACGGGAAATACATACGACTGATGTTCCTGCTAGATTTATGAATTATTCTTCTGGCCATTTATCACGGCCAGCTCAACATCCAAGATGAGAGCTTATTGTCGCCGTAAGGGTTTCTTAAATAAATTGCAAAGAAGAACTCGTGTCGCCGGAGGATATACGAGTATGTAGATGTGTGTAGATAGACAACCTGAGGACCTAATCCTTGGAGCATATTGTATCATTTTTTTATATTATCAATTTGTTTTTCTTTTCCCTTTGTAAAATGTTGAAAGCAATACTAGGGACGCTTTATTCTTCCGAAAATCTGTTAGTTTTATCTACCATCGTGATATATGAATCGTTTTTTGTTTTCTTTCTTAAATGTATCTTTACATACGGTCGGACTGCGTGGTCGAGAGGTATGACTTTCGACTGGCGATCCGGAGATCGCGGGTTCAAACCCAGGGGTATGCAAGTAAATTTTATTTGATTGATTGTGTTATTTCACAATTTAATCAGTTAAGAATAATATAATGTATATTTTCGGCACGTTCCAAAATGGAAGACACTCTCGGTATCGCCCATGTGTAATCCACCATTCAGAATTGAAACGTAGATTAAAATGGCTTTAGACGTATTTGGTGACTAGATCTGAGCCAAGTAAGTTCCCACCTTCCTCTTTTCCATCTCCTTCCCTTCTCTACTATCTTAATCATCACAAAAATACTCCAATTGGGAATTCCATAGTCTCGCTGGCTAAGGGCGGTTGAGAGCAGTTGGGACTGTATTGCCTATTAGTTTAAGTAAACTCCCAACAAGATTTTCACTACGATCCAAGTGGCTTTGGAATAATCAGTTAACTATCAAAAAACAAGACAAGCAACAGCATAGAGATTTCGCATGCTGAAGCGTCTTGAAATTGTGGAGAAGCTGGGAAGTAATTGGATACTAGTAATTACATAAGAGAGGTAATTAGATATTATGTATGTGGTGATATGGCGCAGTGATATGATGAATATGTGAATACAGAGAGTGCATAAAGTCATCACCAATAATATTATCACGTTGGATGAGGGATAATTAAATGACATGTTTTTTTTTTCAGAAAGTGGGCAAAATAACGTGAACTATAGAAAGAGCATGGCACGTGAAAACGATTATTATTATTAATATTCACTTTTTTCGATGGGTATAAGTTTAGGTATGTTTGAATGATAGAAGATTTACTAAGAATTTTTATTCTAGACAGAGAACGGTTATTAAAAGCTAGAACATTATATTTTTCATGGAAATAAAAAGTTATTTTTAATACCCTTACTTCGATGTGTGAGTTTCTTTAATGAGTGAGTAGTACAAGGTGATATTTAAATATTGTGGTGTGTGAGAATGAGTGTGTGAAATACATATATAAAATTTTATTTTATTAGAACAACTCTCTTTTCATAACTTTTAAAGGTTATTCCAATCAATGTAATATATCATTGAAGAAGAATATTACACTAATAATTTAAAATCTAAATGATAATATGAAAGAGAACAACGCACAGAAAAATAAAAATATAACGGTCGCAACTGGGAATCGAACCCAGAAACTCTCGTCTTACCGGGACAATACTAATTCTGCCATTGAGACATCATTTTTGTCAATCTCATATTTCAAATTTCAAATTTAACAATATTATTTCCGACAATTTTTTTTTCCCAGTTGCGACCGTTATCTTTTTTTCTGTATCTTGTTCTCTTTCTCTATATTATTATTATTTAGACTATCAGTGTTATCTTCTTTTTCAATGATAAATCAAAATTATTCGTCAATGCTTTATGATTACATTATCAAAATGGGGGGTGTAGGTTTTTTTTTGAGCGGTGATAAGAAAATTTTTGTGACGTGTGTGGAGTTCTAAGCGTGATAATGCGAGTGTGAATTATAGAATTTGCAATATTTTTCAAAGTTTTATGAAAAATAACAGATTTTGACATCCAATAACACTCGTAAAATTGTAAAGGAAAAACGTTACTTCATTAATTGAAACCATATTTATATTTTTAATGTCACCTCGTTAGTACTTTAAGACACATAATTTTTTTAACACTCTATAATATTGTGTTTAACATTAACATTAAACTTGGGAGCCAGTTGATTGGCGTAGAAATTTTGAAAAAAAATATACCTATATGTATATATCACTATTTTATTACGACGTTATATTATGTATATGTTATTTTATTTAATAACTCTATTTATCGCGACCGTTTTTCATTCCTTCTGTCTGTAAGTTTTTTTCTGTACGACACCATGATAGCCAAGCGTAGCCAATATAGTGGCCCTTTTAATGTTTCCGAAAAGATTATTTTTATTAAATTTGAAAATTTTGGTTATTTTGACTTACTCATTCACATTTCTTTCAATATTATGGTACCTAAGTGCCTGAAAAAAGTTTTAAAAAATTATACCTAATACCTTATATTGTAATTTCCAAAGTACCTATAACATAAAATATTTGGTTTATAATTAAGTTGGTACTTATTAAGTAGGCACCTAATAAAAATTCCTGTGGTGCGAGGTCCACTGTTCACAACTACTTATAGTTGTTACAATATTAACAAATAACTGTAAAATAAACTATTCCACATTAAAAATTTCGAATAAAATTAAATACTTAGGAATAACAATAGATCATAACCTGAACTGGAAAGATCAAATCAACCTTACCGTTATCAAAATAAGGAAATTAATTTACATATTTTTAAAAATCCGAAACTTTCTCTCATTAGAAAATCTAACATCAGTCTACCATGCTACAGTCAAATCTCCAATACGCTGTAGTAAGCTGGGGAGCTGCATACGAAACAAATCGACTCCCTGTTGAAATTGTGCAACGTCTTATTATAAAAATTATATTGAAAAAACGAAGAGATTATCCAACTCACCTTATTTTTGAAGAACTTAAAGTATTAAAATTTAATGATATAGTTCGAAAAAATATAATAATCCAAATAATAAAAGAAAAACAAAATCATAGCTTTTTAACTGAAAGTCGTACTCGTCATAAACATATATTTCCAACACAAAAATGTAACACCTCATTTGTACAACATCATCACACATATCTAGGAAAAAAATACTTCAATAGCCTACCTGAAAAAATAAAAACAATCGAAGACGATAAATGCCTACTAAAAAGCAATTAAAGAGCAATTTAAAGTAAAAATAACAAATTGATAAAATTTATCATCATAACTTATATAGCTTGTAAATTTGTTTTTTTTAAGTATAAGATACAAAATATAATTTGTTAATATATTTTTAATATTTTCTCATCCCGATACTCGTCCCTTTTCTAATCACAAGCGTCTGCTTCTATAGAAGAGAAATATCATTAAAAAAAAAAAAAATCAGTGTAAATTTATAATGTAGTTTATTTGTATTAAAAAAGGGTTATTTTGAAATATAAATATTATATGTTATGTGTTATTTTTGCTGTATAAATAATGTATCTTATGTAAAAAACAAAAAAATAACAAAAAAAAAATATATATATATAATGTGAATAGGAAATAAAATAATTAATTTTTATCTATTTTGGTTCTCCAGATTTTATGTCCGGGTTAAATCTTTCTTTTTTCTAGAATAAAATTAAAAAAAAAAAAACAGGTACAATCATGACGAAAAATGAAGGATAAAAATATTAGTACCTATATAAAAAAATATGAATATAAATAAAGAATTATGAAGTTACGAAAATAGTTTACCATGACATTTTAACGGTGCGGTGCTCCATATTTTATGTCCGGGTTAAATCTTCCCCACAAGGAAAAACTTAACTCTTTCACACACTTTTCCACAAATGTTTATCTAGTCAATCCACGCTATGTAAGTGCATTATATAAGTAAAATAAATACAAAACAATACAAGAACAATGCGTCAATCTACCAGAGACCAAATGGGAAAAAATATTCACTGTCTCCAGATATTTTCATATCAGAGGGTTCGGCTCGATGGAACTCCTAACTGGACCGATAAATCCTACTGATCCCTCAATACAAATATTTTAAAAATCTTTCGTTAACCTACATGCATTTAAAATGACTGACTTTTGCATTTTTATATATAAATTCTTTGACAAATAATCTAATACGCCTATATTTTGAATGAGAGGGCTAGGTATAATTCCAGTAGCCGAAATAACAAATGGAAATATTTTTTTATATTCTGAGAATGCCAAATTCTTTTAATCTCATTTCCTAAATCTGTATATTTCTTATTTTTTTCTGAAACAGTTTTCTGAATATTACAGGAATTTGTAATAGCGACATCAACTACATTAGTTATTTTTTTTAATTTTGTCATTTAAAATTATATCGGGTCTATTATGACTAATTGTTCTGTCTGTTAGTATTGTTTTATAATATGTAATACATTTAAAAAAAATCATTTTCTAAAAATGAAATTGGTTCATATTCATAATATGGTACATTACGGCAGTCAATCAAGTTATGTTTAATTACCAATATTTGGTGAATTATTTTTAAAACTTGATTGTGCCTAAATGTATACTCGGACGGCGCTAATATAGAACATCCCGATAGAATATGTTCTATAGTTTCCGGAAAAGCCAAACATTTCTACATAAATCATCAATTTGATTTGTATCTTTGATGATATGCTTCCTATAATTTTTAGTATTAATGACTCTCCCTTGAACGGCAAGCATAAATCCTTCTATTTCTGCGCTCAACTCTCCAATACTCAACCATTTGTTTGACGAAAGTTTGTCTACATACGTTTGGTTGAGATAGTTTAAGTGTTTTGCTTGAAGAATTTTATTTGACCAGGAATCTAATTATTCCTGGTTGGTATTTATAAGAATGTTGGCATTCTAGTCGTATAAATTTAATGGAGAAATATTTCTATCTGCCTTGCAAGCTATTATATGTATTTCTTAACTATCATATCAGATGATTGCAGGTTTATGTTCGAAGTGTGGGAATGAGAGTTTGAAATAAAGAAATTGCTAGGTTTTTCAAAGCTTTATGATCATATTATCACGATGGGTGTGAAAACGTTTGTGTGGTTATCGGATAAGGTTGGTGGTATGAGAGTGAGGATGAAAATATGAACAAGAGAGACTAAGATGGTGGAAAGCCATGACATCATATGAACTCGGATCGTATTAAATATAAGGTGGGTATGTACAAAATCCTTCAGAGTAATAAAGCAGAGTTGTGCCAGATATTATATAATGTTGTGTCAGTATTCATTACCGTTGAATGAAAATTCGAAATCGTTATTACATTATTCGAATAGCAATACTCACACATTTATATAAATATTACAGTATATTTGCGTATCAAATATAAAACACACCACACCCAAAATGTACACATTGTTTATTGAAATATTTAAAATATTATCGTTTATTATTAATTTTTTTTGTAAAATAGGTGTGTACGATGTAGCCTCATACTAACGCCCACGACCTTATTTTATTATTTAAACATCAACCTTACAAAAAAATCACTTCTCAACAGTTACACTGTGTTTTAGTTACACATTGAACAAATTGCGTACAATTTTAAATTCGATTTGTTACTAATGAAAAAAAAATTCCAACTCTATTATTCAAAGTTAGCAACACCGAATCACACATGCGCTGATTGTGATTATTTTTATCGCTCAGTGTTTTGGGCTAAAGATAATATATTATGTCTAAAAATCTCTACATAAATCTGTTTTGTTCGTAAAATGATCAATTTACTATTATATTTGTATAATTCAATATACTTTGTGGGATATATCTTTCCGCGGCTTTAGTCAAGTAATCATACAATAATTGATTGTTTTAATAGAACTTTCGTTTTGCGTCAGAAAACGGTTTTATGGGTTATATCAATATTCAAATTGAATTTTATGGTGTTCATTTTATAAAAATTTCTTGAAACTTATGTTTCTTATAACATAAATGTCTTATACATATACTGATAAAAATAAAGGATGGTTTTAAGATGTTCAAGCAAAGCGTTAAAATGTCAGTTTTTTATTGTTAATTTTTGGGAATCAAAAGCAAACTTTAAAAAAAAATTGTTTATTTTACAAGCGAGGAAAACGAGAAGTTACACTTTTCTTGCAAATTACTTAAATAAAAGAACTGTGTTTTTGAATTTTGCAGTTTTTTTTTAAATTTCCCTACATTGTGATTAAAAATGTTTGTGGTATGCTTTTTTTTTTTACTTTTTTCGTGTTTTGAATGTTTAGATATGACAGTTTGTGAACAATAAAGTATATTTTAAATACAAAATCTAAAAGGTAATTTTATCTTTTTTCTAAAATGGTATTGTTCTGACGATATCTTTAAAAAATAATAAATATATGGGACTTTCAAAATACTTCGGAAAAATTGACAAATTAGATGATGTATTAATTTAATAACAGTGTATACAACAGATATGAAACACTCTTTGGCTGGATAAGCAATGTATAGATCTTTCCATGGGTTATTTTTCATCAGTTTCTATTTAGTAAGGTTTTCACATACACGGTCGTTCATCAGTTGAATAAAACATTCACGACGTTTTTTAGTAAGGCTGATAATATATAACTATATTTTTACAATTGAAGTTTTTCTTCCACGAAACATTGAAACATTGATTGTTTCTGGAGGCACGATGCTTATGCTGCCCAGTCAGGTGTCACGCCACTGTTTATCCATTCCATAGCTACCTTTGTTAGTCAAAGCATTTTGCTGCCAGGTACTTCGTGGAAACGTACATACATACATAGTGGGTTTACATACCTGATGTATGGCGATTCTGAGATGTATACTGAGTAGAACACTAAAATTCATGGCATTATAACCCTTACGACACGACAGTCCAGTTTATAATCCCTTAAGAAAGGACGGCCCTAATCATGACTGTGTTTCAGGAGGGTATTTCATATCCTAGAAATTAGTCTCATCCCAGAAATTAATGCCCATTATGATACAATATATTTGCAATATACGTGTTCGTATTTTGGCATTAAATCTTCAATGGTAGCATTATGTGAATTATAATCATTTAAGTTTATAACCCTTATTGAGGTTAGTGAAATCGATGTCCCCACGTATATTTTATGATTAACTTGTCCGAATTGAAACAATACAACATTCCATCAATAAATTTAACTCAGCCTCTAAACAACCTCTCATAAATATTGTATAAAAGAAATAATTTTCTTTCGAAACTCAATTATTATCTTGAAATTTGCAGCAAATAATAGGTCTTCAACTTGTCTCGTCTTAACAGAATTTGCGTTCATTAGTTGTCTTTAAATATCATGAAAAAGAAGCTTAGCTGCTTCGTTGAACTATACGCTCGAAGCTCCTGGGAAGTTACTCCCGGTCGCTGAAAGTTTTTCAGAAGTGGAATCTACTGGGTCGCACAATTAGCAGTTTTATTGTTTCACTATGTTCAGACTGTTAATCCATTAAAAACGTCAACTCTGAGAAGTTAGACTGGACGTGAAAAAAAGGGCTGATGTTTAATTAAAATCGCAAGGAAATGAAGTGCAATGTTTTGGATCCAAACACTATTTGCCGGAAATACTTCTTGTCGATCCCACAATTTAAAAAATATGGTCTTATAAAATCTTATTTATTTGTCTCATCGTCTCAATATCGCAGTGCGAGTGCTTTGAGTTACTTGCTATTTCACCCTAGAGGTTACAGATTCATAACCTTGCGTGAGCCTATTAAAATTAATTATTTTGTATATTTAAGAATTTAAAAAACTGTGTTCTATACTCCTCGTTTAAATGTGTAAATATTCTCGATATCACCAATCTAAAACTTTATTTAAAACGGCTTTGTTAAGTGATCAGATCTTATTTGAAAAGTTGCTTGAAATGACTTTAGTCGTGTTTGGTAACCAGATACTTTCCCGCCTTCTTCTCACCCATCTTCTTCCCACCCCGACTATCTCCTTCAACCTCACAACATACGCCATTTAGGGACGCCATAGTCTCTGGCTCCAGACGATTAGGAGCAGTTGGGACTGATGGGACTCATGTGCTGTACTCACATAATTATTTTTTGAAAGGTCTTAATATTCATGTACTTTCTTAACCTCTTCTAACCATTTTATCATTTCCCTTCAACACTTTTTAAGCCTCACAACTTTCCTTATTCCCAAATGTGGTATCATATAAAAAATAAAATTAAAACAACGTTTGTAACATGTTCAATGTAAATACAGGTAACAAATTTATTATTCAAAAGCAAATCAATATTCACCATCTTAATTACTGTCAGGTGTTATGTTCACCTTTCACTACGAAATGAATATAAATTACGTGAGCGCGTGCCTCATACCACCAACATTGTAGAGAATATCACCTCACGTGAAGCTTATATTTGAGTTTACCTAACTTTTCCTCGTCACGTTTAATAATCATCGTATGTATAATAATCCGACAGAATAATAAATGTATGGTATTATATGGGACACGAGTATCATGTTATTCTTACGACAAAAGTAAATCGGAAGGAATGAGAGTTAACATTTAATTAGTTATACGCTAATTAAAGGCAAACATTTTTTTATTATCTAGAAAAAAAAACAAAGGTAGACCAACATTATGTTTAGGAAGATATCTTCAGCGCCGTGTAAAAAATGGTATATTTTTTAATCTGTCGGTGTTTTATAACGTGATTTAAAGAATGTTTGATGTACAGCATTTTGGAATGTTTGCTGGTATCAGACATTTTTTTTAACAGTTTCAAGGCCTACTGCGTAGTCACGTGAATTTTATTGTCTCCTATTTTGTTGTTGAGAAATGTGTTGAAGGGGGTATTTTTATGAGCCGGGTCTTAGAGAGACCTGAAAGTCTAGTTTTATGCTGTTGTGAACTTGATGGTGCACAGGGGGTCACAGCTGGCTAGTTGTGTAGATCTGATTCCATGGCAAGACGTTTTTTTAAGATACAACAATAATTATTAAAAATCATTGACCAGGTAATAATGGATTATTAATCATATGAAGTGCACTCCTCTACATAAGGTCAACGAGGTTAAACCAATATATAAGGTCCAGCCCCGAGGTGGTGACTAAAATCAATTATCTGTCGTAATTGAAATCTGCACCGAATCAGCTGTTGATTACTACTACTGATGAATCTGCTAGCCCCGTAGCTTTTTGGAGGCGAGATTTAGTAGTAATAGAACCTCAACTGGTTTCAGAGACTCCCTCCAACCATTTAAACGAAGCTTTTGTTTCGGATACTTCCATCAAATTTCACTAAACCGATATCCGTTGATCTCCGTTGTTGAAACGTTAAATTTGGCAGGCATGAAACTTCATGAGGTGTCAACTTTTCGTGTGTCAAACCTGCCAGTTTCATTCAAACTTATTTTCTGGAAGGGGACCTTTCAAAAATATACCCTCGTGAACACTGGACAGTGCTGCCATTCGCACATCCAACGATATTATTGATGTTTAACAAAAACAGCGTGGGTGACAATACCTACAGATCCCTGTGGTACCCCCGTATTACGAGTACTCTGACGCCAAGAGCCGTCCATTTTTATGTAAACAGCTCGGCTCTTCAACTGTCCATAACACGTCATGTTCTTTTTTTTTAAGACACCGTGGAAGGTGATTTTTACATATTTTTTTCTTTACCCGTTTGTTTTAACATTCATATTTGAAGCAGTTTTCAAATAGCGGGTATATTCAAAATGTTACTTTAAACAATAATTTTTTAATCTGTCCTAAAGCTAAAGTTAATATTAGATACTAGTGTTGGTTGGTGGATGGTGGATCGCCACAAAACACGGTGTGCTTCAGTTGCAATTCAGGGTAATCATAATAATTACGTATATTCCTGGTTCAAAGCGTCTGTTTCCTCGTAGCAATCTCTCCGTCACGTGACATTCCGGAAATGTACCATGTGACTTGTGTTGTAACCGCAATATTAATTGGAGATTACGAGATATCATGCCGGCAATGACGACACAGATTTTATGTGACAATTCTGTTCGTACGAAACATTATTATTAAATTGCTCTTTAATTATTTTAATTTGGATTGCTTAATTCAACGGCATAATAAACAAGTTAATTATCATGGACACACATTTCTAATTGTTTACATAGTTTGTGAAATACTCCATTATTATAATTTTCAAAATAGGTTTATTCCCTTTTCATTATCGGGTCTTGGACCAATGGTTTCTACAAAGCTCCTCTAATAAGGACTAACATGTTGAAGCTTTGTTGTACATTGTAATATTAATTATTGAAAACAATATCAATAATCCACAATTAAAATATGAAACACAAATGACGCAGAAATTAAAAAGATACGGTCGCAACAATGACAGGAACTCGGAACCTCTACTACATCCGGAAGATATAGTATTAGAATAAAAACTACGTCACCATAATAATTAGTTATTTAAAACAAAAACATTTAATTTTTGTAAGAAAAAGTTTCTTTTTATTACTTTTTTTAAGGTTATTCCCATCAGTGAAATATATGTCCCAGTTGCGACCATTGTCTTTTTTCTGTTTTTATGTGTCTTGTTCTCTTTCATATTTTCGAGATAGATTATTATTGTTTACTTATTCTAAAAACATTTAGTTTATTAAAAAGTGTTCCCTGTGAAAATGGGAGTCTGTCTGACATTATAAGTATGCCTTCAAGATAACAATAAGATATCGTACAAAATTTTGATAAAATTATGAAAAAACTTTCCGAAGAGAGACTGGCCTACCTAAATTTGAATTACCTAATTAACGCAATATAGGATTGATAGGATAACTTTCGGGAACTTCTCATCGTTTCCTAGGATAACTGGTGATCGCTAATGTACAAACAACAGTTGACGTCGAATACATTAAGAACACTTAGTCATTTGTTAACTGTTTCTTATTTTTTGGCGATCTGTACTCATGCTTGGGAACAATGAAAAGTTGCCGAAAGTTATCCTATCAATAATTATCGATCGAGTTTGCGTGAATCCTGTATATCGTATTTATTCCTCATTCGATTTTTTTTTAATGTTTGTCCATTTCATAAAAGACGACATTTCATTTTGTTTATTCGGTTCTTCTTTGAACCGTTTACAAGGTATTAATTAAGATTTCCACCCAGATAAAAAGCTATCAATAATACCGTTCAAATGCAACTGCTGTATAACTAAAGATAAAAAAAAACCACCGCAGAAAAATTTCAGCTAATCATTAGAACATTTAGCTCAGGGGATTGGTGAAGAGGCAAAAATATTATTATTTGTTCGTTGCAAACATTACCAAAAAAATAAAACTTGCAAGAATTAATTACGAAAGTAAAGAAATAATTATTATTATGGAAGATTTTTGCTAATATTTCCGATATCGTTTTTCTTAGAAATTATTTTGTTTATTCCGGAAACGATGTTCATCTTTGGCCTTAGCCTTTGTCAGTGTGGACTTATCTGACAGCGCCAGCGCCAGAGAATGAAGAAGAACACAAGAAATGCGAAATGGGCGTGCTTCGTTATACAAAGTCTGTACATTCTTTGTTTAAATTTCATTTGATGAACTGTGTTACGCCATCATTATAAAATTTTCATTTCGATAAAATGGGATGGCTGGGGATGGCGATATACATACGATGTCAGGCAAGTGTAAGAGAGACTGAGATAGAACCGAAACGTACTAAGTCAATGGCAATATGGTTTCCATTAAATTCTACAGCATAGCAGGTTACAATATTGAATATTGTGGAGTCCAGGTAGTGTAGGGCAGTATTCCGCAAAGCGTGTGCCGCGGCACACCACTGGTGTGCCGTGGTCATTAGTTGGTGTGCCTTCACCACAAGCGAGCTAAAAAATAATACCCATACTTTTTTAGTAACTCAGGATTCAGATTTTGCTTCTCTGTTAAAAAAAAATAAGAATGGGTAGCAAAACTTGCTTATCTATTATTATTATTACTCATCTAAATTAACTCAACAAAAAATGCAAGGCAGGAATTTTAATATTTTTACGTCATCGAACAAGATTGAAAGCTTTCGCGCAAGGTTGGTGTTATGGATCTGCCATGATACCAATGGTAGAAATGAAATGTTCCCAAATGTCATGGCTGCCGATTCCGTGTCCTGCAACCTATAGACATGGACTGGATACGAAATCCATTCTCAGTTAGCATTTCCCTTGGACACTTACCGATAAACGAGCAGGAAGAATTCGTGGAGCTGAAATGCTGGTCGGATATTAAAACTAAAAATTTTCGAAACAGAGCTAGCACATTTTTGCCTGTATATAAAAAATTAGTTTCCATTGCTTTTAACCCCCCACGACCTACTTATGCGAATTAGGGTTTTAATTGGACTCAAACAACATTTTAGGCTTACTGTGGCTGTAGTAGGAGATTTTCAAATATTGTCGGGTTATTCGTAACCCGGGAATGTTTTTTTTTCTTTTTTAAAAATAAAAAAAAATTAATACTAAAACTCCGATTAAATTTAAAAAAGAGAACAAAGAAGAGTAGATGAGAGCAACATTTTATCAATGATTGCTCCAAATTTTGATCTCCTCCTTAAGGAGGCTCACATTTCTAAGCAGAACAATCGATTTTCTCAAAATTTCCCAAAATAGTTTAAATTTTTGTGGCTTGTGTCACCCTCGTCGAATTTTTAAGTCAATTCCACCGAAAGTTATTGTATATGGTTACTCAAAACGGATTTGATCCTAGTTTCCTCTCGTAAAAACCTGAAGGTACAGCGATCATTACCGAACACAAATTAAAAACTATCGTATTATATATTTGCCGTTTTCGTGAATCGCTGGATTTCGATGTTTCCCCATAACGTATGGATATTTCCCCTGAGATTCCCTTTTTATTAATATTTAGATTTTAACCGGTGGGATATAACAAGCATGCATCAAAAAAATATTACAAATATTTTTTTGATGTGCGTTATATGCACAGGTAACTTTGAAACATGCAAAAGCATTAATATTGAAAAATCTTTCATGGGCTCTTAATCATAATATTTTCTTATTATTTTATTTAATAATAAATATTAAATAAACATTTCTTTTTTCTTTGGTGTACCTCTAAAATTTCTTGATTTAGTAGGTGTACCTTGAACACAAAAAGTTTGAGGAACACTGGTGTAAGTAAAGTAGGTAACCATTTAATCATTTAGTGGATACAGCCTAAAGTCAAACAATGTTATCTACAAATAACATGCCACTATAAATAATTATTGGTATGTCTTTTTTAAAGATAACTTTGCTTGGCTTTAATACTTCGATAGATAGATACATACAGTGTGACAATATAATGTGGATACTTTACAAACTATTTTTTTCATTTCTATTACAATACTGATTTTGGAATAAATTATAGTACCTACCATGGTATAAAGATCGACAAAAGTTTGAAACGCAGCTTATCTAAGTTGTTTTTCTAGTATTCTGAGTAGATCCAATTGAACAACTCATCTAGCTTTTTATTTTTCTTTTTATAACTCAAAATTTGCAAATAACCTGAAGATTCTTGCATTCCTTATATCAACATCAAAATTAATTTAAAGGGTTGCTTGTAATGATGGAGGAATTTGGGGAAGATTGACGGAGGATTGAACCTGCGAAACTAACTAACCTACCTGCAACTTTTCTTGGCCATGTCAAATTGGCCACCCACTGTTAGATGGTAACTTTATTTTTAAAATATATATTTTGTTGCAGATGTCCCGCGAGGAGGTAGACAAGACGATCAAGGTGTCCCTGCCGGACGCGGCGCACGCGTCCGTCGTGCTGCGCGAGGCTATGAGCGTGGAGGAGTTCCTGGCGAGTGCTTGCGCGCGCAAGGGCCTGGCGCCCATGGAGCACTTCGTGCGCGTCAAGAAGCGGCGTGACATGGAGGACCACAATTACTTCGTGCCGCACCGCAGCGACCTCATCGAGACCTATGTAAGTCATTTTAAACATTTTAATCATTTTATACACGGAGTAATATGAAGCAGCTCACTGGCGGAAGAGTGGAATAATCCCAAATTTCAACATTGAAGAAAAATATGATAAAAAATTTCATAGTTTTTTCCACAAGACATGATGCCAATGACAATTTTACTTAGCCTCGCTTTGCTTTCGAATGGTATTTTAAAATTATTGAAAATAAAGTTCAATATTTAATTGCTATTGCAAAGTTTACGACCTCATTTTTTTCTCCATGTCAAAATGAGGGTTGATGATTTCGATGAAAATTGATTGAGACCAATATTATATTCTGCCATCATTCATTTATGTTGGTTATATTTTTTCCGAAGTCACTGACCTCCGAAGGCAATTTTCTTACAAATTTTACAAAATCTTAAATAACCTTGATAATTACCATGATACAAGGAAACTGAATCATAACCCTACCCTTTATGGTACAAAATCCCCTGGCAGTGCCCCAAACCTGTTTAATTTTGAAAGTTATCCCATAAGCAATATACAAAATTTCTTGGAATGTGCCATCTTCAACCTACTTCGGGTGGGGGTTGGGAACCATGTTAACACTTTTGTGACCACGTTGCCACTTTTATGACCTAAGAAAAAAAATAAAGGAAATATAGAAGCAATCTATATCCCACAAAGCCACCGCTATTTATATAGGTACATAATATCATTGGTCTGGTATATCTGATCAGTGGCTGTGTTACCATCGAGTTTGGATCCCACCCGAGCGTCGCGTGATCAATTCCTCGGCTGGCTAAGTCCTCCATCACGACACCAGCAACATTTTCCACTTACTGTGTTGGTAGTAGGAGGTTTTCAAATATTGTTCAATATTCGTCTTTCGTAACTTGGGAATGTTTGTTTTTTTTTCTTAACTCAAAATTAAACACGTGTCAGCCCTGGTCACAGCAGAACCGACCGCGACCTTGCAGTTTTCTGATAAGGTAAACAAAAAAACACATACATTTTCAAAGGAACTCTCCTACCGAGCATTAGATGGCTGTTAGTGATGTGATATGTGTGGCAAAATAGTTGGCAAGGAGTCTAAAGGGGTTAAATGCAGGGGTTAAAAGTACAAACCGTATTTATTTTCAGATGAAGTTAAAACAATCTCGAACGGTGAGCGTTGCCATCTTGAAACTTGGACATTTAAATTTTATCAATATACACAATTTTATCAAGTCTTATCTAAATTGTGATATATTCAACATTTCATCTCTTCTAAGTCTGAACTCGACCCCAATCTTCCATATACCTACTTTATTTTTAAATTAGCCATTTTAAATAAAATTAATACAGTAAATTCACTTTTCCTCTCTCCGTAGTTTAAATCGATGGCATAGAACCCACTTGACGGTTGAAAACCAGAAACATTTGAAAAAAATCCATACCTACCAACTTTTTTCCAACATTCAATAAAAAGTTTCCAGAAAAATATCGAATTTCCACAAAATGCTTTTGTTTGAGAAGGTAGGTATGTAAAACTCTACTTTTCACTGATCTCAATATATCACCTGGCAAAAGTATCAACACTTTGTCTTTTCTCGAACTATTTTTATTCCTCTTGGGTATTAAAGTATTGAGCCCTTTATCGAGTCCAACGACCATCTCTCTCTCAAGAAATGACTGAATAATCCAAAGGATATAAACACTTCATAAAGTGGAGTGCTTCAACTAACCAACTTTCCATAAATTCCCAACAGACATGACTATAATTTTTTTTCGAAAACAGGGAACTCTTTGTTTTTTGAAAAGGGTTGAATTCAATGTACCTTGGAAATATAATGCCTACGTGAATTTAATTACTTTTTTAAAATTTCTTTTACGTTATTTAAAAACATTGATGCAAAAAATCTTGAATTTCGAAATTAATTTTGTGAAACTGTCACCAGTAAATTCCTAAAACGTAAAAAATTGCGATATTTTTTTCAGTAGCTAAGCCTGAAAATCGCTTACCCCTTAGCAAACATTTCAACCGGACCCATACCGAGTGTCGCCGGAAAATAACATCTCAAATTTATTCTGTCGTTTGAAAATATAACAAGAAATTGGGTCGCATGCTAAATTTAAAAAAAGGTTATTAAAAAACTTTGTTTCCTTAAATGTGGGAAAGAATAATATATTCCGAAGTTCTTTGAACAACACCATCAAGAGGTTTCTCTCATTTTTTAAAAGAAAATATCATAATTTCCTTTCCTGCTTAGATAAATAATAATCGATCCGTGCGAAATAAGATCTCAACGATTATTATTTCTAAAATTATTCTCTCTAGACTTTCCCAAATTTCAGTATCGCGCTAGTAGTGAAATAAAATAATGGCAGTTGTTTAAAATGTG
Organism: Limnephilus lunatus; assembly: GCA_917563855.2. Classification (NCBI taxonomy): domain Eukaryota; kingdom Metazoa; phylum Arthropoda; class Insecta; order Trichoptera; family Limnephilidae; genus Limnephilus; species Limnephilus lunatus. Next base: position 66,534,552 of record OU830597.1, on the reverse strand, counting down.
GCAATGTTCCCTTATCTTTAAGTAATTTTAAAATAGAATTAAATACCATTAAACAAATTGCAATTAATAACGGTTATACTTCAAAATTAATAGAAAATATGTTAAACAAAAAATAAAAGAAAAAGTTTTTTAGATCTTTTGTTTATCCACACGTTGTTGAAAATGATAATAATTGGAGAAATTTTTTATTTTTAAATAAAAGCATTTCAAATTTAATAATAAAAAACATGCCAAATAATATACAGCCAGCTTTTTATACAAATAACAAATTAAAAAATTATATATTAAATAATAAGGATAAATGTGATTTTTTTAAACAAATCTGGGGTTTATAAATTAATTTGTAATGATTGTAACTTTTTTATATTGGAAAAACTTCTAGAAATTTTAACATTAGAGTTAAGGAACATATAAGATTTTTAAATAATAATTATTATTCTGAATTTGCCAACCATATTTTGGAAACAAGTCATTATTTTGATATAAATACAGGTCTTAAAATTTTACAAGAAATTAGAAAAAGCATTAATAGTAAATTGAATATTATAAATAACCTTTTTTTTAAATAGCCATCTTTTAAATTTATTTTCTTATTATTACTTACAATAATTATAATTATTTATTTTTTGATTTAGACTAATTATTTGTTCTTAAAAGTTTATTATTATTTAAATGCAATTTTATTTTTTCTTACATAATTTTTATATTTAATTTTGTATAACTATTTTTATGAGATTTTTAAGCAATTAATCATCTCTACTTTTTAATATTTTGTCTTTGTTCTAATTTATTCTAATTTGTCTATACTTGTTTGTCATTTATTTTTCTTTAAATTAACATATCCTGATGAAGATAACATTGTTATCGAAACATGTTGATATTGTTTATAATATAGTGGTTTAAACAAAGTGATATATTATTCATTATATAATTAATGATCCCACAATGTAATTTTGCGAAGTTTGAAGAAGTGATCACAATAAGTTTCTGATTTCACATTTTGAATAGTACTGTGTGTTTGGTGCCTGTGACACTGATCATTAGATAATTATAATATCACACCTGATCACTAAGCTAATTAGTAATAATTACGATTTGGTACATGGCACATGGAACACAATTGAAGGGGGGTGAGATGCACGACTGTATCGGTCGATGCATTGAGATTTACTACAATAGTTACCATTATCTACTAGGACGGGTTGTTTCACAGAATTTGACATCCATCAAATTTCTTAGTTAATATTCAAGTTCTGGTATTATCCAAATATTGTGAAACAACCGGCCCACGTTGAAATAATAACGGAACTAGAATAGAACTTTCGGGAAACGTGAATTTTAACTTTTAAATTTGATGAATTGATCAAATTCTTATGTTACCACGAATACAAGTAATGGGCATAAAAATCGCTTGGCAAAAGAAGTCTAGAAACAATCGATTTTAGCGTTTTTATTTTTTTGTGAATAACGAGCTCTTGCCATGTCAGCAAAGGGCCCTGGGTTCGGGTCCCAGTGGAACCAATATCTTTTTCTGATGTTTCTTTCTCCAGATTTTCGATTGAGTTTCGCTAATATTGTCCTCATTTAATTAAATATTATAATTTGAGATTTTACTCATAAAGTTAAAAATAAAATAGAAATAACGTTTAATCGAGGGAAACTATCATAAATAATCTTACCCACTAAACAGTTTAAATAATTTTCAAAGGAAAAGTTAATTATTTAGTCAGTTACGTGTTTATTTTTTATTAGATATTGAGCCATTTAATTTTTAATTTTCCTCAATAAAAACGACGGGAAATGCTTAAGTTTATACAAAGCATATGTTTTTGACAGTCAAAATGTGAACCAATTTGTAGTAAAGATTTATCGAAAATAGAGTTTTCACTGAAAGCTTCGCTTTAATAATACACTTTTTCAGAATAACTTCCGCAACACACAAAACCACAAAACTTGTTACGTGCAGATATATTATACTATATTTTAATTTCCTTGGAAATATTATAGTTCTGTAGCCTTTGCATTAAGTTGCTAGTAGAGTGCAAAAGGTTTTGATTGACTTTGGGTCGAGGGGAATAAGGTTTTTTGACGAAAAAAGAGCTTTGAAAAATCAAAATCGAAATTTTGGTGACCCGACAGTTGGCCCGCGGAATAATAATAATAATTTTTTGTTCATTATTTACCAATTTCAAACCTAAAATCGACTTCAAAAATTCCTTAATAAAGTGGTATGATTATTATCTGACGAATTTATTAACAGTGTCGACTTTTCGTATTTGTACGCTGGTATATACAGCTGGTATATGCGGTATAGTTACTATACCCAAGAATAGCCAAGTAGTTTTATCCTTGATGCAATTGAATGAAAATATGTGTTATACTTTTGTTATTCGGCAGTACGTCATCTGAGCACATATCTTTGGGAACACAGTTATATTTTGTGTAACTACTTACGTATGTCATAACTACGTATATCATATTTTTCCTAAACCAACTGCACATTGCATATACCTAAGTATGCCGGGGGGCTAACCATCGGGGGATGAACTGTCATGGAATCATATTTTGTTTCTTAAGGAAAATAGCTAAGTATGTAATTTACGAACTGAATGAACTTGCTCCGAAATTTTTAAATATGTTTGTAGGAAAAAATATATTGGGTGACGATAATAATTCGAGTATATGACTCCTTCAAATTGTAAACTACGTGATAATTTACATTATTATACTAGTATTTTCATTGAATAGGTATGTGCATTCATCGTGGAAATATAAAAACTACCTTCGGTTAAATAATTAGGCGAGTTTTAAAATATATACATACATGTATATATATAAACATATGATGACGTGACAAAATGCTATATGACCGCGTACGATACGATTTTTTTAATCAGTATCGGTGTTTATTTTATTTTTTATTTTTTTACTTTATTTATTCTCATTTCTTTGTACATATAATGTATAATAGCAAAGTAAAATTATAACATAATACATAATAACAAATAGTATGAACAAGAAATGAAAACCCACTAAGGCCTGCCTGAGTGTGGGTAATATTAAAATAAAATACTATATTTTTTCTAAGTACACAAAGTATAAAATAGTCTTAAAAAAAACATATAAAATATAAAGTTAGTATAAAAGTTAGTATTACATTATATTATTATATTAAAAAAAACTGTCTTCTTATAAGCGCCATTTCGAGCGAAACATAAAATAAATTAACACACTTTAAGTACACCTATATTTAAACATACTTACTTATGAAATTTATTATTTGTTTTTGAATTGTTTTTGTCAAGTCATCGTTCTCCATATTACGCAGTTAAAATTTTTTTAACAAAACAAAAAACCAATTTAAAAAATGCACTAAAAAGTAAATAAATAATTTCGTACGATTGTTATTTTTGGAGTCGGTGTCAGCCAAGGTAACTACATACATAGGAAGTTAGTAATAGGTGAGATGTGGAGATCTTGGCTGACGGCGACTCCAAAAATAACAATCGGACGAAATTATTTTTTTACTTCTTAGTGCAATTTTTGAAGTCGTTTTTTGTTTTGTTAAAATTTTTGTTTATTGTTTGATTTTTAGTGACGAGCGTGCGTAAAGAAGTTTTACTTCAAAAAAAGAATCATCGAAATCTGTTGGCGTAATATTGAGTTATTCGTCCATTTGTCGCGCACATACTTATTGCAAATTTAAGACATATATGGTTTTCTCATAGATCCCATTGTCAGAACTGGACCAAATTAATTGGGACCACACGGAAAGCACCAGCTTTCTAATAAAAAAGAATCATCAATATCGGTTCACCCAATCGAAAGTTCTGAGGTAAGAAACATAAAAAAAAATAAAAAAAATTGTCGAATTGAGAACCTCCCCCTTTTCGGAGTCGTTTAAAAAGAAGACAGTTCGAATGCGAACTGTACTCAAAAGACGCAGTCTATTTTTTTTTTACGACGTCAGAGCCAAAATTTAATTTTGGCTTTGAACCCATTTCTCAGATTTTAATACCTTATACGTACATTAAACGTTAGTTCATTTATAGTAGATACCGAGTACCTACCACAGAATGATTTCCAGAACAGCGATTTTACTGATGAGTGTACGATTAACGAAACTAATGTGAAAAGTTTAAGCTCGGCGATAGTAATGGTGTAAAGAAAACGATTTATTGAAGGATCGACTAAAGAAAACATTCGTATATGTTAATGCAGCGAACAGCGATAAGTTAACGCAAACATAGAAATGTTACTTACAAAGAAGATTTATTTCGCATAGGGGCATTACACTATCCATATATATATAGGAAGTCCGAGGTTACTATTCGGTACTCGAAGCTATATAAATAGTGGCTATATATCGGATAAGTTCGCCGAGTTTTCTACCTACTGCGAGTAGTTATTTATTGGATAATGTCAAGAGGATGGTAAAATACCCCTTAATGTATTTGCCAGACTTTGTTAATATTATTGAGATATTCCTGATATTATAATGTCAAATTTATTTTACCAATTATTTCTGCCACAACAAAAATAGTTTGACTCTCCCACAATTTTACAATCGGTGGGTGACGTAGAGCTTTTTTCACCGTAACTATTCTACGAAATATATTTTATAGTTAAAATATATTTCAAAAATATTGTAGCGATCGCCTTGTAAATAACTTTAACGTATTAATTTTTAAAAAATCATTGAAAAAGGCTTCACTCTAAGTAATTCGATACCCCTCTATGTATATTATTGTTTTCCATACCGTAAAAGCGTTGAGAATATTATTTTTCTTTCATATTTTCCCGAAAACAAAAGGAAACCGGATAGTCGATGCTAGTAGGAAAATATGATGGAATAGTTTATATGTATACGAATAAGCAAATGTAAAACTCGCATTATCTTACCATAGTTACCTGACATTCTTCTGCATTGTAGGTACCGTATTGTATTAAAATTCTTTTTTTTTCTTATATTTTTTATATGATGCATTGTCGAAAAACAATTCAAATAAATGAAAAAATCTAATTGTCTTGTCATGGCTTGTCTAGCCGTAGATTCAATCGAAGAATAGAAAACAAAAGCAACGGAAATACATAAAATTAATTACTATTTTTAATTGGTAAACTAATGTTTAAGACAAGATTTTTATGCATAGCACAAAGGGTAACAATTATTATAAGTAATAATTATTAGCCTGAAACACTCATCTTGAAAAAATCTCCCGAGAAAAGATAAATGCCGCCGGCGGGACATGAACCCGCGTCCTTCTGATATCCGATCAACTGCTCTTTTATCCATTGAGCTACGTCGGCTTATCCCCCACCCGTCAAATAATTCAATATATACTAGTGTTTCATTCAACAATTACTGCTTATTACATTTTTTCACCTGAAAACAACCAACTTTATTTTCCCGTCGGCGGCATTTATCTTTTCTCTGCAGATTTTTTCAATGTTGATGAGTGTTTCAGGCTAATAATTATTGCTTATAATAATTGTTGTATAAAATTAAGTTTAGTTCTCTTCACTAGAAGAATGGCTAATCCCTGGAAATTCGTTTAAAATTAATCAAATTTTCGAAATGTTGTTTACCCGAAGACGTGTAATATAAAATTATGGCCGCAGGAGACTGTAGTCTTAGACGAGTTTGCAACGAACATTTTTTTCGAACCTCCGCGCTGATGTATGGCGGTAGTCGCCAAGATCGTCGAGAATCGGATATTTGCCTATTCCTGGTGAGGAAAGAGGGCCTTTTTTGAAAAAAAATTTCAAAGATAAGCTCGTGTACCATAATAATATGTAGATGGGCAACCTCAGAACCTAATGATTGTATAATTTTTTTGACATTATCAATTGTTTTTTCGTTTCTCATCTGAAAAAAAAACTTGAAAAAGTTCATAGGGTCGCTTTGTTGTGACGAAAATCTGTTAGTTTGGTCCTAGTGAATAAATGGGCATTATATTATTGTGCCGTGTTAGGCTTCCCCAATTAATAATAAATATTATTATATCTATCGGCTGGTAACTCGATAGTAAGAGGAAAGGTGAAAGAGGAAATTCACTTAAAGTACAGACGAGTGGGCAGTCAATAGTCTGTCGCCTAACTCGCTAAAGTAGCCCAGATTAGCCCGGGGGAGGTGATGTAGTGTGGCATGGCATATTTCCACATGGCATCAGTTATCATGACGTGGTCAGAAGAAAAATAAGCTCCTATTAGGATTGTTTCATTTTCAAAAAAATTCTTACAAATAGTTTCATCTGCGGACTCACCAAATACCTCTTTCTTCTAAGAGATATTTCCTTAAATCATGGCGTTGATCATTTCTCAACAAAAAAGTATGTTTCAGGTTTTATTGGATTAACAAAAAAATACCCTCCTGAACTTCGTTTCACGATGTTTCATATATCCCATGTCACTGTGTTCTGGGAGATAAATTAAGGCAATTTTTTTAATCATCTCAAATCGGCACTGGGAAGCTAGGAATCCTATGCGCGCCGATGGATCAGCACTTTGAGGCTTAGAGGTTTAAAATACCATGAATAGTAAAATACAAATGGCGCGTGGCGCTTCGTATTTACCGTGAGAGCGTCACTCGCCAGAGCCACGTAGTCTGCCACTTCCTGGGCTTCCGCCCCAGTATTTTATGAACTCCTGCTATAAACAATGACACCGCCATTATAAAGATATTTTATTGTGTATTTATTTAGATATGCTCTCAAAGATCGCAGGCAGGGAAGTAATCCTTATGAACGCATAGGCCCTTGTACTACATTAGCTTGTGTGGAGACTGTTTTCAATGCGTAACTGTCGTGTTAAGTATAATAAACACGACATACCCACTCAATATAACACACCCTCATTAGCTCACTGGCTTAGAGGCTTCGCCTATAAACTTGTTTTTCCACTGTGAAGTTTTTACCCATATTATTTTTGCTTTTAGCTTAATGGAAGGTGTACCGAGGTGCTTGTCCGGAAGAATGCCTTCGTAGATTTGAGATATTATCGCGTAAATATACGCAAACGCAGCCATTTTACCCAAAGCGAAAGTACACGTCTCATGATTCTCAATAAGAGAGTTTGAAGTATTTTTAAAAGAAGAATGTAAAGTATTTGAACATGGAAAGGTTAGCAATTAAGGACGTTAATTTTCTACCTTTTTTTTATATAGGTGCATGTATTTGTCGACTCGAAGGTTTTTAACATTTGTTTTATATTCTTAAAAGTATTTCACCGCCTACCACGTAAATCATTTTTACGGGTTTTTTTCATTTTTTTTATCATGTCGGTCCCTACTCATAAGACCGAACAGAAGGGAATTGTTGATAATCTGGGAAACCTTCTTCCCAACTTGCTCGATTTGTCAAAATTGAAAAAATAACAATTTATTATTTGGATTTTTTTCTGAATGCATTTGAAGTAATTAACTGTCTTAGTACCTATCAGTGACATTTCCTTTGATGTACTCGTACTTTTCACAAAAACTAGTGTTTCGATTGGAAATGTAATTGCGAAAAGATCGTAAAATGGGCTTACATGGAAATAAATATTATGTTACTATGGAATATTGAGAGAATTTTTTTTATTTCTAATTTATGTTAATTCCACTCGTGTGGTGAAATTAAAGTACATACCTACTGACATTACAATAAATAAAGGAAACTCATGATTATATGATAGGATATACATATGAGTATATTATGAAAGCCGGGTGGATAATTTCATTGCGGCTGATCTATATATTGAAATAGTCCTGATAAATGCCAGGTAATATATTATTTTTGGATCCGTTAATTCGTTCGAATTCGATTGCGATAATATTTTGACCGAATACGCGCTATTCACAAGCTTATTTTTATCGTATCAGGTATCCCTGCCAGGTAGGCTTTGTCAGCTGGTGTCAGTTAGGTACGCATGAATATATCGATAATCATACAACACGGATTTATTTTAGTCAGCTCAAATAAATCGTGTTCAACGCGTTTAATCGGAAACAAACAAAGGGATAATTTTATCTGCTGGTAAATCATGTCCGGCAACCCTCCTGTCACAAGGACCCTTCCTGTCAGGTTTCAGTTCCACGCACTTCCCTGCATCATCGATATACTCTCAATCACCGGTTTAACTGACAGAAATTTTGAGTATCTAACTTTTGCGGAAAAAATGGTAATGATCTTAATAAATGGTCATGTCTTATCTTGATCACAAAATTATCACTTTTTTACAATGACGTTACCTATATGTAATATGTAGACGCGTGATAGAAATTTCAAAGAGGTAAGATAAAAGCAATGCGATTGCACTACACTCGATTTCATAGCTTTAGTTTTTAGTACTAAACTGCCAAGCGTCGAGTAAGGTCGTGTCCTACCAGTAAGTAAATTGCATTAAAAAAGCGCCAAATGCCCTCATGTGTGATGAGAAAATGTTAACATTACAAGGCAAACACTAGTAAAATCCAAGAAATAAAATTTCATTAATAAATACACACAATTTTATGATTATTATAAAAAATTCAATTGTTTTCCAAAGATTTTTAGCGCCATTGAAGAAAGTGAGATACAAAACGTAGCAACAATTAAGTATTAGAAAGACAACCTAGGACTAGTAGGTCGTCTCAAACAGCATACCTTCTTAGTGTAAGTGAGTAAGAGTATCTTGGCATCACAGTTACACCCGATGTAGAACGTAGTATTCGGCGCGCATCAAACGCCGCCCAGTCTCATAACTTATGTCGTTCATACACACATTCTTTGAATGACTATCTTTTTCATACGTGAATATTTTTTAATGAAGAAGATACTGAAAACAAAAGAGTGTTTTTACTTGCCACTTTCTATCTTGAGTTTGTGAGACAATTCCTAGTTTATATATCATATATAACGTTTTTGATTATTTATCATTACTTTTGTGCTATCAGCATCATAACATTCCGTTGCCTACCAACTGTTCGATAGAGGACTACCCAGCCTGCTGCCATTTTCCGCGGTTCCATAATTTACGCTGCTACGTATTTCTGCCTAACTTGATTATCTCATCGATCCAGCGGGTTTGGTCGGGTTGAGCCAACCTCTTGGTCGCCATTAAATGACGCGATTTTCCCGTCTGAAAATTTTTCATATATTTTTTATTTTTTTACACAAGCTCCGCACAGGAGGCCCTCAGGAAAAAAATCCTTCAGGGCCTATGTCATCTGTAGAGATGCTGTGTGTAAGGTATTTTTATGGAAAGGAAGAAGTTCTGGGAAGGAAGAGGGTATTAGGGATGGGTAGGAATCTGGGGTTCAGTGTGTCTAGGAGTAACGGACGTATTCATCCATCCCTCCCACTACGGTGCAAGACAATGTTACGAGAGAGTTCGGCTGGAGAATAAGTCAAAAATCTCCTTCAACCATTCTCTCCCAATACGGCCTGCCATACAGCTGGTGTGCAGACGCATCCGCCGCCAAAACCCTGGATAAACCTCACCCCATAAACCCGGGCACCCCTGCTAAATCATCAAACGTAGCAAACCACTTGGGTTGACCTATTGAAGAGTTGTTGGTTATCCAATAAATTGTTACCGGGGCGGCGGTACCCACACCCGCCTCCAAATTGTAGTAAAGTACTTTGCATGTCTGAATAAATATAATAAATTCATAAATAATGGTCGTGATAGTCGGGATAAATGTAATAGCTGTTTTCTTTACAAAGTTAAGAGCTTCCTTAGGGTCAATAAATCCCGGAAAATGGCGGAAATCCTTGCTTTGTGCAGCATTCAATTACTTCTACGAAGACTTGAACAATTGTCCTCTTGATATATGTACATGTGATACCATTGTGCTGAAATCTCTCGTCTTATACAATCTGTAGATGCGTAGTGAATATCTTTGTAAACAACCATACCAAAGGACCAATCTTTTCACACAGAACTATAAGACAACTGAAACTGGATGAAGAAATACTCGATTAAGATTCGAAATTTAGTGGAAAAGTGTTTAAAATATCCAGTCGAACACTGCAATGCAACCCCTGAATAACACAAAATGGTTATATTGACCGCACTGTGTCCTGTGCGCCCTAAAGTGAACATGTTACTCTCTTCATTATGGATCAATGCCTCATTTAAATCACACAAAAACAAAATCTAATTAAATAAATTAGAAAAATATATTTTCACCTCGGGGAATCGAACCCAGAAGATTTCGCTTTCCAGGTAAATCAGCTAACCACTGCCCCAAGGTGTCGATATCCGATTCGGTCATTTTTAACTGTATCATCCTTCGATAATAAGATGATGTGAGTGGTTCTTAGTCGGATTATGGTTTAGCTAATATTGTGTTCATTTAATTATATATTACAATTTGAGGTTTAAAATAAATACAAAATAAATAAAATCAATGGGGTAACAAAAGGATCATCTTAGTTCTAGACCAGACAGTTAACTTTTCGTGAAATTATTTAACTAAACATGGTAAAACTGTAGCACCCCCCCCCCCCCCCTCTCCGATTTCATCCATATAGAAAGTCACTTAAATTTCAATCCCCGTGCCTAAAACTGAACGAAAAATTCCGAAAATCAAATTTTAATGATATTTACATGATTCCCATTTTTAAAACTATTTTTTTTATTAAGACTCAATACTGTACATTATGATACAAGTGAGAAGGTATATTAAATTAATATGTTATGGTTATAGTCAGAGGTGGCTCATGACTAAAATTTACAGCCGTGCGTTTCACTTTTAAAATATACCTATTGTGTAATACATCTCGAACTCATTCACTCCACTAAGTTATATTTATTAAATAGTTGAATAAATCATACTTCTCCGTCAGCGTTGCAAGAGTAAAAGACACGAAATTCACGCAATGCAAAACTCGGCAGGCCGAGTGAGGCAGATTACACTTATGGTTCCATGACAACTCAGAATCATGCAACTTCAACGCCCCATTGAAAAGTCATTAAAATTTAAGAAAAAAATTGAAAAATAGCCTATAACCTCACCTAAAGTAACCTATTAAACTATTTTTCTTCACTTTTAATGACTTTTTAGAGGAGGTGTTGTAGTTGTATGATTCTGAAATGTCATGGAACTGAGGTGAGAACAATTCTCAATCTTTACTAATAATAATAAAGAGGAAGACAGTGTGTAGAGAAATAGAGATAAAGATAAAGATTATGTAATGTTTTTTTTTTCTTTTGGGCACACCACACTTCAAAACAGAACCTTCAAAATAAGTTTACATTAAGTATGTTGCACCAGTTAACAGTGTTAACTATTTAACAATTTTTAAGATAAACGTGCTAAAAAAATATTATTTAATCTCGTAGGTCTCTGAAAGTAAAAGACTTAAATTCGAAACGAATTTAGTTTCCCAAACTACTCATAAATTTACATCATTCTGTAATTTATTTAAAATTTATGTAGATACCCAATTAATTATTATTGTCATTAAATTAGTACGAGCATGTAAGAGATAAGTTTGAGATTCCCAATTAATTATTAGCGATGGATCGTCGCCAATACCTGAAACTTTCGGGATATACTCCTCTGCAATATAGGAAGCTTGTTCATGCAGGTAAATACTAGGTATTCATTACTGTTATGAATAATATATAAATACACCGGAAAGCAATACTGCCTTAACCGCAATTGTAAGCCCATTGTTGAATATATACTTCCTTGGAGGCGTCCTAAACTTCTACCAATGGTTTCAGTAACAACCTGAACTGTGGTTTTATTTCTCAGGCACTTGTTGGAGTTGGATATCACTGTCCGGATCCAGTGCGCCGCGCCGTGTGACTACGGAAATCCCAAATTAAGGAAACTTATTAAGGCATATTAAGATATCAGCGATATTTGCTCCCGATGCGATTAGCGAAAACCGAGTGGGTATGCGGTATTCGCATTGTTCAAACCTAGGTGAACATCGGTTCTGGTATGTGTAGCGAATCGTTGTTGATTTTCACCTATCTAGTAACTTAGGTTCGTTCCGTCCGTGCTTCACCAATGAAAAAATCATATTTTTATCGAAATGAGTAGCCGTAGCTCGTGTTTAGCAAAACAAGCGAAAGATATCGCCTATCCAGGAGGTTTGGCGGAATCGACTAGGTTCTGGTTTGGGGGCATCCATTTATTATGTGAGCACAAACGGGGTGGGGTCCAGCAAAATCTCACGTTACTTGATAAAAATATACGAATTGGCCCAAATTTATCTCACCGAGGGGGAAAGGGAGGGGGTCTCGATTGGAAGAAAAACTGCTCACGTAATTAATGAATTCCCCCTTTCTTCTAGTCACGAAAGCTCATACAAATATCCAACGGAATCCCGCAAATTTTTTTCTCACTCACAACGGCTGCTAATTTCGCTAATATAGTCTTTAGGCTGAATGAAATGAATAGGGGAAAGAGATGAGGAAGACTAGTAAGTACCTGACTTTCGAATCTGAAACCAATTTGTTATTAAGAGAATGTTCCACTGACTGTCCGGTGAGTGGCTGAGTTGGTATCGCGTTTGGGTCCTACCCGGGCGTCGCGTGTTCAATTCCTCGGCTAGCTATGTTCTCTATCACGACATAAGCAACATTTTCGGCTTAGTGTGGTGGTGGTAGGAAATTTTCAAACATTGTTGGGTTATTCGTAACCCGGGAATGTTTGTCCTGCTTTAAAAAAAAAACAAGGAGTACATATAGGATTGTAAATTTTTTTTATAAATCATTTGTGAAAGAACCATTTTTCACACGCCTGGATTCCAAACTGCGAAACTGGGTTGAAATCGGTGCGCTCTAGGCAAACTTACTTTTCTTTATTTGTGAATTCAGGTACCTATGTTTTCCGGGATGAGCACTTTAAATACGTACGACTATGACCGTATTGGTCTTGGTTCAATCCTCGTCAAACAAATAAAAAGACATAAAAATGTTTTTACCTCACTATACATTGCTTTTAATAAAAAGAAAAAGTCTTCCAGTTTCCGTACAAAAATTTTTAAGCGAAACTTTAATCAAATGGTCAACATAATATGACTATGACCAGGGTAATCATTTTTTAGTCCATCGCCATCAATCATTTTATGCAATCTCACCTCAAATTAATTTTTGTTTCTGCTCAAAGTTATAAGTGGCTCTAAAGAGAACGTATATGTTATAATTTCCTGCCATTGGGTTAGGGTTATTGGATTAAATTACTTTTAAGGGTAAATGTGATGGACGGAGCATTCATTTAATCCTGCAAAGCATTACCTTCAGAGCTTTATGAAATTAATTTTGTTAAAAGCATTTTGCAAACCTTCAGAGCGTTATTATATTAATTTTGTTAAAAGCATTTTGTATAAAAATGCCGTCATCATTTCAATTGAGATTAGGTATTCACAAAATTTAGAAAACAAAAATTGAATTAATGATTATTTATTAATGTAACGTGCTTTTCAATCCGTACTTATTCCTTCGCGTAATTATCAAATCTGTGCCGCAGGTTAGGAAGAAAAAATAGAAAGCACTGGGACTAACACAGTTACACTAGGGGCTTTCGCTCATGGAGAAACCGACTGGTTGGCAACTCAGTTCCCGGCACAAATCAATTTATCAACCTCCTGAAAAAAAAATCGGTATTTTTCTGATCTGACATATGGCAAATTACTCGAAAATTTGACAGGTCGTGAGCCGCTACCATGGCAACTGAAACGCGATGGCCGCGGTGACCAAAACTGCTAGTCACCGCGTAGATCTTTGACAACTAGTTTTTAACAAGTTGCCTGTGTGCGAACCGCCAATCACAAGTTCCTTTCCTGTGGATTGCGATTGAGTCGCCAACTGTTTTTTTTTACAGTTTCTCCATGAACAGTAAAGATTCGGCCAGAGAACAGGGCGTTTTATGGCGCGGGAGCGGTACGGTTTAAACACATGATGAGCAAGCGAAGTGTCCATAGTGATTGCGCGTGAGCGGCGTGGACCCGCAGTCCGCACCCACACCGCTCCCAAAACCTCTTAGATTGTGATCGGTTTTCGGGAGCGGCACTCCGGCCGAGTACCTACTTAATGACACCTAGAAACGAATAGGCAACCTCTTGCATTTTTGAATGCGTATTGACTGTACCGAACTTCTTTCCCTAGTTAATTTTAACATACCATTAAGACGTACACGCCATATAGCACTATTCCACACAAGATAAATGACAATTCCATTACAAGACAAATGCAGCAACTAATTCGCCAATCAATCGTGCTCTTCATATGTTCAATAATATTCATCTAAATTCTAACATCGACATCTTCTCCGATTCACTGCCCAAATTTAAAAAGAGCATCATATCAATAAAATATTGTTCAATGCGCATACATACATACATTCATATACACACACTCACAAACACCTTCCCACTATACACATCACCCGGTAATTACTTAATATATACCATAAATAAGACACTACAATGAAACACATAATAGATATGAATTATATACCCATCATGAATTATATTTATTAATTTTATTTTTTTTCACCAATGGATAATTATAATGTACTGTTTGTTTCAGTTTATAAATAAATAAATATGACGTATTTGGCATAATAACGTTGGAATAAAACCTTATTATTATTGAACTTACTCCCAACTCCGACAATTTTTAAACAATTATTAAGAGTTGGAAATCCAACTGAAATGGGAGAAATTTTTCCAAAGGCAGAAACTTTTAAAATATTATCTTCAATATTTTCTGAGTAACATTAACAGTTGATTTGATGTTTTGGTGACGAAGAGAATACACAAATTATTTATTAAACAGCACTCTTGAAAAGCGTATCGCTGATTAGAGACTCCATGTCGGTACCTACATCTCTTATTGTAGGTTACAAGGTAAAATTACAAGGTTGGATGATCGGGACAACCGTGTCACAGGATGACAGCTTGTTGTAGCAGAATTTACCCTGTTTGCTGAATTCGGTTGTGAAAATTAATGAGCTGACCGAACCGGTTGTTTCCCGTATAGTTGCCGTCGAGGAGACCTCCTTCACAGGTCCGTGGTCACTGGTCTGGTCATGCCCAGGCAAGCGAGAAAACCATCACTATTTTTAGCATCATGACATTTCAGAAATAGAAAGCATGTTACGTGCGTGTCAGGTTCCGAATGCGGTACTAAATTCTACGTAATCCCGGATTGGTCGCAACACCCGAAATTAGGCATGTTTACGTAATTAATCTTACATGACATACCAACTATAAAAACAACTATCTAATGATTTTCATATTTTTTCTCTACTACTTTTTTCTACATTTGTTATAATTTGGCTAAATTCTAACAGCCTTACTAAAAAACGTCGTGAATATTTTATTCAATTGATAAACGACCGTGTATTTCAAAACCTTACTAATTAAAAATGCACAAAAAAATTGTTCATGAAAATACTTACGTGCATTGCTTATTCAGCCAAAAACGGTTATTTATCTATTGTATACACTATTTAAAAAAATACTTTCTCAGCTAATTTCTGAATTTTTCCAAGATATTGTAAATGTCCTATAGGTATATTTCTTATTTTTGAAGATGTCGTAAAAACAAATACATTTTTAAAAACTCCATGAAATTACCTCATCGATTTTTGTACTTGAAATATACTTTAATATTTAAAAATTGCAATATTTTAATGTAAAACATAAAAAAATCTTACCTCAAACATTTTTTATTTACACGTCGAAAAAATTTTGAGAATTTAAAAATAAAAAGACACAGTCCTTTTATTTAGGGAATTTGAAACAAAACTGTCACTTCACTTTTGATCTCTTTCATGGAATTAAAAATTATAATAATAATTCGTCGAAAATAACAAAAAAAATCTGATATTTTCGATAAAGTTTTGGCCAATGTAAACGCCGATTTCTTACATTTATATTTATTTACATATACACATACTCAAGGCATTTATGTTATTAAAAAAAACATCACTTTTAATGATTTTTTTATTAAATTCATGCGGTAAAAGTAATTTTAAAAATAATGGTTCAGATATAACCTTTTTTTCATTTTAACAATACTAATTTCTCAAAATGACATTATTAAAGGATAAATCATTAATACGAAAAAGAAAATGTACAGTACTTGTACAATATGTAACTAAAACGCCGTTTAACGGTCGTGAAGTTATTTTATAAGTAAGGCTGTAATTATTTGACAAATACGTTTCTAATCCGAACGAAACGAAAAAAAACTATAAATACCGGTAGGTACTTCGCAACACGTTCGGCATTGCCGATCTCCCGTACGCAAAAGAACTACCGGTGTTGCAGTTCTGAGCATCTTATCTGTGGCACCCAGAATTTTGTGTTGTACGAAAGTAGAAAAAAACACCTGAAAATGGTTCATTTGCGATTCTGTAATGATAACTATTAATTAAGTGTGGCAAATGCTTAATTAATTTTAAATTGATCTGCGGCCAAGAAAATTGACGAATAATAATAACTACGGAAACATCTTTCCAAGTCACTTTTACAAAACTAACTTAAGTCTATAAATAAGTTTATTTTGTAATTTGTAAAAAAGTGTTTTCAAATTTAAAAAAGTATCACTCGCTGGTTCAATAAAAATACTCACAAAAACATTGAAACCTTAACCCGTGCTTAGCAACAATGTAACATTTAACGTTGAATGGTTGAGTTTTTAAACTTATAAAACTTATTACTAGAGTATTATTAACCTTGCAAATTTTGTCGATCCTATAAAGACCAGCTCATGGTTTTCCAGCTCCAGTTCGTCCATTTCTGTTGATCGGGATTAATACGGATAAGCGGTAAATCGCTCCGGCCAGCTCATTGCGAAATTTAATCGGATAATACGTACCAAATGAAGAGATCATGATATCTCCTAAAAATCAGAAATTTTATCTATCTATCGAAATCTTACTAAAAGCTCTCAAATGGTGAGCTTTAAAGTACGTTAATTAGATCAGCCTTTTCTGTCTGCAATTTCTAGGTCAACGCATTCATTTCATGTTCACAACGTCATTCGCATCATGATGTAGGAAGTTTTGAAATTTCCATAACGTGAACATTGCTGAAAGGTTTTGAATTTTGAATCACGTATAGTTTTAAAACAAAACAGGGTAGTCACTAGATACGTTTTTAGATTTTCACGGCTAAAAGTATTTTCGTTATTGGTTTTTGGTGTGTTATGCCGTGTTGCGCTACCTCATTCTTCAGCCAACGTCAGGGCAGATCCGGCAAATCTGGTAGATGACACATCTACCGGATGATGGACACTGCAACGCTGTCCAAAACGTTGGCTAAAAAAGGAGGTAGCGCAACACGGCATAACACCCCAAAAACAAATAACGAAAAAAAAAATTGTAGTCACTAGTTTATTTAATACTTCTGGAGTTAGTACGAGGGGGTAAATTGTGACTTACCACATTATAGTCAACATTTTTTACAAAATTCTCCAATTTCAAAATAAGAAACTCTTTAACTGATATCAAGGGCCATTTACCTCGACTACGTATTCTCTCCTCTAAATATTTTCCTTTTTTCGTTCAAGAGTGGCTAAATAAATGTCGGTAATGCATAAAAAACTCACGAAATTCATTTTTCATGTTGCCATTTCCTTTTATATTCCACTTCTTTGAATGATATTTTTACGATAAAAACACCATTGTTGGAAGTAACCCCCCGGTCTATTGTTACGACTCCGTATTATGTATATATATATATATATTATAAATGACATAATCCAATGTTTAAATCGATATCGCGAATTCACAGACGCCATTAGATTCTTCAATCAGGAAACCTCTCCTAGATCTTCAAATCAAATATTGAATCAAACTATCTGAAGTGGAGTGGAGTGATAGTGCTCAACTATTCCCCTTATGTTATAAGAGATTCGATTACTTCTCTTGAAACTTTATCTGAGAAAACTAACGATTTTTAGCTCCACTGTCTCATTTCATATTCATTGTGTTCCTATGAACAAATAGATAGATAAAATTAAATCTTCATATGTAGCAAACACTTTGTGGAAATACATAATTGTTATATCTGCCCTTTCCTCGGCAGATATTAATTATTAAAAGGTTCTTTAATATAATGGTGTTTATTACTTTTAATAACCTAGCTGGATAGCTACGACTGTTTACTATTCGGGGGTAGGTAAATCTCTGCGCTCCCAACTCGGGAGCTGGTAGTCTATCTCTAGTACCACTTCTTATACACTAATGCCATCTGGCGAGCTATGGCGCAAGCTAAATGCTTACCGCCATCTATCGTATTATTTCCATATTAAATACCTATTTACTATACATTACAATAATTATATTAAATAAAATTAAATAACTTAGTTCCAACCGGTTTCGGTTCATCCTGAACCTTCCTTAGGGGTGAATATAAAGACATTTGTCTTCGACACCAATGTCTTTTTATTTTTATTTATTTAATTTTATCTATATTAGATAAAAATTAAATAACTTAGTTTCAATTCCACTTTATTTTATCTTAATCCAACCGGTTTCTGTTCATCCTGAACCTTTCTCAGGGGTGAATAAAAAGGCATTTGTCTTCGACACCAATGTCTTTTTATTCACCCCTGAGAAAGGTTCAGGATGAACAGAAACCGGTTGGATTAAGATAAAATAAAGTGGAATTCAATTCAAT
Organism: Limnephilus lunatus; assembly: GCA_917563855.2. Lineage (NCBI taxonomy): Eukaryota > Metazoa > Arthropoda > Insecta > Trichoptera > Limnephilidae > Limnephilus > Limnephilus lunatus. The sequence continues at coordinate 66,515,938 of OU830597.1, read as the reverse complement.
TTCAGTGCCGGCAACCCGGGCGTTTGAATTGAAACTAAGTTATTTAATTTTTATTTAATATAGATAAAATTAAATAAATAAAAATATATGAGAGAACCACATAAGAATTCCAACGTCTGGAGCCAATGAGACTATGATATCCCCAATTGATGTATGTTGTGAGGTTGAAGTGTAGTAGGTAGTTAGCCTCTCAGAAACTGGGCGTACTGTACAGGGCCCGCAGATACTTTAATAGTACTCAACTGCTAACCCTGTACAAATCGCAATTGCGCCCCACGGTAGAATTTGGTAGCCACCTCTGGTCTGGAGCTCCAAAATACCTAAAAAAAACCCTTGACTCTGTGCAGAAACGGGCGGTCCGTTTGATAGATTCTCCCATCTTAACAGACGGATTGCAATCTTTAGAGCATAGGCGTCAGGTGGGAATGCTGTCCTCGTTCTACCGGTATTACAATGGAAGATGCTCCGAGGAACTAGCGTCATTGATCCCCTCGGCACCGGTGCATAGTCGGGAAACACGCCAAACACGCGCCCAACATTTGTACACGGTTGATATTAGTCACATGAGAACGGGTCGTTTTTACGATTCGTTCTTGAGTTCAACAGCTCGGCTGTGGAACGACTTACCGGCCTCTGTGTTTCCTCCCTCCTACAACATGAGTCTCTTCAAGACCCACGTTAACTCCTTCCTTTCCTCAAAAAGACCCTCCACACAGCATCCTCAAAGATGACATAGGCCCTGAGGGAAATTATTTTCCTCAGGGCCTCCTGTGTGGAGTTAATGTAAAAAAAAAAAAAAAGGTAGTATGTTGTGAGGGTAAAGGGTAGGAGATGGGGAAGAGGGAGGAAGAAAAGTACCAAACTTTTCAGAACATGGCTAAAGCCATTTCGAGCAACGTTTCGATTGGGAATGGTCGTCTATCACCAGTGCGATACTAAACGTATCATACTCTTTGGAAATTTACTTGCGCGCATACCTGGATTTGAACCCGAGACCTCTTGATTGTTGATAGATCGATGTGCATTAAGTACATTTACTCTGTTAGGGAACTCAAACTTGCAATGACAACAAGAAAACTTGATAATAAAACAACATTGGAAGAAAAAAAAGTGTGCAATTCACACGCGGTAGAAGTAAAACCTTCAGAAAACTACAGTAGACAAGAGTGGGGAGGCTATTTTTGTTTTTTTTTTCATATTTTTGTCGGCGAATTCCAGTGCACTTTTTCCTACACATTATCTTATTAGTTTGTGTTTTCTTCTTCGGAGTTGCTATATGCAGCTTTCTTTTGTGTTTTTCTTTGCCTATTCATTTTGGAGTTGTTTGAAGATAGGATGTTGTTTTTACAATTTTTGTTTTTTTTTTGTTTTTCGTAGTATTCGACTCTTGGTCCGCTAAATTTCTGGCCGCTGGCGCTTCATACCACTAGATCAAAGGAAGCTTGCGTGGGACCGTGGATTTATCGTATTATATTGGAACAGAGTGAAGAAATGAAGTATCTGCATTGTATCGTTCCTTTCCTGTAATTCGTGGCTCGGTTCGCGTCTCGTTTCGTAAAAGTATACGCAGCATAATGCATTAATTTGATCAGCCTGTGTTGTTTATAATAATCTCGACATATTAACCTATTTTAATTGAAGAATTTCGGAAACTAGGCTCATGGTGCAGTTTTTGATTAAAAACGGAAAATCGTTTGTATATTTTTGGTTCCGTGTTTAATTTTTATTTTTATTTTAAAGGTTTCGTTTTAATTGAATAAATTTTAAAGGCACCGATATTTCAATCGGTTTTGAAGAACCAACTAGTTTTATTCAATACTGTTCAATGGTATTCAAATATGTTATTTGTTTGTTGTTAATTCTTTTTAGGGTTCCATGTTATTTAAATTTGAAGACTGTGCCACAGTGTACACTGTACATACACCCTGTACTATCTTTTCCATGCTACAATTCAAATTCATGTTAAAAATTTTCCGTCTCAATTGGCCGTTAAATTATAAGTAGCTACATAATTTCTGAGTTTAATATTTTTTACTGTTACAAAAATAACATCAGACAGCTTAGAAAATACAAGACTAAAAAACAACTTTTAATGGCATCAAGGAGGGTAATCGAATCATAAACAAAAATAAAACAAAATTAAAAAGTTTTGAAAAGCTGTTTCATCGAAGTTAGATAAAGTTTATTATGAGATCTTGAGAATTATGCTGTGTAATATATATTTTGTACATGCTGGGCATTATACGATAGCAACAATGACGCGACTGCACAGGCTCGGCAAAGACTAAAAATAGGGCGACCACACCCAGGGATCTCGGGGGTGACACAACACCCCCGGGTGGCGCTGGGTGGCATCGGTGGGGCAGGAACCACCCGCCACCCTCCACACCCATCGCCGTGACGTCACTAGATGCCTGTGACAAGTCCCCGCGTTGCAGTGGCGCATTGTCGTTTCCTGCTTCTGTATGCAGGTGCAATTTATTTCTCCAATAGGACACTTTGTTGGAGAATTTGTTTTTGCATTCTAATCGGAGAAATAAAAATTAAGTAATGTAAAGTTTGAAAGTGAAAATACGGTTATTTCCATTTTATTTAACAACAATTACTATTATTTAATAGCTAACCGTTCTGATATTTCTATTTTTGATACTTATTATTCGTATATTCGTCGGGAAATTCCATTTTTATAATTTTGTTTTATTGAATTTTTTTGATTCAATACATATTAGATTCATAAAAAAATTAAAAGTATAAAAAAAACTTAATACAATAAATATATGAAAATAATCCCACAAAGGCAATGCCTGTGCGTGGGTATAAAATTGATTTTTATTTTTATTTCTATAGTTAAAGTGAAGATTTTAAGTGTATGTAAATTATTAAATTTAAGTACATTTGATTTAAGAATAATTGCAATTAAAAACTACAGCATAATATCAGTATGCATTGTTATTATCGCATTTGTGAAAGTTTTATAAGAATGAATGTTACAAGTGCAATTAAAAGACAAAAAAAGCAAACAACATAATATATATCTACTCTAAAAGCGTCTTATGATAGACATAATTAATGGCTTTGTTTAAACTTACAAGAAAAAAATATCTGCCTTGGTGTTTTTTAGCCAAGTTTTGGTATATTGATATAATATATTAAGACAATTTTAAACTTTTTTCTGCTTGGTTCCTTTTTTCACACACTTCATGGTTTCATATAAATGTAGAACCTACGAGATAGTTTTTAAAAGTTCATCTGTTTGAAGTTTCACAACGATAATCCACTCCGTTTCTGCCCTATTTTAATTACTGTGCCATGACAAAAGTTCAAACAAGATAAAACATTCCGCGCGACGCGACACGGTAGATCCAGACAAAGTTGGTTGGGTCGTATGGCGGCGATAGCTGTTTCACCTGCCTTCATTGTTTGCCCGTCCACAATGTAGGCAATCAGCATAAGAGCAAATATCCCTTCATGGCGAGACCCTTGATAATGTTTCCGGAGCGTTCTCCAGCGAGGGTACGTGATGTATGCAATACGATAATTGCTCAGGGGCCAATGCGATCGCAGCCGCATAGTACGACTACGAGCATGCATCGCGCGGGCCGGATCGGGACTTATTTGTATTTAGTTGCTAATACCTAAGTATCTGAAAAGGGTAAGGATTTCAAAATAAATCGTTACTGTGCCTAATACATAGAATAAAGAATAACACTAGAAGTGCCTTCCATCAAATTTGATTCGAAATAAATCTTTTATTTAGCCCAACCGCCCGCGGATTTTAGATCTATATCCCATTTGAATTTCGAGAACACAGTTTTGTATAGAAATAAAAGCTTCGATTGCGCATATATTTGGATCGCGAAAGACATCCAGAGGGCACTTCTTGTGTTATTCTTTATTATATTAAAATTGTCAAATAAGTAGGTACCTATCTTCATTTGTTTAAATTGAACTTAATATTAATATTTCATATGGACGACCTCGAACTCATCGGATGTTCAGATTGTTTCGTCTCAACTAAGTTCCATGCCATATCGAGAATAATGAAATTTATTAGATCATGTAAACTGGAAAACATTTGAATTCTTATGTAGAGAACTTAATGCATTTTAAATAACATTAGAGAACATATTAATATTACCTATAATTTAAAAACAGCTGAGGAAAAAAATTACAACATTATGTGAGTCAGAAGCTTCGATAATTTACATGATAAGTATTGAAAAAATAACTTAGGGCTTAGATCCTAATAACAAGGTGTAAAACTAAAAATGTCTTCTTGCGGACATTAAATAGATCATTTTTCTGAAGCAGGTACTACTCATTAATTTTATTACATAACAAAAGTATCGAATATTTTTCAAAATGCTAGGTACCCATAGACATATCTATTTGTATGTCCATGTAGGTACCTATTTATTGTAGGCGTTATAGGATGCCAACATCAAAAAATTATGAATATCTGAATTTTTTTGTTTTTTATGTTTCCATAGATTGGTGGTACAATGTACATTATATCCCGCAACACTTCGTAATATCGCGTTTTCTATACAGTTATGAAAAACATATTGTGTATTTGATTTGGACAGTAACTAATCCTTTTGCTCCGTAAGCATCATATTTTTAGGTTTTTCTACTTTGATTCATATTTTGCAATGGTCTGAAGTCAACAAATTAATACCGTTAAGACATGCCAAGACATGACGTTAACAAATGCATCATTTTTTTCTTACCAGATACAGAAATAATTTTTTCGCGTTCCTACAAAAGATATCAGGAACTTTTAAGTAATTTTCAAGCTCCTTTTATTTGACGTTGTTTTCTCTGACAACAAATTTCTTGCCTAACGCAAGAATGTTTAATGGGATTGTAATACGAAGAAATCACCTACCAATTTTTTTTCCATTTATGAACTCTGTTGAAGACATTCCTGTTCTTGAAACAAAATGATAACAAAAAGATTTACTAGTGCTAAATATAAATGATAGATTACAGCTACCATAAATACCTAAATTGAAAAATATTGTTGAAAATCACTTATAATCTGGTAATGCATAATATAACCACACAATTTGAGGATTTTAGACGCAGCATGAGTTTTTTTACGTGTCTACCCCGAGTAATAATAATAATAGGTACTTGGCTAATTTATATAGCGCCGATTTTGAGAGAAATCACTTCAAGGGCGCTGTTCAAGTAAATATATAATAACATTGTTAGGTATATCTAAGATTTGTAATTATAACTAGTAACTTATATCATAGACTTATAGCTAGTTGCTGTCATACTTCCTGGGGCCAGGGTGATACTGAAGCCACGTAGGGTCCAGTGTTATACTTCTGGTCTCCAGAAATATGTCCCTCCCGGGGGGGGACAAGTGTTAAGCAGGCCCCCCGGGGGCCATATGCCTCGGCTTGGAAGGCTCAGCTCAGGGTCGTAGGGCTCCTCCGAGGCTGTCGATGGTTGACTCCAATGAAACAAGGTTTGGGCACAATTCAAATGTATTCAATAATGCAAGGGTGAACAGTACAGGCAACCAGGTAAGCGGTTTAAGGCCTAGCATAAGAGAGAGAGAGGCACTAGAAATACTACTGAATTTAGGCTCGGAAATACTATAAGAGGGTTTAGAATCTCACGTGGCGTCGTACGGATGCAGGCAGCTTCCCTATGACGTGGAGAGATCTAGAGCAAAGCTCATAGATCGTGTGCAGGAACGGGGCGGCTCGGGGTGCGTGGGCGGCTTCTCGGCGTCATGGTGGGCGGATTCGGTCAGCTTACCGAACCGGTGGGTGATAACGGTGAATTAAGCGGCTATCGGCAATGTAGGCGGATTAAAAGCCGGGCGGCCAGGGCTGCCATGGTATTAAGTAGGCGGCAGTTGTGAATTACTCGGCTCGTCGGCACATAGGCGGATTAAAAGCCGGGAGCGTCTGGGCTGCCATGGTAGGCGGCAGTAGGATTATACAGGCGGCTGTGGTGATAGCGCCATACTTGGTTCGTCGGTGAAGACTTAATTAGCCGCGTCGAAGGGTGGCATACTGCCCGACAGTACGTAGTAGTGCGTACGACCGCTCGCGCCGTTGTCTGAAATATGTCTGTTCCTTTGGCGATCGGTGGCTGGATCTCTCTGCCCGTGATGAGCGAGACGGAAGACTCGAACGCGTGCCCTATAAGGTAATGTCTTCTGCCATTGGCTGGATTTCGCGCCGTGTGGCCATATATGGTAATGTCTTCTGCCAGCCTGAGAGGGACAGCAATAAACATGCGATATTGAACACGTACTGTGCGCGTGAACACGGCAGCCCGCCGCTTGTATAGTATGTTCGTACGAATTATGGGCAACTCATAACACTACCCTCCTCCCCTGAAAAATGAAGGGAAAAGGCAGCGAGGCTGATGCAGGGGACCACGACCTTCCATACAGCATGTGATGCGATGATTGCCACAATGTGAGGTACAGAGCTACCTCTTCACCAGGATTTAAACACTCCCTACCTAAGAGCCAACAAAATTTTAACTACCTGTGAGCCAAGCTAAAAAAAACTAGCAATAACTGAACAAAGGTTGCCAACTCTCTCAAGAAATTAAAAAAATGTGACGTACCTAGTGCGATACAAGACACGCTAACGAAGGTGCATGAAGAAATAAAGAAAACATGACCCTTACGAGAAGGATTACTACCATGTAAAAATCTTAAAATTAGACAAAAATTTCCAACACTATTCCTGTTATGGAATATTGTACGCTGACCAATGTCATGAAATGATCGAAATCACTCATATTCGCGTCTTACAATAGAATTCTTAAAATTATACAACTTTGTTTTTATACACTTTATTCCTGTTATGGAATATTGTACGCTGACCAATGTCATGAAATGATCGAAATCACTCATATTCGCGTCTTACAATAGAATTCTTAAAATTATACAACTTTGTTTTTATACACTTTATTCCTGTTATGGAATATTGTACGCTGACCAATGTCATGAATTGATCGAAACCAACTCATATTCGCGTCTTACAATAGAATTCTTAAAATTATACAACTTTGTTTTTATACACTTTATTCCTGTTATGGAATATTGTACGCTGACCAATGTCATGAAATGATCGAAATCACTCATATTCGCGTCTTACAATAGAATTTTTAAAATTATACAACTTTGTTTTTATACACTTTATGCTTTTTTCACAATTCAATTTTAACCCAAATGTTAGTTTCCCGCACTCTCAGCTTGTCATGGTTTGTCTGGTTTGCATTTAATTATCAGGCATAAACGACCATCCTCTCATGTTCGCATATAATTGTAAGGTAATGCTACAAAACCTATCATGAATATTAATTTTCAGGCATAATATGAATCCTCTCATGTTTTCTCGACTCACCCTCGGTGACCCGTACAGCGCTGTACTTGGTATACTAGAAATATACCCTTGCCGCAACGACATAGACAACCGGATAGATCCCTTGGAATCCTCACGGTGAACTTGCGTTCGACGAAACCACATAGGACACCCTCTAGGTGTTCCCACCAAAATAACCAGACGAACCGTAATGACCATAAGTGCAATTACATTATTCTCTAATAAGAACAATACGACCCGAATGACATAACTTTATGACATTACCGAGCTAATTTACTCAACTGGGTGCATACTTTTAAATCTTCTTACTACGAGAAGTACTACTCCTTATTTGAATACAGTGATATAGCAAGTTACAAAACACCGTACAATTGCGTCCTGATATGGCAAGGACTTTACACGCTGGCTTACCATATTGATACCGAAGTAATCAATTACGTGTTTACAAAATATTTATATAGTAATTTAATTAATTACATTTATCATAATTAAAACACTTGAATATACATTTGTTTACCCACCAAAAACTCTATGTGTGTGAGTACAATTTTGTTAAATAACTTTCAATTCGAGTTTGTCTCAACTCAACTTAAACTCTCAGGGTTTGACTACGTAAGGAGAGAAGAAAGAAAAAAACTAAAATAAATAACAACAACGCCACGTATTTTTACCAAAAAATACGAAAATTTAATACTACCGACAATGTTATTAGAAGAGGAAAAAATTTTTTAATTGAGTAACGAATTTCTTCCTAACACCGGAATCATATATACTTCCATTGTTCGGAAATTCGCGTTTCCAACAATCCTTCTGCTCTAATTCTAAGGAGTTTAGCCATCCTATCACGCTTTGGATTATAGTTACTTGCCGAATGACACGTTAGGTCGATACCCAAGTTCCATCCTATCGGACTTGTAACAGCTCTATAATACCACACAACGAGTAACCGTTGTTATATGATCGCGGAAGAAGGTTAAAATTCGATACCACCACAACCTATGTGAACCGAATAGTGTTGTCTATTGGGCCTATTCTGATAACAAAAATGTGGTAATATAATTATTACATTGCCTTTTCATCGTGAATTCACTCCAACATACGCTAGAATTGAGACATACCCCGTTAAGGAGTGAGTAACTACCCGATTGTGAACGTTTTACCGCCCCAATTTCTCCTATATCGCAACGTGTGAGATGTCCAATACTATAACGATTTAACCTTCATGTGAGAATAATTCGACAATGAAAGAGATTGAAAAACCCGAAGAAAAAAGGACAAAAAATAAAAAAAATTATAATTGAAATGATATTTCCATTTATACATGACCTTATATTAATATATACACAAGGTTATTTACAACCATAAGGTTCCTAAGTTTCCTACTACTCAATGACCTACCCCAGTATGATGAGAGCTAGGTGCCTTTATACCTACCACTTGTACAAGAATTTTCTTATGCCGTCTCTTGCCAACGAAAAGAAAAGAATATGCTTGCATATTCTTTCATTGCATCTAAAATTAAGTACTTTTTAGAATGCAAATTGTTCCACGAAAATAGAAATTAGGTCTCTACTTCGGTCCCGGGCAGGATACTGAATACCTAACGCAGTTTTTTCTAATGAAAAACCTAGCCTAATTTAGGGTTCCTTGAACTACGCCCTCAATCAGTGTATCGTGTCGTGTTTCTTAGACGAATTTATATACTTATGTAACCATATTCATATATAAATTTAAAAAAAAAATTTTTTTTTAAAAAAAAAACAACCAAGTGGCTACGCACTAGGAGAAAGTAATAAATTATTACTACCAATAATAGTCATTACAATAAATGAACTAAATATCGCATCAGTAATTTCACTAGTGTAAGGTGAGTTACCTCTTTTTTTTTATAATAATAATAACACAAGTCTTCACGTGCAGACATACCGGCGTCCCGGATTGTCAACACTTGTGATGACGATCCATTAAGAAAGGAATTGTATACATCTCTAATAACAAAAGTTAAGTTATATGCGTTATAACCTCGTATTAACCACAAGGATTCATGACGTCCTTGGGTTATTATATAAAGGACAATACAATACATGTACCTCGTGAATAAATTTACAATTTTTTATTAAGGTCATCCAATGATGGACAATAATGCTGACTAAGTCATGTAATCAAATGAAAATGATACATATTCGCATTTTAAACCCTTATGTAGAGGACAATACAATACATGCACCTCGTGTTTAAATTTACTGTGTTATTATAATTTGTAACCAATTTCTTTTCCTACTGATGGACTAATTTCCATACTTTGTTCTGTTTTTCTGTTTTCCTCTCCGTGTAATTCTCAGGATACGCCTCCTATAGCGTCGGTCATATTATAAGGATACCTCCTATAGCGTTTGGCATATTATAAGGATCTCTCCTATAGCGTCGTATAATTATCAGGCTATACTATAATCCTCTCGTGTTTTCAAGAGATACGTTTGCAAACGTCTATCTCCGTGTGGCCACACCGTTACGTTCAGAGAACCGTAACCTTGCCTTAGTTCACCAACACAAATGAGAAATTACCTTCCTCAAATGCCTGTGCTTCGGCAAAATAACACATAAAAATAACACAATATCCAAAAAAACAGAACTTCATTAATTATTTTAAAATTCATGTTACTATAATTTCTATAAAATTTCTCTTTAAAAGGTTACTCTATATTTAACAGGAATCGTTTCCAAATTTTAATAACACAGATTTTATAACACCGTTATACGATGCGTTATACACACTGACTAAGTCGCTCAAATACCGAAGTATTCAATTCGTGTGTTTATATTTTAGCATTACATGTTATAAGCTAACAATTTATATACATATTTAAAAAAAATAAAATAAATTCGAATCATAATTGAATTGCTAACGACGTTGCTTCTTACTATAACTTCAAAAATTTAAAACTTTTAATTGTTTAACTGACTATTTGAAAATTTCTTTAAAAAAATTCCATGTCTATTATTTATTTACTTCTTAATTTAACAATATTATCCGATGATAACTTTTTTTACTAATAACTTTTCACTATAAGTCTCAGTTTAATCTCAACTTTTCTGTTCATAACTTTTTTAACTTTTGTTTACTTTACTATTATTATGTTTAAAAAAAATTCCATTGTATCAAACTATATAAGGGCGCCATGACATTTTTCTAAATTAGCTATGTCAAAACTATAAGAATTTACAATTACCTAAAACTTACTTGAGGGGTTAATTCTCTAATTCCAATTCTTTCCTATATCACAAATTTCTTTTTTTTTTTTTTTGTTCAAGATTTCACATCTTAACAATCCCACTAGCCCTTATTCTGAGGAAGGCATTCCTATAGCGGTTTGAAACCAGAATTGTATACGCGGGTACCTATGTATCCGTAGTACATTTCTTGAGTCTATTACTCAATATCTAATATGATATAATTTCCTAACAACGATCACGTTGACATATTTATGAATACGAGAAAAAATGAAGAAGACAATTTCTTATAATTTTATAACCCTTTCCTTCATTACAAGTAAGACATTATTAATTGGATTCTATTCACTATTTGTTTTTGTTACTAAATGACAATATCAATTTAACTGTCGTAGTTTACTTTTTAATTCTATGTTTTAATAATTTTCCACAGATGTTTCAAAAAAAACTTATTTTATCTTTTCTATCCTGAATTCCATTATACTGTTATTCATTCATGTAAATTTATTGCCGAAATCATTCCTACATTCTTATGAAAAAAAAACTTAATTGAAGCTAACATTTAAATGTTCTTTGTTCGAGAGATTATTCTGATAAATTTGACAAGATTTTCCTTTAAAAAATTCTTCGTTATTTTTTATTTTTAATCGATAATTTGAACATATGATGCTATTCACTTGTTTCCTCTGAAGTGTCTTTACCAACGATAGTTTATTTTATTTTCCGCATACTACTATTTAGAGTGGGATAGTCCCGATTAAAAACAAAACATGTTCCAATACTGTCTCTATGGTAAATACCTATAGCATATACAAAATTTTATTATTAAACCTTCCTTAGATAACCATTCGAAAAAAAACAAGTATCTAGTAACGTATACCTTGTAGTTTGGAATTTATTCTTTTAGTGATGTTCTACTGTTTTTCACTAATTTATTTAATTTTTTACCACTTTAGTACGAAAGCAATTCAGATAGATTTTAAGAACTTAAACTAACAAAAAAAACACTTAGCCAATTATATACATTGATATACACGTTGCCTTGTTATATACATTTTTATATACAAGTTTGTTCCCTTCCCGAACGTTTATTACTTTAACAACACTGTGTTTTCTAATTTGTGTAATATGGAATATTAATTCAATGATGTACGATCCATAATCGTGGGTTCATGACACTCATGATTTACAACGAAACATCATTAAACTTCTAAGAACTTTACTATTTTTAACCGATCTGTACCTAAACTTTTGTTTCTAAAAAAAACTTTTGACTGAATTTGTTTATTCCTTTTTTTTCTAAAATTTATGTTATTAATCTACATTTGTCCTGAACTGTTCATTAATCCAATACGCAGTTAGCTACTCTGCCCTAGACAATCAACAATCAAAATTACAATTCTAATTTATTATGATGTATTAACAATAAATCAAAACTTCTATGAAGAAAAATAACAATTGTGGCTTTAACTATTATTACAAGGGAAACTTTCCATATTAACTTATTCTGTTTTGGATTTTATAATTTGTTGCTTTAAAATTTCTCTTTTACAACATTATGTAACGTCGTTTTCCATTTTGTGTTTTAAAACTTCCTATTGAGAGAACAGAAAACTAACTTTATAACTTGTACTCATTATTTATTGAACTTTTCGTTTAACGTTTATTTTATAATTCAACTTCCGGGATTCGTTAAACTCAACACATTGTTTCCGTAAAGACAACAAAGCCCTTTTGGGAACTACGCCTCTATCCATCAACATTTTTCTTATTACCGACGCGTTTGCTTTCTCGAAATTTAATATTCTATCCATTATTGGTATGGTGGCCTCCATGATTTTGCGTTTATATAATGAACAAAACCAAAAAAAAAGGACGAGAGTAGTTGCTGGCAGTCGACATTATATCCTCCTATTACAGGGGAACGAGCGGACAAACCTACTCGACAGCAGAAATTTCTTTTTTATTGGAAACAACCGCTGCTCTTCAAGGAAGAAATAATACAACTTACACAGCATCAAGGTGGAGATTCAAAGTAACGAGATTCATTACTCAATTAAAAAAAATTCCGCGCGAATGACGAACAACTCTGACTGCCGCGATAGAAACGTAATAGCGTGAGAATGAATGCTACGGTAGTAAGCGATGTTTAAAATACCTAACACTCGAATAGCACTAGCCGACGGACTCGCGACGTTTGGAATAATTCACACAGAGCTACAACGTTACGGTAATAAGCGATGTTTAAAATACCTAACCTCGAATAGCACTAGCCGACGGACTCGCGACGTTTGGAATAATTCACACAGAGCTACAACGTTACGGTAATAAGCGATGTTTAAAATACCTAACCTCGAATAGCACTAGCCGACGGACTCGCGACGTTTGGAATAATTCACACAGAGCTACAACGTTGTTGATGGGAGCACAAATATAAAATATTTATAGCTAAGATTACATAATTATGATTCTAGGGAGACAACAATCGACAAGACTTCGGCCCAGTTGGCGCGCCAGTGTCATACTTCCTGGGGCCAGGGTGATACTGAAGCCACGTAGGGTCCAGTGTTATACTTCTGGTCTCCAGAAATATGTCCCTCCCGGGGGGGGACAAGTGTTAAGCAGGCCCCCCGGGGGCCATATGCCTCGGCTTGGAAGGCTCAGCTCAGGGTCGTAGGGCTCCTCCGAGGCTGTCGATGGTTGACTCCAATGAAACAAGGTTTGGGCACAATTCAAATGTATTCAATAATGCAAGGGTGAACAGTACAGGCAACCAGGTAAGCGGTTTAAGGCCTAGCATAAGAGAGAGAGAGGCACTAGAAATACTACTGAATTTAGGCTCGGAAATACTATAAGAGGGTTTAGAATCTCACGTGGCGTCGTACGGATGCAGGCAGCTTCCCTATGACGTGGAGAGATCTAGAGCAAAGCTCATAGATCGTGTGCAGGAACGGGGCGGCTCGGGGTGCGTGGGCGGCTTCTCGGCGTCATGGTGGGCGGATTCGGTCAGCTTACCGAACCGGTGGGTGATAACGGTGAATTAAGCGGCTATCGGCAATGTAGGCGGATTAAAAGCCGGGCGGCCAGGGCTGCCATGGTATTAAGTAGGCGGCAGTTGTGAATTACTCGGCTCGTCGGCACATAGGCGGATTAAAAGCCGGGAGCGTCTGGGCTGCCATGGTAGGCGGCAGTAGGATTATACAGGCGGCTGTGGTGATAGCGCCATACTTGGTTCGTCGGTGAAGACTTAATTAGCCGCGTCGAAGGGTGGCATACTGCCCGACAGTACGTAGTAGTGCGTACGACCGCTCGCGCCGTTGTCTGAAATATGTCTGTTCCTTTGGCGATCGGTGGCTGGATCTCTCTGCCCGTGATGAGCGAGACGGAAGACTCGAACGCGTGCCCTATAAGGTAATGTCTTCTGCCATTGGCTGGATTTCGCGCCGTGTGGCCATATATGGTAATGTCTTCTGCCAGCCTGAGAGGGACAGCAATAAACATGCGATATTGAACACGTACTGTGCGCGTGAACACGGCAGCCCGCCGCTTGTATAGTATGTTCGTACGAATTATGGGCAACTCATAACATTGCATATATCTAAGACTTATAGCTAGTGACTTATGACTAAGACTTATGATAGTTTACTTAAAACTAGTGGCTTAATGACATACATATTTACAACTATGACTTAAAGTTAGTTAGTCAGTTACTTAAATCAACTTAAATCGTGGAGAACGTAGTTTATTAATGAAAAATGAATGCATGCATTGTAACTTTTTCATAAAACTACAAATTCAGGTAAGTTGAAGTTCTACTGCAAGGAAATTGAATATGTCCAAATTCGCTGTCAAAGCTTTGTTTGCAATTTCTGGAATCCAACAACTCCCAGTGAAATGTAAAATCTATAATTAGGTTCATTTAATAGTTCAGTAATTAAATTCACGTTAAGTTAGTTTCCCAATTCACGCCTGAAAATCGACGAGCGAGTGCAGAGTTGAGAGTTGTGTGGAGAACATTGTTTGCGGCTGACAACTGAGAATAGTCATTGTTCGGTGCGTTCATTGGGTCAGTAGTTGATCAGTTGTGACGTGGCGGAACATTTCACAAATATGCTGGATTCTGAAATATCGTACGGCATCGTATAGTGTCACATCCTATCGTATAATATGGTATTACTCAGTCAGAGGTGGTTTGGCGCTATTTTCAAGATGACTGTTTTTATTTCATTCCTCAGAAATCGGGCGTATTCTTAGGAAGTCAAAATATTTCCGCTTTAAAATAAAATCCACTTTAAGTTCTTTATATCTAAAATTACTGATAACGAAAAATAAGAAAAACACACACATATATTATTAATCAAATAATTTTTTCAGTTTTTTCTGGCTTTCACCCTTCAAGGATGTTCTAGGCCATCATTTAAAATTACAGAAAGGTGAATTTATATATTAATTTTATTCAAATGTACAAATTTCAGAATAATATGGAAGATTGGAGTCGAGTTCAGACTTATAAGAGATGAAATGTTAAATGTAGGGGAGGCAATTTTAGATAACAATTAATAGAAGAGAGGATATTTATTTAGAGAGGGACAACCAAAAAATATGAGATCTAAAATGCCCACATCTAGACCACAGAATTTATAATCGGGGGAGTCAAGGATGTGAATTTTAAAAAGGTGAGAAGTAACAGAACAATGTCCGATTCTCATTCGAATAAGTGAGGAAATCAAATATTATAAACGTTATTTTCCTAACTTTCATGACAAAATAGTGATAAAAAATTTCTCGAAATTTTATTTTCTCATTAAAAACGTTATTTTCCTAACTTTCATAAAAAAATAATGAATAAAAATATCTGGAAATTTTACAACCAATACACATTTTTCTCAAATTGCTATCGAAAACTTTGGTTTCATAGAAGTTAACATTTAACTTTTTATATGTGTCACAGTGGACTTTTCTCTTTCTAACACCGTTAAGATCATAGTTCTCATCATAACAGTAACGGAGGTACGATTTATGCGAGACCTATTTGTGCTGGGACAAATTTGGTCTCCTGTGATTAAACGGGTGAAAGACAACCTTAGTCCTTGACCCTCTAGCAAGAAAAACTTAGATCAATCCGTTGTTCCTTTCACCTTATCATAATATAATACGGATATTATATTCGAATTCTATAAGGTCTGTCAGTAATGACGGAGAAAAATGTCAATTTAATATCCAAATGTATGGGTAAGACAAAAAAACTTTTATTTTTAGCAATGGTAGAACATACGAGGTATGGGATGAAAGAAGTACACTGTCGCAGTCGCCCGAAGTCGCATAAAGACATTGCCTGTTGTCGAGTCCGTATGTTTGTTTTTCTCAAGGAAATAGATGAATGTTTGTTTTTCCCAAGGAAAACTTAGGTGGCGTTTTTACAAACAATGATTCCTCTAATGCGGATTACCATACCCCTACAAGATCATGTAATTTCCAGCAGACTTGAGATCCAACATTGAACCGCTATACTTTATTGGTTCAATTGGTTCATTCAAATTTAATTTCAAATTTCAATCAAAATTCATAATTTACGTGTCCTCGCGTTCACCCATATTGCTTGCGTTCGTAGTGCGTTCATAACATAGGCATAAAGTTGAGGGAAAAGTGCGATGGATTTAATGTATCTTAAAACATCGTTTATTCTTGTAATCGCACAATACACTTGGGTCAAAAATTTTAATTCTCGTGAAACGGGTCAGCGAGCAAAAATTTCATTATATCGAAGGGAACGCTTAACTTATAATATAAAGAATGAAGATGAGAAAAATTCCGTGAAAAATTCTCACATTAAATATTGTGAGTCTAGTTGCCAGAGAATACATCTTATTTACATAGAAAATGCAGATGGTTCGATGCACTAAATCATATTTACTCTTACAAACAATTTTGTGTGGACCATGAACTGTCAATAGTGTAGTGTTAGACCTGTATTTCATTCAATTTATGTGACAATATATAATAAAGATGCGTTAATATAAATAATAGACTGATTCAAAAATGTGATAATATGGTTCCAGAAGACATTCATAATATAAACCAATCAACAAATAATAGGCATAATTGAATACGCTTAAATTTCAATAAGCAGAGCATATCGCTCAGAGGAAGGAATACAGAATATTCAGAGGAATAAACAAGTATTACCTCGAGCTAAGCCACAAATTATGGGAAAGGAGAAGCAATTCCAAACCGTTTCATGCATTGCAGTTGCTTCGTTCCTTTCCCACATTTCCTGGCTCAGCTCGTGGTAATACCTACATGTATATACGCAGCATAATAGGATTTAAAACGATTTTCGGCGATAGAAATACGTGCACCGCGAAGCATGTACGAAAGACTCCAGATACTAATATCTACAGCCTGTATGTCGGACGAATATCTACAGCTCAATGTTGGACAAATATCTATGAACTTCAGAGTGAAGACTAATATCTACAGAGCTAAGGTCGGATAAATATCTATGACGGTCCGCATGGATATGAGAGTAGGTGGGACTAATATCTACAGAGGGCAGCTGAGCACCTAACCTAACCTAACCCAACCTCTGCCAGTGCAGTAGATATTCGTCGACATCACCTGTTCCGTAGATATTAGTCAGCAGTTTGAGCTGTAGATATTCGTCCTCACTTTGGTTCCCATAGATATTGTTCCAACATACCTCGTATAGATGTTAGTCAGAACATGGATTCTCATAGATATTAGCCCGATTTGTTCAGTTTTTGGAATTCCTGTAGATATTAGTAGACGCCTCCGTTAAAAACAGTTTAAATAAATATCTTAGGTCTTTCATCCGGTATGTCATTTAAAACATACCCAAGAAGAATTACAAAGGCTGAATGGTGGGGCAGCGTTTGGTAGGAATATTTTGTAAAAAAGTTTGTTTTGTTGCTCGAACGGCAACAAACTGAGGGTTTGAAGTGGTTTGAAGAAGATGTATTATCTAACTTTAACTGCGTGCGTGATGCTTCATTTTATACTAATTATAGTCAGAAAGAATTCTTGACACGCATTAATATAATTTAGGGTTTTAAAGGAATAAAGAAAACATGTACCTCTTACCTACACATCATTATACTAGCTTTTGTTGCGCAATGAAAGGGTTGTCGAGGGTCGGCTCTAAAAAATCAGCTATAAATATATTTCTGTGATATGACAAATCTTATAAAGAAAACTTCTAAGAAGGCTTAGCTGTGTTCTATTTGTATTAAATTAATATAGTATTTTTAACCCCCGACGCAAAAAGAGGGGTGCAATAAGTATGAATGTATGTGTGTCTGTCTGTAGCATCGTAGCTCCCAAACGAATGGACCGATTGTGATGCGTTTTTTTTGTATGAAAGCTGGCATGATCGAGATGGTTCTTAGCTACGATTCATGGAAATCTCTTCAGGCGTTTCAAGGTCATCAGCTCTTTTTGTGTCGGGGGTTTTCTAAAAAATTTTACGTTGTAGTTTTGTTTAAATCGTTCGGAAAAGTAGTTGTTGACAAATTAATCGTCTACATAAGTACTTTTCTTAAATAAAATATATTTTATTTTTTTTATTTTAAGGAAATCAACAGTTTCTAATGTGATTAATTTGTACATGTATAATTTACCTAACTGATAAACCAATTATAGATTTCCTCATTGTAATATAACATTGTGTATATGGAAATTAAACAGTTATCTTTTAACAATTAAAAGATATTACATTCAAACATATTATATATAACAGGTCATTACATAATATATCATTACATTTATGCAGTTTTGTACTCATTTAATACTTTGTTAGATTTTTTTTATATTGAAGATATCTAGGTATATCAGAGAAAATATTATTATATGTTGAATCGTATTAAATACATAAATGCAAATGCTTGCCTTCATTACACGAACTTCATATGATTTTACAGATATTTCAACTGCGTCAATGATATATTCATTTTTTTTTCTTTATTTTGACATAACACTATTAGTTTCTTAAAACAGGGTAGAAGCTAATACTGAGTTTTTTTTTATGTGAATAACTCACAAGAGTCCCGTCTGGAGCCAGTAAGATTATGGCATCCTCAATTGGGGTATGTTATGAGGCTGAAGATAGTGGGAAGGAGATAGGGAAGAGGAAGGTCGGGAAGTACCTAGCTATTCATATCTGGTCACCAAACATGGCTAAAAAATCATTTCAAGCAATGTTTCAATTCTGAATGGTGGTCTTACACGAGGGCGATACTGAGATTATCTTCCACTCTGGCCTATATGGTATTTCAGTATTGCCACCTGTATTGTAGTTTATTCTTGGTGCTCGTATATCGCATTATATTTCCATTATACATAATAATATATAGATGTAAAATGCAATCAATATTTTTTTATATTCGAATACCTCACAAGAGTCCCAAGTGCTCCGGTCTGGAGCCATCAGCTGGCATTCCTAATTGGGGTAATGTTGTGAGACTGAAGTTAAGTGGGAAGGGAAATGAGATCGGTAAGAGGAAGGTGTAGAAGTACCTATCGGAAAGTACCGCAAATACAACTTATATTACTTTAAATGATTACATTGTAAAGACACAAATCAAACAAATAAAATTTATCTGCGCATATTATGCGCACGCCTGGATTTGAACCCATGACCTCCGGATCGCTAATCGAGAGCCTTGCCCCTCGACCACGGAGTCCGTCATAAATGATTCAATATACAAATAAGTCTTTAATCCTCGGTGAGATGGATGTCAACCTTCTATGTTTAGGTCCCCATATTTCAGTGCTCATCTTTAATCCCATTTGAAAAAAATCGTTATTATTTTCTAAGATACATTCTACTTGAACTTAGCAATGAGCTTCAACGTAATTTTCTGAAACTGTTTATTTAATTTGAAATTATATTATAATGGTACCTACTCACGCAGGTTTCGAATAATTTAATTAAAATTACCTAAACCCAATCATCCATGAATTATCACAAGAGGTTTTTATTTTCTTTATGAATTTGCCGCCCCTTACTTTCGCATCCCTTAACTTAAACACTGATTCAAGTGATTTATTACTTTGTATCTACCTACAAAAGATAAAATTTGTTAATTATTTTACGAGTTATAATATCATTTACATGTTACAAGCGACATCACAACACCCAGATTAGAATGACCTGCAATGAAAGTGATTAAATCCGCTTTGGCCTAATCGAACCCCCGACCTTCGCTACGTGGGTTGTAGTTATTTACATTTCCATCGCATTTTAGTGCTTAGACAACCTGTAGAGATGTTATTCACTTATAAATATAATTTAAATACAATGGAAATCTCTACAAGTTATGTCTTGTTGGGTTAGTATCATGTCTTCTTATGTATGCGACCCTTGTAGCGACATTCACATAAAATTATTTACGGAGGAAAAGAATTTTGTAATGACTTGTTTTCGTAGCCAGTCGTGGAAGTTAATAATACGAAAAACATGTTTTTCTTCTCTCGTACTTTTTTAAACTGCAGGTCGCATTCTGAATACGTATGAACTACGTAAGGAGTACAAACAGTGCACTGCCACACTTAAAGTAAATGCTTTGATACTGTGGCATCCCGTAATGCGAACAACAAAAAATTACTATTCGACTATACCTGTATTTTAAAATTTCTAAACTTTGACTAAATTTGAATAATATGGGACAAACATTAAGGTATTTAATATTACCATGTAATTATTTTTACGGTAATTCGTGGTGGAATCCCATTATAATAACATATTAAAACAGTTTTATACTTTTTTCCACTTGTTTTATTTAATAAGTGGAAAATAGTTTAAAAAAACTCTTTTAGTATATCGTGATATGATATTTAACTGATTTTTAGTTAAGTTTGTTTTAGCACGCCGTATTTTTAATAATCACGGATTATTAGATACTTCTTCCCAGCAAAGTTCATAATATTAATAATTTATTGGTATAATATCCACAAATTATTTGTAACTTTTGATGTATGAATCACATAATGCAAAAATTTTATTCACCCTACTGACCACGGATGTCAATTATCGTTTAACCATTGCGTAATGGTCAGGTATCGTTTAAACAACATTCAATTAATATCGTCACCAAAATAATAGGTCCCACGGACTTAATTGCATATCATTCTGTCACCTCTCCACACATGGAAAGGTTTTATAATGTGCATCTCTTTATATTTCATGACGCTCAGGGGAAGGTTAAATAAATTAAAATGTGGAATTAACTCAGCACATTCAAATTTGTATATCCTTATAATTACATTCTAATTCATTCGTGGTTTTTGTTTGGTATTTCCACACTATTTGTTGCAGTGTTTTTTTTAAAAAAAAAATTAAAACAATATTAATTAACACAGGCGTTGACGACTGCATTATTTATGAAACAGCGTTATGCCAATACAACGATGTGAAATATTTTAGGTTGCCTGAAAATATAATGTTGTTTTGGTGCAAAATGCATTATGTCATCTTTCATGTAGATAAAAATGATGAAGCTGGGCCATAGACATTAGCATTTTTAACGGATGAATGTTATTCACTAAATATTTTTAATATGTTTTAAACTAGCAATACTTTATTTTTTTAAATAAATATGTCATTTAAATATTTCATAACTTCTTAGGTTTGTTTTAATGATTTACAGCTAAAATAAAAAATTGTCGTAAACCTTTTATTAAAGAATAAATACAGAGTAAGTAGAGGATTTTTTACAATATTACTTCTTCAATAATTGCAAATTAACTTTGTGGCATCATTTTAATGAAATAAAAATAACAAACTTTGTTAACGTCACTATTTAATAAAAAAACTCAACATATGTTTAAAAGCCAGTGGTTTTGTTCTATGATGCCCTTGGTCCTGACGACTTTCTTCTGCTTTTCGTCAATGGCGGAGCTAGGATTTGACCACTGAGATTGGATCGGCACCAATTATCAGCTAATTATTTTCCTGTTATAATATATAGTTTGATGAATCCAAAGTGTAAAGTAAATACGGCTTTGTTACACGTAACACTCTGACGTGTGTTAATTGCCGACGAGGATTACTACCGTTATAAAACACTTTACATATGTATCCACCTAGTCTGCAGAGAAATAGTCCACAGTTTTTTTTAATTCGTGACATTCGCGGTAAACGACCAGTGGACTATAAATGTATAATTAACTATCGTCTTTTATGAGTCAAACACGGCCATACATACAGTTCAAGAATCCGTCTCATACAAATTACACAAATGCCTGTTATAAAACCCACACTATTTGAGTGCAAACCACGTGCGATCCCAAAAAATAAACATCACAAA
The DNA here is from genome assembly GCA_917563855.2 of Limnephilus lunatus. Lineage (NCBI taxonomy): Eukaryota > Metazoa > Arthropoda > Insecta > Trichoptera > Limnephilidae > Limnephilus > Limnephilus lunatus. Next base: position 66,494,019 of record OU830597.1, on the reverse strand, counting down.
ATCACCAGCCGTACCGTACCATTGTGATATACTTTGCTTTTGGTGTGTGCCATTCAATTCGTTCAGGTGGTCAATCGCGCAGGGAGGACAATGCGCTTCTTTTCTGACCCGTTAATTGACGCCGGCCAACCACGCACCTTATAGGTTTCTCCTGATGAACCAACCCGATGGATTCTACGTATAATATGGTACGTGTACTAACTATAGTGATCGAGAAACCATTGGTCTTGAAACACACGTCGTTTTTATTAAATAGTGGTTTAAATACAGTCTGATATCTTCATTTATTTTACAAAACCAAATCATTAATACGAAGAAGCTTGGAAGATAGTCATGAAATTCAACTTGATCGTTTAATATATTTTTTGTTCATGTTCATCGAACCGATACACCCAACAACAACTTTTATATCGCATTCATTACAAGCATCGACAGTCGCACAAACTGGCCGAGAACACGTTGCCGGCCTCGCGCCTTTGTAGCTGTAATGTAAATTGTATTAAATATCATTTCCGCCAGTTTGTTTACAGTCGGTGACATGTAAGTATATTGGCAACTAGGCCACTGGATGAAAGGATGTATATCCCCTCATCTCCCCACCCTTACCCCCGGCAGCCGCAGCTGAAGAAGTGGGTTGGGAACTACGTCCGCTTCATTTCCTCCGTGGCAATTATATCATTAGAGCCCGTGCCGAGAATTTTTTTTTAAACTTAACCGAGACTAACTATGTGGTGTTAGTACGGTTTCATGACAAAACCTAACATAACCTATTATAATTTTACCAAAAAAATATTAATCTCTTCAAATGTGTTCTGATTTGTCACTTATGGGCGATATCGACAGTAATTTTTAAATCGCAGTATTTGTTACTTTTTTTGATATCAGTGCAAAGAAAAACGTCAATATTTCATAATAAAAAAAAATTGGAATTAACTTCATATTGAAATTTTTGGCGCGCTTGGAAACATTATCATTCGAAGAATCGGTATATAAACTGCAAAATCACACCGTACAACACTGGCGCGAAATAGCTGTTACCGATAGTTTGAGGTTATATTTTACTGCTAAATGTGTAGTGACAATATTAATTTATTTTTATGTGCCGAAAGATGTAAGTACTTGTAGTTATTTTTTAAGCATCATTGACTACAAGAAGTCTCTGTTAGCTTATTGCACCCGCGAAGCAAAAGATATAAAAGTTTGTGTTTTTCACAGAAATAAAGTGCTGACGTATTAAAACTTTGTAAAAGTAAGAAGAAATCAAAGGCAAATAAAACGTTTTTATGAGTATAATGTTAGATGAATTGAAATAAACGTTTACTCAAATTGGTTGCACCCGCGAATGTGTTGTTAGAATCGCGGGTGCAACTCCTTGACATCTACCCTTATTGTGTGATTTATCATATATTTTAATGTTTTGTTATGCCTTCAATAATAATATATGCTGTATATTACTAGTGATTTATATTTAATAGGTGTATTTTTATATTCCGCTTTTTTATAGAAATTCTATGATTTGGCACGCAGTCTGTCTGAAACATCTTGTTTATATAAATAAATAAAAGTTAGAAAAATATGGTCACGTTGGATGATAAATGGGAAGGGCTGTAAAATAAATCAGGCATTCAATCAAAACATTTCTTTCAATCTGAAGACGGCGATAGCATTACCATGGCGCGAACCTCAGCGTCTCATCTCAAATGCATATTGGTTTTGAAATCTTCGAAAACCACCACAGAAACAGAAAGTGATTGGGGCCATAACAATTTGGAACCTCTTACAAATTACAAAATATAAAAAGAAATTTTACAAAATAAGAAAAAAAACTAAATTTTTGTTTTTGTATTTCAAAATACAAAAAGAAAAAAAAGGTACTAAATTGCGCATTTCTGATGTTTACAGTAATTCAGATGACTTATCCTTAAACGATGAATCTCCAACGTCTTTTCAAGTCTCAAAATTATCAACAGAAGCATGCCATGAAACTGGTAATATCTGTGCCGCTATCTTACTAAAAGATATAAATATTAATAAAATAATAAATAAATAAATTATTTATTTAATATCAATATACCAAAAGATAAGAATATTAATTAAATAATTATAAAAATCGTGAGTGACATAGCAGACGTGCAACTTGAAGACATTATCGTGAAGTTGGAAGCGTCAGAAAATAGGATTGATGAATGTTTGCGCCACTTTATGTTTTTTGGTTATACAATGATTGAGCTGAAATAATTGCTTATCCCAATTTCCTACCTACCTACCGCCATCCCCAGTTCCTACCTATTCTAACCCAACGCCAATAAATCAGTAGAGCTTCGTTTTGTTATTGTTTGTGTTTTGTTCGCTGTCAAACCCGCTCCGCTATGAACATTTCATCATAATTGCATTTGTCGAGAATTGTATTGTTTTGTGTAGCCCGCATCTCGACAATTGCAGTGTGCTGTTAAACCCGCTCCGCTATGAACATTTCATCATAATTGCATTTGTCGAGAATTTTATTGTTTTGTGTAGCCCGCATCTCGACAATTGCTGTGTTTTGTCAAACCCGCTCCGCTATGAACATTTCGTCATAATTGCATTTGTCGAGAATTTTATTGTTTTGTATAGCCCGCATCTCGACAATTGCTGTGTTCTGTCAAACCCGCTCCGCTATGACCGTTCTTCATAATTGCATTTGTCGAGAATTTTATTGTTTTGTGTAGCCCGCATCTCGACAATTGCTGTGTTTTGTCTAAACCCCGCACCCCGCTACGACGGTTCCGATATAGTTTTGCAATTTGCCGAGAATTTGGTTTGTTTTGGCCCGCTTTCGTGAAGTGAAAATACCGTCGCAATTAAACGAATTCATTTGCCAGTGTTTGTTATTTTGTACACGAAACCCCGCTTTGTGAAACTTTAAGACTAAAACCAGTGGCCTTTATATAAAACAGTGAACTGGAACTGCTACCGAAGAGAAAAGGAAGAAGGTGATCTCGGTGAGTTTCTTGGCTTTCCTCTCCTCCTTTTCCTTATTCCTTGCAGTTTTTCAGTGAAATCATTGCTACCCGCTGCAAACAGGGTTTTAAATTATTTCGCCTCGCATCATTTGGTTCTTCGAGTCGGAGCCACCAATGAATGTCATATGTTCATAGAATTTTCGGCGAATTTTGACGTAACCGAAAAGAAATAATTAACATAAATGACCAAGAAGTGTACTGATTAGTAATAAGTATCGTTTGATTTCTTATTTCGTTCCTCTATCAGTGTTTATTGCTGTTTTTACACACTTAAATTAGACGAGTTGCACCTGCGATAATTTAATGTTGCACCCGCGATTGCTTGAAAAGCTGATAATACATTGCTTGTTTTTGTTTTCTGTATTTTTTTTTTTAGTTGATCAGTTTAACGCCTTACGAAATATCAAGGCATAACATAATAAATGTATCACAATTAACAGACTTTTGTGTTTTTTTCTTATGATCTGGAAAGGGTGGGCCAAATTGGTTGCACCCGCGATCGCACTTTGGACCTCCCTCCTGACTATTTAAATATTTTAATAAAATTCTTATAAACTAATAAGAAGAAAACAAGTTAAAATGTGGCTCTTCCAAAAATAATTTCATTAAAAATGTATTTTGTTTTATTATTAAGAAGCTTTATATGCGTCTAAATGTTGCACCCGCGATAATGGAATCAACCTTATCGTATTTTCCATTTACCTTTGGAACATGTGTTAGTGGTGAGAATGACCCAAACTAGTTGATTTTCGATACATTTCATTACTTGAAACCGGTAACTAAGCAGACAGTCAGAAGCATAATTAAACACCCCATGTTTTTTTAGCTATTTTGCTGTCCAGATTTTTTCAATTTTATTTCTTCATTTATTGATTCGGCATTAATAGAATTAAATAAAGTTATGCAATTGGGAAAATCTATGACCTATAAGTGATGCACGATTCATTATTCTCAATATTTAACATTCGCAGACTAAACTAACTTAATTATTTTAAAACTACCTTCATAAAAACCATTAAAAACTAGGAAAGTAACAAAAGCTTTCCACAATTAAAACTATATACCTTCGTTTTAAATTTGCTTCCCCTTTCAGGTTCGCTTTGTGTTGCACTTTGCTTTAGGACATTTAATCATTCTATTCATTACTTCCGCTGCATTGTGTAATTGAATTTCTTCATAAATATTTGTTCTTAGTGATTAAACAAGTTTGGACGCTTTTTATGAAGTTTTAATGATTTTTCTAAATTAATAAAAGACAACCTTAACCACCGGAATAATCGGAATCATAGGAACTTCCCAAAATGTTGATTTCATCGATATGGATTCGTATCCGAGCCCCTACTACGCTAGTTTTTCAACAAAACACAATCCAAAATGCATAGGTATGTCCGAACATCACCTCAAAGATAGATAATCACTATTTGACCGAGAGTCGGCGTTTCGAATATCAAATCGTTTAAATTTCGAATATCAAAACTTCAACATGGCGCTGATCGTCAATTTTCTATTTTAATGATATCTAACCCGTTTATCTCTAATTCGCGATAAGTTCTCTTTTTCCCAAGTGATGAGAAAACCCTCAGAATACCCTATCACCACTCATCATTATCACAAAACGCCTGGAACAAGATGCATTCTGATGCTCCCTCAAATCCCCCTTGCCATTAGCCTTATCCACACACTTGTAGGCTGGCCACACTCTTTGAGACACTTTCCAAGCAACAAATTTAAAAAATCTAACTGGCGAAATAAAATAAAATATGGCCGTAATAATATATTCGTCCCAATATGTTCAACCTGATACAGACCCTATTAATGGAGGTCTGAACGCCGTTGGGTTGGCACCAACCAAAAACTGTTCAAATAAGCGAAGCTAGCCGTCCATAGCGGAGTACTTGTACCTACCCTGGTGTATGGCAGTGCGGCATGGAACTGGCAGAGGAAGGATGAAAGTAGACTGACTGCTGTAGAAATGAGATCCCTGAGGCGAATGGGTGGTAAAACCATGTACCATCGTGTCAGAAACGTGGAGATCCGCAAAGAATGCATGGCTGATGTAAGCGAAATGTGTAAGATTAAGAAAGGGACGCTCCGATGGTTTGGGCATGTAGAGCGAATGAACGAGGAAAGGAGTGTAAGGATAATATATGACGCAAATGTGAATGGTAGAAGAAGTCGAGGACGTCCAAGAAAGACATGGCACGACCAAGTGAATCAGATACTTGAGTCGGGCCATGTCAAGAGTCAGAATAATAGAAGAGCATGTATCAATGTATGAGACGTTGTATGAATGTAAACGAGGCAAGGAATGTGTGCCAAAACCGAGTTGTTTGACGGTCCGTCCGATCTGCCTACCCCTGCGGGGAAACGGCGTGATGGTTGGGTAGTTAGTTATGTTCAACTATTGCTTGATACTTTGTTCGCACTTGTTTACCTCATTTATCGCACGTCTCGCGCAATCAATTTGGCAGGCGGTTATGGGTACCCCCACCTCGGGAATCATTTTTTGGATAACCAACACCCCTGCCATAGATCATCCCAAGTGGTTGGCTAAGTTTGGTGACTTAGCAGGGGTGCCCGGGTTAACGGGGTGAGGTTTTTCTAAGTCTTGGTGGCGAACGCATTTTCCCACCTACTGCATGGCAAGCCGAATCAGAAGAGTTTTGGTTGATGGAGACTGGTTGATGGAGACCTAACCTATACCTCTCCAGCAGATGGATTCATACGTCTGTCACTCCTGGATACTTTCCCTCTTAGATTCCTATCACACATAACAATGATAATATCGATATGTCTTGATAACGTTTCATTATGTTTGTCCTCAGCTCCACACGCACGAGGTGGTGGAGGTGTGCGCCAAGATCCTGTACCAGGTGGAGTTGCAACGCTCGGCCCTGGAGCAGATGTGGGGCTTCAGCGTGGAGGCCGAACTGGCCGAGAACGCGGAGCGGCAGGACGAGCTGTGCTGCTACGTGAGCCGCGTCGAGGACAAGAGCGTGGCTATGATGAACGGTAAGTGTCGGGGAACTCACTTCACTTAACGGTTCTGGAGATCATCACCTCATCATTCATGTGTATAGCACCATGCACTGTAGCAATATACAATTAAATTTCAGTTAAATATGAAAATAGATGTCAGGTAAGGTAAATCCCTCTGTGCGTACGAAAAATGTGTTTTTTTGTATTATCACAATTTACTCAATAAATCAGTAATACGGTATATTTGCTGCACGTTCCACAGTGGAAGATACTGCCAAACTCGCCCTCGTGTAAGACCACCAACGTTGCTTGAAATGTCTTTAGACGTGTTTGGTGACTAGGTCCGAATTGCCAGTTACTTCCCCACATTCCTCTTTCCCAGCTTCTTTCCCTCCCCATTTACCTCCAGTCTGACGACATACCCCAATTGGGGATGTCATAGCCTCACTGGCTCTAGGCAGTTGGCAGTTGGGACTCTTGTACGGTATTCACATAAAAAAAGATATATTGATTACGTATGATCAAAGAGGTGACCGGCCTACTCAGAATGAAACCAACTCAGAACCACCTCAGAAAGGTCATTGAGTGATGATAAAAAATTGGTTAAAGAGTTTAAGTTGGGTTAGGGTTACCGGCTATTTTAAAATTATTTTTTCGTATCTTTTAATGACCTTTCTGAGGTGGTTCTGAGTTGGTTTCATTCTGATTTGGCATGGAACTGATCAAAGATATCCTTGATAAACAAGTTTTGTTAAGTTTTAGATAGTAACAAAAAAATAGTAAAAATGCTCTTACTAACATATAGACGGTCCCGAAGAACAATGTTGCATCTACTGTAGGTAAATTTAAAATTTTCTTTTTTTTTTAAAGAAAGACATATTCCCAGGTTACGAATAACCCAACAATGTTAGAAAATCTCCAACTACCACCACAGAAAGTCGAAAAAGTTGCTTGTGTTGTGATGGAGGACTTAGCCAACCGAGGAATCGAACATGCGACGCCCGGGCGGGACACAAGCGCTATGCCCACTCAGCCGCTGACCGATCGAATGGTTTTGTTGGCTTATTTTGAAAAGCAAAATGAAATGATGTGCAAAATATCAAAACAACACTGTAGGTATTTCTGAATTTTAAGAACTATAAAAATGCAGAAACTAAACTTTACCACTGCAAAACTACAAAATCGCACATCCGACATTGTTCTTTGGAACGGTCAATATATCGGTAGTTTAGTAATGGTAGGCACCAAAAAATAATGTCATGTTACAAATTATAAGTTCATCATTTTACTCCTCTTTACAAATAACTGAAATAACGATGGCATTTCGCGTGAATTTATCCCGTCCATACCTGCAAATGTACGTGAAACCTCTCAACGCGGGTATGTATATAATAATGATGCGGGAAATAGCCGTGTACACATTACATGCCTATATGTTTTCTGACCACGCTCTGTCAGTAGGCCATTAGATTCAATTTGTCACATTCAGGACCAGATACGGACCTACGGTAATTAGCGCCCAATGCTATTCACGTCTAATGAAAAACCATAAATAGCCCTGCGTAAAATCATTTGAATATAACATTAAATAAAAAATAAAACAATTATCAAATTTAGGGGTACCTGATAAAAATTTTCATTCACATAAATATTATACAATTTAGGTAGTAATCAACTGCTGCTATACGGAACGCCCGTTGAGTTGATATTGACATTGAATGAGGTTCCATACCAACTCATAATCAACTCATTTCACATCTCATCTCTTTGAAAAGTCATTAAAAAAATTGAAAAATTAACCCATTCCGTAACATAATGTAACCTATTTTACCAATTTTTTATATATATTTTTGCATCAATTTTAATGACTTTTCAAGGGAGGTTCTGAATTGCCCGGTCACCGAATGAAGTATTGAAATCAAAATACAAATTTTGTAAATTGGTAGAATTGGTCAATATTTTCATTTGTATCTGTTTTGACTCCAGTTTGACAATATTATTTGTTTTCGAACGTTTTCTTTACTCTTTAAACTGATCGCATTATGACATATCCAATCGATTAAACAAGATGTGTAAATCGGTATATGGGATGGTGCGACGCTCGTAGAGAACTCACTTGCAGAAAGCGAGTGTAAAGTTTATGTTTATATTTAGACTTATTAGACAAAATTTAAAACTTCGTTTATGTAAAATTACTTTGAAACAATCTATTTCTCTTGTGTTTACGCTAATTTATTGGATGTTAGATAGCATTGATAAATTGAACAAATTTCTGAAGAGTGTGATTTTTTGCTTTTCCGTGCCATTTTTGAAAAAAAAACATTCCACCCTGTTTAATCGTTCCATTCTGTACCTGTGGTTCTATAGATCCGGCCCTGTTTAGGACAAACAAACCCACGAAGGGAGCACGGTTCATCCTTTGCTGTATTACACTTTTAGCTATTTTCGTTGGGACGTTATTTTTCAACATCCTTATCCGTAATGATTTATAAATAAACATTAGCTTCTATTTTCCGCCGTATTCATCGGCGCGTAAGATTACCACTTTTCACTGAAAATGCTGAGAATTCTATAAGATAGAAGAGAGCAAAGGATGGAAGATGATAACGGGTACATATTTTACGGAGTTTTGGCCTTTAGGTACTCGTTTTCATAAGGTTGTAAGTAAAAATTAATTAAAAAATAATTGCCACTATTATTCTTCACGCGTTATCTCTTATCTAATTTATTATTCTGACATGGTTCATTGCTAATAGAGCATTTCTGTGTTAATAATAGATTGCTCGTTGTTTTGCCTTTTATTTGAACATTATTTAACGAACAACGACGCCAATTCACCGAAGGGATAGAAAGAAAATTTATAGCATCAATTAATTTCTTACACTTTGTAAATTTTCTATTTCATTACCATCTATTAGTTATTTTTATCTTCTTTTCTTTCAATGTATTGGTTCACAATACAAAAAAACATTTTATGATTTAATTATTAGCAGAGTAAAATAGATAAATTAAGAAGTAGAAAATCATTTGAAAAATTAACTAAATCTTCCGGAAGTTTTCAAAAATATTCCCTCACGATCATTTTTTCGTGGATAGGTTGCTTTTCAGATGTGAATTTAACCTCAAGACGGAACTTACTGCTTTCTCTGAATCTTTTATTTAATTTAAGTCTCTTTAGAATCTTTTATATAATTTAGCTTCTTTACATTTAAAATGTATTATTTTACAATCCAATTATTATCCTCACTAGGACTAAGCCTGTACCGAGATTCAAACATTATTGTTGATGTACAATGATTTTTTAACAGTGGTTTATTGGAAATATTGTACACATTAAAACATGATAGTTAATTCAAATTACAGCGTTAACCTTGGACAAACAATTAACAATAGAACAATGGAAAATCTTATCCAAACCATTAAGTTAAACCATAGAAGTCGCTGAAAACTTATCCAAAGCATAGTCCCCCTCAGCACAGAATCTCCTAGTGAGGAGGACTACGAATAAAATTTCAATTTTATATATATTATATACCTTTTTTTTATATACGACCTCCACTTAGGAAAATAATTTCCTCCACACAGCATCTTTGGAGATGCTGTGTGGAGGGTTTTTTAAAGGAAAGGAAGGAGAGGAGAGTTCTGGGAAGGAAAAGGGGTTAAGAGGTGGGTAGGAATCTGGGGTTCAGTGTGTCCCAGTCATCCGCCTCCAAGACCTAGACAAACCTCACCCCATGAACCCGGGCACCCTTGCTAAATCACCAAACGTAGCAAACCACTTGGGGTGATCTATACCTAACATGTTTCAAATAAAATCTAAAAAAATAATAAATATATATTTTTATCGAAGGAAGCAAAAACTTTGTGGTGTGACATTATATATTAAATGAAGAAACACACTTTGTAAAACACCACTTTATTAGAATTAATAATTATTTGACAGCCAACCAGGTTTCGCTTAGCTCAAGCTTCATCAGGGCTAATATAATAGCCCTGATGAAGCTTGAGCTAAGAGAAACCTGGTTGGCTGTCAAAATCAAAATCAAAATCAAAATCAAAAAAATATTTATTGTACATTTAAAAAATACAAAAGGTATTGCTTATGGGTAGATCCCATTTCTTCCAGCTAACCACAAATAATTATTAATTCTAATAAAGTGGTGTTTTACAAAGTGTGTTTCTTCATTTAATAATAAATATATAGATAATAAATAAAATAAAAGAAAATAAAAATTTGATGTTTCCTTTAATTTAATTAAAGCAAACAAATTTGTTCAAATAGGCCTATCCTATTTTTGTTTGATGCTCGAGCATATCTTCTAGTCTCTCAAGAGTGCTCCAAATGCCAGGTACTTACAACATCCGTTTTGATTGCATATTTCACTAATAAAATTCCATTATTCACTGAAAAAAATTATAAATCGTAGCTAGGACAAATAGAAGAGCTGTACTAAAAAATAATTAAAGCAACCAAAAGGTCATAAAATATGCCATCATTAATTTTTTCGGTGGTATTCTGCCTAGTGTGCCCTTAACCCAGGGTACTTACTACTTACCTTACTTAATGCTTGCTTAATTAATGAAATCCAATTAAGCTGGTAATAACCATCATTAATGTTCATTATTAGACCCTTCCTCTTCATTCGCTACTCAATATCACCTTGAGTTTAAGTAATTATAAATATGAGCACTACCCATTGACGAATAATATATTGTCTACAACAGTTGTTTATCCCTTTGCTAGCAGAACCGGCTATATGTTGCTGTGGCTAACGAAACACAAAGCCACGCCATTACTCAACCTTAATAACCAACGCCATCTGTTACATCAAATCTACTCCCTTTATTTATATATTTCAACCAATTTACACCAAAACCTTGATAAACTACATACCTACAAACCTTCCTCGTGAATCACTCTATTGGTGAAAACCGCATGAAAATCCGTTGAGTATTTTAAAAGATCTAAGCGCACAGTCAGCGGGCGCGACTTCATTTTATACTATGTAAAGATTAAAAAATACGCACTATCCCTTTAGAAATATTTATGTTATTATAATATACACTCTAGACTCTACACCCACGCGTTGCTGAGGCTAACGAAACACAACGCCATCTAAGGGATGGTTACCCAACCAAGATAACCAAGTTTTAGGTAGATAAATTAACTGACACCGCCATTTGTTGGAAACTTAATAATAATAACAAAGCATTGTCCTCTAAAAAACATTTAATGAACATTAAATTCGCTATAATAAATATTGAGGTCAATAATCCAGATAAAAACTATTCTATCTTTTAAGTTGGACCAAATTACACACAGTTCATAATTTCTAAATTTCATAAAAATCGGTTAAGTAGTTTCAGATTTTATCTCAAACAAAAATCATGGCGCTAGATAAAATATATTTTAGAATAAATTCGTGGGTAGGTATTAGTAGTTTTTTTTTTGTTTTGAAGAATTTTATTACCCATGTACATTTTTTACTTATTTTTTAATTTATCTATATAAAAAATAAGTATAAGTGAAATAAAATCTTGAACAAAATGTCTAGAAATTGTTTCATGGTTAATGCCCAAGAAATACAAAAAGTGTTATTAGTAGATTAGAATCACAAAAAGTATTTATTTGTACAAATAGATGAAGTTTCTACCAAGTTTCATTTACATTTGGTTGGAGACCCAATGCATCGTCAAGGCGCTTTCATGCGTCCTGATCTTGCTCCACTTCTGTGGCCTCAGTTCGTTGCATTCCCAGCTTTTCATCGCACAGCTGCTGCATTTATTTCCCCGGCTTTGTCTGAGGCGACCGATGACCCAGATTCAACTTTTACAATAGGAAAGGCATCCCATAGCCTTTAAAACATTTTAATATGTGAATTCTACCAAAAATACAGTCCTCTCGGCGTTGGTTAACAGAGCAATAGATTGCAAAAGAAAACTTCGTACATGGAAGCTGGTTAGAGTTGCAACCCATTCTCAGAATATCTCATACTTACAATGAACTATCTTTTAAAGTGATATAAATAGTTTGATGTCCTGTGTATCTTCTCTATGTAGTCTTCTGATAAAATAAATAAAACATGTGAATCGCTTGTTTTGTGACGGTATGCTATATTTACGATATATCGAAGCTACAAGTAGGAATGAATATAACATGAGGCTTTATAAATGTACAACTTTGTAATTGAAATTGTGCTATTTTGCTGCATTAAATATGGTGGTGTAAAGAAGCAGCCAATCACGAATTTAATGTTGCCATTTTTTATATAACGGGTTGTTGTATTGCATTGTTATTATATTATTTTTTATTGCAACACTTATCGCTGAGTGGGTACATATTATGTGCCTATATTATATCCTAGTAATATAGAACAAATCAGGATTCAGAGCTTTATTCTGATCACTTAACTAAACGTAGCTTCTTAAGTCGTTTCAAGCATTCAATGTAAATAATATTACTAACTAGATATAATTCATAACTGTATTTACAGCCCGTTCCTCTTGGAATGCTACGGCATATACGTGCCTGAAAATTTCAGTTGTAGTCGTCGACACGACTTGTTCAAAATACCACACGGCAGAACAGATGTTCTAGCATAGCATGACAGGAGGAATGGTGCTGTTGAACGAAATATCGGAAACACTAGAATTATTTAACTCTTCTTTAGATAGCCTTAAGATTTTTTTGTATGGTATTTCTCTTCCTATGTGTTAAGACCGTCAATATGAGAAAATTGTACGGTAATTGGATAATAAATCTATTGTATAATTAAAAATAATGAGAAAAATTTGTCTTGGATAATAAAGATGGTTTTAATATCAGTTTCAATATTTCGTCAGTTAAAAATAATTATATTTTTTTTTTTTTTTTAACTTTATGATTAAAACCTCAAATTGTAATAATTAGTTAAATGAAGACAATATTAGCGAAACTCAATTGAAAGTCCGGAGACAGAAAAATCAGAAAAATATATAGGAACCTCTGGGACTCTTAAAGGGGCCCGGAAAGCCGAAGGTCCTGGGTTCGTATCCCAGAGGTGCCAATATATATTACTGCTTTTTCTGTTTCTAGATTTTCGATTGAGCTTCGCTAATAATGTAATTAAAAAATTATTATAGATATACCATAAGTGGTCAAATTATTATCACCTACAGCTATGGAATGCATGAATAGCTAATAAGTTTTATTTACTAAAGATATTATTATTTTGTCACATAATTAAGACGTAATCATTTGCCCATTAGATGTTAATGTGGACCACCTCATTAGACACCACATAGGTATGTATCCTGTCTTCAGGCAGTCGATTTCACACTGCGTTAGGCCCCCACACGGACGAATGAATACACATCTCCTGTCTTTGAAGGACATTTTCATCTATACATCGCCTCTCCGTAGTATGTAACATATTATACACTTCCTACTAGTTCATCCCCTGTGAACTTATACGTGATAAATACTTGAAAAGATCCTTTTTTTTAAATATAAACCGTATTATTTAAAGAGACACATGTATAAAATTATTCAACCATCTCAAAAAGTTAAGTCCTTTATCATTGCACAAGCAACATTTGTCGTTCATAATAGATATATTAGTTTTATAAATGGTGTTAGGTTATTCCAGTGGCGGTTAGTACTATGAGGCAAGGGGAGGGCGCCTCCCCAAAAAATAGAGATATGAAAGGGGAAAAAATACAAGATACACAAATCCACACATCCAAAATATATTAAATCTTTAATTTAAATGTGACTATTTGATAATTATATATTCCCTACATTTTGCTACTTCCATAAATGTGTGCATATTTCAGTGGGACTAGTTATATTAAGTTCACGGCAGTAGGTATTTTATTTGATTAATTTGTGTTATTTCACAATGAATTCACTTAAAATAATATATGGTATATTTGCGGCACGTTCCAGAGTGGAAGATACTCTCAGTATCGCCCTGGTGTAAGGACCACCATTCAGAATTGAAACGTTGCTTGAAATTGCTTTATCCGTGTTTGGTGACCTGATCTGAATAGCTAGGTACTTCCCCCCCTTCCTCTTCCCTTTCTCCTTCCCCTCCCACTACCTTTAGCCTCACAACATACCCCAATTTGGGGATGCCATAGTCTCACTGGCTTCAGACGGGAACAGATGGGACTCTTGTGCGATATTCATGTAAAAAAAAAAGGTAGGTTAGGTACCTACGGAGTACGGCTATTTGGATTAATTTAGTAGGGCGAAATTGCGTTTGACGGTCTATCTTGAATTTGCACATTATTACTATAGTTTAACGTGATATAGGTTGGTGTAGGTACACATAATTATTTATTTAAAATGCATGTAAATACTCATAATTCTCTCCGTCTTCAAAATATTTGTATCTCCCCACTTTTCAACCCCGCAAACCGCCACTGGGTTATTCGTAACCAGGGAATATAAAAAAATATATTTGCAATACACGTAAAATTTATTATTCATGATTATTTGGTTCGATGACGATGCAAACAAAGGCAAAATGCACTAATGTAATTCTATATGCTAGTTTTGCATTTAACATTGAATTATTGATTATTATTATTGAACTGTTTGGCAATTTACTGATACACTATTGTTTACTTAGGGCGATATAAAACCACTTGTCATAGCTAATTATGAAGGAATGTACGAACGCGCAATTTCAAATGTGATGGACTTAATCGAAGTATTTTGATAATCCATATAAACATTTCCGAAACATAAACGCATCAGGTTTCGAATTAATAGTGCAGGCGTGGAGTTTGGAAGTTTTCCTTATAAAACGCAATTATTATTCCTGATTAACGACTTCGCCATTATTGTCATAAATAACCATTTCAAATCAACGACCTGAAGAAGTATTTGAATACCGCACAAGAGTGCCGATTGCTCCCAAAAATCTGGAGCCAGTGAGACCATGGCATCTCCAGTTGGGGTATTTTATGAGACTGAAGCTGGTGGACAGGGAAAGGAGATGAATGAGAGGAAGGTGGGAAAGAACCAGGCTATTCAGATCTGGTAACAAAACATGGCT
Source organism: Limnephilus lunatus (assembly GCA_917563855.2). Classification (NCBI taxonomy): domain Eukaryota; kingdom Metazoa; phylum Arthropoda; class Insecta; order Trichoptera; family Limnephilidae; genus Limnephilus; species Limnephilus lunatus. The sequence goes on along the minus strand of OU830597.1, from coordinate 66,478,994 downwards.
AAAGCTATTTTAAGCAATGTTTCAATTCAGTAAACTAGGGCGATACTGAAAGTATCTTCCACTCTGGAACATGCCGCAATTATATTATTTTAAACGAGTAAATTGTGAAATAACAAAAACTAATCACATACAGTTTTAAAATTTTTTTAAAACCCGTTTAATCACAGGATACCAAATTTGTCTCATGTAAATCCTACATACATTCGTAAAGTAGACATACATAAAAAGTTGTAGATTTTTGTAGGTGTGAAAATATCTCGGCGCAAAATCAGTGTTTTTTGAGATATCGAAATGGAAATCCCCAAAAATTAATTATCCTTGTTTATTTTCATTTAATATTAATTCTGAGGATTTAATAATCTGTTAAGTTACGGTTTATGGTAAAAGGCATAAAAATTAAGAGGTTTAAGATTTTTTGCCGTAATCATAATTTCTAGAAAAGTATTTTCATTGCTGCATTTTTAAATCTTCTTATTGTTGGCTGTATTATGTACGAAGATGGCAATTCCTTCTTTGTCCATCTCACAGGAAGCAAAATTCAAGAGTAGTCAGCAATATTGAAAAAAACCGCTCCTATACGAAGCCGTATTTCCGTTATCACAAGAATTTTGTTGTTTTTAGAGTTCCTTCGAATTCATCAATTTTATTATTCATGCTTCTAGCGTTTCTGTTCTTTTTTTACATTAGCTCCGCACATGAGGCCCTGAGGAAAACAATTTCCCTCTGGGCCTGTGTCATCTTTGGGGATGCTGGGTGGGGGTCAAGGGGAAATTCTGAGAAAGAAAAAGGTATCTGGGGTCAATGTGTCCAGGAGTGCCGGATTTATGAATCCATCCCCCCAACTGCGGTGCAAGGCGATGGGTCGAGAGTGTCTGGCTGGAGAATTCAAAAAGTCTACGTCAACCAGTCTCTTTCTCGATCCGGCCCGCCACGCATTAGTTGGGCTAACGCATCCGCCGCCTAGACTTCACAAACCTCACCCCATGAACCCGGACACTTCTGCTAAGTAACCAAACGTAGCGAACCACTTGGGATGACCTATGGCAGAGGTGAAGTTATCAAATAAATTGATCCCGGGGCGGCCGTACCAATTCCTGCCTCCCATAAAAATAATACACACGCAGTAACATTGTATAGTGTGTTCTTGTATATTGAAATATTAATCAACGTTTAAAAACAATTTCGATAATAACATCAGTAATAAAATAGACCATATTTTATTACTACTTTCACATCATGTTTAAAAAAATTACCATATGTACAACGAACGCTTAAGCCGAGGTTTTTAACGAATTTAAAAGAGATTACGTCATGATTCCTTATACCTAAGGTAAAATAATAGAAATATTTTAATTTGTCAGCCTAATGTGAAAGCAGTAATAAAAAATGGTATATTTTATTACTGTTATCGTCGCGATGGTTTCCAACTTTTTGAATCAGCAATTCCTCATTTATGGCGCTGAAAAGGTCTTGCGTATTCGACATTATATAACATAATGTAATATCAATATTTACGACCCAATATTACTTGCAAATCGAAGTTTCACAGAAGTTCGGAAGCGTACCGCCACCCTTTTAGCCGCATGAATAACTTTACCCGTTTTGTTATAACAAACTGATGCTGATATTAGATATAATTCAATAAGCCCAATCAAAACATGGGATGACGTCACGGACAACTCTATGTGGTGGGTATCTGGTAGATAGTTATCTAGCTGGTAGCTAGCAGGGGCAAGTAGTAACGAGGCATCGGGGCCGGAGCGACGCAACGGACGGCGCCGGGTAACGCGACGCGGGGCGGCGGTAAAGCAAACATTTGTTATGTGGCCTCATAGTAACTTTGCCGTTAGACATAGCAATCCGGACATCACAGTGGAATCAGGATTCGGATTTTCAAGTATGAAACCCAGATAATCCGAATTTATAAAAAAAAAATGTCTAATGCTATGTCATATGAGGTGAATATTTCTAAGAAATAGATAAAAAATGAATGTGTAGATAATAATTAGGTTATTATTACCAAATAATTACGTCATCATGCAAAGATATAAGATTTAATTCGAAAATTGTGCTTAATTAAAACATTAAGGACAACAATAAAAAAATAATACGTGTGAGAAACAGAAAAAAATATTAAGAAGATAAAGATTTTTTTTTTAAATTAGAAAAACTCTCTTTTATAATATATTTTGCGTGTTATTTCCGTCCATGTAATATACCTTTTAAGACTAAGATAATACCAATACCTAAATCTAAACGAAAATATGAAAAATTAAATTCACAAAAAATTATAAGCTTACAGTCGCAACTTGGGATTCGAACGAGATTTTTTTCCCATATTTTTGGTAGCTACCTTTTTAAAAAACAAATGTTCGAAGAACTTACTATTGTAACCTAGGTAGTTGACAGTTCTGTGTGTTGTCCTTTTTCATATTATCGTTTAGATTTATTAGTACTTATTATCTTCTTCTTCAATGATACAAACTATTTTTTTTCATCTTAGCGAATGAACGAGGAAAGGAGTGTAAGGAGAATATATTACGCAAATGTGAATGGTAGAAGAAGTCGGGGTCGGAGACGTGACCGAGGAAGACATGGCATGACCAAGTGAATCAGATACTTGAGTCGGGCCATGTGAAGAGTCGGAATAATAGAACAGCATGTATGAGACGATGTATGAATGTGAACGAGGCAAGGAGTGTGTGCCAAGATCGAGTTGTTTGGCGATCCGTCCTCTCTGCTTACCCCTGCGGGAAAAAGGCGTGATGGTTAGTTAGTTAGTAATGAAGTATATATGTATGTATATATATGAGTATACCTACATTTAAATGCTTAGTACAATGCAACCTAATGTTAATACCTACCTGCTAAGTCTTAACGATACTTTTTGGAATTGAAATTAAAATGATCCCCTCTTTATATCGAATCACAACTGGTCACGGAAAATTAAAATTACTGAAGTTTTTTTTTTATCCGGATTTTATCTTTCAGAAATCCCAAAATCCGGATTTTCCAATACGGCTATGGATTTGCAATCCCTAGTTGCCGTATGCCTCCGTGGTCGCGTAGTCCCGTGGCCCGGTGGCTCTGTAGTCGGGATGATCGGGCGGATAAAATATTCCTCCGACCCGACCGCGTAACCGTTCTAATTCGTTTATTTGACAACACAATTGCGTGATTAACGGCAGGCGGCTTATCGCACGGACACGTAGCTTCTATTTTACCCCTGAGAAATTTACATTCGGCCCGTAGGTACCTTCAATTTATAGTAAAACATTTACAAGGGGTATTTAATACTACCTTTTATATTTTCAAAAGGGTTTAAAACAATGAACCAACCTTTCCTTCGATGAGTGATTTTTGGTGTGCTAAAAACCATTGAGGTTTCTCTAAGGGTCTATTCCTTATTTGGGGATGCCGTGGAGAGTCTCTAAGTCAAATAGACAAAGGAATGAATCTTATTCTTGAAGAGGAGGCAGTAAACAAGTTATTCCATAACCGAGCTGTTCAACATTTTTTTACGTTAGCTCCACACTCTAGGCCCTGAGGAAAATAATTTCGCTTAGGGCCTGCATCATCTTAGGGGATGCTGTGTGGAGGATCTTTTTAAGGAAAGGATGGAGAAGAAGTTTTGGAATGGAAAAGGGTATGAGGCGTGGGTAGAAATATGGGGGTCAGTGAGGAGTGACAGACTTATGATTCCATCTCTTCAATTGCGGTGCAAGGCAATGCGATGGGTTGAGAAAGTCCAAATGAAGATGTCAAAAGGCTTTCCTCAACCAGTCTCTGCCCGCCACGCGGCAGGTGGGGAGACGCAACAGCCGCGAGACGCGGATAAACCTCATCCCATGAAGCCGGGCACCCCTGCTAAGTCACCAAATGTAGCGAATCACATGTGGTGACCTATGACAGAGGTTTTGGTTATTTAATATTTGGTTCCCAGGTCGGGGGTACCCATACCCGCCTCCCGAATTGTGAATGAACGAAATGAACGAGTCGTATGATTTCCATTAAATTAAGAATATTTTAACAACCTTACAAGTCTTTTAAAATTAAATTTACCACCTGACGTCTATATTCTGGAGTAACGACCTGCCGAGCGAATCTCTCTATCTTTTTTGGGATCGTTATTAGATAACGGACGTTATCTCTTGTCAGATTTGTGTGATTTTTAAGGATGTTATTTCCTTTTTCTATGTACAACGTATATGAAATGAATAACAATCTTGCATACTTCCAGGAATTCGTGTTTAAAATAATATTAATTAAAATGCGTGACATTGGAGGTTATCCACCACTTACCCGCCCTGATATATGTAACAGATTGTTACTCCTTCAAGGCTCTCGCAAGGACTCTAATTTTTTTTTAAAGAACGAATCTACATTTAAGTTTAGCTTTAGTTAGCGAATCTAAACCTCCAGTGTCCCTGCATACGGTGATAGGAAACAGTGTGCAGGTGCTTACATAATATACAATATGCGAATAATATATTATCAATAACATAAAGTATTTCGAGCATAAAGTAATACATAAACATAAAGTAATACATAAACATAAAAGGGTGTTGCTTGCAAAGTATTGGCAATAATTGTAGAAGAATTATTTCTGATCAATTGTTATTATACAAAATCCTAAATAATACGGTATCTTCCCTGTATCTCTTAGAAAAAATAGATATTAGAGTTCCTGGTCGTAATAGTAGAAACGTATCCCTTTTTTATAACAGCCGCTCCAATACCAAATACTTACAAAATGAATTCATACATCGAGCCTGCCATTATCATAACACACACCTCCTATATATAGACATCTTCAATATAACTTTCAACAAATTCAAAGCAACACTATTAGATTACTGTAATGCATCACAACACACCCCTTAATATCATCCATGTTTATATTTATTATATTATTAATCAGATTTCTTTTCCTAATTTGCAATATATTTACATATTCCCTAATTACATACATATAATCCTTATACTCCTACAAGATCATAAGCTTACCCTTTATTGTGTTTTTCTATATTCTTTTCATGCATATTTAAGTATTTAGCTTCTCTTAAATATTTTTTTCTTAGTTTTTTCTTTATGTTTTATTTTAACTTCTCTTAACTATATATTTTTTTCTTAGTTTTTCTTGTCTAGCTACTAAAAAAAAAAAAAAATTATTAGCGAAAACATGTTTTTAGGCTTACTGTTTTATTTTAGCACTCTTTCATTTGTATGTATCTTTGTAAAGCTGTTTGTTTTCCAAATAAAGATATTATTATTTATATTATTATTATTTATTATCTTGCGTATGCTCCAAGCATCTGCAATAAATGATAATAAAAATACAGCTGTCAGCTGTCGGACTGACCGTGAACGAATCTCAACGTCTGCCTCCTTTAGCCGGTTTTTTGGTTATGCCTTGACGATAGTGAATGGGAAGTAGGGGGACGTACCCGAAGACCCCAAGGATGGAAAAAATAAATAAAATGTGTGGCGTTTGGAGGGCCCCACCGCTTTCCCGCCCTGGTATAAGTAACTTAAGGTTACTCCTTTAAGGCTCTCGCAAGGACTGTAATTTTTTTTGAAGAACGATTCTATTAATATGAACGAAGCTAAACAGTAAATATGTCAAAATCACACAAATCTTACAGTAGATAACGTCCGTTATCTAATAAAGATTCCACAAAATATATAGAATCGCTCGGCTGGTTCCTCGTTTTTTGATGAAATTGTAGAAGAAACGTATGTTATTTCGTTGGTTTTATTTGCTAATGACTTGTGACATGCATCTGACATGTAAACTCACAAGTATTCTAGTATTGCGTTACGTAAGCCTCAGATGGCTGGGCTTACTTGCTGCCTTTTCATTTGTTCACAAATATGCCTCCGCTGCATTGTAAACAGCTCAGAACTATATTCCATACATTTCACCGCGCCACTGATACCGCTGAAGCTGTTTAGCCGTAAGACAACAAATAATGCACTATTGTGGCCGTACGCGCGGCTAGAACAAATAAACTGCCTCCGGGCTTTATAGGCAGCTGAAAACGGTTTCCAATATTAATTCTGGAATAATTATTTTTCATCGGCAGGTCATTATTTGAGTTTTTCTAACATTTTCAAACATATTATATCTAAAAGGTAATTTGTTAATGCAATGTAGTGACATTGCAGTGAGTGAAAAACCGAATTAAGGGCAAAATTGTCATTATAACTGCATTAGTCACAACATTATAAGTATAAGAGAAGAAAGTGTAATTTTTTTTTTTTACATTAAAAAAGCAGGTAATCTGGTTTTATACAATCCATGTTTATTTTTCTTGCTTTTAAAACCAGATTATTTACTTTTTTATATTAGCTGGAGGCTCCACACAGGAGGCCCTGAGGAAAATATTTTCTATGTCATCTTCGGGATGCTGTGTGAAGGGTCTTTTAAAGAAATGAAGGAGAGGAAGTTCTGTGCAGGATAAGGTATGAGCGGTGGGTAGGAATCTGGGGGTCAGTGTTTCCAGGAGTGACGGACGGATGAATCCATCCCTCCCACTGCGATGAAAAGCGGTGTTCCGATAGAGTGCGGCTGGAGAAGTCAAAGGGACTACCTCAACCTTTCTCTCCCGATCCGGCCTGCCATACAGCTGGTGGGCTGACGCATCCGCCGCCAATAACCGGACAAATCTCATTATTTACATTTAACTTTTAAATTATTCTCGTTATTTAATTAAAAATGGTATAATTTAACTTCACCAAAAACGATTTGTATGTTTTTATTTAATCGTCTTCTTCCAAGCAATGTGAAATCTCTAAACTGAAGTATTTTTAAGTCAATTTGGGAGAGGCGAAAACACAGGTTATCTGTCGTGCTGTGGTTTTTTTTAGTAAGGCCACAGCACGACCGATAACTTGTGTTTCTGCGGCAACATGACTAAAACAAATTTACACTGAAACATGAAATATTACTAATAAGGTTTATCACTTTAAAACGCATTTTAAATCTGGCAACAATACAATTTTTCATAATGTACACATTAAATTGTTTATTTTCATTCATAGCCACTAGGTGGCGGCGCCAGCGCATTCGTCGTTCACAATGAAAACATATTAAACAGCGAAAAAAAAATTGGCTCCGGCGATGTGTTTTGTAATTTTACAAATGTTATTGTAATTTCTATTAATATGACTAATTCACTCTTATATTCATAAAATTGATATATTTACCGTATTTTTGTGGTTTTTCATAAGTTTTAGTGAAGTTATAATAACAATAATTGTACTTTCAAAGTTGAAATGTTAAAAAGTATTTCATATGATACATAAAAATTCAAATTTACATTTAAGTATATTTATTTTATGAGAATTTCAGTAAAAGTGGTGTTTTTTTTAGACATTAATGTCTTATTTATGTGGTGGTAAACTTATCAAAGAAATTAACGTCTTTAGTGGTGCAAGAAATCTGTTTAAATGTCAGATACGTTTTTAGGTTATTTTTTTGGCAATAAAAAAACTTTGAAAATATTTTATTATTTTTTACGAGGAAAAATTGAGGTGACAGTTTCATTTCAAATTCATTATATAAAAGGACAATATTTTTTAAATTTTTAATTATTTTTTAAATTTCTGTACACAATCATCAAAAATTTTTTTGTAAGAATTTTTTTTACATTTTTTTCCGTGTTTGAATCTTAAAATATGGCAGTTTTTAAAAAATAAAGTGTTTTTCAAATACAAAAATCTAAAAGATAATTTTATCTAGTTTTTATAAATGGTATTTGTTTTTGCGACACCTTCAAAAATATGAAATATGTAGAACATTCAAAATACTTTGGAAAATTCCAAATTTCGTTCAGACATCATTACTAAAACAGAGATAAACTACCCTCTCACGCTGTGTAAACAGTGAGTATTTCTTTCCAAGAACAATTTTTTAATTAGTAATGTTTTCACATCCGCGGCCGTTTGTCAATTGAATAAAATTTTCACGGGGTTTTTTAGTAAGGTTGGTAGTGTTTATTTTTATAACTGGCTACACCACAATAATTTTAAATTTCGAAAACATACGTTCACACAGGAAGTTTTATATGATTAAAGACATTCGACAATCTGGTCTTCTGTCTTTTTAGTTTTCATGCCAGACGTGTGAGAAGGAAGATTTTAATGAACGGCTTTGAGGACGATCATCGATGGCGTGCAATGCGTACATACGATCCCTCCCCGGGGCTAGTATAGTCGAATAATCGCACCACGATTCAAACTCAATTGGAAAAAATCAGAGTGTGCAATTCACATGCGGTAAAAGTTAGACCTTCAGAAAACTAAAGTAAACAAGGGTGGGAAGGCTAAGAAGCACTGGACAAAGACGAAACCGATAGGCTACGAAGTACCGCATAAAGAAGAGACCGATTATACTCATCTCATTCTCTCACCGGCTAAATCTTATAGATGTATGTTTTTGTATATTTTTTGTTTGTTGACAAACTGCTTAGTTGCGGTTTAACGGGAAAAAAATACAATAGTGTCGCTATTTTTCGTTTTTTCAAGAAGTTTTCACTTTAAAAATGTGATAAAATACCTTGTTGATAAAAATTTTACGATTCAAACTCAATTTCAAAAATGTGATAAAATACCTTGTTGATAAAAATGTTAAGATTCGAACTCAATTGCAAAAATGTGATACAATACCTTGTTGATAAAAATGTTAAGATTCAAACTCAATTGCAAAAATGTGATACAATACCTTGTTGATAAAAATGTTAACATTCAAACTCAATTGCAAAAATGTGAAACAATATCTTGTTGATAAAAATGTTAAGATTAAAACTCAATTGCAAAAATGTGATACAATACCTTGTTGATAAAAATGTTAAGATTCGAACTCAATTGTTAATCTCCCCACTACCATGTCCCCGCTGTGACATGGTTCTGTGGGTCACGAGAGAGCAACGCTGATTGCGAGCTTACAACTTTGCGAACGAAAACAACCCCAGTCGTGTTATTAAAATGTTCCACGGGTTGTACATAAAATGCTCGATGTGCTCGAAATGCTGATGGCGGATGTATGAGTATGGTTGCCCTCCATGGAAATTGAGTTTTAATTTGAAAACTTTCACGATAAAACAAATATACACCTAACGTATGCTCCACTTCAATAAACATGTAGTTACATATTGTATGAGTTTATTAACACTTTGTAAGGCACAATTCATTACGTAATTTCATAAACAAGTGGCAAGTATGTTAGCTAACAACCCGAAAGGGCGTAACCTTGTTAATTCGAGAAAAATAGTTTGTTGTTTTTGGAATAACTTGATGAGAAAAACCTCGAATTGTAATATTTAACCATTAAAGACAACATTAGCGACTCTCAAACGAAAATTTGAAACAGAAAAATCAGAATAAGATACTCGTTAGACCTTGCCAGAATTCTGCTGTAACCACTGAGCTAATTCTATCCAATCTCCTTCGATTACATTTAACTGTATCGTACTTCGACTCAGAACTACCAATAATATCTTATTGGCTGCTATCTTTATGTATGATTGCAAGATTCTACCCAAACTAAGCTCCTGGGTTCAATTCCTAGATTCGACTGTATATTTTTTCTTTTTTTTTTCAAATTTTCGTTGATATTCTATGTATTATTTTAAATGAATTAATTAATCGTGAAAAAAAACACGAATAAAATTTATCAACAAAAAACAAAAACCAATAAAATTTATTTTCCCACGCCGGGAATCGATCCCGCGACCTTCGGATTGCGTGTCAAAAGCTTTAATGCTAGACCACGCCGACCGTCATACTAGATATTACTAGAGCAAAATTGTCATTAACAATTACAGACCTGACAATTGTTAGAAGTACTATAACAATAGTATGCAACATACGTGTAACACAGTAAATTTTAATTATTGAGCCGGTATATCAGTCGCTCGTTAAGCTCTCTAATTCCGTCATATAAAACTCAACTAAGCGTAATATCAATGACATTATTAAAGCTTAATCCTTGCTAGCCACCAACGATTAGTTCCAGTGACAAATCTGTCAAATAATTGCAAACTTTTCCAAATTCGATGACATTACTGCACTTAATGTATGAAATAAATATCGGTCTAATTCGATCGACACTTGACTTAGTTAAAAGTGTGGTTGACACCAGTTCCTGGGTAGGAAGGTTCAATCCTCAGTCAAACCGAAAATAGTTATTATAGTATAAAAAACTACGTCTTTTTCTCCAACACTGCTGACATAGGCGGGAGGAAAATAATTTTAGGGCCTATGTCATCTTTGGGAATGCTGTGTGGAGGAAAAATTTTGAGGAGTAAACCTGGGTTTTGGAAAGATCCATGTTGTAGAAGGGAGGAAATAGAGAGGCATGCAAATCGTTCCACAGCCGAGCTTTTGAACTCAAGAATGAGTAGTTCAAACGAATTTTTCATTTTTATGTTTAAACTGGTGGTATGCATTTAAAACATTTAATATTATCATCGATTGCATAACATTAAGTGTGTTGATCTGTTACTAGAGTGGCTCTTTTTTCCGATTTTAATACTTAATGGAACTCCATCATATTACTGAATTATAAATACCATCATTTTATGCAAAAATGTATCTTACAATCTGAAACCATTCCGTCCGGAAACAAATAAAAGTGGAATAAAGGTTTTTTTTTAATTGGTGTATATTTTTATAATTGAATGGTATAGTTACTGCCCTCTAACTGTCTTAATCTGTTTTATTTACCGACAAGCTATATGTCGATTATGCAGTTTTCTATTGTGCGTCCAGATGGAACTTGTGTTTTAAACTGTCAGGTTGTCAGGAGGTGCTTTGTTGATAAAGAGGATGGTTCCTGTAGATTCATTCCCTTTTTAAGGCTAATATTCGAACAATAAAAAAGGCTTCCTTAGCCTTTAGTTAGGTATATTGCACGGGGAAGCGGGCTGTACAGATTAATTATCGCATTTTAAAGTGTCCATTCATGTTTTAACCTAAAACTTGTAAATAATTAACTCAGTTCAAATTCTCGGAGAGTTGAACTGAAGAAGGAACCCCTACCGAATACTAAAAATACAATACAATTTATACTTAATTAAAATGATCTGAAACTAAATTGAGAAGACATAATCTGAATGTCACACCCCACCAGTTCTAGCGATGTCTGTGTACAACCTGAATGTCACACTCCATCAATTATAGCGATGTTTGTATATAACCTGAATTATAGCAATGTCTGTATATAACCCGAATGTCACACCCCACCAGTTATAGCAATGTCTGTATATAACCTGAATGTCACACCCCACCAGTTATAGCGATGTCTGTATTTCCAAAATAATTGTTCTGTCTTCTTCAACCGCAGGTATCATCAAAGGCGACGAGATAATGGTCATCAACGGGGCCATCGTGTCGGATCTGGACATGATGTACCTAGAGAGCGTGCTGCAGGAGGAACAGGCACTCTGCATGATGATGAGGTAAGACTTTTCAAAACTTTTTATACATATTTTGAGAACAAAATTTACAATTTTTATTTTCAATTCGCCGGCAAAACCAGGTAGAGCAAATTTTGGAACCAATTACACTAGTATCTACTATGAATCGAGTTTGACAATTTTATATTTGACCGGGAAAACGGAATTATTAACTTATTTATTGAATTTTCTTCCACAGCGTATTTAAATTATGATTTTACATCTTATATAAAAATAATAAAAACGTTAATACATAAATATTTTTTTTATAATAGGTATACATTTTTTCTCTTATCATTGATTTTATTGATGAAAAGGTCACTCCTCAGTTACAATTCAGGATTTCTCCTGGAAAGCAGCTGGTTTTCAGCAGTGTATCCAATATAAAACAAGAAAAAAAATAAAAAATAAAAGAGAATTAAAAAATTAAATTGAAGGAAAATAAAATAAATACAATTAAATTAAATTCCAAAAAAAATATTAAATCAATATCAAATCTCTAATTCAAGGCACACAATACAAAGAATAGAATTTAATATAAAAAATATTTTTTTAATTAAAAAAAAATAATAATTTAAATCTGAATTCAAATTAAAGCCAATAATCTTAATATTAAAACTCCAATACGAGATAAAATCGATTCAAATAAAATATAATCAATTCAAATTAAATCAATTCAAATTAAATCAATTCAAATTAAATCAATTCAAAATATAATTAAAAATGTAATCAAATTAAATAATGTAATCAATTCATAAATAAAGAATTAAAAATAAAAATGTGAAAAATAATAAAATATAATAAAAAATGTAATCAAATCAAATCAAATCTAATAAAATCAAAATCAAAAACCAATAAAAAATATAAATCTTTCGTAAATGGCTTCTTCAATATTATGTACGTTTCAAAAATTAAAATCAAAACGTGCAATTAACTCGCTTCCAAAACTATAAAGTTAAGTTTAAAAAAATACTATAACCAAATGACGTAGAATCGTCTCTTTTCGGAAAGTACCACTAATTTTAATGGTGCAGATAATGATCAAATACTTAGAGCAGGTGGATGAGTTTGGGTATTTGGGAAGTATATTTACGAGAGGTTGTAAGGTTGAAAGGAGGGTAAATGCAAAATAAAAATCTATATAAATATATGCATAAAACCTCGTTAATGGGATACTGGGATATGGATATACTCGTTAATGGGATACATAAAACCTCGTTAGTGCGATGGTTGGCGCTAACAAAAAAGTGTCCGAAGAATCGAAGTTAGCAATCCACAATGGAGTGCTGATAGCTAACCTGATGTATGGCAGTGAAGCGTAGAACTGGCAGAGGAAGGATGAAAGTACACTTAATGCTGTAGAAATGAGATCCTTGAAGCGAATATGTGGTAAAACCTCATAAGATCCGCAAATAATGGTATATATATGGTATAATAAAGGTGATGTATGCGTAACGAGTAGGGTAAGAAAGGGACGCTCAGGTTGTTTTGGCATGTAGAGCGAATGATCGAAGAAATGAGTTTTAATAGAGTATTTGACGCAAATGTGATTGGCACGATCAAGTTCAGATGCTTGAGTTGGGCCTTGTCAAGAGTCAGAATAATAGTAGAGTATGTATGTAACAATGTATGAAGGTGAATGAGGCAAGGAGTGCGTGCCAAGACCGAGTTGTTTGGCGGTCCATCCTCTCTGCCTACCCCTGCGGGGAAACGGCGTGATGGTCAGTTAGTTAGTTAGTTACAACTTACTTATCATAATGTGGAAAATGTGCACATCGATTTTTAAAAGTTACACGAATTTACCTTTGAATCGTTTTGCTGTTATTGAGTTTATTCTTTTGTTATGAAATATTTTCATTTGTGATTTTTTTATCGCAGGGCTCGTAATTTTAATTGGACCCTTGATCATATTTGTTTTAATCATCGGTGGAAGGATTTCCATGTCAGGAAGTAATTGTAAAGATTTATGTCATGTGTGAGATAAGTTTTATCTTTAAAATTAACATTCTTATGAGATAAGCCAATTTTTAGTACGCATACTGTTAGTCGCACTAAGTCGGTTGCACTACTACGTAAATAGTGCTACTAATCTCATCTAATCTAACGACTGTAAAACACGGGAATGTTAAAACCTATACACCTAATCGGATTATATAATTTCGTTTCTACGTAATTTAACGTCTGAACTAACAAAATATGCCTCAACGTTTTAATGGAAAACTGGCATAAAAAAGTTACGAAGTTATTTTATATAATACTCCCCGTGAGGTTAAATCGATGACAGAACAAAGGTATTCCTGAGTGAACCCAAACCGAGGTTAAGAAGACAATTTTATCAATCTTATCAACAGGACAATCGAATTTTCCACCTGCTCTTATCATAAAACTTGGACGTGATGAAAAAAATTTTACCTGGTTTTATTATTGAAATCGTTTAGCTTTTCCTGTGTAGTTCTCGCAAGATTAGTATTAGTAATGAAGAAAATATTTTTTCCTATTATTGTTTTTAATACAATAATCGAATTCTGAGGTAGATCAAATTGATTGTTGCCTAACAGTGTTTTTGGACTGCGAATCCCGTATTTACGCAGATAGGTATAATATGTCATTTGTTGGTAGATTTTTTTTACGTACTATTCGTTATTTTAGTTAGAGGAAAGGTACAGTTCGGTTTAGATTAGGTGGTATCTACGTATTATGTGGAATCATTGAAAAAACGGAAACTAGTCTTAACTTTCAAAAAGTACTCGGATGATTGTTGAGTTCTGATTTTGGTTGCAAATATCTTATTGCAAAGAGCGAGAAATCATGTTAAAACAACAGATGTTGTAAATAAAGCCTGTTGGAGAAGTAACGTTGACAAAATTGAACAAAAACATAAAAAAGTATTATATTCAAATAAATACAAAGTGATGAAAAAGACGTTTGATATTTGTATATCGCGCACGTTTCTAAAAGCAATTCAAGTCCTTGGAGCAACTAGGTTCCAACCGACATTTTGGGCAAAATTTATTTAATTTTCACGTGTAGCAAGCGCTTTATAGGCATACAAAATCATAATAATTACATTAAAATAACTTTGTTTGAATGCCCTTCTTATCTCCCCGTCACCCCCTCACAAAGTTGATGTTCTCTCTCCCTCTTCTATTTTAACTTTATATACTCTGTAATTTATTTAATATGTTTTATTGACCCCTGATGAAGGTTCAGGTAAATCGAAACCTATTGGTTAAAGATATATAATAAAATGGCATTCAAATAAAGTTATTTTATTGTAATTATTACAAAATTGATTTCTTTTACATAAAATATATTTCTTTAAAAGCATATCTAAAATATCTCCAAGTTGTATGTGATTCGCAGATAATTATGTAAGTTTTTTAAAAACATATTATCATAATTTTTGTAAATGCAAGGTTTTATTTGCAATTTGCATTAAACGAAATTGGGGTTCAAAGTTTGAATTTTCAAAAAAAATATTACAATATGGCATTTATCAAAAACGGATACAAAGAACTATTGTAATTGATTTTTTTTTTTAGGAAAACTTAATAAAATAATCAGATAGAACCATGTTGCTCTGAGATTAGATGATTTTCAAAGCAATGCTTTAGTTGAAAGATATTTTTGCACAGAATAAAGAAAATTCAATTTCATTATGTGCATATTCACTTTTTCATCAATATTAATTTTATTCGAGGTTCAAATAAAAATGATATTTATGAAATCGGGGACCAGCTAGTCAATTTGGGAGGCGGGAATGGGTACCGCCACCCCGGGAACCTTTATTAGATAACCAACACCACCGCCATAGGTCACCTCAAGTGGTTCGCTACGTTTGGTGATTTAGCAGGGGTGCCCGGGTTCATGGGGTGAGGTTTGTCCAGGTCTTGGAAGCGGATGACCAGGATACACTGAATCCAGATTCCTACCCACCCCTTAAACCCTTTTCCTTCTCAGAACTATCCTCTCCTTGCTTTCCCTTAAAATACTCTCCACACAACATCCCCAAAGATGACATAGGCCCTGAAGGAAATTATTTTCCTCAGGGCCTCCTGTGTGGAGCTCACGTAAAAAAGAAAAACTTTGGAAATTAATATCTCTGTTTCACGCAAATGACAGACGGAACCTTGTTGTTCCAAGAGCGCGATTAATCCCCGGAGAAAGGAACGATCCACCACCGTCGCGCTCACCTGTTCCCCCGTTACCGCGGTATATAGGTACGGAATTCCCGGTGCCACACTTTTCATCTGTGCGGATTTGCTCCACAAATAGTCGGAGTAGAGCGAAGAGGTTTGGGAACAAAAGTCTCCCCTGAAAAACCTGACCCATATTAGCATCTCCCCATCTCCTTCAAAATTGGACCATTCACGTAACGGTCCGCATTTGAAGTCTGTGTTTTTCTTCTACCGTTGGGTGCTTTTATTTATTTCATGGCTGAGCTGCTAATTATCTTTTAAATTAATACTCGAAATAAAGTTTGAATGGAACCTTAACGTAAAGAGGACAATATTTGCATGTCACACTGAAAACTGTTATGAACTTGCATCATGAAATTTCCTTGTTTTTCTGTACGTGTTTTCTACGTAGTTCAACGCAACTGGTTTCAGTTCGTAGCTTCATGTAAGATTTATAAGACTGGACTTCATATCTATTGTTTAATATTTAATACTTTTCAATAATTATTCAATGAGAAGTTTTGATAGTCGGGGGAATTCGGGTAGTAAGTAGTAAGTCAGATTATGTCTGTACAGGAGGCATAGAGCACTATCGAATTCATCGAATTTTAATCCATAACAAAATATTTATATATAACAACGCTAATATAAGATAACTTTTAAGACCTGTACCTACGTAATATTTATAAAAAAATGTTGAAGAGAATATTATTTTTTTGGTCTTAATAATTTGAATATTTCAAGTATTTAAATAGGCAGATATAAAATATCATACGCCTTAAACGTTGAAAAAAATTTATGCAATTTATATACAACCGTGTATATAAAAATCATACTAATAGAAACTAACAAAAAAAAGTTGAGTATTCAGTCAAGTGGGTTGTATAAACTTAAAAATTCATCGAATTTTGGAAAATTTTCAGGGCATTTTAAATGTGCTATATTTTTTATTTAATATTCGTATGTTTTTACAATAATTATAATTTTTATTACATGTTAAACAGAATTGTAATATGAATATAATAAAATATAAATATGGGGAAATACATACATTACGTACTTAAACGACTTACAAATAATACAGAACAAAGTTATAAAGAACTGTTCAATTTTAACCCAGACACTCCCACAAAAAAACTGCACCAAGAAATGAAACTTCTGGAGATAAGAGCATTGTACGAATATTATAACAAATGTCTTTTAATCAACAAAATACAAAATGGACTTATACACACAAAAACAACATTTATAAAAACGTCACAAGTACACGAACATTAAAATAGACAACTCAATAAATTGTACACAAAGACTGAAAGTGGCAAGAGAAGCATTGGCCACGAGGATGTACAAATATATAATCTCCTTCCAAACAGCCTAAAAACGGAGAGGAGTATCTTTAAAAAAAACTGTTTAATCTTAAGATCTTTAATCTTAAAATCTTAGCAAAATTAAAAAATCTTACTATTTTGTACTTAAGTTAAGAAAGTGAAATGTTATAAAAAAAAATAATAATATAAGGTGAAAATAAATAAAAACCATAGTGACGTCATTGATAACTGCTTCAAAGTCGTGTGAAGCTCTTATTACATCAAATCGGGCTCTTTTAACATTTTTTTTTTCTTTGTTTGACGCAAAATATTTGAATAAAAAATAATGTTGAAGTTCTCATTGTTTATATCAAAATCTAGTATTTCTCTTGAATTTTGACATAAATTTTCCACACTGTTGTTGCCAGGTTTAACTTCAAATTTTAAAGTATTGTGCATGAAGCCATTATTGAGCTGGAGCCCTCCTGTACACCGAGGAATAGCGGGATGATAAACTTAGGGACATTAAATGAGACGTCTGGCGGAGCAGATGGTCCGGGCAATTTATCTAGCAATGGCGTATATCTCCGTTGGAACGTTGTTAGGCGAGTGGATATCTTTCTGAATGTTATTATTAAATGAAACACATATTTTTTGTTTAAACCACAATATTTTTTATCAACGCCGACCGGTTTTGGAACAACCGCTCCTCCCTCAGAACAAATATACTGAAACCAAGAATAATATTACCAAATTGTGGGTGAACATATGTTGGGGTTGAAGTGGTGGTGAAGGCGTGACTAGGTATTAGTGAAGAGCGAAGAAAGTAATGTTGGAACGGAAAGTAAGTGGGAAGTTATCTAAGATGGGGCTAAAAGTTTTTTTTTTTGTTTTTGTTTTAATGATAATAATGGAAAAATAATAAAAGGATTTCTTAATTCCCATGGCTTCTAAGTTATCTAAGCGTTTTATTTTATTACTGGTATGGAGAATTGCTGTATTATTTTCCAAAAAATCACAGTTATTATTTATTTTTATTCGTTACCGAAAATGGAAAAACAGTTTCTTTTCTGTATCAATATTTTTTTAACAATGACGAAAGTTAATGATGATTTTATCAGATACAGTAAATACAATCTTTTAAAGTAAAAGTTTTTACGAGAAACTGAGATTTTACGTATTTAAGCAGCTGTCAAAATTATTAGCTTCGTTTTAAAACCGTAAACGGATTGGTATTGCCCTGGTGAGAAAACACTATTCAGAATCGATTCATTGCAGTTGATAGAAATAGCTCTAAAGGTATCAACATGGCTCTAAAATACACGCATATTTGAAACGCTGCATAAAATTTCTTCAGGTATATTTGATGACTTGGTTATCTAGCATGGTCAGTCGATAAGGATTGTATTGATAACTTTAGGTAACTTCTCATCATTCCCTAGCATGACTGCAGATTTCCAACGAAGAAATAATAGCTCACAAAGACTAAGTGTTCTTAATATAATCGATGTGAACTATTGTTTGTACGTTAGCGATCTGCAGTTGTCCTAACGATGAGAAGTTACCAAAAGTTATCGATATAATCCTTATCTATCCTAAAATAGCTATGTACATTGAATTAAAAATACATTTAATTGAATTTACCTACTCTTAAACCTTCATCTCATCCATATCCTTACTTTAATTTTAGGGTGTAATGGTTCCACTGATTCTGTGCAGTTACAGAAATGTTGGTTAAACGTATTTTCATAATCGCAAAAAAATATGATTGAGGTTGATTGATATTAGGCATTGCATTTTCTTCTATAGCTCTTCAATAAGAACATTTTTTTTAAGTTTCAAGTACCTAAGCTTACATTTTTAGGGTTCAGACGGAACATTTATGTAAACTAGCATCCTCCATGGTGATGCAGACTCATGACACCGAGCTCTACGATCAAGGCAATAGATATAATATATCCAGGTATACATTCACACAGAAGGGTAACATTATCTGCCTACGACGCTAAAAGCGGCTACCATTCCACAAATTATATGTCCTGGTACCAGCATTCTGCAAGGGTAAGGTTAGATAATTTGCCTACCGTTCTTACGAAATAGACGTATTCATAGAATGCTCCATGTTTAACCATAAGATATAACAGAAATATTTCTGACGAAAAATTATAAGAGACATTATTTTTCTCTATGAAAAAAAAATTTATCATTTGAAAGTGATTTTTTTTATTTTATTAGTCAGATAAAGAAGCACTTGTCCACAGCATCCTGCAATATAGCTCCATTATTTGGGCCCCTTCTGAACAGAATCATAACCTAGAAATAGAAAAAGTACAAAAAGGTTTATGCGTTATCTGTATATGAGGGAATATACAAGTAGGTACATAATATCCATTCCTGAATGCATCATCTCCTTTTTAACAGGAGTGCTCTATTTTAATACCTTAGAAGCTCACCGAAAAATATTTTTTTAAGCTATTCTCCGGTATTATACTAAATCTGCTTCTGTTGAAAGAGAATAACTTATACGTCCCTAACGCGTATATTCGTGGGAAATCACATACACTTTTTTATGCTCGGAAAGCGACTGCCTATCGAGCGACTCAACTACTTAACGATTCTGCATTGTCCATCGACATCTTTAATGTCACCTCGATAGGTGTCAGGTGATAGGTGTCTTTAATGTCACTCTGGATAGAGTTCAGGAACAACTATCTTTTGACACATGTCACAACATAGTAAAACTGCCCCCACGCACTCTTTATTTTATAATCTTCTCCATAATATATTAGTGTATAACTGTTTTATAGAGAACCTGAAAATATAAATAATAAATAAAATAATTTAAAAACATTAAAAGATATATGTATAAACAGTTTATCCGATATTAATTTCAAAGTTTCTCAAATAAATAATAGTGCTAACTTAAAATAGTTTGTAGGATAAGAAAAATTGTACAATGCGTTTCTTTGTATATTATGTCTACAACTTGGGTCTCTTCAAGACCCAGGTTCACTCCTGCCTTTCTTCAAAAAGATCATCCGCACGGTATCCCCAAAGATGTAAAGACCGCAGCTATCAAGGAGCACCTACAAATATTTAAAATAAAATGTGCTAATAAGCAGCTATCGGGTAGAGGAGAAAATATTATGAGTCAGATGAAATCGGATAAATTATTAATTGTTCATGTATAGTACCTACACTGATCTACGCCGATTATGCTTTGAGCTTTAATCCTGACAACCTTAATTTATTTATTTCTCTGCCGGTTTACATTTCCTAACTAAATATTAATAATTATTTGATTTAAAATATCTTCAAGAGGGATAAATTTAGCTTACTAAAAAAAATTACGCTGAAAATCATCTTTACACATTTATTTATTTTTGGAAGATAGTTTTCAGGTTAAAAAATTAAAATCTTTCATTGTAATTATTACCACTTTTTGACTCCTTCAGTATTTTCTCTAAGTGAACCTAATTAATTTTAAATATTGGTTTTTATTGAGAATGAATAATGAAAAACAATTAATAAATAAAAATAGAAGCAACACTGCTCAAATTTTTAATTATTTATATCATCATTTTAACATTATTCATGCTTAAATATGAGCAAATGAAATTATTGTGTTGTAATAAATTAAACCTTTTCATTTTCAGCATTTTATAATCAGTAATAATAAGCATAGGGCAAGAGAGAAATAAATAGTTTTTAACATACTAGGTGATAGGATGTTTCTTAATGTAATAAATATGTAGATAAGTTTTCTTACTCTGGTTACCGTGTTATGGACTTGTTCGTTTCATTTTAGGTGTCTATCTACTATGATACCCAGATACTTTATACTATTTTTGCATGTTAATTGTAAACAATTTGCATTGTTGCATTCCTTTTTATTTTCAGCCTGCGATGAATGGATTTTAATAGTAATATTGTTTTCGAAATTTCTTTCTTTCAAAGAGAATGGGATAAAATATGTTTTCTCAGTATTTAATGAGAGACAATTTAGGTCGAACCATGTTTTGAGTATATTTATGTTGATATTTGCTATTCTCATTGTTTCCTCATAACTACAGTGTCATCTGCGTAAGATGTAATATCACCAACTAATGGAAGAGTGAACATTTGATTGACATATATAATAAAAAGGATTGGGCCGATGACAGTTCCTTGTGGTATACCAAAAGATGAGGTTTTGGGTTCACTTAGTATATTATTTATTTTTACATATTGAAGTCTCTCTTTTAGATAGCTTTTGAAACACGATAGCACTATTCCATCCATTCCAATTTGCTTTAGTTTCTCATTAAGTTTTGAATGTGATATGCTGTCAAATGCCTTGCGGAGATCCATGAAGATTCCAAGACACTTTTCTCCATTATCTAACTTTTGAATTATTGTGGACGTTAGTTTAGCAATGGCATCTTGGGTGCTGAGATTGTCTCTAAATCCAAACTGGTTTGGGCTAATTATTTTTTTTTCTTTTATGTAGTTGTTGAGTAGTTTTTTAACAATTTTTTCAAAGATTTTTGCTATGTTTGATGTAAGTGCTATGGGACGATAGTTGGAAATATTTTTTTCATCTCCAGATTTAAAAACAGGGGTGACAATAGTTTTCTTATAGTTGGTAGGGAATACACCCTTCTGCAAACTTACATTTATTATGTGAGTAATTGGCTTGGTGATTATCTCACGTACGTCTTTCAATGTTTTTACACTTATGTTGTCATAGCTCATAGCCAGGGCTTGCTGATCCCCGTAAACTTAATATGGCGTTTTCAACTTATTTTTCGGTTACTGAATCAAATGTGTGAAAACCTTCTTCAAAAATTGAGTTTTGCTCTGGTTGGGGAGTTTGTTTGTTGTCTGGTGTAATATTTTCAGCATTTTATATCAATAATTGTGGAGTTCAAATTATTTATTATTGACAGTGTAGGCACTAAAATACGAGCCTCGGAAATACAAGCCATATTTTCAAATTTACCATCCTTCCATTTACACAATATCCCAGAATGCGCTGCAGCCATTTTTTAATATTCCAACACAAAAAGGTTTCAGCTACCTGAATATATCACTTTTTATACAAAATGTAACTTTAAAAAAATATTATTTTGGGCTTAAAAATAACAACCTAAAATCATGGCATAGAGCATTTCATTTTCATCAACTTTTGCGGAATATGTTTGGCTACCTTTAGAGTAGTTAAATGTAGCAGAAGTGGGATAGCTAAATTTGGTAAATAAATTACTATTTTACCCGTTAATTATAAATAAATTACATCGTTAGGCTAAAATACTTGCCCGTGATTGTAATTTAAAGGCGTACATTTTTATTCCTTCGCACTTTAACGATACGTCCCGCGTAAAGTGCTCCTGGGAACCTGTTCCTTAAAATAAGCAAAAAAATTACCATTTTATGACTCAACTACTTCATTACTTCCTTCTTCCTTCTGTAAAGTTGCAGATTTACATATAGAGCACTTTATTCGGAGCTTGTTAAACAACCTCGAATCGTGGAAAATTACAAAAATACGTTGTATGTTGGCATATTATGCGTAGTACCTACTCTAAAACATATGAATTCTTGGCAAGTAAAAGTATTCCTAAAAGAATCAATGTCGTTATGAACACCACCTTTAAAACTAACATACAAAATTTTTATAAGAAAAACTTTCTTTTTATACTTTTTTAAAGTTTATTCCCATCAGTGAAATATATCATATTAGAATAAGTTAACAATAATAATCTAAACGAAAATATGAAAGAGAACAAGACACAGAAAAACAGAAAATATTATTTTCCAAAACATTTCCATAATTATCTATTTCCTTTCAAAATAATTACATCAATCTGCGTGCTTTTGGTTATTAAAGAACCTGTAACTTGCGTTTAGTAAATACGGATTATTATTATTATATATTATTAGGTGAATTCTCAACCGTTCTCCGAGAAAAATATGCGGAAGATAACCAGTTTATTAGTCAGACATCACCAAATACTAAGTTTTCAGATAATGAGGAAAGCAGTATTCGAATGCTTACCACTAATCAAAAATTGTTTACACGTGTCTGTGTTTTTCATAATAAATATGCTCTAAAATAACATCGGGAGGCATAAAGGTCCGGTACGTTAGTATGAAATTTTGAAATAATATCCTACGAGTTATTCAAAAAACATCTGCGTTTTGTTAAATTCCCTACAGGTTTTTTGCATTATAATTGATTTGGTGGTGTTTACGAGTAATCTGTGAATTATACCAGATGTAGGGTACAGTTGTACATTTAACTGCATACTGAGCTTAAATTTTAAAATTTAGGTCTGACTTATCGAATGGACGATCGATATATATAATTAGGTAACTCATATATTTTTCTATGGTCGAATCCATCCTTAGATATGGTATTCGAACTTGGGGACATGCAAGCACTACTTACATTAAATATATTCAAAATTTACAAACTGCCATAATAAAAAAAATTGTCACAACAAATATTTACAAACAGAAGCATAACTTAAAACTACTATATGGCTCAGAGAGCCTACTTACAATAAAAAGTCTCCACTGGTTCACTACTATTATGGATAATATGGGGGAAAGCCCTTACAAACACATACTTGTACACAAACATACCACAAGATTTAGAGAAGGAAAGGGCCTAAATACTCCTCGAATATTAAATAAATATGGAAGCCGTACTCTTGAATATCTAATACCAGTGATTTTCAATAAAATCAATAAAAACATAAAATTTGAAAAAAATGAGAGACTATGTCCTAAAATGATAAAACTATGGTTAATGAACGAAAACTCCATGTGTCTTTGAATATCTTAATATTGCTGCCTACATATCTTGTTATTAGGCAGGTATATTAAAATATCTTATATATTTATAGATGTAAGTTAAATTATCTAATATTACTATGTGATCTATTCTAATGTTTCCTTAAAACTATAAATGTATTTACAAATATTTTCTTAGATATTATATTAAGAATGTTTAAATTGTTAGAACCTGCAGACAAGCTGCCATATGACAGCTTTGTGGGTCTACTCAAATTTTTGTACAAAATGTATTTTGTTATTAAATTAATAAAAATAAAATAAAAAAATAATGCTAAAATAATAAACCCTTCAATGCAATAAAAAAAACATTGCTTGCTTAAACCAAACCAAAATTCTTGCCTTATTAGACTGTGTTCAACATATAATAACATTTTCTCTGATATAATATAAAAATTCTATCAAAAGTGTATTAAATGACTAAAATTTCATAAATGTAATGATATATTATGTACTACCTTCCACCTGTTATACCTATGTAATATCTTTTAATGTACTATCTTTAATTTTCTAAGATTACTGTTTAATTTCTAGACACACAATGTAATAGTATAATGAGGAAATCTATAATTTGTTTCTCATTAGGTTAATTATAGATGTATAAATTAATAATTATTGTAAACTATTGATTTCCCTAAAATAAAATAAATAAATAAATAAAAAGTATGGTTAGACTCGGTTATAACATATAGACGCTTAAAATGATAACACGCGCTGTAACGATAAAAATTTCCAATGTTTTGAATATTTAAAAAAAATGATTTACGCCGTATTTTCGCAGATCTTCCCGCACTGAGCCTCCGGAGCTGGCCGGGCTACTGCGTGCTACGGATGACATCATCGAGAGCCTCGTGTGCCCGCCGCCGCCCGGGGACCCCGCCCTCATCTCTGAGGACATGATCTCTGGACTTATTGTGCCCGCCCCAGGCTGGAGTAAGTATCAAAACCATTTTCTGTGTTCAAAAATTTTAGGATCTTTCCACCACTCAACAAAACAAATGTCTTTATTAGTGTGATCGAATGGTACTGACGATAGATGTTAAGCTATTGGATTTCTTAAAGCAAACTACGTATACTTTAATAAATTTAATTTGCTTATTAGTTGCCATCGATGACCGGAATATTAATCTAGTAAATGATGACGCATGATATTAATTATTATGAATGACAACGTGAAAGATTGCTGAATTGTACGGAAATGTGTAATAGTTTTGATCTATTATTTTCTGTTTTCTAAAAAGTCCACTCAAATAGACCAATCTGATTGTGCAAAATTTCTCTTCCCTTGCGTAAAATATAACTTCCTTCCGGGTGACTCACTTATTTTGATGAACATGTTGTATTATTCCTTCGATACACATTTCTTCAATCTTTGACCGATCTAACTTTCGTTAGTTCCTACTTAAAATGTAACTAAAATAAAAATAAACGTCGTGCATTCCAAATTTTGGTTACTCGACTTTAAAACTCCACAGAAGTCATACAGCGTTAATCTTTATCCTGTAATATTTAATAATATTTTTCAGTTTCTGAAAATTTTGATAAAATCTTACGTTACATAGATAATTGGCATCGACGAATTTACCTTTGACATCGACGAAAAGCTTTGTTAAAATCCACTTTATTTGTAATATACAATGCTGACTAGTTTCACCCACCCCTAGGCCACACCAGGACAATGTAATTACTTGAAATTACTTTGCAGACATTTATATGGGTTTTCACATTGTGGCATGACAACAATCTAGATAAAAGCCCAACCTACCAATTAGCGTCGCAATGAAACCCTATTTCAGACCATTGAAAATATACTGTTACGATAAATAAATTTCTTCTCTTAGGCAACAGCACCAAAAATATATAGTATTTGAACGTGAAAAAGGTACATCTCCTAAAAAATGTTTCCATTTAGAAAAGCATTTGAACAAAAGATAACTTTATCACTTCAATTTCCTATCTGGTGTTAAGTTTCCACCCCTTACTGTTCTTCGTACCTATTGATGATATTCTTTTTGGAGATAATAATGAATAAAGTCTTATAATGCGACCATTGTAAATGGCTTTCAGGAAAGTTATCTTATTTCACGGAAACAGTTGTTAGCAAAGTTTGGTAATATTCGTCTATCGAATGGAATACAGACATTTTCTTCAAGACACCCATATTCTGACTCTTGAATAACTTTTATACTGGCAAATGGATACGAACTATCTCTTCAACACTGACTCACCAAAATGATCAAGCAGCCAAATTATGATTTGAACAAGGGTACTTAAATTCAAATATTTCCTTGCCTTTACGAATATTCCAACATAGGGAACATAGTAGGAGCGCTTTGTTTAAGGGCTGCAAAGGTGTGCATTGTGCAAGTCCCATTAAAGTATTTAAATTATGATTAATTTATAGAAAAAAAAACGAGTTAGTTTTCCACGAAGTCACATATTTTCTTATGGAGTTTATAGTTTTATAATCCCTATTCGCTTCTAGTTGGAAATATGGTACATACCTGAGTTTAATTTTTTATTTATGTTTATGAAACGTACGTTATTATTTATCATTGTAAACTTACACAACAAGCTTGCTTTGCTTGCGTGCAATGCTTTAAATAAATACCGCGCTGCAGCATCAGCTAAATTTCCACTTTGAATTAATTAATTAAAGTTGAATCTCAAAACAGACTTTAACTCAGATTAGAAAACTAACTACGAAAGTAAATAAGGGTATAAACTGTTACAAGTAAAGCAATTATGAGGTACGTAAATACTACTATCTAGTTCTATACAGGCCATTATTAGAAGACAGCGAGGCGCTCCTACTCTGGGAACTAAAAGCAGTTTAGTGTTTCCTGCCTCACCTTGCCCTCGAGTATCGAATTCAGACATTTACAGTGCTCAATCAATAGCCTACCCCTTTATGGGTGTATAATGCATCGCATAACTTACCTTCTACGGCTAGAAGCTGGGGATTAACTTGATCGTAAAACCATCCAGTTTATTCGAGTAGAGTTTTAAATAGATTTATCTACTTCACAGTAATTATTATTCTCAGTTTTCGTTTTGCATGCTCACACTTTATGTTCGTATTGAATTTCCTCTGGAACAATATTAATTATTGGGGTGGATAGTTACGTAATGGGGTTTATATTGGTCATATTACTCATGGTCTGAAGAAGGTTTTCACCAAATCGCATTGGAGCGATGAAGTTGGGTCTTTAGCATCCCAAGAACCTATTGAAATAATATCATTTATCAAAAAACACGTATTCCATAATCACTCTAGAAAAGAGGTTTTAGCGATTACGCATATTGAGCTCTGTCCATTTATTTATTTATTTATTTATTCTTAGTATATTTACGTTTTGACCGGTCAGTGGTTGAGTGGGCATAGCGCTTGGGTCTCACCTGGGCGTCGCGTGTTCGATTCCTCGGCTGGCTAAGTCCTCCATCACAACACAAGCAACATTTTCGGCTTTCTGTGGTGGTAGTAGGAGATTTTCAAACATTGTTGGGTTATTCGTAACCCGGGAATGTTTGCCTTTCTTTAAAAAAATAAAAATAAAAATTTAAGTGTAATAATGTCTAATTATCCTATAAAATAAAATCCTCATTCATAATATTACAAGAATGATGCATAGTTTTAAAAAACATTTAGTGTACTCCTCACGTTCACATCAGGATTAGTATACGAACTGCATTAAAATAATAAATAATAAATTAATATCCTTTATTCACTCCTTTGCCAATGTCTATATCATTTTGCTTGTTTCTCCAAAACGTGGTATGTACTATCCAACTACATATTGATTTCACCAAAGGTATCATAAATTCTTCGGTTTTTTTAGGATTGATTATAGGAATATCTTTTTAAGAAACTCTCACATAATAATAATGTTTTATTCCAGGATGTGGAGGGATAGTGCAATCCCACACGTCCCATAGAGTTATACATACATATTTACACAACAGATATAAATAGAATAAGAAAACAAAACATATGCGATAATAGAAATAAAATAAATAATCAATTATAATGTAGGACGTGGTCTGGAGTGAGCTCGGGCCCAGCGCTCGCTCAGGAGTGGCGCTTGGTGCTGAAAGGCTGCGATCACCACTGTGTTATCATATGAATATTGCATTTATTAACATTGTTTACGTACGAGTATACTTGCATTTAGCTGAATTTGGGTTACAATAATTCCTCTATCACGTACCTACCTTAAATAATGTCGGTTTGAGAGTTTATACCGCTAAACTAATACTCCTTACAAAGCAATGTATACAATTATTTTGTAATGAGTTACCTTATGCTTTTCTGTTAGCTTGCGCAATATTACAAAGTTGCCCTATTTGACGGTAGTTTGAGGTAATTCGAAATACTTTTTCATGGAATTCAACACAATTCAGGTAAACTTTTTCAACTTCATAGAATGCGTCACACAGAACCATGTCGGTCTCCTCACAATTTTTTTTAACGTAGTGCATGACTTTATTAGTGTCTGTCAAGCTTCCCTACTTGTGTAAGCTTTGGTAGTTTTATTTGAATACTCTTGGTTTGTACACTGCATCATATTTCAACGGTTTCTTAGGAATTGTTGTTTGAGAGTTGTGACACATCACACTATTTCCACTTAAGATCAGCGCTGCCGAGACAATGCCTGTGTTGAAGCATTATATTACCTTCATTTGCCATTCCTCGTGACAATGCGCGAGCAAGCTAGAAACACACTTTCGCGACGTTATTAGTTTCTCAAGAGCACAACGCTTGTATCCTATTTTTTTTATTATTAAAACATTCTATTTCCTACTTGTATTAACCTACTGAGTTATTGTTAACGATCGTCGACCTTCGACCTTTAGCTCTGGAATATATATAGTTTTTCATGAGTCAATATTATATAGCCTTTATCTAAATTTATATGACATTTTAATTATTTTTTAATTGCATATTCCCAAAAGGCAATTGGTAAGTTTATTGAATTACCTGCAGTAATTCTATTCTTATCACGTAAAATATCGTGGCCTCCTGCGCTGTATTTTCATTACAAGCAATAAATAAAGCCAGCACCCCGACTGAAAATTCTTTTTGTTCTCGACTCATTATCTTACTTCGCGAAGAGAGGAAACTCTCTAGGTGTTATTTATTTCAGTTTGCTTAGTAAAAGGCAGAATTTATATAATGCAACACAAACAATAAATACCCTCGCAACTTGATAATTTTATCCAACAACAATTATAAAAGGACAATGCTAAGAGACAATGGCCTCGCTAAGGATTGCAAAACGATACTCATCTTAATTGCTGGCGGCCAGTAGGCAATAGAGAGTAGTGGATGTTGAGTGCTTCTGCCGAGAGTAAACTGTGCTAGGTAAATATTCACAATGAGTAATCCCCTCCGATCCCTATACATTATACACATATCCAGCACTTAACAAACATCCTTACGGTGAGATATTGATACAGGCGATATCGGCTGTGTCCGGGATTCGGAAAAAGGTTCGAGGCTTCTTTAAATGTTGACTTCCTACAATGTGTTGTAAGGCAGAATATGTTGTAGAGGGTCTATAAATAAGTTGTGGGTGGTTCCCACCCATTTTATTCGGCGCTAATACATTCTCCGTCAATATCCTTCCCGTATTGAGCTCAAAGTGAGTCACGTTTGCCTATCGGTATGCTTTCACGTTACTTAGCGTTTACCGTTATACGGTTTCTAGACTGTTGATGTGTTGATGTACTACTGTAGTACATCAACATAGTACTAACATACTCCATACTAATGATATGCCGCATACTATTATTTATACAAGAACATTTTCTTGTGAATATTCATAGCGATGCTACGAGTAGTACGGCTAGAGAATTCGCCTTAGCTTTAAATTGTGTAAAAATATCACGTTCCTACACTTTCAAATAATATTATGTCTTCGTGTGGGGTTGATTATATCGTCTGTGTTGGGCCTAAAAATAAATGACGTGATATTTTTGATTTCTTTGAAAATAAATTTTACATTTAGTATCTAAAACTTTGTGAAGAATATAATTTAACCGGTGAATTTGAAAACAAGGTTTACGAGATAAGCTTTGAAATACTTCTTAACAATAGTAATTTTTTGTACTGTATCACCCTCACTACTCACTACCTACTACAGATTGTGAAGATAATTAAGAATTTTATTGTTTGAACACTGAACTTTTTCTTTTTAATTGTTTTAGTTTAATAGTTTAGTGATTTTCAAGTATAGTTCTCAGAAAATGCAATTATGGCACCAGTAAAAATGGTTGCAACTAACCATGAATGTAAATAGTTTATCAAATATTGATTTGTGGTACCTATACTATTGATAATAGGAGATTTTTTTACAGCATTGAAAGAATCTTACAACATTCGCTATCGGTCATAAAATACCCGATATAAATAATGGTATGTGTATGAGTAGTAATGTTTATAATGTTCAGCGCATTAAATGGATATAGATATTTTCCTTAATAATTCTCACATATCCACGTGTTCGGCAAAGCCCCGATAAACTCTAACTTGTGCTTCTGACATCAATGATAAATTCACAAGAGCGAAATATTCCTCGTCGTTTTTTTAATGACGGGGCTATTCAATTAAGATTCCTTTGTCATGTCATAATGGAGAAGTGATTGAAAACTCTGTATATTTATTCAATAACGCTAGCAGTTTTTAGAAAACATAAATCATCGGAAAATTGAGGTTTCATCGTCGATAAAATGTTTGCTGTTTTTTTTTATTAAAATTTTCTTTTACATTATGGAGTAAAAAAAAAATTGTAAGGAAAAATAAACCATGGTATTCGTGTACAAATATACTTCTCACGGGCGTTATGAAGATATTTATTGATATTTTTATGCCATTTTCTACTCGGAATGTATGCTATTGGTTTTTGAAAACATTTCAGTGCCCATTAAATGTCTGAATATCCGCAAATTCTTGTGGATATTCAATCGTGCACTCTGTAGCAGGTGGCTAGTGCTAATAGACACCATTTTATAATGACAGGTATGTATAAAGTGCTTGAAAATAGCATCCAAATCTAGTAGGTACATTCTGGGGGAATGAAATTGGGGTATCCGTGGGATGAAAAACTGTTAAAAAAATACAATTAAATCCATTAAAGCTTGTATCTGCGTTACTTATATGGTGTTACTCCTTCAATTTTTCTAGTGATTGCAATAGGCCACTTGCATTACGTTTTTTTCTTTTTTTTCCCGTTTGGGCAAATATTCTAAGACATTCCGTATTTTTGTTTTGTTTTTTTAATCATATTTTTGAAACCCACGCGATTTTTTGAAAATTTCAATCCGAAAAATCAGACCATTTTTTATAAACCGGTAAGACGGGAGATAATTTTATGGTTGCGAAAAAACGATAAATACACAGCCGAAAATCATTTAAAAAAAAAAAGTTTTGCACACGAATGGCAATAAAATGTATGGGGTTCTCTTCGTAACATCTGTCAAAATACCGCCATCTTTATAAAATCGTCAAACCAAAGGATAAGCTCGCAGAGAACAAGAAAATAATTCTAGTGAATGTTTAACGTCAGATTCAAAAATTCGCCTGAAATCAAAGTGTAGCCATATAAAAAAAAAATCAGTGTGGAATTTTACAAAATTAATATAACATTATCGGAGGCAGGAAATTTTCATCTAGTGACGTCACGAGCTCAAATAATGGATTTATTTATTTAATAATAAAAATAAATACATTTCTAAAAAATTTTACTAACGTTTTCGTAATCTTAGTAAAAAAATCTATCCACACGATTTTTGAAGTCGTTATGAAATCCTTGCAAGTGGTCTATTGGAATTCCAGAGATGATGGTACAATATTTCGAAACTATTTTCAATTTGTGATAATAAGAATAAAAATGTGCCTAAATATTATCAGCATGTGTAAATATAAATATTGTGTAGTGTGGAAAATATTATTAGTTGAAGATACCACTAAAGAGATTCTAGAAATAATGTGTCATTAAGGTGATATTAGGTCAGACCCTCACTCACACGTTAGGGCGCAATTCAGTCTGGTTTAGGTTATATACATATTTTCAGTTCGTTATCAATTCAATCTGCTCAGAGATGCATTAGTACGTTTTGCCACGTGGATGGTAAAATATAGTTCATACTTTTGTAATACGCTGACTCTTATTAAAATGAAACTGCAGCAGTTGATCATCTCTCATCTTGTAGTGTCAAACTAGAATGGATGTAATTTTCTTCTTTGACGATTTAATTCTATGGTGTGTAAACTTAAAAGACTCTCTATACCCATCTGTTGAGTGACCGATACCATAGAAATTCAGTTGAAAAATCAATTGAATCGAGCCAATTCCATTTGACAAGATCAGAACTCGTTCTCGACAGCTGCGGCTTTCAGCGCTAGAGATCACTGCATTGTGCCTTGTGCCTTGTACCCTGCCGAGTTATAAAGTTGGACAAACCGCTTTTAATCGAATCCTCTGTCGGTCGATCAATCTCAGCTTCTCTCCGACCAAGCCATGGTTGATTCCTCCCCTGGAAATCTTTTCCCTCCAGAAATAAATTCAAACACAGAGGTGGAGGAGGTTGGCATTAGGAAACAAACAATGTTTCCCAGCGAGGTTACTCCGGCCTTTATAATTTCGTGTAAAAATACGCTTTTTTGTGGACTTAATCGAAAAAGGTGCAGGATTTCGTAGTACGTCAGAGAATTGATGAAACTTTTCACTCGGTAATTAAACCAGTTTTAGAATGTCAGCAAGCGGTTTCCTCCCTACTTCCATCCTATTTACGGTAAAACAACATCGTAAGTGCAAAATAGGGGCTTCTACATATTTATATTATTAGAATGCGTATTATAATGATACCGGAGTAAATGATTTGCTCATACAAATAGTAAAAATGAATGGTAAATATTTTTTTAGATTCGAATTTATTAAATAAATATGGTATTGTAGTCTTCTTATTTCTACAGTTTGTTCAGATAAATACGTCAACCACGCGTTCGTACGAATTTACGACTGCAAGCATTTTAGGTATAAGCAACAACAAAATTAAAAAAAAAAAAATTAGGAATTAATTCCCTAACCTAAAATTTAAGCTGATGTTAACCCATTCTTCAGGTTTTCAAAATAGTTTGTTGAGACATGTTTTGATTGTTTGATGATGTTTTGGTAAAGCAACCTCAATAGACTTACAGCCAAAGTGGGAATTACTGAAAACGCTTTGATGTTTCTTGGTAACCAAGAATATTGACTGATTTATCTATTAATGTAAAGACAATATTCGTGGTTACGAAGAAACCACAAAGTAGGTACTTTAAGTATTATTGTATTTGGCTGTAAGCATCACTTACATTAATGTTATCGAATTTTAAAAATAAACATTGCACGGTATTGATAACTTTATTTCGAATCAATTCGATTCTTATGTACTACCCCAGCCAGGAGCACTCCTGTCCCATTGCGACTGACACAGGGGGCACTGATTTGTTATGACTTGAAAGACGTGCTGTGAGGCTAGGTATGTAGGAGTTCAATCGACCGGTTTACGTGGCAGCCTAATAAGCCAATATTGGAATTTAGGATGGGCAGGAATGAAAGAATTGATTGTGCGTTGTTTTTTACCTTTCTTCTTCCCTCTTCTTAGCACTTCTTGGTTCTTCGTGGTTTTTCTTGACTCTTCTTAATTTTTATTGGCTCGCCTAGATTCTTCTTGCCCCTTCTGGTCTTTTCTTGGCTCTTCTTTGCTCTTTCTGTCTCTTCTTGGTTCTTTTTTACTCTTCTTGCATCTTTTCCCTTTTTTGGCTCTTTTTGTCTCTTCTTGGTTCTTTTTTAATTCTTGCATCTTCTCCTCCCTTTCTTGGTTCTTCTCTCTTCTCTTGGCTCTTCTTATCGCTTTTTGTGTTTTCTTAACCCCTCTACTACTCTATGTCTATTTTGGCTTCATCTTGGCTGGTTTTACTTCTTCTTAAATAATATGTTAATCAAATATATTAGTGAAAATGTGTATGAATAAAGAACTCTCTTCTGAAATACAATAAAATTAG
Organism: Limnephilus lunatus; assembly: GCA_917563855.2. Lineage (NCBI taxonomy): Eukaryota > Metazoa > Arthropoda > Insecta > Trichoptera > Limnephilidae > Limnephilus > Limnephilus lunatus. The sequence goes on along the minus strand of OU830597.1, from coordinate 66,445,165 downwards.
GTACCGATTCCAAAACTGAATAGAATGGGATAAAACAGACTGAAAATAAACATATATAATTAGGATAAATATTTAAAAAATGTTACATTGACAAAATCCTTTCTCAAAACCTTTTTCCCTTTGTAAACCTATGCACGTCGGTGGGGCGAAGGCATTCTGAATAGCACAAACCCAAAAGCGTTTACCAGGTAAGTTCTTCAAGATAAACAAATTCTCTAGTGAAAAAATACGCAGCGCCATTTGTGTGCTCGACATTGCTATGTTATTTTTTTATTCATCTTGATGATTTTCAGAACCTGTCTCTTTAAAATGTGTACACATTTCCAGCCACACACTTGCCTTGACTCTTCTTGCGGCTTATGGCCCCTTCTGGTCTCTTCTCGGCTCTTCTTTTCTTTAAAATATGGTTTGACATTATTCTCAGTTAACCGTAAACTACTCATATATGGACGATACAATTTAAAAACAAAAATTACACAATTTCAAGTGGCATCAGATTTCGACCGTTTCATTGGAATATGCTCGTTTTCGCGTAATCGCAATAATCCTCCTCCCCTATATTCTATCTAAGCTAACCACAGACTACCCGCATATCGTGACGTTAACATTACGCAATTTGAAGTCACATCATTACACTTTTCAGCTCATTGGAAAATGTATTTTCTGTGAGAATATTCGCAATTATTGCGAACTGTCATTATTCCTGCAACGGACATCAGTTAAGCATCTCAGTTAACCACAAACTAGACTAAATCGGTGTCATATAAATACAAAGTAACATCCTGATTTAATTGTTCCATCAGAGTTTAACCTTCTCATTGGAATACGTTCCGTAAGAATATTCTCATTTCAACCCCATATTGTGCTCTCAGAAAGCAGAGGCAGGAGGCATAAGGTATAAGGTAAGCGTGTGCTGTCAAGATTACCCCGCAGTACAAATTGCTTTCTGCCGACCCAACTCAGACGGCCACTACTAATTAACTATCCCTGCCAGCCCTCGCAGATTTGAATTTAAACTTTATTTTTATTCAGTTATCCGGATGGCCTCAAGATTCGGGCGTACCCAACTGACGTATGGGCTAGGGGCTCGGGTCGCGTGATAAATAATTCTGCCAATGAAACTATCGATATTATTGGGGTGCTACGTGGAAGGACAGATTTGGAAGAAGAGGATTTTCTTAGGAGAATCTGGCACACATGGAATTGATAAGTGATAAGATATCTACCGCTCTCCGGCTTTATTCTACGATGATGTCAAAATAACGAATATTTTATGGGTGGTTTCTCAGATTCGCATAATACGCATTACTTACTGGCATTGCATCAGTTTGTACACTCTTTATGTTTCTTATTGAACAATAAGTAATTCCAGTGAAAAGTATTATTTCATTGAAGAAGAAGATAACACTAATATTCCAAACGAAAATATGAAAGAGAACAAGACACAGAAAAATAGCAAAATTTACTCGATCCTAGAACGTCTCGTTTAACCGGGACGTGCGCTTTTACGAATTCAGCCATTGCCACCTTCTGTCAAACCGTCATAATTGTCAATCTTACAAAAATATTATTTCTTAAAAATTATAATGTTTAGTGTGTTCATACAGATCATCAAACATCGATTACGACTATATTAGTTTTTTATTGTTTTATTTAGAATTAATAAATCGTTGAAAATCAAATTAAAAAATGTGTAAAAAGGTTTGGTTGGAATCACTGCATCGGCGATTAGGACGTCGTTTTGAGTATTCGCGCGTAGATTATTCTGGATTTTTTGTGTCGATTTTAGATTTTATTTTAATTTTGAAATATTTCTTTTAATTTTGACGAAATTGGAACTCAACTTGGGGGACCTAAATTTTACAATTTTTTTTTTTTATAACGGAAATAGGATATATTCATGGGCAAAACCAACGTTAATATAGACATACAGTAACGACAATAACTAGCAGTTACACGGCATGAAGTATGTAAGTATGTATCAATGTACATTATCGTTATGTGCTATCAATAATATAAGCCTTTTGATTCTAATTTACAACTGAAACTCACCGACAAAAAAAAAATCATTTGAAATTTTTACCGTACTTTTAGTCGTAGGTAAATACGAGTAATTTTTCCGATACCTGGTATTTAAATATTCCATTAATTGGCTCGTTCATTTAAAACTATAGCCGTCCGGAATACATTCAAAATGTCAATATTTTCAACCTCTATCACCTATTCATGAATCCCAAAATACCCTCGCAATATTGAGTTTCCGATTTTCAACAGCAAATTAGAATTATAATTGTCAAAAGCACTCATTCGCTATTATTCATACCATACCGCATACCTGTATCAATGATTTACGAATTGTGTACTCGCGCCTAGCCCAAATACCAAAAACTACATTATACGTAAATAATGTTTTTGACATTTTTCACATTTAACGGTGAAAAAAATATGTATAAATAAACATGTTTCAGCAATTTTTTTATTACCCAAATATTAACGATTTCGAGTCAGGGTAGGATAGAACTTTTTTCACATTTGCTAAATTTTAATGCAAAATTAAATAATAATAAAATACGCGGGTACACTTGGTTGAAGGCATAATCTAAAGATTAGGTACATCTGAATAGTTTTTTTTCTTCTCTCTCTCTTCAAATCAAATCAAATCAAAAAAATATTTATTGTACATTTAAAAAATACAAAAGGTATTGCTTATGGGTAGATCCCATTTCTTCCAGCTAACCACAAACATGTTATATTATAATGTTCATACAAAGAATAATATTATAATTTTTATACAAATAAGAAAATACAGATAACAAGAATACAAAAATAGGTGTTTCATTTATGTGAGGTATTCACTTAAGGTGTAATGACATTTGTTTAGAAGTAATGTTTTGAGTGATGATTTGAATTTGTGTGTGTCTTGAATTTGTTTGATATTATGTGGAAGGTTGTTATATACTTTAACGGCCATGTAATATGGTCCTTTTTGGACTATTGTTTTGTTTGCTTTGGGAATTGATAAGTTTTCTGTGAATCTTGTAGCGTATTTATGTGTCGAGTTTTTTTGTGGAAACTTGACTGTAGATGATCGCACTAGCATGCATAGTTCCATTATATATATGTCTGTGACTGTCAGAATTTTCAGATGTTTAAACAAAGGTCTACATGAATCCAGACGAGCAGAGTTTGTAATTTTACGCATGCATCTTTTTTGGATGATAAAAACATCTTTAGCGTTCACTGAGTTTCCCCAAAAAATTATACCATATTTTATTATTGAATAAACATAACCATAGTATGCGGCTATTACTGATTCAATGTTCAATATTTTTCTCAGTGTACCTAGAACAAAAGAAAAGCTACTGATTTTTGCTACTATTTTTGATACATGTTCTTTCCAGTTTATATTTGTATCTAGTTGTATTCCCAGCAGTGAACAAGTTTGGGAGGGTTCGATAATATTATTATTAAAGTTTACATTTATGTTTATAGGTGTAGCTTGCACTGGACAAAATTTTAAAATTTGAGTTTTATTTGTGTTGAGTGACAGATGTTGTGATAACAGCCAGTTTGCTATTAATTGGCAAGTCTCGTTAACATATTTGTTAAATTCTTCAACGTCTCCATTACATTCAAACAACAAAGCGGTGTCATCAGCAAACATTGAACATTCTGTGCCAGCAATAATTGGCAGTTCATTTATGTAGATAAGGAAGAGGAGGGGCCCAAGAATGCTTCCTTGTGGCACACCCTTGTTAATTTTTCTCCATTTGGATTCTACCATGTACTGAAACATTTTTTCATCGATATTTGGAATTTGGACTTTCTGCTCACGGTTTTTTAGATATGATTCAAACCATTTTAATGCTAAACCTCTTATACCCATATGTTCAAGTTTAATTAGAAGAAGCTTATGGTCAACATTGTCGAATGCTTTTGAGAGATCGAGAAAAATACCTACGGTTTTTTTGCTAACATTAATACTTTCAAGAATTTTGTTTAAAAAATTAAAGACTGCCTGTGTTGTTGAACGGCCTTTACGAAATCCAAATTGTTGTGGACATATTATCTCAAAGTTTTCAAGAAAGTTATAAATGCGATTGTACATGGCTCTTTCAAATATTTTTGAAAAATTTGGTAATAGGGATATTGGTCGATAGTTTGAGATTTCCTGCTTAGGTCCCTTTTTATACAAAGGTACAATAATAGATTGTTTTAATTGTTCTGGGAAGGTTCCTGATTCAAAAGATTTGTTAATTAATATTTCCAACGGGTAACTCAATGCTTGTGCACATGCTTTTATAGTTTTTATAGGGATTTTGTCAGTGCCGACACTGCTTTTATTTTTCAATTCTACAATGATTTTGATAATTTCCTTCTTGTTTACAGGCGTTATAAAGAATGATCGCGACTGTTTGTTTGTGATTGTTTTAGCAGATTGTGGATGAAGAGTTGTATTTCGTGGTGGTGGCGGTGGTGCAAAGAAAATGTTAAATGCATTTGCAATGTTTTCTGGTTCTGATACCAGGTTATCATTTATTTTAAGACAGATTTTTGGTTTAATTTTAGAATTTGAATTATTTGAGTTCTCTTTTATTATGTTCCATGATGTTTTGGTTTTATTCTGCGCGTTTTGAATACGTTTACTATTGTAATTCCGTTTAGCTACCTGTTTTACTTTACTGAGAATTTTTTTGTATTGTCTGTAATGGTTTATGATTGTAAGGTCATTTGTGTTTTTTTGTTTCATGTACAGATGTCTTTTTTGTCTAATAGATATTTTAATACCAGGAGTTACCCAATTTATATTATGTTTTTGGGGATATTTATATTGTTTAAAGGGGAAGCAAAGCTTCATACCATTATTTATTTCATTAATGAAGTATTCATAACTGTCATCAACGGATTCAAATGATTTCAGTGGTTCCCAACATATACAAGATAAGTAATCGTTAAACATTTTAGTATTTTCTTTGTTAAATAATTGTTTTTTTGCATACCAAGATTGGATTACATTATGTTTTATTTTTATGTGCATTAACTGTGCCATGTGATCTGATATAGCTAATTCTGTGACTTCCCATGTAAAACAATTTTTTGATATATTTGTACCTATGTGATCTATTATACTTTTTTTATTTCCTTGTATGCGAGTAGGTTTGTCAATAATTAAACGTATGTTGTGTGATTTTAGTGTGTTTTTGAGAGAATCGGCGTTTTTGTTCTTGTAGCTTATATCAATATTTAAGTCTCCGCAAAGTATTATTTGTTTTTTGTTGTTTTTGCAAATTTTGTTTAGTAAAATTTCAAGTTGTTCAAAAAAAATATTAATATCAGAGTCATTATAGTAAATTGTACAGATTATCATTTTAAGTTTTGGAATTTCAATACCAACACATTCAAACACAAATTCTTTTGTTATTTGTTTAACAAATTCTAGTTCTTTAAATGCAATGTTTTCGTTTAAGTAAATGCCGACACCTCCATGGATATGGCTCTCTCGACAATAAATTGAACCTAATTTAAAACCATTGAAATTAATAGAAGTCGTTTCATCCTTTTGTAACCAGTGTTCGCTAACACAGAGTACATCGATGTTTTTTTCATACAGAATATTTTCCAATTCTAAGATTTTATTTCGAATGCATTGTACGTTTTGATGCATTATATTGAGACATGCGTTATATCCTGTTTTATTATTACATAATGTCATTTCGTCCGTTAAATCGGTGATTTTTTCGGCACCATCATGTAAACTTCTCACTTTTTGATTGATTCCACTAATGCTGGTTTTCTTGTGTGTTGGTGTCGTCCGTCTTGGTTTTGGGTCGTGGCCTCCGAAATGACCACTCGTTGAAGGCTACATTTTCAGGCCAGATCGTGGGGTCCATGAAAAATTTGAAACTTTTTTCAGGAATACCTATTTTAAATGAGGCATACCGTTCGTGTCTCGTAACGAGTTTCTCTACTGTAAATTCTAAATCTGGCTTCTTCTTTTTTAGAAATGAAAACTCTCAAACTCTCTTCTCTCAACAGCCTTCCCGTTTGCATGTGTACACAACCAAAGGAACTCTGTCGCCAACCGATGAGGTGACGTTGTGAAACGAGTTAACGAAGGGACCGTAGGTGGAAATTTTTTATTGCGGGTCTTGAAAAATCAGAATCGACTGAGGGAAGAAAGGCAAATCCCGGTAGCTCGTCCCACGCGTGTGACGTCGAGTCAGAGATTTCTCAGTTAACCATAGAGATATACCATACGTATTCTGTGAACTAGTGTTCCATTTTTATACAATAATTATGTGTTTTTGTAGACATCAATGTTAGGACTGGTGCTCGTGATATTTCTATCAACTTATTATTTAAATGTAATGTGTACCTAAACTAATTCATTTTTCTTTACAAACATTTATTCTTTGTCAGATTCGAGCTGTGTTTAAATAACAATGAAAATCTTTATAAGTGGTTCCTGTAATATTTTTAATATATTATACACGTTACATTACGTTAAATAAACTGAAAATCCTTCTTAAGAATGGTCTAAAAGTAGATACTTGTGGTATTCTTTAATCAATTTGAAGTAACACAAATCGCAAAAAGGTTTGGCATCATATGTCTCCTTTTTTATTCACTCGGTGGATTGTTTTGACGCGATGCCTGAGTGGTCCAAGTAAAATAATTCCGGTCGAATAAATCGGTCCTGGAAAATAGGCAAGACTTTCAATGACTTTATTTGCGTGGTCCTGTGTTGGTGGAAGTTCACAGTAGCAAAAATGTGGTTTCATCAAAAGTTGGTCATGGGAAAAAACCTGAAGTAATTGAATCTTTTTGCGCAATGGCCAAAAAATAAATTGTGAGTAACATGGAAAAATTAATGAAAAAAGGTAGAAGAAATTTTTTGATGATGAAAAGTTATGAATGGATGCAGTTCAAAGTTCAAATTCTGCCACTGAGAAATCCGTTGGAACCTTTGAAAGGTTTATTATGAATTAGAGGGAATTAACGTAACGAATAAATTAATAGACTTTGGACATAATTAAACAGCACAAAAGTTAAGACTATTATAAAAAAAAATGTATAGTGTTAAAATTGTAAAGCAAGAAAGACGTGATGTTTGTACTTAGATTTTGAATTAAAAATTATTATATTATTGTAGATACATTTATGTGTGCATCCTTATTACTTCACAGTGTCTATCTATGACATTTTTGCAAAGTTTTATAGGGGCATCAATAGCCGAAACGACTGTCATTCGATGAACAAGCAAACGAAAATATTTAAACGATTTGCGCAAATGACGTAATAAATTATGAATTACGACGGGTTATTTTAAAAAAAAATTACAATTTATTAAATGTTTTAATTATTATTTTTAATTGGTAAATTAATGTTTAAGACAAGATTTTTATGCATAGCACAAAGGGTAACAATTATTATAAGCAATAATTATTAGCCTGAAACACTCATCAACATTGAAAAAATCTCCCGAGAAAAGATAAATGCCGTCTAAATAAATATTTTAAGTTAATTTTCCCGTTCTGTGAAAGTTCTATTCAAATTCTTTTGTTATTTCATTATAGGCCAGTTGCTTCATTAAACTGAAATAATAACAGAATTTGAATATTTGATGATTGTTCAAATTTTTTTTAAACAACCCGTCCTAAGAGTTTCCATGAGTGTCAAAAGTTTCAACTCAAAATTACAAACTTGAGTATTTTTCGGATCAATTTAGAAAAATATGAGATGTAAATGGTAGAAGAAGCCTAGGACGCCCGAGGTAGTTACGAATGATCAAGAGAATCAAATAAATATACTTGAGTCGGGCATGTCCAAGAGTCGGAATAAAGAAAAATATTGAATAAGATGATATGTGAATGTGATTGAAAAAAATAGTGTGTGCCAAGACAGAGTTATTTGGCAGTCCATCCTTTCTGCCTACCCCTGAGTTCGTTTTTTTAGAAGATGGATGATGTATAGGTATATATAAAAATATATGTGAATATATTTGCATATGTTGAATACCTCTTATAAAATGTTCGTAGTGAATCAATCTGTTTCAGGTAAAGAGCTTTATTCGCCGGAAGAAGGGGGAGGGGGAGCAGGTGGGCTGGGAGTGGAGCTGGGAGCGGGGGCGGGGAAGGTCACCTCCAGAACCAACTCGTTTGAAATAGAAAATTTGCTCAAGGTAACTATAAAGAACGCACATCATTTCCTGTACATGTACTTTATGTCGTTACGGCACGGAGACAGAAATAAATATGTACGCATTATATTGAAGAGACAAGGGCACCGGGCATCAATATTTTTTTAATAGACTCTTACTTGTGTACTGGTGTATTGTACGATTATTTTGTATTTTGTATACAAACTCATTTTTTTAAACTTGTGAAGGGCACCCATAACTTATATGTAGCTACATACTATTTCTTACAGTTAACCTAATAAACAATAAGAAATACGTAATCTACATTTATGTGGACGTGGACATTAAATAGTGTGAATATAGATCGTCCAGTTGATTAGTCAGACATCTCCGAAAAATCGAAATTTGATTTGAGTATACAGTTACATTTACGAGTATAAGTGTGCCCTCTATCTGGTACAATACTCAGATTACTCATAAACACCACCAAACCACGGCCAGAAAGCCCATGAACGATATTTTCAACAAAGCCAAGAGAATTTGCATATAATAATGCAATAATGCTGAAAAACTTGTAGTCAAATAAACAAACAAAAAAATTAAAAGGGATACTAGTAGGATATTTCAAAATGCCATACTAATGTTCCCATTATGCCTCTCGATGTTATTTTATAGTATATTTAATATGTAAAATACAGACACTTGTAAATAATATTTGATTTATGTTGAGCATTGAAATGTTGCCTTCCTTAAAAACTTAAAACTTAGTATTTGGAGATGTCTGACTAATCAACTAAACAATAGATATACCTATAATATAGCGAGTCTAAACTAAACGGTTTACTCGTAAATGTGCTTGAATACTGATGCTAGGTAAAAATAATTAATAATCAGCTACCTTTTTACTTATGTCGGCAGTATAACTTTTACTTAGCTAATTATTATTTATATTGATAATTATTATTTAAATAGTTTTAATGAACACAATAACTCTCAGATTTCATTCAAACGACTCCTCTTTAAAAAGATTTGCTTGTACATATACTGAGCTTATACTGTCACATGGTATATTTAACATTTTGAATACACCATCTGCCGTACGACATTCATGTTGAAAACCTACTCATGGCAAGTTGTTGAATATAACACATGTCTTTTAATCTCCAAAATACAAAATGGACACAAATGATTACAACATGTAAAAACGTCACAAGAAGTACACAAAAACTATGCAATAGTATACAAGACAACGTAACAAATTGTACCCTAATGATTCAAACTCTTGTCTATTTCTGGAATTGCGAATTTTGTTCGTTGCATCCCATTCATGCACTTGCAAATGAAAGATGATAATCAGATGATAAAGACTGAAAGTGGTAAAAGAAGCAAAGGCCGTGATGGTACATACATGTCCAGTCTTCTTCCCGATAGCCTGAAAACTATGAATACAAAATATAAATTAAAAAAATAAAACTGTTCAATTTTAAGGTAACAGAATAAAATTACAATCCATATACTTTTATGTGGAATAATGTTCAAGATAAGATTTTGTGTAAAATTGTTATATCTAATGTTATTTTTATAATATTATGCAGCTTTAAATTACGTAGATATAAAGCGAAATATTTATATTTCTTCAACTATAATAAATAATAATATTGGTAAAACCTATTCAAGGGTTAATTTACCAAATTCATTTTGAAACATATTCATTTATTTTGTTTGGAACGCATATTGTGTACATGATCCACCGGCCACCGATGTCAGACTGTTTTAAATTGACTCTGTTTATTTTTGAATGATACTTACCGTATAAACTATTGAAGTCGAAACATTTATTATAATTTATTCATAATTTATGTAAAAGTATTTTCCTGAGCAAAAGTGCTGTCACATATTTTCCATTTTCATCAAAAATATTTTATTTTAGTTTTTTTGAGGCTTTTTTTCAGATGCTTATTGTGATGGAGGAGGTACTTTTGCATTTTAAAGAAAACATTTAAATTAATAATTTAAAGTTAAACATAAAAAAGAAGGTCGGCATTGTGGAATGCGTATTTTCACAAAAATATCATCATCATTATCATTAACCTAATGAGGACTTTATATATTTGGTCACGCAGCCGCTACGACCCTCAGTACGTTTATATCACGTTTTTTGGTCTAATGGCCAACATATTACGCTCACCATGCTTTACGAATTGTTTTATTCACAATTCTTTAATGTATGTAATAAAATTATTAGGTACAATTTTTATATTAATAGGGTACACTCACTGAATTGAGATTCTTGTAGCATTCGGGCTTTGTTCAGAGAATCACATTATCATATCAAGCTGATAATCTGATGTATCCCTATATTTTAAATTCAGGAAATTTTAACTTCTCAGGCCTCGACCATATTTTGTCAAAGGGTTAAAATATTTCAGATTTACGATAAAATCCAAATAATTTGAACTCTTTTGAATGTCTTACCAAGAAGAAAGCTTGTTTTTAATTTTGATTAATGAAGCAAAATTACAAAAGACTGTTTCTTTCAAGATATTAACATGCTGATCCAAAAGACGGAATAAACACACATCAAAATATAACAACTTTCCTTAAGTTAGTTACTAAGAAGATGCATCTACTTAACAATTTCTTTATCGTAAACTAAGCATCACCTTCTGTTCATAAATTTGTGTCGGTTAAATTAGGAAGTCACGTTATTCACACCTCAGTAACCAGTGAATTCCTAAGCTTATTTAAAGAATCGTAGATGCCTTTCAGTCTCCGGACCTTTATTTCAAACATAAAAAATCAGTAGATATTGGACAGTTAGAGTCGGCATGGAGGGTTTGCAGTTACTCGGCTGAGTGATCAGTGGTGACAGAAAAAGATAAAAATAAAACAAAACCAAAAAATGTCACCAGAGGCCAAAATTCCATTAACATGTTTTACTACAAATAACGTTAGGAATTAGGTTAAATACCCTGTTAATTTATGATATAAATTAAATTAACGACTGTAAAAGGATCAACAACAAGAACACCAAGTGAGTGCAATCTCTTCTTCCAGAGTGCCGAGCAGGTGACCGGGTTCTGCCGGTCTCCGCAGGACACACGACGCGGTTCACCCACGGGCTCGGTGACCAGCGGGGCGGCGCTCACGCCCACGCGCCACCTCAGTGACGCGGAGCGCCTCAGGAAGGTCATCCTCGAGCTCAGGGACACGGAGAAGACTTATGTTAAGGTTGGTCATACTGAAAGTACTTTCACGTTTCCACGATCAAACAGAACAGACAAAACAGAACATTAAGTGAAGAAAATTATTAAACTAACTTTAAAAAATTATCAAACTAACCTAACCTTACCTAGCTCAACATAATTAAACTCACCTAACCTAACCGATTATTTTTTTCATATTTTTCTGTTTTGTCACTGTTTTGTTTTTATCAGATTACCATTTTTGTTTACCGATTTGACGATAATGATAATATCGATCTCACTGAATTCGTGAAGTAACTTTATAATGAAATTAAAAAATCGTGTTGAAATATTACACGATTTGCTATGACATCTTTAAAGATGCTTTACTTTGTTGCATAGAAAATCATTGTCGTTTTTCTTGGATTCTCATGAAGATTAACTTCATGCGAAAGGAAAAATGATGCATAAAGTACAAAGGTTACTTGAAGACGGCTCCTTTGTATAGGCAAAACACAACAACCTAGCGCACTGTTGGAAATCTGTTGATCTGAAGCAGCAAAATCTCTCAATCGATTATCTCTGAGCTTATAAATCTTCTATTGTGAGATATATAAAACTTTTTCCGTATGTAACTGTCGAAATATTGTTTATTTTTTCATTCCAAATCTTTAACTAAACCGGGTGGTAAAATTTGTGATATATAACATACCTATCGTTTATTTGTATGTTTATGTATATAAATGTGTTTGTCTATAGAACTAAAATTTGATATCTTTCACGTTTCAGCACCTTAATAGCCTATTAGAAAATTATTTAGAACCATTGAAGAGAGAAACGTTTTTATCGAATGCTGAAATCAATGCTCTATTTGGAAATATCCAAGAAATCGTCACGTTCCAGAGACAGTTTTTACAAAATCTCGACGAGGCAATTGAATTGGAGCCCAACTTCCACCAATTTGAAGTTTCCGGGCAATACAAGGTAATTTTAATATTAAACTATTTGAAACATCGATTTATGGGTATTTTTATTTAATGTAATACTTACAATTCTTAAAAAAGACGAAAGATGACGTATTTTTACTAATTGCAAATTTCTTTTCTTTTTCAGAATGTTCTGTTCTCCATCGCAAGCACCTTCTTATACTATGTGAACCACTTCAAATTATACAGCTCTTTCTGTGCAAGTCACAGTAAAGCACAAAAAGTACTTCACCCGAGTAAGTAGTTTTCTTATTCCAACATTGATACAATGATTGAACTTATTATTCATCACCCTATAAATTCCATTGGTCACAGTATTACCTATAATTATTATTTATTCTGGGGCTCCATGCTATAAGCACGGGCCAGCAAAGACTGACCATGTTTTGTTTGTTGCTATCTTTTTGAACCAGATGAAGGCAACCAAGCCCTGCAAGAGTTCCTGGCAGCACGGAATCCTCGCCAGCAGCACTCCAGCACCCTGGAATCCTACCTAATCAAACCCATTCAGAGAATCCTAAAGTATCCACTGCTACTTCAACAGCTGAGAAACCTAACGGACCCAAGCTCCGACGAGCATGCTCATCTGATTGGTAATTGAACGCCTCCAAATTTTTAATTAGTCGAGTCAAATTCTATATTTCCATTAAAGTGCTAATAAATATGGAACCGAAGGTCGGGAAACTCCCAGACACTAACAAGGAATCTTACCGGACATTTTGAACCTTCTGATAAATCCCATATTATTTTTTTTATATTGATTTTATTTGGTTTAATTATTATTCAATTGGTCTATGTTTCTGCAGAGGCTCTGAAGGGAATGGAGAAAGTGGCTGAACATATCAATGAAATGCAACGAATTCACGAAGAGTACGGAGCAATATTTGATCATCTCTTTAGACAGCACCAAAAGTCATGCAAACAGCCAATCGATTTAAGTCCAGGTAATACACGTGGTTTATTGTATCAAAGCATTGTACAATATGATTGATGATAAAAGTATTTTATTGCTGCTGTTTTTCATATTCTAGGAGATTTATTGTACTATGGAGGCGTGGAGTGGCTGAACATTTCGGATTTCCTCGGTAAAATTAAGAAAGGTTTGGAGCTACACGCGATGTGTTTCGTTTTCAAATCGGCTGTTGTATTCCTTTGCAAAGAAAGACTGAGACAGAAGAAAAAATTGATGGTAAGTAAAGTACGATCTCTACTTAAAACTTAATTCTTTGTACAGTTTTTTGGGGATATTTTTTAAATATTTTTTATGATCATTTTGCAGGGCGTTTCGTCAAAGAGTAACTCTAACGAGGTAGAAATAATAAGATACCAAGTACTGATTCCTGTCACTGAAGTTCAGGTGCGAGCTTCTTCAGCCAAGGACATGGATAGCCATTTCCTTTGGGAACTTATTCACCTGAGATCACAGCTTCAACGCAGATCCGAGAAAGTATACGTTCTTTCAAATAGGTGAGTCATTTCTCTGGCCTGGTTTTTTGTGATGAAGTGAAAGAATTTCAAATGACATAAAAACTTAATCTCGTTTTTTCATCAGATTATATTTGAATATTTTCTTGTTTAGCACTGCTGACTTCCGAAACGCATTCTTGAAGACCATCCGTCAGATAATTCGAGAGAGTGTCCGCAACATGTCCATTCCGCCTACCAAGCCCCTGGGACCACACCCGCTGGGGCCCAGTCAGTCTCCGGGACCCATGCACAAAGAGTCCATGACTCACCACTCCAGCCACACACTGGATAGACCAAAAGTGCAGCAGGTTAGTGCATGTCAAATAAAAGCACGGCAAGGGATTTATTTCTAAAGGTATTGACGAAAAGATTAGAGATATAAAGTAATTAGAATACCGCGTCTTTGGAAGACAATGGAGAAATCGTCTTTCACTGTCGTGAAAAACGTAGAAAACTTCTCATAAATCTGACAACATCGTGATTTGTATCCTAGCTCTCTTTATTTTAATATCGTTTGTAGAAGTTAATTAGTCGTCTGATTAAATATGTCACAATATAGCACAAACAAATCCGCAATATTTTTTTGCAGATAAAATAGAAACATATCCCCATTGAACTCTACGGACGTAATTTTCTAAATTTTGAAAAACGCCCATTGCTGCCAAGTTCTTGAAAAAACATGATTTTTAAAGCCAAAATAATATTTTTAAAAGCATGCTGTTTTTAAAACATAATAATTTGACAGCACGGTTTTTGATTAATTGAAATAACATTGTAGTGTATTCAACCCCTTGATCCTTGTTTTAAAGCCTGACACCCAAAACTAACCAAGCTCAAACTAACAGGTGCAGGTAATGCAAGGTTCCCACACACTGGGCAAGACCAAAAAGTGCAAGCAGCCCGGACAGAGACACTCTGCTGGGAACATTGAGGTGGAGAGTCTGTCGCGGGGAAACTCCCAAGACGAGCAGCAAGAACCAATCATCATGCACATCCCGCCACAACAGGACAGCTTTCGCGGAAGGAGCAAAACCCTCGGAGACACTGCTGGTATGTTCCAACACTACCCCAATTGACGTGGAGCAGAGTTAAAAAACACACCGACCAGCTCCAAGATCATGTTTCATACTATCGAGTGCTCGAAAAATCGCATGTCCTTTTTAAAAACATGTTTAATGCTGAAATACCTAATACCTAATATGTGTGCAGCATTAATTTCAGTGGTAGCCATCAGTAGAGATACCTAAATTTCTAGAAATTACAACACGTCTTTACTACAGAGAGTAATTTGATAGATGCTTAATTATGTAGTTTGTTACAGAGCGGATAATGATTGGTTAATTAGAGACATATTTATGAGCAGCAAATTATTTAGAGTGTTAATGTAGAGTTTTTCCTTGACATGGATGAGAATAATAGCATTATTTTGTTTTCCTCGTTGGTTTTTTTTTTTTAAATTGTAGAGAATCAAAAATCTAATTGAAGAAACTCACATTATTTATTCAGAGAATGGAATATTATAATTGACTTTTAAAAGCTGCATGCGTGTTTCCAGAACCTGTCGTTCCCAAGAGAACTACGTCAGAGCTGGAGCGCTCAGACCCAGGCACCAAGTCCGAAGGCGAAGAGGATTCCCAGGCGGGGGTCGTAACTCACAAAAAGGGGCTGGGAAGGACTCCCAATCACCTTACTCTTAGGTATATTTTGTCTTATTGATGTAACATTCAAGATTCAGATACCTGCCCAACTAAAACGCCCAAAAAAGCTATTTTTTAACATTCATTTACCTTTTCTCAAATGTGTATTTTTTTCTATAATTCAACACATCGCTTACATTGAAAATATTTTACTATAAGTTTTCAGAAAAAAATATTTTTGACAAAGGGTTGTTATATTTATATTATAAATACATGTAAACCTGCCCAACGACGGCACTGCCTATACTCGGCAGAGCGTTTACGTATATCAATATTTTATTAAATTTCTTGCAATTGCTACAATTATCTATTGAAATAAAAGGTTTTGCAATTCTTATAGTTCGTCGTTCTAAAAAAAAGTTTTAATTTCTTCTGACATAAGAAACTTTCGATGGCGCTTAAATTTCAGTACCACATCAACATTAAGCGCAGGCAGTACCGGCAGCCAGGCTCGCCTTATCCAATCTTCGCACCAGCCCACCACATACCACCCCGTGCTGGTGAAGGACCTAGGTAAGCAACATTCCTCCCCGTCACTTAGAACCTCGCCCGACTGCCGTAAGTTGAGTGCCACTATCTCTCCAGAGCACCAAGTTAGAGTCGTTAAGTCATTCAGTGGAGGAAATATCAACCGCGATATTTCCCCCGACAAAAATTTCAATGGAAACTACTTCTACAATAAGGACTGCGTCACGAAAGTAATCATTCACAAGTCACCAAGAAAAAGTAGTTTAAAATCTACTCAGAGCAGCTTTGAGACTTCTCCGAGAGGTAGCATCGATAGAGACAGGTCACCTAAAGGAAGTATCGATCTAGATCGATCACCAAAAGATACCATGAAAAGAGATAAATCACCAAAAGGGAGTATTGATATCGATCGATCACCTAAAGGAACCATAAAAAGAGATCGCTCGCCTAAAGGGAGTATTGATCTCGATCGATCACCTAAGGGAACCATTAAAAGAGATAAATCTCCACGAGGAAGTATCGACAGAGATAGATCTCCGAAAGGTAGCATAGGTAGAGAGAGATCTCCGAAAGGAAGCATTGACAGAGATAGATCTCCAAAAGGAAGCATTGACAGAGATAGATCTCCGAAAGGAAGCATCGACAGAGATAGATCTCCAAAAGGAAGCATTGACAGAGATAGATCTCCCAAGAGTATTATAATTTGGAGCAAAACGCCTAACGGGGGCGCAACCATCAAAAGAGATAGATCGCCTAAAGGTAGTATCGATCGTGACCGATCCCCAAAAGGAAGTCTTGACAGAGATAGATCTCCAAAAGGAAAGTTAACTAGAGAAATTTCTCTTTGTATTGATCAAGATAGGTCACCTAAACCAACCAGAAATGGCACCAGTAGAGATAGATCCCCAAAGACAATTATTGTTCGGGATAGATCACCAAAACCAACAGAAAAGACATCCCAAAAGGCCAAAAACTTCGAAAGGGGAAAATCTCCTCGAAACAGTGTGGATTTTTCTAGATCTCCACAAAGATGTAAATCACCAGCCAATGAAATGGAACGTTCCAAGTCGCCATTGAAACCAGTTCTTAAGAAAGGCATAATGAGATCTAAATCTCCTCAAACAAGCTCTGACAGATCTCCTAACAAATCTCCCAACTTGGCGAGGAAGTACTCTAAATCTGCACAAGACCGATTAGCTAAGCTTGGAACTAATTCCCTCGATCGAGCTTCTCAGTATTCACCGATGGCGGGATACGAGGATAAAGCTTACAAGCTTGGCATTGTGGTTTCAAAATCTACTGAATCAATTGCTAAAGTTATTGAGAAGCCAACGTGTGTACAATGCTACCTTTCAAACAAAAAGCAAAACAAAGTTTCCTAGCATAAGGCTAGTGCGAACCGAGGCCGCTCGCACAAGAACAAAAAGAAATTGGCCTTCAACAACAGGCAGATTTCCTCCTCAGACAGGAGCAGCGTGGAGACCCTCGACTTCATCAATGAACCCCACGAACATAGCATTGATTGCATGAGGGATCTTTCTTATGACAAATCAGAAGATAATGACGAAATACACGTTTAACTAAATGATGATTCAATAGATCTGCTACTATCAACCAATCTTCAATACCATGGTTTTATTACTTTGCACATGTAATCTGTCTTCCAACACCTCCATCAATAAAAATGAAGAATAATGGTGCAATATTAGATAGTTACGACCTAATTTCAGTGTTACATGAATAGAATATTTATTATTTTTTTAAATAAATACATAATCGTATCTATCCCATATTATAAAATGCAATGATTTTATTTTTTAAATTTTTGTTTGATAGATCCTAAAATTGTCAAAATTAAACATTAAAGTTTCTTTAGTTTACTCCAACGTATTTATAAGATTTGTTGTTTTTAGTCTTATTACTCAGATGATTGTTATGTTCATGATTGTATCTCGTCAAAACAATTTAATGTTCCGAGAATTTTATTTTGTTCGTAGTTGATAAAATATCCACACCAATTTTAAGTAGTTTTAAGAAGCAATGTCTTTTACTAATCACTACTTAATTTGCATGCCATTTTCCACCCTCCCTGATTGTCCTTTAATGGAAAAAATATATATTTATTATTCTTTTTATGAATGAGGAAATCCAGTTTTGGGTTCGGCCTAATGGAATATTACGTAATATGGTATTTAGAGGGACTACTCCAAAACTATACAACGTTATTGGATTTCCTCATTTCATCAAATTCAATAGTATAAAAAATATTATACGGGTAAATATTAGATAATAAAAGCTAATGTATTTACGTGCTATGACGGCAAAAAAACAATATCTTGTTATTAAATTGCCAGAATTGGGTTATTGGAGGGTTCACTGAGCCTACTTATGAATGTATAGTTATTGTTTTTTGTTAATAAAATATTAATAAACATGTGCCAAATCACATAACAAACTGTAAAAATATCGAATCATTCCATGAGCTTTTGATATTCGCACCCGGTTTTAGGAATTGATAGACTAGATAAATTCAGTAGATAGTAAATAAAAATATCCTACAAATTCATTCCTGTCAAATTAGTACCCATTTAGATACACGACATCGTATACATAAATAAGATCGTAAATGTCGTGTAATCATTAAAGTTATTAGTTAAATCCCGCCATGTAAAGTAGGTAGAAAATGTGTTAGATAGTGATGAAAATTGCCGACACAGGTTTGATTTTCTCTATAATATCTTTCAATGTGTTTACATAAATACATACCTGTATTTTCCTGGCGATTTCTATTTCCTATCGTGTACAATATGACATGTATTCATATACAAATAATTATAAACGATAGTGTGAATACAAACATGTATTGCAACCAATATCTTATTAGAATTTAAAATATAATGTAGTAGCATGTAAAACCATATTCCCGTTAGTCTGGGATGTCCATTATAATAATATGTAAATGTATGTAGATAGTATACACATAAACTCTTTCCTCTTATGGTATTTCAATTATCTGCACTTATACGCTTTTTATGGACACTCGGCAAAATACCTCTAACATATAATACTACACTTTTACAAATACACATACCGATATTGTTTTACTTTAAGTGATACAGCATTTGTTTTGATACACCTAGTCATTTTTTCAATAGATTCTTCAACAAATTGCTGCTGCACTTCCATCAATTCCATCATTCAAACAATCTTATATGCGGCTTATTACAATGTCAAAACATTGACTTTATTTACATATTTTGTCCAATATTTTGTCTTTACAAAATTGTCCAATCTCTGCGATACTCTACGTGAAAAAAATCGTTGAGATAACGCATTATTAGTTAATATGCAAACTTATCCAAAATTATTACAGAAAATGTAAAATCAGTAAATTTATACTATTTACTTTGTACTTCGATTTGATTTGAACGATTTTGAAAATATTACTTATACACTTTTGTTAAAAAACGTGATGAAGAGATGTGGCGCAATGAATAATAGCCAAACAATTCTAGTAAATCTTTATATTCTACAGAAAATTTTCCCTGATGGCCAAAAGCCCTTCAAATAATGTTAATGAGCGTCACGAGCAAAAACAAAGTTTGCAGGTCTCTCAATACTTCTTGACTAGATTTCGAAAAAATTCGGAAGATCGACTTGCTCAATATACTCTGTTCTATTGAGTTAACTTATTACGATATCTCATATTAGAAATCTTTATACTGGATGATATGCCCGTATCAACATTGGCAAGCTAAGATCGTGTGTAAGAATGCGTTAGCTCACCAATAGTGTTTAATGTTTAATATGATTAATACAGTATAGGAAAGGCTCTTTATGATTGAGAGGGTAGTAATAAAAATATTGCTGGCGATTCTCTTATGAAGAATAAATGAAACACCTCCTCACTCAATTATAGGAATGAAGTCACATTCTAGATCTAACTAGAGTGACAACAAGTGAACTGACCAACAAAACTAATAATTATCAAAGGCGCAAACACAATCGTAAAAAGTCAGAAACTTTGCATGCTTAGTTGCGTCTATAAGCGACAAAGGGGTTGTGATGAATAGGTGAAACGAAGAGTCTGCTTAAAGAAAGGACGCAAAAAGAATGTGCAAGTGATGCGTGGCGAAGAAATTACAGAAATTAGATTGATCTAAGCGCAGAGGTTCCTCTTGTATCCATACGTTATGGACACAAGCACTCTCAAAACCAGTAAAAATGGGTAGACATCCTCAATATTTATGAACGCTTTGGAAGCCACAGACAACCAGGTCTACGAACCTATCTCAACCTCAGCAAAGAGGGAACGACTGAAGAAGAAGTGTTTGGATGTCCATGGTAAATTATCTTAAAAAGACGCACTTTCCATATCTTAACACTAAGGTACTTTGATTCTTAAAATTCAAAGCGTAGCACAATAAGTGTTAGTAAATATTGAGGTAAATAGAATTTTTAGAAATAGGTAACTATATTAATAAATAAATTACTGGCAATGATAAAATAAAACTTATTAATAATGTAGTTAATATTAGCGAAGTACTTACACATTATTATGAAAGCATGTTCGTAGACAGGATAATAATCTAATTAATTGCTTGTAGTTGCAATCACTTCATTTGCATTTACGAGTATTTTTTTGTTAAAACATGGGTATATAATAATATTTTGTTTATTTACCTACAAAAATTAACTTTCTTATGGAAGCTTTGTTTGAAAGATAATAAATTTGGCAGTAAAATAATCAGAATGCACAACACATGTCTTGAAAATACGTCTCGGCAGTCAGACTTTACAAAAGTTATAAATTTTTTTGACTTTGAAATGGCAATCAATAAATTTCGTTGGAATTATGTGGCAATAAATTTAAAGGTAATATTAAATTAAATGAAGACAAAATTAGCGAAACTCAATCGAAAATCCTGAGACAGAAGAATCAGAAAAGGATATTGGCACCTCTGGGTTCGTGTCCCAGAGGTGCCAATATATTTTTCTGTCTCCAGATTTTCGAATGAGTTTAGCTAATATTGTCTTCATTTAATTAAATGTAAAGGAACTTTATTACATTTGCTTCGAATATCATTATACTAATTATATTATTTATTATATGATTATTGTCTAACGAAGGCCTACTTTTTTCAATGACTTATGAATTCGAATAAATGTTTATACCTCTATACTATACTAATAATTAGTGTTGTGATTTCAAGATCTCGCATCTTATATTATAGTGATGAATTATACATACATGTTTACCATACTATCAATTTGTTTCACGCCATACTTAAAATACATGTGAATTATTTTTTTATGAGTAGGTATACATATTTTTATCATACATACAATTCTGAAGCAGTACGAACTACATTATTTAAAAATGAATATAAAATAATATTATTAAGAATGTCCGTTGGTTTACACACACGATTATTCTTGCGAACCAAGAAAGTATTCTAATTCAATCTCATTTTGACAATTATGTTCAATTACTTATAATTTACTAGTTTATTTATGGCAATGCTTCTTATCGTGTATATTTGTATTCCAAAAGGGTAATTAAAATAATCCAATAAACTTTAAACACAATGACAATCGTACATAAGTTTGCTTACTATAGATTATTTGAAAGCTTATTTTGCCTCTTTCATAAGATAAGTCCTGCCGAGTAGTGTCTGGTGGGGAGTAGTAGAGTGAGGAATACCATCAGCAAACATTTAACTCTTTCTCCACGTCTAATAAGACTACTCTTATTCGATGTGAATAGATAAATTTGTAATTGCAACACCTCAGTGTGGTCTATGCTCTGAAATTGATTTGAAAAAAAATAGCACTCCTAGTTAACATTACTGATAAAAAGATAAGCTAAAGAGTTGGGTGTTTGGTGTGTTGTAGGTTCGCCTGTGTGGAAACCAAGAGACATGATGGGTGATTTGGGCGCGACCTCCACTACCTTGCCCCGGAGCCACCGGGCGAGCCAGCAGCCTCCCTCTGGCCGCAAGTCCCTCGAACCAGATCACCACTAACTGCAGACACTCAATCAATCAATCAATCAATCAGCCAACCAAACAACCCCCCCTCTGTTCTATTCCGTTCCGTTCTCTTCTCTTCTGTTCTGTCACCTCGCCCACCTCCTCTCTCCACCCAACACTCTTCACGGATTCTATTCTGTTGCTGCTTTATCATTCATTGTCATTGGTTGCCATTCCTTACGTATCATTTATTCATAATGAAACCTTATTATAATAAATTAGTCATGGAAGAATCATAAGCTGACAAAGTTTGTAAATTTTCAAAATGGTTCATGTTACATTTGATTAGATTTTACCAATTTGTTTTGCAATCCTTTTATAATATCTTTGTTTACACTTGTATTATTGTGATTAGATATGAAAAGTTCTGTTTTCAAACTTCTTAAATAAGTAAATAACATCAAGTTGAGCTAAGTTTTATCTAAAACTCTAAATGAAGAGACACAAAGTCTTTAAATTAATCTACATAATAAATATTTGATGAACATACTATACTGTAGCTAGGTACTTAGAAATACAAAGGTCTTCCTGAATATTTGACCGCGATTTTGTTTTTTTTTTTCTTTCGTTTGTTGTTTTGAACAATTTAATGTGCCAATTTACTATTCTTAGTGTGTCAAAATTTTATTAGTAAATTATTTGGAATGAAAAACACGTGAGAATTTTATGTAATCTGTTTCAATATTGTATCGAAATTTGAAGCATCGAATGAATGGTTACATAATATTATTAAGAGATATAGAGAGTTTCACATTGGTGACAATTTGATGAAGAGGTTTTCTAAGGGGTAATTGTAAACAATAGAATTATTTGTTTATTTTTATTTTAACTAAATTAGTAAAGTTTCAAATTGTAATATTTAATCGCTGAAGACAGTATTGGCGACTCTCAATCGAAAATTACAAACAGAGAAATCAGAATCAGAAAAAGATACGGTCATAGGGCCTTGCCCTTAAAGTCCTGGGTTCAATTCCTAGATGTGACCGTATTTGTATCTGATTTTTCTTCTTCAAATTTTGGTTTGAGAGTCGCTAATACTGTCTTCAGTGATTAAATAAAATTATCATTTTCCTAACAAAATAAAAACGTTTTGGTGATACAAAATGTATTTATTTAATGCATTGGGTATGTACAAATAGATTTCAATCTTTTTGTGGGTGATTGATCTAATCAATAAGAAGTAATACGATTCATGCACACACTTTGTCAGTTTTTGAAACTCTCGATAGTTGAACATTTGTCTGCATGAAGATTTAAGTTGTTATATACTTCTATCATGTGTTACAAACTACCTCCTTATTATTTAGCTTTTAAATGACTTTAACTGATTGTTGTAATCGATAAAATACACACCCTTATAATATAATTATTGACATGTTCTTTTGGAACTCGATATTTGTGTTAAATCGTTAGGTTATTGATATTTTCTGTGCGAGGATCGGAAAAATAAAAATTGTTTTTCCTAGAATGCCCTTTAACCATTTACTTGTTATCATAGTTCCGTGGCCTTGAACAATTGGCAACTGTTGATAAAAATGAGGGTCTACAGACCTATGGGAAATGGAAACATCAAGTAATGATAACGAATATGCTATAAGCGTTTCATTCCACGGCGCTCTGATAAATAGGTATGGGTTTTGGTTTACCCAAGGTGATATGAATGTGATTAAGAAAAACTCTCACGTTTTATCGCAAAGCAAGTTTCCTTTTCTGTATTCTTTTAATCACTCTAAACATAACTATTTTCACGTTCTATCCAATTCATAACAACAATTTGAACAAATAATATTGGTGATAAAGTCATACCTCACCTTTTTTAAATGCTAAGAGTTCGCTTCGTCTTTTGTAATATCTGTTTTTATTTTAGTTTTCATCGCAAAATGAATTACGCTTGCTTTGCGAACATTTTGTCACTATCAATTGTTATTTGAAACTTTTACAAATCTTCGTATAAATATTTATTTACATAATAACTACAAATTTACAATTTTCTCACATTAAAGATTCTAGTCAATGAAATGTTATCATCTGAAAAGTTTACAATAATTAGTTACCTATTATCAGCAATGTATCATTGCATGAATGTTTGGCGAATATCTTTCTGTATTGTCTATTAAAGTTTTTATTTCAGTAGTTATACACATTATCATATTATTGATAATTATTCACAATCAATTATTTAGAACTTAGAGAGTAAGTGCAACCGAACTATATGTAACATGGAAGGATGTGGAACTGGAGAAGATTAATAGTAAATACACGATTGATACTTAATACATAAGAACACATTGAACGAAGAAGCTGATGCTGATAGTTGACCTTCATATTTAAACCATAAATAATAATGTACCTATATCGTGCACTTTATACGGAGAACTTTCAGAAACACAGTTTTCGTTTGAACTACGGGAAATGGAAAGGTTGTTGGTTTGTAGACGAATTCTCGAATCATCAATGGTCACTAATTTGCCACCAACTCGTGAACTAGGAATATTAACTCGTGTGTTGGAGGACTGGACTTGACTGGACCGAAAGGTTCTTCTGCGTCCGGGCGCGAGCAACCCTGAACCCTGCTTATTGCGAGCAACTCTGTTTTCAGAAGTTCTCTATTCCCACTTAGTTTTCATGATATTATGATAAATAGGTAGGAATTTAATATTTATTCACACTACTATAAGTATTAGGAAATTACAGTAAATAACGAACACAACAAACAACCTTGATGCCAAAGTCCTGCACGAAATATACCTAAAACATGTATTTATCCTATTACAGGCATCGCAAGATACGACCCGGTTAACGCTAGTTCTTTATGCATTATTCTATTTTATTCTAGTTTAGAGGTGAAGTTCTTATTTTCATGATATATCTTTTATAACTGTTATCGATTGTCGGAAGATTGGAGATTTCTTGTATGAGTGCAAATAAATGACTCGAGGGGATGAGTATAAGCAACACTACTTTAGTAATAAATAACAAAATCAAGCACAGTGTCGGTAAAGAAATAACTATTTACTAATCAGTTCCTTCTGTGACTTGTCTACCATATTTCCTTAAAATAAAAACATTTTATTAATTCTGAAACTTAGAAATTTTTTACCATCCAGCTGATTTACGTGGATTTTGAATATTTATGTTTGGTATTCGAAAGAAACTACTCAAACTTTCAATTGAACATAAGAACCTACGAGTTTACAAATGAATGTGTGATTGGAGTAGGAATTCAGAAAACTGAACTCAATCTATGATATTATTACCTTTAAATAATTAAATAACTTATAAGTAAAGGGGTGGACGTGATATGGTAAGATATGAGCATGGTGAAATTACCTAGTTGGTGTATTGTGTTTCAAAACATTATAAATGTTTCTATTGAATGGAAGTTGTTCGATCCCCATTTCTCCGATTACTTTTTCACGAAATTGAGAAATCTTATAGCATGCATTATCATGAAATTTTGTTTTAAACTGCCTAGCATTTTAGAATTGAATTGACACTGATATGATGGACTTTACAAATATTGAAAGAAATGTGATTGCATTTTTAAAAATAGGACCCACGTAACTTAAGAATGAATATCGATGTGTCAAATGCTAGAGTTCGGAACTTATTAATATCATGCGATGCCTGTGATTTACAGTACTTTTGTATATTAAGAAATAATTTTAATTTGTATATTTCTTGTAATCCGTTTAAGTTTATGATTTTAACTACATGGACTCGGACTGTCATATGAGAAAATAAATAATATCAAATGTTGATTATGTTATCTTTGTTTTATTTTAATGCCTTCCTCAACCAATAATTGAATATAAATATTATTTTCAAAGCTCAAAACCAACATTTACATAAAGCAAGAGAAATTATAAAGGCTCCTACCGTCTGAGAGCAATAAATGGCAACCATAAATATACTAACCCCTGGCAACCTAGATATATTATATACTTATTACTTACCCATCTATGTCGTATTCTGTAGTAATTTTTCAGTAACCCTCTGAATGAACAGGTTAGAGGCTTTCGAAATGTGGCTTCACCGGAGAATGCTCAAGGTCCCATGGACCGACATGATCACCAACACAGAAATTCTCAGGTGGGCTAGAGCAGATAGAGAACTGCTTACATTAATAAAAATCAAGAAAATTTCATATCTGGGTCATATACTTCGAAGGGAGAAGTATCACTTGCTCCATTTAATAATGAAAGGCAAGATAGTGGGTCGCCGAGGGCCTGGTAGGAGATAAATGTCTTGGCTGCGAAATATACGAGAGTGAACCGACATTAGAAGTGTGGAGGAGCTATTCCTGGCAGCGCAAGACAGAGAGACCTTTTCAAGAGTGATCGCCAATGTCGGGGGGACCTGATATGGCACACAAAGAAGAAGAACCCTCTGAAAGTCTGAATCTGTCGAAAGATGACTACAACAAGCAAAACCGGTAAATGGTACAAAGTTACACCGTTTTTACACACATTCCTTCATCGCCTGATAGGCCTGAAATTTCAATCATTGAACGAACACATTCTAACGAACCGTAAGAGTAGAGTGACATCTGTGGGTCATTTGTGAATTAATTTAGTGTGCGGCTCGGGGAGGCTTGAATAGATAGAAGTGGAGAATGCCAAAATGTACAGTGGTTCATTTCTTGAAGGTTCTAGTTCAATTAGTTAACAAAAGATGGTGTGGTGCTCAATAAAATTTACAAAAAATACTCGTTCTCTATTCCCACTAACAAATAATTCAGTAATCAATTAATTGTAAATTATGATGTTCTACTAAACCCATGGGAGAAATTATTTAAAAAACGGTTAAGAAAATAGATACAATTTTTTGTATAAATATGTGGTGTGGTATTTGAAAAATTCTTTTGCTTGTTATCTCTATGTTTTTTCCACAAATACTGGTTTGTAATAATCATAAAATTTGTTTGAAAATTGGTTTTTTGTTGTTGATTGGTGATTTATAACTATTTTTTTATTCATTCATATATTATTTATTTAACTATGAAGGTAGGTAGGTATGAAGTCTGTAATTTGGTGACACTCCATTTTAAAGTAAAGCTGACTTTTATCAACCATATGTAATAGGCCACTTGCATCATTATTTTTTTTTCCGGTTTAGGCAAATATTCTAAGGCATTTCGTTTTTTTTTATCGTATTTTTGAAACCCTGGCGATTTTTGAAAATTTCAATCCGAAAAATCAGACCATTTTTTCAAACCGGAAAGACGGGACATAATTGTATGGGTGCAAAAAAACGATAATTACATAGCCGAAAATCATTTTTTAGAAAAAGAACGTTTTCCAGACGAATGGCACAGGAGAATAACTAGGCATACCAAAAATATTACATCTCTTAAATATTTTTTTCCTGATTCATCTTATTGATCATTAATCATTATAATGTTCAACGTCTATATATCACTAAATCCAATGTAAAATACTTGTACTTGTAAATTATAATAATAATAATGCATATATTATAAAATTTAATTTTGTTAAAATCCGCACCATTACCATTACTTCTAAAACAGGTACAGAAGGATAAAATGTACGGGGATCTCTTCTACCTGTCAAAACATCAATGCATCAAACCAAATGATAAGTTCGCAGAGAACAAACAATGAATCTATTAAACGTCCAATTAAAAATTCGCCTTAAATCACAGTGTTGCCATATAAAAAAAAATCAGTGTGGAATTTTATAAAGTTAATAGAACATTATCGGAGACGGGACATTTTATGTAGTGACGTCACAAGCCCAAATAATGGATTTATTTATTTTAAAAAAACTGTACATTTCTAGAATTTTCGTAATCTTTGTAAAAAAATCTATCCACACGATTTTTTCCTAGTCGTTATGAAATCCATGCAAGTGACCATTTTATTTTTTTTTTCAAATATAAATTATCAGTTTATTATGAAATGTTACAATGTAAGTGAGAGGAAAGCGACAAAAAGACAGAGGGGGTATTTCACCATCCTCGTCATAGATTATTCAAGCGATAACGTGCATTTTTGATTAATTATTTTATAAAAAGTACTATTTATTATTATGTATAATTTATTTATTTAAAAAATCTGAATTTACTATTCGGTACTTGAACCTATGAATAGTGTATATATAAATTAAAAGTTAGCCGAGTTTTTTTAATATTCGTTTCGGAATGGATAAGTTATCAGGAGGATGGTGAAATACCCCTAGACACAGGACCTGGTATATATATGATACTTACGGAAGGTAACGAAAAGGTATAAATATGTTGGTATGGGAATATATTTATTACGTGTTTATAAATTTAACTGTTTTTGAGTAAACAATTTCATTGCGTTTTTTTTCAAAACTGTTGTAGATGTTTACTTATTATTTTAAAAAAAATGTTTTCAAGTTTTTTTTGTTAAAATCATTGAGGTTTTCATTAAAATCTTTAAAATAAGCACCTCTATTTTTTACCCAGAATTGTGTGATTTTGCTTGAAAGCAAAATATAAGCAAGAAGTCAAAACACTATGTAGCAACCTACGAATGATAAACATTTAGTGTCAGTGCAATTAAGCTTTCCATTTGTTTCCATTAGGCCACGTTAACAAACAAGCTTAGATTATTAAAAGCCTATAAGACGACTACTGATTGTGTTCGTGTATTATTATTGTATGGTTTTATCTTGGCAGTAAACGGTTTCTCAAAAAGTTAATTATAATTTTTTTTTTTTTTTGAGAAAGATGAACATTCCCGAGTTACGAATAACCTGAAAATATTCGGTAAAACTTCCACTACCTTCGTGCTGGTGTATCAATGGAGGATTTAGTTGGTAGGAGAATTGAACCCACAACGCCTAGATTAGAAGTAGTTGTCAGCTGAGCCACTATCTGATCAAGTTTTCAAAAAGGCACACTATTTCCTTTTTAAAATGAAAAATCACAAAGCTCTTGAAATAACTAGCATCCTTAACCCAGAATGAATTATTGTGATAAAAAAACTACTAATTTCGGATATGCCTGAGTCCTGCGTAACTCTGGTTCAATGATCTCGGATTTGCTATTAATTTAAGTGTCATTTTCAAAATTGAAACTGATTGCGTGTAATCTATGATTGATGTCAGACGACAGTATGTCATCACTGGTCACTCAGCCGAGTAACCAACTACGATCCAATAATATAATATTTTAACACCTACCTAATATAATATTTAAGAAAGTTAATTAATTTTTATTTTCAAAGTCGATTTGTAACTATTCATATAATCCCGTAATTTCCAAGGGGTTTGTGCTAGTAATAATATGTAGTTCAGTTAGCTAAGTGACCTGCATATCGTATACGGCGATCCTCCTAAAGTGCTTAAATAAAAAAAATCCTACTTACCCGTCTTGTATGATAACAAAAAGACAGAAGATGCCATAATGACGGACGGCGTCGTGTACGACCTCTCTTTGAAACTAATATAAATGAAAATGATAACATAATAATCTATCTTCCCAAGCGTGGTGGGTCTTCTGTTAGCTAAGTCTCCATCCTGATACGAACTACATTTTCCGCTTATTATGACGGTAGTAAGTGTTTTTCAGATATTGTCAGCTTTATCGGTCCACCCAACCGACTTTGATTAAAATGGGTCGATCTGATAGATGATTTGTCAAAATTAAAACGATGTTTGAAATGGTTTTATGTGACTACCGCACAAGAGTCCCAACCGTCCGGAGATAGTGAGGCTATGGCACCACCAATTGGGGCATGTTGTGAGGCTGAAAGTTGTTGTAGAGTAGAGTAGTTGCGGTAGTTGGGAAAGAAAAGGGTTAGAGGAAGGTGGGGAAGTATACACGGCTAGAGCATTTCATGCAACGTTTCGATTCTGAAAGATGGTCTTTCACCAGGGCGATACTGAAAATATCTACCACTAATCTGTTTACATAAAGAAGATTGCCTGTATCGGCCGGCGGGAAATGTTTGTTTGATATTTATACAAATCTACAGTTTTATTCTGAGATTGATGAAATTTGGCACACTTAACATTCAAAATAAGAGGAAGGTCACTGTTCTTGTCACTTTAGAAAATTTGTAAAGCCCGAGCAACGCCGGGGACTTCAACTAGTATGGGAGCTCTCCATTGTTTTAAATGAAATAACATAAATTGATCAAATAAAATTTACTCTTACACGCCGCGTTTTAAACCCGCAACCTCTGGATTCGAAACCAAGGATCATTACCGCTCAGCTACGGAGGACGGCAAAGCCAGTTATTCTTAAAAGAGCCTCTTGCATGTTGTATCCCAAATTCCATAAAAAAAGTTTCCTGCCAAATAAATTAAATCTCATGATTCTACCTACATTATATAGGTAATATTATTACATATATATAAGACTATCTAACTAATCAAGCAAAACCCATAACGCCTTTTTTCCACACATGGATATAAAGAGAGCATATACCGCCACTCAACTCTGTCTCGGCGTACACTACTTGCTTCATTTACAATAGTACATCACCTCATGCATCATCTCATACCTAAATACCTACAATTTGAGAGGCGGGTATGGGTACCACCGCGCTGCCCCGGGAACCACTTATGGGATACCCACTTCTGCCTTAGATCACTCCAAGTGGTTCGCTACATTTGACAACTTAGCAGGGGTGCCCGGGAGACGTTTGTCTAGATTTTGTCAGCGAATACGTTTGCCCAGCTACTGCGTGGCGGGCCGGATCGCCCGAAACTGGTTGAGGGAGACCTAACCAAGACCTCTCCAGGTAGACTATCCCTACCCATCGCCTGGCACCGCGGTGGAAGTGGTGGATTCATTGGTCCGTTACTCCTGGACGTATTGCTTTCCAGAACATCCTCTTCTTCCTTTCCCTAAAAAGACCGTCCACACAGCCTCATCAAAGATGACATAGACTCTGTGGAATTTTTTCCTCAAGGCCTCCCGTGTGGAGCTAATGTCAAAGAGAAAAAATGTTATTCTGATCACATATAAGATGTAAGGGTTGATTATGGCATACCTGCAATCCTACGACTTACGTGATTACGATGACCCTTAGAAAACTTATATTATTTTTTCAAATTTTTATTTTATACTAGCAGACCCGGCCACACGTTTCTGTGGCTAACGAAACACAACACCATTACCCAACCTTTATAAAATCCACACCACCCGCTTGCCAGCTGCCCGCTGCCCGCTGCCCGCTTCCCGCTTCCTGAACTGAATATTTGAATTTATCGGCTTTTCTCTATTATAATAAGCATGTTTTATATATATACACCTTCCTCTTGAATTACTTTGTCTATTGGTGAAAACTGCATGAAAATCCGTTGCGCAGTTTAAAAGATCTATACGTACACACATTTTGAGCAACTTCATTTTATACTATGTATTATTAATGATTTCTCGGCTTTTCTCTACTATAATAAGCATATTTTATACATATACACCTTCCTCTTGAATTACTCTATATATTGGTGAAAACCGCATGAAAATCCGTTGCGTAGTTTAAAAGATCTAAGCGCACATATATTTTGATCGACTTCATTTTATACTATGTAAAGATTATTATTATACTACTTATGTGATGTTAATAAATTAATAAAGATTTTTTTACAAATAAATTATATGAATTCGTTTCGCATCAGAGTTAGTGGCGCTCCGGTATCTCTGCTTACCCCGGGATGTAGGGAGTGGGGAGTGAGAATGAATGGCACACAGTACAGGGTGGCCCCACGCCCCACAGTTTGGGTCCCATTAGCGGCCACACACGGCGCCGCGACAATCAAAACAAACATCCATTAGCCGCCGTCGGGCACTGTTTTTTTATTTGCCACCTTGTTTCAATCTACTATCTACTCACTCGATCAACCGAAACTGGTATTGAATATTTAAATATGTAAAACACGTAACATTATTTTTAAAAAAATGGTAATAAAATATGTCATTTTTAAACAAGAGGGTATGACTTCCTCCATTATGACAGAATCTCAGTTTTAATCTTCAGTTTTATGAGATATTTTTTTTTATTAATTTTTTGCCACAACAACGTTATCGTAATAAAATTATTTTGCATTCGCATTTATTTTCTGTTGGTTCAGTTGTTGGTGCACTTAATGCGAAGTATCCCACATCTGAGTAATCAAGTGCACGAAATTTAAAAAAATGAAGTTTTGTTTATTTCACCTGGAAAAATTGATTTTTGGCAGTATTTTTGGTCGAAAATAAATTTCAGGAACATGTAAATAGATAGGTAGGTACATATTTCTTACATTTTTCGTTAAATAATTCCATGTTCAAACATCAGATAATTACTATAAAATAAGAAAATTGATATTTAAGAGGAAGCCTTAGCCAAAAAATTATGTATTCCTAGTGTGCCTTATATCGCCACGAATATAGGCAATAGGCACGAAAATCACTTGGCAAACGGTGTCCAAAGGTCACGATTTCAAGCGCAAAAGTGTTAGTGCAATTTTTATATATTTTGTGAATAATTCTATAAGAAAGAAAAATAGTTAATCAATGTAAACTGTCACAGACAATTTTAAGCACAAAACAGTATTTAAAAAAAGTTGTTTTTTATATGCGTTCAAATATTTCTAATGAAAATACATTTTTTTAAATGGTTTATGTTTGAATTTTTAAATAATTAACACTTTAATTTTATTCTACACAATGGAAACGATAGGAGAAGCTTCAGTTCATCCAAAAATAAAATTACACAGCACGAAATTTAATATAATGCGATATAATTTTACATGTATTCTATTCTAAATTTTTAATATTTAAAAAAGAAAAAAATAATTCTATCTTCTTTAAAATATTATTTTTCAGCTTATTTTTAATTTTTATATTTGTGTGTATTTAATTTTATTTATCCTTAAATATGCTTTTTTCTTTTCTTCTTGCTTATGTTTTATTATCCGTTTCTATAAAATGGTACCTAGTTTTAGTTCTTATTTAAATTATTACATGTATGACTACCAAATCAGCCTGTTATGGTGGTTGAAAAATTGATAAAAACTGTAACTTATAAAAATTTATTATATTTTTTTTTTTTTTTTTTGTATAATGTAAACCGATTCGTAATAAAGATTAATCGAAAATAGTAATTTAACATTAATCTTTGCCTATGCATTTTCAACGGAAATAAGGAAAAACAAGCTTCGAATATACTTGTTGGATGTGTGTCCTGGGACACAATCAGGACACACATCCACCAGTTTATCACTTAAATCAATCACCCATTAAAATAATATTGCATTGACAAAATAATATTTTAAACACTTCGTTATTGCGAACCACTGGAGTTTGTTTTTTTGTCATGTTATTAATGCGTCCACTCATTTGCTGTATAAAATTGTGTTTGGAAATATGACTAAAATGTTCCATCTGTTATGTTTGGAAATTCCTACGAATGAATGTTCCAATGCAATGTGTGAGGTGTCAAGTATTCGGTGGCTAGTCGTATGAGTAGATATAAATATTAACTCCGATATAAACTCGTATTTTATGAACCTCTAATTTATTCATATATTCGGTTACCTTCTTTCCATGTGGCAGTGTGTCAAAACACAATATGAAACACTAGATACGAAATAAGAAAGATGAATCTAGTTAGATATCAAGATAAGTGGTGTTTGTCATAATCGTAAGCCCTTGATAATATAAGGTCCAGTTGTTTAACAGAATTTGAAAAATTTATCAATTTTCAAGTTCTGTGAAAGTTTTATTCAAGTTCTGAGAATCCATAACGGGTCAGTGTTTAACAAAACTTAAAAAATGACAGAACTAGGATAGAACTTTCAACTTGATAACTAACTTTACATATGATGAATTATTCAAATTCTGTGATACAATTCGTCTTAAAAATATATAACAAAAAC
Source organism: Limnephilus lunatus (assembly GCA_917563855.2). Classification (NCBI taxonomy): domain Eukaryota; kingdom Metazoa; phylum Arthropoda; class Insecta; order Trichoptera; family Limnephilidae; genus Limnephilus; species Limnephilus lunatus. The sequence goes on along the minus strand of OU830597.1, from coordinate 66,411,332 downwards.
GATACATCTAAATTAACAAAAACACATGTTAATACCTACCTAATCAGCAAAGCATCAATTATACATAAATATCTATTTCTGTATTAAAAAAAACTTCAACAGGCTGCTGGAAAACTTCGGAACAATTTAAGAGGTTAAATTTCCTAATATAATTATTAAATTATCCTCTAAATGTGTAAGTTTAAAAAATAAAATGTTTACTTTTCCTAAAATCTAAAATGAGTTAGTTTTACTTAATCTTCATAATAATCCTCTTCTAAACTCAATGGTTTGCTTGTATAGAAACGAGACAACAAATACAAAAAAAATTGGAAAAAAACTGGTTAAGTTATTATAAAGAAATATAATTTTCTTACCTATCAATATAAACAGATTAATTGTTTAATAAAATAAAATAAAATGTTGGTACAACAAACTAATCCAAGTTTGTGGATCACAGGGGATCATAAATAAAGCGTCTAAATATTTAATATATGTTTAACCGCCATTTCTATGAACTCCACAATTTTTTATAACATTTTTCTATCTTATTGGTAGGTGCAATAATTATATCCCTTTACCATAACTTTGTTGTTTTCACCATTTTTTGTATTTTTTTATCTCTTTTCTATAGAAGCGAACCCATAGGTTTAGAAAAGAAGTGTCATTGAAAGATTAAGAGGATTATTATTCTTTGTCGTAAATAATTGTGAAAAAAAAAAAACTTAATGTGCACGTACTCAATGACATTTCATCTAAGCCCTAAGCAGGGTAAACAGTACGAAACATAGGGAATTCATTGATATTTATTAAAAACTTGGCACTATGCTAATTATTGAATACATGTAATATTCAGAGTTTTATCCTCTATTTAAACAGAAAAAATTATTTAAAAAAGCCAACATAATAAATTATCATTATTTCGTTAGTTATACTAATTAACGTATGCACCAACAAATCGCACCGATTGCTTTTGGCAATGGAAGTATTATATTCAAAAAGGCACGGCCTTTTTTCGCCAATAACCCAAACGAAACATCACTTGAATGCGCATTGCACAAAAATGGACATTTTCGTGAAGAATACAGTGAACACGTCAGTTTGCATACTTATTTCCTACCATTAACGCCTAAATACTATTTTTTTGTGTTTTTAGTCCAAAAAAAAGAAAATTACATTTTCACTTACTTACCTATAAATAACTAAAATAAATACATTTTACATTATATCACACATAATTTCAATAAATAACTAAAATAAATACATTTTAGATTACATCACACATAAATAAGTTTCAAAAAATTATTCACTTGCATTGTTTTGTTGATTAAGCATACTGTTTTTTTAATGTTCAAAACTTTTTTTCGTTTTTAATGTTATCTGGAAGGCAAGAACATAAATTTCCCCCCTCGCAGCCGATGGATTGCTTACCATAGTGAGTACGTATCGTGTAAAGTGAGAGCGCCCTTGAGGTGATTTTTCACAAAAACGGCGCCATACAAATCATCCAAATATTATTATTATTATTAAAGTTGTATGTGTACTTAGAAGTGAGCTACGATTCGTGTTGACGCTTGAAACTATTTTTGATTTTGTATATTGATTTCTTGCAATACTTTAAAAATAAATTAATCTACCTATATTTTAAGTGAGTTAGGTAGGATAGGCAGTGCTTATGTAGGTATCTGTATGGAATGCACGCCTCTGGGAAGAGGAAACCTATTCATATATTAGTGGGAATTTCTACATGTAACACGCTACGAAAATAGCTTAAAACAATGTGTATAGATATTTATGTTCCGATTCAGATTCTAAAACTAGGCGGCTAGATCTATATTTGACACAGTGCATTAATTTGTTCGACATTATCCGACACATAAATACACAATCGGCATTAATTGTGTGCAACGGCTAGCCGGGCACGTGGACGCAGCGAGTCTCTTTGTGGTCCCGGCCGCCGAAAGCTATCGATTTATAAAGCAAATAAATATCATAGAAGAATCGATGCATTACGTGCGAATTGTAATAACAATCTTCGGAAATAGACGGTTTGAGTTCGGGTGGTTTGGTGGGTTGGCTACCGTGGTATTCTCTTCTCGGTGGTCATTCCATTAGCATCTAAAATACTAATTTCTGTGCGTCCTGCGTAACTCTGGTTCAATGAACTTAAGTTTGCTTTGAATGTATGTGTCAATTTCAAAATTGAAACTGTTCATGTGAAGAATTCAGACAAGCGATACCTACCTATATCATATACTATTTTACCAAAAATAAGCAGTTAATCGGCCGGGTTGCTAGTGATGACATGAGGAAGAATTTTTTTAAATTTTTATTTTGAAGAATAAAATTATGAAAAAAAGACATCAAGATTGTCACCGTAGACCGAAATTTCATTCACATTTTTCATTCCAAACAATTTCAGGATTTACTGGTTAAAGTTAGTGAAACGGGTCCGTTAAGATGCAATATATGATTTTTAAAAAAAATTATACACATCTATCGATAAAAATAAGAAATGTCTTGCTATATTCTTAGATTTAAGAAAAGCTTTCGATACTATAAATCATAAATTACTAATTAAAAAAATAACTCGACTAGGTTTCAAAAAAGACACATTAAAAATACTGACAAACTATCTTATAGACAGAACACAAAAAACAAAAATTGGGAATTTTTATAGTTCAGAAGCACATATAAAAAATGGAGTTCCTCAAGGAACTGTCCTTGGGCCGATTCTATTTTTGATGTATATAAATGATTTATGTAATTTTGTGATCCCAGGAAAAAATTATTTCTTACGCCGATGACACGGCAATAGTAGTAAACGGAAATTCTTGGATTGAATCTTTTTCTAAGGCAAACGAATTTATTGCACTTGTTTCAACATGGCTGAAATATAACAAACTCATTCTAAACTACAGCAAAACATTTTATTTAACTTTTTATAAAAACATTAAAAACAAACCTCAAGATAACCTTAACATTAGAATCCACAATACGAGTTGCAATCAAGAAACATGTTCACTGTGCAATGAACTTGTCAATGTCGAAAATATTAAATATTTAGGTATATCTATTGATATACATCTAAATTGGAAATCTCAAATTGATAAAACCACCTCGAAATTAAGATATCTTACTTACACATTTTATAGACTTAAGGAAGTACTCAATCTCGACAAATTAAAAACGATCTACTTTTCCCTGGTACAATCTTCAATAATCTACGGCATTATAGGATGGGGTGGTGCGCTTGATGCATTTATTAAGCCTTTACAAACCACTCAAAAGCGCATTATTAAGGTTATGTATAATAGAAAAAAAAACATTCTCAACTGAGTTATTATTCAAAGAGACAAAAATATTCAATATCCGTAAATTATTTATATTGCAGACTATGAAATATATATTTAAAAATAAAAATTGCTTCGTAAAAAATGAAAATAGAATTAGCAAAAGAACCAATAATATTTTTTACTCCCCCCAAACCAATACTAAATTAATGCAAACACATAGCAGCTTTATTGGTCCTCGCACATTTAATCTTATACCAAAGCACATTCAAATGGCAGATAAAATATCACTTTACGTAAAAGAATTAATATTATGGTTGAATGATGCAGATATTGGAACATTTTTTCTATAAATTATTTGTAAACCTTCATGTTTCACTTTTCAATACAGTTCTAACTTTATTTACTTTCTTTACTATAACAAAAAATCAACAAAATTTATGTTTCACTATTTTATTTTATTTTACTATAATTTTTTCACAGATTACTATATTTCTAAACCTTTAGTTTAAAATTTACATTTTTTACATATACTTATTGATGTATATATAGCAATCTTGTTTATATTACCCACACACAGGCAGTGCCTTAGTGCAGTGTTCCGCAAAGTATGCTCCGCGGCACACTGGTGTGCCATGGCCATTTGTAAGTGTGCCGCGAGTCCCGCGTCACTTCTCTCTCACAAAGTGCTCTGTAAATCGGTCTTTACTTTTCTGTGCGGCGCGGCGGCCGGAGGTGGCGTGAAAAAGTGCACTGATGACGAAGTCTCTGCCTGATGAATTGTTGTCTGTCTTACAAGAAGTCGTCAAAATTGTCAATTACATCAAGTCGCGACCGCTGAACTCTCGTCTGTTTAATGCACTTCTGTTTCATACAGAAGTACGATGGCTTTCTCGCGGAAAAGTGCTTTCTTGGATTTACGAGCTGAAAAATGAGACCCAGACATTTCTAGAAACCCAGGGTTCAGACTTTGCTTCTCTATTTAAAAAAGAAGAATAGGTAGCAAAACTTGCATATCTGGCGGACATATTCGCTCAATTAAATGAGCTGTACAAAAAAATGCAAGGAAGAAATTGTAACATTTTAACGTCTTCGGACAAAATTGAAAGCTTTCGCGCTAAGTTGGTGCTATGGATCAGCCACGCTACCATTGGTAGTAACGAAATGTTTCCAAATGTCATGGCTGCCGATTCAGAAAAAAAGTGCAGGCTTTGATAGTGAAACACTTGGAGCTGTTAGCAGAAAAAATTGAGCTCATATTTTCCTAAGTGTGACCTGCAACCTATGGACTGGGTAAGAAATCCATTTTCGGAGAGCATTTCCCTTGGACATTTACCAATAAACGAGCAGGAAGAATTCATGGAGCTTAAAACTGATCGGACACTAAAATTAAAATTTTCTGAAACAGAGTTAGCACATTTTTGGCTCCACGTAAAAAATGAGTATCCACTGCTGTCAAAGCGAGCTATTGCAATTCTATTACCATTTGCCACGACCTATTTATGCGAATTGGGGTTTTCAACTCTCACTACGATAAAGTCAAAAAAAAGAGAACGCCTGAGGACGATCGACGAAGAGATGCGAGCAGCGTTATCAACGATTGTTCCAAATTTTGATCGTCTGTGTTCAGTTAAACAGGCTCACATTTCGCATTAAACATCTTTTCATGTTGTAACCGACGTGTTACGTACCCTCAAATGTTCTTTCAACGAAAAACATCCTTGGCGGTATCCTCTACAGTTCAGTGGTCATTTTTTGGGATTTCGCTCGAAAACCAGAAATCCCGCTTGGCCACTGAGCTCGTTAGTACCGTACCGCCAGCGATCTTTTTCGTTGAAAATATTTTTATGTTTGTTTTCCAATTAGAATTTAAAGTTATTCTAATTGTAATATTGTATTAATAAAAAACTTTCATTTTACCATGTACAATGCCCCCGGTGCAACAAATAAACGCTATCATGCTCAGGTTGCCACCAGGGACATTTTTCAATTTATAATTTTAAACGTATTTTTTATGTTTCCTTTTTTTTTGACATATTGTTAAATATTTTAACTTACGATCCTTGTAGGATAATGAAACTAAGAAATTTCATTCCGCAGTCCTACAAGGCATCGAGGGAAAGAGAGCCTGAGTCTCTAGCCCTTAAATTACTGAAACTAGGGCAAAAAATGGCCTTCAAAAAACACTTAGAAAAATTTCGATAAAAATATGTTTTTCCGGATTATAAAAATCCAGGTGCCCCGTAAGATGGTGAAACAAACAGGTTTCATTAACACGTCTTACGGGGGATCTCGTAAAAATAACACTGTATTGGTAAATTACCAAGTGTCCAGCCAAACGGCAAATAACTTCTTAAATTTTACGATTTATCTTAAAAAATGAGATAAATCGCCCTGATAAAAATCTAGTGATAAACAATACCATTGATTCAGAATAATTTACATGTATGTACACAATTAACTCTGTAGAATTAATATAAAATATACATTTTAAGCGACCGCCTTCAACGGTGACACCGGCAAAATAGGGTGCCCACATAATGACCGCCCTATTTATACCATTTGGTCTGAGGACGAAAACCCCTCCACTTTTTTATAAAAACACTGCCCGAACGCTGTCGGGTACAAGTACCCCTTATATATGATGCAAATTTCCAAATAAATATGTTGTGTTCAGTTCAAGTCTACTCTTCTTGTTTTACTACTTCCTACCTCTGGAAGTCCTCCTACCTGCTGTCTCCTGCTGAAGTTCTGCCTGGACGAGTACCTGGTGCCTGCCGCCATAGCCGGCCCTAACTCTGGGTACTCCCAAGGCAACCAGGCCCAGGCAGAAACTAGGCGCATCCAGGGCCACCACCCACTGGATGTAGGGAGGCCAGCTTCAATCATCATCATTGGCACACAAAAGGGAAGGAGTGCACAGCCACCGGTGCCCTCATAATTTACAGTCTTGTAAGGACGACGACACGTCCGTTACAAGTGGTCCTTCGGGCCGGATCAGCTGCACCCCACGCCCACGCCTGATGCCACGCCTGATGTCACATCATGCCTGAAGCTGCCTCACGCCACGCCTGACGTCACGCCTGAATGCCACGTCTGAAGCCACGCCTGAGGTCACGCCTGATGCTACGCCTGACGCCACGCCTGGATGCCATGCCTGAGCCTACGCCCGACGCTACGCCTGACGCTACGCCTGACGATATGCCTGACGCTACGCCTGACGCTACGTCTCACGCCTGAGGTCACGCCTGACGCCACGCCTAGATGCCACGCCTGAGCCTTCGCCTGACGTATCGTCTGAATGCCATGCTTGACGCCACGTTTGCGTGCCACGCCTGATGACACATCACGCCTGAAGCCACGCCTACGTGCCACGCCTGACATCACGCCTAAATACCACGCCTGATGCCACGCCTCATGCCAGGGCTAATGCCACGTCTGATGTCACGCCTCATGCCAGGGCTAATGCCACGTCTGATGCCACGCCTACATGCCATGCCTGACGTATCGTCTGAATGCCATGCTTGACGCCACGCCTACGTGCCACGCCTGAGGTCACGCCTGATGCCACGCTTCATGCCAGGGTTAATGCCACGCCTGAGCCACGACTACGTGCCACGCCTGACATCACGCCTCATGCCACGCCTGATGTCACATCACGCCTGAAGCTACGCCTCACGCCACGCCTGACGTCACGCCCGAGGTCACGCCTGCTACGTGGATTACGTGCCATGCCTGACGTATCGTCTAATGCCACGCCTGATGCCACGCCTGATGCCACGCCTCATGCTAGGGCTAATGCCACGCCTGATGCCATGCCTACATGCCAAGCTTGACGTCACGCCTAGATGTCACGCCTGATACCATGTCACGCCTGATGCCGCGTCTCATGCCAGGGCTGACACCACACCTATTGCCACGAGTGCCCACGCTCGTGCCCCCGCCAAGCTCTACTACTGAGATGGCACGCTCCACAGAAGAGAGCAATAATGAGCGAACACCACCCTCTACATCTATTGAGGACACGCTGCGCCAGCTGCAACGACAGCTGCGCAGCCAACAAAAACGTATTGATTGGCTGAATGCAGCCCTTCAACTACAAACCCGTGTAGGGCCGGCACAAGATGCGACAGGGCCTGCACAACCCCGTGCTGGGATCCTGCCGGCAAAAGATTCGACAGGGCCCGCACAACCCGGCGCCGCAGGGCTGGCACAAACCAGTACTGCAGGGCTGGCACAACCCGGTGCCGCAGGGCTGGCACAACTCGTCGCAGCGAGTACTGCCTCGGAGCCAACCAGCCATGGACATCCGGACCAAGGAGAACCTTGGCAACTACAAGCATCATGGATGCACCCTGGACCTTCCGGCCCCGTACCGCCCTTGCCTCTGCACAATACAAGGCAACAAGAAGCTGTACGAGAGATGCCCGTTGGACCTGTGCCTCTGATAAACCAGAGGCACCCCTCACCGGCGCAGCCAGGGCCTGGAGGCCCCGCGCCGCAGCCCCCTCACTCTGATGGGGGCCCCGGATGGATGCAGCCTGGACCTTCCAGCCCCGTACCGCCCTTGCCTCTGCACAATTCAAGGCAACAAGAAGCCGTACGAGAGATGCCCGTCGGACCTGTGCTTCTGGTAAACCAGAGGTACGCATCACCGGCGCAGCCAGGGCCTGGAGGCCCCGCGCCGCAGCCCCCTCATTACAATGGGAGCTTTGGATGGCTGCAACCTGGACCTTCCGGCCCCGTACCGCCCTTGCCTCTGCACAATTCAAGGCAACAAGAAGCCGTACGAGAGATGCCCGTCGGACCTGTGCTTCTGGTAAACCAGAGGTACGCATCACCGGCGCAGCCAGGGCCTGGAGGCCCCGCGCCGCAGCCCCCTCATTACAATGGGAGCTTTGGATGGCTGCAACCTGGACCTTCCGGCCCCGTACCGCCCTTGCCTCTGCACAATACAAGGCAACAAGAAGCCGTACGAGAGATGCCCGTCGGACCTGTGCCTCTGGTAAACCAGAGGTACGCATCACCGGCGCAGCCAGGGCCTGGAGGCCCCGCGCCGCAGCCCCCTCATTACAATGGGAGCTTTGGATGGCTGCAACCTGGACCTTCCGGCCCCGTACCACCCTTGCCTCTGCACAATACAAGGCAACCAGAAGCTGTACGTGAGATGCCTGTTGGACCTGTACCTCTGGAAAACCAGAAGTACGCATCACCAGAAGCCGCAACTACAGCGCCTTCCAAACCTGATGCAATACTGGAGTCAACTGGCCACAAAGATCCAAGCCAAGAAGAAGCTTGGCGACTCCAGGGAAGATGTATGCAGCCTGGACCTTCCAGCCCCGTGCCGCCCGTACCTCTGCTCAACCTGAGGCAACGAGAAGCCGTACGCGATGAGCTTGTTGGACCTGTACCTCTGATGGACCAGAGGTACCCATCACCAGCGCAGCAAGGGCCAGGAGGCCCTGCGCCACCGGCCCCTTACTACAAGAGGGACCCAACCACGATGCCGCCTGGACCTTCTGGTCCCGGGCCGCCATTACCTCTGCTCCACCAGAGGCAGCCAGCCGACCAGCAGACAACAGCTGCCGCATCCGCTCCGCTGCCAGAGCAGTGGTCCCCACTGCCGCCTGGACCTTCTGGTCCCGGGCCGCCCTCACCTCTGCTCCATCAAAGACAGCCAGCCGACCAGCAGAGAACAGCTGCCGGATCCGCTCCGCTGCCAGAGCATTGGTCCTCACTGCCGCCTGGACCTTCTGGTCCCGGGCCGCCATTACCTCTGCTCCACCAGAGGCAGCCAGCCGACCAGCAGACAACAGCTGCCGCATCCGCTCCGCTGCCAGAGCAGTGGTCCTCACTGCCGCCTGGACCTTCTGGTCCCGGGCCGCCCTCACCTCTGCTCCATCAAAGACAGCCAGCCGACCAGCAGAGAACAGCTGCCGGATCCGCTCCGCTGCCAGAGCATTGGTCCTCACTGCCGCCTGGACCTTCTGGTCCCGGGCCGCCCTCACCTCTGCTCCATCAGAGGCAGCCAGCCGACCAGCAGACAACAGCTGCTGGATCCGCTCCGCTGCCAGAGCAGTGGTCCCCACTGCCGCCCGGACCTTCTGGTCCCAGGCCGCCCTCACCTCTGCTCCACCAGAGGCAGCCAGCCGACCAGCAGAAAACAGCTGCCGGATCCGCTCCGCGGCCAGAGCAGTGGTCCTCACTGCCGCCTGGACCTTCTGGTCCCGGGCCGCCCTCACCTCTGCTCCACCAGAGGCAGCCAGCCGACCAGCAGAAAACAGCTGCCGGATCCGCTCCGCGGCCAGAGCAGTGGTCCCCACTGCCGCCTGGACCTTCTGGTCCCGGGCCGCCCTCACCTCTGCTCCACCAGAGGCAGCCAGCCGACCAGCAGAGAACTGCTGCTGGATCCACTCCACTGCTTGGACAAAGGTACCAAGCGCCAGCACAGATGGATGACCAACCACATCCCGCAGCAACAACGAGCCCGCCCTGCCCCAGCAGTGCCACTGTCAATGACGTGGTACTCCTCATCGGCGCAGTGAAGATGAGCCCATCCTGCCCCAGCAGTGCCACTGTCAAGGACGTGGTGCTCCTCAATGGCGCAGTGAAGACGAGCCCGTCCTGTCCCAGCAGTGCCACTGTCAAGGACGTGGTACTCCTCAATGGCGCAGTGAAGACGAGCCCGTCCTGCCCCAGCAGTGCCACTGTCATAGACGTGGTGCTCCTCAATGGCGCAGTGAAGACGAGCCCGTCCTGCCCCAGCAGTGCCACTGTCAAGGACGTGGTACTCCTCAATGGCGCAGTGAAGACGAGCCCGTCCTGCCCCAGCAGTGCCACTGTCATAGACGTGGTGCTCCTCATCGGCGCAGCGAAGACGAATCCGTCCTGCTCCAGCAGTGCCACTATCAAGGAAGTGGCGCTCCTCACACGGGGGGAGTCCGTCAACCCCATCATGGTTGTCATGGACCCCGTGTCATGGACCCACATCAGCCGGACACACGGCCGAGTCCTTGACACCATCCCTGCTGAAGACGACCAAGTAAAGACCGACGAGAACCAGAGTCTACGTTCGACCTGCCGAGAACCAGAGTCTACGTCCGACCTGCCGCCCGCGTCTACCGATGCAGCTTCACCTGCTCATCCTACTACACGTCGTGATGACTAGTACAGCATAGCTGCACGGGGGGAGTGTAACCGACGTGTTACGTACCCTCAAATGTTCTTTCAACGAAAAACATCCTTGGCGGTATCCTCTACAGTTCAGTGGTCATTTTTTGGGATTTCGCTCGAAAACCAGAAATCCCGCTTGGCCACTGAGCTCGTTAGTACCGTACCGCCAGCGATCTTTTTCGTTGAAAATATTTTTATGTTTGTTTTCCAATTAGAATTTAAAGTTATTCTAATTGTAATATTGTATTAATAAAAAACTTTCATTTTACCATGTACAATGCCCCCGGTGCAACAAATAAACGCTATCATGCTCAGGTTGCCACCAGGGACATTTTTCAATTTATAATTTTAAACGTATTTTTTATGTTTCCTTTTTTTTTGACATATTGTTAAATATTTTAACTTACGATCCTTGTAGGATAATGAAACTAAGAAATTTCATTCCGCAGTCCTACAAGGCATCGAGGGAAAGAGAGCCTGAGTCTCTAGCCCTTAAATTACTGAAACTAGGGCAAAAAATGGCCTTCAAAAAACACTTAGAAAAATTTCGATAAAAATATGTTTTTCCGGATTATAAAAATCCAGGTGCCCCGTAAGATGGTGAAACAAACAGGTTTCATTAACACGTCTTACGGGGGATCTCGTAAAAATAACACTGTATTGGTAAATTACCAAGTGTCCAGCCAAACGGCAAATAACTTCTTAAATTTTACGATTTATCTTAAAAAATGAGATAAATCGCCCTGATAAAAATCTAGTGATAAACAATACGTTTATTTTACCATTGATTCAGAATAATTTACATGTATGTACACAATTAACTCTGTAGAATTAATATAAAATATACATTTTAAGCGACCGCCTTCAACGGTGACACCGGCAAAATAGGGTGCCCACATAATGACCGCCCTATTTATACCATTTGGTCTGAGGACGAAAACCCCTCCACTTTTTTATAAAAACACTGCCCGAACGCTGTCGGGTACAAGTACCCCTTATATATGATGCAAATTTCCAAATAAATATGTTGTGTTCAGTTCAAGTCTACTCTTCTTGTTTTACTACTTCCTACCTCTGGAAGTCCTCCTACCTGCTGTCTCCTGCTGAAGTTCTGCCTGGACGAGTACCTGGTGCCTGCCGCCATAGCCGGCCCTAACTCTGGGTACTCCCAAGGCAACCAGGCCCAGGCAGAAACTAGGCGCATCCAGGGCCACCACCCACTGGATGTAGGGAGGCCAGCTTCAATCATCATCATTGGCACACAAAAGGGAAGGAGTGCACAGCCACCGGTGCCCTCATAATTTACAGTCTTGTAAGGACGACGACACGTCCGTTACACATGTTATATTGATTTTAATAATAAATATTAATAAAATATTGTTTTTGGTAAATTTTGGTTCGGAGTGGCCACGCTTAATACTAATAATTTTTAGAAAAAAACTTTAGATATGCCGTAATTACTATAAAAGGAAACTTTTTGGCTTGGTGGCGGCGGAAAAAGATGCATTTTAATTACGAGAGATGGGAAGGCTGATAGAGATATTGAAAGAAGGGTGAATGCCGGTAACTCCATTAATGGAGGACTGAATGCCGTTGGCGCTAATAAAAAACTGTCAAAAGAAGCGAAGCTAGCAGTCCACAATGGAGTCCTCGTACCTACCCTGATGTATGGCAGTGAGGCATGGAACTGGCAGAGGAAGGATGAAAGTAAACTGAATGCTGTTGAAATGAGATCCCTGAGGCGTATGTGTGGTAAAACAATGTATGATCGTGTGAGAAATGTGGATATCCGCAAAGAATGTAAGGCTGATGTAAGCATAATGAGTAAGATTAAGAAAGGGACCCTCAGATGGTTTGGGCATGTAGAGCGAATGAACGAAGAAAGTAGTGTAAGAAGAATATACGACGCAAATGTGAATGGTAGAAGAAGTCGGGGTCGTCCGAGGAAGACATGGCACGATCAAGTGAATCAGATACTTGAGTCTGGCCATGTCAAAAGTCAGAATAATAGAAGAGAATGTATGAATGTGAGTGAGGCAAAGAGTGTGTGCCAAGACCGAGTTGTTTGGCGGTCGGTCCTCTCTGCCTACCCCTGCGGGGAAACGGCGTGATGGTTAGTTAGTTAGTTAGTTAAAATTAAAATTCACTTCTCGAACCGATTCGGTGACAGTTCGCGGTCATTCTGTCACTGTTATGTGATAAATATCAATCATAATTACACAAACCCGGCTAGACAAACCCTGCTTTGCCAAACAAACTATTCAAAACCTGGGATGTTTTTTTAAATTATGATGACATGCAGCTTTCGTAGTTTTACCTCAAAGTTCGCCGTTATTCGTAATAAGCCTAGCCAATCCTATCCAAAATTTACCTTGTTTTTTTTTCTTTGGTGTACCGTTAAAATTTCTTGATTAGTTAGGTGTACCGTGAACATAAAAAGTTTGCGGAACACTGCCTTAGTGGGTTCCCATTGCCTATTCTATTATATTTATATTTCTATTATATATTTTACTTATTAGTAACTTTTACATTACTTGTACCTTATATTTACTCTTACTGTATTTAGAAATTATGCAAAATTACTTTTGTATGTATGTAGATACAATGGAAAAAAAAAAAAAAAAAAACAACAACTTTATACCAGAAAACAATAAAGGCATGTCACGATTAACTACGATCAAGAACATTATTTTTAATGACCGGTCAGTGACTGAGTTGGCATCGCATTTGGGTTCCACCCAGGCGTCGCGTGTTCGATTCCTCGGCTGACTAAGTCATCCATCACGACATAAGCAACATTTTCCATTAACTGTGGTGGTAATAGGATATTTTCAAATATTGCCAGGTTATTCAAAACCCGGGAATGTTCCACTTTTCTTAAAAATATGTAAAATGACATTTAAATGTGACATTAGATTACGATCTGATGCCGTATTTAAGTGTTATTAATATTTTTATTATTGCACCCAATGACAGCAGAAGCATAAAATTTAAGAAAGCTAGATTAATATTATGGGTTTTTAATGACATTTTTGTAACTGGGATATAGAGACTGGATAATTTTCGCCGACGAAGACTTTATTATTTTCTTTAGTTTTAGGCAAACTAGAATTTACGAATCAAAACTTATACTTAACGAATAGATTTGATGTAGGTATCGTAAATGGCCCAGAGCAGGGAAATGGCAAAGAGGGGGTTATGAATTTGGAAATTACATGATATAATATATTATATTATGATATATTGTTTTTTTAACTTTACTTTAATTTTTTATTTCTTTACTTTGTTAGAAGTCAACTTGAGTACAATTCTCCTGTCTGGAGCCCATATATAATATACATGTAAAAGCTGTTGAAAGAATACAAAACAAATTCTTACGTTATCTAAATTTTAAAATGGGTATCCCAGCAACTACAATACTGTTTTAAATGATATGAATATACTCAAATTGTCAGACAGAAGAATTTTCACTGACTTGGTATTTCTATATAAAATTCTAAATGATTCAGTTGATAGTCCGGTATTGCTTGAATTGATAAACTTCCGGATTCCACTACGTATTACTAGAAGTCAGGATTTATTTCAGAGCAGAAATTCTGGAACTAACTATCATATGTATTCCTCTTTGCCAAGAATACTAATGTAGGGAAATAATTATACAAATTCAGTGGACATCTTCAATTTATCTTTAAGAAAATACAAAATACTGTTACTGAAGCAGTTCAGTTATGAATAAAGAAATATATAGTATTTGTATTTTTATTGCAATTTTTAAATTTCATATGTAAAAGCCCCGAAAAAGGACGTAAATAAATAAATAAGTTTGTAATCTTTATTTTTAGTTTAAATTTATCTTAATTTTTAAGTGTTTTTTCGTCACATTATTTTTTTTTTCCAAAATGTATTATTTATAAGCTCTTATATTATAAAATGGGGGCCTCAGCACGGAGCACAATTATAACTTTATAACTAACTAACCATCACGCCGTTTCCCCGCAGGGGTAGGCAGAGAGGACGGACCGCCACACAACTCGATCTTGGCACACACTCTTTGCCTCGTTCACATTCATACATCGTCTCATACATGCTCTTCTATTATTCCGACTCTTCACATGGCCCGACTCAAGTAACTGATTCACTTGGTCGTGCCATGTCTTCCTCGGGCGTCCTCGACTTCTCCTACCATTCACATTTGCATCATATATTCTCCTTACACTCCTTTCCTCGTTCATTCGCTCTACATGCCCAAACCATCGGAGAGTCCCTTTCTTAATCTTACACATCACGCTTACATCAGCCTTGCATTCTTTGCGGATATCCACGTTTCTCTCACGATCGTACATGGTTTTACCACACATTCGCCTCAGGGATCTCATTTCTACAGCATTCAGTCTGCTTTCATCCTTCCTCTGCCAGTTCCATGCCTCACTGCCATACATCAGGGTAGGTACCAGCACTCCATTATGGACGGCTAATTTCGCGTCTTTGGACAGTTTTTTATTACCGCCAACGGCATTCAGTCCTCCATTAATGGAGTTACCGGCATTCACCCTTCTTTCAATATCTCTATCAGCCTTCCCATCTTTTGTAAACACACTACCCAGATACACAAACTCATCCACCTGCTCCAAGTATTCATCATTCACAACTATATTGCATACTGTTTTCGTACTCTCTCTTTCAAACACCATGACTTTAGACTTACTTTATAGCTTTATAGCTAACGCCATTTCCAATATCGTTACGATTCTCTGTTTTGCAGTGTTGTTAATTCAGGGATGATTTTTTTAAAATCATTTGCGTATAATTAACTTTTACAAAAATATGGTGACATAAGATGATTAAAAATAAGCCCTAATCAATTCATCGCAATTAATAACAATCCAAATAAAATGTATACATTTATATAAATTTCATAAATTCAACACAATAAGTATAAGATGTATCTTTATAATAATTAAAATAATTCTTCTAATACTGACTCTTATTGATTTTCAAGATTTTAAACGTTGTGACAATTAGACAACTTTACCCTAAATCCACAATACTTTATCTCTTCAAATCCAATCTCCATATTCCCTTACGGTCACCCTTCAATCATAACCAGATCTTCAACAAACCACACCCTTAAATATACATTAAAACCCACGGAAAAAGAATATTAAAATGTGAGATAGCTTACTAATAAATGTGTTTAATTTTTACGCAACTGATGAATAAGCATTCATGGTTGTGTAAAATTTAAAACACGTTCATTAGTGTATCGAACGTGTCGACGAAAGCGTATGACAACCCTGAGAATTCAAGAATGGAATTTACGCTTCCACATAATACCGTGCCGCTGCGCGTTACCCCTTCCAATAACCTACGAAACAAAGGGAGTGCTCTCATTGGCCAACGAAACACTGTGCATTTGGAATGATGTCTACAATGCTATTACATTCTACAATTAACTTATCAATTGAAAACATAAACGCAATTGATAATAAATACATGCTGCAGCATCATTGGACTCGAAAACACATCTGAATAACCACGTAATACTTCCACCAGGGACCCCAGACAGCAATGATCAAAATCAAGGAAATGATTGAGTATTTACGTTATCCCCACCCTGCTACCAGACGCGGCGCCATTGGTCAATGCTGAACAAAGGAAATGTTTGAATCGTAAATATTTACGACAGCCAATTTACATTCCGAAAAACTCGGAGCTAAATTTCGGGAAATCGGGAATAATTTGAATCAAGAAATATATATCATCACCTAAAAATAGGTATATACTACAATAAAACCTCAAAAAACTGTCGTCTACCAGTGATTATTGCACTTTAAGAAAATATTTACTTCTAGATATTGTATCTTGTATCACATTTGTAAACTTGTACCTTTTCTTGTTGAAACAATAAAAATTATGTGAGACTTCGGTTTATTGGAACAGGACTGTCTTGGCAAAGGTTATCACACGGATTTTTAACACATCTGCTCGAAAATCATAGCGATTGGGAAAAATACGTAAACGCAAGCACCCTTCAGAAACAGGGAGGTTCTGTGTTCCAAAAGTCCAACCCGGATTTGCCCTATAAAACAAACGGCAAACCGGTAGGAAATCAGTTCAAAAACTACCAGCCAAGAAGTAACAAGTCTCCAAGAAACTGAAGTCTCCAAGTTCTAACCTACTTAAAAGGTGTTTTTAATCAGTATTAAATTCTGTTCTACCTTTCTCCCAGTATCCCATTATCCTGACCCCAACAGTCTCCAAAAGTCTCCAAAGTGCAAATCAATATTAAATTAAGTAACTAAATTCAGTTTTGGCCATTATAACTAGAATCAATTTTCAATGTTTTACAACAGTAATAGATTCAGTTTTGCTAATTTAACTTAGAGTCATTAATCCAGAAGTAAAAGACATTGGCGTGCCAAGTTGTGTCCAGCTCCCTATTTTGCAATTTATGTACAAACGTCTAGTACATTTGGTCCTTCGTGCCGGATCTACACATAACACGCCTTCAGTCTTACCCAGTGGAAATGCCGTCTCTTCGCAGTGGCCGTAAGACCCCGACATCTTCTGATACATCGCTGTCTAAATCTAAACCTGACGCCCCGGGGACAAGCCGAAATATGCCAGTGGCGCCCCGACGGACCCCGGGCCCACACACCGTAGACACCGATGAGACGCCATCTAGAGGACCCCGCCAGGTCCACGATCTATCTAGTGCGAGCCCAGCCAGGAACTCTGATCTCATCACGCTTGACCGACCTGCTCCAGAATCTGTCTCCGAGAGCCTCCACGAATCCAACAGTAAAAGCAGCGAAACAACTTCTGAATCAACTGAAGACTCCCTGCGATTACTGCGCCGAGAGATGCGCATTCGGGACAGACGTCACGCCAAGCAGACAGCCAATCTGCTCGCAGCCCTGAACGCTGCGACACGCCAAGCAGTCAGCCAACCTGCCCAGGAGCCAGCACCAACCAGCCCGACCCTGCGAGCCAACCTCAGTCAGGCAGTAATTCAAGTCCAGGCACCAACCGGCCCGTTTACTAACGAGTTCGCAACGAGATATGCTACTCAAGTACACACGTCAGACGGTCCGTCAACCGGAGAGTTTGCAACTAGATATGCAACAACTCAAGTGCCCGCACCAACCGGCCCTTCTGCTAATGAGTTCGCAACGAGATATGCCACTCAAGTACACACGTCAGACGGCCCGTCAACCGGAGAGTTTGCAACTAGATATGCAACAACTCAAGTGCCCGCACCAACCGGCCCTTCTGCTAATGAGTTCGCAACGAGATATGCCACTCAAGTAAACAAGCCAGCCGGAGAGTTTGCAACGAGATATGCAACAACTCAAGTGCACGCACCGACCGGCCCTTCTACTAATGAGTTCGCAACGAGATATGCCACTCAAGTAAAAAGGCCAGCCGGAGAGTTTGCAACGAGATATGCAACTACTCAAATGCACACACCAGTCGGTCAGCCTACCAATGAATTTACAGTAACCGATCCAACTGGATATGCCGCCACCCAAGGCTACACACTACTGACGGGCCCTGCAAAGAACATCCCTACGGCCGAATACAGCCATCTCGGACCCGAGCGCCCACTTTACAATACAACGGGGTACCAGCAACAGCCAGCCTCCTCCGGCCAGGATTCCCCATTGTTTACACCACCGCATACAGCCAACGAGACAGCACGGCACACCCGAGAATGGTTGCAGCACGGCAACGACCCACTGGCCCAGATCGCCTCTGTGATGGCAGAGGCGCTCCGCTCCTCCAGAACGCAAGATAGCCCTCGCACATTAGAAGATGACTCAAGAATGGCAGCCCTAATCGCCAGGCAATCCACAGCAAAAGATTTGCCTACCTTCTCCGGAGACCCCCTCGAGTGGCCTACCTGGAAGGCACAGTACGCTCAATCCACCGCCACCTGCCAATTGACTCCGAGCGAAAATCTCATCCGGCTGCAGCGTGCCCTCAAAGGCAAGGCGCGAGATACCGTGGGTCCCCTACTAATGGATCCTGCGCAAGTCCCAGAGATCATCAGCGTCCTCGAGCAGCGATACGGCAGCGCTAACTCCATAGCAAAATTTATGCTAGACAAGGTTAAAAAGCTACCTTACCTCACGACCGAGGTATCACTCGAGGACCTGGCAGATTTCTCCGGGACGGTGCAAAACCTGGTGGCATCCCTCCGGATCTTAAAAACCGAAGGTTATCTCACCAATCCTGCATTACTGAACGACGTCACTGACAAAATGCCGAGTTCCCTGCGGCTGGCATGGCTAATCGAGATCCGCAAACAACATGCCCCGGCCACCATAACCCAGCTCGCTGCCTTTCTGAAAGAGGTATCAAACGCAATTCCAAACAGCGGGATGGTGGACCACATACGATCCCGACCACGCCGTGAACAAATACATGCCGGGTACCAGGAGGAAGAAGATAGTGATCGCATGCGACTTCTACCGAGCCATGAGCAAATACATGCCGGACATCAAGAAGAAATCGGGGACGGCCCAAAAGAAAAGATCGCCCCGATGAAACGCAAAATGAATGAGGCACATACTTACCCTGGACCAAGCCGAAAAAGAAAAACAGCCGACGAAAGCTGCGCCCAATGTGGCGGCGATCATAAAACCCGCGAATGCAAAGAATTCGCAGCCAAAGATGTTGAACTTCGATGGGAAACTGTACGCATGGGAAGGTTATGCCGCAAGTGCTTAGAAAAACACCACTCACGAAGCTGCAAAATAAACCAATGGTGCAAAGTAGGGGATTGCCGATCCCCACACCACCCCCTGCTACATAATCCCGAGTTCGTACGAAAAAGCACCGTGGAAAATGTCAACTTGTGACGCCAGGACTCCGGACAGAGAGTACTGTTAAAAATTGCGCCAGTAATATTAAGCGCTCCCAACAAAGAAGAAGTGTCAGTGTTTGCTCTCCTGGACGAAGGATCCACAGTAACACTTGTTGACACTGACACCGCAATACAAGTCGGAGCAAACGGCCCAGTTCACGGACTGCGAATCCACGGTGCCAAAGGAATGTGCACCTCTGACAATCTCTCCCAACGAGTGAGACTAAGAATACGAGGTGCGGGCAACAGTAATACATACCACATCTCTGCCAGCACAATAAGCAACCTCAACCTGCCGGAGCAACAGATCCAAGGAAGGTCTGTCGTCCCGAAGCTGCTAATAGGCCAAGACAACGCTCACCTAATTGTGTCAAGGGAAGTTCGTGAATGCAATGATACTACGCGAATAGCATCACGCACCGCACTAGGATGGATCGCTCATGGGGGAGTCAACCCCAGAGATAATAACACGACTACCACTTTGGCACTACAATCAGAAACGGCCGCAGACATACAATTGAGGGAGCTAGTAAAAACCAACTTCGCCATCGACTCGCTCGGAGTAACATCAGCCACCAGAGTCAATGCAAGCGAACAACAGGCCATTGCACTTATGAATGCAACTACCCGTCCTCTTCCTACAGGGAAGTGGGAAACTGGTCTACTATGGCGCAATCCAGAAGTCTCGCTACCTGACAATCGGCAGTGTGTGCTGAAGCGACTTCTGTCTCTGGAGAAAAAGCTAGCAAAAGACAAAAATCTAGCAGTGGCCTACAATGACAAAATAAGTCAACTTCTCAACAAAGGCTATGCCAAGAAGCTATCAGGCCATGAAGCTTCCACCACCACACCTCGCAAATGGTACCTGCCTCACTTCGCAGTAATCAACCCAAATAAGCCAGGAAAAATCAGAGTGGTATTCGATGCTGCAAGCCGATGCCGAGGAACCTCCCTCAATGATCAGCTGCTTACTGGTCCTGACCTGCTGTCCTCCCTCCTGGGGAATATAATACGCTTCCGGGAAGGAAACATCGCCATTGCTGCAGACATCAAAGAAATGTTCCTGCAAATAAAAATAAGGCGAGAAGACCAGCCGTCCCAGCTTTTCCTATGGAGGACATCACCCCATCATGAACCAGACACCTATCAAATGTCATCAATGATGTTCGGAGCCACCTGCTCCCCAAGCAGTGCCCAATTCGTCCGAAATAAAGTGGCCGAAACATTCGAGCACGAGTACCCGGCCGCCGCAAAAGCCGTACGCACCAAGTTCTACATGGACGACTACCTAGATGCAACAGACACACCCAATGAAGCTGCTACACTAGCCCAAAGTGTAAGTGCCCTCCTCGCGAAAGGAGGGTTCCACTTGACAAATTGGGCGTCTAATAGCCCGGTGGCCCTAGCTGGCGTACCCATAGAAGACCGTGCCAGCTCCGCGATACAGATCAGCAGTGGAGGTCCAGAGACAGAACGAGTGCTTGGTTTGATCTGGGACCCCACCACAGACCGCTTCCTGTACTCATTTCGCGAGGCGATCTCCCCCGACACGGCCACACAACCTACCAAGCGGCAACTATTATCCATAGTAATGAAGATCTTTGACCCAGTCGGCTTCGTTGCCTGCCTTACCATCAGATCTAAGATGCTACTGCAAGCAGTGTGGCGCTCAAGCGTCGGCTGGGACGAACCCATTACCCCCGAACACGCCCAGAGATGGACAGACTGGCTGAGCCTGCTGCACACAAACAGCATCTCAATCCCGAGACGTTGCCTCTCAAACAAACAGAACAACGTAACTCTACACCTCTTCTGCGACGCATCGGAGCAAGCTTGCTGTGCCGTGGCCTACTTCACCGAAGAAATAAATGGATCCTTACGAGTAACATTCCTTGCAAGTAAATGCAAGGTAGCACCACTGAAGCCTCTCTCCATTCCACGCCTCGAGCTTCAAGCCGCCCTCATAGCAGCGAGACTAGCCCAGACGATCCAAAAGGAAAGCAAAGCCCTGATATCCCGCACCTGCTTCTGGACAGACTCCACAACTGTACTATGCTGGTTACGCACCGACCCACGCGCCTACTCAACCTTTGTGGCAAACCGATTGGGCGAAATAGACGAACTAACCAACATACCCGACTGGAAATGGGTACCCACAAAACTCAATCCAGCTGATATAGGAACACGAGACTTAGAGGTGCCAGACCTAACACCAGAAGGAAGGTGGTTTACCGGCCCAGCCTTTCTCACTTCCCCGGAGGGTGCATGGCCGAAAGAACGGGCACCCGCCCACAGGCCTGACGACCTAACACTAGAAGTCAAACCTCACTACGTTGGCCTTGTGTCCACCAAGGGCGAAGCACTCCCATCAGTAGAGCGGTTCTCCTCATGGCACCGGCTAATCCGCTCCACAGCTTGGATCCTCCGTTTTATCAGACGATGCAAGATGGGGCCCAACAAACCATTAGAAGGCCCACTACTAGCCGAGGAGATAAAAGCAGCAGAACAAAAATGGATCAAAAGGTCCCAGGAAAACGCTTTCACAACTGATCTACACACCATCCGACAAGGTCAAAAACTACCTACTGGCAGTCGCCTCAACTCGCTGAACCCCTTCTTTGGACCAGACGACCTTCTACGAATGGGGACCCGACTACGAGCCTTGGAAAGAACAAAGAGTGTGGCCCGAACCCCCATAATACTGGACGGCGACGAACCCTACACTCGGCTCCTAATCAGCCACTACCACAAAAAGGCGGATCATCCTAGTACTGAGAAAACAATTGCAGAAATACGCAATCATTTCTTCATAATACGAATACGCACAACAATCAGGAAACTAACGCACGTCTGCCCCACTTGCTTCATACGACGCAGCAAACCGACTCCACCTCTGATGGGCGCATTACCACCACCCCGCCTGATGCATCACGTCCGTCCATTCACACACTGCGGGCTTGACTATTTCGGCCCTATGGCTATCACGGTCGGTAGGCATCGAGAAAAACGATACGGAGCCATCTTCACCTGCCTCTCAACGCGCGCCATTCACCTAGAACTAGCCGCTTCACTGACTGCCGACTCGGCCATCATGGCCCTTCAAAGAATGACCGCCCGCAGAGGACAACCCACAGCCATGTACTCGGATAACGGAACAAATTTTCACGGAGCTGACACCGAGATGAGGGACGCCCTGCTGTCAATAAGTCAAGACGCCAGAATGATTGACGCAATAGCTACCCAGGGCATCGAGTGGCACTTTATACCACCGCTGAGTCCCCACATGGGGGGAGCTTGGGAGAGACTAGTACGATCAGTAAAGAAAGCCCTAAGCGCAACACTCAAAGAAAGAGCACCAAAAGAAGAAACTCTACGCACAGCACTTGCAGAAGCCGAGTTTGTGGTAAATAACCGACCACTCACCCATATTTCAGTCGACCCGCGTGATGAAGAACCTCTAACACCCAACCACTTTTTGCTGGGATCGGCTGGGAAGCGCCCCCAATTATCCTTCTACGACAAAAAAGAAGAGGAAGTATGCCTGCGCCGCCAGTGGCGCATCGGACAACAACTTGCAGACACCTTCTGGAGGCGATGGCTGCACGAATACCTACCTACCATGGCTGCCCGACAAAAATGGCACCATCCAACTACACCAATTAAGAAGGATGACCTAGTGATCATCATGGACCCAGCACTGCCTCGAAACAGTTGGCCACGTGGCCGTATCCTCGAAGCAACACCTGCAGCTGATGGACAGGTCAGAACTGCTCGGATCCAAACCAGTACTGGGATATACGTAAGGCCGGCAGTCAAAATCGCCGTCCTCCTGCCTGCCACACCAACAACTAACGAAACTGTACCAGTTGCGAAGACACCCGATTCAGAACTCAGACATCGGAAAAGGACACGCCCGACGAAGTAGCTGAGCACAGTCGAGACTGCACTGGGGGGAGTGTATCGAACGTGTCGACGAAAGCGTATGACAACCCTGAGAATTCAAGAATGGAATTTACGCTTCCACATAATACCGTGCCGCTGCGCGTTACCCCTTCCAATAACCTACGAAACAAAGGGAGTGCTCTCATTGGCCAACGAAACACTGTGCATTTGGAATGATGTCTACAATGCTATTACATTCTACAATTAACTTATCAATTGAAAACATAAACGCAATTGATAATAAATACATGCTGCAGCATCATTGGACTCGAAAACACATCTGAATAACCACGTAATACTTCCACCAGGGACCCCAGACAGCAATGATCAAAATCAAGGAAATGATTGAGTATTTACGTTATCCCCACCCTGCTACCAGACGCGGCGCCATTGGTCAATGCTGAACAAAGGAAATGTTTGAATCGTAAATATTTACGACAGCCAATTTACATTCCGAAAAACTCGGAGCTAAATTTCGGGAAATCGGGAATAATTTGAATCAAGAAATATATATCATCACCTAAAAATAGGTATATACTACAATAAAACCTCAAAAAACTGTCGTCTACCAGTGATTATTGCACTTTAAGAAAATATTTACTTCTAGATATTGTATCTTGTATCACATTTGTAAACTTGTACCTTTTCTTGTTGAAACAATAAAAATTATGTGAGACTTCGGTTTATTGGAACAGGACTGTCTTGGCAAAGGTTATCACACGGATTTTTAACACATCTGCTCGAAAATCATAGCGATTGGGAAAAATACGTAAACGCAAGCACCCTTCAGAAACAGGGAGGTTCTGTGTTCCAAAAGTCCAACCCGGATTTGCCCTATAAAACAAACGGCAAACCGGTAGGAAATCAGTTCAAAAACTACCAGCCAAGAAGTAACAAGTCTCCAAGAAACTGAAGTCTCCAAGTTCTAACCTACTTAAAAGGTGTTTTTAATCAGTATTAAATTCTGTTCTACCTTTCTCCCAGTATCCCATTATCCTGACCCCAACAGTCTCCAAAAGTCTCCAAAGTGCAAATCAATATTAAATTAAGTAACTAAATTCAGTTTTGGCCATTATAACTAGAATCAATTTTCAATGTTTTACAACAGTAATAGATTCAGTTTTGCTAATTTAACTTAGAGTCATTAATCCAGAAGTAAAAGACATTGGCGTGCCAAGTTGTGTCCAGCTCCCTATTTTGCAATTTATGTACAAACGTCTAGTACAATTAGTCAATTTTTAGGCAATTAAACTCTATAATCACATGTCTACATCATTGAAACAATCCATATAGAATACCTACGCCAATTAATAAAATCAAACGCAATGTTATAGTCTCCGCGGTCGAGGGGTAAAGATCTCGACTAGCATCCGGTGGTCGCAGGTTTGATCCCCTGCGAAAGAAAGTAATTTTTAAATTTTATTTGTTTGATTTTCGTTATTACTAAACATAATAATAAACAGATACTCTCCGCATCGCCCCGGTGTAAGACCACCATTAAGAATTGAAACGTTGCTTGAAATAGCACTCGCCTTATTTGCTTAGATATGAATAGCGAGGTACTTCCCCACCTTGCTCTGCCCCATCTCCTTCCCCTGCCCACTACTTTGAACCTCACAACACACCCAATTGGGGATACCATCGTCTCACTGGCTCCAGGCAGTTGGGACTCTTGGGCGGTATTCACATTAAAGAAGGCAGGTAAAGATTTTTTTCTTGGCACCATCAAATACGCCACAAAAACATTAAAATTAATTGTAATTTTTATGTATTTAAACTTCGATTATGTTTTCGTGAATGAATGAATTCAAATTTTGGATGTGGAAATTAACCCATTTCCTACTTTCGATCGAGCTGAAACTTGGCAGATAGAGTCGTTGTATAATGCATTCTATCTCTTGGTGGAACTCACGTACACGCACCGGCATACATACACGTTTTTTTCTAAAATTATATGACATCATATTTAAAAATTTACAGCAAACGAAATTTACGAAATACACAAATAAATAAAATAAATAAATGGAATGCTGAATGAGATATAAATTTAATAATAATTATATTATATTATTAATTTTTTATTTAAATATTTGAGAATCTGTATAAATTAAATGAACAGCACAAAAATACAAAACGCATGTGAGTACCAATTCGAATTTGGCTTACGTGTTAGCGGTCTTCACTTATAGTCAGTCCTTGGGGAAGAAGGTTCAATCCTCAGTCAAACCAAAAAAAAATAATTGGCTACTAGCCGGCTTAAGAGATGGCGCAAATATATAATTACTTCATCACTGAACTCAGCACAGGTTCTTCTAGCGAGGTGTTCACATACACTCCGCTAATATAAATCATTTGTAGTAGGTAGGTACATATCATTCTTACTTAACACTACATAATATTACACATCCTACATATTAACAAAAAAATATATATTTTAATTGCATTCATTTAACTGTAAAATAAATCGATATATATAAATAAATAAATATTAATCGATGATGAATACAATAATAGTTTCAAAAACAGATAAGTAAGTACCCAGTGCCAAGGAGAGTAAATTTGTAAATTAGATTAACGTGTTTTGTTTAGCGGATTGACTGGAAGATTAAATTACAGCCGCCCTCGCCCTGAAGAGGGATGTTTTTTTGAATTTCTAGTGTAAGCAGTCGCCACAATGAATACATCTCCTCCTAATGTTTTCGACAGTGGCGTCGCCGTTATATTCAATTCTTCGTTTCTACTAATTATAAATATTATTATAAGTTTGTACAGCTCCCTTGGGGTGATATTTCACAAAAACGGCGCTTTAGAAATCATCCAAGTATTATTATTATTATTAAAACTGATTTTTTTGAGAGATTTGTGAACAATTCAAATTAATATGCTTTTTGCACTTGTAATAACTGTCACCAAGAATGTTCGACAAAAATAGCCGGCTCAAGAAGAAGAATAGAAAAACCCTTTGAGAAATGAAAAGCCTAATGAGAAAAGAAGCTAGACGAAAACATCCAACATCTCAGCCGGGATAAATTGGGCACGTCGCACGGCTTATAATTGCAATTTCAAAAAAACATCCTTATTTTTCAACTGCATAGATAATACGATAATTAAGAATATAATTTTAATACTCCCACGGTAAGATAATTTTAATACTCCCACGTTTAAGGCTCAGTTCCCGGACCCAAAAAGAAGAAGATGGAGAGATATGAAATTACGAATGTTAGAAGAGCGCGCTAACGTTTACAGCGATAAAATTGATGCAAAAATCATGAAAATCTTTAATAAAACACGACTCGTTAAAACAGAGCAAAAATCTCGCGATAATTGTCTTTAATTTTATTTTAAAAAACGCTGTGAATTTTTTCATACATATAACTTGTAAAATAACCGAAAAAACGTGTTTATAATCATTTTTGGAGCATACTTTGCGATTTTTTTCTATCGAGGGAATTTTATATAATTTGCGTTTCGGCGCGATAAATGTCTAGATATTATCTTCAAGAATAACATATTTTTTTAAGAGCTTAAAAACTTCAAATGTTTAAGGGAGGTTTGCAAGAAATCGGTTGAAATTCGGAGAACCGACTCTTAAGGAAGGGCTACAAACGTACTTTCCTTATCACAATAATGCTTCAGCTCTTTCTTACACGTTAGATAATCGTTAGACAAAATATGAGACACACAATATCTAGACACATATATCTGTTTCCTCCAAAGGAAAAAGAAATACTTTGGAGGAAACAGATATTCGTACATTGTGTGTCTCATCTTTTGTCTCACCATTATTTAATGTGTAAGAAAGAGCTGCGGCATTATTGTGATAAGAAACGTATGTTTATTGCCTGTTTTGTACCATCGTCGTTCCGTAAACGTGATAATATTAAACGCGCATAGTGAATTGATCTAGCCCATTTAGCACTCTATCTCTCATTCCCTTGTACATTCCCTCTCATCTCGTATATCACCATCTCATTTGATCGAAATGAAAAATTCATAATGATGATGAAATGATGTTCTGTATTTGAAATTTAACCAAAGAATGTTCAGACTTTTTGATTCCAAAAACCTTCAAGAATTTTTTGTAAGAGCTGGGGGTTAATGATCGTAATTATGTGGAAAATAAGCCATTTTCTTATTTTTAAGACAAAAGAACTATCCCAATTCAATCCATTAAATTCATTGTTTTACTTTTTTTATTTGGGAAACCATCAATTTACAATATTTTTATACGATATGGTTTAATTTACACGGTGTTAAGGGATATACTTGGCTTGCTTTAACCGATGTGATTCCTGACATTATTTGGAGTAAAAAATGTTATGAAATTTTTGGTCTCCGGTGACATGTTTTTTTTTCTACAAAAATATAAAAAGTAGTAGGCGTTGGACAGTTGGGAGGGGGTAAGAGGTTGGGCGATTACTCGGCTGAGTGACCAGTGACGACTAAATTTCTTTTTAAGAAAAAAAAATTATCAAAGAAGTCACCGGGGATCGAGTTACATTTTTTACTCCAAATATTGTCAGAAATCACTGTTCAAAGTTAAGTCAAGAACTTCCCATATATAAAACTGAACCAATGGTTCGCTGATTTTAGATGGCCGGCGTAGCGCAGCGGTAAGGCGCTTGACTCGCATACCGAAGGTCGCGGGATCGAATCCCGGCGCGCGGCGTGGCAAATAAACTTTATTTTATTAATTTGTGTTATTTCACAATTTATTTATTTAAAAATAATATATAGTATATTTGCGGCACGTTCCAGAGTGGAAGATACTCCCTGTATCGCCCTGGTGTAAGACCACCATTCAGAATTGAAACGTTGCTTGAAATGGCATTAGCCGTGTTTGGTGACCAGATATGAATAGCCAGGTACTTCCCCACCTTCCTCTTCCCTGTCTCCTTCCCCTCCCCACTACCCTCAGACTCACAACATACCCCAATTGTGGATGCCATAGTCTCACTGGCTTCAGAAGGGAGCAGTTGGGATTCTTGTGCGGTATTCATATAAAAATAAAAAAATAAATTTAAAAAGATGTTTCTTAATTATTAGTGATTATACAAGAAAACGGAATTATGATAACCTATGGAGATGGGTGGTGGGAGGGAGAGGAATGGGGTGGATTTAGTCTGTGTAGAGAGTAATACGTATGAAACATCATTTAAACATATTTTTTGTAAGTATACTTTTTTACGGACGTTTTGTTGTGCCGTTTACAATCCGACGCGACGGACGCCACTCGACATCCGCGTCGGGGCGCCTTTTTCGGCAAACATAGTGATACGTGAAACCCGCGGGCAAACAGCGTTAGTACCTAGCCCGTGGGACCACCCTGGCGGGGACGGGGGAGGTCGGGGAGGATAGGGTGGGCTGACAGCCTCCGGCGAACTAACCGCGTTAGCCTCTGCGAGAGGGAAGCTCCGATTGCGTTTTGTTTGACTTTAATTCCCCCGCCGGACAATAAGATTGATTCTGAGCGGATAAATGTTATACTTTAAAATTAACTAGGTGAAGTGGGAAAAGCGTATTGTGGCTTTGGGTTGAAAAAACATTTAAGAGTAAGGCAACTTTGGCTAACAAGTTTAGACGGAAAATTATTTTTAATCCAATATTATGTTAACTGTTTAATTAACTTATTTTAAACTATTAGATATTCTGTAGAAGACTTAGCATCCAAGAAAAGTATTTTTATAATTTTCTCTTAATTAATAAATCAAAACTTAATTTCCCCTGAAATCATAAGATTAGTTAGTAGGTACATAAATACTTAAGTATAAAAGCATAAATTTTACGAAACATTATTTTTTTTATTTTAAGTAAGGAATTATACCTACATCTTTTTACAGGCAAACGGCACTATCTTTATCACAATTATTTGATTCTCCCTTCAGTCGGTACCTACCATAATATTAAAAAAATGCGAATAAGAAAATCCAAATAAACACGAATATTTCACATTTAAAAAGGAATCTGTACTGTACCATTAAAATGGCCACCATCTGAACCGGAAACGGGACGCACAAACAAATTTACGAGAAAAATTTTCAAACATAACGCAAAACGGTCGGGTACAGTCAATTATGGATTTATTATATTTGTACACATTTCATATTTTTCAATATATACTATTTAGTTTGTGAGTGGTATTTATAATTTAGGCTGTTATAAGCAATTATAGCTGAAATCCCCGGCATTGCCCGGGGTTTACACAGAGTTTTTCGAAATCAAACTCGGAAAGTGTTCTTTCTCTTGTTTTGAAGGTAAAGTGTGCAAAATTTCATCAATCTCGGAATAAAATTATAAATATGTGAAAAAAAAACCACGCCGCCTGCCACAGAATACAGCCACTCTCCCCACTTAGTTTTTAAATATAATGTCGCTACAAGGACGTAGGTACATAAGTGGTTTTAGGGGGTTCATAATATATATAGTAGATAGTTATTATCAGAAAACTTATTAAAACATAATGTCGGTGTTGCTTGACGTTTGCCAAAATGCCGATCTTACATGAAATTTCTATACAAATGCTAATATTTCTCTAATCGTTATCTTTGTGTTTTATGATTTTAAAGTAAAGGATACGTGATATTCAGTCTGAGCATTACTATTCTTCGCCTTATATTTTTGTACGAACATGTAATGTTCCATGTGTAAAGATTATTTTCACAAAACTGAAATAATATTGTTGACATTCCGCCACCGCTTCTTGTTCGGTATCCGCTGTATTCATTTAGTGAGACAAAATAACATCTCTCTTCGTGAAACTAATACGCGTAGAAACTCTCTGAGCAAACTTGCCATTCTTTCCGCCAGGGAACTAAATGAAATCAAATCGCAAGACAAACCTCCCCAAAATGCTCCCCCTCACGAACATGGAAAGAGGAGAAGGGCAGGGAGGTGGGGTAGAAACCGCCACTGTGGGTTGGAAAACCTAAGTCAACAAGCAGACAATGAGATAAAGCAAGGTGCTCTGATGTATCTGGGCAATCTATCAATTCAAGTACCTAGGCGTATTATATTTAATCTACCCATCCAGTCTGTCCACATAAGTTAGTTTACTGAATTTTTATTGCGGAGGTGCTGAAATTATCTGATTACTGTGACACTTAAAAGTATATGACGGCCGGCGTGGCGCAGCGGTAAGGCGCTTGACTCGCACACCGAAGGTCGCGGGATCGAATCCCGGTGTGAAAACACATTTTATTTGATTAATTTGTGTTATTTCATAATTTATTCGTTTAAAAAATATATAGTATATTTGCGGCACGTTCCAGAGTGGAAGATACTCTCGGCATCGCCCTGGTGTAAGACCACCATTCAGAATTGAAACGTTGCTTGAAATGGCATTAGCCGTGTTTGGTGACCAGATCTGAATATCCAGGTACTTCCCCACCTTCCTCTTCCCTATCTCCTTCCCCTCCCCACTACCCTCAGCCTCACAACATACCCCAATTGGGGATGCCATAGTTTCACTGGCTTCAGACGGAAGCAGTTGAGACTCTTGTGCGGTATTCATATAAAAACAATATATTAAAAAAAATCATATTCTGCCATTTTTTCATAGATGGTGCTAGTTTAATTGTTTTAAAGAAAATCACTTTTTGAAAGTTAGGCTTTAAAATATTAAGTTGGATTTATTGTTTGCGGCCGTACACACGCTGTTTGATTTTTTTTTAACATTAGCTCCACACAGGAGGCCCTGAGGAAAATAATTCCCCTCAGGGCCTATGTCATCTTTGAGGGTGCTGTGTAGAGGGTATTTTTAGGAAAGGAAGGAGAGGATGTTCTGGGTAGGAAAGGGGTATGAGGGATGGGTAGGAATTTGGGGGTCAGTGTTACTTACCTAGTAGAAGTGAGTTTAGTTTCATTTCGTGAACAACTATTTTTTCAGGCACGTAGGTACCTACATATTGAAAAATACGAATAAGACGTCCAAATAAACACGAAGATTAGAGATGGTTTACCGATTAACCTAAATTACATTTCAAAATCCAAACAATGCTCCCTAAACCATTTTTTACAGTAATCGATTCTTTAATGAATCCGATTCTATAAATAGCCTCCCTAAACACATTCTAAATTTTGTAAACATTAACCGATGAATTCGATAAATACTTTTATCTTATACCATTTAACAATCCGCTTTGTCAAAAAAACAATGATGGATGATGGATTGTTTATTTATTACAGTATAAATATACATATCTGATCCAGATATGATATTATTATTATGATCATCGGCTAATTCATTTCGGAATCTGGCAGTATATGCTAGAGACAACGGTATTAAATATCACGGGAACACGGCCCAAATTCATTTACCTGAGATTCTCAAACATTCCACATAGGTGTATCTACTAACTCACAAAGCATCGGGAATAAGTCGGCAAGTAGCTATGTGAAAATAAAACTCGTAAGGTCTAGCGATTGAACCAACATTTTGTACTGATATACACCGAGGAAGCCTGAGTGATGGACAAAAATGACATTTTGTTGGCCGACGAAAAGGTATGTTACCTACTAGGATATTTTACCAGGAGCACAGACGCAAGAGAGGGTGACTAGCAATATTTTTAGTAGTATAGTTTTTTTGGTTTCTGAAATGATTTTCCGATTTGGAAGGCGGGTATGCAAAGGTCACCCCAAGTAGTTCACTACGTTTGGTGAATTAGCAGGGGTTCATGGGGTGAGGTTTGTCCAGGTCTTGGCGGTGGATGCATCTGCCCACCAGGTGCGCGGCAGACTGGAAAGAGAGAAACTTTTTGACCTATCCAGCAGGACTCTCACGGAACATCGCATTGCACCGCAGAGGGAGGGATAGATTTATACCTACGTCTATCACTCTTGGACATACTGACCCCAATATTCCTACCCACCCCTCATATCTTTTTTCCTTCCCAAAACTTCCTCTCCTTCCTTTCCTTAAAAAGATCCTCCAGACACTATTTCTCAAGGATGACATGGGCTCTGAGGGGAAGTATTTTCCTCAGGGCCTCCTGTGCGGAGCTAATTGAAAAAAAAAATTCGAAAGTCTGCTGTAAACTTACGACATTTCTGAGATCCGACACCCGGAGCGCAGAAATCGACAGATTAAATGCCGGTAGAATAAAACTTCCGAGAATTCCATAGCGGTGCTAATGCCATAACTAAAAAAAATCGCCAACCTTATTGTGCAACAAGAACAGAGTTCTAGGAGTACAGAAATATGAATGGGTACCTATCACGGAGGAAGGAATATATTATAT
Source organism: Limnephilus lunatus (assembly GCA_917563855.2). Taxonomy (NCBI): domain Eukaryota; kingdom Metazoa; phylum Arthropoda; class Insecta; order Trichoptera; family Limnephilidae; genus Limnephilus; species Limnephilus lunatus. The sequence goes on along the minus strand of OU830597.1, from coordinate 66,378,837 downwards.
TCTATTCGTTCCTCCATGGTACCTATCGTTTGGTAATCCCCCATGGTATAATGCCTATAATACACGACATCTTTTTTCAGCCCGATTCCAATTAGAGACAAAAGTCAACATTTTTCGATTTACTTGATCGCTATTATCATATCTACGATTTCAGTTGTCATCACTACAAACAACACATATGTACATTTTTATCGAAATTTGAGAGAATTCCATGACGGCGAGGTCGCAATAACAAAAAAAAACGCTAACCTTATTTCGCAACAAGAACAAACAGGAATACAGAAATATGAATGGGTATCGTTTGGTAATTATTATCAATAGGTTTTGATTTATTTATTTTTCCCGTGTTTTTATGTGAGAACAATCCAGTTGTAAAAAATAAATTAATTCATAATAGGTGGGTAAAAACAATTCCATAAATCTTATTGCGTTATTAATTTCTGTATAATAATCCTTTTATATGTATGTATACAGGTACACCACTTTTCCACGATTTTTTATTTGATTAACAAAATACCATTCTTTTTACAAACCAACTAGTTTCGACAGGTTTTTCGATCCCCTTACTTCTTCCAGCGTACCAGCCGCGTATGTTATTGGAGCTATGAAGATCGATGTCTTCATTTACTATGTCTTTTATGTTATATGAATATCTACCTCACAAGTGTCCCAGCTGCTCCCGTCTGGAGCCAATGAGACTATGGGCATCTCCAATTGGGATATGTTGTGAGGCTGAAGGTAGTGGGGAGAAGAAGGATATGGGTAAGAGGAATATAGGGAAGAGGACGGTGGGGAAGTATCTGGAAACACGGCTAAAGCTATTTCAAGTAACGTTTCAATTCTCAATGGTGGTCTTACACCAGTACGATACTGAGAGTATCTTCCACTCTGGAACATGCCGCAAATATACTTTAAATAAATTAATTGTAAAATAACACAAATTATTCAAATAAAATTTATTTATCCAAGCCGGGATTCGACCCGCGACCGTCAGATTGGGAGTCAAGAGCCGTACCCCTCGACCACCCCTCGACCATGTCTTCCATCTTTATAAGTGAACAGCTGAGGTACGGGGGCGCCATCGAAGCCTGTATTAAGTTAGCCTCTCTAGCTAACCATGTACAAATGCGCCACACGGTAGAATTTGGCATCCACCTCTGGTCTAGAGCCAAAAAAAACCTGAAAAAACCCTCGACTCTGTGCAGAAACGGGCGGTCCGTTTGATTGTTTCTCCCATCTTAACAAACGGGTTGCAATCTTTAGAGCACGGGCGTCGGGTGAGAATTCTGTCCTTGTTCTACTGGTATATCAATGGAAGATGCTCTGAGGAACTAGCGTGATTGATCCCCTGGGCACCGGTGCATAGTCGGAAAACACGCCAAACGCGCACACAACATATATAAACGGTTGATATTCGACACAAGAGAACGGGTCGCTTTTACGATTTGTTCTTGAGTTCAACAGCTCGGTTGTGGAACAATTTTATGACCTCTGTGTTTCCTCCTTCCTTACAACGTGGGTATCTTCGAGACCCATGTTCACTCCTTCCTCTCCTCAAAAAGACCCTCCACACAGCATCTTCAAAGAAGGGAAATTATTTTCCTCAGGGCCTCCTGTGTAGAGTTAATGTTAAAAAAATATATATTTAATTTGACAATAATATTGTTATGCCTGCGCCGCCATTTTAAACAAAGGAGAAAAACTTGAATTCAATTCGCACGCAAAACATTTTTGCAGAGTTTATGTTTACTTAGCATAAATATTTTGACGCGTATTTGAAATTCAAGATAGGTAATTTTAATCCAGATGTTTCGTTTGAAAATATGATTAGCAGACTCGGCGGAATGTTTATACATCGGGACTAGCTTTCGGCTAATGAAGTGAGCCACACATTCTACAGGTTACTTACAAAATATCTTTCCAACGTATTCGACCACATCTGGGACTAATACACTCTGGGACTTACACATTCTGACACTTACACACTCTGGGACATATAGCTCTGATCAATGAGGTACTTTTACACTAGCTCCACATAGCAGCCCTGAGGAAAATAATTCCCCTCAGGGTCTACGTCATCTTTGGGTATGCTGTGTGGAGGGTATTTTGAAGACAGAATGGAGATAAAGTTCTGGGTAGGAAAAAGCTGTAAGGGGTAGGTAGGAATCTGGGGTCAGTGTCTCCAGGAGAGACGGATGTTTGAATCCATCCCTCCTACTGCGGTGCAATGCGATGTTCCGAGGGAGTCCTGCTAGAGAGGTCAAAAGGTCTCCTTCAACCATCCTTTTTTAGAAAAGGAAGTAGAGGAAATTCTGGGAAGGAAAAGGGTATTAGGGGTAGGTAAGAATCTGGTGGTCAGTGCGTCCAGGAGTGACGGATGTTTGAATCCATTCCTCCCACTGCGGTGCAATGCGATTTTCCAACAGAGTCCTGCTGGAGAGGTCAATAGGTCTCTTTCAACCAGTCTCTCTCAATCTAGCCTGCCCCGCAGCTGGTGGCAGATGGCGAATCTCGCCCCATGAACCCGGGCATCCATACTAAGTCTCTAAACGTAGCTAACCACATAAGCTAATCTATGGCAGAAGTGTTGGTTATCCAATTAATTGTAGACTTTGAAATGATATAAGATTTAACAGATTATTATTAGGTACCTACCACGTTTGAGCTGCGCTTGTAGCGAAATCTAAATTATATGGTGAACTCCAACCATCTAGTTCTTCTTTTTCCTTTTTCCTTCCATTCCATTTCTTTTCACAATATGTGCGTCAATTTTTTCTCGTAATTTTTACAAACCGACCACAACTTTATACGCCGTACCACAACTGATCGATAGCAAACCGCTGATAAGAGTCGTTTTAAATTATAGACTCCGCTTATTTTTATCTAATAACAGGAAGAGATATTTCAACAGATCTCTCAGCGGTAGTATCACATTTAATTAATTTAACCCTTCATAATAACTGAGATTTACGTTAGTCGTAACTAGCGTAACTCCTTGTTCACATAGAGTAAGTAAATATAATTAATATGTAAGTGATACGAGCGTTGTGTATCTCCCTGTAGTTGCATCCCGCTCCGCAACGACACTCAATGAAACCAGATGCTGGGTAAACAAATCGGTCCCCTCACTTCTTCCCAACGTGACGTATATCTCACCCCGAGGAATGAAACCCAAATTAATGCATTCTAAAATTTAGGCAACTTTCACCCGCAAAGGATTAAACTATTTCCCTATGCTAAAAAAGCCTTGTTTTAATATTGATGTAGATTGATAAATATGGTTTAATAATTTTGACAGCGATCAGTTAGTCGATTAAGATGACACTATACCCGAAAATATATTCAGAATCTTAACGACGGATTAAAGAAGCCGTGTATACAAATTGCGACTCGCGACCCGTGTATTGGACGAACCTAGTAAACAAAAATGCGCCCGCGGCACGGTGTATTGGACGGACATACGGTCAAATTCACCCTAGCAGGCCTGGAGATTCGACCTTTCCGCCGGGTTCATTTTAATTAATTCTGAAGAACGTGTTACTAATATTTAAGATTTTTCTAAATGAATACCTCCCGAAGTTTTTAATTCATCGTCTAGAAAAATAAAATCTGGCGCTCATCGCCAACGTTAGTTGTACAACGAATTACAATTTGTTAAATACGTTGTAGGTTAAAAAAATGATGGCAACGTACTCTTTTTATTTATCTAAAATATGAATAACTCGTATCCCTTGTGAGGCATGGAAATAAAAATGATAATTCAATTACGAACTTGCTGAAATAAATAAAAATATGAACTTCGGGCAAACCCCCGATATACGTGGTTATGTATCGCCTTAATAAGGAATTGAAAGGATAAATTTCGGTAACTTCTCATCGTTCCCTAGGACAGCTGCAGATCGCTAACATATAAACTGTTGACTTGGAAGTGAAGAACACTTAGTCATTGTGAACTGTTACTTATTAAGCAGAAGTTAATAAAAGTTATCCTATCAATCGTTATCGATCGACTCTGCTTGGCTTGTACCTAAGAGTATGGTGGATATTAGTTCCATGGCTTATACCTACTCGATTTTTGTATTTCACAAGCGTGCGTGGGCAGGTACCTACCCAGCTACACCAGAAGTTGTTTTTACAAAACCTCTTGAATTGAACATTTTTAACAGAAATGCATTTGCATGTCGCCGTCGCATACACAAAATGTTCCCGGAAAAAAGTGAACCCTGCTGTCAGATATTATTTGTCTTTACTTCATAAGTTTTATTCCATTTAGATATTATTTTATTCACAAATTATTCTACTTTGTCTGTTTTTCAATTTATTTTTATTTTTTATTACATAATATTTTATTTGTTACAGGTTAGTGTTTTTTTTACTACCGCACTTGGCTAAATTAGCCTAGTGCGGTAGTAGCTGTCACTCCTCAGTCACTCCTGGACACACTGAGCCCTAGATTCATACCCACCCCTGATATCTTTTCCTTTCCTAAAAATCCCACCACTCGGCATCCCCAAAGATGACATAAGCCCTGAAGGGAATTGTTTTCCTTAGGGCCTCATGTGTGGAGCTAATGGGAATATTATATATATTAACGAAAGTGCATGCACTAATTCTTGACACAATCAGTTCCAAGGAAATTTGACACTTAAATTCAAAACAAATCCGAGTTCATTGAACTAGAGTTGGAATCACAGACGGACCCCTACTGATAGTATTTTTCATAATAATATTTTTTTACTTTGTAGTGACACTCATTGGCCTAGGCAACCTGGCCAACCGAATAAAGCATCCATTTTTAGAAGGGCGGCATTTTGCCGAAACTCTAAAGACTATTTAGTTTTCATATTTTTCACAAACGATTTTTTTTTAATTAAATTTTTCAATTTTTTTAATTTTTTAATTTTTTTTATATATTAGGTATGGGAATCACCACCCCGGGAACCATTTATTGGATATTCCCCAGCTCTGCCATATAGATCACCCCAAGTGGTTCGCTATGTTTGGTGATTAGCAGGGGTGCCCGGGTTCATGGGGTGAAGTTTGTCAGGGTCTTGGCGGCGGATGCGTCTTCCCACCAGCTGCATGGCAGGCCGCAACGCGAGAAAATTCTTGACGGGGTCCCTTTGACTTCTATAGCCGTACTCTCTCTATTTTTACTTTAGTCACACAGGAGACCCCGAGGAAAAATCCCTAAGGCCCTTTGGAGATGCAGTGTTGAGGATCTTTTTAGGGAAAAGTAATGAGAGTAAGTTCTGGGAAGGAAAAAGGTTTGAGGGGTTTATAGGTATCTGGGGGTCAAAACGTCCAGGAGTGACTGACGTATGAATTTTGAATTTGCGGTGCAAGGCGATGGGTCGTGATATTACCGCTGGAAAACTCAAAAGGTCTCCCTCAACCTGTCTCTCCCGATCCGACCCGCCACGCAGTACGTGAGCAAACGCTTCCCCCGCCAAGTTCTGGACAAACTTCACTTCATAAACATGGGCACTCATGCTAAGTCACAAAACGTAGTAAACCACTAGGGTGACATTAAAGGGAACCCTAGCGCAGAATGATATGTAAATAAATATGTACACAAAACATTATTTTTATTTATAACCTGAGGCGTATAATATCAACATTTCTCTCACTGTTTGTATGTAAATGTAGATTAACACACATTATTTCAACTGAAGCCAGTAAATTTAATTTTTGTTTGTGATCCCATTTATCCTGTGCGTCAAGTGGACTATAGCGCCCTCAAAATTAGGAAATGGGCTGAGGAAAGGACAGGGAAGGAGTAGAAAAAAGGAGAGTGGATCATAGACATACAAATAACTAGACGAGAACTTACAGATGAGGGGTAAAAACCAACTGTGGCGGGGCGAAGAGAGGAAAGAGACTTGTGATTCGCCAAGTCTTCTTCATTGTCTAAGTATGTGTTTCATAGACATACAGCGTCCGCGCGTAAAATGTACGACGAGAGCACGACACTGGTCCGGACACGCCCAGCCGGTTCCGAAAAATGGTTCCAATGGGAGGGGGAAATAACACGTTTTTTAACACGTAAGGGCATGTCCATATATTTTGTACGTCCGTGGAGTGGATAGTGAATGGTTGTGAAACCTGACTTTTAATGAACATTACCAAAAAATCAGATTTTTTTCATTAGCTCCACACAGGAGGCCCTGTGGAAAACAATTTCCCTCGCGGCCTGTGTCATCTTTAGGGATGCTATCTGGAGGGACTTTTTAAGAAAAGGAAGAAGAGGTAATATTGGGAATGAATATAGGGTATGAGGGGTGGGTAGGAATCTGGGGGACAACGTCCAGGAGTAACGGATGTGTAAATCCATCCCTCCCACTGCGGTACAAGGCATCCGAAGTCAAAGTGTAGGTAAAATGCCTCCTTCAACCAGTCTCTCCCGATCCGGTGGTAAGCGCGTATGCCACCAAGATCTAGGCAAACCTCACCCCATGAACCGGAGCATCCCTGCTTGTCACCAAACGTTGCAAAACACTTGGGTAACCTATGGCGGGGGTGTTGGTTATCCATTAAATGGTTCCTGGGGCGGCGACACCCATACCCCCCTACCAAATTAAATACTATAAATCAATTATTGCTTTACTAAGCAATCGCTATAACAAGACACTTAAAGACAATTAAAACACGCGCATTAAAAAAAACCTTTTTTATTCTAATATTTTTATTCGTTTATTTAAATGAAATTCATTTTGGTTAACTTACAAATTATTACATAACGACATTATTTACAACAGTTTCTTGGTATTAAATGTATAGGTAAGTATTAAGCTACGTACGGAAAGTTAATATCCAACTTAACCAGTAAGTAACACTTGATCTATATTTACTTTATCTTATGATTCAGTTGTGCACGATGGACTCTTGGCTAGCAGTCAGTTGGATCGGGTTATTTTAACCAGCAGTGTTTTCCAGCCTATACTCCCTTTTCAATCAGAGCTATGTTTACTCTATCTGCATTAAAACTTACGTTTATAGCTTATTAATTTTTAATGTATTTAAAATGACTTACAAAACAAAATATAACTTATATCTACGAAAGTCCAGGTTTATTATTATGTTAACAAAGTAATGGATAGTAGACATAAATTAAGGATATATAATTATTATTTTTTATTATTATTTATAATAAGATTAGTTACCTGTTAAAATATTTACACAAAATTAATGGTTTACATTACATTTTTAATTAGGTACATTTATAACAATCTAATTCGACAATAATAACTTTAATAAATATGCTATCACCTTAAAAATGGACTCAAGTACCCACGTCCAGTTGAATTTGGTAGCCACCTTTGGATTGGAGCGCTAAATAGGTGGTTCAGTGTAGAAGATATCTGTTGAAAATCCATTCGGTATTTGCCAAACAATCTTCCTACGAACCTGGCCTCTCCAAGAAGCGTACTAACTATTTTTTCCTAGCTAGCTTTTTCTCTAACCCGACTCAAAACGTCTCATAACGGAGTGGTATTTTACATCTTGTGAGGTACAACAAAAAGCATTTAAAATTTCCGTAGAGCATGATTATTTTAGAATTATTAATAACAGGACAATATTATCAAGCACTATACTTCTCCAAAAGTGTATAGGATAGGTTATGATGCTAAGGTCACCGGCGTCATTGTTCGGAAAATAAGAACATGCCTAGAATTTTTTTAGCTCTATTACCTACTTCTGCTAAAATCACCAGCAACGCCGTACGGAAAATCAGGTGATAAAATCATCAGCGTCACCGTTCGGAAAACCAGAACATAACACATTCATATAATAAATACCATTGAAAAATAAATATGAGACATTTCATTAAAATAATCTTATTAATTAACCTAAAAAACAAGCAAATAAAATATTCAAATTTTAAATGTATGGGTGCTGTTACAAAATACATTTTTTCCATTAACTAGTGTAAACCTTATCTCATTTAAAACAAAAATATTAAAAAGATCTAGCTTCGTGAATTACTGTGAACAATTATAATTATCTCGATTAATAATGTTAATTTGGAAGTAACAAAAACCAATAAATATCTAAATATTACATAATGGCAACTAAGGTATTCACTGCTCATTCAGACGACCTATAAAGGTATACTGGTGATATTTCCATTGCAGTCTCTTTCTCTTAAAGAGGGATCAAATTAATAAAAAACGGCATTCGAACCATTCCAAAAATTATTACCATAATTCTAATGAAAATTAAACATAAGTAAAAGTAAGGGCCAGACCTAAGACACAGACAACAATTGAGGATCATTTTCACAAAGAAAAATATCTACAAAAACCTTAGTAAATATCTAATCACTCGACGTTAATAATTCTTTAATAGTTCTTTAAGTGCACATGCAGTTATCTGTTTGATATTATTTATAACGCCAGAACAGAAAAGTTGCCATTGTGTAAAATAGTGTCGTATCAAAAAAAAGTAACAACAATAAATTAATAAGAACCAAGTTATTTTCCTTGTGGAAATTTTCACCGGGTATGTTTTACTTTGTAAAAATGTATCATTTTCTAGTGTTCACAATTTATAGATAAATATTTTGCTTCTTGAAAATCGGAATTTTCCGTTTCAAAGACAGCTATTTAGAAAGAAAATTTGACCGTCTTAGTAGAAGTTTTCTTTGAGAAAACGCTCCACAGTTTAACATTATAATGATCCTAATGAAAAACGCCAAATCAGGGCTTCAGCAATGAGGGCCACACTGCGAGCATCCCGGCATGCAAGTCCTCGGCAGCGGCAGAAGAAGTGACCGCGGCAGCAACCAGTCCGGACAAAGGCCGCAGACCAGCGGCACGAGCTGCCCCCCTCGCCCGGGAGACACAACCCTGAAGGCGGAGCCCCTGCCTCCGCCGCCCTCCAGGCCGATGGACGGGCCGATGGAAGCGTTGCTGGATAGCTTCTCGTCAAGTGGCGACTAGAAAAATAGATAATTTTTAATAAACTAGTCGGAAGCCAATAAAATATGCAGTAGAAAGATTTTTTCATGAAAAGCTATTTTGATGTGACGATGACTCAAGATGGAGGGAGAAGCTTAACACGGCTCGAAACTTAAAAGACAATAACATCGAATAATAATGTAGGAATAATTTTTAAGTTGAATATTATTGTAAATCAGAAGTCTCAGGACATTTATTTTTATTTTATTTATTTATTTATTAACGCCGATTAAAGCGGCTTTTACAAAAGAATTACAATTATTTTACATATGAATACAGAATATACATAGATAAAAAATATATATAAATATAAAATACATAAAAAAGAACAATAAAAATTGTAGTATCAACATAAAAAAGTACAACGAGTAGGTTATTATAAATACAATACAACATATTATAAATCCCGGACAATATGTATTAAGAAATTAAACTTTAAAACTGTATTTGATTATAATCAAGCTGAGAAGCGCTGACAAACAGTTTTAATTAAGTAGTGTTTGTATGAGGTTAAACTAGCAATGTTTATAGATTCATCCAAAACATATTTATTTCCAAGTACATGCAGGCGATTCATTATGGAATTGAGTTCAGCGTTAGATCCTGTATTGTTGCAATGATAAGGTAATTTGAAACGAACACATTAATAAGTAATGTCACATTACAACATGGCGGCGTTAATTCGGTTTTTACATAAAATAAAGAACACGGTTTTTTTAGTGTTGGTTAATTAACTGGAAAAGTTAATTTATCAATGCTTTTTGTGAGAATTGTGCACTGTACAACCATTTTTGAAAGGTCTGTCAAACTAAAAAATCGGCATCATAATACCCGTACACGACAAATATTAAATGAAAACTCCACAGATCATTAGAAAAATAGAAAAAGATAATGGCCGCAACTGGGACTCGAACCCAGAACCTCTCGTGTAACCGGGCCGTACGCTTTTACCAATTCAGCCATTACCACCTTCCATCACATGTGTCTTGTTCTTGTTCTCTTTCATATTTTCGTTGAGACTATTAGTGTTTTTTCTTCTCAAAGATATATTACATTGATGGGAATAACCTTCAAAAGTTATAAAAAGAGAGTTGATCTTATAAAGAAATTGAGTATTAATATCTGTTTACAGGTAGTTTTATGTAGTTGTAGGAATCTAGTTAAAACGAACAAACATAATATATCTTATAGGATAAGGAAGTATTTTTGTATCATAGAGAATTTGAAACCTCGGTATGAACATGAAATATTAAAACTAATAATTCTCCAACGAATATTTGGATTGTGATCGTCACATTCCTAATTCCACCATTTATCAAAAGGTGTACATACAAATCTGCCGTATTTCACCTGCGGCGGGTGGTGTTCCTGGGTGCAGTTGAAGTGTTCCACGGCTCTCAGAAGATCGTGGTTGCACCTCCTCAGGACTAGTTCCAGCACTGACCGTTTTCTTCCTGGGAACAGGTTCGACAGCATCTCAAGGCTGGCTCGACTGACGCCAATGGGACGATCATCTGATGTTTCGCTACAGTTAAAATAAAATGGACTATTATGAGAGCCTTGCGGGACTCCAGAAATGGCAATTTTCAACGAAAGTTGGTTAGCTTACAAAAGGAAAACTTATATTTTAAAACTAGTATAAATTAGATGTTTGTGAAAACCCACAACTGTTTTTAAGAGGGAATAACCAGACAAAACCGGAAATATATCATTTTAAAACAATATTTTAGCCGTATTAACTCTTTTCCATAAAAAAGTATAAATTGATTTCGAAAGATTGTTCTTTTATCTGGTAAAGCCATGTTTTAAATTATGAGAAAATATGTTTGTTTTTAGCATAATAAGGTTATACCATAGGTCGTTGGCAGATTTGTTAATATACAACACACATTTCAAATCATATCATGCAGTATAAATAATAAGGTATGTTTCAGAATTTTAATTTTAGTTTAAATAAAATCATTAAAAAAGAGAAGAAAATACTTCAGTTTGTCTATTTATTTACGGTGTTACAAACTACTACATTTAAGTTTTTTTTTTTATTTTGCTTAGACATTATTGAAAAATTATAAATAGATACTTATGAACAAAAAATATTTACAAAAAGTACATAATTTAAATGGTTTTATCATCACGCCTTTCAGCATTTTTTAACGTAGGTATAAATTAAAGCTAATTTTTAATGAAATAAAATCAATATAGTTATTTTCGTTGTTAGTTTTTGGGGTGTTATGCCGTGTTGTGCTACCTCCTACTATAGCCGACGTTTCGGACAGCGTTGCAGTGTCCATCATCAGGGCAGATCCGGTAGATCCGACGATGTGATCACATGAGGTAGCACAACACGGCATAACACCCCAAAAACTAACAACGAAAATGCTTTTGGCCGTGAAAATCTAAAAATATAGTTATTATTTTTAAAAGCTGGTACGGAGAATAATTAATCTTTCTCATTGGAACCGCCCTGTACGATTGAAAGAACATCTTTTGATGAAATTTGAATTCTCGGCCGCTGGCTGATTAATGGCCCTTAACGTATTATTATAATGTAATGATAAATAATGCTCTGAAATCATAAAGTTTTAAAATACATCAAATTTACCTGTAAGGACAAGGACTGGAATTTTCTTGGTGAGATCCGTCTTCATCGACGCAACCAGAATCTGATTTGATGTCACTCGATTCGGAATCAACTTGGATTATTTCTTCCTAAAATGTTTTCCAAGAATAATTAGATTAACTCTCAAAATAAACATTAAAAATTGAGTGCAGATGTAGATACGTATGAAACAATTAAAAAGATGGTCAAATATTAATTATTTTTGGTTATAGTTGACCTTAAAACATAACCTAATTATCTGTACTAGTCCCAGAGAGAGATCGTAATCTTCATTTTCACACGTTTTGTATGAAAACGAAAAACACAGAAGATACTAGAATGTCGGATGTCTTTAATCATATTTAACATTTCGCAAATGTATGTTTCTTTCAAGTTGTAACAATATTATGGTATTACCAGGTATAAAAACAAACAAAAGAATAAATGCTTTATTTCATAAAATAAATAAAATTTGCACAATGTGAGGTAGACAATTAACATTAATTATATGCTTATTCGTTAATAACTTTACCTTAAAAATAATACAATATTAACGTTATAAAGTTCTGAAGTTTACATATAATATAAGTTCCTGTGCGAGAAGACTTATCTCTAGATTTGTAACACTTCGGATTCAAATGTCATAGTAATGAAATGGTAAGGTGACCACCCAATTTAGAATTATGGAATTTTTATAACACTTGAAAAAATATATACTATAATGTATGAAAATATTTTCAACTATTTTATTTTTATTATATGTAAAATATTAAATTGGTCCAAAACAAATACCTCAAACTACAGACCCATCTCAATCTTACCAATCTTATCAAAAAAAATTGTACGTGTAATCTACGAAAGATTAAACAATTTTCTGTTAAAAAAATCATTCTTTTATAAAAAACAATATGGCTTTAGGAAAAAATCGAACACACTTGCGGCAATAAACGACTTAATCAGTAAACTTAGGAGTGGTATTGATGGTGGAAATTATATTTTATCTATACTAGTTGACCTTCAAAAAGCCTTTGATACAGTAAGCCATGATATACTTCTCAAGAAACTCGAGAAACTTGGTGTAGTTGGTCCTGCTCTTAATCTATTCAAATCATATCTTAGCAATAGAAATCAATTCGTAAGCATTAACAATCAAAATAGTAAGCACCTTCCAATAAACTATGGAGTTCCGCAAGGATCCATATTAGGGCCACTACTGTTCCAAATTTATATCAATGATATTTAGCAATTAGAATTAAACGGTGAAATTTTTTTATACGCAGATGATACTGCAATATTCTACTGGGGTAAAAATCTAAACATATTACTAGAAAATGCACAAAGTGACCTAGAAAGAATTTGCAGTTGGCTCCAATCAAATATCCTAACAATGAATATTAAAAAAACAGGATACATGATTTTAAGCTCAAACCTTAAAATAATTCCTCCTCATGTACCTTTAAACGATTTGCAAATCCTGATACAGGAAAAGTATCTTGGGCTGTGCATCGACAAGCATTCAACTTTTAAACAACACATACAAGATTTAAAAGATAAAATCACACCCTTAATTAGCGTTTTTAGCCGGTTATCATATCTATTACCAATTAAATTTTAAAAAAGTTTATATTATAGTCTCGTACACTCACACCTAAATTACCTGATTGAAATCTGGGGAAATGCGTATGAAACATACATCAATGAATTACAGGTAATTCAAAATAAGCTAATCAAAAAACTATTTCACTACGAATCCAAAACATCCACAAAAATATTATATTTGGAAACAAAACTGCTAACATTAAGAAAACTATACGAGTACAATATATGTCTCCTTATATACAAAATAAATAATAAACTCATACATACAAACACAGAATTCATTAAAACGTCCCAAGTACACAAACATTTTACACTACAACACGATAACATACGTTTAAACACCATTCACACTAACTACGGTAAGCAATCAATTAGTCACGAGGGGGCCAACTTATATAATTGCCTTCCAGATGATATCAAAAATGAAAAAAGTATGTACAAATTAAAAAAAAAATAAAAAATCATGTTTATTCACAAAAAACAAAGTAGTAAAAGTGAATAATATCGTACGGTAATATAATGTTATGTAAATGTTAGTACTGCAATCTAATGTAATTTAAGGTTATGAAATGTAAAAACTATGTATAAATTCAATATTCTAGTTAAGTAAGTGAAAATGTTATTTTCTTTTTTACTGGAATAAAAACTTTAAAAAAAAATGTTTTTCTATACCCATATTAATTATTTTTCTATGTATTCATAATTATTTCTTCAGACATGGGTACATTAACGACTGAACAAATAAATATTTGTATTTAAATAAATAAAATTCCTGTACTGACTAACGTTTTTCTTTCATTTCCACATATTGTTTAATGTATGTTTACAAATAATATATTATGTAGCTGAATCATCGAGGTACCTACTTATTGACGCAACGTTATTAATATAAATATATCATATTGTAAATGTCCCGTCAATTGTAGAAGAAAAGTCACTTGTCACTATCAGACATTAATATTATAAGAAGAAATTGACGACGTACGTTCCTTTCAAATGCTCCAGAACGACGTGCATGCGAGTTCTGCATGGGAATAATTTAATAATTGTATTAATCTAAAGCCTACACCTCAAATAAATCTTGATTAAATAAATTTCAGAAACATAACATAAAATCTTTCGAATCGTATCGAAGCTCTTCGACTGTAGGTACTTACATTGGGTTTATTTGAGTCAGTAGGTGGCGTGACGGTCATCCCGAAGATGCGTCCCGGCGGCAATTGCGGAGCAGTAGCCGCCGCATCACTTCTACCCCTAGGCCCACCCGGAGAGGCCCCGGCTCTGGGGGGCAGTGCCCCCGCAGCGGCCGCAAGGTGCAGGGCTATCCGGTCCTCGGCTGCCTGCTGGCGTTTCAGCGCCACCTGAAATAAAGCTTTCTATAAAACGCATTCCGTTCCGATAACCAGGCGTAGGTACTAATTTATCCAAGAAGTGCTAGGCATCTAAAATAGGTCATCTATGGTAATCCATAATAGATCATCTATCTGCTTCAATATATCCTACGTTGGTTTCAAAACTAAGAACTGGGACATAACCCACGGCATTGGGGTGATCCAATTATTATCATGTGCAGAAGCTCAAGCTCAAGTAAGTAAGAAATTGAAAAGCAATGGAAGATCATCGGGAAGTATTCCGTGGCTCTCCGCGTATAGGATGATTATGACAGTATAATGACAGTTGGATCGGCGACACGATCCTCAGCAAGAGGCAACGACTTAAGAGAAGATAAAACTAAGAATATTTTATTAAATGATAATGAGTGAAAATTAATTTCCTTTTTACTGGAATAAAATAAAATAAAGATAAAGAAAAAAACGCATCGGGAATATGATGCCCCTCGTTGAAAGGAATTGTTGATCATATTTAATATCTAGGTATGTTATGACCACACAAGAGTTTCAATTACCCGAATACAATGGGACTATGGCGACCCCAATTGAGATATGTTGTGAGGATGTAGGGGTGGGAGATTCGGAAGTAGAAGGCAGGGAAACACTTGACTAATCCGATTTCATCTACTAACTACCATTTAATTCAAGTTTTCGATTCTGAATGGTGGTGGTCTTTCACAAAGACGACACTGAGAGTATCTGCAAATACCTAGCACTCTGGTGGAGAAATCAAGGTTACCTGTGCAGCCATGATGCGCTGTCGCTCCTTGATGAGGCCGCACTTGGCGCACTGGCAGTGACGGTACGCGCAGGCCCGCTTGTGGCCTCGCAGGCCCGAGATGAGTCCGTGGTTTCTGCAGCGGGCGCACTTGGGCACTCGGGAGCGCGCGCCGCCCAACATTGCTACACCAACGGAACCTGAGGAACATTTTATATCAATTTGGGAGGCGGGAATGGGCCTCCTGTGTGGAGCTCATGTAAAAAAAAAAAAACATCACACATCACTCACAAACACACACCACATAAAATATACCTATTTTTATTTTATTTAGGTAATAAAATATTTAATTTTATCTATAATTTTCAATTAATTATAAATTTTTATTTTTAGTTTAATTTTAGCTTACTTTTTTTAAAATATTATATTTAATGTATTATGTATAAATTTTTGGTTTTGTAAAATGGAGGACTCAGCACAGGTGAGCTACCCAGTGAGGCCGACATTGCTGAATTGTATTTGAAATGTAAGATATTATACCAAATAAATAGGTGTGTAAGAACATTACGAATTACTTTATCCATACGCATTTCCCTAAACCTGGGAGTTTTCGAAGTATTCCTTCCTTCGAAAAAAAAATATACACAAAGTGTGTTAAGGGACGTACGTGATTTACTTTAACCAGTAATTCCCGACATTATTTGAAGAAAAAAAATTTAATGTCTCCCATGACATTTTTTATTTTTTTTTTAACTAAAAACTTAAAAATCAATAGGTTAAGGGCGAGGTAAAGGATTCTGCTGTTACTCGAGTAAGTGACCAGTGGAGGATATGTGGAAGAATTTTTTATACCTACTTTATATCCTGATGAAGGAAACATTGGTTGTGAAGCATGTTATCATTTTTTTTATTTAAGTTATTGTTTAAAAAAAAGTTTATTATTTTCATTTTGCTTCA
This sequence comes from Limnephilus lunatus, assembly GCA_917563855.2. NCBI lineage: Eukaryota > Metazoa > Arthropoda > Insecta > Trichoptera > Limnephilidae > Limnephilus > Limnephilus lunatus. The sequence continues at coordinate 66,362,613 of OU830597.1, read as the reverse complement.
CAACCAATGTTCCCTTCATCAGGATATAAAGTAGGTATACCTACTTTATATCCCGATTAAGGAAACATTAGTTGTGAAGCATGTTATCATTTTCTTATTTAAGCTATTGTTTAATAAAAGTTTATTTTTTTCATTTATATAGTGAATGTACAATTATTGAATAAGTAAACTTTTACTTGGCAGCAACGTGTCTTGGGAAAACTAATGATATTTTTTAAAAAACATTAATAAATGAGAACACCGTACTTACTCGTATATTATATAAGTTGGTATTGTGTTGTGTGTTCACATGTTTATTTATTACTGCTAAATAAACAACAACTGAACATTTATTTAAAAAATAAAATGTTCTTTCCTTATAAGTTTATATTCAAAGATATTTCAATTGATGTTATGAAAACTGTACGATACAATTTAAATAGATTCACTTTAAATAAATTCTTGAATACATACAGGAACAAAGTTATTTTCACAGAATGAAAACTGAAAACAATCAGATATTTTGATTGGTCTAATGTTTTTATGACTAATAGTTGGGAGTACAAGCGGTGGTTCTTTTACCTTTGTTAAACATAAACATAATGATTATTAGTGTTACTCTTTAAAAATAATAATTATCTAAATACAATAGGATATCTCGTTTCTCAAATTCATATAATTATAATCATAAATTAAATCAAAATCTATCATGTAGGTATTTTGAAGGAAAATTGAAATTTAGAGAAAACGAAAAGTTGAATTTTCGTTATTTATTTTTGGGTTGTTATGCCGTGTTGCACTACCTCCTTCTTTAGCCAAAGTTTCGGACAGCTTTACAGTAGATATCCATCATCAGGGCAGATGTGTGATGGTGAATGGATGGATGGATCGATGATGGACATTGTAACGCTGTCAAAAACGTTGGCTAAAGAAGGAGGTAGCGCAACACGGCATAACATCCCAAAAATAAATAACCAAAATACTTATGGCCGTGAAAATCTTACATTGTATCAGAAAAGTTGAATGTTTTTCGAAAAGTGATAATTGCATTTGTCGTTTATAATAATATATCTGAGTATTATTTGCCAACACCAATATCAGTTTTTTTATAATTTATTTTAGTTACCATTAAGTATGTAATCTATAACGCCCCTTATTTTAATGCTTTGAATGCTGAAATAGTAATCTATCTAGATTCTAGAATATAAGTCAAAATATTGTTTCAGCGTTTTTTTATGCCAAGAAATCAATAAACAATCTTTATCCCTGGACGATTTACAAATTTGACTTAGGCACTTCTAGCATTTAGCCCCAGATTTAAATTTCGGTTTCAATAGATACCATTTTATAACACAAAACTATTACAAAATCGACGATTTTCTCCTGAAATCACTGGTTATAAAATTAAAAACTCGATTCAAAATAAATCATTAAAATGTGTTCACGTACCTAAAAATAATTAGATATTATGTTGCGTCTTGATATTTCCAGAAAGCACTGACACAAGAAACACTGACTGAGAGATTCAAATGTGTCAATCGCTTGACGTTAAAAATATCTACTGAAACAAGTGAAATGCTAGTGGATGCTGCATGGATACGCGGCGGAAAGATATCTTCTCCAGGAATAGAGCACGCCCAGTCAGCCAATGGAAACATAGCACCCCTCTCATTGGGGGATACATCTTGTAACTCACTTCTAGATACATACCAAGTCACGCCCACCGACTGTTCAAATGGTACATCTCGGAGGAAAATGGTATCCTTGAGCAAGTATTTCATATAGGTATTTAATTATAAGGATATGCAGGCAGGACGTAGGGCCTACATATTTAAAGTCAAACAACGTTATCTGCATAAAACGGTAATGCGCGTTTTCATCCCCTGACAAAATATCCTCCGACAAAATATCCCTCGACATAATATTCCAAGTACAAAATGTATCTCCACTAGGCTGAATTCATTTATTTAATTATTGCTTCTTCAGAATTTAAATACATTTTTAGCATGTAATTATTAACCCTACTAAAGTTCGCCTGTATCGGGGTTAATAATTACATAATTTATTAAAATTAACACACATATATATAAAGAGAGTACATAAGTTAGCTTAAGTACAGCATAATATAGTTTTTATTCCATTGAAGTGTCATTGAAGAGTCATTATTTAGATAAAAAAATTTTACCTCACTTAGACATCAATTCTCTCATATAACTATTTTTGAACAGTAATTTATTGTCTTTACAAGATGTCTGTATTATTTTTTTTCCATTTTACTATTTTTGAACAATAATTTATTCTCTTTAGAGGCTTTTTGTATTATTTTTGTCCCGTTTTTTGTTAGGTTAGGTTATGTTTTAGTAGATATTTTGTTAGAAGATGTTTGTCCGTAGGTTATTTTGTCGGGGATATTTTATGGGGGGATGTTTTGCCGCGGGATGAACGCGCGGAATCGCAAGAAGCCACCAAATTATTCCTGGAGGTATTTCTTATTATATAGCCACTATTCATATGCTTGAGTCTCGAGTACCTATCGATTATAATCCTAAATCTAAAATAATACGTTATCAAGATAATGGTGAAATACCCCCTAGGTTTTAAAGTCAAATACATAATGTTATCTACACAAAAAATATACATACACTAATTATATTGTTTCAAAAAATTTGATGAATTCATCGAATATTTGAAGCTAATTTTCACGTTCTGTGAAGGTTCTATTCAAGTGCTGTTGTTATGTATATCGTTATAGGTCAGTTGCTGCATGAAACTGAAATTATCACAGAACTTGAATAGAACTTATACAGAACGTAAAAATTAACTTCAAATATGTGATGAATTCATCAAACTTTTTTAAACAACGCATCCTACGGCTTGAATAATTATTATTTGCAGGTACCTACACATTTTTTGTAGATATGTAAGATATGTTTGACATCAAACCGTCTAATTATGCTGGTAGATACTTGTGTGAGTACCGATAAAATACTTTGCTATCGAATTTTTTTTACAAGTTGCAGAGTTTTCAATTGGTGCATCGAGGAGGAAAAAGTACCTATCGGTAAAATAATATTTTTTTCTTATAAGAACCTTTTCGTTGGGAGGAGGGTTTTCTTGGGGTGGCTTCCCGTTACCTTCCGTACCGCAGTACCAGAGCCGTTAAAGTTGATTCAACCACGCCTCTAGTATTCTGGACGCAAGCCTTGCCGATGTCGATCATCTTCAGCCTTACATTAGTACTCGTACTGATAGGTAATGCTGCTCTGTACCAGGAATATTTTTCGACTTTCCAGTCTAGATCCATCATGTTCTGCAAAAACAGGGGCACCTCGTCGACCTCGTGTAGGATGTGGCTCTTCGCCACGCATGACGGCTATTCCGTTATTCCGCTATTCCTCCCTTACCCTGGGCGTCATGGGGACCAGCGTTGGGTCATCCCTAGATAAAGGTACTACCCTATCCCATCCTTAAGTATCACTAGCGTCTGGCATGTCGGTGTCCACAGCTCTACACGCAGCGCGGGACCGCTAGGAGTGGAGGAGCGTCCACTATGGAAATTGGAGTATGGGTCACGATCCTCAGCAATCAGAAACCGACATGAGAGGAAGAAGATAGGAACTTATGTGTAATAATATTTTTGTCTTGTAGCTTGTGGGTGAGAACTACATAATATTGTGTAAGTAGGTACCTTCGTATGAATGCAATAAGGTAACACTTTTATCGGCATTCTTTTAAGTTTGCATTTTTTTTTAACTTTTTTTTTATATGAATACCGCACAAGTGTCCCAACTGCACCCATCTGAAGCCAGTGAGAATATGGCATCCCCAATTGGGGTATGTTGTGATGCTGAGGGGGTGGGGAGAGGAAGGAGGTAGGGAAGAGGATGGTGGGGAAGGACCTGGCTATTCAGATCTGGTCACCAAACACGGCTAATGCCATTTCAAGCAACGTTTCAATTCTAAATGGTGGTCTTACACCAGGGCGATACAGGGAGTATCTTCCACTCTGGAACGTGCCGCAAATATAGATACTATATATTATTTTAAATGAATAAATTGTAAAATAACACAAATTAATCAAATAAAATTTATTTGCCCGCGACCTTCGGTGTGCGAGTCAAGCGCCTTACCGCTGCGCTACGCCGGCGGTGCATTGCACCATTTGTACAAAATATTCATTCCCAGGCTCTATCTTACTACCAACTAAAGATAATCCATTTAAAAAATCAAGTACCTACGTATAATAAGTTTAGTACCTGTAGGTTTATCAATCTAAGTTGATTTCATCGCAGTCATAGATGTGTAACTTACTGCTGAAAATAGATGCATAGTGGTTAAAAAAAAAAAAATCATTTACTGGTTGATTTTTTTAAATGATTGGTTGGTGCCACGGACGTACAAATTTATATGTCTATGGTTGGTGCAAAAATATCTTGTTTTATGGTTATGTGCATGTATTATCAGCATCAGCCATTGTCATTGTATATAGCCTATGTCTACGTAGTCGAATGAATGAATGCGATGAAAAGTAAAATAACTTTGTTTAGTTCCACTTTATTATATTTTTAAAACCAACCGGTTTCGGTTCATCCCGAGCCTTCCTCAGGGTGAATAAAATATATTAAATAAAATCCAGGAATTTTTTATTATTTTTTTCCCATTATTCGAGTATCTTGATACATTTAAGTATTTTTTTACATACTTTCTAAATTTATATAACTTAACATAAGATACAGGAAATGTAGAAGTAAGAAAAAGTAAATAAATATATATATTTAGTTTGTATAAGACAAAAGTAGATAATGGGAATCCACTAAGGGATTACCTGTGCGTAAGCATGAAGGTTTAGATCATAAGTTCTCAACGTGGGCGATAAAACCCCCTTGGGGGCGTTTTAGACCTTCAGGGGGGGCGGTAGAGGACCAAGAGCAAATTGGGAGGCATTTCAGACTTTCAGGGGGGCAATAGGAGACCCAGAGAAACCCATCCCATTAGGGGCCATTCCATAAAATACCTCACACCTTCAAATATTTTCCCTATCCCGTTACGCCCCCTCCGTTGTGGCAAATGTAACCCCATCCTGGTATCCAATTATGCCCCCTTCGTCGTGGTTGTATCCCGTTACGCCCCCTCCGTTCTGGCAAATAAAACCCTTCGTGTTATCCCATTACGCCCCCTCTGATAGGATTCAGTGATAGAGGGCGCTAGAGATAAAAACATCCTCAAATTGGGCGGTGGGCAAAAAAAGGTTATGGTTTAGATACATAGAATTTATAGGAAAAGTGTTTCAACATCTGCATCATTTAGCCATAATTTTAATTCTTCTATGTAAAGTGTTATTTTATCTGTCATTTGAATGTGTTTTGGTATAAGATTAAATGTCGAGGACCAATAAAACTGCTATGTGTTATATTAATTTGGTATTGGTTTTGGCAGTGTAAACACATTATTAGCCCTTTTGTTAATTCTATTTTCGTTTTTTACGAAAAAATATCGTTTTTTAATACATTACTTATAGTCAGCAATATAAATAATTTACGGATATTGAATATTTTAGACTCTTTGAATAATAACTCGGTCGGGAATATTTTATTTCTATTATACATAACTTTAATGATGCGCTTTTGAGTGTTTTGATAAATGCATCAAGTGCACCACCCCATCCTACAATGCCTTAGACCTTAGATTATTGAAGATTATACCAGGAAAAAGTGATCATTTTCAATTTATCAAGATTGAGTACTTCCTTAAGTCTATAAAAAGTGTATATTATAAGATATCTTAATTTCGAGACGGTTTTATCAATTTGCGTTTTCCAGTTTAGATGTGTATCAATAAATACACCTAAATATTTAATATTTTCTACTTTGACGAGTTCATTGCACAACGAACATGTTTCTTGATTGCAACTTGTATTGTGGGTTCTAATTTTGAGGTTAGCATGAGGTTTGCTTTTAATGTTTTTGTAAAAAGTTAAATAAAAAGTTTTGCTGTAGTTTAAAATAAGTTTGTTACATTTTAACCATGTTCAAACAAGTGCAATACATTATTTTGCCTTAGAAAATGTTTCGATCCAGGAATTTCCGTTTAGTATTATTGCCGTGTCATCGGCGTAGGAGATAATTTGTCCAGGGATTACAAAATTACATAAATCATTTATATACATCAAAAATAAAATTTGGCCAAGTACAGTTCTTTGTGGAACTCCTTTTTTTATCTTTGATAAAAGAGTATTTAAGTGAGAGAGAGATAGAGAACATCAACTTTGGTGGGTGGCGAAGGAAATGTACCTAAGAGGGAGGGAGTAAAAGTAGATATGGGGAAGGGAAATATGTTAAATATGGGGCAGTTTAAAAAATCACACTGTTTTTATTTTTTATTTCTAAAGTTGCTAGATTATTAAGGCGTTGACCATTACATCTATCCCTGAAGATTTATTAAACGATGGATCTTTATTTATTAGGTGCCTTGCGAATTCTGAAAAACCTACACTATTTAGGCATCTCAAATGTTCAGCAACCCTTGTTTGAACATTTCTAGCCATTTTACCTATGTAAAATGCTGGGCAATCATTGCATTTAAGCTTATAGATGCCATAAAGGCTTAAATTATTTTATTTACCCTTAGAATTTATCAAAAGTTTTCCTAAGTTTCTGTAACAAGCCGCTTTAATTTATTTTTGTTTGTACACGTGAGAATGAATAATTATTTATGAATGACATTCTACGCCAACCGTGATTTTTATAGTCTCTGATGATGGGTGTACTATTATATAGAAATTTATTATTTGAAATGAAATTTAGTTTTTTTGCAAGGATTCGATCAATTAAGGTATGTGGGTACCTATGCGTTGTTTATTGCAGTAGATTTGATTTTGGAGAGTTCTTCAGTAAATTTAAAGTTAGATAGAGGATAGAGGAATAGTGACAAGTCTAAACCATAGAATGAAAAGCAGAATGTTTATGGGAAATTTCATTGGAGGAATTATGAAAATTTTAAATACAATTTTGTACGCATGGGACAAAATATTTAAAACATTGCACACGAACATGTCATTGGAGGAATTAGGAAATTATATAATATATGATAGCATTAACTGAGAACGGTAATCTCCGATCAGACAAGGCAATATGGAGGTAATCCACCACTAAGCAATTTCCACCCTTTTTTCTGGTAATCTCTAAAAATCATAGCTGGTGAGTTGACTACCATCATCAAAATAAAATGTTTTATAATTTGTTGGAAAAACTTACACGCCCCTAACTCCATCGATATGGGGATAATTTTTTATGTTAATTTAAAAATATTTTATAAGCGCGGTTTCAAGATTACAAGCGGTGTTTCAACAATCGCCACATTTCGGATTTGTGACTTTTGAATGCTCCCGGTTAATATTCGGATCCCGACCCTGTCCAGCTTTCGATCAAATTGTGATCAGTCATCAAAAATAACCACATGACCGTTATGCTTAAGACCCTAATATAAGACTTAACCCCTTACTAATAAACATATTAAAAATAAAGATTCGCCGGAAATCAAAGTGTTGCCATATAAAAAAAAAATATCAGTGTGGAATTTTACAAAATTAAGGGAACAAAATCGGAGATGGGACATTTTCATGCAGTGACGTCACGAGCTCAAATAATGGATTTATTTATTTAAAAATAAAAAAAAAAACTATACATTTCTAAAAAAATTTACTAACATTTTCGTAGTCTTAGTAAAAAAAATCTATACATTCGATTTTTTCTAAGTCATTATGAAACCCATGCAAGTGGCCTATTGATAAACAACCCTTTAAGATAATATGGTCGAATCCGTACTTAGATATGGAATTCAAACTTGGGGACACTCGAGCATAATTAATATTAAATACATTCAAAATTTACAAACTGCTATAATTAAAAAAATTGTTAAACCTAGCATTTACAAACAAAGAAACAACTTAAAATTACTGTATGGGTCCGATGGCCTACTTCCAATTAAAGGTGTGATAACCCCGTTTTCTCTCGTCTCTTCTTTTGAATTCCTTTTTTTTTTTTTTATATTTACTATTTTTGAATTCTTTCATCCTTTCAAGTCTTCTTGAACTTTTCTTTTGGCTCTGATCGATATTTAATTTTCTCAAAGGCTTTATATGTATGACACACAAGCCTTCATGAAAATGTGACCCTTATTTTCTTTGATTACTACAGGAAGCTATTTAAAACTCCCTTGTACTACATATCTTTATAGATATAAGTACTTAATTAATTAATACGTTATCTACGACCTTGAACGTAAATTTTCGTATTTATGTTGTAAATAAATTCCACCAAACGTTGTGTTATTTTTTTGATTTATGGTGTGGGAACTTAATTACTTTGGTTTTGTGGTACCCTTTGATTCTGAAAGGAGCGTTGAGCATCGAATTTGATTGGTCTATTTCTTGCAATTCTAAATTTTATTTTATTTTCTTTATGAACTAAACTTTCCCTAAACACTATTTCGACTTCCTACCTCTAATGAATTCGTAATATACCTGTAATTAATGACATTTACCTGTTCAATTGTTTGTATAATTAAGAATGACTCAAATGGTTACTTGTTAGTGAAGTCTTTTGTTACTCAAGATTTATTTACTGCTTGGCTCTCCCCTATTTTGGTCCTGATGCTATAACGTACATATGACATTGTTTTAGTAGATTATTGTTATTTATTGATTGTCTTTTAGAACGAACTCAGAAATGCTCTTTTGCTTGCATAATTTGGCTCCATTCCTCCTGCAGATAAACAGGGTGGTCAAAGATCAACTAGAACTTCGCACAGTCAGCCGACGCGATTTTCCAGAGGGCCGTTATACCTTGTTCTGTCAATCTTCCATGTCGTCGTGTACGTTACTCAGGTCTTTCTCTAAGCCCCGAAATCTCCAAATTCCAACTCCTCCGAAGTCTACTATTTACTTAGAGCGAACCGGTTTCGTTCTATACACAATCATATACTCACGGTCTTTGCAAGAGTTCGAGTCGTGAATTCTAATTTCTCGCATGCAAGAGACGATGTGAGGATGCCCCTGTCGAGACTAAAGCGCTAGCTGTAAGCGAGTCCACATCATCCAATGCACAGTACATAAGAAGATATATATGTATACATACGTTTGGGAAGGATTATAACTCGCAATGTGAAGCTAGCTAGCCTCGCATTCCAAGCTCGGATTTCGTGAAAAGGAATTCTGCGAAAAACCTTAGCCGATGACCGAAAATATACATATTAAGAGTAGGAAATATCAATATATAAGAATAAACTAAGAATATTTATTAGTTTTATTAATGGAGAGCTAATAACTCCAGGCTTTTGTTTGTTTGGTTGACAATTTTATTTAAGAGATTGCCATCTCTATTGATTTCTTGATTTGTTTGGTTGACAATTTTATTTAAGAGATTGCCATCTCTATTGGTTTCTTGATTTGTTTTGTTGAACTGTTATTCTAGATTTTCCCCCTCCCCAGATTCAACTCTTTGATATAGATTTTTATTATCCCGTGATTTTTCAAAAGTCTCATGTAAATATAAACTGTAATTTAATCTTCTTGTTACTTTTTCAAATCATATTTCGTTGCTATCCCGTGAACTTTCCAAATGTTTCAAATAGATGATTTATACTTTTTTTTTTGTAAAATAAATACTAATTTCATTTTATATAAATTGGGTTTTTAATCCCTTTGTATTTTAATATCGTAGTAATGTTAGCCCGAAGCAATTAAAGAATGTCAATTGTTTATTTTACCTTTAAATTTATAAACAAAACCGTCACTGACTTCGTGACCCACTAACCCAATAACATACTCTCGAATAAGTACATGAAATGACACGTGTTTTTTGTTTACACTATGCATTCCAAAACAATTTGCCCTAATTAAATTTCTTTATTTCATTGTATTGGTTTCACTTTATATCTGATCGAAGCCCCGTCTGCTAATTTATTATTCAGTATATATATATAACTATATTTATATAGGCTTTATACGTAAATAAATGTGGTTTATATTCTAAATACACATATACATATATTACTTATAAGAGATAATTTCGCATAGAATAAATTTACATAAACTACATATTTTTAATAAATTAAATATAAGATATATGACTCTATAGGAACACGGAAATTATTCAAGTGTAGATATATTTAAAAGGTAGGTATCTGAGATAGATATCACTCAATTTCAATATAAAAGATGTTTTGTTTAATTAACCTCTTTTTTCTGGGAATGTAAATATATATATTTAATTACCCATATATGGATAACATATCAATATAAAAGATATATATGTAATAAACATTTAATCATAATTGTGCAATATCTCTCTGAGATATTTTATTTACGGAATATAATATATAGAAATACATATACATACATACAAGTATAATTCGAAATACATATTTTTATACATTATTTTTAATATACATATATAGCACAGATTTGAATCAAGTAATATTTCGTCGTAATAATATAAATTTTTATACCGATGATCAGCTGTTCTCTCCTCGTCCATGATTCTGAAAATATTTATACTTATGAAAAACTCACCCCTACATGTCGATTCCAGTCGGGTTCTACACGACCACCATTTTTGTTTATATATATTTTTTTCTAACTAATTCAGCTATTGTCTAACTAAATCTAAATTAATCCTTTCGATTTATTATTCCGCTATTTTGTTGAATCTAAACTGAATTAATTGACGACTAATCTTTATTAATCAAAATGTATTTTATTTTCAAAACTCGTTGATTAACCTAACACTTTGTTAAATTAAGTTTAACAAATTAAATCATAATTATTATCCGGAGTAATATTATCATTATTTATTTCGTGTTCTCTTTTTTCACCGAACTTTTATCTAGCAACAAAGTACTATACAATTAAATACCGAATAGATTTTTATCATTTATTGTATTTATTATTTATCTTAACTTCCAGATTTATTATTATAGTTATTCCATTATTAGAATAACATTCTGCTTAAATTATAATTTTTAAGCAATAACCACTTCACGATTATTTACGAAATAATAGATTTATTATTATTTAATCTAACAATAGATTAATACTTTGTGATAGAAATGTTCCGTTCAATCGTACGTTATCTAGCCGAATTAATTCGATGTTAATTTTTTTTAGATTAATATGGTTCGACAATTATTCTCTAAACACTATTAATTTTTTTTAAATCGTTACACTATATTATAACCTTTTTATTTTAATGATAAGTTGAATTTATAAATAAATATATTATTATTCACTGCTGTTATAAAATTCTTTAAACACTGTTGATTTTATTTAAATTCGCTACACTTTATAAATTTTTTATTTTAATGACAAGTTGAATTTATAAATAAATATATTATTATTCACTGCTGTTATAAAATTCTTTAAACACTGTTGTTTCTTTTTAAATTCGCTACACTATATAAACTTTTTATTTTAATGACAAGTTGAATTTATAAATAAATATATTATTATTCACTGCTGTTATAAAATTCTTTAAACACTGTTGATTTTCTTTAAATTCGCTACACTATATAAACTTTTTATTTTAATGATAAGTTGAATTTATAGATAGATATATTATTATTCAATGCTGTTATAAAATTCTTTAAACACTGTTGATTTTCTTTAAATTCGCTACACTATATAAACTTTTTATTTTAATGACAAGTTAAATTTATTGTAAAACTATATAAAACACTTTATTTAATTTTCAACACTTCACAGATTTAATCACTAACACTGACTGTAATTTTTTTTTATAAGTCCCAGAATTCCCACTCCCAATTTTTCTAAGTCCCAAAATTTTTACAACACTTAGAAAATTTTCAACTAATAACCGTATTAGACACTACGTCACGTAACTTCCACGATTTTAATCCGACGATTGGTCCCCGACGACTCCTTCACGACAACTAACTCCGAAAACTGATCTCGATTCTTCTAAGTCCTAGGTTTTATATGTACCTCCAGGATTAGAACATCTTAATTACGCGTTCATTGATTTTCTAATTTAAACTCTAACAACTCGAGATTTCATATATCAATTCTGTCATTTTCGTATCAACGTGTTAAGTCCGGCCCCCTAGATTTTCGAAATCTTCTATCTCTTACGTAAATTGTTCCAGAGTCGAACCTACCATTATGTCAAATTTTGCCCCGTCGTTCCTTTGTCTTCAGGTCTTACAAATTTAACTAAAATATCATGATTTTCGTGTCCTTTTTCTCTCAATATATAATAGGTACGTCTTCAATAAACTGTATGTAATTCTCAATTTGGTTTATCGCTACCAGAACACGAACAAACTCATGTCGAAATCTTCATTACGCATTTTCCAATTTTCATTTCCCTAAATTTCCCCACATTTTCATGTTTCCTATATGAATCAATTCAATTTTAAGCTGTATTGTCTCTACTTATGTCGTAGACTTGAATTTTCTTATTTTCTTCAATTATATTTTATATACGACGTTATTTTTATGATTTCTCTGCTTCATTCTTATGTCATTGTCCATAACTATATGATTAGTTATATTCCAAGCCAAATTTACTGTTTTCATCAATACTTCTGAATTTTCATGAGTTTTCCTTACGGAATCGTCTTTAAACTGTCTTTACTTCATTCTTTACCATCATTTGCATAATTTCCAATGCTTATCTTCTCTTAGAAAACTTCACCCTCTAGTCATAAATATTCAATCTGCTATTTTTTCATAATTTTCATAGAAGAAAATTCCAATTTGACTCTGGGATATGTGTCCGGTTAATTGCTTCGTATAAAAACGTATAAAATTGTGTCTCGTTTCATCCCAAAACCCCATAAAGTATCATCGCTGACATATGTTGATGTTTTCGATTTCTACGTACTTGGTCGTAAATAATAAATTAATATTAACTCGTTAAATTTAATCTCTTTTATCTTATCCAAATATTGCATAAGTTCCATGTTAACTTTTATTGCCCCAAAAGCAATAAAGACTATCATAATCACCCAAAACCATGTCGGAAATATTATTGTTTAAACAACAAAATCGTGTGTGAGCTCGACAACCTTTTTTTACATCAATTGCCTCAGCAATTTGTTCTATCGTCTATAGTATTTTCTCATAGCAAACGACGTAAAAACGATCCCTTCCTTTGAATTAATCTAACGTAATATAACTAGAATAACCATCCTATTTCAAATATATAACGATATCTATTTAAACTCGTCTGAAAACGCAAAATTAAGTCGAAATCTTATATTGTTCAATAAATACTTCCGTTTAAATGTCCGTTTTTTTTTCATTAGATTTTCTTTTCAAATCGTTTTCCCTGACCGTATTGCTTCATTTAAAAGTGACATTCCTAATTTCCATCGTTTTTCTTTCTTTTAAATACCAAACGTACATTTTCCTCTGAATCTGGCCTCCTTTTGTTCTTCACGTTCTCGTTATGCAATTGAGTATCCCTACAGTAGCTTTTCCCACGTTTTCCAGGTCTTTTCTTCAATCTTCCGTTCATTATATTTCCTTGCTATTTTATTGCATCATTTTTTCAACATAATATGGATTTATTTGTTCGTTAACTGCGGTTGTCGATTCCTCTGTTGCACTCAATATTTACCTTTACAATTAGGGTCATTGTCCCAAATGCACCGAACGTGGGATTGTGTTTATCTTAAAGCGTATTGATCTCTCGGGTTGATGATGATTTTTACCCCATAAATCTCAGACTAATGGTCTAGTCCAAAGTCCATCTCTTTGTCTTGAAAAAAGGTAACCTCCCCCTTCTCTGATTGGTAGATCGATCTTAAGTGTTTATAATTGGATCCCTCTGTGTTCTATTTATCAAAACTTGACATTAATTTAATAATTATAGATCTCTGCAGTCTCCATGGCCCAATCAAACTTAATCAGCTAGGTGTCGCTAGTGTGTTGATTTCGTTATAATTCTGAATTATTATTTATTCATTCGTAAGGTGGAAGCTACTATATTTTCGTATCCACTGCGATTCATCACAGTTCCCTCCTCTGAACTCAATTTACTGTGGTTAACGTTGTATCTAATTTTACCTTTTCTTTCTCTATTTTCTTTGTTTATTTATTTATTTTTTTTTTTTTTTCGTTAGACACCGAAATTGTGTTCAACTATAGGCTGGTTATGGTTATCCTTCCTTCCTCATTCTATTATTTTCTACCTCCCTCCTCATTCTATTTCTTCCTACCCCCCTCCTCATTCTATTTCTGCCTACCCCCTCCTCATTCTATTTCTGTCTACCTCCCTCCTCATTCTTTTATTTCCTATCTCCCTCCTCTTCTATTCGGATTGTTAACAACCTTGAATTCGAATCACATTGTATTTTCAATTTTCTTTTCGCGTAGATTATATTTTACTTAATTTTCTTCTAATTTTGATGAACTCAAAATTTTTTTATTATAAAATATGGAACATGCCCCTCGACTCGCGTGTTTAGGTGGTCTTCAACCTGGTTGGACCCAGACCTCCCTTACAATGATTCAAGCAAAGATTGTTTACAACCTCGCGATCTTTTCACCAACTGAAAAGCGGGTGGTCTCTTGGTGTGCAAATAATTGTTTTTATTTTGTTATTATAATTTTCTTTTTTTTTTTTTTTGTGAAATATGTTTGTTCGCACGACCTCACCCAATCCGACAATCAGTGGTATACATGTTTCATAATTTTCTCTTTTATTTAAACTTTAACTTTATTCTCTTATCTCTAATTGTTATTCTATGGTTCATTCAAACAAATTGTTCTAACCTAATTTTTTTTTTCTCTTATACTTAATTTTTCATAAATGTTCTTAACTAACATCCTATTGCTTCATCGTTTTTGTTTTTCTACTCTTTTTCTTCGAAACTTAAGCTAACTATTTCATAATTCAAATGTTGCCTTACTATATTTATCTAATGTCTACCATAATCTATAAGTAAAACTTCCTTATTTCGTGGTTTCAATTTTTTTTTTCTAACTCTATGCATGGTTTATTTCAACTCCTGTTTTATAAAACGTATCCTATCCTATTTGTAGTATAAATTTTTTTTTTTTTTTTTTTTTTTTTTCGTGTGTCATATAATATCTCCAATTCGTCCCTTTAAATGTACTTATGTACTATGACAAACTTTTCCTATTCACTAGTACATAACATGAAATGTCAAAATTTTTCTTTTTTTAAAATCAAAATAAATGAAAGTTTTATAATACCTATTTCTTACTCTATTTTAAAAGGATTGTCGCTTATTAAGTAATCTGTCCACTCAACACAAAAGAATTAAAGACGACCCGCCCCTCGCAAATAAAGCTTATATTTTGTAGAATTTCTTTTTAAATTTTTACGTAACCTAACATGTTTATATTTATTTTCCTCGAACGTGTTTTTTTTTTTCAAATATTTGTGAAATTCACGATCTATTCGATGATTTCCATTAGCTCTAAGCTTGGTTGTTGATCTCTGTTGCTTGTATAATATCTCGCTAAATGAATGGCACTATAATCTCCCTTAATTTCCCGCGTCTTCGGATCAATAAGCGTATAGGTGTTACTGTACGGAATTGAACCAATTACAAATGGTCCCTCGTAAAGAAGATGAAATTTTTTGATTTCCTTCTTCAATAAACTCGATTGTGTAATCTTTCTCAGTTTGACCATAGTTCCTATTTCATAAATTACTAATCTTTTATTGAGATTATAATATTTCTGTCGGTTTGCAGCGCTTTTTTCTAAATTTTTCTGTGCCGTTAATCTTATTTCATCTAATGTTTTCGTAGGTTTTCCACATCCCTGTGTATACTTGTCTAAACTATAGGTTGGTGATTTTCCGAAAGCAATTTCATTTGGTGAAAATCCTGTTGAACAGTGAATTGAATTGTTGTATGTTTGCTCTATTTCTTTAAGGAAAGCTACCCACTTTGTATGTTTTTCGTGACAATAAATACGAAAAATTCTTCCTAACTCTTTATTTACGCGCTCCGTTATATTCGGTCCAGGATTTCGTACTGAAGTATGTAAGATTCGTATGCCCATTCTATCCAAATTGCTTTCCCATTTCTTTGATGTAAATTGTGACCCGTTGTCAGTTAATAGAGCTTCTATGCGTATTGTTTTATTAAAGTCCTCCACACAATTTAACACGGTCCTAGTACTTGCTATTCTTAATTTATATAGTTTCACGAACCTACTGAAAGAGTCTTGTATCACGAATATGAATTTCACCCCTCCCATTCCTCTCGGTAGTGGTCCGTAAAGATCCGCCATGGCTAGCTGTCCTTTTTCTTTAGTTAATATGGATTTACTTGGTCCTACAGTTGGTCGAATTTCGCGTTTCGCCAGCTGACAAAGGTGACACCCCTTTACTATCCGTTTTACATCTCGATTCATTCCTGGCCAATAATATCGATCTCCCATTGCTGAACCTGTTTTAAACATTCCCCCGTGTCCAATTTCTAAATGTATCATCTTTATTAACTCTTCAGTCAACTCTTGTGGTACTGCCAACACCGTCTTGTTTAACCCTGTAGTGTAATATAAGGTTTTACCTATTTTTTTGTAATTTTTCAAATACCTACTTACATCTTTTGTTGGTGGTCCGAATTTTCCCTTGCGCAAATATCCCAAGATTTCTCCTAAAAATGTGTCTTGTTTCTGTAGCTCAATTATATTTTCTAAGTGTTTTCGAATCTGTTTTCTACTTTTTACTGCAAAAGCTGCTATTTCTGGGCACGTGTTTTTCTCTTCTTGTACGTTTTCCGCATCACATGAATAACGAGATAAAATATCAGGTCCTATATTCTCTTTCCCTTTAACATATTCCACCGTGAAGTTAAATTGATTCAAATACAAAATCCATCTAGTTAAACGACCGCTATACATTTTCCAACTTCTCAAAAACGTCAGCGCTTGATGATCCGTTCTAATTATCAAATGTACTCCTCTTAAATATGTCTCAAACTTATGTAACGCATAAATTATCGCCCATAACTCTTGTTCTGACGTAGTCCATTTCAACTCTGGTCCCCTTAAAGCTTTGCTAATGAATCCAATCACGTGATGGTTCCCATCCTTGTCTAATTGATATAACTCACCTCCGATTGCAAATCCCGAACTGTCTGTCTGTAAGTAGTAGGTACTGTTTGGATCGTGATGGTGTAATATAACTGACTCTAAAAATAATGATTTTATCTTCTCAAATGCACGGTTTTCTAACTCTCCCCACCGCCACGCTTGATTCTTTTGTAATAAATCACATAACGTCCGCGTAGTTTCTCCATATTTATTCGCGAATCTACGATAATAATTACAAAGTCCTAGGAAAGCTCTAACCTGTTTTATTTTCTTGGGTACTGGAAAATTTTTTATTGCTTCTATCTTATCGGGGTCCATTTGAACTCCGAAGGGCGAAATAATATGTCCTAACATACGTACTTCTGTGAATAAAAACTGACATTTCTCGAGTTTACAAGTCATGTTTGCTGACTCTAATCTTTCTAGCACCGCGTTTACATGTTCAAAATGATTTTCTTGACTCCCACACGTGTATATTATTAGGTCATCTAAATAGTTCGCACAAAACTCTCGCAACCCTGGCCCTAATATACGGTCCATCGCTCTAGAAAAACTCCCAACTGATGTTTTTAATCCTTGCGGTAGTACCTTGTAAACATATGATTTACCATTGTAAACAAAACCAGTAAATTTTCGGCTTTCCCGACTAATAGGTATCTGAAAGTAAGCGGATTGCAAGTCTATTGTTGTAATATACCTAACACCATGGAAACGTTGAATAATCTCAGAAGTTAGTGGTGGTTTTTCTACCTCTGCCTCCATTTTAGTATTTAAAAATCTGGCGTCCAATAGTATCCTAACCGTTCCATCCTTTTTTAATGTAAACGTCAGAGGACTGGAAAATTGAGTTGCCTCCCTACTAATTATACCTAGATTTTCCAATTCCCTAATTTTATCATCAACTTTATCCCTATAAGCGAAAGGTACTGGATAAGAGCGTTTTACGAAAGGCGTTTCGTCCGTCATCCTTATTTCGTGAGTGTACAAATTCGTTAAACCTGGCCTATCTCTAAACACATTTTTATATTTCATTAAAATTCTTTCCAAACCTTCTTTTCCTTTTAAATCCAATTTTAACCCGGACAAAAATGTCGTTATTCTTCGTTCGAGACACGTCGTATCATTTGTCTCGGAATTTATTTCAATATTATTTAATATTTTTCTTGTGCAATTTTGATCGCTTATCTCTCCTTTAAGCTTTCTATGCGTTATCGATGAATTTACCAACTCTATATCTTTCTTTCCGTTTCCTGTCTTTATTTTTAACTTTCTGTTTTCCCCACATTTAAATTCAGCTGTATATTCGTCTAACCAATTGATACCTAAAATAATTGGTCTAATCAACTTGGGTATTATTAAACACGGCGTATTTATTGTTACATCACCAAACCGTAATGGTACTAAAACCAATCTAGATATCTTTTGACTTTTGTGACCAACTGCCACTCTAATTTGTATCGCTGTCACAGGCATAATGGGATAAAGTTCTTGATCATTTAAATAATTTTCGTAAAATTCCTGAGCTACACATGTGATTTGGCTTCCTGTATCTATTAGGCAATGAACTTCCGTGTTGTCTATATGTGCTTTAGCCTCCGGTAATAACGGTAAATTGCTACCTTTTTCTATTTCCTCGTAATCTCTGTCCTCAAAAATGTTATTAAAGCCCCTAATTTCCCTACATTTTCTTTTCTCATTCATTTCCAATTTATTCCATTCATCCGTTATTTGTTGTAGTGAATTGACGCAGGCCTCCACACACATTTCTTCTTCAGTTCTTGTTTCTTCTGCGCCATTATTTCGCCTCATTAAATTTTTTTCTGCTTTTATTGGGGAAATAATCCCTTCTTCATTTTTTCCCAATCCTGTCGTCAGTTTCCATCCCCATCTCATCATCATCTTCAATGCAGTATGGTGTTTTGGCGCCGGTGTCCCCTCCTTTATATGAGTCGAATCCAACAGGACTATTGGACCAACCCACGGTCGTTTCCCGAGTTGCCTGCGATCACTAGTTCCTTTCCGCTTGATGTGACCGTAGAATTTTTCTTTGATGTACTGTTAATCTTCGTGCACTTACTGCATTCAGCGCTCATGTCTACGCTTTCTATCGCGTGCATCCTCCTCTTTATAGCGCGGTAACGATCACGGTATTTATCTTTCTTGACAGAATCCTCTCCGCTTTTCCTTTTAATGTTCCGTTCTTCCGGTGTACATACCAATGTGTCTAGCTTCCGTAAAAACTCCGCGGCGATAATCTCATCTCCTGTTTGTCCTGAAAACCATAGCGATTGTATCTCTTTAGGGTAGTGCCTCATAATTTCATCAACTACACCTAATGATGTCTCCGTAATTTTTAATGCTTTCGCAAGCTCCCAATAATTGGCGAAGTGAGTGAGCATAGATATGTTCTTCTTGTTATCATATATACCTTCGGCGAGACGACGGCGAACCTCATTTTTTTTTATGTCTCCCCAATATGTAGCTAAGAAATCTCGTTCAAAATCCAACATCGTTTCCCAGCGTTTGTTATAAAGCTTCGCCCAGGATTTGGCCTCACCTTTCAAATTCTCCCGTACAACAATCAACGGATCGGTACGTTTCACTTTTCTGATGTACTCCTTTAAGTCTTCTAGGAAACTAATAGGGTTTTGATTTCCGCCGGAAAATGAAGGTCTTTCCTGCTGCGGTAACATTTCCACAACCTGCAGGACGTTTTTCGGCGCACTATTTTCTTCCTCTCTTACAGCCACTGTCGCCGGTTTTTCCAATTGTCTTTCTAATTCTTGAACTTTGCTAACAAGCGGTTCTAAAGCTGCCTGTATTATCGTCGTTATGTCGCCTATATTTATCGCTGAAGTTCCTGCTAAAACATTTCCTCCGAACGCCGCCACCGTAGCCTCGTCTGTCCTCTTTCCAATACCACGTTTTCCCACCATTTTATTTAATTCTTCAAGTGTTTTCGGTTTAAATATGTTTAACCTTATTAAGTGACAATCTTATTCTACTTATATTAGTTTTCTTAATTATTTTAATATAAGTTGCTTTTTTTTTTTTTTTCTTAAATTCTTTTTCAGTATTTTATTTTATTGCACTAGTTTCTTTTCCTTGCTTTTTTTTTTTTTTTATTTTTTTTTTTTGCAATCTTCAGCTGGCTTTTCCTGTGAAATTAATTGTTTATCATTTTCATGTGGAAAATCTGTTTTTCCACACTCTCTCTCAACATTGCCTTGTTCCCCTTCTGGCTGACCTCCCTCGTTCTCCCCCATATCCTCCATACGCAATGTAGAATATTTGGAACGTTTGAATATGTTTCTAAGCTCATCTTCCGTTGATATTTCTTCAACATCTCTTTCGGTCGCATCCGCCTTCCTCTTTTCGGCCATTTTCGTTATGAATTTAAATTAATATCGACTATATGTAGTTGAAGAAAAAAATTTTTTTTTCTTATTTTTCAATTTTTTTTGTTTTTTGTGTTTTTTTTTTTTTTTTTTTTTATAAATATACTTATATATTTACATATATATTATATATTATTATACACACACATATATATTTTTCTTTTGATGAACCTATCCACCGATGAAACACATTAAATTTAAATTCAATATTAACCTACTCCATTTGTATTACGATCGTAATCCCAAATTCACCTTTACAATTAGTATTTTCATTTCAATTGAATGTATCTAAGTGTTTATGATACAACACGTAATGAATACAGTTAATCTATTTTTTTTTCGAATATCCCGTGATTTTTATTTTGTTTAAACAATAAATGGTTATTGTCTAAAATGCCTACCACCCTTCATATTTCGCAAAATCTATTATAATTTTTTTTTTTTTTGCAATATTTACATTAAATTTGCAAAATCTATTTCGTTGTTGATAACAACTGACATAGATTCCTTTGTGTTCGTCAATTTCTACCCTCCTCGAAATAAACATATTTACTGCAATTTTAATAATCGAATATTTTCAAATCAATAAATACCTATTCATAACTGTTTAACACCGTCATATCCTTCCCATTTGATTTTATCCCAAAACAAATAGCGATCCGATTGAATGAATGTATTTTATTTTTATGTGTTCATATTTTATGTAATGATATAACGATAATCACATAAAATCATTACCATAACAAAGTCATTTAATGTTAGCTCTTTATTCAATCATATGTGTTTGTCCTATAACTGAAGTGTGTTTATTTTTCACCGCAATCGTATACCAATATAGCTCGAGTGTTTGTTTACGTTAGCTCTTATTCCCTCAAAGTAATTTCCCATCGATGTTTTGAATAATTTCGATGTCATTTACTTTAAACTCCGATGTTTATCTTATCAGTATTTCGATGTTTATATCCGGCGCGCACGTCCCGTAATCTTTGTTGACATTAGAGCAATAAAAATTCCTGACCCACATATGTCAAAGTACCTCGTTACAATTGAAGATTTATGATCTGTTTCTTCAACAATTCGTTTAGAACAAAGCTGACCTACATTTATATTATTTACAAAACGATCATAAAAATTCTTGCCCTAGAACTGTCAATCCTAACCCATTAAATTGTAACGCTGACCTACATTTATATTATCACTTTTAAAGAATCATATTAATATTCAAGGTTATTTTTTTATCATGTATTATCGACACCTTTTTAATGTATTTAATTAGAAATGTATTATAATTTTTGTTCTGTTTATTTTATATTTTATTTTTATGTTTCATTATTTATTTATTTTAAATTTTCCGTATGTTTATTTAACGTGTCACTTTTCTGATTTTTAATTAGTTATCACTTTTTTTTTTTCAAAACTGTTATTATTTTTATTTTATTATATATATATATATTTTTTTCTAAGTTTTTTTTTTTTTTTTTGCAGTAATTGGCCAATCAAATTTAACACTCAATCTTGTATAACTCCCATCTCCTTGTCACGTATGCGCAGTTGTGATAACCCCGTTTTCTCTCGTCTCTTCTTTTGAATTCCTTTTTTTTTTTTTATATTTACTATTTTTGAATTCTTTCATCCTTTCAAGTCTTCTTGAACTTTTCTTTTGGCTCTGATCGATATTTAATTTTCTCAAAGGCTTTATATGTATGACACACAAGCCTTCATGAAAATGTGACCCTTATTTTCTTTGATTACTACAGGAAGCTATTTAAAACTCCCTTGTACTACATATCTTTATAGATATAAGTACTTAATTAATTAATACGTTATCTACGACCTTGAACGTAAATTTTCGTATTTATGTTGTAAATAAATTCCACCAAACGTTGTGTTATTTTTTTGATTTATGGTGTGGGAACTTAATTACTTTGGTTTTGTGGTACCCTTTGATTCTGAAAGGAGCGTTGAGCATCGAATTTGATTGGTCTATTTCTTGCAATTCTAAATTTTATTTTATTTTCTTTATGAACTAAACTTTCCCTAAACACTATTTCGACTTCCTACCTCTAATGAATTCGTAATATACCTGTAATTAATGACATTTACCTGTTCAATTGTTTGTATAATTAAGAATGACTCAAATGGTTACTTGTTAGTGAAGTCTTTTGTTACTCAAGATTTATTTACTGCTTGGCTCTCCCCTATTTTGGTCCTGATGCTATAACGTACATATGACATTGTTTTAGTAGATTATTGTTATTTATTGATTGTCTTTTAGAACGAACTCAGAAATGCTCTTTTGCTTGCATAATTTGGCTCCATTCCTCCTGCAGATAAACAGGGTGGTCAAAGATCAACTAGAACTTCGCACAGTCAGCCGACGCGATTTTCCAGAGGGCCGTTATACCTTGTTCTGTCAATCTTCCATGTCGTCGTGTACGTTACTCAGGTCTTTCTCTAAGCCCCGAAATCTCCAAATTCCAACTCCTCCGAAGTCTACTATTTACTTAGAGCGAACCGGTTTCGTTCTATACACAATCATATACTCACGGTCTTTGCAAGAGTTCGAGTCGTGAATTCTAATTTCTCGCATGCAAGAGACGATGTGAGGATGCCCCTGTCGAGACTAAAGCGCTAGCTGTAAGCGAGTCCACATCATCCAATGCACAGTACATAAGAAGATATATATGTATACATACGTTTGGGAAGGATTATAACTCGCAATGTGAAGCTAGCTAGCCTCGCATTCCAAGCTCGGATTTCGTGAAAAGGAATTCTGCGAAAAACCTTAGCCGATGACCGAAAATATACATATTAAGAGTAGGAAATATCAATATATAAGAATAAACTAAGAATATTTATTAGTTTTATTAATGGAGAGCTAATAACTCCAGGCTTTTGTTTGTTTGGTTGACAATTTTATTTAAGAGATTGCCATCTCTATTGATTTCTTGATTTGTTTGGTTGACAATTTTATTTAAGAGATTGCCATCTCTATTGGTTTCTTGATTTGTTTTGTTGAACTGTTATTCTAGATTTTCCCCCTCCCCAGATTCAACTCTTTGATATAGACTTTTATTATCCCGTGATTTTTCAAAAGTCTCATGTAAATATAAACTGTAATTTAATCTTCTTGTTACTTTTTCAAATCATATTTCGTTGCTATCCCGTGAACTTTCCAAATGTTTCAAATAGATGATTTATACTTTTTTTTTGTAAAATAAATACTAATTTCATTTTATATAAATTGGGTTTTTAATCCCTTTGTATTTTAATATCGTAGTAATGTTAGCCCGAAGCAATTAAAGAATGTCAATTGTTTATTTTACCTTTAAATTTATAAACAAAACCGTCACTGACTTCGTGACCCACTAACCCAATAACATACTCTCGAATAAGTACATGAAATGACACGTGTTTTTTGTTTACACTATGCATTCCAAAACAATTTGCCCTAATTAAATTTCTTTATTTCATTGTATTGGTTTCACTTTATATCTGATCGAAGCCCCGTCTGCTAATTTATTATTCAGTATATATATATAACTATATTTATATAGGCTTTATACGTAAATAAATGTGGTTTATATTCTAAATACACATATACATATATTACTTATAAGAGATAATTTCGCATAGAATAAATTTACATAAACTACATATTTTTAATAAATTAAATATAAGATATATGACTCTATAGGAACACGGAAATTATTCAAGTGTAGATATATTTAAAAGGTAGGTATCTGAGATAGATATCACTCAATTTCAATATAAAAGATGTTTTGTTTAATTAACCTCTTTTTTCTGGGAATGTAAATATATATATTTAATTACCCATATATGGATAACATATCAATATAAAAGATATATATGTAATAAACATTTAATCATAATTGTGCAATATCTCTCTGAGATATTTTATTTACGGAATATAATATATAGAAATACATATACATACATACAAGTATAATTCGAAATACATATTTTTATACATTATTTTTAATATACATATATAGCACAGATTTGAATCAAGTAATATTTCGTCGTAATAATATAAATTTTTATACCGATGATCAGCTGTTCTCTCCTCGTCCATGATTCTGAAAATATTTATACTTATGAAAAACTCACCCCTACATGTCGATTCCAGTCGGGTTCTACACGACCACCATTTTTGTTTATATATATTTTTTTCTAACTAATTCAGCTATTGTCTAACTAAATCTAAATTAATCCTTTCGATTTATTATTCCGCTATTTTGTTGAATCTAAACTGAATTAATTGACGACTAATCTTTATTAATCAAAATGTATTTTATTTTCAAAACTCGTTGATTAACCTAACACTTTGTTAAATTAAGTTTAACAAATTAAATCATAATTATTATCCGGAGTAATATTATCATTATTTATTTCGTGTTCTCTTTTTTCACCGAACTTTTATCTAGCAACAAAGTACTATACAATTAAATACCGAATAGATTTTTATCATTTATTGTATTTATTATTTATCTTAACTTCCAGATTTATTATTATAGTTATTCCATTATTAGAATAACATTCTGCTTAAATTATAATTTTTAAGCAATAACCACTTCACGATTATTTACGAAATAATAGATTTATTATTATTTAATCTAACAATAGATTAATACTTTGTGATAGAAATGTTCCGTTCAATCGTACGTTATCTAGCCGAATTAATTCGATGTTAATTTTTTTTAGATTAATGTGGTTCGACAATTATTCTCTAAACACTATTAATTTTTTTTAAATCGTTACACTATATTATAACCTTTTTATTTTAATGATAAGTTGAATTTATAAATAAATATATTATTATTCACTGCTGTTATAAAATTCTTTAAACACTGTTGATTTTATTTAAATTCGCTACACTTTATAAATTTTTTATTTTAATGACAAGTTGAATTTATAAATAAATATATTATTATTCACTGCTGTTATAAAATTCTTTAAACACTGTTGTTTCTTTTTAAATTCGCTACACTATATAAACTTTTTATTTTAATGACAAGTTGAATTTATAAATAAATATATTATTATTCACTGCTGTTATAAAATTCTTTAAACACTGTTGATTTTCTTTAAATTCGCTACACTATATAAACTTTTTATTTTAATGATAAGTTGAATTTATAGATAGATATATTATTATTCAATGCTGTTATAAAATTCTTTAAACACTGTTGATTTTCTTTAAATTCGCTACACTATATAAACTTTTTATTTTAATGACAAGTTAAATTTATTGTAAAACTATATAAAACACTTTATTTAATTTTCAACACTTCACAGATTTAATCACTAACACTGACTGTAATTTTTTTTTATAAGTCCCAGAATTCCCACTCCCAATTTTTCTAAGTCCCAAAATTTTTACAACACTTAGAAAATTTTCAACTAATAACCGTATTAGACACTACGTCACGTAACTTCCACGATTTTAATCCGACGATTGGTCCCCGACGACTCCTTCACGACAACTAACTCCGAAAACTGATCTCGATTCTTCTAAGTCCTAGGTTTTATATGTACCTCCAGGATTAGAACATCTTAATTACGCGTTCATTGATTTTCTAATTTAAACTCTAACAACTCGAGATTTCATATATCAATTCTGTCATTTTCGTATCAACGTGTTAAGTCCGGCCCCCTAGATTTTCGAAATCTTCTATCTCTTACGTAAATTGTTCCAGAGTCGAACCTACCATTATGTCAAATTTTGCCCCGTCGTTCCTTTGTCTTCAGGTCTTACAAATTTAACTAAAATATCATGATTTTCGTGTCCTTTTTCTCTCAATATATAATAGGTACGTCTTCAATAAACTGTATGTAATTCTCAATTTGGTTTATCGCTACCAGAACACGAACAAACTCATGTCGAAATCTTCATTACGCATTTTCCAATTTTCATTTCCCTAAATTTCCCCACATTTTCATGTTTCCTATATGAATCAATTCAATTTTAAGCTGTATTGTCTCTACTTATGTCGTAGACTTGAATTTTCTTATTTTCTTCAATTATATTTTATATACGACGTTATTTTTATGATTTCTCTGCTTCATTCTTATGTCATTGTCCATAACTATATGATTAGTTATATTCCAAGCCAAATTTACTGTTTTCATCAATACTTCTGAATTTTCATGAGTTTTCCTTACGGAATCGTCTTTAAACTGTCTTTACTTCATTCTTTACCATCATTTGCATAATTTCCAATGCTTATCTTCTCTTAGAAAACTTCACCCTCTAGTCATAAATATTCAATCTGCTATTTTTTCATAATTTTCATAGAAGAAAATTCCAATTTGACTCTGGGATATGTGTCCGGTTAATTGCTTCGTATAAAAACGTATAAAATTGTGTCTCGTTTCATCCCAAAACCCCATAAAGTATCATCGCTGACATATGTTGATGTTTTCGATTTCTACGTACTTGGTCGTAAATAATAAATTAATATTAACTCGTTAAATTTAATCTCTTTTATCTTATCCAAATATTGCATAAGTTCCATGTTAACTTTTATTGCCCCAAAAGCAATAAAGACTATCATAATCACCCAAAACCATGTCGGAAATATTATTGTTTAAACAACAAAATCGTGTGTGAGCTCGACAACCTTTTTTTACATCAATTGCCTCAGCAATTTGTTCTATCGTCTATAGTATTTTCTCATAGCAAACGACGTAAAAACGATCCCTTCCTTTGAATTAATCTAACGTAATATAACTAGAATAACCATCCTATTTCAAATATATAACGATATCTATTTAAACTCGTCTGAAAACGCAAAATTAAGTCGAAATCTTATATTGTTCAATAAATACTTCCGTTTAAATGTCCGTTTTTTTTTCATTAGATTTTCTTTTCAAATCGTTTTCCCTGACCGTATTGCTTCATTTAAAAGTGACATTCCTAATTTCCATCGTTTTTCTTTCTTTTAAATACCAAACGTACATTTTCCTCTGAATCTGGCCTCCTTTTGTTCTTCACGTTCTCGTTATGCAATTGAGTATCCCTACAGTAGCTTTTCCCACGTTTTCCAGGTCTTTTCTTCAATCTTCCGTTCATTATATTTCCTTGCTATTTTATTGCATCATTTTTTCAACATAATATGGATTTATTTGTTCGTTAACTGCGGTTGTCGATTCCTCTGTTGCACTCAATATTTACCTTTACAATTAGGGTCATTGTCCCAAATGCACCGAACGTGGGATTGTGTTTATCTTAAAGCGTATTGATCTCTCGGGTTGATGATGATTTTTACCCCATAAATCTCAGACTAATGGTCTAGTCCAAAGTCCATCTCTTTGTCTTGAAAAAAGGTAACCTCCCCCTTCTCTGATTGGTAGATCGATCTTAAGTGTTTATAATTGGATCCCTCTGTGTTCTATTTATCAAAACTTGACATTAATTTAATAATTATAGATCTCTGCAGTCTCCATGGCCCAATCAAACTTAATCAGCTAGGTGTCGCTAGTGTGTTGATTTCGTTATAATTCTGAATTATTATTTATTCATTCGTAAGGTGGAAGCTACTATATTTTCGTATCCACTGCGATTCATCACAAAGGGCTTCTCTGGTATATAATTATTATGGATAATTCGGGAGAAAGCGCGAATAAAAAGTTATTGGCGCATAGTCTCACAACAAGATTTACCGAAAACAAAGGCCTAAAAATACCACGAATATCAAATAAGTATGGTAGCAGAACGCTCGAATATATGATACCTACCTTTGATTTATAACATATTGAATCAAAATATTAATTTTAAAAATAATGAGGAACCCTGCCCTAAACTGACAAAAAAGTGGTTAATAAATGAACAACACATTTATCTATCCTAAATCTTATATTATGTATTAATACTGTAATATAAGCTAATGTGTGTTATGTAATAATATTAAATGGTAGAACCTACAGACAAGCTGATCTGTCATAGCTTTGTGAGACTACCCATATCTTATATTGAACTAAATGTAATTATATTAAAATTAATAAATATTAAAAAATATTTTAAAAAATAAAAATTAAAAAACCTCAAGTCAATTCGTGAGAAGTAGTTTGGATGCAGGTGAGTTCTCTACTTGTTGTTTTGTATATTCTTGTCAATTGACATCTGTATCTGTATTTTCTTCTTAAAAAATTTAAAAAATATAATTTAAAAAAATATATATAATGTCTGTTTATCAGTTGGGTAAAATTTAAATTACTTTTAATACCGATTTAATTGCCGTGATAACATCAAATGTAACAGGAGTAAACAAATTAGGCATTATACCTACTGCTTGCTGTCATTTGTAAGTTTGATAAAGTAAAACAGTTAAGAAAATTTCCAAACACCCTATTTTTTAATTTATTTATTGTTTATTTACATGGTAGGTATGATGTTTATAATACAATTAGAACCTCACTAGGACAAGCCTGTGTTGAGATTAACAACTCCATAAAGTAACAAAATAACACAAAATAATATGGATATTGAATGAACAATACGTTTCTTACAGATAATGGGTACCTTCTAAGCTGAAGGCGGCAGTACATAATAATGTAAACATGTAGGGTGACCATAGTTTTAAGATTTGATTTGAAATAATAAAATTT
Organism: Limnephilus lunatus; assembly: GCA_917563855.2. NCBI lineage: Eukaryota > Metazoa > Arthropoda > Insecta > Trichoptera > Limnephilidae > Limnephilus > Limnephilus lunatus. The sequence continues at coordinate 66,333,510 of OU830597.1, read as the reverse complement.
AAAGGGACTATTAATTTTGCAGGAGAAAAATGAAAACACGGTTTAGACAAAATAATATTCTATTAATTTAGAAAGGACAAAGAGAGAAAATCAATTCGCAATCCTCGGCTAACGCAAATAATTTAACAATCTTTTTTAAAGTGCTCAAAGAATTAGATGACTTAATATGTTCTGGAAGGCTATTAAATATGAGTGGAGCCTTATAAAAATAATTTTACTAACCATTACGCCGTTTCCCCGCAGGGGTAGGCAGAGAGGACGGACCGCCAAACAACTCCGTCTTGGCACACACTCTTTGCCTCATTCACATTCATACATCGTATCATACATACTCTTCTATTATTCTGACTCTTGACATGGCCCGTCTCAAGTATCTGATTCACTTGATATATAATAATTTCTTTAACCAAAAGAAGATTTAGCTTGAATTGCCACAAAGTTCACACCAGAGCCAATTCCAGTAATACGAATTTGCTTTTTTTACATTAACTCCAGACAGGAGGCCCTGAAGAAAATAATTTCCCTCGGGGCCTATGTCATCTGAGATGCTGTGTGGAGGTTCTTTTTGAGGAGAGGAAGAAATGAACAATGGTCTTGAAGAGACTCATGTTGTAAGAAAGAGGAAACACAGAGGCTGGCAAATCATTCCACAGCCGAGCCGTTGAAATCAAGAACGAGTCGTAGAAGAGACCCGTTCTCATGTGACTAACGTCAACCGTGTACAAATGTTAGGCGCGTGTTTGACGTGTTTCCCGACTATGCACCGGTGCCGAGGGGATCAATGACGCTAGTTCCTCGGAGCATCTTCCATTGTAATACCGGTAGAACAAGGACAGCATTTCCACCTGACGCCTGTGCTCTAAAGATTGCAATCCGTCTGTTAAGATTGGAGAATCATGGTCCTTTAGAGTTGCACCAAGCATATCAATGGAGGTCCTGTTCTAAAGATTGCTTCCGTTGAAGGAGAATAGATTATCATTTCGATCCCTTTTAGACGTTATCAGACATGATTGGGTCTTTGAAACATTAAATTCGTCAAGGTTATTCTTACCCCAAGAGAAAACACTCTCGAGGTAACCGTCCATTCTTTGCTTCAAAGCCCTCCGAGCTATTGGGATTTGTGTGGTCTTTGGAGGCTTGTCAAACAAAAAGCTATCATGGACTGTACTGTCATCCGTGTAACAATGAATCGGTGCACAGGCACAGGCGTCAAGTGGGAATGCTGTCCTTGTTCTACCGGTATTACAATGGAAGATGCTCCGAGGAACTAGCGTCATTGATCCCCTCGGCACCGGTGCATAGTCGGGAAACACGTCAAACACACGCCCAATATTTGTACGCGGTTGACATTAGTCACATTAGTTCTTGAGTTCAACAGCTCGGCTGCGGAACGATTTGCCAGCCTCTGTGTTTCCTCCCTCCTACAACATGGGTCTCTTCAAGACCCATGTTCACTCCTTCCTTTCCTCAAAAAGACCCTCCACACAGCATCTTCAAAGATGACATAGGCCCTGAGGGAAATTATTTTTCTCAGGGCTTCCTGTGTGGAGTTAATGTAAAAAAAAAGACAATCGGATGGAAAAACCTGATGTGTGCGGTAAGCCTAAGGCCGGGCGCTAACATCAGGTTTTGCATTCCGATTTCTTCGAGACAATCGGATCGGATAATCACCGTACACATCCGATTCGAAAACCGGATAGGTATTGAGACCGGGGCCACGACATTGTCGGACAGGTTGGACGGCCGCCCGGCCGGCGCGGAAGGGCGTGGCCTATTTTTATTACCGATCAGGTTTTCGAATCGGATGTGTGCGGTGTTTATCCGATTTTCATAAGATATGTATGGTGCGAAGGCATTCCGGTTGTCTGATCAGATAATCGGAAAGCAAAATCTGATGTTTACGCCCGGCCTAAAGGACATTGATTTATCATTAAATTAAAACAAATTACTTTGTATGACACCACTACATAATCTATATTTATCGACAAGTTACAAAAACAAAGTTTTCTTCATCACGATAAAAGATTAATATTACATTTAATTAAAAATGACGCCACAAAGTGTGTTTGCTCAGTTTGAAGAAGTGATTTACCATTGCTTAACATTTTATTTATCTCTACTTGCTGTGTTCTATCACTAAGATAAGATCTGAATGAATGAATTGCTGTATTATTAATGCCTAAAGACGATAATTTTTTTAAGGAGCAATTCGTGGGAAACAGTATCAAATACTTTTGGTAAGTCCAAAATGTAGTAGGTAAGTAAGTCCAGTCTATAATTCTAATTTTTTGCAAAATTCTCAGGAAAATATTTGCTTGTTCCGCGTATAACAATAATTAAAGCTGGGTACTAGCATGTTCAGAATGAAACGATAAAATAATATCAATTGTGGGTTTATCTGCCGACACATTTTCGTGTTCATTAATAATTAAAAATGAGGCCCACCCGAAAATTTCACTATGGTAAAACCAATTTAGTGTTCCGAATGCATAGTCAAATAATTTCCAGTTGCGGTTTCACATAGGTTTACATATTTTTTTCATCACGCGTTTGAGCATTTTTATTGCTAAATTGAATGAATATACACATCGTCGGATCTGCCCTGATGATGGACACTGCAACGCTATCCGAAACGTCGCCTAAAGAAGGAGGTAGCGCAACACGGCATAACACTCCAAAACAGTGGCGTAGCGTGGGGGGCGGCAACTTTCACAATAATAATGTTTATAAATTATTTAAGAAAATAATTATTATGATTAGAGAGAAACAAAATGTAAACATCGTTGTACCTCAGTGGCGTAGCGTGGGGGGAGTAAAGTTGTTTTTTTATGTGTTCTGCGATACTTTCGTTTACGATTCCAACTCTTTCTTTTATTATTTATTATAAATGTCAATAATTATATTTTTTTAAGCTGCAAATTTTGTAATTCGTAGGAAAACCGTACACATATTATGAGAGAAATTCTAATTAAAGCTGGGACCTCGCAAACAAATTCACTCGTAATTAAATCCAGAATAGGGTACAATCACATTTTTTTTTTGTTTTACCAAAAATTAAAGAAAAAAATTAGAAACTGGAATATTCAAACATTTTTTTTTTACGATAGGAAATAGTCCTTCAATAACGTTTTGAATATTCATTTTTCAAATTAGCGCTAAAACGCCCTTTTCGCGCGGTTTTGGCTTGTGACGTCACTGCGCACTTCTTGACAGCTGTCATAAGTCGCAAGTCGTAATCCAGTAATCAGTCTGCAGTTGATCATTTGTTTATCGAAGAAAATGTCCGTAGATACCGTTTATAAATACTGTATTGTACCAAAGTGTACAAATACAACATCTTCAACACCAAACAAACTATTTATAAACGTCACAAATAATGTTATTGTGTGTAAAAAGCGGTGTCATGCGATGAAAAGGTACATGTAACTGCCATTATAATCGCGTCGATTTTTGGCAAATTATCAGACTGTCTTTGTAGAAAACCACTGTCTGTCATGATAGTATGTATTTACAATGTATTTTTTACACAAACGAATGGGCTTAGGATGCATAACTAAACGATTATGACTATCAAACTTATTCAAACCAGCATAGCAACTGGAACAAAAACTGTCAAAAACAATTTGACGTGGGACTAGGTGGGTGCGTTGTGACGTCACAATCTCGCAAGTCAATGATGACTCGTTTTTGATATATGAATTTTCATACAACTTTAAAAGTGAATTAATTAATTTAATAAATTTTTTTGGGGGTTTTAGGTGTGATATTCGAGTTTAGTTATTTTTTTTACTTGTATTAAATGCATTGAAAACACTAAATTACACATACTGCATGTACCCTATTGTGTTCAGAATGTAATGATTGAATTTCAGTTATGTAATCATCCGCTGAAGAAGCATTTTGAAGGACACCATTATTTTACTCGAAGTGCATTGGAGGTTATCCACCACATACCCGCCTCACTACTAGACCTAGAAACTATATCTCTCTCACTCGAAATGTAGCTATAAAATTCTCTTTGCAGACTATGTATAAGATAAACCATTTTTATATTCTGAGTATAGGTTAAATTCACCAGATACATATTTAATTTAACCCGTCTAATCACAGAGACGCAAATTGTCCCACACATTTAATTTTAAAATAAAATTGTATGAATTCGGTAAAAACTGAAGAGACTGTTTTATTTTTAAAAAATTAAGAAAAAGGATCTGTATTTAAAATTTTAAGTTTATTCTATTTTAAGTACTTTTATTCGAATATTCGCAGGTGTGTATTTTTGAGCCAATTTACATTACCAATTTCAAAATTTAATTATTTAGAAACAAAAATGTACTTATAAGCACGTCGGAAATATTATTTTATCTAGATTTTAGAACAATTTTGTTTTTTGCAAAAGGGTAAAAAAAATAACTAGGTAATAAAAAGGAACATTTAAAATGCATGGGAAGAACCGGGAATTTTGTCCGCAAACCTTGACAGGCAAAAGTTTATAGATATTTTTTTCTTATTATTATAAAGTTATTTTCTTATTATCTAGTTTTCAGAATTTAAAATTCCAATTTTGGATTAATCTTCGAACACAATTCGAAGCAAAACATTATCTTATTCGAAGTGCAGTTATACAATTCTATTTGCAGACTCTGTATGTGCTGCCAAAATCAAGAAAAAACCGTTTTCATGGCCTGAGTATATGCCGCATACAGACTTAATTTAAATCAATTTTGTGTTGAGAATGTAAATTTTCAGTTGTGGATTCATCTGCTGACACATTTCAAAGGAAAACATTATCTTATTCTAAGTGCAGTTACGAAATTCTAGTTGAAGAAAACATATGTGTGTGTTGCCAGAATCAAAGAGAAACCGTGTTCATGCTCCGAGTGTAGTTTTAATTCGCCGCATACAGATATAATTTAAACCAGTTTATTCGGTGTGCAATTATAAAATTCTAGCTGTAAACTATTTTTTTAATGCGAAAATAAAATAAAACATTTTCATATTCTGAGTGTAGTTTTTATTTACCTCATTCAAAGTGGTTTTATGTTCAGAATCCACGATAAATAAAATAACGAGTTGCAGATTCATTGTGTACCGAGTGAAGCTTTATATTTGAGTTGAATACCAAATGCTGCAAAATTCTGAGAAATTGATTGTTCCGTGTGTAACTATTATTTGGGGACTCTACCGCAGAATCAATCGTAAGTTAAAACGTGCCCTGCGTTCTAAACACGGTGTAAAAGTTCTAGATGCAAAATTCTCTTACATGGATACCATTTTAGATTTCCGACAGCAGTTACAAACTTTGTAGTAGAAATTATAAAAATTATATGAAATATTCTTATTGGAACTTTTTTTTTTAATGCAAAATTTTGAACTAAATGATAAAAATATCGGTAAATATGATGTTATTCAAATTATTAATGATTTTTTTGGCAGCGGCAAAATTTGAAATGTATGGCAGTATTAGTTACTCCAATATATATATATGTGTTATTTTAAAAATCTCATTGCTACTCTTGGAAACAAGAATTAGTTATTAGCTAAATACCTGGTACGGAAAATAATAAAATCTTTTTAATCGGAATCGCCTTATATAGTTGCAAGGATACGATCGCAAATTTGAATTTTGATTTCTTGGCCGCTGGGCAAGCGATATTGTGTGTGCGGTGATCTTTTATAGCTAAGTCTGTCGGCACTATAAAACAGTTCTTTTTTCTAATATTCAGTCACTAAATAGCCAAATAATGTAAGACAAAGTCACTTTATGTGGACCCATTTGCTTTTTTCTATGGATTCTATGCTATGTCGCATTGAGCAGTTTAGCGATGGTTTAGCGCAGGGGGGTATAACTCCGCTTCATTTCTTCAACCGAGTTCAAAAATGGTAAATTTCTGTGACTGCGTGACGTCATACCGCGAGGACCAATGGAAAGCTTGACAGCTATGCGTATGTGTAATGTGTATGTGTATCAGTGTATAATGTATAATCTATAATCCAAAATGGTCGCTCTAAAAAATGTCACGCTTTATTTACCCGAGCGCAATCTAAAACTTTAAACATGTTAATATCAGCGTGGTGTGGAATTAGCAGACTTGAATACATTGTTTACCCGATTTTGAGAACTCGTGCATGTGTTTTTGGATAATACTATCGTGAAATGGCACATTGCGATTGAATGCATAATCGTCGTGAATTCATAACCTCCAGGTACAAATATTTATGTTGATTATTTATATGGAATTTTAAGCTCATTTCGTACGGCTATTTTAGCGAATAATTACAATCACTTCATAGTGTCATAGGAACATTAATTTAATCTTGTTTTCACGTATTTATAATGTTTTGTTTTGATCTGTCTGTCTTTATGTATCTCACGAGTTTTTCTAATACTTTCAGCTCGAAACACCAAAGTGACAGATATAGTGTCAGGCTGCCTACTTTCTACCCCTACAGCTGGCAGGCTGGCGGAGACTACAAATGCTGGAGTACACTCATTTCCTTCAGTAACGTTGTGGTGTCATACCGGGAGATTGGGGGCTGACTTATTCCACCACTTCCTGGCACCGCTGTCCTTGAGAGAACACGAGAAGGAAGAGTCTCGACAAGAACGACACATTCTCAGTACGCCTTTTCTATTCTGTACTTTATATTTTTGTCAGTAGAGGGAGTACGAAAACAGTGTGTAATACAGTTGTGAATGATGAATGCTTGAGAAGGTGAATGAGTTTGTATATCTTGGGAAGTATGTTTACAAGAGATGGGAAGGTTGATAGAGATATTGGAGGAATGAATGGCGTTGGCGCTAACAAAAAAACTGAAAAGTCTAAAGAAGTGAAGATAGCAGCCCACAATGGATTACTGTACCTGAGGTATGGCAGTGAGGAACTGGCAGAGGAAAGATGAAAGTAGACTGAATGCTGTATAAATGAGATCCCCGAGGCGTAAGTGTGGTAAAATCATGTATAGTCCCTTTCTGCCTGTACAGAGTATAATTAAAGCAATATATGTATATTTTACGCAGCAAAGCGTTTATTGGTCAAATCGAATGTACGAGTATAGTTTCATATCAGTGATCGCTGAACCGGTGTATGAAATTTTTTGCTATAAGTTAAAGTGGTTTGTCTACTTTATTTATAAGTTTGTGCAGAGCGCCTTTGAGGTGATTTTTTTACAAAACTGGCGCTATTCAGATCATTAAAATATTATTATTTATGATCATGTGAGAAATGTGGAGATCCGCAAAGAATGCAAGGCTAATCGTAATGAGTAAGATTAAGAAAGGGACCCTCAGCATGGAATGTAAGTAATATGACGCAGATGTGAGTGGTAGATGAACTCAGGGATGCCAGAGGAGAAGACCTGACACGATCAAGTGAATCAGATATACTGCCTCGGGCCACGTCAAGAGTCAGAATAGTATGTATGAGTCGATTTGTGAATGAGGCAAAGAGTGTGTGCCAAGACCGAGTTGTTTGGCGGAACGTCCTATCTTTCCACCCCTGTGGTGAAACGGCGTGATGGTTAGTTGGTTATTCATGTTTTTCCTGTTTTTAACTAACTAACTAACCATCACGCAGTTTCTCCGCAGGGGTAGGCAGATAGGACGGACCGCCAAACAACTCGGTCTCTGCACACACTCTTTGCCTCACTTACATTCATACATTAATAATAATAATTGGATAATTTATAGAGCGCCGTTTTTGTGAAAAATCACCTCAAGGGCGCTGTACAATTTATTCATACTTCTTAGGTTCTATCTAATTTTAATATTTACAAATGGATACATAAACATACTTACCTGCAGGTCACTTCCGATAAACACTTTAATTAGAAAGTTTGTGCTTGGAGAAGATACGGCTTTGCTCGCGGAGGACATTATATTTAAAACACTGGACATTGCATGATTTTACATTTGCTACCCCCATCACTATAAGTATTAAATTTTAAAAGATTTGTGGCAAAAGTGGAGTTGATAATATCAAAATATGTATTTTAAAAGACTGGAGAATTTAGGGCTGGAGAATGTTACTAAAATGACCTTTAAAAACGCTTACAAATAGTTAGTTTTTACTTTATTTTTTATTATTATTATTATTGTTATTTTTTTTTTTTTTCTCTACATTTTTAGGTTAGTTATTTACAGTGTCGCGGGCATTGAATGTGAAGGTGAAAGAATTTGAGTTTATGGATACGACTGTCTGAAAAGGTGGGTTTTAAGTTTAGCTCTAAATTCTGCCGAGTCTGTGATAGTTCTTAAGTCATATGGCAGTGCATACATTGTCTCATACATTCCTATTATTCTGACTTTTGACATGGCCCGACTCAAGTATCTGATTCACTTCCTCGGGCGTCCCCGTCTTCTTTTACTATTCACAAACGTTCATTCGCTCTACATGCCCTTGTATTTATTTCCTTCTTCTTGTATTATTGTATTGTATTTCCTTGTTTCACTAATCCTTGTATTTCTCTGTTTTTACCTGTTTATAATAAAATATTAAAACATATTATTGAGTTTTCATTTATTATGACATTCCATTTTATTTTTAAAATAATATTTTAGGCTAAAAAAATTGGGTAGGTACTGAAAGATAATTATATTGTCTATGGTCGAGCCTTTTATTGTTTCCTCTATTCTTGTCGATGGTGTCTATGACGTCATACCGCGAGGAAAAAAAAAAAGTTGTCACATTTATGGCGTATCTATGGTGAAATAGCGTTGAAATTTTGTCTGAGCAAAAAGCAGGAAGTTATCAATCTAATGACTGGTTTATTTATGGTTTAGCGTATTTTAGTTGTCAAAATTGTCTTGGGCGTTTTGAAGTTGCCTCAGTTCGAGAATAAGGAAATGATTTACGTTCGTTTTAGATGCAAAAATACCACTTCTTCTTGTTCAACATTACATACATAAAATGTGGTTCCTAAAATTGCTCGTAAGCTTACTGTGAAATATTACAAAAGTTCTTCCTACCACATCTAATTTACCAAAACAGCCCTTGTTTAATCCTCCCACGTACATGTAAAGTTCAATTTCTAGCATATGTCCAGTAATTATTTAACAGATATGATCCGAAATTCTCGATTTTAAAGCTTATCGACGTCAATAGATAAATTCAAAATGCCAGAACAAAGTAATGATTACAGAGTTGTAGTGTTTGGGGCAGGAGGTGTTGGCAAAAGTTCGCTCGTATTACGTTTTGTAAAGGGCACGTTTCGTGAATCATATATACCCACGATTGAGGATACCTACAGACAAGTAAGATTTGAATTTCTGTACTGCACTACCTTTTTAAAATATCCGCTTTGTTGTGTGAAACAAAATAATTAGACTTTGTTTAAGTATGTACCCTTTGTATTTTTCACTTTATTTTTGATAGGTGTTTGTATATTTAACTCCCTGTCGTGAATACGATCCGAGTACCACAGCCCCATCAGAGTGGGAATCCTTTCTGTTTGCTGTTATTTTAAACATGACAAGGAGTGAATCTTGCAAGCACCTTTATTTTGATATTGCACAAAATAGACTACTATTGTAAACTCTGACGATTTTGATTCTCTCTCTGACGATTTTATATCAAATCAAATGTCGGCTTCCAGTTGTCCAAAATTATCTTGATTCCTTATTTATGACTGAATTTCAATTTTTTATTCTTTATTTTCAGAACACAAATATTATCTTCTGTTAGTCTCTAGGCATTCACAATAAATGTGATATTTATTATAATATATTATATTGTCGGGTAATTCTTCGGAACAAACGTCAACGGTTAATACGCACTTTTTTTGATAAAACTTTTAGATTCTTCTTAATTACCATAAAAGACAACTATTTGCATTGGGGGAGGTTAAAAATGTTACATTTTTAATTTTAGTTACGTAAATTGAAAATTTGCTTTAACACTGTCAAATCACTCTGTTTGCAATATTATTGTTATTTTAATATGTTGGTATTACTGATATTTTACATTGCACTGGCTGTATAAGATAACGAGTGGCTAGAAAATTAGTTATACCACCAATTTGTGTGAATTAGGTAAACACTAATTTGGTTAGAAACATTGTTTGGAATACAAACTAGATAAATCCTGGGGTGTTTTTTTTAAAGAATTGATGTTTAACGATTTTTTTTGTCAATAAAGGTAAGATGTTATGTTGGGTTAGTAGGTTAGGTTAGGTTACGTTGGGTTTAGTAGGATTTTTGGAGATCGCTGGCAACGGTAAATATGCACTTTTTTTTTTTTAAATCTTTTGATTCACCTTAATTACATTAAAAGGCAACTATTTGCATTGGGGGAAGTGGAAAATATTTCATTCTAAATTTCGATTACGTAAAATTAAAATTAGCTTTCGTCTTGTGAGATTGTACGCCATTAGTTATTAGCTCATTCGCTCATTATTTTAATTTCGGTAATTATTTTTTATAAATAATACATTCTTTATAAATAATACATTCACTTTTGTATCAAAAACCGTGTTACACAAACCTAGCATAGCCGTTAAATTACTTGAAAACTGGGATGTTTTTCTTGCCTTGACGCGAGTAGGCGTTATAAAGGGGCACTTTCTTTTGAATCACAAACCATGTTACGGTTTCGCGCCTTTGAATATATTGCCATGAAGTCAGTTACGGTATGATGTAGCCTTCCATATAGTATCAGTAATACCAACATACAGTGGCGGCTCGAGCACTTCTTTGATGGTGGGGATCGACATTTTTTACGTACTGTACCCGCTGTACCGTAATCTCACCACCCGTAGAATATAATATAAAATTTCAAAAAAAAAATAATATGGTCTAATCATGCTAATCAGATATCTAAGCACAAAACAATATAAAATGTCTATTTTTACCAATTTACAATATTGTACAATTAAAATAAAGCTTTATCTTGCAAGATTATTATCGAACGCGAGCGATTCCCGCCCGTAACTCCGCAAACAAATGGTTCAGTGGGGATACACAGAATTGTCCCCGCGAGTATTCGAATTCACATACGACTGCGCATGCGCGGTTGCATACGATCGCGAAACAACGCAAGGAATCTATGGGGATAGCTCGAATCGTCCCCCAAGTGCGCAGTAGATCTGCGCACTGAGAAATAGACCCGCTGTTCTCATGCGCCGTATATTGTTCGCTGTACGCGCGTCGTTTCTTATTAAAATCATCCGGATTATTTTTTTGTATTTTATTTCTGCAAATTTTAATTACGAGTACTTTTATTTTTAAAGAATTCATTCATTTTGGTGAAGACCGACTGTTTTTTCCTTTAGTAGGTTCGGGTGTAACTGGTGGGGACTATCCCCATTGTCCCCCTGTGAAGAACCGCCACTGCCAACATAATAAAATGACAATAATCATTACAAATTGCATATGGTGAAGCGTTGTGTCTAAATACGAAAGCAAATTTTCAATTTACGTAACTAAAATTAAAAATGTAACATTTTCAACCTCCTCCAATGCAAATAGTTGTCTTTTATGGTAATTAAGAAGAATCTAAAGGTTTTATATAAAAAAGTGCTTATTAACCGTTGACGTTTGTTCCGAATATTTACCTATTGTCGGTCCAATGCCAAAGTCACGAATCTGCAAAAACATTATTTTAAGAGATATTGAGGTGTTTAGAATTGATGTCATAAATCGATTTATATTATTAATAAATCTCTAGTTTATTCATACTGATGTTTAATTTAAAAATAAATGGCATTTTAAATGGAGCATACTCAAAACTGGCAACATTGCGGATTCGTGACTTTGGCGTTGGACCGACGATATACATATTCGGAATTTTGTAGAAATGGTGAGTGAGTTTTTTTTTTTAAGAACTCCAAAACTCATCCTTCAAAATGTAATACAGTAGAATACGGATATAACGACTTCGCTTATAACGGCTTACGGTTTTTAGCGAAGACAATATAAACTCAGTTTCATAGTTAGGTACTAGGAAAACATATCCATTTAGTATGACAGCGTTTTAAAAAACCAACTGCTTAAAACGACCTATTTTAATGATAATTCGTCCAGTTAGAACGACACGCAGTGTTTTGTTTACAAAACCTACTCACCAATACCTCGCCGCACTGCGTCTCGCCCACTCCCCGCGCCCGGCTACTCCCCGCACGCTAACACCTATCCTTATTAGCATGCGTAAATCACAGTCAGTGTTTATCATCTGTTGTGACTAGGTTAAAAGCTCGACACAATGAGTTCTGTGAAGCTAAAGTATTTATCAATTGAAGAAAAAAGTATTATATTATACCGTTTAGAAGCCGGTGAATCAAATGTAACCCTATTAAGGAGTTCAGCGTGTCTCATGTAAAAACAAGCTTAAATTATCCGGCCGTTTTGTGTGTTGTCCGGTTAGTACGAAAAAGTATCGCCGGCCCCTTCAGGGTCGTTATATCCGGATTCTACTGTATTTTGAAAATATCTCCCAGAATAAATGGGTGCGAGGGGTTTAATGATTCTTCTATAAAGAGTCAACAAATGTGAGCTTTTTTTTAATTATGAAAGTGAAATCCGAATGAGGAAAAATTAAACACGTCAGCTACAGATTTTAAAAATAATAAGCTGCAATAGTAAAAATAAACAAACTAAAAGTAAACAGTAAAAATATAAACTAATTTTTACTACGATTTATTATGTTATCTTTTGAATCAATTTGTTTTTTTTAAATCTAATGTATTAAGTGAAAAATCATACTTTTGTCATTCGCCTTTATTTCATATTTATCATTCTTTGCTACTCGCTACTATGTTTTGCATTTCGCTTTTATTTTTTTTTTCTTTTATGTATTCAAATTATAAAAATCAGTTTATTTATGTATAAACAAGTTCTGATGCAGAAAAACTTGATTATAAATAAACCGTTTTTTTATCATTTTTATATTAATATTATTGAATATATAGGAAAAATTAAAATGGGATTCTTACAAATATTTTGAAAACAAAAAAATTATTTATAAATTTTTTTACAATATTTTCTCACTCACCACTCTTTAGAATTACTGCTTTTCTCTTTTTTATAAGTACTTGTGTAGAATGTTTTTTTATTCTAGATTCATTGTTAAAATCATTGCTGTTTTGAAACTCATTTTTTCAGTTAATTTGTCGTAGAATCATAACTTTTGTTTGCTATTTATTATTTATTTGCATTTTTATTATTTAAGTTAAGGAACTAATACCAAAATACTGTATAATAGTAATTGCCTACTATTAACCTGTTATCTAGCATAAGAAGACGAACAATATGGCAAAACATCATGATGTTCTTTATCATTCCATTTGGCCTGTGGATTTTTTTATTTTTGTTTTCGGCTACACATGTATATAATAAATAAATAAATTATAAAAATTGTTGTCTGACCCCTGTGACGTGGTAGCTATAAGCTTATTTTTTTAAATCTCCTTTGGAATGTTACTCTGAATGTACCTACGACTGGACGCAATTAACTTTGCATGTGGCCAAAAGAGGAATTAACCATTTATAAAATCTGTAGATCTTTTGTATCATCAAAAAGTGCACTAGTAATGCCACCTACTGCAAAGTTACTTGTGTCAAGCTGTACCATCTACTTTATTATTCTTCCGCTTTTTGTTTTGTTTTTTGTAAGTATCTAGTTGTTTTTTTGTCTTTATATTTTTCATTAATAAATGTTGTACCTTTTGAATCTTTTTGTTTAATTTATTGCCCTTTTTACATACCTACCTAAAAAAACTCCCTTACTTATTTAAGGTTTACATATATTACCAAATTTCCTGAATATTAAGGTGAGTCAATCACGTCAGAATCACATTCTTATCAAATAATTTTATAAGTTCAGAAAATTACATTTCACTTAATCATTTTGTATTGGGGCTAATATATGTATGTGATAATTTAATTTGATAGATAACCACCTTAAGGTTTTTCAAAATACAAATAAGTTGAGAATCTCAAGAACACCTCAAATGCTTCTTTACAACCTCTCACAGAAATGTTTGCTGAGAAGCTCATAATATGCCAAGTAATGCTACGAATTTCTCAGTTCTGAAAGAAACTTAGACTTCTTCCTTAGAAACACGTAGACGATATTATTACATACCTGTATAATATATTTCTAATTGCACAAAATGAATGTTCCGCTCACCTCTTTCTTTGCTTTTTATTGATGTTTTTTGCCTATCAGTGTAGTAGAAACATATCCTGTAAATCAGATAATAAAATGACTTTATTCAGTCTTTCACCAATCCTTCAAAATAGTTAGTGCTGTTTAACTTTGAAAGGTAAGATTTTATCCAGGTCTCCAGCAAAAATACATTTAGTTAAGCAATACATAATTGATTATAATAACATTTTGAATAAACTAAACTCTTCTAATTATTTTGCCTAATATGCTGTCACTGCAAATCCAAAGTGCGCTAAAGTCTTTGTGAAGAGTGATTCTGTATCTTTTGCATTAATTACGCATAAGCCTAATAAGTGTTCATAAATGTATTATTTTGATATTTGTACGTGATGACACTCGATTCGCAAATTTTCCTGTGACTGGCATCTCTTAATGAGGATTAAGAGGCAAACGCGCCGTCATTTCTGGTGTCAGAGTTAGTTAGTTTTTATGTTAACACAAACGCAGTATTTATATCGCATTTAAGAATTTTTTTTTAAAGAAAGACAAATGTCCCCGGGTTACGAATAATCTGAAATATTTGAAAATTTCCTACTACCACTGATAGAGAGAGAACTTAGCCAGCTGAGGAATTGAACATGTGACGCCTGGGTGGGAACCAAACGCGAGCCAACTCAGCCTTGTGTCGATTTAACATGTATTACGCTGTCGCAAAAGATACAGAATTACCCTTCTGAAATGGCTGCAATCATCTTACATAATAAAATAATAACTTCTCCGGTAATAAAATAAGATTTTTCCAACACATGCGAATTTTCCTACCAATATTAAGTAGAGATGTAACGATACCTGCAGATACTGATATATGGATTCACCGATACAAATTTTAAAATTATAAAGATCAAAGTTCTCTTTTTTCATGATCATATTAAATTAAAAATAATGCCTTTGACAATGTTTGTCTTTTTTAGATTTTTTCTCTTAGAAGATTTTTATTTTGAATGCCGAAGAAATCAAAAAAAAAAAATTTCTTTGAGACTCTGATTCTATTTTAATATTTTCCTGCCAATTTTAGAACTTTATTTCGAAATTAATCAAAATACTTTGAATCTGTATCTTCCAACTTTTTTAATAATATATATGTAAGTACTTCATTGTTTTATGAGCAATTTTGTAATCTATTGAATCATACTGTACTGGTCCGACTGGTCATATCGGTTCCCGATAATTGACTACATCAATCGTTATCTGTACTAGATTTGCAAAATAAGTATCGTTACATCCCTAGTCAATAGTATTTGCAAGACTCCCAGGCGTGAAATCGCCACCTCTCCTGAAACTTTGCCAAATATGACTTAGGCTGAGATGGACTCACATAGTAAGTGGAAGTTATCATCAAAAGGAAAGGAAAAAATCTTGCTTTCTTATGAAAATGATAAAGCTTTGACTAGAGCTGACATGATTTACAACTTAATGGCAGTGAATTTAAGGTAGTATGCTCATTATTTACGTATTTATTCATATTTCAACATAACTGTAAAGTAATTTCCTGTCAAACTTCCAATCAGCATTGCAACAATCAATAATACATTCCTTTATAATATAGCCTGCCCAATAAATTAGGAATTGACCCAAACTCAAACATAGGTTTGTGTGTATTGGTGTATTATGCATTCACTTCCAGCAATGATGTCCTTGCCGAATGTCACTGAGAAACAGCGTTTTTTCTTGTTAACGCCTATTTATTGTTTTTTAATAATCGAGAAAGGTACAACAAGTGCGTGCATTAGAATTTGTTTAACTTTCACTGGAATTGTCTTTGCAAAGTAGAATGTCAGGTTTGAAGCAAGCTGTATTTAAAAGAAGAAATTATTTGAACAGTACATAACTTAATATATTTTAAAATATTATTGGGTCTCATCGGGTGCTTTATCCAAGCGATGCATTTGTGTGAGTGCTCTGCTCAAGTCACCTCTGGTTGTGATACCTGTAGCACACAACTATAGATCAGAGAAGAAAAAATATACTTCAATTTTTAGTATGGAAAATATCTCTTTCATTGAATGGATGTTTATATTTACTTACCCTAATAACAATTTCAGGTGATCAGCTGTAATAAAAATATCTGTACCCTGCAAATCACCGACACCACTGGATCTCATCAGTTTCCTGCCATGCAACGCCTTTCTATCAGTAAAGTAAGTGTGTTACTTCAATTTAATACCCAGAATCATTGCCGTAGTATTGCACATCAATGTACGGAAAGGTTAATTTCCTTATAATAATAATAATGTTTTATTCCAGGATGTGGGGAGGATAGTGAGTGCAATCCCACTGGTCCCATAATGTTACACATATTTACATTAATTTTTCGAAGAAACTTCTTCGGAAAGGTTTTCACTTTGTGATGGCATTATTTATTTTAATAAAAAGACAAATAACTTTGTTTACATCACTTTTATTGGTACACAATCAACATGTTTCGTAAACAATGTTTACTTCATCAGGATCAAACGTATACTAAACCTAAAAATTAAATATCCATTTACACAACACATATTTACACAACAGATAAAGTAAAAAAAGTAAATAGAATAGGAAAAAAAAATATGCGATAATAGGAATAAAATAAGTAATCAATTATAATGTAGGGCGTGGTCTGGAGTGAGCTCGGGCCCAGCGCTCACTCAGGAGTGGCGCTTGGTGCTGGAAGGCTGCGATCACCACTGTGTTATCAGAGGCCATTAGCCCCATCCTGGCTCCAGTGACCCGGTGTCTCATCAGACCGGCGAATCTGTGTAGTCCTAGCTCCGTAAACATTGTAGATGCGCTGCTGTATCTACTGTATCCAAATATAATTCTGCAAGCATCATTATATTGGATCCGGAGTCGTTCTATTGAGCTGGTTCGGTAGTGACACCATGATTCACATGTATATAGTCTAGTGCAAAATGCATTGAACAATGTTTTTTTGCATTATTACTTACTGCATTTGAAGAATATTCAGGCAATCATATTAGACAGTATACTGACACTTCTACGCTGTCGTTCAATATCACCATCATCCGAGAGGTCTTCAGTAACTTATAAATTATGGTAATGGGCTGATTATGTCTTGGTGTATATATTTTTAATGTGAATATCGCATAAGAGTCCCGACTGCTCCCGTCTGGAGCCAGTGAGACTATGGCATCCCTAATTGAATTTGTTGTGAGGCTGAAAGTAGTGGGGATGGGAAGAGATGGGAAAGAGGGAAGTGGGAAGTATCTGGCTATTCAGATCTGTCACCAACCACGGATAAAGCCATTTCAAGCAATATTTCATTTCTGAATGGTGGTCTTACACCAGGGCGATACTGAAAGTGTCTTCCACTATGGAATGTGCCACAAATGTACTATATATAATTTTAAATGAATAAATTGTGAAAACACAAATCAATCAAATAAAATTTACTTGGCATGCCGGAATTCGAACCCGCGAGCTTCGGATTGCTAGCGGAGAGCCTTATCCTTGACCATGGAGGCCGTCACTCAGGTCAGGCCGGTGTACATAATAGTATATTTATTTATTGATGTACATAAACAACGCATGTATTAGAAAGAGAGGTTACAATGAAACTCTCACCATAAATTATAATAATAACTAGCAGTTAGAAACCCGCTCCGCAGGTTTTTGCTGCTAGGTCCTGCGGGCGACTTTTAGTTCAGGTTCGCCTAGTTTGAGTAGGAACTGGTTCCAAACAAAGCCAGTTCCTCGGTCCACCGCGATCCAGTGAGTAGTGACAATTAGTCACCGGGACAAAGTAACCGTGACAAAGTAACCGTGACAAAGTAACCGAGACACGCAATGACGCCATAATAATGCCATAATATACTTGTATATTGCATATAGCCTATAGCCGCCTATAAATCCTAGTACTTATACCTAGGTTATATATGTCCATATGCCAGCTGCTGACGGAAGTAGCGACATCTTTTGGCAGATTCTTGAACTAAAACCCGAATTACAACGGTAGCTTTGCTTAAATTTCACGAATGCAGATGTTATTTGTGGTGCGGCGTATAAAGCGTGATGTCGGACATGTAATGGTAGTCAGGTTCTGGAATTCAACCACACACTGATCGTTGGCTATTAATACTATCAGATTGGATGATTTGTATAGCGCCGTTTTTGTGAAAAATCACCGCTGGGGTACTGTACAAACTAACTATGTGCAGGTTCAGCTGGAGTGGGCTCTTGAACTCAGGTTCTTCGCGGGAAGCGGATCCTACTCCAAATATTTATTTATTCCTTATTTATATTTATTCCTACTTCAAATGTTTATTTTTTCAAATCGACTACTCCCAAAGAACCCGTTCCAGGATTCAGACCCAAACTCGGAACTCGGAGCTAGAACCCGAATTCCTCCACCAGCGACCCCATATCTGCGGTCGGAGCCACTCGCGAGTCGTAAGGGTTCTTGTCTGGGTTCGAGTTCTTGTGCGGGTTCCGGCTCCGAGGTCTACTACAAACTTGAGAAAACCATTATAACAACTTATGGCTAAAATTTGCATCCACCGATTCATCAATCACTGATTCGAAACTATATGTAAAATGATTTGACCAATGAACGCGACGCTGCGTAAAAATGTACATATATTGTTTCATTTATGCTCTGTACAGGCAGAAAATATACAGAACCATACTTACCTGAGAAGTCACTTGAGATTAACATTGTTTATTGTTTATTTGGAAAAATTTAGGTATGGTTCGCACCAGAGCACACAATTGGAAACACTTGTTCATTAATTTCTCCAAACTTAGTATTTGGCTTGCTTTTAGGGTCTATTAGTCTGCATATAGCCGATGACGTTGCTGATCTAAGGGTGGATTGCCTCAGACCAGTATTTTCTGGGACAAATGTAAGGTGGCTTAGTATCCCTTTGTTAACCCTTTGTAATCTTCCTACTGATTTTCTTTTTTAATGATTTTCTAGGGACATGCGTTCATCCTTGTATATTCGGTGAGCAGTCGCCAGTCCCTGGAGGAGTTGCGGCCGATCTGGAGCACCATCAAGGAGCTAAAGGGCTCGGAACTCCCCGGCATCCCGGTGATGCTGGCCGCCAACAAGTGCGACGAGGCCGCAGAGGTCCGGGAGGTGAGCGGGACGGAAGGGCAGGCGGAGGCAGCCGCTTGGGGCGTCTCCTTCATGGAGACCTCTGCCAAGACCAACCACAATGTTAAGCAGCTCTTTCAGGTAAGCAAGACTAATAACACTGAGCCAAGGAGGTCCTCCTCATGGACCTCTTTCACATATTGACAGACTATCTATATATATGCGGGAAAAGTTCATCGCCTACAATTCTTATGTTTATTTTGTTGTTTAGGAACTTCTGAATATGGAAAAGAACCGGAACGTGTCTCTGCAAGTAGACGGCAAAAGTAAAAAGAAAAAGGACAAGGGGGTGAAGGTGGATGGGGGAGAGCCGTCCACAGGGGGAAGGGAGAAGTGCTCAATGATGTGAGACATCCATACCATGTCTTTAAGTTCTCTCCTGCCACAAGTTGACTCTGAAATATTCAGTCTCCGTTACATTTGGTACACTTTCTAGGCCTAAAACATTGTGGATTCAAATTAAAACAATTTACTAAATATTCTCCCACACTTTCAAGCACTCAATTTTATCATTAAGATAATTACAAACTTAATGGATACCTATCCATTCATTTTCTATTTGCCGCTTTATCTATGGAGAAGATTTTACTAATCGGGTAAGAGCAATAAAATGAAGGAAGAAGTAATGTTACTTTGAATATAATATAATATAATGTATGTTATCAGCCAATTGGTTATTATCGATGTATACAAGAGAAATAATGAAAATGTGCTTTAACTGTAATTAAACTGAAGAAGCATCGAATTAGATGAAATTGTCTGTATGTAAATATATATTATGTATATTTTTATGCAATTATGCCAATTGAAAGACATTTATTTATATATATGTATTATGATAATTATTTAAATGAAAAAATATGTAACTTTTTCAATGGGATATTTTTAAAATTACCATTTCGGACAATACTGGTGTGTCTAAATGAATAGGTACTGTGTTTATAAAGGTTTAAATTGTATGTTTAAAATATTTTGAAAATACTGCAATGTTTATTAACAGTGAAAAGTGATCACAGATTGAAAAGATAAATTATAGCATTTGTTCCTGGAGACATTCAGAAGGCCAAGCCAGGTATCCTTTGTACTGTTCAAGTAAATTGCCAATATCTGCCAAAGTAAGGTAAATCTAATACATGTATGCCTTTATATTTAGTATTCAGTCCTGTCATTTAATTTGTCCACTGTCATGTATTGTATTCGTGTATGTATTACATTATTTCCAAACATTTTTTTCTCAAAGAAACCTATACAGTGAAACCCTCTTAAGAAGTTCTCTCTTAAGACGTTTCGTGGCTTAAGAAGTTTGGTTTTTTCGGTCCCTCGGCCCAAATTTGGCCCAATTTTTCCCACATATAAGGTTTTCCTGCTTAAGAAGTTCATTTTTTCCGGTCCCTTGGAAAACTTCTTAAGAGGGTTTCACTGTATAAGAAAAAATATCCTTAGTAACACACATAATTATATAAAGATTCCTAAACATGTAGTACATACCTAGATTCCTAGAGGATACTTTAATACATATTGTTATTATTTCAAAGTCACTCTCACATCACACGTCATAATGAAGTCACATTAAATTAGGTTTACTCTATATCTCTAGGTAGTTCCATTCCTTACTAAGTAGATGTGCACGGTAACATTAAGTGAATCTAATTTTTATTTGTTTAAACACAAATAATGTAGGAATTATCAGAAAAATACTTTTAATTTATCAATGTCCCATACTCTAAACTTGTGCGATACAAAACATTTAAATATTGAGGAATAACTAAGTTATTACTTTACTACCTGTCCATATTGATATTGATATCTTCAGATATGATTTTAATTTATTCACTTATCTTAATTCTTTTGAAAATTACATTTTCTGTTCAATTTATTTTTATTATTTGGTTTGTGGACTTCAACTTTCCATTTACATATGTACATAGAACATATTGTAGAGTTTGAGACATATTTTCATAATATAAATATTTAAAGAAGTATTTTCTTATAAATTTTGCACTTGCGTTTATAAAAATCATCATCTTGTGTATTTGCAATTTCATTTTATTACCAGCAATCCTCAGGCGTATGCGAGTATAAATGAATATTTAATTATTTAATTAATAACAAATCACTTTGTTTAAACCACTTTTTTAATTAACAATATCGACATGTTTCAATAACAATGTTATCTTCTTCAGGAAATGTTATTAACATATCCTGAAGAAGATAACATTGTTATTGAAACATGTCGATATTGTTAATTAAAAAAGTGGTTTAAACAAAGTGATTTATTATTAATTAAATAATCAATAATGCCACAAAGTTATTTTGCAAAGTTTGAAGAATATTTAATTATTTATCAAAATTTCTTATAGTGCCTACCATCGATCAACCTTGTTAAGTTATGGCCTGTCTTTCAAATTCGGTTGAATAATTCGGCCAACCTATTTTATAACCAAACCCCCCATCTGATTCCATGTCTCACTTCGAAAGCGAAAGAATAAAATATTTTGGGAGACAAATTTGCTACTTGCAGACCAACAAAATCGATCTTTTGGCTTAGAAATAATGCACTTTCGTTTAGATAAATGTTTTCGTAACCCAATTTTTGGAACCAATAATTTTGGTGTCATCTTTAAGATGCACACGTCCTGTCTAGAATTGGTTGTTGGTGGTGCATACTAATGTAATGCTTTCATTGCTGGCCTTTTTAACACAGTCTATCCCACTGGCGCCACATTTTGACTCAATGTATGTGTTTCAGTGAAACTTTGTGGATCACATATGAGACAGAGTGGAGCATATCCGCATGATAGCTTCTGAAGGACCACATAGATAAGCTTAAGGCGCTCACTTTAATTGCTTCTAAGAACAACGAAAAGTCTATATAATGAATAGGCAACACGGGCTTTACACTTTGTTTATATTATATGGTATCCACTGAATAGATTCATTAAAAATGCCTTCCATGTAAATTTGAATGGAAACCGAATCTTTATTAATAAATTACTGATTGGCATAAATGAGATTTACATTCAAATGCTAAAAGGATGTAATATTATACATACATATTATGATTTTAATAATATTTAAAGAATTGAACACTTTTCCAAAAAGGAGTTTAATCCCTCAGGCTAATTTGTTCAGTTTTCGGAACAACACATATAGGTCTCGTAGAAATCATTGTGTCTCCCTTACTATCATGGTGTGAAATATAATCTTAAATTGTTTTGTGATTTAATCTACAAGTTAATTACAAAATAATTCAAATCTTCATTAATCGAAAATTTCCCGCCGCAATTTGAATATGAAATTTTGGGAATTTTTTATTAGTTATTTTCACATGAAATGACAAAAAAGTGAGTTGACTATAACATTTATAATACATTTGCCTAATAAAATATGTATGTGTTTTTATTTGTTTTCGTTATCAGTAATTTTAGTTAGAAAAAACGAAAAGGAGCCATTTTTTAAACTTTTTTATGTTTGCATTAAAAATTTTTATATTTCTAAAATTATATGTTTATTTCGAATTATAAAATTTTAAGTAATGCGTATTTCATCACCTTTCACAACCAGTTTTTAGTTTTCAGATGCGTTCAGAAATATTCCATTTATTTGGATTTTATTGCAAAGTAGAAATATTTTGATGAAAAAAAACAACGACTTTGATATACAGTCAAACATTTTTAATAGTATACAAAAATTGATAGCGCTGCAATTGTTCAAAAGGTTTTAAATGGCAACACCAAGATGGCTCGTGGGAAGTGCATATGTTTTACTTTAACCATTCAGAAATTAGAGTTACTTTCTGCAAGGAGATAACTAAGACAATTTTATGTTTCAATAAATTTTATTTAACACTTTGCAAGGAATTAACAATGGAAAGACGATTTTTCAGTATTTCTGAAATGTATGTATCAAAACGGCCATTTATTAGATGTTAAATCAAATTAAAACAAAATCTAATTCACAGTTCAAAATCATAAATTAAAAAATTGAGAACAAATTTCAAAGACAAAGTGAGTAGCTTGGTTTTGCCATAGTTATGAAAAAATTTAGTACCAATCGAATAAATTTCTACAAAATTATGTATTATACCAAGCTGTAGTTTTCATTTTCTAACACATTCAAAATTAGCAATGAAAAAGGGTAATATTTTTTCTAGAAATGTATTTTTTAGTTTTAGTCCTCTGTGGAGGTGAGTCCGTATCTTTTGTTTTAGGCTAACGCTGCTTTTTGCGTGGGTGAAGTCCATACGCGATATTAATTATCATTTATTATTCATACAACAATTGTATAAAGTGACAGCTGTCTGTTTTCATTTTGCTCCCGCAAAAATGGATTTAAAAAATATGTTTATAAATTATTCCCTCTCCATAAAAGTTGTGATTTTGGCTGGGACAGATTTCTTCCCACTTTTGCCATTTTCTTAATCAACAGAGTGAAAAGTTTTATAATAATTTTAATGGAATAGTTCACGGTGCCCATAAAGTAACTTTTAAGAGAAGATTTTCATAAATAAAGTTGCCTCCATTATTAATTAATTATAATCGATGAAATTTGAGTTGATTCCTTTAACTGCACAGTGAATTAACAATATATGTGTGCCAACTTAAAACTGAGACAATAATAATTTATTAATTTTTATAGGTACTAATTTATACTTTATAAATCCAATTTACAAATCAACTGGGTCGTGGAAACAAGGTCTAACAAAATTCCCAAAGACTACCCCATATTCGATTTTATCAACTACAAAAGGAAATGAAACTAGCTATGTTTAACAAAATTGGATCTGAGCTACAAGGAATAAAAACTTTCAGTAAATTCATAAATGATAAATACCATGACATCATTTATAAACTGTCACAAATCATGGATACACCAAAACACGTAATTAAACTCGAGGAGATAGAAGTTCACTTAGCAAATATTGAACTTTATTAAACCTAATAAACAGTATTGAAAAAAGAGGTCTAAAATTACGGGACAACACATCTCCAATCTGCAACTTGGATAACTGAGCTCGACGGCGTTACCATGGCACCAAAGAATACTTTAAAAATTACTATTAATTTCGGGAATACAACGAAAGGGTACACACCATGTTAGCTTTTAAACACAGTCATCTGATAAATAAAATTCAATTGAGAGGAGCCCAATACATTTACCTTAATGTGGCGCTTAAAAAAAGCTTTGGCATGTTCCTCGACCTCTCTAAAGTCTTCGAAACCACAAATCACTCACTTCTTTTTTGACAAACTAGAAAATATAGGGATTACTGATAGAGAACTGACATTTTTTTAAAGTTACATGGAAAACATAAAGCAAATGGTAAAACCTAACAACGTAACCAGCAAGTTTATTGATTTTAAATTCAGGGTGCCTCAAGGAAGTATTCTGGGCCAATCCTGTTTTTAATTTACATAAATGGCCTATGCCCTATGCCACATAGAATGTGAACGTGAAATCGTAAGTTTTGCAGATAATTTTGCTGTTCTTCTAATTGCATAATGGGAATAATATGACAGAAATATTTAAGAAAGCAGAAGACACCCTAAAGAGAATAAAAAAATGGCTAGACAACCACCCACTTGGGTCACCCACAATGCTAATAAAACCAAATTCATCACTTGCAAAGCCACCATGAAAACTATTCCGAAAGTTCCTGTAAGAACTGGCACTGACGAAATCTCAATGTGTAAATTAAACAATTCTATTCTAAAGCAATATTACTTTATATTAATAAATACAAGAAATAACAACAAAGACAAATATTAAAAACACAAGATCTCAGGTAAACATATCCAACAAGCAACTATAAATACGACATATGAACAAAACGTCTTATTATACTGTGGGACTTCCACTTTCATTCAAAAATCACAACATTATAACATTAAAAATTCATATAAAAAGCTGGATACAAAGCAGGGAGATTAGAAATAGAAAACATACTGACACCAAATTCAGACTGAAACAGAAACCACAACTGCATTAAAAAACAATGCATAATATATTTATAATTCTTTCAGTAACTTCATTTAATTGAATTTTAATATGTAAATGAAAAACGCTTTTGTATGGACTTGACCCACATAAAACGCAGAATTAGGCTAACGCAAAAGATGCAGTCTCATCCTCCTGTTCTTATACAAGTTATACTGTCAACAATTTATATAATGAATTACCTACATTGCACCAGGCTGTTATGTGCTGATGGGTGCCTCCATCCCTTATGCAACGGTTGCAGTTGTACCTGTTGAATCTTTTGTTTTTTTAATAGATGTGAATCAGTGCTGGATCAACAAAATCTGGCACCCTGTGCAGTAAGTACCGATGGCATCCCCATCCACAAATTTACATTATCACACTCGTAACCGATGCTCATGCGATATTAGAAAAGTTATGCAACCCCCTCTCCACCGAAAAAAGGAGAGGGGGTCATTTTAATTACGGAGCTGCCTAAACGGGCGGATGACAGCTTTCATGTTGATAGATTCAGTATAAAGAAATGGCATTTCGTGGCGCTCCCTAATTCATTTGACCCCCTCTCCTACCATAGGAAGAAATATTTGATAGCGTCGAAATATTTGATGGTACAACACATAAGCGCTCGCGGTTCAACAGATATTTGCTCGCGCTTTTATAGCTGTGTGTGTTAGGTGCATTAATATCATTATACAAATTCTGTACTATAAGTTCCCAGCAAATTGAATACGGTTCCGTTCCATTGCCCGAGCGGGAACAAAGAATGGGCATTGTGATTGGTTATTGAATTTGGATCGTATCCATTCGATGTAAGAGACATATGGAAAAGTAAATCTTATGTTCGAATTAAATATATGGAATTTGAAAATAATTTCCCTTTCAAATTCTAAATTCGGAAACGTCAAATACACGCCCAGACTTTGGAGACAAATTGGAAGGTGGGTATTGTTAGGACATAATAATTATCCCATATGATGGGTAATTTTTAAATGCTTCAGGTAATATTTTGAGAAAATTTTAATATAATCTCTATTTTTTCACGGCGCCCCATCGGAGTTAGCGCCAGGTTTTTTGCACATATTTAAATGTATGGCAAATCCGGAACTGATATAAATCAATCTTATTTATTTACATATTTCATCCATTGGGTGTAATAATATTTAGTTATTCTGATTTAACCGCCAACCAGAGCATATTATAACATTATCATCTCATTCAACTTTTGTAAATTATGCAATATTGTGGGTTGTTAAACTTGGTTATTTTTGCAAAGAAATTATATAATAAATATTCAAGTTAACGGAACATATCTATTGCATATTATGATCAAATATAATAATGGTGTATCTTTAAAAAAAGCATCTGTAGTGCATAATAAGTGGAGAAATTATTATGGTCATTATAATGTGATTTAATTGTATGCTTATTTTGACGTTTGGGTCAATAGAATGATCCAAGGCTTTTTATGTTATGTTTAAATGAAAATGACAATAACTGTAATTTATTACCTATGTATCTACAGTTAATTGCTACAATTATTTATGAACAACTTAAAAATATATAATTTAGCCAATATAGGACATTGTTTGTATATTATAATAGAAATATGTGAAGTATCGTTTAGTCCAAATATTAATACATAATATCATTTTTAAGTCAACATTTTATACACTTCATAGTAATAAAGTATGTACTTATACTCAGATGTGAGCATAATCAGCCCGAGGGGCGAGTTGTGTAATTTGCGACAACGAAATATTGTAGGTTTATCTAAATAATATAGTGGTATAAAAATATTTTGTCATTCTTAATAATGTATCATAACGAATTTAATTCCTTTTAGCATTTTTGAAAAGAGAATTTTTTCCGAATCACGGAAATTTGAAGTTGCTGATATCGGAAAAGATGTGTAAAGAATTACAATTCCAAAATTTACCAGAGTTGCGCCAATACTTTGTAATTCGTAGCAACCAAAATAAATACATAATTCAATATTTTAGTGTACAAATATTTTGCAATTGGATTTTTACATTGCATTCATACACATTTAATAATTAGAAGAAGCTAGGAATTAGATGATATTATGCACTTCTTAAATATCACTCACCATACATATCCAATTAGAGTATTTATTTACACTTGTGTAATTTTAAGAAAGACACTTGGAGATTCCAACAAGTGAAGGTCAGTTGAGAGCCAGCAACGCCAGTGTAATGTTGCTAGATGCTGTAATTAAGGAATCCAACCGGACGCAATATAAAATAGATGTATAATAACTATGTATGTATATTGGCAATACACAATTATCACATTTCTGATTACTCACTATCCTAAATCAAGGGTTGCTCAGATAATAATTTGTATTCAAGGTTTTATTTTAGAAACTTATAATAGAGGAGTGTTTGAGGCATTGTTTCATCACTGGTAGTGTCTATAAACACTCAGGGTGTTCAGCTTCATACTGAACTATCTCTGCCTATTTGCCACTATGTGATCATAAGCACCCACACTGTCTACAGCCTGGTTCATGTTAAACAATATGCAAATGGACTGTTATCGAAGCATGGGGGTGTTTTTTTTAAGAAGTTGCCAAACTTGAACCTCAGAGCCATTTGAAACAATATTGTGATTGATATTTACTTAGGACTTTATGACAAACATTTACAATGCAAGGATTGAAATTCATCAAAATTTGCACTAGCAAAAGTATGTTTTAATGTAATTCCTTTTACCATTAAATTCTAAAATAATACAATGTAAATAGTTTTTTTTTTACTTCTTTATAAGTCCTATTGTATTTGCAGAAGACTTGATTGTTACAAATTTGGTTTTTATGTTGAAAAGCTCACATGTGCTTATTGAAAATATGACAGAATCAATATTTAATTTAAGAATATTTACGAGTATATCCTGTGAGTGACCCTTGTACTTTTTTAACTTTTTGATTAAAGATTTGAGTGTTAGATTTTCATACAATTGGATATATAAATATATTTAGAAGATTTTCGCATCTTGTGTATGACATTGTAAATATGTAATTTGTTTTTTTTTTTTTTTAGTTAAGGTGACAAATGTTTGTTGACCAATAGCAGCCTAGATATTAGATGATGTAGGATTTTCGCTTGCATTCAATATTAAAACGAAAAAAAACCTATACGTATGTGCATATATTTAGAACAATTCGACTAATGTTTTCAATTGTTATATTTTTTAAATTGATCTTACTTATTGCAAAACAAATATCACATTAAAATATAAAATAAATTGGTTGTTATCATTTAGTGCATTCCCGTTGTGACAAAATATATATGTACCTATCAAGACACTTTTGAGATATCATAAACATCTGCTTATGATAATAATTAGAATCAGATTATAATACACAAATCAGTTGTGGTCCGTGGCTTTTCAGTGAGTGAGTATTGAGTGTAACGTGTAACAGACGTGACGCCTTTACAAGAACTGTAAAATAGGTCCGGGTCTAAGTGCACGCAGATGATGACGATGATTGAAGAAATAATGAAGCTGGCCTCCGTGCAACCAGTGTGTCATGAGTAAGGGACACTGGATCTGCCTATTCTTCTGCCTGAGCCTGGCGCCTTGCGGTATCCTAGAGTAGGGCCGGCTTGTCTGGAGGAGGTAGGCACCAGGGCTGAAGACAGGCAGAAGTCGGCGGGAGGCAGCTGGTGTTGAAGAAAATACTTCCGAAGTACAGTGAAACCCTCTTAAAACGTTTTCCAAGGGACTGGAAAAAACAAACTTCTTAAGCAGGAAAACCTTATATGTGGGAAAAATTGGGCTAATATTGAGCCGAGGGACCGAAAAAACCAAACTTCTTAAGCCAAGAAACGTCTTAAGAGAGAACTTCTTAAGAGGGTTTCACTGTAACAAGTTTTGAAGAGTCGAATTGAACTGATTTATTATTGGAATTTTCACTCTATTTATAGCGATATATGTACCCGACAGCGTTCGGGCAGTAATTTTTGGAAAAAGTGGAGGGGTTTTAGCCCTCTAACAGAATGGTTTAAATAGGGCGGCCAAGATGTTGGCCCGTTATTTTGCCGGCGCCGCCCTTGAAGGCGGTCGCTAAAAATTAACATCTTAAAATAATTATACAGGGTTTTTGTGTACATACAGGTTAATTATTTTGTAGCAATGGTAAAATAAACTTATGGTTTATCACTAGAATTTTAGTTTGTGCGATTTATCTCATTTTTGAGACAAATCGTAAAATTTTAAAAGTTATTTGGCGTTTGGCTAGTTATTTTATATTTGAGAAATACAGTGTTATTTTTCTTAAGTCCCCCGTAAGATGGGTTAATGAAACCTGTTTGTTTCAACATCCTACGGGGTACCTGGATTTTTATAATCTGAAAAAACATATTTTGATCAAAATTTTCAAAAGTCTTTTTTGGGAGCTATTTTTTGCCCTAGCTTGTACAATTTAAGGGCTAGAGACTCAAGCTCTCTTTCCCTCGATGCCTTGTAGGACTCTGGAATGAAATCCGTTGGTTTCATTATCCTACAAGGCTCGTAAGTTTAAATATTTAAAAAAACTTGAAAAAATAACAAACATAAAAAATATGTGTGAAAATTATAAGTTTAAAATGTCCCCGGTGGCAACCTGAGTAAAATAGCGTTTATTTGTTGTACCGGGGGCATG
Organism: Limnephilus lunatus; assembly: GCA_917563855.2. Lineage (NCBI taxonomy): Eukaryota > Metazoa > Arthropoda > Insecta > Trichoptera > Limnephilidae > Limnephilus > Limnephilus lunatus. The sequence goes on along the minus strand of OU830597.1, from coordinate 66,303,611 downwards.
AACATAGTTAAAAGAAAGCATTTTTATTAACATAAGATTACATTTGGAATAAATTAAGATTCTTATTAGACAAAAACAAACATAAAATTTTCAAAGAAAAAAGATGGAGTACGGTAGCTTAGAGGCCAGAGATTTCGGGCGAAATTTCCAAGATGACCACTAAACTGTAGGGGATACCGCCAACGATGATTTTCGGGCAAAATTTCCAAGATGACCACTTAACTGTAGAGGATACCGCCAACGATGATTTTTGTTGAAAGAACATAAGAGGGTATGTAATACGTCGGTTACACTGAGAATGAAAATATGAAATTATTAGTGTTGTAGCTGAAAAAAAAAAAAATTATTTTAGAATGATTTAATGAATTTTATTTTGGGGAGGCTGTGCCCAAAAAATTTTCATACAAAAAAAAATTATTTTGAAAAAAAAACAAAATTTCAGCTAAAATATCAACAATTTCGTATTTTTCACTCTAGCTCACGAAAAGTCTGGAACCGCCGTTGGGTCACAAATGCTTTTTCGTATTTAAGCTGAAGAAAATATGGGTCATTTACTCCAAAGTTCGTACATTGCGTTTTTGTCAGGTCCCGCGATTTTTATGGTTTTTTTTTTTTAACTTAAGTATTATAGAATATTGGAAAGTTACACAAGATATATGTATATATATATACCTATATATATATAAATATTTTTTTTTTTTATAGGAAAATTAATTAATTCACTTTTAGTCAGTTAAGGCGCAGTAATGCAAAATCAAGTGTTTTTGGTTTGAGAATTTGATCATTTATGTATACATATTATAGATGCTTAAATTAAATGCTGCAAGTAGAACGCATCTTTGCCTTAGTAATCAATTTTATTTAATTCTTTTTATAAGCCCAGAAAAAAAGTATCAGCCTATAAAAACTGCTGTAAAGTGCAAAATTTCTTACTCTCAAACCTCTTTTTCGTATATAGTATTATTTTAGGGTTATATTCGGATAGGTATTTATTTTATAGCATGCCAAATTAAAGTTCTTTAGATCTAATGATCGGAAAACATTTTTATAACTGTGCCTGAACTTTACAAAATGAAGTAAAACATGCTTTTTGGCAACCAATCAAAACACACCACTGTTATAAAGTGGCTGCATGATTTTGCCTGATTCAGAATATAATACGCAAATATCTTACAGATATTCGTGTGCATGATTACAGACATTCAAAGCATGGATTTTAGAAATTTACTCCCCTACTGCTAAAACGTCTCCTTTGCAATCCCTCCCTCTGCCCTTCCCTCATCCTCCACCCCTTCCCTGGATGTCCTTTCCCATGCATCCCCGTTCCCGCCCTCATTACCCTTCCCCTCCCACCTCCCTTTCCCCTACCCCTTCCTTCTCCCCTTCCTGCAGCTAAACTACAGTGGAGCGTCGATTATCCGAACGTCGATCAACCGAACGACCGCTTGTCCGAACTACTATGTCCGCCCGACCCGCGCTTGCCTACCCCCTCCCGCACTACTGCTGCTATCTGCTGATTCATCTATGCTGAAGGAAGAAAATTACACTCTCGAAAACGTCTACAATGCAGACGAAACCGGGCTTAATTGGAAAGCTTTGCCACGAAAAACTCTTGCTTCACGTCGTGAATTAGCAGCACCTGGTCCTAAAATAAACAAGGATCGTATCACTGCCTTAGTATGTGCTAATGCTACTGGCAGCCACCGATTGTCTATGCTTGTAATTGGTAAAAGCAAGAAACCACGTTGTTTCAAACAAGTTAATATGTTTGCGATGCCTATCGTTTACACTTCGCAAAAGAATGCTTGGATGGATAGTACACTTAGATAAATAGATACTTGGTTAGATATTGCTTTGCATTGGTTTGAACAAGCTGAAAGCGACCAGTATCAAATATCTGTCCTTAAAAAATTATGTGAACTAGCCGCTCGTCAGCGGGTAGGCTTGCTTCGGCAGACGAACATCGAAGATTTTTTTAAGCGTTAATTTTACACTTTTTTTTGTTTAATTCCTATTTGTCATTAAGTCGATCCAATAGTCCAGGAAAAAATCGAAATCGGATTTCATGCCCTTTATGGGAGGAGTTTAAAAATACTTGAGAAAAAGCTCTCGGAAAGGTTGGAATAGGTATTTGAGTTTTTTTTTCATAGGTTGATTTCGTAAAGGCCTGTAAGAAACATTAATTCCTTTTTTACGCATTGTTTTTTGTGATAAAATGGAAATTTAAAATTGATTTCATGAAAGCAAGCGGCGCGGAGCCACACGTCTATTTCCCGCTATGGCCAGGGACTGATAGGAAATGGTTGTGCCCAGTTCATGGTTCTTGAGCCCATGCCATAAGGGTCGCTTCAAGATCCAAATTCGTAGAGTGCGGGCCGTATTGATTGATGTCAAAAATAACAACGAGAAAATGCATGCTTTATTTAATTTTGTAAAGTTCGGGCGTATTATCAATTTTTTTTGCGATTATCATAAAAGAAACTGAATTTGCCACATTATACAATAAAACCATATCCGAAAAGGGGTTTATAAGGAGGAGAGTTTGGACTAGAAAGTGTTTTTTATAAAAAAAAAATTTCCGTCATAGCTCAGTGGTCAAGAGCACCTGACCGGCAATCAGAAGGACACAGGTTCAAGTCCCGTTGGCGGCAAGTATCTTTTCTTGGAAGATTTTTTCAATGTAGATGAGTGTTTCAGGCTGATAATTATTGCTTATAATAATTGTTACCCTTTGTGTTTTTTACAGACCATATACTTTATTTTATTATAGGCTTATTAAAAGACTTATAAAAAAATTGATAGATGTTTTTAAGGGCCAAGGTATGTTCTACATGCAGTATTTAATTGAAGCATCTATAAATATGTACTTCTAAGTGATCAAATTTTCAAAACAAAAAACATATGATTTTGCATTATTTAGTATGACTTCATCTTAAAGATAATATGGTTTATATATAAATTTAAATATGGTTTTCATTCATTCACCTGTACATAAATATGTATGGCTCAATTATCCGAAAATACCGGTTTTCTGAACACCCACATCCCCCAATTAGTTCGGATAATCGACGCTCTACTGTATATGAAATATAAAATTTTTTTCAAACAACTCGCGCACCTACCTATTGTAAAATTTCACAACTCCAGAGCTCACCTTTATGTAAAGAAACCTTAGCTGGCGTGTGCACAACAATTCACTAAAGTTGCATCACAATAGGATGAATGTTATTAGAAATAATAAGGGACAAACAAAGAAACATTAATTTTTATTAACGTATAATATGTATTGGATATAATAAAACCCAAGAACATTTTCATATTTCTTTATTAGATATTTTTTACAACATTAGAGAGAGAAATGCATAAAACATGGGAAAAATACATAAGACAGATACATACATTTTTTAATAAATATATATATACTAGCTTTTGCCCCCGGCTTCGCTCGCATATTCGCCCCCCCCCCCCCCTTCCCTTCCCCCAATCAATCAACAATGAAATACGCGCCGTTTCGCATTCATAATATTAGTATAGCTGTTGGCTTAGGTCAAAATGTAGATTAGTACCTATTTTATATTTTTACACTAAATATTCATATTAGAATACTCATATTTGAATTTTTGCTATCAAATAAATCTCCATAGTAACCTAAACAAATAACAAAATGACAGACCACGTCAAACATTTACTTAGCAACACGTTTTGCCAATAAGCTTATTCATAACGCCAGAGCTTACCAATATATATAGCCTATATTACTCGCAAATAATGTAACTCTCAATTAGTGAAAGAATTTTTAAATTCCATTCGGTATTTATCGCGTGAAAGACTAACAAACATCCATCCATCCATACATACATCCATCCATCCATCCATACAAACATTCGCATTTATAATATTAGTAAGATTTTTTTTTTTTTAATTATCTGATAAGACGGTACAATTTACAAAACCATAACTTTGCCAAAACCGAGTAAGTTATTACGAAAATAGTGTCAGCCGGCATATGAGTGAAAGGTCGCGGGAGGTTGGCATTTAATGAGTTAAGCGATAAATTGAAGACGTCCGCTGACTCTGCATAATTATAACCCTCCATTAGTATTCCTTATAGACAGTAGGCCCAAACCAGTAGAACAAAAATCCCTCAGGGCCTATTGGAGATGCTGCGTGGAGGATCGTTTTAGGGAAAGGAAGGTGAGGAAGTTCTGGGAAAGAAAAAGGTATGAGGGGTGGGTAGGAATCTGTGTCTATCCTGAATCCATTCCTCCCACTGTGGTGCAGGACATGGGTCGAAAGAGTTCGGCTGGTGAGGTCTAGGGTAGGTCTCCCTCAACCAGTCTCTCCTGATCCGGCCAGGTTGGCAAATGCATTCGCCACCAAGACCTAGACAAACCTCACCCCATAAACCCGGGCAATCCTGTTAAGTTATTTGGGAGGCGGAAATGGGTACCGCCGCCCCGGAAACGTTTATTGGATAACCAACACCTCTGCCATAGGTCACCCCAAGTGGTTCGCTACGTTTGGTGATTTAGCAGGGGTGCCCGGGTTCATGGGATGAGGTTTGTCTAGATCTTGGAGGCGAATGACCAGGATACACTGAACCCCAGATTCCTACCCACCCCTTAAACCCCTCTCCTTCCCAGAACTCTCCTCTTCCTTTCCTTAAAAAACCCTCCACACAGCATCCCCAAAGATGACATAGGCCCTGAGGGAAATTATTTTCATCAGACAAGTCATCAAACCTGAGCCTATGGCAGGGGTGTTGGTCATCCAATAAATGGTTCCCGGGCGGCTGTACCCAAACCCGCTTCCTAAATTGACTACTAGTAATCTGGTATTAGTGGAAACATAGCAAAAGTAACAGAATGGAACGCATAAAAACATATACAAACTTTGGTCAAAATGCCCTAATGACACACTTGTGACCGTTATGTTGCCAATTGAATGCTAAATTTACACTTTGTTTACCCAATTCATGCCAAAATATTTTGTTACAATCAAACTTAAGAGGTGACAAATTATATATCAGGATAAAAGAGAGAAATGAAACATAAAAATTATAAAATCGAATGTTTATTATACATTAAAAAAAAAAATTATTAAGTACAAAATACAAGACTATTCTAATTGGTCTCCTCCTTCTTTTATTTTGTGACCACTGGATACCTTTGTGGATGATTTGCCAGAACGTTCAGCGTTAGTTTTTGTGCTTTTAGCAGCAATGTTGTGTGATTTGTGTTTCTTAGGATTATATCGGATTCGAAGTTGCCCACTATTACGGTCAGTTGGCAGCTCTGAACCACTTGTTCTACTTAAATTGTTTCCTAAAGCACTTATCAATGTCTTAAGATTACCCCCACTCAATGAATCTCCAATGGGCTGTGTAGAACCATTTGCATTATGCGAATTATTATTTGAATTATGCGAATTGTTTGCTTTTTGTTTCAAGTCAAAATTCAAAAACATAAATCTTAAAGAAAATGGCCTATTCAAAAAAACATTACAAATTACAGCAATTGCAATAAATATAATAAGAACTAACGTAAATACGGATAAAATTATGTGAACAAATCCCTGTGTACCGCGAGGAGCCTTTTCTGGAAGTAAAACAAATATCAAAGTAAATTATTTTTCTGCATATGAATTAAAACAACTTTTTTTACGAGTATTTAAAGTTTTTATATTTAATAATATCATATATGTATATATAAAAAAAAATGTTTATTTGTAATTATGTTCTTTATCATCATTATTACTAAGCATGACAGCTGTTTCGCCTTCCAGGGCAATATCAGACTGTGGTGAAACTTTACAGGGTAATAAACTAATAATAATTTCCCACAATTAAGTTTGAAATCGATTAGGGAATAAAAACAAAAGGAATTTAATTCTCATTATAAGTAAATATGTACTTTTTAGAAGCAATACAAATAGATTGTCTGTAAGTATCTTTACCACAGTTTGATAAAGCCTTCGGTGGACGAAACAGCTGTCACTCGTAATAATAATAATTACACAGCAGAACTTGTTTATAAATAATAATTTTATTAAATATAAAAAGCTTACAATTAAAATTGAGTTTTACAAATTAAACTTGATAACAATAAATAAAACAACTTAAAATTATTTTATTTTGCTATTTCTTGAAGTCAGTGAAGGCTGACTGAGCATATGAAGAAACGCCGATGCTTAATAGAGCTTACGTTCAATGATTAAATTATAATATTATATTATTGGATAAATTGTATTGCGCCGTTTTTATGAAAAATCACCTCAAGACTGCGGTCATAATAATTTCAAAAATAATGTTTTTAGCACAAGGCTACTACAGGACTAGCATTTTATGTTTAAGAGTATCTTACCAGCTAATCATTATTCTGATTCCTGCGCCAGCGCTCTCATATCAGAGCTTGTTAGCGGAAGTTTTTGGAATTAGATTACGTTCCGCTGTAAACTGGGTTTTGTGTATCGCGCGGAGCTAGGGCGGCTACATGCCTACGGTATGCTTATATTCTCGCATCCAGAATTTTAATTAGTAGTAGTTATTTGTAATTTGTATATCGAAGTGCATAAACATAAATAGATACAAGTAAAATGCGTAAACACAGTAGGTATTAAATAGATACCTACATGAATAAACAATGTGTTAAATTCTTTTTAATATTTTGGTTTTTTGTTTTTTAATTTTATTTTACGGCCATTAGAGCGAAAGATATCTTAGTATCGCCCTGGTGTAAGACCACCATTAAGATTTGAAACGTTGCTTGAAATGTCTTTAGCCGTGTTTAGTGACCAGATCTGAATAGCCAGGTACTTCCCCACATTCCTCTTCCCTATATTTTTACCCTCCCCACTACCTTCAGTCTTACAACATACCCCAATTGGGGATGCCATAGTCCCACTGGCTCCAGACAGGAGCAGTTGGGACTCTTGTGCGGTATATTTATGACAAAAGTGTAATATTCAGTTGGATTGTAAAAAATGTCTCATTTTGAAATATTTATTCGTATGCACAATTTTTTATTTTATATTTATCTGAATACCGCACAAGAGACCCAAATGCTCCTACTGGAGCCAGTGAGACTATGACGTGACTATGGGGTATATTGCGAGGCTGAAGGTGGTGGGGGAAGAGGAAGGCGAGGAATTACCTGGCTATTCAGATCTGGTCACTAAACAACGTTTCAATTCTGAATGGTGGTCTTACACCAGGGCGATACTGAAAGTATCTTTTACTCTAAAACGTGACGCAAATATATTATTTTTAAATTAAATAATTGTGAAATAACCCAAATTAGTCAAATAAAATTTATGTGCCTATGCCGGGATTCGATCCCACGACCTTCGGATTGCGAGTCAAGAGCCTTACCCCTTGACCACGCCAGCCGTCAATAGGTAGTATCAGTAATTTGGAAGGTACATCCACCAACTACATGGAAGGCCGGATCGGGAGAGACCGTTTTTTTACACTCGATCGACACACTGCTTATCTCTTCTTTGGGAATGCTGTGTGGAGGGTCGTTTTAGGGAAAGGAAGAAAAGGAAATTCGGAGAAGGAAAGGGATATTAGGGGTGAGTAGAAATCTGGGGGTCAGCGTGTCCAGGAGTGCGGATGTATGAATCCATCCCTCCCACTGCGGTGCAAGGCGATGTTCCGAGAGAGTAAGGCTGGAGAAGTCAAAGGGACTCCCTTAACTTTTCCAGATCCGACCTGCCATGCAGCTGGTGGGCAGACGCATCCGCCGCCAAGACCTAAACAAACCTCACCCCCTTGAACCTAGGCACCCCTGCTAGTCACCAAATGTTACGAACCACTTGGGATGACCTATGGCAGACGTGTTGGTTATCTAATAATTGGTTTCCGGGGCGGTGGTACCCATACCCGATTCTCGTGTTTATTATTTTTCCATCAAAATTATTTATGATTTGTCAATAATGTCTTAGTAAAATAAGTATGTAATAAAATCTGAAATATATTAGTTTGTAAGTGTGCAAATAAATAAACAAACGGACCAATTTTCGTCAAGAAACACATGTACGTATATATTTTTAAATAATTTAATTTATCTATTTATTTACGCAAAAATAGTCTATTAACAATAAAACAATAACACGAATAACAAGCGTGCGTAAAGGCACGACCCACCTAGCAATCGATCACCGTTCGCATCGATTACCGTTCGCAGGAAATATTTCGTAACAATCACCACTTTTCGTAACACATTTACCAGTTTACCCCCCAAGTGTCGAGCGTGCGTAAAGAAGTTTTACTTGAAAATAAATATTTTGGAGCAGTTGGGACTCGTGTGCGGTATTCACATAAGAATAATTTACAATAAAAAAATTTCAAAATTATAAAAATTTTATCATAAAAATATTCAATGAATATGAAATTTTGCGTTGGGGCAACCCTATAAATTTTACAAACATGAAATCGTATTTATTTTCCTTCGTTATTCGTTTGAAAATGTTACGATGTAGAGCGCCGCGAAGACAACCGCCGGTGGCCGCAGTTGCGGTCTGAATGAGCGCTCTCGATTCGTGTTGTCGTTGATAAGAAAAATTGTGAAACGCGAAGCTGTAAATTAATTAATATTAAATACATCCTAAAATTATTTTTCCATTAAAATTATTTATGATTTGTCAATAATGTCTTAGCAAAATAAGTATGTAAAAAAATCTGAAATATATTAGTTTGTAAGTGCGCAAATAAATAAACAAACGGACCAATTTTCGTCAAGAAACACATGTACGTATATATATATTTTTTATAATTTTATTTAAACTTAAATTAAAATTCTGACACATACGGTTACCAGATAATGTATTGATTTATTTTACTGCATGATAATATGATTTGAAATTGGTGTTGTATAATACATGTACTTTTTTGAAAATATAACAAATCTGCCAACGACCTATGGTATAACCTTATTATACTTAAAATAAACATTTTTTCTCAAAATTTAATCCATAACTTTAGTAGATAAAAGAACAATCTTTCAAAATCAATTTATAATTTTTTGTGGAAACGAGTCAATAAGTCTAAACACTGATTTAAAAATGACATATTTCTGGTTTCTCTGGTAATGCCCTCTTAATATTAAAGTAACAAAAAAAGTTTTAATTTTTAGATATGCATTAAAAAACTAACATTATACAGAAAATTCATACCAAAAAAAAAAATTTTCTTCCTTCCAACCTCCAGGCGGCGGGAAGCATCTAAAGTTATTTCTCGCCTCTCAAGCGGGACCCATTTTAAGTAATTTCTAGATTTGAGTCATCATTGTATTGCGTACAAGCTTGATACAGAACCGAAATTCATTTGTAAAAATTCCGCACCCATATCTCTAGCGACATCTCTTAAAATATATTCATTAAATTTATTTGTTTAAGGGTAATTGGGGTAAAGATTTAAAGCGACCGAGGCAGGTTTTCCCTTCAGTTCATATCAAATCTGCCACCTCGGTGTACCTGTGACGGTCTTGTTTGAGCGCAGGTGCAACAGACAATTAGTGCAATATTGGTCGCATTTCATTTCAGGCTGATTTTAGACAGTTTTTTAACAATTGTGAATTAAGGAATTTCATTTGACAATCTCATTTCGCAGGAATAAATACAGTATTTTATTAAAATATAAAAACGCACTAGAGCTGGTAACCTAAAAAAATACATTTATTTTTTAGATTTACGACCATTACGTCCGTCGTGTGTTACGCTGTATCTTTTTTCGCATTTTAGAGAATTTATAATTATTTTAAACTAGCGGTCCGCCCCGGCTTCGCACGGGTAGATAGGTATTTAAAAAAATAATTCAGTTTTCATACAGATCCCTAAATTTTTCAAAATATTCTAGAGCCTATGTTAATCTGGAATAATTGAGCATTATAATAGTAAAAGAATTTTAGAAATCGGTTCAGTAGTTTTTGAGTTTATTCTTTACATACATACAAAGCTTTCCTCTTTATAATATTAGTATAGGGTCCCGCCCCGACTTCGCATGGGTATTTAATTTAACTAAAATTTAAAAATTATAATACACACGCATAAACCCTTTTATTTGCGTCAGGATACTAAAAAAAATTGTAAAAAAAGTTTGAACATTATTATTTTGAACTTTTATTTTTATTTTTTTGATTTACATATATATATATATATATATTTTTTTTTAATAAGTATTTAATTATTTTTTTATTTCTAATTTTTATAAAAAGATCATATGTACAAAACAAAAGCCATTCAATTTATTGAGTGAGAGCTTCCCTGGAAACGATATTTGACGTTGTTTTATTTTGTGGCGGCAAAATAAATTGATTTTCAGGAGTTTCGACCCGCGATAGGCCAACATACAGTTGGTCATGAGTAAAACATTGTTTTCATAGGTGATGCCCTCGCCAGGGAACTATTTCTAGAAAGTTGAGATCTTGATCCTTTGGGCAATTTAAATTAAATTAAAAACCTAAATTATATTCGATTCTGCACACGACCGTTGCATAGGGAGCCGACTGGTAAAAATGTTGAAAATAAAAAGAGAAAGTGAAAGAGACTGATAATGTGTTGTCCCGCCCGGCCCGTAGCCGAGCGAGTGAGCGGCGACCAAGCAACTTTTTTGTAATACTTACATTTTTAAACTCGTGATATCTTTCGATTGGAATGTCCGAATTGAATAATTCAAAAATTTAAATGAAGGTATTGAAGCAGTCTTGAATATGAAGTAATTTATTTTGATAAGGATTAAAACCAAGATACAAATAAAGAGCCTTTCCAAGCGGCGATATTTTAATTAATTTTTTAAAATAAAAGAACACTTATTGTGGCATAACTATAATAGTTAGACATATGCTGTCGCGACACTTTTTGTAAATAATTATGTGTTCTACAAAGTCGTAGTATATTATTTTATTCTATCATCAATAGTTTTCGCAGCGCAAGCAATGTAAAGAATATTTTAGGTAATTTTTTAACACCTTGGGGTACATTATTGGAGTTTTAGTAAGGATCCCTAATTTTTTAGAAAATATAATATAGCCTATGTCACCCGGGGATAGTGTAGCTTCCCAACAAGAAAAAAAAAATTCAAATCGGTTCAGTAGTTTCGGAGCCTATTCAATGCAAACAAATAAACAAATCTTTCCTCTTTATATAGTGTGTTAGATATAATTACAACTAACACAGCGTCCAGAAAACTAGATTTTAAATTGATTCATTTTTTTAAGAATATGATTGCTCAGAGGGAAAAAATGTCATCTTCACAATCGAAGTTTAAAAGAATATTTTTGTAAGATTGCTTACGATATAAATAGGTTCATATACAAATCATTATTTTTAAAAAATGGCACATTTCCACAACAACTCAACAAGGTGTCATTTCAACCTTTTTAAAAAGTCATGAAAAAAAATAAATGGAAAAAAGACCATAACCTTATCTAAAGTAACCTATTTAACCATTTTTTTATCACTTACGACTTTTTAAAGTAGGTGCTGAAGTTGTACATATGTTGTTGAGTTGTACGGTCACCCAAACAATGGGATGTAAAATTTCAAACACAGACGTAAGTACTACTCCTGTCTTTCAGTAATTTTTTATTTGCTCGGTAATATATCATTTTGTTTACATAAATGTCGCTCCAAAACAATTATTTTGAGATATTTACGATTAGTTAAGATACGGATGTTTTATTGGAGCATGGTTTACACAAATAATGATCATATGAAATGTCTTTAATTACAGTTTTAAAAAGTATTATGGGCCGGCGAGACAAGATGAAAAGATGTGCCGCGTGGAGGTGACATGGCCCATACATTTAAACGCAGCCTAAAGGTTAAAAAGTCACTCTTGTGAGAACAAACTCTTCACCAGAAAAGTGAACTTCAAATCAACAAAAACAAGGAAACAAAAAATAAAAATAAATACTGTTATACATACCGCTTATATGTTCCAGCAATTCATTAATCTGTAGGTAGACCATTTGTATATTGTTCATTATCATTCTGGTAAAGAGGTTTCCCAATATTTTCACTGGATGTAAAAGATACCAGTAATGCGACACTTGCCTCACGATTTCTGTACTACTACAATCCCAGAAATAAAACCAAGAACATTGTTGTTGCTTAACAAATTCTTGGTAATCTTTAAGGTCCGCTTCCTGAAATATTAGTGAATCTATAGCTGAGAATGATGCACTCTTAGTTGCAGTGTTGCACCTCCCCATGCGATTATTATGATGTTGAACACTGCAATAACTAAACGTTATGGAATGGGCAAGAAAAGTACAGTGGAACCCTCTTTAAGAAGTTTACCAAGGGACCGGAAAAAACAAACTTCTTAAGCAGGAAAACCTTATATGTGGGAAAAATTGGGCCAATTTTGGGATGAGGATTTTGAGACAATTTTTGAAAAACCCAAAGTTCTTAAGAGGGTTTCACTGTATTTTGAAACTGAAAAGATGTACTGTTTCAGTAAACATTTTCTTACCTGTTTTGCCACCATGAATTCCCAAGCATAACAAATGAAAAAAGTTATTGTCATGATTAAATATCTAACAGAAACTCGGGTCCAGTTAGTTTTATAAATGGCATATATGCATCCTAATGTTCCAAACCATATTATAATGTGAATCTGCAAAAAAGTATTAGTTCATATAATATTATCTCTATCAACAGATTATAAACATAATTTTAACAAGTTTTTCAATTACAATAATTATTTTACGACCTCTGCTAGAAAATTATTATTACTCAGAAAAAATGTAGAAGGAAAAATTGACAGTATATGCAGTTGAATTTAAGATAGAAGATTTCAGGATTCAAATTCAGTTCAAAAGTATTATTCACACAAGATTTTTACGTACTTTCGTACGCTGTCAGTCTGGGAGTTGAAATTTTGCTTGTTAGGTTTCTAGGACCTTACAAAGGTGCCATAATGAACTTTCACTTACCAAATAACGTTCCCACCATGTCAGAATAATTCCTGTCCACGATTCTGCTAATTGCCTTACAAAAGATAACTTAAGTAAGTGACCTGACATGAGTCCATCGATCGTCCTGTAATCGTCTGGGGTAAATGGTTCTGTTTTGGATTGTATTTTTTTCAGCAATTCAAATTTAGACCGAGGAAACTCGAAATGAAGAGAACCTTCTACCATTCCTTCCTTCCCTTCCTAAAAAGATGTTCAAAGAATTAATTTTCAGTATCATTTTTTTCCAACTACTAAACAATTTTACATACTCCTGTTTTGGGTTTTGAATTAATTGTAATGTAATAAATCGGCATAAATTTTATATTTATAAATATTATATCGGTGGGTAATTACTACAACTAGGTAACTCTGAAATCAGCTTTGTTGGAAAATTGAATTATAATATGGCAATCAATAAATCGTTTTTTGTATAATCTATATCATTGGTTCTTAACCTGTGTTCGATCGAACCCCAGAGGTTCGGAGAGTCAGTCTCAGGGGTTAGGCGGAACAAGACACAGCCCAAATTTTTTTTTACAAGTCTTCATTAGGGTGTTTTCGTTGACCTCTTTCACGATTAAATCGTAGATTTGTGTGTTGGGTACCGAAAATGTGTGTGTTATATTTTATAAATAAGAAAATTGCTTTTTTCGGATAGCTTTGCAGTGTCCATCATCAGGACCGATCAGGCAGAAATTTTTTTTATGTATTTATTTACAAAAATAGAATGACTTACCTAGTTGTTACATACAAAAATGCAACAAAAGCAATTTCACAAATTTTAATGCTACAGCTAGCTACGTCTAGTTGCCTAATTGAAACATGGAAAAACACTTGTGGTAACTATAGTTACTTAATTATAGAATTAAATGATATCATTTTTGGAGATATCTACAAAAAACATTTTCAAATACCATGATGATTCCAATGAGTTACGATTTTTCTGTTTGTGGCAGTCATAGCCAAGGAAATAAAGTTATGCTTTTAATGTGTAACTCGAAAACACTGATTTCGGAGTTTTGTTGCAATTATCCCAAGATAATATGTTCCTGTAAATTTCTACAACTTAATTGACAGGTTGCTTCACACTTTCAGAGAGTCGTTTTTAAGGTCACAAATGAAGCAACTTCTTTGTTAGTTTTTAAAATGCTAGTTTTGTAGGTAGGTAATGGTAATTCTAATTATGTATACCTACTTACAAAACTTACTTTTAAAAAAATGTTTGTGCCTCCCCACTTTTCAAGTCTGCAAACCGCCACTGCTGCTTAGGATTTAGTGAAAAACACACTTCTGAAAACAAGCTCGCACGTAGGCTCGTACTTGGGACACCTTACGAGAAAGGATGACCGCCTGAGGTATGTGGTGGGAGGGATTGGGGGACAGAAGAGAAAGACTTGCAACCAGGTTGATGGACCAGGTCAAGACTGCATTACCAACACCACACCAGGGTGTTGGTAGAAATGGAGGAGTTGTGTCTAGACAATGACAACATAATAATCACACTAATAATAATAATTTGTATAGCGCCGTTTTTGTGAAAAATCACCTCAAGGACGCTGCTATATGGAAAAAAATACATGTAGATATGATTTGAGATTTTCATGGCCAAAAGTATTAGTCATTAATTTTTGGGTTATTATGCCATGTTGCATTTCCTCCTTCTCTAACCAATGTTGCAGACAGGGAATATTTCGTCACTTCTGGCCTTTTTTTATAATAGCAACACATAGGATGTCCTGAAGAAAATAATTTGGGGATGCTTTGTGGTGGTCTTTCTAGGAAAAGAAGGAAAGAAAGTTCTGGGAAGCAAAAAGGTATGAAGGATGGGTAGGAATCTGAAAGTCAGTGTGTCCAGGAGTGACGGACGTATATTTCTATCCCTCCCACTGCGGTGCAAGGCAATGTTCCGAGAGAGTCCTCCAGGAGGGGTCAAAAGGTCTCCTTCAACCAGTCTCTCCCGATCCGACCTGCCACGCAATTGGACGCGTCTGCTGCCAAGATCCCGACAAACCATGAACCCGGGCACCCCTGTTAAGTCACCAAACGTAGCGAGCCACTTGGGGTGGCCTATGGCAGAGATTTGGTTATCCAATAGTGACCTATGGCAGAGGTTTGGTTATCCAATAAATGGTTCCCAGGCGGCGGTACCTATACCCACCTCCCAATTGCTTGATAATGGACACTGCAATACCCTTTAATGCTATCATAATTATGTATTTAACCTCAAGGAAGGTAGGTGTACAATGTACAATAAGGCTATACTATCATATATTTTTGATCAATATTAATTTAACCTAAATCTATTTATATTGCATGCACTTTTATCTCTTACTTTTACATCTTTCTAGAGATTCTATTTATTTTACACTTTCTAATGTCATTTTACTATCAAATTCCACACTTAATTGTTATTTTATGGCACTTGAGCCATTTATCCTTTCCAGCAACACAGACATTTTAGAATTGTTCAGCAGTCAAAAATATCTATAAAAAAAAAACACAATTAGAGATTGTACCTTAAATTGTCCTCTGGATACAATTACACCCAAGAGCTTCTTGTAAAAGTTGTCTCCTACGCCACCTTCGCACCGAGGGATGGCAGAATCTTTGTATGTGGTGGAAAAAGTCTGACGATTATTTCCTGTTAGATCTTCATCGTTCAACATATCCTTTTTTGCAAAACTTCTGTCCCATGGATCATGTGCAGTCACTAATGATAAAATATAAAGTAGTGAAATAATTCGCAACATTTTTGAAGTTTCCTCGTTCACAAAAGTAGTAATAAAGTATAATCTTATTTCATACAAAAATAGATTATCAAAAATATATTATCGTCTTATCACATTGATATATTATCAGTCCGTCCACCAAAAATAATCCAATACCCTGTCCACGAACTGTCATAACGTCTGACATTTGACAGCTCCATAGATTTTGTTTGTGTGGTATTTTTCTCTGATTTTATTCTTGTACCTCTTTTAGTGATGAGAATGATCGGTACATTTATATAATCGATATATTTTTATCGATACATCAAAATTACTGAATGATTATCGATTAAACGTTGTGTTCGGGAGCAATAGCTACGGTCGGGGGTAGTATTTTTTCTCTCGTGGAGAGGGGGGGGGGTTGGACTGTGGGTGGTTTAATATATTTATGGTTGGACTCAAAAATTAATATGGTGCATTGGAATGGCAAAACTTTCGTAAGTACTGAAAAAAATTAAAATCGAGCTTATACTTGCTTTAGCTTAGCCAGTGGGTAATAAATCCTCTTAATAATATTGATAATGTACCTCTACGATTTGTAATAATTGGATGATTTGTATTTGCCGTTTTTGTGAAAAATCACTTCAAAGTCGCTGTATGTAAAAATAATCTCCTGCTACATATTAATATTATATTATAACCTAACTATAGTTAGAGGTTATATTATAACCTCCAGCTGACATATAGGTTGTAGGTAAGGTACCTATTACAAAATTAAACACACCGAATTGTTAATTGCATGCATTCAAGAATTATTATTGAATAAAGTTATCTACAGAAATTGTTTAATTTAAATGCAAATTAAGAGATACCGATATTAATTTCAATCATGCTCATTTTTAATAAATTAAATATATATACATAAACAGATATTTTGTTATAATATGACAAATATCGTCTACGAAGGCAACAATTATTGGTATGGCAACATTTTGCTAAGTAGGTACTGCAACAAAATTAAACCAATCACTGGTTTATATTCTTGGCAAGGATTTCCTTGTTATTTACTAGCAACATTAGTATTATTTCTGTTACCCACAAATTTTAAATATGTATGCATTTTACATTTTTACAATTGAACATAATTATTATAAATCCGTAGTAGAAAAAATGTCTTCACCAAAGGTATTGAAATACAAGAGATATGCTATGACAGCCGCCTGACCGTTGGCGGATTACTACCTAATAGGAAAAGTTAGAATACGGAAAGAATTCGTTATTTAGTTTTTTTTTTAGGGTGTGCAGTAGTATTGGTTAACAATATCGGTGAAGTCAGGAAACACAGTAAAAACTATATTTCCTGACTCCCGCCCAGTAAAAACTGCAGATAGCACATCTCTTATATTTCAATATCTTTGGTCTTGACATTGTGTGTAAAAAAATAAATTATGCATTAAATTAGGGAATCTCACTACTCACTTTATTCCTGAAAATACCAATATTAGTTTACTGATCAGATAGACCGCTCTAGAGCAGCCAGCGTGGAGCTTTACTGTTTTCTGTAAATTGAACTGTTGTTGGTAAAAAAAAAATCTTTCTAGTAAAAAGTTCTCTTCCATGGCTTTGCTTCAGTGCAAATTGTTTCTTCTGCTTCCTGCGGTTAACTGACTAATGATTGATGATTGTGGATGATTGTCTTTCAACAAAATTTTTGTCACTGTTCTAGGAGGTCTCCCGAGGAAGAATGAAACTATCCATTGTATCGAAATTCTTAATGGGCATTCCCTCTTTCCCAGTAATTGTTTTACTACATAATTAGAAACATAATTTTTATTTATATTTTTTGAGGCTGCCCATTTAATTTATTATTAATTTACTAATATACATGATTCATTAATCCTTCATTTCGTGACATCATTCTCAAGCAAATTTTCCATCTTCATTTCATCGTATGTTCAGTTGGCAGTCTAGAAACTAGAAATTTAGTGTTCACTAAGTTCACTCGCCATGCTTCGCAGTCCCGCGCGTTGGCCGATGCCATAGCCGATGCTGACAGCGAAAATCCGATTCGGGAATATTTACAATTTCAAATTGACATTTCCGATAAGGGGGCATACATTAATTACGTGAGCTCAAAAGGGGGGGGGTCCACCAAAATCTCACGTTACTTGAAAAGAATAAAGTGACCCAAAATTATCTTACCAAGGGGGGGGGGGGGGGGGGGTGTTTAGATTGGAAGAAAAACTGCTCACGTAATTGATGTATGCCCCCTAACGTGGAACTAAGTTACGAGAAATTGGTGGTTCTTATAAGGGGCGTAAACTGAAATCTACCAGTATTTTCAGCACTATAAAAAATGTTTATTCCAAAATAGGCCTCGGCTTGCAATAAAATCCATATAAATGGAATATTTGTAATCGTATCCAAAAACTAAAAACTGTTTTTGAAAGGTGATGAAATACGCTTCCAAATTTTATTATTAGAAATAACCATTTAATTTTTTAAATAGAACAATTTTTAACGTAAACTTTTAAAAGTTTTAAAAATGGCTCAACTTTCGTTTTTTCTAACTAAAATTGCTGGCAATGAAAAAAAAAATAAAAGCACATACTTATTTTATTAGACAAATGAATTGTAAACATTTTCGCAACCTCACTTTTTTGTTGTTTCATATAAAAATAATTCATAAAAAATTCACAAAGTTTCATAATTTTTTTTCAAATTTCAATCGGAAACTTTGGTTTCATAAAAGTGTACATTAGAATTATTTTGTGCTTAATTGTTAGATTGAATATATAGCGCATCGTTTTCTCTTTCCAATTCCATTTATAGTGAAACCCTGTTAAGAAGTTTTCCAGAGGACCGGAAAAAATAAACTTCTTAAGCAGGAAAACCTTATATGTGGGAAAAATTGGTCCAATTTTGGGCCTAGGGACCGAAAAAACCAAACTTCTTAAGCCACGAAACTTCTTAAGAGAGAACTTCTTAACACTAGAAAGACCGGGTACTTCTCCATCCCTGTAAAGACCACGACCGTCATTTTGACGGCTGATAACTTTTTGCCAATTGGTAGGCGAATATGGGTACCGCCGCCCCGGAAACCATTTATCGGATAACCAACACCTCTGCCATAGGGCAATCCAAGTGGTTTGTGCTATTTTTGGTGACTTAGCAGGGGTGCCCGGGTTCATTGGGTGTGGTTTGTCTGATCTAGGTGGCGAATACGTTTGCCCACCTACTGCGTAGCCGACCGGGTCGGGAGACACTTGTTAAGGGAGACCTCATCTAGACCTATCCAGCAGGACCTCTCTCGAACCGTTGCCTTGCACCGCTGTGGGAGAGATCGATTCATTCGTCTAACACTCCTAAATACATTTACCTATTTCTCCTATTCATCCCTCACACCTTCGTTCATCCGTTACTACTGGATAAATTTACCATTTTTTTCCTATTCACTCCTCACACCTTCTTCCTTCCCAGAACTTTCTTTCCTTCCTTTCCCTAAAAACACCCTCCACACAGTATCCCCAAATATGGCATAGGGCCGGTTTCTTTTCTTTTTTCGTTAACTAAGCTCCACAAAAAAAACACTAAGGAAAATTATTCCCCTCATGGCATTGTCACCTTTGGGGATGCTGTGTGGAGGGTACCTAAAGAGAAAGGAAGAAGAATAAGTTATGGGAATTAAATGGTGTGTGAGGGGTGGGTGGGAATCTGGGGATCAATGTGGTGACACACGTAAGAATCTATTCCTATCACTGCGATGCAAGGCAATGTTCTGAGAGTCCTGCTGGCGAGGTCAAACGATCTCTCTCAACCAGTCACTCCCGATTTGTCCCGCCACGCAGTCGTTTGGTAGAAGCATTTGCCACCAAGATCCGAACACACCTTCCCCAAACAAATTGCCAATTTGGGAGGCGGATATGGGTACTGCCGCCCCGGGCACTATTTATTGGATTATCAACACCTCTGCCATATGGCACCAAAATTCGTTCGCTACGTTTGGTGACTTATTAGGGGTGCCCGGGTTTATGGGATGAGGTTTGAGATGAGGTCCCTTTGACTTCTCCAGCAGTGCTCTCCCGGAACATCACGGATGGATGGATTCATACGTCCGTCACACCTGGACACACTGACCCCCAGATACCTACCCACCCCTAATATCCTTTTCCTTCCCGAAACTTCCTCTCATTCCTTTCCTAAAAAGACTCCCTACACAGCATCCCCAAAGATGACATGGACCCTGAGGGGAATTATTTTTCTCAGGGCCTCCTGCTAGCTAATGTAAAAAAAACCTAACCCCATGAACGTGGACACCCCTGCTAAGTCACCAAACTTAGCGAACCTCTTAGGGGGCCCTATGGCGTAGGTATTGGTTATACAATTAATGATTCTGCCAGTTCTTCAGGAGCTAAACCAGCTGGACCAACTCTGGTATTTGTATGCAAACTCTGTCTTTAGTTCTCCGACAAGCCATACAATAAATTTGGGCCAGAGATATATTTTTTGTGGTATTTTTATAAATTATGTGATACGCTATAGCGAAAGAAAGAGACAGACATATTAGTACTATCGTGGTACTATCATAAACGAGGAGGAATGGGTCTGTTGTAAACTTGGGTAAAGAAGGTTGTAAACAAACTCAGCATTATGGCCCAAACCGTCACATTGACGGCGGCGGTCTTTGTAGGTATAAGTCAATATATCTCAAAAACTAAATAAGACCCGTACCTGTTTTTTTCACCATAGTTGTAAAATCATAAATCATGAAATGTGAAAAAAAATCACACCAATACAATAATTATTAAGCACTATATCGTCACATTACTTCGGCCAGCCGTCAAAATGAAGGCTTCGGTCTTTCTAGTGTTAAGAGGGTTTCACGGTAAATCATATTATTCACTCTAATAGTGAGGGAGAAACAACGATTTCTATGAGACGTGTATGAGTTATTTCGAAAAGCGAATTTGCCATAACGGGAGCATTTTGAAGTCTAGCGTGCTCCGTTCACACAACCTTTCAGCACAAAATGCCCGGCCGACTGTTTCGAGTAATGAAAGTCTGTTCACACATATGCGTGACGTCATTCCACGCCCGAGTGAACATTGTCGGATCGCTTCATTTGGCACTGTCTCTCATCACCTTCATTTCAACGCATGTTCAGACGGGTCACTTCGCAGGAAAGAGCCGGAATAACGTCACAATATGAAGGATTAATAAGTCATGTGATATATGCTTTAACAGCCGTTTCATCTTTCGAAAGGCATAATAGAAAGAGTTTTATGATGTCAAATTTTAAATTGTTTTCATTAGATTCATTAAACTTCATGATAAAGGAAGAACTCGTCATAATTGGGACCATCTGCTCTGATGGTCACTAATTAATGAAATTATTTTTGCAGAGACCTTGTCTCCATGTGCCTACAGAAAATCCGAGTTCATACGTACTAGCTGAAGCAACCACATCGGAAGGCTTGGCTGTCGAATCCCTTTCCAAATGTTGTCTTCAAATCGAATGACCAAATCGGATAAGTCAGTAGGCAGCAATAGTCTTGTTCAGTTGATCGGACGGCCTCCATGGTCGAGGGGTAAGGCTCTTGACTCGCAATCCGAAGGTCGCAGGATCGAATCCCAGCATACGCAAATAAATTTTATTTGATTAATTTGCATTATTTCACAATTAATTCATTTAAAATAATGTATAGTACCTTTCAGAATTGAAATGTTGCTTGAAATGGCTTAAGCCGTGTTTGGTGACCAGATCTGAATAGCCAGGTTCTTCCCCATCTCCTTCCTCACTGGCTTCAGCTGGGACTCTTGTGAAGTTGGTTGTGATTTCCGATAGTTCTTCAACCGATTCGCGATATGTAAATGCTATAATCGTACCACACTTGCCTCGCTTGACCTCCAATGTGAAAAATGGTATAATAATAAATTAATGTTGGTCTTCAAACTATGCTCCAAGTTCTGATCTTAATTTATTGTTTTTTCTTTATAATTTTTTTTTTAATTGTGATTTATAATGCATTTACCAAGAGTAAATAACAAATTAATTTGTTCGACTTTCTCCTAAGGGTACTACCATTTTGCATCTTTCAGGAATAATATATAACTCGATTAGACATTTACCCCCATTTATAAACGCAGAGTAAATGTTACGCATTGCGTAGCATACGAATAGTGAAAAACTGAAAGACATGTTACCACGGCGAAGGTATGGTTAAACCTGCCTTACACCAAGTAAGGCCGGCATAAAAATACAAATGCTGAAACGACGCATAAGAATCTAATAAGTAGGACGGTAAGTGTAGAAAAATATATTTATTTGATCTGCTTTACAAAATTCACATTATACATAGAAATAGCATTTTTCACGTTATACTAATAATAACAGTTTTATAAACTTATGTACAATATTAACAAATGATAATATAATACTGTAATTGTTTGCATGTCATCAGAGTTTATTGCCAAGTGTGACACTACCGGTAGCTCACACCGTACTTGAGCGTGACTTGAGGGGTGTGCGTTGAAGCAATGGCAAGAAGGAGGGGAACGTCATTGGGGTCCAGATTTAAAGTCTTTGTCAAATAATCCATATCACAAAAGTCCTTGTCCATGAGCAGCTGGGCCAGTGCCTTTGATCTTACGCATAGTTCTCTTAGTTTCGACTCGATGTAAACCAAACACTGAAAGAAAAAAACAGTATTAAATAAATTGAAATTAACATCCTGAAATTTCTTAAACCTTGTTATTGTGGTACATTATGACTTTTTTCATGCCAAAAAGGTTAAGTTAAAAAAATAAAAAGGGAATCTGATAGTATTAATACCCTAACTTCTGTACGGTTGAAATTTAAGAACCCAACTTCGAGTACATCTCTGACGCCGCGCCGTATGGAAACCATCTGTTTACGTGAAGTTTGTGACTAAGCTACTGTCGTACATATTCCATGAAATATATTTTCGCATTACATTCGATTCGAGATAAATTCGCTGTTTATGAACGTATTTCAAAATAAAATACTGTTTTTAAAGCAGATGAAAGACTTTTTCAGAGTTTAGTATTACAAATCAACATATGCGCGAACTGGGCGAAGCCCTATAAATGATCACCAACACTTAAACTGGGCAAAGCCGAACCAAAATCAGCCAGCAGGGCCTAACACATTTTTAACTGGTAGTAATAATATTGAACATACTAATTTCAGTTGTCGGTGCATGCGTGATGTGAAATATTCCTGTGTAATGTGTAAAATTATTAAGTTTAAGGAATTTTAAATTTTCAAAATTGGAAATTATAAGTCATTCTTATATGTATGTATAGGTCTCGCAAGTTAAGTTGACTTCATCACAGTACTCACACAGATGCAAAACTTTCATACAGCGTGTTTCGTTTTAGGCTTTAAAAAAAAAAACAATTAATGATTATTTCACAATTGAGAATTTGAAGTCAAAGCGTTTTAAAGTTGGTCATATAAAACTTATTATGTTTTACAACATCTTTATTGAAATACTGAAGATTATCAATTTTTTTTTTTCTAAACTAAGTAAATGTGATAATTTTCAGGATTGAATTGAAATGGGTAGGTATTCATAAAAAAAGACAATGGTATTGCTAATAATTCTAAGCCATTTATTTAAGAATACTATAAATAACAAACTTCCATTGGTAATGACCCTAATTCACGGAAATTACGGAAATCGAAATTTATAGGTACCTAATTGTTTTTCGGTGTACTGTGAATGTACTGTGAATGTATGTCTCATCAGAATACACAATTGGACGTCTGTCATTCCTGTATTCTTCTAATTTAGTGAGATATGTGGAACGTTTAAGTCGGATATCATTTTTTTCAATAAGCAACTTTCGGTTTGTTTCCGTCTTTCGCCATCGAAAACACAAATTGTGAACAACTTTCCTTAACGTAGTTATACACCCTGCGTAGTCGATGTCTCCTTTCAGAACTCTATGAATCTTTTTCATCATTGGCAAAGACTTATGAACTAAATGAAAATCATAGACACATCTTCTAATAACTTCCTTATCGAAATCATCTACATCTGATTTGGTTGATAGTCTGCGTCGTTTCTTCCCTGGTGTGCTGAATGTTGGTCGTTGAGTTGACGATGACGACGGTTGTGTTTCTGCTTCCTTTGCCTTTCCAGTTACGATACATTGAATACTAGTCTGCGATACTCCAGTTGCCTCAGACGTCAAATCATATAAGTCATTCATGCTTAAAAATTGGCCACCGTTTTTTATATTATGCATAAAATAATTAAACACGCGGAATAAAATTTCACGACTTTGTCCACTCAGTAATTTGCCACGTCCCGTTTTGAAACAGGACTCCATGATGTCGTAATAAATATTACACTTGCACACTTTAAAAACACTCTGTAAATCTTTATTTATTTATTTATTTATTTAATACATGGAAAATCGAAAGTACATATAGTTTTTTTATGATATTTCACCCTCCATGCTAGGGAAGACCCTGTGTTATGGCGGGTGAAGTTTACAGTTACAAGAAGATGAGGAAGTTAGAGAATTCTTAGAAAATGAAAAATTTGAGGAGTTGTTAGATATATATCACACTAATTTATTTATTAATTAAGTTAAGTTATTAAATAATCTTGTACATACAATGCCGCTAATTTAGAAAATGGAGATATATTATGTTTTGTCTGAAAGGTGATTAAATTGATAGAGTGTAAAGCGAATGGGTATTAAAATTGTAATGTATTCCATGTGTAAGGATCCATTTCGTTATTTGTTTTTTAAAGGAATGGGGTTGGCTCAACGTTTTTAAGTTTTCAGGGATAAGGTTAAAGGTTTTAGGAGCTAGGAAGAAAAATTGTCTTTGAGCTGTCGTGGTGTGTAGTTTAGGTACATTGTAGTGTCCGCTGGTTATTGTTCTGGTTGTGTAGTTGTGTTGTAAGAGAGTTTTGTTTTTGTATTTGAACAGGAAATGTATTAGCATAAATTTTAGATGGAGTTGCCGTACGTTTAAGACGTTATACTCGATGAGGAGTCGTTTGGAGGGGTATCTAGTCGGTCGCTTGTTAATGACACGTATTACCATTTTTTGGGCTTTTAGTAGAGGTTCGACAATTGATTGAGCACAGCCACCCCAAGTTATAATGCCATATGCTAGTAGGGATTGGCAGAGAGCGTAGTAAACAGTTTTAAGAGTTGAGGTAGTAAGGATAGTTCTTAGGGATCGAAAGACATAAGAGAGTTTGCGGATGCGTGGGGTTAGACTGGCCAAGTGCTGATCCCAACGAAGGTGTTGATCAATGATGACCCCCAGATATTTTATGTGGGTGGCTTGTTCCAAGTTTGGGCAATTACAGGAAGAGCAAGTTCTTAGACAGGAGTGAATTATTATCTTCTGATTGTTGGTAGGTTGGGTTGCAGCAGAAATCTACTAATAAAGATTCGAATTAAAAATAATGAAAACTATTTATTATTTCAAATTTAAAAATTAACAATTATTTCACTTGCGATATGTAGGTGCACATATGTTTAAATCAAATTACGAACTGAATGAATAGGACACCCCATAAGTGCAGTCCGTAAGGGTGTCGTTAAAACTTGCCTCTCTTCTAACTAGTTACAATAAGTGAGCGTAAGCAAGACAGAGAACCTTATATATTAGTGGGCGTCGCTTGACGTTCACACAGATAGACCAATACATCAATTCTAAGCATTTTTATTGTGCTCATCTTTCGTTGCGTTACCTATACATAGTTTGTACATGTGATAAATCCTTTTGGGTGAAATGTTGGCAAATATTTTTGTTTTTATTTTAAAACTATCTGGTACCCGGCCATCCCATTTAATAAATAAATTGTTTCTACCTGCGCGTCCTTCCTCCTTCTCCGCGTCCCCTTCCCCTCTCGCGTTCCGACTCCTCCTCCTCTACCTTCCCTCTCCTCACTCTACTCCCCCCCCCCCTTGCCCTGTCCCGCGAACCTCCTCCGAGTTCCCCTTCCCCCTCTCGCGTATTCCCCTCCCGAGTTCCCCTCCCTTCCAAGTTCCCCCCCCTCCCGAGTCCCCCCCCCCCCTCCCGCGCATTCCCCTCCCGAGTTCCCCTCCCCCCTCCTGCATTCCATACATTCATTCCCAATACATTCATTTTTGAAACAGCTCCCCCCTTCCCCCATCCCGCGAATCCCCCTCCCGAGTTCCCCCCCCCCCCCCTCCCGTATTAGCATTCCTTCTCCCGAGTTCCCCTTCACCTTCCCTCTTCCCACTCCACTCCCCCCATCCCCCCCTTCCCGCCATCCCCCTCCCCCACCCCTCCCCCAAACCTACCCCTCCCCCTCCTACACCCCTCCCCCAACCCTGCCCCTCCCCACTCCTACACCCCTCCCCCCCTTCCTTTTTGAATTATTCAATTCGGACATTTTATTAGTTTAAAAATGAAAGTATAAGAAAAAAAGTATAATAAAGAGGAAAGATTTGATTATTTGTTTGTTTGCATTGAATAGGCTCCGAAACTACTGAACCGATTTGAAAAATTCTTTCACCAATAGAAATCTACATTATCAGGGAGTAACATAGGCTGTATATAATGGTGAACTCTGGCATTATGAAATTTGTATAAATGAAAATATGTGTATTTCATATATTTTAGCGACAGGGAGGAAAGGCAGGGGGAAAGTGGGGTTCGCGGAGAGGGAAGAGACGAGGGAGGGGGAAGGCGGAAAGGAACGGGGACGCACGGGAAAGGACATGCAGGGAGAATCAATTTATTTCTTTGAATGGCATTGCAACGCCGGGTACCAGCTAGTTAATTAATAATTCTTTATTTGGAATGTGTATATTGTTTTGCTTTAATGTTTAACAAATGCTTAGATGAATTGAGTGAAGATACGATTGGTTTATTTATGTACATTACTGAGACAACAAGCGTGGTTTCACTGAACTGGATCCAGTGGACATTCTTTAGCAAGCTTATCTTATAGCTATTTTATTTGTACACAAATAATCTTTGAATGGCTATCCTTTTCATAAGCGGTGCTACATTTTTAGCTTGATTAGTATGACTATAACGTGTCTTGTATTTTTATACCACCATTTTCAATTTGCTAACGAAATAAATACTTAGCTTCGAAATAAATTCGTAAATTTCTTCTTTTGAAAAGCAATGATCCTGAGGCTAATATTTTTTTATAAATACTTTCAGCTTCAAAAATCCTACAATATTATAATATCACTTGATTTTGTTCAGGGGTCTGCTCTATTATCTTTATACTGATATCTAACGCAAAATAAGTTACCAGAGGTCGTTCCTCAATTTCAGGTAAATAAGCATAAATATTTTTGTGAGCTTGTGTAAAGACGGGTCCAAAGCTCGCTCCGCCATTAACGTTTGCCGTGACAATCCCTCAAATATCACATCAACATTTTTTGTTTTCCATGTCAACATACTTCTAAGATTGGGGTGAAGTTCGCGCAGTCCACACAATTTGGCAAGTGGTCTGGGGTACGGACATGTCCATGCGTACGCAATGAACACTTGACGTTTGACGTTTTTGGCATTTATATCAATGTTAAAATGCGTTCTGATGAAAAAGAGATACATCAGGAAGAAAACTAGGGAGACTAATATCGATTATTGCAGGACCTAAAGTTACCTTTTAAAAATTTCCAGTACGTAAATATTTACGTCAAAAACAGAATAATTATACATTTGATATTATATTATAATTTTATTTTTAATATACCTAAATATAATATTATAATATTTTAAACTCGTGATTATGCTCGCTCATTGCACATAACCACAACGTCCACAACACAACAAAACGAAACAACGAACTCGAAACAACAAAAATTGTCAATATTTATCACGTTAATGGGATTTCACGGCAAACGTTAATGGCGGAGCGAGCTATGGACCCCGCTAAACATAGATATTCGTGCTTATCTAAGTTTTTTATTTGTTATGCACTTTAATCTATCATAATAATAATTTATTATTACCTTCAAAAGATGTATTCAACAATGCCAGAGGTGGGCAAACTTTGAACCCACCAAATCTACATTTACATCACCTCATTGAGCTAATTATTTATCCAGGCTGCTATAGAACCCCCTGTTTCATGTCTTCTCCCTCGTGGCTTACAGTGTGACTACCCAGAGAAATTGAAATTGATATTTTACAAGTTTGGGTAACTTATGTATAAAATATAAATCTGATTTGGCTTTCTCCATTGACGCAAGCAAAGTCTCATGTCCACGACCCACCTCTGTTTCAGACAGTTTTAGGCAATGCTTCGACACGTTGCCACTATACATAATACTATACTCTGTTTTAGGGAGATAAACATGTAGAAAACAAAATAAACTAACCTGTGTGGGAGGTACTTTAGCAAGACACATTTGTGGCAAGGAATCCAGCATTGAGGCCACCAGGGCAGACATCCCTCCTGCTCCTCCTCCCCACACTCTTACACTCCTGAAAATAACAAAATAATCTTTATTATAATTCAAAATAGTAATAAAAGATACCTAGTCTACACGCAGCCAGTGCCAAGAACAGGTAATATGTTATAATAATAATTGGATAATTTGTAGAGTGTCGTCTTTGTGAAAAATCACCTCAAGGGCACTGTAGTAAGTATTTTTACTACAAACAACTGTCCTGAGAAAAGTAAAGTCCACGAGTGATTTAGCAAACTCTTGTATTTGTAGTGAATAAATGGCATGACAATAGCTCCCTCCTAACTGCAAGGGAGCGCCCGCACGCAGGGGTGGAAGAAGATTGAAACTGAAAAAAATAGAAAAGATTCTAATCCAGTCAACTAAATTACTACTTAACGGTAACTTACTACTTAGAAATTAACGAACTGCACGGACAGTGAATAAAAATTAACTAAACGATTTAGTTGCCACTTATCACTGTCCTTACTACTGGCTGCGTGTGATATAGCCATAATAGCTTGTTCCCACCTGGCAAGTAGTTTAGTCGAGTGGCAAGAAACCCGCTACGTAGTGAGATGAAAGTAAATAAACTACGGATACGAAAAAAGATTAATACATAGCTGCAAAAATAAAGAATTTTAGAGTAGCATCTTCACTCCAACAGGATGACAT
This sequence comes from Limnephilus lunatus, assembly GCA_917563855.2. Lineage (NCBI taxonomy): Eukaryota > Metazoa > Arthropoda > Insecta > Trichoptera > Limnephilidae > Limnephilus > Limnephilus lunatus. The sequence continues at coordinate 66,274,834 of OU830597.1, read as the reverse complement.
TTTTGCGGCTAGTAATGAACTCTACTAAAATCATGGGTTCGCACTTGTTTAGTGTTTGAGCCGTGAGCAGGGACGTATAGGAGGGAGGCGCTACTCGCCTAAAAAATAGAACTATGTAAATGGATTGACTCTTCTAAAGCGCTGACTAAAGTACTCTACTAAAATTATGGTTTGCGGACATGTTTAGTTACTAAATTACTCGCTACTTGACTAAACTACTTGCCCAGTCCGAACGGGTCTAAAGAGTCAGTTGCGACTAATCTGAATTCTTTTTTATGTGTACGAAGGTCTGTGTAAATGCAAATGTTAAAAAGCACTGAGATAACGGATACAAAATGACTGTTTTTATTTTTTTTTTTTTAGTTTATTAGGGAAACAAACCGTTATACATATTTTATAAAAGTAATTAATTACATGGTTGCATCAACCAGCGAAGTTTCCGCAATAAATCATATTTTATCAATCATAAATCATCATATACATATATAAAAAACATAGATGATTAAAGATAACATAAAATGGTCGAAAAAGAAGAAAAAAATGTATATATAAAAAAGAAATAAAAAACACAGATTAAATTATGTAGGATAGATAACATGAAATTAAACTATTAACCTATATAAAAATAATACATTCTCACATCATAAGACAATGTTCAAGATAAAAATGAGTAAACAAAAGAAAAACAACATGAGATGGAGAAAATAACACACAGCAGGGGTAGAGGGTTCCTAATTAACAATTTGTTTTGATTTTTTCTATTATGCATGTATGTATGTAGTAAATTGACCTGCCGAGCGATTTTATATTTTTTGTGATTTATTTGCTTTTTCTATGTACAAAGTACATTAAATGAATAAATAATCATGCATACTTGCAGGAATTCGTGTTCATCTAAACTAAATATGTGACAGTAAATATGTACAAATCTGACAGGAGATCACGTCCGTTATCTCGATAACGATCCCACAAAAGATATATAATCGCTATGTTGAGGACAAATGGAAAATATCAGCATAGACATTGCACTATTCATTTTTATGTGGTTGCGAATAGTCTTTAGGCGTGAATGGCTGTAAAATAACTTGCCAAAGCCAACTCTTTCATAATGGGAATGAAATTATGTGAATCATAATTTACAAATTAATTACCAATCATCAATATCTGCCAACAAGCAAGAGGCACCTCCTTGCAAAGCGAGATCCCTCCGAAGTAATCTTTCCCAGTCTCCACGTTTGCCTCCCACACCACCTTTAAATAATATGTAAAAACAATGCATGTTAAAACAAACCACAAATAAGAATATATTTGTAAAAAGCATTAACTTTGTGGCTCGCCATAATTTACAATAAAAACACATATAAATTTGTTGTAGACCACTTAGATAGAGATCATAAATTTAGCCACTCAGGCATTTACCAACTATGTTGCAATGATTGTCCTTCGTTCTACATAGGTAAGACATAAAGATAGAGATCATAAATTTAGCCACTCAGGCAAGGGCGGATCCAGGATTTTTTTCTGGGGGGGGCACAAAGGACGGAGGGGGGGTGGCCCGCCCCGGCTGCCACTCCAATGGGGGGGGGGTAGCCCTTAAGAGCACAATTCCCCCCCCCCCCCCAGGACGGACCAATTTTTTATGAAGTCGAAATTTGAGTTTGTCAACTCTAATGGGGGGGGGGGGCATTTCCGTACCGCTCTCGCAAACGCTGATTATCATCTTTAATTTGCAAGTGCATGAATGGGAACATAATTCGCAATTCCAGCCAGAAATAGACAAAAGTTTGACTCTTGTTCTTTCTGTTATTTTAACAACTCTGATAATTTGATTTGCTTCTAAGTATGTACTGTGATGGAATCTCCACAGTACACAAAAATACCATCCTGGGGGGGGCACGTGCCCCCCCCCCCTAAATCCGCCCTTGCACTCAGGCATTTACCAACTATGTTGCAATGATTGTCCTTCGTTCTACATAGGTAAGACATCTAGAAATATAAATATTAGAGTCAAAGAACATTTAATATGCTTAAATAATAATAATTTTTCTGAGTTTGCTAATCACCTAATTTCCACAGATCACACTTTTAATAAGGACTCAGGGGTTAACCTCTCAGAAATAGATGTTTTGTTTATTACGTGTCCCTTAGAAAACTGTCAAAACGTGATAATATTTGTGTTATTTAAGATTTTTAATAAAAGCTTCATAAATCACGTTTTGGGAAACGTAGCCTCATTCTAAAAACTGTTTTGGAAAGAATATGAAATAAACTTTCAAATTGTATTATTACAAATAAATAATAACATTTGTAAATATTAAAATTTAGAATGCAAACATAAAAAAATTGTAAAAATGACCCACGTGATGTTTTATGTGAAAACGGTACTAAAATCACAGATTATGTAAAAAAAAAAACACTTATTCTATCGTATAAATGTACAATAAACAATTTTGTCACCTCACTTTTTTACCATTTCATACAAAAATACTTAAATAATAAACTAACAATGTCTTGAACAAATGACAATCAAACAAGTGGAGGTTCCATTCGGCTCAGATAATTAATCTCTATGTTCCATAGATATTTTTGAATAAAAACGCGTAGTCTTGTTCATTATCGATATTCTGTTTTTTATTTCATGGTAATCCGTGTACTAGTTATGGAAATAAATCAATTTTTGTAAAATCTCGCGCGCTGACTTCAAAAGACGCTCTAATGTCTTGACCGCTATTATTATATTCACGTCTTTTGACGCTCTAATGTTCCGAGTGGTTAAAATTCTTCACTGTAAAAATAAAAGAAAAAAATTAGATAACTTAGAAGCACTTGAAATCAGAAAATCCCTAAATAATAATGCTAGTATTTTAAATAACCAAATTAATTTATCTTTTAGTCCCATTCTAAATATTTTTCTAATAAACCGCTCTGTTCTTCCCGGAAATCCCGCAATACCCCCACCCCGTTTCTTACCCCTCACTCGAACACCTAAAATTTGTATATCTGTCAATATTCTGTATAATAGGTTAGTTATAATATTCTCCTGACGAAGGAAGGGTGCTTCCGAAACCGGTAGAGTGTTTATAAAATAAAAGTGGTCTACAACAAATTTATATGTGTTTTTATTGTAAATAAGAATATTTTTATTTTTTAAATTGTGATATTAACCACTTGGACCCATTAGCTTGAAAACAAGCTACCTACAACACGACCAGACATATCGTCGGCAGAAAGGCTAATTGACGTAACCAGCAAATCCTCTACTTTCGGGAAAGTCGAGGATTTGCTTGAAAGTCAGGGAGGGGGATGGGCGGGAAGGGGGGGAGGGGGGGAACTCATATAGGGGGTTTGCGGAAGGGGGGAGGGGAACCTGGGAGGGGGGAGGAGAATTCGGCAGGGGGGTTCACGGGACGGGGAAGGGGGGAGTGGAGTGGGGAGAGGGAAGGTGAAAGAGGCGGAATGGGAACGCGAGAGGGGAAGGGGACGTGGGAGAGGAAGGGGAGGCGTAAGGGGAATGGGACGAATGGGAAAGGACATGCAGGGAGAAACAATTTCTTTATTTAATGGCATAGCAACGCATGCCGGGTACCAGCTAGTATTATATAAAAATAAAATATGCTTGCCTGGGTATATATATGAGTAGGTATATGAGTTGCCTATGCATTGCTAAATCATTTATCCGATTACGATGAAACTTTGGGGATTTGATATGCGCATGCCCACAATGCTTTCTATATACAATAGTGAGTTGTGGTGTCATGAAATTATGCATTGCTAACTATTCATCCAATTGTGATGAAACTTTGAGGATTTGATGTGTGCATGCCCGCGATAATTTCAATAAAAAATTGCAATAGGTGGTACGTGAGCTGTTTAAAAACTGAATGTACTGGGACTGAATGTATGGAATGCGGGAGGAGGGAGGGGAACTCGGGAGGGGGGTACACGGGAGAGGGGAGTGGGGAAATGGATGGCGGAGAAGACGGAGTGGGAACGCGTGAGGGGAAGAGGATGCGGGAGGGGAGGGGGGAAGGGGAACGGGACGAATGGGAAAGGACATGCAGGGAGGAACAATTTATTTATGAAGTGGAATAGCAACGCATGCCGGGAACTCGCTAGTCTACTAAATATTTTTCAAAACATATTTTTTAATCTAATCTTTATTACTGTTTTAAGCCTAAATACTCATAGCAACACCCCAAGGATAAAAAAATAAGATTATGAATGAAGAGTTCTGCATAAAACAGATGTGAGCAATGTATATTATAAATTACAAGATTGACTTTTTTTAATGTTGGGACATGTAGAAGCAAGGAAGACCAGTGTTGGTGATTTAACGCAATAAATACAAATCCTAAAATTATTTACCTTGAAGGACAAAGTCCGAAACATAATGATCTGTAACTCCCCCAAGTAAGCTGTGACAATATCCTGTTGAAGATGTTTCATCACCTTCGGGAGAAAGGGCGATCCTTTAAAATAAGAAAGGGAATAATTAATATGAATAAAACAAGTAACAACAGTAATACGTACTGGTAAAGACAAGTTCTATACTCACGTTGGTAAAGGGAATTCGAGGAAATCTTCTTGATGATTTTGCAGTTGGACCGGTGATGAATTAAGTAGCTCTTTAACTTGGGATGCTTTCGAATCAGTTTGTTCTGTTGGATTGCTTAAGTTGACAACTACAGTGTGTTCTAACTTCTGTTTAATAAAAACTTTAGACTCGACGCATTGCTCCATGTGCGTTACTATGGTAGGGCAAACCGCAACCTTCTCTGGAATGAACTGGATCTCGCGCTGGTCTGGAATGTCGCTGGTGTATTCAAGCTCTGAGGCATTGGAGGGCGTCTGCAGGGCTTGACCGTTCAAGGAACAGTTGACACACGTATCCGACTCTTCTGTCAACGCTGCAATACTGGACCCGGCTTCAAATTCAAATCCATCCATTTTCAAGTTTCCCGGCTTACCTATTACGTGTCGGTCCAGAAGCTCCAAGTTTTTACTCTTCATGTAATTAGTAACAATCTGTGGGTACTTATCAAATTCGAATTTAACTCCGGAATGTTTTTTAAATTTGGAATGTTGGCATTGAGGATTACGTGTGCAGCATACATCATCACGTTGCAAAGAATTTCTTTCAGGTAACTCAGCCTTAAGACTACTGGGGTTTTCTCTAGGATAACTGTGAGAGCGTTGGCTTTCCCTTTGTGCTTCTAATTCGGGAACATCTGTACTCTCGGGTGCTACAAACTTACTATCGCAGGGAAGTTCAATTTCATTTTGCTCTTTCTCAGGCAATCTCTTTAATCCTTCAAGAACTTCGTCCTCCCCAAGAACAAATACAACATTTTTCTCACGAGGACTCTCTACTGCGATCTTTATTTCGTTTTTCACACAACTAGAGGCACTTATTAATTTCGTATTACCGAGATTTAAAGAAATTAAATTGGAGGTTTCAGAAGCTAATTCTTCACAAGCGCTTATTTTCTTTTCACATTCTAATTTACTATAAGAGTCTAGGATCGTGTCCTTTTCAACATGTTGATTATCTCCATAAATATCACTTTCACAGTTGAATAAAACACCACTTGTTGGAACACGGCACAGTTTGTTAACTTTAGGTTGTATTATGTTTAAATTTATTTGATCATTATTATTATTTGTAAGTTGCTGATCACATTTATCTTGGCTCATTTTAACTGAATTCACTGAACTATCTACAGGTATAAATATTGACTTACAATTAGGACTCGAATTATGCGAATTGAGTGATTCAATTGAGGTATTACTTATATTGTGCAATTTATATGCACGACTTAGAGTTCGTTTTAGAGAGCAGTTCGATTTAGAACTTAGTGTATTTTCATAACATGTTTCTAATTTTTTAGGTGAAACGATATTTCCCGCTTCATTTGAGATTGGCAAATTATTAGTAACATCGCACTGACGCTTTAAGTGTTTAAATGCACCTCCTTCGTTTGTTGCAAAAGTTCTCATTTCTATTAAATCTCCCAAAGCGTGGTCAGACTCAACTTTCTTTAAGCACTCTTCCAATTTAGTGTTATCAGCCTGATAAGTTTCCATCAAACAATCAATGGAGTCCCAAGGAACGGACTTGGTTTCTATGCTTAACCTTTTAACTTCTCCACATCTTATGAAATATGATAAAACATTTAGAATTTTCTTTACTGTGGATATGTTTTGTTTGCCGTAAATGATAGTTCTGGATATTCTAGTGGGCATCCCAATGACTCCGTACAATTCTCCAAGCTGCGCCCACAGAGGGTTGTAAGGGTGAATGTTGTTCAGTAGATCTAGTTCCTTCTGTTGCGATAGCGAAGACACATTGTATGGACTCACGGAGTTGACCCACCCCAGATGGTGAGTCAGGATATTTGTTATGAGGTTACTCATAAAACTGAAAATAAAACAATAACAACTGATGATAAAACAATAACAATTTAATGTAAGTCTTCACCCAAAGAGCATAAGAAAAATAAATACTTACAAAAGGGTATCCTTGGTATCCATTGCAGACAAAAGTGAGCACAAATCTTTCAAAAATGTTTCAGCAATTTTATCTCCCACATTACGTTTCTGTGAACATGACAAAAATGGCCATAAAGGGGCTCCTATTCGGGGAGATGTAAGTAAATCCACTAACCTGAAATCGATAAAAATATTAATAAATATTATATAACCTGTACTTATGCCCTCAACCAATGGAGATTTCCAGGTATTCAGTTATCGATTCGGCCATTCGATTAAATTAATACCATACCTCCATAGACATCCAAATTGATAGACTTGCTAATATGAAATTTGGGATAGTTTCGATGAGCTGGAGGCAAACCACGTGACCATATTTTTGATACCAGAAGGGTTCGAGAATGCTTTGAATAAACTACGACATCAGTCTTACATTGGCCGACGAAGAGCACACATTAAAATAACCAGACCCTGCGCAGAATAGTAAAATTTGCTAAAGTAAGGCAGTTTGCAATGCAATCCGTTGAGGGCTTTTTCTGGGCAGGACCTGAATGTTCGTTTTTAAACGAACTGCCTGGCTTAGCGACATTAAAAATGAGTGAGGTGGGTAAATTATAACACATTTGTAAAAGTGTCTACAACTAAATATTGTGCCAAAATATTACATTTTGGAAACAAGCATGAACTTTTGTTTACCCAATTTGGAATTTGTAGTTAAGTTTTTTCAGCAGCCAGCAATTTGCGTTCCATTGTAAAAGGGATTAGTAATTATTTCCAAGGACTGAGTGGTGATATTACTATGCGAGTTGCCTGTATACTGTCAGTTTTTTCCTGGACAAATCACAGAAAGGGAGACGGGTCATCGTCTCCCATTTGTTTCCCTTTCCCTGATTGGCTGGTCTATCAATTTGAATGTCTATGCGTACCTCCAAATATTGAAACGGTTTAAAGCCAATTAACCCACATTTTTTGTTTATCCCATATTTATTATTAAAAAAAATAATTTAATTGCTAAATTTATGATACATTATAATTTACAAAAATCACTTAACTAAATTTGGGTAGCTATCTCTTGAGTGGATAAGCAATAAAAAAAATATTAAGACGGTATACGGATAGTTCCCGTGAGTACTCAGGCTATTGGCTCATTGTGCTATCTCCCATTTCACCGCAACCTTTGAGTTTGTTTCCAGGTCCTGCGGGGGCCCTGTTTTCCCGGGTATGGATCCCCTGAAGGATCCTGTAGTGGTAAGGGTTTTCTCATCAGAAGTCCCTCATTGTTTGGGTGAAGAGTCCTGGAGGAAGAGTCCACGAAGGCGGTCTCAGGTTTCTTCTCCACTTCCCCTTGGTTCCCCGAAAGCCCCAAGAGGGAAGAACTTCCCTCTAGGTTCTCCAAAGCCCTCTACTATTTTTTATTTGAATATTCCACGAGAATCTAGGGAAATAGAAGGTCCACCCCAGCAGAGCCCCGACTGCTGGGATAAGGTCTAAGTACTCCGAGATGCGACCCCAGTGTCATTCACAAGTAGCTCACACTTTGGCTTGGTATGACTACTGCATTTGTATTTTCACTCCCAGAGCGATGAGTTTGCTATACTCCCTATGCTCGTAAGCAATAAAATTCTACTACTTATCATGCTTTTTCAGAAGTGTGGCGAAAGTCGAAAACGTGAGGGAGATGTAGAAATGAAGGGTAAAGGAAGTCTATTGTCGCCAAATTGCAATTCAATTCCCAGGAAATTTAATATTATACTCTTTACTTTAGAAGCAAATAAATGCTGCAGTTTGTATTGTCTGCCAATGAAGTCATAGAAATAGTGTGTTTAATTAAAGTGTGGGTACCACTGTGCCGCCTCGTGTGTGGCAATGGCCATGTTACTGATAAAGGCGTGCGGCTTGTTGAGGGCGTCCCGCACGGCGAGCCGCAGCCGGCCCAGTGCCCCCTCCACCAGCACGGCGTGCTCCATCAGGAACCTCAGCATTTGTCTGAAACAAAGCTGTCATTCGAATCAACATATTTTACATATTCTTTCTTCTTTTAATTAAGCTCAACTACATAACTGATGAATATGTGATCCATCCCAGTATGCGGGTGTCCATGAAGTTTCACTAAAATACAAACACTGCTTCAAAACGAGCTGCGTATTAGGGTCCATTTTTTTTTTATTTTGGGAATTAATATTATCATTGATATCGAAATGACATCTATAGTTTTTACTCCAAATATGCTAATATATCGGTTATGCTGGACGGCAGTTTCCGTAATACTTACCTAGCCATCCAGGGATTTCGATATTTGACTCTCAATCACAGGAGGTAATAAAAGTACTTATTATCATGCTGTATAAAATTCATAATATATTTATTTTCACTTGCGACAATATTTAAAGATGAATTTACAATAATTAAGAGCTACACGGACCAACCACGAGAAGGCGGGTCTCCAGCGGGAATGAAAAACGAGCTCGCGGTAAAACGCAAGTCACCGGCGTTTCTAATATTCGGTGTTGTACTCTCAGAAAATATCTTTTATGGCTGTTCAGTTTATGCCGAATGTAGGTACCACCACACTAAGGAATCGCTGGCTAAAATCCTTGGGGTACGAGCATCCTGTAGTATATGAATATATCAAGTATGTTTTGTGTTATTGTTATTATATTGTATTAATTACTCTTCTACTTCTATTTTATATACATATTGTCATTTTTTATTATATATATTTATGGTTTGGTTATACCATAATAATTATTATTAAATTAACCTGCTGACAAACTGCTTTAATTAAAAATAAAAATATTTAAAAAAAACTATGGTTATCCACTTACGATTCTATCTTCTCAGTTAATGTGATGACGATTGCTAGACCCATTTTTTCTTTTCTTTTATAATAATATGATGATCTTCCAGAGCTATTGGTCAAGTTTTCTGATGTTGCACATCTTGTGTTATTGCATGCCTAGAAAAAAACATAAGATTGCAGAAAACACAAAACACATCAAATAGAGTGGAAGATACTCTCTGTATCGCCCTGGTGTAAGACCACCATTCAGAATTGAAACGTTGCTTAAAATGGCAATAGCCGTGTTTGGTGACCAGATCTGAATAGCCAGGTACTTCCCCACCTTCCTCTTTCCTATCTCCTTCCCCTTCCCACTTCCCTCAGCCTCACAACATACCCCAATTGGGGATGCCATAGTCTCACTGGCTTCAGACGGGAGCAGTTGAGACTCTTGTGCGGTATTCATGTAAAAAAAAAAAAAAAAAAAATACAAAGAAAAAACTAATTAAAATTATTCAATTTATAATAATACTTTATGCATAATAATGACAAACTAGCAGATAAAAACCCTGCAGGCGGTTTTTTGATGGGCATAACCAAATTCTGTAAAGTTCCTTAATAGTAGAGTTTTGCCCCTTTGGATGTTCAACAGCGATTATTAGAATTAGTGCAAAAATGTATTTATCACCTATTCATTTTCTATCCAAATGAAAAACCATTTACAACGAATGCTTATGTAATAAATGGATTGTCTTACCATATAACACAAAACAATGGTTTTGATGGGGTTCTATTGTGTAAATACCGCCATTTCTACGTAACTAACTTGTGACTTATATTTAAGATAAAGGTTTAGGTTGAGCTTTGAACATATATTTATTACTTCTTCAATCTTTAGTCAATTAAATATTATTAACCACTGGAGCCCTTTTGTCACAATATGGCACCATTTAAAATACCTCGGATTGCTTTGCTGCCAGTTTTAGGCAAATTTTCCCCAGAAGCATTCAATTTTTTTTTTCAATTTTTCCATGTAATAGTTCGGGGGCATGATTTTTTTAATGTCGGCGGAAAATATTCAAAATGGTCACCAAAAAATCACAAGCAATTGGAAGAATAAAGTTAAAAATCGCGCTGTCGCTCGAGTGGTTAATAACCAAACTTTTTTTTTTAAATAGCCAACTCTTAAATTTATTTTCATACAAGTACTCACATTTATCATAATTTTTTTTTATTAAAAACGTAAGTACATTTTTCTCCGATTATAATAATATAATATTTTATAATATTTTCGAATAGTATTAATAGCCTACGATCTGCGTGTGGTTGGATAGACATTTATTACATAAGACTTCCATTGCATGTCCGACGACATGCCTTATATGCCGCGCCACAAATAACATCTGTATTCGTACTTGTAATTAAGCTTGTACCATTGTAATTCGGGTTTTAGTTCAAGAATCTGCCAAAAGATGTCACTACTTCGTCAACAGCTCGCGTGTGATTATTTCCCCCCTAGGTATATGTGCTACGGATTTTTATTCTTCAAGTATCCTTCCGGATTTGGAAAAATTGTCGACAATACTTGACGAAGTTGTTATAAATTACATATAACGACATTGCGTGTCTCGATTACTTTGTCTCGGTGGGTCACCGACGGTGTCTAGCTGTCACTGGATCACAGAGGATCCGAGGAACTGGCTATTTTAGGAACCAGTTCCTATCAGATTTATAAAATGGTCACGAACACTGAAACCGGGCAAAGCCGAACTAAATGCCGCCCCCAGGGCCTAGCAGCAAAAACCTGCGGAGCGGGTTGTTAACTGGCTTAACTGCTAGTGTTAATACTACTCTTCCATAGAAGCATTAGTTCGAGGCTGGAAGAGAAGTGTACATTGTTTTTGTTTGGATATTTGATAGTTATTAATAATACCTCTTAAGTAAATTTGACCCATATATGGGCCAAACAACTATTTGACATAAAGTAAATTTGACCAATATATGGGTCAGCTCACCTGGTCTCATAAAAGTCGTTTTATCTCCCTTACTCTAATGACGAGATATATGATCTAAACAGTGATAGAACGAGACAACCCTACACTACGATTTGAGTTCCATAGATATCCGCAAAAAAGATAAAATCATTCGGATTTATGACGTCATACGTTCACCAAAATGTTAGGTGAAACTTTATAATGTTTGCATTCAAAATTTTAATATTTCGAATATAAAATGCTTACTTCTAAAAATACAATTTGAAAGCGTATATTGACTATTAAAAAATGAGTTTCTTTTTACGTTATCAGTTATTTTAGTTCAGTTTTTAAAGGAAACAATGTAAGGTGAGTCACTTTTAAAACTTTTTAATGTTTGCATTCAAAATATCAATATTTCAAAAATAAAATGCTTACTTCTAATGATACAATTTGAAAGCTTATTTAATCACCTTTCAAAAACAGTTTTTAGTTTTTGGATACGTTCAGAAATATTAAAATTATTTTGATTTTATTGAAATGCGGAAATTCTCAAGAAATCGCCGGCATTTGACAACATTTTTATGAGCACTATCAAAAATATAACTCCAACCCTGAAGGGTTAAGGTTACATACACATTTTGTTATTTAGACTTCTTGATTATTTTTGTTCATTTACAAAAGTTTTTAATATATAAATGCAATTTTTACATACTCTAAAATAATTTTAAAAACATTTCAAACTCAACTCAGAAACTGCAAAAAGTGAGTTAGTAGGAACAAAATGTGTACCGGACGTGTTATCGGCGAAATAGAAGAAGAAGAGTGTTTGCAAACTGTACAGTCATTAATAACTCAGGTATGCCTCATACGTCATTACGTATGTCTTGCCGTGTTTTAGGTAGCTTGAAAATAAGGTAATGGGTCCAAGTGGTTTTAAGAGAATAATACTATCAGATGTTTTGAATTTTGGGATGAATCATTGAATTTTTTTTTATTTATAGTTTTTACATTTAATTTGAAGAACCCCATGCTATTTTTTTAAATAATTTAAATTAATGACAATATAATAGGTAATAATTAAAACAATACATTTTCTTATTAAGTTCTGTTTTATGCCAAAACCTAGTCTCACACTAGCGCTATACTATGTGTGTTTCAAGCAGGCCAAGCCCATATATTATGAGGATAGCGCTCGTGTGAGACTAGCATTATCGTGATGGCTCTCTCAACGTTCAAAGCCATTTTGTAGCTGTGGTTAGGCCACAGTTTTAGCCACAATTAGGCTACATTTGTCTTATGTTATCAACAATTCTGATGTTTATATTTGCTAAAATTCATTTTAATTAATATATAGCAAGAGTATAATATATATAGTAACTTACTGGTGAATCCTTAGTACTTGAAGTTACAGAAGATGAGGGAGGTAAAATTGTACTATCCAATGCAGTAGAAAGGTGATGATTTAAACGCCATTGTAAGCTTGTCGGAACACTCGTTTGGGAAAGATCGCCAGCATCTAAAAATAATATAATATATAACTATAATAAAATATATATTCACCTCTCATCTGTCGCTGAAATTTTTTAATTTTTATTTTTTTAAATGCGATTTTAACCCTTCTATATAAAGAAACTGTATGAAGGACAAGGTCAGAATGGCTTGCGCCAACATCTTTCTTGACGTAACACTTCATTTGATTAGTCTAACTTCTCGGAATGATTTTAAATGAATTTTCTATGACTTTGCGGGTCACTTTTAGGAGCTGTCAGTGGCAAAAATAGCAATATTTTATATTTTAAAAAGATTATCAATGTCGTTATTTGTTTGAAAACTCTTATGAATTTTTTTTTCATGTAGGGTGTGTATTCATTGTGTAGAAATAATAAAATCAGTTTACATTCATTAGAATATATTTTTTTTATATTTGTTTGCGGAATGGGAGATTTTTTTTTTTTAGTTAAAGTTAGCTATTCTAATGATGTTATCATGTAATATATATATATATTAGATATTTTATCTGGTAAACAGAATTTTTTTTTTAAAAAAACAATCGCTTTGTTTTTATGTTGATATTTGACCACAAATCATCAAGGTAACTTTTAAGCGGATTTTCGAAATATCATCCAACGTTCAACAGGTGAAAATACCTGAAGGCTCTAGTAAACAAGAAAGTTTTTATACAACTTTCTTACGGCAATAACGTGCTCATTTACCAGAGCCTTAAGAGCGTTTAACCAGCCAGCGACCGAAAATCCACATTTCGTCGAAAGACGTTCTTACGATCGTACAGGGCGGTTCCAATGAGAAAGATTAATTACTCTCCGTACCAGCTTTTTACTCAAAACTCAATATCGATTTTATTTCATTCCAAATTTGCTTTAATTTATACCTATATCCAAAAATGCTGAAAGGCGTGTTGATAAAACTATTAAAATTATGTACTTTTTGTGATTATTTTTTGACCATAAGTATTTATCATTTTTAAATAGTGTCTGAGTAAAGTAAGAATGTAAAAAAATCTGAAATATATTAGTCTGTAAGTGCGCAAATAAATACACAATCGGACCAATTTATTGTCAAGAAACACATGTGTATATATATATTTTTTAATGATTTTATTTAAACTAAAATTAAAATTCCGTAACATACGTTTACCAGATAATGTATTGATTTATTTTACTGCATGATTATATAATTTGAAATGGGTGTTGTATAATACAAAATATTTTTTGAAAATTTAACAAATCTGCCAACGACCTACGGTTATAACCTTATTATACTAAAAACAAACATTTTTTCTCAAAATTTAAAAAATAAGTTTACTAGATAAAAGACCAATCTTTCGAAATCAATTTATAATTTTTTGTGGAAAAGGTTCAATACTTCTAAACACTGATTTAAAAATGACATATTTCTGGTTTTCTCTGGTTATACCTCTTAAGGCCTGGTCAAACAGAACGCATGATTCACGCGGCGTTAGGCGTGAATAACGCTGCGTTGTGTTGTACTGAACACGTCTAGACCAGTCAAACAGAGCAAGCGCTTTAGCATCACGCGATACTCTAACGCGGCGTTAGGACGTCGCGTTGTATTTTTTTACAAAATCTTGTTTAACGCCGGGCGTTATTGCTTGACAGTGGTAAAAATGAATATTGAAAAGTTAATTGTAATTTTTTATTCTATTCTTGAACATACACATTACAGATTATTACATAGATAATGAGTTTAGTAATAAGAAGAGATTGTGGGAGGATATTGGAATTGAAATAAATCAATCGGGTCTACGCTCTGCCTAACGCCGAAGCTGTTCAAACAGAAAGTAAGCGACGTGACGTTAATAACACCGTCGCGTTAATCACGCGTTCTGTTTGACGAGGCCTGTAAAGATAATTTAGTAAGGTTTACACACATCTCAAGAAAACAACTGTTATGTAACTGACTTACTGTCGTGTATGAATAATTCTTCCGTGCCATTGGATCCATTTTCTCTATCCCAGAAACAGGAAGAAGATTCACTGTTAGAATTACAACCAAAACTGCTGTGAGATGAAATTTCACTGCAGAAACCTGAAATTTTATAAAATAATTAACAACAATGTCTACCAATTCTACTTTAGAGAAAATTTTAAATGTTGAATCCAAGGAAATAATCATATCCAACGTGTAACTTATAATAACAAATCAAAAGATACAAAATTTTCTCTTTCTTTTGCCTTTGGATTTTCTCACTGGAATGCTAGGACTAGATCGTCTAGTTGTGGTCGCTAGGAGAAAAATTGCAATGGTGTTAGTACCAAATAAGCAATCCCGATTTTTGACATTTTTCAGTTAAACTTCAGTGACTTCAAGATTGCAATATAAATATATTTCAATACAAGGCTGCGTCTCAACTGATGTAATAAATGTAATGTCATTAATTGTAAATTTTGTGAACTGTAATTTAATTCTCAATAAATAAATACATATAGGCTTATATTAATAAAAAAAAAAATGAAATAAAAACTTAAATGGCATTTGTCTACATTGCTTTAATCTAACATAAATGATTATTATGTTGCCAAATGTAAACAAACATTATCTAAAGGGTTCGCAAGATAGGTCAACCATATTTTTGTTTAAATTATTGCAGTTGTGTACGTCATCTATGGGAACATAATAAAAGCAAACGAATATTAAAATAATGAGTTGAGAAAGTAGATGGATAGAACAATTTATTTTGTTTAACATGTTTAATAGTTTAAAATGAATTTACTCAGAACTATGAAAATATGAGTAAACTAACACACCATCAAGCTGTTTCCCCGCAGGGGTAGGTAGAGAGGATGGACCGTCAAACAACTCGGTCTTGGCACACACTCTTTGCCTCATTCACATTCATACATTGTCTCATACATACTCTTCTATTATTCTGACTCTCGACATGGGCCATCTCAAGTATCTGATTCACTTGATCATGCCATGTCTTCCTCGGGCGTCCCTGACTTCTTCTACCATTCACATTTGCGTCATATATTCTCCTTACACTCCTTTCCTCGTTCATTCGCTCTACATGCCCAAACCTCCTGAGGGTCTCTTTCTTAATCTTATCCATTACGCTTACATAAGCTTTGCATTCTTTGCGGACCTCCACATTTCTCACACGATCATACATGGTTTTACCCACGGACGTACAAAATATATGGATTTGCCCTTAAGTGATAAAAGGTGTGTTATTTCCCCCTCCCATTGGAACCATTTTTCGGAACCGGCTGGGCTTGCGAGAGCCCCGCGTTAATCTAAAAAATGTGACGTCATCATTCTTGTCCGGACCAGTGTCGAACTCTTATAGTGCATTTTACGCACGGACGTTGTATGTCTATGGAACACATACTATGACATCGTATCTCGATATCTCATGGCGACACGAAACACAAAGCCGCTGTTTACTGGGGTAAGTAAATCATGAAACATTTGTAAAAGTGTCTACGGAAACAAAATATTCGACTATGAAAATACTCAGAACCTTACTTTGCGAATTTGGACTTGACATATCTGTTCATAACGTGGCATGCAATTCGCGCTCCCATATAAAAAGGTCTATTCATTCAAAAGCAGATTTTACTTTCAAGAACTAAATGGTGATATTATAGTGCGAGGTGCCTATATACTGTTAGATTGATTAAAGTCTCTTCCCTCTCTTCGTCCCGCCATAGTTGGTTTTTACCCCTCATCTGTAAGTTCTCGTCTAGCTATTTGTATGTCTATGGTTTTACCACATATACGCCTCAGGGATCTCAACAGCATATCAACAGCATTCTGCAGTCTGCTTTCCGAACAGAAAATATGATTATTACTAAGAAAATATAGCACAAACAGAGGCCTGCTAGTCCTTTTTGTGCAATCCACTTGAAATATTGATTTTTTTTATTTATTGATTTATATTACCAGAAATGTTCCACTTGTACTCAATGCGGCCCGTGAATATTTGAAAAATAGATAAAGTAGCCCTAAAGTACTAAGGTCACTGCCTTATTACATTACACTTACATTAAGATTACACTAGATATTTCTTGCCCAAATAAACCCTTACTTTGATAGCTTTGATTCCCATGAAAATAATGTACCTGAATCATCTTTCCCCATGCACCAGTTGACGGATAAATGATCTTCCATATTCCCAGTGGATACACGACTCGGCTCTCCAGAATCCACGCTATTGCAATAGCTCGATGAATATAAATTGGAATTATCGATTGATTTGCCGCTTTTGTGAAGAACATCGTTCATACTGGCGGCAGCATCACTAGAAATGCTGGCTTCACTCGAGGTATCCTTGGTATTTGGCTGATATCTTCTTCGTCCTGGAGAACAATACACTTTGGTACACATTAGTCTGTGGAAAAACATATTCTTTTAATGACGACCAATATATTTAACCTTTGACCCTTTATCTGAGATAAAAGTTGCTATTCAAAGTGCATATTGAACAAATTAAATAAACAAACACTACACAATATTATGAATCAGATTATTAAAATAAAATTTAATTAGTGTACCACTATTCAAAATACATAACAAGAAAACATGGGAATGGAACATCATGTTAACCTTTCAAAGACTTTATCCTACTTTAGCCTACATCTTATAATTTAAAGCAAAAATAAATAAAGTAGCTCACATCCATACTAAATATTTGACATACCTTTTGATTACAAAAGTTTGGTTGGGTATTTTGATCTCAAATCCAAATCTAAAATTTGTATGAAACGCGCCGAAATAGGCCGCGCATATGTTCCCCTTAACTACCAAAGGTAGAAAAAAAGGATACCTAAATGCTTTTTTCATTATTAAAAAATTATTTACATTCATTACCCTAGTGAGACCAGGGAGTATTTCATTCCAATGTTTGTAGCCAAGGTCCAAGTATCTATATGTTTTAACATATATTGGCGTGACTGTTAGCCGCATATTTTATTTTACGGAGACTAGGGACTCAAGCAAGCCTAAAGGTAGAGACACAGGGCCCACGCACGCGATACATGCAATGCAACATTCCTAGGTCGTCATGCATACTGGTTCTAGCACGAAATGCGTTTGACCACATGACAAATGGTCGACTAGGATGACTTTCTAAGATTATTATTTTTAAAATAATATTTTATTCAAAATAAAAAAGTGAGAAGAAGACTTTGGATTCACGAAATAAATAAACAAAGACAAATATTTGGAGAGTTCCGTACTCTAGTAAAGGAACTAGAATCTAATGACAGACGATTCTTTATGTACTTCAGTATGAATAAAGTGAAATTATCAGTTGTTCATCTCCCATTTTTTTGATTGAGCGATAAATGCTTGAGCAAATTTTAAACTAACTGTCAAAACAATACGTCAAAATAAATGTAACCATAGATATACCGAACATAACTTTAGATGCATAGATAATACCACTCACAGATGTCAAATCAACTCGTTGAAGACGTGATCACACCCCCTCCATCATTCACACACCCTATGCCGATTTGGCCGGCCCAGATCGGCATCATGGTGGGAATCTGGGTTTGCAAATATGATTCTGAAGCATCTATTCCATAAAAAATGTAGGATTGTAAATAGTACAGATATCGTAGAGTGTTGCTTACATGGCGTACGTCGACCCAGTGTGTTCTCACCTTACCTGTCTCAGAACAGACATGTATCTAATAAGAGGTGTACAAGGAAAAACCTAAAACAATAAACGCCCGAGTTGCCAGCAATGAAAATACGAGAGATTTTATTTATTATATGCCGTTTCAAGATTAGTTTCATTAATTTTTAGTTTTAAAAAAAAATCTAACCTTTGTGGAGCATTCAGAATATGAACTTTTAAAGACATTCCTTTAAAATTCATTGCTACAGAACCAAAGATCATTTCTCCCAGAAGAATGGCATCAGGATTCATCATTTTACACTGTAAAAAATAAACAAAATCATTAAAGTTATTGTATTCAATCAGAAATTTGGCTATTCTAAATTATATATTTTTTTTAAATAAGAAATTATTTGTAACATTATTTCATTTATAGATATAAATTACAAAGCAATTAAATAAAAATTTGCAGTAAATAAAAAAAAGGAACAATAACAAAATTATACAAAGGGTAAAAAAAAATGTAATTAAACACAAAATATATACATAAATATTGTTATATAGTACTACTTGAGTCCTACTTTTTATTTATTTTTATTAGTGACAAGGAACAATTTGTGAAAAAATCATAAAAATAATAACCAGGCACAACTTCAGTCAGTTCAGGCACGTTTCATACAAATCTTAATTTTGGATTTGAGGCCAAAATACCCAACCAAGCAGAATAATATTTTGTAATCAAAAGTTATATTAAATATCTAGAATGGACACATGATTTTTTTTTTAATTAAAAATGAAAAACTTGACAAGCACAGCTGAACCAGCATATAAGAATCTAATAAGACGAGAAGACCGTTTAACGACTTTCAAGTTAGAACTGTTTTTAAGAATCTGAAAAATAATTCATCTTCAAAAATACGTTTTATTATTAAAACTAGCATTAAAACAATAACACCCGTCAAGTTAAGACACATTAAACAAACCAGAATATACATTAGAGTTAGTCTGAGAGGATTATAAAAAAATCATAATTATTTTAATTTCAGGAATTTGGCAAAAGTAAAATTCACCTTAAAACCAAATCCATCAGCCATTTCCAGTATATTTGAATCAGTCACAGGAATCCTGTCTTCACTCTCTTTGACCTTTAGGTTTTTGTTATTGTTTGAAAAGCTTTTGGAGGACGGCTTGGACTGGTGGAGGGAGACTTTCTCCACAGCGGCGGAGTCAAATAACAATTTCCTCCCTCTCCGCTCGCACTCCCGGAAGAGCAGCACCCGTACCTGCCCCTTGCTGAATGTGAATGGTCTGGAAATAACATTTGAATAATAGATGCATTTCAATTATTGTACTACTTTTCGTCGCTATATAAGGGAAGCGTTGCATGTGTTAGGGTGAACGGCGATTTTACGGAGTGGTTTGACATCACAAAAGGTGTTAAACAAGGCTGCGTAATGTCACCGTGGTTATTCAATCTATACATGGATAATTGTATGCAAGAATTGAAAGAGATGGGATTGGGCGCAAAATTGAGTAATCTGGAAGTATGTTGCCTTTTGTATGCTGATGATGCGGTGCTAATTTCTAGCAGTATGGAAGATCTACAGTCTCTCGTGTCTAGGATGAACGAAGTATGTATGAAGAATGAGTTAATGATGAATGTAAGTAAGTCTAAAGTCATGGTGTTTGAAAGAGAGAGTACGAAAACAGTATGCAATATAGTTGTGAATGATGAATACTTGGAGCAGGTGGATGAGTTTGTGTATCTGGGTAGTATGTTTACGAAAGATGGGAAGGCTGATAGAGATATTGAAAGAAGGGTGAATGCCGGTAACTCCATTAATGGAGGACTGAATGCCGTTGGCGGTAATAAAAAACTGTCCAAAGACGCGAAACTAGCCGTCCATAATGGAGTGCTGGTACCTACCCTGATGTATGGCAGTGAGGCATGGAACTGGCAGAGGAAGGATGAAATCAGACTGAATGCTGTAGAAATGAGATCCCTGAGGCGAATGTGTGGTAAAACCATGTACGATCGTGAGAGAAACGTGGATATCCGCAAAGAATGCAAGGCTGACGTAAGCGTGATGTGTAAGATTAAGAAAGGGACTCTCCGATGGTTTGGGCATGTAGAGCGAATGAACGAGGAAAGGAGTGTAAGGAGAATATATGATGCAAATGTGAATGGTAGAAGAAGTCGGGGACGCCCGAGGAAGACATGGCACGACCAAGTGAATCAGATACTTGAGTCGGGCCATGTGAAGAGTCGGAATAATAGAAGAGCATGTATGAGACGATGTATGAATGTGAACGAGGCAAAGAGTGTGTGCCAAGATCGAGTTGTGTGGCGGTCCGTCCTCTCTGCCTACCCCTGCGGGGAAACGGCGTGATGGTTAGTTAGTTAGTTAGTTACTACTTTTTACATTTTCGCAGTGTCATCAATTCGCAAAATTCGGTTGATCCCAATTACGATTGTGAAATTTTGAAATAATAATACATACCTATTTCCATAGTTTTACATATTTTTAATTCTTGATCACAGGAAAAATTGGTTTTGTTCGATTTGTGCTTATCTGTTAATGAATCAATGATCAAAGTTCTGAAGAACTAAAAAAAAGCAACAGCAAAAAATCTTCTAAGATTCTTGTGAGAAGCCGATCCCCATAACAATTAGGGTAAAAAAATTGCTCTAACCTCAAAAGGGTTATGTAAGTTTTACACCATCTCTTTTTTCAGCCCGATTCCACTTACGAGACCAAAGTCCCAATAACCCATTTATCTATACAAAATGAATATAATTCGGTATTTATTAGTTTAACGTAGGCCCATAGACATACAAATATTAGTAGACCTGCCCTAAGCGATAAAAGCGTATTATTTCCCCCTCCCATTGGAACCATTCCATTGGAACCGGCTGGGATCGTGTATGGCTTCGCGTTAATCTAAAAAATGTGACGTCATCATTCTTCTGCAAGCCAGCGTCGAGCACCCATCGGTGCATTTTACGAAATAAAACGGTAAACATAGTGGCTTGTGTTTTGAAAACGTGTAAAAATAGAAGTGAAAAAGAGAATAAACAAAATTGTCGTATTACATTCCATCGGCAAGCATTATTTTACACTATTTTAAGCCAATTCAGATCACATAATATGATCATTTTTGTAACATACGCTGTCACTCGAGATACATGGCGTGTGCCCGTCCCTGTTTACTGGGGTAAGTAAATTATGAAACATTTATAAAAGTGTCTTCACTTAATACAGCAACAAAATATTGAACTCGACCTTATAGGCGAGCTTACTTTGCATATTTGGACTTCGCAAATGTGTTCATTACGCGGCGAACAATTCGCGCTCCTATGTAAAAAGGTATATTCATTCAAAAGCAGAGTTTACTTTTAAGAACAAAAGTGTGATATTATAATGCGAAATGCCTATATACTGTCAGATTGAGTTTTGACGAATCACATATCACCAAAGCCGTCTTCCTGCCCTTCGTCCCGCTGTAGTTGGTTTCTACCCCTCACCTTTCTGTTCTGGTCTATTAATATTCATATGTCTATGCGTAGGCCAAACCCCAAACCAATGTTCAATTGCTGATAATAAGCACACTGCCAACATTATGATTTAAACTTATAATTAGAGACCTAATGAGACACCTTTTCAAAAAAGTTTTAAAATAATGTTACCCTTACCTTTTTATTGTAAAAGTGCACTAAAGTAGGATGCACATATGGTTTTGATTAGAATTTTATAAAAAAATGTCTAAGGTATTAGAGTTTGGCTGCCCTCGTGACCCATAGAAAATTTTCGTATTATCTCAATTAGAAAATTAACTTCAACAAAATCTTCTTAAATTTTACTTGAATAGTTTCATTATTCGGATAATCTAGGTTTGACAGCAATGGTTCCTAAAGTAGGTTCTACACCATCTCTTCTTTCAGCCCGATTCCATTAAGAGACCAAAGTCAAATTTTTCCACTTTACGGAATCGCTATTTTCATCTCTATTTTGTTATCTACGATTTCAGTTGGCATCACAGCAAACAGCATGGTCATTGAAATCGTAGATATTAAACAAATTTTTTCGCTTTAGGCGATCGCTATTTTCATCTCTATTTTAATATCTACGATTTCAATGAAGAGTTAATAACGACAGTAAATAGTAAGATTTTCAATATCTCCAAAAATATCGACAAAATTTTGAGCTTTTATGAGACACAATTCATAATTGAAATATTCAAATGGCAGTGCAGCAATAACGCCGCTTATGTACAGTGACATCACACGCTTTTCAGTTGGCTGTAAATATCAACAATTTGAGCGCTCATATCTTCGGTACTATTAGGTATTTTCCAAAAGTTTAAAAAGTTCTGTCAAAAACAAGTACTAATTTTTATAAAACCATGAACCAAGAACTCGGTTACTCGATCAACATTGTTTGGTCATGATCAGTCACAAAGCACAAATTGCTCACTTAGACAGAAATAATATCACTACAATATCTCCATTTACTTATCAAACCCACAGAATATAACAAGGTACCAAATTTTTCACTACTCTACAAAAGGAATACACCAAATATGGAAGAGTTATAGAATGATAAGTGGGTTAGCATAGTGACGAATATATTAACAGATAGAGCTACACTGTAATTCTATTAAATTTACAGTTATCAAAGAGATTTCAGAGAATTTTACTACGAAATATGGCACTGAAATCAACATCGCCTGGTCACAATAATTTATTTCACATCACTTTTGACAACAATGTAGTTCATGACATTATTCATGTTCGATACTAATATGAAACCAATTTATTAGTCGTAAGGAAAATCGGGAATTTGGGGAATTATGAGATGAACATAGAATATAGTAACGAGATTATAAACATACTTAAAATCTTCCTGGATATTACGTTCTGATTTGGCAACCTTCCTTGATTGAAACAGTCTGTTAAATAGAGCCATCTTTTTAACTGAGATATTTTCGCAACTACAATTTCACTTCATTATTTGAATTTTGATATAATATGTCACACGACCGAACTCGTGAACGGGCGGTATGTGTTTTTCTCATCTGCTTGCTTTTAAAGCCATTGGAAATATACCTAAAGACCTACACTACATACACTACAGAAATCCTGTAAATATCAAGATCACGTGTGCCAAAAGTCATATGACAAGACTAGTGATGGACCGTGGGAAATCGGGAAAATGTCTACACTTGAAATCGATATTTCAACATGGCGATATTAGTATCGATTATAGCGATATTCAAGCAATAATATTATTCACAAAGTCATCCTCAAACCCTGTAATTTTATTCTTTTTTTTAATTTTCTTCTTTTTTAAATTTTTACAAACGCTGTTTCAACTATTTACAGATAAATTATATAAAAATAAGTGGGAAACCAAAAGTTTTCGATCGAAAACAAAGAGATCATTTGGTGAAGTTGTCGAATTTTGCCACACGCACGCACCCATTTTTTTTAAATAACACGGAATCGAAATTCGGTAGAACTTAACCGATGGTTTTTTCAAAATCATGAATAGTTTTAAATTAGAAAATTTAATCGCCTAAAAATATTTTAGAAGCTTTAATTAAGAACTTTGAACATTTTTATAAGCCCACAAATAAATTAAGTATCAGGCTTATAAAAACTAAGTTCACAATCTCATACTTACGAACCCCTCCTTTCCGGTAATGGTCTTATTGTACAATCTGGAAAATGAAATCCTTTGGAAAAGAATTATTAAAAAGACGAGTGTGCTTTAGACCACACGACTGAAGTAAAACTACAAGACAAACCTCGCCCCATGAACCCAGGTATCCCTGCTAAATTACCAAACGTAGCGAACGGGGTGACCTATGACCTAGGGGTGACATATGACATTGGGGTGAAATATGACCATGAGGTGACCAATGACCTTGGGATGACCTACGACCTTGGGGTGACCTATGACCTTGGGATGACCTACGACCTTGGGGGGACCTACGACCTTAAGGTGACCTACGACCTTGGGGTGACCTACAACATTGTGGTGACCATCCTTATCCTTATCCTCATCCTCATCCTTATCCTTATGCTTATCCTTATCCTTACCCTTAACCTTTTTTATATGAATACCGCACAAGAGTCCCAACTGCTCCCGCCTGGAGCCAGCGAGACTATGGCATCCCCAATTGAGGTATGTTCTGAGGCTGAAGTAAGTGGGGAGGGGAAGGAGATAGGGAAGAGGAAGGTGAGGAAGTACCTGGCTATTCAGATACCAAACACAGCTAATGCCATTTCAAGCAACGTTTCAATTCTGAATGGTGGTCTTACACCAGGGCGATACTGAGAGTATCTTCCACTCTGTAACGTGCCGCTAATATAATATAATATATATTATTTGAAATGAATAAATTGTGAAATAACACAAATTAATCAAATAAAATTTATTTGCCACGCCGGGATTCGATCTCGCGACTTTTGGTTTGTGAGTCAAGAGCCTTACCGTTGGACTACGTCATCCTCATCCTCATCCTCATCCTCATCCTCATCCTCATCCTCATCCTCATCCTCATCCTCATCCTCATCCTCATCCTCATCCTCATCCTCATCCTCATCCTCATCCTCATCCTCATCCTCATCCTCATCCTCATCCTCATGACATTGGGGTGACATGTGACCGTGGGGTGACCTACGACCATGGGGTGACCTATGACCGTGGGGTGACCTACGACTGTGGGGTGACCTACGACCTTGGGGTGACCTACGACCAAAGATATTGAAATATAAGGAAATGTGCTATCCGCCGTTTTTACTAGATGCGACTGCGCTTCTGGGTATCGCCGGTGTTGTTTACCAATTAACGAATAAACTAAATGAACGAATAAACTAAACGAACGCTAAACTAAATGAACGAATTCTTTCCGTATTCAAACTATATTTTTAACCAATAATAATGCACACCTTAAAAAAATCAAGAAAATGAACAAATTATTTTTGTATGCAGACTACGCTCATTAGGCCGTAGTTCGGCGACAGTCGCGCGGACATCACAGCATATCTCTTTTGTATTTGAATATCTTTGCCTACGACCTTGGGGTGACCTACGACCTTGGGATGACCTACGACCTTCGGTTAGTATGTATGCCTTATCTTAGTTGTGCAGTATGTACGCCTCGCCCGATCACCGTTCGCATCGATTACCGTTCGCATCACACTTTTCGTAACGCATCACACTTTTCGTAAGGCATTCACTAGCTTACCCCCCAAGTCGAGCGTACGTAAAGAAGTTTTACTTCAAAAAAATAAATACCTACATAAGTAATTTTTTTTTGCCTGAACGTTGCAAAATGAAATAAAGCATTATTTCATTCATAAATCATATCAGGAGGCAGGTCGTGTTAAGCGCGAATTTCAACCTTATCGCCATCCACATTAATGTTATTGTTATCAGGCCCGATTCAGAATGTTACACAATGGTAAATCGCCTTATTTCATAGAACAAACAATTTAAAAATCAAAAGGAGCGCGTTCGAACTTGCTCCATTTTATGCAGGGCCGCTGACAGCCAATCTGGGCCCCACGTCTAGTAGACTATACCGGGCCCCTTCCCCCCAACTTACCGTGGGGGGGAAGGGGAGAAAACAATTAAAAATGTCATGCTAACCTGCTACTGCTAGAAATTCTATTTAATTACCCTTTTAAACGACTTCGAAAAGGAGGAGGTTATCAATTCGACGATATTTTTTTTATTTTTTTATGTTTGTTACCTCAGAACTTTCGATTGGATGAACCGATATTGATGATTCTTTTTTTATTAGAAAGCTGGTGCTTCCCGTGTGGTCCTATTTTAATTTGGTGTAGTTCTGACAATGGGATCTATGAGAAAACCATATAACAAAAAACGACTTAAAAAAATGCACTAAAAAGTAAAAAAAAATATTTCGTACGATTGTTATTTTTGGAGTCGGTGTCAGCCTAGATCTCAACATCTCACCTATAACTACCTATGTATGTAGTTACCTTGGCTGACACCGACTCCAAAAATAACAATCGTGCGAAATTATTTTTTTACTTTTTAGAGCATTTTTTGAAGTCGTTTTTTGTTTTGTTAAAATTTTTGTTTATCTTATTTCCTATTATCTTATACCAGTAAACCAATCATTCGAATTTAGCATAATTATTCAATGGAAATGTTTAAAAAGTTATGGTGAATACTCAAAATAAAATACTTGTGTTTATTGTTTTAGGCTACTGTGTGTGTATTTACATATTCTTCGTTGTTCATTACATCTTAAAGCTAAATTAAATTATTATAATATCAACACACTCGCAGATACGTTAGTAATGGAATACTATATTGGAATATTTAAAAATTCTAGTAAAAACTCCACAAACTATACAACAATAATATAGGCATATAAAAATTGTCATCTTCAATATTGCTTTTCTACTTTTCTTGTTTGCAAAGCTACATATTTATAACATCAGCAAAGTCCAAGTTTCTGGCCAGACCATTTTCTAAGGATAACATTCCCAAACTTGCTAAACGTTCTTGACCCATTGTGGAACGCAAAAAGTTTTTCTCTCTAGACTCTAGACAACAAACTAAAAGATCTTTCTGCTTACGCAACTGTTACAGGCAGAGTACAGAAAATTCGAATGGCAATTACTACATTAGGGAAGAGATTTTACAGTTTTTGGTTTGAAAGAGTATTTAGTAACTGCGGTGGATTTAAATGTTCTGAAAAGTTTCCTGGTTGAATAGTTTTAAAGTGTTCAATTTCCAAAATCTTTTCTTCTTCAGATACATCAGTTTTATAGAGATCACACCAGTTTTCACCCTTTCCTTTAGTTATTCGTGAGTCATACTTAGGTATTGCCAAAGAAACTTAAACAATTCATTAATATTGTTGACAGCTTTCTATCTTCGGGTCAAGTTTCCAATGACACTGTCAAACAACACATAAAAAACATTAATTTTAAAGTTCTCTTCTGGACAATCGATCTGTTTTTCATGACTTTTATCAGCCAAAACTTTTTCTTTTTTTAGAGTTCTTGTGAAATTCCAATATTCTCAGCTACAAGTTAACATTCTTCTTATATTGTAGTCCACTTAGAACGAAGGGTAGTTAGGTTTTTTTGGACAACTTCCACCTCCGGGTTGCTTGTCTCGCTTGCAAAACTATACTCCAGGAGTTTATTTCAGACAACACTTTAAACCATGTCGACAACATAAGTAGACATTCAAATGTATTCATATACTGTTCAATGCCCTTAATTTCGGCCAAAGTTTGAGGAGTGAGATAAAGCTCTTTAATCTTACTAAGAGCAACTTTCAGTCCAGGAATATGAGCAGCAAAAGGCCGCACGCTGTCAACTCTTGCAGACCATCTTGTTTTAGAATGAGAGTAAAGCGAACACCCAATGCTTTCTTGCAGAATTTCCCATCTTCATGGACTTTAACTGAATACATTTTAGCACTTTTGGACGATTTCTAAGAACGTAATAGCCTCTACACAAGATTGAACCGCATCTTCTCTACATAAGTGAGACTATGCGTAGCACATGGTGAATATAATGGAACTTGAATTTTGTTTTGAAGGGTTTTAATTTTCAATGTACGGAACATGAAACTTGATTTATTTTTTCTAAGACTCCATTTATCTTTTTAGATACATAATATCATTTTGATTTGTCAGTGTTAAAAATAACATTGCTTGATATTAGCCGGCAGTGCCGGCACGATGGCGTGCTTGACCGCTGGGCCTACGGAGCGTGCGGGCCCGGCCCGCGTCCGCTCCGAGTGTCATTGGCTTTTATTAGTCAAAAATCCGGGGCCCGTCCCGGGCCCCCCCTTAGGCCCGGGCCCCTAGTTTCAGACTTGGCCAACATACCCTCTCGGCGGCCCTGATTTTATGGTCGGTTCCGTCGGATCTATAAAGAAAGTTGACGTTGATTATTAAACCAGTGTCGTAGATAGGGGGGCGGGTGGGCGATTGGGGGGCGGCCCCCCAAGAGGGTGTATTTTTCTCTCAGGCGTTCTATGGCGTACAATCACTTCTCACAGATCTATTTCATAAATTTTAAGAAATAGATCATGGAATAGATGATTCAGAATGTTACACAATGGTGAATCGCCTTATTTCATAGAACAAACAATTTAAAAATCAAAAGGAGCGCGTTCGAACTTGCTCCATTTTATGGTCGGTTCCGTCGGATCTATAAAGAAAGTTGACGTTGATTATTAAACCAGTGTCGTAGATAGGGGGGCGGGTGGGCGATTGGGGGGCGGCCCCCCAAGAGGGTTTATTTTTCTCTCAGGCGTCCTATGGCGTACAATCACTTCTCACAGATCTATTTCATAAATTTTAATAAATAGATCATGGAATAGATGAGGTGGGATCTCGCCATTACACACGACGAATGAATCTTACTAAAATTATAAATGCGAATGTTTGTATGGATGTTTCTTACTCTTTCACGCAATAAATACCGAATGGAATTTAAAAATGCTTTCACTTATCGAAAGCTACATTATTTGCGAGTAATATAGGCTATATATATTAGTAAGCTCTGGCGTTATGAATAAGCTGTGGCGTTATGAAATTATTTATTATACGTTTATTGGCAAAGCGTGTTGCTAAGTAAATGTTTGACGTGGGCTGTCATTTTGTTATTGGTTTAGGTTACTATGGAGATTTCTTTGATAGCAAAAATTCAAATATGAGCATTCTAATATGAATATTTAGTGTACAAATATAAAATAGATACTTTTCTACATTTTGATCTAAGCCAACAGCTATACTAATATTATGAATGCGAAACCGCGCGTATTTGATTATTGATTGACTAGGGGAGGGGGACAGGGGAGGGGGGGGGGAGTGGCGCGTGCGAAGCCGGGGTCAAAACCTAGTTAATATATAATTGGGCATGTGCGAAACAGTTTTGATACCTTGCGGCGTAGATGGCGAACAGAGACGAATATTATATGTAACAGGGCAAGAAGGAAATGGATTTGGCCTGACAATATTGTCATCAAACCGGTAGCCAAGCGAACTAAGTTCAATGTACGTCAATCTTGCGCAATCTTGACTGTCAATGTGAAAATCTTGACGGGATATATTTCAGCTTTTTTGGCTTAAAAAGTTGTTCGTTTGCCAGAACCTTTAGCGTTCTTCAAACAGTGACTAAGTTTTTCTGTTTTCTAGACACACCTTTAGCCATACTACATCATCAATCGTATTATGTTTTACCTTTTGCAACATTTTTTTTCTTTTGTCGGTCTCACGATGTCCAGTTGTCGTTCTCAATGTTCTTTGATATATGGTATTATATTTTGGAGGCTTCCATTCCATCGTACCATCGTGTTGAGAAAATGTTTCAACACATTGTCCGTCCTAAAAACATACTGTGTTGCATGATCTGTCGTATTCTTACGGAAATAAATAAAGTTTGTTTAATTTTTAAATAAAAAATATTACATTTGTAATATTTTGTACATATATAAAAAACTGAAATAAAGCAATAACTTTATTTGTAAGCTCGATTAATAAATCGTTTAGTTATTGTTCTATTTCAGTTAATATGTCAAATCCCAAAGTGATTGCTTTCTGCCAAAAAATATATGTATCTCCATTATTCACCACCATATTACATAATAACATAATCACTTCAATAACCCTGTTCGAGCTGAATATTCTATTGATATAATAATATTTTTTTATTGCGGGCAGTTCTTACCAAGTGACGATTGCAACCCCGTTTTCAGTTTTTTTTTTAATATGTCAACACAACAAAAATCACACCCCTCGGGAAAAATAGGATCGTCCTTGTGAACTTGTAAAGTACCGTGAATTATTTTGGATTTTACGAGTACTTTACGATATTAATATCGAAAACTATATAAATTACATATCAATACATCGTGACTCTACACGATCTTTATATTTTCGCGTTAGTTTCGAAGGTATTCGATACATTTGCCGGTGTAAACAAACCTACTTTCCCGGTTATTTTTACGTCAGTCCGTAGTGCCCCAGTTTGTGTTGCTAAATAGATGTTTTCTGAGTATTATTGCAGTTAAATAATAATTTAAGAGTGTCAACCATTTTGATTAATTGCTTAATATTTCCAGTGCTTAGACTGTTTAGTTTAATCCGTGACATTTGACGAAAGCGTGTTCTTGTTCTTCGGATTGAATAATCTTGTGTTTTGTGTTCGTGCTAAGTACATTTTTGCCGCCTACCGCTTTTTTAGAAGCAACTACAATATCAGTGATTTCATATCCGTGCAGTAGAGTTTGTAATTTTACATCTAAAATGTATCCCGGCAAGAATTATTAATCGTTTTTATACTCTTTGTGAGTAGGTACTTAATTGTATCTTCCATTGACAATATTATCCAATAATAAAATGGCGGGAAGATCACGTGACTCTCAATGCCCAATCAGCATCGAGTAATTTGAAATTCAGCGTTCTTTGTGTTTGTAAATCAACATCAAAACAGTGTAGTTTTGTGTGAAGTGAGAGGTATCTGTGGTGTATCTGTCAATCTTGTGACAGAAAATCCGCTTAAATGTGTGAAATAGAGGATTTATCACTTGGGCATCAGGATATTTATTTCAATAAATATTCGGTGAGTGTTTTAAAATATATTTGCTTAAGTTTTGCCGATAATTTGTGTTAAAAAATCGAAATATATGTTCTTACTACTAACATGTTCATAATGGAACCGTCCGGCCTCATCCATGTCCCGCTCTTTTTGTGCCGTACGTACTTCATTTCCACAACACAAATAAAGTGTCAAATATTATAGAGAGCGCGTTGATGACAATGTTTACGTTCGACCCGGTATTTTTTTTCGAATACAAATTAGGTATGTGTATGGGTACATGGTTTTATGGGCGGTTTTGCAGTAAAATGAACTTAAAATTAAGTACTGCAATATATTTACTCAACGATTTTGAGTTCAATCTTTTGATGTAGCCTTGTATGAATAAATGTAGTAATCACATAAAACTTAAACTTTTATTTATATAATTATTTGTAATTAAACTGTATTTCTATTTTTCAATTTCTATTCTGGTTCTAACGGCAATGCACCCAATTTCACAAATAAAATGTAATATTGTGGTTGTTTGTAAACAAAAACTTTTTTCTTATCTGTATATTTTTTGTTTATATCACATAACCTGATACAACATTATTACTGTGCAAGCAAATAATTTAATAATTTATTATTGTTCTTATCAATCAATAGTTTTTTTTGTGAGAATCACATATTTTGGAATCTTAAATTTTGCACTTAGAACATAGACGTTATTTTACATCTGTTGCAACAATACACAATAAAATTATTGATACTAGTAAAAATATGTTTTACAAAACTGTAACTTTGTGTACCTCCACCTATTTTAAAATTGTTTTATATGACTATCATTTACGTTGAAAACATGCACAGTTACGTCCGAATTAATGTAGTGCAAACACACTTACATATCTACAGTGTTCTTTTTTTTCGATATATTTTTTTATGTAGATATATTTTTTTCATATGATCAGTTAGAAATTCTACATGGAAATAGAAATTTTAATCTTTATAATTCAAATTTAAACATTTTTATTATTTCATGGCAAATTAATCAATTTATTTGAGTTTTTATTGAGAGTAACCAATAACTGGGTACAGTAAAATTGCAGATTTCTGCTGCATCTTTTAAAAAAATAACACATGGTTTTAGCTTCATTCCTACAAAAAAACTTTACATCGTGGAGATGGTAAAAGAAGCATTGGTTCTACCTTCTATTTGTCTACCACGTTTTTCCTTTTTTTTATGATCTGACGTTTGAAGGAAATATGAATTAATTTTTTAAATAGCCACAATTAAGAATCCAATAACCTATTTTGTGGAGGTTTTTCCATCTCCCCTGACATAAATAGTTGTTTTTTGTAGTAATTAAGTCAAAACGAAGTGTTATTAATTTGTGCATAAATATAAAGCGTACAGCGGAGTTCTGCAATTTTACCGGGTTCTTCCCAGCCATTTTGTTTTTCTGCCCTCTTCCTATTCCCTTCAGTTGGGATCCCGATTCATAGAATTAACTGTTTGAAAATGAAAAAGAGTTGTTGAGCATTCACCCTTGCTCTGTGGTTGGATACTGCCTTTTTTAATTGACATATTTAACCGTAGATATTACTGTACTGTGCGGCGTTCACATAGCAACGTTCACACGGTTCAATATAGAATATAACGAAAGTTGATTCAACATTGGCTTTCTATTTTTATCGGACGTTCTATGGCACAGAAAACCTGTTCTCACTGATCAATTTCATAGATTTCACAGCATTCCCAAAGTTTGGAGTGCCTTAGACCTATAATCGGTTGGGACTTGTTAGTATATATTCTCATAGTTTTACATAAAATAACAGAGTAATAATTTATAAAATTATTTTCCAGGACTGCTTCGTGAGTGGAACGATGGATCTCTACATAACAGATTCACTGCAGGACATGCTGGACATGGATATTAAGTCAGAAATGGCCACAGATCTTGGCAGCGGCAATGATTATCTATCAGTAAGTTTTATATTTCAGTATCTCGTGACATCATTAATAAAACTACAGAACCTGACACCTTTGTTGAAACACAATTGTCATAAATAGATAATTAAGTGTATGAAATTTGAGAACTTTTATATTATCTAATTTCTGATATTCTTTTCTTTGTAGGACACCCTCGGAGTCAGCTTTTCAGATCTGCCACCTTTGCTGGACATGGAAATGGACAACGCAACGACTTGGATTGCAGGCAGCAATTCTAGTTTACATAATTCATCCAATTTTGTTCACAATCTCGACCTTTATGGCTCCGAGGCTAACGCCGTCATGGTCAATCCAAATTCCGTGATGCCCTCCATATTCTCCGAATCACCCGTGAAAACCATTGTTAATCAAAACTCGTCCAACTTGATGCTGAACTCCTTGCACAGCAGATCCGTGAGTTCGCCTCCCTTGCCCAGCCCTACTCAGGAGAAGAGTCACCTGACCTTTTCTCCCAACACCATTAAGGTGTGTAAGGTTAAAGAAGAAATAGAGGACAGTATAGCGAGCTATGGAGATCTTGAACCCTCGTCAGAAGGAACAAACTTTGTCTTCATTAAAAGAGATAATCTAGAACAGATTAAAAAAGATTTAAGCGAAGATATGGACGTGAAACCGATCAAAATGAACAACCCCACCGTAACATCCCTCAGAATAAAGACATCGCAACCCGAGCTAGTGAAGCTGAATAGAAATACTTCAATCCTCAACAGTAACCAGAGGTTATCTGGCGCGCAGTATATGGCGCAGACGTTGGGCCAAAAGACGTACATCTCCAGCAGCATTCAGATTCTGGGACACCAGCAATCCAGGACCATTCTTACCAACGGGCACAAGAACCCCACCACTATCTTAATAGACAATGGAGCATTCAATAATAATAAACAAGTTCTCAAGACGACTATATCAAGTGCAGCTTTTAGTGACAATAATTGTAGTCCCAAGTACGTGTCTGGAAATAAAGTGGCATTATGCAGCGAATTCCCAAAGCCGGCGTATTCTTATTCCTGTTTAATTGCCATGGCTCTCAAGAACTCCCGGACAGGCAGTCTTCCCGTATCTGAAATTTATAATTTCATGTGGTATGTGTATTATTTTTAATTCCATTAGAAATGTTTTTATTAGTTTTTGAATTGATTGACTTTATTGTTCCATATACATCAGTGATGAGCAACCTGCAGCCTGCGAGCCAAATGCGGCCCGCGAGTCCATTTTGTTTGGTCCGCGAGCCTTTTCATGCTGTCCACTTGACTATATAAAATATCGAAAAAATTTTGACAAAAGAATATTTAATGGTTTCAGTTCTGTTTTTCAAAAGGGTTTAGCGGCTTCAGTCTTTCTTCAAATTTTGGAATCAGCCGCTATAAATGATAATATTTTT
Source organism: Limnephilus lunatus (assembly GCA_917563855.2). Taxonomy (NCBI): domain Eukaryota; kingdom Metazoa; phylum Arthropoda; class Insecta; order Trichoptera; family Limnephilidae; genus Limnephilus; species Limnephilus lunatus. Next base: position 66,240,510 of record OU830597.1, on the reverse strand, counting down.
CCTACATATTCCTAAAAAGACAGAATTATGTGGTTTAGAAAAAAATATAACCTTTGCAGCGCAGCGCATTTTTATTGATCTAAAGCAGTCTTTTGACCCACGGACCCTTTTACCAAATTGTTTTGGCCCACGGACCCCGGGGTGGATAGCACAACGGAGGGGGAGATATGAGGTGGAACAGGGTAGGATGGGGCGAAAAATCCCATCCCATTACGCCCCCTCCCCCGACGAAAACTTCCATATGAATAAAAATGTGCCAAAACCTTGCTGCGGACCCCCTGAAGTCATTCAGGGACCCCAAATCAATTTTTATTTTCCACGACCCCCTGAATGATCCTGGGGACCCTCTGGGGGTCCGTACGGATCACTTTGGGAACCATTGATCTAAAGTCTAAAGGTTACCATTTTATAAAATACCAAAAGTTACCTCTTCACTAAATTTTGTTTAACTTTCCGAACACTATTCAACAGTTGCCCACAATAGGCCACTTGCATCACATTTAAAAAAAAAAAATTCCGGTTAAGGCAAATATTCTAAGACATTCTGTATTTTTTATTTTTTTTAAATCATATTTTTGAAACTCTGGCGATTTTTTGAAAATTGCAATCCGAAAAATCAGACCATTTTTTATAAACCGGAAATACGGGACATAATTTTATGTGTGCGAAAAAACGATAATTACATAGCCGAGAATCATTTAAAAAAAAAACGTTTTCCACACGAATGGCAATAAATTGTACGGGGTTCTCTTCGTAACATCTGTATAAACACCGCCATCTTTATCAAAAAATCAAACCAAAGGATAAGTTCGCATAGACCAAACAACAAATCTAGTGAACGTTAAACGCAAATTCAAAACTTCGCCGGAAATCAAAGTGTTGCCATATAAAAAAAAATTATCAGTGTGGAATTTAACAAAATAGGGAACTTAATCGGAGACGGGACATTTTCATGTAGTGACATCACGAGCTCAAATAATGAATTTATTTATTTAAAAATAAGAAAAACTATACATTTCTTAAAATTTTTACTAACATTTTCGTAATCTTAGTAAAAAAAATCTATCCACAGGATTTTTTCCAAGTCGTTTGAGGACAAAATATTTCCGCTTAGCAATAAAATCCATATAAATGCAATATTTCTGAATGCGTATAATCAATATTATATTATAAAAGAAAGTGTACAATAGTGTGCGACCTGCTAAAATTCAGAAACGAGTCCCGGTACGATCAAAGGAATTAAATGGTACGGTAGCCCTCTATCCCCATCCATGAAGAAGGTGCCCGATTTTACCTGCAGGGCATGCTTTTGAAGATATAAGTGTTGGAAGTTTTGCCCTCTAGAAATTTCTAGAACAGTCCAGAACATTAAAGAGCATTCCGGAACATTCTGGAATGTTTGGGAATAGGGTATCGGGAACATCATTGTGGAACATTCCAGAACACTCTCGAATGTTGTGGAATGTTCTGGTTCATTGTGAACCATTCGAAGCCTTTTTTGTATGGGTGGGGATCAGTGGCGGCTCGTGACTTTTGGGTGTGCTAGAGAGCTGATATTAAAAAAATTGCAATATTGATGTAGCTGAAAAAAAAAATTTTTTTTTAAATCATTCTTTGTTTGAAAAACTTCAGGAAGTTTCAGTTTGGCCGTGCGCCGCACGGATTTCCTGAAAAATCTTCATATAAACACCAATTTTTGAAAAAAAAATATATATATTTTTCGCATACGACAACATCCATGATGCCATTTTTAGCACCCTAGTACACCCAAAAGTCACGAGCCGCCACTGGTGGGGATACCCATTGATAGGGGTATATAAACAGGGTGGCCACAGGACCTGGAAAACCTGGAAAACCTGGAATTATCAGGGAATTTTACTGAACCTGGAATTATCAGGGAAATGTCAGGGAATTTCAAAATTTTTTTATAATATCAGGGAATTCCAAAAATAAAACTAAATTCGTTATTTTGCATTAATTCCTTGCTGACTAAATATTAATGCATATAATTTTTATTTTTTTGATCTTATTAATGGATTATAACTATTTTGAAGTAAAAATTATTAATTTACTCTTCAGTAGAAATTTACAACAACAAAATAATACATTGTGAAAATATAAAAATTTCTAGGCAAATAAAACATATTAATTTTAAATTTTACATATTATATTTCACATATATAAACAAAAAAAGACGGCCAATAATTAGGTACACACATATTTTAATTAAAAATTTAAAATCATCACAAATTTCCAGAACCATTGAACGAATTTTTAGTAGACTTAAAACTTCAGTAAATAGAACCTTTTTTTTAGGAAATGGTCGCAAAATGCAAATTCATTTCTTATTATCTCAGGAGTTTCTTTTTTAAATTGTAATCTTATTGGTCTGAAGTTCCTTGTAGATGAAGACCATTGGGTTTAGCTATATACATAGCCATCATTGCTTCAGGTTTTGAAAACTGTTTACATGATCTTATAACAAACCCTAGCAGCTTGTAGCATGATGTTGTCAACTGCAATATATGGTCTGAAAATATAAATTTAGGATCAAAGACTACCGTCCTTAATGGATTTTATTGGTGACAATATATCTGTTTTAATACTATAATCAAATTTGATAGGGTTTCTCGAACGTGTATATGACATTGCGACACATTTTTTTGTATAAAAAAAAAATCATTTTCATCAGCCCATGATGAAATTGAATCTTAATCGATTTGTAATTTGACGCAATCTTGCCCGTCACAAATCCTCTTAAGTAATTTCAGATCATCAGCAAAAAGCAGGCAAGTGGAATTTTTGATGCATTCTTGAATGTCATCAATTAAAATTAAAAATAGTAGAGGTCCCAGGTTTGACCCCTGTGGTATTCCAGATAATGCAGAGAATTCCCTAGAACTGTATCCATCGATGCATAAGCGCGGGTCACATTATGCTGGTTGCCAGCTGCTGCTTACCAGCGGCTGGTAGTAGTACCAGCTAGCAGCGGCGGGCAATCTGATCACACTACTGCTGCTGCTACACGCGTCTCGCACTCTCCAGTTAGTCATTCACTATATGTCGTCTGTCGTTTTGCGTAAAAACCTAATTAAGCAGTTGTTGAGAGAGGGTGTCAGGGAACTTAGTTTAGAAATGCTTAACCAGCTTCACCGCAAACAGAGACGATGGTGGGTCAGGCCATGGATACAAAGAAGGGAAGAATTAGGGGCATCGTAAAGACTTCTCCAAGAACTGAAAGAAGAGGATCCAGAAACATACGGAAATGTTTTAAGAATGACGGCCCCTCAATTTCGAGAATTCACAAAAAAAACACGTGCTTTCTCGTTGCTGATAGACGCAATAGTGGTCAGACTGCGCTGCCGGCTGGTGCCAGCGGTCACGTGATTGATTATTCGCCGCTGCCTGCTACCAAAAGTTAAACATGTCCAACTTCGTCAGCCGCTGACAAATACTCGCCGGCTGGCGACGCCAGCGCCGAATTTTGTTGTCACACTAAGCTGATCGACGGCTGGCAGAAGCGGCTTCTTCAACTCGCGGCTGGCAACCAGCATAATGTGACCCGCGCATTACACACTGTTTCCTATTTCTCAAGAGTGCGAGACTCTAACATATCATGCACTTTTTTCTTCCTTGATCTAGAACCACTTTCTTGGAATACTTCTATTGGTCTACCCAAAGATTTGAAGACAACTGTCATTTCTGACAACCACTCTAAATTATGTTTTTCAAACCTCACAATAATAACGGCGGCTTTTTCTCCATTTCTTCACCGATTGCAGTGAAAAATATTGTTTCATGTGATATTTTTTTAGTATCTCTTCTAATGTTAATGTTTTTTTTTTGTTTATTTGTCTATTTTTGTCTGGTCTTTTCATTTATTCACGAATTGTCTTCAGGCGAAATATCATAAATTTGTAACAAGTGTATTTTGTTTTTAATGGATTATTGGGATGCAAAGAAATAATAAATGCTATAGATGACGGAATTCCCTTTATTATTTATCTAACGAACGATATCCCCTTATATCAAATTAAACATATCAGGGAAAAATGTAGAAACTGCCCTGGAAAACCTGGAATTATCAGGGAATTTTGAAATCCGTTTTTTGTGGCCACCCTGATAAAGCAAGATCCGTCGTGGGCTCGAAGGTCAGTTCAATCTCATATCAACTCCCTGAGCGAAGCCGGGTACCCCAGCTAGTTAATATAATAATTTTAATAAAATTTCATTAAAAAAATTCAATTTGCGGCGGGAAACTTTGGTTTCAAGGTTTACAATTTAATTATTTCATAGTTAAATTTCAGATTTGAATAAGAAGCGTGGTGTTTTCTCTTTCTAATACCTTTTGCTTATATTTCTAACCATTATAGTAAGGGAGACACTAACTACACGACTTCCATGAGGCCTATATGAGTATCTGTGCACTATACTTTTTGCGTTCTGTAATTGTTTTATTAAAAAAATTACTATTTTAGAAAATACAAATAGATTTGCGACACCACCAGCTGCAAATTTAACAATGTCAAGCTGTAGATACCCTTGCCCCTGCGGCTCGCAAAAAAATAAAAAATTGATAAATGGTTGATCATAACTGATCTAGATAATTTTAGACAAAGGGATAAAATAACTATATTTTATTCAATGATATTTAAGTTGTGCGTAAAATTTTTTATTAATGACTAAATGATTTTTTTCTTTCCAGCAAACACTTTCCTTACTTCAAGACGGCACCCAACGGATGGAAAAACTCTGTCCGTCATAACCTAAGTCTTAACAAATGCTTTGAAAAAATTGAAAAGCCGTCAACCAACGGGGGTCAAAGAAAAGGTAAACAGCGCCAGTATATTTTTTCAATATTTTTAATAAATAATTTATATTTGGGATCAGACAGGAAAAATAATCTTTATTATTTATAACATAAATTTTATTTGAAGGCTGCTTATGGGCAATGAACCCTTCAAAAGTGGGCAAAATGGACGAGGAGGTGCAGAAGTGGTCGCGGAAAGACCCACAGGCCATCCGCAAGGCCATGGTGCGGCCCGACAGCCTGGAGGCACTGGAGAGGGGCGACATGAAGTACAGCAATACGGAGGACACGGCCACAGCGGAGGAGGATTGCTCCGACGATGACCTGGACGTGGATGAACTTGCACAGCCGGAGGACCAGACTACTGATGTCGAGGTTAGTATTACATATATCCCACCAACATGTCACACATGTACACAGCAGGTGTGGTAGAAGTGATCAGATTCACTAGTTTTTGAATTGATCTCGTGTCACATATAAGAATTTGACTTCACAATATACCCACCCTTATATTTGTGATGTATTTCAGGTAATGGAGACTACATTTGATGAGATTGATATCGAAGAGAGTATACCTCTGAAGCTTGAATTTTCTTTGGCATCACAGTTTCACCATGCAGGTAATTTGTCTTTTATTATTACGACATGCTACCACCTCCACCAGCACATGATCTGAAAGCCAGCTTCAAGTATCTCTAGTACAGATAATACAATACAACTCTAGTGCATATGCATTTCTAGTATGTTTATCCAATAACTAATTAATATTACTACATATGTATTGCAGAGAGTCCAGCGAAAAGAGCCAAAGCCAGTTTTCTGTACCAGACGGTCAATGCTGCTCCAGCCCACGCCAACCGGCGGAAAACCCCACTGGTTAATCGGATAGCTTAGGAAACCCTGCGCTGCTGTCCAGCAGCATATTGAATCTTTAAATCTTCATGACCAACAGCAACTCGCTAGTGTGAATATCATATTATATTAACACCTTTCATTACTAAGGTAATTATTATTGATTGTTTTGTAATTCACTTATTTAAATCCACCGACAGCCTGCTGCTACTTGTACAAATAACTATTTGTGAAAGATTTATTTATTATTGTACTAAAATATGAATAATCATTTCCAATCTCGAATATCTGTATTATGTTTAAGATATGCATAGGTCTAGTGAATATCTTTAATGTTATAAAACTAGAAAATTAAAATAGTTTGACACCTTTTGGAATAATATTTTCGGATCTCAATAGATATCAAAACAAAGTAATCTCTAAATATTTTTTTATTGTATATTTTTAGTGGCATTTTGATAATATTTAATTTTAAATTAACATCTGACATTGGTGTTGACATTGTGTGATTAAAAAAATAATGTACAATTCTGTTTTATATTTAGATTACCTACTTATAATTTTGTGGTGCCCCAGAAAGAGCGAATAATTATGGTAATGGAATTTGTGAATTTTTATAAAAGTTCAGTATTTATTGAGTGTATTAACACTTTGTGTCGAGATGAGCTTGACTCGTGAACAATAGTTTGCATCCAATTTTGCTGACGAGTGGTTCTCATGTATTGTGTAATTTTACCTAAAATATGTTATTGAGATAAGTTCACAGCAAACTCAAAGCAAAAATTGTTAAATATTTATATTCAGGAATTTCTTTGAAATAACAGTCAAACCCTGTGCAAAGATATGTAAGTCACAACCCTAAAGAAGTTTTAAGGAGAAAACAAACCCTGTTTAAGGATAATATGTCACTTGCCCAAGAATTAGGAAAGGTCACATTTTCTCTTGGTTTTCTGATTAAAAAATATATTATAAGATACAAAACTTTTGGGGCACATTCTAATGAAAATTCCCTTCCATTAAGTGATTTAACACTACTTTCTACATTTTTGGATTATTATTATTTCAATTTCCATAACTGCGGAAGAGAGTGACATAAGAGAAGATAATAAATGAGGTTCTGATGTCAGTCATTGTCATAATAAGTCCAAATATATTTTTCTGGAAAACAAAAATGTACAAATAAGAAATATGTACATACCCTCAAAGGAGAAAGTTTATATACTTTGATTTAATAAATATGTTCTTCTTGCCGAAAATAGTGTAATAATATGTAGGATTTGATTCTATAAGCAACTGGTAGTTTCTGGTAAAGAAAAATGACTCCAATTGCAATATTATGCTACATTTACTGTCTCCTGAATATTTCATATTGAAGAGGATATTGGGAGATACAGGAGAAACCACAGTAGAGAGAAAGACATGCGATTGCCGCATCACCGTTGGCATGTGTTTATGTGCTTCTTCACTGGTGGTTGATCTGTCATGTTATTTTTTTATCAATTTGATTTAGAATGCAACATGGTATGTACAGATGGCATAAGGTATGAGTGATACCTACAGTGATGTACATACAGTGACAAGTAAACAGTTCCAAAGAAGTTCAGACTACATGTTTATAAGGTTAGTTACTTCCTGCTAGCCACTAGCAGGAAAAGCCGTGCAATATGCTCCCATCTCCAAAATGGACAAGTCATCGCTATATTTGTTCTCACTGGCATTTATGGACTTTAAAGTAACAAAAATATTTATGTAAACATATTTAATTACGATATTTTCTGTTCTTTTGGGGGCGGTCCATTTAATTAGGTCACAGCTCACAGCAAGCTAAATTAGATTATTTGTTTGTCTTAATAGAAATGAGACCGTTCTCTGATGTAGTGTGAAAGCATTTAGTACAAATTGGTCATGGTTTTACAAACTTGAAATGTATTATAGACAAGTAATATTAGAACCATGAATATTTGGTACTTCCATTCTATCCTCAGTGACTAAAATGATGCGTGTATGTGAGGTGAAGTTAGTTTTTAAGTGTGTGTTGTGTATGTATTGTAGAATCATGTCCATTTAGGTTTGGATAGGTTATGTACAGATTGTACTAATTACTTTTTAAGTACAGTACACCACCCATTCCTTGGTCCATCGACCGGAAGTGGGGATTAGCGTATTTAATTGAACCCTTTTTAATACGTTTTTCCTCATAACTAAATAAATAGTTGTTCCTCATAACCCTTAGACGGAGTGGGGCTAGCGACTGAACGAATATGAATTCTATTTATATTTAAATCTTTAGTGAAAAAATGTGTGAAGTATACAATTCTTAGGCTGTGTACTGAGTGATGTCCAAATTGTCAGATTATAATGCAATTTAGTTAAATATTATGAACTAAAGTAAGAATATAATGATCAATTATGTAACCATTAAGCTATGAAAAACTTGCACGAGCATTATGTTATTCCTTAAATTAACATTTAATAAATACAAAGGCACCTAAATATCTGATTGTATTGCATCGTGAATATTGTCTGTCTACAATAATGGGTTTCCAAAATTATTTTGTTATTTTTATGTGAATGAAAAATTATTTCAATAATACATAGTTCTGTATATGTAAAAATAAAAGCTTAGGTAATAATGCATTACATGGTCATTTTGATGACATTGTAGTTGAAAGAAACCGCTGAAACCACATTCATATTGAATGATATCAACAATACAACTGGTTTAAAAATTAAACAATAAAATTAGCAATGTACTTTATTCTTTTCCATCTTAGTTACGGAAACCTCTTATTGTTCACTCACATAAACTACGCTTTGTTTGTATGTATGTACAGGCAAATTATTTTAAAGAGAACCCATTCAAATGTATTTTTGCCCACTTATAGTATTAAAAGTCTCAGAAAAGTTTGTCAAACTAATTTGGAACTCCCGCCCACAGTCCCGCCTAACCCCGCAAATGCCCAAAGATACTAAACTGGGTGTGAAGCAATTTTTATCATTTCCTGCTCTTAAATCAGTTTTTGATCCATCCAGTACACCACTACACAAGCAAGGAAGGGTCTCTTTAAAATGATTTACCCAAAGATATTCAAATACAAAAGAGATACGCTATGATGTCCGCGCGACTGTCGCCGAACTACGGCCTAATGCGCGTAGTTTGCATACAAAAAGAATAAGTTAATTTTTTGAAGGTGTGCATTATTATTGGTTAACAATATAGTTTGAATACGGAAAGAATTTGTTCATTTAGTTTAGCGTTCGTTTAGTTTATTCGTTAATTATTCATTCGTTAATTGGTAAACAACACCAACGACACCTGGAAGCGCAGTCTCACCTAGTAAAAACAGCGGATAGCACATCTCCTTATATTTCAATATCTTTGGATTTACCTGTGTGTAGTAGGTAGGTAGGTGGTATTTTTGAGGATGAATAAGTTTTCAATTTTACTTATGTGAAGGTTCTTGATCTGCAGTAAATACTGTACATGTATATTTTTCTTGGGGGTGATATCATCCCTACACTATGATTAGTGTGTATTAATTAAATAGGCAAAGAATAGTGAGAAGTTTAGTTTTTAGTGATTTAGTCATAACATCTTGCATTGCTGAGTTGGAACAATACTCTTAATGGAAATAATATGTAAAGTTCTTCCCTTGAAATAAATTCTTTGGATTAGCTACAGATTCTGCTACAGATATGTCTTCAAACTATAAAAAAATTGTTAGCATGAACCCATATCAGCAAGCCCTATCTGCAAATCTGTTACAGCAGCATATTGTATTTTGGATTTGTCATAAATTATACTGAAAAGTTTGTATTTATATCTATTAGAAATATCATTTTTCAATATAATTTATCCTCCCAAAACCAGAGTCCTGTAAAGTAACAAATTTGCAGATACAGAATACATATAGAATTTGTATTACTTTGGCATTAACTACGTAACAATTTCTGGACATTTTGTTTTGGAGAGGTTTATTTCAACGTGTTAATTGTGAAATAAAACTTTTTAAAAATAAAACAGAATATTGTAGAACTTTACGTAGGGCATAACCAATATTAGATGTGCTGGAATTAGTAATATTGTTAAATGTATGCATACGTGTTTGAAGGACATCTCTTTTACAATCATTAGTGAATAATACTAACTTATAAGATTAAGTTTATTTTTGGTCCCAAAAGTTGTTCATTTTTCCGTTGGTAATGTAGTTTTCTTGATAAAATACTATTTATACCTCATGAACCCAATCTGTTAACATAATTTATTTAATTTGAAACATATCAATTAAAAATATGTTACTAAAGTTAGAGTTCCGGCACGTTAGTAGAGTTCCAGCGCATTGTCGGTGCAGTCGTTGTGACAGTGACTTTGGAGGTCCGCGATGCTATCGCCAGCGGACCAATATCGAGTCATTATGTCATCGCCAACCTAGTCATATTGTCTTGCTCCTACTAGTAAACCTAACATGAAACAAGATGGAGAAGATGTCTGTAATTGGCCCAGATGCCCAACTGACCCATTTTGTAAAAGCTGCATTCAACTTGACTTTTATGAGATATTACTACAAGAACATTTAAATTTCAAAAGACCGCATTTTTATTAAAATAATTACAAGTTAATAATTATCATCGCCGTGTTCAATAATATTTAGCTCCCGTACAATAACGCCACAGCGTGATCAGAACTCTAGATTTAGTAAGGCTCTAAAACCAATTAAAATGTAGGTTATTCAGATGGGGGAAGAGGACATTAGAAGCACTATTTTAATGTGTGCCTCTAATAATGTTGCAACCAACAAAGAGTAAATTTTTTAATATGATAAAATATGACACATTATTTGACAAATTCTAAACTATTTTCTTGAATTAGGTACCCATTTATAGTATACATAGTACAAATATTTAATAACATTATTGTGCTCTTATGTATTGTTGACAAATGACATGTTCATCTGAGATCCCAAAAGAATGTACATAATTATATTAAATATTCCTAAAGGATGCAGTGATGAGATGTATGTAGTAATATTTGAACATGTTATCATCCCATAAACCTCTTTCGATATCAATTTAATAAGGTTTTGACTTTTGAGATTAGTTTTTTTATGGCACATTCCGACAAGCAATGTTATTCCTTCTAAAGGGCGATGATGTGTTTCAAAACCCTATGTTGAATGGTTCCATGTCAACTCAACAAAGTGGCATTTCAACACCCCTTTGAAAAGTCTGTTAAGAGTTTTTTTTTGAAAAATAACCCATTATCTAACCTATTTAACCATTTTTTTTTCTTACATTTAATGAGTTTTCAAAAGAGGTGTTGAAGTTGCTTGATTCTGAGCTGTCCGGTCACCTGTTGAATGAACAGAAATGTGAATGATTCATTTCTCAGAGATAAGTCAGCGCAAAAGCAACTTTAGCTTGTAAATATTCTTTGTAATTTAGTCGGATATGTTAATTTTTGTAATTAAGAAAAATTGAAAGCCTTATCATAAGTAATAGTTGGTGTGCATGTCGTCATTCATTGGTTTTGAAAGATGAAGTTGACAAACTCGCCAGTATATAATTTACTTTGGTCAAGAGCGCTTTGTGGCCGTTATACGAATAGCTTGTAGGTACAAGTACCAAGTATCTCGCAAGTACGTCATATCGTATTGTGTAAACTGGCACTTAATAGTATTCCCCTGTAATGTGAATAGTGCTTAATATACATTCATTTTGATTACGATATATTATGTATAAACAATAATGTTAAAGATCTGCCAAAAATGAAAACAATCATATTATATTGTTTTTGAACTACATTTATTGCTGCCCAAAATAGTACAGCTAATAGTAATGTACCTTTATTGTGATGACGGGTGTAATAAAAATTCTAATACTAATTTCGTTTGTGGCTTTGTCTGTAACTCCGGTTCAATGAACCCTAGAACTTTTGCTTTGATTTGTTTCATTTTAAAAATTGGAAGTATTTGTTTCAATTAGAATTCAATAAAGTACCTACCTATAATATAATATTTTAATTGCAATTTTTAAAATTGGGACTGATTTGTCGAGGATTCACACTATCCCATAGATGAGACAAAAAGTGAAAAAAATTTGTTCCACTCTTTTTACCTCGATTTGATCCCCAACATTTTAACGCCAAACGACCAGAAACTACGAGGAGCACATTTTGACGAGATAATAATATGCAATGGCGCCTCTATGACAATTCCGTGATTTTACACGGGTCTGCACTACAGTAGGGCCTCGCTAATCCGAATAGGGAAAAACAAGACTTCTTCCGAATTATCGAGGCCTCCGGATTATAGTATGCAATATTTTAATAGGAATAAAACACATTTTAAACTTGGGTTTCATTTATTAAAAAAAATTAAAGTCAATTTAGACAAGAATATGTAATGTACATGTACATAAAATTCAAACATGGATGAAATTTGCGCACTTAACATGAAATAAATTAAAAAAACGTTAATTCTTCTTGAAAAGTTTGTAACATACTTCTGCTTATAATTTTCGCACTTCTTTTCAAAAGCACGGTTTCTAAGTTGACGGATAAACATAGCTTCGTGGCTATCACATTCGTTATCTTCAGCCCATTTCAAAGCAGTGTTTAAAGCTTCCAGTGCCTCTGAATTTCAAGTGAGGGCAAAGGATTGAATATTGACACCTTATCACCCGCACGCACCTACCGCTTCCCCCCGAACGTCTCCCCCGCGACCCTCTCGCCTGTCCGGATTACAGCGTGCACCGATATAATGGGGGTCTGGATTAGCGAGGCTCTACTATAGTACAATAATGTGTTTTCTGTTATGTGTAATTTGCTATGTAATACATACATTATCTGCATTGCATATTGTCTTAAGAACGAATAATTATGTTTGCAAATATTTGTGAAATCAAAATATTGCGAGATTGTTGCCAAAAATTGGTTAGTCTGTAAACATGTTGGGTTTATTTTCACTCAAAAATCAGACTTATCCAAGTTTGTTCTTGCAATTATGTTGGAATAATTTTTTTGTAGAAATCGTAGATCCTATATAATACTTGCAGACCTTATAACATTCACGAAAATGCACACAACGCCATTACTACTCAATTTATGAAAACTTTGTACTTACCAACTCTTGGCAGTGACCTCACTATAGTATATTTGTTTAATCATTTCATTGAATGTTTATAAAAACCATTTATTGGCAGCTTATAATATAACTAACATAATATATTATGTTATATTCCTGATATCTTAAAATGATGTATTTTTATGCTTTTTGCATTAAGCTAAACCTGTTTGAATAACCCTGTCTCCCTTTGGGTATGTAAGTGTAATAGTAAAGTAAGCACTGTCTGTGTTGTCAGTTATGTCCTGTAATAAATATAAGTAAATAGCATTTCAAAATAATTATGTGGATACATATAATTTTTTTACCAGGACTAGTGGGAGTAATGAAAAGGGAATGATAGGAAATTGTTGAATCAACGTTTTTCAGTTATATTATAAGTAACCTAATGTTCTAATAAGGAATCAAATGAAGATTAATATATAAGTAAGAATTATCATAAGTAATCTTTAAGTTGGCTTCTAAATTATACAAAAAAAACATACTGTGGCAATAAACTCCTGAAACTTTTGGATTGGTTTTATCTAGAATTTGCTCGATATCTTCTATATTATCAAGAATTTGCAAGAGGGTTGTGTAGAATTTATATTGATTTGTTTTTTAATCAATGTTAAAAACATAGAACTTCAACTGTTATGTGATAGTATTTTTAACATTAAACTTACTAGTTCAATAGAAATAATGCATTTATAATTCATAGACATTATTTAATGGAATGTATTACACTAACCTAGAATAAGTTTTAAATCTGTGTTCAATATATAATTTCAGAATAATTAATCCAAGCATTTTTACACTTGTTTATATAATTGAGAACGCATTTTGTAAAAAAGTGCAACATTTATACTTAATTATCTGATATTTTGTATTTTTTCACTACCAGTATTTTAATAAGTAAGAGGTTGTAGTTTATATTTAGTCTTAGGACGAATTTCTATGAATAAATAGAATAGATTTAATTTTGTATTAAAATTTTGTAATAAAAGAAAAATAATATACAATTTGTCATTATTTTATTTGCGCTCCTGCGTTAGCACCCTGCACACGGCCACTTCGGAGTGACTGAGTCCCGCGTCACTTCAGCCCGCCGTGCAGTAAAGTAAAGACCGATAGGTTTACAGCACAATTCACTGTGAGACTTTTCTGCACGGCTCGGCGGCCAGAAATGGCGTGGGATTCGGTCGCTCCAAAGTGGCCATATGCGGGGTGCTATTATTTTCACCTGTCACTATAATTTTGTTATATCATTGAATATTGTATGGCTGTGTATTGTTAGGGCCCATTCACACTTCTGTTTAAAAAACGGACAGCAAAATACCGGAAGTCAGGGATGCCCTGTTCATACCTCGGAACGACAAAAAATCGGATGTCGGATGCCCTGTTCACATGCTTCCTCGTGAATGGGAGCGAGCGGGTGGGTGAAGGGGTCAGGGTGTAATGAGGCTCATGCCAGAACAACAAGCCGGCAAGTGTGAACAGCTTTATACAAACTTAGCTCCACACAGGAGGCCCTGAGGAAAATAATTCCCCTCAGGCCTATGTCATCTTTGGGGATGTTATGTGGGGGTCTTTTTAGGAGAGGAAGTTTTGAGAAGGAAAAGGGAATAAGGGGTGGGTAGGAATCTGGGGATAAGTGTGTCCAGGAGTGACGGATGTATGAATCCATCCCTCCGCCTGCAGTGCAAGGCGATGTTCCGAGAGTGTACGGCTAGAGAAGTAAGTCAAAGGGACTCCTTTAACCATTCTCTCCCGATCCGGCATGTCATGCAGTTGGTGGGCAAACGTATCCGCCGCCAAGATTCGGACAAATCTCAACCCCATGAACCCGGGCACTCCTGCTAAGTCACCAAACGTAGCGAACCACTTGGGGTGACCTATGGAAAAGGTGTTGGGTTATCCAATTAATGATACCCATACCCGCCTCACAAATTGAGTTCTGACACAATTTTTAAATGGATGCGCTGCGCTGGCCATCCTCTCGATAACACGTGCCAAATCTGTTTTTTTAATAGTGTCAGACATGTGCAAACAGCTCCATATCGACGGTCCCGAAGAACAATGTCGGATCTGACAAAAATTGAAAATCGTTCTCTTGGCTTATTTTGTTGATTTAAAAGTCTGTATTTTCAGATTTGAGGGAGCGGGCAGCGATCGGCAGAGACGGGGACGGTGAAATGAAAAGACGTCAGTCGATGTGTGAGTCAGTCTTTATTGCTGCTACGTAGCGATGGTGAATTGGTATGGAGTAACAGTGTAGACAGGAGCGATGATGATGTGGCTCTATGGTGTTGCATGTGGTGAAGGTCGGTGATGCAGTGGTGTAGCAGAACTCGTGTCTGCATGTCGCCAGCATGTAGTTGCGCACCGTGGTGGTGGAGAAGACCTTGACGTCCAGGATGGATGCTCGACGCGGTGTCGCGGAGATGGCTGCGGTGAACCTGAGGAGGATGAAGTCTCAGTGGCTGAGAAGTTGCTGCCTGCGTGACAAGAAGGTGCGGCGGGCCTTATGTCGCGGGCAATTGTGTCGCTTGTTGCGTCCTCAAAGGTTAATGATGCACCGGCACAGTCGGCAGTGGGTCGCCGAGAGTCTGGCCGGTACCGCACTGGAATCGTTATCACTCGATGCACTGTCTATGTGTGTTAGTGATGTTACTTGCACTAATGACTGGAACTGACTGACTGACTAGCGCGGTGTCGCTGCGCTTTATATAGCCGACCGTGTGAGTACCCGGAACGTCAAGTAATGTTGAGCCACCGCGCAAAGCGGAGAAGCCTCTGGAACATTCCGCGGCCGTAAGAATGTGACGGCTGTTGTGTCGAGGCCTTTCGATACGCTTCCCGAAATGTTTAGCCATGTGCGGCGTGACACACTACAACTGTAGGTAGATTGTGCCTTTCGAGAATGTGTTTGCTATATCAGTGGCGGCGCAAGGATTGTGGTTAAAGAGGGCGACCATTCTGGTCGCCACAGATTTTTTAATGAAATGAGATGAAGTATCAAAGATAAAAACAACACTACATTTGTTGATACCGAAAACAGTAAGCATGCAGAAACGATACTTTAAAAAGCTCCACTGCAAAAATTAAAAATCGCACATCCGACATTGTTCTTCGGGACCGTCGACATAATCTCTACAGCCACAAGGGCATCTGATTTTTAAGTGGGATGACGTCAGATTTTTAAACAGGAATGTTAATGGGCCCCTTACTTTACAACTTCCCCAGTTTAAACCTGAACAAACCATTCTTAGCTACTATCGTCATTTATTTTGGGGTATTATGGCATGTTGAGCTTTTTTTATCTGAATACCACACAAGAGCTCCAGACGGGGAGCAACACTGACTGCTCCCGTCTGGAGCCTGTGACACTGCATCCCCAGTCGGTTATGTTGTCAGGCTGAAGGTAGTGGGGAGAAGAGGAAGGTGGGGAAATACGGGGCTATTCAGATCTGGTCAACAAACACAACTAAAGCCATTTCAAGCAATGTTTCAATTCTGAATGGTGGTCTTACACCAGGGCGATACTGAGAATATCTTCCACTCTGGAACGTGCCGCAAATATACTAAGTATATATTATTTTTGGTAAATATGCATTTGGTCCACCTCACGGATAATACGGAATATTCCTAAGGTTAAAACTACGGAAGCTGCATGTCATCATAATTTTAAAAAACATCCCAGGTTTTGAATGGTTTGTTTGGCAAAGCAGGGGATGTCTAGATTGTCTAGTGGGTTTGTGTAATTATGATTGATTGTTTATGAAATAAAAACGGTGAAAATAAAATGGCGTTACCGCGTAAGTTAATTAATTTAAACGAAATTAAAATGTTAAATGCATATTTTTTGCATGTTTTTTTGTCTCCTGTGACATAAATACTCACTTTTCGTGATAATAAAGCAAAATCTAACTGTTTGAATAAAAAATAATCCATATTAACCGTGGAGCAGAGTAAGACATAAATATATATTTTTTTAAATTAATTATTTATGTCTTACTAACACAAATTAATCAAATATAATTTATTTCCCCACTCCGGGATTCGATCCCGCGACCTTTGGATTGCGAGTCAAGAGCCTTGCCCCTCAACCACGGAGGCCGTAGCTACCTCCTTCTTTAGTCAACCTGTCAGACAGGACTACAGTGTCCAATGTCCATCTGCCCTGATGATAGACACATTAATGCTGTCCGAAACGGTGACCGGACAACTCAGAATGAAATCAACTCAGAACCTCCTTTGAAAAGTCATTAAAAGTGATAAAATAAAAAATTGGTTAGGTTAGGGTTATGGACTATTTAAAAATAATTTTTTTCATAGCTTTTAATGACTTTCCAAAGAGGTGTTGAGTTGACTTGATTCTGAGTTGGCATGGAACCGTCCGAAACAGGACTGGTCTGGACTAGGTAGGCGCCAATAGTTTATTTCTGTTGTTTCTTGTAAATAAAAATGTATTTTAGAAGGAAACAAAAATGTTACATTTATCTTCGTACTAATAAATTGTGGTAAACTTTACAAATCGCTGGATGCGCTTAAGAGGAAACCGGGCGTCTTTTTTTCCATATAAACATATTCCTCTCTGGATTTTGACACTTGTGAAAAATGTTTTATGGTACGGCCACACTGAGGCCAACTTCTAACGTTCGGACGATTGTGTAGAGGGGTAGTTCGTACGTTGGAAGTTCGTGTTGGAAGGTTGGAGTTCGAGTTGGCCCGGGATCACCTCCGAGGCGATCGTCGATGGCTGGTTCCTGCGAGTTGACTGAACATGTCAGTCTGCGCAATATTATTTCGGGGGAGAGGTATAAAAATTGTTTGAAATTACCTATTATTTTTTTAGCTTTACGAATCGAAATCAATTTTATTGGAATCTGCAATCCGCCAGTCCAACTAACAGTTATTGCTCATGTTACCATTTTCCAATGCTTTCGTTGACAGTGTGGTTAAAGATTCCGTTGAAGGAGACTAGATTTTCATTTCGATCCCTTTTAGACGTAATC
Source organism: Limnephilus lunatus (assembly GCA_917563855.2). Classification (NCBI taxonomy): domain Eukaryota; kingdom Metazoa; phylum Arthropoda; class Insecta; order Trichoptera; family Limnephilidae; genus Limnephilus; species Limnephilus lunatus. The sequence continues at coordinate 66,222,730 of OU830597.1, read as the reverse complement.
AGACAGGTTTAAAACAGACCAATTTAATAAATTCAACGAGAAAGTAACAAAGTCTTGCAATAAAGTAAATTGCTTTCTAAATAATTTAACATTTTTGAAATTATTGGTCTCAATATCGATTAGCAAAATAAGTTTTTATTTTATCTTCTGTTCTTCTCTTTTGATTCCAGCACTTGTAGGGAAATTGCGGGGAATTTGTTATTTCGTTTTCCCCACTTTGGGGCTTTTGACGATTTATTGCGGGTATTTCATTAGATAGCCGAAAAAAAAGTAATTACAACATTACAAAAAACGATAATTACATAGCCGAAAATCATTTTAAAAAAAGAACCGGCTATGTAATTATCGTTTTTTCGCACCCATATAATTATGTCCCGTCTTTCCGGTTTATAAAAAATTGTCTAATTTTTCGGATTGAAATTTTCATAAAATCGCCAGGGTTTCAAAAATACGATTAAAATAAAAATACAGAATGTCTTAGAATATTTGCCTAAACCGGATTTTTTTTAAATGTGATGCAAGTGGCCTATTATGTATATCTGATGGGTGTTTTGGTATATTTATGTGTCTGTATGAAATGTATAGATTAGGTGAATAAATACTGTGGCGAATATTTTCCTCAACGGGTAGGGTGAAATGGGATATTGTGGTGCATTGTACGGGGTTATCTTCGTAACATCTGTAAAAACACCGCCATTTTTAACAAAAATTCAAACCAAAGGATAAGTTCGCATAGAACAAACAATAAATCTAGTAAACATACCCAAATTCAAAAATTCGCCGGAAATCAGAGTGTTGCCATATATAAAAAAATTAATCAGTGTGGAATTTTACAAAATTAAGGGAACATAATCGGAGACGGGACATATTCATGTAGTGACGTCACGAGCTCAAATATTGGATTTATTTATTTAAAAATAATAAAAAAACTGTTAATTTCTAAAAATTTTTACTAACATTTTCGTAATCTTAGTAAAAAAATCCATCCACATGGTTTTTTTTCCAAGTCGTCATGAAATCTATGCAAGTGGCCTATTTTCTAGTCCGACCAACGTCTTTTTCCAAATCTGAGTTGGCAACACTGAGCAATTGTCCGCATTGCGCTGATGTGATGTGTAGGGAAATCTCCCTAGATCTAGGGGAGAAAAATATTTTTTAGGGAAAGGGAAATCAGCACAAAATCTAGGGAAATTTCGAATACTGTCAATTTTTTTAACATATATTACTGGTATTGCTAGTCGTATTTTTTTTTTAAATTCCCATGAATCTTAAAAATTGTTTATGTACTTACATTCAAGCAGTGTTATTTTACTCGCATTAATGACTATACGCGCACTATGCGGTCAGCGCTGGATCTGCCATACGTTCAAAAACGTGCAAAAAACCTGGCGCCAACTCCTAAGGGGCGCCGTGAGAAAATAAATATTGTATTAAAATTTCGTTATAATATTCCCTGAATCGTTTAAAAATTACCCATAGTACGAAATAATTATTAAGCTCTAGCAACACCTTCCAAAGAAACAGAATGCCCACGCATCAGGTTGAAATCAACGGCTTACGAATTTATAGTCAGTTACAGAATTTTTTTACAAATTCCATATATTTAGTTTAAACGTAAGATCTATTTTTCCAAATATCTTTTACGACGAATGGGTGCGATCCAAATTCAATAACCAATCACAGCGCAGTTTTTTTGTTCCTGTTAATCAAACAAACCGACTTGCGCCTTTCAAAATGCTGACAATTTTTGTTAGTGTGTTGTCCGTACGCTCGCTATTGTTTTATTTTGTACGATTTAAGTCTCTAGGAGAAGGTAGTTAAAGACCATTTTCTTATGAAATCTTCAGTAAATTCCATTAACAAAAGCATCGCACGGTTTGCAGGTTGAACGTGTTGACAGTTATTTGAATTTCGTTAAATGTATAATTAATATCTATTAGATTGTTGGATGTTGGATTTGTTATTTTACGGTGTCAGTGTAAGCGTCTTTCGTAAGCCGTTGACACCATACGTCAGTGTTTAGTGTTTGTTCGCTCAACACAGGGGAAATGCAAGGTACAAATTTGAGGTTATATTCTTATTAGATTTTTAAATTTATAACTAAATTTCTACAGGTTGTTAGAGGTTATAAAAGTACCGTGGATTACAATGAATAGAATAATAATTTTAAAAAAACTTTCAGGCTCGCAGAATCTAAAACGTAGAATTAAAGAGCAGAATGACATATAAAAACTCGTTTCCATTGTGAATTCTTTTATTCCAATTTCTCCAGCACCGATAAAAAATATATGTCTTGATTTTATTTGATAAATTAGTGTAAAAAAAAAAATTAATAAAAAAATTGGGGTGAACGAATTTTTAATCAAAATAAAAATGTAGGGGGGGGGGCGCCATCGGTACCTACTGCACAGGGCGCCAGATTTCGTAGATCCAGCCCAGTAGGCGACTTCATACGGATATAGTTTGGCAATTAAGTCTAGAAATTTATTATTTTGGAACTAAATTTTTTCATTACTATGGTAACACCGAAATACTCGTCTCGTTTTGTCAATGACATTTCGTATGGCTCTTGGCTTTACTGACTTAAAAAGTGTAGAAAACGCTGAAAATCAGTCGTTTAATGCTTGTTTTTTCATTGTTTGCCTGTGCATTGTTTAATTGAATAAAAATGAACAAACCAATACGTAGTGGTGCAAGAGAAGTTATATACTTGGTTTTTAACGCTGCCTAGCCGATTATCGCGCGAAGAAGCTCCTATGCCTAATTTGTAAGATGTTTACAAACGAACTACAGAAATGACTGGTACGTAGTATCGTTTTTTAATGAAATTCATTAGTATTACAAGATTTATGCCAATTTTTGAGCGATTATAACCATTACAATCTGATTTGAGGTTATGTTTAAAAATCCGAATTTGACATTTACATTTGACAGTTAATATTAGGCCACAAGAAAAAGGGAATAACTCAATTAACAAAAAAATAATAATAATATGCAACTTCTTTAAACTCATAGAAAAGTTACTTTTTTCTTAGTTTTCTCAGTCTTTCTTTCTAAATGAATATTATCTAATGTGTTTTTTTAAACTCCCTTCTATAGAATAATAATTTTAATGATATTTTCCACACACAGGTAAATCTGAATCAACGGTAAGATGAATCGTCGAGGAAGGGGAAAAGACAGATGGGAAATTTGAAACACCGGGAAAACGGAAAATAGCATAATAATAATAATATGTAATAGCATAAAAGTGCTGATGATTGGAAAAGTTGTGGCAAACAAGTGATCAAAATTGAGGCAGAATATTATGCACTAGGAAGTACTATATATATGTTGATATCGATGAACTGATAATACATTTAGATGAAGATAAAGATACGGAAGAGGAAGAATCACATGAGCTCGAAGACAATAATATCGGGTGTTGAATGAATAGACTCAAAAATTTAAGTACCTACGTTTTTATATCGAAATAAACGCCCACTTAAAACTTGTTTTGTTTTATTTTACTTCTATTAAATTCCAGTTTTTTGTGCAAAATTTTTGAAAGTACAAATACGATATTAAATATGCATGTTGGCCGAAGTGTTTTTAAAAAACATACATTCATCGTCTTATGAGCCATCTTGGTGTTGCCATTTAAAACCTAAAAAACGATCGCAGCGCCATCATTTATTTTCTACACTTTCTTGCCAAACTGTACATGGTATGCACCCCCCCCACACCGGTTTTGATTGGCCAAGGTAGAAGGTAGTACCGTCGAAATCTAGGGAAATTTCACCTCGAAATCTAGGGAAACGTTTTTTTTTGGACATTGCATCCCTGGTGCATTGTGTTGTTGTGCATACGAAAACGTCAAAAATGTTTAGGATGAGCGTTAGCCTGTGAATGATTTATTTATAATTAACCTCGTGGAAACAAATTTATTTCTCTGTATATTTTTAATCTACAGAATTCAGCTTATGAACTTTAAGTTACGGCAATGTAATATTTATTTACCACAGTGTGTGCCGTGATACGTGTTTCTTATAAAGTTGCGTTACCGACTTGAGGGGTGATATCACGGCGTTTTCAACAAAATACATTCATCCTTTACTGCAATGGGGACTACACGAGAAATTATTTCCCTTCAGTTCGGACACTATGCCAACTTTGTCGGTACTCACTTTTGGAATATTCAAGAATTAGGATTTGACTACACCGGCCTAAAATCTTCTCAAATCAATCACGATGTTTTATATCGAGAAGGTCAGACCATTGATAATAAAATCACATATACTCCCAGATTGTTGCTGGCTGATCTCAAGGGGAGCTTGAAAACCCTCCCGGAATCTGGTTTGAGTGTAACAAACGGAGAAGAAGATATATTGTGGGACAAAGTTGAAAAGAAGGTAGAGCCAATCATAGAAAAAAATGAATACCTTAAGTTTATTGATAACGATGGAGAAAACATCCCCGATCTTAGTGAAGATTTTGATTTCGAAAAGAATGTTTCCACTTGGACGGATTATTTATACCCAAGGTTTCATCAAAGGACTGTCAACGTTGTTAATCAATACCAACACAAAGATGAAGAAGTAAGATAAATCATTCTCTTATGATATTTATTTCCTTGTCGAAAATATTATTTGTCTTTGTAAAAGAACTCTTTTTCTATTGATGAATGATTTGTGATGAGTTATGTTTAAATTTTTCAGGTTGTATTTGAAACCTACAATGCCGGAATAAACATTTGGAAGACTGAACAGTTTTATGAAACACTCTGCGATAATATCCGTCACTACGCTGAGGAATGTGATAGTATGCAAGGATTCCAAGTTCTTCTAGACTCGACAGATGGCTTTGGAGGTCTCGCGAGCCAATGTATCCAGCACCTTAATGATGAATATTCCAATAAAGCTATATTTGCTATCCCACTGATAGCTTCACACTTTACGGACAACAATCCTGTTGATCAGAAACAAAGAGAGATATCCAATTTAAAAGATTCCTCGAGGCTGATAAACCTTGTGCAATGTTATGAAAGTCTATTTGAGAATGCCTCCCTGTTTGTGCCCATGTGTTGTGGTGAAAAGGGATGGCGTAAACCAGGCTTCAAAAGGCAATTTTACAATCTGAACTATAATTCAGAGTGCTATTATCAGTCATCAGCCATACTAGCTTCTGCTATTGACACCATATCATTAAAATACCGCCAGAAAGCCAACGAATACAGTTTATCTGACATTTGTGCAGATATGACAGGATACGGAAGAAAAATGGCAGCAGCCAGTTTAGGTCTTCCGTTTAATCTAAAAGAGAAAGATTTCTTGATAGATCACTTGGATCGTGATAATTCTCCTCTTTGGACAACCATAACTCCCAGTTGCCAAGTTTCTAATGACAAAGTGTTCCAACATATCACAGTCAGGGGCATACCAGAAGATAAATTGAAGAAACCAGTCCATAGTGCAAAGCAACAATTGAGTATGGCTGCCTACAATTGTACAAGCGTACAGGAAATGTTTCAATTTTATTTCCAATGCAATAACTTTGCATCAGCAACTAATGTGATGGTGTTTCCTGATGGATTACAAATAAAGACACCTTATCCTAAGATTTTCAGCAAAGATTTAAACAGGAACGGATTCGTCAAGGAATTTGTTAATAACGAAACGGCAGAAAGTGTTCCAGTCATATCGGGACTTCACAATGGAAACTTCATGTTTGAAACATTGGAAAGTCTTCGTAGAGAGGCTGCCAGAATCAAGATAGGGAAAATGCACAAGTTCAAAGACGATGGACTTGAAGTTGATGATTTTAGGAATTGCTTAGATAATTTAGCAGAAATACAATCAAATTATGAAGATAGCTTTGAACTTTAAGGAGACTACATAAATATACATAATAATTGAGCATGTATGCAGAAAAGCAGCATTATGTGAAGAAGTGAGTTCTGAGATATGGGCTCTTAATTTGACTATAGTGCTGGTACTGTTGCTTGAAATGGCTTTAGCCACGTTTGGTGACCAGATCAGAATAGCCAAGAACTCCACCTTCCTCTTCACCATCTCCTTCACCTCCCCACTACTTTCAACCTCACAACATACCCCAATTGGGGAGGCCATAGTCTCACTGGCTCCAGGCAGTTGGGACTCTTGTGGGCAGTATTCACATTAAAATAAAAATGTACACATTGAAATTCGTATATAATGACTATAATGAGTTATTTCAACTAATAATGTTTAATTATGAAGACAATATTAGCGAAACTCAAATAAAAAATCTGGAGACAGAAAAAGATAGCGGCACCTCTGGGACTCAAACCCTTTTGCTTACATGGAAAATGTTCTACCAACTGAGCTAAGGTGTGTCTATATTGAATTTGGTCACTTTTAACTGTATCATACTTTGACTAAGAACTACTAACATTATCTTTATTTTCTATAATAAATGTTTGTTAACATTTATTTTAAACAATTTATTTATATTATGCTTTGAGTGCAAAAAACCTAAAAGAACAAAATTAAAAGCTATTTTTCCATAAAACAATATTTTTCATTTTACAATTATGTTACAACTTATCAAATAACACAAAGCAGATATGAAACTTCACCATAATAATGACAAATATGCCGAACGCACGAACAATTGGTTTCAATGCAATGACTGACTTGAAAAGATTTTTTTTTTTTTGATTTTATGGATTCTTTCGTAATCCCTCAACGCCTCAACCAGCTAGGGCTTATAATAATACCCTTTCATTATTCTAACTAACTGTACTACGGCTCATTTGGTCTTTTTACTATTACCTTCTGAAGGTTGTATTTAATTGACTGAATTTATGTTACATTAATGTCATCATGAGGAAAAAGTCTTTATTGCGCTACCGGCTGTCACTATATGTATAGGTCTTACTGCCATCCGTAGTCGAGATTTTAAAACGATTTTTGCTGTAAATGTAGATGCATGGATGGGATGTAATCTGAATGGATATGCAGAAAAACAGCGTTATATCAATTAAGGGCTCAATTATGCGTTTTGTTATTTTCGCTTCAATAATGAGAAGGCATAAATAGTGGTTAAATAATAATAGATAAGAGAGTTGGTAAAACCCTTCAAGGCACAAAATGAAAACTTTACAGGAGACAATGTAACTAATATTTACTAATTCATAAAACCAATTAAAATCTTGAAGTGTCTATGAAAGTGGGTATTTGTCTTTTAACATTTTGATGTAAAATATTTCACTTCTATGTATAAACAAGAAAGATTTGAGGGTTGAGTAAAATTTCATCTTTAGTTTTTTTCGAAATAACCTTAAAAAAATTTCCTTTCAATTTAGATTTTTTCCTTAAATGTCAGCAAAAATTATTTTACCATCTTGCACTTCGATTACTGTTTTACATGAAACTAACCCGGGAATTTTTTTCAGAACCGGGATTATGGTGCTACCATTTTTCAATCTTGGGTTCCCGGTGCTGGCATCAGCAATTTAAATGTTTAGCTGAATTTGAATGTTTTTGAGCTGTAAAAAAATTTTATTTTTATCATTGATTATTAACTAAATTCCAATAATATAAAAGTAGCTGCACAAAAGAACAAAAATTAAAATAGGAAATAATACAAATTCGAAATAATACAAAAAAAAATTATATTTAAAAACTTAAAATGGGACCTCAATAAAGCCTCAATTACATTGAGCGAGTTTACAAGCTACTATCTACTAAGTTTAAAAGCGGGTGAATCAGCGAGTGAGATTGTCATGATGACACACAAAACTGTCCACTCGCTCAGTAGCGTAGGAAACTGAGCTCGTAGGTCGCTGCTAGCGCCACAGCTACCCAGTAGCCAGAATAACGACGCCTGCGTGAACTAATTCTGTCAGATTTTTGACCGTTGTAATCAGCTGTTTCTTGGCCGCCATTTTGAGCGCATAAATAAATCGATCACGAGTAAGCGCGTAGCAAGTAAAGTTGACGATCTTTCAACTTTTTTCGTAGATTGTCAACAATCTGCTAGTTAGCAAGTAATACGATTACACTGAGCGAGTTTACTAACAGATAGTGAATTTCCCAGATAGTAGCTTGTAAACTCGCTCAATGTCATCAACGCTTAAGATCAAAGTGTCTAAGGTTGAACGGTCGGTGGCTGAGTTGGCATCGCGTTTGGGTCCCACCCAGGCGTCGTGTGTGCGATTCCTCGGCTGGATAAGTTCTTCATCACGACACCTACAACATTTTCTACTTACATGGTGGTAATAGGAGATTTTAAAATATTGTCAGGTTATTCGTAATCTGGGAATGTTTGTCTTTCTTTTTAAGAAAAAAAAAAGGGTTTGCAAAAAAAATGCAGTTCGGTTTAGATCTGGTTTGAAGGGAAGGAAGGAAGTTCTGGAAAGGAAAAAGGTATGAGGGGTGGGTAGGAATCTGTGAGGAATCTGTGGTCGGTATTTCCGGGAGTGACGGGCGAATGAATCCATCCCTCCAACTGCGGTGCAGAAGATGGGTCAAGAGAGTCCCGCTGGAAAGGTCAAAAGGCCTCCCTCAACCTCCCCCACGCAGCAGGTGGGCAGACGCAACTGCCGCCAAGGCCTGGAAAAACCTCACCCCATGAACCTGGGCACCCCTGTTATATTAAAGTAATAATGATGTTTACGAGGGTCGATCAGAAAGTACTCGTGTTAAGAATGAACACCGCCACATCTTTAACCCTCAAACTCTTCAAAATGTGTTTCTGTTTTGGCTTTGATCTCATTTGGGTTGAATTTTTTTCTCCAAAGCCATGTTGGAAAACAAAAAGAAGTCGCAAGGGGCCAGGTCGGGTGAGTACGGCGAGTGCGGCAGCAATTTGTAACGCAATTCGTGCAATTTGGCCACGTCAAATGCAAATGATGTGCTGGTGGTGCGTTTTTCGCCTTTCTGTCCACCATGAGCAATTGCAGCACTCGTCAGGCCGACATCTTTCTCACACTTAACTTAACAGGTAAAGTATCAATTACCATTCCGTACGTCACGCCTACGGCCTCTGCTACTTCACGCAGTTTCGGCGATCAGAAGAATCATGTCATAGACATTCATTTATTGGACGAGCAAGTGGCTTTCAATTGAAGTGCAAAACCACCATTGCCCGTTGTATCAGCTTTTAAAATTGAGAAGTGAAAACTCGTCTGCCTGAACAATCCCGGCGAAGTGAACTCAAAAGACAATAACTGTAGTTATTCAGGCTACAATAAAACTTTCCTTCTAAGAAACAGCACAATAAATATAATCTACCCCAATTTTTTTATCCCAAGATCTCAAGAATATAAATACATGCAATAAATGACATGTTGCTAATTTAAAAAAAAAGATATTCCCGCAGTTGAACCAAGGTTATGAAATGGATTTAGACTTGCACAGCGCCGAGGAAAAAGGTCCAGAATTCCCGGTTCTTGAGTACCTGGGATTGAAAGCTCTACATGAAACTTATAATTAATTTCAAAAAAACTAAATTCATGCATGTACAATCTCCACATGCAAAATATACCATCACGCCCATAATAAATTCGCATACATTTGAGTGTATACATAATTCTTCACAGTCCTGCAAATGCGGAACCATTGAACTTGTTGAAAGGTATGTATATTTGGGGATATCTGTAGACACGCATATGAAATGGGATACTCACATAAGCAACATCTGCAAAAGCCTACGAGCTATTGCGGGGCGAATTTACAAAATTAAATATTTTATACCCATGCCCGTCCGTTAAAAATAATCTATTTGTCACTAGCGGAATATACTATCAGATACGGAATAACGTCTTGGGGAAACTCGTGCAAGACAAATATAGGTTACGTTCAAACCTCTATGACTAAGCTTGTAACCGACGTGTTACATACCCTCAAATGTTCTTTCAACCAAAAACATCGTTGGCGGTATCCTCTACAGTTTAGTGGTCATTTTTGGAAATTTCGCTTGAAATCTAAAAATTCCGCTTGGCCTCTAAGCTCGTTAGAACCGTATCGCCAGCGATCTTTTTTCGTTGAAAATATTTTATGTTTGTTTTCTAATAAGAATCTTAAATTATTCCAAATGTAATATTATGTTAATAAAATACTTTCCTTTTACTATGTACAATGCCCCCGTGCAACAAATAAACGCTACCATGCTCAGGTTGCCACCGGGGACATTTTTCAACTTATGATTTCACACATATTTTTTATGTTTTTATTTTTTTACCTTTTGTTAATTATTTTAACTTAGGAGCCTTGTAGGATAATGAAACTAACAGATTTCATTCCAGAGTCCTACAAGGCATCGAGGGAAAGAGAGCCTGAGTCTCTAACCCTTAAACTGTATAAACTAGGGCAAAAATAGCCCTCCAAAAAGACTAAAAGAAAAATTTCAATAAAAATATGTTTTTCCGGATTATAAAAATCCAGGTACCCCGTAAGATGACGAAACAAACAGGTTTCATTAACCCATCTTACGGGGGACCTCGGAAAAATAACTCTGTATCTCTAACTTGTTAAATATCCAGCCAAACGGCAAATAACTTTTTAAATTTTACGATTTGTCTCAAAAATGAGATAAATCGCCTAGACTAAAAATCTAGTGATAAACAATAAGTTTATTTTACCATTGCTACAGAATAATTTACATGTATGTACATAGTAAACCCTGTAGAATTATTCTAACATATTAATTTTAAACGACCGCCTTCAAAGGTGTCATCGGCAAAATAGGGTGCCCACATCTTGGCCGCCCTATTTATATCATTTGGTTTGAGGACTAAATCCCCTCCACTTTTATCAATAAACACTGCCCGAACGCTGTCGGGTACAGTATCCCTTAAATATAGTGAAAATTTTACAATAAACAAGTTCAGTTCACTTGTTCAATTCTACTCTTCAAAAACTTGTTTTACTACTTCCTATCTCTGGAAGTCCTACGACCTGCTGCCTCCTGCTGAAGTTCTGCCTGGAAGAGTACCTGGTGCCTGCCGCCATAGCCGGCCCTAACTCTGGGTATTCCCAAGGCACCAGGGTCAGGCAGTAACTAGGCGCATTCAGGGCCACCACCCACTGGATGAAGGGAGGCCAGCTAAAATACCTACTGCAAGCATCATCGGCACACAAGAAGGAAAGGCGTGCACAGCCACCGGTGCCCCCATAATTTACAGTCTTGTAAGGACACGTCCGTTACAAAGCTCTTGGTAAGGAAAAGTATTTATGCACAAAGAAGAGACATAAAATTATTATGAGTCAGTTAATATATTACCGTTATATTCGAGGGATCAAAACCTATTGTCGGATTCAATATACAGAGAAAAAGTAGATCATGCATATGACACTAGATTTATTAAAAATGAGGGGTTGTCTTAGAGGGATTTATTAAAAATTGTGTTTTAGTGTTATATTAATATTGTTAAATTGACCTGCTGACAAGCTGCTTTGGCAGTTTAGCGGGTGCTTAAAACGAAGACTAATAAAAATAAAAACCACTGAAAAGTAACATTCCCAAAAAAATGTGGCTTGAAGGGTTTTATCAAAACACAGTTGATATGATAAAAAAAATAAAATCTTACAAAACCTTTGAAAATAAAAGATAAATTTTAATAAATAAATACATCGTTAGTTGAGAAATGTATTACATACGATGATGCCTGCTATTTACAAATAATAACCCTTGAATGGTTTCCTTTACTTACAAAGATGCGTACTCTGTAATGTAAATAAAATATACAGTTGACAATAATACTTACATTCTTTTTTACTAAGTGTGTATGTATATACCCATTCGTTCGCCCTCTATAATAATAAAGATAATTTTTTAAATGAACGCTTTTATTTGTATACTAAAAATATGTATAAGACCTCCATTATTATTATTCTACAAAAGAAGATTTATAAAAAAAATTAAAGTAAGATTTTTGAAGTCATATAATAGGGGGTGCTTAATGTGAACATTACAAATAAATCATAATAATAATGTATAAAATATTCTACGCTCTTTCTAATGCTCTTTCCTTCATCCTCGTGATAAAGGCAGCACCTTTATTTTTTCTGAAATTTTCATAGGGATCATTCAAATTGACTCCAACACCTAAAAATAAAAGGGTAACATTTTAATGTAAAAGTCAAAGTCTGAAAAAGAGATTTAAAAACACTACAAGAATGCATTCAGTTTCATATGTTATTATTATACCCATTATTTAATAAAAGAGGTGTAAATATAATAGGGCGCGTAAGTTTGGAACAGTGAAAAAATTTCACTTATTGCTATGGCATTTGCACGATTAAAATGGTCTTAAACCAGGCTTAAGGCCAACTTTACCATACCAACGATAAACCAGCATATAAGAATCTAATTATTAGGATGGATTGTGTTTAAATTTGAAGGCACTACACAATCTGATGAAGGTATATAATAGGCACTCTGCCTTTGTACCACACTGTAGATATTGTGAATAGGATAATAGTGATGGTAGCCAAGGGAGACCTACCCTTATATTGATCCTGCCTGTCCCGCACTGCTCCGGCATTAATGGGAGCTGCAATGCCTTGTCCCGCGGAGCCCAAACCTCCCTGACCCCATCCCATTCTCCGCAGCATTTGATGGCCCTTGTTAGATGGATCCAACTCCGACAGTTCATTCGGATTGGCAAAGGACGACGGTGTTGACCTGTGTACAAGAATAACAATCAGTCTGCAATCTAGTGTTTACATCTATATGTCGGCGGCCGATTGTAAAATCAGGCAGATCGTGATGCGTCTAGCTCCTTCGTGAAGTGCCTGGCGGCAGATCGTGAAGTGCCTCAGGTGCATCATGATCGGCCTGATTTTACGACTTGCCTGCGACATATACATATGGCTGTTATGTATATAATATTGTGATATTTATAAACTATACTGACATAAAGCTGGGCGGTGGAGAGGAAGATGGCGGTGTTGGGGAGCGCCGCGAGATGCGACTCCTGCGACCCCCTCTCTCCGGAGACGAGATTCGGATGGGAGGAGGAGATTTAGACTTGGATCGCTCACGACTTGGACTGCGACTTTTAGACCTGTAAATAATTTTTTTATTTAAATATAAGTCGCAGCAGAGGTAAAAGTGCTTTTTACTTCAATAACAAATTAATAATCACCTGTATCTTCTTGCTGGAGGAGATCTTACATTCAATATGTCATATTTAATTGGTGTTGGAGAACGTGATTTTTCCCGCAGACCGTTTTTAATATCGTCTTCTTTCTGCTTTCGAACAGCATTTTTAGCTCTATAATATTCATAGAGTCCTAATTTCTCCCACCCTTCACTGAAATACCGAAAATGAGTACATATAATAATAAACCTTTCTTTATAGTATGTATAACAATACGAGAAAGGAAACATAGTTGTAATTGGGACTTACCTATCTTGGGGCCTCGTGTGGTTGGGTTTGGAGTAAAAGGCTTTCACTGCGGCGAGTAGACGATCAGACGGGGGAGCGGGGGGAGGTAATCTAATGGATTCTGGGTCTAAGGGTTTGTAATCAGAGTCTTCCAGCTACAAATAACAAATAAATAATCAAATTGACATCTAATTTTAAGGTCAAATTATAATAAAAATAAATATGTAATGTCTTGTAAAATAGTAATAATAAATTCTATTGCCCTAGTTTTAATTATTTGAAAGGTATCTAGGGACATATGAAGAATTTTTCTTACCATTATTAAGGGTACCATAAGGCCAGCGGGCAATTCGAAATATGGAACAGACGGCATCAGATCTTCTGGACAAACTTCTGGTATATTAGCAAAACCCGGAGGCGGCTTTGACAGATCGGGAAGCCCATTTCCAAATCCCGGAGGAATTTTCTCATTGAAGAATCCCGGTGGTGGAAGTGATAAATTAATGGAAGGAACAGATGGCATTGGTTCATCACCGTGATCATTCAATGATAAATTGCTATTCATATTCATGTGATAGTTTTGTTCAAAATCATACAAGTTATTCTCGTTGTTGCTTCCCTGTGAACCATTAGGTGTTCCATAATTATTGGAGCTCGACTGATCAATCATCGGGAACAAGGGCTGATTATTGGTACTGCAAAACTCGGGCGGTTCAAAAGTCATAGATTGATTATTTTGAAATTGTCCACTTTGCTGATTAAAATTTTGTTCTGTAAAGTTGTTGGAGCCAAAGTGAACATTCTGCTGTTGGTTTTGAATAGGAAGATTATTCTGAGAAGCATTTGGATTACTAGCTGGGTCGGGAGTGTTATTGCTCATCTGACTGTTCAATACTTGCTTCTGCATTTCTAACTGCTGTATTTGCTGTAAGGTGTGTGTCACAAAAGCTTGGTGCTGCTTCTGATAACTGAAAAAGAAACGTGCATTGATAATATATGTCCTTCAATTTCATACATGATTTGAGACAAAGTTCAATACAATTCCACTTACTTCTCGAAGGTGGACTTAGTAGCTTGAGTGAGTGGTGTAATTAGGTTAGCGTACAGAGATATCAAACTGGCCTGATACTCTTGATATGAAGTTGTCGGACTTTTCATCTTTTCTATGACTGAAGAATCAAAATAATTGCTTTTTGATTCCCATAGCTTGAGTAACTTGTTCAGTTTAGTTTCCTGATCCTCTGTAATTGCTAAAAAAAAATGTATCGGAGGTTATAGCAGAAAATATGGAATGTAAAAAATATAAAATACACATAATGATTGCGTATTTAAATATAGCTATGGGTCACGAGATCCTGATCACGATGAATGCCACCATGAACGCTTGATGTAAAGGTAAATGAAAGAGAGCAGCAGGAATTCAAGTGTATTCCCGTGTATTGGGACAACAGAAACACATGTCATTAGTCATTACCTATACTTGCATTACAAAACATCGGAACAACCACATTTTCCAGGTTTTTTTTCAGGTCATCTGCATTTTTACGAGCGCTGCAAAATTAATTTATAAAAAAGTAAAAACCGAGTCTTATTAAAACTTATAGGTACATACATAACATTTTTAGAAATTCAACACTAATTATATTATTGGTTATTGAAAGGTAATATCTTTTTCCAATCTAATTACAATCACGTATTGAATGATATTTATTACTTCTGAATCTTATCAAAGAGGGGGCGATTGTGCTTATTATAATTAAATAAAGATTATTTGCAGATATAAAAAATTCAAAATGGATAAAAGATAACATGAAAATAAGCTGTTCATTAATCAAGTTGTGTTTATCACTTACCAGTGGTGTAAAACGTCATTCACCAAGTAGATAATGTGAAGTTTTTGGGTAAATGTTGAGCCATTAGTTGTCAGCTTCTTGAGAAGATATTGGGCAATGACCGCTCCAGCATCATAAGTTGTTGCATGGTTTAAGATCCAGCCCTTACCTAAAAAAACATAATATAAGCATTGAAAGGCAAAACGGTTTACACCAGTCACTTCTTGGAAATTCCCTCCAAAGGGGTATCTTTATTAAATTCAATGATTCAACCTCTGTGATAATGTAAGATTGTCAATATTTAAAAAATACATATTTTCAATATTTATTTAAGTGGACGTTAAGTAACTAAAGAAAGACAAATTCAAATATATGTAATGATAATGCATTACCTGTCGATATGCTATCTTTAGTGCAGGACTCTATAATAGGCTGAAGAATATTATCAAAGTCAGTAAGAGAAATGTTGGCCTCCGTTGCTAGTCGCTGTATCATTTCAGTCTGGGCCGTGGCCACTGTCTCTTCCATCTGTGTTTGCTGCTGTTGTATCAGCGACTGAAAATAATATCATTCTAATATGTATACCAAAGGCAAAAAAGACATACCTAACATATTTTTTTTTATTTATGAATTTATTTCTACAGATTCTCCATAAAACTAAATCATATTACAGAGGTGTGGATTTCAGATAATATATTAGCCGTGGATAAAAAAAACTCAATAAATATATATGTATACATATTTTTATATTTTTTTACCTACCAACCCTTACTGGAACTTCTGACTTTTTGTTTACATTAAATATTTGGCTGCAAAAATAATATTTGCTAATAATACTGCTGGAATATTTTTTTTTTAAATAATATTTTGCTGCTGCTGGAACTACATTTGTCTGTCGAGTCGTGTCGTGATGCGTCAGAACGGTATAGGTTTCATACATTTAGTATGGTGATATTTATATTAGTGTGTCATGTCCCGTTCTGCGACAGACTAATATAAATGTCACCAAACTAAATGTATGAAGCCGGTACCGTTCTGAAGCGTCACGATACGACAGACAAATGTAATTCCGCTTTTAGTCACTTCATTACATGTGTTATGCTCACTGCTACAATAGGAAATAGTTTTTTTGTATGTGCCCTCACTGGGATGCCACAATTTCGCTAAGTGTTAAACGTCGCTTATTTGGGACACCCGCTTATTTGAGATAAAATGTTTGGGGTAAAGTTCGGTTTATGGGCGAAATTTCTAAAAAATAAAACTAGTTATTTTTATACTAACTTTGGGCCGGGGAATCTGAAAGAATTAGGTTGGGGCAAGCAAATATAAACTGAATTACACGACTTAAAAATTTTCGATACACAAACAATCTGCAATGAATCAATGACACATCTTTATATGGGCGATACTCCGAAAGAAGAAATTTAATTATCTTTTTACTAACTTTGGGCTGGGAAATCCGAATCTGAAAGAATTAGGTTACACTCGGCAATATTAACTGAGTTAACGACTGTACAATTATGAATTCACAAACAATACAAAAGGCCATTTTGGACACTTTCTGACAATAAATATCATAGAAAAAACCAAAGATATTACATATTAACATATAAAATTAAGTGTTGCCATTAAGCAATAATATCAATAACGTAAAAAAAATGTTTATATATTTCAGTAATTATTTTTTATAAATTTTATTCACTTTTGTATCACAAACCATGTTACACAAACCTAACTTAGCCGCTAAACAACTTGAAAACTGGGATGTTTTCCTTGACGCGAGTAGGCGCTACGAAGGGGGCACTTTCTTTTCTATCACAAACCATGTTACACAAACCTAGCGTAGCCGCTAAACTACTTGAAAACTGGGATGTTTTCTTGCCTTGACGCGAGTAGGCGCTACGAAGGGGGCACTTTCTTTTCTATCACTAACCATGTTACACAAACCTAGCGTAGCCGCTTAAGGGTATTCTCAAAATATTTTTAGAAACTTTACGCCGATAGATGGTGCTATTTTCAATATCGTCTAATAAAACACTTTTAACACGTTATGCTTTTTAATATTGAGATGAATTATTGGTTTGCGAACGTATATTAGTAATATTAATCTATATAAAAAAAAATTTGGTACCTATAATTACATAATCGTAGAAAACGGGTGAAAAATACACAATTTCATTGCAAAAAATATTCACAAAAGACATATTCCACAGCTCCGCGCGCTTTGGTAAAGAACGTTTTTATTTACCCAACCAAAAAACATTCGCGAAAAAGATGTATTTCAAAAATTTTACCATGTTTCGCATGCTTGGAAGAGAGACGCGAGATAGAGGTTTGTTGTATTCAGTAAATTTAAATCAACGCCTGGGAAGATTGAATAAATTTATAAAAGGAACCGGCTGGGAACAACGGCATGTGTGGCGGGAGCTGGACCTTTTTTTAGAGGCCGCTTTTGCTAAACGGGCTAATTCATAACAAGCGATGTAGGTACATACCTACTCATTAACCATGCATTCTCTCGGTTGCTTGCTCGCTAATATTTCGTGAATAAGTCAAAAAGTTACATTTAATTCTTACATTTCTATGGGGCGCATTTATCAAACCAACGAAGTGGTTAGAATTGCCAGATGGAGAAACAAATTTGTCGTGTGCTCAAGTCAGGATACAACGGCTTCCCATAACAACAACATCACAATACATAATAATATAGTATGTGGCACGTGGTGTGAGAAACACAAAATCGACTTCAACTTTCGTTCTGCGAAATCTAACAATTTTTTTTCTTCTGTTATTGTGATACCAACTAACATTATAGTATAGTGTCTCTTGAGATCATTTTTCGAAAAAAACGGCGCAATCAAGCGAATTAATTATTTAGGAACAGTCAGTCGGAATAATAGAAGAGATGTGTATGAATGTGAATAATCGTATTCTTCACATTCTCTTTCAACTCTTAGTTGTGACCCATCCTCTCAGCGAGAAAACGGGGATAGATAATTAGTAAAAATTACACAATTACTACAGAATGTAATAATTACTGCAGAATAAAATTATTTAATTATTAAAATAAAAATATTTATTAGTAATTAAAATATTTATTAGTAATTAAAATATTTATTATTTAATTTTAATTTTATATAAATTACTACAGAATGTACCTATAAAATGTGGATATAGAACGAATTAATGAAGAAAGTACCTAGGTAGTATAAGAAGAATATATGACGCAAATATGAATGGTAGAAGAAGTTGGGGACGCACGAGGTAGACATGACACGATCAAATGAATCAGATACTTGAGTCGGGTCATGTCAAAAGTCAGAATAATAGAAGACTATGTATGAGACGATGTATGAATGTGAGTGAGGCAAATAGTGTGTGCCAAGACCGAGTTGTTTGGCGGTCCGTCCTCTCTGCCTTCCCCTGCGGGGAACCGGCGTGATGGTTAGTTAGGTAGTTACCGAGAAAATATTTGTAAAAAAATTTGTAACTTAGTCTTGGATTTACTCTCTACCTTCGACCAAGTATGCTCTCTAATAATACTTTTGATTATTATAAAGAGCACGCCTCATTTTTATGGAATAACAATAATGCGTTGTACAAAGTCGAAAAAAGCTTCAACTTCTAAACTCGTGGCAGACAGACGAGAATCGGACAGAATGTAGGTACCCAGCTCGATCTATGCATTTTATTGTTTAGCAAGTCTCAATAACAAAATAACTAGGCGGGCGTCTAGTGATAGTTGGAGATTTAGGAAAGTTCTAAATAATTACAGTCGTTTTCACTATAATTATATAGTTAATTTGTCCTTTTTTACTGCGTGCCAAAACCGCAAATGTTCCTTGCGCCGAGTAATACTGGAACATTCATAAAAAAGCAAAACGAACATTCTATCAGAATAGCAAATCGCGCCACGCAAATTGACATTTTTACTACAAATATACTGACCACTTTAACACCATAGGAATGGGTTGAAAGCGTGCACGTGAAACGTATGGCTCGCACATAGGTTTGTCTCCTTCTAACGCAGATTAGGGCATTTTGGCTAGCAGTTTCTGCACAAAATAATTAATTTTGTTAATTTAATTACTGGGTTATTATAAGTGATAGAACTGTGAAATTTTCGTTTGCGAATATTTCATTATGAGTATTATTTTTCGACATTAAAATAAATAAAATATTATTTGTAGTTTTCAAATGCGGTTGAAAAATAGATTGTATGGGAATGGTCACATCTGTTTCACCTTAACTACTTGAAAACTGGGATGTTTTCTTGCCTTGACGCGAGTAGGCGCTACGAAGGGGGCACTTTCTTTTCTATCACAAACCATGTTACACAAACCTAGCGTAGCCGCTAAACTACTTGATTGGTGGTTATTGTGCCAATGCTTACTGGAAATTCATATGTATGTTGATTGTTTAGGTGGAATTTATATACTCATTTATATAGTCATAATTCATCAGGTTAATGTGAGTTATGTGATGAATTATCATGTGAGGAAGTATCGTGTCGAAAGTTTTACGTTATTGATATTATTGCTTATGGCAACACTTAATTTTCTGTAGTTGAACATAAAATATCTTTGGTTTTTTCTATGGCATTGTTGAGAGCGTCAAAGACGTCAAAATTACCTGTAAACTGTGTATGAATTCAAAATTTTGCAGTCGTGTAATTCGTTTATATTTGCTTGCCCCAACCTAATTCTTTCAGATTCGGATTCCCCGGCCCAAAGTTAGTATAAAAATAACGAGTTTTATTTTTTAGGAATTTCGCCCATAAACCGAACTTTTTCCAATGTTTGGCCCTGATTGTTCCAAATAAGTGGAATCTACGTTTAAATATGTTATAATATGAAACTGTTTCTCACCGAATGCTGCGCATTTAAATTGGACTGAGACTGCTTGATCTGTTCATTCAGCACTGCTTGTTGAGCGTTTATCACCAGGACTGCTGGGGACAGGGAGTTGGGGGCTATGAGCTGCGGAGGGGGCGGGGGCACTGGAAGGCTGGAGGCTCCTCCTCCCTCGCTGCCCCTTCCGCCCCAACCACCACCTCCATTTCCCTCGGTGGAAGAGAAGCCACCATGACTACTGCTGTAGCCACTTTCCTCACGGTTGGAAGACTGCTTTAGTACTAAAAGTTACAATAATTTCATATTAATACAGGTAGTAAGTATAACTATGGCTGGGTACTTATTCTACTATAGGCCTGCTAAATAATATTGTCAATCCACAAGTACACTTCAGTGCGAGCCACGTCAGGCCGCTGCGCAGAAAAATCTCACGGTGAACAGCGCTATAAACCGTAATCTACATTCGGTCTTTACTTTTCTGTGAGGCGGCCAAAAGTGGCGTGCTCCAAAGTGTACGTGTGGGAGGTGCTAATGCCAAAGTCGCGAGTCCGCATTGTTGCCAGTTTTGAGTTAAATATACAAAAAATATATATTTTAAACTGCGGAGCATACCTGCCACAATGGGCGTAGCCCGGTTTTGGTTTAGGGTGGGGCAAAAAATAAAAAACTACAATAGAAAAAAGGAGGCTCTTACAACATATTCATGGTTTAGGTTCTTTCAATACAAAGAATATTAACGAAAGAAGGAAAACCATCCTATGAAGTGCTGTAAATTTGAAAACGCGACTCGGTCGACAATCCCAGAAGTCATGCATCAGCCAGTCGGGGTGGGGCAAACGCCCCACCGTGGCTACGCCCATACCTGCCACTTATTTTTTATTACCCATTATTATGTATAAACTACAGATTTATTTAAGCTAGTTTAGTAATAATATAAATTGATTTATGATCTCAATTCTAAAGTTCAAACCTCAATAACTCCGAATGATGTTTATGCGGATTAGCAACTTTGGCATTTACCAGATGGTATGCAAAATTAAGATTATTGCGGAATTACATGGTCTAAATTTGTAATTGCAATCAGATGCACAGATTGTTCAACTTTATGGAAAACTGGCCCCAGCCTTGTAAATGTGACTGGATTTATTTATTTATTAATGGGTCAAATGTTGAAAAAGAGATATAGAATAAAGATGAAACATGAACTTGAAAACCTTACAGACCACGAGACCATTAAGGTTCTGATTATCTCAAAGACTGCGATAGGCTGTTCATGTGGAAAGAATACCAGATAGTACGGTAAAATTTCAGAATCGCTGGACAGGCTTAATACGAACATGTCATAAATTAGATAATTGTGTGATGCAGTCAGGGTTTGGTAAGCTCAAACAAAATATTCAATGGCAAAGCACACCTTGCAAATAAAAGAAAAACATTGACTGAGTGGGAATATCATCAATCATATCCTAAAATAATATGCTAATTCGAAGATACTAATATGTGCAAGAAAAGGAGAATTATACGTACTTGCTTGCTCCGTGGTCACTTTATATTGATAGTAATTAAAATACTCTCCACCATACAGAAAGCTAAACTTTGGGTTATTTTTTTGTTTTGATTTGGTCATTTGTTCAAATTCTGGGCCATTTCGAGCGACAAACTGAGCTAGCTTGTCTATGATGTTTCGAAGATCAGTATCTGAAATATTAAAATCATTTGTGAAAAACAGTTGGACACTGAACCTGTTTGTATCAAGGTAACTTCGTTGTGATAAAGAACATTATAATCAACCTTGTGGAGGCTGCGGCAGATCCATGGTTAAATGAAGCTATTACATGGATTCTGGAGTGTTTGTATTCATCTTAATATTTTACAATTGCATAAAGGACAATACAAAATAAAACAATTCAACCACACTAATTCCGACCAATTTGACATCTGAGTCCATAGATAAAGTAATATAAAAACTAGCCAGCGTTGAGCGTTGAGCGTGCCGCAGTACTTCAGCTAGTGATGGTAATCGAGACATTTAAATAATCGATACATCATTTAATTGATGTACTAACAAATGTGTACCATCTACAATAAGGTCGCTAGCATAGGAGTAGGCGGTAGACACAAAGGTCTTAAAATATTTAGGCAGGAAGTAGTCATATAATTTTAGAAATCGGATATAATATAATAATAAAAATTGTACCTAGCCCCGAACATAGAACGGCGAAAGCAAAGGAGGACCGTAATTAAAATTAGAAAGCGTCGGCAGATTTCACGAACTTCCAACGAAAAGCAATAAACTTTTTCGTTTGAGCCACGAAGCCGCTGCGGCCGATGGGAATATTTCAAAGCTGTGAATTAGGTACAATACTTGAGGCTGGACAAAAGCGGCCGAAGCAATAAACCTATTTTCTTTGACACACAGCGCTGCGCCGCTACGATCGTAGGAAAGTTCCAGAGACCAGGAGAAGAATTCACTACCACGAGAGTCAGTCACCATTTGCCCGCCTAGGGGGTAGTACTCCGCTCCTCCCACGGAGTGTCCCGACCGACCGGGAACCGCGCGAACCGAATCCCACCCAGGGATCAAGCGATGTGCAACCCGGCCAGGGCTTTGCAAACGCTCTCCCAACTGCCTCGCTCGCGGATTTCGACCAGAAACCGCCAATACATTCGTGAACTTCCGCCAGGAAGTCCAACCAAGTGATCGCAAGAAATTTCGAACAGGGATCTGTTCAAAAAAATTCAACCTTCGAAAATAAATTGTGCAACCATCCGACCTGTGCAATAACAAGTGAACCAAATAATAATTATGTTAAAGTGCCAGTGGTCCTAATAGTTAGACACGGAGACTCCAGACTGTCCTCAACCAAAGGGAAGTGACTGAACTATCGTATAGAATTAAGTAAACAAATTTAAGACTAATTTATTAAGTACCTAGTTATAAGACTAACATTAGAATAATAATTAACACTTGCTTTTTGTATCAGAATAAACGTATAACTCGTAACATCAATAGCTTTTTTTTTGTTCCTCCTTAATTTTAAGTTTGTAGTTTAAGTTTGAACCCGCCACACACGAGGGCGTATCAGATTCATCGCACGGGCTATAGCTACGGTCAGGGGCAGCAATTTTTGTCTCGTGGGGTGACGACAAAAATTATTATGGTTCATTGGTATGGCAACAATTTGGTAAGTAAATACTGCAAAAAATTTCAATCACTGATTTTCACTTTTGGAAATAATTTTCCCTGTTGTTTACTGGCAGCATTAATATTATTCCTGTTATCCACAAATTTCAAATATTATGTGTTCATTATTATTATTATTATCTATTACATATTACACTATATAAAGAGGAAAGATTGATTGTTTGTTTGCATTGAATAGGCTCCGAAACTACTGAACCGATTTGAAAAATTCTTTCACTGTTGGGAAGCTACACTATCCCCGGCTGACAAAGGC
The DNA here is from genome assembly GCA_917563855.2 of Limnephilus lunatus. Taxonomy (NCBI): domain Eukaryota; kingdom Metazoa; phylum Arthropoda; class Insecta; order Trichoptera; family Limnephilidae; genus Limnephilus; species Limnephilus lunatus. Next base: position 66,199,233 of record OU830597.1, on the reverse strand, counting down.
CGGGCTAGTCCGACATACAAGCTGTAGATATTAGTATCTGGAGTCACATATGAGCTGTAGATATTCGGCCGGCATACAGTGCCAATGTGCATTGGAATTATTAAAGTAAAACTTGTTTACGTAAGCTTGACTTGGGGAGTAAGCCGGTGAATGCGTGACGAGAGCGTTACGAAAAGTGTGATCGGGCGAGGCGAACCGAAGTTGAGAGGGAGATATAAGTTAGTGAAGATAGAAAGAGAGAGAGTGACGTTTCTTATATTTAAGACACAGTGCAGACCTATTGTCTGTATCACACTGTAGGAGCAAGAGAGAGCAGCATGAGAGCAGTGCTCTCCTTTTATAACGTGTACGTTTGTGACGTTTTACTTCAGTCGTGTGGTCTAATGGTAAGCCCACACTGCGGCCAACGTTCCAACTTCTAACGTTTGGACGATCGTGTGGAGGGGAGTTCGTGCGTTGGAAGTTCGAGTTGGAAGGTTGGAGTTCGAGTTGGCCCGAACACGCCTTAACACACGAACCCGCCTGCCGCAGCTGTCCACACATCCGTCTGCGAACGGCAGGCGATCAAGACGCGCGTGCCGCGTACTATTAAAATAACGATATTATTACGCAGAGTGGTATAACAATTGTTTGAAAACATGTCGTGTATATAAGTACATAATAATACGTACGTAATAATTATAGGCAAACTGATAAGATACAACGTAGCTACAGCTGTTCCATGTCCGCCATTTTGGAGTTCGGAATTCTGGGTTGGAGGGTTGGCCGCAGCCACCACACGATCGACCAACCTTCCAACTCCGAACTAAGTTCGGAGTTGGAAGGTTGGCTTCGGTGTGGACCTAGCATAAGTCTAAAGCACACTCGTTTTTTTGGCATGGCAACCCTGGTCGACAAATCCATAGAAAATTATCATTTCCCGGTCGCCGAACCAGAAACTGACTGCAAGTTATATTTATGTTTATTATATTGTGTTGGTGCAACAAACTTCGAATTTCTTAAATATACTTACAAGCAAAGCGTTTCGTTTTTCGTTTTCCATATTAAGATTTATTTTTACATAATAAAATCGTAACAAATTAGTTGTACTGTTTTCTTCACCGGTAAGGATTTTTACTACGATATATTGGCAAAAAACAAATGTCTTTTAGAAGCATGTTTACAATAACAGTATTTAACCTTGTCTTGTTCTACCATCCTAACTATAAGATAAAAATTGGGTTATTTATGTAGAATAAAAGACAACTTTCAGAACAATGTCATGGATTTTGAAATCTGCATGAATTGTCATTCTCTTGATTATGAAGCCTTTTTCCTGAATTCTTGATAATCTAGTTTTAATCGACCTCCGTAGTCCAGTGGCTAAGACTCTTGACTCACAATCCGGAGGTCGCGGGTTCGAACCCGGCGTGCGCAAATAATTTTTATTTGATTAATTTGTGTTATTTCACAATTAATTCATTTAAAATAATATATAGTATATTTGCGGCACGTTCCAGAGTGGAAGATACTATCAGTATCGCCCTGGTGTAAGACCACCATTCAGAATTGAAACGTTGCTTGAAAATGGCTTTAGCCGTGTTTGGTGACCAGATCTGAATAGCCAGGTACTTCCCAACCTTCCTCTTCCCCACCTCCTTCCCCTCCGTACTACCTTCACCTTCACAACATACCCATTGACGTAGGGTATACTTGGTCGAAGCAACATACCCCAATCGGGGATGCCATAGTCTCACTGGCTCCAGACAGGAGCAGTTGAGATTCTTGCGCGGTATTCACTGTAAAAAAAAAAAAAAAAATTGTATGCTTTGAATGACGTTGCATTAACATATAACACATTTTTATCTAAGAATAAGAAGAATTCACAATGGGTCGCAGAAAGTCAAAGAGAAAGCCCCCTACCCGTAAGAAAGCAATTGAGCCCCTGGATCTTCAATTTAATTGTCCTTTCTGCAATCACGAGCGGTCTTGTGAAGTTAAAATGTGAGTTTATTTTATTATTGTGAATTTGGCTCAAAATGTTTTTATTCGTTTTTCAATGTCAATATGCACATACCTAATATTATGATAATTAAAACCAATATTTTGTTATTTTCTGATGATAAAGCAGGTCAGTAAACATTATAATTCGAGCATAGTCATAAAATCTGCTAAATTCACAAGAGACTGCTCGCTAATGATTTGTTAGCAAATAATACGTAAAACTTGATTAATATTGTTTCTCATTGCAATTTTCAGGGATCGCAGTCGGAACACAGCCAAAATAACATGTCGCGTCTGCCTGGAAGATTTTCAAACTTCAACTAATGTTTTGTCTGAACCCATCGATGTGTACAATGACTGGGTGGACGCTTGTGAAGGTGCTAATTAGTTAATGTATTTTATTTAGTCCTTTTACCAATGAAAAATAGTGTTTTTTTATAAATCAGTAACATTGTTTATCGTTTGAAGAGTGACCGAAATTTCGAATTTTGCTATGACTAAATGTGTATTGATGAATCTTCTCATTTGATAAAAAATGGCATGGACGTATTTATTTTTTAAATAATCTACTAGGTTTTTTAAAGCAGTTATTGCTAGAAGAAGATAGTTTAATTTAATTTAATTAATCAGTCGTTCAATGTAATAATTAATTTTAATAAAATTAATCATATTACGTACAACCTGTGTTTGATTTAGTAACATATTAGCGAAAAAATAAACTTCTTTTGATAAGAAAATGGCGATCAAGTTAAAGTTGGCCAATGACAAACATAAAAAATTCTGACATCGCTTTTACAACAAAACGAAGTCCCGAGTGCTCTGTAATGTTGCAAGGTTGAAGGAAGTAGGAGCGGGAAACGAGAAAGTATAATTTAATTAACCATTTATTGGAGAACCAACACCTCTGTCATAGGTCATCCCAAGTGATCTGCTACGTTTGGTGACTTAGGTGAAGTTTGTCAAGATCTTGGCGGCTGATGTGTCTGCCCACCTGTTTCGTGGTAGGCCTGATTGAGAGACCGGTTGAGGAGGTCTTTTGACCTCTCCAGCCAGAATCCCTCCACTCATCGCCTTGCACCACAGTTGAAGAGATGGATTCATACATCCGTCACTTCTGGACACACTGACCCACAGATTCCTACCCATACCTCATACCTATTTCCTTCCCAGAATTTCCCCTTCTTTCCTTAGAAAAAAACCTCCACACAGCATCCCCTAAGATGACATAGGCCCCAAAGAAAATGATTTTACTCAGGGCCTCCTGTGTGGAGCTAATGTAAAAAAAATATTACAAAGTACTTCTGTATAAAAGCAGTTCAGTAGAATTATTATCCTTGCATGTTGATTCATGTGGAGTAGTGGCCCCAACACCCCCGCCATCAGGGTTATACTGAGAGTAACTTCCACTCTGAAACGAGGAGCAAAAGCTTTGTTATCTGTAGTTCGTGGATAGGCATTACTACTATATGTACTTCAATGCAGCAATTCAGTACAATTATTTCCTTGCGTGTTTACTATTTAATTAAAACAATAGAAAACTTACATTCACATTTATTTAAATATACATATCAACAAAACAACTTTTTATTAACAATACAAAAATTGCTTCAAGTAATGTAAGTATTATATTGTTACACAATAAATTATTTTCAACAAATATTAAAAAATATATTACACTAAAAATAGTTTTTATATTATAGTTAATTATTTCACATTCAAATGCGATGGCTTAAAATACTAGAGAATAGCAAATGAAGACCCGTGAACTCATAAGAAGAATCATTGGATTTATTTATTATAATGATTTACTAGTGAGTACCCGGCATGCGTTGCAATGCCACATAAAAAAAGAAATTGTTTCTCCCTGCGTGTCCTTCCCACAATCCCCTTCTCCCCACATTCCTCTTCCACCTTCCCTGTCTTACCCCTTTCTTCTTCCCGCAAACTCCATCCTTCATTCCCCTCCCCCTTCCTCCTTCCATCCCTGCCACTAAAATATATGAAATACACACATTTTTCAAACAACTTGTGCGCCACCTATTATAATTTTTTAATGCAAATTTCATATGCCCGAGCTCACCATTAATAATAATAATCATTGGATAATTTGTATAGCGCCGTTTTTGTCAAAAATCACCTCAAGGGGCTGTAAAATTATATATAGAAACCTTTGCAGGTATGCGAACAACAAATTATCTAAGTTTCATCACTATTGGTTATTTGGTTTAGGAACGCATAGGGGACAAACAAACATTCATTTTTACAGATTAAGATTAGGCTGACAATATTATTAGACTATAAAATAAATAAATTATATTATGTCTTATGCTACGTTCCCCCACCTGATCTATTCTCTGATAATATATGGTCAATTTATAGACGCAAGTTGCAGTCTATTCAACTTTAGGTTTCTATTCCGTAGAAGAGCCCTTTCTCACTGATGTATTTTGTAGATTCTATGAAGGAGAGATCGGGGGGGATCCCACCTTTATCTATTTTGGTAAGTACTCAAATACACAAAGATTTTGCACAAGCTTCTGACAAAAAGAAAAGAGTGGAACTTAAGGGCTTTGATATAATTTAACTTATTAAAAAAAAAACACAGGTGGTGATAAACGAGCAAGTTAAATTTTATATTATTGCCTATTGGCGATGGGCAAGGTGTGAAGGTGTTGGCTGTCAAGTTTTCCCTAGTATAAGACAAATTCAAAACACAAAAAATGATCTCCTGCAATAACTTCACCAAATTTGTATAAAGTTGGACTTTTGTAGGTGGAGGGAGAGAGGCTCCTTCAGTTAACTCTCCAGAAGACAAGTGGAAACTTGAATGTCAACTGACTAACATAACCCCACTGAGAGGCCGTCTGGGTTCTCATGCCTCGTAAACTCATATATATATATATATATATATATGTACATGCTTGCACAGCCACTGTGTCCACATGATGCATAAGTGGGACCTTAAAGAGTTGGCGATGTGTGTATGCGGTGTGGTGCTGACCATCGAACATGTGTTTGAAGACTGTCTACCCCGTTCATTGTTCATTCCCCGGTGGGAAGATAAAGTTCACAGAGCGACTATTAAAACATTCTTGAGGCCCTGGACTGGATTGCAGATTTAGCCTGCCAATATTGTCATAATATCGGTAGCCGAGTGAATGCACTGGCAAGACAGGCTAATTCGTGTACAACAGGCAATACAAGACAATTTTGCCGATAATACAGAAATCTTGACAACACCTTGCCCCCAAGAAATCGTCGTATAAAGTTGCTTGCTTATCAGTGCTGTAATATAATTATTTAAATGTAATTTTTTAAATTGTAGTTTCCTGAAAAGTGACTAGGATTGTGAAAAAGTGTCACCACGCTTATAATTATGATCTCCCGGTTACAGTAATGTTTATAGAGATGGAGATCCCAGTTACAGAATATGTTCCAAAAAATATAGAATCCTATTCGCTCCAGAATCTTCTAAACCGAATTAATTAATTATTAATCTTGCACCAGTGATGCTCCTTGCAACCTTTAAGCCCCGTTCTGATTGGGCAAGTAATTTAGTCGAATAGCGAGTAACTCGTCACTTGACTGACCAGAATGCTCCTACTTACTACCAAATGTATGGTGTTCAGACATGTTTAGTTACTAAAATACTCGCTACTCGACTAAAATACTTGCCCAATCAGAACGGGGCGTAAGCTACATTTAAATTCAATACTCGCAAATTTAAAATGAATTTGAATCTTCTTGCTTGCCAAAAAATATTTTTAGATGAACAAATATTTTTCATTTGCTTGTTATCAACTCTTGAGACTCAGATTATAAAAAACTAAATTATTTTACAAACAGGATATAATTTGTAATAATTGTGCACGCCTACATACATAATACATCTATATTATACAGGCACAAATTACATTAAAACGTTTGGGTGAAAGATTCAATAATCCATACTACAAAATTACCTACTCTTCTCTTTCAAGAATTTCTTTTGGGCGCAAATTATTATTAATTAAGGGATTCCAAATATAACAGATTTGCATAATAACTTATACAGTTTCGGGTGACACAAATAATTATAAAATCTAATTACATATAAGATGATGTCATAGATTTGAGAAGGAAACCAAACGAGATCAACCGGACTTTTAGATATTAGATAATAATATTATGTAACTATATATATATAATACAGTTTTCAACAGCATACAAAAATGTATACATTTATAATCTACTAACTTATGTCACAATATGCTTTTTTGATATATTTTAACAAGTTTAAGTATTGGAATGTTGTATTAATTTGCAATATTCATTTCGGAGTATTTCAAACACACAATAATTATTCAATTCCCTTTGTTTGCTTATATCACATTTTGAATAGCTATGATTGTTGTTAATAATTCTAGAATGTGCAATTAAACATTTATTACAATAAAATTGTAGCATTAGTAAATGCGCAATGTTTAAATGGTGGGAGCATTATTTGTAAGACTTAGTGTCTGAGAAAAGATTTAATTTGCTACATATCTGAATTATACTTTACTATTTAAGTATGTTAGTATTGAAGTTAAGTAGAAATGCATAAAATATTTATTGTGAATGTAATTTAGGCATACAAGGTAAGATCTATGTAACACTTGTATATAATGAAATTCAACTGCACAAAATACTGATAGTACACAATTCAACAATAATAAATTTATTTTAATACAACTATAATTTTTTTTAACATAAATATACAAAGGTCTTTGGACAGTAGTTTATTTATTATAGATCAGAGAAACGCTTACATAAACTTTATAAAATTTATGTAACAGTTCAAGATAAGTTTTCTAATTTTCTATTTCTTTTAACGGGTGCATTTATAATATACAGAATTGACGTTATTAATTGATTTGTTCAAGAGTTAACTGAGTCAGTTAAGAAATTAATACACTATTAACACATTTTTTACATTATTTAATTCAAATAGCTAAGCTATGCACGTCAATATTAAATATTTTAAGCATATTTAAATAACAGATACATTATTAACATTACAAAAAATGTTTTTCAATTGCCCCTCAACATTTAATCATTATCTTTCGGTTCAAGTTTTGATTCCCAACAGTAAAGTTTAAAATATCTAGGTAATGTGAGAACATTGATACATACTATGTATATATTTTAAAGATACATTAAGAAGCTGTAAACACCGAGAAGAATGACTTCTGATTCATGAATAAATCACATTCAATGTGTTTTTCCTGAACTATTTTAAAGCAATGAGAACATGAACGATAAATTTATTAATATTTTGTTGTTTAAGCAAATACACGGAGAACAGTTATGCATATTTACTACCCACGAATATGTGTGGACTTTGATAATATGATTAATACGTAAAACTTGAAATATCTCTAGATAGCCATCTTTTAAATACCTTCCTGTGGCTTTCTAAAGAAATGCTTTGTCTTCTCAATTGCCATAGGATAACATAACTACTCAACATCAAGTTTGGTGTTAGAAATTGCCCATGTCGATGAATGTTTGGAATGGTAATGTATCATCACTTTCAGAGATTTCATGGTAGTCTTCTGCAGACTGATTATCAGTTACAGTTACAGTAGGCAAGCAATCCACAATCTGGCACTGGCTACACTCGACTGACTCAACTGTCGGCTCATCGTATTGCACAAGGCTGTTTGGTAGACACTCACACTGACACTCATCAACAGTTACATTTTCATGCAAATCTATATTTGAATTACTTTCATCAACAATAATATTAGAACCATTGCAATCATCAAAAGATATTTCTTTAGAGAATGAAGATAGTTTGAAAAAGTCCTTGTTACCGTTTAAAGTGGGATACATTTGTAAGTCCTTAAGTTTGAGCTGCATTTGAATAGTGGGTGTGGGTGGTGACGGTACTCGGGTGTTGGAATTTAGTTCATCCGTCAGTGAGATATTATTGTGGTCACATTGCAAGCTGGGGAACACTTCATTGTCCAACGAAATATCTTGAGATGGAGTGAAAATGGACATTCGCGGTCTTGTGGATGATTTGACTAAATGCTCGGGGCGGAGTACCCCTTATTGAGTATAAGTTCCGGCATTCATGCCCCCCTCTTCCTCCAACTTTGTCAGGAACTTGACCACTCGGTACTGCTCTTCCGTCTGCCGAGCCATGTCTATGAGTCCCAGAAGTTTCTTGATTCCAATAAACACTCTGCAAAGAAAATATTTATATTTCAATCCTTTATATTTCTAAGAGAAATTAATTGGTACTACATATTTTAATCCACTGGTAAAAATTTTAAAAACTAACTTGGTGGAAATGTTGCATTTTGTACCACCAAGCCATCCGACAAGTCTCTTTTTGTTAGAAATCTGTCTGTTAGGAAAGGTGAACATTTTAGAAACTTTAATTTGAAAAAACAGTTACATTTCTACAGCATTACACACAAGGATAAGAAATTGGATTTATTTATAAATAAAATGTTTAGTAACAGCACTATCCAAAAGAATTTCAAATCTTACTTGTGTCCCTGTATTTGTCGCTGGATAGCCTTCAGATCCTTCTTGGAGAAAACATCAGACTCTTCAAGCACAGAGAGAAGGTGGTCCCCGTGGGAGAGGTTGGGGACGTGCAGAACTGCAGTGAACGCGGACAGGAGCTCCATGTCTTCCAACACTTGCCTAGCAACGAGAATACAAGACCATTACACTAAATAAAATAGTGATCAACAAAGTCATGTATACACAAATTTCAGGGAAATAATAAATGAAAGAATAATAGATGGAAGGGAAGCACTGTGAGCCAACAGGTGATTTTGAGCCCATTGAAGTCTCCGATGACACTCTTTTTCAAGTAAAATTAACAACAAAAAAATTCAGTCATGTCGCTACTGGCTCAGACACTCCTTTTTAAGTGAAACCACAAAAAATATTTTTGTCACATGTTGCCACTGGCTCAGATCATTCAACGCCCTTGTCCACAAGACCCACTTATACCATGTCGCACGCACAGTTCAGCCCAGCATTGGACAGTAAGGGTCGGGGCAGGGATGAGCGGTCACTCGGCTGAGTACACATTCTAAGTTAGTGGTGATACATGATGACATATGAAATGGGCTTACCTCCTGCTGCTCGTGCAGAGGACCAGAAGTTTCCTTCCCTTGGGCGGCTGCTTCTTCAGTAGAACCAGGAGGGCCTGCAGGGTCAAGTTGCTGTATCTAGGCCCAATCGAACCATAGTCCAACAGTCGCTCTATGTTGTCCACCAAAATACATGACAGTGTCGAACGGTAGGCATCATCGAATACCTGAATAAAGTAACCAAAAGAAAGAATCACAATTATTATTCATGGAATCTCAACTCTTCATCTTCTTGCCCAATACTATGTTGCATGCTAATTTGGAACTTACCTTTCTGATTTGAAGGCATTTGGCATTTTCGGTAAATCCAACCATTTCTTCTGGAGAGCAAACCTTGACGAATGGGAAATCTGACATCTTGGCAAGCTGAGCTGCCAATGCAGTTTTGCCAGAGTTGGGCGGGCCTTCCAGAAGAACAGAAACAAGGCCTGCAAATTAAAATCGTAAAGAATTATTATAAAATAAGACAAAACATAACCACTAAAAGACATACAACAATAAAAAAGGATGAATAAGATGCAAGAGGTGTAAAAGTTACCACTGGATTCTGCAGCCTGCGCCTGTTGAATGTACAGAGATCCGTCTTCCAGGAGTGAGGATACAGGGGTGCCCCAGTTGATGATTCCACGGGAGAGGAAGTGGTCCAAAGCTTCGGCTGATGTTCCGAATGCCTGCGAGGATTAAAAATCATCAGATATGACTACTTAATCACTAGATTTCTGATGAGCCAACTGTCGGTCATTAGTCATAAGTATGGGGGCTGGTGGTGGCAAAAACATTGGGAATGTACGGCGAGCGATATGCTGAAATAGGCCAAAACCAAATGATCTTTTATAGTATGTTGGCCCCATAAAACAAATTCGACCGGTTAAATAACTTTAATTTAATTGTTTTGCCTTTAATAATGAGCGGCTCTGGAATTTTCGTTTTGCCACCGCCAGCCGCATTCTAGTCATAAAATTTATCCACAATTTTTAGAAATATGTAGTACATTTATAAACTTATAAAAAATCCTCTTACCGGCTTGATGTCATTTTCAAGTGCATGCAAGAAGTCCTGACGGTTGACATAAAGCTTTTCCATGGCCTGAGGGTCGAGCTCCACCTTGCTGGCAGCTTTAATCAGACGGTTCATGGCAGTGGACTGAGCAGCCCTTACCAAACCTTCCAGCTCGGCACCGGAGAAGTTCTTGGTCAATGCTGCCAACTCCTGTTAAACATCAAGTAATTAACAATACAGACATGAAGCAAAAATTAGAATAATAATGACTTCCAATTATATTCCAGAAGAGTAGATATTGGATTGATTACATATCGTCTCAAAATAATTCAAATTATGAGAAGGCAAGATTTCAATGACAGATACAAATCGGATTAATTCATACTTTGTTGTCCACATCTTCGTTGATCTTTTTGTGCTCCCTCATCCTCTTAGTGTGAATATTTAGGATTTGGAAGCGTCCCTCTTCACTGGGAAGGCCAATTTCCATCTGCACTTCCAGCCTACCGGGCCTCATGAGAGCCTCGTCAATCATGTCCTTTCTGTTGGTCATTCCAATGACAAGAATGTTGTTCAGCTGCTCCACACCTGAAACACAATTGATAATTACCCCTTTGCTCACTATTCGTAATATTCATGCTGTACTATCAAGTCTTTTATCAATCACTTCCGAATGAACCTGCTTCTTGTCAATTTGTTGGTATATCATTATTCATTTTTATGCTAACTGCTCTCAGTATTCTCTATGTTTTCATTAGGGTTAATCATATCTGAAGATTGTGTCCAGAGGGTCTTTTAGAGAGAGGAAGTATGTATGTAGTAATGTATCTTCAAGAAATATTTGCTGTAGAAGAAATGATAACCAAAGCCTGAGAGATTTTCTAAGGCCGAGCTTTTTTATATATTTTTTTATTTTTCTTTATTCATAAAAATATCTTGGTGTATACAGTTTTTGCAGGATTTTCGGCTACCACAGTAGGCACATGCCCAAATTATGGTAGTCGAGCTAGCTGTTGAACGCAACTCATTCTCATTGGGAAAATTTTGTGTTCCAATTATTGCAATCCATTGTTAACACCAGGCCACATGGGGGACAAGAAAGCAACTAAAATACGTACCATCAATCTTGGCAAGAAGCTGATTGACAACAGTGTCGTGGACTCCCGTATTTCCTCCAACTGATCCTCTGGCTTTGCAAATGGCATCTATCTCATCAAAGATGATGATGTGCAGGCCACTGTTAGGGCCACACTGATGAATAAAAACAAAGAGAATTTTAATAATCAAGCAAATCGTTCCAATTTTTAGATATCCTACTGTTTTTAGGATAGATTGGATAGTATATTACATTATGGTAAAACACATAATATATCATGTCGGTACCCTTTTTTCTTCTTCCTCTGCGTCAGCAAAGAGCCTTCGTACATTAGCTTCACTCTCTCCAACATACTTGTCTAAGATTTGCGGTCCATTGACGATCTTAGGCTCGCGAGCGTTCAGCATCTGACCAATCTGCCGGGCCATGAGGGTCTTACCCGTACCAGGGGGGCCAAACAACAGAATACCCTTCACATGCTTGCATCCTGGAAATTAAACAATAATTAAATTAATATTATGTAAAGCATCTATTTGATTAGATTTGTTACTGTTAATTCTGTAGCGTGTTACCTAATTGCTCAACAATTTCAGGAGGGAAGACCCTAGAAGCGAAGGCTCGTCGGAAAATGGCATTGAATTCCTTGTCCAGGCCACCAATTCCCATCTTTCCGAAGTCCCAGTCAGGGTTGATAATAGATTGCCTTGGCTGTACTCTGAAAAATAGTGTTTAAAAAAAAAAATTAGATGCATCAGCGTTATGTGATGCATAATGCAATATTTGACGTTAGAGAGTGTGTAGAAAAAGGGATTGAGTATACATTTTGGGTATTAATGAAATGATTGCATAACAAGACACTGTATTTTTATGTGTAATCGTCAAATCAATTTATTTTGTTTGTTTTAAGGATTGTTAAGTCGTTTGGCACTTTCTCTAATTTCTTTAGCTGACGTTTTGTAGAATCTCAATTAGATGAAATAATTAATTGGGTACATAATATTACACATAATAATAGCAAGATTACCGATTAGTATAATATTACAGATTTGAATACCCTTTGGCCTTGCCGGTCAGGTTGAGTCCGGAGCTCTCAGCCTTGTCAAACTGCACACAAGCATCCGGCAGGCATCGGCCTACCCTCACTCGGTGGGGAACTGCATCTGTCCCGGCTTTCAGAGCAGCCAAGTCAACAGCTGCCAAACAATACCTTGTTATTATTACACATGTTATTAAACCAAAGTCGGTATATAGTTCTACATGGAATGAGAGAAATATCTTATGTTTCCCTCGTACCCTCTGCTTTATGAACCAACAAGTGGTTTGAAAATATTAAGCAGTAATTATATCAAAATATTTGACAAAAAGATGATTAATTAAAGATGATAATCCTAAATATCCAAGAAATCCAACAAGTCATAATACTACACAAATGGCAGGGGCGTGGTCCTTTGCAATTGTAGGCTTGCTAGCTGTATTAGTTATCATTAAAATTGAATGATAAATGGAAACATAAGCGCCCTCGAGGTGATTTTTCACAAAAACGGCGCTCTACAAATCATCCAATTATTATTATTATTATTATAAGACACAAAAACTCATAATTTCTAGTGTGGAAAACTATATTTTGAATGCATTAGCTAACAGAACTCAAGTCAATTCCATATATCTAGAAGTATATAAAAAATATGGTCACCGAACAAGGCTAAAGCCATTTCAAGCAACGTTTCAATTTTGAACAGTGGTCTTACACCAGGGGGATACTGAGAGTTTCTTCTACTCAGGAATGAGTCACAAAAATACTGGGTAAATATTATTTTTAATTAATAAATTGTATAATAACGTGTATTAATCAAATAAAATTTTACTAGCGCACGCCGGGATTTGAACCCACGACTTCCGGTTTGCTAGTTAAGAGCCTTCCCCTCGACCACGGAGGCCATCAGTTCCTGACTTGTGGAAGTAATTTTAGGTTTTCTTGCACATCTAAACGAAATACCTAGAAATGGGTCACCACGGCTTTTTTTCACTCTGATTATATTTACTGCATTATAAAATATTTGCAGTTGGTTCACCGCCAAATTCTTAGTACTAGTTTTTTTGATTGTCTAGCTCTGACTTTTTCATATATGTGCAACTGAAGTTCTCCTGGACATTTTTGGTTTATCAAAAGAACTTGGAACAAAACGACTTCTAGTAAATTAGTTTACATAATTTCATCCTTTTTATTAGAAATAAGCCGGGATGCAGCACCATTAGCCCTAATTGTTAAATATTAGTTTTACAATAAATTTCAGTTCACTTTGCGAGTAACAAGTAAAATCATAGTTGTCAAATTACTTGTGTCTTCGGCAGATTGGAATTAGCAAAAAAAAAAAATCTTTTTCTCGCAGGCAAAACAGTGAGCTGAAATCATTTACATATTTAATTTAATTTGGAATGAAAAACAAAACTGTGTCTGGCTTATTTTCTTTTTTAGACTCTATGGGGGTCCAATAGTAAGGAAAACTTGAAATTACTTGGGTTCAATCCTGATCCATGATCCATGACTATCGGACGCAGGATTAAATGAAAGCAGCCTGTTAGAAGATGTCGTAATGATATTGGGATGTATATATAAAGATAATAAAGTGTTTCACCTTCCAATGACTTGATGACGAGGGATAAGATCTTCTTGTCCTGGAAGCTGAAGGCCAGCTGTTGTCCGACAGTGAATATTTGTCCAGCGAATTGGGCCAGGAAGTCGCGAGCCATGAGCTCCGAGTCGTATGATTCAGTGGCAGTACTGCAAAATATAATATTATTGTACTTTCTTCACGTGGTTAAAAGTGTTTCAGAATCGAAAAGTTACATGGCATTTGTTGACAAAATCTGAAATGACTGGTATTTCACAGCCTTCCTCTCTCACATCTCCTTTCCCCCCACACCCTTTCGCCTTACAATATACCTCAATTTGGGAAGCCAGTCTCCCTGGCTTTGGGCAGTTGAGACTATTTTGCAGTGTTCACATAAAAAAATTAATTGCTGAATTTCATTGACAGGATATTATTATATTTGTAGACATATCACTGATTTAAGTGCTCTCTAACAATGCACGCAACCATAGTCATCCTAATAGATAGACTTGCCCTAACATAAAATCTGGGTAACATTTCGATAAGCTGGAGGAAAAGCATGGCACAAAGAGGATTTGAGAGAGCTTTGAATTAACTATGACATCAGTCGTAAGTTGATCGCCGAAGAGCGTACAAGTGAAATAAGTAGATCCTGCACAGATAAGTAAAGTTTGCTAAACTAAGGCAACGGTTTGTAGCGCAGTTCATCCTGGAGCTTTTAGGTGCAGGATCTGAATGTTCATTGTTAATCGAACCGCCTGGCGTAATGACGCAAGAAATGAGTGAGGTGGGCAATTATAACACATTTGTAAAATTGTATAACGAAATAGTGAAACAAAATAATCAATTTTGGAAACAAGCCTGAACTTTTGTTTATCCGATTTGGGATTTGTAGTTAAATCTTTTACACAATTTAAGATATATATATATTAGCGCCATTAAGTAAAAAAATTGTAATTCATAAGTAAATTTTATTTTTGGAGAACTAAATAGTGATAATTACAATGCGAGTTGCCTGTATACTGTTAGATTAATTTATTAACCCCTCGGGCCTCGCACATATTTTGTCAGAAGGCCAAAATATTTCCGCTTTGCAATTAAATCCAAATAAATTGAATATTTCTGAACGTATTCAAAAACTAAAAACTGTTTTTGAAAGGTGATGTAATACGCTTTCAAATTTTATAGTTCGAAATAAACATATAAATTTTGAAATATTAAAATTTTTAATGCAATATAAAAAGGTTTTAAAAATGGCTCACCTTATGTTTTTTAAAACTAAAATTACTAATTTCGAAACAAAAAAAAATAAAAACACACATTATTTGAAAAATGTATTATAAACGTTATCGTCACCTCACTTTTTTGACCTTTGATAAAAAATAATTAATAAAAATCCAAAAGTTTCATCAATTTTTTTTACAACGGAGCTCTCAGTGGCAGGACCAATATACATGTGCATAGTATAAATATTCACACTACACAAGATCAGTGATATGTATTAGGATTGTCAGAGCTTACGTTTTCTTTGACATGAAGTCAGCTTCCAACACAATGGAGCACAGGCAATCTGCCGCACTGGCTGGGAAAGGCTTCACATCGATGGTCTGCAAATTTTTCAGAACATAAACATCAGTAAGTACGCTACGAAACACCTTAATTTCTAAAGTTTGCCTTCTATAGGTGTGTGTGATTTTTCAAAGGTTCAAATAAGTACGAGCGAGTGTAAAGAGTTTAGAATAAAATAACAATGCATTAATATAATGCGAAAAAATCAAGTGATTTAAAAAAAAAATCAATGTCTCAACACAGGTATACCCTAGCGAGACAGGCATAGAATAATATATTGTAAACATCACGTATATAGATCAATAAAAAAAAATTAAAGAATTTTTACTGCAACTAAATAACCCGCCTAAAATGTCAAGGGACTTCCCCCAGCATAAACTATGGCGCGCACACCGTAGCGACCGTATTGGTTACCTAATAAATAAATCAGCTAATCAGTAGGCAGCTCCCCGCTACCTACCATTACCTGCTGTAGGATGTACCACCAGCAGGCCTATATAAACCATTGCACGGCCTTAAGCCGGCAGACATCCAGAAATATTCCAAGAGCTCGGTACCTGGAGCTAATGTGAGATATGATGCGTTCAAGTCCACTTTAGTGAGAGGGAAGAGTATCCAGTGCAATATATTGATTTTGAAATCTATAAATTAATAATTGAAATGAACAACAACATGATGGGTTTTCTTAACATAGACCGACTTCCGAGTTAAAATAGACGAAATATAAAAAAAATCTGATTTAAATCAAATAAATCCGATTTTTACGATTTAAAAAAAATATCATGACTTTTATCAACCCTGACATAATGTAATATAATAATGATACATTAAGTAACTCTATTACTAACTTGTTTGATGGAAAGCGTGGCCCATTTTCTCTGCGGGGCGGAGAACCCGATGGTTCCCCTTTCAACTCCGTTGTTGAACCGGATGGTGAAAATAAAATGTTGAGATGGTCCAGTTGATACTTCAATATGTCTGGAAAAAATCAATATTAAATAAACAACTTTTTCCTTTCATGTTTATGAAATAAAGTTTCTTGACTTTATATCAAAGTTTCAAAGGGGTGTTGAGTTGTCCGGTCATTGTCCAGCCTCTAGATTTTTCTTTACATTGAGATGGAAACAAAAGCAATTTAGTGGCGGGAGTTTAAAGTTTTTTTACATTTAAAAAAAATTTTAATTCTAGAAAAAATTTGATTACATTTCAATTATTAATTTAAATATTATTTTTCTATTATGCATTTTAATAAATGAATTATTAAGTAAATTGTATTAATTATTTTACGTAGATAAATTATAGAAATCGAAAATTCATAAGAAAATATTAAAAAACCTAAACGCCTACTTTACTGCTTTTTCGCTTGTACATAATGCAAATCTAATAGCATTTTCAATACATTTTATATTTGTTGACAGCCTCACCGCTTCGTCTCTGGTTAGAGAGGGAATAAAGTACTTAGTATATACAGGGTGTCTGGGGGTAAAGTGCATCAATGTCCTACATGATGGTAGGAGTAAAAAAGATTAACAACTTTTTACAAAATTCCAACATTTTTTTTCCCATACAAAAAGACGTACCTACTAAAAATCCTTAGTGTGAGGTACAATCTTACTTGCCGAGAGCCTGCCGGGCACGATTGTGGCAACATTGCATGGTTGTAATGGTCCGTATCGTAACAGCGAAAAATAATAAAACTAGCCGGTCGCCGGCCAGCACACGCCGGTCTAATTTTATCTGTCTACCACAAAACTACCCCTAAAAATTGGAAAATAGAAAAAATTTCTTTTTCTTTTTTACTTATAATATCACGTAGAACCACCTCCCGAAGTTAATGCACTTTACCCCCGGACACCCTGTATTATAATTGTGAGAAGTTATCTTTTTCTTTGCCACTATCACAATTCTTTTCATTCATTCATAATTAATAACAGTCATAGCAAACATTGGGCAAATTTTCTTTAATTTTAAAAATCTTATATAAATCTAGTCTTCATTACTTACAGAAATTCTAATACATCAACATTTTCAGCTCAATTTTACAAATCTACTACACTATATAAAGAGGTAATATTTGTTTGTTTGTGTGTTTGTTTGTTTGCATCGAATAGGCTCCGAAACTACTGAACCGATTTGAAAAATTCTTTCGCTGTTGGGAAGCTACACTATCCCTGGGTGACATAGGCTATATTATATTTAAAAAAAAATAGGCATCCTTACCAAAACTACAATAATGTAACCCAGGGTGTAAAAAAATTACCTAAAATATTCTTTAAATCTATTTACAAAAAAGATCGCGACAGCATATGTCTAACTATTATGGTTATGCCACAATAAGTATTCTTTTATTTTAAAAATTGAATTTAAATGTTGCCGCTTGAAAAGGCTCTTTATTTGTATCTTGGTTTTAATCCTTATCAAAATAAATTACTTCATATTCAAGACAGCTTCAATACCTTTATTTAACTTTTTGAATTTTTCAATTCGGATATTTAATTAGAAAGATATCACGAGTTTAAAATTGTTAGTATTAGAAAAAAGTTTCGGCTACGGACCGGGCGGGAGAGGAGTCAAGAAATGCAGTGCCAGGGGGGTTGGCGGGACGGGGGAGTGGGAGAGCGGTGGTGGGGAAGGTGGAAGTGGAACGCTGGAGGGGAACGCACGGGAAAGGACATGTAAGGAGTAACATTTTATTTATTTGAAAATGGCATATATTATAAAAGAAAGTCCAAAAAAACATGCAGCTCGCAAAAACTCAGAAACGAGTCCCGGTTCGATCAAGGGAGTTATATGATGTGGTAGATCTCTATCCCCCCTAGGGAATAAGGGTATACGTTTTTACCTAAAGGGCGTGCTTTTAAAGATATAAGGGCTGAAAGTTTCGCCCTCTTGAAATTTCTAGAACAGTCTTCCGGAAAGTTCTAGAAGGTTCCATAGAGCTGTAGAAAGTTGTGGAAGGAGTGGAATGATCAGGAATAGGGAATCGGGAACATCATTGTGCAACATTCCAGAACACTATCTTATTGTCCTGAGCGAAGCCGGGTAACCCAGCTAGTGACTATATAAATTCAATAATTGATGCGCTACATTGCGATTACAATGCGATCCATCAGTGTAGCATGTTATCAGTATTTGGACGAAGCTGTGCGTATTAGTAGTTCATAGTGTGGCGACCAGAACGGTCGCCCCCTTTTGCCACAATCCTTGCGCCGCCACTGATATAGCAAACACATTCTCGAAATGTACATACTACCTACATTGTAGTGTTTCCACGCCGCACACGGCTATAGCAACAAGCTGCAACATGCAACACGCAACACGCAACACGTAAGCAACGAGCAACACGCAAATGCAACACGCAACACGCAACACGCAACATGCAACAAGCATCAAGCAGCACGCAAAAGCAGCAACTGAGGGAATCGGTAGAGACGCATCAGCACCACATGGACGCATCATCATGGACGCACCGACCAGCATCAACCCGGCATTCCTGCAACTTTTGGCATCTTACAACCCTGTACTCCGTACACTGGAAAGGGGGTGTGTGGCGACCAGAACGGTCGCCCCCTTTTGCCACAATCCTTGCGCCGCCACTGATATAGCAAACACATTCTCGAAATGTACATACTACCTACATTGTAGTGTTTCACGCCGTATACGGCTAAACATTTCGGGAAGCGCAGCGAAAGGCCTCGACACAACAGCCGTCACATTCTTATGGCCGCGGAATGTTCCAGAGGCTTCTCCGCTTTGCGCGGTGGCTCAACATTACTTGACGTTCCGGGTACTCAACGGTCGGCTATATAAAGCGCAGCGACACCGCGCTAGTCAGTCAGTCAGTTCCAGTCATTAGTGCAAGTAACATCACCAACACATAGACAGTGCATTAGTGATAACGATTCCAGTGCGGTACCGGCCAGACTCTCGGCGACCCACTGCCGACTGTGTCGGAGCATCATTAACCTTTGAGGACGCAACAAGCGACACAATTGCCCGCGACATAAGGCCCGCCGCACCTTCTTGTCACGCAGGCAGCAACTTCTCAGCCACTGAGATTTCATTCTCCTCAGGTTCACCGCAGCCATCTCCGCGACATCGCGTCGAGCATCCATCCTGGACGTCAAGGTCATCTCCACCAACACGGTGCGCAACTACATGCTGGCGACATGCAGACACGAGTTCTGCTACACCACTGCATCACCGACCTTCATCACTGCAACACCTACGAGCCTTATCATCATCGCTCCTGTCTACACTGTTACTTTACACAAATTCACCATCGCTACGTAGCAGCAATAAAGACTGACTCATACATCGACTGACGCCTTTCATTCAATCGTCCTACCCGTCTCTGCCGATCGCTGCCCGCACCCATTTGAGAGAAAGATTCATACTTAGTACATACAACTTACGAAAATAACATGGAAGGCTGATTTTACTTAAATTTTTTTTTTTACATTAGCTCCACACAGGAGGCCCTGAGGAAAATAATTCCCCTCAGGGCCTATGTCATCTTTGGGGATGCTGCGTGGAGGGTCTTTTTAGGAAAGGAAGGAGAGGAAATACTGGGGGAAGGAAAATGGTATTTGGGGTGGGTAGGAATCTGGGTGTCAGTGTGTCCAGGGGTGACGGACGTATGAATCCATTCCTTCCACTGAAATGCAAGGCGATTTTCCGAGAGAGAAGTAAAAGGGACTCCCTCAACCATTCTCTACCGATCCGCTCTGCCAGGCAACTGGTGGGCAGATGCATTCGCCGCCAAGACCCGGACAAACCTCACCCCATGAACCTGGGCACCCTTGCTAAGTCACCAAATGTAGATAACCACTTGGGGGACCTATGGCAGAGGTGTTTACTTTAATTTTAATTACCGGCAACCCGGGCATTTAATGAAATAAAATATTCTGTTAAAGCTAGTAAGTTACCCGCCTCACAAGACCATGTCTGTTTAGAGATGGGTAATAATACAAAAAATATAAAATTTTATGTATTATTTCTGGCCTTAGGTCAATATATTTATGAAAAGTGCCAAAATAGTAAATTTTTGAAAAGTACACAATATGCGATTTTATTAAGTTTTGTGTCCTCTTTTATGTGACATAAAAAAAAGCAGCAACCATGGCATGCCATATATAATTAATATGTATTTTAATCAACTAATTATATAACAAATATTGTAATGGTATAATTCTTCTCCAAAAATTGTTGTTTAATTTGCTCCAATATAGATATTTTATAGACCCATTGACATTTCTGTTTAAAAATCGGAAGCTCTAGTGGCTGTAGAGATTATACAGAGCTGTTTCCACATGTCAGACACAATTAAAAAACGAATCAGGCAGGTTTTGTCAGAAGGATATCCAGCGCAGCGTGTCCATCTAAAAATCGTATCGGAACTCGCTCGCCCATAGGTTTGTATGAAGCTGTTCACACTTCAATTCCCGCCCGCTCCCAATCGCAAGGAAACAATCACGCGGCATCTGCGTGATCATCTGATTTATTGTCGTTCCGTTTTTTAAACAGAAATGGGAACGGGAGAAAATATTTTGGGACAAAAGTATTTTGACAGTAAAAATCCATACTCAAATCTAACTTTTTCTTATACACAAATGGCCCACAAATTATTAATATCAGATTTACTGACTTTAATTTAGATAGGTGTTCTTAGAAATAATGTCATTTACTATGTTTTAGTCAAAGGACACAGATTTGTATGGATAATTTAGATCGGATGTGATTTGGCTCTACTCACTTGACATCGCTGGTGAAGTCATCAGCATTGGCAAAAGCGCAATTAGTGATGGCCAGGTCGTCCGAAGGACACCGCTCCGCCCGCATCTTCTGCAAAACAAATAAAATTATTGTTAAATTGTATGTAGCAATAGCAAAAGCACTACGGTTCCATTTTACATTATTTATATTTCTGCAGAATTTTTTTATAGAAAGTTATTATTTGTTATTCTTTCACATTAGACTATCGCATTATGTATTATCATTCTTGAATAGATATATTTATGATTTTGCATACATCCCGTGTTCCACAACAAAGTTGACATAGAATAAATTTAAAATCAGGAAAATCAGAATTATAAACATTTCAGCTGAACAATTAAAATCATCATTGAATAAAACTATTATAATAATTCTGTAGCAATAGAAAAGTTAAAACTTTCTGTTCTCCGCTCTATCTCCAGGGAAAAGGCAACACTACAGTGATCCTTGTTCAACTCCAGACTTTGCTCCAAAATAGTGGAAAAATTCAACATAATTTTGTACAATTTACTTTCAAATACAATTTTTCCAAATCGGATAACTTACTTTTTCAATAATTTTAGGTGGTGGGGATTTTCTTTCATTTCGTTTGGGTTCTTGGGGTACAGACTCATCAGAGTTAGACTTGAGACAAATACTGTCAACAAAGTATCCAAAAATATTGCTACACATTTTTTGTTACTTATATAATTATTAAATTAGGACATCTAATTGCCACCTCGAAAAAAATATTTGACAGCCGACAGACTACCTCAAATAAAGAGACAACTTTGCTCAGATCAGATGAAAAAGCAACTTCATTTCAGAGGAAAGATAACAGGTGTGTCAGGTATTACTGAAGAATAAATAAATACATAATGGAAATAAAAATGACATAATTTCATAAATATGACTCAACTGTCAAAAAAATCTTTCATTGTTATGATAGACGTTTATGCAATATGTACATTTGAAAAATTAATTAGAGGTACTTATCGAAATGTTTTTTTCATCAAATTTATTTGTATTTCAGGATTTCGAGTTCAAACAGAATTTTAACATAAATAAAATCATAACATAAAAATGACGCCAGACAAACCAAGTTTTTTTGTAAAAGCCCATATAAATAAAAAAAGAATGTGGTAAAAGAGTAAACAATAGTCATTTATAGTAATACTAACCATTGCTGACATGATAGTTTTGTGTTTTCCTCTTGAATTGACAGCAGAAAACTCCTTTGCCTCTGACTTACGAAATCCGCAATGCGGGAGAATCAATAATGACACTTCGATAAAACCAGCAAATAACACAACACTGAGCATGCGCGTGGCAAGGGCAATACTAAATGCTACTAAAAATTAATTAAATTATTATTTGTGGTACTTGCTCACCGAATATTTAAATTTATTATGAGGGCGGTCGTGGATGAAAAAATCTTATTAGGGGGCATCCAACAATTACTTGAGCAGTTTTTCTTCCAATCTAGACCCCCCCCTCCCCCTCGGTGGGATAAATTTGGGCCAATTCGTATATTTTTTTAAGTAACGTGATATTTTGCTGGACCCCCCCCCCCCCCGTTTGTGCTCACGTAATTAATGGATGCCCCCTTAGCTTAGCAGTAATAAAATAAATCTTATTAGAGGCGCAACTACTTATTCATATTTATTACTGATTTAACGAAAATGATTTATTTTTCTATGGTGCAATCTTCACTCATATACGCAATAATAGGATAGGGTGTGCCGTGATGATTTTATAAAACCTTTACAAATTACTCAACATTATATTATCAAAGTTATGTATAACAGAAGTAAAACTTTTTCGGCAGATGTATTATACAAAGCATCTAAACTATTCAGTTTTCGTAAACTATTTATATTGCAAACTATGAAATATGTCTTTAAAAACAAAAATGAATTCGAAAAAAATGATAACAGAATCAACATTAGAAATAATAATGTCTTTTATACCCCCCAAACGAATACCAAAACAATGCAAACGCACAGCAGTTTCATTGGACCTCGTACTTTCAATCTTTTACCAAAAATTATTCAGGTGGCAACCAAACTTCCCCAATACCTAAAAGTTAAAAATGTGGCTTAATGAGGCAGATGTGGAAACATTATTTTTATAATTTACTAGCTTTTACCCCCGGCTTCGCTCGCATATTCGCCCCCCCACACTCCCCCCCCCCCCCCTATAGCTGTTGGCTTAGGTCAAAATGTAGATAAGTACCTACCTATTTTATATTTGTATCTACATATACTAAAAATTCATATTAGAATACTAATATTTGAATTTTCGCTATCAAAGAAATAATATTGACAGCCCACGTCAAACATTTACTTAGTAACACGCTTCGCCAATAAACGTATAATAGATAATTTCATAACGCCATAGCTTATTCACAACGCCAGAGCTTACCAATATATATAGCCCATGTTACTCGCAAATAAAGTAGCTTTCGATTAGTGAAAGAATTTATAAATTCCATTCGATATTTATTGCGTGAAAGAGTAAAATCCATCCAACCATCCGTACAAACTTTCGCATTTATAATATTAGTAATTCGCATTTATAATATTAGTAAGATATTACTTTTATTTTTTCACACAAACTTTACATTATACACTTATTTCACTATTGTACCACTTTTTGTACAAACTAGTTAGATAAAGTTAAATTATGTTTTTTGCTTAACCTACACTGTTCTTTTTTTCCTAGGTACAACAAAATATATTTAACCCATTCCACCACTAATAACATGACTTTATTTGTTATTTAAAAACACCATTTAATTATTACAACTTTTATTTCAAAGAAACCAACACTAAAATTCACATAAAATTGAAACGGTACAACATAAAACTATATTTTGTTTTGCTATTTGCTTATTTGTTCAATCTTCTTCTTCAATTTGGGAGGCGGGAATGTGTACCGCCGCCCCGGGAACCTTTATTGGATAACCAACACCTCTGCCATATGTCACCCCAAGTGGTTCGCTACGTTTGGTGATTTTGCAGGGGTGCCCGGGATGAGGTTTGTCTAGGTCTTGGAGGTGGATGACCAGGACACACTGAACCCCAGATTCCTACCCACCCCTTCTTCCCTAAAAAAACCCTCCACACAGCATCCCCAAAGATGACATAGGTCCTCAGGGCCTCCTGTATGGGGCTCACGTATAAAAAAAAAGTTTTGGAATTCTGGATTTTTTATGCATAATATGATTATGCAAAGACAGGCCGGCACGGGCGTTTCGCCGGTTTAGTGTTTTAATACAATAATATAGTTGACCGGCGATTCGCCGGCTTCGTGTGTCAATGGGTTAACTATATTACCCATGCACAGGCTGCGCCTTAGTGGGTCCCATAACTCTTATGATTTTCAAAACATATTTAAAATGTAGAATTGGGAAAAATAAAGGGTTAAAAAAAAACGACAATCTCCAAAGCATTCATAAATAAGATTAGCAATTTTAATATCCAACCAGTGTAAAATATATTACAAAATGAAATACGTATAAACAATAAAATTAAAATAAACAAAAAAAAAATGAAATATTGACTATTTTATTTTATTTTCATTTATTTAATTTAGAGAAAGTTGACAGCAAATCAGAGATTACAAAATAATATAATAATTAGATGTTAATTATGCCAATTATGTTCTTTCCACTGATGGTAGTGAATGTTAAAGTGTGACATTATAAAGGTACATATTTTTTTAAATAATTTGCTTCTTCGACAAGTTAGCGTCCGTATTTTGAAGAATTTTGCGGAGTCTTCATTACTAACATGAGATCGAAAAGAGCGGAAATTGAGATGCCTTAAAAATCTATTTTGAACACTTTCAATTCTATTTTTGTGTATTGCATAGCCTGGGTTCCACACTTGAGATGCGTATTCAAGGATACTACAAACATATGAGAAATATAGTGTTTTGAAAGTAAGGTTTTTGAATTGTTTACATGAGCGGATTATGAAACCAAGCATAGAAGATGCATTAGTGACTATGTGGTCGATGTGTTTATTAAAATTCAGTTTACTATCAAGTATAACCTCAAGGTCCTTACTTTCGAATTTGATAGATAACGGTACAAGATTAATTGAGTATTCATGGATAAATACATTTTTATTCCTAGTAAAGCGCACAACAAAGCACTTAGATATATTTATTTCCAGAAAATGGGCATTACAAATTACAATATCTGCTGAAACGTTGCAAATCATCTTGCAGCTTCAGACAGTCCTCTATTGACTTTATAGGTAAGTAGATTTTCATGTCATCTGCATACAGGATGGTTTGCGAGTTTAAGAAACAGTTACCAACATCATTGATATATATGTTGAACAATAATAGTCCCAACAAGCTGCCTTGAGGAACTCCCGATGTGACAGCAACAGAATCAGATTTAAATCCTGCAACCACTACTATTTGGCTACGGTTGGAGATATAAGAAGAGAGCCAACGATAAAGATTGCCGTGAATACCAATTTCCAAAAGCTTCTTTGAGAGTCGCATGATCGACCCTGTCAAACGCCTTACTAAGGTCGGTGTCCACTTGTATTCTGTTATCCAAATTATCCTGGAGGTACTCCGTGAAAGTTAAAAGATTTGTGGTTGTTGATTTACCACTAATGAAACCGTGTTGGTTCATATTCAGACTAAATTTAAGAGCAGCACGTAGTTGATCGTAGACTATTTTTTTTAAAATTTTGTTAAATATGCAATGTTTGGAGATTGGCCTGTAGTTTGTGACATCGGTTTTTTTACCATTCTTGAAGATGGGAGGCACAAACGCGGATTTCCATATAACAGGGACAGTGCATTGGGTTAGAGAGCGATTGAAAATCAAAGAAAGGGGTAAGGCTAGATTGTGTGCACATCGTTTAATAAGGATAGAAGGTATTTCGTTAGGACCGGCACCTTTGCTAGTATCAATTTCTTTAAGGTGTTTTAAGACAATTTCTCGTGTCACCTCAATATTGCTTATATTGGATGTATGGTTTCCGGCGTCAGTTGGAACACTGGCAGGTGGATTGGAGGGTTTACTGAAAACCGAACTGAAAAATTCTGAAAATAAATTTGCAACGCCTATTCCAATATCGGCTCTCAGTTCTCCGTGATACATACATTTTGGGACACCTTGGGATTTTTTAGAGGATTTGATGTGGCTCCAGAAGTTTTTCGGGTTTGAGTATACATTATTTTCCATATTGCTTAAATAAATAGATTTGATTTTCCGACATAAATCTTTGTGCCGTTTTCGAAGGAGAGAAAATGTATCATAGTCAGCCTGGTTTTTGTATTTTTTATATTTACTAAAATATTTAGATTTTTCCTTAGTTATCTTGATAAGGGCAGCATTGTACTAAGGAGGATATTTCAAGTTCCACGAAAATTTATGAGGAGTATGAAGATTGATCAGGTGTTTCAACAACGTGTAAAAACCGTCAAGTGCTAAATCTATTTGAGAGTTAGAGAAAATGGATGCCCAGTCAGCTTGCTCTAGTGCGAAGTTAATTGATTCGTAATCTCCACGATTATAGAGAAAAACTTTCCTTTTCACATTTTTCAATGAGGGGGTATCCTGAAATGGCACACTAATGGAAACAACTTTATGATGTGCGTCTTCGGGAACTAGCGGGTCGTGATTAGATTCGACGAAGATTAGTAGATTTGACAGGATCAGATCGAGGATATGGCCGCTTGAATTTAGCCCACCGTTGTATTGAGAGATCCAGAAAATGCATACAGTCCACGAAATGATTACTAACGTAGAACGTAGGTAGAGTGATTAATAGCTGCGTAATGAGCAGATGGCGTAGCTTGGGTCCATGAAATTTCAGCAAGATTAAAATCCCCTAGGATAACGAACGAATCCGTGGGGTTATTCGATACTACATCTGATAACATGTTTAAAAAATTTTCGATTAAATATTGATGCTGAGTTCCTCCGGGGATGTACACGCAGCATATATGGACCAAACTGTGTGGTGTACTATTCGTGCGAATGATGACCCAAATGTCTTCAGCACAAGAAGTCCATTCAGGTCGCGTGACGCTGATCAGCTCCTGTTTAATAGCTAACACTACACCACCAAGACGCTGCCCGGTGGAAGTGTAGTCGCGGTCTCTACGATATACATAGTACCGAGGGTCGAAAAGTTCATCAACTCTGATGCCTTTGGTGAGCCATGATTCTGTATGGGTGATTATATCGTAATCGTTTGAAAAGGTATTTTGAAGGATCGTCGTTGTTTTGGTTCGAATTCTCTTCATTCTGGTAATAGAAAATTTGATCGCTTAGAAGTATTATAGACGCTTCAATTAAATACTGCGTGTAGAACAAATCTTGGCCCTTAAAAATATCGTTCCCAATTTGAGGGTTATTACGACGCGAACCGAACGGCCTTCAGCTAATATAAGTAACAGTGTTATGCACCCCTTGTACCGGCATTTAATTTTTTTCATAAGTCTTTTAATAAGCCTAAAAAAAAAAAAATTATACGGACAAAAAAAAAAAACATTGAAGTCCAAACTCTCCTATTTATAAACCTCTTTTCGGATATGGTTTTATTGTTTAATGCGGCAAATTTAGTTTATTTTATGATAATCGCAAAAAAAATTAAAATTTATGCCTGAACCTCACAAAATAAAATATAATATGCATTTTCGCATTGTTATTTCTGACATCACGGCGACAATACGGCAGTCGACGAATTTGGAATTTCAAAGTGAACCTTATACCGTCCACCGAAGAACGACTGGCAGCCACCCCTATTTTCTGTCACTACTCCTCCGGACGGAGCGGAGAAGAGTCGTGTTAGGCTCCGCGCCGCTTGTTTCCGTGAAATCAATTTTAAAATTCCGTTTTATTACAATAAACAATGCGTAAAAAAGGAATTAATGTTTTTTACAGGCCTTTACGAAATCAACATGTAATAAAAAATTCTCAAATATCTTTTCCAACCCTTCCAAAAGCTTTTTCTCAAGTATTTTTTAAACTCCTCCCATAAAGGGGCGTGAATTCCGATTTCGATTTTTTCCTGTACTATTGGATCCCCTTAAACAGTTAATCCAGTAGTTCGGGTGGCTTGGGTGGTTTGGTATATTTATGGCTTGCTTGAGCGATGCTTTTGTATTGGGAAATGCGCAGTTGGCATTTTAGCAGTGATGATCCTCAGTTTCAGCGTAGAAGTTGATTAGTAGGATTTGGTTTTTGTATCAATGGGAATGTGATTGTAGGTGCCGTGTGTGGTTTGTTTTGGCATTTTTTTGGTTTGAGTTTTTTAAATTTTTTTATTTCTAATTATATGTTTAAAATATAAATGTTGTACAAGCTTTAGTGTGCACTACCTATCTGATTGTTAAAATTCTTTGTTTCTCTTCGTACCAAGGTTTTCTGTAAGAGATCACATTAGTGATGAAACCGCTCATTGTACTGTTTTTTTTTTTGTTACATATTTTTGGTTTATGAATGTGTCTTTTTATGTGCAATAAAGAGTTATTGTACATAAATTATTCGTTTAATTTTTTTTATTGAATGGGGTGATGGCATACCTTCGTGATGTAGTTAAAAAAGATTAATTATGAATAAAATTACGTTGTGGTAGAAAAAAAATTTTTTGGCAGTAAGAAAGGGTAAAGTGCAGTGGCGGACTAAGCCCGTCAGAGGCCCGGGGCGGCAAAGCAGAATAAGCCCCCCCTAGGCTAGAATGGATCTAGGCAGCCCCAGATCTACGACTTTTCCAGACCTGGGCAGAAACTTGATAGTGGCGCTCCCTCTCGTGAGGTGAGCGATCGTCGCTTCGAGTGACGTTCGACCGCTCGGGTTTATTTGGTTCAGCTCATGTAGCCCCTAGTTTTAGATGCGACAGGGATTCCTCTGACAGAGACATCACGTACCCTATGCAAGCGTTCAAAATCGACTTATATACTAGGATATGTTCATAAATCAATTTAGGATGTGTTCAAAAACCAATCGGGTGTTTGAAACCAAATGAATAATTGATAGAACAACGTGCGCTGGATGCAAGGCGCTATGTAAATCAAGTTTTTTTTTCGATCAAACATATAAATTACGATTTTGGCACCCTTAAAACTGCCGCCCGGGGCAGGCGCTTCGGTTTGCCCCCCCTTAGATCCGGGGCTGGGTCTAAGTCTTTAAGAGACCCATGTTGTAGGAGGGAGGCAACACGAAAATCTTCCACAGCGGAACTGTTGAACTGAGTCATAGAAACGACCCATTCTCTTGAGATAAATAATGTCAACCAAGTGTAAACGTTGGGCGCGCGTTTGGCCTGTTTCCCGACTACACCGGTGCCGAAGAGATAAATGACACCAGTTCTTTGGAGTATCTTCCATTGAAATACCGGTAAATCAAAGACATCATTCCCACCTGACGCCTATGCTCTAAGGAATGTAATCCATAAGTTTAGACGGGGAATCTATCAAACCATTTCTGCAATGAGTCAAGGGTGTTTTCAAGTGTTTTGGGGCTCCAGAAGAGGTGGCTGCCAAATTCAACAGTGGTTAAAAGTATGTAATGGTGATGTATTCAAAGTATGTAGTCGTATATGCAAACCGGTTCCATGACAACTCAGAATCATGCAACTTCATCACCCCTTTGAAAAGACATTAGAAGTAACGAATTTTTATTTTCTAAAAACAGCCTAAAACCTAACCTAAGGTAGCCTATCTTTTTTTTATCCAGTCACCGTACAAACCTACATAAGTGCGTGGAAAGATATACCAAAAATAATATTTAATAGCTGACGTATACCCTGCTTTGCTCGGGGTTAGGAATGGTTTGGAGAAAAGATTTGAGGTTGTGAATTTTAGTGTACCTGAAAACTTGTGTAGTTCTAAGATGAAAATACATAATATAATATGTGTTTGTTTCACTTGATTGTGCCATGTCT
Organism: Limnephilus lunatus; assembly: GCA_917563855.2. Lineage (NCBI taxonomy): Eukaryota > Metazoa > Arthropoda > Insecta > Trichoptera > Limnephilidae > Limnephilus > Limnephilus lunatus. The sequence continues at coordinate 66,169,157 of OU830597.1, read as the reverse complement.
TCCTCGGGTGTCATCAACGTCCTCTTTCAATCACTTCCACGTCATACATTCTCCTTACATCCTTTTCTTCATTCATTACATACGCTTAATTATTTGTTTCACTTTATCAAGCTGTGCATTTTTCAGGCGTCCCTGACTTTTTCAACATTTCACTACTGTAAACCAGTTGGAACTGTTAAAAAAAAACTACATTACATGGACTTTCATTCGACTCCTTGAATCATTCCAGTGCAGAGATAATGCATTAGGTCTTCCTCGGGTACCCCGAGTTAAATTGTTGCTGTTAAAAAACAACATTTTATTGACTTTAATTTGACTCGTATGTACAAACATAAGTTTGAAGAAATTAAGTAAAATTTTTTTAACTCCACACCGAAGGTCCTTAGGAAATTAAATTCCCTCAGGGCCTTTGTCATCTTTGAAGATGCTGTGTGGAGGGTCTTTTTGAGGAGAGGAAGGAGCAAACATGGGTCTTGAAGAGACACTTAGTCGTAGAGGCGACCCATTCTCCTGGAAATATGTTGGTAAAAAATAAATAATATTATAATTATATACCTAGTGAAAAATTATCGTTCCTATCGGCTCCTAATGGACTTCGAGGTATTTCATGAGCTTGCAAAGTTTTTTTTTCAGAAAAATGCCTGTATGAGCGAACCTTGTTAAATACATTTTCTTTTATACAAATTAATTTGAAATGTCTGTGTTCACAAAACCATTTCCAAATTAAGAATAATCTACTCGCTGGATCATCCATAGATATCAGGAACAAGACGAAATTTTCGATTATTTGTAAAATTATGTAAATATTAAATCTATACCTATACATTGGTCAACACATTAACTACCAAAAGCCGACTAGACATCTTTTCGCTGCCAACCGGTAGTCAGTTTTTCTACCCAACATACTGGAAATAATTCTCATAATTACCTAAATCACTATACAGATTTCTAATTTGAACTATTCATTTATAAAGGATATTTACTACGAACTAAAAATAAATATGCACTATTATTTGTCAAAGTTTTACATGTTGAAGACAATATTTTTAATAAATACGAAATGTTTCTAGAATGAATCACAATACATTTTTTGCTCATAATTTCAACAGCCACTTGTTAAACGATAAATATTTTTTTATGACCTCGAGTGAAGGCTATCTTATGTTGGTTAGTGCTATGTACTAAACATTTTTCCCGCTAAATTACAAATGAAATTTGTTTTGACTAGTGTTTGAATATTATTCAAATATGGTTTGCGATTCAAAAAGGACTTGTATGTATATTGTTTACAAACATTCTTCTTCTTCAATGGCGCTACAGCCCATTTCGAGCCTTGGCCTCCTTCAAGTAAAGCCTCCACCGCCCTCTGTCCTCGGCTGTCGTCTTCCAATCTGCGACATGGAGTAGTCCTCTTGCGTCCTTCCTTGACATCATCCTCCCATCTCAGCTTAGATCTGCCCGCCTTTAGTTTATCTCCCGGGTGTCCTGTTAGAACCTTCTTCAGTACTCGTGTGCTTGGCATTCGGTGCACATGTCCGGCCCATCTAAGTCTTTGGAGTTAGTGTCTCAGTATTCAGTCATGCTTTCATCCTCAGATATCATCTTTAGCTTCATTACAGCTGTTGTTTTTTCATCGGATATATCTTATGGTTTCACTTTATATATACATACAATCAGATCGATAAATCTTAAATATATTGCAATAATAACCTTTATAAAATAATAATAAGGTTTTTAAAAATTCATTGTTCAATAAAGTGTTAAGAACTGTTATTTGTTACATTGATCCCAATTGTGATTTGATAACAGTTGAGGTTTAATCGATGGCTACCGCTTCCATTAGCAAGATTGTTTTAGGTTGCACTCCAATAGCAATTTTACCAATAAAGTCATATTGAGTATCCGCATTCATATCACCATCAAGGTACAAATAAATGAAATAATGTGTTACATACTGGGAAATTGGATGTAAAAAAGTAAATAAAAAAATAGTATGCATGATTTTTCACAATATATTTTTATTGTTTGAGTTTATTGTGAATTATCAAATCGGGATTGCATAAAAATACATCATTCATAAGGCACAAAGTTAGAATCTACCAGTAAAAACGTTAATATTTACACAATAATGCATGCACAATATTCAAGGTTAGGTATTGAACAGTAAGACAAAATTAAAAATTAATATTATGGCAGTTGCATAAACAGTGAGAATTTAAAAAAAAAATTATATTCATAGTTATTCTCAAAGAATTAATATTTTTCAAAATGTATTTTACGTAGGAATATTCTTCCGGAATGCATTTACATACATATTACAAAATACGTATCACACCTTCACGGAATGGTATAACAGTTATTATGTTTTGGTTTTTCACCATGGAACTATCCATACTCTTTTTTGGTTTTATAATGCCTGATTTATACAGCATCTTAAAACCAACTGGCATGGGTTTTGCTGGTAATCACAAGATTCAAGAAACAAATAGCTCTTTTCAAACCAGAAAAATATAAGAATTTAACCCTCATCTTGCCTATGAAAAAATTATAATATCTTGTATAATGGGACCAGTTTGGAAGACCGGTAGCAATAAACAAATTATTCAGTGTATACACTTAACTGTATGTGATGGAAATATGGAAAAAATCAGTCGGAAAAAAATAAAATATATCAGACATCGTAATCTTTAAATACACATAAAAAAAATTAATAATATTACAAAAAACATATGAAAAAATGGGTGCACAACAATTAATTCACTAAACTAAAAACAGGACGGCATGATTACAAAGCACATAATGTAAATAATTTTTTTTTTCTCAAAACATTTTACCACCAACAATTATGTAAATAAAATAGTCTTATTTCATACAAATAATTCATAAAAAAAACTATGAATATGAAGGCATGTAGGTATTATAACATAACATGGGTACAAAAATGAGTTTCATAAAAGATCTTTACGGGACCATTATTTTACGAATATCAATAAACATAATACATTGGCGTATTAATAATTATAAAGATAGGACGGAATGTAAGATTAAATAGCGCTATTCCTCATTTACCACTAATAAATTGTATAAATTGCCTTACAATTGTTGTAAGGCACAGAATTTTGTGTAGCTTTCATCATAATTATTCATACATGCAAATTCCAAGTGTTTTGTTGTATGGCTGTATTTATAAAAGCAATGTGATTTATAATATTTTGAGATTCAGACAATCCCACCTATACAACACTTGATCATTATAGATGGATGGAATGGGTATCCATACACAACCGTTAACTAATCAGGCACAAAATTGTCCAGTCACAATAATAAAATTGTATGAACTTTTAAATGATAAAAATTAAACACGTACAGAGCAAAAGAGAGACGACAGTATTGTAAGTGGCGGGGGCTGTAGCACTGGAGCTCCCCCAATAACTGTAGGAGAATACTTTCACATAGCTCTCCGTCTTCACCCAGGGATTGGACCCATCGTCAAAATGCATCGGGCACTGATCTCTCTCACGCTCATACTCCTGCATCTCAATAGCTACTCCAGCTCCTTCGGTGTAGTTGAAGGAGGTCACGTCTTGAAGCAGGTCGCAGAATGGACCGAGGGCTTGGGACATCAAGACTCGGTTCAAATCTGATCGCTGGTACACCCAACATCTGTATTTGGAGAAGGCATCCAATTCATCATACGTTATCAGGTATGATTTGAGATTCTCTTTCCAATAACCGATACACTTCATTCTATAATCGGGGTCGCTGTAGATATCGACGGGTCTTCCCAAATGGTCCACAGAGAGGCAGTAAGTCTCATCGATGGCAATTTCTTTCTGATCAGTATCGCAAACTGAGAAGTCAGATATGTTTTGCTTGCAGTAAATGTTAGGACGAGGGCTGAGGGTGACTCCTCCCAGGATTCTGGTTTCGAATGGAACATCTCCCTTTTGAGTGAAGTTAAACTTTCCGGCAACGGGACAACGTATAGCCACAGGATTCTTAGCTAGGAAGAGATCATACTTCCATTGATCTTTATTCTTGAATTGAACCCAAGAGCAGACAGTGTGGAAGTCATCTTTTATCACAGCAATACCTCTGCGGTACCTGGGAATAAAAATATTAAATAAATTATTTTATAATATTTACACAGAAAACTAAGTTTGGAATAATAACTCATATTAGATAATATCTTTTATCACAGCAATACCTCTGCGGTACCGGAGAATAAAAATATTAAATAAATTATTATATAATATTTACACATAAAACTAAATGTGGAATAATAACTCATATTAGATAACATAAAAGCAATTACATATAATGAGACTTACCTAATAATATTCTGGTGCTGTGGCACGAAATCGAAACAAACAAAATCTTTTTGACATCCATCCACAGTAAGGCGAGCCATCATCACTCGGGAGTCACGCTGTTCCCTGAAAAACAATAAAGAAAAAATATTTGTTGTAGAGTTTGTTGCAAATTAATTTAAAACAAAGTGATCCTTAGAATGTTACATAATATTACTAAACAATTCAAGCGAAAGTATGATGGTACCTGCACACGTAAATGGTACGCCTGTATCGTCCCTCGTCTGGATACCAAGTCTCAATAATGTGGGTCTCATTAATAAACACATCAGCATCTATGTTAGCAGTGTTAATCCATTCCCCAGAGAAGTTTTGCGGCAAGCGACACCCAGGTTCTACGATTTCAGACTGTTGAGAAAAAAAAAGGTTTTAGATACAGTGGAACCTCGCATAAAGAGCACAATTGGTTCCCGAATCTTACTCTTAATGCAATTTTGAACATTTGTGTGAAAAAAATTTTCCCATATAAATTTATGTAAAATATGATAATGCTTTCCATGCCGAAATAAATATTCACATTTTTTTATAGTGACGTGAAGAACGATATGTCGCTTGTTAAGACGTCACAGAGTTGATGACCCCCCCCCCCCATTGGAGGGTTTTGAGTCGTAAATAAATGTAGCTTCGTTCAATAAATAAGTGGTCTTGACGTGTGCGGTGAAGGAGGAAACCATATGTTTCCCTATAACGCCTTTGGGAAAGTGGTGGGGTACCCTCCAATGACAATTCTATAAATATAATAAGTATTCTTTTAGGACCAAACCTTGACAGGTGTTATTCGCAGCCTTTCAGGAGATTTCTCAGGGGTTTTAAGCACATTACACTCTGCAGTAATAGAAGCTCCAATGTACAAATCATCATCTCTGTTCTTGAGGAAGCATCTGTATTTTTCATCTTTACGAGATTCTTTAGTATTGGCAACAGCAAAGAAATGATTTTTACCAACAAACCAATCCCCTACAAAAAATTATTGTTATGAACAAAATTTTATAATATTCTGAAGAAAATAGTAAAGTTGCCCAATTCCACCTCACGCAGGTAATAAAAAAAATTACACTTAATTACCGCTGGAAACAATTATTTAAGTCGGGGGAGACGTAACACATGCGCAAAATAGGTTATCAGGTACTTAGTATGGATTTTTTAAAAAATTTTGCATATTTCGTAATCTTCAAACTTAACTTATGATTGAGAAAAAATGGAACATACATGCTTTCTTTTACCATCTCTCCCGACATAAATAGTTATTTCTTGTAGAATGTTATTTTAAAAACTTTTGCAAATTAAGAAAGAGGCGGTATTTGGCAACTTTACCGAAAAAAACAATAGAAAATACAGTATGATATCTTACCGAGACAACTGTACTCAACAATTCCGTCAAATGTACCAGACATTCCAAGGCAACTCTTGTAGGTGATGTTAAATTTCTGATTAGTGATGAGGAACTGAGTACCGGCTGTCTGACAGGACCTGATCTGGGCATCTGGTGCATCGCATTCTCCAGTAAAGCGGAATCGATTCTGGTATGCAAATTGCCACACACCTTCCAGCGATGAACGGCAATTAACCTGGATGAGAAAAACAACAAATTACAAAATTATTCTCATTGGGTACCTACTTGCAAAGTGATAATGAAAATTAACATTTGATGGAACTTACCGGAACATAGTTCTCACTGAACAAGGTAACGATTTGCTGATCTGGATTAAGGCCCTTGCAGACTCGGTCCACCGTTGGCTCTTCTCCAGGAGCCAGGTTGACACACGGAGTCTCCATCTTATCCAACACATTTACAGTTCGTACTAACAGCTTCACGCAGTAGTAGCATGATGAATGTCTTAAGATCAGGGTGTAGTTAAGATGGTAATCGTCTTGTATGTTTACACAAACACCCCTAAAAAGGATATATTGAGAATATTATAATATTACAGTACCTATGTTAAATAATAGAAAAAACTACGGTAATTATCGGTTCGTACTGGCCACACTTATTACAAATAATTTTTAGAAAAAAACTTTAGATTCGCCTTAATTACTATAAAAGGAAACTTTTTGGCTTGGGGGCGGCGGAAAATAATGCATTTTAATTTTCAATTGCGTAAATTAAAATTCACTTCGCGACTCTACACGATGTCAAATCGCGGCCATTGATACGTCAATGTTATGTTTTTCCGCCGCCCCCAAGCCAAAAAGTTTCCTTTTATAGTAATTAAGGCGAATCTAAAGTTTTTTTCTAAAAATTATTCGTAATAAGCGTGGCCAGTCCGAACCGATATTTACCAAAACTACTAAGTACAGACAAATTATTATCTAATTGACTCAATATAAGACTCCACATACCTTCTTGTCATTTCTTCAGCATTGATTTCAGTAAGAGTGCTTTTCCCGTTTTCCCAAGAAAACCAGGCACCACGAATAACTAAAGGAATCTGACATTCAGAGCTGACTCCAGCAACTGTAAATAAAGAGAATATTATAATAATGAAGCTTCGAATACAACATAAACTAGCAAAAATTCAAGACTCTTCTCAGATAAAAGGAGAGTAAGCTTCCTACCAAAGCATGCAGAGCAAACGATAGAAAACGAGTTCATTCATATATTATTAGAACATATTTCAATAAGGGTCTGCAATTCAAATAGTCAAGTCGAGTCACTCGCTCTGAATCATTTTTTTAGGGCGTTGACCAGCGTAAACAAGAAATGTCAATGCATAATATTTACCAAACAATAAAATAAATCCAAATAACATCGTCTTGTTGATACACAAGGAATTCGATTCAAGAATCCCCATTGTAAACAGGTCAGAAATTTATCGGAAAAAAGAAGGCGTTCACTAATCCATGTGTACAACAAAAAACATTCGTCGGCAGTTGACAAAATATTGACAACAGATAAATATTTTTCTTCTTTGCTTTTTAATTTTACCATAGACAATATACTATGGTAAAATTAACTCTAGGTAAAGCTTGGTCATAATAATTTTTGGTTGAAGATTGAAAGAACGCCCGTCGCCCATTACATTGTACACTTTCGCCCACACTCCTCGGCTCCCTGGCTAATAGCACCTCCCATATGTACACGTCGCGTCGGAGCGACCGAGTCCTATGCCACTCCAGGCCGCCGCGCAGAAAAGTTTGCCGTAAGCGAAAATGTTTCCTAAAACACGGAAAGGCGATTTGACATAGTAAATAAAAACTAAAATATTGGATACGCCCGGGTTCAAGGGAGTAATCCGCATTTTATTAAAAAACTTCGGATTTTCCATCATTTACGTCTATTTATGGTCGGACTTCCGCAAAAAACAGTGTTTTTTTAAGGGGGTAAATTTTCATAATATATAAAATTCAAGTATACAGATCGACGCAGTTTTTTTTTCAAGTAAAATGGAACCAAAAATTGAAAATCGACAAAATGTTGGTTACGTCCATTAGCCTTTCAGCCGTCGATATGGCATTTTCTACAAACCTTGGGTTTAAAAGTTAAGCACAAAAGTGTGTAGGAACCTTAGTGAAAAATATCAAAGTTCCAAAGACTAGAAAATCATTCAACCACATTCAACCTCCTGTCAAATGTCAAATTGAAATGGCTGATGAAGTGGACGAATATTCTTGTGTTTCTCGGGGAAAATTAAATCTAAAAGGTGATTCCGGTGTCAGTAAAAAACGAAAGAAGAATAAGGATAAAAAATTGGCCGAACAGGCCGGCAAGGTCGCAGAGTCAGAAGTAAAACAATCTGTGACCGAGTCAAAAAGAACTCCTGCTGAGCAGGCTTTTCAGAAAATGCACGATAAAATGGTAAATATTTACTATTAGATGTAATAAAATATGTTACTTAATTTTTGTCGAGCATAAATGTACAGACATTCCGTTTTGTCTTATGTTGTCCATTTTTAAGAAAGTGCACAATCACAATCCTAACAGTAATTATCGAGGCTAACCCTACTACTTACTTTACTTTTAAATGTGTAATTAAAACTTAGAAAAACATGCTGAAATTCCGTGATAACATTACTATAGATTATATAGATATTTCCAAAAAAATTACATTAACACAAGAAAGACCCGTTGCCTTCATTTCGACGGCTGCCCTATGTAATGATGCTTATGATGATATTTTGTTTAATATTTATCTAATTTAATAAAACTTTTATTAATTATGTCGTAATTTATTAACTTTTATTAACTTTTATTAAAATGTCTTACTCCGCTTACTCATTAATACAGAATATTTTGTATTCCATTGATTTTCAAAGTGGGGGGCGCGAAGATATGTGGAGGGGGGCGCAAGCGCGGGCGGCGGTCACCACTCCGCTCTTCATTCCAAATCTTGTCAAAAACATGCAAGCTCATCCGTTGCATTGACTTTTCTTATAACAAGGGTGTAAAAGAAATATTTTTATAATAAAACATCTAAAAATGTATTTTTGGGCTTTATTACTTACCCTTATATTTTACAATTGCTTGGCGAGCCCACTTGCTGGGCCCTGGGCCGAGGGGAGGCGTGGGCATATTCATTTTAAGTAGTAGGGAGGCGTGATACTTATAAAGTTTGGGAACCCCTGTTGTATTCAAACAGTTAGACTTAGCTTTATTTTCACGAAAAGTGAGTATTTATGTCACGGTAGACAAAAAAACATGCAAAAAATTTGCATTTAACATTTTAATTTTGAAAAATTTAATTCACGTACGCAGTAATGCCATTGTGCATTTACCATTTTTATTTCATAGACAATCAATCATAATTACACAACCCCGTTATACCCTGCCTTGCCAAAAAACCATTAAAAACCTGGGTTGTTTTTTAAAATTATGATGACATGCAGCTTTTGTAGTTTGACCTCAACCTAAAAAAGGAACACTCCGTATTATCCGTGCATCAAACTTCGACAACACAAACTTCCGTATTATCCGTGAGGTGAACCAACTGCATATTTACCAAACTTTTTATGATTTACACCAATGGTGAAAAATGCAGGGATGTGTCTAACTTCCTCATTGAAATACAATTATTCATACCTACAAAGACCGCTGCTGTTGATGTGACGATTGGGGCCATTAAACCGAGTTAGTTTGCAACTTACCCATTCCACTTTGCGTGACGACCAGATTAAATAGCCAGGTTATTCCCCTCCCTACTCTTACCCTTCTCTGTCCCTGCCCACTACCTTCAGCCTTACAGCATACCCCAATTGTGAATGCCATAAAAATACACGAAAAAGCAGACTTTTTCAATTCTACCAAAGATGGTGTCGACATTATTAGTAAATATCCTGATTTATGGACACGGTTATTACGCAAAAAAATATTTTAAAATATTCTTTGCACTTTGTATCAGTTAGATAACAATGAGAAACAACTATTTCAGTCACTGGAAATGTAAAATAATTAATTTGACTAGCCATTTCATCCAAAATACAGACAATCTGATGTCTTTAGTTCACGCCATGTTTTGTCACAGGTAATAATTTAAAAATTCTTGATCGAGAAACCGAAACTTTTAATGTTATTGACAATAGAAAATTGTACCAATTCTATGTATATCTTCTAGGTGTACGTCTTATATTAAAATAATACTAAAAAAATAGTTTGTATTTCAGCAAAAGGAGCGGATCGCACAGAAAGCCGCCATGACTCACAAACAGCGGGTGGAGAAATTCAACCAGCACTTGGACAGTCTCACCGAGCACTTTGACATTCCTAAAGTTTCATGGACCAAATAAACTAAAACTTGCTAATCCTCTATTTTTGACTTTGCAAAAGTAACTAGATATTAACATTCTAATAAAGTTTTAAATTTCCTAAAACATCTCTTGGACTAAAGCGGAGATATTAAATACCTATTTAATACCTTCATTTTATTCATATGAATCTTTATACACAAATATTAAATATGGAAGGTAAACGAAAAAAAGTAGTTCTAACCATAAAAGAAAAACTGGACGTCATAACGCATCTGGAGAAAGGCGAGACAGTGGTCAGTGTGAGTGATCTATTTGGCATTTCAACCACAACCGTCAGAGACATCAAGAAAAACAAGTCTAACTTATATGAGTTTATCACACGGATGGAGGGCATTAATTCAATGAAACGCAAGTCTATGAAGAAATCCAAGTATGAAGAAGTGGACGTTGCTCTTTTAGATTGGTTTGTTCAGAAACGGGCTGAAGGTCTTCTAATATCTGGTCCCATGTGTGTTCGCCAGGCCAAGTTTTTCCACCAAGCCTTCGGGCTGGAGGGAAACTTCAACGCCTCCACCGGATGGCTGACCCGATTTAAGCAGAGATATGGAATATGCGAAATAGTTGAAGAATCACCCATTATCCATTCTTCGGATGATAACCAATTTGTTAAGTTGGAAAATATTCAAAATAACAATTCCATTATTCCAGGAAAGAAAATGCCAGCAAAGCGGACTCTAGCATTCGATTTCAAAAAGTATGATCCGGATCCCCTTGCAAAAGTTATTGACTTTATCGATTTAAATAACCCCACAGTTATGCAGCAAAGTACTGTACATTCAGAAGAGGTAGTTGAAGATGTGAAAAACATTAAAGACATTTCTGCGATAGGAACCGAAGGCAACCAAACAGCATATTTGACAAATAAAGATGCCGTAAGCTCCGTAAATAATGTATTGATCTACATGAGGCAGTCAGGATTTGATGCTAAGGACATGGCAGCGATAAAGAGAGTGAAAAAGAAAATTAGTGCGATAGGAAAAGTCCTAAGTAGCAAATCATAAAAAGTTGACAAACTTTTCAATGCAGTTGTAAGACTATAATCTGAAAAATGTAAACTAACAATTATTTGTGTTGTCTTTTACTAAGTGTTAACTTTACGGATAGTATTATGGACAAGATAAACATTATGAAAAGTAAAGATCAAGCATTAATATTTTTAATTTTTATTTCTAAATAAATTGATGCATGTGTGATCCCCACAGCCTATCTATAAAATATTATCTTGCTAAAAAAAAGTGCTAAGTATTATTGATAGATTACATTCGTATGACAAATCATCGAGACGCGTCACGCGTTAGTCGCATTCGGATCATGAGTCCGGTTGAATGCGTACGGCACCCATGACATGACCCGACCCGGATTCACTAATTACCTCTAGTTACTAATTGCAATACTTCTTTTAAGTCAGGTTCTTCAAAAAATTAAGAGCCTTGTAATTAGAAACATTTTGTTGGATCATCAAATCCTCCTCAAATAAACTCGCAATCTTCTTTTACTTGTTCACATTTAGGAGCAGCAGTACAGAGAAATCGAACGAGCTGTAACCAGTGGCGTAGCAAGGGGGGGGCGGTCCGCCCAGGGTGCCACTCGACCGAGTGTTAATGGGGGGTGGGGGGGGGGGGGGGGGGGGGGGGACACCACATTACCCGCCCCGGGTGCCACCCGAGCTAGCTACGCCACTGAAAAAATCAATAATTTTTTTTATAAACTATTCTTATTTTTAACTTTTTTGTTTTTTTTTCAATTGATGAGCTATAAGTATCTTAAATCATAAGAAACAATTGGATATTGTCACTAAAACAATAATTAAAATGGTTCCAAAGCATTTTTTCAGTCTGTTTACTTGATAGCTAAGGGGATGGGATGTAAAAAAAAATTGGACCAATAAACATCCAGAATCATAATCTGCAAGCTTTTCTGAGTTCAAAATTATCCACAGAATGCGGCACTCATATTTTGCACACTCAACACCATCCAGCGCCCGGTCTATAACCTAAGATGGCGATGGAAGAGGAAAGGGATGCAGGGAGAGGAAATATGATATACTATATACCCTTCCTTTGTTATGGTTTGCTTTTTATTTGCAATTTGGTTTCAAATCATGTCTGAGAGTGGAAGTTCCTTCTATTTTAGAAGAAAAGTGAATGTGTACAATTTAACAGCCCACTACTAAGTAACAAAAAAAAGAGAAATGTAAGGAAAATATGTTAGGAAATGACTTAGCGAATGCTTTAAGGTTAAACGTCACGTACGTTATAATCTACGCATTCACAGATGGCGCCAATCAAATTATTTTAGGTTTTTAATGCTTTTTGCACGTTCCGCTTTAAAATATGAACGTAAATTAATTGTTTGCGATCGTACATATTTAATTAGAAAATAAAAAAATTGTTTTGTCCATAAACAAACCCAAATCTTTCAAGAAAGGCTGAAAAATACAATATTGGATTGAGTCACCGATACAAAATTGAATTTTTCAGCCTTTCTTGAAAAATTTGGGTTTGTTTATGGACAAAACAATTTTTTTATTTTCTAATTAAATATGTACGATCGCGAACAATTAATTTACGTTAATATTTTAAAGCGGAACGTGCAAAAAGCATTAAAAACCTAAAATAACTTGATTGGCGCCATCTGTGAATGCGTAGATTATGACTAGGGATGTTATGGAGCTCCGTATCCGTAACCGAAACTATCGGATATCCGAAATAAAAAAATATCCGTAACCGTAACCGAAACCGATATAAAAGTTTCGGATAAAGGCGGAGTCTAAATGACAGGTTACGACCTGTTTTTGTTTGTTTTGCCCGGCTGAGGCGCTACTTGTCACACAAGCCACGCGTGCAGGCGGGTATAACAAAATAGTCTCTCCCACACGTAGAGTTCAAAGTGGGAGTTTTTGAGTATTAAAATTACAATTAAGGTTTAAGTTTTTAATAAACATTTTGTAATGGTTTCATTATTTACAAAATTCATTAAGAACTGTTTTTGTTATTATGTACCTACTTAGATTACAGTAACAGTGTACCAAGGTTTTATTGCAATATTATTTTTGTTTTATTATAATTTTCTTTTTTATATTTTTAAGTACATAGTATGTATGTATGTATGTACTACATACCTTCACAGTTCATAGGTACCTACAAACCTACATATCACTTAAAGTTGCTAAAATAATAGTTGTTTATTTGACTGATTGTAAAAACATTTGATAATATAGACTAGAAATAAAAGTCAAATCTTTCTGTTTGTATTTTACTTATAAAATTTTAAAATTCTAATATCCGTAACCGAAATTATCCGAAACTAGCGGATAATCCGAAATAATTTTATATCCGTATGCGTATGCGAAACCGGTATAATATTATTCCTATATCCGTATCCGTATCCAGATCTGAAATTTCATATCCATAACATCCCTAATTATGACGTACGTGACGTTTAACCTTAAAAAACATTTTAGATTGCTTGTTTGCTGAAAATAATTTGACTTAATTAATAACACAGAGTGTTTGTGCATTCCGCAAAATAGGAATTATTTTATAAGAACCGCAGTTCTAAATTTCCTTAAATTACTTGGGTTACCATGAAGTACTCGATACCTGGACATTCCTGCAAACAAGAGGTTGACGCTCACAGTGCCGTCTTCCATGGTCATGTCCACCTCTCTATCAGTGAATAGAACACGGTATCACTTCTATATGCACAGTACCTATGTGTTAATTTCACTACAATCTTCAAATCTGCCTGATGGACATTGTAACACTATCCAATAGGCTATAGATATAGAAGGAGGAGGCGCAACATGGTATATTACCCCGAATTGTTTTAATTTTTTTACATAGGTCGACACCAGAGGCCCTGAAGAAAATATTTTCCCTAAGGGCTTATTTTTTTTTTGGAAAGGAAGGAGAGAAGAAAGGAAAAGGATGGGTAGGAATCTTAGCGGTAAGTGTGTCCAGGAATGATGGACATATGAATCATCCCTCCCACTGCAGTGCAAGATGATGGGTCGAGAGACTGCAGCTGGAGAGGTCAAAGGGTATTCCACAACCGGCCTTTCCCGATTCGGCTCGCCACGCAGTTGATGGGCAGTCGCTTTCGCTGCCAAGACCTGGATAAACCTCACCTCCATGTACTCGGGCACCCCTGCTAAGTCACCAAATTTAGAACACCACTTGGGGTGACTTATGGCAATTTTTAAAAAAATCCTAAAAAATAAATTTCATAACAAATTTAAAAAAAATAAATCATGAGAATACTTTTGTCCCTGAAAATCTCGATTCACAAAACTTCTATCATAACTTTAATTTAAGGGTCTTGTGTTATTGTTTTTGCAATTTAGTTATTGTTTGATTTTATTCCTAAATTAAATTTATAAGAGAGATGTGCAAAAACACCTTAATTACTGTAAGAATATAAAAGTGAACAAGGTTCCATCTGGTGAATGAACTTTTTTCACATTGAAATCACTTAATTGCGTAACAAGGTTTCAACTGGTAAAATTTCTAAAATTGGACATCATAAGTGCCCCCCACACGCACACTTCGGAGCGACCGAGTCCCACGCCACTTCAGGCCGCCGCGCAGAAAAGTCTCACGGTGAACTGCGCTGTAAACCTATCGGTCTGTACTTTTCTGCGCGGCGGCCTGAAGTGGCGCGGGACTGGGTCGCGCCGAAGTGTGCGTGTGGGGGAGCCTATAATATACCAAACCACCCACATGGACATCTTGAATAGTGATGGGTGGCTTGATTTATTATGGAGCTTCTCCTTTTTATTTTAGGGATGTCACTAGAACAATAACGGAGTTATGACGATTTCTGTATAAACATACGCGTTGACGTGTAAACACGCTTATTGTACTTAACTGATGTCGGCATATTAACGTATATATCTGCTTATGTTGCTGAGTGGTTAAAAGGTGGTTCGGCAAGAGATAATAATCGAGACGAAGCTGTCAGTGCATAAATCAGTATATGCCGCATCCTTACATTATGATCACTGGTTTATGTTCTATGGTCCAAGTTGCAAAGATTTTTTGAAAGGAATTAGATTTTTTTTAGAAAATGGGATCGATTACGAAGCTCAACGGTCCAAGATGTTGCTCAGAATCAATCCCTGCCACCATCCTGCCACTCTTTACAGAAATTACGTAGATGAGATGGTTTAAACATATACTCAAAATGACAGAAAACCGACTTCGGCCTAAAATTCTATACACAGTTCCAGATGAAAGATGTCCATTGGGCTGCCCCAGGCAAAGTTGAGGCAAGCAATTCCAGAGGCAGTGGATGGAGGACGCCTGAAGGGACCTTGAAGCAACTGTCCCTGACCAGAATAAGATGAGGGTATGAAGATGAGATAAAAAAAGTTATTTTGGGCTTCCGGTGAAAAGTGCTTTTTGCTTTAGGTTTAGGTTTGGTCTTTGAACAGTTCAATACCAAATTACCTTCGAAGTTACATTCCGCAATCTACACAACTTCAATGCTACGCAAAATGCTGAAATTTGGCTGGAGAGGCGCACATTTTTATGTAACCGTAGCCTTAGCGCCACACTTGACGGAAATTCCGTCGCGGATCTTCCGCGACGGAACGCCAATACATGTAATTGCATATAAATTACAAATAGCGGGCACACTACGCGGAAGATCGGTCGTTCCGTCGCGGACGATCGGTCGCTCCGTGGCGGACCGCTCGCAGACGCGTCTGTTCCGTCCTCCGCGCACCGATCTTCCGTCTGCGTAAGATCGGCGACGTCGCATTCCAGGTATTTGAATGCATCGCGCCACATTCGACGGATAATCCGCGGCGACAGCGCACGTACAGGATGTTCGACACAGAACGATTTATTATCGAGGTGCAAAATAGAAAGAAACGAGCATGGGAAGAAATAGCAAAATTATTTTACGATAATTGGGATAGAGAAATAGAAACATCGGGAGGTATAGCCGATCTAAGTTTTGTATTTTGCTTGGTAATATAGTCCTTCGTTAAATTCAGCAATACATCAAATGATTTTATGGACATTCGAATGCTTTATCTGGATAATGTCTTAGTTGCATATACAAGGTATGAAATTGCCCAATTTCTAGTCGAAGAGTATTTAAGAGATGAACCCAATATTTACAATTTATTTTTCTTTCTTCTTCTAATGCCTCATAAATAGCTATCACTTCTATCGGATCCATTACGACCACACCGTATAAGCGTTGGCAGTCGACGGATAATCTGCCATTGAAAATTCAGTGTGGCTGCAACCGCGGAAGTTACGCGGCGGAATTCCGTCCAGTGTGGCGGAATTTCCGTCAAGTGTGGCGCTAGCCTTAGAGTTACGAAGATTGCATATTGATATTACGATATACAAGGGAAACAAGTGTTTTGGGGTAGGGTTCAACTTTTTTCGTGTTTGAAGCTATTGCAATTTTTAAACACTAAAGTATATTTCAAATACAAAAATCAAAAAGAAAATTACATCTAGTTTCCAAAATGTAATTTTCTTACGATTTCTTCAAAAATAAGAAATATATAGGACATTTAAAATACCTTGGAAAAATTCCGAAATTCGTTGAGAAATTATTATTGAAAACAGCATATTTATACAACTGATAAACTACCCTCTTTGGCTAGATGAGCAATGTATAATAATAATAATACTTGGCTGATTTATAAAGCGCCGTTTTTGTGAAAAATCACCTCAAGGGCGCTGTACATATAAGCATACAATAAAATAAAATTAATACGATAGACTTACAACTAAGATTCAAAATTATAACTAGGTACTTACATTTAAGACTTATCTATTATGTACATAGCTAGTGACTTACGACTATGACTTATTACTACTGACTGAAAACTAGTGGCATACATATATATTTACAAATGTGACTTAAAATTAGAGATTTACAATTTACATTTAACAATAAATATTTTTTAGTTTTGCGAGGTGTCTAATATTACCAAGTGATCAACAAAACTCTACCGATATAGGTACAGACAGAGAAGAAAGTTATTGCTGCAAGTCGAAGCAGTTTGATGATTTTATATATACATACATACATATTTTATTCTACACATTTTACAAAATATTTTATACCCTTTTTTAATATTAATATTGTTAGCGCCAGAAGAAGAAGGAAGTTCGTACATAATATTACAATATTTTATAACACGGTTTTGAAAATGATTTTAATGGGTTAACTGTATTTAAAGGAAAGCATAGGTATCTTAAATGAATGAATGAATCTAATCGTCGATCTCAACCGCAATAAGATAATTCATCGCTCAACAACAGATTGGATAGAAATATTTGAATGGAAAAGCGAATTTATGGAAATGAGTGTTTAAATAGGTAAGTTTTAAGTTTGGATCTAAATTCTGTTGGGCTGGTTATGCATCTTAATTCCATAGGAAGTTTATTCCAAGCCTCAGGGCCTGATACTCCGAATGCACGATCACCAAAATTTGTGTTCGGATTTCGCTTAAGTTCTTTCAACCTTCCGATTGCAGATGATGTCGCTGATCTAAGAGTTGACTGCTTTAGACCAATATTTTCCGGAATGCATAATTCAGAGATATAGGGTGGAGCCATTTCATTGAGAGCTTTAAACACCATCCAGCATAACTTGTATTGGATCCTTTCAGGACACTTCAGCCAGTGAAGATTTCGAAGGTGTTCCGAAATGTGCGAAAACTTGGGTACCCCAGTAATTAGCCGTGCTGCGGCGTTGAACACTGTTTGTAGTTTATCAGTTTGGCATTTAGGAAGTTTTGCATAAATGCCATTACAATAATCAAGACGTGAAACTATGTATGAGTTCACAAGAAGCTTAGTTGCCTCCGTTGAGAGGTTCCTACGAACTGATTTAAGTTGTCTTAGATAGAAAAACCCAGTACTGACGGTCCTATTTACTTGACTTTTCAGCGAAAGGTCTGAATCCAGATAAACACCTAGAAGTTTGACGGTTGTTTTTGCAATTACGTCGCTACCGGAAATAGAAATTGGTGAGTTGTCTATTAAATGTTGGCGTCTATTCGTGGCTGCCCAGAGAAACTCGGTCTTTGTGGGATTTAACTTAAGTTTGTTCGAGGACATCCAAAGACTGATCGCTTCTAGACACTCAGTTGTGCGAATTTTAAGGCCGTTGATCTCATTTGGTGTGCAGTAAAAATATACTTGCTGATCGTCAGCATAACAGTGAGATAATAGACCAAATGACTCGATAATTTTTGCGACATCATTTGTGAAGATAATGAAAAGAAGTGGACCCAAAACGGATCCCTGAGGTACCCCTGAAGAGAGTTTTGTGAAGTTGGACTGTTTGTTTCCAACTTTCACTGCTTGAGAGCGATTGGATAGATAAGATTGTAGCCATTTTTTTATGTTAGAGTGTAAACCAAATGTTACTTCTAGTCTCTTAATAAGGAAGTCGTGGTCAATGGTGTCAAATGCGGCGCTCATATCTAAAAGTGAAAGAAGGGCTAACTTACCTGATTCTATGGCAAGGGTTATATCTGAGAGGACACGAAGTAATCCGGTTTCTGTTGAGTGGAACTTTCTATATGCGGATTGATGATCAGTAAATAATTTGTTAACGTTTAAGTGGGAAGTTATTTGAGACGCAACAATTTTTTCAAGTAGTTTCGCTACGAAAGGCAGATTTGACACAGGTCGGTAGTTACTCAAATTGTCGGCATCAAGCTGCGGTTTATATCTTCCCATGAACTACTTGTTTAATAGTTTCTAAGTAGTAAGCATCCATAGTTTTTACAAGGCTGTTGAAGTATACGGAATAAATAATTTTATTGGTGTTTATTTATGTTTATCTTTAAATTTTTCAAATAAAGACAACAAAGTTTAATGTACATTGCTGTTGAGAAATAGACTCAAGTATTTTTAAACTCCTCCCATAAAGGGCGTGAAATCCGATTTTTTCCTGAACTATTGGATCGCCTTAATTAAAAAAAAACTGTCACTTCACTTTTTCTCGTTCCATACAATATATATTTTTTTAAATATTGAAGTTTGCTTTTCATTTCTAAAATTTAACAACAAGAAACTGATATTTTGTGCATCGCATGCACACTTAAAGGGTCAATTTCTTTGATACGTTTACCAACATATACCTATGTATTAGATACTTACGTTATAAAAAAATATATTATTTATGTCTTACCCCGCTTCACGGTTAAGGTTAAACGTCACGTAAATCATAATCTACGCATTCACAGATGCCGCCAATCAAATTTTTATTGGTTTTTAATGCTTTTTGCACGTTAAGCTTCAAAATATTAAGGTAAATTAATTGTTAGTTTGATATTATCTTCAAAAATAACATATATTTTTTAAGAGCTTTAAAACTTCAAATGTTTAAGGGAGGTTTGCAAGAAATCGGTAGAAATTCGGATAGCGGCCTCTTAACCGGCGAAGTTTCCGCAAAAAAATTATGGTATAAAACATTGATTAAAACATTAAAGAAAACATAAAGTGGTAGAAAAAAAAAATATATACAACAGAAATGAAAAAGCACAAAATAAAGCACGTAGGATAGAAAAGATGTGAAGTTAAATAGTGAACCCGTATAAAATTAATACATGTTCACATCATAAGATAACTTTCAAGGATGAATATTAGCCATTTGCCAGCGTCCTTGAGGGGATTTTTACAAAAAACGGCGCTATATACCTAAACCATCCAAATATTTGGATGGTTTATATAATAATTTATTATAAAACGAAGTAAAAAGTAACGAATGAGAAAATAACATACAGCAGGAGTGTTTTCAATTATGAATTTAATAAATTGGCCTGAGGACAAATGGAAAATATCAGCTTCGTATATAATTGTATTTTGTGTGCGTCCTTCGGAGAAATTAATGTTGTGTGTAATTTGTTATTGAGTGTGGGATGTGGGATAGTTGGTTTGACCTTGTATTTCTTATTGGACAGTGGAAATGAATGTGTTCTTGAAGATAGTTGTTGTCAACAACGTTGTTAATGATTTTGAATAAAAATATATTTCTTCTATCTTCTAAGGTTGATAAATTATGGAATGTTAATGAGTCTTTTAGGTTTTCTGATGTTCGAAAGGATTTAAAGTCTAGGTGTTTCTATATCTTTTTTTGAATTCTTTCTAACATTAAAATATTAACTTTGTATTGGGGATTCCATATGACTGATCCGAATTCTAATATTGAGCGAACAAAAGGGTCAAACAGTATTTTGATTACATGTGGTGACCTGACTGGTTCAGTTACTCTTATGATGAATCCTAGAAGTTTGTATGCCCTGTCACAGATGGAATTTATGTGTGTTCGGAAAGACATTTCGGAGTCAATTATTATTCCTAAGTCCCTAACTTTACAACTTCTTTTTATTTGTACGTTATTGATTTTGTACGGGAATGTTATGTTAGGGGGTTCTTGTTTTTGGTGAACGATATTGTGTTACATTTTTCCAGGTTAAGGAACAGTTGGTTGTTCGCACAATATATTCCAAACCTATTAATATCCTCTTGCAATTCTAGGCTGTCATTAATATTAGTGATTTTTTTGTAAATTTTAGTGTCATCAGCAAAAATTTGGAATTTGGAATTTTTAAAACATTTAACTATATCATTGATATATAAAATAAACAAGAGAGGTCCGAGATGTGATCCTTGTGGAATTTCTGAAGGTATATTGTAAAAACGCGAGGAGAAACCCTTAGCTCTAACTGCTTGACTTCTGTTTGTGACATAGATATGAATTGATCCATCTTAGAAGGTCACCATTAAAACCGATTTTAACAGCTTCTTCAGAAGCAGTTCAATGTTAATTTTATCAAAGGCTTTTGATAAATCCGTATAGATAGTCTATTTGATTTTTATTTCCCATGAAATTTAAAATAAAATCTTTGTATTCCAAAAGGTTTGTCTCGACCGACCTTTTTCTGAAGAAGCCGTGTTGATTTTCAGATATTTATTTATTTATTATTTAAACGCCCGTACATAGGGCTATTACATACATAATACAGGTGTATCGAACATTTACAAACATTACATATATATATAGAATAACATACAGTACATACATACGATGTATATTAGTACAACAAATATTTATCATATTACAAACATATCAGTTACATAAATAACTAGTTATTTTTGCTTTGATGCAAGATGATGAGGTTTTGAAAATATCGAAAAGGTCTGTATACGTATTGGCAGTTCGGTGAAAACGCACTAACGCATATGATTGTTTGTACTGCTGTCTGTTGATCAAGAACTATGTTTTCCATGATCTTGCTGACAATTGGGAGTTTGGAGATGGGCCTGTAGTTGGTGATATTATTTTTGTCCCAGCTTTTGTGGATTGATGTAATGAGTGCTTGTTTCCAGACGTTGGGGAAGTTGCCTTCTTCAAATGACATTTTGAATAGCAAGGAGAGAGGATAAGCCAATTGGTCCCGGCATTTTACATAAAATATGGATGGAATTAAATCAGATCCCGCACTTCTATTCCGATAAAGTTTTTTAAAAATAACTAAGTACACATGATTGATTAAAGTTAATAGTGTGTATATATATAGATTAGAGTTGTCCTCATTATTCTCAGAGTTTCTAAAATTGAGGCGAGAGTTGGAATTTTCTACAAAAACTGATCTAAAACAATCACTAAAATTGTCGCATATGGATTGTCCATCAGTGCAGGAAATATCGCCAAGATACATTTGCTTTGGTAAATCGGAAGAGGATTGTTTCGATTTAACAAATGACCAGAACTGTTTGCTGTCATAATTAAGTTTTCATAACATTCGAGCGAGATCTTCTTTTGACGATTTCTCAGTACTGAAAATGATTATATTATAACTTGACTAAAACTACCATAAATAAGTTGTAAATACTCGAATATAATAATGAGAAATTGACCGTTTTACGTAACAAAAACGCTATTCTTAATAAATTTAAAAACATAAAAGCGGCGCGTGGTCAAAAAACTCTTCGTTGCCCGTTCGAAATAATTACATTTTAGAGATTATTTTTTTTAGTAACAAACAATGCACAGGATTTGTATCATAACGTTGAACAAATACACAGTTTAACAGTCGTGCTTTGGTTTTTTTAGTAAGGCAAGATATGTAAGAAATCGGTAGAAATTAGGGTAGCGGCGGCGCCACACAACAAATCCATAAATATCTTCAAGTGGACTTAACGGTGATCCCATGGGAAGACCATTATTTTGTTGATAGTATGTATTTATCACTGAAAAGGAAATAATTGATTTTTACATAAATGTAAACATTACATGTACAGATGAGCTGGAATAACTCTTTTCTTTTTACCGCATTGATATTACATTTTTCCACGATATTTTCAATTATTATAAGGTATTCTTCAATGGGGATGTTGCTGTGATTTTCTTCAGATCCATTAGATGAGGGAGAAGAAATTCTTCCACAACTCCAATATATATATATAGTACCTACATTTAAAGATTTATGTATTAAAATTTATATTTTTTTATGTAATTTTTTTTTGTTCATATGAACTTCACTGTGTGAACTTCACTTAACGTATGTCACTTTGTGATGTGACATTATAATTTAAAATAAAACAATAACTTTGTAAACACCACTTTTATTGTTATTATTAAAAGTGGTGTTTACAAAATTTTTGTTTTAATTATATTCAAAAAAAAAGATAAATATCAATTTTTAAATGAAAACAGAACTCGACAAACATGTTTTTCTATGCCCAAAACTAAATACGTCTTTTGCACAACATCATTAGTGGGAAGAACTTTTTTCAATCGTCTACCAGAAGAAATCAGAAGCATTAATAATAAAACCCGAACACTGCTCTCTGTCAAGAGACATTTAAAAAATATTCTTAAGAAAAAAACTGCTGTCACTTAATTAATCTTACAAATATCCTTAGTTTTCCATAACTTCCTTTCTTTTTTTAAATACACACTATTATCAAAATAAATACTACAGCAAACATATATTTATGTACAATGAATTATTTAAGTACTAACTTATAACAACATTTATGTACACTCCCCTTCCATACACAAGCAAATTTAATGCTTTCAATGGAAGAGTAATAAAAACACCCTAGATGAAAAATTATCATTGTGTACCATGTAAAAAAAAAGTTTTTTACATTTGCAGTATTCAGTGAAGGTACCTAATTAAAGTTAGTTGATATAATATTCATTTAATTTTATTGATGAATTCATATTATTTATTCACAAAGATAATAATTAGATAAAGATACATTGTGAACATGAGAACCCGTACTGAAGTTTAAGAACTACATTCTTGAATTCGGGGATCCCAAAATCGTATCTCACTCATTTTCAGTGACTGGTAAAAAAAACATGGTGTTATAAATGACCCAAAAAACCAGGAAAACATGATACATGTTGTATTTTTCAAATTTGCGAATGCGGTCCTATCGCCATCAAGCGATGTTATTCCTAATAAAGACATTTTGATAGTTGGGGAATTTTCCCGTGCCCATAACATAATATTAAATAGTATCTACTAATCCCCATTACCACGAAAAATAATCGACCCAAACTTTTAATTAAAATTATTAAACTCTAAATTCAACTGTTGTGAATTCCTGCAATTTAATCTACGTGTACCGTGTACCTACACGAACAACTAGACAAACATTAACATTTTGTATACGTACATCTCATTCCAACTATATTTGCATTCTCCAATACAACGTTTCCCGTAGCTTGGTAACAAATACTTAAACAATATCGATGTATTTGACAATAATTTGAACTTGGCAAACTTCAAACGCCATATTATTATGTGCCAAATATGTATTTCTACCTATCCCATAAACTAATGTGAACAACAATTTTAAACATTATGTACTTACTTTACGTCAACTCCTTTATTTTATGGACTATATTGTGTTTCTCATATTTTATGTTACCTGTATTTTGTTAAAGCTTATATTTTATTTAACCTATATTTTGTTTTAAACATATATTATTATGTTACCTGTATTTTGTAAACTCATTATTTTCACTGTAATAAAAAAAATCATATACTGCTTTCTATGTAAAAGCCCTATGGGCTTTTAAATAAATAAATAATAATAAAAATAAAAAAAATAAAAAATTTCCCAACAATTATTGTAAGGCACAGATTTTTTTTTCATCTTTATTATTTATACGTATAAATTCCAGTGTTTTGTTATTGGCTACTAAAAAAAGATCCATAGCGTTTTTATTTATTTATTTATAAAATACATGTTTTATTGTTAAGACACTTACATAGAGTAAATACATTAACCACCATACTAGCGGATGCCTGTTTCACGGTGACCAATGGAGAATAGTTACTTTGTATGAAGTCTAGTGTAAACATATGGTTAGTATATTATAATGATGCTGATAATTGGAAAAATTATGATAAAAAGTAGAAAATAGAAAGGAGAAAAAGACGTGCGTAAGGGTTAGTTTATGTAAATGCCCCATGGGCATTTAAATAATATATATATAAATCTCCATTTTGAGTGGAGTTAAATTTTCTGGAAATGGGACATTTAGCCACAGGATTCTTGGCTAGGAAGAGATCATACTTCTTTCCATTCTTTCCATTCATCTCTATCCTTGAATTGATCCCAGGAGCAGACAGTATGGAAGTCATCTTCCATCGCAGCAAAACCTCTGCGGTACCTGGGAATAAAATAGATAAATATATTAATATCATATTTAGACAGAAAAATAAGTTTGGAATAATAACTACAATTATAAAGAGACTTGCCTAATAATATTATTGTGCTGTGGCATGAAATCGAAACAAACAAAAGATTTTTGACATCCGTTCGTGGTAATGTGAGCCATCATCACCCGGGTGTCTCGCTGTTCGCTGAAAAACAATAAAGAAAAAATATTTGTTGTAGAGTTGGTGGCAAATTAATTAAAAACAAAGCGATCCGTAGAATGTTTGATAATATTATTAAATAATTTGAGGGAAAATATGGCGGTACCTGCACACGTAAATGGTATGCCCCCTATGCAGAATAATGTGAGTCTCATTAATAAATACAGGGGTTTTTAGGAAAGAAGTACCAGTCCAATCCCCATAGAAGTTTCGTGGCAAGCGACACCCAGGTTCTACGACTTCAGACTGTTGAGAAAACAAAAGCTTTAAATAATGTAAAATCTCGCATAACGAGCATAATTTGTTCCATAATATTACGAAATAATACGAAACCTTCGTTAAGCGAAACAATTTTCGCCGTAGTGATAGACATAGATAGATATACAGTGGAGTACAGAATCTTACGAAATAATTCGAAACCTTCGTTTAGTGAAACAATTTTTCACATTTAAATTAATATAATCTTCTTGTCTTTGAGGATAGTAATCGTTGATGTAGACCGATTTATGTGCGTGCTAGATCAGCTACGCTTACACCTAGTTCTCACTTTTAAATAATTTTACGTTCCATTTCTAGTTATTTTTATTCTCTTACGGCTGTCTTCTTTCAGATTTAATAAACTTTGCACAAGAAAATCACAAACGATGTCTGAACACATGTTTGAGAAAATGTGTGATTACAAGCAACACCTAACATGCTAAAGAAACGAGTGCTAAACACATTTTGATGTAGCGCTAAACTTTAATGCCGATCTGACGTTGACTCATAAATCGTCGCACTCCTATTGGATTCACTAATGACCAGTAGTCTACTCTGGGGTTGAAAAAAATTTACATCATTTCCATAAAAGTTAAAAAAATAAAAATTTTATACTCATTCTTTTTAGACAACCTGTTTCTTCTATGTGGTGACCATGCAGCGCGGTAACGTATTAGAGCGACATTATTCGAAGAAAGTCACTAAATGCGATTATTTAAAATCAAGATAATTACGAAACCATTTAAATTGAATGAGGAATATATTTCTTAAAAATCTGAAGATCTTATTATCTAAAAGAAGTGTCTTTTTGTTCGAAACATTTGAACTATATTTGTAAGGATGTTTTTTTGCGACCACTCTATTGCGAGTCCGGCTTTTAGGGTCTTGGATTGTAAATCAATGGTTTACCAGCTCTTTGTATTCCGGGAATATCTATCCTCATTGGCTCTAGTTTTGGGTTATTATATGATACTTACTTGAAAATGGCGCCGAAAACAAAAGATGGACCTTCCCAGGAGGCGGAGCAGGTATGTGGAAGAATCTGAACAGATACACGGTGTTTTTGAAGAGACAGGTATAAACAGTTTGACACACATTTGAAAAAAAAAGAAAAAAAAATGTAACTTAACACTATATGTAAATGTCTATTGTCATGTTAAAATTAATCACTTATAAATTTTTAAGGTACGATATTTTTCATAACACACTCCAACGCACATAGCAGGTTTATTGTCACAAGTTTTACAAAAATATATGGTCCTTTTTCGTTGTTTTTTATCCGAACACACCATACACTCACGAGATTTTTTTTCATTTTGAGGCATTAGTATGTGTAATTTTCCGTCCAACCTTTGTTCTGGATCAAGACAATGTCTGCCTTTTGTACAATTTAATCCTCCTCTGTGATTTCCGACTAATTGAATGATTAGTTTTTTAACAAATTCAAGATGTGTCATAGCTTTTATTTTCTTTTGATTTTGTGTTTCCTTATATAAAATGTATGAGTTAACAACGGAAACTTCGAGACCCCAAAAAAATAATTTTCGCCACCATTTTAAAGTTTTTCTCAAAAATGGGTAAGCTGCAGTATACTGGTCTGCAGTATCTACTCCTCCCATATATTTAGTATAATTTATTATTATATTCGGTTTCATTATGGTTTCTTCTTCGCCACCTCTCATTATTCTTCTTACAGTTTTAAAATCATTTGAATAATGATTGGTATATACTGTAACTATTCTCTTGTCCTTCCAAGCAAGAAGCAATTCATTGTTTTTTACACATGTAATCGTTTCACCTGACTTCAATTTAGCATTTTTTATTGGTAATGGGATATTCTTTCTAGTCGTCATTATTGTACCAGTTAGATGAGTTTTTAATTTCATCAATTCCTCTCCTAATTGCGGGCTTGTATATAGCCTGTCAGTAAACATGTGATAGCCTTCAGCTTCAGGAATGGAAATTAATAAATTGTTGTATAGGTTCAAAACGATTCTTGAAGTAAATGGGAGATCAGGTCTAATTAGCCTATTCGTGGTTACGGCACCATAATACGGAACAAATGAATAAATATAACCAGATCCCGAATCCGCCAAAATGTATATCCTGATGCCCCATTTGTTTGGTTTGTTTGGATTATAAGTTTTAAAACAAATCCTGCCTTTAAAATTGACTACAGATTCGTCTACCACTATTTCTTTACGGGGTATCATATATTCTCTACATTTGCTATCTATATGTTGCATAAATCCATTTACTTTTTCAACTCTTTTTTCAAGGGTTTCGTTGTTATCTGTTTCATTGTTATTGAGATGTAGCATCCAAAATATTTGTAAAAAACGATCTCTTTTAAAAACATTTCTGAAAAATGGGGAGTAAGCGACAAAAGCAGTCGAGAAGAAATCTTGAAGATTGGGATGTGGTCTCACTCCCATATTTAATATGACTCCCAAGAAAGCTTTAAATTCTCCTTCATCCAAATCTCTCCAAGAATGCCAAAGAGAATTTTTACTTAAGTTTTGGGTTTTTGAAATAATATTATTTGCGTAATTATTAGTATTACTGACTATGGATTTTATTAGTTCACCAGTAAAGAACAATTTGAAAAAATCTAGCGGCTCATTACAAATTGATGAAATATTAGGACCAGCGCGTCTGCTACCAATGGAAAAATCAATAATTTTTGGTTGAAAAATATTACTTAAAATTTCCCAGTTATTAGTTTCACTGTTTGTATCACTTTCACTTTCAGAAAAAACAGCTCGCCTTCTTTTACTTGGTCGCACTTCGATATCACTTCCACTATCTGAGTCGTTACCATTTAACACAGAATTATTCACAATAGAGTCAACATTATCAAATATCAAAAGGTCATCATCACAGTCAGGTTGGAAGTCTTCAATGTTTTCAAAAGCATTATTCAAGGAAGATTCAATATTATTTACACTTTGATTTATTATTTCACTTTGTTGGTTAATATTACTAAACACATCGTTTTCATTACTTTCTTCGAAATATTCATTAAATCTATCCATGGTGATAAAAATATTTAAAAAAATATTCAATTGTTATTTTAGTTTTGAAACTTTCACAGAATAATGGTCACCACAGTAGGAGGTGCTCTTAGAGTATAGGGAGGTGCTCCGCCGCGAACAATGTACCGATACAGACTGACTAAATAAAACGGCACACAGAAAAATACAAAGTAGGTCAAAAATGACAAAAATTCTAAGAAACAATATGTGAGCTAATCCTATAATGTATTTTGACTATAAATACATTTAAGGGAATATTTAATCCTTTATGTACACCATTGTGAAATAAAATTCACAGAATATTATCGGTAAATGGGGAAAATAGAGCTTCAAAGTTACCGCTTGGGAAAGCCACTATTTTGGCTATCGGAGCCAGCAACCAAATGTTCAAAAGCCATTATATTGGCTATCGGAGTGCAATACGTTAAGGTCCGAAAAGCGGCATGCCTTAACGTCCACGCCTTTCTCATAACGTTAATATAAGTTTCATAAGATACGTTTCGGTTAACTGACAATATGCGCATTTATTTAGATTATGTCGTTCGTTATGTACTATTAATTGATGTATTTCAACTAACGAAGCTTTTAGAATCGAAAAAAGTCGAAAAGCGATCGACTTAAAATTCAACTAATATGCGACCAATTTACTCTGTTCGATCTTTGAGAAACTTGAGTGGTTGAAATATGAACAAAGAAATGATAAATTAATCGACTCCCGTTTAGTGTCAAAATTGTTCTGGGCTGCTCTGGAAAGTATCTTCCGCAAACTAAATTGGGAAGAATATGTCTCAACGTGAGAACGTTAAGCAAACTGAGCTTCGGGATATAATATGACAAACAAGAACATGTCTAGTATTCATACCTAACAGAAGTCCAGAATAAAAAAGCTTATTATTATATTATATTAGTGTTAAGAAGTAAATGTGGACTGCTAATGCATATCTATGCTAGGGGGTATTTAACCATCCTCCAGATAACTTATTCATACGATAACGAATGTTTATAAATAAACAAATAAATACTCGTAACAGGTAAAAAAAACTCGGCTAACTTATCTTATATTAGGTATAGCCACTATTCGTGGGTTAAATACCGAATAGTAAACTCAGATTTTTTAAATGAATAAATTGTTTATAATTAACCGAAAATGTACATTATCGTGCGGATAACCTATGAGGAGGATGGTGAAATACCCCCTTAGTATTTCAATTCAACATCGCAAAATTATTATTGTTTTTACGTAATTGATTGGCGTTTGATGTTTCGGGACGTGAATTCGTAAACAGATCCGCCAGTGTTGCCAACGTATAAGATTTTTTTCCCCGTCAATATCGGTTCGGCTGTCAAAGCTGAAAGAGTGCTAGGGATATCGATATAAAATCATCGGAAGTTACGCCTGTCGATCTAATATTGTAAAGATATCGATTTCACCGTGCGAGCTTCCCTTAGTACAGTCGATCGATAAGGAATGATAGGATAACTTTCGGTAACTTCTCATCAACTTCTAATCTTCTCATAACGTTCCCTGGGACAACTGCAGGTCGCTAAAGTACATACAAACAACAGTTGACATCGAATATATTAAAAATACTTAGTCATTGTGAACTGTTGGCGGTTTGCAATAATTTTATTTATAATGTCTTAGTGTTCTTAATATATTCGACGTCAACCGTTCTTTGTACTTTAGCGATCTGCAGTTGTCGTAGGGAACGATGAGAAGTTAGCGAAAGTTATCCTATCAATTCTTATTTATCGGCCAGCCGGAAAATCCCAGCGCAAATACGAGTGACAAAGAAGAGAGAACCCCTTTCAACGTCACTCGTTATGCGAAATGTCACTCGTTAAAGAAGCCATTTTTTCTAAAATTTATTTTGCTTGAAATGCTTATTACTCATTATGAGAGATGCTCGTTAAGCGAGGGTCCACTGTATTTTAAATTCCAATGTGTTTCTATTAGAATGAATATAATATGTATTCTATTAGAATATACAAACCTTGATAGGTGTTATTCGCAGCCTTTCAGGAGAATTCTCAGGAGTTTTAAGCACATTACACTCTGCAGTAATAGAAGCTCCAATGTACAAATCATCATCTCTGTTCTTGAGGAAGCATCTGTATTTTTCATCTTTACGAGTTTCTTTAGTATTAGCAACAGCAAAGAATTGATTTTTACCAATAAACCATTCCCCTACAAAAAAATAAATTGTTGAATATTATAAATTTAATAATATTCTGAAGAAGAAAACGGTAAAGTTTCCGAATTCCGCCGCACACACGCAATTTAAAAAAAAATTACTTAATTATTTCGGTAAACAACTATAAAACATGCACAAAATAGGTAATAGGTTCTTAGTTTGGGTTATTGAAATAATTTATGCGTACTTTCTAAGCTACAAACTTAACTTGATTGAGAAAAATGGAACAATAATATCTACGTCTTTTACCATCTACCCCGACATAATACCAAGCCTCCTTTATACTAAGTCCATATTGAAAGAATAGAAAGAATTCAAATTGTTTTTTAAACACATATATTATAAACTCAAATACTTATCCTCCTCAAATTATACTGAATCCATTAAATTTCACAATTTCAAGTCCCTTCAAACACGACGTCTAATTTTTGATCAAATCATATTGTTAAAAATTCTAAATAATGGCCTGGACTCACCAGAACTAACCAATTTAATAAATTTTCATATTCCGTCAAGATCAACCCGACAATCCGATTTATTTGATTTACCATCATGTAGAACAAACATTAGGAAAAAATCCCCAATTCCTCGGGTATGTGCACAATATAATACGAAATTTCACAGCATTGACTTTTTTAGTAAAAACCTAAAGAAATATCGATATGAAGTAACGCGTATGACCTATTTTATTAATATGAGAGTATAGAATGTATCGGGAGCATCTCCTATCCTTTTCCTATATTCCTCTTCCTCTCCCCTTCCAATAACCCAAAATTAATTTTAGGATATTAAAACTTCTTTTCCGATGTACTTTACCGTACCGAAAAAAATAATAGAAAATATAGTATGATATCTTACCGAGACAAGCGTACTCGACAGTTCCGTCGAAAGTACCAGGCATTCCAAGGCAACTCTTGTAGGTGATGTTAAACTTCCGATCGCCGATGAAGGACTGCATCGGAGTACCGGCTGTCTGACAGGACCTGATTTGGGCATCTGGTGCATCGCATTCTCCATTAAAGCGGAATCGATTCTGATATGCAAATTGCCACACCCCTTCCAGCGAAAAACGGCAATCCATCTGGATAGAGATAAACAACAAATTACTAAAATATTCTCATTGGATACCAACTTGCAAAGTGGTAATGAAAATGAACCTTTGATGGAACTTACCGGAAAATAATTCTCGTTGAACAAGGTAACGATTTTCTGATCTGGATTGAGGTTCTTGCAGACTCGGTCCACCGTAGGCTCTTCTCCAGGAGCCAGTTTCACACACGGAGTCTCCATCTTATCCAACACATTTACAGTTCGTACTAACAGCTTCACGCAGCGGTAACATGATGTCTGTCTTAAAATCACGGTGAAGTTGCGGTAGTAATCGTTTTGCGTGTTTACACAAACCCCCCTAAAGTGGTATGTTTAAAATGTTACAATGTTATAGTATGTTAAATAATAGAAAAAACTAAAACAGAAAAATTATTATTATGTGATTTACTCAATACTAGAATCAACATACCTTCCTGTCATTTCTTCAGCTTTGATTTCAGTAAGAGTGCTTTTCCCATTTTCCCAAGAAAACCAGGAACCTTGAACTATGTAAGAAATCTGACATTCAGATCTGACTCCAGCAACTGTGAATGAAGAGAATATTAGTAAATAAATATTTAAAAATAGAGTCATACAAGTACGCAATTAAAAAAAACATTGTGGTGGTCAGATAATAGTTATAAGTAAATAATCAAGTTACCGGAAATGGACCGACATAAATAATGCATTTTAATAGTAATTTTGTTAACTTTAATAAACGCGAAATGTCATTGTTCTACGTCCGCCATGCTATAAATTACGACCGTAAATACACACTTTTAAAAAAAAAAACACTTTGCATAAGTTAGATAATTAAAAATTAGAAATAAGAGTTACAATTTTCGGAAATGAAAAACAATGCATATTAATAATTACTAGTTTTTTACTGTTAGGCTCTGCAGGCGGCTTCATGGTGGGTTTGGCTCTATTTAGTAGAATTCCCTGATAGTAGAGTTTTTGTATATACAGCAGCAATTATTGTGTTTTTATGATTAGTATACATAAAAAAAATCAATGGATAAACATAATAAAAATCTACATAAAAAACCCATAAATTTCGTTGTCCAGTATAAAAACAAAAAATTCTTAATGACTGTAGAGCGTAAATGAAAGTGGCGCCCTTTATTATTTTCAAAGAGAACGGTTGAAGTTTTCCAACGGTATCCCCTATGCGAAAATGTCAAAAAAAATTACAAACTTGGAGTTTCTTAGTTTCAAAATTTTCTGATAAATTTAAACATTTTTTTAAAATTATACCGAAAGAAATTAAAAAAAAAAAAATTCCGGGAAGAAAAATTATCCATCTTGAAAATATCCAAATGTAAAAAAAAACTAACCAACCATCACGCCGTTTCCCCAAGCAGGGGCCGGCAGGGATGACGGACCGCCAAACAACTTGATCTTGGCACCCAGTCTTTGCCTCACTCACATTCATACATCGTCTCATACATACTCTTCTATTATTCTGACTTTTGACATGGTCCGACTCAAGTATCTGATTCACTTGATCGTGCCATGTCTTCCTCGGGCGTCCTCGACTTCTTCCATTCACATTTGCGTCACACTATTTTATTATTTCATTTCCAAACCTAAATAACAAAATCAAAAAGATTGATAGTATTGTTATCTTAATGTCTATACAGTTTAGGATTTCAGTAAACGGAAGTGGCATACTCTGCTTTAAAAAAAAACCGTTGAAGTTTTATAACAGAATTAGGGACAGATTAACTCAGTTGGTAGAGCACTGACCCGGCAAGTCAAAGGTCCTGGGTTCGAGTCCCAGATGTGACCGTATCTTTTTCTGATTTTTCTGTTTCAGATTTTCGATTGAATTTCGCTAATGTTGTCTAACTAACTAACCATCACGCCGTTTCCCCGCATGGATAGGCAGAGAGGACGGACCGCTAAACAATTCGGTCTTGGCACACGCTCTTTGCCTCACTCACATTCATACATCGTCTCATACATACTCTTCTATTATTCTGAATTTTGAAATGGCCCGACCCAAGTATCTGATTCACTTGATCGCCCCCGACTTCTTCTACCATTCAAATTTGCGTCATATATTCTTCTTACCCTACTTTCTACGTCCATTCGCTCTACAGTATTCAATAAGGAAAATATTTCAACAAGGGTCAGTACAAATCAAGTAAAAGTATTTGTGAGTCACTTTCACTGAATATTTTTTTGGGGCGTTTTGGCTCAGATGAAAAGAGAGCCTTCTTCATATCAAACATGGAAAGCAAAAGACAGAAAACGAGTTCATCTATATACATATTTATTTTAAAATATATTTCGATAAGGGTCTCTAATTCAAATATTCACGAGTCACTTGCTCTGACACAATTTTTTAGGACGTTGACCAGAGTAAAAAGAAATGTGAATGTATAATATTTACCAAATAACAAAATAAGTCCAAATAATATTTTCTTGTTGATACATAAGGTATTCATTTTAAGAATCCTAATTGTAAACACGTAAGAAATTGATCGGGAAAAAGGAGGTGTTTGTAATATAATGAGACTGTTATAATTTGATATATCACATAAACTAGCAAATATTCAAAACTCTTCAATCAGATGAAAAGAGAGTCAGCTATCTATCAAAGCATGCAGAGCAAACAACAGAAATCGAAATCATCCACATATTATTAAAAAAATACTTTTATAAGGGTCTGCTGTTCAAGTGTTCATGAGTCACTTGCTCCGACACATTTTTAGGGCGTTAACCAGCATTAAAAAAAAGAAAGTACAAAATTTACCAAATAACATCGTCTTATTGATACACAAGGAATTCAATTCAAGAATCCCCATTGTAAAAACGTTAGAAAAATGAGGCGTTTGTAATATAAAGAGAATATTATAATTCGATACTAAGAATATAACACAAACTAGCAAATATATTTAAAACTCTTTAACGAAATGAAAAAAAGAGCCAGCTTTATATCAAAGCATGCAGAGCAAACAGAAAAGTCTCGAGTTCATCTATATAATTATTGTAAAATATTTCAACAAGAGACTGCAAGCAAATATTCATGAGTCACTTGCTCTGACAAATTTTTTAGGGCGTTGACCAGCGTAAAAAAGAAATGTAAACGTATAATATTTACCAAATAATAAAATAAGTCCAAAAAACATCGTCTTGTTGATGCACAGGGAATTCGATTGAAGAATCTCCATTGCAAACACGGTAGAAATTTATCGGAAAAAAAGGAGGCGTTCACTAATCTATGCGGCCAACCAAAAAAAATCGTAGTTGGTTGACGTAGATGTACCTATTACTTGTGGTTGACAAATATGTAATGACGATAGATTTTTTTCTTCTTCATATTTGAATTTTACCACAGACAATATACACAGATTAGACTCTCGTGAAATATCTCTGAATTCTTGATAAAACTTGGTCATATTAATTTTTGTGGTGGATAAATTAAAAGGATCCATTACACGTACATTTTTGGACATTTAGATTCCTATTTTACCTTATGTGGGTATTGTTTGAAACATTTGCAGAGTGATAACAATTATTACATTAATGAAATTGCCATTGGGATGTGCAAAGACATTAACACTCCAATTATATCTGTTCACAGCATGCGTAAATAAAGGATTAGTTGTTACTACAGGTGGATGTGCTGCTAGTGAAATAACAAAAATAATAATAAGCAATATAAAATATAGTACATACCTATACAATAATTAGGTGGTACGAAATCTCTTGATGACGCCCCTCCCCTCCTAACAAAAAATAGAACTCTTTCTATGCAGTTATACATCTTTAATTGAAGTACCTAGTAGGACGAATAAGAAAAAAAAGAAAAACATATATGTTTAATAACATTTATTTAATTAAATCTGCGAAATCAATAAAAACACTAGAACACAGTTTTTTTTACTTTTGAGCTTGCGAATTGTTTTATTAAATCAGAATAATTTAACCCTTGTGCAATATCATCCTCAATTGATAAAAATGCAAGATTTGATAGTCTTTCTTGACACATAGCCGAATGTAAGCACGTTTTAATTAGTTTTAATTTACTAAAGCTTCGTTCTCCTTTGGCGACAGTTACAGGGACGGTCAGCAAAATCCGAAGCGCTGTCCACACATTCGGCTGATATACTCCCGAAAAAATGCCAATCATTTTGTTTATAAGTTGAAGAACTTGTAGTGTAAGCCTAATATAAACACCGTAATGTATCTGAAAAGAAAGAAAAATAATGGCATTTTAAAAACAAAAATAAATAAACAGAGATTAAGATGATTCCGATTCGTCTTCTGCTAGCAATAATAAGGCATCAACAAGACTTTCGCCGTCGTCAGTAGTATTAAGATATAGTTGCTGTGCTAGTACTGGCGCAAGATCCACGGGAGATGTACATTTTTCTACCAGCGTGTAAACTAACCATGTGATTGCTTGGTTGAAAGTTGTTGGAACACGTACCTCTGACATTCATAAGGGTACGAATTCTAAGAATGGCGATCAGCATGGGTAGGTAGTTTTATGCGATTACTTAATTTTGTTTTGATTGTCCCCATTACGCTGAAAATTCTTTCAACGACAGCATTACTGTATTTTTTTTCTTAATTATTTGCGATTCGGCTGATTTAAATAACTTGTTTCTGAAGTAGCCTAATAGGCCACCAGTCGCCTTTTAGATTTTTTCGTCGCCGATTCTCGTTCTGAGTAGCCTAAATGGCGAAAAATCGCCTACGTTGGCAACACTGCTTGCTTCCCGCATCGACCGCACGATTTAAGCGCACGATCGATAGATAGTCGATCAGTGGTCGGGTAATTTCTGTGCCCCCCTTATGACGGCGCACTGTGCGGTCGCACCGCTCGCACCGCCCTAGGGCCGCCCCTGCCTATACAGTACAGAGAACATAAAAATAATGAAAGAAATGATATAATGATAAAATTATTTATTATTTATTAATACAATTATTTAATTATTTAATAATAAAAGCATAAAAACTCAATTACACATTTTAAAGTTCAAATTCTTCTATTTACCTGGACGTCAAGTCAGCTTTTGGCTTAAAAAATTAGTTTTTAAAATATATGAGGCTGTTTAAAAAGATGACTATATTGTCACTTTTCATGGCATTACATAATCCACCCATTCCAAACATGGAACATTATTGTTTTTTTAAGTTTTCTTTATTCATTGAATTGTTTTTTACATGAATTGAGGATTTTTCGACCACCATGCTAGGCACATTCCCGTGTTGACATAGAGCCTTCGCTCATGGAGAAACCGAAAACTGGTTGGCAACTCAATTAACGGCACAACTCAACTTTGCGATTTCAGTAAT
The DNA here is from genome assembly GCA_917563855.2 of Limnephilus lunatus. Taxonomy (NCBI): domain Eukaryota; kingdom Metazoa; phylum Arthropoda; class Insecta; order Trichoptera; family Limnephilidae; genus Limnephilus; species Limnephilus lunatus. The sequence goes on along the minus strand of OU830597.1, from coordinate 66,132,265 downwards.
TATGACAGCTTGTGTAACAAAAAAATACTTTATTAAAATAATTAAATTTACCCCTAATACCCTTTTCCTTTCCAGAACTTCCTCACCTTCCATTCCTGAAAAGCCCTTCACACAGCATCCTCAAAGAGGCCCTTATGGGAATTATTTTTCTCAGGGCCTCCTGTGTGGAGCTAATGTAAAAAAAGAGGGAAAGTATGGGCTATGCTATGGCATATCTTTAGGAATTCCCCCGCATTTGCCCACGGAGATAAGGAAAACCGTAGATAACCTTATTTAGGAGGAAACGGCCGATTGTCAATTTGGAACAGAGCGGCCCACAGTGACCATGACCGTGAATATGAAGTCCTGTGGTTTGTGGTGTGGGTGGCGTATTGGGCAAGCATCCAATAATAACCACGTTGAACGTTTAAAAAAGTAATCGAGTCTTGTGGCGCTTCGTCTTCCTCGGGCACGGAGAAAAGGGTATTGCGAATTTATGATTGAAATTCTCAGCGTTTTATTGGTAAAAACGGTTAGAAAGGGATTGCGGTTGTTACTTATTTATTTATACTGGGTTTTACAGATGTTTACACTTACATGAGAACAATCCAGTTATAAAACTCAGTTATTACACAATTATAAAAATCTACAATTACATACAATTAAATACAATTAGAAAAACAAAAACATCACAAATAAAAATACAGAATTATATACAAGGTCACTCAAGTAACACATTGCAATAAGTGGTAAAAGACATATGAAATACGCGAGCATGCATAGAAAGACAATTCACATAACATAATTAGTTAGTACTTTTTAACAGCGCTAGAACTTTTTTTTAAAATCCGTACAAATTGTCAACGAAAATATCCACATCAGCGCACACTATCTTGTTATACAGTCGACACATCTGGGTCAGAGGGCTAAAGAAGGCGATATTATTTTTAAATGTATTCATACGAAAAATGTTATGGCGTCTTAAACAATGGGAATTGGGGACATTAATTTCAATACTGTTAAGACATAATGTAGTATCAAGATGGCCGTGAATAATTTTATGTAAACATATTAGATCAGTCAATTGCCTTCTAGTTTTAAGTGTATCAATCTTGAAGTAATCACGACGTACATCGTATGATCTGAGATGGTCGTGTAGTCCACATTTGAAGGATAACATTCTTAGTATTTTTTTTGAACTGATTCTACAATGTTTTCATATTTGCAGTAATGTGGATTCCAAATAGTGCTTCCATATTGAAGTTTACTTCTAATTAAGGCATTGTAAAGTGTTAGAATTGATTGAGGATCTTTGAAAGGTTTACATATTCTGTGAATAAATCCCATCATTTTTAATGATTTGCACTTAATGTTGTTAAAATGTACATCAAATATGAATTTAGAATCAAGAGTGATTCCTAGATCCCTTATTGAAGAAACTTTTTTGAGAATAATATTATTGATAACATAAGAAAAATCCTTTATAATTCTATTTCTAGTAAAGTTTAAAATGTAACATTTTTCAACATTTAAGTGCATATCATTGACAGTACACCAGTTATTGAGTGTGTCGAGGTCATTTTGAAGCAGCTGATGATCGAAAACAGACTTAATTTTACGAAAAATTTTAAGATCATCGGCGAAAAAAGCATAATCACAGTTTAATTTCGAGCCAAGGTCATTTATGAATATAAGAAAAATCAGGGGGCCAAGATTTGAACCCTGGTGATGATTTGTATCCATTAATAAGAACTAATTGAGTTATGTTATACAAATATGATTTCACCCAGCGTGTATTAGGTCTCCATGTATTCCAATTTGTTCAAGTTTTCTTAGTAAGATGGAGTGGTTAACTCTATCAAAAACTTTTTGGAAATCAGTATAAATTGTATCTACTTGTAATCTTTCATTAAAAGAATTACAAACATAATTACAAAATTCCAAAAGATTTGAGTTGATTGATCTTTGAGGAACAAACCCATGTTGCCTAGTGCAGAGAAGGGGTTTAAAATGTGAAAAAATATTTTTATATATGAGAGATTCAAAAACTTTAGCAAAACAGGATAGTATACTGATTGACCACGTGTGCTTTTTTCCACAGATCGGGAAAAGTTCCCGTGGTAAGGGATGCATTAAAAATTATAAAAAGCGGTAAACGTTAAGCCTGGTGCCATATGTATATCAATGTTAACTTTATTTGAAAAAACAAGATCCAATAAATTTTCATTTCTATTTAGTACATAATTGAATTGATACAAATTGCAAATTGATGAGAGATTGACAAGACTGTGTGCTTTCATGCTCTTATAATTAGAAGGGGAAAGTACATTATTTTTTGAATGAATTGTCAGGTATCCATTTTATTTCGGGCAAATTAAAATCACCAACAAAAATAAACTGCGAATTGGAAGTTGAATACTTTAAATACAGATCCTGTAATTTTTCAATATGTTTACAATAATTATCAACGGTTACACTAGGAGGAATATAGAGGATGCATATAAAGATGAGCGAGTTGGAACGAGACTTAATTACAAGCCACAAATCTTCATTGTCACTCTCCTACTCAGTTTTTCTTGACATAAGAAGTTTTTTAGAAACGGCGGCTAGAACTCCGCCACCTTCTTTAGACACAGATTTGGTTGACTCACGATCTCTTCTAAATATTACATATATATCATCAAACAATTCTTCACTAAATACCGTGAGTTCAGCCATGTTTCGGAAAAACAAATAATGTCATAATTATTGATTAAAATATTATTGCGTACACTTACAGTCTTTGTTCGAATACCCCTCACACTTTGATATAATATATTTAATGCATCAACAGCAAGTACCTCGCAATCTATTTCGGTATGCTTAGATGCCATAGTCAATGGTGGAGAGGTCCTTCAATAGTGCTGCTTTGTAGGCCGGGCAATCCTTATCTCCGGTGGGGTGGGCACGCGAAGCTGCAGGTTTTCCAAAACGTGCGCATGTGGCGCAACTGGGTGCTGCAGCAGCAGCGGGGCAGGCCTCACGCGCGTGTCCTTCTACACCGCAGTGGGAGCATCTCTTTGTATCTTTACAATACTTGTGCGAGTGTCCGACCATTTGGCAATTCAAACACACTGAAAGTCCAACAAAGTCACGCACACCGCAAACGGTCCAGTCCACAAATACGCGTCCTTGTTGCACCAACGCATGACGAATGTTAGCAGGCACCGAGTACACTCTGTGGCAAGACGGTCCGGTTCGAGCTCCAGCCATATGACTTAATTTGCACTTGGATACACACTCTTTGAAGTCACCAGCTTCAGAGATTCCGGAGAGGGCCTTCTCTAAGAAGTTCTCGTCTGAAAGTTCACGGGGCACATTAAAAAATATTATTCTAGGCTGCCTCTTAATTGGAAGACGGGCACTCAGCAAGTCGGAGCTAGATATAATAGGATCATTTAATTTTGTTACGAATGAATTAAGTGAAGTGGTGGCATAATAAATATTTGCGGACTGTCAAGATTTCCTGATAATCTTTTATTAAATTACGAATATATTATCATGATTGCTCTTAATCTTGACGCAGTTTGCATGACAATACGAATATTTTTTCACAATTACTAATGATATGTTGATATATCTTGATGATATTTTACCTGTAGTCACTAACATTTTATAATAAAATATTCACAGTTCTTTTGATATTTTATCAGTCATTACTAATTACTAACCATTCATTCAATACTGTACAAGTTCTTACTGATATTTTATAAGTAATTACGAACCTTTAATTCGTTCTCACACGAACTCTCTATAAGCTCTTAGCTTACCCTTTATTGTGTTTTTCTATATTCTTTTCATGCATATTTAAGTATTTAGCTTCTCATAAATATTTTTTTTTCTTAGTTTTTTCTTTATCTTTTATTTTAACTTCTCTTAATTATATTTTTTTCTTAGTTTTTCTTAATGTTTTTCTTGTCTAGCTACTAAAAAAAAAAAAACTATCAGCGAAAACATGTTTTTAGGCTTACTTATTTTAGCACTCTTTCTTTTTTATGTATCTTTGTAAAGCTGTTTGTTTTCCAAATAAAGATATTATTATTATTATAAGGTCTCTTATAAGGAATACTTTATTAGGTGTTCCCGTAATTTTGTTAGGTTCTTGTACGAATACATTAACCGTACTGTCGTGTTAATTGCCCTTTACTCACGGAAAGAATATTAGGACTTCTTTCTAACATTACATCATTTCAGTCCTAGTCCAGTTAAGACTAAACAAAACATCTCTCGGGAAAAGACAGTTTTCATTCTGAGGTTCTGTTATACCTGTTGAAAACAAAAAGGCCGGACATTCTATGTAAATTAGTTAGGTACTCGCTTCATGAATTAGGGAGAAATAAGAAAAAAAAATTACTTTATCAAAGTTAAATAATCATCAAAGAACTCAAAATTCCTAACAAATGTCAAAATACACATCAGAAACAAAACTAGGTATATAATTACTTTGTAATATCTTGATTGAATGTTACGAACTAATATTGTAAATTTGACTGTTCTGAAACGGGAATTCCTAGTTGGACAGTTCAAGTCTATTTCACTATTTTATTTTACTTTAAAAAATAAAATATCTAATAATAATAAATTGTCCACGAAGTATTTTGTAAGAGTAATTGCTTTAAGGGGAACGGATGATGCGCGGCCCGTTTCACACAAATCTTAACTTTGGATTTGAGGCCAAAATACTCAACCAAACTGAAAAATTATTTTTGTAATCTAATAAGATAAATACATAATATAATAATTATTAATTAAATATCTAATAAGATCAATTTTCTTATACGGATATGTGCTACTTTATTTATTTTTGATAAGTGTTTCTGTTTTAAACTTAGTTGTCCAGTTTATTAATTTACAAACTTTGTATTTATTTTATTTATAACTGAGTAAAACCTCAAATTGTAATAACAACTGTTAGAGCATTTGCCATGTAAGCAGAAGGTCCTGGGTTCGAGTCCCAGAGGTGCCAATTTCTTTTTCTGAATTTTCTGTCTCCAGATTTTCGATTGAGTTTCGCTAATATTGTCTTCATTTTATTAAATATTACAAACTTTGTTTTTAAATTCACAGCAGTGAAGTATTGCTATACATAGTTTCATAACTACGGTTAGACATAGAAAATGTTTACTGTAGTAAACCTGAATGTTATGAAAAGCTTAAAGAGTGTTAAAAAGTCAATGCGGTTTTATACGAGTAAGTATTCATCAACTGTGCCGAGTTAGACCGGTTGCTTGTTTACCAGTTGCCAGGCGTCAAGCGCACACGGTCAAACAATTATTAGTGAACTTATGAAATAGAAAATGATCATTAATTGCAAAACCAAATGGAAATAAAAAAATACGTATTTATAGACTTCTTATGAGTCAATTCATCAAATAAAAAGTAGATACCTCCACAATTATACGTAAATATTACAACGTCATCTATATATACAAAAATCAATTATGCTTCCTTATATTTATTTATGCATTGCAATATTAAGCATAGGAAATATTTGAAACTTTCAAAATACCTTCTTTCCACCCTCGCGAAGGTTTCTGGATTATTAAAACCGCATGACTAAACATCTGTTACAATATTACAACGTTATCTATGTATACAAAAATGAAAAAAATGCTTGCTTAGTATCTATGTATAAGAGTTGTTTATGTATTGCAATATTAAGCATAGAAAATGTTTGAAACATTCATAATACATTCTTTCCACCCTCGCGAAGGTGGAAGGAATACATAATTTAAGTTTTTAATCATTACAAAAACTCTTACGAAACTGTCAAAAATGAGGAAAAGGGGCGGCGGAAGGAAAAAAGGACGAATGGGAAAGGACACGCAGGGAATAGTTAAATTTAAAAAAAACATCCGAATAACGTTGAATTATTATGACGTCAACGGATACCTTATTGGGAAATTGTTAGAATAAATTTTTACTTATATAGATATATAATATTGTATAGTATTTTTTATATATATATAATATATACAGTATTTTTGGGATCGTCATGATATACTATCGTAGCGGATCGATAATAACTCCATAAAATTGATGTTTCAGTAATTAAACTTGTTAATTTATCACTTCGATCGATTTCTCTCCGTGAGCCATTGTGACATGTGAAGAAAAAAATTCCTCAGTATCGCCCACAGTGAAAGACCACCATTTCAGAATAGAATTTAAATTGATTTAGCCGTGTTTGGTAACCAAATTTCAATAGCCAAGTACTAACTTACCAACCTTCCTCCTCTTATCTCCTTCGCTTCCCCACCCCTTCAGCCTCACAAAATGACGGTCGGCGTGGTCGAGGGGTAAGGCTCTTGACTCGCAATCCGAATGTCGGGCCGTGCGTGGGCAAATAAATTTTATTTGATTGATTTGTGTTATTTCACAATTAATTCATTAAAAATAATATATAGTACCTACATATATTTGCGGCACGTTCTAGAGTGGAAGAAAATCTCAATATCGTCCTGGTGTAAGACCACCATTCAGAATTGAAATGTTGTTTGAAATGGCTTTAGCCGTGCTTGGTGATCAGATCTGAATATTTAGGTATTTCCCCGCCTTCCTCCACCTCATCTCCCCCCCACTATCTTCAGCCTCACAACATACAATTGGGGATGCCATAATGTCACTGGCTCCAGACGGGAGCAGCTGGGACTCTTATGAGGTATTCATGTAGTAAAAAAATACCCAAATCGGAGATGCTACAGTCCGACTAACTCCTGGTAGTTGGGACTCTTGTACGGTAATCACATTAAAAGAACCATTCTATTTTGGAGCTTACAACATTTTACACTTTTGGCTATGTTTATGTTATCTATTGAATAAAGATCACAGGACTGAAGTAAAACTTCACTAACTTATAAAAGAACATGTGACATTGGGGTGACACTGATATTGACATTCCAGACAATATGGTTTGTTGCATTTCGTACTATAGAATTCCACTCATGCGTCTTTTTTTCGCTGGGCAAAAGTTGCAATGTTGCGTTTCCTTCTTTAATGATGTTTATTTGTTTTTTTTTGTATTATTATTTTTTTTATTATTATTAATTAAAAGAAATATAATATTTCGCTTTCTTAACTTAAATACAGAGCATATAAAGTATAGTAGTACCAGTATAGTAGTAATATTTTAAATTTTGTTCCAACATCTTAAGTTTAAATAGTTTTTTTAAAGGTTTTTTTCATTGATCACCGTTCGCATCACACTTTTCGTAACAATCACACTTTTTGTAACAATCACACTTTTCGTAACAATCACCACTTTTCGTAACCATTCACCAGTTTACCCCCGTGTTGAGAGTGCTTAAAGAAGTTTAAACTTACATGAATTGTGGGTTATATTGTTTATGATTATCATTTACACGATGTTAGGTATCGCACTGTTTCCAGTAGGTACCTACGCCTATAAGGGTGTCGGGTGGGTACCAAACGACTCCCCCCTCGTCCGATATATTTGGCAAGTTGTGTAGAGTCGCCGGGGCCGGGCACGCGGTAGTGATCCATCAGCGGACTTTACATGTGTTATTAGTATCCTCGTGGGAAAGGACTTCCGAACTCTTGAACCCTAGCGGCGATATTAGCCCAACGGCAAACACGGGACGGTGATTGTTTGTTTGGCTTCAACGGATCAGCGGAATTATAAAGGGATTTATTCTTTTTCCCAATAAAACAAAAACTTTCGGATGTTTGTTGCTATATTTGTTTGAGTTATACACACATTAAAAACTAAGGTACAGTGTGACACAGTCAACTTTGAGGGCGGCCAAATGAGAATGTAACGAACAAATGAATTTAATTTAAACATTTTATTTTATTTTATTTGTAAGAAACAAACAGCTTATTTACATATAATAGAAAGATATATACATGTGAACTGCAGTGAAGCCAAAAGAGTTTCTTATGCTAATATTGTTTGGAGATGGAGTTTTATTTTACCTTAAACTAAATTTTAGGCTTAGGAAGGGGAGACGACGGGGAGAGGAGGGGGATGGGAGGGAGAATATAGGATAAGGATATGAGATGCTCTCGATACCTACCACTACCGTATCAATCCAATATCGCACGCGTTACTTCTATTCGATACTTCTGAAGGTTTAAATTAAAAATGTCTACGTTGTAAAACAATTCGTTGTATTGCGCAAATATTCGAGGAATCGGGGAATTTTTTCTAAGGTTTGTTCTACAAGTGGGCATATAAAGTAATTTTGATTGTCGGGTTAATCTTGAAGGAATATGGATTTTTATTAAATTGGTAAGCTCTGGCGAGTCCAGGCCATTGTTTAGAATTTTAAATAATAAAATTTGATCAAAAATTAATCGTCGTGTATGAAGGGAGTTGAAGTGATGAAATTTAATAGAATCGGTGTAATTTAAAAAGTGTAGGTTAAGTTTATAATTTAAGTGTTTAAAAAAAGTTTTTTTGAATTCTTTCGAACCTATCAATATGAGCTTGGTAGGAAGGAGTCCAGATTGGTGTGCAGTGTTCTAAGTGTGGGCGGATGTATGCGGTGTAAAGGGAATATAGAGTTTTTATGTTTCGAAACGGTTTCGATATACGAATTATAAATCCCAGCATTTTGTTGGCTTTGTTGATGATCTCATTAGTGTGTTGGATAAAGTTAATTTAAAATCAAGTGTTACCCCAAGGTCCCTGATAGATTCAACTTCGTTGATAAGTGTCCCGTTTAGTGTATAATCAAATGAAATTTTATTTTTATTACGTGTAAATGATATTTTATTACATTTTGAGATATTTATGACTAGTTTATTCAATTCACAGTAGACAGAAAGACGGTTGAGGTCCTCTTGAAGTTTAATGCAGTCTTCTATTGATTTGACAACTAGGTATATTTTTTTATCATCTGCGTATGCTAGATAATTAGAGTGTAAAAAAAATTTGTGAATATCATAAATATACACATTAAATAATAATGGGCCTAGGTGAGAACCTTGAGGTACGCCGGAGGGCACAGAAAAGAAGCTGGACTTTGATCCCTCAACTGAGACGCATTGGAGTCTACTCAAAAGGTATGAAGTGAGCCATCGGAGTAAGTCACCATGAATGCCTAATTGAATTAATTTTTTATATACATATACATTAAAAGATATTTTGAACCCCCCAGGCGTCGGACCTTTTTTCGGAAGTTCAAAATATTTGAATTACGCAATAAAATCCAAATAGAATATTTCTGAACGCTTCCGAAAATTTAAAACTGTTTTTGAAAGGTTATGAAATACGCTTTCCAATTTTCCAATTTAAATATAAAAATTGGAATAGGTAAAAACTTAAAAAAAATATTATAAGATCATAAGCTTACCCTTTATTGTGTTTTTCTATATTCTTATCATGCATATTTAAGTATTTAGCTTCTCCTTACTATTTTTTTTTCTTAGTTTTTTATTTATGTTTTTATTTTAACTTCTCTTAACTATTTTTTTTCTTAGTTTTTCTAGTCTAGCTACTAAAAAAAAAAATTATCAGCGAAAAAATGTTTTTAGGCTTACTGTTTTATTTTAGCACTCTTTCTTTTTTATGTATTTTTGTAAAGCTGTTTGTTTTCCAAATAAAGATATTATTATTTATTATAAATGGCTCGCTTTGCTTTTTTTCTATATAAAATTACTGATAACGAAAAAAACCACATTTTTAGGCAAATATATTATAAACGTTATCGTCAACTTACTTTTTGATCGTTTGATGAAGTTTTAATTTTTTTTTAAATTGCGATCGTAAACTTTTGTTTTATAAAGGCTTTCTTTTTATTGTTTTGTGATTAATTATATGTTAAAACATTGCTAAACTACATTTTTGACCAATAAAACAAATTTCAACAATCTCGAAATATCACTAACAGACCAGTTAGACAATCGTACAAAAATAACATCAAAACTCCGACGGTAAATACAAGCTTTGGAGAAAGGCACTATAAATTACATGCTATAAAAGCATTCAACAGTCTTACCCTTGAAAATAAAATGGAAGAAAACAAAAATAAATTCGTACTCAAAATTACAAAAAAGACAATATTATCAAAATTGCATAACAAAATAAGAATAAAACACATAACTACACGTAACACTCAAAACCACTATAGAACACACATCACTCACAAACACACAACACATAATATATACCGATTTTAATTTTATTTAAGTAATAAAGTAATTCATTTTACCTATAATTTTACTTAATTATAAATTTTAATTTTTAGTTTATTTTGATTTATAAAATGGAGGCTTCAGTACAGGTGAGCTACCCAGTGAGGCCGACATTGCTTAATTATAATTGAAATGTAAGATATACCAAATAAATAAATAATTTTTGGATTTTGCGTTTAAAGCGTGGTATTTTCTTTTTCTAACACCGTTAGGATCATATTTTTACCATGATGGTAAGTGAGACACAACGATTTCTATGAGACCTATATGAACTGAGCTCCAAACGGCAAATAAACTGAGGGGTTAAATCTATAGAATTTTTGAATTTACAATGTCTACAGTGGCCACATGACACGGGACCTAGATACGTCTGTAACTCTAAACACACCTAGAAAATCTACTAATTATTAGATAGTTAACGAAGTATTTATCTATCAATTTTGTAGGAATTCTAAACCTTCGGACTCTTCCCGATCTCCACAAGGCATTTATTTAGGCATTCTCTTAATTTTTTAAAGTAAAATTTCTTTACGCACGCTCGACACTTGTGGGAAAACTGGTGAATGCGTTACGAAAAGTGATAATTGTTACGAAAAGTGTGATGCGAACGGTAATCGATGCGAACGCTGATCGATGCGAACGGTAATCAACGCGAACAGTGATCAATGTCATTAAAAAAGGAAACGGAGCATGCAAAAGGAAACGGAGCATGTGCAACTTTTGCGCAGTGAAAAAAGACGTATGAGTGTGTACTACATGTGTGAGAAATGCAACAAACCGTATTGTCTGGAATGTCAATGTAAATGTCACCCCAATGTTATATGTTCTTTTATAAGTTAGTGAAGTTTTACTTCAGTCGTGTGGTCTAAAGCACATTCGTTTTTTTAAACTAGTATACGTACTCTTCTATTACACGTAGTACACGTACTATTATCACGTACTACGTGGGTTCTTATAAAGGAAATACATTTTTAAAGTAAAATTCACATGTAGCTTGTACCAGAGGCAATAGAGGCATATGTACATAAATACGCTTCTTTAAAAAATAAAACATTTCAATACCGAGAATAAGATGTCAGGTGTGGAATTACGGGACAAACGTTGTAGTTAGGTAAGCACCTACTACCAACGTAGGTTCCTGTAAGAATGTTTTTTTTTGTATGGGTTGCAACTTACGACAATTAACATAGTAGCTCTTCCACATAGCGCCTAATAATTACCCTCCAGCCGGTGGTCGTAGGAAAAAGCTTTCACTCACCCGGTGGCCTGACGCAGTTAAACGGCATAAGAGCGAACAGCTCCGCGTGTGCCGCAACGATCAGGTGTCCCAACCTCCCAACACTCCGGCACGAGCGTGTAGAAGAGAATATTTTGTTTCCGCGTATTGAATAGACATTCGAGTAATCTACAGAAAGAGGTAGTCAATAACAATTCAGCAGATGCAGCGCTAAGCTCCGAAAGCACTCCACGGCTACTTTATAGCTGGGTAGGTACTGTAGGTGGTGTATAAGCGCCGTGGAACAATGGGGTCGCCTCGGAACAAGGGCATTCTGAATCGTTTTGTCAAACAGCCCATTGTCTTCGAGTGTCATAGAGAGACCTACATCAGCGAAAATGCAACGAAATGTAACGCAACGTTACACGGTGTTAGTTACACCGTACGGTTCTCCCAGGTCCCGGGTCTGGGGTCCTACCTCCCGCAGTCTATGTGCCTATGTGGCTGTGTGGTAACGTGCCTGTGTGGGGGTGACTCGAGAGACCCCGGGATAGTCGCTATCTGCTTTTTATTGTGCCGCGAAAATCTGAAGGGGAATCACCGATCACCGTTCCATTGTTTCAGCGGGAAACGTTATATTTTACCTATAGACAACAAATCATGCTTTCATTTTGAAAACTCCATTGAAATTATTCTGAAGTAGGTTGAGTTCATTTGAAGAGCTCAGGGACACAGAACTACTTTTGTTAACGTACAAGTTTAAGGTAATGTTCGCTATTAATTGCGGTATCTACCTTTCTCGTTCATAAAATAACGTAATTTAAAGCAAAAATAATTTAATTAAATAATTGTCCAATTGTTTTTTATAGACCTTAAACTTTATTTTTTATAGGCTTATTAAAAGACTTATAAAAAAATGACCGATGTTTTAAGGGCCAAGGTATGTTTTACAAGCAGTATTTAATTGAAGCATCTATAATACTACTAAGCGATCAAATTTTTAAAACAAAAACATATGATTTTGTATGATTTTGCATTATTTAGTATGGCTTCATCTTAAGCGGAAAATGTCAACCTGCAAATGTTGGGCACGCGTTGTCGAAGGGAATTATTGCATATTCGATTGGAATAGATACTCAAAGAATAAAGCATTCTCACTTGACGTTTATTCTTTAAAGATTCAATCCGTTCATTAAGTTAGGGGAATCTAAATAACGGAATGGTTGTGCATTGATGTTTTAGGGGTAGGATAGGCCATTAAAGAAATTAAGAATTAGCATATAATTCGTACTTTCTGGTTGCATATATCAAGTAGATATCCATATTGATGTATCCAGCGAGGGATGGTTGTTTGGTTGGTTGGTCTCGCCACGCGGCCCGGTGTAGGGGTTTAGGGTACATGGGGCACCGGAGCAGGGGGCGGTGGAGCCCGGCCGGGGGCGCTAATCGGCCGGGCGCCACGTGCCGCCCGCTTATCTGCCCGGACACTCCCGACACCGATACCTCATCACACCCCATCCAGTTGCAGCGAAGAATATAAAAAGAGATTTATACTTTTCCGAACGCGAGTGGAAATAAAAATATAAACGAGATCGGCGGTTTGCGGCGGGTGACGACTGCCCCGTAACCCCGAAAGGTGGTTTTAAGTTTTTAATAGCCAACTATTTCACACGCAAGGGTTGGAAAATGCGCCCGCCAAATTTAATGTTTTGACTTCTAATGCTCAGTGTCCCAATGGGCAATGGTTTGTGTTACTTCGCCGTAGTTTGAAACTTAAGCGCATATACCTACCACTGAAGAGATAAAAGGTTAGAAGTGTGTTGTGTGCGTGTCCGTGTGGCAGAAAAAAGTAAAATTAAATAAGTAATAATAATTAGCCTGAAAGACTCATCTACATTTAAAAAATCTCCCGAGGAAAGGGACTCGAACCAGCGTCTTTCTGATTTCCGGTCAAATGCTCTGTCCACTGAGCTACGTCGGCTTATCTCCTGCCCGCCAAACAATTGTGATTGGATGATGGGATTAAAACATAATTTTAAATGTTGACTCCTTAAATCTTTCCAATACAGAAGTAATTCTGTGGGTTGCAGGAAGATCTCAAAAATGTGAATTGATGTATGAATTTTCAGAAAAACTGTTTTCAGCTGGCAGTCATTTTCATAAAAAAGTGCCATTTGATCGAACAATTTAAACATATTCCTCCTTGAATATGATTTGCGATTTTCAGAGCCAAATTAATTTTCTTGATTTATTTTTGGGTTATTAGGCTGCGCAACCTCCTTCTTGAGCCAACTTTCCGGACGGCACTATACTGTCCATCATCGGGACAGATGTGTAATATTTGATTAATCAATTTCAATCTCCCTGATGATGGACACTGCAATGCTGTTCGAAACGTTGGCTAAAGAAGGAGAAAGCGCAACACGGAATAATTTCCCAAAACGACGATAATATCCCCCCTTACCCGCGGTGTAAATGCAACGCAGTGCGTATTAAGCGGAAAACAAAAAACTTGATTTATTACCGCGGCGTTTTGTATAGTTAAAACCAGGCTTAAGGTCGGCTTTACCAAGCCGAAGTTGAACCGGTGTATATGAATCTAATTAGTAAGACGGATATTATGTTAAAATTGTTCGATAAGTTTTCGATAAAAAAAAGTGTAAACCTCGGATGAAGCCGGCTTGTACTTAACTGGGAGTTCTTACATATTTTTTTTAAATTAGCTCCACACAAGAGGCCTTGAGAAAAAGGCTTCTTAATGCCTATGCCATCTTAGCAGATGTTGTGCGGAGGGTCTTTTTAAGGAAGGGAAGGATAGGAAGTTCTGGTAAGGAAAAAGGTGAAGTGAGGGGTGAGTAGGAATCTGGGGAAACTGTGTCCAGGAGTGACGGACGTATGAATCCATGCCTCCAACTGCGGTGCACGGTGATGGGTCGAGAGAGTTTGGCTGGAAAATTTAAAAGACTCCCTCAACCAGTCTCTCTTGATCCAGCCCGCCACGTAGCAGGTGGGCAGACGCATCCGCCAAATCTCACCCCACGAACCCGGACACCTCTGCTATGTCACCAAACGTAGAGAACATCCTATGACAGAGGTGTTGGTTATTCAATAAATGGTTTCCAGCGTGGCAGTACCCACACCCGCCTCCCAAATTGAAACCAATCCCAAAAACAACGAAAAGAAGACAATTTCAGTCACAAATCTTAAATTTTCTTAAAATGTTCCCGCGTTGAAATGTAGGAGGTAAGTAATGAGAGAAAAAATGAAATGTTGCGCAAAGTTGGGTAAGTAATAAAACTAATGTAATATATTATGTTAAGCGATAGATTAAAACCGTTAATAAATCCAGTGATCCTCTAATTTCTCATAAATGTGCAAGAATGTCTCTAAATCTAGTATAAATACTAAAGACATCGCGAGGGCCCCGCGAGATAAGGGCCACGCGCCCTTGATAGCGTATCTGGGATATCATTTATTACGGCCGCCCCTTGTCACCGGGCTTAAATCATAAAACTTAACGGCCCACTATGGCTGAGCTGCGCTGAGGCCGCCGGCCGGTCCGGGGGCGGTGGCGGTGGGGGAGATCCACCCCAAAGGACCGGCCCTAGCTCACGTGTTGGTATTGTTATTGTGTACGGATTAAGTTACTCTAATACTTATTCAAAAATTATTACGCTAATAAATTAGAATTATGATATCTTGTAGGTACTTACTTATACGATGTAGGGTAGGTACCTACTTATTCTTTTCGCAAAATAAGAATTTAATGATTGAATAGTATTTTCGTAGTATTTAGGAATACATATATTCTGAAGTTTGATTTATTTAAAACAGATTTTTTATAGAATACCGCACAAGATAGTGAGACTATGGCATTCCCAATAAGGGTACGTTGTGATGCTGAGGGTATATAGTTAGGGTAATTGGTAGAAGGGAAGGAGATGGGAAAGGAGATGGGGAAGGATATGGGGAAGGAGATGGGGAGGGGGATGAAGAAGAGGAAGGTGGGGAAGTGTCTGTATATTCAGATCTGGTCACCAAACACGGCTAAAGTTATTTCGAGCAACGTTTCAATTCTGAAGTGTGGCCTTATACCAGGGCGATCCCTGAGTATCTTTTACTCTGGAACGTGCCGCAAATATACTATATGTTACTTAAAATTCAATAATTGTGAAATAATACAAATCAAGCAAATAAAATTGACCGTCGGAGAGAGACTTACCCCTCAATCACTGAGGTCGTCAACAGATGTAAAAAAAAATTAACGCAAAGTTCATGTAGACTAACAGATTAACATATTTTTCCGTTAATTTTGAAGATTTGGAGCTAGATAACCTTTCTACTATCGAACACCTAAATTACTTAGCACCATTGACCTTATTTTTGGTAGTGGGTTATAAAACATTTCTACATTATTCAAATTTACTATCGTTCTTTTTGCAGGTTTTGATTTTCCTTTTAAGCACAGGACTCTCTGAAAGCACCTTGAAATTCTGATAAGGTTGAAATCACGCCAGCCGCCAAACTCGAATTAGGTAAGTATGCAAAAAACGTATTTTTGAAGCCCTTTTGAGAACCTTTGACCTCTCCAGCTGGTCTTTCTCTACCCCCTCTCTTCTGTCCGTGGTTTTGCACCCCAGAGGGAGGGATTCATACGTCTGTCACTCCTGGACACACTGACCCCTAAATTCCTACCCACCCCTTACACCACTTTCTTTCTCAAAACTTTCTATCCTTCTTTCCCTTAAAAAGTTCATCTGCAAAATATCCCCAAAGATGACACCGAATAAATGAATGAATGAAAATATTTTCCTTAAAAATACCCTCCACGCAGCAAAGATGACAAAGGCCCTGAGGGAAATTATTTTTCTTTCGGCCTCTGTTGGGATAAAGTAAAAAAAATATTCAAAAATTAATCAAATGAGAGTAGAGCTGAAACGGATTCCAATAAAAGGGAGATTAATATTTAATTTTAGTACCTAAAATTTTTAATAACCAAATGCCAAAATATTTTGAGGATTTTAATAAAAATATACATTATTAAAGAAGAATTAGATCACCGCATTTGAGAAAAATGGGTCATAGCACTGCTTATTCGATGAAATGCCTGAAAGTCTGAAGAATGAATTGGTTTAAAAAAAGTTATGCATACTGCAAAAACATAATTTTGTAAACAGTGACATGTAAACCTTGCACGTATTAGTTTTATTATATTTATTATACATAGATCTACACCAGAATGTAATATAAACTAATTCAATAAATAATAACAATAAAAACAATTACCTAGATTAATTTTACTAAAATTCTAGTTTTTACCCGTGATGTAACTTGACTTGCATAGATAAAAAAATGATCTGGGGAAGAAAGCCAGTATGTGTGAAGTAAAGTATGTGTGTATATTTCGGAAAGAGAATTAAAAAATAACTGCCTGCATAAATAGTGTATTATAGGAAGGTAGGTTCAGGTTAAAGTTCGCAGATATTTTACACAAAAGGCACTTTTCCTAAAAAAAAAACACTTTAGACACCATTAGAGGGAGACACAGACATATGAATATTGTACGTCCGTGGAGGGAGACTAGATTAATTTTGGGAATAATTGAATCATATTCTCCCAAATTTCAAAATAATTTTGTCGGTTTTTACAATTTTCTAATATTTTTAATCTATATTTATATAAAAATCGTAATATGCTTGCTTGGGTGTAAGTATATGAACTGTTTATGCATTGCTAAATAATTCATCTGATTGCGATGAAGCTTTGGGGATTTTATGTGCGCGTGCCTGCGATCGTTTCTATACACAATAGTGAATTCTGGCATCATGAAATTATGCGTTGCTAACCATCATTCCGATTGCGATGACACTTTGGGGATTTGATGTGTGCATGCCCGCAATGATTTCTATATATAATAGTGAGCTCTGGCATTGTGAAAAATCGTATAAAAATATTGCAAAATGTGGTACGCGAGGTGTTTGAAAACTGAATGTACCGGGACTGAATGAATGCAATGCGGGAGGGGAGAGGGGAACTCGGGAGGGGGGTTCGCGGGACGGGGGAAGCGGGAGAGGGGAGTGGAAAGAGGGAAGGCGGAGTGGGAACGCGTGAGGGGAAGGGGACGCGGGAGAGGAAGGGGAGGAGGAAGGATAACGGTACGAATGGAAAAGGACACGCAGGAAGAAACCATTTCTTTATTATTAAGAGGAACGTATGCGCGGCCCATTTCGACGTGTTTCATACAAATCTTAGATTTGGATTTGAAATCAAAATACCCAATCAAACTGAAATATAATTTTTGTAATCAAAAGGTAGGTATATCAAATATCTAGTACGAATGTGAGCTACTTTATTTATTTTTGCTTTGAATTATAAGATATAGGCCATTAAAGATTTTAGATGCGATTTGGGCAATTATTTGTGAGTAAATGAAAAACAATAAAAAATATATATTTTACAATGTTTACCATATAAATATGATGAAATATAAAATAAAAATAAAAATTCATAAAAAAATCATTTTTATGGGTGTAAATTAAAAATACAAATGACCTATTTACGGTGGAATAAAAAAATATTAGTTTATATATATTAATTATTACCAAAAAATAAATTTTTAAGAATTTTTAGTTTTTAATATTCTTTTTCATTGTATTTTAAAAATAAATATAGTAAAATAATTTTTTTAACGTCTTTAATTTACACACAAATAATTGCCAAAGTTGCCTCCAAAATCGTGAAACATTAAAATCTTTAATGGCCTACAACAACTTATAATTTAAAGCAAAAAAATAAATAAAGTAGCTCACATCCGTACTAGATATTTGAAATATCTTTTGATTACAAAACTAATTTTTCAGTTTAGTTGGGTATTTTGATCTCAAATCCAAATCTAAGATTTATATGAAACGCGTCGAAATGAGCCGCGCACGCTTTTCCCTTAAGTTGCATAGCAACGCATGCCGGGAACTCGCTAGTTTAAAAAAAAATTCCACATATATTCAAAAATTAACCGGTTCCTCGGTTATATAACATCTACGGTTCCGCAGTAATAGAAAAGGAACCGGTTCCATGGAACCGGGATAGGAATATCAACCATTCTACCCGAAACAAAATGTGAAAAAAATAATTATTTTTACAGGAATATCGACCATTCTACCCAAAACAAAATAGACCATTCTTATGAAAAAAAAAAAATTTCCTGCTTGATCACGTCATGTATTATTATTCGATTATTCTCAATTTGCAACAATTTGCTCAGGACTTTCTCACCAATCACCGCTCCACTCCCTCAGACCGAGATGGCGAACCTTGTCAGTATAAATTTTATACGAACTATGTATAAATTTTCAACGAACCTTTTGGTGTGAGTACTACTTAATCGCTCGTAAGGAAATGAAAAGATTCCCAAAGTAAATTATGTTTTGTTTAATAATTCGATAATGAAGATTCACCCAGCTTTTACTGATGGGAATATGTATCACAATACGAGGTAACAGCGCCACCCATGTGAATATAGTTGTTTTTATTGCCGGAACAAAGTAACGCGGAGATAGATACCGAACAAGGCGGGATGGTCCACAACTGACGCAATCAGTTCCACGGCCTCCCCCCGGTCTGGTTATCTCCCGTCTTCCATACATTTAACCTTGTTTATCCATAACGTGTTAAAGCGTAAACCAATAAATCCACCCTCCGCGTTGCAGACAATACTTCGTGAAATTGCTGTTGCAAATAATACCTACCTAAATACATTTACGTTTAGGTTCCATGACAAAATTGAACATTGAAGAAAAGTGAAGAAAAAAACCCAAAATAACCTTACCTGAAGTAAACTAACCTAAGACATTATTTTATCAGTTTTATTTTGTCCCTATTCTGTCTTATCAGTTTATTATTATAATGTTTTTATGTGACTTCCATACATAAGAATCCGAAAGTGGACGAAACTATGGTATCGTCAATTGCAGATCATACCGACTGAACTGAGCCTGCCCTACGAAACACGACGAACCATAAAAATAAATTAATTATTTTCTTATAAAAATAAAACACAAACACTTTGTATTTAACCACGAATTTATTATTGCATATATCGACCGGTTTCACTTCGACCAAGCTTCTTCAGGATATAATAATAACAGTGGGACTTCGACCAAGCTTCTTCAGGATACAATAATATAAGTTATTATTATATCCTGAAGAAGCTTGGTCGAAGTGAAACCGGTCGATATATGCAATAATAAATTCGTGGTTAAATACAAAGTGTTTGTGTTTTATTTTTATAATATAATGTCTAACCACAAAGTAATTGCTTCCTATGAAAAAAAAAAAAAAAAATTATTTTCTTTTCTAAGAACTTGTAGCTCATTTAATCACTTGACCACAACAATCACCCGAAGACGATAGTTAAGGTGATACACTACTAAGTAATGCAAAATTGTGTGTTTTTGGTATGAACATTATGATCCTTAAAAATATTTTAGATAGGTTAATTAAATACTGCACATATTTGTCATTGAAATAATTATTTGAGTATTTTTTTATTAGTCATAAGCCACCCAAAAAAAAGTATCAGGCCTATGAAAACTGCTTTAAAGTTCAAAATCTTCTACTTACAAACCTCTTTTCGATTATTGTTTTATTGCGTAAAGTGGAAAATCAAATTCTTTAGCAAATGATTGTAAAACAATTTAATGTTTGTGCCTGAACTGATGCTGAAGAAAGAGTAGAGAGGAATAAAATGGAGAAGAGTTTTTTTCTCTTTTAATTTTTTGTTATGAATACTTTTATTACTATACCTCAACCTAACCGACCCCCCCGTCCTACCCCCTCTCTATTCCCCCCAAAATAACTTGTCTCTTGAAATGTAATTTTTTCTTTAGTAAATATCTCTGGAATTACTACACTTGTATACAATACCCATGTGGAAACCTGTAAATGGTTCAAATATTGTGACTCAATTACTATTATGCTCTGTTATTAATGTAAACTGTTGGTCTCCCAAATAAAAAAGAAAAAAAAATAGGGATTGGAAGTACCTGGCTATTCAAATCTGGTCAGCAAACACGGGTAATTTCACTACGAGCATCGTTTTGATTCTGGTTGGTGATCTTCACCGGGGCGATAATGAGATAGGTATAGAATAACACTCTGGATACTGACTTGTTAGTGAATAAGTTGGCAAATGCGTCTGGTTCCCATACAGGCGTCGTAAGTTCTATTCGTCTGTTAAATAAGTCGTCCATCATTACACAACCAACTTTTTTCGTTTATCATTATGGCACTAGGAGAATTTGAAACATAGTCAATTAATCGTAGACCAGGAATGTCTCTCTTTAAAAAATGGAATGTTGTGCAGGTGTAATTACTATTTATAGGTGTACAATTTCATTTTAATTATATTCTGTAAAGTAACGTTAATCTATTTATGTACAACGGTTGGCCTTGATTTGATTTTTATACAAATCTAAATCTTGATCGCCACTGAAAAACTCTATTTGAAGCCCGGGCAACGCCGGGGACTTTAGCTAGTAATCGGATAGAGTTTATTTGTGCTCGTCGTCGGTTTTTGTGAAAAAAACCTCGGGGTCGGAGCCACAGAGCCTACCGCTCCGCCACGTTACTCGTCAATTATTAGGTAGGTGCTAATATATGCATATGTCGGTAACATATTATAAATACATACATGTACAGATATTATATTTTTTGTGTCGATTATGTCGATTTTATTAAAAATCTACAGTTTTATTTATAGACTGATGAAAATTTACGTTTTTGACCATGAACACCAGAGGAAGGTCACTGTATGGATGAAATATTTAAAAACTATGTGTAAAGCTCGGGTAATGTCGAGAACTTCATACAAAATAATAATAACCGATAACTCAAAATAAACTGAAAACATCATGCATTGAAAATAAACTTATAAGACCACCATTCAGAATTGAAACGTTGCATAAAATAGCTTTAGCCGTGTTTGGTGACTAGATCTGAACAGCCAGGTACTTCCCGGCTTCCTCTCCCGCGTCTTCTTCCCCTCTACACTCAGCCTCACTACATAAACTAATTGGAAAAGCAATAGTCTCTCTGGCTTCAGGCGGTCGGAAGCAGTTGGGATTTGCACCGTATTCACTTACAAAAAAATACAAAATTAAAATCAATACAATGAGAATGTAAACTGAAAGCCTAGAAAGAAATGATATTTGGGAACCTACTCGTAATCACATTCGAAGATAGGTACTAAAATCATTATATGAGAAAATATTATTTAAATGGTCGTACAACGTACAACCTAATCCACAAGTCTTAATCTGAAAGAAAAGCATACAAATGCAAATGCGTATTAAATCCACCCCTCGAGATTTGCAAGTCGAAAGCGCGCAGCATCTCCAGAAAGAGCCGGAACCTTGTCGGTGATTTAAAAATGATATTTTTGGTAAACGCTCGGGTACATAAGTATTGTGTTATACGTGCGAGTACCAGGGGCCCAGAGCAGAGCGGCGGCGGCAGGATGCGAATCATGGCCTTAGGTCTGCGATAGGGGTGTAGGGTGTAGGTTGGTGTAGGAGCGCGTCGCCCGGCCGAGCCACCATATCTTCGCCGTAAATCAAGCTACGAATAAAATTTATGGTCCAAGATAAAAACGCGCGAGCTTTTCTCTTTTCTGCTCCCCCCGCCTTCCCGCCCCTACCGCCCGCTAGGGGCTGGTGCTTTAAATGGAAAATGTTTTGAAATTTTCCACAAAGAAGCAATATGGCACTAGATCGTACAGGCGCGCTGTAGGAGCATAATACGTAAATGTTTTTTTTTACGATTCGAAAAATCATCTATGTGGATTCTTGCGAGTGTGTATGTAGGCAGTTATCTCATCGAGATGTCACACAATATATATTATGCATATATATGACTATTACATGTTTTATATATATCAAAGTTATAGGTAAATAATAGCGTCATTGGATATTTTGTTGTAGGTCGTTATTATTCCGTATTCCGTTTTGATTTGGGTAAATGAAATGAAATTGGTGGAGGATGATTTATTAATAAATTTTATTTTTATTTTTTTTTAAATTTTATTTATTTATTTCTATTCTTTAACATACTTACATATTACAGATAATTATACATAGCATCTAGTTTATGTACAAGATAGATAGTAGTTTTGATAAATAGGTAGGTATATTATTCTAGGGACCACACGCCAATGGAATGAATAATATTGTGATTTTAATGTTTTGTCTTAAAACAAAGTTATAATTGCCTACTATTTCTTTTTAATATTTGTTTTTGGTTATGTTTGGTTAGGTGTTATGATTTTTTGAGTAAATTGAATACCTTGTTGTTTGATCCAGTCTTTGATCTGTTTTTTGTGAAGAATTGTATATGGATTTGTAGTTAGTAGTTGTTTCAGTGTGGTGGGCATGAGGTTATACAGTTTGATTGCGTAATAAACACATGCATTGACTTATATGATTGATGTTAGCTATTGCTTACCAGGCGCTGATTCCAATTAGATTCAATTTGGAAGGCGGGTACGGGTACCACCACCCGGGATCCATTTATTGGATAATCAACACCCCTGCCGTAGGTCATCCCGAGTAGTTCGAAATGTTTTGTGACTAAGCAATGGTGCCCAGGTTCATGGGGTGAGGTTTGTCTAGGTCTTGGTGGCGGATGCGTTTGCCCACCGGGGGCAAAATCGGGAGAGACTGGTTGAGGGAGTCCCTTTGAGTTCTCCACCTGTACTTTCGGAACATCGCCTTGCACTGCAGTAGGAGGGATGGATTCATACGTACGTCACTCCTGGACAAAATGACCCCCCAGATTCCTACCCACCCCGCGTACCTTTTTCCTTTCCAGAACTTCCTCACCTCGCTTTCCTAAAAATACCCTCCACACAGCATCCCCAAAGATGACATAGGCCCCGAGGGGAATTATTTTCCTCAAGAAAAAAAAAATAATGATGCAATTTTCAGGATCATGCTGAACAGTGCTGACGATTTTAAACGTTTTCGCTTTTCATAACCTTATCTAATCTCAGAAATACGAACCATAGATACACACAACATAGTACATGACAAGACAATGGGCAAATTCCAAATCTAGTGTTAGATGAATCGTTGGAAATCTCCATTCGCTGACCATGACACTTATGTATTAGCAGATAAGTGGTTACCTACTATATAGATGCATAGACAAGTACAGCATATATTCCAGTAAAATTGTGGTTTACTGACGAATTTCAGATAAAACTAAATTAATGAATTATTTTCAAATCTTGGAGAGCGCCACTTATCAACCTCCATGAGCGGCGATACTTCAAACTATCAACATAAATATATTAACACAAGTTTTAAATAACAAATTTACGATGATGACATAAATATTATATTTTCCAACAGCACCATCCTCCCCACCAACGTGCACTATCCTCCCCATGTCCTGTAATAAAACATTATTATTATTTTAAAAATAACAAAAATCTAAACTTCGTACTTCGTAATCTGAAATAGTTTTAGCAAGGTAAAATGGTTTGTCTCCTTTTGTCAGATATTATCACAGTTTATAATTATTTTTAATTAAATTTAATTAAAAATATAATAATTAAAATTAAAAATAATTAAGTTAACATTTTATTTTATGCGTCCTTCTCTGTTTGGTTTTTGATACCTCATTTTAACAATATTTTTGTGAAATGAGCATGATCAAAAAAGATTAGTGCGCGCGGCTGAAATGTATGATGCACATGATCTGCATGATCCGACATATAAAAATCGCTAAGCCCAGCTAGATTTAATAAAAAATAGTAGGTACCCTACTAAAAAAATTAGGTCTTACCATTTTTTTCTTGAAGATTTAATATTATCTCTCATTGACGTCTTCACAGCTGTAAAGTGTAAAATGTTTTACGATAGTTGTGTCCTATTCAAATGCAGCCACTGAACAGCTAATCCCTAGAAATGTGATTTATACCGTATTTAATGAAAACCGATGCCACAAATTCACATAAGACCTTTCAACTCTTAGGCTTCAGACTGGCCAAGTGACTAATTATCTCTTTAAAAAAATGTTGATAGATACCTAATCGAAAACGTATGGTCAATTTCAGTAGAAGCAATAAAAAAGGTTATTTTATGCACACGGATACGCTCGCAACACTCTTCTATCTCTAAGATGTATCTCTAAGATGACATAGGCCCTAAGGGAAATTATTTTCCTCCAGACCTCCTGTGTGGAGCCAATATAAAAAAATGAAGATATTGATGCATTTATTTAATGAGCAGAGGACTTTTACATATAGGTAGTGCAACTTTAACATCGGGCACAATTTTTAACACGAAAAAAATTAAAATTACAAAAGTAATAACCTAAATCAAAAGAAACAAAATAAGACATAACATTTTTCACATGAATACATTTAAAAATAATATCGTATACTACAGCCCTCTGATCCAAATGTGTCGACTATATAACAAGATAGAGTGTGCTGAAGTGGATATTTTCGTTGATAATTTGTACAGATTAAAAAAAAAAGTTCTGGCGCTGTTAAAAAATACTAACTAATTATATTGTGTGAATTGTTTCTCTATGCATACCTCGCATATTTCATATGTCTCTTACTACTCATTGTAATGTGTTACTTGAGTGAGCTTGTATATAATTCTGTATTTTTATTTGTGATGTTTTTGTTTCTCTAATTGTATTTATCTGTATTTAATTGTAGAGTATTATAAGTGTGTAATAACTGAGTTTTTTAAAACTGGATTGTTCTCATGTAAGTGCGAACATCTGTAAAACCCAGTATAAATAAATAAATAAAAGACCGAGACGCACGGGTTCGAAAGGAGCCGGAACTCGCAAAAGAACTCGAACCCGGTACCTACTCCCGACTCGCGAGTGACTCGGACCGAGACGCACGAGTACGTTTATACAAAAAACAATAGAAGGTTTAATAACATGGTTGGAAAAAGTATCTATTTAATATGGTCATGTGATAAAAAAATCACTTTCAAAAAAATATAATTCACAAAAAAGTCAATCATAGTGTGAAACCGCTAGCTGTATCGGAGAACGAACTATTCTACTAGTACGAGAGCCCACGACCAAAACCATGTCTCATAGCAATACGGCAAAAACCCTATAAAATCGTTAGATTGTATGATTCAGAACCCGACTAGGTGTGTAGTAACGGTCGAAAGTGTAGCAACTGCGTGGGAGGCCATTTCTGCTGTGTCAAAAAAAAAGACAGTCGGTATTATAGCAATACGTCTGATAGTGAAAATGTACATAGATTTTATAATTGTATTACGAAAAAGTTTGTTTTCAGACATTTTGCGCGTAGCATATAGCCTGAGCGCATTTTTGAAAATGTCAACAAATTTAGCCGACCTGTATCATAGCAATACGGATAATTTTTTTTTTTCAACTTTTCGTATTGCTGCCATGATTACCAAAAAAATTTTTTAAGACACTTTAAGTGTAGCATATACTCCCAAAAACGAAAATAACGTTTCGGAGTCGCCTGGCCGACGCCTCTGTTAAATGTTTTTTTAAATTTACAGCCTTCATAGATATTCAAGAATCTCCCTTGTCAATTATATGTACTTTGACAGATGACAGATGTCATTACTTATTTCTTTTGTAAAAGTTACTCAAGTGTGCTTTAAATAAAACCAAAACTATCAAATCAATCAGTATTTAATTTCAACAGCCTCAGCGCTTGTTACGCTCCTGCCCCTTTCTTACTATTATACAGCTCACTCGCCAGCTGCTCCAAACGTTGGTAAATTCTTTGTTAATTATCATCTAATAAATTCAGGGTCGCAACGTATTCATTGGTTTGTAACAGAAAATTCAAGATGCCTCAATACGATTTTTAAATGATATCTGAGTATCGAAAAGTTGTCTGATAGAGAAGGTGCTACACTTAATTTGTCTGATATAAATTTTTTGCACATGTGGACAACTTATTTTATCATGTCCAACAATTTTCAGACATATTGCTATGATACCGATCGGTAAAATTTGTTAACATTTTCAAAACGGTCTCAAAATTTAATGCGTTCACATTTCCGTCTGAAAATTGTTTTGTTCGCATCAAATAACCAAAATTTACTAATAAAAAAGATTTTCAGACGTATTGCTATGAGACATTTTTTTTGTCTCATTTTTAATTTTTTTAAGTGATTTTACGGGTTTGCGCTACACCACTAACGTCTGAAAAATATGTTTCCGGTATCTCAGAACTATCATTCAACTACAGTCTGCAAATCAGACATATTGCTATGATGCAGTTCGGTAAAATTCTTTGACAATTTTGAAAATTCGGTCAGATCAAACGCTACGCGGAAAATGTCTGATATTGGTATTTTCGAGTTCAGGATAATCGTATCTATCGATTTGATGCGGTTTTGGCCGTATTGCTATGAGACAAAAATTTTGGTCGTGGGCTCTCGTACTATACTGCAGCATACCTTATGCTAAGATATTCTGCAGTAGAATAGTGTATTATGTCAGGTTGTTCTTCTGGGTAGATATGCGTAAGTTTGTTAGTAGGAGGAGTTTTTTAAAATTTAGTAAGTAATAAAAAGTTGATTAATTTCACAAGAACTAAGAAAAAATTGAGCTTAATTTGGGCATAAGGAAGCGCCGGCAACACCCTTCTGTCTGTTCACCTCTTCAGCGAATGCAGCGAACATCCCTATCTAATGTTTGAAAACATTAATTTCACGGGCGGGATTCCTCGCCGGCACGACGAATTGGGTGCCCACCGCGGCCCAATCATAACATTCGCGCCGCGCAATTAGCATTAGCGTCGCCATAGCCCTAACCGGCACAATGCTAAATGGTCGGAGTTATTGGCCGGGCAACAAACACCTCGCGAGCATTACTCATTTTTACTATGGGAAAAGGCAAATCAGGGAGCATTTAGCGATTGAGCTATGAAAAAAATATAATTGAATGAAATTTAAATTACGCATCAACGTGATCATTATTGAGGTGAAACTTCTTTACCCCCTTGTGATTTTAAATTCGGATGAAACGGAAGTGCATCACCAATATTTATCATTTGACTCGGTTTTAATATAATGCGGTAAATTCACAGCTCCGCGCGAGCCTAGTATAGCGTAGCTTAGTAAAGCGCGTAACAGATCTCAGCGGCTAGAGACATCCAGCGAACGGAGGTTTGAATCCTACGAAAACCAAAAAAATAAACATTTTTATTTTTTAATTAATTAAGACAATATTAGCGAAACTCAATCAAAATCTAATAATTTAAAAAAAATGAGTTTTTACTCATAAAATAAAAATATTTTTTTGTTTAATCAATATCCAATATTCAAACCACTTTAAAATAAATAGGCAAAATAAAAGGAAGCGACATCTAGCGACTTTGTAGTTTCACTTGTACCGCGTGTGAATTGCACACTCTGATTTTTTAATAGCATATGTACTTACTTATGATCGGCAATTAATATTATGTTATGTATCACGGGGTTGTCTGAATTCTTGACAAATCATTTTCAATTTTGAAAATGTAAAGAAAAATAATTTAATTTTCTATTTTAAAAATATTGTATTGTAAATAGATAACCATAAAATTACAAATCTTTATGAATAATTTCTCAGGAGACATAAATAATGTAGGGCTATTTTCGAGATATCTTATTAGTCACTTCATTTTGGGAAGCGGGTATGGGTACCGCCGCCCCGGGAACCATTTTTTGGATAATAAATACCTCTGCTGTAAATCATCTCAGTGGTTCGCTACGTTTGGTGACTTAGCAAGGGTGCCCGGGTTGATGGGGTGAAGTTTGTCAAGATCCTGGCAGCCGATGTGTCTGCCCACCTGCTGCGTGGTGGGCCGGATCGAGAGAGACTGGTTGTGGAGGTCTTTTAGCACCGTAGTTGAAGGGATGAATTCATACGTCCGTCACTCCTGGACACCAGATTCCTGCCCACCCCTCATACCTATTTCCTTCTCAGAACTTCCTATTAATCCTTTCCTTAAAAAAACCCTTTACACAGCATCCTCTACGATGACATAGGCCCTGAGGGAAATTAATTTCTTCATTGATGTGGGCTAATGTAAAAAAATATGTAAATTTTTTATATGCACAAATTATCTCGACGTTTTTAATTATAATTATTTTTTTAATTATCAAATCTTAAAAAAGTGATTCTTTGAAAAAGTTTGCAATAAATTATCGTAGACAATATTTATAGTATTATGTGTTTTCACTCTTATTAGATTCCAGTTGAATTATAACAGAAAAACTTAAGGAAATTGAGAATAACAATTAAAATATAAATCTTAATTGGGTCCATTAAAAATAAAGAACCAATTTTATTACAAATTTTGTGGGATTTTATTATGAATTACTATTGAAAATAAAATCAACAACAAAATGTATGAAATATGTTTTGTGAAGGTCTGACAAATTAAATATCGAATTGTTTTGAATAATATTTAACAGTTAGTAAAATTAATTACATAGGTATTGCAATATAAAACAGCAAAACGCCACAATTTTGTTAAAATCTGGAAATCTTAACTTATCTGATTTAATTTGATATAAATAAGTCATATTGGTTTTATATATTTGTATCTTATAATTTAGATATTCGTAGTCACTGTCTTATCTAATCATATATGTACTTTAAACATTATTTTTTTCAGCTTTTAAATTTTTCGATGTGCAATCCCTCATTGTTAGGTTCAGCCCTAACCATCACGCCATAAAGATGTGTAACTTAAGATTAACGGTGTTTCATCCATGTATCCGATGAAGGTTACCAATGTTTAGATAATAAGCACTTCTTCAAGAATTACTTCACAATAGGTAATATTTTTATCAAATGGCATCCCCAATTGGGGTATGTTGTAAGTTGTAAGGCTGAAGGGAGTGCGGACGGAAAGGAGATGAGGAAGAGAAAGGTTGAGAAGTAGGTACCTGGTTATTCAGATCTGGACAATAAACGTGTTTCACTAGGGCGATACTTGGAGAATCTACTACTCTTTATCTTTAGTGACCCGATCTTAATTTCCACTTTTTTCGCCTACATTCAGTTCTCAAAATTGAAATCAAATTTTTGGGTTTGCCTTAATCAAATTCTATCCAAAGTATTGGGATATTTTCAAGAGCTCATACGAATAAAAACATACACTTTTTCTTGCAGCTTATCCATGGTTCTGGTAGTAGAAGTAAGCAATTTTTGAGTTATTCAAACCAACAATGACTTCATTGGCCTTGAAATCATTTGCATATGCTTAGTATAGTAATTCATAAATACGTACCTACCTCTTTTAATGAAGATTCACAGAATGAAGCCTCGTTACATCATTAAGAACGAGTATAGATTTTTTTGTACTGTGAAATAATGTAAAAATGCACGATAGTTATCGAGGGAGTAGAATTTGAGTGAAAAGCTTATCTTGAACATCTCTGTAATTAGGAAAAACAGTACGGTTAGTTGGTCTTAACATAAGTACAGATTATAGACATCATTTTATATTTTACTACCGATAAACAACCATTATTGTGTGGTAAATTATTGTTTATCAGTTGTGTAAAATTTAAATCAAATTTATTAGTAAAGGGGTAGGTGTTATCGATACCAAACTAGCAGGTGAGCCAAAATATATATGCACTAATTATAAAGGAAAAAACTTTATAAGTCATAAGTCTTGGAATTTTTGTTGAATATGTGCTACACGTAAAAAAAAAAATAACTTTTTACATATCTATTTCTTAAAATTTCCAATATCATCTTGGATACTTTAAACCAATTTAGCTGTATTTCTTCAACTGCATTTTCTAACTGGATTTATTTTGATTTTTAAAAATATTTTCTACTAGATGCATGAAAAAAATTGCATAGATCTAAATAAAGTTTCAAAAACAAACAAACGCTTACAATTGCGCAAATGGGATGGAAATAAATTCGCAATAAACGTACTAGGAAGAAAATTTTCGTATTTTGTAGTTAGCATAATAACACAAATCTATTCGCAAGAGAAAGAAGAAGATTTGTTAGTAGACAAATCAAGTTTTGATTCAAATGTGGAAAGTCGTCCTTCAGTAACACATAGCAAGGAAAAGTTAGATGATTTAAAAACAGAGGATTGCTTTGAAGCCTGAAATGAGGAAGTTGTAAAACATTGAAAATTGATGAGTTCTAAGAATGTTTTGAAAAGTACTTCTCCTTAACAAACGAAGAGCATTGTGAAGGCGACAGAAGTTTGAACATTGTTTAAAAAATCTATTCCTACACGATTCAGCATCTAAAAATAAGTTAAGTGTACTCATTTAGTAAGAGTTACTATTTTCTCATCGCCTTTTTCCTTTTATACATAAAAATTATATCGGATAGTAACGGTTATGTTATAAGAGTTAGCGGGGGTGGTGGGTAGTACACATGTAAAGGAGTCTAGATGGATTCGTACCAGTTTAATGTAGTATATAGTGAGCGGAGAAAAGAGGAGAGAGGGCGAGTGTCTCCAGCTTCCTAGATCTGCCAATGCCGCAGTGGAATCCCTGCGTATCTCACTACCTATTTGGTCTTTACCAAGCCAGACCGTTATTTATGTGACGTCGCATAAATCTCCTCCCCCCTCGCGCAGCCCGGGCTCTGGGGGTGGGGTGGGGGAGGTAGCCCCGGGCCCACTTGACACTATCTGAAGGCCGAATCGGGAAGCGGGATATTTTCTTTATGCGTCAGACAGCAGAACCAATTTCAGGGGGATGGGTTGGTGGGGCTTGAATTAAGACGGAATTACTAATAGAAGAGCGATTTTTCAACAAAATATTATTACCCACGTACTCATGAAAACGTCTCTCATGTATTCTTGCATAATATAAAGCGGGAAATCGGTTGTATGAAACAGCGAATACAACGCGTTACACAATAAACGCGTGAAAATTAAGCTTGCGCAAGGCTTTTTAGTGGTTTGCTACGTTTGGTGACTTAGCAGGGGTGCCAAGGTTATTGGGATGAGGTTTGTCCGGGTCTTGGTGGCATATGCGTCTTCCCACCAGCTGCATGGCAGGCCGGATCGGAGAGAGTGGTTGAGTTGAGAGAGTCCCTTTGACTTATCCAGCTGAACTCTCTCGGAACATTGTCTTAGACCGCAGTGGGAGGGATTCATACGTCCGTCACTCCTGGACTCACTGACCACCAGATTTCTATCCATCCCTCATACCCTTTTCCTTCCCAGAACCTCCTATCCTTCCTTTCCTAAAGATACCCACCACCCAGCATCCCCAAAGATTACATAGGCCCTGAGGGGAATTATTTTACTCAGGGTATCCTGTGTAGAGCTAATGTAAATAATGAAAAAAACTAGTGTGCTTTAGACCACACGACTGAAGTAAAACTTGCACTAACTTATAACGGTAAATTTGTAAAAAAATCATGCTTCTCACACGGACAGCTATATGCGACCTGCGGACGTGTCGGACGAGAACACAAAAATATATGTGAACCTATCCAAAAGCACTTCAACAAACAGAATTAAAGCTCACAAACCCTTTCTTTCTTCGAGTGGCCTTGCAACGCCCGCCGGGTGCCCGCTATATATAATGTTATATAGTGCCGGCGCTTGCATTCTAATGTAGTTTCCTGAGACTTGGAACGAAACCATTACAGTTTAGTTGACCCCGAGGTTACAGTGGACTTGCAACGCATGTCGGGTACCCGCTGTACATAATTTATTTATTTATTTACGGACAAATAGTCCATCAACAGTACCTACAACAATAGCAAGAATTATTTTTTTTGAAACCGTTCGCCTTGCCCGGTCGCGTCGATTACCATTGGCATTACACTTTTCGTAACATCACCACTTTTCGTAACGCATTCACCAGCTTACCCCCAAGTCGAGCGTGCGTAAAGAAGTTTTACTACAAAAAATGAACTAACGGTGAGTTTTTAAAAATAAAGTCATGTATTAGGTAGGTACCAGGTCTCGTACCTAACAATATTTAAATCCTCATAATGTTATCATATTTATGATGGTAGGTACGGAAAATGTTACTTCAGGAGTGATTGAGTATTCAGCTAGCAGATGATTAAACCCGATGCGCCCGAGCGGAAATTGGCATGGTTCTACCGCTCTCGGATAGTGTGCATGGACAATGAAAACCTCGTCCAGTACGGTAAACGATGCACAAATGCCGACTCTGCATTGCGTGAATGTGAACACGTTTAAAGAACGTAGCATATTACACGTAGGAAGTGTCCTCTCTATCAGTCCTGGAGGCACTACGATGTTGCTGATGACGCCGTATGCCTTAAAATGACTGCAAAACCACAGCCTTCCTATAAAGTCATAATTTCTCTCCATTCTCCAACAATATGCATAATAATTTAAATAAAAACTTAACTTTGCGAACAAAAGTCAAAAGATCATCAGTACAAAACTAATCCTGTACATGACACCATACAGACATGATTGCAGTTATATTTTGATAGAACCCTGCTCGCATTGCTTTGGTAGATATTTTTAATTTTCAAGAAGAATATAAACTTGTTGAAAATGACGGTGTGAGATTTGGCTGGAATTTTTAAGTCAAGTTGGTAATGCGTTACTTCCGCGTAGAGTTAAGGTCCCGACTTCGATTCTCGGTCACAACCTATCTTCGGTTTCCAACTTTTTATTTTATTTATTTTGACATGTCATTTGATTTTCATGTTCTTTGAAAGTCGTTAATATTATTTCAATTTTCAATGTTAATAATTAGCTACGTTCAAGTGAAACAGTATCCATTCGAAGGTAGGCAGGTATGTAATTGGCTTAGCCCAGTCATAATGTAAATTTCCTGTACAGTAATGCATTGGAGTACGAATCTTTCGCAGAGTCAGGCGGTCGTCCATGGGATTGTGATTCAAACGGATCGTAAAAATATTTATTTTATTTTATAACAATCGTTCACCAGAGCTAACATTTTTTTGTTAATCATAGTAGATTATATGTCTGTGGTTTATTGATAGGTATTAAAAGAAAGACGATTTACTTATAAGACGTTTATTGACACCGCCACCGTTTACGCGTTCAAGATTATGCGTCAAGTGACGCGGCGGGACTACCAACTGTCCTCATGTCCTCATGTCATAGCTGGCGTTTTGACCAGTACCAATATAACATACAACATAACACTAGATAGGTAGGTGCACCTTTTTATTTTTATATCTATATAAGTACGCACCTATACCCACAAACACAACATAAAAGTGATGTTTTCAGTCTGTCCGTGAGAATGACTGAAAAAGTGTCAATCTTGCAATCACATCCGATTTACGAGTGACGAGAGCGGATGTTAGCCCAGATCTACATAGTATCTCTGTCCACCGTCGGGCATTATTAGATACAAATCTGCGCCCCAAACTCGCCCCCGTTTGTTCACCGCGCAAAGCACAATGGCCGGGTTGATGAAGTGGCACCTCGCTGAAGGGCATTGTTCGTCGCTCGGCGGCGGGTCCGCAACAACGGGGCCCTTGACTGGCGGCCGCGTGGCAAGGGGGCACCCATCGCGCACATTGCACGTGGCGGGGGCTCCGATTCCTCACTTTGCGGAGGAAGTGGTGACTGATGGTTTAATCTGATCTATTGGGATTAGATGTTAATATTTTTTGATTAGATGGCAAGAAGTTTTGGTATAATCTGATATTTTGGGATTAGATGGAAATATATCTTTTTTTGGTTAATTTCATATTTGGGATTAGTTGGCAAGAAGTTTTGGCATAATCCATTTTTGTATGTAAAATGCATCCTCAAATTATAATTATTAACCTCAATACAGGCATTAGTCCTAGTGAGGTTAATTTATGTAAAAAAAAAAAACAACAACAAAATGTATGGTGAGAATATAAATAAATAAATAAATAAAAAAAAATCTGATATTTTGGGATTAGATGGAAAAATGTCTTTTTTTGGTTAATTTCATATTTTGAGATTAGATGGCAAGGAATTTTAGGCTAATTATATATTTTGGGATTAGATGGCAAGAAGTTTTGGGCTAATTTAGTATCTTGGGATTAGATGAACAAATGTTTTTTGGATAATTAGATATTTTGGAATTAGATTGAAGAAGTTTTTGGTAATTTGATATATAAGAATTAGTTGGAAATATATTTTTGGTTAATCTGATATACCTATTTGGATAAGATGGCAAAATGTTTTGTATATAGGATTAGATGGAAAGATGATTTTTGGGATAATCTGATATTTTGGAATTAGATGGAATTATACTTTTTGAGAATAATCCTGAAATAACATTAATGATATTTTTTGTGGGTATATATAACGGAATGTTTTTTTGGGTAATCTTTTTTTTTTTAAATTAGATGGTAAGAGGTTTTTTTGTGTTAATCGTACCTACCTATTTTGTTGATTAGATGGTAAGATGTTTTTTCAGAATAGTCTGATATTTTGGGATCAGACGGTGTGTTTTTTGGGTGTATGTAATGGCTTGGGATTAGTTGGGAAGATATTTTGCGGAATTTATAAAAGACTAACTAACTAACTAACTAACCATCGCGCCGTTTCCCCGCAGGGGTAGGCAGAGAGAAAGGACCGCCAAACAACTCGGTCTTGGCACACACTCCTTGCCTCGTTCACATTCATACATTATCTCATACATGCTCTTCTATTATTCTGACTCTTGACATGGCCCGACTCAAGTATCTGATTCACTTGGTCGTGCCATGTCTTTCTCGGGCGTCCTCGACTTCTTCTATTATTCACATTTGCGTCATATATTCTCCTTACACTCCTTTCCTCGTTAATTCGCTCTACATGCCCAAACCATCGGAGCGTTCCTTTCTTGATCTTACTCATTACGCTTTCATCAGCCTTAATTGCATTCTTTGCGGATCTCCGCGTTTCTCACATGATCATACACGGTTTTACCACACATACGCCTTAGGGATCTCTTTCCTACAGCATTCAGTCTACTTCCATCCTTCCTCTGCCAGTTCCATGCCTCACCGCCATACATCAGGATAGGTACCAGTACTCCATTATGGACGGCTAGTTTCGCGTCTTTGGAGAGTTTTTTTTGGTGCCAACGGCGTTCAGTCATCTATTAATAGAGTTACCTGCATTCACCCTTCTTTCAATATCTCTATCAGCCTTCCCATCTCTCGTAAACATACTTCCCAAATAAACAAACTCATCCACCTGCTCCAAGTATTCATCGTTCACAAATATATTGCATACTGTTTTCGTACTCTCTCTTTCAAACACCATGACTTTAGACTTATAAAAGACGATCCAGATTAATAAAGATACACCCTTATAATGCGCTAAACTATAAAGTCTGCACTTTTTTTTGCTTTATACTAACTGCAAAAGATATTTTATTTGAAAAAGTTATATTTTTTGTATAAAAAAATTCAGGATTTTTCAGCTGCCTAAAACTACATACATACAAAACGTTTATAGTACTTAATTGAAAATCGTTTTCGACAACAACATCATCAATAATTTTGTGATTTTAAAATCAGCTCAATCAAATCTAAGGAACAGCATTGTTTTACTTAGTAGCCTCAGATGGTAGATATAGGTATTATTTTTAACAGAAATTTTCAGCTGCCAATATCTGCTAATATCTTCATACAAAATCATTGACGTATGATATCAAAATACAATTCATTTTCGGCCACAACTAAATCGATAATTTTGTGGTTTTCAAAATTAGCATAATGAAATCTTAGGAGCCGCCTGTGGTAAACATACCCTACCTGGGGGCAGTTATGCGCGTTTTCATCCCTCGAAAAAATATCCCTGACAAAATATCCCCGACAAAATATCGTACGGGCAAAACATCCTCCAACAAAATATCTACTAAAACCTAACCTATCTTTACAGGATGTATGTTTTTTGCCCCATTTTACTATTTTTGAACAATAATTTATGTCTGTATTATTTTTTTCCTATTTTTTTTAGGTGAGGTTAGGTTAGGTTTTAGTAGATATTTTGTTGGGGGTGTGTTGTTCGTAGGATATTTTATTGTAAAACTAAAAAAACTATATTGTTTCGATAAAGATATAGAACTTTTGATAATAATATTTTGAGTGTCGATTGAAGCTATTTTGTAAACTGGCCTATTTAAATTAACGAGCAAAATTAGGCGGAAAAAACTTTACTATGGCAATATGATCATCATCTCCATATTCAATATTCAGTCTTCACGCTGAATCTAATTTGTTCCTGTAATTTGCGGTATTCATAAGCCTGCCAATTGGTACCTATTCCAGGTATCTTTCCATATACAATTCTAACAAGGTCCAATATGGAAACTCATATGGTTCACCCCTTTACATATTTCGAAGAAAATAGTTTAATAAAATTTGTTTCTTGATTGGCGTCGTCAGCCACTGTCCTAGGGTCAAAACTTCTGCATTAGTTTAGGGCCAATCTCATCTTAGGGGATGCTGTGTGGAGGGTCTTTTTAATGAAAAGAAGTAGAGGTAGTTTTGGGAAGGAAAAATGTATGAGGGGTGGGTAGGATTCTGAGGGTCAATTTGATATATTAGGAGTGATAGACAATGTATCGATCCCTCTAATTGCGGTGCAAGACGATGGGTTGAGAGAGTCCGGCTGGAGATGCCGCCAAGACCCGGATAAATCTCATCCAATGAAACCGGGAACCCTTGCTAAGTCACCAAACGTAGCGAACTGATAGAGGTGTTGGTTATCCAATTTATCGTTTTCCGGGCGGCGGTACCCATACCGGCCTCCCAAATCATCATTTCATTTTTTTAATTTTTTTTTTAAGTATCTACGTAAAACAGGCATTATGCCCAAAAATTTACATACATGGATGATTTAAATTACAGAAATTACAACAAAAATAGTATTAAAAATAATTAGTTAGGTACTCGTAAATATGCAAATCATTATCATTGTCAATTGTCATTGATTCAATTATACACTCGGTAATTGCCCTGGTGTAAGACTGAGAATTGAAACGTTTCTTGAAATGGGTTTAGCCGTGTTTGGTTAGATCAGAATAACCAGATACTTCCCCACCTTCCTTTTCACCATCTCCTTCCCCTCCTCACTACCTTCAGCTTCACGACATACCTCAATTGGGGATGCCATAGTCTCACTGGCTCCAGACGGGAGCAGTTGGGACTCTTGTAAAGTATTCACCTACAAAAAAGGTAGAGTCAAATAATTAAAGTGGTCATGCACATGTGAATGCACCTATGGTATTATAAAGCACATCGATATGGTATAATAAATTTTAAAATGACTTTTTTTTACAGACTTGGATCCACATATTTCTAAAGAGTGTATCTAATGGGTGAGTAGCGACGTCTATTTTCATTACATGTTTATAGTTGACTGGCTTATTGCTTAGCAATGTTTCGTACCCCATATTACAGAAGCATACAACTTTATATCTTACCTATACAAACACTTTGGTTATGCTATATATATCCAACTTTGATAGCGTAGGTAAAGCAAATCCACGTAAACCACGTAGGAAAAACGGTTTTTAATTTTTTGAATTCACGATTTTCCAGCGTAAGAAACTCTCGGTTGCTACTCGTATTTTGGTCTCCAATACCATAATAACTGAAAAAAGTTTTCCATTTAATTTTTTTAAGTGAGTACAAGAAGAGCAAAAATTACTTTCTAGAATAAAACATATTACAGGTTTGGTTCTGGAAAATCGTAAATACTCGTACATGAAAATTATTGCTCACCCACGAAACATAGGTAGACAGGAAATAGATAGGAAATTACAATATTGGGACCATTTGAAGCATACGTATCTACTAAAAACATTTATAGTGTACATTAAATATACTACTTGGGTATTCTAAGGCGATTAATTTTTAATGCATTTCCTATTTAAAAACAACAAAATATAAGTGAGTGACTATTTGTTAATGACTTTATAAACAGATTTTCTATTCCTTACTTAGATCCAATTTGGGAGGCGGGTATGGGTACCGCAGCCCCGGGAACGATTTATAGGATAACCAACACTTCTGCCACAGGTCACCCCAAGTGGTTCGCTACGTTTGGTGACTTAGCAGGGGTGACTAGGTTCATGGGATGAGATTTGTTCAGGTCTTGGCGGCTGATGTGTCTGTCCTACACCTGCTGCGTGGAGGGCCGGATCGAGAGAGACTGGTCAAGGGAGGCCTTTTAACCTTTCCAGCAGGACTCTCTCGACCCATCGCCTTGCACCACAGTTGGAGGGATGGATTCATACATCCGTCACTCCTGGACATGACATCTGAACTCCAGATTCTTACCCTCCCCTCATACCTTTTTCCTTACAAGAACTTCCTATACTTTCCTTCCTTAAAAAGACCCTCCACACAGCATCCCCTAAGATGACATAGGCCCTGAGGGAAATTATTTTCTTCGGGGCCTAATGTGTGGAGCTTACGAATTTTTTTTTAATAAATTGTTTTATAAAATCTTCAAAACATTTCTTTAAAGAGAATTAAGCATTTAAATTATAGATATTATTAAAATTGAAATTGTATTTATAATGATAAAATTATTGAAACGTGGTGGTCAAATAATTTTGAAAAAAATTTAAATATTAGAAATACTAAAATAATAATATTAATGAAAAATGCAAAAGTCAGTCATTTTAAATACATGTAGGATTACAAAAGATTTTTTAAATATTTATATTGAGGGATCAGTAGGATTTATCGGACCAGTTAGGATTTCATCAGAGCCGAACCCTCTGATATGAAAATATCTGGAGTCAGTGAAATATTTTCCCATTATTGTTCTTGTATTGTTTTATATTTATTATACTTATATTAACCATATTATATTAACTTATATTACGTTGTGTGGATTTACTAGATAATCATTCGTAGAAAAGTCTGTGGAAGGGTTTAGTCTTTCATTTGGGAAAGATTTAACCCGGAAATAAAATCTGGAGCACCGTTAAAAAAAAATCAATCCTAGTTGTTATTATTATTATACACAATTTGTTTAATGTACATTCTTATATTGTTACTATTATAATAATTTCCCTCCTGTGTATCTACCACTTTGTATAATCTCATGTATCACTTGATTGTAATAGCCATTTTATGGCGTTCAAATAAATAGATAAAATTAGGAAGCATTTTCGATATGGTTCCCCAAAATTCCGGAGATGTTTTTCCAAAGCTAGGAGCTAGGAACTGAGATTGCTTGATTAAATATGTCGATAACACGACCTTCTTCGTAACTTCTTACCTTGCTAGGATCTTGAAAATAGTTGCTTCGGAAGGGGACCATCCCATCTTAATTAACCGAGCTGCATAGTGCATACTTACTGCCTGCTGCAAATTATTTTTATTAAACAGATGTTCATTACGTAAATATAAAATAAAATAAATACATGCTGATTTCTGGGTATCTGCACAACATATCTATTAGGTATGCGATTCCTTCCACTACAAGGTAAACCCTTTCAAGTTTTTGGGTGAATAAAACAAACAAGAAGTACCTACCAAGATAGGTAGTTAGTCAACATTTATTTGCTCTCAGTTTTTTTTAGTTAATGATACTTTACGCACATTTTAAATAATACCTAATATGTAGTTTATATTTTGCGACTTGATGTAAATAAAAAAAGGTGTAGGTAATATAATTACGTCCCCTGGAAATAAACACAAACACACTTTTAAAAACAACTCAATTAAAAAAATACAAATTAAAATATATAAAAATTGAATTGTGGATAAATCAATGACAATTGTTGCGATTTTCTCGATTTTCATATTTTTATAAAATATTTTGGTTGGTATTCTTAGAGCAAAAATTTTTATTTTTTTATTTTCCCTTTCTACTTAAGGCGATCCAATAGTCCAGGAAAAAATCGAAATCGGATTTCACGCCCTTTATGGGAGGAAAGCTCGAGAGAAATACTTGAGAAAAAGCTCTCGGAAAGGTTGGAATAGGTATTTATACTGTTTGATTTCGTAAAGGCCTGTAAAAAACATTAATTCCTTTTTTACGCATTGTTTATTGTAATAAAACGGAAATTTAAAATTGATTTTACGAAAGCAAGCGGCGCGGAGCCACACGTCTATTTCCCGCTATGGCCGGGGCGTGACTGACACGAAATGGGTTGTGTCCAGTGCATGGTTCTTGTGCCCATGGGATAAGGGTCACTTCAAGATCCAAATTCGTAGAGTGCGGGCCGTATTATGTCAAAAATAACAACGAGAAAATGCATGTTTTATTTTTATTTTGTGAGGTTCGGGCGTAGGTAAATATCATTTTTTTTTAGATTATTATAAAAGAAACTGAATTTGCCACATAATACAATAAAACCATGCCCGAAAAGGGGTTTATATAAAGTGTTTTTATAGACCTTATACTTTATTTTTTTCTAGGCTTATTAAAAGACTTGCCTACTGACATTTCTAAAGGCCAAGATATGTTCTTCACGCAGTATTTAATTGAAGCATATATAAAATTTCTAAGCGATCAAATTTTCAAAACAAAAAACATATGGTTTTGACTTCATCTTAACGTTCTGGCAAAACAGAAAACAGAACGCTTTTTTGAACAAAATTGAACATCAAATTGGAAAAATCAGAAATCACGGTAGGTACCTACTTACCCTTAGAAGTATTCCTGGATAGGTACCGAGATTAAAGTAGAGTGCAGATAGAAAAGGCTGAAAAGCTGTGCCTACTTTAACAAAAACGAACTATTAATGAAAATTAAATTATTTTCCAATTTTTTTCCGTAAATTTGTGAATATTTTTTATGTTACAATCTTTCTTCATTCATAAATTGTTTCTATACCCATGACATTTTTTTAATACTGAATTTAAAAAAAATCATAGGTAGGTATGCAGTCTACCTTTGGTCATTGATCAATGCACGTCACTCGTAGGTTATTATGTAGGTACTGTAGGTGCAATACCGCCTCTGAAAATCACGTAAAATCACGCTCTAAAGGTAAACCACAAAATTATAACAACCCAGTGGCGTGCCTGATCTAGATATTTATTATTGGATTTAGGAATTTTTGAGAAACATGATGTTTTCACATTACGAGAAAAAATGTTGACGGTTTTGAAGTTATACCATTTAATGTAAATTTTCATCTGTGCTTAAGTGGGTACCTACTTTCTAAACTTTTAATGCCAAACTAAGTGCAGAAAACCTACGTCGTTATAAAGCTTTTTTAGCGTGGAAATACGAAACAAATTAAATTTTTTATAAAATTCGCGAAATTCGGATATGATCACTGCACGCCACTGTATCTATGTACAAATATATTTTTTGAATGTTTTTTGTCATGATTGTGTACCTACCTATTTATTTATTTATTTATTCTTAGTATATTTACTTTACAAAGGTATAGTATATTGTCCTCCACACTAGTTCACCTGTATTGTAGAGGACATTTTTCAGTTGTAAATTATAAATTATAAAATGTAAGTAGTAAATTTCAGTAAATTATTCTATAAATTAAATAAAATTATCATATTATTATTAATAGATATTAATACTATCAAAAATAAATACATGTAGGATTACGAAAGATTTTTTAAATATTTATATTGAGGGATCAGTATAGGATTTATCGGACCAGTTAGGATTTCATCAGAGCCGAACCCCCTGATATGAAAATATCTGGAGTCGGTGAAATATTTTCCCATTATGTTTCTGATGGATTGACGTATTGTTCTTATATTATTTTGTATTTATTATACTTATATAGTGCACAAACATTGCGTGAATTTACTAGATAATCATTTGTAGAAAAGTGTGTGGAAGGGTTTAGTCTTTCATTTGGGAAAGATTTAACCCGGACATAAAATCTGGATATTATATTCAGTAAATTATAAAATGTAGGTAAGTAGTAAAGGACATTTTTCAGTTGTAAAATTATAAAATATAAAATGTAAGTAGTAAAACAAAAACAAACAGTGGTCTTAGTTAATATAAAGAAGAAACAATAAAAATCAAAATATACAGAAACAATAAAAAATAAAATATAAAATCGACTTCTATACGACAAAATTATAAATTAAAAGTTAAAAGGATTGTAGCCAGTTCCATATGTTTTTTTGTATTCAATATTAGTTGTTTTATATTGTGTTGGAAGTGAATTGTATAGTTTAATAGCCTGGTATTTGTAGTATTTTGTCCAAAGGATGTGTTTGTTTTTGGTATTATTTGTAGTTGGTGTGCATGTCTTGTTCTAGTATTGCGAGAATTTTGT
The DNA here is from genome assembly GCA_917563855.2 of Limnephilus lunatus. Classification (NCBI taxonomy): domain Eukaryota; kingdom Metazoa; phylum Arthropoda; class Insecta; order Trichoptera; family Limnephilidae; genus Limnephilus; species Limnephilus lunatus. The sequence continues at coordinate 66,089,650 of OU830597.1, read as the reverse complement.
GAAGTGTTAAATGTGTTTAAGTTCTTGTAAAGGAAAGTTAGTATTTCTTTTAGATATAATTTTTGAATTTTCAACACTGGGTATTTTTCGAATATGATTGAAGTGGGTGTTAGTATTGGTAATTTAAGTATTACTTTTATTAGGGTTTTCTGAGCTTTAAATAGTGTATTAATGTATTTTTTACTGGCACAGCCCCAGGCAATAATGCCGTATTCCATTATGGATTGTGCTAGTGCGAGGTATATATTTTTTATATCATATATGTTTAGAATATTTCTCACGTTTTTAAAGAAGTAAATCAACTTGTTTATTTTTCCTATTACTGAATCTATATGTCTATCCCATTTTATATAACGGTCGAAGTATATGCCAAGATATTTAATATTTTCCGTTTGTATTCCGATAAAACCTTAGATATAATTATTCACTCAGTTTCCTACGCACCTAAATATTATTTATCTAACTTTTTTATCATGTTTCTTTTCTCGAGTGCTTTTTTTATTAATTTTAATTTTGATGACTGTGTAGGTGGATAAGAAATCTAGATAATTAAGCAATCCACAAATTCCACACTAAAATTACAAAATTCAATTTCATGCGCAAGAATTTTCCCGCCAAACCTTATTTCAGAGGAAAAGACTTTTGTTTCAGCAGGAAGACGGTGGAAATAATATTTTTGGGTTAAAAGAAGGGGGTTAGTAGTTAGGTATGAATATTAGATGCGTGTTATGGCCTCCCCAGAGCAGAGCGCAGATAGAGATAGAGGGAGTGCGCAGATCTGAGTACTGCCGATAGCGCAGAGCGCCCGCCGGCTGCGGCTACCACTCTAGGACTAACTCACTACTAACAACCAACTTACAACCTTACTTCACCAGACACAATATCACTTCCTCTTAATCTGCGTCTTCCTAAACAAACATTTATTATTCCTAAATAGAACAAGTTTAAATCTTATTAAGATATTTCCGTATTAAACCAAAAGGCGAGATAAAAAACATTAAGTTGTCAAACGAATAAAAAAGCTCGGCGATAAATAAATTATGATTTATAAAAGTGTGTTCAAAACATTCAGAGGGCCAAAAGAATCGTTTGTACTCAAACATATATTCCATAATTAAAAACAGCCATTGTTCTCCGCACAAAACAATCTATCAAACACAACAAGCAAAACAACACTAAAAATACACGACAAATGAAAAAAAAAACTGAAAAACTACAAAAAAGCTGTCAAGAACACACCCCAGCGAAGCCTTTTTTGTTCAAAGGCACCTCCCATTTGCAATAGCCCCGCCTCCATTGCGCCGGCCGGCCAATGAGCGCGCGGCTCATATCGAGTCCCATGGCAACCGTCACGGAACAGTACGAAGAAGCACGAAGTTACACGAAATGGGGAGGCAAAGCAAAAAACTCGCGTTTCATATTTAGTATCGGGTCGTATCCCATCGGTGTCGTGTCGGGACGTTTTGTTGATTTTCTTTGGGGTACACGTTCGAACGAATTTAATCATATGTTATGTTTACCTATCTACCGGTGTGAATGTTACCACGGATTGACACTGTGATATCGCAAACCAAATTACTAATCTTTCGATTTGCATGGCGGAAATACGGAGCGGCGGCATTGTTGATATTTTCCAAAAATGCATCGAATAAAAATTAGTATCGATTTTCTGAAAATACATTTATGTTTTCGGGATGAAAAGTGCTTTTGACGATTGCAAGAGAGATATTTGATAACATTTAGTTTGACGGTTTGCGGGGCACTGGCTGTGAGCAGCGTGGAAAACCGCCGGGAAAGTGCCGCAGAGTGAAGTGACAATGGAAAACTGTTTAGTGTGCAGGACACATTGCAATAGATGAATAGCCACCAGTACCAGTACCTCCACTTGTTGTGTACTCCTTGCAAGCAGGTACTATTGTGAAAACAGTGATTAGTTCCTACTTCCTATCACCATCAAACTCTGTCAGTATCTTTTATAAATACTGCTCAGTTAACGGAATTGAACCGTAAGTACCCACATTATATCTACCTAACCATCTTATAAAATTAACTTAAAAAATAGGCCTGATGCTAGACGTCAATGAAGAACGAATCAATCTTAACTTAAGGTTTTTATTTTTGCACCCTTTTGTGCAATTTGCGTATCAGTCCCAGCAAAATAAAGGTACATCGAAATGAATGAGTTCTAATGCAAACATCTACCCTGATCAATTACACTTAGATACCTAAGCTAGTAGCTGGGTACCTACCTACCACGGTATCTACTTGCATAACTTTCGTCGACAATTTACAGCAAGATTGAAAAATAGTGCAGGACAATTAGGTTGTCAACCTATTGAAATACGAAGGAATAAATAATAAGGAATAAATATATACATGACTCAATATAATAGGTATACCTAATATATTAAAAGTTTGAATCATGCTTTTAATTTCTATATATATTTAGATACTAATATGCTTACCTAAATTATATCTGTACTAGGTACAATTTCAATTAAAAGCAAAAAGACTCTTGTTCCCCGTAGGTATATAAAATTAACTAAGAGTTTTTCCTACCCGAGATAAAAAATCTTTATTTTATGGTTGCATTGTGACAAAAAAAATGTGACCAAATCGAGGGACGCCTAAATTAAATTAAATTCCAAAGACAAAGTAAAAAAAGTTTCCTTCTACTTTAGGGCTAATTTATGGCCTAAGCGAGTTCCAACCCAGGGCTAGGAAAGACATTTATTCTCTTGTGAATTTGATCGACGCTTGACGTAACGTTTGAAATAAGAATAGTTTATAAATAATTGATTATACGAGGTACCTAGATAACTAATATGTATGAGCTAGGTAGGTAAGAGAACAGGGAAAATAATTTTACAAGAAACCTAACTATGTTAGTTTAGTAGGTAGGTACCTACCTTAATAACGACAGTTACATTGCAAATTATTCCAACCATAACTCTAAATAGTCATCATGATAATATTATCTACTGGTTCTCTATGAAAAATATATTTAATCGTTAAAAATAACAGCCTGCTTAAATATGTTGATACCTACCTAGTAAAGGTAAGTATTATTGGTTCAATTCCCAGATACATGATTTTTTTTAGCAACTGAAGCGTTTAAATAACACGAAATAATTTTTTGCATCACTCTAAATAAGTAGTTAGTTTTTAGAGACCACAAATCGTGGTAAAAAAAGGCAAAATGAAATGGCGTGGGATCTCCTGTGTATCCTCCTTTTCTTCTCCATCTTCCATTTCATTCCGTCCCAAAATATTTCCCGATTGGGGTTGCCATAGTCTCACAGGCTCCAAACCCCAGAACTCTTATGTGGTGTTAATGTTATAACTGAATCACTTTAGCCGCTTAGTACGATTTAAAGCATCTTCCTTAGTATCAAAAAATATAGAAAATAATATGCTTTTAAAAGTATTTCTAAAATAATTAACCTAACGCACGTAGGCAGATAGATAGGAAGGTACAGCTACATAATAAATTAGTTGGTAATACACATAATTCAAATCCCCAGTTCACTTTACATGAAAATTACTACAACTTCTCTGGTTATATACCTACCTAGGTTTGCCTACTTCAAAAACGGGCCCAAATTGTCTGTGCAATTTACTCACCAGGGGCGGAGCTTTATTATTTTATGTTGGCGTGGAACCTCTTTAAGTCCCGCCGTGAAATGCCTCTTAATGACTCCTCACCGCCGAACGCCGCATATATTTATTTTCAGTACGTGTAAATACCCACTAAACTCATTCGAATAAAAACACACAACACCAACACACGTCGCCTCATATGCTGGCCTTTTTCCCGCGAAGTGGGCACCTACCTAGAATGAAAATGCTAATGCAAAAGGTGGTATACACGAAAATTAGAATGCGCGAAAGACACACACTCGCGCATAAGTATGCATTTATTCACAAGTATTGATAATTTATTATTGGGGCGTTTTTTGTCGGATCGGCTACGGCTGTCAGATGCGCAACGGAAAGGCCTCTTGCCTGGAATGGATGTCTGTCATAATAAGGCTCGTTTAGCATTCTATCTAATTTTATTCACGGCAGATAGGTACCTACCTTCCTTCATTCATTATACTCAATATTCCAAAAGGCATGTTGACAGTTATAAGAAAATAGAGGCGGGAAAATTCTCAGCCTTTTCTAATTAGATGCTATTAACTCATTGGTCTCAGGAATTAAGCGCTGTGTTGGCGCGAAGCAGGATTCTTGGTGGAATTTTTTATTATTTATAAAAAATACTAATTTTGGTTGTGAATCTGACTGTGAATTCGGTTCGATGAACTCCAGAACATGAATTTGCTTTGAATTTAGTCAAATTTGAACTGATTGTAAGAAAAATTCGGAAAAGCGATAAAGTACATAGGTACCTCCTACAAAAATTATTTTGTTTTAATTATTATAATATAATATTTTAAATGTGTACTTATTTCTTTTGTTAAAATTTTTGACAGATGTCGTAATTTTTCAAGTTTTCTAGCAGTGTTCATTCGAAAGGTCCGTCTCTAAAATGAACAATGTTTGTTTTTGAAAGGCGATGATCCTATAAAAAGGTATAAATACCTATATCTACATTCAGCTTTACAAATTCTAAAATTATAATATCCCGTGATTTTTCAAAGGTCTGCGCTAATTGTACAATAATATGTAGCCAGGTACCTAGCGTTCAATTTTAATAATTTATTGATACGCTAAATCCGTTTTGAAAATCTCGTTTTTTTTCTACATAAAAAATGTTTACCATCTTTGGATTTGTTGCTCATTCATATATAATGTCAACCAATAAATTATGTTTTCGGCGCGAGTGCTAAAAATCTATCTACACTAAAACAAGCACATGAATTTATATAGTGGATTTATTTTTGAGCTTTGAATAAATAAACAATTACATTGAACGCAGGGCTATCATAAGACACCGAAATATGTGAACAAATAAAAACCTATATGGTTATTTTTTTCTCATTGGTAGGCAGGTATTTAAACTATCTACCTGCAATATGACTTATTATTTTATTTTAGATATTAAAAACAAAAAAAAAATCATTAAGGCCCCGTAGTAAGTTTTCAAAAAGAAGCAGAAGGTGGTTTGAAAGGGAGATATGTAAATACGAATTTTAGCGGGAGTAGGTTAATGATTAAAAAAAATTATAATTAAGTGAAAATAGTCATATATCTATAATAAAACACTGCTCATTAAAAATATAGCAAACATCTCTCGACGAATATACAGCGAATACTAATGGAGGGAAACAATTATGCCAAGTCAGTGGACATCTTCAATTTAACTTTAAACAAATATAAAATATTGTTACTGAGGCAGTTCAGATATGTACAATAAATACTGTATATTTATATTTACTATTCATATGTAAAAGCCCCGAAAAAGGGCGTTAATAAATAAATAAATAATATCTAAAATAGCATTTAAAGATAAACTGTAAATTTTTTCATAAATTTAACATGTTAAATAACATAACAAAATGTCTTTGCGATTGTTTCTACTATCGTGAAAAATTCGTATACCTACTTATTTACCTTTTCGACTCGCCAAAAATACAGATATTATCTTTAAAAAATAACAGATATTTTTTTAAGAACTTAAAATGTTTAATGGAATTATGTTATAAATCGATGAAAATTTGGAAAGCGGGTCTTAAATTAATATAATATACGAAAATTGTATTGAGTAGGAAGCCAATAAAGGGTTTTGTTTGTATTTATATTGTAGGTACCTACTTATAGGTATTATTTTGATTAAATATCTTAGTTTTATATATAGAACGCCTACTAATAAATACACCTTCTTATTAATAAATGCCTATGTCAAAAAAGGTTTTGTTTTGTCCTTATTAAATATCTGGATTGTTAGTCTGTATGTGTGGTAAAACCATGTATGATCGTGTGAGAAATGTGGAGATCCGCAAAAAATGCTAATGTAAAAGCGTAATGAGTAAGATTTGAAAGGGACCTTCAGATGGTTTGGGCATGTAGAGCGAATGAATGAAGAAAGTAGTGTAAGAAGAATATATGCATACTCAAATGTGAATAGTAGAAGTCGGGGACGCCCGAGGATAACATAGTACGATCAAGTGAATCAGATATAATAGATAGATTAATCGAGTGATAAAGATATAATCAGATATCTTGAGACGGGCCATGTCAAGAGTCAGAATAATGGAAGAGTATGTATAAGACGATGTATGAATGTGAATGAGGCAAAGAGTGTGTGCCAAGACTGAGTTGTTTGGTGGTCCGACCTCTCTGCCTACCACTACGGAGAAACGGCGTGATGGTCAGTTAGTTAGTTTAGTCTGGATGCTGATGGTGATGATTGTAACTATGGCTTTACGGATGTCCATGGTAACTCATAACATCAATAGAAATCCCCCTATATCTACTTGCCTAAAAAAATTAAAAGCAAGACCGCATAAAAAACATCTTTGTTAAAAGCTTCTCCCGTATATTTTTGTTAATAAACGTTTTATGCAATAATTCATGGTACCTACCAAGCATGTTTTAATTCTATTGTTATAAAAGCAACAAACGTGCTCACAACTCACAATAACCAAGACGTGATGGAAGAGTGCGAAGACATTAAAATTGACAATACTAATTACATTTCTCTAATTACCTTCCCAATTACTCTCTAGTTCAGGAAGTAATTCAGACCCTGATGCAAATCGGGGCCCAATACTCTACAATTAGTTTTCAGAAACGTTTTAACGATGTTATATAGATGTTACGTAGGTAGAGAATATTAGAATTATCTTTTTCTGAAATAGGTGCCCTGACATGGCAAGTTTCGTGTTGAACAGCCTAAAATAATATTATAACCTCATTTTAAACATCATAATTTTCGGTAGACGAGGAAAATATTCGATTTGAATAACTGACAATATTCTCTTAAAATTAGTAGGTACCTACAATGAAATACAAACGTGGAGTTCACACGCGGCAGAAGTGAAACCTTCAGAAAACTAAAGTAGACAAGAGTGGGGAGGCTAAAAACACCGCACAAAGAGGAGACTTATTATTCTATCTCATTCTGTATGTATTTATATCTTTTTATGCATGAGTTTCAAATCACACCGGTGCTAAAGAATTTTTCCCTTAAAAAAATGACATAATTTTTATGTTGTAATGATAATTTAGTTATCTACATATCATCTTATCGATTTTACTTTTCAAAAATGTAGGTTGGCAGGTACCTATGTATTAAATGTTTTAAGGGATCTTTTAAACTTTAAATTCCCACATTGTATTTATTAATTGTTTTTGTGTTTAATGCGTAGAACTCAATTTAATTTTAAAAAAATAATAATAGTGCTATTATCAATAAAATGTTCTTATACTTGCAGAACTTGATCATAACATTATTAAATTAAATTTTAATTACATTTTAAAAAAATACCACATCATTTTTCAAAACAGTTTAAACAATATATCATGCAAATGAGATATTTACCGAACCATGCAATTTTTATTAATATATATTTTCTATCAATAAATATATAACTAAGTCTAAGTAGAATAATATTAAATACCATCTTAAAAAATAGGTCCAAGATATGAAAAATAAAGAACATACCTAAATTTAAGTAAAGGAAATGCTGAAAACTATAGGTTAGGTAGTTAGTTGGTTTTATATATAAATTTATAGGTACTTAACCGTGCAATTGGATTTAACCAAAATATATCTAGCATAACGTACCTATTAATAATTAATAATAGAGCATCCATGCACGTTTAGATATTTAATTACAACCTTTTTAGGTACCGAAGGCTTCTTCCATGGTAAAGCTGGTGCCAAATAATATAGAGAATGTAAAAATAGTCGGAAGGAGATCCAACGTACATCTAACAACTAATAGTTATTTTGTGGAGAAGGCTCTTGAAGAAAAAATAAGAAGTTTGTCCTGCAATTTCTTATTCGTTGACGCCAACGGCTTTAAAAAGAGGTAGGTACTTTACAAACTTACATAGTATATGGCAAGATTTCAGGTAAAAATAGAACATAGTTAGGTAACTTGTACTAACTGCCATAATCATAACATTATGTTACTCTGTGAAACAATGGTATATTATTTTTATTGTACAGCATTCTCAAATTTGTTTTATTTTGGAGAGTTGTTGGTCGAGTGCGTGCTCCACCGCGAACAATCCACCAAAAGTGAGTCAACAAGGCACCTATTTATTGACAATAGACTAATTAGCTGGGCCGCGATTGCCCCGCGGGGTAGGAAGTGGTTCAGGCCTCCACTAACAGCGGTCAGTACCTACCCAGAGCCGCGCCGCTCGCCTTGGCCAAGTTGCCGTCGGCTAGCCAAAACTTCTGGTTCGGTATGCAGCGCTGATAATGCGGATGTATCGTAAATTACTATAAAAGTATTAACTGCCTACTGTTAACCGGTGGCACGATGTTTTTTTCTGGTCGGTTTTGACAGTCAGAAATATGACTTTGTTTCAGACAGATAACTATTAATTTTGCTTTATGAATATTATACTTTCGTTCTGACAATTTGCTGACAAGTGAGGAATATTGTGGTTTTGTGGACACAGATAATTAATTCGCAGATACGATCGGAGAGAGTTTAACGTTTTCTGCTTGTAATATATTATTTTTTGTGTGATAGATTGAAACGGGATTTAAATAATTTACAATCCTATTGAAAAAGTTACCGATTTGTTTTCTTGCAAATATGTAATGAAGGTTATACCGCATCCCGAATTTCTACCGATTTCTTACATATCTACCTTAAAAATTTGAAGTTTTTATGCTCTTGAAAAGAAAAAATATATTTTTTTAAGATAATATCTAGACATGTTCCACGCCGAAACGTAAATTATACGAAATACTGTCGATTGAAAAAAATCGCAAAGTATGCTCCGAAAATTTTTATAAACACGTTTGTTTCGCTTATTTTAGAAGTTACCTATATGAATGAAAAAAATCACAGTGTTTCTTTAAATGCTATTTTAGATGTTCCCCACGAGATTTTTGCTGTATTTTAAACTGTTCTAATATTTGTGATTACTTATCTCTCCATCTTCTTTTTTTGAGCGGGTATACGTTGCCTTTATTTTTCGGAAAAAATGGTAGGTTCGTTCTTCGCATATAGCATTACATAGAAAATACCTATCTAACATATTTTTAGTAGTAGGTATAAAAATAAAACGTAGGTACCTAAATGATTTATAAAAGATCAAGGATCACGAAAAATCATTTTAAAATTAAATTGACATCATCAAATGCACAAGATTAAAACAATCATCTTGTCAGTTTTGAGGGCCAGATTAGATTATTTGCCGTTGAATAAAAATCAATATTGGTCGATCACGTACAGAACCCGTGTTAGGTGAATAGATAGATTGGTAGGTACCTACTACCTTGAGGTACCTGCGTATCGGCTGCAAGTAAATAAGATCACGACGATTAGCGATATCGGTAGATCTATTCGAACAGTGCCTACGTTCATGTAAATTTTATCATTTTAATAATAAAATCGATAATGTCATATCAGTCAAATTATTTTATTTTCACGAAAATTTGGCAGGTTTAAGACAGCAAAACGCTGCCTCTAGGTGCCCACTCACTTTAATTAACAATATTATTTTATTACCTGCCCACTATATTGAAGGAGTCATGTGATTATGAAATTGATATCATAATTAAAATTGATAATATGAAAAAATATTGATTCACGAGTGCATACATGACTTTTTATTTGGTAAGTCCCGTTACCTCTAATTACCAAGCCGAAATTTATGTGTAATACGTGAAAATGTGTCATATTTTTTACAAATTTATTTAGATGATTCACATAGCACTGTTTTTGTAAAAAATCATAATAAGGGCACTTGAAAATAGTAGTAGTTACTGTGCAGTTAATTCAAGCTTTTAAAACATTGTTTTTTTTTCTGAAATAGCTACATAGATAACTACATATTGTGTTTTGTGTAATGTATTGACAGTTGGTTAATGTATTGACAGTTGGATAATTCAAATCTCCGGAGATCATAACAGAAATGACTTTGCGAGCTAATAATAGTTGCATTGTCTTAGATATTCCAGACAAAATGTCCGTGCAAATTTCATCACCGTTCAAGAGCTAACCTAACACCCAAAAAAATATCGTACAGGCGTATAGGTACCCACACATACCCAATGTGATATAAATAATAATATTATATGTTTAACTATTTCGCTATTTGGATAGATATCTAGATATCAGATATCTGTCCAATCGTCTTACTTGCTACTTCTCTTCAAATATTACAATAATAAATAAATTGTTATTATTGCCAATCCTAATTCGTAACTAACTAAAACCTTCCACATTCCCATGTATTTAGGAAAAGAATTGTTTTCATCGAAGACAAACGGATAATATGTCTCTTTCATTTTCCGTAATTTTCTTTTGAAGAGAAAGATAAGTAAATAACATTATATTTATATGTGCACCTAAATATCTTTAGTGTAGAAAAATCATTATTTATTTGTGAGGCTGCTAAATAGAATTTTTCATATTTTCTGTTCGTAGTGATCTGACATTAATTTCTTCTGTAGCACTCAACAATCAGATAATATTAATGTATTTTAGACTGCGAGAAAATGAATAATGAATTTTATGAAAATATTTAGTCAAAAAAATTAATAATATTATTATTTTTTGATAATGGACGGCCTCCTACATGTAGGCAATATTACTAACATCAATGTTATCGACATTTGAACATATTATTTTCCAAAACATGACAATATAATAAATAATTTACATTTATTAGTAAAAATCAGTTTTTATTAATAAAATCCACATCTTAAATATGTTTTCAGTACTTTTCATATTATGATTGATCTGAATCGGTTAAAAAATTAAATACCCGATAAGAATTTTAACCCCCCAAAACACAAAGGACAAAAAAGTTATTTTAATAATTAATAACCAACCGTATTATTTCTAACTAATGATATATAAAGTGAGAATTAAGATAAGTACTTAAAATTAATGTCTATAGGTATATGAGATTTATTGATGAATAATGAACAGGTTTGATTTTTGAAATTACGTTTCATCAATAGGTGTCTAAAAAGCTACAATGTTTTTCAAATATTTCCATTCAGTGTGCCAACAACACAAGACAAAAAGTTAATAACCTTAACGATGATAACAGCTATCGAACGATACTGATCTAGCGTTCTATTTTCAATGTATAGGGTATGATACAAATTTATGGAAGTTTTTGTTGTTTTGTTCTAGACTGGGTCCCAGAGGGTTAAAAAACTCTGTTCTTTATCAGCACAGGTAATGTTACAAAACTCGCGATAAAATTTTTGATAACTTCAAGTTGTTTGCGATTGAGACTAAGATTGGGCCGAGATTGCACCTGTTCCAAATCCAAAAATACAGATAAAAATGTCATCGACGGTGGAAGAAAAGTTAAAAGTAATTAATCAGTTACGACTTTTATAAAATCATAATTACAAAGAAAGGCAAATCAATCAAAGCATTCTTTGGATAATAATAATAATATGAAATAAACATAACATTACACCATCACGCTTATCTTTTAAAATAATGGCAATTAAAATAAATCAGTTTAATTACATTACCTATGCATTATCTGCAGCAAAAAACAGTGACGAATTTGATTTATTGGTGTTTATTTTTTTTATGGTGAACCATTCTGAATGTAAAACAAAACCAAAAAAATCTGCAGAAGCAAACATTTTGGACTCTGACTTTAGCACACCTATTTTTGCCCGGTATTTCGAGTTCAATGCAACCATTTTCAACTTGCAGAAAAATTTACATTACGAGTTATGGAAATTGTAATTAGAAACATTTATTATTCGGTATTCAATATGAAGAGCCTTAAGAAGAAAAAACTCCCTAAGATATATATATATATTTTGAGTAAAATTGAATAAAATAAAATTATTTAATTCTTCCCAATTTCACAATTTTATTACAATAAGGTTTATGGTTTTAAACAGTATTATTAAAAGTTACGTATTTAGTCAAATTTGTATCGAATGTCACGTAATAATCGTAACTTTAAATACCTCGAAAGCATATAAAAGAAATATAATTTTTGAGATTACGATGTGGAAGTACTCGCATGAAATAGAGTTTGTGTTCTCAGCTGAAATTCGACACTTTATCCAGCCTTTCCTAGTAATAATAATAATATAAAAAGATAAATCTTATCTCAGAATCGCCTTTAAACATATTTTTAAGGTTATCGATTCATTTATTGTCAAGATATCGTCGTATTAGGTTGTGATTTTGATTTGTACAGTTCCGTATCAGCGCCTTGATAAGGTAATATCATCAATAATGTACCCTAAATTTATTTTTGATAAGATCTGACAATTTTATTGAAATATTTTAATATTTTTAAGTTTAAATAATAATTCTATTTGAACAGAACTCTGATAGTAGTTACGTATAAACCTACAAATAATATATTGGTACATATTCACATTTATAAATTAAGCACCAAATTTATAATATTTATTTAAATGAAAAAATGTCACAAAAATACGTACAGGCTATAAAATAAATATATTTCATTCAATAGAATTTTCGGAATGGTGGAATTAGATAATTAGGAATTGTGTCGTACGAGTATATATAAATATCACGGTTTTGGGTAAATAGGTAGGTACTAAGTAATAGATAAATTGTTTCTCACGGATAAAATAAATTAGTCCGTGGATACCTACTGACTTCCCAGTTAAGAAAAAACTGTAATATAAAAACTGCACGTTACTAGTAAAATTAATTAAATGTTTATTTTTGTTACAGATCCCGCCACCAGTGAAATTAAAACATATGCCGCTTTTCATCAACGCGGAAAAATTTAAAAGAAAACCTTCTCTGTCGAAAGGATCCCGCGTGTTCTATCTAGTCGAATAAATAATTTAGCCTTTAAATTAATTCAGTGGGATGCAAAAGTTTATTTTATTGACAATTTAATTGCGATTCATTTTGATTTTACGACGGCAATAAATCAGTCAAGCTCCAACAAGGTAACTTTATACTATTATTCGATATTCAATCGGACTCCGCAACGTCAGTGTAGCATATAAACGTTTTATTATCCGTAGAAATCTTATTAATTAAAAATATATTTTACTTCTTAAACAGTGTTTGCCTATTATAAAATACGTACGTATACAGTGCTTCCAAATCAAAACTGGTTTATTGAGTCGTGATTCGAATAAGTGCAACGGTACGGAGAATATACTGAGAAGACATTGGGCGGAGGAGAGAGGGGTGGAAGACATCGAAGGCTCCGCGCTGATGATGGAGACAGAGCAACCCGGGAGGTGGTGCGGGGGAGGGGGCGGTGAGGAGGAGGGCCTGTTTCACCCGCTGGAGGGCGGAGGGCACCACTCCAGGGGGAGGTACTACCACCACAACCCCGTGCACCCCGCCTACCCCGCGCATCCCTCACACCCTTCACACGGTAATATCACATATATATACCTATATTTTTACATTATACCTATTTCATATTGCCATTTGCTTATATGTATATCTACCTACCGAAAATACAAAATGATTTAAATGTTATGTTGTCAAACATTGTTAAATAATTAAATTATTTGTTCATAATTAAACAAGTAAATACCTTATTGACTTATAAATATAATCTGAGCATGGAGGAAAGAATGGAAAAATTCCAGGTTCTTTTGAGTAGATAGGATAACAAAGTATTTTTTAAGCTTTACAAAGATGCCTACCACTTTCGTACGAATTTTAATTTTTTCGTTATACAGCCTCAATAATGTATTAGAAAACACGTACCTACCTACCTACCAAGCTGCTGTCGACAAGTAAAATTTTATCCAAACTATCTCTTCAAGATCATTGTGGATATAAAAAAACCTGATTTCCCAGATCATAAATACATGCACAAATAGATGCTCCAGTTACTTCGCTAACTTGGGTTTGTATTTCACATCGCTCATGGAAAACGTTAAATTTACCTGTAAATATTATGTAAAGATAAATACATCTTCCTTTATTATTATTATAATTATTATGCGATAGAGATAGAGCAGTCATCGCTGCGTATAGTCCAACCAGTGTTATAAATAACAGTTATATTTTGACATCAACAGAGATGAAGCATATTATTTTCAATTTATGTGTGTTTCTAAAGTTCCCCGACTGTCCTTCCACGAAAGGTGATCGTAAAGCGTTGCGCCCGGCCAGGACATCTGATAGGCCCCGATATTCGTCGCGTTTATTTACAGTGAAAGGTTTTATATACTGTTTACTGACTGTTACCGCTGGGCTCGGGACCCCGTAATGATATCAGCTTACCTGCTTATAAATTCACATTTCTAACTACTCGGTTCATGGGAAGATTGTTGAAGATGTTGGATTGACCTGCCTCGGTGTAACTTTCGGTAGCGCACGGGACGGATTGGACACTCGTAGGCAGGCACTCGTATAATCGTGAGATACCTCACATCTCACACCAACGAGGTACCGCGTTCACGTGAACACCTCGTGTCGTTAAATTAACGCCTTTTAGTACTTACATCATATCTTGTTTCCAATTAATACAACATCTACGTGATGTTCCTGTCATTCGTTATGCAACTGGAAAGAATCCCACCCTTAAACCGTGAGAACTTTTTGGTTTAAGAAATGTACGTCTTTTGATTACAATTACAAAAAAATCTTTGTATCTTGGAATAACATTTGAAGCTTTTACTCAGTAATGCAATATTTTATCATTGAAGAAGAAGACAATATTTAAAAAAATATATCAATGAAATATGAAGTAGAAAAAATTACAAAAAAGGTAATGGTTGCAACTGGGAATTGAACACAGATCAATTCAGTTGAAGATATTATAAATATATATTGAAAAATCGAAGATATTACTAAATTAGTCCGAGCGAGAGCTCTTACGGACGTCATCGACGTTGGTCCTCTTTCTACTCATGCGTCTTGTTTGAAAATGAAAAAGATAAAATATACTAGAACGATAACGTCACGTACGATCTTTCACTGGAACTTGTCTCATAATTCTTAAATTGTAGTGACTATAATGTGGATAAAAAATAACTGAATATAACTAAATCTCAGCAGTTCAGTTGGAGAGTGTTGTTCCGGTAAGACAGAGTATCTGGGCACAATTCCCGGTTGCAATCGTTCCCTTTTTTTGTTTTTTTTTTCTTATTTCATTTAAATTTGTTAAAACTATATTATTTTTTTAATATTTACTCTATTTTCAAACTCCATCTTTTATCAAATAATTTTTTTCTTTAATTGTTAGAAACATTATATTTAATAAACATATTAGGTACCTACAAACATTAAGTATAATTACAAAATTTACCACAACTCACTGTTTGATATTGTCTAAATAAATAAATATAAAATCTCAGGTAGGTAAGTACCTACACAGCTTTCATAAAAATTCTGCTAATAAAATAATGCTCCATAATAAATCCGGCGTAGCCATATCCAATCAACGTTTTTATTAAATTCTTAATAGTAGTGACATGCAATGGCCATACTGATTGGTGTTGCTAATAAGGCACGCGAATCAAAAACGTCTAGCGGATACATATTACATCAACCTGCACAGTGTGTATCTGGTTTGGTTTGGCAATGCGTAGATACAATTCTGAACGTATTTGTTATTCTTCCGAGTAATATTAACGGTCAAAGTTGGGCCGATCGCGTTATTCGTGGCGGGGCAAGTTTTCTCATTAGGCAGAACACTTTAATTAAGCCACGAGCGTGCCACAACTTATTGTGCCCCCTGCGAATGAAAGCTGGTCCGTTTTCTGTTTACCGCATGTTAACTTTGCCAATTTAACTTTTATTTAATATTGAAATGAGTTAAATAAATAAACACGCTGATAGTTGCGCGGGGATTATCTGGTCGGTGTTGGCGGCTCTTTGCTTTGACTACATCATCGGGCAGGAGAAGGGGTTCGTGTTAAATAAATTACTAAACTTTTACTTCATATTTATTTGTTTTTAGATAGATTCAGTGTTACGTATCACAGAGTAAATAATTTGCTATAAAAAACTTGGATCGACACCATTTTTTTTTAAATATCATCCCTATAGCATGAAAAATTATTTAACCGCTACTATTTGCAAGTTTTCTCTCTATTTCATGTTATTAATTCATAGGTAGAACATAACCCCACTGTTCTTAAGGCGATCCACTAGTACAGGAAAAAATCGAAATCGGAATTCACACCCTTTTATGGGAGGAGTTTAAAAATACTTGAGAAAAAGCTTTTGGAAAGGTTGGAAAAGATATTTGAGATTTTTTTTTACATGTTGATTTCGTAAAGGCCTGTAAAAAACATAAATTCCTTTATTATGCATTGTTTATTGTAATAAAACGGAATTTTTAAATTGATATCACGAAAATAAGCGGCGCGGAGCATAACACGTCTTCTCTCCGCTCCGTTCGGAGGAGTAATGACAGAAAATCGGGGCGGCTGCTGCCAGTCGTTCTTCGGTGGACGGTATAAGGTTCACTTTGATATAACAAATTCGTCGACTGCCGTATTGTCGCCGTGATGTCAAAAATACCAACGCGAAAATGCATATTATATTTTATTTTGTGAGGTTCGGGCGTAAATATCATTTTTTTTCGCGATAATTATATAAGAAACTGAATTTGCCACATTATGCAATAAAACCACATCCGAAAAAGTGTTTATAAGTAGGAGAGTTTTCAGTTAAAAATGTTTTTTATAGACCTAATACTTTATTTTTTTCTAAGCTTATTAAAAGACTTATTAAAAAAATGACCGATATTTTTAAGGGCCAAGGTATGTTCTACACGCAGTATTTTATTGAAGCATCTATAATACTTCTAAGCGGTCTAATTTTCAAAACTAAAACATACGATTTTGTATGATTTTGCATTATTTAGTATGACTTCATCTTAAACCCTCGGGATAATTTTGTTCGCTTTTCGGAACAACTCATATAGGTAGGCCTCATTGAAATCGTCGTGACTCCCTTACTATCGTTGTTAGAAATATTAAATAAACGTTGGTAGAAAGAGAAAACACCATCTAAAAATTAACCCCATAGAAATTAAATGTGCACCTTTATTTTATGAAACCAAAATTTTGGATCGCAATTTGAAAAAAAAAGTGAAATTTTTTAACTAATTATTTTAACATTAAACTACAAAAAAGTGCAGTAGGTACCGTTTATAAAAATCGTCTAATAAAATACGTATGTGTTTTTATTTTTTTTGTTACCAGTAATTTTAGTTAGTAAAAACGTAAGGTGAGCCATTTTTAAATCTTTTTTATGTTTGCATGCTTAAATTTTTAACTTAAAAAATTATGTGTTTATTTTGAACTACAAAATTTCAAAGCATATTTCTTCAACTTTCATAAATAGATTTTAGTTTTCGGAGGCGTTCAGAAGTATTACATTTATTTAGATTTTATTGCAAAGCGGAAATATTTTGACCTTCCGACAAAAGAGGCCGGAGGTTTGAGGGGTTAAGACGGATTGTTTAATAGAATTTGAACAATTCATCAAAATTTATTTTTCAAATTCTGTGAAAGCCCTATTCAAGTTCTGTTATTATTATTTAATTATGGGCCAGTTTCTTTATGACTGACAATATAACAGAACTTTTATAGTACCTGCTCGAAAATTAACTTTGAAATTTAATGAATTATTCAAATTTTGTGAAATAACCCGTTCTGGTAGAAGTATCATGTTTATTACACTTAGTACGGACTGTTTAAAAAAATTTGACGGATTCATCCAAAAATTTCACGTTCTGCGTAAGTTCTATTGAGTTCTGTGATTATTTAAGTTTGACAAAGCAACTTGCCTATGATGATATAATAACAGAACTTGAATAAAACCTACACAGAACATGAAAATTAACTTAAAATATTTGATGAATCCGTCAATTTTTTTTAATTAACCCGTCCTTTGTAGAACATTCTTTAGTACCTAAGAGGTAGGATTTTGTAGCCTTAGATAGATAATAATAATAATATTTGGCTAATTTATATAGCGCCGTTTTCGTGAAAAATCACCTCAAGGGCGCTGAGATGTCACGTATTAACAAAGCTTTTCATTTTCAGATATATATCGGCTGACATGTTTATTGTTGAAGGTTACGGGTTACAGGCGATGTCACACAAGACGAGCAGAGTAAAGTTAGTAGGTAGACACTCGTAGCGGCTGTAGCTACCAGCTACGGGTGTCGGGTTCGGTTTAAAGTTTCATACGAGCACCAGTGGAGCAGTGATTTGTGGTAGCTGGCGCGTGGAGTATTATTTGAACGCGGCGCGCGGATGGATATCTAAATTGCTCAATCGCTGTGAAATTGGTTAAATATCCAAACCCAAGCGCCATATTGGTACCCGGCTTGGACACCGAGCACTCTCAACACAACGAGCGCTGGGCAGGCGCGGACCAGCCTTAACAGTATGTAAACAAACATACCATATTGTTTAAGCATCGAAGAAAAGAATAATACTAATAAATTTAAACGAAACATGAAACAGAATAAGACACACAAAATGAAAATAGGTAACGGCAACAACTAGAATTCGTTCCTAGGATATCTGTCTTAATACCCGGACAACGCGTTTAACCACTCGGCCATTGAGACCTGTTTATTTTACATGATCTCATCTATCAATCTTAGAATTACCAATATTGTTCTCAATTAATTCCTATAATGGAATATATTCTAAGATTCCCTTAATAAACTATTATTTATTTTTTTAGTTTAACTTAAGCTTACTTTTTTTCGGCAGCATTATTTTTAATGTATTGTGTATAAATTTTTGTTTTATAAAATGAAGGCCTCAGCACAGTGAGGCCGAAATTGCTGAATTGTATTTGAAATGTAAGATATTATATCAAATAAATAAATAAATGTCAGGCGCATGGGTATGAAGGAGCGACCATTTTTATTATTATATATTTTTTACTACATTACTTTTCTATTTTCCGTGTCTTGTTCTGTTTCATATTTCGTTTAGATTTATTAGTATTCTCTTCTTCAATGATTATATATAACATTGATGGGTATAACCTTAAAAAAAGAAAATGGTATCAGATTTAAATATACTTAATTAAAAATGCCATAATTCAATCATATTATCAATTATCATGTCTTAAAGGGTTCTACAAAAAATAACAAAGCATTTGAGCTGAACTCAAATTGCAGTCACATGATTTTTTAACATTTTTGTCAAAATACACTAGGTTTTTGCATTACAGAAACAATTTAACAATTCAATACGTACTTCCAAAAGTTTGACATTCTTTTCCCAGAAGATAAAAAAGAATTAAATTTGTCATATTCAATTGGGATTCAAAGGCACATTAATTGTTAATATTTTAGATATTGTGTACGATAAAATATTTTATGTAAAAGTCTTACAGATCAATTTGTTAAGGAGGATGAACCCTAACATTTGCCTGTATTTGAGTCTATATGAAAACTAAATTTTACCACTTATGGAAAACACAATAAATAACACAAAACGTAAAAAACAGAACGTGGTAAAGCCTTAATTCTATGTTAATTAAATTACCTCATTCGCTTCATTTTTTTAATGTTTACATAAATATATACTCTTGATGATCACAGTACGAGCACAGTGCTAAGGAGATTCATGGTTTTATGTAAATAATTAATTGCGTTACTTTCGTGTTAATTATTCGCAACGCACGGTATTATTACATTTTCCATCCGAACATAATAAATAAATAACTTCATTAAACTCATTATCAGGCATTTAAAAATGCGTTACTTTAGTAACCGCGCCAAACGTCGGGTAATTAAAATTAAGTATAATTGTGTATTATGATTAATGTGGAGAATTTAGTAACGATTTTTACTATTACAAGCTCAGAACTCAGAACCTATAAGTACCCTGAGAAGATTACTAAAGTAGCGATGTTTACTACTCTACATTTAGAACTTAGAACCAATTTGTACTCATTGTTGATTCGTACAGTAACGATGCTTACTTTTCTAAGTTTAGAACTCAAAACCTGTTAGTACCTAGAGTAGATACATTATATTAGTACAGAAAAGATGCAAACTATTCTTTTTTGCTTGCTATTCCTCACTTAGCTCAGAACTTTACACCTTCCTACCAATAAGAAATCAAAGTACATATATACATACATACAGTAACGATTCTTACTATTCTAAGTTCAGAACTTAAGAGTGATGAGTACCCATGTTTGATTCATACAGTAATAATGCTTACTTTTCCAAGTTTAGAACACAAAACCTGTAAGTACTCAGAGTATATTATTAGTATAGAAAAGATGCTTACTACTTCTGTTTTGCTTGCTATTCCTCACTAAGCTCAGAACTTTGTATCTACCTATCAATAAGAACCCAAAGTATATACATATAGTAACAATGCTTATTATTTTTTCATTTATTTTTTTATTTATTTTATAAATTCAATAATATTACTATTTAATGTATAAAAACAGTTTATTATAAACGAGTTCTGCTTCGTAATACGAAGTGTCTGAATAATTACGAAGCAGAACTCGTTTATAATAAACTGTTTTTATACATTAACTAACTAACTAACTAACGTTTTTATACATTAAATAGTAATATTATTGAATTTATAAAATAAATAAAAATTGAGTTCTACAAAATAAACTTAATAACAATAAATATGCTTACTATTTTAAGTTCAGAACTTGGACTAATTAGTACCATGGCGATTCGTACAGTAACAATGCTTACTTTGCTAAGTTTAGAACACAAAAAAGATTCTTACTTTTCTCTTTTGCTTGCTATTCTTCATTTAGTTCAGAATTCAATACCTGCCTACAAATAAGAACCCAGAGTAGATATATACAGTAATGATGCTTACATATAAGTACCTGAGTACCCAGAGTAGATTCGTACCTACATTTAATTTTCATCGTGCATTCACACAAATAATGACGCTGAATGAGTCCAGCTCTGATTCTAAAATCCGTCGCGGCAATGCGTGTTTTACTAAATCGAAAATAATTAGATCAGATATCGACAATTTAAATAGACCTCCGATAGCATTATGCGGCGGTATGTCTCAATTGGGCCGCTCCACTCGTATAATGTAACTGCTGGATTGTATTACGTAGGTTCCCATCAAATTCATAAATAATTAGACTAATGGCTGGTATGATTATGATGTTAGCCGCTATTTTGGCACACTAATGGAATTGCATTATTCAGTGAAGTATTCTCGTTCTGCAGGGAGGTTACTGTACTAGCGTGATGTTGGGTTTAATGATATTCAACTATCATCAACTGAGTTCAGAGACTAATTTAGATTTGTGCTAAAAAAATAAAAAGATTTTTAGACTTTCGTTAGGTGAACAGAAATTTTTTATAAAGAAAAACTCTCTTTTTATAACTTTTGAAGGTTATTCCCATCAATGAAGACGAGATGTCTAGGTTCGGGTCCCAGACGCGACCATTGTCTTTTTCTATTTTTCTGTGTCTTGTTCTCTTTCATATTTTCGTTTATTGTTATTGTTATCTTCTTTTTGCATGATATAGAACAATTTTTCATTCAATATTAAAATCTCTCACGATTGTACATACAAAAGACATATTATGTGTACAGAGAATTCGCAATGACAATTTTATGTATATAAGAAGGAATGATAAAAAAGGACAGTAAAAAAAAACTGGAAGATAAAAGAGTCATTTCTAGTAATTTTCCATGACATGTTTCAAATTTTAAAATAATAATAATGTAGAAAATATTAGAAATAATTTAAAAAAAGAATAACAATTAATTGTGGCGAAAAATGATTGTGAAATAACATACACAAATTCTATAGTACGTGCAAATAAAATATATATTTTATTTTATTACTATTTTTTTAACACATCATGGACACTGTAATGCTGTCCGAAACGTTAGCTAAAGGAGGAGATAGCGCAATATAGCATAACCCCCCAAAAATAAAAAAAAAAAAACAAAAATAAATAAATATTGATTGAAAAGATTAATACTGAGTTATAACCAGAGATAACGAAACACGTTTACATTGTATATTTATATCCTCAGCAATGCAAAAGAAAATTATTGACTCTGAACCATTTAATAACTCATTCCTGGTGTATAGATATTACATGATGCCATGTAATTGAAATTTGAATCTAATTGAAGAATAACGATGATCAAATTGACAAAGCTTCGATGTCATTATAAGAAAATATATCTCTTATGTTTACTGGGGTAGCTGGGCAATGTTAAGGTAACAAATATTGTAACATTTTGATCACCACCTACAGATAGGATTCCTAAGAATATTTTTTAAGCTTAGAATAAAATAGTTACTGTACGAAACTATTCTTAACTTTCATATTCAGAATTGAAGTTTTCAAATGCTCCAACGATGCCATTACACATTCATGCCGAGGACATACTTTGATTACTGAGGAAGTGTTTTCCATTAGAAAGAACACCTTCCAACTACCTGCTTCTAATTACTGAGTACACAGCACATGAACAAATGCACGGACAGGTACTGGCAACCAACAACCACCCACACAGTGCCACACAGAGCCACACGGAGCCACAACATACCCACAGAAATAGCCAACAACACAAGTTGCTAAAATTCAATGTGGATGTGCGAGTAATTGCCCCATCAGTAGAGGTGGAAGTACCTACTCCATTAATAACAGAACTGACGTCCGATTTCACCAGGCCACGCAAGATTTCTTTTAATGCGAAAAGGCATTCTTAAGTCATATTATTATTTCCATTAGTTGGCAGAACATTTCGGTGAACAGGAAATGAGTGTTGCATGCCGGTATTTACATAAAATGATCGCTTTTTTGCCATAGTTATCCCTTGAACCTTGAGAGCATGCAACTATGCTTCGCAGCAATTTGGTTCAGGGTGCATGCACAATATGCACATTGCACGGTGCATGTCCAAATACCCACTTGCAAATAATAACATATCTGTCATTCATTCTGTTCAAATAATTGAGGCCGAAACACAATTTCACTGTAAGCATGCACAAAAATACCACTAACTCATAACTCCTAATTTCCTATTCACCATACAATAAACGATATTATGTAAGATTACTTTTAAAAAATATATGTGACATTATTTAACGGGAACTGCAATTATTCTAAAATAGGTGCACGTTCCGCAGCCTACCTCGCCCAGGAATGCGCATGCAAGAATTAATTTAAAGCTAATTGAACGCATCTGATTACCGGGCGGCAGATTTGCGTAGACTACCGTAGCCATGTACCCGCCTACGTAGACCTCGCACACACTAGCACCCGATAATGTCAACCTCCGCACACACTGCCGGCTGGGAGGTAGGACTGCCGCTGGTGTACTCGATGTGTATTGTACTTGCACACACGTATGCAAAATTGTCATCCTCCCGCATGTGTGCACGCCCGCACACTCGCGCAGCAATTACCCGGCTCCCCATTGGCCGGCCGATATGCTTGTCGGATTTTTACAAGTCTGCGGTTGACGTTTGGACTTTTTGTGCTATTGGCTTTTCCGCGGGGGAGAGAGGGACGCAGCGCGGGCGCCGAGGTCCTCCTCGCGATGCGGCCATGCGCTCCCATTGTGCCATCTCAACCAAACTAACAAACTGCTATGTACTCCGCAGATATTGCCGCTGTACAATGCACTTGCGATTTGAGCTAACCGGGATTCGACGAAATCCGTTTTAAATTCCGTTCAATATAACTGAGATTTTAGGAAATCTGGATCTAAGAAAACTCGATAAGAACATTTGTTTTGCAAAAATTTGTTTTTCAAACTTCTGAAATACGAATTCACGGCAGAAAGTTAAACGTCGCTTAAAGAAATACAAATTTTACCCAAAATATTTAAAGAGCTATCAAAAATCAATGCAATCATTGTACCATACGTTAATTACTGTAGCAGCATTCTATTTTTAGCCAACGACGGATTAATGAAAATAATGCAAAATAGAGCTATCAGAATTATATCGAATAAAAATAGATATACGAAAATCAAGGAAACGTTGAAGGAGTTAAATATCTTGTCATTTAAACAAATTATTTAAAATTGTTAATTTTTTCGCTTTTCGGGACCACTCATATAAGTCTCCCCAACTATCTCCATTACTCTCATAGTGAGATATTAGAAATACATGGTGTTACAAAGAAAAAACACCACGTTTTATAATCAAATCGAAATGAAACCAAAATTAGGGATCGAAATTGGAAAAAAACCCATGAATTTGATTTTTTTTAATGGAACGCAAGAAGTGAGGTGATAATAACGTTTATAATATATTTGTCCAATAAAATAAGCATGTGTTTTTGTTTATTTTTTTCTTAAAAATTTTAGTTAGAAAAAACAGAAGGTGAGACATTTTTAAAACTTTTTTATGTTTGCGCACGCAAAAATTTATGCTTCAAAAATTATATCAAATTAAATAATTAAAATAATTTTTATTTCTAAAACAGTTTTTTGGATATGTTTAGAAATATTCCATTTATTTGGATTTTATTGCGAAATTAAAATATTTTGAACCTCCGAATAATAAAGTTTGAGGCCTGGGGGTTAGGGTTGCTGCATTTCTGTGCAAGTATTCTGTAATATGCATATAATATAAAGGAACAGAACAAGCTCTCCCCTTACTACAGACTTCATAGAAAACACGCCATTTTGCATCGCGTAATCTTTGACAGGAAAAAGGCGAGGTGTGAACACGGAATTTTCTTTTTTTTGTTTCACACCACGGTAAAGTTTTATTTTAGCATAATAATAACAAGCTAAAATAACATGATATTGATTAATTTGTATCGTTGGGACGATAAAATACATTTAACATGTTTGCACGTTATTTGATTATTACCATGTGTTACCCCTGAATAACATCAAAGATAATCAATGTCACTCTAAGAAAAGATTCCTTCATTTCTTAGAAAAAAATCTAATGTTCAGCATAAAATAATGAACAATAAATGTCAGATTTAAAGACGCGATGAACTAGTTCCAAATAAAAACAAGTACCGTTAATTAAACCGAATGTTTAATAATAGGATGTCATTAAAAATAATTCAAGTATAAAATGCGTTTTGGTTTGATCGAGGCGTAGATAATGATTGAGATTTCCACTAATAAAACATAATTTAAAGCAGCGAGTACGCGACATGCATAAAACGTCGCTATGTGTTTCAAAGTCTTTAAAAGTGCTTCAAAATTATACCTAATTATCGTTATTTAATTTCATGTACGTACTGCAGAGTTAATTGTGTATAAAATAAAAATAAGCACATAATTCTTTCTCAAGAGAATTATGGTGTAATTGCTGTAAATTGTGGCTTTTCATGGTGAACAATAAATTGTAAGCTATAAGGCCATTACACACTTATCTACGTAACGTAATTTCACCATTGTCATTTGCGTAAAATATAGCCTCTGTCAAAAAATAAAATGTATCAGTCACTGTCTGCTTCCACTTAATTTAAGCCGCAGCTCATTTTTCTTGTCGAGATCTTCGTTTGGAGGGATTTCAAAATTAGCCTTTGGACGTTCAAATTATTTTCTAAAACCTAATGATATTTAGGTTACTTAATTAAAAGCGTGGCTTTGAATGGTAAAAAAAACATTGATTCAACACAATGCAAACAAATAAAATTTACTAAGTACTTACGAAAGATCAGAATTAAGATAAAGTTTTTTTTCTTTTCAATCTTCAATAAAATCATAAAAGGCAATTGTGAATAGTTGGTTAGCAGACTCGTCGGTGGTTGTTTCGCCTCGGGCGGCCGTGGGAAATGGTGAATAATGGCTTATCCGTCGCTTTTTTGTCAACACTAATTCAATACAATTACGATGGAAAATAAGTCGAGTGGCTGTCTCTTGGGTTAAGCAATTCACACGCATGTTCAGATTTTCACAGGGCGGGTGACTGTGACTGCTACAGTTTGTTTGCAGTGCGGTCGAGCCAAGATGACAGTGGACAGGGCCGAGTTAGGCTTCAAACTGATAGAAAGTGAGATAAGAGAGAACACAGCGTCAAGCGTTGCCATTCTAAATAATTATAACGGTAATAAGCTAAACAATGATTAAACAAATACTGCTCTGGGAAAAAAATGTTTTTAGTTATCTTAAAATTATTTTCGACTACATTCAATGGCGTCTTGCAAATGAATAAAAGCGTTTTTATTTATTCATTTAATTATTAACATCCTTTGAAGGGATTTTTAAATAGGAATAGTAAAATTATGCAGTTTTTCTTTCGTTTTAAACACAACTTATATTTAACACTTACAAAATACGGACCTGAGCCTTAATATCGATTTTTTTTATTCGATTTGCCCCTAGAATGAAACTACCGAGAAAACTTAGTAAAACTCTATTTTAATATGCGGTTTTGATAACATTAATATTATTAAGTCCGCCACAAGAACATATTGAATATCTTGCCAACTGGTCCACTACTACTTCATACCAGAACAATGTATTGCGTATACGAATAATCGTAAATGATACGGACCAAGTACCATAAGTTATATTTAGAATATACGTAGTATATGGATAGATTGTTACCTATGAGATTAAATACACACAATGAGTAGTAATTTAATACGTTTAAAATAAGTAGATACCTACTGAATCGATGTTGAACTGCTGGTATTGATTAGAGATTTCAATCTCGTTTCATACTTATATTCCTAGGAAGCATTCTGTGTTTAAACATTCATAATGGGAAATAAATTGTTTTGGAGGTAAAGGAAAAGCACGCGCGACGTCCAGAGTGAGGAATGGTCCCACCTTGGCAGGAAGAACGTTCAATGAATGACGATTTTTAAAGCCAACGACGAGACCTGTTTATGACTTTGCATTTTCTAGGAAAAACTATACAACGAAGTAATTTGGTAAAAAAAATCAAGTCTATGTTGATATTAATATTTTACATAGCTCACAATAAAAAGTTAATAGTATGATGGTTAATTTTAAAACAAAGAGTATGAATTTCAAATCTTGTTTTTAAAAAAATTCGGAAGGAGGTATATCTACATATACGCACACCTACCTGTACAGAACCCAATATACTTAACGGAAAACAACTTTGTTAATAAAAATAAATATCATTTGTATTTTGATATATGTAAGTACTTGTATGAAAACGGTTGAAATTACATTCAGAAAAAAAATCTGTTTTCAACAAACACAAAATGTTGTAGGTATTAAGCCCATCTTCCACAGAGATTCGCAAGTATCTTATACTAATGTTGTTTACACGTAATTACGAGACCCGCGTCGCAACCAATCATTCCTGTATTCTCGAAACGTCAAAACCAGAATGCTTTCATAACTTCACTCACACCCAAACTTTTTTCCGGTTATTCTATTTCTATTTTATTTCCTGTCATTCTTTTTTATTTTTTTGTACCGCACATGTGTTGTTACAAAATGTCTGAAGCAAGTGACTCCATATTTAAAGTCTCGACGCCATGAGTGGTGACAACGTCGTCCGGCTGGTAGCGGGAGATTGGCGTCGCCGACCAGTTCACAAAATTTCGGCAACGCGTGTCTGTGCACGAACCTCCGCGCAGATGTATTACGGTAGTCGCAAAGATATTTGAATCGTCAAGTCAATACTTACGTACCCATGTAGAAGAAGGGTTTAAATCTTATAAAACATTATATAGGTACGGTATGATTAAGAAAACAAAGCAGGTATGTAATGTTCCTAAGAATGTGGACCGCGGTTTGCTATTCCCAGAAAAGTCGTTGCCGGCTCCAAAGCAAAGTAACGTCATAAACCAGTTCCTCAAATAGGCGAGTCAACACCCGCCCGCTTGTAATTAGTATTCTAATCGACATAATTACTGCCTGAATCAATGGTGCATTATATCCCAGCGTAGGCTCTACACTCTACACTTCCGGGTTTGTCTTCTGTCAGTACACTCGTTGACAGTTTGTTTCCTCGCATTTCTCGTGTAGTTCCGGTCGTACATGAGCATCTCTGTCAATTGATAAATATTTACCAAACAGAAACAACATTAACCTACAATTGAAACTGGTCCTCAATGCTTGTAGAGGATCTGTGCAAAATAATTATGCCCTACACCTCTTAAAGAAACTTTTATTTACCATCGTACAAGTTTATTTGGATTAAGAGTTTTCGTGTTTCTTTTGTAGAACTCTTTGCGTTAATCATTTCAAGTTTTTTTTTTAGTTCGAAAAGATTATTATTTTTGACAGTTGTTTCGTCTTTCGAAGCCACTGTAAAATTGTAAGTTATGATATTAGCAAAGATTTTCAATTTATTTTATTTTTTCAAATAAACAAAAATTTTAACAAAACAAAAAACGACTTAAAAAAATTCACTAAAAAGTAAAATAATTTCGTACGATTGTTATTTTTGGAGTCGGTGTCAGCCAAGGTAACTACATACATAGGTAGTTATAGGTGAGATGTGGAGATCTTGGCTGAAACCAACTCCAAAAATAATAATCGTATGAAATTATTTTTTTACTTTTTAGTGAATTTTTTGAAATCGTTTTTTGTTTTGTTAAAATTTTTGTTTATTTTTTGATTTTTAGGGACGAGCGTGCGTAAAGAAGTTTTACTTCAAAAAAAGAATCATCAAAATCTGTTGGCGTAATATTGAGTTATTCGTCCATTTGTCGCGCACATACTTATTGCAAATTTAAGACATTAATGGTTTTCTCATGGATCCCATTGTCAAAACTAGACCAAATTAAAATGGGACCACACGGGAAGCACCAGCTTTCTAATAAAAAAAGAATCATTAATATCGGTTCACCCAATCG
The DNA here is from genome assembly GCA_917563855.2 of Limnephilus lunatus. Taxonomy (NCBI): domain Eukaryota; kingdom Metazoa; phylum Arthropoda; class Insecta; order Trichoptera; family Limnephilidae; genus Limnephilus; species Limnephilus lunatus. The sequence continues at coordinate 66,060,805 of OU830597.1, read as the reverse complement.
AAAGTTCTGAGGTAACAAAAATATAAAAAAAATAAAAAAATACCGTCGACTTGATAACCTCCTCCTTTTCGAAGTCGTTTAAAAATAGGAAACATATTCCAGGTTATTCTTTTTCCATAAATGGTTCCTGGGGAGGCGTTACGCATAGCCGCCTCCAAATGCGTGGATATAAATAATAGATAGTTTGTAATGCGTTAGCAAAAAGCTTTTTATTGGGATACTCTCAACATTTGAACTATCTTGTCACCTCATGATTTAAGATGCATTAACTAAATGATCCAAACGTCGAATTCGTGACGGTACTTCTCGCTGGAAAATTTCACTAATTTCGTGTAATTCAAAAATTTGAATATTTTTATGTAACTTCTTAGAATCGTTGGTAAGTTAAAAATAACCAAATTTTCTCGCTGTGTATGCTGAAAAGGAGATTTAATCTCACAGTAAGTAATGCATACAAGGAGAGGTAGAGGGAACGATTAAGATATTAACTTTAAACCTGCCATGGCACTCATTGGCACATCAGCAAGTCATTTCATGTGGCATGTGCATCGTAAATAACATGAAATATGGGTAATTGAGCTAAGATATTGGTAAAGGCAATAAAAAGCAATAATCGTGACATTAACAACGACCTGTACAGTAGCCGAAGGAATCTCTTAGTATTCAGGTGGAAAGTATCGCCTACAGAGAAGAATTTATAGCCCGAAAAGTTCGGGTGGCGGAGGGCTACTACTGACACACACTCCGGGGTGGCGCCCATGCACTCCTTATTGATATTCCCCGTGGATTCAGGAAATATACAAATATATTATAACTAGTCAGTAGTCACAGCCACCAGTCTTCCGAGAATAAAACAAACTTTACGACTTGACAATGCCTGATATTGATGGATTACTTCTTGTTGTTAGCCGCCCGGAGGAGTTACGATTTTAACAACACACGACGATACATTTGTATCGTGTGTTTATAGACATCATTCATGCATTCAACAAGGGATTTTATTTTTGATTAGAAAGTCATAAATTCATATTTTAAACAAATATCATCGATTAAGTTATTATTTGTACAATTTTAACGTAACAATCAGATGGCGTAGTGTTTTGGGAGACAAACAAAACTAGTTATCGATTACTGAATAACATTACGACCCTGAAGTGCTGAACCTATATTAAAATGTAACGAATATTGATTCATCGGTACAAACTGCTTTTTATTAGTTTACGTGGAACTCTGTAATTATCATAAAACAACCTTTTATTCCTCACGTACGGCACTTGGAGATTTGTTTATGAATATGATTATTTAATAACGATACGTGATTGAACTGGGAATATTGTATTATCTTTGATTATTTTAAAGGTGTTTCTTCTTAGATTGAAAATATTTGAGAGGAGGAAATGCTTAAACACGGAGACGTAGAAAACTTATAAGAAAATCTTAGAATGTAATAGCCGACAAATATGTACTTTGGCGCCCGGTATTTACCTATAAATGCATTTCTGTGTTGTATAAGCTGTGCCCACTACGAATAGAAGGTTATATAAAACAAAACTTACCTACATTTAACCCCATTAACCGCCATTGTGCTTATTGCAAAGGCTGTTTGTCTCTCTTTGAATCGCAGTTTGTCACTGGGTATATATAATTCGTCCATATCTTTCTACCTCTTGCGCCTTTGTAGGTTTATTCGTCGCGACAATAATAGCATAAGCGTACTCTAAGTCCAGAAGGCGCGGGCGAGGGGTCGGGCATTCAAATGAGTGCTCCCCCGAACTGTGTATAATAATGAAGAGCTAAACGCATTGTGTCACCGGCTCTGTCGCGGCTCCGGTGACCTCGTCACCGTCCACCGTTCTCCTCCTCTGCTGGCCTGGTACCCGGTACTCGGTACTACACACAATGGGTAGCCCCATGAGGAGTGGCTGCGCACAATCCCGGGAGATGAAACCTCCCAGATAAGTCCACACTCCAGCTCTATCTCCCGGCTCATCTCTCTGTGCCCTTGTTCCAACAAAAGATCCCCCCTGCGTACGACCTCTGCGAGATGAAGTTTGATGTTTGGACTGTTGGATTGAATGGCGGCTGCGTTGGGCCGCATTATTCCACGGGATTTACAAACTGGTAAACTTCCAATCGGCGAGGGTGTTCATGTTCATGTTCGAGTCATTATTGTGAAAGCTGCGGGAAAATACGACGCACTTATCCGTAGCTGTTTCTGTGGGCCTGGTTAAACACTCGTACCTCGTACCTACACTTAGCATGTAAAGCACTAAGCACTAAGCACCCACCCAACCCAACTCAATACATTAGCCGGTAAAAGTTTCGCGTTTAGATTAAAGCGAGACGTTAGTCAAATCAAAACATACCCAAATATTTATTATTTATTCAATGAATTTCTATGAAGATTAATAGTACATAGGTATACTTTAAACACCTGAATAAATTATAGATAAACATCTGCTTTTATGAAATTTGGATTGTGTAAAAGCACTTGCAGATAATTATGAGCATTTTAAAATCACGCGAAAAATGCATCAAGTTAATAGCGTAATGGAAAAGCGATGTAATTTTATCACTTTCATCGGATAATCCTATGAATTTTTAAGGAGGTAATGAATAGGTAGTTTACCTATGATTTACTGCTATTAATAGGTATCCAGTGTATCGCCTCTAGTGCAATGTGGATTTTGTAAACGAACGACTGCTGAGATGGCACAAAAATAAAAATAATCAGACCTTAACGTTTAATATAAAGACATTTGAAAAATATTACGAATGACGCGAACAGATAGAAATTTTTTCATTTGTTTTGGTACCGACATAGCGAAAAAGGGGTATTTTGATGAGAATATTTATTTTTATGACGATACGTCTCGTTGGAGTTAAATTTCTCACTGCAAGCCGTAAACCTGCCTTCTGTATGCAAATTTCCGTTGAATATAGGTTAAATGAAGAAGAAATGTAGTTTAAATTTCCGTTTTTTATTTAGAAATGTTGAGTAATCCTGATTGAAGCGATGGAGGGGTGTAGCACCGGAAGGTTGCGCGCTAGATCGCCCAGGTTGATAGGACACGTTTTTAATGCACACCATGATGCTTCACATCACAGACACATAGGTACTACCTACACTATACCTATACACCGTACCCCCTTCCCACACACACACCCCCACACAGGCAACTAACACGTAGCCAATATTGTATTATCGATGCCTGGTTGGTTCTAACGCAGCGGTCCTTGTGTGGGAAATGTGACTGATGGGATTTTATGGCCTCGAGGACTGCACTGAAAGAATCGCATAATACCCGAAACTACCCGTGCTACGCGATTCAACACTACGTCACGTCTTACTTATATAACTTTGAAATAAATCAGAGAATAAAGTCTAAGACATGATGCAAGTCTTAAAATTGCATTCTTGATATATTACTATTATTAATTGTTTATGAAAGGAAGAAGGGGATCCGTCAAATAGTTGATTTAGAAATAATGTATAAAAAAGTTTACCAATAGTTGCACATTATGCAAGGAAAAAAATAAATTAGCAGAAATGTGAAATGATTTCAAATTTTATCGAAGTGAGAGATTCGTTTACATTTTTATGTTTTGATGCAGTATTTACAAGAATAAGGTAACTGTACTCCTTTTATTACTATATTCTATAGACTAGAGAGATTACTAAATTCAGGTTACTAAATTTGACTCTATATTAGAGATAATACTAAAATCAGGTTACTCAATTTGACTATTTATTCTATAGACTTGAGATATTACTAAATTCAGGTTACTAAATTTGACTTCATATTAGAGATATTACTAAAATCAGGATAATAAATTTGATTCTTGATTCTAAAGAATTTGATATATTTCTAAATTCAGGTTACTAAATTTGACTCTATATTAGAGATATTACTAAAATCAGGTTAATAAATTTGACTCTTCATTCTAAAGAAATGATATATTTCTAAATTTAGGTTACTAAGTTTGACTGTATTTTAGATATATGTATTATTAAAATCAAGTTAATAAGTTTGACTCTTCATTCTAAAGACTAGAGATATTACTAAATTCAGATCAAAACTGTAGCAGTTAGAGTGTAACGGCTGATGCATTAAATTTAAAAATAGAGTCTAATATTTTTTATCCTGTGGCGGAAATCGAACTCGCAACTTTCAATATCAATATCAAACGCATAGCCTCTACGCTACGAAGGCGGTCAAATCTTCAGCATATATCTGTATACTCGTAAGATTTGCTTATTAGATATAGACAATGATAATTACGCGATTTAATATGGAGATGCTTCAGAGTTAGTATCACGTAAGGTCGTAGCGTATATTCCGTTGTGCGATGGCGGGCGTCGCGTCGTCCAATCTGCCGTAATTGACGACATTTAGCGCTAGCCCGTGAGACCCTGGACGGGTGGTGGGCTGTTGGGATGTCCCCGTGCAGAGAGCGGGCTGAAGGTACCTACTGTAGGCTCTAGGTATACTGTATAGCCGTGTGCTGCATGCTGAGGTATAATTAAGTGTAATTTGGTAATTACGCCAGAGACACCGAGCGCACCCGACCGGACAGCGGACAGCGGACGTACACCGCTGTACACTGTTGTACACTTCCTATGCAATGATTCCCTAAACAATTCAAATGAAAGCGAACAAACAATCATTCATTTGGTAAATCTGTAAAAATCTACGCTTACAATAAAAAATTACACCCTTCGTATAAAATTTCGAATTCCTATTCGAAAATTGGCTGATTCGCTAGAAAGTAGGTACCTACTTAGGAATTGATTTTTCACACACTTTTTGTGTTTTTATTAATGGAAAGACACACTTTTAGAAATTAAAACAAAAAAGCCTTCGAATCCCAACCCCCAAAACCTTAATTTTTTTTTGAACAATTTATTTATTTATTTGATATAATATCTTACATTTCAATAATAATTAAGCAATGTCGGCCTCACTGGGTAGCTCACCTGTGCTAAGGCCTCCATTTTATAAAACAAAATAAATTAAAATTTATGATTAAGGTACAATAATAGAGAACTTCTGTGAAAAAAATTATAGCTTAAAATATATTTTCATATACTCGTAGACTAACATGCTCTGATTCTGAATATTGTTTTGATATTTATTATTATTATCTGAAATTTATAATTATCGTTTAAAAATGAATAAAACACATTTACATTAAAACACCCTGTTTAATTGGTACGACTGAATCTGTCGAATCTGAAGTCGTGTGTCCACAGTTCGTTGTGGTTTTGTTTACAGCAGTAACCCACGAACCTCAGGTTTTATTTGTTGTTGTAAAGATTTCATTGTTGTTGTTTGTAAATCAAAGTGTTGACGGAATTGAAACATATTTAGGCGAATATCCAGTCGAACGACAGACCAAATAAAAACTTTTTTCTCGGATTGCTTGTGATTTTTTGAGCTCATTTTGAATATTTTCCGCCCGCATAAAAAAAATTGTACCTCCGAATTTTAATACGGAGACACGTAAACCGAATTAAGTGCTATCTAGCCAATGAAATCACCTATATTTAAATAGCTATCCCATATTTTTAGGATTCATTTTACGATTTTAAACGGATATATTCTGTCAAGTGTTTAATGTTTCCTTTGAAAAAACTTTTGACACAAATTTTGGTCGAGAAATGACAACACTTTATTGCACTAAAATTGAATTCTTAAGGTACTACAAAACTTTATTTTACAATACCAATTAACTGGATTATTGCTTTATTTATTGAAAATAATCCATTGTCAAAAACAGTCTAACCGGCAAAACAACTACGCAGTAAATACGAACATAACAATTTTGTATTTCAAGAATTCACTGTATTTTAAAGTTTAAAACACATTGAATGCATTATTAATTCAACCATTATTACACTGGTATAGAAATAGGTTAGAAAAATCCACTAAAACACGACGAAAAACGGCATTTTACATACAGGCATTTTGACAGCTGACCGCTTCAGACATTTTTATAAATTCAGTTTTTTGCAAACATGATTATTCCATAAAATATCAGTTTGTCAACGGGTTCTTTTGACAATTGAGGGAATATTTGCTAAAATATGGCAGCATAGCAATCCGAGGTATTTTAAATATGCCATATTGTGGCAAAAAGCGCTCCAGTGGATAAAGTAATTTATATTTAAGCAAATTAATGACGGTGGTAGGCATTGATGTCCGATTGATCGATTATGATGAATGTATTATTTAGAAAGGAAATTTTGTAAATGTCAAAATCGTAATACAATAATATTTAAGGAAATCTGTTTACATAATATTATGTATACATATTATTATTGTTGGCTACTATAGATCTATCATATTAATAGGTAGGTGACACAAAGGAAACTATACCCTATCATGCTGTTTAAAAAAGAAAACGTGCAGTTAAATCACCAGAGTGTAATCAAACATAAACTACGATTAAAAAAATAATTTTATTAAAATGACATTAAATTCTTGCCATATCGGAACAGCCTCAGCCTAGTGAGGTAGTTTATACATGAAAACATGTGTTTTTAAAATATATTATATTATTTAATTAATAAGAGACAACTTTGTATAAACCACTTTTTTTAATAAACAATATCGACATGTTTCAATAACAATGATATCTTCTTCAGGATATGTTAATATATTAACATATCCTGAAGAAGATAACATTCCTATTGAAGAAGATAACATTATTATTGAAACATGTTGATATTGTTTATTAAAAAAGTGGTTTACACAAAGTTATCTCTTATTAATTAAATAATAAATAATGCCACAAAGTTATTTTGCAAAGATTGAAGAAGTATATTATATTAAGTTGGGTAATAAATAATAAAGAAATAATATAAATAGTTGATGAAATATAACAATTACTTTGTTTATAATAACGAAATTTTATTAATTTATTAATGCCAAACCAAGCAGCATCTGGGCAAAAAATTAAATTGAGGGTACAAGGTAGAAAATTAAACAGTTTAATAATGATGCTTCTGTTAAGCGAAACCGGTCGGTATTTTGATGGAGTCACACCATTTTTTTCGAAGTAATGCAAGTTTTTGATTACTGGTCAATTTATTTGTCAGGTGCAGTCGATATGTTTTTTTGCACTTTAGTGTAATAAAATAGCAGTAGTGACGAGATTCTGACATTTTACTTAGTGTTCTTCAATATTAAAAGCTTAAACTTTAGAATAAAAAATGTTTCACCTTTCGACACCGCCATACAAAATACAGTGCCTGTTGAAATAAATCGTAAGCTTTTTGTGACTGGTGGCGTCATACGGACAGCCACACAATTGGAGACCCGAAAATTCAAATAAAAAATATTTTAATTTTTATAAGAAAACCTTTCTTTTTATACTTTTTTAAGGTTATTCCCATCAGTGAAATATATCATTTTAGAATAAGTTAACAATAATAATCTAAACGAAAATATGAAAGAGAAAAAGACACAGAAAAACAGAAAAAAGACAATGGTCGCAACTGGGACACGAACCCAGACCTCTCCGTCTAACCGGGACGAGCGCGTTAACCAATTTCGCTATTGCCACCTTCTGTCAAACCGTCATATTTGTCAATCTCATATTTTCAAATTTTAGAATTACAATATTACCAACTAATTATTTTTCTCCATATTACTGGCAGCTACCCTTTTCATTGGAAACAATCATTCTGAGAATTGGTTTGTAACCTGGATAGCGTCTCGGATAGATTTATTGGAATTTAAAATTTGAAAATATGAAATTGACAAATAGGACGGTTTGACAGAAGGTGGCAATAGCGAAATCGGTTAACGCGCTTGTCCCGGTTAGACGGAGAGGTCTAGGTTCGTGTCCCAGTTGCGACCATTGTCTTTTTTCTGTTTTTCTGTGTCTTGTTCTCTTTCATATTTTCGTTTAGATTATTATTGTTAACTTATTCTAATAAAAAAATATTTTAACTATCACAACTACGTACAATAATTAAAAAAAAAAGGTATTTAAGTTAGAAGGTACTACTGGAAATAAGAAAAGGGACTGGATTTACCTATGTTATGATAATTTTTTTCGGTTACCTAGACAGAAAAGGTTGTAAAAATTTCATGGCGCCAAAGTCGTCGTTTGAGAAATTTTGGGAGTTCAGAAAACTTTTGCTTAGATTAGCCTAAGATTTGACTGTAAAACATAATATATTAAAATAAATATAATATAATAACAATGCAAATCACCCAGTAATCATTTAATATTAAAAAGATACTTCAATGAAACATATCATAGGTACCTAACTTGAAATATACTTATTAACTGTAAATTTTTTTCACCACTGTAAATAATGTACTGTTTGTTTCTGTAAAAAATATATATATATATCAAAACGATTTGATTTATTTTAAAATAAAACGCAGGAATACATACTAACATACAGCAAAATATTGACGTAGAATGAAAAATAGTTTCTCAGAAATCATTCTAAAGCTGATTTCATTTCAGTTGTGATGATTGATAGATAAACCGCAGCAATTTTGATCATGTTTATCATAATTAACACAGTTGTTGATGACTTAATCCATTGCAAATTCTGCTGAATGGAAATTATTCCATGTGATAGATTAGAGATCCACGTGAGATGCGAGGGGGTTGGTTATTAAGAGATTACGCGAATCTATCGTCAAGCATAATTCAAAGAGAAAAGACAGCTAGTTATGTGCAGTAGGTATTCGTTCAATCTCAAAAATCCTATCACTAAAATATGACACATTATATGTTAGAATAATTCATTTTCCAAAACAATTTTTCACAAGATAAAATATTTCGTACTAATTACACAATTATGGCGAAAATATTCTTAACCTGTCACAAATCGACAAAATTTCTATATTCGAAAGATTTTGAATAGGCATGCCATAAACACGAAGAAAATGTTTTTTTTTAAATATCATTGGGCAATTGTTTGTTGTGACCCTAGAAGGCCATAAAAAATGCCATGTAATGCATTATTTTGACATATCCGATTTCCTCCGTACGCTGTTCACACAGCGCAAGATATTTATGCACCCCAATAATAGTACAACCGCCGCGATACAGGCAGTTTAATTAACTTATGTAAAAGACGGCGCAGGATATTAAAGTATCATAGAAGATTGACTCCCCCTGGTGGTATGAAGTGTCGAGATATTTACTAATACAATCTGGCCGCTTAACTGATTTGATTGTGCTAATCTTAACTGGTAGGCTGCACTCCGGTGGGTGGCTCCAGTGATGGAGGATGAGAAGGAGAGAGAGGGTGGTTATTGAATCGTGATGATATTCAACTGACAACTTTATCTGGGCGGGTGGGAGCGCTTTGTGTTTTCTCTGGATGTTTGTAAAGATTTCTATTTTCTAATCCTCTTCAATTAATTAAAACATATTCATGCATACTCGATTGGCCAAAGCATTGTGATCAGACATCAATTCAAATTCACACCAAATTTTTTATATAACATAATACTTTTTGCAAGCTAACAAACACATACCAATGTAACAACTGATCTTCCAAGTAAACTATCAGTGACAGGTTTACGTGTGTTAATAATATTTTATCGATGTCAAGGTATAATTAACATGTCGAATAATTGAAGCTTCAGAACGAATGAGTTGACTAATTGCACCACAACGTGACATTACGAGAAGTGCATTACGCTGAAGGCAATTATAATTAAACCTAATCGTACAGAAGTTCCAAAAAATATGAAGTGATATAATAATCAGTCTCCCATTGGTCGGAAGCTCCCCGTAGCTTTTCCGCTACCCCTATATTCCCGTATTCCGTATTGTGGACGGTTAGAATCGCTGGCTGTTATGAAAAAATGTAAACATCTGCTTCCTAACGATTTTCGGGGTCTGTCCCTTGATGCTTATCTGCTGCAGCGATGGCTGGCGCGATAGCACCCAACAGCTAGCAGCTAACAGCGGCCCGGTGCGCGGTGCCGTCGTGGCTCGGAGCGGAGTGGCAGCTTTTACGTTTTTGTAGACTCTCATTATCTCTGTCACTGGAGCCACAACACTACACACATTGATGACTGATTTTTAGCAATTGCCCATCACGCGATTGCGTTTTCCGACTGAAACGAGTCCCGCGACACATCCTGCTCGATTATTAATACATTACTGATGACTGATGACGGACACATCAATTAAAGCGCGTTTCTGTAAAATTATATTTGCGTTAACTGTGTAGGTAAAACAGATGATTACTACTCAGTACACTGCCTACTAATTAATATGTACCGTCATTAATTACAAGACTGGAAAACTTATAAAGTTAGTTACTCGTTAAGTAAACGTTATACTTCAATCGTTACAATACGCATTATATATTTTCACCTATGTATGTGTGTTTACCAAAATGGTCAGATTTGTTGTGATTAAACATTGATTCATCGAATCAATAAATTTGTATTAGGTTTGGCGAGAAATCGCTTTAACAAATTGGTAAATCAGATAATGGCGTCAAGCTACGCGAGGAGGCAGGGCCTAGCCACGGGGGCCCGGAACTGGCTATATTCGGGTTCGGTTTAGGGAACACGAGGTGCCGGGGCCGGGCAGGGCCGGGTACACTACCCACTACCCGTATTATAGGGGCGCAAGCAGTCAATAAAGGTATTACTATTCATCAACCATTTCATTCAAAGCTCTCGAAAACACAATGTGATTTCCTACTATGTGTTTTTAATCTGCGAGATCAACGGTTCTTTTAGGATTATGTACTCACATTTATGTTATTTAACCAATAATATATACAACCACCCTTTCCCTTTCTACCGTGGATACAAAATCAAGGTAGAGATATCTGTAATCGTATATCAAATTCAAGGGTGTGTTTAGGTTCAGCTAGTCTATCATGTACTGATGTTTGGTATTATTAGACACATTTATTTATCAACTTCTTCGGAAGTAATAAAGAAAGCTGCCATCAAAGGTTTAAACAAGATTTGAAGTACTAATAAAACTGGTGCAGAAGTTTTAAATAAAAAAAAATATATTTCTTCAATCTTTGCAAAATAACTTTGTGGCATTATTTATTATTTAATTAATAACAGATAACTTTTAGAAAAAAAGTGGTTTATACAAAGTTATCTGACTAACTAACTAACTAACCATCACGCCGTTTCCCCGCAGGGGTAGGCAGAGAGGACGGACCGCCAAACAACTCGGTCTTGGCACACACTCTTTGCCTCACTCACATTCATACATCGTCTCATACATTCTCTTCTATTATTCTGACTTTTGACATGGCCCGACTCAAGTATCTGATTTACTTGATCGTGCCATGTCTTCCTTGGACGTCCACGACTTCTTCTACCATTCACATTTGCGTCGTATATTCTTCTTACACTGCTTTCTTCGTTCATTCGATCTACATGCCCAAACCATCTGAGGGTCCCTTTCTTAATCTTACTCATTATGCATACATCAGCCTTACATTCTTTGCGGATATCCACATTTCTCACACGATCGTACATTGTTTTACCACACATACGCCTCAAGGATCTCATTTCAACAGCATTCAGTTTACTTTCATCCTTCCTCTGCCAGTTCCATGCCTCACTGCCATACATCAGGGTAGGTACCAGGACTCCATTGTGGACTGCTAGCTTCGCTTCTTTTGACAGTTTTTTATTAGCGCCAACGGCATTCAGTCCTCCATTAATGGAGTTACCAGCATTCACCCTTCTTTCAATATCCCTATCAGCCTTCCCATTTCTCGTAAACATACTACCCAGATACACAAACTCATCCACCTGCTCCAAGTATTCATCATTCACAACTATATTGCATACTGTTTTCGTACTCTCTCTTTCAAACACCATGACTTTAGACTTACTTACATTAATCATTAACTCATTCTTCATACATACTTCGTTCATCCTAGATACGAGAGACTGTAGATCTTCCATAGTGTTAGAAATCAGCACCGCATCATCAGCATACAATAGGCAACATACTTTCAGATTACTCAAGTTATCTGTTATTAATTAAATAAAATAAATAAAAATATATATTTATATATATTATTATTTTGGTAGGTACTTACTTCCGGATATCTTCGCATGCATCGTACGTAAATATTCTTATTGGTCTAAAATTAGGTAAAAAGTGAATTGACCGCCGCTATTAGTGGTAATAACAATTTCCAAATGTTCACGCTGACTGAATCCTCGAGGGAAGGGACGGCGATACAGGCGATACAGGCCAGGGATATGGGAGGGCATCAAATCATGGAAGCCGCTTGAGGCCAGACATATGTTTTTTGAAATAATTGTTGGAATAAATGAATTAAGGGAAGTACTTAGAGGGGCTCGCTCCCCTCGAATATTGCGGAAAGCTTATTGGTTGAAAGCTTTCGCTAAGGACGAATCGGCTTTTGGTATAATCATGACATGACAATGGAAGACGCACACACACAAAGAACTCTCCGTTTTCGTTTGTGTTAGGTAGATAAATTAAATAATACTTGTGTAAGGTATTCACGTTGACATCAACATTACATTCACTGCCGCGAGTATTGATCGCGTACTTTCTCTTGCATTGCCAATGCTAAACGGAACAAACAATCAAATGCTAGATTAGGATGGACACGGACACGGTGATAATGGAATCACAATGTTTATTTGAAATCTTTAACATGAAATTAAATGTATAAAATGAGAATGAGAACCTACCCTTTACCCTATTTTTCTGTTTGTTTGAATGTGTCAAATTAATATCAGGGTATAGATAAACTGTAAATTTATGCATTTAGCTCTAGAAGTCCAGACAACGGTGAAATGCAATGCTAAAAGTTTTTTGTGTTTATTCGTAGGTCCTCGATCCGGTGGAGCTCAGGTGTGTCGGCCTCACTTCCACGCGCCCCTGCCCTGGCTGGACAAGCCGTGGGGCTACCAGGAAGACAAGCCCGCGGGGGCGCCGGGCCCCCATCCACTGTTCTCGTTCCCGCCTACGCCGCCCAAAGACGCCACCCCGGACAGCGTGCCCTCCGCCACGGATTACCAGGCGGCCGTGGCACACGCGGCGGCCATGTCCGTGGCCTTCATGCAGCAACAGCAACAGCAGCAGCAGCCGGGCGGGCAGGACCAGGGGCCCGGAGACGTGAAGCCCATGCTGGCCTGTGCGGCGCAGGCGGCCAAGCAGCGGGAAGGTGCGCAAGGCGGCGAGTCCGCCTACGGGGGCTACGAGTCCGGCTACCCGCCCTATCCCGCTCCGCCGCTGTACGCGCCGCGCGCCGCCTCGCCCCACAAGCCGCGCGCCAAGTCGCGCACCAGCGCCGGTGAGCTCCACCGCCCGCCTAACCGCCCCCCCCCCGCCCCCGCTTGCTCGCACAGCGCACGCCCGTGCCGGACACCCAGCCACCCGCCACCCCCGCCGACCCGAAAGTCGATCGCGAGGGTTGTCGTGCCCCGGCGTCACTCCTGGAACCCGAACCGTGTACACTGTAGACGCTAAATAACATAATCGCGCGTGTCTTGAATTACAAATCAGACAACGCCGTGGCATAACAACCCGAAATATCGACGATCGGTCCAATATGACGGCGAAGCAACTGTGCACCCGTTAATATTTGTGGTGGAAGCTTCGTGTTGTCTAACAAACCAAATCTCTTCTCAATCTCTCTGTCGGAACTTCGACATTCTTGGAAAATTGCGATATTTTAGCGTTTTCCGACAACAATCTTTTTAGTTTTGATGATTCTTTTTGTCATCCACGCCAATCCAATTTTGTATTATTCCCAAACTACTCATCGTGATTTATCATATGTTAATGTCCCGCTTAAATGATACCCCTGTCTTTCTTGGTTGTGGAGATTAACTATCTACTAACTTATATGTTCATATCAATTACATATTACTAACTCAATTACCATCCACCCAGCTTTTGGCTATTTCCGTCAGATTTCATATTTCGTCAAAAAGAGAATGCAGCGGTTACGCGGCTCGGTCATAAAACATTTAAGATCCGATTATAAAACAGAATATAAATGAATCCGAAAAAATGCGCTTCACCCAATTAAAATAACATAGATAAGTTAGCTTTTTATAACCATTTAAATTAACAGTTTACGAGAGTTTAAACACGATAATAAATTTAGAAGATTTAACAAAGCTTCGAAATAAAATATAATCTCAGTAATTTTTCGTATATTTATGGAATTTTAATTCACGCACCGAAGTATTTCATACGAGAGTTCCCCAGTGTATCTACTTAATGGAATTTTTCTTTTAATTAATTTACCTACTTGATTTTATCCCACGTTGAGATGGCAGATATTCAGTGGTGATAAAACTCGTAAAAAAATATTTTGTTTCAGAAGTGCTCATAATAATTTAATAAGAATCCTTAGATCTCTCAAAATAACCATAGAGTTGATTTCATATTTTTCCTTTTTTAATACATGGCGACCCGTGATGATGTTTAAAATACATCTTATAGGTATTTTAAAACAATATAAAATATTATATTACAAGTATCTGCGAATTAGAAAACCAAATGATAGAAGATAGTTATGGCATACTTATGTACAATATGCAGCCGGCTTAGGGAAAATACGGTAAAGCCACTTGCTCAAAATATAACTAAGTCTCCCCGAAAGGGTATACAGAGAGAGTGTACCGCCTAATAACAAAATAATAAAATATATTTTCATTCAAATGCAACATGGATAAAACTACTTGTCTGTGTACTGTGTATACCGGCGTATGTACGAAAAATCGATACTGTAAATAAATTCGTTTAATCCCAAACCAACTTTTAATAACAGAGAAATTATTGAAGTCAATTTTAGGTTTGAAATTCGTAAATAATTAAGAAGTCATATTTTTTAATCATTTAAATTTTTAAGGCCAACTGTCGGGGGACCAACTATCGGGTCACCGATACAAGTGGTTATTGCCGTAATTGGGTTATGAACACTTTGAAACCTCAGCTTTCCAAGAGAATGCTCTATACCACTGAGCTATCGGGGCAACCTTTACGCCACCGTGAAAAGAATATACATATCTACCTTTTTTGAATATTGTATTATTACAAAAGTGACATGTACTGTCCGCCAGCATAGTATGAATAATTGAATATTGTAAACACGTATTGGCATTTTATATCAAATTGCCTCAGTTGCTTAGTGCTGTTCAGTACACTCATAACTCTGCAATATCATTTTTAAACCTGATATATATAAATACCATGACATTTTTAAACTTGAATTAAATTCGTTCTAAGGCTTAAAGTTTTTTTTTCTGAAATTCTTTTTTAGAATAATAATTAATATCTCAAGGTACCTATTCAATTTTACAGTATGTTTTCGCTTTTATTGTAGGTGCATACTTTGATTCGCTAAAAAAAACTGGAAAACGGAATGTAATTATTGTTCCATTCTTCCCGAGGCAAGTGTTTACTGTAGATACTCGTTAGGTTCTTGCAGCGAGGCCATTTCCAACATACTCTCAAAGCGAAGAATAAAAAAGAAATTTGTATTCAAATTAGCAATATAAAATAGTACGTCTATACTAGTACGAACGACATCAAAGCTGAGGTATGGATAGACACTGATTATAAGTGTAGTAAGAGTAAACACAATTTCAGATTAAGGGGATGCACTACAGAATCGTGCGTTTTCAGTTTGAAAACTAGATAGCTTTAAAATATTTTAAATAGATCCTTCTAAATACTGCGAGTGGAACACATGCCTCGGAAACAACCGAGTATTTTTTGATTAGTCTTTTTATAAGCCCAGAAAAAATGAAGTATCAGAAAAATATTTTTTAATTTCAAATCATGAACTCCTTTTCGGTAGTGGTTTTATTGTATAACGTGGGAAATTAAATTCTTTAAAAAAATATCCCAAAAGGTTGAAAATATTTGTACCTGAATTACTCAAAATAAAATAAAACACGATTTTTGGCGATGTTTTTTTCTTGAATAAATCAAAACAGGCGGCTGATGTTCAATGGGAATTTGAACCTTAACGCTTTTCTAGATAAGGTGTGTTATTATTAGCGGCCTGATCACGAATTTTACATGACGTGGTGCATCACCTTAACTCTAGAAACACACGAAAGCAAGTTATGTAGGTTCATACGTAAATAAGGAGGATTTGACGAAACGACGCTTTCCGGACATTAAGCGAGGCGAGTTTTCACAACTCTACAATAATTAAAAAACTAACTGCGTAAATATAATCGGGTAATGAATTTTGAGACAATAGCGTTTCCCAAGGCACAGGAACTCAGGAATTCGCGAGGAAAAGTAATACCTCGGTGTGGTAATGATTCGGCGTGATGCTCAATTACTTCTCACTGCGGTGTAGGCTGTATGCTGTAGGCTGTAGTCTAGGCTGGAGGTACTGTACTGTACTATACAGTCCGCACACCGTACAGCGTATACAGTCAGCGCATACTGTATGCGCAGTGTACATGTTCATAATGTGAGGCATGTGGGCCATCGGCGGAAGTACGCAGGAATGCATATTACGTGTTTCATTTTTATTGCAATCATTTTACTACCGTAACGCTTCATGCCATCACTATGCTCGCTGCTAACTATATTATAACTTGACGTTCTGAGGAAAAGCCACACAATAATATAATACAACAATGACGGCTGAAGATGAATAGGGTAGAAGAAAACAAACACCGCAAGATATTCTAACACTGCGTCCTTTATGAATCATTTTTGAATTATTTAAATCTCATCAAATTTCTCCTTAAAATGTATTCAAGTGTATAAATTGAAACTGTTGCCTTATTGATTTTCACAATGTAGGTACAAATATAACAGTTGACATTTAAATAAAACAGTTGCCGTGACATAATAATATGGTTTAACGTATTTGAACAATGTAATGACGTACAGGAAACTATTTTTAAACCTTGGTTAAAATTATTATTCATAACATTAACCGCGTAATCTGAATTCGATATTAACCATCAAGGGAATCTAATTCGTAAAATTCGAACTAAATCCCGCACTCACGCAGGAGGTTGGACGTTGGTAAGGTTGAAATTTCCGCTTAACACCAGACGCCTGTTTCGATTAGAAAAAAACACAGTCAGAATACGCGTTTTACTTTATTTTTGGAAGTTCAGGTACAAATATTAAAATGTTTTTCAGTCAAGTCTAAAAGACAATTTGCTACATCATACAATAAATGTAAATTCGAAAAAAAAATCATAAGAAGGGCAGAAAAAATTTTTAAAATTTTAATAAATTATTAGTTTTGAATCATGTCCATAATTTTGAATAAATAAGTGGTGTTTTAGAAAGTGATCTATTTTTATTTAATTATTAAGGCCTGACTTTTTTCTAGGCTTATAAAAAGACTCAAAAAATGTTCGGTTAAAGCAAAAGCCATGATGTATTCTATCAGCACTAATTATTTTTTTTCTTTATTCATCTTTAAATTCTATTACAATTGATGTAGATACTATGTCTGTCTCACTTAGAACTCCTGTTGAGGGCAGGCGCAGTTGAAAAAATTGTCAGATTATAACAGAAATAAAAATTAAAATACAATATTACATTTAAAATACAAGACAAGCATCTTCTGTAATATTTCTAGAGGATCAAATTTTCGAAACTTGCATTACTTCGCACTGCATAGCCTTACATCTCCCACCTTTAATGAATATGGTTTTATTGTTACTGTTTAAAATGAGTATTAAAATTGAAGTGAGAAAAGTCAATAAATTTCCCAGTAAGCAGTGGAGTCGAGAAACAGATGTTGAACGAGGAATTCGATTATCAGAGCGAGACATTGTAAGCTTGTAATGTTAGCAAATAGATGCTCGTGCTCGTGAAAATTATGACATATAAGATAATTGTTGAGTGTGTTTGCACGGAGCCCATTTATCATTTTCACTTCCTTTTACCAACACTAATTACCTACTTGTGCATAATTATTCAAAAAAAAATGATGGTGTTGAGGAAAAAATATTCGCGTCTCGACGATGTTCATTAACCCTTGCCTAGTTAACTATAAAACGTACACAACATAATACATAATTTTATACGGTATTTCAAGAGAAATTGTGGATATACATGTTGTACATTTTGTTACTTGTTATCAGTATATTTTGACCTTTTCTCCTATAAAAACCCACAAACATCTTTTTATTCTAAAAATCAGGAAAATCATTATTGCCAAGGCAAGCACACCACTAACCAATTCTTCGAAGCATATTTTATGTACGTAAAATTTTAAATGTACCTACGTAACTTAATTTGAAGCATCATTGTCGGTACTTTTGGGGTATTTTAGGAGTAGAGATGAGAGTCGTTTCTCTGTGGGCTGATGGATCGTTGTTGTCGTGACATTTTTCGCCTCCGTGACCGTCACAAAAGGCTTGTCTGTTCATGCTAATAGGGAACAATGTTGCCAAACACAATTCCTCAAGACTCTTTTTCACCCTCCACAAGAGGGAACTGTGTGAAGTACAATTTTACACGTCGCATGCGTGTGTCAAGATGTGAAGAATTCATTTAATCATACTTACTATAAAATCATCCACAAAAGACGTGTTTTCAGACAATGAAAAATCGTACAAGTAGTTTTAACTCAGCGTATTTTAAGTTCACACAACATTTTAATTTTAAATCTCTGTGTGTGTTGATTAATAATTATTAACGAGTTTTGAGGTAGGTGATTTTTTTTTGTTTATTGCTTTTATTTCTTGCTAGGCCATCCTGGTAAGTTACAAAACTCATTGTAGGACGGGAGGAACTTAAAATTCATTGGTGGGAGGTAATAGGTACATGTTTACACAGATTTTTTTGATATAATTATGTGAAATGTTTTACATACAGTAGGTACAGCATAAAAATAAAAGACAGATTAAGCAGAAAAAAAAACAAGAGAAAACAAAAAAAGAAAAAATCACAATACAAATATAGATGACTACAAATAAAGGGAAAGAAAAGGAGAGAAAAAGAGACAAGACAGAACAAAACATGACAAAAATACATATTTTCATTTTTAAATGGGCACACTAAATAAGTATTCTTTTAAAGCATTACTTTGAAATTTTTAAAATTTTTTTGGCAATGTTTTATAAAAAGACAATTGAAAAACTATTAATTTTTTGCGATCGGATTGTACTATAGTTCCTTATTGTGGGGCTGTCAAGTTAACCTGTCTGTAACAGCCGTTTTAAAGACCATTATATTAATTTGAAATGAAAGAAAAAGAACGCCTAGTATCTCGATCATAAATAAATATCCCAATTTATATTAAAGGGTGGGGTGGGGCCATTCTTATTTTTTTCGCTCCAAAAGAAATCGAATTTAACCCTTTTTTTCCTTTTCCATTCGGGGGAACGTTGCGGTGCAGACGATGGATTTCACATTAATTTTATATTCGTAAACTTTCCGATAATACGGGGCGTGTCCCGATGTCCGATTTTTTTCTTGCGGTGTGAGATCTGAGGTAATCATTTTCGATTTAATGTCTTGAAAAAAAACCTGACCCAAATCCCACCGATTTGTAATGCTTATTAATAAAAATTGTTGATAAAAACCTACTCGTAGGAAGGTGAACTTCAGTTATTATGAATAATTAATTTGAAGTATAATTTTTTCAAAGGTGTTAATCGGATAATGAACGTCAGGTTACTTCACATCATGAAAGACGTATTCGTGTTTTTTTTTTTATTTGTGTTAATAAACAACAAATATTTTTACCGTTTTAAAAGACCTCTCCTTGGAGTGTTCTCAGCACCTTTTCTTAGCGAACCGATACAAATTTGATTAATATTTTCATATAATACATTCTCAGATAAGAGGCATCGCTCTTGAGCGAAAACACTTCACGATTTCGTTTCTACTCCTCCCCTGCCGGGAACCGAACAGTCTAGTTATAATTTAGTATGGGAGGGCGTCAACCAGCCATAGATGGATTACATGATCGTCCCTCGCACTTCCAATCTCCGTTCCAACAAACCACGATCGAACATGAACACCGATAAATTAGCTCTTTGAAAGGGTCAGCTTACTTCCAAGAGCCGATGGGGAACCTATACTGCGCGATGTTACCTTTACCAATGGGACCCCACTTTGCGGGTATGTCGGCGCTGGCATTTAAAGTTCTTGGGCAAACTGTATTACAGCAAAGAGAACACCTTGTTAACTCCATTGATGGGATTAATCGACTTTTCATCTCCGCACTACAAATACCTTCACATTCGACTTGTAGCGGACTCTGATGAACTAATCATGTTGCAGCAAGTGGTTATTACCAGGGAACGATAATTACTGACGTCAAACAATTTCATCAACCTTTCGGTATAAAAAAATAACAATCTTGATATGAAATTTGAAAATGCTGATTAATTACTCATAGGTGGCCGGTTCGAAGATCAACTTCCTTAACTGCATTATTATAAAGTGGTGATAACTATGTCTACGTACTACAAAACTCTAAAGCATGATCGATTATAATTACGTCTCTTGTTAACAAGTCAATCCTACCTCATTAACATCTTATCTCGAATACATCCCATATAAGATCAGGACTTCCCAACTTATTTCTTAAAAAATTATTGGTGTACCTACCCAATGTACTCGGGTGTTGAGTACATCACGTGTTATAAATGTCTTCGTGTGACACCTAGATGCACTTTCTCCAGCGTCACTTAATCAAAACATTGCTTTTTGTTCCTAGAGGTGCAAGCGCGGTCGTACAGCGGCCAACTACTCCCAATCAACCAACACCCACTACCTAACCAACTTCCTCCCTTAAAACTAATTACCACTCCTGATTCACCCCTTTTTCACCCTGATTCCTATAATTCCGGAGGTTGCACGTTGCATGTTAAAATATATTTCAATCGAGTGTTATTAACAGTTCTTTTCATGATTATTTTCCTGCCGCCATTTATTTTTATTACGTAGTTAGTAAACATCGACATTTTAGTTGAGTTCAGTTAACACTATTTTCATTTACAAAACGCGAGTTTATCAAATTTTGTTGGTAGTTTGTGATTTGAATTTTATTTCGTAGTTTGTGCATTATTAACAACAATAAAGTTTAATTTATTCCAATATCATTTCATTTGTGTTACGTTTTCATCCATTTTATTTTCAATCATTAATTATTTAAAAGGGAAGCTTATGTATTATGTCCGTACCTAAATGTTAGTTTTAATTTTAAAAATAAGTACCTTCCTATCAGACTTCAGCACCTGAGCCTGATTTTTTTCCTTCTCAGCCTGCGAGGACCCAGGTAACATTCACAATAATCTTTGAGCTTTTAAAAATCAAGATTTCATAGCGTTATCTACTTTATAATTAATTTTTTTAAATTCACAAGCAAATGAAAATGTTGAAACAATCATTAAATGCAAAATAATTCTCTATGATTTTTTTTACATAAAGCATTATTGATTCTTAAATTAAGCTACATGTTTTGATTAATTGTAGAGTTGTGTATCTACAAATTTATTTTGACACTTAGTAATTGATCTTCGTACGTGTAGTGAAAAAACTTACGTAATTAATGACTCTTGTTAATCTTATACGCGAGGTGATTGTAGCATGAACATGAACAAATTATGAAACGAATAACCGAAGAATATTTTCATATTATGTTTCTTTTACATAAACTTATTTTATTTAACAACTTCGTGACTGGGTGACGGTAAAAAGGAACTCTGTTTAAAAAGTATTTGTGATTAAATTACTAGTTATAATTAATACAAACCGTTTTTTACGGATGAATAATCAGTTTACTGAAAAAAAACGAATGTGAGCTATTTTCAAACGCTCAAATAAAACTAGAACAATTTGAATACAATTTCTCTCATGGCACCGTATTTCACAACAAAATTTACTGTTTACTTGCCAATTACGTGCGTAAAACGTATTAGGCGGTGTTTGGAAAAAGTCTGAAAGATGGGGACACGTTTAGATGAACTCTTTTTCAACTGGAAACAAATAGAAAACTTGTCATCGGTACATATTTTATGTGAGCTTTAATGAAAAAAAGTCAATGTATCTTAATTTTCGTGATTAATCGCCCGCTGAAGTTTCGATGTAATGGCGTGAAACACCGTGTATAATTTTAAACATTTTTTTAACAGAATTTCTTTCATATTTTAATGTGCTTTTCTGTAGATTTTGGCACGCTATCACTATGAAGCTTATTGTATCGATTCTAATAGATGTGTTTAATTATGTTTAGAGGGTCGCGAGTGCGTGAACTGCGGTGCTACGTCCACCCCCCTGTGGCGGCGGGACGGTACGGGACACTACCTCTGTAACGCCTGCGGACTGTACTACAAGATGAACGGCCAGAACAGGCCCCTCATCAAGCCCAAGCGGCGACTGGTGAGTGTAAGATCCATTTATATCCATCCACTGTAGGACTCTAGGAACTAGGCACTAGGCTCTAGGCACTAGGCTGTCCAGCGACAGACTGGTCTACCGTTTAGAACTCATCCCCACATGTATCTTTTCCTTATGTAGAGCTGTTTTGCAACAAAAGTTTAACCACAAAAACTTCAAACCCAGTCATGAATGAGAGAAAACTAAACAATTTTCGAAGTAAAAACTTCTATAGCACCGTTGTGATTTGAAACCCGATGAAAAGAAAAATAGCGACATCTAATATTATATATATTATATATTTTCTTTTATTCTACTCTGTTTTTAAATTCTGATATCCTCTTATTTTATTATTATTATTTTTACTATAATACTTGTTTTTATGTAATTAAAAATTGTTAGTTACCAGCCTCAGAACAGACTCTGTCTAGTGAGGAGGGTAAGGAAAAAAAACTGATGTACATAACTAATTATAAATAAACGCCCGGGTTGCCGGCACTGAAATTGAAATTGAAATTGAATTGAATTGAAAAAGAGACAAACACATACATCTATATGATTTAGCCTGCGAGAGAACGAGATAGAATAAATCGGTCTCTTCTTTGTGCGGTGCTTCGTAGCCTTACCACTCTTGTCTACTTTAGTTTTCTGACGTTTTCACTTCTCCCCCGTGTAAATTGCTAACTCTGATTTTTAAAAATATATTTTTATTGGTGTAATAATGAGCAAATGTTAATTAATATAATATTATTAAGCATAACATGATTCTTGAAAAATATCTATAAATGGAAGAAAAAAAGTGGGTTAGGCTTTTGTTATTTTCGAATAAATAACATATGACGCACGCACCCTGTACTGTCGTGGTAAGTAAAAACACAGTGTATTCCTTCACACTCTCAAACCATGTCAGTATTGTGAGCCACAACAGCCCAAATGTCAATGATCAACAATGGTCTGGTGTTGCAAAAAAATGACATGAAAATACTTAAATGTAACAAAAACTTTTCGCTGCGAAATCATTTAAAATTTTAGCAAGGAAGTTGGGTGATTGTCTCTTTTATTTATACTTAAAGAAGTGTTGATCATTTCAAATATGTATGAGAGTGAGTTCGGCTTTTATTGCGTTAAACAGCTCAGATAAACGTTGAAAAGTGACAAAAACTTCGGACTTCATGTCTTCAAGAGAACAAGTAACTTCAGGGGCGATATTTATGATGACGTAAGGTAAAAATTCCAATAAAGTTGCTTGAACAGAGTGATCCAAAGTTTTTTTTTGTTAAATATGGGTTATTGAAGGAAGAATGTAGTGTAAGCATAGCTTAATTTTTGAATAAAATAAAGCAATAACTTAGTAAAAACCTCTTTTATTTTTTATGTACTTGCAGTCGCAAATAAAATGCCGGTCGGCATTAAGTATATAAAATATAAAAGTGGTGCTTACTAAGTTATTGCTGTATTTTAAATTATTATTTCACATCATAAAGTATCCGTTTCAGATGAACAAAAAATTAAAAGAAAATTAACATTACGTATGTTAATCCTAATGGTTTGTTTTTGCAAACACCTAAGGGGTGGGAGTACATTTGTGAAACCTTTTTGTAAATATACAGTATTTTGAAATTTACATATTATTTGTTTTAATTTTCAAGAATATTCGTTTAATAATTGACCGGTCAGTGGTTGAGTGGGCATAGCGCTTGGGTCCCACCCGGGCGTCGCATGTTCGATTCCTCGGCTGGCTAAGTCCTCCATCACAACACAAGCAACATTTTCGGCTTTCTGTGGTGGTAGTAGGAGATTTTCAAACATTGTTGGGTTATTCGTAACCCGGGAATGTTTGTCTTTCTTTAAAAAAAAAAAAAATAAATAAAGTTTCACGGTATGAGTGCAAAACGTAAAGTTATAGTTTCCTTTTCATCAGGCAGATCGGTATCACCAGATTAAAAAATAGCAAACATTGAAATCTCGATAGTTTCAATGACGCTTTGATTTGGCACGTGTTGTTTTGCATACCGTTTCGATTCGATAGGGCATAAAATCCACCTGCATAGTTCTATCAGGAGCTAGCCCGACCATTAATCTGCGAGAAGCCATCGTCCGTCTCGCAGCGGCTGCTGGGAGTGTCGGGAGTGCCGGGAGTGCCGGGGTCGGGGCCCGATGGAGGCGACCGCGGGTATTATGATATCGACTTCTCCCCGATCCACCGATAAGCCGCTATCTCGCGGTTAGCTGTCGATAGATCATAGTTGGACACGACGTGCGATGGGCTCGTTGCCGGTAGCGACCGGCAACTATCCGCTATCCGCTATCCGCTATCCGCTATCCGCTATCCGCTATCCGCTAGCCACTGGCCACTGGCCACTGGCCACTAGCGATCAGCGAACAGCGACCAGCCACCAGCGATCATCCAGCCAGTCCACTGCACCGTGAGAATCTAGATTCGCGCTACTGATAGTTGTACCAGAGTGCCCAAGGAATACCAATTCAAATTTCAGAGTGGAAGGTACCTTCGGTATCGCCCTCGAAGGACCACCATTCCTTTTGTCGCTTAGAAAGACATTAACGGGCTTCCAAAACCCTCACTATATTTGACTTTTTACCTATTGTAGCGAAATTGTGCATTATGTACAATGATGGAGGACGATACAACGATCTAACCTAACCTGCAAAAAATATATGAAGGCAAAAAAAAAAAAAATAAAACCAATGAATACGCGAAAAAAACACAAATCATTTGTTTGGTGACCAAATTTTCTACATTTCCATTCCATTTGGGAAACAATTTCAACCAATATTGAGGGTACTATAGCCCCCGGGCTCGTGCCGGAATTTGGGATCCTTGGATGGTCAAATTCATTTTCTTACCCTTTTACCCAACAAATAAACATTTAGTAATTATTACCTTTATTAGTATCCACTCATCACTTACTCGAAACAACGATGCAGTACGCACAATTTTTAGTGACTCACAAAAAAATTATCGCAAATTTCAACAACATATTGTGCACAGCACTTTAGTGGGTATTCCTAGCAAACTAGCAAAATATTTCATAAAATACAGCATTTCTAATTAAATACGGTATTGTTTGTTTAAGCAGAAGCCCCGAGGCGGTATACCTGGAGTGAAAGTTATTGCCCATTAAGGGAGCAAAACTTCCACCTGTTTTTAATAAACGAAGATTGGAAATCGATTTTTTTCTTCACAGAAAAAATATGAACACAGAGTATCGACCTGACATCCGACATTCATAATTTTGGAGCGAGGGCGGTAGAGTTATTACTTAACTACAGAATAATATTTTTTTACAAATGGTTCCAGAGGGTTTATACTTTATAGCAATTCCTATTACAAATCAGTCCTTTATAAGAAAATAGTGACAATTAAAAAGCAGGCACTTAACTTAATATATGTGTAAAAAGGTTTTTACAATTTAAAATAATCTTTATTTACTACTAAACTGCTGTATTCGTTGAAATTAACGTCACATGTGCCACTGGGGAAACTGTTTATGAAAACCAAAACTAAATCCGTAGGCATTGAATATGCTAATACGTTATATTTTGTTTCCTTGCGATTTGCCGTTTCGAATAAAGTATTTTAAATTGGTTCATTCGTGTGAAACACGGCTCATTCGGCGTTTTATTACCTGTAGTGCTTTTGTAGCCGGTTTAATGAGGGCAACATTCAAAGTATGTAAGTGAAAATCAGATGATAAAAATTATAATATTTCGCCGGAAAATTAAATAATATTGCTTATCTTATCGATTAATTTACATAAAACGTCTATAGGTACATATTTTTTCATACAATAGATCAGTTGAAATATGACAATGCGTGATTTTCTTCCTGCATTTAATGGTAATTTTCCTAAAACGACGCACATAAAGATTTGTTATCCGTCAGTAGATAGGATATTAATTACAATTTATGCACATAACTTCTCTGAACTAAAGATATGGGGTATGATATAATTTTAGCACACGTGTACCTAATGATTACTCGTTTACCCAATGTATAAAATGCCCGTTTAGCACAACCACAAGGCTAACGCGTGTAAAGTTCAAAGACTTTTCTAACATTTGGGCTTTTTGCGAATAAACCAGAAGTTAAACGAATTAAAGAGCAAAGTTTTGCACACACGAACACCCAATGGAGGCAAAACTTAATGTTTGGCTCTCCTTATGTAAGCACTGAATAATAATACAAATATTAACTGCCGCAGCTACTAAGTAATTGAGCATTGTTCTATTCACAGAATAAAGACATTATTTATTCAGTAGTTCTATCAATCTTTGTTTTCGATTCCAGTGTTTCAATTTCTTCTTTATTAGAGCAATAAATTCGGAACCTTGAAGGAACTACACATATTATTCATCCTTGTTCGGAACATTGTTTTCCATCTATGTATGCTGAGAACAGGTTTCCAAACTTTTAGATCCGCGATCCTTTTTTATACTAGCCAATTAAAAGACTTAGGACACCGATGCTTACAAAAAACACATTTTTTATAGAGCAAAGAAAACTAAAAGCGAATAGAATTTTCTTGATGAAATTATTAAGCTTACTTATTGACTTACTTTAGGAAAGCGAGATGGTTTTTGTGAAAGTCAATAAAAATAATTTGTGTCAATCAAGTTTTTAGATAAGTATGCTGAGGACAGGTTTCCAAACTTTTTGGAGAAGTGTCCATTTTTATTATTATGAAAAACACATTTTTAATAAAGCGAAACATTTTTGGATTAATTTTTTAAGCTTTCTTATTGGCTTACTTCAAAGCAAGCGATATGGTTTATCTTAAAGTCAATAAAAATTGTAATTTGGCTCAGTATTTTTTTTTTAAGTTTGTAGTTTAGATTTACACTTTTACTTTGGTTGGGTAAACGTGGTTTAGAGTGGGTGTTCGGAAAATCATTTCAAAACTTAAACTTTAAACGAAACATGTAGATAGTGCAAAAAATTAAAGTTGATAATTGTTTGAAATCGGAGGCACCGCAGTGGGATTTTTGTGGTAAATGCTGGCTACTTTATAGTCATATTGTTATTATTATTGGGCAGATAAAGAAGGGCCGCGAGCTCCGGGGCGCAGCAGCGCGAGGGGGTAGAGGCGAGGTGATATTGCTTTATAACAGCAGTAAAGCGGTTTTACAATCCATTGTTTCATTCCCCTTAGCGGACACATGTAGCCTGTGCTTATTGCGTCCGCGATATAAACTGCGGCCGAGCTCGGGCCTGGGCTCGCTGCTGCTATAGCCACTATAGCCAGCACCCAGCGCCATGGCAATAACTCCCCACTCTGGCTCTGTTGGATAGCGACATGCAGTGCCAACCCACTGGCAAGGCGCCACTTACATCAAACACAACAGATTTCATTCAATTAATAGTGTCATTATAGACAACCCCACGCTGCGAACACTACTTCTAAGCAATGTGTTTATTTAAACATATTACCATTATCACTTTTATTAGCAGCTCGTATGTGTGTTATTTTTTTATGTGATCACCAACCGCACATTACACACAGCTGTTAATATTGTTTGGGTAGCACGAAATGTGATTTTAAAACTAAGCTGACCATCTTTTTAATGTAGGTACCTACCAAATGTATTGAAACGCATTATGATTTCGAATTTCCTTAATACCATCTTTATTTGAGTTAGTACCTATTTATTTATCAAGTTTAACAACATTGACATGCTTGGGGTGAAATATTACAGAATTGCAAAATGTAAATAAATTTGTTAATTTTTTTAATGATCTCATGAGTCAGTTACTCAATTGGTAGTTTTGTAATTGCTTTAATGTAAACATATAGCATGTTAACATTTTGCCACACTGGGGATAATGTCTATAACTTGATGCCATCGAAATGCAAAAGGTAGAAACACTTGACCTTATAAAAGGAACTAAAATAGCAACCACTTTATAAAACAGCTTCCCTGTACCCCAGGTAGGTACGGCAGGTAGCGTGGTTAAACATTCGCTTTCATTAATATTTATTGGCTGCTTCATATAAAGTACAAAGATTTAGATACATTTTATATTATTTTCCAACCTTTTGTAAAGGCTCGGTCATTAAACGCCAAGATAAATTGTTTTCAATAATAGTTATGTGACAGAAAGCGGACACTCAATATTGTTTTGTGTTCCCGGGGCTGGCTTGACGGATGCATTGTTAGAGGAATTCCACCTCGGGGTTTGGGTATTCTTTTGGTAAAAAAATAATGTCAACTTGAACCTGAATTCTCAGTAATGTACAGAAGGCGCCAAATATCCGGCGCCCAGGTTAATTTATTGCATAAAACATTTAACGATAAAAAAATAATACTAGACAGAGTGTTTTATCCAGAATTTTATTTAAAACAATCACGACAGATACAAATTTTTGTAGATTCATTAAAAATGATTTTTGAATTGCAATGTTTTGTATAACTGCCTTTACACTGCGATGCATAATAATGTCATCACAAAAATTCCGGTTATTTTTTTATGTTGGTATTTAAGCGATGTCAGCAGTTGATTACTAAAGTATTAGACGACATTTTTATTAGGTAAAATTATTTACTAAATTAACGAATATTTATGAAGCAGCAATATTTTAATAGCATTCCAGTCACATTCATTCGATGTGACACTGTTGGCTTAGTGAGATGAGTGCGGAGGTCGCAGTCACAGCTTCTGCCTTGTCGCCTGTGTCAGGCTGCTGGTTGCTGGCTGCTAGCTGTTTGTTGCTAGTGTCGTGTAGTGTTGGCCGAGAGAGAGGTGGAGGATGGAAGTAGTAGTGGTTATCCATCACTCCGCTGGAAGGGAGAGCAGCAGGGGGGCAAAAAATATCTCAAATATATTTCCTTTTTTATCACTCTTATTTATTGCTGCCAGAGTCTCGCCAATACCTCCTCTGCTCCGTGCTTTATTTTTATTTCTCTCTCGTATGGACAGTTATATGGTGTTTATTGTTCCCGTGAATAAAGACAACTCTTTGAATCTAATACTTCATCATTTTTTATTATAAAGGAAGATTAATGACACGCTTGTTTCTTTAGTCATAGTGTTCTTTTCAAGCTATGGATTTATGTACGCTTTACCTACAGCGATCAATAAACACTTTCTGTTAATAGAAAAGGATCCTTATTATAAAAAAAGCAATTAATTAACATGTCACTGCGGTTTAGCTTACGGCAAGTAATACTGTTATTTAATTAGTGAAAAATTTTATCATGTCAATGAGTTGCTACTTTATTGTTTTATTGGTGGTATCTACGAATATAAATATTTTAAAATTATTTGCATAACGTATTGTCCCTGATACGTCGAAGGTATACCGAGCTAAGTACATATAATAATAATAATAATAATAAGTTTATTTATTTTAGCCGAACAAACCTATGAGTGCAATACTCTGCCATATAAAAGTAGGTATACATCTATAAAATTACACAAACAAAATATACCAGGTAATATAATAGTAGAAGAATATATATTTTTTTTAATTTGAATTTTATTTTAGTAATTTGTACATTTAAGGTTACAAATTTCTAATTAATTATAATATTTCATATTGCAGGTAATTAATCATAATATTTCAAATTCACTATATTTTTTCTTGTTTTCTTGTATATGTCGCAAATGTGAATGGTAGCAGAAGTGGAGGACGCCCGAGGAAGATATGGCATGATCAAGTGAATCAGATACTTGATTCGGGCCATGTCAAAAGTCAGAATAATAGAAGAGCATGCGTATGAGACAATGTATGAATGTGAGTGAGACAAATAGTATGTGCCAAGACCGAGTTGTTTGGCAGTCTGTCCTTTCTGCCTATCTGTGTGGAGAAACGTCGTGATGATTAGTTAGTTATTTAAATAAAATAGTAATATGGGATAGATAAACAGTTGACTTCAGTAAAACAAACCATCAGCAGCAGTGGCGTGTAGTTCTTAAAGGCCGAAAAGTTGCGCCTAACCTAAATTATTTATATACCACAAATAAACATTTTAGTAAGAAAATAAAATGGCCATTTCAAACTCTTCAATGCAGAATTTATACCCGAACTTGAAAACTAGGTACAGCCTATCTTTGGTCAAAATCGCCACTATTCAGTGACTACACGAATATTATACGAGTACATTAAGTATCTGTAAAAGTAGAGTTGTATAACTGCCCTGCAAGCTACAAGTAGAGCCACCTTCCGAATAAAAGATTGATCGTGCCCTCGAGGTATGACGGTAAACATTTTAATTACATCACAAATATTATTTATATCACCATTGTGTAATTTTTTGGAAACAGGATTCCTCACGGACTAAACGCCATTAGGCCGGGTGATTGCTACCTAGGAGTTGGAATTGAGCAGGATTTACATTCGGCTCGGATAGACCCGCTGCCACCGCCTTGGGACTTTGGACTCAAACCCGACGCGTCTCTGTTGAATAAATCACTCGGTGGTCGGACCACTGCGCCTTCTTCCCATCTCCGCTCACTTCTCACCTTCACGTTCTTACCGAGACCTGTCAAACAGATATCGGGTAGTTCTTCAATAGACTATTCAACGAACCCCCTCTTTATTACATAACAAAAGTACACAACATAATATTGTGTCTTCGCCGTTTTGTTGTTGGGCGCTATACGTTTCTATTTTCTTTTGTAATAAATGATAGGACGTGCAGGCGTGGGAGTTAATGTAACATTTGTAGCCAGTCGAGAGTTTGATATAGAAATCATCCCGATACAAACACTAAGGGTGTCGTATTTCGTATTATGTAGAGCTGTAGACAGACGATGTCAACCGATTGAATAAAGAAACTTTTTTACTACATACAGAAATAGTACGCCAACCCTTGACACTTGACAGCTATCTTAAATAAAAAGAAACGCTAGAACAAAGCGACATTTTATGATGTAAGCAACAATAAAGTTTTATTTCGATACCCTCGCAGGTACACTTTTTGTACCTGGTGCAATTGTGTCCCATTTTATTTCTCACGCATTCTTTGTAACGAAGCCATGAATTTGATTAAAGAACACATTAAGAATAACGATTAAGTCTAGGTGTATCCCATGAATATGCAAAAAGAGCCGAGGCGAGGCCGATGAGAAGCATTTTGCAAGCTGCGGGCCGCTGGCGGGGGAGATGGTAGCGGCCAGCGAGCAGCTAACAGCGCGGCGGACATCGTCCCTGGTGTTTAATCATCGCCAATATTCCTGTCATGACCGTATGCTAATTCTTCTCCAAAAATGATTAAATATACAGATCCTCCAAATATTGACTCACATTGGAGAATGATTTGAATTTTGATATTATTTGTAATGATAGACGAGCTTATATTTTAGATTTCCGGGAATCCACTACCTTCCTTTATTTTAAATTAAACCCGTGTGCATTTTAATAAATAAAAAAAACAAGCAGCACTTAAAATATTTCATATTCAGATAAAGGCATGATATTTAATTTTCTATTTCGGTAAGAAATCACAGCAACTTATCACTCAGAAGGTATCATTATTTACTCAGATTCAAATAAAGATTAGATTGTGAGGTGTTGTATAATAATACTTTTATGGTCGACACAAAAATATCCTTAAATTGATTATAATATTACGCGTGTTAAACCTTCTAAAAAGTATTGTGTAAATACATGGTTTTCATGGTTTGTAACGATCCGACATTGCTCTATAAACATTTAGCCTCTCGCGTTCGAGCTGTTTGGTAATGGATCAATAAACGAACGATTTCGTGTGGCGCGGTGTTTGCAATGGGCTATGGGCTGTGCTGTTCCTGTTTAGTGAGGAACGAGTAACACCAGTAAACTGCTCACGCACTTGAAAAACCTTTCATATTTTATTCCTCCATTTGTTCAAACCTCGCGGAATTCGATAGCGTTGTTTAAACCGGTCGAAAACCGTAGGTATAGAAAGTTGGTGCTATTTATCACTCAGTATTATACTTATTAGAAAACCAAATGAAGGCATTCACACTAACCGAACGTTCCGAGTGTCGAACAATTTGTTAGCGATAAATCAATACGGGCAAACCTATTCTTAATTGGTTCGAATGAGTTATTTTACAGTAGTCATAATTACTGACGATTTTCTGAAGTGTGTTCGTTTAGTTAAGTGATTTTAAAGGTACGAGAAACCTTTAAACGATTTCTGCTAAGGAATTTATTTTGTGAATGAAAAAAGGGTCTCTCAAAATGCGTTACAATGGGCAGGCAAAAATGTGTTGAGAATCGCTACATAATGTGTTTATCCAGAAAAGAAAGCAAAGAATGCGTTTGAAAATGAATAATAGTTATAAATGGCAACATCGATTATTTTATCAAATTGTTTTTTTCTTAAAATTTCTTAAAAAGAGTTACGAATAACCCGACAATATTTGAAAATGTCCTACGATCACCACAGGAAGTGGAAAAATGTTGCTTGTGTCGCGATGGAGGACCTAGCCAGCCGTGGAATCGAACACGGGACGCCAACTCAGCCAAGATTAAATGGAGAATGAAATCATTTTTATAACCCGTATAATAATTCTAAATTAAATAAATTCTTTAACTCGAAATCTGGGAGTTAGTAAAACTGCTTTTATTCGAATCTCATAGCGTAATTTATGTATATTGTTATTGTTCGCTGAATTGTCGATTTTTTTTCTTCTAATTTATGTGAGAGCATTTATTTGACTTTTCGTATTATAATTTGATACAGTTAAGATAAGTCAAATGTGAATAGAAACAATGGCAAATTTCGTAAATGATAAATTTCCACGGATTATGATAATCAGTTTTCGAAAGAAATTTCGACAAGAAAACAAAGACGCGAGCTCAGATAATGTTATAATTGGTAGTTTACTAACATATCTAATAATGTCTACCTACCATCGAAAGTTTTTTTAAGCTCTCAGATGAATCATAACAAACACATAAACCCGTTTGACAATGTGTCAGTTCTTTTTTTAAATATGTAAGTGTAAAATAATCCCTCTCCGGGTTAAACTTAATGTAGGTATATAGTTTTAGAATCTTGAGCTTATCAGGAATTTTCTCCGCAACTTCCGATTGTACAGAAATCTATATTTTCCTTGGGCGCACCTCACTCTCGTTCTGGTCCGTTGATTTATTTGGTTGGGGGTTTTTGACTCGCGCAACCACAAATTATGCGGTAGCCACCTCGCCCGCCGGCCGACAGCCAAATTGTTTCCAATCACAACCCCCTTCCCCCTCTTCCTCCCGCCGCACTAAACACTTTATTCTCGTCCTCAACACACACACTTCCCTCTGGCTCTTCTTCCTCTTCTCTTCTTCTCTCTCAAGTGACCCTCACATTGTGAGTTGTTAATCGGTAAATGAATCACAGTTACTGGGAAATTAAGCTTTCAACCGATCGATTTTGGTTTTGAATTTTAACACCTACTCGAACTGTTAATAAATTTCAATTTTATGAGACGCGTGAAAAAATGATCCCGTGTTCCGAAATGTTATAAATAAGACTTACAGAAATCATTACCGAAACAAATAATTAAAGTAGGCTCTTTAATTTAATGTAAGGAAGATCGGGTTAGAATAATTTAACGATAAAGGTTAGAAAACAAACATGACATGATCACCATGCAATTTAATGTAAATCAGCTGATCAAAAGGCAGTGGAATTTTAAATGATTACACCTAACAAATTCAATTACAATCTCCCAATTCAGTAAGCAGAATCACAAGCATTATACGACACGGTATGTTTGAGTTGGAACCAATAATAAATTATTGAAGTTTCCCAGTCATGCCAGGGCCCGGGGCGCGTTCACTCATCAACTGTGTTCACGGGCTCCATCGGGAATTTTAAACACATTTGATAACTGAGCATTAAAATTAATATGATAATAAGAGACTTTAAAATATGACGTGACTAAACGATAATATATATTCTAATTCTTGAAGGATTTATGCAAATCGTTTGAAATTTGCTTAACTTCCGATGGGTAAGATGAGAGGTTTTGACAAAACCCGATCGTCTTGTTCCTTGACATATGGAGATGTATTACACCGATTGCAAAGGAGATATAATGGTAAACATAAATTATTAATGCGTTATTGAGTTATAAAATAATTAACAAACTGATTTATTCGATCACGAATGAAGGCAGAGCAGATTAGCACATTGCTTCAATTTTAATACATTAATTTCATTATCGAAGAAAGCAAACACTTTGTGGCTTGAATTTATACAAAATAAAACAATTTTATTTTTTTTTATTTATAAAACAATTTTATTTTAAAACAACGTTACTTTAAATTATATTCGTCGACCGTTTTCGGTTGTACTCAACCTTCTTCAGAACAATAAATATTTTAACTAAATTATAGTACAGAGGAAGATTAAGAGATAATAGAAAGAGAGAGCATATGAGAGGGAGATAACATCAGATACTGGTTGGTGGAGGGGTAGGAAGAGGGGCAAAGTGAGGGTGGGGATTAAATAGGGAGAAAGGGAACAACTTTAAAATCGGACTGTTGGTTAATTCTAACCGATTGTTTACAATTTGGCAATCATTTTTCTTTGATATTAATAATTCTAATGCTTCTAAATTATTCAGGCGTATGTCTATTCTATTTTTTTTTGTATTATTTGGACTCCTGTATTTTAGTTAAAAGTATGGTCAATATCAATTAAATGGTTGACACATTCTGAAAAAAAACTGTGCTTGTTATACACCTGACGTGTTCTCTCTAATATTTACGTTACGGGCAGTTTTACCTTTGTAAGTTGCTGGGCAATCGTTGTAATTAAGTTTGCAGATGCCAGAGTGGCTTAATTTATCCTCTTTGTCTTTACAATCAGTTAAAAGTTTGGCTAAGTTGTTGTTAGTATGGAGGGACGGCCTCATTTCTGGTGGAAGTTTAGATGTGCAAAGTGAAGAGAATTAACTTGTGTACATATTCATTTCATATAATCAACATTTAAACATAATTCGATCACCATGAATCGATTCATTTACGAACGAATCCATGCAAGAATACAAAGTTATTATTTAACCACTGGAGGATACGAGTATTTTTTTAAAATTATTTGTCCAATCTCCGAGGACAACAAAACGGGTAAAATAATTGAAAAGCTTATATATTTTTTGAGCTGCTAACACAATTATGAAATATCGGGAAAAACGAACACAATTGGTCGCCGATGCATTTGGATCAGAGAGATTAATATTAAATTTATAAGAAGTAATGGTAGTTCATTTTACGAATGAATCTTTAAATCGGTTTCATTCAGAGCCTTTAATATCACAATAATGTTGCAGTCAATATTATACCATTTTTACATCAGCGTTTGAAAATGAATATATAAAATAATTGCAATGCACATAAAAACCGAAAAGCCTTTTCTTTGGTATTTCGTTAATTTCAAGAGCAAAATGTCAATGAATTTTTATAAATTAAATTCCAAACAAAATGTTACTGAGAAAATCCATTTTATTACCGTTTAGCTTAATTTAACGAATTTTAATATCACGTTTTTATTTTACCCTAACCGATAAAACTATTAAATGCTGTATGGAATTCATAACCATTTGTTTTAAATCTGAGAAACGTTTATTGACTAAATTGGCGTTTAGTTAAACTGGCATTAAAAAAACAACAAACATAATACGAACAAGGCTAGTCAGAAGTAGTTAGGCTATTGAGTGAATGGAAAATAGGTAGGTACTTACCCAACAATAAAAAAGTTTGAATCAGTTTTTCTGTCACGCGCCTCGAAGAATGATGTGTTCATTTGTGCAGCGGGGTCATAATTGGATTGAGTTATTCAGAAAGCTCACAAGCCACAAAATTACGTAATAATTTATTTTTTTGAATTGTATGTGCACCTTGAAAATTT
Organism: Limnephilus lunatus; assembly: GCA_917563855.2. NCBI lineage: Eukaryota > Metazoa > Arthropoda > Insecta > Trichoptera > Limnephilidae > Limnephilus > Limnephilus lunatus. The sequence goes on along the minus strand of OU830597.1, from coordinate 66,024,604 downwards.
TATTGAAGTCAGATTGACTAATAGGGGGGTTGGGTGTTTTCTGTTTGACCGCAACCAATTGTGTTTGAAGTGTTTGACAGCAATTCAGTAATCGGTCCGCCGAGGAAGGTGAGGTTGGTTGGGCCGCACTGCCTACTCCGGAGGGTACAATTAACCTGACAGTCGGACCTGCCCACTGCCACTCACGCATTACCGATTATGCTTTCTGAGTCGTCATTGGCCTTTGTGACAAAACGATCAAAACTAATTTATGAAAATACTTATTACGGCAGACGGTATTCCAATTTATAATGCACGAAGTTCGCGTCTCCACTGATTCACTAAAAGCTGTAAAAAATAAACTTAAAGCACGACTTTACAACTCAACAATACACATGCCCCCTTATTAATAAATGTGTTTTAAATTTTACACAACTGGTAAACAACCATTTAATCAAATTAATGGTTGTTTATCAGTTGTGCAAAATTGAGCACGTTTGTTAGTAAGGCATAGTCAAATGCGAATTTATAAGAAATGTAAATGGTATGTACAGTGCTACACGTATGGGTTGGCGAAAAAGGAGGAGGCCGTTGTCTACAACAGTGGTTTTCAACCTGTGGTTCGCGTACCCCTTGGGATAGGCGAAGCAATATTGGGGGTACGCGGCACGTACGTAGGATTTAAAACTCAGCTCAACGTTTTCAAACAGTCAGCTCAGCTTAGAGATTTTTTAAAAAGAAAACAGAAACATTTAACTGTCAATACAGGTTCGCTTTTCTTAAGAGCTACTAAAGCACAGGAAACAGCTCTGGAAGCATCATACAGAGTAAGTTATCGCATCGCTAAATCAGGAAAAAATCATACAGTTGCAGAGGATTTAATTATACCGTGTGCCAAAGACATTGTCCGATGCATGCTCGGCCATGAAATACAAAAGGAAATAACAAACACTGCTATTAGGCAGGACTGTTTCCCAGCGAACTCGGGAAATGTCTCAAGATGTCGAGATGTCAGTTGTAGGTAGAGTAAAAAAGAGTATTTTTCTCTGCAAGTAGACGAAAGTACAGACATATCAAGTCAGACCAAACTTATTGTTTTTGTGCGCCATATTCATCATATTGTAATTGCAAAGGGGGGGGGGGGGGGGGGGGGGGGTGAAACCCATGCTAGATACGCCACTAGTTACGGGGTACAACAAGTTTACATTTGTAGTAAGGGTCAAGGGTTACGCAGGCTCAAAAAGGTTGAAAACCGCTAGTCTACGACATAACGAGAGTATTTATAGTTGCCAGATTAAAATGTAAATATACAGTGTTAGTTCACGTTTACGCCACCGCCAACTTGTAGGTGTGGCACTGTACATAGATCACTACATTTTTATTCTTTATTTGAATCTTAGGATGAGCACTTTCACAAAATTTTAACAAATTTCAAAGTTAATTTTCAAGTTAAAAAAACAACTTGTCCTTGTTTATTTAATAACAGAACTTGAAAAGAACTTTCACAGATTCTTTGATAATTAACTTTGAAATAAATTTGATGAATTGTTCAAAATCATTTATAATAGAGTTCTGTGAAAAAAAAAATAATAAAAAGCTGACAGAAACTTTCAAGTAAGCCCTTTTCAAAGATTCAACTTCCCTTCCTTCCTTTCCTAAAAGACCCTCCACACAGCATCCCCAAATATGAAATAGGCCCTGAGGGGAATTAAATTCCTCAAGGTCTCCTGTGTGGAGCTAATGTTAAAAAAAATACAGGCTAGAGATAAGCCGATTCCAGAAAAAATACAATTACAATTTTATTTTATTTAACTGCCGAATCGATTTAAAGTCAATGACAAAAAGCTGGGAAGGTTGCCATTATTTATGAGTTCATAAATCGCTCATTTTAATTCATAGCACATATTGCTTCGACCACTGCACTGTGTCCAAGGCAAAATACCAACATAACACGGTATTCATTGAATTTTTCGGAGGTCCGATACCGTTCGTTATTTCAAATATCTTTTTATCCCATACTCAATATAGAAAAGACAAAGTACCTGTGCTCAAGTTTTAAATTTTTCTTTTTAGTAAAAATGTTCGTCTCACTTTTAATATGATGCGGTATCACGGTAAGTCGTTTATAATATATTATATTATATTTAAGCTCAGTTTCAATAACAATTTTGTATTTGTCTGTTAAAAATTAATAAGCTTCACTTGTTTTTAATTCTTTTCTAGTTCACTATGTATAGCCTAGTTCCCTTGAGGGCCGTGAGGATGCCATAAGCTTGTTTCAAGCTACCTACAACATTGCCAGACATATGTTATGACGTATGAGGCGTACCTGACTTACTTTGAAAAGTTTAAAAACATTGCATTTTAGACGGATTTTTTTAAACATTAACACCGCTCGGGAGGCCGAGGAAAATAATTCCCCGCAGGGCCTATGTCATCTTTGGGGATGTTGTGTGGAGGGGCTTTTTAGGAAAGGAAGGAGAGGAAGTTCTGGGAAGTAAAAGAGTGCTTCTAGGGGCGGCTAGGAATCTAGGGATCATTGTGTCCAGGAGTGACGGACGTATGAATCAATCCCTCCCACTGCGGTGCAAGGCGATGTTCCGAGAGAGTACGGCTGGAGAAATCAGAGGGACACCCTCAACCATTCTCTCCCAATCCGGCCTGCCATTCAGCTGGTGGGCAGAAGCATCCGCCGCCAAGACCAGGACAATTCTCACCCTATGAACCCGGGAACTCCTGCTAAGTCACCAAACGTAGCGAACCACCTGCGGTGACCTACAGTAGAGGCGTTGGTTATCCAATAAAGCCTCCTAGGTGGCCTCCCAAATCTTTCCCATTGCTATGATTTTTTTATTTTCAGCAAAAAAAATTAAGGGAAAGAAGTATTTGGTTCTGAAGGGCATATTTTCTGTTAACGTAATAATTATAAATGATGGGCTTTCCACAAAAAAATAAGTATGGTGACATTTTCCGAAATGCTTTATCTTCTTTGCACGTCCGTTATTTCTGGTTTATCATTGATTGTATAATTATATCTTTAATAATCTGATTGTTAGATAAATACCTACATGTTCTTTCCATGGACGCAAAAAAAGATAAGATTAATAATTTAGTCTTTAGACATTTATTTTTAAGTTTTTGACCATCTATCTATCTGTGATTTTTAATGATTAATTAGGTTTGAAAATGATTATAATATTATTTTACCACGTTTTATTATTATCGAGGCAGGAAAAGTACACAGAAGTCCAACTAAATAAGTGGCACCACATTTTCCAAATTTAAAGTATTCTAACTAATATTTTAAATGTGAAAGTGTGTTTGTTTGTTTGTCCTTCTTTTTCGTCGTAACGGAACGACCGATCGACGTAATTTTGTTAGGGATAGTTGAAGGACTGGCAGAATAATATTTTTCATCCCGGGAAACATTTCATTCCCGTGGGAAAATTCTTTGTATAGTAATTTCGATTCCATGCCAACTCAGAATCAAGTCAACTCAACACCTCTTTGAAAAGTCATTAAAAGCCATTATTTTTTTAAATAGCCCATAACCCTAACATAACGAAAAATATTTAACAAATTATTTTGTTTTTCATCACTTTTTCAGATATCATTATACATTATACATATTCAAACATCTAATTATCCATTTTCACAAAAATTAGCAGGTTTTTAAAACTTTGCTAAGTAGATTAATTAATGTTCCCTTATCTTTGAGTAATTTTAAAATAGAATTAAATACAATTAAACAAATTGCAATTAATAACGGTTATACTTCAAAATTAATAGACAATATGTTAAACAGAAAATATAAGAAAAAGTTTTTTAGATCTTTTGTTTATCCACACGTTGTTGAAAATGATAATAATTGGAGAAAAAAATTATTTTTAAACAATAGAATTTCAAATTTAATAATTAAAAACGTCCAAATAATATACAGCCAGCTTTTTATACAAATAACAACTTAAAAAATTATATATTCAATAATAAGGATAAATGTGATTTTTTGAACAAATCTGGGGTATAAAAATAATTTGTAATGATTGTAACTTTTTTTATATTGGAAAAACTTCTAGAAATTTTAACATTAGAGTTAAGGAACAATAAGGTGTTTAAAAAATAATTATTATTCTGCATTTGCCAACCATATTTTGGAAACAAGTCATTCTTTTGATATTAATACAGGTCTTAAAATTTTACATACTAACACTACGGGCATACAATTGGATAATTTAGAAATTTTAGAAATTAGAAAAAGCATTAATAGTAAATTAAATATTATAAATAACCAAACATTTTTTAAAAATAGCCATCTTTTAAATTTATTTTCTTATTAATACTCAAAATAATTATAATTATTTATTTTTTTAATTCAGACTAATTATTTTAATTATTTGTTTCTTAAAAGTTTTTTATCATCAAAATGCAATTTTATTTTTTCTTAAATAATTTTTATATTTAATTTTGTGTAACTATTTTTATGAAATTTTTAAGCAATTAATCACCTCTACTTTTAATATTTTATCTTTGTTCTAATTTATTCTAATTTGTCTATACTTGTTTGTCATTTATTTTTCTTTAAATTAACATATCCTGATGAAGATAACATTGTTATCGAAACATGTAGATATTGTTTATAATATAGTGGTTTAAACAAAGTGATATATTATTCATTATATAATTAATGATGCCACAAAGTATTTTTGCGAAGTTTGAAGAAGTGTTTTTTTTTGCTGTAAATCTAAAATTGGTGTGAATTTTATTGATAAAAATAATATTTTTTTTTTTTTGGTTGAATCAAAGTTATAACATCAAGTTAGTAAATTTACATGTGTACTGATAATTTCACATTTAATCGAAATTGTATAAAAACGCATCATAACACTATAAAATATTCAAGGACTGTCCTACCTCCTCCACCCTCCTGTAGTCCGGTACTCCGGTCTCCTGTCGGCTGTCCGCTGTTCGCCGCCCACAGCGTTCAATCAAATACGCCACCGCACTGTTATTATCACGGTTCCTGCTTACCACCTCACGACTAATACACATAATGATACCGTTTTATAAATCTTTTTACACTACACTACTACTTTCGGTGTTAATGTGAGATATTTATGTTGTTTCGATGACATTGCCAGTTTTGAGTGTCCTAAAATAATTCAACGCGAATATTGTGAGATTCTCGTATAGACCACGGTGTAGCCGGCGGACAATTAAAATGCGTGTTCAACATTGAAAAGTGAGAATGGGTCATATTGATGTCTAGTTCCTGTGCTCAACAGGCTGCAGAATGATTCGCCGACTATTTTGTTTTCTCCCATCTATAACATATTTCTCATCAAGATTCAGGATTAATTTATTTAGAATACTCTTTACACGGCTAGACTAAATATATGATATAGGCCATGGGAAAAATCATGTCAATTGTTTTTAGATTTTCACAGCCAAAAGTATTTTTGTAATTTGTTTTTGGGGTGTTATGCCGTGTTGTGCTACCTCCTTCTTTAGCCAACGTTTCGGACAGCGTTGGAGGTAGCGCAAGACGGCATAACACCCCAAAACAAATAACGAAAAAAATAAATCATATCTACTGTTGGAGTTAACGTACAAGAATATTTGGATGATTTCCACAGCGTCATTTTTGTGAAAGATCACCTGAAGGGCGCTGTACAAATTTATAATATATTTCTACACTTTATACATTTATTACTTCTAACTACAGACAAGACTAAAGTATTATAACAACTAATTATTAACAATTTTTTTAATATTAAAAGATACTATCTTTTTGTAATGGCTTCAACTATGTATGCTATGTAACAGTGTTAAAATATAATTACTGGCCGCTCCTCTAGAAGATACTTTCCACCTTATTTTACTTCTACTTTCTTCCCAACTTCCCTGAGCTTCATAATTTTTTTATAAATATGCATGCTATAGTTACACTGGCTTTAAAAGTTGAAACATTTGTGCGGTACCATAAAAAGTGCTTCTTAGTGTTAAATCAAGATAAAGGTTATTTGTTTAATATATCTCGAGGTTCACCTAAATTTAGGTGAGTGACAAGCCTGCATCGCCATCAGTCATCTTCAACCCGGGGCACCATTGGATTAGCGACTCGCGCATTAAACCAGTTTAAAACACCAGTGCCTCTGGATAAAATAATTACGTTGACGAGCATTACGAATTGATCCGTCAATAGAACTAAAGACTAGATACGGGAGGATGTTTCACGGCAGCAATAAGAGGAGTCGAGTTTGGATCAGAATCAGAAGAGTGAGGCTTGTATAACCCGAGGCCACGTCTCGTCCCACGCCGGGACCGAACACTGGACCCTGGGCTCACTGCTCAGTGGACAGACTGGACAGTGCACCGGGCTGGTGGTATTATGGTTATTACGGAAAACGTTTCACTCGTGATTACGGATAATCATTTTTCAGTGAACACAGGACTACACGGCAAAGGAATTTCACAGCAGGCCGATATAGACTACTGTATGTGCGGTAATTCTTTATAGAAATATTCAAGAGTGTTTGCTTGATAAATAAATAAAATTGGTGCACGAAATTATAAAAACATTTGTGCAGACCCGTGAAAAATCAAGGGAAGAATTATTATTTTCCTTTTTTTTATCAAAAAAATCAAGGCATAATTTTATTAACGATTTTTATTTATGAAGTTGAAAGTATTAAATAAAATATTTACAACGGAGGCCGTCAAATAATAACTACTACCCTTCAAAAGTATTTTTTTAAAATTTTTATTTTATTATATTTTTTTTTTCATTAGCTCCACACAGGAGGCCCTAAGGAAAATAATTCCACTCAGAGCCTATTTCATCTTTGGGGATGCTGTGTGGAGGATCTTTTTAGGGGACGGAAGGAAGTTCTGGGAAGGAAAAAGGTATGAGGGGGGGTAGGAATTTTGGGGTCAGTGTTCAGGAGTGACGGACGAATGAATCCAAGGCAATGTTCCAACAGTCCTGCTGGAGAGGTCAAAAAATCTCCCTCAACCAGTCTCTCCCGACCCGTCCTGCCAGGCTGTTGGTGGCAGACACATCCGTCGCCAAGATCCGGATAAACCTGACCAACTGGTCCCTATGAACCCGGGCACCCCTGCTAAGTCACTAAACGTAGCTAACCATTTGGGGTGACCTGTGGCAGAGGTGATGGTTATCCAATATATGTCTCCCGGGGCGGCAGTACCCATACCTGCCTCCCAAATCGAAACCTATAATAAAGTGGTAGAAAAGGGCTAACGTTTAATAAGACCGATTATTAAATTTAGGTCAATATTAACACGTTATAAAATATGTATTGCTTTATATCCCATTTTAATAAGTGCCAATAAAACATTCAGATTTATACAAGAGAGAATTCAATACACCATCCTATTCTACAGTGAAACTAGTTTCACGATCGCATCGACCACTCTACACGCCATACGGGGGCATGAATCTACACCTGTACACGAGAACACGCATACAGGTGTAGGCTGTAGCCATATCGCGTATCACCGCAACACATCGTCCTAGCGGCCGGACTCGGCTATATCCACAGCCTACAACCGACACAGGACACGGGACACGGGACGCTTTCCCACGAAACTTTTTGGGAATTGTTTCCAAACCTGACAGAATAAAGAACAATGTATAATATCGCCAAAGAAAAATAAAAATGCACGATTGCAGAATTGATAGATTTACTCTCTTGCGGAACAAACCTCATTTTCATGTTTGCAAATATAAGTATTCCATCAGATTTTATGTAAAACTAGCGCAAACCAGTAAAAAATCACTGGGATATATTATAATTAAAATTTAAAAAAATTCTATTAAACTATTTTTCGGAATAATTGTTCTTCACACATGCAGTTCCAATTTAGAAAATGGCTCTTTTCAAAGCAAATTTGAGGTCATTGAACGTGAATAATTTTACGCAGTAGTGACTGACAACCAAAATTACTATTTTTGATAGTATAACTTGTAGTTTAGCCTGAATTTCACAGTTTGAATACGAGTATATGTAACAAAAAATATTGCTTAATCGAATTTTCAAAGCCTCATTGCTCATGGTGGAAATTGTGAAAATTATGAGGTGAAAACAGCTGCGTTAAGCTAACGATTCGAAGCTGTACAAATAGTATAAGTTTCATGACACCAAAGCTCACTGATAACGAGTTTGTTTGTGATACATATAAGTGCGATCTTCGTTCTGATTTCAAAATTTCTAACTTTCATGTCTTCATCAAATTTAATATTAGCCAATCTAAATATAAAATATCTTAAAATCGTAAATAGGAACTCGACAGGAATTTGAGTAGGTTGTGGCTCTGATAATATAATCGTAGAACAGATTAAAGATCTTAGATTGTGCAAAAAAATATCCGGATCCATTCCAGTCGAACTTAATAAAAATATAAATGAAATCTAATTGACACCTTTATTATTGTTGGTGAGATGGTTCCGAGAAGCAATCTGGTCAGTGGCTGTGATTGATTCCCCGGAGTTTGACGCTAAAAGCCCCATTGTGTGGTGCCCAGTGCCGGTGCCTGGTGCCCGGTGTCCGGTGCCCGGAGCCTCGTTAGACCAGGACAGGGACGCGACAAGTGTAAGCGGGCCTTACATTTTAAAAGGCTGTTATTTGAAGAATGCCCTCTTCTGAATCGGATTGAATTTAATGCCCACTTATGCACCCGGTGATGGTGTCCGTTTTTACAGCCATCAAATTATTCTTTAATAACAACGCAGACAATGCTTATACTTACCAAATAAAGGGAGAATATTTGATCAACAATTTAAGCCAACGGTATTATGAATATTTTTTTCATTATCATAAGAGCTGGCTTCTCATCCTTAGACGTGTAGGGTCACTAAAAGCCATTTACTACTGTTATACTGTTGTACTTACTTGGAATTAATTTATAGTCTTCTTTGATAGTGATGTGTTAAAAAACTAACTGAATCGGTAACTAGTTTTTTAGTTACCTGCAATAACGAACGGTCGTGTTCCTAAATATAAATCTGGTAGCTTTGAAAAAATCTTTAGGTTTTTAACGTATTTTCTCATACACTTAAACGATCATCCTCTGGATCGAGTTTCACGTTAAACCTTTCAGCCCCGCATTATCGTTTCCACTTAGGTATAGAGCATTTCTTGCGCTTGATAACACCGTATACAATATTGTTTGAAAAATTTTGGAGTATAATTTTTTTCGGCTTAATAGTTTCAATTTTTGAATTTGATCTTTTTAAATTACTTTAACGTACCAAGGGGTCATAGCTTATTAGTAATAAAAACCTAACAAACAAGCAAATGTTTAACCATAAAGATAATTATAAAACAAAATGGAAATAACACTTTACCCCAGACCAAGCGAGACCGCCGAAATAGGAGCTGTTACTATATTTATGGTATCTGTCGCGAGAATAAGGAATATTTTATTTTATTTGGAAAACCAACAGTTATAATATTTTAAAATGCATGGTAAAATATATGTTAATTTTTGAACCGATAACAGGTTTTCACTGATGTATATATATAGAATAGAGACATTCACCTATGGGGATGGGAATGTGGTAGGGAAGGGAAAGGGATAGATCTATACTGCGTAATGAGTAGCATACATTGGTAATTTTTTTCATTGATTTTAGATTACAAAATGTGAGTGCTGGGATAAATAATTCGAATTCACTGCATGAAATGTGTGAAACGCTGTGAATAAATGTGTTTTGTTAATGATGTTTAATATATGGGTAGATAAATGTTAGGGATGTTTAATATATGGATAGATAAATGTTAGGGATGTTTAATATATGGATAGATAAATGTTAGGAATGTTTAATATATGGGTAGATAAATGTTAGGGATGTTTAATATATGGATAGATAAATGTTAGGGATGTTTAATATATGGATAGATAAATGTTAGTGATGTTTAATATATGTAAAGATAAATCTTAGGGATGCGTTTAAAATATGGATATATAAATGTTAGGAATGTTTAATATATGGATAGATAAATGTCAGAGATGTTTAATATATGGATAGAGAATGTATGGTTTTGTCTGGTTTGTCTGATGGGCACTCTTGATGGAATTCTTTCGAGTAATTCCGGGAAATCTATCGTAGAGGTAGCTATTTTTTGTAAAATAGTAAGTCTGCCGATTTTCTACAACTTTCCAGTGATTAAATCCTGAACAACGCCGCTAACACCTCATGACTAAGATCAAGACGATAGCTCCAAAAATCAAGTAAAAAAAGCTGGTGGAGTAGAAAACTATTTTGAATTTTCCAATCCTTTCTATGTGTGATATATTTCTGGAATTCCAGATTAGAGAGGCGTACTGCACAGAACTGCGTACATGCGTGAAGTACAGCATTTTCACGGTATTCAAAAAAAATCTTTGCTGGTTCTAAGTACAAAGCCAAGTGTACCTTGGATGATTTTGCAACCATCGATTCGATATGGCCATGGTAGTCAAAAAGTTATTTCAGATCTAACACTACTCCCAAATTGGCACCCGTCATTTTTATCAATATTTTATCGTTAAGGGCGTAATTGAAAGAAATTGAGATTTTCTTTCGGGTGAAGCTGAAGACGCCGCATTTATAACATTTACTTTTCGGTTGTGTGAATAAATATATAGATGATTGAGATCTGCTTTCACGTGCACCAATGACTGTATGCGGATACAGTCATTGGTGCACACGAAAGGAGAAAATATTTTGATATTATCTGTGTGTAATAAAGTTCTGGAATAGTGAAAACATTTTCCAATGACATTAATATATATGTTAAAGAGTAATGATCCCAATAATGATCCTTGGGATACTCCTGACGGTACGATTACCCAATTCAACTTGTAGCCACCGACAATTACTGCTTGGCTGCGGTTTAATTAAAAAAATAGGTGCTATAGAGAAGATTCCCAACATTTAGAAAACAAACTTCACTTTTGAAAATCTTTACAGTAACCTGAAAAAAAAATCATGAAGTTCGTGATAATTTGAATTAAATTCTGGGGGTCAAAGGGTTAAGAGATCGCCATTCGAGTTGTTGCCTCGGATGGCCCTAACGATTTATCGCTACCGTCCGATAAAAAGTGAACCAATTTCAAGTTGAACACCGCTCAATAAATTCCTCCTTCTCGCGGGGCGGTAGCGGCGGGTTTCGGCCCGGAGGTAAAAGGGATAACTGACCGTAATCGCGTGAGATTATCCACATGCGTAAACTCAGTTCCTGTTACGCGGATCAGTGTTTAGAGGTGATTGATGACGACTTCCGCCTTATGCAAAATATGATTATGCTGCACCGCCTCGTTCTATAAGCTGCCTCGCAGTTACTCCGGTTAATTAATCTATGGCTCTATAACGGTATTTTCAATCTCATAAATTCTATTTGGCTTAGCTTGTATTGACACAATTCGTATATTTTTACCCTGGAAAACTATGAATACAACATGACAACTGGGATTACTACTTACAAAAGCTTGGCTGGGATCGCGTGCCGAGTCAAAGTTGAGCTTTCCACGATGTGTCATTTTATGGGTACAATAGTCGGAATGACATGAAAAGTTTTGTAATCGATAGCGTAGTCTATTGTGCGACACATTGTACAGTATTGGGACATTTGATCCGTCTGGGCAGAATCGGTAGGTGGAATTAAAGCGATTCGCGGTCCCGGAGAACAGGAGTGCAGAAGCTCATCAGAGGCGGGAGGGAATTCAGGGTGCGTGCGTCGCGGCGCAATGCTGGGGCAAAAAATGAACAGCTAAACAGACTGCGCAAAACTTGGTTCGCCTATATTCCTCACATAAATAATGTATGGGGCCGCGTGACACTAAATAACTACGGCCATTCAAAACGCTCCGAAAAAAGGGGGCCAAAAAGGCAGCTCTTTATGTCGCTCCGCTTGTAAATTTACAGGCTGGGGGGTTTCACATCACTCGGACGTGTGTGCGGTGCACGGTGTGCAGACTATTGTTTCCCGATATGTTCTTCGATATTTGTTCCCAAATTGGATAATTTATTTCATCCTGCAAGACCCCTGATGATCGAGCACGGTGTTTTATATACGAACAGCGATGGCACATGTCATCTTGTTGTGTTTTATTACACGTCGCGCGTCGTCCTGTTTCATTACAAGACCTTCACCACCTGACTGGGAGATATGAAATAAACATCCTTCGATAATTTCACATGTTTAGTTTATAAGTCTAAAATTATGTATAGAAAAATCTTGCGCACCGTTGAAGAAAGTTGAAATTCTTCTAAGGATTGGATCCTTTTGTTGTACCTAATCTAAATCTAAACACAGTCAACTTAACACGGGTTTCTAAAAGGAATCAAGCAATTATGTTACACATCAACTAAAAACTCTTCATGTTCCCAGTTAATAAGTCCGTGCAGATAATTGGATGAATAAATGGAGAAGGTATTTCCTAGATTTCATCGAACTTATAAAAAGTGAACTTTTCAAAGTGAAACAGAGCGTGTAAAATTATAGCAAATTGACTTACAGTCACATATAAGGTTTTGTTCAACATCTGTGGAGCCAGTCTTTTCACTGCTGTTAAAGACGGACATACCTATTGATTTTACGCTCATTAAAAATAACCAAATATGTGGTTAGAGCTTTTAAAGCGGTATTATATTATCGGAATATACCCAGAGCAGAGTAGAGTGAATATTTGGTCGATGGAGAACTAAGCTTGTCTGAACAAGGCGTTTACAAGAGTATCGTGTGACATTATAATTTGATTTATAGTTCGGTAACCGCGATCGGATACTTGTTATTCGAGAGGAAAAAACTCAGACACGTCCGATCTGACGTTCTAAAGTAGTTCACTTTACTTATAGTCCACTTACACTGTCATATAGCATACAATATTATATACCTTCTACAGATAAGCTACATTGTAAGCATAAGGCGTCATTACGCTATTTCACGGTCAGACAACTAATAAAATAAAATGAAGGATTATCTTTTCTAGGTGCCCAAAATTTGCAATCATTTAGGTGATCTAAATGAGATAATTTTAATTTAACCAGCGATGAGAAAGTGTGAAAAAATTTGAATACCACCATTCAAATACGTGGGGAATATGGCTAATGAATATAATATTAACGATATAATAAATCAGATAAAAACACCATTAGATAACACTTACTCCAAAGGCGATAAATAATACTCTACGTGCTTATCATGACAGTCTGTACATAACACAACAGTGTTTCCTTAAAAAATGCTTCATAAATAATACATTAGCCCACAAAAATGATTTATTACCGGTCAAAATCGCAATCGGAAAAAGACCAACAGATTTGGAGCAGTTAATTGTACGGGCGAGGTGTAAACCGGTATGCTAATACGGTGTCCACTATTTATTTTATCAGAAAGTAGACAAACCGTGACAATTGAGGTATGCCTTATAATATGTAAATGTGCGGTGGCATCACTACAAGCTACAAGCTCCGACCTACAAGGATTATATGAAATTACTTCACGAATGTCAGAAGAACAGAAATACTCGAATAGAGCCAAACAATCAAACGAAATGTTCGGAGATTTTAATATTCTGACAGTTGCTTTGTAGTTTCGGCAGGGCACAACGCGCAACGGTGCGGTGGCATGGACATATATATAAATATTTCATATCTTTGTTCCATTTTTTGACGTTTTTTATATTAAAGTAATAATATGTAAATATTAGGAAGCACAGTGACAGCTATCGAAGTACAGCTGTTTTGTTATAATATTATGAATATGATAATCTGATAGATTTTTTAATTGAGGTTTTATACTATTAGTCATATAAAAACTTTCGCTTCATATTCCAATTAGAGTTGTTAAATCACCGTCTAACTTGATAACATTCCCGAGCTACTGTTAAAATAAATGTTCAATATAAATTAATAAGGCATAACTAATACATAGATGGATGAAGCGTACAGCTAAAACGTACACTTGCAGAAGTTCGTCTAGTCTGAGCGAGAGTTCGCTTCAATAATTAATTACTGAGTAATAACATCTGACGTTTTATAACCGATGTAAAATACCAGCTTCGCTCTTAATCCAGCGCAAGTCCTGTAAGCTGACCAACAATTCTTCGATCATTGTCACACAATATAATAAATATATCGATTAATCATGTCTTAACAAAGCTGGTTATAAAAATAAGCAACAGCAGTGACCGATAGCTTGGACCGGTTTGGTCTAATAAAAAACAATACACTAGTATAACTGACTAACTAAATTAGGGTCGGGTCTTGTCAAAAACTGGACATCGTAGATGGTAAATATCAAAAGGTAAACAAAACATTTCAATGTCCCTTTCTGAAATCGTTAGATGTCGGATGATAAGCTCACAATCTGTATGCGGATACCTAAACACTTTGATATCTTTTTTTCAAAGGCTTTAAAGTTCAAACATCAGCCAAAGAAATGTTTCGTCCATTTATTGTCATGTCACTTTCAATAAGCATCAATGTATATTTTCTAAATAATCAAAGGTGATTTCGATCCTTATGATTTTCTAAGAATATATAATATATACTAACGACTTCAATTACTCATTATCAATATGAATAGTTTATTAACCAAAAATTTTCATTAATAAATGGGAGCTACACTCCTAGAAAAGTGGTGTCAACTCTGTTTAATAAGTGAAAACCTGTAATAAAATAGGTTCAAAGTACTGAAAAATTATTTTTGGGGTGAGTAGGAGAAAAGCTTTTACGTGCCCACGCCAATACCCTAAATGAAGTCTTTAGTATCAGAAAAAAATAATTGCTATGTCTAGTTAATGTTATACAATGAGATGGGACCTTAGCAAGATCCACATTAACACACATAATGTTTTTTACTTAATTTTTTGAAGAAAACTTCTTCGGAAAGGTTTTCACTTTGTGATGGCATTATTTATTCAAAAAAAAGACAAATAACTTTGTTTACATCACTTTTATAGGTACACAATCAACATGTTTCGTAAACAATGTTTACTTCATCAGGATCAAACGTATACTAAACTTAAAAATTAAATATAGATGACACATGGAAGGAAAGGGTAGGAGGCAGGGGGAGGGGTGAGAGTGGGGAAAGTTTATCAATTAGGGATTTCAAAGCCAGGGAAAGACCGGTTAAGTGGGAAGAGGTTCAAAAGAGGGTTTATAAAAATTTTCTGCTTATTAATTATGTCTGCTTTATTATTTACATTTTTTCTAATTTCTAAAATATCTAAATTATTTATCTGTGATGCCTTATAGCCTGTATGTAATATTTTAAGTCCATGGTTTTTGTCAAAATTATGATTATTTTTTATTAAATGATCTGCGAACTCAGGTTTTACTTCTTCGATGTTTGCAAATTCACTTTTGTGGTATAATTTTTAATTAAATAAAAACAAATCACTTCATAAAACACCACTTATTTGATCAAAATTATAAATATGTTTCAAAACCAAAGATTTCTTCGTCAGGTTAAGATTAACCTTTGGTTTTAAAACATGTAGATAATTTTGATTAAATAAGTGATGTTTTACAAAGTGATTGGTTTTAATTTAACACATAATTAAATTCATCACAAACCTGCACATTTTACACAAAATTGTATTTTATTACATTTATTACAGGTCTCCAAATATCATAGCTTTCGCAAAAAAACACCCTTCACTATAACGCTATAATATTACAGACAACCCTGATATACTCAGCCTAATTACCTTCCACATACCAACTAGAAATACTCGACCAAAATTTTTTTTTAATTGCAACTACAATATCACGACTGAGTCGCTTAGATAGTCCCTTTTTTATTTTATTTTTAATTTTTTTTATTTTATACACTTTACAAATACAAGTCAAAAAGTCCCGATAAACTACTTTTTAGCAGTTTGTCTAACGGTTGTATCTAGATTGCATTTAGTTAGCAATTCTTTCTCAGAAATAGCAAATGTATTCAACCCCAAGGAATTTATTTACAAGCAGGCTAAAATAATACCTATACCTCATTAAAAAAAAACACTGAAGTTAGATTTTATTTTTCTTTTGTATAGGTTCTATTTCATAATTTCTTTACCAAATGCATCTGTGTTTTCTCCATCCCTCCTCCTTAGGTTTACCCTTTCCCTTCCACAAAAATACCCTCCTCATACTCATCCCAAAAGATCAAATAGATGAATAATTTTATTGGATTGCAGCTTTCGAAAAAGTTGGTTGGCATCAATTAACATTCAAATAATAATTGCAGGTTTACAAACTATAAACTTAATGCTACTGGTTTGTACAGAATTAAGGTTAATAGATTATATATTAAATTACGTAGGTAGGTATACGTACTACGAACAAACCGGCTCGCATGGTGTTGAGATCCAGAAATGTCAAGAGGAGATTAGAGATAAACCTTAGATTTCAATTAGTAACCGTGTCTCTGTCTTATTCATGGGTACATGACATTTATAATAAAGAAATCTAATGCCTTATAACTGTTTACTATTGCCAAACCAGTTTAAAAAAGACATTATGAAAAATGATGAGAGAAATGAAAAAAATTCGTTCTCCAATGTCGCGGGATTGATTCAATATCTTCATTATTATTCACAACATGTTCTGCTACGAATAAAGTTACACCATTCTTTTGCAGTTTATAAAAAGTTTTTTATAATCTTCTTTTGTAATGAAGAAATTTATTATAATATTACTTGATTATTCCAGTTTATTTACGGATGGTTTAACCACCTTTTACATCTTGACTCGTGCTTCACCTGGGGACAGGTGTATTTCTTCGCCCAATGCCCATAATATTATTTAGTTTACAATGCATTCCGAATATAAATATCTTCCATTCCAAAAATCGAATCATTTGTTTGTGGCTCAAGCCGCTCCGCACTGACCCCATTATTGAAAAAGAATTTTCACTAATTAGTGACGTTTGATGGCTAAATAATTGCACAACTTGATAAGCTCTTTTGTTTTTTTAAATAATAATACACTATGAATCAAGAACTTTTAACAATATATCTCATGCGGCTTATTTTAGATTGTTAAGTTAATGAATAGTATTTTTATCCAATGATACTGTTTTCAAGGTCCTTCGGTACAGTTTTATAATTATTAGGTAAAATTGATTAGGCAAAGAAAATTAGGAACAAAGGTCAACGCTTGAGTTTAAAAATAAAACACAATGAAATAAATGCGTATATTATCTCACAGAAATAATGTTAGTGCTATTTAAAACAAAACATTGTTTTTATTTCGGCATGAGTATTTGAGTGTATCTTTACATAGTATAAAGCAAAGTCGTTCTCGCTATCTGTACGCTTAAGTCTTTTAAACTACGCAACGGATTTTCATGCGGTTTTCACCAATTGATAGAGTGATTCATGAGGCAGGCTTAGATATATCATTTGTCAAGGTTTTGTGTAAATTGGTTGAAATATATAATATATAAAGGGAGCGGGCTGGCAAGCGGGCGGCATGGATTTGATATGTATGCAAATTAAAAGATGGCGTTGGTTATAAAGATTGGGTAATGGCGCTTTCAGTAGATGGCGTTGTGTTTCGTTAGGCACAGCAACGTGTGGCCGGGTGTGCTAGTCTAAATATAAAGCAAGAAATCTGCGAGAAAACTCTCTAACGATGACCTTTGGTGTCTAGAAATTCAAAAAGTTATTTTGTTATTTTCTAAGCTACAGGAACCATGTTGATCTTACATTGTCATTCCCACAAGGAGCTTTGTACAGGTATTTTAAATATTCATTGAAAAGAAAAATGTTGTGCGAAAACGTGTAGTAACGTTTAGTTATCTATAAAAAATATACAGCAACAAGCGCCCCGCTGTAAGAATTTCAGATATTCGACCACTTAAACATAATTTCAGGTAATTTTGTAAGACAAAGGGCAGCACCTTTACACATATTATTACAAGTGAATTTAATCCTCAACAACCTACAAAACAGAGTTAAATACAGTATCGGGTTTAGCCGGTTGTTATTATGACTAAACAGTAGTCGGCTGACTAATCATAATGAAATTATCAAGCAGGTGTTTTAAGGCTTTAATCCCCGGTGGAGAAGAAGGTATTAGCCTTCCTTAACTCAGCTGCATTGTTACCTTTATAAATTGAAAGGTTACTGTAATATTGTGGTTTTGGTGGCCTCAATGATTAAAAATGCCGACGTTAGGCAGGTACTTGAAACAAAGGAATAACTAAAATGCGGTTCCAAAATAATTAAATGTTAGGTGGAGGATTAAAATTAAAACAGGGTCTTCTGCATGTTCTAAAAATAATGCATAATATTATACAATGTGTCCTGACAATGATACCTAGTAGGTGTACCAACTCGAAAATAAAATATACGGTCGGCTTACTTTTTTCAATTCTATGATTAATTCACCGTAAAATACTGTAATCAAACAGTCAAACAATTCATTTTACTTGTCAATGGATTTCAACACTTCGTTATATATGAACATTGAAAAAAATGCAATTGTTATCTGTCTTATTTTTTCAGTTCCAGAGATAGGTACCTATATCAAAATATGATATTAAAGATAGGATGGTATATCAAAGATAATTAAATCAAATATATATAATAGATAGATACCTCAGTATCATAGGTAGGTATATCCGAGAAAGTTATATCAAAGACAGTGATATCAACGATAGGTATATCAAAGACATGAATATCAAGGATAGGGATATCAAAGATAGAAATATCAAAGACATGTATATCTAAGATAAGAATATCATAGATAGGTATATCCAAGAAATTTATTTCAAAGACAGGGAATCAAAGATAGGTATATCAAAGATATGAATATCAAGGATATAGGGATATCAAAGTTAGAAATATCAAAGACAGGTATATCTAAGATAAGAATATCAAAGATAGGTATATCAATGAAAGGTTTATCGAAGATGTGAATATCAAAGACAGGTATAACAAAGTTAGGAATATCAGACAGGGATATCAATGATAAGTTTATCAAATATAGGAATTTAAAAGGTAGGAATATCAAAGATAGGTATATAAAAATGGATTTATCAAAGATAAGTATATCAAAGACAGGTATATCAAAATAGGTATATCAGAGCTCCATTGTTACTGTTGTAAATGAGTTAACGAGCTCAAATTAATCGTGTTAATGTATAAATTCCAGATAGAGAAAAGGTGTAAAAAATTTCACGACATCAAGTGATTTAACTCCAACATTCAACATATATTTCATACATAAAAAATAATTACTTTTGACATTTAAATCCACGTTCACTGAAAGCTCCGTTGGAACCTCTACTCCTTTCTCAAGAAAGACCCAGGATAGGTCACAACACAAATCCAGCACGAACATAAGATTAGTTTTCTTATGCTATTATGAAATTTTGTTATGATCTCATATTATAATAATTAGTACAGGGTTTTTTTTAACTGCCTTAACGGCTTCATGTTGTAGATATAAGTTTTTGGTACAAGAGTGACCGGTGGGACGTAAATGCCCGGCAGAGGGGGCAAGGCACACGGCACAGGCACCTGCCCGGCACCAAATTTACAACTTCCGCAGGGACCCATCCTTGAGTCATAAGTAAAAATCCAGATAGCATCCAAGTCGTTGCTCGTTGCTCGTCGGACAAACGAGGATATGTAAATAATCCGGATATCACACCGACTACCGGCTACTGTTTACTGGCGGAGAAACGAACAAATCTTGAGCCCGGAAGTTTACTGGTTATTTTGCAATTCGTGAATGCACACAAATCTGAAACATGATATATAAAAATGTTAAATTCCGTGAGGTCAGAATAAATCATTTAGTACATTTTTATCAAATCGATTATTGAAAAAAACAAACATTCCCAATTCACAGAGTGTTTTATGGATTAATTATCGGATTATTTTTGGAAAAGCTTTTAAAAGAATTAAATATAGAGATATTTAGTAGATATGCATCAGCAAAAAATATGAAAATGAATTACACATCTATGTCGCGACCAAGATTGATATTTTCACCGAATGCTGAACTTTCTCGTTAACCTAAAGACCAGCCGTGTTTCCTCTAAATGTCGATTTTTTTTTAAATAATCAATCTTGTTATGAAGTTTATCCGTTTGCGGCTTCTACCTATACTTATTGCAAACGGGAAAATTTAATCTCAAAAGCTCTAAAAAATGTTCAAAATAAGGTTATGTGGCAGGTTGAAAATATTGGTACCTATCTATATTCCTAGCTGCAGGTTGACCAAAAATTGGTATATTAAAGTATTTAGGATACTAAGATTCCATGGAATATCCTAGTTATAAATTGCACAAAAATCTAAAGTGCAGTGCCCTAACAAAAGTAGATACATTTTCCTAATGATTTCCATGTTTTAATATCTAATTTGTCTAAATATCTTACAGCGAACGTCTTAACATTAAGCTAACTCAGTCGACTCAGTACCAGGAACATGGATGTAAAGTTACAGCGGTACAATGCCTTACAAGTTTGAATTGAAATGTGAGATTACCTTTCATCGAACATGTCAATTTATCAACATTGCACCGGCCAGTTAGTTAGCGCATGTGAGATCGTTCCACTTTTTCAAATCTTGATTGCGGAACATTTGTTCGTGTGAATTGGCACCGCGGCCAATAAATACTCGACGTTATTGATTATTAATTAAGTTGCAATTGGATGTCTTATCGATATAATTTCCGCAGTGTATTGCCTGGTGACTGGTGAGACTGGTGGCCGGTGACTGGTTGGTCGTAGTGTATTATAGCCACCCGGTTCCGCGATAACTGGTTCCACGGGGCACAGAGTTATGTCTGGGAGCGGGCCTCGGGTCATACCCGCGTAGCACTGCTGCACTCGCTCGTTGGGCCAAACATATTGTCTACAGACTACAGATACATTACGTACCCGTTACCGGTGCTACTTCGTACAATAAGGTTAACAAAAAATACACACACTTGATTGGAACACTCCACACTGAACACATAAGAACAGTTTGGTCAGAGAAATTAAGAAGCTACAACAAATCGCAAGGTTGAGCTATTGTATTAACTCTCAAATAGCGAAAACGTTCATTTTTGGATGTCAATACATAATAGTTCAAAGAGGATTCAATAGTACCTCAACATTTCCATTTGGAAGATGATGAACATAGGGGAGTTTATCTACTCTTTGAACACGTTAAAAACCTTTAAAAGGGATATTTGTGTTCTGAATGGTAGTTTCTCACCACGGAGTGGATACTGAAAATATCTTCAATAAATTCTAAATTAATAATAACCCTTATGAATTGTTTAACGCCAGGTTTCAAACCTACGACCTCAAGATCTAAAGCAAAGGAATTTTCCATATGTTTGTATGGAGGTCTATGAAGACCTCCATACAAACATATTCAATATGTTTGTATGAACAAACATATTAAATAAACATTTGTGTTGACGCAAATTTGAAAATCGAAAATCCTTGTGTTCTAAATTAATATTCTTACTAGGAGTAAAATGTTTAAAACTTTGGGAGCTTTAAATCGATATTGTTTTGTTCCTTTTTAATACGAGACATAATAATTTTTGCAGCGCTATGTACATTATGTAGGTATACAAAGGATGCTGCGATAAAGTCTCCGTATTATCAAAACGCCCCCTAAATCGGGCCTTTGTTCCCGACGCCCTCCAAATCCTTAAAGTGTCCTTCGGGAGCCATATCAACCCCGCCGAGGATCTGGGATAAGATACTTATCTCAAATGCTCGTATATTTACCGCATAACTGCTCAATCATACATAACGAAATATACACGAGCGCATAAGTAACGAGCAAGAGGGTGGTACAGATTGTGTACCATTTTATTTATTCGTCAGCGAGAGTTCTGTTCGAGATAAAATATTGCTTTATTTAATACCACATCCTTCCAACTTTCATTACCGGCAGTAACTGTTCAGTATTCGGAATGCATATTTTAATTGACGTAAAACCAAAATGAATTAAACGAAATAAAATTTGAACACCTCACAGCTCACTAGTACCATGCTTTTCCTAAAATTCAATACTCTTCTTTATTTTTAATGATTAAAGGTTTTTTAAAGCGACATTGCCACTTGAAAATATTTGTGTTTACCATAGAAATTTTAGATAGAACAGCTGTGAAAATTTTTTGACGTGAGGTGAGCTAGCAGAATTTTTTGTGTCGTACAAATAAATTACCTATCTGTTTAGTAGTATCAAGATAATTAATAATGCAGGTTTTTCTTTACCTATACTAAATTATAATAATAAGAATATTTGGATGATTTTTATGATGTCGTTTTTGTAAATGTTGTTGAAAAATCACCTCAAGGGCGCTGAAAATAAATGTTTTTTTCTAGACTCTATCCCAATACTAACTCTAAATAATATTATTATAACTTGTAAGTGTTCACGTGCACTTTTTCATCGTATATGAATTCATTATATATTAATAAATTATAAATCGCAGTATTTTGTTGTGAAAGTTAAACATTCGTCCGAGTTAACATGCCTGTAACACATTAAAACGTCTATTCAAATAAAAATAAACGTGAAAACGAAACGAAAGCGCCGACGTATTAGAATTTTTACCGTAGGCACGTACGTAGCGCCCTCTACGTGTGACAAAAGAAAAATGTGTTTTGGTTCGAGAGCTGGAAAGCCGGAGCTACGTAGTTCCGCCACTCTCCAATCGATACCAGCACCCACCTACCAACTAGCCACCTACCTATCTACCCCGTGGTGGGAACAGCGCCGGCGTCTTATCGCGCAGATGTGGGGAATCAGGGACAGACAACCACCCCTCTACCGCCGCCACCCTCCGCTACCGAACCACTACCACGCCGAGTGTCTATGTAGGTAGCGCACTAGTACGCCGCGACCGGTTACTGCAGCGTACCTCTGCCTGATGGAGGGCTGTCGTGAGGGTTGTGAGGGATGGATTTGGTTCATCATTTTTAACTAGGTATGTTGAACAAGATTGTGTACTAGGAATGTTTAATTCATGAATCTGTATTTTTTTTTGATTTACATTAACTCCACACAGGAGGCCCCGAGGGAAATTATTTTCCTCAGGGTAGGCCCATAGGTGTCATGTTAGGGAATGCTGTGTGGAGGGTTTTCTTAGGGAAAGGAAGGAAATGAAGTTCTGGGAAGGAAATAGGTATGAAGGGTGGGCAGGAATTTGGGGCTCAGTGTGTCCAGAAGTGACGGACGGATGGATCCATCCTTCCAACTGCCGTACGAGGCAATGGGTTGAGAGATTCTGGCTGGAGGATAAAAGATTTCCCCCAACCAGTCTCTCTCGATCCTGCCCATCAACCAGCATGTGGGCAGACGTATCAGCCGTCAAGACCTGGTCAACCCTCACCTCGTGAACCCGGGCACCCCTGTTAAGTTACCAAACGTAGCGAACCACTTTGGGTGACCTATGGCAGAGTTGTTGGTTATCCAATAAATAGTTCCCGGGTCAGCGGTACAAATTGTTAATTGTTAAAAGACATAAAGAATCATACATCAATATTGGTTGATAATAATACCTAGTTATGTGTTTCAGACACCCGTTGGTAACATTATGTGATGTCCACTAAGTTAATTGACGACAGACACTTAAACATTGGGTAAACGTTTTTTATGCATATTAAGTTTGTATGTATAAGAACACCTTTTCTTCGTATTAACGTTTTGTGG
This sequence comes from Limnephilus lunatus, assembly GCA_917563855.2. Lineage (NCBI taxonomy): Eukaryota > Metazoa > Arthropoda > Insecta > Trichoptera > Limnephilidae > Limnephilus > Limnephilus lunatus. Next base: position 66,000,948 of record OU830597.1, on the reverse strand, counting down.
TTATGACATGTGAATTAATTAAATCTAAGGAATTATTTTATTTAGTGTTTTATAAACCAATTGACATAAAATGGTTAGATGTAAAGTCCGACTGGTCCTTTTAGCTGGACAGCGAGAAAATATTCTTGTACAGGATTTAAAGATTTAAAAAAGTAGTTTTTTTTTTTTTTTTCAGTTCAAATCAATGAAATTATTTTCTTTGGGACGAATTACACTTTTGCAAAAAGTCAATATATCAATTCACAAAACTATTAACTTGATCTGTTACTCTATTCAAAGAATTACCGGTGAAGACCTGTCACAAATCACATACACATTTACGTGCTGTGCTCATATCAAAATAATATTTTCTTAATTTACTAAACGTACTAAACGTACTCAACATTATTCTTCTTCTTCTTTTTCTTCTTTGCACTGTCCCAACTCATTGCCTAGGTAGGCTGTGGGAGTCGGTTCTTCTCGTTCTCTGGCATTATCTTCTTCGGTTCTGGATATCGCTTTCATTCAGGCCTTTTCTCAGTAATATTTTGTAGCATTGAGTCATCCAGGAGTTCTTTGGTCTTCCTCTGAACTACTGTCGATGAAGCTCCATAGACATTGCATAATTTACTGTGTGGTCTGGTAGTCTTCGTCTTAAGTGCCCATACACCCAGGCTACCACGAATGCGTGAACTTTTAATCCTATCTCTAAGTGATACTCCTGCCGACCATCTAAGCATTGTATTTCTGCTGTTTCGTGTTGCCTCGGCTCTCCTTCGCCTTGCCCCCGGCTACTCGACACTGAATTCCTTAAGGTCGTCGGGTATTTCCCCAATCTCCCATTTACTTTTCTTTGAGGCATCACCGGCTAAGGGGCGCGGAAGCTGAGTGTGGTTCACGGCTAGACCGAACGTCATGCGCATTCTTGCTGGGACTGCCAATTGATTGGAGAGGACTCCCAACCGTTTGCCATGCTCGTATTACTTCTGTACTGTGTCTTTTTCCCAAAAAGGTGCTTGTAGGATACGCTGGATACAATCACCCAGCGCTTGCCACCTCGAGGACTTTCACCAACCTGTCCCATTGTCTTGTCTATATTTTGTAATATTAACATATATTGTATCTTGTATTTCCCGCTAAGCACTTGCATACTGCTTGCTAACAACGTATGCAGGGACATTGGAAGTCTAAATTCATTCTAAACTAAATGTAGCTTCGTTCTTTCAAGAAATTAGAGTCCTTGCAAGAGCCTTGAAGGAGTAACCATCTGTTACTTATACCAGGGCGGGTAAGTGGTGGATAATAACCTCCAATGCCTAGAGTAGGAGTTGTGCATAATCCAGTATTCGGGGCCATACATTGTGGCTAGTACAAATATTCAATCTTTTTCCTGCAATTTTTTAGGCCAATATCCTCCAGGATCGTTCTTCACCATTCAAGGGCTATTCTGTAGGTCACAATGATTATCTGCTATTAGTACTACATCATCTGCATAATCTTGAGAATATTGTTGATTTCTTGAATCGTTAGATAATTCGTGACCATTATGAATAGCAGCGGGATAAGGACAGATCCTTGGTGAACCCCCACCTTAATTAGAATTTTTGGTGATGTCCCTTAAAACTTACAACAACTTCCTTAATATTATTTAACATACTAAAGTTTAAATAACATACTTTGATGAATTAACTTTCTATTTTGATTATTGTAATAAAAAAATTTGACAATTACCAATAATATTTTTTAAATAATATAAATTGCAACGTCTATATAAAAACTTTTTGCTTCGTAATATTGAGTAGGTGAGTGAAAGATTTTTTCAATACAGTGCGAATATAGTACCTAGGAATTTTTTATTTGTGTGAAGTGCGCTTGAGATTATAATGTAAAGAAATCACCAATGAAACACAAGTGTTCCGAATAATTTATATTCAGTGTGAAGTCTTCGCGTGTTGACTGACTGAACTGTGTACTGTAGCACCCATTAGAGTTTAACGAGTCCGCTCTGAAAGCGGGTGCCGTGACCTGTCCTTGCATCGAGGTTAATGTATTTTGAGTAAACCCCGGTTGACTCTTTATCCATCTTTTCATGTCTGGAGGTGTCCTCATTTATCTTCCTCTTTGAAATTTATCTCTTTATCTTTTTTCCGCGATTTTCCTATCTTTCCAACAACCTGCCTTCTGCTCTTATCTCCATCTCTACACAGAGTTTTATGGCGGTTCACGGCGAAGGCTCTCATTGTGCGGAGGGCGGGGGTTGGAACTACGTACGGTTTGTGTAGGTTTTCTATAAGGGTTCTCCGCATTATTTCACGAGGGTGCTTTTCATTTACCCTTTGGCTGGACGAACTTTTTTTATAAAACATTTTCTATTGCTTTATTTTAAAAAGATGTTTACATTCAAATTATGTTTCGTAACAAACGTAAACAAATTTATTGAATTTTTTAAGAGTTTTATTTTACTTAATTTTGATAAATCGCTACAAAAAATTAAACCACTTTTCCTTATTTTGACTCCTCCCACCTAACGATATCAAATTACTTCTCTAAATATTTTGCTGTTTTTATAAGCGACACGGACGTGTCGAAACCAATGCTAAAATTTAGTAACAGATGAAAAACAAAATGCTTAGAAATAATATAAGAAGTAGTAGTTTAGGGCGATATTATTTTTATTTTAGTCTCTTTGCTGTGAAAAAATATTTCATTAGTAAATCATAAAAATTTTTTCAAGGAATTACTTTTAAATTAATGGAAATATGCAGTTCCACATTACATTTAAATTATGTTTATCAAAAAATAATTAATTACGTACCGTCAAAATTTCCACCAGCACTTTCAATTTGAACAAACTTCAGTCTCTCAATAGATTCATATCCACGAAAAGTAAACCCCTTCAGGAAAATCTGTTCAGTGAAAATGGCGGACATGCGCCTGTGCAGTGCCATCGAATTTTCCGCGACGCCCTCTCCTTCTCCCCCTTCTCGGCCAGCCAATGGCAGCCTCCCCCTCCCCCGCGCCCCGCTCCCCCCGGACCCCCTCCTCAAAGCGGCTGCGGCTCCTCGGATCTCGGCGTTGCGCTACGTGTATGCACATTACTGTTTACGTTTAGCCTTTCATATTTTCCTATTGAATTTTTTGAATAGGAAATTTATTCAGCTTCAGCCGTTCTCAACAAATACGCAGAAGTTCTCATACATAATTCGATAATCTGAGTTTTCATCTCGAGTGCATATAAAGACGTATTGTTTGTTTATATTTGCTAATGGCTCTCATTTCCTCCAATCGAGCCTCGCGCGAGTATCTACTCGCATTGTTTGGAGTCGCATTACGGCTAACTTATTGTTTACTTCACGGAAGATTCTCTCTTAATTCATTTTACTTATCTATTAATCTCCCAATGTGAGGCCACTTTACGAAAACACGGGGTTACTTTCGACGCTGGGAGACTCGTGGTACCAGTACAGGTACTCAGACAGTGCTCTTTGTCCGTCTCGGAACAAAAAAATAAGCGGGTACAGCGGTGGAACAATGCCTTTTTGTTTTACGGTATATTTTCATACATTTTACGGTCCGTGGTTCTGTTTTAACGGGCAAATTGGTCAGAACACACCACTCGCTGAATATGGATGAGGCTCTCGGAATATAAACAACAACTAAAACAATTCCGCCACAACTGCCGTAGACAAAATGCCTTCAAATCCCTTGTTTGAAGAGGAGCATTGGGCCGCGGCCGGCGCGTCATGTTTGGGATCATTTCGGGCTTGTAGTCAGTAGTCAGTAGTGGCCGGGCTGAGGTTGTAGACCCCGGAAATGTATATATTTAGAGCTTCTAGTTGTTGCTAAAAAATAATAAAAAACAATGGATTTGTTTAATCTATGAAATAAAGCACCTGTTTAACTATCAGAGATCATAAAGCCTTCAGATGTGGAGATAACCACTTTACATGAAATGACAAACAATAACGTTCACAATCACTGATTGAATTGTTCATAGTTACAACTGAAGCATATTCCTCTCACAACGATTATGCTTTGCTACGATAAAACCAATAGAGCTGATAATTGTTAAAATTGGACACATTTTGTTTCATAGATTCACGATTGTTTTTGTCGGACAAATAGTAGTCCTCACTCCGAAAAAAAAAAATTTCATTCATTTCATTAAAAATCACACAGTTAAAAACAGTTTGATAGAAATTCTTGCCTTTGCCATGCATAATTGGTTCAAAGAATGCACTTATCCTCTTTTCTTTCCTGATTCCGAAGAGTACAACTCAAATGACAGATTTAAACCAAAATGGCTCGAGGAGCTTTGTAATATGCTACTCGAACAAAGAAAAGATCTGCTCGAACAATAAGATTGTAAAGAAAACTATACAATGATGAACGAAGTGGATGTTGGAATTATTATTTCTTTGTGCTCTAAGTGCATGACCCTTATAGCTAATCCAGATAAGTTGTATACGCGATAAAATATAATTTCTTGGCGATGCAGTTCACGCTCCACTCTCCAAATTATACTTTTGTAATGTGAGATTTAGCAATGTTTTTCGGAAAGATGATGATAATTTACAATTCGCTGTTAGAGAAATAAAATATCACCGAGATTTTCCAAATGCCCCTCCCTATTTTACCGAGAGCGTTTTAATTAAAGCGGGGTTTAGCGGTGTTATAACATAATTATGACAACAATGCAACATTCAAGGCATCTTTGAGCGTAAATGAATGCGTTTTTCGAGAAAGGAAAAAATACACGGGAACTGCAATTACGTTAACGAAGCCAAAATGTTTAATAACTCTATTTTTTCATGGTTTTGCTGAATTTAGATGTATATATAAGATCGTAATAAAGTAAATAGAACTATAAACCTAAGTTATTTGGTTAGTAACTCGGATACCATTATCTACTAAGAAACAAATACCCAAAAGTCACAAGTCATCCAAAATAGAGCTATAAGGAATATATACCATCTATCATGGGATACACATGTCAAAGATATATAGGTACCCACTGACTGTTTTGTTTTGGCATCTTCGTAGTAAATCTCGATAAAGACACAATTTACTTTTTCACTTAACAAACTTATTTATTTTTTGTAGCAATCACATGTTACATTTAAAAACTATTCCCGACCCGCAAGCACTTTAAAAGAGGTCTCACTTAGACGATTACGATTTGTTTTTCAAATACTCCCCTTTACAATTCTGCCAAAATACAGCATCACCACTGACATCATTCAAATAATTCAACACTCATCACACCCCAACACTAAACCAGCCTTTAATTCCGATATACACCAGCACAAAACACTATCAAAAAACCAAATACGCCTATCGTCATCTACTAACACGACGAAATTTGGAATTAACTCCTTACAATACGTCGCACATACGCAATACAACGCATTACCCAATGACTTCAAACTTCCAGCATCTAACAAAAAAACATTGTCAAAGGCTCTAAAAGGATATTATCTCAGCAGCTTTATTAATCAGTGACGAATTTAGCTGTCTTTCTTTGTAAATCTTGTATATTATTATCCTAACTGTATCAAATGTGTCTAGTCCGGTTTACAATCGGTGTATAGTTCTTTATTGAACTATCCTTCAAATTCATATTCTTATGTAAAAATAATTTTCTTTTAGTTGCATAATGTTGTCTTTCCCGAAATGAGTTGTATTAAACTCATCGGGAGTAATGTATTATAAATGTTATGTAATATATTATCACTAATAAATAAATAACGCTCAGCCATAGTGTCACATCCTTAAATCCCTTTTTTTCATGTGAACATATTTGCGTCGCACGGAGAATGTTTTCGTGTGATGTTATGGGGGAGAAAAGCATATTTTACCGATTACAAAGTGAGCCAGAACTACTTAAATAATAATAACACGCTTTTGTGGTTACACCACTTTTCCTACACTTTGGTACTTGAAACCAAACAATCGTAACCCCGATAGATACGATATTCTGAAAAAGACCCTAACTCAACAATGTATAAGGTTTGTTTTACAGAAACGATAAAAGCACAATTTCAATTTGTAACAATGCACGAGTTACTTGTGTGAAGTAGGGGGCATTAGAACAAAGTAACTTTAAACGCTGCACGAATCGAATGTGGAAACAAAACATATTTAATTTAATAAAGTTTCAGCCATTTACTTGCACCACTGCAAGCAGATTCAGGAGGGACAAATGTATGAAACGAAGTGCTTAAATTATTCTACCAATAACTATTCATTTGATTAATAAATTGATGTAAGAATATTTAGTCCAAACTAATCATCCAACAAACAAAAAAAATTTTTTTTTGCATGAGCTCCACATAGGAGACCCTGAGGAAAATAATTTCTCCCAGGGCCAATGTCATCTTTGGGGATGCTGTGTGGAGGTTTTGAGGTTTTTTAAGGAAAGGGAGGAGAGGAGAGTTCTGGTAAAAAAAAGGTTTAAGGGGTGGGTAGGAATCTGGGATTCAGTGTGTCCTGGTCATCCGCCTCCAAGACCTAGACAAACCTCACCCCATGTACCCGGGAACCCCTGCTAAATCCCCAAACGTAGCGAACCACTTGGGTGATTTAAGGCAGAGGTGTTGGTTATCCAATAAAGGTTACCGGGGCAGCTGTACACATTCCCGCCTCCCAAATTTAATAAATGTCATCAACCACAAATCATTTTCTATTTTAATATTTCGTCGCCTTACTTCTAAATTCTCCAAATGACAATTTTAGTTTTCGTTCAATCTCCATTTTAAAATTTAAAAACAATTATAAAAAAATAATAGTTAATCACTAAACTAAGAATTATTTAAACTAATGAGGCCTTTACTTTTACCAAAATAGCTTTATCTTAAACACCCTTCATAATGTTGCATTGAAATAATAAAAGAAAAGCTTCTCCTCACGTAAAATTTTGTAATGTTCAAACTAAGGCGACAATTATGTGAAATAAGTGAAATACAATTTACTTCATAATATTATACGCTTTTTGATACGTTTTATTGATTATAAAGCTCAAAATAAGCGCAACTGATATGCCATTATTTAATTAAGTACAAAGCAATTAAAACAGAAGATTATTAATACGTACCTACTACCTACATACAAAGTAATACAAAATTATGTTAACTTTGGATATTGATCTATATAATTACTTTTGACAGATTTATGAAAATATCTTTACACTTTATTATTGAAATATGACCGGCATAATTTTAAATTTCAACAACAATGTTGATAGGAAATTAATTTAATAACCCCTTATTATTTCACAATTGTCGTTTTAAATGCAATATTTAAAAAATAACATATTTATTTAATATCGCACCAGTTGCAGCCACCCCGATCAGAAGTAATCACATTTCTATGAGGGGGAGAATGCAGCGCGTTGATAGTGATTTGATAAAATACCCGTCGACCAGAAAAAAAACAAGGAGTGTAATCGAGTTTATACAAGGGTAATGTATTCCATCCCTTGATTTGATCTGTTTAGTGCCACCGAGGGGGCGCTAATCTCTTCACCCGACTTCATCCCCTACTAGATCCCTTATTCATTGCACCAGAAGCCAAGCTTCTCAAAACACACCCCCTGTTTACACAAATTCTGACACGTACGGAATACTATTGAATTTTATTGGCAGAAGATAATGAAGTTTTGGAGTAGATTTAATTTATCGAAGGACGGTTGTTTTAAACGGGCGGTCCACTTGATAGATTCTCCCATCTTAACAGACGGATTGCAATCTTTAGAGCACGCAGGCGTCGGGTGGGAATGCTATCCTAGTTCTAAAGGTATTACAATGGAAGATGCTTCGACGAACTAGCGTCACGATCCCTTTGGAACCGGTGCACAGTCGGGAAACACGCCAAACGCATGTACACGGTTGACATTTGTCACATGACAACGGGTGGCTTCTTTGACTCGTTTTTGTGTTTTCACGATTTGCCGGCATCTGTGTTTCCTACTTCCTACAACTTCTCTTTCAAGACCAATATTCATTCCTTCATCTCCTCAAAAAGACCCACTATACAGCATCTCAAATGATATAGGTCCTGAGGGAAATCATTTTCCCTTAGGACCTATATCCTATAGGGCCTCCTGTGTGGAGTTAATGTGAAAAAATGACCCATTTAATCTGTGCAGAGCTGTCCGGAGAGTTATTTTTAAGGATAGGAAAGAGTGAACCTAATAGATAACCTTGGTGTAGGCGGGAGGAAACACAAAACCGGACAAATCCCCACAACCAAGCTGCTGATCATAAAAACGTTTCGTTATAACGACAAGCGCCTCAAAAGCAGGACTCTGGTGCCGAAGGGTCGATTTAGCTAGAGCACCGTCAATTAAAATAGCCGTATAATAAATTTTATGCACGAAGGTTTTGAATGATAACAGTAGGCATTTTAATGCGATATTTCCACAAACGAGGGAATTCTGTTGAAAATGTACAAAATATTTAAAGATCATTTTTCTGATTTTAATCATCCTACCAAAAATGTTTGTTTTTTATGTTTTCATTCAATATTATTGATTTTAAAACTTATCTAAAACTGACAAAATGAAAATGCTGCGTGGTTGGCAAATCGGATTGTGACGTCACAAGCGTCGCTCAGCTGGGCCAGCCTTAATAAACACTGTCAGTGAGCGTCCACGCTCATAATATCGTTTTAGCGGTAATTAAAAATGGGAAACTTTAACTCGCTGTAGAAAATTTATTCGTCAACATAAAAATAAAATAAAAATGCTGTAACCATCGTATTTTTTTGCTTCATTTTTAAGTAAATAACCCCATTACCAAAAAATAAATATATATATTTCAATTCTTTTTTATGGTTGAAGAGCTTCATTAGATTCCAGTAAATTAATAACTTTTTCCCCATCAATTGCTTTAATATCGTATCTTGTGTGGTGTCCCTTACTTCCGGAAAAGAAATGACACCCCGCAATAATTTCGTCCCTCTACCAGGCAACCCTTCTATGGGTGGCGCGCGACGCTCCAGTATGGTTGTGAAATTATTCTCGATTCACTATGATAGTTTTTGCGAGTAAATATTTCGACGATCTTTTTTTATTCCAACTATATAGTCTATTCTCCTGCACTGATTATCTAACTCGTGGTGTCCCAATAGTTTCTACATATAGCTTTGGAAAATTGTCCTGTCATTTTATCCGTAGCTGCTGTTCAAATTATTAAATAATCCTTCAGATTATTTTTTGGCGAAAGAACATACACCTAAACATGCATGCATCATTACTAATACTTGTTTGATTAGCTTAGATTCCATGGTGACATAGCACATTTTTAAACAGATAAGTTTAATTGAAATTGGTGGGTTTTTTACGACTTTTTGTAACTTATAACATTTTACGCAATGATTAGTGCAACAGGACAATAGGCATCAAAACCAGTGAATGTAATAATATAAATCTCAAAAGTAATTCTATGACCAGTAGACCTCGTGTTCAAAAAATTGTGTTTCTAATTTTATCTTATTTATTAAATCGAAACCGAAATTTCCTATGAATTCATAAGATTTTTACTGAAATGCACAACTTATTTTATTATTAAACATAAATTTTAACACATCTGACGGATTTGCCCTGATGATGGACACTGCAACGCTGTCCGAAACGTTGGCTAAAGAAGGAGGTAGCGCAACACGGCATAACACCCCAACAATAAATAACGAAAATACTTTGGGCGTAAAAATCTAAAAATGTATGAAAATTTTATGTATTTAAAAAATATATATTATTACACAATTTATCCAAAGAAACGTCACTATCTCAATGACAATTATTTTTTTAAACTTTATTCAGGCAGGTGGGTTTCATAATACTTATTGAAAAAAAAATGCGAAAAAGAAAGTCCATAATAATCTTTTCTTCACCTTTAAAACCGTCACCATCTTGAATCGGAAACGGAACGTACCTATACACACTAATTTACAGATTCAGACAGACTTTGTTACGACCAGTCAATTAAAATGCATTACAGCAATATCCATAATAAATTAGCAATTATAGTAATGTGATGAATTAGCCAGGGTAACATGCAATGTGGGGATGATAAGGATAATCCGAGATACAAGGTGCATTGTAAGCACACAGCACGGGGTTGATTGAATTGCCCCGGCACTTGGAATGGGAGAAACAGATTAGAATGTAAATCATCTGCCAAGGTAATCACCAGACCTGGAGATTATTAAATTTATTGTATGCCGAGGTATTTAGCGTTATCGATATACGATCTCTAGCCGTGGGTCATCTCACACTGTTTATTATACCTTCTTAACCGGTAAGTATTTGTAAAAATCACATCGCTTTTTCTAACCGAAGGAAATGATAAATTATTATTGAAGACAGACATATTATACAGTAGTAGACATCTAGTTGAATTATTCGTTTATAAAATGATGGATATATAATTTGTATCCGAAGGAAACCGTAAACGTATTTAGGAAGTGAAATAAATACACATTTTATATGCTGACTTCCGTAGTCACTAAAGTAAAGTAAAAGTAAATAATATATGTTAGATACTGTAATACACTGGGCTATTGTTTTTTGTACAGCCCTGCAAAATGGTATTTATCATAATTACGATGAATTGCACTTTCTTTGGAATACATGCTGTGAAGTATTTTAATACACCAGTTATCCTGCTCGAATTGGTTGTTTAAACCATAAGACGTCCATTGTTTCAGTTTGTCCTCGTCCGTCGCACTTGTTGGGTTGACTGTTCGCCAGTTTTCTTAAATGAATGGCCGTCTGCGACTATTACCTACCAATAGAATTAAACGTATAAATACAAGAGTAGTAAAGATTTCTAAATGAGTACTCAAACAAATTAACGATATTCACTTAAGCTTTCAACTAAAGGTTGCCAAACATTATTTTTAAATCTATGTATTGCGACTATTTCAAAATCGTTAAAGTGGATAGTGTCCTAATAATGTCATCTTTATAGGTAGATTTCGGATTACCTTAATTGCTGCAGTGTTCGCCGTAGTTTATAAAATGAATGTGTTGTCGAGACTTGTTGGAATAATGGTATAATATTATGAAGTCCTGTTGGAGAGCAGAGAGTCCAGAACTGTATGTACGAGTATATTGGCCGAGCTCTTCGCGCTCTGGCTCTGGTCGACGGGGCTTACGTTGCTTCCCGTATTGTCCCCAACGTACTCGCGTATAACTGCGCTCGTTCCTGTCACAGTATTGTCAGGCTTAATTGGATAGCGATCCTACTGCCCGATAAGGCTTGCCGGGAGGGACGGAGAGAGCGCCTTCCCTCGCGAGCGAGCGGGACGAACCGCTTCGGAGGGATGCCCTTATCGTAAAGGGAACGTAAAGGGGACGGAGGTGTAATCTGAGGACTACTGACAAAATCTCGGATAATTACCTGTTTCGCTCGCGCTTACGCATTCTAGCTATGCGGAAATGAGTGGGAAGATCTCGGAATACTCAGATACTCGCTGTTTTCGAGGAAAATTCTATTTGAGCTTGCGCGAGGGGAGTGAAAGGAAAAGAGGGACTCTGCCGCAACCAACGTGGCTTTTCCACTAAACTTAAAATCGATACATGTTTTTATGTTCGCGGCGCGGCCGAGATATAACAGCCATTTTTATTTACAACGACGCATCTGTCTACGTCTACATCTTACTGTTGGAAATTACTTTTAAGTGGTTATTTTCTTCCCCCCGACAACTTTATAGGCAATTTTACAACAAAAGCCTACTTTCTAGATATTTAACAACATGATTACCATATATTGATTTATCGCAGGATTATGTGTGTTTTTTTTTGCTTCCAACATGAAATGGATTAAATGTTATTTATTGAGAGGGAATCAATTTTTAGCAAAAAAGAACTGAAAAAACTACCATATTAAAAAGTAGTTTGCATTGATTTTTAAAGGATTTAAAAATCTAATTAATAAGATATAACTTTGTATAAACCACTTTTTTTGATAAACAATATCGACATGTTTCAATAACAATGTTATTTTCTTCAGGATATGTATTTGCAAAGATTGAAGAAGATTTAAAAATCGTTTATTGTACAAATATCGCATTGTAAATGTATTTACATATGGCAGTACACGGCGTATTCCACACTATGGCTTATAAAACGATGCATACAACTTTCCATATGATCAATTATCGGATAAACGACATCTTATGGTACCATGAGAGGGGAATCCCACCCCGCACGATTCTCCCCTACTTGACTATAGAAATAATTCACAAAAGTTTTTCCTACAGCTTTTTTAAATCACTCAGTAACGAAAATTTCAAATTGAAACTTCTTGGAAAAAAAAAGTATTCATTAAAATGTAAATATGTCAAGGTATATAGGATCGAGAGATGGAAGCGCCCATAAGATGATCGCTATATAAATTATCTAAATATTAGTATTACTGTCGCCAGTAAATTAAGCTGTTACAAGTGAATGAATAATAATAAGGGCAATTGAATTAAAAGCCCTTATTCGGATATAAAACTCATATATTATAATTAAATCTATAAGTGGTTATATAATATTGTGACTTGTGACCCCCCTCTCTCTCGTATGTGTCGTTTGTATAACGAACATTTTAGGATTAACGAAATTGACACATTCTCCAACTCTACATTCTGAAATCTACTATAGGTACAAAAACTATTATAGGTACTTTTCTTCTCTACTGTCTTTATAGTGTCCCTAGTATAATTATTTATTTTTTTATCCAATGTTCAACTCTTGATGAAAACATTTTGTTTGGATTGATGAGCTTTTTTATTTTACAATTATTATCTGTATAATTAGTTAACGCGCTGAAATGTTTCGAATTGTACTAGTAATGAGTTTTTTTCTCAACTCATTGGGAATAATGTGTTACTTACCATGTTTTTGTAATACATTATTATTAAATAAATAAATACACAATAAATAAACACTATAAGTTCCTACCCTTCATGTAAAAAGAGGTTATAAACACAATCGTCTACACACATTTGACTAAATTTGAAATTATTGGACACTATTTGGAAGCTTTTAAATTTATAAAATCAAAGAAAAAGCTACGAACGATAACATAAAGCTTGTCTAATTTCTATTAGCATTTCGAATAAAAAGCTCCACTCAAGACCGTAAAAGCAAAAAAAATGCATTCACGAAACACAAAGCGATACACTGTGAGCAATGCGTGAATGATGGATCTGGGTAAATTATTATTGATGAGGTTTTAAAATATCACAAAAAACGACATTTAGATGTCAGGTGAATCGGAGTGGTTTGGTTATTTTTTGTACGTTTTTGAAACATTGCATTGTATTTTGTTTGATTGGTTCAGTAGGTACTCCAGAAAGAATTCTGAATGAAATTTTGGATATTTTCTCAGACGTTTTTTTTACTACAAAAATTATTTCTCGGTCACATAATGACAAATTTAATGATATAAACTTTAAATATGTATCAATCATTAATATTTTATTAGACAAGACGCAGTCATTAAAAATCGTATATTTATGTCGCTAGAATTGTATTAAGAGCGTATAACCAGCCAGCGGCCGAAAATCCACATTTCGTCGAAAGATGTTCTTAAGATCGTATAGGGCGGTTCCAATGAGAAAGATTAATAACTCTCCGTACCAGCTTTTTAAAATATAACTAAATATCGATTAATTTATACCTTCATCCAAAAATGCTGAAAGGCGTGTTGATAAAACTATTCAAATTATGTACTTTTTGTAATTATTTTTTGATCATAAGTATTTATCATTTTTCAATAATGTCTCAGCAAAATAAGAATTTAAAAAAAAAGAAATATATTAGTCTGTAAGTGCGCAAATAAATACACAAACGGACCAATTTTCATCAAGAAACACATGTACTTATATATTTTTTTATGATTTTATTTAAACTAAAATTAAAATTCTGTTACATACGTTTACCAGATAATGTATTGATTTATTTTACTACATAATTATATGATTTGAAATGGTTGTTGTATAATAAATGTACTTTTTTGAAAATTTAACAAATCCGCCAACGACCTATGGTATAACTTTATTATACTAAAAATTATCATTTTTTCTGAAAATTTAAAACATACTAGATAAAAGAACAATCTTTCGAAACCAATTTATAATTTTTTGTGGAAAAGAGTCAATAAGTCTAAACGCTGATTTTAAAATGACATATTTCTGGTGTTCTCTGGTTATACGCTTTTAAGTTTGTCCAATCACTCACGATCACCCACGCTCTTATGGTCAACATTTTGAATAATTATGTACTATTAGGATTAATTATTTAATTTATATCATTCAAAAAATAATTATCATCAGTGTTCAATCAGCTAACTTGTGTTGTTTTATTCCAGTCGTTGCAAAGCGCGGCGCGGCGTGCGGGCACCTCGTGCGCCAACTGCAAAACCACCACCACCACGCTCTGGAGGCGCAACCAGAACGGGGAACCTGTCTGCAATGCATGTGGACTGTACTACAAACTACATAATGTAAGTGCAATAATCTTATAATTCGGCCCAATCTGTTTTCACAAAAACTTAAGTTATTTACCTACGCACCGAGAATGAAACTATTACTCTTCATTTTATTTTTAATTTATTTTATTTTATTTTATTTTATTGATTAGGGAAAATCATTTAAATTAATAACATTGATAATACACATAATATCCAATAAAATATTTTCACATAATTAACAAGTAAGGGTCCTGTACCCGTAAGAAGTTAACAAAAATATAACATTGGAAACTGTAAAAAAAAGGAGATATAAAAACACAATAAAAACCATTATATATATTTTGTTTAATTGTATATTATATGTATTGGTTAATAAAAAATAAAAATATCTTGTTTAGAAAGAAAAAAAAACTATAATATAAACTAATAATCTGCTTACTAAATTTAAAAACATAATGTAGTCAGAATCAGAAATCTATTCTCAATACACAAGAGCAATAATAATATGTACATACCTACAACTCAGAGTGAACACAATAGTACGTCGAATGGCAAGTAACTGGAAAGGAATCACAGCAATAATGTGATAAATTGCAAAACGGTAAAAAAATTATTTAATGTTAGCTATGACATATTTTTTTAAGGTGCTTAAATTACATGAGAATATGTCTATATTATTAAAATTCTTATCAAATACATTGCATGCTCTGAATATGAAAGCATTTTGTCTGAGATTAGTAAAACATTTTTGAAGATGAAAAAGTGATTTTTCTCTGGTTCTAACGCCTGGGTCTCTAAAATTAATCTCAGCCAAAAGGGGCGAACAATCAATAAAACCATTGATAATTTTATGAAGATATATTATATATGCGGAGTCTCTTCTAATTTTTAATGAATTAAATCCATAAAGGTCCATCGAGCCGTTTATGTCATGATAACCAATATTAAACTTGAAATTTAAATGATGTTCTTTGGCTGTCTTCAATGCGTTTAATATAAATATTATATTGAGGATTCCATATTTGAGAACCGAATTCAAGATGACTGCGAACACATTCATACTGGCTATGGCCATATAATGGGTCATGTTATTAGTTGTTGATTAAATGTTTTTTTAACGTTGTTTATTGTAAATACTAGTCCTGAAGTGTTTGTTACCTCTCTCACGAAGCTCGCCTCAAGATTTTATATGTATCTTTTAACACACTTTCTAAATGACAACCAATTAAAAGTGATCAGAATGCTTTACGCAAATAATTACCGAGTTCGCTTTTACTAGAATTAAACTGGTATCCTTCAAAGTCGTGTAGTTTACAGCAATGTTAATCTGATACATTTATTACTTAATCCCAACCACCAGAGTGGGCAATAAATAAATGTAAAAAGATATTTGATCTCCGGTGCGATTGTTGTCGTGGCTAAATGGCAATCGAATAAGTACCCCCCGCTAGGGGCGCCCCTGGGGCTGCGGCGACTTAGGGCCCGATTGTTCGGGGCTTATGACAGCGGGGCCCGGCTCCCTAATCGGGTTTATTACCCCTGCCCCTCTCCCCGTGCGTGCTCTAGGTGACGACGAGGAATAGTTGGACGCCTCTGCCGATGCCAAGGGTTGCCTACACACTATCCTACACTACAGCTATACACGCGACTCCTACCTAAACACATTATCAAATAACAGAATGGTTAAGATAACTTTTCGCATGCTGAACAATAATTTTGTCTGCTTATCGTGGCTGACTGATTGCTAGCATAATTTTACATACTTTCTCGTGAACCGCGAACTTACCCCTTCATGTTCAAATTCGGGAAACATTTACGTTTCAGATTGTTTATCGACGGTAATGCGATATGAAAATAAGAAAATAAATACGTCGAAAGCGTCATAATATTTTATATTTGTTTTGCGTGAAATAAAAATTTCGCACGCGACAGCCACTTTCCCGCGGGTTTTTTGTTCAGTGTTGCTCGAATTCGTGTTCCATATCTCTAACAACTTCATTTAGGAATATTGATTACAAAGACTAGCTTTAACTTTCCCCGTTGTAGGTCGCAGTAAACTCGCGTTATTGTTATCCAAATAATAAGAAAACAATAAATAAACGGTTTTTAGGGTGATTGGAGAACAGATTTCTGGAACGTATTTATGACCTTAACCTGCCGAGTCGGGTGTCATAAATGATTTTAACGTCGAAACAATAACATATCGCGAAACAAAGTAACGATAAAATGGTGCTCGAGAGATGTTATTGTTGTTTATTGAAAACTGTTGTTTCCGGTAACAGTCGCTAGGGGATGGGGAGTGAGTAGAGAGGAAGCTGTAATGATATGTCCGCAGTAAGTAGCAAGGTTACAGTATGTTGCAGAGTGGCTGTTAGCGCTAGGGGAAGTGATACCAGGTAAAGCGCTGTTAACAATATCTACTTCATGTTGAACTAAATCGGACCATTCTACTAAATAAAACCACTTATTACAAACCAAAGCTTCTAAAACCCTCTTAATTATAAATTTTTGTTTTTATTTGAGACACAAATAGGATATTTATAAACATTTTTTGTAGGTAATATAAAACAAATTAAAATAAAAATATAAATACCACTAGACTAATGTGTTTGCAGTAATCAAATTTGCAATTCACAGAAGCAAACACGTGAAAAACAATGTACTTATTATTTATACCTAACTTGAAAACTAAAATACAAAATTTGAAATACATGATAAATATACAATATTTATGAAGTAATTATTGAAAGGTAATGAAACAACAATTTTTTGTTTGTTTTTTAGATGCACTATACTCTAATTTAAGCAAAGCGCCAAGTAACCATAGGCCATAAGACATACCTAATATAATTCAAGATGCGTTGTAGAGATAATATATCTTTGCTTGGGTAATTGTGTATTGGATGTTTAAAAAAATATTTAATTTAATTATTATTTTGTTTTTGTTAGAAAGCTGAAGAATGAAACAAATAAAACATCAAAAGAACATTGTCAAATTGAATCAAGAATATAAATTTAAACGGAATTGATAATCGCCGCACTTGTAGCATCTTTGGGCATTTGTGGGGTAAGAGGGGACTGCGGGAAGGTATTCCAAACTAGTTTGAAAAACCTTTTTGAAAATTTTGGTACTCTCGGTGTACAGATACATTCAAAGTATATTCTCTTTACCGTGATACGCCCTACCTACATAATAATTATATCGTATAATATCCACTTACGCATTAATATCCTTTAAATCAGTGGTTTATTACACATTCAACACATTGAACTGAAAGTTTGTGTTAAAATTTATGACTTTTTCGCGCGTCTCTGAGGGTGAACAAACACGAACCGAGGCGCAGTAATTTAATTTGTAATGCAATACTTTGTAAGTTTATGTAATATCTCAAGACACGAATAAACAAACAAATAAAATAACACGAATAATAAAATAACATCAATTTTGTTTTTTTAAAAGATTTGGTAGAAAAACAAAACACTGCGAATGAAAAGCTTAAAATATAAAATACTACCTAATCAAAATGATTGGGGACCAGTGATAAGTTATAGCTACCCGCTGAGTAAGTTAATACGCCATATTATAACAAGTATAAAGGTAGGTAATGTACTCAAAGGAAGCGATTCTTTTATTGTGACTGCTCCTTGCTCCTTGTTCCTTGCTACATGCGGAGATGGACTAAACAAACACTTGGCATTCACTTACAGCCCTCAGCCTCTTTTCAGCGATGTTATTCTTACAGGAGGTTTGACATTATTTATAAACTGTCGCATTACCTGCACTTGAATCAGCCACACGGTGGCTACAAAGTAATATGATACTTTAATAAAGATTCTAAAAATTACTACCGACTTCGCTCGAATTTCAACACAATTTTAGGGTAATATTTTTTATTATTGACTATATTATGATGTCTTGTCTTATTCTGGAAACAAAATTGAAAATAGCTGCAATGACCGAAACCTTATATATATTCAATACAAAACTGTAGACATTTAATGATGCCAAAGCTCACGGTTAGCCAGATTTACTGTTGCAAACAGATTTTCTGCAAAGTAAAAGAATAGAGGGAAGGATTTAATTATTGTTTCAAATTCAATTTAGCGGAAAAGTGTTTTGGCTTTTTTATTCATTTTGTGGTGAAAGTTAATTGAGTCAGTCATATGCAGTGACCAGCAAATTTAGCTAATGCAAAGAAAATTTTGGCGAAACTCGTGTTATTTTTGCCAAATTCGCGTTGTATTTGGGGAAAGCTTTGATATTTGACAACAAAGGTATGTTAACTTTTTGCCACTTTTTGGTATTTTTAAGTCTAAGTAGGTAATTCTAGCCTGTGTGGCGTTTTCGACGTGAAGTTAGCTGCGTTCAAAGCGTGTCCAAGCCATCGGCATCGACAAACTTTTAGAATGTAAAGTATCTCCTACATATTTTAAAATACATGATAACCGCCTGAAAAGTATGAAAAATCTGATTTTTCACCCAAACATTGAGAATTATCCTTTATTCAATGAAAATTGTAAACTTCCAACTTTTCGTAAAAATGAAAAATTTTGCGTAAGAAATTGCGGTAAGTAAACGCGGCAATTTCTTGTCTCTAGTCTAATAAAGGTAAGAAAATAACTATTAAAATCTAAATGTTTTTAAGATGACGAAGCCTAGACATTTTATAATCAGCCTGTTCTTCATAGTTAAGAATCAAAACATTTTGATAGTTTGTATGTTGTAATGCATCTCGGGGAGGGTAGCATTGCCAAGTTGTAGTAAGTACAAAAGATTGCTCTTCAAGTATCGGCCCTTTATTCCCGTGTTGAGTTACAATAATTTGACTGTTGAGTGGCTCCCAGAGTGGCGGCGCGGTGCTTTGCCAAGGTCCACGGATCTCATCCCCTATGCCTTCTGCGCTCCGGGACCCGTGGATTCCTAGGGGCGGTAAGTGGGATCATTCCAAAGGTTCTATTCATAAATATAAAGTTTCAAACAGTTAGACCGATTAAACTTTTCTCAAAACCTTATTAGTTTCTAAAACTTGCAATAATGTATTGTGGAAGCTAAGGTAGCTCAGTGGCAGAGTAAAGTAACATTGATACCCAGTGAAAATAATTCCTAGGAATACATTTAAATATTATCATCTATAGCCATCGATCAATTAAGTCTACGTCAATGTCTATAGCACAAATTTTATGATTTTAAAGAGAGATGGGAAGGCTGAAAGAGATATTGAAAGAAGGGTGAATGCAGGTAACTCTATTAATGGAAGACTGAACGCCGTTGGCACCAACAAAAAACTGTCCAAAAACGCGAAACTAGCCGTCCATAATGGAGTACTGGTACCTACCCTGATGAATGGCAGTGAAGCATGGAACTGGCAGAGGAAGGGTGAAAGTAGACTGAATGCTGTAGAAATGAGATCCCTGAGGCGTATGTGTGGTAAAACTATGTACGATCGTGTGAGAAACGCGGAGATCCGCAAAGAATGCAAGGCTGATGTAAGCGTAATGAGTAAGATCAAGAAAGGAACGCTCCGATGGTTCGGGCATGTAGAGAGAATGAACGAGGAAAGGAGTGTAAGGAGAATATATGACGCAAATGTGAATGGTAGAAGAAGTCGGGGACGCCCGAGAAAGACATGGCACGACCAAGTGAATCAGATACTTGAGTCGGGCCATGTCAGGAGTCAGAATAATAGAAGAGCATGTATGAGACGGTGTATGAATGTGAACGAAGAAAGGAGTGTGTGCCAAGACCGAGTTGTTTGGCGGTCCGTCCTCTCTGCCTACCCCTGCGGGGAAACGGCGTGATGGTTAGTTAGTTAGTTAGTTAGTTAGTAGGTTAATATGTAGGTAAACAAGTCCCAGCGAGAGCTCATGTGGACGTCATCGACGTTCGTCCTCTTCCTTCTCATCTTGTTTGAAAACGAAAAAAGATAGAATTTAGAACAATTTCGTCGATAGCCCATTCCTCTTGTCATGCTATGATTTACATATATGCACCAGAACTATATACAACCGGAAGATACTAGAATAATGACTTCACATACGATATCGCGTTTCGCCCAGATTTAAAAAGTTCCTTTTCAAAACCAATAACATTATGGCATCTTGTCTTATTCGCACGGGTTTTTAAACAATAAGCTTCATAGCCCATTTTGGAAATGACGTTAATCGATTGCGAACTGAAAGCAGTAGCTTTGATCTCTAAATTATAAACATGACACGCACATTTTAAAATTCCAAAGCTTATCTTTCTGGAGATATTACTTGTCGATATAATCAGATTAGGTACTAAAAATAATAATTGAAAAATTGTATACCGCCGTTTTCGGGAAAAAATAACCTCAAGAGTGCTCTCTACGTTTATATATATATATAGAAATTTTGATATTCCACTATTTTTTATCTCTGTTTAAATACGAAAACTCCTATTTTTGTTTTAGTTTTTTCGAGTCTTCCCATTTTACAAACCAAAAAAAATACTTGCCATCAACCAAAATAAAATAAATATACCGAAAATAAAAGTTCCATTTAAACTTTTGAAGGATATCCGCGTAGATTACGATAAAACTTAAATAACGCGCATAAATAAGTTTTTGAAAGTTTGGCTTGATTAAGTTTAAATTCAAAGCCCGTTTTGAACTTTAAATCCACAGAAGCCGTAAGCTTTAACTTATCCCGGCTGTTGAATTCAGAACCATTAATAATCTTTCAGAATAAACCGTTTCTATAATTTCCGTGGACTAGGTACCGTAGAGGGAATTCAAATAAATGTTTAGTTTCACGGAAAAAATAAAGGCATAATCAGTGTTTCGAATTAATGATTTATTAATTGTCGAACATTCGGCTTAAATCAGCATTTTGTTTCTAAATTATTTATTAATGTTTTCAAGAGTAAAATAATAGAACATTATGAAGTACTGCCAAAACAAGTAAAAGTCAATGTATAGTAGGTAAAGCAAATCGTGTAAGGCTCGTCGGTCAGCGTGTTGTTATTTTAGGAGGGAATAAAAACAAAAGTGTTTGAAGTAAAAGTAAACGAGGAGAACAAAGCTCGGATCCCTCCGTAATATCGGATCTAAAATGGCGCACGCACTTCCTGCCTCGGAGCTTTTTATCGTTCTTCCGTCGTTCCCGCGCTTTAGGACATTTCCGGTTTGCCAAATAGACGGGACTCGTCGGAAAGGAAAGGGAGGTAAAATATATATTATATTTACAAGTGTTTTTCCATCGTCATTACTTTGCTTCTATCACAAGGACTAATTTGGCCATTATTTCAGATAATATAAAATAATTCATCGGAATTTTATCCAGTTCCAACAAAAATATTATGTTAACATTAAACATTTAACCATTCATATTTGATGACTAAATCCGCAACCGAACACGAGATTTCAATGATCTTTACCACAACTTAAATGTCTAGCTGTCATATTTTTTTACGATATACATTAAACGAAACCTTTCTCGCTGAAAAGAAAAAGCTTTTAGTCTTCCTGACTCGTATAAAAAGAGCGTCATCTATCGCGTCTCTAGAAATGACGGAGAGTTGTTTGGTAGTGGGGAACACAATGACAGAACACGGGCCAATACGCAGCCGATCTGCGCGCATCTTCTGACGACGCAGCATTCCAACTTCTGAAAGAATAAAGTATAAAGTGTAATGCCTCTCCAGATGTCAGGGCTTAACCCAAACGGCACACGGCACAATGGCCCGAATAAAACCGTCAATTGACGTCCTATCAGAAAGGCCAATCTTCAGAGATGAAACTTACTATAGACTACAGAGCCATCAGCGCACCCGCCCGGGGAAATTCAAAACTAAACCTAGCCCGGGCGTATCTACCCGTTATACCTATCATTTTATCTGTCATTCTTTACAAGAAGTAATACATTTCTAGGAGATATGAAACTTATGAAGAATTTAAGCAAATCAGAAAGTTTGCTATAGATATTATGAATGGAATGGACAATGCTCTGCTTTCTTCAGCCACAGAATTAGTAGGTACAATCGTTCTTTAGTACGTAGTATATACCTTTCTGTAGATAACAAAAAAACTAGAAAGTGAGTAAAAGTGTCTGTAGTTTTGTCTTCCATAATTTATTTGTAATTATATTCTTTATGCATCTACTAAATCACTGTCAAGTATTTGGTGAATTAAATATTGATAAAAATGCAGATATCTACACATTAGTGCACGATAGCAATCGCACCCGTGTTCAGTTTCGAGTATTCCGCCACGAAAGGTTTGATACATCTGCTTTTCTAGACTCAATAATACCATGGCTGATCACAAAGGATCTGAAGAGATGGACATCTCCCGCCTATCGCTTGATCTGTGTGAAGATTGGAAAAATCACAAATGAGATAAGGCGCGGCTTGCTCTAAATAACGGAGCGGGTTCTAGTAGGTAGGTATCCAGTTAGGAGTAGCGAAGACAATTTGCATTAGACTATTAACTAGAGATTTTATTAAAAAAATAACTATGACGATGGAAAGGGTATATAGATATTGAACAATATCCAGACAAATCGAAACGAATAGACAAATCATTATTACTTCGTAACTTCAAATAGAAAATTGATATATCTTGTCAGATAAGGTAGTCGATTAAATGACAATTTAACCGAAATATTATGTGATATCAATGCAATGTGTCAACCTAAATCTGCGGGGAGCAGAAAAAAGTGTACATTTATTAATTGAGTGTACCTACGCTCACATTTCAGCGTTTCACGGAAACCTAAATTGAGGTATTATGAAGCTTATCTGCGTCATCTCGGAAATCTTTTATCGAAAGTGGACGCCACGCTGAATACAAAAGGGAAAGTATCTAAGTCTCTTGCAGAAGTTGGTGGCTTTCTCTAGAGAAGTGCAGATGCGGGGCCCTAGGGCTGTGCCCGATGGCGAATCAGATAAGATAAATATCTACCCAGCATCCAGTGCTAGGTATCTACATACCTTCCTACCTTCTTCCCCGCCAAGGGACTCCTCGACATCTCTCGTACGCACATTTTTTAGAGGGCTTTCGCTATTCTCTCTCGATCTCGTCCTCAGATAAGGATATGTTTGGTGTCTTCAAAAATAATGGGGACATATTTAGGTGTGTGTCTTAAAAGGGATTTCGTCATTGTTCCGTTTGACATGTTTAGTAGTAATCTTTTAAATGCAGTGAGGTATTTCGAGTACTTTTTCAGATGCATTATATTCTTTAGCTAGTCTATTTCTTGCATTTGTATTCATAAATTCAGCTCAAATAAAATATTACGCTTAGGTTGGTACTTACCCGTATGAACGTTTTAATAAATAATTTATTGAATCAAGGAAAAGGATTTGATATCAGTTTAAATCAGTTTTTTTGTATAATGGAGTGGTTGTGTATTATTTACGTACCTCGAGCTTTAGAAATAATTATTTATGACGTCAGAGCACGCCTGTCAACAGCTAATCCAAGCATGAACGCCGCACGTCAAAATAAGTGAACGTTAAAAATTGCACAATTAAAATGTTTTCAATTATAGTTTTCTCCTGTTTATTAATTCATTAAAAAAACACTTAAAACTCGAAATGCTCGCAATTCTCAAAATGTGAGACAATTTAATGAATATTGTCAGCGCCCGTGACGAGATCGTAGGCCGATTCTGAAATAGTAACTGCCGACGGGATGGTCGCTAGATGAGAACGGAGATACCCTGGATCCGGGCCATCTTATCGCCTCATCATCACCTGCCGTTGCCGCCCATACCCGTTCCTGTACCATCTAGAGATGGCAAGCAGAAGCCAGCAGCAGCCACTCTATCGTCAGCACAGGAATATCGCGGTGTCGACAATTACCGCACTTCTACCTCCTGTTTTAGATCTCTTACCGAAGCAGACTATCATGCCACACGAAATATTATGCGTAATCGCACGAAAGCGAATCAAAACTGTGGTTTTTGTGTTAATTTTGCACAAGGTGCTACAGTTTACTATTTAAAGGTTTATGTTGTTCAAACTTACGTAAAATGTGTTCATAATTTTAAAAGAATGTCGGATGAAGATTTCAGTATCAAATAAATTAAAGAAGATGTTCGGAATTCCGCGAAAACAGAACTATAGAGTCAGCATAACAGAAGCGATGGATATGGAATTTAAATAATAATATGTATCTTCTTTTAGAACACCTTATGCAATGGTTTCTACAAATTTAATTCAGATATTCGATTGTATAATTAGTCGTTTCAATGTTTGTTAAAATTTGACTAAGTTCTTGGTGTTATTAGAATGCTAGATGCTGGCCGAGCCACCGTCAAATGAGCAGTGCCAGTGCAGTGGGGCGACTGACCGATATCGATCTCGATCTCGAATACAAGCGCGCCTATTCATCTAGAATCGTCTCCAGATCAGTTGACTTTCCACTCATCCGATGGGTGGATTCCTGGACTGACTGAAGTCTGCATCTGTACTCTGTACCCGTGCTCCGCTCTGCTCGAGGTAGGTACTAGGTACGAGTATCATATCATCTGAGTCAGAGCAGCGGCAGCGGTCACGACTGGAGCAGGGTTGGGATGAGTGATGAGGGGAAGCTCTTGCTCAGGCAGCATTCTTCAAATCATTGCTCAGAGCCCACTCTGCACAAAGAAATGTGGAAGCGAGCATAGTTTTATTATTTAAATCATTAATAAATGAATGTTACACATGTCATTTCGAAACACGATGAGGTACCAATCGTTAATCATTTTGGGTTGAAATCATTTTCAAGGCTTAGTACGTACCTACTGTACAGAAAATATTTAGTTTTGTAATCCAGGAAAATGTTGAAATTTGGCGAGAGCGTACCGTGACGCTTTGAAATGTATGTTTTTATTGTCCCCAGATCCTAGTAATGTCTGTTGCTACTACGGAAAGTGTTCTAAATTAAAAGGCTTTAAAGATTCCGTAGACAAATGGCCCATTTAGGACATAACATATCGGTCTGCGGGGATAATCTTCCTAGAATACACAGTGTCTAGGTGACAATACAATGCGCATGTGTTTTAGGCGACTATTCCCATTTGGCCATTGTTCTGGTAGCCTTAATCCTTGGCTTATGTCTGGACCAACGTAATCTGGCGCCTCAAATCAGAGGTGCTTCTGTTAAACGCAATGTTTTCTATGAGAAGCGGTGTCAAATATGTAAGGATAAAATCAAAGATGGATCCCGAGATTGAGCCGATGTTTTCATCACGGTGTTGAGGAGATGCTTGATAAGAGATACATTTACCTTCTTGTTTGTATTTTTGTGTTTATTTTAATACAAAACAGATGTTTTCTTTGGTTGAAATGCGTTTTGGTGTTTGATAGACAGGCTTTCAAGAAAGCATGATAGTGTGACTAAATTCAAAGAAAAAATTCAATAAAGGCGCATTTTCTAAAACCACGGATTACATAGGTAGTTGTATAATCTGGTTTTATCTCTGTTGTGATTTAGAAGTATTTTATTATTCGCAAACAAAGAAAAGATCATAAATGATAACTGATGTAACAGAAAACTTAATATTTGAAAGAATTATTACAAATATTCTCCTCTAAGGTATAGGTGGCTATTAATTAACTTGGGAGGTACATGCGTTATTCAAATAATATGTATGTATTATATGTATATACCTGCAAAGGTAACGTAACGATAACTCTGACATGGGTATGAGTCACGTGAACAGTTAGATCGCGCTATTGGAGCAAATAATCTGCATTAGGATTGAATTAGATCCGTGATATTCAAACATGGCGATCTTCGGAAATGAATGATGGCGTTGTGCGGCGTGTGTGATGTTTGTGTGGAGGGCACCGGTGATTGTGACTGTAGGGCTGGCTGCAGGAAGGGGGGCAAGGAAGGGGCAGGCGGGGGCCTGTGTCCGGTAGTGTCCTGATGCTATCGGCGGTCGTTAGGGAGCGCGTCCATCACCAGCCACCGATGTAGATGGCCGATAGCGCGGGTTATCTTTGGCCCGGGCCTACACCAAGCCGCAGATACCATCGAGATGAATGACAAACATCGACAAGATTAATACCTCGCATCAAAAGTAGCGAACCGACCCTTCCGCGTTGATCTCGGAGTCGGCGCGTCAAATATACCTTTCAACAAATTCACGACCCACTTTGTGAGGCTTGAACGCTTCTGGATGGAGCTTATCTCTTAGTCGACCGATTACACCGGCTGCCAAACACACGAGAGGAATTCTCTTCTAAGCTCGATACGCCACAATTCATGTTATAGTTTTAACACAAGCCGCTATACCTGTTTGTTCATAAAACATATCAGAACTAACTATGTCACCGAAGTGGAATCAAGATTAAACGGAGATAAGATTGTACTGTTCAATCGCGGTAGCCATATTTAGATTCGTTCCTTGATCTTGACTCGATGGCGCAATGAGCTTTAAAATTCAATGACTTTATTTTATTATAACATTATGTTAAAATTATATGACTTGTTTGATTTTTTTTTTCATATTTTATCGACAACTAATACGTTACCATTATCTAATCAATATTTACATCTAGATTTGGTTTGAGATACGTGGTTTTAGGCGGTGCATTTTTTAAATGATTTAAAGTTGAATTGGATAATTCTGTGTGAACTATTTCACTTCCTTATTTTATAATACGAAGCTATCCACTGTAACAGGTACCTACTTATCTATAACCCAGACACAACAAGTAGCTGGGGTACATCTCCAGACGGTTTTTTTACCAACGTGTCATGTATACATCAAAATAGATTTGTTATAGGTCAAAAACCTTTGGTAGTATTCTAAAATAAGCTCCCTTCTTTTAATCGTTCCACAAGAGTGTGAAGAATCAGAATAATACGTTTGCTCTACACCACAACACGATAATACAGTAATAAAGAGGAGGTAGCGAGACCATTCTGTGTAACGGACTAGTGTACTGCAAATTTGCATATCAAATAACCAGATTATCGCTTTATTCTTTATGTAGGTACCGGAACAAAGAGAGTTTCAGAACTAATGCGTACCTTTGTTTATTTTGCAGGAAGCTTTCGTTATTAAATTATAACAGCATCTATTCTACAATATTTTAAATTTTTTTAGTGTTAAATCTTAATTAAAAAAATTGGAAAGCATCAATTAAAAAGATTTTTCAACTTACCTGGCTACATAAGCGTCTTCACACTGTCCAAAGAGAAAGGGTGTAAAATCAGTTTCCAAATATATAAATAGGTTATTTGGAAATGTATAAAATTTTCACAAACACCTTAGAAATTGCGGGATGTACTTAAATAGATAATATTAAATAATTTTTGAGGTGCAGATGTTATCGATGCTTATTTTAGTGTTTACTTTTACTGTTTCCATCTAGAAAACGAGTGATTTTTGTATTTCACGTGATCATTATTTAAATGAGGATATTTCGTTAGTTAGTTGGTTGGTTGTGTCGAACAGGTAGTGTAGGTATACGAAGTGTATTGCCTGGCCTAGCAGAACACAATAATTATCTGCTCTGTGGGCAAGCTTCGCGTTCATTTTCAGATTGCGCGTCACGCCGCCGTCCGCCA
This sequence comes from Limnephilus lunatus, assembly GCA_917563855.2. Classification (NCBI taxonomy): domain Eukaryota; kingdom Metazoa; phylum Arthropoda; class Insecta; order Trichoptera; family Limnephilidae; genus Limnephilus; species Limnephilus lunatus. Next base: position 65,972,975 of record OU830597.1, on the reverse strand, counting down.
CAATTTTCTCATTACCTTCAATTAAAATGAAAACAGTTAAATTCCCGCTTCTTTGTTTCGAGCATATTCAAAATGTAGAACAATAATAATAATAATAATAAGCTCGAGCAGAACAAAGAATATGACGAAAGTCGCCATTACGGATGGAATGAAAAATATAAAGGAAACTGTTGCGGTGTTACCACGTTTAATAGCTGAGTTTCGTGGCACTCGCCGCGATTTCACTGGCAGATACTGTCACTGGAAATGTTAGTGGCCGTATCAATGTTATGAGTGCTGAAATTCGGAAACAAAAACTAATTTTGTAATGCTCGTCAAATGTCTCTTGTTTTTTTTTTTAATTAGGTTATTCGAAACACCCAGCGATTTCTGTTCCGGAAGTTATCAACGTCACTGAGCGATTAAAATTAAATTATTTATCTGCATAGTTTCATGGCGGCAAGTAGAAAATCTAAATACATATATAAAAATGAATCCCGCTTCCCTTGGTCACGCCATAACTTCAAAACGACTTTACCTATTTCACTCACCTTTAAAAAAAAAACTAATATCTACTTTGTAGAAGGTTCTTACGCAAAATTTAAAAAAAAAAACTTCAAAACGACTTTACCTATTTCACTCACCTTTAAAAAAAAACTAATACTTTGTAGAAGGTTCTTACAAAAATTCAGAAATTGCGCAGAAAATTGGATAATTTCAGTAAAATTAACGACTATTTTAACTTCGCGCGTTTTATGTATGTGAATTTATCAGGCAGGTGTTTTTTTTGTAGCAAAAGAATTGTCTATGAACTTTTTAAATTATAGATATTTTAATAAGGCGGCCCCTAGACGATCTATTATATTGAGCAACATTACGAATTGTCCAATATTATTGACCGTTTGGGGTTAATATTGAAGATTGCGTAATGATTAAGCAAAATTTATGCGAGTTTAATTTTTATTTAATCATTGTGCAATCTTCAATATTCACCCCAAAAGTTCAATAATATTACACAATTCGTAATATTGTAATTCAAAATAAATTTTAAAAAATTGATTGTTCTTATAAGATAAGAAAACATATATTTGAAATATATGAAAAACAGGTGGCACGCGAGCTGTTTGAAAACTGAATGTACTGGGACTGAATATATGGAACGCGGGAGGGGGGTCGGCGGGACGTGGGAGCGGGAGAGGGGAGAGGGGTGGCGGGGAAGGTGGAAGGGGAACGCGGTAGGGGAAGGGGCACGGGGACGCACGGGAAAAGACATGCAGGTAGAAACAATTTATTTCTTTGAATATGGCATTGCAACGCATGCCGGGCACCAGCCAGTTCTAAATAAATATCTAGCATTGCTACTACATGACTTTCCGGCATAAAACTGGAAATAAAAGTCAGGTATTAATTGGCATTTTTTATATAAATATCTTAATTGCTATTTTCACACCGCTCGCACTTTTAACGTAAGAAAAAACTTATATGAATAACTCATACGGAGGAATTGAATAAAAAGTAAGTGGTAGTGTTCAGGTGTCTTGAAAAGGAGAGGCAGGATTCAATTAGACCTAATTGGCCACGCTTGTGAATGAATAAAAGTATTACACTTGTTTTATTTCAGCTTTGAAGCATAAACACAAAGCAAATAATCACAATAGTAAACGCAGTATTTCTGCTGCTTTAATTTTAATTCTGAAATTACTCACACCTTTATTTGACGGGTAATTTAACCCGTATGCCTAATTATGAAGTAATTCTGTTATCCAAGAATGCCTACTTTTTGAGGAACAGTCTGACAGATTACTTTATTTTAGTACACATTTAAAAATCAACCTAAATGCGATGTGAATAAATTACACATTACCGACTTGGTACTTTTGTCTACCTATGTATATACGAGTATATTACCAATATATTATTATATATCTATTATAAAGATGTTTTGAAATTTATCTAAAATCTTCCCGGAACAACTTGACGAGTATAAAAAGGGAGATTTAAAGATTTTTTTACATGTCATCACTGGTCCGCCCCACCCCTCATCCCGATCCTAATTGTCCAATACCTACCGATTTTGTCGTTGTTTTATGTTGAAACAAAAAATCAGCAAATGTTATCGGAGACCAAAATTTTCATTTACATTTTTTACTCCAAATAATGTCAGGATTATCTTGTTAAAGGAAGTCAAATACGTCTTGTAACTAACTAACTAACCATCACGCAAAGACGAATCGCCAAAGAACTCGAACTTGGCATACACTCCTTGCCTCGTTCACATTCATACATCGTCTCATACATGCTCTTCTATTATTCTGATTCTTGACATGGCCCAATTCAAGTATCTGATTCACTTGGTCGTTTCATGTCTTCGGGCGTCCCCGAACACCTTGTATATTAATTGCAGTACGTAGGTACATTAGATGCTCTGAAAAATACATATAACTTATTTGATTAATTTTTATTTCTAGACTGAAGTGTTAGTTACATTATTTTACAAAATGGTTAATTTAATTTCATAATATTAACGGTACCTACGTAGGTATCTAACATCTACCTAATTTTTCCTATTAAAACTCAGTATTGTGTACTGATTTAATAAAGCCTTCAGAACTCATTGAATGGGCACATTAGTTAGTCTATTACACTATTATTCTTTAGTATTCCATTTTGTGTATTTTTGGAATTATATCTGTCGACATAGTCCCATGTATTAGGTTTTATACCATTGTCTACTTAAGTTTTGTTTGACAATGAAATGGAAATGGGAAAATTTAATTATGCGTTTGATTTATGCATTACCAGGCTCTTAATAATACACGGTTGGAGTGGTATATCTAAGATTCTCTTAAAATGTAGTATAAGAATAATAAATGGTATAAGAACACGCGTTGTATCAACAATAGGTAGATAACTTTCTATTGATTGATTTTTATATAATTTCGTTTGATGTTGTTGTTGCTATATTCATATTTTCATTCATATTTTTGTTATGCTACCACCAGTATACGCGCATTCGCCTAGTATGGTGGGTAAATTTTAAAATAAATAAATACATTCTGCAGTTTTATGATTGTGTGATTATAATGAAAAATAGACGAATTACAAGGAAATAAATATTTCCGAAATGTGGGTCACATTTGATTTTTAAAAAATCACAATAAATAGAATATTATGTTAAAAGGACTAATACTGTTTAAGGGCCAGTTGTTTCAAAGAATTTGAGCAATTCATCAAATTAATTAATAAGGTTCATTTTCAAGTTCTTTAAAAGCTCAAATGAAGTTCTGATATTATTTCAGCTACACGAAAAAAGTAATAATTTAATAACAGAACTATAATAGAAATTTCACACTACTTGAAAATTGATGAAATTCTGTAAAATAACTGGTCTTAAATAAATAAATGTTATTTATACCAGGGTGGGAAAGCGGTTGGAGTATCTCGAGTGGTCTTAATTAGTGGTGCAGGTAATAATTGTATAGCTCCAGATTTTCAAAAATACTACCTGTACCTACTTAAATGGTAAATATATTGTTATTTAAATCAAATAGTTGAGTACTCTGTAGGTACCTACTTATAGTTGATTTGACGCGTAAAAGCTGTTTTTACATTCCAAGACATTGAGAACTCGTAGAAAAAAACATTAATTTGTTATTGTGTCTCAAAAGCGTTTTTGATGATTTTTGAATCATAAAATAAATAACATTGAAAAAAACTTAACAAAACTTATTTAATTTTATTTTCTAAGCATTTTGGCGCACAAACAATCCATCAAAAAATATGCAGCATAAATAATATTTTAATTGATATTTTCAACAGGCGTAATTCAGAACATCTCGAAAGAGGCTGTATCTCGTGTTCCGAAATTGACAATTATTATTTAAAGACGGGGATTGGGCCGGAGTAAGTGTTGGACTTGACATAAAATATCACGTGGGAGCAGAAGCAACGGCTACCGACTACTCCACCACTCCGTTATTGCTACCGTCTTCGTCTGCTTCTGAGTCTGGAAGTGACCGGCGAGTTAGTGTTTTTATAAGGGACTTGTCCGATACTGATTTACGCTGATTAGATACAGCTCTGCTCTCTGCTCACTGCTTCTGTTGCCCGGATGATTTAAGTGCTATGGAATTTGCATATATTTTTAAATAATACGTACGTTACATTTAACTGACACGTTATTTATGTGCTCACAAATAGTTTTGGTTTAACACGTTGTAAAGTACGGAGTGAAGTGTACGAGATATTTGTAGGTACACGAATTTTGAGTCACATAAATAATTAAAAAATTTCCCAGCCACTTAAATGTTTAGTTGGAAATGGGATGGGATGGAAAGAATTATCAAAATAATTTATTTTGCAATTGAAATGTCAGACAGAAAAAGTATAATTAAATCTGATCGTGCCTAGGTAGTTAGTAATTACCCTATTTTGCGGTTTATTTTAATATTTTTTAAATACACTTTTATTTAAGGATGTAAAAAAATATATAGAAAATGGTTTTTTTTCTGCGAACACCGGGTTCCAAATACCCGATGGGGTATGTTGTGAGATGAAAGGGATTGAGAGAAGAAGACGAAGGTTGGGTAGTACCAGGCTATTCAGATCTAGTCTATTTCTAATCTACCAAACGCGGCTAAAGCCATTTCAAGCGGCGTTTCGATTCTGAATGGCGATCTATCATCAGGGGTGAGATTTCATTGAGAGTATCTATAACCCCACCGCCACCGAAGGTCGCGGGTTCGAACCCGACGTGCGCAAATAAATTTTATTTAACTAATTTTGTGGTATCTCATAAATTAATTAATTAAAAATAATATATATAATATTTGCGGCACGTTCCAGAGTGGAAGATACTCTCTGTATCGTCCTGGTGTAAGACCACCATTCAGAATTGAAACGTCGCTTGAAATGGCTTTAGCCGTGTTTGATGACTAGATCTGAATAGTCAGGTACTTCCCCACCTTCCTCTTTCCCATCTCCTTCCCCTCACCACTACCTTCAGCCTCACAAATACCCCAATTGGGGATGCCATAGTCTCACTGGCTCCAGTCGGGAGCAATTGGGGACTCTTGGGCGGTATTCACATAAAAAAACACTACCTTTTCTTAAAAAAACCTACTTTCTTAAAAAAAATATAGTTGTTAGATATTTTTCAATATTTATAATGTTACCCATTAGGTACCTTCGAACAGATCTCGAGTAAAAAATCACTAAAACCGTATATGTAGGTATATAAATCTTTTCATTAATTTATTTTTGCTATTAGTAGAAATAGTAAAACCCAAATGCCTTTCGTCATGGGAACACAGAAATAAACGATTGGTGACGAATTTAAGCATGATTTGTTGTCACAACAGATTAAAAAAACATATTTTTTTAACATTTCAGCGGCTTCTTTGTCAAAACGGTATAATATTTCACGGACGCGTGCACCTGAAAAAACGCACCTATCCAGCGGGAGTATTCTTCTTAAAAAATGGTGTACTCGTGGTTGGTTTGTGATGATGGGCGGCATATGAAGCTAATTAGCGATTAGTGGCGACGTCTGGCCGTGACGCCCGCCGCCGCGCGCCGCACAGATCGTCTTCCAGGAACACCCGCCGTCTACAAGACCCTGCTGGATGTGAAATTATGTCATACTCGTACAATGAAACCCCAAAGAAACAAAATACCAAACACTTGAAGAAATTTTGTAATTATTATAATAATAATAATATTAATATTTGGCTAATTTATATAGCGCCGTTTTCGTGAAAAATCTCCTCAAGGGCGCTGTATAAATAAATATATATAAAATAATTAATATTACTGGCTCACAACTAAGATTTACAATTATAACAAGGGACTTCCGCTAATGACTTACATCTAAGACATATAGCTTGTGAATTATGATTAAGACCTATAAATGCTGACCTAAAATTGAACTCACTGAAATACATAATAACAATTATGACTTAAAGTTAGAGATGTATAACTAACATATGTATTTACATTTAAAAATACTTCTACACATCTTATTCATATCATACATTATAACTTTAATGATCTCTAATTCTGATTTTAACTTTAACTTTAGCTCTGATTCCTATCTGTTTCATTGCTCCTTTTTTATTTTTACATTAGTTCCAAACACGAAGGAGGCCCTGAGAAAAGTAATTCTCCTCATGGTCTATTTCATCTTTGATGATGCTGTGTGGAGGGTCTTTTAAGGAAAGGAAGGAGAGGAAGTTCTGGGAAGGAAAAGGGTATTAGGAGTGGGTAGGAATTAGGAATTTGGGGGTCAGTGTGTTCAGGAGTGTCAGACGTTTGAATCAATCCCTCCCACTGCCGTGCAAGACGATGTTCCGAGAGAGTACGGCTGGAGAAGTCAAAGGGAATCCCTCAAACATTCTCTCCCGATTCGGCCTGCCATGCAGCTGGTGGGCAGACGCATCCGCCACCATAACCCGGACTAGCATAACCATATGAACCCGGACACCCTTGCTAAGTTACCAAACGAAACCACTTAGGGTGACCTATGGCAGAGGGTTATCTAATTAATGGTTCCCGAGGCGGCGGTACCCACGCATATTGATCCAGTTTTGGGAAACAGAAATTTTAAATGTAGCATTATATCAGATACAAATGTAATAATAGTTGTACCGAAATAGGTTAACATTTTCCTATAAACAAATTTATGTAAAATATTTATTATAACAACTCCCTTTATAATAACTTTTGAAGGTGATTCTCAGCAATTAAACACATCATTGAAGAAGGAGATAATACTAATAAAATTAAAAGAACAAGATACAGAAGAAAAAAAAAGATAACGGTCGTAACTGGGACACGAACCCAGGATATCTCATCTTATGGGAAAAAGAGCCTCAACTGTCCCAGTGTGACCGTTACCTTTTGATTTTTCTGTGTCTTGTTCTTTTCATATTTTATTTTAGATTTTGTTAGTATTGTCTTCTTTTCGTCAAAGATAAATTGATGTTATACAATGTAAAGATGTTTCAAAAAACAATGATTGTATTTAAGTTATCAAAGGCAAAGAGATATTTTCAGATTCGATTAGAAAATACTTCAGAAATAAGATGACCTCGCTTAAGTTAGTCAATTCGTATTTAAAAATAATGTCAACACATTATTTGCATACTTAAAATTATGATTTCGTAAAGGGTTTATAAAGCGATTAAGGCCAAAATGGAACCTTTCCACGCGAGGCGCTTCATTAAGTAAAGGGTAACACAGTGGGATGATATTTCAGAGTTTACAATTTAGTGAGCCGTCCCATCAGCCATCAGCCATCAGGCATCAGCCATCAGCAGCAGTCATCCATCAGGGCTCCTGGCGACAGGGCGACGTGGAGGCCACTTCGCTCCATTTAACTAATACTGCGCCCGCCTATGTTCTCCCTCGCTCTAAAAAACTACACCGTTTATCTCTTACAGCGGGCTATTAATACAAAAAAAAACATCCTAAACATTCAATCTCCCTCGCGTACATTCCGACTTCTTACTAATAGTGCAGGGGTGGCGAACATCAACAAAAAACGAAATGCAAAATGCATACAATTTCTTTGTGCGAACAGGTACCTAAGAGTGCAACATTTTCAACGTTAAAACTGCAAATTTTAATTATCTTCTCCAGAATAGTAGAACTTTGTAAATATTAACCTAAAATTACACTTTCAAACATTATTCACAAAATCATTCACTTGACACTGGCTAGAATACTCCTTTGGGGTGAAAAGCCATGAAGGAAAAAAACGTTGAAACCATGTAGGTTAGGAAGGTACCTATGAAGGTATTATTCAAATTATAAAAAAACAAGCTGGTACCCGGCATGCGTTACAATGCCATTCAAAGAAATAAATTGATTCTCCCTGCATGTCCTGACCCGTGCGTCCTCGTTCCCTTCCATCTTCCCCGCCTTACCCCTCCCTCGTCTCAAATTTCATAACGCCAGATCTTACCATTGTTACTCGCTGATAATGTAGCTTTCTATTGGTGAAAGAATTTTTCAAATCGGTTCAGTAGTTTCGGAGCCTATTCAAATCTTTCCTCTTTATTATAGTGTGTTAGATAATCTTTTCAAATCCAGAAAAACTAATAAGTACCAACCTATGATATATTTTAATAGACTATTCATTTTGTACTATATTCGAAATGTACGTTATAATTAGCTAAATATTTATTTGGAGATAATTAATAGTGAAACTAATGAATTGCGTGGAGTAAAAAAAACATTTACTTTGACAAAATTTATCTATTTTCGTATTGACGTATCAAGTTCCATCCTGTGATTTTTCATGGGTGACAAGTAGTACGTAAATATATAATTATATAGGTGTAGCCAACTTTATACAGCGCCGTTGAAGCCTTTTCTGAAAATATCAGTTTTTATTGGCCTAGCTAAGTAACTGCGGTAACTTCAGATTCATTTAAATTGGATGTGATTACTGATTATCAATACACACAAGGATTCTAATTGCCTGTTGACAGTGGGACAGTGGTACTTCCTGTAGGGGTATGTTGCTAGGCTATATACAGTGGGGAAGAGGAATGTCGGAGACGGAAATTACTTAGATACCTGGTTGTTCAGATCTAGTCAACAACAAAAGCCATTTTATATAAAAATATGTAATTTGTTATATTTCATGTCTTGTGCGCAACGTACGTAAAATTGATTTTTTTTATTTTTATTTAAATCTATGTGAAAAAACCTATTTAAATTATGTAAAACATCGATCACGAAAGTTTGAAATGCCCTAAAGGACAGAATGTTAATAATGTTCAGGAGAGCGAAAAGAAAGTTTTAAATTTTTTCAAAAAAGTCGTATCTCCTGTTTTTGTAGCTCTATAATTTTTTTTTTATTATTAAAAAATAACATTGAATAGATTTTTAGAATACACTTAACATTTTTTGTAAATTTCTTAAATATTAGTACTTAATCTATTTTTAATTTTTAAATAAAAAATATTAAATAATGCATGTCGTAAAAGACGCACTTATTTTCCTATAAATATTTCTACCATACTGATCGAAAGAGAAAAAAATGGAGAAAAATGACACATTTAACTCAGTTTTGGATTTATTGTCCTTTACAGCATTTCAATCTTCTGCTTTCAATATGAAAACACAGATACAGACTGCAATGAACAAGATAATATTACTCACCGATTAACTTTAACAGCAGATGAATATTACTTACTCATAAATAAGGGAAAAAAGAACAAGAAATTTATTTTATATGGAAAATGATAGAAAGTGCACAATATAAAGGTTAACAAATTAAATTAAAGAAAAGTTTAGACGAAAAAAAATAACAAAAATCAAAAATTGTAAAAGTACATACCTAATAAGAATTTCGAAGTTTTTTTTGTTGTTGTTGGACAACAGCTTTCAATTTTTTACTAAAGGTACGGTTGAAATAACAAACACTTGTGATCCATCACCGCTTTTTATTAACAATTATTTATCTCCACCATTAAAAGATTCTCGACCATAATGATAATAAAACAAGCAACATTAAAGTTGCTCAACTACGACTTGTGTAATAACATAAAACTAGCGGATATTTAGAATAGCTGGGTTCCGTTCCGATTTGACGATGTTAAAACTAATTAATGCAGCCATTGTGGTGATTTAATAACTAATATAGAGAATGGTTTATACTTTATACCTAGTTAATGCACTATATAAACAGAGTGCATGTGTATTATGAGTATTCTAAGTAATTCTTTCCGAGAAATACCTCCCGGTACATTAAGTTGCTTAAGGTATCATGAAACTTTCATGGTAAACGAACACAAGTAGAATGTCCAAATTTATTCTAAGACCTTATCGTAAAACGATTACAAGTAATCTTGCTTTAATTCGTAGACGCATCAATTAATAATAACGCTTCTAATCGTTTGTATTATTGTACTGTGTAAAACTAGTATTTTTAATGACCCTGATAAGACAATACTAAAAATCTATTCGTCACATTATTAAAAGAAACAAACACTTTGTTAATAACAACTATTTTTTTAAAATTAATTTATTAATCGGTTTCGCTTGGCTCAATCTTCATCACAGAAAAAAATAACTGTTAAGTTAACTTTTTAATTTTTTTAACAGAAGATTCAATTTGGGAGGCGGGTATGGGGACCACTTATTGGATAACCGACACCTCTGCCATAGGTCCCCCTAAGAGGTACGTTACATTTTGAAACTGCAGGGGTTTTTTTTTTTTTACATGAATACCTCACAAGAGTCCCAACTGCTCCCATTTGAAGCCAGTGAGACTATGGCATCCCCAATTGGGGTATGTTGTGAGGCTGAGGGTAGTGGGGAGGGGAAGGAGATAGGAAAGAGGAAGGTCGGGAAGTACCTGGCTATTCAGATCTGGTCACAAAACACGGCTGATGCCGTTTTAAGCAACGTTTCAATTCTGAATGGTGGTCTTACACCAGGGCGATACAGAGAGTATCTTCCATTCTGGAACGTGCCGCAAATATACTATTTATTATTTTAAATGAATAAATTGTGAAATAACACAAATTAATCAAATAAAATTTATTTGCCACGCCGGGATTCGATCCCGCGACCTTCGGTGCGCGAGTGAAGCGTCTTACCGCTGCGCTACGCCGGCCGTCAATTGGTGTGCCCGGGTTGTTTATCTGGTGACGTGTGTCTAGCCACACTAGCTGTGTGGCGGGCCAGATCGGGAGAGATCGGTTTGGGGAGGCCCTTTGACTTCTTCAGATGGTCTCTCTCGTCCTGTCTTGCACCGCAGCAGGAGGGATGGATTCATACGTCCGTCACTCCTGGACACACTGACCCCTAGATTCCTATCCAACCCTCATACCTTTTTCCTTCCCAGAACTTCTTCTCCTTCCTTTTCTTAAAAAGACCCTCCACGCAGCATTTACAAAGATGGCGTAGGTTCTGAGGGAAATCATTTATCTTAAGGCCTCCTGTGTGGGATTAATGTAAAAAAAAGAAGAGTTGGCTCAAGCGTGGAAATAATTTTAATGATAAAACTTATTTTTTTTATTGTTTTTATTTATTTTAACACTTTAATCTTTTACCCTGATGCATACCCCAAACTTGAGTCAAATGAAACCGGTTTGTGATTAAAAATAAGTTCCTGGTTAAAAATAAGTGTTTGTTTTTTTAAATCTTTTCTCTGCCGGGAACATTTGTTGTGAAAATCCAAAAAATAACTCGAGGTTTTAAATGGTTTAATAGTTAAAAAACTTGGTTTAAAAAGATTCATGAATCTGAAGCACCTATTTTTTCTGCGTTAATACCACACTAAAGTCTTAACCGGCCCGGAGCCAGTGGAACTTTGGCGTTATCTGTTGACATCTGGTATGAAGCGGAAAGGAGATGGGGAAAAGGTACGTTGGGAAATTCACCTTGATTGATGTGAATCATTAATCATATTATTAACTATTACAAGTATCAAGTAGAAAATGTGTTGCTTGTTCCAATAATAAATATATGTCTCACATATTTATCATAACTTATCTAGCAGAAAACAATGTCATATTTTTGAAGAGCAATAGAGCTTTGAAATTTTCGAAATAATTTTTTTTTTATGAAATCTCGGGCAAAAATAAGAAGGGTGGTAAAATAAGAAGCGTTAATTTTAAAAATATGTAATACATTTAATTGTTTGTTTTACCGCTGGTTGGGTGTTCCTGCTCGGCTTGCGGCTTGCGGCTCGCGGGGCATTTAACCCGCGATACTAATTCATTTGGATCTGCATGAGACTCTTCCCTGTCCTTATTTAATTGGCCATGTCTTCTTCTTACCAAATATTCTCGGTAAAGATAAATGAAAGCGAAACAAGACTCACAAGAGAAGACAACATCTTGTGTGATTTAATATTTTCCCTTTTAATTAAACATCACAATAACACGATCAATTGAACATAAAAGGACATGGGGGTAATTATTTTTGCGAATAATTACGACGCTATTTAAGAAATGCTTGATGATGGTGGCGTTTTTGGTAAGACTTATTATATTATCGTCAATTTTAATTAAAATGAACAAAAAACGTTTTGCGTAATTGAGGAAGTTTAATGCCTCTTTTTTAAAAACATTAGCTACACAAAGGAGGCGAGACTGGTAAAAAAAACCTTCACGGTCTATGTCATCTTTAGGGATGCTGTGTAGAGAATCTTCTTAGGGAAAAGGAAGCTCTAGAAAGGAAAAAAAAACTACGAGGGTTGGGTCGGAGTCTAGAGGTAAATGTGTCCATGAGTGACGGACGTATATGAATCCATCATTCTCAATGTAGTGCAAGGCGATGGGTCGAGAGAGTCCTGCTGGAGTGGTCAGGTTCCTTCAACTAGTTTCTCCCGATCCGGTCCACCATGCATTAGGTGGACAAACCTCAACCCATGTATCCGACCTGCTAAGTCAAACGTAGGGAACCAATTACGGTGGCTCATGGAAGGGGTGTTGGTTATCCAATAAATGTTCCCCGGGCGGCGGTACCCATATACCCATCCGAAATGTGACGTACCTACGTTCCTAACTGATGTGTCAAGAATTCAGACAGACGATAAAGTACCTACCTTTAATATAACACTTATTACCAGAAAATTATTTTACTTCTATACCTGTTTGAAATATGTATTTATTTAATTTAATTTTCTGAGGATTTATCTTGACAAGTAAAATCAGATTTCGCGATTTTTCAAAGATCTGCGCTCTCTAACTGACACGGTAACATGCAATTTATGAATCGTGCATTATTATAATATCACGTAATTTTTCACGATTTTGTTCTAGTAAACAACATAATTTGATTGTTTATGTACTTAACAATAAAAAAATACATAAATATTATTTTTAGTAAACTACTACCTATTGAATTTTATTTATGCCACCGTTCTTAAAGTAATTGCTGGTGTAATGTTCAGAATAGTTGCCTTCCAAGCGGTTGATGGTGATTTGGTTCTCAGCTATAGCATTTTAAAAATTATTTTGAACTTAATTTATTATTTTATTTTAAAACAAAACTTTTCATTTATATTATTTGTATATCCCGTGATTTTTCACACGGCTGCGGTAGTGACAAAGTTTCTAAGCTGGCTGCCAAGAGAAAATAATATTTAGATCATTACTCACAGACAATTGCATACAAGTAATCTTGCCAGCAAGAATCATTAAAGAACAATAATTTTGGTAATATGACGTTTATTTCATGTTTTAAAGAAAATGTATACTTACTGACGGTTAGCTACCATTCGCGCTTCGGCAAATAATATATGAGCGAAGCCGTCGAAACTTTGAGGTTTCGAAACTTTAACGGGGGTGAAATGAAAAGTAGAAGTTGACAGGTTTGCGGGGCCCTGCCGTGTGCTGCCCCGGGCTGAATTAGTGCCTCCGCCCCCGTGTTGCGGAGCGCCTCAGGCTCTGGGCCTGAACACGGCCTGGGCCATTATTTAACACCGTTGAGCACAAATTGTTAAAAAGTCTCTCAATCATTACAATGACAGTAAATAAAGGCAAAACTAATGAATACACGGGAAATAACAGCTTCTTAAAAGCGCACTAATTTTCTTCTTTGAGTTGTGTAGGTACATACCATGAATGTTGCGTGCAGGCATCGTATAAATGCAATAGAATTTGAATCGATTTAATCTAAAAATGTACAATTAGCATAGTAAAATGCATAAACATTGTATAGGTATGCCTTAATGAAGTGAGGAATTTAGTCAATATCATGAAGCTTTACATAGTCATTCGTATACCTGAGAAATATGAGCAAACTAGAGACTGCAAATTAAGGTGGTACAGGAAAAAATCCAAATAGAAATCCATGCCTCTTATTGGGAGGACTTTAAAAATACTTTAGAGAAAGTTTTTTGAAAGGTTAGAAAAGGTATTTGAGAATTTTTTTTTCAGGTTGATTTCGTAAAGGCCTGTAAAAACATTAACTCCTCTTTTACGCATTGTTTATTGTAATAACAAGGAATTTAAAATTGATTTCACGGATCCAAGCGACGCAGAGTCTAAGACGTCTATTCCCCATCGCAAGCGGAACGTAACTGGTACGAAATGGGCGTGTCAAGTGCATGGTTCCTAGCGCCGATGGCATAAGGTTCACTTTAAACATCCAAATTCGTCGAGTGCTGGCCGTATTGATTGGTGAATTACAACGAGAAAATGCATATTTTTGTGAAGGACGGGTGTAAATATCATTTTTTTGCGATTAATTTAAAAGAAACTGAATTTGCCACATTAAACAATAAAACCATAACCGAACAGGGGTTTATAAGTAGGAGAGTTTGCACTTGAGAGTGTTTTTAATAGACCTAAAAATTTATTTTTTTCTAGGCTTTTTAAAAGACTTACAAAAAAATGACTGATATTTTTAAAGGCCAAGATATGTTCTTCACGCAATATTTAATTGAAGCATCTATCTTCCAAGCGATCAAATTTTCAAAACTTTCAAATTTTCAATACGCGATTTTATATGATTTTGCATTATTTCGCATGGCTTCATCTAAATGTTTATCTTTCTCAATTCAATAACGATTTTCGGATACCGAACATGATTATATTGGCCTCAACGAAAAAATTCAACTCGTTAATTCCGCCATTAAAATCCTCTTCTCTGCTTATCATGGACATGGTCTCTTTGATTGCTCAAGTGATAAGAGAACCCTTGAAAAACCAACCATTACTACCTAAAAATGCAAGCAGATCGAGCTGATATCTTATTTACTGGGATTCTTACAAACAATACTAAAATGCATGTATTAAAAAAAGTAAGATGTGCTCAGTCACAGATTTGGTGTATTTCGCCAACCTCTGAAAAAACGCTTTTCGCTGACCAGAGCAGGGAGGTGTTGGGAGTGAAAGTTACGAGGGAGGGCTCGGAGGGTGTTTTAATGCTAGGAAGGCAGAACCAAACTTTGCACAATTACACACTTTAACGCTACGCGGACCCTTTATTTATAATCATATAAAAATATTTTTTAAATCCCTAAGTGAGTATAAGTGAAAAAGTTACCACATAAAAGATAACTTAGTACGAATTATGTCAAGTTTGCCTCGACATAAAACGTATTTTCAGCAAATATTTCTGGTTTGAATTATGTTTAAAATTATGAACAGAAAAACTTATGAAATCCATTTGTAACTCATTTCAAGGTTTTAATATTGTTTTTAATATTTTTCAAGAAATGATCTAGATATTTTTTTACGATGTTAACAAGTTATGAATATATTGAATATACCTACGTAAAAATGCATAAAAATTTCATTTCAATGTAGCTATGTTTGTTCTGTGATGGGAATCGAAGCAGCAATCTTAGTCAAAGTCAAATGCGTAGATCATTTGTTGTACAGGGGTCAATAACAACAATAATAAAGACTAGACTAGAGGTTAGTCAACCGAAGATTTACATAACAAGAATAATAATGTTGCATTAAAGCAAATGCATTACCATTACATGGGTGTAGCGATCACATCGTTCATAGTAAGCGACTATTTGAAGTTACCTAAATCAATTTTTCAGCACGATACATAAACAAGAAGTTTTATGAAATTAATAATTAAATAAATAATAAAATACGTCTTAGTAAAATCTAAACGTGATATCAGAAACACTTATCTTTTCGGAAAATAATTTACTAAATGATTTGAGATTTTCACGGCCAAAAGAATTAACGTGATTTATTTTTGTGTTAATTATTCCGCGTTGCTCTAATATTAATTTAATTAATTAACGCGCGTTAATATCTCCTACTTTAGCCAATGTGTAATGAATTGCCCTGATGATGATCACTGTAAAGCTGTCCAAAACGTTGGCTAAAGAAGGAGATAATGCTCCAAAACCGATAACTCCAAAATATACATCCATACATAATTTACTGTATTTTTATTTAAAAATATCTTAGTAAGCGGAATATTCTTAGAATTTTTCATGAATTTCTTCTCCCGTAAATTATTTTAATTTACGTCCAGAAACGTGTAGGCGGGTGTCAACTCTTAAAGTTTTTATTTCGCAATTAATTAATCATTTTTTCATACACATTAAACTTATTTCGTGGCACCATTTTGATTTAAAATTAATAGAATATTTAGTTTTTACCACGTTAATCGTTTATAAAAACCGACATGTTTCATGAGCAATGGCTCACTTCTGCAGGGTTTACTTAAAAAGTTTTAAGTAAACCCTTAAGAAGTGAGCATTGCTCATGAAACATGTCATTTTATATAAACAATAAACGTCATAAAAACTATGTATTCTATTAATTTTGAAATTGTAATTAATCATTGTTCATTTTCTTAGATGGACTTCAAAAAAAGACCATAGGTTTTACCCAAGGTCGTTCTCTACAAAACGGAGGAAAATTGATGGAAATATTAAATTTTTATTTATTTTATAAATTCAATAATATTATTATTTTATGTATAAAAACAGTTTATAATAAACTGTTTTTATACATAAAATAATAATATTATTGAATTTATAAAATAAATAAAAATTAAAATGGAGTTCTACAAAATAAACTTAATAACAATAAATAAAAAAAAAAAAAAAAAAAAAAAGAAATATTAAATATCTAATATCGAATGTCATGGCACGTCGCCGATGACGCTGTACTTATACAATCAATCTGTAAGCGCGTAAAGTAGCTGATTACCTAAAGATGTAATAATAGATCAGAATGCGTATTCAATCGGTCTGATTTACTGTATCACTCACCATATCGAAAGCCGATTAATTAACAAAGTGGCCAGTTACCAACGCACTTAGCATATCACCACCTGACGGCAGTGAACAGTGTATACTGTACAGGCTCTGATGTAACTAGGTGCATGCAAGTGCAGTATGCAGCGAGTGCAGTAAGCAAGTTGCCAGCGGCGCACGTACTACAACTCTCACCGAAATGTGCATTCGTACTGCGGGCGCGAGATGCATATTGATTGGCGATGGATAAATGGACACTGAAGACAGACCGTCTGTAGACCACATGCGTCACAAGATCCGATGGGATATCGGTGGCCGAGGGAGGTTATTGGCTCCGCGGGTCCGTCACATGGCGGCCGCGGTGGCGGGACACTTGAAAGGGTGAAATGAGGAAAACGACAATTTATTATAATACATGTAGATTTAGACCCCAACGACCCCGACTTTGACTCAAATATTTAGACAGGAGAATAATTTATGGGGGTTATCAATGAGCGGCATCGGTTTGCAATTGATCAACTGAAAACCCAATTTGAAAAACATCATTCCCCCGACCGTCAACCTCAATAAAATGAATGTGGCCAAAATCATAGTTGGAAAAAAACACATTGATAGCTTTTGGAAAATTATTATTAAAATACTACCTATAACTTTTGTCCTACTTACATATTTATTTGGGACAGGAAAGGTGTTAGTGCTAGTGTAAAAATGAGAAATATTTGATGGTTTTTGTCCCAACTACGGGCTACATTCATGAGTGAAACTTGTGGTACATTGAACTGCTTAAGTTTATTAATTAGTTTGTTTGATTTAATGAAGGATGTCGGCAGGTCTAAACAATAACGTATTTCCTATAAATTGTAATCTTGACAACGAAAAACAATAATTAACTGATATCGCGGGTAGATGGAATTCGTACGCTACCACGCGTGTACTTCATTCAAATCACAAATAATTGAAGCTGTCTAATGAACGTTAAATATGAATATTGATTTCCTTACTTGCCGCCGACTTTATTCTAGGAAAAGGAAGACAATAGATTCAGTCACCGCGCCGGGACATGGTCAGGACAGGAGACGTGTGGCGTTAGCTTCCTTGTGCGGCCGAGGGATACATTATACTCTCCCGCTCGTGACGTTTTTTGTTGATTAGGTAATAACTTAATAACAAACGAACCTGAAGTCTTTACTTTTCTTTGAAGGGATCTTTGAGCTGTAAAATGAGAGGAAGAACGATAGGTACAAAACCGAATAAATGTTCGATATTTTATTATAAACATGTTCTTGAAACCTTTTTTTATTGGAAGGCATCAATCACTAACAGAGAATTGTGCAATTAGATAAATATATTTGAGACGGAAAAGTAAAAACATGTCTAAGTAATCATTTTTTTCCGTGAAGTAAAATATTCGCCTATTATAATTATAAAACCACAAATTCGCATTTTTTTTTTCTCGCTTACCGATTTCATTTATACCTAAGCTTCCTTAGAGCCTTAATTATTTTTACAGATATTGAATACACATAAGCAGTAGAGGGGGTGTTTTATTTTCAATTGCGATTCTCGATATAATTTCTTGAAATGAAATGCGCATAAATCAGCACGTTTTCTACATCATGGCGTTTATCTTCAAGATAAATAAAATAAAAATAAATACTTTTGAAGCACTTAAGAACTGCTTTAAAATCAGAAAACTCAAATGTTATCTGTCCATCTCGAGGCATGTTTTAAAATTAGCTTAATAAACTCTGCCGTCTTCAATTCCAATAAGATAAGTACAAAAAGTTAACGCTCAAAATTATTGTACGCTTCGTGATTTGATGTAAAACAATCTTGCAAATTTATCCAAATGTTTAAACAAATGATACACAAAATTCGCATTTAAGTAAAGTTCCCAAGAGAAACTAAGTATTTTGTGCATCTGAATTTTTACTCGTTGAAAGATTTACTTTAAGTATGCATCGGATTATTTATATCAAGATTCCACAATCAAAGGCAATGTACTTAACTATTTTAAAAACAGTAAAGTGTAACAATTCTCGTTTGGAAAAAAATGCTTGACTTGATTGACTATTCCAGTATTTACACATAATGTTGATTATTAGCAAGGAATGTTTATGAAGTTAAAGTGAAAAAAGCCACTCAGACATTCATCTCTCCATTCACATTGACGTCAGCTGAATACCCATGACTGCATTCGATTATTCCGTTTGGATGAGCCAACACAAAACATTAAGTCAGGAGAAGAAATAATAATATTCGAACAATATTAATCGAGCCTTTCTCGATAGGAATTCCAGTTATTCTAGGGCTGGAGGAGGAACACACTAACAGGAAATTGAATCCCTGGCAGGAAGTGGAGTTGGTTTAAGTTGGATGCTCTGGAAGTGTTCGTCTGCTGGGAAAGTTTCCGCAGATTGCATCAAGCTCCCGAGCCGTTCCACCACAGAATCTTGCCACAGACTTACTCTACGAGTACTGTAGACTAACTTACTTTCCCACAGACAGACGAGACACACAAACTCCCTGCTAATCTTACACACACCTTGTTTAAGTTTTAAAAAGTTCTACGGGTAAACTTAACGTTCTACGCTTAAAACGCATAAAACAATAAATTAGCTAAATCTACTACTACTACACACTTTAATTTTTCAAAATATATTCACAGTTGTTACTTGTATTCCCTTTCTTTTATATTATTTATCTGTGGTAAATATAATATCTTCTAATTCCAGTGAGTTTTTATATTTGGCTTGTTCTCAAGTACAAACAATTTGTAAAAATCCAGTAATAATAAATAAATAAATTTGTCCTTCAATGATATTGTAAAATCACTTTGTGGAATCATTTATAACTGCAAATAATTATCTTTGAAATAATCTATCTTTAACGTTTAATCTTTAACATTTAACCTTTAATTTTATATACTGTTATAATTATTTTAATTGAAGAAGAAAATTATACAAACAAATCTAAACGAAATATGAAACCAGAAAAATAAAAAAGGTAACGGTCGCAATTGAAAATCGAACCCAAGACCTCTTGTTTTATTGAGACAGCGCGTTAACCAACTCGGCCATCTGGAACTATATTTAAAAAAAAAATTATTCCAAATAAAGATTAATAATTATTTTCTTTTAAATAAATTAGTAATCAAATTTTCCCAATTAGTGGGTACTAAATTTCAATTGAAGTTTCAATCAGTTTTACTTCTATTTATAAATCATACTTTCTTAAATATTTTATTTTCTTCAAGTAACATGTACACGCATCACTTTCCCCCGTTATTAATGTAAATATAATAAGTAAAATAATGGAAATATAAAAATTGAGTTTGTAATTGAATTCGCTCGGATCCGATGCATATAAAATTGCAAAATAATTATAATCGTGTGCTCAGTGAGCATTCGCTATGTGCAAACAATTTCCTTGCTTAGTCGTCATTAAATAGAGCGACTGCGCGTTATTTTCCACGTAAAACGGTCGGTGGGTGTAAGAATGCACAAAGCGCATCTAGGTTTCTGCTGTTATAATGTCATCAGTGCATCAGTTGCGGAAAGTGCATTGTCCTTTTTATGTGCACTTTTATTGTTAATCGGCTGCCGAGCCGCGCAGCACATCAAACTGTCCGACTCAAATATTGCACACTCCACACTGCACACTGCACACTGGACACACATATGCAGGTTCTCATTAATATACAATGCCAATGGGATAAACACATTATTATTTATGGCTATGATTGGAAACGATTTTAATCGCTAAGGAAAATATTAAGGGCTTCCGCCCAAGGGAAAGTTTTCAGAAATTCAGTATATACTTGGCTTTATTATGCAATAAAAATTACTGAAGACAACATATTTTGATAAATACTCGATATCCGGACACATTTTATATCCGTAAAAGCAATACAAATTATCATGAAAAATGTATTTATAAGAAGAAGCTGTAGCACATTCAATAGAGTATGCCCAAATATCTATGTGTTTAACACTAACCTTTATAAATTCACAGCATTCATTAAAAAATAACACTCGATCGAATACCACATGTTTAAGTAAAAATTAATATTTCATTGATTTCCTTATTTCTCTTTCTTTTTTTAGTTCACCACATTTCCTCTCTTACTTTTAGCAGTTCGAATTTAAATAAAATCATTTCCTGAAAAATATAACTGATATCCATTAAAATTTAAATGTAAACCTTAGAAAAATTTCACTAAACCGTTTTTGTAGATTTATGTAAGAAGATGCACTTTATTAGAATTGTTTAGGTATATCAGGTAATAGGTATTGTTGTGTATGTTTGAATTATGGTTTTAAATTTCAATTTGTCGTTATTTTATTGGTCAATGACACACATGTTCTTAACACATATATTAATTTATAAAGACTGTTTATACGTAACACTAATAAATAAAATAAAATGTGTGTTTGGTACTACATCTATACACTGAAAATATGTTTTATGTCACTCTCGAGAACCTATTTACAAATTTATAATAAAGTGTATTTTTTCGATAATAATGTTAAACAATGACAAATAAGTTACACTGCATCATTGCCCAAGTTCAATGAATCGATTAGTTATTCGAAATGTTAATATTTTATGTTTATAGAAAATACACAAATTATGTAGTCAAAATAGTAAGACTGGAATATAGTGGCATGAGAGACGAAAATGAATAGGTAGGCGCACAATACATTGTTATACGCAAACAAAACCAAATATGCATTCTACATAGATTGCATTAATCTTAAAGAGCCAGAATCAATTCATTGACATTGCCCGTTAAATTATAATTTAAAGAAATCACCACGAAATGCAGAACAAGGCTATTTTATTGGTCAACCGATTTAAAGTGTATTCTGTTAACAAAGAGTTCAGCGAATGAATGGCTAATCACTTATTAATTTAATTACGGCAACACCTTCGGCTTCTTTTGAAGATATCTGATTTTTAATCCTGCGAGCATTACGAGTAAAATAATTAAACGACCGATCGGCGAGTCGGCCGTTTGGAATTAAAACACAAGCAGAAGCGTGTTGAAATAAACATCGACATAAATACCCACTAAATCCAAGTATGTCACAAGCGAGTTAACTAATGAATGCGGAGCACTTGCGGCCAAACAACATGCCAAATCGTTTACAATTACTTCAAATACGTACCATTACATGGATTAATTCGAACAACAAAACATTTACCTTGGCTGGGATGTTTTTTCAAATAAATCTGTAGGCTAATGCTAAAAGTGGGAAATTAATAAATTAAGCAAGGAGATTTTAACGGCCAAAGTATTCTCGTGGTTGGTTTATGGGGTATTATGCCGTGTTACCCTACATCTAAGACACTGTAAGACTGTCGGAAATGTTGGCTAAATGAGGAGGAAGCGCAACAAGTCATAATACACCAAAAAACCAATCACGATAAAGTTTTCAAAGACTTCGAATAGAAAACTGTAAACCATAATATTATTTATTAGTGAAACCGACATTTTTATAAAATAATATATTGTTGTTAAGGAACGGTACCGTAAGCCAAATTTACAGACTTGGGCCTGTAGCTAAAAGTACCACAGTCGAGATAGAAAAGGGGTTACATATGTGCCATTGACTTTTTTAACGAGATATGTTTTAACATGAGATTTTTAAAAATATGTCAGCATTGTCATCACCGTATGTATTTAACATTTAATTACAGCAAGATTGGGTTAGTACTGGTTGTTCAAACCCATTCTATTGATTGGGTTTAGTTAGGAGTTCGGTTCTTTCAGGAATTTTTCATTTCTTTCAAGTATTTTTTTTAAAATTTTGTAGTCTTAACTGAACACGAAAAAGTTATCTTTGGTAAATTTAGCATTGGTTCTTAGAAATCAATAAATTGATTGTTTTAATGATACTAAATGTTTTAATGATAATGATTCAAGGGCATACTCGGTTCAATGTCGATTCCTAAAATGAATGTGACTGTTTGTGCATTGAGTACCCTCTTATTGTAATAGCTATTGGAATGATGAATGAATTGCCGGCACCCCATTTTATTTTGAAGCGAAATAATAGTTTGAAATGGCGCTAATGAATTCACAACATAAATATCGTAATGAATTATTAATCAGTGTTCGCTCGTCGCGGCCGTCTGCGACTTGTGTGAGGCCGCTGCTTCGTCCGGTGCATCTTAATGTTCTCACAACTGAAGCTTTATATCGTCCTTCATATTTAACGGGCTGTTTGATGGAGTATTTGGCGTTTCAACTCATTCATTCAGGTTTTCAGTAAAACCTAGCTAAGTTTTCAGATAAGAAGAGTGGAAACAAGTCTAAATAACCTGCTGCGCGTGTCTCCACCGAAGTGGGCAAACAGGAGCGCCACAAAATTATTTCGTGGAACGCACTCCTTATTTCAGTATTCACAGGAGCCGATTCAAGTATTTGATTCAGTTCATGGTGCAATATGGTGTCAATTATATATCAATAGGTGTCATGTATTCAAGGTAATCCACCAAAATCTCTAACCATTCGTTCCACACGTGTTCAATCTAACTCTTACGGAAACAATTTTTTTAAGAATAGTATTATTAATAACATAAGAAAAATCCTTTATAATTCGGAAAATGGAGTGAAGTTTAAATCGTAACATTTTCCAAAATTTAAGTGCATATAATTGACAGTACACCAGTTATTGTGTGTGTCGATGTCATTTTGAAGCAGTTAATGATCTGAAATAGACTTAATTTTACAAAAAAAATGTAAGATTATAAAAAAGCATAATCACAGTTTAATTTTGAACCAAGGTCATTTACGAATATTATAAAAAGAAGAGGACCAAGATTTGACCCCTGTGGTACAATAAAAGTTACATCTATAGGGGATGATTTGTATCCATGAATAAACACTAGTTGCGTTCTGTTACATAAATATTATTTCACCCAGCGAAATAGGTTTCCATGCATTCCTATTTGATCAAACTTTATAAAATGGGGTGGTTAACTTTATCAAAAGCTTGATGAATAATAAAATTTTAAAAATACATTTCGTTATGTGTAGGTACAAGCAAAATGTAATTCTTAAAAAAAATAAGAACGGTTAGGCTCTATTTCAAAATAAATACCTCCCTCGCAAAAAATACAGAATTCGCATTAAGTGACACGTCATAACAAGCAGCGGGCGCGAGCATGTGACGCAACACTCTAAATATTTTGGCTGTTGAGATAATGAGCGCTGTCGCAAAAAGCCGACAAGAGAATCTGCAGTTATGCGCAGGCAGAGTCTGTTGTATAGTTGCATAGGCCGCATGCAACTAACTGACATGCACCGCCAAACACCAGACACATGCACTTATTCAATAAAGATGACCCAATAGCTGTCTCCTTCAAAACGACAACCTTTTATAACATTCTTTAAAAATGGTTTATTATTGTAGTTCTTGATCGATGGATGCTTTATAATTTTGTCTTTTATAAATAAAATACATCCTTTATAATTTTGTCAAAGCCAAGAAAATTTACAGGTTATCCGATACAGTGATTTGAAGTTAACCCCAATTTACCACATTTATGTAACACATAAATGTGGTAAAAAATAAATAAGCCTCACAGGCTTATTTATTTTTTATCAAACTTTGAAGATTGGAACATTAAGGTGAATAGATGGAGGACGTAGAAGAGGAAAACACAGCACTTCATTGCTCGAAAGCTAGGTGTTAAATACTATAATACTACTGTTTAAACATTTTGGGACCTTCAGTTGTACAGTAAATATTGCTCTGATGATAGCCATCCCCCGCTAAGAGAGATATCCACAAAAAGAAGAAGAATAGTTACATATTATCTATTGTTTTTAATAATTGTAGAAGATAATATCAACCATAAATTCTCTATGAAAACATGAAATAGACAAATACACAAGAAAAAAAAATGTTGCGGTCGCAACTGCATCTCCAACCTTTCTACCAATTGAGCTATTGCCACCTAATTACATTTCATCATTTTTATCAATCTCATACTTTATTTACGAATTCCTATCTTCAATTATTTCCCATATTTGTTGGTTGACATCTTTTTGGTGTAATTGCAAAGTTCAATTCGAATAGTTTCACAAACTAAATGGATAAACCTATCCATTTTTTACGTGATACATCTTTTTACTTTTCTAAAAGTCCAGAAAGAATATTCAATTTCCTAGTATTAACTTTAATTCACTGCAGTATTTACATTTTTTAATTTTCTTGTCTTTGCCTCTTTCACTGAGAGTTGTTGATATTATCTTCCACAATGATTTAATATTTCATTAAGATTACTTTACAATTACAATGATTTAATATTTCATTAAGATTACTTTACATTACTTTACAATTACAATGATTAAATATTTCATTAAGATTACTTTACATTACTTTACATTTAAAATGATTTAATATTTCATTAAGATTACTTTACATTGCTTTATATTTACAATGATTTAATATTTCATTAAGATTACTTTACATTACTTTACATTTACAATGATTTAAAATTTCATTAAGATTACTTTATAAGTTTCAATAAGTTAATCCTAATAGATTGAATATCTATTCTTTTTTGAGATGACCAAATAAATTGAAACGATTGTCAATCGCTGTCTACGCGCGACTCTGTCTAAGAATTTTCTCCACAATTGCGAAGTTAAAAAAGTTTAGTGGCCGCGCACTTTCTTGGAAATGTACAAATGTACGTGTTCAGCCGGTCCTTTCATCCTCCCACTCCCTCTTCACATCACACATCGTCAGTAATATAACTACCTTCGTTGAATGCGCGGACGTTCGTCTCATTTCAAAAGATGTGAAGTCTTTTTTTTATGTGAATACCACATAAGAGTCTCAACTGCTCTAAACCGTTCGGAGCCAGTGAGGCTATTACATCCCTGATTGAGGTATATTGTGAGGCTTAAGATAGTTGGTAGGGGAATGCAGTGGTTGTATTTTGAGCTTGAGAGTTGAGAGTGAAAACTATAACAATGCTAATAAGTACTCTCTTTCACAGGTGAACAGGCCACTGACGATGAAGAAGGAGGGTATCCAGACCAGGAATCGCAAGCTGAGTAGTAAGAGCAAGAAGAAGAAGGGCGGCGGTTGCCTGTCGCTGGGCGGCATGGGCGGAATGGGCGGCATGGGTGGCATGGGAGGCATGGGTGGCATGGGCGGCGTGGGCGGCATGGGCGTCATGGGCGATATCATCAAGCCGTTGCAAGACTCCAAGGGCGGCTTCGGAGCATCACCCTTCGGAAGCGCCATGGGAGACTTTGGTAAGTCCACATTTCATTAAATCTTATTTTTAATTTCATAAATCAGATAAAATTGCATACTTGCCATTCGACCACTGCTACAGAAATTCCTGTCGCTGAAAGCTCCGTTGTCACTTCTCTTTTCATTACACGCTTTACGTCGTGTAACGTTAGGTTGGAGGCGGGTATTAGTACCACCACCCCGGGTATTATTTATTACCATAGATAACCAACAACCCCGCCATAGATCACCTCAAGTGGTTCGCAATGTTTGGCGACTTAGCAAGGGTGCCTGGGTTCATGGGGGTAGGGTATATCTAGGTCAGTGTATGCGTTTTCCACCTACTAGGATGCGGGCCGGATCGGGTAAGTCTGGTTGACGGAGACCTTTTAAACTCTCCAGCCGGACTCTCTCATCGCCATGCACTGCAGTGGGAGGGATGGACTCATACGTCCGTCACTCCTGGACACATTAACCCCCAGATTCCTACCCACCTTTTTTCTTCCCAGAACTTCCTTTTTTTTACATGAGCTCCACACAGCCTATGTCATCTTTGGGGATGCTGTGTGGAGGTTTTTTTAAGGAAAGGAAGGAGATGAGAGTTCTGGGAAGGAAAAGAATTTAAGGGGTGGGTAGGAATCTGGGGTTCAGTGTGTCCTGGTCATCCGCCTCAAAGACCTAGACAAGCCTCACCCCATGAACCGGGCACCCCTGCTAAATCACCAAACGTAGCGAACCACTTGGGGTAACCTAGGGCAGAGGTGTTGGTTATCCAATAGAGGTTCCCGGGGCAGCGGTACCCATTCCCGCCTCCCATCCTTCCTTCCCCTAAAAAGACCTTCCACACAGCATCCCCAAATATGAAAAAGGTTTTCTCCCTTATCCTCTTAAAAAAAGAAGAAAAAAACTGGGAATGCCTTAAATAGTTTAGGTTTTAATAAATAACCCTTTCTATTGGTTCAGTTTCATGTTAAGTTCCTTGAATAGTAGGTAGTATGAAAAGTATGCACCTTGTATTATCATCAATTGTAAGCTGATGTTTTTAAATTTGTTCACCAAAATCATAATTAATATTGAAGTATATTTTCCAGGTCAGCACGGCGCGCACCTCGGCGTGCACCCGGCGCACGCGCACATGTCCGCGCACTGGTACGGTGCGGGCCCGGCGCACCAGCCCTTCGCTGCACCCCCGCCGGCCCCACCCTCTGCCTACCACCACCACATGACGGGGCTCACCTCTCTCAACTCCATGGTGAGTCACACATATTCCTACTATACTAGCAGACTAATCAAATCAAATTAATTCATTATGATGTTGCATATTAGCTTTAGATTCAGAAGCATCCATAAAGTATTTGAAAAGTTTAATAGTTTCGGCAGATTGCTCAAACTATTTTTAAGACAATTGCTACAATTGCAAAAGAGCTTCTATTTTAAAAAAAAGTACAGAAAAAAATCTCAAATAAAATAAGGAATAGGTACCACAAATTTATGAAAAATGGAAACCAATTTATTACACCAATTTTTTAAACAAACCTAATGCAAAACCAATATATTTACAAAGCCATAAAAACTATAATAATCTCCCTTCTGAATTGTCTTGTATTAGCTAGAACAAATACATTTTTATTTTTTATTCATTTTATTAACGGACAAATAGTCCATTGACAATGTAACAATAACACGAATAAAAAATAAAAAAAGAGATGACAATGAAAGGAGAGTACGTATAGATGAAGAGCATTGTCAAAATACATATAATATAAAATTACATATAGAGAAGGTAACTACAAGTAGCTTGAAGATGGATTTAAAAATGAAATTAAACATTAGAAAGTAGGTATAGATAATATTATATACAATTAAAGTAAAAAACGTGGCTCCCTTATCACATGGCCAATAATGGACCATAAATATAATATTTTGTAAATGTGTATGTAAGCCATATTTTGAACATTACAATAAAAAAGTAGTTTAAAGTGTCACCAAAAAGCGTAAGATTACCTTATTTTTGCATATTTGCTTTTTCAAGGATTCATTTAAAGAGCCTCGAATCAGGACAAAAACTATATTGCTCTCCGATCATTAAGTATCAGGATAAAAAAAATAATAAACTTGTTCCATTATCGTTTCATCTAGATTTGCAATCCCGCGGGATTTCAGCAATATTTGGTCTTGCGAATAGACAAAATGACCTGATTTTAGACAAAAACATGCCGTCAGTGTCAATTCACTGCATTTGAGCAGTGTTGAACCTTAGTTTCGGCTTGGCAGTTGATTAGTAGGATACATACTTGACAATGAAAGAGAAACTGATATTGACGCTTGGAAGAGAGCATAAAGTCGCATCTCATGTTCGGAAACTTCAAGACCTAGAGAATCTATTTTAAAGAATGGGAGATATAAGAGGTAGATCCCTTCAGATAACCCACAGCTTCTTGAAAACAGTCTCACCAACTAGTATTGAAGCGTTTTCCGCTGCCGAGTCTTTATACACAAATTTGTCCATTTACGTATAGATAAGTGACAGGAGTCTCCATGGTCTCCATATATTTTTTAAAAGATCCTATGTCTTCTTAAATGACTTATTAGGTATCTATTTTTATAATATTTCTGGAGCCAAATATGATCGATACCAAATAATAAAAAAAATAAACATATCCCGTGGGATTTCTAAATTCTGTCCCGCAATCCCGCGGGATTTGCTAACCCTAGTTCCATCATTGTCATATTGAAGTTTGAACCTCACACTAATGAATCAAATATCATGAAGCTTGACGATACCACAGATACTTTATTTAGCAATAGAGGATACGTGGCACATTAAATAGGTTTTTATTTATGTACAATGAAATTTACAAATGTGTTTTCGTTTGTTGCAGTCCGGTTGGAGATCTGAATATACGTGATGAGCTGAGGACGATCCGGGAGACTGTGATGGCAACTCAGATGATGTAAATATAAATAGTACGGATTATAACAGCCTCCGTTATTCCTGTGAACCGCTGTATTTACTCTACGGTAGAAACTCTTCATCTTAATACAAATCTGGCAAGTCTCAGTCATTTCATCGTCAATACGTTTTGCTTGTTCATTTTGTATACCACTTTGAAGGGATGAAAGTACAAATACTGATAGGGAAACTATTCTTAAAAAAAAACACACAAGTCGATTCATTTATATTATTTATTTATCTTCGAAACTTTATCATCTTCAATTACTTCTTGAACATTTTCAAAGTTTCTTTTAACAAAACGGAAAACAAATGGTATTGAATTTAAGACTGGAAACCCAGCTTTTTTGTAAATATTGAATTGATTTTATATCATTAATGTTTTGTCAAAAGTGTAATTGAAAATTGTGGCCATATTATGTAAGAAAATAAGTGATCATTTTTATTATTATCGGAATAAAAAATATGTACTTTGTAAATTCTAAAAAAAATAAATAAAACTATAGATATTGTATAAAGATAGAATAAGGCGTATGTATAAGTTGGTGTGAAATTATTGTATAGTCAAAAACAAGTAATTTTGTCTCAAATCCCAGTAATTCGACAGATAGGTTAATATCCATTTTAATCATCATTCATGTCTCATGTTCATCAAGAAACTCCCAAAAACGGAGATCGTTCAAATAAAATCACTCCCAATAATCTAATTAATTTTCTTTTAGAATCAATTAATATAACAGAGCTGTTAACTAGTAACTACATAACTAGT
This sequence comes from Limnephilus lunatus, assembly GCA_917563855.2. NCBI lineage: Eukaryota > Metazoa > Arthropoda > Insecta > Trichoptera > Limnephilidae > Limnephilus > Limnephilus lunatus. The sequence continues at coordinate 65,943,315 of OU830597.1, read as the reverse complement.
AGGTTTATCTACTGATCTCGTGTTGGGCTGTTGAAGGGGAAAAACTATTTTATATCCAAATGTATTATGACGTTGAGGTTACTATCGAGTACTGATTTGAGATGAATTTACCAAATGTTGTAAAAGTAAAATGAAAGACGATTGTTTTATTATTGTATATTAATTAGATAAACACCGTTTTTCGCACCTTTTGTGAATTTATTTAAGTTTATCGCTACAAAATATCATATTAAAACACATTTATTAGTAAATTCAGTAGGTCTAAGACTTTTAATTTAACAATTGTTTTAATGGTCGTAACACTGTTTCATATAACTAAGGTTACGACTAAACTAAATGAAATGTGCAATGGGATTAATGTGTTAGTTTATAATCACCGTGTAGCTTATCGCCAACAACAGGGTGTTCATGTCACTTAATTCAAATAATTATTTTTATAATTATGGTGTTTTTCATACATAACCTGGCAACCATTGAAGTACTTCCGTCATATTATTATATAATAGTATCATTATTTTAATTTATTTTAATCATTTTCAATGGAAAGATATCCGAAACTGACGATTTTATTGTCTTATTCTTATGTATACGATGTTCGCAATATTAGAAATTATTCATCATTCATCACATTTCAACATATCAAGATTATTAAACTTTTTTAGCTAAATGTGTCCTACATGATGACGAAAGTACGTCAACTGAATATTATTTTCTTATCTTAAGATCTCAATATTAACTGTAGAAATATTTATTTGAATTAACTGCTTAAATATCACCAGTATTATATATGTTAATTATTTTTACTTTTAATTATGAAACCTATGTATATCCTAGGCAAATTGATAAAGTCGAGTCACTCTACTATTTTAACCTAAAAATGCATTGCTATGTTTTATTAACTAAAATCCTCTTTTCATGTTTAAAAGACTTAACGCAACAGGGTTTTTGTATTATTTATTTGTAAATAAGAGTTTTTATGCTTTTATATTTTACAGTGACGACATATTGGCTGCACAAAAAACTGCTAAAGAATTGATTTTATATAACAAAAACCGAGCGTTTAATAAAATAAATTTGTAATATTATTAGTTAATTTATTAGAAAATCCGTTCAAAGAACTGTAAACGCGTTTATTATCCTTATTATTTCCAAATGTATTTAATTGTTTCAATATTCAGAAATACACGACAAAAACATATTTTGCGTGATAAATGGTTATTATTTAATTATGTACTCCAAAAAATGTGGTCTTAAAATGCCGATTTATTTAATAATCGCGAAAAGCATCAAACAAAAATAAAGCATAATTAAACAAAATGTGTATTATGCATATACCGATAGTCGTGCATATTCCTACATCTTTAGAATATTGTAAAATACATATATTATGGTGGAAACGTTTGATTGCTTTTCAAATATTATTTATTTTTGTATTCATAAAGTATTTATGCTGATATTGTAAACAATTATATGGAGCATTCAAGGAAATGAATTAAACAATTGTATAAATTATAATAAGACTATAAAATATCGAAGTAATAATATCTAAAAGTACTGCTTTTATGAAATTTTACATGTAGACGAAGTATTATTTTGCAAGTAAAAGTTTTCAAATATTCAAAATTTTTAACTGACAATTTAAAGATGTTCTAAACGTTTAATTAATTACAGATAAAATTATGTACCATTTAAGAGTTTTTTGTTGTTGTAAATAACATTTAACCCTTCATAAAAGCAGTTCTTTAAGGGTAGTTTTAAGATTTGCCCATCGTGTGATTGTAGTTATAATTTATTATTAAATCGTTGATAAATTCCATGTTAGTGTTATGTATTGTGAAATTTGACGGGGATCATTGTGAAAAAGACGAACCAATAAAATGATCGGGTGAACAAAGAAAGGAAGGAGCAAGAAGATAGTGATGAGCAGATGACAGATGACAGCAATGCATACAAATAATGATAATAAAATAATAAAAATGAAAACACTCTTTAAATTTACTACTCCAAAGTTCAAACAAATCCCTCGAAGTTTGATGTTTAATTTGAATTGCTTATTTAGTTGATGAAAAAGATCATTAACTGATTTAAGCACGAATTATTTGACAGTGTCTGTGTAAATGGTGTGAAATTTTCACTAGTTTTGGGAGATAAACATAACGTGGTGATACAATCTGTCAATATTTAATATAAACAAAAGGAAGGGGAAAAGATCTTCACATATACCTGTTCTCGACATAACACGTAATACCTGTACCTCCTGAAATTGGCGAAAAAAATTACGATTTATTTATTTTAAAAATATCACACAGTTATTCACTAACAGGTATGTTAATGCATTACATGATAAACAAACACTACAACCATTATGCAAATATATCAATCATTATAATGTCAATTGGGGTTGGCTTTTACCTAAAAAGTGATACATTCATTTGATAGACCAAACTGGAAGTGGATACACGTAGCTTTGCCACAATTAATGCAATATTATGTAATATCAACATATGTTTTAAAACCCGAAAAGCAATTAAAATACTCACAGGCACATTTGTTCTTGTATCGAATTTAAAATGAAATTTTGCTTGGATTTTTAAAGGCATTCCTTCTTTATTTGCAATTTGTTCACAGTCGACTGCATTCGGTTAAACATATCTATGCAATAAGTAGAACCCAGTGAGGCACGAGTACCTGTGGAGAAGGTAAGTAGGTACCTAACAGAATAGAAAATACCACTTGGTCGATTTCGGATTACTTGGCAATAACACAATGCTCCTTTGGCCACGCTTTAGAAGGCATACCCAAATCCTGATTATGGTTTCGCAATGTAAACAAATATTTGATCTATTTATTTTGTTTGTGTGAGTTTTTACTCCAAACATGTTACCAATGTTAGCATTAATAGGTACTCACGAACTTGGTACCCCACCATAAACACATGTTTTTTTTATGAGAAGAACTTGATGGAGACCTACTAGTATCTAAAAATGAAAATCTAACGTGCATAAATCAACTAATAAACACTATTGAAGGTTAAAGTTTTGGTTAAGTTTAAAGCTAAAGGACCTATCTAAAAATAAAGTAAAATGAAAATCTAACATATATAATTCAATCAACAAACACTATAAAAGGTTGTTTATACAATTATTCACAAAGTTTTATCTCTATTCCGCCAATTCTAAAAATAAACAAGTTAGTTAATTTAAAAATGTATTGAGTATATACATGTAAAGCAACACAAGAAATCCAGTGGAAGCTTGATGAAAGGCTTAGTAGTGGAAGGCTTCAAATCCTACATGGCTGGTATTAGTGAAGTTATGGCTGCAACCAACAGGGCTCGATGATAGTCAATATCCGATAAGAGAGGCAACCAGAAGAATAAGAAAAAAAGTAAGTAAAAGTTTACTTATAAAGAATACGAAGATTTATAAGTAACGTGACCATTTAATTTATTCCCCAAACTGGGACACCGAAAAAAAGGTAGAGACATTTGGACTACTTACATGGAATATTGAAATTCTAGACCCTTGTTCAAAATTTAAAGAGATTTTTTTCTAATAAACGAAATAAAGCAATATGTTACAGTAAAAATGTTTTTGACTATAATTAGCGTGGATTTTACGAGTGAATTTACTTTACAATGAAGGAGGCTAGATCACAACTCGTCTTGCATCATGCCGATTCTTATTTGCGCGCTTTTTTATATTTAAAAAAATTCTACAGTGACTTTCTTTCTTTTCGAAACCGGGACATTTTGGTGCCCAGAAGCTGTGTGCGGGGACACCGGGACACGCTGCCTGAAAACGGGACTGTCGAACGAAGCTGATTTAATATGAACGATTCAGTACTAAAAAAAGAATTAGAAAAAAAATCTTTCAATTACGCAATGTACTCGTACACACACCATTTCCAAGAAGCCCTAGCTATAGAAGTGAGTTAAAAAAATCGTTGATAGGAATTCACAGTCGGGTCCTTGTGGCTTTCTGGCGGAGATAAGCCGATATTTGACTGGCAGATAATAATAAGGTTAGGGAACTATTGGCTCCACCGTACAGTCATAATAGAAATAGATCAGCGGCCAAATTGAAAAGTCAGTCAAGCGGTTGACGAGGTTAGGCTAAGCCGCAAACTGCCAAGGAACGGACCCGCACCCGAGGGCGAGGGGAAAAGACGGAATTCCGTTCAAAGCGATTCGAAAGATTGAAAACGGCAGTTGAATCGACTCTGTTGTGAGTTGTGATGGGGTCGAATTATTCGCACTGGGAAGTAGATACCTACTAACGTAATTTTTCCTGTCGCGACATTATCTCATAATTTGAGAATTTTAAATTAGGGAAGGTAGAAACTTAATATTTGAATTGGTTTTCGAAGGGCTTGATCGAAGTTTTACATTTTTTCAAATGTGAATACCTCATAAGAGTCTCAGCTGCTCCCCTCCGGAGCCAGTGAGATTATGGCATCCCCAATTGGGGAATGTTGTGAGGCTGAATATGGTGGAGATGGGGAAGAGGAAGGTGGAGAAATACCTGGCTCTTCAGATCTGGTCACCAAACATGGCTAAAGCCATTTCAAGTGACGTTTCAATTCTGAACGGTGGTTTTACAACAGGGCGATACTGAGAGTATCTTCCACTCTGGAACGTGCCGCCAATACACTATATAATATTTTAAATGAATTAATTATAAAACAACACAACTTAATCAAATAAAATTTACTAGCCCACGCCGGGATTCGATCCCGCGATCTTCGGATGGGGAGCCAAGAGCATTACCCCTAGACCACGCGCGCCGGTCGTTTAAAACAAACGTTTAATGGGAAAAAAAAACATTCTCGACCGAGTTATTTATCATACGAAGAAAGTAAAATATTGATTATCTGTAAATTATTCATTTAAATTTAAATTCAATTTTTATAAGAAAAACTTTCTTTTTATACTTTTTTGAAGATTATTCCCATCAGTGAAATATATATATCATATAAGAATAAGTTAACAATAATAATCCAAACGAAAATATGAAAGAGAACAAGACACAGAAAAACAAAAAAAGACAGTGGTTATTATAACAGTTGCGACCATTGTCTTTTTCTGTTTTTCTGTGTCTTGTTCTCTTTCATATTTTCGTTTTGATTATTATTGTTAACTTATTCTAATATGATAAATTTAAATTATTCAATCAATGAATTTTTTTTCAAATTTTTTTTCAATTTTTGCAAATTCACTTTGTGGCGTCATTATTAAATGAAAACCAAACTTTTTTGTAAATTTTAATTTTATCCTGAGGAAGGAACCAAAATATGAAGATAATTTTTATTAAATGAGTTGTGTGTACAAAGTGATTTGTTGTCATTTAATGAAATATGAAGCAATAGGACTAAAATTGTATTTTAAACCCCCCACAAAGACATTTCAGGTTAATTTTTACTATTTAATTTTCCAATTTTACGGGTCTTCGTAATTTAATCTTCTACCAAAAGAAAATTTAAAGGACAAATAAAACGTCACATTGTATGAAAGAATTAAAATTATAACTGAATGATTAAGATGTTGAAATACATTTTCCTGTTAACCTCTGTGGACCATCGTGTTTCACTTTTAACCACAAAACTACCACTTTTCACCAAAATTAGAGCTGAATGATTCAGATATTGAAACACGTTCTCTTGTAAACACGCAGCGGACCATCGTGTTCCACTTTTCACTACAAAACTACCTCTTTTCACTAAAATTATAGCTCAATGATTCAGTTTGGGAGGCGGGTATCAGTACCGCCGCCCCGGGAACAATTTATTGGATAACCAACACCTCTGCCATAGGTCACTTAGCAGGGGTGCCCGGCTTCATGGGGATGAGGTTTGATGTTTTTTTACTCCCATGCGAATGCAGATTAACGGATCGAGTATGAATTCTTCAGCCAAAGCGGGAATCAACTTTTTCCCCCCAGTCTTACAGAAGGTATTATATGTGTGAAGATTTGTACGTACCACACTTAACATCATTTTTTTAAAGTTAGGTTAAACATTTTTTTAAATAAAGAAATTCTCTTCAGCAATATGAGGAATAAGAACGAATTAACCGAGACCGCAGCTAAAAAAATAGTTAGACGTATCCCTAAACTTAAAATAGTGGTTAAACATTACGTCGCGAGTAAGGTCGGAATAGTGAAAAACTTAACTTATTTCCACGGCATAGGTATTGCTGAAACGGCCTCTAACCGGACGTTTATCTGTATACCTATGCAGAACTCAATAAGTTAGACAGATTACCTGTTATTAACGAATATGTTTTCTTTATCGGTATTTAGAAAAACAAGTACTTACTATTTATGGTAAGTAGGTGCCTGATCTGATTTACTTGTTCTTCGGATTGTCGTTGACGGCTTCAATCTTCAATAGATTTTTAAAAATTATTTGATGATAACTACATTGTTATATTATGATCAGAAAACAGCTCCTGCCATTTACGATAATATAAAAAAAAACAATATGATGGTTAAAACGTTTTTTTAATTTTTTAATTTCTTTCTTAAACCGCGATTGCATTGAGCGAGTTTACAAGCTACTATCTGGGAAATTCACTATCTATCAGTTAACTCGCTCAGTGTAATCGTATTACTAGCTAACTAGCAGATTGTGGACACTCTACGAAAAAAGTTGAAAGGTAATCAACTTTACTCGCTATTCGCCGAACAACTGATTTCTTAACTGTCAGAATCAGTTCTCGCGGGAGTCGTTATTTTAGCTGCTACTGTCGGTACTGAGCGAGTAGACAGTTTTGTATGTCATCATGACAATCTCACTCGCCGATTCACCCGCTTTTAAACTTACCGGCTAGTAGCTTGTAAACTCGCTCAATGTAATCGAGGCTTTATGATTATTATAAAAATGCCACATTGTAACATAATGATCAAAACAAGATTATAATAAATTTGTCGGTTTGTATTTAAGATGATTATAATTTGTAATCATATGGCAACTTGAAAATGACCATGCTCATTAATTTATGCAGGTTTAAAGATGATATAAAAATATCGTTTCAAATAAGTGACCAAACACCTTGCATGGTAAAAAATGGGCTTCCACCGCGAGGTAAAGAAATGAAGATTCCGAGTATAATTATGGATCACTCCTCAGAGAAGACACCAACTGACAAAAGACAAACGTAACAAATGCCCGCCCGTGTCTAATTATTGGGTGTGTGAAAACCGGCTGCTTTAAGCCATACCCAAACACATTTCGATTCAAAGAATCCTTTACAATAATCCGAATTATTGCCCATGGCGCTGTTCAAATATATCGATTAAAAACAAAAAAGCAAACATAAATGCTTCTTTTAGTACTGGGCCGGGCCATAAATTTCACGATACAACACTCCCCCAAAACAAGCGCTGTGATATAAATATTTATAAGGCAATGATAAAAATAAAGGAATGGCGCTCTAGGCTTAATTTCCCCATAATCGAGCACCACCAGTCCCAGTGTGATATATTAAAACAGTCGAATCATATTCAAGTATCTGACGGCCTAACAGTCATCTTCGTGGTGCATCAGATGTTATTATATATACGTATATATATTTAAAATTATCATTGAAGGCCCGTATTTTGTGCACTAATTTATACTTTAGATTTAATCCAACCTTCAAAGCAAACTCATGGAAATTAGCAACGGGCACAGGCAGGAATTTCTCCCACATTATTTCGAAATTTATTTGCGAAATAACAGATCGTTGATAAGAATTCAAAATCAAAAGAAACTTATCTGCATTTCTCAATTTTAGAAAAAAACTTTGGGTGAAGATTATTTGACGAATTTTAAAATATTTGTCAAAAATTAAACAACTGCAATACATTGTGTACAGATTTTTTATAAAAAACATATTTTACATTTAATTTATTAAATTTGTAATAATTGCGAGTAAACACATATATTATCTAACAATAAGGTAAAATTAGATGAATAGCGGATGTGGTCATTTTATGCAACCAAGTTCGTGAATTTGCGGATACTCTTGCATTTTTAACTGAAAATCGCCCTTGTTGTTCATTTGAATTACATACTTAGGTATACATTATATATTTAGGGATTTCAATATTTCCTTAAAGGACGATATATACGAATACCAGTTCCAAATTTTTAGTTAGATTCATGTAAAAGTTTGTAATACAATCTTAAGTACTCGTATACAGCAGAAAAAAAATTTGGACGGAGAGCTCTGTCATAATGAATTTGAATACTTTTTATGTCTGGGATATTCAGTTCAAAGCAAAACATGTTTAGCTATCCACGTCATTTACAATTACACCATGGAACCTTTAAATTAGAATTTAAAAAAAAAATCAATCTGAGAAACTTTTTCGAAAAAGGAGTGTTGCGAAGCTGGTTATTAACATAGAGATATACTAGTTATTAATCACATTAATTTTTTTCTTTTTTTTTTTAAACACGCAATATTAATGGGCAAATTAAATGGATGAGTAACATTGATAATTTATAAAACAAAAACTTTTCCACTTTAAAAACTGCCATAGTAGCTTAGTTTACAGCGTAATTGAATTCATTCGGCAGATTGCGGGTTCGATCCTCGCACAATACCTACTATGTAATTTACATGATTTGAGCGTAGTGTGAATATAGTTGTAAAGTTTGATAAAACCTTTGCAAATTGATTTTACATCTGTGGTAGTGAACATTGATAAAACGTTAAACATCCCGGTGAAGATAATAATCACAATGTGCAAAATTCAACAAATCCTAAATAATGTTATTCCTCCCGTATAACGCATGAAATGGCAGTCATTGTTGAGTAAAACTGACAGTGATGTATGATGGAAGTTATTTCTTTAATTAATAACTCAAACAGAATGTTCTCCCTTTTCTTTCTAATATTGATTTTACCTTCGAAATTCAAAAGGTTTCTTCTTCCAACAAAATATAATAACGGACTTCTTCCAACAAAATATAATATGTCTGAAATTAATGGAATACGAATTCTAAACCTTTAATTATTTACACGATTACATTGACTACTTATGGTAGGTACCAAACTACATTGTTAAAGTATACCTAAATTTTATTTTAATCAACTCTTTTAGCTGGCAATTCTAACATAGACATTCTCGTAGAAATGGGGTTACGCTGATTAGGATCAAATAGAAAATGGAGGGTTTATTTCTCGATAGCATTGGTCAGTCAATCATAGTCACAGCCTTCATAGTTGAGCGGCTGCATGCATATAACTTCAAATAGGAAAATAGTCGTTACACGCTTTAGGACGTTTTAGAGTTTAGAGCGTGTTGTGAGTACACAGTGGAAGTAGGTATTTATAAAAAAAATATTTGTAAACGTTACTTAGGCAATTGTAAAGTTTTGTTTACGAAGAAAATAAATCGAATAACGATATTTTCTAGTCAATCTAAAATTGTATCGAATTTGTTAGTCGACTCAAATTTTAATGCATTGTCAAGATACAAGTACATTGAACATTGACGCTTAGCTAAAGCACCATGTTTGTGATTTAGCTTACCACGCCAATATACATAATTTAATTTAATACTTGGCGTAATTAAATAAAGGGTAGATATTGTCACACAGTTCGCAAAGCATCACTAATCGTAATGCTAGTAATCGCGGATCTACATAAAAAAAAAACTTCAAATTAGTTAGTTTTTTGCACTATTAGTATAATGGTATTAAACAAAACGTCAATAATTACGAATAGTACCTAACTATCTATTTTCAGATATGCTACTAATGTGGATCAATGCAATTATCGGGATATATTTTATGTTTTTTCTTCTTCCTTTTCTTTTTTTTATACTTCGAGGGGAGAAGTATCACTTGCTCCATTTTATATTGAAAGGCAAGATAGAGGGTCGCCGAGGGCTTGGTAGGAGATAAATGTCTTGGCTGCGAAATGTACGAGAGTGGACCGGCATTAGAAGTGTGGAGGAGCTATTCCGGGCAGCGCAAGACAGAGAGACCTTTTCAAGAGTGATCGCCAACGTCGGGGGGACCTGATAGGGCACACGAAGAAGAAGAAGAAGCCAAGGAGGAAGAGCAACACGGCATAATGCCCCAAAAATAAATCACGATCGTACTATTTGGCAGTGAAAATCAAATCATATCTAGAAACACAATAAGTATTATGAGCTTTTATTACTACATCTCTCTTCCTTGCTCATTTCTGTCCCCCTGAATCTAGCAGTACAAAATCATCTGTTTAACCCAACGGCTGCCATTAGCATCTATCGATGTATGAACGATCTGTGCCAGAACTGCCATTTACACCATACGATGTAAATCGCCAGTATGAATTTGTATTGAAACACCGAAATAGCTGGCGTACGGTAGAGAAATAATGTTTTGGTTTGGGCAGCCATTGGGTTAACTTAAACGAATCAACACCTCGAGCTTCGGTGGCGTAAATATTCGTGTATCAAGGTACCGTGGTACGGGGGTACCAATGTACCAGTGCAAGACTCGAAACGCTTACTACGTATCGAGGCGATTACGAAACGCACCGTTTGTCTGGAGTGGCTTCTTGGACCAGTGGTCACCCACTGTTATTACCGTGGGGCCATACATCACGACACTTGGAGCGGCCCGCCCCCGCCGCGGGCCGCGGCCCGACACCTGCCTGCCCTGCGCCGCCCTGGCTCTGCGGCCCGCGGTCCGGGGTCTGGGGTCCGGGCCACCAAACTGCGCAGGAATGCCGGTTCGGTGTTTAATTATTGCGGTGTGTGTCTTAGCTGGTATTGCTTGTTACTTGGCACAATCGGTGAAAACATTGTGATCGTAATATTATGCTAATTCATTTGGAAAGATGGACACCCACTTCCAACCAAACTTCCTCCCAATTATATCGACTGTGATTTATCCAAGTGTTTAATCACAAATCGATAGACACTATTTTTTCTTAAGGTGATACTTATGAGGAAATCGGGCGACTTTTTGTACATACAAACGTATTCCCAAATTTCCTCTCTGGATTTTGACACTACTGCAAATATTTTTTAATTTGATATAGATATCGACCACTAACGTGTCGGTAAATTTTGATAAATTACTTCTTATAGGAGTTAAAACCTCCAAAATCTTTAAAATTGCCTAGTGTCATCGACAGGCGTCTATTATACAAACTATATAGGTTATATAATTTTTGAAAAACCACTTTTTGCGAGTTGTGCTTTAAAATATTAAGATGACTTAATTATTTGCTGCCGTACACACGTAATATGAATTTATCCACAAAGAAACTCCAATCTTTCAATAAAGGAAAAAAAAACAGCGTTATTTTATACTATGGATTTGTTGTTATTTCATTGAATGTTATTATCTGATGAATTAATTGAATCAATACTGTATTTAAAAGCCTTTCTTGATAGTTGGACATTTATTCTTTTTTTTTACATTAGCTCCACACAGGAGGCCCTGAAGAAAATAATTCCCCTCAGGGCCTATGTCATCTTTGGGGATGTTGTGGGGGGGGTATTTTTAGGAAAGGAAGGAGAGGAAGTTCTGGGAAGAAAAAGGGTATAAGGGGTGGGTGGGAAACTGAGGATCAGTTTGTCCAGGGATGATGGACTTATAAATCTATCCCTCCCACTGCGGTTCCGAGAGAGTACGGCTGGAGAAGTCAAAGGATTCTCTCAACTATTCTCTCCCGATCCGGCCTGCCATGCAGCTTGTGGGCAGACGCATCCGCCGCCAAGATCCGGACAAACCTCACGCCATTGACCCTAGCACCCCTGCTAAGTCACCAAACACAGCGAACCCCTTAATAAATGGTTCCCGGGGCGGCGATAGCCATACCCGCCTTTATTGCGTATGTACGGGCACAAACAATATATTTATCTTTAATAATATTTTAAAGCATAATTTGCAAAAAGTGTTTTTTCCTAAAATAATTAAACTCGCGCCATCTGTGAAAGAGCAGATTATGAATTCTTTTAAGAAAATAAAAAAAATACTTATTTTTGTTTAAAACCACGAGTTTACGAGCTTTACTCAAGCATAATCAGGGTAAAAATTAATACTGACAATATTAATTTGTACCCTGATGATGCTTGAGTGAAGCGAAACCGGTCGGTTCATTAATTAATAAAACTCGTGGTTTTAAACAAAAAAAGTATTTTATTTTATTAAATATGTCAAACCAAAAAGTGATTGCTTTCTACAATAATTCTTTTAAGCATCACATTAACAGAAAAAGCATGCAAATCTCTGGATGGAAGTGAGGATTTCGGATAAAAGTACTAATTTCGTTGTCATTATGGTGTATTTTTCTTCGAGGTAGTATGGTAATTTATACGATTTTCCACGATCTTTTGTTAATCGTTTTTTCAAAAATAAAAATAACCCCATGAGGAGCAAAGATTATTTTAACGAATAAACACAAGTTATGGTTTGTAAATGCAGAATCCAGAATTTATCCTGCAATCAACGGAGCATAAACACTTGGCACCTTCTTGTATAAATACACCCGCTTTCCTACTCGAAATCATATACCAAAATTTTTGGTTTTTTGAAATTTATTGTGTTTTTTTTTTACTCCATGAACATTTAATATATACCATAAAGATCTTTTTTCACGACGTGAATGACGTTGCAAGCAGAAAGTAGTTCACAATTTTAGCCCACTTTCAATAAAATGTGCTGCTTCAGCCGAAGCAAACGGTTTCTGCTTTATAGTTAAGCTCGATTTAAATACTCATAAGTCATAGATAAAAATTCCTATTTTCTTGGTTGTAATTTTTTATTACGTGAAATTAGCCATGTTTCTAAGGAAGAAGAAAGACTGGATAGGGTTAGAAAAAAAAGTCATTACTAATATTGTATTCAATTTTACAAGCAACTCTCCCCCCCATAAACTTATCACGTCAGTATCTTTTATGAACTTTTGTATGTGAGTAGTAACCGCACAAGAGTCCCAACTGTTCCCAACTGTCTGGAGCCAGTGAGAGCATGGCTTCTTCAAGGAAGAAAAGAATTAGTGAAAAAGGTAGAATGGGGATGAGGAAGGTGGGAAAGTACCTGACTACTCAGATCTGATCACCAAACACGGCTAAAGCCATTTCAAACAATGTTTTGAATCTGACAGTTGTTTTTTCACCAGGGCTATACTTAAAGTATCTACCACCCTGAAATGTGTCGCATATATGCTATACATATATTATTTTAAATGACTAATTTGTGAACTAACACAAATTAACCAAAAATAAAATTTACTTGCGGACGTCGGGATTAAAACCCGCGACATCCGTATTCGAAGCCAAGGATCGTAACCACTTAATCACGGAGGCCGTAGATCTACTTACGAAAAATAATATCGTAAATATTGATCAGGGCAAAATAAATAATAAAAAAATTGTATATAAAAATATGAGTACCATTATTGATTTTATATAATATGATGCGGCAATTCCTCGTGGGGAAAGTAAATTTTTAAATCCCTTCACCTATTCTCGTGGCTTTCAAAGGAGCTGTCAGCCATTGTAGCCGGAGTTATATGTGTCAGGGAACAAAGGGCCGTCAGACAACGGTGACATATTTAGTAACAAGCAACAAAGGGAGAGCTTAATATCGGGGCGCCGCGCCCGGAGGAATTCCCGACTGTTGATGACGAACCGCCCGCCCCCTTTCACCCGTTTTTTTCAATCGTCTGAGTTGCACTTCGCACAACACTGCAATTTTTTTATAATGAACCTTTCTTCGAACCCGATGGTTGGCTAACAGGATCGCTTATGGATTATGCGCAGTAGCAACAATGTGCTTCGTAAATGAAGTACAAAGGCTGTAAACATTCGGATTGTTGATAGAACAGTAGCCAAGTATCCAATAGATAAGCAACTAGTAACAACTCAACAATTCGACTTCTAATGCCACTTTTTAATGAAAGGTTTTACAATTTACTGGATAATATACCTTCATATTTATATCGATTACTCAACATAAGCTCTATCTGTCCAAAGCAACCAAAAACTTTAGAACTTTTTTGAGTTCCACTCAGCTCTTTAATTATCATCATGAGTTGTGGAGCTATAGGTAATTACAACATTAATTAAATTGTGATTTTTTCACGTGTGTTGGGATCTCGGTAGTAAAGTAAGTGTCTCTGTAAATATTGATCAGCAAGAACAAAATAAATTTTTATTTACAAAAAGTAATATAAAATACTTGTGTTGACCTAGAAGTCTAGCATGGACGATCGATAAAACCCTACATCCACAGTTTCACCTTCACAAACCTACCTTACACCCAACATAATAAAATTGCAAAATATATTATGTAAAAATGTTAATGATTAGGTAAATACAGAAATAAATAAATACGTTTTTGACTAAATCCATAATCTATGGTTAGTTATCAATATTTGCGAGCAAGTCCAACGTTGATAACAGCGACGCGACGATTGATACATTTCAGCATGCCCTAATGGTATTAACTTCGGTTAACTGTCAATGTACACATATTTTTATTTAATAAACGGATTAAAATAACGAAGCTCTTTGAATTCCAACAAGTCGTGTACGCAATCCATAAACTTAAATAATGCATCTAAGACGCGATCAATTTATTCCGTTTGATCTTTGAGAAACGAAAGTTATTGAAATATGACTAAAGACCTCATTAACTAATTTAGTATAATAGTAAATGTAGACTGCCAATGCATATTTTGGTTAGTATTTCAATTCAACTTTACAAATTTATTAATATTTTTACGTAATTGCTGGGCATTGTAACTGTTTGACATTTTGGAGAGTGAATTCATAGAGAACACCTCCAATGTTGCCAGTAAATATCTGTTTGGCTGTCAACAGTTAAACCGTACTCGGTATATCGATATTAAATTAGAAGTTACGCCTAATAATTATTTATTTATTTTGAATTTCACGCCCGGCTGGGCTTTTACATGCATTTTTTTTAACAAAGAATATCTAAACCTAAATGTGCATAATACAAATAAAACAAAAACAAAATCATAAACAAAACAAAAACAAAATCAAAATCATAACCAAATCCAAAACAAAATTACAATAAAAAACAAATTGAAATAGAAACAAAATACTCCACCATGCAAGATGGAAAAACTGTTGACTGGGAAAAGTACAATTCATGTGATATAATTCGAAGCAGAGCTATTCAATTGGATTAATTAAATTTGTTGTTCTTATTTTTGATATAAATTCTACTAAGACTTGTTTGTATTTAGTGAATGATGTGTTAAATATGTCAACAACATCTTTATAGTCATTACCCAAATTTTGTATACTTTGTATATTTTATTGTATTGGAGTTGTCACAATAGAATGGTAGATATTGCCTCGATGTTGAATTGCGAGGTATATGGAAAGAAATCAAGTTTAATGGTTCAGGGCTGTCAATTATTGATTTATGATTTTATGTAAACATGTTAGGTCATATACTATTCTACGTTAGGATAATTTTAATAAATTAAGTTGCAAAGTTATCGATTTTTCTGTGCCTTGACTTTCTGTTATAATGGTGCGTTCTGGGTAGGTAGGATATACCCCATAGTTAGCTATGAACTGCAACTAAAATTGATAACGATGCTAATTTGGGACTTTGAAATGAATTTATCGGTCCCTCGTTGTACGGACAGATTGTGTAAGAATGAAAGCGAGATGTATGAGGGATCGAATAGGATTCGATTTAGAATCAATGACACATGTAAGTGCCGGGTCCATCGCCCAGTATCCACAACCACCTCCACTGTACAGTGAAGTGTACAGATGGGGGCTCCAGCCCCGCTCTGGGGTGGTCAGGAAATAGATAAATAAAGCGGAGATAAGAAGGGAAGATGAATGCCACCGGCTGACAGTAATTGCCAGGCATTCAATATGAACAATGGCGTCATTTTTAGACTAAATGTTTTATTTTACACTTTTCGTAAGTTATCTGATTATTTCTTGTATCGGTTTCAAAATTTTACTGTTAAATGTCTGTTTTACTATGAGCACTCTTAAACATAGCTGAAAGTATAAAAATAATCAAAACGTGAAAAAAACTGTTCCCAAAAGAATCATGGAAAATTTTTGTCATCTTTTGTTCTGGTGAAAGCCAAAGCAATTTGAAAAAAACTGACATACGAAAAGTTACAACATTATTCATTCAGTTATTATCACTATGATAGACCTTTCCCATCAAGAACCCATTAATTCATGTGCTTAAATATACATACTTACCCTATAAAATTATTTCGGATAAAACCTACATAATATTCCATTATCTTAAAATCTGTCAGTATATCTAATTTCTACAAAAAACACACAACATCAGGTTATATCACCGACATAATTGTTTATTTGAATGCTTTTCTTGAAAGAATTGAGTTTTTATACGGACTAAACTATGTATTTACATAAATATAATCATAAATTTGAATTATACAATATGTAAAAAGTGAACGAAAAGACAAAGATAGGTGCGATTAATAATTTTTCCAAAATGTTAAATAAATAGTTCACGCACGTCCTTTTAGCAAGATAAAGTGCCAAAAACAATGTGCTGGCCGTGAGGAAAGTGGGGTCCGATTCAACCAAATCCCCAATATGTGATAAAACAAGTGTACGGCTAAATCACCCCCGGCATGGTGACCCCGGCTTGCAAGGAAACTCACTACAAGGCCATACATCGCGGGATTTACTCTAATGTATTATCAACTACCCAATGTTCAATAGCCTGAAAACGGATATTGGACATTGATCGCATATAAATAAATTACAGGGATATATGACATCACGCGTTTTATATGTTTTTTGGATGGATTTAAATTATAATATGTTTTAGGATGCCTTTATAAATATAGACCACTATTCAGAATTGAAATATTGCTTGAAGAGGCGTTAACGTTTTTACTTGTTATAATTAATTAATTTATTAATCTCAAGATAGCTCACCTCGTCGTGTGTGCTAATAATAATTGTCAAAGGACAAAATGTTAATTGTTCGGGAGAGCGAAAAGATTTTTTTTTTTCAAAAATCATATCTCTTGTTTTTGTAAATCTATAATTATCAATTTTATTACAGAATTACATTGAATAGATCTTTCAGAATACTATTTCTTTTAAAAGAATTTAATTTATTTTTGATTTTTCGGAAAAAAATGTTGTAAAGGACACACATATTTTACAAGAAATATTTCGAAGACGCAGATAAAATGGCATATTTAACTCATCTTTGGATTTTTGTCTTTTAACAGCAATCTTAAAAATCTTCTATTGATATATTTAAAAATATAGTAAAATAGTAAATTTTCATAAATGGATATTTAGCACCCATAATAACACTTTAAATATTTTAAATGTAAGTGTATTCAATCACAAACAAAAAGTGAATAAAATTGTAGTCATACTTTGTTAATTTATTTTTAAAATCAATCAAATTGTCAATTTTAGTAATTTCATTCGGGATTTTGTTATAAAGTTGGATGGCCTTGTCCATAAGATATTTCTGAGTGCTTGATTTCTTCCTTGTTGCAATCTAATTTGCTTTACATTTCTCGCCCCGTGTCCGCGGATCTTGTGATCGTATTTTTTTTTTCAATTCTTAAATATTATATCAGTCATTAATTTGTTGTATAAAATGTTAATTTTATGTATAGAAATAATTGCTTTCAAATCTACTGATTGCGCTTGAGTATTTTTTTGCATTGTTTGCAGTATTTGCATTTTTTTAATTTTCTCTTTATAACCTACAGAGAAAAAAATGCTTGATCATTAATGTGTGGTAATCAAATCAACAACCCTCTCCCTCATTTCGTTTCCCTCCTTGCAGTCCTCTCTCCAGCCTCACAACATACCTCAAATGGAGTAGTTATACTCATAAAAATAAAGTTAAAGAAACATTATTAATTTGTTGTATAAAATGTTAATTTTATGTATAGAAATAATTGCTTTCAAATCTACTGATTGCGCTTGAGTATTTTTTTGCATTGTTTGCAGTATTTGCATTTTTTTAATTTTCTCTTTATTACCTACAGAGAAAAAAATG
Source organism: Limnephilus lunatus (assembly GCA_917563855.2). NCBI lineage: Eukaryota > Metazoa > Arthropoda > Insecta > Trichoptera > Limnephilidae > Limnephilus > Limnephilus lunatus. The sequence continues at coordinate 65,925,306 of OU830597.1, read as the reverse complement.
CTTGATCAGTAATTAATGTGTGGTAATCAAATCAACAACCCTCTCCCTCATTTCGTTTCCCTCCTTGCAGTCCTCTCTCCAGCCTCACAACATACCTCAAATGGAGTAGTTATACTCATAAAAATAAAGTTAAGGAAACATTAACTTCTAGTATCGTTAACCGCTCCCGGGATGAAATTTCAGACAGATGAACCGTTAAAAATTAGCTAAATAGGTACCTATTTTATAACCTGATCTCTATACTCCGTGATACGAGTAAAACTGAACTAAATTACAAATCAATAGAGAAAATTGATATCACCTCCACTTAACATTGAGTCACTTGCACGACCTTCCGAGGAAAAGGCGAAGTATGGAAGCTGCCTCATCAGCCGATCAATATTCCGCCCAATCCGGTATAATCCCTCCATCAGTCTCCCGGTTACTTCCAGATCATCGCCCGTCTCCCCCGGGACGGGGACAGACTCCATTCCACCATCTCGGCACATCCCGGGCTAAATGCCGCCATAAAACCAACTTGCCGGACATTTCAAGTACCAAGGAACATAAAACGAATAATAATTGAATTCAAAGTGAACGGTGCGAAAAATGAAAGATGGATCGGAAGATTAGGGAGGTAAAGCTTTCGCAAGTACCTTACCTACCTGGATTTTTAATAGCTATCCAAATATTGGCGAAATCATCTTAGGTAGATTCAATATTTGACGTCATATTTTTTTGCCATAAATTAACAGTCCACCGCAATTCAATAAGAGACCGACATTTTGTATTGATTTGGCGGAAATTAATAATTTCGTCTTTCATTATGTGATGCCTGCTTAATGGATTAGTGGAAACGTTTTATTTGAATATCGCTCAAAAGTCTTAATTGCTCCCAATCGTTTGAGCCAGTTAAACAATGGCGTTCCCAATCGAGGTATGTTGTGATGCTGAAAGTAGTGTAGAGAGTAAGGTGAAGAGGAAGTTGTTGAATTCTGATTCTTCAGATCTGGTCACTAAACATGGATTATTTCGTTTAAAAGACGCATAATCAAAAGAGAGTTCTTTCAGAAGCCAAAGGAGATTTAATCATCGCAAAAAATCTTTTTGATTGTCACGGAAAGGGCTGCAGAGCCAACCTAGGCCCTCTGTGTTATCTCCCGTTTTACCTCACTCCTTTTGATAAAGTTCACCAGAGTTACCACTGAGTATTTGGCGATGTTTTTTGCGCAATAAATTGTTTTTGAATTTTTTGATGACTCCGGTACCCGAGTCTTCTCCAAATCAAACTTTAGTCCCTGAAACACTCTTATTAGATATTTATTAAAAGTTTTGGATAGATATACTTATTTTAAAAAATCAGGCGGTAGAAATGAAACTAGAAAGTCGCTAGATGTCGCTTTCTTTTCTGTTGCGTGTATTTTAAAGTGGTTTGAAGATTGGATATTGATTTACAAAAATTATAATGTTTATTTTTTTTGGATTTCGTAGGATTCGAACCTCCGTTCGTTGGATTTTTCTGGCCGCTGAGATTTGCGACGCGCTATACCGCTGCGCCACCGCGAGGACGCGCGGAGTTGTGAATTTACCGCATTATAATAGAATCGAGGACATATAATAAATTTTGGTGACGCATTTCCGTTTCATCCAAATTTCAAATCACTAACGGGGCTAAAGAAGTTTCACTTAAAAAACTACTTATTTAAAAAATAACACGGTTTAATAACAGCCATCGAAACGATTTGATAAATTATTCAAAATGCAAAAATGCAGGTGTCCTTAAATTGGATTTGACATCAGCTGTGATGTAAGTAACAGGAAATCGTGCAGCGGCGAGGAATTATTCCAAACCGCCGCCAATTGTTATTCAATTTTGTCAATTATTATTATTCTGAATTCTTGTCGTAATGGTGATAATTATATTTTATAACACGTAGGTGATGTGATGAATATTGTATGAAGGGAATATTGATATTTACCAATATAATGGTCACAATTTCCTTTCAGCTTATAACTTGAAATTAATGTATTTTTTGTAAATCTTTGAAAAACGATCGTCAAAAGATAGTTCGCATCGTCACATCATAATATGCATTTATTACCTAGGGACAGTAAAAGATTGCATGGAAGTGGTTTTTGCCCTAGTTATTTTTGCACCTGTCAATATTTTATAACGTATAATAGCATGGTGTAGGACGCAGGACGCCCAGGATTTCTACTTCGTCTCTTCCAATTTAACGAGGATAATTGCTTGAATGAATTATTGTGCTACATAAAAAAAGTTCTAGCATATTTTTGCAGGCTGAGTTGGCACCGCGTTTGGACCCTACCGAGGCGTCGTGAGTTCAATTCTTCGGCTAGTCAATTCCTCCATCATGCACAAGCAATATTTTCCGCCTACTGTGGTGGAAGCAGAAGATTTTTAAATTGTTTTCCGATTATACTTAACCCGGGAATGTTTGCCTTTTTAAAACCAATGGGCGATCACGCGAAATAAATAAATTTTCCTTGATTGCTCGCGATTTCGAAACATAAAAATTATTATAGTGCTGTATAGCCAATTAATTAAAATGTTTTTTTACTGGTTATCTCATATTTGTAGGATTTATAAAAAAAATCGTAAAGTTTATGCCAAGAAACTCCGTGAGGGGTACTTATTCGATGCAACATAGAATATTTTAGATTTCTGTATGTTGTCTGTGGTGTACTTGATAATGAAAGGTGCATATCTATGGAAAAATGACTTAATTTTAATCGTAAAAAGCTGATCCGACGTGAAAAAAATATTTCAAAAAATTATTTTTAACATCGTGTAAAATAGTCTACGAAGTTCGGATTTGCAACATCTATGGTCATAATAGTTAAAGCACTTCAATAGCTTTTTTAAAAATAAATGGCTGGCCGGGGAAATATTTTAAATAATTACAATAAATGTTTTACGAATGGTAGGAAAATGTAGTCCAATTTTGGACCGCTATCAATCGCAGAAAAATAAAAGTGGTCCATTTTTCGACCATAATCGCTGCAGTGGTTACATTTTTCCCAATTATGTATGCTATGCATATACAATTTTTGTCTTTCCATTTTCAAGAACTTTCGCAGACGCTAACTGAGTGGTTACTATGAACGAATTATTAAAATGAAATACTAGTTTATTAAGTGGTATTGTCATTTTAAAATTTTTTATAAATATTTGTATTATTATATTTCATTGCAGGCAAGATGGGAGCTCACAAATTTAATTACTGTATAATATTATTTGTACCTGTTACCCGCCTCACTAGAATGTCTGCTCAGAACAAATGATAGAAATATTAATAATAATAGAACAAACATAATTTTTTTAAGCTTTTTTTAACTTAAAAAATCTTCAAAGCCTATGTCATCTTTGGGGACGTTGTGTGAATGGTCTTGTTAGAGACAAAAATATCTGGGAAGGGAAAAGGTAAAAAGGTTGGTAGGAATTTGTGGGTCAGTGTGTTCAGGAGTGACGAACGTATGAATTCATCCCACCCACTGCGGAGCAAGGCAATGGGTCGAGGGTCTGGCTGGAGAGGTCAAAATACCTCCCTCAACCAGACTCTTCCGATTCGTCCCGCCATGCAGTAGGTGGGCAAAAGCATCCATCGTCATTACCTAGACCAATCTCACCCCATGAACCCGGGTTAAGTCTCCAAACGTAACGAACCACTTGGGGTGACTTATGACAGAGGTGTTGATTATCCGATAAATGGTTCCCGGGGCAGCGGTGCCCATAACCGCCTCCCAAATTGAATAACGTCTTGATTTTTTTTAGCGATAACTGAATAACGGAACGTTGTAAGCTGAAACAAAACTTGTTATTTAAATTTGGGCAAAATCCATTCGTGTTTTTTTGCCACTATAAAATCAGACTTTTGTTTCATAGGAAAGAAAATGCTGATAATAGTCAGGAACTATGTTGGTCATTTATTTTAATAGTAAACATTTCCAAGTCAATTCGTTGACAAATTACTTTGGATGATAATTATAAGGTACAACTTCACAGTTAAGTGCTCCAGTCAACGTAAGAGTTTTAAAAGATTAAACCAAATGACGTCACAATTATTGTCAATTCCTCCACAACGTTCTGGAATGGCGCTATAATATTTTCTTTTAATTATTTTTTTATATTTTTGAAGTGAAAACTTCGTTGGCGCCATTGTGATTTGAAACTCGATGAAACAGAAACGAACGACACTATTCAGAGACAAAAAAGTCTACAGGTTTAAGTTTGCGAGAGAATAAGATAGCAATAAAATATTTATTTATTTCACGGGTACTCTAATCCAATATACTACGATAAATCCACGGTCCCACGCAAGTCTCTTTTAGTCTAGTGTATAAAGCGCCTGACGAACCTTAGCGGCCTGACATTCAGCCGACCGCATGGGTCGAATCCTACGAAATCCAAAAAAAGTAAATATTTTGGTTTTCGTAAAATCATTATCCAATCTTCAATTCCTTCCGACATGAACGGCCCCACTCTTGTCCACTTTAGTTTTCTGAAGATTTCACTTCTACTGCGTTTGAATCGCACAATCTGCTTTTATTATTTATTATTGTACAAAAATCATACAAAGTCGGAATCAATTTTTCTTGAATATGATATTTTTGGATGGAGATCTTTATTGGCATCATCAAAATGTACAAAAAACAGTTATCCAATATGCAATTTCAAGAAAATTTGGGCTTAATTCTTGCGTTTTAAATCACTAAAGCCATGATTATCCAATCAAATTGGAACCAATTGACTCCCTCACTAGTTGCACCACCCCTGTGGTTAGTCCTCGGTTAGTTGCCTAGTGGTTACTTGTGGCTAGTGGTTACTTGTGGCGCTAAGTGTGGGCCCGAGCCTGTGCGAGGTACTGCAAGGTGCTAGGGCTCGTGGGGCTGACGGGGCCCGACCGAACACTGGACACGGACAGCCGGACGGGGCGCGGGGCTCCCATGTGTAATGCAATGTTTAATGACGAGTCGGGCCCCGTTAATGACGGACAGGTGAATCGGCACGAGCCGCGGACTGGTATAGGGTGGTATGGAAATATAATATTACTGTAAAATGAATAATATATCACTTTGTTAAAACCACTATATTATAAACAATATCTACATGTTTCGATAAAAATGTTATCTTCATCAGGATATGTTAATTTAAAGAAAAATAAATGACAAACAAGTATAGACAAATTAGAACAAAGACTAAATATAAAATAGTCTTGATTAATTGCTTAAAAATCTCATAAAAATTGTTACACAAAAATAAATATAAAAATTAATTAAGGAAAAATAAAATTGCATTTAGATAATAAAAAAACTTTTAAGGAACAAATAATTAAAATAATTAGTCTGAATCAAAAAATAAATAATTATAATTATTGTAAGTATTAATAAGAAAATAAATTTAAAAGATGGCTATTTTTAAAAAATATTTGGTTATTTATAATATTTAATTTACTATTAATGCTTTTTCTAATTTCTAAAATTTCTAAATTATCCAATTGTATGCCCGTAGTGTTAGTATGTAAAATTTTAAGACCTGTATTAATATCAAAAGAATGACTTGTTTCCAAAATATGGTTGGCAAATTCAGAATAATAATTATTATTTAAACATCTTATATGTTAAGTTTTTAGATTTTCACGGCCAAAAGCATTTTCGTTGTTAGTTTTTGGGGTGTTGTCGGATCGTCGGATCGTCGGATATACCGGATCTGCCTTGATGGACACTGCAACGCTGTCCGAAACGTCGGCTATAGAAGGAGGTAGAGCAACACGGCATAACACCCCAAAAACTAACAACGGAAATCTTATATGTTCCTTAACTCTAATGTTAAAATTTCTAGAAGTTTTTCCAGTATAAAAAAGTTACAATCATTACAAATAATTTATAAACCCCAGATTTGTTTAAAACATCACATTTATCCTTATTATTTAATATATAATTTTTTAATTTGTTATTTGTATAAAAAGCTGGCTGTATATTATTTGAAAGTTTTTAATAAATTAAAAAAAAAAAAATTGTTTTTAAATTTTTAAATTTTTTTAAATTTGTTATTTGTATAAAAAGCTGGCTGTATATTATTTGGCATGTTTTTAATTATTAAATTTGAAACGTTATTATTTAAAAAATAATATTATTATAAATATTTTTATTTAATATTATTAAAAATATATTAATTAATAATATTACTGACTTAATAAACAAATGAATGGTCAACTTTTTGTGGTGCCGTTTTGTAACAAAAGGTTCTAAATGGCACTTTACATTTTTGTAAAAGAAAAAGTATAGTGCCTGCATCACCAGCTTGGGGTGTATAAATAACCCCAAAACTATGTAAGAGATTAATGCCCCTAAAAATTATTTTTATTGATGAATCCATAAACAAATAAATCTATAAATATCAACAAAAATGGCAATCAGGCAAATCTGGGTCGCTTCTGTTCAGCATAGATGGCTTTTTATGTGTAGAATTTCCAATCCAATTTTCAATTCGTAACACACACAATTCATAATAATGTGAATAAATGATTGTTTTACATGGCAATAACATTTTTTCTATGATTGGCGGTATTCATTTATTGTCTATGAAATGTTAAATAAAAATGATAAATATAAAAATCGCGTTACCGCATAAGTGAATTAATTTTAACAAAATTAAAATGTTAAATGCATATTTTTTTTGCATGTTTTTTTTTGTCTCCTCCGACATAAATACACATTTTTCGTAATAATAAAGCTAAATCTAACTGTTTAAATAAAAAAAATTCCTTATTAACGAGTAAGCGGTTCAATGCATAAATAATGTAAGATTTTATTGCGGGACACAATAGTATTTTATAACTGATAAGGATATTTTAACCATCCGGAGACATTACAATTCACAATGAGGCAGCCAAATGATTAGGCAGATTGAAATTTTGAAAAGTTACAATCAAAAAGTTTCTGAATTACTACGTTCCAGTTGCCATCATTACATCATACGAAGTTTACGCGCACAATACAAATTAGTGTCCCAGTAGCCCACAGATATCGCAATAATATCATTTTTGCGACATAAACTCATTTTTATTTTATCATCGGGGTCAAAGAAAAACACAAAAACATATTATGATGCTTAACCTTTTATTATGGTGCCTTTTCTAAAAAAAAGCGTGTGTTATGTGGGTAATTTAATAAGATGTTTCTCAATTTATTGTGAAGTATTTTTTTTTTATTCAATCTACTACACTATATAAAGAGGTAAGATTTGTTTGTTTGTTTGTTTGCATCGAATAGGCTCCGAAACTACTGAACCGATTTGAAAAATTCTTTCTCTGTTGAGAAGCTACACTATCCCTGGGTAACATACGCTATATTATATTTTCAAAAAAAATAGGCATCCTTACTAAAACTTCAATAATGCAACCCAAGGTGTAAAAAAATTATCTAAAATATTCTTTACAGCGCGTGCGTGATAGAATAAAATAATTTAGGTACTACGACTTTGTAGAACACATCATTATTTACAAAAAAGGTCGCGACAGCATATGTCTAACTATTATGGTTATGCCACAATAAGTATTCTTTTATTTTAAAAATTTAATTAAAATGTCGCCGCTTGAAAAGGCTCTTTATTTGTATCTTGGTTTTAATCTTTATCAAAATAAATTACTTCATATTCAAGACAACTTCAATACCTTTATTTAACTTTTTGAATTTTTCAATTCTAATATTTAATTAGAAAGATATCACGAGTTTAAAAATGTAAGTATTAGAAAAAAGTGTCAGCTACGGGCCGGGCGGGAGAAGAGTCAAGAAATGAAGTGCCAGGGGAGCGAGAGAGCGGTGGCGGGGAAGGTGGAAGTAGAATTGGGGAACAATGGAGAGGAACGCACGGGAAAGGACATGCGAGGAGTAACGATTTATTTATTTGAATACGGCATTGCAACGCATGCCGGGAAACAGCTATATATTATAAAAGAAAGTAAAAAAAAACGTGCGGACCGTAAAAACTCAGAAACGAGTCCCGGTACGATCAAGGGAGTTATATGGTGTGGTAGATCTCTATCCCCCCTAGGGAATAAGGGTAACCGTTTTTACCTAAAGGGCGTGCTTTTAAAGATATAAGGGGTGGAAGTTTCGCCCTCTTGAAATTTCGAGAACAATCTTCCGGAAAGTTCTAGAAGGTTCCATAGAGCTCTAGAAAATTCTGGTAGGAGTGGCAGAGTATGTCGTGGAATTTTCGGGAATAGGGAATCGGGAACTTCAATGTGGAACATTCCAGAACACTCTCGAATGTTGTCCTGAGCGAAGCCGGGTAACCCAGCTAGTATAAAATATAACAAAACTTATTAAAATATAATATTCTTATGAAGAATGAAGAAAGGTTTAAATGTTGATTCAACTTTTATTCTGGACTTAACTTAGCCTAAGCCTAGCCTAGCCTAAGCGCCCTTAAGGTAATTAATTGTTCACAAAAACGGAGCTCTACAAATATATATATATATATATATTTTTTTTTATTGACGTAAAAGCTTTAAACTAACCGATCTCTGACGATCTACAGGATATCTGGGGCTAAAGTGCACAAACTTTAGAGGGCGATTCTACATGATGGTATAAGTAAAAAAGACAAATAAGTTTTTTCGAAATTCCAACTATTTTTTCACATACAAAAATCACATTTCATTCCAAACAAACAATTCTACTTTTTTACCCAAACGTTGGAATTTATAAAAAAGTTGTCAATCGTTTTTACTTGTAGAAACTGTCATGTGGAATCACCTACCTAATTTCTCACGCTTTCCCCCCGGAATCCGTATATAAATAGATGATGGAATTAAGTACCATTAAAAATTATTTTTAATTGATAAACTAACGTTTAAACAAGATTTTTATGCATAGCACAAAGGGTATATAACAAATATTATAATCAATTGGCGGCCATTATCTTTTCTCGGAAGATTTTTTCAATGTAGATGAGTGTTTCAGGCTGATAATTATTGATTATAATATTTGTTATATACCATTAAAAATCATTGCGTTATCTAGAAATTGCATACAGACAGTGTTATTCAGCAATTCATTGTGCCATAAGTCATTTTCTAATAGTTTTTGAAGGTAACAAATTTTCTGTTGTAATACTCGTACATTTAAGAATATGTTGTGAATTGTAATGTGCTGAGAGTCAGAATATTTGCTTACAAAGATATCAAAAATCTAACAATCTGATTTTTAATGGTAATAAATACACGCAAGGGGTCTAAGAGCGAGCGAGTTAATAAAAAGAGAATTTTCCTGGTCACACTGTAATGTTTAATGACGGGAGCACCTGATTCTTCTTCCGGTTAAGGAACCTAGCAAGGATCAAGGAGGGTCGAGAGACTCTTTCAGTATCGGAACTTAATGGCAAGCGCATATTTAATTGTGCGCAGGGTCAGACAACACTAATAAACATGGGTGAAATTAAAATCCTTAAAGCTAAATACAAACAACAAACATTCCAACATATTTTTCCGAAAAATATTAAAAATACACCCGATTTGATGAAGTTTTGAAATCAGGATTTCGCGATTTTCATTCCTCATTCCTCCTTTCTATTTAGAAATGAGGAATGAAAATATGTATTGTATATTATATTATATACTATTTATTTATTTCATAATTCTATTTAGAAGTGCTTGTTGCATTGCAGTTATTTTGACCGAAAATATTTTCGTTACAGAAAAGCCATGAGCAAACTGTAGATATGAAATAAAAACATATAATGAGATTCCATGAAACCGTAAACGGACCAGATTAAGTAAGATTCATTGTATTTACTCGTACGTAAATTTGTATCTTTGTCAAAACAAGGACCAGGGAACCATTTATTGGATAACCAACACATCTTGCCATAGGTCACCCCAAGTAGTTCGTTACGTTTGGTGAGTTAGCAGGGGTGTCCGGCTTTATTGGGTCATGGGGTCAGCTTTGTCCGGATACTGGTGGCTTATGTATCTGCCCACCAACTGCGTGGCCGGATCAGGAGAAACTGGTTTAGGGAGATCTTTTGACCTCTCCAGTAGGACTCTGGATTCATTCATCCGTCAATCCCAGACACACTGACCCCCAGATTTCTAACCACCCCTCATACCTTTTTTCTTCCCAGAACTTCCTCTCTTCCCTTAAAAATACTCTGTACACAGCATCCTCAAAGATGACATATACCCTAAATGGAATTATTTTCCTTAGGGCCTCATGTAAAAAAAACTATCCTTGGTGTTACATAGGTAATGTAGTTCTTCAATATAATTTTATGAATAATTTGTTCTAAGAAAACCCGTTCTCTTGCTTTTCAATTCTCCATCTATTTATTTGTATAATATACATATTACATATTCGTATAATATACAATGTAAAATCAGATTTCTTATAATTTACTACGAAAATGTGACGACCAATTTTGTTCGCGTCCATTTCTGCATAACTGCCTCCTTGGCCTACTGCCTTCTTGGTTCTTGATCCTGCCCTGCTTATCCGAGCCTAACTTCTTACAGCTGTATTCTTGCGGTCGGATTAAACCAATGAAATGCAAAACCTGTTGTAAATATGAAATGTGCCGTCCATAAAACAGTTATTAGTTTACAAATTGAACTGTAATAAACCAATAATAAAAAGGGTCGTAGGAACTAGGACTAATTCCAGGTTGTGCTCTAACTAGAAATAGAAACCAAAAGTGTGAATAATTTAAATTTCGAACTTGAAAAAAACTTTGTTTTTATTTAAATATTAGGTAATGTACCACTTCTGAAAACACTCGGGCGGGTTGTTTAAAAATATTGAAAAATTCATCAAATATTTTAAGTTAATTTTCACGTTTTGTGTAAGTTCTATTCAAGTTCTGTTATTATATTATTATAGGCCAGTTACTCCATAAAACTAAAATGCTCACAGAATGTGACTAGAAATTTCACAGGACGTCAAAAATAACTTCAAATATTTAATAACACAAAATACAGTGCATCTTTAATCATATGAAATTACTGGTTTGCTTTAATAACCTTTTGGTTTTATAACAATATTAATTTAATCTTATTTTAGCATTAAATTTTTGCACTCTTTGTCCATTTTTTCCACTTAGTGTTTTGACTATTACCATCGTTATAAAAAACTACAAAAGCACTTTTTATAATAATAGATAGTAATAAATATAATTTCTTTTTTCCGGAATGTGGGGAGGTTAGCGCAATTCCAAACATTCCATAGAGAGTGTAATTACACAATATATTCATAAGTAACAATAAGTTTAATAGAATTAAAAATAAAAACAAATACGTCTGCACAATTGTATTTTCTTTGATTCTTCTCAATTTCAAAAGGTTGCTGCATAACTATTTGAAAAAAAAAATCAAGAAGGGAAACAAAAAATAATCGAGATATCTAAACATTCCAGTGACTAACTACCTAATACAAACAACGGCATAATTGATAGCAGGTATAAAAGCGCGCATTATTTATAAATTCACCGAGCCTCCTCAGATAAAGGTATCAGGGTGATATAAATCGAGGAGTATGATGCAACGGTTTCGACAAACGACTCAATTGTTGCGTACAATGCCAGCCGGACCACGGTAATTTGGTGTGAAATCCCGATTCCACGGTCGTCAGGCGCTGTCTGGTGTCCGCTCACCGGACCCCCAGCCCCATACCACCAGCAGCACAGAACTCATTTATATTCATTCTCACTATAAATAATATGGTTGTGTGTCCTATATTCATAATCAAGAATACTGTAAAAAGCTATTTTATTAAAAAAATCACACAGATTTCAAGTCCCCGGCGTTGCCACAGCTTTACGCAGAGTTTTTTGAAATCAGATGCAAATAGCAATTTCCTTCTTATTTTGATCGTCAAGAGTGCAAAATTTCACCCAGAAGAATCAAAATTATCACCCAAACGGGGTGGAAAATAGAAAGTTACCTTTTTTTCTTGAGTAGTTTTTTTCAGTCTTATAAAATAGTCAACAAACAAAAAATCGTTTATTTTTTATATCAAAAAGATTGGATCAATTATTATTTATGATCAAATGGTTAGACGATATCATATATTTACCATTTATAATATACATAGGAATGACATTTTACGCAAACTCTTGTTTTGGTCCAAGGTACACTATGGTCCCGAACCTCTTAGGCTCAGGTTCAGTCGACGGAAAAAAATACACATTGGAAAGATTATTTTTTCTAGATTTAAAAATGAATCGGTATAGGTTTTGGAAATACGCGGCTTAGGCCAAACAGTATCGTACCTTGGTCAAACAAATTAATTGTCCAGTAAAACTATTTAACTTGTTTATTAGGTTTTACATGTCTATTGTTTTTATATAATTAACATTGTAAAAATAACTTCCACCAAAAAATAGGTGTAATTTTTATCAAAAATATCAAATTAAAACAAAAAAATAAGTACCGGCTGAAAGATATTTCCTACAACTTACATAAAAACTTTGTGAATATTTTAATAGTTTTCCAACTAAAACTATTGACCAAGGTCCAGTAAGACTATTTAACTTGTTTATTAGGTTTTACATGTCTATTGTTTTTATATAATTAACATTGTAAAAAAAACTTCCACCAAAAAATAAGTGTAGGTAATTTTTATCAAAAATATCAAATTAAAACAAAAAAATACGTACCGGCTGAAAGATATTTCCTACAACTTACATAAAAACTTTGTGAATATTTTAATAGTTTTCCGACTAAAACTATTGACCAAGGTACTGTGCAAGGTTTGGTCCTCCCCCCTAATACAGATAATGTACAGGGTATAAAGGGACGTATTTGATGTACTTTTACCCGTGATTCCTGGATATTATTTGGAGTAAAAAATGTAAATGAAATTTTGCCCCCGGTGACATTTTTGATGTTTTTTACAACAATTTAAAAAAAAAAATGTAGATATTCGTCAGATGGGGTAGGAGGGAGGGGTTGGGCGGTTATTCGGCTGATTGACCATGTGAAAGTTTTTGTTGTTGTTTGATTTTGAAAAAAATATGTATTATTGATGCTTAATTGATAATTAATGATGAAAATTGTAAATGCTTGGACAGGTAGGCACTAAGCGGGTATCTAATAATTAATTTTATTAATACGAAGTTATTTTGAGAGTTAAATAAATACCTTGCTTGAAATGGCTTTAAGGTTTTCAAAGTAGTCGTATATCCTTTCTCCTTCTCCCACTCGTGTATTTCTTCTCGCCACATTCCATAATATTGTGAATGCCATAATTCTGCCGGCTTCGGGCAGCTATAATACTTGTATGGTCATCGCATAAAAGCACATTTGAATTAATTATAATGTCTATTATAAACGAGATTTTACTCTACTAAGTACCTACCTACGTTAGTTCGATTTATTTTGTATGCAAATGATTAGTTAAGCATTATTATACATCTTACGCCAGGTGGTAAAATGTGTTTACTCTAGGTAACGCAATGCAAATGCGTATGCGTGTTCTAAAGTTACGATTTAGGTATTCATAATAAAAATTGTTTGATCGCACGCCAGCCAATATTCGTCAAATTTATACACCAACCCTGCCATTTAATGACGCCATTATATTAAAAAGTCCATTAAACATATTTGCTTTTAATAAGGGAAGAGGTAATATTGTTGAGGGATCGCCGAGGATTTGCCGGCGCTAGATGTCCCGGCACGCGCCGAGGAACGTGATCGCGAAAGCAAATTGTGCATTACTTAAGACTATTTTTTTAAGTTTCGTGTCTGACGTTATTACGAAAGCGGCATTGGCAGGTGAAACCAGAACAGGTGGATATGTCTCGGGCCCCTCGCCTTCCTTCATCCTTCTCGTGCACACTACTCACTTCACTCCACTCTACTCTACGAGTCCACTCGCATCCCAACCGTCAAAAGGTGACAAGTCATGACGATTTGATGGAGGATGGTTTGAATCCGAATCGAAGAGCCCCTTTGTGACCGGTATGTTTTCTCTGTTTCTTTTGAATGTTTGTTAAACTTACATCGATTGAGGAATGTGTTTCAAATGCCACTTGGAATGACTTCGTGTATAAAAGCTCGATTATTCCTTTGAACATCTCTAAAGAAGAATGATACAGATTGGACGACTTGACCTATGCCGACCTACATCAAAGCCTACCCGTACAGGTTATAATACCTACTATTATGCTGGAATAATATAATATGTCGAATTCATAAAAAATCATTTAGAGTTAAGTTTTGGTGTACTGAACATCGCCTTATTATAAGAATTTAAAGGTAAAAGAATTATTTTAATCCACTTGAAATTCTTAATGGTTTATTTTATTAGATCTTCGTGTACCGCCGTTCTCGGAAGTTTGTTCTTGAAGCGTCGTTATCGTGAGCCTTACTAGTGTTCACGTGAATATATTACCATATTCCCGTATGCTTTACAGCGTGCCTTGTCTTACCAGTGCCCTTTTATGGATAAAATACCCTAAAACAAACTTCTTAGAAAATAAAAATGCTTCTTGTAAACACGGAGAAGTAATTGAATAGCAGTGATGGAAGCATAAAGTGTGATTGTTAGAGTTTCCCGTTTGCTTTTATAAGCCAGTAAATTGTCATTCGAGCGGAGAATACTATTAAAGGGAGACTGTGTTTGCATTATACATAAATACTAATCTGATAGAAAATTCTCCTTGTTCGCTGTTTCATACTGGATGTTGGCAAGGAAAATATTATGTAGAATGAACACCGGAAAATATTCTTTTGTTTTGCCTTCATTATATTATTTATATAATGAAGGCAATTTTGACGAAATGTAATTTTTTGCATTTTTTGCAATAATTTTTGCAATTTAAATATTGAATATACCTAACCTGAGTATAACGATACCTAACTATAGTTTTAGTTATTTTTTGGACAGTGAAAATTATACATAAATATTTATTTTAAAAAACCCATTTACCGTGTGACTTGCCATAATCATTACAATAGAAGCGTATACGCGTAAATATATATTTTTTATCGATTATCTCATTTCCACGAATCATTAATTTAATAAAGACATAGGGACACTCAATTTTAGGGAGGCGGGTATGGATACCGTCGCCCCTGGAATTATTAATTGTTGGTTAACCAACAACCCTGCCGTAGGTCACCCCAAGTGGTTCGCTACTTTTGGTGACTTAGCAGGTGTGTCCGTGTTCATAGGGTGAGTTTTGTCTAGGGCTTTGCGGCAGAGACCTACTGCGTGGCGGGCCGGATCGGAAGAGATTGGTTGAGGGAGACCGTTTATTTATTTTTTTGCAAAAACAGTATAAAAACCAATATATTACAAAAGGATTTCAGCCGGACTCTCTCGATCCATCGCCTTGTATTGCAGTGGGAAGCATGGATTCATACGATCGTCGCTCCTAGAGATTCCTACCCCCCCTCCTACCCTTTTCCTTCCAAGAACTTCCCCTCCTTCCTTTACCTAAAAATACCCTCCATACCTCATCTCCAAAGGTGCTATAGGCCCTGAGGGATTTTAAAACTAATTCCTTTATTCCTGCCCCATCCTATACATTCTAATATTGGCTTATTAGGTTGCCAAGAAAATTACTCCAAATCTAATTAACTAATTACTCCAAACTCCTTCCCATCCTCATAGCACGTGTTCCAAGTCCTAACAAAATAGCCCCCCCCCCCCCGGTGTACCTACTGGTCTCACCTGGACAGGAGTGCTCCTGGCTGGGCTGGTACAATCGTATCGCATCATGGTCTCATGTATATAGCTGATGTAAAAAAGGGGTTCAAATAATTCACAGTAATGATAAAGGCAAAAAATTGTAACTTATTAACAACTAACAAACCATTTTTCGTCAATTAGAATGGGAAACTATACCTAAAACGAGTATTTTTTTGTTTGTTAATTAATGCATAGATACTCAAATTGCTGACCATTTTGGATAATGTGCACAACAAAACGATTAACTTTTAGTTAAAAAGTGACAAGTTGTATAGTATTATGTAACAATGCCTATTAATTAGTATAAATATTGCGAATACTCCACATTCACAGAACGTATACCAAATGAGAACGCTACTCATGCATAATATAATCTATGCTGTTGATTGCGTGTTTCTGGAACATTCCTCGAACGGAAGCAAAGGGGATCATGGAGTTTCTTTCGGACTTTTGAGCAGGTTTAAATTAACACCACTTTTATTCGCTTTGTTCTTCTTACCATTGGCCAGGTGGCTTCGTTACGTTTTATTTGGTTTACCACTTAACCACCAAGACTGTCTGAGAAGGATCTGATTAGTAGCGAGGGCTTTTGGTTTGTTTTTTGTCACATCCATGCATTGAGCAGTATTAAAAGTCTGCCATTTCTGGGAATCTTTTAATTGCCCCCGGAATGGGGACCTGGCGTGCTGGACATTTGGGAAGTGACCACCGAATCCAAACACAGTATTAGGACATACCCATTAAAGACGAATTGATTTGTTGGGGACTCGAAGGTAACCATTAAATCATGGTGTCTACTAAGTCTTTGGTTTAAGCTTTTTTAAATCACGCTATCGAGATGAACAAGATCGTAGGTTGGAAATTAAAATACCCTTTTTTTACTGTGAGCACCTACCGCACAAGAGTCCCAGCTGCTCCGAACCGTCTGGAGCCGGTGACATTATGGCTTCCCCAATTGATATTGTGAGGCTGAAGATAGTGGGAAAAAAATCATAGCCATGTTTCTCAAGTTTCCGGTAATTGTTTGTTTACGGTTTTCCTCCTTACTGTACTTTTATGTGCACTCACAATGTTCCTCATTTCTAAACGTAAACTGCCTCCTGTTTTATATTATATTTTAGTTTTAATGATTCTTGATTTAATGGCAACGTTATTGTCTATCATTATCTATTGTCCTGTTCCAAAACAGCACTGTTATTGTTCATTTTGTTATCTTGGCGTTGCTTTGTACATACTGTATATTCTATGTTTCATATTAATTGATCAATATTTTGTAAGGAGTCATAAATAACACTATAGGAATATTTTTAAGTTTATTATAGTTAGGCGTACTTGAAGTGAAATATCACAAAACTGTGCTATACAAATGTTACGTTATTTTTATTTTTGGGGAAGTAGGTGTGGAAAAAGGAAGATTTGTAAATTACCTAGCTTTTCAGATCAGGTCACCAAATACGACTAAAGCCATGTTAAGCAACGTTTTGATTCTAAATGGTGAAAGTGCTGAAAGTATGCACTACTCTGGAACGCCAATTTACTGTTGTTTTTGCGCAAATTTACTATTTTTTTATTTTAAATAAATAAATTGTTGTGAAATAACACAAATTAATCAGATAAAATTTATTTACTTTACGCCAGGATTTCAACCCGCGACCTCAGGATTCGTAGCCAAGGATCATAACCACTTAACCACGGAGACCGTAAAAATATTAATATAAACAAAAACGTACATGTGAGCTTTTAGAAGTAAACAGAGCTGAACATCGGAAAGCTCTCCGTATTTTTAATGTGTTAATACCTACTTGACATTTTTTAATATGAATGTCGCACTTGCTCCAACAGTTCCCGTTTGGAGCAAGTGAGACTATGGCATCTCATGGGATTTTCAATGTGTTTTAAAAGGTGCCTACTTAGCCTTGAAATTGACAAGCATTACCAAAAGTAAGGTATTTACTTCAGAAAATAACTGTTGATTATTCTAGTGATTTTTACATCCTTCGAACCCCAACCGTAGCCACGGGATGAAAAAAATTATTTTAAAAACTAACTAACTAACTAACCATCACGCCGTTTCCCCGCAGGGGTAGGCAGAGAGGACGGACCGCCAAACAACTCGGTCTTGGCACACACTCTTTGCCTCACTCACATTCATACATCGTCTCATACATTCTCTTCTATTATTCTGACTTTTGACATGGCCCGACTCAAGTATCTGATTCACTTGATCGTGCCATGTCTTCCTCGGACGTCCACGACTTCTTCTACCATTCACATTTGCGTCGTATATTCTTCTTACACTGCTTTATTTAAATTATTTCAATGCATAAATATTATAATAATATTCTTGATTATACAAGCATAATAATTATTATGCACTGCGTCGGGGCGCATGTGAGATAAATTTGATGGTTCTTAAGAATCGAACCAGAAAACATTGGGTATTGGGAGTTTCGGGATGGGATCCCAGGAAAGCCCTCCCCCTGCACTAAGCAATAAACAAGGTGGACGAAAGGCATTAAATCTCAGGCACTTTACGCGTGGTCCACCCCTCCGAGCAGGTGGTGGGGAACAGAGCCTTCGGTTGGCGTCCTGACAAGCCTACTTTATAATAATTCCTTCAGGTAATAAGAAAATATGTACATTGGTCACTACGAGATCTGCGATGTTACAATGTTTTTCATAATTTGCAGTAATTTCCACTAGTTACTTATAATTATTTCAAATAAAGCCATTTTTTTTACTAAGCCGAGCGTAGTCTTGTTTTGATACGACTATTTATTTGGCTTTTCATCTGTCTGTAAATATGTTGGTATGTTTCGTTTTCGGTTCAAGATGGTGGCCGTGTTGGATGCTATCTTTTTATCGCGCCAGAGTTCGCATGTTCGTGGTTCTTACTAAGAACTGTTAATCATTATTATGGTACCTACCGGCCTGAAGAAAGTTTCGAAAAAAAAAATTATTATTTGAAATTAAAAAAATGTTACGTAAAATTATAATTTCATAGGGCTGATTAAGTAGGTAGGTATTTACGGGAAATATTTATCTGTTAGTAGATATACACCTACTTACAAATCTTATGATTTCAATCAAAGTTTTGGTTTTGATTTAAATTATTGGAGAAAATCAGAAACACATTTTTTTGGATGCGAGGTCTATTTTTCGCAGAACTACTGTATGTTCGGATTATATACAAAATTCTTAAGTCTGCTTACAAAATGTTGATAATAGATAGTGACGAAATGTTATACCGTGAGAGACTGTGAGAAAAATCTTTCGTCGTTGAAAAATCTATCTTCGAAGCAGAAGCCGTGAATATCATTCAGTTTCACTTAGATTTTTTCAATTGCGATATAGGAAGTTCATAAATCTCTATTTGTTGAAGTTATGGGCATGGAGGTTACTGGACATTAAAATCACAAATCTATATTATTTTCAAAACTCATTTAGTAGGTATATTCAGAAAGCTATAGTTCATATGCTTGAAAACAACACAATAAAAATTGCAAGCGTTCCAAGTTGTGTCTATTTAACTCTGGGCGTGCACAATGATCTCCTTCTTAACGGATCTACGCCCATACTTTTTTAACTTAAGAAATATCTTTTCAGTTATATCTAAAACATCCCCAAGCGACACTTTTCTTAATCTGCCAATAATTGTTCAACTCCCCGGAGAACTTTTTGCACACCGTAGATAACCAGCGGAAAATACCTCTTTAATAGAAAGGCTGATCTATGTTTAGTGTATCTATGGGAAGAAACCGGTCCAGTCTACATTTTTTATTGGTAACTAACTTACTATAAGTACCTGCCTTTTGTGCGTACCACTATACACTATAATACTACACCGGCATCGTGGACAGATTCGCTGAGTCATCTCACTAGGCTGATCAATGATTTATTGTATTATAAAACATATTTGTTTCGACTCCTTCATTTTTTGGTATCAAAATCATGAGTAGGGTAATGCTACGGTTGAATAGGCACTATGGTGCGCTTGATTTGAAAGCAGTTATGGACAAGTAATTGGTACACCTGATTTTCAATTTATTGACAATGGAATGATTCACTGTATAATCATCTCAAAAATTCATTATCAGTATTTTGGTTTTTATATAAGGTTTTGTTTTGGTTTTCATGAAAGTAATAGGTTTCTGTTAAACCCGTGGGAATGCCGTAACTATTGATAAAACAATATATCCTAAACACTTTTGTTAGAAAGATATACCTCTTCGTATTTGATTACGAAAGCGCAAATTTAAATCTGAGAAGAAAAGCGTTGCAATTTTTGTAATTCTAAATAGTAGAAAAGATTATTTATGTCTTCAGAAATATATTTTTTAAATTTTTTAGAAGGTGCTAGTAGTTATTTGAACAGTACCTAAACCTCGCGCCCAAAAAGTATGCTTCTAATTTTCTTTTATTTAAAACAAAACGATTTGTAAGTAGGTACTTAAATATTACCATACTTAATTATGAATCAAATATTTTTAAAACATTTTTTTTATTTGTCAAAAAAGGAATTACACACATTGCCCAAAGAAACGTCACTATCTCAATGACAATTACAAATATATTTAAAAAATGCAAATAAGAATGTCGAAATAAACACCATGTTTTCTCATTTGAAAAAGAAAACTTTACTGAACCATTAAAACAGTTACCATCTTGAACCGGAAACGGAACGTACAGACAAATTTAATGACGAACGAAATGCAATATGTACTTCGCTACGCTTTAGAAGAATAATAAAAATATATTTTAAGATTTTCATAATGCTTACATAACGTTACTAAACGTCAAGTAATAAGTA
The DNA here is from genome assembly GCA_917563855.2 of Limnephilus lunatus. Lineage (NCBI taxonomy): Eukaryota > Metazoa > Arthropoda > Insecta > Trichoptera > Limnephilidae > Limnephilus > Limnephilus lunatus. Next base: position 65,904,803 of record OU830597.1, on the reverse strand, counting down.
TATTTTAAAGAACCAATAAAAATATATTTCAAATGGCCTAAAAGATTGATAATTTTTTGTTCGTATAGCTATTAGCTAGCCTCGGATGAAATTAGAAAAAAAAAATTTTTTTGCCAAGTGGATTTTAACAAGTTGTTGGTATTATTTAATGATCTCACTCGCAAGGAGTGAAGTTTTTTCGTAGCAAAATTTAATAGGCGGATTGTTTTAGCATAATGGTTACTAATCCCACTGCTGCATATCGTGGTCCATCTCGACCTCTGCGTACCGAGCAACGGCATTTTTAATTACGGCCGTCCCATGTTTAACGCGGTCTCGTTACGGAGGGAGAGAGATTCCTCGCCTCTCATGATTAATCTCGGCCGGGAAGGTGGGAAGGAATGGAGGTATGAAGGTATGGTGCAGCACAGTGCTGTGTGCAGGCTGGCAGCGGGTCCAGTCCAGCGAGTCCAGCGGCCAGCGGGCAGGCCGGCCCGCCCTCTCGGGGTGCTAACACAGATAACAATACACACACCGGCCACCAAACAACAAAACAAGACAGCCGCCATGATTGGACTCGCGCTGGATTTATAGACTCGCCTCGGAGAGAGGTGTGGGAAAGACTGTGATACATGCCGAACTCTTGTAAGACACTAAATTCATATTTAACTCCGGCCATCAGTATCGCCTCCCCCGTGCTCCGCTTGTATAATGAATATTAGCAAGAATTACCATAATTCAACGGAAGACCGGTTCCTTTACTTAAATAAATTCAATAAGAAAACTGAATTATAATGGACATCGCGCATTAGATTTGCACACATTAAAGATGTTCATTCCTAATATGCCCCCAACTTACCGAACGATAGCTAATATAATTAAATATTGCAATTTGAGTTCTACTCATAAAGTTAAAAATAAAAATAAATATTTATCATAGACTTGCTGAAAAGTCAACAGGTGTCGCATATTAAAAATAAAATGGATAAAATTTTATCCAGACACTATCTAGATAGCATTTAGTTCGGTTTTGAATCTTGCAATCATTCATAAAGATAGCAGCCAATAATACATGCATTAAGAAAAATGGAGATAATGTTGGTAGTTCTTAGTCGAAGTATGATACAGTTAAAAATATACAGAATCGGATAAAAACTTTGACTCAGTAGTTAGAACTGTCGCCCGGAAAGCGAAAGGTCCTGGCTTCCTACTGGAGTCCTACAGGTGCCAATATCTTTTTCTGTCTCCAGATTTTCGATTGAGTTTCCGTTGAACATTGTTTTCATTTAATAAAATAAAATATTAGTATCTAATTTTACGATTGTGGGCTTTATTTCTATAGCCTGGCTTTATTTCTGGTAGCAAAAGTGCTGGTTTGTGCAATATGGCGCTAAGACTGCTAAGGTATTAACTTTGACCCTCCTAATATAATCCGCTTCAAAGTAACACACCACGACAATTGTTGAAAATGCCAATATTGAGATTCATAATGTAATATTGTTTAACATTTTTATGTGGAACAATTTATTGAGTAAAGCCTCAAATTGTAATGCTTAATTATTGAAGAAAATAACCAACTCACAGGCGAAAAATGGGAAACAGAAAAATCAGAAAAGATTCTGCCGCATCTATAAGGAATTTAACTCAGGACCAAAGCTCCGGTAAGGCTGATGTCCTGGGATCAATTCAGAGATGCGATCGAATCTTTTTCTATTTCACATTTTTTGTCTTATTGTTGTTAATGTTCATGTTAATCTTCAATGATTACATAATATTATTCATGTAAAATGCCCTCTTGATGTTAGGGCGCCAATCTCCAAATACCTAGTTATTGTAGTACTTAGAAGACTAGTATTCAAGTACGATCGAAGATTTTTTTTAATATATCTTCGACAATGTTCCTTTGATATAAATTCTCCACATTACGTGTTTATCCCTCAAGATTCCGAGTAGTAGTATCTCGTCAGAATCTGAGCTGAAACCAAGAGGCTTAAAATTTGGCTGGAAAATGAAGTCGGGCCAGCCAGCCTCGCGGCGAGGCACCAACGCATATCGGCAATTTCAATAAATTTAAAAATATAACGTGTAATTTAGCGTTTGCGTTTGGTTAGAACGGCACGACTCCGGCCGTGTTATGGGAGAATGCGTGTAACTCCTCCAATGAGTGCACAAGAGCCCTGTATCTAAAGAGTGTGTTGTGCTGCTTAGTTGACGCCTTTAGTCGGGAGGGGCGGAAGATACCATCCGTCCGCCCTAACTCAGCTGCTTAGTGAGAGCTGTGTCTTATACCTCGTACCTCCTATCTACCAGATACCTCGCCGAGTATATCTGGAGGCATTTAACTCCAGTAATAGGCACTAACCTTTTGTGGAGATGGGAGCATCGATGCTGGCGGACATTATATTGTATATTATGTAGGTACTTACCTATTAGCACAAATAAACATAACGCATCGTTGGAGTACCATGATTTATAAGATCATAAAACGATTTACATTTGCTGAAAGAAAAGCTCAGCAGCTGCTAAAAACGTCCGAATATTTAGTAATCTAAGCTTTTCTCCTCCCTCTCGGGCTTTCAAGTTAAATATAAGATAAGTATTAAGCCTAAAAAAACATGATATAAAACATATTTTTATCGATTAGCTTTTTGATCCATTCCTTAAATATTTTAGGTAGGTACAACTAAAAACGATTATAATATAAGGGGGTTAGGGTTAGGGGGTTCAAACCCCCTTAGGACCGAACCCCCTCCCCTCCCCAGCTATGTCCTTGAGGATGGAATAAAGTGCGCTTCGTTTCAGAGATTTAGTTGCTTTCAGCAGGTATCCCTTGTAAAATACTCCTTTCTGAAGGGAAATTTTGCATGACATGATTTTGAAAATAACATTTTTCTTCCATTCACATGTTCATCCATAATGTTCCAATTCGTCTAAACTTTGGTAAAATTTAAAAAAATTATAGTTCCTACCTACAAAAACCTAGAGGATTTCATAAAAAATATTGGAATTTTTTTAATAATATTTCTAATTTGAGAGAGTACTCGTACATGCTGGTAAACGAATTTATAGGCCTGTGTAGACTGATCAAATGAAAACTTCTAAATTTTCTAATATAATATAGAGGAAATACTTTTGATTGATTTTTTTGCTAGAATTCATAAAATATAATGATCTTCATATTTGGACATACGTCAATTTGATCATTTTGTATTACATTGTGAAATTATAATTAGCCATCAATAAAAGTTCATAGAAAACATTACCATAAATTTCCATAAAAGCAGCGAAGTTCTCTGTAATTGTATCACGCGTATCCATAAATAACGTTTAAAAGCTCGCATTATTATAATCGTAGAATAAGACACTTAGCGAGGGACAGGTGTGAAGATGAAAGAGGGAGTGATAAGAGGGGGGGGGGGAGGGGGAAGGTGGGAGTGGGGAGATGGGAGGGAAATGGGAAAACGCTCTGAGGGTGCCCGGGGAACAGGAGGTGTGGGGAGATGGGCGGCCCCGCCCGACCTGGTATGGTGGTATGGGCGCTGTAGCCCGCAATATTTCACCCGCCTAACTAGCTCGTGCCACCTCGCGGCGCATCGGCGAACTTCACAACTCACGATACCATTATATGTTTCATATTTGCCGGAATGTATTTAACGGAGATAAATTGTGTCCAATAGGTCGTGAAATCAAAAAGGAAAGAATGAAACATGTATTTTTGTTGTTGTTATTTATTAATAATTATTTATATGCCTGGTTTACATCATAGTCCAAGGCATGGGTGTAGAGATCATTGCCATATTTTTTAAATATGTATGTATATCTATTTGAACTTCGATGGATGAATAAATGTAGTCTTGGTAGTAGAAATTAACCCACTTTTCGACATCCGATCGCGCTGAAACTCTACAGATAGACTCTTATTCGATGATGCGTTTTTTTACACGCTTTACAAATATAAAACAAAAAAGTCCCGATACCACTTTTTAGCAGTTTGTCTAACGGGCTCTTTACATTAATGATCTTATTATAGTGAGTTAAATAGTTAAATTTTTACAATTAGGTATATAAAATAAAATAAAAATATAAAAAATTACATAGAGAAAAGAAAAATTATAAAAACATAAATAACGATTTTAAAATCTTTAGAATAATATGCCATTTTAAGCTTATACAAATTAATTCTTTCAATAAGCCAAGTCTTTAGTAAATTCACCAATTGTTGTTTTGGGCACAGTTTTTATTTTCAGCAGGTAACATATTTGAACAACTGGGAATCATGTAATTTAACTTTCTTTGTCAATATTTATTTATATGCTTTTTTATCAACTTTTGGTGGCGCTCAAGTACACACACGCGCACTCACACGCACTTTTCTGAAGTTGGCTGCTAACCGGCCCTAGATGTAAGTATTGTAGTTAAAAAAATTACATGGTGCAAAAAATAATTCGCCTCAGAGCATATGTCCTTTTTGGGAATTCTGTTGTAATGTTAAACGTACAATATTTCTATGTTATAATAAAAACACCAGTATGATTTGTTTCGATAATGCATTCCCAAAAATACTTAGATACAAGTACCTACGTACGAAGTGTTAATGCAATCTATTGATTTTACCTAGACATTAGATACCTACTTCTAATTATAATCGATTACCGATTAATTCCCATTCCATTTAAAACGTTAGATTTAGCTAGCAACCAGTTTCTTACGCAAGACTACCAAAATAGTTCACGTGGGTTTGGAAGATCATTGTTTTGCAGTCTTTTTTCAGATATTTACAAAGATTACGATAGGTAAATTATTCAAGCTTCTTTAATTTCTCAGTTTAAATATGGTGTTAATGGATTTTGGTCAAACAAGGCACAAGGCTTTCCGGGCTATGATATGTTAACGAGAGTCCATCGCCCGATAAGCGAGCCGAGATATCAGATATCTAGTCCATCTACATCTATGATTACAACGTGTTTAGTTTTATAATAAAATTCAATGAAAGCCTCGCATAAACAAACCAACTATGGTCCCTTTTTTATACACTATCATATTTATTATCTAGAAATCCTCTCCACCGAGCGCCGCTATTAAAGATAAATTATACTTAATTATAGTGTTAGCGCACTGAAACAAGGTTAACCTCTGAACCTCCCCTCGCACAGTCTTCGTCTTCTATTTTAAAACAAGGTGGGCCGAAATTTTATGATCGATTCCTCTCTAGCCACTTCGCCAGAGTGATTACCCACATATAGACAGGGGGTCCGTTAATATCTGGTTAGCACACCGTGGCCCCGCTGCGGTTGATTGGCCAGGGACTTTGCGACCGATTTGTTGCCAGTTATTGACCCTTTATAAAGTGTTTAGTCTCAAATTTATCAGGTTTTATGAGATTTTTTTAAGATGCATTTAATATTCAGGAGATGACGAAACGAAAGGATTTTTGATATTTTTTGTGCTGGATCAATTAAGTTTTTGATATTTCGTGCGACCGAAAATGGTAATGAAAGCAGTTTCCATAATATTGGTGGTAAAGAGAATTGGACATTTTGTAGGGTAGTGGCACAATAAAAACGTTACAGTTTTACAATATCACACAACCACATCATCATTTTATAGACCGCTATTGGCTTCGCTCAAGTTTTAACACTGCTTATCGGGTATTTTTACGTTCACAAGATCAGTATGGAAACTAAACAATTATTTTTCGAAACTCCATAGTTCATGGTGAAAATGACGTTGTCAGTCATAAAACGGCCGACGTGGTCTAGCGGTAAGGCTCTTGACTCGCAATCAGAAGGTCGCGGGATCATATCCCGGCGTGGGAAAATAAATTTTATTTAATTAATTTGTGTTAAGTATTTGGCGATAAATTCATTAAAAATAAAATATATAGTATATTTGCGGCACGTTCCAGAGTGGAAGATACTCTTAGTATCGCCATGGTGTAAGACCACTATTCAGGATTGAAACGTTGCTTGAAATAGCTTTAGCCGTGATTGGTGACCAGATCTGAATAGCCAGTTACTTCCCTACCTTCCCTTCCCCACTACCTTCAGCCTCACAACATACTTAATTGGGGATACAATAGACCCACTGGCTCCAGACTTGAGCAGCTGGGATTCTTGTGAGATATTCATATTAAGAAATATAAAAAAAAATATTGTGTTGACCTGAAATTTCCAAAATGGAAAAGTAGTGCAATTTTGTATAGAGTTATTGTTAAGACTCAATCAGATGTTAATAAATAGGTTAACTTCCAGTGAGACACGATTATGCATCGATTAATTAACAGCACCGGCATCAAAGATTAATCAACCATAATAAGTATGGTTAAGGGTTAACAGGTAACAGGTGAACCAGTCTTCCGCCTATTTGTTAAATTTGCACCTTTATTATCGACGTTACCTCTATTTATAAAACAAGTTGATACAACTTCCGTCAAAACTTCATCTACATAAATAACAACAAGCCAGGCGATTTATTAGAAATCCTGTTCTGACCACTCGCAAAAGCGCATACATAAATATTTAAATATACTATAATTTAGTATGTAGTGAAAATCTCACGTCATTGTGTTGTGAGAATATAATATATTTTGTTTGTGCGTTAAGGTGGGAAATATTTTAAAGAGGTTTGTAATTTTTACCGTAATCGAATATTGTATTCCTGTAAAGACGTAAGGATGCAACTCGCCTCCAGGAATTAACATAACATTACAGAGATTGTGTACAGAGATATTAATTTAAGCTGATCTGGCTTGCACATGATTAAAGAGTTTCGTGGTATGACATGTAAGTACTTACAACCCTTCTATTATGAACTTTTTTTATGTTATGAAAGAGGGGAGTATCTACTTACATATACATAATATCACGATAGTTAAATATATATACTTCGATAGATACTGATTATAAAAAAAACGAAAATAGTTATTTTTATAATGATGCATTGAAACACCAGTGACGCATTCAGAGGTACCTACATATTATACACCATTAAAACTTTAAAAATTACAAAAAAAATATATTGTTAAGAAATATAGTTATTTTTAAATTCATTATTATGCTCATCATATTACTATTTGTGTTTTCTTTTTCGGAGTCGCTAGATGTCACTTTCTTCTGTGTTTTCTTTGTCTGGTCATTTTAGAGCGGTTTGAAGATTGAATTTTAGTTTTACAATTTTTTTTTTGGATTTCATAGTAATCTACCCTAGGTCTGCTGAATGACTGGCCGCTAAAGTTCATCAGGCGATTTATACCACTAGACTAAAGGAGACTTGCGTGGGACCGTGGATCTATCGTATTATATGGGAACCGAATACCCGTGAAATAAATAAATATTTTATTGCCACTCTCCGCAGGCTAAATCCATGTATGTGTTTGTCTCTTCTTAGTGTCGCTCATTTCCGTTTCATCGAGTTTCAAATCACGATGGTGCTAAAGAAGTTTTTACTTAAAAAGATAGCCAAATAAGGTGATGCACTACTAATATGCAAAATCGTGTGTTTTTGGTTTTAAAATTAGATCGCTTAGAAATATTTTAGATTTTCTTTAGAAAGACAAACATTCCTACTCGACACACTTTCAATAGGGTTACGAATAACCTGATTAAAAAATTTGAATAGGGTTACGAATAACCTGATTTTAAAATCTCCTACTACCACCACAGTAAACGGAAAATGTTGCTTGTGTCGTGATGGAGGACTTAGAACAGAAGACACGACGCCTGGGTGAGACCCAAACGCGATTCCAACTCGGCCACTGACCGGTCAATGTTTTAATTAAATACTGCGAGTAGAACACATGCCTTTGAAACACTTGAGTGTTTTTTTATTAGTCTTTTTATAAGCTCAAAAAAAATTACGTATCAGGCCTATAAAAACTGCTTTAAAGTTCAAAATCTCCAACTTATGAACATGTTGGTTGTGGTTTTATTGTACAATGAGAAAAATCCTATAGAAGTATATCGGTTGTCTCTTTTTAGTGTCGTTCGTTTCCGTTTCATCGAGTTTCAAAAGGTGCTGAATAAGTTTTCATTTAAAAAAACGAGTGTGTTTTAGACCACACGACTGAAGTAAAACTTCACTAACTTATAAAAGAACATATGACATTGTTGCACATGCTTCGTTTCCTTTTTTATTGATCACCGATCGCATCACACTTTTCGTAACAATCACACTTTTCGTAACGTCGTATTCATCATTTTACCCCCCAAGTGTCGAGCGTGCGTAAAGAAGTTTTACTTCAAAAACAGATATCCCTAGTTTGCACTTTAGTGTGTGGTTTTGTTCAGACTAAGAGTCAGTTAGGCAGAGAAATAATGCTTGGCAAAATTTTATACAGCAACCAGTTTAATGGATATAGTTTATTACTGTTTTATTTTAGATTTTTTTCACAGTATACGTTCATCGATACACGACCCTTTCACGCCATTCAACTTTCAGTCAGTTAGTTTTTTTTTTAAATAACCAGTCTCTAAAGCAAGGGTTTGAATCGTATTGTTTCATAATAATATTGTAGCCATATGCTCTAAACATGCAACGTCATGGATTTTTTATTCTGTAATCCAATCGAGAGAGATTGGTAAATCTTTTTCATTAGATTTCTTGTTTTTTTGTTTACCAATAAATATCCGGGGTCTTCCTACATTAACGCCCTTTGTTTAGTACCCATACTTCAGTTTATTGGCTCTTATAAACTAATGCACGTATTATTAATTATTGTTGAGGCATTCTTTTTTTCTTGTTTCTGTTTTACTGGGCATGAGAATGCGAGCTGTAAATCTCGCTACAGTTTTACACGAGTGTGTAAATCCTTCAATTATTGTACCCGTCTGGCGGTTCCGGCTGAGGTTTTACACGGGTAAATTATTTCTACAATTAATACTAGCATTAGTTTACTACTATAAATTTGTTGAATGCAATTAATATGCCAATATGGATTACATCGCATTGTATAACCCCTGAATTTACCCTGGAATAAAATAATAATTACAATTGATATAAATTTAAATAGTGGCTTTGATTTCAAATGACGACACAAAGTAATTTTGCAATTATTGAAGAAATTATAATAATTTTTATAAATGATTATTCTTTTCCTCATTAATGCATCGGATTCGCTTGAGTTTTGAAGTGATTTTTCTTAGCTTCATTGTTAAAATGATATTTTGCTCTAAAAATTGTTGCATTAGGAATTGGAATAGACTTTCTATACAGGTAAAGCTACGCAAGATTTATGATGCCGGAACGCACCATTTGAGAGTTCTGGCAGAGAAAACAGATTTATTTAACCATTTAATAGCGACCCGCTTTTAATATTAATAACATTTGGATGATTTGTTTAGCGCCGTTTTCGTGAAAAATCACCTCAAGGGCGCTGTACAAACTTATAATATATTTCTGCAATCTAACTTCCAACTACAAACTAGACGTACTGTACGCTTTATTTTTTATTTTCATACAGGAGACCCTAAGGAACGTAATTCCCCTCAGGACCTGTGTCATCATTAGGGATAATGTGAGGGGGTTCCTTTTTAGGAAAGGAAGAAGAGAAAGATCTGCAAAGGAAATGTATTGAGGATGGGTAGAAATCTGATGGATTAATGTTTCCAGGAGTGACTCCCACTACAGTGCAAGGCGATATTTCGAGAAAATCGTCGGAGAAGTTCTCCCTCAGTCTCTCCTGATTCGGCCTCCCACACAACAATGACGATACTCCACAATTTTTTTTTAGTGAATATTTTTCTTCTGGCGAAAACCGCAGGTAGTTGATACCATATTTCATTTTTTTTATACATAAACTTCTTTTTTATTTATTAACATTTTTTATAATTAAGTTCAGTTAAACTAATTGATATCAGTTTGTCAACGGGTTCTTTTAACATTTACTTTTTTTTAAATTCAGACGGGTACATAAAATGTACACATTATTACATTTTGTATATACATAAGGGCCTCCGTGGTCCGACAGCCTCCGTGGTCCCGAGGTAAGACTCTCGACCCAAAATCCGAAGGTTGCGAGTTCGAACCCGGCGCGTTTAGGCAAATAAATTTAATATGATTAAATAATATAAAGTATATTTTCGGCACGTTCCAGAGTTGAAGATACTCTCAGTATCGCCCTGATGTAAGATCACCATTCAGAATTGAAACGTGGCTTGAAATGGCTTTAACGGTGTTTGATGACCAGATTAGAATAGCCAGGTACTTCCCCACCTTCCTCTTCTCCTACCAACTACCTTCAGCCTCACAATAAACCCGGGGTATAAGTGGGGATGCCATAGTCTCACTGGCTCCAGACGGGAGCAGTTGGTGACTCTTGTATATTGTCGATATTCATATAAAAATAAAAATAAAACATTAAAACATATATTTTTGGAAAAAATATTGTTATAAAATTTATTAGAAATAAAGAACAGAGAAAATGAAAGAAAGAAAAAAATAATACGGAAAAAATTAAAACGAAAAACGGAAAAACGGAGATTAGTAAAAACAAGTTTGTTCACTTAACCTTTTTTTAAGCATACATTTCCTTCTTAAACTCAATTCACAGCTTTTGAAAGTGGAGATTGTAAAAGAAGAACAATGGTTTTGTTTCTGGCAGAAAGGTAATTAGAACAGACCCCCCGCACTCTCCTCCTGAGCTGGCTAATGGGCGCACTGTCTACTGTCAATACATCAATATACCTTCAAGAGTTTCGTCTATAGGATTTCAATCACCTGTCTATCTTTGGTTCTTGGACTATTTTAGTTCTAAGCATTTTTCTTATGGCATTTTCCTCTCCAAGACCTAATCTTATATTATCCTCAATTAAAACATCACTAGCACACGAGTTACATTAATACAAATTACCCTTTCCTTACCAAACATAATTTAAAAAAAAAATCATAAGGCACATAACTTTCTAACAAAGGTACTCGAATACTTTTGTTTATGTTTTCCTAGTAATTTGTTAACGAAACATAAAGAATAAATTTTTTATTTATGGGTATTTTATATCTGTATTTATTTATTAACAAATAAATTAATGCATTTATAATATTAGTTCAATTAATAATATTATTATAAGATGTAAGTTAAAAAGATAATATTTAATTAGGTATATATATATTATGTATATATATATATTATGTATAATATGTATATATTGTATATAAAAGAATGTAGGGTCAAGCAACGATGATAATTTATTATATATTGTACTGTACATGATTTATAAATTAAAGTTTGTCTAGGAGAACCTGTGCTGAACTGTTGAGGTACTTTTTTTTTAAATATAGTAAAACTTAAATTTTGATTGGATAAATTATACATTTTTTTACAAGATAGACAACCCATAACCCATCAATGTTTGAAAATCTCCTACTACCACCACAGTAAGCGGAAAATGTTACTTGTGTCGTGATGGAGGAATTAGCCAGCCGAGTAATCGAACCCGCGACGCCCGGGCGGGACTCAAACACGATGCCCACTCAGCCACTATAATTTATAATTATCTTATTACTTATATGCTTATATAATTGGCCAATGTTTGATTTGGTGTTATTGTGATGAAAAAATCTGTAACTTTTGTTTTCAACGAGACCGAAATATTATGTTTGATTATATGTATTGGTGTATTTTGTGTGGATTGTTTCAACGATGTAAGAATGTAATTATATTAGTATAGTTTAATTGTGCAGTACCTACTCAAAGTCTTTGTCAGTGGGAAATATATTTTAGCGGAGTATTTAGGGCGATGTCTGTTGAAGATTTGGTTATTATTGTTGATTGGGACTGTAAGGGAATATGGATGTGAGGATGGACTATAAGGGATAAAGAATTAAGGAATCAGTATAAATCCGTCAAATTATAGTATCGTTCAAAAGCTTAAAGATTTTATTAGAGTCTGTAAAGCACGTTTCTTGAAAATTAAGTTAAGTTCTTGTTTTTTTATGCTTTTACTAGCGAGTTTACACAATAGTTGCACTTTCCTTATGCAATTCTAAATATTATTTAAATCAACCCACATTTGCAGTATTTTTATCCAAACACTAGATTAATTAATTTAACATGTTTATAGTAATAATTTCGACAGCAACATAATCACATACCTACGGGTTACAAAAAAAAACATTCATTCTTAAATTATTCATTTTCGTTTGTTTTATTTTTAACTTTATGAGTAAACTCTTAAATTGTAATATTTCATTAAATGAAGACAATCTAAACGAAACTCAATCGAAAATCAGGAGACAGAAAAATCAGAAAACGATATTGGCACCTCTGTGACTCGAACCCAGGACTTTCTGCTTTCATGGTGTGTATATCCAATTCGGTCACTTTTAACTGTATCACACTTCGACTAAGAACTATCAACATAATCTTCATTTTCTTAACGCACATATTATTGGCTGCTATCTTTATATATCCTGCGTTCGAGTCCCAGAGGTGCCAATATCTTTTTTCTGATCTTTCTGTCTCCAGATTTTCGATTGAGTTTCGCTAATATTGTCGTCATTTAATTAAATATTTATTTTCGCTTGTTATTCACAATTAAGATGAGAGGTGTGCGAGAATTAAAAAAAATCGATCGTTATAATGTATATATTTGCTTACATCACTTAGATGATAAGTTTAATTGGAAATATAATAAGCAAGCGGTGTCTTAATAAAGCACACGGGTATCTCTGCCCATCCTAATTATTTGGCTATTGGCAATCAGAAGAATTGATTGGATTCATGATATCAATGTCCGACTCATTCTAACAACAACGAGCTTTGCCTTACGGTGCATAGAGCTTTGGTAGGTACCTACCTCCCTCCTCACTCTGAGATGCATCTAAGACGGATAATAATCTTATTGGAGCTATGGAGATGAAAAAATCAAGTGTCTAGGAGAATGACAAGTAAACATTACAGAATGTGAATTTTATTTATTTATTTATTTCAACGCCATAAAATGGCTTTTACAATCCGGTGATACATGATACACAGTGGTACACAGGAGGGTAATAATAATGATAATAAAATAAGAAAGTACATTAAACCAAGTACATATATACGTGTGATAACAACAGATAACAACTAGTATTTAGTTATAGGATACAATTATGTATTACAACAAAAAAAAGAATATGAGCTCTTATAGAGAATACACATTTTATGCAGAATAAAAATAAGTAAATAAAGGTGACTTCATAGAAAAATTGTCAACATCAATTATAATATACTTTAAATCTATTTGTACATATCGTTGGATTCTTGGAATTGGCTAAAATGGAGTACATGATATTATTGTTACCTTCAGTTTGAAATGACTGCAGTTTGAAATGACTACAGGTACTGCTAATTAGTTCTGCTTTTCAGTGCTGTCTGTTAGAGATTCAATAATAACTTTGTTTAAAAATAATGATTTTGAAAAAAATTATACATTTATTAGCTATCACTTAACTAGTCTGCTCGATATACATATAATATACATGAAGTAAGTGCGTAGTTTGGAATCTATAGTAGAGTATGATATAGACGCCGTGCAGATGAACACTATTATACCTAACATTGATTATTGTGATTGAGGTATGATATTATAGCCTTCTTATAACTATAATCGGTGCAGTTGAACACATCTACTACTTCTGAGAAAGCATTGCCAACCGCATGCAATCTAGGTGTAAGCGAGTATCTAAATGACTCAGTCCTGATATTTTTGTTGCAATTAAAAAGAATTTTGGAACGAGTAATTCTATTAGGTATGTGGAAGGTAATTAGGTTTAATAAATCAGGACTGTCTATTATACCATTAACAGTTTTAAAAATAAAAATCAAGTCTGAAACAAGTCTTCTATCTGAAAGTTTGAGTAAGTTTAATTCTTTCATCAAGTGGTTGTAATTTATTGATTCTATTGGTAGACCAAGTTTATAGTTAATGAATCTTAGGAATTTATGCTGAATTTTTTCAATGGAATCGGAGTGGATTTTGAAGTGAGGTGACCAAATAGAAGAATTATATTGGACCTGACTTCGAACTAGAGAGGAATAAAGGATTTTTAATGTTGAAATAAAGTATATATAATTAAAGTATTTGTAATGCCAAAACAGTGAAATCATCATCGACCAATTAGCAAATATTTTTTTTGCTTTATGTTATCAGTTATCATCATTATGGTGAAGTTGGGTAATTGAGCCCTTGCCCGGAATAATGTTGTATCCAACAAAACTATCAATGTTGAGTTATTGATGGAATAATGTTGGGCATTCGCTTCTTTTAGGTCGGGATTATGATAAAGAAATTTTTTTTTGGGCCTGTAGCAGCCTTTTAAACTTTTATTTGTGGAAGAATGTTGTATAATGGCATTTATCGAAATCACGGCGCAAGGTTTAATTTATGGGAATAAATGGAAAAAAGAGCATTTTATGGCTTCTACTAGAAAGTCTTCAAAGCAATGAAGCTGAAGAATGCAGGAAAGTAGAATTTGTCCAGAAAACATATTATTAAGCCTGCTTTTTGGCCGTTGAAACAGTTTTGTGGAATAATGTTGTATGTTCTCAAGACTATCTATAACGTAAATGGTTTCATTTATTCATATTATTTTTTGCTTTTTAAGCTCAAATACATAAATGAAATGTGCACATTTATGTTAGGTCATTTTGTTATTTGTGCACGTTTCTGTAAGGTAACGTTTTGTGGAATAATGTTGTTTGGAAATTTTTTATATACAACATTGATTCCACAAATTCAGCGTAAATTCTAATTACAATACAAGAAGAATTTTTAATTACAACTCTTGAAAATTGTATGTTTTATGCATTTTAAATATAAAATGTCATGAATCATAATTGGTTTCGTTTTTTAAATTTTTCTCGGAACAAGAATGTTGTTGGATTTTAAAGTGTTCCTTCTAAAGACCTTTCCCAGTAACAATCTGGGAAGTAGATATACATCACCGTTTGTAGGTGTCCAAAAGAGGTAGTGATACGCCTTTCATTGGATGTCACTAGTTCACGTGTGCCTGGTGGGCCTGCTTCAAAGCGATTGAATTGGATTGATTAAATATGTGTATTTTAGAAGAATAAAATAAGTATTTACTAGTAATGACTCAAGCTGGTAGTAGATACGAGTCCAAAGTACTTTCGTTTCATAATCTCAGCTGATGGTTAAGAAAAATGCTATCTTTCCATCTGGATCCTATTGTTGACTCCGTTAAGTTACCAGTTACCAGCGCTGGTTGGAGGCTGAAGGTGGATCGACTATTCTCAGAAAGTGAGTTGGCAAAATTGATCGCCGCAATGATATCCTGTCAATAAAAAGTTAGTATTATTAACGAGGTTCGCTGACAACTTGACAGAATTTAAAGATATTTTAAAAATCCCTTTCTACTTGTAATTCCATTAAATTATTTTATATTGGCTATTCATAAAGGGAATAATGAAGCCGGTGAATGTTTTTCAGTCATTTATTGTAAGGTCTGATAAGTCATAGATAAATCCACTTTCTAGATTAAGATTCTAAGTGAATGTAAAAATAAAATTATCTTCCTACTTCTGTCACGTTCCATGTAATACCCTATGAAATTTTGGTAATAAAAAATTAAGAGGTTTCCTAGTATTACTAATATTAACCCACGGACAGCGTTATTTAGATTAACTGCTATGTTAGATTAACGCTGGGTGTTAATTTGTTTTTACAGGAATAGTATGAAATCTAAAAAGTGGTTTCAAAATTATTAAGTGGTCTTCTTAGAGATCAGCTTTGTTTTAATAAAATGGGCACTTAAAAATGGCGCTCTCATAGGTAGAGTAGATGCCCTCATCATTAGGGCCATAGGCACTGCTTTATGACACTACTGGGGAAGGATTAGTCTCTACCAAATTAACAACAGTTTTTTGGGCATAAAATATCTGAGCCGAGGTGACAGAATTCAAAACACCAAGATGGCAGAATACATTAAAAACATTCACTTTCATTGCATTATAATATTATAACTTTCTTCTATCCTATAACTATCTGCTACTAATCAACGACACTTATTCAATCATCCCCTAATTTAAATTCTAATTAACTGAAATATTTACATAGAAATGTGTTACGGTTTTGTATGGACAAACACACATTTGTTATTTTGCTGCGGTAGACAGAGAGGCTGGAGAGATCCAATATTGTTCATAAACCTTTACGGTACATCTGGTTCGGGCCGTGCAGACCACCCCACCTACTGCAGTTTGCTATTCATCTTCAGATGATTAACTTTTCATGAGATTCTGCGCCGAATTGAAGAAATGTTTATTATTTTTTTAAATCTTTGAATGGTCCTCTCGCAAACGGTGACATTATTTATAATTTGTTATCCATTTTTAGATATTTAAAATCATTAATTAAATTATAATTATAAGTAATGTGTTCCTTGACTCTAAATAACCAGTAATAAAAGGCAAACCGTGTCTAGCGGAGGACGGTAAATAAAGCAAGTTATCCTGTTCCAGTCGTTCATTTTTTTTTACATGAACTCCACACAGGACGCCCTGAGGAAAATAATTTCCCTCAGGGCCTATTTCATCTTTGGGGATGCTGTGTGGAGGGTCTTTTTGAGGAAAGGAAGGAGTGAACATGGGTCTTGAAGAGACCAGAGAGCAGAGGTTGTTTAAGGAAAGGAAGAAGATGAAAGTACTGGGAATGAAAAGGGTTTAAGGGGTGGGTAGGAATCTGGGGTTCAGTGTGTCCTGGTCATCCGCCTCCAAGATCTAGACAAACCTCACCCCATGTACCCGGGCACCCCTGCTAAATCACCGAACGTAGCGAACCACTTGGGGAGACCTATGGCAGAGGTGTTGGTTATCCAATAAAGGTTCCCGGGGCGGCGGTATCCATTTCCGCCTCCCAAATTGAAATTCATTTCACCGATTCAAGGAATTTTTTTATGTGAATACCGCACATGAGTCCCAACTCCTCCCAATTAACTGGAGCCAGTGAGACTATGGCATCCCAAATTGGTGTTTGATGTGAGGCTGGAGGTAGTGGGGAGGGGAAGATGATGGAGAAGAGGAAAATGGAGAAGCATCTGGTTATTCAGACCTGGTCACCAAACATGCCAAAAGCCATTCAAGTTACTTTTCAAATTTAAATTGCGATACTGAGAGTTATATTCCGATCTGGAACGTGCCGCAAATATACTATACATTTTTTATTTTAAATTAATAAATTGTGAAAATAACACAAAATCATCAAATAAAATTTACTTACGCAAGCCGGGATTTGAACCCGCGACTGTCAGATTGCTAGTCGGTCACGGACATACAGTACGTGAGAAGGATTACCGGGATAAAAATAATTGACTCTAAAAGCTCTGTAAGTGTTATTTTATATGTCAAGGAAATTCTGAAACTTTACTTTTGCACTGTTGATTTTCTCCGTAGCGATTTACCTGATGTGAAAATCTGCATTATAACAAGAAAAATTATAAATGTTTCAAACTTGATTACTATCTATAAATTACATAGGATATATAATATCTGTATATATGGTTACCGACAGGTCTGGACCGTCACCGATATCGGCGCACAGGTCTCGGTGATTATAAAAATCAAACATGAATTTTTTGACGTTACAAATTAGATATGTATTGGTGTATTGTTTGATGAGTACACGTTGTTACCGTCGCGTCGTGTGGAAGAACACTAAAGAATATAGAGTCAAAATATTAAAAAATCACCAGATGAACTTTATAAAAATAAAACTGTGTGTGCAACTCATAGGCGGTAGAAGTGAAACTAGAAAGTAGCTAGATGTCGCTATCTTTTCTTTTGCCTGTTTATTTTAAAGTGGTTTGAAGATTGGACATTTATTTTAAAAAAAAAGTTTTTTTTTTTGCATTTCGTTGGATTTGAACCTTTTTTCACCTGGATGTCTGTCTCTCTGGCCGCTGAGACTTGTCAAGCGCCTTACCCGCTGAGCTGTGGAAGGCTCGCGCTGAGGTGCGAACCTATCGCATTATATTAGAACCGACGACCCGTCAACTAATACATTTTAGTGACGCATTTCCGTTTCGTCCGAATTTCAAATCACTAATGGGACTAAAGAAGTTTCACTTAAAAAAAATTAAAAATGCTTACCTACTTTTCGTCATAAGTAATATCTTTGTGTTTCTAAACGCATAGTAAATTTACATTCATAATTGAAATTATTAGCTCTTACAACCGTTCTTATTTTTACCAGTTTAATGTGAAACGTTAATGTGTCCAAATTAAGAAAGAAGATGAAATGAAGTATGTTTTTCTTTCCATGAAAAGCACGAGTTGCATGAAAATACAAGAGTAATTATTGAGATTTAATTAAATGATGATAATATAAGCTAAACTCAATAAAAAATCTGAAAAAGATATTGGCACGAACCAAGGACCTCTCGCTTTCCAGGCAAACGCGCTACCCCTGCGCCAAGGTGTCGATATCCAATTCGGTCATTTTTAACTATGTCATACTTCGACTAAGAACCACCCAAATTATTCTCATTTTTCTTAACACATATTTAATTGGTTGCTATCTTTATGTAAGGTTGCAAGATTCAAACCCGAACTAAATGCTATCTAGATAGTGTCTGGATAAATCTTTATCCATTTTATTTAATATGCGACATTTATTGACTTTTCTGCAAGTCTAGGATAAATATTTTTTATTATATTTTCATCATTTAATTAAGTATTACAATTTGAGGTTTTACTCATAAAGTAAAAAAATTAATAATAAGAAAAAAAGAAAAGATTAATACTTATGTACTTCCTACAAACCAACATATTATACGTTATTGTTGTAAAACTATAAACTGAGTCAGTATTGTGATAAATTAGGCTGCTATTCTTGGCAGTAATGATTTATTGCGGATTAAAATGAGACGGAAATACGAGGATATATAATTAGATATTACAATTTGTATGAAAAATAATTGAATTATTTCATTATTAGATATGTATATAATGAAATTATTAAATTATTTTTTCATTCAAAATGTGTATTGATTTTGTTTAAATTTTTGATAGATGCTGACAAGAATTAATATAGTGAAGTTAAGTCAATGAGACAACTCGCGTGGTTTCACTGAACTAGGTCCAGGGGACATACTTTGACGGCCCGTTCATATACATATTCTTTGAATAATTATCCGTTTCATAAGCGGTGCCACATTTTTGTTCTATTAGTATGAATATAACGTGCCTTGTATATTTTTACAATGTCATTTGATAGATGTCGATGTAAATTTTACTATTAACACTAGAAAGGTAAATTTAAAGTTAAATTAAGAGTTGGATTGGAACCAAAAACACAGTCATTAATAAAACGGCCAAATTAGAGATTTTCGGCGCCGTACTAGTAGATGTTCGTACTAATCGGCGTTAAGTAAGTCTAAAAAAATTATGTTTAACATTATTTAAGTATTAATCTATTGTAGGTAGGTAGTCCTCCCCACGACACGCTGGGATATGTTTTATAGTTTGGCAGAGCGGCTCGCGGCTCAGCGGTTAAAACAATGACTGGCAGAATCCGCGCTTGTGGTTCGCACCCCGCTGCGGCGCATTATCCACCCCCACCCCTCTGCCCTCTGCATGCCCCGGCCCGGTGTAACTAGGATGTCCGACAGCCGTTTGATTGCTCCTCATTTTTATATGAATTCCCATTGTCCAAATAATATCGATCCTAATTTATTCAATATACCATGACCAGATATTTGAGGTCGAGTATCGCTCCAGTATTACCGCTGAGAAAAAAATTAGTTACTACCATCACAGAAGAGAAAAACGAATAGAAGTGCGCTGTGGGCGTGACCATGTACCCAAAGTGATGCCAAATTTTCCATTCGTCTGGTGAAATTGTTAGTACATTTTCAAATTATAATTTGGAAGGCGGGTAGATATGAGTACCACCACGCCGGCCGCCCCGAGGATCATTATTGGACAATTATTATATTAATTATATTTTTTGTACAATTATGTTAATTATTTTTTGAGAAATTTATATTTATTATGTGAATTATTTATTGGACACATAATAATTAATACGTTAATTATTTATTGGATAATTAATAATTATTATGTCAATTATTTTTTGGACAATTTATAATTAATATGTTAGAAAAAAACAATAAAATCTAACGACTTAATATTAATTTCTTATTTATGACCGAGTACATAGAAAATGAAACATAAACATGTGTCCACGAGGGTACTTTATGTGATTATAGGGAGAAACGAGACGCAATTTGAGACGTTTTCGAACAGAGTAATCAACCTGATAGCTATCCCAGAGTCAAATTGGAATTTTCTCCTATAGAAAATGTGGAAAATAACATTTTAAGTAATTATGGATAGGAAATGAAATTTTCTAAGAGGTAATAAACATCGGAAACGATATGGAGGGTGGTAAAGAATAAAATAAAGACAATTAAAATGTGATTCCGTAAAGAAAACTCAAGAAAATTCCGAAGTATCGATGAAAACAATAAATTCGGCTTGGAATGTAACTAATTATGTAGTTATGGAAAATGACATAAGCATAAAGGAGGAAATTCATAAAAAGGACGTCATAAATAAAAGGAAAATTCAAATCTACGACATAATTAATTATTTCTTGGATAATTAATAATTAATATGTTAATTATTTATTGGATAATTAATAATTAATATGTTAATTATTTATTGGATAATTAATAATTAATATGTTAATTATTTATTGGATAATTAATTATTATTATGTTAAATTATTTTTTGGAAAATTATTAATTACCAATACCCCCGCCATAGGATACCCCAAGTCGTTCGTTACGTTTGGTGACATAGCAGAATTGCCCGGGTTCATGGGGTCACCCCATGTCTAGGTCCTGGTGGCAGAAGCGTTTGCCCACCTATAGCGTGGCGGGCCGGATCGGGAGATACTGGTTGAGAGATACCATTTGGACCAGCCGGAATCTCTCGACTCGTCGTCTTGCACCGCATTGGGAGGGAAGGATTCTTATGATTCATTGACACCCAGTTTCCTACCCACATCACATACCCTTTTCCTTTCCAGAACTTCATCTCCTTCCTATCCCTAAAATAACCCTCCTCACAGCACTCCCAAAGATGGCAAAGGACCTGAGGGATTTTTTTTCTTAAATGTCTGCTGTGTGGAGCTACTGTAAAAAAAAAAAAGTTGTAAATAAATATGAAAACTTTCTTGTGCAGATATTGAATTCCGAGGCTTGAATTGGCTGATATGTGGATCGAAAGGTTTTATGTAAATTTGACGAAATCAGTTCTCTCTCAAATAGGTTTAGAATTCACTTCTAGGGATTATCTGCTCAGTGGTTAACAAGAATATTTTTAACCTTATTAGAGTTGCTGTTGTTTAAAACGATTTTTTAAAATTTGCACCACTAATATCTATAGCTGGGTCATCCTTGGCAGAGCTATTTCATTTAATATATGAGTTGTACGGATACCTATATACAAGCGTGAAACTGATGATTCTACGTTACAGAGAACCCCCAAAAATTTTTTTAGCAACCAAAGTGTTAAAAAAGATCTGGAGCAGGGTACCTTGTCGCATTTTGTTATTATTTCATTTTATTATATTTTCAGTTTGACCACAAAAAACTTTAACTTCGAACTCGAATTACTTGAAAACGAAATCTCAAAAAAATGTTTTACCAACTACAAAATAGACTCCAATTGTGATTTCGATGTATCAGTTTTCCCTTGTACGATGAGTTTCCGGACACCGTGTATAATACTAGTATAATAATATCTTCTATGTACATTTTCCAGCAGGAATCTTTTTTACTGAAGCATAGTGACAACTCTAGAAAGACGAAGTCTGGTGGCAATAAATTTGAACAGCTGTTTCTTGGTCAACAAACACCTAGCGGCATTAGCAAAATTTAAATTTAACTTTAAAAATAAAATATAAGGATAAATTGCGATAAGAAAAGAGTAGTTTTTTTCGAAAATTAATTATTAGTGTTGTAATGTACAACTTTTCATTACAAAGTTACAAATTTTCACAGCATCTAATTTATTCCAATAAACTTTATTATCTTGTACAATTTATTTTGTTTGATTTAGTAATAATTTATGAAAAACAAGATTGGAAAAATGTTTAACCTGATGGCAAAAATGAATTCACACCTAATTTCTACACACAATAAATAATAATGTAGGTACCTACTAATACTGTACAACAAATCTGGTTTATGAACTCAGTTTAGCCAACAAAAAGTTAGCATAGTTCAATTGGCGATGGAAAGTTTCTATTAAAATTGCCTGCATACAAAAACATGGAAATAACCCCAAGGGGTTTAACAAATTTAAATATTTGATTACAGTGCGCACCACTGTTTTGTCAGAACTTCCAATAAACCGCTCACCGATCAAACAAAGCATATCGTTTCCACAATACTTTTATCTGTCGTGTCATCACATGATTACACGCCATGATTGTTTATACTCTCTTTCATAGAACATGTCCTATGCCGGCCAGACATCGCACAGAACATACTATTACGTACCTAGTTGTTAGTATATTATCACTCTATATTCCGGTTCAATGTTTTATCCGACATCAGACAAAGGCGTGCATTCGGTACAGTCACATAAGCACTGCCAACCCTACATTACTCACATAAAAATATAAATAATATTAAATTGCATAAAATTATTTGAAGAATCTTCGCTTTCAAAAATACGCAGGAGGTTTCAGCTACGAATCACAGCGCGCAGCACTGCGCTGGCCTCACCGACCGCCCTACTATAATGTGTCAAAAGCAGGAACTAAGTATGCAAAATGACGCACACAGTACACAGTATTGACAGTATTTTACACAAAAAAATGTATAAATGTGAGTAATGCGCATTCAAGGGAAGACTCGTTTGTGTTGTGGTAAAAAGGACCGCGCCTTTCGGTACAAATCTCATATGTAACAAATTGTGTCATCTGTTGGTACCTGTATTAATTAGTAATAACTTTAAGGATAACAATTAAAATTACGTTATATTGACGTTCTTTCATGCAGCTGTGCGTTGCAGAAATTGAAATTGATTTGTAATATTATGCATAAATGAAGGTGTTGTCTGGATATTTGATGGTTAATTCCAACTAACTTCTGTTAAAGCAGCTGTTAACTTGTTGGTTAAGTGGTAGATTTCGTCAAGCTAATTCACTGTTTTTCCTACTGCCTTCAGTGCCCATCCTGATTAAAAACTCTATGCACGCCACTGAGAGGAGGTATCATAATACCACAAATAAACGAGATACTAGACATTTAAAACTCCATAGACTAACACGGGTGATTATGGTCATGGCTAAATTACGATTTTTATACTAGTAATATGAATTTTTGCAGGAACTACTATTTTCAGGTAGCTCAGTTATTAAAAAAAATAACTTTTGTGGCACCACGACAATTATTTTAATTGTATACATAATAATTACTATACATAATAATTATTATACATAATAATTATTATACATAATAAGTATTATCATTCTTGTTTTATATACCCAGCTGATTTTTAAATAAATAATCAATAGAACCGTTAGGCCCTTATTCGACAGAGACAAGCAAGTATCCGATACTATGTTGTGTATTCACTTCGCGATGTCGCTAGTCCGTACACTTTAGTACCGTAATCACGAGACTCGAGTCGCCACCAATCATTGACCGGTCAGTGGTTGAGTGGGCATAGCGCTTGGGTCCCACCCGAGCGTCGCATGTTCGATTCCTCGGCTGGCTAAGTCCTCCATCACAACACAAGCCGCATTTTCGGCTTTCTGTGGTGGTAGTAGAAGATTTTCAAACATTGTTGGGTTATTCGTAACCCGGGAATGTTTGTCTATCTTTAAAAAAAAAAAAAAAAAAAAAAAAAAAAAAAAAAAAAAAAAAAAAAAAAAAAAAAAAAAAATTCTCGAAACGGCAAAACTAGAATGCTTTCATAACCAACCAGTTGCTGTAGCTGTAAGTTTTATATATGTCATTCACTATTGACCGTTTTATTCTTAGCACACATATTGTTACACAAGTGTTGCCATATTTAAAATCTCGACGATGTGAGCCGGAACAACTTCGCCCTGCTGGTCACAGGAGATTGGCATCGCCGACTAATTTTACGAAATCTCGGCCACTCTTTTCAGGGTAAATTGCCTATTTAAAAAAAAAAACATGTCCCTGCGCACGAACTTCCGTGTAGATTTATGTTAGTAGTCGCTAAGATTCTTAAGTAGTCGAACATAGGATACTTGAGTATATCTGTAAAAAAGTGTCTTACACCCCACTTAAAACCTTCTTTAGTTTTGAGGAGGAAATTTTTCTTTCTCTTTGTTTATTGTGAATGTGGGCCTCACGGGGTACTTTGCCCGTGCTGAGGCCCCAGCATTTTTATGCAACGTGTCCCACCCCATTTGATTAACAACCACAAGTTCGTCAGAGCTGTAATTGGTCTACGTGATGTACAGTTTATAGCGACACCAGTAGATATGGGTATTTAAAACATAAAATGAATGTCCGAATTAACTAAACCGCATCATTTAAAAAGAAAATGATGTATGCTCCGAGTTATCTGAGAAAAGGAAAACTGCATGTTTCATAAACAAATATTTAGTTAAATACAATTTTATTAGATACTTTAGCTACCTAGTTGAAGAAAGGCCAGTAAAGCAAGGGTCGTGAGCGTACGTGGTCGTATGTGATTCATTAGTATTTTGTTAGATGGCAAAAATATATAATTTTGTGTATTACATTACCTATTCCCAAAAAGGGGATCTACGATCCACATGTACAGTTTTTTGTTTCACAAAAGATGAAAGATACAGTGTGTTTGAATAATGCAACACTGTTAAATTATTTACTACCTACTATATATATATAACTGGGTACGTTTTTAGATTTTCACGGCCAAAAGTATTTTCGTTTTCGTCAAGGCAGATCCGGCAGATCCGACACATATGTCGGATCTGTCAGATCTGTCGGATCTGCCGGATCTGCCCTGATGATGGACACTGCAACGCTTTCCGAAACGTTGGCTAAAGAAGGAGGTAGCGCAACACGGCATAACACCCTAAAAACAAATAAAGAAAATATACATAACTATTTAACAATTATTTCTAAACTAGCTTTTTTCTTTCGCGACCTGTATGTTTGGGTATCAGAACTAAATTCCACAGGCTTGGATTTCACGTAGGTACCTACCAATATTAAACCGCCTGAATTATACAACGGACAAAAATACACACGGAGGGAATTACACCTACTGGAATTACTCACAAATGCTAATAATATATCTACTGCTATAACAAACGCAAATTTTTTAAATTCCCTTTGTTATTTCTGTGTGAAAGAACGTAAAAATCATTAAGTTTCTCTGAGCGTCCACATCAAATCGCAACATATTAAGAGAGTTAATGTTGTGCGTTCGCGGATTAATTTCCCTATAAAATAAAGGCGGTTCCAGTTGGTAGAGCAGATTCACAATTTAATCTAATTTGTACCACTTTATACCCCATTATGTGGGTGGTCTATACTGATTACTATAATTGATAGCCGATAATTAAAAAAAGAGTATTCAGCACAAATTATATTTGCTGATTAACCAAAATTGTAATGTTATCTTAAACCGCAGCCAAATAATGATAATAATAATATACATTTTTTTTTTATTGATTCTATTGATGAAAAGGTCATTGCTCAGCTACAATTCAGGATTTCTCCTGGAAAGCAGCTGGCTTTCAGCAGTGTGCAAATGACGTTTGACAGCAGCTAGAATATTGGCGACAATTGAGACGTTAAAAATGTAATGTTCATCCACTACTGGGCAAAACATATTAGTAATTAAATGTTATCAAATACGGTGCAACTATATCTTTAAAAAATATGTGAAGAAATTGGTGGTACAACCTCAAGAGTAATAATAATAATAATTGGATAATTTATAGAGCGCCGTTTTTGTGAAAAATCACCTCAAGGGCGCCTACCTACAACATCCATCACAAAAATATTTTTAAAATTTAAGACGCTTTAAAATAGAACGCGAAAGCTCCTATCTCCGTATCTATAAAAGGGAATATGTTGCTTGTGCAATGGTGAAGAACTTGAACGTAGCACAGAATAGGAATCCGACGCATTTGGCAACCAAGCCACCAACCGGTCTTTTATTCTTATTATTATCCTATTCAGACAGGTACCAATGTAGTACATTAGAAAGCGCGACGAGCTTCGAAATTGTAATTCACAACAAATGGAAAATACTATAGTAGCAAGTAGGTACCCGCTCTTAAGTGGATACTTGAAGGTAGTTTGATACCACTGGTGTAGGGGGGGAGTTACATGGATTTTCGTAAATCAAGTACCGAAGCATTGTTAGGAATTACCGCGGGAAAAGGAACTTATATCCGCACCTACCCTGAATATATCTATCCCTTACTGTGGTCTTCTTTGCTCAAGTCCGTTCGCTGAACAACGAAAAATACGCAATTTGCAAAAAGGGAAAATTCAATAACCATAGACCAAATATGCATTTAAGTATTGAACATTTTTTTCTACTCTTTGCAGCACTTATTCGATAATTATGTAAGCTCATTGCGATGAGCTTTAGGAGTGAGTCAAACAACATTAAAACGTACGTCGGTTCTGAGCCGTTCACCATTTCCGTATTGTTATGTAGCACTTCCGGTTTTTCATTTTTATTTATAGCCTCAGCCCCACCAGGGGAAGCATTTCAGCCTACACCTTTCTGTTTAATTACCTGACATATTTTAATTTCGTTTTATAGGACAGGTCTAACCGAGCTTAAGGGATCAGTAGACAATGTTTTTAAAGAGAATAGAGTTAACTTTGATTATTACACTATTTAGTAAATAGGTTATTCCAATTGAAGTATCATTTTAACTAAATTTATTGTGATACTTTAACTAAATAGACGATTTTATATAATGCTAGTAGTTCTGTAAACAGTGGACATCGCGTCCAAGAAAATATGTTTCTTATTTTCTCTTATTTACTAAATGAAAACCAAAATTTCCTCTGAATACAAAACATTTGTTAAGTTAGTAGTTAAATACATATTAACTTAATTATAAACCACATATTTAACCACTGGAGCGATTAAGGTCAAAATGTGGACCGCTTTTATTTTTTTGCAATTGAAAGTGGTGGTCCAAAATTGGACAACATTTTTTTTACCAAAGTTTTTGGACTAAAGTTTACGATTTTATAATATATTTTTTATAAATCCTTCGAATATGTGATAATCGTCGTAGAGAGGTGAATTCATTGGCTATATACAACTATAATCATTTTGTATGTCTCCATATTAAAATTCGAAGATATGATTTCTTTAAGGCCGACGGAAAATATTCAAAATAATTTCCCAAATATCACGAGCACTCTGAGGAAAAAGTCTTAAATCGGTCTGTCGCTCGAGTGGCTTATAGAAATATAATAATAATAAAGAATCATACAATTTGTTCAAAGACAATACTTCTCAATGACAATTTAATCTTTTTTCAAAATTTGGTCAGGCAGGTAGAAATCATAATATTGATTATTTGGATTTGACGGCGCTTGGTAGAATCCAAAAATGTAATACCCAAAACGGCCACCATCTTGAACCTGAAATGGAACGCACAAATAAATTTACAGACAAATTAGTTACCAACGGAGTTAAAACAGAACTTGGCTACGTTCAGTCAATAATGAACGTATTGATTAAATTTTTAGGTGCATCTGCCATGTACGAATTTTCCAGTTATCAAAGTTATCTTCAACTGCCTTCACATTAATGAGAGTAAAGTACGTAGATACATAGGTTATATTATAAGCCATCAACTATATATTTCATCAAAATTATACCCGTTAATTTAATAATTAATGTTAACTGACATGACATCCAATTTTTTTGTTGATTTTACAGAATTCCCAAAAAGGTGTGTATAATTTACAATGTTTTTAATTGTCTAGGTCTATATAGATGGGGTTTTTCTAGACCTAGACAAACCTCACCCCACGAACCCGGGCACCCCTGCTAAATCACCAAACGTAGCGAACCACTTGGGGTGACCTATGGCAGAGGTGTTGGTTATCCAATAAAGGTTCCCGGGTGGCGGTAACCATTCCCGCCTCCCAAACTGAAGGCGATTTGAATATCTATTGATAATCAAGTAAAAATCTATGAATTTCGCAATTTAAAAAAAAATGAAAGTTAATCAAATCCACATATCTTACAACACATAGCATACGGTAAACAATTTTCTCCCCGTCTTTTTAATACAATTTCATTCTTAATAGGTAATATTTTCAAAGTGTTAAAAATCACACAAAACTATAGCAATATACCACTTGTATGTATGTAAGGACCCCTATTTGTTGAAAATTACGCATTTATTAAAATTGTCTGGCCATAAAATGTGGGTAAATTGTTTCTAGCCCTCATACCTACTACTACTCCCACCCATTTTGTTGAGAATCCATTTCTTTACAGCTTGAACAAAGCTAGGTACACAAACTCCTTGTTAATTTATTATTAATTTAAATATGTTTTCCCCTCGTAAGAAACGCGAAACGAGTATATTTTTAATCCGTTATCTTGGTGAAATCATCGGGAATTTTAAAATTTCACAAGGGTTTCAATACTGACTTCACCGCGGTGTGTTCTAAATAAAATTTGAATATTAATTGCGCACTCAGTGTACACTTAATTTATTATGGAAATAATGTCAGAGTTAGCCAATGGTTCTGTTTCGAGGTTTCCACTGTTCCAGATAGGGTTGCCTCAAATGTATGTGCGTAGTAAACAGCTGCATACTTGCGCCATAATTCTTGAAAAAAATATACACACTTAAGTACGATTTTTCAGATTCCTAGTTTACATATATTAACATGAAAGAAGTAGTTTTAAATATGTATTAATAAACTTATTGAGATGTTGACTTTTGATCAACGAAATTATTCTGTATACTTTTTTTCACCATTAAATACCATACAACAACTTGCACCCAGAAACATCTAAGCTTGCACCAATCACGTAGTTTCTAAGTTGGTGCGGCGTCTTTTCTTATACAAATTCCATAATCTTCCATTGGACTATACTATATGTGGTTCCTCATGTACCAAGTATATTCCACATGTATGTTATGAAGGTGCATATTGAAAGTTTCTACTTTTCGCATGTTGTGCAATTTCACATTTTTTGGTTATTCGATGATCAACTTCCAAATTATAAGGCTATCTATCCAGGGAAATTTAAGGAATGGGCTATTTATTTACATTTATAAAGCTTTCCAGGCTTCCCCACTGAACGCGTATTCAAATTATTCAAAGTTACAACATTTAAATACTTATTTGTGAAAAATTCAATCGTTCCAATTATAAAAGAAAACGATAAATACTCATTACTAACTGAAAATCGTATCAGACTCGTATAATCGTGTATTCGTATGCCAAAAACTAAATACTTCTTTAATAAACTACCAGTAGAAGTCAGAAGCATTAATGACAAAGTACAATTATTGTAGAACTCTATCAAAAAGTATTTTAGATACATCATCAACGGGAAAACTGCTTCCCCTATTTCTAAATGAAAGTAAATAAATCGTACGTGTTTTTCTTCTTACTGAATACGTGGAAATTTGTGTATTTTAGTTACGGGGTCATGATTGCGATGTGACTATATTAACTGTACATATATGAAACCCGCGACTGTATTAATTGTACAATGTGAAATGTAAACTCTTCTTCTATCCACAAGTAAATGCTTTTAATGGAAGACCAGTATAAGTTACAAGTTACAAAATTGTAAATTGTAATATTCTATGTACCATTTTTATGATAAAAAAGTATAGATACCTCCCAAAAAAGCTCTTGAGCAATTTCTTATTTATGGTAATTCGATTAAGAACTTCCAAAACTATTTGTTTATCTGTCAAGAGTAATTTGTTCATATTTCAAAGATGATCTAGACTTCTAGAACATACTCCATCAAGGAGGTAAATCTTTCGTTCCGTGGGAGGCACACCGCAAATCGCACACCCCTGTCCAAGGCTCCTTGTACCAATGTACACCCATACTAAAGTGTTTAATAATAGCGGCTATTCGGACATCTGCCCGTACAGTGTACAGTGTACGGTGTGCTGTGTACAGCTAATGGGCAATGGGCTAAACCAAAGTGGAGGCAACCAAGCGAAATCTAACGGTCAAATATACAAACAAAGACCTCCGCACGAACAATCGAATTAGTAAATTGTCGAAGGTTTTCTGCATCTTATGTTGGCTATTGTTGCTCGCGCTGTACTTTGTTCTACGCCGTACAACCAATTAAATTATATTGTTATTTGTTTAATCATTCACGGTTTTGATACTAATTAATTTAATGTCCTAAATCTTTTGTGGTTATTGAAGGTCGAGAAAGACTTCTATACCATATAATACTATTTATTTCAACAATGGAATGATAGTATTTTCTAATGAAATCTGAACGACGACGAGTGAAGAAAAGTCAATGGATTTTTCTTTCTTTTTTAATACGCTGGTGGGTTTTTTTGTAAAATATTTTGAAATGTTTAGTATACTCATGCATTCAAATTAATGGTAGTAAATAAAATACTATGAAGGTATGTACCTAAATATTTAAAAAAATAATTCACTTGAAGTTCATTTTCTTTCTTATGGTGTGTCTTGTGGTTCAATGAAATTTGCTTTCATTTGAATTTCATAATTTTCATAATTGGAAGTGTTTATTTGGAAAGTTATAACAAGTGATAAAGTAGGTACCTGTAATAAAAGACACATACAATAACAAAAACTTATTTATATTATAGTATTAAATAATTTCGAAAATAAAATAAGACAATAAGAAACTCTTCAATAATAAAGAGTTTCTTAATTGTTTTACTCGCATGATCGTTTTTTTAAATTACAACTTTTGAAAAATTTTAATACAAATCATTACTGAAACTCATGCACGTTAGAAACATTATATTTTTATTAATTCGACAATACGCAGAGAAAACTTAGAAATCTTATTATGATTCACGATTTTTTGCATCTGTTTATTTATTTTTTACTCTAATGCATTTCACATTGTTAACCACGGCGTGAAAATGAATACGTAGTGCTGATGAGAATAATCATGGAGCGTGAGACCTGGGAAATTAAGATGATGGCAATACATACTTCAAAGGAGTAAAGCATATTTTTAATATGTGAAGGAATCCATATTATTGTTTATTGCCCTTTGGTTTCAGGACAAATCTATAATCACATACTTAAAATGAAATATCGCAAGAAAGCATTTTTGAACCGTTAAACGATCGTATAATAATTTTGGACCGCCCGACCACAAATCAGAGTATATTTTATTATTAAATATGCCCATAAAGTTCATACTGAAAAAAAAACACATTCGTCGGTTGTTAGCAGCGTAACAACATGTGATAAACAATGCATGAGTTTATGATATGACTCCACATCTCTAGAACAATGCAATGAGGATAGAGGGAGACGGTCACACGGAGATCCGAACTAGAACACCGCAAGTGCGAGGGAGACCACCAGTGGCCGCTTCTACAGTCCACCAGAGATCGGAATGTTAGATTAAGGACGATGGGAATGTTGAATTAAAGAATACAGCGTGTGCTAAATGTTTTGCAATTTTTTCAAAATATCTGCATAATGCGAAATAAAATGAAATACATGCAACATTGACGTTCCATTATTTGATGACAAGCATCATAAACATAAATCAAAACTGATTTATTTGAAATCCAATGAATATTTCGTAATGGTTTTGTATTTTTTTTGTACATGCTGTATTGAATGACGACCTAAAATCCATATTGAGTTCTGGCTCTGCGATTAATGTATCTGACAACGAGATGAGTACGATATTATACATTCTCTATAGAAATTATTTTAACAGCAAACACAACGAGAATTTATTTTCGAATAATAACTCAATTCTTCACGAAAATAAAATATCTTCGGATAAGTATTTCTTCTCATACATATACAATTATTATACATATTTTTTTGCTTAATTGCAGTCGCTTCTCTTGCGTGTTAAATTTTTGTTTCCACGAAGGTACCTAAGTCTCAAAACAAAGTAAAGTCGTACTTTAAACAAGTCATTTGTATGTGGGATGTGTTTAACGTGTGCTCGGCTAGTAATTTTACCATAAATGCGAATAAATTAATCATAAAAATATCCACCAGCATTCTTTGATGCACTCGTAAATCTCTTGGTATGGTTTAGTGCGGCCATTGAGCAAGGGTGCTTGAAATGCGCGCACTTTATACTAAGCCTGCGCACGCCACTGGTGCTACTACCTATCATAATACTATACCATCTACACATAGTGGGTTCGTGGGGACTACCCCGGGCTACTTTTTATCGCGGTCTCAGTTATTATAGAACACAACATATTTATACAAAAAACTTTAGAATAAAATGCAATAACAGAACAAATGGCTTTACACTATCGATCAAAAGTTGATTCAATTGAAAATTTTGAAATTTGTATTTTTAATGATAATTTTAACAAAAGGCAGAATATCTGCTTGTATGTCAAAGGTCTTAAATCTTTGTCGTCATCAAATTTACACAGCTTTTTTCTGTTTTTTTTTTTTTTTTTTTTTTTTCTTATTTTTTTTTATTTATTTTATATATTCAATCATTTTATTATTAAATTAATAAAAACAGTTTATTTATAAACAAGTTCTGCTGGTAATTATTATTACGCGTGACAGCTGTTTCGCCTTCTGAGGGCATTATCAAACTGAACAGTTTGACAGTTTGATAATGCCCTCAGAAGGCGAAACAGCTGTCACGCGTAATAATAATTACCAGCAGAACTT
Organism: Limnephilus lunatus; assembly: GCA_917563855.2. Lineage (NCBI taxonomy): Eukaryota > Metazoa > Arthropoda > Insecta > Trichoptera > Limnephilidae > Limnephilus > Limnephilus lunatus. The sequence continues at coordinate 65,871,989 of OU830597.1, read as the reverse complement.
GTTTATAAATAAACTGTTTTTATTAATTTAATAATAAAATTATTGAATATATAAAATAATTAAAAATTAAAATGGAGTTCTACAAATTAAACTTGATAACAATAAATAGCTTTTTTCTGTATGCAATTTATGAGTAAGCGCAACTATTATGGGTAGGAAACGTAATTTACATGATGAGTGATGGAACTTCGAAGAATTATCATCTTTAAACATTTAGCAATTGATGAGAAAAACAAATGTTGAAACGTGGATGAAATATGGCAGTAGTTAACTTACCTGCTGGTAGGTATTTAATAAACCTCCATAAAGTTACGCTATAATGCTTGCATTTCAGGGCACTAAAAATTAAATGTAGCACAGAATTCCAGATATTTATACCATTTGTGGTTTATGCGAATATCCAGCAAGCTTTGAAGCTTTTCGAGGTTTTCCTTGCAACATTTAGGTACAATAGGTTAGTTTTTAGGTTAGGTTTTATCATTTTAACATTGCTGATTTGTTTAGATACCTATGCGAATACAATGAACATGTGTATAGTCGAACCACGAATCTTGAGATTAGAAATACAGGTAATAAATAACATAAGAACATATTCAAAACAAATACATGAAAAATCTTACCTTCATATTCAACAATAACTTTGAATGCACGTGACAAACTTTGGAACGAAGGCGAGCAATAGCTGATTTGACATTTATAAACAAATTTTTAAATAATAGCATTGACTGAACTGCACTTCTTTTCCTAGTTAATTTTAAAATTTCATTATACACGCCATACAGAACTATTCCACACGTTTAATTACAAGACAAATGCAGCATCTAATTCGCCAATCAATCGTGCTCTTCATATGTTCAATAATGTTGTTCTAAATTCTAACATCGACATTTTCTCCAATTCACTGCCAAAATTTAAAAAGAGCATCATGTCAGTAATATAAATTGTTCAATGCGCATACATACATACACACATACTCACTCACACATACTACACACATCACCCAGTAATTACTTAATATGCATACCATAAATAAGACACTACAATGAAACACATAATAGGTACCCACCATGAAATATACTTATTAATTGTAAATTATTTTCACCGATGTAGTTAATGTACTGTTTGTTTCTGTTTATAAAATAAATAACACGCATAAAGCCCACTCCCTAATATGTGCAATTTATTTTTAAAAAAGCAGATCAATTCAAAATTGATGTAGATAGTTGTAACTTGAAATAATACCTAAAATTATAATATATCGTGAAATGAAAAGTTAAAAAAAAAAATCTTCGCATTTTAAGCGATATTCTCCCGGTTAGAAAGTCGGCTAATCGTGTTGTCTAAATAGGTAAATCCACCCTCGAGGACACCGCCCCCACCCACGCTTTGTCACGTGACCGTCACCCGCCGCGCCGTTAATCTAAAATGGCGATAAATGAGATTTGCACCCTCCAACCTCCCTTAAATCTCGCCCGAGAATGATCTATACTTAGGAATGCCATATGAATACTTAGGAATGCCGAATGATCTGATAACTCAGAATGAACTCAACTCAATACCATTATTGAAAAGTCATTATTCTTATATTGTATACCTCAATACTACAATGCAAGTAATTACTATAATACCCGAGTTTCTACAAACTTTTTTGATTTTTTATTAACATTTTTTAGAATAATTGAAATCCATTGAATTCATAACACATGCAGCGCCTAATCTAAATTAATAAGCTCTTAACTCTTTATTGAAATGATGCCAGAAGCTGAACGTGGTTGTGTTGGATTAGAAATTTTGGAGAGGAAAACTGTGCAGCCAGAGAAGAGAAATTTATGCTTTGGGAAAAATACATAGTGTACCAGTTAAGTTGAAATTTTTGAATTAATGTACTCTTGAATAAAGCAAAAACATTAATGTGTAAATTAATGTCAGCACACTCTATATTGTTATGCGCAGTACAAGCGAGAAATTGGTGAATCTGCATCACATTACATCTACATCCCCATAAAATCCCATATTAAACAAAATACAGAGTGTGCAATTCACACGTGGTAGAATTGAAATCATCAGAAAACTAAAGTAAACAGAGTGAGGAGGCTACGAAGCACCGTACAATGAGGATACCGTTTACACTATCTCATTTTCTCTCAGGCTGAATTCTGTAGATGTATGTGTTTGTCTATTTTGAGTGTCGCTATTTTTGGTTTCATCAGTTTCAAATCACAACGGTGCTAAAGAAGTTTTCACTTACTTTTCCATTGTTGTCGACAACTACAGAGTAAAAAAAAACATTTTTAGAATGATCAAGGATTTGAAGCATTTTAAAATACATTAGGTAACTAATATTAACCCCCTAGCGTTTTTTTTAAATCGACTTAAAAAAAAACAATTTCGGGCTCAATGTACTCGAAAACGAAAGCTCAAATCAAACTAAGTTATACAACAAAGTCGACACCAAATACAAAACAGAATCAAACCTTTTCCGCTGGTACCACGAGTTCCGGACACCGTGTATACGATAAATTTAGATAATACATACAAATCTATACATATGATGTGATCAATAACCTATAACTTTGAAATAAATAAAATAAATTCACGATTTTTCCCAGGTTCATAAGGTTATAAGTTTTAAAGCGAATTTATAACAATATTTTCGATGAAAAATATATTCAAAACACAATATTTTATTTGAATAAAGCATCACGGTTAGTAATATTGCTTTATCGATGTTTTAGCACGAAACAACAAAGTCAGACAATCACCCATAGAAAATCAACACACTTGCAGTATTTTTATTGCAATTTCCACCCCTAGTTAATATCCACCCCCTGCGTGCAAAGTAACCTCTCCGGGGATGTGATGACTCTCCGCTTCTCCCCCCGGGACCCCTGTCACCAGTCACTAGTCACCAGTTCCTAGCACCAGTCCCCAGCCACTAGGACCAGGCAGAGCACACGCGGATCACAATAATTTATTATTTAAGAGTCATAAGCCGATTAATGTACCAGTAAGTGAAGGCAGCTTTGTTTTGATTCCCACATAACAAAGAAATGCCATTATAACGCTTTATCATAGCTGTCGTTTGATTTATTTAGTGACGTGATGAATGTTAGAAATATTATGGCTAGTGTTTTTAGTATTTGTTTTATTTAAACGCCCATAAGACTTTGACGTATAAAGCAGTACATGTTTTATTTTTATTTTTTTAATGTGAAAATAAAGAATTGACAAAATACTGGTAACATACAATATAAGAAAAAAAAATGTTGAAAATTATTGACATAATCAATATTAACCAGTTATATTGCGTGGTTTACAATCTTTGATTTAGAATGTATATATGACGAAAAATTAGTAATATTAGATAATTCTCAAGTTCTTTTTTAATTTAGAATATTATTATTGATTTAATATTTTTTTTAGTTCTGCTATGTAATTATCATTACGCGTGATAGTTCGATAATGCCTTTGGAAGGCAAAACATCTGTCACGCATAATAATAATTACACAGCAGAATTAATTATTTAATATATATTAGATTTTATGTCCGGGTTAAATCTTTCCCAAATGAAAGTCTAAACCATTCCACACACTTTTCCACAAATGATTATCTAGTGAAATTCACGCAATGTAAGTGCACTATATAAGTATAATAAATACAAAACAATACAAGAACAATACGTCAATCCACCAGAAATATAATGACAAAATATTTCACCGACTCCAGATATTTTCAAATCAGAGGGTTCGGCTCTGATGAAATCCTAAGTGGTCCGATAAATCCTACTGATTCCTCAATATAAATATTCAAAAAATCTTTCGTAATCCTACATGTATTGAAAATGACCGACTTTTGCATTTTTATATACACAAATTTTTTGACAAATCTAATATGCCTAAATTTTGAATGAGAGAGCTAGGTATAATGCCAGTAGCTGAAATAAGAAATGGTATTATTATTTTTAAAATTTATATTGAGGGATCAGTATCATTAATCGGTTCAGTTAGGAGTTCTACCCAGCCGAACCCTCTGATATGAAAATATCTGGAGTCGGTGCATCTTTTTCCCATTTGGTCTCTGGTAGATTGACATGTAGTTCTTGGATTGTTTTGTATTTATTATACTTATATAGTGCATTTACATTGCGTGGATTGACTAGACGATCATTCGTGGAAAAGCGTGTGGAAGGGTTTAGTTTTTCCAGTGGGGAAGATTTAACCCGGACATAAAGTCGTAAGAATTTAATAAAATAAATCAAATTGAAATCAAAATGGATAAAAAGATGAGTAAAATTGATTATAATAAATCTTATAATAACTAATAAATATTATGAAATGTGGTTGTGTTGTAAAAAATTACGATTTAAGTAATCTTACTAATAGGTAGATGTATAGGTTATAGTAATGTAATAGGTTCATGCGTAAGGCCTGATATTTTCAGTATCGCCCTGGGGAAAGACCACCATTCAGAATCTAAATGTCTCGAGTTGCTTGAAATGGCTTTAGCCATGTTTGGAAACCAGTTCTGAATAGCCACATATTTTCCATCTTTCTCCTTCCCATCTCCTTACCCTCCCTAATACCTTCAACCTCACAACATACCCCAATTGGGCCCACTAACTCAAGACGGTTGAGAGCAGTGGACATTAGTGAGGTATTTAATTTTTTTTTATTTGTACAACGGTTTATTGATAGATATGAATTTCCATCGTAAACGTAATTTTACAAAATATGGCAAAAAACTGTTTACATTTTTAATATTTTATACTTGATTTTTAAAAGATATGTACCTAATGGGTTTCTTAAGGCTATTTATTTATTTAAGTTTTTATTCAAGCAGGACTGGGAGGGTAGTGCAATCCCAGTCTGCCATATTACACATGGAGTAAATAAAAATCATATTATTAGGTAGGTACCTAATGAAAATAAAATTTGAACATAAATAACAAAAAAATAACCATAAAATTAAATTAAACAGAAATTAAAATAAAATAAAAATATATATATATATTTTTTTATCTATTGAAATAGAATTTTATTTTAACAGTAGGTACGTACCTACTACCCATCTCAGTAGAAAAACTATTTTCTCGTGTGTGCGAGTTGCGGGCTGGCGCCATTACAGTTTTAAATTAATGTGTTTCATCAATAATACTAATTTCGGTTTTGCACATGTCCTGTTAACTTTTGTTCAATGAACTCTAGAATTTGGATTTGCCTTGAATTTAAGTTTCGTTTTCAAAATTGGAACTGTTTGTTTGAAGAATTCTGACAAGCGATAAAGTACCTTTTATGATTGAATAAAAATATAATTTTTGAAGTAAAACTTTTTTACGCACGCTCGACACTTGGGGGTAAAATGATGAATACGGTATAAAACTTTTTATTTTTATTTTTATATGTATACCGCACAAGAGTCCCAACTGCTCCCGTCTGAAGCCGGTGAGACTATGGCGTCCCCAATTGGGGTATGTTGTGAGGCTGAGGTTAGTGGGGAGGGGAAGGAGATAGGGAAGAGGAAGGTAGGGAAGTACCTGGCTATTCAGATCTGGTCACCAAACACGGCCAGGGCCGGATCTACGAAATCTGGCGCCCTGTGCAGTGGGTACCGATGGCGCCCCCCCCACCTACATTTTTATTTTGATTAAAAATTCGTTCACCCCAATTTTTAAAAAAAAAATTTTATTTAATTATTTTTTTGGTTTACATTAATTTATCAAATAAAATCAAGACATATAAAGGGTGTAACTTTTCCAAGTGACCTGGCGGTAGCTCTCACACTCGATCTATGTAATTCTTCTCCATTAGGCAGTTACTTGTAATAATACTTAATAATAATAACGTAATATTTGTATAGCGCAGTTTTGTGTCATTTCACTTCAAATGCGCAGTATTAAATTTACGCTTGTTCCTAATAGGAAAATCAAAATCTTTCAATTGTACAGGACCTTACTGATCTACCTAATAAACTAATGGAATCTTGAGATAACTTTGGCCAGCATCCGGGATCTTTCAATTCAAGCTCTGAAAACAGAATTAAATTTAAACTGCTATCAGTAACGTTATTTTTATCTTCTAATAATTGAATCTTCTAATGACCGTAGGAATTTGTGCGAAATAATTCTGTTTAGATTTGCTCGGGACCATTGTAACGTCATTGCGCCGGACATCATTTTTTATCGGTGCTGGAGAAATTGGAATAAAAAAATTCCCAATGGAAACAAGTTTTTTAATGTCATTCTGCTCTTTAATTCTACGTTTTAGATTCTGCGAGCCTGAAATTATTATTCTAATTATTGTAATCCACAGTACTTTTATATATAATTATAAATTTTAAAATCTAATAAGAATATAACCTCAAATTTGTACCTTGCATTTCCCCTGTGTTGACGTGTTGAGCGAACAAACACCATACAAACACTAAACACAATACAACGGCTTACGAAAGACGCTTACACTGACACTGACCCCGTAAAATAACAAATCCAACAAATCGAATAGATATTAATTACATATTTAACAATTTGACGAACTTCAAATAATATGTCAAACAGTCAGTCCTAGTAAAATTAAAACAACTAAAATTGTCAGCATTTTGAAGGCGCAAGTCGGTTTATTTGATTCTTTTGAACAAAAATACGGCGCTGTGATTGGTTATTGAATTTGTATCGCACCCACTCGTCGTAAAAGACGGTAAAAGACATATGGAAAAATAGATCTTACGTTTAAACTAAATATATGGAATTTGTAAAAAAATTCTGTAACTGACTATAAATTCGTAAACCGTTGACACCAACCTGATGCGCGCGCATTCTGTTTCTTTGGAAAGTGTTGCTAGAGCGTAATAATTATGTCGTAGTATGGGTAATTTTTGAACGATTCAGGGAATATTATAACTAAATCTTAATACAATATTTATTTTCTCACGGCGCCCCTTCGGAGTTGGCGCCAGGTTTTTGCACGTTTTTGAACGTATGGCAGATCCGGCGCTGAACACGGCTAATGCCATTTCAAGCAACGTTTCAATTCTGAATGGTGGTCTTACACCAGGGCGATACGGAGAGTATCTTCCACTCTGGAACGTGCCGCAAATATACTAGATATTATTTTAAATGAATGAATTGTGAAATAACACAAATTAATCAAATAAAATTTATTTGTCACGCCGGGATTCGACCCCGCGACCTTCGGTGTGCGAATCAAGCGTCTTACGGCTGCGCTACGCCGGCCGTTACGAAACGTTACGAAAAAATGTGACACGCTAATCAATATGAAATGTTATCAATGTGAAACGCTAATCAATGATACGAGTTGAGTTGAATTGAGTTGAGTTGAGTTGAGTTGAGTTAAGTTGAGTTGAGTTGAGTTGAGTTGAGTTGAGTTGAGTTGAGTTGAGTTGAGTTGAGTTGAGTGAGTTGAGTTGAGAGCTGAGAGCTGAGAGCTGAGAGCTGAGAGCTGAGAGTGGGGATGTTCAGAGGATGGAGATATTTTTATTCCTGTAATTGTTATATTGTTAATAGACGGCATAAGTTAGTGAAGTTTTACTTCAGTCGTGTGGTCTAAAGCACAATCGTATTTTTTTTATTAATGTGTTTCATCAAAAATACTGATTTCGGTTTTGTACATGTCCTGTTAAATTTTGTTCAATGAACTCTAGAATTTGGATTTGCCTTGAATTTAGGTTTCGTTTTCAAAATTGAAACTGTTTGAAGAATTCTGACAAGCGATAAAGTACCTTTTATAATTGAATAAAAATATAATTTTTTTAATTATTTTCAAAATTGGAGCTGATTGGTCAAGAATTCAGAAAACCTAGTTATTTTTAACTAGTCTGCGGTAGTAATAATATTATAATGAATAACTATTTAGTTCAGAAACGCAAATAATTTAAAAATAACAAATGTGCAGTTCACACGCGGTAGAAGTGAAACCTTAAGAAAACTAAAATAGACAAGATTGGGGAGGCTACGAAGCACCGCACAAAGAAGAGATCGTTTATTCTATCTCATTCTCTCGCAGGCTAAATCCTATTGATGTATGTGTTTGTCTTCTTTTAGTATCGCCATTTCGTTTCATAGAGTTTCAAATCTCAACGTTGCTAAATAATTTTACACTTCAAAAATGCAAAACTTAATCAAAGGGTTCATTACCGCCGACCTTTCTGGGTTTTTATACTTATTATTTCTAAAGAATTGCAGCTAATTTATATTATTATCTTTACTGATCGTAAAGAGTGGCAAAACAATGTGTTTGCAAGTTACGAACTACTTCCACCCGGTTCATTCCGTGAAACGGACTTTTGGATCAATGGGAAACAGCTTACAAATTGATTTACCTAGTTATGCTCAAGCGTACGGATTGAATTGAATAATAATATATTACGAAGAAGATAAACATTTTGGTGATTGCTTATTTTATATGTATCTAATGATACTAATTTACAAAACAGGCACGATCCCAAAAACTTATATACCAACAAGCATGACGCCCAAAACTAATAGAGGAACCTACCTTTGTATATGCACATTTAAAGAGTGCTTAATAATCATGAACCATAAATTTAAAAAAATAGACAATTACATTAGCTCCACACAGGAGGCCCTGGGGAAAATATTTCTGCTCAAGGCCTATGTCATCTTGGGGAAGCTGTATGTAAGGTTTTTGTAAGGAAAGGAAGTTCTGAGAAGGTAAAGGGTATAAGGGATGAGTAAGAATCCGCAGTTCAGTATGTCCAAGTCATCCTCAACACGGGCACCCCTGGTAAATCATTAACCAACCAAGTGATGTTGGTTATCCAATAAATGGTTCCCAGGGCGGCGATACCAATTTCCGGTTAACAAAATGCATATTATTTTTTGGTGTTATTTTTTTTTTTCATTCTGTAAGTTGTCGTTCTTGCCGAAATATGTAACGATATTAATATCAAATCAGTGATTTGGGTTTAAAAATCTGTACATAAATTAAGTCAGGTGTCAGTGTTAGCAACCAATAATTATCTATAAAATACTTTATACAAACCTCCTAACCAATGAAGGCGATTATTCACAATATTTTTTCAGTTAAATTATACAGGTTACTTATTAATTATGAGGGTGTAGACACTTGACCTGGATAACGAGAATTGATTAATTTATAAGGTCCTTTTTCTATTTTGTAGTAAAATTACCCTTTAAATTGAATTCAGGCTTATAGGAAAGCACATACATCAAACCAAAGTTCGCCATAGCAGCGTGAGTTATTGTAATACAAAATATCAAACCACGGAGTACAATTTTTGCCAGGCGAGTAAAGCAGATTTCATATTTTTGATATGAAAATACCACACTAACAACAAAGGCTATTCGATTTACATAAAACCAAAATCGTGACGAAGTATAAATTATTTTGCAATAAATAACTTTCTCGTTCTCTCGAAAATTGGAAAGCATTTTGCTCCACGCATTTAAAAGCCACTCAAATTTATTTCGGTAGATACTTAAATGTAAATTTTAAGTACACTTTTGAATCCTTGGGTATGCAACTGACAATGTGGCAATAAAAAATGGAATCTTAGGTTAATTAATATACCTACCGTCGCTTGAGACGTGGGGCGTTTTTTTTTTTGAGAAAATTCACCTAAAGCGATAAAAGCGAGAATGTGCATTTTTAATAAGAATATTTTCATTTTTACGGCTCAATTATTTAACGAGCGGCTACGTCCGCGGTTGGAAGGTTATTCAGTGCAAATTCAGTGAGCTGCTAAGCCGTGCCGGTCTCCAAATTAAATATAGTTAGGTGGCCTCCGTGTCACTAGGTAATGTGTAAAATTTTCAATAACCCCCTCGCATGCCCGCGGCGTATTTAGTACATTTCGGAGACGATTAACATTTAATTTTCGGGTCAGATTTGGGCGCGATAGTGGCCGGGCCGGCCGGGCCGCCTAACCAACTAACCGACCGGCCCGGGCGCAATCGCCAAGATCATTTTTCTCGCTAAGCTCGCCTTTCACGACCAAATTTATGTTTGATTTATTGTATTTATAATGCTTTGTGGAAAATATGGCCGAAGTCTTAATCACGTCAGCGTAATAAACATTAGAACGAGTATTTGGACGGTAGCCGTTCCGTTTATATAAAGGTGCTGGTAACATCGAACGAATTCATCACACGACACACTCCCCTAAGGGTGCGCTTTACAAGGCTTTACTTTATTTTTAATCAACATGTTTTTTGGTGTAGAAATTATACATTAAATGCCATTAATATAGACAAGACAGGAAATACTAATAAAATACACATTTGTGAAATAGTCCTGTTGTGATTTTAAAAAAAATCGGAGTTTGCGGTAGAAGTGAAATCTTCAGTAAACTAAAATAGACAAGAGTGGGGAAGCTACGAAGCTCCGCACAAAGAGGAGACTGATAGCCTACGAAGCACCGCATAAACAGATAACGATTAGTCTCATTCTCTCGCAGGCTAAATCCTTTTTTTTTTTTCATCCAAAAAAATATCATCCAAATGAGTATATAATATAATATCATATTACAGTCGTGTATTGGTTACATTTTAAGTATATTTTCTAGTGATGCAACGAATACAAATATTCGTATTCGGCGAATAAATATTTACGAATACGATGACTATAAAAAAAAGTTTTTTGTACGCATTTCCGTTTGATGCGATTTTCCGTGTTTTCCGTGTCACGCAATAATTGTCTCAAGCAATCCCAATAATACGAAGTCTAAAATATTGCCTCAATAAAATAAGCAATAATCCTTCTTCTCATCCTGATGTGAAAAATCTGACAAACTCCCTATTCAGTAGATTTTCTAACAGATTTGAATTTATGGAAAGTGATGAAACTTATTTATTAGCGACGATCCTTGATCTTCGATTTAAAACAAGGATTTTCAGCACACCAGTAGTCGCTGAAGCCGCTCGATCGGCTCTTGATGCTGCTGTTAATGATAGGGTCATTTTTCAATTTATTATTTACAGATGTTATTTTTGGTTTCATCGAGTTTCAAATCACAACGGTGCAGAAGTTTTCACTTCAAAAACATATCTTCTCACTTCACTTCAAAAACATATTCTCTTGAATATATTTTGAATATATTCAAGAGAATGTAAAAATCTTATGGGTTGTAAAATTTCATTGTATCTATTCTTAGGGACAGAAAATCCACTTTTTACAAAAAATTATTATTTATTAAAAAAACTTACAAAGTATCTTCCCCTAAAAGAGTGATAATCCCGTTAAAGCGCTTTATAATTCTGTTAAATTTAATATATGATTCTGTTAATTTTCTCTGACCCAAGATTTATTACACATAACGCAAAAAAGGCTATTAAAACCTACTCAAGTAATAAAATAGAATGTTCGTACATTTGCCGTAGAGGCGATTTATTATTTTACGGCATAAATAAAAGTAGGTAATTTATTTGTTTCGTTCGATGTTTCCAACGACGTGCGACGTAACGAATAATAATTTAAATTTTCCACGAGGGTTTTCGGGCGATTTGTGGAAACTGTTCGCCCAACTCCTGAACGAGACCCAATAACCATATTGTGGGCACTGGGCATAACTGGTTAACGTTACTTTCACTGCAATAACTCTCTCGCTTTCCTCACGCACCCTTCATGGGGTACTTGATAGTTTTAGCAACACATTGATTATTCATTAAATATTGTTCCTTCACGAAGCAAATTAAGTACATAGAACTAATGCGTAGTACGGTTCCTATTGAGATGAAGCCATACTAAATAATGCAAAATCATACAGAATTACATGTTTTTATTTTGAAAATTTGATTGCTTAGAATTATTACAGATGCTTCAATTAAATACTGGGTGTAGAACGTATCTCGGCCCTTAAAAACGTCGGTAATTTTTTTTAAAAGTCATTTAATACGCCTATAAAAAAATGAAGTATAAGGTCTATAAAAAAATATAATGTATGTACAAAGTTCTTATAATAATAAATAAATAAATAAATATAGCATGAAGCATGACTTAACAATGATTGACAATCTTATGCCGCTAACTCATAGCAACTATGTTTGGACAGATTTTTTTATATCACAGCTCCACACAGGAGGCCATCTTCATTGGGGTCATCTTTGGGGATGCTGTGTGGAGAGTCTTTTTAGGGAAAGGAAGGAAATGAAGATCCTGGGAGTAAAAGTATATAAGGAGTGGATAGGAATCTGTTGGTCAGTATGTTGAGAAGTGACGGACTTATGAATCTACACCTCTCACTGTGGTGTAAGGCGATGGATCGAGAGGGTCCGAATGAATAGGTCAAAAGGTCTCTCTCAACCAGTCTCTCCTGATTCGGCCCGCCACGCAGTAGGTGGGCAAACACACATTGCATAATTCAACCACTCATAAGAAAGCAGAATAAAATAATTATTTCTGTAAACCCAAAAATTATTTTTACGTCAAAGGTCACTTCATACAATATGCTTCTTCTTTTTCGTTAGCTTTCTGGACTAGATTAAACTAGATAAATAGTTTTAAACTAGATTAAACTAGATACATAGTTTTAAACTAGATAAATAGTTTTAAACTAGATTAAACTAGATAAATAGGCTTCCGTTAGATTCTTGACAACTCACATCCTTCCAAAGCCTGCAGATCGCTTTTCAGTTTTTCGGTTCAGTTCTTATAATAATAATTGGATAATTTGTAGAGCACCGGTTTTGTGGAAAATCACCTCAAGGGCGCAATTATGTGAGCGACCTCAATTTTTCCCCATCCAAGGGTGCTAACTGATGATATTTAGATTCCTAAGGTAACTCGGAAGGAGATACCTAGTACGAAATGTCTGTGTGTTGGCCATTTCTTTCTCTACCATGATCATAACGATTATTCAGTAACATTATTCCTAACCTCAATTTATAGCTTTTATTAAAACTGAACTACGTGCAAATTTTGCCGGTAAAATGCATAAAATAATAATTACATAGGTTCATAAATTTTTAGTGTTTCGAGATCGTAAAAATATACGGTATTCATTACATTGTTGTTATAAGGTAACGAAGGCTCGAACGAAAAGGAAAATTTGCATCGACCCCAATTTCATTTCATAAATATAATTAATTGCTTAATTAAAGAAAATATTTGAAGAAAACAACAAACTCGAACGTACTTAAGTGTTTTATTTATTTATTGACTATGAAGTAAGCAGATACTAACTATATAGGTATAATGGTTCTAATTTTAATCCGAATGTACTAACTGTCTATCAACAATCATATTGCCTATTCGATGCAAATTAATTGACCTGCTGAAAGGTCAGCCAAAAGTAATTTACCTATTAGGTATTATTGCATGCAGCTTCACTTTTTAACGAAGCGCAAGATCATGAATATTTTTCACGGAAATACCATCGAGAACACGCATATCTAAGCGTTTCATAATTAAAATAAAGGTATACACTTTTAAATCACCTTTATTATCAATCTCCATAACCTTATCAAAGCGGCGTAATTTTATAATAATACTTAGCTATAGCTAACTTAACCGCGTATTCAATGGCACTTCTCCTTATCGAAACGTTTTAAAAATAATGTTTACCTTCCCCCTGTGCTTTTTTTCATAATCTCTGGTGCCTTCGGACAAGTTCCGAGTTCGGAAAGTATTACGAATCAAAAATAGTGGTGGTTGTTTCCGAAATTCTCAAGCAATCCTCCCCCAACAAGGGTGGTGCGGTCAAGTCACTCCTTATCCTCGGGTTTATGTATGGTGGGGTGTTTTAAAAGTGACAGGTCGCAGTTAATAAATGGTTAATCGGCTAATTGCGTGCGCTGGGGCGAGCAACTTACAGTTGGTGGAAGGGTAGGTGCTTGGTGGTTGGTTGCCAGTGTTAAGGCAGTAGGGGCTGTAGGTGGCAGAAAGGGTAGCAGTGGCATGGCGGGGGTGGTATCAGAGGCCAGAGAATCACTGTAAAACATAAACTGCTACACTCACTAATGGTAGATACTCATAGTAGTTGCCGAGGGAAGTGGAAAACCAAAATACTTTCGCGGACCAATTATTGATTTTAACTATTAAGGGATTTTTCATTATAGTGGTCCTTTGATCTCTTAAATACAGATATTATAAGCACATGTACCTCTACAATGGGAGTCGATTTTTTCAAATATAATATTTAAATTTTGTACATTAGTTCCATCATTTTGATTCGATAAAATTTCTGTGTTAACCCTAGAAAGATAATCTTATTTTTACCTAGCTTAAAGATAATAATACGTCTTAGAGACGTACTGAAGTTTAATGGTGAATATTTGACATATTATCATACTTACACTGTTTAAAGGTAGTAAGGGTTTTGTACTTTAAATAAAACCAAAGTATAAAAAATATGCTGTAATTAAAAAACAACAAAATTCTGTTAACCTCTTACCAATCGACTACAAAATATTAAGTATTTTTTAAATAAAAAATAATTTTTCATTTTATGTCTAAATCGTATAATTTTTATTTGCTACGAAAATTTTAATGTTAATCAGTCGTTATACATGTACAAAAAAATATTTTTATTTCGCTAAATCACATTTATACGAACAAGTTTTCAAGTTACACAAAAGGTAATCATACGCCTTTCGAACATATGGTGTATGTATTTGTCAGTAATTTTGTACTTACCGTGGTGATGCAGTCGCCCCGTGCAAGCTCTGCTCGGCAATTGAGCAAACTAAGATAGACAGCGCGCTACGTTATGAAATAAAAAAACGACCGCAATTCTTGTGAATCGTTTACGTCTCTAAGACACAGAATATCTTTCTAGGGTTAAATTAATGAATATATTAAGTAAATAACATTATGTAAGATATCACTAATTTAAGATAAGAAGAGAAGGTACCTATTACCTACCCCTAACGACTCGAGCGACAGCGCGATTTTTCACGTTTCCCCCGACTGTTCGTGATTTTTTGGTGACCATTTTGTATATTTTTCACCGACATAAAAAAAATCATACCTCCGAATTTTAATATGGAAAAATTGAAAAAAAAAGTAATGCACCTAAGGAAAATTTACCTATAACTGGCAGCAAAGCTATCCGAGGTATTTTAAATGGTGCCATATTGTGGCAAAAAGCGCTCCAGTGGCTAAATATTATATCTAATTAAATAATTATTTGGGGCTTAAAGTTAATTTAGCAATTCTCTACATATTCCCAACCTTTTTTTGCATGTGACTAATTATTGTGTTTGTACAGTATATCATTTACATTTCCGTTGAGTAGTATGTAATTATGTAAATATATTTGGTTCATTTAATAATACCGTTAAAGGAAAATGTCTGATTATTTAAGGCTTCACACCTGAAATCACTTGTTACCTACTTTTTAAAGACATTTTCATAAAGTATCGATGAATTTTCATCGAAAATAGTGGAATTTTCATTTGGCCATAGATATCAAAAAGAAAAACAAGCTTTTATACTTTTTTAATCAATTCCATAGGGCCGTTCTGATTTTAACGAAAAAATCCACTGCCATTGTATACGAAAAATAAATTGAACTCGTTCAGGGTGATTGATCCATCACTTTTTCATGTTAAAATGCTTCTGCTGGATACTCTCCATGCACGCGTATACACCTACATGTAGATCGGCAGGGACCGTACTTCCTACTTCGTACTTCATACCTGGCCTACCCTTGTGCCACTAGTGGCTGTCTACGTTCTACGTTAATGCAATTACTCCTAGGAGTGCACTGCATATGTCTGTGATAGATATTGGCACTATTTATTACTATTAGACCTTTTTATTAACACCTGAAATAACTTAAACGAAAATGACCAGAGGGAATAACGAGGATGCAATAATTTAATCAAAATTAATATTATTAGCCGCGAGTGATACATTTTATATATTTAATAAACATTTTTGTTTTTATTTTTGACAAGCATTATATTTGACAAGTTAAAGTATTTCAGCAAAAAATGCAGACATAATTAGTCTCGACGCCACCTAGCGGGAGATTTAGTATTAACAATACCTCTCTCACAAAAATAAAGTTGGTTGTTTTCAGTTGGAAAAATGTAATAATAAGTAATTGTCGAATGAAACACTAGTATATATTGAATTATTTGGCGGGTATTAGATAAGCCGCCATAGCTCAGTGGTCAGAGCTCCTGACCGGCAATCAGAGGGACACGGGTTCAATTCCCGTTGGCGGCCAGTATCTTTTCACGGAAGATTTTTTCAATGTAGATGAGTATTTCAGGCTGATAATTATTGATTATAATATTTGTTACCTCTCTCTATTTTTGTTTTTGTTTGTTTATTTACCTACGATTGTATTCCTCAATCAAACATGTTTGGAGTTGATTCTTCTGGTTTTTTAGCATCAGTAATCTGGCGTTCAAATTTGGATATAGGCCTCCCTTAAATGTTCATTGCATTGCTGATTCTTGACAGCTCTCCCCATACAGATCGTTTTCTGGGGGTGACGTTTAAAACTTTTTCCCAATTAAGGACACCATTCGATGATATTTGTCATCAGCATTGAAATTCGAGATTGTGACTAAAATATTAGCAACCTTTGAGTAGAGTATTTGAGTACTTTCATATTCTGACCATTATTGCTGTAAGTATATGAATATGTGTGGAAATTTTCAGAGCTTTCCGCGAGTATTTTTATTTTTCGTATTCCATCGATGTACGCATGTAATTTGGTAATAAATTTATCAGTACGGTGCATAAAAGAACGTACATCGACACGTTTTGCGGGCGCTTTGTTGCCGGCTGCAGGCATTATCTAACTGTTTGATGGCAGGCGGCGCGCCTAACAAAAAGCGATGTAAAATTATTGTGAAAAGCGCCCGTTTGCCCGAACCACCCCATCCCCTCCCACCCGCCCAACCCCCCAGACCGCCCCGCGGACCACCTTCAACCCTTCCGCTGGGCGGGTGAATCCACCCAGTACACTGCGGAAACAGCGACCCTTAAACATGGTTGCCTGTTTGTTTTTCAAAGAGAATAAAATGGTTTAAAAATTTAATTGAATGGTAATAAATTGATAGTAAACTATCAACATCTTGCAACTTAAAGTATACGCTAACGAAATATGTTATTTAGTTAGGTAAGTACCTAGGCAGGTCATCTATATTATCTCGCTTATTTTAGAAGAGGAATATAGTTCAGATATAGGTGCTATATTTTATTATTAGATGTTATTCATCATCTATAAATAGTTACCATGGCTTCTGGGTGCTTCAGATTTTATGTCTGGGTTAAATCTTCATCACAGGAAAGACTAAAATCTTCCACACACTTTTCCACAAATGTTTATCTAGTCAATCCACGCTATGTAAGTGCACTATATAAGTATAACAAATACAAAACAATACAAGAATACGTCTACAACCAGAGACCAAATGGGAAAATAGTTCATTGACTCCAGATATTTTCATATCAGAGGGTTCGGCTCGTTAGATCTCCTAACTGGACCGATAAATCCTACTGATCCCTTAAAATAAATATTTAAAAAATCTTTCTTAATCCTACCTGTATTTAAAATGACTGACTTTTGCATTTATATATATAAATTCTTCTACAAATCTAATAAGCCTAAATTTTAAATGCGAGAGCTAGGTATAATGCCAGTAGCCGAAATAACAAATGGTGATATTTTTATATTCTGAGAATGCCAAATTCTTTTAATCTCATTTCCCAAATCTGTATATTTTCTTATTTTATCAGAAACAGTTTCCTGAATATTACATAAATTTGGAATAGCGACATCAATGATATAAGTTATTTTTTTTAATTTGTCATGTAAAACTATAACGGGTATATTATGACTAATTGTTCCGTCAGTTAGTATAGTTTTATCGTAATAAATTTGATAAAATTAATTTTCAATATGATGTCAAATCGATGTCAATATATGTGAAAATACTATTAAGTATGAGAAAGGCAAAACACAAGGTGCAGAAATATATCTACTGTTATTTATTGGATGAACAAAAATTTTGTAGGGTCCCAACGTTTGACAAGCCCATCCATTAGTGATATGCGGCTGTGTACTGTTTGGCGTATTTTTATGTGAACAGTGAACAGATACGTTAGTACTGAACTCTCTCTCTTTGTAATCGGTTTTCATTTTAAAACCTGCCTTTACAAACAACTAAAAACATAGCTGCTGCAAAGCGTACACCCTACATACTACCCAGAGCACATAGGACATAGCAAACAGCACACAGTACTTCGCGTAGCATAGCACACAGGGACATAGCGTAGAGTCATTGTGTCCACGCCTGCAGCAATTCGTGCTACACTATATTTCTAAACACAAATATTTTTAAAGTATCATTGCCTTGTATGGGAATCTAATTTATTTTTTTCGTACGTTTTTGCGGAATAAAAGCATCGTTTATAAATGTAGAGATTCCAAAGCTACAATTTAAAAAGGTATTATTAGATTTAGACGATTCGCAAGAAAACGAGGATTTTTTGTAATGAAAGATCGGCGTTAACCATACGTCATACTGTTTATCAGTTTTAATATCTTGGTAAAATTTGGATAGGGCCTGACACGCTTATTACGAATAATTTTTAGAAAAAAACTTTATATTCGCCTTAATTACTATAAAAGGAAACTTTTTGCATTCCGGGAGGCGGAAAATTATGCATTTTAATTTTCAATTGCGTAAATCCAAAATTCACTTCGAACCGGTCGGCGACTGTCAGCGGCCATTAGATACGTCACTGTTATGTTGGTATCACTGATGCATTAACAAGAGCTAAATATGACCGTAGCCATCTTCGTGGGTAACACAAAGAGGCGCGGAATTATGAAAAACAGCGCATTAGGAATAAATAATGTAGATAAACGAACCTCTAATCAGAATCACTTCAGAGTCTAGCTGAGGCACTGGAATCATGTGTTGGATTTCATCGTCATTATAGTTGGAGGTGTTGGTATTCGTCGCATTAATAATTGAAGAATAGAAATAATAATAATAATAATAATAGCTAGAAGTTACGTAAAATAAAAATAAAACGTGCGCATTAGGTAAGCACTACTTTGACGAAATTCTGAAAATAAAATGAATAAAGGCCTTTAGGCAAGTTTTTTTACATTGAAAATTTTATTTTTACATTGAAAAAAAATTTTTTAAGTAAAAAAAAAAAACGCGGCGTTTTTTTTTTTACTTAAAAATCTAGCTAATCGTTATTTTATGGTAATAATAAATATACATAATATAATATACGAATAGAGGTTTGTTAATATTATAATTCTGTTGTGTTTTCATAATTCCGCGCCTCTTTGTGTTACCCACGAAGATGGCTACGGTCGTATTTAGCTCTTGTTAATGCATCAGGGATACCAACATAACAGTGACGTACCTAATGCCCGCTGACAGCCGCCGGTCGCTTCGCGAAGTGAATTTTGGATTTACGCAATTGAAAATTAAAATGCATAATTTTCCGCCTCCCGGAATGCAAAAAGTTTCCTTTTATAGTAATTAAGGCGAATATAAAGTTTTTTTCTAAAAATTATTCGTAATAAGCGTGTCAGGCCCTATCCAAATTTTACCAATATCTTAAATGCCTTATGAAACATCCAAATGAAAATTTTTTCTATTAAACCGTTCAAACGGTGAGATTTGGCGTCATGAAAATGGCTCTTCTTTTTTTGCCTGAATGCAAAAATTGTGAACTCACGGCGTAATTTTCATCATGTGCATGGCTCTATGAAAAATAAGTTTACGCACGAAAACGAAAAAGCCGTAGTGGTAAGGCTTTTGACTCGCAATCCGAAGGTCACGGGATCGAATCCCGGCGCGGGCAAATAAATTTTATTAGAATAATCTGTGTTATTTCACAATTAATTCATTAAAAATAATGTATAGTATATTTTCGATACTTTCAAGAGTGGAAGATACTCTCAGTATCGCCCTGTAAGACCACCATTCAGAATTGAAACGTTGCTTGAATTCCTAGGTACTTCTCCACCTTCCTCTCCCCCTTCCCACTACCTTCAGCCTCACATATCCCAATAATTGTAGGAACATACCCCGATTGGGGACGCTATAGCCTCACTAGCTCCAGACGGGAGCAGCTGAGAAAATATAAACAGAAAGGCACGTCTTCACATTAATTTTACAGTATTTAAATTTTTAGAAAATGGGGGTCAAACATAAGAAAAAGGATGTTGAATCTCTAGCAAAGCCGATAAGAAACCAATAGTTTTCTAATAAAAATCTTTCTGATACGGTAAATTGGTAGAATATAAACCATATTACAAGCGCTACAGTTTTGATATAAAAACATACACATACGAAAAGGTATTATACAATTCTCTCTGTTGTTGTACGCTGAATGGATAGTAAAGTGCATTATTCGCACCATGAAAACAAAATAATAAAACATTATTCCCCATAGATGAACATCGAACTACCTCACTGGCCTGTCAACTTTTAGCGATATGTTCTATTGTTTTTAGTTTGTCAACTGTGCACTGTTGATATTATTTGCGTCAGGTCGAACAATATTTATTCTCTTTTGGTAAACAGACCCTGCATATGTGGATAACGCAGTACAACTTTTTATACAACACTTTATACAATCGAAGCTTGTATGGAGTAAATCCCGTATGATGCACATTCAAAGATCCAACAGAACGCTGAAAAAATAATTATGCAAAGGGATTCAAAATTATTCAAAAAGTATTAAGATCACTGCAGCGTGAAGAGGTAATACGAACTCTCGTGAACTAAATTAAATGCATTTACCTCACTTACCTAATAATATCAAATGTTAATGTTTTTTACGGCAAACATACATCATGTATTTTAAAAACTCCGCTGTCGAATTACATTATAATCTTTGCGCGCATCTCGCTCAGTCGATTTCAGAAAATTATACTACCTTTTGACTCTTAATTGTTTCATTCGTTTTGTAAGCGGAATAACTGTTGAGTAACCCATTAAATCATCAAATAACACAAATTAAATTCGGGATTTCTGCTGCATATACATATAAAATATCTGAATAAGTACAGATATATAGACGTACCTATCCGTGCAGGCGATTCAAAGATGAACTAACGATTCTAACGAACGAACAAGGTGGTCAGAAGAGGAACCAATTTTTTTAATTAGTAGCCTCAAAATCTACAGTTGCTACACCCCCGACTACGCAGATGAGTTTTTTTTTAATATTTAAGTAAGTTTCTATACATATTGTAAACGATACAGTTTAAGTTAATGTCTTTGCAGGTGGTCAAATGAGGAATTTACGAATGAAGTACCTATTTTTAAAAATCATAATTTTTCCACGAGCAATGCCACCGACGGTAAAGTATTAGTATTAATAGTATTTTTTAGGATGCGAATTTAACCAGCCACGCGTGTCTTGTCAAATGTCTTCACATTTCATAAAAGTGTTAAAATTAAATAAAAAAGTAAGTCTTAACTTTAATCAGATCGTTAATTATTATATAGGTACTTTCGGTTTTTATGTTGTTTCGCCTAAAATAACTTTTTGTCACGCTCCGAGTGATTATTCATGAGCGTCCATACACTGAGATGGTTCTTTATGTCCCGGCTGTTTTTGGATGGCTAGTTTACTTGACACCTTTCCACTTGGCCGGGCTTCCGTCACCTGGAGCTTTCTCTTACCCTCTCAGTGAGACCAGAGCCGTATCCAGATTTAGAAACGCGAACATTGTTCAGGCTCCCCAGATACAAAATCATCGATAAAGGTTTTACAGGTAATATCGGTAACTTGTCATCGTTACCGAGCAAGACTGCAGATCACCAACAAAAAAATAAAGGTTCGAGATGACTAAACAACAAAACATGTTGAAAAAAAAGTTACAAGCTTCGTGGTCGAGCGGTTAATATTGAAAATTTAATTAACTTTATATATTATTATTTCAGATATCATAATTAATACAAAAACAGCAGCGACCTTGCTATATGATGAGCAGTACAGTTTTCAAATATGGTATGAATTTTATTTTTTTTTGCAAAAGAGAAACACAAACATTCCCGGGTTACGAATAACCCGACAATATTTGAAAATCTCCTACTACCACCACAGTAAGCCGAAAATGTTGCTTGAGTCGTGATGGAGGACTTAGCCAGCCGAGGAATTGAACACGGAACGCCTGGGTAGGACCCAAACGCGATGCCCACTCAACCACTGACCGGTCAAATGAATACTTGAAATTTATTTACATCTGTCGAATCTGTCGAATCTGCCGGATCTGCCCTGATGATGGACTGCAACGCTGTTAGAAACGTCGGCTAAAGAAGGAGGTAGCGCAACAAGGCACAACACCCCAAAAACAAATAACGAAAATTGAAATTTATTGTTAATAGCCATTTAATTCGTGATATAGTAATTCCACGATTTATTCCATTTGATGCAGCTAAAAATACTATCTTAAAGAGCCTTTTGTATTGTGTAAATCAAGGGTAAGTCGAAAACTGAAAAATAGAAATTTAAGTATAAACAATTTATTGGGGGTAGAACGATTACGAAATTAAAAAGATCCTCAAATTCATGTAAAAAAAGGGTAAGGGTATGCACAACTTTTCATCCTTTCATACAAAGTACATTTGCGTTAAACTTCAGACCGGTAAATTATCTCACTACCGCCCTGGGGAAAAATGAGTGTCACAAACTGTGGTTAATATTCAAATCCGGCCCTGAGCGATTCTACGTCCCTAGTCCTTATACATGCATATGCACGAAATTAATAAGCCATTGGCCACAATTAACATATTGGTAGCCCACCACCAACCGAGAATGGGAAATTTAATGTGAATCATTAAAAAGTAAGCTGGACAAGGAACTTTATAATGTGTCAGGTGTGCATTAGACCAGATATTAACTCAACTGCATGCAAATGCTCGAACGAATAATATTAGGTATTAAAAACAATGGTAACAGTTTTGTTTTATCGCTGCAGTGTTTTTGCGGGACGAGAATATGTAATCGGCTTATTACTTTAAATAAATAAATATACTACTTTGTCTGAATATATATATTTTTTTACTTAATTGTTGGGCGACCCTTCAATGGCAGGAGACCATATTTGTCCCAACTTCCATGCGACTCATATATATCGCTGTAACTCCCTTACTATCAGAGTGATAATGTTCTAAACGGTGTTAGAAAGGCAAAAAAACACGCTTTATATTCTAATCTAAAAAATAATGATCAAAAAAGTAAAATGTACACCTTTATGAAACCAAAGTATTGTATCGCAATTTGAAAAAAAAAATTGAAACTTTGAGAATTTTTTATTAATTATTTTCATAGGAAAAGTAAGGTAACACACATTTACCTGACAAAATATGTATGTGTTTTTATTTTTTTCGTTATCAGTAATTTTAGTTAGACAAAACGTGAGGTGAGCCACTTTTCAAACTTTTATGTTTGAATGCAAAATTTTTATAATTCAAAAAGTATATGTTCCTTTTAAACTATACAAATTAATAGCGTATTTTATCAAATTTCAAAAATGATTTTTAATTTTGGGGTATGTTTAGAAATATTGCATTTATTTGCATTTTATTGTAAAGCGGAAATATTTTGAACATCTGAAAAATACGCCTAAATTCTGAAGGGTTTTATGTTGCCGTTTTGCCAGCCAGACTTGGCTTACAGTGGAACTTGATTGTTTGTTTTTTTAATTAAGGGCAGGCAGTAGCGTGCACAGTCTCTAATAAGGGTAGGCAATAGAAAAATCGGTAAATTAATTTATTTTAAAAATATATATACCACCGACATCGTCAGGCTTAGCTGCTGGCTTTAGGTAATGTTGGTTTGGATTAACTGCGCCACATCAAATATCCAAAAATTCGCTTTATTTATGCACATATTAGTAATCATTGGATAGATATATAAATTTTAAAAATTATTGATTTAACGAAAGATAATTTCGTTAAGTTATACCTACAAATTAATAGAGGTACAAACCAACATTTGTGATTTGTTCCTAAAGGCACGGCCTTTTCGACACTAACACAAACGAGTCATCCTTTGAATGCACATTAATGGAACGACTAAGGGGACATTAATGGAACGACTAAATATGGACCACTTTTTATTTTTCTGCGATTGGGCCACATTTTTTTTCGATTTTTACGGTTTTAAAGAATATATTTAAAACCGTATATTTTAGTAGATTTTATAATATATATAAATATATGTATTTTTTTTTTAATCCCACGAATATGTGATCATCGACAAAAGATAGGTGAATTCATTGGCTGTATAAAACTATAATCAGTTTGTATGTCTCATTATTAAAATTCGGATGTATGATTTTTTTATGTGGGCAGAAAATAATTCAAAATGATCTCGCGGTGAAATCGCGCTGTCGCTCGAGTGGTTGCTCCAATGCACTTTTTGTGTAGAATACCTACAGCCAACAATTGAATATAACATGTGGGTCGTTTTACGTGTGTATTTAGTTCCTGCTTTTGACACGTGATTATTGTTATTGTGTCGCTGGGGCGCGATTCAACTCCGCGCGAATTTTTGAAATTGTATATTGGTATTTTTTTAACACTTATGTAAGTAGATCTATTTCTTAATTTTTAATTTTATTTTATATCTTACAATAATTTTAGTAGACATTATTTCATTTGTGTTTTTTTAAAATACAATCCTTACTTAGATTGATATCTTGCAATAATTTTAGTATTATTTTATTTGTGTTTTCTTTTTATTACATTTTTTAGGATGGATCAATCACATATTATCGTAATTTAAGTTTATTTTTTCTTTTGATTTTTAGCCAAATATCTTAATTACTTACATCTACATGTCCATACATCAATATACTTTAACTCTTGTTTTTTTTTTTCTGGAAGGGTGTCTTATTCCATTTATTTTCCTCGTCTATTGTGCGTCTTTTCAAGATTTCAATTTTTCTTAAAAATTCACTTGATGTATGCTCATTAATCATTTAATTTTTTTATTATTTATATTTTATGTGAGTACACTAGGGTAGCCAGTACTGCTGCTATGCAATAATACAACACCGGGAGGCATAACGGTCCGGTACACGATTTTAACATTTTGAAATATCCCACTGGTGACCCAAAAAACATCAACATTTTGTTTAATTCACAACAAGTTTTTCTGCATTATAATTGATATTGTGATTTTTATGGGGTATTGTCAGATAGAGGGTACATTTTTACATGTAACATACTCAACTCAAATTTCGGTTTTTCAGAGATGTCTGACTAATCAACTGGACGATCGATAGATTCACATCTTAAATAAAGATATTTATGATATACTTAAAGATGTATACCTATACATCTTAGTACCTACTGGAATCAAGAGTTCATCAAATACCATTTTCACAAAATGTTTTGCCGGAACATTTAATCTGGAGTCATCAAACATACACTACAACATTTTTTTAAAATACGTTTTTAACAACATGCAAAAAAAACTTCCGAACATATCGATTAAGCTGTTTTCTTATCGAAGGTAAAGGTATAACATCCTTTTAATGTATGAATTTGGGTCACCGTGCATCGAAAGGGTGCATGTTCTATTAGCTTGGTTAATCACGAATATCGCGATCCAGATCTTGTTCGTAGATAATCTTCAACATTAGGTTAGGTTTAAAGCATATTGGAAGTTCGTTGGCCAGGGACAGAATTCAATTAGAAGCCATCAACTCCCCGTATTTATATTTTATAACTTGTACTTACATTCGCTTTAAAAGCGGCAATTGCGAGGGGAGAGTTTTTGGAGAGTTAGGGGGTACCTGCCTACGTGGCCGCTGCGCTGCCTACTAATTAAAAATGCGGTTGAGTTTTATGTCCCACCTGGCTTGAATTAATAAGAAGTGCGGAACTTAAATCAAATTTAACATTAAAAAAACTTGTAACGTCGTATATTTTTTAGTAATATTTTATTTAAATTCAAATATTTAGGACATTTATTTTTATTTACCGACAAAAAACCAACTAAAAATTACGTTAGAAGGTATTACCCAGACACCATCGTGATTAATTTTTGGGTTACTGAGCTATTCTTCGCTTCATTCTTCTTTAGCCAACGTTTCGGACAGCGGTCAGGGCAGATGTGCTTTGAATTTAGAACATCAAAATAAAATTAAATGGTGCGACTTAATCTCCTCGTAGATACTCGGTAACTCTCGATGACGATTTTTAAAAATATTTGTGATTCCGCACAAGAGTTCCAATTGCTCTAAGCCAGTGGAACCATATCATTCTATATTTGGGGCATGTTGTGAGTTGTTTGAACAATTGAATTGGCTTATAAGAGGAGAAGAAGATGGTAAAATGAATGTCGTATGGTCACAACACAGCTAAACTCATTTGGATGAAACGTGTCTTGCTACTACTACTTTGAAATGTCTCAGCACAATATGCCATAGGTCACCCCAAGTGGTTTGCTATGTTTGGTGACTTAGCAGGGGTGCCTATGTACGTGGGGTGAAGTTTGTCCGGGTCTTGACGGCAGATGCGTGTTCCCACCTGCTGCGTGGCGGGCCAGATTGAGAGAGACTGATTGAGGGAAATATTTTCACTTCTCCAGCCAGACTCTCTCAAGCCATCGCCTTGCACCGCAATTCATACGTCTGTCACTCCTGGACACTAACCCCCATATTTCTACCCACCCCTCATATTTTCTTTCCTAGAATTTCCTTTCCTTCCTTCCCTTAAAAAGTCTCTCCACACAGCTTCCCCTAAAATGACATAGGCCCTAAGGGAAATTATTGTGATATTCGTTTTTTTATGACCAGCGTTTGATAAAATCAATTATGTTTACCAATACCAAAACACCCACTTAATGTGTGTTCTATAGGACTGATAAGAGCATAATAGACTATTAGTTGGGGCGTAGTTAAATAGCCACCAACCAGATTAAGAATTCTCCCCACGAAAGGTTTAAGCGGCTCTAAGTGTGCCTGCTATTAATTAAACGATTCTGAAAGACCACATGGTAAGCTACCTACTCTAGATGTCATTAACATGTTGTTATGTGGTGGGCATCTATATACAGTATGTAGGTGTGCTCAGGTTGATCCAATTTTTGTAGTAAAGAGAGCCAATTAAATCAATTAATCGTTACCAAACCGGGTTTAATTACTTCAGAAATAGTTAAACCAAATAACTTAACTTTCCATTATTAAAGTTCATTTATGTTAACCGGTTGGGTGGGACTATGTCGACATCTAAAACTGATCATGAATGATCGAAGGTCTTTTTTGACATCATTAACAAAAGTTTTGTTTTTTAAAGTTCCAAAAAGTAAATAAAGGAGTGGACGGTACTTGATGCGATGTATTTAAAGACGTAACAGAGGAGAGATGTTCAACCAAAAAATCATGCCAACAAAATGTTCATTTCATAATAGAGCTTGTACAAAAAAATACTTACAATTATTTGCAATCGACTATATAAGGAAATAATTTACTAGTGCCGCTGTTGAAGAGCGATGTTAGGGTCCGAGTAGTCAGGTGCGCAGAGTTTCTTGGTTTTACGTATAGGTACTTTAAACAAGCTAGTTAATAATTAATTCGTACTTAATAAGATAATAAGTGCATTCCTAGTCAAAGCCACGTCACATGTTACAACACCTTTACATAATTATCTCTCAATGACTTTCATAAATATTATGATTACATCTCAATAAGGGTTGAGAATTGTACAACATTTTTGCTGGTACGTTTCGTAGCAGTCACCTTTAAAAAAACTTTTGGCGATGTCAACTTCAAACACAATAAAAATTTCAGCTACAAGAGCTGCTTTTTTATAAATAACCGCGTAATATTTTTTTCACAGCATTTCTTCGCATAAAAAGCAAGCACAACCATAAGTATAATCAACATCCTTGCCAAGGGTCACCCCGAGTGGTTCGCTACGTGTGGTGACTTAGCAGATGTGGCTGGGGCTAACGGGTGTGGTGCGTTCAGCTCTTGGTAGCGGACGCGCCTGCACACCAGCAGCGTGGCGGGCCAGATCGGGAGAGGCCGGTTTAGAGAGACCATTGACTCTCAAGCTTGTCTCTATTGATTCATCGTCTTACACCGCAGCGAGACACTCTAACACAGTGGTTTTCAACCTGTGGTACGCGTACCCCTTGGGGTACGCGAAGCAAGATTGGGGGTACGCGGCACGAACGTAGGATTTAAAACTCAGCCAACGTTTTCAAACTCAGTCAGTCAGTCAGCTCAGTTTAGAGATTTTTTAAAAAGAAAACAGAAACATTTAACTGTCAATATAGGTTCTCTTTTCTCAAGAGCTAGCAAAGCACAGGAAACAGCCCTGAAAGCATCATACAGAGAAGTTATCGTATCGCTAAATCAGGAAAAAATCATACAGTTGCAGAGGATTTAATTATATCGTGTGCCAAAGACATTGTTCGATGCGTGCTCCACCACGAAATATCGAAGAAAATAACAAACACACTGCTGTTAGACAGGACTTGTTTCCCGGCGAATTAGGGAAATGTCTCAAGATGTCGAGATGTCAGTTGTAGGTTGTGTAAAAAAGAGTAAATATTTTTCTCTACAATAAACGAAAGAACAGACATTTCAAATCAGACCGAACTTATTGTTTTTGTGCGCCATATTCATTATATTTTAATTGGTGGATGGAGGGGGGGGTGTCACACCCATGCTAGTTACGCCACTAGTTACGGGGTACAACAAATTTATAGTAAGGGTCAAGGGGTACGCAGACTCAAAAAGGTTGAAAACCGCTGCTCTAACCCATAGATTCCTACCCACCCCATGTACCTTTTCCCCTCCCAGAACTGCCTCTCCTTAAAAAAGACCTTCCACACAGCAACTCCAAAGATGACATAGGCCTAGAGGGAAATCATTTTCTTCAGGGTTCCTGTATGAGTTTAACGTAAAAAAACACCAAGTGGAACTAAAACATAAGAATTTTTTGTTTTTATGGATCATTCATCATACGTAATTATTTAGGAAGGAATTAAAAAAAGTGTTTTTTTAAAGAAAAATTATATAAACAAAGCATTTCAGAGATCAGATAAAAATATTTCTAGTTTTAAGGAATTTGGTAAGGAATTTTTGAAATAAATTATATGCTTACTATTTACTTTGATATTTACCTCACGTTGGGTAAATTCATTGAGAATAATAGAAACGCAGCGTTAATATTCCTTACGTGTGCTTATCATTTAGTGGTTTGTGGAACGATTCCGTGTTTACGTCAACATGCGGTGAATAGTGTTTTACTTCTTATATCTAAATGCATGATTCCATCACGTGCCGGACCACATAGCGAGACAGGTGTTCCATGGGCAGTGTGCACTGGGCACTATCATCGAGTACCTACCACTATTCCTTAATGGGCGGATGAGAAATCGAAGGGTTCACGATTAACCATTTGATTAACTCTTCTTATATGTTCATCTAATTAATTGTAGCCCAACACGTGTCACGAATAATGATTTTTTGAATGCCTTTGTACCCATGATATAACTTGCAAAAAATAAGTAATGTGTTTATCACCGATTAATTAATTGCAGTAGCGGCGATATAAAAAGTCGGTTAACAAGAAAATGGTATTCAATTAAAATATATGTAGGCATATTGCGGACATAAATAAACTCGTGTTAATTATTTTAAGCAATGTGTTGATACCTTTGCCATTATTGTTGATTTATAATGGGTTGATGGCTTTTAATTGTAGAAAGTATGTGTAAAAGAAAAAAATGCCATTATTTTATTCATGAATTAATGCTGAACAGAATTATTTTGGCTAGTAGTAGGGACCTACCCTACTACTAGCTAAAATAATTCTGTTCATAGGTAGGACTGGCTGAAAGTAGGTTATTTGATATTCTGTGAAAAATTAAATAATTTATATGTTAATAATTACGAAATACGACAATTATCAATATTATATATATATAAAATAGCACTCTCTTTAGAGTTAATTGCCTTAAACAACAGCAAAAAATTATATATATATACCTATATTAGTATTATGTAATTAATTTAGTTCTTTACAAAGCTACTTGAATTCAAATACTTAGTGACACTTAAGGTGATCCCATAGTCCAGAAAAAAATCGAAATCATAATCCACGCCTCTATTTGGGAGGGATTTAAAAATTCTTAACAAGACCTGAGAAAAAACTTTTGAAAAGGTATTTGAGAGTTGTTTTTTTACAGGTCAATTTCGTAAAGGCCTTTGAAAAACATTAACTCCTTTCTTACGCATTGTTTAATATAATAACAAGGAAATTTAAAATTTATTTCACGGAACCAAACGAAGCAGAGTCTAGGGACGTCTATTCCCCGTTGCAGACGGGACGGAACTGATACAAAATGGGTATGACAAGTGCATGGTTCTTACATCGATGGCAGCAAAAATCCAAATTCATCGATTGGTAGCCGTCTGGAAGGATGTCAAAAATAACAACGCAAAAATGCATATTTTATTGTATTTTGTGAAGTCCAGGTATAAATATCATTTTTTTTTTGCGATTATTATAAAGAAAACTGAATTTTCCTCATAATGCAATAAAACCATATCGGAAAAAGGTTTATAAGTATGAAAATATGCACTTGAAAGTGTTTTTTTCATAGACCTAATATTTAATTTTTTTCTAGACCTATATAAAAAACTATATTTTCTCAGGCCAAGATGTGTTTTACTCGCAGTATTTAATTGATGCATCTATAATACTTCTAAGTAATCAAGTTTCAAAACGAAAACACACAATTTTGTATAAATAATTTTGTGTTATTTCGCATGGCTTCATCTTAAACAGAAACCTTGCTGAATAATTAGCAGCCTAGTATTTAATTTGGAGGAATGTCCTCTCTTCTCCATTGTGCAGCATGATGGGTGGATTAATTATTGATGTAATCTTTTAAAATTACATACTTAGCTATACTGAAAGGCTAAGTATATTGCGAGTAGAAAAAGGAACCCATGAGCATATGTATAGTGGATACGTGGAAAGCTCTTAGATAGTTACGAATCAATAAAAGGCTACCTAGATAAACTTGAAAATCTATAGTAGATTTTTTAAATTCTCAAAACCCAATTTTTTTTTCTTGAAGTGAAAACTTCCTTAGTACTGTTGTGATTTGAAACTCGATGAAACGGAAACGAGCAACACTAAAAATATGTAAACACATACATCTATAAGATTTAGCCTGCGAGAGAATGAGATAGACTAATCGCTGTCCTCTTTATGTGGTGCCTCGTAGCATATCGGCCTCCCCTTTGTGCGGTGCTTGAAGGATAAAATGTAAAATAATTTTTAAACTTGGTTACAATATTATAATAAATATACCCTTCAATTATCCTACTCTTGATACTCCGCATTCGTCTCATTCTGACGAAGTTTAGTTTTCTGATGGTTTCATTTCTACCGCGTGTGAACTTCACAAATGATTTTTATTTGTAACCTAATCTATTAACAGCAAAAATGTATAAAAATAGCACTGATTTTCTGCCTGGAATTTATGACGAACACACAATTTTAAAGTAAATAAATTAAACTTTACAAGAAAAATTATTTTTCAATACGCATAAAAAATAAATTTAAAATCTCGAGGGAAGGCCGGGTATTAGATTGTCCATATATTTACAACTACCAAATAGTTAACAGATTACTTTATTTTTACAGCAACAAAACATTTATAACCTTTAAAAACTGAGTGACAAGTATGTATAATGTGTTTTGTCTCCTCCGTCCCAGCTTCTGAAGAGACACGAGTTTACATAAATTCAATAAGTCATCACGGTCGTCATAAGGGAGCAGCGAATTAGCATATGCCGCGCGAGCCGTGTGCGATGTTTGCTGTATAGTTTAGTATAGTATAGTGAAGTGTGTAGTGTAGTGTGTTGTAGTGCGTTGTGTATGTGGGAGGGTGTCGCCCCCGCCCATAGGAGGGAGGACATTTGTGGGACGGTGGGCACAGGGATGGTATCGGTGACTTGTTTATTCTTCACTTCTCAGAGAAATATAAGAGTGAGTTACTCGTTCTGCCAAAGCCCAAACGAAGCATGCTGGTGGTCACAAATGAAATTATTTCCGACTACTGATCATCATTACCAAAGTAACCACTCAGGGACTTTAAAATGAATTCATAAAATAACTACATTGAAAAACAACAACAATAAAATAATATTTTTTTACCAAAATAAAGAGCATACCGCGAAACATTTTTATATGCCGTTTTTTACGCTCAAACCAAAGAAACTTCGATCAGTAGGAATTAAGTATATTTTTGTCACCAAAAAACGCTATTTCCGAAAGGTCTGTCTGTATAGCTTTTATTAACCCGCGCACGCACTACTCAGCTTTTGTGCGAATGTATAAATGACGTTTAAAATAAGAATGTATAAAAAAGAGGTATATAAAAAGGAAATAAAATGAAAATTTACGAAAATGCTAAAATAAAAATAAATGTATTTTATTAGGTTCATATTGACCAAGTTCATATAATAAATGCAAATAATATAATATAAATAACGGTCAGTGGTTGAGTGGGCATAGCGCTTGGGTCCCACCCGGGCGTCGCATGTTCGATTCCTGTGCTGGCTAAGTCCTCCATCACAACACAAGCAACATTTTCGGCTTTCTGTGGTGGTAGTAGGAGATTTTCAAACGTTGTTGGGTTATTCGTAACCCGGGAATGTTTGTCTTTCTTTTTAAAAAATTAAATTAAATTAAAAATTAGATATATGAAGTAATTTATAATATAATTACATCGTGTATAATAATATCGATGGTGGAAATTTCAAGTGCTGCATACAACAGCGTGAATTGTTCAGGAGAGCGAAAAGAATTATTTATTTTCAAAAAATCAAGTCTCCTGTTTTTGTAGACCTACAATTATGATTTAATTTTTATTTAAAAATATTATTGAATAGTCTTTCAAAATACTAAACATTTTTTGTAAATTTCTTTGATAACAGAATTTAATTTATTTTTCAGAAAAAAAATTCTCCCAAAATTCACGTTATAAAGGGCACACTTATTTTTCTGGAAATATTTAGACGACGCAGATTGAAAGAGAAAAAAGCTCAGAATAACAAATTTTTGGATTTTTTGTCCTTTACAGCTTTCGACCAAGTATATCAGGTCAATGTTTACAGCATTTTTAAATTTCCCCCATAAATATAACAGAATGTAAAAGTTATTTTTTTGTTTGAAAAACTTCCCAATTATTATAATTTTTAGCTTTCATAAATAAAACTTAACCTTTAGTATGTCAGCGAAAATGCTGAGCTGCTCGCCATTTGCGACTTTTTTTTACAAAAGCTCCACACTATGTCATCTTTTTGGATGCTGTGTGGAGAATATTGTAAAGGAAAGTAAGGAGAGGAAGTTCTAGGTAGGATAAGGTATGAGGGGTGGGTAGGAATCTGGGGGTCAGTAGGTCCAGTAGTAACGGACGTATGAATTCATCCCTCCCACTGCGGTGCAAGGCGATGTTCCAAGACTTCTGATTGAGGTCACAGGGTCTCCCTCAACCAGTATCTCCCGATTCGGCCTGCCACGCAGCTAGTGGGCAGACACATACGCCGCCAAGACCCAGATAAACCTCACCCAATGAACCCTGGCGATTGGCATATATAAAAATGAAAAAAAAATTCGAATGTTTTTTCCCCGAGATAGCTATGTATTCAGAGATTTTTTTTTCCTTTTAATAGTATTCAGATTAAAAAAATACCTAACGGAGAAATACGAAAATATTCTTAAGTTTCATTATATTTTCCAGCGTTAAGCATTATAAGCGTTCTTCACAATAAAAATAAGTCATTTAAGGTTTTCCTGGAAATAAATATAGAACTATTATAATAATTAAAAATTATGATATTTGACAAGTATTCGCGATGAGCTTTTTCACAGATAAATGTTTGCAAGCCATAAAACGAGAAGCTAGAAATATATTCAGAAACATTATTTCCTTACCAAGCGAATAAAATTTATGCTTGACCTAGAAAAACCGTTCTGATTCGTTGGAATTTCAGGGGTTAAATCCAACACGGTGAAGGTATTCTTAAGAAATTCACCTGACAGCTTTTATTTTTTGTATACATATTGTGATTGTAAGGATTTAAGGTTGTGTTAAGCTCGATGGAAAAATCACAGAATGATTAAACAAAAATTGAAGGCATTTTCAAAAAGGTACACAATTTAAGCTCGCGATTTTCGGTTCGTCGTTCGGCATCTTGAGAAACATGAAAAATAAAACCAAAAAATCTGAATACCGCTTTGAACGGTTTTACTTGATACAAATACAATTCATATCAGAATCGAGTGGCAACCCTGGTCCTTTATAAAATTGATGGAGGTGTCACCCGCCTCCGTGGATTCTTCTTAACTATGCATTGTTGTTGGACACTGATAATTATTTTTATAACAATGCAGACATCGCAATATCAAATAACACAGTGAAACGATGATTGGTCGCTAGTCGCTAGATGCTCGCTGTCAGTATTATTCAAACTGTTAAACTGTTCTACTCTTGCTCCCGTATTATTATTCTTGACCTCCTTCGCAAATTGCTTCATTTGTCAGTGCGGCCAAACGAATGCTGAGTTATTCAGGATAATTTGTTATGTCATCAGATTTATGTAAATTCTTAATATGCCGATAGCTCAAATTTTAAATTCATTCTAGCATTAATTTTAAATTCATTCTATTAGAATGTGAAAAACAAAAATTATTAAGAAAAATGGAAAATAATTATATGGAGTTAATTTTTTTAATAACTATTAACTTGGGTGTTTAAGGCAGGGTAAATCTTTGTCGCATTAGAAAAATAACAATTTAATCATAAAAAGCGTAACCCAATCACATACCTATTTAATTTTTAATTTGAACAATAATTTTTTATCTACATGCTCACACAGGAGGTTCTGAGGAAAATAATTCCCCTCAGGGCCCATGTAATTTTTGGGGATGCTATGTGGGGGGTCTTTTTAGGAAAAGAAGTTCTGGGAAGGAAAAGGGTACAAAGGTATTAGTTTTGGGAAGGAAAAGGTATTACGTATTATTAATAAAGGGTTTTTTTTGTAAACTTTACTTATTCCCATTTCTTTGTACATATAATGTAAAATAGCAAATATTATATAATAACATAACATATAATAACAATTAGTATGAACAAGAAATGAAAACCCACTAAGGCTCTGCCTGAGTGTGAATAATATTAAAACAAAATACTATATTTCCAAGTACCCAAAGTATAAAATAGACTTTAAAAAAACATATAAAATATAAAGTTAGTATAAAAAGTTAAAAAGTTAGTATTACATAGGTAGAATAAGTGAAACAGGTTTCTTCAGCTATTATAAAAATAAAATTAAAAATATGGAGAAAAACATACTGATTTTTTTTTTTTTTTTAGTTATTATAAAAAAAAATAAACAGAAAACATATTGTACTACAGTTTAGAAAGTTACAGAAAGTGAGTTGTAGAAGGATGGATAAATTTATAGAAAAAGAAAATAATAAAAAATAATAAAATAAATTAATTATTATCATTATAAAAGGGTACAGGAATCTGGAGGTCAGTGTGTCCAGGAGTGACGGACGTGTGAATCCATCCCTCCCACTGCAGTGCAAGGCGATGTTCCGATGGAGTACGGCTGGAGAAGTCAAAGGTACTCCCTAAACCATTATCTTCTGATCCGGCCTGCCATGCAGCTGGTGGCGCGCCGCCAAGACCCGGATAAACCTCACTCCATGAACCCGGGCACCCCTGCTAAAACGTAGCGAATCACTTGGGGCGACCTGTGGCAGAGGTGTTGGTTATCCAACAAATGGTTCCTGGGACATCGGTACCCATACGTGCCTCCTTAATAAAACATATTACCTTTTAATCAATTTGTTCAACATTATTTAATAAACTAATTTTATGTTCGTTGATTTTTTTACTATGTTTTTAATACAAAGCGCGAAGAAATTATCCCTGCAAATTTTAGAATGCTTTTGTGTACAATGCTAAATTTTGTGCCTCTGTGTACCTTTTAATCAAAACAAAGGTTACTTGTCTAGCTCAGTGATCAGAGCTGATGCCCGTTTTGCGAAAACTCTCGACTCTCAAAAAAATCCCAGTCGCAGCATCAGTCAGTTCTCTTATGTGTTTTTAGAGACTTTTACTCATATCTAACATTTAATATTATAATCACCGGTGCTTACCTTAGCGCAGCACAGTGCATACTAAAAGTAATTATCTCTCAGGTCAAAACATGTAATTCAAATAAATGTTGGTAATTTAATTGATCTTTCGTACTAATCGGTAGCTGCCCTCTGTAGAGGAGCTGACTACTTTAAATTACTTATCTCTATTTATTTGATATGTCTACCCACATAAATAACTGCCTCCACTTCCAGAGAAATACATATCTAGTGAATGAGAAATAAAGGGTCTGAATGCGAGGATAAATATTCGCGATGATTCGAATACATACACCAGTATTAGAACTTACTCTAGCGAACTTTATTAAATAGATACAAGTTAGTTTTATTATGAACAAGTACATTATAGATTGGAACCTACCTAAATATACTAATTACATAAATATAAATAGCGCAAACCTGAGAAAAACAAAGGATAATAATAATTGT
This sequence comes from Limnephilus lunatus, assembly GCA_917563855.2. Taxonomy (NCBI): domain Eukaryota; kingdom Metazoa; phylum Arthropoda; class Insecta; order Trichoptera; family Limnephilidae; genus Limnephilus; species Limnephilus lunatus. Next base: position 65,835,411 of record OU830597.1, on the reverse strand, counting down.
ACGATTTGTGAAAATATATGTGTAAGTATTTATAAAATGTATGATTTTTTTTTTATTATTAATGACTATTTAAAAAATATTACGTGTAGTAGTTTATTCACTTCCTTTCAAAAACAGATATTGCCAATTTTCTTTATAATCAATGTATATTATAAAATAAAGTCCAAAAATACGCGCGGCTCGCAAAAACTCAGAAACGAGTCCCGGTAAGATCAATAGAGTTATATGGTGTGGTAGATCTCTATCCCCCCTCCAGGATGACGGTTCCTATTTTTACCTAAAGGGCGTTGTTTTTAAGATATAAGGGCTGGAAGTTTCGCCTTCTTGAAATTTCTAGAACTTCTTCCGGAAAATTCTAGAAGGTTCCATAGAGCTCTAGAATGTTCTGGAAGGAGTGGCGGAATATGTCGTAGAATGTTCGGGAATAGGGAATCGGCAACATCATTGTGGAGAATTCCAGTACACTCTCGAATGTTGTCCTGAGCGAAGCCGGGTAACCCAGTTGGTATAAAATTATTTTTCGGTTGACATATTAGAGAGACGTCAGAAATGCCGTTGTATGAACACCATTAGAGAAGTTTAAGTTTATTTATTTATTTATACTGGGTTTTACAGATGTTTACACTTACATGAGAACAATCCAGTTATAAAACTCAGTTATTACACAATTATAAAAATCTACAATTACATACAATTAAATACAAATAAATACAATTAGAAAAACAAAAACATCACAAATAAAAATACAGAATTATATACAAGGTCACTCAAGTAACACATTGCAATGAGTGGTAAAAGACATATGAAATACGCGAGCATGCATAGAAAGACAATTCACACAACATAATTAGTTAGTACTTTTTAACAGCGCTAGAACTTTTTTTTTAAATCCGTACAAATTGTCAACGAAAATATCCACATCAGCGCACTCTATCTTGTTATACAGTCGACACATCTGGGTCAGAGGGCTAAAGTAGGCGATATTATTTTTAAATGTATTCATATGAAAAATGTTATGGCGTCTTAAACAATGGGAATTGGGGACATTAATTTCAATACTGTTAAGACATAATGTAGTATCAAGATGGCCGTGAATAATTTTATGTAAACATATTAGATCAGTCAATTGCCTTCTAGTTTTAAGTGTATCAATCTTGAAGTAATCACGACGTACATCGTATGATCTGAGATGGTCGTGTAGTCCACATTTGAAGGATAACATTCTTAGTAATTTTTTTTGAACTGATTCTATAATGTTTTCATATTTGCAGTAATGTGGATTCCAAATAAGTTAAAAATCTTCTGTCAAAAATTTAGACAAAGGTAATAGCTAAAGAAGGAGATAGCGCAACACGGCATTACACCCCAAAAACAAATAATAAAAAAGTAATAAACGTTTCAAATACAGATTTATTAATTAAATAAATAAAAAAAAAATATATTTTTAAATTTGAGAGAACGAAGACTCTTCTTCATCACTTGTCTGAATTCACGCAATTTTTTTTGACAAGTAATGAAACATATAAATTTTGTGCCTTGTAGGTAATTTTATTTCTAGAAAGTACATAAAAAAAACGATGGAGTCGCAGTATACCAAAGTATGGGGGTGTAGATACCTATAACCTGCATTACGTGCGTTGTGTTTGGTGAACTCGTAGGAACATCGTTAAAGCCTGTGTGATTACGCGATGATTTATGCAAACTGCATTTATAATGTAAGTCCAAGAAGATATATCACACACTGATCCATTACTCAGTGTTTGTATACTTACCTAAAACTAAAAAACATTAAAAATGTTTTACCAGAGTTTACTAGAAGCAATTCCCGAACCCGATATAAAAAATAACTATTTTATACAATCAAAATAATTATACGAAAATATGATAACATTAAAACATACGATATCATAATAATCGAAGACGATGGAAAATGCACTCTACATCACAATAAATTGACTGCTTTCAGAAAATGTTCCCTTAGTATTCCGCAAACGCTATCGTATTCCTTACAAAGTATTCTTCTCCTACATAAACTCACCGAGCACAAGTAATATAACAAAGAGAAAACTGAAACTGAGAAAACAAATTTATATGACTGTGGTCGGCGGGCAAATTTTATCCGTTGAGGAAAAAAACAGTAGGTACACAGAATAACTCTGCATGCATTTTCTACAAAGCTTTTCAATGCAGGTATGTAGATACGTACTCAATAATATTATGTGCATAATGTAGACTTATGATATTATCATCTATTACCCTAGGTAGGCATATTACGTTGACTACTGTAATTAAATCTTTACCCCACGAGTAACAATTTACAAAGAAAAAAGGCCGTGTTCCTCGTCCTGAATTCACAACGAAAGCGGATATTTGCTAATTGTTGAATATTACACCGATAATGGAAAGAGTTGCCGCTCAATTTAACACAGTAATCTGACCACTGATTAAATCGATATAATGATATCTTTGAAATATGCGCACCTACTTAATAGATAATAACAGACACCCCATACGCCCGTTTCGCGTAGAATTCGCATAGGAACGAACGATTACCCACATTAAAATGCGCTGAAATTGCTTCCGACGAAAGCGGCAGTTGATTTTCTTAGAATAAAGAAGGCCTACGAAAGATAAAAGGGTAATTTCAGCAACAATTAAAAATGCATTATGCTGATGAAGACGCATACCTAACTAGTTACTAGTCTAATTGGCGAAGCCTTCCCAATTAAAACAGTTTTGCGAAACTACTTGGTGAAGGGGTAATAGGAACTATTTTAACCAACTCGCATAAATTCAGAACAACAAAAAAATTGCATGAAAAAATTAAGCAATGGAGGTCAAATTTTTTTATCTAGAATTTTATTCAGTATGGAGGTTTTTGTGCAGTTGATTTACAGTACAAATTCCAACCTTTAACTAAATTAAGGGGAAAAATTATATTTTTATCTACAAAACTTCATCGTGATTTATTTCAATAGTCAAATGTTAAAGTTTCAAAATTACAAGACCTAAAAAACAGTTTGCGGTCGTGAAAGTACTTAACACCATTCGAAAGGTGTATTTATTATTATAATAATTCACGTTGTTATTATTTAACGCCTCGGAGTTCAGCCATTGGTGACGACAACACTAGACAGGCCACCAAAAATTATTTCCATTATGAGGCCAGTAAAATTACGAAAATTATAAATTATTATCACATTTCTTCCCGAAATCCATATTGCACTAATAATATACAGCCTTGCGTATTCAAAAACTATCAGAAATAAAAAAAGAGCAAGAGAGGCTCTTGAAATTTCCATAAATATAATCTCAAAAAAATAAAGCGATGCAACATATAATAACATTCTCTCTGATATAGATATCTTCAATTGTGACGAAAATAAAAATAACAACTCTATCAAACATGTGTTAAAAAGGGTGACCGGCCAACTCAGAATGAAACCAACCTAGTTCAATGGTTACGTTAGGTTAGGATTCGGCTATTTTTTTTTCATAACTTTTAATGGCTTTTCAAAGAGGTGTTGAGTTGAATTGACTCTGAGTTGTCATGGAACCGTTAAGACCACTGCTTAATTTATAGATACGCAATATAATAGTATAATGAGGAAATCTATAATATAATAACTGTTGATTTCTAGACCTAAAATATATTTTTTTAAACAAAATAAAAATAAATTACTAAGCGAAAATAATTACACCTAAATACATCTACGTGGGATATATATTAACCAGTTAAATGTTTATTTTTGGCACAAACTTAAAGATTAAAATAATATTGCATACATTTTTCAAAATCAGTGTTCTCACTATAAAGAAGATTTTTTAAAAGTAATATCTTTACAAGACTTTTTTTGGTATAACCCTTCTTCATTTAATAAAAAAATTGCGCTATTCCCATTTAACATTAAAATGAAGAACTATTTCATAGAGTAGATATACTATTTGTGTTGAAAATGCCTTAAAATTCATTGCCGTTTCACAATCTTGCTGCTAAATAACGCGTTAGAGGAAATGTACATCTAGTGCAATCCATTTCGCAGATTCAGCGCAATATGGTCATATTATTTAGATCAGCCTTAGCGATCTGTAGCTCATTTTTCACAAAGCATTATCCTAACCTGCGTGACTTGTGAAATGAGGAGCATCATCTGGTTACTGGTTACTGGTGAGCTCGAGCAGGGAGGCCAACAGACCCGGCCGACAGGGCCAATTGGGCCAACACGAAGGGGAAATTATTTCCTAACTACTGTAGTTTCACGTGAGCTGCCTTCCTCAAAACACTCAATCATTCTTTGTTTATGCAAGTATTTAGGCAATGTGTTTTTAAGCCGTGCAACCCTATGCACATAATATTACACAGTACATCTTACCAGTAATATTTAACAGTAGGTTTTGAAGAAAAAAAGTCCAAAGAACAGTGTTATAATCTAAGTACCTACATTTGGCAAAATTCAACTATTCATCTCATTATTATTAATACGTCTAGGTTATTGAAAAAATATTTCGCTTCAATTTACTTTCTTTAAAAGAAATAACTTCGGTTGGGAGGAAAAATAATGCATTGTTGTAATTTTGTTAAAATAAATAAAAATTGCAGTACTCATTTGGTTGACTCCACGTTATATCTGTATACATTTTATCCGAATCACATATATTGGTTGGTTTCTTGTAGAATTTAAGTTGGAACGAAGTATTATTTCGGTTGGTTATTTATATATTAAAATTTACCATAATATATATCGATAAAGGAAATTCGATGTGATGTAAAGGACAAGTAATCCAAAATTGAGGTAAATATATATATTTTTTTAATTTAATTAAAATTAAATTGCGTATGATTTTAAATGTCAATGTTTTTAAAGTGTTTAAAAAAATTTACAAAACACAAAAACAATTAATAATTAGTAAATATGTTATTTTTCCATCTGCGTCGTTGAAATATTTCCAGGAAAATAAGTGTGTCCTTTATGACAACTAAAATTTAAAAATAAATAAAATTATTAAAGAATTCACAAAAAAGGTTAAGTATTTTGAAAGATCTATGCGATGTTAGTTTTATTTAAAAAAAATCATAATTATAGGATTACAAAAATTTGATTTTTTTTTAACTTTCTCTTCGCTCTGCTGAACAATTAACATGTTGTCCTTTAAAGTTTCTATATAACTTTCTTTATAACGTTCCGGTTGGTATCATTATAGTTTAACGATAGAAAAATCTGAATTAGTGGTTCTTAATATGTTGTTCCGACGTGATGGCAGCTATATTATTACACATATATTATACTAACACGACTGGTCAAAAATTGAAAATCTTGATCGAGTAAAACAATTGCAACTCTATGTGCACTGTAGGCCTAAGTTTCACTTAAAATAGGTATTCATACTTATATATTTACAAAATAAAATTTTGCGTTAATTTTTCAAAGTATTCTCAATGTGTAACTATTTTAACTCACCATGGTCTTGTAGGATTGGATATATATTTTTGATTAAAATAAATAATCTGCAAATAAGTAAAGAAATATGCACAGAAAAGATAACGGTAATATCGTAATACCTACGTGAGTCTATGAAAATTAACAATAATAATAGTTGGATAATTTGTTCATCGCCGTTTCCATAAAAATCGCCTCAAGGGCGCTGGAAATGGAAATGATTTTTTCTGTTGCTGCTTCTTATTATTGAAAAATCGCTCGACGTCAGTAAACTGTTTGCAAGATATATAATTGCATGATGTAATTGTCATAATCATACAAAATAAGAGTGAATTCAACAATTTTTTACATTTATTACACATGGTATAAATTTTTAGGGGTTGGTGGAGATGGCGGTCTAACTTCTACGAATATCACAGCGTATTTAAGTGGTGTAGCGAAACAATAAAAAAATGGTCACCGGTGAAGTAAAGTTTGAAAGCCCCGGGAAGAAGTCATTTATTTTTTTATAAAATAAAATAAAAATGTTGTTTGGTAGGTACCATGTTCAGAGGGAGAAAGATTTAAAAAAAAATTGTTTGCAAGTTGTTGTAGGCCTCTGGTGGGGGTGTATATTTGAAGTATTTTTTTAAGAATGGCACTAACAACAATATTTCTTTAAAATATATGGAATTAAGCGGATTTCGTGCAATATATTCTCACAGGAACGTAGCTACAATTAGAAAGTGCATTCAAGCAGTAAATTGCTGTTTATTGAAATAGTTTCCATTGAAATGAATTACGGAATTATTACACGAGTTCTGCTAATTACAAATGTTTTCACATTCCATCACGCATATTAAAAAAGAAGTGAATAATATTAGAAAAGTTTATTTAATAGTCGGTTGCTTAAAAAAAATTGAGCATTTCACACGCGGTAGAAGTGAAACCTTCAGAAAACTAAAGTAGACAAGTGTGAAGAGACTACGAAACACTTTTTTTTATCAATGTGAAGAATGATTTTTTCCATTTTTTTGTCGGTGATTTTCAGTGCACCTTTTCCCACATTTTTGGTGATCTTATTAATATTTGTGGTTTCTTCTTCGGAGTTGCTAGATGTCGCATTTTTGTGTTTTCTTTTGCCTATTCATTTTAGAGTGGTTTGAAGATTGGATGTTGATTCTACAAATATTTTTTTTCTTGATTTCGTAGGATTCGAAGGTAGCCTGAAAGTCTGCAAAGGTTCGATAGGCGCTTTATACCATTACACTAAAGTGTACATGTAAGGGACTGTAGATTAATGGTATTATTTTGGAACCGTATACCCGTGAGTAAAATAAATATTTTATTGCAATCTCATTCTCTCGCAGGCTAAATCCTATAGTGTATGTGTTTGTCTCTTTTTAGTGTCGCTTGTTTCCGTTTCATCGAGTTTCAAATCAACGGTGCTAATGAAGTTTTCACTTCAAAATGAAGTTATACGTTGCATTAAATAAACGACGATTTTAAAATATCGATCACTACTTTCTAATCAGAACTCAAACGAAAAATAGCGACACTATAAAAAGAGACAAAACATACGTCTATAGGATTTAGCCTGCGAGTGAATGAGATAGTTTAATCGGTCTTACTTCTTTCTACCGCGTGTGAATTGCACACTCAGATTTTTTTGCATAAGAATTCACTTCGGTTGAAAGTTAGGGTGCTAAATATCAAGAACAAATCCAAAAAAAGAGCAAAATGGTTAATTATTATTCAGCCGTGAATAGGACTAAATCACACAGGAGGTGGGAGAAAAATACACCCCTCATAATAGCATAATCTACCCTCTTAGCTCTCCCGAGAGGGGTCATTCTCACCCCCTTTGTCATTTAAATCGGGGGTTTAAAGTCATCTATCATATCACAGCACCGAACATATTTATGGGAGTCAAACGTTTCACAGATTTGACGTTATTTGTTCGCGGGCCGTGCGCCGGGCACGGGTTCGCACGCTTGGGCACGCGTGCACGCTTCTCGGGTGCACTCATTTGAAAGAGAATCAAATGTTTCTAATTATTTTTGTGTAAAGACGTGTACTAAATGAGATGTAATGGAGTTACTAAAAAGTACAATGCGTGAGATAAAAATTAATGGTTAAATTATGATCTACTAACTGAGTTTCAAATTTACTGAAACTAAATTTGATACTCACAAATAGAAGAGCCGTATAATTTTATATGAACATTTACATCTACTCACGTTATAAAGTTAATATTTAATAGCAAGGAATATAAAAAGTTTTAATTTGAATAGGTACTTAGGTACCTGTCTGGGCGTATGCAGTGTTAAGAAATCTATTAGGGGCCTATATAGCGAGTATAATTAAGATTTTTTTTAATCAACTACCTATTTTATTGGAAGGTTAAAATATTTCAGCGTTACAATAAAATCCAAATAAATGGAGTGATTCTGAATGCATCCGAAAACAATAAACAATAGGTATTAGAAAGGTAATTATCATTATCTTATAATTCGAAATAAATTAATTAATTATTATCTTATAATTCGAAATAAACATATAATTTTTTAAATATAAAAATTTTGAATGCAAATATTAAAAAAGTTTAAAAAACTGTTCACTTTAAATTTTCTCTAATTTAATTGAATGATTACGAAAAAAAAATTAGGCAAATGTATTATAAACGTAACTTAGCTCTGTCACCTTTAGTTTCAAGAAAAATAAATAAAATAAAAATTAACTTTCATACTTTCTTTTTTCAAATTGCGACGGGCAACTTTGCGGGCGGATTCTTAAAGTTGTTAATTATTATTTTGTGGTTAATTTTTAAATTATATAAAGCGGTTCTTTTTCTTTCTAACTCCGTTTAGATCATATTTCTAACAATTTTTTCTAAAAATTCAACAAAGTATGACGTTTAACCTGGAAATTGCGCACATAGATTTACAAAGTTATCTATTCATGAAGTAGAACTTACAAACTCTTTTTTGAAATCTCATACCTACAATTGCAACGCCCTCAAATGTACTTTAATGCACAATAAATTAATTCACTTTTTTTTTCAGCAAACTTTTTAACCAATCTAGTGAAAATGAAATACCTACGTTGTAGACTTGTATAAGTACTTATCTATAAGCATTTTTAACGTTTTAAGTTTTGCAATAAATCAAAAATTATCGAACAAACGGCCTATAAACAAAATTCCGTAGTCATGTTTTAATTTGTGCTTTAGGTCTTATAATAAAATCGAAGAGCATTAAAATTAACATTCACATTAACATTTTGATAATGATCACAGAAAGAAGTACTTATAAAAACGTTATCTTTATCCAAATTCAATTCAATAAAACATTTCGTGTTGTCCACCTGATTTATATAGATAATTGAGTGAAAATTTAATCAAATGAACCCACCCGTGCTGTCAATTTGGACTATCTAGAAGAGTGGGTCCCTAATTTAATTGAAAAACAAAAACAAGAAACCGTTCCCGTAGAGAATTTCAAAACAAACATAGGTAAAGTTACTACAAAAAAAACAAGTGGGAATCTTCCGTATCCTTAAAATAGTTTCGGTATTTAATTCAAAAAAGGAATCCTTTTTTCATGACAAAAAATAAGACCCAAATCCAGCAACTATTTTTATTGCATCCTAGGCCACGGAAAATATATGACCCAACATTTTACACGAATCGAGTCACTTGATCCAAAGTAGGGACCTTCGGATTGTTTATATTAAATAAATAACCGTTTTGCTTTTTTATTAAAAAAAAAGCTTCCTTAGCAGGTTTACAATATTTATTAATATTTTTAATATCTTAAACATTACTTACGAATAAGTTTACATACAAGAAGTATGTAATGGAAAATGTAAACATAAAAGATTATAAAGATTTACCGAATTTAAAAATAAATAAATGATCGATAGTGATGGGAAAACGAGATTCGTATAGGTACCTACCTATTCGCTTATTGTAGGTATTCTTCCTTGATAAAAAAATTCTATATTTTATGTTTCGCACAATAATTCAAGTAAGTTGATTAAGTGTAAGTGGAAGTGGATGTTGAAGAAAGTAGGAAAAAAGGAATGTTAAATGTACCTGTCTATTTAAATATAGTCAACATTATGTAGCTAATGCCATTTCAACCGATCTAAAAAGGTTTATATGGGTTTCTAAAATACTACTAATAATTAAGACGCAAATTAAAAATATGACTTACATTTTGTAATGGAATTATTCCATTTACTATTTCTGAAATATGCCTGCTGTGTTTTATTATGACCGTGTTCTTAAAAATAAATAAAATAAAACATGTATACATTTTCAACATTCCGTATCACAGTTAAAAAGGTCCTGGTCTCGCGTCCACGCTGCGAGCAGAAACACTGGGTGACCCGTGTTGCAGCAGGTTGACAATTTTTGAACAAGTCCAAGATTTGAAATAAGAACGTGACCCGTTCCCTCGCAGGGTCGCCTACTTGGGCCCTTCTGGCTCCGGCGCGCACAGCTATTCGGGCTATCCTGTATACCAGATTAGTAGGAACAGAAAAAATGTCAATTATAAAAGACAAAGGTTTTGGGTTGTTTTTAAACGATTCCTCTCGTCGTGTACCAAACCGAATCAAAACGCAACGAAATTCACGCGAATTTGCTTCTTATAGTATTGTGTCGAAGTGTTTTGTTTGTTTGTCCGGGATGGGGTTGTTGTGTATTTGCTTCGTATCTCCCGATGATAGATGCGCGCGAGTACGATTTTTTCGATGGCCAAAGACAAAAACCATTGTGTCTCCCGGAGTTAATTGTGTTTTTGTATGGTTTATTAATTCCTTTTTAGGTGAACGTTTAAAAAGGGCACCTACCGGAATCGGTCCGTGGCACAGGACGGGTCCGATACCAGGAGGCAAGAACGGGCAGGAGATTGATACCCGCGACTGACAACAAATACGGCCGAAGGGAAATAAGAACAAATGGAAAGAGATGAGAATGATGGAGGTGGCTGGAATATGTCACGTCAAATTGGTTCATATTCATCCGTCTTCTTTTGAATGCTTTTCGTGTTTTTTGTTCGCGATCAACATTTTTCATTCATTTGTATTTGACTACGCTTCAAAACCTTTCATATATGTATTTATATACTTTTTAAACATTTTTACTTGATTGAAGGACTTTATAATCTGAGAAGAATTATTATCCTGTTATAAAATGCATCTTTTCTGAAAGAACATCATTATATTTACTGTAAAGCATTAGTACTAATTCTAATTTAATGAAACTGCTTGGGTGTCATCACAATTGATGTATATTTATACCTGAAATTCGTAAATTAAAGCTGCAATTTTGCGACGACAATTCTAGCAGTTTTTGCTAAAGTGCGGTTATAAAATATCAAGTTTTCTCAAATATCAAGAAATCTACACGTGTTCATTTCGATGGATGAATTCGTTTAATGATGGTAGCACTGATCGTGTAGGTGCTTAAAAGAAAGAGGACGGCCTCGGAAGGTCGCGGGTTCGAATCCCCGCGTACGCAAGTAAATTTTATTTGAATGATTTTTGTTGCTCACAATTTATTCGTTTAAAATAATACACAGTATAGTTTGCGCATTCCAGAATGGAACAAAATCTCTTTATCGCCCTGCTTTAAAACCTCCATACACCACCATTTGAAACTTTGTTTTTGATGGTTTTAGCCGTGTTTGGTGACCGGAACCGAATTGCCAGGAGCTTCCCCACCTCTCTCTTCTCATCTCTCCCCACTACCGTCAGCCTCACAAACTGCCCTATTATTATTATTATTGGATGATTTTTATAGCGCCATTTTCGTGAGAAAATCACCTCAAGGGCGCTTTATAAATTCATTTATACATTTAATCTATACCTATACACTACAAGTGGCTTATATTATAACTAAGATTGAAAATTAATGACTTACAACTAATACATTTATAATCATATATTGTTATGATTACTGTCATAATACGAATAGAGCAGTATTGTTACTGCTCTATTTGCATTATGATTTGCAACTCTCTTAAAATTAGCTATTTACGACTAACATACTTATTTACTTTTATAAACACATGTTGTTATGTTACTGCCCGTGCTGTCAGTGTAAGTCATTAAAAATATTACAAAAAAAAAATATTTTTTTTTCATTTTAAGTTGTAATATAGTGTCAAAAGTTGCGTAACAACGTAAAAACTGGTAATACATCAATTTAGGTAATTCCCATGGACTGAGTAATGAAATACTACTAAAAAAATGAAGTTATTTTTCGGGATATGATAATGTGAAAAGGTGAGTTTTGAGCTTTGCTCTGAACTCAGGTGTACTGTCGATCTTTCGCAAATGTGAAGGGAGTTTGTTCCAAGCTGTTGGACCTGCTATTGCAAAAGCACGGTCTCCGAAATTGGTATTGGGATTGCGCATAGGCACTGAGAGTCTACCTATGGCTGTTGAAGATGCTGATCGAAGGGTTGCTTGCCTAGTATTGACATAATTTGGAATGCACAGTTCCGACAGGTAGGGTGGCGCCATGTCGTGTAGTGCTTTAAAAACCATCCAGCAGAGTTTGAACTGAATTGTCTCAGGACACTGAAGGTTCCGCAGATGTTGGGAAATGTGAGAATATTTGGAAACGCCGGTTATCAGTCTCGCTGCAGCATTGAAAACTGACTGAAGTTCATCAGTATATATTTTAGGGAGATTTGCATATATGCCATTGCAATAGTCAAGTCGCGATACAACGTAAGAGTTTACCAGCATCTTTGTGGCCTTAGTCGGAATATTTCTCCTTATAGATTTGATTTGGCGCAGGTGAAAGAATCCCGCGCTTACTGTTTTATTAATCTGGGAAAACCCTACCTGGGGATGACCTCTCTGACTTCAGATGGGAGAAGTTGGGACTGTCGTATGGACTATATAAAAAAAAGATAAATATCATACTCGAACCTGAAAATATTTAACAAGTAAATTTGTTTTCTACTTGAATATACATGATATAATTATGTAGGAAAGTACTCTATTTATTCCCTATTCCGTATATATCAATACAAGACTACCCTGCTCGACCGATATTAACCAAATTGTGTATTATTTTTGAGTTATTTTTCATAATTTTGCTTAGTTGCACCCCAGGACCCTGTAAACTTAACTTACCCCAGCCAACCTCCGGCAATAAAATTTCGAATTTATTTTTTTTGGTACCCGTCTAAGGGAGCCCCTAGACGCTACAATAACATTGTACAATATATTTTATCGTACAAGAAGATTGAAAGGCGCTTAGAATCCAAACGATCAATTATATTGCACAATAAACAATAAAAAATATTAATCAATTATATTGCGCAATGTTTTAGAGTAGTATTTTGGAGTAAATATTGCGCAATACTGACCCTACACAATGCAATGGAAAAATATGGAGCAATAAAAATTAAACTCGCTCAAACTTTTGTTCAATCATTGCGCAATCTTCAATATTAACCCCAAACGGTCAATAATATTGGACAATTCGTAAATGCGTTTAACAAGGTTAGCTCATACGGAACTTTTTCGGAAAAAAACTTTTAGGGCCGCTCTTGAAATTAACGTAATTTGAAGTAAAACACTGCTACTTATATTGCAGTTAATTCAAATCTCCCAGTGGAACATGGACTTCAAGCTTGAAAAATTGAAATTGATAAAACCATCTCTAAATTAAGATATCCTACATACAAATTACATAAACTTAAGGAAATACTCAATTATGACAAACTGAAAATGATATACTTTTCCGTGTTACAATCTTTAATAATCTACGGCATTTTAGGATGGGGTGATGCGCTTCATGCATTTATTAAGAGTTTACAAAACACTCAAAAGCGCATAATTAAAGTTATGCACAATAAAAATAAAACATTCTCAACCGAGTTATTATTCAAACAGACTAAAATATCCAATATTTGTAAATTATCTATTTTGCAGACTCTGAAATATGTATACAAAAATAGTTTTGTAAAAAATTAAAATAGAATTAGCAAAAGGACTAATAATGTGTTTTACACCCCCCAAAACCAATACCAAATTAATGCAAACACATAGTTTTATTGGTTCTCGTACATTTAATCTTCTACCAAAACAAATTCAAATGACAGATAAAGTATCACATTACACAAAGAATTAAAATTATGAATGAATGATGCAGATTTTTCCTATAAATTCTATGTAAACCTTCATGCTTCACTTTTTAATTTAACTCTATTGTAACTTCAAGACTAACTATATTTACTTTCTTGAAACTACGAGTATAACTTCACGTTTTACTTTTTTACTACAATATGTTCACAGATACCTATATTTCTAAACCTTTACTTTAAAACGTACAGTTTTTACTTGTACTTGTAGATGTAATTTAGCATTTTTGTTTATATTACCCACGCACAGTCAATGCCTTAGTGCGTTCCCATTACCTACTTTGTCTTATATTTACTTTTTGCTAAATTTTAAATTTCTTGTTTCTTATATTTGCATCTTACTGTATTTAGAAATTATGTAAAAAATATTTTGAAATGTATGCAGATTTACGTATGTATGTAGAGTCACAAATTTTTAGCCAATTACCGCACTACCCCCTTGCGATGAGCTAACATTGCACCTTGCACTACGAACCTTGCGCCTAAGCTAAATAAATAATGGAAACATTCGATTCAGATTTAAAAAAAATAATAAACCTGGCTTTTTTTATTATAAATCTTTTTATAATATATAATAACATTTTTCACATATTATATTTTTTGGTTTACGGATCGTTCGGTTTGGTGTACGGTATCTACATGTAACATGTTCACATACATGAATGAGCGTTTGTATGTCACGGTGAACTAACACTTTCTTGCAGGCAAATTTTAGGGGATATCGATAGTACCTACAAAGTGAAGTTCAGCCTTTTGGTTCTGAATTTGTAATTAGGAATATTTAAATTTATTTCCAAGTAAAACCACAACCGAGTGTGAACTGAAATTTTTTGATTTATATGCATGCAACTACCTACCTATTATTATCTACCCATATTTTAATAATACGTGCACGTACTTTTCTGATAATTCTAAGCTTTATTTTAAAAGTTTATTCAAATTTAATTTCAGCACACATTAACAAGTTCCGGTGATATTTCATAGATTGGCAATAATTAGAGGATTAGTTACTACTTCAATATTTAAAGGAGAACGAACCGCAGAAAATGATTGCAATGAGTCGGAACATGATTATTCAACCCTGGGAATAATATTACTGTTCCAAATTTACATCGATGATATTTCGCAATTAGATTGAAACTGTGACTTTTTTATATGCAGATGATGTTAAAATTTTCTACTGGGGTAAAGATTTATATATCTTACCAGAAAATGCACAAAGAGATCTTGAAAAAACTAACAGTTATCTCCAATCAAATATCCCAACAAAGAATGTAAGAAAAAACAGGATACTTGATTTTAAGGTCAACTCGTAAAATAATTCCTCCTCAAGTACCCTTAAAATTAAAAAAAAAAAGACTTGAAAAAATCCTGATACAGGAAAGATATCTTGGGTTGTGCAATTTGCATTGATAAGCATTTAACATTTAAACAGCATGTACAAGATATTGCAGATAAAATCACCCCCCTTAATTAGCGTATTTAGCCAGTTGTCACATTTGTTACCAAATAAATTTAAATTATAGTCCCGTATATTCACATTTAAATTACTTGATTGAAATCTGGGTAAACGCATATAAAACGTGCACTAATGAATTCCAGGTAATAAAAAACGAGATAATCAAAAAACTATTCCACTGCAGATCCAGAATATCCCCAAAAATGTATAATATATGGAAACAAAAATAATAATATATAGAAAACTAATACAATACATGTCTCCCTATATACAAAATAAATAGTTTTACACAGAAATTATTAAAAACGTCCCAAGTACACAAATACTTTACACGACAACACAATAAAATAGATAACACCACACATACTAAATAAGGTAAGCAATCCATTGGTTACGAGTGGGGCAACTTATAAAATTGCCTTCCAGACGATATTAATGATGTTAAAAAGGTGAATAGAAAAAATTTTTTTTTAATCAACAAAATAATGAAGTAAATAACTGTATTGTAATGTAATGTAACATGTATTTAGTTTAGTTTAATATGCTTAGATACTTCTAGTTAAATAAGTGAAAATGAAATTTTCTTTTTTCTAGAATAAAAATTTTAAAAAAAAACAGGTACAATCATGACGAAAAATGAAGGATATAAATATTAGGTAGATATATAAAACAAATATGAGTATAAATTTAAAAGTTGTCCGATAGATCCATAGCTTTGTCAAGTTGAACCTAAAAATAGCTTCTCGATCATCAATGATTATAAACACAAAATCCTAACAGTCTTATCACAACTATTTTGAATTGGAGTAGATGAAAGAAGGATCAGATCCACCACGAGCCGCCAGTCCCCAACCGAAGCCGCTCAACAAATCTCTAAGTCCGGGCATTTACATGTCTTTAGCCATGCACAATACTCGTCGGATTATAATTATACAATACTTCAGTACAATAAACTTCAATGCGAACATTTCTTTCCCACAATCGTGCGGGGCCGCCATTGGCCCGGCTGGCGGGAGGCGGGGCCAGCCCGGCGCTGATTGGAAAACTGGCCGAGCCGAACAGTGCGGTACGTATGCCCAAGCCTTCACATTTTCCCATTAAATACTTTTCAACTGATATTATATAAATAATTTCATTAAAGCAAACCTTATTTGTAAAGATGACCCTTTTTGTTGACGATTGGAATTTTTTTTGCTGCATTCTATGAATTTTAATTTTAATAAATATTTTCAACTTCGTGTAACATTTTGCACCTTGTATACACAATGGTTAAAACAGAACACTAAAAAAAATTTAAGAAAAAGCGAAAAATCTAATATATCCTAAAGTAACCTAGTCTATTATTGCATCATGTTTTGATTTGTTTTATCCAGTTTCCATGCAGTATCAATACATAATCATTTAATCAGTAGAATGGTTCAAATATACCTACTGCATATACTTAAAAAAATAAAATTAACCAAAAAATTAATTTAAAATATTTATTTTGCTTGTTTTTGCCCAGAAATGTAGAATGTTCCCAATTAATTTCAAACAATAAATAAATAAATAAATAAATAAATAAAATTTATTGATACAGTAGTTTTAAATTCTTGCCACTTTTGATAACCAGCGAATTAAACGCATATTATCTACTTATGATCAAATTGTAAAATTAGCTGTAACGCACAACGGTTTGAATCACGGATGAACGGTTGCACAGCTTTGGTTTGAATGACAGATTTTTAGTTTTGTAGGTTATGCTAACCTTCCTTAATCCTAAAATGTAATAAAGATAATAATAAAGTTTGTTTATTTCAGCCGAACAGAGCGGTGAGTGCAATCGGCTTATCTTCTATATAAAAAAATTACGTCCATAAAATAAAATGATATAAAATTGATTATTTATGCTTTGAACCGCTTACTCGTTAACACGGAATATTTTGTATTATTCAAACAGTTTGATTTAGCTTCATTATTACGAAAAGTGAGTATTTATGTCGGGGGAAACAAAGAAACATGCAAAAAATATGCATTTAACATTTTAATTTTTGTTTAAATTAATTCGCTTACGCAGTAACGCCATTTTATATTTTCCGTTTTTATTTGACCATTTGATAGACAATCAAACAATGCTGTCAATCATAGAAAAAATGTTATTGCCATATAAAAGAAAGTGATTGCATTATTGACAAGTTTGTACCTGTATTTATAACACCTGGACTTGGAAAGAAATGTATTAGAATAATAACCCATACCCGCTAGACAAACCCTGCTTTCCCAAACAAACCATTCAAAACCTGGGATGTTTTTTAAAATTATGATGACATGCAGCTTTAGCAGTTTAAACCTCACCCCATAATTCGAAAGGTACTTTTTTGTTTTTATTGTGACTAGAATTTATTTTGTAAGATTGGTACTTCCGACAATGTCATATTTAATTGTCTCTTAGTTAAAAAAGGAATATTCCCTAATATCCGTGCATCAAACCTCGACAACACGAACGTTCCGTATTATCCATGAGGTGGACTCAATGCATATTTACCTAAAATTGAATACAAGATAAAATAAAGCATGGTAAACATATTGACATTCATGCGCTTTTGATACGCACCTACCAAAATTCACAAGCAAAATATAAGATTGAAACATGAAACTATTTTATAAGAATCAGTGTTTTAAATAGTGTTTGTTTCATTTCCCCAAAATAAATATATTCGACAAGTTATCTGCTTTCAACGACTTTTGTTTTCGTTGAACATCTGATATTGCCTGCAAAAAGTATTTATTCATAAAATTATAGTAATATTTAATTGTCTTTCTTTCGTACGTTTGAAACACGAAACTATTTGCTAAAATCCTTTGAAATGTGATATCTCTATTAAAATAACTTAAAATGAAATTCGATACTGATACCATCAGAACGATGTGAAGAATGCTGTCAATTTACCGATGAGTTTTTTACGTAAAATTTGACATTGACTATCAGTGACAAGTTCATTGACACTGTTTAATTTATTGACACTAAATTTTCATGATTTTCTCATTGTTTTAATGCGAATTTAAAACCTTTTCCCGCTGTTGTTGTTACTGGGTTTAATTATGTGTTCAAATTGGGAGGATGTAATTTTTGTGAATAAAATTAAAATTTAAGACAATTTGAATGATTTTTTCATATGCAGCTTACCTAAATGAAGATTATATCGTAAATCATTCAATTTTATAATGAATAATTGAACACTTTAATATTATTTTATTAACTAAATATTCTCTGAGTAAAACGACGGTGGAATATACTTTAAGTAGCTTTAAAAACCCCCTTTGATGTTAACGAAGCAATTAATAAATGTATATGATTGAATCTAACATAATCTGCCAGAATACAAGCATTTTTGAGAATGTTATGTAACAGTCTTATTATGAGGGGTATGCGGTTTACAAAAGTAATTTATTACTTCAAGAACACATTATGGGTACCATTTATGGGATAACCAACACCTCTGCCATATATCACCCCAAGTGGTTCGCTACGTTTGGTGACTTAAAAGGGGTGCCCGCGTTCATCGAGTGTGGTGTGTTCAGGTCTTGGCGACGGATGCACCTAGCCACCAGCTGTGTGCGAGCCGCAACCCGGAGCGGAGGGTTTGGGGAGATCCTTTGACTTTTCCAGCTGGTCTCTCTCGACCCACCGACTTGTACCGCAGCGTGAAGGATGGATTCGTACGTCCGATTCATACTCCCGGACATACTTACACCTAGATTCGCACCCACCCCTCATTTATTTTTCCTTCCTATAACTTCCTCTCCTTCCCTTAATTAAAAAGAACCTTCACACTGCATCCCCAAAGATGACACAGGCCCAAAGGGAAATTATTTTTCTCTCGTGTGGGGTTAATACAAAAAAACGCGGTGATAACCATAGCTACCAACACTCGGTTTCTAGCATAAAATCTCTTTACTTCCAGTGAGTAGATATATAGGTACGTACATATTATAAGTCTACCTTTTATTTTTCTGAATCCATGACTATATAAATACAAATTTCATCATTATATTAAAAAAGAAGATAAGCGTACAAAACTCAATATTCAACAATCACCACTTTCATAACATAATCCGTGGTCCAACAAAATTCTTTAAAATAATATAATTTCGTAGATGAAAATGTGAGAAAAAATGTGATCAGCCGCGGGCGAATATTGTCGGTACAGGCCATTAAACCAACATCGCCCACAGTATCGGCCTTTTCTCCATATTATTATAATATAACGAGCTTGCGTTTTTATTTCGTGTTATATTTTATATGAAATGCCTGGTAGACAAGCTGGCGTATCGATCGCCTGAAAATCGTGTTCAATTTTATAAAAATAATACTCGAGTGTAAAGATACGCGGTCACTCGGCGGTATCGCATATTCATGTTGTATGAATATTTATAAGAAAATCTGCATTACAAAATAAATTTAAAATTATTGGAAAAAATATTATAATACGGTTATTTATTATAACAATACAAGTTTGGGTAGAAATTTTAACACCTGGCTTCGCCCATGTTTTCGATTATTTTGCCAGTTTATATTTTTTTTTTCATATTTCGTACAAAACGCTCTGAACAAAAATTGTGCCTCAAAGATAGAGAAAAATAAGGAAAAAATCTTAGTGATCAATGCTCAGAACATTTTAACACTGTTTTGTATTTACTTAAAAATAGCTGACCCCGCCACGCTGGCTAACGAAACACAACGCGATCTGCTGGATAACCAAGCGCTGTGTTGATAAATAAACTCACACCGCCATCAGTTATAAACTTAAGCAAACCTAGATAACCAAGTGCTGTGTCGATAAATTAACTCACACCGCCATCAGTTAGAAACTTGTGGAACTTACAAATAATTACAAAGCACTGTCCTATAACAAATATTTAATTCGCAATAATAAATATTGAGGTCAATAATCGAGATAAAAACTATCGTATCTTGTAAGTTGGACTAAATTACACACAGTAAGCCAAATTTCATCAAAATCGGTTAAGTAGTTTCGGAGTTTATGTCGAAAAAACATCGTGAAGCGAGATTTTTTATATATACATGTATAAAGATTATGGAACACAGTATTTCGTCTTGCCATAGTTTTTTAAAGTTAAATGTATATTTTAAGGCTCCTTAGCTCAGTATCGAAATGGTAAGCGTTGTTGAAATGTTAAAATAATTTCATTTTTACTTTAGAAACAAACAAACAAAAAATAGATCTTCTGCTTCACAAGTAAGATAACTTCAGCAGATTTTCAAGATTAGGTTGTGTAGAAAATGTAAATCGTGGACATTTGCGTTAGTAAAACTTACTTGGTAATTTTCCGAATGACCGATTTCTTTAGAGCTTTTATTATAAAGAAAACTAGTTGTGCCAACTTACATTACAAAATTACTATTTTGAATTCATTCTACACCTCCTCAGTAGATAACTCAACAATAATAATCACATACTCATATAATAATTCAAAAACCATGTAGATACGTTTTGCTTTCTTTCTCGGAGAACTTATAGTTATTTAAAAAATATTAAACACACGGAATTTTAAAATCAATATAATTTTATACTCAAGATTAAATAATGATTATGATCGCCGGCCTATAAGCAGAGGCTCGACGTCGAATCGGAAAAGATGAAACAGGCATAAAAAAACTCTTCAAATATAGTATAAATTTATTCACCATTTAGTGGTGAAATGATTGGGTATCCGGACTCAGATGACTATAATCGGTAAGCATTTTATAACAATAATAAGCAGGCGTTAACGCAGTCAAATCATGTCGGCGTATATTATATTATAAACTTGTTGCGGCCGTCCTGCGTATTGGAATTTAGGGAATCTGAGAGGCTAAGAAACTGGGAATTATTCGGGGTGCAATGGCGGGTAAGTGGCCTTAAACACGGTACTTGCCGAAGGAATGATTGTTATTATCAAGTCTTGAGGCTTTACGCCTTGTTTGGCTATTCGGCTTCCTAACAGATTACTGGCGGCGACCGGTTCTGCTGCCCTCCGAGGAATGCCGGAGTTATGTCAAATGGGAAGTCTTTAGCTTTAAATGTTATCTTAAATCAATGTCGCCGAACTAATTGATATTCCTGCAAACAGAAGTTACGATTATCACCCTGTTGGGACAAGTCTCATGGCCTTGTTGATTGGTAGTTACTATTAAAAATATCAAATACTAAATTAACAAGTTTCTAAAGCCATGAACACAGGACATAAATAGGAAAAGCTCTGAAATCTAAATAGACGAAACAGAGCGAGAGAAACAGAAAGCTCTGGTATCATGAAATGTGCGCAATTTTATTTATCTCAAATTTTAAGGCCAAGCAACTGTTTTCAGATCGGAAAGTTATTTTTTCTGATTTTTAAATATCTATACTGTTTAAAAGCGAGACATCATATTTTTTGCTTCAGTCTGTTTTTAGTCTCAGGCGAAGCCGGGTAATAACGTGTAAAAAGATTCTGCCATCTCAGCATGTACTGTTTAACACCTTATTGTAGAAATCGACGAGTCAAAAAGAAAATTTGAAAAAGTAAAATGATTTTCGTTTGCCAATGTTTATTTCACCTCTAATGTAAACGCCCAACTTTTTTTAATTAAAGAGAAATCTACAATCGGTTAGTGTCTATATAGTTATACATTGCCTTACCAAATACACATTAGAATACATAGAATTATTATTATGGGGTGCGGTAAAATGTCTGTACCTACGTTAATACAATCGGGAGTAAGTTAGTCGAGATCTGGTTTTATGAGATTCTGTTCCCGTTTAAAGGAGAGCCTCGGAGGTAATGATGTTTACGGTCTGCCTCTTTAGCATTATTTCATAAGGCTTTATCAACCGAGTTTCTATCGGGTGGGGCATCAAAACTGTTGCAACTAAAAATATCGGTTAAATGTTACTCTTATGGTTATGAATATATAAGTAAGGAATGTAGACAAATCTGCAAGTACGAGTATCAGTAAATTAGGAAATGAAAGATATTTTTTTCATGAGATATGTAGGTACTGTATATGTAGGTACTAGTATATGTAGGTACATGAGATATGAGTATGGAATATGCTGACCCATAAAAATCATTTAGAAAAGTATGTTTGTTTATTTAGTTTTCAACTTACTTCACGTCTTTGTTAATTCCACCATTTTCGGAAAATTACTAGAATGGCGCATATTTATATACAGAACTTTATTTTCACAGATCAATGTTTTATAAATTAAAAACTAATCAGAGTTATGTATTATCAATTAGTAGATAAATATTCAAATAAAAAATTGATAGGTTTTATATTAGCTTCACACAGAAAACCCCAAGGAAAATAATTTCCATTAGAGCCTTTGTCGTCTTTGGGGATGCTGTGTTATGTTTTTTTTTTAGTAAATGAAGGAGAGGAAAATCTGGTAAGAATAAGTAAGGGTGGGTAGGAATTGGGGGTGCAGTGTATCCAGGAGTGAAGGACTCTAAGGAATGACGTATCTAAGGAGTGACGGACGGACATTCGAATCGATCCCTCCCATTGCGATGCAATGCGATGGGAATCTCTCTAAATCCGTCCGCCAAGACCTAGATAAACCTCACTTCTCGAACCCGGGCACTCCTGTTAAGTCACAAAATGTAGCGAACCATTTAGGGTGACCTATAGCAGAGATGTTGGTTATCCAATGTTCACGGGGCAGCGGTACCCATACCGGCCTCCCAAATTGGTAGGCAATAATACCACGTATTTCAGATGGATAAAATGGTATCGCTTTGAACCTAAAGATCTCGTTTTATTAAACGCGGTTTTTCAATCTTGTAAAGGACGTTGAAGCTATCATAACTATCTTTAAAAATCAGTTATTTAGTTTATGATAATAAGATATTAAAATAATAGTTTATATTATCATTTTATTTCGTCCACCCAGTCCTGAATATATTTATTTTAATATTTCCACGGTGCGCCCGGGGGCGAGCGGCCGTGTGGTTTACCTATCGCAAATTACACGTTACAGGATCAAATTAGATTAAAGGGTCCGAGGTGCACCCCCCCCCCCTGCACCCTTACCGTCCCCCCGATCTCCCCCAAACCCCCTCACCCGCCCCTCTTGGCGGTTTCGCGGAGTTAACAAGACCATATCGGCTGCTGCATCTATCACGAAATGGACCAAGAACTGCCCAATGGGGAAATATGTATCGGACTCTCGCAATAATGGTTTGTGAAATCATTCGGTGAATGCACATTTATTTTAATGCTAACGGATTTATTGATATTCGTTTCGGTATTAATCATATTGATGTTTGACCCCTCAACCCCTTTGAATCTAAGAATGAATTGACTAAAGTGCACGAGAAAATTTCGTCCGATTAGTTTTTATTAATGGCGAAAATAAATAACACAGGTTAGCACACCAAATATGCACCAATTATTGATTTTAATGTTTAGTAATAAGATTTTTTTAATACCCAATAGACGCGTACAATATACATACAAGGAATGTGCGCTGTTATTTTTGGTAAAGGCTATGAAACAGAGGAGGTTTCGGAATAATATGAGGGAAAAAAACTATCAAAACGATACTTAGACATAGAAGAGATAATTAAATTTATAATTTTTTTTCGTTGGAAACCACGCTTTTTTATTTGGTTCAATATAATATTTTTTAATTTGAAAATAATAATACTCTTTATAATCTCAATTTGGGAGGCGGTAATGGGTACCGCTGCCCCGGGAATCATTAATTGCATAACCAACACCTCTGCCATAGGTCACCCCAAGTAGTTCGCTATGTTTGTTGATTTAGCAATGGTGCCCGGGTTCATGGGGTGAGGTTGTCCTGGTCTTGGTGGCGGATGCGTCTGCCCACCAGCTGCATGGCAGGCTGGATCGGGAGAATGGTTGAGGGTGTCCCTTTTAGTTTTCCAGCTTTTTACCCACCCCTAACACCCTCTTCCTTCCCAGATCTTCCCCTCCTTCCTTTCTTAAAAAGAAACTTCACACAGTATCCCAAACATGACCCTTAGGGGAAGTATTGTGGGGAGCTAACGTGAAAAATTATTAAAAAAGATAATTCATAAACTTATGGCCTTTCTTAGTCGTCTGCTCTTTTTTTTTTGCAAATCATTTTCCTTCATCTTTTTCATGAAATGTGCACTTTTACAATATGTTTGACTGCCCAGTACTGCACACAGTTCACATCCTGCTACAAACTTTATTATAATAATTTAATATGACATATTTGAATTTAGTAGTGGATTTTTTTTTAATATCAAGATTTTACGTAAGTATTATGAGATATTTATGATATTATTTATGGACTGGCATGGTGAAAGCTCTTTCACACGCTGCTGATTGAAACACAAACATAGATTAAACGTCACAATAAATCAAATTCGATAAAGCCGAGAGCTTTAAATTCATCTTAGAATAGAAAACCACCCAACGCCACGTTTACTTTAATTTTTCTATTAGCTTAAGAAAATCTATCTAAGAAAAAAAAATCAAAACTATTTTTAAATTATTAACCTTGTTGAATTATTATTAATTATTCTCTATTAAAACTTCTATTTTCCTATTCATTTTAATTTTTCCAAACAGTCGAGTAATTTATTTAAAGGATGATAAAGGTACTCTTAAGAAGGAATAGGATTTTCCATAAAATTTCGAGATCATCTTCTACACTAGATGGCCTCCGTGGTCGAGAGGCAAGGCTCTCGACTAGCGATCCGGCGATCACGGGTTTAAATTCCGGAATGCGCAGATAAATTTTATTTGATTGGATTATGTTTCTACAATTGAAACATTTAAAATAATGTAAGTTATATTTGCGGCACGTTCCAGATATTCTCAGTATCGCCCTGGTGTTAGACCACTATTCAGAATTGAAACATTGCTTGAAATGGCTTTAGCCGCGTTTTGAGAATAGATCTGAATAGTCAGGTACTTCCGCATCTTTTTCTATCCCATATCCTTCCCCTCCCCACAGCCTCATGACATACTCCAATTGAGGATACCATAGTCTCACTGGCTTCAGACGGGAGCAGTCGGGACTCTTGTGAGGTATTTACGTTAAAAAAAATTATCAACCTTGATTTTGAAGTTACCTTCCATCAAAATCAAGGTTGTCCTCGAAAAATGCTTAAATAGATATTCTCTGTAATTTAATTATAGATTCAAAATTTAACGTACTTACATATTTTGTTAAGAATCTGTTGAATCCAAAAACCTGATACCTATTTCGATTAATGTCGCGAATATTTCTTCACCTGTCAAAAAAAACTATTTTTTCGCTAATTAGACGATAATGACTGTATTGAGTGGCGATTTTTTTTTACCATATTTTAACACTTATTTTGATGTCAAATAGCACTAATGAGAGGTAAAGACATGCAAAATAAATTTATTGGTGGCGAGGATGATAACAAATTAAAACCCTAATGCAATTTGGGAAAATAATCCGAATTCAAAGTTTTTTTTTTACATTAACTTTACACAGGATGCTCTGAGAAAAGTAATTTCCCATACCCTATGCGAAAATGCTATGTGGAGGTTCTTTTTGAGGAGATGAAGGAGTGAAGATATTGTAGGAGGGAGGAAACACAGAGGAAGTCCAAAATTTGACAAATATTCGCTATAATAATAATACATTCTCCTGGATAACTTTTGAAAATATTTTTCTTTCGTCTTACGGAAATGCAATATCATGTTTCCACCCTGGTTTATTTTCCTGACCTAGAATAATTATTTTTAAGAAAACCTGACAGGAGCTCCGAAAAGCCGTGAGGTTTTAACCGTATTCGATTTCAATTGTTCGAATTGTTTAGAGACTGTAAATGTTGAAAAACTGTACCTACTTAAAACAGTAATTTTAAGCCACTAAGAATGCAGCGATCAAGAAATGCAATTATGGAGGAGTAACGATAATTTAATACTTCTGGGTGAAGAACTAGACTGCCTCTACTTCAACATAAAGAGACTTCATGCGGACATTGGCAGGTAATTTATTTTTATTTATTTATTTTTTAAACATTTACAGAGTGTTAACAATAAATTATCACAATAATATAATTTTCATTGGGATGTACATAGATATTAACGCTTTAAAAAAAAAAAGTTCACAGAATGCGTAAATCAAGGTTTAGTTGTTACTAGGAGTAGATGCTACCAGTGAAATAACAGAAATAATATAAGAAAAATAAAATATAAAACTTAGAAAGTATATAGTACAGAGAAAGGGAAGAAAGAAAGAAAAAAAGGACAAATTAATAAATTGTAATAAAGCAATTACATGATTTTGTATGCAAATACTTTTTGAAGTAACACTTTTTTACGCACGCTCGACACTTGGGGGTAAAATGATGAACATGTTAAGAAAAATAACCATATGTAACGCTAATCTATATGAAACGCTATAAAGAATGTGTAACGCTAATCTATATGAAACGCTATAATGAAAGTGAAACGCTAATCTTTATGAAACACTAATTAAAGCGAACGCTAATGAAAGTGAAACGCTAGTTGAGTTTGAGGTTGAGTTGAGTTGGAGGTTGGGTTGGAAGTTGGGTTGGAGGTTGGGTTGGAGGTTGAGTTGAGTTGAGTTGAGTTGAGTTGATTTGAGTTGAGTTGAGTTGAGTTGAGTTGAGTTGAGTTGAGTTGAGTTGAGTTGAGTTGATTTGAGTTGAGTTGAGTTGAGTTGAGTTGAGTTGAGTTGAGTTGAGTTGAGTTGAGTTGAGTTGAGTTGAGTTGAGTTGAGTTGAGTTGAGTTGAGTTGAGTGGAGTGGAGTGGAGTTGAGTTGAGTTGAGTTGGGTTGAGTTGAGTTGATGGGGATGTTGAGGGGATGGGCATATTTTTATTCCTGTTATTGTTATATTGTTAATGGACGGCATAAGTTAGTGAAGTTTTACTTCAGTCGTGTGGTCTAAAGCACACTCGTTTTTTTTAAAATTTTTATTTTATATGAAACATCACATATTTTATCTTTATAATGATTTTTGGCTGTCCAACTAGGCAATTTGCCCGTTTTAGAACAGTCAAAGTGAGAAGAATTTTTTACATATAATTAGTGTGTTGACTGTAAAATTTGCATTTTACTTAAATATAACACTTGATAAATAATATTAAGGTTTTGATGGTACATACAAGAATACAAGTTACTTATAAGTGTAAATAATATATTTAACAATTGAAATTTTTTTTAAATGTGCAGAGGAGAAATAAAAAAGAAAATTCCAAAAGAAAAAATATTTAGTTTTTTCTTTTATAAACATGTACTTAAGCTTTTCACCATTCCAAGATATTTTTGATTGATTTTGATGAATTACTTATTTGCCATGATATCCTATTAGCTTAATTAAGAGGTTACACGGGTCCGAAAATTCGAAAAAATCCTTTTTTCCTCCTTTATCGATGATATCGCAGCTGCAGCAGACTCTTTGTTATATGGTGCTAAAATCAACGATTCTAAGTGGGTTTCAATTTTTTTTTTAATTCTCCGTTTTTTTTCTTCATTTTTGAAGTCGGTAGGTAAGGTTTCTCAGAAACCAATACACCGATCTTATTGAAATTTGGCACACTTCTTCAAAATAGTATTGACCAGTAGGTACCTGAACGAAGGATTTTTTTTCGACTACCAATAATTTTACAAGGCTGTACGTAGTGAAAATCATACCAAAAATTGAATTATTTTGCTTACAACTCTGCCAAAAATTCAAATTTCAATTTTTTGAGAAATCCTTCGTTCAATACAGCTTATACTTAACTACTAACAGAAAAAAATTGTTTTTTTTTAATTTCAGATGAAGCTACCTTGAGTTATCCTGCCTACCGCGGGGACACTTTTTTGGGGGTATCCGGAAACCAGGCCCCACCGGTTGACAATTTTTTTCAATATTGTTGAAAAGTTGTTATTTTATGTGCTCAACACTTCGCATGAAATACTTCGTATATTACATTTTTGAAAAACCGAAGATTTTTTTTCCTTTTCTACGAGACCCATGTAACCCTATCCTATGTATTTCTAGTGTTAAAGCTATTAAAACTGTCACATGTTTTTGTGGTAGTGCTAGAGGATTGTCGCACTCTATACTATAAGTTTTCTGAAATAAGAAGTACTCTGAAAGAGTCGCGTCCTCCCATGAATTTTTCCTTAGCAAGAGAACCTATGTGCTTCGGAATACGGAAGAGCAACATTTTGCATCTACTATTGGGAGGCTGACGATCCACAGTTTTGAATCATATATAAGTGATATCGCTCTCCTCTGTCTCTTCATTTCTACATGGGTCCTTCATCGTCTTCCGTGATCAAATTTTATGTGCCATGTTTATCACGCTTTGATCAATTGAAAAGTTTCATTCGTCTATTTAATTTAATTCGTTTAATTAATTTCCTTCGTCTGTAAACGTAAATCTTACCACAAAGACACAATAATCCACAAACTTCAACATAAATTAAAATACTGTCACAATGAAAAAATACACTTAATTAAATCTCATTGCATATCCCAATGGCTGTATTTCCTTTAAAAAATAGGACGTTCGTCGCATATTATTTGCAGTAAAAGCAGTAGAGTTAGAAGTAGCATTACAGTGCAGAATTGATTAAATAAAGCTTATATGAAAATAATAATCAAACGACATAAAGAAAACAATTTCATTCCAAATAATCATAACGTTATAGCTTAATTTTTTTAATTGTTTTCATTAAACAACTATAACGCATAAATAATAACACTGCAGACGATGTTTATAAATATACTGATGTTTTTTAAATTAAATAATACCTTTATTAAATATTTAAAAAAATAAAATCAAAATGGAGTTCAAAGTAAACATGACAACAATAAATGAAAATAAAAACCATGTAATCAAATCTTCACCCGAAATACGTAACATTGCTATCTACATACTAATAAATAAGGTTCTCAGATTCCCGCCGATGATGTAGGATGTAGGCACATGTACCTTACAAAAGAAGGCTTTTCCGACCGAACCTATAAGGGTTCAAGCAGATGTACCTAAATACAAAAGATTTGTAAATCACAATACATCTCAGTACCCACTCACTGAATGTCTTCGTCACCAATCAAACCAAACCATATCAGTCCAATTTTTTTTTACTAGATACAAAATTTAAAAAAGAATAGTTATATTAATAGAGCTAGTATCAATAAATCATCTGAGCACAAGTTTTTTTTTTAATGTGAACACCGCACAAGGGTACCAACTGCCACTGAGCCACTGAGCCACTGGGACTACGGCATCCCCAATCGGGCTATGTTGTAAGGCTGAAGGTAGTGGAGACTGTGGAGAGGGGAAGGATATGTGGAAGAGGGGAAGGTGGGTAAGTACTTGGCTATTCAGATCTGGTCACAAAACACACCAATATTCCATTAAAAAATTCTATGAATGCCCTATTCAACCCAACGAATACTAAGCAGGGGCGGATCTAAAGGTCAACATATCAGCAAATACTGACGCTTCGGGCTTAAGCAATACTAGAATTTTTCCATTTAAGAAAATACTGAACGATTTCATCTAAATATTGTTGGGATACTGACTTTCAGAAAAACAAAAAACTCGAATGCATTTATTGGTTTGCCCTCCGACCTAGAAAAAAAGCGCCTGCTGCGGTTTTGAAAATTATAACGTATTCTCCACTCCCTTCGCTCTCGTCACTTACCTGCAGTTGGGGATACCATAGTTCTACAGGCTCTGAGATTATTGGGGAACCGAACTAGTAAGTATTTTCTTATACTCTAAATAGTAAATATATAAAAAAGAAAGTTTTTCTTATAAAAAAATAAAAAAGTTAATATTTATCTAATTATTATGAAAAATATATTTTCATACCGATTACCATACATTTATATATATATTGAAAAAAAATTGTTATAGGCGTATATTTCCAAATCACGTTTAGGTATCAGAGCATTGTTTTGCATGAGCCCCCTCAATATTATTAGAGATTTTTTTATGAGGACACTGGTTACTGGTAGGCTTTCAAAATGTGCCACCAAACTTAGTGTGCCTATGGGCATTTTGCCTTTAAATTTAAAACTAAATTCTTCTGCCGTTGCTAGCTGCCTTTTGAGTCTTAGATCCGCCCCTGGTGCTAAGTATTATTCTGGTTGGTTAGTACAAGGAATGGTTTTATCACTACAGCTAGGATTCCGGGTAACGCAGCACTATGCGTTACAAATACTAGAATGGCTGGGTTTAACCGAGGAAAGCCTCACCGAGAAATTTTAGTGAGATGAAATTGAAAAATATGTCAGAAAAGCATAAAATAAACATCGATTTTACCGAATTCTGCGTCACTAATCAATCGAACTCAAATCGGCTCGAGCATTCTTGCACTAGTTGACTAGTACTCGTACAAGGAATAGTTTTATTGCTAGAGTTGGGATTCCGGGTAACGCAGCATTAAGCATTACAATGGCTGGTTTTCCCGGCGGAAAGCGACCAGGAGATTATCTGACCAAGGAGTAGATAGCGGCGCCTGTAATGGCCGAATGCGTGTGCGCATGCGCCCCACGGAATGCATTCTAATTAGGGGAGTTATCGGTCGACGCAATCCGCGCCGCTTCTTTTTCTCGTTCCCTTTTCTCTCTCAGCCACCACCACCACCACCACCAGTATGTCAGCTACGTGCGATACTTTATTCAATTGTTAATTGACTTCCATTTAATGAAACGTTAACGAACGCGAGAACAATGCTAATACATATAACACCTTGATCAAAAAGTTTTAGGACTTTAGTAATAAAATCTCAAATACAAGTTTATTCATCAAAATCGATATGCTTCCATTCAAAGTTCTCCCCGTCAACTATAACGCACCTACGCTAGCGCTTAATCCAATCCTCTAATTACCGCTGGTACTCAATTTTCAGTATGTCTATCAAAGACATTTTTAAAATTGACAAAAGTCGCAAGGAGCCAAATCAGGCGAATTCGAAGGCTGCTGGATTGTTTTTGGTTCAAAACTCACGGACAAGGATCGCATTGTGCGATAGTGCGTTATTTTATAAAAAATCGAAAACATGCACATAGGTAGATATACGCAGTACAGCGTAACTTTTACAAACGTCAAGCTATAATACTGAAATTTGGAGGGAAGTGTCAATGACAGATGTGGTAACCTAACAAAAAAAAAAATTCCAATCGGGTGACTGATATCGTCACAAGGTGGCCGATCCTAAAACTTTTTGATCAAGCTGGTATACCTTAACTATATGAGCCTGCCTACCTAATATCTTCTACTCCTACTATATCCTCGTGCATTCTTCACCCCTTTCTAATGCGTTGTACCGCTCTTGCATTCATAATCGAATCTAGGAATTCATTAAAATAGTTGCTTCAAATTCGTAGGAAGAATAAACATAAAGGATTAAATTTGAGATCCCCCGAAGATAAAAAATAATTATAATTAGTAGATGTCATGACGTTTACGTACCACTAGATATCTTAGACTGTATTGATGACCTGTTATTTTTATAGTTCATTACCCAAACTCTTCACTATCCAAACATATGCGTCGTGATTCCCCCGTGTGGATGGGTTTTCTTATTTTATTTTCTGAATAAGATTTACCAGAAGACATAATTTTTAATTAGTTTTTCTAATGATAAGTTAGATTCTCATGTACCTAAATAGGCACTTATTTCATATTGCTTTGTATTTCACGGCAAGAAGCTGTGAAGTTTTATGATTCAGACATTTACCTATTCGTATTTAATTAAATATTAATAGAAGTCACGGGACGTGAAAGGTTGCAGGCTAATGGGATACTGTAATAAAAAATTTAGAAGCATTTCAATTATTTTGTTACTATTTTCAAATAATTCATTAAAATTACTTCTTATATGCGCAATTTTATGGTTTCGCTCTGAAGTGGTTAGGTTAAAGTTAAGAGAGGCACGTTAAATAAATCGAGTTCGAGGAGAGGTAACTATTTGCAATATTTCATTGTGACAGTCCCACCCCTAGAAACGATTAAATAGAGATTTCTCACTACAAAGCAATGATATACATATCTGGCAAGGAACAAGTTGAATAATTGCGTTCCCAGCAACGCCAACACCCAGAGCCAACAGGTCGTATGTTATGCTGGTGGAGCTGGGCACTGAGCATTGGGCATTGCAGAGACCGCGGTCTTTAGATGGCCAGGCTTTAGATTGTGGCTCTCGGGATTAACACCCCTAGTCCCTGGTACCTGGTACCTGCACTCTGATACTAGATATCATCTGCGCGGGCAGGACTGGGAAATCGAGGCCCAATCGACGATCGAGAAACGAAAATATACCTTCTTTTTAAAGTAGTAGACAAACAAACAATTGTTTAAATAAAACCCAATAATGTGACGGATAAACTTAATTGAAAAGAGAAAATAATCGAAAAGTTAATACAATATTGATTATATTGTCTTGACGTTTAAGATGAAGCCATGCGAAATAATGCAAAATCATACAAAATCATGTATTTTTGTTTTGAAAATTTGATCGCTTAGAAGTATTATAGATACTTCAATTAAATACTGGGGGGTAGAACAAATCTTTTAATAACCCTAGAAAAAAATAAAGTTTTAGGTCTATAAAAAAACACTTTTAAATGCAAACTCTTCTACTTATAAACCCCTTTTCGGATATGGTTTTTTTTTTAAGGTGGCAAATTAAGTTTATTTTATAATAATCGCAAAATATTGATATTTACGCCCAAAGTTAACAATATGTGCATTTTCTCGTTATTATTTTTGACATAAATCAATAAGGCCAGCACTCAACGAATTTGGATTATTAAAGTGAGCCTTATGCCATCGCCGTAAAAAACATGTACTTGGCACACCCATTTCGTATCAGTTACGCCCCGCTTGCGACGGGGAATAGACGTCCTAGACTCGCCATCGCTTGATTCCGTGAAATTAATTTAAAATTTCTTTGTTATTACAAAAATTAAAAAAAGAGTTAATATTTTTTACAGGCCTTTACGAAATCAACCTGTAAAAAAATCTCAAATACCTTTTTCAACATTTCCAAAAGCTTTTTTTAAGTGTTTTTAAACTCCTCCTAAAAAGAGGCGTGGATTCGGATTTCGATTTTTTACTGGACTCACTTTAACTACTCTTTCTATTACATGCGTCGTTAATGAGAAAGACGGAGCTATTGGAAGTTTACCTTTGTCTATGTTTCAACACTTACAAGGTATCCTGATTAAAAATCTTTTGAAAATTGATTAGTTGTAAATTTTTCTCACCACATTTTTTTTTTTGCTGTAGCCGGTTAAGACTGCCTTGACGATGGTCAACCTCCTTTAGGAGAAGCCACCATAAGAAGAAGAATACATTTGAAAAGTGTGGGAATTTTTTAGAACTCTAGCTAGATCAATCACTCTCCCACGGAATAACGTTTGTGATTACTGTTTTAGAAGCTTATAAAACCAGACTTGAGGTAGGTTACCATTTACCTCTTAGTAAATGTCTGTCTCCTGTGATGTAATAATGCTAACATTGTCGTACCATTTTAGTGCTAAACAATACTGAAAATTACTTCAACAACACTGTTTACATAACTTAGTGGCAAGATCAGAAATGACAGACGTGCTTCGACACCGACACTTCCCCTTACCAACTTACTTGTCTCCCTCCTCTTCAGACACTCAAAGCTCCCATTTGATCAACACACCAGTGAAAATTGACGTGTTCAGAAGCACATTGAATTGAGAGTCCCTGTGAGTCCGACGCAATTTTCCCGTTCCGCGAAAAGTGCTCCCTGGCTAGATTAATCCGTGCACATTGTGACACTCCAGGACTCACTCCACGCACTCCTTTGCGAGGTGCCGCCGGTGGGAACGGCCATCACTAACGGGTGGACACTTCCCCGATATCTTCACGAAGCCGACAAAAGCAGCCATTCGGAAATCTTTATTTATTCCCTCATGCGAAAATTTCTCCGTGCGGCATTTTTGGAGTATCGATACCGCGCGCGTTACATGTTACAAGCCGACGTAGTTTGTTTTGCATAAAAAGCGCGTTAATTAAACTGGATAGATTTATACCATCTTAATAAAATTCTGTTTTTATTTTATTTTATTTTTTTCACAATTTATTTATCATGGGTTGGATAGTTTTAATTCATCATGCTGGGAAGGCGGGGCGGGGGACTATTAAATGAAAAGACATACCTTCTGTTTGGTAAGTAATAGGCATATGTTTAGAAACTAAAATACACAGTGGGTAGTTGACCATAAAATATTTTGTGTGGGTATTTCATTTTTTGATTTAAATAGGCTTTTATTCAACTCTGCACGAAAAAGTAGTCAGTGATTTGATCCCCATGAATTTGCCATCTGCATCTAGTGATTTAAAAAATCAAAAAAATCTGGAATAATTTTTACATAATGAATTATCTTATGTAATTTTATCAATATTAGCTTTCCTATCCTATCTTACGATCAGTTACTCGGTATAATAATATATTCTAGCCGTAAAATATTAGCCCATGCTCTTGTAAGTACCTATTTATTAGTTATTTTTTTCATATCTGATGGTGCTATTATGTTTTATTGTAACAATATAAAATATTAACCTTTACCTATTAATAAAGTGCTAATGATCTCATGCATAATAGTATAACTAATATGTATTAGTGTCTTATCAAGATTTTGGCGATTATAAATAAATAAATTTGCAATCAGAATAGTTTTAGAAGATAATCGCCTTTTGGTGCTCAGAAACAATTTTTGATTTGCATTAATTTATTTTAACGATTTCTTATCATAAGAAAATTAGTGACCAAAAATCTGTTGTGCTCATAAACAAATCCTATTTATAAACGGGCATCATTGATTTGAATTTGGAATATTTTAACTAGTAGATCTGTGAACAGTAATAAGTAAGTTTTTAATAAAAAATAAAATTAAATAAAAACAGTAGAACTCCGGTTAATAGAAGATATATTTCTTATTTTCTCTTATAATAAAATAAAAACCAAAATTAGTTCTTAAATCATAAGATTTGTAAGAAATTACTTACTTATACCCACTTATTATATCTACCCACTTATTATAAACCATAATTATCTTTATTTCAAATAAGGAATTATGCAATTTATAGTTATTAGAAATTTTACCATCTCAATAACAATAATTATTATTCTTTGAAGCTTCTTCGGGCCAGTAAGTCCCATAATATTGATGATTCCGATTAAATAGCTCGTATTAGGAGCCATGAGCATGCTTGTGACGGGATAAAAATGAATTATCCACACAGTCACCATCTTGAACCGGAACCGGAACGTAACAAATAAATTTACAGAAGGGTGAAATGCCAAATTAGGACTTCGCTATTCTCAGTCAAAAATATACGCTACCAATACTAATTAAACACAAAGTAAATTTTGTGTTTTTCCTTGCATTATTAAAAAACAATATTCTTTCTCAAAATATTGTCAAGGTGGCAAAATGTTCTGACACATTTTCCTTTATCTTTTCTTCAAAGTT
Source organism: Limnephilus lunatus (assembly GCA_917563855.2). Lineage (NCBI taxonomy): Eukaryota > Metazoa > Arthropoda > Insecta > Trichoptera > Limnephilidae > Limnephilus > Limnephilus lunatus. Next base: position 65,799,885 of record OU830597.1, on the reverse strand, counting down.
CATTGACCGCCTAATTGGCACTGCAAAACTAATATTATATACCTACATTCACACATGACTAAAGGCGGTTTATGGTTTTCACCGGCTCGGAAAACTACAAAGAAACTTATCAATTAGCCAAGATCATATCGGGGAGCCAATTACTAATCCTCAACTTTAAATGTTGAATTTTACGACTTCTGTTGATATTGAGAGGCTATTCTATTTTTTTCATAAACACCGCTATGCTTTACTGTTACTCTATAATACTTATACACTGCAGTTTGTCAACATTATAATATTGTTTAGTTTGCAAAATTAAGTAATTAAATTTAAAACATCTGTCTCCTTATTCACGTAATACCCACTAGTCAAAAGCAAACGACAGTGTCCAATACAAATTTTATATTTAATAAGTATTACTTTGTATGACCACAGTAATTTATTTCGGTTTTTTTTATTATGAGGAAAAAAAACAAAGATGCATTTTTAATTCATTACAGAGACAAGCGGACATATTTTTCTAGTCGTTGTAATATAACAATCTAATCAAAGTACCTAAGTAAATTGTGTTGAAAAATTACGAGGTTTAGTTGTGCTGATTTACTTGGTTATACTATGACTTTACTCGTATTATGATACTTGACAGAACACGTAAAACTAATATCGTTCAAGTTCACTGAATTTACCATGCATTATGCTTACAAAAAATAATGGTCCTTACGTGAACGTATGTCGATTATAAGAAATTTGAAAACCAGTAATGTTCCCATTTGAAAGATTTATTCCGCCGTGAAATTTTCGCTGTTCTTTTTAAATATTTTGTGCAAAGCCCAATCTGATATGTTTTGGACGTGTTTTATTACGAATTAAGGTATTTATATCCCAACCCGAATGCAATTCCTATAGTCAATAATTTCTAATGGCGTCTTTCGCTCCCACGGTTATGGCGAAACACTGTTTTTTCTTATGTTTGTTCGTTCTTGTCACGTTTTACTCATTTTATTATAATGTGCAATTATTTCAACTAATTAATTTAATAAATGTTGTAAACATTTAACGTAAAAACTTTTCAGAAGGTATAACCAGAGAAAACCAGAAATATGTCAGTTTTAAATCAGATTTTAGAGGTATTGACTCTTTCCCACAAAAAATTCCAAATTGATTTCGAAAGATTGTTCTTTTATTTAGTAAATGCATGTTTTAAATTTTGTGAAAAAATGTTTAACTAACTAACTAACCATCAAGCCGTTTCCCCGCAACAACTCGGTCTTGTGCTTATTTAATATAACTTGTGTTTGTAAAAATGTTTATTTTTAGTAAAATAAGGTAATACCATAGGTCGTTGGCAGATTTGTTCAATTTTCAAAAAAGATTTTGTATTATACAACACCCATTTCAAATCATATAATCATGAAGTAAAATATATCAATAAATTATCTGGGAAACGCATGTTTTTTAATTTTAATTTTAGTTTAAATAAAATCATTAAAAAATATATACGTACAATGTACATGTGTTCCTTGGCGAAAATGGGTCAGTTTTTTGTATTTATTTGCGGACTTACAGACTGATATATTTCAGGTTTTTCTACATTCTTGTTTTGCCAACATTATTGAAAAATGATAAATACTTATGATCAAAAAATAATTACAAAAAGGACAAAAGGACATAATTTTAATAGTTTTATCATCACGCCTTTCAGCATTTTTAAATGTAGGTATAAATTAAAGCAAATTTGGAATGAAATAAAATCGATATTGAGTTATAATTTTAAAAAGCTGGTACGGAGAGTAATTAATCTTTCTCATTGGAACCGCCCTGTATGATCGTAAGAACACCTTTTGACGAAATGTGGATTTTCGGCCACTGGCTGGTTAAACTCCCTTAATTGAAATATTTGGGAACGTAGAAGGTAAAAGGTATTTCTAAAACGATTAAAAATAATTTCATAGTCGGCTATAAACTACATATTATTAGGTAACAATTGTGTATTTCGGTATTTTTTAATTAGAAAAATTGATTTTGCCATATTAAATTCTTCTTAAAATCATCATTTTCGTTTTAACAGATTGATGTTGTAAAATGTCGGTAAAGTCTGAGAAACAGAAAAAATGCTTTGAGGTACTAACACTATTTGTTAAAAATGTAAAATCTTCAAAATAAACTGTGTTTTAGCATTGAAAATTTTAAAACAATATTAGGTATTATAAATATACGAATTGTTCAAGCCAATGTAAAAGCAGTACATTCAAGGTGTCCTCGAGTAAAGTGCACAATTTTTGAGAGTTAGTAAAAGTAAAAAAGATGAGCATTTATCTTGAATTCCAATGTTGTAATATAGTTTTCAGACAAAAATAGTTTACTTATTTGAATGGAATAAAGTATTCTCCAATTGAAAAATATCTTTACAAGAAAAAACACCGAAAATTGAAAAAAACGTTAATTTTCTTTTTTTACTTCTACCATTGTGTATAACTGTATATCACTAACTAATAAAGTGCACTAACTTCCCGAAGTTAGTGCGCTTAACGCCCGGACACCCTGTACAGATGTTTGGCATCTTGTTGGAAAAGGGAAGATATCTTGTAGGTACGTTCATATTCCCAACCCGTTTTGTTGGACAGGTTCCTACATCGTTAAAATTTTGCAAATTTCAAACATTTTACTGTACAAATCTGAAATATTTACAGCCTGCGATATCTGTAGGTATATAAAACCAGTTTGCTGTTGTGTTTTGAATGTAGGTAAAATAATTTTAGGAAAACATGTTAATTTTTAGCTTTACAAAGTGCCCTTGAAATTATGTTCCTCAAAAATGGTGCCAAATTGGTAGATTCTTTACAATCCTAGGAATACAAAATTTCAATGGAAAACTCCAACATTTTATGTGAAACACGCGCATGTATATACCTACCTACGTAAAGTGAGAACGTCGCGGCTCCTTTGAAAAGTTTTTTGTTTGGATTCCTGTTTTCGGTTAAAGAATTTTGTAGAATCCCCTGAGATATGACACCACGCGTGAGTTTACGACATGTATGACGAAATGTGGGGTCTCGGGCCCAGTGCCCTGGACGTGACTAGAAAACTCACCACGCAGCATCGTACCTGGAACCTCTTACTTCTTGCTTCTTCTTACTCCTTACCCGCTGCACCTCTGCCCTCCTCACCTGTGTTCTGTATACCTTATGTATAACAAACATCTCGTGGTGAACCCTACTCTTTGCGTTGCATTCCTCATTCACTCACGTCACATTGTACTGCTGTCATGTACCCACAAATTATGAATGTTGCTAGAGGAGAATGAAAACCTACAAATATTTTGTCGTTGACAATATTTAGCTCCCTACACTTCGTCTTTGTTGCACATTATATAGCGTGTAGGTCCAGTAATGCGCAAGTATTATCAATTATACATAAAACAATACTATAATTGAAAAAAATTGTTTACGTGAAGAAATTAAATAATCTGGAAATCGTTTTCTCAATAAAATCTTACTCAAACAATTAAGGCGTCCGGGACCAAATTCCTCTATATAGGTAGATACCTCGATATCTTATAGAAATAAGAAAAATAAAATTAAAAAATTAAGTAAAACAAATAAACGTTTTAAGCGGGTACTTTGTATCATAAAATAATGTTTTGAAGAAAATATTTCGATAATTATCAAATGAAGCATTCATTGGTTTTGGATTAGGTTTACATTTTTAAATATAACTAAATTTGGAGTTGAAGAGCAATGAGAGGAGATTTTGGAAGAAAAGAAATAGGTCATGTTCAGAAATAAAAAAAAAGACTGAAGAAAGAAAAAAGTTAAAAATTTACAAAAAATATATATATGGAGGCTGCGTATCCCCAAACTGAAAGAATCCTGAAAATCCTCATATAAAATAGATTAAATTTTGGAAAAAAATCCAATTAATTTTCAGCTACAACGACATCAGTAACGTCGTAGTTTTCAATAGTAGCACTCTAGCTAACTGACAACTCACAGACCGCCACTGATGTACGGTGAGAAAATAGAAAAAAATAAATAAAACACTTGTGTTGCTCCATAAAAACAACGAAACGACATTTGAGTTTATTAAGTCAATTTTCTTTTATGATTTACAAGCAGACCCGGCCACACGTTGCTGTGGCTAACGAAATACAACGCCATTAGCCAACCTTTTTAAAATCCACACCAACCGCTTGCCAGCTGCCCGCTGCTTGAATTGAATATTTTAATTTCTCGGCTTTTCTCTACAATAATAAGCATGTATTATACATATAAACCTTCCTCTTGAATCACTCTATCTATTGGTGAAAACCACATGAAAATCCGTTGCGTACTTTAAAAAATCTAAGCGCACAAACATTTTGAGCAACTTCATTTTATACTATACTAGCTGACCCGGCGAACTTCGTACCGCCTCAGAAACGATAACTTTTGTGTTAACTAATTAGCTTAAATTCAAATTCAGTTTTTTTATTAAGTTAAAAATTACACAATGAAGCAATTATCGATGCGTAACTGTCATCGTTTTGTTTTTGTCAGTATCAGAGATGGCGTTGTATACAGTTATATAATTTATGTGATTTTTTTAAACTTTTCGACTTACTTACGGGAATTGCGTTTCATTTTCTTCATTAGTGTGACGGAGATTTATTATAATTATTGTATTTTTCCACTGGAGGGGTGTAGACATACCTTCTCCGTTTGTCCAATTTTCAACTGTTGACATGTGTGTAAGAAAGAGGGGCAACATTATATGTTTAATAACAATAACTCTTTCCTCTTTCAACTCTTTCCTGAATGTATCCACAAACTCCTATCGCAATGAATCTCTCCCCTTATACTCGTATCCCTATGAAAGTCTTACTTTCTATCCAAAGGTGCACCAATTTATAGGAATATGTAAAAAAAAATATAAAAAAACTCAGCTCAATCCAATAATGCAGAATTCAACAAAATTATTGAAAATAACTGGCCAAATTATATAATTTTTTTCACAGATGGTTCCAAACTCAGTTCGGACTCCCATTGTGGGGCCAGTGTCTATGCACCTCACAGGAAATTGTGTTTCCCATACAGACTTCCCAAAGAGTGTTCCATTTTCTCTACTGAATGCATAGCTATCATAGAAGCTTTACGACTCGTTAAATCTCTCAACATTAGAAATGCACTCATCCTTTCAGACTCACTTAGCTCATCAAAAATAAGCACATCCCCTCTCAATTCCAGTAGCGACTCTCTTACCTGCTCTACTGTATCTTGCTGGCTCAGTGTCAGTGGTCTTGACCTGGATCCCAGGACACTTTGGTATTGTTTGAAATGAAAAGGCTGATTCTATTGCTTAGGAATCCACTGTCCATGGTCCATTAAGTAGTATACCGATTCCTGTTAGAGACTATTTGAATAAAGTTAAAAATAAGTTACAACGCCAATGGTCCTCTGAATGGAAATCGTCATCTCTAATAAAAGGTCACCAGTACTCATTAATTCAACCTTCTTTTCCTGTCAAGCCCCCCCCCCCCCCCCCACCGTTGTCGTAAATAAAATCGCGACGATAATTGCTTTTTTTACGATTTAGGGGGCGCTAGAAAAAATAATATTCTCAAAGGGGGCGGTGGGAAAAAAAGGTTGAGAATCATCAATGACCAATTTCCAAACTTCATACGTGAATTAATAAAACTTAAAATTGAATTCCCTACCAGTGTTCCCTGCCTTCTTAGTCTCAACTCTCCTTAAATTCGATATTTGTTAGCAAAATTTATTTGTAAAAATGGCCTTAACATTTAAGCATCAATCAGATTTCTTTCTCTTCCATACGCATGCATTTATTCTTGCGGTGTTATTATGTACAATCATAGAGGTTCCTATTTTTGGGAACCTGTACATCTTCTTAATCTACAATTTTGTAGCTACAATTAATATCAACTATGTATAACCATATGAATATTTGTATAACTTGTATAATCATACGAATATTTGTCTTGGCCCATTTTATATGTTCGCTAATATAATATATAAAAAAACATGCTTACATGTAAAAAAAACTGATCTGAAAATGTTACGAATTTGAAAAAACTGATATTGCAACTAATTAAAAAAAAACTGAAAATGTAAATACCTTAAGAAATGGCCAAGGTCACCCATAATGGGTGAAAGCCAAATAAATAATTTAAAAAAATAATAATAATAACAAATGCAAAACAATTAGCGCATTGACATTTGACGTTTTTGAATTTTTGGAATTCACGCACAGTTCAATATTATAGGTACTTATCACAAAATGCCCGCAGCTCTTTCAAATATGAGAATTCGTTTCATATAAAATGTATGGGGAAAAGAATTTTCTTAATAACTATATTTTTCGTTGATTTTTGTGATGTTTTAATAGTTATTATCCTTTCCGGGGCGGAGACAAATCCAACAAATCAAAGATCATCAAAATCGGCCCGGCCGTTCTCGAGTTATAAATAGTGTAACTAACCCGACTTTGTTTTATATATTAAGAAGATAATGATAATGATTCCAAAAATCTGATGCTATAGGTATTGACGTGTTGGTTTTTCTTTTTATATTGCAGGTCGTACATTATCCGTCAGTTTTGACGTTTATATTCTAACTATGAAGCACTATAATGCCATAGATCATCCCAAGTGGTTCGCTACGTTTGGTGACTTAGCAAGGGTGCACCTGCTGCGAGGTGAGCCGGATCGAGAGAGACTGGTTGAGGGAGACCTTTTGACCTTTCCAGCCGGACTTTCTCGTCCCATCGCCTTGCACTGCAGTTGGAGGGATGGATTCATACGTCCGGACACACTGACCCCCAGATTCCAACCCATCCCTCATACCTTTTTCCTTCCCAGAACTTCCGATCCTTCCCTTTCTTAAAAAGACCCTCCATACAGCATCTCCTAAGATGACATAGCCCTGAGGGAAATTATTTTCTTCACGACCTCCTGTGTGGAGCTAATGTAAAAAAAACTCCTTTATCGACAACGCGGAACACTGCAAAATTCAAAATTTAAGAGAATTATAAAAAAATATGTACCTAATGATTGAATCTTTCAAACAATAACACATTATGTATTTTTAAACATACCTAGTGCATAAACAGCACAAAGTCAGTTAGCCAATGCGTCTACAAAACGAATTAAACTTCACAATTTTCGCAATTTTGATATAAATTTGAGATAGGTACATGCTCGTAGTTCATTATTTTTAAACGGCCCATAAATAAATTTCGCGTAGCCTACTTTTCACAAGTCCACAATACGATTGTGCATTTTGACTTATTTATCAAGCAACTCATCAGCTCGGTAATGCCCGGGAACAAAGTAACAACATATCGTGTCGAAACGGTTATTATTCTACTTCTTATTACCCGTGTATATTGCACGAGGATTGTATAAAGGTGCATTGTACCTACACGCGTCGGTCGCTGGCAAAAATTTATTAAGAATAATTGTTTTTTTTTGGTGCATAATTTTATTATGATGCCTAGAACATATCGTGTAATTATTTCACTTATCAAGCTGTTTATTTTATGCGTCAAGTACGGCTAGGTTATTTTAATGTTGTATAAGTAGGTTGTGTTTGAGTGTATCTTACTTTGAATGCATTCATGACATGCATTACTTTTTTTTAAATGATTTTCTTGGTCTTTAATATGAAATGAAATCGGTTTTTTAAATTTAAAATAAATTCTCTTTGGGAGTGAACTTGGTACTTCATCACGTAATATTGTTTGCAGAGTCATTATTTATTTATTTATTTATTTATTCAACGCCCAGAGGGCTTTTACAGTAGTACAATTTGTTTATGACAGATGATTTTTAAACAGATAGAGAAATGATAAGAATAAAATTAGATAAAAATGCACACAAGTCACAAAAATACAGCGATTTGATAAGTTTACAAAAATACATATCTGTTTAGGAATAGTTTTGGAATAAGTTTTTTACAAGATCCACAAAATTCGCCAAGTTGATGTTGAATATGTCAACATCACTTAAGTACTGATTTCCCATAGTGTGAAATCAATGAATTATTTTCAACTTATCGGTTGTAGGTAATTAGATGTGTACTAGAACTAAAACTTATTTTAGTAAAATCGTTTTTTTTTTATAGTAGAATTTTCGAAAAATGTATTATTTTTACCAACTACTAATAATGGGAACAAAGCAAAGTCTTTCTGTTCAAAAAAAGGTTCTGATCCTAATCAAGTACTGTTATAATATCATTATTACCCAGTTGTTCCACATAACTGAAACAATAACAGGTCTTGAATAGAACTTTCACAGAACTTCAAAATTAACTTTGAAATTTGTTAAATTGTTCAAATTCTGTAATGGTCCTAAGCTTTTTCTATTAAGTTTTTAGATCAACAGGTCAAGAAGAATTTTAAAATGTTTCGGTAATTAGATGGCAAGGGATGGGATCAATTTCGTTTCAGTTTTAGAATAGGAACTGTTATTTTTAAATACTAGAGTAGCAGACCCGTGAAAAATCACTGGATATTATAATTCCAATTTTGAAAATTATGATTAAAATGGTTATAATAAATTGGCAGGTACCTTTGGCGGACCGAGACTTTTCAAGGCACTATAGTGGTAAGATCGAAAAATAAGACATGAACGACGTTGTGGCTGAATATATACTTTTTTTCAAATTTTCAATTTTTGTATGAAGATTTTTTTAGTTTGGGGATGCCGTGCTTTCCCAAACTGAAGGAATCCGAAAAATCTTCATAAAAAATTGAAAATTTGAAAAAAAAATTGTTGCAATATTATCAATAATGCTGTATTTTCGTGTTACCACACTAACTAATTTATAAGTCACGGACCGCCACTGGTGGGTAACTACCTTATCCCTACTACTTAACTGGTGGGTACCTACTTTATCCCAATTTTCACACAATCAGCTCTTCTTTTTCTTTTGCTCTTATGAGAATTTATTAATTTTTATATTAGGTATACATTTAATCTTTGTCCCTTTTAAAAATATCTTATTTATATATATATATATATCTATCTACAATTTATATTTAAAAAAAAAAAATATTTCTCACTTTTGCCTTTTTATTTTTACTTAATGTTTTATAGTTTGTACTTTATACTTATTCTTTATACCGTACTTTTCACTTTATATTTTATCTTTTACTAACTACTTATTACCTGACTTTTTACATTATTTTTTTTTCTTAGTTTACTTACATTTATACCTTCATTCTTTATGTTAGTGTACTATTTATATGTTATATTTACATGTTGGGCCGTATATGGTATAGCTAAAAATGTGTTTATCGTATTATAGTTTATGTATCCCAGTGATTTTCTCACGAAAACGGCGCTATAGTAATGATCCAAACATTATTATTATCAAAACTATTCGACTGCTGAATACTAAGCAAGAATTTTTAAAAATAATCCATATTTTCTCATGTTTCGAACAGGAATATGTACCATTTTATAATTCAATATGAAATGAGACTGCATGAATTCAAATTTTTACGTTTGCATCTAAACGTAACCTTTGTCATGATGGCCTCCCGCGTATGCAGAGGAATAATACTGCGGAAACACAAATAAAGCATGTGAAAAAATGCATTCGTATAAAACAATTTGTCCCGAACGTCCGCCCGGGCAAAAAAGGGTAAAATGTCCGGGCTCCAGGCTCCGGGCTCCGGGCAGAGGGCTCGGGCTGTGGGCCTCGCTCGGAATGTTTGGGCGGCCTTTGAGGAAATATTTATTTACGACACGCGCGACTGATATGAGATGAGGATGTTTTATGAGGCAGTCCTCTCAGACGATGCGGCTCTCCCTGCAGCCAGCCTACAACCAGTTCCCCGCGAAACACAACCATTTTATTCAATATTATTCGCCAAAACGATAAACTATAACTATAACATCGGCGAACATCATTTTGCGTGAATCCTTCAATGAAGGTATTATTTATAAATACTGTATGGTATAAACAATTATTAATTATTATTGCTACGCCATTTTAAGACGATTCATACTTTAATAAATCCCTTATTTTACAGTCCTTTTATCTTAGACTCCTAATTTTTTCCAAATATCCGAATTACTAAACCCACAATACGGTTGTGTTTTTAATCCCATTTTCGTGAGAATTATTGATTTCGAAAATACCTAGTATTTTATTGCTATTCCATTCTGAACGTGGCCTGTTGTTGTTTTTCCATTTTCATCAGAATCATTACATTCCTATTTGGTTTTGAATATCTGTTATTGCTATTCGATTTTCATTACAATTATTTAACTCTCTTTAAATTTTGAATATCGTTGGTCATTGCTGTTCCATTTATATATGATTTATAAAATTCACATTCCAGCGAAGAAATAAACCTTCTTCAAACATCGCAAAATTACTTTGTGGCATCATTAATTATATAATTAATAACAGATCACTTTGTATAAACCACTATATTATAAACAATATCTACATGTTTCGATAACAATGTTATCTTCATATTAACATATCCTGATGAAAATAATATTGTAAATAACAATGTTATCTTCATATTAACATATCGTGATGAAGATAATATTGTTATCGAAACATGTAGATATTGTGTATAATATAGTGGTTTATACAAAGTGATCTGTTATTCATTATATAAGAAATAAACCAATTAGTATTTACTTTTTGTGCGGGGAGCTAAAATATATAGGTATATCACCGCTTTTGACATTCTTAGACAACTTTCAACCGCACACCTGTAAGCTCATTATGTATTGTTACACAATATGTACAAATGCACTAGAGGTTTGTTTTGTTTTGATAAAATAAGACAAAAATGACGTAACCGCAATAGCTGTTTGTATTTATTTGAGAATGAGAATATACAATTTTTTTTCATAAATAATATTAAGCACTGTAGGAAAGAACAGAAAAATAACGTTTGTAGTGGAAACTGCTTCAAGAAAGCCATTTTCCCTTGCTATGGGGACAATTTTACTTTTCCATTTGAAAGAATGCTTTAACAGTGCATTTGCTTGGTTTACTAAACACATTCACCTGATTAGTTATACAGTAAAGCCCACGATAAATATTTTTGCAAATTTTAAATTCTTTAAAATTATCCAGGTACTTGTTTTTACTGTGCGAATCCGAAATAGGCAATGGCATTTTCACGAGAGATGTAACGGGTATGCGATTTTGAGCACCCGACTGAACGCTTAGAAGCAAAATTATTCATTACAAACCAAATAACAAAGTACCTACGTTCATATGTTTAAAAAAACGAACATGTATACTTCTCCCAGCGAGAATACGTGACGTCGTCGTTCCATTATAATCTGTATTTGTCGTTTTCATACAAGGCTTGTGAGAAGTAATAGGACGATCGTCGATGAAATACGTACGAGCTATCACTGGGACTGCTATACAGTGTTTTATGGTCGGTATGAAGAAAAAGTTAGATTTCGTTGGTTAAATTTCATTTAGTAATTTTTTATTCTTCTCCAAACTTATTTATTTACAATCTGTCAATTGTGTAAATAATAGAAGCAATATACAAATAAATGGTTAAGTTTATAAAATAAACTTTTTTTTTAAATCACCCGAGGGAAAAGATCAGATAAACAAATACGTCATCAGTCGATTACGGTGTAAATATTATGATTCAAACAAAATTAATTGTGCTTTTTGATTTCATAGTAGTGTAAGGGCCAGTGAGGCCCTAACACCTAACACTACTATGAAGTGATATGTAGTGTCTAAAAACCTAGTCAATTCAATAATGTAGGTTTAAATTAATATGTCGAATTTGTCACGTACCGTGTTCAGATAGTGAGTCGCTTTCCCCATGAACGAATTTAGATACAGATTTGAACGATTTGCTCGACAGTACGACTTGGCGTACTTTGTGGCGACGTCCCCGAGTGTGAGACTCCGAAAACTCAGAATCTTATGGTCCGATACGTGGCAGTTGATTAAATTTAAAAATATATATTGTAACAAAAAAATATTCATTTGCAATCAAAGGTCACCGTATGTTTTTCCAGCCAGCATGTCTGGCGTTATTTATGGGAGTGGGAGGGAAGCGGGGAACCCCTCACCACACCACCCTCCCCGACCCCACGGATCCTGGGCGAATGTAAATCCCTTACAGGACCCCTCCCCCTGCTCCCGCTCCCGCCAAGGAATCGTCTTCCTTCCAACTTACATTAAAAGGCAATGTATCTTTGTTCCCAGGCATTGCCTGAACGCTGTAAATCTACTTTGAAATTTTATGTTAGTGGATATTCGGTGTTTGTGTATCTGGTTTATGCTAGAAATTATCGTTGTGAAGAAGAATAGATATCGATGCGTAGTCATTGGGGTATATTATATAACCTCAATGTGCGTAGTCGTTCAGTAATATTTTATTGTAATATGAAGTATTAAAAGCTTCTTGGATAATAAACAATGATGGAACAATACAGCAGGGGACTCCTTCTTAATTGTGAATAGGCAACTATTTGTACAGTAAAAATGTATAAATTCTTCAAGCGCTATCATTCGATAAAAATATACCTTAGTACACATTATGCTTATTAAGTAACCAGAAAACAGAATACCCTCGTGTAAGATTGGTATTGTCATTTTTTAATTTTTTTTTTTATTATTATGCCCGTGAAAAATGGATTACTTAATATAATTTCTCACTTTGTGGCGTCATTTTAATTTACTTACTTTAAAAATAAATGATGGGTGGTTAATTCCTACCACAACGCATGTAAGTACCAGGGACATATCTAATATATACATTTATTGTTTGTGGCGGCTGTTGTGGAGGGCGTTAAGGCGGCGTGGATTTGATTTGTGTTCAAATCTACAGTTTTTTTCCGAGATTGATGAAACATTGCACACTTACCCTTCAAAATAGTGGAAAGAGTATTTTCCGCAGGAAATTTCGAAAAACCACCTCCTTCCCCATTTCCTACCCTTAAAGCAGTATGTTGATACTTTTTGATGAAGTTTTGCCGGCTTTACGTATAAAATAGGAGGAAAATTATTATCTACATTGGATTTCGAAAAACTCTCTGTAAAGCCCGAACAACGCCGGGACATCAGCTATTTTATCTTTTAATGACTATATGTATGGAAAAGTGTCCCGATATGGCTTTGTTTTTTACACAAATCCACAGTTTTATTTCGAGATTTATGAAATTTTGCACGCTTGATCTACAAACCAAGAGAATTTCAAAATACCACTCCTATCCCCATTTCCCACACCTCAGAGCAGAATTTTGATGCAGCTTGATGAATTTTTGAATATTTGACGTTAAAAACTAGAAGAAAATTACGATCTACATCTGATTTCGAAAAGTTCTGCACAAAATCCGGGCAACGTCGGGACTTTGCGCTAGGTATCTATCTATATATGAAATAATATGTAAAGAAGAGCGTCCTGGTCTGTTGTGTGGCTATGTTTTTTTAATGAAAATTCTCTGTTTTATTCCGCGATGAATGAAACTACTTAACTTCCAAAACAAGAGCAAGAAATAAACAAAACACCCCCATTCCATTTTTTCATCCCTTAAAACAGAATTTTGATAATAGTTAATTATTTTTTTATCATTTGACGTTAAAAATTAGAGAAAAATTACGGTCTATTATATCTGATTTAAAAAAAAAACAGGGCCTCCTGTGAGGACGTAATGAAAAAATTAGAATAGAAGTTCCTTCGCCCTAAAAATATATATTAGGTATGTAGTTGTAAATTTACAATATATTCATATTTTAAAAAGAGTCATTGAAGTGTGATATATTATATATCATAAAACTTTGCTACGGGTATATACATTATTTGTTATTTTTTTTTACTAGCGAAACTTACGTTGGTAAAAGCACGGCTTTTCGGTAAGTAGTATTCGTGATTATAAACGAGAAATTATTCTCCAGAAATACCAATACGTGAGACATGGCAAACGCGTGCCCGACATCCTCGCACGGTTGACATTTTTCACGACTCGTTCTTATGCTCAAAACAGCTCGGCTCTGTTACTATCAGCTTTTTTGTTTCCTCCTATTTTCATTTTTTTTTAATTTTCAAACCATTTCGCTTCCCTCCCTCTCCCCTGAAGAATAATCCTCGAGGAAACTTTCCTCTATATATATGTAGGTAGGTAATGATAAAACGACCACATAGATTTATTCGAAAATATTAATATTCGTCTTCATTACGCTAACTTTGCTCTCGCTTGTTTTATTTTCTCGCATTATTTTCTAAACTTATTTTTTTAATATAAAACCATAAATTCAATACTTAAGAGCTCTGAACTATATTATATTAAAAAAAATAATAAAAAGCCTTTTATTTCTTGCAAATAGGCATGTTACAGAGTTATAAAAAGTAAGAAAAATTGTGATTAATTCTATTTATGAAAAATTTAATACAGGTACCTATCTTAAATTATTCATAAGCAAGAACCCCTCCCTCAGACGAAGGTGAAGGCCTCCTCTAAAGAATTCAATTTATCTCTAGTTTGGTTCGTAGGTTTAAGTATTTCTTGTATTTGTGTTACTTCTTGTATTTTTGAGGAAGTTCAGAATTTCTTCTTCAGAGGTTTTACTATACTATGCTTGTAACTATGGTATCCTTGATTCCTTTTTTATTTACGTCGCAGAGACAATTTCTACGGTTTTATATTGACAACAATTATATACTTGATATATTTAATAATAATAATAGGATAATTTGTAGAGCGCCGTTTTTGTTAAAAATCACCTCAAGGTCGCTGTACAACGTAAAGAATTCTTAGATTCTATCTAATTTTACTTTTTACAAATAAATACAGAAACATACATAGCTGGCAGGTCACTTCCGATAAGCACTCTTGAATTAGAATGTTTATGCTTCGAGAAGATACGGCCTTGCACACAGATGACATTATATTTAGAACACTGGACATTGCATGATTTTACATATGCGACCCCCATCAATATTAGTATTACATTTACCCCTCCATACACAATACACCCAAGCCCTGCTTACTTATGGGGGTACATCAAATATATCTACCATGAAATTAATTACTGTATTAAATTTATTTGTAATTTATGTATCTATTTGTTACTAATAAAATTTAAAAAAATATGTAACCATTAGTGGCAAAAATAAAGAGATGATATTTATTTTGAAAGACTGGAGAATTTAGGACTCTTTAGGGCTGGAGAATGTTCATGAAATGACCTTTACAAACGCTTGCAAATAATTTTTATTTTTTTTTACAAATGTCTTATTTACAATGTCAATGTTGAATCTGAAGGTGAAAGATTTTTGAGTTTATGGATACGACTGTCTAAAAAGGTGAGTTTTAAGTTTAGCTCTAAATTCCGCCGAGTCTGCCATCATCCTTAAGTTATCACTAAATATAAACAGGTCATAGTAGAATTTATATCGGAAAGTAGAACAACAAATCTAATTAAACAAACTGCACAGCTCTGCTTCGACTTACATATTTCATTGATTGATTGTACTATTCCCAAACTATTTTTTTAAATAATTTTATGCTCATTTAAACGTTCTTTTTGTTATAAAAAATAATTAACATGTATAAGCTCAGCTGGGCGTGAAATTCAAAAATAAATCAATAAATACTAAGTAATAACGATTCATAGATAGATAAATTAATACACAACCAAGAAAGGTTTAAAATAAAATTTAACCACGCTAATTTACAAAAATACGTTAACGAACATCATAAAATTTCATAAATTCAATTTTATGTTCAACCATTGGAACCGAGTGTATTTCTAGTGTAGAAAATTTGTGATAGCTGTCAACAGAATGTGACGGCATCTATGGAATAATTATCGTCAAATCCAGTTTACACAAGACCGCTTTTTTGGTGGTCGCTTTTAAACGCAGACGGTGGAGTTGAGCTGCATCGCGCAGAATCCGCCAGAGATGTCCGCTCTTAATATTCGGGGTGCAGCGCCAATTTTATCATATCAATTCGGATGTTTTTATCGTAAAATCGGTGTCTATCATCTTCCGCAGCGGCGCTCCGGACGGGCAGACGCGCTCCGAGAAAAAGTCCAGATGAGTGTGATCAGCATTGTATCTGATCTGAGCTTTATCTCATCGGCATTGTGCGACGGGCCCGGCCACGGCCCACCGGAGGACACAAGATGACAAATTGCCCTCTATGGGATATTTATGTATGGACCGCGGTCCTGCAGACTTCTGCAGCCCATAGCCTGTTGACTGAAAGCCTTGGCAATAGAAGACTTGTCGTTTGTTGCGTATTATGCACGGCTGGTTTATGCGTTTTAGGTTATAAGAGGAGGGGTTATGGGTTTTAAAGTTTGACGATAACACAATTAATAGAATGTAGATGTTCATTTCGGTAATACAGTCTGATATCTTGGTTCTTAATAAGATGGTATGCCCAATGGCATACCATATATGCCATTGGGCATACGATCTTATCATTGGCATACCTATGCCCATTGGCATACCATCTTATCGTACGCTAGGAAAAATATTAGTTTATAATAAGGGTAGTCTCTACCAACAGTTGAATACTCTAATAAGTGAAAAATTCGTAATTTTTTGTAAAGTGTAAATAAAATTATTGCTTTATAAAGATTTCTAACCTTTTTTTTAAATATTAACTCTGCACAGAGGCCCCGAGGAAAATAATATCCCTCAGCGCCCAGACTATTTTTGGGGATGCTGTGTAGAGGGTTTTTTGCAGAGAGAAAGGGGGGAATGTGGGTCTTGAAGAGACCAATGTCGTAGGTGAGAGGAAACAAAGAAAACAATTTG
The DNA here is from genome assembly GCA_917563855.2 of Limnephilus lunatus. Taxonomy (NCBI): domain Eukaryota; kingdom Metazoa; phylum Arthropoda; class Insecta; order Trichoptera; family Limnephilidae; genus Limnephilus; species Limnephilus lunatus. The sequence goes on along the minus strand of OU830597.1, from coordinate 65,783,130 downwards.
TCTGATATGACAGCATATCCTCCAAATGGTCCACCAAAGCAAATGACAAATGAAGCATATATACTTATGAGAATTGTCTTTTTATCAGTTATAATATTTTATGTAATGTGTAGCATACAAAGGTAGGTACACAAGATAACAGAAATTAAAAAACAAAATTGAAAAACATGATAATAATCTTTAGAGATCACAAGATAAAATTCTGTCAAAACATTTTTTTTTCAAAAGTTAAATGACATAATAGCTTTATAGCTAGTTTTTCCGGTATTCGAGATAATATCTGTTAGATCACTTGGACCAACCAAAGCCAACAAATATAATACTACATACCAATTTAATTAAGGACACAAAGGCTCGTGGGTCAATATTTACGAGTTCGCTGACGACTCCTGAAGTCCATCGCCCGGGTGCATTCTTTTTCTAGCGGAGTGGACACCAGAATTTCATATCGCGAAAGATCCCCGAGCGCTCAGCAAAAAATTATATCTTTCGGCACACCAACATTTTGGCTGTTTAGATATTGGTCGTGGAATGTTGTCACATGATTTTCTACAGGTTGTATAGAGCCCAGAACCAAGGAACTCAGCTATACGTGACCCAGAAAAATATTTTTTGTGGAGTGAGCTAATTGTTGATAACTACAGCCAGCGAAGTCAACTACATCGAGACAACAACGGCTACAACTGTAGCTGAGATTTGTAATTAGAGTTAGTACGAGTTCATGAGACATATTGGTGATGTAGGTATTTAGCCTTTGATTTAGGTATTTTGGAACTGGTTACATTCAGAGTACATTTTTCAGAATGTAAAAAGTGTGGCTTTATAGAATACTAGCTTTTACCCACGGCTTCGCTCGCATAGTATTAGTGGGAAATTATTGGCATAATTATTGGCATAATTGTTATTATTCTTGCTATTTGTCTAACAGAAAATAATTATTGTTTAATAGAAAATTTCAAAATTTGAGAATGACATTTCGCAAATAAAAATTCTATTTAAGAAAATATTTATATTATAGAAATAGAAATTTATTTTAAGTACCTACTCCCATTATTAGTATTTTATTCATATTTGAATCCAGAGTAACCTAAAAAAATAAGAAAATCACAGTCAACTTCAAAAGCTATGCTTTATAGCAACGTTATGCTTTTTGTTCGGAGAATAAACATTTTTAGAGATATGTATATATTAACTACGACGCCAAAAAAGTACTCTTTTTAATCACAACAAAGCACTCTTTCTAAGCCTAAAATTTAAAAAGAACATTGTTTCCAAGGTAACAATTTGTTTGACGTTTGCAATAACTCGATTTTGTTAGGGACAGAAAACGTATGATACATAATTTCATAACGCCACAGCTCATTCATAACGCCAGAGCTTACCAATATATAAAGCCGTTGTTACTCGCAAATAATGTAGCTTTCGATTAGTGAAAGAATTTTTAAATTCCATTCGATATTTATTGCGTGAAGAGTAAGGACCATTCATCCAACCAACCATCCATACAAACTTTCGCATTTATAATATTATATAGTAAGATATACCAATAGAAATTATTATTATTTTTTCCTTTGGTATTTTTTATCCAAATTATAAATTATGTTGTAACCCCAAAATGTTTGCTACCTGTGAAAGTTTTACATGTACTCATTCATTGCGTTTCTTAGCTTTTGAAACTAATAACTAATCTAATAAAAAAAGAAAAGCTTTTTCAAAAAATATTTTACATCTATTATAACAAATAATATAAGGTTCTATAAATTAAACGCAATTATCATAAATCAATCAATAAAGCCTTTAGGTAGGTAGATACACATCTTACCTAGTTACATTAACATATTTAGTGTATGTATATGAACCTATCCGGTTAACCTTTATTATGTCAGTCCTGGTGGGAACACATAAAAAGTAACATAATAATAATTCACATGCCATTACTGGAGTAATAGGTTGCTATTACCTATTACCAAATGTGATGTGATTCTTGTTCATCAGATCTGGACCCGCCTAAAGCGAGAGGCTGCGGAGTGTATAGGGTATAGCCGGTATAGCAATCGGCCGGTGATTCCGAATATTGTTATGGGTCACGATTTAAGAAATGTAATTTTAACAAGAAAACTTTCTAAGATAAGGAATCAATAAGCATCACGCATCGTTAGGCGGCAAGTCGCGGATTATTCCGTATCTGCTTGAATTGATTAATGAACGTCGTGTTTGGAGCGGCACGAAAATCCAATATCAATATTGCATTATTCGCCATCAATTCGAAACTACTCCCATACCATATTATACAATGATAGCTGGCTATTAATTTGAGGCAGATTAAAATCAAAACTATTTATATTTTCCCCTTGCGAACAATTCATAAATAAGAATCATGATAATTGTTATGGCTAACACTAATCCATACGTTCTGTAATCTGCTAAATGTCTGTCCAAATATAATTCATAATCACCTTCTCCCTCCCCGCTTCACCTCCTTGTTACTCGGAATGGATTGCCGTCGTGAACAGGTAAAGAAACACCGATCTTGTTATAATAGGATTAGTAATGCAACACCGAATATTTATTATATAAATGGTTGTTAAAACGATTAATTGATTCAGGTACATACTTGCATCAGATATTATAAAGTAATGAACAGGCAGAGATCGTACCAACGTCATCACGGAGCATGGAGCAAGCAAAGGAACGTAAGTTCTAACTTGCTTCTTATAATATTGATGTAAATAACGGGACATTTACAATATTACATATTTATATTAATAACGTCGTATCAAAAAGTATCTACATCGATGATAATATTCTATTTGTATTCATACATAAAGAAATTTGTGGAATCGAAATAAAAACGCTAGTTGGTACAAGAATTTTATTTATTTATAAGCACCTAGTGTTTACTTGTTCAATGTATGACTTAAGAAATAATTATGAATATTTATTTATTTATACATTTACGGCACAATACGTGCCATTAACATAATTGACATACTTATAAATAGTACAACAATATGAAGAATGCAAGTGAAATTTAAGAAAAAGGGTAAAAAGTAAATAAAAATAGCAGTGAATAAAATGTAAAATGTATAAAAGCAAAATTATAAAGTGTAAAGTATAAAATATAAAGTAAGTACAAACTATAAATTATTTAGTAAAAAGATGGTAACAAGTAAAAATAAAAATTTAAAGTGAGAAATAAAACAATAAAAAGTTAAATGTAGAATAATATATAATATAAAAAGTAAAAAATCCTGGATTATGTTATGCGATATGATAAATTTTACTATTACCTATGATTTCTAATACATTAGTAGTTTTTATTTAAAGTACTGGTAGGCATATACATAATGTTTACATGATTTATTATAATATTTACGTGGTACTAACAAACAATATGTAATATTATAAACGATATGTGTACGAAAATATATGTCTTAAGAAATGATTATGAATACAAACATAAAATTGAACCAAAATAAAATTTTGTTAGTTACGTTTTACAAAAATAGAACACAAAATCGTGAAATAACATTTTCACAAAAATAAAACAAGAGGTAGGCGTATTAAAAAAAATTAAGTGTTCTAAAAACTCGAACATTCAAAATTGGGTGATGATCACCTTAACATTTTTTCATTTCGTGTCATTTGAATTTGAAGTGTTCTGGCCAGAACACTCATTTGGAGTGAAAAGCCATGAAACTTTTTTTTTTTTTAAGTGTTACAAATCTAAAAATTAGTCTTCCCGGACAATATCGACAATCTTTATAATTTACATCTATACATCTTTATAACGACAATATCGTATTTTTTACGGTAAAATTATTAACGAATAACTATGTAATTAATGGTAAATGTCTACCTCGTCCTGTACATATTTTATTACCATAGTGTGCGTTTCTATAACTGGGAATACTATAATAGTTCTACAATTCGAAAGAAACATATCTTCTGTCTTTTTTGTTTTTAAATAAGACGTGCGCGAAGGAATATTTTATGAACGGCTTCTAGTACAGATCATCGGTGAGGTGCATATAATCTCTCCCTGGGACTAGTATAATTCTGACGGTCGCAATGCTAAAGAAACTTAAACTTTTAATCGCAGCAAATCTATTCGATATACACAGGTGCGTACAGTACACATAACGAATAAATACTTATCTAAAATTGTGAAGCCTTATGCTTTTGCTGAAGACAGTTTATAAAAGGAAAGTGGGGGAGTAGTTGAAAATATTTTTACGATGAGGGAGGTACCCATCTTCTGAAGCTAGGGTGATTTTATTTTTGTATGTCATAATAAGCATAAAGTAAAAAAATAAATAAAATATTAGTAACAAGTGCTAGAGTCAAATCGATATCGTTGATGTATTTGGACTACCTGCCTAGACTATAATACCTAGATTGGAATGCCTCACGACGAGGAAGAACTTATTTCCTGTTCATAGCCTCGTAGAAATAATTTAAATAGGTAGGGGAAAGTGCTGTATATACCTGCGGGTAAGTTGGAATATTTTTCCGTGACGCGGGTTAATATTCATGTTGATTATAAATAAAATATTATGGTATGCACGCAGATATCCATCGATGGTCTCGTCTTTGACATACTAAGCCTAGTTATTAGTACAATTAAAAATCGAAATTTCATACCTAGTAGGTACATAGTTACGTACGAAATACAATATGACTTTTCTCTCCAATAAAGCAGTAACATTTTTTTTCAAATATCAATTGCTTCTCTGTGCACACATAACTGGAGAAACATAATAGAGTAGTTGAATTTGATGCAAAAAAAATTGTAAATTTTATCGGAACTAACGTGGCGAAGGCGTTAGAATATTTCTAAAATAAGTTGATACTAACAAAATAATTCTTAACGTAAGGCGAAACGAGTGTCGCAATGAGAAAAAAACTCCGAGGGATGAGAGGAAAAAAATATGATAAATTAAGCACCTTTATTCAAAACAGAGAAAAAAAACATTTGGAAATAATAAATAAATGGAACTTGTTAAAACAAAATTTCTTGTGACTTAACAATCAGTCACATAGACGTCTATACAAAAAAATCGTCCTCTCTATCAGATAATTCGCTTTAAAGTTATGTTTATTGAACCTTAAAATAAATATGTATGTCATTAATACATAGAAATCTTATTGTACACTGTAGGTACGTATATGTGTGTTTATACCTGTATAGATGTGTGCACGTGTGTATATGTACGTGTGCACCTGTATATATATATATGCGTTGTGCTTGCATGCACACATATTGAAAAAAAGTTATGAACATTTTTATAACCTAATATTAATTCACTTCTTTTCCCCTTTCTATTTTCTATTTTCCACATTTTATTTTATTATAATTTTTCCAATTTTTAACATCACTTATAATAAATCCATATGTTTACAATAGACTGCATATTTCATAAAAAGTAACAATACTCCATTGGTCACCATGAAACAGGCAGCCGCCTAGAATGGTGATCCAATATATCCACACTATGTTAATTACTCAATTATGTATTATGTATAGAAAAAGAGCGTTCAATTTTGAGATTTTCAAGTTATTCTGATATCTTGCGCAGATTGTATTAATTAACTTAATATTAAAAATAATTGTGTAATTCGTAAAGTGCCGTATTTGTGATACACCACCTCCACGGCGCTGTACAATTTATTATTAGTTCCTAAGCTCTATCTAATTTCATTATTTACAGACAGATACAGAAAACATGCTTATCTGGAAGGTCACTTCTTTACACTTTTATTAGAAAGTTCTAACAATAAACACACTTTTATTGCAGGATATACAACTTTGCTCGTCTATGATACTAAAGCATGCATGGATTACCTGGACAATGCATGATTTTTCATTTGCTACCCTCCATTACCATTGTTATTATTTTTTAGAAGATTGACCGGTCAGTGGTTGAGTTGAAATTAACATTATCGAGTTTGGGTCCCACCCAGGCGTCCCGTGTTCGATTCCTCGGCTGGCTAAGTCCTCCATCACGACACAAGCAACATTTTCCGCTTACTGTGGTGGTAGTTGGGGATTTTCAAATATTGTCAGGTTATTCGTAACCCGGGAAAGTTTGTCTTCCTTTAAAAAATAAAAAAAATTAACTGATATTTATTTTGGAAGACTGGAGAAATTAGGACTCAGTAGGACTGGAATTTTTTTATGAAACATCATTAATAAGCTAATAAGTTCTTATGTGTTTACATTTTGACACATTTAGTTATTCACAGTGTTGCGGGCTGTGAAGGTGAAGGTGAAAGGTTTTTTTCCTTTGAAAGGGTGAGTTTTAAATTTAGTCCTAAATTCTGCCGAGTCTGTGATCAATCTTAAATCGTGTAGCAGTCCATTTTAGGCTTTAGGTCCTGACACTCCAAAAGCACGCTCACCGAACTTCGTATCTGGTGCGCGCTTGGTTCTTTCTACCTTCCGATAACTGATAACCTAAGGGTAGACCGTCAAGTAACTCTCTCTCGTTGTCCTGTTGGAAGTTGGAAAGCCAGGTGCGGGCTCGCCACTCTCCATTATTTTCGTTGTCCTGGTTGGAAGTTGGAAAGCCGGGTGCGGGCTCGCCACTCTCCACATTATTTTCGTTGTCCTGGTTGGAAGTTGGAAAGCCGGGTGCGGGCTTGCCACTCTCCATTATTTTCGTTGTCCTGGTTGGAAGTTGGAAAGCCGGGTGCGGGCTCGCCACTCTCCATTATTTTCGTTGTCCTGGTTGGAAGTTGGAAAGCCGGGTGCGGGCTCGCCACTCTCCACATTATTTTCGTTGTCCTGGTTGGAAGTTGGAAAGCCGGGTGCGGGCTTGCCACTCTCCATTATTTTCGTTGTCCTGGTTGGAAGTTGGAAAGCCGGGTGCGGGCTCGCCACTCTCCATTATTTTCGTCATATGACAACACCACAGTGGAAACGGTCGCAGAAATATTCCTGAGACAATCGGACCATAAATTCCCGCGCATCGACCATGACAAATGAAATGCTCCCCCTGGCGGATCCCGATCTATCCGTGTCCCTGTCCGCCTTATAAGGAACAGCCACGGCTGACTGCGACGGAGATAGTGCGAAAATACCCGCGTCCATTGTCAAGGGAACACGTGGAAAGGTTTTCGCGTGCAATTTATTAGAATTTTTGATCGGAATTATGTTACCGATTCACCAGCATAAATAAAATTCAAATAAAAAATTTGAATATGTTTAATGTTTATGGATGCTCGTATCGTAATGCTCGCTGTTTGTTTTATGCAATGCAAATTTATAGCATTTAAATACAGCTTACATATAAAAAGAGCAGGCGATTCGCTCGGTGGACGTTGCAGATCTGTCGCTTGCCTCGCTTGCCTGGCTAGCGGGCGATGAGTTCGATTCCCGCTTTTACCGTCATGTATACAAACAATTGTTCTACGTAATTGCTTTAAATTAACATTATACGTAATATACAAAATGCGTAAATAAAAATATGTATTTTTCAAGCCTTCGTGTTTTGTTTAGACAGGTTTCCGGTTCCGCCTTATTTTTTCTGCAATGTGCTTACTGCCTACTAATGCATATTTAAATATTATTTGAAGTAACAAATTAACGAAACTTAATGTTCAATTGTTACATTATAAGATACTATTTTTTTGGTTTCTGTGGGATTAAATAGAATGCAGAAAATTCATCCTGAATTTAAGTATTTAAGAAAACATTATATGTACCTAATACCTCCGTACATCCAACGTAAGTTTGAAGTAAAGATCTCTTGTGTTGAAATATCACAAAACTGGGCTATATTGGCACAATATATACCCGTAAACTGTGCGCTCCTTTTCATACTTGTTCCAAAACAAATTTAATTTTGGAGTTGAGGCCAAAATACCTAACCACACTCAATTTTTTTTTAATTAAAAGTTGTAGGAAATAATCAACTGGTACCCATATTTGCTACTTTCTTGAATTGTTTTTTTAAATTATAAAATATAGGCCATTAAAGAATTAAATTTTATTATCATTTTAGAGGTAACTTTCGCAATTATTTGTGAGTTAATGATATTTATTAAAAGAATGATTTTACTCTATTTACTATGTAAATATGATGAAATGTGATAAAAAAAATTAAATTATTATAAAAACGCATTTCGATGGGCGTAAAATATAAATCAATAAAGTAGCACATATCCGTCCTAGATATTTGCTGTACCTCTTAATTAAAAAAATATTATTCAGTTTCGTTAAGTATTTTGGCGTCAATTTCAAAATTAAGTTTTTTTTTGTAGAGCTGTGGCCATGAAAGCCGAAGGTCTTGGGTTCGAGTCCCAGAGGTGCCAATATCTTTTTCTGATTTTTCTGTTGAATTTTCGATTGAATTTCGCTAATATTGTCTTCATATAATTAAATACCAAAATTAAGTTTTGTATTAAAATGGTCGCGCAGCCGTTCCTTGTAAGTCACGGAGTTATAATGGTAAAAACTTTCAATAGCATGCAATGTAATCTTGTTTTCTTGCTGGACGCGACGCGCGATGCTGGCGTCTTTTATAAATAAATGAAATAATTATTACTAGACATACATGAGTGCCAATAAATGTCTATAAATGGCATGGCAAGTCTCAGCGCCGACATAAATATAATTTAATGTTGAACCAGGCTGACACATGTTTCCCTGAACGGCGCAATAAAGCCGCGAGAGGAAGCGGAGAGGTCCAGCGTCCCTAGCACACTTCCTACAGCTCTTTTCAAATGACAGAAGCTGCCATCTGTATCGATACACTGAAGATGCGGCAAGATACGACGGCGAAGCATCACCTCAAAAAGCCATGAACGATTAAAGTTTTCATTAATGAGTTGACAAGGTAGCTATTTATGTTGCGGTGATTTTCCTTCCAGATTTGGTACTGGTGTGAGGTGAAACCACGAGTCTATAAGTTTACTAATATGTATCTATTTTCCTTTTCAAGTTCAGAAAGGTTTGCTTACGCAACAAGAAGCGGAGCTTTTATTTATCTATCAGTTCCTTAACTGATGTAGCTACCAATAGCGTTAAAGTAGATACGTAAATATCATACGTGACCAAACGGGTTAGAAAACCTTAGAATTAGTAAAACTAAGAAAGATTCCATCCAAATACTCCACTCGTAAAAAATAATGTCGATCGAAAAATAATTTGAAAGGGCGACAGGGGGAATACCATCAGGCGGGTAAAATTAACAGTAAAACAATGGAATATCACCACCGCATTTGCAAATAAAATAATCCAGAACTTATTCAGCAATTTCACTTTCCGAAAAAGATTGACATGCAACGTTCCTTCATTTTTATGTTTAGTTCAACAAAATAGTACCCTTAGAAGACGCCTAGCTTTTTTATGTGAGATTTTCGAATAGATAATTTATTCTTTTTTATTATTCTTTTACAATATTTCGTTAGTTTACAACTAAGGAATATAGGCATAAAGAAACATGCGGTCCATAGATAAGTGTCTTCCACTTCAAGTGCGAGTTAAAAAAAACGAAAAGTTCCTGCGGAAACGTGGTACGGAAAATGATTATTATTTTATGGGAAATATATTTTTTCTGCTTTTTTCATGGGACGTTCATGTTATTTTAAGACATCCGTGTACTGAACGCTTCCAGAAACATGCAAATTAGGGCAAATAATATTTGGGGCTAAACAGGAACATCTAGGTCTATTACTTACTAGCGCAGACCCGTGAAATATTATGGATATTATTTGTAGGATTAATAATTGTATATTAACTAAATAGTGCAGATCTTTGAAAACTTACGATGTCTAAGATAAGAAATTTCAATAAAAGAAATACTCATTTCAAATATTAAAAAGAAATACATATACACTGTGTTAAGGGACGTGCTTGACTTACTTTAACTAGTGATTCCTGACATTATTTGGAGTAAAAAATGTTAATTTAATTTTGGTCTCCGGTGACATTTTTGATGTTTTTTTTTTCTACAAAAACATAAAAAGTGGTAGTTGTTGGACAGTTGGAAGCGGTGTAAGGGGTTGATCCGTTACTCGGCTAAGTAACCAGTGACGACACGAGAAAGGATTTAAAAAAAAAAACTATTTTGAAGAGAAAAAAAAGAAGTCATTAAAAGAAATCACTGGTTAAAGTAATTCAAGTAGTAACCCTGTATATTACACTATAGATAGGTAGATACTAATAATAATAATAATAATAATGATTTATTGTTTTCCTTTTTTTACAAACATCTAAAGATAATGATATCCTCACTGGGATTTCCCGTGCTGAGGATTTCATTTACATATTATAATTTAATTATAAGAAACTAGCTGGGTTACACGGCTTCGCTCAGGACAATAAGATAGTGTTCTGGAATGTTGCACAATGATATTCCTGATTCCCTATTCCTGATCACTCCATGACATACTCCGCCACTCTTTCCACAACTTTCTACAGCTCTGTGGAACCTTCTAGAACTTTCCGGAAGACTGTTCTAGAAATTTCAAGAGGGCGAAACTTTCAGCCCTTATATCTTTAAAAGCACGCCCTTTAGGTAAAAACGGATACCCTTATTCCCTAGGGGGGATAGAGATCTACCACACCATATAACTCCCTTGATCGAACCGGGACTCGTTTCTGAGTTTTTGCGAGCTGCACGTTTTTTTTGGACTTTCTTTTATAATATATGCCATATTCAAATAAATAAAATGTTACTCCTTACATGTCCTTTCCCGTGCGTTCCCCTCCAGCGTTCCACTTCCACCTTCCCCACCACCGCTCTCCCGCTCCCCCGTCCCGCCAACCACCCTGGCACTGCATTTCTTGACTCCTCTCCCGCCCGGCCCGTAGCCGAAACTTTTTTCTAATACTAACAATTTCAAACTCGTGATATCTTTCTAATTAAATATCCGAATTGAAAAATTCAAAAAGTTAAATCAAGGTATTAAAGCTGTCTTGAATATGAAGTAATTTATTTTGATAAGGATTAAAACCAAGATATAAATAAAGAGCCTTTTCAAGCGGCGACATTAAAATTAAATTTTTAAAATAAAAGAATACTTATTGTGGCATAACCATAATAGTAAGACATATGCTGTAACGATCTTTTTTGTAAATAATGATGTGTTCTATAAAGTCGTCGTCAATTATTTTATTCTATCATCAATAGTTTTCGCAGCGCACGCGATTTAAAGAATATTTTAGGTAATTTTTTTACACCCTGGGTTACATTATTGAATTTTTAGTAGAGATGCCTATTTAAAAAAAATATATAATATAGCCTATGTCACCCAGGGATAGTGTAGCTTCCCAACAGCGAAACAATTTTTCAAATCAGTTCGCTGTTCGCCTATTCGATGCAAACAAACACACAAACAAACAAACAAACAAATATTACCTCTTTATATGGTGTGTTAGATTAATATGAATTTGTTATAAACATATAGGTATCGTGTAGTATTTTGTTAAATAATTAAAAATTAAATAAAATTGTGTTTTTTGTTTTATAATTCAGTTCAGTAGATTCGGTTTTAGTCTGTATTTGATATCAGTATATTTTCTATTTCTGTTCTCCCTATATTTAGTATCCAGCTTTTTATTTGAGATTTAAATGTTATACTGTTGAGGTTTTTAAGTGAGAGTGGTATTTTATTGTAAAGTTTAATACCATAATACAAGAAGCTTTTTTGCCCAAATGTTGTGTTAGTAGTTACTTGTTGGATATGTTTTTGACCATGAGATCTAGTGTTTCTAATGTACGTGTAAGTTGTCATTTCTTGGGTTTTGTACTTATGAATGTAAATGAGTATAGTTTTAGAATACAGTTGTTTAATTGACATGATGTTAAGATTGTTGAAGATTTCATCAGTGCTAGTTCTTACAGGAACTTTCAGTATAATTTTCATTATGGATTTTTGAGTTTTAATTAGTGGATTTAGTATGTTTTTATTTGCACTGACCCATCCGATAATACCGTATTCTAACAGTGATTGGCAGAGAGCCATGTAAATCTTGATTAAGTCTTTTTTAATGAGGACATTCCTGATAGTTTTGAAAAAATAACTTAGTTTTTTAATTTTATTATTTAAATAGGTAATGTGTTCGGTCCATTTTAAGTTTTGGTCATTTTTTAGACCCAGATACGTTAAATGGTCAACGTTTTCTAATGAAGGACAATTACAATGCTCATTTAAGTGATGCTGACTATGAATTTTCAAGTTCAGGTTTTCTTCAGAGTTTTTCTTATTTTTTATTTTGAAAGTGATGAATTTGGTTTTATTAGCATTAAGTGTAAGTGAATGGTAGTCTAGCCAATTTTTAATTCTTTTAAGTGTGTCTTCTGCTTTCTTAAATGTTTCTGCCCAATTTTTCCCATTTATTAGGAGAACAGTATCATCCGCAAAACTGATGATTTCTCCGTCACATTCTATGTGGCATAGGTCATTAATACAAATAAGGAACAGAATCGGACCCAGAATACTTCCCTGAGGCACCCCGAATTTGACATCAATACACTCACTGGTTATGTTGTTAAGTTTCACAGTTTGCTTTCTATTTCCCATGTTACTTTTTAAAAATATTAGTTCATTATCAGTAATTCCTATGTTCTCTAGTTTTTCAAAAAGATGTAAGTGATTTATTGTGTCGAACGCTTTAGAAAGGTCGAGAAATATGCCAATGCATTTTTTATGAGAGTCCAGAGAATTTTTAATATATTCAATTACTAAGGCTATGGCGTTGGATGTTCCTAAATTTTTTCTGAAGCCAAATTGTTTTGGTGATAATAGTTTATTTGATTCTAGGTAGTCGACGAGTTGAGTTTTAACTGTTATTTCTAAGATTTTAGATAATGTGTTTAGAATTGTGATTGGTGTGTAGTTATTGATATCTCTACGATTTCCTGATTTAAAGATTGGTGTAATAGTCCCTATTTTGAGTTGAGACGGAAATCTGCTTTCTGTGATAGATTTGTTTATTAGAAAGAGTATCGGTTCGGTAATTTCATCTTGTAAGAATTTTATTGTTTTCATTGTGATTTCATCACTACCAGATGAGGATGTTGATTTGAATTTAGATAACATTATTGTAAGTTCTTGTTTAGTGATTGGTTTTAGGGCAAATTTAATCCTTTGTGGATTTGGGTGTTTGTTTATGTTCGGGTTAAAGTGTTGAGGTTTGGTTATTTTGTTCGCTAAATTCGAGCCTATGTTTGCAAAAAAGTTGTTTGTGTAGTTAATTAGTTTATGTACGATTTTTTTGACCGAGAGTGTACCGTTATCTGTGTTGATTTCTTCCAACGGGTTTGTTTTGTTTTGATCTGTGTAGGTGATTTCTTTAATTATTTGCCAGATAAGTTTTGGATTATTATTGGATTGATCTATTTTAGATCTGTAGTAATTTTGTTTAGCCGATTTAGTAAGATTGGAGCAGATGTTTCTATAGTTTTTGTAAAATAGTTTTAAAGAAAAGTCATAAGGATTGTTTTTTACTTGCTGATGGATCTTGTCTCTTTTTCTTATACATTTAAGTAGGCCAGGTGTGATCCAAGCTTTTTTGATAATTTTATTGTGTGAATACGTGTAAGTTTTTATTGAAGTGTGGTTTTGTATTTTTAATTGCAAGTGTTCAATAAACATTTTCCAAGCAACTTCTATGTCTTCAGCTTTATATATTGACTCCCAGGTTTCAGTTTGTAGTGATTTTTTTAGTTTTGTATAGTCTATAACACGTTTATTCTAAAAAAAATTTTGAGTCGATGGTCGATTTTTCTTTGCATGAATGTTAAGAATTAAAGTGTAGTGATCAGTGATGGTGGATTGATGTATGATTGTGGAGTATTTTTTATTCGTTTTTGCCATTATGTGGTCAATGCAAGTTTGCGAGGGGATTGATTTATTCATTTTGTGATCCACTCTTGTTGGTTCCCTTATTGCGGCAGACATCCCGTGGGAGAGGAGGAGTAATTGGTACTCCTGTGTTTGTGGATGTTGCCTTCCAGTATCCAGTATATTAATGTTAATATCCCCAATAATGAACAGGTTCCTGATGTTTCGTTCTTGAAGTAGTATGGAGTCTAGTGATCCAAGAAATGGTGATAAATTTGCAGATGAAGGCGATCTGTAGATAGCGAAGATGCATGTATCTAGATCGAGTTTTATTTTCAAACAGTTTGCGTCTTGTAGTTCAATTTCTTCTATTTTGCATTCCATCTTATTTTTACAATATACAATTACTCCGTCGTTTTGATGTTTGTGAAGTTAAGTATTGAAGACTTTGTAGTTGTTGATGTTTTTATGCACATATGTTGAGGAATTTATCCAACATTCTGTAAGGATTAATAAGTCAGGTTCTAAATTTAATTCATTTATCAGCACAGTGAAATCCTCGAAGTTTTTGTTAATACTTCGAATGTTTTGATGAATTATGTTCAGGATCGGGAACTCGTCCTGGAGTATACGGTTTAACATGCAGGTATTTGTGGTGATTATTGGTTGAGGTATCAGTTTTTCAAGTGTTTCCGTTGTGAAAGAGGCCATTATAAAGATATTTTTATTTTTTATTTTATTTATATTTGGGAAAGTTGACAGGAAATCATAAACTACACAATAATATAATTATAAAATGGTTAATTATGCCAATTATAAACTTTCCACAGATAATAATAATAAATTAATGTGTGACATTATAAAGGTGTTTACTTAATAAGTTCATTTTTAGTTACATTATGTGAGGGGGGGGGAGGAGAAATATAGGATAAGGATTAAAAAGCGGAGGGAGAGGGGTAGATTGAACTTCCTAGTTTGAGTCATTTTGCTTAGTGAGATTTTGTTTTATGTCATGTAACGTCGAGTTAAAAATGTCAATGTGGTAATAATTTAAGTTGAATGAATGTGTGGATCTGTAGATAAATGAGTTATGTTTGGAGTTAGTCTTGCAAAGAGGAAGATTAAAAGTAAGCGACTGTCTACTGTTGCGATTAGGAACGTGGAATGATAGGCGTTGAAGAAGATCAGGACTATCGATTGAGTTATGTATAATTTTAAATAACATTACCGAATCTGCTATATTTCTTCGACAAGTTAGCGTCTGTATTTTGAAGAATTTGGCAGAGTCTTCATTACTAACATGAGATCGAAAAGAACGGAAATTGAGATACCTTAAAAATCTATTTTGAACACTTTCAATTCTATTTTTGTGTACTGCATAGCCTGGGTTCCATACTTGAGATGCGTATTCAAGAATACTACGAACATATGAGAAATATAGTGTTTTGAAAGTAGTAAGGTCTTTGAATTGTTTACATGAGCGGATTATGAAACCAAGCATAGAAGATGCATTAGTGACTATGTGGTCGATATGTTTATTAAAATTCAGTTTACTATCAAGTATAACCCCAAGGTCCTTACTTTCGAATTTGATAGATAACGGTACAAGATTGATTGAGTATTCATGGATAAATACGTTTTTATTCCTAGTAAAGCGCACAACGAAGTACTTAGATATATTTATTTCCAGACAATGGGCATTACAATACCTGCTGAAACATTGCAAATCATCTTGCAGCTTCAGACAGTCCTCTATTGACTTTATAGGTAAGTAGATTTTCATGTCATCGGCATACAGGATGGTTTGCGAGTTTAAGAAACAGTTACCGACATCATTGATATATATGTTGAATAATAATGGTCCCAACAAGCTGCCTTGAGGAACTCCCGATGTGACAGCAACAGAATCGGATTTAAATCCTGCAACCACTACTATTTGACTACGGTTGGAGATATAAGAAGAGAGCCAACGATAAAGATTGCCGTGAATACCAATTTCCAAAAGCTTCTTTAACAGAGTTGCGTGATCGACCCTGTCAAACGCCTTACTAAAGTCGGTATAGACAGTGTCCTTTTGTATTCTGTTATCCAAATTATCCTGGAGGTACTCTGTGAAAGTTAAAAGATTTGTGGTTGTTGATTTACCACTAATGAAACCGTGTTGGTTCATATTCAGGCTAGATTTAAGAGCAGCATATAGTCGATCGTAGACTATTTTTTCAAAAATTTTGTTAAATATACAAAGTTTGGAGATTGGTCTGTAGTTTGTGACATCAGTTTTTTTACCATTCTTGAAGATGGGAGACACAAACGCGGATTTCCATATAACAGGGACAGTGCATTGGGTTAGGGAGCGATTGAAAATCAAAGAAAGGGGTAAGGCTAGATTGTGTGCACATCGTTTAATAAGGATAGAAGGTATTTCGTCAGGACCGGCACCTTTGCTAGTATCAATTATCTTAAGGTGTTTTAAGACAATTTCTCGTGTCACCTCAATATTGCTTATATTGGATGTATGGTTTCCGGCGTCAGTTGGAACACTGGCAAGTGGATTGGAGGGCTTACTGAAAACCGAACTGAAAAATTCTGAAAATAAATTTGCAACGCCTGTTCCATTATCGGCTCTCAGTTCTCCGTGATACATACATTTTGGGACACCTTGGGATTTGTTAGAGGATTTTATAGAGTAGATGGAGTGTATATAGGGGTTTTTTTTTTTTAAATCATCTTAATAGGTATATCGTTGAGATGTCTTATTTCGATAACCTTTGAGTCTTTAGTTTTTCTTATAAGAATTTTTCCATCTTTAACCCAAACATATTTATATTCTTTTTCTAGGGCTCTTTGTTTGGTGTTCCAATGTAAATTTTTGTAGTACTGTGTTAATGCCGCATTTAGATAGACGTATTGGGCTCCTTCCCCGTTGAATTTTTTTATTGGGTCACTATGTTTAGCAGCTAACATGATGTGTACTTTTTTATTGTCTACAAAATTAATTGTGATTTTTTTTGGTTGTTTGGTTTGGAAGTTGTAATTTTAAAGGTGTCCTCTGGTGATATGGTAACGCCTGCGAGCTCAGCGATCTGGCTTACAGTATGGGCTGGGGGTATGTTTTCCTGTAATTTAAGGCCACTTATTTCAATTCTTATTTTAATTACTTATTTTAATTACTTTGTCGCTTATCAAAATTCTTGATACATCTGTTCCAAATTTGAAAAATATTTTTTTTAAAGTTCTGTTAAAATATTAAAGGTACTCGTATTGTAGGAACATACTCTATCATTTGTGTCAATTTTTGACCCAATCACTTAAATTCAAAACAAATTCAAGTTAATTGAACCAGAGTTACACCCTTAGACAGACCCACGTCTAAAATCAATATTTTTATTATTAATTACTGATTATGTCGGTTCTATCCCAAATGTCCCGAAAGTTACAGCTTAAAAAATAAATTAACGAAAATAACGCGTTACTGGGAAATTCCTGTACTTGAATCAGTGATTATTGTACAGCTCATTCATTTTCAATTCTCTGCATTCTTTATCATTTCCAATGTATGTCTGTTTTTCCTGACTGATAATCTCCCGAGAATTAAGAATGTAATGTGAGTAATAAACGTGAAGGTTATTTTTAAATAAAACAAGAAATTAAAACTCTTATGTTTGGTACACAAGAACTTGTTAAAAACCCAATCAACTACAAGCTAACAAATACGTATAAATAAGTTCTGTGATAAAAATCACCGCTTCCTTTGAAGACGTTATTTTTTAAAGTTATGACACTCTTAATGAATACACACATTCCTCGTATGAAACCATCAAATTACGTGTATTTTTAATGGCTACCCAATTACTTTCATTAATTAGAAGCGGGGGGCTACGAAACAGTAGCTAAAGCCCTTAATTTATATAAGAATTCATCCCCTTACTTGTGGACTATAAGTTGCATGCTGTGCGGATGGGACTCTAACTATTATGTGAGCAAGCCTTGATATAACCCAGTCATTCTCAAAATGTACATGTCGCCCTGTGGCAACTATCTTCGAGACAAGTGTACAATTTGGGAGGCGGGTATGGGTACCGCCAACCAACACCTCTGCCATGGGTCACCCCAAGTGGTTCGCTACGTTTGGTGACTTAGCAGGGGTGCCCGGGTTCACAAGGTTAGGTTTGTCTGGATCTTGGCGGAGGATGCGTCTGCCCACCAACTGCGCCGGATCGAGAGAGACTGGTTAAGGAAGACCTGTAGACCTCTCGGACTCTCGGAACATCGCTTTACCCGCAGTGGGGGAAATTGAATCACACGTCTGTCACTCTAGGATACACTGACCCCCAGATTCTTACCTACCCCTCAAACCTTTTCCATTCCCACGACTTCCTCTCCTTCCTTTCCCTAAAAAGACTCTCCACACAGCATCCTCAAAGATGACATAGGCCTTGAGGGGAATTATTTTCCGCAAGGCCTCCTGTGTGGAGCTAATGTAAAAGAAAGGCCCTCTAGCAAAGTCAATCGATAAGGATAACTTTCGGTAATTTCTCATCGTTTCCTAGCATGACTGCAGGCTGCTAACGAATAAGTATCAGTTTACAATGACTAAGTGTTCTTAATATATTCGACATCAACTGTTGTTTGTACGTTAACGATCTGCAGTTTTCATAAAGAAATTTCTGAAAGTATTCCTATCAATCGATCGAGTGTGCTTGAGGGCCAGTGAGGATTAAAAAGTGGGAAGTGTGTAAGCCAAAAGTGGGAATTTGAACGACAGCAAGCAGACGCGACGGTGACGGATATAAGAAGACATAAAAAAAAATTGTCGTAAGAAATATCTTCAACGTATATAAATAGCGAAAAAAGTTTTCCTTGAGGAAAGGGGGGGGGGGGGTGGAAAATACTTTGGAAAGGACGGTGAATCAAATAAGTTTGGGAAACTGTGCTTTAACTGATTGTCTAATTGGGTAGGATGGTGGGGACAGGGGATGCGGTAGAAGCCAAGAAGAGAAGTTGGGAAGTCGGGAAGCCGGAGTCGAGGATCCCGCAGGGAATGATATTATCTCACCCGCTGATCATGCGCGGTAAATACAGAAAAGTAGCGCAGCTATTATTATTGGACGAGTGTTCTGAAGATTTACGATTGAACCGCTCCGTAGGAATCTTAATCAATTTACCTTTTTAACTGAACGGTTGCGTATTCCGCAAAACACAGGCTTACAGCCTACAGTACAATCACCAATATTGTTTCTTTAATTAATCTTACTAATATTATAAACTCAAAAGTTTGTATGAATGTATGTGTGTTTGTTACTCTTCCACGCAAAAACACTACTGAATGGATTTTAATGAAAATTTACAATAATATAGCACATCAGAATAACATATAGGCTATAATTATAAAGGGACGCGGGGGGGGGGGACGCTCGGGAAAGGTGATTCAGGGAGGAAACAATGTATTTATTTGAATATATAGCATTGCAACGCATGCCTGGAACCAGCTAGTACATAATAAATACGGAGCCAACAATATGACGCCATTTATACATGAAACCAGCGATTTTTAATAAACTAAATATTGGAGGAAAATAAGAGGCCATGCGCCACAATGACAAAGCTATCTGTACTATCTGTAGCAATAAATGAACAATCAATGTATCTTTGAATATCTAAATGTATTTATGCATATTGTGCACATATATTTATGCATATTGTGTACTTATAATTAAGTTAAATTTACCTTTTCTTATGCATAATTACGTTAAATTTAACCAATTATTCTAATAATTGAGATAAATATTTAATTAAAAAACTAGATATATGTTGAAATGATAAATTGATTTGGTGGAACCTGCAAGCTAGCTGTCAAGTGAAAGTTTTGTAGGATTGCCTCTTGTTAACACTATAAACTATATATTGTAATTAAGTTTGAACAAATAATATTAAATAAAAATATATGTATGTCTAAATAAATAAATAAATGTTTTAGGTAAACCCTGATGAAGTAAGCGTTGCTTACGAAACATGTTGCTTTTTAAACAAAAAAAATGGTTAAAACTAAGTATTTTATTAATTTTGAAAAAAATCATTTCCGAACTCACGTTGCTGACTGAAAGCAGTTGAATTGACAAATTCAAACAAAAACATTACAGAAAAAAAAATCATGACACCAGGGCTCATATCTCGACATTGAAACAAAGAGTTTTTTTTGCTTTTTCAAAGACGATGCTATTGCTATTCCCATTAAAATTACACGTAATAAAAACTCCTAGTTGCTCCGACACTTCAACTTTATTCAACTCTAAAGTAGGCATGATGTTTGACGTTTTAGGCGTTAAATCCCACCAGTTATTTGGTCGTATGGGAAAACCTGAAAACCAATTACCTGTCTATTACGTAAACATTTACACGTTAACACTACCTACATTATACAGTCCGGTTAAATATTCAAGTTAATATAGGAATGTTTATTCCCCCTGATATTTAATCACTACACTATCAGAAAGATTTCATCTCTGAAAAAAAGAGTATTTTATTGCGCCCTGTGATACAAGCTTAACGATCATGTATCTGGTAGCCGTTTAAAGGCTTTTTATTGAAATTTATTTTTACTTGATCACGGGCGAAGAATTTTTCAGAAGCTTGGAAACTTTTTACATTCACCGTATTAAATTGATTCTGCCATCGTACCTAATATTTGAAAATATCTTTGATCGAATATACATACATCTAGTTTATTGTAAAATTTAAATAATGAACTTCAGCAAACAAAAATATTTACATTATTCATGTTTTAACTTGAAAATTTGCTTCGGAGTTTCTTTGTATAGAAAATGCAATAATTCTAAACCTAATTCAAACATTGAAACAAATTATATAAAATATAAAAGTATTACATACATACGCATTAGAAAAAAAAGAAAAGGTTAATAAAACAGGTGGAGATATGAAAGCTGGGATCACCTAAGCTAAGCCACCGCGGCAACCTTCCAACCCACCATAAATATAATAAGTATTTTTAAAATCTTGAATTTTTATACATTAGAGGCCTTCAAACATATAAACAATATTTTTTACTATATTATTTAAAATAATATCTTTTAAATTAATAAGTCAATCCTAAGTGTAAAAGATCCCAATTTTCTACAAAAATATTATTATGTATCAGTAGATGATGTTTAACTTTTTTTATGTAAATACCTCACAAGGGGCTCTCAGCTGCTCCCATCTAAAGCCAGTTAGACTATAGTATCCCCAATTGGGGTATGTTGTGAAGCTGAAGTTATGTGGGGAGGGGAAGGAGATGGGAAATAGAAAGGTAGGGAAGGGATGTACCTGGATATTCAGATCTGGTCAACAAACACGGCTAAAGCCATTTCAAGCAACGTTTCAATTCTGAATGGTGGTCTTACACCAGTGCGATACTGAGAGTATCTTTCTCTCTGGAACGTGCCGAAAATTTACTATATATTATTTTTAATGAATTAATTGTGAAACAACACAAATTAATCATTGGAGGTTGCCCAAACACTTTCCCACGGCGTTCTAAGGAAACAGACGGTTTCATCCTTTACCGTACACCTCAGTACTTTACTACTTTTTATTTAAAAATGTTTCTAGACCTCAAATGTCCGGGCATACATTGCTAGCAGGCAGTATGCGAGTGCGTACATGTTGTTAGTTATTTATTTCACAGTATCACGTCTCATCTCCGCCACTTGATGTAGCTGAAATAAAAGTTTATTATTATGTAGAAAGAAAAGTTAATAGAATAAAGAAAAAAAAAATTCAAATAAAATTTATTTTTCCACGCCGGGATTCGATTAAAAAAAGTAGTATATTGCAAGGTTTATTTATTCCTTATCCTAATAATTATTTAGACTACTGCTTTCCCAATTAAAAAAAAAAACAATATGGATTATAAGCTAAGTTAACAAGCAGCTTTTAAAACAGGTAGTGTGTCCGTCCGTCATATTTGAATATCACACAACAGACACGGAGCTTAACGCTAAGCTCCCTGACCTGTGATTAATGCCTCACACCGCTCATGCTCATATTCAAACTTAGGCTCAAATTACAGAACCATATCATTCATTATATTCCAAAGCGTGGAGTTTAAGCAATAAAACCTCTGAAAAAATGAGATGTCCATACTAGATATTAAAAAAACGTTAAAAGTGCTAATGCAAATTCATAGGAGAAATTAAAGCTCGGAAACCAATTATAAAGATTATTTTAAAACTACCGATCGCAAGCAGTTGATCAAAATTTTAGGAGAATCTGTGTTTTGGACATTACGCAACTTTATGCCAAAGACATACTCGCATACCTTTTCAAACAAATAACTGTTTTTGACAATATCCAAACTGTTCGCGATACTAGAACCAAAAGGCATTTTCTCTTAAGGGCATGATCCCTTTCATTAAAACAACTTTTGGACACAGCAATTTTAAATACTTTGCAATAAAGCCATACAATGCACTTCCACTTGCCATTAGACAGAACACAAATTATTTCATATAAATCAGACACCAAGTCTTGGATCATCAGCCAAGACGGATCAAACGTCAACGATTTTTATTGGCATTTATTTCCAATTGCACGATGCTGGTTGCGTTTTTTTAAATGTAATATTGTGTTTTTATTTGTATTTTGGTTGTGATATAAAGTGCACCTGCTGTCAACATAGAATTTCCTAGTGAGACAGGCACAGCACATCACCATTATAATGTAATTAATAAAAATGAAATGTATAAATTTTTTTTAAATATTCTTTTATCATATATATTGTATGTGATTTTAATGGGAATTTATTTATCACGAAACAACTAATATCTGCTTTTCAGACAGACGTCACCGTTTGCGTTCTAAGGTTAAAACATGAAGGTGGATTATATTAGTTATTATTAATGCAGTATTATTAATATTAATCCTAAAAAAATAGCACTTATGAGAGAAACCTTGGGATAACTTATATTCGCTAAAACATTAATTTAATTTAAAATACTATATTATCCTATATTACATACATATATAATTATAATTTGATAATAAATTTAAAAGTTTTCTTAATTGAATTTTCCAAACGTCATTTACAATTGCAGTGTAATTTGTTTATTGGTTATTCATTACTAATTATTTGTATTGCGCTTGCATATTTTTAAAATCCCAAAATTTATCGAATAACACCATTAATTTCGTACGTAATGAGAAGTTTAGTTCGTATTTATTAATATGAGGATAGGCGTCCGTAAATTTCTCTGAAAAGCGTTGAAAAAAGACTGTCATATTCATTCACAATTTTTTTACAAGTCAATAAAGGTAGATATGTTACAAATTTATATCGTTCATATTTCATTAAGGTAGCTAAACATAAAACAACATCAAAGGCTGAAAAATCACTATAAGTTTTTAACGAGTAACACCTCAAATTGTAATATTCAATCTTTCATTTGAGAATCATTATATTATTGTCTTCAGTGATTAAAAAAAATTATATGGGCTATTGAAAAATATATACGTAGTAGATATCACTTATTTAGAATTAAAATGAAAAGCTCGCGTGGAGATAGTGTCAGTAACACCCGTAGCAAGCCTTGTCTTGTAATACGTCCCTAGGAAGATGTCAGGCCAATCGCTCCAGTTTAAATGTTAAGATATGTTAAGAAATATATGGCCATTAAAATCAAGTTGGCTTTACGGTAGCAATTCAGATGTGTATCTGCGTGTTGTTTTATTTTGAAGGTATTCGGCTGGACGCGTTTTTTATACCACATATTTGTTCCATGATCAACTCTTATCAATTCGAATGGTTTTAGTGCTTTTTAATATTTTGTTTGGGTCGTCAAATGCCTCTAATAAGGTAGTGAATGATTTATGTGTAGGCTGCTTGGAGGGAACTTCATAATGTATGTTATCCCCAATCTACACATTTCTCATTTATTATTTTAAATATTAACTCCACACGGGAGGTAATCTTTGTGGACGCTGCGAAGACAAATTTTAAAAAAGAGTAAGGAGTGAGCCTAGGATTTGAAGACATTTATTTTGAGGGAGAAAATACAAAGGCTGCACGTCATTCCACTATTTCTTATTTCCACTATTCCATTATTTCTTCCGACTATCGCTGCATTACCACACTATAATATTGGTCTTATAAAAAATTCGATGTTACATGTTACCGTAAAATAATACTTTATAAACAAAAAAAATTCTAGTACAAAGGTTTTAGGTACATTTTCAAAAAAAAAGTGAATAACCCTAAATGATGTTGATGGTTTCAGCATTGGTAAACCACCCAATGAGACCAACATTATTGAATTGTACTATGAATTGTAAAATGTTGTATCAAAATAAAATTAAAGGACTCAAAATTTTAAATGAAGCCATAAAAAAATATCAATGTTAAAAGAGATTAAGATGATTGCAATTTCAAGCCTCACAGCTAAATAATTACTAAAGTAAGTAGTTTTGTAAGTAAGTACCTATTTTTATTAATGCAATACTAAGTTATTACTTCAATAATAGCAAATTCACTGTATGGCTTCATTTTAATTCGATAAAATAACTCACTTTGTACACACCTTGATACATAATACACTTGTACGACACCTTTAGATCATAGAAGAACTGAGATATTGGTAACACAAACAGAGCATCTCCTTATTCCAACGATTGGGAAAATTTATTGAGAGATAATTGAATAATAAAATTATTTGATTTCATGTTCCACAGGAACATACTCTTAAATGCTCCCCAGTGTTCAGATATTTAACTAAATAATAGGTATTAACATAAATAAAATTACCACCCAAATAGCCAGATATCCCTCTTCATCTGTACCTCTCTTTGCCTAATTTATTTATGAAATAATTGGCGAATATTGAATTACCCGTTTCAGTGATGTCCACACAGCCTTCAAGCTGCCTACGGAATGTAACCACTTTCTACAAAGTAATATTGACCGACGTGAACATATTGCTACGATAAATCAAAAATTTAAGCTCTTATCTTTGTCTCTTTCAATATTGTCAGAAACAAGTTTTGTTGGTGTAATGTTTTTATTATGTAAATGTGTTCGACTTTTTAAGCTTATAATCAAAGCCTTTATTTTAATGGCTTCCCATAAGAACTTAATTGAAGCAATAAGTACCACTCCGAGTATGTTCGAGTGAATATTAATCTATCGACCCCTAAGATCGGGAAGCAAGCATGCTGCGGCCCAGCACCAAAGCACCAATACTCAGTGGCAGTTTGGTAGTGAGGATAAGGAAGAAAATGGTAAGAAGTGTAGAAGGTAGACGTAACGCAGACGGGTTATATGATAAGCTACCAGTGTTGAACAAACAGGCGCGACACCATAATAAGAAATTAAGGTTTTTATTCAGTCCGATATATTCCTACTTAAAGACCAGTGAGTGCGTGAGGAAATATCGCTAAATCTTGGGATCGTAAAAACGATTTTTCTCTTATATCGAGGGAATTTTTGGTTCAAGAAAATTGACAGTTTTTTTATGTGCTTCGTAAATATTTGTTAGATTTATATTACAGTAGTTACTTAAAAATAAATTTTTATAATTAAATGCAATTATTACATAATGCGGGTAGAAAAAAGAGGATTTAAGTTATATGATACAGGTTACTTTACTTATAATAATAATATAGTATTTATATACCGCAGTTTTGTGTTATTTCACTTCAAGTGCTACTAAAATAAACTTAAAAGTAATTCTATAGTGCTCCTTACGAGTCCTTACAAAAATTGAACTGAGAATATACATACAGTATATGACAAGCAATGCCAAAAGAACAAAATTAACAACAACAGTGCTATTTTGGCACAGGACAATATATAATGATAGGTTCTGGATGCGTTTATTCCTTTTTCTGTCTAAAATTTCAACAAACCTTCATCCCCCTAGGAATAAAAGCGAATCAAATTTCACACACGCTTATCAGTAAGGGTTAAGTGTATAGGTATATATATATAGGAATAAATCCTGTAATTTAAAAAAACCAATATAATTTTCTCATCCAACCCCTCCATTCCCCATTCCCCCTGCGACCACGGCACAGGTTCTGACGATTTCGATAGTATAAAGGTGATAGTCTAAATCTATTGAATTTGGAGGAAATCTTTGCACTGTACCATATGTAAAATTTATTTCGGGGATAACATACTTAATATCACGAACTTGCACGGCTTTTTTTCGGTTGGGCCTGACTGGGTCCAGCAAAGTACGACAGAGTACAGTTGTAGTCGGTTGTTACTCGGTAGCAACGCGGGAGATTGATTCTGTGCAGCTCGCTAAGCATTAATCAAGAGGGGAATACATATAAAGCAGCCCGATAAAAAAATAAACTGGAAACATTTATATGGACCTATCTTGATCGTCCACGTTATACATGCATACCTAAACCTATGTACATTCGCGTTGATAAATCGACTCATTGTTTTCCGGGTGTCGTGGCTACCGTACGGCAGCTAATGGCCGCATTCGTCATAAAAAATAATAAATGCCTCTCAAAAGCATATAATCATTCCTCATAACTATCGGAGAATGAAATGGTTTGACAATGCCGTATTTCGTAACGCATTCTTGGCCGGGGGCATTCAAGCTGAATGCTTTTACAATAATATACACCGAATCTCTTTAATCTCGTTTCCTTTGGAACTTTCATATTTAAACGATTGAGATAATAGTACGTACTTACCTCGGCAAAGACTTTTAATATAAACTCATTGATTAATTATGCCTACTATTCTCCTCACTTGGCGAGAACACCTGAGGGAGCCCGAGTGCGAGAGTGTAGTTGAGACGATCGACTCGCCTCGCCGTTTTTAGCTCGCCTCTCATCTGTTTTTGTATAACCTAGTTAAAGAACGCTAGGCGAAACACTCCACAGGCGAACGCAGCCTCAAGATAACCAACCAAGATTCAAGAAACAACTGTGCGATACAAGAGTGAAGAGGTAGCACTAGGGTTTCACCCCCGTGAAAAGTTTGACGGAGTACCGAGCAACATTTATTTAATGCTAGCTGGTCCCCGGCATGCGTTGCAATGCCATATTCAAAGAAATAAGTTATTTCTACCTGCATGTCCTTTCTCGTGCGTCCCCGTTCCCCTCCAGCGTCCCTTCCCCTCCTGCGTTCCCCTTCCACCTTCCCCGCCTTCTCTCTCCCCTCTCCCGTTCCGCCAACCCCCTTCCCGCGTTCCATACATTCAGTCCCAGTAAATTCGGTTTTCAAACAGCTCGCTTGCCACCCATTACAATTTTTTTATTCAAATTTTCATTTTTAATAAATTACAAATATTCATTTTTGTATATTATAAGAACAATCAATCAAATTTGGTACATAAAATAGGTACCTATTTAAAATATCTATAATTCTTGATTCGATTCGATTTGATAGTATTAGGCGAGGACTTTAAATAAATTAATTAATTTAAAGAGTTTCGAAAATTGAATTTTGTTTTAACAGTCAACTGTTTTGCAAAATGTCATTCTCAAATTTTTGACAGTTTTGCAAAAGTTTTTGTAATGGTTGAAAAGCTTTTCAGATGTATTGTCATGTGGTTGTAATAATCCAGAAACCTTCGCGGGGATAAAGAAGGTATTTTGAAAGTTTCAAATATTTCTTATGCTTAATATAGCATACATAGACATCTCATACACTCACATAATATATACATTGACGGAAGCAAGCATATTTTGATTTTTATATATACCTATAGATAGATTTTAATCCCGCACAAGAGATCTTACTGATCGGAGCCAGTGGGTTTATGGCATTCCGAATCAGAATGTATGTTGAGGCTAATAAGAGTAGGAAGGGGAATAATACTAATGTGAAATCTGATTAGCATTAAAAAGATATTTCTACAAATCTTCTCCAGACTTGTAAATCTCAATATTATGTCTTGACCACGTCTTAATTCAAGGGCATAATTCTCATGGCAATCGGGACCTTTTTTGCCCCTGTAAAAAGTGTATTTACAATGTAAGATAAATAATGATATGCAAACTGTCGGGACATAGTTTGATTGGCTTTTATTGCGTCTCCATCCTGACAAGCTGACTCGGGTCATTTACACCGTCTCTCGGGGTTCAATACCACTCATGACATGACTGCTTCCCAGCCAGCCTGCTGCCTCATGCCTATACTGTCTCATGCCTCTGATAACCCGCAATAGCCACGGCCTTACTGGGAGGGACTTCATAATGTCTCTTCATAAAAACCATCGTCAAATAATAATGAGAATTATTTATAGATTTTATGCAGCGATGCATTATTATTTCGAGAAGCACAAACATTATACAAGGTATTAGCAGGGAATTTATTCTGACAATTATATTAATGCAGATATTTTAATTTGAAAATGATCATCTGATATATAAATAGTGGACAGAAAACAACAAAACATTTTTATGGTGTCGTCTTTTAGAATACAGGTGCGAATTAAATCTTTTTTCGAGTTTGATCGTTCAAATTGGCATTTGTAAATAACTATTTTACCTAACTTAACTTAACTAAACAATTTTTAAAGGAGAAAAACGGTACTAACCAAACATAAGCTAGATAAACACATAACTTATGGCAAAGAAATATGTATGTGTATGTAAGTTAGGGGTGAAAGTTTTAATTAAGTTTATTTCATAATTTAATTAATAACAGATCACTTTGTATAAACCACTTTTTAATAAACAATATCGACATGTTTCAATAACCAATATGTTTTAATTTGCCAACCATATTTTGGAAACAAGTCATTCTTTTGATATTAATACAGGTCTTAAAATTTTACACACTAATACTACGGGCATACAATTGGATAATTTAGAAATTTTAGAAATTAGAAAAAGCGTTAATAGTAATTTAAATATTATAAATAACCAAACATTTTTTAAAAATAGCCATCTTTTAAATTTATTTTCTTATTAATACTTACAATAATTATTTATTTTTTGATTTAGACTAATTATTTTAATTACTTGTTCTTTAAAGTTTTTTATTATCTAAATGCAATTTTATTTTTCTTTAAATAATTTTTATATTTAATTTTGTATAACTATTTTTATGATTTTTAAGAAATTAATCACCTCTACTTTTTAATATTTCGTCTATGTTATAGTTTATTCTTATTTGTCTATACTTGTTTGTCATTTATTTTTCTTTATATTAACATATCCTGAAGAAGATAACATTGTTATTGAAACATGTCGATATTGTTTATTAAAAAGTGATTTATACAAAGTTATCTGTTATTAATTAAATAATAAATAATGCCACAAAGTTATTTTGCAAAGTTTGAAGAAGTTATTTCATAATGTTCAGACTTTACAGTACCTCGTCACGCAGATGCTCGTTTAGACTTTAATAAAAAAAAATAAAAAAAACACTGATTATTTTACAATTCAAAGTCCGAAGTCAAAGCGTGGTACCCATAGACATACACCCGTGGTGGTACATACAGAATGTATTTTTTTCGTGTGCCGAAATTAATTTCATTGTTAATAAAATACTGAAAGTTATTAAAATAGTTTTTCTCATATTAGGACTGAATTATATAAATTAATAGATAAGTGCTATGTGCATGTATTATGGAAGCGTATACCGATGCATAAATACATTTAATGCAAAGGCTTTTTTTTCTGACTCTGGCTGCATTACTGATAATATTGACCTAATAAAAATAAAATTAACGTAAAATCATACTTTAGAAACGTAAAATTTTCGAGTACAAAGTTTTTAGATATGTTTTCAAAAATAAATTTGTGAATAACCCAAAATAACATTGATTAAAGGACTCAACATTTTGAATGAGGTCTTAACAAATTTTAATATAAAAGGAGATTAAAAAGATTGCAATTTCAAGCTTCACGTCTAAATATTAACAATGTTTGTAAGTTTATTAATGCAAAAATAAGGTGTTATTTCAATACCTTAATTGCGAAGTCACTGGGAGGCGTCATATTAATTCGATAAAATAACTATCTTTGTATACACCTTGATACACAATACGCAGGATACAATCAACAATATTAAATCGATTGATACTTAGAACGGTTTTATTGAAAAATCACCTCCTGATGAAGAAGAATCCATTGGTTTTGTAACAAGTTGATAATTTTTATTAAATGGCGGTGTATAAAAAGTTTGTTATTTTATTTACTTAAATTATTTGTTTAATTTTATATAATAAATTCATTTTAATAGATCTTGCTTTATAAACATTGATTCTAATATCTATAGTTTATATTATTCTGGATGTTTAGGCATTGTCTCTTTTGTAATTATTATAAGCAATACGCATTTTAGGCGATTCATATTAATTAAAGTAATTAGAAAAGTGAGCGTTCGAATGAGAATTATTAAAGCTGAAAACACCTTCGAGTAACAATGAGAGATAAAAAATAATGTTTGGCAAATTACACACCGAGAATATTGTCATACAAAACATAATGCACACTAAAAATACCCACATTAGTTAAAAAATATGTAGCTTGGTGAATCATGTGATGTTAATGTCTCCAATTAACGTTGGGACTGCAAATATGCCTCTGCAAATGTGCAATTATTATACTTTGTAATGTAGGTTTGTGGTTAAAATACAACAATAAATTGCCTAGGATTTTAATCATTATTTTTTTATGTTCTTCGTGATCTCTCATTATGATAAGTTGGTATGTCATTTAAAAACAGGAAAGCAAACGGTGTGGCGATTTAATTTTACCAGAGAATTATATTTGTACACTTTTTTAAATCTAAATAACGATAGTCTGGCATTTAGAAAGTATAAATGATTTCTTTAATTTTAAATCTTTAAAAGTGAAAAACTTTCGATACGTAAAAATATTTTTCATGGGTCTTTGCAGTCGCAACCCAAAGTATCAGATAAATTATTTTTTAAGCCGCCGCTACCCGAATTTCTACCGATTTCTTACATATCTCCGTTAAAAAATTTGAAGTTTTTAAGCTCTTAAAAAATATATGTTATTTTTGACGATACTATCTAGAAGTGTTCCACGACGAAACGCAAATTATAAGAAATTCCCTCGATAGAAAAATATCGGCAAGTATTCTCCGAAAATTATTATTATAAATACGTTCATTTCACTTATTTTAGAAGTAATATGAAATAAAAAAATCAGTGTTTCTTTAAATGCTATTTCAGATGTTCCTCAACGTGATTTTTGCTCTATTTTAAGCAAGTCGTGTTTTATTAAACATTTTCACAATTTTCGCTTCAATTTCATCGTTTTAAATATTAGCGCGCTCTCTCCAACATTCGTAATTTTATATCTCTCCGTCTTCTTCTTTTTGGGCGGAGATACGGCTCCTTAACCAAACAGTTTGTTAGAAAACTTCCCGGAGTGAATACAACTTGTTCATATGAATCAAATAAACTATGCATATTGTTTTTTTTACATGTTACGCATTGGTTAATTTATTATAAATGTCAACTAGTTAAAACTTATGAAAGTGATCAAGAAATCAAAATATTCAACAGGATCTAATGGATCTATGATTCACCCAATTCAGGGAATTTTGTGAGGAGAGTTCACGGGGGAAGAAAAATAATGTGAAGAAGTCTAGGAAGTGGCTGATTCACACCTAGTTACCAAACACAGGTAAAGCGATTTGAAAGTAGGTACTCAAATGGTGTCCTCGCGATATCAAGAAAACGACACAAAACGAACACTTCCACTCAGGAACACGATGCAAAAAAATCTATGAAAAATTGTTCGTAAAATACTTAATTAATAATTCGTTGTTGTCTTAGATTGAACCCCGAGATTTATTTTATTTATTTATTAAGACATACACTACACAGTACACTTCGATACAAGTTATGGATACATTTAATTAAATTATTTCATGGTTTTAGTATATATTACGTAAGTCCGTGGAATTTCGGTAGGTAATTTCGCCTGAGATGATTAACGGTTCTTAAAACTCAACTATTGAATGTATGAGTAATAGTAATAAAGAGGAAGAAAGTATGTGGAGAGAAGGAGAAATTTTGTAATCAAGAATATTATGCTCACGAGTTGTAATTGACTGTTATTAAAAGTTTAATGAAAAATAATTGTAAATAGTTTTTGAATAATTTATATCACACAAAGAAATGAAATAAATTAGTTTTTTATGTTACCAAGGAGTCATGAAAACTTTCTAAAAGTAGTAATTTTTCGTAGTGAGTATGAGTTCTGATTTTGCAAGTAATTGGTGAGTTATTGACTGCATTGGTGTTGTTGGCTTCTATATGAAAAAGCGAAGTGTGCCTGATACGCCTCATCGGAATATTTAAACCAATGAAGAATAGCAATTCGGTACTATCTATTTTATTATTTAGAAAAAAAAATCTGTATTTTTTGTAAAGTTATTATAATTAGATATTCTGATATAATTCTTCTCCATCACAGACCATAGCGCTTTCATCACCGTCAGCAGTTAGCCAGTTAGGATCGTGGTCCACTGTGGGCTACGAAATGTCAAGCCAACTATCTCAAATTTTCAAATACCAAAGAGGTTCATGAGGGAGGAAAACGACTTCTTTGATACTTACATTAATATGAATATGAAACTACGTACAATGGTTGCGCAAAAGTCCTAACCAACATATTATTATTTG
Organism: Limnephilus lunatus; assembly: GCA_917563855.2. Classification (NCBI taxonomy): domain Eukaryota; kingdom Metazoa; phylum Arthropoda; class Insecta; order Trichoptera; family Limnephilidae; genus Limnephilus; species Limnephilus lunatus. The sequence goes on along the minus strand of OU830597.1, from coordinate 65,750,710 downwards.
AAGTAAACTGTTTTACTGTTTGCCCCAACACGCGTTTCATGATTTGTGCACATGTAAAATGTAAACAGATAGGAACATAATATAAAAATAACGTAGTTTTTTCCAGTGTGGCTGTGTGTTATGTAAAATGCAACCTACAATATTTATGAAACACAATACATTTCCTAAACATACAGGCACATTCTTTGATAATTTAGTCATATATATATTTCTAAATTTAGACATAAATGAGGGAACCATGTATAAAGAGAAATGGAGAAGTCATTGTTGTATTGCTAACATGTTTTAATATCGCTCGCAGCAAATAATAATAATATTTGGCTAATTTATATAGCGCCGTTTTCGTGAAAAATCACCTAAAGGGCACTTTTCAAAAATAAGTACACATAATATACAAACCAAGAACCTATAGGGATGTATTGGAAGTTACTACATCATTGTATTGCTTTTTCTTGTTAAAATATACCTTAGGTTTTTAAATAACATCTTTTTGCGCAAATTTATGACGAGAAGTAGATTTTAGTGAATTAATATTTATGATAATTTAAATATTTTAGTGCGCTTGTGTCAGAGCTGGCAAATAAATTTACGTTTACAGATCGGCACGAGTGCAAAATATATCCTTGAAAATAAATTCGTATAAAATACACGACAATAATAAATTGACAGTTGAGCACGACTTTCAACCTGCCGTATAAGGAATCCTAAATATGTCCAGATATATGAAGGGAGCATGACTTTGACGCGGCGTACGGTGTATGGCGCAGTCAAACAAATAAGACGGCTTGTAAAATTAAAACAGTATCTAAATACAATAATAAAAGTTAATGGGAAATGATACTTGTGGGTTTTTATAAAACCCTTGGATTGTAAAAATGTGGTGGAGAGTCCCAAAGGACGAGATTTAAAGATTGAATGCGAATCTCAGTATTTCAAACTGATATTAATTAAATATATTATTACTGACGGTTGGAACTGTCATCGTGATTAATCGAACGATCTTTAGAATGGATGGTTAATCCTATCAACGAAGGAAGCTTCGATGTAAGCGATCACTGATGGTCGCAGACTTGTCAATTCAAATAACAGTATAACGACGAAAGTTAAAAATTGTTTTTTTCTGTTTTTGAATATGATAAACTTAAAATTATTAGTGTTTTCTACAAATACAGTTTACAAATTATTTTATGACAACATTTTAATTCAAAATTAAAAGATTTCTTTATTTTAACCACTTTGAATGTCTATAAAAAAGACATGTTTCGAGAGCGAAGCTCTCTCCCTCAGGGTTTACTAAAAACTAATTATAACAATAAACTTAACAGTGTCAATGGAAAGGTAGGAGTGGGAAAGGGGGTAATTGAGGGCACAATTTACAAAGCGAACAGATTCAATAGTGGTTCATTTATAAATATTTTCTGATTATTTATAGTACCTATTTAGATTTGAATTTACGCTCTTTCTAATTTATAATATTTCCAATTTATCCCAAAATTAGTCGCCAAATGAGCCACCATCTTATTACAGCAAGATGTCGTCGCTATCAAAAAGGTTTTAGGGATCTACCTAACTTTGAACAAATAATTTAAATCATTTATTTATCAAATTTGCGACAACCGTCTATGGATAACATAATAAATCTACATAGTAAAATGTGTCAATCAGGTTAAAATCGGTTAAAAACACTTTTATAACTACAAATTTTTCTATCGTCTTTTGCGAGACGATAGTGTTGATTATCAAGAACGATGCTAAATAATTTTTGAAGAATGTTTGCAGCATTTCTATGTTTACATTATAAAAAATTTACTGTGTACCATACTCATTATAAGTAATTAAGTTTTACAGTTTCTTCGTGATTTACAGTCGAAATTAAGAAAAATATTTACTTAAAATGAATATTATTACAGGTTTTCTTGAAAGCCTGTTTCACAAAATGTACCAATGGTACCTAAATAACTTTAACAGTTGTTATTTCATCATTGGAAATATCTTTTGGGGACGTTAAGAACATATTTCGTGTTCTGTTGGAGATTATCTCCTTGTTGATCTCGATGCGACTTTTGGGAGCTGAGATATATAAAAGACGCTGCTCTTGTAAAATAATCACAAATATAAATTTAACGCCGTTTCTCGGAAAGAGAATGCATTCCAACTAATTTTGCTTTACATTAACATTTTATTTGGTGAATAGTTGTTAATACCTTTATTCGTCGCCCCCTTTTAGCTTTTCTAGCTTTTTTGTGAAGAGCATGAAAATTCCACGGGACTTTTAAATTGAACCTTTATTTAAATGAATGCAGATCGACCTGAGTCACTTGAGAATAAAACCTAATTATTTTATTAATTATTAGGAAAAAGAAAAATGAAAAATTCACATAAAATTTTTGATAGGGTACCTGAGACTTATAAATCTCAATTTTACAATTAAATCCCTGAATGCTCATCTCACAATAAATAAATAAAACATGTTAAAAATCACCTCAATTTCTCATACACTGGAAGACACATTCTTATTACTCAAGTCATTTGAAAAGCACTACTTTTGTCGTCCTTTGAGGTTTAAAAAAATCGCCCCTTGTTCGGAAGAGGAATAGTCAAATGACCCCCCAAGGAGGCATTTGGCAGAAAGGGCCTAAGGGGGGCCCTGTCCGGGGAACTTAGGCCCTTTGGTCCCGCGGGCCACCGGTAGCTGGCAGGTAAGACACCCGGGGTTCGGGCTCCGGTCACGTCCCTGTTGTGACGCCACCGCTAACTCAATTTGACGTACTCGAATTTCTCAATAACCCGGACCCGAAGCCTGGGAAACTTTAATTATTATTCACCCGAATTCCCAATCGGGTATTTAAGAGACAACACTCGTTTCGATCATTTTATTTCTACAAGGAGCTTCTACCTACCGAGCAATAATCATCAAATTAACTAACAGTACCACTCGTAAACGTTGAAGTTTATACGAATATGAATTTTCATGGAAACGAAACGATGCTTTCATTCGGTACTTTATGGACGTACTTTGCAAACCTGCTCACTCTTCAAGGAGAACATTATTTACATTCAACTAAGTATCATGACGTATGAATAATTATTACTGTAATGGATTTAAATACTATTCGTATATACAGACCATAAAATAACGTACCTGTGCTGTGTAGATATTGCATACATTTATTGGTATTTGCTATAGAAATGTAAAGGATTCCTTGGATAAGGATTTCATAGACACCGTAGAAGACAAATCATTAACGGCAAACTGTTTTTCAAAGTTTTTCAGCCGCTTTAAAAATATATAGAATTTTATATTGTTAATAATGAGCATGTCAGACCGTTTATGGTCGGGGACTGTAGTTAAAATGCAAATTTAATCAGATAGTGTTTGTTTAATCGATAGTTTATCCGATATTAACAATAATTATTATTATCCGAGCAGAGATGTTCACCAAAAAGTAAGTGTATTTCATTAGGCGTGTCTTATTATAAAGAGACTTAAAAGATACAGATAAAAAATCAATAACCCCCACGATACTATAAACATCCATTCATTTTCCTACAAAATCCACTAAAAATACAATACAAACCAATCAAGTGGAATTGTCCGAGCGGGTGGAAAAAATCCCAACAATAGTATTGTCTGGGAAAATAAAAAAGGTTCCCCGCTGGGCTTTGAGCCGGGGACCGTCGGGGGTCCAGCGGGCAACACCAGCTCCAGCGGGCATCGGACATTACTTATTCCGATCCTTAATGATCTCGAAAAGTGGTGTTTTATATACTTCGTCACTTCTGGTTTTGTTCGCGGTCATCTCGTTTTAAATTCAAATTTACCGTTTAATAAAGCTCGGCGGCTCCGAACGCGCGCGGCGGCTCCGAACTCCGGACTCAGGTTTTATTGTAGCTGACATAAACGAGTTTCCTTCCAATTACTAGTTAAATTATTAAAATTGCAAGCGTAAAAGCGCGAACCTACACAGTATCCACACCCGGTAGGTACCAAGTATGTTATTGCTAAAGTTTGAATAGTCAGGTTTAATATAAGAAATGAAAAAACATTAAAATTAATATTATTTTACTTACTCAAGTAAAAGAGATATCAGAAATATCTGCTTTTGTAGACATATTTTTAATCGGCAAATGAGACAAGAACAGTTAAAACATATCAGAGTTGCTTCATTTTTATTCTTCATTCTGGGCAGACGCAATCTGAAATTCACCCTGCTATCTGCGACACCCTTCAACCGCTCCATTGGCATACCGGTCATAAAGAGATAACCCCCCCATAATCAATGAGAGAAACTCACATTGGTCACTTCTTTGTTGGTGTCTGAGGAAGCTATACGTTTCACTGTGGATTCCATCAGCTTCCGTGTACAATTAGCGTGGTTCAAACTGGAGTACTGATTTTTACAAAATTGTATTTTCCATCAGTCATTTTATTTGAAACGATGCAGCGCCGGATCTGCCATACGTTCAAAGATGTGAAAAAAAATCTGGCGCCAACTCCGAAGGGTTGCAGAAAGATTGTATTAAAATTTATTTAAAATATCCCCTGAATCATTTAAAAACTGTTCATAATACAAGATAATTATTATGGGCTAGCAACACCCACCAATCAAACTTGTCTCCAAACAGTTCTGCGAACGCATTGTGTGCATTTGACCTTTCCAAGTATCATTTGACATTTCCAAGTTTTGTTTTTTGCACGGAATTTTTAACAAATTCTGTAATTGTTTTTATCGTATTAAATACACGGGAACATAAAGTACAATATTTGAATGAATGACATTGAAGCCAAATCTAGGGTGAGGAGAAACTACATTGAACTCATCTAGTAAGAAAAACTTTAGAAATGATTTGTGTGCAAAGTGGTAGAAAATTAATTATTTCCTAACCTACTCGTAGACAAATTCACAAACATAGCCAACAAATAATTTTTAATCTAATAAATGCATATTAAATGCATATAACTCATATTGAAAATTATTTACTTTACATTGTGCGTTTTTTACGTTTTAAATTGTCGTGTCAATTGTTTCATTTAGTCAGTTTATTTAGTTTTAGTTTTTGCCTTGAGTGTAGTGATTTGTATTACAATTGCCAACGACTAAGTTACGGTTTTAAAAAATCTGAAGCACAGTTGGACAATATTTTTTTATGGAGTAAGTGTTTCTAATCTGAATAAATAAAAAAAAAATGAGGGGGTGCCATCTGTAGGTACTTACAGGGCGCCAGATTTCATGGATCCGGCACTGTCCACATGGTTATTGTTATTACTAATACTTGGAGTCAGGTGATTGTCTCTGTTTCTCGTATGAATAGGGACAACATATATATAGGAACGAGTGACTATATTCTAAAAAAAAAACACTATTAAAAGTTACATTTTCCTTAGAAGACATAACTTTTAATAATATTTTATTATTAAAAGTTGTAAGTGGAAAATGAAAAAGCAAATATTTCATTCGAATTGACGGAATGTATTATGTTTCAAAGCATAGGTAATTTTGACGTGGTTTATTTTTGGATTATTATGCCGTGTTGCGTTTACCTCCTTGTTTACCTCCTCTTCCTTCTTTCGGACAGCATTACAGTGTCCATCATCAGGGCAGATGTGTAATCATAGTTAATTTTGATTATTAAATTCAATAAGGTTTTTTATCAATAAGGACGATCTTTTCAGATCATTTAATTAAATGCTGCAGGTTGCACCCAACATAATAGTTTTTTTATAAAATTTTTTTATAATTTTTTTTTATAAAAATGCTTTTAATTATCGAATTATCTACTAACGAACAGAAGATTTTTAAAATTATGTGATACTAGCTGATCCCCGGTATGCGTTGAAATGCCATTCAAAGAAATAAATTGATTCTCCCGGCATGTCCTTTCCCGTGCATCTCCATTCCCTTCCATCTTCCCCCTCCCTCGTCTCTTCCCCCTCTACCTCCCCCCTTCCCCCTGCCTTTCTGACCTGCCGTTAAAATATATGAAATGCACACATTTTCATTTATACTAATTTTATAACGCCAGAGCTTACCATTATATATATCTTATATGTTATTCTGATGTATGAGCTATATTATTGTAAAGTTTCATCAAAATCCATTTAGTAGTGTTTGCGTGAAAGAGTAACAAACACGCATACATCCATAAAAGCTTTTGCGTTTATAATATTAGTAAGATTCTTCAATATTATGTGTGATATTCCTCAACATAAGCTACATATTTATATTATAGGTAAATACAGAGTTCAAATACTTATGGGAATGGTAAAACTATTTATTTTTTGGGTATGCACCAGGAGAAAAATTAATATTATTAGAAAGCTTTCACTGAAATAAGATAACCGTCCAGTGACTCAGGGTTAAACGAAATAAAATCTTTATGTACTACTTTCCCGTCCTTATTCCCTTGTTCGTATTCACAAGTCTTCCCAGGAGTATAGCAGTAGGTAGGAGGTAGGAGGCGGTATAGCGGTGAAGGTAAGACGGAGAATGAGGCGGAAGGAGGTAGGTATAATGTATAATGATTATTTGATCCCAGGCCACGGCGCAGATAAGAAAGTAGCCATGCTGTCTGGTTAGACTGTTATACTTATGCAGTATCTCCAAAGTTCATGTATTTAATGTAATTCACGACTCGGGCCTTATTACCTTATTAGTAATCAGAGAGAACAAAAAACTTTCGGCTTATCTGGTGTACAATAAAGTTTTAGGTGGATCCTAAAGGCGTATTAACATAACACGTTCGGATAGACTCGATTTTTTCTGCTTAGTTAGCAAGAAACAGCGTTTTCTTGGTAACATTTTTTCAGATGTTTTTTCGGCAAGAAATTATTTATTCATTGTAGGTACAAGAAGGTAGGTATTATCATTTTTTAAAGCAAATGTGTTTGTGAACTCAGTTTTCAGATAGGTTTTAATAGTCATAGAGTGAGTTTTAAGCGGTACCCATTTATTAATTAGTTTTATTTAATAGTTCTAGATATACTAAATGATACTGATCTCCGAATATATTTCAGTGAACCATATAATTTAAAGGACGTTCTTGTACTTTTCTTTCTGTGAACTATTAATTTACTTATTTCAGAATAATCTAAAGCATTTCGTTCTCAATCGATTTCTTTCCCACGAACCATGCTTCATTCGCTGAAGAATCCACCTCTTCCCCACATATTCTTATACTATACGGGATGGAATTCATTGAGAATAAATCTGAACACCTTTCTGTTAGAATTTAATTATCTTCTCTAAAATGTGTTAGTATTTTTGAGGAGGCTATACACTTTCAATATCCTGAAATACATATTAGGACATTTTTATAATTAGGTCTTACCCCTATTGTTTTACTCAATATTCTATGGTTTCATTGATTGCAATCGATTTACAAATAAAATTAGGGATTATGAATTGAAATAACGTGTCCCTTAAATTTATTTGACCGATCGATGAAAATTTAACCAAAATATGAGTAATATAAATATTTTTCGATATCTCATTTACGAAATTAAAAAAAAAAATGGTAATATCTAGAATCTAGATTATCTAAAACATAGTATATCGGTTTTTTTTTATCCCCCATTATGGCAGAAACGATAACGCCATACATTTCAGGATCGCTATTCGTGTGCGATTTTCATTTTATTTTACTCCAAAATCAAGGTCGTAAAGTGTGGAGACTTGTTTACTGTTTACTGATAAACTGAAATAAATGACACAAAATGGGGGGGATAATTTCAGTACAAATACCATATCCCATGTATCCAATCATTACATTTCGACAAATCTATTTTAATTAAAATTATATCAATATTTATCGCTAACTTATATGTATACTATTTTCCAGATGTCAGTGTGATTACCTCTGAAACTAGAGGATTATATTTTCAGTAGAAAAGGCCCTGAATTCAAATCTTAAAAATTCTTGTGTGAAGATCACTTTCATGAACGGGGGTTGTAATCAAGGAACCCTTGCATGTTCTCAAAGCTATTGATTTTCTTTTCTCGAATTTTCTTTTTTTTATGAGCGAGTAAAAAAATACAACTCCATAAACCATTATTTCACAATCTTCTCAAAAGAAGTGGGTGAAAATAATAAACGAAAAGCGTAAACAATTTTCCAAGTCGTATAATTGCCTTTGCGTGAGAACGCACGAGTACCATCGGTTGCAGTCTGCACTATTATTGCATGATTTACAATAGGGAGAAAACGCATCGAACTCTATCCGATTCCAAATTGACGATTGAACTAAGAATTGAGCATCATTTATCAAGTGAGCTGTCGTGTAATGGCGGTGTCAGCGTAGATGCTAACTCCACTTTCTCGGAACGGTGGCCAGATTAGTTTATTAAGGAGCTGTGATACATCGGCCGGGGAGCTTCTGGGAAATGGTCAGCGCATTCTCTCACGGAGGAGGCCACTGTTTTACATATTAACCGCGCACTCGTGATTGCAGTGCCGGCCCGGCCATGAAGCTGAGCTCGGGTCCCGGGAGCCCGGAGGAGCCCGTGTGCCTGCCATCCCACTATCCCAGGGTGCAGGGCGCAGGGAACGAGGGGACGCGGACGCTTCCCAGAAAAGCGACGCTGAGGCTCGCAGAAGGCAGAGGGCACTCCGAGGGGCGGACCGAGCGAAAATTCTAATGTAAATAATAGGTACTTGCGCGAAGCATTACACGGTTACCTACGCTTATTGGCCCTCGCACAATGTAATATAAGGAAATGTATGTACAAGTTGTTTTACCATAGCAACATTTAATGTGTTTTCGTAGCAAGATCTGGCTTGACGTGTACTTCTAAATTGTTTAAACCCCCCCTGTTTTTCAGGTGGTTATGCTAGGGTGTGGTTGCTTATATATATATATGGGTGTGGTTGGTTATATATATATATATATATTCTTCATTTTATTAATAAAAAAATCATAAAAACGTTTTCTGCAACTAAGTACACAACAATATCCCTAAAGCGGAACTCCTGAATACTCAACTTCTTAAAAATAAAATTTACAAAAACTGAAATCCTGAAAAGAATAAAGGCATTATGTAGTAAAATGGTTATAAAAGTTAATTCTTATTAATTGAGTTAGGTTAGGCTGACTTCATTTTGTTAAATTAAAAATATTTTCCAATTTTCCAATTGGGTATTGTAGTTAATGAGTTATTCTAGTATTTTTTTTTATTAAGTAACCCACATTCAGACTAAGGACTTTCAAAAATTTAGTTTTAGATAAATAGGTATTGAGCTGGTATAGGTATTTGTCTGTCCGCCCGGCCCACCCTTGCGGGGAAACGACGTGATAGCTAGTTGATTAATTAAATAAGTATTTTTTAAATTATATTAGGGTATTCGGATAGTTTGCAATTCTAATAATCGAATTTTAAGGTTTAGGACTTTGACCCAAACATGTCTGCCAATACTTATTTTAGCCGCAGACAGCTTGATGAAAATGTTAATTATTTGATATTTCGGGTTGAAAAACCCCAAGTGACCATTGAAGGAGCCACAGTCAAAGTCAAAGTCAATATCACAGATCGAAAGAGGATATTAAACAATGACGTTTGATGGTTGAGTCATGTACGACTACTTACATCGGATGTTGGATGAGACAATGGTAACACAGATGCAGATGGCGGATAAGATTGTTGAAACGCTATTGAAACTGTTTAAAATAGGAAGTCCCTAACGGAAAAGCTTTCATGACCAAACTGTTCGACCGGCGGCTGTTTACTTTGAAAATAAGCCACCGTATTTACAACGTGTACGTACCAACGTTTTTATTTTATATTGGCTTATGTTGATGAAAAAGAAGATCCTAATTGGATTACTGACTTCACTCACAAGAAACCTTCTATTTTAAAGAAAATATTTTTCCACAAATCACAAGTTTTTATTTTTATTTCATGCATATTATTATATAACCCATCAAGTTCAAAGAGGATCTTTATAATATGATATAACTTCTAACTCACAAGGTAATACAAATTTAAGGTTAGGTATTTCAGAAAAATATAATGATACTTTGATTTTTCCTATAATCATTTTTTACCGTAATCATTTTTTTCCAAAATAAATTTAAATAATAAAAATATCTACATGGTGTGAACATTAGTTATTGGGTTATAACCTAATTATTATAATTTGTTGTTTTCTTTAATGCATGTAATGTTATTAACCGGTAAATGTTCATAATAAAATAAATAAGAAGGTATGCATGTATAATGATTGCATGACTGTTTATTCAACGCTTTATCAATTTATGTAATGCCTAAAGACTAATTTTGAGGAATATTGCCTACAAGCGAACTAAAGATTTAAAAAACTGAAAAGAAAAACCTTCATATTCATAAAACATTTTAACGTATGGAAGAACCTTCCTTATCTGAAAAAATCACTACTAATCAGATACTCGATAAATTATAATTCTATTGAAACACAACCCTTGTCTATAAAGCTAGAAAATATAATAAAAAATATTTCAAAATAGTCGTATCGTTCAATCAAAAAACCATATAGGCTGATGGAGATGCTTTAGAAATAAGTTAGTAGTAACAGATATTAAAATTAAATATCTAGCACCGAACCCATTGTTTACCAGAGGCACTGTATTCGAGAGAGTAATCTTCATCTCACAACGTATTAGGTTTAAACCCTTTGAACTTTAAATTTTCTTAGGATAATGTGTGTAAAATGTAATAAGGCATTAACAACACTATGACGGGGATAAAAGAATGGTTAGGGGCTCAAGTTAGGAAGATTATACGTTATTTTAACTGCATATTATGAAAGGACTGCTTTCTCGAATTTATAGTTGAGCTGTTACAAGAAAACTCAAGCTACCAAAATATTTATAATATAATGACTAAAATAATAACACGAAAGAAATTTTTTTCAATATTCGCTTAAGAAACTACGTGTCAACTCATAAAAATGTAGTAGAGAAAACAACCCTTGGGATCTTCAAGTCGAAGAAAGAAATAATAATAATAATTGTCTTTATTCCAGAATGTGGGGAGGTAAGTGCAATCCCACACCCCGTATAGTGCGTAGAGAGTATAAATTCATAGTTACATAAGGGATTCAAGTAAGAACATAGGAATTTATAATATCATTATAAATAAAATATAGAAAAAAAAACATTAATTGATCTCTTATTGGTCCATCGGATTGAAGATTGTGGGAGCCAATATCTTTCTCCAATGTTCTTCGATGCTTGATCCTGAAGTCAGGCGGGATTCAATGACGACCACATTTCTGGAGTTGTTAATCCTTCTCCTCAGTCCTACAAACCTGGTTCTTATTAGAGCTGAAAACTCGCCCTTCCGTGAACATCGAGGAGGCAGTGCAGTGCCCGGGATGTCCAAATATCATACGGTATGCGTTGTTGTATTGCACCCAAGAATAAATAGTACATAATTCGTATCCTAATAAGTTAACGATAGGCTTTGACAGCTTAAAAGCATGTCGTCTTTTAAAAATGTTTTTAAAAACTGCGGTGAGTTTCTTGTCATGATTTCAGGAAATGCCTGAGGTCGATTGTATGAAATCCCCGTCGATGAAACTATCAATAACTATTTAACTGCTTAAAATTTCAGATTGAATTGTTATTTCTCGTCGGATGAGAATAGATCAACAAGATAAGTGTCGGAATCGATTAGAACTAATTTATCTATCAATCGAATAAGATTGACTTCCTATCACTCACATACTACGCTCTCGAGTACAATTTAAATGGACTTGAATAATTGCTAGAAACATAAATATCGACAAAATTCAATACGATTTTTTTTACAAAATTATCAATTTTTCAAAATTATACCGAAACTTCTCTCTGACAATAAGGAGAAAAAAGAAGAATTTATGAATATAATTGGAATTATGATAGATATGTATATTGGTAGGCCCATTTAAAACGGGCATTAGAGACCACACTACAGACTACAGCCACGGGCTGCTGCTAAGTGCGCTTGGTCTGACACAAAGAACGGATGGACTTAGGAGTCATTGTTAGAAGTTGAAGATAATAAAAACTCTACAATAATAATGGAATGTAAAATGAAATGGTTAGGAATAATGGAAGACAGAAACGCTTATCATAGTCATCTGGTACATCCACTGATTTGGAAAATCAACTTCTACTTCAACAGGATGAGTAATGTGCTACGTTATGTATACACTTATTTAATATGTAGATTGCTTTAACTTGTAACATTAGTGACGTAGCTGATGCAAGCGATTTAAGGCCAATTTCGTACCAAGATGATAGTTAAATTTGTGATTATTAAAATTCCATTTTTAAATGAGTTATAACATTTAATAGAATCAATTTTCACAAAATAAAATTAAATCAGCGATTATCAGGGACCGATATACGAAGTGACTAAAAATTTAAATGGCGATTTGACAACTATGTCAAATGTGAGGAGGTTAAAAACAACTAGGCCCAAGTGACAAGCAATGGTAGGTGGTGTCGCGAAACTGCGACTCCACTATAAATTGGCAGTTAAGTGCTGCAGAGCAAAGCCCTACGCAACCCTCGAAGGACCAGTCCCGAAAACTACGCGGTCGCTAAGTTATACGGGACGATTAAATAGCATACACTCGCAAAACTTGACGAATAGTCAGTCGATGGTTCAGATCTGGGCTTTTGGACAATAAGATAAGCCCAGAACGGAAACGGAAAATAGGACTCACCAGTTGCAGATGGAACCTCACTGATCTCCAGGTTTTGGTGTACACTTCACTAGATGTAATCTTTAATTTTAAAATCGATATTCTTTTAGCAAGAGTTATGATACATGCGCCCTGTCTGAGATATTATTTTATACTGAGCTTCAAATGAGCACACTGTCACCTCTTCTTCTTGCAACAATTGCCTATTTTCATGGTTACATTTTGGGATGGGAATATAAGGTAGGTGGGATAAAATCAGGATTTTGACATATACTATCCACCAAGCGAATGTAATACCCAACCAATCCCATATAATAATGCGCGAACAGTAGGTTAGGTAACTCTAGAATAAAAAGTTTTAACAGCCTTACTGATTATTTGTATGTCTTCTACTCCGCAATCTGCTTTATTTTAATCAACTTCTATCTCAAATCATATAATTTGAAGGACAGTATGCTAGGATAACCCATAAGTATTTATGTATAATTTTAGAAAAATTGACATTTGCAATAGTTTTAATAGATATTAACCACCGCTCCAGCTTTTACCACGGTGGAAACTGTCTGCTCTAATGTGTGCACTGCGTAGTTCGCATACATCTCACTCAACGGTCACTAATCATACTTTAACACGTTTATAAAGCACACACTTATCTCAAAGTGTGCTATGAATATGTTGAATGGGACTACTTTGATGTATTCGCCAAGAGATCAACTCTCCCAGGGAACTGATTTCCAATGCAGAAACTCGGGGAAATCATTAAATGCTCATCCGCTGCAACCAGGCTGCCTGGCTGCCTCAGCTAATATCAGTAAAGTGTAATGTGCATGTAAGTTACCACGTTTAACGAGCTTTGATTAATGTTCACGCTGCTGAATATTATCAGTGTCGAAGCTCTTAAAATCCAACATACTTCGTTATTTAAGTAAATACACGATTAAATTACTGCCTAACACAATATCGTGCCATTTTATGACGCCGGCGCCGCCGTTCCAAATATATTGTTTTGTGGTACTTAGTAGTGGCATCACAAGGTTATAAAGAGTTTTAAAGTCATTTTCGACAAAGTTTAATATTGGTTGTTTATTTATTATTATTAATGAATAAACATTAATAAATAATCTAGTGGCAGGTACCGACGCGTCGCAACACGGTGAAGGTGTTAAAATCAAATCATTTTTATAAATATAACAAAGCAATTTTTTTTTTCGTAAAGAATTTTTGTAAGCACATATTATTTATATGTATGTTAAACCTGCGATAATTATTTATATATATGTGAAATAGGTATTTAACAAATTGAAAAATAAATTAAGTTAATATTGTGAGAACCTTGTGCTAACTCAATTTCTAAAATAATGATACCTCCAATCCTCATACATGCATTTCAAATCAACTAAACTACGTAACAACTACATATCAACCAATCTAAATAAGGTCGTTTTAGGGTACATATACATATAGTACACATATTAATTTATGAAATGGCTTGGTGGAAATCGTCTACTCAAGATATTAAAGGCAATCTATTGCTGTTTAGTGAAGTGACTTTTTTTGGTCGATATTGATACGTCAGAGAGACAAGACAGTCGCGTCTCTCCAGTGCGCTTATTAATATTTCTTTATTGAGTTATTACCAGCTTATATCTTTTATATCGATGTAGTTTCTATCCATTATAAACTTATTGATGTTATCTGCGACAAGAGTGATCCTGTCCAAATGACAGATGTTTGTATTGAATTGTACTGTAATGCGAGTTCTAATCGAATGCTCATAAATGGTCACAACTGCTTTTTTTAAATAATATCACTCGATTTATAACGTGTAGAGATACTTGTGGGTGTGACAACTATTATGGTTAGACATCTACCGATAACTTTTATTAATAATAATTTGCACCAACGTATTATATTATAAATAACAAACATGCATTGTTAAGAGATTTAATATTGTATTTCGATATCTTATAGTTTTAAGGTAGTGGGTAGGTAAAGGCATGAATATTAAAATTCACAAAAATACGAGGTTGAACACACTGTATATTTTACGATTTCGTGATGTTAACCTAATAATATTGCCAATACCTTCTCTAATTTTTATACTGAAATTTTTGTGAAATGGTAACTCAAAGATCCTTCGCAGAGCTAGATATTAATGGATTTCTGAGATAAACTAGCAAAATGATTTTTTTTAATAAAAGATACAGTAGATCCAAATTTAAACACAACTTAATGAGAATCTTACATGACTTTAGCGTTCTAAAGAAATATTTGTTAAATTAAAACTGTGGATACTTTAGTGACCTGCATTAAGTAATACATTGGATGAAACTTTTGATTAAAGTTAAATACCTAAATGTAACTTTATTAGAAACTTTTTAGTTGTTGAACAGAACGGATCAGTTGAAAGTTCCACCAGAACCTGGCTCGTTGAATCAATGAATGGAAGAGAAATAATGTCGAGAGTCGAGGAATATAATGAGGTCTGCTCCATCGTCACAGTTCACAGTAGCCTATCTCCGGCATTCCTGGAGCTCAGATTAAAGATTATAAAACAGTCACCATTTTTTATACCTAAGCATTTATCCAGTCACAAATTCTACTGCGAGAGCACGATCAAATTTATCGAATATTTAAAAAAAATTAAATGATGTTCCGAAACAAGGAGCACATTTTTAATGGGCATAAATAAAACCGATGAACTCGTGGAATTTCCCGTGAACTCTTAACCAAATTCCGTTCGTAAAATAAAACAATAATTTTTTATTGTTTTTTCTAAGTTCGGTTTTTTCTTTCGGTTTTGATTGTTGAAACTAGTTCTGCAGATTGAAGGTTGACTTCGGCATTGCTTCGCTTCGTATATAGCAGCCTTTTTGCTAATTCTTGGTTTTAAAAAATCTCAGAAATTTAAGAGTTCAATGAACGAGTGTTTTTTTCTCATCAGCATAAAAGAATATATTGATCTATTTCATGCTACACTTGGCATATTGGTCGAACAAAACCAGGGAAATTAATTGCAAAATAACAATTAATAACAATACGAATTATGACAAATACCATCAGCTTAACAGGTGGTGTCATAAGATATATTAACAAAAAATAAAATATGCATGAGATTCATTTATTTATTGTATTAATAAATAACGCCAAAATGTCTAACGAGTTTTTTTAGGTAGCCGACTCGTTCTTGCCACTATTCGACTCCTACTTTAAATTAGCTTTGCCTGCAAATAATGAAATTTCGCAAGAATGAAAGAATTAATATTACAGACAAATGTATAATTATTAATAATTGTTAATGTTTAAAACGGCCATTATTAGTAAATGTGTTTTACGTGAACATTAAGGATACTACAGATTTGGTCAGGTTGGCTGTTCGGTTCGTAATATCCCCCGTATTTTTTACCAAATTAATCGAGCGTCAGGACTAGGAATAAACAAAACCAACGACACCAAACGCCCACGTGAGTTATTCACATATTCATAATGCGAGTTTTTCCCACAGTGTCCCCATGCATAAAAAGCCGAAAAACAGATGAGCGGACGAAATATTTGGCCGCAAGATGGATGCGTCAGTCCCAAAAGTTGACACGAGAATTCCTGAATCCTCTCACACGACCGGGCGAGGCTGTACCCACTGTGCCCTGTACCTTTGCCCACCTTATGCCTTGTGTCCTGTCCAATTCCTTGCCTTGCCTCACCTGGTACCCTGGGAACAAGTTATAGGCGAGCGCACATACCGCGTAGCCACCGTCATAACCTTTACGTTTACTTCAACGGCAGGTACCTTGTCAAAGAAAAACAAAACCATTTTCAAATGACTTTTAAAAATTAACAAAATATATATTGGTTTGACTGAGGTTTGAACCTTCCTACCCAGTAATCGGAAACAACCGCGCTACCTCGAGCTGGTAAGATCGATATTCATTTCGAATATTAAGAGTTTAAGTTTAATTTAACTTAATTTCAGAAAAATGCTTATATGTCGCGTGTGTGCCACGAAATAAAATAAAATACATTATCATCGACAACGAGTCTATCTGCCAAGTTTCAGCTCGATCGGATGTCGGGAAGTTGGTTAATTTCCACTTACAAGATTCCGCTTTATTCAAACAAACAAGAGCGAAATTTAAATATGCGTATTTAAAAAAAGAATCCATGATCTTTCTAAATCAAGTAAAAACGTTTGAGCGTTCAGATACCTTGTGGTTGTTTTTTTATGTTTTAAGTTTGCATCAAAGACAATTTAAAAAAAGCTCAATACTTCGAGCTTAAATCGGTAGCCCTCTTTTATAGGTGATCAGAAAATCATTTCCAACCGGCACTTAACTTGATTAATAAATCTGCATCTGGCATGTCCCAAAATAACGTTATTATTTCCGAATTCCTGTTTTTATTTCACGGAATATTTTACTAATTATTTTAATTTAGTATAATTGACCACATCTTCATTGAGAAGCATTCTGATTGCACGAATACTGAGACGAGCTTTGTGGAAGCCAATATTTGAATTCACGGAGCAATGCAATCAATATTTCAGTTTAATAAGAAAACTGAGAACAATAAAATTTTCTTTTAAAAGTGTATTTAATATTAAAAAAGGAGGATGTCAACGACATAATCAAGTACCCCAATTCAAGCGCGCGATAAAAATATATTGTTTCACTCACTATTCCCAGGAGTTATTTTTACTAGGTGTTACACCTGTACAGTTCATTTCTACCTCAGTTTGTGATATCGTATTACACGGATGTCTTAGGTACCAATTCCAACTGTGGATGAAGTGAGTTAAAACACCATTTGCATGACTTGACCAGAAATTATAGGCCAAGTTCTGCTAATTATACTTTATTATGTTTTCATTCCCTGCTCTGTTACTTTCGTCACCTGATCTCTATAAGAAGTTCCAGAGTCATATTGCTAAGGTCAGACGTCAGGTTCTGACATCGCCACAGCAATTCTTTTCATGAATTTGTGAAAATTTTGAAAACATTTTTATTAATTTAAAAAAACGAGAAAACTTTCAGATTATTTTTGTAATGAGATATATTACAGAATTTTTCTGGCTTTTTTCTATGACCCATGGTCCGGTAAGGAATCGACATAAACCGAGTTCTGTAAGATCTTGGACAGAAAAGTAAGGTTCGCAAAAGTAAGGTGTCGGTTTGCAGTGTAGCCATTGTAGTATTTTTCTTTGCAGGGTCTTACTGTTTATGTTGTTTCCTTACCCTTTACTTACCTTTACCGACACACACACGTATCGCACGTTAATCACTCGTTATCGGGGTGGTGGTAGTAAAGAATATTTACTACCAACCACTTACTACTACTAAGAGACAACACAAAAATATACTCATCAAGAACAGATGAAAAAAACTCGAAAGAATAGTTTTTTTTTTAATTTATATAAAAATATTCGTTTATATAAAATCAAATAAATAAATAAAATTGCACATTCAAGAATCGTAAGGCTACCCGACCACCAGGATAAAAATCGTGCAAATAATGAAAACTAAAAAACAAAACTTCCAAATTTAATTATACATAAATTTGTCAAATATTAAATATATCAACATTTTAAAAGGAAAACACATATTTGTGAACTTGTCAAAAGAAATATAAATTGTGTGTACATATATATTTATAGGACTTAGAAATATTCTTAGACTAGAAAACCTATAAAGAGTGTACTACAAAATTGTTAAATCTATATTACAGCACGATATTGTAGGCTGGGGAGGAACATAAATATGGTGTTATTTTAAACCCACTCAAAATAGTTCAAAGATTGATAATTAAGATAATCTTGAAAAAACCATCTACATTTTCTACTGCAAATCTTTTTAATGTTGTACCTACAATAGACAAAATATATAAAACATATTAAAAACTACAAACTATCAAAGAAATACAGCAAAATAACTTACAATTCAATATATCTGAATAATATTATAATTCCAAAATTTAACACTTACAAAACAACATTCAAAATACCTATTTTTGTCTAGGTATAACTTATTTCAAAAACCTCCCGTTAAATCTAAATTTTATCGAAAATAATCATAAATTCCCGCTTAACTTGAAACTACTATAAGAATTCATATTATGTGGTTTTATTATTTCTTTTTAATCTTGAAATCTATTATTGAATAAATAAAAAAAACGGTGCTCCAGATTTTATGTCCGGGTTAAATCTTTCCCAAATGAAAGACTAAACCCTTCCACACACTTTTCCACAAATGATTATCTAGTAAATTCACGCAATGTAAGTGCACTATATAAGTAAAATAATACAAAACAATTCAAGAACAATACGTCAATCCACCAGAAACATAATAGGAAAATATTTCACCGACTCCAGATATTTTCATATCAGAGGGTTCGGCTCTGATGAAATCCTAACTGGTCCGATAAATCCTAATATAAATATTTAAAAAATCTTTCGTAATCCTACATGTATTTAAAATGACTGCCTTTTGCATGTTTATATATAAATTCTTTGACAAATCTAATACGCCTAAATTTTGAATGAGAGAGCTAGGTATAATGCCAGTAGCCGAAATAACAAATGGTAATATTTTTATAGTCTGCCAAATTCTTTTAATCTCATTTCCTAAATCTGTGTATTTTCTTATTTTTTCAGAAGCAGTTTTCTGAATATTACAAGAATTTGGAAAAGCGACATCAATGATATAAGTTATTTTTTTAAATGTTGTCATTTAAAACTATATCGGGTCTATTATGACTAATTGTTTTGTCTGTTAGAATAGTTTTATCATAATAAATTTTATAAAATTCATTTTCTAAAAATGAATTTGGTTCATATTCATATTATGGTACATTACGGCAGTCAATCAAGTTATGTTTAATTACCAAACTTTGGTGAATTATTTTTAAAACTTGATTGTGCCTAAATGTATACTCGGACGGCGCTAATACAGAAAATCCCGATATAATATGTTCTATAGTTTCCGGAAAAGCCAAACATTTTCTACATAAATCATCAATTTGATTTGCATCTTTGAGTTTTGAAATCTTGAGTTTTTATTACTTACATTTTTATTATTATTTGAAATATTTTATTATTTAAATAAGAATATTAAATAATACAAAATAAAACAATAATAATTTACTTTCATTTCCAAATCTTGAGTTTTTATTACTTACATTTTTATTCTAATTTGAAATATTTTATTATTTATATAAGAATTAAATAATACAAAATAAAACAATAATCATTTACTTACTTACGTGGTTTCATGTAATAATTGAGCATAAATTCCCTCACCAGATACAAGGGCCTCGCCTCTTTATGGTGAGGAAAGACTATTATAATATTCCTTTCTTACACTGTATAACGTATAAAAAAAATATTGTAAAAGCATACAAATATTTAAAAAAACAAATGAAAATTGAAACAACCACAGAATAGATAATATGCACACTAGAAATGCCTTCCATGTAGATTTGAATGTCAAAGAAAAGTCGCCACTGATTAATACCTTTTGGTTTTAGCCCATTTAGTATGCGATGTCTCTCTTACACTTGCCTGACGTCGTATATCTCTATCCCAATTCATCGAAATGATAATTTCATAATGTTGATGAAACACAGTTCTGCATACGAAATTTAAGCAAATAATGATCAGACTTTTGGATCACGAAATACGCATTTTTTCTTAAATTCTATGGAAACAATGAGCGAACAAGTCGCACGTGAATAAAAATCACGGGTACTAAATAATGGTCAGCTACAATATCTGATACATGATTCATCAAAATTGCATCCATTTTTGATACACTATATATTATATATTATTAACGAAGATTTTGAATTTCTCTCGCCAGTGGATGAGACCAAGAATTAAGTTGCGCTATTTTAATATCATAATAAAACAGCATTATAATGCGGATGTCTGTTTCCCTTACCACTCACATATCTCATATCAAACGAATAGTACAAATTGCTAGAATTAGCCTTTGTAATTTTATTGCAGACCGAAAGATAAAATCAGCGAGTAATACTTGATAACTGATTGATACCTCGATTAAATTGCTTCATTGGCTCGGAGTAAAATAGATAAAATATTAGAAATTAAAACATCGATAGTTCTTTGATCGAGCAAGCAAGTTCATTGATGAAGCTATAATAATAAATTATTATATACTTGACTACATTAAATTTTTAATTTGAAAACGTTGGTCTTAATTGGCCCAATTGATCAAACGTAGACATTCGGATAAAAATAATTGAATTTATTATAATTATTTCATAATGCCTCGTGTCGCTTCCAAGAACGTACAGTCCACCGATAAACTTCCGTCCTCAACACTTATCTTCACGTGCCCGCTATGAAAAGTCCCTCAAAAAGGACTAACTAAAAAGTAGTGTCCCCATACATTTTGTTTCAAATACACGACAATAATAAATTCAAAGACGCGGCGGGGCGTCTCAGAAGCAGAGTGGAGGGATTGTATCGGAAGCTCGCGGCGCTTGGGACCTTTCGCCCCGCGACCACTGACCATTAAAGAAACATTTTAAATGGTTAACAGTATGTTTGTTGTTCGCTGTACAGGCAGGAAGATTTCTGAGAATCTCTGTAGTACGATTGTCGTCCGAGTGTTGCAGGCAAACTGCTCAAAATCTTAAACGGTTGGAAAACTCTTTGAAAATTCATTGGCTTTGTTCTACTTGGTAATTAATTACCTATCGCAATATTTAAAGTCAGTTATTATCATTTTATAAGTGTGACAAATAAAGAAAATAGTTCACTGAATTGAAAATTATTTCTAATATACTTAACTATCTACCAATGATAAAAAAGTTTTTTTTTAAATTTATTGCGTGAATTACTTAAATCAACAGGAGCTTGCACAGTTCTTAAGCAATCATTTACGCCTTCTGTTTTAACAAATGAAAGGAAAAAAAATTATAATGGGAAATGTTATACTTATAATAAAAAATATGCACGTTTAAAAATCTCGACTGCAAAAACATTCGAACGGTGAGCTATAGCGTCATAAAATAAAGATTTTTTTTCCGTTTCTCTCTTTAATTTAATAACATTCGAATAGTGAGCTCTAGCATAAAAAAATAAGATTTGTTACAGATTTTCTGTCTTCAATTTTCTAGGTCAACGCAACGAATTTCAGATCGAAACTTTGATGGAACTTTTAAATCGTTCTACTCTAAAAAGAAAAAAACTAATAAAAATATATTTAATTTGAGGCGTATCCAGGTTTTTAAACAAATCCATCCATAGAAATATTAAATTCTTTCACTAATAGAAAGCTACATTATCAGCGAGTAACAAAGGCTATATATAATGGTAAGTTCTGGCGTTATGAAATTTTTATAAATGAAAATATGTGTATTTCATATATTCTAGCGACAGGGAGGAAAAGCAGGGGGAAGATTGGGTTCAAAAACAGTGAAGAGACGAGGAAGGGGGAAGGCGGGGAAGGTGGAAGGGAACGGGGACGCATGGGAAAGGACATGCAGGGACAATCAATGTATTTCTTTGAATGGCATTGCAACGCATGCCGGGTACCAGCTTGTAGTACTATAAATCTGTG
The DNA here is from genome assembly GCA_917563855.2 of Limnephilus lunatus. NCBI lineage: Eukaryota > Metazoa > Arthropoda > Insecta > Trichoptera > Limnephilidae > Limnephilus > Limnephilus lunatus. The sequence continues at coordinate 65,728,472 of OU830597.1, read as the reverse complement.
ACATTAATACAATTTTAAAAAAATTAAAACAATTAAAGGCTAACAAATTTTTACATCCAATCTCTTGACACGTAAAACAATGTATTAACCGGGCATTTCTCAAAGTGTCAATATGTGCAACATTGCCCGCAACCGCAGCATCCAGCCACTCCCCACTCCCTTCGTTTTGTTTTAGAGTCCAGTGGCGGTCCGGCACGGCATGTTAACAATATCTCATTTAATTAATACGACGTAACCTTATTATCTCCATTATACCCAAATATCCCGGCCGACACGGCTGCGGTCACCCGCGCTGGACCCCTCATAACTTCTAGTATCCTGGTAGCCTTAATTAATTTATGGCGTTTTAAATTCTATTTTATTTCTCGACTTTGAAACAGAAATTAATAAAAACTTTTTAAAGTGCCACCGATATTGTTTTTATGGAAAAATATTAATAAACACTGAAAATAATTTTCTGAGCAAAAGAGATCAACGCTCGAAGTTCGCAACCCGAAAATATTAGTGATTTAGTCAACTGAAATCATTGTGGTGAGGTCATTCGCTTTTCTCAGTACGGAATAAGAATTTTTATAATATATATAGATTATATGTTCATACTGCAGATCATGCGTGTAAAACCAATTATTTGTTATTAATTTATTATGGTTCTGCATTCAGTTTTTTGGTTGTTGCGTATTCGGTGACAAGAACTAGTATTCAATTATTTTTCAATTTATGTATGGGTTTTCGACCACAATACTGTTGTGAGTGCGCATTGTATTGAAGCTGAAAAGGTATTATTATTTGTTGACCGAAATTATAAAGCAATACAAATACATTTAGTATGTCAGCAGGTAGCCAAATATTTTGGCAAATGTTTGGACGGACGTTGTATAGATATGACATGCCTACTTATTGACTTATTGATAAACGAATTGTGTAGATGTAAGCGTGTGACAGGGATTCTTAGATAATTAATCACCACTAAGTTACACCAACCGTTTGACAGAGGATAAATAATTGTCCTCAGATTCTTCACTTTGGTCCATTTTATAAATATCTGTTTTGTTATAAATAAATAAATTCAGCTGGTTAGCAGCAGTCGGATTATTTACTGAAAAGGTGTTAACGTTTTCGAATAAAAAATAAAGTTGGCGTTGTTTGCAAATAAAAAACGAAGGCATGATCACTTTCTTGTTTTCTTCGTGCCTCTTAAATACGCAGAGACCTGTTGTATTCCACCGAGAATACTTTATTACCCGCTTTCAGAAGCAATGCCGTTGTATTTAAAAGAAATTAAAAGTTGACGCATTACGAAAATATTTAATAAAATATTCAATTTAATTATTTCGACAACGGGTTTGGATGCGTTCAAGCGCCGCGAGTTTTAACAAAAAACGACAATAATGATTATCCAATTAAATTTTGCGTTCCATTCAATTCCGTATAATTTTATTTCTTCTCTTTGAGTCGGTCTTCCTTCCACGATAATATAAAATGACAAGTGATAATTTATTAATTTTTACACGAGGCTCGTAAACGAAGGAGCTCAGTTTCAAAATAAAGGAGTTTCGATGAGTTGGGAGTTGTGACTTGTGGCAAGGGGGCTTGTCCTTGTCCTCGCCTCCTGATCACACGGGAATTTAAAGTAAATAAACAATCATCGAAAGAGAAATTTTTCAATTGAACAATTTGTCAAAGGTAATTCTATATGAGCGAACAAACGTACACAGGTACAAATGCAGGGTGTTTGTAGATACAGAAGAACACATAACAGAACAGAACAGCTGTGAGTTGGGTCCTGGGCGGTGAGTTATGGAGAGGACCCTGCACACGGTGAATGGTTCCCAGTTCCCGGTACAGTGTACACCATCAGTGAGCAGGGAGCAGGCCGGCCAGCAGCGTGGTGGCAAGGGCGCGGGTAGACACTCCCAACAGGGGTTGAATTACGGCCAGCCCGAAGAATACATCTTCACTCGGGTGACAACTAAATATTTCAACCCCAAACACCGTGTTTGAGAACGACGCCAACATTCTGACCACACTGAGGTGTGCTGATCTGGAGATAAGGAATAGCAACAGCGAAAAAAATACATTAAATACTTCGTGAATACCCAAAAACGGCAGGAATGAATGTTGAGGATTTATTGATATTCGTTAAGGTGGTCTTTTGTTGTTTTTTTTGGAATAGCCAAAATTATATTTATACCCAATGAGGCAAAAAATTAAAAATATCAAGCCCAAAGATTTTTATTACTTTGGTACATTACAACATTGTGTCAGCCCCCAATAATATTCTAAGGTTTGAACGTCATATAAATTACTTAGTTTTTTTAAAGGTTGTGTAGACAAGCATTATAATACGCCAGTCTATACATGGTTACAGCTTGCTCAATAACCGTTATTGATTTATGGTTTATGTCTAGGTAAATGGAATAAATAACTAAGAAAAAGAATTATTATTATTTTTAGATTTTTGATAATATACCTAATTTCTACATATGACAGCAGATATGTCGGGGATTCTAATAATTAGCGAATTATGCAATATTACAATTGCATAAAACTTAATTATTTACTTAACTAACTACCAATCATGCCGTTTCTCCGCAGGGGTAGGCAGAGAGGACGGACCGCCAAACAACTCGGTCTTGGAAAACACTCCTTGCCTCGTTCACATTCATACATCGTCTCATGCTCTTCTATTAATCTGACTCTTTACATGGCCCGACTAAAGTATCTAATTCACTTGGCCGTGCCATGTCTAATTCGTTGTTATATTTCCAGGTACCATCAACAATAAATATAGTTTTACGATGAAATTTAAAAAAAGAATTTTCAGTTATACCCGTTTTAAGCACAAATGCAAATATTTGTTGGATTGTTTGAAGCAAACTCTCAACCGATGAGCCCTGGCATTACGAAAATTGGGCAACTTGAAGTTTTTGTAATCTTTTAGGTTTGCAACGTAATTTCAAAGATGAGCTGATAAAATTAATACTTATATTTTCAATTAATAATAAAAAAAAGTCCAAAAATAACAATATTTCCAAAGAAGAATATCAAAATTTTCGAGTATTTTTTTATGTGAATGCCTCCTTACCTGCCTATTCAGAACTGGTCACCAAACACGGCAAAAGTCATTTCAAGCAACGTTTTAATTCTTAATGGTGGTCTTACTCCAGGGCGATACTGAGAGTATCTTCCACTTTGGAACGTACCGCATATATACTAGATATATATTATTTTTAATTAAATTAATTACGAAATAATACCAATTAATAAATAAAATTAATTTGCCCACGCCGGGATTCGATTCTGCGACCTTCGGATTGCGAGTCGAGAGCCTTTCCCCTAAACCATGCCGGTCGTCCAGGATCCAGTATCGAGAGAAAAATAATAATTTTCCGGGCAAATCCGGGTGGTAAAGGTAGAATAGCATAATACTGAAACTAACCTACCTATCTGCCTTTTTTAATTCTGTGGGGTATAAGCAATTCTGTATGACGCGGCCACAATGCTACATAGTTAATAATCGATTTATCATCTGCCCTAGAATCCAATTTGGCGTGGTGATTATTCAGTTCAGCTTTGGACACGGCAATCAGCGGAACAATGTCAGTATTGTACTGTTTGATAACCAACTCAATTTATTATGTATTTCTTATTAAAGATTTCAGGCTGTGTTAGCTCTGTTTTTAAACAGGTGAAAATATTAGTAGACTTGTCATCTTTGTTAAATTATTATTGCAATAGGAGAACAATATGTGTTTTGCAAATTATTTTATTAGATGTTATTTTAACAGCAGAAATTAATAAAAAAAAAGTAATCATTTAAAGTGCATAATGGTAGTAAAAAATAAGCACTTATAGAAGTAATATTTTTTGTCTATATTTTCTTACAATAGGTAGGCATACCTAAAGAATTAGAAATTCTAACATAATTAATATATTTAATTAAATGAAGACAATATTAGCGAAACTCAAGTTTAGCCCATATTGGCTTCATTTAATTAAATATTATAATTTGAGATTTTACTCATATAGTTAAAAATAAAAATAAAAATATTCATCCTGGACTGGCAGAAAAATTCAGTAGATGTTGCGTATTAAAATAAAATGGATAAATATTTATCCAGACACTATCCAGATAGCATTTAGTTCGGGTTGAATCTTGCAATCATATATAAAGATAGCAACCAACAATATGTGCGTAAAGAATATAAAGATTATGTTGGTAGTTCTTAGTCGAAGTATGATACAGTTAAAAGTGACCTAATTGGAAATGGGTTCCATAGCTCAGTTGGTAGAGCTCTTTCCATGTCAGCAAAGGGCCTTGGATTCGTGTCCAATATCTTATTCTGATTTTTCTTTCTCCAGATTTTCGATTGAGTTTCGCTAATATTGTCTTCATTTAATTAAATATTATAATTAGAGATTTGACTAAAAATAAGAATAAAAAAAAAAATAATTAATTTATCATTTTTTACAAAACATGTCTATACTAAATTTAAAATGTCGCAATTTTATTAACGTTAAGTTACCTATCCTGATCCCTGAAAACACAAGGAAAAGCTTTGATTCAAATTCTTCAGAAGAGCATTATAAAAACCATACTAAAATTACCCATCAGAACCTCCTCAAAAGATAATTTTAAGTGTTTTGACATTCTAAATTTAAAACAAATATATGCCAAGAATATTCTTATACATAATATTAAAAATAGAATATCTCCTAATGAAACTCGGATACATGACACAAGAGCCTCAAAAAAAGGATATAAGAGATGTTCCAAAATTCAAGACAAGTTTCGGCCAAGGAAGCCACTTATATCTGGCAACCAAACTTTACAACATCCTTCCTCCAAGTTTGAAAAAGAAAGAAAAGATAAATAAGTTTAAGGAAAAAAATCAAAACATGGGTGAAAGAAATTAATGCAGACATACTAGAGAATGTATTAAAAGCATCATAAAAACTAAATAACGGAAAATCAAAGAAATCTGCTAGTACGCCTCAGCACAGGACCACCTAGTGAGGAGGACCAAGAACAAACAGATGAAATATTTATAAACATTATCATATCTTGTAATTCTCATCAAACCTGTAATTAAATAGTCACTAATAAAAAAATAATAAAATTTTAAAAAAGTAGTATAGTGTGTACTGTGTACTTACAAAACAAACGGTGTGCAAATATTTTTTTAAGTAAGTGATACCACGTTTGATCACATATTATTAAATGACAAACGCTTTGTTTTTAACCATTTTTTTTTATTTATTCACCAACCGGTTTTACTTGTTAATTTATTTGATCTATTTAAATTTTTACCCATCTGACTATTATTTTTTTTAGCAATACCTCACAAAAGTCTCAGCCTGAGACTCTCAGCTGCTCTCGTCTGGAGCTAGTGAGACTATGGCATGCCCAATTGGGGTATTTTGTGAGGCTGAAGGTATTGGGGAGGGGAAGGAGATGGGAAAGAGGAAGGTGGGGAAGTACCTGGCTATTCAGATCAGATCACCAAACACGGCTAACGCCATTTCAAGCAACTTTTCAAATCTGAATGGTGGTTTTACACCAGGGGGGTACTGAGATTATCTTCCACATTGGAACTTGCCGCAAATATACTAAACATTATTTTTAATTAATTAATTGTGAAATAACACAATTATTCAAATGCAATTTATTCCGCGACTTTCGGATTGCGAGTCAAGAGCCTTAGCAAAACCGATTTGTGAGTTAATTTAATAAATTTGGGATTAAAAACAAAGTTTTGTTTCATTCAACAAAAATATATTTATTTAAGCGAATATCATTACGTAATTGTTGTTTATTTTTACTCAAATGAATTATATTAGTAAAAAAAACTGTGTAATTTGAATGTTAAAAAAACTACCAAATTGTAGGTTTAGTTTTATTTTTATTGTAGGATTGGAAACAAATATTTATGGAATCGTAGATTAAGGAAGCTGTCGAAAAAACTGAACGCACACATTTACTTTCAAACAGCAGCCACTTTTCACCTAGTGCTAAAAATTCAAGATTTTTTAAATCCGTGAACAAAAAAAAACATTTCAGAATTAATTATAAATTATCACTTCTCCGTAATGTGTCCCTCCTAGGAAAGAACACGATTCATCCATGGCTTTGAGAACCACCCTGCAAGCTGCGAGCTGTTAGCTGTTAGCTGTTAGATGTTAGTTGTTAGTTGTAAGCTACTCGAAGCAGAAGAGGCAGTAGAATGGGATGATGAATGAGGGAAGACCACGGGAGCCGGAGTCCAACAGAGTTGGATCATTTACCCGACCGATTGGCTCCAATGAATGATGATTGTCAGAAATTCATTCCGGCTGGTCATTTCCATAACTTTATTATTATTATTTATTCATTATAATCTGTGAGTTTAGTTTTACAATGGAATTGGTTTTTAGAATAGCAAGGTTAGTTTGCTGAATAAGCACAATCGTTTAAAAAACATACAACTAATTATTTTGACATATGACAGTTTACCTCAGTTTCTCATTAAAAAATTTTTTCAAGTTTTAAATTTCTGGGTATAAAATATCCTACGATGATTAGACCACTTGGAACTTGGCTATTTTTAATGAAATACCACAGCCGTAAAAAGCAAAGAAACAGCACTGTTTTTATGAATTGCCTTTTTCAAATTTGAAACAAAAAACCTTTAAATATATATCTATTTTGTGCAGATTACGTCGATGCTCTATTAAGTTTAAAAATTGTTTTAGTGTGTTTTAGGTTTAAAAATTTGATCGCTTAGAAATATTACAGATACTTTAATTCAATACTGCTTGTATGTAACACATCTTTAGAACGGAAAGGAACGGCCTTCGAATTGGTAGAACACTTTTTGTATGTCTTTTTTATAAGTTCTGAAAGTATCAGGCTGATAAAAGCTGCTTTGAAATGAAAAATCTCATACGAACCCCTTTTCGGATATGGTTTTATTTTATAAAATGGAAAATTAAGTTCTTTAGAAAATGATCGAAAACAATTTAATATTATTTTTGCCCGAATATCACAAAATAAAATACTACTTGCTTTTTGGGGAAAAATCAAAACAGACGGCTTGCGTTAAGCGAGAATTTCAACTTTGTCGCCATCTACACAAAGAGTGCAGAATTTTGCCCGATTCCAAATGTTTTAAATAAACAAAAACAGTGTTTGTAGATGTCACGTGAAATATTAAAATAATCTAATGTTAAAGTTCTTGGAACAATTAAAAACGATGAACATTAAAAATAGACAAAAGGTCAAATAGCAAAACGGCACGAAAAGAAAATGGTGTGTTATAGAATAATTTTACTAATTAAGAAATCATTAATATCGAACCCGCGGATGATACTCAAATATAAAAAAAAAAAAAATAAGTGTAAAAATCACCACGAATATGAAGCAGATTAAAAACGATTGCCAAACCATTTTTCAGAAGATTTCATTAAAGAAATGAATAGATATCTTGTCATTGTCAAATATTATAATGTATTATGTTTGTCACATTTTCCGAATAAATTTAATAGTTAATGTAAGGAAATGGGATTGAAATCCTTCAATGGGAATGGGATGGTTAGAGATTCATCAAATAGCAAGCTTCGCGTGCGTTGGCAGGGCGGGGCAAAGGCGGGGGGTTGGGGAGAGGAAGGGGCGGAGGGGGAGGTTGACAGAGTACTCTGAACTTCTTCAGGAGAAAATGGTCCATTGAAATGATTAGGATCGGCCGCAGACTCCGGACGGGATCAGCTCACACAGGGGCGTTTCGTCAATGTCGAGAATAAAAAATAAACCGACTTATTTTGTCAACGAAAAGACTTATAATTACTGACAAATAATTACAACAAGGGTAATTACTTAACAATGATACCTTAATCTGTTAGCGAAAAGAAGTAGATAAATTTATACAAAATAATGTAGGTACAGTACACCACGGTAAAAATCTATACCTTTTAGGAATTACGAAGTAAAATAACCGCATTGTATACTTGTTAGTTGCTCATAAATCCGGCAACAAACTAAAAAATTGCCGGTTTCATGCCTACTCTGAATCAAGTCAACTCAACACCTCTTCGAAAAGTCAGTAAAAGCCGTGAAAAGAAATAATTGAAAAATAGCCCATAATGCTTTTTTATAAATTTTTTTAAGTCACTCTTAATGACTTTTCAAAGGAGGTGTATAGTTGATTTTATTGAGTCCGGTCACCCTAATTGCCGAGGGATACGGCAGAAACGACGAACCGCAACACATCTACATATTGCCAAACGCTCCTGGCTTCATTCACATTTGTACATCGTCTTATACATAGGTAATTTTCCGTCATTCTTACTCTTGGCATCATCCGACTTCAGTAGTTAAATGCTCATAAGTCAGTCGATCCAATATTTTGTTTGTGTGTTGTACGTATTACAGAGAAATTCTAGTTAATGAAAATGAACACCTTCGATTATCGGGAATCGTTGCAAACTGAGAGAAAAGTGGGATAAAAAGACTGGGATGTACCTGATAATATAGATTTAGCTAAAGCCCTTTAAAGCAAATTTAAGCCATTTCAAGCAAAGCATTAACTCTAAAATGGCGATATCCCACCAATGTTATTTGTTTGGCAATTCATAAGTATTAATCAAAAATTGATTTAATGTGTATAGAACAACATCATAATCTTGAATATTTAGATTGGGGCTTAAATCCGTTGTAAATTAAAGAGACGCCCGCACTGGAGTTCCTAAGAGTGAAGTTCTAAGCTCTGCTCTGGTTTGAATTCCTCACAGATATTTTTAATGATCAGCATTCAATATTTTCTCGTCGCAAAGAGACAATTCATGTTATGAGTTATGATGCCGTCTGTAAGAGGATATTCAAATGATACCAAACTGTATTTCAATTAAAATATTCCACGTAAGAACATTATTAAATATTATTATCATTAAAATTAGTGAGGGAGTAGAAAAGCGGTAAATGCGTATTACTCGTAGAACATAATACTTTAGTGTTCAAATCACCACTGTAACCTAAAAGTACATATTTCCAAACTATAAAAATATTCTGAATAAAATGATCAACTGTTAAAATATTGCGTAAATGAAACGTCTAAATAATTAAACGATAAAATATTGAACAAATAAAATATTATAATGTATTGTTTCTAAAAAGGTACTGAAAAAAATTTATCATATGTTAAAATTTACAAGTCTACGAATTCTGTCCTTTTTATAGAGTATGTGTTGTAATTGTACTTGATATATATTATAGATGATGATAAAATTTTGTTAAAGTTTTTTTTTCACCAGCACATGTATATTATTCCTATACCTTCACAATTTGAGAGGAGGATATATGTACAGCCGTCCCGGGAACCATTAGTTGGATAACCAACACCTCTGCCATAGGTCTCCGCAAGTGGTTTGCTACGTTTGGTGACTTAGCAGGGGTACCGGGTTCATGGGGGTGAGGTTTGTACATATCTTGGTGGCGGATGCGTCAGCCCACTAGCTGCGTGGCTTGCCGGATCCGGAGATGCCTGGTGAGAGAGATCATTTAACCTCTCCAGTCGGACTCTTTCAATCCCACTACCTTATAACACAACAGGAGGGTTGGATGTCACTCCCGGTCACACTGACCCCCAGATTCCTACCCATCATTAAAAGCTAAGAAAAAATCATTTTAAAATAGCCCATAACCCTAACCTAACTTATTTAACCAATTTTTAATTTTTTTTTGACTTTTCAATTGAGTTTCTTAGTTGATTTCATTCTGAGTTGTCCGGTCACTGGAGACCAATGTCCTGTATCTAGCAATCACAAAATCGGTTCCATTACAGTTGATCCGTTGACAGGTGTCCCCCCGGTCTACATATTTAGGTACTAAACGCAGTCGGTTTCGAGAAAATGCGGTATACCTACTTACACAAAATATAACTAAGTGGCCCTGACAGGGTGTGCAGAAAGAATGTACCACCAAATAACAAAAGTATTAAACATATTTTCATTGATAAAACTACATATCTGAATACTGCATATACCAGAGTATAGGTACAAAAAAACCAACACTTTATAAATTCTTTTTATTCATACCAACTTATTATCAAAGATATTTTTGAAGTCGGTGTTACGTTTGAAAATGGTAAAAAATGCGTAAAAGATTTTAATTTTATAGTAAATATCATTGCGGGGACCAATTGTCAGCAGATCAACTGTCGGGTAACCCTTAAAATATCTCTGACCTTGAATAGGGCTAGTGTGCTATTTTATCACCTTAGAACTAGCAATCTACCTTACCGACATCTGTCGATAACTCTGTCACTAGAGCCATTGAGCTAACTGACTGAAACCAGATCACAATATATCATAATATTGTAAATATATTTTGGCCATATTATTTAATAGCATCCATCGAAAGCTAGATGTAATAAAATGGTCGAAACTCAACTACCCCGTTTCCCAGTTGATATATCATATAAACGGTACATCTGTTAGAAAGATCAAACCGATACCAAACGATGGACCCGAGACAGGACAGGTATTCTGTTTCACAGTTGACTAATTATCAGGCGCTACCTGTGTTTTATTCCCCCTTTTGTCATGAAAATAATACCCAGCCACTTATTCTTTCAATGACAATCAATTTATTTAAATAATCATGTTTTTGTAAAGATAAAACGTTATTCATTAGAATATCTCCGGAAACAATTGACTGCTTTACCTGTGAGCCATGCTGGGTGCCCCGAACCCGAATACTGTAAAGTTTAATTTTTATAAAATCATGTATAATTAAATTAGTTTAATAACGTCATAAAGTCATGCAAAATTAAGGTAACTATATAAGGGAGAATTATACAAAAAGTTGATAAAAAGGCCAATATATTAATATCCTTTTCGGCAAAGAATTATTCTTATGATATTTAATATATAAATAATGACACACACCCCTAAATTTTTGCTTTATTCGATATATATTTTTTTAATATTGTTTCATAAAAGGCAAATGAGTTAGCTATTCAAGATTGTCATAAATTATGTGGGTTAATCACTCAATTAGCCGATAAAATTGGCTAAGAAGACAGTCTAAAGTTCAACTCTAAAGAAGACATTACTTTTTTTATAAAATTTCGCAACTTGTTTTCAATGCATGTCCACAGGCAATGTTCACTTACAAAAGTAATAAAAAAGAAAGGCATTGTATGCTCGCAAGTAGGTAAGAAGTATCTATCTATCGATGAACATAATCTCTCTGAGCCGAACATAATTAAATTAATATGCACTACGATTGCAATACAATCTCAAAACACCAAAGTTTTTACGGCGGACTAAAACGAAATGTCCGATGCTTTATCAGTTTTTTTGAGAGATAATATTTGTTTTCCTAATCAATTTGTCGTTATTAATGCCAACACGCCATAAAATGATGATGTTTAAATTTGAACACAAGGTATAACGGTTCGGAATGGGCGATTATACTCGGAAATTACAGGCTTTTTATGTATCGTAAAACCATAGATTCCATTGAAGACTCTCGGCTCATCCAGTTATGTTAAGTGGCCATAATTATAGGTTGCTTTTCTTAGGCCGATCGGATGTGAGTTTCGAATATCGGATCTTGGCGGGTTCTGCGTGAGGTGCTTCCATAACAGAGACATCATCAGGTCCGTAGTCCATACCCCTTCTTCGCACACCTCCGTCGTGGTGCATTATGGATAATTATTACTCTGTTCATTAACATATGCTTTCACATTATGAGCATCCACCCAAAATGTTTAAAAAATTGATCCGATTGGTTGAGAGCAAGCAAATTTTCTCAAAACTGCTAGCCAAGGCTGCCTACAATCTAAAGGAGGGCGGTCCGTTTGATTGTCAACAGAACTGTTGCGATCTCTAATGGACAGATACAATTTAGGTTCTGAGTGTATTCTAAATAAATTTGAATGTAGCCTGCTCGAAGGAGCTAGAACCTTTGAAACCCTATACATAGGTGCACTTACGCAAACTGACGTCGCCTTTATGAGAACGGGTCGTTTTTTCGTCTAGTTTTTGTTATGTCACCTCTCTTGTGAAACGAACTACCGGCATCTTATTATAATCTGGGTACCTTAAACTTCAAGACCCGTATTAATAAATCGCTTTCTACAGCCCCTACCTTGATCCGCCTCTAACACTGCCCAGCCGCTTGGAGACATAGTATCCATATCTTTACACCGCACACACTCTTGAGAGGTAATATAAAGTAAAATAATAATATAGTGTTTATATAAGTATAACTTTTTATCTATGTTTTTTGTGACGGAATCTACAATGCAGACATGTAGTTAAGATGCATTGCAATAAAAGTAATAACAAACTAATTAAATCATCCAACCTGCCAATCAGCAATCGGAAGATCTTGTTTCCATCCGTTTGCGGCTATTCATACTCTTCGACGAAGATTTGCGATTATCAATGTTTAATGCATACAAATTGTGAACTCGTTTATCATGGAAAATGGAAAAATACGGAAAAAAACCTGCTAGTTATCTACCATTTACCTACAATCTACTATTCAACAACTGAATGCATAAAATATTAAAACGCCATTTCAATTTTCATTGATTCTTTGTGAAAATGAAATATGTATAAAAATAATACATGAAGCCAATGCAGTTACTATTCGGATTCTTCCGAAATGTAAAATCCTTTTTTTGAAACATTTTGTTTCATTTCCAGAACAAAAGCTGTTCAAAATGATGCAAGAACGAAATCACATTTCAAGAATTTTTAATAAATTACATAAACAGATTTTCTGCTTTATTCTTAAGATTAAGGAGCTAAGGTAAAGCTGCTCAAAGAAGCTGCGAAAAATTCTCAACTTGTGACCTGTTTTTGTATTTTAGATAATTTACTTAAGTTCGAATTAATCACTTAATGTCCATTTACGTGCTGATTAAGTGAATTTTACCTTCCAATGATGATGAATGAACGATAGCTCTGACTATCCGTAAGTGATATTTATGGAGAGTCGGCAGCTTTAAGTGATTTCGTTCTGGGAGGCCCCGGATCATCAATCATCTCTCATCACTTCCCAGCTCGCCACCTCGGACCTTGCCACCTCGATAGCCACTCGATAGCCTCACCCACACAACACTCAACCACACAACACTTCGAACACAGATCACGCTAAATGGTTCCATACGAATAAATTACATTCTCTGATTCCCTCCCATCAATGAACCGTTTAAATTGAAGGAATAAATCATCACTATTACAGGCACTCTTGTAAACAACTAAAAAAGGAAGGTGCTTTGTGCTATGGCATCGAAATCATTTTCGGTAGCAATACACAGTGTAAGGAAAGCAATAACTCCCATTTTTCTATGTAATTATTGGAGGCTATCGTGAAGAATCTCATGATTGATATTTCCTGTATTGTTAACAAGACTGTTAGAGAAATCTAATGTGTACCTATCTATGAAGGCGAGTTTTTGAATTTGCGCCGTTTTGTAAAAACGCCTTTTCTAGTAATGTTAAATTGGTGTTATTTTTGTAATGACACACACGAAATAACTTCCCGTAACAAGTGGGATAGGAGCTCCTACAATAAAGTGCGACTTCATAAGAAAAAGAAGCAATAGAAATAGAGAAGACGAGAATCTGACATTTTGAATCTGATCATAATATAATGTAATAAACCCAACGAAATATTTTAAACATTTCAATTATGAATAGTCTTTCAACATGGTGAAACGAAAGTTTCTACAACTCTGAATAAAGTTTTTACAGTAGATATTATTATTGGCAATTATTATTAATAGTAATTTTACACTTTTCTAAGAAGCGGTCACCAATCTAAACGCTTTTGCTGCTTAACCGTGATTACGAACCGATGCATCGCCATCATATATAGCTTTTATGAACATTTACTTTATAGGGGAAGTACGGATATTATCGGACGCATAGTGTTGTTGATTTGTATTTTGTTGATAGTGCTTCAATATAAACGGATTATGAATTAATCATAAGTGGAAATGACAGATTTACATGGTACACTAATTTTAAAAATCAGTAACCATCATTGTTTCCCAAAATTTAGATTTTAAAATTACGAAATTTATTATTTATTATCGGATTTCGACGGGTGGTATCAGACAAATTAGCTCCTTGGTTTAACGCCGTACTTTCTTTTGTTTTATAATAAAACGATTACTAATGATTAATAACAAAAGATTTCAAACAAATCAAGGCAATATCTTTATTTAAAAAAATACAAGGAAGAGAAATACAAGAAAAAGGGCAACAAAGTATTTGTAAGAATTGTATAATATCGGACATCAAAGGTGGTATCGGACACGAAAGTGGACAAAAAATATGCATGTTTTTTTTTAATTAAAAAAAGGATTTTTAAAAAGTGGTAAAGCCGTGTTCAAACTTTTCATAACACGTTATGATATACTGAAAATAAATATTATTTCTGGCATAATTCACATTTGTAAAAATGCTGGTAAGATTCAAGACCTGTACAATTTTCATGGGCCCATCCGTGACAACCTTGGAATTGAATCCAGTCTTCTTCGAAGCTTTCTCCACAGATTATGCAAACTTTATCTTTGTTATAATCCTTTTGTAGTTTTAGTTTTTCTGCTTTCTTAAAATTGTGTTAAAATTATTTTCTTTATTGTGTTTGGGCGGATTCTTTTATGATTTATCCATTTGAAAATCTTTTTAGCACTGTTTCCTGATAGTTATTTGGGAAACCCGGTACTTGTGTTTTGGCTACGTTTTTTACATTTTTTTTACTTTTTAGAAGTGCCTTATCCTAAATCCTTTCTTAAATTTCAACAACCTGTCACGAAGTGTACTTTTAGGGACATCAAAATATAAGGCAGCTTCTCGAATTGTCATCTTATTTTCACAAACGTATTCCTCTGCTGATTTCATGTTGCAATCCTTCCATTTACCCCAAGCCTTTGCTCCCACTTTTTTTTCTCGGAATTATCTGGAAAAATGGAAGTAAAACAGAATGACTCTTTGAAAATAATGTTTTTAAATCAACAATAACAAACCCTTTATACATTGTTTTCGCAGTACAATATACTTTCATAGTATACAGGTGTATAAAAATATGAAACACTACGATTGGTGTATAATATCTATTAATTTAAATAAATAAATAAAAAATAGGCATTTATTCGTGTGTCCGATATCATCCGTAACAGCCATGTCCGATATTAGACAAACGACTTGGAGTTAAAAAAATAACCGCCTACCTGGTATGGGAAACAAATTTTAAAATATAAGATCGTCATTTGATTGCCACTGAAATGTAGTATACCGTCTTATATATATAAATGTAATTAAATTAATAACGTACCTTTTATTTGTCTTCGAATAAAGCTGAGGACACAATATCCGGTGGTCAAATTTCGTTTTCTAAGCACAACACGACCCCAACGGCTTTGGCGGTAGTCATGCAAACACTAGGCACCTAGCAATATTATGAACTAACTTGCATCGTCCTATCTATACGCCAGTTAATGAAATAACACTTGTCCGATACCATACGTTGTCCGATAATTAACGTACTCTACAATAATATTATTTATGAATAAAATTCAGTGGAAGGCTAAATATTAAAATAGAAAGGGGCAAAACTTAAAATCAGTAATATTCGTTTTAAAATCAATAACTGAATAATAGTTGAACAATTTAATAAATCATTCCTCAACAAAAGAACCAACGAAATAACTAACTCTCATTAATTATTTATTGGCTGTCTTTAGTCCTTTGAGTGAGCAGATGTTTCAAACTTCAAATATATTCTATTTCATATTTACAGGACTGGATTCACAAGAAATTATGGAGGAGTATTTTTTTCGGTGTCCTCGTGTTACTCGCATTTCCGAATTATTTTAAAGATTGTTAATTGTCGGCGGATGAGTTGGCATCGCGTTTGGGTTCTATCCAGGCGTCGTGTGTTCGATTCCTCGGCTGGTCAATTATACGAGGGTAGGCTGAAAAGTAATGCACACATGCTTGTACAGCGCGAACAAAATGACCTTCAGAAGCGCGCTAAGGGGAATATGGAAGTGATATTCCTCCTCTATACATACGTGCAAGTTTGAGGTCGTTGAATTCATCCAGTGTATTTTGAGAAGCGGAAGTATAGAGACGTGTTTTAGTGTTATGTCAACGGAAGGTTAACAGTGTGCTGTTATCGAATTTTTAACCGATAAAAAGTTACTCCTACTGAGATTCATCGTCGTTTAAAGGATGTTTATGGTGACGATACTGTTGATAGGTCTACTGTAAATCGACGGTTAATAAAATTTCATGATTGTGAACCTAGAAAAGCAATAATTGTTGATGAAAAACGGAGCGGACGTCCGATTTTGATACAGACGATAAACCATCCAAACTTGTCCACGATTTAATTCAAATTGACCAGCGAATCACTCAAAAGCATATCGCAAACAATTTTGAACATCCAAGGATCTTATCGGCTTCATCGTTGAACAATAAGGATACCGTAAAATCTGTGGACGATGGGTACTGCGCCGTTTCACAGACGAGAACAAACAGCGTCGATTAGAGCCTCTGCAAAACCCGAAGTTTGAACCGATTCCACACCCTTTTCACTCCCCCGATCTTTCGCCTTGCGATTTTTATTTTTTCCTCTACTCAAGAGACACCTCCAGGGTAATCATTACACCGCGGACGATGAGTTGAAGGTACTTATCAAGTCCTCGATTCGAGAAATGTCGGAAGAATTTTTCAGTTAGGTACATAATGAAAAAACCTGCTACATGTTGGAAGAAATGTGCTAGCCTTAATAGTGACTATGTTAAAAAATAATTATGTTTAAAGCTTAAGAATCGAACTTTAATGTCCTTTTGGTCCGATCTTGCTATTTGTTTTTGTTCGTGTTTTACAAGTTTGTTTGCATTACTTTTTTACTTTACAGCCTACCCTAGTATTTATGTATTCCCTCAAAATGATTGCTATATGTGACAATTCAAATACATTATGTCGAAAAACTACTTCCAATTTACAATAGGTATGTATACTTACATCACAACACTGGTCGGACGAAACTCAGTCGAAAGTCAGTTATCCCAAACAAATCTATTTCCTTAGTGACTTAATTATTCCGAAGCAAAACATGAATTATTCCTAATACAAGTCAAAACCACTAATACAAGCGATTTCAACTTCTATTTGATGATTTCGTCAATTCAAGAGGTCAATCCATCTCTGCGCTTTATATTTAAAAAAAAGTGTAGTAAATAATATGTGCGCACACCTAATCATGTACTGGCAACACGAGTTTGGTTCACGCTGCACGGGTTACCGGTCAGGATTGAAGCTGATTGATTTCTGGAGTCGAGTATCATTATCTTGTAGGTGCTAAAGTTGAAAGGTTACCGGTGCATTAGTCAAGTCCTGTCCCGAGCGAGCGAGTATCTGATGGCATGTTCATACGTCTTCGTCCAACACAGCCTCTTTACCAACAATTCATTTAACACCTACTGTTATTTGGGTTGGGCTGGGAAACCAATTTTAATTACAGCTCTTCGGATACATCGATTGGGCGCTGTGTTGTTTCATTACTCAGCCTAGCCAGGTGTTTATTTATTATACTTACTAGTTACTAGAAAAGTGGTGAGTTTATGATATACCTAATTTACTATTGATGTTAAGGGTGTAAACTAGGTACAAAAAATCTGTTGATAAGGTTGGTACGAATGGAAAAAGTTATTTGAAATGTATTTTACTGAAAGGGGCTTACTTATTTCAACGTGTCTATTTGAATTCAGTTATAATAGTTCAGCAAATTTCTAGTGCTTTGATATTTATTTTAATTTGTCGTTTTCAATTCGAAGATTGTTTTAGGGTCAGGGATAGCGGTTCGATTTCCATTACAATTTTTTAAAATATGTTTTTAGATGATATGATTTTAGATTTTCACGGCAAAAAGCATTTTCGTTATTTATTTATCGGGTGTTATGCCGTGTTGCGCTAACTCCTTCTTTGGCCAACGTTTAGGAAAGCGTTACAGTGTCTATCCTCAGGGCTGATGTTTTTACATATTTTACATACAGTAATTAAAAAAAAAATGGTTCTGAAAGCTAAATATTGTACTACAAAAAGAATAAATATTGTATTTTTTTTAACAAAACCACTCTATTCAATCGGAGAAATCAATTCTAGTTATTGAATTGAATTGTCATCATAGTTTTAATATGGTATTTTTATATATATACGATATATACATATATATCACCTGTTCGAAGGATATTAGGGTTAAAAATTGTATGCCGAAACCTATTGCTGGATTCCATAACACAAAATTTAGTCAAATGAAGGTATTGTCCATTCCAAAACACAAAAATAACATTGACTTATCTTGTAAGTACCAACTATATTTAATAAGATGCCAATGAATATAAAAAGCGAATTAAATTGCACAACTGAACTCAAAAAAATTATAAAAAAATTGTTAATTGATCAATATTTTTTATATTGATATTATTTTTAAGCATTTATACAAGTGACTACATACAAAATAAAATTAAAAATATAATTTAAGTTATAAAATTCGAATAGTAATGTAAATAATAAACATATGTGTACAAAATTTAGGCGTATTAGATTTGTTAAAGAATTTATATATAAAAATGCAAAAGTCAGTCATTTTAAATACATGTAGGATTACGAAAGATTTTTTTAAATATTTATATTGAGGGATCAGTAGGATTTATCGGTCCAGTTAGGATTTCAGCAGAGCCGAACCCTCTGATATGAAAATATCTGGAGTCGGTGAAATATTTTCCCATTATGTTTCTGGTGGATTGTCGTATTGTTCTTGTATTGTTTTGTATATGTATTGTACTTATATAGTGCACTTACATTGCGTGAATTTACTAGATAATCATTTGTGGAAAAGTGTGTGGAAGGGTTTAGTCTTTCATTTGGGAAAGATTTAACCCGGACATAAAATCTGGAACACCGTTTAATTTAAATATTATGCATGTGCACCCATGATATACTAGTCTCAGCGAGAGATCTTTTTCGTTTTCAAACAAGACGTGTGAGAAGGAAGAGGATGAACGTCCATGACATCCGTACGAGCTGGGACTAGTTTAGTCATTATATCTACAAAACAGAAAAATAAAAGTCAAGAAAAAAAATGTAGAAGAATAAATTTTAACTTAGGTAATATATGAATAATTTGATAATTTTTTAAATGCTTGTCTCAGGTAGATATTGCAAAAAAAATAGAGTTATCGACACTGGTAAAGGTCTTTCTTTTGGCCATTTCGAAAAACTTTTGGTATTTTTTGGTGACTGGATTAGTGCGTCCATTCCTTTATCTGTTATTTCCTCAATCCACTGTTTCCGAGCAGATGAAACGCTTATAACATGATGGTATTGATATATTTTTGAGACAGATTCTTATCTGCCTCGAATCAATGCTTCTTGCTCGAATCAAACAAGTCTCATTGTTTTATAATAAGGTGAATACTGTTCGGTTGCAGTCTCGGATCAGCCGATGAGCCGATGAGCCGATGAGCCGATGAGCCGGTGAGCTGGTCAGCCGGTCAGCGGGCATCTTTAAGTGTATCAATCGGAATTATCGCTGAAAATCGCAGAGTATTATTCCAGATCATTGGGCACCGGGGCCATAATATTGTAATTGCGTATAATAATTGGTAGTGTACAGTGGATGGGGGGTAGTGGAGGGGGGAGGTGGAGAAGATGTGGTGGTGGAGAAGGGCAGTGTGGGGTAGGTACCGCGAGGCTGTGAAGCCGCAGATGCTGGGACTTGATGATCATGATGAAGATGAAATGACGGTAACAGGCAGACTCCCGCGGCCGGACCGACTCTAACTATACATTACTTATTGGCCGTAACGCATCGATATCTCGTCAAAGGGTGAGGTGCAGATTTCACTGTAATATTTCCAAATAAATTAGAAATAATTTAGCCTACTTACTTACTAAACTTTTTGTAAAAAATATTTGTAATCCGCTTTTGGTCGAACAATATTTTTCTGTAATTTTATTATTCTTTAATAATAAAATTTATTCGATTCTACAGAGAGCCTATTCTATTAGATGTTTTGAATACTTTTTGATAAGTGTGGGTATACATCTTATGTTACAATCAGGTGGAATTTAAAAAAAATATATATCACTCTCAAAATTTTAATCTGGAAAATAGTGAAAATCGAAAAAAGTCCCTAAGCTAGTTAGTGTAATTATTTACCCATATACATAAATTGCAACAGATACTTACGTTATTACAATTTTTTTTTAATATATTTTTTGTAACTCTTGATAACTACTAAGCCCCCTTCCAAATCCAAGTAAAAAAATGATAGGTAGGTTATTTTATGTAGACAGACTTATTATATATACTGCTTTTGACAGTGCCTCAATACCTAGGTATGTTTTCTAAGAATGGAGTTTCTGCTATTAAGATGGGTTGTTTCACAGAATTTGGACGATTCATTAAATTTTAAAGTTTCCTGTTCGACTGAAAGTTCTGTTATTATTTCATTATGGACCTTTTGTTTCACCATACTTGGACAATAATAGCACTTGAATAGGATTTTCACAGAAAACTAATATTAAATTTGATAATTTGTTAAAATTCTGTGAGACACTCCGTCCTTGTAACGTAAGAGTAAGTGACATTTAATTTAATTTTTTTACATTAGCTCCACACAGGAGGCCCTGAGGAAAATAATTTCCCTCAGGGCTTATGTCATCTTAGGGGATGCTGTGTGGAAGGTATTTTTAAGGAAGGGAAGGTTAGGAAGTTCTGGGAAGGAAAAGGGTATGAGGGGAGGGTAGGAATTTGGGGCTCAGTGTGTTTAGGAAACGTACGAATCCATCCCTCTAACTGCGGTGCAAGGCGATGGGTCGAGAGAGTCCGGCTGGAAAGGTCAAAAGGCCTCCCTCAACCAGTCTCCTTCGATCCGGCCCGCCACGCAGAAGGTGAGCAGACGCACCGCCACCAAGACTTGGACGAACCTCGTCCCGTGAACCCGAGCACTTCTGCTAAGTCACCAAACGCAGCAAACCGTAGGTAGTAACTTCTGTTTTCCAAAACAAATCACTACCTACTCTTAAAATGACAATCAATTCTTAACTCATTTTAAATCCATACAAAATATTGATTGTCGACGCTGCGTTGCGCCTCCTCATCCAGCTATGACTGGCTCTTTATAATCCGAGCCTTTTTGTTAGCCAGAGATGCTTTTTATTATATTGATCAGATTTTTTCCGTATTACAATTTTTATAGGTTGTTACCTCCGCGAGCTCAATAAACAGCGCGCCCGTGGCCGTGGCCCAGTGGACATATCGCACGGAAATAATGCTTTCATTATATTAATTATATAAATATCGCCGAAATCAAGAATTTGGGATTCAACACGTTTGATTACTACAAACATGGGTGATTAGTATTAAGTATTTTATTAGATATTATCTACCGCATCAGAGTCTCAACTGCCCAGGACTAGGATCGGTAAAAAAAGGAGAATTTTCAATTCGGGAGGTGGTTATGGGTACCACTGCTATGGGAACCAGTAGTTCGCTACGTTTTGGTGACTTAGCAGGGGCGTCCGGGTTCGTGGGGTGAGGTTTGTCTAGGTCTTGGCGGCAGGGTGTGTTTGCAAAGCTACTGCGTGGCGGGCCGGATCGGGAGATATTTGTTGAGGGAGACATTTTGAAATCATCTTGCACCGCAGTGGAAGGGATGGATTCATAATTCCGTCACTCCTAGACACATTGATCCCCAGATTCCTCCCACTCCTCATAACTTTTTCCTTCCCAGAACTTACTCTCCTTCCTTTCCCTAAAAGACCCTCCACACAGCATCTCCAAAGATGACACACTTTCTGAAGGAATTTATTTCCTCAGGGCCTCCTGTGTGGAGCTTATGGTAAAAAACAAAAAAACAACTCTAATATCGTGTTGGTATTTTGTAACACTGAAGGAATTAGGAGTAGGAGGGGAAGGAGATGAGAGAGAGGAAGTTTATAAAGTACCTAGCTATTCAGGACTAATCACTGAACATAACTAATATCATTTCAAGCAACTCTCTATTCTGGCCAGTGACTATTCACCAGGTCGATGCTGAAAGTATCTTACACTCCGGAACGTGCCACAAATATACCAAATATATACATTATTATTTAAATAATTAATGTTATGATTTAAATAACTAGTTGTGTAGTTGATTGAACCCGCGACCTCTCTTACCCCCCGACCATGGACGCCGTCACCTAGTTTATTAATCAACTTATTGTTTATCTCTTAGACTTTTATTATAATTTTTCTTTGAAATCACTCAATTGTGCAATGCTTTCGTAAGGCGATATTATACCTAGATATAAACATAAATTTCAACTTCATAAATAACAATACTAAATCATAAAAGTGATACGTACGTATGCTTTTATTAGATGTTGCGTAAAATTATTCGTGCGAAAACTTCATTTTAGATCTAGTTGGTACATAATCCACTTCAAAGAGCTGGTCGATAAAACGAAATCTACCTTTTTATTATTCACCTTTGTATTTACAATTTATTTATTTTTAATATTATTGATGTGAAAAAGGAGTGCTGTTCCAAGTGCATGGGCGCACGGGAAAGTTGGCGAAATAGTCAGGAGGCGGAGCCCTGGCGGCCAGGGGCGCACTAACCAGCCGGGGCGGGGCACTCACAGGTCGACTCGTGGAATAATCATTTTGAAAAAACAACTATATTCTATGTAAAACATACAAAGTTGAGAACAAATTAGTGTATTAAATCTTGCAAGAAATTGATACTGGAACATTGTTTTCTCTGCATAAGCAATACATTTATTATGGAGTAAAAATATGACAATATTGTATACTCTTGGAAAAGTGATATTAAGTTTACGAATTGGTTATAATATTTTTTTATAATTTATTATATTGATTATTTTTACCCCAATAATAACCCGAAGGACATGATATTATTTACCTACCCTACACATTAACCCAATAATAACATACATATGACGTGATATGTTGTGCACTCCCACCCACACTATCCCTATTTAAACAACTTACTATGTAACTTATAAAAAATATTAATTTATATCTATATAAATAAAAATCTGTCTAGATGTCTATGTATTGCTGTATTAAGCATAGGAAATGTTTGAAACTTTCAAAATACCTTCCTTCCATCCTCGCGAAGGTTTCTGGATTATTACAACCACATGACAAGACACCTGAAAAGTTTTTTTAATCATTACCAAAACTCTTACGAAACTGTTAAAAAAGTCATAATTTGAGAACGACATTTTGCAAAACACTGATTGTTCAATCAAAATTCAATTTTAAAAACGGGTAAGATGGAGGAAGGAACGCGTGGGGGGAAGGGGGACGGGACGAATGGGAAAAGACACGTAAGGAGAAATAATATCTTTATTAGTGACATTGCAACGCATGCCGGGAATTCGAAAAAAATATGCATTTAAATTATATTACGTACCCATAAACCTTCTGTTGACGTTTTACGTATTTGATCACTGTGTTTTGTTTGTTTTTACGGTGCTCCAGATTTTATGTCCGGGTTAAATCTTTCCCAAATGAAAGACTAAACCCTTCCACACACTTTTCCACAAATGATTATCTAGTAAATTCACGCAATTTAAGTGCACTATATAAGTATAATAAATACAAAACAATACAAGAACAATACGTCAATCCACCAGAAACATAATGGGAAAATATTTCACCGACTCCAGATATTTTCATATCAGCGGGTTCGGCTCTGATGAAATCCTAACTGGTCCGATAAATCCTACTGATCCCTCAATACAAATATTTAAAAAATCTTTCGTAATCCTACATGTATTTAAAATGACCGACTTTTGCATTTTTATATACAAATTTTTTGACAAATCTAATACGCCTAAATTTTGAATGAGAGAGCTAGGTATAATGCCAGTAGCCGAAATAACAAATGGTAATATTTTTATAGTCTGAGAATGCCAAATTCTTTTAATCTCATTTCCTAAATCTGTATATTTTCTTATTTTTTCAGAAACAGTTTTCTGAATATTACAAGAATTTGGAATAGCGACATCAATGATATAAGTTATTTTTTTAAATTTTATCATGAAAAACTATATCGGGTCTATTATGACTATTTGTTTGAATTATTTTTAAAACTTGATTGTGCCTAAATGTATACTCGGACGGCGCTAATACAGAACATCCCGATATAATATATTCTATAGTTTCCGGAAAAGCCAAACATTTTCTACATAAATCATCAATTTGATTTGTATCTTTGATGATATGTTTCCTATAATTTTTAGTATTAATGACTCTATCTTGAATGGCAAGCATAAAGCCTTCTATTTCTGCGCTCAACTCTCCAATACTCAACCATTTGTTTGACGAAAATTTGTCAACATATGTTTGGTTGAGATAGTTGAAGTGTTTTGCGTGAAGAATTTTATTTGACCAGGAATCTAATAATTCCTCGTTAGTATTTATAAGAATGCTGACATTCTCGTCGTATAAACTTAATGGCGAAATATTTCTATCTGCCTTGCAAATTATTTTGTGCATTTCTGAACTATCAGCTTTCCTATGGAAAAAAAATTCTTAGCATTTCTACCTGATTATGTTTTAAAGATGTTATTTTGACTATACCTCTACCTCCTAAATTTCTAGGTAAATTAATTCGTTCTATAGCTGAATTTGGATGATGGCAATTAAACTTTGATAAAGTAGTTCTAATTAATCGTTCTAAGCTATCTAAATCTTTATTAGACCATTTTATTATGCCAAATGAGTAAGTTATTAGAGGTATTGCCCAAGTATTTATTGCCTTTACTAATTTTTTTGCAGATAGATTGCATTTTAAAAATTTTCCGATCCTAGTTTTAAATTTAATCCTAATATCATTTTTAATACTAGTACCTATGATCTAATCTATTTGATGGCGGATATCCTAAATATTTATAAACCTCATCCCTTTTCATACTTCCAATTTTGAAGTTTCTAAATATACCCTCGTCTCCATGTACAATTTTACCTTTCTCTATATGGATCGTTCTACATTTATCTAAACCAAAAGTCATTTTAATATCATCTGAAAAAATATGAACTACTTTAATCATTTTCTCTAAATTTGGTTCAGAATTCGAAAATAATTTTAAATTATCCATAAATAATAAATGAGAAATTATATTTCTCTCTCTTGTATTACCTTTAATTTTTATTCCAAACTTGCTTTTAATTAACATTTTAGATAGAGGATTTAATGCTAAGCAAAACCAAAGAGGACTCAATGAGTCTCCTTGAAAAATCCCTCTTTTTATTGAAATGCCTTATTAATGCCTTATTAAAATGCCTAAGTAATTAATGTATTAATTACTTAGGCATTTAATTAATTAAATGAAAATTCTTGTATTTTTATTTCTTGTTATATTATAATTTTTTTATTGTTTCTTTCTTATGTTCTAAATTATTTATCGTCTCAAAGTTGAATTACCCAGGTATATATAAAAGCTCTCATGGCCTTAAATTAAAATAAATCGTTTACTTATGTACTTTTAAATCACTCACATATTATGTGGAATCTATAAATGGTAAAATTCACGTAACTTAGAAATAATTATCTTCCCACCAGGCGAGCGATGTGGTGAAACAGGCCTAGTCCATGTGTATTATGAGAGTACAGCTCTTGTGTGAGACTATCATAATAGAATAGATTTGTGGTACAAACTCAGGGAATAAAATTTGTTTCTGCTCAATTTATGCAATCTGCGCAAAAAAAATGCACAAAAACGCCTTGAAGCCGATTTTATGCACCAAGAGCTTTTTTATCGGGGCAGGGGGTAGAACGCAACACATCTCTGCTCAGGTTTCATCCACATTCATAAATAAATAATATTTGTTAATCGGATTCTTGACTTCACCCAAAGTTTTCGAATAATCCTACCGTGTCTTATAGTGCACTAAAGAGATGAAATGGTTGAAAGTTTTGTTTTAAGAAATTCCACAGATTAAATATTCAAATATTACGATTTTTCCCAGTGGTAGTTATCAAAATCACGGCTCTTTTGTTATTATAACTGGCAGGTAGAAATTTATTCGTTGCAAAAAACATTAAACTTTTAGCAATTCAATTTTTTCACATGATTTTCATTGCGCTCGATCACGCAAATTGGTTATTATTGTTCCTAAAAGTGAGCAGTGAACATAAATTGGCATACAAGTTCACAAGTCGCCAGGTTATGACTATTAATATTAACAGCTTGCTTTATAGTAACCAGTACAGTTCTTTTCTATTCTTCTATATCCCGATATAAACTATTATATGTAGGTTTAAACAAACAAATAATAGGTCTTACATGAGAAAAGCATTTTTTCTAACGGGTTCTTTTATAAATAAAAAATCAGAGTGTGCAATTCACACACGGTAGAAGTGAAACTAGAAAGTCGTTAGATGTTGCTTTCTTTTCTTTTGCCTGTTTATTTAAAAAAAGGTTTGAAGATTGGCATGCGCTTTACGCCGCTACGCTACCGAAGGCACGCGCGGAGCCGTGAATTTACCGAATTATATTAGAACCGAGGACTCGTCAAATAATAAATTTTAGTGACGCACTTCCGTTTCATCCGAATTTCAAATCTCAACGGGGCTAAAGAAGTTTCACTTCAAACAAAACTTCAACACAGACCATCTTTACCTTTCGAAAATAGCTTTGTGCCCCATATAAACACGACATAAAAGCGCGAGCCGAGCCACGAATCGCGGGAAAGGAACGAAGCAACCGCAAACGGCGCGAATCGCCCATTGAAACTTTCCCATAGCTCGTTGCTCGGCTCGCGCGTGTTTTGGCATATGCATAAGCGGGCTTAAAAGGAATAGGTTTATGAAATTTTACTATAAAAATAATAACCAGGTACAGAAATTGCGGGAAAATAAAATCTTTTTTGAGCTTAGCCTTCGATCTTCATGGCATTGTTAAAAATGATTTTTATAGCGCTGTTTTTGTGAAAAATCACCGGTGGGCTGTGTACAATTTTTTCCAAGGCTCTATCCTACTATATATTATGTTTTATAACAACCCATGATACAGTTTATCACCAATGAGTATGTGATGCCGCACAAAAATGTATACATTTTTGTATCATATTTATATCACTTGTGTACAGGTAGACAATTTAAACTATCAGTTTCAAAATTAAAGTGTGAGAGATAGTGTATCTTGTATATTTTAATCAATGGATAGATTTATATTAATTATTCATATGAGGCTGTTAATTATTGATAGTCATTTTTCAGTATCATATGCCCAGAGTCTTGATTGGGGTATATTGTGAAGTTGGAGCGGTGAGGAGGGGAAGAGGAAGGTTGGCAAATACCTGGCTAAATCCATTTCGAGCGCAACGTATCGATTTTGAATGGTGGTCTCTAGTCATTTGTTGTATCTACCACTCTGAAGGTCTACGACCTCTAACAATTTATTGTCAAACCGATGAAACCTTTAATAATCTGCAATGTGCTCTGTCTATTAGCGTTGAAGAAAAGAAAAGAAAATAAAAAATCACTAAAAAACAAAATGACAAGCTTGTACAAAAAGCGCATCGCCTGCACTGCAAGCGCACTGAACATTGTAATTACATTGCAGCGAAATGTTGCGTCACGACTCTTGCAGCGGAGACGGACGTGCTGCGTGCCCCCCGCTTGCTCCTGCCCCTACTCCCTACTCCCCGCGCCGCCACTGCCTGCAGAGCATACTGCAGAGCAAAAACCTACTTCATTCGCAAGCCCATATTGGTCCGAGAGATGGGAAACATTTGCAGGAGGACTGCGACTGGATAAACACTTCAACGCGAGAATTGTTACAGGACGATTTGATTTGATAAGGAGCGATGGCCTTGAGATTGTCAAGGTTCGTTATTCTTTGGTTGTAGGTTGTAGCCCTATAGGGCGTAGGCGATCAAGGGGCGGAGGATTTTGTTATTTTCTTTATAAAATGTGTAGTAACTAAATAAATACGCAAACCAACCGATACAAAAAAATCAATCAAATATTGAGGGGAATATTTTTAAGACCTAAAGTCCGAATGGCATCTAAATAGAATTTAAGAATATTATAAATATTAATTTAAGAATTAAAGAAGGATAGAAAGACCTGACTGATGAGTGAGGACAGGCGGCGAATGGCGAAAGATCGGAACCTAGTAGTAATGTTTCAAAGACCCAATCATGTTTGATAACATCTAAAAGGGATCGAAATGATAATCTAGTCTCCTTCAACGGAAGCATTATTCCCAAAGATATTCAATTCAGTTTCAATATCTTTGATTCTTCCGAACAGGACCTCCATTGATATGCTTGGTGTAATCAGTCCTGGATTTGTCAATAGGCCTTATAGGCCGCGGCCTAGGGGCGGCAGAGTTCAGGGGGCGGCGCTCGCTCGCTTTGGTAAGCCGTTAAGTTTGTGTACGAATATAAAAAAAAAACAAGCCACTGAGGATATACAGAGTTTTCTATCTATTAAACGTTAAATCTCATTTGGCATAAGTCACTAATTTCCAGTAGGTACTTATTCCTATCGTATGTTAGATAGTTACTTATGTTTATGCTACTGCGCGGGCGCGGGGGGTAAGGGTGACCTTTGCTACAGCGTCATCTAGCCCAGAACCTTTTACGGTCGGCGTTTTACATTTTCTTTTCACAGATTTATTAAAATATTTAAAATGAGTGACGGAAGGAAGAGACTTAGCGGTGCTGAGTATAGAAAGAATGCCAAATTAAAACAAAGATGAACAACTACGCGCTCTTCAGAAAACCAGTAAAATAGAAATCTAAAAAAAAAGTTACCTCCAACTGGGCCGAAGGTAGACCCCAAAAATCACTATCCTTCTTATATCTTCTTAAATGCATGAAATATATTTGTAGTCTTTTAGGTATTCCTGCACAAAGGATAATTACATAATGTGCCGTTAAAAGAAATGTGAAAAAATTGTTGATAGCAGGAAAAAAAATTTGTCAAATATAGCTAATATTCCCCGCCCAATAAATAGCCAAATATAAAAATAAAATAAAAAATTGATTTCTATGGCAAAAAAAAAAATTCATGGGGTCTTCGACCGACCTTCTTGGTTACGGACGTTATGTTTGGCATATTGGGCTGTCGAGAGTTAAAACAACGATGAGGCATTAATAAAGATATTAGAAACCCGGCATTAAGTATGATTAAGAGTAGGAGTAGTAGTAAGGAAGTTCAATATGGACAAGGTACTGGTACTCCGATTGAGCTGACGAGTCTGCATCAGCTCAATCAGTCAGATCAGTAGTGTTTAGTAAAACCTGTTCTTCCTTCTGATTCCGACATTTCTGACAATGAAATACCTTCATCAAGTGGCAGGAATTTGAGGTCAGGCAGTGCAGAAATGTATCTTGTCACGAAAACTACTGAAATTCAATCAACCACAAAACTGAACAAAGATCCAGCCTTATGGGAAATAAACGATTCGACGAGACATTATTGCAAGTTGCAAGTAATGATTTTGAACAAAACCTGTAGTCAAACATGTCCTGTGGTTTCACAAAAATTTTCGTTATTTACAATTCATTTTTGAATACCTACTTAACCTATATTTGAATATTTATTTTGAAAATTGTGTTTCTTCTTACAAAATCTATAAGTGAGTGATTATGATAGGTGGCAACTTCTATAAGAAGGAGGAAGGGGCGGCGCAAATGAAGTGGCCTATACTTATGAACAGTATAAATCCGGCCCTGGGTGTAACTCTAAGTGACCAGCTCAGGTATGGAGGCTCCATCGAAACCAGAGTTAAGTTAGCCTCTCAGAAACTGGGCGTATTGTACAGGGCCCGCAGATACTTTAATAGTACACAACTGCTAACCCTGTACAAATCGCAAGTGCGCCGCACGGTTGAATTTGGCAGCCACCTCTGGTCTGGAGCTCCAAAATACCTTTAAAAAAAAAAAAACCTTGACTCTGTGCAGAAACGGGCGGACCGTTTGTTAGATTCTCCCATCTTAACAGACGGATTGCTATCTTTAGAGCACAGGCGTCAGGTGGGAATGCTGTCCTTGTTCTACTGGTATTACAATGGAAGATGCTCCGGGGAACTAGCGTCATTGATCCCCTCGGCACCGGTGCATAGTCGGGAAACACGCCAAACACGCGCCCAACATTTGTACAAGGTTGACATTAGTCACATGAGAACGGGTCGTTTTTACTACTCGTTCTTGAGTTCAACAGCTCGGCTATGGAACGATTTACCGGCCTCTGTGTTTCCTCCCTCCTACAACATGGGTCTCTTCAAGACCCATGTTCACTCCTTCCTTTCCTCAAAAAGACCCTCCAAACAGCATCCTCAAAGATGACATAGACCCTGAGGGAAATTATTTTCCTCAGGGCCTCCTGTGTGGAGTTAATGTAAAAAAAATACCTACCTTGTAGTGTAGGATGCCAAATCAGAGCATGTAGCGCTGCGATGATGGCCAAATTATAATATTATGTTATCATTGAAAAATTTATAAGGAAATAATACTCCTAAATATATTTAACCACTTCCGGTAGGATCCCATACGATGCGCGAGAAGCATATTTCGTCTGAGCTGCTGTGTTTTCCGCACACTGTGCGTTTGGATTTTTTTTTTCAAAATTTTCTGGCTCTCACCCACAAGGGTGTTCTAGGCCATCATTTCAAATTAGAGAGGAGAAAGGAAAGGCGAATTTAGATATTAATTTTATTCAATTGGGCAAATTTCAAAATTATATGGAAGATAGGAGTCGAGTTCAAACTTAGAAGAGATGAGATGTTAAATGGGGGGAGGCAATTTTAGATAATAGGGCTTGCTAGAAGAGAGGATATTTGTTTAGAGAGGAACAACCAAAAAAACGATGTGATCTAAAGTTCTCACTTCTAGACCACACAATGTGTGACATGAATTTTTAAAAGGTGAGGAAGGAACGGAACAATGTCCAATTCTCATTCGAATAAGTGAGGAAATTTCTGTTTTGGAAAAATGGAGGAGTTGTTGAAATCACGGTTTTGACGGGATGGTCCTTTATACTAAGGCATAGCAGGCTCCCTTGAATTGACTGGCAATACTCCGACCAAACATTGCGCGATCTATCTTTGAGGATGGAAAAATGTCAGATAGTGGAATGTGGTTTACAAGGGAAATGTGGTTTCCCTCGCCAGGGAATCCGCGATATCGTTAGCTATGATGCCAACATGTCCAGGAATCTAAATCGGAGTTACAGTTTTTTTTATATCATAAATCACTTTCTGCCTTTTAATTGGTTGAAACTAAATCCTCCCGACGTAAGTACATTTCCACACTGCCATCTCTTTGATAAAGCAAGAACTCAATTATAGTTCAAGCCTTTACGGTCTCCTGAACTAATTTGTTGAGCAGTGGTGGTCGTCGCAGGCATGTCCGTTCTGATCTAATGAATTTTCAAAAAAAAATCTGTAGGCTTTTCCGGACGTGAAAACTTATTCTGTATTTTAGGGTTCAATGAGACTTCTTCTCCATCACAGCGGTAGGTACCCATACCCACGTCCCAAATTTAAGATCCTCCTCTATTATTCACAAAATTACAAACAACGACAACAAGAGATGGGAGCATAAATATACCATATATTTATATGTAAAGTGACAGAAGTAAGAAAGGTTTAAATACCTGGAAATCAGCGGCGAAAAGTGACTCTTGGAAGATCAGGGGGAGAAGAATCCTCAAGGCACAACACAAAACACTTTTTTTTGGTCAGAAAACAAAAAAAATATTGGAAGAAGATTATTTTTATAAGCAGCAAATTGCTGAATAAACAGCATGTTATTGTTGCAAGCACTGCATTTAGGGTAGTTTTTTTGTAATTGTATCAATGTGTAAGTTCCTTCCTTTGATTAAGTAGGTACATTATAATCAAAGGTTCCTTCATAATTTTTCATCAATTTTAATTCCAAGATATTTGTTGCTTTGGAGTGTGCTGTAATATGGGGACAGAGGCATGCTAAACGTTGATATTGTTGATAGATTCCTTGGCATAAATTGATAATAAAGTCAACCGCCGGCTGCCCTCTGGCTGTTTGGAAAGTATCGGATATTTGTTTTATTGACATTAAGTTTTTTATAAATATTTGTATGATTTTACAATAAGTATACATTTTGTTTATAGTGTTTATAGTTTATATCAGTATAGTGTTTTATAGGAATACACAAATAGCCTTTCCCCATCATAAAGAGACAAGGCTCTCGTCATAAATATACCAAACCACCCACGCTCTCGTTTTTGGTGAGGGAATTCAAGCGATATTCGAAGGCTCACCATAAATCAAATATAATTTTCACCTGACTGTGTTTTTCATATTAAATATGCTATAAAATAACATCGGGAGGCATAACGGTCCGGTACGTTAGTATGACATTTTGAAATATCCTATTCAGATCCAGAAAACATCAATATTTTGTTTTTAATTCACTTCAAGTTTTTCTTTATTACAATAAGGAACTCCAGTCCAATATATTTTTTTTAAATTAATAATGACCTTCTAACTTAAATAACTGCATATTAATTTTTGTAGTTAGTTTTAATAGTTAAAATAATTATCAAAGTTTTAATTTTTCAAGATCCCCGAAAACCACCGTATGTATGGTGAATTGTGTGACGTCATCACTCACCAAAAGTTTTTTTTTTTTTTTTCAACTGGTGTTGTCATTTTGTATGACAGTTATATGAAAGAAGCAATGAAACTATTCAATAAGCAAAAACATTATTTATTTAGGTGGAATTATGTATTTATTATTATTACATAATTAATTCCACCTAAATAATGTTTTTGCTTATTGCATATTTTCATTGCTTCTTCCATATAATAACTGTCATACAAAATGACAAGAGTTGAAAAAAAAAAAATAATAATAATAATAATTTTCAACTGGTGTTGTCTTTTTGTATGACAGTTATATGGAACAAGCAGTGAAACTATCTTTCCCAAATGAAAGACTAAACCCTTCCACACACTTTTCAACAAATGATTATCTAGTAAATTCACGCAATGTAAGTGCACTATATAAGTATAATAAATACAAAACAATACAAGAACAATACGTCAATCCACCAGAAACATAATGGTAAAATATTTCACCGACTCCAGATATTTTCATATCAGAGGGTTCGGCTCTGATGAAATCCTAACTGGTCCGATAAATCCTACTGATCCCTCAATACAAATATTTAAAAAAATCTTTCGTAATCCTACATGTATTTAAAATGACTGCCTTTTGCATTTTTATATATAAATTCTCTGACAAATCTAATGCGCCTAAATTTTGAATGAGAGAGCTAGGTATAATGCCAGTAGCCGAAATAACAGATGGTAATATTTTTATAGTCTGAGAATGCCAAATTCTTTTAATCTCATTTCCTAAATCTGTATATGTATTTTCTTATTTTTTCAGAAACAGTTTTCTGCATATTACAAGAGTTTGGAATAGCGACATCAATAATATAAGTTATTTTTTTAAATTTTGTCATGTATAACTATATCGGGTCTATTATGACTAATTGTTCTGTCTGTTAGAATAGTTTTATCATAATAAATTTTATAAAATTCATTTTCTAAAAATAAATTTGGTTCATATTCATATTATGGTACATTACGGCAGTCAATCAAGTTATGTTTAATTACCAAACTTTGGTGAATTATTTTTAAAACTTGATTGTGCCTAAATGTATACTCGGACGGCGCTAATACAGAACATCCCAAGATAATATGTTCTATAGTTTCCGGAAAAGCCAAACATTTCTACATTAATCATCAATTTGATTTGTATATT
Organism: Limnephilus lunatus; assembly: GCA_917563855.2. NCBI lineage: Eukaryota > Metazoa > Arthropoda > Insecta > Trichoptera > Limnephilidae > Limnephilus > Limnephilus lunatus. Next base: position 65,694,618 of record OU830597.1, on the reverse strand, counting down.
ATATTTATTATTATTATATTTTTCAATATTATATTTTTCAATATTATTGCGGGAGAGCGGTATAAAATTTTTTTGAAATTATTATTTTTTTAGCTTTAGGAATCGAAATCAATATTATGGAAAACGAAGCATCAGTAGGCAACAGATACGTCGCCGGATCAGCTGTTCGACGTCCGCCATTTTGGAGTTCGGAATTCGGAGGGTTGGCCGTGGAAGTAGCATTACGATTTTTTTGTATAGTTTAAAGTTTTTGAATGTTTTAAATAATAGAGATAAACTAATAGAGATACCTCTATTTTTGATACTAAATTATTTAGGCCTAAATAATGTTTCAATAAACACAAGAACAATTTGTCTATATCTCTATAAACAGTATGTAAATAAACTAATAACATGAAATGTTATTAATACCGATGGCTTGTGTCAAACATTTCAATACAATGACTGGAAAATTATGGTGAACAGTGACGTCAGTAATAATACCAACTTGACAGTGTGTTTTAATGACACAATTACAAATGGACTTTTTAATAATTTTTTTAAAACTCTACGTTTAATATTATTTAATAAAACTAATATATTCAGAATCAGCGATTATTTGTCTATGTCTATATGAATATATTTTTTTAAAACCATAATATTTTTCACTGGAGTTCCTTATTGATTTGGTGGTGTTTAGGAGTAATCTGAGTATTTTACCAGATAGAGGGTGCACTTTTACATATCGATCGTCCAGTTGATTAGTAAAACATCTCCAAAAAATGGAAAGTTGATTAAGTATGCAGTTATATCGATTGTCTAGTTGATTAATCAGACATCTCCTCGGTCTTAGTAGGCTTCCTTGCGGAATTCCACAATTGATTAGGAGAAGTTTGCTTTGCTTGTTAATTTGAACACTTGTCGTTTATTTTATTGCATTGGTCATGATTAAGTCCTCCCTTGAAGATACATTTGGTTTCAGAGAAGAAATGCTGTTTTCGATTTCATCAGCTGTAATTTGTCTAAACTCGAACTTCTTTCCATGCTCAGAGGTCCATATTTTTATTGCTTCATCGCATTGCATTGTTTTGACCGATAGGCACTTCCGGCACACAAAGAAAGATTTTATATTTAATAAAATTATTACTTTTTTGTAAAAAAGGTGTATTAAAAGGAAGGAAAAATTCAGGTATGAGGAAAAAACTTTTTTTTACAAATGACTAGCTTATAATTTAATCATCTTGCATTAAAATGAGTTACATTTCATCTAAGATTATTCAAAATATTCTAAATACAATCTAAAAAGAAGGATGGTTTGAAAAATATATCCCAAGAATTTTCTTCTTAAAATGTTAAAATAAATACAGATCGGAATATGTCAAATACATTTTACACTAATATCCTCGACATAAAGCAATTTCATTGAGTTGATGGAAGTTTTTATACAAAATATGACATCATGTAAGAATCAAACGTTTATCGAATTGTTGCAAATTTTTACAAGATATCTTATTTTATTCATGCTTTATGCAAAAATAGTGAATACTTATCCTATAGGTTTTCTTTTTGCCGGTGGAATTTTTTGAGAATGCACAGAAAAATCTTAGGCCGTCATCCCGGCCGTTGGCCTGGGAAGGTAAGGAACTGACATAAACCGGTGCTGGAAGATCCTGCGCAGAAAAGTAAAGTTCGCTAAAGTAAGGTAACGGTCTGCAACATAGCATATTGTGAGATTTTTCAGCGCAAGGTCTTAGGACACTCGGTTAATGTCAATTCCTTACCGACCCATGAGGCAACTGCCTTGATATTCAAAGGCTGCCTTGATATTCATGGGGCAACTGCCTAGGTATTCATCAGTTCAATGAAACTGTAAAATAATATGAATTAACTATATTATAACTTCAAAGCTACTTTTATTCATTGATCCCGATATATGAACTTATTGTAAATGGCGTACAAGTAGGTAGAAAAGTTTGTATTGTAAATTCATCAGATGGTCATATAAAATTAGACCATTTTCAACAACAAAAATAATAGGTAACTTTTTGATACATTTTATTGTTATGATTATAAAAAGACTTGCCTACTTTATTATAACTTATGTAGGTTTAGTAGTTATTATTTATTATAAATAAGCCAAACCATTGAAATCGTCAACAGTTTACTTTAATACTTTTAATTGTTGCTTGACAATTTAAAATTGCCTTCCTTATTTATTGTATTTCTTTTTACAAGAAATATGATTTTTACGTTCCTTTGTTTTACGTTTTTATTGCTTCATCAACTTAGTATGGTAACTATGGTGAAGCCACTGTGAGAGGATATTGTATTTATACACAATATAGATAACCACTGGCTAAATAAGAAATAAAAAAGTTGTTACCAATTCATTTTTCAGATCATGTAACATATCTGTAATTAGCAGAAGTAAAATCTTGTTTTTGATATAAAACATTCTAATGGATTTCAGCAAATTAATATATTTTTTAAGCATGTACCTAAACTTACATCTAACTGCAGATTATTTTCACAGGAAACCCTTGAAGAAAAGAATATGTAGGCAGAAGTTGTGATATTATAAAAACATCAAAATTCGTTGCTGTGTAGAAAAGTATAAAAATACTGAAGGTTCGTGCGCACACAGTTCAATATTAGGTTGGTATGTTCACTTATAATTAGATTTATTTATAAGAAATATTCAATGTCCTTTATTTGTTCAATGTGTGATGAGTTCTTCTTTAATCACAGAAATACTATATAATATTTTGTTATGAGTGAAATGACTGGAACAAAATATTGCAATTCCTTTGAAATACATTTTAAAAAATAATTCTGTAACAATGACGAGAATGGTTGTAGAATTCAAATTTTACACACCGAACAAAAGAATCATTTGTAGGATTAAAATTTTACAAAAATATCAAATCCAACTGTGAAAAAGTAATATTATTATGAATAACAATGTTATTGTTTATGAAATATATATTTTATCCTTTACAACAAGGCAATCTATCCCTTCACGCAGCACGTTTTGACAGAATGTATGTGTTTTAGTGAAACTTCAAGGATTACATAAATATGCAACATTCATGTCTAGGGATAGTCGCCAACCGATCATATATGCAACTGCTGGGTAGGGTTAAATGTTGAATATGAAAAAAGATTTTCAAGTGTTAAAACTCGGGTGAACCCAGTAGTAACCGCTAGTAGTATATAATGAAATTTCTATAATTTTTACATTAAATCGAGTTAATGAAAAACTTTAGTGAATATAATATGTTTGTATAGAAAGTATTTTCTGGTAAATCTAATTTTTTATCTTGAGAATGTAATAAAAAATATACATATTCAATACAAAATTACTGGTTTGATAATTTATTGAAACCACAACGTTTTTTATCTACTTATTTTGCTACATATTTGGCAACTCACAACCGATGCATATTTGGTGCAAAAAAATCAAAACTTACTTTATGTTGTAAATAAAAACCGATAAAGTCTCACGAAATGTCTCGCAAAACGCATCTCAACAAAATTCAGCCCAATTAATAACCAAAACCAACCATCCGCATGTTCTTTATAAACTGATAGTAATAATTTTTTTTTAACTTGGGATAAATTAATGATTACCGTAGGTAGGAGGTACCTTGACAAAAAAATATTATTGAAATAAATAGTACCCTATATATGGCCTTTATTATTAAATTCATGACAAAATCAGATGATACTTTATGGTTGACATAAAGAAAATGATGTAGAAGTAAGGTAGGTATTCATTTTAACCGTTGCGCTGCTAGATGTACATAATATATGCGCGCAAATAAAAGAAACCTCAGCGGTACACGCAAAATATATGTGCATTCATTTTCGTAGAAAATGTATGAATGTCACAAAAATGCGCACACCCATTATCCCATAAACATCAGGAATGCGGCGAACGTGTTAATCAAGAAAGGCCCATCTGATATATTCTATAAGTTCACATTGATTGAATTGCCCAATGTACAAACAGAAAACTCAATGTATCGAATACCTAAATTTAATCTTAGTGAACCTAACTGTAATACATATCTATAGCATGAACAGGTTCCTTAACTATTTGATGACTCTTATTATAAAATTCTTAGCACTATTATTAATTCTTAATAAATATCAAATCATTCTAAAGTAAAACCATTTTAATTCATACAAAAATAGTAAAATTATCACAATGTGATTAGTTGATTAGCATGCCGACAAAACCAATTATGTATCAGGAAAAATATTTTTATTTTTATGTGATACGGCATAGGGGGTTCCAACCATGCGGAGCCAGTGGAGCTACGGCATCCCCATTTTTGGGGAAAGTTGTGAGGTTGAAGGAAGTGGAGAGGGACAGGAGATGGGGAAGAGAAAATATCTTGATTCTGAATGGAGGGAGGTCTCTCGCCAGGGCAATACTAAAAGAATTTACACTACGTAACGAGATGCAAATGTACATATGAATTTAAGCTGATGTGATGAAAACACAAAATATGAAATTACAAAAATGTATAACATACATTGTAAAAAAGTTTAACATAGATATTAATATTTTGAAGTGCGTATAAAATGTGCCTGATTAAGATTTAAAAAAAAAAACAAGATTTGATTGTATGTACCTGGTTGAGAGTTACATACTGAAAACCGTTTCTAAAAATACGAAAATTAAACTCAATGTTAATTGTAGCAAAAATATTTGGAAGTCATTGAAATGAAATCAGTCATATACCTTATCCTATAGTGAAGTTGTTCAATAAAACATCTTCCTCAATATGCATATATGTAATGTGTAAATAACAATGTAATATTTAACTAACGATCTTATTATATTAACCATAAATATGCTGATTAAGCTTGTCAGAAAGTTAAAAAACTATTCAAAATATCATAATATAATACATAAAAAAGAATTTTTAAAAATTGGATGACTTAGAAGAAATAGGATCAATTTTGGATATTTGAGTCAGATCAGGCAAAAATGTATAAAAATGTAGATTTTTAAAATACCTTTCAGCAAGTAGGTTGAAGTGTATAATTTAATGAATATTGCACGATACAACACAAACACACATGATATTAAATTTATCACTTGAAAATAGTTTTCCTCCTAAATCTAACTTATACTCTAATCAATTTCCTATATTCATGACAGTGAATTCAAAAAAATAAATATAATTTCAATTAATAGATGTCATAACTGATAAAATTTTCAGGAATAACTTATACTGGAATGTACCTGTATAAAAAAAATAATACAAATAATTAAAATTATTAAAATATGAGATTACTGGGAGGGATAAAATGATACTAATAATAAAAAGATTAAAATATTAAAATCTAAATCAATGTTCACCGTTGTCCTGAATCTTCAGTTTTGAGTTAACATACGAGTCAGATAAAATACTGTCAGATTTATCCATAGTGCCGATCTTTGGCGGAATCGGTGGCGGTCCATCGTCAATATCCAAGTCAGCATCGGGAACTATATTCATGAACTGCTCCAGTTTGAAGGTAGAGCTCATGGCTGCGATGTAGCCATTATTCAGATCAGGGGTTCCGTTGAAATCTCGCGAGTCAGAGTTGTAGTGACAGGTGGCGGGGTGGTACTCCTCGTAGGACAGGTTGTTGAGGGCCCCCGACAGCTCGCTGAGGCTGGCCGTGGAAATGCCCGAGTCCCGCAGGTCCGGGGTGCTCGACTGGGGGTGGTTTTCATCCGGGAGTGGGTGTTTGTGAGATCTCTTGGGGACATTCGGCGGGACGTTCTCCATTGAAGCGCGCTTATCTGAACCTAAAACAATCCAATACATTTCAAGGGTTAAAGTTTAAATCACGATATAAAGAGGAAAGATTTGATTGTTTGTTTGTTTGCATTGAATAGGCTCCGAAACTACTGAACCGATTTGAAAAATTCTTTCACTATTGGGAAGCTACACTATCCCCGGGTGATATAGGCTATATTATATTTTCAAAAAAATTAGGGATCCTTACTAACACTCCAATAATGTAACCGAAGGTGTAAAAAAATTACCTAAAGTATTCTTTACATCGCGTGCACTGCGAAAACTATTGATGATAGAATAAAATAATGTACTACGACTTTGCAGAACACATCATTATTTACAAAAAGTGTTGCAACAGCATGTGTCTAACTATTATAGTTATGCCACAATAAGTGTTCTTTTATTTTAAAAATTTAATTAAAATGTCGCCGCTTGAAAAGGTTCTTTAAATTATATCTTGGTTTTTATCCTTATCATAATAAATTACTTCATATTCAAGACTGCTTCAATACCTTTATTTAACTTTTTGAATTATTCAATTCGGAGATTCCTTTCGAAAGATATCAGGAGTTTAAAAATGTAAGTATTTGAAAAAAGTTGCGTGGTAACCGCTCACCCCGCTCTGCTCGGCGGGTATAACTCCGATCCAAAAAGTCAAATGAATCTTTGGTGATATCATAAGTCCCCTTCGATTTGTTTATTTTCCCCGGCTACTACCTCCACGAATAGGAATCTTTTATTTTTGTTGCATTTCTCTACTTTATTTTCGTTTGACATTTTTCATTTCCGACACAATAAGTACGAGTATGAATTTTGGGAATTCGCGATCAAATGAAAAATGGGAGAACAGGACCCGTAATTGGAACCAAATCACAGGTGTGAGTCTTCCTTCGGTTGTTATTTCAGTGTTCCTAAAGTATTTTATGAAATGTATTGTTTAAATTGTGTTTTAAACTGTGTTGTATATGTTTCAGTTTTCAGAACATAACCACCCGGGATCTAATCTAATTATTAACTATATAAAGAGGAAAGATTTGATTGTTTGTTTGTTTGCATTGAATAGGCTCCGAAACTACCGAACTGATTTGAAAAATTCTTTCACTGTTGGGAGGCTACACTATCCCCGGGTGACATGGACTATATAATTTATAAAGTTAGCTAGGAAGGGGACGCGGGAGGCGAACGGGGACGCACGGGAAGGTGATTCCGGGAGAAAAATGTATTTATTTGAATATGGCATTCCAACGCATGCCGGGAACCAGCTAGTAATTTATAAAAATAAACCAGTCTCATTATCACCATAATTTAAATCGCAAATATAATAAATAAATAAAGTTAGTTAAGGCTCCGTTACCGGCCCCAAAAAGAAGAAGATGGAGAGATAAGAAATTACCAATGTTAGAGGAGAGCGCTAACATTTACAGCGCCAAAATCGATGCAAAAACTGCGAAAATCTTTAATAAAACACGACTCGTTTAAAATAGATCAAAAATCTCTTGGGGGCTGTCTAAAACAGTATTTAATGAAACACTGTGAATTTTTTCATACATATATGTAACTTGTAAAATAACGGAAACAGACTTAAAAATAAAAAAATTTGGAGCATACTTTGCGATTTTTTTATATCGAGGGAATTTCATATAATTTGCGTTTCGGCGTGGGGAATGTATAGATATTATCTTCAAAAATAACATATATTTTTTTAAGAGCTTGAATACTTCAAATGTTTAAGGGAGGTTTGCAAGAAATCGGTAGAAATTCGGAGAGCGGTCTCTTAAGGTAAGTCACAGCAAGGGTACATTCGGAGACAATATCCAATGAACTTAAAATAATTAAATTATAAAAAAAGATTTCTACATTTATTGTAATCATCAGGCGGAAAAAGTGTTTTGACATATATTGTGAACAGAACTTGGTAATTCTTCGGAACAAACGTCAACGGTTAATACGCACTTTTTTTTTATAAAACTTTTAGATTCTTCTTAATTACCATAAAAGACAACTATTTGCATTGGCGGAGGTTGAAAATGATACATTTTTAATTTTAGTTACGTAAATTGAAAATTTGCTTTAACACTGTCAAATCACTCTGTTTGCAATATTATTGTTGGTATTACTGATATTTTACATTCCATGTTACACAAACCTAGCGTAGCCGCTAAACTACTTGAAAACTGGGATGTTTTTCTTGCCTTGACGTGAGTAGGCGTTATAAAGGGGCACTTTCTTTTGAATCACAAACCATGTTACACAAATCTAGCGTATAGGTTTTTTCGGTTACGCGCCTTTGAATATATTGCCATGAAGTCAGTTACGGTATGAAGTAGCCTTCCATATAGTATCAGTAATACCAACATAATAAAATGACAATAATCATTACAAATTGCATATGGTGAAGCGTTGTGTCTAAATACGAAAGCAAATTTTCAATTTACGTAACTAAAATTAAAAATGTATCATTTTCAACCTCCCCCAATGCAAATAGTTGTCTTTTATGGTAATTAAGAAGAATCTAAAGGTTTTATAAAAAAAAAGTGCGTATTAACCGTTGACGTTTGTTCCGAATATTTACCCAGAACTTTAATAATAATAAATAAAGAATAGAGTATTAATTATTAGAGGTATTTTAGTACTAGCCTGTAAGGCGCGGTGGTAACGGAGGTGCAGGGGCATCACCCTCTAACGGAGGAGGGCTGGAACAAACAACATTCTCCAGCTCTCTGCAAACATACAAAACATATGGTAAAATCTTAATATCTACAGTAGCGATGATGAACAAACAGATTGACCTAACTTACCAAGAATATAAAAGTTAAAATATTTAAATGATAAAAGAGTTTAGAATTTTACAATACCTAGAATGTCTGGTCGGTGGGCGAAATTGTGGAGATATTCCATCCGTTGATTCAGAAGAGTACTGAAAGAAAAACATCATTTTATATATAAATGAAAGTAACGGACAAATACAGGCATTTTGCAACTTGCATGAAGAAAGTACTGGAAAATCAAGGAGGAACTTACTATTGGTTTAGTATAGAGGTGGGAATCTTCATAGTTAGATAGATCGGTCTGCTCGGCTTGTAAGCTCTGAGATCTTCTCTCCACGGGGAGAGGTGGTAACGGAGTACTGAAATAAATAATGTTTAATTAGTAGGTGTTTACGATAAACATATTTATCAAATAAATAAATAATACACAACTACGGTGTTCATGACTACTAATAAATACTAACTTGACAATGCTTTCTGACTGCTGTCGTTTCATCCTTGCGATTGGTCCCAGGGATTGTTTTAACTGCCCAAATCTCTCCAACAAACGTCTAAAATAAAATGATTAAATCATTGCACATACTCTTTACTGTTTAATATACAAGTAACAACAAGGCTGTAACATACTAATCGCTTATAGCCGTCAATATGCGAAATACACAAACTACAGATTGCTTTGCAGTTGCAGTCACTGCTCGAAGCTGTCGATAACAACTGCTCTTAGCAGTCTATGTATGTTCATATTCCATAGACAGCTTAATACACATTTTTAAGATTTAATTTTATGAGAACTGAATCTTCTGAAATTATTTATTTAATTTACAAATTAATTTATTTATTTGTAAGAGACAAACAGCTTATACATAAAAATATAGAGATTTATAGAGTTACATTAAGCCAAGCCAAAAAGGTCTAATATGTTAGAGCAACTTGGAGATGGTGTTTTATTAGGTATTTTATAGGTAAATGCTACTAATAATGTCGGTTTAAAAACAGCTAGAGTAAGGAAGGGTCATGGTAAGAAAGAAAATTTAACAATTAACTTGAGACTATATTAAATTTGAATTTAATTCAAAACTTCCCCAAATAAATTCTTGAAAGAATATTGGTAAATTTTATTGGGTTCAAGCTATTACAAGGATCTTTACCTGTGAAGTGGCTGTACGCTAGGGGGAGCCAGGCGTCCATGGAGCGCCAACGCGGCTTCCAACAGTCGAGCCTGAGCAGCCAGTAGTGTCTTCAGGCGCTGCACCTCCCCACTCAGACGGGGCCAGCGGGTTGCAAACTCCTCGCAGAGGAAGGCCTCTTGGTACTTGCTGGGACCACCCATTACATTGGCATCGATGATACCCTGGAAGATGAGCCACAGAATAGTTCTCTTTTTAGACACCAGGCACATTGTAAATTTGACATTTTTACCTAAATAATTGAATACTTCCATATCACTGAAATTTGTGTAAATTGCCAAATTTTATAAGTAGTGTGGACTATTATATTCATCAAGTGATGAAAAATGTCAATTTTATTAGTTGAAAATCAATCTAAAATATTCAGGTAAGGGATTTTAAAAGATTCAATGTCAGAACAGTTTGTTTTCAGTAGTTAAGTTCATGAATGGTGTACGATTTCGACAAAACAAATATGTACTATTTAAAATTAGTATCCTCGCATATTATATCACCATATTGATTGAAGTGGAGAACTTTATCAAAAACCAACCCTGCTAAAAATATTTTAGGTTCATGAAATAAACTGCCATCGTTGATATTTTTAAAGACTCCGATATCCCGCTGACAGTAAAAGACATAATTATCCACTCACCACTCACATAGACAGTAGTTTGGTTTTACAGATAAAAAAGAAACATGTTCCACTATTTAACTTTTTCGCCGCTACGCGCATCATTTCATGCGAAAATAATTTGTTCCCCCAGCGCTACGCGCATCATATCATGCGTTTGACTTTAGCGGCTGTATACTACGTAAATACGCGACGAATTTAGCAGATAACTGAACCAAAAATTAGTTCAATCCTTTATCTTACTGACATCTGGCGTTTGCTGGTTAAAATATAATAAATTGTTTACATAAAACATTGTGAAGGCGATGATTCGTTAAATCTTCATTCAGTCATTTGAATGTCGCGCCGCTGAACCGTTGTGTCATCCATAGTATTTCTTAGGTGATCCAATCTGCTTTGATGGACTTATGCGTCGATGTAAAATATTGACCGATTTCTATTTTGCGAATCTTTTTAAGTAATTTATTTTTCTGTGGTACATTAGTTTGTTTGTGAACTTAAGTGACGTGATGTGTTTTGAAAATAGTTATTTTACTCAAGACTTTTTGATTGACTTTCTTTTGTGATTTTATTTATAAATTTTGTGTACAACTTAAATTGTAATATATGTCTATATTTATGGGCTTACAGTTTATATATCAAAATTGAACTCTCTTAAAAATGGCAAACCGCAGTCTTAAGGAAGATGAAATTTATGAAACATTTTTAGACATTGACTCTGATTTAGAAATAAGTGAAGATGATCAAGATATTACTGAAGAAGTTAGTGACAGTGAAATAAACGCCCCCGGGACAAGCCAAGATCATGACTCTCGTACACCTAACTTAGACGATACCGTAAATGCAGACTGCTTTTCTTCTTGGACCTCCGGTCCATTTATTCCAATAGTTCATGAATTTGATGATTTTGTGTCAGGTTTTGATCCATCCACTTTATTTTCTGGTAATTCATCGGAAATCGACTTTTTTGAATATTTCTTGAACAAAGAAATAGTGACAAAAATGGTAATCGAAGTTAATCGATATTATATAGCCACCATATCAAAACAAGAACCTTCCGAAAAATCCAGACTTCGTAAATGGGTTGACACATCTGTCGAAGAAATGTACGTTTTTTTTGCACTGTTAATGTTAATGACTAGAAACCGACATCTTACTATCGAAGAACACTGGTCCACTGATCCATTGCTCGCTAGTACAATTTTCGGAAAAACCATGTCTAGGGATCGTTACGAAATTATATTGCGAATGTTACACTTTTCAAACCCCGACACACAAATTCCTGGTGACCGACTTTACAAAATTAAAATCCTAATTGACCATACCCGAAAATTGTTTAAAAAAACTTTGATACCTTATGAAAATTTATGCATCGATGAGAGCATAATTGTTTTCAAAGGGCGTTTAATTTTCAAACAATATATACCATCCAAACGTCACCGGTTTGGAATTAAAATGTTCGTATTGTGTGACGTGAAGACGGGTTTTATATTAGACTTCATTATTTATTGTGGTGAAGGGACTGACATAACTGACTCTGAATGTCTCGGGGTTTCGGGGGCTGTAGTAACGACACTACTTCAAGATTATTTAAATAAAGGACATAATCTTTTTATTGATAATTGGTATAGTAGCCCTCAACTATATGATTTTCTCCATATGAACAAAACCAATGCATGTGGTACGGTGCGGAAGACACGAAAAGGCATGGCGAAATTTAACAAACTTAAAAAGGGTGAAATGAAAGCACAACATCGTGGACCTCTGTTGGCTTTAAAGTGGTGCGATAAAAGAGAAGTTCACATGCTAACAACCTTACATGACGACTCCATGGACATGACGGGAAAAGTTGATTGGAAAACTCGTCAACCAATTATGAAACCCAAGTGCGTTCTAGACTATAATAAGTGTATGGGTTCTGTTGACAAAGTGGACTTGATGTTAAGTAGTATTAATTGTCTGCGAAAAACAATTAAGTGGTATAAAAAAGTGGCCTTCCATATTATTGATTTATATTTATTGAACTCTCATATAGCTTTTAAATCAATTACAAATAAAAATGTTAGTTTAGCAGATTTCCAATTAGCCGTAATACGACAATTGTTGCAAAAATATCACTCAACTCCCCAATCTGAGCCTCATTCTCGCTCTTCGCACGATTTTCCTCTGAGACTAACTGCTAAGACATTAGCAAAACATATGCCCCACCCAATTAAAGGAAATAATTCTCAAACACTTCACAGAGCCTGCCGAGTGTGCGCAATTTCTAAAAAAAGGAAAATGTCCCAGTATAAATGCCTCGAGTGTGATGTGACATTGTGTGTGTGGCCATGTTTTAGAAACTACCACGAAAAACAAAACTTATAAATATTTCTCCTCGTGTTTACTTTTTATTAAAACTTTATTTGTTAGTAGATATAATAATAAAAATAATTGTGTTTTAATGATATCGGCGCAGTGGTCCAAATCCCATCAGACCGGGTAAGTAACTACTATAAACAATATAGCAGTGTGCATGAATATGGCGACGGTTCTTGTTGATTTCTTGTGATGTCTCACTGTTTATAATATTATGTCTGTATCCTGTGGTTTATCGTTTATTTATGTGTTTCAACAAACTTCAGGAGAATTAATAAAGCTATTAAGATAAGCAAATCATAAATCTGTCAAGAAATAAGAGATTTATAGCAGTTTAAAGTGGTAGGTTTTGATTGTCAAAGTGAGTGCCGCGTATGAGTGTAATTTTCGGTACGTTTGAACGCAGAGAAAAGGTTAAATCATAGACAATCCGTGAAATACTGATGATGTCTAGTTTCATGAGCTATATACAGATTATGTTCCAAGCCGCGCTAAGCTCAAATTTTCCATCAAGCCGAGCTTAAAACCAACTGATATACCGGGCCTATGTCGGGCAACTAGCATGACTAATAGAGGACTGTTGGAGATTGCAGCCAATAATAGATAAAACTGGCCACATTCGAGGGAGGCCAATGTCCAAAGCTGGCTAGCAGAAGGCTTGTGAAAAAGAATTTAAAAAAAAATGTTTCACCTGCAATCTCATTGAGAAAGGATTAATATTGCGCGAAGGCTCTGCTGTATACAGGGCCACAAGTTGCCTCAGTTCCTTCTCAACGGTCTCCATTGTTTCGCAAGCGTACTAAAAGCAAAAAAATAAACATTTATGAAAGAAATGATACAACCATCATTAATTGTTTTACTGTTAAGTAAAGTTAAATAAGGAAGGTAAATTAACAAACCTGGATAGGTGCGAGTTCTTCTACAGATCGTTGAATGACTTCAGACCATCTCAGAATGCCAGGAAGCTCATTTTCAATTACAAGTGTTGAGCGTTCAATCCATAAACTCTGTAAATTGAGAAATAGAATTAAAGTAGAACATAAAAATAAAAAAACACCAATTGACAACATTTAACATTCTGGCTGCAACAAAATTGTATCAGAAGTTGTATTCGCTAACTCTCGAATGCATTTTATTGACTTAACCACATCACCAGCCTTTCCATGCAACAATAGAGTGTCAATAATCATAATGTGGGCATAATGACAGTTCTAAGTGCACCAAAATACCTATTTCTGAGGCATAGAGGGTCATGCTATCGAATCATGGTAACTTTTTGTGTAAATTGAAATTTTGTTTGTTTGTTTTTTTTTTTTAGAAATTTTATGAAAATTAAATTTGATTATGTTGTTATTGAGTTTTGCAAGTATTTTAGAATGTATTTTAGTTACAGCTGCTTTGACTTGTAAGGTCATTTTCAAACTGTGGTGAAGCCACGTACGGACAACTTATTCATAATATTTTAAATGTCAAGTTTTGAAGGTGTCTAAATTGATTTATTACCGGTTAATCTGTAAGCTGAAGTCTGTTAACTGAAGTCAAGCCACGGAAGTTTCTTATGCTAAATGAAGTTTTAATATCTTAAAACTAATTTTGGGTTATTAGAAGCGGAGAGGAAGAGGAATATAGGAAAAGGATAGGAGATGCTCCCGATACATGCGAGTACGAGCAGCATATTGGGATAAAGGGGGTAAGGAGATTGTAGGGAAGGAAGAGTGGAATGTTGCGGATAATGAATACATTGATTATTCGACGAATTATACATTTGTACATTATGTGGGATTCAGAATCCTTCCTTTTGGTTTCTCTTGCACTAAGTGTAAGGGTTTTTTAATTGATTTAGAATGACGTTATTGCTATGACTCATTAAGTGCATTATATTATATAATTAAATTTTTTTGCGCATATATTATGTCCTGACAAATTCAATAGTTAAATGTTAAAAACATGATTAAATTTTGATCAGAGATACAAAGAGATGTGTACCAAGGTACTGGTCTTGACGGCAGATCAAAGGCGGGCCGGATCTGGAGAGGCCAGTTGATGGAAACCCTTTCAGCCGGACTCTTGACCCATCGCCTTGAACAACAGTGGGAAGGACGGATTCATACTTCCGTCACTCCTCGACACAGTGACCCCTCGAACCTTTTTCCTTCCCAGAATTTCCTTTCCTACTTCTTTTGCCCAAAAATACCCTCAACAAAGTATCCCCAAACATGAAAAACGCGAAAGGCCATTAGAGAAATTTTTATCAGGGCCTGTGTAGTTAATGTAAAAAATTAAAATTAAAATATATCATTTCATGAAATAAATAATATTACTTTGGATTGAGGTTCGAGAGGGCAGATTAAGTAATCCTACGATGTTAACATGATCTTACACACCTTGAACTCATTGTCTTTGTCCACAGGCCCCTTGTGCTTGGGACGGTCGCAATGAAAGGTGCGTAGGTGGTGGGCCATATAGTGGCGGCTTAACACCTCGGGAGCTGCAGGACCCAGCCCGCCCGCTCCGGTGGCTGCCACGCCGCGTACATTGCAGATTTGAATATCTAAATAACACAAATAAAATACAACAAACAAATAAAGTACAAGTAAAATAACAAAAAATATGTTTGTTCATACGTAGGTACATTTTACAAAAACATTAAAAGATTTACTAGAATATCATATTAAAATTAAATAATTTTTTCCTTTTACTGAAAGCGTATTGATAATAAAAATAAATTATGAAAAATTATGTACATGTATTGCATTCATCAAATTTATGCTTACATTGTCCATCCGAATTGAGTAGATTGTCATCAGGTGGTGAGTTCTTCATAAGAATTTGTGCAGCAGGAAACTCGGCTTGCAAGCGCGTTGTGAATGCTCCAATTCTTTCGTATTCCAATCCTCGATAAACAAATTGCTTATTCTAAAAAGAAACATTATTTTAAAACAAAAGACAAAATTAGCACTTTAAAGTACCTACTTATCGCAGTGTTTGAATTTAAATATTGGGAAGGTACCCTAGTAGTCAAGTCAAATTCAATAGTCTATGGTTAAGATTTTGTGTGAAGAAATATTGTTCCATATTCAAATGGAAAATGGGGGAATATGAAATTCTTTTATTTTGACATTCTAATTTGTTCTTCCATAAAAAAATAAGTAAATATGGTTGAATTACGTTTAACAAATATTTTGTTTTACTTTATTAAAAATATTATTTTATCCTAAAATATTAATAACTATCACTCCGTTTCACCGCAGGGGAAGGCATAGGATGGACCGCCACACAACACTTTAACGGCACACACTCTTGGTTCATTCACATTTATAAATCGTCTCATACATACTCTTCCATAATTCTGACTTTTCATGACACGACTCAAATATTTGATTCACTTGATCATGCCACGTCTTCGACTTCTTCTACCATTTACAGTAAAATATTGGCAGTGTTTACTTGTTTTGGCTGGCATCGCTAGAGACGCTAGTGTAGCATGGCATAATCATGCATAAAAATGGATGAAAGTAAACCAATCTTCAGAACTCCTGCTGCTAGTGTAAGCATACTGCCATCAGAATGTATGGGAAATGTCAGAAATTTTAGGTATTATAACTATTCTACGGTATTTGGTTTAACTTACTCTCACAAACAGAGGAAAGCCTTGGCCGTAGTATCCAACTCTGAAGTATTCTGGATCTGGGCGCAATTGGGTCAGTATATTTTCATGGAATCTTGCACGAGTGCGTAAAACGTGCGCGAGTTTCCCATAGTCGTATAATCTCGTTTCATATAGATCCGCCAGTTCTTTGCAGAGAGGAATGCCTGCTTCCCAGCACTGGACCATAAAAGAAATAAAAGCATTAGGTATGCAGAAGAGCAAGGACAAACAATAATTTAAGCAAACTTTCTGCATTGATCGTGTTACATATGTCATACAATTAAACCTTCTTTCATTGTCAGAAAACAAAGATGTTTTCCAGGAAATTTGATGAAAACTGTCCACGATGAACAGAGGTCACCAAAGCTAGCAAGGCCAAGGACCATGGTAGATAACGAGTACCAAGAGTTCTCATTTTAATATTGTCTGCAGTTAAACAGCTTTTGACCAAGTCGTAAAAAAGCAACAATGATTCTTTACCTTTCCTCTGTCGAAATACTGCAGGATTTTATGATACAGCATCTCCTTGCGTTCCCATTCAGGAGTGTTTGGATGATTTGGATCAGTAACTGTGTTGTTGCTATCCCAACTTAGCATGTCAGCATAGAGCTAAAAAACAAAACAATATTAACCTTTTAAAGACTATGTTGATAAAGAATTTGCATTGATACCAGTGGACTAGTATTTCAAATTCTCATACATATGTTTCATTTATTTATTTATTTATTTAAGGAACATAAACAGTCATAGTAATAAAATATACATAAGAGGATGGCAAAAAAACAGACCAATTATTAATGTTCACAGATAGGTATTTAGAAACATAAAAGTAACTGAATGTAAACTAGAAAATTTAAGAAAAACAGAAAAAATAAAAACAGAACTAAGCAGCAATTTAAAAAAAAATAATAATACAGATGTTAAGTCAACAAGTGATAAACATGTTATAAACAATAATAAAATAATTAAAACAATACTTAAATAGACTGCGAAATAGGTATTTGGGTTGGGACGGGTAAGGGGAGGAGAGGGATAAGGGAAAGTTGCCACGCAAGTAATATAATAATATTAGGTACAATGAATTTAGTCATGAATATGTGTTATTCGCACCTACATAGAATGTAATAAAGAAATTCTGTAACAACAGTAACTAGATGTAACTAGATGTATGATCATGTATAGATGACTCTCGTCTGTTAGGCACGCGATCGGTTGGCATGTATACATGACGCTCTTCTAAAAAGGGTTAAACAACATCATTATAAATACCCAAAGTAAAGGTCTTACTAAAAAAATGAGTGATGATAATAATATAAACTTGGAATAAGACAAGTCAAACATGGCACGTTAATTACGGTTTATTTTGTGCTGTGCATAATATTATTATGACCTTTTTAAAATGAGCATGTGTGATTACATTTGTGTTCCGCATTTTGCATTCATTAACTGGTTGATTCAAAAAGCAGATGTGTCCAATACAAGAAACGTTATTCTATAAAGAGATTAATGCTATAAAGAAAGACAAATACCTTCATTGTATAACCAGCCTCTGTAAAGTTCTCTGCAGCCAAGTGAAGGTCGTGGAGTCGATAGATGTAGCGCAGGTAAAGCTCTTTTCGGTCTATTTCATTTTTATAGAAGTTCTGTAAAAATATAAAGAACCGTTTATTAGATATTGAATAATGATTTATTTACACATTCATTTTGGGATATTGAAAACGCCTTACGCACGGTAATCATGGGCGTAGCCAGGTTTTGATTTAGGTTGGGGCAAAAAACAAAAATTTTGAGTCGGTACCGCAAAAAAGTAGGCTTCTATAACATATTCATACTTAAGGCTCTATGAATACAAAGAATATGAACGGAAGAAGGAAAAACCAACCATGAAGTGATGTAAATTTTAAAACGCGACTCGGTCGATAATCCCAGAGGTCATGAATTTGCCAGCCAGGGTGGGGCAAATGCCCCACCTTGCCCCTTGTGCTTCGCATATGACAGTAATCATAATAAAAAGTGGAGTGGAAGCCAAATTGATGCAGAATTATTAATGGATACATCAAAGGGTTATCGGTTTGATAGATTCCCGTTTTATAATGCACAAATTGCAATCTTGAGAATCTTCAGGTGGAAATACTACATTCGTTTTACCGCTACTATAATGAAAGGTACACTGAAGAATGCCTCGGATCCCTTCTGCAAATACAAAGAGCCAAGAGGCATTTGTGCATGACTAACATTTGTTGCATGATGTTGTACAACACATTCTTAAATCTGGAATGATTTGCCAGCTTTTGTATTTCCCCCCTCATAAATTATAGGTCTCTTCGCTCTTTTCTAGGTTCTCACACATAAAGCGAAGTGTATGAACACTTCTAATAGAGCCTGCTATGTAGAGTTAATATGAAAATAAAGCAAAAATAGCATAAAAAAATTACCAGCAGATTAACGGTGCAAGCCATTCTCTTGTCTCTGTTTTCCTCCCCCTGCAGCACCGCCCTGTAGTCGAGCAGGCGCTCCAACAGCCTCGTGACGCAGCCTACGAAGGCCGCCCCCGCCTCACGCCATCCCCCTTCCTCCGCCTGCACCCTCTCCATTAGCCTGGAACATTATACACAGGTGAGTCAAATATAAGAGTGCCCGGGACCCACATCAGAACTTCCCCTCTTTCTTTTTCATTCTATCTCCGCTGTGCCCCGTGTGTCTCAGCACCTTCCTACATTTTTACAGTAATCATGCAGGATAGACAGCTCGCTCATATAAGTACAGAGTCTATTTTCAAGAGTTTTTTTTTCACTCGCCAAGAAATTTTAACAATAGGTATTTTACCTAACTGTTACTGTCACTGTCGCTCTTTCTCCCCCAAATACTGAGCGAAAGGGATAACTGCTCTTCAGGCTGAAAATACCTAAATAAAATTATAAAAATTGAGGTTTTGTACTCCCCATTTTTCTTCTCCAAAACTGGACTGATTTTTAAGATTTTATTTTTATTAACAGTATTAGACGAAAATACTCTACGTCCATATGTTTTTCTTTTTTTTTAAAATACATTGTCTAGTTTGTATACTGAATGTCTGTTGTTGGCATTCAAACCAGCCAATTTTAAAGATTTTTGGAGGGCTCTAATTCCTACAAGAAGTAACTTATCAAAAAAAGCACAACATACTGACAAGTTAGTGGTCGATATCTTCATTCAATTAAAAATATTTGCAAAATTTTACTACATAATATTATCACGGTGTAAATATTTAATGTACAAAAGACAGAAGTTAAATAGTAAATGTCAAGAAACTTATCACAGAATAGAACTTTTGTACCTCTTAAAATCCCACCATGATGGTTGCAATGCATTTTCTGCCCTAAATAATGTTTTATTATTCCATCGCATGGTTATGGTCTCACATCATGTAAATATCAAAATAGAACCAAAAAACACTGCAGTCACGTAATAAACACCAAAATGAAAACATACATGTATTGAAAAGCGATAAATGAAAAACACGGTCACTATAAATAAATAATAAGCGTTTCTGAAAATAATAAACAAGTACATAAAATAATTTGTACAACACAGTATGTATGTTAAGACAAAGGCAGCTCTGGCGTCCTCCAATACTCACACTGCACTGAGGTGTTCCCTGAAGAAGTATCCAGATAAGCATGTAATATTAAACTTCTATCAACAATGAATCATAACACAATGTGGTCGTTATGATTAAAGCGTGCTTCGATGCAAGAGGGATAGGTATTTTACAGAATATTATTCTGTTTGTAAGAAGATAAAAGAAAAAAAACAATCTGCATGGTCATTAGTGATATATTTATAAATATGTAGCCAAATGGTGCTAGAGTGCTTAACACCTTGTGAACTAAAAAGGGTTTTGATTTTTTGCAATAAAAAATATTTTAAAATACAGTGATGTCAAAGTTTAGGTAGATCTTGACAGTCCATATTTTTCCTTTCTTTGCTAAAATAGAAAAAAAAAACACAATTTTTTACTGCTGAAAATTTATTTAATTTTCAGTGATGTGAATCATGTATAAATTGATTTATTCGAGGAAAAAGGTATTGGTGAGGGTTAATCAGGTCTTGACTTAAAATATGTGCTTACAAAGGACTACATTTGCTGCTTAGATAGGATTCAAATGATTTTTTCTGCTTCAATGCTTGAAATTTCTTTCCCTTGATGTAATTTTTGGTGTGGTGATGTCATTAAATTGTTGTATAAAATATGAATATATGGAAGAAATATGGCCGAAACCGAAACTTTGGTCGGTCACTACATTTAGACTATGGAAAAAATTCATCATGCTTTCCTGAAGTGTTCTAGATAGAAATAACAAGTGTAACACAGTAACCCTATTCAAAGTGCCAAATATGGTGTTCTTTATCAGTAAGAATAGACTTATCGGACAATAATTAAACGATAATATGGGACTGTGTGACCATGGTTTAAAATAAATTATTGTGCGGTTCCAAAAGTCAGAAGTAAACCAATTCTTTTGTAGAAAACTGTTGCAGGACTGTAGTGAAGTCTGTTTTTAAACAGTAATCAAGTGAGATAAGTTTTTAGATTTTCACGGCCAAAAGCATTTTTGTTGTTAGTTTTTGGGGTGTTATGCCGTGTTGCGCTACCTCCTTCTATAGCCGACGTTTCGGACAGCGTTGCAGTGTCCATCACCAGGGCAGATCCAGTAGATCCGACGATGTGTGAATCTACCGGATCTGCCCTGATGATGGACACTGCAACGCTGTCCGAAACGTCGCCTATAGAAGGAGGTAGCGCAACACGGCATAACACCCCAAAAACTAACAACAAAAAAAAGTAATCAAGTGATCTATAAATATTAGGTCCTTACATATGAAATTGGCGTTTTGTATGGGAGGAACTTTGTATGGGAGCTTATGGGAGTTTTGTATGGGAGCTTTTTCACCTTCCCAATTTGCTTCAAGTGGATTAAAACAGTTTTATCACTAACACCTCAGCCTGCAGCTAACTCGGACGTGGTTTGTGATGGATCCGCTTCCACAATAGCCTTCAATTCTTCATTATCAACTTTGGTCTCCGGCCGTCCACGGGGCTTGTTCTGCAGGTCGAAATTTGCAGAACGAAAACGATGGAACCAAAAACGTACTGTGTTTTCTTTTGCGGCACCGTCGCCATACACATCATTAATCCATCGAGACGTTTCTGCAACACTGGTGCCAGGGTGGAACTCTAAATAACGTGATATTTCAAGTTTTCCATTTTGTAAACTAAGTGATGCAAAGAAAAAAAACAATTATGGAAAAAACAAATGAATTATAATTTTCGAAGCACAAATAACTGTATAAATTCTGAAAATTCCGAAACAAAAATAACTGAGTAAATAGCTGTATAAATTTGAATTTGGAATTTCTAACCAAAGAGAAGATATTTGAGATCAAAGTTGCCAGTACGGCAAAACGCCAATTTCATATGTAAGGACCCAATATTAAATGCAAGGTGTCTGGGTACTTAATTTGCCATTCCATTCCGATCTTTTTAAAGGTTCTACTCTACTCTTTATTTCATACATGTGAAAAGATATTAATTTTGCCTTAAAAATAGACCCCAATAAAGGAGGGAACACCTTTCTATCTCTGGAAACTTAATTTTTTTACGCAATAGAAATAAGATCTGCAAACTAAAACTTACATGGTATTGAACAGCCTCCGGTATTCGTCATCAGCTTTGTTGTCACTGAGTAGGGTGTCCAGTCTGTCGACCAGGGCCGCCTCCAGCCTTCGCGCGTGACCGGCTGCAGCTCGCTCTCGGGCCATGAGTTCCACGAGGGCGCCTAGCGCGGCCCTGCGTAGCTCTGCCACCAAAGTAACCTCCAGCAAGGGCCCCACCATCTCACCGGCTAGGACTAGTTTCTGGTCACCTGGAGGATTGATTTCAAAATATATTCCAGCTCGGATACAGCGATAATTTACAAAAGCTACAGATGCACAAATATTCGGTCTGTAGAAAAGTAACCCGTTATGTCAATAGAAATTTTCTGGTTTCCCTAATGTCACCATAAAAAAGATGAATATAGGCATTTACATATATAGGAGAGATTTGGTTTAGGTTTGTTCCCTACTAACATCGGCGGCCTCCGTCGTCGAGGGGTAAGGCTTTCGGCTAACGATCCGGAGATTGCAAAAGGTTCAAATCCTGGCATGTGGAAGAAAATTTTATTTGATTGATTGTGTTATTTCACAATTGAGTCATTAAAGAATAATATAAGGCATATTTACGGCATGTTGAAACATGCTATGGAGAGTGGAAGATACTCTCACTAACCCTCGGGTAAATACCACCATTCAAAATTGAAATGTTACTTGAAATGGCTTTAGGCGTGTTTGGTGACATAGGCAGGTAATTCTCCACCCCCTTCTTCCCCATCTCCTTTCCATCCCCCTAACTTCAGCCTCATAATATACCCTAGTCTTACTGGCTCCTATTATTTACTATTAACAAGTGATTTATTTACCCAGGTGCGACCACATGGACAGAAGGTGTAGTGCAGCAGGCACGCGCAAGTCTCCGTGCGCGCGCAATAGAGGTGCACGCCAGCCCCTGCCCCAGCTTTCCACTTGCAAAGCCGGCTGACGAAGGAAGCGCACCATGGCTCCGAGATAGGCACTCCACACCTGGAATATGTTTATAGTTCATTCAAAATAGAAATATATACTCTTGAGTATCACCATTGTGAGAAAACACATTCAGAATCGAAATGGAGCTTGAAATGGAAATGGATATCTCGATATATATGTATGTATCTAGGGACCTTGTACAAGATATAACAGGAACACCAGAGGAGAGTTCAACGTCCCAGATGAAGACACGTCGCATGTTCGCCCAGGTAAGTATGGTCCTGTATTAATTCATTTTTAGGCAGCATCGCGTTCATTGGTCAAAATATTGTACATATATTTTCGTATCGATGATCAATGAACCGGTGTATGCAATTTTTAGCCATAAGTTGTTTTTAATTGTTTGTCTAGCTTGTAGTCTTTCTAGATTTTAGGCATGTATGGTAAGTTTGTACAGCGCCCTTGAGGTGATTTTTCACAAAAACGGCGCTATATAAATCGTCCAAATATTATTATTATTATTATTATTACATATTTACTTACCATCCTTTTTCTTACATCTATTTCCCCTTCCCCACAACATTCCACCTCACACTCGGGAGATGCTTGTGAGATTTTATCAGTCCAGCGCTTTGGCAAACTTATACTATTTCAACTTTACCAGTGAATATGAGTTTCAAAAAGCTATGTTTTCATACCTCTCAACAACTCACAATAATTTTCAATATTGTAAGAAATATTACATAAAAAATGTTGTACGCATTAGTTTTACCTGTGGATCGAAAGGATGCTCTGGTCCCAAGAAGCGTTGCGGCAGCGGAGGAGCTAAGAGCTGTAACCCACGTAGAAGGGCAGCACAGCCACTCACACGCATCAACAGCCAATCGCTGGGGAATACCTGTAAATATACGCAAAAAAATGTATGTGGCTTAAATTTGTACAAAGAAAAATGTCAATCATAAGTTCTGTTCTAAATTCATACACAAGTAATAGAGCTTATCAAATAATTTTTCAAGTGATTCAACTGAAACGACACAATATACATGACTTCATAGTAGATACCTCAAGTTCGATAAGATTGGTGAATAGTAAGAAGGTTCTCATGAGAAAGTCCTTCAGTGGCTTGTAGGCGAGGGAGTCACACAACCTCATCAGCTGTTGCCCTTCCACCAGCTCAAGCAATCCTAGAAGGCAAGCACTGAGGGCTCCCTGGAAACAGAAGAACAAAAACATGGCATTAAAACCTGTAATAGTAGCATAAGTTACTAATCAAATGCGGGGCTTAGCATTATTTCTATGATGTATTCAGAGAGACATTGCATGTTTATGTCAGGCCTAGTATCAGACAGAAATAAGTTTTGATTGAGACTCAAGAAAGGTACAATTAGGCGCAACAAAATAACAGCCCTGCACATTCCGCTGGTTCCTCATGCCAAGAGAGATGAATGTAAATGTGAAAATAGACAACTGCTAACTACATGCAAATTATATCCATCACACTTTCAATTCAATTCAATTTATACGTTTTTAAAAGAGAGTATAATATATAAAATATTTTGGATAGATAAGAAGATTTAAACTATCAGCAACAAAGCTTGTCCTATGAATTGTGCTTGATTGATGTTAAATATATCAATATTCAACATGATTCTATTTAACAAGACAGCTCTCCCGACTGGCATGACCATTGGCAAGTTAGTTCTGCAAGCAAGGAGATAAAACAGTCTATACTGTCGGCGACGGAGATAACCATCGGGAACATAGAAAGTAATGCTTTCCATGATAGTCGAGTTTTCGAACCATCCACGAATCAGTCTGAAGAAATGTGTAACAGTGAGCACATATAGAGTGGAAGATACTCTCAGTATCGCCCTGGTGTAAGACCACCATTCAGAATTGAAACATTGCTTGAAGTGGCTTTAGCCATGTTTGGTGACCAGATGTGAATAGCCACTTACTTCCACACCTTCCTCTCCCTCGTCTCCTTTCTCTTCCCACTACCTTTAGCCTCACAACATACCCCAATTGGGGAGGCCGTAGTCTCACTGACTCTTGGGACTCTTGAGAGCTGGGACTCTTGTGAGGTATTCCTATATTAAAAAAATTAAAAAACCCCTTTGGACCCTTAGACACACTTACAAGCACAGGAGTGGTCCGGCCCACTAGATTGAGCAGCGCCTCAATGAGGGCGTCCAATGTACCCAAGCACAGCACGTCCATGTGTGCCGGAGGAAGGGGTGTGTTGTCTCTGGTGATGTCGTGTAGGGCGGCCAAAACCTCTCCCAGCAGCTCCGCACATTCCTCCAGCTCGTCACGCCGAGAGAGATGAACGCGGACGTGGCGACAGATTGCGGCCAGAAGGATGTTACGAGATTCTGGAAGTTCAAAAGAGTTTTAATACATCTATCATGTGAGATGTTTAAATACAAAACATACACTAATATTGTTCTGCTTTGTTATATTTTATCTATTTTGTCTCTCCTCTAGCCTCTAGATAAAACAAAGATCTGGATGAGAATATTCTTATTTTTTGGAATATACAAATGTTACTCCTACAACTACCAAGCTTTCAATGACTCTGGACAGTTGAAATTCTTATGGGGTTTGACATACAAGTAAAGATTTAAGGCAGCCTTCAAATCATTCCCAGAGAAGATCCCCTGGTCAAGCTCAGGGATTATTTTTTAAATTTCCATCATCAGGTACCATCACAGCCCACCATATAAAAGTATGTACCATTAATTAATATTTATAGAATATTCACCTTGATCTTCTATGAAGATCTTAGTGGCGACGAGTTGTTTGGCTGCCTTGAGGCGGGCCCTGGCCAGCGCCGGTGGTGGGCCAGGCTGAGGCGCGTCCAACAGAGCGGCCCCCGCGCGGGCCCCTTCAGCAGCACCCAAGGCTGAGCCAACCTGCTCCACCACAGCCCCACAGGAGCCCAGCAGGGATACCTGTGTGGGAAGTATAGGTTCTGTGGGTGGTAAGCGCAGCATGGAAGCTAGGGCGGCAGCAGCAGCCCTGAGATCCCTGCGGAAGCTGTCCTCGTACTGGCCCCCCGTGGCGCGGGCAAACAGGCGCCGGCTTTGCACCGCCAGCCTCAGGATAACTCCCAGGGAACGGAAACACTTGCGAATCGGCTCCTGGTTCTCCGTGCTGAGGGCCCACTCAGCGCAGTGCTGG
This sequence comes from Limnephilus lunatus, assembly GCA_917563855.2. Taxonomy (NCBI): domain Eukaryota; kingdom Metazoa; phylum Arthropoda; class Insecta; order Trichoptera; family Limnephilidae; genus Limnephilus; species Limnephilus lunatus. Next base: position 65,668,477 of record OU830597.1, on the reverse strand, counting down.
ACGGAGCTCAGAAGTCCCCTGGAAGAAAAGACAGATTTAAAATTTAATGGAAGTAAAAAAAACTGATAAAAATGATTTTGACAAGACCGAGTAATTTTTCTGAGCAAAGTGTCTTTCAAACTATTTCGAATTGACCAATTTGAATTGCTCAGAATTTGAAGTCTCCAACGCCTAAATAAATTTGTTTCCATTTTCATGGCAGGAAAAATTGCATAATGTCAACTGAACCATATTTCAAAACACTTTCTTCTTAAGCCGGGTCTCCTGCGCCATTTTTTTTTTCACAATTTGTGCATTTTATAAATGTTTTTATTTTTCATCAGTCTCAGTAAGCAAAAATATTGTATGTATAAATAAGTATATGGTCCCCCCCCCCTCCACCCCTCGCCATTGTTGGCGCAAAAATTTTGTTTTACGTAGGTGACTTAAAACAGTATTTAACAATAATTGATGTCAGTTTGGATATTTCAAAGCTCTATAAAAATTTATATTGTTATTTAAAAACAGATTAGGCAAAAAATTACAACTCTATGTGAGCCAGAAACTTTGATGATATACATACAAATTATCACAAAAACAAAATATCTCATCATGGGAGTGTGGTTGAGAGCTGAACATAGTTTCATTGACCTTGAAATACTAGAAATTTGGAAATCTGTGGAAATTTGATGAGGCCAAAGCTAACCATTCTAGAATATTTTACTGTTTTATGGTTAAGTAATATGTATCTATGTTAAGATAAATAAAGAGAGTGTTTAATTTATTTATTGAACTTACTTGTACACTAATGCAGCAGCAAAGTGACTGTCGATGTAGGCATCCATGACAGGCTTGAAGTGCTGAAACTTGCTCTCGTCCAAGAGACTGAAGATGGAAACCAACACCAGGAATACTGTTCCTGAATGTGGGGTGCTGAAACATGGAATTAAAAATAAGAAAAAATGAAATAAAAAAGCCAATAGGCTGAGATAATAATGACCCTTTACTTAAAATGATTAATTTATTTGAATTAAATACAAATTGAAAATAAAGGACTCACCTGTTGCCATCTTCAGTAGAAAATAACGCAAAAAGGGCATCCAAGACATCCTGGAGAAACTTGACCAATTCTTCACATAAAAGCCTATCGGCGAGACGAAGAACTCTCAATAGAGTTTCCTGAACTCTTTCAGGATGAGCACGCCATTGAAGCAATGCCAATAGATCACCTGAACAAGAAAAGAAGAATTACGGTAAAGGGATGAACACGATTATTAGTCAACTTGCTGCGATAAATCACTAAATAATGTCTTTTGTTGATTTTTCTTAACATACTTGAAAGTTGGTTTAAATAAAAGGACTGGATGGACACTTATAAAGAGGCTGAACATGGACTAACTGTACTTCAAAATTGGCTTTGGATGAACTCTCTTACACTCAATGTAATTAAAACTAATTATCTAGCCTTTTCAATAAACTCAAGAGGTCAACCGGGTAAAGAATAAATATAAATAAATCAAATTGCACGAGTGTCAAAACAATAAGTCACATTGCTCTTGCCCTATTATATAATTTTCTTAATCCGATTTTATAATTTTTAGCAAGCTACGTAAAGACTGTAATAAATTATCAAACATTTGTTATAATAAGTATATCAAGAATGTTGAATTTTCTATTGTTAACAATATAAAACATTTCTTCAACTATTGTAAAACACAAAATAACAATAACATTGGCATACCTGAAACTATGCACTACAAACTGAAAACTTCATGTAAAATCAAAGAAACTGTCAATTTATTTGCAGACTTTTTTAAAGATGTGTAATTATTACTTTTTTAACTGATATCCCTGATGAACACATTCCAAACTTTGAGTCAGATATAGATTTACAACTAAGTCAGTTACATATTGAGATAAAAGAAATCACAGCATGTATTAAACTACTGGAACCTAAATCTTGTTCAGGGCCAGATAAAATTCCCCCCATATTTCTTAAAAACTGTGGGGGTAGTGTCTCTTACCCACTGTACCTACTCTTTAATCAATCACTTTCAACTGGTATGTTCCCGCAAATATGGAAAAAAAGCTTTCTTACGCCAATATTTAAAACCGGAGACAAGTCTTTAGTTGAAAATTACAGACCAATATGCATACAATCGTCGATACCGAAAATTTTTGAAAAGTTAATTCTTAAAAAAATAAGTTCTTGTATAAAATTTAATATTTCATCATTTCAACACGGTTTTGTCTCTGGCCGATCTACCTTGACTAACCTTACACTGTACGAAAATTTTATCTCAGGTGCCCTTGCTAATAGAGAACAAGTTGACTCGATTTACACGGATTTTAGCAAAGCTTTTGATAAGGTTTGCATTAAAATTTTTTTAAATAAATTGTCTAAACTAGGAATAAGTGGTAAATTATTATGTTGGATTAAAAATTACTTGTCTAAACGTGTACTAACTGTCTGGATTAAAGAACACTTGTCTTATGAATTTGAAGCCACTAGCGGCGTGCCTCAGGGTTCGCACCTTGGTCCAATATTATTTATTCTATTTATAAATGATGTCACTTCCATATTTTCTAATGTTAACATATTATTATTTGCTGATGATATGAAAATGTATAAAATCATTAAAAATACGTATGACTGTCTGTCCCTACAAACTAATTTTATTAAATTCGCAGAATGGTGTACAATTAACAAACTTACACTTAACACTAAAAAATGTCAAATCATGAGTTTCTTTAGAATAAAAAACCATATAAAATATAGCTATTCACTTAACAATCACAACTTATTGTCAGTACCAGTAATAAGGGACCTCGGAATAACCTTCGACACTAAACTATTATTTACCAACCACATTGATATCATTACTAGTAAGGCAATGCAAATGCTGGGCTTCATTCTAAGAATTTGTAAAGATTTCAAAAATATCCAAACATTTAAACTACTATATACAACTCTGGTTAGGAGTCATTTAGAATATAATTCCCCCATTTGGAACCCTTTCTACAAAAGCCACGCAAACTCCATTGAAAGAATCCAACGCAAATTTCTCAGATCAATTAATTTTAAATTAGGAATTCCCGCGGTTGACATAAACTATGATTCTCTTTCTCAAAAAATGCGACTCTTATCGTTGAAAGATAGAAGAATACTCAATGATCTTATTTTTTTATTTAAAATAAACAATAACTGGTTTGACTCCCCTGAATTGGTTTCGCTAATAAATTATCATGTACCTTCTAGACCGACTCGACTCAAAACACCTTTTCATTGTGACAACACTTTGACGAACGCAGAACAAAACTCAATCATAAATCGCTTACATATTTTAGGCAATGAATATGCTAATATCGATCACGCCGCCGGCAATCTGGCCTCATACAAAAGATGCATTAAACTAAATTTGTTTGGTAGTAGCACGTAAATATTATAATACATCATGCAAATCATCATGTAAATATTATAATTATATGCCTACCAGTATTTCACACTAAAACTACTAATGTAATAGAAATCATAGGCACTGTCACTGTCACTGTGTTTATCATATCGGATAACATAATCCAGGATTTTTTTTACTTTTTATATTTTATATTTATATCTTTTTAGGTAACTTTTAGAGATATATTATATTTCTACATTTTACCTTTTATTGTTTTATTTCTCACTTTAATTTTTTATTTTTACTTTTTACCTAATAATTTATGGTTTGTACTTTATACTTTATATTTTATACTTTACACTTTATAATTTACTTTTATACATTTTACATTTTATTTTATTCACTGCTTATTACCTAACTTTTTACCTTTTTTCTTAAATTTCACTCAAATTCTTCATGTTGTTGTACTATTTATAAATATGTCAATTATGTTAATGGCACGTGTTGTGCCGTATATATGTAAATAAATAAATAAATTATAACAAAGGCAAAAAGTATTAAATATCTAGGAGTGGGAATAGACGAAAACCTTAGATGGAACATACACAGAAATGGAATTACTAAAAAGCTTACGAGACTTGTATATTTCTTCAAAAACCTAAGAAACATACTACCTAGGAAAGACATCATAAAAGTATTTTATGCTTTATGTCATTCCCGTCTTGAGTATGGAATTCTAGTATGGGGATCTGCTACAGCAAATCATATTAACCACTTAGATATTGCTCAGAAGAGCATTATAAAAACCATACTAAAATTACCCATCAAAACCCCCTCAAAAGATATTTTTAAGTTTTTTGACATTCTAAATTTAAAACAAATATATGCCAAGAATATTCTTATCCATCATTTTAAAAACAGAAAATCTCCTAACGAAACTCGGATACATGACACAAGAGCCTCAAAAAAGGATATACGAGATGTTCAAAATTTCAAGACAAGTTTTGTCCAAAGAAACCACATATATCTGGCAACCAAACTTTACAACATCCTTCCTCCAAGTTTGAAAAAGAAAGAAAAGATAAATAAGTTTAAGGAAAAAATCAAAACATGGGTGAAAGAAATTAATGCAGACATACCAGAGAATGTATTAAAAACATCATAGAAGCTAAATAACGGAAAATCAAAGAAATCTACCAGTCCGCCTCAGCACAGGACCACCTAGTGAGGAGGACTAAGAACAAACAGATGAAATATTTATACACCTTATCATATCTTGTAATTCTCATCAAACCTGTTATTAAATAGTCACTAATAAAAAATAAAATAAATAAATAAATATGTAAATAAAAATACAGCAAAATCATGCATTTTCACAATGTCAATGAAGGTACCAGTTTGATAATAATATTAGTAAAGTGTCATCATTCTTACTATTTTGGGTGAGTTTTGTAGAGCAGAGCAGAGATTTGATGTAAACCAGTTCTTTGCTGCTTCTCGAAAATGAGAATGCTTCATTGTTTTGCTGTTTGGCATAATTCACATCTTTTCCACTGCTTGGGAGACTTAAATAACTGGCAGTTGTCAATCTGCAACACAAATTTAAAATTATGTACTTTATACTATTTCATTAATCTTTGGAAATTATTGCTAAGTTCTAATCATTGCTAACATTGAATAAGCAATAATGAGGTTATATCTTACCTGGCAGAATCTTCACATTTGTAGATATACAACTCATGCTGTCCATCGCTGATAGTAGCACCGCCTTCTTCCATAAGACGGGCAAAGGCAAAACCAAAAAGTTTTCTCTCCCCTTTGTCTCGTGCTGCAAACATTTAGAGTTTAATAATAGCAAACAAAACAAATAACAAAATGTTCGCTCTAATTCGTGGAGTCAGTAAGTACAAAAAAATATTGTTCAAATATAATTACACTGGACTTCCTTTTTACACGATGGATACGTTCCACGCAATACTGTGTAAAAAATATACTAAAATAAAAAAAATAATGGTGGATAGGTTTCCTTATAATATAAAAATAAATTCACGAAATCAATAAATAAAATTCATCATTGCTTATTGTATCTTAATTTTATAGACGAGTCTGTTAATGCACATTCGGAATGAATTCGCTTTCATCACTCGAGATATCCTAAGCCTCTGGAATATTTCTTTTCAAATTTTCAGGTTTTACTGGATTTACAAAAATTCTGTTATCGATCACTGTGACTGTTTTGTTGCAGTTCTTTGTTTGACTCTTGGTAACAAGCCATGTAAGCGGTCAAATCACGTTGAAATTGTAAAGCTTGTTTTACGATTATTTGTTATAAAATGGTTTCCAAGCCAGTTGCAGGCCTTCAAGGATTGAACACGCTGTTATTGGACCCCCTTTGTCGTTGTCACCACGCATACCTCTCTGTGCATAGTACATTCTGAGTAGTAAGTACAAGCAAGGAATGTAGCACTGTATTTCGAAACCGTAAAAAAGAACAGTGTAAAAAGAAAGTCCAGTGTATTGTTAAAAGCAGTGATAAAAAAATCAAAATGAGAGATCATTGCTTCTCTAATGGTAAATCAAAAAGATTGGACTTACTTGAACAGTGTCGAAAATCAATCCTCAAATGTGCCGATGGAAATCTATCCAGTGGCACAGCGAGCCTAAGTGCTTCCTGCCAGGTGGGCTGGTTGTTGTGGTACAGCAGAGGAGCATCGTGTTGAGGCCCACCTCCAGAGCCAGCAGCGCTCCAAACGCATTCCTGAAATATTACAAAATTTGCCATAAGGTAATGTTTGCAACGGTGCTAGCAAGCAACGTTAACAAAAAGGGAAAGACTTTTATATTTCAGTATACCAACCAGTATCTTCTCACTCATTGCTGTAGGCATATAAGTAACTGGCTTTATTGATAATCTTTTCAGCACTCAATTTAACGACAAAATGAAATGCAAAATAACAATTTAATGATGAAATGACGGATAAGAAATACAAACCGTTTTTAAAAGCTTAAATAAAAGAAAAACACTTACGTCTATTATTGCACCAGTAGAATCAAATACCGACAAGCTTGCCAGCACATTTTTAGGTGTTGGCTTCCCGCCCCTTTCAAACTCGCCCCTTTCCAGCGTGATGAATAGATCATTCCTGATGTCTCCGGGCATAATAACGTCGGGGAATCCCAGCTTGCAGGCGCGGACTGCACCACTGGGACTAGTTCCTCCTCCCCCAGAGCTGGCGTTTAAGGCGTCACCTTTGATTAGGCGAAGCGATACAACCATTCCTGTAATTGACAAAAAATCAATTGATTATATTGGATATTCAAAGATTCATGATGGCAGAGGGACTGAAAATGATGATTTTGGTGGAATTAAAGCGAAATTTTACAATATCAAAACTCTGAAGTTTGAAAAACTAATTGAGAGTAAAATGAAGCCATTGCAAGATTCTGTAGGTACCACAGATTGACGGAGTGCCCGTATGGAAAGAATGTCAAATGATCTCGTGATGAAATCATTTTTTATGGAGATTAAATTTCACCCTGGGATATTGCACCATGATGATGATAACATCAAGACTAAAACTCACCAAAGTTTGGATGTCCTGATAGAGGGCTATACTTGTTACTTTGTTTTTTGATAATCAGTTCATGAAGCTGGTGAAAATCTTTTTCCTCACATTGATAAAGCTAGAATCAGAAAAATGAATAACATTAATACAAACTTTTCTAGTGGTTACAACATGGTTTGAAGAACAAATATTACACATTTAAAAATTAACACTAAATTCTTTAATAAACTTTAGGCATAATTAAACTAATAAACTTACACACGGTATCCGTGAGGTGGTACAATAAGTAAATCTACATCAATTTGTAATCTATTTGGCAGTGGCCATAAGTTTCTGGACTCCGTAGGTACAAATTATTCATCAGTACAAATCCTTACCTTAAATGTGTACTCCTTTTCATTCTGGTGGGCAGGGGCGGCTAACAGTTCGGCCAGGGGGAGCACCCCACCCCCCAGGGGCCGGCGGTACCCCTCGGAACCCCCGACATACCCTGCCCCTCCCTTGCGCGCACCCTCCGCTGAAAGAATGCGCCCCACTCGCACAATCTGCGCCACGAGGTAGAGCTCCTTTGCAAGGTCAGCATTGCCCAGATCCTGGAATTTTATTTATTTATTAAATGTGTACATTGGCATGTATTTTCAGTGAATTTTCCACCTCCAATACTAGGTTTATCTCGGTGTTATGTTGGAAGATGTTACAATGAGTGTGATTATTCGGCTTACTCTGTAAGCTTGAACAAACCCTGGCGGCGCTTGAATTCAGCAGTAAACTCACTGTGGTCAAGGTATTAAATGCTTTTTATCCGTTGGCTGAACTGGAGATAATGATTGGTGAAAATATTTGATTTTTTAAATAGTGAATTAAACTGAGCATTGAACATTATTGAACAGCATTGAACATTGTTGAACATTAACCTCTCGTCTGTGGCTGGCCCGCCGGCGGGCACAAATAAAAATCTTTGTTTTTTTTTAATCGATTTTAACCCTTAAGTATAAGGAAACTGTATGAACGACAAAGTCAGAATTGCTTGCTCCAATATCGATCTAGGGATCTAGGACCTAGGTACTATTTGATTATTGTAGCTACTCTGAATTATTTTAAAAGAATTTTTTATGAAATTTCCAGGTGGCTTTTGGCAGCTATCAATAGCAAAAATATCGAAATTTTACGTTTTCAAATAGTATAAAGGTCATTATTTCTTTGAAAACTTCTTTGAATTGTGTTATCTTCATGTTAGGTATGTATTCAGGTTTGTGTAGCAATAATAAAATCATTATATGTATATTTGTATGAATATATTTTTTGACAACTATTTCCAAAATGGGAGGTTTTTTTTTCTTTTTTAAGCTATTTTGAAAAAATTTCTTACGATATTATCATGTAATATATGTAAATGAATAATAAGATAATATATAATCTGGTAAACAGAAAACAATTGTTTTGAATTTATAATGATATTCGACGAGAACCGATCAACGTAATTTCCGCGCAGTTTTTGAAATGTCATCCCACGTTCAACAGGTTAAATGAAAAAGTTGAAATTGAGTACAAACAAGGAAAAAAGTAAAAACTAAATCAAAATTTGAAAGATTTAGTTAGTACATTCACAGAGACTTCACTTGTACAACAAGACATTAACTAAATCCTTACCGTAAAAATAGCGCAGTTAGTATGCAGCCTATCCAGATAGTTATTGAATCCATCCGCGTCAAGCCTGACGAGGAACCTCTCTGACACGAAGGCCCCCCTGCGGCCATCGTACAGGCTGAGCAGCGCCTGGGCAGGTTGGCCTCCGCCGGCCGCGCATTCGCGGGCGCAACACCACAGGTGCGAGGGGCCGGCGCCCGTGCTGGCCGTGGTGGCAGCAGTGGCGGCGCCCCCGTGGCTGCCCGTGCGCCGTAGGGTGCCCGTCTGTCGTGGAAGGGTTAATTAGACAAGTCGAGAAGGAAAGGTTAAATTATTTAAGTTATGTAAGTCTACCCACTTATTAAAAGTAACCTAAATTATGCACATGTAAAACAATCCTTGTTTACTTAACTTTGCAGTCGGGGGTTATGGCAACTATAGAAATTTTGGACATATCTAAGGATTTAAAATATTCATTGTGTTTTTTTTTTTTTACATTAACTCCACACAGGAGGCCCTGAGGAAAATAATTCCCCTCAGGGCCTATGTCATATTTGGGGATGCTGAGTGGAGGATCTTTTTAGGGAAAGGAAGAAGAGGAAGTCGTGGGAAGTAAAAAGGTATGTGGGGTGGGTAGGAATCTGAGGGGTCAGTCTGATCAGGAGTGACGGATGTACGAATCAATCCCCCCCACTGTGGGTAAGGCGATGTTCCAAGAGTACTTCTAGAGAGGTCTTCCTCAACCAATCTCTACCGATCCGGCCTGCCACGCAATTGGTGGGCAGACGAATCGCCCGCCAAGATCCAGAAAAACCACACCCCATGAACCCGGGTACCCCTGATAAGTCACCATACGTAGCGAACCACTTGGGGTGACCGATGGCAGAGGTGTTGGTAATCCAATAATTGGTTCCCGGGGCGGCGATATTCGTACCCGCCTCCCAAATTGAAATTTTTTAGTCCTTTTTTTACTTATTCATACATTCAAAAAATATATTACAATTTATTTTATTAGATAGTAGTCCCACAAAGGTATCACAAGACAGCTTGTCTGCAGAATCCACCAAATCAATATTTCTATAATATATGTCTATCGTCTATAATCTTGCACAATTATACGTATATGAGTAATATTTATTTCAAAGTACATTCAGAGTTTTTTTTTTAAATATAATTGAAGAAATTGGTATAATGTAGAGCTGAATCATAAATACATAATAAATATATCCTAATAACAAAGAACTTAGGTAGGTACATTAAGGTATTTAAAGATTTTTTTTTTTTTTAAAAGAAAGACAAACATTCCCGGGTTACAAATAACCCAACAATGTTTGAAAATCTCCTACTACCACCACAGAAAGCCGAAAATGTTGCTTGTGTTGTGATGGAGGACTTAGCCAGCCGAGGAATCGAACATGCGACGCCCGGGTGGGACCCAAGCGCTATGCCCACTCAACCACTGACCGGTCGAATATAGATACTTGGATTGATCATTTATCAACCACAGCTTTATCATTTTTGAGCATTTTAAAAAACTTAAATTCTCAAATTTTAAGTTTGTTAAAAATCACTGTTACCAAGAAATCAAGAATTTTACCTATATACTTATTTAAAATTTGTGGAGCCAGAATTTTTATTAGAAGCATATCAACGCTGGACAGAAAAATTCAATATAAAAAATAGCCATACAACTATATGACGCTTTACTTTCCGGCTTCGATATTATTTCAGACAATGATGAGAAAACAATATTAACAAAAAAAACATTTTTTTAAAATAGCTCTCCAGTTCTAAGCGAGAGTGTGGAGAAAAAGACATAGTTTCATTAACTAAATTTTAATACAAAACATTCATGCAAAAATCAAATACTTACGGCTACAAAAAAAGTAACAATGGTAGATTTAATTATATAAATTCTATTTAAACACCTTTTGTAAAATTATCAAAATTATAACAACATCAATAATATACTTTTTAAATATACAATATATACATTTTACAACATTGATTCTTAAAAGTAGTTTTTCACATACCGTACTCTCACTTTGGATTACAGTAGGTAATGCTGGCTGAAGAAAAGCAAGATTTTTAAAGAAATAAACTCCACTGCCAATAATTATTTTGAAACATTATAATTTTTTTTTCTATCCCCAGCGATGAGGGTGTGGGTGAAGAGAAAGGTTGGGAGTTTGGAAGAGGGGGCTGAACTCACCGACACAGAATCAGCGCTGGCTAAGTGAACCCTGTAGAGCCTCACAGCTCCTAACTGCCCGGGCTGGACCGCTCTGGAGCCTTCTCGTGGTACCAGCTCCAAACCAAGTTTTCTGAAAAAATCCAAAAAATAACAGGTTAGATTTCTTACAAAAATTTGCATATTAATGTATCGGGAAAATAAATATAATTATTCATAAAATAATATAAAAAACTTTTTTTTAAACAAGTGTTCTTTAACCCCTGAATTTCCGGAGATGCCTATCGGTACTAGTACACAAGATTTATACCAGTCAGTCGTACCTATACCGGAGTTTTATTTTTATTTTTTTTAATATTAACTCCACACAGGAGGCCCTGAGGAAAATAATTTCCCTCAGGGCCTACATATATCATCGTAGGGGATGCTGTTGTAAGTTTTTTTAAGGAAGGGAAGGAGAGGAAGTTCTGGGAAGGAAATAGATATGAGAGGTGGGTAGAAATCTGGGGCTCAGTGTGTCCAGGAGTGACGGACGTACGAATCCATCCCTCTAACTGCGGTGCAAGGCGATGGGTCGAGTTTCTGGCTGGAGGAAAATAGATCTCCTTCAACCAGTCTCTCTCGATCCTTCCCACCACGCAGCAGGTGGGCAGACGTGTCGGCCGCCAGGACCTGGACAAACGTTACCTCATGAACCCAGGTACCCCTGCTAAGTCACCAAACGAAGTTAACCACTCAGGTTGACCTATTGCAGAGGTGTTGGTAATCCAATAAATAGTTCCCGGGACGGCGGTACCCATACCCGCCTCCCAAATTGATCGGAGTTGCATTATTTCAATGGTATCCAGCATTATATTTTCATGGGTTTTCATACTTTAAAACCTGTTGGTAGCATATTTAAATGCTTGTCAAATCAGAAGAGAAGTTTTGCACTGCTTGAAATTTGGTACAAGTCACGTTCACTTCGGTAGATGTTGAAGATGCCATATCAAAAAATATTTTCGATTCAAAGTAACATAAATATATTTATTTTATTTACAGGCAAACCTTATGTTATTATTTTACACCTCATGTTTTATTTATTAAGTAAGAAAATTTACAAAATATAACAGTATATTTTTTATAGCAATATTTCGAAGGCTGATCAAAAATTTATAGAGGATTTTTTTTAATTCTATCAATATAACTTAAAAATTAAAGTCCGGTAAGATGTTTTGTTTTAAAACAATATGTACACGAATAATCAAGATATTACTAAATACGTAGATTAATCAAAATATTTCTGATGTGCATTTGACCTTTTTTTGGGCATTTTGATTATAATGTGCAGTAGTGTCCCTTGATGAATTTGTTAAATTTCCTTATAAATGACATACCCACATATATTTTCTCTTTCACTTCACTTTATATGTAAAGTAATTTTTTTTAAATACATATGTATGTTAAGTTATAATTTTTATTTCACCTTTAGACACAAGTGGTAACACTCTCGTAAAGGTAAATGTGTTTTATTTATACAGGGTTAATATTTTACAGGATGTAACAGCGTGTACCTGAAGGATTTTAACCTTTTCCACTCCGACCATTTTTTCTCAAAACTGTTTAGCTACTCCAACCAAAAATGTGAGTCATATTTTATATTTGAAACGAAATTTTTGGTTAGTTATTTTTGCGGCACCCTATCGGATAATTCGTGTGACCATTAGTTGTTTGGTATATTTTGTATAAAATACTTGTTAAATCGTTGCGATTCCAGAATATTTTTGGAGTAAAAAGGTCATTTTGCTGTCTGATATTTTTTTCTATCAAAACTAAAAAAAAAATTACCACACGTCGTCACTAATCTCACTCCTAAACGTTGCGACGGGATCATGCGATATGCGCGCTGTTTCGTGTGTTACCGTGCCGCGAGGAAGAGACGCAATGCTTATAAAGTGACCCGCTAGACCATAGGTTCTCAACGTGGGCGATAACGCCCCCTTGGGGGCGTTTTAGACCTTCAGGGGGGCGGTAGAAGACCAAGAGAAAATTGGGGGGCGTTTCAGACTTTCAGGGGGGCGCTAGGAGACCCACAGAAACCCATCCCACCCCCCCCATCAGTGCTCCAGATAGTTCGCCGGCAGGATGTACGTCTTTTTCGCCGCGCGCATAATTTTAAAATTATTAAAATTTTTTATCCTAATGGATATCAACGAGGAAACGAGTACGCTTCTTTTGCTAACGACAGGCAGTGGTGGTCGCAAGTACCCGAAGTGGTCCCCGAGAGAAGTCATCTCGAATATAGATATCAAACATGATATCTATATTCGAGAGTTGGAAAGCTGGAGGCCTTCAGAATGAATACGTTTTGTTAAGTTTTTAACGTTAGTTAAGCGCGAGGTTCGAGTGGCCTATCGAGCTTACGTGAAAATACTTGAAATCGAGGAAAACATCATGTAAGATCCCAAGATGTTTTGGCACTATATAAAATCCCTTCGGAAAAAAGATCTTGAGGTTGTGTATGAAAGTAAGTTGATATTTCGCCCTCATATCGAAGGAGTGTGCCAGTCGGCCTTAAAAATATTAGGGTTTGTTCTCCAAACCATCAGAATTTTTCGGGATACCCGTTCTCCGAAGATTTTATACTTCTCCCTGGTCCGCAGTAGGCTGGAGAGTGGTTCGCTTATCTGGAATCCTCAGGTTGGGTGCTCCTTCATGTTGGAGAGGGTTCAAAAAAGTTTCTAAGATTATCATACGTCAATGGCTGCGAGGCTATATTGAGAACTCAGCAATTTTGGAGCGCGTGAGTCTCTATGTTCCAGATGACTATCTTAGACAGCGTCATCATAGATTATTATATCTTCCTACCTGTAGGACTAACCAGCCAATGGTTCTCCCGGTAGGGAGGAGAATATTGCTCCTGAACCAAATCTCCTCCGAGATTGATGCATTTGGCGTCAGTGACGACAGATTCAAAAGGGAAATTATTTTGATTCTTGAAAGAGTCTCTCCATATTGACGAAATTTTCACCACCGCCTGAAATTTTTTTTAATTTGCAATTTTTCTTGAAATTTCTTTTTTGTATAAATATTTGTACACATTTTTTTGTAAAATATTTTTATGGCGTTATTTCTTATATGTGATAAACTCAAATTTGTAATGGTGTAAGAAATTAATAAAAATAATTATTGTATCCCATCTTTCCCCATCCCATTACGCCCCCCCCCCCCCCTCCCCCGTTGTTGTAAATATACGACGACAAGACAATTGCTTTTTTTACGATTTAGGGGGCGCTAGAAAAAATAATATTCTCAAAGGGGGCGGTGGGCAAAAAAAGGTTGAGAATCTATGCGCTAGACTATAAATGTGCTGCTCTTCTGACAACTCAGTTGCGAGGTGTGATGAAAAAATATTTTTAATGTTTTTAATTTTTTTTAAATACACTACTATTACTATTACATTACTGTATATCATCGGACAGTAAAATTATATCTACATCTTTTACTCCAAATATGCCCAGGAATCGCTGGTTAAAATACTCCGGGTACGTGCGGTTACTTCCTGTATAAACGTATAATATAATGATAAAAAATATTATTTCATACAAATATTTTATTAACATGAGAGAGAAAAATACAATTAATCCGAATACAATTGCCTACTCTTCGAAAAACACTTATATTATCAATAGTATACATACAATTTTGAAGATGGTACAAAAACGCATTTTATGCCGGACACACGACGGAAGCTATGGTTGGCGGTAATAGGCATTCCAGAGGTTAATAGTAAAAAAAATATTTTACACAATGAATGTGTTAAACTAAAACCACAAACGTACCGCAAAAATCGTAAACATGTAAAGGAATTGAGCGAACTGAATGGTGACGAGAAGCATATTATTTAATTAAAAATATATAGGTACTAATAAAAACACTTCTTGTTTTAGTACATATTTTATACCTACTTGTAGGTTTCATCAAATATTGAAAGAAAATAAAACATACGGGAATACCGCGATATTTAAGTTTTTGTTCTCCGTATTGATTATAATATCAATAAATTTTATCCTAATCCACAAAAATATACGAGTTGATTGTATATTAAGTTCAAAATCATGCAGTTTTTCGTGGTTCATGTCTCAATGTTGTGAAGTCCACATTTTTTATCAGTAAAGTTTAGGTAGTAAATAATATTATAGTAGTTTTAGAAAAAAAAATAATAGATATAAGATGTAAAAAAAATTATAACTAAATATAGGTAATATACCTTAAAAAATATATATTATTGTCAAATTATGTTATTTCATCGGAAGACCATAATCAATGAATTATTTCCTGTACGCAAAAGTGTATAAAAAACACACATTTTCGGATGTTTGATTGAACATTTCGTCAGTTGGAAAAAAACACAAAATATTTCAGAATAACGTGAAGAGGAAAACATTTTTTTTACTTAATTCAACGTGAAATGGAATGTGCAATCAATTGGCATTGGCAAGATAAATAGTTACTATCCATATTGTTTTTTTTTTATGTGAATATACTTAACGAGAGCCCCAACTGCTACCGTCTGGAGTGCATAAATATGAGCCAGTGAAACAATGTCATTTCCAAATGGGGTATGTTGTGAGGTTGAAGGTAATAGGGAGGAAAGGGAGATGAGAAGGGGGAAGGTGTGGGAGTACCTGGCTATTAGGATCTGGTCACCAAACACGACTTAAGTCTTTTCAAGCAACTTTTCAATTCTGAATGGTGGTCTTACACCATGGCATCTTCCACTCTGGAACGTGCCGCATTGCACCTCATATTATTTTTAAACGATTAAATTGGGAAATAACACAAATCTTTAAGGCTCCGCAACCGGGCTCGAAAAGAAGATGGAGAGATACGAAATTACGAATGTTAGAGGAGAGCGCTAACATTTCCAAAATCGATGCAAAAATTGTGAAAATGTTTAATAAAACACGATTCGTTTAAAATAGAGCAAAAGTCTATTGGGAAGTATTTTAAGAAACATTATAATATTTAATATTTGGCTGATTTATAAAAAGCCGTTTTCGTGAAAAATCACCTCAAGGGCGCTGAGGTGATTTTTATTATGTGTTTTTTTTTTTCACAAATATAATTAAAAAGATAATAGAAACAGACTTGTTTTAAATAATTTTTGGAGCATACTTTGCGATTTTTTTCTATCGAGGTAATTTCATATAATTTGCGTTTCGGCTTGGGCAGCATCTAGACATTATCTTCAAAAATAACATATATTTTTTTAAGAGCTTAAAAACTTCAATTGTTTGAGAGATATGTAATAAATCGGTAGAAATTCGAGTTGCGGCCCCTTAAAATAAAATTTACTTGCGCACGTCGGGATATGAACCCGCGACCTCCGGATCGCTAGTCGAAAGATTTACACGTCGACCAGGGAGGCAGTTAAATCAATTTAACGATAGATACAAAATAAAATTAGTGCGTTGACATTTCTTCAGATGTTAAATAAACAAGGAAAAAACGATTCCTAATAAGTTTGAGGAAAATACTTCTAAGATCGATTTCCACTGGGAATTTTAAAACGCAATGTGATTACAGTGCATTTCATTAGAAGAGGGTGTATGAGTATGTATTTGAGTTACGCTCGATTTTGTAGTATTTCTTTTACCGTTTGGCAAGCTTTACACTCGTAAATAAAATGTACGGCTCATGTAAGATTTTGATAAGTTACTCACAGGAGCTTTTACATATGCTTCCAACTTTTGGTAATTAATACTGACGGAAGTTGTTCGGAAGTTTAACTTACGTAAGTTCTCACAGCGATATACGTAATATTATAATTCGTAATTTGTAATCGACACACGTAATTTTAAAATTCTCACCGCTATATACGTAATTTATGCGTAGATACTATCGGTAAGATTGCTCCTGTTAACAATGTTTTGCTGCTGTCAAATTTACGCGATTTTGTCAAAAAATACTAAAGTGTAAAGTGTAGGAATCAGATGGAATATAAGTTGGCTTGAGAGAAAAGATTATCTACGTTCTGTTAACAGTGGAAATTAATGGAATTTTTAATTATATCCGAATTCTACTTCGAATCTAAATACGTTGTTTTAAACAGAAGTACTGAGATTAGAAAGGATTGGACCGATAATTGAAAAGAAGGAAGCTCATTTTCAGAAAGCTTTTTTCCACTTGAAAAATAAATGATTTCTCTTCGGTTTTTAGAATCAGAAAAGTTTCCTTCCGTTTTTATTCAATTTCGTGGAAAGTGCTTATTTGAGTTTTGTCTAGTGTTATTTTCATATTGTTTTCGGGAGATAGTAAGGTAGATAATTATTATCCACTTAACCTAATTCGATTTTAGTTAAAATAATAAAAATACTAGTTTTTAAAGCAATAAATTCTACGAAAAGAACTATCTTTAGAACTAACTTCTTAGAACTAACTTCTTGACATCTCGACATTATCGACGCATTTTGGTACTATTTCTTACCGTAAGAGTCGCAACTAATCAAACTGATTTGATAAGCTGTGAGAAGGCTGCTAGTTCGCACGGACGCGATTAGACCTGTCAAAAAACTTATGTAAGAACAACCCCTGTAACTTGCTATAAATTACAGTAAGTGACTTTTGGTGTCGTTAACATTGGTAATTTGACCATAAGTCACATAAAAACGTAGCGCACACGTAAGTTTTTTCCGTAAACAAGTCACTTATGGGGAAAGCGACTTACGGGAAAAAATTACACATGAAAGGCAGCCTTTGAATAATTAACGATTCACTGCTGAGCGAAGATGGGCAATATCCACCGAATAAACGGTGGGTATAAAAAATTGTAATCAATTTCCGAGTGTTACTATAACAGGCAAAAATAGTAGGTATAAAGAGACATGATCGCTTCGTGGTGTATGGAGGATCCTAGTGACCCCTTCCGAGTGGTACGCAATTTTACCTTCAGATTGGTAGAGATTAAATAAAAAAAATTGCATATTAACCTTTCAGAAAGCGGGCGTATTTTTTAGAAGGTCAAAATAATTGCGCTTTACAATAAAATCCAAATAAATGGAATATTTCAGTATATAACCGAAAACTGTTTTTGAAAGGTTGAAAGGCGATGTCATTATTTGAAATTAAAATATATATTTTTTAATACAAACATAAAAAAGTTTTAAAATAGCTCACCTTACGTTTTTTTCTATCTAAAGCTAATGATAACGAAAAAAAAAAAAACTTTTTTTTTTCTTTTTGGCAATAGGCACTGATTAAAAATACATATAAAGTTACTTCGGTTACATAAGTTTAAAAAAAAAAAAACAACAAAATTTTGCCTTTCCTCACCATAGAGAGACAATGCTCTTGTGTTTGGTGAGGGAATTCTAGCTCAATTAGTAAATTAAAAGATCGTGTAAGGTGTAAGTTAGTAATAACGGCTATTGTAAATAATAAGTAAAGTTAGAAAATCATGATAAGTTTAAAAAATTTAAAAATCATTATAAATTAATAAATCGTGTAAGTTAGCACACATATTTTATTTGGCAAATGGATTACAAACGTTATTGTAGTTTCATAAAAAAATGACCAATAAAAACTCTTTGGTTTCATAGAGGTACATATTTAAATTTTTCTACGGTTAAATTCTAGATTTGAATACAAAGCGTGGAGTTTTCTCCTTCTAACACAGTTTAGATCATATTTCTCACCATGACCGCAAGGGAGATAAAACTATTTAAATGAGACCTACGTGAGCTGGGACAAATTTGTGATTAAAGGGGTTAATAAAAGGCTATACGTATTCGTTAATAAACAAATTAAACTGCCATTATTGTTATGTTATAACACTTGCCATTATTTATAACATGATTCCGGAGCTTTTGGGCTCCCAATATTATGTATAGGCGTGACGTTTTACAGTCATTTTACAATGAAAATTATTTAAAAGTATCAACACGATTTAAGTATTCAATACGACCAAAAATTGTTGAAATACACTAACACTTTCATCTGACAGTTATTGGAAGTGCTTTCGCACAAAAAATAAGTACCTACTAAAGTTATCGTTAGTCTAATTAAAAATTCTTCGGAAAGGTTTTCACTTTGTGATGGCATTATTTATTTCAATGAAAAGACAAATAACTTTGTTTACATGGACTTAAAATATTACATACGGGCTATTAGGCATCACAGATAAATAATTTAGAGATTTTAGAAATTATAAAAAATTTAATAATAAAGCAGACATAATTAATATGTAGCAAATTTTTATAAACCCTCTTTTGAACCTTTTCCCACTTAACCGGTCTTTCCCTGCTAATGACTTTGAAATCCCTAATTAATAAACTTCCCCCACTCTTACCCCCTTCCCTTCCTTCTACCCTTTCCTCCAATAGTCTTTACAATCCATACTTAATTTTTAAGTTTAGAGTTTAGTATTCATTTGATCCTGATGATGTGAACATCGTTCATGAAACATGTTGATGTATATAAATTAAAGTGATGTAAACAAAGTTATTTGTCTTTTCATTAAAATACGTAATTTATAGTGAGCGCACAGTTTATGGGAAAAGGGAAACGAACCATCCCATCCAAATCCGATAATCTCTTGTTGGTGACTTTATCATTATTGACGAGTTACCTAAGAATAAGAATGTTATGGAGTGAGAATAGCTGAAAGTAAAAACTAAGTTCCTAGTAGAGGGTGGCTGAGTATTGGTTGAACGTTGGATGTTGGGTGATTGGTGACCGCCGACGACACGCCTCATCGCGCGGCACTTGCAACAATGTCAGGCTGCTATTCGAGGAATTCCGATATTACACCTTTGTTCCCCCGTCCAGCGGGTAATAATTCCGTCGGGCCGAGTCATTCGCGAATTCGCCTCGCGGACCGAAACAGGTTTCGACCCCGAGACGCTACAGAACTACAGACATAAGCCTCGGCGCTCAGACGGCAGCGGCGCGGGCGGCCCCGGCCACGTTGCATGGACCATGGACCACAAGAGATGATCCGTGATCCGCAAACTTATTCTATAATATAATAAGATGAAACGATGTGGATACGATTCTGCTGCATTGCGGATAACCAATATCTGTAGCTTGATTCTACATTGATTCAGTTAAACATCACCAAGGCGATGACGCAACTACAAATTTTCGTGCGATTACTTTGATTGTGCAATCTCGTCACAGTTCACAGTATCCTGTCAGGATAGATTCTGCGTACTGAAATATTATTAGCTTAGATTATGATTAGTAAAGAAACAAACCGTCCAGTTATTCCTGTCGGGATGGGCAGAGCATAAGATAGAATGCCACACAACTCACTGAATGGAACACACTCCTAGTTTCATTAACATTCATACATCATCGTTTCATTCAAATTCTTCTGTAACACCAACTCTTGGTGTAAAACGCGACTGAAGTTTTCCTTGATTTATTTTCCATACAAATTTTTTTTAGACATAAACGAATATGAGAAAAAAGGTAGGTAAAGATACCGTTTTGAACTTATTTAATTTTGTAAATAATTATGTCTCACTCCTCGCTTCATTAACATGCATTCAGCGTCTCATACATAACTACTCTTCTGGATTTATGACTCTTGACATGACCCGACTCCAGCATTTGATTCACGTTCTGTCTTCTGTCTTCTGCAAGCGTACCCGACATCATCTTCCATACCCTGGCGCGTCAATATTTCACTTCTGTTTCCTTACAATTATGAAAGTACAAGCAAAATAAAATAATTATCACCGATTACCTATTACAATAGCAAAAAAGAAAAATGTTGATCGAAGGGTAAATAATACAATTTATTTTATTTTTAAATATAAATAGAATTAGGTACGTCATAAGATGCCATATGCCATCGATTTTATTAAAGTGACTAAAAGTTATCGAATTATGTAGGGATTATAATAGTAGGTATATAAGTGAATCGCCGCCTAGAAAGGGGAAAAGCGTGTTCAGGACCAGAATCATAATGCAAGTACATACTTCGTAAGGGTGAAATTACAAAACAGCAAAGGTTAGAGCTATTTCTTAACTGGCCAAATATTCGATGAACACATCGATGACGACGATGACCCAGAAAAACAGAGTTTGACAAGACTAGGGCAACCCAAATTATTCAGGGATAATTTATTCGAGTGTTTTGGGTTCGTTCTTGTTCTTTAGATTTTGCAAAAACAAAGGATTATTCTGTTTCAATCACAGAAAATTAAAAACCTATTATAGACTTTTCGAGGCAGAGACCACCATGTAAAAAAACAAGTCAATCAAGTTATCTAAATACTTTAATAAATCAGGTAACGAAATGGGGTTTTCTAATCACATAGGCAGGTGAAAGCATAAACAATTGAACGGCGGCATTTTGAAACACGTCATTTTTTTAATTAGTTCATATCTAGAGCCTGTATGCAGATTACTTTTATACATACCTCCATAAATTATTGACAGATAAAACCATAGGCTGTTATTATATCGCCTTCTATAAATATAAACTAACATCATACATAGAGCATTCCGACTCGAGACTTGAGTAACCGCGAAAATAGATTTGACAGAGACTATGAATTAGTTAATTAAATTCGATCGCTTTTTGCGAGCACCTGCACAAAAAAATTACACGAAATCGATTATTATTAATAAAGACCTTATTAAAGAATTCAGAGAACGAAAAAATGTTCAGTAGGTAGTTGTAGCCGTTCAACGTGAAAAGGGAAGCCTAAACATTAATTGAAAATAAAAAGGATCACGTGAGAGCTTTTAGGTTATATATGTAAAAACGGCACGCTCCGCGGAACAGGTGAGGCCATTAAATGTATTTGGGTCCGTTTGCTTGAATTGTATGTAAATTAGTCAAAATTAATGAGGATTCACATTATTTCTAAAAACACCTCGTCCAATTTGACTTTGGGCTAGAGAAGTGACAATGGGCGGAATAAGAACCCAAATCTGCAGAGGCATTGACCCCGGGGGCCTGAGAACTGGCGGAAGATAATATATTATAACCCCATTGTGTTGTGACTGGAATCTCAGAATCCCGCCCACGGGCGAGCCCGGCGGCCAGACCGTTTTTTTATATGCGACAAGAGTCGTGGGAATGGGGACGGTGGAGATGAGGAGGTCTTGTGATTCGGTCCTCCGCCCCGAGCTGGACAGTTGAACTTGGACAGAGCCTGCCGAGGGACAGTCAGTGGACCACAGGAGGACATGCTCACTATGGCGGCCAAGTGACAGTAACAAAGTCAACGCTTATTTTCCACCGCGTTCTTGGAGAGCATCAAAAACACTAAAGAAAAAAAAAACACTCGCAAAAAACACCACAATGCCGTGAAACTTCAGGGGTCGAATATTCAGAAGTTCTAAGGAAAAAACATAACTAAAACGGTAAAATGTTTAACTTCGTAACTAGACGGTTTCTCGCTTTCCAGATAGGCGATAAAATGTTAACATCACAGGAAACCTTCCTGGGTTTCTACACCTTATTAAGATTTTCACGAAAATCAATTTTCAATTTGTAAGGCGGTTGTGGGTACCGCCGCCCCGGGAACTATTTATTGGACAACCAACACCCCTGTCATAGGTCACCCCAAGTTCTTCGCTACGTTTGGTGTCTTAGCAGGGGTGCCGGTGTTCGAGGAGTGTGGTTTGTCTAGGTCTTGGCCGCGAATTCATTTACCCACCTACTGCATGGGCACGGATGAATTCACACGTTCGTCACTCCTGGACAAATGGACCCCCAGAGTCCTACCCACCCCTTATACCTTTTTTTCTTTCAAGAACTTCCTCTTCTTACTTTCCCTTAAAAGACCCTTAAAGATGACAAAGGCCTTGAGGGTTTTTTTCCTGAAGGCCTCCTGAGTGGAGCTAATGTAAAAAAATTCCAAGGTTTGCGGTATGAGCGTTATAAGCAAGACATTCGGAATATCTGGACAAAATATTAGGTAATTAGATACGATGAACATTTTGAAAAGTCCTGTGTTCAGTAGATATTATTTGCGATACTAAATTTAAAATTTTCCGCCAAAAGCTAATTAATGCAGCAGTGAATAAATAAACCTATGACCGTCCAAAAACGAATAGGTACCTAAAAGGTTTGCCATTGAAAATAATTGCCAAAGAAATCAGTCATCGATTGTGATGCTAACCAGTTCCAGGTAAACGTATAACGGGGCATCTTGCAATGTTCGGCTGGACTTGACGTGCTTTGAATATTAAACGATTTTCTACCAAATGACCATATAATTTGGACGTTCGTAGTTGGTTGTAAGTAGTGAGTAGGAATGCCCATAAAATCGTACCCTACTATAAAGCAGAAAATCTTTTTGTTGTGCCTCACTAGAGTCACTAGCGGTGAGCTCTGGCGTTGGGCACAGGTGTTTGGTTGTAGAATTTCGAGGCCAATGCAACTATTTTCAGCACGAAAAGTCATTGGCAACATAAATTAGGAAGGTTTGAAACACAATTTTTTACAGCAAAACAAAAAAATAGATTACACCGTGTTATATAAAAATTCACATCCCTTCGAAGAAGTGAAACAACCCATATAAGAAAATCAAAACAAACTCTCGCAGTATAAAGTTAGGAATCTTTCGGAACATTCAGAGCGCTTTTATGGTAAGCCCACACTGCGGCCAACGTTCCAACTTCAAACGTTTGGACGATCGTGTGGAGGGGTGTTCGTGCGTTGGAAGGTCGAGTTGGAAGGTTGGAGTTCGAGTTGGCCCGGCGTTGGTTAAAGAGTTAAAAGGTTGGGTAATAGCGTGGTGTTTTGTTTCGTTAACCACAGCAACATGTTTCCGGGTCTGCTAGTATACCTACAAACAAATAAGTAAACCAATATTTGTCGGAAACTAGTGGTACAAGCGGGAGACTGGTGATTCCACATCACTTTTAGGCTCGATTTTATGATACAATTGTTTTTGATTTAACCTTCGTTTTCCGAGTTGGAATTTTAAGGTAAGATTTGAAAAAAAAGACGGTCGCTGTAGGGTTAATAATTTTAAAATGCGCCGAAGCATAGCCCTGGCTCGAAAAGTTTTTGAAGTGAAAACTTCTTTAGCACCGTTATGATTTTAAACTCGATGAAACGAAAAATAGGGACACTAAAAAGAGACAAAAACGTACATCTATCGGATTTAGCCTGCAAGAGAATGAGATAGTATAATCGGTCTCCTCTTTGTGCGGTGCTTCGTAACCTCACCACTCTTGTCTACTTTAGTTTTCTGAAGGTTTCACTCCGCGTGGTTATTGCACGCTCTGACTTTTTTTAACCCTTTAGATGCCTCAAGTTTCAAGTTTCAAGGTCTTTCCCAATGGGGCGGGGGATTCGCAAAGGATCTCTCTCCTAGACTTTTACTCTGACTTGAAACTTTAGGAGAATAGGTATTCTGGACATTTTAGATATTAGATAGGTATAGCGAAAAAAATTCAAATTTTTCGGACCCATGTAACCCCTTAAATACTGGTGTTACTGTGCCTAGTTTAAGTAATGATGAGAATAACACGTAATATATTTATTAATTTGAAAATGAAGGGAGCAATGCGTTCATCTTGTAAACGTTATATTGTTTTCATTGATATTCCATCACTGCCCGATGAGGGTGTGGGTTTAAAACTAGAGAGATATGAACTAATTCACGTTTGATATTAGGTTTTGAGGAGAATACGTTTCTTGGATACGTGGTATTTTTTGTTTACTTATATTTATTTTGTAGTATTTTGGTTTAAGAATGGAGGTATACTTTGTTGGCTAAATCGGAGCCAGTGTTTGAAATGTACGTATTAGTAAAATTTAATAATAGGTTCGCATCTATGTAATATGACATGTTCTCATTTTCCGTTTCAATAATGTTCTTTGTCGTGTTTTGTACAGGTCGGTTCTTGAATTATTTGTCATATTATAAATTTTATTGTGTTTAGGGTATATAGTACTCTATAGTAATCAATTTTATTTTGTTATAATGTTGTCTGGAGGTTTTTGTTAATTTAGATTAATTTAGAACATACATTCCTGTTGTTTATTTTTTTAATTGTGTTGAAGAACATCTCCCTTATGCTTTTAAGCAGTCCCGGTTTGATCCCAGGTTTTAGTTTTTTTTTTTAATGTGGAAATTTTTTGGTTTTTTCATCGTTGAGCTCATTTTTATCATAGTTTGTAGAAGCTCAACAAAGATTTTCCAAGCATCTTGCAGGTTTTGAGTTTCGTATATTGTTTTCCAGGTTTCATTTTTCAATTTATAATACCTAGTCGCAAGGGCGGATCCAGCTTTGATGCCAGGGGGGGGGGGGTTCACATAGTCGTGGTCAAGTCACAAGAAGTAATAATTTAATTTTGATAATAATAGATACAAGTAAAAAGTAGATATTTGATAAGTACTTAAATAAAATCTATATTGTGACAAAATATATATAAAAAACATTATGTTTAACAATTTTAATTAGCGGTCCACCTAGTTCCTGGACCCAGTCCAGGGGGGGTCATGACCCCCATGACCCCCCTCCCCTCTGGATCTGCCCTTGCCTAGTCGTTGTTTGATTTTGTTTGAAATTTGTTTTCTGTATTAGTAGGGGAGACCGGGGACAGTTGTACCAATTTGACTTTTATCATTTTCTACATCTTAGGTATAATGTTTATGAAAAAAATGCTCATACTCAATAACAGATGATTTAGTTGTCTACCAAATTCTTATTCTATGATTTTTCCACATCTTATTGAAATTAAGCTATACGCGCATAAACAGATCGGGGGAAATGATACAACCGACCCCTACCCCGGGGTTAGTTGTACCAGTAGCGGAATTTAAATAAAAATACAGAATTCATCGATAAAGTTGTTTAATTTTAATAATTTCGGTTAGGAAAAACAGTTTTGTTGTTAGTTTATAAAATTACTATCCAAAATTTCAATTACATTGAATGTAATACACAATTTATCTGACCACAAGAAAACTCTTACAGAATTCGTCAGTTGAAGTGTTACCAAGAACCTTAACTATTGTAATATAATAAAAATACAATACAAATACACATTTTACCATAGCATGTTTTAAACTCAAGAAAAAGAGAAGAAAAATAATTAAAATTTTGTATGAAAACATTGAGGTACAATTGTCCCCGCGGTACAATTGTCCTTAAACAATATGTATATATAGGGTAGACTGCGGATGGTTGAAACAGTTTTATTTTAACTAGGTGTAGTAATATTTCTTTTGTAATTATCGACAAGATGTTTATACCAGATGTTCTATGATCTATCGATTTATCAAATTAAATTTATTGGATGGCCACAACTCGTACTGGTAAGCTACAATGTCCACTTAAAGACGATGGGGAAAACTGTTTCAATTATCCCCATAGTGTGGACGATTGAAACAGTATGTGGGGATAATTGAAACACTCTAAATATCTATGGAATAATTGGAATAATTTTTATCAACGTTAAACATTTTCATTATTAAAACAGTACTCAATGAGATCATGAATAGTGATAATCATATCACAAGTATTTTAAAAATTATAAACATTAATGTCTTGAAATGAAACAACTTTAAATATATTTTTTATTATTCATGTTTACGTGCTCTTAGTTATACTTATTATGACTATTTGGCATAATCAACATACTTTTACTGCGATATTATCCTGGAGCAGAATAGAACGGTATTAAAAATAAGTTTTTTGCTTTCATACAAAAGTGCTTGTTTCAACCATCACACTGTTTCAATCATAAGAATGTAGAATTTACCTCTGAATTAAGAGCATTTTTTGTGTGTAAAATTCAACAATTAAGAAGTCGAAAAAATAAAAATTCATTGAATTTATGGTTTGGGATGTGACATCAATATACAAAATGTCGCAATATTTTAGAATTTTTTTTTAAATAATCTGTTAAGTGGCATTAAAATCTATTAAACAATTAAATATTATCTATTAAAAGAAAAGAAAAATCTGGGTGTGCAATTCACATGCGGTAGAAGTGAAATATACAGAAAACCAAAGTAGACAAGAGTGGGGACTACGAAGCACTTTTTTTATCAATGTGAAGGGTGATTTTTTTTTCTTCATATTTTTGTCCTCGGATTCCAGTGCACCTTTTCCTATACATTGGTCATCTTATTTGTGGTTTCTTCTTCGGAGTCTCTAGGTGTAGTTTTTTTTGCCTGTTCATTTTGGAATGGTTTGAAGACTAAATATTGATTTTACAAAATAATATTCTTTTTTGATTTCGTAGGATTCGACCGCGATGAATGATTATCAAGTTATAAAAGAACTTTGCGATCTAAGGACGAAATGGTGTATTTTTGAAAATGAATAAGAAATTTGGTAAAATCTTCTTCTTGCATCCAGACAGATTTGTTCGTGGTACCGATACTACCAATCGAACTATCTTTTAAAAAATGGCTTAATTGATACGTAGAAATGTGAACATCGGCGGAATTGAGTTGCCAATTGCATTTGCCGCTACAGACAGTTATGAAAGATGAAAGTTCCTCGTTCGGCCGACGTTACTGCATCTACTTGCCGAGTTTCTCTTCTGGCTATAAACCGATTAGGTTTTTGAACAGTTGTGACACCGGTCTCATCTACGCTATAGACGTCATTTGGTTCAAATTTAAAACTATCAATAACGTTCGCTAAATTGTTGAAAAATTCATCAACATTATGTCAATTAAAACTTGTTGCTTGTGCCATACTCGTGGCTTGGGCACATCTTAAGCGCGGGTCACATTATGCTGGTTGCCAGCTGCTGCTTACCAGCGGCTGGTAGTAGTACCAGCTAGCAGCGGCGGGCAATCTGGTCACACTACTGCTACTGCTACTCGCGTCTCGCACTCTCCAGTTAGTCATTCACTATATGTCGTCTGTCATTTCACGTAAAAGCTAATTAAGCAGTTGTTGAGAGAGGGTGTCAGGGAACTTAGTTTAGAAATGCTTAACCAGCTTCACCGCAAACAGAGACGATGGTGGGTCAGGCCATGGATACCAAGAAGGGAAGAATTAGGGGCATCGTCAAGACTTCTCCAAGAACTGAAATAAAAGGATCCAGAAACATACAGAAATGTTTTAAGAATGACGGCCCCTCAATTTCAAGAATTGTTAGAATTAGTTGAACCTTTAATTAAAAAACAAGATACAGTATTCAGGCAGGCAATCCCGTGTAAAACGAAGCTGGAAATTACTTTAAGTCCACTTTAACTCAGACATTATAAATAACTTTAATTATATCAATTAAAAATTACAAATTAAAAAATAGTCACAACTAAACTTCACAAAAAAAAAACACGTGCTTTCTCGATGCTGATAGACGCAATAGTGGTCAGACTGCGCTGCCGGCTGGTGCCAGCGGTCACGTGATTGATTATTCGCCGCTGCCTGCTACCAAAAGTTAAACATGTCCAACTTCGTCAGCCGCTGACAAATACTCGCCGGCTGGCGACGCCAGCGCCGAATTTTGTTGTCACACCAAGCTGATCGACGGCTGACAGAAGCGGCTTCTTCAACTCGCGGCTGGCAACCAGCATAATGTGACCCGCGCTTTATAGATAATAAATTCTGGATGGCGCGCAAAAATCCTCGGAGCCATTCTATTCCGGCCATCCCATTTGTGTACCATGAATCTGGCCTTGCCAGATTGTACCGTGTGGTCAAATCAAATGCCAATGGTCTTAAATCTTTTGAAGATAGCCCAAAATAGGTAAATGTTGGCTGTTTTTTTAGCATAGTTTGCAACCTCGATTTCTTGAGAAGGGGAACACACTTTCTTCGTAACATATTTTTTTTCTCTGTTGTTTTGTACTTACATAATTGATAAAACAGTGTATACTATTAACGTAGATTTTTTTTTTAGTTATAAACGTAAAAAAATCAATAAAGATGTGATATTACGAAATTGTCACGTGAGGGTGTGTGACGTCGAATGTGGTCGAATGAGATCGACTTCATCAACCAAGATCACAGAAGTTCACCATTCAAGATCACAGAAGTACATTAGACTTGATGATTTGAATTTGAATAATACTAAATGATTTAAATTTCTGACCTTCTTTCATTATAACTTTTAAATTTTCTCTGTGTGGACGATTGAAACATGGTTATGATTGAAACGTTGCAATCATCCCCACGCTGCATTTTCTGCTTCAAAGTCAAAAACATGCCTTTTAAATAGACATTAACGCCACGCAAATGCATTATAAATACTCTTAAATAGATAAAGAAGAGAATGTAATGAAACATTTCGTTAAGCTGCGAGAGTAAAATGAGTTATAAGATAAGCAATAATGTCTTAAATATTTACGTTTTAGTGCGAAATTCAATAATGTCCCCTATGCACGATTGAGTCACTCGCCGGCTACTGCGCTTTTGTAGAAACGTCCCAACAGACCTGACGGAGTTTCGAGTGTTGTATCACACTCTTAGGTATTATAGTTTTCGAGTAAATTGAGATGTTTCAATCATAACGTGTTTCAATCGTCCCCAGTCTACCCTACATATATAAATATTGCAATAAAAATATTTATTCATTTTTTTATGTCAAAAAACAACGAACAAATAACTACACTGGTTCAAAGGTAGGAGTGAGAAGAAAAAAATTATTCGAGAATAAAATTATTATTATGGATATATTATTATTTATTGATATAATTGGTAATTTAATCAACTTTAATATAAATGCAGAAAATGAAAATGGTTTGGACACTGAAAGTATGACGAACGGACATACATTTATGACTTGAGAGCTGTATGTACTCTTTAAAAAAAAACCTCGGGGTTAGTTGTAGCACGGGGTCGATTGTACCGGTACAATCTTCCCCGGAAAAAATGGTACAACCATCCCCAAAGGGTCATTTTAAATTAAAACGCAAATTTTTGGTTAATTCCTACTCACGAACGCTTCAAAACCTGTACTAAAAAAAACTCAATTGTCAAAAGAAATGTGTAAATAGCAAAATACTAACAAACATAACATATAATTGTAATATTAGAGAATGAACGCAATCGAAAAAAGTAACTTTTAGAGCACAATTTTTTTTTCCAATTGATAACGTCCGGGTTCCACTATGTCCCGCGGGCTACTGACGATTGTCCGCACGTGTCAGGGCTATCCCCTGACGACATATAGTATACTGACCCGTGGTACTACTGTCTTCGATCTCCCCTAATCTTAATTAGTGATTGTACATTTAGAATCAGGGTGTAGTGGTCAGTGGTGGTTGATTGATGTATAATTTTTGTTAGTTTTAATCAGGATGTGGTCTGTGATGCAGATTATGAGGCGACCTTCCTCATGGACGATCCTAAAATATTTATTTATTTTATTTTTATTTCTGTTTAATTTTTGTTTATTTTAATTTCAATTTCAACTTCAACTTCAACTTCGATTTAAATTTCAATTTCAATTTTAATTTAAATTTAAATTTTAATTTTAATTTTAATTTTAATTTTAATTTTAATTTTAATTTTAATTTTAATTTTAATTTTAATTTTAATTTCAATTTCAATTTTAATTTTAATTTTAATTTTATGCGCAATTTTAACTTTAATTTTAATTGCAATTTCAATTTTAATTTTAATTTTAATTTTAATTTTAATTTTAATTTTAATTTTAATTTTAATTTTAATTTTAATTTTAATTTTAATTTTAATTTTACTTAATTTTTTTTATTTTGAGTTTAATATTATGCTTTATTTTTTCTGTTATTTACGTTTATTTTTATTTTATGTTTTAATAAGTAACTAACTACCTAATATGTAATCACATTTTCTTTCTTTCTTTTTTCTTTTATAGTTGTTTATGTAATATGGAAGATTGGGATTGCACTACCCTCACAAACCTGTCGGAATAAAAACTTTTCCAACTTTTAGGGGTAGATTTGTGGTAAAAAGATAAAATTAGACCGGCGTGTGTCGCTAGCTTTATTATTTTCCGCTGCTACGATACGGGCCAATCACAACCATGAATATTGCCATAATCGTGCCCGGCAGGCTTTCAGCAAGTAAGATCGTACCTCACACTAATGGTAAGCCCACACTGCGGCCAACGTTCCAACTTCAAACGTTTGGACGATCGTGTGGAGGGGAGTTCGTGCGTTGGAAGTTCGAGTTGGAAGGTTGGAGTTCGAGTTGGCCCGGGATCGCCTCCGAGGCGATCCCGACGGCCAACTCACACGAACCCGCCTGCCGCAGCTGTCCACATATCCGTCTGCGAACGGCAGGCGATCAAGACGCGCGTGCCGCGTACTATTAAAATGACGATATTATTACGGAGAGTGGTATAAAAATTGTTTGAAAACATGTCGTGTATATAAATACATAATAATACGTACCTAATAATTATAGGCAACCTGATAAGATACAACGTAGCTACAGCTGTTCCATGTCCGCCATTTTGGAGTTCGGAATTCGGGGTTGGAGGGTTGGCCGCAGCCACCACACGATCGACCATCCTTCCAACTCCGAACTAAGTTCGGAGTTGGAAGGTTGGCTTCGGTGTGGACCAAGCATAAGGATTTTTAGTAGGTACGCCTTGTTGTATGGGAAAAAAGTTACAATTTCGGAAAAAGTTGCTAATCTTTTTTACTCCTACCATCATATAGGATCACTTCCCGAAGTTAATTCACTTTACCCCCGGACCTGTATAACAAAACATCTAACGAGGTTTAGGTATAGGTTTGTGTGAGAACTGAAATGTCTTGCGATAATTGAATTTATTTTATTTTTAATTTGAAATAATAAAGAGGTTTGACTGTTTCTTATTGAGGACCACATAAACTATATTTAGGAAAGTGATAAAAATAATAATAAAAAAAACATAAAATAAAAAAATATAACAAAAACAGTAGAACGTTAAACGTTAATATAAAGCGAGGCAAGACATCAATTTGGGAGGCAAAGGTACCGCCGCCCCGGAACTTTTTTTTGGATAACCAACACCCCCGTCATAGGTCACCCAAAGTGGTTCGCTACGTTTGGTGACTTAGCAGGGGTTTCATGGGGTGAGGTTTGTCTAGGTCTTGGCGGCGGATGCTTTTACCCAACTTCTGCGCATGGGGGACCGGACCTTTTGACCTCTCCAGTCGGACTCTCTCGACCCACCGCCTAGCACCGTAATGGAGGGAGGGATGGATTCATACGTTCGTCACTCTTGAACTTGAACGCATTGACCCCCAGATTTCTATCCACCCCTTATTATCGTGTTTTCCTTCTCAGAACTGCCTCTTTTTCCTTTTATATAGCATAGGTCCTGAGGATGTTCTTCCTCGGGGCTTCCAGTGTGGAGATAATGTAAAAAAAGGCAAATACTTTGCTTAAATAATGTTCCAGAATGGATTTTAAAACCCTGGAAATATCTTATTCTGAAATAAAGACTGATTTTCAAAAGGCTACTATAAAATATTTGCGATACGGAATACTATAACTTTTGCAAACTTAAACTTTTTAATGTCTTGGAACAACATGTACAAATAACAGTGGACTGTAATAACACTAATAACAATAAAAAACATCGTCGAACAACGATTTTTTTGTTCAAAATTCCTGGCTTATTCCTGGAGCCTGGAGTGTCTGTGTTAACTTGATGGACTGTCCGTTCTTGTCAACACAATTTTTTGTCGTTGTTATTCACATCTATTACGACGTTTATATACAACGATGGGGATAGTAGCATAACATCGAACAGATTTTTGTTGTTACATTTGGGCAGGTTTTATGTGATCCTGTGAAAAAAATGTCATTGAAAACAATCGACGAAAAACTGTTTATTTTTGCCTATAGGTACCTACAGAGGACACAAAATATTTTTATGAGTGTACCCCAAATGCCGGATTTACTCGTACGTTCGGTGATTCTATATTGTCAAAGGTCACTTTCACAATTTAGCAAACAACTTCGATGAGTTTTGAAATTTTTAGTCAAGATTTTTTTTAAACTTATTTTTCAGCACTCCGTTGGTTTTGTTTAACACCGTAGTCACACCAAAAGGGGTAAATAAAAACATGTCAAACTTCAATGATGACACTAACCTTTGGATTCATGGTCAAATATTATTACAAAATTTAAATACATACTAAAAATAGGATAAAATTAAAACCACAAAATAAAATCTAAAATCAGGACTGGGTATTTTTTGATTGAGAGAATTTTATTTGAAACGGCATAAACCCGTTATAAGTAGACATTTTTTAGGGTCAATTGTTTCACAGAATTTGAACAATTCATCAAATTTCACTGTCAAGTTTCAAGTCCGATCCGAGTCCTTAAGAGGCTAGATTTCGCGACCGACGCGGAGCGTTTAGGTATTTCATTAAATCTCTTCTGTCCCGCTCGAAATAAGCTCACACACACTTACGACATTCAAAACAAGAGAACACACACTAAGTGACAAACTGCCCGCCGGACACCCCCCATCCCCCTTGAACCACTGCCCCTACACCTCACCCGCGCCGCTATGATTTGCAGCTGTGTTGTGGGTCTAGCATTTTTACTGTTCGGATCTCGGAAGTGCATGAGCCGTGCATGTACCTACCTACCTAAGCAATCCGCATAATTATTTGTTCTTCGTAGTATTTTTGATCTCGCGTGACTTAGTGATTCCTCAATCAATATATTTAGAGGGTATCGGCTCCAATAATCACTTTTTTTTGTTTTTGTTTATTCTTTATTTTTTTCCATTATATCTACATTTCAAAAGTTATTTTAAATATTTTCTAAATACAGTAAGATGTAAACATAAGGTACAAATAATATTGTAATACGTAGTTAGCAATACGTAAATATATAATAGACAAAATTAGGTAATGGGAACCCACTACGGCACTTCCTGAGTGTGGGTAATATAAACAAAAATGTTATACATATAACATCAATAAGTACAAGAAAAAAAAATGTTAATTTTAAAGTAAATGTTTAGAAATTTAGGTATTTGTGAAAAATATGTAGTGAAAAAAATGTTGTGAAAAATAGTGAAACATTTTTTTTGTTGATTGTTATAGTTTTAAGAAAGTAAATAAAGTTAGTCTTGAAGTTACCGTAGATTTGTATTAAATAGTGAAACATAAAGGTATACAAAAAATTTATAGGAAAAGTGTTTCAACATCTGTATCATCATAACACCGTCATTCAGCCAAATTTTTTTTTTAATGTAAAGTGATATTTTATCTGTCATTTGAATGTATTTTGGTAGAAGATTAAATTTTCGAAGACCAATAAAAATGGACTTGATTAGTACTTTTGCTAATAGGCCACTTGCACCACATTTAAAAAAAAAATCCGGTTTAGGCAAATATTCTAAGACATTCCGTTTTTTTATCGTTGTTTTGAAACCCGGGCGAATTTTGAAAATTTCAATCCGAAAAATCCGACCATTTTTTATAAACCGGAAAGACAGGACATATTTTTATGGGCGCGAAAAAACGATAATTACATAGCCGAAAATCATTTTTAAAAAATAACGTTTTCCACGCGAATGGCGCAGGAGAATAACGGGACATGCCAAAAATATTACTTCTCATAAATATTTTTTTCCTTGATCTATCTTATAATGTTCACCGTCTACATATGACTAAATCCAATATAATTTACTCGTCCTTGTAAATTATAATAATAATAATTTACAAGGACGAGTAAATTAAGTCCTTGTAAATTATAATAATAATAATATATTATAAAATCATCAACATTACCATTACACTTCTAAAACAGGTACAAGAGGCATAAAAAGCACGGAGTTCCCTTCGTAACATCTATCAAAACGTCAAACCAAATGATAAGTTTGCAGAGAACAAACAATATCTAGTGAATGTTAAATATCCTATTCAAAAATTCGCCTGAAATCAAAGTGTTACCATATAAAAAAAAAATCAGTGTGGAATTTTACAAAATTAATAGAACATTATCGGAGAAGGAACATTTTCATGTAGTGACTTTACGAGCCAAAATAATGGATTTATTTATTTAAAAAAAAACTTTACATTTCTAAACTAACAACCTAAATGCTTTTGGCCGTGAAAATCTAAAAACTTATCTTTACATTTCTAATTTATTTACTAACATTTTCGTAATCTTAGTAAAAAAATCTATAGACACTATTTTTTTCAAGTCTTTATGAAATTCATGCAAGTGGCCAATTCTATTTTCATTTTTTAAGAAACAAATTTTGTTTTTAAATACATATTTCATAGTCTGCAATTTAAAAATTAACGGATATTGAATATTTTAGTCTATTTTCTATTTGAATAATAACTCGGTGGAGAATGTTTTATTTCTATTATACATAACTTTAATTATGCGCTTTTGAGTGGTTTGTAAAGTGCATAGTGAACATGTTTCTTGATTGCAACTTGTATTGTGGATTCTAATTTTAAGGTTATCATGAGGTTTGTTTTTAATGAATTTTATAAAAAGTTAAATAAACTGTTTTGCTGTAGTTTAAAATGAGTTTGTTACAATAAGAAATAATTTTTCCTGGGATTACAAAATTACATAAATCATTTATATTCATCAAAAATAGAATCGGCCCAAGTACTGTACCTTGCGGAACTCCATTTTTTATCTATGCTTCTGTACTATGCATATTCCCATTTTTATTGTATTCTATTTTTAGGATAGTTTGTCAGTATTTTTAGTGTGTCTTTTTTGAAACCAACCAATAGAATTAAGAACTAAGTCGGTGAACTGTCCCAAGTTTGACTCAACAGACCTGCCTGTGAAATCTGCAGTGAAAAAATCAGTGTTTTTGGGTGTTAATAATTGTGTTTTTACATAAATTGAAGAGTTATCGGTAAGGATTTTTTCCATGAAAACGCACAGCTTTGATATCGGTTTATAATTCTAAATATTGTGTTTATCCCCCTTTTTAAAAACAGACGTTACAAAAGATTTTTTTCCAAGTAGTGTGAAATACGTTTTCTTTGAGAGAATATGTGAATAGCAATGTCACCGGGGTAATAAGTTGTTCAGCACAATTAAAAATAAAATTTGAATGTAATTTGTCACAACCAGCATTTTTTTGTGTTGTCATTTTGCAGATATTTTAATACTTACTAAAGATGTATTAAATGTTAATCGAATTCAAATTTATTGAACTCATATTATTATTATTGTCATTATTTGTGAGTATGTATTTAGTTTGAGAAAGGACAAAAATTGATTGAAAATAGACATTAAAAAGATTGGAAATTTGTTGCCATTCACTAAAAGAAAAGTTTCCACGGAACATGTTATTAGGTATAGCAGAGGAAGATTATTTGGATTTCACGAAAGTCCAAAAATATTTCACATTATTTTTTGTGTTTAACTCGTCATCATTTATATAGTTTGCAAGTAACATTATGTGTTCACAGGAATAAGTTTGATTATGTAATATCATAAAATAGTCATATGAAAAAATATTATATTACGTTTTGTTAAAAATGCGTTAGACCGTAATCTCTAAAATACATTATTGTAAAACTAAACAGAACTAATTAATAAAAATATATCAACCCCATCACTATTGTTGTATAAAATAGTCTTAACATCACTATTATCGAAAACGATGACTCCCTCCCCCCGACCATGCACTCCTTGCCGCGACATGTAAAACGTGCGAATGAGACAACTGCAGTAAACTATCTAATTTACCTACAGAAATTGCTCGGAGAAGGGTTCAGGGAGAAAACACTTTTCTACACCGAAACTTTCGCGAAATTGTAATTTGAAAACTGTAATATGTTCTTAAAAGAAGAAGCTATGTCGGTATGTTTTTATAATTTGGTAATTCTTTATAATAATTGAGTTAACAGCACTTTTACCTTGAATAATACTTTCCGATAAATTATATATGTTTGATAGTGAATGTTTACGTTAATACGAAACGTATCGAAAATGCAAAAACATACCGACATAGCTTCTACTTTCTAGAAGGCAACATAAAAAAAATATATTGATTTTGTGTAATTTTCGATGTAGAAAAGTGTTTTTTCCCGGGCGTCCTTTTTGTATGGGCCGAAAAGCGAAGTCTATCGTCTTAAGACCGGTCAGTGACTGAGGGAGCATCGTTTAGGTCCCATTCGGGCGTCGCGTGTTCAATCCCTCTGCTGGCTAAGTCCTCCGTCACGACGCAAGCGACACTTTCCGCTTACTGTGGTGGTAATAGGAGATTTTCAAACATTGTTGGGTTATTGGTAACCCGAGAATGTTTGTCTTCCTTTAAAAAAAAGTGTAATTAATTAAACTTTTATGAAATTATGCTTTTAAATCATTATGGGCAAGTTAATTCACAGAACTGATATAATAACAGAAATTGAATAGAACTTTCACAGGACACAGGAAAATTAACTTCGAAATTTGATGAATTGTTAAAATTCTATGACACAACCAGTCCTTAGTGTAATAAGTGAATATTGGCAGAGAAATTATTCATAAGTGACTAATATATTATGAATGCTCCACAATAAAATTCGTCATTAGGGGTTATGACCAAGAATTTCATGAAAAAATCCATAGTGCGTCGGCGTTATTTAGCCATGCATTTATAAATAAATCAACCAAAATACTTCAATATGCTCCCATTATTCCGAGATACTTACATTTATTATTAAGCTCTGATTCAGTCATAAATCAAAATCTCGACACCCCACGCACTATCTTTAAAAACCGAAAGGACTATTTTAATGTAAGGAATTTGAACACAGGGAAGTTCCAAAAAACATAAAAACTTCTACACTAAAAAATCTCACTAAAGAAATAAGATAACCAAAGCTAAATGTTGGAAGAGGCTGCTATCCAAACAATTGGAAGAGCAGTACCTAAAACCGGTAGCTGAATAATATTCTACGAAATTTATGAAGCCATCACATATAATAATACTCAACGAGTCCGTCTTTTGGCAGTTAGAACGAATTCATATTAAAATATGCTCTGCTTTGATATTAATTATTATTATTAATCGACTCAATTATGTGTGGTAAGTTCTAGTGTTAATCACAAAAGCTGTGCAGCGTGCAGGTAGTCGGTATATATGTAAGAAGTAAGAAGTAGTGTAAGGAGTCAAGTCCTGCATGGCAACACAAAAGTTGGCAGGTGATATATTTACCTGAGTTAATTCTTTTCCGATTTTAAAATGCATCGGCGATCGAATGTGAAAAGGTCACATTGCAATCCCCCCGCCCCCTCCCGTCGCCCAACCCCTTTCGGGGAAGAGTTGAAAATCTCTGAAAGTCCACCGCAAAACTCGTATTCACCACAAAATAAAAATAAAGTAAAAGAGGAGAGCAGGACGGCATGGGAGCTTTACGGCGGGCCCGAGGGAGACGACCATGTTTCCACCATATAAATGACCGTGTGAGTTTACCAGTAACAACCCAAGGTAACAACGGTGATCCGGAGAAGCCCGGATTACACTAGCCAACTTTACGAGCAGGAAAAAATTCAGCTAAAATTTGAAAATTCCAAATAAGATACGTTTTTTATCCGACTTTATTCGAATGCGTATTGAAAAATATGTAACAAATAATAAAAATAAAATATGTTTTGTTTATTTTATGACAGTTAAATTAAAATTTCAAAGCTTCATATACGAAGGAAAGGATTATGTAAGCTGAAAAAAGTTGCACTGTTCGAGAAATTCAAAAAAAGAAAAGATGTTCAAATTATCTCTCGGGTGTTTTTCTAAGACAGCGTTTCCTTACCTTTTTCAGCCACGGACCCCTAGGAAATCAAGCAAAATTTTCAAGGACCCCTTAATAAACAAACCAGCAATAAATTTCAGACCATTTATTTTAGCACTACAAACACAAAAAAAACTTTTTTATATAAAATACGTTAATAATGAACGTACAACAGCAACACCAACATTCACATTAATTAACGGTTAATTAATGTGAAGGTTGGTGTTGCTTTTTTGCAATTAAATTAGTGACATTCGGGTTGATGTTAGGTACTATGAAGTTGTAATCTCAAAATATCTTTTGTGGGATCGTTATTGGATAACGGACGTTATCTCCTGTCAGATTTGTGTAATTTTTGCGTATTTACTGTCGCATATTTTAGTTTGGATCAATTTAAACACGAATTCCTGCAAGGACGCGTGATTATTTATTCATTAATGTATGTTGTACATAGAAAAAGTAAATAACAGCCATAAACATCACACAAATCTGACAGGAGATCACGTCCGTTATGTAATAACGATCCCCTCGGCAGATCCTACTTGTAATCTGTTTCTGTATTTGTCTTTAGGATATTCAAGAGCAGGGAATGTCTTTTCACAGAGGTATGTAGTTGAGAAAAGCAGTTAATGTTTCAGTGCTTCCTCTTATTTCCTTTTAATATTTCTATACATTCACCCAAAGACTTGATAAAGAGAATTCCTTGAAATTACGTTTCAAAGCTGAATCACAAGATATTTCTATTAATTGGTTTTCCTATGCCATTGTCAAGCCAGTAATATCAGTAACATCTGTGTTGAAAGGGTCTAATATCCAATTTTTATTTTTGTCGAGTACTGGAAAATAATCCCAAAACTAAGACCTTAAAGCGCGGAGGTGTTTAATCATTTCGTCTTGTACTTGTGTTGGCAACATTGCTCAACCAGAGGATTCTAAAAACGCTGACAGTATAGGAAAGTTTTTTTTTTAATTGTACGATTTGTCTAAAGGTCAAGCTTTTTTAGCATCCTTCCAATTTTATCTTCAACTTGGAAGATGTTATTATCTCTCCCTTGTAGACCCAAGTTCAGCTCATTAAGGGCACTAAAGATATCAGCTAAATATGCTGCCATTGTGAGCCATACAAAGTCAATCAAGTGAGCATCATGTTTGTTGACGCCGCCTACAGAATTCTTAAAAAAAACATTCTGATCTCATCTCTCAACTCAAAAACACGCGACACAACTTTGCCAGGAGACAACAAACGCACTTCAACATGCAATAACAATTGCTTGTGAATACTTCCCATTTCTTCACAAATGATACCGAAAATACGGGAATGTATCTATAAGTTTATCTGTACCAATATCCGGAAGAGATATCGTTTTTAACCCTCCCGCACCGGAGGGGGTAATACAAATCCCCCAAACGGTGTTTTATGCGGTAGCTAAGTTGTTTTAGATCACATACTCTATAATTTAGGTAATCCCAGAAAAAAACTGTTCGGAAATCGACCACACTTAAAAAATATATCCAGTCACTATTTTTTAAGATATTAAATAATATTTAATATGCAATTGAGTTACGCAACTCTTTTATTGTTTTGCATTACTGAATGGTTGATTGCTGAGCGATGTTCCAGTAAAACGGTAGGTATGAAAAAATTGTTACTAATATCCAAATGTTACCACAAATGACAAAATTATATGGGGGTGGCCATGGTAACCCCGTCTTGGGGTGATACGCGATTTTTACCTTCAGTTGAGCAAAATAATATTAATAATTTGGAATGGAATTATGTAGTGCATCGTTTTAAATTAAAACACACAAGTGGGTACTAGTGGATATCACTTTTATCGGGAGTGTGAATATAATATACACACTTAATAAGAAACCTTTAAGTTAAGTTAATGGACTATTTGTCAGTAAATAAATAAATAAAACCTGTTTTTAAGACCCGTGGTATAATAATGTCAAGCATCCATGATAGTAAAGTGATGATTGAATGCGTTGGGGAGCATCGACCACAAATTTCAATAAAGAACAAATATTGCAGTTGAATCATTTGTTGGCGCTTGTAATACTGGTTTATTGTACACGGCTGTGGCAGGCAATGCCCAGCAGCCGACGTTGGACGTACGAAGCGTTTCGCTCGGTTCAGGCCCGAAGAAGGACGGTCGCGGTGGAACCCCAAACATCTGACGACAGGAGACTACAGAGAATACTGGCTACGGGATCCAGCCGCACCGCACAGAGCCGCAGAGCTTAGAGTCCGCAGTCGGCAGTCGTCACTGTCGTCAGTCACACGGCAACCTGAGCCGAAGGGGGCCGCAACTATTGCGTCCGCGAGTGTTACTAACATCTGCCAGTGGGTCTTCTGCCATACAATCCTCATTAGCATTCATTCACTTACTAAACTAAACAGTGCGCTTCTTTCCTATATTATACAAAATGACCGCTTCATAAAGTTACTAATTATCCTAGTGCAGTGAAATAATAACAAACTCCCGCTTGAGTAGTGGTTTTACTTTGTGTTGTGCTGGTGTTGTAAAAGTTTTGACATAGCCGCGCTTATTGAAGGTAAGAATGAGACGGTGATAGAGACGTAAGACGTACGTCGCACAGAAGCCGTCCCTGGACGTGTAATTCCAGAATACAAGTTAAATGATCAGATGACTTCGTTAAATGTTTTCTTCCAGGATTGCCTACCAGGACTAGTTCCGCACGTTTCCCGCAGCTGGCCGGGACTTGTTATCTAATGTAGCTCAATTTCCTGAACGCTGAACGACAAACTCCGCTCCCGAGCATATGCATTGTTTAGCTTTGAGAAAAATGAGACAACTACTGTTCTATAAAATGGCGTTGCAGACATGTTTTTGGGATCTAATATTTATTCATAACAATGAAATTTGAAAAAACTTAACCAACTACTGAAGGGTGGGTAGTTGTGTTCATAACCAGTTGTTTACTAACGCAAAAAAATATAACTAATTCATAAATTGCTTAAAAATTATGTTATCTGCGACACTCGCGTCGTCATAAACATACAGACGGAATCACTTCCAAGCACGTACAAAAATAAACCCATTTGCAAACGTTTAAACAATTAGAATCCGGCCTTTTTGTCTAAAAGCACCAGTGATGCAATAACACCATCGGTCTTGTAACTTGTAACAGAAATATCTGGCAGAAACACTGAAATAAAAGTGTTGAAACCACGATGTCAACAATTCACAGAGTTATAAAAAGGGTCATAAACGATGTCAGAATGCACCCCGGGACGAGAGTTTTATTAGAGGAGAGAGTTGTCTGCGAAGACAGAAGACTGGCAAGCAGCAAGCAAGCTAGAGCGGGACCACTAACACCATAACCATACTACTGTTCATTCATTCTGTCGGAGCAGAGCAGCTCTCCGCGCCGACACACACACTTCTGTAAACTGTACACATCTCTTCACCTTTTTCTCTAACTTCAAACACCACGACCTCACAAAAAATTCAACTCACTTTACATAATACATACCTACACATCTTCAGACTTCATACCGTTCAACAACAGAACTTGACTTCCTCCCAACGGAACATCACTATCGCGGCGTTCCTCGCGAAACTTTCGCGGAAAAAGTTTTCTTTACAACTGATAAACTTACACTATTGAATGGGATAAGCCAGTTTGTATATTACATAACTATAAATACGGGTCATTCGACATCATAAAATCTATTAACGTGGGTGTAACTGACGTAGGTACAGGGGACCTCTTTCTAAAGCTGGATTGCCTTGATAATAATCGTATGGCTACCTTATGCTTGTCAAACAAACTCGCTAAATTTGTTTTAAATAAACTGTCATGTAAATTTCAACACCTTCAACCAGAAAACTTTTTGTTATTAGTCATTTGACCTTCCTTATAAATATTATTTATAAGAAGCAAAGACCAACAGACTCCAAATTGGCCCGTAAAGTGATTTCATCCGGTACTAAATATATTCTAAACATTCTGCCCCATTGATTATATGAATTATCGGGGTTGTCTTCTATAAATGTAATGACCTGAGCAGTTAATGCTTTTGACTGGAAACCTCTGACCTAAAAGTAATGGAAAATAATTATCATGTTTTCAAATGCAGATTTTTTTTTATAAATTACCAAATTAGCATTACAATGCAGTCTAAAGTCTAAATCCATGTTTAATAGCTTATAATTTATTTGATATGTTATAAAAAGGTTGAAAATGTTTACGATTTGCAATAGAGTAAGTTATACATATAGAAACAATTCCAGCTACCTAAATCTTAAAACCACAAACCTAAATTAAATCTAATTAATTTGACCTTGTAAGACGTGCCTACTATTTTTTTAATTTAATAAAATAACACTATGTCACGGATGTCAAGTAAAATGACAAATATATGCTATCTTGACGAAATTTGGCCGAATTTGTGAATCAAAGGTTCTAGAATAGGCTCAACATGCAGATCCCTTATCTTCGTTTTATTGTAAACAAGGAACTGACGGCATAATAAACCCTGTCAACATTGTCAGACAATCATCTTAACCTAGCAAACTATGTACGTATGTAAGTAGAATATACAAGATAAGGAGTTTTTATCGACCCACAAACCAAAAAGAGACGCACAGGGTACAGGCGAGACACGGATAACAGTAAAGGCAAATAAATGTATTGTGATTTCGTCACTGATGCCCTTCGATGGGTTGTCAGAAGTCATTATCCAGTGGAGGCAGGTAATAATGGTTAGTGCTTACCAGGAATGCTAATTATTTTGGGACGGTAATATCCTCACTTTACAAGAACTAACAGTTATAAAATAAGAACGTGTTGTAATTATAATGTTTAGTTTTAAATAATATCGTTTCCAAAAGATTATCGACACATCTGACCGAGGTTCGTATGCAAATGCAAATTTCTAAACCATTTAGGGCATATCTGAGCAAGGTTCAAATGCATTCCGTTATGTTTCCATTTAATAGACTTGACTTTAAACTCTTAAATCTAAACAGTGGCATCGTTATTTTGAACTCTTTATGGGAGCTAAACGAAAAGTACCACATCTGAACACCCAAAGACGTTACTTATAAATTTAATTATTGTGAACTTTTTCCGCGATGTTTTTGGTGAATTCGAAAGACGTAAAAACAACGGTGACCCTACGGAACGACCGATAAAACCCGACGTAACCCGAGGCAGATTAGTGCGTAGCCCCAGCCGACTCCTGAATTCAGCAGACGGGCCAATACGGAGACCTGCATACCAACATCTCATTCACACCGGTAAGAAATCAATCAAGAAACGGGTTACGGCGCACCACCTATTAGAAAGATCTCAACGCGCGGTCCTGTGCGCGAGAGGTGTTCCCGCCCTTGCTACGTAGTCGCCGTATTGAAGATCGTGCACTTGATCTCAGCTCCGTGTGAACTAGGTACTGTAGGTGTTGGCTCAAACTACAGAACAGAACTTCAATTCTATCCCCGAATTGAGTCCCCGAAGGGAATTTTATCACAATAACTAAACAAGTCAAAGTTTAGTGTAAATGGGATTTATAAGGAAATAGACAATAAAGACATACCACTGA
Source organism: Limnephilus lunatus (assembly GCA_917563855.2). NCBI lineage: Eukaryota > Metazoa > Arthropoda > Insecta > Trichoptera > Limnephilidae > Limnephilus > Limnephilus lunatus. The sequence goes on along the minus strand of OU830597.1, from coordinate 65,624,525 downwards.
TATGATAGCTTCATTGTAACCCACCCCTCTTTCTTGTAAACGACGTGTTTACAGAAAAAGAGGAGAGAAAACAAAGCTTTCGGCGGCAGGACCATATTCGCAGATAGTGCAACTCGTTACAGCCATTATTCGGTTGGTTGCGATGACTACGAAAGAGATCCTGATTGCATAAGTGGTGGAATCTGAGTTGTCGGGGTTTCAGATTAGTCAGTTTATTCAGATTCAGAATCTAAATTTAGTATTTATAGTCGGTCTAATTTGTGTAGTGAAACAAAGGAAACAGGTTGGTTGTGTAGTTGTTTCGTGGCTGGACGCTGGTCGCGGTGACTCGGCAACTCCGGAGACCCTTCTGAGAACCCCGTCCCGCCTGCGCATGCGCCTCCGTGGCGGCTCTCCTCGGGCACATCATAAAGCCAACCAGTCAGCCCGAAGACTCTATACCTACACGGAATGACTAAGGTATTACGACCGTCTCAGTCGCCAGGTAAACCGAAAATTAATTGTTGTGCTTGGACAAGAAATCGCGGAAGTTTAACCCGGTGAGTCACGTCACGACCATCGGTTTACCAGAAATCTGGGCAGGTGTCGCAGGAACTTAATGATGATGACACTCTTCAAAAGAATTTTCGGAATGTGAAATCTAAAAAGTCCTTAAATTGTATGCACAATGAATAATCTGCGTCAACGAACTCGCGAAAGAACGCCACACAAATGATATTTAAAAAAGATTAGAGCAGATTTATTCAAAAAAATTTCAGCACGACTTAGCCAAAAGTATTCACTAATAGGAATAGTTTTAATGTGTCCTCTTTTTAGCTTCTTTTATATTAATTTAGAGCCAATAACATCGAGCTGGTCAGTCATTTACATATACCGTTGAACTTTACATACTTGTTATTCCGTCAGCATAATTCTACCATGTCACAAGCGGCAGTCCCTGAACTGTAATCGAGTGTGGGTAAACGGTAGCAGTCGACAAATATCACCAGACTACGGCTATCAAAATAATTATAATCGTGTCAATTAGAACCTAATAAACACGCACAACTATATTGGCTGGAATGTTGTAATATGCGTATTTTATACATGCAACATAAAAGAGAGATTACGACGTAGCTTTTAGCGGCAGGAGCAGTCGCGTATTATCTCCAGTGCGCGGGCGAACGATACGCTGTCGCAGAGATGCAACCCCTGAGACATAAAAGTGCACGAGGCTGGATGGACCAGGTGAGCGGGGGGAGGGGGGTCGGACCGGTCGGGGAACAAAGGCCCCTGCGCGCTGAGGGCGAGGGCCGAGAGGGGCGCGGGGCACAAGAATGTGCGAGCGGAAAGGGGGAGGGCGGCTGCAACATTGGCGAATCCACCACCATCCAATCTTTCTCCGCGTTGCCAAATTTGAAACACCACCATGCGATGCTTAACCTCCGATAAACACATAGGCTGCTTACCATTGATAGCTTCGCTGCAACCTCTACTCCTTTTCTTATAACATTTATATAACCGAAAGAGATGTTACAACATAGCTCTCAGCTGCAGGACCATATTGTACACGAGCTGCAACTCTGATTCTAAATAATTATTATCTCACGATTTCCTCGACTTAGTTATTTACCTGCCAATAATGATTAGTGCCAGACGACGCGCATATGTTTGCATATTCCAGAGAGTGAGAAATCGTTGTAGAGTAGGAACATACTCTTTCTCGGTCTGTGGTACCTACTGATCAAACAGACTTATTTGCACTTCGCTAGCAAAGATCATGATTGCAAACTCAAAGCAGCCAGCGCACAACCGGTTTGATATCCGTTTAGAATCCATCTCTGAGAATTGAGATTGAGATTAGGCAGTCCTCCAGACAATGAAATCGAAAATCGCCTCAGATACAAGACCAGCTTGTTGAGAGATTGCTTGCAAGAATTGAATAGCACGTGGGGTTGCACATACGCTGATAGAGCTAGATCTAGCACCAGTCTGTTAGCAGTCTGTTACTAGCAGTCAGCCACTAGCCATGGATGAGAAGGTGAAAGAGCCTGTGAGATAAGAGCGAACAGACGTAGACGTATTGCGACCGAGGTACAGTGGAATGCAGTAACCAGTAACCCCTCACAAAACCAGTAGCCGATGATAACTAAATTTCATTTTACACTTCGGTACATTCATACTACTATAAGCGCGCTGGAAGAGCGGTGTAATAAGAACCTTTACAAGAATAATTATTTTTTCTGTAGTAACGCTATATCAAATATAACATGTAAATGTTTCGGAACGAAGCTTTTGTAGGTATATTTATTTATTTCAAAACATACGGCACAACATGTACCATTAACATAATTATATTTGTCGACTTTCGACGAAAATAAACGTTTCATACAGACAATTAGTCCAATTTCAGTTAACATCCGGAGAGCGGAAAAATGTCTGTGAACATTATCTGCTGGTTAGGTACCTACCACGAATAATTATTTATCAGGTAATTTTTAATTTATTCTGAATAGCAAATTATGGCAACTAAGAGTATACTGTTGATGATCTGGCGTGCACCAAAGAATTGGATTTTTTAAAATCGTGCGTAAGCCACGTCGAACAACGGAAATTTGTGATGAAACTATGTTAGGTCAGGTTTTCCTACAAAGGGCGATTCAAAAATATGTTAGTTTTAAACGATAATCTTTCACCACTCGGACCCATAAGCTTGTTTCACGATAATATAACATTACCAGGCATAGTATGACGTATGAGGCGTACCTACCTAACTTATTAATATGAGAATGAAAATTTCTATACGTATAAATTAAATACATAGTGATGTAAACAGAAACCAAATCCAAATAACGTTACATAGCCATAAAACAAAAGGATTAAAGTTGAAGTATTTTACGACTACAATAACCCATTATGGGTAGGCAAGGCGAACACATTGGTCTGAAAAACCAAAAGTTAAGCTTGTCCGAACTATTACTTGCTTCTGATTAGCATTTTTATATCCGGAAATACCAAGGATTCACCGAATATTAGTGAATCATACTCTTGGAAATCAGTTAACTTAACTAGTAACAAAGCCAATGACATCATCGAGATTTTAAAAACTGATTTATCATTCCTTCAACTCAAAACAGCGTGATTTCTCCACGGGAATAGGGGCCGATAACCATAAATCTATATTTAATTCAAACGCTAATCAACTGTTGTAAAACAGAGTCGAGATCTTGGAAACGGATAATTCGCGAGCATGTCCAAATAGTTTGTCGGAATGAATGGCTGGATGCAGCGCCCGGAGCGTGTTAGAATAATGGATTTAATTACACACCAACCCGAAAAGGCAGTGGGCTTAGGGATCAAGCGAGGGGTAATTATCTCCATCTGGGTCCATAGCTCACGTTCTCACCTTAATTTGTGCAAATGAGGAACAAGCTACCCAGCGAGAAGTAGCGGCCAGCAGCAGCGGGCACCGGTAACGAGCCGGCTGCGGCTACTTGGCACTCGGCACTCGGCCAGTGGCTACCGCACCGCAGGACGGCCGACCCGACATCTTCATCATCCACTAAATCATTACTCGTATAAAGGTACCGCGAAACCAATGCCAATGGTCTATGAATATGTTTATTAGACGACTGTTAAATACGCAAAACGTTTTTTTTTTCGCCGTCTGTCTGGCCACGAGGCTTTTTGCAGCATCCATTACCCGGATTTGCTTCTAATTTACAAACTCGACTGTGATAAAGAATGCAAGCGTACGAGACCAGCATCCACTTAAAATCGACTATTTATTTTCTCGCAAAAAATCAAACACATTCGGGAGGTCAAATCGAGCGACAAATTTAATCCAAATCAAACAAAACAAATTTACCACAATCTTACTAATATTATAAACGCGAAAGTTTGTATGTGTGTTTGTTACTCTTTCACGCAAAAATTACAGAATGGATTTTAATGAAACCTTACAATAATATAGCTTATACATCAGAATAACATATAGGTTATACAATGATAAGCTCTGGCGTTATGAAATTTGTATAAATGAGAATGTGTGTATTTCATATATATTAGCGGCAGGGAGGAAAGGCAGGGGGAAGGGGAACGGAGGAGGTGGGGTTCGCGGAGAGGGAGAGGGAAGGCGGGGAAGGTGGAAGGGGACGCACTGGAAAGGACATGCAGGGAGAATCAATTTATTTCTTTGAGAGGCATTGCAACGCATGTCGGGGACCAGCTAGTTTAGAATATTAATAAAATTATATTTGGCGTTCAAAGTTCAAAAATGTTTGCGTAATGCGGTGGTCACAGTTTGGTGCTTGCGTGATAAGTAAGTACCTACGTCTGTACCACGACAACATTTTGTTATAAAAAAGTCCACAAATTTAATGAAACAATTTATATGTAAAATTGCCAACGTTCTGGTCGTTCTAGCCGGTTTATTTGGATTTATTTTATTTATTTAAAAGCACAACGGGCATTTATCTAGGCAGAAGCGGGGGGAGGGCAGGGGGCGCGCCGGGACGGCTACCGGCAGCCATGCCCCGCGGGCCCCAGGCCCCAGACCAGCATCCAACCAACCAGCCAACTCAGCAACTAGTCTCAGCAAGCAAGCTACCAACCAGTCTCAGAAACCCGTACCAGTAACTCTAACCAACACAAGCACGTCTAGTCTACTTGCAACATGCATTTACCGTTTCCCAGCCACTGGGCTCTCTAGGAGGCTTTGCGACACTTGGAAGCGGATCCGCTGATCCACTGCTGATAGCTCCTATCAATCTCACTTGACTTCAATCATCAACCAACTTGCACATGACCCTTCTCTTGGTATTACCATAGTATCGGATATCAGGTAGAATTGCTTTTAATAGCATGTAAATTACTATTACAATAAATTCATAACAAACCATGTATTATTTCCCTGTAAGACGCGACACGCAAGATTCAGATGAACATGAGCGAATGTCCCTACGAAATGAACAAGAGCGAAGAAGGTCAATTAAATAGGTCGTTCGTTAGTTAAGATGGACGACATCTGATACCCATTCTAGATTAAGACAATAATAATGTTTCGTATGTTCATTATTGTTTACACGTGAGTTTAAATAATCAGTTAAAATTAGTAAAAATACAGTGAACCGTTTTATTTTCGAATTCGCGTTATTGCAAAATAATAAGTTTGTTATTGCAGACACCATATTTAAAAGCGGCGCAGACGGAATGCATAACCCTTAATATTTTATAATATAGCAGCAATATTCGGTACATCTGTTGAGCAGACAATCAGATATTTGATAGCTTACATCGCATCGGGCCGATATCACACTAAGGAATGCAGAGACGTTGGGAGAAGGCGGACCTATAATTCAGAAGATCCAAGACCAGTTGGTTTCCAAGCTCACGACCGCAGTTCAAAGTTCAACACTCGTGAATAAAGTATGCGGTGCATTTAGAGTGAGTTTCACGGCAGTAGGTACCGCACGGTAAGGAAGAACCCGCCAAGGAAAACCATCATATTAGTACGAAAATTAATAAATTGCGGCTAAAACAGTCAGCTAGAAAAATAATTAATATATAATATGAGAGATTTTACAACATCTTTTTTTTGTATATTAGAAGCCCATGGATTATTGCAACAATATTTCCGAATGCTCCTAACTAAACGATTATAAAATATAACAACTCAATAATTATAATGCTACCGGTGATCATAAGTCACTTCAATCGTATGCAGGTACTTATTGTGTGGGTACCTACCGCATATGTAATGACTTGAACCACAATGATATATTTATATAATACTTATTTACTAAGTATGTATTTAAATGTAAATTATGATAGGGCATATTGGAAGTAGGTACGTTTATAATCTAAAAAACTAATATATATGTAGGTCAGTATTATCATAAGGCATGCCGCAATTGTCACAATACGATAAGAATTTCACATAACAAACTATTTCTTGGTAGGTATGACACGAAACATCAGTATGAAACACACACTCAGAGATTTAAATTGTCTCCGATCTTCAATTTCATTAATCACAAAGCTCTATTGCGTAATGGTCCGCATTCCTAATAAACGGCACCCAGCAGCCCACTTATACTAATACTAAATGGATACGACGAATAATGAACGAAGAATTATTAGATGTTAGTGGAAATATTAAAAAAATAATACGATTCACGGTGAAAATATTATAATGGCTCTCAGGAAGGCAATTTCGAGAACAGACCACGATAATTTCTAACATAATTATACTCCTCAGAGGTTTAACAATATAAGACGATAATTTACAATATATGTACTAATAATCATTTTGAAGGCAAGATGTTTGAAAATGGAATACGAAAATTAACAATACCTACACCAATACTCTCGATTCCGATGTTGGCGACAGGCTTGAAAATATAAAACTATATTTTTTTCTAATACAAGAATTAATAGTACGATGAAAGAGCGAGAGGTTTAAAAATAGAGCACGATAATTTCCAATAATAAGAATCATAATATTATAGTCCCCATGAAAGCGAGAGGTTTGTAAATAGAGCACGATAATTTTCAATTATAAGAATAAGGATATTATAGTCCTGATGAAAGCGAGAGGTTTGAAAATAGAACACGATAATTTCCAATAATAAGAATTAGAATATTACAATTTAAAATAAAACAATAACTTTGTAAACACCACTTTTATTTTTTATACTATAAGCCGACCGGGTTTCGCTACAACCGTAGCTTCTTCAGGGCAGTACAATCTCTGAGATTGTACTGCCCTGAAGAAGCTACGGTTGTAGCGAACCCAGTCGGCTTATAGTATAAAAAAATAAAAGGGGTGTTTACAAAGTTATTGTTTTATTTTAAATTATAATGTCACATCACAAAGTAACTGCTTCATATTATGAACAAAAAATAGAATATTACAGTTCTGATAAAAGCGAGAGGTTTGAAAATAGAGCAAGATAATTTCCAATAATAATAATCATATTATATAGTCCGATGAAAGCGAGAGGTTTGAAAATACAGCACGATAATTTTCAATAATAAAAGTTAGAATATTATAGTCCTGATAAAAGCGAGAGGTTTGAAAATAAAGCACGATAATTTTCAATAATAAGAATAAGGATATTATAGTCCTGGGAAAAAATTCGGTTTAGTGGCGAAATTCCTAAAAATACAAACTAGTTATTTTTATACTAACTATGGGCCGGGGAATACGAATCTGAAAGAATTAGGCGGCGGCAAGCAATATTAACTGAATTATACGACTTTAAAAAATTTTTTTACACACATAGGAAAATGGTCATTTTGGAAGCATTCTGATTCCTAGAAAATCAAACTAGTTATTTTTATACTAACTTTGGGCCGGAGAATCCGAATCTGAAAGAATTAGGCGGCGGCAACCAATATTAAATGAATTATACGACTTTTAAATTTTCAATATACACAAACGAAAACAGCCATTTTGACACATGCAAACCATAGAAACCATCAAATTAAGTGTTGCCATTAAGCAGTAATATCAATAACGTAAAACTTTCCGACACGATAATTCTTCACATGATAATTCATCACATAACACATTAACCTGATGAATTATGACTATCTCAACGGCCGTATTCTTAAACCAAAAGTATGAAAATTCGTAGTCTTAAAAAGTTGTTACCTAGACCGGTCACCAATATCAATGTTATTATATAAAACCTAACCTAACCTAACCTAACCTAATCTAACCTAACCTAACCCAACATGGTTTGTGCCCCTTTATGCCGCCTGCTCGCGTCAATTTAAAAAAAACATCCCAGTTTTCAAGTAGTTTAGCGGCTACGCTAGGTTTGTGTAACATGGTTTGTGCCCCTTTATACCGCCTGCTCGCGTCAATTTAAAAAAACATCCCAGTTTTCAAGTAGTTTAGCGGCTACGCAAGGTTTGTGTCACATGGTTTGTGCCCCTTTATACCGCCTGCTCGCGTCAATTTAAAAAAACATCCCAGTTTTCAAGTAGTTTAGCGGCTACGCAAGGTTTGTGTCACATGGTCTGTGCCCCTTTATACCGCCTGCTCGCGTCAATTTAAAAAAACATCCCAGTTTTCAAGTAGGTTAGCGGCTACGCTAGGTTTAGGTAGCATGGTTTGTGATACAAAAGTGAGTAAAATTTATAAAAAGTAAGTACTTAAATTATAAACATGTTATTTTACGTTATTGATATTACTGCTTAATGGCAACACTTAATTTGATGGTTTCTATGGTTTTCATGTGTCAAAATGGCTGTTTTCGTTTGTGTATATTGAAAATTTAAAAGTCGTATAATTCATTTAATATTGCTTGCCGCCGCCTAATTCTTTCAGATTCGGATTCCCCGGCCCAAAGTTAGTATAAAAATAACTAGTTTGATTTTCTAGGAATCAGAATGCTTCCAAAATGGCCATTTTCCTATGTGTGTCAAAAAATTTTTTAAAGTCGTATAATTCAGTTAATATTGCTTGCCGCCGCCTAATTCTTTCAGATTCGTATTCCCCGGCCCATAGTTAGTATAAAAATAACTAGTTTGTATTTTTAGGAATTTCGCCACTAAACCGAACTTTAGCCGAATCAGTTTATCTAATTTGTCTTTTTTGCAGAAATCTTGAACGATGGCGGTGTTTGGAATGGTGTCGGCGGTGGCGGGCTTCGTGAAGGTCCGCTACCTGGTCGACAAGGCGATCATCGACAACATGGTCTTCAGAATGCACTACCGCATCACCTCTGCCATACTGTTCCTCTGCTGCATCTTGGTCACAGCCAATAACCTAATTGGTAAGCATATTATACCCTACACTATATTGTACCCTACACCCTACGTAACTTATTGGTATTTTTTTTTACAAATAAAAAAAAACGTTCAATGCTTAATGGTCGACATCTGTGTGATAAAACAAACATAAGATGATATTATATATTATATAACGTTATCTAAGAGTATAACGTTCGTAAATTTACAAGCAACAAGTATCTAGTAAAGGATCATGAATAATAAACGGGTAATTTTAAAGATTTTTTGGGATTGTGTGGGCTTTCTGAATTTGCAAAAGAAGATGTAACGAATCTAGATGTATGTGGTCAATGTGAATTGCATTATACCTTCTTGCTTCTGCCAACAGTGAACAAACATTGTAACCACTTGGTAAGTTCAATGATCTATTTGCTCTTAGCGTTCAACGCTCTATTAAACTTTACCTAGTCGCAACAATTGAGATAGAGTGTAATAATATCGAATAACTAACTCATAGAGAATAATGTTACCTGTCGTTACTGACATTAAGATAGAAAATCATTGGTTCACTGGTTAAAAGCTTTTATCATTTTCGAAAAAAAAAACATATTTAACGTTTCGTGGAATGCTTCTAAAAAAATATGAAATTAAAATATATCATAGTGTTTCCATACAAACGAAGTATTGAAATCCGTAAGTCTAAGTTTTAACTTTAGGGCACACAGTTTACACCCGCGCTGTGAAAGCGGGTTCCCCACAAAGCATCGGACCATCCAAATTCATATCAAATAGAAAAGATTTAAACTTTAGTATGAAAAATAGCTAACGGTTATAAATGCTAACATTCACAGTTATTGGTAAATCAATTACGAAATGCGAACATGTCGATTATAATTTTACGTGCTACTAAAATTAGAGTGTCAAAATAGCACCAATACAAATATTAATCAAGTTCATACACGGAATAAGTTTATTATATTGTTAAATGCCCGAGTGCTTGATAGAACCGGTTACCACGTCTGCCGAAGAACAGCCGATAATACTTCTTCTACGGCAGCCACCATACTTTTTTTATTGAATTCGTGATAATGCGCTGTGAAGTAATTTATTGTATTCCACTAAAATATATAATTTGAATTTACGTAGCCTCACGAAACCCCAAGTGCATTGAAAAGCCGCAAACTTTCTCCGAAATTAAAACAGTTTGTATTTCAGAACCAAAAAACGTAAAGGAAAACCGCTACCGGAAAGTATTCTCGAATGACAATATTTTCATATGTAATGAAAAGTTTTCTGGTTTAATGAGTATGAAAGATATCCGATTCTATTTACATAGATCTTTTTTTGAAACAATATTTATTTTGTTATATATTATATTGTGATATAATGTATTTTAATTATAACTTCCGTATAACGACGAAGAGAAAGTTCAACTAAAGTTTTCGTTGCATATAAACCACATTACATTGCTGAACAGGTGAGGTTGATTGAATAAAGGTGATATAATATTTTATTTTAAATGAAAAATTACTTAGTTTTAAACCACTTAGGATTATTTATAATACACAAGAGTCAAATATTATTCCGGTTTAGGACTGTAATAATATTATACATATTACAGTCCTGAGGAAGGGTAGTTGTTATAACCAAAACTACTTGAATACTGTGTGTTTTAAATAAAGTGGTTTAAAACTAAGTAATTTTTTTATTTAAAATATAATATCAAGCCCCAAAGATATTGCTTTCTTCGGTAAATATGTTCTTGTTTCTTGGGATAGCTCTTGTGTGAAGATTTTATTTTTGTGCCTATAGAACAGTGGTTCCCGACTTTTTTTTGACCAGGGACCACTATAACATTTATTTGTTCTCATAGGGACCACAAGATACAATAATGATAAACTGTTAATCGCGTAATTAAACGCGTCCTTGTCATTTTGCAATTCAATGTGCTCTTCTTGGACTTCTTCAGCTACCTCTCCATCATTAATACCAAAAGTGTTAATAATCAGCTTTTGGATACCCTTCGATTCGGTTTTGTAGTAAATGAATAAATGTTTCGTGGAACACATTTTAGATCTCGCGGAATACCGATTGTCCACGGACCACCGCGGTGCACCGGTCGAGAACAAATTGCTCTAAAATGATTATCTTAAAAGTCAGTCTTTCATATTACCTACATGGTTCTTTAGAATTTCTTCTTACGGTAATCAATAAAAAAGGTAATGCTTTAATTATTCGCATTGTCATAGATATATAATATCCTCTGTATGATTATATTTTGCACGCGATAAACTCATCTTCCTGCTGTTTATAATAAAGCCATCCGGTGTTTTCGAGAATACCGTTTTTTCACAACATTCCCAACACTATGTGGTCATCCGGCGGTGACAACAGATAAAAATGTTATTCCCACAAACTTGGGTTTTTATAAATCTAACTATTTCATTTAAAATGGACACAATACAATGATAATCAGTATGATCACCATACATGGCTTTGAACATGTTTTTCTCACATCAAAACCATTCCTATTAATATGACAAAGGCAATATATGGATTTATGAATTCTTTATAGTTGTCTGTCGGTGTTATTATAGGATATTATCATAGTCAGGTGTTGTGTTGTTAAACATTATTAGACCGGCATAGCAGTGTACTAGCTTGTACCGTGTTGTCGGTAACACGACAGCTGCAGCACACAGCGGAAGTGGCTCCAAGTGATCTATTAGTTAGAAATGGGGATTACATTGACCTTGTAACTATTCATGGGATAATCTGGCTATCAACATTAGGTATCTGAACGAACACAATCCTGCCGTTTAAACGATGTCACCTAAATATTTCAGCCTGCATTTGTATTCTTTTCTTTCAACTTATTTATTTTTCCATTATTCTCACGTTAAATTCGTGTACCTAGTCCAACAGAGCAAAATTACGGGAAGTTTGTCATACTAACTATTAGTATCAAATCACTGACCTCCATCAACTATGAATCGAGTCATGGACATAGCAACAATTTCGTAGAAACTAATCGAGCGAAAGTTTCTCTCGCATATTTAAAGTTGTTTCGCGCAAAATAATCTTCGGCAGTTTAGAGCGGTATTATAAGCGGTTTATTTTCATGTTTTAGCACGGCCAAAAAATATTGCAGAAATTCTACTAAATATCTCGCTAAAAATAATTAGAATCAACCGTGACGGATTGATGTTTTGAAATATTTGCTGCCTTTAGAATTTAGAATCGTGCAGATGCATAAGTCTTTTACTAAAATTTAATATGGTAAGGCGAGAATATGACGAATTGGTGTATAGCTCCAAGTGACTGGAGTCCCGCATAAGGCCCGAGCTGCACATGTGCGCTTTACCTGAGCTAATGGTAGGAATAATAATAATATCAAGTACCTACCTAACACTACCAGTCCGACCAGTGTCCATACACATCTCAATGCAAATATTTTACATAGCGTAGCAAATACCTAACCGTTTAATTTTCCCTAATGAGGTTGCTCGGATTTACCTGTTACAGGTACTTTAACGATCTGTCTATAAGTTATCTACTAATTATTATTAACGTGGGTATTGCAGAAATACAAATATTTATTTAAAAAACTTGTTTTTAACGTCATTTGCATTTTTATTAAATCTACCTTGCGATACGATCAAATCAAACCTATCCTCGCCAATTATTCTGTTCGAGCAGCAAAACAATGGGGTGTACGAAATTATGTAGATCGTTATTTCGTCACGCAACTCTAATCGTTAATAATACCAAGTTGTAATCATACGACGGTAAGGATTATTATCATTAAATCTTTCTTCCTATCGAGGGTTTGTGAAATTTGAATACCAATACAAAGTTTTGCGAAAAGGGTTGTCGTAAACTTGACTGTGGAATTTCCTCCGGTTGTCCGTTAACCTCGGTTCTAAGAATGAATCAGAGCAGACGTTGCCGCACCTCCCTAGCGACGGTGTCGAGGTCACCTCTCACCTGGCCGAGTGCCGGTGCTGAGTGCCCTGAGTGGCTGCCATCTACCTGCACAGATATTACTATACTGTCCTGTCCTGCAATCGACCAGCGGGTTACCTTCCAACTAACACGCTACCATCGCAATGTGCACCCACCCGGTGCCCGGTGGTACACTCCAAAACCTAGTACACCTCGGCACTCGATAAGTACATTTGTAATAATGCGTGATTCGTGACATTGAATATGTCTAGACGAAGACGAAATACTCGCACGCCTTATCTAAATGTAATTAGATGAGCTAATTGTCTCATTGGGGGCAGTACTTAGCAATTTGATAATAGTACAACGCTGAACAAAAGCATTAGTAAATTTGATCCAGATATGCATTCAAAATGCGTAACACGTAATTTTCTTTAACGTGATACTCAACTTTCAAAATTGTTTCATCGACTCACGACACTGTCATTAAATAGACAAGGCCCGATAGATAACTTTCCGAACAACTCAAACTTGTAAAACAAACGTTTACTTTGTTCGAATGTGGCATTGTTATTGGTACAGGTATAACAGGTAAACGAGGGGCCATGAGCCGAAACGAAGGAGGGTCTGTAAAGACGATACCCGGTGGCAATTTCGATCGCCGTAGGTATAATCCATCCAAGTGCATGCCTTTGTGAAATGAGGGGTTTCGACTGTAGGAATAGGAAGCAGAATGTTTTGGAACACATGGCATAATTATAGTGTTCGTTTATTTTATGGACATACTGTATTTCTGAATAAGTGCATTTGACGGCTTTGTTTTTTGGATAGATTTTTCCTCATTTGTACAGAAGAATTAGAAATCGGGTTTCAACAGCCAATCGGGCGATAATACAATGAGTAACTCGAAGGTACAATGTACAATGAACTCATTATTGTAAAACTTTATTAATTGTGATAATAAAAACAAATAACAAAAACTTGTAGTCGGTTCACTACCCAAACACTTATACTTAGATTCAATCGATCTACCAGCGACGATTTATTGGCTGAGCCTAACGAAGCCCTGTTTTAACTCGACCGTTTAGCATTTCACCTGTCAATAACGTACCTACGTTCCGTTTCCGGGTTCGAAAATTTTCTGCATCCAATTTATTATTAAAGTAAGTCTTACTTTGTATAGATTGCTAACTTTCATTAGGTGGCTAACTTTTACTAGATAGTTGACTGATTTTGTGACCGGATGCCGAATGCCGTAAAGGAACAAGTCTTAGCACTTTTCGTAGGATAAAAGCTACTACTACTAAAAGCAAACACCTGGTCTGAATTAAATAACATGGCAAATACAGATATCAATGCACTAAAATAATGGTTTGATAAAAACCTGTTGACTTTAAATTTAAAAAAAACTATTATTTACCATTTTTCATTAAAAAACAAGAAACACCTAAAGAAATAAACATAATAATCCACTCTGTGACAAATACAGAAAACCACAAATGCAATATATTATGTACAAACATAGAAAGCAAGACCGATATTAAGTACCTGGGCATAACAATAGACCAGCGTTTAAAATGGTCCCCACACATAAATATTCTGAACAACAGAATAAGGAAACTAACATATATATTTAGATAGTTAAGAGATATTTTAAACGAAAAATTACTTAGAACCACATACATCGCTTTCTGTCAATCAATTATACAATACGGCATTATAGGATGGGGTGGTACATATACAAATCAAACCCAAACAATTTACATACCACAAAAACTAATAATAAAAACAATTTAAAAAAAACCCTACTCATATTCGTCAGAACTTTTATTCCAACAATTTAAAGTCAGAAAATTAAGTGCAATATATTTTTATCATGCAACATTACAAATTTATAAAGATAATATTCAAAACAAGATGGGAAGGCTGAAAGAGACATTGAAAGAAGGGTGAATGCCGGTAACTCCATTAATGGAGGACTGAATGCCGTTGGCGGTAATAAAAAATTGTCCAAAGAAGCGAAACTAGCCGTCCATAATGGAGTGCTGGTACCTACCCTGATGTATGGCAGTGAGGCATGGAACTGGCAGAGGAAGGATGAAAGTAGACTGAATGCTGTAGAAATGAGATCCCTGAGGCGAATGTGTGGTAAAACCATGTACGATCGTGAGAGAAACGTGGATATCCGCAAAGAATGCAAGGCTGATGTAAGCGTGATGTGTAAGATTAAGAAAGGGACTCTCCGATGGTTTGGGCATGTAGAGCGAATGAACGAGGAAAGGAGTGTAAGGAGAATATATGATGCAAATGTGAATGGTAGAAGAAGTCGCGGACGCCCGAGGAAGACATGGCACGACCAAGTGAATCAGATACTCGAGTCGGGCCATGTGAAGAGTCGGAATAATAGAAGAGCATGTATGAGACGATGTATGAATGTAAACGAGGCAAAGAGTGTGTGCCAAGATCGAGTTGTGTGGCGGTCCGTCCTCTCTGCCTACCCCTGCGGGGAAACGGCGTGATGGTTAGTTAGTTAGTTAGTTAATATTCAAAACAAAGTTGCACCATTTAAAAACAACAGAAATCTTAGACAAACATCAATACTTCCTACTCCAAAATGTAAAAAAAACACTAGGACAGTTAAGTCATAAATATCTCGGAGTAAAAATTTTTAATTCACTTCCTGAAAAAATCAGAAACATGAACAGTAATATCAAAAAATTTAAAACTCACCTTAAAAATTATACCGAAAATTTGAACTGAATATAAAAAATAAAACAATTAAACCAATATAATAACACCCCCATACACACAAGCCCTGCTTTTTTATGGGGATAAATCAAATATGTACACATATTATGTAATTAATTATTATATTGAATTTATTGTAATTTATGTGTCTTTCTCTGAATAAAAAAATAAATAAAAAATGTGCATTATATGTGGAGAATGTTTTTTGATTTGTAACAATCTTACCAATATAGTCACAAAGTTATTTGTTTCCTCAAAATGTATTTTTGTTTTTGTAATTTTTTTTTTCCTCTTAAAATGTAACTGTATTTTTAAATTGTATTTGTATATATTTTCTTACTAGATGTATGAAAAAAAAATTGCGTACATCTAAATAAATATTCAAAAACAAACAAAAAAAACAACTCGGGATGAACTCAACTTATCACCTCCTTTGAAGTCATTAAAAGTGATGAAAAAAAATGGTTAAATAGGTTACGTTAGATTAGGTTATGGGCTATTTTTTTTTTCATAGCCTTGAATGACTTTTCATTGAATTGATTCCGAGTTGACAACGAACCGACTGTTTTCTATTATCTAAAAAAAAATCTATTTTATGTTTTCTAGAATCTGCTTCAACCATTTTATTTTTCAAGCAAGCCTTTCTTTGACTAGATGGCTAACTTTGACTAGGTAGCTAACTTTGACTAGATGGCTAACTTTGACTAGATGGCGAACTTTGACTAGATAACTAACTTTGACTAGGTGGCTAACTTTGACTAGATGGATAAATTTGACTAGGTGGTTAAATTTGACGATATTATGGTACCTACCTGCCTGAAGAAAGTTTTAAAAAAGAATTATCATTGTTTAGTTTAGACGTTTCTTTGGTCAATTTGTATACTTAATTCATTAATTCCTTATTTAAAACAATAAAAAATGTTACATAATATTATAATATACATAATATATGGTTTATCATTAGTAGGCGGTATTTAAGTACCTACTTAAAAATCTTGTGATTTCAGTGGAAATTAAGGATGGGTTGTTTCAAAAATATTTGAAGCTAATTTTCACGTTCTGTGTACGTTCTATTCAAGTTCTGTGATTATTTCAGTCTTATGAAGCAACTGGCCTATAATGACAAAATAAAAGAACTTGAATAGAACTTACAAAGAACTTGAACATTAACTTAAAATATTTTATGAATTCGTCAATTTTTTTTAAACAATCCGTCCTTGGTTGAAGACTAATCCGTCCTTGAATAAGATAAAATTAGAAACATCCTTTTTGGACACGAGGTCCACTGTTCTATAGGTAGGCAATTTTACGTAAATGTAAACGGACACGCAAAAACAGCGAAATAGCAAATATACTTGTGAGACGCGAGTGGCAGATGATTCTGACCATAATGGTATGGCCTTCTAAATCCGTACGACAATTGAATGAGTTCCTCCATCGTCATTGTGTGGTTTGTTTGAATCGAGCTCAGTGCATCTGTTCCCTCCAGTCACGCCAATGAATAGGTCAACTTAATTAATACACGAATTTAATAATAAATAATATGGGTAGCATGAAGGAATTACGATTGTTATTAATATTAACAGTAATCTCTGCGGAGCCGGCGCACTCGGACCAGGGGAGGTCTTCATGTGAACTATTGGATTAATTAAAAATTAAACTCCATACATAAGATACGAGGTCGTTTAGATTGCCTGCCGACTATGTCCAGCTGTTTTGAAAAATTAAAATATCATACCTCGTATTATCGTGAATGCAAAATGCGCAAGACATTTTTGATTTTTCACTAAATTTAACGAGACAATTTGGAGACTCTCAATCGAAAATTTGAAACAAAAAATCAGAAAAAGATGCGCTCGCATCTAGGAATTGAACCCAGGACTTAGTCTGAGGCAAGGCATTCCTAGGTGCGACCGAATCTTTTTCTAATTTTTCTATTTCAAATTTTCGATTGAGAATTGGTAATCAACTGGGCTCTAAAAGAAGAAGATGGAGAGATACGAAATTACGAATGTTAGAGGAGAGCGCTAACATATACAGCGTCAAAATCGATGTGAAAATTGCGAAAATGTTTAATAAAACACGACTCGTTTAAAAGAGCAAAAATCTCTTGGAGAGCATCTTAAGCGTCATTTAAAGAAACCTTGTGAATTTTTCCACAAATATAATTTATAAGATAATAGAAACAGACTTGTTTTTAATAATTTTTGGAGCATACTTTGCGATTTTTTTCTATCGAGGGAATTTCATATAATTTGCGTTTCGGCTTCGGCAGCATCTAGACATTATCTTAAAAAATAACATATATATTTTTTAAGAGCTTAAAAACTTCAACTGTTTAAGGGAGATATGTAGGAAATCGGTAGAAATTCGAGTTGCGGCCCCTTAATAGTGTCTCTTAGTAATTAAATATTACTATTTGTATGTGTGGTTTTACTCATTAAGTTAAATTAAATTAAACAAAGACATTATAAATATTAAATATCATATAAGGCAATGTATTTTTAAGGAAAATTAAAAGTTTACCGTATTTTTCACAGAATATTTTGAAGGTAAATTCCTACTTGAATACAAAGAACTGAAATCAGTGAGGTTAGTCCTGTAATCATTATAATTATATATTAATTGAATTTAATTTGTTGAACTCTTTTTTTATTTATTTTTTAATTACCTATTAATTAGTTCTGGAAGTACTTTAGTTCCTTAATATTATTATAGGAAAACAGATTTCAAAGTACCCCACAGAATAGAGAATATATTGTCACAGTTATTTTCTCAGTAAATTAGTTCAACCGTAATAAATCATTTAATGCACCATAAAAATTGAAATTGGGTGGGGTAAATAGAATCATATAAGTAATCTTAATGTGGCCTAATAATAGTTTGAAAATGGCCATGAACACCGAAACAGCTGTCACCTGTCACAATAATAAAATAACAAAAATACTTGCATAACTTAAGAGGAAACCCGGTCCCCGAGAAATTTGAACAATAGGTATTTTACCAAACTGTTGATGTCACTGTCACTCTTATTCCTCCGAATACTGATCGAAAGGCACCTCAGGCTGTTAATCTTTAAATAGTATACAGCAAAGTCGCTCCAGCTGTCTGTACGCTTAGATCTTTTAAACTACGCAACGGATTTGCATGCGGTTTTCACCAATAGATAGAGTTATTCATGAGGAAGTTTAGGTATATAATTTGTCGAGGTTTTGTGTAAATTGGTTGAAATATATAATATAAAGGGAGCAGGCTGGCAAGCGGGCAGCGGGCTGACAAGCGGGCGGTGTGGATTTGATATGAATGAAAATTAACAAATGTCATAAACAAATGGTTATAAAGGTTGTGTAATAGCATTTTCAGTAGATGGTGTTGTGTTTCGCTAGCCAAATAATATCATCAAAATCGAGGTTTTGTATTGCCCATTTTTTTACTAATCGTATTAAAATAAAATACTTTATGTTGTCTGTATGTTTTTATTTAAAAAAAATATATTGTCTAGTTTGTATACTGAACATCTGTTTTCAAACAAGGCATTCAAACCAGGCAATTTTAACGACTTTTGAAGGGCCCTAACTCCTATAAGAAGTATCTTAATAAAAAAAAAGCAAAACGTACCGACATGCGAGTGGTCGATTTCTATATTATATTAAAAAACATTTGCACTAGTGTCAAAATACAGAGAGTAAATTGAGGAATAGGTTTGTATGGACAAATTTTACTGTTTAATAATAACATGTTAACATCATTAAATTTGATTCACATTAAATTTAAAAATTGTATTTATAATTATACAGTGGAAAGATGACATTTTAACTGTAATTACTTGAGTGATGAACTGAAGAATGATTACCTCTGTAATAACTCTAACAATCAATTGATGTGCCAACTCATTTTTTTTTATCTCAAAGTAGGTACTAATCTTGAGTAAAGCAATAAAAGATGAAATTCTATTAAAAGACTGACATTAATGAAACATGAGGCATAAGCAGCACACATTAACTAGGCTATTTATCATGTGCAAGAGATAATGAATTATTTTATTAAGAATTTTATTATGCTTTCAATTGCAGACATAATACATTGAATACTTTGTACATACATATAAGAAAACAAAGAATGGGTGATCTGTGCCACTTTATGAGTTATGTAGTTTATACATATGGACTGTTTTGTGAATTGATTAAATGTTAAATTAATTGTTTTTATTTTATTTAATTCAAGTCACCCGTTGGACTATTCGTTAGTTTGTCTGTTTCAATTATTCAACGACCTGTTTTTTTTTATTTATAATTGTACGCCAATACCATTTTTTTTATTGGACACCTCACAAGTATAAAGACGGGGGAACTATTCCGCCACCCAGTTAAGCATCGATGTTAGGTAGGTTAAGGTAGGGGCTGCAGAAAGGGATTTATTAATGCGGGTCTTGTAGAGGCCCAGATTGTACAAAGGAGGAAAAACAGATGCCGGAAGTTCGTTCCACATAAGAGCCGACTCACACAAAAACCAGTCAAAGAAACTACCCATTCTCATGACGCCAACATCAACTGCGAACGGATGTTCCACTCGTGTCCATCCATGAGTTTCACGAGATCAGTGCTGCTATAAAATAATAAAATTCAATATACTATAATATTTATAAAAAGTAGGTATTTTACTCTGCTTTTACTATTGTCATAAAGCTTATTTCCATGGATGCAAATGGATATATTATACATTCATAATTATTTAACGCATGGGGTCCTACAAGAAACTTCAATAAATAAAAATATTTTTTTGTTAAAGCCAACGTAGTTGTAATTGTAAGTTGTACGAATCTTACCGATCTCTCAGTGATATGAAAATTTTGCATCGGCAAACCGGTGAAACAGATGTGACCATTCCCATACAATCTATTTTTCAACCGCATTTGAAAACTACATATAATATTTTATTTATTTTAATGTCGAAAAATAATACTAATAATGAAATATTCGCGAACGAAAATTTCACAGTTCTATCACTTATAATAACCCAGTAATTAAATTAACAAAATTAATTATTTTGTGCAGAAACTGCTAGCCAAAATGCCCTAATCTGCGTTAGAAGGAGACAAACCTATGTGCGAGCCATACGTTTCACGTGCACGCTTTCAACCTATTCCTATGGTGTTAAAGTGGTCAGTATATTTGTAGTAAAAATGTCAATTTGCGTGGCGCGATTTGTTATTCTGATAGAATGTTCGTTTTGCTTTTTTATGAATGTTCCAGTATTACTCGGCGCAAGGAACATTTGCGGTTTTGGCACGCAGTAAAAAAGGACAAATTAACTATATAATTATAGTGAGAACGACTGTAATTATTTAGAACTTTCATAAATCTCCAACTATCACTAGACGCCCGCCTAGTTATTTTGTTATTGAGACTTGCTAAACAATAAAATGCATAGATCGAGCTGGGTACCTACATTCTGTCCGATTCTCGTCCGTCTGCCACGAGTTTGAAGCTTTTTTCGACTTTGTACAACGCATTATTGTTATTCCATAAAAATAAGGCGTGCTCTTTATGAGAATCAAAAGTATTATTAGAGAGCATACTTGATCGAAGGTAGAGAGTGAATCCAAGACTAAGTTACAAATTTTTTTACAAATATTTTCTCGGTAACTACCTAACTAACCATCACGCCGGTTCCCCGCATTGGAAGGCAGAGAGGACGGACCGCCAAACAACTCGGTCTTGGCACACACTATTTGCCTCACTCACATTCATACATCGTCTCATACATAGTATTCTATTATTCTGACTTTTGACATGACCTGACTCAAGTATCTGATTCATTTGATCGTGCCATGTCTACCTCGTGCGTCCCCAACTTCTTCTACCATTCATATTTGCGTCATATATTCTTCTTATAGTACCTAGGTACTTTCTTCATTAATTCGCTCTATATCCACATTTTCTAGGTACATTCTGTAGTAATTTATATAAAATTAAAATTAAATAATAAATATTTTGATAACTAATAAATATTTTAATTACTATTTTAATTTTAACAATTAAATTATTTTATTCTGCAGTAATTATTACATTCTGTAGTAATCGTGTAATTTTTACTAATTATCTATCACCGTTTTCTCGCTGAGAGGATGGGTCACAACTAAGAGTTGAAAGAGAATGTGAGGAATACGATTTTTCACATTCATACACATCTCTTCTATTATTCCGACTGACTGTTCCCAAATAATTAATTCGCTTGATTGCGCCGTTTTTTGCGAAAAATGATCTCAAGAGACACTATACTATAATGTTAGTTGGTATCACAATAACAGAAAAAAAAATTGTTAGATTTCGCAGAACGAAAGTTGAAGTCGATTTTGTGTTTCTATTGTACAGAAATCGGGTTCTCACCGATATTTTTCATAGATTCTATGAAATAGATGATGTGGGATCCCAGTTTTAGCCTTGCATTCTTTCTTGATACAGTACACATATTATATTATCTATTTGACGCTTGTAGAACAATCATACACGGATTTACACTCATACCCCTCAAGAATCTCATTTCTCCTTGTACCCCTTCCTCTGCCAGTTTGAGTGTCAACAATTTTATGAAATCACACCACATCTATATTATTATGTATTGTGATGTTGTCGAATGAACGATGATTATGGAAGCCGTAGTATCCTGACTTGAGCACACGACAAATTTGTTTCTCCATCTGGCAATTCTAACCACTTCGTTGG
Organism: Limnephilus lunatus; assembly: GCA_917563855.2. Classification (NCBI taxonomy): domain Eukaryota; kingdom Metazoa; phylum Arthropoda; class Insecta; order Trichoptera; family Limnephilidae; genus Limnephilus; species Limnephilus lunatus. Next base: position 65,602,386 of record OU830597.1, on the reverse strand, counting down.
TTTGACAAATGCGCCCCATAGAAATGTAAGAATTAAATGTAACTTTTTGACTTATTCGCGAAATATTAGCGAGCAAGCAACCGAGAGAATGCATGGTTAATGAGTAGGTATGTACCTACATCGCTTGTTATGCATAAGCCCGTTTAGCAAAAGCGGCCTCTAAAAAAAGGTCCAGTTAACACCAGCTCCCGTCACACATGCCGTTGTTCCCAGCCGGTTCCTTTTATAAATTTATTCAATCTTCCCAGGCGTTGATTTAATTTACTGAATACAACAAACCTCTATCTCGCGTCTCTCTTCCACGCATGCGGAACATCGTAAAATTTTTGAAATACATCGTTTTCGCGAATGTTTTTTGGTTGGGTAAATAAAAATGTTCTTTACCAACGCGCGCGGAGCTGTGGAAAATGTCTTTTGTGCATATTTTTTGCAATGAAATTGTGTATTTTTCACCCGTTTTCTACGATTATGTAATTATAGGTACCAAATTTTTTTTTATATAGATTAATATTACTAATATACGTTCGCGAACCAATAATTCATCTCAATATTAAAAAAGCATAACGTGTTAAAAGTGTTTTATTAGACGATATTGAAAATAGCACCATCTATCGGCATAAAGTTTCTAAAAATATTTTGAGAATACCCTTAAGCAGTTACATACACAAGATTTTATTAAACCTTCGCAGTTGATGTTGGCTTCATGAGAACAGAATGTTTTTTCGACTCATTTTTGTCTATGTCGGCTCATATGTGAAATGAGCTACCAGCTTCTATTTTTACTGATATATATAATCCGGACCTCTTCAAGTTCCGCATTAATAAACCCGTCCTACAGCCCATACCTTTACCCACCTCACAAAGCTGCCTAATTGGCTGGCGATATAGTTCCCTTTCTTTACACTGTACATACAAGTGCGCCGTCACGTTAAAAAAATAATTAAATTAAATTGATTAATTAATTAACACCTTGCGGTTTGACAAATGATTACTTGTGTCTAATATATTACTAGAAATACGTTCTCACACAATTAGTTAATATTTCCTCAAACCTATAATTATTAATTAAGTTGTTTTAATTACCCTGTAACTTACAATCTTAATAATAATGTATTTAATATATCAACTTATTTACTACAAATAATAATAATAAGAGATAAAAAATATTGTAATGTCCTTTGAACCAGATGCTAAAACTTTTTGTGGTTTTAGTTTTTGTCCACCGCACTACGGAAGTTATCGAATAAATGATAAGAATAATTTATATTCAAAATAATATTTGTTTCAGTAATAATTATGTTTATGTTGAAGAATGAACGAAATTTGATAAAGAACTGCTGTCAATTTTATCATAACATTACATTCTGTAAACTTTTGAAAAAGTAAATAAACAATTTTTACTGATGGAACATCTGCAAACAATAAATGACAATTACTATTGAGACAATTATGAGCTTATCCCAGATGTACTAGATAAACATAAAGCTGCTAGTAGTGTATATAAATACAATGCATAATATAATTATTAATATAGGACTATAAATATCATACAATTATCAACATTGCTCAGAACAAGTCTCTTCAGCAAAAACAATCGGCATCGCCCTGATGAAAGACTACCACCATTCAGAATTGAAAAGTTTGAAATGGCTCAAGCAATGCTTACCGCTCTTCCTTCATCTCCTTCCTCTTTCTGTTCTATTATCTTCTCACAATGATCCAGTATTAGCGGGGCCAGACATATCGTCACTTCATTTGGATTTAACTGACATTTTTTTCAAAAATGACCTTTGAATGCCAAAGCATTTCTTTTGCTTATTTCTATAATCAAAATAAATTTCAGAACCATCCGTGTTGTATTTTCGTAGATATAAGTATAACAAAGTTCTAACTTCAAACATTTTTAATAATAATTCATTTTACAAGCTTCTATCGTCACTTACACTCTCTATTTTGTTTGTATCTGACAGTTGATCTAAATACTTTCCTTTAAAATATGTTCAATTAAATTACTTAACACAAGATTCAACCTCAAACCCGGAAATTGGTAAATAGATTATGAGAAATCGTCTTTGCAAAATTGACAACTCATAACTCAGAACAAGGTGAAGTGAAGTTAGAACCCTATCCAAATGAAGTGAAGATATGTGTACAAGGATTCACAATTTTCCTACATTTTCAAAATGTTGGAAAAATGGGTTGTGTACAAGAGGCCTAAAACTTTAAATGCAATTATCTTAGCTTGACATTTTTGTGGGTTATACCACCTTTGCGCTGACCGCCTCAAATGTTGAATTATTTAATGAATCATTGTTATTAAATGTGTTATTTTTTCAACAGGTGACCCAATATCCTGTATCAATGACGGAGCCATACCTGGCCATGTAATTAACACATTCTGTTGGATTACCTACACATTCACCCTTCCCGGACAAGATCCCAAGCACACGGGACACCCTGGACTTGGAAATGACAACGTAATAGATGAAAAGAGGGTCCACAGTTACTACCAATGGGTGCCATTCATGCTGTTCTTCCAGGTACATTATACTATATTTATATGTTTAGCTGATAATGTTGCAAGATCAATTAATGGAGGTTGCTGATTTAAGTGGGTTATTCAAAGCTCATGTTTCTTGGTCAGGAGTACTAATTTTTCATTTAATTTCCAGGGTCTTCTCTTTTACATTCCCCACTGGATCTGGAAAAACTGGGAAGAGGGAAAGATTCGCATGATATCCGACGGCATGAGGGGATCCATCGCTGGATTCGGAGAGGAAAGAAAAGAGAGACAGGTATAATGAATTAATAAAATAGGTACCTAATGCTGTAAGTTAAATTACATGCACTATCAATCTCAAAAATAATAGCCGATATCAGGGGAAACCTGCTACTAGTTTCATCGTTTCCTAATCATAACCTGTGCCATAAATTTAAGAAAAAATGACATATTTATTTAACTACTACAACAGACCTTATCGATAAAGGAATAAATAGCATATTGAGTTTTGTAGCTAACTGCAATAACAATGCTTAACAACTGTTTAGATTGCGAGCCTGTTACAGAAGTCGTTCAACGAATATGTTTATGGTAGAACAAATTGAATTGCTTCTGAAGAAATAAACATACTGATTTTATAGCTTTTGTTGCGCTCAAGGGAATGAGCTTTGCCTATCTGATAATATGAAACATACCTTGCTGATTTAGGTTTATGCAATTTATGAAATAGTCTAAATGATTGATTTGTTGATTGCAGGGACGTCTCGTGCAGTACATGATGGAAACCCTTCACATGCACAACACCTATTCCTTCGGCTACTTCTTCTGCGAAGTTCTGAATTTCATCAACTCCGTAAGTAAACATAAAACAAACTTTTCAAAAGAGTCAGAATCCCAAAACCCTGTCCAGTAAATTCAACAAAAAGCTGATTTGACTCTGTTCATTACGATTATACATAATATTTATTTACTTTAGCCCTAATAAGTTTATGTTTTCAAAACAGCCTTCCGGAATTAAAGATATCTTATAATGGTAAGAATATCAATACATATCGACTGATAATTTGTTGTAATATTGATGTTGTTCAGCTATTAATATTTAACACGCTACCTTCAAATTAACTGCACCTGATGCCTTAATACTATTGATTTCAAGTAATATACCCCTATCTGTCCAAATAACTAAATGTGTAACACAACTGTTTAAAAGTTCCCTCAGTGTTCGTTTTAATTAATACAAATAAGTTTTGTGTTTATACTACATCATTATGAAATAAATGTATCTAATGTTATGATCATAATTTGCAGGTTGGAAATATATTTTTCATTGACCTTTTCCTCGGAGGAGCATTCTTGACTTACGGAACAGATGTAGTGAAATTCTCCAACATGAATCAAGAACAGAGAACAGATCCTATGGTAAATATTAAACGACGTTTACTCTTTAAACTTAAAACAATTTCATTATTTCATTAATTTCTCTATAATGTGTTATTATTATTTTTATCATTACATACTGACGATCTTTAACCTTTCACGCTTATTCAAATTCACTGATGAAATGCTTATCAGAAACAAATAAAAGTAATATACTTTATTCTATTACAGTTATTTTTCTTTCATTAAATTGCTTCCTACAAAATAAATTACTTATAACTAATGAGTTATGTGGCATTTAATTAGATATTATTGAATAAATGCCATTCTTCAATTGTTAACTTAACTTGTAGCTCATTGTTTCACTAATTGAAAAATAATAGCATTTTAATGAAACTGTTAAAATAGGTATAATAACATTAAGGTAAAAGAATTTACAATCTACTTTTCATAGATGGCGTGAGTTTATTTTATAAAAAACACTTTTTACAAGTTATGCTTTCTAATATTAAGATGAATTCATTGTATGCGCCCGTACATACGCAATATGAAAATGAATAAATAGTTTTGTCCATAAAGACACTCAAATCTTTCAAGAAAGCCTAAAAAATACAATATTGGATTGAATCACCGATGCAATATTGTATTTGTTAGCCTTACTTAAAAGTTTTGAGTTTTTTTTATGTACAAAACTATTTATTCATATTCATATTGCGTATGTACAGGCACCAACAAATAATTCATCTTTATATTTTAAAGTATAACTTGTAAAAGCGTTTTTCCGTAAAATAATTAAACTCGCGCCATCTATGAAAGAGAAGATTATGAATTCATTAAAGTATCACCTAGTTCTTCACACAACTCTAATAATGTTTAATTTTTCAGATAGAAGTTTTCCCTCGCATAACTAAGTGCACATTCCACAAGTTTGGAGCTTCAGGAACCATCCAGAAGCACGATGCCTTGTGCGTCCTCGCGCTGAACATCTTGAATGAGAAAATATATATTTTCTTGTGGTTCTGGTAAATAAGCCAATAATTTATTCTGCTTGTTAACAATAAACCATCATTGCTAATTTAACTGTAATCACTTAAATTACTTCTTACATATTTATGGATATTTAATTAAATAATAAGTTGTGCAACAAAAAACTGTTGATAGACAATTCTTTCATAATTAGATAATGACCCAGTTAAGTGGTGTGATTAGCTTTACATTCGATATTATGTAAATTAGAATTGTGACTAATGAATTTATGGTATATTTTAGGCTGATCATCTTATCGGTGGTGTCTGGCCTGGCTCTGGTGTACTCAGCAGCCGTGGTGATGCTGCCATCAACCCGTCAAACCATCCTCAAGAGGCGATTCCGATTCGGAACTCCCGCAGGAGTTGACGCCCTTGTGCAAAAGACACAGGTAAATATTTTTGGTTGATAAAAGAAGCTCCTACAGAGAAAGTGATATGTCAGTCTATACGGCTGGCTACATTTACAGTCCAGTAAAATAATAATAAATAATGACTACCTTGAGGTGCACTGCAGTTTACAGTGTGTAGAGCTAAGTTTTAGAAGTTTACAATGTATTTCATTACCATCAATGAAAATTCCAATGTAAAAAATGTTACCATTGTAGAAGTTGTCTTTTATTTCAAATATAATTTTCAATATTATATTTGGCTTTGAGATATTTACTAAATTTAAGCAGCACTACAGGGGTTAAAGTAGTCCCAGAATGAGGCTGTACATTAATTACATCATCATTCTACTATCTTCTGACATTTTCATACAAGTGTGAGAAGGAAGAGGACAATCTCTGAGAAGACTACCATATATCAAATTCAACTGCAGTTTTTCCATCTCTTAATCATTTCATTTGCCGTCATTTTCATATTTCATATTGAGTATTAAGAAATGTTTAAATTTCAGGTGGGAGACTTCTTGCTGCTCCATCTACTGGGCCAGAACATGAACTTGATGGTGTTCGGTGAGATACTGGACGACCTGGCACGGCGCATTCAGATGGAAAACAGTCCCCCCTCCGCCCCTTCCACAGTGGAGATGGTCCCCATATATCCGGACATAGAGAAGTTCTCCAAAGACGATTCATAACCAGCCGACTGTAAAACCCCACAAACATTCTCTCCGTCATACTAAATCATCTTGGTAATCTTTAGTATAGAAAATCTCGAAATTTAGATCTGAAATAATTGTACATTCATTTTTAACTAGTGTGATGTGATTATCGCGGAGAAAAAAATAATTTTACGATTTGTTTAGTTTTGGAATATACTATCAAATTATCATTCTTCTCTTCGTTTGTCAATTTTTTTTTTTTTTGTAATATTTTGTTTCCATTCAGTTCATAGAAAAAAATTATAGTAGCAAAATTTTATTCATAGAATATGATTTGTGCAACGATAATGAGATGGTGTTCGCAATAAGAAATTAACTGACAGTTTGCATAGTTTGTAATAATAATTGAACTTTTACAATTGACAATAAATTTTATTAGTAATGCAATATATGCAACCCGAGCAAACATTCCAGAAACTCCTTCTATTTTTGGGACCAATTTAAGGACTGATATGAATTAAAAGGATGCCATTTTATTTATGATAATAAAGTGTGTAATGTAAGCATAATGTTATTTTGAGTATAATCATTGCCATATTGCGGGCTTATATACAATTCGAAAGCAACGAATTAGATAGAGGATTAGCGAATGTGGAAGGATGTTGCATTTTGGAAATCGGTCAAAATATAATGTTCCTAGGAACGATTCTGCCATTTAGATAGATCTCCATTTAAGGCTTTTTATTCTATTTTATTATTTCCCCATGTGTTTTTTCACATTAAATATATTTTTATTTCTTTTTACAATATTGTGGCTGATGGTTTGCATATCATTTATGATTAAATATTGAATTAATGTCTAAAAAATTATCTATATAAAAATCATTTTACATATGTACGATAGTGACGATATTACAATGGTTTGAAAAATATTAAGCAGATAGTTTATAAATGGATATAAATTTAAAACTCTAGCCACTTCTAACAGCATTCATGAAATATAAAGATTTCTTTTTAGTATTTTCTACATACATAAGTATACATTATTATCTATAAAATAGCTCTATTGTTTAGTTGTATAAAGATTTTTTCCAAATTATTAATATCTCAAGATGTAATTTTTAATAAGTTGAGTATTGTTCATTTTAAGTGTGCTGTCATCATTTTTGTAGATGGTAAAGTTAGATTATATGTTTAATAATTAAATTGTTGAAGTGATATAAGTGTTTAGCGAGTCTGTGTTATTTATGAACGCATAATAATATACATTATAAACATTCTTCCCTGGTAATGAACGTATAATATACATTGTTAACATTCTCCCCATGTAATTAATGTATGTATAATATACATTATAAACATTCTCCCCTTGTAATGTACGTATAATTGACATTTTGGCATACTACTGATAATAATTAGCAATAACATATAATTAAGTAATTGAATATCATTTTCATTAATTTTATTTCAAATTGCCAAGTTTGCCAAAAGCTCAACTGAATACTCAATACTGAATTCCATGCCAGCATTGAAAAATGAATATTGTCGTCCATTTAAATTGCTTATACATGTGCTTTTACTTTTACAAATAAATATTTTACTGATGATGTTCCATGTTAAACTTTAAGATTCTTTTTATTCTGCATTAAAATTATGATGAAATAAATAATATGGTGCATTATGTTAGCGGTAATAATTTTCATGCCTATGATTTTTTGTGCTCCCAAGTTTTGATGTATTTTTCCCCCTTTTATAAAATAAACGCGATTCAAAAAATATATGTTAATATTTTGAGTCTCATTTAAATTAAGCACATTTGATCACCTAAGAACTACAGAAATAAGGATTTATGAAAATTAAATCACAGGCCAATCTCGGTAAAATCAGCAAATTGTAGACATTGGTAAATCTTAGGTAAATTTTAAAAAATCTGGATAAATATGTAGTAATCATAATATTACGACTACTAAAATGTGCCTCTCAAAGGAAATATTCTGAATGATGATAATTAAACAAAAACAAAAAAATTTCTACGTAATAAATTTATCAGCCTCAGCACGGGTAAGCCACTCAGTGAGGTCAAATTATTGGATTGTATTATAAAATGTAAAATGTTGTTATCAAAATAAAAAATAATAAAAAATCTAGCAAAGTTCTTCATCATCACTGATACAATATTTTCCACTTATTGTGATGGTAGTAGAAGGAATTCTAATATTGTCAGGTTGTTGTTAGGATCGTTTGTGATTTATCCAAATTCTCAACAGAAATTTGACAAAAGACGTCGTAAAAAGCACCAAAATTTTCAAAAAGCGCAAGTTTTGTACAAATTTTCTAATGCTTGTAGTTTCATAATAGTTGAGCCGCCTATCATTTTCATTACTTAGTGCAAAGACTTGAGCACCAGTTTTGCCGGCCAGTTTTCATCGGCTGGTGCCAATTTGTACGGCAATATACACAAGGTGGCAAACTTACACAGGCTCCGGTTCAAGACACTTCTATACAAATTTGTACCGCCGACAAAAACTGATAAGCAAAACCCACGCGAAGGTCTTCGCGCTTATTTAGAGTACCTCCTAATAACATTTTGCGAATGGAGATGAGCAAAAAAACTAAAAAACAGTCGATTAGATTTGCTCACGACAGTCGTGAGCTTTTGCATTTTAGCAACTGTAATAACCAAGTTCAATTGTAGGTGATAACTAATTTTTAAAAAAATCAAATTTAATCACAAGCCATATTTTATCTGTATAATTCAATCATAATATTATTATATATAGGCCAACATAGCTCAGTGGTAGAGCACCTGACCGGCAATTAGAAGGACACGGGTTCAAGTCCCGTTGGCGGCATGTATCTTTTCTCGGAAGATTTTTTCAATGTAGATGAGTGTTTCAGGATGATAGTTATTGCTTATAATAAATAATATTATTATATGGGTACATGAAATACTGATATATTTAGCTGGTTCCATGCCAACTCAGAGTCAACTCAACACTTCTTTGAAAAATCATTAGAAGCTATGAAAAAAATTTGAAAAATAGCTCATAACCTAACCTAAAATAACATATTTAACCTCTCAGAAATAGACTTTTGTTTATTAAGTGTCCCTTAGAAAACTGTCAAAATGTGATAATATTTGTGTTATTTACGATTTTTACTAAAAGCTTCATAAATCACGTTTTGGGAAACGTAGCCTCATTCTAAAAACTGTTTTGAATAGGTTATGAAATAAACTTTCAAATTGAATTATTACAAATAAATAATAACATTTGTAAATATTAAAATTTAGAATGCAAACATAAGGCGGGGTCCATTGCGACGGCAAACGCCAGAATTTTGCTTGACAGTCCTATACAACAATCAAGGTCACAATTTTTGCCTACACTCAAGGCCGCAGTGTTTGTGCTTCCCGTGTTCGGCGGAAAACAAAACTTAAACATCTCATCCCGGGTGAAGCGGGAAGGCAGGCGGGGTCGAGCGGGGGGGGGGGGAGAATTCATTTTTTGACAGAAGTCGCGCGGTGCGGTCCGTGTATGTAGAAAAATCGGAACGGATTTTTGTGGTTATGTGCTTGTGCTATGTATGAGCGAACATAATCACGAGTTTAAAATATTATTATACCTAAATATAATATAATAATAGAAATATTTGATAATATAATATCAAATATTTATAATTATTCTGTTGTTGACGTAAATATTTACGTACTTTAGAGTAGAAATAGATTTTAGATAGATAATAGAATTTAGATTCTATAGTTCTAAATTAGGTCGTGCAATAAAATGACGTTATTATATAATGTCATTGGTGCAATAATCGATATTAGTCGGAAATCTTTCCTGATAAACCCTGATCTGTGTTTTCTTCCTGATGCAGGTAGCATCTTTTCTACATCGAACGCATTTTAACATTTATGCAAACGATAAACGTCAAATTTTTTGGTGCGCGGACCTAATAATTATGATTTTAAGTTGTAAATAAACACACTGTCGTAATGGATGATTATTTCTTTCGTGAACTCACTTGTAAATAAAGTCTATTAATTTATTAATCGGTTTCAGAGACACGGGAGAAATTGACCATTGTAAATCGATATTCTATTTTTGATGCTACGTAATTATTTACGTAGCAACAAAACGTATTCACTCTAAATTCTTAATAAATAGTAACTTTAGGTCGTGCGTATTAGTCGGAAATCTTTCCTGATAAATAAATATCTATTAAAATATCTGTGTTTTCTCCCTGATGCATCTCTTTTGTCATCAGAACGCATTTTAATATTGATATAAACGTCAAACGTCAAGTGTGCATGCCGTGGACACGTCCGTACCTCGGATCACTTGTCAAATTGTGTGGACCGCGCGAACTTCACCCCAAACGATGTTGGTGTAAAGTTATGGCCTTGAGTGTTGGCAAAAATTATGACCTTGATTGTTGTGTTGGACTGTCAAAACTCTGGCGTTTGCCCGCGCAATGGACAAAGCTTAAAAAAATTGTAAAAATGACCCACGTGATGTTTTATGTGAAAACGGTACTAAAATCACAGATTTATGTAAAAAAAAAAATACTTATTCTATCGTACAAATGTATAATAAACAATTTTGTCACCTCACTTTTTTACCATTTCATACAAAAATATTTTAATAAAAAACTAACATGTCTTGAACAAATGACAATCAAACAAGATGGAGGTTCCATTGGGCTCAGATAATTAATCTCTATGTTCCATAGATATTTTTGAATACAGACGCGTAGCGTTGTTCATTATCGATATTCCGTTTTTTATTTCATGGTAATCCGTATACTAGTGATGGAAATAAATCAATTATTGTAAAAACTCGCGCGTTGACGTCAAAAGACGCTCTAATGTCTTGACCGCTATTATTATATTTGCGTCTTTTGGCGCTCAAATGTTCCGAGTGGTTAAAACAATTTTATTCATCACTTTCAATGACTTTTCAAAGGAGGTGTTGAGTTGACTTCATTCTGAGTTGTCTGGTCAGCATTTAGCTAGTAGGTTAGTTAGTAATATAGTAATAAAAAAATATATCACCGAATGACATTGATCATTTTAATCTGGAACATGTATCACAACATTGGGCTATACAAATATAATGTTATTATTATAGACAATCTAGGTCACCAACCTCAATATTTCAAACTGACAATAAAGTGGGTATAAAAAATGACTTACCGATTGCCCCAGTCAAGTTTGGCTGCAATCTGGCTCCTTAGGGCTTCAGCCGGCCCCCGGGGAAGGGCCCCAGCCAGTAGGGCCCTCCTCCCCGCCAGTAGTTCGCACATTACTTTTCTAACGGCCTGGAAGCGGTACACCTCATTTTCCTGGAATAAAAGAGATGAACAAATAGAGATTAACGAGATTACTAGGAAAGTTTTTCTAATGGGTAGCCAAACTAAGTTGAGTGCTTGGATAGTATTTTAATTAATCAAAATTACAATTTTACAAAAGAACGATCATCATCACCCAAATATGTGATAACCTAAACATTTAAAGCATTCCGAATTACAAGTCTTTCAAACAATATGTAGTATTGAGGGCTATTAACTTCAGGTTTAAAGGACCAACTTCCTGTTCCAATCATTAGGTACCCAATTTTATTAACATGCTGTGTTCATCATCCTCATATCACATATGCATCTGTTGGTTAGGTATGGAGGAGCGTGCACCTTCATACATAAAATGTTTGATAGCTGATTAGTTTCACAACACATTCAACCCAAGTAACCTTGAATTTAATTAAAGTTACTTCTACCGTTGCATACAATAGACAATTGACCATTGCCCTTAGAACCTGAAGCTTACCTAAAGTAGGGTTATGACATTGAAATGATTAAATTGTGGACTCCAGAGACCAAAACTTTTGTGCATTAAGTCATTAGGATAGGAACAACTCGTTGGTAATGAACGTGGTTGCTATAACCAAAACATTATCAAGTAGCAAATACTCACCACATAGAGCTTCTTCCATATGCGCCCCCAGTCCCTGAGGACGGCAGCCGTCTCGGCCACCAGGGGCTCCGTCTCGGCGGGAGCGGTGGCCCCAACAGGCACCACCGCGACCCCGCCCGCCTCGCGCACCACACTCGTGGGGAATATGCCCCACGATGATTCCTCCGTTCGTCGCCGGCCCCGATACCACCCTGGAAATATGCAATACAGAGAAGATTTAGTGTGAGAAAAAATACAATATTTTCTGTATTCGTCACAATAGTGACAATTTTATTATATACTAGCAAGTACCCGGCACGCATTGAATGTCACTCAAAGAAAAAAAGTTCATGTTTTAATTCCATTTATTGAAGTGTCAACGTCCCGCGTCCTCCCACTCCCGCATACCCCTTCCACCTCCACCGCCTTCCACCTTCCCTCGTCACTCTTCCCGCGAACCCCCCCGCTTTCCGGATTCCCCTCCCCTTCCCTCCTTATGAAATACACAAATTTCTCACTGTGAGAAGTATGGATTTTTCAAATTTACCCTCTGCTATCTGCTACTATTAATATTTTATATTTGCAATCCCTCTCTCTGCCACTCCTTCATCCCCCAACCCTCCCATGCAAGTCCTCTCCCATGCGTCCCCATTATCCTTCTACATCCTATTCTCATCCCGCATTCCTATTCCACCTTCCCCCCTCCCTCGTGCCCCCTTCTCATTACCACCCTCCTTTCCTCCCTACCACCAAATTATATGACATACACTCATTTTTCAAACAATGTGTGCCACCTATTGTAATTTTATTATACAAATTTCATAATGCCACTCACCAATGTATATTTAAACCTTCGCAGGCTTGCGCACAACAACTCACCAAAGTTTCATTGCAGTCGGATGAATGGTATAGGATATAATTTCATAATGCCAGAGCTCACCATTATATACAGAAACCTTTGCGGGTTTTCGCACAACAAATTACCAAAGTTTCATCGCAAGTTGAACGCATAAGAGACAAATGAAGAAAATTCATTTTTATAAAAGGATCAACATGATATTAAAGCAGGAGTGCAAAACCATTAACTAACTAACCATCACGCTGTTTATCCGCAGGGGTAGGCAGAGAGGATGGAACGCCAAACAACTCGGTCTTAAAACACACTCCTTGCCTCGTTTACATTCATACATCGTCTCATCGCAAAACCATAGGTCTTTCAAATGAGCATACTGCCAAATAAGTCGTTTTTCAAGGATAAACATTACATATATTAGTCCCAGAGAGGTTGTGCGTAGTAATCAATGTTCTCCTTCTCACACATCTTGTACGAAAATAAAAAAGACAGAAGATACTAGAACGATGACATCCCGTACAACCTCTCTCTGGGACTATTATAGCTTCATAACCAGGAGACATCATCAAACATCCAATCACAGCCCTGGTGAACTGTAAAAAAGGGACCTGTCTAGCACAATGGGCCCATACATTTACGAGAGCTATGCAAACTGCCTCCATATCAACTACGAAAATCATTCGATGTAGTTTCGTTTATCAAGTTTGAATATTCTAATTATAATCTTACCATTATATTCTTCAAGTATTTCTACCGAATCTCCAATTTCCAATGGCAGCCCATGTTTCACGTCGCCTTGCCAGTTGTATACAGCTAGAATATGTAAAAAAAAAGATTTAAGTAAAGTTAACCATTCTGTCAAGCGAATGAGCAAAAAAATGAGAAAAATAAATCTATTTGCAGTTTTAATACCAGGGTTTACAAATGAATAACACACATAGGCAAACACAGCATGACTTAATGTTAATTAGTCAATAGCAAATAAAAGTATGTCATTGTCCTAGAATGCCATAAATGTTATTTATTTCTATTATTCATAGGAAATGCCTTATATAAGAACATAAACAGATGCTAATAAATTAAAAAAGACGTAGGTAATATAAGGGAAATTGAATTAAATGGGGTACGTGGAAAAATCAAAATTTGCAATTTTATTATACAGGGTGTAACAGGACGCACCCGAGGGATTTTAACAAGCAATTCCTGGGCATATTTAGTTGTCATTTTGGTGTTCGATGATATTTTTTTCCATTAAAAACAAAAAATATGTTTTTCAATTACAGCGCGGTGTAATTGATTCCCATCGCTATACGGGATATATCCTGTCGTGACGTGTTTGAGCAATACGCGCGATTTCGTGTGGTAATAATGCTGTTGGAACGAGAAGCAACGCTTATCAAGTGTCCGCTAGGTTATAAACGCGCTTACTATTTTAACTAGTCAGTTGCGCCGTGTGGTGGAAAAATATTTTTAATGTTTTTAAAAGACAAAAAATGTCATCGGATAGCAAAATGACAAACATTTTTTAATTAGGAATCGCTGCTTAAAATCCCTCGGGCACGTCTTGTTACACCCTGTATATGACAGAGTCATAGAATCTCCCAATGGTTTAAATCAGTGGTCCCCAACTACCGGGCCGCGAACCGGTACCGGTCCGTGGATCAATGGTACCGGACCGCCCAAGGCCCTGCTCAAAAATCAAAATTATGTTAAAAATAAACTAACTTACCCGATAACCAAATGATACCAATGAAACAATACCATACCAATTAAATAATTATCGACCAAACAAAATTATACAGTTGAGAACCCCTTCACGCAAAGTTACCTCCAAAACAATACCTTCGAAGTAAAAAACATGACTAGGCTTCCATCTGGCGCACTCGCATGCATAACGTAAAGAGCTCGAGTGAGACGCAACGATGTGAGTCACCGCTCTTATATTCTGCTTGCCCAAATGCAAGTGGAATCGTTTTATTGTGAATATGTGACATAGGTAGGTACTAACAAGCATTTGATTGTGTTGGTGAATTTATTTCCGTTTTTCAACAAAATACTTCCATTGCGACCAACGAGAGCATATTTTTATGTTTATAATTATTTTATTAAGTTCGTAAATGTATAATGAAGGATTAACCAAAATCTCAATCCTGTATTCACTATATTTTAAGAGATGTTTACATATTTTGAGGCGATGTATACTATTTATACATCACCGGACCAACCCTCTGCGGGCTGCGGTAATATTATCAAAAGTTGACCGGTCTGCAGCGATAAAAATGTTGGGAACCATTGGTTTAAATGGCTAAATATGTTTTGTCTTTTAAAATTTTGCTTAAAAACAAAATAATATGACAATATAATAGGTTATTCCCATCATATATCATTGAAGAAGGAGTTAATACTAATAATCTAAATGAAAATATAAAAAAGAACAAGACACTGAAACATTAAAAGATAACAGTCGCAACTGAGACACGAACCCAGGATCTCTTGTCTTACCGGGATGAATGTCGATGGGAATAACCTTCAATAGTTATAAAAAGAGTGATGGGAATAACCTTCAATAGTTATAAAAAGAGAGTTGTTCTAATAATAAAAAAAATAATGTGTTTTCTCGTTTAAATCAACTGAACATAAGCCACTAGGCCACTCATAATTCTTGTGTAGTATTTGAATATAAGCAGACATTTTTGATGCCCCTGTTAACAATATTTTAAAAGAACTGTATGCAGCGGTGAAAAAACGAATGTTGTGTCTAAATACTACAAACAAATATATGTACCACTGTGGCGGGCTGCAAACAACAGTTCAGTAAATTGAACATCCTTCTGTCTAAATGCAGTGTGATGTAATTTTTTTTTTAAATAATACAAATCTTGGCATCCCTAAAATCTCGTCGCCCTACCTTCAGGTAGGCACTTGACTAAATTGCCAAAGTAAAGATATAAATTCAAATTTTTGGTTCAAAATTTGATGTTGATGGAGCAAAATATCAGATATTCTGCGAAATCATGATGGTTTAATTTAAACAAATTACATTTAATTAAATAAGCACGTATTTTAAAACTAAGCTCGCGCCTGTGCAATGTTTATAGAAGAAAAAACAGATGAAGTGAATTTGAGCAATTATAGCGAATAATAATTATTTATTGCAAAAATTATTCTAGAACAAAACCGTTTCCTGCAATTAGACGTTGAGTGTAATGGAAATGAAATTTATAAAAATATGCAGGATGCCATAAAAAAAACAGGATGTGCAGGATGCGAGATGAATCTATAATAAATCGGAAATAGAATCGAGACAGGAAATATGAAGTGTCAAATTGACAAGACTTACCGACTCCAAATAATTTGAGTTTTACGGGCTGCCACATTTTCATGTTTCCCCAAATCACCAAGGATCTCACTCACGTATCGCAACTCATTTTATAACATCCACAATTCATTGAGCCATTATAGTAAAAATTAATCAATAACAAATAACATGGCCGCTACGCAGAATAAAGACAAACACCAACAGACAAAATACTACGGGAACTAAATGAATGAAGTTGACGTTTGGTTTAGTGATGGTAGTATCGAAATCGATATTTTGTGGGTGTGGGAAAACCTCGATAAATTGTTTTGAAAAATTTACGTAACATTAATTTATATTAATTTTCATTGAAAAATCAGTTTTTCTACTACCTATTAGCATTTGCTTTGGTATTTTTGATTAATAGGCATTTAACATTGTGTAAATTGGTTAATGTGGGATATCAAAATGGAAAATAATAAAATACAAGCCCCTTCAGAAATTATACAAATAAGTTTAGTTCCTTTGAATATTGTTGGACTGAGTGTGTAAAATGCTGAAATGAAGTGGTTGGGCTCAGGTGATAGAGCGTGAAGAGGAGCATAATTATTATTTTGAATAATTTGGCGGACACGATATCGTTAGCCAATGATACAACAAGCGAATGCGAAAACCTCGCACCGGACGAAATAGGGTCGCACCCGCGACCCGCCCACCTGCAGGCTGATAGAAAGTGGGGAGGAGAACGAAACGTGGGAGAAGAGATAAACATATTTTTTAATTAAATTTCTTAAAACTTTATGCAGGATTATTCTGATTTGCTGTTACATAATGTTTATATCGATTTACTTTACCAACACTGCGAAATTTCTTGCCAGATGAAACTATCGTAAAAAACGTATCCAAGTAGGCGACTGATGGTTTATTTATGTAGGCGACTTTCTTTTGTGCGTTAATTACATACCCGTTTCAATAAATTGTGCCAAAGAAATTTTGTAATAATAAAAAAATACGATCTAGAATTAATCAATGAGAAAAACTTATTAATTTAGAATGCTGTTGAAGGGGTGCTTAGATGTACATATTTTTAAATGATTGGTCATACACAGTGGTGTAGCTAGCATGGGTGGCACCCGGGGCGGATACCACAACAGGGGGGGGAGGGGGCGTAATGGGATAGGTTCTAACATCTATGAGTTATATTGGGATGGGGTGGGGCAAAATGGGATATCATCGTGGACTAGTTGATGCAGGTATCGGCTCTCTTGCATTCTTGTATAATTTCTTTTCCACGATAGGGTGTCACCCCTCATCGGGGTCGGGTGTCACTCCTCGTCAGGTGTTTTAACATTTTGCCACGAATTGGTATTAATAACGTAGACCATTTGAACAAGTTTTATAATACAGCAGCTCTCATTGACGGTTACACAGGGTTTTAGCGTTAGGGACGTACAACAAGTTATTCCTGACAATATTTGGAGTAAAAAATGTAAATGAAATTTTCTCCGGTGACATTTTTTTTTTCTACTAAAAAACTTTAAAAAAATCACTAAGCATTAGACAGTTAGGGCCGGGGTAAGGGCATGACTGAGTGATCAGTGATGACATGCGAAAGATTGTTTTTTGTTTAAAATAAAAAAAGAAATCACCGGAGACCAAATTTCCATGAAATTGTTTTACTCCAAATAATGGCGGGAATCACTGGTTAAAGTAAGTCAAGCACGTCCATTAACACCCTGTATATTATCTCATTCAACATCATCTCAATGTTAAATGAACTAGACAGAAAAAGCCGAAAGGCGGGATTAGTCATGAACATAGAAGAGACCAAAGCTATGACAAGAACCAAGAAGCAAGAACCTATCAGAATCCATAACAATCTGATGGACTATGTGTATGAGTATGTATACCTAGGTCAAATAATTTCTCCTGTAGATTTAACCACAAAAGAAATAGACAGACGTATTGGAAATGCTTGGAAACAATATTGGGGTTTGAAAGAAATATCAAACGGAAACTTTTTGATATCTTCATACTTCCTAGTATGAAGATATCAAAAAGCTCATAGCTCGAAACTATTAAGAAACAAACAAGAACAAAAGATGTCATAAAAACAACAAAAAAGCTTAAGTGGAAGTGGTCAGGCCACACAATCAGAGGAAGTGAAAAATGGTCAAAATTAGTCATGAATTGGTTCACAAGTGACAAGAAGAGAAAACGAGGCAGACCATTTAGACCAGGGGTGGGGAACCTGCATCCAGCGGGCCGCATGCGGCCCGCGAGGCCCTTTGGTGCGGCCCGCGGGCACTTTTGGTGCGTCCTGCTGAAAGAACCACAAAAAATTACACAGAATGGGATGATTTTTTCACGGTGTATCAGATGCATTTTTAAGACATTATTGAAAAAGTGCGTTGTGTTATCTGAGTTTTGAATATATTGCCAAACTTCTGAAAGTTAAGTAGTTAAATTAATATAAAATCATTCCATTTAAATTATTTGAAATAGTTAAATAAACATAAAATCATATACGTGTTCTAATTTAATCTAATTGCATACGATAAATATGCTACAAAATCCAGAAAAACCATTCACTTAATCTGAGTACAATTTAATTTATGCCTATGGACTAGTGGCCTCCTTCGCAGACTTCATTCTTAAGGTAAAACCAATCTTCTGTTCACAATGCAAATTCCTGTTGCGGATTCATCTGCTAACGCATTTCGAAGTAAACCGTTCTTGCGTTCCGACTGCAAAATTCAATTTAATTAAAGCTGGGGACTAACAATCCAACTCGCTCTAACGGTAAAACCAGTTTTGTGTTAAAAATGCAATAAAAAAATTGCAAGTGTGGTTTAAGCTGCTTACGCATTTTGTGGAAAACCGTTCTCGTTTTTGAAGGGCATATATAAAATTCTACTTGCTTTTGTGCTGCCAGAAAAGCCATTTTCATGTACTGAGTGTAGTTTTGATTCCCTGCGTACAGATTCACCCTGTATCTAAAACCAGTTCTGTGTTTAGAATGCATCGAAAACATTTGAGGTGTAGTTTCATTTATTGACGCATTTCTTGCGTTAGAAGTGCATTTATAAAATTCTAGTTCCGTAAGTACTTTGTGCTGCCAGAATTGGAGGAAAGCCATTTTCATATTCTGAGTGTAGTTTCAATTCCCCGTGTACAAACTAACTTTAAAATGAAAACCAATGTTCAGTATTCAGAATGCAACGAAAAAATTCCAGGTGGGGTTTCATCTGTTAACACGTTTCGTAGGAAACCATTCTCGTGTTTCAAGAGCAGTTATAAATTTGTAGTTGCATTTGTGCTGCCAGTATTGTAGGAAAGAAATTTCACGTTCTGAGTGTAGTTTGAATTCCCCGCGTACAGATTCACCCTGTAATTAAAACCAGTTCTATGTTAAGAATGCAACAAAAACATGTCAGGTGTGATTTCATTTGCTGATGCATTTCTCATCTTGGAAGTGCATTTATAAAATTCTAGTTGCGTAGTTTGTGCTGCCAGAGTTGGAGGATAACCATTTACATGTTCTGAGTGTAGTTTTAATTGCTGCATGCAAATTCAACCCAAATTAAAACTACATTTGGGTTCAGAATGCAACGAAAAATTTCAGTTGTGGTTTCATCTGGTGATGCATTTTGAAGGAAACCATTCTTGTGTTCAAAGTGCAGTTACATTTTATTCTAGTTAATCATTTGCATGTTCTGGGTGTAGCTATAATTAAGGAGCGTAGGCAGTTATGTAAGTTCTTTGTTTCGAATGTGCCCCCCCCCCCTCCCCCACCCCGAGACGGAAATTGATGTGCGGCCCGCGGGTTCAAGTATGAACATCCAAATGGCCCGCGGCGCTAAAAAGGTTCCCCACCCCTGATTTAGACCAACAATACTCAACCTAGCCAAAGAAACATTCTACCAGAATAAATGCGATGAGATAAACGACGACCTCAAGAGAGGAAATGTAGAAAGAGCTCACGCTGCGGTGAAAGACTTCTTTGGGATGAGAGTTGGAAAAGGTAAGGCAATAGAAGGAGAAGACGGCAAAATACTTTTCGAAAATGACCAAATAGGAGAGAGATGGAAAAGATATCTAGAAATGCTGTACAATGGAAAGGCAAATACTGACAACGAAACATTGATAGAAAGAGAAAATGAGGTAGACGCAGATGATTTGGGAGATCCAATCACTAGAGAAGAGTTTGACCTCGCACTGAAAAACCTCAAAAACGGGAAAGCACCCGGAATCGATGACGTTCCGGCTGAACTCATTAAGCCAGCAGGAAAAGGAACTACAGATGCCCTGTTTAAAATGATACAGACAATGTATAAGACTGGAGAGATACCGGAGGATTTCGAGAAATGCCTAATTGTCGCATTACCAAAGAAGGCAGGCACGACAAAATGTGAACAACACAGAACTCTTAGCCTAATATCCCATGCCTCAAAAATATTGACTAATATCATTCTAAAAAGAATCGAACCAAAAGTAGAGAACATCCTTTCCGGAGACCAGTATGGCTTTAGAAGAGGTGTAGGAACCAGAGAAGCAATATTGTCGCTACGAATACTACTAGAAAAAAGAATAAAAAGAAACCAAAACACATTCATCGCATTCATAGACCTGGAGAAGGCTTTCGACAAAGTAGAATGGAAAAGACTCTTCGAGATTCTGAAGAGAATTGATATCAAATATAGAGATAGACGAATAATCCAGGCGCTATACAAGAATGAGGCCGCTATAATTAGATGTGACAATGATACAAAAGAAGCCAGTATAAGACAAGGGGTGAGACAGGGATGCTCTCTGTCACCTGTTCTTTTTAACGTTTATATACAGAGTGCGATTGACGACTTGAGAGAGAGAATGAGTCACAGAAAAGGTGTAAAGATACACGGGCAAAAGGTGGATATGATAAGGTTTGCTGACGATATTGCTTTGGTTGCTGAAAGCGAAGAAGAACTGCAAGAGGCCTTAACAACCATGCAAAGCATTCTTCAAAACAACTACAACATGAAGATAAATAAAGACAAAACAAAGCTGCTGACTGTAGGCCGAACGCAACACCAGATGAGAGTAGAGATGGCAGGAGTTCCACTAAAGAACACCAAGGAGTTTGTCTACCTCGGGAGCAAAATAACATGGGACGGTCGGTCTAAGAGCGAGGTCGACAGCCGTATACACCAGGCTAGGCTTGCATTCAATAAAAGGTCGAAAGTAATTGAATCAAATAATATAGACCTAAAACTGCGAATACTCCTCATCAAGACCTATGTGTGGAGTATCTTGATGTACGGCTGCGAAACATGGTGCCTATCCGAAAGAGATAAACGGAGACTAGAGGCTTTTGAGATGTGGTCCTATAGAAGATTATTAGGAATTTCCTGGAGAGACCACATTACAAATGAGGAGGTTCTCCAAAGTATCGAAGGAGGAAGGCACCTGCTCAGGACCTTGTCCGAAAGGCGTGCAAGATGGATCGGACATGTTATACGACAAGAAGGTCTCTTGCATACCATAATGGAGGGTATGACCGAGGGGACAAACTCTAGGGGACGCCCACGCCGAGAGTACCTGGACGACCTGCTGGTGGACGTGCGCTGCTCATCATATGCAGAATTCAATAGAGCCGCACAAGACAGGGAAGAATGGAAAAGAAAATTAAAGGAAATTGCTGCAAACCAATCCCAGGATTGAAACCAGAGAGAGAGACTCAACCTGCGGCCCGCCAAGCTATTGTGTGCGGCCCTAAACACTTTATTATCAGGAACTTGTTTAAAAAAAAATCTATCATTCAAAATTTCATATATCTTGAGATCCGTTTTGACTTTGACGCACATCTGGTATAAGAGTGAGATACGTTTTTTAGATTTTCACGACCAAAAGTATTTTCGTTATTTGTTTTTGGGGTGTTATGCCGTGTTGCGCTACCTCCTTTAGCCAACGTTTCGAACAGCGTTACAGTGTCTATCATCAGGGCAGATGTGTAAGAGTGTTGCTATTGCACACGCTAGATTTATTCCCAAAAAACAAATATTAGACACACAAGTATGCGCGCAAATAATTTATAAATAAAAGTGCCACTTCTAGAAACCATTGCATTAATTATAATACATAAAAAAACTGGTTTATGTCACTGGTTAGTCAGATTTTTTTTCGTCATACCAGTAGAGTGTTGCGGCCCACGTAACTTTACAAATACCTGTATGTGGCACGAAGAGAAAAAAGGTTGAGTATCATTGATTTAGACTTAGACGGTGGGTTGACGACATCAAAGCCATAGCAGGTGGTACATGGACAAGAGTATCTAATGATGGAGAGAAATGGCGACAGTTGAAGGAGGCCTTTGTCAATTAGTGGCATACAGACGCGTATACAGTGGCATTAGATGCATGATAAGTGTTGTAAATGTAATTTACTGTCTGAATAAAGGCTATTATTATTATTATTATATTATCTCAACAGCTGCTCCATGGTTTGCTGTTTGTTCTTTCCTTTAAAACAGTGTTATTCTCAACACATAAAGTTTGTTCCTAGTTTCTGATTGACCGTTATAGATTATGTCAGGACTGGAAATTACATAATATTATTATTGGAGTGATAAATAAAATAAATGTGGTCATTATTTTCAAAACTGTTTAAACCACTGATGATATAAGAATGTGGTTTAAACAAATAAAACCAGATGAGAGTAATCTTCCAACGCATTTTATATTTCATAAATAAATAGTACAGAACAGTAAAAAATCAATAATTTAAATTTAAGCAGCTTCACACATATGTACCTACATAATATTATGTAATATGTCCGTATCAGTACTATTTACAATAATTTTTTTATGATCAAATATAGGCACTTCTCTTCGACCGACAAAATAAAAATGGTAAACATATTCTTATGATAATAAATTAGCACCGAAAACAAACAAAATATTTTTTGTACGTACAGCTAATCTATTAAAAAAAGCAGGTTAACAAATCTGGGGTTCCATTCATAGGAACCTATCTTATGTATATGCATAATTGGCAGAGATAAGTCCCTGTGATCCTAACCCTCAGACTATGATCGCCCAAACTTTAAATAATAATTTTGTACATATACACATCACAAAAAAAAACATAAGAATCTAATAATTAATACCTATGAAGCTAATCAATATACAAAATTATTCAAATTACAAGTCAGCTTTTAGTCGTAAGGATTTCGTTAAATAATTAGGAATTAGGCCATTCGTACACTGAGATATGTACTTACAAGCTAAGTGACAGCGATGCAACAGTTGCCTACTGATATGCTAATCTTCAAAGTTTATTTCGTACACGGCGCTACCTGAATTATACTGAACTGAAGGCAATATTGTTCTTCTCTATCTTTATTACATGCGTAAAAAACGATCTAAAAGAAGATTTTGGGTTCACCCAAATCATATGTTTGAATACAAAAGAGATATGGTATGATGTCCGCCCGACTATCGGCGAACTACTATTTAATGGGAATAGTTTGCATACAGAAAGAATTTGTTCATTTAGTTGATTTTTTTTAGCACGGTCAACAATATAGTTTGAATATGGAAAGAATTCATTCATTTAGTTTAATGTTCGTTTAGTTTATTCGTTAATTGGTTAACAAAATCGGCGACACCAGGAAGCACAGTCCCACCCAGTAAAAACTGTGGATAGCACATCTCTTATATTTCAATATCTTTGGGTTCACCCATACAATGAAATAAATATTAATTGCAGGGCATTCGTTGTCGCCAAGGAAGTAGATGAGGATGCTGTCAAATTAACTTTTATTTTTCCAACCTCAATCCACACTTTTCCGCAAAATCCTTTCTTACATATTCCGGTAAATTATAGCTCGTCATGTTGTGTGCGAACACTAACAAAATAGAATGGCGGATACTCATGAGCGACGCATATGCTATACGCACAAAACTCGAGTCACTTATAACTATCTCAGTATACGAATGGCCTTAAAGATAAATAACAGGCCAACTGATAAACTTGGATACATAATACTCTTTGAATAAGCGTAGGCATAATTTCTGGGTTTAGTACTTAAGGATTAATTTTTTTTCACTAAATTGAAATGTAAAAAGACAGACAAAAAAAATCAGCTACCTTAATGTAATGCCATGCCAAAGGAAGATAAAGACAGCCTACACAATGAGAAAGCTACATTTAATACATACATAAATTAGAAAAATAAACAATTTGTCAAAAGTAATCATTTAACCACAAAAAAACATATACATACATATGTATATGTATAGTATCAAAAATAAAGTATGCTTTGTTATAATTAAAAATAGACAGTAGCGGTTCTTCAAGGCGGGACAATAGGGGTGGTCCCTGCCAGATATTCACATACCTAAAAAAAATAATTGGTGCTTTGTCTTCACCGAAATAAAATAATTCTTTAAATGTAAAAACAATCAACATTAAAATGTGGAAAAACATAGAATAAAGAATGCAACCCTAGAAGTGCCTTCCATTTAAATTTAAATGGAAACAAACTATCCATTTAGTCCAACCCCTCAGCGTTTCGTCTCACTTACACTCGCCTGAAATCGTAGATATCCATTTCATTTGAATTTCGAGAGCAGTTTTGTATGGAATTGTAGGCCCAAATTGGTCCTATAATTGGATCACGAAACACGGATTTTCTTGTATTATTCTTTATTCTATGCGGAAATATTTAATAAAAATTTATTTAGGATCATTTTCAAGCTCGAACTTTGGTGAAGTACCAGGGAGACCACTTTGTGCCTTGCTAGCCTTAGTAGCTTAGCGATGCGAATCGACAGTAAGAGTACTCTGATGCGAACCTAGTGTGCACATGGGGATATTCCGAGGTGTCTTTCTCGATCCTATGCAATCCGCGCATGTATGTCGATTTCAAGTGGGGTCTCCTCCGATCGTGAACATGAACGTTTGCTTGAACATTACTATAAACATTGGCAATGGGGTGTGGCCTTGCACATTTTTGTATGCGTCTACAGTAGGGCCATGCCCTCACCATTTCCAACGTTTATAGTAATATTCAAGAAAATATGTAAGGAAATGTTCATGTTCACTACGTTCACATGGTTGGAGGAGACCCCTCTTCATATAGCTCGGGGACTGACCATTAAATCCCCTCATGACGAATATTATTGGACAATTAAGTTCAAGAAAGTATCCTGGTTTTGGGCGGTTGAAATAAGTTCAATGATCACCTTGCAGGATTTTGCATTATTTTTATTCCACTATGTTATAAAAAGAAATAGGTTTAAAGATTTTAATTTATTTTGTGTTTGGACAACTGATTAGATACATTAGATATATATTCCATGCATAAAAAATATCAGTCCCCACCATCGAAGAAGTGCTCGAGCCGCCAATGACAAAGGAAGATTCACTTTTCACTTTGAAAACTGAAATACAATTCTATTCTTCCTCTTCCTGTGATAATCACTATATTCCATGAATTTTTCAAGAAAATTCTCACATCAGTAATTACTTATTAATATTATAAGCTAAATTCCAGGTCAGCGTAAAATCAATTAAATAAATAAAAGTAACAAATAAAAAGTGAAAATTTAAATTAAATAAGCTAACCAAGTAAATGAATTCCGTGATATTTCCTATTAAAGTAAAAACCATTGTTTGTCAGCCCAGCTAGATTATGCTAAAACTCCCAGCACCGATCTGTCAACGCAGCTAGACCGTGCTAAAAGTTTCACAGCACAGATCTGTTGGTACAAGCTTAGCTGACATGTGTTGTATAAAAGGCATTGACATAGGAAACAAAAAAAGTCCAATCTAAATCAATTTATTTGCAAAACAATATTTTTCAAGACTTTATTTTACTAAACTGAAAAATTGCAGAGGGCAAAAATGTTACATTACATCTATAATTTAGACAAACCTAAAAAAAAATTCAAATAAAATTAAAAAATTCCAACTGCATTCTTTTTGTAGAATTACGACCCTTTGCAATAACAAGGTTCCATATGTCGCGGTAACGTCATGTGATAATGCGATCTATAACAAGTTTTAGAATTTATTATCACACAACACTACCACAACAGATGGAACCTTGTTATTCCAAAGGGTCGATTCCTTAACGGGAACCCCCTTGATTATAAATTTAACCTACATCAAAATATAAAAAGATTTTCTAGTTTGAAATAATTTTACAAAGATGGTTTCACAGAAAATTATTATATACATAGATAGTAGACCAAAATGAAATCGTTTTTGTCAGGTAATTGTACACTTGTATCCAAATCATGAACAAGTTCAATAAACTACCTACCTTAATAAATAATTAACCTACATACTTTACGCAAATTGCATGTACATATAGAGGTATGTAAATATATCATACTACAATGTAACTTTTCATTCGCATTTGTTTTTTCCTCATCTCTTCATTTTGGCAGCTTTCAATAATTAAAAAAAAAATTATTCAAAGCAAATTCACACCATTTTTTTAAAATCTTATTTTTAATATTACAAGAAAATATGGAAAAGTGCATTTAGCAAGGTTTGATATTTTCCAATTTTACAATCAACAACTACCAAGTTGTAGTATACTAAACATTAATCATGATTTTTTGTACTTTCGTTAAAACAAATAATGTATCAAGAAACTGTTAATTTTTTTCCCTAACATTTATGGCAATTGACTTGTGAATTTTAGCCTTCTCAAAAATTATGATTATTATAAAATAATATTATTTGAACGTCAAATACTCTGAAAAAAAACATGACAAAGGAAAAGCACTCAGGATGAATCGGCATAAAAGCATTCAACCTGAACGAAAACAATTAATATTTTTACAATATAATATTTTAAGTCATCGCTTTGGATTGCATACATAAGTAGATAATAAGTATGCAAACTATGCATCACAATTCTGGAAACAAAAATGCTAGATTTCGATAAATTAACTATTAATACAAATTACTACACAGAGTCTGATATTAGCTATGAAAAGAAAGTATAAGCAATAAAATTTAAGAAATACATAGTAGATAAAACACTCCATGTCCTGGGGAATATTTTCATCAATATCATTGGTATTTTAACTGTGATTCAAAAGAAACGTATTTCCAAAGGCGAGTTGAAACAAACTTAACTCCTCGGGCTAATTTCTTTGGTTTTGCAAACAAAAATCTATCGCCCATAGTCAATATGATTGCTTTTGGGAACAGTTCAAATATTGTATGGTCTCATAGAAATCGTTGTTCTCTTACTGTTGTGGTGAGAAATGTGGTCTAAGTCTAAACGGTGTTAGAAAGAGCTTTAAAATCAAATCTAGAAGTTAACCACAGACGAATTCAAATGTATGCCTACATGAAACTAAAGGTTCCAACAGCAATTTGAGAAAAAAATTGTGAAACTTTTTTTTGTTCATTATTTTTATAAGAAACGACGAAAAAGTAAGGTGACAATAATGTTTAAAATTTCTCTAATTAAAGTTTTTTTTTTCATTATCAGTAATGAATTGACATTTCTTGACAAGGATTACGCGGTTAACGCACCGTCATCTCTGGCATTAGGGTAACTACTTTTAAGAGTTGGTGTCTTAACACAGTACTAGTATTTCGCTTGTTAGCGCGATACAGAATACCGCATTTAAGAAAACTGTCAAAATGTGTTGTACATGGCCGATTTAATTTAAAGCATTACGCTGTCACAAAAGATAGAGAATCACCCTTCTGATCTTGTCACAATTAAACTAAAAGCAGATTGTCATTGATACTCCGAGAAACATAAATTCAGAAAGATTTGTAATATTGAACGAGTTACAACCTCAGATCATTAAGTACCTTATTGAGTAGTTAGTTAATTTTGTCATTTTTAAAGTATAGGTCAGTAATATACATATACTCAATACAAATTTAAATCTTCATGTGTATCGCAAATTGCAAAACAATAGATTAGTACAGGCAAATCATTTTAAAGAGCGCACATTTGAATGTATTTATGCACACCGATAGTGGTTCAAAATGGTTTGAAATAGTTG
This sequence comes from Limnephilus lunatus, assembly GCA_917563855.2. Classification (NCBI taxonomy): domain Eukaryota; kingdom Metazoa; phylum Arthropoda; class Insecta; order Trichoptera; family Limnephilidae; genus Limnephilus; species Limnephilus lunatus. The sequence continues at coordinate 65,574,306 of OU830597.1, read as the reverse complement.
TAACAACCGCCTGCAGTTCTCTCTTACCACAAAGTAGTCCTTCAATACAGAACACCACTAACCAAGCAAGAATCTCGTTGAAATGATTCTACTGTACATAAAATGGATTATAATTTCAATTGACATATTAAAATAAAGTGTCAAAATATAATACGTACTCATACATATAAATACATTACATATATAATTGAATTATTAAGCAATTACCATGTAGAATATTTACAACAACTTAATCAAATTATGGTAGGTATTATAAAATTAGTTTCTAAAGATCGTATTAAATCTAGAGGAACCATTATTTCCACAAAAAAATTATAAACATTTAAATTCACCTGCATAGATTTAGATTACATATTAATAAGTAAAATATATATATCAACAAATAAATAAGAGATTGAACACAAGAAAACATTTCAGATGTTATCCTATTCTCTTTATCCAGTGAAGGTCAGCAAGTCAAAATAAACAGGCTGCTTATCTTTCCCACCACAGTAGTAAAATTGTATAATACATTATGTGAATTAATTTATTAACTTCTAGACAAATAATAATTTACTATGACTCTTGGATATATGCGGCGATGTGTCGGAAGGCGTAGGGATGAGGTGGTAGCCATTCCGGAGGGATCCATTGGTATATTCTGATTTTTCTATATTAAAACTCCTAACTAATGGATGTTCAGTGGATTTCTGACTAAGTGGTAATACTGGTGTTTTCTTCTGGTCTTTTCGCTGATCATATTTTGCCTGTAACAGTAAATACATTTATTGATTATTTTGAGATTTAGGACAGTGGTCCCCAACCCCCGGGCTGCCCAAGGCCCTGCTTAAAAATAAAAATTACCTAAAAAAATCGAACATCTATCAATACAGATAAAAATGAATCGCTGAAATGTATGTACGCGCATAACTTCCGAACGACTGCACCAAACTGGATAATTCTTTTTTTTTGTGTTCATTATTTTTTATTTTTTTTATTTTTATTTATTTATCTATAATAAAATATATTTACAATGGTTTTATGTATATGCCTGTCTCACTAGGGTATACCTGTGTCGAGGACAGGACAAGGTTTGTATAAAACTACTGGTGAGCTCTGACATTACGAAATTTGTATTGTTATTTCACCGAGGCGGAACGACATGCACATCTTCATCCTCTTTTCATTTTCCAAAAGTATTGGTGCTTTGTGATCAATTTTAAATACATTACAATATAAAAGAATCAGCTTTCTTACAAGTATCAAACTCAATATATTACCGAATTATTTTTTTTTTTTTATGTGAATACCGCATAAGAGTCCCAACTGCTCCCAACCGCCTGGAGCCAGTGAGACTATGGCATTCCCAGTGAGGCTGAAGGTAATGGGGTGGCGAAGGAGATGAGGAAGAATAAAGGTGGGGAAGTATCTGGCTATTCAGATCTAGTCACCAAACATGGCTAAGCCATTTAAAGCAACGTTTCAATTCTGAATGGTTGTCTTACACCAGGAGTATCTTCCACTCTCGAACGTGACGCAAACTTTCATTATATTATTTTCAAATAGTCAAATTGTGAAATAATACAAATGAAAAAAAAAAAGTTTACTTGCGAACGCTGGGATTTGAACCTGCGACCACCAGATTTCTAATCGAGAGTCTTACCTCTCGACCATGGAGGCCGTTAAAACATAACTGGATTCAAATTATAACTGGATTGTTCTCACGTAAGGCGTAAGGGAGAACATCTGTAAGAACATATTATGAATAAATAAATATAAATTAGAGTCTCAAAAGTAAGAGATTCTAGAATACGTATGTGACATTGAGATCTAGGTCATAAGGCATTGGAGACAATTAAAGGTCTTATCGTATATTGCTGGCTTACAACTAAAATCCTCTAAGGACGTAAAACAGGTTTTCATTGTAGATCATGTTTCTGATAAATTATTATTATAGAGAATTTAAAAAAATCTATATTGGCATTACCAAGCCTCTCAGCGCATGCAATTATGTATAGTGGATTTACATAGGCATATTTCTCTCAGCGTATACAGTAAGTGGATTTGCGTATGCATATTGCACTCAGCGCACACAAGTATGTATAGTGGATTTGCACAGGCATATTGCTCTCAGCCCATTGTGGATTTGACTATGGGTAGAGTTATTTTTTTTAGCATTGGTTATTTATTATTTTCAGTCGAAATTTTGAGTCAAAACTGCACAAGGTGGATTTTAGTGGTTATACATATAAAATAGTTTATTTATTTATGCATCTACGTATATAAGAAAGTTAACTTTTTTTTTTGGCCTTGCCTGTCTCACTAGGAAATCCTGTGTCGAGACAGACTAGTTTAGAAATATTTTATAAATATTAAATAAAATACATTTTTCAATAAAGTAAAAATATTTGACAAAAAATTTCAGGTTGGTAGTAGTGGTAACAATAATGGGATAAGAGGATTATATTTGGGTGAGGTGACTAATTATTGCACGACCTTTTTCGATGATCCATTGTTTTATCAGAATTTTGTATTTGTTAATGTTATTCGATTGTCTTGTTTTGTCAGGTAGGTTATTGTATATTTTAGACGCAATGTATTTGAAATTTCTTTGACCAAATGTTGTGTTTGTTTTAGGTGTTTGTATGAGTTCTTTGGTTTTGTGCCGCGTGTTTACAATATTTGGGTATTTTCATAAAATGTATTTGTTTTATTTTTAAACAGATGAGTTAAGATTGTTTTTGTGTAAATTTGTCGAATATCTAATACATGGATATATGTATTAAATTTGAGGAAAACACTGTAGAAGTAAAAGTAAACCCAACACAGTCTTATCCTAGAGAGGATAAAAATTTCTATGTTATTAACAATACCTACCATGTAAAGAAACAAATAAATATAAAACTTAAAAAGATAAACTATACCTTATTATAACCCAGGACACCGAGTATAGCCATCAGCATCCCTACAATGTTCATGGAAGTAACAGGATTTCCTAGAATGCACAGCGACACGGCGATCACAAATATTCTCTTGGAAGCATTGGCCACTGCGTAGGTCAGTGGCGCCACCAGAGATATGACGCTGAAGGCAACTATGTTTTGTATCCAACATAAAAACCCATCAGCAAACAGAAGGCCAATTACTTTGGGGGATCCGGAAATCTGTGAAAGTTTACAAAATATTATAAAATTACATTCATAACACGTGTACAGAAAAATACACCACAAAAAAAAATTGGTGCGCAAAAGCGGTTTTATCAAGAAGTGTACAAACAATAAAACTGTGTAAAAAATAATAGTATCGCTTTCATGAATCAAACTAAGCAAAATTTAAGTTAAGGAAAAATTTTAAATAAAACATTTAAGCAGTAATTTTACACCACTAGGGGATTTCTCAATCTATTTCTTTGATACATTTTTTGATTGAGAATTTTGAGGAAAATGTTGTCAAACTAAAATATAAAAATATTCTATTGAGTGAAATTAAATATAGTAGTACTTATTGTTAATGCAATAATTCATTTTTAGTTTTCACCCTGGAATGCATAAAACAATAGTGTTTAGATTTTTTTAACTTGACCTTTTGTGTGCCGTCATTGCCAATAGGCAAAAAAAAAAAAAATTCACCAATTCCCTATGCTGGGGAATCACTTATTATAGATTATGTACTATTCTTATAAATATATAAACACATTATCTGAGAAGACGGGAAAATTAAACAAATTTTTTTTTGTAAAATAAAAAAAAATAAGTTATTATGAAAATAGAATCAGCTGGCGGGCGGTGAAAGTTTAGCGATGGCATACCAAGAATTGAAAACAAAACCTATGTACAAATGAAAAATCGATTGAATGTGTTATAAAAATATATTTTTATACATATATATCATGCTGTGTTCTTACCAGGTGTGGGTCATTGATCACATGTGAAAAGTCAAATATCAGCCAAATGGGAAGGAACAGGAATAAAGCCAACCTTCCGAGAATATGCAATAACCTTAAGTGATGTATTCCGGTGTCCTGGAGAACCTGAATAAGAGAAAATATTTCATTAAATGAATTTATCAGAATAAGAGAAAATAATTCATTAAATGAATTTATCAGAATAAGAGAAAATAATTCATTAAATGAATTTATCAGAAAAATATCAGGAAAATACATTGTAGCATATAATTATTACAGCCTGTAATTGAAATCTACTACAATATATTAATGTCTGATCAAAAACTACCGCTACTTTCTAACAGGAGAACTATTATTGATATTCTTATACTTTTTAAATAATTGAAAAACCTCATAGACTGCCCTCATATGCTAAGTTTTATAAATATTCATGTCCTTGTTAAATCTACTCGACTCCACTAACTTTTTCAATGTGACAACCATAGCACTAACTACATATACATATCATTCACCTCTAGTGCGATTTCACCGAATTATACAGACCTTTTCAATATTATAAATTGGACTACTATTGAGTGATAAAAAAATCTGCACTGGACAAATAATACACAAAACGAGTTAGAGTTAACAAGTTCATATAAAAATTAATAATATGTTGATATCCGTCCAATAATAAAAAGCTGATGCGATCTACTTTTAAAAGTTTCCATACAAAATAAATTAATAAAAACTGAAAATAAATAAATATGCATGAATAATGTCAAAACTAGATGGCAAATATAAATAAATAATTAAATTCACAAAAAATCGAAATCGGAATTCATGCCCCTTTATGGGAGGAGTTTAAAAATACTTATACGATACGATACGATTGTACCACCCCAGCCAGGAGCACTCCTGTCCCGGTGAGACCGGTACACCAGGGGGCACTGTTTGTTAGGACTGGAACACGTGCTCTGAGGATAGGAAGGAGGTTGGAGTTTAATCGACCGGCATACATGGCAACCTGGAGCCAATATTGGAATATAGGATGGGCAGGAATAAAGGAAATGATTGAGCTATATATATATAAATATCGTTTCTCGCCTTTCGCTTATTTTGCTTCCGGTTTCTTCTCGCTTCCAGCTTATTGCTTTCCGTTTTCATCTTCCCACTTCCCGCGTATACATATGTATGTTTCGGTTGTTGCCTCCTGCTGCTTCTAGCTTCTCGTTTCCGGCTTCCCTTTATTTATGTTTTCCGCCATACGCTTGCCATAGCAGGGATTTTTTCTCTTCTCTCTCTTCTTGGTCTTCTTCTCTTCTGGGTTCTTATTGTCACTTCATGGCTCTTTTCGCCTCTTCTTGGATCTTCTCGATTCTTCCTGGCTCTTCTTGCCTCTTCTTAAATCTTCTCGTCTTTTCTGGGATCTTATCGTCTCGTTTTGACTCTTCTTGTATCTTCGCGGATCTTCTTGGTTTTTTTCGCCTCTGCTTGGTTCGTCTTGTCTCTTATTGTCGTTTCTTGAATCTTCTGTCTCTTCTTGGCTCTTGTTAGCTCTTCGTGGCTTTCCTTGGCTCTTCTTACTTCTTCTTGGATGTTCTAGCCCTTTTTTGGCTTGGCTTGTCTCTTCTTACCTCTTCTTGAATCATCTTGTCTCTTCTCGGCTCTTCTTGACTCTTCTTGACTCTTCTTGGCTCTTCTTGCTTCTTCTCGTCTCCACTTACCTCGTCTTGGCTCTTCTTGGCTCTTCTTGTCTCTTCTTGCCTCTTCTTGGATCCTCTTGGGCCCCATCATCTCTTCTTGGCTCCTATTACTTCTTTTTGCCTCTTCTCACCCCTTCTTGTCTCCTCTTTGCTCTTCATGAATATTCTAACCGACTTTTCTTGTCTATTCTTGTCTCCTCCTGTATCTCCTTGGCTCGATTCAACTCTTATTGCATTTTATTCTTCCATCTTGGTTCGCCTTGTCTGTTTTTTTGCGTTTTCTTGCGGAGTTTAATCGACAAGTACGTAGATGAAAGAATCAAGGAGATGATTGAAAGTTGTTTACTCGCTTCCCACCTCTTTATGCTTCCCATTCTGCTTCCAACCACTCCCTTGTTCAATTTTGCGCCTCTACCGGTCTCTTCTTGCTTATTATTATTATTGTTTTTTGTCGTGGCTCTTATTGGTTCTTTCTTGACTTTTTTATTTTCTTTCCACTTCTTGCTTTATCCTGCTTCCACTAGAATTTTTTTTTTTTTAATCTTCTTGGTTCTTCTGTCTTTATATTGCTTTTTTTCTGCCTCTTCTTGGCTCTTCTAATCTCAGCTTGCATCCTCTTGCAAACTTCTTGGATCCTCTCGGCCTTTTTTCTTATCGTGGCCTTTCTCGTCTCTTCTTGCATCTTATTTTTTCTTGGTTCTTCATACTTTCCCTTGCCTATTCTTGCTTCGTGTCTCTTCTTGGGGTTTCCTGTCACAACTTATTTCTTCTTTTTTATTCTTGAATATTCGAATCAGATCATCAAATAAAATATCCTCTCTCAGACTTTTTCCCTCCATTTATCGTATTCATGTGGGAGGAGTTTAAAAATACTTGAGAAAAAACTTTTGGAAAGGTTGGAAAAGGTATTTTTGAGAATTTTTTTTACAGGTTGATTTCATTTTTTACAGGATTATTATAAAATAAACTGAATTTGCTACATTAAACAATAAAACCATATCCAAAAAGGGGTTTATAAGTAGGAGAGTTTGGACTTGAAAGTGATTTTGAAGTAAAACTTCTTTATGCACGCTCGACACTTGGGGGTAAACTGGTGAATGTGTTACGAAAAAGAATATATATATTTAGAAGCGTACGCTAATCGATGCGAACGGTGATCGGGTGAGGCGAACAATCGGGCCTTTACGCACGCTTGACTTATGGGTAAGGGTAGGGTGGGGGTAGGGTTAGGGAATAGGGAATGGGGGGAGTGTGGGGAGTGTGGGGAGTGTGGGGAGTGTGGGGATTGTGGGGAGTGTAGGGAGTGTGGGGGGGGGGGGTGTGGGGAGTGTCGGGGAGTGTCGGGGAGTGTGAGGAGTTTCGGGGAGTGTCGGGGAGTGTGAGGAGTTTCGGGGAGTGTCGGGGAGTGTGAGGAGTGTGGGGAGTGTGGGGAATGGGACAGGGACAGGGATAGGGATAGAGATAGGGATACCCGGCATGCGTTACAAGGCCACTTTAACATCGGGTCAAAAAAATTGTTATGGTTCCATCCCAAGTTAGTGAAGTTTTACTTCAGTCGTGTGGTCTAAAGCACACTATTTTTTTTTATAGAGCTAATACTTTATTTTTTATAGGCTTATTAAAAGACTTGTTCTACACACAGTATTTAATTGAAGCAACTATAATACTTCTAAACGATCAAATTTTCAAAACAAAAACATATAATTTTGAGTAATTTAGTATGGCTTCATCTTAATATTATTCAGAAGAATTACTTACTTTTTTAGAGTAAATATGCTGGAGTGAGAATCCAGCAGTTGAGATTAAGGCGCAGATTAATCCAATTCCATCGTAAGAAAGCTCGGTCATAGTTGCTATGGTAACTCCAAAGATAATGGGAACCAGGCTTAGGTAGACCTTGGATGTCTGCTTCTCTCCTGTTATGATTCTAGCCAATATGACGGTAAAAAGAGGCATGGTGGCTTTTACTGGAATAAATATACAACATGTTTAGAGATTACTCTTTCAGGAAGAAGGCCACATTTTTAGGTTTTAACACACATATAAAATTAATATAAAAATATGAGGTTTTCCTCATAAAGTTAAAAATAAATTTACACACATAAAAATTTAGAAAAAAAAATTTGGCTATAAAATGTCAATGAGGGTTTGCCTTGGAGAGAAAAAATGCATTCTTTCTTCACTAACATAGGTAATGAAGATAAAGGTGTTTTTTTTTTTAAATTGAAAAATAATGGCAAATAATGAAAAATATTAAAATTTCCAATGCTTCTAGATTAGAATGCCAGTCTCACGTCTCAGAGCTGTACTGCCGTGGTAATGGAACAGTATCTTCCATGAAACTCTCAAGGAAGAAGCTATGTTTTTACTTCACTCTCAATAGGCCTATTTCACCATACATTATAAGACCAAGGGTTAAAGTGTATTTAAATATAATAATAATATTTTTTTTTATTAAATTCCTTACACAATTACAAATTTTAGTATAATACATATAATAACACAATGTAATATTTGCCAAAATAGAATATTAACAAACAATAAAAAGGTTTTTTTTAATTTAAAAAAAAATCAGGGAATGGTGAAGATCTCACCAGTGAGGAGAGATTCTTTCAAGAATTAAAAGAATTTCCCTTTTCATCTCTGAATTTCTCTTTGAATCTCTCTTCTCTTATTCTCTCATTGTTTAATGGACTTGCCCTTGTAGTTTTATCAGAGGTATGATCAGTTTATAATAAATGATTCGGGAATTCCGAAAAGCCATTAGTGTCTAATATGAAATGCAGATCAATTATTTCATTTGAGTTAGTGAATGTGACAAAAGCTTAATATATTTGTGAGTTCATTTTCTGAACTATTAAAGATTGGTGTAGGACTGGAGTCGGCAGACCACTGCTTGCATCTCTTTGCATGGGCATTTGCAGCTTTCAGACATCAATTCCTATTTCACCTCCGCTCAACCAGCCTTGTGAGAAGGAGCTGCTGAAGGAACTTTGACTTGAACAACAATCAGCGTTGCCAACACAGCCTTTTTCGAGCTAGATTTAGCCCTAAATCAAGTTAGAAGCTAGCAGCTCCAAAAAACTTTTTAGCTCAGATATTCTAGCTCCTTGTTTTATATTATACTTGTAGAAAAATCCCACAAACAAAATAAAGTATTGTTTTCTGATTACCAATTGGATAAGATGACGATCAACGGATATAAATTTTCCGTATCCAATGGGTAATAACTAAGTTGAGTATGGCAATTTTTTTTCTGTGCTTATTTTTTCTGATGAATAATATTAAAAAACAAACAGGAAATGGGAAGCAAAAACGATTACATCACGTTAAAAACAAAATGACCAAAACAGTGATTTTTCCACCTTGAGAAAAGAGAAAGAAATAAAACATCAGAGTAAACAAAATTGCCAGTTACCTCGTCAATAATAAGAATCGCAAATAAGGTCAGGCTAGGGCATTACATTGGTGTATTTTTAGGAATATACACATCATTTACTCAAATGCACGACGCAGTGAAAGGTATTTTGCCATCTGTCACTTTTGACACATATGCTGTCAAAATAAAATAAAACTTTATAATATGAAATTGTATGCTTACCGGTATGTGCGTACGAGACGGGCACTTTCCATATTGATACGTGGGAAAACACAGACGTTATGAATTTTCCAAAAGCTAGAGGCACAATTAATTTCATATAGTATTTCCACGGAATATCAACATATTTACGAACGCCCCATAGGTTGAAAAATGGACCACTATAAACTGTAATGGAGACTAATTGCACCATTGTAACCGTCATCGGATAGGGGAAAACATTAAGTACCATCTTCCCGATGACATTGTTACTAGAACTGACAACATACCAAATGATACAAAGAAATAACACCGTAAGAACCTCCCTAGCCTGCTTTTTGTCCGCCATGCTGGCCACAGAACAGATTTTCTGAGAAAGAGATGAGTAACTATTAAGAAGAATGTATTATTTTTTCATAGAATAATAGGTAGGCACTCATCTGCGCAAGTGCGCAATAATACGCACCATAAAAATAACCTGTTTTGACTGATTTCCAAACATTTCTATATGGGTGGTTTGGTATATTTATGAATTCTATCCAATCTCTTAAACGACGCGGGCGCAAAAGCCAAATATAATTGCCTGTAAACATAGAATTATAAATAAACCAAAGTTATCTACTACACTATATAAAGAGGTAAGATTTGTTTGTTTGTTTGTTTGCATTGAATAGGCTCCGAAACTACTGAACCGATTTGAAAAATTCTTTCGCTGTTGGGAAGCTACACTATCCCTGGGTAACATAGGCTATATTATATTTTCAAAAAAATAGGCAACCTTACTAAAACTTCAATAATGTAACCCAAGGTGTAAAAAAATTACCTAAAATATTCTTTACATCGCGTGCGCTGCGAAAACTATTGATGAGAGAATAAATTAATGTAAAACGACTTTGTAGAACACATCATTATTTACAAAAAAGGTCGCGAAAGCATATGTCTAACTATTATGGTTATGCCACAATAAGTATTCTTTTATTTTAAAATGTCGCCGCTTGAAAAGGCTCTTTATTTGTATCTTCGTTTTAATCCTTATCAAAATAAATTACTTAATATTTAAGACAGCTTCAATACCTTTATTTAACTTTTTGAATTATTCAATTCGGATATTTAATTAGAAAGATATCACGAGTTTAAAAATGTTAGTATTAGAAAAAAGTTTCGGCTACGGGCCGGGCGCGAGAGGAGTCAAGAAATGAAGTGCCAGGGGGGTTGGCGGGACGGGGGAGCGGGAGAGCGGTGGCGGGGAAGGTGGAAGTGGAACGCTGGAGGGGAACGCACGGGAAAGGACATGCAAGGAGTAACATTTTATTTATTTGAATATGGCATTGCAACGCATGCCGGGAAACAGCTAGTATAGAATAAAGAATAACCATTGATATATATACAAGAATAACAAAAGAAGTTCTCTTTGGGCGTGTGGATATTGGGCCTCCGTTTTTTACAAAACTGTGCTTCACCATGATTACGAAATTCAAAAAGGATGACAAGATATAATTTCAGGCAAGGATAAGGGAAACAGACCGCTTGTTAAGTGGTCTAGAACCGAAAAGTACTAAGTCAGTTGCACATTTGTTTCCACTCAAATTTGTATGGAAGGCACTTAAAGTCGTGTAAAGTAAACATAATCAAAAAATAAAAATAAAATGTTTTTTTTAATAACCCTTACAGCTGCTTCAGACATTTAAATTTTAGTTAATCAATCTTTATTGAACGACTGAAAATGTTCAAAGAATGTTTTTATTTTTTATAAGTGTTTAAATTAAAATAAATCATGTTTAAATTAAATTTTTAATAATAGCATTTTTTAATAACCCTTAAAGGTGGTTTAGACCTTTAAATTTTAGATAATCAATCTTTATTGAACGACTGAAAATGTTCAAAAACTCAACATGAATACCCAAGGAGCCTTGAAAAGTGTGGTCATAATCAAAGCGGCCAATGAGCGCAGACTAGCGTCATTTCCGTTTTATATCTCAACCAATAGGAGCCTTGATAGGGGTTTGATGCTTCGCAGGTGCTGCAATGCATCATTTCCGTTTCATCCGAATTTCAAATCACAATGGGGCTATAGAAGTTTCATTTCAAAAAACTTGTTCAACTTTGCTGAAAGATGGTTCATACTTGTCAATATACTTTCAAATGTCGAGTTGATCAATAAAAATTGAGACGTTTGAGTCTGAACCCACTATTAGGTACGTACGTCTAGAGTACACCTTACATTTTAATTTTGCTATGGCAGCAACTGGCAGTACTGGCAAATCCCTTTTCAGTGTTGTCGGATGCATGGTTTTTTGAAAAACAAAAATAAAACTATTTTGAAAAAGACATCGCCAAAAATACGTACTTTTGGGTGAGATACGTTTTTTTTGCATGGATCGCGTGAGGGAAATCTCAAATTCAGGAGTTTATTTCTTGAACTTCAATACGGGTTCACAATACCCCTTTATCTAATTATTTTTTTTGATTAGGTAATGATAATAAAAACATAAACAGAGCCGATATCGTGCAGGTGCCATTAGAGTGGTCCGCTCCGAAAGGCGCCAAGAAGCTAAGGAGCCGATGAAATTTATTACCATCGCTCTTAAGATTTTAAGTGGCGCCAGGCGCCATTTGTGTCATGGTCAGCCTTGAATATAAATACACTAGTAAAATTAAATGAATTATATCACGTAACTTTATTTAAATAAAAGTTATTTACATTATTTTTTAATTTAAAATGGAGTTCAACATATTAGACTAATAGTTATTACAGTAATCCTTATTACAGTACGGCATTATTGGGTGGGGAGGGGCCTTTAAAGCTTCCTTACAACCTATAATCATAATTCAAAGAATAATTATAAAAATCATCCTTAGGAAACCATACGACTTCCCTACTCTAGAGATATTTCGAGAATTTAATGTACCATCCATCACAGAATTGTATAAGAGAAACGCCTTATATCAAATTTATAAAGAGTATTTTATTAAAAAAATTCACCCCTCTGAAAGCATAAGCAATAGATTTAAAACGAATGGCTTAATAGCCATCCCTATGCTTAGAACTACCACGGCTCAGCACCACTATCTGTATCTAGGTGTAAGATGGTAGGTACAATATATTATTATCCAAAAACAAAATTAGTGTAACTGAAACATTGAAATATGAACAATTCAAAAAACAAATTAAGTCCCTGAAATTGGATAATGATATATTGTACCCTTAATTTAATTTAATTTACCCTCACTTTAACTGTAATATTTAATATTTAAAAAAAAGTATTGATATTATATTGAATATTTAAAAAAAAAAGTATTGACCTTGTATAACTATTTTTTTCCTAAATTACGAACCTATGTCAATTAATATTTGTATTTATCTCATAAGTTCTTTGAATATTGTTGAAACATTTAATTAGAACAATATTATTATTTTATTTTTTGCGTGTGTATAAATACTCCTCCCATAAACACGAGCTCCTAGAGCTCAATTTATGGAGTAGTAGAATTTAAAAAAAAAATTGTTGTATAATCCTCGCAAATTTTATCATTTTTTTTAAATGTAAAAACAAAATGTCTTGAAATAAATAAAAATAAAAAAAAATAAAGAAAATAAAAAAATTGATAACCGTAAAAAATAATTTAAGAACTTTTCATGTTTTATGTACGATTTTTTTTTATAAACATTAATTTCTATTATTTGAAGGAAAATATAAAGTTATTATTTTAAATAAAGCAATATAGGTAATTTGCTTAGGTACCCTTGTTTTCTAATTTGAATTCTTAATAAGAAGCTTACGAAACCACGTTTTTCTTAAATCTTCAAAACATGGTTTTTTACCCCTGAAACATGTTTTTTTTATTTATTTTTGGGGTATGGTATCACTGCTTTCCATAGAAAAATTGGAAAGATTATTGTTACTGGCCGTGGATGACAGCTGTGTATTTTGTTCGCTTCGAGAAATAATAATAAAAGACCTCTAAAATGAGCTACGAATCTGCGTGTGGTGCATTGAGTAGTGAAAAGATTGATTTCCCAAAAGATGACCTATTCAATAAGACGGAGTCGATGCAAATCTCAAGAACCGATATGAATATGCTTATTATGAACTATTTGGTCACAGGTACTTTCTTCACGATGTCTTTGTTTCAGAATGTTTGGCGTGAATTCTTTATTATTGGAGATTCACACGTGTTTTTATTGATTGTAGAGGGATTTAAGGAAGCAGCGCTGAAATTTCAACAAGAAGCGGGGTTGTCCGAACCTGCTCTGTCAGGATCATTGGATCAGAGAATCCTCATCAGAGAGGCTGTACAGAGTGGAAGAATCCAGGAAGCAACGGCCTTAGTTAATGCCTTGCACCCAGAATTATTGGACAATGATCGATACTTATACTTTCACCTTCAGGTAAATAAATACCGCTATGGTTTTAATGACGAAACCGAATAGTATTAGATGTTTGCGTTATCTAACTCTAATTCGAAATAACACGATGATAAATGTTCTGCACAAAATATTATGGTAAGTTTTCGATACCGGTGTCCACGCTTATTACTAATAATTTTTAGATAAAAAAACCTTAGAATCCCTTAACTACTATAAAAGGAAACTTTTTGCATTTCGGGTTGCGGAAAATTATGCATTTTAATTTTCAATTGCGTAAATTCAAATTCACTTCGCGAACCGATACGGCAACAATCCGCGGCCATTAGGTACGTCACTGTTATGTTGGTATCCCTGATTCATTAACAAGAGCTAAATACAACCGTAGCCATCTTCGCGGGATACGCGAAGACGCGCGTAATTATGAAAAACAGAATTAATAATATAATGTAAACGAACCTTTGTTGATACAGAATATTACAGTTAGATTTAGCTTTACTATCACGAAAAGTGAATATTTATGTCGCGGGAGGCAAAAAAACATGCAAAAAATATGCATTTAACATTTTAATTTAATTCGCTTACGCGGTAACGCCATTTTATATTTACCGTTTTTATTTCACAGACAATCAATCATAATTACACAAACCCGCTAGACAAACCCTGCTTTGCCAAACAAACCATTCAAAACTTGCGATGTTTTTTAAAATTATGATCACATGCAGCTAAATGCATATTTACCATGATTTTTAGCTATAAAAAAATAATTTTACATTGAAATTTTTTTTTTTACATTGAAAATTTCAAAGTAAAAAAACTTGCCTAAAGGCCTTTATTCATTTTATTTTCAGAATTTCGTCAAAGTAGTGCTTACGTAACACGCATGTTTTTTATTTTTATAATTCTGTTGTGTTTTCATGTATCCCACGAAGTTGGCCATAGTCGTATTTAGTTCTTTGCAATGCATCAGGGATACCAACATAACAGTGACAGCGATTTGACATTGTGTAGGCTAGCGAAGTGAATTTTAATTTACGCAATTGAAAATTAAAATGCCTAATTTTCCGCCGCCCGAAATGCAAAAAGTTTCCTTTTATAGTAATTAAGGCGAATCTAAAGTTTTTTTCTAAAAATTATTAGTAATACGCGTGGACACCACCAGTATCGAAAATTTACCAACATTATATTATTTATGTCTTACTCCGTTTCACGGTTAATACGGAATATTTTTTATTCAAACAGTTAGATTTAGCTTTATTATCACGAAAAGTGAGTATTTATGTCACAGGAGACAAAAAAACAAGCAAAAAATATGGATTTAACATTCTAATTCAGTTTAAATTAATTAACTTACGCGGTAATGCCATTTTATTTTCACCGTTTTTATTTCATAGACAATCAATCATAATTACACAAACTTGCTAGACATCCCCTGCCTTGCCAAACAAACCATTCAAAACCTGGGATGTTTTTTAAAATTATGATGACATGAAGCTCTTGTAGTTTAACCTCAACCTAAAAAAAAGGAACATTCTATATTATCCGTGCATCAAACTTCGACAACACAAACGTTCCGTATTATCCGTGAGGTGGACCAAATGCATATTTACCAATATTATTATTACCTTTGGAACAAAGATTGAATATTTAGAAAGCTTTATCAGTTAGCACAGCTTTACAATTTCATTATTTATTCTTGAATTATATTCTGCAACAGATACAATAAAGCGTAGATATGTAATAATATTAAGGATAAGCATAAGGAACTATTTCAATATCACTGTTTACAAACAAATTATAAAACAAACTCGACAAATCCTCGTCTGCATAGTTTTTTTGAGACCTCTACTTAACTTATATTTATATCACATTGATATTGTTGCGCAAATATTCTTTTATTTTCCAGGAATGTATAATCTACAAGTAATATTCTATTTTTCACAATACTGAGGTCGATGGAAGGGGTTTGAACCCACTAAACGCCCCCGCTCTTTTATATGCCCTTGACCCAATGTAAAAGCTCCATGGGCATAAAAAAAGAGCAAATAAAATAATTATAAAAACAAAACTTTTCTTTTGTGAACTTTTCCCGTAATTAACATTTTACTGTACTTAGTTAAACCACTCTTCTATTTGCAGCAACTCCACCTGCTGGAGCTGGTGAAGGCGGGGCGTGTGGAGGCGGCCCTGGGCTGGGCTCGGGCGGCGCTAGCGGAGGCGGCGGCCGCTCGCCCCGCAGCCCTGCCCGAGCTGGAGCGCTCTCTGGCACTGCTCGCCTTCCCTGACCCGGCCAACAGCCCCTTTGCCGACCTGCTGCAGCCACAGTACAGTCACACTGTAAGTACAAACACTTCACTTGTTGTTAATCACACTATAAGGTGCACTTCACTCGTTGCAAGTCATGCTTTTAGATATACTTCTCTCTTGTTACTTTTAGATCAATCAGTTCACTCATTGATGTTATTCACATTTTTAGATAAAAAAAATTATTTCTGTCTTTTTAAAATATATTTTTATTATTCACTTCTTCAAACTTCGCAAAATTACCTTGGATAAAATGAATAACAGATCACTACTATTCAGTTTATTTTTATATTTACGAGTACTTTTATTTTTCCTTAATTAAATATGTTTTTTCTTTTCATCATTCTTGTTTTAATATTAGTTTTAAAAATATATTATTTTTCTAGTATTTACATTATAAAATCATGTTTGACTACCAAAATACGGGCATGAGCCTCTATGGCAGTTGAAAAAATCACAAAATTTAGTAACATAAAATTTATTAAAAAATAAATCATTGTTGTTTGTCACACTGAAAAACAATTAATTCATAGTGGTTTTAACATTGCATCGATTCTGCAAAAAAGTTTAAAAACAAGCAGGGGCCCTTCTGTTTCCCATATTGAATTATTTTTACTCAAATATTTGAATAAAGTACCTATTTTTTTAAAAAGAAAAGCTTTTCCATGTGTTTTTTTTTCCTTTGTGATGGCATTATTTATTTTATTAAAGACAATTCATTTTGTTTACATCACTTTTTTTTGTACACAATTAACATCGTCCACAAAACTTTTCGATTTTCTATAAAAATAAAGTGTTGTAAACAAAGTTATTCGTCTTTTAATTAAATAAAGTATGTACATTTTATTTTGTGAAATCTATTTAACGATATTTGTTTTAGATATTTCTTCAATGAATTTTGTTTTAATTATGAACCGATGACAATTTTGTATGAATTTGGTACGGTAGGAGTACACTTTTTTTGTAGCAGATAATCACAGCCACTTTGTTACAGAACCTAACTCGCACACTTTCTCACACCTTGATCCACTTACACCTTCAATACACACTGTCCCTCAAGTGACGAAAAGTCAAATATGTAATGCATAAATTCTCTCCATGATGCTACCAAACTGGAGATGTAATCTGATGTTTGTGTTTTAGATTGCCAGTGAACTAAATGCTGCCATTTTGCGCATGGAACATCAAGAGTTCACAAGCCCGAAGCTCTCCAGCTTGCTACGACTTATCTTATGGGCACAAGCCGAGCTGGACAAGAAGAATATCAAATACTCCAAAATGACCAACTTAGCCAATGCAACCATTGAAAATTTAAAGTAAGATCAGGTTACTTTATAATTGACATTAAATTAGTTTTTGGGTTTTATTCAACTGCATTTTAAATCTTCATTTAAATATCCCACTTAGTTCCATACTCACTTAGTTCCATAATAGAGATCCTTGGGGAAAAAATCTTTGAAATAGAAAGTTACTAAGATTTATTAAATGTTGAATAACTACGTGTTGCTATTTTTAATTCCATATAAAAAATTTAAAACTTTATCCATAACATAACCGTTGATAAAAGTAAATCCGAAAAAAAAACTATTTATGTATATTGATAACAATAAATGTTTGAATAATTTTTAAAAACCTTTCACCACTCGAATTATTTTTTCACAAATATTACATACTAAATTTATTCTAAAACTTATGTGACTGCAATTAGACTTAACTTGCGTTAGAACTGTTTTACTGTAAAATTATTTTTAAATGTAACTGCCATTATGCTAAAATCTAGAAAATAAAAAAAGTTTTTCACATTATTTCTGAGTCCTATTGTAACCTTCAAGCGGGCGTGTAGTCTTATAACAAATGTGGTGTGATTGTGGTACATTCCTTGTGCTGCGGATTTCCGATTGCCTCCTTTTCTTAGCATGACCTCGATCTTTCTTTCCCTAGTAGTTGACATGCTTTTTTAGACACCGTGGCAAGCGCCGGCGTGGGCGCGTGTAGTTGATTAGGAGCTTTTGGCTCAACTGAAGTTTGTTTGAATCCTTGGCACAGCGCGGGATCAGTGAATAGTGCTTTCATTGCTTGGTTATATCTCTATCTCAGGTTGCCCGCCAGACCAGATGCACAAGATGCAAGACAAGCCCGTAGGGAAGCCAGCAGGGAAGAAGGGGACATACGCGCTCTTTTAGAAGCCGCACGCCCTCTTGAAGGTTAAGTAGATAATTTAATACTATTGAATGTTCTGTTAGTGTTATTTATATACAAATTCACACAAATATTTGGAATGTGAGCCAATTTTTTCTTAATTGAAATTGGTTCTGACGTAATTGAAATCTCGGATTTTATGCATATTATAAAATAGAAATCTTATTACTTATGTAGATGTATATTAGACATTGGATTATACGCATTTACAAAATGCATATTTGAGCCTTTTTGGTTGTTAGTGCATATTTTAATTTTTTTTGTCATTAGTGCACATTTGATAATTTTTCTGTCTTAATGCCTATAACATTCTTCAAAATATAAGCTGTTCAAATTAGAAATGGCTGAAGTTCTTATTTTTCTTAGGAATGGGAATTTTTTTTATCAAAAGGAGAAATGATATATTTTGGAAAAAAAACCTGTTATTTTTCCTCCACAATTTCGCTAATTATCCCTACCCCTTCCCCTTTCCATGAAATCAAAAATTTCTTAATTGAACCAGTTCCAAAAGACATACTCCTGTTTTTTTAATTGTATAATTTAGACATTGATATTGTATATTTTGCATTGTTAGTCCATATTTCTCTATTTCGATAGTGCATATAATCTGATGTCTAGTTATTATTTAGGGGATAGCTAATATAAATAAATTATTTTCAGACATTATGTGATAAGATTATGAGATATAAAACTAGAATGCCTAATTAAATTCGTAAGAACTAATTTGATACTACTTACCCACTTTGGAAAATTTATATAAATATTTTGCTATCAACATTATTTGAAATTATTGTAATCATGGCATTAAAGAAAACAAATCAAAGAAGAAAATAAATATGTAGTTTATATTAAGATAATGTTAAATAAAACTTGTATGAGAGGTTTTAAAAATAAAAACAACAGATTTAAACAGTATGCTTGTACTATTATTTTAATATGATTATGTACTTATAATTGTTTTAACTAAGGATTTTAATTTTGTTAATTCATTAGGAACCAGAATTTTACAACAATTTTATCATTGCTATGTTGTGAATTTGTTATAAAATAATGTAAGACAATATATAATTATATAATCTGCCGCACATCCGAAGACATACTTTTTATATAAAATATTACATCAATACCTAAATTTTAGTAAATAAATTTAAAAAAAAAATCATAACTAAAATTAAGACATTACAAAAATTAATTTAGGAAAAGTGAAGAAATAATAACAATTTAAAATTAAATAACATAATCAGACCCTTTACATGATGAAACGTCAAAATATTTACATAAACACAGTAAAAATTATAGTAATTTAAATTTTCGTGGGTTCACATTTAACTTTTTTGAAATACCAGGAAAATTTTACAAAACTATACTTAATCCTTCTTACTTATATTATATATATAATTGAGGTTACGCACCGTGTAAGGTCGGAATAGTGAAGAACATATCAAGGTGTAGGTGTAGATAAATCGGGATTAACTTTTATCAGCGGCTTATGCACATGCATGTGCTTTGAAAAGTGTAGCCCATTGCACATATGAGTGTGATCAAGCCCAAAATCCAAATCAAAATTTGGAGAATGTATAGGTCAAATCGTACACAACCTGTGTTTAAAATGTGCTTTATTCTTTATTTCATCGACATCTGTTGAAATATTAAAAAAAAATATCTTTACTTCATCCAGATACATGAAAAAAACAAAGCCTCCAGTTCTGTGGGCTGGGAGGCAATCTCCCGCCATTTAGTGATAGGTATGCCTCTCTCTCGCTTTGGTTTTGTTTATTTAATTTTACATTTTGTCTTTATTGTAAATTATGACCATAATTTTAGTATGTGATGGTTTCGTTGAACTGAAATCCCAACTGATTTATCTATGAAATAGATCAGTGAGAGCAGGCTTTCTATGCGATAGAAACGCAAAGTTGAATCGATTTCCACTTTCTTTCTAATAAATAGACCTTAATAGTTAAGGTGGGAGCCCAGCATTACAAGTTTATGCTACTGTAATAAAAATTTGTCAAATAAGTGTTTTAAATAATAAAAAAATGTCATTATTGAGCCGCGCACTGTAAATGTCTGAGCTGATTTGTCAAGCAGTGTGAGAATGGGTTAAGGCCGGTTTATCTATACCAACGTTGAACCGGCGTGTAAAAATCTAATAAGTAAGAAGGTATGTATTTACATATTAAGAAGATATGATAATTCATATTGTAAGGGATTATAAAATCAAGAAGAATAAAGGGGGTAAACACATAGGACGGGTTGTTTCACAGAAATTCAAAATTAATGTAACATTGTCATCAAATGCCATTTAGGTTTTTTGTCAGTTGGAAGGTCCCCGTTAAATGCCGATTCAAAGTCCGTTTCAGCTTTTGAACGAATTGTGATCAGTAGAAGAGGACGACTACCATGTTGTTAAGTTTATCACAATTTGACGGAGAAGGCTGAAACGCACCTAGAAACGGCGTTTAATGGGGATTTTTCAAATGTCAAAAAAACAAAATTAATGGCCATGCTGACTTTGTCACACGTGAATTTATGGGAAACAACTGGGCCATAGTAATGATTATTATTGATTATAGGTTTATTAGTTATGTATAGAATAAAATATTGAATGGCACAATAAAATAGTTATCTTGGTTTAAAGACTTTGAAGAAGCTTGCGATACATGTGGAGTGTTGACCATAGATGACAGGAAAATTGGGAGATAAACCTGTCGACTATCGCCGAGCTACAACCAAATTGCATAGCCAATAAAAGTTGTATGTTTGGTGTGCGGGTAGAAACAAAGACAGAGCGCCATTGTGCGTCAATGTGATTTTCAGTAGTAAGGGTGAATGATGTTGACGACACTTGTGCGTGTTGGTTTCATATAGTTCGTGGCCCATCTCCCATGTATCATACATGCGATGTTGGCAAAAGAATTAAAAAATTGGATCATCAATAAAATTATTGTAAACTATGGATATTCCACATGATGATTTAGGATTTTAGGTCCTTGGCAGTGGCGACTCGTGACTTTTGGATGTGCTAGAGTGCTGATATTTAAAAAAACGGCATTATTGATGTTGTTGTAGTGGATTTTTTTTTTTTTTTAAATTAGTTTTTTTTATGAAAAATTTCAGGAAGTTTCAGTTTTGCCGTGTGCTACACGGATTTCCTGAAAAATCTTCATACAAAAAACCGATTTTGAAAAAAAAAAAAATTTTTAGTCTACGACAACATCCATAATGCCATTTTTTTTTAAATATTAGCACCCTAGCACACTTAAAAGTCACGAGCTGCCACTGGTCCTTGGCCACTGAATCATGTACATTCTTTAAAGTTGGATCAAAATATCAATTGATTTATTAGGGTTATTTTGGTATCGACTACCAGCCGAATACGTATTCCAGTGCGCGTGATATAGTCCCTGAGGACCTCTGGGCCCCGGCTCCTGATGGTGGGGAGGCTGCTCCAGCCATGCTTGTGGAGGTGTTTAGGACTCGTGACGGACCTGATGCTAGTTGACGCACTCCACTTCTGTAAAGATAAAAAGTTTCATAAATAAATATGAAAATGATACTCGTTGTGATTACATTCAAAACAGAACATTGAAGACATTAAGAAAAAAAAACCCAACCTATTTATTGTGTATTGTTTTGTATTTATTTATTTATATGTCGTTCTCCCTTATGTGTGAATACAGTGAAACCCTCTTAAGAAGTTTTGGGGCTTTAATTCTGCTCTCTTAAGGCTCCGTTACCGCCCCCAAAAAGAAGATGGAGAGATACGAAATTACGAATGTTAGAGGAGAGCGCTAACATTTACAGCGCCAAAATCGATGCAAAAATTGCGAAAATCTTTAATAAAACACGACTCCTTTAAAATAGAGCAAAAATCTCTTGGGTGATGTCTAAAACAGTATTTAATGAAGCACTGTGAATTTTTTCATACATATAACTAGTAAAATAACGGAAACAGACTTGTAAATAAAAAAAATTGGAGCATACTTTGCGATTTTTTTCTATCGAGGGAATTTCATATAATTTACGTTTCGGCGAGGGGAATGTATAGATATTATCTTAAAAGATAACACATATTTTTTAAAGAGCTTAAAAACTTCAAATGTTTAAGGGAGGTTTGCAAGAAATCGGTAGAAATTCGGATAGCGGCCTCTTAAGAAGTTTGGTTTTTTCGGTCCCTCGACCCAAAATTGGCCCAATTTTTCCCACATAGGTTTTCCTGCTTAAGACGTTTGTTTTTTCCGGTCCCTTGGAAAACTTCTTTAGAGGGTTTCACTATAATCTAGTTGCACAAACTCAGTTAGGATACCTACATAATACATAAAATTACAAAAACTCACTCAAACGAAACGTATTACAAATAGGAGCAAATCTTCATTACATTTTTTTAAGCAATAGCAGGACATTTTTTCTGAACTATAAATAAATGACAATTACAATTGATCTAATTACAGTTACAGATATGAGAGAGGGCTAAAATATGCAATATTATTTTTATTTATGAATGTGTTCAGATGGAATGTGCATGTAATAACATAATAACCATGACATATTAAATAATGCAGTATGGAGAAGACTGTGAATTATTTGTTATTTATTTGTGTACCTGAATATTAAATCAATTAATTGCCTTCTAACTTCTAACTTTTCACCATCCTTTTGATAGCTTATTCATAGGATGATGTATATATATATTTTTTGTTGTTTAAGGCAATTCACCCTATGTTGATAATTATACAAATAAATACTCATAATAGGTGGAAAACTTGCCACTATTAAAAGGTTACCGAATAGTAAACTAAGACTTTATAAACAAATCGTAAATATAAGTTAACCTGTGGATGTACTATCAAGAGAATGGTAAAATAAATACCCCTCGAGTGTATTAATGTTGAAGTATTCAAAACGTACCTACATTGTATGATCTAAGATGGTCATGTAGACCACATCTGAAAGACAACAGCCTTAGTGGTTTTTTTATAAACAGATTCAACGAGGTTTACATATTTGCAGTAATATGGATTCCTAATAGTGCTTCAGTTTGCTTCCAATGAAGGTCGAATTTTATCTGTTACCACGTGAATACCACAAAAGAATCTCAACTACTTTCAAATTTCTGGAGCCAGTGGGACTACGGCATCCTCAATTGGGGTATGTTGTGAGGCTGAAGGGAGTGTGGATGGGGAAGGTTGGAAAATACCTTGCTATTTAGATAGCATCTAGACAGCAGACACCACTGAAACCATTTCAAGTAATTTTCGATTCTGGAGGTCTTTCACCAGGACTATACTGAGAGTATCTACAACTCTAAAACATGCCGCAAATAAACTACAGGATGTAAAAAGACATACATGACAGACTTTAAACCGGGGATTTCTGGTCTTATTTGGAGTAGAAAATGTAGAGGTCATTTTGTTGTGGGACGTGCTCCATCTTGTCCCCGCCGCACTGGACAGTAAGGGATGGGGTTGAGGGGCGGGCCTTCTTAGTAGTCCAGGTGTTTTCAATTGAAAAAAAGTCACCAGACAGCAAAATGACGCATTCATTTCTTACTCCAAATAAAATCAGGGAAAACGTTGGGGATGACAGGACACGCTTTACCAATATTTTTTAGAAAAAAAAAAAACATTTTGATTCACCTTAATTACTGTAAAAGACAACTTTACTATTTGCGTTCGGGGCGAGGGGTCATCCATAAATTACGTCACACGAATTTCATGATTTTTTTTACCCCTCCCCCCTCGTCCCTGTCACACATCGTCACATTTATGAGACCCCTCCCCCCCTAGTGTGACGCCACACATTTTGCAATTTTACATCTAAAAATAATCAAAACAGTAGTTTATTTTTATTAAAAATATTTAAGTTTTTTGTTTACATTTAAGTTTTGCGATTTAATCATTTTGATTTTTACATGTGACATCACAGAGGTGATGACCCCCCCCATACCCTTTGTCACACTTCTCTACTCCCCTCTCCCCCCCTTAAGGTGTTCCGTAATTTATGGATGGCCCCTAATGGAAAATACTGCATTTAAAATTTTAATTATGTAAAATGGAAATTTGCTTTCGTCGTATGGGATGACAGCTTACAGCCATTTACAATAATTTATGAATGTTATTCTATGACATTTTGAATGCAGTGTTTTCCATCGCCCTGAATGAAAATAGTTGTCTTTTATAGTAATAAAGGTGAATTAAGGTTTTTTTCTAAAAAATATTCATATTAAGCATGTCCAGTCATCGCAAAAGTTTACCAAAATTATGAATCAGAAATCTATCAAGTACATCTCGTTACACCCTGCATATTACTTTGTATCAATTAAAAGTGAAATAATACATATTAAGAAAATAGAATTTATTTGCATACGCCGGGAAATATATATTTGTACCTCCAGGTTCGTAGTGGAGGATCTTAATCGCTCGACCACGGAGATTGATTCTAGTAAAAAAAATATTAAAAAACCGTATCCAGTTAAGTGCAGAGATGACAATAAGAAATGTTGATTTGGTTGACAAAATTATTATATGAAATATACCTGTGAGACTGGGGAGGTTGGTGGCATGATTGAACCCCAACCATCAAGTTTCCTGGCAGAATTCGTCCGTTGAGGGCCAACGCTCGACCCACCTCAGAGCGGGAAGAATATCTGATCCATACCCAGTTGCCTTGGGCTGGAAATTTCTTATCTGAGAAAAAAAAAGTATAATGTCAAGCTTTGGCAAGTAATTTCTGGCATTGCAATTATTGCTAAAATTGCACTTCAGAATAACCAAAGAATAACTTTAAACGTACTAGAGGTAACTTAAGTTTCTCAAAAAGGAATGTGGCTAATAAAAACTCATTAGTTTAACATATTTATTTTGCTGTTATAGAAACAGACTTACCAATGAGATTTCCACAATTTGAAAATTGTGTCAATACCATGCTGGCTGCACTCAGCGGGAATCCAAAGACAGTAATCCAAAACTCAGCTGTTTCTTCTCCAAATCTATTTTCCGTATTCATCTCACCCGCCGGCGAGGAGTAGCATAAACTGTCATTATTGGATATAGTCGTCTGCGCTGCAGACTGATTAAAGTTCTGGGACTGGTTGAATTTCTGTTGCTGGCTGTGAGCAAACGAGGAATTAGCTGCAAACGGAGAGTCAATCTGGGCCATATAACTGTCTTGATGTCCGTGGTGGCCAAATGTGGAGTTGTGCATAGGGGATGTAAATGGGGCACAGGGTGATTGAATTGGTTGGCTGGAATTCCAGTCTGGTTGGTGGAGCGTATCGAATAATCCTTGCGTCGGAGGGCCATTTATTTTGTTTGAAAAGGAAACATTTGGCGTTGCCTTTTGTCGTTGCGGCGTATTGTATTGCGGGATTTGCTGCGGGGTAGGACGGATTGGAGGCGAGTTCCCTGTTAAAAAAAATAAATTTAATTTGACATCATTTTTTTTCGTTTTTTATAATAATTTATTTATTTATCTTAAAAATGGTACATATTATAATATGACTTATCTTCCATTAAAAGCATTTGCTAGTGGATGGAAGAAGAGTTTACATTTCATTTCGCATTAGCCCATCTCATCTACAATATGGTCTTATCGGATGGGGAAGCTCGTGCGATTCCACAATAAAACCAGTCCTCATTGCACCAAGGGCAATTTTGAAAATTATACTTAGAGTCCCCAGCAGAACCCCTACAGATCACATTTAAAAAAAAAAAAATTCCGGTTTAGGCAAATATTCTAAGACATTCTGTATTTTTTTTTATTCGTATTTTTGTGACCCTGGCGATTTTTCGAAAATTTCAATTCGAAAAATCAGATCATTTTTTATAAACCGGAAAGACGGGACATAATTTTATGGGTGCGAAAAAACGATAATTACATAGCCAAAAATCATTTTAAAGAAAAGAACGTTTTCCAAACGAATAGCAATAAATTGTACGGGGTTCTCTTCGTAACATCTGTAAAAATACCGCCATCTTTATCAAAAAATCAAACCAAAGGATAAGTTCGCATAGAACAAACAATAAATCTAGTGAACATCAAACGCAAATTCACAAATTCGCCGGAAATCAAAGTGTTGCCATATAAAAAAAAATTATCAGTGTGGAATTTTACAAAATTAAGGGAACATAATCGGAGATGGGACATTTTTATGTAGTGACGTCACGAGCTCAAATAATGGATTTATTTATTTAAAAATAAATAAAACTATACATTTCTAAAATTTTTTACTAACATTTTCGTAATCTTAGTAAAAAAATCTATCCACATGATTTTTTCCAAGTCGTTATGAAATCCATGCAAGTGGCCTATTGTACACAAAAGATATTCTAATGTACGCATTCAAAAACCAGGATAACTTTACACAGACAAACTCGAGCCGATTCACAAGATCTACACTACAACATACATTCCACCAACTTACAACTAAAACGACATTTGGACAAAGAAATATGCAATACTTTTCTATAAAATTATTTAATTTACTCCCTCTTACAATAAAAACAATTAAAAAAATAATCGACTTCAAAAGAAACATAAAAATATGGATTATGGACATGGGAAGGAAGAAACTTGCAAAAAAGAAAGTTGCAACCGAACAAATATTAATGTATTGTACTTTCTTTTAGATTCAAATTTATAACTTTTGTCTGTAATATTTTAACATAGGTATTTACTTATATTCAAACAAAAAAACTTGTACAATGTGTCCTTAGAACGGGGTACCCCAGTAAGGACACATTTTTCTCTGAAAAAATGTAAAACAAAGAAAAGATAAAAAAAAAGGTAATTCTTCGGAACAAACGTCAACGGTTAATACGCACTTTTTTTTGATAAAACTTTTAGATTCTTCTTAATTACCATAAAAGACAACTATTTGCATTGGGGGAGGTTGAAAATGATGCATTTTTAATTTTAGTTACGTAAATTGAAAATTTGCTTTAACACTGTCAAATCACTCTGTTTGCAATATTATTGTTATTTTAATATGTTGGTATTCCTGATATTTTACATTCCATGTTACACAAACCTAGCGTAGCCGCTAAACTACTTGAAAACTGGGATGTTTTTCTTGCCTTGACGTGAGTAGGCGTTATAAAGGGGCACTTTCTTTTAAATCACAAACCATGTTACACAAATCTAGCGTATAGGTTTTTTCGGTTACGCGCCTTTGAATATATTGCCATGAAGTCAGTTACGGTATGATGTAGCCTTCCATATAGTATCAGTAATATCAACATAATAAAATGACAATAATCATTACAAATTGCATATGGTGAAGCGTTGTGTCTAAATACGAAAGCAAATTTTCAATTTACGTAACTAAAATTAAAAATGTATCATTTTCAACCTCCCCCAATCCAAATAGTTGTCTTTTATGGTAATTAAGAAGAATCTAAAGGTTTTATAAAAAAAAAGTGCGTATTAACCGTTGACGTTTGTTCCGAATATTTACCAAAAAAAAAAATATGTACAGTTAATAATTAATACAGTCACGTGTTCCACATATACAAGTACAGTTAATACACAGCTAATATACAGTTAATATACAGCTATTGCAATCAAGAAAAAGCTTTAATCAGTGAAATACACAAACATCCTCATCCATGTATTGAGTAAGAAAAACAGGTATAATTTTTAGTGTGACATTCAAGTGGAAATAGGAAAAGCAGTTTTCCTGTTGCTGATTTCTCTAAAATACTTTTTGATAGAGTTATTGACAGTCGACTAAACACAGAATTTAAAAAAAGTAAAAATAATAGATTCAAAAGTCATCGACTTCAATGTTTTCTACAATTGTGGCTGTAATATTCTAAGTCTATTGGTAAACAGTAAAGCAATGAAAGTTGATGCTTACCAAATGCCAAGGTTCGTCCTTTTGTTGGAGATAAGCTATTTGTTCTTGGAGAAGTAGGTTGGTTAAATTCTGCTATGAAGAAAGTCGGCAAAAAGCTTGCGTTCGGACTATTTGTAGGGGAATGGGTGGGACTTCCAAGGTTCATTGGCTCCATGCTGAAAATTAAAACATATATTTAACCTCAATGTTAACTGAAACCATCAATTACCAACTTATCACAACGCGATGGGTAATGCCACAGATATTACTACGGTTATATATAAACTAACTAAAAAATTACGCTACTTACATTGCTCTCATAGATGATTTATTTTCAACTAAGCAATACAACGAACCGGACAGTTCACTTTTTTGAAAAATAATGAATAATGACAGAAGCTCGGGATATTCAACCGTCGATGTTACCTTCGATTTGACGTTTGTTTTTAACCAATCTACATTACCTACAGCTACTGCTAACTGCATTTCCGACAACATCCGGTACAGCCAAGAGTGTTTTAAAGTTATTCGATAGATAGCAGGCGTGTTGAGGCTTTCCGACAAACTGCTAATAAATAAATACTTGCATAAATATACCAAACCACCCATAATACTTGTAATATCATGTAATATCTACTCTGGTTCCACCCCATTTCAGAATCAAGTCACACATCTTCGAAAAGTCATTAAAAGCTATGAAAAAAATAATTGAAAAATAGCCCATAACCTATCGTAACTTAATATATTTTTTTTGTCTTTCAAAGGAGGTGGATTCCCGGGATTTCATTCCCGGTCGTCCGGTCACCATCTAATCTATGGGCTTATTTCTATTATTAATTTCGGTTCTATGCCGACTCAGAATCAAGTCAACTCAACACCTCTTTAAGAAGTCATTAAAAGCTATGATTTTTTTTAAATAATAACCTAACTTAACCTATTTAACCAGTTTTTTAATATTTTTTTATAATCACTCTTAATGACCTTTCTGAGATGGTTCTGAGTTGGTTTCATTCTGAGTTGGCCGGTCACCATTAATTTTATAGAACGAAAGTAGTTGAAGTCGATTAAACTCGTGAATCTAAAAAGGCCTAACCAGGTCCATGATTTCAAGGGCGGCGGGTATAGGTATAGGTACCGTCGCCCCGGGAACCATTTATTGGATGACCAACACCCCTGCCAAAGTTCACTTCAAGTGGTTCGCTACGATTGGTGAGCAGAAGTTCCCGGGCTCATGGGGTGAGGTTTGTCTAGGTCTTGGCGGCAAATGCGTTCTCCCCCGCCCTCCCCCGCCCTCCCCCGCCCTCCCCCCTAGTGTAACGTCACATATTTTGCAATTTTACGTCTAAAAATAGTCAAAACAGTAGTTCAATTTATTTTTACATGTGACGTCACAGAGCTGATGACCCCCCATACCCATTTCACACTTCTCTACCCCCCCCCACCTGCCCCCCCTTAACAAAATCCTAGTTACGCCCTTGATCACGGGCATTTCTATTTTTGTACACTTCTTGCTTTTGATCCGAAAGACAGGGATGGCTTTGGTACAGATCCATAAATCTGAACATCAAATCATCCGACTATTTCAGACATTTTTTCGTTGAAACGGATTCCACGACGGTAGAAACTAGAAATATCTTAAGAATATTGACATAAATGAACTACAATGAAAACATTTTTTTAGCATTATTTGTTGATAGCGAACGATTGCGCTTTTTCTCACTTTCGATAACAGGCGCTCACTATATACACTGCTACCGCGAGATGATACATAAATAAATACATGTTAGCGAATTCTGCTAGGCTTGGATAAGCGTGCTGACCACCACTTGTAAAGGGTCTGCTGTCCAATCCACGGGAACAGTTTTAATTTAAAAATCAATTTCATTTGCGAAATGTAATTGACTTTTACATGAAAACTGTTTGCAAAATGTACTAAGTGCCGCTGAATATTCGGTGGCAGAATATTCGGCGCTTCGGCCGAGAGCCAAGCCGAATATTGGGTATTCGGTATTCGGCAAAATCACTATTCGTGGCATCTATAAAAAAAATCATTTTGTAATTTTCTTTTGAATAATAGGAAAAAAATGATGACCAGACAACTCAGAATGAAAGCAACTCAGGATCACCTCAGAAAGGTCATTAAGAGTGACGATAAAAAAATAAAAATATTGGTTAAATAGGTTAAGTTAGGTTAGGGTTACCGGCTATTTTAAAATTATTTTGAGTTAGCATGGAACCTAAGTACAAACAAAAAGAGTTTTTTTTACCGTTATCAAGTTAAGTTTATAGTTCCTACCTACTTATTAGATTATAAATATGTTTGTTTTTTAATTAAAAAAAAAAGTTTTTCGTGTCGATGAGGGAGGAAAAATTCTTCCTCTACTAATTTCTCAATAATAATTTTTTTCTACATTTTACAGCAGCTAGTGTTGGTAAACTAGGTCCGTAGTGTAGGTAAACAGTAAACAAAGTCCGCACAGCCAACATGATAGCAAACATGTTAGCCAACGTCCGTTGAACGGACAGGGCACAAGAAGAAGAAGAAGTGTAGGTACTTAAATAAAGTTACCTACGTGATAGGTAAGCATATTAATTTATTTTTATGAATGTAGGTATATATTAATATATATGTAGGTACTTATTGAAAGTATTAGATAAAGGGACGTTGTGAACCCGTGCTCAAGCCAAGAACTACGTTTCTCCATGCGACCCATGTTAAAAAACGATTCCCACTCAAAAATATACACTTTTGTTGACAAAAAGTTGTAAAAAACATATTAAAAAATAAAATATAAAACATGGAGGTAGAAATGACACGTAAAACCATAAAAAAATGGTAAAAACCAAAGATATTCAAATACAAAAGAGATATGCTATGATTTCCGCGCGACTGTCGCCGAACTACGGCCCAATGCGCGTAGTTTGCATACAAAAAGAATTTGTTCATTTTCTTGATTTTTTGAAGGTGTGCATTGTTATTGGTTAACAATATAGTTTGAATACGGAAGGAATTTGTTAATTTAGTTTAGCGTTCGTTTAGTTTATTCGTTAATTGGTAAACAACACCGGCGACACCCGGAACCGGAAGCGCAGTCTCACCTAGTAAAAACGGCGGATAGCACATCTCCTTATATTTCAATATCTTTGTTAAAAACCATGCACATGGCAACACTGCTGAGAACCATGGATTAATGTTATGTTATGTATTAGGTAGGTTAGGTACTTTATTAGCGGAGAGCAGATGAGACAAAGAGCCTTATAAAAGCGATACATTACGGGATAAACTTGGCGCTCTTTCGTAACAACGGCCGTAGGACCATTCTTAACAGATCGCGATTGTTCTACGTTATAATACGGCGGATAGCCGTGGCGTCACTGCGACCATTTCTCACGGACTACCATGTTACCTTACCAAACTCTTGGCGGGCGGTTGCTGGATTGCTGGCCCAACACAACATAGCATCACAACGGCAATGCTCAGCTGGGTGGTTTGGTATATTCATGGCTCAGTTCATGACAAGGATCCAATGGACATGGAGTGATTGGATAACCGCGAAAATGATTGAAAAAAAACGACTGGGCTTCACCGTTGCCAGGTAAAAATAATAGAAACGATTCATACTCCAGGTAGGTATCTAGAAATCTAGATACGTAAGCTAGGTAAATAGGCCACTTGCATGGATTTCATAACGACTTGGAAAAAATCGTGTGGATAGATTTTTTTTACTAAGATTACGAAAATATTAGTAAAAATTTTTTGAAATGTATAGTTTTATTTTTATTTTTAAATAAATAAATCCATTATTTGAGCTCGTGACGTCACTACATGAAAATGTCCCGTCTCCGATTATGTTCCCTTAATTTTGTAAAATTCCACACTGATTATTTTTTTTTATATGGCAAAATTTTGATTTCCAGCGAATTTTTGAATAGGCCACATGCATGGATTTCATAACGACTTGGAAAAAATCGTGTGGATAGATTTTTTTACTAATATTACGAAAATGTTAAAAAAAAATTTTAGAAATGTATAGTTTTTATTTTATTTTTAAATATATAAATACATTATTTGAGCTCGTGACGTCACTACATGAAAATATCCCGTCTCCGTTTATGTTCCCTTGATTTTGTAAAATTCCACACTGAATCATTTTTTTTTATATAGCAACACTTTGATTTCCGGCGAATTTTTGAATTTGCGTTTACCGTTCACTAGATTTATTGTTTATTCTATGCGAACTTATCCTTTGGTTTGATTTTTTGATAAAGATGGCGGTGTTTTTACAGATGTTACGAAGAGAACCCCGTACAATTTATTGCTATTCGTGTGGAAAACATTATTTTTTTAAAATGATTTTGGGCTATGTAATTATCGTTTTTTCGCACCCATAAAATTATGTGCCGTCTTTCCGGTTTATAAAAAATGGTCTGATTTTTCGGATTGAAATTTTCAAAAAATCGCCAGGGATTCTAAAATTCGATTAAAAAAAAAAAAAAAAAACAGAATGTCTTAAAATATTTGCCTAAACCGGATTTAAAAAAAAAAGTGATGCAAGTGGCCTATTGCCATCGAAGAATCCAAGACGCTATCGAAATAATTTTTTTTCGTGCTTTCTTCTAATGTAGAGGTTAGAGGTACCTACTTACGCGATTAAATGGTTATTATGATCAATAATGTTTTTAATTGTGTTTTTTTTTTACATAAACTCCACACAGGAGGCTCTGAGGAAAATAATTCCCGTCAAGGCCTATGTCCTATGTCTTATGTCATCTTTGGATTGGCCTATGTCCTATGTCTGAAAATTCACCTATGTCCTATGTAGGAAAATAATTCCCCTCAGGTGTATGTCCTATGTCTTATGTCATCATTGGATTGCTGTGTAGAGAGTATTTTTAGGAAAGAAAAGAGAGAAAGTTTTTTGAAAGGTCACTGTGTCCAGGAGTGACGGACGTGTGAATCTACCCCTTCCATTGCGGTGCAAGGCGATGTTCCGAGAGAGTACGGCTGGAGAAGTCAAAGTGACTCCCTCAACCATTCTCACCCGATCCGGCCTACCATGCAGCTAGTGGGCAGACGCACCCGCCGTCAAGACCCGAACAAACCTCACCGTGTGTATGTATAATGTTTCAATATTAAATACCAACAGGATGCATTATGATGTTCAAAACAAAAATATTTTCCATTATGTAATATACCAATTCAATTTTGTTTCAGAAAAAAATGGGGCAGATAGAAATTTTTTCACAAAAAAAACGAAAAATGGCTGATTTCGTAAAACAGCGAAGCACAACGTTTTTTGTAGAAGGGCCAAAAACTCACTGCATCCGTAAATCATTAGTGAAAAATCTGAACACGGGCAATACCAACCAGTTGCGTTCATTGCCCTACGACCGAATGTAGACTGTGCGTATATATGTAGTTGTTTAAGTTTATGAAATGTGCAACGAGTATTTGGAAATGGCCATTTTGTTATCATCATCCACCGTTTGTTGTTGGACCTTGTAACGCTATCCGAAAGTTGGCTAAAGAGGAGGTAGCGCTACACGGCAAGATACCCCAAATACAAATAACTTGATACTAATAAAATCTAAAATCTTAAAGAAGTACCTACCTACCTACATTTTCATCAGAGATTCGTCTTTTTTTATTACCTTGTATTTTCTTTTTGTGGGTCTTTTTTCTCACATTTATTTCGGACGTGGGGCATGGCATGGATAATGTGACCAATTTTCCTTAAACCTATCTGTTTATTAATATGTTTCAAAACATAAATTACATTGGTTTGAATTTGAGGATCATGTGGCCGTCCTAAAGATCCACCGATATAATTTTAACACTTAAAAAAAAAGAAACACTAAAATTTCTGGGTTATGAATAACCTGATAAAATTTGAAAATCTCCTACTTTTTTTACATAGCTTCACACAGGAGGCCCTGAGGAAAATAATTTCCATCAGGGCCTAAGTCACTTAGGGGGTGCTGTGTGGAGGGTCTTTTTAAGGAAAGGAAGGAGAGTTCTGGGAAGGAAAAAGGTATGAGGGGTGGGTAGGAATCTCTGTGCAAAAGTGACAGATGTATGAATCCATCCCCCCAATTGGGGTGCAAATTAGTGGGTCGGGAGTCGGGAGAGTCCGGCTGAAGAGGTCAAAAGGCCTCCCTCGATTAGTCTCTCTTGATCTGGCCCGCCACGCAGCAGATAGGCAGACGCATCCACCGCTAAGACCCTGAAAACCTTAACCATAAACCCGGGCACCCCTGCTAAGTTACCAAACGTAGCGAATCACTTGGGGTGACCTATGGCAACACCCCGGTAATCCATTAAATAGTTTTCGGGGCGGAGCGCGGTACCCATACCTGCCTCCCTCCCAAATTGAGAACTACTTCCACATTAAGTGGAAAATGGTTCTTTTGACTTAGCTAGTCGAGGAATTATACGACGCCTGGGTGGCACCCAAACGTGAGGCAAACTCAGCCACTGACCGGTCAAAATTAAATTAAACAAGTAGGTCTTACGTAACTGACAGTTTATCGCCGATTTGAAAATACAATTAGTTTTAACTGTAGGATAATAACATCCATTTCCATAATTAGTTGAAGTGTGTACTTACGAACCTTTATATTTCGGAAGCACATTTCCGTAGACAGGCGATCGGGAAGATAGTAGATAGGCGTATCAGCTAAGTCATCAACACTCAACAATATGTTACTTATGTGAATTCTATAAGCAGAAAACAAGAACTATTTCCTCTTAGCCTCTCGTGTAACTATTATACTCGTACTAGACACCTGTGTCGGAAGTTAAGAGACCGCGACGCATCATCCAGTGGAACGACATTGGCCCATTTGCACTTCACACTTCTTTAAATGATTGCTGAATAAATAAATTGCTAATTATCTTCTCCCAAACTTCTGCAAAGGTTCAATACAATGTTTTGACTTATGACCACTGCCAAAGAAGATGGTATTAGGTCTGTTTAATTTACATAGAATAGAATGTGCAATGCAGAAGAACAAATAGATTGTAATAAGTTAGGTAGTTATTTGTTTCGAGCTGATGCAATCTTAAATATAGTTATTCTTGTAAAGTAATGTTGCGATAAATAATATTTCATGCCGAACAATGCCCTTAACAAAGTTGACGTGCGTGCTCTTACCAGACAACCTACTTTAAAAATAATCAAGATAATAAAGACGTGAGAATATTATTTTTAAATGCCTACGAAAAGCTACAAATAGTTGCATTGTTTTACAGCATGTTGTTTAAAAACAAATGTCCTTAATGGTCTGATGATATTTTCATTTCAGCGTTGCAGTTTTCCGAGCAATGTTGTAGAAATACAAGATATCGGTTGAATAATAATGACACGCGAAGTACAGCAGTACTACCCTATTGCTCTCTGCATTTACCTATGGTAATTTAATATCTGTTCATTTGTAGGTAGACACTATATTCAGATTTGATCGACGAGCGAGAGATCGAACTCCTAATTAGCATGTCATTAAACACATCTTATTATGAAAATATATCAAAGATCTAATTGCATCCAAGTTCATGAACATGTATAAAAGTAGAATGTCCAATCTTTGGAAAATACATATATTTTTAACATTATATAAATAATGTGATTCATAAAAAAAACTAGGTACATACCTACTTACCCAATATCACCATATTTACGGTCGTCCATTTCATTAAGCATAACTTGTATTAAAAATTAGACTATCCTTTATAAGAAAAAATAATGTAAAAGGACCTTTATCAACTGTCTAGGCCTTATTATGGTAGGTACAAAATATTGATTCAGCATATATCTGAAACTCAATATAAGAGGAGAGTGTTACATGGACATAATACTAGGTTCACAAAGAATGAAGGAATGCTTGATCCAAAATATAACAATAAATACGGACGGCAAATCCTGCATGGAATATAACGTGCCCAAAATATTTAACATGTTCCCAAGAAATATAAAAAAATTGCGATTCGCACCAAATGGATTGAGGTATGATTTGCTGAAAACAAGGCTTCTAACTTAGTGTAGATTCCTAAGTAATTTTTAAAACAATAAATAAAAAAAATCTAAATGGGTATCGAGCTCGCTCCGTCCGGCCATCCAACTGACTGTCGCATTATATTTAATTATGCCAGTGTCACATCTAGCGTTAAAAGCCACAGCGTTTTTTTGGTTTGGTCTATTTCAGCACCATGCTCGTCACATTCTCAATGAAAATGTACGGCGAGAGATATGTTGAAATATTCTAAACCAAAAAACGCTGGCGCTTTTAAAGCTAGGTGCGACACTAGTATAAAAGTTTCTTATTCGATAGTTACTACTTAAGATCTATCAAACACAAAACAATTTATTCTACAAAGGGATGAATTATTATAATGCGCTGCCGGAAACGTAAAAAACTACACCCATCAATAAATTCAAAACAGGTTGTAAGAACCACATTAATAAATTTATAATGTAATAATATGTAAGTTGTAATTAGTAATTTATAAACGTAAATACACAAATACCTAAAATACATTATACATATTTGCATTGCCCATGAAAAATGTGAAAATGTTATTGACAGACCATGTTTGTAGAAATGCTAATGGAGCAGTAATTTTTTACCGAATAATTCATTGCAGCATACTGACAATTTCCTCTTCCACTACATACAATGTCATGTCGTCCGAATATTATTATTTCGTAAGTACCAAGAGAACTTACGATAGAGATGATGTCTTACACTAAAGGTAATTGTAAACATATAGGGGCAGTTGGTTAGGGATATTGGCTAATGATTTTGTAATAAAAGTAATTCGAAATTTTACAGGTCGGTTGAAAGACATGAAAGGTTCTCGGGAATATGTTTGCTTCAGGAATATTTTATATTATTTAATTATAATCTGCAATATTATTGAATAATATGATCCCAGGAGAGCAGGAACAGCAGAAGTGAGTAGATACTGCTAACAGGTGAGTACGATTTCTTACGCTAAAAGTAATTGGAATCTTATTGGGTCAGTTGAAAAAATATATTTATTTATTTATTTTGAATATCACGTCCAACAAGGCTATTACATATTTATATTT
Source organism: Limnephilus lunatus (assembly GCA_917563855.2). Classification (NCBI taxonomy): domain Eukaryota; kingdom Metazoa; phylum Arthropoda; class Insecta; order Trichoptera; family Limnephilidae; genus Limnephilus; species Limnephilus lunatus. The sequence goes on along the minus strand of OU830597.1, from coordinate 65,537,365 downwards.
TTTAACATAAAGAAAATCTAAATAAGCATAAAATCACAAAAAATACTTCACCGTGCAAGATGGAAAAATAGTATATTTAGAATAAACAGTACCTAAAAATAAATAAATGAAATAAGTCGATGCAGAGCTACCGTTTGTTTAATTAGATATTTTGTTCTACTTTCCGATATAAATTCTACTAAGACCTATTTATATTTAGTGATTGATACGTTAAATATGTAAACAACATCCTTACAATCATTACCTACCCAATTAGATATTTCCTCGATGTTGGTTTGCTACTTTGCTAGGTACCAATACGGAAAGAAATCAAGTATAATAGTTTAGGGCTATCAATTATTGAATTTATGATTTTATATAAACAAATTAAGTCATTAACTATTCTAAGAACGGATTTTAATAAATTTAATTGACAGCAGATAATCGTAATTGACACATTCCCATGTAAAACCTATTTTGAAGTTAATAAATCTTAAGAATTTATTTTGAATTTTTTCTACAGCATAACTTGGTACCCACACATCCCACTCTGTTGAGTTATTCTCAATTTGACTCGTACATTTTTTATGATTTGAATCAAAGATATTGATATATAAGGAGATGGGCTATCGGCAGTTTTTACTAGGTGGGACTGTGCTTCCTGGTGACGCCGATATTTTTAACCAAAACTACTGCACACCTTAAAAAATCAACTAAATGAACGAATTCTTTCGGTATTAAAACTACATTGTTAACCAATACTGCACACCTTCGAAAAATCAATTAAATTCCGTATTCAAACTAGGACCATTATGAATATTGGCACATTGTTTGGTGAGTAACAAGTAACAGCATACAATCTATTTGATTTACGTACGATGATGTCTTACGCTAAGAGTCTTTGGAACTTATTGGGTCAGTCGAAAAATCTCAGGGATATGAGCATATTGTTTGGTAAGTCTTGAAGATATTTTATGTAGTTGATTATTTATAGCCTAGTTGTTAGGAAATGAAGTAAATAGAAAATAGAGTAAAAGTTTCTATGCGCCTGGCACAGATGTCAGGAGTAATTAGTTAAGGTTTCGTGACATAGGTGTCAGGAGTGGCTATATTTTCCCCCCAACAGACCTATAATGGAGATTATAAATACAATGATTCTCTTAAATTCGATCTCTTCTGCATCAGTTTACCTTTAAAAGGAAACACCACATTATCGGTCCGTTGGGGGTCTTCAAGGGAATTTTGTATATTTTGTTGGTTACAATAAAAACTATCTTTGATGTACCTGGATTTATTGTTGAAATTAAAGTCCTAAAATCTTACACAAACCAAACTCAAACACTAGTTATTGGAGAATTTTATCTTCCCAGGAAAGCAGGGGCAGCGGAAGTGAATATAAACTGGTCACGGGTGAGTGCGATGATGTCTTAAAAGAGGAAATCACAAGCCAAAAATGTAGGTATTGCGTATTCTAAGTGTGCCTTAAATCGCCACGAAAATAGGTAATAGGCACACAAATCGCGTGGCAAACGGAATCTAGATGAATCGGAATCATGATTTCAAGCGCACAAGACTTTAAAAAAAATTCATTTGTGAATAATTTAAAAATAAAGATAAAAAGGTAATCACAGAATTTTTTTATAATAAAATTGATTTTTTTAAAAGCTGTTTCTTATATGCGTACATACATTTCCAATGATTTTTTTTTTTTAGTAGTTAACGCTTATATTTTTTATTAAGTAATTAACAATTTTATTTTAATTCTACTTAATGGAAACAGTAAGAAAAGCTTCAATTTATACAAAGCTTATTTTTTTGTATTGATAAAGCAAAACAATTCGTGGTAAAGATTATTCTAATACAGTGATTTAGCATTAAGCTTAGCCATTAGCTAAAAGTACCTAATTATCGAAAACTTATTGGGTCAGTTCACAGTTCACAAGTTCAGGGAGCAGGGATATTAGCATATTGTTTGGTAAGGTCATTAAATTTGATGATCTGCTAGGTATGTTATTGGAGAATATGTTCCCAGGCGAGCAGGAGCAGCAGAAGTGAGTAGCGAATGGTGGTGGTGACTGGTGAGAGAGCGCGAGGCTGCGGCACACGATGATACCGAGGTCGGAGATGTTAGCGGCATCCGTACACGGCTGCTCTGATTTACGCTCGCTATTACTTTTACGATTAGAGTAACCAAACATACTGTGAGATTATATTATTTTTATAAATTATTGAATTGTAGTTTAATAATTAAATAACATTTGTACATCACAGTTTTGTGTCATTTCACTTGAAGTAGGTACCTACTTAAAAATAATGACGATAAAAAATAATAATATGATTTAGTATTCCCATTCATAGGTTACGATCCAAAATTACTCATCAATTAACTAACATCACTCAACTTGACTAATATTATAAACTAGCAGACCCGGCAACACGTTGCAGCGACTAACGAAACACCATCACCCAACCTTTATAACCAACGCCATCTGGTAAATCAAATTCACACCGCCCCATGCCAGCCCGCTGTCTACTACCCGCTGCCTGCTGCCGGCTTGCCAGCCCGCTCCCTTTATTTATATATTTTAACCAATTTACATAAAACCTTGACAAATTATACCTATACCTAAAAACCTTCCCCACGAATCACTCTATCTATTGGTGAAAACCGCATGAAAATCCATTGCGTAGCTTAAAAGATCTAAGCGCACAGACAGCGAGAGCGACTCCATTTTATACTACGTAAAGAAGATGCGAAAGCATGATTGTTTGTCCCTCTTTCACATCGCACACCGATTGACTTGATTTGCATTGAAATAGTTTGCATATGAGTACTGGGCGGTGACATGGGTTACTTTTCATCTCGGAAAAACATTTCATTTTTGTGGGAATATTCTTTGTACACTAATTTCTCCCGAACCCGAAAACCGCAGTAAAAAAAGTGTTTATATAAAGCACGTCTCCAGCCACAATATTACAACAAACATTGAACTAAAGGTTTGCGCAAACATGACACATTGGAGCAGGGCCAATGTGTTTGTTTTACGTGGCCAATGGAAAATAAAAAATGTAGTGGCCCGACGCAATGTTTTTGTTTTTGTCCGATGTTTTGAAATCATTTGGTGGCTGGAAACCTGACTTAAGATTGGATTTTTTTTAACATTTTGGTTTTTATGACCCGCATGAACTTTGTATGTTAGCAACATGAATTTTGGATGTTAGCAATATTTGGGGTAAGCTTATTTCTCAACAGATGACCGGGCCGGATAAGGAAAACGCGTTTTGACCGAGTGGGTTCAGATTAGCAGCATTGAAATCGGTTCAACTCTTAGGTCTTGCAGGACACATAGTTCCGATATACGTACACGCTGGTGCCATTCCCAGCAGTGATTTGAAGGTCATTATAGCTGCTAAATAAAATAAATTTCCACACGCCGACTCGATACAGCAGACAAAATACCCTTTTCTACATTGATAGATGCAACACTAATTCCAACCAAAATGAATTTATACAAAGGACATGTAAATACTATAATAATAAACTTGCACATATAGACACACTTGCTGACATATTCACTGCTAGTTACTGTCGTTACAGAATTTCTTTGTATTACATTCTATGTAGGTGCGAATAACACATATTCATAACTAAATTTATTGTACCTAATATTTTTATATTACTTGCGTGGCAACTTTCCCTTATCCCTCTCCTCCCCTTACCCGTCCCAACCCAAATACCTATTTTGCAGTCTATTTAAGTATTGTTTTAATTATTTTATTATTGTGTATAACATGTTTATCACTTGTTGAATTAACATCTGTATTATTATTATTTTTTAAATTGCTGCTTAGTTCTGTTTTTCTTAAATTTTCTAGTTTACATTCAGTTACTTTTATGTTTCTAAATACCTATCTGTGAACATTAATAATTGGTCTGTTTTTTTGCCATCCCCTTATGTATATTTTATTACTATGACTGTTTATGTTCCTTAAATAAATAAATAAATAAATAAATTAAGCAAATCTTGAAATATTGCAATTAATGTTGCGGTTACTATAAAAGTTGGTCCTTAGGTACATCATATTTTTAACTCCAAGGAAATTATTTAGAATCGTGATCCCTGTGTATGTTGCACTTACAGCTGTTGTATCTGAATTGTCTACGTGAACTATTTTCAGCAATGAGTTATTTCCATCATTCGTTGGAAGATTTGAAACAAAAGTTTAAAAAATCTTAACTAAAATTCCTCTCTCAACAAGTGAAACAGGATGCAGTTACCCATTGTTTCTATCATATTTGTTAATCGATGAAAAAAATTGACTGGGAAAAGGAAAGAAGCCGGATAGATTAATTAAAAATCAAATATTTTGTAACCAACGATAAATAGGTGCATGAATTCTTAGCATGTTCTAGGTATTCACATTTTTAACTGTCATTCAGCAGAACATACCGATATGTTGTGTTTAAAGCTTCCCGTGTTAGTACTAAACAAGTATCTATCAGATTATCAGCTTTCTAATTTAAAAAAAAAAACGTATTTGGAAAATCCTCTCATCTTTCCAGCGTTGAAATGCAAACATCATGGTCACCCTATAAAATATAGAGCGCTTGTTAACAATATCAAAATATTATAATAATTTAAATATATCATTATAAAGTGTTCAATCACCAGTTTTTATTGAAAATATAATTGAATTTATCAGTTTCAGTGAATATATATAAAAAAAACCAACCTTACAATGCCACCAAAGAAAATACAAGCGGAAGAATCTGATGTTTTAAGCCTCATAGAAATCAAATTCAGTGAGTTAAATAATACATTTAAATCGGAAATACGCGATCTAGTGAAAACTGTGGAATATTTGAGCTTGAAAATTGATGATTACGAATTAAAATTTAAAAGTATGGAGAAAAAAATCACGGAATTGGAAAAAATAAACGAAAATAACATGTCACAAAAAAAGGATTTCTTTGAGTTACAAGCGAAAGTTGAGGCCAGTGAACAATATGCTCGTGTTAACAACATAGAGATTATCGGAATCCCGGAAAAAAACCAAGAAAATTTAATGGACGTTCTAAAAAAAATCTATTCAGAACTAAAAGTAGAGATGCCGAAACACATCGAGTATGCCAGCCGCGTTACTCCACGTGAGAAAATTGAAGGAAGACCGAGGAACGTTGTTGTGAAGCTGGAACGGAGGCAACAAAAGGACGACATCATTGCTGCAATCCGCAAGAGGAAAGGCCTCACAGCGGAGAACATCAACATGCACGGAGGACATAACATCTTCATAAACGAACACCTTTCCCCCAAAAATAAGCTTCTCTATAAAATGGTCAGAGAATTTTCAAAAGAACAAAAATATAAATTCTGCTGGATTAAAAACTGTAAAATTTTCCTTAGGTTGAATGAAAACTCAAACCACGTATGTATTAATTCATTTTACGATTTAGAAAAGATAAAAAAACGAGATACTCGTGTCATCGATGCCTAATAACAGAATATACAAACTTTAATTTATTTTTATCGTAACTATGTGTAACTTGAATACTAAAATGGAAACTTTACATATATATTACCAAAATGTGAGAGGTCTCAGGTCAAAAATTTAATGGGTTCGTTTTCAAAACCAAGATTCACCACAGAATCTTTAAAAAATTTATACTATTTTACATCATTTCACTTTGAACAAAATTATTCTGAACAACAAGTAAATACCACGATTTCTCTTTATTCTCATGTACTATCACAATCTATCAAATATAATAAACGATCGCAACCTATTAGAAATAATTGCATAATGACAACATACTTTTATGTAACAACTGTATGCTCAGTATTTTGCATTGTATTTTGTTCACTATTCAACAACATATTTCTGTCAACATTAATGACAGCTGATACCATAGACAAAATCATGTACCACAAACAAATCATAACTTATGACGTTCATAATTACCCCCTTCCAAAGCATAATTACTTACTTTTCATTAAATTACTTTTTCATCAATTTTACATAAAAACGTATTCAATAATGCTTAATATATTATACTTTCAAAATGGATTCTAACAAATCGGCAATAACATTTTATTATCAAAATGTACGTGGTTTAAAAAGTAAATTAAATGATTTATATTGCGAAGTGCTCAGTTGCAATTATGATTTAATTTGTCTAACTGAAACATGGCTAGATTCCACAATCTATGACCATGAATTAGTAGATGATCGTTATAATATATATAGACGCGATAGGGACATATCGAGTTCTCTCAAAAAATCAGGCGGTGGTGTTCTAATAGCCATCAAGAAAGAAATGACATCTTTTTTAGTCTCAGCACATAACTCAAAATCTGCAGAAGATTTATGGATTAAATTTAAATTACATGAAATGTCCAGGCAAACCATCAACTTATGTTTGGCGTATTTGCCTCCAGATATACCAATCGAAAATCTCACAGATTTTTTTGAAAAGTGTCAAACGACATATAATAACTTACCATCAGAGGATATAACAATAATAATGGGTGATTTTAATGTGCCATCTTTTCAATACTCACCAAATGCCAATGTAACTCTTACCAGACCAGTCTTTCATAATAACCAAAAATCAATATCTCTACTGGACTTCCAAAATTTGACTGGACTTAATCAATTCAATCACGTCTCTAATAATATAGATCGAATTTTAGATTTAGTTTTTTCCAACCATAACCTCAACATTCAAATTGCTTCACATGTGTTATCCAAAATTGACTCCTATCATCCTCCCATTGAATTCGATCTTTTAATTTCCAAATGCAGACCCCTACCTACCAATCCAGATCACATCAAATATAACTTCAAAAAAACGGATTACATTAAATGCAATGAAATGTTATCACTCAATAATTGGGACGATCTTGACACCCTGGATTGTAATGACTCTGTACTACATTTTTATAACTTGTTATGGCTATCAATTGAAAAACACACTCCACGCTTAAGAATCAGGAATAATAAGTTTCCAATTTGGTTCAGCAGTGCTTTGATCCACCAACTCAGAGAAAAAGAAAAGTTTAGAAAGAAATGGAAAAAATACAAAAATCAATGTGACTATGAGAGTTTTTCCATCTTGAGAGCTCGAGTAAAAGTATCTATACGTACCTGCCTTAAAACCCATGTAGATTCAATAGAAAATTCTCTCCCTGACAGTATCAAAAATCTCTCAACCCTCATTAATTCGAAAAGAATTTCTAATTCTCTCCCCAAAATCATGCATCTCCACGACAAATCAGCAACAAATGGTGAAGATACATGTGAACTCTTATCTACTTACTTCTCTTCTGTTTTTAGCTCACCATCTAATTCTAAATGTGACTCTAAACTTCCTTCCCAACTCTATAATTATCCATTGTCTCATATCAAAATAACTCTAGATGAGGTCAAAGCGAAATTGAATACTCTCGATATTCAATAAGGGTTCCGGCCCAGATGGAATTCCTCCACTATTTATTCGAAATTGTGCAGACCAACTTGCAGTACCAGTACACAAAATATTCTTCAAAAGTCTGAAATGTGGGGTATTTCCTGATTTGTGGAAGGTTGCCCACGTCATTCCGATCCACAAATCTGGCAGTAAAAATGATGTAACTAACTACCGCCCTATCAGCCTTTTATCTTGTTTTGGAAAAATATTCGAGTCCATTGTATATAAAACCATTTTTAACCATGTATCACATATACTTAGTCCTTTCCAACATGGCTTTGTTGCTAAAAGATCCACAAATACTAATTTGCTTGAGTACATGGACTTTCTGTGTAAATCTATGAATAATAAAACGCAAGTAGATGCCGTGTACACTGATTTCAGCAAGGCCTTCGACAAAGTTAGTCACCGTATCTTAATGTATAAACTGGATCAAATTGGCATTCACGGAAATCTGCTTCGTTGGTTAGAATCATATTTATCACATAGAAGTCAATTAGTTACTGTTAACGGTTTTAACTCTTCACCAATATTAGTTACGTCAGGCGTACCACAAGGATCTCACCTTGGACCCTTGCTTTTCTTAATATTTATTAACGACCTTACATATAAACTCCGCTGTAATTTTTCTCTATATGCTGACGACCTAAAATTATATAAAGCAATTAAATATATTGAAGATTGTGAACTTTTACAACAAGACCTTAACACAATATCTGCCTGGTGTGTTGACAATGAAATGGAACTGAATATAGCTAAGTGCAAAGTTATTAATTTCACCAAGAACACCAACAAAACTCTGTACTCATATAGCATATGTGGTCACAATCTAGAAACAGTTGAATCAATAAAAGATTTAGGAATTATATTCGATAACAAACTAACGTTCAACCAACACATTGAATACATTGTGAGTAAATCAAATAAATTACTCGGTTTTATTGTAAGATCAACCAAACTGTTCAAGAATTCTAATAGCTTAATAATTCTATTTAATTCCTTAATCCGTAGTGTTCTGGAGTACGGGTCATCAGTTTGGAATCCACATTATATTACACAGATATCTAGACTCGAATCAGTCCAAAGAAAATTCACACGGATTTTGTCTTATCGATCAGGTGTCTACCATCTTTTAGACGGGTACGAACAAAGACTTACACATTTCAAATTAGAGAGTCTAGTTAAAAGACGAAACATAAATGACCTTTTAATGCTTTATAAAATTGTGAATAATCGTGTAGACAGTAATTTAGTCAATCAAATCAAGTTATACGCCAGGCCCAAATCTACCAGAAACCTTAACATATTTTGGACCGAAATTTCTTCCAATAATACTGGATATTTTAATCCTATATCTAGAATGTCTCGATCATACAACGATCTTGTTAAAATACACACCATCATAGATATTTTTGTAAATAATATAACTAGCTTTAAAAAATATCTCCATGATTTGTGCAACTAAAAAAAAAAAAAATAAAAAAAAAAAAAAAAAAAAAAAAAATAAATAAATAAATAAATGCTTTTGTTCCATTACTTTTCAATAATTATTTCATAAATATTTCACATTGTTTTTCTTGTGATTGCTTCAGTGAATAATCTTGTTAATAGTGCACCTAAAAAAAAAAAAAAAAAAAAAAGGATTTTGTTTCATTACTTCTCAATAATCTCTTCATAAATATTTCATATTTTTATTGCAAGTTTTGTATTTTAGTTTTCAATATTTTGTATTTTAGTTTTCATATTTTGTATTTTAGTTTTTAAGTTATCTATAAATAATACTTACATTGTTTTTCATGTTGCTTCTGTGAATATGCAAATGTTATTACTGCAGACACATTAGTCTAGGGATATTTATATTTTATTAGAATTTATTTTATATTACATGCAAAAATGTTTTGTAAATATCCTGTTTGTGTCTCAAATAAATTAAAAAAAAAAAAAAAAAAAAAAAAAAAAAAAAAAAAGACGTCCATAATAAGGCAAGATGTAGCAGATTATGCATACAGATTGTATTCGTTATGTCAGTACTACCGTAACACATTACCATCATCTTAGTCCGTATTACCTTTATACTGCAGACTATTATTAACTAGGCTAAGAATTAATTCTCCTTTAGTCACGATGGAAGATGTCTTCCATTTCCACAAGACCACCGGTAGCCATAATAATAATAATAATTCTCGTTTTGCAACCATTGTAATTAATAAGATTCGAACGAGGTTAATGTTGAAGGAATCGTTTATATTATTAATTGCCGGATGTTTATTTAACGTAAGACAAACGCGTTATCAAAATTCAAAATACTGTTGCCACAAAGGATCCTATATATCCAACAAAGGTTTCCGGTCATTTCAGGGGCTAGGGCTAGGTAATTAATTTGCATTATGTAGGTGGATCGCCTCTGGCTTTGTTCATATTTCTAAAACTCAGTTTTCTCAATTTCTGTGCATACATTTTATTAGTTTTCTTATTGCAATTTAGTGTATTTTCACTCCCTGGGCCCGTTACCCCAACGTATATAATTATACATTTATATAAAATAATATAAGTCTTTTAAACATATTTTTAAGCATATGGTATATTCATTTTACTCCTTGTGATAACTGTGTTCAAACTGGCAAAAGTGCGCAAATGGCGCACGAATAAAATACGTAAAAAACATTTTAATCATCCGTAAACAAACTAAAAATGTCCATATCCAAGGACATCAACTCAATTTACTAAGTTCATTTTCTACTAAAAAGCCAGCTGAAGGTTATTGGATTATGTGATAAAATCTTTACATAATTTATGCAGAAATCAAAATAAGAACGAAAAAAATTAACGAGGTGATAGAAATAATTTTGTGTTATCACCCCAATATCCCATAAGCAATTTTTAGGTCACGTTTCATATACTTATCGTTTTAAACACGAATAAATAGATTCAGACCCAAATCTTGACGTCAATCTGTAACCAGTAACGTATCGTTTTTATTGTTATAAAAGATTAAATCATCTCTACCTTTCTAGACCTTGTTTCGGATTGATTGCTATATTTTTTCTCATTAACACGTACCTAACTCAAAACGAAACTAGCAAATTAATAATAGATAAAGAACAACAGTTATTTTTTGCTGGCTTTCATGTTTCGGTACAATTATCTTTATAATTAAAAGTTACGGTGGTTATCTGGTTGCTAAACATGATTGATAAATGAAATAAGGGATGATGCGGAAGTGCATATACTTGTAGCCATGGGTATAAGTAGTGATGGGAACAGAATATATGTCAATTTCTACATGCAGTTCCTGCCACCCGGTAACGCAGTTTTGTGGTTCAAAGATTAGAGGAAAACTTGAAGAGAATATGTTATAGCTAGAGTACCTACAAAGTTACGCCCCCAATTATAATTATTTCTAATGAAATTTCAGTTGTCATAAAACTAACATCACGGCGTTTCTTACGTCATAAAACTAACATCACGGCCGCTATTACCCCACACGGTACGTACGATTACACACGAAAAAAAGGAATTAGGTACATAAATCAAATCGTTTTCGTATAATAGGAAAAGGTCAAAAAAAGGTATTTTCTCGAGAGATGTTTTCAATGTAGATGAGTGTTTCAGGCTAATAATTATTGCTTATAATAATTGTTACCCTTTGTGCTATGCATACAAATCTTGTCTTAAACATTAGTTTAAAAATTTCAAAAAATAATATTTGACGAGTTAAAGCATTTCACCAAAAAATATAGACATAATTTGTCTTGACGCCACCTAGTGAGAAATTTAGCACTTACAATGCCTTTCTCGTATAAATAAAGTTGGTTTTTTGCAGGTGAAACACTAGTATGTTTTGAATAATTTGGTGGGTAGGAGATAAGCCAACGTAACTCAGTGGTCAGAGCATTTAACCGGAAATCAGAAGGACGCGGTTTCAAGTCCCGTCGGCGGCATGTATCTTTTCTCGGGAGATTTTTCAGTGTAGATGAGTGTTTCAGGCTAATAATTATTGCTTATAATAAAAGGAAAAGATATTTATAATTGGGTAGGTAATTTTAACTTAAAAATCAATAATTTATTTTTAAATTTATATTTTATTACTCAATTTTGTCACAATTGTAAATAAGGTTTAATTCTTCTTCATTATTCTAAAAAAAACTTAAAGCGATTAAAGAAGTGTACTTTTAAGGATTTATGTGTGTGAAATCATTAATACAATTTTATTTGTTGACATGATAACAGTTTTTCTCTATTAAACACTGGAGGGAACCCCACCACTATCCCAACGGCTGGCGTTATAAGGAAAAATATGGTTTGCTATTTCACCGCACACGTCAAGGCTCTACTTTTTTAACAAAAGAAGCTACATTTATTTGAACGACTCTAGACCTATACCCTCCAATGTCCACGCATACTGGGTTAGTAAGCAGTATGCAAGTATTTACATTAAGGGTCCGCAACCGGGCTCGAAAAGAAGAGATACGAAATTAGGAATGTTAGAGGAGCGCGCTAACATTTATAGCGACAAAATCGATGCGAAAATTGCAAAAATGTTTAATAAAACACAACTCGTTTAAAAAAGAGCAAAAATCTCGTGGGGAGCATTTTAAGTATCATTTATAGAAACATTGTGAATTTTTTCACAATTATAAGATAATAGAAACAGACTTGTTTTTAATAATTTTTGGAGCATACTTTGCGATTTTTTTCCATCGCAGGTAATTTCATATAATTTGCGTTTCGGCGTGGGCAGCATCTAGACATTATCTTTAAAAATAACATATATTTTTTTAAGAGCTTAAAAACTTCATATGTTTAAGGGAGATATCTAAGAAATCGGTAGAAATTCGGGTAGCGAGGCTTTATAAATACAATGGAGAAAAAGAAATAACAGCCCGTGGAATAATTCTTCTGAAATCCATTATTAAGAGGAAATAATTTCCGAAGGTATTTTCGGACGACCGAAAATAAATTCGATATCATATAATAGGCAGGTACTCTATTTAATGTTGTTCGCCACATTGCCTGTAAAATTAAGTGCCCTGAAAGCCTTTCTTGAAAAAGACCAAGCCTGTTCAAAGTTCTGACTTTGATTATACACAGAAGATATACATGACATAAAGATACAGAAAAATAAAACTTCCTCCAATATGACAATATTGCGGGTTTCTAAACGAAATGAATAAAGTACCAAAGTAATTTTTTTTTAAAATATCATTACCTCACAAGAGTTTCTGCTGCTCCCGTCTGGAGCTAGCGAGACTATGGCATCCTCAATTGAGGTATGTTGTGAGGCTGAAGGTAGTTGGGAGAGGAAGGAGGTGGGGAAGAGGAAGGTGGGGACATATCTGGCTAATCAGATCTGTTCACCAAACACGGCTAAAGCCATCTCAAGCAAAACGTTTCAATTCTGAATGGTGGTCTTACACCAAAGCGATACTGAGAGTATCTTGCACTGTGGAACGTGCCGCAAATATACTATATATTATTTTAAATGAAATAATTGTGGAATAACACAAATTCGATTCGATCCCACGACCATCGGATTGCGAGTCAAAAGCCTTATCGCTTGACCACGCCGGCCGTCGTTGTCTAGCGATAAGGCAAATAAATAGAATTACTAATCACTTCTACAATATAACAACATATGTACTTTAAGCCCATATTTTATTCCCTTCTTCTCATTTCTTTTTATTTCTTTCGTTCATTTCTTTCCATTTCTGTCATTTCTTTTCTTTACTGTCCATAAACGTTTTAATTTATTTTTCCTCTCATTTGATAGATATTAAAATTATTATATTACTTTCCTGCCACCTCGGAACAGACTCAGTATAATGAGTGGTTTACATTGATATATATAGTCTTCCTCCTTGATATATACGACCTCCGTAGTCCAGTGGGTAAGACTCTTGACTCACAATCCGGAGGTAACGGGTTCGAACCCGACGTGCGCAAATAAATTTTATTTGATTAATTTGTGTTATTTCACAATTAATTCATTTAAAATTATATATAGTATATTTGCGGCACGTTCCAGAGTGGAAGATACTATCAGTATCGCCCTGATGTAAGACCACCATTCAGAATTGAAACGTTGCTTGAAAATGGCTTAAGCCGTGTTTGGTGACCAGATCTGAATAGCCAGGTACTTCCCAACCTTCCTCTTCCCCACCTCCTTCCCCTCCCCACTACCTTCAGCCTCACAACATACCCCAATTGGGGATGCCATAGTCTCACTGGCTCCAGACGGGAGCAGTTGAGATTCTTGGGCGGTATTCACTATAAAAAAAAAAAATATCTATGGTGGTTTATTAAAAAAACATTTTAATCTATCTTTTTATACTTGGTTAATAAATAATTAAAAAATAAAAATAATAATTATATACAGATTTATAGTAGGTGTATTTATTATGTTGAAGTTATATTGTGACTAATGTCCCAAAAAGGAAAAGTAAAATAATGCACGAGCACTTTCCTAAATGATTATTAAACCATGACTTTCACTTACCAACATTATTATGTCCAACGTGTGTTTCAAAGTAGGTACCATCTTGACAGAAAAAGCCGAAAAACACGTGCCGCAGATATTATTCCGAATGTCACGCCATTACGTTATTATAATATTATTTCTATTCCTTTTACATTTCACATTGAATTCAAGATAAAAGAAATTGGTCTGTACTCGTATTACGTGAATTATGTCCAATTTCTTGACTTCCCCGTGTCAGTCACCTTCAATGCTGGCGCGTCTGTCAAACGCAGGAAGCCATTATATGTATTTATGACCTACTACCTACGCAGCCTTTTCTTCTTCTATTGTTGTGGGTATTTTCATCACCATACTTAAAATAATGTATGAAAGTGGTTATCCAGGTGAAAGGTTTTCTCTTTAGTTATTTTTAATTATTACAACACGTTTGATTGGAAAATGTAAAACTTTCCGGTTGCAAAATTACTGACTATTGCATAATTTCTGGCTGATTTCATAATATCAGGTGATTTGTTGGCGAATAGCTCTTTTTTTGGTAAGTGCATTTTAGATGATCAGAGAAATGAATTAATCAGTTTGAGAGAATTTCGGTGGGCCATTAGCTTTGAAAAGAGTCTAAAATTAAGAAAATAATTGAGGAAAAATAATAATAATATCTAATTCTCGAGAAGATCGATGGTCCAAACAAGTTGGTATTCAACAAAGGTCTTCTTGATTTCGCTAAGATCATCCCAATACAGGATGCGACAATTGGCAACAATGCATTTTAAAATTCTAATAAAATGTCTAATGATGTTGTGTCAAAAATACTTATTTGAATATAATATAAAATAATTAATAATGTTTCTTTTCTCATACGAGGTTAAATTGTACGTTTGAAATAATTACATTTTTTCAACATTTGAAAAGTATTGGTGCTACTCTTAAAATTTTTAATGTCTATGGTGCAACTGAAAACTGACATAAACTAGACTGGGGTTAAGGGCCACAGATTTTCCACAGATAATATAATTAAAATACGACAAAGATGAAATCTAATCAGGGAATAAAGACAAAATCCATTTTTTTGTTACGACAATTGAATACGTGTATTAATTAAGGCGCTAAGTACCCAAAAAATCGAAAACGATGTTTTTACAGAAATGTGTTCTATGTACCGATGCCAATAACCCTAAATAGGATTCAAGTGCCTCAGGCAGTTAAAAAAAATACAATAAATTGATGAATTCTGGCATCGCTGTAACTCCGTTGGTATGTTATCTTTTAAAATGGTATAAGTGCCACAACAGTGTTCATTGACATTCCATATAAAATGACTGACGATGGTGTGTTGACAGTCGCGAGCTTGCTTGTAAAACGCCGTCAAAAAGGTAAAGGAAGTGTGCAAAATGCGAAAAAAAAACTAAAAACCAGTGGCCAAGAGTATTCCACACTAAATAATAAAGTCATTCCTGCCAAAAAACCACCAAATTCTGAGTTATGAGTATAATATTATTTTTCTGTGCATTTTGTTAGTTTTGGTACTGACGCGCTAGTGATGTGCATGCCTATCGTAATAATATTATACATTCATATTGTAAATATTAATTTCGAATCCAATCAATGTAAACAGATAATTCTTTTAATTCCACTATTTTTCTTATGTACTCGTAACTTTTAATTTATTATACCTACTAATTTCATGGAAAATAATAATTAAGTTTTTTTGTGTCGTTATGTTTCATAAAGCCGTTTCCAATGATATATTGGTCTTTCGTGATGTTGATAACAATAATATTAATAAAAACATTCATTTAATGATATGACCTCCGAACTTTTATTAATGAAAATGTATGCTTTCACAATACATAATGGGGTTGGCCACGCAAAGCTAATTATAGATGTCGCTATCGGTGAAGAGTGTTAACACTTTTTTAATTAATATTTGTATTTTTTTCTTTGGTAAAGAGGTCCCTATTTGTGAAACACTTTATTGCTTTTTAAAATAATTTGGTAGGTATTGTTAAACTGTTTATTATAATTTGCATTTTGTTTGATAGAGCGGTACCTACTTGTGAAACATTGTATTCCTTTTAAAATATGTTTAAAGGTTTTATGAAAAGTTATATTCCTATGTTTAATTTTCACACACCGACACTTTTTATTATGTTTGAATCATTAAAATAAATATGTACTCGTACATCAGAATAATTTTTTATTAAACTAAACAAATAAGTGATTTGTTTTATTTGTATGCACATCCCTATTCCCCATGTGAAGGTTGTGCACTTAGATCTGCCAGAGCCCCTGAGTTGGCACTTAGTAGTACGAGAGCCCACGACCAAAATTTTTGTCTCATAGCAATACGGCCAAAACCGCATCAAATCGATAGATACGATTATCCTGAACTCGAAAATACCAATATCAGACATTTTCCGCGTAGCGTTTGATCTGACCGAATTTTCAAAATTGTCAAAGAATTTTACCGAACTGCATAATAGCAATATGTCTGATTTGCAGACTGTAGTTGAATGATAGTTCTGAGATACCGGAAACATATTTTTCAGACGTTAGTGGTGTAGCGCAAACCCGTAAAATCACTTAAAAAAATTAAAAATGAGACAAAAAAAATGTCTCATAGCAATACGTCTGAAAATCTTTTTTATTAGTAAATTTTGGTTATTTGATGCGAACAAAACAATTTTCAGACGGAAATGTGAACGCATTAAATTTTGAGACCGTTTTGAAAATGTTAACAAATTTTACCGATCGGTATCATAGCAATATGTCTGAAAATTGTTGGACATGATAAAATAAGTTGTCCACATGTGCAAAAAATTTATATCAGACAAATTAAGTGTAGCACCTTCTCTATCAGACAACTTTTCGATACTCAGATATCATTTAAAAATCGTATTGAGGCATCTTGAATTTTCTGTTACAAACCAATGAATACGTTGCGACCCTGAATTTATTAGATGATAATTAACAAAGAATTTACCCGAAACCGTAACATTGGATTGATTTGATAGTTTTGGTTTTATTTAAAGCACACTTGAGTAACTTTTACAAAAGAAATAAGTAATGACATCTGTCATCTGTCAAAGTACATATAATAGACAAGGGAGATTCTTGAATATCTATGAAGGCTGTAAATTTAAAAAACATTTAACAGAGGCGTCGGCCAGGCGACTCCGAAACGTTATTTTCGTTTTTGGGAGTATATGCTACACTTAAAGTGTCTGAAAACAGGTTTTTGGTAATCATGGCAGCAATACGAAAAGTTGAAAAAAAAATTATCCGTATTGCTATGATACAGGTCGGCTAAATTTGTTGACATTTTCAAAAATGCGCTCAGGCTATATGCTACGCGCAAAATGTCTGAAAACAAACTTTTTCGTAATACAATTATAAAATCTATGTACATTTTCACTATCAGACGTATTGCTATAATACCGACTGTCTTTTTTTTTTGACACAGCAGAAATGGCCTCCCACGCAGTTGCTACACTTTCGACCGTTACTACACACCTAGTCGGGTTCAGAATCATACAATCTAACGATTTTATAGGGTTTTTGCCGTATTGCTATGAGACATGGTTTTGGTCGTGGGCTCTCGTACTATAGAGCATTAAATAAAATTCTTATTGCGGACCTTCACCGTAACTGTCGTTGTCCGTTTTAAACTTTTATTTTGTAGAAATGCAAAATTAATTTATGCTTTTAAATTATGGAAGCCGTCGAGATTGGTCTATACTACTAAGTAACATTTTTACAAAGGGTAGGCCACATATAATTTTATTATACAAATCAGTATTTTGTTACAGCAAGCAGTTCTAGTTTTTGGCACTTAGCGCTTTAATTAATACACGTATTCAATTTACGGCCATAAAAAAGGTAATATGAATATAAACTATATGACTATGCCCCTAAATGGCCCGGGTTTGAGTTTCAAGAAGCGGATGAGTCTGTAAAACCAGTTCTAATTTAAGAAGGTATAGAAAATCGACGCTCATTTAACCTCGAAAGAAAATTTAGAATAGTTGCAAAGTAAATTAGAAATATGATATATCATTTACGTAATGGTATAAATTAGAGATGCTACGAATATTCGGCTACTATTCGGTAATCGGCCTATTCGGCTACTTTTTTTACTATTCGGTATTCGGCCGAATATTGCGAACCATTCGGCAGAATACCGAATACCAAATGATGAAAAAAATGCATATAAAATCAATATTTAACATTTATTGTCTTCACTACAAATTTAATAATATACCCAAATAGTTGATTTTTTAAATGGTGCCATTTCATAAAGCTTTTCGCGAACAAGCTGACGTGTTACACAATACAAGTAACACAATTTGATGTAACAATCAACAAATAATGCGTGATGTGACACGACCTACTCGCAAATGAAAGAAATACGTAGTAATCACACGCACTTCAATAATGCAGGTCGGAACCTGTCACCCGCGAAACGTACTAACGGTATTCGACAAAATCACTATTAGTGGCATCTCTAGTATAAATTATGAAACAATTCAGTACATATTTGGTAAGCATATTACATGGCAAGGAGAAATGAGCATTATATACTTATTCCGATAGAGCTTACAATTTGGGAGGCGGGTATGGGTAGCGCCCTTAATTGGACCGTACATTTATTGGATAACCAACACCTCTGCCATAAGTCACCCCAAGTGGTAAGCTACGTTTGCTGACTTAGAATAGGTAGCGGGGTTCATTGGGTGAGGTTTGGACGGGTCTTGGCGGTGGATGTGTCTGCCCACCAGCTGCGTGGCAGGCCGGATCGGGAAAGACCGGTTGAGGGAAACCTTGTGACCTCTCAGGCAGAACTCTTTTGGAATATCGCCTTGCACCGCAGTGGGAGGGATGGATTCATGACCCCCTGATTCCTACCCACTCCTCGTACCTTATCCTTCCCTGAACTTCCTCTACTTAATTTCCTTTAAAAGACCCTCCACACAGCGTCGACAAAGATGACATAAGCCGAGAGGGAAAATATTTCCTCATCTCCTTCTTTTAGCGTGCATTAATCAATTTCTATTGAAGGTTCTAATATTCGTTTGAGGTAGAGGCGTTTTTGCCGGACCCCATATTGCAAAAAGCCTTGATTATTGCTTCACACAATAACAAGAAGATTCTTAGCGGAATACCTCCAGGAGACCTTTACGCCAAATGATGAATGTGGCTATATAATTATTACCATAGATAGACTCAGATGTCAATGGATGATAATAAAAGACTACTTCATAAATTAGAAGCCGGCCCATCCCACGGACAGCTTTTAAAATGTTAAATATTCGAAATAATACGTCATAAATTTATCGTAAATGGTCATTTTAAAGCCATAACATTACATTTAAAACCATGAACTCCAAACAGTTTTTTTTTACGTTTCAAATGTTGGGACTAGTATGCGGCTGGCGGTGGCAATATGAAAATTCCGTTTATTATTAAAGGAAAAACAATTAAATTATACTTATTTTAACCAGTGAAATTTGTTTCAATTTATTTGTGGGGCCAACAGACTTAGCTATAAAAGATAAAATATCATTTGGTTTTGGCCTATTTCAGCATATCGCTCGCCATACATTCCCAATGTTTTTGCCACCGCCAGCCACATACTAGTAGGGACTAATACTTTTATTTTTCAATTTGGGAGGCGGATATGGGAACCGTCGCCCCGGGACTTATTTATTGTTTAACTAACACCCCTGCCATAGGTCACCCCAAATGGCCCACATACCGTGTGGCGGGCCGGATCGGTGAATACTGGTTGAGGCAGACCTGTTTACTTCTCCAGTCGGACTTTCTCGACACATCGCTTTGTAACGCGGGGAGAGGGATGGATTTATACTTTCGTCACTCCTGGACACATCGATCATCAGATTCATACCCACCCCTCATACTTTTTTCTTAACACAACTTCATCTCACTCCTTTTCCTAAAAAGACCCCCTCAAATCATCCCCAAAGATAACATAGGCCCCGAGGGAAATTGATTTCATCAGTGTGAAGCTAATGTAGTAAAATGATAATATCGTAATTAAAATAATGGATCGTGAAAATCAGCGATGGCTTATAGCGACAATTTTGGTTACTTTTTGCAGCATCAGAAACAATTTTCGTTTTCATTTTAAAAATTAGAACCAATTTTTCACTATCTGTTTATCGAAAATGCGCCAAAGTTATAATTTGTAATAAATACCTGTATCTGCATAGCTCTTCAAACTTGTTTGGTTAATTTTTACGTTCGCTGTAAGTACAAACTTAACCCCATATCATCAGTAAGGTTATTTCAATTCCTACCTATTCATAGGTACCTTTGACGGTGCTCTCAAGGTGCTTTACGTTTTCAAATTATGTCAATAAAACCCCTACAATTTACATACACGATTATTTTTAGAATGATATTCAAAGGTCATTCATAATTTATTTATGTAAATATAATTAATACTCAGGACTCATAAATTTTATTGACATTTAATAAATTCTTAATTTCACGGAAAGCTACCGATTTTAAATTTTAAAGCATTGGTCTTCTTCGGCCATATTTAAAGTAGGTTTTGCTAGATATTAAATCTGTTTTAGTGTACCCTGTAAAATGTACAAATCCTCTTTTGTAAAATAAGTGATTTACGATGGTGGCGATAGGACCTTGGGATGAACAATTTAGTGATGTAAGGCTGACCTTTATTGATTCACGAAGTACTGTGATTCAGCTTAGGAATGTTTAACGAGAGGAGAGAATGTCAAATGATTGAAATAAGTTAATAATAATGAATAGGTAGTTGCAGCGGTCTCATCATCGGATAAATTATTGCCCGCCCGACTGCGAAAAGTATAATTTAAACGAGGTATGTTTTTTTTCAAAACGGCACCTGCCTTTTTGGTAAATGAAGTGATAAAAAATAATACTCTCTTTATTATCCTGAAAAATACCACTTTATTGAACTGATAAATTCAAAAATAATGCTGACAGTTTTACACTTTACTTCCAGTATATTTACAGTGATACCATCAGTATGTTATTACATTGCCATATACATAAAAGACAACAGTAAATGGTTCTCCTTATAACTTTTACTAGTAGGTATTTACTTTGTATTACGGTGAGCAATTAGAACACGATTATGATAATACAATATTACTTATTTATTGACATCTCTGGTTGACAATGGTTTTACAAGTAAGAGTGACATTAAGCTGGAAGAAACTCTGATGCGAAGAGAATCTTAACATTATGTAAAATATAAGTAGGCATAGACAATATAAAGTTATTACAATAAAACCACCATAATAACATAAATAGGGACGTAAACAATAATTAAACTATTATTCCAAGATAAATAAAGTACGTTAATATATTATTATTGTAGACTTATACAAAGGGACTTGTACTCGATGTGAAATATTGATTAGTGAAAACAGGAAATTCATTTTAATATAAACACGAATAGTTGTTTTAAACCATGTCTTTTACGATTGAGGAATATTATTACTAAGTATTCATCAATATTATTAGATTGAGGAATATTCCACAAATTATTCGCCATACTATTACTAAGTTATGGCGGAAGAAAATGAGATTCGGGATTTGTGTTTTTTAGTTCTTACATTAGCTCCACTCATGAGGCCCTGAGGATAATAATTACCCTCGGGGCCAATGTTTTCTTTGTGGAAGGGACGTGGCTGGTCTTTTTAAGAAAAGGAAGAGAGGAAGTTCTGGGAAGGAAAAAGGGGTGACCGGAAAAATCAGAATGAAGTCAACTCAGCATCTCATTTGAAAAGTCATTAAAATTGATGAAAGAAATATATAAAAAATGGGTAAATATGTTATGTTAAATTAGGGTATGGGCTATTAAAAAAAATTCATTGCTTTTAATGACTTTTAAAAAAGGTGTTGAGTTGAGTTGATTCTGAGTTGGCATGGAACCGGAAAAAGGGGCTGCTAGGAATCTGGGAGTCAGTGTGTCCAGGAGTGACGGACGTATGAATCCATCCATCCCAATGCAAGTCGAAAGGTCTCCCTCAACCAGTCTCTCCCGATTCGGCCTGGCACACAGTAGGTGAGCATACGCATCCGCCTTTAAAAACTATAGATAAATCTCACCAAATGTAGCGAACCACTTTGGGCAATCTGGCAAGAATCAATAAAACACAAATAGGTGTGTACGCTTATATCTTATAACTATTTTTTCCTTTACTAGCCTTTACCCTCCCATTTTCATCCCATCTGCCTATCCTGTTGGATTACCATTATGGTTAAATAGTAACTTGTTCCTGGTTGAGGAAATCTACAATGCATCCTTGCCGTCATGTGTTCAACTACTCAAGGCCCGATGAAAGAAGATTATATTTATAATACTAAGAAAGGAATTTGGGTAACCTGGTACATAATAATGTTGAGTAGGTCATGGTCTGTGGATATAACACATTTCTACAGTCCTTTTCGGATCAAATTTAGTTTCATTTTAGCTATTACGAAAATTGCGCAAATGCACGTATTATTCACGACCACGAATTTTCTGCTGTGAAATAACATGTTATTCATATACATAATTTACCCGCTAATTCTGTAATAATTATCATATATTTTAGATCCCTGTGGCTATGTGATTTTTTGCTAAATTTCTCAAGAACAAAAAACTATTTTAATATATTGATATAATACTGTGACGAGTTTCGTGACAGATAGGTTAGAGCTTAGGAACTGAACCCTTTATCAAGTTTTACAATTACGTGGTAAGATTGATGAATGATATCTTCAAGAAGCAAACATGGCTCTAGTTGTGCCTGGATTTAAAAATCCAGATCTTTCAGCTTTTGAACCATATTTTTTCTTTCTTCTTCATCCCTGCCGTTTGGAGTATTTTTACAATTTGTGTACCTAAAGTACGCATGTGCTTAGAACCCCTTTTCCAACGTTTTTGTGCTTGGACCCATTTTTTGCATTTATGTTCTGAGAACCTTTTTTCAATATTTTTGTGCCTGGACCCATTTTTTACATGATTATGTTCTGAGAACCTTTTCCCAATGTGTTTTCATTTCACATTTTTAAACGCTTTTTTTACATGTTTATGTTCTGATAACCTTTTTCCAATGTTCTAATTAATGCTTAAACCCCTTTTGAAATATTTATGTTCTGAGAACCTTATTACAATGTTTTTGTGTTTGGACCCATTTTTTACATGTTTATATTGTTTATGTTCTAAGAAAGTTTTTCTAATGTTTTTGTGCTTGGACCCAATTTTAACGTTTTATGTTCAGAAAACCTTTTTACAATGTTTTTGTGTTAAAACCCATTTTTTACATGTTTATATTCTAAGAACCTTTTTCTAATGTTTTTGTGTTGGACCCAATTTTTTCGTTTTCCAATGTTTTTGTGATTAAACACATTTTTTACATGTTTATGTTCAACCTTATTTCAACGTTTTTGTGTTTGGACCAATTTTTTAGATGTTTAAGTTCTAAGAACCTTTATCCAATGTTTATGTGCTTGGACCCATTTTATATTCTGAGTATCTTTTTCTAATGTTTTTGTGCTTAAACCCTTTCTTTATATGTTTTTGTTCTGAGAACCCTTTTCCAATGTTTTTATGTTTACACCCTTTTTCTTTTTTCAATGTTTTTGATCTTGTACCCTTTTTTACATGTTTATGTTCTGTGAACCTTTTAAAAATGTTTTTCTTCTTATACCCTTTGTACGTGTTTATGTTTTGTGAATCCTTTTTTTAACATGTTTATATTATGTGAATCTTTGTCTAATGTTTTTGTGCTTGAACCCCTTTCGACTTTACATTTGAATTTATGGGAAACAACTCGTCTTAAGTGCTGTAAACCTTTGTTCACATGTTTAGCTGTGAACCATTTTCAAACAGTTATTTATTAAAATAATTGGGTGTTTCGGAATCATAACCACCATCCCGCCTCGGTGGAACATTTTTTGCTGTACCTACTCACATAGTTAACTCAATATAATAACAAAGTATCTACACTTCCTCTCTCGATATCAATTGAAAAAGCGAACACAAAAAACTAACACTTATTATTATTAATTTAATTGATAACCGGATTCAATAAATAAGCAAGATCCTTATTGGATGTGGTATTGCCTATAATAAGGATGGTGATTTATTCAATGGCTATTGATAGATTATACAATATGATTTGATCACGAGACTTTAAATTTTTCTTTTTTTTTTTAAAGAAAGATGAACATTCCCGGGTTACAAATAACCTGACAATATTTGAAATGTTGCTTGTGTTGTGATGGAGAACTTAGCCAGCAGAGAAATTGAACTCATGATGCCTGGCCTTGGTTGGACCCGACGCGATGCCAACTCAGCCACTGACTTATAAAGATGCAAGGTATGATGAAATGATAATATAAATTACAGGAAAATGCAGGATTTGATCCCGGAAATGTTTTTTTTAAATGTATGCTCAGAGTATAGGTATGTTTTCACGCTTTTTTTTACATTAGCTCCACACAAAATAACCGAAAATAATTTTCCTCAGGACCTTTGTCATCCTAGAGGATGATGTGTGGAAGGTTTTTTAAGGAAAGGAAGGAGAGGAAGTTCTGGGAAGGAAATAGGTATGAGGGGAGGGTAGGTACCTGGGGGTCAGCGTGTCCAGACGTAACGGACGTATGAATACATACCTCCAACTGCGGTGCAAGGGGATGGGTCGAGAGATTCCGTCTGGATAAAAGACCTTCCTCAATCAGTCTCTCTCGATCTGCCAACCACGCAGCAGGCAAGCAGACCCATCGGCCGCCAAGACCTGGACAAACCTCACCCCATGAACCCGCTAAGCCCAATTAATTAGTAAATAGAGCCATGAGTCGAATTTTGAATTGAAAAAGCCGCTAAATTTAATTTATTACTAGCGTAGACCCATAAAAACCACTGGATAGTCTGAATTTTTGACAAAGCATTTCCTATTTAGAAAATACAATAATAAAATAATTTTCTGTTCAAATATTATATTACAGATAGGTACCTAGTGAATCTACAGTAACGATTCTCTGAATTCTTGACAGAATTGAGTTATTTATTTATTTATTTATTTTTTTTTTATTCTTCATTTTAAGCACCCGCTAAACCGCCAAGGCAGTTTGTCAGCAGGTCAATTTAACAATATTAATATAACACTAAAGCACAAATATAACAAGAAACCACAATATGCAAAATAGATACAGAAGAATAACTTTTAATAATAATAATATTTGGCTAATTTATATAGCGCCGTTTTCGTGAAAAATCACCTCAAGGGCGCTTTAAGTAGAATACAAAGACATAAAATATACAGACAGACAGATATTATACAGGCAAAGTCATATTTATACATAAGATTACAAACAATATCAATATAAAATTTTTTGATCAATTAGCCATTTTTTAATTTTTTTTTTGAGATCGGTGGTGCAATTTGATTCGATTTTTATGTTCATTGGCATCTTATTAAATATGGTAGGGACAAGATAAGTGAGAGTCCGTTGACCGTATTTATTTATAATTTTCGGAATGGATAAACCCTCATTTTTACTAAATCTAGTGCCATGTGCATGATCAACTTTTTCTTTGTATATTGAATCCGACAATACGTTTTGGCATACAATTTTAAACCATAATATCCCTCGAACAGGTAATATATTAACTGATTCATATAATAATTTTATGTCTCTTCTTTGTGCATAAATACTTTTGCTTACCAAGAGCTTAGTCAAAGAGTTTTGAATTGTTTGAATGTAGCCTATATTTGTCTTGCACGAGTTTCCCCAAGACGTTATTCCGTATCTGATAGTAGATTCCGCTAGTGACAAATAAATAATTTTTAACGTACTTATGGGCATAAAATATTTAATTTTGTAAATTCGCCCAGCAATAGCTCGTAGGCGTTTGCAAATGTTGCTTATGTGAGTATCCCATTTCATGTGCATATCTACAGTTATCCCCAAATATACATACGTTTGTACAAGTTCAATGGTTCCGCATTTGCAGGATTGTGACGAATTGTGTATACATTCAAATGTATGCGATTTTATTAAAGGCGTGATGGTAAATTTGGCATGTGGAGATCGTATGTGCATTAATTTTGTTTTTTTGGAATTTATTATAAGACCCGCATCATGTGACCATTTCTGTAGAGAAAAGAAATCATGCTGCATGAGTTTTATTGCAATGCACAATTCTTCATGCGAAATGACTAGTGCCGTATCATCAGCATAAACGTAATGTTTAACGAATGTACAAATTTTATTCATGAGTGAAACGAATATTATGTATAATGTTGGTCCGAGAATTGACCCCTGCGGGACTCCTGTTGACATATATTTAGCTTTGCTGTAAGTTTGGAAGAGTTTAAATTTAATTTGTCGATTGTTTAAATAGTTTTTGAGTAGTTCTAGTAATTTTCCCCTTATTCCTATCGCCTCCAATATCTGTAAGTTTTGTCGGATCAATGGTATCGAACGCTTTAGAGTTGTCTATGAATAAAACCAGAATATGTTTTTTATTATTGAGTTCTTGATTTACGTAATTCGAGAAGTCTTGTAGTAACATTTCAGTGCTTTTATTTTTTTGAAAACCGTATTGATTAGGATCAATAATGGAAAATCTTTCTAGATATTTTATTAAATTTACGGAGATGTATTTTTCTAGAATTTTTTCAATAGCTGGCAGTATACTGATTGGTCTGTAATTTTCTATCTCAGTATGTTTTCCCCCTTTGTATATTGGCCTAATAATACTACATTTAAGCTCATCAGGTATAACTGCTTGAGACAAGATTTTATTAATTAAATGGGTAATTACCGGACATAGAATAGTTATATGTTTTTTAATGTCGAACATTCGAATATTATCAATGCCCGGCGATT
The DNA here is from genome assembly GCA_917563855.2 of Limnephilus lunatus. Classification (NCBI taxonomy): domain Eukaryota; kingdom Metazoa; phylum Arthropoda; class Insecta; order Trichoptera; family Limnephilidae; genus Limnephilus; species Limnephilus lunatus. The sequence goes on along the minus strand of OU830597.1, from coordinate 65,510,549 downwards.
TGGAATTATTCAGTTGACTGACAAAGTTCATTTGAGAAAAGAAAATTTGAGTTCATTGAACAAGAGTTCATTGAACATGATCCATGCGGACTAATATATCACGCACAGTTCGAACGTTCACACGTCGAAGTTAGTATTTTTGACGATACGAATATATTTGAGAAGTGTTAAAACCTTCGCTTATTATTTCCACCAAACTCCTTATTGCTCCCAAATGATTGATCTAGTTGTATAGGTACTAACATGTTTATTATAAATTACTGTTCGCCACAAAGTAGTGAGTAAAATTTTTTTATCAGAACCATTATTTACATTCGTTTGGTGTATTGGAGATCCTTAAACTTATATTTGCTTTTTTTACGTGCCTAACGTGCAAGAGTCCCAACAGCCTGGAACCGGTGGAATTACGTCATCCCGATTTGAGGAATACCGTGAGGTTAAAGTAAGTGGGAAAGGAAAGGATATGTGGAAGTGGAGGGTTAAAACGAGAAAATTTCAAACTAAATTATTACAAATATTATTTATCTCCAATAAAATAAAACTGGCTGACCAGTGTATCCGTGTTGCTATTTTATAACTAACAGAAGATGGACAATCTATTAATGGGTTACTAAATATTTATGTAATGGAAAGATATAAACAACGATGATAAACTACATTCTTGGAGTAGTTACGCAAAGAAGTTATGTTAGGTTCTGGTTTCTGGTACTTATTTATTAAGTAGGCACTTATCACTATGCTAAAATTACCGGTTCAGATAGAAATACTAACATTCTTGCATTCTCATATTATTGAAAGCACAAAGCAAAGATATGCTAAAAGGTGTTATTTAAGGATAATAGAACGTCTATTGTAACTAACTTTTTATTACATGCATATCTGCCTATGACCTAATTGAACCCTGGGGGTCAAGCACAGAGAAATCGATAAGTTCAAAATATCGGATCGATAGGTGTAACTTCTGATGAATGTATATGGATATATCGAGCACGGTTTCACTGTTGACATCCGAACCGATATTGACCGGGAATAAATAAAAAATCGGTGTACGCTGGCAACACTGGCGGACCTGCCTATGAATTCACTTCCCGAAACGTAAAATGCCAATTTAAAAATGTTAAATTGGCGTTTTACGTTTGGCATTGAAATACTAGACTAAATATGTATTGGCAGTACGCATTTACTTTTGATACTAAACGGGTGTTAATTAGTTAATGAGATCTTAATTCATAATTCAACAATTTTCGTTTCTCAAAGATGAACGGATCCACGACAACTCAGAATCAATTCAACTCAACTCCTCTTTGAAAATTCATTAAAAACTATAAAAAAATAAAAAATCGCCCACAACCTAACACAATGTAAGCTATTTAACCAATTTAAAAAAAAAATTCATCACTTTTAATGACTTTTCAAAGTTGAGTTGACTTCATTCTAAGTAGTCCGGGCACTGAACGGATCGCGTATACGACTTCTTTCATTTCTAACAGCTTCGTTAGTTCAATCCGTTCATTAAATAAGCCGGTAATTTTGCGATAAGGAGCAAGTTGATACTATGTATACAGACTTCTCTAAAGCCTTTGACCGCGTAATTCACTCAATTCTTTTGAAGAAACTCATCCTACTTGGTATACATGGCGACCTATTTAGATGGATTAAGTCCTACATTAGTAATCGCAATCAGGTAATTTTAATAAACGGTGTTTACTCAAAGTCTATAGAGGTAATATCTGGTGTCCCGCAAGGTTCCCACCTAGGTCCGCTATTCTTCAACATTTATATAAACGACATTGGATCATGCTTTAAAAATTCCGAATATGTGCTTTACGCTGATGACATGAAAATATTTAAAGTTGTGCATTCTCTCTCTGACTGTGAAGCGTTACAAAGTGACCTAGATAGGCTTTGCAAGTATTGTAAAGTTAACTGTTTAGATATTAATGTTTCCAAATGTCATACTATGACATTCACCAGAAATAAAAATGTAATTAATTACTCTTATTCACTCAACAATGAACCTGTCATCTCTAAAACGGAATGTAAAGACCTTGGTGTTTACCTTGATAGCAAACTTATTTTTAATATTCACATCGACTCAATCGTTCACAGGTCTTATAAAATGCTTGGTTTTGTTCTTCGTATAAGTAAAGTGTTCAGTAACCCGCGCACAGTAGTTATGTTATATTTTGCATTAGTCAGAAGTATACTTGAATATGCCTCGCCAATTTGGAACCCGCAGTACAAATTATACATAGATAGCATCGAACATATTCAAAACAAATTTATAAAATATCTTAAATTCAAATTCAACCATAATTATGAACGCACATTTCAAACTTTACAACAAAGACGAGTAATTGCTGATTTGACATTTTTACACAAAATTTTAAATAATAACATCGATTGTACCGAACTACTTTCCCTAATTAATTTTAACATACCATTAAGACGTACACGCCATACAGAACTATTCCACATGCTTAATTACAAGACTAATGCAGCAACTAATTCGCCAATCTATCGAACTCTTCATGTATTCAATAATATTAATCTAAATTATAACATCGACATTTTCTCCGATTCACTGCCCAAATTTAAAAAGAGCATCATGTCAATCATATAGTTTAATGCGCATACTTACACACATACATACACACACACACACACACACACAGACCCTCCCTCACCCTCACACACCTTCCCACAACGCACATCACCCGGTAAAAATTTAATATAAACAAGATACTTCAATGAAACATATCATAGGTACCTAACTTGAAATATACTTATTAACTGTAAACTTTTTTCACCAATGTAAATAATGTACTGTTTGTTTCTGTTAATAAATAAAATAAAATAAAATAAATAAAATAACGAACATTATTTAAAAAAAAAAATTTTTTTTTTTTTAAAAGAAAGACAAACATTCCCGGGTTACGAATAATCCAACAATGTTTAAAAATCTCCTACTACCACCACAGAAAGCCGAAAATGTTGCTTGTGTTGTGATTGAAGTGTATATTGATAGTTAATCGAAACTTATCTGGTACACCACCTCAAAAATAATTCACAGGTAAACACCTCACATACTCATAAAACCAGAGCCAAACAAACAGAGATACTAAATATACCAAAGTGAAACTCCTTTGGACAAAGAAGTTCTGAATTTTTAGCAGTAAAGGTATATAACAAACTCCCACTTAGTATCAAACAAATTATAACCAAAAATAACTACATTAAGGATATTAAATCTTGGCTTAAGGAACTACCGGAAAAATAACTTACTAGCATATTTAAAACATCGTCGTAGAAGTTTCTGGAAAACCTTACCCAAAACATGAAGTCGAACCATAGAAGTCGCTGAAAACTTATCCAAAACCTAGTCCCCCTCAGCACAGGATCTCCTAGTGAGGAGGACAATAAATATATCGATCTATTATACATATAAATATATATATTCTTATAAAAATGTTAAAAAAATGTAATATAGTTACTAAATAAAATAAAATAAAAAACAATAATGGCCGCAATAGCATATACCAATCATCGGTCAGAATATCAGTTAACAATCGCCTAATACTCCAAAAAATTAAAATATCTAACCCTAAAAATTCATAAACTGTTATAATTGCATTAACGATACAAAAATAAAATTAAAATAGTTCATTATATACCGCTTAGCACACAAATCATTTCAAAAGTTTGTCATACAAGGCTGGCAGATTTGGCTTCAATGCCATTCATACAAAATCGCACAAATGGTCTAGGGCTTTTAGGTTCGTGATAATGCACTTTTAGGTATCTGCCATCATGTTAACTTATTGTTAATACTTCAACTGATATAACCTATAATAATAAGTTAAGATAGATATATCATATAGTCAACCTTCCCACGTTTCATACTGGATCAAATAAGGACATCGGTGGACGAAGGTGATGACGAAAGAGTAGGTTTTATCCATCCAGGACCATAAAAACAACAGTGAAATACGAAGCTTATGCAATGACGGCTGCTCGGGGCTATAAAACTCACAATGGATAAGATAGAATTATTCCTTTTTAAGAATCGTCTAATGTTTATCTTAACAATTTTAAATCAATAATAATTTATAAGTGTTGTCCCAGTCACGGAACAAAACATTCTCTTTATAAATAACGTAAGAGTTTACTGCTAGAACGCCGAGACGACCTAGTCACGTCCATACGTGTGCATTATGGATTGTAGCACATAGTAAACATTGCTACAGGTCAATTACAATTACACTTCAACGAAATTACCGATCCATGGTGCAATCATGAAAATAATTCAAACACGAACCGAGCTTACGTATTTGATATCAGTAATGACGTATTATCCAAAAACGGATGAAACTGTAAATGGTGCAATATTATTTTTCCATAGGTAACTTTCAAAGAGCTTTACCGCCGAGTTATTTATTGTGTCGCATGTTTTTTTAAGCACTCTGTTTATCCACGAATGATTCATTTGAATATTCCATACCCGCGTTGTATTCATACCAGAGTTATATTTTTTCTAAAAGCCAACGCTCGCTGGACTGCAGCTTCCGAATTTGACTATTATTTCTAGTTCGAATAAACCAAAATGGATTTTAAAATGTTATTCAAGTTTTGATCAAATTGAATTCGCTATGAAATTCATATATCCATCCAATGAACATCGCTCATCGGTGCAGTTTGTCTAGGAAATTGTTAAACAGTAATTTTTACGACGAAATAAATTCAGTTTTTATTGCCTTTACTAATTATTATAATTACCATATAATTCGATGGGAAATTACGATTATAATGCGTGAACACAGTCATAATTAAAGAGAATAACGATTCATATGAGGTTATGCGCTTTGCGCAACCGGAGTATTTTATAAGAGTTTTATGTTCTGCGTTTGCCCAATAAAAATGTGACCTTAGTCGAACTTTGTCGTGGGAAAAGCAGCCATACTCATACAATGCTGAACATTGTAGTTAAATCAATCATGTAAAATTTTGCGGTATTGTTTTACAGGACTAATTTACGTCGAATAACCTTAACTGTTACTGGCTAATTACTGTTTAACAAAGTTAGTTTTTTTTATTTAAATTTTTTTTCTTAATTTGCATTTGCATTGGACCCGATTACACGACATAATTACACTGTTAAGCCATGTTCTATAGATTAGAGACACAGGAAGTACCAAAGAACCTTCACCGCAATTAACATGTGGGAAAGGTGCCTACTCGTAAATAAGAATTGAACATCATCCAAAAGTTTATTAATGCCAGTTGTACTTTTGCGTGGTCTAATCTAACAAGATGATATTAAACGAAACGCTTGTATCTTATATCTATATGAAGGTTGAAGGAACAGGTATGTACATTGTATTTCACATGGAAGACCAACAGAAATAGAAAATGAAGAGTGAATGAGCTGAGAGGAACATCCGCTATTCAGGGCCATGAGAACAATAACTTGGCTGTCTGTACCATATTAGTCACTTTAAGGAGACTTGTATCATTCGTGCGGCTGGTAATAAACATGAGAAGAACATCATGATTTGTTGGCAAATTGTGTAATTATCTACATTTTTTTGGCAATCTAACAATGTGTACAACAATAAATTCAATACATCTTTTCATTCAGTAATTAACAAACCTGGACACGAAACATTTATGTTCACTATTGAATTAAAGCGTTGGTCAAATAGGTAGGAGTTTGGATGAAATAAATAATTATTGGTTTCAGAAAAATACATGTTAAAATTGAATTCAATATTCTGGCTTTAATTATTTGCTTGCTAGTATATGTGCTGGCGTACGCCTGTATGTATTTATGGACAATGATTTTGTTTTCTGTAAACGTATTTTTTTATTTTAATAATTTATTTTATTGAAGCCAAATTATTTTCTGTAGGTACTAGGTTATTTTTCAAAAATTGAATCATATTGCAATACGAGTTCCAGTAAAATTATTTTAGGTAATTTTTGGATAGGGCCTGACACGCTTATTACGAATATTTTTTAGAAAAAAACTTTATATTCGTCTTAATTACTATAAAAGGAAACTTTTTGCATTTCATTTTTCAATTGCGTAAATTAAAATTCACTTCGCGAACCGATCGGCGACTGTCAGCGGCCATTAGGTACGTCACTGTTATGTTGGTATCCCTGATGCATTAACAAGAGCTAAATACGACCGTAGCCATCTTCGTGGGATACAAGAAGACGCGCGTTATTATGAAAAACACAATTAAATCATAATTACACAAACCCGCTAGACAAACCCTGCTTTGCCAAACAAACCATTCAAAACCTGGGATGTTTTTTATAATTATGATGAAATGCAGCTTTCGTAGTAACCGTGTTTTCATGTACTCCACGAAGTTGGCCACAGTATATTTAGTTCTTTGCAATGCATCAGGGATACCAACATAACAGTGACGTACCTAATGGCCGCTGACAGTCGCCGATCGGTTCGCGAAGTGAATTTTGGTTTTACGCAATTGAAAATTAAAATGCATAATTTTCCGCCGCCCGAAATGCAAAAAGTTTCCTTTTATAGTAATTAAGGCGAATATAAAGTTTTTTCTAAAAATTATTCGTAATAAGCGTGTCAGGCCCTATCCAAAATTTACCTTATTTTAAATATGACACGTTTGATTGTAATTGTGCACATGTAGAGCAGAAAGTTTCAGTAAAAAATTCGAAGTAGATTGACAAATCCGTCCGCATTCCCCTCCTACCCTGAAAATTTCCATAGATACTGGGTGTGTGGCGATATTTATCAATTCCAATTGAATTTAAACTCGCAATTTAATTCAACAATATCTTGCTTATATTTTTGTGTTCATATTTCAGCTTTCAAACAGAAACCTAATTTTAATTAATATAATTTTTTTTATCCATCCAGTACACATCTACGTAAGCAAGGGTTTATTTTAAATGATTTACCTATATTTACCTATGCGGGCATCAAATGATTTAGAATTCCGGAGTGGAAGATACCCTCAGTATCGCCCTGGTGTAAGATCACAATCAAAATTAAAACGTTTCTTGAAATGGCTTTAGCTTTGTTTGGTAACAAGTTTCGAATAGCCAGGTACCCCCTCCACCTTCCTTTTCCTCGACTCCTTCCCCTCCCCACAACCGTCATCCTGATAACATACCCCAGCTGGGACGCTTGACAGGTAAGTTAGTGCGGTATTCACAAGAAAAAAACCATAGCAAATTTTTTGCTGGATGAATAATGAAATGAAATACCCAAGAAAAACATTGCAGTAATAATTTTAACATAATAATTGATACAAGTAATAAGTAATAAATAGTAAAAGTAATTTAAAACAAGCATGCTCCGAGAATGCGGGGCTTTATGTATAAGTTTCGTCACTCTGGAAAAAAATAAATGCTAATTATTGTCTAGGCATTTGTGTATTACGCATTAGAATTGAATTGGCAAATTTTGAAACGATTCGGGTAGGGGCCGTGCGAACCATTTAATTAATTGACAAAAACATCATATTGTTCATACCACAGCGGTGAACTAACCGTAAACACGGTTTAAAATTGTTAATAAAATGAATCGTGTTAGTCAGTAGATATCTACATACCTGCAGAAGTTACGTTCAAAGTATTCGTATATGACTTTTTTGTACATTAACTCCATACAGGATACCACGAGGAAAATAATTTTTCTCAGGGACTAAGTCATCTGAGATGCTCTGTGGAGGTTCTTTTTGATGAGAGGAAGGAGTGAACATTGGTCTTGAAGAGACCCATTTGTAGGAAATATAGAGGCTTGCAAATCGTTCCACAGCCGAGTTGTTGAAGAACGAGTCGAAGAAGCGACCCGTTCTCATGTGACAAATGTCAACCGTGTACATATGTATGTGGGGGCGCGCGTTTGGCTCTTTTTCCGACTATGCACCGGTGCCGAGGGGATCAATGATTGGGTCTTTGAAACATTAAATTTAACGAGATTATTTTTACCCCAAAAGGATAATGGCTAAGTAAATATGTAGGCAGGTACCCATCTGCTACAAGTTAATGTCAGAATGTTTGTAGGTAAATAGTCAGCTCCTGATGTCAGCAGCTATACCTTACTGAATAAATGGTTAAAGTGATTGAAAAACGTTATCAAAACCTTCAATTATTACCGAATTTTTGGGAGTGGTTACCAATCCCAGGATAGTAAACTTTTTTTAACGCGCCTTATACCAACTTTAACCTTTATGCTTTCGTAGCCCATTTCTTTCGATTTTGCTCACTTTTTTTCTTTCAGACTCACAACATATCCCAAATAGGAAAGGTAAAGCTCCATTGACTTAAGGCAGAAAGGGTATTGTGCGAAAAAATACCATTTTGTTTATATACAGTGTCCCGAAACGGCAGCGGCCCTGAGGAAAATAATTTCCCACAGGGCCTATGTCATCTTTGAGGATGCTGTGTGGAGGGTCTTTTTGAGGAAAGGAAGGAGTGAAAATGGGTCTTGAAGAGACCCATGTTGTAGGAGGGAGGAAACACAGAGGCCGGTAAATCGTTCCACAACCGAGCTGTTGAACTCAAGAACGATGGGAGAATCTATCAAACGGACCGCCCGTTTCTGCACAGAGTCAAGGGTTTTTTTAAAGGTATTTTGGAGCTCAAGACCAGAGGTGACTGCCAAATTCAACCGTGGGACGCACTTGCGATTAGTACAGGGTTAGCAGTTGTGTATCTACTATTAAAGTATCTGCGGGCCCTGTACAGTACGCCCAGTTTCTGAGAGGCTAACGTAACTCTGGTTTCGATGGAGCCCCTATAACTGAGCTGGTCACCTAGAGTTACACCAAGCATATCAATGGAGGTCCTGTTCGGAAGAATGCTTGAAGGAGACTAGATTATCATTTCGATCCCTTTTAGACGTTATCAAACATGATTGGGTCTTTGAAACAATAAATTCGATGAGGTTATTCTTACCCCAAGAGAAAACACTCTCGAGGTAACCGTCCATTCTCTGCTTCAAAGCCCTCCGAGCTATTGAGGTTTGTGTGCTCTTTGGAGGCTTGTCAAACAAAAAGCTATCATGGACTGTACTGTCATCCGCGTAACAATGAATCAGTGCACATGACAAGAGGTCGTTGATGTGCAACAGAAACAAAGTCGGAGACAGAACCGATCCCTGTGGGACGCCAGCATTTATCGAATGCGAGGAAGAGGTGAAACCGTCAGCAACCGCCTGAATCGACCTCCCCCTCAAAAAGTCGGCAATCCACGCACACAAGGATGCGGGAAGTCAGTAAGAACGCAGTTTGTTGACAAGCGCTCGATGCCAAACCCGGTCAAAGGCCTTGGAAATGTCCAGTCCAACCGTTTGGGTCTCACCAAAACGTTCCAGGCACAGTCCCCAAACATGCGTCACATAAGCGAGAAGATCGTCGCACGAGCGGTTCCGCCGGAATCCGTATTGACGGTCGTTAATAATTTTGTTCTTCTCGAGGTATGTGAGCAGTTTGTCATTGATCACATGTTCCATCACTTTTGACAGAACAGATGTGATCGCTATGGGGCGGTAGTTGGCTGGCTTGGAGCGGTCACCCTTCTTTGGAATGGGGTGAATGATCGCTTTTTTCCAACCAGAGGGCACAGAGCCAGACGTCAGGGACATCTTGAAAAGCTTCGTCAAAATTGGAGCTATTTCTACAGCGCACCTCTGCAATACCAGGGCAGGTATTCCGTCAGGCCCGCTAGCTTTTTTAACATCAAGCCCTTGTAAGACTTGGAGTAAACCCCGATGCCGGATCCTCAGCTTTTTCATACGAAAACTGCAATGAGGAACCGACGGCGGGGTAGCACCTTGATCATCGAGGGTCGAGTTTTCTTTTTAAGTTAGCCTTTTCGGCGGCGGCATTTGCTAGAGAGCCGTCAGGTCTGGTAAGAGGTGGCAGACTGGGTTTGCAGAAATTGCGACCTATTGAGCCCGTAAGCGACCAGAACGCTCTGATGCCGTGCGGGCAGGCAGCCAGCTTTCTGCTGATCTGCAGGTCGTGCTCGAATTTTGACCTGTTATACCTTAATCACATAGAGAAACCACAATATCCTTTTTTCGATTTTTTTTCAGCAAATAAAGGGTTAAAAATGCTTGGAGTCCGGACTATGTTTTGAAGCATTTTAAATTACGTTAAACCGTTGAAATTAAACTGTTTTTAAAATTTGACTGAAAAAATTGCAACTTCGTACTCGACTTAGGTACTCGCAAACGGAATCTAAAACCAAAAAAAGTTTCTCCACAAAATCGACTCGAAATGTGATGTAGATTCACCAAATTCACGCTTGGACCTAACACGATTTTCCGGAAACCGTGTATACGCTTTTTATACAATACGACTTAAGGTATAAAATACCTAATTAGGTAAACGGGCAAAGTGCAACATGTTTTGAAAATATAGATAAAATTTTCCAGAAGAGTTAAAAATTGTTCTGCATTGACCATCATCTGATCAATAACCTGTTCAATGAGAAATGTAATGATCATAACACACAACAACGATAAATGTTTTAAATTCTTCTCATGAGAGGTAAATTGTGGCATCCGTGAAGGCCGTGACATTTAAAACAATGAAGGTATGACGACGTGTATAATGATTCAGACGGTTTATATCTTCACTTGCCCGTGAACTGGCCACTTACAGGTACCATTTACCAAACACTAAAACATTAAGCTATTGGGCAGAATGTTCTCAAAAATACCAAAAGCGTGACGACGTTGAAATCGCCAAGAGCGAAGGTATTTACGTTTTTCAAATACATCTATTTAAATTTCGATTATGTTTTCGCGATGGAATGAATGCAAATCTTGGAAGGGTAAATTTGTTTATTTAAACGCCATAACATGGCTTTTACATTCAAGTAAGTGATACAGTAGTACACATGAGGGTATCAGTATTATAAAAGATAATAGTTAAACAATATTTAAATAATATACTAGGTTTATATAAGACCTGACATAAAACAATATGTTGTAGTACCTACGTATGATAAAAGCTAGTACATAGGTAAATGATACAAATATGTGTTACAACCAAAAAAAGTGAAATCTTTAGGAATAGAATGTTGTAATATGTTAAAATAACAGAACATTATATTTACGCAGAAAATAATACGAGTATGTAAATAAAGGTGACTTGATAGCAAGTGGAATCGAAGAATTGGGCAAAGTCAAGTATATCTATTCATACATTCGCATTTATTTGCAAATCGTTCAAATCTAGGAATTGCTTATAAATTGGAGGGATGGATTAATACGCATGTCACTCCTGGATACACTGACCCCAAGATTCCTACCCACCCCTCATACCCTTTTGGCCTTTTCCTTCCCAGAACTTCCTATCCTTCCCTTCCTTAAAAAGATCCTCCACACAGCATCCCCTGAGATGACATAGGGAAATTATTTTCCTCAGGGCCTCCTGTGTGGAGCTAATGTAAAAAAATATAGTAATTTAGTATAGAGTTTATTGTTACTTTAAAAGTTAACTTCGCTTGGAATGACTGGGCAGGTATAGTTAGCAAACTAGCCATGTTATTTCGGCTGTCAGTTGCAGGGGGTGGTTTGGTATATTTATGGTTGCAAACTTAATAATAACTAGCTGGGTTACCAGGCTTCGCTAAGGACAACATTCGAGAGTGTTCTGGAATGTTCCACAATAATCTTGATTCGCTATTCCCGAACATTACACATCATACTTCGCCATTCCTTCCAGAACTTTCTAGAGCTCTATGGAACCTTTTAGAACTTTCCGGAAGACTGTTCTAGAAATTTCAAGAGGACGAAACTTCCAGCCCTTATATTTTCAAAAGCACGCCATTTAGGTAAAAACGGGAACCGTCATCCTGGAGGGGGTATAGAGATCTACCACACCATATAACTCCCTTGATCATACCGGTACTCGTTTCTGAGTTTTTGCGAGCCGCACGTTTTTTTTGTACTTTCTTTTATAATATGTATATATATTGATTAATACAGAAATAATAAGTGGAAAACATAATGTACTCACCATGATTTAGAATAAACTTCTTTCGGATGGGTTTTTAATATTCTTAAAAAACAAAATACCAGCAAGCCAAAAGAAATATCACTTATTTTTATACCATTAAAATCATCTTCCTCTTTGTTTGATTTTATGATCTCTCAGATTTTTTGATATTATGTAAGTATTTCTGATACGTTTGTAAGTTGTAAGTGTTTCGGTTTCCGGCTCGAGTATGCTTATAATAGGTCAATGTTGATTATAAATACATTGATACTAATAATAATAATTAATAGGTACTCCTCGTTTTTTAATCCAGTGCAGTTTGTGAGTCTCATTCTTACATCATTGGCTGACCAGTTCAGTCCGCTAAAATCCATAAATCAGAGATGAGCAAAATGCGGCCCGAGAGCCTTTTCGTACGGCTCATAAAAATATTGTGTTTACCGGAAAATTCGAGTTTTGAATCGGCAGATCAAAATAATAAGCCTTTGTTTTATCATAATCTAAAGAATACCTAAGATTTGTTCCTAATTTTTTTTTAACTTTCCTAACGATAAAATCAACAGTATTTATTGATTAGACTTTGATCTTTGCACAATTTTTGCCTGCGGCGCTGATTAGAATTTTTGCCATGGGTTCCGTTTTACGTACGCCTAAGCTTCGAAACTATGTATCTGAAAACACATAAGTAAAAGAATAGAGTTTTGATATTTCTTATTTAAAACCAATCGTTCAGATTTCCGGTTGCTATGATATATATTTAACATTTTCAAAATGTGTGTTATAAAAATAGCCGCCTTTAGTCTGACTATTTTGAATTAGCCGTCCAAAATTGTAAGAATTGTATAAATCTCTTTAGAATTGTATAAATCGATAGCATTTATTGGGTTGGCCTTGGAGATATAACTGTACCTTAAAGGATAAACCACGTATAAGTCCATAGCAATTGGTATGGACTTACGTGGTTTATCCTTTAAGGTGCAGATAATATTTTTACCTGCGGCGCTTTGTTTCTGCTAACTGTTTTATTAAAAAAATACGGTCTTAGAAATTATAAATAGGTTTGAAACAACTCCGAGGTAGCCAGCAAAAAAAAAATTGGCCTGGCGGTTAAAAGGGTTGATCATCGCTGCGATAAATAATTGTTTATATTATCAGAATGAGATCACGATAACATGGATTCTGATTCAAGTACCTACCTAACTACTAACTACCTAATGACAAGACAGTGGTTGAGTTGGCATCGCGACAGGGTTCCACCACCCAGGCTTCGTGAGTTCAATTCCTCGGCTCACTACGTCCTCCATCATGACATAAGCAATATTTTCGGCTTACTGTGGTGCTAGTAAAAGATTTTAAAATTATTGTCAAGTTATTCGTAATCCGGCGGCTTTTTTTTTAAATTCAAAAAAACCTATTCGGTAATGAGTATCTAAGAAGCAGGTTCAATTTAGTTTTCTGAATACCATTGAAACTCGCTAGATGACTACACTGAATAAATGTAGGTAATAAATTACTTCGGTATACAATCTTTTAGCACATTATGTAAAATTTATTAAATGTTTGTAGGAAATAAGTAACGACAATATACCTACATGAAATCTCACACGTAATCATAAAAAATAAGCATTCACTTCCTAGATACTACATGCTTGCTTGATTGTAGAATGTTCTAGTTCATCGTTACCCGATTAAAGAATTTACCGTATTTCATGCTTTACTTACCGGCTAGAATTAAAATAATCTGTACTTGTTGAACTGTTTTGTTTTTCCTCGTATTGTGATAACATAATGTAGGTACTAAAACATCGCAACACACGAAATTAAATACAGAGAGATAAAAATCACCTTTAAATGTAACAAGAAGGTTTAATTAAGGAGTTAGAACAATGAGCAGAGGTTGTATTATGTATGTATATTTAGAACGTGTGCCATTTCTGTATCGCAACTCTTCAAGAAAGTTCCCATGTTTTATTACGTAAAAGAGAAACTCACGATTATATGGCGGCAGACGATATTCCGTGATACCCGTATACTTTGCCTTCGGATGAAGCAGGGTTTTGATACTTATTCTGAAACAGTGTCTTCTTCAATTCTGCTTCTCATACTCTCACATATATACTACGTCTCTCACTCCTGACAAAATGAACGTTACGTGTGCACTATTGGGAACGTAAACGTAACGAGCAGTATGTCAGTTACCTATATGAATTATTGCAGGCTGTCCTGACCGGTATGAAGTTCAAACTCGTACACCGTAAAATGTAGTTTTTCTCAGTTACTATTCTATTCTCATCTTGCGTTAAGATGTTAGATACCTACAATAACATAAAAGGTCAAAGGTGAAGAGTTATGCACGTTATGTGTTGATTTTAATGATCACGATAATGAGAAAAGCAAATATTCACACGACTACCATGCCTGCAATTTGTTGTGTATGTGATGCTGTATTGTTTTTTGATATTTTATTTCATTTTATTTATTTTAGAGAAAGTTGACAGCAAATCAGAGATTACAAAATAATAAGATGTTAATTATGCCAATTATGAACTTTCGACTGATGGTAGTGAATGATAAAGTGTGACATTGTTAAGGTATTTTCTTAAATAATTTATTTTTAGTTAAAATATATGAAAAAGGAGGGGGGGGGGGGGGGGAGGAGGAACATAGGAATAGGATTAGGAGGCAAAGGGCGGGAATATATAGGGATTGAACTTCCTAGTTTGAGTCATGTTGTATTAGTGAGATTTCGTTTTATTTCACGTAACGTCAAGTTAAAAATGTCAATGTGGTAATAATGTAAGTTAAATGAATGTGTGGATCTGTAGATAAATTAGTTATGTTTGTAGTTAGTCTAGCAAAGAGGGAGATTAAAAATAAGCGACCGTACCTACTGTTGCGATTTGGAACGTGGAATGATAGGCGTTGATATAAATATAAATATGATATAGAGATATAAAATGGAAATAAATAAAATAAGAATTCAGTTTTAAAAGTGCCAATGAAAATAGATCAGGACTATCGATTAAGTTATGCGTAATTTTAAATAACATTACCGAATCTGCTATATTTCTTCGACAAGTTAGAGTCTGTATTTTGAAGAATTTTACAGAGTCTTCATTACTAACATGAGATCGAAAAGCGCGGATATTGAGATACCTTAAAAATCTATTTTGAATACTTTCAATTCTATTTTTGTGTACTGCATAGCCTGTGTTCCACACTTGAGATGCGTATTCAAGGATACTACGAACATATGAGAAATACAGTGTTTTGAAAGTAATAAGGTCTCTGAATTGTTTACAGGAGCCGATTATGAAACCGAGAATAGAAGATGCATTAGTGACTATGTTGTCGATGTGTTTATTAAAATTCAGTTTTCTATCAAGTATGACCTCAAGGTCCTTACTTTCGAATTTGATAGATAACGGTACAAGATTAATTGAGTATTCATGGATAAATACGTTTTTATTCCTAGTAAAGCGCACAACGAAGTACTTAGATATATTTATTTCCAGACAATGGGCATTCGACGGCCGGCGTAACGCAGCGGTAAGGCGCTTGACTCGCACACCGAAGGTCGCGTGATCGAATCCCGGCGTGGAAAATAAATTTTATTTGATTAATTTGTGTTATTTCACAATTTATTCATTTAAAATAATATATAGTTTATTTGCGGCACGTTCCAGAGTGGAAGATACTCTCTGTATCGCCCTGGTGTAAGACCACCATTCAGAATTGAAACGTTGCTTGAAATGGCATTAGCCGTGTTTGGTGACCAGATCTGAATAGCCAGGTACTTCCCCACCTTCCTCTTCCCTATCTCCTTTCCCTTCACACTACTCTCAGCCCCACAACATACTCCAATTGGGGATGCCATAGTCTCACTGGCTTCAGACGGGAGAAGTTGGGACTCCTGTGCGGTATTCATATAAAAAAAAAATTACAATACCTAAATATGTATACCCAATATGTATCTACTGATATAAAATGGAATTAAATAAAATAAGAATTCAGTTTTTAAAAATGCTAATGAATGACATCGACCAGAATGAATAATTATAAAATAATAATAATTGAAAATAAAACAATAACTTTGTAAACACCACTTTTAAAAGTGGTGTTTACAAAGTTATTGTTTTATTTTAAATTATAATGTCACATCACAAAGTAACTGCTTCATATGAACAAATAATAATTGAGTTGTAGGTACTCTTTAAATAAAAGTAAGCTAAAGAATTTTACCGCATTACATCATCGCGCTGGTTCTATCCAATTTTTGAAAAAATGATCCATTCAGTTTGAAATGAACCTAATTAACGTAAAACATTGTTTAAATTGCAATGCGCAAAAAAAAATGTATTTATTCAGCAGCGAAATTGCATAATATATTAGGATATTAAAATTATCTGCTCCTGCTGACACAATATGACTGTTTGTAATAATTTAAAACACCTTCATTTATTAAATACATGTATTAAATTACCAACATGAAAATATCTTTGGTAGAGAATTCTTTTAAAAAGAACTACGAATTTTATATTTAAGATTTTTGATTGGGAGAAGTGTGAAACGAAAAGGCATACGTAATAATTATTCAATTGGAGATTTATCCGTGTTTTAGATAGGCGAAATAATAGCACGCTCAAGTGTCAATCGAAAGGTCACATAATCCAATACTTACTAATGTCTTAGGTAGTCAACTTGTTTGTTTGGTGCGGAATGGATTGAACTGGAAAATAAACTCATTTCATTAAATTCATGAAATGAGACCAAAAACCATATTTGTCATAATTTTGACATGTCCTACGAAAAATTCAATATGCTATCCTCAAAATATTGATGACTATGGCGTATTTAAAAGTCTTTAAAAGTATAACTTTCCTTGAATGAGAGGTGTTTTAGACCGACTGACTCATTGCAGCTGGCAAAATCGTGTCGGCTCCTTCAAAAATTGACCCACAAATTTGGTTTTGAATCTATCTACATAAATGAAAATAGTTAGGTCCTAGAATTTTTTTTTAATTTTTTAGAAAGGTTTCAGGATTATTGGGTCCTGTTGTTTAAAATGATTTAGGTGAACACACAGTTTTGTTTAAATATTTAACAATTAGCCTTTGTTAAAGTAGAGCAACATATAAATAATATCGATGGTTTTGATTTCTGCCTACAGAGGTAGGTATTTGATGATGATTGTGTATTATTGAAAACCTGTACACAATCCACAAGTTGTAATCAAATTAACTTATTAGATTACGCTCATTGTCTTATTGTTTTGATTGCAAAAGGCAGTGACGTAGCGACCACCTAGGGATATTGGGCAGTCGTCCAGGGTTTCGAGCCTCTGAGTATCCCATATAAGGACAATGGAATGAACATTTTTATAATTTTTGTTAGGGATCTGACAAAAGACCATGTTCATATCCGTTCCATAAGAAGTTTCAAGACAACTATTAATCGCATATAAGCCAATTGTTGACATTGGGTATTTGGCGATGTCTCCTAGTTTCACGACATGGCTCTCCAGTTATGTGAAAATTCTTCCCATCAAGGTTAGAATCGTTTGGCCATTGTTATTTTTAATTACTTATTAACTACTGCACTTGTCTCTGGAGGTGGCAGTGTCCTAAAGGACACTTTTGTTGGGTGTCTATCCACAATCCACATTGTGTATTTACAAGGCTAATTAGGTGGAAGGGTCCTCCACACTTATAAGTAAATAATAATAAAACAGATACACGTCAATGTGGGAGGCGGGTTTGTTTACTGCATACCACCCCGGGAACCACTTATTGCATAACCAACACCTCTGCCATTGGTCACCATGTTTGATGACTTAGTGGCGGTGCCCGAATTCATGAGGTGAGTTTTATATAGGTCTTCACTGCTTGGCAGGCCGTTTAGGAAGTGGTGGTTGAGGGAGAATCCTTACCCTCCAGCCGCACTCTCGGCCTATCGCCTTGCATCGCAATGGGAGGGATGGGTTCATGGGTCGTTCACCTGCCTGAAAGTTTTAATGAAATTTGTAGATTTTTTTTAGTACTTATATATTTGTATGTATGTTTTTTGCCAAGGCGTATTAAACTAAAATTTGTAATTGAATACAGAATTTAATAAACAAAGTTATTATTATCATTCACTCCTGGAAACACAGATTCTCAGATTTCTACCCACCTTTCAAACATATTTAACTTTATCTCCTTTCTGTCCATTAAAACACCCTCCACCCAGCACCCTCGTAGATAACATAGGCCCCGAGGGTAATTATTATCCTAAAAATAATAGAAAAAAACATCAACGTGAAACACCATGGCAAAAAGCTTTCTCCAAGTTCCGGAAAAGGTTTATAAGCAATATAATTCTCATTTTCCTATAAGATTTGCACTAGCTGAATGGACATATTGAACTACGAAGATGTAATTGGAAGAAACGTGGAGTAAAAGTTGCAAATTGGCTATCATTCTGTAAGTTGAGAATAGGTACTGTAACCAAATAGCTTTGAATTCTACCTTGAATTTGCAACGAACTTGATTGAGCTCTCAACCATTGGAAAGCAATCATCCGTCAAGCCAGACAGAAGAATTTCTACTCAGTTCTTTTATCGATTGTTGTTAGATAACTTAAGACAGGGGTTCCCAACCCCGTGCACGCGGGCACCATGGCACCCGCGGAACGATTCGTATGTGCACGCCACTATTCGACAGACAGAATTTTTTCATAAAAAAATTAAAAATGTGAATTATTTTTATTTATTTGTTAGAGTTTTAATTTTTTGAGTGCCTAGGTTTATTAAATACGTTCGTATGTTTGCGATATTGTATGTATGAGTGGTTCCTTTGCTGACAGTAATTGTCACAACTTGTATAGCGGCGAGCCAGACTGCACTCTTCACGCTAGCCTGGAACGGGGAGTGCTATTTGCATATCACTCCTTGTACACGCAGAAAACCCGAAGTGAACGAACGCCACGAACTGAACCGATGAACACCGAAGGCGCCAAAACACATGGCACATGACTCTGTGAAAGCAATAAGCATGGCCCCGACAGCCAAACTGACTGTAGTCACGCGCTCGTACCGTCCCGATTGCTTCGGCGATCATCTGTTCTTCGGTGTTTGCTGTGTGGATGGTAAATTTAGGGAGAAGTCTTTTTTGAAAAAAAAAAAATAGGGAGAAGTCTTCTCTGAAAAGCAGTAGTGTAGTTAGGGGGGGGGGGGTGTGCCACCCGACGGGTGGTGACACCCGACCGAGTGTCACCCCCCAAGAGCACGGTGTGTAACTCTATGGCTCCCGTGGAGTGCCCCGAAACTGGAGAATTTTGTATCTAACGTTCTTTTTATAGGCGAAAGTAGCCTATATGTGTGGAGAAATTCTCTAGCCACCACCCTACCTTAGATGTGCTCTAGAGTACAAAAAGGTTGGGAACCCTTGATTTAAGAAAAGGTTAGCAGGTACCTATTTAAATGGCAATTACATAAAATGTTTGCTAGTTTTATGGTCGGATCTATGTATTTTTTTCATCCAACGATTATTGTAATTAAATGTTTCTATTATGGCACTAATAAAATTAATTGTTTCGCAAGATAATTAATCATTTTGAATAATGGATCGCATACCGTCATGATAAGGTTGGTTTTAATTATTTTATAGGTGACGGAGGAAGTAAAGTCAGTTTGATGATGAGAACTCGTGCGAGACGAGATGCTCCGAGCGAC
Organism: Limnephilus lunatus; assembly: GCA_917563855.2. Lineage (NCBI taxonomy): Eukaryota > Metazoa > Arthropoda > Insecta > Trichoptera > Limnephilidae > Limnephilus > Limnephilus lunatus. Next base: position 65,490,836 of record OU830597.1, on the reverse strand, counting down.
AGAGGTTCGACGGAGTGGATCCTGAACATTGGCCCGACCTTTAGCGATGACCTCTTCCGCCACTCGGCTACATGAGAAAGTGAACTCTGCACAATTCCCAACAATGGGCGGTATACGCTTACTATTGACGGAGGATTACCAATGACTGCACACATAATGCATCAGGTAGGTAATGCAGTTAGAAACAAATTGTGCTTTAACGTGCAACTGTTGAAATTTTTAAATGCACTGCACTGCTGTAACTTATGAATAAAACCAGTGGGGCTCGAGAGAAGGGTAATCAGTAAAAATAGATTTTCTTTTAATGATACTTTCAATTAAGTATCGAAAAAAATGATGAAGCAGGTAGTACAAATTTCTAAAGAAGAAAAGGTAAATTCCAAAGCGTTATAAGCATTGACGACATTTTAGATGCTGTCATGTGATCAAAAAATAATGTCAAAATGGAGGCAATCAATGCAATGTGCATCAGGCGAAACACACAATTTATCGATGGCACTTAATTTTCGATATCATAATGATGTTATCAGTTAAATATCTTATCCGTAAACAAATTAAATAATGTAACTTACGTTATTTTGAAGTGAAAACTTCCTTAGCACCATTGTGATTTGAAACTTAAAAGCGACACTAAAAAGAGATAAACATATACATCATATATAACATATAGCCTGCAAGATACCACTATGTTTCAATCTTTTATTTTTTTTAGTTTTTTTTTTTAATATTTTTATATTATTTACAGACCATGCTCCATATGTTAATACTCATCGTAATTTGACTATCCTAAAACGGGAATCCTCCTAGTTGGGCAGTCAAAACATTTCTAAAATAATGTATATAAATGTATAATCTTTTACTAAATAAATAAAATAAAAAAATAGAATGTGATAGAATAAAAGGTTTCCTCTTTGTTTGATGCCTGCCACTAGCCTCCCCACTCTTGTCTACTTTAGTTTTCTGAAGGGTTCACTTCTACCGCGTGTAAATTGAGAACTTGATTTTTATTTTTTTTTAATATCTGGCAGTGATAGTTTAATTAAGTTACTACCAAGAAAAAAAAACTATTTCCTCCACGTCTTGAATTGTACTTTTTTACCCATCAAAAACCAGTGGAGCCGCTACCGTATATCTCGTGTAGTATCAAATAATAGAAATGGATCAAAATGAATATGTGTACTGAACCTAACCCTATTCACATATAATTTTTATTTATTTATTTGAACAACAAAAAAATACATAATCATCATAAGAAACGTTTGACTGTTCAACTAGGAGATTTCCCGTTTTAGGACAGTCAAATTGCCTAGTTTAGTTTCAGTTAGGTAGGTACATGCTGTTATTTGTAGAACTTAATACTAAATTATTGAGGGCACAAGACATTTAGAATTGTTAGATCCACAGTCAAGTAAATGGTTATAAAGCAATATAGCAATTAAATAACCAATAAAGCAATTAAATAATAATATTAATATTTTCTAGCTTTATCTCACCCAACTTTTTTGAAAAACATCGATGAAGCGAGATCTTAAATGACTACGCACAGAATAAATAAAGTTTATATGGGAAAAACTACCTGTGGCACCCAAATATGCAATAAAAATGTACACTTATGTAGACCCATTGTCATATCTTCCATTATCAGTGTATTTCTTTGATAGTACCAGGTTCTCAATTTAAGAGGCGGGAATGGGTACCGCCCCCTCGGGAACCATTTATTGGATAACCAACACCTATGCCATAGGTCACCCCAAGTGGTTCGCTACGTTTGGTGACTTGGCAGGGGTGCCCGGGTTCATGGGGTTAGGTTTGTCCGGGTCTTGGCGGCTGATGCGTCTGCCCACCAGCTTCATGGCAGGTCGGAAAGGGAGAGAATGGTTGAGAGAGTCCCTTTGACTTATCCAGCCGTACTCTCTCGGAACATCGCCTTGCACCGCAGTGGGAGGGATGGATTCATACGTCTGTCACTCTTGGACGCACTGAACACCAGATTCCTACCCACTTCAATCCTTCCTTTCCTAAAAAGACCCTCCATACAGCAGACTCAAAGATGAAATAGGCCCTGAGGAGAATTACTTTTCTTAGGGCCTCCTGTGTGGAACTGATTTTAAAAAAGGTTCGTTAAAGTTCGGCAGGATTGTTACTGAGACGATATTTCTTGGTTCTACAATTGGCTTCACAGGCTAGTAGTCGAGAGTCTAAAGCGTTGTGTTTCTATCCAGCCTTTGCGGGTTCTACTCTCTACCTTCAAGTCCTCCATCACAGTACAAGCAACACTTTCCGCTTTTAAAGTAGCATAATTTCAGTAACTGCATTAAAATATTGTCAGATTATTCACAAACTGGGAATATTTGTCGTTCTTTCTGAACAAGAAAAAAAAGTTGAAATAAAAGAATCTGCCCGTTTTAATAATCGAGGCAGGATATTAGCACCACAGAGAGATAAATCTGTTCTCATTTTTCAGACATATACCATTGCTTTAGGTGTTCTACGCTGCCAATAACAGATATTGCCTTAACAACCGGGATTTCCTAAAATATTATCAACATAATTTATCGGTCTTCCGTCTGATGAGAAAAAATACATCCAATTAAAGATTTAAACATTCATTTTTACATAAATAAAAAGGCGGAGTTTCCGGTAAAAACTGTCAGGCGGAAGGAGAGATAATAGCGTTTTTTTCCATATTAATTTCGTCGGTCTGCTATAGTTTTATGCATGACAGATGTAAATTAATATTTTTTTTATTTCTGTACCCGAGAAGCATACGGATGCAAGACCAAAATTTGGAGAAATGAGTTTTTGATGCAGACTTGAAGTAAATTATCATGTTTATCACTGGCACAGGTCCTATCACGAAGAAAAATAGGATTTTCAAAAATGTATACGGATGCAACTACCTTTGATGCAACAACTATCTTAGAAGAAGAAAGATATACATGGACTTGCATCTTTATGATTTAATTAAATTTCGAGTATTATGACTGAAATCCTACGCATTATGTAGTATTGTATTGTGACTCAAATTATACATTACTACGCTTTCTATGGAAGTAAACAATTTTCAAAAATTGATCCTTTCATAATACACCACATGTCATAACAAAATATTTTACTTCATTTTGAAGCAAAAGGACTCAAGTCCGTGTTTTTGTTTCACTCAAGTCAGCGTTTTTTTAAACAATATTTTTAAAGGCTTTAAATATAAAATATTTCGTTTTATTTTCTCGTTTTTAAAACAAAACTAATTGATTTAATAAACACTTTTTTGTTATCTCTCAGCGTGGATATCCGAAGAAGTTAAGAGACCATAGTTACGGAAAACCGAGACCAGAGTTACAGACCATAATAAAAAACACGCGATATTATTGAAACACATCACGCAAATAATTTACATTTCGAATGGCATTATTCAATACAGTTTGACAGAATCTTTCATTGACGCTGTTAAAATGTTTTTTTTCCACTGGAAATAATTCTTCAATCTGCATGGTAGTACAAAAAGATTGTTTTTTCGAAATTCCGGCGTTTTAGGGAGGTTTTTAAGAAATAAAGTTGAATTGTTTGCAAGAAGAAAAAGAACAATAGACTTTCGCAAACAGTTTTAAAAATCATTTGTTCTTCTACCAAAGTGTAGAGACCTCCAGAGGTAAGTAAACTTAACCCCTCGGATACCTTTCACCCTGTATAGATTTTGAAGCAACCAAACTAAAGCGCAGTAGTAAGCGTTCAAAAAGAAGAAGAAGATGGTTTAAAAGGGTGATATGTAAATACGAATCTCAGAGGGAGCGCGGTAATATTAAAAAAAAACGATTGTAGTTATAATTTTTTCACAATTTTTGCATAGTTAAGAAAATATTTGATAAAACACGACTTGTTTAAAATATAGCAAAAATCTCTTTACAAATGTTTAATAGTCCAGTCAATTAATGGTCCAAAAGGAGGTATAGAGTGCGTGAGCTAGAACCTAAGCGATTCCTTCAGAAACTTGTTTAGGGTGCTTAGGGTGTGAACATTTAAAATATTCATCATAAGAAGAAATTTAGTTGAAAGAAGTTGTAAAGAATTTAATTTACTTTTAGAAAATATATAAATATGCAAATTAATCCCCAACCAGTAAATATTTACAGCAATTTTAGGTTTTTTCGTAAAATGTCGTCATTTTCAGAAAAGCTGTTTTTATCTTATTACTAACACACAACTTTTGTGTGTTCACCTAATAATATATCTAACCACACTTAAAGCCAGTTATTAAATTAATAAAGTAGACAAAATCATATTACTTGAAAAATTAAACATTGTATTTTATAATAATAATGATGAACAGTGATTTTTTTCATACCCCATATTTTTAAATAATAGAACAGAATATATTTTTAATCATTTTCGGAGCATACTTTGTGAGTTTTTTTCTGTCGAGTTAATTTCATAGAATTGCCGTTCTGCCTCGGCAAATATATAGATATTATTTAAAAAATATATATATTTTATTAAGTACTCGAAAACTTAAATTGTTCAATGGAAATATGTTATAAATCGGTAGAAATTTTGTGTGCAGAAATTTTGTAGGGCGAGTCTCGTTCGTTAAAGGAAAAATGGCATCCTCCCGAAGAAAATGCCTTCGCCATCTGTGACTAAATAAATCATCGCCATCGCCTTCGCCATTTTCCTAGTTAACTAAATAAATCATCCTCTATAATTCTAACGAGTACTTCTTACATATTCAAAGCTTGGTGAGAAGGATATCCTATTATTCAATTCGTGTGAAAATCTAAATACATTCTATTTTGGAAAGGTCAAGAACCAATCAGAGGGTGGCTCACCTTACACGATCGATTCGCTGCACTCAAACATTTCTCACTCTAATTAAATATCAACTTATTAAATTATAATAAGAAGAATGAAGCGTGACGTTGTTGTTAACTCATGGTTAAAAAACCTTGCGGATGTATCCCGAAATTACTGGTTCATGTTAACTTTTTTCAGAAAAGATTTTCTGACGTGCCATTTTTTCGTTGGTGAAAATGATCCATTATTTAATATTATGTATATCTATTTATCTCCGTGGTCAAGGATAACGCCCTCGAATGGCAATACCGTTGTCGCGGGTTAAAATCTCGGCGTGCGCAAGTAAATTTTATTTGATTAATATATATTTTTTACAATTATTAATTTAAAATTATATTTTCGGAGCGTTCCAGAGTGGAAAATGCTGTCAGAATCGTCCTGGTACAAGACCACCAATCAGAATTGTAACGGAAATTGCAATGGCTTTAGCTATGCTTGGTGATCAGCCAGGTACTTCTCTAGCTTCCTCTTAAGCTCACCCTCCTCCCCACTACCTTCAGTCTCTCGACAAACTCCAATTGGGGATGCCATAGTCGATAGGGAGCAGTTGAAATTCTTGTGCAATGTTCACGCATAAAATGTACTAAACAAGAATTCTAAAAATAATTTTAATTGGATTATTTTTTAAATATTTAAATTAAGATATTTTGTATCGTTTTACGATCACGTCTTTTTACGATGTTCTAAATCATAGATTCTCAACCTTTTTTTGCCCACCGCCCACTTTGAGAATATTAATTTCTCTAGCGCCCCCCAACTCGTGAATCTGAAACAGCAATTGTCGTCACGATTATATTTACCACAACGGTGGTGGAGGGAGGGGAGTGGGGGGGAGGGGGTTATATACATAAAATAAATTTCAAGATATATGACAATTTGAAAAAAATTGAAAGACATTGCTGGAGTCATCCGTTTTTATCGCTTTTTGCTGTTCGCTGACGATCTAAAATTATTTCTTCTAATAATGGGATGGGGCGAAATGGGATATAATAATAATATTTTTTTATTAATTTCTTACACCATTACAAATTTGACTTTATTATATATAAGAAATAAGGCAAGAAATATGGTAATTTAAAAAAAAATCAGGCGGTGTTGAAGATTTCGTCAATGCGGAGAGACTCTTTCAAGAATCAAAAGAATTTCCCTTTTGAATATCTCCTCACTGACGCTAAATATATCAATCTCGGAGGAGATTTGGTTCAGAAGTAATATACTCTTCCCTACCGGGAAAACCATTGGCATGATAGTCCCATAGGCAGGAAGATAGAATAATCTATGACGACGCTGTCTAAGTTAGTCATCTGGAACATAGAGACACACGCGCTTCAAAATGGCTGAGTTCTCAATATAGCCTCACAGCAGTCTGATGGCGGATGGCGGTATACTCCTCTCTTCTGAGCTGCAGGGAGTGAAGTTCCAGCATGCCCAGAAGAAAGTTCGTCAGGTAGAGCCATAGATAGTGGTCGTACTCCCTCATGTAGAGAAATCTTAGAAGCTTTTTTTGAACCCTTTCAAACATAAGGATCATCATCTCATCTTATGAGGATTCTAGATAAGCGAACCACTCTCCAGCCTATTGCGGACCAGGGAGAAGTATAAAATCTTCAGAGCACGGGTATCGCGAAAAACTCTGACGGTTATATGAGGACGAAATGTCAGCTTACTTTCATACATAATCCCAAGATCCTTTATATTTGAAACTCGTTTGAGATTATGACCGAGCATAGTGTACCTGTAGTAGGTGAGACTGGTATACTCTGATAAAAGTCAGAACTACGCATTTTAAGATATTGAAATGAAGCTGCTTTCGTTGACACCCTTCTGAAATGTTATCAACCAGCTTGAAGGCGCTGGCAGTCCTCAATATTTCTTAATAGAAAAAAAAATTTTAGATCGTCAGCGAACAGCAAAAAGCGAGAAAACGGAGAACACCAGCAATTTCATTAATGAAAATAGAAAAGAGAAGAGGTCCTAGGATCGATCCTTAGGGAACCCCAGAAAAAAAACGAGAAATTCAGCAGATTGGAAGATTCCGTGTGTGACAAATTGCTTTCTGTTCCTGAGGTAACTTTTAAAAAACTTTAACATCCGAAGGGAAAAATCCAACTGGGCAAGTTTTATGTGAAGATATCATAATTCATAGTATCAAAGTCTTTGGAGAAGTCGTTATACGAACAGTCTACTTGGTATCCACTATCTAGCGACCTAGCAACATAGTCGGTGAAAACCATCAGATTGGTTTCAGTGGATCTTCCTTTCCTGAAACTATGCTGTCTGGGGCTAATGTATGCGTCTGTCTGAGGCATAAGGAATTTATGAATTAATTGTTCAAATAGTTAAGCTGTTAGCGGGAGCTGATAGTATGGCAACTGGTCTATAATTTTCGATTACCTTTTTCGAACCTTTCTTAAAAATAGGACATATTTTTGGAAGCTTTCCATATTTCAGAAAAAGTGGAAGTACTAATAGCGAAGTTAATGATAAGACATATACCTAATGGTAGTTTTAGGAACTCGGTGCACCCTTTAATAAAAAAATACGGGGACGAAGTCTGGTCCGATAGAGGGTGAGTTCTTCATAAGACTTATGGCACTCATAAGGTCATATTCCGTAAATATATCGAAATCAAAGTTTGAAGCTCCTCTGGTAGTAAATGTGGCCGTATTATTAATGTCTAGAAGTGGAAGGTCTTTATTGTAGATCGATTGAAAATGATCAGCAAATGCGTTAGCCACACTCAAGCCACGAAATTCTTGATTACCTTTTATCATGGTGTGTTCAAGACTACCATCCTATTTCAGACACGTAGGCTCGATAGGCCACTCGAAACTCGCGCCTAACTAACGCTCGGTAAGAACTAAATAGATCGTTTTCACTCTGAAGGCCTCCAGTTTTCCAACGCTTATGAAGGGAGTGTTTGATCTCTATATTCGAGATGACTTCTCTCGAGAACCACTTCTCAGATACTTGCGACCACCACCGCTTGTCGTTAGCAAACGAAGCGCACTAGATTCCTCGTTAATATCAATTAGGATAAACTTGTAAATCATTTTAATAATTTTAAAATTACAGCGCGCAGCGAAAAAGACGTACGTCCTGCCGGCATCTGGAGCACTGAAGGGGTAAGATGGGTTTCCCTGGGTCTTCTACCGCCCCCCTGAAAGTCTGAAACGCCCCCCAATTTGCTCTTGGTCTTCCACCCCCCCCCTGAAGGTCTGAAACGCCCCCAAGGGGGCGTTATCGCCCACGTTGAGAACCTATGTTCTAAATTGAGTACTTATTTCTAATCGAAAAACACCGAAGGACATAATAAAGATATCGTAATATTTTTGAAGACCTCACCCAACGCATCATGTAATCAATATAAGGTGATTATTAGAAAGATGTTCAACATAAGTAGGTATATACAACAATCTGTAAACAAAGTAATATACACACTCCCTTAGGGCACAAGGTGATCACGTTTTATTGGTACCATGAGTCGGGGAAAGTGACAGTGTAGACTAGAATAAATCGTCTGTCTTTTGTAACGTTAAACTGTGTTAATGATAATTTGTTACAAAAAATATTTATAGTGTAGGTAAAGATACTTTTTAAGTTTAAAAAAGATATCAAATTATGGTTAAATAAACAGGACGATGAGGAAATCATTAAAATTATGAAGTAACCCCAATGCAACCTGCAGACAACAAACCAATACTTTTATTTTATTTATTATTTAATTTTTTTATATTGTTTATCTATAATTAAGAAACTAGAAGATGAGGAAATAAAGATCAGCACCCATTCAGCAACATACAGTCCGCCTCGGAACAGGAAAACCTAGTGAGGAGGACTGTAAACAAACCACATAACTTGGTATTTTTTACTTATTGTGTAATTTTACTTTATCTTATATTGTCGGTAAATAAAAAAAAACGTAAATGTTTTAACCATAAATGGACCCAGACCGAGAAAATAAATGATAACAGAACATTATATCTAATCAAATCTATCGATACGTAACACGTAACATAAATGTACTCGTGATATAGTATACGTATCATGTACCATTGTATAACTTTACTATTTAGTCGACAATGGGATCTATTTCTCTGTAAAGAGGAAACCTGTTGTTGAGAGTATAATGCAGACAGATACTTCTAGACATTACAAAATGCCGACATAAGTGTCACCTATCTCACGTTTTTGATATATTATTTAGAAACTCTTATAATACTGAACATGTAATACAGTAATTCGTCGGTTAACGCAGCAGATTATTATTTTTACTTTTGCAAATTGATACAAGCAAAAAAATATCTGAATTATCTAATACATCGAAGAATCACTAGAAAAGTTTATTTCAGTTGACTATTTGGAGAATAGATCAATGAAATTTTGAATAAACGGAAACATGGTTAAAAATACAAATTTCGGTTGTGCCTCTTTCTGTAATCTCGGTTCAATAAACTCTAGAACTTGGATTTTCTTTGAATTTATTTCAAAATTTGAACTGATTGCAGTAACGTATATAATTTTAAATGAGTATTTCCCTCGAATATTTTTTTGACAGAAAATGTTGTAATTTTTAAGTTTGCAGCAAATATTTTTTAAATAAATACTTTCAGCACAAATCCAAAAACTAAGAACACTATCGTATTTTTCGCGGGTGTATCCTGGTAATACAAATTATAATTTCAAAGCGACCATGTCAACACGATGGCGTTTTCTAAAGCTCAAATAAATATTTATATAACTAATTAGAATAACAAGGTTCCACCTGTCGCTGAAAGGTCGATAATCAGATCTATAGTAAGCTACTCTAGAGTATATTATTGCACGACTTTACCGTAACATAAAGAACCTTGTTATTCCAAAGGGTCGAATATGGTGTTTAAAACAAAGTAATTTATTATCATTTAATTAAATTGGATCCACAAAGTTATTTAACAATTTATAACTGAAAAAGTCGTACAAGACAGTTGCAAAAAACGACGTTCTGTGTAAATTGATAAATTTTCATTAATATACATTGTGGAAATTTTTTGTTGATGAATAGTAATATGAGGAATTAAAAAGAGAAACATACATTTATAATGCTATGCACGCACAGGAGACAGGTACCACATAAATAACATTCATAGTTACACATAAAAAAAAATATCTATAGAAATCAATCAACGTACATATGTACATGCTTTTAGAACACATGCTTACGTGAAATGTCAGGAGAATAATAATTTGTAATCAAACTACAAATCTCAGATAAAGAAATTTTTGCAGAACCTCTCTTCTTCGTTATTCGAGTTACTGCTGTAGGCAATACAGTATGCATGTTCGTCGTAGAGCAGTCCGGAATACATACATTTCCATTGTTCCGTGTCACTTAACACATAACTTCACAGCCTTCAGCGACACAATAATTGCGGACATCTTTCATAAATATCCACATCAACATACTCATATTACGATAATGGTTTGGGTATAAGAGGTGATTCAATATTGACCTAAAAAATCCAAACTTAATAAAATTTAAATCCAATAAAAAAATATATTTTAAAATGGTTTTAAAGAAATTCGAATCATGAATGATTAAACACGATTTAAAAAAAAATTACAAACAAAAACATGTTTTGATCAAAAATTTTACTAGCAAGAAACGGTATTAATTTTGTCTACAAATATATGAACCTTCGTTCCTCTTCCGCACACAATCACAATATTCTAGTACGATAGTAGAGTTTAAAAGAATTGTGCAAGAAGAATAAAAGTTTTTTTTTATATAAGAAGGGCAAAATAAATAATATGTACCTATTATTTATTTATCACGTGTTTTGTTTAATTTGAAGATAATATCCATTTTGATTTAATAATTTAAAAAATATATTTAATGACATTATTATCATTCAATAAAAAAACAGCTGTTTATTTATTATATTTATGTAGTATTTATTACTACGCTTGACAGCTGTTTCGCATTCCGAAGGCATCACTACAATGCGTTCCGAATTTTAGAAGGCATTATTACAAACAGTTTTATAACGCCTTCGGAATGCGAAATAGATAATAATCATAGCGCAGATCTTTGTTATAAAAGAAACATTTTTTATACATGAATAATGACAGTTTTATTAAAAAACATATATAAAATAATAATAACAAATAATTTTAAAAAACGCTCAAGTTTGAAGAAAAATCGTGCCTAGTTCGACATTTTTAACACGACTAATGCAAACACTTGATTTAGTTTTTTTAATATAATAACAGTTGAATTTGAATGAAAGTGAATGCTTGGCCTTATAAAAGTTTTTTTTTCTAACTGATAAACAATCATTACTAACCCGTACCTTAAAGGATAAATCATACATAGCTATATACTTAGCTATGGACTTACGTGGTTTATCCATTAGGGTACAGCATTATGTCAGGTAAATGGTTGTTCATCAGTTGTTTAAAATTTAAAACACGTTTTTGTTAGTAAGGGGGATATTAAAATACCCACTGCTTTCAAATTCTGATGCTGCTTTCTTCGCGAAATCATAAAAATGAATGATGTACTTTAATGTTGTGCGTCATGGATCATGGTGATCCACATTCAGGCTCTTCTACGTGCGCGACCGGTTAGTCCATTATCCTAAGGCTTTCCCACGCTTGCCGGATATCGAGACGACCGACACGACTTCCCCCAATTAATCATATACCTACGTGGATAAGACTTCAATGGCTATTCCATTATTCGCCTCTCCGAAGCCACGATGCTATCATTCTATTAAAAGTGCAATTGAGTGGATACGCCCTTTCGCACTTTCTATTTCAGGTATTATGTCTGGGATTGCAGTGATCAGTGAAATCGTATTATAGCCCACACATGTTCATTGTCCGCGTGAAAGTGGAAGCGAAACACAAAGCTTAGGAGCAGATGGTGACGAATCAAAGGCAGCCATTCATTGATTGAACATTATCTAACCATATACATTATATACTACAAAGCAGAAATCTATTTGTCTGAACAGCAAAAACTGTCGAAGCGGTTGCTCTTGTGTCATAAAACTTGCGTATTTTCAGTGAATATTTTCAAGGTCAACGCAGCTATATTAAACACTTAACGACATTCCCATCATGAGCTCTGGCAGTTTGAAACATATTTTTTAACTGTCAAAAATAAAACAAGACGCCATATAGCTGTATCAAATTTTTAAAATTGTTCATTACCCGGAGGATCCGACCAACTACATACGTAGTGGAAAGGAAATTCTCGTGTGGGCCGACCCACTGCATTAGTAGTGTGGAGAATTCGTCATGTTCATCTCCAAATATTGAGATAATTTACTAGTAAATGTTCGAAGTAAAAGATTCAAATTATACAACCAAGTGTTTTGTACCATGTCAATTAATGAGTTAGACCTTTTTACTTATAGTTATTTTTTAAATTAATTTTTTCATCATAGCGAACCTTTCAAAGCTCGATGAAGTTTTTTAGGACCGCATACAGTCTCGTCTTGCGCGTCGATGTGTTAGTGCGTGCCAGTGCCAAGCAAGTGTGTTTACATTAGCAAGCAATGATATCGTTTATTGCGGTGCACATTCTTTCGAGAGGTGTTATCTTTTTATGGCTAATAATAAACTGTTTGAGATGAGATATGTCCTTTGTCGGCTTTATGAGATCCGTGTAGATATTTATGTGACACTTGAAACCTATGATTTTATTTATGAACATTTATTATTTCGGTAACTTTAAAAATATTTCATTGCAGTGCATATTCTTTCATGGTCCATGTTTTATTATATTTAATAATTTCTGACATTTATATCAGTGTACAGTGGGTTTATTATTCTTAAAATGGATAACGGAGAAATCGAAAACTATGTGTTAGATTGCGATTCGGACTTCTCCATGAGTGATGAAGAAGACTACATTCCAGAAAATTTGGAGAGTTCAGATGAATCAGAAAACGAAGATAATGAAATTAACAATTCGGGATTGGACGAACATACCTCCTCTGATATAGATTTTATGAATTTCTCGCCAGTATGGGAAAATGCAATTAACTTCCAACCCGATGTACACAATTTCAACCAACAATCTGGTTTACAAGATTGTGAACTCAATCCGGAGAGTAGTGAAATAGATTTTTTTGAGCTTTTCCTAAATAAAAATGTCATGTGTTGCATTACAACCGAAACCAATAGATATTTTTCCTCTGTAAAGTCACAAAAAGTATTTGCTCCAAATTCAAGTTTACACAAATGGAAAGATGTTGACATAGAGGAAATGTACGTATTCATCGCCCTTACTATGCTTATGGCAAGAAGCAAAAAGGGGAAAATTCGTCAATATTGGACATTGGACAAGCTGATTGCATCCCCAATATTTGGAGAAACCATGTCAAGAGATCGTTATATGTCGATTCTGAGCATGCTCCATTTTTCTGATAACGAAAAACAAAAAAAGGGCGATACTACCTTCAAAGTTAGAGATTTTGTGGATATGGTGTGCGGCCAATTCCAAAAATACTTTTATCCGTTCGAAAATTTGTGCATTGACGAATCGCTGGTGCTATTCAAAGGTAGATTATCAATCAAACAATATCTTCCAGCAAAAAGACATAGATTTGGCGTAAAACTATTTGTTTTATGTGATTGCAAAACCGGTTTTGTTTTACAATTTGTAATTTATTGTGGCGCCAAAACGGACATTGACATACCAAATATGGATGAAGGCATATCGAAGCAATTGTTGGTTTCTGGAAAAGTTGTGGTTTCATTACTAGCCGACTATTTAGGAAAGGGACACACAGTGTACACGGACAACTGGTATACGAGCCCCTTTTTATTTAGTTATTTACACAATAAATATACGAATGCGTGTGGCACTGTTAAAAAAACGCGAAAATGTTTACCACCATTTGGAGATGTAAAAAAAGGAGATGTGGAAAGGAAGAAATCTGGATGCCTACTTGCAATAAAATGGCACGATAAGAGGGATGTTCATATGCTCACTACCTCACACAATGATTCAATGGTAGAAACAGGAAAAGTGAATTGGAAAACAAAGGATCCAATAATAAAACCCAATTGTGTAGTAAATTATAATAAGAATATGGGGGGTGTTGATAGGTCGGATATGTTGATAACATTTGTGCAATGTGTTCGTAAAACCGTTAAGTGGTATAAAAAAATTGCGTTTCGGACAATCGATGTAGTTTTAATAAATGCCCACGCGATGTATAAATACACAACTAAAAAAGAAGTAAGCTTAACAGATTTTCATTTAGAAGTCATTAGGCAACTAATTCAAAAACATCACGTTCCCGGCTCAACAAAAAGAGTTAATCGAGTTGGTGAATATCCGCTAAGGCTAACTGCCAGACATTTTCTGTCGGATGTTCCACAGTCTGTAAATTCGAAGAGAAAAACAGTTTACCGGGAGTGTTATGTTTGCAAACACTCAATGCGAAATCCAAAGCGTCGAGTTCAGACACGTTATTGGTGTTCGAACTGTGAAGTTGCCTTATGCCCCACTACCTGTTTTAAAATATATCATACTGTACAGAAGTTTTAATAATTAAGTGTCCGCCGGGCCTAACAATCTTATGGTGACCCTATCTAATATGGACATGGTGTCGTGTAAGTGTATGTGTGATCGCCGGAAAAAATGACTGCGTAGTAAGAAATCAATAATTGTAATCAATGTGTAAATAAACTTCCGAATAAATCTTGATAACGTCATTGCCAAAAGTACATTCTTTATGTGAAAAGAAAAAAATCTTCGATATTACAATGAATAAATAGGCTATGAGTGATTATAATTCGGGTGGCGGCATTTTTAAGGTAAATTTTCATTTATATTTCACATAACACATAATCTAAAACCAAAAACCTAATATAAGATGTAAATATAGAACAATTCAACATTTAAGAATGCATTAAAACAAAATTTATAATGGAAAACCTGGATGGTGCAGCTGTATAATTATTTAAACAAAAACGAAAACCAGAAAAAAAAATCAGAAATTCATGCCGTTCCAGGCTGCCAATTTATTAAAATCCTTCTCGGTGCCTAAGGGTTAAAAAAAAAGATTTTTAAAACTAATGTTGAAATTTTAAGTAGGTATGTGAGACCGATTGGATATTTTATTTATTACTAGCTGACCCGGACACGCGTTGCTGTGGCTAACGAAACACAACGCCATCTACTGGATGGTTTCCCAACCTTTATAACCATGATAAATTAACTCACACCGCCATCTGTTAATTTGCATACAAATAAATTCCACACCCCCCGCTTGCCAGCCCGCTCATCTGTTCAGGATAGGGACACTCTAATAACCTATGTATGAAATTATTGTTATTGTGTATTGTATTTATTTACCTAAGGTACGACCTATTCTCATACCTACCTAATATATACATAAAAAAAAATCATAAAAATCCGTCGAGCGGTTTCGGAGGAGTGCGACCACAAACACCGTGACACGAGATTTTATATATATATATAGAAATCTAAAATCAGGTAGGTAGGTATTGCATAATATACATATTTTTTAAAGTTTCAAATTTTAATTTGTCATAATTATTTTCGTGCTAATCTAAAAATATTTTACACAAATCTCCGTTTCGTACATTATTTGTTAGAGTGCCCCAAACTCATTTCATTCATAAAAAATCTTATTTTGGAATAAATTAATATAAATTTATATAATAAATAAAATTAATAAATACATGTCCCAAATAAGATGTTTTATGAATTAATTGCATTAATTCAATATGACAATTATTTACATTATGATCATCCCCGTATTATAATAATGAAGAAAAAACTGTAACTAGAGGAGAATAAGAAAATACGCCGTAGTTTTCACGAGACTTTAGTACATTTATAAAATTTGCCTGAAGGTGAGAAAAGTATCAGTCTCCTTACTCCAAGCGTTGTCTATTAGGTGCTCTTAATAGTAAAGCAGGTAATTATATTTTGTTTATTCATTAACAGCCATCTTCAAAAAATGTCGCAACTTCCGTATCAAGCGCGAGAAAGACCTCGAAAAGGAAAAATGTTTACGTAAGAAAACAAGCGAGTTCTCAAAACAGTTACGCGTAATCTTCGCTTGATTACAAGGAAATGTTTGTAATAATCAAATTGATTAAAAGTGAATCTTCAGCTTGATGAAATGATAAGAGAACAATTGTTATGAAATAATTACGGGCATTACATTTAGATTTGACGGGGAATGTAAGTGATTCTCACCAAGAGACGGTTATTATTAGACGCTGACTGAGATGGTACGAGGTAAACCTCTTCCTGGTTTGTGGAAATAAGAATCTGACATTCCTCAAGTGATAATGAAAATAATTTGATTATAGCGAGTATTTTTAATGGACAAAGTAATTAGATCTAATTGAAAGGTCTTGTATTGATAAGGTTTCCAGCGGCGTAGCTAGGTTTTTATTTTACGGTGATGAGCTCATTTTACCCAGAATACCTAAACATTATTAGGTAACTTTTCAGTAGGTATGTTAGCACTTATACTCCAATTCGTTATTTTTCTAACCAATCAACATTATTTGGCTAAACCGATAAATAAGGAATATGAACGAAATTGAAAACACGGACCCTTGATTACCCACTGCTAGCATTTTATTAACCGAATTTGGTGGTTTATATGAATGTGCCGCTGTCAATGCGTATTTGACGTTGACAACTTATTAAAATGAAGGTTTTAGGTATTATTTCGTGACTTTTTCTATTTAAAGTCTACACCAGAACAGATATCGTATTCATATCTGTTAGGTGTTGACCATCATTTGACCGTTGAGTGAATCTGTTTGTAAAGGTATGTATCTAAATACATTTTTATTTATTTAGGATATTTAATAATTTCTTAGATATTTGTGAAAAGGTTTGACCTTAGATAATAATAAAACAATAGGATATTAAAATATTTAGTTACAACCGAGGTCAATACATAAAAATTTAAAAATGTGTGAAAAAACATAATTTTAAGAGACGTTTCTTTTCAGATGCATGTGATTATGAAAACACTTACAGTGTCATGGTGTGTAACAACCATTACAGGATTAGTCTTGTCTGTAGACCCTTTGGTATTTTTTAAAACAAGTTTATTTTCTAATTGTAAGTAACCAACTTCTTTCACATATTTAATTATGTTGAAGCCATACTTTAAATAGTGATATAATTACTCTTAAATATCTAAGGATTATGTATATAATAATTATACTAGTAGTGTCTGTGAAGAGTAGGCCTCGCGTCAAAAAAAGGATTTTTCCATCTTATCTTATTTAGTAAATCAAAATCAAAATTTCACTTGAAATCATAAGCTTTGAAAGTAGTACTTATACCCTCTGAGTTTATAAACCATATATTTTAAGTAAATTTTTTTATTTATTTCAAATAAAAAATACACAATGTGTCCAAAGATAGGTCAGTATCACCCAAGTTTCGTAGAAAATGCTTTGGATGATAGTGACCTAACTTTGGACAAATTGTAAAATTCTTTTATCAAGTTTTTTTCTTGTAGGTAGATACCAGAAAGTGCCAATAAACACGACTATTTCCAATATGAAAAGATAATCTTTACTGAATCATTAAAACGGGACGTACAATTAGATATACAGACAGACAAAATACAATTGGTTGAGTTAAAACAGGACTTCGCTACGTCATTGGGAGAATGATTACCAAATGCATACATTTCTTTATAAATTTGAAAAGCTAGTTGCAAATAATGCGTGTCGTTTACAAAATACTGCACATAAAATTAGTTATAAATTTGCACAGAATTGCTCTTTTGAGAGATTCAGCTGAGAAGTGTTACTTTAATTATGTTAAAAACTACTACATTCAGTTTTGCAATCATCCTCTGAATCCTCTCCTCATCATTCATTCCCCAATTAAGACCCATTGCTCAATGACTGCGGAGGGCTACTCTCATCTGGCATTCGTAACAAAATAACAACAATTTATTATAAAAACAAAAAGTTTGTCATGGTTGATTCTAATTTAATTCTTAATCAAAAAATTCCAGGCGAAGTTCTAAAGTCCTCTTTAGGAATTCAATATGGGCAGTTAAACAATATTTCCTCAAGACCAGATGTTTCTTTAGTAAGACTTTTCCACTACACACGAACTTCTACGGTAAATACGAATAATTGTTACTAAAAGTTTATTTTTGATTTTTTTTTTTAAATATGCATCTACTTAAATTATTTACTTAATATTTAAATTTCTTTGTGAAAAAGCAGAGTTCAAGATAAACCAATGCGAAAAATCAAATATTGTAGGTAAAGTTTTAATATTCAGACTCGTTGTTAATTTGCAAACCAAACATATGTACCTATACCAATATATAGATATATTTATTTTTTTATTTTTTTATTTATTTAGGAAACAAACAGTCATACAAAATGATAATATAACAAAGAACATTCATATGTTGTAGACCAATTAAGTTCCATTAAGTTAAAATTTTGATATAGTTTTTCTTACCTATTCAACTTATGTGACAAAAAAATAAACATAATAAGGAAAAACATAAAAAAGAAAAACATAAAACGTAATAAATAAAAAAAGTAAAGTTATTAACAAACATAGTTATACTATTTACTACGGATAATAATATTATAAATTTTCACAAAAAAGAAAAAAAAAGTATTTTAAGTTATTAATATTATATTAAGCTGCATTTTATATGATTTCAAGTCATGGTTGAAAATGTCTACATCTCGTAAGGCTTTTTTTTTTTTTTTTTTTTTTTAGAAATTTAATTAAATTTAAATTTGATATGTAAATTAAATTAAATTTCTAAAAATTAAAATGGAGTTCTACGAATTAAACACAAAAACAATTAATATCTCGTAAGGCATTGTAAGTTTCACAGATACGTAGATATTATTACAGAGTTTTGCGCGTATTTGGATTTAATGTGTGGTATTCTAAATAAGTCGTTCGATCTGGCATTTTGTTTGGGGCAACGAAATGCAATATTTTCTAACAGATATGATGAATCAAAAAGGCAGTTCATGATTTTGTATAAGAATAATGCATCAGAGATTTTTCTGCGGTTATATAAGGCGATAGGGTCAAATTGATGATCACTAAAGCGATACGATAGGTGTTATATATTCTATTAACATATTAAATAGCTTCTAAAGTTGGTTATTTTTTCATCACTTTAGCTAGATATTATGGGTTAAATCCATTATGAATATAAAACCCAGCATAAAAACCTAATATTAGTTTTTAAGAAATTGGTATTTAAATGCATTTTTGAAGCAAAACTTCTAACGTAACTAACTAACTAACTAACTAACCATCACGCCGTTTCCCCGCAGGGGTAGGCAGAGAGGACGGACCGCCAAACAACTCGGTCTTGGCACACACTCTTTGCCTCACTCACATTCATACATCGTCTCATACATTCTCTTCTATTATTCTGACTTTTGACATGGCCCGACTCAAGTATCTGATTCACTTGATCGTGCCATGTCTTCCTCGGACGTCCACGACTTCTTCTACCATTCACATTTGCGTCGTATATTCTTCTTACACTGCTTTCTTCGTTCATTCGCTCTACATGCCCAAACCATCTGAGGGTCCCTTTCTTAATCTTACTCATTATGCATACATCAGCCTTACATTCTTTGCGGATATCCACATTTCTCACACGATCATACATTGTTTTACCACACATACGCCTCAGGGATCTCATTTCAACAGCATTCAGTTTACTTTCATCCTTCCTCTGCCAGTTCCATGCCTCACTGCCATACATCAGGGTAGGTACCAGGACTCCATTGTGGACTGCTAGTTTCGCTTCTTTTGACAGTTTTTTATTAGCGCCAACGGCATTCAGTCCTCCATTAATGGAGTTACCAGCATTCACCCTTCTTTCAATATCCCTATCAGCCTTCCCATCTCTCGTAAACATACTACCCAGATACACAAACTCATCCACCTGCTCCAAGTATTCATCATTCACAACTATATTGCATACTGTTTTCGTACTCTCTCTAACGTAAATGATACTAAAAAGAGACAAACGTATATCTACACGATTTAGCCTGCGAGATAATGAGACAAGATTGAAACCTTACCTACGTACAGCGTCATTGGCCGCTTTGATTATGAGCTCCTCTTTCCAGACTTCTATTGGTTGAAATTGTGTGGGTGAAGCTTCAATTCTACCGTGTGTGAATTGCACTAGATTTTTTCTTCACTTCCGCTAACGTAAATACCTGGTTACTATTAGAAAAAATGTGTTATTTGAATGATGCATAGAACGAGTGTGAAAATTAAAACTTTACCATTTAAGGTTTACTAGGTAGAGTGATTTAATTTATTTATGTGTGTAATTTTTAAGACAAGCCGTTCTCTAATTGGTGCCGCGAGGAAGCTGCTGCGAGATCCCAACTTCAACAAATATATCCCTGTCACGATATACTGCCACGGGTGGCTGCAACCTCCTGGGGAGCTGGGCATCACCACTGTTACCAATAGCCTCAAGGCCAAGGGAGGGCAGAATGTCCTGCATTTGGACTCGATCGCACTGATTGGATCTTTGTACCTGTACTCTTCAACCGCCTTGCCATTCATCGGGGAAGCCCTGGCCGTAGAATTGAACATTCTTGTACAAAGTATGTTGATTTACTATGTTTATTCTAAAATAGGGTTGCCATCTCCAAACTTTGAAATCCAGGATTTGAAGGTAGAAAAACCAGGACATTTCGATTTAAAGCCAGGACTATGATTGGACCAGTGACAAAACAATTGGAGAGAGTAGTGGCGTGCGAATTTTAAAACATAGGTCCTTAACAGGACTCTTTAAAAACTCAGGACGATGCTTAGAAACTATCCAGGACAGCCCAGGACACCCAAAAACAGGACATATCCTGGGAAAACAGGACGGTTGGCAACCCTATTCTAAAAGAAATCTCAAAATTAATGATTTTTTTTTCGAACGTTTGAGGTAGATTTATAAAAAAAGGTACATTTTGGTTATAGGTAATATAAACAGACCGAGATATGGCATGAATGACTCTCAAAGGCACCGCCAATGAAAATAACGCGTTTGGTGTGTAGGTATGTAGAAACAAAGCAGGGTGTCGGGCCGACTCTCTGTGCTTAGATACTATTTGTACTTTGCAGTAGTTGTAGGTGAACGATCATGGCGATACTTTTGTATGTTCGGTTTCATATTAATAATAGCTTACGGCCCATTTCACTTTCTTCTATTCTCTTATTTTGGTGGTTGCATTTCAAAAAGGATTCGAATAAAATCGCTTTGTTTCTAGATGGAATCCAGCGTCAAAACATCCACATTATCGGATTTAGTATGGGTGCCCACATTGCCGGGTTTGCTGGAAAGAAATTTAAAGTTTTGAATGGAGGCCTCCTCGGTCACATCACTGGCCTGGACCCTGCCGGACCTTGCTTCTACAATAATGGTCACAATTTGAGGTTAAACAGTGAAGACGCAGCCTTCGTGGACATTATCCACACCAATGCTGGAGCATGGGGCACCATCACCCCTCACGGTAAGCGGGAGGCTTGATTCCGTTACATCGTTAATTGTTAACAGAACTTGATTATTTCAATGTTATAATCAAATATGTCCAGGTCACGTAGATTTCTACCCCAACAGCGGCAACTACCAGCCCGGATGCTTAATCCCCATTTGCTCTCATATGCGAGCCTGGCAACTCTACAGCGAGAGCATCTTGAGTGTCCAGGCCTTCCCAGCGGTGAAATGTGACAACTGGTTGTCCTTTATTCGTGGTTACTGCAATATCAACCCCAAAGCCTACATGGGATACGCCATAGATAAAACGACGAGGGGAGTTTATAACCTGTATAGTAACGCGTTTCATCCTTACGGTTATGACTAATAACTACAACTGTTAAAAAATGTGCTTTTGTTCTGCGTACGCAGATCAAACAAATATATTATATAAAAACAAAGAAAACAATGTCAGTTTGTTTGAACCACTATTTTTTTAAATACCCCGACTGTTTCTTCCTCAGGGCAAAATATAATAACTTGATACCTCAAAACAATGGGTGAACATAATAAATTACCAAGTGTTGAGTGGGTGGGGGGGGGGGGGGGGGGGGGCGTGCCTATTGAAGACATAGGGGAGAAAATAGAACGGACGTGAAAGGGAACATGTCTACGACACCTCTGTAAGATATTACGGTGCTCCAGATTTTATGTCCGGGTTAAATCTTTCCCAAATGAAAGACTAAACCCTTCCACAAATGATTATCTAGTAAATTCACGCAATGTAAGTGCACTATATAAGTATAATAAATACAAAACAATACAAGAACAATACGTCAATCCACCAGAAACATAATGGGAAAATATTTCACCGACTCCAGATATTTTCATATCAGAGGGTTCGGCTCTGATGAAATCCTAACTCGACCGATAAATCCTACTGATTCCTCAATATAAATATTTAAAAAATCTTTCGTAATCCTACATGTATTTAAAATGACTGCCTATTGCATTTTTATATATAAATTCTTTGACAAATCTAATACGCATAAATTTTGAATGAGAGAGCTAGGTATAATGCCAGTAGCCGTTTTAGCGATTAATAATGGACTCATTATTATTAAGGGCGTACTTCATTTCTAAGACTTCTAAGTTATCTAGGCGTTTTCGTTTATTATTAACATGAAAAATATTTTATTTGTGTATTTTTTCAAAACAATGTATGTTTGCAATGTTGCGGTTGCAAAATAGACAAAATTATTACTATTAAGACAACTTGAATGATTTTTAATTCTAATGTAGAAAATAAGAGTTGTTTTCCCAATATAAAATGTGGAACAGTCAATACATCTTTGGCGTTTTTAAAGAAATTACCGATAAAAAAGGAAAAAAAATATTATACAATAAAAAATATATTAAAAATTTTGGAATAATAAAAAAATTCCATATACCTATAAATTATATTTCTTGCGTAAAAAGATGGTTTAATATCAGGAGTAAGATTTTTTAACGTTGAATTGAAAACCTTTATCGAAATTATATTTATTAGAATTGTATAAATACTTGTTATTTGAAATTACTTTACCTTTTCTTAAAGACTATCGATTTGTTTTTACTTTGATTATTTTAATTTATATCCGTTATTTACAGCAATTGGTTTTATTACAGGAAATTCAGAAATGAAATTATAATTAGATATTGAGTCATTTACTAGGCGGTGTATCTCAGGGTGGAAGCGGAGTGTTTTTGTGAGACAAGGTGGTTGGAGGTTTATAAATTAATAAGTCTATGTGTGTGTGTGTGGTGGGTTTGCCATATATAGTAAAATCGATAAAGGTAAATTTAAAAAGTTTAAAGTATCTTTGCCTATTTCAATTGTAAATTTTATTTAACTATGAAAGCAATTTAAATGGTTAAGAATGTTGTTGAGTTGACGTTACGTTACCTGTCCAAACACAGAAGATGAGTAAGTTCTACATTTGCCAGAGGCCTACGACACGCGCTTCATTTAAAAGTACTTGAGTTCTTGGAGAAGGTCCCGGGAGCCACTCCCGACTCGCGAATGGCTCGGACCGTGACGCGCGAGTTCGACCGGAGCCGGACCTCGTAGACGGAGCCCGCAAAAGAACTCGAACTCGGGACCTGCGCCCGACTCGTGAGTCGCTCGAATCCAGATGCACGGGTTCGACCAGAGCTAGACCTTGGATGCGGAGCCCGCAAAATAACTCGAACGCGGGACCTGCTCCCGACTCGCGAGTGGCTCGGACACCGAGATCGACCAGAGTCGGCAAGCCCGGGATCTGCTCCGGACTCGCGAGTGGCTCGGACCGCCAAGTTCCGGGTTTTGGTCCAAGTACTGGACCAGGTTCTCTTAGAGTAGTCGATTTGAAAACGTAGTAGGAGTGGGATCCACTTCCCGCAAAGAACCCGAGTTCAAGATCCCCTCCAGCTGAACCTACTGTGATGAACTCACCGTATCTACGATATAATTGTTTTAAAACTGAGAGGTCGATTTTAGAAATACTTAATTTGGGGCTGGTTTCAGTCTGACATAGGGTTGATTTATAGATTGAGGCGACCACCGAAATACGCACACGTGTTTATTAACATGGGAAGGAATTTAAAATTCTTTACACGGCTAAGAAGGAATTCTGCGGAACACGCGGGGGTTGGTTTTGGGATCGTGGATTATCGAGAACAAAGCCAGGGGCGGCTGATGAATTTCTACTTGTGTGGTGGACTGATTTTAATGCAGGCCGATTAATTTTCGAAACAATTATTTGGTGAATTTTCTACGGCTATAGGGCCTAAAAAATAGACAATAAAGATTAAGCGCTGTTACATTAAAATATACTAGCACTACGTGCCGATTAGTGGTTAAAATATTTAACATATTTGTGAAAATAAGATTGCAGAATTCACTAAATAGTGACGAACGTGAAAGGAACGGACGCGTGCACACACAATGAATATATAATAATATTATATAACCGATAAAGTCGACACAGGTTATGAGAACGAGGAGCCAAGTAAGGTACGTCACTGGGTTCTGCTTTTAGGAGGTACTGGGATAATTTATGATAAGTCCAGCACGTAAAAATAATTCGTTATTTTGAATTTGGTTTTAAGTCTAAAGGCACGACAAAAAAATAGGCGTACATGGAAATTACACTGAATTCTTGAAATTTGGTATATTATTATACAGGTCGACTATTAACGTTGAAATATTTAAATTGCGTATGGACATAAAATTTTAAAATTTAAAGAAATGGCTGTAATAAATTAAGGAGACCACACAGGGGATGAACTGGTAAGGCAGATAGTCGGGTGAAGAAGTGTTGGAGAGACAGGCGGGGGAAGATCGTTGGAGCGCACGGTTGAGATTAAAATCGTCGAGGTTTGATAAACGGAAGAACAAAAGCTCGGTGCGCGTAAACCGGGAATATTTCTTTTTAATTAAGTCCACGCGAATAAGGGACAGTCAGGGAAAAATCGTCGAGATTGAGACACGGGAAAAATTTGTCACTAGCGAATTCATAACAGTGAAAATTTAAATAATATAATTTGTAAATTGAGGTGGTCAGCTTACAGAGTGCGTAGAAGGAGGCCGTTGGGAAGCTCTATCGATCTTTGATTTCAGTACGGGACGTACTTTTGGGGAATTTATCAGGGTCGGGAATTTAAATCGGGAACCAACTAAGTATAATAGTGGTAGTTCGAAAGTACTTAAGATTCGCCTATGTTTTTAGACTTGATTTAGATTACTTAAAAATTCAGTAAAATTCAAATGTAAATAAAAATTAAAACAAACCGACGCGAATGTTAGACCGAAATTATAAGTGCATTAATTAGTATTTAATCAATTAATTTATTTTCGTTCGTGTGCACGATGGATGCTGGTTTTGGATTGTGAGTCATATTTTGATATGCATGAAAGGGGTGAGTTTGATAAATTGAATTATTTACTAACAACATTCATGTTTGAACCTCGTACAGACTTGGGTTAAGCCAATAGAATTTTATTACTCCTTTGAGTATAGCCACTTAAATGAAGTCTTTAATAAGAAAAAGAGCCATGTCATCTTAGTCGAATGATTTATTCGGATAATTTTTGGTAATCGTAAATAAAAGACATCCCCTTCATTGCCATTTGCTCTAAGTCGGTCCGGAGCTGTATCAGATGTGCTCCGGCAGCAAAAATACCTTGACGGGTATAATTATTTGAGACAAGACCGTCGTAAAATAATAATTTGGGATACAATGAACGATAGTGTAAACACGAAATGCAAACTCGGACACCAATAATGTAAAAAGATATGTTAAATGGACGAAACCCTTTGGGATAGTTTGTTATTTAAGGATCACAAACAAAAGGTACTTAAGTATTTTATGAGTGCTTTGTAGGACACTAGACTACTGGGCTACGAAGTTAGGGGTTTATTTGGATAGAATAGATTAATTTGCCTCAGAGAATACCTATTCTCAAAAATATTTTGAAACCTACCCGGAAGTTAAATGTGTTTATTAGGCAAGGCATTAGATAATATAACAGTTTATAAAAGGTGCTCATGCTACTGTTATATTATCTAATGCCTTGCCTAATAAACACATTTAACTTCCGGGTAGGTTTCAAAATATTTTTGAGAATAGGTATTCTCTGAGGCAAATTAATCTATTCTATGACCTTGTTCACTAACAAATTTGATATAATAACGAAAATACCCATTCCTAAAACCTCACATACTTTTACTCCAAACTTTAGTAATCGCTAGAAAATTGTTATCCACACTTAGGCTCGGAAGCGGGCGTGGTACTTCACGACCTAGCCGTATTTTCTACGATATAAATTCAATTTAGAAAAAAAACTTTAATTTAACAAAACCGTCGGTGGGTATTCATATTTTACGCGCGACGCGCTCTACCCACCTAATTAGCAAAACCTTTTTCTTCAAACTTAACTGAATGGGTTACGACGCGAGAATTGACGGTGGTTGCCGAAGGGATTTACGAGTCCAGCTTCCCTATTCCACTATGATGGTGTATTTCATGCAGGTAGGCTCAACTATTTCCAAAATGTGAAGATACGAACTAGGTTCAATTAAATTGGAATCCTTTGTGATGGCGGCTCGAAAACCTGTATTTCGGGTCGGCCCTAGAGCAGTTGGAAGCGTGGCTGGAGCCATTTCATGATGTCGACGTATGTACTAGCAATATATATCGTCATAAAGGCATTGGGGGTCATAAGGAGAGCAAAGGACATCTACCCATCACCCCCACCCTAGCCCCTATTCGAGGTACTAGCGCATAAAAGTTGTTGTCGCGGGAGGTCGATTACGGTCTGGCCGGGCTACCTTTGTCACGAGGGAAACGAAGTAACGATATTTGCGTTGGCTTCACTACCCCGTAGGGCGCAGCCCGTGGCATTATTTTGGGTACCGTCCCCGCCACGCCTGTTTCCGTCATGCGACAGGACTTATTTTCATTCAAATCAGATACCGATGACCATCGTGGCGGCAGACTGACATAGGTTTCTGTAATGTGCCTAGGAAAAACGTAATCATTATTTCTACTGGTTCGAGGTGGCGTGCTGGACGGAGAACGGGACTGTTGAGAAAATGAGTGACTTCTGAGGTAAGGGTCGGTGACATCAAAATTTTCGTTAAATAAACTCATACTTCGCAAGACCAGAGGAGAGAGCGACCCCATCGATCGCCTGGCATTGCTGTTTGTCTAAGCCACTTCGGTTTAATGTTTATGCTCGATGCTATAGGAGTTAATGGAACTCTAGTCATCGGCATGCTGAAGAACTTC
Source organism: Limnephilus lunatus (assembly GCA_917563855.2). NCBI lineage: Eukaryota > Metazoa > Arthropoda > Insecta > Trichoptera > Limnephilidae > Limnephilus > Limnephilus lunatus. The sequence continues at coordinate 65,463,678 of OU830597.1, read as the reverse complement.
AACATCATCATCATCATCAAGGATGTCACGATCTAATACATCGTGCCACCCACGCATGCCTGAATATTTCCTGATATCGGCTATCACGCCATAAATCGGAGCAGATCCTCATATCAAATGATATGAGATGACCTTTCATCATTCAACATCATCATCAACACCTTTATAATTTGGCGGCATATTGGTTGATACTATTCCCATTAGCACCCTATAAACCAGAAACACACATCAAACCCTTCCTCAACAGAAGGCAACATGTGTCGACTTTTCATTCGTCGCTTGCGACCTTAAAATTCCCTGGAGGCGTTGAAATTGGAATCTGATTTGACGGTCTATGACCAACACCAGATCAGTTGCGGCTATGGAGGAGTCCAATTATAAAAAAGTACATGTTTCGTCTTATGGTGATCCAAAAATACCTACTCGTAGAATCAAATTAACAAAATAAACCATGCGAACTAACTAACAAACTGCACCTAGAACTGTGAGAGTAGAATTCGTGCACCCCGTACTGCTTTGATTATAAATCCTTAGTTAGAGTATAATTGTCAAATTATTTTTATACGATAGCATCACATAGAGCCACACAGAGCACGCGACACCGCATCAAAAGGTAGGATCTTCTCAATTTGCCGTATAAATGTAGGTACTAGGAGGGATAATGCGGATTACTTCAAGAAAAATAGTCGTCGACAAACGTAGGTGTAGAACAGACGCTAGGGGAGGAAGCTGAATGAAGGATAGATAATTAGTTATTTTCAAGTTAGTAGATCCAGGGTTTTACTACAAATAAATTATTAATTACATTGGATTAATTATATCAAACTACTAAAACAAAAAATTACACAACGTTGTGGAGTTAGTTATAAATTGATTAATTGAGAGCATCTCGTCACGTATGCCTAAACTTATTACGTGATGGGGTTGAAAAGACGCTGCATAAGAAATTCAGGGGAAAGACGCGAGAACGGGCGAGCTACGAGCTTACAAAGGCTGAGCGGGAGCAGGGGCTACGGACGAAAGCAGTTGGATTATAAAGCATTGTATTTTATTATAGGGAGGAGGGGGGATACATTACACTACACATTGCTAGTCCGTATACCTACCTCTTCCATAGTAAAATATGTCTCAAAAAGGGGGCATTGAATTAAATCGTTTGGTTCCAAATTATTCATAAATATATCAGCAATTATAGGCTAGTGGCTCCTATTGGTAGTCCGTTTTTTGTTGTTGTTTATGAATGACATTATCGCATTGAAAATAATTTCGAATTAAAACAAAGTTAAAAAAACGAGTGATATCACTTTAAAAGTTTCGAAAGCAATTTAGAATCCTTCAATAGTTTGGAAATAATTTCCTTACTTTCAGTATTTAGGAAATACATTAGGAAACAAATTAACGACATCATGCACAAACGTTAAGTATTATAAATTTTGTAAAATTCTTTATAACATATTTTGGAGCAAACACATATACATATATTTTTACATTAGCTCTACACAGGAGGCCCTGAGGAAAATAATTTCTCTTAGGGCCTACATAATCTTAGGGGATGATGTGTGGAGGGATTTTTAAGGAAAATAAGAAGAGGAAGTTCTGGGAAGAAAATAGGTATGAGGGGTGGGTAGGAATCTGGGGGTCAGTGTGTCCATATGAATCAATCCCTTCAACTGCGGTGCAAGGCGATGGGTCGAGAGATTCCGGCTGGAGAGGTCAAAAGAGCTCCTCAGCCAGTCCTCTCTCGTTCCGGCCAGCCATGCACCAGACGGGCAGACACATCGGCCGTCAAGACCCTGACAAACCTCACCCCATGAACCCGGGCACCCCTACTAAGTCACTAAAAGTTTCGCTACGTGGGGTGACCTATGGCACATGTATTGGTTATCCAATAAATACTTCCCAGGGCAGCGGTACGCATACCTGCCTCCCAAAATTTGTGTATATGTGTGTGTACAAGTGTAGGCACAAAAATGTATATTTATACATATCTATCTTTTAAGGAGATCTTTTAGTTTCTTTTTGCTACTGATTTATACAATTTACGGTTTAACGTTTATTGTGTTAATTTTTATGAAGATACCTACTCATTTTGCACTTTTCGTAATATTTAAATTATTTGTATTACATTATTATTATGACATCGTTTAGTGAGGCCGGTTATTTACTTGTTTGTTTATAAATAATGTAATAAACGCCCGTAGATAAAATTAAATCTTGAATCTTGAAATCATGATCTTGTTATTTTCTATAGTAATGGCATTTCTCCAAATAAAGTAAGTCATTTACATTAATTCCATAACATTAAGCCTACCTAGTTTACAACTGCTGGTGTGTTGGAGTCGAACTATATTTATCTGGACTCAGGATGAAGTGTTTTACATTTTGAACATTGAAAGACTTCATAAAAAAATGTTTGTTTTTTCGTCTCTTATTTATAACCACCTCATTTTTTTATGGATGTGAAAAACTATTTATTCGCTAGAAACTCGTTCATTCGCTAGAAACTCACAGATATTTTGCCCTATATGCATCCATAAAAGCGAACGAAAAACGTGAAACTTAAAAAAAATAAAAAAATTCGTAAAATAAAAATTAAAACCATTTTCAAAATTTCATAAATTTTACAAAAGATAATTTAGTGTAAAAACCTCGTATCAATTTCTCGGTAAAGAAATGCCTCTATTGTCGAAAGGCTTAAATATAATGCCTTAATATGTCATACCAAGTGGTTGTCTACGTTTGGTGTGCTCGGTTAATGGTGTGAGATTTGTCAAGATCTTGGCGGCGAATGCATCTGCCCACTTACTTGTATTGGGAGAGACTGGTTAAGGGAGACCTAATCTAGAACTCTCCAGCCCGACTCTCTCGACTTATCGCCTTGCGCCGCAGTGAAAGGGATGGATTCATACATTCGACACCCACACATTGACCCCCGATTCCTACCCAACCTTCTTACCGTTTTCCTTCCCAGAACTTCCTGGCCTTCTAAGAAATATCTAAAATATCTATAATTACGAATCCTGAGAACTTCTACCATAACAACCTGAAGAAAAATCTAAAACACAAGATCTAGTGTTAACAAAGGCGGAAAAAAAATAAATTTATATATATATATATATATATATTTGAATATACACATAACTATACATACATAAGTAAACATAAGTATCTAAAAAATTTAAATAATTATCTTAATTATAAATAAGAACAAAAAATCGTGATACGTACATAATTTTCATAAAACCATTTTTTTGTTCGTAGTTAATAATAATATTTGGCTAATTTATATAGCGCCGTTTTCGTGAAAAATCACCTCAAGGGCGCTATGTTGGCTTCTGGATATAAAACCTTAATAACCCCTAGATCATTTATCTGGGTCAGGCAATGAAAATGTTACCTTTGATTAAATACCCAAAAATAATTGTCTATCTCGTTCTCGTATGTGAGAGGTCAAGAAAGATATTTTTTTTATTTTATTTTTTTTATTGAAAATTTTTCTTTTGGTACAATACATACAATAGATACATAAATATAATGAACTAACTAACTAACTAACTAACCATCACGCCGTTTCCCCGCAGGGGTAGACAGAGAGGACGGACCGCCAAACAACTCGGTCTTGGCACACAGTCTTTGCTTCACTCACATTCATACATCGTCTCATACATACTCTTCTATTATTCCGACTTTTGACATGGCCCGACTCAAGTATCTGATTCACTTGATCGTGCCATGTCTTCCTCGGGCGTCCCCTACTTCTTCTTCCATTCACATTTGCGTCATATATTCTTCTCACATTATTTTCTTCTTTCATTCGCTCTACATGTCCAAACCATCTGAGGGTCCCTTTCTTAATCTTACTCATTATGCTTACATCAGCCTTGCATTCTTTGCGGATATCCACATTTCTCACACGATCATACATGGTTTTGCCACACATTCGCCTCAGGGATCTCATTTCGACAGCATTCAGTTTACTTTCATCCTTCCTCTGCCAACTCCATGCCTCACTGCCATACATCAAGGTAGGTACTAGGACTCCATTGTGGACTGCTAGCTTCGCGTCTTTTGACAGTGTTTTATTAGCGCCAACGGCATTCAGTCCTCCATTAATGGAGTTACCTGCATTTACTCTTCTTTCAATATCTCTATCAGCCTTCCCATCTCTCGTAAACATACTACCCAGGTACACAAACTCATCCACCTGCTCCAAGTATTCATCATTCACAACTATATTGCACACTGTTTTCGTACTCTCCCTTTCAAATACCATGACTTTAGACTTACTTACATTCATCATTAACTCATTTTGCATACACACTTCGTTCATCCTAGACACGAGAGACTGTAGATCTTCCATAGTGTTAGAAATCAGCACCGCATCATCAGCATACAACAGGCAACATATTTTCAGATCACTCAAATTCGCGCCCAATCCCATCTCTTTCAATTCTTGCATACAATTATCCATGTATAAATTGAATAACCATGGTGACATTACGCAGCCTTGCTTAACACCTTTTGTGATGTCAAACCACCCCGTAAAACCACCGTTCACCCTAACACATGCAACGCTTCCCTCGTACACAGACGCAATTGCCTGTATGAGATTTGTATTCACTCCATACTTGGACAACACCTTCCATAGCTTTTTCCTGTCGACTCGGTCGTATGCTTTTTGTAGATCTACAAAGGCACAAAAAAGTTTTTGGTTTTTTGCCAGAAACTTCTCAGTGGGCATACGCAAGGAGAAAATCTGGTCCATGCATCCCCTTCCACTCATAAAGGCACCTTGCACATCCCATATTTTATCCTTTGTTTCCATTCTTACCCTTTCAATCAATATTCTTCCGTACAACTTGCCGACTGAACTTAGCAGGCTAATAGCTCTATGATTCCCACATTCCATACGTGACCCTTTACCTTTGTATAATGGCATGATTACAGCCCTTCTCCAATCTAATGGCGTGTAACCCTCCTCTAAACACTGGTTAAAAAGTTTGCACAACCATGTGAGAATAATATGGCTATCTCCTTTAAAGTATTCGGCCGCAATATTGTCGAAACCTACAGCCTTACCATTCTTCATGCATTTAAATATAATGAAAGTATATAAAAGCTTAATACAATTATAATTATTACAATTATATATATATTTTTAAAATTGTTCTCCCATAATAAGCAAATGCTTGTGTGTACGGGAGGAAGTATTATTTGTTTGGTTATTTTGATTTTTAATGTAGCAGTTGTTTGAATACCGTGATTTTTTTTGGAATTATTAAGTGTGTTGCGCTACCTCCTTCTTTCGGATAGCATTATAATGTCCATCGCCAGGGCAGATGAGTAATCCCGTGTAGCCCTCATGATGGACACTGTAATTTTTTTTTTTTTTTTTTTCAAATAATGCTGTCCGAAACATTGACTAAATAAGGCGGTAGCGCAACACGGCATAAGAACCTAAAAATAAACAAGATAATAAATTTGGCCTCGAAAATCTCAAGAATCTCAAGTAAAATCTCTTTGGTAGTAATTTATTTATTTATTAAGAAATACATGAAAACAAAAGAAGCACTGAGTACAGTTATTCAAACATTACTAAATAATAATTATTACAGCTGGGCATACATCTATGCTCATTGTTGGCAAAAATAAAATTATACTGTAAACTAAATATTAAAATATGTAAATACAAGGTACCTGTTATGGCTTACCAGATGCATTAATAGGATGATCATACTACAGTAGCATTAAATTATTAACAATAAATAAATAATAATAAACAATTATGTAATAAATTTATATAGTTTATGAAATAAATATAATATATTAAGTATAACTTATTAACTAAATATTAATAAATTAAACAAATAATATAATATAATTATGAGTAAACAATAATAAACAATTTATTAATAATAAGTAAATAAAGTAAATAATAATTATGAGTAAATTACTAATAAACAATTATAATATTGTATAGTAAGTAAATTATGATACGAAAGAAGTAGATAATAATAAGTAAATACTTATAACAATAAGCAAATTAAAAAGTACATAATAATAAATAAGTTAAGTACATACACGGTAATTAAATATGGATTGTATCAAATATAGCTTAATTCCATAGTGATTTATTTAAATTAAAGATGTCATATCAATATCAGTTGTACAAATAAAATTAATCTTACTTAAGAGGAACATCTGCGCCACGTTTTTAATAGGGCGTAATTTACAGTGTGTAATATCAAATGTCAAGGTTATTTAATAGCTGGTAACATTTAAACTCTTTCTAATAGTAATAGTAACTCATTATAATAACTCTATTCCCTTATTAGAATTTAAAAAAAAATGGATCATCTACAATGAATTATTAGGAACTCCGAGAAACTATTACTGTTTAAACATTTCATAAACTTAAATTCGCTACAGAATTGTTATTCAAAATTGTTGCGTAAAAACCTGCTAATTATGTCGTATAGACTATTCAAGTTAATTATTCTCGTATAATTCGATTAAATAGACCACATTCTGATAAAAAGTAGCGAATTTCAGGTTTCCGCTCATTCTTTGTTGAAGCAATTAGTGGAAAGGTGCGTAATTTTGAAACGAAAACACTGTATTTTCTTTAAATTCTCTCTAAGAATTTGATCAATTAGAAGAAATTTCCACCTGGCAATCAGCCTCCTTTGCACTATAATCTAATTTCTTCATTTTCTTCATGATCCTTTTGGCGTCTTGCTTTGGACATAGTTCCAACCATAGTTTTCAACAGTTTTGTCTAATTCTTGACCGTCACTTATTCGAAGTCAACAATTTTTCAACCAAGGACGAAAATTGATAAATAAATGACTTAGGTATAAGCAGATAATTCAAGATGTTAATCATCTGGATGATAATCATCTTGAACCAAGTAAAAATTTTCATAGCAGTGTTTCTATTACTGAACTGCTTTTTTCTATGCTAGAAGAAGGTCTTTCTCAAGCTTCTAGTTTTGTTCATACTTTTATTTCTAGAAAGTGTAAATTGTTAATCCAAAATTAGTAATCTCAATGATTTTCTTTCGTAGCAATCTAAAGATGAGAACGACACCATTATTCCTGTGCTGTTTGGTGATCATGTCTATTGGATCGGTAAACTCTTTGGACCCGTTGGAATTATTAACTACATCATTGTTTTCTGATTGTGAGTAGCCTTGAATATTTTAGTCATTTGAAAAAATTTATATTGTTTTTAGGTTAATTATTTTACTTGAAACAATGAAACTCATACAGTCTCTCTCTCTCTCTCTCTATGGGAGCTCCGTTTTAACCACTATTTCGGTTAAAACATCATTTGGAAGAAAAAGCATAAGTGTTAGAGTCTTTTATGCGTTCGATTTAATCTACACAAAAAATGTTAACAAATTTACCAAAAGTAACCAATGCACGAGAGAGGTATGTTGGTGGCTGCAGGAAGATTTTCTGAATATTCCCTTGTGTATTATAATTATCTACTTCTTCTCTAATCATATGGTGATGATGTTTTTTCTAGGCACCACGATACGGTCCTGGCTAGGACTTACGTACGGGCAGATGGTTAACAATTCCGCAGAGCCCAATGTTACAGAAGTCAATCTATACCTCTACACACAAAGTTCAACCGTAATTATAAAATATTACCTATATATTTTAACAATTAAATTTAAGATTATTTTCAAAATACATAACAATAACGTTAGCCTAAATCATAATTCAATTTTTCATAAGAACCACAACTCTATTTTTATAACTTTTGAAGGTTATTCCCATCAATGTAATATATCATTGAAGAAGAAGATAACACCAATAATCTAAACACATCAAAATAGAAAAGATAATGGTCATAATAATCATTATGACGGTATGATGGAAGGCGGCAATGGCTGAATTGGCAAAAGCGCACGACTCGGTTAGACGAGAGGTTCTGGGTTCGTGTCCCAGTTGCGGCCATTGCCTTTTTTTATTTTTCTGTGTCTTGTTCCCTTTCATATTTTCGTTTAGATTATTAGTGTTATCTTCTTCAGTGATAAATCATAATTGTTTATTTATCAACAAAAACATTTGCATTGTAAGTGGAAATAAAAATTATTAAATGATTTGTTATTTTAAATAATCTGCGTAGTATGATATCGATATGAATTTCAGACAAGTCGTTCGTTAGTAGGCGGTGCAAACGCGCTGTTGCAAGATCCTAATTTCGATAAGACCCTTCCTGTAACCATTTACTGCCATGGCTGGCTCCAACCCCCCGGAGACGAGAGCATTACCACCGTCACCAACGCCCTCAAGGCTCAGGGAGGACAAAATGTCCTGCATCTGGACTCATATCCATTGATTGGAAATTTGTACCTGTACTCATCGAGTGCTTTGCAGTTCATCGGTAATGCCTTGGGCACTGAATTACATATCCTTGCACAAAGTAAGTTCGCTTTTAAAGACTTTTTCTAATCTTTCATTAACATCGATCAATATAATAATTTGTTCTTTAATAGATTATAATAAAACAAATGAATTAAATATCCTTACACAAAGTAAGTTTGCTTTTACTGACTTTTTCTAATTTTTCATTATCATTAATCAATATAATAATTTGTTCTTTGCAAGTAAAAATAATAATATAACTTTTTTTTCTAGATGGCGTGCTTCCTGAAAACATCCACGTTATCGGCTTTAGTATGGGCGCTCACATTGCCGGGTTCACTGGGAAGAGATTCAAAGCCTTGACTGGGGGCCTCCTTGGTCATATAACTGGGTTGGACCCCGCTGGGCCCTGCTTTTACAATAATGATGCTACGTTAAGGTTGAACAGCGGAGACGCAACTTTCGTGGACATCATTCACACCAATACGGGAGCGTGGGGCACCGTTATCCCTCACGGTAAGTGAAATATGTATTTGAAAATATATTTAAGTGTAATTATGATATTCGTAAATCTCTAGTTTAAGCCATAGTTGTAAGCCATATTCAAAGCATTGAAATACAAGAGATATGCAATGATGGCCGCCCGACCGTCGCACTATGTGTAATTTCCCATTCTAGCTCCACTTTAATACAAAAATGGGTTGTTTCAAATCGTTTTGAAATTTTCAGAATTGCATTGTTAAATATCCCAGGTAGATAAAACTGCCCGTTATTTTTATTTTTGTGACCTGCGGGGTAGGTTTGGGAGCAGGTAAAGTCAATTGTATTGGTGCGGGGGCGCTGCACTACAGTAATCAGTCTGTTTTGAACGTTCGCGTTGAATGGTTGAGGTTAGTTTGTGTGAAGATTTATTATTATTCTTTGAAATGGAGACGATAAATCAAGGTATGAATTATTTTTTTTCGTAGTGTTTGATCGTTTTTATTTGCTAGATTTGATGTCAGATTTCATTTTAAAAAACTAAAAACAATATTTATTGATTTATATGGTTTCAAAAGTTTTCATGACCTTAAAGTTAGGTTTAGTGTATTTCCGCGTATCTAAAATAATGTAATCATGAGGTTAGTTTATCCTCAATATCAATGGGATAATTTTTTTTTGCTCATTTTTGCTCCTTTACAGAATTTTTTCACATTTCAGGGAGGCCGCCATCAATTTCCAACCGGACGATATTCGATATTTGTTAACGAAATCCAAAGGTAGACCGAACAAACACGATATTACGTCATGTTATTCAACATTTTGGTTTTGTGGATTTAGCTGATGATATTTAAAAATCACTTAAATATTCAATTAGTAAAGTGACCTGTGCAATTATGGTGCGTTGAAAGAAAAGTTGCAGTAATATTGAAAAATTTCTGAACACCAATTCCGTTTGGCTCGACAAACACATTAATTTGAGTGAAATTGTTTATAGTTCAATACCTTCTAGTAGTAACTCGACGTATTTTACTCGATTTACCAGAGATGCTGATGCATTTGGGAAATATGCAGAGAGAACGCTAAAACTTTATATCGATTTGTACCCCTGGTATTTATATGCCGTCAAGTGTACACAAGATTTTGGTACACGGGAAGAATATCATTGCAACTTCTATACTGTCCATTGGACAACTATCGGAAGAAGCACGAGAAGCCAGAAATAAAGACAACAGACGGTTCAGGGAGTTATATACAAGGAAGACTTCCCGGATTGCAACGAATACCGACTTGTTGCATATATTGCTCATCTCGTCAGATCCACTCATATCCAGTTTGCGGAAATTACCGAATAGAAAAGGAACGAAATTCTTACCGGATGTGTTGGCCTTGCTGTCAACTCCATCCTCTCCTTTGGAGAAAAGTGATGTAAACGAATCTGATTGATGAACTTCTTAACAAAAATGATAATGGAGTAGAGAGTGAGTTATTTTAAAAATAACAAACATTGTATTAATTAGTACAGTATTAAGTGGTGCTTACCTAGGTACTTTTTAATTAATTTTTTGATTTTAATTGATTACTTCCTTATTTAATTACCTTCAAAACTATGTAAGACGCAAAGCTGAAAATACCGTGTATTATGCATTTGATAACGGAGTTGAGGGATTAATTATTAATGAGAAGACATCAAAATATTCCACCACTTCTTATTCTTCGTAAAGTTTTAAAATTGATGTCTAAGTATGTTTTATTTTTTTAAATACTTTGGAATTTAATTACCTTCAAAAAGACATTAAAAAAAAAACTAATAAGTATGATATCTTATTTACAAATGATTATGCCGTAGGTGTACGAATTATAAATGAAGAGACATCAACGCATTCCAATATGTGATAATTCGTACAGAATTTAAATTGAAGCCTTTCTATGTATAATTTTTTATTTATTTATATGATTTTTGTAAACTATTCCTTGTTTAATTACCTTCAAAATGAGGTATTTTGCAATGCTGTAAGTATGATATCTTGTTTACAAAATATAAAAGAGCTGAATAATGAATAAAGTGTAGCTAGATTGAGAAATTACACATAGTGCGTCGGCGGACTACAATCTATTGGGAATAGTTTGAATACGGAAAGAATTCGTTCATTTAGTTGATCTTTTAATGTATGCAGTAGTATTGATAAAAATATCGGCGTCGCCAAGAAACACAGTTCCACCCTGTAAAAATGCCGATAGCACATCTTTTATATCTTATATTTCAATATATTTGTTGTAAGTCATATTACAGTAGTATTGGGTAAATAATACCTACTCGGTCATAAATTATAAATCTTAATTTTAAGTCACTAATTAGAAGTCTTGACTTGCAAGTTACCAGTTACATACAAATCTTATTTATAACCACTTGATTTTTGTTATTTTTTTTTAAGAAAGACAAAATTTCTCGGGCTACGAACAACAATTTTTGAAAATCTCCTACTTCCACCACTATTAGCAAAATATATGTTGCTAGTATCATGATGACTTATCGAGCCGAGGAATCCAACCCAAGATGCCTTTAGAACCCAGACGCGATGCTAACTTAGCCACAGACCAGTCGTTATAGGGTAGAACAATAAATATAACTATAAATTAACTTGTAAAGCCCCTGAGGTGATTTTCTCACGAAATTATCAAATTATCTTTGGATGCGTTTATAGCCTATTTTTCTAATCTCATCCAGATACATTTTTCTTCAATACCACATTTCGGGGGCGCCTGTCTTGTTTAATGACAGCATTATGGGTAAAATTGAATTTTTCTTCTTAGGTCACGTGGATTTCTATCCCAACAGCGGCGACTACCAGCCCCTCTGCCTCCTCCCCCTATGTAACCACAACCGGGCCTGGCAGTACTACAGCGAGAGCATCTTGAGCAACCAGGCCTTCCCAGCGCTGAAATGTAACTCCTGGTGGGCATACCTCTTCGGTTTTTGCCAGTTAAACGCTAAAGCTTACATGGGATACGCCGTAGATAGATCTTCTAGGGGAGTTTATTACCTGAAGACCAATGCGCTTCCTCCCTATGGCAACACTGTGTCAAATTCTTCATAAAATGAAAATAATATGACTGATGATGAATTTATTGATGATATTTATTATTATATGACCGCCGTCATTATCACCTTTTATGCTTATTATTCTGAACACTTGTAAGCATAACTACTTCCTGTAGTTAAAAGTGAAAAGTCAAAACCTTATTAATTTTAGCAAATATAAATTTAGCCTGTTGTCATCCCTGCACAATTTCAAATAAAATCAACTATTTTATTAGATTACTCTTTGAAATACATATTTTATCGACTGTATTACTTTTTACTTAATTTATTATTGTGCTCACCATTTGCAATTTTTTTAATTAATGAACAATTGGAATAATGGTTAGGAAGCCAGATAAATAAAATAATAGTTTGCAAACAAAAACATTGTAAATCATTACATAATATAAAATGAAGTCGCACAGAAAGTTTGTGCGCTTAGATCTTTTAGACTACGCATCGGATTTTCATGTGGTTTTCACCAATAGATAGAGTGATTCAAGAGGAAGGTTTATATGTATAATAGGGTATAGGGGTACCAGTTTTTTTAAATTTTTAAATTTTTTAATTTATTTAATTATAATGTATTACAAAAACATGGTAATTAACACATAATTCCCAATGAGTTGAGAAAAAAAAACTCATTACGGGAAGGACAGACACATATAAGTACATTTTACAAGGATATTAAACGTTTAAAAAATACAACATGAAAAGGAAAAAAAATGCATTGTCAAGAATAGATATTTTAGAAATACTGAGAGACATCCATACACATAAAACATTAAAAAAAACATACTTTATTTATTTATATATAATTTGTACATTTATTTATAACAAATTACAGGCAATATAGCCTAAGACGTTATAATTGTACCATTGATGCAGTGTATATGCAATACCAAAAATCTTACAAATGCGTATGAAGGCGAGCGAATATTCACAGGTATAAAAACATTTTCAGGAAATATTCTTTAAGCGTTTTAACTAATATTTTCTTGTTAGCTACTGGTTGCTTTATTTCATTAGGTAATGCATTTTATTGTCTATATGCAATATATTGTAATGAGTTAATACCAAATTTAGTTGTGTGGGTAGATGATGCTAAGTGTATTTGATTTTGGGATCGTGTTATGTGCTGGTGTATATCGGAATGAAAGGCTGGTTTAATGTTGGTGTGTGAGGAGTGTTGAATTATTTGTAGGATGGCAGTGGTGATGCTATATTTTGGCAGAATGGTAAAGTGAGTATATATCTTTGACATGTGTATCCCATGGTAAATGGTATATATTTCTTATGTCTCTATTTTGGATTACTTGTATTTCGGATATTTGTTTCTTAGTAATGGTGCCCCAGATACTAACCAGATAACTTAGGTGAGATTGGATCAGAGCATAATATGTGGCACGCAGTAGAGCTTTTGGGAGCACATCTTGAAGTCGATAGAGTACACCAGTTATCGGGGAAATTTTGGATTTTACATATTCAACATGAGAGTTTCACGACAGGTTAGAATCTTCGAATAACCCCAAATATTTCGTTACTTGAACATTTTGGAGCTTTTCATTTCCAAGAGTAATATTCATGCTCATGTAATCTTTTTTCCCGAAAGTTAGATAGTGGGTTTTTTTTTACATTTAGGCTTAATTTATTTATTCGAAGCCATTTAGCTAGCTTTGCGAGATCTTTATTCATTAGAGATTCAAGTTCCCTCAGATTTTTGCAACGATAGTAAATCACAGTATCATCAGCGTAAAGTTGAAGTTTTCCCGAGATGCCGCATTTAGTTATATCATTGATGTATAGTAAGAAAGTAGGGGTCCTAGAATCGAGCCTTGTGGTACTCCACATGTGATTTTTTCAAAGCCGCTTAGGTTCCCTTCGATGTCGATAAGGCAAAATCTATCAGATAGGTAACTTCGGAGGAGCTTTAAAGATTTCCCGACTATACCCAAATATTTCATTTTCTGTAGGAGTATTTCATGATCTACTGTATCAAAGGCTTCTTTAGGTCCATAAAAATAGCTGCTACGTATTCGCCCTGTTCTATGTACTGCTGAATGTTTGAGATGAAATCGAAGGTGGCACATTGGGTACTGGAGTTTTTTCGAAATCCATATTGCTGTGGTGTTAGGATGTTGTTGTTAGAGATATATTTTAGAAGTCTATCCTTGATAATAGTCTCGAACACCTTTGAAAATACTGACAAAACCGATATAGGGCGATAGTTAGAAAAACATTTTTTGCAGTATTCTTTATAAATTGGTATAATTTTTGCTAGCTCTAATTGATTTGGGAATACTCCCGAGCCTAGAGAGGAATTGATAAGTTGCGCTAGGTGCCCAGCTAGTTCTTCTTTAAAGGTTTTAAGGATGCACGGGGTTACTCCATCGATACCTGCTGCTGCATTCGACCTAAGTTTCGAGATGATCCTTAAAACCTCACCCTTATTTGTCCTAGCCATATATAAGGATTGACGTGCCTTTGGTTCTACATAAATAGTATTACAGTCATCCGGGAATGATGGAATGGCAGCTGCCAATTTTTCTCCAACCGATAAGAAAAACTCATTAAATGCTGAAGCTATTTGACCGGGTTTCCTAAGCTCACAATTATTTATGATGAGAGATCCGATGGTGTTGGAGGGTTTACGTGCACGGTAAGACAGAATTGAGTTAATGGTTTTCCAAATTTTTCTGGGGTTATTCAGGTTTTTTTGAAAGCTATTAACATAATATTTATGTTTCAAACTTCTGCTATAATTAGTAATTAAATTTCTCAGTTTATTTTTATGTACTGAAAGAGTCATATTACCTGGGTCTTGTGTCCACTGCTTGTTAAGCTGGTTTCTTTCCTTGATTAGCGAATTCAGTTTAGAATCAAACCAAGGTGTAATTAGATGTTGTCGATTTCCTATTTTCACTTTAGGTGTAGTTATACCTGCTTCTATTGCACTTTTGATATAATCGTTAAAATCTGTATAACTGTCTTCTTGTTTGGTTGAGTTGGTGGTGAATTTGTTAGCAGCAAAATAAGATTTTACTGCCATATTGTTGATGACAGGTTTTGTAAGGTGCGGCTTGTCCCTATTATTAGACCATTTTTTTAGGTTATTCTTGAAATCAATAATAACAATGTTATGATCACTAAGTGGGTCATCTATGTTCGATACGGTAGTTGGAATATTTAGTCTATTTGATATGACGTGATCTATAAGTGTGCTGCTCTTGTTAGTGACTCTAGTGGGAAATGATTTGTTTTGTATTGAGAAATTGTATGTTTCTAAGGTGTTGAGATTATATAAAGAAGAGGATGTGTTTATGGTAGTGTCAATATTAAAGTCTCCGAGTATTAATGTATCTTGTCTGCTTTTGTCTAGTATTTTTTTCAAAATGTGTCAGGAAATCGTGTATGTGAGGGTTGGGTTTCCGATAGATGGCATAAATTTTAACTGGTTTCCTATCCTTGCTACATACATTTATACATAAAAATGAATTTTCCTTGGAAAATTTATCAATGATAGAGCACTTCATAGAGTCCAGTACATATATGGCGACACCACCTCCTCCCTCTTTGGGGCGAGAAGCAAACGCACAGCTGTAGCCTTTTAATCCAAAAAACTTTTCTTCTCAAACATCAAGCCATGTTTCAGTGATGACAAGGACATGAACAATATCGCATATTCTTCTGAGTTTTTCTTCAATTTCGTCAAATTTGTTCCGGATGCTTCTCGCGTTCATATACATGATTCGAAGACAGTTATTCACAGGAGTATATTCATCGATAGTAAGGCACTTGGGTTCGTATCTATTACACTCCATAATCTATTGTAGCAAGGTGTTTCTTGAGGGCAGCCTTGTAAGCCGGGCAGTTGTCCCTGTCTCCAGTTGAATGATCAGCAGGCTTTTCAAATCTGGTGCATGTTATGCAAACTGGTTTGGTGGAGGAATTTGGGCAAGCCTCACCGGTGTGATTCTGTTG
Organism: Limnephilus lunatus; assembly: GCA_917563855.2. Lineage (NCBI taxonomy): Eukaryota > Metazoa > Arthropoda > Insecta > Trichoptera > Limnephilidae > Limnephilus > Limnephilus lunatus. The sequence goes on along the minus strand of OU830597.1, from coordinate 65,447,757 downwards.
GGCACAGTGTCCACATGTTGGTTTAGTATCTCTACAATATTTGTATGAGTGACCAATTATATGACATTTAGCGCAGACAGTAAGGCAAATGAAGTCTCTGACGCGGCAAACAGCCCAGCATATATATACCTTTTCTTTTTACACCAGAAATTTACGCACGGTAGCGGGTGCTGCATAAATACGATGACAGGTGTTTCCTGTGCGAGCACCAGCCAAATGACTTTACGTGCAAGACTCAATAGTTACTTCAATGTTTTCAATGTTGGGAACACAAGTAAGAGCCATCCTTAAAAATTCTTCGTCAGCCAGGTCCCGGGGTACATTAAAGAAAATTAGTCTCGGTAGTCGCTTTGTCAGCAGTCGGGCCTTAAGTTTGCTCGATTTGTCGAAGCAGGGTGCATTAAGTAATATTTGCTGTTTGCCCGCGGTTGCCGTGTTTATTAGAATACCTTTATTTCTAATTTTTTTGATTCCCGTTACCCGAACGCCTAGTTCAGATGGACGAATTATGTCCTCAATGATTTTTTTGGTATCGTCAGAGTCCTTGGCGGCGTCCGCATCCGTTGAAAAGATACAGACGGCAGGTCTTGGTGATCCAACGCGATGTCCATGTTGAGTGATTGGTGGGGGTTGGTAAGCATCAGTAGGTTTGCGGGCAATGTCAGCAAAAGAGAGGGCAGCCTCCGTTGCCACCGTCACCCTCCTCATTACCGGTCCAAGATCAGATTCTAATTGAATTATCTTTTGTTCTAGGTGTCGATTTTCCCTCTTCTCATGGCGGATTTTTATTTCTGCCATTCTTTCTGTAGCTAAATTGGCACGAATTGTCTCGCGCTCCAATAACAGCTGCGATACGGATCTGAAGACTTCAGATACGTTTCTAGCGATCCTCAGCTGCTGGTCTTTTGAGACCTTTGATTGCTTCTCTGCCAACACGTTTTGTAGAGCCGTCAAATGAGCTTGAGCTTCGTTTAAAACATCTATTCCTGAAGCGCAAGGATATTCTGCTTCGGTGACCTAAAGGTTTTGCCTAAAGGGCATGCTTTTGAAGATATAAGGGCTGGAAGTTTCGCCCTCTTGAAAATTGTAGAACATTTTTCCGGAAAGTTCTAGAAGGTTCATTAGAGCTCTAGAAAGTTCGAGTGGCGGAGTAGGTTCGGGAATAGGGAATCGGGAATATCATCGTGGAACATTCCAGAACACTCTCGAATGTTGTCCTGAGCGAAGCCGGGTAACCCAGCTAGTATTTATATATATATGAAAATGAAAACTATCGGTTAAAATCAATGATATGACCTTTGCGATGCAGGAACAGGCTTCGTTTCAGGATCTCAGCCATATTAGAAGGCAGACTATCGGAGAAGGCTAGAAGATTCAGATTCAGAACCAGGATTCAAGATCCCGACTCTCCGCAAAAGAAGAGAAAAGGAACCTTGTAGACCAGCCACCATCTCTGTCATAATCGTGGAATTTCTTCGACTCTGTTCCCTGTAATATTAAAAATAAATATTCAATTTTTATAAGAAAAACTCTCTTTTTATGACTTTTGAAGGTTATTCCCATCAATGTTATACATAATTAAAGAATAAGATAACAATAATAATCTAAACTCTAAACGAAAATATGAAAGAGAAAAGGGGGCCTAGTCTCTATCTTTTATTAACCTTAGTTAGCGCGTTAATTACGTCACAAACACGTATTTTGACAGTACCAAAATTAGCGTAACTAGGCCCCGAAAAACTGAAAAAGATAAGGACTCGAACCCAGAATCTCTCGTCTAACCGGGACGCGTATTTCCAATACTTAACACGATTCAGTCGCTCTGGGATTGGAATGCATAAATCACCTTACAAACACTACCGCATTTCAGTCGCCTTTCATAAAGAAATTGTTTCTCCCTGCGTGTCCTTTTCCTTTCGTCCCGTTTCCCTTCCTCCTCCCCTTACATACACCCCACGAAAAACCTTTTCAAAGTTCTTAATATAAAATCCATATACCTATGTTAAAAATATTACCTCTTATTTTAAATTCAAATTTACAAAAAAATATATTATAAATTCAAAATACAACACAAGATATTCAAACCAATCGAATTATATTATTCCAACAACAAAAACTTCATTGGCACAGTCCCAGTTTAACTTTCTTGCAACGAAATTTTTTAATAACTTATCAATTGAAATAAAGTCTAAAGCCAAATATCTCACTTTCAGAAAGGCGCTTACTGACCTTCTGATGAGTGACTATGACAGTGTTTACAACTTGTTTCATATACTCAGATAAATATATAAATTTTCAACATCATTACATACTAGTACCATATGTTTACAAGTTTATTTTATTTACATGTTTGTTTTAAGCACTCCTTTTTCTCTTTTCTATTTTTTATTATAACTTTACCAATTTAACCATGTGTTTACACTAGACTACACTCAAAGTTACTATCCTTAATTAATCACCATGAAACAGGCATTCGCCTAGTATGGTGATTTAATAAATCTTATCTATGGAAATGTCAAATATATGTAACATGTATTATATAAATAAATAAATATTTCTGGAAAGATCGCGGAAAGAAAAACATCGCCGTGTTCTTAGACTAAGTCAAGGTTTTTGATACGGTTCCTACATCCTTGGGGTGACCTAAGACCTTGGGGGGACTTATGACCTTGGGGTGTCCTACGAACTTGGGCGACCTACGACCTTGGGATGACCTTCGACCTTGGGGTGACCTACAACCTTGGGGTGACCTACGACATTGGGGTGACCTATGGCATGGTTATTCAATAAATGATTCCTTGTGCTCACACCTCTCTTTCTTGCCCCTACAGTAATATACGAAACGCAACTCTCTCTCTTTCTATCTTCACTAACTTATATCTCCCTCTTAACTTCTAGTGTGCGTAAAACCTCGACCGTTCGCCTCGCCCGGTCACCGTCCGCATCGATCACCGTTCGCATAACACTTTTCGTAATGCATTCACCAGCTTACTCCCCAAGTCAAGCGTGCGTAAAGAAGTTTTACTTCAAAAATTACTTAAAATATATGGTTTATAATTATAAGATGGCTGAAATGCTGGATACTTTTGAAAGAAAAGTGCAAAGAAAAATACCAGGACCGGTGAAAGAGGGGGAACAGTGGCGCATCCGGCACAACAAAGAACTGTATGATATATATCAGGCCCCTAGCATCTCAGCCCATATGAGACAGCCCAAAATCTCTAGTTGAGATGGAGAAATGTCGGACAGCGGTTCCCAAAAAGAATTATGACTGGACACCCAGGTGGAAGGAGAAATGTGAGAAGACCCAGACTGAGGTAAGAGGGGATGCAGCACAGCTTCTCCAAGTAATAAACTGGAAGTCAGCCGCCGAGGACAGAAGGAGTTGGAGTTGAATGTTGCGGGAGGCCAAAGCTCGATATGGGCTATAGCGCCATCGGAGAGAGTATATATGTACTTTATAAATAGTGCGTATTATCAATTTTTGGGCTTTTATTAATGGATCTAATATGGTTTTAGAGCATCCTCCCCAGACAATTATACCGTACGATAAAATTGATTGACACAGGGAAAAATATACTGTTCTCAGTGTTTTTTTTTTAGTATATTGCGCAATGATCTAAAGATATATGCCAGTTTCCGTATACGGCTTGTGACATTAATTACATGATCTTCCCATCGAAGTTTATTATCAATTATTACGCCTAAGTATCTAATGGAATCTACTCTTTCCAATGGATTGCATAAACAGCTGGATATATCACTACAAGAATGTATTTTTAGTACATGATTACTTGAGGGTTGACTTGGATTGTTTGTAGTGAATGTTAGGTATTTTGTTTTAGTTATATTTAGCGTTAGTAAATTATCATCCAGCCATTGTTTAACATTTTGCAAAATTAGTTCTGCTTTATGAAAAGTTTCTACCCATGTTTTACTTTTTAGTACTAGGGCAGTATCATCGGCAAAAGTGATTATGTTGCCATCAATTTCTAATCTACATAAATCATTAATGTATTTGAGAAAAAGTATTGGACCGAGTACACTGCCCTGTGGTACACCAAAATTGATACTGATAGGTTGAGACGATTTGTGTGATGGTAACTTAATTCATTGCTTTCTGTCTGTTAGGTAAGATTTGAACCATTCAAATGCCTTATTCTTTATTCCGATTTTCTGTAGCTTAGCTAGGAAGATTGGACGAGAGACTGTGTCAAATGCTTTAGCCAAGTCCAGAAATATTGCCAGACATTCATCACCTTTGTCTAGGGCTTCTGTTATGTGTGATGTTAATTCTAGAATAGCTGAATTTGTGCTTAACCCTTCTCTGAACCCGTGCTGGTTTGGAGAGAGAATATTGTATTTTGTAAGATAGTCGGCAAGTCTTTTTTTTACGATTTTTTCTATAATTTTGGAAAGTGATGATAAAATGGAGATAGGTCTATTGTTTGATATATCAGTAGTAGTTCCAGACTTAAAAATTGGTTGAACCAAAGCAAGTTTGAGTTTGTTTGGAAATATACCTTTGTCGAGACAGAGGTTAATGATATGTACTAGTGGTTGATTTATAAAAGGTTCAATAATTTTGAGTATGTTTGAGGATATTTTATCATGATTACATGAATGGGAGGGCTTTAATTGCTTTAATATGTTCTGTAAGTTGCGCTATAGCATCGTCCGTTCCTTTCCCCGGCCGAAATCCAAACTAATTTTTGATTAGAAGTTGTCGGCTCTCTACATAGTTACTTAATTTATTTTTAAAGTTTTTTTTCTATAATTTTTGATATAGCACTCAACAGAGATATTGGATTATAATAGGCCACTTGCATCACATTTAAAAAAAAAATTCCGGTTAAGACAAATATTCTAAGACATTCTGTATTTTTTATTTGTTTTTATCGTATTTTTGAAACCCCAGCGATTTTTTGAAAATTTCAATCCGAAAAATCAGAGCATTTTTTATAAACCGGAAATACGGGACATAATTTTATGTGTGCGAAAAACGATAATTACATAGCCGAAAATCATTTAAAAAAAATAACGTTTTCCACCCGAATAGCAATAAATTGTACGGGGTTCTCTTCGTAACATCTGTAAAAACACTGCCATCTTTATCAAAGAATCAAACCAAAGGATAAGTTCGTATATAACAAACAATAAATCTAGTGAACGATAGACGCAAATTTAAAAATTCGCCGGAAATCAAAGTGTTGCCATATAAATTTTTTTTTATCAGTATGGAATTTTACAAAATTAAGGGAACATAATCGGAGACGGGACATTTTCATGTAGTGTAGTGACTTCACGAGCTCAATTAATGGATTTATTTATTTAAAAATAAGAAAAACTATACATTTCTTTAAAAATTTACTAACATTTTCGTAATCTTAGTAAAAAAATCTATCCGCAGGATTTTTTCCAAGTCGTTATGAAATCCATGCAAGTGGCCTATTGTCCACTTGGTTTTTGGGTTCAATTTTGTAGATTGGTGCTACTAAAGACTTTTTAGATGTAGAAAAACTTTTATTGAAAATGTTTGATAAAGGTGATGCAATAATGTGTTTCATGATTTTTAGCATATGAGTATTAAGACCGTCAGGACCTTTCGAATGTGTATTGTTAAGACTGTCAATAATTTTTAAAACCTCTAAATTTCTCGTAGGTGATAATTTAAATGAAAAAGAAGTATGTTTTGTTCTTTTATTTATTTATTTAAATTTACTGCACAAAGTGCCATTTACAAACATATGTTTATTTGATATTTTTTAAACAGTCGTAGTACAGTAGAGAAAGATTTTATATTATTTTTATTTTTAAGTTTCACATAACAATAGAAAAGAAAATAAATTACTGACAACTTATGAAAGCATTAAAAAGAAACAATAAAATGAAAAAACCTGTTATTTATTTATTTATTTCAAGAATTTTGTTTTTACAATACAAATGATTACATGTGCAAGGTTATACAATAATTCATTTTATATTACTACTACTCCATAAATTTAGCTCAAGAGCTCGTGTTTATGGGAGGAGTATTAACATCAAAAAAATTTTTTTTTAATGAGATGTTTAAACAATGATCAAAGAACTTATGAAATAAATACAAATATTACTTGACAAAGGTACATAATTTAGAAAAAATAGTTTTAGAAGGACAATAACAGTATATATATACATATACTTTTAATATTAAATATTACAGTTTAAGTACGAATAAATTAAATTAAGGGTACCATATATCATTATCCAATTTCAGGGACTTAATTTGCTTTTTAAATTGTTCATATTTCAATGTTCCCGTTATATTAATTTGGTTTTTGGACAATAATATATTGTGCCATCTTACACCTAAATACGAATAGTGATGCTGAGCCGTGGTTGTTCTAAGCACAGGGATGGCTATTAAGCCATTAGTTTTAAATCTATTGCTTATGCTTATGCTATCTGAGGGGTGAATTTTTTTAATAAAATATTCTTTATAAATTTGATATAAGGCGTTTCTCTTATACAATTCTATGATTGATGGTACATTAAATTCCCGAAATAATTCTAGAGTACGGAAGTCGTATGGTTTCCTAATGATGATATTTACAATTATTCTTTGGATTATAATTATGGGCTGTAAGGAAGATTTAAAGGCCCCTCCCCACCCAATAATGCCGTACTGTAATAAGGACTGAATTAATGCATAATAGACAATTTTTATAGTTTTTTTGTTTAAAATATTTCGTTTGTTATAGAATACATAGTTAAGTTTTTTTTATTCTTTCCACAGTGAGATTGATATGATCTTTCCATTTAACATTTTTATCTATTAGGATTCCAAGATATTTTACATTAGATTTATGATTTAGTTTAGCGCAGTCCGTATTGGATGTATCGTCATTTGCACAGTTTTTGGAATGAATTGTTATGTTAATTAAATTATTTGGTACATCTTCTTGCAGAGAGAATGGAATACAATAAGTTTTTTCTGTGTTGAGTGATAATAAATTGTTATCGAACCATTTTTTTTATAACCTTCATGTCTTGATTGGCTGCAATGGTAATATCGTTCCACGTCTTTTTTTCGATAATTATTGCAGTGTCGTCAGCAAAAGATATAAGTTTACCATTAAGTGATAATTTAAACATTTGGTTAAGGTATATTATAAATAAAATTGGTCCAATAACAGTCCCTTGGGGAATTCCAAATTCTAAAGTTTCATCCACACTTAGTGAGTTATTTAATTTTACTTTTTGACTTCTTTGTGTTAGATAGCTTTGTAGCCAACATCTAACCATACCAATAATGCCGATATCATTTAATTTATTAATTAGTTTTGTATGGGAGATACTATCAAAAGCCTTGCGTAAATCAATGAAAATGCCAAGGCATTCGTTTTTTTTATCCAATGCATTGTATATAGTTGAGGTTAGTTCAGCAATGGCATCATGAGTGTCTAGTTTCTTTCTAAATCCAAATTGGCTAGGACTAAGTATTTTATTTTTATCAATGTAGTACATGAGTTGCTTTTTTACGATCTTTTCAAAAATTTTTGCAATGTTTGAGACTAGCGATATAGGTCGATAATTTGATATTTCCTCAGGGCTGCCTGATTTAAAAACGGGTGTTACGATAGATTTTTTATAAATGGAAGGGAATATTCCACTATTCAAACTAATATTTATAATGTGTGTAATTGGAATGCTTAAAAAATTGTTGTATTTTTTCAATATTTCTACTGTGACTCCATCAAATCCTGGTGCAGATCCACCTTTTAATTTATTTATAATATTTTTTATGTCATTTGTTGTTACTGGTTGGAAAACTGACAGATTATTTTGTTTAAAGTAGCACTTCTCGAAATTATCTATTTTATAATTTTCATCAATCCGTGTAGCTAAATTTTGAAATTTTGACCGACGTTAGCGAAATATTTATTAAAGGCATTAGCACATTTTGTCGGTTCCCTTATAGCATCAACAGAGTTTTTTGCGATACAATTTTTTTTTATTAGAGTTTTTTTTTTTTTTACTAGGTATTTATTTCATTTACTGTTTTCCATATGTGTTTTACATTTTGTTTAGCCAAGTCAATTTCATTTTTGTAATAGTTTTCTTTAGTTATTTTTAATAAAGAGGTTAATTTGTGCCTATATTTTTTGTAATATGTAAATATTTTTTTATCTTAGAATTTCTTTGTCAGGTGATATAACTCTTCTTTTTTTCTAATAAAAACGACTAAGCCATGTGAAATCCATGGTTTAATTTTTAAGAATTTTGCTTTAATATGTTTAGTATAATATCAGTCGATGCTGTAATAAATTTGTTAAGAATATTATCAAAAATATTTGCACTTGTTTCAGAACATTTAGCTTCTAATACGGGTTTCCACGTTTCCGTACTTATTTTAATACTTAAAATTATTGTGATGTTCTGTTTGTTTTTTTTTAAAAAAATATAGCGTCGTAATTCATTTATGAATATACTAGCTGACCCGCCTCAGAATCAATAACTGTTGTGTTAACTTATCAGCTTAAATTCAAATTCAGTTTTTTTATTAAGTTAAAAAATACACAATTAAGCAATTATCGATGCGTAACTGTCCGCTTTTTGTTTTTGTCAGTATCAGAGATGGCGTTGTATAAAGATTTATAAATTATATGATTTTCTTACTTTTCGACTTACTTACAGGAATTGCGTTTCATTTTCTTCATAAGTGTGACGGAGATGTATTATAATTATTGTATTTTTCCATTGGAGGGGTGTAGACATACGTTCTACGTTTGTCCCATTTTCAACTGTTAACATTGAGTGTTTAAGAAAGAGGGGCAACATTATATGTTTAATAACAACAACTCTTTCCTCTTTCAACTTTCCTGAATGTATCCACAAACTGCTATCGCAATGAATCTCTCCCCTTATAATCTTATCCCTATGAAAGTCTTACTTTCTATCCAAAGGTGCACCAATTTATAGGAATATGTATAAAAAAATATAAAAAACTCAGCTGAATCCAATAATGCAGAATTCAACAAAATTATTGAAAATAACTGGCGAAATTATAATTTTTTTGTACAGATGGTTCCAAACTCAATCCGGACTCCTATTGTGGGGCCAGTATCTATGCACCTCACAGGAAATTGTGTTTCCCACACAGACTTCCCAAAGAGTATCCCATTTTCTCTGCTGAATGCAAAGCTATCATAGCAGCTTTACGACTCTCAACATTAGAAATGTCCTCAGCCTTTCAGACTCACTTAGCTCACTACAAAAAATAAGCACATCCCCTCTCAATTCCAATCGCGACTCTCTTACCTGCTTATTGTATCTTGCAGGCTCAAGTATCAGTGATCTTGACCGGTATTGTTGGAAATGAAAAGGCTGATTCTATTGCTAAGGAATCCATTGTCCATGGTCCATTAAGTAGTATACCTATTCCGTTTCGAGACTATTTCCCTATTTAAATAAAGTTAAAAATAAGTTACAACGCCAATGGTCCTCCGAATGGAAATCGTAATCTCTGATAAAAGGCCACCAGTACTTATTAATTCAACCTTCTTTTCCTGCCAAGCCCTGGTTTCACAAAAACACTTTCATGCCTTAAAAATACATCTCTTCTATTACTCGAATGCGTCTAGGTCATAATTGTTGTCTTAGCCATTTCTCCAGATTCCACATAGTCAATTCGCCTTATTGTGATTATGGTTCAGAGGATACTTTAGAGCATAATTTTTTGAGTGTCCTATCAATGACCAATTTCCATACTTCATACACGAATTAATAAAACCTAAAATTGAATTCCCTACCAGTGTACCCTGCCTTCTTACACCCGTATTCAGAGTCGATCCTTTAGTTCAAGGAGCCTTACTTTCCTTTAAGAAACACCGTTTTGTATTCAGAGACACACCTAAGGTCGGTGTGACGTCACATAGTAAGGAAGCTACCTTTCGAATGCCGATTGTCATCCGGGTGACCATATTTCAAGCATATGTGGCCACATTCGGCACATTTTTTGTATTCAGAGACTGACGTCTGGAAGTCTCTACGACACTGCGCACGCGCATTCTTGCTTACTTTGACTTATAGCTGTCAAAACTCGAGGTTGGTGGGATAGGTACCTTTAACTTGCCAAGGGACCGCCAATTTAAGGAGCGATATCGGTTGGAGAAAACAACTGTAATGCATTTATTAATTCTTCTATTATTTCCAAATTACACTTTAGTAAATAATAGAGGCTTGCCCATACCTCCTGTTATTCAGGTAGCTATCGCGCTGAGATTCTACGCTACTGGTAATTATCAGGTAAATGCGTCTTTTTAGTAGATATCTATTGTAAAATTCTGTTCTACTTTTGTGAAACAAAAATATTGCATTTTGTGATGCAGCTATGAAACTTGTAATTTACATTATGTCTATACTGATTTGAAATCGACAAAGAATGAAAGAATGCATACTTATTTTGAAAACATGATGTTAACCTAAAATAAACCTTATGACGGGATGACTTTAGATGTATAAAAGCCGGCCGAGGACGTTACTTACTTTTGCTAAGGTAAGGCCGACACTTGACTTAGACAACTTTTAAGGATCGACTCTGAATACGGGTGTTAGTCTCAACTCTCCTTAAATTCGATATTTGTTATCAAAATTTATTTGTAAGAATGGACTTAACATTTAAGCATAACTCACATTTCTTTCTCTTCCTTACTTATGCAATTATTCTTGCAGTGTTATTATGTACAATTGTACAGGTTCCTATTTTTGGGAACCTGTACATCTTCTTAATCTAGAATTTTGTAATTACTATTAACCCTTCTAATCACAGGAGACCCAAGTTGTCCCAAAACATCATATGCCGTTATAATAACAGGAGACCCAGATTGTCCCAGAGCAACCGTGCATTATTAAAAGTTATATATCTCTCTTCCTGTCATTCGAATATTTGTGATTTCTTTTATGTTAGAGAGCCAAAGAAATAATGCTTCTTATTGTATTAGGATTATATGAGCTATGTTGTTGAGATATTATACAAACCCGATCATAAGTGACGGTTTTATTTCGAGCCAATTTTTGACGTAACAAACATTTAATTTTAAAATAAAATTATATGAAAGTGATAAAAAGTGAGGTGACAGGTTTATTACAAATTTTGTTAAAAAAGGGAATCTGTATTTAAAATTTTAAGTTTATTCTATTTTAAGTACTTTAATTCCAATATTCGCAGGTATGCATTTTTTAGCTAATTTACATTTCCAATATCAAAATTTTAATATTTAGAAAAAAAAAAAAATTGATTTCTAATAAACACATCGGAAAGATTATTTTATCTAGATTTTAGAACAATTTTTGTTTTTGCAAAAGGGTTAAAAAATAACCCATAAATAGGAAAATTTAAGATGCATGGCAAGAACCAGGAATTTTGCGCGCGAACCTTGACAGGCAAAAGGTTACAGATATTATTTTCTTATTATTCGAAGGGTTAATATCAACTTTGTATAATCATATGAATATTTGTATAACTTTGAGGGAGCGGGCAGCGATCGGCAGAGACGGGGGACGATTGAAATGAAAGGCGTCAGTCGATGTATGAGTCAGTCTTTATTGCTGCTACGTAGCGATGTTGAATTTTGTGTAGTAACAGGGTAGAGACAGGAGCGATGATGATGATGCTCGTAGGTGTTGCAATGATGAAGGTCGATGATGCAGTGGTGTAGCAGAACTCGTGTCTGCATGTCGCCAGCATGTAGTTGCGCACCGTGTTGGTGGAGATGACCTTGACGTCCAGGATGGATGCTCGACGCGGTGTCGCGGAGATGGCTGCGGTGAACCTGAGGAGAATGAAGTCTCAGTGGCTGAGAAGTTGCTGCCTGCGTGACAAGAAGGCCCGCCGTGGGACTTGTCGTGGGCAATTGTGTCGCTTGTTGCGTCCTCGAGGGTTGATGATGCACCGGCACAGGTCCGGCACGTCGCCGTGGACCTGGCGGTTACCGCACTGGAACGATATAACTTTATGCACCGTCTATGTGTTGTTGATGTTACTGATACTAGCGACTGGAACTGACTGACTGACTAGCGCGGTGTCGCTGCGCTTTATATAGCTGACCGTGTGAGTACCCGGAACGCCAAGTGATATTGAGCGCCCGCGCAAAGCGGAGAAGCCTCTGGAACATTCCGCGGCCGTAAGAATGTGACGGCTGTGAGTCGAGGCCTTTCGATGCGCTTCCCGAAAGTGTAGCCGTATGCGGCATGGAAACACTACAACTGTAGGTAGATTGTACACTTTCGAGAATATGCTGGCTGTATCAGTGGCGGCGCAAGGATTGTGGCAAAAGGGGGCGACCGTTCTGGTCGCCACAACTTGTATAATCATACGAATATTTGTCTTGGCCCTGATCTGAAAATGTAACTAATTTAAAAAAACTGATATTGTAACTAATTTTAAAAAACCTGAAAATGTAAATACTTTAAGAAATGGTCAAAATCATTCTTAATGGGTGAAAGCCAAATAAATAAGAATAAAAAAAAAATTAATAACAAATGCAAAACAATTAGCGCATTGACATTTGACGTTTTTGAAATTCTGGAATTCACGCACAGTTCAATATTATAGGTACTTATCACAAAATGCCTGCAGCTCTTTGAAATATGAGAATTCGTTCCATATATTTTCATAGTTAGGGGAAAAGAATTTTCTTAATAACTATATGTTTCGTTAATTTTTGTGATGTTTTAATAGTTATTATCCTTTCCGGGGCGGAGACAAATCCAACAAATCAAAGATCATCAAAATCGGCCCGGCCGTTCTCGAGTTATAAATAGTGTAACTAACCCGACTTTGTTTTATATATTAAGATACTCATTTGAGCCGTGCGTTTGGTAAATTGCAATAATATTAAAACATACTTTATTTACAATTACATTAATATCCAAGCAATTAACTCGCTCCATAGGTACTTCTTCCACTGTGATGTTTGAATAACAGGATTTAACGAATACAACAATACCACTATTTCGGTTGATAGCAAAGTGTGTCATAAAGTAACTATAACTAGGTATACAAAATTTATTGTAATCGCTGGTGAATGTTTCAGTTAACACAATAACGTCCGGTTTATGATTTAGTAAATTAATTGAAAGTAAGAATTCATTAAAATTTCGTTTCATTGATCTAATATTTAAATGTAATAATGAGAATAAATTCGGTATTTTATCTTCAATGTTATTACAATCATTTAAAGTGTCACAAATATGTTCCGCAATATTAGGAGAATCATGTAATTCTTTAGTGTCAAAATTATTCATATTTAAGGGGATAAAAAAAAGTATGCAAAATGCAAACTTACTCGTATTCGATTCGCATTTGTGCATTTTTTAACATTTTCTTGCGGAATTCACATAAGTAACTGTTACCTAGATGTTCATTTTGGTAAACCTTTCTGTTAGTGCAGTTGTGGCATTTGGCAGGCTCATGTTTTTTGGGGCAGTCTTGTATTTTGTGCTCTCCTGCACAGTGGAGACATCTGGGACTCTTCATGTTTTCAAGGCATCTTAGTGATGTATGTCCATATCCAAGACAATGATAGCATTGCATGAGTGGAAAGCAGTCTTCTACGTGAGCTTTTGAGTATCCAATGTTGATCCTTTCTTTCGATATTATTATTTTTCGTTTCGATATTATTAGTTTTGCTGTAGTTTGAATAATGAAATTTGATAATTTTTCCGATTTTTTATTCTTGAGCTTCTTCTTGACAATAATTGGTTCATTTTCAGTTTCTGAGGTCATGGCGTTTTTTATATCTTCATTTTGATTTATCAAATCTATAAGTAGTTCTTCTTGCTTGTAGCAAGCATCAACTCCCTTAATGACAATGCAAAGGTTTTTTTTCTTTATTTTATTAGCGTGTATTTCAATATCTGGGTTTTTGTTGATTTCATTTATTATTTAAGAAAGAAGTTCAGAAATTCCTATTCCTAATTTGGATACTTTTATTATGTCTTGTAATATTTTATCGATTTCATCTGCAGGCTTGTCTTTTTTTGAGGAGATTAGTAGAGCAAAATTTGCTTTGGGTATTGGGTGCGATTTTTCCCTTACCACCATTGCGTAGCTTTTTTCTTCATATTTTTGTTCTTCATTTGACGCTTTTTTTTTGATTTGATGTTTCCAATATGTCTATGTAGAATTCTTGATTTAGAATAAATTTATTGTGTTTTGTACTGATGTTATTTCAAGCTTCCATGAGTCTTCGATATTGATTAATATTGATCCAATTTCTGTTTTAGCTTCTTTGGCAGCTTTTGTACTGCCAATTTTGTTAAGTTCCGTAAGTATTTTTTCAATATTTATTTTGAGTTCCATTTTGGAACATGGCCCCGAAGGTGTTAAATTTACGTTTGTAAGCAGTTTATTGGAGGCAACAATAACATTTGGATGTCAACAGTTTTTTTGTTTTGCTCTTTCAAAAGTCATCTTAAACCAATCTTTTAATTGTTTTTTGGCTGTAAAAAGTGTAGTGTGAGACATTTCGGACATTTCAGAACCCTCAAACATTTCAGACCCTTCAAACATTTCAGACAGTGAATCTGTCATCCTAACCTCAATAAAAAAAAGAAAATTAAATCCCTCTTCCCCAAAAAAACATGATTCGCCTTCGTCTTCACAGTCCCCACCAGCTCTTCCTCAACCTTCTCCAACAAATTTTTACTCTACTCATTCCCGTGGCCCCTTCATTGTATATGCGCAAAAAACTGAACAAGGTAAAACCATACATCCTCTTGAATTTGGTAAATTCCTTTCAACCAACAAGAACCTTTCGATTAAGCCCGGAGGTGTAAAAACCGAGGGTCGCTTCCGAATCTCTATTGAATTCCTCTCAGGTTCAGCCGCCAATAACTTCATCAAAAACATTTTTATTACATCTAATTCTAAATTCAAAGCGTACATTCCAACTTTCAATGTCACTCGAATGGGCCTGATCAGGGGTATCTCGACCGATCTGTCCATTCCAGAAATTCTGTCTTCTCTTTCAACCCCCCAACATATCGGCAATCCCATAAAAGCCAGGAGGCTAAATTATAAGGACACCTCTGAGGGCATCGTTTCATGGAAGCCCTCCCAATCTGTTGTGATCACATTCGAAGTACAATCTCTTCCCTCTCATATCTTTTTTATTTTTCAACTCCTTACCAGTTGAAATGTACACTTACCCCACCACCCAATGTTACAATTGCTACCGTTTTGGTCATACCAAAGCTGCATGCAGATCCCCTCCCAGATGCTTCAAATGTGGAGAAAACCACACGGCTGACCAATGTTCTTCTCTCTCTTCACCTAAATGTTTTAACTGCTCAGGCGCTCATTCCGCCATTCACTCTTCTTGCCCTGAACAATCTCGCCAAAAAAATATAAAAATTTCCATGGCCTCTGAGAACTTGTCTTTTCTGCAGGCTTCTAAACTATTCTCGCCTGTCAAAAAATCTTTTGCCGAGGTTTTATCCAGTAACTCTCCATCCAACCCTCTCCCCTTCTCCTCAACATCTTCTCGTTCAACTACATTTATGTACAAAAACCCTCTCTCTAAACCGGCTCCTGGATACGATCGGCAACAACACAACTCACTTCTCTTAAATCCCAATGGTTCTCCTCTTTCAAATGCCACAAATGGGTGCGCAAACAACTATAATTCGTCCTCAACAAACCATCAAAAACTTTCTAAACAACTCTCACAAGATAATTCTTCATTTATACAAACTCTTATTATGCTTCTAATTGACCTAATTTCTTCTCAAACTAATCTACCGTCCAACGCTGCTTCTATTATTTCCACGTTAAAATCATTTGTTCAAAATGGCACTTCAAGATGCCAGAATACTTCAGTGGAATAGCCGCAGTGCTATTTCTAACAAATCGAACCTTCTTAATCTATTAAATTCAAACCTTGTTTCTGTGGCTGCTGTCTCGGAGACATGGTTTACTCCATCCACCCACTTTAATGTGGGAGGGTACTCCTGTCTCCGTGATGATCGCCCGGAAGGTACGGGCGGCGGTGCTGCCCTTTTTATTAAAAAATTCCTTCCGTTTTCCCCAATAAATAATATCAAACCCCCCAATGCTGACTTTCAAATGGTTGCAGCTAAAATAAAGGACACATCCTTTGTTTCTATCTATATTCCCCCATCATCGCACTTCAATAAGCAAGCTTGGTTACAAATTGTCCGTCAACTAAGCCCTCCATTCTTTTTATTGGGCGATTTTAATGCCCATTCCCCCGTCTGGGGTTCTGCTTTCTCTGATCGAGATGGTCGAAATGTTATGGATTTTTTAGATGAATCCAACCTTTTCCTTTTGAACGACGGATCTCTTACGAGAATCTCTCTCCCCAACACAAACCCCAGTGCAGTGGATCTTTCCATATGCTCTACAAATCTGGCACCTCTCTCCTCGTGGGTGGTGTCCCCCGATCCTTGCTCCAGTGATCATTTCCCGATCACCATCACTTATCAAACTTCTTTCCATTCAGACAAGTCCCATATTTCGACGAAGATTAAAACTAAACACACCAAATGGGACGAATTTAACTCGCATATGGATAAGTTTATACAAAATTTACCCTCTTCCGATATATTATCTGTCAAAGATGACTACGATAACTTCAAATCGATGCTCATAACTGCAATAAATAAATCAAATCCTCCCCCTAAAACCAAATCTCTTAAAAAACTCCCTCCGACTCCCAGGTGGGATGAGGAATGTTCTAAGGTAGTGAGAATTCGGAAAGCTAAATCTCTTTCGTATCGTCACAATATGACTATGGAGAACTATCTTATATACAAAAATGCCGAAGCCAATGGCAAAAGGGTATTGAGGTCAAAAAAAAGATCCGGGTGGTTCAACTTCTGCAGTTCAGTATCTCCGAATACTCCAATTTCGGAAGTTTGGTCTATGATTCGAAGATTTCGATCCTCCTTCAGTTCAACATCTCCTCGAGCGTCTCATTCTAAATGGATAGATGAGTTCTTGGACAAAATTGCCCCCCCTTCTGTACCTTACTTAGATGAAATAACTCCCATCCACAACACTCCTATGTCTGAGAATTGGCTAGACTCTCCATTCACTTTAATTGAATTAAAAAATTGTTTATCAACAGTCAAAGACTCATCTCCAGGCAGAGATGGTATTCCTTATAGCATTATCAAAAATATTAATGATAATATTCTAAATCACTTCCTAAGCATCTTAAATAAAATCTTCCAGTCTGGCATAATGCCTGATGACTGGAGTTCTTAAATAATCATCCCAATCCTAAAATCAAACAAATCACCCAATTCTGGATCCAACTACAGGACAATTGCTCTTTCATCCACCCTCAGTAAAATTTATGAAAAATTAATTAAAAACCGGTTAGAATTTTTTGTCGAAAGTAATCAGCTTCTTTCTCCATCTCAATTTGGATTTAGGAAAAAAAAATCTACGCAAGATAACCTTGCCATCATCAGCACTGATATTAATTTATCCATTTCTAACCATGAAGTATGTCTTGCAGTCTTTATAGACATAGAAGGTGCCTTTGACAATGTTTCCATCCCAATCCTTAAAAAAAAACTTTTAGGCCTTGGCCTTCCCCCCATGTTTGTCCAATCTATTATTAATCTATTTCTTGATAGAAAATTTTTCATTGAACTACCAGATGTTATTCCTCAGAGTAGATCAATTTGGAAAGGTTTACCCCAAGGCGATGAATTATCCCCTATACTGTATAATATATACACGTACGATATGCATGTCTCTATTCCCCCTCAAGTAAAAGTTATTGAGTTCGCAGATGATTTAGCTTTCTTCTTATCATCCAAAATCATCCCACTTGCCGTCAAATATCTTAATGAAGCCATGGATGCCTTTTGCACATGGCTCACTTTAAAAGATCTGGAACTTTCAGTTCAAAAGAGTCAGTGTGTCACCTTTTCAAACCGTCATAAAAATCCTCCTGTTCAAATTTTATTTAAAAACTCTCCAATCCCCAACGCCTCTGAAGTAAAATTTTTGGGAGTAACATTTGATAGAAAACTTAAATGGTCTTCCCATATTCACAATATAGTTACTAAATGTGAAAAAAATTTAAATATCATCAGATCATTGACTGGCGTTTGGTAGGGTGCTCACCCTACCTGCATTAAGTTGCTTTACAATGCACTTATTCGAAGTCATCTCGACTATGCCTGCCCACTTTTTAGTACTGCCTCCAAAAATGCACTCAGTAAATTAGACAAAATTCAATCGAAGTCATTGCGAATAATAACTGGAGCGATGCAGTCGTCACCCATCAATTCCCTTCAAGTGGAATGTTCTGATCCCCCACTTTATTTAAGGCGACAACTGTTTGCTGACAAATTTGTTCTTAAATGTTTAAATTCTAAATGTCATCAGGTTATTCCCAGAGTTTCGTTGTTCAAAGACTCAACACATTCATCTACAATCAGAGCTCGAACTAAACCTCTTCCTGCCATCTGTAAAAATTTTCGCTCTCTCTCAGAGCTTCAAATTATCCAAAATGATCTTCTTCCACTA
The DNA here is from genome assembly GCA_917563855.2 of Limnephilus lunatus. Lineage (NCBI taxonomy): Eukaryota > Metazoa > Arthropoda > Insecta > Trichoptera > Limnephilidae > Limnephilus > Limnephilus lunatus. The sequence continues at coordinate 65,429,207 of OU830597.1, read as the reverse complement.
TACAAATTAAAATATAGTCACGTCACCCTATCCCCAACAATTTTGAAAGGGATCGGCATCCTTAAAAGTCATTCCAATCTCCCAGCCCGTACTGTTAATAATATGTTCAATGACATTATTTCTTCTAAATGGCCCAATTCTTCTCTTTTATTTGCTGATGGCTCCAAATCTCCTGACTCTCCTAACTGTGGTATAGGTATTAATGTTTACCACAATAATTCTAATGATAGAATATTTTATTCAATTTCAAACCAATTTTCAATATTTTCTGCTGAGTGCATTGCAATAATTGAAGCACTCAAATATATAATCAAAAATAATTGTGAACATTCCCTTGTTCTCTCTGACTCTCTCAGTTCCCTCCAAAAACTTAAATCCTGTCCTCTTCTTCATCCTGATGATCACTTTGTATGTCTCATTAGAGTGCTGATAGCCTCCATTCAAAGCTCTGGAAAAATCATAATTCTTGTTTGGATCCCTGGACACATTGGCATAGTGGGTAACGATATTGCAGATTCTTTGGCAAAACAAGGAGCGTCCAACCCTATTGTTACCCTCGTAAACCATATTCCCCTATCTGATATTTTTTCCATCATCAAAGATAGATCCCGCAATGTTTGGACAGAGCATTGGAACATTGCTAGTCAATCCAAGGGAGCTCGCTACGCCTCAATACAAAGGACTATCCCATCAAAATCGTGGTTTCAAAAATTTCCCCATTTTTCCAAAAAAGAAATTTCCTCACTTATTCGAATGAGAATCATAAAATTCTGAAATTTGTACATTTAAATAAAATTAATATATAAATTCACCTTTCCCTTTCTCTGTAATTTTAAATGATGGCCTAGAACACCCTTGAAGGGGGAAAGCCAGAAATAATTGAAAAAAAAAAAAGCAGTTTATTTTTGCAGTGTCAGTCACGTTAAACGACCGTTCGTCGTGAGACATGCGACAATACTGAACAATACTGTTATGAAGTGACCTCGTTAAAATACATATGACTGAAATGTTTCATCAGTAGAGCCTTGTATTTTAATAATGAAATATTGAATATATCAGCAACATTGGCATAAAAATTACTAATGGTGAGTATTATGTTTATATAACAGAATTGTGGCCTGAGACAGACGTATAATTGTCACAATATCGTGCATTGACCACATTATGGTAAAGTCTAAAAAACCATCTAAAAGTATCGTATACCAATCAACAATCACTGATCATTATTCAACCATTTTTGCTATACAAACAGCTACTAAAATAAATAAATGTAATCTGCCTTTTGTAAACAATAAAATCAATTTTTAAAACCTAATAACCAACTTTAAGAACAAATCATGGCACGAACTCTTCCAAATTAAACAATCGGAGGACGCATGGATATACTTTGTTAACTACTTGAAAAACGAATTACATAACCATTCCACGACGTTGACCAAAAATATATCTAATAAACTAAAACCATGGATTAACCACTCTATTATAAATTGCAAACACAAAAGAAATACGCTACACAAAAATAATCCATAGACCAAATAACATCCAACAACTATAAAAGATATAGAAACATGTGTTGTAACGTCATCAGAAAAGCAAAAGAAATTTACTATTCAGAAAAATTAAAGAAAGTTACAACAATCCCAAAAAAAATATGGGAAATACTAAGAGAAGCCACAAACTCGCAAACTAAAAAAGAGAAACAGAGTATAAATAAACTTTCTATTGATGGACGTATTGTTGAAACCACAAAAAATACTAAACTCATTGCTGATCATGTAAACAATTTTTTTTTATTAATATTGGTCCTAATCTTGCTTCTCAAATTCCCCAGAGTGAAATCATCCGATCTACCGATACAGAGGATCAAGCAAATAACAAAAATATAAAATTTCTCTTTCAAACTGTATCAAAGGAAGACATTCTCAAGACAATTAAATCTCTAAAAAACACTTTCTCTGCTGGACCAGATGAAATTACAACCAAAATCCTTAAAATGCTGTCTTCAGATATCACATTACCTCTGGAATATCTTTTAAATTTAAGCATTACACAGGGCTACTTCCCCTCTAACTTAAAAAAAGTATCGTAATTCCCATCTACAAATCTGGAAACAAGTCAAATACCAATAACTACAGACCAATTACTTTACTGAATAGCTTGTCTAAAGTTTTTGAAAACCTCATTAATGCACAACTTTTAAAATTCGTCGAGAGCCATAAAATACTTTCAGAAAACCAATATGGATTTCAAAACAATAAAAGTACCTCAGATGCCATTGCTAGTGTGACAGACTTCATTGAAAAAAGCCTTGATAAAGGAAAAAATGTATCTCAATATTTTTAGACCTTTCTAAGGCTTTTGATACAATATCACATGTTAAACTAATTCAAAAACTAGAAAAAATCAGCATTACAGACAAAGAGCTAAACTTCTTTAAAAGCTATTTAAATGGACGCAAACAACAGGTTAAAATACAGAATACCCTTAGTGATCAGCGCTCAACTGACTATGGAATTCCACAAGGAAGCGTTTTGGGACCAACTCTGTTCTTACTGTATATTAACAACTTTTGCAACCTTGAAATTCAAGGAAAAATTATTAGCTTTGCAGACGATATGGTCCTATTGTTCGAAGACAACAATTAACCAGCGGTATTAAAAAAAGCTGAAAGAAATATTAACTTCGTTAAAAAATGGTTAGATATTGTAATGTGTTAAAATCTTCAAGCAAACCATGAGCAACGCAAATCAGAACAAGTAAACAAACCCTTCACCCCACTCCTTCCCGGTCCGCGCTAGGAACAGAAACACGCGACCGTTGGATGTTACATCAGTATAAAGCAGCGCAATTGGAACGGACAGGAAACCTCGCACACCTTCCCATACTTCAGTCGGAACGAGGGAGTGAATAAACAAACCCTTCGCCCCGCTTCTCACTCCGGTCCGCACTAGGGACAGGATCACGCAGCCGTTGGATGTTTCTCCATTAGAAAGCACGAAACCGTTAGCTGTTCAAGCAAGCAACAACAGGAAACTCTTCACTCCCCACGCCTCCCGCTACCTCCCCAGGTATGTCGCAAGGGGCACTCGTCACGTTCGCATAATTGCGGGGTATATAAACCACAGTTCGCCCGCCTCAGGAAGAGTCGCGCCCGAAATTCCAGATTAGAAGGACACGTACCGCGCCTCCGCGCGCCCGGGGCACGGAGCCCCGGGCCGCCACCCAAACTTGTTACGAAAAGTACTACGTGAGTGTTATTGCCCCAAGTACCGGCAAAATACGGACCTCAGTCAAGTGGACCGACCAATTTAATCAGATCAAATTGTTACTCGGTCAGCGCGCACATATACCTAGACTATTTATCAAAGTGATAATAAAGTGATTTCGCTAATAATCCAATCGCAGAAAGACTCTAATAATGACTGTTAAAATAAAGACTAATCCGTACGTAATCGTTCGCGTAAATACTTAGGGCCGACCGAAAGCTCGAACCGGAGATTCTGGTCCCGGTTGTGAGTTTGTAGGGACACTTCTGCATCACGGGCGAGGAGACCCAACTGCCCTCTTACGTCCGATGCCTGGGCCCACTTGGCCTTCAGGCGTTGGTACCCTACACCGCCTCAGCCACTATTCACCATTACCGGAACCATCAAGAAAGGACCACGGCAAAGCGTATGATTTCCCCATTAACGTTATTGTATAGAATTCGTGTTGAGCCAATATAGGTAGGAATGCTTTCATACCTGTCATACTTCAGATTCACAATACATGTTTTAAAGTAAATAACCTGTTTAATTTGACAATGACCTGTCCTGAACAATGATATGAGGGTTGAGAATCCGCCCCTGAGAGAGTCATAGCCTGGGAGAGAGTATCTACATAGTAAGAAGGATGTAGAAGGAGAAGAGGTAAGAATCTGTAAACATTAAAATATCAATACGCTTACCCTTAACACGAAGAAAACCAAATATGTCACTTCAAGCATCAATACTATAGGCCAACCTGATGATTATTCCATTAAAATACATAGATGTACGAATTCCAATGAATGCAGCGAGTGCCCCAGTATAGAGCGCACATCACAGATGAAGTACCTAGGGCTCACCATTGACCCATACCTCAAATGGAATCTACACACACAGAATATTGCAAATAAAATAAGAAAAACATTACACTTCTTCAGATCCATTAGGAACTTTCTTAACTTACAACTTCTAAAAACGATCTATTTTGCAATCACCCAATCAATCCTTGAGTATGGTATCATTGCATGGGGAGGGGAACTTCATCAACTCTAGATCCTGTTGAAAAGGCGCAGAAAACAATTATGAAAATTATTCTCAAACTTCCTCTAACTGCAAACAGTGACTTAATATTTAATATAATGAGAGTAGATAACAAATATTATAATCAATAATTATCAGCCTGAAACACTCATCTACATTGAAAAAATCTTCCGAGAAAAGATACTGGCTAAGATAAGAAAAGATAATGTAGATGAGTGTTTCAGGCTGATAATTATTGATTATAATATTTGTTATCTACCCTTTGTGCTATGCATAAAAATCTTGTTTAAAACGTTAGTTTGTCAATTAAAAATAATAAATAATGAGAGTATTTGATGTTCGACAGATATATGTAAAAACTATCCTCATGCATCTCTTTAAAAACAAACACATACTTTACAAAAAAAATATATACTTTAGATTTACACGTAATTCTAACAAAGACACATTGCAAGTTCCAGCACTCTCTACCACTTTTGGACAATGTAGTTTTAGATACTTTGCCACAAAAATATTCAACATGCTTCCTGATAATATCAAACTGAGTCAAACACAGAAAGAATTTAAAAAAAATGTTAAAATTTGGATATGTTCTAATGATCGATCCTTTACTGGTGCCCTCACCCAAACGCCTTGTCATTGACGGTTATTGTAGTAATAAAATTGCTGTTTTTGTATTGTGTATCAGCAATAATGTAAACAGAAACAAAGTATTGCTGTATAAGAACATATATTATATATTCATAAGTAAACCATAGACAAAATCACGAGAAACAATTTTACTAAAAATTCTGCCTCAATACAGGTTCGCCTAGTGAGCCAGACTATGCACAACTTAAAATATATATTATGTTACTTCTATATAACAGTTCTTACCTCCATATCTTTTTTCCTATTTTGATACTGCTTTATTGGCATCAATTATTATTATAACATTATTCTTATAACAATGTTATTAACATATAAATATTTACTTACTAATGCATCATTTATTACCTTATATTTTTAACTTTGTAAGTAACATGTTATTATCATTAAAATTGTGTTATTTTTACTACTGTATAAAAGAAAAGGAAGAAAATAAAAAGGGAAAATGTACTTAAAATGTAACCAATACCGACTGTAATATGATATTATATTATGTATTCATATATTTTTTGAATGAAATAAATAAATAAAAAAAATAAAATAATACATACAAGGGAACCTTGATCTAATGGTAGATACATGAAAGTGAATCAGATTCAATATATCAGGGCTATCCAACTGATGATTTACAATTTTATATAAAAATATTAGATCATATTTTTTTCTTCTGTCACTTAACTTCAACAATTTCAATGAATGTAATAAAAAGTCATAATTTATAGATTCTAAAGGAATTCCAAGTTTAAAATTAATACACCTCAAAAATTTGCGTAGGAATCTATCAATGATATTAATTAATTAAGTGATTATTAAAGACAGGTGACCAAATTGAAGAGTTATATTCTAAAATGCTTCTAACGAGAGATGTGAACAGAATTTTTAATGTGTGAATATTTTTAAAGTCTTTGGAAATCCTTAAAATAAAACCTAACATTTTCATTGCCCTGTTGGCTATAGAAGTTACATGAGATAAAAAGCAGAGTTTCTGGTCAAAAATGATGCATAGGTCAAGTATTTCGACTACACAGATAAAGTTTACATTACAGAGTTCATAATTATATATTATTGGGCGTTTAATTTTGTAGAACCTCATAACTTGGCATTTTTTAATATTTAGCTGAAGTTTATTACCTGAACACCATTTGAAAAAGTTATTGAGGTTCTTTTGCAAGATTATGCAATCGCGCACATCATTAATGAGTTTAAACAGTTTCATATCGTCGGCAAAGAGTAAAACTTCGACACCGTGGAAAATGCTAGTAACGTCATTGTAGAATAGGATAAATAATAAAGGTTCCAGGTGCGAATCTTGCGGCACACCGCTGGTAGCAATAAATTCGTAAGATAGACAGTCATCGATCTTTACAAAGAGTAACCTATCAGATAAGTAGCTGATCAACCAAGCCAAAAAATAACCACTTATCCCTAATTTTTTTTCTTTATATATTAATATTTTGAGGCAGACCTTATAAAAAGCCTTGTAAAAATCAGTATAGACGGAATCTAACTGTTGCCTGTTAGACAATGCTGTGTTTATATAGTTTTCGTATACTGTAAGGTTTGTGAGAGTAGATCTAGAAGAGACAAACCCATGTTGGCAATTGGTAATAACATGTTTAATATTAGGGGATATTTTGCAAAGAATGATTTTTTCAAAGAGCTTGGGAATACTAGCTTAAGAATACAAATAGGTCTGTAATTGCATACATCATTTTTTTAACCCTTCTTGAACACGGGGGTAAGATAGCAGGATTTCCAGCTATTAGGGAAAGACAATTTACATAATTTTTTTAAAATATGGGTGGGACATTATCAGGACCAGAACATGTTTTTGGTTCCAAGAGTTTAATCGAGGCAATGATATAGTTACGTTCAATTACTAATTCAAATAATTGCAAGTTCAATATCTGTAACAAATTCGGGAATACTAACAACAGAGACATCATCCTCATATACACTTTTGAAAAAGTCTGCAAATAGATTGACAATATCTTCAGTTTAGGTACAAGTCTTGACACCGAAGTTCATAATATTAGGGAAGGAGGAATAATTGTTTTGTAATGACTTAGAATAATTAAAGAAATATTTAACATTACATTTTATAGAGTTTTCAACTTCTTTTATATATTTTTTATATTTATTTTTAATTTTATGAGTACAAACTCAAATTATAATATTTAATTAAATGAAGACAATATTAGCGAAACTCAATCAAAATCTGAAGACAGAAAAATCAGAAAAAGATATTGGTTCCACTGGGACTCGAACCCAGATACCTTAGCATTCATGGCCAACTGCTCTACCGATTGAGCTATGGAACCCAATTTCCAATTCAATCACTTTTAACTGTATCATACTTCGACTAAGAACTACCAACACTATCTTCATTTTTCTTATTGGCTGCTATCTTTATATATGATTGCAAGATTCAACCCGAACTAAATGCTATCTAGATAGTGTCTGGATACATATTTATCCATTTTATTTTTAATTCGCGACATCTATTGACTTTTCTGCAAGTCTAGGATGAATATTTTTTATTTTTAACTTTATGAGTAAAAACTCAAATTATAATATTTAATTAAATGAAGAAAATATAAGCGAAACTCAATCAAAATCTGAAGACAGAAAAATCAGAAAAAGATATTGGTTCCACTGGGACTCGAACCCATATACCTTAGCATTCATGGCCAACTTCAGAGGAAGTTTCAGTGCATTTCTTAAGCAACTTATGAAATTCAATATAATCATGAGATCACCTCGTTGTTTTGAACTTGCGGTGTGCAAACTTCTTTTTAAAAACTAAGTTAATAAGATCATTTTTGAACCATTTAGGAAAAGTTGATATATTATATGACGTAACAGGTACATGACTTACTTTGTTTTAAGATACAGTACAATTGTTCGATATTGTCATTTAATTCACCATCATTTATAAATGACCAATTAACCTTGAGGAGGAAGTCAGATGCCAATGAATCTTCAGATTCCTTGATATGAACCTATGATGATATGAACCTATAAAAAAAAAAAAAAAAAAAAAAAAAAAAAAAAAAAAAAAAAAAAAAAAAAAATTACCCCACTGCTAAATATTAGCATAAGGAATACTTCTATTGGTGGACTAACTATACCACCCATACGAACCACAACAGCACAGAATCACTATGTATATAAAGGAATAAAATTATTTAATCAATTACCCGCCGATATGCGAACAGAAAAAAATTACGACAAATATAAAAAAAAAATTAAATCATATTTTGGTAGTCCCACCATATAATTTTAACTTTTATTAGATATGTTTTTGACTGTTTATTCCAAAGGTTTTATGTACATCCTATATATATATTTTGTTTAATTACCCTTATTAATCTTTAAAAAATATGTTATTAAGTCTAAATCTATTCATAAGTTAAGTTCTTAAGTTTGTCATATTATAAATCTACTCATAAGTTAAGTTTTTAAGTTTGTTATAAGGATTTGAAAAAAAAAAAAAGAAAAGTTATTATCAAGTTGTCCTCTCCTAAACCCAAGCACTTGCTTTATTAGGAGAGTATATAAAGTATGTAATATTAGAATGAAATAAACTTATTGTAAAAAAATTTACTCAATAAAAAAAAAAAAAAAAAAAAAAATATATATTCTATTAAAATATTAAATAGCTTCTAAAGTTGCTTATTTTTTAATCACTTTAGTTAGATACGAGAATTATGCGTTTGATCTATTATGAATAAAAAACGCAGCAAAAAAATAAATTGGTAATTAAATGCATTTTCGAAGTGAAACTTCTTTAGCACCGGTGTGATTTGAAATTTAATGAAACGGAAATGACACTAAAAAGAGACAAACACATCTATTTTTATTGATTTAGCCTGCGGAAGAATGAGATAGAATGAAACATTAGGTACATACGTACAGCGTAATTGGTCGCTTTGATTGCGATCTCCTTTTTCAAGGCTCCTATTGGTTGAGATTGTGTGAGTGAAGTTTCACTTCTACCGCGTGTGAACTGCACTAGATTTTATTTTCACTTCCGCTAACCTAAATAGGGACTCCAGGTACAAATATCTACAGCCTGTAGGTCGGATGAAAATATACAGCTCATATGTTGGACAAATATCTATGAACTTCATAGTGAGGACAAATATCTACAGATAAGGTCGGACTAATATCTATGACAACCATGCAAAGCATTCTTCAAAACAACTACAACATGAAGATAAATAAAGACAAAATAAAGCTGCTGACTGTAGGCCGAACGCAACATCAGATGAGAGTAGAGATGGCAGGAGTTCCACAAGGAGTTTGATAAGTTTTTAGATTTTCACGGCCAAAAGCATTTTCGTTGTTAGTTTTTGGGGTGTTATGCCGTGTTGCGCTACCTCCTTCTATAGCCGACGTTTCGGACAGCGTTGCAGTGTCCATCATCAGGGCAGATCCGGTAGATCAGACGATGTGGATCATATCGTCGGATCACATCGTCGGATCTACCAGATCTGCCCTGATGATGGACACTGCAACGCTGTCCAAAACGTCGGCTATAGAAGGAGGTAGCGCAACACGGCATAACACCCCAAAAACTAACAACGAAAACCAAGGTGTTTGTCTACCTCGGGAGCAAAATAACATAGGACGGTCGGTCTAAGAGCGAGGTCGACAGCCGTATACACCAGGCTAGGCTTGCATTCAATAAAAGGTCGAAAGTAATTGAATCAAATAATATAGACCTAAAATTGCGAATACTCCTCATCAAGACCTATGTAATGGTGCCTATCCGAAAGAGATAAACGGAGACTAGAGGATTTTGAGATGTGGTCCTATAGAAAATTATTAGGAATTTCCTGGAGAGACCACATTACAAATGAGGAGGTTCTCCAAAGAATCGAAGGAGGAAGGCACCTGCTCAGGACCTTGTCCGAAAGGCGTGCAAGATGGATCGGCCATGTTATACGAAAAGAAGGCCTCTTGCATGCCATAATGGAGGGTATGACCGAGGGGACAAACTCTAGGGGACGCCCACGCCAAGAGTACCTGGACGACCTGCTGGTGGACGTGCGCTGCTCATCATATGCAGAATTCAAAAGAGCCGCACAAGACAGGGAAGAATGGAAGAGAAAATTAGAGGAAATTGCTGCAAACCAATCCCAGGATTGAAACCAGAGAGAGACATACATAAATTAAGTTTTTCAAACTGCATACGCAATAAGTTATTCTAATTGCAAATCCAACCTCTGCCAGTGCTGTAGATACTCGTCCTCACTTTGGTTCTCATAGATATTAGTCAGCAGTTTGAGCTGTAGATATTGGTCCGATTTGTTCAGTTTTTGGAATTCCTGTAGATATTAGAAGACACCTCCCTAAATAGGTACCTGGTTTATAGTTAAAAAAATGTGTTACTTGAATGATGAGCTGCTGCGAGATCCCAACTTCAACAAGAATATACCTCTCACGATATATTGCCACGGGTGGCTGCAACCTCCTGGGGAGCTGGGCATCACCACTATTACCTCAAGGCCAAGGGAGGGCAGAATGTCCTGCATATGGACTCGATCGCACTGATTGGATCTTTGTACCTGTACTATTCAACTGCCTTGCCATTCTTGGGAAGCCCTGGCCATAGAATTAAACATTCTTGTACAAAGTATGATGGTTTACTATGTATCACGGAGTGGCAGCATAGTGTTTTTGTGATACAGGGTGATTGGAGGTCTTATGAATTACAATGTCTCTGTGTACGTGTATGTGGTGGGTTTGACATATACACGAAAATCAATTTTATTATTTAAAAATGATAAAGTTCAATACAAAAATTTAAAGTATCTTTGACCATTTCAATTGTAGATTTTATTTGATTATGAAAAGAATTTAAATGGTTAAGAATGTTGTTGAATTACGTTACCTGTCCAAATACAGAAGATGGGTAAGTTCTGCATTTTGCCAAAGGCCTATGACACGTGCTTCCTTTTAAAAGCACTTGAGTTCTTGGAGCAGGTCCCGGGAGCCACTCCAGACTCGCGAATGGCTCGGACCGAGACGCACTACCTACGTTCTACCGAAGCTGGACCTCGGAGCCGGATCCCGCAAAACAACTCGAATGCGGGACCTGCTCCCGACTCGCGAGTGGCTCGGACCTAGTTCGACCGGAGTTGGCGAACACGGGACCTGCACCAGACTCGCGAGTGGCTCGGACCGTCGAGTTTCGGGTGTGGGTCCGAGTACTGAACCGCGTTCTCTGGGAGTAGTCGATTTGAAAAAGGAGTAGGAGTAAGATCCGCTTCCCGCAAAGAACCTCAGTTCAAGAGCCCATTCCAGCTGAACCTACAAATTGCTAGTCCGTATACATTTTCCATAGTAAAATATGTCTAAAAAGGAGGGATTTTGAATTAAATCGTTTGGTTCCAAATCATTCATAAATATGTCAGCAATTAGAGGGCTGGTAGTAGCTCCCATTGGTAGTCCGTTTTTTTAATTTATGAATGACATTATCGCATTGAATATAATTTTGATTTAAAAAAAGTAAAATAAACGAATGGGGATGATGTCTAAGGAACTAAAAAGAAAAATACATTATAATAAGGAAACACACGGACACGGGAGTTAACTTTTGTTGTCTTGTAGAGTTAAAAAAAATGTATTTGTGGATAAATTATCCTTTATTATTTAATTTAAACAATACAACTTTAAAATAAGTACAATTCAAAGGGAATAATCAGGTCGACAAGCGGACTGCTTGAATCGACGAGACAGATTAATTAGTAGAAGATGATTTGGCCTTTATATAGTCCATCATCATATAGTGTTGTAACGCGTGCGTCTGCTTCTGTTTCCATGTTGTTTGTCAACATGTTATTGAGTCTTCCTGATAAAGAGGTTATTAGTCCGATGCACGTAGGCACGTGGAATGAATGTGGTGGCTGGGTGCTGTATGCAAGTACATGCGGTTTATTTGTTATGATGTTTATTCTTCTTTCAATATTATTTTATAATGATAAACGGGATTGTTTGATATGTAATCATCCAGGTAGTGATCCTGAGCTGGATGCAAATGTTGTCCATAGTTTAGGCAAGATGAAGGGCAGGTTGTAATGGAAGTACTATGTCGTTCTCTGTTTGGCGGTGAGAGTGATCTGGGGTGGTTAACTCTCCCCCCCCTAAAATGTAAACTCCTTCGTAATGTGAAGAGTTTATATCTTCTTCAAAGGATATATCCGATGGCCGTAATTATCAAGCAGCTGGTAAGTGTTATGTGTTTAGTTCCTTCAAATCCCGTCGTAGTGATAGGGATATCGAATTCTCTGCGTGGTTCTTGTATAAACAGGTACATCATATTATCTCTGAGGATATGTGTATATTCTTTAGGGCATATAATCTGGCGTAGACTGCAGTTCTGTTCACTGTGGTTTTCTAGTACGGTAGTTGTGCAGTCGTCAATGGAGTTGAGTTCCTTGTTGCATATGCTGAGGCTATCTGTAATAACTTGGCACTTGTGTGCGTTATACATCTGCTTTCTATCTCTCAATAATCGTCTAGGTAGAAGGTGGGTTTGGAAACATTTATTGTTAGTTTTGGAAATGATAGGAATTATATCGTTATAAAGTTAGAGAGAGAATAAAGTTCAAAGTTTGTTTAATTTTAATGAATTTAACTTGCAAAAAGCGTTGAATAATATCAAAATCCTTAGAAGGTAGTTGTTCAGGATTTACATGTGAAATGGATTCCATAAACACCTTCGGTTTTATAATGCTAGGGTGATATATTCCATGAGAGGCAAATGTGATAGCTTCTGTAATTCTAGTTATTAATTCGGTAATAGTTTTCGTCTGCTAAATCAAATGTGTAATCAACAAGTCTGTCTTATCTTCATAATGGTCATGGCTCATTTGTTACCAAAGTACAATTTGGTTTTGTAAAATATTTTTTAGTTTACCCTAATAATCCTCCAATGATCTTGAACTCAACGAGATTCTCTTTTCATTTATATTTTGGTTAGTTTCATTTTGTTGCACTAACTTATCTACATAAATCATTATATTCTCATTATAGAATCCATTAAATTTTTGTACCGAGTCCGTTTATTAGGCCTCTTTTATTTCTACTTACAATTAAATTATCAATTATCTGATTATTATGATCTATTAAATATTTCAAACGTTCTAATCCTACATGCGGTAAGGTTACAATGTTACTTTTTATAAATTTATCGTAATTAATTCCTAATTATTGCGATTGTTCAATTTTAACATTAATTTGTAAAACGTATTGATTTCAACGAGTTCTTATCAATTTTTTTTTATAACATTCGCTTTAATTCTCATAAAATTTATCATTATTTATATTTATTGCGTATTTATCTTTATCTAAACATCTTTAAATTAATTTTTAAAATACCGCTTGTGCATTCTCTAAGGGGATGCACCAAACAAGGTCTGTACCTCTTTCCTTAGCTCTCAAACTATGTTTCTCAACATCACTTAGTTCAATAAAAAATCGATTCATACGTGGAGGTTAGTGTCCGTTACGAATTGGGATTCCACCCTCATGGTCGTCCACATTGCTATGCACGGTGTCAGTGACACTCTGGGCACCCGAGGTGGTCTCTACTCGTAATGAATCATGCTTCTCACCGTCCTCACTATAATGAATTTTCTAAGTTTGGTGAACCATATTAATGGTTTATAGTCAGTTTCAATAATAAAATCTTTATCATTAATATACACGGTCGGAATTGCTGCAGGGACCATAGTATACCAAGCAATTCTTTTTCCGTCGTATTATATTTACTTTCCTTACTCTCTCCTCTCTATCCGTCGTCTTCCGCCGTCAATTTTGAATTATCGGATTTTTACCGAACACATAAAACTGATCAAAATTGTGGTATGAAAATTCTTATACCGTTCATACACGGCAACCTGTAAGCACGTTAATACGCAGGTACTTTTTTAATTAATTTAATTTGATGTTTTACGTGAGGTGAGCAATTGGCTACTAGTTCCTCCGAAAATAAATTCCTATTTTTCTCCAATAGTTCATCAAGTTCATTCATGTCCATTACATGGAATAGTTGAATTTGTTTGGTTGGAGTTTTTAATATATTATTAGAAGAGCCGCTATACTCAAGAATAGATTTTGAATATAGAGGAGCGGGTCTTTCGCTTGGCTGTGCCATATTTAAAAAGTATTAAGAAAAAATAACGTATTGAAATTTTTTTTTTTTTAAGACTTTAATTTTATCTCTAACCTTTTGGATAAGGTAGGGAAAAGGATCTATCGTACGGATGGGATAGACGATCAATTGAAAAATGTACTTACAGAAGTATTGAAGCGATGATCTTCATTGCCAAGTTAACAAATTTGTTTGGTGTGTGGTCCTCTTCGCGTTGAGATATTAAAAAATATCTAAGGAGTCCTGGCTACGGCCAAGTTTAACAGCTTCCTCGAAATGACCCACGTACTGGGCGCCAGTTAACTTTTGTTGTCTTGTAGAGTTGAAAAAAATATATTTGTGGATAAATTATCCTTTATTATTTAATTTAAACAATACAACTTTAAAATAAGTACAATTCAAAGGGAATAATCAGGTCGACAAGCGGACTGCTTGAATCGACGAGATAGATTAATTAGTAGAAGATGATTTGGCCTTTATATAGTCCATCATCATATAGTGTTGTAACGTGTGCGTCTGCTTCTGTTTCCATGTTGTTTGTCAACATGTTATTGAGTCTTCCTGATAAAGAGGTTATTAGTCCGATGCACGTAGGCACGTGGAATGAATGTGGTGGCTGGGTGCTGTATGCAAGTACATGCGGTTTATTTGTTATGATGTTTATTCTTCTTTCAATATTATTTTATAATGATAAACAGGATTGTTTGATATGTAATCATCCAGGTAGTGATCCTGAGCTGGATGCAAATGTTGTCCATAGTTTAGGCAAGATGAAGGGCAGGTTGTAATGGAACTACTATGTCGTTCTCTGTTTGGCGGTGAGAGTGATCTGGGGTGGTTAACTCGGGACAAGAAATTCAAAGCAAATTAGACTGCCGACAAGAAAAAAATCAAGCACCCAGAAATCTCTGATGTACCAGGCCATCTAAATGTATAACAACATCCCGAATGAAATTACTGAGATAGTAAATATAAATAAGTTTAAAAAAGAATTACGAAAGTATGTCTACCTCAATTATTAATGTCTTTATTTATGTATAATATTTAAAGAATGATTATGTTTGCCAACCAATGTAAATGTTTATATCTTTATAAAATATTAGCACACACAAAGATGTGAGCTAACTTAAGATTAATAAATAAATAAATAAATAAATTATATTCCTTTAACCACTCGGACCCATAAGCTGTTTTTCATAAATATTTAATGTGGACAGACATACGAATGATGTAGGAGGCGTACCTGACTTATTAAAAGTTTCAGAGGCAATTGGCCACTTGCATGGATTTCATAACGACTTGTAAAAAATCGTGTGGATAGATTTTTTTACTAAGATAACGAAAATGCTTTTTAGAAATGTATAGTTTTTTTTTATTTTTAAATAAATAAATCCATTATTTGAGCTCTTGACGTCACTACATGAAAATGTCCCGTCTCCGATTATGTTCCCTTAATTTTGTAAAATTCCACACTGTAACAAATCTAATTATTTTGAGCGTATTTGAGAAGTGTGCACGCTCGAATACTTTCTCTGTCTGGCATTGGTTGTCTCTTACTACCGCTGCCGTTAGGGGCAGCGGGCCAATAGGTACCTATATAAAGACAAGCGTACCCTTATAATTTAAGTTTACTTGCCAAGTTGTCTGGGGTAACTTCCGGGCTCTATTGAGGGAGCATACTCGTGAATCTTTTGTATAAAGTGACGAGTGATTAAAGGATAATTGGTGTCCTTTGGGGTTATTATTGTGATAATAACCATAAAGCTACTGTTAAAGCTTGTACATTTAAGTTACTACTGTTTTTACGATTATTGAACTGTCTACTGGTGTTAATTGCTTGTACCCACCCAATAAAGTCTCATTTGTGTTCAAGAAGAAAAGCGTGGATTGATTTTATTTAAGAGCGCGCAGGAGCGCCGAGAAATTTTAACGATAGGTATTTGTAAAAATTATTTCTATTTCGTTCATCTCAGCGGGGACAGCAAAAGCGCTATCGGTGTATTGGTGAACCCCAATGCGTGTGTGTGCGTGGCTGCAGGTGTTGGAAGCACGAATCGCCGCGCCGCGCCCGCCAGCGACTTCGCGTTCTTATTATTTCATTTACTGTTATTCATTTATTCCAAAAATTAAGTAGGTGCCTAGGTACATATTCGTAATAAAATAGCGAGGTCTACATTATTTAATATTGTATTGTACTTAACTTTATTATTATTATTACTTACTACAAATACATGTGACTGCCTGCTCCGAGCTCGTCTTCTGCACACGCACAAGTCAATGAGACTTGTGGGTGCGTGTATACAGGTTGCTGCCTGCTGCAACAGATAAGTCAATACGCGTCGCGACTTGAGCGTGCGTATTCCTATATAATAGATATCTTCTGCGCTCATAGTTCATTCATCTTGTTACTATTAGTAAAGTAAGATGCACGCTGTTTTGGTTTAGTAATATCGGGAGATTCATACCATCTTTTTTTATAAAACGGCAGCATAGGCGCAGTAGGTACATCACGTACTTTGTGATTGTATAGTGTTTTTATTTTTCGCTGGCTGCATCACTCTACTGTTTTTGACTAGCCTTTTTACTGGAAACTATTCTACGTCAAATACAGACCTTCGAATTTTGACCCTGAAACCCCCGTGAATATTGAAATCTGTTTGGTCATTTCTCACGATTTACACATATAGGACATATGGTGAGTAGATACCTACTAAACTATTCATAAATTATTCATAAACTATTATTATAAACATAAACTATTCATTCATAAAAACTCAATATTACAACACAATTTCCTTTTTTAATTAAACATATAAATATCGCTAAAAATGTTGTTGTTTTTTGGCTCTCCCTGAATAACGTAAATTCATCAGTTTTGACTGTATGCATAAAGTGCATTAGTGCAAGTCGGTACATTTGTTAACATATCTAGTAACCTATAATAAATATTATTCTACGTCTTAGGCTGCGTATACACACGCCAGCCGAACAACGGATTATGGGAAAGGAACGAAGCAAAAGCAAACTGCCCGAAACGCTGCGCCGCTTGCGGTTGCTTCGTACCTTTACCATAATTCGTGGTTCGGCTCGCGTCTCTGTCCGCAAAGAGTGGCGTGCACTGATTTTTCAGTGGGCTAGAATCCTAAGATTGAAAATACGACATTAATGATGTTGTCGAAGCTGAAAATTATTTTTTTTCCGATATTTCAATTTTCAAATTCTGTGCACGCCACTATTCGCAAATATATACGTAGCATAAGATATGTGTATTTAGAAATTGAGTTACATAAAATCGACTACTATATTACCTACCTTCAACTCAAAAAAATTTTTCTTACAGATAAATAATGGGTAAAAGAAATGGAAACAAAGCGCGTTTGTTTTTATCTACTAGACGAAAAAAACCGATTATTAGTATCAAACGACAGATTCATGTTGCACCACGTTCGACATCTAGGTAAGTCGAAATATCGCTTTCCTGTCACTCTTACTACTGAACCTTCCTAAGGTTACCTTTACGTACGTAAAGTTTTTTTTCCCGTAAGTTGCTCACATAAGAGAGTTATGGCAAAATTACCAATGGGTATCGTTTACATTGATAATTTTGCCATAACTCTCTTACGTGAGCGACTTACGAGAAAAACCTAAAGATTTATGCTATGAGAGCCGTGTATTATGTAGCATGTATAACGGGAAAATGGGATGGACAAATTTAAATAAATAAATCATTTGCATTTACAGGGATATGGATGTCATCGATACTACTTTTGGAAACTTAACTACATCTTCACTAATGCATGAAACTTCCATGGATGAATCATTTGCTCCAAATATAGACGAAAACGCAAGTTCATCTTCATCAACAACGCTTGATGATTTGGTGATAGAACAAGACCATATTGATGAAACCGATAATTTCGAAGGTCGCAGAATTGTGGATATAAAATATTTGTTTTCGGAGATATCAAATATAAAGCACGAACACACCAACTGCACATTTTCCGATTTAAAATTTATGAAGGAACGACGAAATGGTCTTCTAAGCCAGTATGTTTTCGAGTGCAAAATGTGCAAGAAAATAGAATACATTCACTCCGAAGACCCGAAACGGAAAATGTCTATAAATACTGCTGTCGTCGAAGGAGTGATGTGTATAGGAAATGGGTATTCACAATGGAATGAAATTTGTGGGGTTTTAAATATGCCAAATATGGATTGTAAGACTTACACGAACATAGAACAATGTTTAGCGCCAACAATTGAAGAATGTGCCTTAGAAGAAATGATCGCAGCTGGTGAAGAAGAAAAAAGGCTAGCCATTTTAAACGGTGACGTAGACGAGGGTGGCTATCCTTTGGTAACGGTGGTTGCAGATGGCTCCTGGGCAAAGAGGTCGTACAAAAGTGGATTTAGCTCCTCATCTGGCGCAGGGTGCATAGTTGGACTACGAACTAAAAAGGTTTTATTTCTGGGAGTGCGAAACTCATACTGCTGCATATGTGCTAGAGCTACTAAACTACACATAGTTGCTTCTGAGCACAGGTGCTTCATAAACTGGCGTGACAGTGCTAATGCCATGGAAGCCCACATTATAGCAGAAGGGTTCTCGAGAAGCATGGAAATGCATGGATTGAAATTTAACAAACTAGTTGGTGATGGCGACTCCAGCATCATGAAAAAAATAATGCAACAAATGCCATATGGTCCTAACCTTATAGTACAAAAAATAGAGTGCAAAAATCACTTACTCCGCAATTTTTGCAACAAAATGAAAGCACTTGGAAAAAAAACCAACAACGCTAAAGGCTTTGTACCAGTTCATATAAGGAAAAAGGTTGAAGCAAACGTTTTACGCATGAGAAGAGCTGTAGTTGGAGCAATAAATTACAGGAAAGAGCAAGAAAACACAGTACAAAGTGATAAAATAAAAAATTTGAAAATGGACATAAAAAATACCGCAAATCATGTGTTTGGTGATCATAAAAATTGTGCATCGTACTATTGCAAGCCGGAGAAGTATACTGATGATCCAAATTTAGTAAGCGATCTTCGAGATTGTGGAATATGGACTGATATCCAACAATTCTTATTGTCTCTAATAGCAAATGCAGAAAGTCTTATTATTGACGTGACAAATAACACTGTGGAGCAATTCAACAACGTTATCGCCAAATTTATAGGTGGAAAAAGGGTAAATTTTACTACAAGAGGATCTTACCAAGCAAGATGTTTTGGAGCAGTAACTTCGTGGAATAGTGAATTGGCAACCCATTCAAGAATACAAAAGAAAATCCAAGGCCACAGTCCCGGCAAATACACGAAGCACTTTATAGAGAGAAAACGACGTTCGAAGGAGAATAAACAAATGTGTCGAAAAAAAAAACTAAAGTATAATGAAAATACGACAGAAAAAAGAAAAAAAGTTACAGGGCCCGATGAAAATTATGGTCAATTGGAATTAGAACCAGATATGCCACCTGAAATATTTGAAACGAAAAAAGAGGAATTTCTCAAAGAATTATCTTCAACCAATAAGGAAGAGCTCGAACGGAATACGGTAGGCCAAAGCAATAACAATCTGTGGGCAATTGAAAGACGTAAGCGGATAACGGCGTCTAACTTTGGAAAAATATATAAGCTTCGGCAAAAAACTTCAGTTACGGGAGTACTAAACTCTTTACTGTACTCACAATTCAAAGGAACTATGGCCACAAATTATGGAAAAGAAAATGAAAGCCTAGCAATAGAGCAATTTTCAAAAAAAACAAGTTTTCAGGTATCCGCTTGTGGGCTATTTATCGATAAAACCAAAAACTTTTTAGCGGCAAGTCCGGATGGCCTTATCGGTGAGGATTCTATAATTGAAATTAAATGCCCTTATAGTATAGCAAATATGTCACCAGAAGAGGGAATTGCACAAAAGATAATTGATTACTGTAAATTGGAAGACCATTCTTTAACATTAAAACGGAATCATAATTACTTCTACCAAGTACAAGGCCAGTTACATATTACTCGTCGTAATTATTGTTATTTTGTTGTGTGGAGTCCAAAAGGTTTGCTGTATGAAAAAATTGAGAGGGACGATGAAATCTGGCAAAAAATCGTTCCACTGTTAGAAAATTTCTACCACCAATGCCTTTTACCAGAAATAATTGACGGTCGCATACCAAGAAATTTACCGGCGAGGGAAAGGTCTGGACCATAAATTGTTTTAATTTCATTGTGTAGATGTTAAACAGTAATTTTTTTTACAATAAAGCGTTTAAAAACAAAAAATATTAGATCATTGAAGAAGATTGAAAATGTCAAGTGATGTAGGAGGTATTCCCAAAAGTGCATTTTTCTGTAATAATATAACGTATTAAAAAAGTTAAATAAAAACTAAACTAGTTATGTGTATGTACCTAATATGTAGCACAATAAACAATATGGTGCCTCTTATACATAGATTTCAATATTCATTTGTATAATATGATATTATAATAACATAATCGATTCAACAACATGTGGTAGATGCATGTACCACTGAACATACGCTGTACCAGCATTCCATCAAACGATCAGTGGTGTATGTACTTACCATCACACATTTTCTTGTAAAATATAATTTTTTTGAAAAAAAAATCTAGAACAATATATTTAGTCAAATATAAAAGTTTTTTTTTGGTTCGGTAGTTGTATCTTAAAAAAAGTGTCCTATAAAGGGATAATATTATGTTGAGTACAACCTTCAAAAGTTATCAAAAAATATTTTAATTAATTTTTGTGTTCCATATCCAACTCGGCAATACGGAACGGAATCATCTCGGGGTCTGTCTGTAACAGGTGTTTTTTTTAATAAAATAAAATACTGTTTTGTTTAAAACCACGAGTTTTATTAATTTTTTGAACCGACCGGTTTCGCTTTACTCAAGCATCATCAGGGTACAAATTAATACTAAACAATAAGTCATAATGTGTGCTTATATAAAACAAAATATAGAGGGAGTTTGTTATATTTGTATCATGTTGTCTCCCTCTATATTTTGTCTCTCTCTAAATTTTGTCTCCCTCTATATTTTGTTTTATATAAGCACACATTATGACTTATTGTTTAGTATTAATTTGTACCCTGATGATGCTTGAGTAAAGCGAAACCGGTCGGTTCAAAAAATTAATAAAACTCGTGGTTTTAAACAAAACAGTATTTTATTTTATTAAATATGTCAAACCACAAAGTGATTGCTTTCTACAATAATAATAGGTGTTTTTTTTTTCAATTTTTTTCCATTAATTTATTTGACGTAAACAAATTAAATTTGTCACAATAACTTTAGTAAATAAGCTCGGTAAGTATTGGCACACTCAAAATAAGTCACCAAACAGAAAAATAATTTTAAAAAAACATCGATAACTCGGGACATGACAACACTAGTGGACTAGTGTATCGATATAATTATTGAGAATGTCACATCACTTCGTTGACTGTTTACGTATTAAACAAAACCCTCTCCGCCCCCCCTCACCCCCGAATACTGAGAGAAAGGGACACATGCACCTCAGCCTGATAATACCTAAATAAAATTGTCAAAATCGAGGTTTTGTAGTCCTCATTTTTCTACTCCAAAACTGAACCAATTTCCAAGATTTTTTTTACCAAAAGTATTGGAAGAAAACATTCTATGTCTGTACCTTTTGCTTTTTTTAAAAATACATCGTCTAATTTGTATACTGAACGTTTGTTGATGGCGTTAAAAAAAGGCAATTTTAACAATTTTTGAAGGGTTATAACTCCTATAAAAAGTAACTTATCAAAAAAATCAAAACGTACCGACACGCTTGCGGTCAATATTCATATTATGTAAAAAAAATATTTTCTCTAGTGTCAAAATTCAGAGAGGGAAATGAGGAATACGTTTGTATGGAAAAAACACCACCCGGTTTCCTCTTAATTACGCCCGCTATAACTGTCGCCCAACTAGAGGCAAGTCAATTCGCGAGAATTGTAGTTCATAGAATCAGTAAATTCAGTGAAAATTGTGAAAATCGTGAATCTACAGAAAAAGTTAAGTAAAGTCGCGAAAGTTGTGAAAATTTCGATATAAAGTTTTGTTTAGGGGGAGAGAAAATCGAAAGTGAAAGTGTGAAAGCACTAGTGAAATTAGAGAAAGCATAATATGTAGTTACAACAGTGAAAATTTAAATAATAACGCTTGCGAAGAATACAATGGCGTCGAAAAGACCAGCACATGTCTTGTTGCGCGATCTCTTTAATATTGAAAAATAGAAGTGAAATTTATTAGAAACGAGTACAAAGTGGCGTCCACGAAACAGGAGTCAGGAAAAATTAGCTATCCTCGCCGTAGTCCAAGATTTAAAACGGCAAACATGTCGATTACTGCGGAACAGCTTGAGCTGATATTGGCGAAATATTTAACCTATCTTCCTGTAACTCAAACAATACCGTTAGAAGTGCCACCGGATATAAAAAAACCAGAAACCGAAATCTCTGATGTGTCAGAAATAAATATGTCTGCTAAAATATTGACATTAGATTACCCAGATGTGCCGGCTACAAAATTGTCCGAAGAATATATTGATGAACCGATGGCAGCACCGCTGAGTATCCTGGCCCCGCGCAAAAAGGACCTCCTACAAGCTGCGCTACAAGACGAGATTAAAATCATACCTACAGAAGTGCTACCAGGTAAAACATCGCAAACCATAAAAGATGTTTACGAGTGCAGTGAAGAATCAGAAATCTACCTTCCTGTAGCTCAAACAACACCTTTAGAAGTGCCACCGAATAAAAAACCAGAAACCGAAATCTCTGAAGTATCAGAAATAAATATGGCTGCGAAAATATTGACATTAGATGACACAGATGTGCCGTCCGCAAAATATACTGAAGAAGATAATGATGTCCCGATGGCAGCACCGCTGAGTATCTTGGCCCCGCGCAAAAAGGACATCCTACAAGCTGTGCTACAAAACGCGATTAAAATCATACCTACAGAAGCGCTACCAGAATATACCGAAGAAGATATTGATGTCCCGATGGCAGCACCGCTGAGTATCCTGGCCCCGCGCAAAAAGGACATCCTACAGGCTGTGCTACAAGACGAACTTCAAAAGGGATTAGTATCCGAATCACCATTGAAAGCACCCTTTGTGATGGCCAGCCGATTTTATGCAGACTATCCACAAACACAGGAAGCAATCACACGCAAAGTAGGAGGGTATCATCTGCTTGGGATGGATTACCTGCTACCAGCTACAAGAAGAGTCGCGTTTGTAATCCCCAAAGATGTCCACGCAGGGGACTGGCGCATTAAAGTGAAAATAAAAGAGGAATCCAAAATCTTCCGCCCTTTGGATATCTGGGCTTGTACGCGAAGTAAATTATACGAGGCGATTCTGAAAACTATTGAACTATTCATTTCAGGTTCATGTTTTTTTCAAAATTCTGTGAAACCGGCCACCAAGTCAGTTAAGTACAAAGAAGGAAGAGTGCCAAGCTGTTGGGAGATTTATGAGCGGTCAACTCCTACGACGAGCATTCGAGAAAGACATGTGCACAGGCCTGCCAAACTGTTTATTGGAACTGAGCTGTAATACGAGATTTTAAAACTTGAAAAAAAAGGTCATTATCCATAATGGACCCTTACTTATAAAAGACAAAACCTGAAAAAACCATAAATCAAAGTGCAATTGCAGAGTCTGCTAAATTGTACAATGAACAGAGATAACATGTGTGCCGAAACAAGTGGCATACATTTACGACCAGTCACAAATCATTGACACCGGACCATTTTTCGAGAAGGACGACCCCAACCACTGCAACTGGAATAACATGGCCACTAGGAGGCGAGGGGGACCACCATAAATCACTGATAGCTGCACATTTCTGTTGACCATGATGGGACCATTTCTGATGACCCCACGTGCATAATAGCGCCAGCAGTGATCGACACGCCGCTGACCGAGAAACCCCCTTTTACTAATAATTTTAATGTATATTTTAAGAACAAAATGATTTTATTTATGGAAATCAATTATCGAGACGATGTAATTAATTTCAGGGGGAGTCTGTAACAAATCTAATTATTTTGAGCGTATTTGAGAAGTGTGCACGCTCGAATACTTTCTCTGTCTGGCATTGGTTGTCTCTTACTACCGCTGCCGTTAGGGGCAGCGGGCCAATAGGTACCTATATAAAGACAAGCGTACCCTTATAATTTAAGTTTACTCGCCAAGTTTTCTGGGGTAACTTCCGGGCTCTATTGAGGGAGCATACTCGTGAATCTTTTGTATAAAGTGACGAGTGATTAAAGGATAATTGGTGTCCTTTGGGGTTATTATTGTGATAATAACCATAAAGCTACTGTTAAAGCTTGTACATTTAAGTTACTACTGTTTTTACTGTCTACTGAACTGTCTACTTGTGTTGATGGCTTGTACCCACCCAATAAAGTCTCATTTGTGTTCAAGAAGAAAAGAGTGGAGTGATTTTATTTAATTACGCCCGCTATAACACTGATTATTTTTTTTTTAATATGCTAACACTAATTTTTGAATTTGCGTTTAACGTTCACTATATTTATTGTTTGTTCTATGCGAACTAATCCTTTGGTTTGACTTTTTGATAAAGATGGCGGTGTTTTTACAGATGTTACGAAGAGAACCCCTTACAATTTATTGCTATTCGTGTGGAAAACGTTATTATTTTTAAATGATTTTCGGCTATGTAATTATCGTTTTTTCGCACCCATAAAATTATGTCCCGTCTTTCCGGTTTATAAAAAATGGTCTGATTTTTCGGATTGAAATTTTCAAAAAATCGCCAAGGTTTCAAAAATACGATTAAAAAAAAATAAAAAATACAGAATGTCTTAGAATATTTGCCTAAAGCGGAATTTTTTTTTTAAAAAATGTGATGCAAGTGGCTTATTCAGCATCCTTCAATAATATAGAAATAATGGCTTTACTTTCAGTAATAGGTACATTAAGAAACAAATTAACGACATCAAGGACCGACGTTTAGTTTTCAAAATTTTTAAGAATTCTTTATTACATATTTTGGGACAAACACATATGCATACTTGTATATACATATAATATATTAGGTCGTAAGTCACCTCAAGGTCGTAGATCACCCCAAGGTCGTAGATCACCCCAAGGTCGTAAGTCACCCCAAGATCATAGATCACCCCAAGGTCGTAAGTTACCTAAAGGTCGTAAGCCACCCCAAGGTCGTAGATAAGGCCAAGGTCGTAGATCACCCCAAGGTCGTAGATCACCCCAAGGTCATAAGTCACCCCAAGATCGTAAGTCACCTCAAAGTCAAAGATCATCCTAAGGTCGTAAGTCACCCCAAGGTCGTAAGTCACCTTAACGTAATAGGTCACCCCAATGTCGTAGGTTGCCCCAAGGTCGTAATTTACCCCAAAGTCGTATATCACCCCAAGGTCGTAGGTCGCCCCAATGTCATATGCTCTTTTTCTTTTATTTGTGTGTTCATTTGGGAGGCCGGTATGGATACCGCCGCCCCAGGAGTTCCTACGCAGATTGAGAATAAACCCAAACAACTGTATCGGTATCAGGAGCACAGAAGTTGGCCGAGTAATGTTTATGTAAATTTGTATGCAATTTAATTCAAATTCACGCGTTATATCTCTATTTTTAAACGACTTCGAAAAGGAGGAGGTTCTCAATTCGACAATTTTTTTATTTTTTTTAATGTTTTTTACCTCAGAATTTTCGATTGGGTGAACCGACATTGATGCTTCTTTTTTATTAGAAAGCTGTTGCTTCCCGTGTGGTCCCATTTTGGTCCAGTTCTGACAATGGGATCCATGAGAAAACCATATTTAATGTCTTAAATTTGCAATAAGTATGTGCGCGACAAATGGACGAATAACTCAATATTACGCCAACAGATTTCGATGATTCTTTTTTTGAAGTAAAACTTCCTTACGCACGCTCGTCACTAAAAATCAAAAAATAAACAAAAATTTCAACAAAACAAAAAACGACTTCAAAAAATGCACTAAAAAGTAAAAAAATAATTTCGTACGATTGTTATTTTTGGAGTCGGTGTCAGCCAAGATCTCCATATCTCACCTGACACCGACTCCAAAAATAACAATCGTACGAAATTATTATTTTTACTTTTTAGCGCATTTTTTAAGCCGTTTTTGTTTTGTTAAATTTTTTGTTTATTTTTACTCTTTCGACTTCTGGGCTCCGGGTAGCTAGGAACAAATTCTTCGGCAAAGCAGTAGGAAAAATATAAAACAAGTTTTGACAATTTTTCAACTCTGTAGTTTTGCTACGTTTGGCGAATTAGCAATGTTGCCCGGGTTCAATGGGTGAGGTGTGTTCGGATCATGGCGGCGGATGCGCCTGCCCACCTAGCGCGTGGGACCTTTTGACCTCTCCAACCGGACTCTCTCGGAACATCGTTTTGCACCGCAATGTGAGAGATGGATTCATACGTCCGTCACTTCCGGACACATTTGCTCCCAGATTCCTCCCCACCCCTCCTATCTTTTCCTTCCCAGAACTTCCTCTCTTATCTTTCCTAAAAAGACCCTCTACACAGCATCTCCAAGATGATTTATAGACCCTGAGATGATTTTCTTTCGTCATGGCCTCTCATGTGGAGCTAATGTAAAAACGAAACCTAGATTTTGACGATTTCGTTGTCCCTTTCGATCAGTATTCAGGGGGCTGACACCGACAGTGACAACAGATTTTTAATATAGCTATTACTAAATTGTGCTGTATTTTTCTTCTTCATTCCAAATAATTTTCAGGAATAAGCATCTAACGCCATTTTTTCCCATGATGGTGTGTGCACTTTTTGAAGTAAAACTTCTTTACGCACGCTTGACTTGGGGAGTAACCTGGTGAATGCGTGACGAGAGCATTACGAAAAGTGTGATCGGGCGAGGCGAACGAAAGTTGAGAGGGTGATATAAGTTAGTGAAGACAGAAAGAGAGAGAGATAGAGAGTTACGTTTCGTTTACTGTAGGGGCAAGAGAGAGAGGTGCGAGCACACATTTTCTTTCTCCCTTTCTCTCATAGCCAGTTACGTTTCGTATATCTTTAGACACGGTGCAGGCCACTGCCCTGCCTACCAAGCTGCCCTTTCGAAAGACTTCTCTACTATTAACTATGGCGTCTAAATATATAGAGATGATAGTGATATTCTGTTCACACGGACAAATAATTTAAAACAGTGGATGGAAGGACATAACTTAGACAGTGAAATATGTAATCTTTTCTGTGTACAATTAAACATTCGATCTTTATTTAAATACTGGGATATTTTACATGCTAACCTACAAAATTGTTGGAAAGATATACTATATATTAATGCTCAGTTTTTGAAAAAACTCACTTTTTCCTTGATGCGAAAATCGACCTCACCGCCCCTCGCGTTTCACCACTCTCAAGGTTCACTTTGGCTTGGCGACGCAAAAATGCCGCTGGCACGCCAAAACGACCTCTCCGATCCTCGAGTTTCGCACACCTCAAGGTTCAATTTTGTTCAAAGGGAATTATCCCGACGCCTGACACGCGAGAATGGACATTAGCGCTCGCTATTTTGGAACGCTTCAAAGTTCACAATCCTTCGAAGAGTCGATTATTTTCCAGCCACTATCTTTGGTTTCATTTTTGTTAGGGGAAACATTTTTCATCGTTATCAATATGTTTGCCAAAACTTTACGGGAGACTTCTAGCGGTGCGGAATACAAGTATGGATTATTCATATTAGAAAAAATCAAATGTCTATCGAATACTATTGTAGTTCTATTTTCATCCGTTCGAAATGGCAGCTTCGTCTGAATTTAAATAAATACGCTAGCTTCACGATTTTCACAAAAAAATAGACTAGACAGGAAACTCACATAAAATTGAACTGACACATTTTAAGAGCGAAAAATTATATAAATTTGCGGCGAAAACTGGAACTACTCATAAAATCACTCAATTCGGCTAGGTTATATTTCCCGCCGACAGGTTCGCCCCTTTAAAAACGTCGGATCGAGAAGGGAAGTAAAAAAAAGTTAGTTTCCCATACAAAACTGATTTTGCTAAGAATTTATTCTAATTAATTAAACGGCTTCGAGAAAGTTCTTGAGAAAAATTGACATTTTATAGGGGCATTACGGAATTAAAGATTGCGTTAAAAGTACACCTTCCGGCGGAGATGTTTTTTAATAAACATAAACAATACAAGTTTTAGAAACTTTTAAAATCATAACATGTACTGAATTTTATTCAAAATGTTTCACAATATTGCATTCAAAATCAACATTTTTTTGACATTTTCCAAATATTCACTTTCATAGATAATGTTAATTGTTTGCAGCCTGTAAAATCGCGTATAAAATTCGGCAGATATTTAAATTTTCCCCAACTGTGCAACCCTGAAAATGGAATGATATTCCAATTCCCAACATACCACCTCAACCCGTCGGCAAGGCCAGGACAGCTTATTTGTATGGATTTTTTTTTAAAAACGATGCCTTTATTCGATTTTCAGGCTTGGTTTGAGGTGGTTTTTGACAATGTTTTCACTTGTTCTTGCCAGCATTGAAAAAATAATTTTAGAATATTGAGATGAACTAGGTAGGGACCCGATAAACTATATCTACGAGTATTTATTTATATTATTATTACATATGAATTGTCGAAATGTATGTCCGCACATAACTTTCAAACGATTGAACCAAATTGAATAATTCTTTTTACGTTGTGATCCTTATTGTTTGGACAAGGTTTTTATAAATTTAATGGTGAGCTCTGCATTATTAAATTTGAATAAAATGAATTACCGAAGTTTATGTACGCTCATAACTTCCGAAATACTGTAACAAATTGGAAAATTCTTTTTTTGTTGTGTTCGTTATTGTTAGGGCAAAGTTTGTATTAAACTAATGGTGAGCTCTGGCATCATGAAATTTGTATTAAAATGAATCCCCGAAATGAATGTACGCTTATAACTTCTGAACGACTGCACCAAATAGGATAATTCTTTTTATGTAGTTATTGTTATTATTAGGACAAGGTTTTTATAAAACTAATTGCGAGAACTGGCATTATGAAATTTGTATAAAAATTAATCGCCGAAAAGTATGTACGCGCATAACTTTCTAACGACTGCACCAAATCGGATAATTCTTTTTATGTTGTATTGGTTATTGGCTGGTGAGCACTGGCATTAAGAAATTTGTACAAAAAATTTCAAAAGGTGGCACGCGAGATGTTTGAAAACTAAATGTACCGGGAATGAATGTATGAAACGCGGGAGTTGTGGGATGGGGAAACAGGGAGGGGGGAGGGGATTTCGGGAGGGGGTTTACGGGACGGAGATGGGGGGGGGTGATGTGAAGGGGGGGGGGGGGGGGAGGGGGGGGGGGGGGGTGGAGTGGAAATGGGAGAAGGGAAGAGGACGCGGGAGAGGAAGGGGAGGGGGATGGGGAACGGGACAAATGGGAAAGGACACGCAGGAAGATTTTTTAAATGGCATAGTTACGCATGCCGGGTAACAGGTATCTTTTATATAGATATGTAAAAATCAAAAAATGTTTGCATGTATGTATGTATGTCCGCTTAGCGTTGCTAAACCATTCATCCGATTGCGATAAAACTTTGGGGATTTGATGTGCGCATGCTTGCGATGGTTTCTGTATACAAAAGTGAGCTCTGGCATCATGAAATTACGCATTGCTAAACCGTTCATCCGATTGCGATGAAACCTTGGGGATTTAATGTGTACATGCCTACAATGGTGTCTATATACTAACGTATGGCAGGTTTTTGCTACTAGGCCCTGCGGGCGGCTTTATATGTATTTGTATGTTTAAACGCTAACCGTTGCTACACCATTCATCCGATTGTGATGAAAATTTGAGGATTTGAAGTGTGCATGCCCCCGACGGTTTCTGTATACAAAAGTGAGCTCTGGAATCATGAAATTACGCATTGCTTAACCGTTCATCCGATTGCGATGAAACTTTGGGGATTTGGTGTGTGCATGCCTACAATGGTGTCTATATACTAACGTATAGCAGGTTTTTGCTGCTAGCCCCTGCGGGCGGCTTTATATATATTTGTATGTTTAACCGCTAAGCGTTGCTAAAACATTCATCCGATTGCGATGAAACTTTGAGTTTTGAATTTTTCGCCTTATCCACATTCAAACGTCGTTTTTTTCTTCATATATTTAGTTAAACACCCGCTCCTCACTTCATCCACGTTCACACGTCAAATCGCATAGTGTTTTAACCCGTTAGTTGCATTTGCAACAGGCATAAGCTAGTACTATATATTAATGCTCAGTTTTTCAAAAAACTCACTTTTTCCTTGATGCGAAAATCGACCTCACCGCCCCTCGCGTTTCACCAACCTCAAGGTTCACTTTGGCTTGGCGACGCAAAAATGCCGCTGGCACGCCAAAAACCCCTAGATCTTTTATCTGGGTCAGGCAATAAAAATTTTACCATTGATAAATTACCCAAACATAATTGTCTATCTCGTTCTCGTATGTGAGACGTCAAGAAAGATAATATAGCAGTTGTTTGAATAACGTGATTTTTTTTAAAATTATTAAATGTGTTGCGCTCTCCTTCTTTCAGATAGCATTACAATTTCCACCGCCAGGGCAGATGAGTAATCCCGTGTAGCCCTGATGATGGACACTATAATGCTGTCCGAAACCTTGACTAAGGGCTTGTGCCCTCCGCTATCGGACAGCCGCGCGGGCGGTTCAACGCGCGGCTGGCCGCATTTTTATCCAAACCGCGGTTGGCGGTTTTTATTTAAATACTAGCTTTTGCCCCCGGCTTCGCACGCGCCACTGCCCCCCCCCAATACCTCCCCCTCCCAAACCCCCCCCCCTTCCCACATCCACGCCCCCACTAACCCCCCCCCCTCACCCTCCCCCAACAACCTGGACAATAAACGGATAATTTTATACAAATTTCATAATGCCAGAGCTCTAAGTTATAGCCTATAGCCTATTCTGATGTATTAGCTAAATTACTG
Source organism: Limnephilus lunatus (assembly GCA_917563855.2). Classification (NCBI taxonomy): domain Eukaryota; kingdom Metazoa; phylum Arthropoda; class Insecta; order Trichoptera; family Limnephilidae; genus Limnephilus; species Limnephilus lunatus. The sequence continues at coordinate 65,398,069 of OU830597.1, read as the reverse complement.
TAAAGTTTCATTAAAATCCATTCAGTATTTATTGCGTCAAAGAGTAACAAACATCCATACATCCATCCATACAAACTTTCGCATTTATAATATTATTAGGATGACCGGTTGCGCACAAGCCCTAAATAAGGCGGTAGCGCAACACGGCATAAAAACCCAAAAATAAACAAGATACCAGATTTGGCCACGAAAAGCTCAAATCTTATATTTAAAAAAATATGCGATAAACAAAAAAAGGATGGGGTGGTAATGTGGTATTACTTATTAAATATATTTATAATTTTGGTGGTAAATAAAGATGTCATATTATGGACAATATCAATTGTACAAATTGAATTAAATTTACTGAAGAGGAACGTCTACGCGACGTTTTCAGTAGGGCGTAATTTACAATGTGAATAAATTTAACAAATGGTCAATGGTTTTTTGATAATTGGTAATATTTAAACTCTTTCTAATACCTAAAATTTCACATTTATTTAATAGTTGCATTGTTACACTCTATTCCCTTAGTAGAATAAAAAATGGTTCGTCTCCAATGAATGATTAGCAAACTCCGGGAGACTATTATTGTTTGAACGTCTCATACATATGCTCTTTGCTGAGGTCATACAGTAATTTAAATTCGCTTCATAATTGTTATTTAAAAATTTTAATGAAACATCTGCTAATTTTGTCGTACAGACAATTATTATTGTTATATATATTATTATTATTATTATATAAAACGTTGCGAAATTCAGGTTTCCGCTCATTCTTTTTTAAAGCATTTAGTGGAAAGGTGTGTAATTTTGAAATGAAAACACTGTATTTTATTTTAATTCTCTCTAAGAATTTGATGATTGGAAGAAATTTCCACCTGGCAATCAGCCTCCTTTGCACTAAAGTCTAATTTCTTCGTTTTCTTCATGATACCTTTGGCGTTCTGCTTAGGACATAGTTCTTACTACAGTTTTCAATAGTTTTGTCTATTCTTGACCGTCACTTATTCAAAGTCAGCAGTTTTTCAACCAAGGACGAAAATTGATAAATAAATGACTTAGGTATAAGCGGATAATTCAAAATGATAATCATCTTGAACCAAGTAAAAAATAAATTCATAGCAGTGTTTCTATTATTGAACTACTCTTTTCCTTTGCTAGAAGAAGGTCTTTCTCAAGCTTCTAGTCTTGCTCATATTTTTATTTCTGGAAAGTGTAAATTGTTGATCCAAAGTTATTAATCTCAGTGATTTTCTTTCTTAGCAATCTAAAGATGAGAACGACAGCATTATTCCTGTGCTGTTTGATGACCATGTCCATTGGATTGGTAAGCTCTTTGGACCCGTTGGAATTATTAACTACATCATTGTTTTCTGATTGTGAGTAAATATTTTAGTCATTTGAAATAATTTATATTTTCTTTAGGTTTATTATTTTACTTGAAACAATGACACTCGTACAGTCTCTCTCTCTCTCTCTCTCTCTCTGGGAGCTCCGTTGTAACCACTATTTCTGTTAAAGCATAATTTGGAAGAAAAAGCATAAGTGTTGGAGTCTTTTACGCGTTCAAATCTACACAAAAAATGTTTACACAACAAATTTACCAAAAATAACCAATGCACGAGACAGTTCTGTTGCTGGCTACAGGAAGATTACATGAATATTCCCTTTTGCATTATAATTATCTACTTCTTGCTAATCATAAGATGATGTTTTTTCTAGGCACCACGATACGGTCCTGGCTAGGACTTACGTACGGGCAGATGGTCAACACTTCCGCAGAGCCCAATGTTACAGAAGTCAATCTATACCTCTACACACAAAGTTCAACCGTAATTACAAAATGCTACCTATACATATATTTGAACAATTAAATTTAACATTATCTTTAACATATATAACAATAATATTAGACTCAACCCCGGCTCAACAAAAATTTCTAAACTCCCTGACTTGACCCCCCACCCCGACTAAACCCCGGCTCAACAAAAATTTCTAAAAGATCTGAGAGTTCAACTGGAAATACGGAAAGAAAATGGTGAAGATGTCACCATAAAATACATAAACTCTACTCCCAGAATTGTACCAAATCTGCCAAAAACCTTTTTTAATTTTTTATATGAATACCGCACAAGAGTCCCAACTGCTCCCGTCTGAAGCCAGTGAGACTATGGCATCCCTAATTGGAGTATGTTGTGAGGCTGAGGGTAGTGGGAAGGGGAAGGAGAAAGGAAAGAGGAAGGTGGGGAAGTACCTGGCCACTTCACCAAACACGGCTAGTGCCATTTCAAGCAACCTTTCAATTCTGAGTGGTGGTCTTACACCAGGGCGATACAGAGAGTATCTTCCACTCTGCACGTGCCGCAAATATACTATATGGTGGCGCCAATTGATGTTTTAATTATAAAATTGTCTATTGCTCAAAGCGCTTTTCCTTTTGTATCTTGATGCCCCAATTATCCATTCCCTTTGCCAAAGACCTAAAAGGTTGTCAGAACTGCATTTAGTTTTGCTACAAGACAAGCGTTGCAGTGCATATTTGATTATTATTGCCGCCATTGTATTTTGATCCGCCGCTGTAAAGCAACGTGTGTCGCACCTTGTATTTTTGTTCCTCGCTACGCGCAAGTGTGAATTTGTTCTGGCCCGCCACGCAGTAGTTTTTTTGTTGTTACCGCTCGCTACGTACATCGTAGTCATTGGAATTTACCCGCCAATTGTTGTGAAATATCTCTAATTGTTCTTGAACCGCCGCTATACAAATACTGTTTTGTGTTAATTGTGAATAAGACATTGCTTGAGAACCAGCAGCCTAATAAGGAAAGGACGAGGAAATAAAGGTAGGTCTTTGGCATGTTCCCTGAAACCTACCTCTTTCTCAAGGCGTTTTGAGTTTTTTAGTGAATAATTTTGTTGCACCCGTAAACGAACGGATTTTAATTGATTCGCACCACCACTATATGTATATTATTTTAAATTAATAAGTTGTGAAATAACACAAATTAATCAAATAAAATTTATTTGCCACGCCGGGATTCGATCCCGCGACCTTCGGTGTGCGAGTCAAGCGCCTTACCGCTGCGCTACGCCGGCAAGCTAAACTAGCAAATTACAAAAATATCCAAGCAATTCCACCTAACAATCGAACCAGAACTTTAAAAATCTTGTACCAAAATGTCCGTGGACTGCGATCAAAACTCGATGACCTACGAGCAGCTCTACCTTCTTATCATAATGACATCATTATACTTACCGAAACCTGGCTTAACTCTGATATTAAATCGACTGAACTCGGTCTTACCAATGACATTAACACTGGATGCGGGATAGAAATCTCAATGTGGAAAGGCAAATACAAGACAATTGTACCGGTTTTTATTTCTAGTACCTTTTTTAAAAAGTTTTCTTTATTCGTTAAATTTTTTTTTCCATTACATATATTGGGGATTTTTCGACCACCATGCTAGGCACATGCCCGTGTTGTGGTGGTCGACTTGTACTTGTACGGTGTACTTTAGTACTAAACTGCTTCGCGTCGAGTAATGTCGTGTCTTACCAGCACTTACCAGTACCTAAGTAAATTGTATTGCAAAACGCCAAAATGCCCTACCGTGTGTCTCGTTTTATCCGCCTTTAGGCCTAAGCTACACGAGGGGTTCTACCGCCGCGGGAAACCGCCCAATCCTTTACGTGCACGACCAAACAACAACTCTCTCTCACACGAAATGATGCAATCGCAGGAAACCGCCCGTGTCGTTTGAAGTGGAGGTTTCCCGCTACGGGAGAATCGCTCGTGTAGTTTGCGCCATACAGCGCTCACAGTAAATTGTGTCTGCCGCGGGAAACCGCGGCGGAAGAACCGCTCGTGTAGCTTAGACCTTACCCTTCCCTGCGCATAGTGCAATCGAGTGAGAGTATCTTGTTATCTCAGTCTCACCCGTGATGTGAAATCAGTATTCGGCGAAGAAATTAATAAGCCGCCCGACTATATATCTATGACATTCATACACACACATTCTTTGATTGTCTATCTTTATCACACATGAATAAACTTTTGAATTTAGAAATTATACTGAAAACCGCTGAAAACAAAAGAATGTTGCTTACTTTCCACATTATATTGTGAGTGTGTGAGACTATGGCGAGTCTATTTATAATATATAACGTCATTGGGTCTTACTAATGATAAAATATTTTGTTGCGACAGAAACGTCAGATCAAATTCCAAGTCAAGAGGTGGAGGAGTTTTCTGACCCTCAAGCATACATAAACCACTGTGAAGACATCGAAACAATTTTCTCAAAATATTCTCACTCAAAAATTGTTATCCTTGGAGATTATAACTTACCAAACCTTACATGGAAAACAAAAAACTGTGATCTCATCACAAACGAAAGTGAAAACGATCGTGCACGTGAAGTTTTGGAAATGGTAAAGTTTTTAAACTTTCACCAACATAATTTTAATTTTTCAACATTAACAGTAACAATCGCTTATTAGACTTAGCTTTATCAAACTATCCTTAAATATCTGTAGAACTCTCAAATGATCCACTCCTACCAATAGATAATCACCATCCTCCCCTATACATTAAATTAAATATTACATGCGAAAATGAAAAAAAAAATACCTGTACAAAAAGTTCTAAACTTTAAACGAGCCGACTTCGACTCAATTAACAGCCATCTCTCAAATACAGCAGGTCGTTTTTATAAAATGAAAATATTAATGAATCTTTAGACCAACTTTATTTATTCTTTTCTAATATTATTGAATCCTATGTACCTTTTTATACACTGATTAGCTATACCTACCCGGTTTGGTTCTCATCAGACCTTACTGTTTGTCTTCAGCAAAAAAAGAGTCAACACAAAAAATTCAAAGAAAGCAAATCCATAAGTGATTATAAAATCTTTAGCGAAACCAGGAAAAAATGTAAATATCTTTCCAAACAATGTTACAAAATGTATATAACCTCTATCGAGGACACTGTTTTTAAATCCAAAAATCTTTGGAAATTTCTTAAAAAACTAAACAATGAAAACACAGACTACCCGCCAATAATGCAAGTGAATGGAACCAGTGCAAACAATACACAGGACGTTGTAAACCGTTTTTCAGACTTCTTCAAAAATATATATGATGAAGAAACCCCAGATGACAAAATACCTGAATACAAATTAAGCAAGATTACACACTTAACAAATGCCATATCACACAAAAATGCTGCGAACAGAAATTACTTTCCTTAGACACTGAAAAATTCGCTGGCCCAGACAACATTCAACCAATATTCCTCAAAAAATGCTCTAATACATTATCTAAACCACTCACATTATTATTCAACCGTCTCTTGACCCTTGGACACTTTCCAGACCGCTGGAAATTTAGCTTCATTACACCTATCCACAAAAAAGGAGATGACACAAATATAGCCAATTATCGCCCCATTTGTATACAGTCAGTACTACCTAAGCTTTTTGAATCACTGCTCCTTGATGAAATCTATCCCAAATTAATAAAATTAATTGATCAAAAATAGCACAGTTTTATCAAAGGTAGATCTACCATAACTAACTTAACAATATTTCAAAACTTCATAATACAATCTTTTGCAGAAAATGAATAAGTCGACTGCATATATACAGACTTTTCGAAGGCATTTGACAAAGTATCCCATAAACTACTAATCCGAAAACTCTTTGCTCTAGGAATAAGGTGTAACATGCTAAAATAGTTGACTAGCTATTTATTTAATCGTAAACTGTTCGTCAAAATAAAATCTTGGATATCGAAAGCTTAGTGGCCTACCGCAAGGTAGTCACCTTGGCCCAGTTTTGTTCCCCATTTTCATCAATGATGTAACCAATTGCTTCAATGATGTTGAGGTATTGCTCTTTGCTGATGACATCAAGCTATACAAGAAAATAACTGATATAAATGATTGCCATACACTTCAGTCAAATATAAGTAAATTTAAAGATTGGTGCGATCAAAATAATTTATTCTTAAATGTAGAAAAGTGCAAAACCTTGACTTTCTTCAGAAATAAAAATTATGTTTCATTCGAATATTCAATCAATAACACAGTTTCAGAAAGAGTCACGGAAATGAGAGATCTTGGAATTATTTTGGATGAAAAACTAAGTTTCGCCAATCATATCAACCAAATTGGAAACAAAGGTATGAACATACTAGGCTTCGTATTGAGAACAACCAAAAACTTTAATTCCATACAAGCCATTAAATTATTATGTACATGTATCTCTAGTTAGAAGCCTAATGGAATATAACTCGGTAGTTTGGTCTCCATCTTACAAAATTCACATTAATAAGATTGCGAAAATAAAAAAAAATTCTGCGTTTTATAAATTTTAAACTAAAAATCCATTTAGGAGACTAAAAATATAATTTATTATTTAATGTTCTAAAAATACACACACTAAAAGACAGACGTAAAATAAACGACTTAACATTTATATTCAAAATACTTAACTCTAAATTCGACTGTTGTGAACTCCTGCAACTCATAAAATTACGAATACCGACAGTAACTACACGACAAAATACACTTTTCTACTATAGCATTCATAAGCGGAACTACATTGCCCACTCTCCGATACAACGGTTTCACACTATGGGAAATAAGTACTTATTTTTAGTTTAGTAAGGTTATACCATAGGTGGTTGGCATATTTGTTAAATTTTCAAAAAAGATTTTGTATTATACAACACCCATTTCAGTAAAATAAATCAATATATTATCTGGTAAACGTATGTTACAGAATTTTAATTTTAATTTAAATAAAATCATTAAAAAATATAAACGTATATGTTTTTCTTGACGAAAATTGGCCAGTTTGTGTATTTATTTGCGCACTTACAGACTAATTTATTTCAGATTTTTTTACATTCTTATTTTGCTCAGACATTATTGAAAAATGTATTATTTTAAGAAGTACATAATTTTAATAGTTTTATCAACACGCCTTTCAGCATTTTGGGTGAAGGTATAAATTAAAGCAATTTTGGAATGAAATAAAATCGATATTGAATTATAATTTTAAAAAGCTGGTACCGAGAGTAATTAATCTTTCTCTTTGGAACCACCCTGTACGATCGAAATGTGGATTTTCGGCCGCTGGCTGGTTAAACGCTCTTAAACCATAATTTACTTTTTTATAAGAATAACTCTCTTTTTATAACTTTTGAAGGTTATTCCCATCAATGTAATATATCATTGAAGAAGAAGATAACACTAATAATCTTAAATCTAAACGGAAATATGAAAGCGATCAAGACACAGAAAAATAGAAAGGATAAAGGTCATAATAATCATTATGACGTCTGATGGAAGGTGGCAATGGCTGAATTGGTAAAAGCGCACGTCCTGGATAGATGATAGGTTCTGGGTTTGCGTCCTAGTTGCGACCATTATCTTTTTATATTTTTCTGTGTCTTGTTCTCTTTCATATTTTGAAATAAAAATTGCCTAGACGGATATCGATATGAATTTCAGACAAGCCGTTCGTTAGTAGGCGGTGCCAACGCGCTGTTGCAAGATCCTAATTTTGATAAGACCCTTCCTGTAACCATTTACTGCCATGGCTGGCTCGAAACCCCAGGGGACGAGAGCATTACCACCGTCACCAACACCCTCAAGGCTAAGGGAGGACAAAATGTCCTGCATCTGGACTCAAATGCATTGATTGGAAACTTGTACCTGTATTCATCGACTGCTTTGCAGTTCATCGGTAATGCCTTGGGCACTGAATTACATATCCTTGCACAAAGTAAGTTCGCTTTTAACGACTTTTTCTAATCTTTCATTAACATCGATCAAAATAATAATAATTTTTTTTTTGAAATTAAAAATGATAATATACCTTTTTTTTCTAGATGGCGTGCTTCCTGAAAACATCCACGTTATCGGCTTTAGTATGGGCGCTCACATTGCCGGGTTCACTGGGAAGAGATTCAAAGCCTTGACTGGGGGGCTCCTCAGTCATATAACTGGGTTGGACCCCGCTGGGCCCTGCTTCTACAACAATGAGGCTACGTTAAGGTTGAACAGCGGAGACGCAACCTTCGTGGATATAATTCACACCAACACGGGAGCGTGGGGCACCGTTATCCCTCACGGTAAGTAAAATATGTATTTGAAAATAAATGTAAGTATAAGTATGATATTCTTAAATCGCTAGTTTAAGAAATAGTTTAGTAAAATAATTAGTTTTAATAGATATTGAAATACAAGAGATATGATGACCGTCCGATTGTCGGTGGACTACCGTCTAGTGGGAATAGTTTGAATACGGAAATAATTCGTTCATTTAGTTGATATTTGACGGTGTGCAGTAGTATTGGTTAAAAATATCGGCGACGCCATGAAACACAGTCCCACCGATTAAAAATTGCCGATATCACATCTCTTTTAAAAAAAAATTATTTCTGGCTTTCACCCTTCAAGGGTGTTCTAGGCCATCATTTAAAATTACGGAGGAAGGAGAGGAGAATTTATATATTAATTTTATTTAAATGTACAAATTTCAGAATTATATGGAAGATTGGAGTCGAGTTCAGACTTAGAAGGGATGAAATGTTGAATGGAGGGGAGGCAATTTTAGATAACGCTTGATATAAGAGAGGATATTTATTTAGAGAGGGACAACCAAAAAATATGTGATGTAAAGTGCCCACATCTAGACCACAGAATGTACAATCTGGGGAGTCAAGGATGTGAATTTTAAAAAGGTGAGAAGGAACGGAACAATGTCCTATTCTCATTCGAATAAGTGAGGAAATTTCTTTTTTGAGAAAATGGGGGAAGTTTTGAAACCACGGTTTTGATGGGATAGTCTTTTGTATTGAGGCGTAGTGGGCTCCCTTGGATTGACTAGCAATGTTCCAATACTCTGTCCAAACATTGCGGGATCTATCTTTGATGATGGAAAAAATATCAAATAGGGGAATATGGTTTATGAGGGTAACAATAGTGTTGGACGCTCCTTGTTTTGCCAAAGAATCCGCAATATCGTTACCCACTATGCCAACATGTCCTGGGATCCAAACAAGAATTACGGTTTTTCCAGAGCTTTGAATGGAGGCTATCAGCACTCTAATAAGGCATACAAAGTGATCACCAGGATGAAGAAGAGGACAAGATTTAAGTTTTTGGAGGGAGCTGAGAGAGTCAGAGAGAACAAGGGAATGTTCACAATTATTTTTGATTATATATTTGATGGCTTCAATTATTGCAATCAGCATCGCTCCAGTTATTATTCGCAATGACTTCGATTGAATTGTGTCTAATTTACTGAGTGCATTTTTGGATGCAGTACTAAAAAGTGGGCAGGCATAGTCGAGATGACTTCGAATAAGTGCATTGTAAAGCAACTTAATGCAGGTAGGGTGAGCACCCCACCAAACGCCAGTCAATGATCTGATGATATTTAATTTTTTTTCACATTTAGTAACTATATTGTGAATATGGGAAGACCATTTAAGTTTCCTATCAAATGTTACTCCCAAAAATTTAACTTCAGAGGCGTTAGGGATTGGAGAGTTTTTAAATAAAATTTGGATTTTAATGACGGTTTGAGAAGGTGACACACCGACTCTTTTGGACTGAAAGTTCCAGACCTTTTAAAGTGAGCCATGTGCAAAGGGCATCCATGGCTTCATTAAGATATTTGACGGCGAGTAGGATGATTTTGGATGATAAGAAGAAAGCTAAGTCATCTGCGAACTCAATAACTTTTACTTGAGGGGGAATAGAGACATGCATATCGTACGTGTATATATTATACAGTATGGGGGATAATACATCGCCTTGGCGTAAGCCCTTCCAAATTAATCTACTCTGAGGAGCAATATCTGGTAGCTCAATGAAAATTTTTCTATCAAGAAATAGATTAATAATAGATTGGACAAACATGGGGGGTAGATTATGGACAAACATGGGGGGGGGTAGGCCAAGGCCTAAAAGTTTTTTTTAAGAATTGAAATGGAAACATTATTAAAGCCGCCTTCTATGTCTATAAAGACTGCAAGACATACTTCATGATTAGAAATGGATAAATTAATATCAGTGCTGATGATGGCAAGGTTATCTTGCGTAGATTTTTTTTCCTAAATCCAAATTGAGATGGAGAGAGAAGCTGATTACTTTTGACAAAAAATTCTAACCGGTTTTTAATTAATTTTTCATAAATTTTACTGAGGGTAGATGAAAGAGCAATTGGCCTGTAGTTGGATCCAGAATTGGGTGATTTGTTTGATTTTAGGATTGAGATGATTATTTGAGTACTCCAGTCATCAGACATTATGCCAGTCTTGAAGATTTTATTTAAGATGCTTAAGAAGTGATTTAGAACATTATCATTACTATTTTTGATAATGCTATAAGGAATACCATCTCTGCCTGGAGATGAGTCCTTGACTGTTGATAAACAATTTTTTAATTCAATTAATGTGAATGGAGAGTCTAGCCAATTCTCAGACATAGGAGTGTTGTGGATGGGAGTTATTTCATCTAAGTAAGGTACAGAAGGGGGGGCAATTTTGTCCAAGAACTCATCTATCCATTTAGAATGAGACGCTCGAGGAGATGTTGAACTGAAGGAGGATCGAAATCTTCGAATCATAGACCAAACTTCCGAAATTGGAGTATTCGGAGATACTGAACTGCAGAAGTTGTACCACCCGGATCTTTTTTTTGACCTCAATACCCTTTTGGCATTGGCTTCGGCATTTTTGTATATAATATAGTTCTCCATAATCATATTGTGAAGATAGGAAAGAGATTTAGCTTTCCGAATTCTCACTATCTTGGAACATTCCTCATCCCACCAGGGAGTCGGAGGGAGTTTTTTGAGAGATTTGGTTTTAGGGGGAGGATCTGATTTATTTATTGCAGCATTGATTTAAAGTTATCGTAGTCATCTTTGACAGATAATATATCGGTAGAGGGTAAATTTTGTATAAAGTTATCCATATGCGAGTTAAATTCATCCCATTTGGTGTGTTTAGTTTTAATCTTCGTCGAAATATGGGACTTGTCTTAATGGAAAGAAGATTGATAAGTGATGGTGATCGGAAAATGATCATTGGAGCAAGGATCGGGGCACACCACCCACGAAGAGAGAGGTGCCAGATTTGTAGAGCATATGGAGAGATCCACTGCACTGGGGTTTGTTTTGAGGCGAGAGATTTTCTCGTTTTTTGGCGAGATTGTTCAGGGCAAGAAGAGTGAATAGCGGAATGAGCGCCTGAGCAGTTAAAACATCTAGGTGACGAGAGAGAAGAACATTGGTCAGGCGGGTGGTTTTCTCCACATTTGAAACATCTGGGAGGGGATCTGCATGCAGATTTGGTATGACCAAAACGGTAGCAATTGTAGCATTGGGTGGTTGGGTAAGTGTAAATTTCAACTGGTAAGGAGTTGAAAAATAAATAGATGTGGGAGAGAAGAGATTGTCCTTCGAATGTGATCACAACAGATTGGGAGGGCTTCCAGGAAACATTGCCCTCAGAGGTGTCCTTATAATTTAGCCTCCTTGCTTTTATGGGATTGCCGATATGTTGAGGGGTTGAAAGAGAAGACAGAATTTCTGGAATGGACAGATCGGTCGAGATACCCCTGACCATGCCCATACGAGTGACATTGAAAGTTGGGATGTACGCCTTGAATTTAGAATTAGATGTAATAAAAATGTTTTTAATAAAGTTGTTGGCGGCTGAACCTGAGAGGAATTCAACAGAGATTCGGAAGCGACCCTCGGCTTTTACACCTCCGGGCTTAATCGAAAGGTTCTTGTTGGTTGAAAGGAATTTACCAAATTCAAGAGGATGAATGGCTTTACCTTGCTCAGTTTTTTGCGCATAAACAATGTAGGGGCCACAGGAATGAGTAGAGTAAAAATTGGTTGGAGGAGGTTGAGGAAGAGCTGGTGGAGACTGAGAAGTAGAAGGAGAGTCATGCTTTACTGGGGAAGAGGGAATAAACTTCCTTTTTTTGTGGAAGTTAGAATGACAGATTCACTGTCAGAAATTACAATATTTTCACCATCTGGGGGGTCAGAGGGAGGATCTGGGGGCTTTTTAGGATGTCCAGGAGGGTAATCCTCCTCCATTGGTCACAAAATTTAAAAAAAAAAAAATATGTATGGAAAGTGACAGTAGTGAAAAAAAGGTTATAAATATCTGGAAATCAGCGACGAAAAGTGACTCCTGGAAGATCAGAGGGGAGAAGAATCCTTAAGGAACAACACACTACACTTTATTGACCAGAAAACATAAAAATATTAGTTAAAATAATAAAAAAAAATATTTTTTTAAGAGAGAAAACAAAACAACTGATGACAGCCAAATGTTCAAAATTCAAATCACATCTCTTATATTTCAATAATATATTTGTTGTAAGTCATATTACAGCAGTATTGTGTAAATAATACCCACTCGGTCATAAATATGAATAATTTTAAGTCACTAATTATTTAGTCTTGACTTGCAAATCACCAGTTTTACATCTTAGTTATAACCACTTGATTTTTGTTATTTTTTTTTAAGAAAGACCACAATTAGCAGAATATGTTGCTTGTGTAATGATAACTTAGCGAGCCGAGGAATCCAACCCAAGATGCCTGGTTGGGACCCAGACGCGATGCCAACTCAGCCACTGACCAGGTCGTAAAAGGGTAGAACGTGATATTATATAAGGGAAACTATATCAGTAGGAATAAAAAAATGAAGCAAGGAAAGGGAAATAAATACATTTGGGTATCAACCATTTTCTCATGACGCTTTTTATATACTAACTTAAGTTGTATATTCAAATTGTTTTTAATCATTTGCTGCATCCTTTTTGAGTCCCATCTTTTTGAGTTTCCTTGCCGGCTCCTATAGTTGGGGGACACGTCATTCGCATTATTTATGATATTTTGTAATCACGTTTGAAGAATGTATTGATTCTTGATTTTTGCAAGCGATTTGTAACCAAACATCTATCTATTGTGAAAAATAAGCATTCGATACTGAATTTGTATTTTAAGATTTTATTTTTAAAAATTATATATTTAACTCAAGCTTCTAGGAGGAAAACATAATTAACACTTTTTTCTTTCTATAAATAACATGTTATGTAAGTAAACAATGTAATATGAAATTATTATTTCGTTAACATTAACAGATCCATGAGACTAGTTCATATCAATTTTACTCCATCTTAAAGTTTACTTTAAAGGTTAAATCGCAATATTCAGTAAGAAAGCGATAGTGCATCCTGTCTGTGGCTTCACATTCTAACATATTCAAATAATATCAAGGTGTTTTACTGTCGCACTTATTTTAATTCAGAATAAACACTATATTATAAAAATATCTTCGTGTCGGTAGACATTATAAATCATTTAAAAATGCACTGCCGCGTTTGCCCCGAAGTTATTCTATCAGACGAGTCAATATTTGTGTGTTCGGTGTGTAAAGGCATCTACCATCTCGCCTGTGGAGGAATAACGGAAAGTACATTCCGTCGACTCACTCAGGAACGTCGCGAACAACAAAAGTGTAAGCAGTGCAAAAGGGACACAAGATCGGCCGCTGCCAGCGATAACACATCTTTGGAACCGCCCAAGAAATCAACGGCCACTAAAGATCACGGAGCTCCATCATCATCATCGTCCCCCGCTAATCTCGAAGATATTCAGGATTTAGTTATGATCAAAACGAACAACCTGGAAAAAAAACAGAACGACATCATGGACCAAAACAACAAGATCCTGGAAAGCTTACAATTCATGAACGCACAATATGAAGACTTTATGGCCAGAATCCGTGACGTCGAGCATCGAAACGATGAGCTTACAGCGAAGAATTCTGCACTGGAAGCTAGAATCGTAGTACTGGAGAATAGTCTCGATTTCCAAGAGCGGGCCTTAAAGTCTAGTAATGTAGAAATAAGAGGCATCCCTGACATCAAGGACGAAAATCTAAAAGACGTGGTCTTCAACATCTTCAAAACTACAGGATCTCCCATTGAAACTAAGGACATCGATGCTGTATATCGTCTACAAAAAAAAAATAATAACCAGAAGCAACCTAGGACAATTGTTCTTAAACTTAAATCGAACATGGCTAGAAATCAACTGCTAAATGATGTTAAATATTTCAACAAGAAGAAACACAATACCGAAGAAAAACTTAACACGTTAAATATCGGTCTCGCCGGCCCCCGGTTGCCAATCTATGTATCTGAGCAGCTGACTTTTCGGGCCAAGCAGATTTGGTATAAAACTCGCCAATTTGCGAGAGAGAGACGATTTCAATTTGTTTGGGTCAAAGAGGGACGCGTCTATCTGCAGAGAGAGACAGGATCAGGCGCAATTCTTATATCCGATGAAAACAAGCTGGCTTCCCTATGATTATTACAAATACAATATACCTAATGCCGACAACGATTATAAAATGAAGATTCTATTATTATTATTGCCATTATTATATCCTGTGATTATACACACCCAGCTACTCGAACCAAATATACTCACGAGGTTTGCTATTTTCCACTATTTATTATATTATTATTATGTTACCGATTCTGCTATATACTTAATCACTAATACTTCTGCGTTCACTTACTTGGGAATACTCCTATTATTATCACATATTTTGTTTTTCATAAATATTGTTATTTTTATTGTACGTTATACTTTTTCTAGAAATGGATCAAATCGTATAGTAGTGAAACTTTCATTGCTTTGCATTTCATCTGAATAATCATGATTCAATTACCTACTGATATTTACAATGACACAGATATAACGTGCAACAAGTATTTGATTGACGATCTCAAAAAATTAAATAATTACAGCTGGAAGTCTTATAGTTTAAAGATTATTCACCAGAATATCAGAAGTATGTCAAACTTTGATGATTTTCTGTTATTTCTTGATCAATTCAATCATACTTTTGATGTTTTAATTTTATCAGAGTGTTGGATCCACAAAAATTACACCTCTAAAATAATACAAACTTACACGGAATATCACTCAATTAAAAATATTAATAAATCTAGTGGGATTGTTGTTTACATTAAAGATGGTATTCAAGCGCAAGTCGAAGAAATTATATTATCGCAAGGTAACTGCCTTAAAATTGTTCTGAATAATAATTTATGTATCTTTGCTATATATAGATCACCTTCTTTCCCGAACATAGATTCTTTTTTGAATTCACTTCTAACTGTCGTCAGCAGTTCCAATAAATTTGAACGTCAAATCCTTATTGGCGACATTAATATCAACACTCTATCTCCATTTCACCACCAATTCAATGACTACATATGTCTGCTCACAGAAAACGGTTTCATAGAGACAATCAACACACCTACTCGAGAACAGGGCATGAACAAATCCTGTTTGGATCACATCTACGTAAAAAATATTAACTTCACTGACTCATTCGTTATCCACACGTCAATTTCCGACCACTATACGACAGCTCTGTGCTTTAAAGATAAACCACCCTCACCTGCTAAAATCAAGTACGTCCCTCGATTAAACTATAATAATTTAATTGAGGACTTACTTTTAGAAAACTGGCAAAAAGTATTTGATCAAACTGACACTGACATTGCGATGAAGGAATTCATTTTTATTCTACACACAAATATATCTAAACATACAAGTAACAAACTTATATCGAATAGCAAGTTCAAACTTACGCCCTGGATCTCACCCGGCCTTGTCAAATCGATTCACAAAAGAAACCAACTCCACAAAAGGGCGCAAAAGTTTCCAGATAATATCCTAGTACAAACCCACTACAAGAAATATAGGAACTTATGCAAAAAGATCATTAAATATACGAAGGAAAATTATTATAAAACGTTCATTTACGAAAATTCTTATTCTCCAAAACGTATGTGGGAAGCATTTCGCAATATCAGTAAAACAAAAATCAACAGGTCTTCCGAAATTAAATCGTTGGATATCGGTAACATTAAGTCCTCTAATCCTAAAAATATGGCGAATTTTGCTAATAACTACTTCACAGCGGTGGGAACCTCACTTGCCAAAAAAATTCTCGATAAATGCAATAAAACTGAAACCGAACTTGCCAAGTTGGTTACCTCTAACCTCGTCCATAAAATTGACAATATACAAACATCGACGAACGAAGTCTTGGAAATAATTGACGACCTAAAGCCATCTAACGCTTGTGGACCAGACAAAGTTTCGACAAATCTGCTCAAAGTAATAAAGTCATCCATAGCTTCTCCGATAGCGTTTATCTCCAATCTAAGTCTTAAATCAGGAATATTCCCCAACCATCTAAAACATTCAATTGTTGTATTACTTCACAAAAATGGAGATAAATCTGCGATTCAAAATTACCGGCCGATATCTTTGGTCAATTCTGTCTCAAAAATTATAGAGAAAATTGTCAAAAACCGTCTTAACCTCTACCTTGAAGATAATAACATTCTTTCTGAGAGACAATATGGCTTCCGACCGGGTTTAGGTACCGAAAATGCCATTGGCAATCTTACTAAAGTAATTTCTAATAACATCGATCGTGGAATTAAAAGCATCGCGCTCTTTCTGGACCTGGCTAAAGCTTTTGATACCATCTCGCACAAAATCCTTATGAAAAAACTACAGATAATTGGTATACATGGGCAGTTACTCAAATGGTTGGGAAGCTATCTAGAAAATCGGAGCCAAAGAGTTAATATTAGTGGTACTCTAAGCGATCCAGCCAATATCAATTTTGGTGTACCACAAGGAAGTACTTTAGGACCGATATTGTTTAATATCTATATCAATGACCTTTGCAACAGTAACCTTGCCGATCATATCATCACTTTTGCTGACGATACGGTCTTAATATTTGAGGGCATAAACTGGTACGAAGCGCATAGAAAAGCAGAAATTGGAATAAACAATGTCAAAAATTGGCTAGACTATAATCTCCTTACTCTTAACACAGATAAGACAAAATTTATACGTTTTAGTGCAACACAAGCGGGACAACCCAAGGTAATACTAAATATTACTATTCACGTCTGCAATGAAACGAACACTTGTACTTGCAATAACCTAGAATGCGTGGATAGTTTAAAATATTTAGGAATCACCATTGATAAATATCTGAGATGGGAAGAGCACATTAACTCAACTGCCTCAAAAGTCAGAAAACTTACTCACCTTTTTATTACCATCAGAAATATTCTCTCTGTAAAAGATATGAAATCAATATACTATGCCATGTGTAATTCTTTACTTGAATATGCATCCCTAGGATGGGGTGGATGTGCTAAAACAATATTAGACTCCCTGGCTAAAGCACAGAAATCTCTACTAAGAGTCATCCTTAAAAAACCATTCAGGTACCCCAGTGACGCATTATTCACGGAATTTAAAGTTCTTGATGTTAGACAATTGTATATTAGAAAGATTGTATTACATGCTCAAAAACAACGTCAGCACTTCCCTTCCATTGACCACCTTCACGACACCCGACATTCAAGGAACAATCCAATAGTCCCAATAAAAACCACGACGTCCCTTGGGCAACGGCAATTTTCGTACTTAGGACCTAAAGTATTTAATATCATTCCTAATGCTTGGAAATCTAAAAGTACAACTGTTTTGCGCAAATTGATCAACGACTGGCTTCTTGATTTAGGGAGGGTCAAAAGCGAAGATATGTTGACCAATAGATAGTCGAGGATTAAAAAAAAAAATAGAAAAAAATAAAATAAAAACACACACTCATACATAATTGGTTAGAGTCCATATATTACAAAAACACATACTTATCACTCCAGAACATAACTGTCTATTCTTTTTTAATTTATGCGATCGATTATTTTCTAATCCCCCATCTAGATTATAAACTTATATCACTACGCTTCCCATTTTCCTTTTTCCATTTTCCATTTTCCAAAACATTCACATTTAACATAAGCATTCTTCATTTTTTCTCTTCACTTAGGTATTCTTTTTCTCATAAGTACAAAATTGGGTACTTATCTGAAGCTTATATGATAATTCTCATAATTACAAATTGTGTATTTATCTAAAGATCATATGAAGAATTCAATTGTAACACATTTTTTCCTTCTTCAAATAATATGTTATATACTTAAACAATGTAAAAAAAATTTATGATATGAACTAAATTTGTCAATTTGACTGGCCTAAAACAGGATCCATTCCTAGTTGGCTAGTCAAAGTTTCCACATATGTTAAATTGTATAATTTTTATCTGAAATAAATTTATTATTATTATTATTATTATGATATGAATTTTAAATTTGTCAATATGACTGGCCTAAAACAGGATCCATTCCTAGTTGGCTAGTCAAAGTTTTCACATATATTTTATTGTTTAATTTTATGTAAAATAAATAATAATTATTATTATTATATAATAGGTTAAATTTATAAATTAACTTGTAACTTGAGGTGATTTTCTCACGAAATTACCAAACCATCTTCGGATGCGTTGACAGCCTATTTTTCTCATCTCATACAGATAAATTTTTCTCCAACACCACATTTCGGGGGCGCCTGTCTTGTTCAATGACAGCATTATGGTTTTCTAAGTTTTTAATTGAATTTTTCTTCTTAGGTCACGTGGATTTCTATCCCAACAGCGGTGACTATCAGCCTCTCTGCCTTCTCCCCAGTTGTAACCACAACCGGGCCTGGCAGTACTACAGCGAGAGCATCTTGAGCAACCAGGCCTTTCCAGCGCTGAAATGTAACTCCTGGTCGGCATACCTCGTCGGTTTTTGCCAGTTAAACGCTAAAGCTTACATGGGATACGCCGTAGATAGATCTACAAGAGGAGTTTATTACCTGAAGACCAATGCGCTTTCTCCCTATGGCAACACTGCGTCAAGTTCTTCATAAAATGAAAACCACGGGACTGATGATGAATTTTGTTGATGATATTTATTATTATATCACACCGTCATATCTCTTTGTACGTTTATTATTCTGAACTTGTAAGCATAACTACAGGAAGTATGGAAAAGTCCAAACTATAATACAGTAAATTTAAATTTAGTCTGTCTGCACAAATTGACATAAAATTAACTATTTTATTACATTATTCTTTGAAATACATATTTTATCGACTGCATTATTTTTTACATTATTGTGCTCACTGAACTTAATCCCATTTTTTTCATTAATGAATACCTAATTGAAAGAATGGTTAGGAAGCCAGATAAATAAAAAAAATAGTTTGCAAACAGAGACATTGTAAGTTCTTAATATCAAAATAAGTAGATAAATTTAAACAGTTACCCAATATACTTGTATGAGATAAATAGAGTGCCGTAAAACAATGTTGTGGTACTATGGATACATTATTACGCTATGAATTGCGAAGTGTTTACAATACATTCGTATTCTCCCATTCAACTGACCAATTTCATTTGAAATGCGTGCGAATCCTTAATGTTAAACAAAAATTCAAAATCAGTTAAATTACCTCGACTTTTCATTCTGAAACGTCTATGTCGAATAAAGATAACACTCTAGCACAATTTAATAAAGCCGGTTAAAATAATATCTGAAAGCCAAATAAAGTAATATCTGAAATATAGAGAACAGACTAATTTGGTTATCAACCCAAAAATCTTGAAAATGAGAATTGTCGTTAAAACTATGGCATCCCAGCCTGGGAATTATTTTGAAACTGAAAGAAAGAATGGAGAATCGAAAGACCACCTAAGGTTGACGTAGCCGGCTATTCAGATCAGCTGACATCTTATTAAGCTTTGTTTCA
This sequence comes from Limnephilus lunatus, assembly GCA_917563855.2. Classification (NCBI taxonomy): domain Eukaryota; kingdom Metazoa; phylum Arthropoda; class Insecta; order Trichoptera; family Limnephilidae; genus Limnephilus; species Limnephilus lunatus. Next base: position 65,378,288 of record OU830597.1, on the reverse strand, counting down.
ATTCTGAATGATGTTCCCCATTAGTGCTAGACACAGAGCAAGTATCTTACACTGCGAAACCTGGTGCAAAACCACAAAATCAAAATTGAAAAGTTATATTAAATAAATAAATGTGTGTTTTCTCTGCCGGGTAACAAAGCTACAACTTTTGGGTCCACTGATGTCGCCGTAAAGGCGGGTTCAAAGCGCGCTGCGCGCTCAGTTCCTCAAAAGTACATCAACATTTTTTGTTTTCCGTTTCCTCAATTTGTTGAATCATGGTTCAAAGAAGTTCGCGCGGTCCACACAATTTGGCAAGTGGTCTGGGGTACGGACCTGTCCACGCGTACGCAACGAATACTTGACGTTTGACGTTTTTGGCGTTTATATCAATGTTAAAATGCGTTTTGATGAAAAAGAGATACATCATGGAGAAAATACAGATATTTTAATAGGTATCTACCTAAATATATATAAAAATATCTATTTATCAGAAATGATTTCCGACTAATATCGATTATTGCACGACTTAAAGTTACTATTAAGAATTTAGAGTGCGTAAATAATTACGTAGCATCAAAAATAGAATACCGATTTGAAATGGTCAATTTCTCCCGTGTGTCTGAAACCGATTTATAAATTAAGAGATTTTATTTACAAGTGAGTTCACGAAAGAAATAATCATCCATTACGACAACATTTTCCAATAAAACAGGTGAAATACGTTAATATATCTGCCCGTGTCTAAGAAAGCAGAGGGATATAATAATGGTTTCAATTCGTGCCTGGGTGAGACCCACGGTGCCAACTTAGTCCCTGACCGGTTTCAGTATCTAGAAGTTTTACCTTGTCACTTAGACATAACACAGTAACTAACGAATAAATACATAACAAACTACAACATATACATTCATAAGGGTCTCGCTTTCACACATTTGGAAATAAATTAACCCCAATTAGCCATATACATAATGCAAATTTTCCTGTATATTCCTTTGTTGTATATTTTTTCCCGTATTTTCTTGTTTCCTTGCCTCATTGCTGAGGCTCGCGACCCCCACTCTATTTGTGCTGATGAACAAGGCTTCTCCACTCCTCGACCACGACGCTCCGGACGCCTGTGATGCATCTGCTTCTCTAGCCACCCACTTTGCCAGTGACTACGAACATCTTTAGGTTCGACTTCTCAGTTTGGCGAGCAACGTGTCCAAATTATCTTCGGATGCGTTGCATCTCCCATTCAACTGATCAATTTAATTTAAAATGTGTGCGAATCCTTTCTATTTATACAAAGCATCCAAAAGCAGCTAAATTCCCTAGACTTTTCTTTCTGAAATACAAGTTTCAGCGTTACAACTGCTACAAAATATTCACCTTGATCAATTAACTTTAAAATATAACACATAAAATTGTTTTATGTTTTCCCACTATCTTACGTTTATTGTGTTCTTCTATGTATCTACTTCTATTTACCGATGACTTTATCTTGTTCTAAATCTGAGTATTAACAACAATAATTTTTTTCTGTAATTACCTAAACGAAGATAACACTCTAACACAACTTACTAAAGTCGGTGAAATAGAGAAAAATCTGGAATTGAAATTGGCGGTTAAATGAAAAGATCTCGAACGTTAGAACTGCCTTTTTTTACGAAAAGAAAATTGAAAATAAATAGGAAAATAATTTCCCTAAAGGCCTAGGTCATCTTAGAGGAAGCCTTGTGGAGGTTTTTTTTAAAGAAAAGGAAGCAGAGGAAGTTCTGGAAATGAAATAGGTATGAGGGGTGGGGAAGAATCTGGGGGACAGTGTGTTCATGAATCCAAGGCGATCGGTCAAAGGATTTCAGGAGGTCAAAAGACCTCCATTCAACCAGCCTCTCTCGATCCGGCTCGCCACGCAGCATGTGGGCAGATGCATCGGCCGCCAAGATCTGGACAAACCCCACCCCTTGAACCCAGGAACCCCTGCTAAGTCAAGCTACCAAAAATAGCGAACCAATTGAGGCGCCTCTCAAAGTTAAGCCTGAAAAATGAAAGTCCTGAGACATTAAAAGTATGTCATCCCTGGGAAATATTTTGTAACTGAAAGAAAGGATGGCGAATGGAAAGAGCTTACCTTAGGTTGTCTTATTAAGCTTCATTATGATTCTGAATGTTGGTCCCCATTAAAGCGATACCCAGAGGAAGTATCTTCCACTAAGAAACGAGGTGCAAAATAACAATGTCAAAATTATATATTATAATCCTAACTAACATAAACATACAACAGACCTCTCGGGGATCGGAAGCATTCTTATTTGATCTATGACATGACACATCTGCCAGACACTTATTTATCATTGAATTTCATTGTGATCTGCGGTTAGCCACATGGTGACTACTTTCACTCTTCGAGAAATGTGTTTAGAGAGGTGATGGGGCATTTAAACGTGTAACCTTACGCCTGTAAAGTTACGAGCGTATGAGTGAATGTGCTAAGAAAATTCCATTCCCATGGCTTTTGACGTAATACTAAGCGGATTCATTTTTTCAAACATTTTTATAGGCTATTGAGCTTTTGGCGATTAATTAACTGTGTGCCATTAAGTTGAATGTTGGTTATTAAACGTCGAATAGGCTAGGTCGATCATTGAAAAGAAATGCGAAGCGTATGAATCTATTACCATTTTAATTAATAATTGACTATTGACAAATAACCATGCAAAATCAACAGCCATATCAAGACAGATCTTGCAAGATGTGAGTTTACTGCTGGGTGATAATGATTTTCGCAGAGGATATTTTGTGTAAGAGATGTTGACACTTCCATAAACGATAAAGTAAATCATGTATGTAAGTCAAAATTCAATTTGTAGATGCAGAAGAAGATTGGTGGATGACGCGTCAGATAAAGATGTCGAGTAACATGGTATAGAAACCTACGTGTGGTACGAGTGCGGTTCCTATGCGTTGTTTACGGCTGCAATCTGCAGAGGAAAGGCCGCCTCGATGACAGTCTACATCCGATAGGAATGGGTTCTCTAAGAAAAAAGTTAATGGAACATCGATCAAAGATAGATTAAATATTTAATTGTTTTTTTTATTTAATGAATACATTTTTTTGTAATTTTTTTAACCACTAGGCTTATGCCCGTGTTGTATTAGTCATACATGAAATAATTCATATAAAAACTAAAAAATATTATTTTATAGAGGCAGAGAATAAAACATAAGAAAGAAGAAAAAAAAAATTTTAGGGATAAATAAAACTAAATACAAATATAAAAATAAGCTAAAAATAACAATTTTTTTTAAAAGAAGATATATATAAAAAATGGTAGGTATTCATCTACAAGAATACATGTTTATGGTCACATTTGAAATTCGTGCCATGAAAGAAATTGGAAAGAAGTTGTAATAAAGTAATTTTGTTTTTGAATATTGTTAAGAACTTAGGTATTCTTTGAAGAAAGCTCAACCCCTTTCGAATATCCAATGTTGTACATAGGCAGTAAAAACGGATTTAGAATTATTTGACCTTATGTCGGTACTCGATGAATTATATAACTATTTCAGGAGCGATGGACCAGAAATGTTGTCGAGTGAATGAGGTTTTAGTTTTAGTTACAGCAACATATATCGCTTAAAACCGCAATGAAAAACTATATATAAGTAATTCGGAACGTTGTTGTCTCTTTCAGAAATCGTTTCTAATTTAGCTACTGTTTGAGAGCCAAACTTAACCCGTTTAACTGCTGGCCAAGCATTCTGCCCTCTGGGCTATAACACTCGTAATTGCCAGTATATCCATCTTATCAAATACTATAGGTACATTCACATAAATAAAGGAGATGTGTGCAGCCTTGAAACAGAAATGACCCGGGTATTCTCGGTAAACTCGTTTATTAAAACGTTATTAAATTATTAATTTGATATTACACGACTTTAGCAAATATTTTTAAAAACTAAACCAGGTCAACGACGACTGCTCTCAATTCTACGCGTCAATTAGTAAATAAATTGAGACAATTTAAAAGCTGACTGATGACTTTAACTCTCGTTCGTACTTGCGCGATTCCACTTCACAACATTGCAGAAGGCTTCGAAGAATTTTCTAATTAACATTTGTGTTCGTTTCGTTTGACTATTTTCTTAAGGCATTTGAAATGAAGTAAGGAATGGTTTCTTGAAATTGACAATTTTCGCAAATATAATACAGGCATTTTGTTGTGTGCCGACTTATTGCATAATATCTAAATTGGATTCTAATATGTTTTTAAAGAAAAAAGTTAGTAGAGTAGTTTTCGTCGAATATTATTTAAAATGCGTGATATGTACGAGTATATTGAATTTATTGTGTATATATATAAAAAAATATAATTAGAATAATAATATAATTAGAATAATATTTTTTTAGCTCACTCATAGAATATCATCTAGAAATTGAAGGCACACACGGTGTCAAATATATATAATCAAATAGATTAAGACAATAGTGCTTTCAAATAAACGACGTACTACATTATTATTATTTTTATAGTGTCATAAAATGTAACGAAGTTCACACCCTGCTGTGCCACACAATTTAATTGTAGAACTTTCGATACCTGTTCTAAAGTATTTGACAAAATGTATAGCAAACTATACAGTGAAAGGAGTATTTACTTGTGTTCGTGATTATATAATATATTTTGAATTTTAATATTATTTGCTTTAATTTGAATTTTGATTTATTTGGTTTAACGTAGGTATATTTTTGAAGTAAAACTTCTTTACGCACGCTTGACTTGGGGAGTAAGCTGGCGAATGCTTGACGAGAGCGTTACGAAAAGTGAGGCGAACGCTTCGTTTTACTGTAGGAGCAAGAGAGAGGTGCGAGCACACATTTTCTATCTCTCTTCTCTCATAGCCAGTTACGTTACATAGTGCAGGTCTATTATCTGTATCACACTGTAGGAGCAAGAGAGAGAAGTGCGCGCGCACATTTTCTGTCTCTCTTCCTATCATATAGATGGAGCAGAAGTTTTACTTCGGTTGTGTGGTCTACAGCACGCTCGTTTTTTTACATATATAATATAATGTAGGTATGTATATTTTAACGCTTCAGACTAAACATGTCACTGCGTGCAAAATTAAATAAGCCACAATAAACACAGCCCTCTCCCGACCCCCGCAGTATTGTCAACAATAGGAAGGGAGTTAAAACATGCCACTATCGCAATTAGAGCCTTCGAGTAATAACGTACTTTTTATTCTCTGACTGAATTTACAATCGTGATGTACAATGGCGCCTACAAGGTATGTGTTAACAGTCGGAAAATGACAGATATACATATAGATGATTGGACAGCTTACACAAGCTTTGTCTCAATCAAGATTCTTTCTGTCTGTTAAATAATTTATGAGTTGTTTTTATTATAAAACAACCATTGTGAAGAAAAATAATAACCTAATCTGCAACATCTACTCTGTGCGATGTTCTGTAATATTGGGAAAGGGTGAGAACTCCTACCAGACTAAAGAAACGTTAAATAACACAAATACTATAATAATACTTTATGGAGGGTGCAAAAGTAACAAAAAAATAAAGCAAAATGTTTTGTTGATATAAATATCCTAAAAACATGGAAGAAAAGTTTAGAATGTCTTTTAGTAGATAGAAAAAGATAATAATTGTAAGACAAAGCGAGAACGAAAAACAATGTTATTTGTTCGTTTTTAAAGTTAATTGATCAAAGTAAATATTTTACAGTACTTAATTAATATTTCAGAAAGAAAAGTCGAGGTAATTTGGCTGCTTTTGGATGTTTTGTTTAACAGTAAAGATTCACACACATTTCAAATGAAATTGGTCAGTTGAATGGGAGTTCACGAATATGTTGTAAATAGATACTATTCATAAATAATATTTTTCAATATGGGAGATAGGTATGGGTACCGCCGCCCCGGGATACATTCATTGGTAAAACAACAACATTGTCATAGGTCACCCCAAGTTGTTCGCTACGTTTGGTGACTCAGCAGGTGTGCCCGGTTTCACGGGTGAGGTCTAGGTCTTGGTGGCGGATGTGTCTGTCCACTTATTGCGTGGCGGGCCGGATCGAGAGAGACTGCGTGAGGGAGGCCTTTTGACCTCTCCAGCCGGACTCTCACCGCACCGCGGTTGAAAGCATGGATTCATACATCACTCCTGGACATACTGACCCCCGGATTCCTACCCACTCACTATACCTTTTTCCTTTCGAGAACTTCCTCTCCTTTAAAAGACTCCCACACAGTATCCCTTAAATGACATAGGCCCGGAGGGAAATTATTTTTCTCAGAGTCTATAGAGCCTAATGTAAAAAAAACCTTATACTTTTTGGTCAAACCCTGCATTTTCACAGGTGGTAGCTACCCCGAAAACCCTAAAAAAAATCTTGAAAAAAAACTGTATAATTTTTTTACAAACATAGAAAGGATGCCCAATAGAAAATTCGAAATAAAAAAATTTCGCACGTTTTTTAAGCCCCCTAATATACAAGGTATTAAGGGACGTGCTTGACTTGCTTTAACCAGTGATTCCTGATATTATTTGTAGTAAAAAAATTTAATGAAATTTTGGTCTCCGGTGTATTTTTTTCCTCTATTTTTTTTCTTAAATCAAAAAAAAAAAACTTCCATATGTCGTCAATGGTCACTCAGCCGAGTGACCTACTAACTGTCAAGTTTATTAAAAAAGTATACATTTTAAAAAATCTATTGCCAAATAAATGTTTTTATTATAATATCGACCATGGGTCGGCAACCTACAGCCCCCGGGCCGCATGCGGCCTGCGAGGCGTTTGGTGCGGCCCGCAAGATTCTCATTGCAACGCATGCAATATTATACACAACGGAGTGAAAGGGACCGAGAAAGGGAGCGAAGGGATGGCGAAAGGGGAGCGATTTGCAAATCAACGTGAAAGGTTTGCAGGAGTTGAAATGGGTTGCTGAGCAAATAATTACAATGTTTGGTAATACATAAATTTGTGAGCAAGCTTTTTCAATTCTGAATTATCGATAAAACAAATACGGTTCCGGTTATCGGATTCACATTTAGACGCAATACTACACGACTCTCGTTGATTTTATTAACTACAATAAATGTCGTAAAAATATACAATAAGCGTTTTGTTTTTAAGACTTAAATATTTGAATGCAAATAGTGTAGGTTTGTTTTATTTACAATAGCTCCACACAAAGGGCCCTGAGGAAAAATATTTCCTGAGGGCCTATGTCATCTTAGGGCATGCCATGTGGAGGGTCTTTTTAAGAAGGGAAGGATATGAAGTTCTGAGAAGGAAAAAGGTACGAGGGGTCGGTAGGAATCTGGGTGTCAAACTCCCTCAACCAGTGTCTTTCCATCCGGCTCGCCACGCAGCATGTAGGTAGACGCATCCGCCACCAAGACCTGGACACACCTCAACCCATGAACCCGGACACCTCTGTTAAGTCATCAAATATCAGGTACACTGTAATGACATGTGACCCAAGTGCGGCCCGCACTAATCCCCACATAAAATATTTGGCCCTTTTATAACAAAAGGTTGCCGACCCATGATATCGACCACCATAACACGGTAGCATGGTGGTGGAAAAATCCACAAAATTATGTAACCATCAAAAAAAAAACAAAGAAATAAAATAAAAATAAAAATAAGTGCAATGTTACACAGGGTGCTAAGGGACGTAGTTGAATTACTTTAACCAGTGATTCTCGAAATTATTTGTAGTAAAAAAACGTGAATGAAATCTGGGTCTCCGGTGTCTTATATGATGTTTTTTTTTCATTTTTTTTTCTTGAAAGTTAAACAAAGAAAAAATCTTCAGCCAAACCCCTCAACCTACCTCTAACTGTCCAATACCTACTGATTTTTTTTATTGTATTTGGTAAAAAAAAAATTAAAACAACGGAAACCAAAATGTTGTTTATTTTTTTAACTCCAAATAATGTCAGAAATCACTGTAATTCAAGTACGTCCCTTAACACTCTGTATGAAACATACTTTAGGTATGCATCAAGTATTTTTTTAAATATTATAACGATTGCAGGTATATTGCATATTAATTATACCAGTATAATTTGAATGTTAAAAAATGCTACTATTATAGTCATCATGTACTATATACGAATCTTCGCATGCAATTTCTAGGACAACTATTCTTGTTTCCTACATGTGCATGTATAATTAAATAATTATATGATTTGTCTTTCTTTTGTTATTTCATACATACAATAAATACATAAATACAGAATATGGAAGTATTGCATTGCACTTCCCCTGCATACATTCTGTAATAAACTATTATTATTATTAGAATTTATATGTTGTGTTTACTAGTTTCGGTTACAACTCTTCTTCAGGAAGTTATAAACAAAACTAGTTATCACAATGTGTAAATTATGATAAAACGATTTGAAAGCAAAATAACTTTTCATTTATATAATGTTAAGCCACAAAATGATTGTTTTCTCCGATAGTGCATATGTATGTTCTGTAAAAAAATCGGTCTACATGTATGCAAGTTTCGAAAACATTACGTTATTCTGGGTAGAAATTCCGCAATTATGCGGTCTAATCATGTGAAAAGTCTTATTGATTCCGCAGACACGTTAAAAATGATTTGCCCCTTACGTAATAGTCTTTTCATCGTATTTTGAGTTGGTTCGTTTTGGGTTCGACTGTATATTTGATTATGATCTTATTCTAATGATTTTACTGCGTCTGCATTTTATTTATTTAATTATAAAAAAACATGGTATGGATATGTACGTAGATCTTGTGCAATTCTTGGAAGTTTTTTTTTTTTTTTTTAATATTTCTAATTAGTTTCTACCATAAATCAATGTTTTTACTTAATGTTTATGCTTCAAAAATGAACACTTTTCCGCCATAGTATATCTATGTATATGTACATATATAAAAAAATTATGTCTGTGTCCGTAAATCCGGAAAGTAATCGATGGATTGATTCAAAACTTTTACAGAGCATTGCATTTTATCAGAAGATTGTTTCTATATATAATGGTAAGGTCTGAAATTATGAAATTTGCATAAAAAATTAACTACTACAGGTATTTCAATTGTGTGTTAAATTGTGTGTTAATTCAACCTGTTTTAAAGACTTGTGTTGACTAGATATTAAAGCCATCTTCAGACCAGTATGAAGATGGCTTTAACAAGCTGAAAACGATTAGTATGAAGATGGCTTTAACGAGCTGAAACCGGTTACGGTCAAATAAATGAAAGTGTATATAAGTTTTATTACAATATATTTTAATGGAATTCCACCATGAATTGTCTGATTCTAAAACAGAAGTACCTAGGGTAGGCTGAAAAGTAATGCACACATGCTTTTAAAACACGAACAAAAACAAATAGCAAGATCGGGCAAAAAGTACATTAAAATACGATTCTTAAGCTTCAAAATTATATATTTATTTTTCAACATAGTCACCGTTAAGGTTAACGAATTTATTCTAACGTGTAACAAGTTTTTCCAGTAGGTAACTGAAAAATTCTTCCGACATTTCTCGAATCCAGGACTTGACAGCTGCCCTTGAGGTGAATCTTGAGTAGAGAAAAAAAAATCACAAGGCAAAATATCGGGGGAGTGAGAAGGGCGTGGAACCGGTTTAAACTTCAATCTTTGCCGAGGCTCTAATCGACGCTATTTGTTCTCGTCTGTGAAACGGCATTTTACCCATAGTTCACAGATTTTACGGTATCCTAATTATTCAAAAATGAAGCCGACACGTTCCTTGGATATTCCAAAATGGTTTGTGACACGCTTTTGAGTGATTTGTCGGTCATTTTGAATCAAATCGTGGACGAATTTGGATTGTTTTTCGTTTCTATCAATGATCGGACGTCCGAGTGGGTTTCATCAACAATTATTGCTTTTCCAGGCACAAAATCATAAAATTTCACTACCCATCGATTTACAGTAGACCTATCATCAGCATCATTACCATAAACATCCTTCAAACAACGATGAATCTCAATAAGAGTCACTTTTTAAGCAGTCAAAAATTCGATTTTCAGCATACTGTTCACATTGCGTTGACATAACACTAAAACACGTCTCCAAACTTCCGCTTCTCAAAATAAACTGGATGAATTCAGCGACCTCAAACTAGCGCGTACATATAGAGGAGGAATGCCACTTACATATTCCATCTGGCGCGCTTCTGAAGGTCATTTTGTTCACGCTGCACAAGCATATGTGCATTACTTTTCAGCCTACCCACGATGTAGGAATACAGAATTGAACCAATTTATTCGCGGTTTTTTACAAATAATTTAGTGAATCTTCATATCGTAAACAAGAATTGTTGATCACACCTTTTGAAAAGCTATGATCCGAGGGAATTGCAGTATTAAAAAGGACAAGATATTTATGTTTTTTTTCATATATTTTTCCATTTTTATTTACATTAAAACGCACATTCTTTCATATTATAATGAAAATAGAACAAAAACATTGATATAATATTTGTTTTTAGCATCCTAAAGTAATGTGTCATTTCAAAACGAGAACTGGTCGTTTGAGGTTATACTATATGACTATTTTATCTTATAAAATATATATTTATTATGTGTTATATGTGTTTTCATGAGAAGAACACATTAATAATACTTTTAAGTGATTAGTAGACATGCTATTATCTTTAATTGATGTATTTTTTGTGAATATTCTTTGCAGAACATGGTCCATTTTTATACTAATACGTCATTTACCTCTCGTAACCACTGCCGTTTTAAAATGACGTTGAATATTTCCTAAACTATCAGTTAAAAAAAAACTTTAAAAAAAAATGAAATTTTAGTAAACATAATCATATGTAAGTTATTTATTTTTATATCTCTAGGACTTAATTTGGATGAGAAAGGGTTAGTAATTACAATCTCAAAGCCACTTTGAAAAATAATTGGGCTTATATTTGATACACAAAGGTTATACTTGTACATTTAAAATATAACAATTATAATACTATTACAAGGCAATATATAATACTATGAAATATATAATATTATAATACTATGCAATGCAGATAGAAATATTTCACCATTAAATTTATACGACGAGAATGCCAGCATTCTTATAAATACCAACCAGGAATTATTAGATTCCTGGTCAAATAAAATTCTTCACGCAAAACACTTCAATTATCTCAACCAAACATATGTTGACAAATTTTCGTCAAACAAATGGTTGAGTATTGGAGAGTTGAGCGCAGAAATAGAAGGATTTATGCTTGCCATACAAGATAGAGTCATTAATACTAAAAATTATAGGAAGCATATCATCAAAGATGCAAATAAAATTGATGATTTATGTAGAAAATGTTTGACTTTTCCGGAAACTATAGAACATATTATATCGGGATGTTCTGTATTAGCGCCGTCCGAGTATACATTTAGGCACAATCAAGTTTTAAAAATAATTCACCAAAGTTTGGTAATTAAACATAACTTGATTGACTGCCGTAATGTACCATATTATGAATATGAACCAAACTCATTTTTAGAAAATGAATTTTATAAAATTTATTATGATAAAACTATTCTGACAGACAGAATAATTAGTCATAATAGACCCGATATAGTTTTACATGACAAAATTAAGAAAATAACTTATATCATTGATGTCGCTATACCAAATTCTTGTAATATTCAGAAAACTGTTTCTGAAAAAATAAGAAAATATACAGATTTAGGAAATGAAATTAAAAGAATTTGGCATTCTCAGACTATAAAAATATTACCATTTGTTATTTCGGCTACTGGCATTATACCTAGCTCTCTCATTCAAAATTTAGGCGTATTAGATTTGTCAAAAAATTTGTACATAAAAATGCAAAAATCGGTAATTTTAAATACATGTAGGATTACGAAAGATTTTTTAAATATTTATATTGAGGGATCAGTAGGATTTATCGGACCAGTTAGGATTTCATCAGAGCCGAACCCTCTGATATGAAAATATCTGGAGTCGGTGAAATATTTTCCCATTATGTTTCTGGTGGATTGACGTATTGTTCTTGTATTGTTTTATTCTTATATAGTGCAATTACATTGCGATAATTTACTAGATATTCATTTGTGGAAAAGTGTGTGGAAGGGTTTAGTCTTTCATTTGGGAAAGATTCAACCCGGACATGAAATCTGGAGCACCGTAAAAACATAACCTAAATACAGTGATTCCAAGTGATTGAAGAGTATTCAACAATTACTTGACCAAGGCAATCGTGCGATTCATCATATTTGACTGTACCGTTGGATTGATCCGTTCCAAGGTTGAAAATAAGAGAGGATATGTATCACTGCGAAAACATGGAGAAAAGCTTTAAATTTCGCTGCTATATCAAAATTTATTAGTTATTTTCAGTAAATAAGTAAGCATTTTTCATTAACTTCCTCCAGACACTACACAATGCTCTTGAAACATTCCCAACTATCAAATAAGTTCATAAATTCTTTATTTATTTTTCCGTTTTGACTGCTTAATTAAATATTTTCCAGTTAGGTTGTATGGAGTATGGAGTGTCTCACTGCAGATTAACAATTAATAATTAACTAAGGCAGCGTTAGAAAGACGGTAAATATTTATCAAAAACAGGGCGTTGGTTTTGAACGGTTCCATGCCAACTCAGAATGAAACCAACTCAAAACCATCTCAGAAATGTCATTAAAAGCTGTGAAAAAACAATTTTAAAATAGCCGGTAACCCTAACTTAACTTAACCTATTTAACCAATTAAAAAAAATATATATCATCACTCTTAAGCCTACAATACACGACATCTTTTTTCAGCCCGATTACAATTAGAGACCAAAGTCTTCATTTTTCGCTTTATGCGATCGCTATTTTCATCTCTATTTTCATATCTACGATTTCAGTTGGCATCACAGCAAACAGCATGGTTCATGTGTTGTTTGCAGTGATGACAAATGAAATCGTAGATATGAACATAATGAAAACAGCGGTCGCGTAAAGCGAAAAATGTTGACTTTGGTCTCAAATTGGAATCGGGCTGAAAAAAAATGCCGTGTATTGTAGGCCTTAATGACTTTTCTGAGGTGGTTCAGAGTTGGTTTCATTCTGAGTTGGCCGGTCACTGTTTTGAACATAGGTAGAGGCACTTACTCTAAATCTTATGTTACAAAACTTAATCTAAAAATAAAGCAGGAAAGTATGCGTAGGACGTATTTAAAACTCTCTTTGTGATTCTTATACATTTGACTCCACCGAGATTTTAAAGGTCAACGCAACTATTTTCAGCTCACAAAATCATTTCTATCATGGCAAGAGGCCTTGTTTGTTTAATGATTATTAAGATGTAGAAGAGAAAGAGTTTTATAGAATATTTGGAAAAGGCAAACATCACATTTATCCCGCTTAGATCTCGCTTCGTCCTTTTGTAAAAAAAAATCACTCGATTCCTTACACAAATCAAAGGTTCAAAGATTTTGCAGCGATTTCTATAAATTCTCACGGGTGTTTCAAATTTTAATAATGGAATGGCAAGTACCTCCTATAACAGATAGATAATATAGATATAATCGGTATTTATGAATAAAGCATTGAATACAAAACAAACCTAATAAAATATCTACAGTGAATGTCAGTAAATACGCGATGAGACTAAATCGGGTGAAGGTGACCAGCAATTCACATTGTACTTCTTCTCAGCTAGCTATTCTCAGGATGTGTGGCTATCGGAACGAATTTTGAACGAAATATTATTAATGAGCATTGAAGTTGAAAATAGGATGTTCGATAAAGAATGAATGAATTCTACATTCCTTGTGGAATAATGGATTGTGGAAGATTCAGTGTACCCCTTGAGCACAAAATTATTGCTTTTCATGATATTTCCGGTGCTATTTCTTATTTTACCGACTACGATAAAAATTCTACTTTAACCGGAATTCAATCCTCAATATCATCTCCCTTCGATTAAACTTTGTTCAATTGCAATTCGTAAGATTAATTGATCAACAAAAATATTAACCGAAAATTGTTTGACCTCTTGAGGTTGTAAAAATCTTGCCTGCCTCGCGATGTCATGAGATTAACAACAAACCATGCAACGCCATTTGATAAAAAAATCTTTCGCACCAACAAAATTTTTGAATTGGCTTCTTTTTATGAGTTTTAGATAAAGAGATTGTTTACATTAAAAAAAAAAACAGTCGGTGAACGCCGTAAAAAATAGACAAGATTTCCTTAAAGTTTAGTCTTATGACTTATTGCTAGTATCAAAGAATAAAAACATAATTTAAAAAACGGTTTCATATATAGCGATATCCATGTTATCAAAGCCGTGTTAAAAACACACATAATTAACTTTTTTTGATACTATATTAGTCTGATCGATTAAGAAATGGGGGAACATATTTCACTATCGCGGTATCAACGGCCTTAATAACTTTTATTGATAGAATGTGGAATTTTAATGGTGGGTTTTTCTTAGTACATTTATTTAGATTATTATTTATGCTTATTGCATTATTATAAAATAATATATCAGACATTTCAGAATTTCTTAATTAAAGTTAGAAATAATTATTACTATATGAGAGATTTTGAACACTAAATCAAAAAGTTTGGCAATTTTTAAGCTGAACACGTCAGATTTCAGCATATTACATTTTATTTCATCCGTTATCTTTAAAAAACCGAAAATATATTGTGGTTAATCAGTAGAATTGAATGTTTTGTGCGTTTAATGCAGTAAACTTCTTAATTAAGCAACAAATTGACTTTTTTTAACAATACTTTTTGAAAGCTGACGTCAAAAAAGAAAACTTAAAAAATTAGGATAAAACCGCTGAAAGATAAAGTTTTCAGGTATTTATTTTTTTCAATGTTTTCCGTTTGTGTAAGATTTTTGGTTGATTCCAAGATGTTCGACAAACATCACACAGTATTGTGTTAAACGTTTCTCCGAAATTGCGGCACCACTTGGAGGACTAACAATTTGAAGCAAAAGGATATAAGAGATTTAGACATACATTTTTTTTCATCTCTAAATGAGACAATTAACCAAATACTCTCCTTTTCACGATACCGTAGCAAATCGGTAAGTCACAGAAAGGTTAGTTATAACACGAGCACGGTGGGACATTTCATTGAACCGGTTTGTATGCGGAACAAAGATGCGCGGTGCAAACGCCAATCCGCCCGTTCACACTTCCGTCGTAATAACGGAGGTGGGTTCCGTCATTACGACGGAGGCCCTAGCCGCTGTAGTGGCTCTATGGAGCTGTTCACACTTGCCGGATCCGGCGTGAAGACGGATCCGTCATTTTTTGCCGGAGAGTTCGCCTACGCAGAGTGTCCGTCGTGAAGCCGGAAAGGAACGCGCTGGCTCATACATTTCAATGGAGCTGTTCACACTATACGGCGGGACGACGGATCCGTTTTGAACCCGCCACACCCCGCTTCACACTTCACCACCGCCCGCTCCCAGACGCAAGCGAGCAGGCAAACTGTGTTTTTATGGGGCGCGCGTTTGGCGTTTATAATATTATTATATAATATACATGTTCGTTCCAGAATGCGATTTTTTCTATTTAATCTCAAGAAAATATTTAGTCATATCATTCATGTTTTTTAGTCATTTTAGTTATAATAATTGCTGGATGATTTTCGCGTACTTTCTCCTTTTCAAGTATGCAAACAAAATATTCTCCCACGGTTTGAACAAATAAGGTCCGACCCCTGAAGTAATTTTATGGCTGGTATTACATCAATACATTCCCGATTTGAAGAAAAAGTTTATTATTTAAATTGTTTTTTTAAGTAGGTAGATATGTGTACATTTCAAATAGCACCTATAACTATTTATGGCAGCCCCAAGGGAAAGTTTTTGCTGTCGGCCTTTTACGGCCCAAACTAAGAGGAACTTTTATAATAGTAAAATTTGCAATATTTGCATTGCGCATTGCGCATTGCGCAGTGCGCACGACCGTCTACTGAAGAATGATAAAATGTTTTGGTCGTTTTTTTCGTAGAGTAGGATCCGTCTTGAAAACGGAAGTGTGAACAGGGGCCTAGGGCTTCCGTCATAACGACGGAACCCACCTCCGTTATTACGACGGAAGTGTGAACGGGCTCTAAGTGTTCCATTTTACTATTCAGTAGCACACTCATCAACACGGTCTTGCCAAATACAAAGCTTTAAATAAACAGCAGAGAAGTTAAGTATCCCTTTTTTATATTGCGTTTCAAGTTACTTTCATTGTAGAATAGCTTATGCAATATGTTGTGAAGATGGTGATTTAATGAGGCTATGTTTTGCCCAACACACTTTCCTTTCATCTCGCTAATATTTCTTAGTTCAGGTAGTGGCTTCCATAGCTCAAAGTTGAACGGTAATTGATTTTTCAAATTACCTAAAAAAAAAGATATGGTATTGTGATTAACCCATTTTATGAGAAATTATGATTCAGCGTGAATTATGAGCATTTCTTTATACGTTTTAACTGGCCATTTGCTCAATAGGCTGATTATCTAACTAAAGACCTGTATCGTTCTATTAAATTAGATGAATACATACTGTATAATATTTATAAAAGTCAGCCTCTCGAATAACAAAAAAAAACTATGTTGTAATTGTGTAATATTCCACATACGCCGTAATAAATCGAATGAAAAATGTTTAAACTTTTCTTTCGTAAAACAGTTTGTTTGCAACATCAAAACAAGACATTAAAAACGTTAGATATTATTTATACATCAAAATGTAGTCAGCCCTTAATAAATTGTAAAGCAACAGGATTCATACCTATAGGGGGTATTGGGATATACTGGTATCTTTTTGCTAGAATTATGTTTCGTCTGAACCACGTACTTAACAGTAGGTTCATCGAGTCCGTTAAGTAATACCCATACAAGTTTTGCAAGAACGTCTATCAGAAATAAGTTTGAACATGATGAGGTGATGCACGAAGATCCAGTTTCAAGATGTTGCAAGTCTGCGATAAATTCGCTAAACGTGTATGAACAGATTCAGATATTTGTGTCAAACAATTTACGATATTGCCACGCGGTGTCATAACCGGATGAAAATACTTAGCCACCGAATTGCCCAACAATTTAGCATTGTTCTAACTACTGATTGAGATAAACAAATTAATCATGCAAAGTTTATTCAACGAAATGAACACGTTGTATTTTCTATTGTGTTTTTTTTTAATCTGGTAGCATTATACCACCTCCTAACGTGGATTACTAATGATGGATACAAGGATAGAGTTCAGGAGAAACGCATTGTTTTGTGCACTTTAGCAATTCTTATCTTGCTGCAATCAACAATTATATTTTGAGTCTATGTTTCCATTCAATGTTGTTAGTTAAAGCTTAATGTTTGAAAAATATTGACAGATTACAGCCTTGTCGATTAAGAACTTTAAATACGTGAAAATATATTTTACAATTCATGACAACACAGATTACGGGTAACGCTGCTTCTATCATCGCCTCTGGTCACCCTTGTGAATGCAATGCATTTATTTATATTTATCTGTAAATTGAAACCACATTATATGAGTGAACCAGGCATTTAAACAAATGTGCAAAGGTACCACTCAATTACTACATTGACTCGCTCACAATTGTAATTATATTCGAAAATTTCGAGGATGTGATTTTACTCTAATTTAGAATTTTGTTAAACCTTATTAAAAATAATACTTTTTGCTATTGATGCAAGCGTGATTTGAAATTATTTTTTTACGAAATGCGTAAAATTGTTCAAGTTCAATGAACTTTCACTTTTCAGAAAATTGAAACTGATAAGTATAAATCATATCAAACAAGTGATGCAGTAGGTACCAACATTTTGTAGTAATTAAACCTTTTTATCAGAAAAGTGTATTTCATTTGTTTAGGTGTTTGACAGATTCAATTCTATCAAAAATGTGCAGATCTAAACCTTAATCACAATGATTTCTCAAGTTTTCGTTCATTCGAAAGGCAATTCTGGTCGTCTGTCTAATTATGTGTTGTGAGGCGAATATTTTATGAATATTTTCAACTTAACAAATCCTACAATTATAAAATCCCCTAGTTTTAGAAAAGGTTTGCGGAAAGTCATACATAAACCAGTTTAACTTTATGACATATTTAAAAAAGCGGTTAAGGGTAAACTTAAAATATTTCATAATATGCTCGTTCGTAGATGGCGGTAAATGAATAATTTTAGGGGAAAAAACCCCATTTGCAAGTCTTGCTGTAAAATAATATAAATATGAATTGTTTGTTTGCTCAGACAAACAATTCATTTTCGTATTTTTTAAGATGTCTTTTTCCGCAAGACACGGATGGAAAGAAATTATTGAAAATTAAAACGGCAATCCTTAATTAGGGATAGGTACATACCCATAACAATTATTATTGTCTCAGGCAACACTCTTCTATCTCCTCTCAAATCTTCATTTTAAATAATATGTGAGCCAGCTGCTATTAGCTTGTTGCATCACCCCGAAGATTCAGCCAAAATATACGATTCTACGCTCCACTTTTGGGGTTTACTTGTCACGCTGGAGTAGCTGGAGTCGTATAATACATTTCATAAGTGCTGTAGCTCTTTTCCGCCGTTTGAACAATGTGTCTATTTGGCGCGAGATAAGCTTAATTGTCGTATTTGCAAATAAACATCGTCTGAGGAAACGAAAGTGTACTAATGACGGGCCATTCAGTACTCCGTACAAATGGGCGGCCTGCTCCATTCGGATGTAATTGTTTTATAGTACGCAAATTGCTGAGATGTTACATATTTAATTTGGGCACGACGTAGTACAATGCAACAAGTATTATTGAACATATTCCAACAGTCTTCCTGGATCAGGGCTCTCCAAACTTTTATCCTAAGACTCTTCCACCAAGACTCAAAGGAACTTCGGAAAATCACTAGCCACTCCTCTTCGATCATGGTCGGTGCCACCTCCCCCCCTCCAGGACGCGGTATATTAATTTTCCATTACTAAAAAGTGCCCTGATGTGCTTTTAGATGAGTTTTTATTTGACGTGATTTACTGCATAATACAGAGACAACAATGAATACAAGCACCGTTGTAGTTCGAAAGTCGATGAAACGAAAAATAGCGATACTAAAAAGAGACACACATACATCTATAGGATTTATCCTGCGAGAGAATCAGATAGTATAATCGGTCACCCCTTTGTGCGGTTATTCGTAGCCTATCGGTCTCCTCTTCGTGCGGTGCGTTGTGGCCTCCCCCTCTTGTATACTTTGGTTTTCTGAAGGTTTTGATTCTACCGCGTGTGAATTGCACTCTCTGATTTTTTTTTAATGTTAAGGTAACAAAAAATCAAATAAAACTTTAAAAAAATCTTCATAATACGTGGTACTAAAATGAAAGAACTTGCAATCAATTATTTTTTTGGAAGTAACAGTCACTTTGTGGTTTATTATTTTGCTTGTAACCACAATTTATTATTATTTTTTAATACCGATTGGTTTCGCTTAAAATAAGCATCTTCAGGGAATAAAAATAAACATTAGTTCTACTACACAGTTTAATTTTATTTAACCTGAAGATGCTTGTGGTAAGCGAAATACATAGAGAAAAGAGAAATAAAAAAAAATTAAAAAAAAAAAAAAATTTAAATTGCAGATGGAATACAAATAATATAGTTCCATAATACATAATATACAAGCAAACAATAAGAAGAATTTAAAGAAATATATTCAGAAATCTCTTACATACATTTCGTGACTTGGTTTATTGTGGGAAAATCATATTTCTGAAAATTTCTAGCAACCCCCCCCTCCCAGGAAGGAGAAAGATACAATCAAGAACTTAAAAATATTTTGATGACACAGGAGGCCAGTAGCAGTAGTAGTTTGGTTACCCCTGTCCTAGATAGTTATTTGAAATTAGATAGTAAATTTATTTTCGGCACTCTTTGTATAAAAACTTACACTCAGTTGAAGAGTTAATAAACCAATTGATTATGAAATTCGTAACTTTATTGAGGTGCTTGCATTATCAGAGCCGTACTTACGATATGTAGTCCCCAAGGTTGAATCGGTTTTGGGGCGCAAACGGAGGTCTGGGGGTAATTTATAACCATCAGTAAATTTTTTTGAAAATTTCCTTGCAAAAACCGCAGCTCAATGCAATTTTCTAAATAAAAATCTAAGAATTAACACTTAGTTTTAATATACCGTATTAGAAGTTGATGAGTAAAAATGAAAATAATTGGAAATCATTAAGGTATTTCACAAGATTTGTTAACATTGCCATAAACAAACATATTAAAAAAGAACTAAGTTGAAATTCATGTCTCTGTTCCTAAATATGAAAAAAACCAGTATATAATTTTTTTGTATAATTTAAAATAGTTAATAATTTAAAATATAAATTATTGATAAGAAATTGTTGTCATTACTATATCTTATCTTGGAAATAGCTCAGTGGCTAATTGGTTTGCGCCTGCACCTCACACTGAAGGAGCTAGTTAGAATATCTTTACAACTTAACTTTAAACAATTTGTGGTGCGGGCCTGTAGCCTTGGCAGCCGGTTTTGCGAATTTTCATCCCAAAATATCCCCGACAAAATATCCCACGGATAAAACATCCCCTAACAAAATTTCTACTAAAACCTAATCGAATAAAAATGCGACAAAAATAATACAATACAATAAGACATCCCATAAAGACAATTATTGTTCAAAAATAGTACAATGAGATAAAAATAATACAGACATCCTGCGACGTTAGGTTAGGTTTAAGTAGATATTTTGTCGCGGGATGAAAACGCGCATTACCTTGGCAGCCTGTGCTCAAGTACTGCCCCGAGCAGCATTATTTCACGACACCACAGCTGATTTAATATAAATAAATGTTATATGAAGGTTCAATGAATTTATAAATATATAATCTCAAAGATTCAGAATCTTGATTACCATATAACATGCTGTAAGAGTAACTTACTAACTAACAATCACGCCATTTCCCACAGAGATAGGCAGAGGTGATTAGTAGGTGTAGTAGGTTCAGTATGTAGATAGTTATCAGTAATAAATATAATAATCATTGCTCACAGGTAGAGCTGCTCAATGACCAAGTTATGACACAGGCAACTACTGCAGAACGTCAGCACAGCCAAAACAGATACTTTCCCTCTCTAAATTCTCTAATGACATATTCTTTATTTTACCTTCACTACTTTCTTCATCAGTACACTGATAATAAAATATGAGCTTTTAAGAAATAACAATAATTATTATAAAAGGTACCATTTATTTCGCGGGAAAGAGATCTGTCTTTGTGCTTGACAATAAATATATATCATTTCGAAAGACAATCGAGAGGTTACGGCAGGCCAAGTGAGAACAAAAGATCAACATACCATCGCTGCAAAGTTCAATAAACACGAGTTTGCTATTTCCTTTTATAATATCGAGACATTGAGTGAGTCTGTGAACCTTTACCATTTCCAATCATGATTTGGTGTTGAATCTATTATTTATTAACTCTTCAGGGTATAAAATCATAAAAACCGTACTTATTTATTTAATAAACACAATATATTGATTTCAGAACGAGGAATTGATAACTTAGTAGATCACTTGTAACTTAACTACAATGCATACGATCTGTCAAATTGAATGATTTTATCAGCAATATTGATTTATTTTTGTAAATTATAGTCTCATGGCTTCGAAAAATACGTGATTAGCGTGAATACAGTCCAAAATAACAGATCCTGTATGGACTGTATGAATGTTACAGAATCAGAGTATTTAGAGTTAGAGAATGCTTTTACCTAACAGGCCGAGTATAATATAATTATTTTCACACCGTATGAAAATATGTAAGAGATCATCTCATCTCATATGGTATATTCTTTGTCACTTCATTTCCCGTACATTTTTCTCATAGCGTCTTTTGTCATGCAAATTCTTCTCTCTCGCCTCTGTTAAGGAACCTCCCTCGTCACTTATAGGCGAGCTTAGTAAACAGAGACCACATACCAAGGAAGATATAATTGAGAAAAATAAATAATAATTAATTTTTGGTTATGTTGAAAAGATCCTTTTTTTTAAATAAATGAAAATGGAACTAAAATTCAGTTGGTTTTTTTATAAGTGAAAATCATATACCTACCTTGAAATTTCAATGGGAAAAAATTAATACTTATTACACGTAATTACAAGCAAGTTGGCGCTGAATAAAGTCTTCAGAATAAGGCCAAGGAATCTGTTGGTAGAAAGATCATATCGCGAAGAATAAGTCCCTAGTTAAATTAATTAACTTAACGGCATTGAAAAATAATATCAAAATCTACAGTGTTTATTTTGAATAACCATGTTCCCTGAACATTGTGATAAATATGAGAAATTATTGCCTCATTAAACAGAATACCTTTATGCTTAAAGGTCACAAGTTCAAATGTCGTCAGGTGGATGGACTTTAGCAAACAAAACAAAAAATCTCTCTTTAAGGCATTTGGCCGGATATAAATACATATTGATGACATTCAAATATTTTTGAGTAAAATAATGCACACTTACTTTTCACAATACCCAATATGACTTATGACCAAGGATGCTTAGTTTGACAGCTTTGGCATTGCATATATTTTTTAACGTATTTTCAGATTATAATTGTTTGTTGATATTCAATAACTTTGTTTAAAAAACAACTCTTATTTCCTTTTCGTGTTGGTAGATATTGATTTTGACTAACTTTTTGGTTGCCTCATGGAAAAGTGCTAACAAAATAAAAAGGTATTTCGAAATATCTAATTTAATTTAATTTCACGTGTCATTGGTTAATATTTTTCCATTTTGAAAAATCTCCTCCATAACTAAAGGTGAGCTTATGCAATACGACATTAGAGATTAAAAAACATAAGCACAAATTATAAATAAACTATTTTATAGCTACCGTACTTTCTTTTCTAAAAATAATTCTGAAAAAACACTCAACGTGCGTAATTAACAATACAATGAACACGCTAAACCAAAATAACGAGTGGACGAAACGTTTTTGCCTTTGATGACTTTAGTCGTATTTAGATTGTTTAGAAGTGTCTGTATATCAATTGATGATCCTGTCAAGAGGCCATTTCAACATCCTGGTAAAATTGGCCAAAATAAATGTAATAATACCTACTAATAATTGGATTATTTTTACCTTTAAAATAATATATTATAACATCCTAACAGATAACGAACATAGAAAACATACTTAACCGGCAGGTCTTCATTCTTCGGTCACAGTTTTATAAGACAGCTTTTATACCTACAGAGAATACACGATTTTTCACGCATAATAAAAAAAATCCTGCACATTTATTTTGAACCCTGCCATGATTTTGCGGTTGCGATTTTATCCCCCTGATTGACATTATATAAATTTATTAGAAGATTAGTTGCAAAACTAAAGTTTAACACCTCAGGCTAATTTGTTCGCTTTTCGGAACAACTAATATGGGTCTCATATAAATCTTTTTGCCTCCCTTACTATCATAGTGAGAAATATGATCTAAACGGTGTTAGAAAGAGAATATATATATGCAAAACTAAAAATTAACCGCAAAAGAAGTATAATATACCTACACCTTCAGGAAACCAAAGTTTCGGATCGCAATTTGAAAAAAAAATTATGAAACTTCCGGATTTTTTTTATAGAAACACATAAAAGTGAGATGACAATAACGTTTATAATATATATTTGTTTAATAAAATATGTGTTTTTATTTTTTCGTTGTCAGTAATATTGGTTACAAAAAACGTAAGGTGAGCCATTTTTAAAACTTTTTATGTTTGCAAGCAAAGTTTTTTTATTTTAAAAATTATATATACATATGTTTATACATATATTATATATGTTTCACACATATACTATATAAAAATATATAGACATATTATATAATATAAATGATTTTTCTAGCCTACTGTTAATTATATTACCTTTTTTTAGTTTTATACTCGTATATATAAAAAAATATGTGTTACTTTACCATTAGTAATTTTTTTTTTTTTAACTACATTCGTTTTCTCCGCCTTTTTTGTCACGAGCTTTGCTCCTAAAAAAAGGTGTAAACGTAATAAACAATGTATTCTTGAAATAAAAACTTTATATAATGTATTAACCATGTAATATTTTAAAAATAAATATATTTAAAAAAAAAAAAATGTTTATGTCGAATTATAAAATTTGACAGTTTATTAACAGTTTTTAGTTTTAGGATGTGTTCAAAAAAAATTCTCTGGCAAAATATGGCTTTAACTAAGGAGTTAAATATAAAATTAGCAATACTTATTTATATTTTCACATGTATTTGCACTTACTTATAAACGCGGTGTAAATATAACGCGGCGTAATAAATATTAACACGCGCGCTGCGCGTGGCGTTTAGGTATATGGTTAAAATGGCCTTACACCAGGGTTAAGATGAAGCCATACTAAATAATGCAAAATCATACAAAATCGTATGTTTTTGTTTTGAAAATTTGACCGCTTAGAAGTATTATAGATGCTTCAATTAAATACTGCGTGTATAACATACTTTGGCCCTTAAAAATATCGGTCATTTTTTTAATAAGTTTTTTTTTATAAGCTTAGAAAAAAATAAAGTATTAGGTCTATAAAAAACATTTTCAACTGCAAACTCTACTTTTTATAAACACTTTTGCGGATATGGTTTTATTGCATAATGTGGCAAATTCAGTTTCTTACATAATTATCGCAAAAAAATTGATATTTACGCCCGAACCTCACAAAATAAAATATTATATGCATTTTCGCGTTGGCATTTTTGACATCACGGCGACAATACGACAGTCGACGAATTTGTTATATCAAAGTGAACCTTATACCATCCACCAATGAACGACTGGCAGCCGCCCCATTTTTCCGTCATTACTCCTCCGAACGGAGCGGAGAAACAACGTGTTAGGGTCCGCGCAGCTTGTTTTCGTGAAATCAATTTAAAAATTCCGTTTTATTACAATAAACAATGCATAAAAAAGGAATTAATGTTTTTTACAGGCCTTTATGAAATCAACATGTAAAAAGAAAACTCAAATATCTTTTCCAACCTTTCCAAAAACTTTTTCTCAAGTATTTTTAAACTCCTCCCATAAAAGGGCGTGAATTCCGATTTCGATTTTTTCCTGTACTAGTGGATCGTCTTAAAATCGACATTACAACACCAGCAATAGACTGTGAAAGATATCTAACTTTGTTAAAAAAATCATTTCCTAAATTAAGTTTTATTTAAAAAAACGCCTTATTACAATGAGGCGAAGGATTATTTTTAGTACATGACTCTTCTGTATGTGACCCTGACAAAGACCATGTCTTTTTATGCATAACTTACATTATTTGTGAGCTCACGCAATTCAAATATATCTAAAAAATAACGTGTATATAGCCGCCGGTGATGATGTCTGTTTGATATAAAACTACAATCAATAGATTATCCTCCTAATTTATATTAGGTGTTTGGCTGTCAATATCTTAAAATTGAATAACGACTTTCTATTACGCATTAATGCGCATAGATCTTTGTCTAACAAAGCCTCCCGTGGTGTTAAGTGGCAGACTTATTACCATAATAATGCCAACCTATTACTTATAATTATATAAAAATACACACAAAAGTTGTTCATAAAATGTGGCATTTAACTAGTAATAAAAATGCACGCTTGAACCTTTCAGGTTTTTGTAATTATTTTACCGAGCTGATATTTAACTTCACAAATATTGTTTTGAGGTACTTATTTTAAGAATGATGATTAATTTGGCTTTAAGGTTACAATTAAATTAAATTATACTTAAAGTATAGATGGGTCGGTAATTATCTGGTGATTTTTATTGTTGGAGGAATGGATTCATACGTCCGTCTTCCCTGGACACACTGGCCTCGGCCTAGGAACGAGGGAAATTGTTTTCCTCAGGAATTTCTGTGTGGACCTAATGTAAAAAAGGGTTTAAGGAATAGGAGGGGAAATCAGTGGCGTGCACAGAGTTTTTGATCAGGGTAGGCAGTAGGAAAACCGCCAAATTGATTCAAATAAATAAAAAATAAACTTGCCACAGATGGCTCCCTTCGTACAAGTTTTCGCTAAGTGTACTTGCTGCCGGCTGTAGATGATGTAGGTTTGTATTATCTAAGCCACTTTAAATATACAAATAATAATAATAATAAATAATCGCTTCATGTATGCGTATTATCACAAGCCAATCAATGGATATCCGAGGTGGCCTTGATAAAAGCAATTGGCGTTGTCTCACATTCATATTTCAGATAACAACAGATGTCACTGTCGCCACTGATTGCCATTTGCTAATTTGTTCCAGAAAGCACTGCCTGATACTAACAAAAAAACCCCATAGAAGCAAATTCAAACGACAGTTCTACTCTATGCTACGTGTATTTCGTAAACATTGATATTATATCTTGTATGAAGTTAGCTATAAGCAGAAATAATTCCTGCTTAGCCCGCATTTTAGTGAGGTAGTCGGAGGGCGCGTGTAGTTTTTAGTTACAGTTTATGTCACATTTGTAGTATGCCGTTTGATGTGGCGGTCGCGTAGTTTTGGTTGCTCAGCTTTGTCGCGCTTATTTTTGAAAGTGTGTATTTATTTTTAGCAATAATTTAATAAATTATAATATTATTTACATGCTTACGTTTTACAAATACGCTAGGGTAGGCAGTGCTTATGTGCCTATATGGAGTGCACGCCCCTGGGGGAAATAGGTTAGCTGGAAAGTGTTATGCTCTTCAACTATAGTTTAAACTTAGTTAAATAATTTTGTATGACAAAAATCCTTTTCCGAATTTTTATCCTCTAATAATTTGATGTCGAAAAAACTTGTGTCTTCTAAAATTAGGTAAAATCAGTGTCACAAAACTCAGCTTTCAGTAAAATAATGGATTTTAAGCTACAAAAAAAAATTACCTTCGTAAGTAAGTAAGTAAGTAAGCAAACGCCTCGTGAGGTCTTCTTATCACGTTTACGGATTAAACATATAGGAATAATAATACCTCTTTTCAACAATTAATTTTACCCAAACTATCCAAATATCATCGTGTAACATTATTTAGTTGATATTTCATAGATATATTAAGTAATTTTTTTAATCGCTGAACTAAATCCCGACATAATGTTAATACATCGATTTCAAGGATACTAAACTCGTCTTAACATCACCATTACCAGCTTACTTGATGATCGTTAGGATTTTACTTAAAAAAATAAAACATTCTCATAGCCTCCCGCAAAGGTCAGTGTGTTGTTTTGATTGTACATCTATATAACCACTTTCACATAATTCTGTGTCCATTAATGCTCATGAAAGAAACATAGAATGGAAAGAGAACATTAGTAACATCTTTTCTTTACGATTTTTTAATTCAAAATTTGAAAATATGTGTTATATTTTCAAAGCTCATATGTGTTATATTTTCAAAGTTATATTTTCAAAGCATCCAATATTTCAAGATTAATTCAAATCACTAAAATTAATGTACACGCATGACTTTACCTATCGTGAATCGATGAATTGGTAGATAATTATCTTAACCCAGATATTAATTTTACAATTTTGAGTCGAATATGAGTATTTCTGTATTTCTTAGACAATAAGTAGTTAATGTTAATGTATTAAGTTAAGTATCTTTAAAAAAAAATAGTTTTCGAGGCTAAAATATGTAGCAAAATGAAGTAGGCAAAGTTTATGTTTTTTTTCAATTTTAGGGGTAGGACGGGTTATTTCACAGAATTTGAACAATTCATCAGATTTCAAAATATATATTAATTGAGTTCCTTAAAGTCTAATTCACCGTTATTAAACAACCGGTTAATGAAGAAATTATAACAGAACTTGAAAACAACATTTATAGAATTTGAAATTTGATGAATTGTTAAATTTCCGTGATCAATCTGTCCTTAGAGAACGGGTTTCGTTCTTGTCCCAGCACTCAGTATTGAATATAATAAACTGATTGTACGAGTTCCGATTACCCTTTACACATTGGAAAGAAATTAGGTAAATGTTAAAAAACCTAAACAAAATTACAATTGTGTACTTGTTCAGAAAATTTAATAGAAGAAATGTAGGTTCTAATTTTTTTAAATAATCTAATTAGTCGCTGACTTGGACTTTTTTGAGTGCTTAAAAGTGTCTGAGTGGGCGTTATTTGAATACCTTTTTTTATAAATGGTTTTTTATCGACGTGGAAAATAATCAAATACAATAAATGACTTAGTCATAAATGTACCTGCTTTTGAAGATTTTTTACAGCTGGAGTATTTAACGTCATAACGTCATGGAATTGTTACGTCATTTCTATAAATACCTATAAATTACGAAAGCTTGCAACATAATTTGCATTCAATGTACCAAAGAATGCAAGTACCTTAGCAAGAATACAAACATTTAAATGATATTTTAAATCTGATTATCTTTAAGGTGAATAAAAATCTCAATGATTTTACAAAGCAAAGTTCTGTAATAGTTCACCACAATATTAGATATTACACTAGCAATGATACAAGTAGAAAACAAAAAAGTTATGAACTGTATAAATATAAGTAATAAAACAAAGATATGTATGAATCAATTAATGCGAAATTTAACCACAAAGATAAATTATGAAACAAATTAATATCTTTGTTCGGGTTATCGCGGTGTTTAATACGCCATGTTTAAGTCAATTCTGAGATTACCTCATGGTATCCGGTAATTTCATAACCATAACCAGGCTTTTTATTGATGCGATGTGTAGCGCTCTCTTCTACGAGCAGCGCTCAAGAAAAAATACCATTAATATCTTCTGTAGCCTAAGTATCTAAAATCAATTATGCCTCCCATGAGATATACAGCTTCCCGTGTCCCACGGAGGGGTATTAAAGACTCGGTATCTCAGTAAGGCGCGTTACGAACAATTATAGCCAGAATATTTACTGACAATATATAACGCTCTCTTCCACAATAGCATTCATGTAAAAAGGACGGTAACTGCATTCGGTAGACCTAGCGTCTAGTGTTTACTGTGCTCTGCTGTGTCTATACAGCTTCATGTGGCCCATGAAGTGAAATAGTAGAAAAGGTTCGGTTAGATAATAAAATATCGGTAAGCTCCCAAAATATCTAACTTATATTATAGGCCATGAAAATGTTCACAATTATTTTAAGAGAAGTTGTCGAGATTTTAGGCTTCCCAAAACTTTACTTACGGGTTCAAAAATCGTCGTTGTGTTTTGTAAAGGGAACCTTCCGAAAGCCTTAAAGTAAACCAAATTTCGTAGGGAATGTAATTAATTTTTTTGGATTTCTGTACTTTTGCACTAACCAAGATTATTTTTAACTAGCTGGGTTACCCGGCGTCACTTAGGACAGCATTCGAGAGTGTTCTGGAATGTTCCACAATAATATTCCCGATTCACTATTCCTAAAAATTCCACGATATACACCTTCCAGAATTTTCTAGAGTTCTATGAAACCTTCTAAAACTTTCCGGAAGACTGTTCTAAAAATTTCAAGAGGGCGAATCTTCCAGCCTTTATATCTTCAAAAGGATGCTCTTTAGGTAAAAACGGGTACTCTTATTCCCTAAGGGGGATAGAGATCTACCACACCATAACACTCCCTTGATCATACCGGGACTCGTTTCTGAGTTTTTGCGGTCCGCACGTTTTTTTGGACTTTTTTTAATAATATATATTGATTACTATTGTAACAGCTTACATCTATCCCTTTGACTATATTTTTACTAGATTGTATTGTTAAATGTATTCTATCCCACTAGATGTATGAAATATTTTTGCACAAATGTAAATAAACGTTTAAAAAAATAACCTGACTTGCGCTCTCCTCGAAAGCAGCGTCATATAAAAAGTACCCCATTCACCTTCTTTAGACCTACAGCCTTACCATTAAACATTTCCGAACTCAGATTCGATTTTGCACTAATACAAATGTCTTTAAGTGTGCTTCAAAAGTGCTGGCAACGTTACATTTTTGCAGACTGACACCTGAAAATCCCAGTTTTGAAAAACGTGATTATTTTTGACACATTATTTTTAATTTAACTGTTTCCGCGAGAATTTGATAAGAGCTCTGCGAAAGCGACAATAATGTTTTTTGTAGATAAATGTAAATCCCGAAAAATCATGAGAATTAAACTTGGGAGATGGGATTGCCAACACCTCTGCCATAGGTCACCCCAAGTGG
This sequence comes from Limnephilus lunatus, assembly GCA_917563855.2. Lineage (NCBI taxonomy): Eukaryota > Metazoa > Arthropoda > Insecta > Trichoptera > Limnephilidae > Limnephilus > Limnephilus lunatus. The sequence goes on along the minus strand of OU830597.1, from coordinate 65,348,072 downwards.
TTCGCTACGTTTGGTGATTTAGCAGGGATGCCCGGGTTAATGGGGTGAGGTTTAGGTATCGGAGGCGGATGACCAGGACACGCTGAACCCCAGATTCCTACCCACCCATTAAACCATTTTCGTTTCCAGAACTCTCCTCTCCTTCCTTTCCTCAAAAAAAACCTTCACACAGCATTCCCAAAGATGACATAGGCCCTGAGGGAAATTATTTTCCTCAGGGCCTCCTGTGTGGAACTCATGTAAAAAAAATCTAATATAACATTTTTTTTGGTTTTTCTCTGAGAAATATTATTATAATTTTTTATAGGACATCTTAGGACATCTTCAAAAATAAGAAATATGTAGTATATTTAAAATGCCTTCTATCGTCTTCATTCTAAGACAAATTTAAAGATTATTTAACAAATAATCTAACCTCTTCCGCTGTATAAACAATGTATATAACTTTTATGGCTGTTGAATTACATTTTGGTCAATTTTACTTTAATAGTTAGGTTTCACACAAAGGGTTGTTCATCGTTATTTAAAATTTACACCACATTTATTAGTAAGGTCGTTGGAAACTCGTGTCTATTGAGCACTATAATGTACACAGCATACAGCTTCCTATGGCCCATGGAGTTAGGCAGTCGTGGAAGTAAGGCTTAGAATCTCAGTAAGGCAGCATTACGTAGTACGTGAGGTTCCCAGGCCTAGCGAGGTCAGGTCTTGTACCAAGCAGAAGATCACTTTCGCTTTCCGTCAATGTACCCACGACCGCAGCGCTAACGATGCTGGGTTTTGATAGGCGATTGAGGACATGCGCAAGTATGTAACACTAGTGAAGCGTTATTATAATGCAAGTGACAAATTAATTCTGTATTTTTCTGACTCAATTAAAAATACACGCGTCATATTTTTTTTATAGAAAACTAGCGAGTACCCAGCATGCGTTGCAATGCCACTTAAAGAAGGAACGGGTTGAACAGGAATGTGAGAAGGAAGTACAAAATAAATAAATACAATCTGATTTTCCAAATTGACCCCATGCTTTTCCCTAACGCTACTACGTCTTCTTTGCAATCCCACCCTCTGCCTCTCCCTCTCCCCCCACCCATCCGTCGCACCTGCGTGTCCTTACCCATGCGGCCCCGTTCCCACCTTCATTCCCCTCCCGCTTTCTCTTCCTCTTCCGCATTCCCCTTCCACCTACCCCCCTCCCCCCTCCCTTGACCTTCCCTCTCCCACGAACCTTCCCTCCTATCCTTCGTTCCCCTGCCTCATCCTCACACCGCTCACTTCATCCAAATCAATATCTTTGTAGTGATATTTCTAAAAAAATAGTGCTACATAAATTATCCAATTAAACTTAACTAAAAGTATCAATAAATTTTATACATGAATTTCAAGGAACTAATATTTTGAAAGGTACATATTTGCCGCTTTGTTTACACGCTGTTTTCTAAAGTAGGTATTTTTAATATTTAATTTTGTATTTCTCTGTAAACCGCTTACTAAGCAATTAGACAAAAATGACCATTTCAATTGAAACTTAGCTAGATATTCATGTAGTAATCTACAAAACAATTACGAATATCAAATCATTTTCCATTTTACGCAACTGCTTTATGACCTATGTTTGTATATTCCTAGGGAAGTATATCGCTTTCAACCTAGCTAACATTTTTCGCGTTCCAAAGTAAGGCAGTGTGTGCAGTTGAATTAAAGAAAGGAACACAAAGATTACGGAAAGAGATGGGCAAATGTCGGATTCAAGGATGCGAAGACCTAATCATGGGACTAAAGAATTTTATAAATGGAACATAATTAGACTCTTCACATCATCTTCATACTTGCTGAATGATTGAAGAGTGTGTTGTAATGATATGAGATTCTGCAATCTTAATGGTTTTAGAAATAAACCAGGTCCTAACTATGTAAAACCTATGTTGAAAGCGGAGCTGACGAATTTCTAACACAAAGCTAAAATATACGTTTTTTAGCATTAGGAGTTTTTATTTCATGTAAACTGAAGGTATTTGATTAATATGAAGTTGAGGGATCGAATCTCACTGAAGCGGAAAAATACGATAAGAAATAATATTTGATTATTTATCTATTTTGTTTTTAAATTTAGTACTTTCATAAAACAGGCTTGATATACAAAAAATTCACCCAGGAATGTGTAGAATGTAATAATTATTTGTTAGTACAATATTAAACAACAAAAATTTAGCTTTGTTTAACTGATGTAAACAATACAAACAAGTTCAAAAGCAAAAGGTAGAAGGCATCAGTACATGAACAACATATTACTGGCACCTGTGCTGATGATACCGATTAGGTACTTAATATTGTCCGTCTTTTAAAATAAAGGGCTCCATCACATTATCAGCTTATTAAATTTTGATAATATATTGATATCAAAAATTGTTTAATCGATAAATGAACATAATATATTGTACTGTAATGTGGAATAATTTTTAAGAGATTATGATGAAAGTACCTAACATAATTGTGAGATGAGAATAATATTGTAGAACTTTTTTTAAGAGGATTTAAGAAATTAGTTTTAAGTTATAGTTTATTTGAATGAGATGAGTTTTAGTTAAATGAGAGATAAATGAAATTATAATAGTGAAGCGGAATAAATAGGATTTATGAAATTAGTTTTTAGTTCTAATTTAGTTCAATAAGAGTTAAATGAAATTATAATATTGAAAAGGAATAAATAGGAATTAATAATAAATATTTAGTTCCAGTTTAGTCATTGATATATATATAGTATATATCTATGAGTTTAGTTCAACAAGAGAAAAAATTTAGCAATAACAAAGCAATAAATAATTTACGCACTTTGGGTAAATTTGTAATCTTAACTGAATTATTAAGTTAAGATTATTAAAAGAAATAAATAATGATAGTGGTTCTCACATAATCAGGTACTTAAATCAGTTAGTAATCATATCATAATAATATGTGAATCAAAGAGCCATCAAAATATTTAATTATCACCAAGAGTTTGTAATGGTTAAAATTTCATATTAATTCTTAAAATATTCAATTGAACAAATTTCCTCTCTTAGTATCGTCTTTTAAAATTGTTACAAGCTTCGCCTAAAAGCAAAATAATAATAATTTATTTCCTTAATCGAGTTCAGAGTTCCAATCATGAATATTGATTGTAACAGTCTTGGATCATCAGCCAAGACAGATAAAAAACGTATCTATACGCGTATTTTTTCACAGGTACGACGGCTAACTGTTTTTTTTTTAAATGAAAATATTGTTAATAATAATTAAAATAATTGGATAATTTGTATAGCGCCGTTTTTGTAAAAATCACCTCAAGGGCGCTGTTGTTAATTTTTTTTGTGGTAAACTGCTTACGTTAAAATGCGTCTGTTCTCAATACAGGAATTCACAGTGAAACAGGGACAGCAAATTAGCGATATAATCTAATTAATAAATATGAATGATAAAAACGTTTGGTTTGTGAAACATCGATTATACTTGTGGAAGTTCTATAATCAATTACAAATAGCTACGTAATAGAACACCACGGAGAAGTTTCTCGTATATTGCAGCCCTCATAAGAACCCTTGGATAATAATCCTCATAAGAAGGGTGGCAGGATTAATAAAAAGGATAACTTAGGAAATGTCCAGAAATGGAATCCCGCCAAAGTCCAGATTCCAGCATTACACACACTGGTGAGATGTCGCCCCGTCAATCTCAAGTGCCACAGATTACTAACATCTTTAAATATATTACCTATATATTTTCTTTGCATTTATTGCCCAACTAATTTATTTACGTAATATTATTAATACAACATAATGTATCTATTATTAAACATACTAACATATAATTTCGCTGGTGATTCTGTCCGTAACTTCTCTTCAATAATATCTCGCCCTTGATACCAAAAAAGGTTAATACGAAAAAAAAAAAAAAAATAATTTACATCCGTGTTCGTGTTCTAACAAAAGGGGAAATAAAGATACTCGTGTGTGGAATTTAACATCTTGTTTTGTAAACTTGATAATATTATATGTATTCTTTTCGTTTTTAATTACAGCCTCCGTGGTCGAGGGGTAAGGCTCCCGACTAGCAATCCAATGGCCACAGGTTCAAACCCCGGCGTGCGCAAATAAAGCTTATTTGATTAATTTGTGTTATTTCGCAACCAATTCATTTAAAACGATAATTTGCCGCACGTTCCAGAGTGGAAGATACTCTCAGAATCGCCCTGGTGCAAGACCACCATTCAGAATTAAAACGTTGCTAGAAGTGGCTTTAGCCGTGTTTGGTAACCGGATCTGAATAGTCAGGTACTTCTTCAGCTTCCTCTTCTTCATTTCATTCCTATCCCTAATACCTTCTGCCTCACATCACAGTCAGACAGAAGTAGTTGAATCTCGTTTGCAGTATTCACATAAAAATAAATAAAATTTAAATTATTTATCATATTAAAAGAAATATTAATACTTTGTTTCCTTACTAACTTGGAACATTATTTAAAGCTATACAATATTAATATAACTATATGTTTTTACATAGTACAGTACAATAACCATACCTAATATCTTATTTTAAAAATTATTCTACATCAAAGTGTTTACTTACATAAGATTGAAAAAGCGATTTTTATTTTATTTTATTTAAAGTTAAATATAATTAAAATTAAAAGTTAAATATAATTAAAAATAAAAGTTAATTATATATATAACAAATAAATATTTAATTTAGAGTTAGAAGTTAAATATCTATGAGATTCTCCGTCCAGGAGATTGCTTTACTTTAAAACTTTTTTGAATTCACAGTAATTATTTGAGAATACAAATAAAATATATTTTTTAAATCAACCCAAATAAAAGCCATGAAATTACATTTGTTTTTTTGCTAACTTATACGTATTATTGTACAGTGCATTTTAAGCGAAACTTAATGTCAAACCATTGGTAGAATATGAATATTTTTTTGTAGAACGATGTGCATCACGATATCGATCAAAACACGTGAAAGATGCGAAAGGACCTTGAAAGCAGACTAACCTAAATCATTTTAGTGTTATTTTTCCGGAACTACCGACTTAGACAGAACGATTTGAATGATTCGGTTAATTTGACTGATCACGATCGTTATTTCGTCGAGGAATCCATAAAATGATCATGTCTTTAGTAAATGTTAAGAGGAGTCGGGAGGCGAATATTTAGTAACCTTCGGGTAGGCTTTATTTCTCACGAAGAAGCTGCTGCGGGCACTTTGTTTTTTCTAACATTTCTTATAATATCAAATGCGTGTTATCAAGAGATTAAAATCGCCATAAAAATTAAGCAGTTACCAGTAATTTGAAGGGTTTTTAAACCTTTAATTAGTATAAAACATAAAAAAATAACAGTTTTAATCAACAATAAAACTTTTTTTTTTAATTGTTATAAAAAATGTTTATTTAGTTACAAACAATTCACATGCAACAAAAAAAAAATTTTTTTTCTTAATTTTTATTCTGTCTTTAGAAAATGAGTAATTAAATTCCATTAAAATGCAGCAGTTACATAGCAAACAACAATTAGGTATGTTGATCGTCCATTATTAGTCAGACATCTCTGAAAAATCAAAATTAGAGATGAGTATGCAGTTATATGTAAAAGCGCGCCCTCTATCTGGTACTATACTCAGATTACCCATAAACACCACCAAATCTATTATAATGCACAAAAACTTGTAGAGAATTAACAAATGTTGATGTTTTATGGGTCACTAGTAGGATATTTAAAAATGTCATACTAATGTACCGGACCGTTATGCCTCTCGGTATTATTACAAAGCCTATTAAATATATAACTATGAATGTAAGTGAGGCAAAGAGTGTGTGCCAAGATCGAGTTGTTTGGAGGTCAGTCCTGTCTGTCTATCCCTGCGAAAAAAGGGCGTGATGTTTAGTTAGTTAAAACATAGACATTTGTATTATATTTTTATATTTATCATTTGTAACAATATTTGATTTATGCTGATTAATTTTTCAATATTTTTAACTTTAGGTAGCGGAAAAGTAAACAGTTCTCAAATATTTTAATAATAACTATTTTTCGTGTTATCATAAAATATCTACTATTTTCAATGCACTACGGGGTATTATAAGCTAATTGTTTTTTGTAATGATAAAATAATTATAAGTTTTCAATGTTGTACAAGGCTTAAAGTTTTCTTTGTGTTGTCTTTTCACACCATTATTTTTAATGTCCTGAATCCAGAATGATCTTAAGAGTAATGATTTTAAAAAAACAGTTACATTCAATAAGCTTGTAAACATTTTCTTACCACTTAAATTCCCAAAAGCTCATGGAATATAACAAAAAAATTTCCAACGAATTACTTACAGAGAACATATTATATAGGTATTCACAAGTTCAAGAAAACCTAAGGTGCGTGAGAAAGCATTTTTATCACTCCAGGTCATAACAAAGATAAACTGGGACAAAGTTTTTAGATTTTCACGGCCAAAAGTATTTTCAGTAAAACCATTTTAGTCAACGTTTCGGATAGCGTTGCAGTGTCCATCATCTGCCGGATCGGCACTGATGATGGATACTGCAACGCTGTCCGAAAAATTGGCTAAAGTAGGCAACGAAACACGGCATAACACCCCAAAAACCAATAACGACAAAAGGGATAAAGATTGATTTCCTTTTAACGCGTCATCCTGTTAAGTTTTAGATGTTGGTACCTACCTACCTAATAATTAAAATTTAATTTACAAAAATGGTAATATATGCACAATGTTATTTGGTTTTCAATACAAAGATTGCCACCAATATTTTATTCATAAAAATGTATGCGATAATCTGCATTTAATTCTAGCTATTGAGTTTTTTGCATATCCAAATCGATCTATTTTAACTACTACCTGTGGCGAATGAATTAGAAAATTGTATCCAATCATCTTAGATAATCTGGAAGGTACATATCCGCTTTAGGAACGATTGATATGTAGGAAGCGGAGACTTGTATACTTTTAGACTTCCAAACTTCCAAGGTCGGTGGTGGCCTGTGGTGGGAGCCCAGGGTAGCAGCTAGGTGGGGACTCTAGCCCCCGTAGTCCCCGGGCTCCGGGCCAGGCTGCAGTCGTCTCTGGTTCTCTCACAAAGCGCGACATGTTCCGCATTCTGGCCTTGTGTTGTCTCCTCGGTGAGTACTTCACCCCACTTAGTATCTGCGTAAAGTGAATGTAATAGTGATCATGGAAATAATGTTACGGACTCATCTTCGATTGGCAAACTGTGTGTGATGACACCGCTGGATATTATGTATACCCGATGGATTGTGTTTCTCTAGCATTTTATACGAAATTGTCGTTTAATGCATTTCAGTGAATTATTTTTTCGTTTCAGTTTTTAAGGCTTAATAGTAATTACATTCGAGAGTAATAAACCGGCATAAAAAAACAAATAACAAAATAACTGAGGAGGCAGGCTTCGCTTAACCCATTCTCATTATTATAAACTGTGAATGTTGGCGGAGAGCTTTTAATTCTGTTTTTCGGTGCGGGGTTGAATCCTTCATTGGGGGTGTTCAACGATGCAGAATCTTTTTGAAAATCTGAAAATGATTTTTAATGATTATTGCAATACGGATAAGCTGTTTACTTCCCTTTCAATACAAGTTATCTTCGGAGAAATTTGTTAGTACTATAAATCTTTGGGTTTATTGCCACTTTAAAAATTTAAGTTAAAACGTATTCAAAATATTAAATTACTAGTAATAAAGTGAATATTAAAATTAAACAAATGATTCATGGCAAATGCAGGTAGTATGTTAAGTACTAAATTAAATCATTGCGTTGTTCAGCATGCTTAGCAGCGTCTTTTTAAATTTGTGTACGCATTTATAAATACTTACCTCAAAATCTTGTATGTAATAGATATTTGTGTAAAATAGTGCCTGCACTGCCTGCATAATTATTCTTTGGCGGTCTTAGCGTTTATGTGTAGACACCATCAAAGCTTCGCAATGTTATAATGCATTTACTTGGTACATAATGTGACCGTAGGTTATAGGTTGTAGCTTAAGTGCGGTCAAGCCATGAAATTAATCACTAGTACTTCAGGGATAACGATCAAATTGCAAAATTCACTTCCTTTAAATATTTTTGTGCCATATTTGAATACGGGATAGATAAAATGTTTATAACATTAGTTTCTAACCATAATTTGTAAGCTATGTTTATTAGTTCAATTTTTGAAACGTAATGTTAATTTTCCATAAGTTTTAAGTAACCTATTTTAATACTTCTCGCATTGCGAAAGATTTCCTCTATGCAATGGTGATTCATGATTCAAAGGAAACTAGTTGTGCATTAATATGTTCAATGAAATGTGCAGTGAGAGGAATCGGAAACAATACCCACCATTTTCCTGAATACACTCGCACGTTCACGATTGTGTGGATACTAGTATTATTCAGTAATACGGAATCTTTGAATTGTTTTTTTCCTACGCGAAACAGTCTGGTATAATTTTATTGTATGTGTTGATTACAAAAAAATTCCTTGCATTGTTTGAGCGAGCTAGTATGTGAAATTGAAAATGAAGAAATAACATTTTTTTTACTACGAAAGATTATTCACGAAGTTTAAATACTCCACCGTAATTGTGCACTCAGGTATTGCACACAATAATATATCTCATATACCTATAATTGGTTTTCACTCGCAAATATACTCGTACGAAAGTATAAGCCCTTGTCATTTTTTTCGTACAATTAATGAAGTTCAAAAGGAAAGCTTTTACTCACATGTTATTAATTATATACAAGTTATCGTTAAATGATTTTAATTTGTCACTTGCACGATGATTTACATAATGAACTATTACTTAACAATCATCAAATCGTGCGTATTAGAAAAACACGAGAAAATTGGTCACGAACCAAAACCGCATTTGCACTCGGTACCTCCTAAACAATCTGGGCAGCAGTCTAACCACTGAGCTGTCATGTCAATTTAAGATACGCCGTGTATCTCCAATGTATTTATTGATTGGGTCAGTCTAATTCTCTTGAGAGATGTTCCGAATTACCCATGTTATTTAAAAATTCAATTCCCAGTACCTACTATGCATCTATGATGAAATCGACAGATGATAAATGCTCTGCGCGGGGCTTCGCACATTTGTAATAGAAGTTATTTTATTTATGAAAAGAAATAAGCGATTATCGATTGGTCGCGGAGCTGTTCAGACTCAGCTGAGTGCGAAATCAAACACATCGAAAAGAGTCGATGATTCAAGACGTAATGATTTCAACAGTGTTTAGAAACTAACAATAACGAACATCATTGCATTTTTCAAAGCCAATTAACCGCAGATTTTATTTTATTTCTATTTAAATCGAGGTCTGTCACACTGAAATGAAGTACGGCTTCAAAACACGGAGACCATCACTTTGCTGTTGGTCAATCGATTTTTTTGTTGTTGTTTATATCATCTGACACTTTCAGTAGTTTATTACAGCCGCTCTTGAGTAATACTCGTATTTGAGGAAAAAGTACAATAATGCTTACATTCACACATTAATAAAACAAAAAAAGCATTTTTATTGGTGGACCACGAAATACACAAAAGTGAAAGTTGTCTACGAAACTAAACAAAAAATTATTAACTTTTTTTATTTCTTTTCAAAATTCTTTACGTTTATATTATTTGATGCCAGTCAAAGGTCAAAATTTTCTTGAATTTAATGCTACAATTTATTCCAAAAGTGTAAGTCTGTTGCGCGAAAGGAGAATTATTTCAAAGTGGCAGAGTGAAACAATGCATAATCTTTTGTGCCGTTTCGTGGGAACAGATTTAAATAAATTTAAAAAAAAATCAGAAATTAACTGTTATGATTTCGTGAAGTTAATTGTCGATTCAAAAGCACGGTTTGAAGCCTTATCGATTTGATAGTGGGAACACTTTATATTTAATCGATAAAAAGGTTTTTGTTGTTAACCTTATCTGATTAACACATACTTTATCTTTGATATTTGTGGAAAACAATTATTTGAAATACAAGATTCAACGGAAATCAAAATATTTAAATATTTTTAAATTTCCATAAGGCTTAAGAAAGTAAATAATAAAATCGTGAATACTGATGCGTCGTTACTATTTTATCATTTTATCAATACGAGAACGGTGGGAGCGCGTGGGATAAAATTCCATTAAAACTATTGCAATGATAGTGTTAGGAAATTTGTCTATTAGATACGATACAATCTCTCATATGCATATGGTCATTCATAATTACATAGTATTGATCAATTAACTGTAAAATTTCTCGAGCATTAAGTAAATAAAAACGATCTAGTTAGCAGGCTCTAAACAGCTTGCTATTCACATAATTGTGAGCCTGACAGAATAAACCACAAAATGTATACAGAAAATTTGTTTTGAAATAAAAACATTATTATTAATATTAATTTAGGTATCTGCAATTCAAGTTTTGATCGAATCATCTCGCCCCATTAAATGCGCAACTGTTGCGACGATTAAGTTGTTTAAACTAATCTTGTCGTATAATTAATTACGTCTATCCAAGTTACTCAATGGTCGATGTTAGTTAATTAGTTATTTCTAATCTTATTGGATTTTATATTGAGATCACTTTGAATAATGTTTAGAAATACAGAAATGGAACGATTCGTGAAGCTAAATCTTTTGAAATAATGTTTCAAATCAGTTAGACGTTAGACGAGTAAGAGGGATAATCCGGTAAACTAAAAACTTGTAGAGAACTCAACACGTCAGAGAATAATTTTTGAGTGCACCCACAACAAATATTTTTAATTAGAAGTATGAATTCAACAACCCCTGTGGTAGTGATAAGTTACCTTGGCCTCAAACGCAGAGGTAGAGGATTTGACAACATGTCAGCGAACAATTTATTTGGAGTAATTTGAGTACATTGGCACTTCGTTCTGATGGAAAATTCTTTCAGTGAAAAAACCACCATTCGGGATCGGAACGTTGATGAAATGCTTAGCTATTTTTAGTGTTAGAATTGAAATTTAAAAACTTTTGCACTTTGTTTCACTTATTTATTGAACAAATATTATATATAACTTATTTATAGGAACAAAGTGCAAAAGTTTTTTAATTTCAATTCTAATGCAATGGAATTCCACCACGAATTAACAGTCCAAAGACTCATTATATTTAGTGATTAGGTCTGAATGGTCAAGTACTTCCAAACCTTCCTCTTTACATTCCTTTACCCACCCTCACTTCCTTGAGCCTTATAACATTACTCCATAAACAGTGTGCATAATTATATTATATATTACAGGGTTTTAACAGATTCCTAACATTATTTGGAGTATAAAATATACATGAAATTTTGGTCTCCGGTGATATTCTTTATGTTTAGTATGCAAATAAAGATATTAAAAAAAACATGGACAGTCAGGGGTGGGGTGAGCAGTTGGACGGTTACTCGGCTGGGTAACCAATGACTATATGTGTAAGATTTTCTTTTGTTTGCATTTGAAGAAAAAAAGTCACCGGAGACCAAAAGTTAATTCACATTTTTTACTCCATATAATGTGTCAAGAATCACTGTTTAGAGTAAGTAGAGTACGACCCTTAAAACCCTGTTTATAACTATGTAACTGCACCAGAGATAGGCAACACATTATTTTTATTTTTCCAAGGGGCAGGACCAACATACCAATTATCATCGCTTTGGCAAGAATGACTATACTGTTGAATCATCTGTTTTCTGAGATAGACATTATTAATTTAAACCACAGTCACTTAAAGATCGCAATAAATAATTTTTTAACACGAGGCTGCATCTTAACGGATTTTATTAATGTAATTAATTAATTAAATGCGTGTATGTTATTAATTGCAAATTGGGAAATGAATTTGGATTAACTTTTTTTCACAATAAAGAATAAATAGTTTTTTTTCATAATAAAGAATAACTTATTGACGGCCGGCGTGGTCTAAGGCTTTTGACTGGCATTCCAAAGGTCGCGGGATCGAATCCCGGCATGAGCAAATTTTTTTCATTGATTAATTTGTGTTATATCACGAATAATTCAAATGAAATAATGTATAGTATATTTGCGGCACGTTCCAGGATATTCTTAGTATCGCCCTGGTGTGAGACCACCATTCAGAAGAATTGAAACGTTGCTTGAAATGGCTTTAGCCGTGTTTGGTAACCAGATCTGAATAGCCATGTAATTCCATACCTTCCTCTTCTCCATCTCCTTTCCCTCCCCACTACCTTCAGCCTCACAACATACCCCAATTGGGGATGCAATAGACTCACTGGTTCCAGACGGGAGCAGCTGGGACTCTTGTGAGGTATTCATATATAAACAAAAAATAAAATAGAAAATAAATTTGGAAATATCACGAAAGTTTCACTGATTTCGGGCAGAAATTCTTGCGTGGTATCACGTGACAAATGGTGAAACTTGTAAAATACTCGAAAATATATCAAAAAGGCGTCTCTTAGTCAAGACCGTACTTTCAAAAGGTGGGGAATGCCGAAGAAATAATTATATGAATATGTATTCCAGGGTTGTCGCTGGCCCGACAAGAAGCAGCGCCATCGCACAATGCTGACCACCTTCCCGATACGGTGTTCTCCTGCAGGGACAAGGTCCTGGGAGGGTACTACGCCGACCCAGATGCCCAGTGCCAGATGTTCCACGTTTGTGTGAAGGTTGCAGGAGTAGGGGTGAGTGGAACACCAATCACTTTTCTTTCACACTATTTAAAAAAAAATTGATGCACCCATGGTCCAAATATCATTTAAAACAGTGCGTACAGCTTGAAACAAGTTTTGACGCTTGTTTAATCGCACATTTTTATGGGTTTACACAAAATACAACAACTGTCAAAATATGCTATCAATGGACGTAACAAAGCACTGCAATAAGATGCAACCTGTAAAATCGTAACTTGTTTGGACCTGGAAGTCAAGGCAACCTTGTAAAGGAATTTAAAATGGTAGATACATATTTTCTTGTTCATTACTTTATTTTTAAATGGATTAACTAAATCTGTTAAAACACTAACACAGAATGGTGCATAATTATGTATTATCTCATTATTTTGATTTCAGATCCAAGACTACCGTTTCCTGTGCCCTAACGGTACTGCCTTCGACCAGGAAGCTCAGATATGTGCGGGGTGGGCTGATGTCGCGTGCGAGGCGTCCGCCCTTTACTATTCCAGTGATAACTTTGACCTCTATAGAATTGGATCAGGTACGCATATATTAATAACATTTCTACGGCTTTTGATTTCTGACTGCAATGGTTTTAACAGCGAAAGGCGACAAAATTTTATCATACTCTTCAAATTTACAACGAGGTCAAACAATACATATAAATATGAAAACATTAAAAAAAATGACTTTTTCGGATAAACGCTTAAAATGACTCAAGTTATGTTCGTAAGCAGTTTCTCTATTTTAAAAAATCGTTTATACTGTTTTCATGAAAACTTCATTTGAGGATTTGCATTTGGTTTAAACTAATAATTTTTTTATTTCATTTAGGATTCGAAAGCAAGAAACACTCAGTTGCATTGGAAGAAGAATCGGATTTCCATCTTCAACGAGCGGAGCCCGACATTCTTAGTGGAGCCCATTCATCTAACTTCTTCAATAACCGAGATAATAAAGATGCACAGGATACCCCCAAAATTGGAGGACAGAACAGGAACCAGGTGGAGCCGCTAAAGAGGAAGGTCGTTAAGAAATTGCAAAGGCGACCAACAGAATCTACATACGAACCATCTTCCACCCAAAGGCAAATAACCAATAATTTTGCCGGATCTTACGGTCCCACTACAACAAGACCAACTACTGCTCGAACCACCGCCCAAGAACAACAATATAGTGAAAGTTATAATAACAAACAAAACTTCAATAATTATCAAAGTCCCAAGCAAGTTTCATCCACCCAAACCCCCTCTGACTTTGGAAAAATTTCAGTATCAACATACAAACAGGCAGATTACCAAAAAACTGAACAATCTACCACACAAAAGATTAATAGGGTTTTCAACCAACGATATCCTTCAACACCAGATTATAAACCATATTCCGAAAGCACTGTGAATTACAACAATAAACAATCCACATATAATAATGAGGCATTAAACAAAAATCCAATTTCTAACACTGAAAACAGGAACTATAATGCCGATAACGCAAATAATTATAGAAGTACTCCACAACCCGCAAGGCGAGTCGTTAGTAGGCAACGAGGCCAACAGACATACAGAAATCAGCAGATATCAAATGGAAATTTCAACTCAGAAACCAGTCCACAATCATACGACACTTCATCATCTTCAGGACAATACAATGCGAACCAATACAATGCAAATAAAAACAATAATAATAACAACTACAATTATAACAGAAATTCTCAACCGACTCAAAGGTATAACGACCAAAGCAGCTTCAATCAATATGACAATACTAACAAGAATGCGAATAACCAGGAAACAACTTACCAGATAAAATATAGCTCGCCTTCCACTACTCAACAAACAACCGCTAAATACAACAAAGATTATAACCAAAAACAAATCTCGGAATACAATAATAATTATAACAACGAGGACACCCAGGATTTCGGAAAAATTAAATCTAGCCCAAAGTATGAAGAAAAAAAGACAGCATTTACTTCTACAAAGTCACCAGTGAAGGCAAATAATTTTGAAAACCAATACAATAATATTCCTCAAACACCGGCTCCTAAATTTAATACAAACTTGCTGTACGATAACAATCAGCAATCTACCCCAGATTACTATAAAACAGATTACAATAATCAAGATTCTAAAACCAGCAACTCACCGGCATCTACAAAGAGTCAGCAATTCTCCAGTGCCGGTACATCTGGTTCCGATTTTTATAAAACTCAGCCAAAATCTCAATATTCCACACCGCAACCGTTTTCTTACAACCAAGGCGTAAGCCAGTCAAGCGAGCCAAAATCAACGGCTAATGTGCAAACATACCCAACCTCTCAGCCTTCACCATTTCAAGGTGCCAGCCAGAGCCAAAAGTTTAACGAGCAAAGATATACTGCCGATGTTAAAAAGACATCAACATCTCAGCCTTCATCGTTTGCTCAAGGAAACGGTCAAAATTATAAATTCAACAATGAACCGTCAACAGCCTACGTACAAAAAATATCAACAGCCCAGCCCTCTTCATTCCCCAGCCAAGCCGCAAGTTATAACCAACAATCATACCAGCAAAAGTCAACTGCTAATGTTCAACAATACTCAACAGCGCAACCTTCGTCTTTCAATCAAGCTGCCAATTACAACCAAAAGCCAACATCAAATGTTCAACAATATTCCACAGCACAGCCCACAAACTATAATAACCAAGGTGCCAGTAACCAAAATGCTTACGACCAAAAGTCCACACAAAATGTTCAACAATACCAACCTACAACGGCACGTTCCACTTCTCAATACAATCAGCGATCTGAAGCTAAATATCAAGTACCCTCATATAAAGAGAGCAAGCCTCAAGACTATGATGATGGACAGTACAGACCAGAAGTACACGAGCGCGAATCAGGCGGGGAATATGATGTGACAGTCAGACAACCCACAAGGAAAGAAGAGCTCTACGATGCACAACAAGAAGGAGAATTTTTGAAGACAGCCCACTCCATCAATATTGCCGCCAGCGGAAATCAGCTCGCCAGGGATCGCGCCAGGGCTCAGGCTTCCGGCCCTAGTTCTACGAAAACGGCCGTCTACCAGCAGCCTCAAGTAACAACTCAGCTGCCTCCCAGAAGAATTCAAACTACAGTTGCACCAAGAAGTGCTTCTTCCATTTTACCAGTGTCCATCACCAGTACTCAGCCGAGACCCTTCTCGATAAGGGTACCTGATACACCGGCTCCACAATCCAAGAAATTTGTCGAGTCGAAGACATCGTCTTCATCTCCTGCCAAGCCCTTGTTTTCACCTGAAGCTAAATCTGCATCTTCACCTCAGGCCAAGCCTGCACCTTCTCCTCAAGCTAAGCAAGCGCATTTACAATCGAGACCCGCGCAACAATCTCATCCAAAAGCATCTCAAAAGGCAAAAGATGTGAGTTACGATTACGCGTACTACGATAACTCAGATCATTCTGATCCCTATTCGGAATACGAAAACATTGAAGAATTCGGAAGAACATCGAAAAGACAGTGAAAAGTTGTTAAGCGGTAGAATTAAATTTTATAAATCAAGTGTGTGTGTTTTATAGTTGAACAGAACTTAATGATGCAAGGCTGTGTCAGACATTGATAAGGTTACCGAGTTAATTTAAAAATAAATCAGTATTTTAAAATAAGTGCATGAATAAAATTGCATCCAGATTTTCGTTTTCATAGAAATCTGAAAAATGCCATACCGTTTTTATTTAAGTGCTTTGTAAGACAGATTTTTTTAATCATTCATTACGATATCAGAACGAAATATTATTATTCAATCGTAAACTGTTATTTATTTCATACTATAATGTATCATCGAAATATGTAATCTGAAAATGGTTTGTATGTATAGGTTAAATAAAAAAATAAATAATCTTTGACTCATTTTATTCTGCATAACTAAACCAGATTAGATAGAAAATGTTCAATGCGCGAAGCGAAGTTATATCTACTTTATAAAATGATTGGCATATTTTTCTTTTGTAAGAAAATTGACATAACTTAAGCGGCCAGAGATTTTTATGATATCCCCGGCCACGGATAAATTTGTCTAAATGAGGTGTTACGGATACAGAATTCTGCCTGTGTTACCAAACCTTAAAACCGTTAGATAGAAAAACAGATTTCAAAGTAAATGAGCGTGCTTACAGCAAACTATTTGTTAACAAAGCCAAATCAATTATTTCGCTATCAATCTGATCCTCCTACAATCACGATTTTCCGAGTTTCAAACCAAAGTTTTTCTAGACCGAAATCAAAAGGAGGAAAGGTAAAATTCCAATCGCCATCTAGCGAATAAATTTATAAACAGAATCTCAAATGCCGGCGCAGTTAAATATTGAGCCTTTCACTAAACAGATGGCAGTCCGATAGCTGTAAATAATATTATGGTCACGTAAAATCGGTAACCGACGAGTTCATCGAAAATCAATTCATCGAAAGCAAATTCATCGAAAACGAGTTCATCGAAAATCAATTCATCGAAAGCAAATTCATCGAAAACGAGTTTATCGAAAATCAATTCATCGAAAATCAATTCATCGAATGATCAATTCATCGAATCACCAATTCATCGAAAACATTTTTTTTGTAGATATTAGAGCTGTCAAAATTAAATACTCAAAAAGGTCTGTTTAACTGAGTTATGTGTTTAGCTACTGTCAGTATCGTAGTGACAATGTAAAATGTACATATAGGTTATCTCTTCGATTTCCGATTGTCTGATACTGCAAATACCTATCTATCTAATTAATTTGTATTCACGATGGACATTTGGGATTTGTATTCTGACGATGACGAAGAAATTATAGATTTTATAAGTAGGTACCTAGACCGTTTATAGTGATAGAAGTAAACACAAGAACAAATTTTTTTGATACACTCAGTGCCAAAAAGTTTCAAAGAAGATTTCGTCTCATTAAAGAAACGACATCATTATTAGTGCAATAAATTGAAATTTCAACACCAAAAAAAACAATGCTGTGACATCTATGAATCAAGTATTATGCACATTGAGATTTTATGCAATAGGGAGTCAATTAATTACTTGTGGCAACGTGATTGGCGTCGACGAGTCCACAGCTCACCTTGTTACCCAAGCCATCACTCTCTGTATAAAAAAATTATCAAGATGCCTAATAATTCTGAGAAGCGGCAGAGAATAGCAGCAGAATTTTACAGAATAACGAAATTTCCTCGAGTATGTGGCGCCATTGATGGCACTCATGTGCGCTTATTCTCTCCTGGCGGAAGTATGGCAGAGATTTTCAGGAATAGAAAAGGGTAGGTATTTTCTATTATTACGCAGTGTGTAGCTGCAGCTGATTTACAATTCCTCGATGTTGAGGCACGGTGGCATAGATCAGCCCATGATTCTAATATAAGGGACAATTCTGCCTTGAAATGAAGTTTTCTTCGCAGAAAATTTGACAACAAAATATTGTTAGGTGACAGTGGTTATGCTCAAACCAATTATATGATGATACCACTTACGGATGGTACTATACAAACGAGAGGACAAGAATTATACCAGGGGTCACAAATAAAGACAAGAAATGTTGTAAACAGTTCTGTGATAAGAATGCATCGAAAACATTTGAGGTGTAGTTTTATTTTTTGACGCATTTCTCGCGTAAGTAGTGCATTTATAACATTCTGGTTGCGTAAGTACTTTATGATGCCAAAATTGGAGGAAAGCCATTTTCATGTTCTGAGTGTTGTTTAATTCTCCGCGAACAAACTCACTTTAAAATTAAAACCAATTCTGTGTTCAGAATGCAACGAAAAAATTCCAGGTGGGGTTTCATCTTGCTTTCGCGTTTCGTGGGAAACCATTCTCGTGTTTGAAATGCAGTTACAGTTTATAGTTGCATTTGTGCTGCCAGTATTGGAGGAAAGCAATTTCACGTTCTGAGTGTAGTTTGAAATCCACGCGTAGAGATTCACCCTGTAATTAAAACCAGCTCTTTGTTAAGAACGCAAAAAAAAATGTTAGGTGTGATTTCATTTGCTGATGCGTTTCTCATATTGGAAGTGTATTTATTAAATCCAAGTTGCATAGTTTGTACTGTCAGAAATAGAGGAAAGCCGTTTTCATGATCTGTGTGTAGTTTTATTTCCCCGCATGCCAATTCAACCGAAATTAAAACTAGATCTGGGTTCAGAATGCAACGAAAAATTCCAGTTGTGGTTTCATCTAGTGATGTGTGATCATTCTCATAAATCATTTTGGTGTTCAAAGTGCAATTATAAAATTCTGGTTGCAGAAAATGTGCAGCCAGAATTGCAGGAAAATCATTTGTATGTTCTGAATGTAGCTATAATTAAGGACTGTAGGCAGTAATATATCTAATTTTTTTATATGTTTCAGTAAAACCAGTTCTTTGCTTCGAATGTGGGATATCTAAGCAGTCACTTGTGGACTCATAGCGTAGAAAAACTTTTTCATGTTCCGACTGCAACTATTCATGTACTACAGTGGCGTACCGTGGGGGGGGCGGGGGGGGCGGCCCGCCCCGGGCGGCACTTTTGGGGGGGCGGCAAAATTTCACAATCAATAATCATCTTGTAAAAATTTGGATTGGGGAAGTCGCGGGTTCTATTCTCGCGTCAGGACTTAAAAGTTTTTTCTAGTTTATAGTTTCATAACATCTTTCTTAAGTTTTATATACTTTTAAAATCAAAATATTAATGACAGACGTTTTGTTTTTATTTCTAACACATACATTATTTTTAAATAAAAATGTAAATGGCAACAGTATCATTTTAGCTCTAATTGATAGTCGATTTGTGTTTTATATTCGTGAAGCTTTGTGCGCCCTGCTGAAAGCGCACAAAAAATTACACTTATACGGTTTTCTTCCACGTATATATCACGGTGATATATTTTAAATTTATTATCACAGAAAAGTTAAATAGCTGACAGGTGTGTGCATACTTATTCGAATTGCAGTTATAAAATTCTAGATGCACACTATCTCTGTGCTGCCAGAATCAAAGAAAAACCATTTTTATGTTCTGAGTGAAGTTTTAATTCACCGCATACATATTTAATTAAAAGCGGTTTTGTGTTCAAAATGTATAATTCCAGTTGTGGATTCATCTGACGACACATTTCGAAGGAAAACATTATATTATTTAAAGTGTTTTATAAAATTCTTGCAGACAATTTATGTGCCGCCAGAATCAAAGAAAAAACATTTTCATGTTCCGAGTGTAGTCTTAATTCACCGCTTAGAGATTTGATTAAAACCCCTTTTGTGTTCAGAATGTAAAATTCATCCGACGACACATTTCGAAGAAAAAACTTATTAGAAGTGCTTAATAAAATTCTTCCAGACAAGTTATGTGCCGCCAGAGTCAAATAAAAACCTTTTTCATGTTCTGAGTTGTTAGGGTGCCTCGATGTCGGCTTCTAAACCAACACCAGGGCCCAAAACACGTCCCTGACTAGCTCTCAGCGGGACTATGGTACTCTCTATTCAGGGGGGTGGGCAGCTCAAGGCTAGGGAACTTCTCTCCATCCTCCGGTGACCCACGGGATCCTCACTGGTCAACAATCCTCCCGCCGTAGCAGAATAATAACAATGTTAAATCATTTAGACATATATTGTAAACTCAAACACATACATAGGTTTCTACAGTACAATTCAATTACAAGAAAAGCAAATTACACAAACCTAGCTAAAGTGTTTAACTCTCTCTGACTCTCTCTCAAAACGAAACTCTCCGAGTCGTGATTTCCGCGTGGGCCCTACATTTCACTGAATTACGGACAACATTTAAGGAGGAAATCAAGATACAGCTTACATGTAGGTTGGCAGGAACCTCGTCTCATGTGGCAGCTTCATCAGGCACTTTCGTAGTCTAAACAGACCGAACTATAGTGGCAAAAGACTGATTCTACTCAAAAGTATTTCAATAATACATCGCGGCCCCATTGAATTGGGTCCGCCGGCTACCAGTGAGCCGCGAGCGTGCGTTCTCAAAGGCGCTCAGATCTCTTCTGGCGAGCGCAACGGGAATGCCGAGTGGCAGGGCACGGGGGAGAGGCAAGGGGAAACAGGATACGGGGCGGGGAGAGGCGGCGGCGGCGGAACTGTGGGCTCGCTGCGTCTTATGCTCTAGGTAATTCGCTACAGGGCGTTTCGTAACAGAGTGTAGTTTTAATTCACCGCATACAGATAAAATTTAAGCCAGTTTTATTGTTCAGAATGTAAAATTCCAATTGTGTATTCATCTGCTGACATATTTCGAAGGAAAACATAACTTTTTTCGAAGTGCAAATATAAAATTCTAGTTGCAGACAATTTATGTGCTGCCAGAACCAAAGAAAAACCGTTTTCACGTTCTGAGTGTAGTTTTAATTCACCGCATACAGATTTAATTAATAAATATATTAAAAAAAAATAATTTAAAAAAGGATCATTACCCCCCCCCCCCCCCCCCCTCCCCTTCCCTTCCTGAAGAAGTACCTATATAGGGGGGGGGGGGGGCGGCAAAATTTTCCTCCGCCCCGGGCGGCTGATACCCACGGTACGCCACTGATGTACTATGAAGATAAATCTAAAAATCACATGTTTGCCCACAGTGGACCAAACCATTTTCTTGTCACGAATGCAGTTATACAAGTTCTCAAAAGGAGGATTAGAAAATCCACAGTACGATTCACAGAAGGGAAACCTTTTTCAAGTCCTGAATGAAACTGTTTTTAAAAGGGATATCTAAGAAGTCACTTGCTGACTCATAGTGGAGAAAAACCTTTTTCATGTTCCGACCGCAACAATTTATGTACTATGAAGATAAATCTAAAAATCACATGTTTACCCACAGTGGACAAAAACCATTTTTTGTCCCGAATGCAGGGATACAAGTTCTCTAAAGGAAGATTTAAAAATCCACAGTACGATTCACAAAAGAGAAAACCTTTTTCAAGTCCTAAATGAAACTGTTTTTAAAAGGGTTATCTAAGAAGTCTCTTGCTGACTCATAATGGAGAAAAACATTTTTCATGTTCATGTTCATTCATGTACTATGAAGATAAATCTTAAAATCACATGTTTACCCACAGTGGACAAAAACCATTTTCTTGTCCCGAATTCAGTTATACAAGTTCTCAAAAATGGAGTTTAACGACGACCCAAACTGATTACGTGGACAAATGGGTCTAATTATTCAAACATTTTCACGAGCAACACATTGATGCACCTAATCTGATTTAATATTATACAATATATTTTGTGCCTACCCAGGACTTCAGCACGCATGCTGGAGTCTACTGTACGAGCGTTACTTTACTGTAAATTAAATTTTTAAGAACAGCGAAAAGCACAATTGGCATAATAACAACAGGACGGACCGCCACTGCCTCCCGTCACGGTTTGGAGCTTCAGAATTATGGTAAGCCAACTTGTCGAGGAATACTTTGCGAGGTTGTAAACTTAAAATTATACTTACAGCATTCTTGTAATTCAAAACAACCTATGTTAAAGAAAAAAAACATATTACCAATATAATTGTTTTATTTTTAAGTCTAACAACAAAAGATTTTTTACATCAGCTCCATTGAGAAATTCATAAGGACTGTAATTTTTCTAAGGTTTCCCTATGGAGCAACACTTTACTCCACTATGATTCACAAGCTTTTGATAAACAACTCAGAAAGGTTGTTAAGAGTAATGATAAAAAAATATTTAAAAATTGGTTAAATAGGTTAAGTTAGGTTAGGATTACTGGCTATTTTAATTTATTTTTTTTAGCTTTTAATGACCTTTCTAAGGTGTTTATGAGTTGGTTTCATTATGAATTATGTGAATTTTAGATATCTCTACCTAGAACATGAACAGTTGCAGTCGGAATATAAAAAAAACATGAAATGTTTTTCCTCCACTATGAATCATTCTGTGGAATTTTAAATCCTATTTTAAGAACCTGCAATCAAAACATGAACAAGTTTTCACTCCATTATGGGCCAGCTTGTGACTCATACTTGAGTAAAATGATGCTCCACTGAGAAACCTGAGGAAAATTATTCTCCTCAGGACCTCCAGAGTGGAGCTAATGTAAAAAGGGTTTTAAAATCATGTTAAATCTATAAGTATGATGATGGTTCGGATAACACTAAATATAAAGACTGCTTTTAAAAATTGTTTTGTTTTTGAAATGTTGAGAGTAGATTTGGGTCTCGTAATTTTGTTACAAGTACCTATGCAATGACTGTGTTACCAACAGTGACTAGAAGGATTTGCACGTTTTTTTTTTGTTCAAACCAAGATATTTTTTTGATTTTTATAAGAATTGATTATGTTTTTGTTATATTTCTTTAAAAATTACTTTAAAAACTGTTTTGTTTTTGAAATGTTGAGACTAGAAGTTGGGTCTCGTAATTTTGTTACAAGTGCCATATTCTAGAAGTTCCTTAATAAAAGGTCGTGATTCTATAATTTTAATTAAAAACCTATGCCATTGTAAAACCAAATATCTAATAAATAAATATTACAAGTATTTCTTTTAAAAAAAGGGATAATTTCATTTTATATTTACGATTTTATTTCCGAGAGTCCTGGGGACTTCACCAGGTAAATTGTGTATGTATGAAGTCACCGGTTAAATCAAGGGTTAAAAAGAAATAATGTGATGCGAAGTTAATTGTGGAATAATTCAGAGAAAGCAAAGTAAGTCATGGCACTCATGGCATGATCAAGTGGATCAAATACTTAAGTGCCATCAATGTTGGACCACGCCAAGAGATCGTTTACCGACAAATTATTTTAAAGAGCACACGTTTAAAAGTATCTCCTACCTGCAGTATTCTTCCGATACTGTATACCGCAACGCAACCATGAGACGATTGCATCAAATGCATTCGGGACAAGAAAATGGTTTTTGTTCACTCTGGGTAAACATGTGATTTTTAGATTTATGTTCAGAATACATGAATACTTGCAGTCGGAACATGAAAAAGGTTTTTCTCCACTATGAGTCAGCAAATGACTTTTTAGACATCCCTTTTGAGAACAGTTTCATTTAGGACTTGAAAAAGGTTTTCTCTTCTGTGAATCGTACTGTGGATTTTTAAATCTACCTCTTGAGAACTCGCATAAATGCATTCGGGACAAGAAAATGGTTTTTGTCCATTGTGGGTAAACATGTGATTTTTAGATTTATCTTCACAATACATGAAAAGTTGCAGTCGGAACATGAAAAAGGTTTTTCTCCACTATGAGTCAGCAAGTGACATCTTAGACATCCCTTTTGAGAACAGTTTCATTTAGGACTTGAAAAAAGGTATTTCTCTTCTGTGAATCGTACTGTGGATTTTTAAATCAAACTTTTGAGAACTCGTATAAATGCATTCGGGACAAGAAAATGGTTTTTTCACTGTGGGTAAACATGTAATTTTTATATTAATCTTCATAATACATGAATAGTTGCAGTCGGAACATGAAAAGGGTTTTTCTCAACTCTGAGTCAGCAAGTGACTTCTTAGACATTTTTTTTGTGAACAGTTTCACTTAGGACTTGAAAAAGGTTTTCTCTTCTGTGAATCGTACTGTGGATTTTTAAGTCTTTCTTTTGAGAACTTGCATAAATGCATTCGGGACAAGAAAATGTTTTTTGTCCACTGTAGGTTAACATATGATTTTTAGATTTATCTTCGTTATACATGAAAAGTTGCAGTAGGAACATGAAAAGGGTTTTTCTCCAATATGAATCAGCAAGTGACTTTTTAGACATCCCTTTTGAGAACAGTTTCATTGAGAAATTGAAAAAGGTTTTCTCTTCTGTGAATCGTACTGTGGATTTTTAATCTTCCTTTTGATTTTGATAACTTCTACAACTGCATTAGGAACAAGAAAATGGTTTTTGTCCACTGTGTGTTAACATATGATTTTTAGATTTATCTTCGTAATACATGAAAAGTTGCAGTCGGAACATGAAAAGGGTTTTTCTCCACTATGAGTCAGCAAGTGACTTCTTAGACATCCCTTTGGAGAAAAGTTTCATTTAGGACTAGAAAAAAGTTTTCTCATCTGCGAATTGTACTGTGGATTTGTAATCTTCCTTTTGATAACTTGTATTACTGCATTCGGGACATGAAAATGATTTTTTTGGTGTCTCTTTGTAGAACATGAATAGTCGCAGTAGAAACATGTTAAAGGTTTTATATCACTGTGAGTCAGCAAATGATTTCTAAGAAGTTTATTTGTACAACGTAAGTAAATGCATTCCAGTGTTGCTAAACATGTGAATTTTTAGATACCTACCGTTTTATAGCGCATGCATAGTCACGGTCGGGACTTGAAAAAGGTTTTTCATCACTGTGAGCCGGCAAGCGCCGTTTAAGTTTTTTTTTTCGAGAAGAAGAGTTGCATCCAGGACAGGAAACTCAAAACTTGCCGGGACTCCGGGACCTGTGTCTGAAACCGGGACAATCCCGGTCAAATCGGGACGTACGGGAAGCCTAAAAATAATAATAGGTACTTAAACTTTCTTATTTTCGAACGGAAATAATAAATTGCTCCACTACCCCTGTATTACAAGTTGTAGCTAGCATTAGCACCCCGCACACTTCCATTTCGGAGCGACAGAGTCCCACCCCGCTTCAGGCCGCCGCGCAGAAAAGTCTCGCAGTTGACAAGTGTGGGCTTCCTCAGAGCTGAAAAGAATCTAGGTATTTCTAAGTTCGCAGGTTACACATATGAGGTATGTAAGTAAAAACAAAGCAAAAAATAATTAAATAAATACCATTTATAATATACCATTAGAGAATGCATGTGCTTTGTGCTGAGCACATTATATTTTAAATTTAAATATTATGAAATTACTGTAAATAAAAATTAATCAAATTAAAATTACAAAATCAATCCAATCCATATCTCATAATTTAAAAAACTATATATTTTTATACAAATTACTACGAGGACGATTAATTATCCACGACGTCCGTTTTATAGTTAACACATTCATATTTGTTTATGAAAACCATTTTACTAATTAATCTTTGATGTAAATTAGTTTCCTTGTCCAAAGTTTGATTATCAATTTTTTTTATATATAAATTTACTGTCAACTTTTATTAACCAATGCTTTTTTAACTTCTCGGTCCGCTCAGCATTTCTCTCAAATATCAACAAAATATATTTTTTCGATGAATTGGCGATTCGATGAATTGATCATTCGATGAATTGGTTTTCGATGAATTGATTTTCGATGAATCGGTTTTCGATGAACTCGTTTTCGATGAATTTGCTTTCGATGAATTGATTTTCGATGAATTGATTTTCGATGAATTCGTTTTCGATGAACTCGTCGTGAACCCGTAAAATCTAGTGACAATCGTGCCGCTTCACAAAAAATGTTCAATCTTATCGGAGATCACCTACCGATCTTGGAACACGGATAAACCCCTAAAATACCTATTATTTTATTAAATTCATTTCAGTTTTAATGCCAACAAATTGGCGTTTATTGAAATATTATTTTTACTACCCACCATTTAGGTACATTACATTCCCACCTGAGTAGGTTTGTTCTGACTTGATAAGAAGGAGAAAAATTAATAAACTAAAAAAATAGTAAGTAAATTCAAATCTAATAAAAATTATCGAGAATATTAATTAATTCCAGCTTCAATTGCCTAAGAGAGCCCATATTTGTTTACATTAAAAAAAAATCTTTTTTGTTATCGATAAATATTTCAATTTTCTGATTTATCTTCGTGTTATCAGTATCAACAAAATTATTTCTGATTTATATGATTTTATTTTATATTTGAGTCGTCATATTATTTTCCATCACCAAACACAAAAGAGCCATGACTCTTTATGAAGAGGAAAAGTTATTATTTTTCTCTATTATATAAAAAACTTCACTGTAAACATATTAAAATAATTTGTATAATTATTATGGTAAAAAAACATGTATTTAATAAATAAAAAAGCTATTATCAGTTGGGATCGTAGGTACATTTCTAGATAGTTTATTTCTGCAGACTCTAAATACCTAGTTCATTTGGAAATCAATGAATCAGTTCGGGTTGGCATATTCCCAATAAAGAATAATTATCTTATTAAAATTCTAATCGAGACACATTTCAGCATTTTTTGTTGTGTAACTTAAATGCATCAGCTGTTCGTAATTAGGAATGAAGGCTTGATTAAACAGTATTGAGCATTTGTTTTTGATTTTATTCACAGACAGACGTTAGTTATACGATAATTCCCTTTTCACGAATTGCGCCCAAAGATATAGAAAAAGAATTCGGAATCAGCCCAGTCCAAACCTCTCGGAGCAAGTGTTAATTATCTTTTCCATTGGTACACCACACATATCCACTACGCTGAATCCGTTGCAATAAAAAAACCCGTTTTTTGAAAATGAGCTTACCAGAAATCATCTATTTCTGGAGCACGTACATAAACAATGATATTTATATGGCCGTACAATGGCGCTCCACCACTGAATTTGCTCCAAGCAAACCGAACATTTTTTTAACAAAAGGTTTATTTTATAATAACACCATTCTTCTTTCGAATTGTAACGATTCGCCCCAAGTACTTATTTGTACAGGGAAACCGAACTTAAATTCATTATTAGCAATCCTGGGAAGGCTCGGGATTTAAAAAACCACGGAGCCAAGCGGCTGTAATGTCAGAGATGTAAAAAAAAACATCGACATCTATTATTTGTACTCCACAAACAGCGTTCGGCTAATGGAAAAAGTTTCGGCACAATTGTGTTCTGTTAGAGACACAACTCAACCTCTCCTGCGATGTAATTTTTCGATTTTTGTAGAAAATTCTTACTCAACTCCTGCCCTTTTAAGTCTCGATTATTAGACGTTGTAAA
Source organism: Limnephilus lunatus (assembly GCA_917563855.2). Taxonomy (NCBI): domain Eukaryota; kingdom Metazoa; phylum Arthropoda; class Insecta; order Trichoptera; family Limnephilidae; genus Limnephilus; species Limnephilus lunatus. The sequence goes on along the minus strand of OU830597.1, from coordinate 65,320,507 downwards.
TCACTAGACTCGCCTCCGAGTAAACGCAACACATTATTTCCTCGATAACGTGAAACTTGACTCTCCACGGAAATGGACCATCCGTTTGAAAGATACTGGATAATAAAAATGTGTAGTTTGATATCAGATGTCTTTAAAGGTTTTATAATGTTACTATTACTAAATATTTGAGAAATACCCTCATGACAAAGATTTGACAAAAAAAATTGCTGATAACACTGTATATATAATATGGCACGGATAGTAATCTTAAGAGCATAGACGTCAGATGGGAAAGTTGCGTGTGTTCTATTGGTATTTCAATGGAGTACATATTCCTTCGGCACAGATCAAAAATGTTCTTACACTTTTAATTGACTTCAATCATTAAACTGGTCGTTTTTACGAACTTTTTTAGTTTATGATTTGCCAGGTATTGTGTTTCCTTGCTCTTAGAGAAAAGTATAGTCTTTCAAAAAGTGGTTCACTACTTCTTTTTCGTAAAAAATATCATTCCAAGCCGCCATAGCTCAGTGGTCAGAGCTCCTGACCGGCAAATCAGAGGGACACGGGTTCAATTCCCGTTGGCGGCCAGTATCTTTTCTCGGAAGATTTTTTCAATTTAGATGAGTGTTTCAGGCTGATAATTATTGATTATAATATTTGTTAAATATCATTCGTTTAGGTACTATCCTCCATAATGACCTGTCTCTTGTATAGAGTAAAAATATAAAAAAGCGCAAGAAAACCATTGTTTCATTTTAGTTTTTTTTTTCTGTAACTTAAAAAGTCATAGTTAAAACTTTGACGTGTCGCTAACGGGTACAAAACGGAATTAAGGAAACACACACCCTTCACTACTAGCTCCTCACACTAGGCCTGATATCACACACACCGATAGGTAGATCTAGGAATTATCTACTATCCTTGTAGTTCACAATTACTCATTTTGCATGCGGTGTCCAACAATGGATATCCGGAGATGGGCGAAATTTCTTTAAAGATTTTTTTTAAAGAACATAGATTAGTAACATTAAAATAGCCATAAAATAAAACATTATTTTTATTTTATTTTTTTACATTGGATACTTTTTACAATTTTCTTTTCCATTCATAACTTTAAACTGTTAGGCACCACTGATATGTCCGATGTACTCTACTGCCTACTTGTATTCTGCTTAGACAAAAATTGTTACACTAAGAATTCGCTGCAGTATTAATAGGCTCAACGTGAATCTATTTGTACAGAAATTACTAAAAATTAAAACTATTTTTAGTTATTATCTATTTTAGGGAAATCAAATGTTTACAATTGGATTAATTTATACATGTATAATTTACCTTACTGAGAAACCAATTATAGATTTTCTCATCATACTATTATATTGTGTCTAGAAATTAAACAGTTATCTTGCAACTAAAAAATATTAATTAATATTTTTAATTGATGAACTTGATAAGACAAGATTTTTATGCATAGTACAAAGGGTAACAATTATTATAAGCAATAATTATCAGCCTGAAACACTCATCTACCTTGAAAAAATCTTCCGAGAAAAGATACATGCCGCCAACGGGACTTGAACCCGTGTCTGTTTGCCGGTCAGGTGCTCTACCACTGAGCTATGGCGGCTTATCTAATACCCGCCAAATAATTCAATATATACTAGTGTTTCAATCAACAATTACTGCTTATTACATTTTTCCACCTCAAAACAACCAACTTTATTTTTGTGAGAGATGCATTGTTAGTACTAAATCTCTCGCTAGGTGGCGTCGAGACAAATTATGTCTACATTTTATGGTGAAATACTTTAACTTGTCAACTATTAATTAATATTTTAAATTGATAAACTAACGTTTTTTGGTTTATGAATTAAAAAATAAATTAAAAAAACTATCAAAATTAAAAAATTAAATTTATTACCCGCTAAGCAACCGCAAGTAGCTTGTCAGTAGTGCAAGTAGATTGTCAGTGTATACATATGTATATATAATACATATTATGTATACATATGTATATATAATTTATATTAAAGTTAAATGGATACACGACAAATGCCCGTATTTTTTGTTATATTAGCTCCGTTCAAGAGGCCCAGAGGAAAAAATTCCCCTCCTTCCGAAATCATTTTTGGAGATGCTGTGTAGAGGATCTTTTTAGGAGAGGAAGTTCTCTGAAGGAAAAAGGTGTGAGGGTTGGGTAAAAATCTGAGGAGTCAGTTTGTCCAGGAGTGACGGACATATGAATCTATTCCCCCACTGCGGGAAGTCGATGTTCCGAGATAGTCCTGCTGGAGAGATCAAAAAGTTTAATTAGTAAATTAAAAGATCGTGTAAGGTGTAAGTTAGTAACAACGCCTATTGTAAGGTTAGAAAATCATGTATAAATTTAAAAATAAAAATCATGATCGTTGTTTAAAAAATCAAAAAATAAATTTAAAAAATCATTATAAATTAATGAAACATGTAAGTTAGTAACAAAAATTATTGTAATTAGTAAGTAAAGGATATGTAAGAAAGAACGCAAGATTTATACTCACAAAGATATAGAAACTGAGAAATGAGAGAGAATGAAGGAATGAACAATTTATGTAATAACAGTCTTTAAGATATAAAAAGTAAACATATTTATGACTCTTAGTATTACATTTTGGGATTTTAAGAGTTTTTTGGTATCTTGCTGATGCATTGAATCGTAAGTTACGAGTATAACTGTATTTCTTTGTAAATTTGAAGTGTTGAATATTTTTTTATACATTTTGTCTATTGTAGGTACATTGAATATTGAAAAAAGAATTTCAGTAAAAAATTTAGACGGTTTTTTCAAGATTACAATATTATCATATTATGTTCCTCCCCAGCCAATGATACCATATTGTAATATAGATTGAACAATTGCATAGTAAACTCTTTTTAGGTTTTATATGATTAATTTGTGTTTTTCGCAATTTATTCGTTTAAAATAATTTATAGTATTTTTGCGGCTGTGGAAGATACTTTAAGTATCGTCCTGATACCACCATTGAGAATTGAAACGTTGCTTAAAATGGCTTTAGCCGTCTTTGGTGACCAGATTAAAATAGGTAACTACCCCCCCACTACTTTCAGCCTCACAACTTACCCCAAATGGGGATGCCATAGTCTCACTGGCTCCAGAGGGTTGGGATCAGCTGGATCTCTTGTGTCGTATTAGTATAAACAAGTAAGTTTATTAATATAAATAAAATTAACACCCCAACTACATAAAAACGAACCATAACTAAACAAAATTACATAAAATGTAATAATATACGAGGAAATCTATAATTGGTTTCTCAGTTAAATAAATTGGTATATAAACCAACCATTTTGTAAATTACTCTGAAATAAATAAATAAATATTCCCGCTTGACAATAAATTTCTAATAGATTCACTGTTTTTTAATGTATCCCAAAATGAAGTAACTTTATTTTGAAAGTCGATAAAAGACTCAGATTATAATATTTCCAACAATACTATTTTGTGCGTAAACACAGTAAAAGTTTTTTTCAAATCGCTTACAAATAGTTTTTTTTATTGTAAACTGCACTTACCACTTGACGAGAAACTAAATAAAGAATACATTATAAATAAAATGTTATTGTCACTTCATTTTTTTCATAAAAAAATAATATTTTCTTAATTGACAATCCTCTACCGTGTTAACTGTAGCCAAGAATCATCACGGAGTTGGTCAAATGATAATGAACTTATAATAATACTAGCTTTTACCCATGGCTTCGCTCGCATAGTATTAGTGGGAAATTACTGGCATAATTATTGTCATAATTGTTATTATTCTTGCTATTTTGTCTAATAGAAAATAATTATTGTTAAATAGAAAATTTCAAAATTTGAGAATGACATTTCGCAAATAAAAATTCTATTTTTGAAAATATTTCAATTTTAGAAATAGAAATTTATTTTAAGTACCTACTCCCTTTATTAGTATTTTATTCATATTTGAATCCAGAGTAACCTAAAAAAATAAGAAAATGACAGCCCACGTCAAACGCTATGTTTTATAGCAACGTTATGCTTTTTGTTCGGAGAATAAACATTTTTAGAGATATGTAGATATTAACTACGACGCCAAAAAAGTACTCTTTTTAATCACAACAAAGCACTCTTTTTAAGCCTAAAATAAAAAAAACATTGTTTCCAAGGTAACAATTTGTTTGACGTTTGCAATAACTCGATTTTGTTAGGGACAGAAAACGTATGATACATAATTTCGTAACACCACAGCTCATTCATAACGCCAGAGCTTACCAATGTATTAAGCCGTTGTTACTCGCAAATAATGTAGCTTTCGATTAGTGAAAGAATTTTTAAATTCCATTCGATATTTATTGCGTGAAAGGGTAAGGACCATCCAACCAACCAACCATCCATACAAACTTTCGCATTTATAATATTAGTAAGATAACTTATAATAAAATTTAGGCGCATTAGATTTGTCAAAGTCAGTCATTTTAAATACATGTAGGATTACGAAAGATTTTTTAAATATTTATATTGAGGGATCAGTAGGATTTATCGGACCAGTTAAGATTTCATTAGAGCCAAACCCTCTGATATGAAAATATTTAGAGTCGGTGAAATATTTTCCCACTATGTTTCTGGTAGATTGACGTATTGTTCTTGTATTGTTTTGTATTTATTATAATTATATAATGCACTTACATTGCGTGAATTTACTAGATAATCATTTGTGGAAAAGTGTGTGGAAGGGTTTAATCTTTAATTTGGAAAATATTTGACCCGGACATAAAATCTGTAGCACCGTAAAGATAAATTATATACCTAGTGTTACATTACAAAATTAAAAAAAAAAACTTGTATCATTGATGTCGTTATTCCAAATTCCTGTAACATTCAAAATACCGTATCTGATAAGAAAATATACAGATTAAGGAAATGAGATCAAAAGAATTCGGCATTCTCAGAATATAAAAATATTACCATTTGTTATTTCGGCTACTGCCATTATACCTACGAGTCACTCAAAATTTAGGCTTATTAGATTTGTCAAAGAATTTATATATAAAAATGCAAAAATCAGTCATTTTAAATACGTGTAGCATTATGAAAGATTTTTAAAATATTTATATTAAGGGATCAGTAGGATTTATCGGTCTAGTTAGGAGTTCTACCGAGCCGAACCCTCTGATATGAAAATTTTGAATTATTTTCCCATTTGGTCTCTGTTAGATTGACATGTTGTTCTTGCATTGTTTTGTATTTATTATACTTATATAGTGCACTTACATGGTGGATTGACAAGGTGATCGTTTGTGGAAAAGTGTGTAGAAGGGTTTTGTTTTTCCTGTGGGGACAATTTAACCCGGACATAAAGTCGGAAGCCTAAATAAAACGTCTTACGGATAAAACATCCTCCATGAAAATATTTACCAAAACCTGACCTAACTTTACAAGTTGTCTTATTTTTGCCCTATTTTACTATTTTTAACAAATAATTTATTGTCTTTTATTTTATGTCTGTATTTTTTTGTCACATTTTTTTCATTAGGTTACGTTTTGGTAGATATTTTGTTAAGGGGTGTTTTGTCCGTAAAATATTTTGTCGGGAACATTTTGTCGGGGATATTTCTTAACAAATTAGAAATTTATTGTCGATTAGTTTGCGACGTATAACGTAAATAAATTATTGTGGGTCGATATAAGCGGATGATGCCAGTATTATTATATGATGATCGTTAAGTGTGATGTACAAAACACTATACAAATTGTTCATGAACCACAATCAACTGTTTCTCTGTGGAAACTGAACCTCATTTGCGCCTAAACAACGTAAATGACAGCGGAACCTCAAATACATCAAATGTTCATCAACCACCGCCAACAATGGCGGTTGACCAAACATCATATTGGACGTTCATTCAATTGGAAAATGGAACCAGGTAGGTGGACCACAATAATATAATAATATTGAATTGATTCCTCGTAAACGACCCCCCGAGAATAATAATAATATTATTTCGAGAAACATTGTTTTGCCATAAACATTTTCACAGAAAAGTCCCGAGTGTTGGAAGTTACAAGTGTTCGCCAGGAACAGTATCAGCGTTTTTCAGAACCAAACTTTCTTATCGAAAAGCCCTGACTGGAATAACATTATTCCACCCCTGTTTATTTATTATCAACGGAAGTTTCTTTAAATGCACGTTTGGAATTTATTTAAACACCTATAAATAGAAAAGAGCGCTAAGAAAGCTACAAGCCTTGTAATAAATTTTAACATCTGTTCGCAATCCCCAAAATCGTAATTCTGTAGCAGATAGATTTTTCTACCATTAGGCTTTACCTACATCGTGCTGTTTTTTTCGACACCGGATAACGGATAACGCCCTCCGAGAGCTACACCATGCTGCACTATCGTGCTGAATTTTTTTTGATCTGTTTGTCATCGTCTGTCTTTAGCGTAGTATGTTCTAGATCTTGATGGACACGCAAAATTTAATATAAAAATGTTAAAATGTTCTCCATGTTAAAATCCGAAGGTATGATTTTTTTAATGTTGGTGAAAAATTTAAAAAATGACCTTCTGACATGCTGAAAAATCAGGATACAATTTTTTTCGCAGTTCCAGACTTTCGTATAAGTGTAGTTAGTATGCAGAAAATTTGAATGTTGGTTAGGAATTCTTTCCGTGAGACAGGGCTTATTTTATCAGCTTCTTAATAAAACAGCATGATGTGGCCCAGGCCTTATATGTCAATGGACTAAAAGCATCTATCTCAATCAATAGCAAAATATTGGCGGTAAAAAACAGTGCAAGATCGAAATTTTGACTTACACAGAATTTTTTTTTTTTCTTGTCTTGCTTTCGTTACATTTTAATTTATTTATTTATTTGTAAGAAACAAATAGCTTATTTATTTATTGATTAACACCCTTTTTCGGGGCTTTTACATATGAATGGTAAGAAATGTGCAGTATTTGCTGTACATAACTGAACTGCCTCAGTAAAAATATTGCATGGAATACAAAGATAATATATATATATACTAGCTTTTACCCGCGGCTTCGCTCGCATGGTATTAGTGGGAAATTATAATAATAATAATAATGATTTATTGTTTTCCTTTCTTTACAAACATCTAAAGATAATGATATCCTCACTTGGATTTCCCGTGCTGAGGATTTCATTTACATATTATATTTTAATTATAAGAAATTAATATGAATTTGTTATAAACATATAGGTATTATGTAGTATTTTGTTAAATAATTAAAAATTAAATAAAATTGTGTTTTTTTTTTATAATTCAGTTCAGTAGATTCGGTTTTAGTCTGTATTTGATATCAGTATATTTTCTATTTCTGTTCTCCCTATATTTAGTATCCAGCTTTTTATTTTAGATTTAAATGTTATACTGTTGAGGTTTTTAAGTGAGAGTGGCATTTTATTGTAAAGTTTAATACCATAATACAAGAAGCTTTTTTGCCCAAATGTTGTGTTAGTAGTTACTTGTTGGATATGTTTTTGACCATGAGATCTAGTGTACTAGCATAATTATTGGCATAGTTGTTATTATTCTTGCTTTTTTGTCTAATAAAAAATAATTATTGTTTAATAGAAAATTTCAAAATTTGAGAATGACATTTCGCAATTAAAAATTCTATTTTAGAAAATATTTAAATTATAGAAATTTATTTTAAGTACCTACTCCCCTAATTTATTCTGATGATTTCGCCTCAAGTAGGAATTAGTATTTTATTCATATTTGAATCCAGAGTAACCTAAAGAAATAACAAAATGACAGCCCACGTCAAATAATTACATAGCAACGCTATGCTTTTCGTCCGGACAATAAACATTTTTAGAGATAGGTAGATATTAACTATGACGCCAAAAAAGCACTATTTTTAGGGTAAATTGTCTAATTAAAAAAAAAAAACATTGTTTCCAAGGTAACAATTTGTTTGACGTTTGCAATAACTCGATTATGTTAGGGACAGAAAACGTATGAAAAATAATTGCATAACGCTACAGCTTATTCATAACGCCAGAGCTTACCAATATATATAGTCTATGGTACTCGCAAATAATGTAGCTTTCGATTAGTGAAAGAATTTTTAAATTCTATTCGGTGTTTATTGAGTGAAAGAATAACACTCATCCATACAAACTTTCGCCTTTATAATATCTATAAGATAAGATATATATATATATATATATATATATATATATATAGTCAACTGAAGTCAAGCTAACATCAGTATCTTATTATCAGTAGCTAATGTTGCTTGGAGAAGAAATTTTATTGAGCCTTAAAAATAATTTATGGTAAGGGGGACAGGAAAAGGAATATAGTATAAGGATAGGAGACGCACCCTATATATTCCACACTCTCGTATTAATTTCAATGGTACGCGTTACTTCTATTCGATATTTCTGAAGGGAATTGCTGAAAATGTCGGTATTGTGAATTTTTTTACGCACATGTACGGGGAATTTGTTGCTGCTTCTACATGTAGGCAAATGAAATAAATTGTACTGTTGCTCTTGACGGAATACGATTTTTTATTATATTGGTAAGCTCTGGCGAGTCCAGGCCATTATTCAGAATTTTAAATAAAACGATTTGGTTAAAAATTAATCGTCGTGTATGAAGGGAGTTGAAGTAGTGCAATTTAGTCAATGACATTATATAAATAGACTCGCCATAGTCTCACATACTCACAATATAATGTGGAAAGCAAGCAACACTCTTTTGTTTTCAGCGGTTTTCAGTATAATTTCTAAATTCAAAACTTTATTCCTGTGTGATAAAGATAGTCAATCAAAGAATGTACGAGTATGAATGTCATAGATATATGGTAGGGCGGCTTATTAATTTCTTCGCCGAATACTGCTTTCACATCACGGGTGTGACTGAGATAACAAGATACTCTCACTGGGTTACACAATGGACAGGGAAGGGTAAAGAGTACAAAATTAATTGTAATAATTGATAATAATAAGTAATTTGCGTGTGTTTACAAATGAAGTGTTATTCCTTCGCCTTTACGACTATTTGCCGTATAATTTAAGCATTTTCTCATCACACAGGAGGGCATTTTGGCTTTGCAATGCAATTTACTTACTGGTAAGACACGACCTCACTCGACGCGTAGCAGTTTAGTATTAAAGTACTAAAAATAGAGACAGCTACAATCGTCTTGTGTTTGGCTTCCCACTTTTAGATTTCTACCCCACGTCCAGTATTAATGTCATTGAATTTAGTAGATTCGGTGTATTTTGAAAATTGTAAATTTAGTTGAATTAAACGACAAGAGCTTCACCTGTTCAACACTGCCACTGGAGCAAACAGTGTTTGGGTATTTCCTTGTTGATTAGGAAAATGACTGGTTTTAAAAATTTCTATCTATCGAATACACTGTTATCATTTTAATTTGTTCAAACCTTGAATAGGGTACAGAGTACAGGTATCTACCGTGTAGTTAGGAAGGAAGCAATAAATTATGTATAATTACTACAGTTACCCCTATTAACGAATTGATGACTGTTTTGTTACGGTCCTATTGGTAAACTAAAGTACTAACTTCAAATCCAGTAAAGGAAAGACGTTATGACGATAATTATTATTACGATTCCGCCCCGCGCCCTACCGACGTTATTGAACGAGGGATAATAATAGAAGGGTGTTCGTGTTCATCCCCGATTTAAGGCTGTCCCTCGATTTTGAGCACTCCAAATTAAAATTAGGGATTGGAGGTGAAGGGCTAACATTCTTCCATAAGTTGTCATAGGACCCGACACGATCCGGACTTCATTGTTATATTTATTAGGTGTTGGATATTAGTAATTTTATAATTACATCTTTAAACTAACTCTTAGTATCTTTAAAACGCTGATTTCTTAGTAGTATTATTAATTATAACAATATGATTTCGACGATCGAAAAAAGTTCACCCTTGGCCTTGTGATAATCCCGGTGGGTAGAATGATTTTCAACTCCTTAGGCTAATTTGTTCGGTTTTCGGAACAAATCATATAGGTCTCATAGAAACCGGCGTGTCTCCCTTACTGTATGATCTAAACAGTGTCAGAAAGATAAAAAACCACTTAATATTCGAATCTAAAAATTAATCACTAAATAATTAAAATGTATGCCTTCATAAATCCAAAGATTCCACCCGCTATAAAAAAGGGAAGTTTTTATTAATTATTTTTACTTTTTACATGAAACTACAAAAAGTGAGTTAATCTTAATATTTGTAATACATTTGCATAATAAAATAAGTGTTTTTTTCCTTATCAGTAATTTTAGTAAGGAAAAACGTAAGATAAGCCATTTTTAAAACTTTTTTAAGCATACAAAAAATCTTTTTTTCGAAAATTATATGTTTACCTCGAATTATAAAATTTTAAAGTATTTTTATCACCTTTCAAAAACAGTTTTTAGTTTTCAGATGGGTTCAGAAGTATTTTATTTATTTGGATTTTATTGCAAAGCCGAAATATGTTGACCTCGAGGCTTTAGTGGTTAAAAAAAATAAAATTGTATGACAGCTTTGAAACTTTCGAAGTAGAAATTATTAAATAGAGTTTTAGTTTCGACCAAGACTAAAGAAATTCAGCAGTTAAAATTAGTTGTTACTTTCCACATGTAGGTACTTATTCAAGACACCAAATATATTAAATGGATCACTGCTAGAATATTGTGCAAAGTCACACAGTGTTTGACTTTTCGGGTAAAGAAACGCGCTCACCCGTGAATCAGCCAAAAGGGGATTTTGGGTGACATAACTACGGTAATATCTAAAGAATTTTATTTTTGTTTCAGTACATGAAAACTCAAATAGGAGTGTCTTGAAATAGGCGCACGACGTTACTGTATTACCGAAGTAAAAGCCGTACTACCCCGTAAATTTATCTGAAGCTTACAAAATAAAAAGTACCGAAAACACGGACGGGACGATATCTCGCTTATAGTCTGTTGGGGAATACGTCGCGTCGCCTGGCTAGGGTAAGGATTTGAATCACCCGGTATATGGTCTAAGAAATTGAGAGTTTATGTCGACAGTTATTGGGCTGGTAGTTTTCCGCGACGCTATTTACTGTTAACATTGCATTACAGGATGATTGCAAAAGGCACTGATTTAATTTAATGAAATGTACAAACTGTTCTAAGAATACACTATTGGAAAAGGGAATGGGCTGCAAATATTTTTATAACAACAACTTTGTGCACTCGAAAAGCAGCGATTCTAAAAAACATTTGTCGTTCCAAACATGTTTTGATAAAGGAAACAAGCAATTCTGAAAATAATTTCTAAGTTATTGTTTTCGAATAAGGTGTTAATTCCTTATAATTTGGTCCTGGATAAAGAGGCTTCATGATTCGAATGTTTTCAGCAAAACACGAATAATTGATCACTTAAGTGCTTTTAATAAACAAGTCGGAATGCTTTAGCGGCATTCTGCCAGTGTAGGGATTTTACAATTTTAAGCAAACAGTAAGGATTCGAGGCTTAAGAGGATTACAGAAATTTATTCGTATTACTTAGTGAGCGCAGAAACCGTGGATATTTACTGGATACTTCGTTCACGGAGAGGGTCAGCCGCGCATGGGGCGGGGGAGGGAGGGGGGTGAGGGTGGGGAAGTTCAGGGAGGACATCGAATTATTTACAATTGCACGGAAATGTTTTGCATTTGCATTGGATGCATAAATTCCCATATTACTTGGGGTGAAATACTAATTTATAGCTTCGATTACAAAGCGCCAGGTGGTCAGTAGACCGTGAAACAAAAAATGATTATTTTTAGCTTCTGAATTTTTGTTATTTGTTTTTTTCAGGTTTCTGTAAGTTCACCTTTAGATAGTCAAATATGCGCTGCATATACATATACACAAGCAACGTCCTGCATAGACATGTTTTGAATGTCTAATGTATCAGAAAACTACAAGCTGGTAATACAAGTAAATATTTCACACTTTGCGAGGTTTCTTTTTTAACAAATTATTTTGCAAAAGGTGATTTTTTTCCAAAGAGTTGTTATTTTTATTAGATATCAAATACGTCCCATAAAGCTAAGTATACCATTTATCTATCTATCTATTCTATATCTATAAATAAAAATAAATCGCCGAAATGTATGTACGCGCATAACTTCCTTGCGCACCAAATTGGATAAATTTTTTTTGTGTTCGTTATTGTCAGGACAAGGACGAAATTTGTATAAAAAAATTGCAATAGGTGGCACGCGAGCTATTTGAAAACTGAATGTACCGGAACTGAATGTTTTGAATGCTGGACGGGAACCTGGGAGGGGGGAGGGGATCTCGGGACGGGGGGTTTACGGGACGGGGGAAGAGGGGAAGTGGAGTGGGGAGAGGGAAGGTGGAGGAGGCGGAGTGGGAACGCGTGAGGGGAAGGGGACACGGGAGAGAAAGGGGAGGCGGAAGGAGAACGGGACGAATGGGAAATGACACGCAGTGAGAAACTATTTATTTATTAAATGGCATAGCAAGCCATGCCGAGAACTAGCTAGTAATCAATAATTATGATCCTAGTATTCACCGTACATCAATTATTAGGAACAATTTCGACCGATCAGTGGCTGAGTTTGGATGCGTCTGATTTCCACCCAAATATCGTGAGTTCAATTCCCCAGCTGGCTAAGTCCCCCGTCACAACACATACCTACAATATTTTACGCTTACTGTGGAGAAAGTAGGAGATTTTCAAATTATTGTCAGGTTATTCGTAACTCAACAAAGTTTATCTATCTTAAAAAAAATAAACGTAAATAAAAGAGTTATAACTAGTGACTTAAATTACTCATATTTATTATTCGTAACCAGGGAATATTTATCTTTCATCAAATAAAAGAAAGAGTTTGGAAAGAATGCTCCAAATTTAAGCTAATTTAAAATATAGCATTATATAGGTACATAAATTATGTTATACGATTTGTTTATATAAATCCGAAAAATTATCGAAAGGTTAATTATCACGGGCTATGATGAAGCTTGGAAATTGACACAATACGCAGAAAACCACATTAAGAGGTTTAAGGATGGCTAAAGAAAGAAAAAAGAGCAAAACTATATTCAAGACGAAAAAATAATCACACTGATACTGAAATATATTTAATACAAAAACGTGGCCGTTAAAATCCCAAACAAGAGACGGTGGGCTTAGAATTAATTAGGTACTCAGGTACCTAATTAATTACCTCCTACCTATAAGACCATATTGTTTGGTTAATATATCTTTCATTAGCTCAGCGAGAAAACGCGTTTAAAATTTTTGAACAGTCTTGTAGCAACACCTAGTTAATAATAATAATCACTGTTTATCAACGATTTACTCTTAATATAATAAACATAATTCAAGGCGCACTGTCCCGAAGCATAATTGAAAATCAGAAGGCTTCAGCAATAAAAAGAAATGAAAGGCGGCGGGATACTGATAATAAGAGGTGGATTTAATTAAAAATTAAGCCCAGTCAAAGGCGTGATTCGTAATTTCGGAAGGAAAAGCAGTTTCGCGTGTCAAAAGAAACCTGGATTCTTTTCATTAAAAAAATGTAAATTGGAACGTACCAACCCTCCGCGGGGTTCACATCTTTGTACCGCGCTGAGGTGCAAGCGCGCGTGGTGAGAGGTTGGGGGGGGGAGGGGGAGGGGGGTATATTTACTCATTTTCCAATGCCCCTCCGGATTGTTATTGTAATGGAGGTCTACTTCCGGTTCTGCGCCATTTGAAGATTGCACAAGCACCCATATTTATAATTCAGGTTTATTAAAGGACTGACTATTCTCATCCGCGACGATTCCGCGTAAATGTTTTGAAACGTACATACAGGAAATTGTAAGAACTGGAAAAAGGTTTTATAACTCGGTTAGATAATGTGTTTATTTCAGTCAACTTATTTTAAGCCCAGTTTTATTTTAGAGAGAAAAACGTTATTTTTCGAGAATTTTTTCGAAACATTAAAAAAGGCCTTTCTTTCACGGAAGGTTTTATTTTAGGTGTGATTCTTAAAAGTTAATAATAATAAGAAAATATTTTTTTAAACGTAGCCAGAATAGAGTAAAAACGTAGCTAAGAGAGCCTGAACTGATTTTGAAAACTAACCAGATAAAATGTGGCAGTATTTAAAATTTATACATTTCGTTGTAGCACAAGCATCGCTAGATAGCAGTGTATGTATACAGTGGCGTAGCTAGCATGGGTGGCATCCGGGGCGGAAATCGTGGTGTCACTTCCCCCCCATTAAAGTTTACTTTGAGAAATCCAAAAAACAAATTTCGACCTATTAAATATATAAATATATTACTAGTTAGTCAAATTTGTAGACAAAAATTTCGCAATCCTCAAAATTAAAACACTTTTAAAAACACTAACAGAATAACAACTTATTCAACAATCAATTAAATAGGTAATAATTCTCTTCACGAGTTCCCGTCAATCACAATTTACGAAATAAATGAGAATGACACAGGTGATAAGCGCAGGGGAAGCCCTCACAAAGCCATAGTAAGAGCTAGGAACGAAAATAAAACAACAACATTTTTGGAGAATCCCGACCGACTGAGTCGTAGAGCTACAAATAACAGAGTTCAGAGTGGAGTTTTCAATTCTAATATACTCCAAAATTCTGAATAAAATCATTTACTTGCATGAAAACATAATTTTAACAACCTATACTTAGATAAGTTTTTAGATTTTCACGGCCAAAAGCATTTTCATTGTTTGTTTTTATGTCATGTTGCGCTACCTCCTTCTTTAGCCGACGTTTTGGATAGCATTGCAGACACTGCAACGCTGTCCGAAACGTCGGCTAAAGAAGGAGGTAGCGCAACACGGCACAACACCCCAAAAACAAACAATGAAAAACCCCATACTTAAGTTAAAACCAGTTTTGTGTTCAGAGTGTAACGATAAAATTTCAATTGTGAAATAGTAAAGGTGTCCCCGGCTTTGATTATTAATGCACGCAGTACACGAAAATGGTTTACCTCCGATCTTTGTAGCACATAGTCTGCAACTTTAAAATATTGCACGTGGAACTCGAAAATGGTTTCCTTTGAAATATCAATTGAAACTCTGTTCATCTGCGGACCCATTTCAAAGGAAACCATTCTCGAGTTTCACTATTGCAAGATACTCCCCGAGTTGCACGATATGAAAATTTCGGACTGCGTTCTGCAAATATCGAAGGAAAACCATTTTCATGTTATTGCTGTAGTTTTAATTAAAACAAGTTACCGAATACAGATTCAATCTTAAATTGAAACCAGTTTTGAGATGATTTTTAAATTTGAGTTGCACATCGTACGCTCCAAAATTCGGAGGAAAACCATTTGCTTGTTCCGTGTTTAGCTTATATCTGGAAAAATGTTAGTAAGTATAGACCGGGTCAACGAATAAATACACCGTCCAGACGCCATACTCACGTAACGTCGCCAATCAAAAAACTTTTAATTTTTCAAAATTAGGACTAAGGCAAAAATCTGATTTGAGGATTACAATTATACTTGAACATATAGTTAAATCATTAAAAATATACAGTATCTTTATTTTTAGTAATCCTCAAACTAGATTTGAAATAATACTTAACCTAATATTGGATAAAATAATTTGGGTATTATGATTTACAGCGCTAGTAATGCGAAGGTGACCTCTTATCCAAAGAATCGACAACTGATCGAAATCTGAAGGCGCTCTTACATTTGGTAGACGAATTACCTTAGCTTGCGAAACTACCCCAGTGTAAGCAGCTAATAGTTTGGTATAAATACTGTCCGCAGTTGACTTGGTAATCGGTGTAAATAGCGCTTCGTGAACAAATTCGAATTCATAAAAAACGTTTTCTGAAATCCTCCAAATTATTCATTATTCCTTAAATATTTATTAACGTACACCAAAGCATACAAGCATAATTTTATGGTAAATGGTTGTTTATCAATTGTGAAAAATTTAAAACACGCTTATCAGTAAAAGGAGGGTTTTGTTTAACGTAATTACATGATAGCCGTAGTATCGTCGGCTCCAGACTGTTAGAACTCGGTCTTGCATAAAAGCAATAATTACGCTTTTACAGCAATTCTACTAATATAAAAATGTGTTCAGAGTGAACATGCTATTTATTATGAATGCATATGCCGACGCACGGTTGAATTGAACGGATTAAGAATATGAAGCCTGAGCTTGCCAATTAATTATAACTGAGGTAACCGCACGTCTCGGATTAGCCTGGATTCGGGATCTCGCGGGGGTATTTCACTTGGAGGGCGGGCGGGAGCACGACAACATCACCCACCCTGTATACTGTACCAAACAGTGTGTAACATTTACATGCTTATGTTGTAAAGGACTTTGTGTCATTTAGTTGATTAATGATTGCACTTGTACCTACCTATAGCGGAAAGTCTTACGCTCATACATTAATCTCGTGCCTTTTCCTGAATATTGAGCATGTTTCAAGTAATAATTTTGATACAATATTTTACATTTCATAGTACAATCCAGTAATGTTGGCCTCACTGGGTTACTTACACGTGCTGCGGCCCCCATTTTATAATGTTAGAGTTTATACATAATACATTTTGGAAAAAAAATATGTTGGTGACGAGAAAACACTACAAAAATTAAGATAAATTTAAACTATAAATAAAGATAAAAAATTAAAATAAAGTAAGAAAAAAAAATGAAAATCGGGATATATTATGATTTGCGTTTTTGTGAGTGTTGCTTGTTTTATATTGGTTTTGTGTGTTGAGTGTATATGTTTTATTCTTTTATGTTATAAAATTTTGGTAATATTGTCATTTTGGTGCGTTAATCCATTTTTTAAAATTTTGTATCTGAATTTATTTTTATTTGCCTCAATTTTTGTTTCAAGTGAAAGACTATTGAATGCTTTTATATCATAGTATTTATGGTGTATTTGACCAAAGGTAGTGTTTACAGTCGGAGTTTTTATGTTTTCTTTGTACGCTTGTCAAACCGGTCTGTTAGTGATATTTTGTGTTTGTTAGAGTTAGTTTAGTAGTGTTTTAACATATAAATTCCGTGTATCTAGTACGTCACAATATAAAGTTAAAAGAATTTATAAGTTTTATTTTGATCCGGTAAAAATTCAGATCAGAAAATGTTGGTTTTGAGTTCACTTTCAGATGTTGACATTATCAATTTATTACAATTCAAATTTTGGGAGATTACGAGGTAAGTGACTTGGAGCCAGGACTCAGGATAGAAGATTGAAGAGTTATAAAACGAAAAAGATTTAAGACAGATGAATGCTGAAGAAGGTTTTTGAATTTTAAATGAATAGATGTATAAGCATTATGTGCGTTTGGAAGAGTTTTAAAAGTTGAAATTGAGTACGGTGTTGAATTTCTGCTGTTATGCGCAGCGTATATTACATATTTTGCATTTCCCAAATATTTTCCCTTAGTGCTATATACCTACTGCACAAAGTTATCTTCAGTTTGTTGATCTTCAAAAACCCAAAAGTCAAAGAGAATACGTCCAACAAAAAAAAATTAATGCTACAAGGAAACCATTTAGCATTACCTTATAATATGATATTGAAATTAATAAAAACGCAATAATACTATAATGACTAAAACCGCATAACCCCTAACCCCGTGCAGTCTACATGGTTAGATATACTTACCTACCGGGCGCCGCGCTGCTATAACAGTTATAAATTGAAACATATTTTAATTGACAGACGGTTTGTTGTCCTGTCTACCGCGCATCTTGCCACACGAAGAGACCGCAACTCTCTCGGTCGAATCCGATTAATCAACCGCCACCCTCAGAGCCAAGATGGAAAGCTCTCCCCGGTCATTCGGACATCTACCTCCGCAGACCAGCGAGGGCTGGTCACCATTGCAGCTCTTCTCATGGCGTCGGGCGATGCCCGACCCAGACCAGCCACCAACTACGTAAGAGCTTATCCCTGGTATTGTTAAATCCTCGTAGCTTCCGAAAGAGGTTTAACTTCTCGTTTGTTCGATTAACTAAGATTACTAGATTCTAGGTAAATACCGCATAAGCCACCTTGTATTGTAGAGCACAAATTGTCAATATGTCTCCATATATCGCTTTGTAATAAATCTGCCTTGTTGAAACATTCTTTTATTTCAATGAAGGTAAAGTGAGGTTAGAGGAAGTGCTGAATCCACCAGAGAGAAAGATGCCCCCCAGTATCTAGAGTATTCAAGATCAACATCAACACATAGAACTGGTCCCAGAACTGGATTGACTTAATACTCTCTGGTTCTGGAGATAACAATAACAATGTCACATATCAACCGATTGCCCTTTGAAAGTTTTTTTTATATGTAATAAATTTGAATTTAATGCGTTGTTATTAAGTAAGCTCGAGAAAATGATAACAAAACTTTAATTGAAACAGCACAAGAAGTGCACATACAAGAAGATGATTCGTGGGATCGGCAAAAGATTAAAATTAATTTTACTATAAAAACACTCTCATCATATAAATTGTAATTACACACGTAATGAATTTACATAAGAAATGAGCGATTTGTAAATCATGCTGAAAAAATCAAGTAATCATTTTTATGTATTGAAAACATGTTTTCAAATCAGAGCCGCTGAATCCGATTGTAGCAAAAAAAGATTTTTCGCTTCACGGAGGATATGGGAATAAATCAAATCAGACATAATTTAATAAATTCGTACCTCGAAGTGACGCACGTATGCCCCGATACCACGGCGCTCTCTCTTAATACCACGATGATTCCCCCTTGCATAAAATATTCAGAAATAAAAAGGTGAAGGCTGGAAAAGTTTGAGAGGTAAGCAGGAGATGATTCCTCCCTTCCCCCCACCCCTTCACGGAGCAGATCGTACCGCGGGGACGGTGCGGGCGGGGTAGGCAGAGACGTGCCGCATACATATCTACACATTTGCTTCCCGCTGCTCCGAAATCCCCTCACCTTTATGCTCACCTGATTTACAAATAACTCTACCACAGTATTAGTTCTGAAATTGAGAACCATGCTTCCCAAACAGTTCCTGCCTAGCGATTTTTTTTTACATGAATATCGCACAAGAGTCCCAACTGCTCCCGTCTGAAGCCAGTGAGACTATGGCATCCCCGATTGTGGTATGTTATGTGGCTGAGGGTAGTGGGAGTGGAAGGAGATAGGAAAGAGGAAGGTGGGGAAGTACCTGGCTATTCAGATCTGGTCGCCAAACACGGCTAATGCCGTTTCAAGCAACGTTTCAATTCTGAATGGTGGTCTTACACCAGGGCGATGCAGAGAGTATCTTCCACTCTGGAACGTGCCGCAAATATACAATGTATTATTTTAAATGAATAACTTGTGAAATAACACAAATTAATCAAATAAAACTTATTTGCCACTCCGGGATTCGATCCCGCGACATTCGGTGTGCGAGTAAAGAGCCTTACCACTGGACTACGCCGGTCTAGTCTATATCACAACCAATACGCGTGATTTGATTCGGTTTATATCTTGGAAGTTATTGTCCTTTAACATATCTCCCCAAGATACTGAATTATTATTATTTATTTTATTTATTTATTTTTCTATATAAGGTATGTTGACATTATATTATTCGATGCCTGTCTCACTAGGGTATACCTGTGTTGAGACATAACTACTTAGCTAATCAATCATGAATAATGCTCTTCATTGATTAGAATGAAAAACTTCTAGGAAATGTATTCTCATCATGAACCGTTTTATTAAAACGTTTTGTATTGTTACAGTCGATTGTAATAATGATCCTCCAAAAAGGTTTACAATAGCCAAACAACTAGCCACGGTTGCCTCTGAAGTTCGTTGAATTCCTTTCGAAAATATCCATATTTTCGTAAAGTAATAAAAAATATAGCTTTCAATGATGCGATAAGAATAGATGGGAAATAAGCTGTCGCTGGCGGGATCCTGCTGGCCAGTGGGAATGTGGCATTTCGGCGGAAACTCGTTCACGAAGATACTGATCGATAGATTAGGCAGTTTCGATGGCACCTCGAGAGACATTGCACGTCGATGCACGAGACATTCTGTGCCACCTACGCACGCGCACCCTGTTCCGCTGTGTAGTCGCTAGCCTGCTTGCGTGTTGCGATGAAAGCACGTCACAATGGATCCTCAATTTTTAATTGATGCTGTACATTACAGCGTAGCATGCAAAACTAATGAAAAATAATAAGATTTCAAAAGATAATACGACAAAAAATTGTAAATTCCTTCCTCCAAAATTAATGCATAAAAAATAACGCAGATCTTTGCTGTTGGAAGGAATGGGAATGACGGATAGAGAGAATGGGATGAAATCCGAACCACGGTTTTCTCCATCTTCTTGTTATTGTTTGTAAATCAATCGTATATTTGATTCCCCACGACCAGCGCAGTCCTTTGAATGAAAGACACTACAATTTTCCATCTATTTTACGAGTTGTAGTATTGCACGAAGCGATGTAACCAACATTCAGAACAGTTTCAGAATACCCGAAAGAGTCACAAAATATTATTTATTTTCAGAACCGGGGATTTTTGTAAAACCCTTGAGGTTTTCGAGCAAAGATTTAGAGCTGCTACTGAAGTTAACAACTACAGTCACCTACACACAAGGTTTAAGATTGCTGTACATGTTCCACATCAGGTATCACTGTTATAGGATGAACGATAAGACTCCTTAGAAAGTAAAAAGTCTTATACGGCTTACTTATTTTCAAGACAACATATTTTTAGATCTTGGGCAAGAAGAGAATTGTCACTCTATTTCTATAACAGGGTCATATGCCTAGCATTGTGGTCGAAAAATCCACAAATTATGTAACCATAAAGCAATGAATAAAGAACAAATTCAAAAAAAGGTAATCTAGTATCTTGTACGTCAATGGCGGGTATATTATCGGTCTGTTTCGAAGTGGCTGAGCGGCCGGGCGCTTGAATTATTTATAAAACGACCATCGGATACATTTCATTACGTGTCCGTCTGTAGGAGACATCGAGATTGTAGCGCTTGGGGGCTACAGGGCTATTATACTCCTACAGGGACACTGGTCCTATACTACTACTGGGCCTGCAGGGGAGAGGAGCCGGATAATCCAGAGGCTTTCTGAGCTTAAATGAGGTCGGCCAAGCTGGGGAGATGCGTGCTCTCGGCATTGTTGGCCAATTACTTCAGAAACTAATCAAAATACAAATTAGATAGAGGTTGGTAAGTAAGTTTTAAAATTAAATTTTGAACGTTACGGAAAATCTGAAAAATAATGGAGTTCACCTTGTGTTCCTTTAGTAGACAAATTTTGTCATATTTTAAGAGGTAGGTAATTTACATAAAAGTTACAAATTTTCTAAGAAGTTATGAATATTACGAAAAAAGTTAATTATTGATTTTTATTACTTCAGTCAGGAACGGAAACAAATATGTATTTTAATTTGCTATATTGTAATTCGATATACAATTATAGAACTTCTCTCTACTATTTCTAAGATTTTTGTTAGTGTGTTGGCACAAGTTGGCTCCATTAGCGCGAACTACGTGACCGTTTAATTGATGGTCCTAACCTCTCAAGAACGAGCGAAGGTCAGTTGGACTTCACAAAGCTGGGAGACAAAAAGTCATAGCCTATAGCACTCCGGATTGGAGACCTTTTGATAGAAACAGAAATAATATAATATATAAAGGGTATAACAGGTGGAAAATTAGGTAAAGTATGACACAATAGTAGCATACGAAGTACTCGTACAACACCCACACAACAATTTCAGTCCGCCTAGGAACAGGAATCTTTGGAAAGGTGGACTGTGAACATAAAATCCTATTTATAATTACACTATACTTATTACTCAAACTTACTAACGTAACACACGATAAATGTTTCTTAAATAGTCGTTAATAAATAATAAGCAAAGATTTTAACTTTATTTGGAAAAACGAATGTATTATGTTAAATTCACGAATCGTTATGCATTTTATTACTCCACGAACTTTAACTTCTTTCATTTTGCACCCCGCAGTTTGACAGATTTTATTATCAATTTGATATTTATTCATCAAAAAGGTATTAAGTACAACCCATAAAAATCTTCATTGAAAAAGCGGGGTTTGACGCGTAAAACTACTTCAACCTGAACTTCGCTATAAATTTGGACTTTTTAGATCAGTTTATTTTTTAAATGCAAAGGAAAGTTTGAAGAAGTAATTGCTCAAACATTTTGAAAAATGCCTGAAAATTATCTTAATCCCTAATTGAATTAGAATTACAATGACTGAATATATGTCCTCGTAAAACAGAGCGGTGCATTATCTATCATCATTAATGACTCGCATTAATTAAAGGAGCTTAAAGAACACTCCGTCTGCTAAATTAGAATTAAGGAATGTTTGTATTTAGTTGGAGGAAGTTGGCTTCCGAGCTGTTTCCTGAGAACCTGTCACATGTTTAGAACGGTCGACTGCTGAACGGTTGAATGGATGCACCAGGCAACAAACTTCCTCCTGAAACTTTTAAACGGCTTAAGAATAATGCCTCGTTAAAGAAAAACAAAAAAAGGATATCCAAGAACTACTTCTTATCCGAAAGTTAGGATATAAAGGCATTGGCTGCAAAGTGAACCAAGAGTTTTAAAAAGGTAATGCTGAAGCGAGAGGTACCTACATAGTTTATTTCATGTAGCGATACCAAAAATTAATTTCATATATATTATATGTAATAATTATCCTACAAAACTTACTTTTTTGTCTTCAAATTCTGAAATATTTGTTTATTGTATTAGTTTTTTTTAATAATTAATCCTTTCATTAAAAAACACATTCAGCACGAATGTCGATATTACAAGCTTTTGTAAAAAAAAAATACCAAAAAGGGACAGCTGACATAATATCTTGGTCCAGAGCCAAAGTATCTTAGTCTAAAAATATTGAGTCATGTTTAATGTTTTCATTAAATTGATCGTATGCAAAAATGAGAGATATGAAAATTACCGGATCAAAGGAAAACCTATAGTAAGAAATTCAAGGAGCGAAGAAGACTGAAAGGGTGTGTTAAAATCTGTTTGATAAGTTCAGAATCTAGCGTTTAATATTGTAAGCCCCAAGGAACAAGGGTTTTCATTTTACGTATGTGGGAGGATTGAAATCTAATGGATTTACGTGTTAGGTGGTGGTACAGACATTAGACATCCATATACACACGAGACGTTTAATTGTCGAATGAAGTCAGGTACAGTTTTTTCTCATATTAAAATATTGGATTGCTTTATATGCTTTTCTACACTCTCAATTTTATAGAGACCGTCATTTTATTTTTTTGTTATAGTATACACAACATTGATAATATTTTTACATGAGAAAGACTTTTAACTATTGAACATTCATTTGATTTTTCTCTTGCAGTAAACACATTGCAATACAAGTCTCTATCAGTGCCGTCCAACCTATTCTTTTCTTCGGCAATTTCTTTTTAGCCTTTGTCGAGGTCTAGGTTCTATTTTTCTCCGGAGGATTTTTTTTTATTATTATTTTTATGTGAACACCGCACAGGTACCCCATTGCTCCCGTCTGGAGCCAGTGAGTCTTGGCATTCCCAATTGGGGTGTGTTGTGAGGCTGTAGGTAATATGGAAGCAGATAAGGAAGGGGAAGATGGGAAGTACTTGGCTATTCATATTGGTCATCAAACACGGTTAAATCCATTTCAAGCAACCTTTCAATTCTGAATGGTGGCCTTATACCAGGTCGATACTGAGAGTATCTTCCACTCTGAAACGTGCCGGAAATATACCATAAATTATGTGTGGGATACGAATCTGCGACGTTCGGATTGCTAGCCGAGAGCCTTACCCCTCGACCAAGGAGAAATATTTTATAAAAAAGAAATATTTTAAATGGACAGTATTAAATCGCATCAACCGCCAGACAATTCCGATTATTTCCCACATGTAAAGAATTCAACAAACATTCGCGAGTAACATTATCACAATTTTTTTTGCACGTCGAGTTTCGAACCCGCAATATTTGAATCCGCAGGTGAGGATTTTAAACGCTTGATAACTGAGGTCCTTAGGTTAATTGTTAAGTACAGTTTGGCGGGGTTTGCGGTAAATATTATCATTTAACGGATTTAAGGATTTTACATGGTAAGCATATTTTCCATACTGCATTTCCCTAGCTGTGCGCACCAGCAAAATACGGGGAACAAAGTAAATTAAACTTTTAATGTCTGTTTTCATTTGGCTGCACTTGTCTATGGCATTGGTGATCATTAGCATAAACTAGAGGCGGAGGGACTACCCCCATTCCGACTAACGGAGTAATGAAGCAATATCCTGCTAAAACATCTGACGATAATAAGATGCTTGGAATAAATGCTATTCATATGTAAATATACCCCCAAAAGAAATTTTCAGTGAAAAGATTGTGAAAGATTCTTGAATGTTAGTGTTTAAAGTTGTCTGTTGTTTAGTAAACACATAGGATTTTAATTCCTGTCCATGCCATCTTCATTACTTCAATATTATATTTGTAGTGTGAAGAACAGAGAATACTTTGTGTCAAGTAAATGTGTACGCATACGTTGTACACATGCTGTGAAAATCTGTCGTATTTCAGCGAACACTTTTTCTCAGGAATTATTGAAATGTTTACAAAATCACCTAAAAGTGTCATGATGATAAGCAATATTTACGATAACCCTTTGCAAACAATGGGGCTCCATTAACCCCGAGTCCTGGTGGCTGGTGGTACGAGGGGAGAGGAGATAGGGCGGGGCGACTTCATATTTTAAAGCCTTTCTTATATTATATTCCAAGAACACGATAATATTCTTGTGAACTACCATTTAGTCGCAGAACTTTTATGAAATACGACGGGCGATAGTTCCACGCGGCCAGGCACTGTTTTAACCCTTTTGTTCGCGGATTGGTAGAAAGGGGTCAGGTTCTTGCAAAGGGCTGAGAATAATAGAGTGAAAAGCGAAATGCAGCGTTTTATGAGATTTTATGTCGTCCCTAATGAAGGAGCCGCGTTGCGGATGTTTTTATATAATGATCTCGGTAACGACGGGTTTAACTGCGGCCAAAGTTGGGAGGCTTTATCCTACAGGCGTTCACATTTTTGTTAAAATAAAGTATTGTATTGTTCTCTTTTGAGAACATGTAAAAATTTGTTATGAATGAAATTTGTATCCCAAAGCTTGCAGATATTACCAAGAGGCATTACAAAAATGCTTTACCGACCTATTAATGAATCATAGCTACAACACGTAATATAATACACATGAGTATATCGCGCAGGCTTTAGAAAACTAAATAGTTTAATAGAATCTTGTAATATGAATATACGGGGCCGGGTCGGGAGATACTGGTTGATGGAGACCTTTTTACCTCTCCAGCCGTAGGCAGGCGCGGCCCGTCCTAAAGTGCACTCGTGCGCCGAACCACCAACAAAATTGAACAACGTTTTGCAGCTCATCGTATTCCTACATAATATTTTTAATTATAAAATTGTGCACATTTTTTTATGTTAAAAAAAATTGGCTACCTACCTAAAAGTACATGAAATTGGTAGAAAATAGTTATCGGGGCCTAAAGCATTGCTTCCCGCGCGCAATTTATATCGGTTAGGAACAGTAGGAACCGAGTTACACACCATTCCGCCGCCGCCGTGCGCTTTAGTGATGCGCCGTTTGAGAATTATCATTTGTATGAAGTCCCCAGCAACATATTCAGACCGTCAAAACAGGCAATTAATTGTACCCAAAAAATGCCGGCTGTCCGTGCGGCATGCGGATGACGGAAATGCCCGAAGAGTTCCGAAGAAATGGTTCCAGCGAAATGACTATTCGACGTAAGAATAGGTTTAAATAAGATAGTAATTGTACTTTGGTCTTGTAAAATGTAACGATGAGTCAACGGGTCAGCGTGTGCGATATTATCTTGATCGAGAGGGAACCGATTTGACATTGTCATTATTAGTTTTTGTGGCCTTTTGTTTGTGTGAATTTTTGTCACATATTGCAAAATTCACTCGGTACAAAGAGAAACGTTTACGGTGTGTTGTTATTGTGTTATTATTTATTTTGTAGGCGGTTGGCGGTGGCAAAACAAAGATTGAGGCGAAACAATTAAATTATAATTATTTAACCGGTTAAATTTGTTTCTTGTTGTCTTAGCTATAATAGATAAAAGATCATTTAGTTTTGGCCTATGTCAGCATATCGCTCGCCATACATTTTGCCTCCGTCAGCCGCCTACTAAATCATTATATTATGAAAATATTCTGATATCGCTGTTTATATATATAAATAAATCTCCTTGCCTTTTTAAAATTAGTGATGTAATAATAAATATAGACTATATTAAAATATATATGAACCATGAAAATAAAAGCAGAATTATGGCCAATGGCCCGCCAAAACTACATTTAATTATCAACCAAGATAGTACCTAAATCCGAAAAAAAATAGTGTCGTTTTTTTGTGAATAATCACCTCAAGGGCACGAGTTACTAGGCTGTCTAATTTTATTTTTATTTTACCTACTTTTATTTTACGTTTTTGATGAAATACTCGGTGAACCACCAAAAATTTAAGGCACCGGCCGCGCCTGGCCGTAGGTACTCTCATGGATTCATACGACCGTCACTCCTGGACATATTGACCCCAGATTTCTACCCACCCCTCATATGCTTATCCTTACCTTTTTTCCTCAGAGCCCCCTGCGTGGAGCTAATGTAAAAAAGTTAAATAATAACATTTTTTACATTTTTTATCAATTAAAAATTGTACAACAAAACGTTTATTCAAATTACAGAATAATTTAATCGTACCAGCATTTGGGCAGGTGACTCTTCAATAATAATTTAAGGCATTTAGAGAACTGTCACTTACATCCAAATAGTTTTCAAGTTCATTTAATAGCACTACTCCCCTCGTCATGCTATGCTTTGCCAGGACGTCGGTTCTGCCATTCGGCACTCCGAACAGGTCATAGGACTCCGGCTATGGTGGTCCGGTATATATAAATCATAGCATCCTTAGAGGAATTGGCTATCAATAAAATTGTTCCAAATTTTGAAAGACATAATTTTTTTTTGCGGAAACTTCACTGGTTAGTGCACCCATGTAATATGTAATTACCTTATAATATGTACAACTGTTTGTTTCCCTAATAAACAAAAAAAAAACAAAAAAATAGCTAGACTTGCTTTCCGCCGCGTTTTCAGACTCACAGAATCAGTTTCCTCAAAAGTCAATATTGTGCATGAGCCTTGGATAGGTTCCATGCATCCGCATACTCGTATAAACATATCTATACCTTGGGATTTTTTTCTGGATTTACTCCAACATATCAATGAACTTCGAGTGGTTTGGTGCCCAAACATCTCTCGCGCACTCCAGTTCTTGCCTAATATGATTCTTTACTCTTTAAAGGTCAATGCTAAAAATGCCAAGAGACAGAGCCAGTTTAATATTTGATCGTAAATGTAATCGATTATCTTTGGTATTTCTAAATACATAATTACAAAAATTCGCAAGTTTTTGGTATATGTACCATTGTACCTGCATAGATAGGTTGTTTAGTAAATATTTTGGTAATTAAACTTACAATAACTATAGTTAATATAGCAACATCATATTTACATCTAGTTTCTTCTAATAATTAGAAAGAGTAAAAACACCTCAAAGAAAGCCGAAAATAGATGCTGCTGGTATGGAATGCGGCGTAAAACGTATTGTATATAATATACTTTAACAAATTATGAAATAATTTTACAGACGAATTGATAGCGTGCTGGCGCCCAGGATACCATCTTATGCTTCCTAATAATTAAATGATCCGCCACCCTCGCCCTACCAACGTATTCCCGGATGCACCTCATAGATTAGTCACCTGTTACTTTTTTCGCAAAATTCACGCGAAGGCGTGTAGCACGGCCACCCCACCCCGCTCGTAATATCAAAAATTCCCTTTCGCGGTGAATAAATTGAGCTGTAAATTTAAAACGTCTACAGTGTACAATTAAATACCTACGCATTAAATATAATTTAACATATTGTCATCTTTAATTGGGTTGTGCCAGAAAGGGGCATGTTGACACGCCGTGTAAAGGTAAAAAAAACACCATAAATAATGCTTAAAGTACCTACTTATACAAACGACATATTCGATCGAATTACATAAAAAGCATAATAAGCTAATGTTCCTCCACAATAATATAGATTGAACATTAATGAAACAATATTTCTTTGTTAGGGCAAACGTATAATGTTTTAACATACGAATATAATAAACATTATATGTTTGCCCTGTCCTGAGAAACCGGTTGGTGTTAATAAAATATACCTATTAATATTTCAAATAAAGAAATATTGTTTAATTTTTTATTATAATGGATCACCATAAAGTCATAGTTACACTCAAAATTATAAGTTAATACGTTTTACACCTCAGAAAATACTCGCAAGAACAAGATATGCTCATCAAATACAAATATCTAAAGCAAACACAAAAAAACTTTCGACAAAAACGCCCCAGATTCCAGATTATTAACTACAAATCACTTCCTGTATGCAATGTACGGGTGTTTCTTTCCATATTATTTTATGACGTAATTCATTTTTTATTTGTTTGGAATTTGTTTAAATTGTTGTGATATTTTAAATTGTTTGTCACTGTTAGTTTTCCTTTTAAACTTGTAAAATATCCTTCCCAATACAGTGAACCCCTAGCGTGGAGGAGATTATGCATTTCTCTTGTAAAATAAAATAAAACATGCATGCATTTTTATTTATTTTTCAAATTAAACAAACGGGGACGCGTACGGTAAGCCTGTGAGCTTTTGACCAAAATAAGAAATCATGGCATTTTCTTCATTTAACGGTTGATATGCTTATATGGAAATTCATATAGGCAGTAAAGTAATTTTGAAATGTTGGAACTTTTCCTGAGCACTATGTTTATATCTTCACTGCCGATTCAGAATCTTCAGGAGTCACGACAATACGTCAGTTTGGCGAAGAGTACTTACGTTAACCATTTTGGTTAATTCGTGATTATAAAGATAATAATATCGGAAGTGGGGGAACGCTACATAAAGCAATCATGGCAACATTTCTAAAACATTTAAAAAAATATTTGGTATTAATTATCTTCGATACTAAGTATCTATATATTTAAAAAAAAGATTTTGAAAAAGTAACATAGTAAATCATAAGACGATTTTTCGTATTTACTATTTTTAGTAACAGTAATATTATTAAAAAGATAATATTGTAAAGGTACCTAACATAAGTGGATACAACATACAACAAGTGGATTCTATATACACCGATTTCAGTAAAGCATTTGATAAGGTTCGACATCACATTCTTATATCCAAATTCCGACTGTTATTGACATGGATTATCAGTTACCTTAGTAATAGAGTGCTTAGTGTTAGGATTAATTTTTATAGAATCCTATGTATTCGAGGCCACAAGTGGTGTCCCGCAAGGGTCCCCACCTCGGCCCAATATTATTCCTAATATTCATTAATGACATTATAAACATATTTAAAGATGTACAAGTCCTAATTTTTGCAGATGATCTAAAATTGTTTAAAAGACTACGAAATATATATGATTGCCTAATTTTACAAAGCTAATTTAGATGAATTTTTTAAATCATGCCAACAAAATATGTTATTTTTGAACATTGAGAAATGTCAAGTAATACGATTTTCCAGAACTCATTCTCATATCTTACATGAATATAATTTAAATAATGTTAAATTAACACCAGTATCACAAATTCGTGACTTGGAAGTTATATTCGAATCAAACTTAACATTCACAGCACAGATAGATGATATAACTAATAAGGCTTTAAAGATTCTTGGCTTCCTTTGTAGAACCCTAACTGATTTTAAGTCCTTGTATTGCATGAAAACACTCTACATTTCACTAGTTAGAAGCCAAGTGGAATATAATTCACCTATTTGGTCTCCTTTCTATAAAGTACACTCTAACAAATTAGAACGGGTTCAACACAAATTTCTTAGGTACTTAAATTTCAAACTCAAAATTCCAATAGAAAACATTAATTACGTAAATTTGATGTATCAACTTAATTTAATTACGCTGTCTGACAGAATAACCATTTCACATCTAATTTTATTATACAGAGTCATAAACCACCTTATTGACAGCCCTGCCATCGTTGCTGCTATTAAACTCTATGTACCG
Source organism: Limnephilus lunatus (assembly GCA_917563855.2). Taxonomy (NCBI): domain Eukaryota; kingdom Metazoa; phylum Arthropoda; class Insecta; order Trichoptera; family Limnephilidae; genus Limnephilus; species Limnephilus lunatus. The sequence continues at coordinate 65,290,277 of OU830597.1, read as the reverse complement.
ACAAGGAATACTAGACAAAGTACAACATTCTTTTGCGACACATTCACAACCAACTATCAATCACGCTCGCTTACCAATAGGATTTATAATTTGGGCAACAAGTTTGGTGGTATTATAGATATATTTGCTGATTCCCTTTATAATCTTAAATGCAAATTAAACCAACAATTTGTGGAATCCTACAAATTATTGTAACGGAGACTAGATTATCATTTCGATCCCTTTTAGACGTAATCAGATATGATTGGGTCTTTGAAACTTAAAATTCGACGAGGTTATTCTTACCTCAAGAGAAAAAATTCTCGAGGTAACCGTCCATTCATTGCTTCAAAGCCCTCCGAGCTATTGGGGTTTGGGAACAACAGCCGTTAGTGTGTGAGTTGTTAAGAAATTGTTAGTTACCGAAATTTATTTCGTATACTACGTGCTGAAACGTCTTCGAATATTCGCGTGTGCGTGCCTGATTGTCATCAAAAGTGTCTGCCTTCCGAGTTTAGCTCGATCGAGTGTCGGGAAATGGATTAATTGTCGCTTTCAAGATTCCACTTCATTCATACACTTATTCAATCGAAAGAAACAAGAGTGAAATTCAAATAAATGTTTAACAAATATATAATAGCATAGTTATGCATACTTATGACAGTTGTCACCAACAGAACTCTTCCTAGTCATTTGAGATCAATCATCTTTGGCACTATTAGTATTATAAAAAAATATATTTACATCATTACATGAAATAATAAAATAAAACGAGAAGAATGTTAGGAAGATTTTGAAAAAAATATAAGATCAGAATAATAATAATAAATGGACAATTTGTAGAGCGCCGTTTTTGTGAAAAATCACCTCAAGGGCGCTTTACAATTCATTATAAATTATTCTAGGTTCTATTTAATTTTATTATTTACAGATAGATACAATAACATGCTGCAGGTCACACCTGCAGGTCACTTCCGAAAAACACACTTTATTAGAAAGTTTATGCTTGGGAAAGATACGACTTTGTACGTGGAGGGCATTATATTCAAAACACTGGACATTGCATGACTTTACCTTTGCTACCCTAATCAATGTTGGTTTTACATTTATATTTATATTTATAAGAAGATTAATGCCAAAGTTAAGTTAATATTTATTTGAAAGACTGGAGAATTGAAAGAATTTGCTTTATTTTTACAAAATTAGTTATTTACTATGTCGCGAGCCGTGAAGCTGAAGGTGAAAGTTTTTTTTTTTTTCAGAAAACACGTAGACACGGAGAGTTCTGTTACCCATACATGATCGCACATTTTTGCAAAAAAGCTCAGCAGCAGTAAACATTCTACCTATCCGCTTCCAAGATCAAGCAGGTGCATGCGAATATATTATTAATAATAATAAAAACGTTTATTCATGAATAGATTTTTTTTTACAATATGTATACATTCATATTCTCTTATCATTGATTCTATTGATAAAAGGTCACTCTCAGATACAATTTAGGATTTCTCCTGGAAAACAGCTGGTTTTCAGCAGTGCCTCCAATATAAAACAGGAAATAAATAAATAAAATAAAATAAAAATGAATTAAAATTTAAATTGGATGAAAATCAAATAAATACAAACAAATTAAATTCAATAAAAAACAATTAAATCAATATCAAATCTCTAATCAACGCACACAATATAAATAATAGAAGTTAAAATAAATAAATAAAAAAAAAATTATTAGATAATAAATTAAAAATGTAAATCGGAATTCAAATTAAAGCCAATAATCTTAATATTAAAACTCCAATACAAAATAAAATTGATTCTAATAAAATATAATCATATTAGAATAAGTTAACAATAATAATCTAAACGAAAATATGAAAGAGAACACGACACAGAAAAACAGAAAAAAGACAATGGTCGCAACTGGGACTCAAACCCAGATCTCTCCATATTTCACTGATGGGAATAACCTTCAAAAAAGTATAAAAAGAAAGTTTTTCTTATAAAAATTTAAATATAATCAATTCAAATAAAATCAAATTCAAAATAAAATCAAATTCAAAATAAAATCAAAATAAGTATAACATATGATTAAAAATGTAATCAAAGTAAATAATATAATCAATTCATATATAAATAAATAAATAAAAATAAAAATGTGAAAAATAATAAAATATAATAAAAAATGTAATCAAATCAAATCTAATAAAATCAAAATCGAAAACACAAGAAATTTTTCCTTCAATTGAAAACTTTTATTAATTAAGATGTTGTGCGGTTGACTGTGCAGTCCGCAACCAATCGCCGCAGAGCTTCTTGAAGCTCTGGAACGATGTCGATAATCGAATAGACAGTGGTATTTCGTTACAAAGTTTTGAAGAAGAATGGCTGAAGCTACCCTCAAATACAGCGGTTTTGTGTTTCGGAAGAATGAGCATATGGTCCCTTTGGCGTGTACCATGTGCATGAGAGTCACGGGACCTCTGCAGTCTGTCAAATAGAAAGGAAATAGGAAGGAACCTTCGAATGCATCAAATTGTATATTTGACACATTTGATGCAACTTCCTTCTGTTTGACATATTTAGGATCCGATGCCGATGGAGATGAGGCGAGATATGCTTGCGTCTCGAGACATTGTGCCAATATCGGAATATCGGACTCATGCATTTTGGACACGTGTCACTAGTTTTTGCGTTTTCTTTAATAAAGACGGACTATACACTCATACACTGTGCCTCCATAGTCCAGCACCAAGAGAACAACACTATCGGTAATAATCTTACGTATTTTTCTGATATATAATGTCTTATATTATACATTATACAATAAACGAAGTCTCGAATAGCACCACTGTGACCTCTTTTTAACGTGTTCCTCATATCTCAATCTACCGTCCACTGTTATTCCAAGGTTGCGCGCAGCACCAACAAACGAAATAGTGGTTTGATTTATTTTTACAACATGTCCTCCATCCCTTGCGGATGATATTTTTTGCCTAGTTCCCATTAATAAAGCAACAGTTTTTTGGGGATTGAGAAGTAATGCGTGCTCTTGTGCCCAAGTGCAAACTCTATGTAGGTAATCATTTATAATATCCACTGCCAGATGAACTTTACTTACGTCAAACGATAAATATAATTGTTTGTCGTCAGCATACATGTGTGAACCACAGTGTTCAATAGATTGCATCATGTCAGCGGTATATATAGCAAAAAGCAATGGCCCTAGTATCAAGGTTGATAACTGTTAACCTTTGTTGTTAACTGAAGGTTACCCGGGTTCTCAACAAGGGACACCGCTTTCTTCAAAATCAATTACAGCTCTTTTTTACAGGAGTTTTGCAAATTGAGATGCGGCTCTATACGCGGGATCAAATGTTACTGTAATCCCGCGGCATTGCAGAATACGGAATTGCTAGGCACGTAGTCACACCAAACATGTAAGCAAAACCGAAAATATTAATTTACTTGCTTTATTCAGCTTTATTGTCCAGTGGAATTGGAATAATTTTACATTTAGCGGCCTTGGTATATTCCACACCACGGAATTTGTTTTCAGTTATATTATAAAATAAATATTTTTTCAAATTAGGAGGCAACCTTTTCGACAAAACAAACAGAATTTGTTCCTTTTCATAACGCTGCAAACACATCATTCGCAACGCCTGTTTACTCGTATTTACCCATACGGCCGTTTATATTATTTGTTTGATTCCTGTTCTGCGCTCCTAGGAGCGTGTGATTCTCCGCTCGCGTATTCTCCAGTCAGGTGGAAAAAAATACTTTTGATTTACTTCAGCCTTTACTCTTTTTTCTATTGATGACATAATTTTGTACACTTTTTCGTCAAAATAGCGCCAAATATTTTATTGAAACCTAACGAGGCTCCAATACTTTGATAAATTACCTTAACTCCTGAAAAAGATATAAACACGTAAACATATTACGTAATCTGTTGTATGATGTAACCCTAGATTCTTGTCTTATTTTTATGTTCCTACATTATGTAAATCTTTGAACACGTGTGTAAAGATTTTTAAAAAAATCTGAAGAAAATATTTACAGTGCAAGCTTGCTTCCGTTAAAATCTTTCATTTCTTCGTTTTGTTTTCCTGATTTTAGATTCAGTCAAACCAATAAAGGTATAATCGAATCTCAACTAACACAAATTCAAACATTCTAATGTAGCGGTCCGAAACCTCGAGGTCATGAATCTAAATAATGGAGTAGCAAAAAAGTCAAAATGTTTTTTTTTTGTTGAATTTTAATGGATAATTAAACATTAGTTTGCGATCTTAAAAGTACAAAGTTAAACAAGAAAAGGAGCAGCTGTTAGACTTAATGTTTATTAAAAGCCTTCGAGGTCCTTTACAAAAGCACAGGCTTAGTTCCATTATTTTTTGAATATTTTTTATTTTTATTTTGATGTATGCAAAAAAAAATTCTGGATCGCGACTGAAAAAGAGTATTCGCTGTTATTAAAAATATCGCTTATGGGTTACCGTTCGCATTCATCAAGCATCAAAGTTTTCAGTCAAAGTGTGCAGGCACAAAGTTAAACTAATTTAGAACCTACATAATAGGCCACTTGCATGGATTTCATAACGACTTGGAAAAAATCGTGTGGAGAGATTTTTTTTACTAAGATTACGAAAATGTTAGTAAAAATTTTTAGAAATGTATAGTTTTTTTTATTTATTTTTAAATAAATCAATCCATTATTTGAGCTCGTGACGTCACTTCATGAAAATGTCCCGTCTCCGATTATGTTCCCTTCATTTTTAAAAATTCCATTCTGATTATTTTTTTTTATATGGCAACACTTTGATTTCCGGCGAATTTTTGAATTTGCGTTTAACGTTCACTAGATTTATTATTTGTTCTATGTGAACTTATCCTTTGGTTGGATTTTTTGATAAAGATGGCGATGTTTTTACAGATGTTACGAAGAGAACCCCGTACAATTTATTGCTATTCTTTTATGCTAAATTTTCAAAAAATTGCCAGGGTTTCAAAAATACGATAATTTTTTTTTTTAAATACAGAATGTCTTAGAATATTTGCCTAAACCGGAATTTTTTTTAAAAAATGTGATGCAAGTGGCCTATTTAGCCCATTGAATAAAATGTTAAACACATCACTCGTTTTATTTAATGCTTGCAACGATAAATCAAAAATGTTTTTTTTCAATCAAGATATATTATAATTATTTTCCTCTCTTCTCTTCTACTATTAAGAAAAGTTTCATTTGAAATAATGAAACCCAACTAGATCCATAGAATATATCTCAGACTAGAACTTGCTTTTATCCGAACCAATTTTTGTGTACCATGTAAATTGGGCGATTTTTCTTCTGGGGTCGCTGAATAAATCTGCTTTGATTTTGAGGTCTCAGCTACAAAAAGGTTACGGACAGCTGTTTCAATATACGATTTAGATTCCTGTATTACCGACATTTCCGTTTAATTGCAACGAACTTCACGGTGAACGAAAAACTTGTAGGTACCTATTTGCGTCCGGAAGACGCTAGATGATGTCTGGGCGCAATACTATCAAGAATAGCGTGGCTCACATTATAACAACGCGTATCTCAAAAAAGATTTTTTTTCGAAATGTTTTTTAAACTACGCTTGCTTTGAATCGACAAACAAATGATTTGATTATTCACCGCTCTTTTTATATAAAGTTTGGTAATAAAATAATTGGTACTTATATATGTGATCAGCAGTAAATGTTTATATTAAGTAATAAGAATAAAATTATAATAATTTTTTAATGCTCTTATAATTATTTGAACAAAGTTAAATAGCATATTATATTATATTCCTCGCCACTGGAGCCACCAAGCGAAATAAATAAATTTGCCTCAATTTCTCGAAATTTCCAGAACATAATTTTTTTAATTTTTCGCCAACATTAAAAAAATGATACCTTCGAATTTTAACATAGAGACATAACAGTAAAAACTTATTATAGTGCTATATAGCCAATAAATAAACCTGTATTTTACCGTTTATCATATTTATTGGATTTATAAAAAATATATAAAAAAATCGTAAAGTTTATAACCGCGCGAATCCTGCGTTTGTCTTTGAAACTACCGTGAGAGGTACCTACTTATTCGAGTTAACATATAATATTTTCGATTTTTGTATATTGTCTGTGGTATTCTTGATAATGAAAGGTGCATATTTTATGGAAAAAGGACTCAATTTTAACCGTAAACAGCTGATCAGAAATTCTGAGTGAAATAAAATATTAAAAGAATATATTTTAAAACAGTCTACCAAGTTCAGATTAAAGCATTTCAAAAGCTTTGTTTAAAGTCCAAAATAATAAACGTGGGAGCTACAAATATTTTATCGAATCAAGAGATAATGGGCTTTTTATCCGAAAAGCAATCGAAGACGCTTAAATAGCTGTGTACAAACTCGGCTATAATATACGTTGCTTGGCGTATTTCGGCATATCACTCGCCGTACATTCCCAATTGAAATATATGGTGAGCGATATGCTGAAATACGTCAAGCCACATATATTACAGCTGTGTGTGAACACAGCATTAAAATGGCGCCAATGTATGGCAAAAATCGCTCCAGTAGTTAAGAACAACGCAAATCTGTGCCACACTCATAAATAAATCAGTTTACTTACATATGATCATAAATCAAAATCAAAATACTGCATGAAAAAGGCGTCAAAGGCTACTCTTAAGTTCTTCCACTATTTTAGTATCCACTCGTATATTACCGGGTGATAATAAAGCAGGTTTCTTTCTTTATCTTTTTATTTATTTAGTTGTCCTAGTGTCGCGCGTCCTCCGTACCTCAATGGACATTGTGCCTTGCGCTTTGTGGCCATTGTTCGGTGCCGGGACAGAGTTACGGATCCGGCATGGCCACTTGAGTCAACAAAACATTAGGCTGGCAGCTGACAGTTGGCAGTTGGCCACCGAGTGCAGTCAGGGTGCTATAAAATATTGCCTTTATTTCTGCAATGGGAAAAGTCCAATTTTGTCATTTTAATTATAGTTCAGAAAAGTTCTGAAATTTTTTAAATGTTTTTTAATATATTTTTGTCTCAACACCTGGAAATGTAATGTGTACCGGATTCAAAGATACCTAATGGGTGCCATCAATTTAGGCCCTATTTTGGCCTGCCACATTGTAAAACAAAAATAAAAATATCACAGTCAATCAGCATTGTCAATAGGTCACCAATCTATGGTTAAATTTTAACGTATTACATTTTTTTAGTATTAATTATTCTTTTTGCAGTAGGGAATAGTGACAATATTTTACTATCGGATAAAAAGTGATTTTTAATTTCAAAATTATTATGGAGTAAAATGGTAAAAATATATTTTGGAATCTTCCACCTCAAGGTTTTTATCCAGACATTATTAAATTATATTTTTTTCAAATAAACATAATAAAAAAGGGAAATTCAAAAATGTGTGGGTATTTGAATCGCGACATTTTTCTTTGTTTTATTGGTCATCGTTTTATCATTTACATAATTTCATTTCAATTTGGGAGAAGGGTATGAGTACCGCCAGCGCCGCCCCGGGAACCATTTATTGGATAACCAACACCACTGCCATATGGCACCTCAAGTGGTTCACTACGTTTGGTGACTTAACAATGGGTTTCACCCCAGGTTCATGGGTTGAGGTTTGTCTAGGTATTGGTGCCGGATGCGTTTGCCCACCCCCAGCGTGGCGGGCCGGATTGGGAGAGACTAGTTGAGGGAGACCGTTTGACTTTCCCAGCCGGACTCTCTCGACCAATAGCTTTGTACCGCACTGGGAAGAATATATTCATATGACTGTCACTGCTGGGCACACTGACCCCCAGATTACTACCCATCCCTCATATCTTTTTCCTTCCTCTACCCCCCATATCTTTCAATCCTTCCTTTCCTTAAAAATAATTTCCACACAGCTTCCCTAAAGATGACGTCATAGGCCCCGAGGGAAATTATTTTCCGCAGGATCTCCTGCGTGGAGCTAATGTAAAAAAAAAAATAGGTTGCACAAGTTCAAATTGGCGCGTGATATTTTTAGATATGACTACGCACGACGCAGGCTCTCGTTTTTGTGACGTTCGGCCTGTCAGCTGCAAGGGATATTATGGCGTCATTATTTGATAGGTATAGCTTAAAATACACAAATACTATTGGAGACTTCATGTTCACTAGTAGTATTTTGTTGATTCAAGAACGTTGTTTGTGACTATGAGGTGAGGGTGGGTGGTTTAGAATATTTATGCTATGAGGCAACCACTGAATTATTGTTGCTACATTACTTAGCTAACGATTTTCGGGTGGCTGGAGCGCACCCGCCGCACCAATTTACAGAAAATTGTTATGCTTAATTTGATTTCGATAAAAAATTGGCAGGAAAATGGTTTTATTCTAACTTTGAAATCCAACCCGAAAATCAACAACAGCTGCCGGTGATGTTTGAATCTAGAACAGCTAAAAAATAAAATACTAGAATAAAAGTGACATTTATTTTCGTCTTTGTAACATACAATATGTATATATTTATGATTCCAAAAAGGCCTAAAAGCCATGATATTATGTGACGGATTTTTAAAGAGTTAAGCTATTCTAACACCTGTGCGCTTAGATTATACTTAAAGAGATACTTGTTTTTTACCTACCGAGTAAGTTCACCAGGGTCAAAAGTTATTATTATTGTTAATAAATTTGTTTGTGATTTGAAACTCGATGAAACGAAAACGACACTAAAAAGAGACACATTTTGTGTTAGTAAGTTACAAAATATCTGGGGAAAAAAGTTATCGTACAGATGATGAAGGATTCTAAGACAGAAAGCGCGCTTTTCAATATTGAACAATATTTTTCATGGTCATTTTGGGACAAGTTACCTCTCGGGAAATCTTAAAATAGGGAACGGAATAGGACAACGTTTCAACAAAACTTTTTAATATTGACCCTTGTCGCACTGATGTCAAAAAGAGGGAAACTTTTTCTCAACTCATGTTCTTGAATATGTCTGCAGTATTTTGTTGATATATCACTTCGCAGTTTCCAAAAATTCGCCGCTCAATTTTTTATGTTTTTGTTTGTTTTTTTAATCTTTATGTACATTTTTTCATACATCCAGTAGGAAAATACAAACAAAATTAAATTTACGAGATACAGTAACATTTAAAAAAACATTTTAAGAAAAATAAGATAACTAGACAAAAATCTTCTTTACATAGTATAAAATGAAGTCGCTACACTCGTTAGATCTCTTAAACTACACAACGGATTTTCATGCGGTTTTCACCAATAGATGGAGTGATTAATGAAGAAGACTTTTTGGTGTATAATTTGTCAAGGTTTTGTGTAAATTGGTTGAAATATGTAAATAAAGGGAGCGGACTGGCAAGCGGGCAGCGGGCAGCGTGCAGGCAAGCGGTTTGTGTGGATTTGATCTAACAGATGGCGTTGGTTATAAAGGTTGGCTAATGGCGTGGCGTTGTGTTTCTGTAGCTAGAGCAACGTGTATCTGGGTCTGCTAGTACATTATATTAGATAACTAGGTGACAAAAATAATTTTGGTGAAGATGTTCAATAATCACAAATATGTGATACCTCCCAAGAATTTCCACTGTCTGCACAGTATAAAAACAGGGGAACTATGTCACCACCCGGTTGGGCAGCGTTGTGAGGCGGATATTATACCAATTTTTACCTATTGAAGTCTAAGAACTGAAAACCAATGTAACGGCTTATGCTCTGTTGTTGAACTCAATTTTACGTAGTATTTTTGATTGTATTCGGATTAATAACAATTATTAAGGGATTTTACACGTTTAGTCGATTTTTACAATGCGGCTAATTGTTTTGACAGGCCGCAGGTGATTGATAAAACAAGCGCTAAAGTAGACTTTTGGAGGTTATCCACCATTTACCCGCCCTGGTATAAGTAACAGATGGTTAGTCCTTCAAGGCTCTTGCAAGGACTCTAATTTCTTTGAAAGAACGAAGCTACAATTAGTTTAGAACTAATTTAGACCTCCAGTGTCCCTGTATACGTTGTTAGTAAGCAGTATGCAAGTGCTTGGCGGGAAATACAAGATACAATATCTGTTAGTATGACAGGTTGGTAAAAGTCCACGAGGTGGCAAGCGCAGCCGCAGTCGGCAGCTGCTCGCCGCAATTTTCAAGCTATTACGGCGAAAATCACTATTTTAGATTAATCTTACTACTAATCAATTTACATTATAAATTTTAAAAAAACCTGTGGATAAATTTAAGCTTTTCCTACCGTTTCCATAAAGTAGAATTGTAATTATGATTAATTACTTTATTTAAAAATAGCGTAAACTACTAAAAAATACAGTTTCATGGTTAAAATTATTTGTGACAATTTTGATTGATTAACTTTTATTCATTGATCAACTTTTTTCACGCTTGAAATCGTGACCTGCACAATCTTTGTATTTTAGGTATTAACTTTTGGCTTATTTCCCATATGAAATTTATATGAAAATGAAATTTAAAGAGGCATTGTAAATTTAAAAATTATGAAATAAAATATATATTTAAATTATTTTTACGAACACATAATAACATATTTGTTGATCTTGCTGTTTAAAATATTTAGGTCGTATTACAAGGGTTCTTTAAATGTTTGTCTACCCCGTCATTACACCATTGGATTTCTTGAAATAAGTCCGCGTAAATATTGTTTTATCATTTAAGTTGAAAGAGATGAATCTGATGACCGACGAGTACTAATGATGTATTAATGTTTGTCATATATACATACAAAGTGAAGAGTTGATTCTCTAAGGGGAAAGAGAAACGTGATGTCATTTGAACTGGAATTAATGTCAATTAGGTCATAATTAATCGTCTCCTTTATTGTCACTTCAATTATATGATGCAGGGATAACACGTAAGAAGGATCATTATTATTACGTTTGAAAACGAGACAAAACACAATATTTGTTTTATATAAACATCATAAATTCAAATACTTTATGTATACCATATGAAAAGTCTACTGCAGGATGGTTGAATGTTCATGAAAAGTGATTTTCAGACATCTCCATTTTAAGTTTTAAAACCGTAGAATAAAACGCAGGTGTTGAGGAGCAAACGAAGTATTTTTTTTAATAAAGTATACATAGTGTATTACTGTAACAAATAAAAAATAAAATAAAATATTAGGGGGAGGCGGGGCGGGGCTAGTTGTTACAAAAATGTAAAATATTTTTTATTGGACGACTGTTTATTCATAGGAACAAAATAATATTTATTATAAATTGTGCATACTTTTATCAACAATACAATTTTTTTTTCATAAAAATGTAGATCACAAAAAACACAAAATAATAAAATGTAAAAACGTACCATTCGGGGGGCAAGTTGTCACATTGTTACAAACCAAAAAAATAATAATAATAGCTACCGTGTTAAATAATTTAACAGGGCAGCAATATTTTTTTTTGGTTTGTGACAATGTGCCCCTTGCCCCTATTATTGGTTTATTAATTCCGATGAAAAGTTTTCTTATCTCAGTCACTCAGATTCACAATTTTGACAAAAAAGTTAACTTTATCACGGTATTATGGGTTTTAGATTTTTACAATCTTTGTAAAAATATAAAAGCTGGAGGTCAAAGTGTCCGGGAGTGACGAGCGTATAGCGATGAGTCGAGGAGAGGAAGGGCTTCTCTCAATCCGACGCACCAAGCAGCTGATAGTCAGACGTATCCACCCCCAAGACCAAGATGAACCTCAATCATAAACCCGGGCATCCCTGCCAAGTCACCAAACGTAGTGAACCTCTTGGGAGGACCTACGGCAGAGGTGTTGGTTATTCAATTAACGGTTACCGGAGCGGCAACGATGTACACACGATTGTAAAGATTTAGAGAACCAGATCTGATTTATCAGGTACTACAAATACCTTTAAAACCTCAAATTAGAGATGCCACACTCCCACTCGTTCCGGAAAGAAGGGACTCTTGTGCGAAATTCATAATTTTTTATTTATTGTTTTCAAGATAAAATCCCGTTAAACCGCAATAAAGCAATTTGTCAACAGGATGTTAATGTTCAATTACAATTTAAACATACATACATATTATTATTACTATAACTATACAAATTGTCACAATTAACACACATTAATTAATATAAACAATCTCTATTTAGTAACCATTGTTTCAGCATATATCTTAATCTATTTGTAGGGTCGCAATTTTTTATATTAATTGGTAACATGTTAAATATTTTTGGCACGTTAAATTCCAGGGTTCGCCGTCCGTACTTATTATTATATTTTGGAACAAGCATTCCTTCATTCTTTGTACCTCGTATTATGCTCATGTTCCACTTTCTTCTTATAATCAGACTCAGATACATGCTGAATCAATATTTTATACCATAATAAGGCCTGGACCGATAATATTGTTAAATTCCGATACAACAATGAAATGTTTCGTCTCTGTGAAAAAACATTTTTTTGTAATAAATAAGCTAAAAATAACGTAGTGCTTTTTAAAAATGTGTTTCCTAATTTATTTATTGTTATTAAGTTTATTTTGTGGAACTCCATTTTAATTCATTGATAATGCCTTTAGAGGGCGAAACAGCTGTAACACATAATAATAATTACGAAGCAGAACTCGTTTATAATAAACTGTTTTTATACATAAAATAATAATATTATTGAATTTATAAAATAAATTAAAAAAAAAAAAAAAAGTGTTTCCTAATAGTTATTAATACTTTTGAACTCAACTACTGTGTGTTCTACTCAAATTAAATAGTACGTATTTTTTTCTTTTTAATTATTAACAACCTCGTGAGGATTTCCAGCTTGCCCAGCAAGATTTTAAAATAGCATTTCATACGGGAAATAAACCAAAAGTTAAAACCCAAAATACTCGTACAACGATTGTGCGAGAATTTATTCAATTTTAAGTAAATAAATAATTCGTGGCGTACGAGACATTTGATTTATGTGTTTTTTCGTATATACTTTTAATATCGCTGTGTATTTGGGTCTGATATTCCGATAGTTTATTTTCGCATAAACAAATATGCCAACCATAGTTTATAGCCAAATAAGTAAACATGCTAGCTCACCCCATATAATAAATTATTTTGTAAAAGTTTTTTATTGTAATACAAACACAAATATATTCCACAATTATCAAACTTATCTATATATTTTTGTGTTAAGATATTCGAAAAAACTTGCTTGGATTAAAAAATTAATTTAATCCATGGAAAATTAAATAACCCGATACATTTACACTATCGATTTTTGCCGTGTGGTTTGTATCCCTGTCGGGCGTCGGCGTCGTGTCGTAGCGCTAGCCGCATAGCCACACCATTTTCACAGTCGATTAATATCGCATGCGAATAGTTCCATTGAGAGGAAGCTACAAGCCAAACATATTTGTATTCTCAGTGTGCATTGTGTCCCCACGAATAGGCGTAAAAATCGCTTGATAAACGGAGTATAGAGATTACGACTTCAAGCGCAAAAGTGGTTTTGATTTTTTTAAATAATTTTATAAGAAAGAATAAACAGATAAACCATGAAAATTGCCAAAAATAATGTAATTTTTGTTGATTTTTTAAGCTTTGGCAATTCGAATTTCTACTGATTTCTTACATATCTCCCTTAAATTTGAAGTTTTTGAGCTCTTAAAAATATATATGTTATTTTTTAAGATGATGTCTAGATGCTGCCCACGCCGAAGCGCAAATTATATGAAATTCCCTTGATAGAAAAAAAATCGCAAAGTATGCTCCAAAAATTATTAAAAACAAGTCTGTTTCTATTATTTTAAAAACTTGCTGGTTCCCGGCATGCGTTGCTATGCCATAAAAAGAAATAAATTGTTTATCCCTAAATGTTTAGCGTTAATATATAAATAAATAAATGGATATTCTCATGCGTCCGTTTTCCTTCCTGTGTTCCCCTTCCATCCTTTTGACATTGACACCCCTCCCGTACGGCCCGTATCCCAGTGACGCCTAGATAGCATAAGATGTTGCCTAGCTAGCCGAGCGGGGTGACCGGCGACCACGCAATTTTTTTCTAATACTTACATTTTTAAACTCGTGATATCTTTCGAATAGGATGTCCGAATTGAATAATTCAAAAAGTTATATAAAGGTAATGAAGCAGTCTTTTTTTTTTTATTTTTTTTTTTTTTTTATTAGGTTTGTCAACAGTGATTTACATGAAAGCTTTCACAGATACAATTACACTGAACCATGGTTGATGCTATTACTAATTAAAGACAAACACAACATTGATAACATAATACTTACATATATATACAATCATTCACACACACACATACCATATATAACAAAATTTTGAAACAAGTTTTTAGAACAATAATATTATAATAAAGTTTAAAGGTTTAGTTTATAAGTTTATATAACAATATAAAAAGGAGCTTTAAATCTTGTTAATAGACGATTTGAAGTTGGCCAATGTTGACATTGTCAAATTAATTGAATGTTTTTTATAAGCCTCATTAAAATTACGGCACATTCTTGATAAAGCTGAGTCATACCCCAGCTTAGTTCGATATTTTTTAATATTTAACGGAACATGATTTACAATTCGTGAACCAATTCTAGGAACATTGAACCTGATTTGATGAAGTAGAAAAGGGCAGTTTATTAAACCATTAACAATTTTGAAAAGAAAATTTAAATCTGTATTTAGTCTTTTCTGTTCAAGGGTGCGTACATTGTAGAATTTTAGTCTATCGGTGTAGTGAGGAAGTGATCGAGCTCGCTTATCGGTATACGCTAGGTGGTACATAAAATGTTTTTGAACTCGCTCTATTCGCTGAATATGAACTTTGTAGGTTGGACAAGATGAAGTAATTTATTTTGATAAGGATTAATACCAAGATACAAATAAAGAGCCTTTTCTAGCGGTGGCATTTCAATAAAAATTTTAAAATAAAAGAATACTTATTGTGGCATAACTATAATAGTTAGACATGCTATCGCGACACTTTTTGTAAATAATGATGTGTTCTGCAAAGTTTGTTTATTATTTTATTCATCATCAAGAGTTTTCGCAGCGCACGCGATGCAAAGAATATTTTAGGCAAATTTTTTACACCTTGGGTTACATTATGGGAGTTTTAGCAAGGATCCCTAATTTTTTTGAAAATATATAGCCTTAGTCATCCGGGGATAGTGCAGATTCCCACCAGTGGAAGAATTTTTCAAACCGGTTCAGTAGTTTCGGAGCCTATTCAATGCAAACAAACAAACAAATCTTACCTCTTTATATGGTGTCTTAAATTATATTTGTGTAAAAATTCACAATGTTTCTTTAAATGATACTTAAGATACTCTCCACGAGATTTTTGCTCTATTTTAAACGAGTCATGTTTTATTAAACATTTTCGCAATTTTCGCATCGATTTCGTCGCTGTAAATGTTAGCTCGATCCTCTAACATTCGTAATTTCGTATCTCTCCGTCTTCTTCTTTTCGAGCCCGGTTGCGGAGCCTTAAAGCGTTCATACATTTCCAATTAAAAACTTCATTTTTAGTAGTTGACGCTTATATTTTTAAATAAAGTTTTTATCGCAATTTTACTCAATGGAAACGGTAGGAAAAGCTTAAATTTATCCAAGGCATACTTGTTTCGTATTTGTAATGTTAACCTATTCGTAGTAAAAATTAATCTACTATAGTGTTTTTCGCCATAATAGCTTGAAAATTGCGGCGATTGGTTGCCGCCTGCTGCTGATTGTTTTCACGGTCGATATTTGTCTCCCACTGCGTGCGATATGTCGCTGCACTTCAAAAGTAGAAAGCTAATCCACTTTGGTGCTGGCTCTATCAATATCCTGTGGCCTGTCAAAACGTGAAAATTCCTTAATAATTATAACTTATCCGAATACAATCAAAATTCTACGTAGAGTTAAACAACATAGCAAAACCGTTACATTAGTTTTCAGTTCTTAGAATTCAATTTGTAGAAATATATATAATGCCCGCCTCACAAAACTACCCAACTGGGTGGTGACATCGTTCTCCTGTCTTTACATTGTGTAGACAGGGGCGCTCTTGTGAGGTATCACATAAAAAATTCAGAACAGCGAATTATTGAAAACTGCAAACTGATACTTCAAAAGTTTAACATCAGTTTTTGACATCAGTGCGACAATAATCAATATAAAAAGTTTAGCTTAGCTGTTTAACTTAGCTGATCGGAGACTCAAATTGATCTATCGAAAAGTTGGGAGCAACGGCCGTAAGTACCAACATAGTTCTTCATTCAGAATACGGTCGAATTCGCCATAGCAAGTCTAGAAAATTGACCCGCGGGGTTTGTTATAATTATTTCTGATAAACGTATTATTACTACAACCTCAGAAGTTTCTAAAATAAAATCTCGAGAAATTAATAATTTGTAGTCTAGAAAAATAAAATCCGGTGCTTATCGATAATTTTGTAGTAGAAAAACATTTTCAAACCGTTTTACTTAAAATATTTTAATGGCATGGTACTGTTTTATTCATCTTAATTGTAAATAATTTACATCCGCAGATATCGATTAAAAAAAAGACGTTTTAGTTATGAATTCGTCGAAATTAATTAAAATGTTAGTCCCGTTATTTGCCTCTTCTGTCGTTTTGTGTATTCATTATATTGGTACAGTTTTCTAATTTTCAATTTCATTTCAAAAACATAATTCATTATTTTATTCTCTATCAACGTAAATCGTTTAAAAAGGCGAGTGTTTCTCCATATAATTAGATAATTTAGATGGGACCGGATTAAACTAAAGTATAAGCTTTTCTTCAGAGAAATAGTGTTGGCAGGATATGAGCTGTATGTTAATAATTAATAATAAAGCTTCATAAAATAATAATTCTGATAGTTCAGAAATGCACAAAATAATATGCAAGGCAGATAGAAATATTTCACCATTAAATTTATACGACGAGAATGCCAGCATTCTTATAAATACCAACCAGGAATTATTAGATTCCTGGTCAAATAAAATTCTTCACGCAAAACACTTCAATTATCTCAACCAAACATATGTTGACAAATTTTCGTCAAACAAATGGTTGAGTATTGGAGAGTTGAGCGCAGAAATAGAAGGCTTTATGCTTGCCATACAAGATAGAGTCATTAATACTAAAAATTATAGGAAGCATATCATCAAAAATGCAAATCAAATTGATGATTTATGTAGAAAATGTTTGGCATTTCCGGAAACTATAGAACATATTATATCGGGATGTTCTGTATTAGCGCCGTCCGAGTATACATTTAGGCACAATCAAGTTTTAAAAATAATTCACCAAAGTTTGGTAATTAAACATAACTTGATTGACTGCCGTAATGTACCATATTATGAATATGAACCAAATTCATTTTTAGAAAATGAATTTTATAAAATTTATTATGATAAAACTATTCTGACAGACAGAACAATTAGTCATAATAGACCCGATATAGTTTTACATGACAAAATTAAGAAAATAACTTATATAATTGATGTCGCTATTCCAAATTCTTGTAATATTCAGAAAACTGTTTCTGAAAAAATAAGAAAATATACAGATTTAGGAAATGAAATTAAAAGAATTTGGCATTCTCAGACTATAAAAATATTACCATTAGTTATTTCGGCTACTGGCATTATACCTAGCTCTCTCATTCAAAATTTAGGCGTATTAGATTTGTCAAAAAATTTGTACATAAAAATGCAAAAGTCGGTCATTTTAAATACATGTAGGATTACGAAAGATTTTTTAAATATTTATATTGAGGGATCAGTAGGATTTATCGGACCAGTTAGGATTTCATCAGAGCCGAACCCTCTGATATGAAAATATCTGGAGTCGGTGAAATATTTTCCCATTATGTTTCTGGTGGATTGACGTATTGTTCTTGTATTGTTTTATTCTTATATAGTGCACTTACATTGCGTTAATTTACTAGATATTCATTTGTGGAAAAGTGTGTGGAAGGGTTTAGTCTTTCATTTGGGAAAGATTCAACCCGGACATAAAATCTGGAGCACCGTAATAAAAAAATCTTACAAGGTCCTCATTTAATTACTGAACTTATTTGCCTTTCACATTAAACATTATTTTTTCAAATCAATGTGTAAAAAAAGATACAGTTTTCCGATTTGTTTTCTTGGAAAAAATAATATATTTCAGCCCAAAATTTCGTCTGTTACGTCTGGCACGGAATATAAACAGAATTTGTCCAGCACAGCCTTTGAGGTTTGGCCGGGTGGAGAGTATGCGCCCCGAATCACAATAATAATTACAGCTTCGTATGGTGCGGCAGTTATCTCGGGCTAATTACAGACTTGACCGGGTCCAACCAAGCCCCGGTCGGCTCTCATGGCTAACCTCCCCAAATGCCACTGGGAGCCAAACGAGAGACCCGTCGTGATGTTATTTATGCAAATACACATTTTTAGTTTTAATTTTTATTTTGATGACTGAGCGATGAGATTTTTTCGTTCATGGCAATCAGGTCGTGGGTTTAAAACTCAATTTGAATTGTATTTTTGGTACATTAATTATTTTTATATAATTTTACCAAGAGTTTGTTCATGCTTCCGAACTTGATGGCACTTTCGATTTTTCCATTTTTTAATGTGAGCACCTCCCAGAAACTGCCTGGAGAGGGTGCAATTAGGTCCTCGCTAATTTGGATTGTTGTGAGTTTATAATAAGAGAATTCGTTGGAGATGGAGGTGAAAAAGAGGAAGGTTAGGATGTGCCTGGTTCTAGATACCAAACACGACTAAAGCCATTTGAAACTATGGTAACTGAGTGGTATTCTTTCACCACGAAGATACTAAAATTACCTATACACCACATTTGTCATATAGACCACCATTCAGAATTGCAACTTTACTTGAAATGGCATCAGATATCTTTATCCAATAAATTGCTCTGCGTTTTATAAAAAAAACATAGTCTGGATTGCCTCCGAACAAACGACCAGCCACGCGACGCGTCAAGGCATTTTATCTATAAAAAATTGAAATGTACAATGAATACAATATTGTTTGTTAAGAGTAAATAAACAGGCAACATGAACTAAAACAATGACTGAACTCGGAATGGTTTTTTGCGCGATTATAAGTCCACTTTTATGGACTTGACTGCTTTCTCGATTCTTGCGATTCCAAAGTCCACCATTGTGGACTAGGGCGATTGAGTGGCATTGCACAGATCTGAATAAACAGATAGGTGATCTCATAAAAGATAGGAATATAACATATAGGCAATCTCTCCAATAACAACCTCCATCTCCTATTACTCCCTACTCTCCTAATCCGGGGTATCAATGGGAATCCCGCTGGTTCCGTGGAGTTATGACTTATGACTCATGTGTGATATTCACAACAAATTTTATTTTTTATTATTTAAACTACACACATACAACAGATTTCAAAAATAAAATAATATATGGTTAACAAAACTAATTACAATAAATTAATTTCTTTTTAACGAAACTACCCAACTGAATAGAAAAAAACATTTCTTGTAAATGTTTGAATTAAATGTATTTATATTAGAATAAGTTAACAATAATAATCTAAACGAAAATATGAAAGAGAACAAGACACAGAAAAACAGAAAAAGACAATGGTCGCAACTGGGACTCGAACCCAGACCTCTCCGTCTAACCGGGACGAGCGCGTTAACCAATTTCCCTATTGCCACCTTCTGTCAAATCCGTCATATTTATCAATCCCATATTTTCAAATTTTAGAATGACATTATTATCAAATAATTATTTTTCTCCATATTATTATTTTTCTGTGTCTTGTTCTCTTTCATATTTTCGTTTAGATTATTATTGTTAACTTATTCTAATATGATATATTTCACTGATAGGAATAACCTTCAAAAAATTTAAAAAATAATGATTTTCTTATAAAAATTAAATATATTTATATTTTATAATGCATTGTTTAATATAGGTATCAATATTGAATTGAATAGATAAAAATAAAATTATTAATACGAATATTACGTTTTTTCAACCAATTAACTAACCAGACTGGTTAAAGTACCTACCTACCTATCTACCTTGCAAACCAAAACGATTCACTTTGTAAATATATGTAATAAAATAATATAATAATATATCTCCAAAACGAAATACCCAAACGATCCACAAAATCCCTTCTATCTATTTATCAAACATCGTAAATATGTGAAAAAGACGTTAAAAACATAATTGTACCTTCTTAGAAAAATCACATTATAAATTCTACACAATTTGGTTTTCAGGAAAGCACCCACACCCGTCATGATAATACTAAAAATAGCAAAAATTCGAACGAAACATATTTGGAAATTCTTATAGACATTAAAAAAGCATTTGAAAGGAGTATAATACATAACATATGTAAATTTAATTAAAAAAATAAAGTAAATAAGATCGTAATATCATGGATAACTGCTGGCTTTTTAGATAATAGGCCTCAATACCACATGAATCTGCTAATTAACAAAACGTAGCGCACCATCTGGGGCGACCAATTTATTATCTTAATCTTCAAATTATCCAATAAATGGTCTCCAGGGCGGCTGAACCCATACCCGCCTCACAAGTTGAATCATATTACATAATATTGCAAAATCATATTACAAAACATGACGACCCAATGCTTAAAATGGTCACCATATAATATAACTACTCTCAAAAAAAGAGTACGAAAGCTGACATAAATATCCTTAGCTGTTTGAGATATAGTCTGAATGAAAAACTACTTACGGCCGTTGTTCCCGACTTTTCGATAGATCAATCTTAGTCTCCGATCAGCTAAGTGATCAGTAGGATTGGGAATAACGGCTGTTAGAATGATCAACTTTGCTTTCTGCCAATTATTAGTGCAATTTGGGAGGCGGGTATGGGGGTACCGCCGCCCCGGGAACCATTTATTTGTTAACCAACACCTCTGTCATAGGTCACCTCAAGTGGTTCGCTACGCTTGCTGACTTAGCAGGGGTGTCCGGGGCCATGGGCGAAGTTTTTCAGGGTATTAGTGTCGGTGCGTCTACCCACTAGCTGCACAGCAGGCCGGATTGAGAGAGAATGGTTGAGGGAGTTCTCTTTACTTTTCCAGCCTTACTCTCCCGAAATATCGCCCTGTACCAAAGTGGGGGGGGGGGGGTGGATTCATATATCTGTCACTCCCGGACACACTGACCCTCGATTCCTACCTACCCCTCATACCCTTTTGTTTCCCAGACCATCCTCTCATTCCTTTCCTAAAAACACCCTCCCCACAGCATCCCCAAAGATGACATAGTTCATGAGGGGAATTAGTTTCCTCAGGGCCTCCTGTGTGGAGCTAATGTAAAAAAAGGTATAATAGATTACACAAAACTTTTACTAAACTCTTCCACAGTCCCTTTACACTGCTAAAAACAAAAAACAAAAATATTCTTAAAGAAATCATTTTTATACGATTCAGAACTCACTTTATGGGGTGGCGGAACAATTTTATCAATTCTATTTCAATGAAGATTATACTATGCATATTAATGAATTTTCGAAAATAATATTTCGTTTCAACATACCCTGAATCGGTTCCATGCCAGTTCAGAAGAAAACAAACTCGGAACCACCTCAGAAAGGTCATTAAAAACTATGAAAAAATAATTTTAAAATAGTCGGTAACCCTAACCTAACTTAACTGATTTAATTTTTTTTTTCATCATCACTCTAAATGACCTTTCTCAGGTGGTTTTGAGTTGGTTTTGAGTTTCATTCTGAGTTGGCCGGTCATCCCTGAATCAGTTATATTATTTCGAATAAATTAAATTTAAAAAAATATATATTACCTAAAAAAAACATTTCACTCGTTAAACAAGCTCGAAATCATTTAATTACGAATCATATTTTCCATTCGACAATAATAATTAGTGGCAAGAAAATTATAGGTGCGTCCCGGGGAGGGGGGGGGGGGGGGGGGGGGGGGGGGGGGGGGCTTGAGGGGAGGTGAGGGATGATTGACGATCGGCAGTGGGCTCGAAGCGAGTACGAAATCGTGTAGGATTTATCCCGACGCGCAACTCCTTCCCCGGGGAATATCTTCTGAGACCGCTGATTATATCTGATGTATTATTATGTCAACGTTATTAATTGATCTAGAGAACGTACTACGCGTGTATCTTCTTATTGCCACTTTAAGTTCAAACCATTGGTACGGATTACACATCATTTCAAATTAAAATATTTTTATATTTAATTTATGAATCCTAAGTACTAATCAACTTATATTTTCTTTTTACACACAAAATACAGAATCGAATAAAACCAAAATAAGGCAATAATAGCACACATTGAAGAGATACAAAATGTTTGAATTGTCTTAATTTGGCAGGTATGGGTATTTAACGACACTCAAACAACACCTCTGCTATATGTTTTATTTATTCAATTTTTTTATTTAATTTTATTTTTATTTTGTACGACAGACAGGTAAGTCCAATTATGGTACAATTTTCTTACAACTAACAATACATGTAGGTACATAATTTTTTCAAAACATGGTATAGTGATATTAAACACATCTATATCTGCTGGTAGAGCATTAAGCAATGTCATACCTCTTGTCATGCTATGTTGAGCCATGACATTTGTCCGACCCTGCGGTATGTAGGTTACCTCAATTGGCTCGCTACGTTTGGTGACATAGCAGGTATGCCCTGGATTTGGTGGCGGATGCATCTGCCCACCAACTGCGTGGCAGGCCAGATCGGGAGAGACTAGTTTTTGATCTCTAGACCTTTTGATCTCTCCAGCAGGACTCTCTCGGAATATGGCCTTTCACCACAGTGGCAGGGATGTATTCGTATGTCCGTCACTCCTGGCCACAATTTATTACACACCTCTCATACCTTTTCCTTCCCAGAACTTCCTCTCCTTTCTTTTCGAAGAAATCCGAGACACTGCCCTAACCCCGCAACAAAAATAATCCATCCTCTTTATCTCTCTATCAAAAGGTGAATTTTTATTGTCTATCTGCATCAATGTCGTCAGGCAGCTAAGAAGTTCCATCTTCAAATTCTAATGCAATCGGAATTTTCGTACAGCTTTTTGAGTAGGCTCCTTTTATACACTACATGTAACATTTTACAAAAAGCAGAACACTTCATATTAGAGCAGTTTTCTTTGCAGGGACGAGATGTCATCTTCGGAAGAGCCGCACGGGCAAGGTAAAGAGATGTTCATATTTACAATTATTGCACGTCAGTGTTTCTCAATAGTTGTCTTTAAACACTTTACACCTGACTTTCACATAACAGAGAATATTCCGATTTGATCAAATCAAGAAAAAAATATTAAGAATTTGACTGTCAGTAGCACATTTCATAAAAGTGTAGATAGCCCCTGCGTAGATAGGGGGCATCCATTAATTACGTGAGCAGTTTATCTTTCAATCTAGACCCCCCCTCCCCCTCGGTGAGATAAATTTGGGCCAATTCGTATATTTTTTTGAAGTAACGTGAGATTTTGCTGGACCCCCCCCCGTTTCTGCTCACGTAATTAATGGATGTCCCCATATATCAATGACAATCAAGTGAGTAAAATCGATCGTTTTCTGTTTTCCCCTATAAAATGTGTTTTCAGTAGGTACATTATCTACACGCTACATTGTTATGATTCTTCCTCGAAGTTCAGCCTTGTTTGATATTTATCAATGGTTCAAACGAATTATAAATTAGTGTTTTAGACTACTATTAATATTCATGCAAAGCGTTATAAATTGTAATATATTGAAAAGTGTTTTGAAAGTTTGTTCTAAAACACAGATATATTAGAACATTTAATTAAATGAAGACAATGTAAGCGAAACTCATTCGAAAATCTGGAAACAGAAAAATCAGAAGCGAGAGGTCCTGGGTTCGAGTCCCAGAGGTGCCAATATCTTTTTTTTTCTGATTTTTCTGTTTCAAGATTTTCGAATGAGTTTCGCTTACATTGTTTTCATTTAATTAAATGTTACAATTTGAGGTTTTACTCATAAAGTTAAAAATAAAAATTAGATATTATAATTTTTTTTTTCTAATTTTTTTTTTCTTTAAAAAGAAATACAAACATTCCCGTGATACGAATAACCCAACAATGTTTGAAAATCTCCTACTTCCACCACAGAAAGCCGAAAATGTTGTTTGTGTTGTGATGGAGGACTTAGCCAGCAGAGGAATCGAACACGCGACGCCCGGGTGGTACCCAAGCGCTATGCCCACTCAACCACTGACCGGTCAGCTATTAGACCGGTATATTAGAAGCTTTTTTGCTACCGAATTATTACGCATTGTTTGCAGTGCCAAAATGCTTATAGCGGAAAAATTGATTTCGGAAAATGAGTAAAAAATAAAATTGCGAAGTTTGAAGAAGTAAAAAATAAAAGTTTTTTTTTATGAAAACAATTAGTTTCTGACTTAGTTTACACTCCAAGAGTAATTGAAGTTTATTCCAGGTTAGCAAGTTCATCGTTCTACGTAATGCAGCTTAAATGTAAGTAAAATGTATTAAAGGAAAATATAATGACATGTAAACAACTCAGTTAGCTTCAACTTCTAACAAAACAAGAATAACTTTAAGTTGTTCAAAGGGATTCTTTACACGATAACAAAAATTCCTTTCTCAAAAGAAGGCAGTCGCCCGAGGAGCAAGTCGTAAAGATCATTCCGGTGAAATACTAAGCAAATATGCAGGATCTTTTACTTTCCACAGAACATTTGAGTCAAAGCTTCAAAATAATATCAAAATACTCGAGGGAACTGCGCATTTTCTGCGGTGCGAACGGGGTATTTTGAAAGCTGCCTAAATATAAATGACATCTGTTTTTCAGTCACACTTGAATAATTTTGGAGAGAAGAAAGGTGAAGACGTTGTTTTAAAAGGGTAAATATTTAATTTCATGACAGTAGTCAAAAAAGTTTCAATTATCCTAATTCATAAGCACTTCATTTTGAGTAAATTTAAAGTACGTTTTTCGTGTACCTACATAATAAATTTAGTGTACATATTATTTCCCGATGAATCTTTTTCCAATTCGAATGCAGATGAGATCATATTATTTATTTATGTATTAATTTTTTTGTACAAGACATACATATATAGTTATAAATTTATAGACAGATATAAATTTATAGATAAAGATATAAATTTATCTTACTGTACTTTGGGAAAATGTTTTGACTAGGATTATAACTAAACTAGGAGGAATTCCCGTTTTAGGACAGTCAAATTTGGATAAATTTACATATTTTGAATTAAAAAAAGAGAATAATAAATTTGAATCAAAAAAGGAAAAGGGAAAAAATAATGATAAAAGAATCAAAAATAAAAATATAATAAAACATAAAGTTAAGTGATATTTGTTTATCTTATAAAATACATTTAATTTTATAGCATTTCGGAATACATACCACTCATAGATAATTTTTTGATTTCACAAAGAACCCTTCATTAATGGTTGTTGTAAAATTGCGTAAAATTAAAGTTAAGAATTATTATTCAAGGACGTGAATATTCTGAACCAATTATAATAAAAGATTTCTCTTTAAAATATAAACTCTGTACCAAGAAGTGGGGTTAGGGAATAATTAATAAGTGAACAAAAACATGAGCGATTGCGGGAAAAAATGCTTATGGCTTGACGTATTTTAAAACCAAAAAATAAATGATTAATACTTTTTCAATGATGTTGAAAATCTTTTAATTCCATTGTAGTTAAGCAATACAATGTCTATAATTCGTTTACTCGATACAGACGTTTTTAGCGGGTCACGAAAACAGTTAAAACTTTTCAAGTTTTCTTTTAGTGGTATGGAGGTAGTTTCAATGTTCTAGAAACTGAATCAATGAGAATGATCTGGGGCTCGGCACGGATAAAGCTTAAAATTTCGGCATCCAGTTTGTCGAGTTTTATTACCGATTTGGTTCAAAATCGGGATTAGGGAGTTTGAATGTGCTTGGCTGTAATAACGTGAAAAAAATGAGAACCAATAAAAAAAAAAATTGGTATTATGTCAAAAAGTCTTTCCTGGAATTTTACCCCTTCCATTATCCCTTCCACATTCATTCGTTTAATACAGTGGTTCCCAAACTCTTTAGACCAACGGATCGTTTTCCCAAACTCTTTTGGCCCACGGATCCCTTCCCCTCCCCCCTCCTCCCCGTTAAGCATCGTTAAGTACTGACAACAAGCAAACAAATCTTCATCTCTATTTTGCGATTTTGAAAGATTTGGAAACTGAAAACATTATTTTTGTCCAAGACTAGAAAAATTTGTTGTATGCACTTCACCTGGAGTTTATTGTATTGATTAGCGTGTTAGTAACTTAACATATCTTTCATATTAATAAAAATGTGTCACAATTTATTTTATTTTATATTAAACCTTGCGCGAACCCCCTGACGTTGTTCAGGGACCCCCAACTAAATTTTAATATTCCACGGACGCCCTGAATGATTCTGTGGACCCCTGGGAGTTCACGGACCACATTGGGAACCACTGGTTTAAGACATACCAAATTGTATTTACAGAGTTTGATTAAATCGTGCCATACAGGTTTAAGTGATATCGATCCAATGTTTTAACCCTCGTGAGAAAGCTAAAAAATATATATCGATACTCATTTTTCTAGTGAATTATTATTTATCAACATCACTACCGACGGATATAGGACGTTTCATTTGACGTAAAGGTTTCTCGGCATTCCAAATATTCCATATATATATTCGTATAAACATGAGTTTGTTTTTTATAGGGCATATATATAGAGCTGTTACTTTTGGCAACACTAAATTCGTGTTTTTATTTAACGTCGCTTTATTTTAGTTTTTCATGACATTCTGAAAGCTTTACAACCTCATAATGTAATGACAAAATAAATATATTTTCCAAGACTAATGTGGAAACAACATCTAATAAGCAGCATTTAACGTTCGTTATTAGAGGTTTCACACACAATAAAAACGTCAATGTACCTGAACCATAGTTCACATACGTCAATAGTATACCTAACATGATAGGCCGTGGGAGGGTTTACATCCATGCTAACGCCCAGTCTATACTCTGAACAACTCAATTGATGCGGTGTTCGTCTCTAGCCGGAAACGGGTGTATTTGTTGGTCCACCAGACCAATCTATCTCTGAGACACCAAGCGATGGGAAAACAAAGGAATTTCTACTCAAACTCAGTACTGCAGGGAACAAAATGTTCTCATCCTTTATAAACAGCGCCAAGTACCTACCCAAATTCAATATCTCGTAGGTAAATATGGCGAGATAATAAAGAATACATCGAAGTATGTACTATAATAATACAGCGATATTACTTCTTGGAAATCACCGTAGAAGGAAATGTTCCTGGAGTTCAGATAACTACGAGTGATCCATGGTAGAGAATTCCAATATAAGATATTTTGAGTTTGATGAAAGGTCATTTACAGAGATCGATGGGCATCAATTTCAACAAATCCTTCAGGGAAAAATATTATCTGAACAGAATTTCTATACACTTCGGACGAATTTTGAGGTCATCGCAATCCCATTCTCTGACAATGGTACAATCAACGATTTTTGCTCACATAATATATTATATTCCCAATAATCCCCGCCACTTAATGCATAATTTTTAGCACATTTCGGCAGGTTTGGCCAACTAAATTAATGAAAATATGACGTATAAAATTACGCCAGTTAAGTTAGATGTAGACATTGATAACATAATAAAAACTTTTATGTATTGTAGTGAAATTTTAATTAAAGGTCAGTGCATGATTTTACCCTTTCGTGGCCGTAAGCGGCCTCTTAAGCATATACCATGAAAGAAGAAGATGTAGTGATATTTAATTACGAATGTTAGAGGAGCACGCTAATTTTTAAAGCGATAAAACGATGCGAAAATTGTGAAAATGTTTAATAAAACACGACTCGTTTAAAATAAAGCAAAAAAGGGTAGTCTTAAACAGCATTTAAAGAAACACTGTGAATTTTTTCATACATGTAACTTGTAAAATAACCGAAACAAACGTGTTTATAATAATTTTTGGAGCATACTTAGCGTTTTAATGCGATTTGAGTTTCGGCGCGGGGAATGTCTAGATATTATATTCAAGAACAACATATATTTTTTTAGAGCTTTAAAACTTAAAGTGTTTAAGGGAGATATGTAAGAATTCGGTAGAAATTCGGGTTGCGGTGGCTTAAGTTGTTATTAATACGCTAATCACATTTTTCTTAAATTCTTAGAAATAAAACATACACGAAATATAAGTAGGTTTAAGAATCGGAATTTGGCAAGGTTGGTAGCGCGGTTGATTGACCGATCATTGAAAACTTTTAAAAGACATTTGAAAATAGATATTATAGTAAAAAACCTTTTTTTTACGGGTTGATTTTTAATGCCGTTTTGTTTCAACCCTTGGGATTTATGAGAGAATAATGACACAAAATGGGGTATTTTTGAGATAAGCTCGTGGGGTATTCGTATTCAAAGTAAGTTCAAAAACTTTCCAAGCAAAAAGTTTCCGTGTAATTGTTCTACCTTTCTTTGTTTTTATTTGCTTAAAAATAATTCCTCGAACTTTTCCCGGCTTAAATTTCGTTAGATATAATATTAAAGTTTATGAAAAATTAAGAGATAACGAGTACAATTAAAACTTTTTAATTGTCCTTGTTTAAATGAGATCTTAATTGCGAATAGCGCATTTTTCGGGTCGTAATCAGAATATATATTTTAAAATTTGAACATTTCGTTACGTTTGTAATTATTATAATCACCTTTGCAGGTCTCGGTGGTTTTAACGAAGCGACGAATATTTTTTAATAAATGATATAAACTTTTGTAACCATAGTAGACATTCAATGTGATAAAGTAGACAGAAAACCGTCTTCAATATTATTTTCTTAAGCGCATTGAGGTTAATGCATTGGACCGGAACTGGGAATATTAAAGACGTTAATCGTTAAGTTTTTTTTTTATTTCTTCAATAAATAAAATTGAAACTCAAAATAATAGGTAATAATTTCAGGAATCAATGGTTAAAGTAAGTAAGTTTAAGCACGTACTTAACACTCAGCAGGAACGGAAACAAATAATAATTCATCCTTATATTTTAAAGCATAACTTGGTAAAGGTATTTTTTCTAAAATAATTAATTTGGCGCCATCTGTGAATGCGTAGATTATAAATTATAACGTATGTTCCATTTAACCTTAAGCGGTTATTCATCTAAGCCACTACGAAAATTATTCTGAAAAAGCCGAATGTGAAATGGAATTTAAAAATTAGGTATCTCCGCTCCATGGCAAAAGGCAAAAGCAATATTCCATCCTAATTTGTACATGTTGTGAAAATGGTTTAATTAAATTTATTGAATTTTATTATTCACATTTAAAAAAAAAACAAGTCAATAAGCTCATAAAACAATGTGTCGAAATTTCAGTTTTTTACATTCAAAGCATTCAAATTTTGTGAATTAGAATGCTGCTTTCGAATGTTAATTCGATCAATGGGACAGTTGTATTGGGTTATCTTTGTGTGTGATGTTTTACTTTATTAATAAGATTCGGCACCCCCTATAATATAATCCAATATGCCTGCGTACATATTAAGCATATTTATTACGGAAAATCTTTGTCAATGCATGCACATACTATTCACTCCCATACCTAACGACAGGCAAAGAATCGGACCGACCAACCGTGAAATATGTACCGACAACCAACTGACAAGTGTATTTTTGTTGTTAGGTACTACCAGTTTTAGCTAGTCGACCGATATTATTGAAATAAAATGATTCCGCGTGGTTTCCATTTTTACTACGCTCGGAGCCCGAGCCAAATAATGAATTGTAAAAACCTCCGCCTATCGTCTTCAATGGGTCCGACCTTTTTCACTACATATTCGTTTGAATATCAATAGATTTACGTTGGCGGGAAAAAAAGCACATGTTATGACTTGTTCGCGGCAGGCACCGTGACTTTTGCTCGACGCGTATTGTCTTAGTTTGAATGTGAATGTGATCTCGGGCGTTCATATACTGCCGTCGCACCGTACAACACATATCTATCTATCAACGCGTATCGCCTTGGCTTCGGTCGGTGGCAGTATTCTATAGTCCGACAAATTCGATCATCCGACAATGTCTTACAAAACGTTTATCGGATCACCGCGGGTCAACTGTAGTTTTGATTTATTTTTGAATAAATACGATATAATTATAACTCACAAAACGAAACTAACTCATTTATATATTTTTTAAACAAATTTGAAATAGTTCGCCCTTTGAAAACCAAGAGTCAAGCTACAAACATAGATTCATTTCCTAGATAAAGCGCTCATTTCTCTGTCGTATAATTGGATAAAGTTCCATAAGCGACTAATTAAAGGCCCCGGATAGAAAGGTAACGACATTATGATTAAATTACGTCATTCCCAGCACGTATCATCCTTTATTGGACCTTACGCGAGTTTCTGTATCTTTTTCATTCGTTTATCCTCCGTGATCTGAACGTTAAACTGTCACTTATATTATTCTTCAAATTAGACATTGTATAACCAACATAAACATTTTCCGCAATAGTATATCAACGTAAATTCTTTGGCACTTGGGTTTAGGACAAATGAGATCGATTTTAAGAAATAAGAGTTCGCTTAGATGAGAATAACGTAAATGTTTGTTTGAGTCATGATCGTGAACAGTGAAAATATTCGAAATAATATTACAAATTCGTTTCCTTTTAAGAAACTATGATTTAATATGAGAATTACAGAACAACGAACAGAAGCAGACAAGCGGATGAGAAAGATGAATTTTCGGAATCGCAAGTTGTGGAAGTAGGTATGATCGGAAATTATTGGCAACAGCCTTTCACGGTTCATCGCAAGTCTTTATTTCTTTAGTTTACGATAAAAAAAATTGTATAACAGACGAACAAAGCAATTTTATCGGAATAAATTAATGCTTTCGTAAAAATGTGTTTTCCGTTTACAACGCGATTGTTGTTTAGCGTAAATAAATAGGAAATGATTTTTTATTACGTATTACTAACACAGAATTTGTTTTTGGCAGTGATTAAATAATAAGTCAGGATTTTGGATTCTTCATTTTGTGCAGTTATGCTAGTCCCAGGTATGACGTCTCTGCTATTCTCATCGATCTTTATTTTTTTTAATATTATTTTTTTTGGATTGACTGCGTCTATTTTTAGGCTTCGCATCATTTACAAAAAAAAAATCACGCCCCCGGTTGGCCCGTTGTCTACTTATGAATAAAGGCATCTATATTGGATATAAATTTTTACATAATCTTTACAACATTTCTTATTTTTATATTTTATTCGTCAAAGATATATTTCATTTAAATGTTCACCTTAACAATTCACCTATATTACTCGGAGTTTTCTTGGACAATATATGAACCATATAATCAAATATATAATTAATCACAATGCATTCATGTTCAGATAATTAAAAAAATATTAATTTAAATTAATACAGTGTGAGTGAAACTCAATCGAAAATCTGAAAATCGAAAATCAGGACCTTCGCCTTGCCTTTTTCTTAACGAAGAAGATAATGTTGGCAGTTCTTGGTCGAAGTATACAGTTAAATATGACCGAATCGGATAGGGACACAATCGCTCAGTTGGTAGAGCTGCGCCCCGGCAAGGCGAAGGTCCTGGGCTCGAGTCATAGATGTGATCGAATCTTTTTCTGATTTTTCTGTTTTCAGATTTTATTCATACATAGTTTAAAAAAGAGTGAAACCTTCAGAAAACAAAAATAGACAAGAGTAGGGAAACCACGGAGCACCGCACAAAGAGAAGACCGATAGGCTACGTAGTACCGCACAAAGACGAAACTGATTATTCTACCTCATTCTCTCACAGGTTAAATCCTATAGATGAATGAGTTTGTCTCTTTTTAGCGTCACTATTTTTCGTTTCATCGAGTTTCAAATCACACCGGTGCCAAAGAAGTTTTCACTTCTAAATATATATATATTAATTTAAAATATTAATAAAAAAAATTATCCTAAACGTGTTTCCGTGATGTTCTAGATTACTATATAAATGTTTTATTTTTTTGTGTTTCACCATATTTTATTTAGTCATTGGTTTTCCTTGCAATATATTTATATAACTGATGTATTATATAATAGAATGCATCGTATTGCAAATCTTCCGAAATATGGAATAAATAATATTTTTTTTAAATATGCAAAAAACAGAGTTTTTTTAAAATTCTTACATACCTTAATCGATGATTTTTACAAGCATTATGGAAATTGCCGAACACGAAGGTTGAATTTATTTTAAAACTTTTATACAAGCAGACTTGCAAAGTGTGTTTACTTTGGGTAAAAGCTTTTCAATCACGTTAAAGTTGTAGTATTAATAAAAATATGATTCAATTTTTCCGATAGGGCTATCAAATTAAATACTTGTGGGTTAGGTACGGGTTCATAAAACTAACGGAGCCGAAACGGAGACCTTAGTGGCTGGATCCAACACAATGATTTTTTTGCAAGCTTTTAGAATAAAAATCAAACCTGATTCGCGATTGCGCTTTATATGTGCATCTCTTCAAGTCAGTCCATTTTTATACTTGAAGAATTAAATTTTGAATTTTTCCTTTTTCTGAATATTTTTTGACTGACCAGATTATACATTTATTTATTATTGTTATACGCCCATAGGGGCTTTTACATAGATTATAAATAAGTTTTACAAAAGTTATCGAGTTAGAATTTATACCAAAGTTATAAAAGTGAAAAATTAAAAAATAGTATATACAAGAAGTTTATGAAGAATATGGCGTAAAGAAATATTTTAAACAATATAATATTTGAGTTATCGAGTTAGAATTTATACCAAAAGTTATAAAAGTGAAAAATTAAAAAAAAAAATTATATAAGTAGTTTTTGAAGAACATGGCGTAAAGAAAAATTTTAAACAATATAATATTTGAGTTATCTAGTTAGAATTTATACCAAAAGTTATAAAAGTGAAAAATTTAAAAATATATATATATAAGTTTGATGAACATGGCGTAAAGAAATATTTTAAACAATATAATAATTGGATTATCGAGTTAGAATCTATACCAAAAGTTATAAAAGTGAAAAATTAAAAGAAATATATAAGTAGTTTTCGAAGAACATGGCGTAAAGAAATATTTTAAACAATATAATATTTGACAATAACATAATATACAACATTACAATAACACATCAAATAACACACCTGTAGCATGTGCCTCTATTGCCAAACGCACTCAACTATTGTGCAATTTACCGAATAGAAAGTACAGTTTTACCATAATCATGAACATGTATATCGTGTATGACTTAAATTGTCTGAAATTAATTGGTTATTCATTGTGTAAAACTTCGGTTCTTAAAAAAAAACGAAGAAATAAAAATGTTATTTTCTATTGAATGCAAAGCAAAAAAATGGGGAGCAGGTACATGTGATTAATACTTTAAATGGGGTAAGAATAAAAACATGTAAAATTCTTCGGGCACACGATTAACGATGACCTCTTGGATAACATTCAATGGTAAATGAACAAATATGGGATCATATAAAATTGTTGAAGAGTTTGTGTTTCGATTACTGGTTTTTTATGTCATTTTTTGTAAGAGGTGGTGGGACTCTTGGTGGAAGTTAGACATGTAGACACCCTCTGATGGGGAATGTTGTGAGACAGAAGATGAAATTATAAATGGCAACAAAAATGAACAGGGAAGGTAAGTACTTACCTGCTTATTCAACGCCCTTATTGAGGTGATTTTTAACAAAAACGGCGCTTTACAAATTATCCAAACCGCCATTGGTGACATGAATTTGACTTACATCGTTGGTACCCCGGTCTCACGCACCGGGGTTTTTGACTACCAGTTTTTCAATAATTTACTGTTCATGCTACTTTTCATTGAAGAGTTTATAAAAAAATATATTTTTCTATCAATAAAACATAGGTATTCCTTAAATCAATTCTCTATTATTAACATAACACAATATATTTAGCTGTATTAAAATTATGAGATATTTTAACAATATTTATTTAAACCCAACAAAATCAGCCTTCGTCAGTCTTATGACATTTAAAACATAAAATAAAAAAACATAAATGACAATACTTATGTTTTTTATTTATTTTATATTATAAAATACACAATAACCATTTGACTTTCTTAGTTGGTGATGCCGGTCTCACACACCGGGTTGGCGCCAAAACCTTATGAGGTGCGCCCGCGTCGCTGTCGGGGGCGTGGAATAAGGCAGCTACTCGAAATCGCAGTATGATTCGATGAATGGTAAAAAAAATATTACACTTTTTAGAATTACCCGGACTCACAGACATATACTTCACCAATGGCGGGTTATAAAAGAGGAACATCAGTATGTAATATGATTGTCCGCAGAGTCTTCAAATGGATTACAATGAAAAAGAAACATTTTTAATTATATTTTAGCGTAAGGCATGGTGTCGTTTCCGTTACTGATTTAGCTCGATGGAACGACTCCGAATCCAATATAATAACGCCTTCAGAATTACTCGTGTATTTGAATATAGAAGATATAGCAGCCCATCGACGATGTTCGGCGGCGACATCAGTGCAGCGGTAAGGCGCTTGACTAGCACACCGAATGTCGCGGGATGGAATCCCGGTGTGGCAAATAAATTTTATTTGATTAAATTGTGTTATTTCACAATTAATTAATTAAAAATAATATATAGTATATTTCCGGCACGTTCCAGAGTGGAAAATACTCTCAGTATCGCCCTGGTGTAAGACCACCATTTAGAATTGAAACGTTGCTTGAAATGGCATTAGCCGTGTTTGGTGACCAGATCTGAATAGCCAGGTACTTCCCCATCTTCCCCTTCCCTATATCCTGGAATAAAAATATAATATCTTCATTATAAAATAATAAGATAAAATAGTTTACATTATGTTACACCTGATTCTGTCTCCACAAACGGATTGCAATCTTTAGAGCACAGGTGTCAGTTTGGAATGCTGTCCTTGCTCAACCGATATTTCAATGAAAGATTCGGCACCGGTATACAGTCGGGAAATTCGCCAAACGCGCCAAACATCTGAGTCGTTTAATTTCTACTATCTATCTATTTTGAGAAAACCGCAAAAAACTTTCACATCTCTAGAGCAAATAAATAATTGCCTTTCATTTTTTTAAATAATAATGGAGTAATATAATTTCGAAAAGTGTTAACTTTTTTATACATGTCTAGCATAATTTAAATAATTTCGATAAATAAAATAGATATAGCGGATTTTGATACTCACTTCATGTTTTACTCACGATATAGCGGTTTATACTGCCCGCGCGAGTTTCTAAACCCGCATTCTACAATATTATCAGGTAATTCCATTATAACTGAATCATATTTATGTACTTACCATCTACCAACTACCTATTAATTGAAATGTAATAATATTTTTATTTTACTAGTACACCTATATCCTAACTTTTATTTATCTATGTACCGTACATCTATTTTATTAACTGTTAAGTTATTTAATTTCTATATTTGTTATCATTCTTACAAGTTTTATTAAGTTTTATTTTATTTCTTACATCAAACAAAAAAAAAGTTTTATTTTATATTTTAATGTAATGACAGGACCCCCCAATTTAAACACGAGAAATGTTTTTCTTTATTAAATTGGGTAATTTCATTGACAAAAAAATTACATTATTGTAATTAGTTCCTTGTATTTTTCTTCTGTAAATCTGTCATTTGTATGTATTTCAAATAAAAAATAACAAAAATTATTGGTA
Organism: Limnephilus lunatus; assembly: GCA_917563855.2. Lineage (NCBI taxonomy): Eukaryota > Metazoa > Arthropoda > Insecta > Trichoptera > Limnephilidae > Limnephilus > Limnephilus lunatus. The sequence goes on along the minus strand of OU830597.1, from coordinate 65,254,437 downwards.
AAACTGCTCGTAATTGGTTGAATTGGCTAAAAAAATCATTTACTAAAAAGATATAGCGGGTATTGAAATTATAGGACTCAATCTGTACACAGTTGACCTTTGTCACTTGAGAATGGTTCGTTTCCATGACTCGATCTTGAGTTGAACAAGTTGGAATGATTTTCTGGCCCCTATTCCTCCCTACTATAACAGGTTCCCTTCTTTCTTTCCTAAAAAATACCCTACATACAGCAATCCCAAAGACAACATGAGGAAAATCCTCCTGTTTGGTCTGAATGTTAATAAAAAAAAGTTTTCTTCTAATACATAGACATCTTCTATATTTGGGGTTAATTTAAAAAAAAGCTCCAAAAATATTAATTTATCAGAAAATCATCGATAAATTATAAAGAAAAATAAAAAAGATGCAATATTTTTTAATGGAATTTTAGGTTGAGATATTCAGTATTAGGAGATAACCGCAGCTGGTGGATCCCAATATTTCCTCTCCCCAGGGTTGTCTGGAGGAGTTCAGTTAAGTTTTAGGCGAGGGGAAACTTTGTGAGGCTTTTTATTTGGACCATCTAAAGATTGGTTTTCTTCGCGTTTTTTCAATGCAATACTTAATATTTAAAACTAAGTACTTTTTATGTTTACTCCGTTCGAAATGTATAGGGTTGCCATTATTTGAATTTAAAAAACTGTTGAAAATTGTTTTTAATAATGCATATTCGGGGGCATCCATTAATTACGTGAGCAGTTTTTCTTCCAATCTAGACCGAAAAAGTGAGATTTTCCTGAACCCCCCACCCCCCCTCGTTTGTGCCCACGTAATTAATGGATGCCCCCTTTTAAACGAATTATCGATGTATGGTTGATACAATACAGACGAACTTATTTATTTTCTTTCGACAAAAATATTACTTATATTTATCTATTGTGGTTATGTACATATTTAGTGATTAAATTTATAACATACAAATATTATAATCCCCTACGACTACGATGTAGGAGCTATTCTTTAATTGTTATTACAGATATTCTTGAATTTCATCTTTAGTATTTTACATGTCCGTAAGGGTTTTCCATTTGAAATTAGATAAGACTGCTGTAATAAAAAAAATATTTTTTTCTTCTTCTATACTGAAAATATATTTTGGTTATTTTATACCTATCTATAACAATTTACTCTGTACTTGACCTTATCATAAGTCAGATAGTTACATACATAATTTAATTTTATTTTTTACCAATCCTATATTTTTTTACTCATATGGGATCTCTTTGCTTGCTTTATTAGATATTTACAATTTTCTATTCTTTACTATTTTAAACGCTCATTAGGAGTTGTTATTAATTACGAAAATGTCATTTCTCACACTATTATAGTTTATGTCATATACCTGGTTGACCCTGAAAGGCGTAATTCAAATAAATACATAAATTTCTTTCTCATCTGTACTTAATAATTTGTGAAGAAAAAATATATTCGTAAAATAAAACCGAACAAGAAAACCGAAATAATATTATTTTATCGGGTCTACCTCGTGTATATTGCTGCCGAAATATATACGATACCGACGTATTTTCATAGAAAATAATATTTTAATATTAGACACGAATAAATATTTTAAACGATAATGAAACTATTTTCACTACTTGTACTACTACTTGCGTTTAGTTGTAGAAAAATCAAGAGAATAAATGGAATGATAGCTTTATTAGATGTTTTTGTGTTAAATTCGTAAAACTTCATTTTAATTTTAAAAAATTAATTATAATCAAATTAATGTCATTCTCAAGTTCTGCAAGTATTTTCGTATGTATTTTTGTTACGGCTGTTTCGGTTTACAATACCATTTTCAAACTGTGGTTAGTCCACATTGAGACGTCCTATTTATAAATTTTTAAATATCAATGTTTTGAAGGTGTCTAAATTGATTTATTACCGGATAAACCAATTTGCTGGACACAAATTGAGAGAGTATTATTTGTGGTTCGAAATCTGTTTCCATTTGCACTAAATGTTACGGGTTTCTGTATTGTTTTATAATGACGTTCTTGCCTTGACTCATTTCAGTTTGGCAAACATATTGAGTAGTGGGGAAGAACGATAGTGTTTGTAGGTGAATCAGGTTAGAATTAGGAATTTGACAGGCAGGGAATGGGTACCGCCGCCCCGGGAACCTTTATTGGATAACCAACACCTCTGCCATAGGTCACACAAAGTGGATACGTTTGGTGATTTAGCAGGGGTGCCCGGGTTCATGGGGGTGAGGTTTGTCTAGGTCTTGGAGGCGGATGACCAGGATACACTGAACCCCAGATTCCTACCCACCCCTTAAACCATTTTCCTTCCCAGAACTCTCTTCTCCTTCCTTTCCCCAAAAAAACCCTCCATACAGCATCCCCAAAGATGACATAGGCCCTGAGGGAAATTATTTTCCTCAGGTTCTCCTGTGTGGAGCTCATGTAAAAAAAGAAAAAAAATCAGAAATGCTCAGAAAAAAGAGTATTTTTTTTAACATTAACTCCACGCAGGAGGCCCTGAGGAAAATAAGGGCCTGTGTCATCTTTGAGGATGCTGTGTGGAGGGTCTCTTTTAGGAAAGGAAGGAGTGAACATGGGTCTTGAAGAGACCCATGTTGTAGGAGGGAGGAAACACAGAGACCGGTGAGTCGTTCCACAGCCGAGCTGTTGATCTCAAGAACTCATGTGACTTATGTCAACCGTGTACAAATGTTGGGTGCGTGTTTGGCGTGTTTCCCGATTATGCACCGGTGCTGAGGGGATCAATGACGCTAGTTCCTCGGAGCATCTTCCATTGTAACACCGGTAGAACAAGGACAGCATTCCCACCTAACGCCTTTGCTCTAAAGATTGCAATCCGTCTGTTAAGATGGGAGAATCTATCAAACGGACAGCCCGTTTCTGTACAGAGTCGAGGGTTTTTTTAGGTATTTTGGAACTCCAGACCAGAGGTGGCTGCCAAATTCAACCGTGGGGCGCACTTGCGATTTGTACAGGGTTAGCAGTTGTGTACTATTAAAGTATCTGCAGGCCCTGTAAAGTACGCCTAGTTTCTGAGAGGCTAATTTAACTCTGGTTTCGATGGAGCCCCCATACCTGAGCTGGTATGTGTAAAATAAATGAAAAACATCACAAAATTTTAACAAAGCATTTAGCTGGGGCTCATGTTTTATAGCTTATTTCACTTATCACTTTCTTATAAAAAAAACAAACTACCCCAAAAGTTACACAATTGTTTTTTATTAATAGAAAGATATTACTCAATAATAATAATGAATCGCTAACCACGATGTTCCCCGAGGCTTTTCAAATCAACCAAGGTGCCTTTATTAGGAAAGTCGTATTACCTGTCATATTTGATACCTGAAACTTCGTTAATTCGAGTTAGAACAACAAAATCAAATCAGGCCGTGTCGTGGAGCGATGTGATGAATTTATTGTTAATTCACACAGGAGCGGCGCTGTCCGGCCGCTAATTAAATATTTATAAAACGGCCGACCTCTGGATATAACTCGCAAAGTTTTTAATCCTTTCTGAGCACAAACGTGACGTCACAACAAAGGGGGTGATTAATGACCAGAAGAACCTTAGGCACCATCTAAGCGGGGTGATAAAAGAGCGAGCAATATGTTACTATGTTACTATATGTTACTTCATTGGTTGGCAGCCGATAGCAATATGAAATCATAGAAATATTTTTTAATTACTCGTAAAATGAGTCAGTATTATTATCGAGACAGTCATTTTATTTTTGTAAATCCCTTTCGTTTTTATTATTTTTTATAACCGGTTTTTTCACGAAGTTTTCATTATCATATGAAAAATATCACTAATCATTTGTCTCACAGTCGACCAGCACCTGTCGCGTTCAATGTTTGGATAATATGATCCCGACACTTGGTCGCCCCGCCCCTCTAAGTACCTACCTTCTTGGCTAAATAGTGAGAAAAGCCCACCAGGGCGTTGAAAATTAATAAATAAATAAAAGAAATTCCTAAAATCAATTATGTTTCTCCTGGTACGTCTCAAGGACAAACAAATAAACGCAAGATAAGCTGATTTTGCACATATGAAAAAAGGAAAATGACTAAATACTCATGCCACTCATGCAGGAAAGCAAATTTGCTGCGAGCATACAGTTCCTACATGTAATGACTGCAAAGATTAAAAAAAACAACCCTATAATAGTATAAATAAACATAAATATACATTTAGATTAATAAAAGATTAAATTTGGCTTTGTCGTTAATTATTCCATTTAATTATAATAAATAAATAAAACACATGCATTTTTATTTGTTTCTCTGTAAGTTGAATGTTTAGTACATCGAAATCTGTTTAGTGAGCTAGGGTAGGTATGGAAGATTTAAAAAAAATTCAGTGAAAATACGAACTGGTCTTCCCAAGCAAATGGTGCTCGTTAGATTCTATAAATGAATACATTAAATTCAGCAATTTGAAACTATTTGGATTTTTTTGTGTTTTAATTGTGGAGAGCGTTTGAAACATTTATTCATTATTGCGTTTTAATTCATTTGCTAGCATTATTATTATGCTTTTATTGAGGGCTTTCGAGGCTTTTCTATCGTTTTCACACATTATCTTATGATATATCTTTTTTAGAGGGTAAATTTATCCCATCTTTCGTACATTGTGCTAAATGGATTCATTAAGCGAGCCGTGTTTGAAAGAACGTTACTGGATTCTAGCCGATCCAAAAAATGTTCATTTTGTTTAATTTCCTTAATGTCCCTTTGACTTTGTATTCTGTGAAGAAGCGTGTGTGGGGGGTGGGGATAAGAGTTAGGGTGAGTCAGAAAACCTCAACTTCCGCGTATTATTATATTCCTGAACTGGAGTTGCTTTTAAATGATGGCGTTCAGTATAATGTACAAGGGTTAAATAAAATTATTAATTTAACGTTTTGCCCTAATTTTTCAAGAATTTTTTAAGAATTGTTTTAATTATGATTAAAATACCCACAACCATTTTTTATACCATGTAAGCATAAATAGTAAAATTAATGAAACGAAAATTTGGAAACAAAAAATATTTGTGTGCGTCTTGGAATTCATTTCAGCGTTAAGTATTTATTATGATTTCGAAATTATCATGGTTCGTGTAGCTTTAAAATTATGGAAATCCTTGCGTTAAAAAGATAATTTAATTCAAATAGAATACTTAAAAAAACAAGATTTTCTTTATATTTAATTGTTTTCCCCGCACCGTCCATGACATTTGAATCTTTGATGACAGAATAAAAATGGAGGATGGATGAAAAATGAAATTATTGCGTATGAAAATGGACGGAGTGGTAATGATTAGACAAGATATTTGTAATATAGAACCATAGCAGTTTTAAAATTCGGTTGCCAAAGTAAGAAGTTATGCGGACCAGACCACAAGAAAAGCTACATTGTTTCTGAGTGTGCTTTATAGCGCATATTATTTAAATGGGCATTGTCTTCGATAAAAAATAGTATTTAAAAAAAATGTTATTTTATATATATATCTATATCCCTAAACACGCAAACACTGTGATACATAATACCATTCCAGCTTCCGCAATAACAAAGGGCCGGATCTCCTTTACATGCGTAGCAACGTTGACAAAGTTATTCTAATAAAATTAGGTTTTGTATTCCCCATTGAGGGTCCCATCCTCGGCGACTGGGAACTGGGAATGGGGAGCTGGATCCGTTACGGGAACTGGAACTAGTACCGAGATCGCGATGTCTGACAGCGCAGCTTTGTCAGGAGAATCACCATGCGGCGGTCAGCTACAACCCACCCTTTGATAAATTATAAGACTTATGCCCCAAGTGCCTCGTCCCAATGAGATTTTTCGCTCTCGTGAGCAATGAGTCCCGAACAGTTTTCTGAAAGGCATCTTCTCTCTTTCTGGAATGGTCTGAGTAATGACATCGTAATATTATATAAAATGCGGAATGTGAAAAGAATAACCGGAATGGTTAATATTATTTTATTTTTCAAGGAAACCATTCTCCGTATCAATCGGAAATAAATTTGACATTAAATCAGCCAAAGAATTTGACAGACCTACGAATTTTAAGACCTTACTGAAACCTTTTATTTACTTGTAGTCACTATCGGCTTTTTCCGTGTTTAAAACAGTTTTTCGATAAAAAAATTATTCATTGATTTTTTTAAATCAACATAGTTCATCATGGAAGAACTTTAGAAGCTGAAAATAAGCTATAAATCCAAAAAACTTCATTGTCCAAAACTTCCAGTTTAGAATTACAGATGCTTCGTTAAACAGAATACCTTTTTTTGTTTAGATAAAGAAGAAACAGCATGTAAAAGTATAATTTATATTAGTGCAGCAAACTTCTATCTACCAAATCTCCCTCAATCTCCTAGGCAGTTGTTTTTTAAAAAGATGTGAATTAATCGCTTTATAAAAATTGTTAGTTCAATACCATGCTTTTTTTAGCAATTCGCTCCCAATCGATTCACAATATCGAATAAAAAAACAATTAAGCCTCATATGCTTTCGGGCAATGTTGGACTTCCATTTTTGTTTGAGATTTATGGATTCAATTTGATATATAGGTATAGGACGTAGAGTATGAAATATGGACGTCATAAACAACGAGACGGTTGCGCAATTTATTTTAAGGATTTCGTTAAAATACCTCAAAGGACGGCGCGGTACGAATATTCCACGCGATGGACACTAGCAGGAAAAAATGGTGTCATGAAAAAATATATCTAGTTGACTTTGATATTTATGGTAAGAAACACCATACAAATCCATGTTTTTTTATGGAATTTTCTTTTTACGAAACCATTTGCATTACATAAGTATAATAATTTATTATGGTATAAGATATACATTTGGTAGATGCTTCAAGAATAACTGTTGAATTTAACAGAAGAAAAGTTAGAATAGAAAATGCCAAAGTAGCTAATATGCAATATGGCGTAGGTGTCCTTAACTCTTGCCACTATATAATGGACTGATCTACTAGTCAATAAAGGAAAACTATGACACGCAAAATGTATAAATTGTAATTTCTAGAGAAATTGTAGGCACCTCCACGACTGACGTAACTTATATCGTTTTTACATATATTATGTATTATAACCGATATAAATACTATGGCATAGGTAGGTATATTGCCAAGTAGGTACCTAAAATAGACAAAAGTAACGTCCGTCTTCACCGTCCCAAAACCCTTACGATTTCATTCTTCATTCAAGTTGTCGCGCACCGTTCATCACCGTTTAAATGTTTTTCTTATTTACAAATAACTTTTTACTTATTTACAAGTAAAATTTAAAGACCGGACAACTCAAAATAAGAACCTCCTTTAAAAACTCAATAAAAAAAAACAAAAAAATTATTAAATAGGTTACGTTAGGTAAGGGTTACGGGATATTTTAAAATTATTTTTTTTATTGCTTTTAATAACTTTTCAAAGATGTGTTGAGTTGAATTGATTCTGAGTTGGCATGGAACCGTAAAATTCATTCATAGGGGATTAGTTACTTGCATTAATTGTATACCATTATTACATATTAGAAATTCTATACATATTAGAAAATAACAACATCGCCCTCACCTCAAATGGTTTATTTATTTATTTAGGAAAATCTACATACTATTTACATCTATGTATTACAATAAATTAAATAATACAAATAAATAAGTATAATAAAAAAGTAAGGGTCACGTACCCGTGGGCTGACATATTTACAAAAAAATACAACATTGTAAAAATTAAATAAAAAGACGATTTAAGAACACAAATAAATTATAATTTAAAGATAACTAATAAAACAATAGCCTGTTTAATAAATTTCAAAACATAATGTATTGAAAAACTTACCTTCATTGCACAACAGCAATAATAATAATACGTACCTATACAACTAAAGTGAACACATGTTTATAAATAACAAAAACATGATAACTTACGATTGGGTATTTAAAGTTATTTAATGTTAGCTACGACATATTTTTAAAGGATCTTAAATTACACGAGAATATGTCTATATCATTAAAATTCTTATCAAATATATAACATTATTATTTTTAATTGATAAACTAACGTTTAAACAAGATTTTTATGCATAGCACAAAGGGTAGATAACAAATATTATAATCAATAATTATCAGCCTGAAACATTCATCTACATTGAAAAAATCTTTCGAGAAAAGATAGTGGCCGCCAACGGGAATTGAACCCGTGTCCCTCTGATTGCCGGTCAGGAGCTCTGACCACTGAGCTATGGCGGCTTATCTAATACTCGCCAAATAATTCAATATATACTAGTGTTTCATTCGACAATTACTTGTTATTACATTATTATTAAATTCCCGTTGGCGGCCAGTATCTTTTCTCGGAAGATTTTTTCAATGTAGATAAATGTTTCAGGCTGATAATTATTGATTGAAATATATTACATGCTCTGAATATAAAAGCATTTTGTCTGAGATTAGTAGAACATTTATGACGCATAGAGATATACTATTATGAAGATGAAAAAGTGATTTTTCTGTAGTTCTAACGCTTACGACTCTAAAATTAAACTTGAAAGGAGCGAACAATCAATAAAGCCATTGATAATTTTAAGGAGATATATTATATCTGCGGAGTCTTTTCTTAGTTTTGAATGAATGGCTAAAATATATAAAGATCTATCGAGCTGTTTACGTCATGGAAACCAATAGGTATTTAACTTGAAATTTTATTGATGTACAAATTTTCTTCAGATGGCTGAATTGAGGATCCCACATAGGAGAAGCGAATTCCAGATGACTGGGAAAGTAAGAAAAATACAATAATTTAAGTGATTGAAAATTATTGAATTGCAATATGGAATTATAGTCTTTAGAGCTTTCTTAACAATCATATGCGCCTTGAATGTAAGTTTTCTGTCAAGTAGAACTCCTAGATCACGAATCTGTGTAACCTTTTTGAGTGATTGGCTGGCTATATGGTAGTTATAGTCGAATTAAATTTTTTTTCTAGTGAAGGTAATCACAAAACATTTGAAAGCGTTCATGTTGAGATAATTGATAATATAATATTCATTAGATAAGCCTATACAGATTTCTTGTAATATATAGATGTCAATAATATAATCAATAGGAAAGAATATTTTAAGAAAATTTGCATAATTAAAGCACTTTACTATTCCGTTGATGAAAATTGTATAATAAAGGTGAGATCCTTGGTAACCGGACAACTCAGAATCATGCAATGTCAACATCTTTGAAAAGTCATTAAAAGTGATGAAAAAATGGTTAAATGAGTTGCGTTAGGTTAGGTAATGGATTACTTTTCAATTTTTTAAAATTAATTTTAATGATTTTTCAAAGAGGTGTTGAAATTGCAAGTTTCTGATATGTCGGGGAACCTCCCTACATATAATCCTCTAAGGATCACACCAAACCTAATTTTGGATTTGAGGCCAAAATACCCAACCAACCTGAAGATTGTGCAAAGATCTAGTAAGAATAAATATGTGCTATTTCATTTATTTTATGACATATGTATACATAGCACATATTTATTCTTACTAGATATTTGCACAATCTTTATATTAAAAAAAATAATTATTCAGGTTGGTTGGGTATTTGGGCCTCAAATCCAAAACTAAATTTTTGCATGAAAAAGCTCGCGCAGCCTTTCCTCGTAGGATAGTATTCAGTATTAAAGGTTCTAAAGATTGAAGATGTTGAATTCATCAAAGTGAAGTGATCCCTTGTTGCTACGTTTCAGGTCGTTATGTATGTGCCGGAAGGGAGGTGCGAGGTTTACGGTAATGATAGGTTGTCACTGGTCAGTTGGTCACTGGTCTCACTTTGATCTATCACGTTTGTGGTGCATATGACTAAATCATGTGCATCAAAGTATCGACGGAAATCTAGTAACGCAATTTTTGTGATAAATCCCCTCAAGGGTATTAACGGGTGAAATTTCAGAAATGTTTGGAATTGCGTATGGAATAATTACGAAATAGAATATTTAATTATTAAGTAAAATAGATAACATTTTTTGTTTGTTTTTTTTTTACTCTTTTGGAATATGCCAGAGTGAGACTTACTACACATGTTGGGTAGATGATTATATACTAAATGGTTTTGAAAATTTCCATCGAATCAAGTCCTAATCTTTGAGACTTATATGTTTTCAAATTATTTTTGCGATTTTGATTTTTTTTTTAAACTGACATAGTCTCTAATAAAATAGATCTTCTGATTTTTATAATTCAAGATATATGTTTTGAATGTGAATTTTCACGGAATGATTACTTAAAAAAATAATAATGTACGATATTTGCTTAGGATTTTGATTTATTTTTTTAGGATCGTCAAATATAAACTTATCAATGTGAATACATAGATATCTATGGCTTTTAAGCCCCTTGCTCACTGATTTTATACATACACCTACATGATTGCATAATTTAGCATTTTTTCTTGCTTTATAAAGATTTTTTTAATATTTTAGAAGACGATTAATACATCCATGAGGATAGGAATATGAATTCATAAAAAAATCAAGTTATTTTAATTAATAAGTCTTAAATGATAAGTTCTCAGGCGGGCTAGAGCAGATAGAGAACTGCTTACATTAATTAAAATCAAGGAAATTTCATATCTGGGTCATATACTTCGAGGGGAGAAGTATCACTTGCTCCATTTAATATTGAAAGGCAAGATAGAGGGTCGCCGAGGGCCTGTTAGGAGACAAATGTCTATACGAGAGTGGACCGGCATTAGAAGTGTGGAGGAGCTATTCCGGGCAGCGCAAGACAGAGAGACCTTTTCAAGAGTGATCGCCAATGTCGGGGGGACCTGATAAGGCACACAAAGAAGAAGAAGAAATGCTAAGTTCAGTTTTAAAATTATCGGTTTAAATGAACTTATACAAGTGAAAGATTTATTTAAATTTTCAGAATTGGATTATTGAATTTGACTATTTTAATAATAGATATATTTAGAACTAGCTGGGTTACCCGGCTTCGCTCAGGACAATAAGATAGTGTTCTGGAATGTTGCACAATGATGTTCCCGATACCCTATTCCTGATCATTCCACGACATACTCCGCCACTCCTTCCACAACTTTCTACAGCTCTATGGAACCTTCTAGAACTTTCCGGAAGACTGTTCTAGAAATTTCAAGAGGGCGAAACTTTCAACCCTTATATATTAGGTAAAAACGGATACCCTTATTCCCTAGGGGGGATAGAGATCTACCACACCATATAACTCCCTTGATCGAACCGGGACTCCTTTCTGAGTTTTTGCAAGCTGCACGTTTTTTTGGACTTTCTTTTATAATATATGACATAGTCAAATAAATAAAATGTTACTCCTTACATGTCCTTTCCCGTGCGTTCCCCTCCAGCGTTCCACTTCCACCTTCCCCACCACCGCTCTTCCGCTCCCCCGTCCCGCCAACCCCCCTGGCACTGCATTTCTTGACTCCTCTCCCGCCCGGCCCGTAGCCGAAACTTTTTTCTAATACTAACAATTTTAAACTCGTGATATCTTTCTAATTAAATATCTGAATTGAAAAATTCAAAAAGTTAAATAAAGGTATTGAATCTGTCTTAAATATGAAGTAATTTATTTTGATAAGAATTAAAACCAAGATACAAATAAAGAGCCTTTTCAACCGGTGACATTTAAATTAAATTTTTAAAATAAAAGAAAACTTATTGTGGCATAACCATAATAGTTAGACATATGCTGTTGCAACTTTTTTTGTAGATAATGATGTTTTCTATAAAGTCGTAGTACATTTTTTTATTCTATCATCAATAGTTTTCGCAGCGCACGCGATTTAAAGAATATTTTAGGTAATTTTTTTACACCCTGGGTTACATTATTGAAGTTTTAGTAAGAATGACTATTTTTTTTAAAATATAATATAGCCTTTGTCACCCAGGGATAGTGTAGCTTCCCAACAGCGAAAGAATTTTTCAAATCGGTTCAGTAATTTCGGAGCCTATTCGATGCAAACAAACACACAAACAAACAAACAAACAAACAAATATTACCTCTTTATATAGTGTATAATATAATATAATATAATATAATAATAATATAATATATAGTGTAATATTACCTCTTTATATAGTGTAATAATAATAATAATAATAATAATATATAGTAGATAGTAGATAGTAGATGTAGTAGATTATATAGTGTAGTAGATAGAAGTAGATAGTAGATTACCTCTTTATATAGTGTAGTAGATAGTAGATAGAAGATATATTAGTTTCAGAAAATTTTAGTAGCTCATATACAAATAATGCTTGAATTCATTATCGAAAAATCATAGCATAAAATTTTCATGTTATTACATCAAATATAGGTATTGTGAGTAATAAGCTGTCTGAAAAAACAAATCAAATTAATTTCACCCAATTCCCACAGATGTAAGGATACTTTTGTCATGTTGATTGAGGTGCGCTATAAACATGCATGTCTCAGCACTGAGCAGCTACGAGTATTATACTGGGTAGATATTACCTTCACGAGAAAGACCCAGGGGTCCTAGCATGGTCGATCGATACAGGTTTTATCGAAAATGTCGGTAACTTGTCATCGCTCCCGAGAACGACTGCAGGCCGCTAACGAACAAACAACAATTCCACAACGACTAAAGGTTCCTAATTTATTTGAGGTGAACTATTATTTATCCGTTAGCGATCTGCAGTCGTGCTCGGGAGTGATGACAAGTTACCGACATTTTCGATAAAACGTGTATCGATCGACCGTGCTAGGGGGCCAGAAGGGTGTTCTAGTAGTATAGTTCATGACGTTAAGTAATGTTAAACAAGCGTCCTAATTAAATTTACAAAATCTACGGCTTACGTCACGCTGCTACCATCTATTTATCCACACTATCAATAAAATTAATTAATATCAATCTAATTAGTTCTGTGAAATCAATTTTCATCAAATATATAATTTATGAGCTTAGTGTTTGTGTCGAAAGGGCAGCGGTCGGCAATTAGTTTTGTTGGCGGGCCGTATAAATATATGTCCATTTTGTAAATATGGCGTCACTCGTGCGCGTACGAGTCTGCTCAGTCAACGCTCTTGTGCAACATCATCTGACTCTACGCTCAATTTATAAGTATATTTTTCTTCAAAGACTCCCCCTCTGCATAAAAAAGTAAGCCGAACCGCAGCCGAAAAAAATTAAGTGACAATTACATATTTTGAAATATCTCGACCACCCGGTTGAAAGCGTGATAGTTCTTGGTTCCCACATGGGAGTTGCGGATTCGATCTTCTACTGTTTAGTTCTCCATCATTGAACAATCTACATTTTCCACTTATATTGTTGGAAGTGGGTGGATTTTTATTCATTCTGAGGCTATTTGTATGCATACGAAAAGTACCACTAATAGAGAAAGTGGAAAAAGAATAAAAATTAAGTGATCATTACTTATTTTGATATATCACGACAAACCACTTAGTAGCATGGTAGTTATTGAACCGCACTCGGGCGTTGAGGGTTCTCATAAACTTACATTTATGTTTTCTTCACAAGAATTAAATATGAAAAAAATATATATTGTTTCCGATGGCGCATGAAGTGCTCCACGCCTTTACGAGCACTGCATGGGCCGGATTTGGTCCGCGGGCCGTCAATTGCCGATCGCTGGTGTAGGGTATTGGTAGAATGAAGTAATTGAGTATACATACCCACTCTTCGTATTGTGCACAATCATCAAATCATCACCGTCTCATTTTGGAATAATGAGATGGTCGAGCGGTAAGGCTCCCGACTCGCAATCCGAAGGTCGTGGGTTCGAACCCGGCGTGTGCGCAAATTTTTTTTTTTAATAAATTTATATGTATATTTGCGGCACGTTCCAGAGCGGAAGATATTATCAGTATCGCCCTGGTATAAAACCACTATTCAGATTGAAACGTTGCTTGAAATGGCATCAGCCGTATTTTGTGACCAGATATGAATAGCCAGTTACTTCCACATCTTTTTCCCAACCCCACTATCTTCAGCCTCATAATATATCCCAATTAAGGCAGTTATATTCTCACTGTGTAGATGGGAGCAGTTGGAACTCTTGTGAGGTACACACAGAAAAAAATATCATCTGTGTATTGACACCAAAGTGGCAATACAAACTAATATTGTGCCTGGGGTACTAACGTAAGGTTTACCTTTTTTCGAATGAAAATTAAGTATGTACCTACTTATCCATAGACTCCTTTTTTATTACATTGCTTGTGGTACTCGTCATTACACACCATTGGAGTACCATTTAACCAACATAACAAAATGCCGCATTGATAGTTTTATTGTTATTACTAAATATTCTTCAAAAATGGAAGATTTAAAAAAAAAATTCACGAGAAATACAAATAAGAGACGAAGAGTTACAAGCCTACCCTCTGTTATTATAATATTATCCTACTGACGTATTTATTTAATATATCATGTATGTTTTAATTTGACAGTTATTCGGACAGTTGTTTCGACAAAATCGGGTTTTAATGCAATTCGAAACGACACGTGAAGGGTGTGCAATTAAGCTACTATTGATAATGTTGTGCAATAATCGAATTAGCTTCCACCCGGATTTTCAAATTAATTAGATTGGTCATTCAATTTTTTTAACTAGGCTCTGTTAAAAACGAAATTTTCGCTGAATTCAAATTTATGGGTTTCCAAATAAAATAAAAATTGTTAGCACTCTATGCTCTTCCAACGTAAACTGGTTAAATGGTTCAGATTACCTATCTCTATGTTCATGGCATATTTCGAAAATTACATATTTTCAAATCTGACTACACTGTTCATTTTAATATGATGTAATAACAGTATAACAGCTGTATCCGAGGTGAATGATTTAGGTTTAAATTTTGATCAACAACTTAAATTTATAAATCAAATTAAAAATACATCAAATAAAGCTTTGAAAATTTTGGCTTTTGTTATAAGAATTTGCATGCAAATAAAAAAAATTTAAACCCTTAAAAATGTGTACATGTCATTGGTTAGGAGTCAAATCGAGTACAACTCGACAGTGTGGGCACCTACTTATGGTAGTCATTAACTCACGGTAGAAAGAATTCAAAATAAATTCTTAAGATTTATTAATTTCAGAATGGGTATTACAAAGGCATATATCAACAATGATTATCTACTCCTACTGTAATTAATATTATGTCAACTTAATTTATTAAAATTATCCGAACGTAGAATGAGTGTGGAAGAGCTATTCCGGGCAGCGCAAGACAGAGAGACCTTTTCAAGAGTGATAGCCAACGTCGGGGGGACCTGATAAGACACACAAAGAAGAAGAAGAACGTACAATAGTATATGACCTAACACGTTTACATAAAATCATAAATTCAATAATTGTTAGCCCTGAACTTACTTGATTTCTTTCCATATACCTTGCAATTCAACATCAAGGCAATATTTACCGTTCTATTGTGACAACTCCAACAAAGAATTACAATTGTATACCCCCGTTCGCCGTATAAAAAATTTGGGTAATGACTATAAAAAATGTAGTTGACATATTTAATACATCATTCACTAAATATAAACAAGTCGTAGTAGAATTTATATCAGAAAGAAGAAAAACAAATTTAATTAAACCTATTGCGTAGCTCTGCTTCGACTTATTTCACAAGTATTATACTTTTCCTTTTTCCTAGTATACAGTTTTTCCATGTTGCAAGGTGGAGTATTTTATTTTTATTTCAATTAGTTTTTGATTGTATTTTTGTTTTAGATTTGGTTATGATTTTGATTTTGTTTTTGTTTATGAATTTGTTTTTTTACTTTTTGATTTTGTTATGCACGAAAAATATATTAAAAAAATTACGTGGAAAAGCCCAGCCGGACGTGAAATTCAAAATGAATAAATAAATATAATAGCAAAGCTAGTCTTCGATATTATGTATACAAGCTTACTGCTCTTTGTGGCAGAAACTTCGGTCGCGGCTCGCCTAATTAAAACAGCCGTTCATTCCAACCTGGGGTGGAATAAAAAACTAACGATACAAACTCTGGGATTAAGAAGGTATGGATGATGCCCTTTGATAATTACCATTTTAAATGACGACTGGCGGTGTCACCACTAATCCGGTGACATAAAGGCGTCGCAAAAAGCGGTCGAGGGGAGGATGCGCGCTCCGACGTTACGGGCCACGCCTCCGCTACCCTCGCCGAGGCGTTCCTAGACGCGGATCTCAAGTGGACAGGCGACTGCACTGGATTTAAAGTTTATGTTACGGAAATTTCACCGAATTTCCTGCTTAATAAAAGAAAAAAAAATAAAGGTTAACAAATAAAAAAATATTTCTGAACATTCAAATTTATAGATCTCAAAACACAGTAGGTCCACACAACACAACACTACTGTTTGCAAATCACAACTACACATAGAATGGAGTGGTATGGTTTAATAAACAGAGCTGAGATTAGAACCTGACCACAATAAATTAAACAATAATGTCCTAAATAATTTAGCACATAATATCACATTCTCATGACTATTGAAAATGTTGGTACAAGAAAATGGTAGGTCGCGGTGTTGACCATGAACTTGACTTATTGAATTAATACAAACTACGTACTACGACAGCACAAAGAAAATTCATCTACCTAGTGCCTAAAATTTTTAATCTTCTCCTTGACAACCTAAAAACCGAATCCTGACACCTTACTTTCAAAAACGCATGAAATAACCTTATGGAACCTTACATCTGCAAAACATTTCAATCATAATACCCATACATTTTACACTCCGTCCATCTAATCTACATACCTACATATCCTTCCACAATCGCTATCTAAATTTCTCAATTTAAATAAGAACCTACTACGTAAAATATTATATTTAACTTAATCTGAATTATATAATCGAATTACCTACTATTATTGTCTAGCATATTATGTATAATTCCAATCTCTTCACTTCACCTGCCATAAAACAGGGACATCCCTAGGGAAGCGGGTGGAATTATACAAAAATGTACATTTTTTTCGTGAAATAAACAAATAAATAAAATAAAAAAATCTGTTCGTGCGGATTGGTGACTTTTTTTGTCTGAATGACGACGAAATAATTTCTTCACGGGGATGCCCACTTCCACAGTGGGACTAAATAGTCGGATTTTTCAAGTAGTCAATCTTTTCAGTGCTATCTGTAGATCTACGTCTTTACGTCTGTTTAATGGGTTGCATACATTAGCAGGTACTTTCCGAATACAGATTCATAATGACTACAATTCAGCATTGATGACCTTATTACGACGAAGGTATGTACCTACCACTATTTTCTGGTATTATTTCTATGGGATTCAATATAAAAATGAGTAAAATATTTAGATAAGTTATTAATCTTAAGTTAGCTCAAATCATCGAAACATCTCGGAGTATGTACGTATTTTTATTTTATTTTATTTTTAGATAATGTAAATAATTATGAGTTACACTTCACACATAAATTTTACAAAATGTTAATTTAAGGGCATTCTTGCTCTTATACAGGTGCAGTATACCTTAGCTATTTTGCCTGATTAAGGAGCCCGGATTTTCCTCTGGTATATACGTAATATTTCTTTCGTTTTTTCTTGGTTAAAGTAAGTTATTCAATAAACAAAATTATAGTATTAATCCCATTATATTTTTTGGAACTAACAAATAACCAATGTCTGTCAGGGGGTTTATAATATAATCGGTGTTAACCCATCTCAATTAATCATTTTATCCTTGTGTCGTTAACTTCCACTCTGTTCAAGTTAAGTAGTCAATTTAATTATCATTCAGATAAACATCCCATTCCGGGATTGATATCGGTAAGGCCTCCTATTATCCTTATTACACGAGTATAAACGGGGAATTACAAATCATATTAATTGGAATGTCGTATTTATTTAATACCTGTAAAATATTTTATCCATTTAATATAAAAAAATTTCAATGATTATATGGTATTATTATAAGCAAAATATTTTTTTCGCCGCCTACGTCACCATAAATATTGATTCTATATTTTTACATTAGGTCCACACAAGAGGACCTAAAAAAATCATCAGGGCTTTTTCGGGATGCCGTGTGGAAGGTTTTTTTAGGGAAAGTTAGGAGAGGAAGTTTTGGGAAGAAAAAGGTATGAGGGGTGGGTAGGAATCTGGGGGTCAGTGTGTTCAGGAATGACGAACGTACGAATCCATCCCTCCCACTGCGGTGCAAGGCGATGCATCGAGAGTCCGGCTAGAGAGGTCAAAAGGTCTCCCTCAACCAGTCTCTCCTGGCCCGGCGCGCTACGCAGTAGGTGGACAAAAGCATCCGCTGCAAGTACCTATACAAACCTCACCCCACAAACCCGGGCACCCCTGCTAAGTTGCCAAACTTATCGAACCACTTAGGGTGACCTATAGCGGAGTTGTTGGTTATCCAATAAGTTCCTCCTAAATTATTATTAATACATTGGTGTAAAATTAATATTTTTATCACTTGTATAATATTATTTCGTATTTTGCAATGTATTTAATAAATCACCACTGTAACGTATCGAACCACGTTAAGATATATTTGATCGATGGCTACGATAAATAATTTTGGACTTTCTTAGTCCGATTCAGTGATATCAAGTAAAGCGCTAGTTAAGAGAGATCATGTGAAAAACAAATAAGACAATACCATTTTTTATAGTACACAGGAGGACACGACGAAAATAATTTCCCTTAGGACTTTTGTCATCTTTAAATTTGCTATTTGGAGGGTCTTTTTGAGGAGAGGAAGGAGTGAAGAAAGGTCTTGAAGAGACCCGTGTTGTAGGAAGGAGGAAACACAGAGCCTGGCAAATCGTTCCACAGCCGAGATATTGAACTCAAGAATGTACTGCTTCTTTTATAAAAACCTTGTTCTGACAATAACTAATACAAAAAAAGGAATTATATTTGGAGCAGTCATTTGGAAGTTATGCGCTTACACACATTTCGGCGATTCATTTTTATTTATATAGAAGATAGATACGAGTAGATGAGCATTGTTTAGTTGTTTTTGGTTTTTACTAAA
The DNA here is from genome assembly GCA_917563855.2 of Limnephilus lunatus. Classification (NCBI taxonomy): domain Eukaryota; kingdom Metazoa; phylum Arthropoda; class Insecta; order Trichoptera; family Limnephilidae; genus Limnephilus; species Limnephilus lunatus. The sequence continues at coordinate 65,235,367 of OU830597.1, read as the reverse complement.
ATTCAGACCAACATAAATCATTTTTCAATGTGCACGATTGAAATTTAACATATTTTGAACAAAAATTACAATTTTTGTTTTTTTTCAATTTTTTTGTTTTTTTTTTAAGCAATTATTTACTCATTTGAGCAATAAAAAGGTATTCTAACGTCTGCCTTTCCACGGGTGTAGAAATATTCCAGAAAATGTGTTTTTAATTCAAAGCACTCAAAGTATTTTTAATTACAACTGGTTTATTTTGCATTATTCCTAACGTTTCCTTGAGGCTTTGTACCTTTACGACGAAAATAATAAAGCTAAATAACGGAGTTGTAATTATTTTTATGCGCTCTACAAAAGGAGATCCAGAGGTGTTCCCTCGGGGTATATATCAACGTAGACTTTTAAAAAGGATGCCAGTGAACTCCCGAGGAATGACTCTCATTTTAGGAAGAGCATACACAAACTTATTATATTCTTCTATAGAACCTTGCTGTAAACAGAATAAAAATTATTCAATGTTATAGAAAAAGAATGAACTGGACATTGTAATGTTGGGTGTCATAAATGTTATAGAAAGAATCTATCTTAGAGAGCATGAGACAATGAGAGATTTACAGTGATCTTTGTATCTCAGATGGTGGACCTTAAGAGCGCGCAGGAGCGCCGAGAAATTTTAACGATAGGTATTTGTAAAAATTATTTCTATTTCGTTCATCTCAGCGGGGACAGCAAAAGCGCTATCGGTGTATTGGTGAACCCCAATGCGTGTGTGTGCGTGGCTGCAGGTGTTGGAAGCACGAATCGCCGCGCCGCGCCCGCCAGCGACTTCGCGTTCTTATTATTTCATTTACTGTTATTCATTTATTCCAAAAATTAAGTAGGTGCCTAGGTACATATTCGTAATAAAATAGCGAGGTCTACATTATTTAATATTGTATTGTACTTAACTTTATTATTATTATTACTTACTACAAATACATGTGACTGCCTGCTCCGAGCTCATCTTCTGCACACGCACAAGTCAATGAGACTTGTGGGTGCGTGTATACAGGTTGCTGCCTGCTGCAACAGATAAGTCAATACGCGTCGCGACTTGAGCGTGCGTATTCCTATATAATAGATATCTTCTGCGCTCATAGTTCATTCATCTTGTTACTATTAGTAAAGTAAGATGCACGCTGTTTTGGTTTAGTAATATCGGGAGATTCATACCATCTTTTTTTATAAAACGGCAGCATAGGCGCAGTAGGTACATCACGTACTTTGTGATTGTATAGTGTTTTTATTTTTCGCTGGCTGCATCACTCTACTGTTTTTGACTAGCCTTTTTACTGGAAACTATTCTACGTCAAATACAGACCTTCGAATTTTGACCCTGAAACCCCCTTGAATATTGAAATCTGTTTGGTCATTTCTCACGATTTACACATATAGGACATATGGTGAGTAGATACCTACTAAACTATTCATAAATTATTCATAAACTATTATTATAAACATTTATTATTATTATTATTTTATTTATTTATTTATTTACGGACGAATAGTCCATTACATAACAATATAACAAACACGAATAAAAAAGAGAGATGACAATGGAAGGAGAATACATATATATGAAGAGCATTGACAAAATACATATAATATAAAAGTAAATATAGAAGATAGTATAATATAAATACATATAATATAAAAGTACATAAGTAGCTTGAAGACGGATTTAAAAGACTTTAAAAAATCACATTGCGTATCGACTGCCGAAAGTCATTTAGGCTTACACCAAAAAATTCAGTGCTTTGATTTGCGTTGACAAGTCTCGACATTCTGGATAAAGGAGAATGATATCCATAATTAGTAGAATGTTGATTGAGGAACAGCAATTCATTATTTCGGAGTCTACGTGAAGGGATGTTGAACTGGATGAGTTGTAACAAAGCAGGTGTGTCAGTAATACTGTGGATAATTTTGAAAATGCATATTAGATCAGAGTCCTTTCTACGTTTTTCTAAAGAAGAAATATTTATAGTTTGTTCAATTTCATCATACGAGTACTCGCCTCTTTCAAGTCCTAACCTCCAAGCAATCCCTCGCAGGAAGCGATGTTGTACAGATTCAATGTGATATATGTGGACAGCATAGAAAGGTGACCAAATAACACTAGCATATTCAAGGTGAGGGCGAACCAGTGAACAGTAAAGAGTTTTAAGTGTGCTTATATGTTTGAAGTCAGAGGTAATTCTATGAATGAAGCCGAGTAGTTTAAGTGATTTGTTTACAATGTTATTGATGTGATCACGGAAAGAAAGTTTGCAGTCTAGAGTGACCCCAAGGTCCTTGATAGATGTGACAGTAGAGAGACAAACATTATTTAGTTTATAATCAAACTGAATAGGTTTTTTGGTTCTATAAAAGGACAAAATTTTGCATTTATCAACATTAAGTTGCATGCAGTTAATTTTGCACCAATCATTAAATGAATCAATATCGAGTTGAAAAAGTAAACAATCAAGATGGGATTTAATTATCTTAAGAATCTTATTGTCATCGGCAAAAAGCCAAAAACGTGTGTGAGAAAAAACTTTAATGATATCGTTAATAAAAAGATTAAAAAGAAGCGGGGCCAAATGGGCTCCTTGCGGAACGCCAGAGGTTACATCAATGTTAAAGGATTCAAAGTTATTTATTTTAACCCTTTGTTTTCTATTTATCAAGTAAGAGTGAATGAATGATAAAAATGGGTCTCTAATGCCTATAGCATAAAGTTTGGCCATGAGGATACGGTGGTTAACTTGGTCGAAGGCTTTGGAGAAGTCAGTGTAGAGGACATCGACCTGAGTGTTGTCTTCTAAGGCTTTAAGAATGGTATTTGTAAAGGACAGTAAATTAGTTGTTGTAGATTTGGCCGATCTAAATCCATGCTGTTCCTCAATCAGAACATTTTTGAAAATAGGAGTGATTTTCTTTGTAATTATTGACTCAAATATCTTTGGAATATTAGATATAATTGATATTGGTCTGTAATTTCCAATATTTGATTTGTTTCCGGACTTAAAAATGGGTCGAATAAATGAAATTTTCCATAAGTCAGCAAATGTTCCGGATGAGAGTGATAAATTGTACAACATACAAATTGGGTTAGATAATGAACATTTACATTCTTTTAGCAAGATTTCTGGAATGCCATCAGGTCCGGTACTTTTTTTGTTAGAAAGATTATTTAAGGATTGGTAAACCTCTGCAAGTGAAATTTGGCAATCATTCAAGTCAATATTATAATCATAGTTAAGTGGAGGGATGGTGGATGAAGCATCAGAATATACAGAGGAAAAGTGTTTAGCAAAAAGGTTAGCGATGTCGTGACCATTTGTAGCGTGAGTTTCATAATAATACATACTTGAAGGGAGATCATTATCTGTACGCTTTTGCGCAACAAATTGCCAAAATTGTTTAGGATTTTGCAGTAATTTTGTCTCTGTAACTTCTACAAAAGATTTATAGCATTTGGCTGATTCGATTTTAGACAGTTCCCTTAATTGAGAAAATTTTTGATAAAATTTTAAGTTGCCAGTGTCTTTAAATATCTTATGGGTTTTCTTTTTTTCAATTATTAACTGTTTAAGTTTCGAGCTAAACCAATTTGGAAACTTGGGTTGAGAGTAACATCCCTTAGGGACAAACAAATCTATAGCACGTGTTACACATTCATTAAATTTAAATACGGCGTCATTAATATCAGAATTTAAAAATAGTTTTGTCCAATTAATCAAGGAAAGATATTTGTTCATGTTAGAATAGTCACCATTAAGATATCTGTAGTGATACGAGACACTTGGTTTCAAAGATTCAAAATTGAAAAAATTAGTGATGTTAATAGCGAGAGGTGGATGATATTTATCAATAGGTAACAAAGACACATCAGCTTCACTTACTATGACATTAGGTATGCTAGTGAAAATTAAGTCAAGGCAAGAACCTAGACAGTTAATAACTGGATTTACTTGAAACATGTTCATAAAAGCAAAAAAATTTACAATTTCAATAGCTTGTTGGGAAAGATTACTAGTAGGAGTTTTTACCCCTTGGTTGTCATTCAGCCACAATATTTTAGGTAAATTATAATCGCCACAAATAAGTAAGGAATCAGCGTTTCTAGAGACACGCTCAATTGAAGCAGTATGCGACTTGTAGACTTCTACCGAAGAGGAAGGAGGAATGTAAACACAACCAAGTACAAACTTTTTGGTACCAAATATAACACATAGGAACAATTGATCAGAAACATTGTTAGATGTTTCTAGAACATGGCAAGGGTATTTTTTATTTACACATATCATCACCCCACCACCTTTACACTTCACAGAAGAAGTAGAACGGTCACAGCGAAAAATGTTGTAGTCAAACAGTCCAAGTTCAGCAGATGAGACATTATCAGAGAGCCATGTTTCGGTAAGAAATAAAAAGTCGTAAAGACATACACTGACATTAGAGCGAATAGTGTTCAGTTTTGTATTTAGGCCACGAACGTTTTGGTAGTATGTTGAAAAGGAATTATTCACAGAACGATTCTTCAGATTCAACCTAAAAAATTTATCCTAGAAAGTTCACGTCTCTCAGCAGCTTGGCGAGCAGGGCAGTCTTGAGCTCCAGTTTTGTGGGAAGCCGGTTTTCTGAAGAAGGTGCAGGTGGCACATAACGGAGATTTCTCCTTTTTGGGGCAGACATCACGGTTGTGGCCAACTTTGGCACAGTGGGCACAGGTGGGTAAGTCTGCTTGGCACTTGGAAGCTATGTGGCCATATAGTTGACAGTGGCCACACTTCAGGCTATCTACCCAATCTCTTACGCGGTGTAGTTGCCAGTCAATGGCAAGTTTTGTACGGGATATTAGAGAGTGACGAACAGTTGAAGGGACTCTAAAAATGTGGATGCACTTACCAGTGCGAGGGCCCGATTTATGAGAGAAAGATATGTTCTCTTTTAAATTTTCTAGTGAGAGACCGGTGTCGCTGGAAGATTGATGATGAATCGCCAAGATAATATCCTCAGACGAAATATCTTGAGGGAGGTCATGTATGGCAATACGAGGGAGGCGATTTGGGGCGATCGTTGCTTTAAGACCAGCTTCAGATAAAGCTGGAGCATTTGCCAATTTCGTCGCTTCAGCAGAAGTGCTAGGGTGGATTATCACCCCACCACTTTTCAGTTCTCGCATTCCAGTTACTCGTATGCCCAAGGTGGCAGGATTTACTGCAGTTTTCAGGGTTTTCAAGGTGGCCTTGGAAGTGGACTGGGTGTTATTGGCCGGAAACACGAGAACTGAAGGTCTAGCAGGGCCAGGAAGAGCATTATTTCTTGTAATAAGTGGCAAGCAAGGATATTGAGTTCCACTGGTGTCAGAAGAGGAAGCAGCGACAGTATTCCAGGCGCGGGTGGGCGCAGTCGGTGCTTTATTAGGCATGCACTTGGATGTAAACACAGAAAGGGCACCTTCCAGTTTACCCATTTCCAGAGCCATCATATTGGAAATGGAGAGAACACTGATGAGCTCCTTTTGAATCCTGATCTGCTGATCTTTAGTGGCTCGGCATGATGGATCAGTTATAATTGCCATTGCGGCCTGGACCTTCTCAGCCAGCTGTTTGACATATCCAGTAGTGTCACATTCAGGTATTAGGGGTGTCTCATAATCTGGGTTAATAGCGGACACTTGGGCAGGGTCATTTTTGGGAAGCACTTCATCTTCTTCGACATCAGAATCAGGAGTTTGATATGGCGAGCCAGGTGGTGTTCGCTTCATTGTAGATTAAGGTTAACGAAATAATTGTTTACTTTAGTATTTGACTAACCAAGACACTTGGAGAATAGTTTTAGCACTAAAACTGGTTAGAAACACTCCTTGTTTAATTTTTTGTTTGAGTTTGTAAATTTTGGCACTAAAATTTGTTATAAACCATTAATTTAACAAGAGAAAAACAAAAACACAACAGCTGTCATTGACATATTATTGTCACCTTACAATAATATGTCAATGACAGCTGCAATACATAAACTATTCATTCATAAAAACTCAATATTACAACACAATTTCCTTTTTTAATTAAACATATAAATATCGCTAAAAATGTTGTTGTTTTTTGGCTCTCCCTGAATAACGTAAATTCATCAGTTTTGACTGTATGCATAAAGTGCATTAGTGCAAGTCGGTACATTTGTTAACATATCTAGTAACCTATAATAAATATTATTCTACGTCTTAGGCTGCGTATACACACGCCAGCCGAACAACGGATTATGGGAAAGGAACGAAGCAAAAGCAAACTGCCCGAAACGCTGCGCCGCTTGCGGTTGCTTCGTACCTTTACCATAATTCGTGGTTCGGCTCGCGTCTCTGTCCGCAAAGAGTGGCGTGCACTGATTTTTCAGTGGGCTAGAATCCTAAGATTGAAAATACGACATTAATGATGTTGTCGAAGCTGAAAATTATTTTTTTTCCGAAATTTCAATTTTCAAATTCTGTGCACGCCACTATTCGCAAATATATACGTAGCATAAGATATGTGTATTTAGAAATTGAGTTACATAAAATCGACTACTATATTACCTACCTTCAACTCAAAAAATTTTTTCTTACAGATAAATAATGGGTAAAAGAAATGGAAACAAAGCGCGTTTGTTTTTATCTGCTAGACGAAAAAAACCGATTATTAGTATCAAACGACAGATTCATGTTGCACCACGTTCGACATCTAGGTAAGTCGAAATATCGCTTTCCTGTCACTCTTACTACTGAACCTTCCTAAGGTTACCTTTACGTACGTAAAGTTTTTTTTCCCGTAAGTTGCTCACATAAGAGAGTTATGGCAAAATTACCAATGGGTATCGTTTACATTGATAATTTTGCCATAACTCTCTTACGTGAGTGACTTACGAGAAAAACCTAAAGATTTATGCTATGAGAGCCGTGTATTATGTAGCATGTATAACGGGAAAATGGGATGGACAAATTTAAATAAATAAATCATTTGCATTTACAGGGATATAGATGTCATCGATACTACTTTTGGAAACTTAACTACATCTTCACTAATGCATGAAACTTCCATGGATGAATCATTTGCTCCAAATATAGACGAAAACGCAAGTTCATCATCATCAACAACGCTTGATGATTTGGTGATAGAACCAGACCATATTGATGAAACCGATAATTTCGAAGGTCGCAGAATTGTGGATATAAAATATTTGTTTTCGGAGATATCAAATATAAAGCACGAACACACCAACTGCACATTTTCCGATTTAAAATTTATGAAGGAACGACGAAATGGTCTTCTAAGCCAGTATGTTTTCGAGTGCAAAATGTGCAAGAAAATAGAATACATTCACTCCGAAGACCCGAAACGGAAAATGTCTATAAATACTGCTGTCGTCGAAGGAGTGATGTGTACAGGAAATGGGTATTCACAATGGAATGAAATTTGTGGGGTTTTAAATATGCCAAATATGGATTGTAAGACTTACACGAACATAGAACAATGTTTAGCGCCAACAATTGAAGAATGTGCCTTAGAAGAAATGATCGCAGCTGGTGAAGAAGAAAAAAGGCTAGCCATTTTAAACGGTGACGTAGACGAGGGTGGCTATCCTTTGGTAACGGTGGTTGCAGATGGCTCCTGGGCAAAGAGGTCGTACAAAAGTGGATTTAGCTCCTCATCTGGCGCAGGGTGCATAGTTGGACTACGAACTAAAAAGGTTTTATTTCTGGGAGTGCGAAACTCATACTGCTGCATATGTGCTAGAGCTACTAAACTACACATAGTTACTTCTGAGCACAGGTGTTTCATAAACTGGCGTGACAGTGCTAATGCCATGGAAGCCCACATTATAGCAGAAGGGTTCTCGAGAAGCATGGAAATGCATGGATTGAAATTTAACAAACTAGTTGGTGATGGCGACTCCAGCATCATGAAAAAAATAATGCAACAAATGCCATATGGTCCTAACCTTATAGTACAAAAAATAGAGTGCAAAAATCACTTACTCCGCAATTTTTGCAACAAAATGAAAGCACTTGGAAAAAAAACCAACAACGCTAAAGGCTTTGTACCAGTTCATATAAGGAAAAAGGTTGAAGCAAACGTTTTACGCATGAGAAGAGCTGTAGTTGGAGCAATAAATTACAGGAAAGAGCAAGAAAACACAGTACAAAGTGATAAAATAAAAAATTTGAAAATGGACATAAAAAATACCGCAAATCATGTGTTTGGTGATCATAAAAATTGTGCATCGTACTATTGCAAGCCGGAGAAGTATACTGATGATCCAAATTTAGTAAGCGATCTTCGAGATTGTGGAATATGGACTGATATCCAACAATTCTTATTGTCTCTAATAGCAAATGCAGAAAGTCTTATTATTGACGTGACAAATAACACTGTGGAGCAATTCAACAACGTTATCGCCAAATTTATAGGTGGAAAAAGGGTAAATTTTACTACAAGAGGATCTTACCAAGCAAGATGTTTTGGAGCAGTAACTTCGTGGAATAGTGAATTGGCAACCCATTCAAGAATACAAAAGAAAATCCAAGGCCACAGTCCCGGCAAATACACGAAGCACTTTATAGAGAGAAAACGACGTTCGAAGGAGAATAAACAAATGTGTCGAAAAAAAAAACTAAAGTATAATGAAAATACGACAGAAAAAAGAAAAAAAGTTACAGGGCCCGATGAAAATTATGGTCAATTGGAATTAGAACCAGATATGCCACCTGAAATATTTGAAACGAAAAAAGAGGAATTTCTCAAAGAATTATCTTCAACCAATAAGGAAGAGCTCGAACGGAATACGGTAGGCCAAAGCAATAACAATCTGTGGGCAATTGAAAGACGTAAGCGGATAACGGCGTCTAACTTTGGAAAAATATATAAGCTTCGGCAAAAAACTTCAGTTACGGGAGTACTAAACTCTTTACTGTACTCACAATTCAAAGGAACTATGGCCACAAATTATGGAAAAGAAAATGAAAGCCTAGCAATAGAGCAATTTAAAAAAAAAACAAGTTTTCAGGTATCCGCTTGTGGGCTATTTATCGATAAAACCAAAAACTTTTTAGTGGCAAGTCCGGATGGCCTTATCGGTGAGGATTCTATAATTGAAATTAAATGCCCTTATAGTATAGCAAATATGTCACCAGAAGAGGGAATTGCACAAAAGATAATTGATTACTGTAAATTGGAAGAAGAATCATAATTACTTCTACCAAGTACAAGGCCAGTTACATATTACTCGTCGTAATTATTGTTATTTTGTTGTGTGGAGTCCAAAAGGTTTGCTGTATGAAAAAATTGAGAGGGACGATGAAATCTGGCAAAAAATCGTTCCACTGTTAGAAAATTTCTACCACCAATGCCTTTTACCAGAAATAATTGACGGTCGCATACCAAGAAATTTACCGGCGAGGGAAAGGTCTGGACCATAAATTGTTTTAATTTCATTGTGTAGATGTTAAACAGTAATTTTTTTTACAATAAAGCGTTTAAAAACAAAAAATATTAGATCATTGAAGAAGATTGAAAATGTCAAGTGATGTAGGAGGTATTCCCAAAAGTGCATTTTTCTGTAATAATATAACGTATTAAAAAAATTAAATAAAAACTAAACTAGTTATGTGTATGTACCTAATATGTAGCACAATAAACAATATGGTGCCTCTTATACATAGATTTCAATATTCATTTGTATAATATGATATTATAATAACATAATCGATTCAACAACATATGGTAGATGCATGTACCACTGAACATACGCTGTACCAGCATTCCATCAAACGATCAGTGGTGTATGTACTTACCATCACACATTTTCTTGTAAAATATAATTTTTTTGAAAAAAAAATCTAGAACAATATATTTAGTCAAATATAAAAGTTTTTTTTTGGTTCGGTAGTTGTATCTTAAAAAAAGTGTCCTATAAAGGGATAATATTATGTTGAGTACAACCTTCAAAAGTTATCAAAAAATATTTTAATTAATTTTTGTGTTCCATATCCAACTCGGCAATACGGAACGGAATCATCTCGGGGTCTGTCTGTAACAGGTGTTTTTTTTTCAATTTTTTTCCATTAATTTATTTGACGTAAACAAATTAAATTTGTCACAATAACTTTAGTAAATAAGCTCGGTAAGTATTGGCACACTCAAAATAAGTCACCAAACAGAAAAATAATTTTAAAAAAACATCGATAACTCGGGACATGACAACACTAGTGGACTATTGTATCGATATAATTATTGAGAATGTCACATCACTTCGTTGACTGTATACGTATTCAACAAAACCCTCTCCGCCCCCCCTCACCCCCGAATACTGAGAGAAAGGGACACATGCACCTCAGCCTGATAATACCCAAATAAAATTGTCAAAATCGAGGTTTTGTAGTCCTCATTTTTCTACTCCAAAACTGAACCAATTTCCAAGATTTTTTTTATCAAATGTATTGGAAGAAAACATTCTATGTCTGTACCTTTTGCTTTTTTTAAAAATACATCGTCTAATTTGTATACTGAACGTTTGTTGATGGCGTTAAAAAAAGGCAATTTTAACAATTTTTGAAGGGTTATAACTCCTATAAAAAGTAACTTATCAAAAAAATCAAAACGTACCGACACGCTTGCGGTCAATATTCATATTATGTAAAAAAAATATTTTCTCTAGTGTCAAAATTCAGAGAGGGAAATGAGGAATACGTTTGTATGGAAAAAACACCACCCGGTTTCCTCTTAAGCAGGCGGCTGTGTGTAATACTTTAGATGAGTAGGAGGTTATTTAAATACAATACTAAAGTGCTTAGACACAGTTAAGTTAATTTATTGAATTGAAGTACAAATAGCAAACAGGACCAATCCAAATACTGGGCATATTAAGGAGCTTTGGTACCAAAGATATTAGAAACCCGAGATATGCTATGTTGGCCGCCAGACCGTGGACGGACTACGGCCTACGGAGCGGAGTGTGAATACGGAAAGAATTGGTTCATTCAATTGGTTTTGTGTCGTAACCGCGTACAGTTTGTGCCCGTTTTATTCAAAATGCCGTTTTGTTCAGTGCAACTATGCAAAAATAATACAAGAAATGTGAACTTCAAGATAAATGGAGTTTCATTTCACCAGTAAGTACAAAATTAGAGTACGTTATCAATTTTTAATGATTATTCGAAGTTTTTATTGACATAAGGCCCCGTTAAAACAAACATCGCCGCCATTACGATGCTAGTGATGGGGACGCGAATTCTTTTAAATACCGACCATCGATATTTCGTAATATTAGTAGGGCTTTATAAAAAAAATAAAAATATGTATAAACATATTATTTTTGTAGATAATTATTGTTGTAGATGCTGATTGGTGGTAGAAACAAATACAGTGCTTTTCTTTTAAAATCATTATTTATAAAAATTAATCTTTCTTTGTTCCGCATGCGTTCGTGTACCATTTATTCGATTTTCAATGGAACTTTGGTGATTTTTAGTGCCGGAGCCCATGGAGGTTTCTATATACGAGTATAATGGTGCACATAAAATACGAGCATTATAAAATTATTTCCTATATCATTCATCCGACTGGGATGAAACTTTGGCGTTTTCGTGTGGGCACGCCTGTGAAGGTTTCAATATATATAACGGTAAGCTTTGGCGTTATAAAATTCGTAAATTTTTTGGCGCATGATCAGTTTGAGAAATTTGCGTGTTTCATATAGTTTAGCCTCAGGAAGGGAAGGAGAAGGGGAAGAGAATCCGGGACGAGGGATCTGATAGGGGGAGGATTATGTGGGTGGAGAAGGGAAACGAAGGAGGGGGTTGGCGGGGGTGAGGGAGTGATGAGAGGGGGGGGGGGGTTCGCGGGATGGGGAGAAGCATAACAAAAAAGCGTGATAATTTATTTATCTTAGGTAACGTATAATTTATATCCGTTTTTAAATGCAGTAACTTATAGTATTTTAATTATTTCAGATTTCCGAAGGACGGAACAATTAAAGAAAAATGGATTGACGCAACGGGGAGAAAGGGAAACTGGTTTCCGACTCGCCATAGCATCATTTGCTTGTCTCACTTTGGCCAAAACGATTTTAAACCAGCAACCTGGCCTTTTTTTCCCTTCAATTGATGTTATAAACATTTGCAAAACAATGGAAGTGATAATAAAGAACGCTATTGTAGATAAAAATAAACTGAAAATTAAATCAAAAACAAAAATATTAAACAGGAACTAGTAACCAAAGCCTTACGACATTTCGTTGGAATCAAAGTATTTGAAAATATTTATTTTCATCAATATGACCAATCACCAATGAATAATCATTCAGTTCAACTCACTAAAGCCGTTTTGGAAAAATACATTGATATCAAAAAATTATATTAAACAGGAACTAGTAACCAAAGCCTTACGACATTTCGTTGGAATCAAAGTATTTGAAAATATTTATTTTCATCAATATGACCAATCACCAATGAATAATCATTCAGTTCAACTCACTAAAGCCGTTTTGGAAAAATACATTGATATCCGTTACTTAGTTACATTACTTAGTTTTTTTTTTTTTTTTTTTTTTTTTTTTTAATTGAGTAAATTTTTTACAATAAGTTTATTTCATTCTAATATTACATATTTTATATACTCTCCTAATAAAGCTAGTGCTTGTGTTTAGGAGAGGACAACTTGATAATAACTTTTTTTTTCAAAACCTTAAAACAAACTTAAGAACTTAACTTATGAATAGATTTAGACTTAATAACATATTTTTTAAAGATAATAAGGGTAATTAAACAAAATATATATAGGATGTACATAAAACCTAACACCAAAATTATCGAAGCGACAAGTATCTCCAAATACAAATATCTCCACTTTACCGGTCAATAATATGTATATATTTTTTAAATGTTTGTTTGCTAAATGAAATACCTCTTGTACATACATATTTCTATATATTTTTGTTAATTATACCAAGGTGGGTTTTTTATTTAAATTTTTATATTTACATATGTTCGAGATTGATGAAAACTAGCACATTTGACATTCAAAAGAGGAGGAAAATAACTGTTTACATATTATTTAAAAAAACTGACTGTAAAACACGGGTAATAAATAGATTATGAAACAAAATATGAAATCGCAAAATAAAGGCCCTAACACGGGTAGAGCACCCAACGTTGCCCAAAATACTTGTCATTATTATTGTAAAATTATTAATTGTGAAACAGAATTGTAAATACTTTCAGTATAACCCTGGTTAAAGACCACCATTCGGAACAGAAAGGTTGCTTTAAATTTATTAGCCGTGTTTAGTGACCAGATCTGAATAACCGGGTACTTCCCCACTTTCATTTTCCTCGACTTCTTCCACTCCTCACCATCTGAAACCTCATAAAATACCCCAATTGCGGATGCCCTAGTCTCACTGGTTTCAGATGGTTGGGAGCAGATGGGACTCTTGTGAAGTAGGTACTCAAATACAAAATAAATTAACATGAGTAAAAAATGAGAGTTTCTTTTTATGGATTTTTACAACAACAAAAACACACTGTGAGTGTTATTGTGATTAAAGTTATTGAACAAAACCAAAAACTGTTAAAATTCAGTTATCTAATTATAGATTAGAAACAATTGATTTGGATTTGTTACAAATGGGACACGTTAAACGTGCCCAGAGTCCAGATCACACTTGTTTCATTTATCGGTTTGATTTATCGGTTCTGAGAATAAGAATTTTTCATCAAAATTTTAACTGGAACCATTTTTTAACTAAAATGTCGATCTCTGTCGATTTGTATTCTTGTAAGCCTTATTCGTCATCATTTCTATGTATTGCTAATTGCGAATGCGTTCGGAACGTGTACGCATAGAAATCTTTTCTAAGTATTAGTGCCAACGAAAATGACAAGTTTTAAGTGTGAGTTCGAATAGGGGCGTATACTTTAGCGTAAGCGAAGGTGTGTAATAGTATTGGTTAATAATATCGGCGACACGAGAAATTACAGTTTCACAAGGTTTAAACTGCCCATAGCATATCTCCCTTTGTTTATATTATCTGTGTTTGGTACCATTTGATCTTGAAGAGTTGATGTGTGGGCGATGCCATAGGCGAATAATGCTGCTGCCTTCGGAGATATGCGGTCTGCTCCCTCCGCTGCTGACATATGTTGAAACGGCAGGCTGGAGCAAGAGACAGGTCCCTAGCCCCGCGGTTTCCCGGCGACGTCACGTCCCAGGGCGGTTGCCAGCCAGCCGACTACGTTGATGACGGCCAAGGTCATCTTGGGCCGCATCTCTGCAAGCACCTCCGGCTCCAGGTGTAGTCGGAAGGTCTTATGATGGCCGTATCTGCCGATGCTGGATTTTGTTCACTCCAGCAGAAACAATGTTCTCCCATGGTACTCCACTTCTGATCCATGATTTTGACGAGTTTGCTGATTGTCTTGAATTAAAGATGACATGATCGTGATGACATGATCACATGATGTACTATAATGGAGAACTATGGCTAGGTGATGTGTCGACCCACCACAGGGACGGTGGCCGAGGTCACCTGTGGCTTATCAAAGAATCAGCAAGCTTGAGGCCGTTCCTGCCCAGTGAACTCAGTTCTCAGTACCACCATCTGAGCAGAGATCAATGTTGCCAATATAACAATAATATAATATGTGTTAAATGTTCATTAACTTCGTACCTAAAGGTACCCATTCACAGAGATACATTATTAGTTACATTATTTTTATGTAACATCAACATTGCTCGCACACTGATTCATACCCTGCAACAATTAACATTTACAGCGTCCTTGAGGTGATCTTTCACAAAAACGGCGCTATACAAGTCATCCAAATATTATTATTATTAACATAAGCATAAATGATATAATATGTATTAAACGCCATGTTTACCGTTTGGTTTTCAAAACTATTTCTCGCTAAATAGTCTGTGGTGTTTTTTCCTGATTTATTTTTGTCAAAAGTACAATATTCTTTTATGTACCTACACACGAGATTGAGATATTATAAATAATTTTAGAGATTTGAGGGCTTTGGAGCTGATAATGGACCGTTACCTCGAGAAGTTTTCCTCACAGGGAAAGAATAACATCGTCGAATTTAATATTTCAACGACCCAATCAGATTTGATTACGTCGAAAAGGGATCGAGGTGACAATAAAGTTTCCTTCAACGGAAGCAATCTTCACAACATGCCTTCAATTGATGTACTTGGTGTAACTTTAAGTGAACCTCTCCGACATGAGGGCTCCATCGAAGTCAGAGTCAAGTTAGCCTCTCATAAGCTTGTCGTATTGTACAGTTCTCAGGTATCGCAGATATTTGAATAGTATCTACACTTCCTCTTTTCAGGGTGTAGTTAAGGCGAAAAACAAAACATGAAAGTGTTTATTTGAAGAAATTAGTACTTATAAAAATTATACGTACGTATAAGTACTTTTGGTAATGCGTTTAAAGTAGAGAAAATATAGATAAAAATAGTAAATATATTATTTTGTAATATTTATACCTAGTAATAATTTAAGTGTTTTTTTTTATAATATTTTTTTGTTGTAACTTACAAATTCAATACGTTACAAAAAAATGTTAACATAATTTTAAATTCAAATTAATAATTTTTAACTTGAGTCTAGCCAGTTTATGCAATTTTTTGGTTATTGGTTTCGGAAAAGCTTCACATAAAGTGTGGGGAATTTCCATTCCGATAACTAACTACATATTCAATATCACACAGCACCCCCAAAGATGACATAGGCCCTGAGGGAAATTATTTTCCTTAGGGCCTCCTATGTGGAGCTCTTGTAAAAAAAAACATTTTGAATAGCAAAAAGTTTTTATTTGGCATATTCTGAAATAAATATTAAATTTTTGATTTCGATTAAATAAGTACGGCCCTTTATTTGAAGTCTCTATCTGAAGCAAATTTTTATCAAATTAATAAGTACCTAATAAAATGACGAGGATGAATGAAGAAAACTGGAACAATTTAATATTGTAAAAGTGAAGTTTTTCCATATTGTACATTAATTTTCCATATTAAAAACATTTTTACCAACATTGAAACTGCCTTAATGTTATGTTAAACCGATAAACTAAACCCATTCGATGACGGTCCTATTTGTAACGTCCTTTGAGCGTAAGTTTTGTCCTGGCCGGTTGAATAACATAACGTGTGGCTGCGGAGAATAACGATTATTATATAACGGAGAATAGCCATCACCTCCCACCCCCCCATTGATGTCCATCGCCTCCTACCTTATTGCCATGTGACGCTAGGGGTAATCGGAGAGCAAACATTGCCGCTCTGGGGCAAACAGGTCAGACATGGGCACCAACACAAATACCTCACGAATGCGCAATGTTTAGTTAAACGTTATTTAGTTAAACTCAAATGATTGTTCGTCAATTAATGTTATCCAATCAATATATTATAATAAAACAAATATAAAACTTATTTCCACTTTAATTTAGTAACCGGTTTCAGCTCGTTAAAGCTATCTTCAGACTGGTAAAAATTATTCTTACCCTATGGTTTATATACATAACATATGGGGGAGGGGGAGAGGGGTAGTGTACAAGAATTTTAATCAATTGTATGAATTACATTTGTTACTAAGTGGTCATAGACTGTCGAATTTCTAATTATTTTGGTAATTCCAGGTACCTCGGGTTTTTAGCTCACTTCCATTTTGTTTGGGGAAAACCTTACAAATAATATGAATTGTTAATGACCTAATTTTATTTGTTACCAAATCGTTATTATATTTATGATGATGTGGGATTTTTTGATTGAAGTTTAATATTTTAATGATAGGATAGGATGGGAGAGACTGTTTGAGGCAGGAATCTTTCGAAACATTGCCTTGAACCGCAGAAGGAGGGATAGATTCATACGTCCATCACCTCTGGTCACACTGACCCCCAGATTATATACCCATCCCTGGTAACTTTTTTCTTCCCAGAACATCCACCCCTTCCTTTCCTAAAAATCCCCTCTACACAGCATCCCCAAAGATGACATAGGCCTTGAGGGGAATTATTTTCCACAGGGCCTTCTGTATGGAGCTAATGTAAACAAGAAATATTCGAAAAAAATTATTACTTTTTGCAAAAGAGCCTTTGATGATGAATATATATTTCTATGATAAAGCAGTTGGCAATCGTCTTGCATAATTTGTACAATACACACCGCGGTAAGGAGATGAGATGTATTCCTTGTGCTGCAGCTTTAAACTTACATAAGTACCTTGGAATCCTGTTCGTCCATGCAGTGAACACAATTGAGCAGACTTGTTCAACTGTATACTTCGTTGCTGCACGTGCAGTTCTGAAATCCGTTACCTAGCCAATTTGACTACGCCTACTTTGTCTACTACTCTTTTAACACTGTAAAAGCAAAATAAATATTAAGTCGAATAGATCTATTAAAATATTTAGATGAAATCAATAGTCCAGGGTTTTAAAAAGCGCTATTCAATAATAATTATTATCTCTAAAAATCATCATATGAGTAATGTTTTACACTAACACGTAATAAATAAAATTCGAAAAAAAAAATCAGAGTGTGCAATTTACACGCGGTGGAAGTGAAACTTTCAGAAAACTAAAATAGACAAGAGTTGGGAGGCTACGAAGCACTTTTTTTTATTAATGTGAAGGATGATTTTTTCCATATTCTTGTCGTCGAATTCCAGTACACCTTTTCTTACACATTCAGTCATCTCATAAGTATTTATGTTTTCTTCTTCCGAGTCGCTAGATATCGCTTTCTTTTGTGTTTTCTTTGCTTGATGATTTCGGAGTGGTTTTTAGATTGGATATTGATTTTACAAAAATATTTTTTTTTTTTTTGATTTTGTAGTACAGGTCCGCTGAATATCTGACCGCTAAAATTCGTCAGGCGCTTTACATCACTAGACGAAAGAATGTTTGCCTGGGATCATGGATTTATCGTGTTATGTTGGAACCGAATACCCACATAATAAATAAATATTTTATTGCTGTCTCATTCTCTCGTAGTCAAACTCCTGTAGATGTATGTTTTGTCTCTTTTTAGTATCGCTCGCTTCCGTTTCATCGAGTTCCAAATCACAACAGTGTTAAAGAAGTTTTCACTTCAATAAGCATTACTTGATGCATTTAACACATTTTTCACGTTCAAACTATTTTGAACACACTCAAGAAAAGTTTAATTTTATTTATAAAGAAGTGTAAAATATCTGCCAAAACTTTGTGAAAACGTTAAGCCCCGTTTCCACGATTTGCCAAGCCTCGGCAAGTCTCCACAAACGCCAACGTGGAAACAGGTCGTTTGTCTTGGCTTGCGTAGGCTTGCAAGAGCTTGCGAGAGCTTGCCGCCAATCCAGTCGGGGTCGGATCCAGCGGCAAGCTTCGGCAAACGCTCAGTGCTCATTGTAATTTCCGAACTGACGGCGAATGCACGCCGTTTTTGCTCCATGCGGTATATCGATAATGAACGTTACGAGACATATGTATGACGTAAGAGGCGTGCCTGACTTATTAAAATGCATAAGTATATAATTTGAATGCACTAATTTGATTTATTGGATTTACCTAAAAAGTCAATATAAATAAATAATCTTTTATTGATGATTTATTACAATAAAAACATATGATTTTTGTTAGAATAACTTTTTTTTTATAATACAAGACAATATCATATTGTTTTTTTATACTTCGCTTGTATTTCAAATAAAAGTATGTTAAATCAAACGCAATAGCCGACACAAGTTCGGCGTCCACCATGCTTGGGTGTTGGTAGCGTATTGACGCCTGACGCAGTCATAAGCGTGTAAACGGCTTCCAAATGCCAAGCGAGATTTGTGGACGCTTGGAGCTTGTGGAGGCTTGCCGAGCGTTGGCAAGCATGGAAACGCACCATTATGTTTATCTCGAATACGGTATACATACAAATATTTTTGTTTCATATCCAGTCAAATATTAGACAAGAGTCACTAGAAGTATTTCGGGCGCATGTGAATCGTACTAACATTACCAGGGCCGTATTCATTGGGGCTTTAGATATACGACCTTTAAATAATACTGGCCCCTAGATTAGTACATTGCATGAGTTATATTGATTGATTTGATATTTGAGTTTAATATTTCCAATTACCAATAATCCTTCGTATTCATCACACGTGTATCGAACGTGTGATACAATCTAGATGACTCACAGCCAAATCATTCTTGCATTATTTCTGCATTACGTGGCGCTATGAAAATATTGATGTCGCATCATTTAAAACGTGAATTACCTGACACCTGACCTACTATAAAAGCCGGTACCAAGGGGGCAGCTGCATTCATTCACCAGTCATCAGTTATTGTGGCAATACCTCTACAGAACTTACTCGATTCAAGACGTCAGTATCGCCGTTACAAGTTGGAACTTCAAGACTGCAGTCTCTTTAGACCGCCTACTCGATTCAAGACGTCAGTATCGTCGTCACCAGCTAGAACTTCAAGACTGCAGTCTCTTTCACCTCAAGAATTCGTCGGAGCGACATCGCCTGCCGATGTGTCTGAATAATACCTACAAAACGCTGATGCCTGAGCCCCATGGCCACCCTCTGGCGTCTTTGAACTTGCTGATTCTTACCAAGCCCTTGAAGATGCTGACGCCTGAGCCCCATGGCCACCCTCGGACTCCTTTGAACTTGCTGATTCTTACCAAGCCCTTGAAGACGATGATGCCTGAGCCCCATGGCCACCCTCAGGCTCCTTTGAACTTGCTGATTCTTACCAAGCCCTTGAAGACGATGATGCCTGAGCCCCATGGCCACCCTCAGGCTCCTTTGAACTTGCTGATTCTTACCAAGCCCTTGAAGACGCTGCGCTACCTCTGGCCATCTTGCTCCGGGCTGCTAGCCTGGGGCTCCCTTGCATCGGGCCTTGCATCTCTCTGCCCTGATGATAACGCCTGAGCAAGATACATGATAAGGACTCCCGCCACGCTTAATAAAAGCAGACCGATTATCCTGAAACCAATCAACATGTGAGTTGCTGCGACCACCCCCTGGATGCTGATGCCAGATATGCAGCAACCCACGAGAACATACACCATCTGGGGCGCAGCCCGTCTCGATTACTAGCAACCAGCGTCCACCGCAGCCTACATGCTCCGATGCAAGAGTATTCCATCTCACAATGCACGGTGGAAGATGCCCGTCCAGCATAGACGCTTGTGACCATGCTACGGAACTTTAACAGCTGTCAAGGCGAGAGCACATCTCTATCAAGAAATTTCGATTGTCGGGCGTCTCTGTGTGCCAGCGCTTATTATCTACAGTTTTGTGCAGGCCTAGAGGTCTCGTACAACACGAGTTTCATTACTTTGGATTCATTCATCAATTTGTTATCAACAATTGAAAAATATATATATAGAACGTTTTACATTTATTTTAATTTATTTATTTATTTTATTTAGTAAAAGATTATACATTTATATACATTATTTAAGAAATTTTTTGACTGCCAAACTAGGAGGATTCCCGTTTTAGGACAGTCAAATGTATAAAGCACGTTCGTCAAAATCTTAAACAACGAATTTGGGAATCGATTTGTTATGTGAGTTAAATCCTTCGAGGTATGAATGGTTAAATCTAATGATTTAAAAAAATGTTAAAAGCATATTTTTTCTGATGTTTTTCTGTTCAGTGTGATTCTATCCACAATTTGAATTTACGCATTATTTGTCCCCAATTATTATACCCAGATAAAAATGAATTAGGTAGGTTCGGCCCCTTTTTCATGTATTTCGTTCTGCTGGGACCTCAAAAAACCCTAAGCGAGTGCGTAGTCCACTTAGGCCATAATGCAGATCTGATTCTGACAATAGCTAGTATAGCCTAACTTTTTCTTGCATTCAATAAATGGTCGAAAATAATAGAATCGAATAATATAGACCTAAATCTGAGAATACTCCTCATCAAGACCTATGTATGGAGTATCTTGATGTACGGCTGCGAAACATGGTGCCTATCCGAAAAAGATTTTTTTTTAATATGAATACCGCACAAGAGTCCCAACTGCTCCCGTCTGAAGCCAGTGAGATTATGGAATTCCCAATTGGGGTATGTTGTGAGGCTGAATGTAGTGGGGAGGGGAAGGAGATAGGGAAAATGAAAATGGGTAAGTACCTGGCTATTCAGATCTGGTCACCAAACACGATAAATGCCATTTCAAGCAACGTTTCAATTCTGAATAGTGGTCTTACACCAGGGCGATACTGAGAGTATCTTCCACTCTGGAACGTGCCGCAAATATATTATATGTTATTTTAAATGAATAAATTGAGATAAACGGAGACTAGAGGCTTTGAGATGTGGTCCTATAGAATTATAGAACACTATTAGGAATTTCCTGAAGAGACCACAATACAAATGAAGAGGATCTCCAAATAATCGAAGGAGGAAGGCACCTGCTCAGGACTTTGTCCGAAAGACGTGCAAGATGGATCGGCCAAGAAGGCCTCTTGCATGCCATAATGGCGGGTATGACCGAGGGGACAAACTCAAGGGGACACCCACGCCGAGAGCACCTGGAGGACCTGCTGGTGGACGTGCGCTGCTCATCATATGCAGACTTCAAAAGAGCCGCACAAGTCAGGGAAGAACGTAAGAGAAGAATAGAGGAAATTGCTGTAAACCAATCCCAGGATTGAAACCGGAGAGAGAGATAGCCAGGCTTACAACCACAGTGCGTATAGCCATGATTCTACGTAGGTACATCCCAGCCATAAAACATCTCCAACGAAATCCCTTCCACGATCTCATTTTTTAAATTCCGCCAAAACAAGAAAATAAAATTCCACTAAACTCCGTCGCAACTTGACAAGGGTTGGTTCCTGCGACGGGGGTGATATAAAGCTTCGCTCGGCTAAACAGAGAATAAACAGAGAATAGAAAAATTCATTGCTTGTCTCCTTCCTGAGAGTTTGGATTTCCCTTTTTTAATATATTATATCCAAGTAATAACGGTTACGTAAATCGTAAAATAAGTTTGATAAAACCCACAGATTTCAGCAAACTTTTAAAAGCAAAACACGATATTCCTTTTACACTCTTCTTCAATTATTGGTCTTTGACGTGGTTTATTTTGGCGATAAATAATTGAATGAAAATTATATTCGTCGGCCGATAATTTTTACTCGCAACATATAAAATATAAGTATCTCTCCAAGTTATAACAGAAATATTTCACCCAACAAAACTTGAGGCGAGCTGGAACGGGAATTGACAAATTAAAGTTAGATGAAAACTTCTTGTAAATGTTTCCTTTACCTAAGTATTTTGTTTTCTTTGACATTAAAATAAAATTGAATGGATTGAAATTTTCAGCTTAAAAAAAATATTGTTTTTATAATGCCAAATAAAATATCTTAACGTAAAATGCCGAATCTTATATCTATATATATATAAAAATGAATCCCTTGGTCACGCCATAACTTCAGAATGACTTTACCTATTTCGTTCATATTTTTTAAACGTTTTCTATTACTTTGTAGAAGGTTATTACGGAAAGAAAAATTAAGAAAATTGCCCAGAAAATTTGAAGATTTCAGAAAATTTAACTACTATTTTAAGTTCGCTCGTTTGACAGTTGGCGCATTTGATGAATGTGAATTTAGCAGGCAGCTGTTTTTTTTGTAACAAAATAATTGTCTACGGATTTTTAAAAATTATAGATAGGTATTTTAAATAGGTAGGTACCAAATTAGATTGATTGTTCTTACAATATACACAAAATCAATATTTAAAATACATTAAAAATTAAAATTTGAATTATAAAATTGTAATAGGTGTCACGCGAGCGGTTTGAAAACTGAATGAACTGGGACTAAATATGTGGAACGCGGGAGGTGGGTTGGCGGGACGGGGGATGATGGAGAGGGTAGGCGGGGAAGGTGGAAGGAGAGAGCGGTAGGGGAATGGGATGCGGGAGGGGAACGGGTACGCACGGGAAAGGACATGAAGGGAGAAACAATTAATTGTATAAAACTCATTAACTAACCAACTAGTATTACTTATATAAATATTTAAAACTACAATTTATCTGCGTGTCAATTTATTAAACACATAGCTCTTTTGATATCATTAGTTAAATGTATGTTTTTTTTAATTGGTCTTGTTTGCCATAAGTCTTGAAAATGTAACACCTTTATGAAAAGCCCCTAAGTTTGGCGACGCCGACGGCCAGGGCGCGTGTAACTTCTGTTGTGCTGTTTGTTGCGCGCTGTGCGCTGTGCGGCAGCGGAGAGAAATAACTTCAAGTGTTTTGAATTGCCCATAAAACGCAAACACTCCTCATTACTCAGCGGTAATCACAATTAAGAAGGTTGCTAGTTTAAACTGTTGATGAAGTTTCTGCATTTGCATATTTTACATTTTTTAATTGTTGTCCCATTTTTTTTCCGCTGCATGCTTGCAAAAGTTATGTGGGCTTTAATTAAATACGCGCAAACGAGCTCGTTATAAAACTGTTATAAAAAAGCAAGTTTTGTTCACGGTTATTACGCTTTTCAGAAAACTTTTTATCATTTCATTATGTTACTGCAATATTTCTTCATTTTTATTTCTAATCCAATTTATCTTATTATGTTTAGGACACTGTAACTATAATATTCTAAATGAAATGTACAATAAATAAGGAAATAACTTTTTCTTCTTCAAACTCGTCATTATTGACATAATGAAAAGAAAACGGCCGGCGAAGTTCAGCGGTAAGGCTCTTGACTCGCAATCCGAAGGTCGCGGGATCGAATCCCGGCGTGGCAAATAAATTTTATTTGATTAATTTGTGTTATTCGCAATTTACTCATTTGAAATAATATATAGTATATTTGCGGCACGTTCCAGAGTGGAAGATACTCTCAGTATCGCCCTTGTGTAAGACCACCATTCAGAATTGAAACATTGCTTGAAATGGCTTTAGCCGTGTTTGGTGACCAGACTTGAATAGCCAGGTACTTCCCCACCTTCCTCTTCCCTATCTCCTTCCCATCCCACTACCTTCAGCCTCACAACATACCCTAATTGGGGATGCCATAGTCTCATTGGCTCCATACGGGAGAAGTTGGGATTCTTGCGCGGTATTCATATAAAAAGAAAAAAAAACTTAATATGCACTATTAACAAAATCGACATGTTTCGAAAACAATGTTTTCTTCGTCAGGATAAGTTGTAAATATAAAAATAAATAACATATGACAAACAAGTATAGACAAATAAGAACAAAGACAAAAATATTAAAAAGGAAAAGTGATTAATTACTTAAAAATCTCATTAAAAAAATTAAGTAAAATTAAATATTAAAATTATTTTAGGATGTGTAAAAATTGTATTTAGATTACAAAAAAACTTTTAAAACAAACAATTAAAACAGGATGTCTAAATAACTTAATAAATAATTATAATTGTAAGTATTGATAAGAAAATAAATTTCTATTTATAATATTTAATTGACTGTTAACGCTTTTCCTAATTTTATCTAATTGTATTCCCGTTATGTAAGTACATTTTTTACACCTTTATTAATATCAAAAGAATGACTTATTTCTAAAATATGGTTAGCAAATTCTGAATAATAATTATTATTTAAACATATTAGATGTTCCTTTACTTTGATGTTAAAATTTCTGGGAGTCTTCCCTAAATAAAAAAAGTTAATAATAAGTTAAAAATTAATTTATAAACCCCACATTTGTTAAAAAAAATCACATTTATGTAATGTTGCAGAAGTGAAACAAAAATCACTGGAAGCCATAAAGGACATTCCAATCAGTGAATTTGTTATTTAATATATAAATTTTTAATTTTTTATTAGTATAAACAGCTGGTTGGATATTATCTGGAATGTTTTTAATTATTAAATTTAAAGTGTTATTATTTAAAAAAACAATTTTTCTTCATTTTTTTTCGATGTCAACTACATGTGGATAAACAAAAGATCTAAGAAACTTTTTCTTATATTTTTTGTTTAACATAATTAATTATTGTCTATTAATTGTGAATTTTAACCTTTATTGAATGCAATTTGTTTTAAAGTATTTAATTCTGTGTTAAAATAACTCAAAAATAAGGGAAAATTAATTAATCTACTTGGCAAGGTATGAAAAGCTGCGAATTTTTGTGAAATGGATAATTAGATATTTCACGTATAACGATATATGTATATGTATCTTTACGAAAAATGTTAAATCAAATTTATTATTGACAACAGAAAAAAAATTTTGCTGAATTTTTCCAATTTGTAGGGAAATTTAATTTTTTTAAAAATAATAATAAATATTTCATTGTCTATTTGATAGACAATGAAATACTAGTGAATGAGATAGTGTGTGTAGAGTGGATTTGATATGCGTGAAGATTGACTGACGAAGGACCTTGAATTTTGTGTTACTGTTACTGATTGAAATGAGAAAAAATATATGCTGCATAGAAAGGAAAGGACTCACCGAACAGGATAAAGAACTTGTATGCTGGCAATTTTGTCTGCTTTCTCCCCATCCAATAGGCACAGAAACAGCAATAGGCGTGCGTTTCGTTTATTTATAGATAACACGGCGGAATTATGTTAATGTCGATTTACAGGTAGCGGGAGCACAGTGGCTATAGGGTATGTATGTTGCGGCGCGGGCGGTTAATTGCAGACTGGTGCACGTGGTGAAGGTAGTTATAGGTGCGGATTTTGGAACAAGGTAGGACAGGATTTTCAACAATATTAATACCAATCCCAAGCAGTAACAGTATGTATGCGTGCTATGTAGGTGTGTGTATGTGTATTGGCGTAACCAACTAGACTTTTTTTTAATATTTTTGTTTATATAGACTTTTTATTCGGTAGTTTTGCTTAACATTTTCCTTATCTGGGCAATTAATTTAAAAATATCAATGATATATCAAACCCGTCTAGAAGACATTTCAACATTTCCGAATCGAAAAATCTTTACCCAATACGAAATATGGTGCCTTTAATAACGAACGACGCCAATTTCATGGGCTTGTAAAATAAACTTGACAACCCACACAGTCATTCCGCATTATAATGTCTTTATCAGCTGTTATCATGTCGTCAAAATGAATAGATATTGAAGTTTGGTGGCGGTGCGGCAATAACTGTTTTGTATTTATCCTTGTTGCCAAACATGGCCCCGCCGTGCGAGTACGGTGCCCCAGTGAAAGTTACCTAACTCATATTACATTTACATACATTTCAGGCATGCGATAGACGAACAAATGTTCCCAAGATGGGAGAATTTCCCACACAACGTGTGTGGAGCGCGTCTTACTTTGGCGTTTGAAATCTCGACAGAATTTAGCCGTCGTCGAGATGGTTCTTGTTCAACTTATTCGATGAGTTTGTCACACATCTGGCTTCGAGCATTGCTTAACTTTACTGTTTGTTGATCAAATTTGCATCTGTGTTATATCGTAGGTAACACAATCAAAACTTTTGACATAACGATGGCATTATGGCACTGGCAGACGAATTTTTTTTAAAATTAATTTTTTAATGACATATCCGTATTCTATCATCCTGTTTATGGTTATTGTTTATGAGATTCTTTTAAAATGGTTGTAAAATCAATGTTTTTTCTCGCATGTTTTTTAAAGAAATATTCAGTGAGTAAAAGTTTACGGCACCAGAATGATTAGAAGGCAGGTCTGTCTGCATTGTGTTGGCATCTTTTGAAGCTCTTTGGAATACGAAAACAGTGATTTATCATCGTGTCAAAGGATCCGTTCGATCTTCTTTGGAATCCTTAATTAATTTCTCCCAGCTCGGCGCTTCATCTTATGTGCTAAGTTATGAATGGAATCGTACCGAACAATAAAATATTAGGGGGTAAAACATTATTTAGGATTTCTTTGTCAAGTTTTAATTTCGATGGCATGTTAATATTATTATTATATAAAGCGTTTCAAGGCATTTTACAAAATTTTAAAAGAGAATATTAAAAAATGTTTCTGTGGAAATGAACTATTCTTAATTCCCCATTCCATTATTTTTTCCTATTTTTCTGTATCTTGTTCTCTTTCATATTTTTGTTTGAATTATTATTGTTATCTTCTTCTTCAATGATATATTACATTTATGGAAAAAAAACCTTCAAAAGTTATTAAAAGAAAGTGTTTTTTATAAAAAAATTGAATATTCTTAATTCATTTAGAATTAATTATATTGAGGTCAAAATCAATTTGACTTCCATTTATAATTTAACTAGCTGAAGTCCCCGGTGATGCCCGGGCTTTACACAGAGTTTTCGAAATTTAATGTAGAAAGTGACCTTCCTTTGCATATAAATCAAATCCACACCGCTCACCATATACAGACATTCTCCTTTATATATTATATATTTCAACCAATTTACACAAAAATGTGACAAATTACATACTTAAACCTTCCTCATGAATCACTCTATTTATTGATGAAAACCGCATGAAAATCTGTTTAGTATCTTTTGTAGCGGTAGCAGATAGACACTACACGGCGGAGGACTTTAATTTATAATATGTAGAGATTAAACTTATACCAAGTTCCCATATTGAAATTTGAAATCGCATTTTTGTTGAAAAATTGATTAATTAAAATACCAATTCTAATAAGGCTTTAAATCTCCAGCGCAGTCCCAAAGAAAAATTTTGGCCTCGAATTAATGGAATCATTGTAACACTTTTCACCGTATCCCACCGGGGTGAATATTTTCGGGCAATTTTTACAACCCCACCGTGCTCCGTAATAATGTGGCGTCGGGCCCTCCGCCCCGTCCATTAAATTTAATGTTAACAATCTCGTCTGCCTTATCCTCTTGACTCTGTAAGTCTCCAGAATCCGGTAAGGCCGAGTCAGCTCCGCCGGCGCCTGTTCGATAATGCGTGACAAATATGGCTCAGCCAAACCGACAAGTGTCTGCCAGGTGAACTACTATATACCCGAGCCAATGTTAAGTGAAGATATCGTGGGTGGAATGTGAGATACCCACTGTTTGCCGTTTCCATGGCTCACGGAAATTATTTGGAAATTTATTGAAGAAGAGCTTCTTCTGCAATTATTGTTGTATTTAAGATGAAGTCATACTAAATAATGCAAAATCATACAAAATCGTATGTTTTAGGTTTGAAAATTTGACCGCTTAGAAGTATTATAGATGCTTCAATTAAATATTGCGTGTAGAACATACCTTGGCTCTTAAAAATATTGGTCATTTTTTTTAATAAGTCTTTTAATAAGCTTAGAAAAAAATAAAGTATTAGGTCTATAAAAAACATTTTTAACTGAAAACTCTCCTACTTATAAACACTTTTTCGGATATGGTTTTATTGCATAATGTGGCAAATTCAGTTTCTTATATAATTATCGCGAAAAAAATGATATTTACGCCCAAACCTCACAAAATAAAATATAATATTCATTTTCGCGTTGGTATTTTTGACATCACGGCGACAATACGGCAGTCGACGAATTTGTTATATCAAAGTGAACCTTATACCGTCCACCGAAGAACGACTGGCAGCCGCCCCGATTTTCTGTCATTACTCCTCCGAACGGAGCGGAGAGAAGACGTGTTATGCTCCGCGCCGCTTATTTTCGTGAAATCAATTTAAAAATTTCGTTTTATTGCAATAAACAATGCATAAAAAAGGTATTAATGTTTTTCACAGGCCTTTACGAAATCAACATGAAAAAAAAAATCTCAAATATCTTTTCCAACCTTTCCAAAAGCTTTTTCTCAAGTATTTTTAAACTCCTCCCATAAAAGGGCGTGAATTCCGATTTCGATTTTTTCCTGTACTAGTGGATCGCCTTGTTGCATCGTCTTTGGTAAATTTTTTATTATTTATTTCAAAATGTTACGCAATATTATATAATTTTAATTATCACAAGAATTGATTTTATTTAAGCTTGATCAGGTACACAGTAGGTACGGGTAATTCTTTTGTTATACAACAACATACACATTTTGTAAGCAACATTGACGATTTAAGAAATATTTCTTTATCAAACTTAAAAACCAAAATTTTAACACATTGAATTTATTTATACTAATTATTACAGAAGATCTCACTTATGTGAGAATAATCCAATTATAAATACATAAAATCACAAAAAACTACTGAGAAAAAGTTTGCATAGATATTTATATAAAAATACAAAATAAATAAAAAAATGAAAAACACTTACAAATGAAAAATATTACAAAGAGAAGTAAGAGACAAAAGGGACACAAAGAGAAATACAAGTAATCAATATATATATTATAAAAGAAAGTGTACAAAAGTGTGCGTCCCTCTAAAACTCGGAAACGAGTCCTGGTACGATCAAGGGAGTTTTATGGTGTGGTAGTCCTCTATCCCCCGTCCATGAATAAGTTTTCAATTTTTACCCGAAGGGCGTGCTTTTGAAGATATAAGGGCTGGAAGTTTCGCCCTCCAGAACAGTCCAGAACATTCTAGAGTATTCGAGAGCATTCCACTACATTCCAGAACATGCCATAACATTCTGGGAAAGTTCCACAATCATCATTCTGGAACATTCCAGAACACTCTCAAATGTTGTGGTATATTCTGGAACTTTGTGGACCATTTCAAGTTTTTTTTTTATATTAGTGCGGCTACCCATTGGTAGGGGTATAATATATAAAGCAAGATCCTTCGTGGGTTCGAATTTCAGTTCAATCGCATATCAACTTCCTGAGCAAATCCGGGTACCCCAGCTAGTAGATAACATAATTAAGCCAAATTTTGTTACATATTTTTTAGCACAAGCAGAATATTTTGGAGGGATTTGTAAAACATAGTGATTATCCTCACTGATTTAATCCGAAGTCAGCTTTGTAAGCAAACGCCTTCCCCCACCCTCCGCCCTGAAAACTGGAAGCTGAGAGACACATCGAGTGTCCTTTAATAAAGGACAAAGTCATGACTCGTCCTAATCACAGGCCATTGGTTCCGTTCGATTTACCAAAGCAAAGCCTTACGAGATATTACGTATTCGTCCGCACGGTGGAACACCTACTACTGGATGTAGTTTTCTCACCGATCTTCATACAACGGCTTATTTGAAAGCGTGCCTTCTAAAAATAAGATTTATTTTTGTATTATACTAAACTGTCTACCATTATTTTTTTATAATATTTTGTAATCTAGAAATTATTTTGTTCCAATTATCATCATGTATAAATATTAATTTATATTATAAATCTGCTCCAGTTATGTTGAAAACCAATATATATTTTTTCCGCAAACTCTCTGAACGGAGGGATTATTGTTTAGTCGACAGAAGATTTCCACCTAGGTATTATATTCCACTTCAGTGAACACCAAAGGCAATATACAACAAATTGTTACCATGAAATCAAACTCACAATGCTGCTAAATATTCTAGGTTCATCATGTGGATTCTCTTTAAGAGGAAACCGGGTGGTGTTTTTTCCATACAAACGTATTCCTCATTTCCCTCTCTGAATTTTGACACTAGAGAAAATATTTTTTTTACATAATATGAATATTGACCGCAAGCGTGTCGGTACGTTTTGATTTTTTTGATAAGTTACTTTTTATAGGAGTTATAACCCTTCAAAAATTGTTAAAATTGCCTTTTTTTAACGCCATCAACAAACGTTCAGTATACAAATTAGACGATGTATTTTTAAAAAAAGCAAAAGGTACAGACATAGAATGTTTTCTTCCAATACATTTGGTAAAAAAAATCTTGGAAATTGGTTCAGTTTTGGAGTAGAAAAATGAGGACTACAAAACCTCGATTTTGACAATTTTATTTAGGTATTATCAGGCTGAGGTGCATGTGTCCCTTTCTCTCAGTATTCGGGAGTGAGGGGGGGCGGAGAGGGTTTTGTTGAATACGTATACAGTCAACGAAGTGATGTGACATTCTCAATAATTATATCGATACACTAGTCCACTAGTGTTGTCATGTCCCGAGTTATCGATGTTTTTTTAAAATTATTTTTCTGTTTGGTGACTTATTTTGAGTGTGCCAATACTTACCGGGCTTATTTACTAAAGTTATTGTGACAAATTTAATTTGTTTACGTCAAATAAATTAATGGAAAAAAATTGAAAAAAAAACACCTGTTACAGACAGACCCCGAGATGATTCCGTTCCGTATTGCCGAGTTGGATATGGAACACAAAAATTAATTAAAATATTTTTTGATAACTTTTGAAGGTTGTACTCAACATAATATTATCCCTTTATAGGACACTTTTTTTAAGATACAGCTACCGAACCAAAAAAAAACTTTTATATTTGACTAAATATATTGTTCTAGATTTTTTTTTCAAAAAAATTATATTTTACAAGAAAATGTGTGATGGTAAGTACATACACCACTGATCGTTTGATGGAATGCTGGTACAGCGTATGTTCAGTGGTACATGCATCTACCACATGTTGTTGAATCGATTATGTTATTATAATATCATATTATACAAATGAATATTGAAATCTATGTATAAGAGGCACCATATTGTTTATTGTGCTACATATTAGGTACATACACATAACTAGTTTAGTTTTTATTTAACTTTTTTAATACGTTATATTATTACAGAAAAATGCACTTTTGGGAATACCTCCTACATCACTTGACATTTTCAATCTTCTTCAATGATCTAATATTTTTTGTTTTTAAACGCTTTATTGTAAAAAAAATTACTGTTTAACATCTACACAATGAAATTAAAACAATTTATGGTCCAGACCTTTCCCTCGCCGGTAAATTTCTTGGTATGCGACCGTCAATTATTTCTGGTAAAAGGCATTGGTGGTAGAAATTTTCTAACAGTGGAACGATTTTTTGCCAGATTTCATCGTCCCTCTCAATTTTTTCATACAGCAAACCTTTTGGACTCCACACAACAAAATAACAATAATTACGACGAGTAATATGTAACTGGCCTTGTACTTGGTAGAAGTAATTATGATTCCGTTTTAATGTTAAAGAATGGTCTTCCAATTTACAGTAATCAATTATCTTTTGTGCAATTCCCTCTTCTGGTGACATATTTGCTATACTATAAGGGCATTTAATTTCAATTATAGAATCCTCACCGATAAGGCCATCCGGACTTGCCGCTAAAAAGTTTTTGGTTTTATCGATAAATAGCCCACAAGCGGATACCTGAAAACTTGTTTTTTTTTTTAAATTGCTCTATTGCTAGGCTTTCATTTTCTTTTCCATAATTTGTGGCCATAGTTCCTTTGAATTGTGAGTACAGTAAAGAGTTTAGTACTCCCGTAACTGAAGTTTTTTGCCGAAGCTTATATATTTTTCCAAAGTTAGACGCCGTTATCCGCTTACGTCTTTCAATTGCCCACAGATTGTTATTGCTTTGGCCTACCGTATTCCGTTCGAGCTCTTCCTTATTGGTTGAAGATAATTCTTTGAGAAATTCCTCTTTTTTCGTTTCAAATATTTCAGGTGGCATATCTGGTTCTAATTCCAATTGACCATAATTTTCATCGGGCCCTGTAACTTTTTTTCTTTTTTCTGTCGTATTTTCATTATACTTTAGTTTTTTTTTTCGACACATTTGTTTATTCTCCTTCGAACGTCGTTTTCTCTCTATAAAGTGCTTCGTGTATTTGCCGGGACTGTGGCCTTGGATTTTCTTTTGTATTCTTGAATGGGTTGCCAATTCACTATTCCACGAAGTTACTGCTCCAAAACATCTTGCTTGGTAAGATCCTCTTGTAGTAAAATTTACCCTTTTTCCACCTATAAATTTGGCGATAACGTTGTTGAATTGCTCCACAGTGTTATTTGTCACGTCAATAATAAGACTTTCTGCATTTGCTATTAGAGACAATAAGAATTGTTGGATATCAGTCCATATTCCACAATCTCGAAGATCGCTTACTAAATTTGGATCATCAGTATACTTCTCCGGCTTGCAATAGTACGATGCACAATTTTTATGATCACCAAACACATGATTTGCGGTATTTTTTATGTCCATTTTCAAATTTTTTATTTTATCACTTTGTACTGTGTTTTCTTGCTCTTTCCTGTAATTTATTGCTCCAACTACAGCTCTTCTCATGCGTAAAACGTTTGCTTCAACCTTTTTCCTTATATGAACTGGTACAAAGCCTTTAGCGTTGTTGGTTTTTTTTCCAAGTGCTTTCATTTTGTTGCAAAAATTGCGGAGTAAGTGATTTTTGCACTCTATTTTTTGTACTATAAGGTTAGGACCATATGGCATTTGTTGCATTATTTTTTTCATGATGCTGGAGTCGCCATCACCAACTAGTTTGTTAAATTTCAATCCATGCATTTCCATGCTTCTCGAGAACCCTTCTGCTATAATGTGGGCTTCCATGGCATTAGCACTGTCACGCCAGTTTATGAAGCACCTGTGCTCAGAAGCAACTATGTGTAGTTTAGTAGCTCTAGCACATATGCAGCAGTATGAGTTTCGCACTCCCAGAAATAAAACCTTTTTAGTTCGTAGTCCAACTATGCACCCTGCGCCAGATGAGGAGCTAAATCCACTTTTGTACGACCTCTTTGCCCAGGAGCCATCTGCAACCACCGTTACCAAAGGATAGCCACCCTCGTCTACGTCACCGTTTAAAATGGCTAGCCTTTTTTCTTCTTCACCAGCTGCGATCATTTCTTCTAAGGCACATTCTTCAATTGTTGGCGCTAAACATTGTTCTATGTTCGTGTAAGTCTTACAATCCATATTTGGCATATTTAAAACCCCACAAATTTCATTCCATTGTGAATACCCATTTCCTGTACACATCACTCCTTCGACGACAGCAGTATTTATAGACATTTTCCGTTTCGGGTCTTCGGAGTGAATGTATTCTATTTTCTTGCACATTTTGCACTCGAAAACATACTGGCTTAGAAGACCATTTCGTCGTTCCTTCATAAATTTTAAATCGGAAAATGTGCAGTTGGTGTGTTCGTGCTTTATATTTTATATCTCCGAAAACAAATATTTTATATCCACAATTCTGCGACCTTCGAAATTATCGGTTTCATCAATATGGTCTGGTTCTATCACCAAATCATCAAGCGTTGTTGATGATGATGAACTTGCGTTTTCGTCTATATTTGGAGCAAATGATTCATCCATGGAAGTTTCATGCATTAGTGAAGATGTAGTTAAGTTTCCAAAAGTAGTATCGATGACATCCATATCCCTGTAAATGCAAATGATTTATTTATTTAAATTTGTCCATCCCATTTTCCCGTTATACATGCTACAGAATACACGGCTCTCATAGCATAAATCTTTAGGTTTTTCTCGTAAGTCGCTCACGTAAGAGAGTTATGGCAAAATTATCAATGTAAACGATACCCATTGGTAATTTTGCCATAACTCTCTTATGTGAGCAACTTACGGGAAAAAAAACTTTACGTACGTAAAGGTAACCTTAGGAAGGTTCAGTAGTAAGAGTGACAGGAAAGCGATATTTCGACTTACCTAGATGTCGAACGTGGTGCAACATGAATCTGTCGTTTGATACTAATAATCGGTTTTTTTCGTCTAGTAGATAAAAACAAACGCGCTTTGTTTCCATTTCTTTTACCCATTATTTATCTGTAAGAAAAAATTTTTTGAGTTGAAGGTAGGTAATATAGTAGTCGATTTTATGTAACTCAATTTCTAAATACACATATCTTATGCTACGTATATATTTGCGAATAGTGGCGTGCACAGAATTTGAAAATTGAAATTTCGGAAAAAAAATAATTTTCAGCTTCGACAACATCATTAATGTCGTATTTTCAATCTTAGGATTCTAGCCCACTGAAAAATCAGTGCACGCCACTCTTTGCGGACAGAGACGCGAGCCGAACCACGAATTATGGTAAAGGTACGAAGCAACCGCAAGCGGCGCAGCGTTTCGGGCAGTTTGCTTTTGCTTCGTTCCTTTCCCATAATCCGTTGTTCGGCTGGCGTGTGTATACGCAGCCTAAGACGTAGAATAATATTTATTATAGGTTACTAGATATGTTAACAAATGTACCGACTTGCACTAATGCACTTTATGCATACAGTCAAAACTGATGAATTTACGTTATTCAGGGAGAGCCAAAAAACAACAACATTTTTAGCGATATTTATATGTTTAATTAAAAAAGGAAATTGTGTTGTAATATTGAGTTTTTATGAATGAATAGTTTATGTTTATAATAATAGTTTATGAATAATTTATGAATAGTTTAGTAGGTATCTACTCACCATATGTCCTATATGTGTAAATCGTGAGAAATGACCAAACAGATTTCAATATTCAAGGGGGTTTCAGGGTCAAAATTCGAAGGTCTGTATTTGACGTAGAATAGTTTCCAGTAAAAAGGCTAGTCAAAAACAGTAGAGTGATGCAGCCAGCGAAAAATAAAAACACTATACAATCACAAAGTACGTGATGTACCTACTGCGCCTATGCTGCCGTTTTATAAAAAAAGATGGTATGAATCTCCCGATATTACTAAACCAAAACAGCGTGCATCTTACTTTACTAATAGTAACAAGATGAATGAACTATGAGCGCAGAAGATATCTATTATATAGGAATACGCACGCTCAAGTCGCGACGCGTATTGACTTATCTGTTGCAGCAGGCAGCAACCTGTATACACGCACCCACAAGTCTCATTGACTTGTGCGTGTGCAGAAGATGAGCTCGGAGCAGGCAGTCACATGTATTTGTAGTAAGTAATAATAATAATAAAGTTAAGTACAATACAAT
Organism: Limnephilus lunatus; assembly: GCA_917563855.2. Taxonomy (NCBI): domain Eukaryota; kingdom Metazoa; phylum Arthropoda; class Insecta; order Trichoptera; family Limnephilidae; genus Limnephilus; species Limnephilus lunatus. Next base: position 65,199,573 of record OU830597.1, on the reverse strand, counting down.
ATTAAATAATGTAGACCTCGCTATTTTATTACGAATATGTACCTAGGCACCTACTTAATTTTTGGAATAAATGAATAACAGTAAATGAAATAATAAGAACGCGAAGTCGCTGGCGGGCGCGGCGCGGCGATTCGTGCTTCCAACACCTGCAGCCACGCACACACACGCATTGGGGTTCACCAATACACCAATAGCGCTTTTGCTGTCCCCGCTGAGATGAACGAAATAGAAATAATTTTTACAAATACCTATCGTTAAAATTTCTCGGCGCTCCTGCGCGCTCTTAACAAAGTTTTATTTAGTGCAACTCCATCCACTAAATAAGTAATTAAGTCAAAAGCAAAAGAGATTTCTAGTGTAATCCTGGTATAGGAACATACACATAATATATTTTTCTCTACTTTTATCAACAGTTTTATAAAAGCATTTTTTATTCCTTTGTGATCAAACAAAAACCAATAGAAAATAACCCACAAAAAGGGAAGGGAAAAAGTCCTTCTATTTATAATATTAGCGTGACATATATTTTATTCTTGGCACTCCTTTCTTCATTCATTCGCTTTGCATGTTCAAACCATTTTTGCGTCCATTTCCTAATCTTGTTATTTATGTTTACATCACTCATGCTCGGAATTTCACATTACCTCGCATAGGAAATAGGAAAAAAGCAGTAATATTTGTAAGAAATTCGAAAATATTTTTTTCTTAAAAAATGTTAAATTCCGATGTAGACTTTAGTTAGAAAGTTAATGTCAAGTTGGAGGACAAACTCCGCTCCGGCCAGGCCAGGCACCCAGACACTCAGGCAGTAGGACCATGAAGCGCACCTGACAGCTGTAAACTTCGAAGCTTTATGGAAACCGTAGCATAAAAATATCCAAAGCAGACGCTCAGTAGAACCGGGAGTTAACTTATTACTTTCTTTATCCGTGCATTTAAGTCTTATTTATAATGCTGTTTATTTTTTGTGAAATGAAACTTTTTAAATATTACGTTTCTACTAAAGCCTTTATTTTATTAGCGCATCAAACTTTTGTTTGGTGGGAGGTGTGAAATGGTAAATTTTTTTACGATAGTGAAACTTTTTTGTATAAAATATGGTGGTTTAACCACCAGGCTTTGCCAGAAGTCTGCAAAGGAAAATTTGTGATTTCTTTCATTTTCTGACAGAGATGCCTAGACCTGTGTTAAAAGCTGAAGCCAAAGTGCGCGTGAAAAATAATTGAAAAAATATGTTCTTTTGGAAGTTTAATATAATACGCATGGTATTTAAAAAAAATAAATATATATTCTAAATTGTGTAATGGTTGTTTTATAAATATATGAATATTATAAAAACAAATCACTGTATTTACTCGTACATCTTTTAAGTGTTCGAAAAAATAAATTTAAAGGTTTTTGTATTTAGTTAAATCACAGTAAATATTTGTAAATTGTTTTAAAGGCGGCATAATTAATTGTATTCGCAATGAATAAATTCTTTTATTCTCCAAAACATCAGTTTCCTACCAAAATTCTCCCAAGATCTTTATTTCAATACAAAATTCTTAAAGCAAATCGTTTAAAGTTTCACTTATCATGAGAAGCTACGGTTTGGAAAATTGGCTCACATTATGCACCGCGTAGCACCAGGCCACGGTAGGGAGACCTGCCTTCAAGACGTGGAGACACCGATCCGCAGCTCAACTGATTGGAAAAGCGAGCTAGGGAATTTCAAGGGGATGTTTTAAACATATAATATCAATATATCATGCCTTAGTCCAAAATAAAAATTTATTTCAAATGTGTCAATAAAATGTATCGAAAGATCAAACAATCTAATATTAATATTTCTGTAAACTATCATATTAAAAAAAAAATATCTGCTGGAATAAAGCAATAAAGAATAAAAAGCTATTCTGACATCAGTGTACTCCTAAATGGGTACAAGATCCAAAATATTACAGTATTTTAGTAAAAGGTACTTTTAATTTATAACTTCGTTTTACTTGTTTATTTTGGAAGGAGCGTTTTAATCCTCCTACGGTAATCTTTCACCTGGTTGCAAGGAATTATTATTAAGCACAGCGAAATCGGCTCGCATCGATCTTCCTCTAAGTATCGTTTTACCACATTTCTCGTTTAAATCACACGATTTTTGTACTAAACATTTTACACGATCGATCGTTTTTCAAAATGTGAACATAGGAAACCATATTTTGCAGCTAAATACTTGGTTTCAATTAACGGTTCTCGTAAACTGCCAAAGAAATTAAAAAAAAATCAGACAGTTGTCTGTACGAGGTGTGTCCATTGTGGCGTCAAACATGGCGATGCGCGAGTTTAATCTTTTTACTTGCGGAAAATCTTCGGAAACTAGAAAAACACATTGAAATTAAAGGGCGACATACATACAACTTTCGTCATTGGCAAGTCGCTGAAGCCAAGGTGCTTTAAGAATATGATAAGTTCACCGTAAAATATGTATTAATGTTTTAATGGACTTTGACTCAGCAATGAGAATAAAAAAAACAAAATATTTTACTATTTGTAGATAACTGTACAGCTCACCCAAGTGATATGACATTTGTGTGAATGCAGCATTTTTCTATCTTCCCGCATCCATTTTTTCCCGCATTCATCGGTTTTTTTTCAATTGTCCTCTTCAAAAGCAACTGATAGAGGTTTCGCTATACTTAGGTATATTACGTTAGATTTCTATAACAAATGAATCACTTTAGTGAGGAAAGAATTTTAATTAAAACTTTATTTTTATTTTTTATTAATGTATAAAAATTGCACACAATTGGAATTTGTTACCCGCTAAGCTACTGCAAGTAGCTTGTCAGCAGAAGATTAGTTCCGTAGATTAGTTACAATAAAAAATGAAATAATCGTGTATGCGTTAGCGTAGCGACAACATACACATATAAGAACATATAACAAACCTACCAGCATTGTGATATGTAAATGTTGAAAATAATTAAAAAACAGCGGAATAGGAAAAACAAAAATATTTTTAAATATCATGAAACAGTTAACATGAAACATAATAACAGCAATACATTAGTAGTTAATCACATACTTGCAATTTAATGCATGGTAAGAATGAGCAAAATATAAATCTTTATTCATAAGATTACTCCCTAATAACCATGATTTTAACATCAGTGAGAATTTTGTTATAGAGCAATTTTCTTTAAATTCGTATGGCAATTTTTAAAATATTAATGGTATCTATGTATATTATGTTCAAGGGTAATTTATTATGAAGGTATTTACCTAGCATGTAATTATTTACCATATAGAAAAGAACAGTGTTCTTTTTTGTTCTATTATAGGTATCTGAATAGTGGATGCCCATTGTCCGACCTGCTTGTGAATTATTGAACGGCAACAAATTGTTTTGTTTTTCTTGTTTGCAATTAGTATTTTCTTTATCGTCTATTTAGAACGATGAAAAGCGATATAATCAAAGCGCGCCGGGCGTATACAAAACTTTATACGGGCGGCGCGGCGAGCGATCATTGTTCCAACCGAACTTTATGAGCTGAGTGTTTTATTTTCAGTCAATATTTGAATTTCAAACGGGAGAAACGGACGACTGCGGGCGCTGCGTCCGCGCTGGTCGGTCCGATTCGAAAGTATCGATGACGTGCCGGTGCCGGGAGCACGAGCCTTTACATGTGCAACCTCTCAGGACGCAGAGCCCGCCCTGATACGCGCCGTATTTCACCGTCCCTGCCTGACTGGGGCGCCTAATGTGAAATTATTTCAAGTGCTTTCAAGTAAACACTTTTACGGCGGGAACGTGATGGCGCTGGCGGGTAATGATAAACAAATACACACGAGTGCGCTCAGCGCGAGGCGAAGCACTATTTTTCAAAGCGAGACGGGACGTAATAGATGAATGCGTGATGGATTTCAGCGAAAGGCTTTTTAGCCTGGTGACAATTTTGCCAATATGTTTTCTCAAGTCTTTGTTCCAATTTGTTTTGGCGCCTGAATTTATTTGAACTGTCGTTTTTTTAGGTTTAAACCGATTTGTTAAAGCTATAGCTTATATACCTATCCGAGCAGTTATTTAATTTAGAATGAAAAGACGTAGAATTGAAGTTTTTTGTAAAATTTGTCCGCATAATGAGAAAATGTTTTAACGGGGAATTAATAAGAAGTGTACGCCAATAGATTGTGCAGCATTACATTACACGATTCGCTCTGCTATTAAATCTATAGATCGCGTGAAAAAGGCTAATTAGAATCTCATGCTTAAAATTTACTCACTGATTTTAGATTCTTACCTGAATTTATGAAATTAGATAATATTATGATAGAGCGGTAAGATTCTTAACTTTTTCTTGAAAACGCAACGTTAGACATATTTTCACTGGTCCAATATGGAATAGTAATAATGATCGGCTGAGAGGTTCCTATTCAGAATCGAAATTTTGCTTACGACTTTAGCATAAAACCTTTCACTACCTCGTCTATTTTTTTCACTAAGTAGCATCGCTCAAATCGGGGATGCCACCAGCTCCAAGCATTTCGGACTTTTTTGTAACAAAAATAATATTTATTACCTATTCGTACCCACTGATTGCCTTCTGATCGTAGGTCACAATCAAGTTGAGATATATCTAGATATTTTCCATCCACAACACCAATCATTGGGAATCCTATTACTTTACTAATCAGGGCCATGCATCAAATAGATTCGTACACCGCTGAAGGAGCTCCTACATAAATAAACACCTCGCGGGTAGGAGTGCTAGTAGTACCTGTACCTAGTACCGGCTGGTTGGGATCCGCTGCGGCAATTACTTATTCGTCTAATCGGATTTACCTGGAGCGTATTGAGATTACTTCCGGTCAGGGATTTAGATTCGGGTTAAACTTTGAATTATTTATCGCCTTACGGAAAGGGAAAGGACACTACATACGTTCGGTGGTACAGGAACATTACAAAGCTGGCAATGACGTGGGAAGATTTAAGCCCCACGTTAGCAGTCATGGCTGAACTTGGTGAAAGGTTTTTTTTTTCTGTAAAAATATTATTTATTTATAAGTGATAATATATTACCAAATTATTAAAAAATTTAATTCGGTAATACATGAGTTACTTCCCGAAATGAGTTTAATAAAACTCACTTCGGGATGTGAGTTTTATTAAACTGCTTTCGCATATTCCACATGGGAGTTCCACGACAGGTTAGAGTCTATGAATAACCCCAAATATTTCGCTACTTGTGCATTTTGGAGCTTTTCATATCCAAGAATGATATTCATGCTCATGAAAAAAAAAATCCCGAAAGTAAGATGCTGGGTTTTTTTGACATTAAGACTTTTGCAGCCATTTAGCTAGCTTTGCGAGATCTTTATTCATTAGAGTGATTAAAGATTCAAGTTCCCTCTAACTACAAACTTGTATGAGTACAATTTAATTGCTTCTCTTCAGAACTAAGATTGCTAAAAATCTGAAAAATAAAACGACTCTGGAGTTATTTAATTAAATAATTTAAAATAAACACATTAGTCTATTAGCATAACAAAAATCTTGGAGTTCAATTGGAATAAAAGTATTTTAAAAAATAACTTGGCAAACTGAACGTAGTATCAAGCAATCTTTGATTTTTTTTAAATTTTTGTTGTTCTCACCATCCGAAGCGGGTAGTTCTGTAGCTTTTCTAGTTTATTGACTATCATTTGGAATACCGTTTGTCTGAATTTTTTTTAATACGCTCCGGTTCTAGTACGGTCGTTTTGGGTAGTGCGTTTTTAACCCGCCAAAGTTCGCATGATCGTTGTTCCCACTACGAGCTGTCCTACTGGTCTGATGAAATAATTGTCATTGAGATGGTGACATTTATTTGGACAAATTGTATAATTCCATATTTGGAATTAAAAAAAGTTACTAGGGTTGTTAGGCGTAGTGTGTCTTTGAGTAAACTTAACTTTGATGACTTTTGACAAGTGCTCTTCTACATTTGTGTGAGTTGTTAGTTAGCTAAGTCCATTCTGCAGAAAGACTTAGTTTTAATAATACGTGTATGTTCATACCACATAATTTCAAAAGTAATACAGAATTTTTTTATGCACCTATGTACCTACAAACTTCTCTTGAAAAATGAATGGACATAAAAAATGTATACTTCTATGCTACGGTTTCCGCAAGCAACACCAAATTTTAAGGTTTCGCACTTTTACGACAAATTCTTGGATATGGTTAAATACATAACTCACAAAAATATCTGCGAACAATTAATTTTTGGTACTTACCGCATTCAATCTGTAGTTTTAAAGTTCACAGGCATTATATATGACAGACTGTAATATAGTTGAATAAGTACCTATTTATAAATTTGAATAGAAATCTTCTGATCAAATTTTCTTTTTTGAATGTTTTCTAGAAAGATCAATAAATTCATTATCAAATTCCCTCCACTCGTTTACCATATAAATTGTTTTCATCACTGCGTCTGTACCTACATGCCGATGTACATAATCACGTATGTGAATATATGCGTTATGTACGTATACATAATAACGTATGTATGCGTTATGTACGTACATACCTACGTATATATATTTTTACATTGAACGAATGTATGTTTATTGGGATGCTTCAAAAAGTATGAAATTTACTCAAAAGGTTAATAAGAAGTTGTAAAAAGAAAAACCATTGTGAATAAATTGATAATGCAAAAAATGATACCAAAAAAACATGAAATAGTATTAATAAACAACAAAAAAAAATGGCATCAACTGATGTGAAAGAGATTAAAATAAATAACAATATTATAACTGTGTCTAGTTTTTGAACTGTTAATTCGTGGTGGAAAAACTTTTTCACTTTGTTCCACTTATTTATTTTTACCAGGACCGGTTTCATACTACTACAAGTCTGAAAATGTCCGTAGTAGGATGAAACCGATCCTGGTAAAAAATAAATAAGTGGAACAAAGTGAAAAAGTTTCGTCGAAAGAGGTTCTTACGATCGTACAGGGCGGTTCCAATGAGAAAGATTAATGACTCTCCGTACCAGCTTTTTAAAATTATAACTCAATATCGATTATATTTTATTCCAAATTTGCTTTAATTTATACCTACATCTAAAAATGGTGAAAGACGTGTTGATAAAACTATTAAAATGATGTACTTTATGTAATTATTTTTTGTTCATAAATATTTATCATTTTTCATTAATGTCTCAGCAAAATAAGAATGTAAAAAAATTATATATATTAGTCTGTAAGTACGCAAATAAATACACAAACGGACCAATTTTCGTCAAGAAACACATGTAATTATATATTTTTTAATGATTTTATTTAAACTAAATTTAAAATTCTGTTACAAACGTTTACCAGATAATGTATTGATTTATTTTACTGCATAATTATATGATTTGAAATGTGTGTTGTATAATAAATGTACTTTTTTGAAAATTTAACAAATCCGCCAACGACCTATGGTATAACTTTATTATACTAAAAATTATAATTTTTTATGAAAATTTAAAACTTACGTTTACTAGATAAAAGAACAGTCTTTCGAAACCAAATTATATTTTTTTGTGAAAAAGAGTCAATACGTCTAAACACTGATTTAAAAATGACAAATTACTGGTGTTCTCTGGTTATACACTCTTAATACCCACTGTTTTGTTTTTCCTAGATACAAAAAATATATTTAACTATATTGCCTTAGTGCAGGGGTGTCAAACTGAATTTTCTTAAGGGCCGTTTATAAGATTTAGCGTGTGAAAGCGGGCCAGAATAAAAATTAAAACCCATGCTCAATTGTTAAAATCTTTATTTAGCGAGATATGTACCTAGTAATTATAAATTTTCATTAATGTTAAAAAGGAGCGTAAAATGGTAAATTATCTTGAGCTGGACACCTGACTTCTCTTATTTTTGATAAGCTCATTGATTTCGGGTGTCAAATTCGTGGCAGTTTCGACAACTTGATCAGTTGCAGTCGGCACATGAAAAAGGTTATCTCCGCTGTGAGACGGCTTGTGGACTCTTAAATGTTCCTTTTGTGATCATGAATAGTTGCAGTCGGAACATGAAAATGGTTTTTCTCCACTGTGAGTAAACTTTTGAGTTTTTAAAGTCACCCTTCTAGCACATAAATATTTACAATCGGAACATACAAAAGGTTTTTCTCCACGGTGAGACAGCTTGGGGGGAAGATTTGTGACTTTGTCAGCTATCACTGTGACTAGGCGCATTGAGGAAATAGCTGAAGACAGTGAGATACAATTGTTGGAGAAGATTAATACATCACCGTGGTACGCACTCCAGGTTGACAAATCTACAGAAAACGACAACAAGGCATAATAATTGTTTATGTGCGATATCTATATCATGCGGGTGTGTTAAGTGCACTATATAGTCGCTAACCAATACCAAAATTGCAGAACTGTTCAATTCACTGGATGGTGCTAAACTAAAATGGTCGCGGGCCATATTGATAGGGCCCGAGGGCCACATGCGGCCCGCGGGCCGTATCTTTGACACCCCTGCCTTAGTGGATCCCGTTACTCTTATGATTTTCAAAATATGTTTACAAAAAATGTAAAATTTGGAAAAATAAAGGATTAAAAAAATATATATATTTATTTGAGGTAAATTCGTTTCCAAGTGTGCGAAGTCGAGGAATTGGTGCTTGAATGTGGTAGTTGGTTCCAGAAGTGTTGTTGCAGAATAAGTTGTTTTGCCTTGATGCCCGATCGGGTACCTTGAAATCGATGAGTTGCAGTAGTTAACAACAGTCGGAGTTAATTCGGAGTGTATAATTTTGATAAAAAAATATGGGTCATTTATTCTTCTTCTGTTGTCTAGGGAATACAATTTAAGTGAACGTAATAAAAATGAAAAGTTAATGTGTTGATTAAGGTTCCATGTCAACTCAGAAAGAAACCACCTTAGAACCACCTCAGAAAGGTCATTAAAAGCTTTGAAAAAATAATTTTAAAATATCCGGTAACCCTAACCTAACTTAACCTATTTCATCAATTTTTTAATATTTTTTATCATCACTCTTAAGAGCGCGCAGGAGCGCCGAGAAATTTTAACGATAGGTATTTGTAAAAATTATTTCTATTTCGTTCATCTCAGCGGGGACAGCAAAAGCGCTATCGGTGTATTGGTGAACCCCAATGCGTGTGTGTGCATGGCTGCAGGTGTTGGAAGCACGAATCGCCGCGCCGCGCCCGCCAGCGACTTCGCGTTCTTATTATTTCATTTACTGTTATTCATTTATTCCAAAAATTAAGTAGGTGCCTAGGTACATATTCGTAATAAAATAGCGAGGTCTACATTATTTAATATTGTATTGTACTTAACTTTATTATTATTATTACTTACTACAAATACATGTGACTGCCTGCTCCGAGCTCATCTTCTGCACACGCACAAGTCAATGAGACTTGTGGGTGCGTGTATACAGGTTGCTGCCTGCTGCAACAGATAAGTCAATACGCGTCGCGACTTGAGCGTGCGTATTCCTATATAATAGATATCTTCTGCGCTCATAGTTCATTCATCTTGTTACTATTAGTAAAGTAAGATGCACGCTGTTTTGGTTTAGTAATATCGGGAGATTCATACCATCTTTTTTTATAAAACGGCAGCATAGGCGCAGTAGGTACATCACGTACTTTGTGATTGTATAGTGTTTTTATTTTTCGCTGGCTGCATCACTCTACTGTTTTTGACTAGCCTTTTTACTGGAAACTATTCTACGTCAAATACAGACCTTCGAATTTTGACCCTGAAACCCCCTTGAATATTGAAATCTGTTTGGTCATTTCTCACGATTTACACATATAGGACATATGGTGAGTAGATACCTACTAAACTATTCATAAATTATTCATAAACTATTATTATAAACATAAACTATTCATTCATAAAAACTCAATATTACAACACAATTTCCTTTTTTAATTAAACATATAAATATCGCTAAAAATGTTGTTGTTTTTTGGCTCTCCCTGAATAACGTAAATTCATCAGTTTTGACTGTATGCATAAAGTGCATTAGTGCAAGTCGGTACATTTGTTAACATATCTAGTAACCTATAATAAATATTATTCTACGTCTTAGGCTGCGTATACACACGCCAGCCGAACAACGGATTATGGGAAAGGAACGAAGCAAAAGCAAACTGCCCGAAACGCTGCGCCGCTTGCGGTTGCTTCGTACCTTTACCATAATTCGTGGTTCGGCTCGCGTCTCTGTCCGCAAAGAGTGGCGTGCACTGATTTTTCAGTGGGCTAGAATCCTAAGATTGAAAATACGACATTAATGATGTTGTCGAAGCTGAAAATTATTTTTTTTCCGAAATTTCAATTTTCAAATTCTGTGCACGCCACTATTCGCAAATATATACGTAGCATAAGATATGTGTATTTAGAAATTGAGTTACATAAAATCGACTACTATATTACCTACCTTCAACTCAAAAAATTTTTTCTTACAGATAAATAATGGGTAAAAGAAATGGAAACAAAGCGCGTTTGTTTTTATCTACTAGACGAAAAAAACCGATTATTAGTATCAAACGACAGATTCATGTTGCACCACGTTCGACATCTAGGTAAGTCGAAATATCGCTTTCCTGTCACTCTTACTACTGAACCTTCCTAAGGTTACCTTTACGTACGTAAAGTTTTTTTTCCCGTAAGTTGCTCACATAAGAGAGTTATGGCAAAATTACCAATGGGTATCGTTTACATTGATAATTTTGCCATAACTCTCTTACGTGAGCGACTTACGAGAAAAACCTAAAGATTTATGCTATGAGAGCCGTGTATTATGTAGCATGTATAACGGGAAAATGGGATGGACAAATTTAAATAAATAAATCATTTGCATTTACAGGGATATGGATGTCATCGATACTACTTTTGGAAACTTAACTACATCTTCACTAATGCATGAAACTTCCATGGATGAATCATTTGCTCCAAATATAGACGAAAACGCAAGTTCATCATCATCAACAACGCTTGATGATTTGGTGATAGAACCAGACCATATTGATGAAACCGATAATTTCGAAGGTCGCAGAATTGTGGATATAAAATATTTGTTTTCGGAGATATCAAATATAAAGCACGAACACACCAACTGCACATTTTCCGATTTAAAATTTATGAAGGAACGACGAAATGGTCTTCTAAGCCAGTATGTTTTCGAGTGCAAAATGTGCAAGAAAATAGAATACATTCACTCCGAAGACCCGAAACGGAAAATGTCTATAAATACTGCTGTCGTCGAAGGAGTGATGTGTACAGGAAATGGGTATTCACAATGGAATGAAATTTGTGGGGTTTTCAATATGCCAAATATAGATTGTAAGACTTACACGAACATAGAACAATGTTTAGCGCCAACAATTGAAGAATGTGCCTTAGAAAAAATGATCGCAGCTGGTGAAGAAGAAAAAAGGCTAGCCATTTTAAACGGTGACGTAGACGAGGGTGGCTATCCTTTGGTAACGGTGGTTGCAGATGGCTCCTGGGCAAAGAGGTCGTACAAAAGTGGATTTAGCTCCTCATCTGGCGCAGGGTGCATAGTTGGACTACGAACTAAAAAGGTTTTATTTCTGGGAGTGCGAAACTCATACTGCTGCATATGTGCTAGAGCTACTAAACTACACATAGTTGCTTCTGAGCACAGGTGCTTCATAAACTGGCGTGACAGTGCTAATGTCATGGAAGCCCACATTATAGCAGAAGGGTTCTCGAGAAGCATGGAAATGCATGGATTGAAATTTAACAAACTAGTTGGTGATGGCGACTCCAGCATCATGAAAAAAATAATGCAACAAATGCCATATGGTCCTAACCTTATAGTACAAAAAATAGAGTGCAAAAATCACTTACTCCGCAATTTTTGCAACAAAATGAAAGCACTTGGAAAAAAAACCAACAACGCTAAAGGCTTTGTACCAGTTCATATAAGGAAAAAGGTTGAAGCAAACGTTTTACGCATGAGAAGAGCTGTAGTTGGAGCAATAAATTACAGGAAAGAGCAAGAAAACACAGTACAAAGTGATAAAATAAAAAATTTGAAAATGGACATAAAAAATACCGCAAATCATGTGTTTGGTGATCATAAAAATTGTGCATCGTACTATTGCAAGCCGGAGAAGTATACTGATGATCCAAATTTAGTAAGCGATCTTCGAGATTGTGGAATATGGACTGATATCCAACAATTCTTATTGTCTCTAATAGCAAATGCAGAAAAGTCTTATTATTGACGTGACAAATAACACTGTGGAGCAATTCAACAACGTTATCGCCAAATTTATAGGTGGAAAAAGGGTAAATTTTACTACAAGAGGATCTTACCAAGCAAGATGTTTTGGAGCAGTAACTTCGTGGAATAGTGAATTGGCAACCCATTCAAGAATACAAAAGAAAATCCAAGGCCACAGTCCCGGCAAATACACGAAGCACTTTATAGAGAGAAAACGACGTTCGAAGGAGAATAAACAAATGTGTCGAAAAAAAAAACTAAAGTATAATGAAAATACGACAGAAAAAAGAAAAAAAGTTACAGGGCCCGATGAAAATTATGGTCAATTGGAATTAGAACCAGATATGCCACCTGAAATATTTGAAACGAAAAAAGAGGAATTTCTCAAAGAATTATCTTCAACCAATAAGGAAGAGCTCGAACGGAATACGGTAGGCCAAAGCAATAACAATCTGTGGGCAATTGAAAGACGTAAGCGGATAACGGCGTCTAACTTTGGAAAAATATATAAGCTTCGGCAAAAAACTTCAGTTACGGGAGTACTAAACTCTTTACTGTACTCACAATTCAAAGGAACTATGGCCACAAATTATGGAAAAGAAAATGAAAGCCTAGCAATAGAGCAATTTTCAAAAAAAACAAGTTTTCAGGTATCCGCTTGTGGGCTATTTATCGATAAAACCAAAAACTTTTTAGCGGCAAGTCCGGATGGCCTTATCGGTGAGGATTCTATAATTGAAATTAAATGCCCTTATAGTATAGCAAATATGTCACCAGAAGAGGGAATTGCACAAAAGATAATTGATTACTGTAAATTGGAAGAAGAATCATAATTACTTCTACCAAGTACAAGGCCAGTTACATATTACTCGTCGTAATTATTGTTATTTTGTTGTGTGGAGTCCAAAAGGTTTGCTGTATGAAAAAATTGAGAGGGACGATGAAATCTGGCAAAAAATCGTTCCACTGTTAGAAAATTTCTACCACCAATGCCTTTTACCAGAAATAATTGACGGTCGCATACCAAGAAATTTACCGGCGAGGGAAAGGTCTGGACCATAAATTGTTTTAATTTCATTGTGTAGATGTTAAACAGTAATTTTTTTTACAATAAAGCGTTTAAAAACAAAAAATATTAGATCATTGAAGAAGATTGAAAATGTCAAGTGATGTAGGAGGTATTCCCAAAAGTGCATTTTTCTGTAATAATATAACGTATTAAAAAAGTTAAATAAAAACTAAACTAGTTATGTGTATGTACCTAATATGTAGCACAATAAACAATATGGTGCCTCTTATACATAGATTTCAATATTCATTTGTATAATATGATATTATAATAACATAATCGATTCAACAACATGTGGTAGATGCATGTACCACTGAACATACGCTGTACCAGCATTCCATCAAACGATCAGTGGTGTATGTACTTACCATCACACATTTTCTTGTAAAATATAATTTTTTTGAAAAAAAAATCTAGAACAATATATTTAGTCAAATATAAAAGTTTTTTTTTGGTTCGGTAGTTGTATCTTAAAAAAAGTGTCCTATAAAGGGATAATATTATGTTGAGTACAACCTTCAAAAGTTATCAAAAAATATTTTAATTAATTTTTGTGTTCCATATCCAACTCGGCAATACGGAACGGAATCATCTCGGGGTCTGTCTGTAACAGGTGTTTTTTTTTCAATTTTTTTCCATTAATTTATTTGACGTAAACAAATTAAATTTGTCACAATAACTTTAGTAAATAAGCCCGGTAAGTATTGGCACACTCAAAATAAGTCACCAAACAGAAAAATAATTTTAAAAAAACATCGATAACTCGGGACATGACAACACTAGTGGACTAGTGTATCGATATAATTATTGAGAATGTCACATCACTTCGTTGACTGTATACGTATTCAACAAAACCCTCTCCGCCCCCCCTCACCCCCGAATACTGAGAGAAAGGGACACATGCACCTCAGCCTGATAATACCTAAATAAAATTGTCAAAATCGAGGTTTTGTAGTCCTCATTTTTCTACTCCAAAACTGAACCAATTTCCAAGATTTTTTTTACCAAATGTATTGGAAGAAAACATTCTATGTCTGTACCTTTTGCTTTTTTTAAAAATACATCGTCTAATTTGTATACTGAACGTTTGTTGATGGCGTTAAAAAAAGGCAATTTTAACAATTTTTGAAGGGTTCTAACTCCTATAAAAAGTAACTTATCAAAAAAATCAAAACGTACCGACACGCTTGCGGTCAATATTCATATTATGTAAAAAAAATATTTTCTCTAGTGTCAAAATTCAGAGAGGGAAATGAGGAATACGTTTGTATGGAAAAAACACCACCCGGTTTCCTCTTAATGACCTTTCTGAGGTGGTTCTGAATAGGTTTCATTTGGAGTTGGCCGGTCATTGTTGAATAGGTATGTGTAATTTGAAGTTAATAAATTTTAATGAAAAGACAAATAACTTTGTTTACATCACTTTTATTTGTACACAATCAACATGTTTCGTGAACAATGTTCACTTCATAAGGATCAAATGTATACTAAACTTAAAAATTAAATATAGATCACACATGGAGGAAAGGGTAGAAGGGAGGGGAGGGGTAAGAGTTGGAAAAGTTTATCAATTAGGGATTTCAAAGCCATTAGCAGGGAAAGACCGGTTAAGTGGGAAATGGTTCAAAAGAGGGTTTATAAAAATTTCACTCGCGGCTTTTCACTCTATGGTTAATAGATTAGTTACGATTCCTTTGTCTGTTCCTAATTTTACTTTGGAATTAAATCTCATTGAACAAATAGCAGTTAATAATGGTTATTTTACTAAACTAATATATCAAATACTTAATAAAAATAATAAACAGAAATTCTTAAAACTATGTATCTACCCCTTTTCTAAACATAATAATAATCAATGGCGTAGAATTCTATTTGTTAATAACGATATGTAAAAAATAAAAAGTAAAAATATTCCCGGTAATATACAACCAGCATTTTAAACAAATAACAAATTTAAAAAAAAATCATCCCTAACAACAAAGACAGCGACATCAAAACAAAAAAATCGGGCGTTTATAAACTCGATTATAAAGATTGTAATAGCTTTTACATAGGTAGAACAAATAGAAACATTGAAGTAAGAGTTAAAGAACATCTCAGGGCATTAAATAGCGAGTCTGAGTTCGCAGATCATTTAATAAAAAATAATCATAATTTCGACAAAAACCATGGACTTAAAATATTACGTACGAAAATATTAAAATACTAGCTGGGTTACCCGGCTTCGCTCAGGACAATAAGATAGTGTTCTGGAATGTTGCACAATGATGTTCCCGATTCCCTATTCCTGATCATTCCACGACATACTCCGCCACTCCTTCCACAACTTTCTACAGCTCTATGGAACCTTCTAGAACTTTCCGGAAGACTGTTCTAGAAATTTCAAGAGGGCGAAACTTTCAGCCCTTATATCTTTAAAAGCACGCCCTTTAGGTAAAAACGGATACCCTTATTCCCTAGGGGGGATACAGATCTACCACACCATATAACTCCCTTGATTGAACCGGGACTCCTTTCTGAGTTTTTGCGAGCTGCACGTTTTTTTTGGACTTTCTTTTATAATATATGCCATATTCAAATAAATAAAATGTTACTCCTTACATGTCCTTTCCCGTGCGTTACCCTCTAGCGTTCCACTTCAAACTTCCCCGCCACCGCTCTCCCGCTCCCCTGTTCCGCCAACCCCCCTGGCTGCACTTTTTTTTAACTTTCTTTTATAATATATGCCATATTCAAATAAATAAAATGTTACTCCTCACATGTCCTTTCCCGTGCGTTCCCCTCCAGCGTTCCACTTCCACCTTCCCCACCACCGCTCTCCCGCTCTCCCGTCCCGCCAACCACCCTGGCACTGCATTTCTTGACTCCTCTCCCGCCCGGTCCGTAGCCGAAACTTTTTTCTAATACTAACAATTTTAAACTCGTGATATTTTTCTAATTAAATATCCGAATTGAAAAATTCAAAAAGTTAAATAAAGGTATTGAAGTTGTCTTGAATATGATAGACTCCTCTCCGGCCCGGCCCGTAGCCGAAACTTTTTTCTAATACTAACAATTTTAAACTCGTGATATCTTTCTAATTAAATATCCGAATTGAAAAATTCAAAAAGTTAAATAAAGGTATTGAAGTTGTCTTGAATATGAAGTAATTTATTTTGATAAGGATTAAAACCAAGATTCAAATAAAGAGCCTTTTCAAGCGGCGACATTTAAATAAAAATTTTAAAATAAAAGAATACTTATTGTGGCATAACCATAAAAGTTAGACATATGCTTTCGCGACCTTTTTTTGTAAATAATTATGTGTTCTATAAAGTCGTAGTACATTATTTTATTCTATCATCAATAGTTTTTGCAGCGCACGCGATTTAAAGAATATTTTAGGTAATTTTTTTACACCCTAGGTTACATTATTGAAGTTTTAGTAAGGATCCCTAATTTTTTTAAAATATAATATAGCCTATGTCACCCGGGGATAGTGTAGCTTCCCAACAGTGAAAGAATTTTTCAAATCGGTTCAGTAGTTTCGGAGCCTATTCGATGCAAACAAACACACAAACAAACAAACAAACAAATCTTTCCTCTTTATATAGTGTGTTAGATGAAAAAATGTAAATAATAAAGCAGACATAAGTAATAAGCAGCAAATTTTTAAAAACCCTCTTTTGAACCTTTTCCCACTTAACCGGTATTTCCCTGCTAATGGCTTTGAAATCCCTAATTGATAAACTTTCCCCACTCTTACCCCTTCCCCTCCCTTCTACCCTTTCTTCCCATATGTGATCTATATTTAATTTTTGAGTTTAGTATACGTTTGATCCTGATGAAGCCAACATTGTTCATGAAACATGTTGATTGTGTACAAATAAAAGTGATGTAAACAAAGTTATTTGTCTTTTCATTAAAATAAATAATACCATCACAAAGTGAAAACCTTTCCGAAGAAGTTTTCTTCGAAAAATTAGTTAATAAATCGTTAAAAATTTGTGCTGCACTCGTTTATTTTTGTATGAATTTGATAATATGGGGACAAAATTATGGAATTGTATTCCAGCAAGCTGCGTACTAGTGACAAATATACGATTTTTGTAACTTCCAACGAATCAAAGTCATTGATTGTTCTGATTATAAATCCTAGTGTTTTCATGCCTTTGTTAAGTTATTTGTTGCATATGATTTTTAAAATTTAATTGCATGTCAAACATAACTCCTAGATCGTTTTCTAAGATTTTGTTATTTTTTATTGTTTTTTTTTTTTTTTTTTTTTTTTAAATGAGCTCCACACAGGAGGCCATGAGGAAAATAATTTCTTTCAGAGTCTATGTCATCTTTGAAGATGCTGTGTGGAGGGTTTTTTTAAGGAAAGGAAGGAGAGGAGGAAAAAGGTTTAAGGGATGGGTAGGAATTTGGCGTTCAAATATGTCCTGGTCATCTTAACCCATACCTTAAAAACCTTACCCGATGAACCCGGGCACCCCTGCTAAATAACCAAACGCAGGGAACCACTTGGGGTGACCTACGGCATAGGTGCATACCAATAAAGGTTCTCGGGGCGGTGGTAATTGTAGTGTGTATTTGAAAGATAGCGGAATCTTTGTTCGACAGAATGTTAGTGTATTACATTAATCAATATTGAGGAATAAACTGTTTGCGACACGCCAATTGTGAAATTTGTTAATGTTTGACTGTAGGATTAGGCAGTCACTTATATTGGATATTTTTTATGTATAATTTGATGTCGTCAGCAAAAAGCAGAACTTCTACACCGTCGAAAAATATGATATCATTTATGAATATAAAGAAAAATATGGGGCCGAAATGACTCCATCGCGGTAAGCCACTAGTTGCATATAATAACTTAGATTTAGAATGTTTAATTTTAACAAATAAGAGTCTGTTAGATAAATAACTTCAGAACCAATCAAATAACTTGCCTCTCAGTCCTAAAGCATTCAGGTTACTAACATTACTTGTTGTGTTTAAAGTATAATAGTTATGTGAGTTTACTAAGCAATTGACCGGTCAGTGGTTGAGTGGGCATAGCGCTTGGGTCCCACCCGAGGGTCGCGTGTTCGATTCTACGGCTGGCTAAGTCCTCCATACAACACAAGCAACATTTTCGGCTTCCTGGTGGTAGTAAGAGATTTTCAAACATTGTTGGGTTATTCGAAACCCGGGAATATTTGTCTTTCTTTTAAAAATATATATTTATTTTTTAAATTAGTTTTAAGGGATTTTTCGTTGAATTTATGTATCTATAGCACGCTTAGTTAACCAATTTGATATTTAATAAGACATGGACGTTTCTTGAAAAGGGAGTACCTAACAAGCATTTTTCGGGTCGCCCGGTGTGATTTCCTTTCTGGATCATCGCAGTGGAAACACTCCAACTTTCCCGCTACGCTACTAACTATGATGGGCGAGTGGAAAGTGGCCTTACTTTTATATCTTACGGTGAATAACCATTAAAGTAGATTCGGATGAATATATCACCTCCTTTGTGACAGACGTGGGTGAAGCTTTCGGCTAAGTCCAGCTTAGGGGCGGCCATTGTTATCCCATTGATCCTCCCGTACAAAAAGGGAACTTTTGTCCCAACCCCTTCCTTCATTGTTAGCTGTACTTTATTCAAAAATATGCGTTCCCGCGCCGGATGCCGCCAAACTGTGCCGCGAGCCCCGCAGTGTTCTGTTCTCCTGCTCGTTTTGGTTCCTCCATGTGACAAATGAAACTTTGAAGGGGAAGGAATTTTCGGTAAAATCCAGTGTATAATATTCACCCTCTGAGATTTTCATCGTCTTTTCCTTTCAACAATAAAAAGTTTCATTTTTTATATTACAATTTTACGAAGAGTTTTTAACACTCGGAGTGGACCCATTTTAAGGTGGTTTACAACTTAATTCTTCAAATTTATTAAATTTTTTTTCTCTTTTACTTCTCAGTCGTATGTTTTCTACACCTCGAAAAGTCAGTAAACATTTTTGTTAGAAATAAAACGGAATAGTAAAGCATAATAATATATAGGATTTCGTGCGTTTTCTCCCATTTTTTAACTCGAGCTTTGATCGAAAAAAGGTGTAAAACGAATTAATTAATGTATTTTTAATAGAAAAAATTTATTTGATGTGTAACATGTAATTAATTGTACCATTATAATGAATAAATAAATGAAAAAAAAGTTATTTGAGATGATGCTAAATCGGCATTTGTGGGTATGTGTTAAAAAAATAACATGCAATATCTGTAAAGTTACTAAGTATTACATTTAAAGTAAATAAAAATTATTATTTTTATTGATAAACTAACGTTTTTTAAGGCAAGTGTTTCATTCAACAATTACTTCTTATTACATTTTCCCACCTAAATACTAGTGCCCAACGCCATTGAATTTCACGCTGACCATTATTTGAAATAAAGTTAGTGCTGCCATTTATTTCCTGTTCTACAAACAATAATAAAGTGAAAACCAAAAGTAAACATGTTTTTAGTGAAGCCTTTAATTTTAAAATTCTTTTTTGAAGCAGGTATCATTTTTTCTTTCAATTTTGTATCAATCGTTTTGAATGATAATATTATATTAGTACCTAATTCTCGAAGCGAATGAGATCTCAGTAGCTTAAATGGTAGAGGCACTTATCTCAGTCAGAGTTAAGAGGATCTGAGTTCTAGTCTCAGTTGCGAGTGTTTACTTTTTATTGTCTGTGTTTTCGCCTATTTCAAATTATTTAATGTTGTTAATGTTATCTTCTTCATCAATTAGATTTTTTTTTACCAATTCACTTTCACACCAACGTGGGTTGGGCTTTATTAAGTTATTGTATAACTTACGAGCCTGCCTATGGACAGCAAGTATCCACTTATACTTACTTAATTTAAAAAAAAAAACTGTATTACTTTATACCACGTGAGCTCAAGTACGCCCACACCCCTTGGTTCAAAGCAATCTCCGTCTAAATTCGTTTTTGTCGTGGTCACAATTCAATTTTTCTGTAAACGGCTGGCTCCATTAGCGATAACGGAGTTTCCAACCTTCTCGACCCATGATGCTTGTAATAATGGAGGGTGGTACGTGGTACCTGCCACAAATGCAGTTACGGGGCGCTTCACTTCGCTTTACGACTTCACTCTCATAGCAGGTGAAACACTGCGTAATCTTGACTACAAAGCAGGAAACTGTGAAATTGAAGAAATAAAAACCCTTAAACAGCGTGCTTATACTTTTTGTTATCGAAATTTCTAAGTCACAATAACTATTTTTAACAGGTAGGCATTTTTACAAAGACCTGTATAGTTGAAAAAGAACAATTTTACATTGAAACCATTGATATAGTATATCTCTATGATTGAAACATACAAATATTTTTGAAATAAATCTATTAGATGTTTAAATCTATTAGATATTTAAATTAGAGTAGCAATACTTACTTTATGACGCAAATAAAATTTTGCTAATATTCATTCATTTAAAAAAACAAAAAAAAGTACCAAGCATTAAAATCATTAAGGGTATTCTCAAAATATATTTAGAAACTTCACACCGATAGATGGCGTTATTTTCAATATTGTCGAATAAAACGCTTTTAACACGTTATGCTTTTTAATATTGGGATGAATGATTGGTTTGCGAACGTACATAAGATATAGTAATCTGCTTAAATAGTTTTGCATACCTATACTTTTATAATGTTAAAATGCGGCTGAAAAAGCACAATTTTATTACAAAATTAACACGTAAAAAATACATTTGCTACAATCCCGCGCGCGTTCATACAAAATTTTATTTTACCCAACCGAAACATATTTGCGAAACAGGTGCGTTTCATAAATTTAACGGTAAAACTCACGAGTTCGAAAGAGACGGAATACAAAAGGTTTGTTGGATTCAGTAAATTAAATCAACACCCGGGTAGATAGAATAATTTATAAAAAGGGCCGGCTAGGTTACAAGAGCATATCTTGCGGTTGCTGGCGTTAACTGGACCTTTTTTTTAAAGACCGCTTGCAAGACTTACTTCGCTGTGTACGATATTCGGGCAACAGCGAAGTCCGTATTACATGGTTCCAGAAAACTGTATTGTATTTTTTTCTAGTGAATTATATTTTTTCCATCGAAAAGTTCCAAGTTTTATGGAGGTGTCCGTAAATAATATGTGCTGCTGCCGAAAATTTCCCACTCCTTCAACGCCACCTGTAATTTTAGAACCCTCTTTAGCTGCAAAATTAATGAATTTCTACGTAGATACCTATCGCTTCTGTAGAAAAATCGTCAACAGTATCTTTTCTTGGTGGAAGTTGTTTATACTTCAAAATAATGCACCACCTCTCATAATTTTTTTTGTCTTCCCTTCACGTAAAATAAGCTTCATTTGCTCAATGAAGAACGTTGAAATTATATTTTTTGAAATAAAACTTCTTTACGCACGATCGACACTTGGGGGTAAACTGGTGAATGCGTTACGAAAAATGGTTATTGTTGTGAAAAATGACATGCGAACGGTAATCGATGCGAACGGTGATCAATGTCATTAAAAAAGGAAAACGAAGTGCAACTTTTGCCCAAAAAGAAAAAAAAAATGCATGAGTGTGTACTACTGTGCAAAAAGCAACAAACCATATTGTCTGGAATATTAATGTTAATGTCACCCCAATGTCAAATGTTCTTTTATAAGTTAGTGAAGTTTTACTTTAGTAGTGTGATCTAAAGCATACCCTTTTTTTAAAAATAATTTAAAGTGCTTACCCACTTAAGGGCCTCCAAGTAACTGGAGTAATTTTAATCAGTTTTAAATATTTTAGATACTATAATAGTGTTTAATGAGATCGCGAAGAGTTAGTATAAGAGAGATAATATATATACTTACATATATTACAATAGAAAGTCTAAAAACACGTGCGGCTCGCAA
Source organism: Limnephilus lunatus (assembly GCA_917563855.2). Taxonomy (NCBI): domain Eukaryota; kingdom Metazoa; phylum Arthropoda; class Insecta; order Trichoptera; family Limnephilidae; genus Limnephilus; species Limnephilus lunatus. Next base: position 65,177,343 of record OU830597.1, on the reverse strand, counting down.
AAACTTAGAAACGAGTCCCGGTACGATCTAGTGAGTTATATGGTGTGGTAGATCTCTATCCCCCCCTCCAGGATGACGGTTCCCGCTTTTACCTAAAGGGCGTGTTTTTAAAGAAATTAGGGCTGGAAGTTTGGTCCTCTTGTAATTTCTAGAACAGTCTTCCAGAAAGTTTGAGTAGGTTCCATAGAACTCTAGAAAGTTCTGGAAGGAGTGGCGGAGTATGTGGTGTAATTTTGGGAAATAGGGGATAGGGAACATCATTGTGGAACATTCCAAACACTCTGGAATTGATGTCCTGAGCCTGAAGCCGGGTAACCCAGCTAGTATAACATAAGACCTGTGCCACACGCAGCTATAAGGGAATATATGGCGAGAAATATGCTGAAATAGGCCAAGCCACATATTTTATCTGCACGTGTGGTACCGCTTTAAGTGTTATATTACATGAAATTAAACAACTTAAAATTCATAAATTTTTTATTCGTGTTTAAGTGATGTTAGTTACACTAACAGCCGCTGTTCCCAATTCTGCTAAGCCGAAACTAAAGTTCGAAACTGCTTAAGCATCACTTAGTCTAGATTAAGTGATGCTTAAGTAGTTTTGAACCTTAGTTTTGGCTTAGTAGAATCGGGAACTTGTAATTGGGTTATTATAAGTATTGGGTAAATTCAACGTAGTTTTATTGTGATATTACTCTGAATCAGAATAGAACGGTAATTAAAATTTTCCCCCAAAACCCGCACATGAAAATCCCGCAAATTCGCAGGATAAAATGTGCTGAAATCGCTAGTAACTAACTAACTAAACATCACGCCGTTTCCCCGCAGGGGTAGGCAGAGAGGACGGACCGCCAAACAACTCGGGTCTTGGCACATACTCTGTACCTCATTCATATTCACACATACATGGTCTCATACACACTCTTCTATTATTTTGACTCTTAACATGGCCCGACTCAAGTATCTGATTCACTTGATCGTGCCATGTCTTCCTCGGGCGTCCCCTACTTCTTCGACCATTCACATTGCTACTAGCTTCAAATAGCCAATAATAATAATATTTGGCTAATTTATATAGCACCGCTTTTGTGAAAAATCACCTCAAGGGCACTGTACAAATAAATATATAAAAGAATTAATATTACTGGCTTACAACTAAGATTTACAATTATAACTAGTGACTTACATCTAAACTCAAACATGATTGCAAGCGCTGGTTTTTTTCTAATACCAGGCACCAGGCCTCATTTTGCTGACAAGTTTTCAGTTTAATTTTAATAAAAACATAAATGCTTTATCGTGTTTGACGGGCTCTTTCGCCAAGGACGCAAGCTGTATGTAGGCACCCTCGTATCTGCTTGCTTTTCGCTTGCTGTTTGTCAAAAAGCAATAAATGAGTGACACCTATTTGTCAAAAGGACCTGTTCCTATATTTGTATGCATCAAATTTATCAAATAAACAAATTGGTGATTATTACTATATCTGAGATATGGTTTCTCGTGTGCTCAATCCACGGCAAGTGTACATTATTTACAACTTGATTATACGTAATAAAAAATAAGTTTGTATTTAGGAGTTTGCTAATTTGGTAATTTCCTACATCGTCTCATAATAATATTATTATGAGACGATGTAGGAATGTGAATATGACACGATAGTGAAGGGTAAAAGAAGTCGGAGACGCCCGAGGAAGACATTTCAATTTGAGTGGCGGGTTATGGTACCGCCGCCCCGGGAACCATTTATTGAAAAACCAACACACGTCACCCCAAGTGGTTCATTATGTTTGATGACTTAGCAGGGGTTCCCGGGAAAGGGCGCGAAACGTGATGGTTACACAGTAAATAAATAAATTAGATGATAATTACAGTACCTTCCTACCTACCTACATAGCAAATGTTTGTAGAAATAATATGTAAGTGTTTCACCCATTCTGGGATTCGTTTCTTCCCAGAATATTTGTTTATAAAATGCAAGCCTAATGTTATAGAATAACGATAAACTGTTTTCTGCGAAAATAATGTTATTTATTTATTTTTAAAATAGCTACAATAGGAAAATAATTTCCTCCAGGGCCTATGTCATCTTTGGGGATGCTGTGTGGATGGTAATTTAAAGGAAAGGAAGGAGATGATGTTCTGAGAAGGAAAAAGGCATGAGGCGTGGCTACGAATCTGGGGTCAGTGGGTTCAGGAGTGACGGACGAATGAATCCGTCCCTCCCACTGCGGAGCAAGGCGATGGGTCAAGAGAAGAGTGCAGGAAGGCTCAAATAGTCTCCCTCAACAAGTTCCTCCCGATCGGATTAAGCTCAGCACCTCTAACTATATTTCTGTGTCTTGAGGTAATTTTTCCCAAAAAACGGCGCAACCAAGTGAATCAATTATTTGAAAACGGTCAGTCAGAATAACAGAAGAGATAGGTATATGAAGACTGATAGATCGTGTATATGCGACAATGTGACAGAATGTAAAAACCCATGCAGCTTGATCTATTCATTTTATTGTTTAGTAAGTCGCAACAACAAAATAACTAAGCAAGTCTCTAGTGATATTTACAGTTTTATGAAAGTTCTAAATTATTACAGTGGCCCTTATTATCATTATGTAGTTAATTTCGCCTCTTTTACTGCGTGCCTCGACCGCAAATATTCCCTGCGCCCAGAAACAATAAAATCAGAATAGCAACTTGACATTTTTTCGACAAATAATACTACACCATAGGAATGTGCCGAAAGCGTGCACGAGACGAGCATATCGGGACCGCTCGCACAGTTTGTCGCCTTCTAACATACGGATTCCTATTCCCGCGCCCGCGCCCCGCGCCTTGCGCCCGGTGGTGTAGCGGAATTTAGCTACCCGTGTCGAACGTAAATCTGATGAAAAATAATTACTTTTGTTAATGTAATTACTTGGTTATTATAAGTCATATAACAGTGAAATTTTCGTTCGCGCTAATTTAATTATTAGTATTATTTTTCTGTACTAAAATAAATACAGTATTATCTGTAGTTTTCGAATGCGGCTGAAAAATAGATTGTATGAAAATTGTCGCTTCTGTTTAACCTTAATTACAATTTGGGAGGCGGGTATGGGTACCGCCGCGCCACGGGAAACATGCCATAGGTCACCCCAAGTGACGGTGACTACGTTTGGTGACTTAGCAGGGGTGCCCGGGTTCATGAGGTGAGGTTTGGTCAGGTCTTAGCGGCGGATGTGTCTGCCTACCAGCTGCATGGCAGGCCGGATCGGGAGAGAATGGTTGATGGATTCCTTTTGACTCTTTCAGCCGTTCTCTCTCGGAATATCGCCTTGCACCACAGTGGGAGGGATGGATTCATACGTCCGTCACTCCTGGGCACACTATCCCCAGATTTCTACACACCCTTGAATCCCTTTTCCTTCCCAGAACTTCCTCTCCTTCCTTCCCTAAAAATACCCTCCACACAGCATTCCAGATGACATAGGCCCTGAGGGGAATTATTTTCTTCACGGCCTCCTGTGTACAGCTAATGTTAAAAAAATATAATAATCATAAAGCATGCTTGATGCACATTTCGCTTAGAATAATACTCTTAATGATACATTCATCACAAAATAAAACCGTAAAGATTGAGAAGAGATATGACCATGGCGTTGTGACTGAAGAACATGACAAGTAATGAAGGAAAAAAAGAATCCCGGAGATGAAAAGCGTTAAACCGCAGAGAGAAGGGGGCGGGAGGCTGCGGAGGGAGGGGTAGGGTGTGGTGGGGGAAAGGAAGTGTCGCATCTATTGTCCACCAACTTGATGGCTTTAATCTCATAATGAGGGCGTTAGTCCCCTCTCTCCACCGGAGATTCTCGTCTCTCGTCAATTTCATTATATTTTCCACGTAGCAAAAATTGTTTAGTTTTATCTCCTTAATTACAAATTCGGTATTCGGGCTTTTCTGAAAGGCACAAAAGATAATATAATAACGAAGTCAGTTTCTGTTGGCATTCGTTTTATAGGAAAAGTTAAATATACCATCAATATTTTAAAAATTTATGATTCCAGAAATGTTTAAAGTTATTGTGCTTATGTTTATTAGGCTAATGTTTAGAATATTGTAATAAGGGTATCAACGTTTGGATTTAAAAAAAACGTCTTGTGAATTTAAAAATACAACCAGAAGAACTTGTTCTGAAATATTTTATTTATATAAAGTTGTTAATAATTTGTTGAACTTCCTTGAACTTCTTTCGTTGATATGTTTTCATGTACCGAGTAGAATAATTCGTCACAAATTACCTTTTCATTGTAACAATACTGAATTATTAAATGCTGAATTATATTCAATAATAAATCGCCTGCATAAACTTGGTAATAAATATGTTGTTGATGAAGTGATAAATATTTAAAGATTAAATATAAAAACACAAATCGCTCTAGCCAGAGACATAACACGTGCGTGTTCACAGTGCCTCACTGCAAAACCAGGCTGGCCCAAAGACACATTAATTATATTGCCCCAAAATTGTTCAATTCCCTACCTCACTCCTCCAACATGTGTCAAAATTTGAACGAATATAAAAAAATGTTAAAATCTGGATAAAAAATAATTTGGAACTGAGTAATTTTTTTGTGTAATTCAAACTAACAGCTTCCAAATTGCTAAAATAATCCATGTCTTTCTGAATATTTAGAATAAAAAAAAGGAAATGTAAATGTATTTTTGTAAGGGTGTAAATATGCGATATAAATTTTTTAAATATTTAATTTTTGAAATATGTATATATCCAAATTTAAAAAAAAATTTTACTCCAGTAAAATCAATCATGTTGATTGATCTCTATAGCCTCTATACATATATATTTTTTAAATTTTATTTTAACTACCACTATTATCCACATAATATAATACCCACACACAGGCTTCGCCTTCGTGGGATTTTTTTTGTTACTTATATATATTTTTTTGTTGTTATCATTATTGACTTGTTAAATGTACCAAAAAAAATTGCTAATAAGAAAATAAAAAAATAAAAAAATAAATAAATAAAAAAATATCAACATACAAACATTATTTAATTAAAGCTGTTTGTCAGCCCTTCTCAGTTGGATTATAATCAAATATACGTTGAATGTTTATATTCTTCATCAATGTTTAGTTTTGGATTTAAAAATTTATTTTTATTATGTACTTTACGTACTTATTTTTTTTAGTTCAAAATATCTTGTATACATGTATGTGAGGTTTTCTTTTTCTTCATACTTGTATTTATAATAATTTACAATTTATACTTTTTGCTGTCACTTCAATATGTACTTTGTAATATTTTGTCAGATGTTTTTTTTTCTTAACTATGTATATTCTTTATCCATTTCAAATTATTGTAATTCCTATGTAAAAGCCATTAATCGGCGTTAATTCATAATAAATAAATAAATAAAATATTGTTTCTGTAATCTCTCGGTTGGTCCTTGAGGTATCAAAAATGGTTTCTCATTCTTCAAAAAATTATACATACTAGTGGCCTCACTTGTTTTATTTGGAAAAAGGAAAAACGAAAATGTAGCGATAAAAGTTTTATAAAATTCAAATGTTTATTCTATTTTTTTCACTATTTCAAATATTCCGTACTATTTTTGTCTTTCCGAATGCGTACGTGGAAAAGTTTTATTTTATCAGTTGTGGTTTTCTAGCGGATTTTACTTTTGTAACGATATAGGATTCTGGTAATCAAAAATATCGAAAACGGATTTATGACGTTGTTATGTGGAATGAATGTCGTTTAAAAGTATCGCAAACAGATTTCGTCGAAATTCAATTTCCGAATGTAACCAACTACAATCAAATCCATTAGTATCTACAAAATAATGTTTGAATTATTTGCTTTTGACATCATTGTGGTTGAGAGCCGATGATTACACGGTACGACATGGTTGAAATCCATTTATGAGTTTGAATAATAAAAGCGTCACTTTTGAATTATACGTTTCTACTCTGATTTAGTAAGATAAAAGTCAGCTGTCAGTAGTAAGTCTTTAGTAAGATAAAAGTCAGACGTGGATTAGTGGTGGATAATTTATGCAAAACTAGCGAGTTTCCGGCATGCGCTGCTATGCCACTTAATAAAGAAATTGTTTCTCCCTGAGTGCCCTTTCCCATTCATCCATTTCCTATTCAGCCACCCTTCCTCTCCCGCGTCCCTTTCCCTCACCCAACTCCCCTGTCCCGCTTCCCCAATCCTTCGGACCCCCTTCCCTCCCCCCTCCCGCATTATTTACATTCAGTCCCAGTACATTCAGTTTTTAAACAGCATGCGTGCCACCTACTGCAATTTTTTTATTACATATAATATCAGAGCTCACCAGTATATATAGAAAAAATCGCGGGCGTGCTTACAACAACTCACCAAAGTTTCATAGCAAACGGTTGAATGGTTAGAAACGCATAATTTCATGACACCAGAGCTCATTATTGTATAAAGAAACCATCGCGGCATGCGCACATCAAACCCCCAAAGTTTCATATAAATCCACCCAAGCAATTCAAGTCTTCGATTAAGCTCAGCACCAGCGGATTCATTTCCTCGAGTGAATCAACCTCCCCCACCGGCTTCATTGAAACCAGAGTCAAATTAGCCTCCCAAAAGCTGGGCGTACCTACTGTATAGGGCCCGAAGATAGTAGTCTACAACTGCTGATCTTGCATAAATAGCAAATGCACCCCACTGTTAAAATTGGCAGCCACCTCTGCTCTGGAACACCAAAATACTTAACAAAAATCCCTGACTGTGCAGAAGCGAGCGGTTCGTTTGATAAATTCCGTCATCAAGAAACGGATTGCGATCTTTGCCTCCATTACAATGGAAGATGCCTCGAGAAACTTGCTTTGTTGATCCCTTCAGCACCGGTGCATAGTCAGGAAACGGTATACATTTTTCACATGAGAACGGGTCGTTTCTACGACATCGCGGGCCTTTATATTTTCTCCGTCCTATAAAACATGGGTCTCTTCATTGGTCTCTGTGAGGCTCTTCCTCTCTCCAAAAAGACCTTCCACACAGCATCATCAAAGATGATGTAGGTCTCGAGAGAAATTATTTTTGATAGGGCCTCCTGTGCAGAGCCGCAAACGTTCCGCATGCTTCAAATGATTTCATCTTATGCTCAATGCTACTCCAAAACCCAATTTTTAAAATTATATTATGTTGGAAGAATTTACATCAAAATATCATAGAGTTTTCCGATAAACTTACTTTACATGATCTCGACACCACTAGAAAATCATAAATATCCAATCCATAAAGCACCCAACTTTGCAGATTGCGTGTCATCGATAATACGTGAATAGGGACTGAAAGCTCTGTGAGTTCGAACACCAACAGTCGAGCATACGTTATGTTTATAGAAGATGTACAAACTTCAATATAAACTAGAAGCTTAGAACTTGGGGGTATAGGTTAATGTTTATTTTCAACAATATTTTAGCACTTCTAAAACTTCACTTTATAAAAAATAATTTCTTAATTCGTAAATAGTCTTGAAAATTTAAATTAAATTTAATGATTGAACCATTTATTAGATAACCTTTAGGGTTGGGCATTTACACAATACAAAGCTACACTTCCCTACATACATCTAATAGAAGAAAGTGCCACAAGTTCCGCATTAAGTCATTTCTCTCCTTTCCTTATGTGCATATTTTCTACTTGTTTAGTGGTTAAAACACACACATTTCTAGGTCCTTCGATATTCAAAAATTCACATAAAACACACAACACTTTACCTCTGTCACACGTCCTCCATAGGTCACCCCGAGTGGTTCGCTGTCTGGTTTGAAGAAAAGTCGAATATTTGTAAATCAATTTTTCATGCTAAGAAAAAGAATCGATTATTCAATAATCGATTACTTATGTAAAAGTCACATCCTTAGTTTGATGACTTGATGACGGGTTTGATGACTGGTTGTGCCCGGGTTCATTGGAATTTGTCCGGCTGTTAGCGGCGCAAGTATTCCTGAAGCAGCTCTGTAGCGGGCCTGATCGGGAGAGGTCGGTTGTCAAGACCTTTTGACCTCTACTGCCGAATTTTCTCGACCTTGCGCCAATGAGAGGGATGGATTCATTCGTCATGCGACCCCCAGATTCCTATCCACACATTGTATATTCTTTCTTCACAGAACTTCATCTCCTAAAAAAGATCCAGCATACAACATCCTCACAGATGACATTGGTTCTGATTTAAAAATATATATATTTCCTCAGGGTCTCCTTATTGAAGTTAATATAAATAATAAGTCCCTGCGGACGGGCCGCACAATGCACGCGAGGCGCTCCGAACTAGCTACTAGTTAATAAATAATTTAGGAAACAAACTGGCAAAATAACGTTATGAAATCAATTGTGACTATAATCGTTGATTCGGGTCATCCGGCGTCCGTCCCGTCAATATTCAAGTAGTTAAAAAAATGAACGTATCATCATTCTCCCAGTCAGTCAATACAACAACAATTTCAAAGATTTATGGTTTTTCAAATGGCATCAACAATATTGAAAAAGTTATTTTTTTATCGCACCTGTAAGTAAAATTAGGATGATTTTATAGGCAGAAAATGGTTTCATAAATTACAACACGAAACGTTTCAAAAATGTTTTTTTTTGTTATCTATGCAAATGTGAAATTTACAATTGTTGAAAAGTTCTTTGTGAAAACCAATTGCCGAAAAACTCATTCCCCAGCTAAAAATACAATTTGCTTTCATGATCGAGGATTGGATCTAAAAATACTTTCGCTTTCTGCTTTACGAGTTCTTTGACTTATTTTGCGATATTTCACGCTTACTGTATTGTTAGGGGAAAATAAAGTAGTGACCTTTCGCAATCCCTGTGTCCCGGGCTATGGCGTATGTGCGAATAAAATGTATGAAAATGTTTACTCGCATAACTCGAGCTGGATAGCATCTAACATTTTATAAGGGAATGTTTGCACACTCATGTACGATACATGTTTGTATAGACGGCTTCTGAGAACCACTTTTTTTGTAGGAATCTTTCCCCGATGAAGAATTTTATTGAAAATTCATTCAGTTATGTTATATTAAATTATTATGCGAGGAGTAGAATGGTATCAGCTATCTCGGCTAAGAAGGATAACATATTCTCTAAACCTAATAACGGTGTACATACATTATTTTTTATTACTGAGCGTTAACTATGCACTAGTAGGTACGCCTGCAAATTCTCAACTCTTTAAAAAGAACGTCTGAAATATTATTGGTTATTTTATGAAGTAGAGGAATGTTTTATTTGTCGTCAGGGAAAATTCTTTCTCCTGAATGTTCTGAAATTATAAAAACACAAAATTAAAATTAAAAAAGTAAAATTAAATTAAATTATTATTGAACGATTCATTGAGTACTCGTGGTTACAGACAAAATGGTTGTTTTATTTCAATTAAAAAAGAAAGATATTTCATACACGATAGAATGGTGTTTATAAATCGTAGGTGGCTTACAGCTTAGGGACCTTTACCTGACATGGTTTTTTTAAAACAAATTATTGAACTTGTGATACACAACTAAATATTTTGTAGTGCGAAAGGACAGATCGCTACTCTAACCAACTATTGGCCGTTGTTCTAAAATCTCTCACGCAAATTGATCATCTTAGCTCGACCTATTTGAATGTTTTTACTATTTTTTTAGAAGAAAACATTACTTTAGGGTTACTCTTTAATAGTAGGTACTTGAAATAGACACAGGTCGATGTATTCAATTTTGACCTGAGGCAGGGACAGACACCAATTGTAATGATTTCATTAACCCTTACTTATGGTACGTATATGTAAATAAAAATACATGAATTTCAGATTTTTTCCTCTGGAGCAGAGGTTCCCTACATTTACTGGCTCACAACCTCCTTTTCAAGTGTATTTTTCTTTAACCTACCTATAAAGTGGTAAGGTTCATCCTCCATTATAGCACAACGATGAAAGTGAATACAATGATGTAGGTACTTCGAAATTAAAAAAAAAAACCTTTTTTCTTGATATTCATTATTATTTTAAGGATTTTTGAAAAAGTACCTACTGACAAAAGAAAACATACAGTATTTCTATTAATAATATCTTATCACTAATTGAACGGTTCACTTATGACTTACTTAATTCGCTTCGTTTACTTAGTTCATTTCGTCGGGAAAACATATCTTATTTATTCCTCTGACTCCCATTTCTGCCGCTCACTGCCCCCTCTGATTTCACCGCTGACCATTCGCCCTCAAGGCCAACATCGCCCCCTGTATCTCAGTAATTACTATAGAGGGGGGGGGGGGGGGTACCGCCCCGCTCAGAATCACTTCCCAAGAGCGAATAAAATGTGGCAGTTTACGTTTTTAAATTGCTGGTGTAATTAGGTATTTGTTTTTTTTTTCATTCGTGATTTTAGCAATTCTTCAGGTGGGAGTCGTCTTTATTTTTGTGAAGAAATGTTTGTATTAAATCTGGACTTACGCATTACGCAATAGTTAAAGAGTTTTTCTTTGGTTTATAAGTTTTTTAAGGTATTTACCATTTTTAATGAAACACATCCTTACAGACCTAATATTCTTTCAAATGAAAGTAATAATAAAAAATGGTGACCGGCCAACTCAGAATAAAATCAACTCAGAACCACCTGAGAAATATCATTAAGAGAGATGATAAAAAACATATGAACATTTGATTAAATAGATTACGTTAGGTTAGGGTTAAAGGCATCTTAAACAAAAATCATCGCTTTTGATGACTTTTCTAAGAGGTGTTGAGTTGACTAGATTCTGAGTTTGCATGGAACCATAAAAAACACACCAGTGTTAGTTTTTAAAAATAAACAATGTGTTTTATCACTGACAATTTTAATTCAGGCAAAGACAATAATACGATGATAACAAGTAATTCCTCCAGCAGCGATGACCAAAGAACAACAAATTAGTTTGGGGCGAATGAATCACTGGGATTCAAGATCCAGACTAGCTACACGAACGCATCCCCTACAAATATAAACGGACTCCAAATCCCGTCTGGCTGAGAACCATTCTAAAGATCATTCTAGAATCTATTTATATCATGGGAGCTTGATGCTGGCAACTTTGCATTTGTGCTGAGTGCACACTTTTCTTTCCATCGCAGCTAGAGTTGTACCAGAGTGAGGTCAATATTAGGTTTAGCAAATTTATTTCTGAACGCTGCCTACGGAGAGGGAAGAAAAAATGGTTTTCTTTAACAATAAATTATTGTTGGTTGTTTGAATTTTGCGAGGAAATTACGTGATACGTCATTATTTCTTATGAAGAGAGAATACAGAAGCTGCACGCGCTATCCTTTTACTTATAGTACACAGTTTCATTTTCTATTGGAATGGTGGCCTAGCATCTTCCCTTAATATGATAGAAAACTAGTTCTAGTTCTTCCCGTTTGCGTCGAAAGCGCTCCTCCGCGTGACGCTTACGAAACGCTAAAATGATATACGGTCCAGGCAACAACAACCGCTCTGTCTCAATAATAATTATTTAATGAACAAAATAAGACTGAATGAGATTGTGTGTGTAGAGTGGATTTGATATGTGCGAAGATTGACTGACGAAGGACCTTGATTTTTGTGTTACTGTTTACTGCTTGGAAATGAGAAGAACATATGCTGCATAGAAAGGAAAGGACTCACCGAACAGGATAAAGAACTTGTATGCTGGCAATTTTGTCTGCTTTCTCCCCATCCAATAGGCACAGAAACAGCAATAGGCGTGCGTTTCGTTTACACGGCGGAACACGGCGGAATTATGTCAATGTCGATTCAGCGGGAGCACAGTGGCTATAGTAGGTATATGTTGCGGCGCGGGCTATTAATTGCAGACTGGAGCACGTGGTGATAATATTTTTAGGTGCGGATTTTGGAACAAGGTAGGACAGGATTTGCAACAATATTAATACCAATCCCAAGCAGTAACAGTATGTATGCGTGCTATGTAGGTGTGTGTATGTGTAGGTATGTGTATTGGCGTAACCATGGCCCCCGCCTGGAAGGGGATGAAAGAATCCACTTCCATAAATCAAAAGAGTGCCAATACGCTTTAATGCGCAAACAAAAATTGTAATGACACGCGGTAGAATGTAATTAAAAGTTAAGTAAATATTATGTAAGTTATATAAATGCTTTAACCAAATGGTCAAAATGACTGATATAGCAAGGAAAATAAAAAATAAAAAACATTGAAACGAAAAAATATGATTTGCAAGGATTCAATAAATAATACTGAACCGGCGGTAGATAAAACTAGAAGTAGGGTTTGGTACCTATTTAACAATGAAACTAATCTCATTGATTTTTAAAAAATAAAAGTTTTATGAACTAACTTCTAAGATGTCGTTAAATCTATTGTGACGGTAAGGGACAGAGTTTAACAACTGCCCTGCGGTATGTTCTTTATATGATAGTAGTCTATTATTAAATTGACAACATTATCACGAGCGGGTAATAGAATGGGATGACGACTGTCAAATTCTGTTTCAGCATTACTCAATCTGCCTCCTACCCTTAGAATTCCGTCATGAAGAAACGGATTTAATTTTGCAATCCCTCGCCGAACCTTCTTCCCATCTTTGACTGCCTTTATATCTTCGGAGAAATGTTCTTGCTGTATAGAATTTATAACAGCGATTTCTGCAACTAAGATATGGCTTAATTCGAATGCTCGTGGTAATTTCTTAATGAAACGAAAAACATAAATTACTATTCGAATTAATTTCGGCCATGAACTAACACGAGAAGCTAGTGTACACAATAACGGTGGAGCAATTGGTTTGGGGCGGTTATTGTCTTGAACGGACATCAAAATTTTTGTTTTTAATTCGGGTGGATCAGATATCGATTTCGTATCAAAACGTTGTAAAGGCCAATCACTTTTTGGTAATTGGGCAAATACGGGACCGTTAAACCATAATGGATGGTCTATTAGCTGAGCGGGAGTAAGACCCCGCGATAAGCAGTCGGCGGGATTGTCTTGACCTCTTATATAATGGAAGCATTCAGCCCCAAGATGGTTTTGTATTTGTGAGACACGGTTGGCAACGAAGGTCTGCCATTTTGCAGGCGGTGAATTTATCCAAGCTAGAGCAACCGTGCTGTCGCAAAAAGTTAAAGTCGTATGAGCTTTCGAATTTGATGTGTAGGTATTACTGACCGTATGCATTAATCGTTCAAGTACTAGCGCTCCACATAGTTCTAATCGCGCAAGTGAAATCGTCTTAGCCGGAGTGACCTTGGATTTAGCGCATAATAAATTAATTGTGGTTTTATCAGTATTCGGACAGTAAACATGTAAGTAAATAACACCTCCATATGCGCGTTCGCTTGCGTCTGAAAACCCGATAAGCGTTAATACACATTGGGGTTCGATTCCTAAAAAACGAGGAATTTTAATAGATTGCAGTAATGGCAATTCCTTTTTAAACTGTCGCCAAAGTGTGACAACTGTTTCAGGAGGAGTATCGTCCCAATCCAGGTTATACTCCCATAGAGATTTAATTATCAGCTTAGCCAATAATACAACTGGTGCGGCAAAACCCATCAAATCCCAAAGACGAGCAATCGTCGAGAGAATGTTTCGTTTAGTACACGTTCTTTCGTCGGTGTGTACGACAAATACAAAATGATCAGAAGCGGGTATCCAATGAAGCCCTAGTATTTTTAGGTTTTCATCGGGATTAAATTCCACATGTTCCTTAACACGACGAGCTGTAGGAATCGTGGATAAAAACTTTGGAGAATTGGAAGAGAATTTTACAAGGTCGAATCCTCCGGCAGCGAATAACTGAATTAATTCCGTCGACAACTCGGTAGCTTCCTCAACTGATGAGCAACTGGTGACAAAATCATCCATGTAGAATGAGCCATTTTCCACCAAGTTTGCCGCGAGTGGGAAACGAGGTTTTTCATGCGTTGCGAGTTGGCGCAGTGAACGCATGGCCAAAAATGGGCTACAAGACATGCCGAAAGTGACGCGATTAAATTCGAACAATTGTAAAGGGTCACTTTTGTTAAATCTATACAGCATGCGCTGATAACGATGGCATTCTTCTTGCACTACGATTTGTAGGTACATTTGTTTTATGTCAGCGGTTATAGCTATTGCGAACAATCGGAAATTGAGGATAATGCGAAACAAATCACCTTGTAAATTCTTTCCGGTATGTAGGATGTCATTAAGCGAATAACCCGAATCGGATTTCATACTCGCGTCTAGCACCATGCGAATTTTAGTAGTAAGTTTATCTTCACGAACTACAATATGATGCGGTATAACGTAATGAGGTAAGTCAGAATTGTCGACCGGCGAAATGTACCCTTTCTGTAGGTATTCGCGTAATATTTTGTCATATTCTAACTTTATTGCGGGTTGAGATATCAAGCGGCGTTCGAGAGATCGAAACCTGCGTTCGGCGGCGGGTAACGATTCACCGAGAACAGAGGGACTGTTTCGAAACGGCAACGCGACGATATAACGACCTGCCGTGTCACGAGAGGTAGTGAGTTTAAAAATGTCCTCACACTCTTGTTCATCAGGCGTTGAAAACTTCTCATCTGGAATGTCTTCCAATTCGAAGAAGCGCGACAGGCAAAAATCATTATTTTGCGTGAACGTACAAAATGATTGCGTGGCGTTTATACTTGGGTTTTCAATCATCGTTGGGGCAGTACCCAAGATGAGATATCCCAAAGTGGTTTCAATAGCAAATGGCTGGCCGAGAGAACCTGATATTTTGTTTGCCTTTAGAATGCGAGCAAATATGTCACATCCCAAGATAATATCAATCTCACCGGGCGTACAGAATGTTGTGTCTGCTAAGGGCAAATTGTCAAGATACGACAAAGAGGAACGGTTAATGTTAACAGTAGGCAACTCACTGGTTATAGTTTCTACTACATATGGTTTAATCGTATACGACTGAGTGATGTCATAGCGGGAATGTAATTTTAAGCAAGTTACGCCATTTGTCACATTTCTTACGTCACCTATTCCCGTGACGTAAGTACTTGGAGATGACCGCACCGTAAGATTCAAGCGTGAACAGCATTTGCGCGTAATTATGTCCCTTTGGGAGCCGCTATCTATTAGAGCCCGTATCGTCTGTACCTGGCCCTTAGCGTCTCTGGTAGTGCAAACAGCCGTCCCTAAGAGTGCAGTAGTATTTGCACTAAGGCATGAATTTGTTACACATAGCGAAACCGGATTCAAAGAATTTAAGTTATCATTATCGGCATCTGCTTGTAACGCGGGAGATGGTATTGGGTCTGTTTGTGACTTCCGCCGATCAGTTTGTTTGAAATGCAATAAACTATTATGGTTGAGCGCGCATGTTTTGCATGTACTTTTTGATTTACAAGCTTTCGTGATGTGCCTAGTACTGAGGCAGTTCACACAAACACGAATATTCAATGACTTAATAAAGTTAAATCGATCGCGTGGTTCTAGACTTGTGAATTTAGAACATTGGTATAAAGGGTGCGATCCCTTTTGACAACAAAAGCAAATTTCGATGGAGTGATTATCGATTTTTTCGACATTAATAAATGCCTTTGCGGAATTAGTTTTTTGCGGTTTAGCGGTATAATTAATATTTGAGCCAAGACACAATGCGTCCCAAATAACTTGATAATTTGTACCAGTAGGCGTAATAGTTTTGCAAATATTCAATGCTTTTCCGGTTAATTTAGACATCAGATACTGCATCTTTTCAGTATTATCCAGAGAATCATTCAAATGTATAACCGAATTATATGTTTCATAGAAAAGAGGCCAATTATCTAATTTTCCGTCAAAGCACGCTATTTCCAAAGGCGGTAACTTAATTTGACGGCGAGGTTTCGCAACTGGATTGGACAGCATATTTGCTTCGGTATATTTAATAACCCCGAAGAGTTCTTCAAATGCATTTAATTGAGAGTATTCAGCAATTGCTTCCGGATTCAATTCCAGTTCGCAATCCACCTTTTCATCTAAAATTGTTATAAATTCAGAACGAATTTTTTCAACAGTAGTTGCGCCTGACAAAAAAGATTGGCGATTGTTAATGCTTTCCGAAGCTTTCCTTATCTTGTCATACACCGACTGTAAGCTTGCAAAGCTAGCTGATAGTTTAGCATTTAAACGTTTGAGACATCTTTCGTCCCGAGACGACCCCGATGACTCGCTTGTAGCCATTTTATTTATTCCGGTTATATTTTACAAAATATAAGACGATAAACAACTAAAAATGCGGTTAAATAATGTGTCTGTATTATTTATGCGGAATTAATTAATTAATATTTAATGAATATTCAATTAATTCACAGTGATCACCGCACGGGGTTAAATTGACTGGTGAGCTGTGAGAGGTTAACGGATACGCCGTGCACTACGTGGGTAAACAAAGTTATTTTATTTTTGCGTTTATTATCATTAACAAATTATAAATATTACGATCGTATTATTCTATTTGTAATGTAATCCAATAATATACACAATACGAATATTAAGAAATAATCGTATTATTTATAAGGTAGGTAATGCGATTTGATTAGCAAGATACAATTACATGAGTTATCAGAAATAAATATCAAAGCAGTGTCTTGTACTTATTTATTCTAACAGCGGGTAAATATGTTATTTCCAACCATAATACGATAGGTATAAAGAAACAAAATTACTCATGTAGGTAGGGTAAAAAAAACAAGCAAATTTCGTGAACAAGTGTAGTACTGCTTACATTGCTCTTGTAGTTTTTCATTGTTTCTAACTCAAAACATCATTTCACATCGTAAAAATAGTTAAATCGAGTGCGGGACTGTGGATTGTCCATCATCAACTGTTATCTCCGTGTGATTACTCTTATTTTAAGTGAAAAACTCTAATTTGTATATTCAGTGTCAAACTTTCAAGTGTCAACACTTTTTTCGTTATCGCAATTTTATAACAAAATCTTGATTTCTAAGCCTTGAATAACTTTTGAATAGTTTCATCATCAACCCTAAAGTTGGTTATAAGTGATATTTCGTTCTTTCTCCGCATATTTAAGCGTTTAAACGCATAAAAAGTGCAACTGTCATCCTAGGATAACCATAGACAATTAAAACTCCCACATAGATCTTTAAAACCATAGAAGTATATATTTTATAGATAGTGAACAATACTGTCGTGCATAGATAAACCATAGAAGGACTGCATAGATAAACCATAGAAGGACTCTAATATCTAACTGATTAATTAATTAATAAATGGACTCACAGGGATTCATCAGTATGGCGAGAGACGCGGTTGAGGCTTTAACTGAATTAATAATAGACCCAAGTAGCAAACTCAACAAGGATCAAATTGCGAAAATGATTCCGAAAACCAACGCTATTCTTGGAACCATTGCGCAAATGGCTGCAAAAATGGCAGCACTCGAGGGTGAGTTAATAGCAATCAAAACATTAACCTCCAAACCTAACTCACTAGAAACTACATGTGAAGCAGCCGATGAACTTGAAGAGAGAAAGATAAGAGCAAACAATCTTATAATTATAAACGTTCCCGAGAGCTTAAAACTGAACCTAATAGAAAAAATCGAGGATGACAATTTACAAATAACAAATATTTTAAAGAAAATAGATAACAACATAGAACCAAACTCAATCAACACCTTCCGTCTTGGGGCAGTGAGGCCTGATAAATCGAGGCCCATTAAAGTTGTCTTAAGAAACTCGACTGAAGCAATGACTATCCTCCGGAAAAAAAACTTTTACCTGAACAACTCCCCCGTCAAAATTTTTTCCAACCAAACACCAAATCAAAGAAAATACTTGTTGGACCTACGTCATACAATGGAAAGTCGGATTCAAGGAGGTGAAGTCGGGCTAACCATTAAATATATCAACAGCAAGCCGACAATAGTTAAGTCAACTCCAAAAAACTCAAAAACATCAATGGATACGGCCAAAACATCCGGGGCTGCCGCACCAAACTCTTAGAGTTGCAAACTAGCATTCCATTATTTCAAAACATCGATGTATTTCTTCTAACCGAAACCTGGCTTGATCCTGATATTCATACCGAGGAACTTGGATTTACATCTTACAACACCTACCGCCTTGACAGAAATCCAGCCACCAGTAATAAAACCAGAGGAGGAGGAGTTCTCATATCTGTTACAAAATCACTGCCATCCACTCTACTAATATGCAAACATCTAGATGTGGAACAGGTATTCGTGTTACTAAAAACTAAATCAGGCAAAATTATACTGGGATGTGTCTACATTCCTCCTGGATCCAACATCACAGTCTACAGAAACCACATTGATGACCTCGAAACCTTTAAAAATAAATACCCTGATGCCAGAACAATTCTATTTGGTGATTATAATATCCCTAGCATTGACTGGATAAATAAGAACTCTTATAACAACTTAAGTCTGCCAGAAAATGCTCGCAAAATAATAGACATGACGAACTTACTCTCTCTACATCAAGTCAATCAAGTCTACAATACATATAATCGACTGTTGGATTTAGTATTCTGTAGTGACCTCTCAATTCACATAGTTAAATCAGTTGATGAGCTTCTCCCCCTAGACTGCCACCACCCCGCTTTAAGCATAACCATTACGACAAATAACTCACCAGACGACACAACTATTCTGCCTAACCTTACTTATAACTTTTCCAAAGCTGACTACCCAAACATGAATCAATATCTTGCAAATGAAGACTGGTCATTCCTTCACCACAACAATGACATTAACCAGAATCTTGAATTATTTTATGCAATTATTAACAGGGCCATCGAAAACTATGTACCACTTTCACACTTCAAAGAACCAAAATTCCCGAAATGGTTCACTGGTGAGCTAATTAACCTAGTTATCTGTAAAAAAATTGCACACAAAAACTTTAAAGAATCAAACTCCCCTAATGACTATAAGATATTTCACAATTATAGAAATCAATGTAAAAAACTGTCAAAAAAATCGTACTATAATTATATAAATGGAATTGAAAAATCTATACCCTCTAATATAAAAAACTTTTTCACACATGTTAACTCCCTTAGAAAAAATAAGCAAGGTTTACCCATCTCAATGCACTTTAAAGATAAGAGTAGTACTGATATGAAAGTAAAAGTTAACTATTTTGCTGATTACTTCAAAAGCGTCTACGACGAAGATATCCCAGTCAATTATGTACCACCTCCTTCCCTTCATGGGGGCATACATATCCCTGCTGTACACATCAATATAAACGACGTTAAAACAAAAATTAAATCTTTAGACAAAAATAAGAAGGCCGGACCTGACAATGTGCATCCCAATATCCTTATTAATTGCATTGCTTCACTGGCGGAGCCGATTTGTATATTGTTTAACCAGTCCCTCGACACAGGTTGCTTCCCTGACATTTGGAAACGTTCTTATCTAACACCTGTATTCAAAAAGGGTAATAAAAGTGATATCACCAACTATAGACCAATATGTAAGCTATCTGTAATCCCGAAACTCTTTGAAAAACTATTACTTGATCAAATTTCCCCATGTATTAACCATCTCATTGTTCCGAATCAACATGGATTTTTTTCAGGCAGATCAACTCTAACTAATCTTTCGTTATATGAAAATTATATATCAAACGCATTAGCTAACAGAACTCAAGTCGATTCCATATATACAGATTTTATCAAGGCCTTCGACAAAGTATGCCATAAAATTCTACTGGCTAAGCTACGTAATCTAGGTATTGATGGAAAACTTTTAGACTGGTTTGCAAGCTATCTATCTGATAGGGTACTACTTGTAAAAATTAATTTGTTCCTTTCCAATCAATTTGTAGCTACCAGTGGTGTACCACAAGGGTCTCATTTAGGCCCAATTTTATTTTTACTGTTTATAAACGATATTATTGATATATTCGATAAAGATGTAAATGTGTTGCTTTTTGCAGATGATTTGAAAATATTTAAAATAATTAAAACTGCCGAAGATTGTATCTGTCTACAAAATAATTTAAACAAGTTAATAAATTGGTGTTCTTTTAACAAACTTTTTCTGAACATAAATAAGTGTCATTCGATAAGATTTTACAGAATAAGTCAACCAATAATTCATCCGTATGTACTTGATAACTCTACCCTTACCCCTGTCGAAGAAATTAATGACCTGGGCATAATTTTTGACTCTAAATTAAATTTTATATCCCATATAAACACAATCAGTAACAAAGGAATGAAAATGCTTGGCTTCATTCTTCGAAATTCTAGAGGTTTTAGGAATATTTCTACTTTAAAACTTTTGTATACATCCTTAGTACGTAGTCAAGTCGAATATAACTCCTCGATCTGGTCCCCCCATTTTAAAATACATTCAGATACAATCGAAAAAATTCAACACAAATTCCTAAGACACATAAATTTTAAACTCGGTATTCCCATTGAAAACATAAATTATAATTACTTGATGAAAGAATTAAATTTAATAAAACTCTCAGATCGAAGAATTATATCTGACTTAATATTTATGTTCAAAATTGTAAATGGTAGAATAGACTGTCCTGATTTAACTAAGCTCGTCGACTTTCATGTGCCTACTAGAGCAACTCGCTCCAAAATGCTATTTAAATGTAACAACACCAGAACTGAGTACATGAAAAACTCACTTGTACCTAGGTTACATGAAGTTAGTAATAGATACGCAGATGTGGCGGATCTGTTTAACTGCACGGAAGCTAGTTACAAGAAGGCTATTCTATCAAATATTTTCAATCAATAAGTATACATTTTATTTTACACTAGTATTATATGTTATTGTAGCTCCTTGTGTCACTTCTCAACCAAATGCCACATCTAACTTATTCTCTCTCTTTTATTACATCTTATGTACAACTATGATATTGTGACATGTAATCTGTATTTATGGTATATTTATACCGTTAATGTTAATAAATATCAAACTGCGGGAATGCGGGTAATTATTTATATGCAGTATTGTAAACGTAATCACACTCTGCTGGATTATTATCTACTAATATTATGGTTCAAAAATGTCAGGCTCGTTTGGATCAAGATGAATGAGATAGTCAAGATGAATGAGATTGTGTGTGTAGAGTGGATTTGATATGTGCGAAGATTGACTGACGAAGGACCTTGATTTTTATGTTACTGTTTACTGCTTGGAAATGAGAAGAACATATGCTGCATAGAAAGGAAAGGACTCACCGAACAGGATAAAGAACTTGTATGCTGGCAATTTTGTCTGCTTTCTCCCCATCCAATAGGCACAGAAACAGCAATAGGCGTGCGTTTCGTTTACACGGCGGAACACGGCGGAATTATGTCAATGTCGATTCAGCGGGAGCACAGTGGCTAAAGTAGGTATATGTTGCGGCGCGGGCTGTTAATTGCAGACTGGAGCACGTGGTGATAATATTTTTAGGTGCGGATTTTGGAACAAAGTAGGACAGGATTTGCGACAATATTAATACCAATCCCAAGCAGTAACAGTATGTATGCGTGCTATGTAGGTGTGTGTATGTGTAGGTATGTGTATTGGCGTAACCAAAGACCGATGATAACGTTTAGACTCTCGATCTATATCTTCACAGTGGCTCCACTAGGACAACTAAATCTATTATTTTATTTATTCTATCTACGAGTATATAATGAGGACATCAAAATTGTAACGCAAAAAACAGGAAAAAATTCTATATTTAACATAAAAGCAATAATTAAAAACAAATACAATGACACCGCTTACTATATAGTAGAAGTAGATAGCACAACCAGGAAGATCCTATTAAATAAAGAAAAAATAAACATTGGCTACCAGCGAGTTACGGTTGACGACGCCATCCCAGTGGTACAATGCTACTTCTGTCTACGCTACGGACATACATCAAGAAATTGCAACCAGAAAGAGAAAAACAACTTGCCTTCCTGCTCGCACTGTGGAGCTGCACACCTCTACAAAGAATGTCCAGCTACAACAAATCAACCGAAGTATGCAAACTGCACTTTTCAAAATGACAGATTTCAACTGTCATTTCCTACTAATCATAATGCGACTGATAAAACCAACTGTATGTATTATAAAAAAATGCTGGCATTCGCACAACAGAACATTGAATACTAATTTGGATTCAAGGTATAGTTTTCATAGTGACTCATGTTTATTATTGTCAATATATTATGTATGTACTTGCACAATCAAAATTTTAAAAGCTAACAAAATTATTAATGCTATGACATATGCTTTAAAAAAACATGATGTGTCTTATCAATCTGCATTATATAAAACAAGTATACTTACTATTAAAACTGAAAATCCTAAAATATATTCAAAAATGATACTAATTTTTTTTTTGAAATGTCCATAATCAAACTAACTGTCAAAATTACAAAAAAATACTTGGCTTACGCAGCAAAATTTGGAATATTGTTATAAATTTTAAAGATCTCTTTAAAATTATCTCATGTCTGTTCTCAACGTCTTACATTTACGTATATATTTCGGAATATCCACAAGATATAAAAAATAATAATTCTATAGTCTTCACATTAAAAAAACGTCATATTTTTCATCATTCTACATACTATAAAATCAGTATATATATATTTAAAACTAAAAAAATTAAATCATTTTATATATTGATGATAAAAAACCTGAATATTTTCTTCATGATAAAACATTTCTACATACTACATTTTTATGTTTCTTTTTCCATTACATTACGTCTACATTCAACATTTCTATATTTCTGCCAGAAAATAGATAATACAATACCAATACACAGTTGCGTTTACCGAAGGCTAGTAAATTATAGACTGCTAAAGTCTAATTATAGATATATTATTTCAAAATTATTATTATATATATTTTTTTTTTTTAAAAGAAAGACAAACATTCCCGGGTTACGAATAACCCAACAATGTTTGAAAATCTCCTACTACCACCACAGAAAGCCGAAAATGTTGCTTGTGTTGTGATGGAGGACTTAGCCAGCCGAGGAATCGAACATGCGACGCCCGGGTGGGACCCAAGCGCTATGCCCACTCAACCACTGACCGGTATATACATTACTAACCCATGTTTCACGCTGCCAATATTCTATATGCAATAAATCTCTACAGTATATGTTCACTTGTACTATTGATATATGTAATATGTACTATTCTACTATTGATATTGTATTACTATTTGATATATGCATCACGCTGCCAATATTCTATATGCAATAAATCTGTACAATATATATTCACTTGTACTATTGATATATGTATGTATGTACTATGTACTATTCTACAATTGATATTGTATTACTATTTGATATATGCATCACGCTGCCAATATTCTATATGCAATAAATCTCTACAGTATATGTTCACCTGTACTATTGATATATGTATGTATGTATGTACTATATACTATTGTTCTATTGATATTGTATGTACTATTGATATATACATCACGCTGCCAATATTCTATTTGCAATAAATCTCAACAGTATATGTTCATTTGTACTAGTGATATATTCATACATACGCTATCTCATATTGAAATCATTATCAAAAGAAGAACGAATCAAATTAATTTTTGCTGTCAATTAAACAAACACTCACTATGTCTCCGAGTATTATCTAAACATAAAATAAATCTTATAGAAAAAATCACCTACAATTCCAGATATGAACTGAAATCGAGCAAGAATACCGTAACACAAATTATGTGCATTACTAATTATTCATTTACTCGTAAAATTATATACCACACCACATATCACACCACATATCACACCATATATCACACCTAAATAAACACAATGGAAAATTTTAACTTAGGTGAAATTGATTTAAATCTAAATATAGAAGAATACGTATGTGAATCAGCCAGTGAGTGTAATAAGATCTATAACAATACAATAAATAGACTAACTATCTTATACCTAAACATAAGAAGTATAAATAGAAACATGGATGAACTTCTGGTATCCCTAAATACATTATGTTCTCAACCAGATTTCATAATACTATCCGAGGCGCATATACATGCAAACATAAATATACCAATCATCCCAAACTACAAAAATTACAACACAAATTATCAGATTAATAAAAATAGTGGAATTGTAGTATATGCTAAAGAAAAATTTACTGATATCAATAATACCAAAATACACATATCCAACGCAAATTGTTTGTCATTTAATTTTGTTTTAAATAACGTACCATTCAATATAATCTCAATATATCGAACACACAGCTCTGATGTACCTATATTTATAGAAGAATTAAAAAAAATACTATGTAACAAAAAACATGTAAATTGTATCGTAGTAGGTGATTTTAATATTAATATTAGTCCAAATAACCACGGTAAAAATAAAATAGATTATGTTTATGCTATGAATGAAATGAACTTTAACGTAACGTAAATAATTTCACGAGAGAATTTGCAAACCAATCGCCATCATGCCTGGACCACGTATGGAGCAATAATTAAACACATAGAAAAAATTAAATCTATTATATGGAAAAATGATATAAAAGATCACCATACAAATATTTTTATTTATAATCTAAATAAAAACTCAGGATCAAATAACTCTAGAAAAAATATTAACATAATTTCCAAACTAAACAACTTAAAATTAAATAAAAAATTATGCAACGAATCTTGGTCCTCAACACTAAATTGCCAAAACCCTGACACGTGCGCAAAATTCTTTGAAGAGACTTTAAATGCTCATATCGCAGACTGTACAACCTTTATAAATAATCAACCTAGTTCTAAATTAAGGAAAATTAAACCATGGATTACGCAAGGATTACTCATATCTATCCGGAAAAAAGAAAAACTCTTCGTACATACAAAAAAAAATCCTACCAATAGTCAAGTAAAAAACGAATACAAAATATTCCGGAACATGCTCATTAAAATTATCAAAGACACAAAACAAAAATATTACAGGGAGAAGATAATCCTCACAAAGGAAAACCCTAAAACATGGAACACTCACTATAAACGAAATAATGAATAAAAATAAGTCTACAATAAATATCATAAACAAAATATTCAGCTGTAGAACGAATTAATTTACCCAGAAATTTAGGAGGTAGAGGTATAGTCAAAATAACATCTTTAAAACATAATCAGGTAGAAATGCTAAGAAATTTTTTCCATAGGAAAGCTGATAGTTCAGAAATGCACAAAATAATATGCAAGGCAGATAGAAATATTTCACCATTAAATTTATACGACGAGAATGCCAGCATTCTTATAAATACCAACCAGGAATTATTAGATTCCTGGTCAAATAAAATTCTTCACGCAAAACACTTCAATTATCTCAACCAAACATATGTTGACAAATTTTCGTCAAACAAATGGTTGAGTATTGGAGAGTTGAGCGCAGAAATAGAAGGCTTTATGCTTGCCATACAAGATAGAGTCATTAATACTAAAAATTATAGGAAGCATATCATCAAAGATGCAAATCAAATTGATGATTTATGTAGAAAATGTTTGGCATTTCCGGAAACTATAGAACATATTATATCGGGATGTTCTGTATTAGCGCCGTCCGAGTATACATTTAGGCACAATCAAGTTTTAAAAATAATTCACCAAAGTTTGGTAATTAAACATAACTTGATTGACTGCCGTAATGTACCATATTATGAATATGAACCAAATTCATTTTTAGAAAATGAATTTTATAAAATTTATTATGATAAAACTATTCTGACAGACAGAAAAATTAGTCATAATAGACCCGATATAGTTTTACATGACAAAATTAAGAAAATAACTTATATAATTGATGTCGCTATTCCAAATTCTTGTAATATTCAGAAAACTGTTTCTGAAAAAATAAGAAAATATACAGATTTAGGAAATGAAATTAAAAGAATTTGGCATTCTCAGACTATAAAAATATTACCATTTGTTATTTCGGCTACTGGCATTATACCTAGCTCTCTCATTCAAAATTTAGGCGTATTAGATTTGTCAAAAAATTTGTACATAAAAATGCAAAAGTCGGTCATTTTAAATACATGTAGGATTACGAAAGATTTTTTAAATATTTATATTGAGGGATCAGTAGGATTTATCGGACCAGTTAGGATTTCATCAGAGCCGAACCCTCTGATATGAAAATATCTGGAGTCGGTGAAATATTTTCCCATTATGTTTCTGGTGGATTTACGTATTGTTCTTGTATTGTTTTATTCTTATATAGTGCACTTACATTGCGTTCATTTACTAGATATTCATTTGTGGAAAAGTGTGTGGAAGGGTTTAGTCTTTCATTTGGGAAAGATTCAACCCGGACATAAAATCTGGAGCACCGTAATAAAATGGAACTAATATAAATGCTATCCGTGAACCAAAAATGTGCGCAAATATTTTCAACAAATTTTTCACTACCGTCGGTCAAAATCTTGCATATAAAATTGACCAAAATTATCAACCTGATGATATACATGACGATAAAATAACAAATAACAATCTCTCAATTTTTAAACCGACTACAGAAAAAAATATTGAAAACATAAAAATACAATATACAATCACTACACAATACAATATACAATCACTTAAAAATGGTAGTGCGCCAGGATACGACGGTGTAACCACAGAAATCTTGAAAAAATACTGCAATTTCCTAACCAAACCGATTACGCATATAATTAACGTTAGCACTAAATATGGAATATTCCCGTCAAACTACAAAAAAGCCATTATAATCCCAGTATATAAATCCGGAGATTCAAAAGAAGTAACCATTTACCGCCCAATATCCTTACTATCCAACATTGCAAAAATATACGAAAAAGTAATAAAAAAACAAATTACTGATTATACAGATAGCCAAAAATGTATTAACCCTAGTCAATATGGTTTCAGAGATAAACTTAGCACACAAGACGCAATTGAAGAATTAACTAAGCTTATTTACAAAACATTAGATAAAGGCAAAAAATGCTTAAGTATATTCATTGACCTTCGTAAAGCTTTTGATAGTGTCTCACATTCAAAATTAATTAATAAACTAAATAGTATAGGAATAAATGGCAAAGCTAAATCATGGTTAAAAAGCTATCTCTATCAAAGAACTCAACAGGTAAAAGTAAACAACAAACTAAGTGAAATAGAAAATATAGATTTTGGAATTCCACAAGGAACAGTTTTAGGACCTTTTCTATTCATTTTATATGTAAATGAACTTTTTGAACTCCCAATCATTGGAAAAATTATAGCATACGCAGATGATACAGTGATAACTATTGAAGGAAATTCTTGGAATGAGATCGAAATATTAGCTAATAATGCAATCAATATCGTTAAAGTATGGTTTGACGAAAACTTATTGACACTAAATGTCGAGAAAACCCATTTTATACCTTACAGCCTAACAGAGAATATCTCAAATAAAAATCTAAATATAAAAATTCACGAAAGAAATTGCCTCCTTAGAATCGCACCCTGTAACACAAACTGTATATATATTAGTAGTAAAGAAGAAATAAAATATCTTGGAATAATTATCGATAAGAACATCAAATGGAAAAGTCAAATAAATTCCACAGTAGACAGAATGAGAAAACTAATCTATATATTTTTTAGATTAAGAAATACTGTATCATTAAAAACACTAAAATATATTTATTATGCACTTGCGCACTCTGTACTACAATATGGAATCGTGGCTTGGGGGGGTGCATACAAAGCAACCCTTCTCCCATTGGAAACAATTCAAAATTTTTTAATAAAAATCATTCTAAAAAAAGCCCTACGACTACCCAACTATAAATGTTTTTCAAGATTTCCCGGTTCCCCCACCTACAAAAATCTATGACAAAATTGCACTTTTACAAATATATAAAGATTTCTTTAGTAAAAATAATTTACCAAAATTAAATATAAGCAAAAGAATTCACCCGCCATAACACAGGGTCTTCCCTAGCATGGAGGGCGAAATATCATAAAAAACTATATGTACCTTAAATTTTTCATGTATTAAATAAATAAATAAATAAATAAATAAGAATAATATCTGTTGGAGGATTTACCGTGCCACTAGTGCGAACCACAACAGCGCAGCATCACTATGTATTCAAGGGTATAAAATTATTTAATAAATTACCCCTTTATATACGATCGGAAGAAAGCTACGAAAAATATAAAAAAAAAAAATTACAATATTCTAGTACCACCTCATAACTTAAATTATGTTATATTATATCTAGAAATAAGTATTGAATATTTAGAAATATGTTTTTGCCTTATCAATACTTAAAATCATTTATTTTAACTAACCTTTATTTTTATTACTTTTATCTGTATTTTCTCATGAAATCACTAATATTTTTTGTTAAATTACTAATATTTTTTTTTTTAATTTAAACAAATGTATTTTTTTTTAAGTTGTCCTCTCCTAAACACAAGCAGATGCTTTATTAGGAGAGTGATTGAAATATTAATGTATATATTATGTTATAAAACTGTAACCTTGTTAAATTTTTTATTAATAAAAAAAAATAAAAAAAAAAAAAAATAAAAAAAAAAATAAAAAAAATTCTTTGACTCTTTTATACGCTCATGGAGCTTTTAAATGGGGCACATCGTTTAATTTGGTGAGCACGTTTTAAACATAGAAATTGTAACATTAAAATGTTGATATCATTTGTACATTTGTTTGCTAAATTATGTGGGCGAGGAATAGGAGAGTTTGCTACATAATTGGTTTGTGAATGGTTACGTTGAAATAGTTTCTTATGCTTACTGAGTCGAGTAGGAAGATACTCTTAAATTGACTTCACTCAAGAGTTTGCAACAGTCGGGCTCCGAATTTACAATTAAAAAAAAGAAATATACGTCTTTAATCCTTCGCCGATCCTTAAGTGCATGTATTTTTAACATATAAAAAAGTGTAATCGTAGAAATTTTCGCCCAATTCTTTTGACATTTTTTACATGAATTTTATGGTGAGGTAACCAAATTAACGAATTATACTTACTTTAATGGACTACGAAATAATGAGACAAGATACAATTTTCATAACAGTAATTAATGGTTTTCACTAAAAATCCTAATGATTTCATGCTATTGTGTGTAATGTGAATTTGTGTATGTGGTAAACGAATTCTAGGTTTTCATCAAATGTAACTACGAGCTCTTTTATTTTAGTTAATATCTCTTATTGTGTATGGTCTATTTCATAGTTTCTGCAGAAAGTTATTGACTTACATTAGTTAATATTTAAAAAATAAGATTATTAGTTACACACCAAATACACAACACGAATAAAAAATATAAAGGTTATTCCTTTGTAAATGTTGATGTCATCAGAAAAGAGCATAAATGTAATATTTTTGAAGCATGGAGTGGGAAGAGTACAAGACTATCTTGCGGTGGGCTTTTAGAGGCATATAATTCTTTTGATTTTGTCGTTTTAACTTTAAGAAATTCTTTTCTTGCACTCGCAGGTAGCTAGCGAACCAAATTAGCAAAGTATCATAACACATTATGAAACTCACTGGAATATTATATCGTTTAAATTTAAATCATCTCTCTAAACAAACGAACAGAACACACAAAAATTAATCCCTGTGAATTTTTTCGTCCATACCTTTCCCGAAAAAAATCTTTTACGTATTTTTACCGCTTTATGATAATTCTGTTTTGCGTAAAACTTGAGTTAGGAAAGAACCGCATAATCTGACATCCGTACGAATAAACAGGGAACCTTGACTGTAAATAATGAAATCTGTTTGCTAACAAACGGAACCTTCATTTACATTAATGCAAGCAAATTTATTATCTCCTTAATCCCATAGTACCGGAAAGTTAAATTTGTTTTCTAAAGTTCTGCGCGACTTTATTAAGCACATCTTTAATTGAATTAATAGAGTTTTAGAACACCTGGAATAAATTGAAAGTAGTAGTTTGTATGTTTAAAGTTTAGCGATTACAGGGTGTAACTGCACGTACCCGAAGGATTTTAACCAGCGATTACTGAGCATATTTACAGTGAAACAGTAGATGTCATTTTGATGTCGGTTGATAATTTTTTTCTATAAAAAAACAAATATTTTTCAATAACACGTCACTGCTGATAACACTCTTACACGTCGTGTCGGGATCATTTGATACGCGTGCCTTTTAGAGTGTTACCGTGCTGCTGGAACGAGACAGAGCGCTTATCACGTTTCCCGCCAGGCTAAACCAGACTACTCAGTTGCGACGTGCGATGGGAAAATATTTTTATTGTTTTTAATAGAAAAAAATCATCGGACAGCAAAAGGACATCTACTTGTTTACTCCAAATATGCTCAAGAAATGCTGGTTAAAATGCTTTGGATATATGCTGTTGCACTCTGTATATTGAATTTTCTCGAATGTTTTCATACTTGAGAGAAGTAATAAAGAATATTAGTAAGTTGACATTTTAAATGTTATAACTTTTTTTTTATTCTCACTCTCTCATGTAGAATCTAAATGTGTAGCTTTTTAACTATTTGTTTCTAGAACGTCGGTCTTATTTTAAAATTCGAGAAACCAGCGAAACAATTTTCCAGAATCCCAACTGCTCCCAACCGTCTGCAGCCAGTGAGACTATGGAATTTATAGTTGGGGTATATTGTGAGGCAGAAGGTAGCGGGGAGGGAAGGAAATGGTGGGGAAGTACCTAGCTATTTTGATATGGTCACCAAACACGGCTAAAGCCATTTCAATCAAAGTTTCAATTCTGAATTGTGGTCTTACACCAGGGCGATACTGAGAGTATCTTCCACTCTGGAACGTGCTGCAAATATATTAAGTACACCTATATTATTTTTAACGAATACATTGCTTTTAATTAGGGCAACGCCTGAGGCCCTAGACTGGCTCGCTAGATGTCCCCCTTCGACTTAGATGTCCCCCTTTGACCCCCCACCATACGATATAAGAAGAATTAGTAAATTGTAAAAGGCCACAAATCAATAAAATAAAATTCACGTAAGCATGAGGAATTTCATCCCGTGACCTCTGGGATGCTAGTCGGGAACCTTACCCTTTTACCACTGTCTTATATTTCGCTTTTTCAATAGCCTTACTGAAAAGCGAACAAAGTGATTTTTTAAAGTTGTTTTGTAAAAATACTACTTTATATAATGCATAATATAAAGAAGAAAAAGGACAACTGCCGAGACGAAAGTTAAGTCTAAAAAAACTCTAATTAAACAGTAATATTAATATCCTTTATAAATTAAATCTGTTGAGAGGGGTGATGCCCCCAAGATCAACCTTAATTTAGAGGTAGGTATTCTAAAAAATTAAGGTGTAATACTTTTCATTAAAATAATTGAGTAGGTCCCCGTAAAATTTGGGAGCTGTAAAACGGAATCAAACCATATTACGAGTAGGTACATTTCTGGGGTTAATCTTTTTATTCGCAATCCAATCATTCCATTTGTTACCGAAGAAAATCTCGTAAAAGATATTTAAGTAATTTGGGATGAACTTTAAAGTTTGATTACAAGCTTAGAAGACAGTTCTTTTTTAAATTGTTCATTTATTAATTTGTTTTCCTAATTTGTCGCCGTGAAGTACATTATTTTATCTCAACGTGTAGGGAGCGGTGTGAAAGGCGTGAAGCGGTGTGCTAATTGATCTAATTGCCAATTAGAAGTTTCATCATTAACTGTTAAAGACGTTCATGCAATGAAACTGTGGTGTAACTGACTGCCTCCGATAATCAAAAGAAAACTCCCTTGTAAAAAATTAACTAACAACGAGATAAAACCTTATTTCCCAATAAACATTAATCACACCTACTAATTTTGGTTGTCGGTTATGTACCTAATGAAATTCTAAGTAATGCGTGAAATTTTAATTTTGAAAATTTTAACTACTTTTCAGAAACTCGTCATATCAGATAGGCGATAAAAGTAGACACGAACATAATTTTATGAATAAAATACCAAATGTCTATTTCTTTGTTCAATATATGATATTTCAACTATCTTGACAGATGCGGTTAGATGTTGTAATTTTTCAAGTTGACTAACATTCGATGGATTAATTTCTGTGTTAGAGAGGCCATGGTCTTGGGGAAAATCTTTATTTTATTAATACTTTCAGCTTCAAAAATCCAACAGTTATACTATCCCGTGATTTTTCACGGTTCTGAGATAGTTTTAAATAATTTAAGATCGTCTATTATTCTATTAAGCTTGTGCTCATTTTGAAACCGCAATACCTTGGCATCTAACACGTTTTTAACACACTTCTGCGTCATTATTAATTTGGGAGTACCGCCGCCCTGGGAAACATTTAATGGATAACCAACATTCCTGCTGTAGGTCACGTAACGCGGTCAGTGGTTTGCGTTTGATGACCTAGCAGAGACGCCCGGGGTTCATGGGGTGAGGTTTGTCTAGGTCTTGGTGGCAAACGCTTTTTAATAAGACAGATTTACAACGTGAAAAAACGATCTCCTACAATATCTCCAAAAAACTACCAATCTTGTTAAAACTTGGAAGCAAAATAGCTCTATTATGCATGTATATTAACCGTGTTCGAATTAATTACAGTTATGGTATCGGTTAGGTGGCGAACAGAGACACGTAATAATATGTAACAGAGCGAGAATAGATTTGACCCGGTATTATAGTCGTAATATCAGTAGCCGAGCGGACTCCACGGCAAGACTGGGCAAATACGTCGTGTCATATTGTGAACATTTTAATATACTTACATTCTCGAAAAATTTTTTTTTATAAGTTTTTATTCCAGTAAAAAAGAAAATAACATTTTCACTTACTTAACTAGAATATTGAATTTATACATAGTTTTTACATTTCATAACCTTAAATTACATTAGATTGCAGTACTAACATTTACATAACATTATATTACCATACGATATTATTCACTTTCACTACTTTGTTTTTTGTGAATAAACACGAATAATTTTTTTTTGAATTTGCACATACTTTTTTGTTTTTGATATCATCTGGAAGGCAATTATATAAGTTGGCCCCCTCGTGACTAATTGATTGCTTACCGTAGTTAGTATGAATGGTGTTTAAACGTATGTTATCGTGTTGTCGTGTAAAATGTTTGTGTACTTGGGACGTTTTAATGAATTCTTTGTTTGTATGTATGAGTTTATTATTTATTTTGTATATAAGGAGACATATATTGTACTCGTATAATTTTCTTAATGTTGGCAGTTTTGTTTCCAAATATAATTTTTTTGTGGATGTTTTGGATTCGTAGTGAAATAGTTTTTTGATTAGCTTATTTTGAATTACCTGTAATTCATTGATGTATGTTTCATACGCATTTCCTCAGATTTCAATCAGGTAATTTAGTTGTGAGTGTACGAGACTATAATATAAACTTTTTTAAATTTGAACATTTTTCGATTGCATTTCCGGCACTTATTATTATTACTTGTAGTATGATTATTATCAAACGACTTCGGTTCAACCACAGCGAAAGAATGCGAAACTTTATTTTTATTATTATTAACTTTACTATCTAGTCCGGTTCGTTCAAGAATTTTAACATGCGAACGAATATATTCTATTAAATCGGTATATGTAGGTATATCTTTCTCCCGTATAGACATTTCGAAATTTTGCACCAATTGTATATCTAATTTTTTCAGTGCAATATGTAGAATTATAAAGTCTGTTAGGTCATCAATACCTAATTCCTTGAGCGCAGACATGGAAGACGCAAACCGTTCAATAAAATTATTTAAATCATTTGAGTTAGAAGGTGCCAATAATTTTAAATTTAATATATTGTTCAGGTAAAAGGTACCTAGCACGCGCTTGTCTTGATATTTCTTTTCGAGAGCATTCCAAATTACAAAATAGTTTTTTTCATTCGGAAGTACTCCAGCAAAAACCGATAACGCCTTTCCTTGAAGTTTTCCTATCAAATATTGCATCTTTTGCGAAGTATTCAAATTTTCATTAGAGTGGATGTTTAATTTAAAAGCTTCGTAAAATACTGACCAATTCTCTTGATTTCCGTCGAAGGATGGCATATCGATCGCTGGAAGCTTAATAAATTGGGAATTATTTAATTTCTGCGTACCACCTAAATCTTGCTTCGCCACAATACTTTCGCGTATACTAACTACAAAGCAGTACTTATTTTCGAATTTATTCCATAAATCGAAATTTATATTATAGTTTGGATCCCTTTTTAATTGGAGCGAAAGAAAGTCATCACAATACGTGTTAAATTGTGAATAATATGTAGCTACATTAACCGTTTGTTTAACGAACTCATCCGAACTCCTTGTCTCTCTATCAGCGATAATTTTTGCTTTCTCATATAACTCATTGAGACGATTATGCATCAAATTAATTTTAGATTCTAGTAATTTGATTTTAACTAGATCCTGAGTACCATCACTCGTCGCCATGATTAATTCTATGTAGGAATTTTAATGCAACAATAATTACAAACGTATGTCGGTATAAACGAATTTACAAAATATAAAAAGCAAATAACATTAATTTGCAAGTTAAATATATTAATTTGCAGGTAAAATATATTAATTTTAAATACCCCGTAATTAGGTTAATCAGGCTCGAAAGAACCAAAAATGGTGTCGCGAAACTGCGACTCCACTATAAAATTGGCGGTTATGCTTCAGAGCAAAGCCCTGACGCAACCCTCAAAGGACCAGTCCCGATAACTACGCAGTCGCTATGTTATATGGGACGATTAGATAGCATGCACTCGCAAAACCTGATGGATAGTCAGTCGATGATCAGATCTGGGCTTTTGGACAATTAGATAAGCCCAGAACGGAAAAGGGAAATGGGACTCACCAGTTGCAGATGGGGCCTCTCTGATCTCCAGGTTTTGGTGCACTTCACTATGTTTAATAACTTGCAATATTATTTTTGCAACAGTATAGGCTCAATATGTGCTCCCTGTCTGAGACATTAATTTGTACTGAGCTTGAAATAGTGTCACCTCTTCTTCATGCAACAATTGCTCTTTTTCAAGGTGACATTTTGGGATAGGAATATTAGGTAGGTGGGATAAAATCAGGAATTTGACATATTATACCCACCAAGTCTGCAAATGCAATACCCAACCAATCCCATATAATAATGCGCAAACAGTGCTTACTATTTTGATTGTTAATGCTTACGAATTGCTTTCTATTGCTAAGATATGATTTGAATAGTTTAAGTCCAGGACCAACTACACCAAGTTTCTCGAGTTTCTTGAGAAGTATATCATGGCTTAGGTACTGTATCAAAGGCTTTTTGAAGGTCAACTATTATAGATAAAATATAATTTCCACCATCAATACCACTCCTAAGTTTACTGATTAAGTCGTTTATTGCTGCAAGTGTGTTCGATTTTTTCCAAAAGCCATATTGTTTTTAGAAAAGAATGATTTTTTTAACAGAAAATTGTTTAATCTTTCCTAGATTACACGTTCAAATTTTTTTTATAAGATTGGTAAGATTGAGATGGGTATGTAGTTTGAGGTATTTGTTTTGAACCCACCTTTGTGAATTGGTATCACTTTGGCAATTTTACAGCTGTCTGGAAAGGTTCCCTCTTTAAAACATTGGTTTATCAATTTTGATAATATAGGAACCAATTCCGTTGAGAGACTTAGCACTGTCTTGTATTTGAATTTATCGTAACCGGCGCTCGCATTTGATTTCAATGAATTTAATATAATAGTGGAGAATAATTGTGGAGTCAGCAATCTTTATTACATTAAACTCAATCAGGGTCAGAAATTTTGCTCCCTGTCAAATGACTTGAAAACACGGATTATCTGAGATACCATTTTTTTTTTAAAGAAAGACAAACATTCCCGGGTTACGAATAACCCAACAATGTTTGAAAATCTCCTACTACCACCACAGAAAGCCGAAAATGTTGCTTGTGTTGTGATGGAGGACTTAGCCAGCCGAGGAATCGAACATGCGACGCCCGGGTGGGACCCAAGCGCTATGCCCACTCAACCACTGACTTATGTACTTCAAGGAGTACATAAGGATTATTAACGAGGAAATACTATTTAAGACCAACACTTTTTCGACTGGAACAAAAATTAATTTGCTCAAAATACTGTTAAATAACTGTATATACTTGCTTCGGGAGTGGGGATAATGCTATGAATAGTGTTAATAGTGCTATACCAGTGTTAATTAAACTTCTAGGGTTTCCAAACATACATAACAATCGATAAGAATAGAAAACACGTGCAGTAACTTGCCGGCAAGAAATTGCCTTAAAAAAGTGCACGTTTACCAAAGTCTTTACTTGTGCATGCGTTCATAGTCGATTTCAAAAGACGAAGCGAAGCGATGGTACTTCAGTATACGATGGCCGCAAAAAATTTCAGCTATTTCAATGGCTGAAAGCATTTGCGGCGACATATATATCGTTAACATTAGCTCTTTTCAAAATCCATATCACCGTTGCCACCGTTGAAGATTTTGCCGTTTCAGCATTCAGATTTTCAACATTTTATTTAGGTTTAGAAATACAGGAGGAAAGTGAGCTTAAAGATATTGTCTTTATAATTATTGGCATTAAAATTGCTTAGCATCGCATAAAATGTGTCTAAAATAGACAACAAAAATCTCAGACTCTATGAACTGGGTAATTTACTTAGTATAATGATGAGTAATAATGCAAAGAGCCACAACTCACTAAATTAAAAAAAAGTACCGTCATTCTTTTTATACCTGGCACTGTAACATTTAAAATCAATAAACAAAAATTGAATCTCACACTGATAAAGTTAGAATTGAAATTTTGCCACAACGTTATTTCTTAAAATGGGGTAAATGTTCGAATTAATGCGCTGAAAATTGAAAATCTAAAGATATTTCGGGAAGAGAGGAAAAGAACACTCGAGAAAAATTATGTAGGATCATTCAATGAGACCAAATGGGAGAAAGAAAAGATAACTGTCAATAAAATTGAGGATTTCTGGTTCTAAAGTATAATTTAATGGTGACCTTTTTTTATGAAACCTACTGAGAAAATATAACAAGGTCACCCCATCATATTGAGATTTGATCCGGTACACTTCATAAAATCTCCTCGTTATGTCTTAAGAGAAATTCTTTTCGGGAAAAATATGAATACAGTAAAAAAAAATTACTTCTGGAAAAGGCTTCTTTAAAGTGGTAATTTTAACAGAAGGGAAAATTAACCAATTTTAATAAAATATACACTACCAACACTATTCGGAAATTCATCGATATCGAATAAATCTTTACAAAAATTTCATAACCAGGATTTTCCGTAAGTTGACTGTATGAAATGGACCTGCGGGCATCCATTCGTTAGTTTGTCACAAAATTCTTAATAAATCATCAATTTAGACGACAAAAAAAAACGCTTTTATCATTTTCTATACAATTCAGCTAACTTTAAAAGGGATTTCTATAACTTTCATATCAAACGTTGGAATGCCTAGCACCTGCGACTTAT
The DNA here is from genome assembly GCA_917563855.2 of Limnephilus lunatus. NCBI lineage: Eukaryota > Metazoa > Arthropoda > Insecta > Trichoptera > Limnephilidae > Limnephilus > Limnephilus lunatus. The sequence goes on along the minus strand of OU830597.1, from coordinate 65,139,844 downwards.
TATTACGACCTTAGGGTGCCAATGTCAAAATGCCGACCGGTCTGCCGTTCGCCGGCTGACAATATTTAACTTACTCGTTGATGGATATTGTACCATATTAAGGCTCCGTTACCGGCCCCATAAAGAAGATGGAGAGATACGAAATTACGAATGTTAGAGGAGAGCGCTAACATTTACAGCGCCAAAATCGATGCAAAAATTGCGAAAACTTCTAATAAAACATGACTCGCTTAAAATAGAGCAAAAATCTCTTGAGGGCTGTCTAAAACAGTATTTAATGAAACACTGTGAATTTTTCATTCATATAACTTGTAAAATAACGGAAACACACTTGAAAATAAAAAAAATTGGAGCACACTTTGCGATTTTTTTCTATCGAGGGAATTTCTTATAATTTGCGTTTCGGCGTGAGGAATGAATAGATATTATCTTTAAAAAAACATATATTTTTTTAAGAGCTTAAAAACTTTAAATGTTTAAGGGAGGTTTGCAAGAAATCGGTAGAAATTCGGATAGCGGCCTCTTAATCACATAATATGTTTTTATAATTATAAAAAATGTACAATAAACCTCTGTAGTTTCCCCTGGATAGCTATGTAAATTTAAAGAACAGTCTTTTTCAAATGAAATAAAAAAAATAAAACATTTAAGAAAAACGAAAACATTATTGAATTTTATTATATTTTCCATCTTCATAACAACACATTTCCTATAAATAAATATAGTAGTATAGTAAACACAGAATCTTCGAATTTAAAATCGGAATAACCATATTTGACAAAGAATAGGCCACTTGCATCACATTTAAAAAAAATTCGGGTTTAGGCTAATATTCTAAGACATCATGTATTTTTTTTTAATCGTATTTTTGAAAACCTGGCGATTTTTTGAAAATTTCAATCCAAAAAATCAGACCATTTTTTATAAACCGGAAAGACGGGACATAATTTTATGGGTGCGAAAAAACAATAATTATGTAGCCGAAAATCATTTAAAAGAAAGAACGTTTTCCACACGAATAGCAATAAATTGTACGGGGTTCCCTTCGTAACATCTGTAAAAACACCGCCATCTTTATCAAAAAATCAACCAAAGGATAAGTTCGCATAGAACAAACAATAAATCTAGTGAACGTTAAACGCAAATTCAAAAATTCGCCGGAAATCAAAGTGTTGCTATATAAAAAAAAATTAATCAGTGTGGAATTTTACAAAATTAAGGGAACATAATCGGAGACGGGACATTTTCATGTAGTGACGTCACGAGCTCAAATAATGGATTTATTTATTTAAAAATAAAAAACTATACATTTCTAAAAATTTATACTAACATTTTCGTAATCTTAGTAAAAAATCTATCCACACGATTTTTTCTAAGTCGTTATGAAATCCATGCAAGTGGCCTATTTGCGACGCGCTCTTTCTCATACATGTACGTAAAATAAATATATTTGCAAGTGACGAAACGAAAAAAGCTAGATTAATATTAAGATACATTTTTTCCTTGTTAAGCGAATGAAAGAGCATTTTTTAATTTAAAATAAAACAATAACTTTGTAAACACCACTTTTATTTTTTATATTCTTTATGCCGACCGGGTTTCGCTACAACCGTAGCTTCTTCAGGGCAGTAAAATCTCTACTAAAATTAATTTACATGTGTGTTATAGCTAATACATGATTTAACCAAATGGGCTGGACTCCTCAAGTAACGGAGGAAGTAGATATAGGTGTAGATGGAGAATTGGGAAGGGAACGGGCGTGTTCTTTGTCAATAGGGAACAATCTTAGTATGGGACTTTTATTTAAATTTAGTTGGTTGGTTTAGTTGGTTTACAAAGTTATTGTTTTATTTTAAATTATAATGTCACATCACAAAGTGACTGCTTCATATGAACAAACAAAAAAAAAGCATTTTTTAAGTTTAAAAATATCAAAATCGAGGAAAGTACGGCGAGTTACGAGGCAAGTGTAGCTCACTGCACTTGCCGTCCCGTTCATTATAAATTTGTTTATTTTAATATTATTATTAATACTTATTTTTAATTTACTTTGGTCCTAGTCCATACTTGTTTATTGAGATTAATTTGTAAATATGCAGAAACTACTCACTTTAAAAAAAACCTTGGTCTCTTCATGTTTAAAGAGACACCGAGATTGCTTCCCTCGAGAATTGAGCTTAAGAATTTCCCCTCCAACGTGAGACGTTGGAAATTTTATAAAATTTTCCAGTAAGTCGTTTTTAAGAACTATGAGTATTAAAACCATTCTGTATTATAAATTCGTAGAACATAGATAAGCCAGTTAAATCCTGGAAATCCCCCGCCAGAAGAATAGTAAAGAAATCCGTGATGACTCAGTGATACCTTATTTTATTGATTGAAATTCTGAAAAGGAAATGAATGTAATCGAGAATTTTATGAGAAAATAAGGCTTTTTTAGAGAATTCTAAAATTTCCCTTGAAAATAGGTTTCATTGATATAAATAAAATTACGAACATTTTTTTTACTTCGATTAGGAGTGAAAAAAAGCTCTCACCCTCTTGTGAGAAATAACCAGTAACAAAAGATACATTGCTTAAACGTTGTGTTAACGTAAGATACAATTACAATATCAGAATAGCAAGTACAAAACCAAACAAAGCAAACGTTAAAAATGCTAATATAAAAAAAAAAACATTTTTCTGTCAGTAAACTACGTTCTTTTGAATTTCCGTAGCAAAAGTACACAAAACTACTAAATACTACGATAACATATTTTCATTTCAAAAAGAAATTCGTTGCAGGAAAATATATCCAATCTACGGCGTAAACTCTCCAAAACTACCTGCTGAACTTTGGTACTTCAAGGGAACAAATTTCTCGCAGAAATTTCCTGTCGAGATTGTCCTCAAATAAACCTTCTTATATGTGTACCTTCCAACAGGTATCCGGTGCCCTTAGTTAGTCATAGTTAAAACTATCGACTTTATAAATGAGGCATTCATTCTGATGCCATGGTATTCCGTTCTTCAAAAAAAAAAATATTCGTTAAGATTTTGAATTTTTCGTTTTTGTTAATAACATTTTTTGTATTCTTCATATTATTATTTTTTCTTTTTTCTTGCCGCTTGTAATAAGCTTATATGATAATGGCTTGATTATAATATAATCTACAAATAAATATACCGACATAACAAAAAATATTAATTGAAAAACAGAAATATTGATCAAAAGCAGTAAGCAGTTTCTCTAAGATTTCAATCAGATTCATAATTAAAGTTTTCACCACTACGTTATCCGCCACTCAGAAGTTACTAAGAAATAGTTATAATAATAACTTGAATAGATAAATACTATTTATGGTCACGTTTCTTAATACTTCATTATTGTTTTTAAAAAATCACGAATATCACTTGAGTTTTTAAGAATGTCACTAGAAAATCTGCGGAGATAAGTTATCAATGGCTCAGCTTATGTTTTTTATAACTAAAATTACTGATTTTGAAAAAAAAAACACATACACATTTTATTATATAAATGTATTATAAACGTCATCGTCACCTTTTTTTCGTTATTTGTTTTTGGGGTGTTTTGCCGTGTTGCGCTACCTCTTTCTTTAGCCAAAGATACGGACAGCGTTACAGTGTCCATCATTAGGGCACATCTGGTCTGATGATGAACACGTTGGTATGTAACACTGTCCGAAACGCTGACGCTGACGAAACGTTGGCTAAAGAAGGAGGTAGCGCAACACGCCATAACACCCCAAAAACTAATAACGAAAAAGAGGTTACTTTTTATTTATTTAATATAGATATATAAGTGTACAGTGGTGTTATATAAATGAAATATTGGTTCAGAAATAATTTAAAATTGCAATCTCACCAAAGAAGAATCTAGTTCTTGTGCTTGTAATTATAGCAGAAATAGAATAACATTATGCAATAGGTAAGTATATAACAGGAACAAATGAATTTTCTAGATCATCTACATGTGTAGGTGTACATACATAGGATACGGTTACATACTAAAATATTGACCACTTAAGAGAAATTCGAAAAATCTAAATAAAATATAGATGAATTTAGATTGATAATAAATAGAATGAAAGAGAAAAACAGGTAATTGTTTTGTTAATTATTCCTGATGAAGTGTAGCTTCAGTTTGAGTTTCAGTTTATTGATGTCTTTGGTTTTTTTTTTATTTCAATCGGAAGGTTGTTGAAATACTTTATTCCTAAATAGATATAATTGTTTTGCATTAGTTTGGTATTAAATTTTGGTATTTTGATGTTGTCTTGATATCTTTTTGATTGCTGGGTTTCAAATTTTTTGATGATATTATCTTTGTAAAGTTGGATAATTGCATTTTTCCTGAATATATTTCTACTCGAGGCACCGTTATTTTAATGTTATATATGCAGATTTTGTTTCAACTATTTATTTCCGGCGAATCGTTAGAATCTTCGACCACCGAGGGTTATATCAAAAGTTTTAGCGGGTGTATTTGCAAAGCCTTAGTGTTGGTTTTGTATTGTTTAAAGTTATCTTTTACCTAAGCCATACAATATATTTCACGCTGTAAGGGTTGGTTTACGGCGCTCGCATATACTGTCTAATAAACTAAGCGGTACCAAATAACCTGTCCGGTGGAAACTGTTTTAGGACTCCTGAAAATATTGTTTAGGAATCACAATTTTAATATATTATAATAAAATACGTAAACCGTTTTATTTTTTCTCTAAACTATGTAGATAACGTCACAAATAATATGATAAATAGCGTTTATTATAAATTAAAGTCATTATTCTTTCTTGCAAAGGATATTTATAATTGTCATTATTTTGAATCACGTTAGAAAATAGACGTAAATTTCTATGTATATAAATGAGTTTTCTGTGCTTTTCTATATTATTCTTCTTTGTGTGCCCTATCAGGTCCCCCCGACGTTGGCGATCACTCTTGAAAAGGTCTCTATGTCTTGCGCTGCCCGGAATAGTTCCTCCACACTTCTAATGCCGGTCCACTCTCGTATATTCTATATTAAGTATTATATCTCGTATTTTCTATAGGAAATGTTTGAGTTTTTCAAAATACCTTTTTTCCATCCTCACGAAGGTTTCTGGATTATTACAACCAAATGACAATACATTTGATTTTTTTTTTAAATCATTACAAAAACTCTCGCGAAACTGTCAAAAATGTCACAATTTGACAATGAAATTTTTGCAAATATCGATTGTTCAAAAACAATTCAATTTTAGAATAAACTCCTTAAATAATTAATGAATTTCTTCGAAGTTTTCACCTATCGTTATATAAAAAAATTAACATTTGTAAAAAAAAAATTCCAAGAGGTGTATCGCGAGCTGTTTCAACATCTGAATGTACCGGGACTGAATATATTCAAGGAGGGAGTGGGGAGAGGATAGCGGGAGGGGGGTTCGCGTAAGAGTGGTGACGAAGGGCGGGGAAGGCGGAAGGGGAACGCATAAAGGGAAGGGAACTTGGAAGGGGAAGGGGACGAGTGGGGAAAGACACGCAGGGAGAAATATATTTTTTTGTGGCATTGCAATGCATGCCGGGAACTCGCTGGTTATATATAAATACCCTAATATCACCGGTCAGTGGAGTGGGGTGGGCATCGCGTTTGGGTCGATTCCTCGGCTGGCTAATTCCTCCATCACGACTCGAGTAACATTTTAGGCTTACTGTGGTGGTAATAGGAGATTTTCAAATATTGTCGGGTTAAGCACATTGGTTGAACCAGAAAACTATGATATTATTCTGGGATAAAAAAAATTCATGAATATATTCATAAAACATCACAATTTATAATAAATTATACAATATTCAGAGGTACACCCGTAGGTTAATTAATTCAAAATGGTTTACTAATTATAAGTTAGCAAAAGCGTTAAAATATTTTTCTCGGTATTTGGAAGAAGAAAACAAACAAAACAGCCGAAGTTGTTTTGTCCTTGTAAATCTCCATTATTTATATTAACCCAGTCAGAGGGCTTATTCCGATACACGTTTCTGTCTTATTTTGAATTGTTTCACGTTCAAGCACTGACATTGTAAAATAAGATTGGTCCATCCGCTTTTATGGCAATAATTGAAATTAAGATTATCATTAGTTTTTATATTTCAAAAATTGAGATTAGGTTCTCCTATTTTTTCATGTTCGTTCGTACATACGTTTGTATTATTTAAGTGACACACTAAAATTATTAATTTAATATCAATTAACATCTCCTGTTTCGTTCCAGAATCCAGTTTATTTGTTACATATGAGTGGCTCCAGATATAATTTATTAATCAATGCATTTCTAAATTTTTAACTACTGGTACGCTTCAGAGAGATTTGTTAAATCTATAAATTCTAGATGGTTTCCGAAGATAAATTTCTCTTTTATTTCATTTTGTCGTGTAGGACATTCGACGACCGGCATAGTCCAGCGGTAAGGCTCTTGACTTGCAATCCGAAGGTCGCAGGATCGAATCCCGGCGGGGGCTATAAAATTTTATTTGGTTAATTTGCGTTATTTCACAATTAATTAATTAAAAATAATATATAGTATATTTACGGCACGTTCCAGAGTGGAAGATACTTAGTATCGCCCTGGTGTGAGACCACCATTCAGAATTGAAACGTCACAACATACCCCAATCGGGGATGCCAAAGTCTCATTGGCTCCAGGCGGGAGCAGTTGGGACTCTTGTGCAGCATACATATGAAAAATAAAATAAAAATGCCATATCAGTTTAAATAAGAAAATATCAAAATAAATACGGTCAAAGACTTTTGGAATACAACATCTTTAGAATTTACAAGTTACCCAAATTCATCTTAGTTTTCTCTCTGATTTTTTCAGTTTTTTTCTGTTTTGTTTTAAAATTTTTTTTTTCAATTTTTTTACATTTATTTTGTTTTTTATGATTTAAAACAATACTCCAGATTTTATGTCCGGGTTGAATCTTTCCCAAATGAAAGACTAAACCCTTCCACACACTTTTCCACAAATGAATATCTAGTAAATTCACGCAATGTAAGTGCACTATATAAGATAATAAATACAAAACAATACAAGAACAATACGTCAATCCACCAGAAACATAATGGGAAAATATTTCACCGACTCCAGATATTTTCATATCAGAGGGTTCGGCTCTGATGAAATCCTAACTGGTCCGATAAATCCTACTGATCCCTCAATATAAATATTTTAAAAATCTTTCGTAATCCTACATGTATTTAAAATAACCGACTTTTGCATTTTTATGAATAAATTTTTCGACAAATCTAATACGCCTAAATTTTGAATGAGAGAGCTAGGTATAATGCCAGTAGCCGAAATAACAAATGGTAATATTTTTATAGTCTGAGAATGCCAAATTCTTTTAATCTCATTTCCTAAATCTGTATATTTTCTTATTTTTTCAGAAACAGTTTTCTGAATATTACAAGAATTTGGAATAGCGACATCAATGATATAAGTTATTTTCTTAATTTTGTCATGTAAAACTATATCGGGTCTATTATGACTAATTGTTCTGTCTGTCAGAATAGTTTTATCATAATAAATTTTATAAAATTCATTTTCTAAAAATGAATTTGGTTCATATTCATAATATGGTACATTACGGCAGTCAATCAAGTTATGTTTAATTACCAAACTTTGGTGAATTATTTTTAAAACTTGATTGTGCCTAAATGTATACTCGGACGGCGCTAATACAGAACATCCCGATATAATATGCTCTATAGTTTCCGGAAAAGCCAAACATTTTCTACATAAATCATCAATTTGATTTGCATCTTTGATGATATGCTTCCTATAATTTTTAGTATTAATGCCTTCTATTTCTGCGCTCAACTCTCCAATACTCAACCATTTGTTTGACGAAAATTTGTCAACATATGTTTGGTTGAGATAATTGAAGTGTTTTGCGTGAAGAATTTTATTTGACCAGGAATCTAATAATTCTTGGTTGGTATTTATAAGAATGCTGGCATTCTCGTCGTATAAATTTAATGGCGAAATATTTCTATCTGCCTTGCAAATAATTTTATGCATTTCTGAACTATCAGCTTTCCTATGGAAAAAATTTCTTAGCATTTCTACCTGATTATGTTTTAAAGATGTTATTTTGACTATACCTCTACCTCCTAAATTTCTCGGTAAATTAATTCGTTCTAAATGAAATATGTTATCATTCCACGGTCGATTATTATTTAGTAATTTAACGGAATTTAATTGTAATTAAGTAGCAGTAGACAAGAGTTAGGAGGCTAAAAAGCATCGCACAAAGAGGAGACCGATTATACTATCTCAGTTTCTCTCAGGCTAATAATAATCTCAGGCTATATAAATCCTATAGACGTATTGTTTGTCTTCTTTAGTGTTGTTATTTTTCGTTTCATCAAGTTTCAAATCACAACGGTGCTAAGGAGGTTTCCACTTCAAAAAAAAGGAAAAAAAAACAAGAAAAATCTTGACGACATTATACAGTAAAATTATTAGTTGAGTGAAATATTTAATTATTACCACTTTTAGCAATTATCCAATTCGAGGGAGGTTTTGTCCAAAACTGAACGCAAAAAGGCCCATAAAGATTTTTCAATGCAGATTTATTCACGTTGCGAAGGACCACTCTATAATATTGTTAACCAATGCGTTTGGAAAATATTTTTTCCTGGAATACAAAAGAAAATTATGTAACTCGAGCGAAAATGCCATTAAACTTTGTTTTCCTTCCGTTTGATATTTAAACAGAAAATAAGATACGCTCTAGGTAGACAAATCTCTTAATCGAATCCAAACTTTTTCCTGTTTCCTAGTCAATTGAAATAAATTCAGGTAATTTTTGAACAAGTAAATTATTTTCCTTGTATTTTAACTTTAAACGTTTCCATTCATATTCATATTTATATTCAAATTTAAGTTGTTATATTTTGTATTTGTAAGTACCTATACACTCGTGAGGTATATTTTTTTTCAATCTAGAATAAGTTTACCTAGTTATCAGTTTTCACTTGCTAATATGACTTATTGTAAATATTTTGTTGATTATTAAAGAGAGGTGAAAAAAAAACCATTTTAGCTTTGACCAATGTATAGGTATCATAATGAAAGTGTAAATGCACTCTAATATTATGGGCATTTTTGCATTTTAAATAACTTGAGTTTAATAGAATTCATTTGCAGTGTAATAATATGTTTTGGCGGTAAGGATAAAATGTTAGATAACATATCTAAATCAATAGACAGAAAAAAAGTTGGCATGGCGGTGGAATACTTTAATCTCTCGAACTTAAAATAAGTAGAACTAATAAAATAGTGGTAGAACTAATAAAATAGTGGTAGAACTAATAACATAGTGGTAGAACTAATAAAATAGTGGTAGAACTAATAACAAAGTGGTAGAACTAATAACATAGTGGTAGAACTAATAACATAGTGGTAGAACTAATAACATAGTGGTAGAACTAATAAAATAGTGGTAGAACTAATAAAATAGTGGTAGAACTAATAACATAGTGGTAGAACAAATAACATAGTGGTAGAACTAATAAAATAGTGGTAGAACTAATAACATAGTGGTAGAACTAATAACATAGTGGTAGAACTAATAAAATAGTGGTAGAACTAATAACATAGTGGTAGAACTAATAACATAGTGGTAGAACTAATAAAATAGTGGTAGAACTAATAACATAGTGGTAGAACTAATAAAATAGTGGTAGAACTAATAACATAGTGGTAGAACTAATAAAATAGTGGTAGAACTAATAAAATAGTGGTAGAACTAATAAAATAGTTTGATGGTTGATAACAATTGGTAGAATTATATGAATGATTCTTTTTCAATAGATTAGAAGTTATTGATACTTTCATTTGAAATACTTTTAGGTCTCAGTCTTTATATAAAATCGTACCAAAAACATATCAGTTTATTAAATTAAAATAAATTATGTAAAAAAATAAAACACGGAAAATATATATCACTTTATTGAATTTAAAAATATGACATGAAAGTAAACACTGGAAAAATACACTCAAAACTTACTTTTAATCAAAAACGCGAGGAAAAAATTCGGTCGAGATTAAATACAAAAAACAACTTTCAAAATTTAAAAATGACTGCGACCGAAACTGATGGATAAAATCCAATAAAAAAAATAGCACGTTAAGCCAGTTATGCCAGAAATTTAAAAACGAAAATTGTCATTTTTTTTTAGCTATAGATAGTGATGAAAAAATATGATGTCTTTGTATGTATATCCAAATATACCCATGATTCGAAAGGGTTCATGGGTAGTTTATATAAACATTTTCATCAAGTTTTAACAGATTTTTGATGATGTCAATTATTTTCTTCTCACACTGTTATTTTCGTCATGGTACCAACAAGTAAATTAAAATTATTTTACAGAAAACTCTTTTGTGCAGGAAATATGTCTTAAAGAAATCATCAACATTTCAAAGACTTGAAATCCTCAATTATTATTATATAACTCTAAACGAATATCGAGAGTCAGTGTTAGAAACTTTCTAAGAAGGTGGGAAAATAGGAAGCGTTACTCACTGTATGATGAAGCAGGCTGGATCGATGTTGTCCACATAAGAATTCACATTCACTAAATGTTCCAATCTGTGCACATATTGTCTGGTCATCATCAATTAGAATGTAAGATGAATTTATAAGGAATTTTTGCATTTGATAAGATTAATACACATAGACACTGTTTTAAACTGATTGCTTGCTTGGAAGTTGTCACTGCACTGAGTTACAATTCAGGGTATGTAGAAGAAAGTATGTAGGTAGGTAGGTAGGTGTGTATGTAAGGAAATGTAGGAAAGGCAACATAATAGAAATATTCCCAAACAGTCAGAAATATGTATATTTATAACAAAATACATATTTATATATTTTTTTTTTGTACATCTATATAAAAAGGCTTACATTTTTTTTGGTCTTGCCTGTCTCACTAGGAAATCCTGTGTCGAGACAGACTAGTTTACAAATATTTTATAAATATTAAATAAAGTGCATTTTTCAAAAATTATACAGTAATAATATTTGACAAAAAATTTCAGGTTGGTAGGTAGTGGTAACAATAATGCGAAAAGATGATTATATTTGGGTGAGGTGACTAATATTACACGACCTTTTTCGATGATCCATTGTTTGATCAGAATTTTGTATTTGTTAATATTATTCGATTGTCTTGTTTTGTCAGGTAGGTTATTGTATATTTTAGACGCAATTTTTTTTGTTGTGTTTATTTTAGATGTTTGTATGAGTTCTTTGGTTTTGTGCCGCGTGTTTACAATATTTTGGGTATTTTCATAAATTGTATGTGTTTTATTTTTAAACAGATGAGTTAAGATTATTTTTGTGTAAATTTGTCGAATATCTAATACATGGAATTTGTTGAATAAAAATACTAGTAAATCGACAACAACGTTTTAATTTCTACTAAAAAATCTATAAAAAAATTGAAATGTTGAAAATAATTTGTATCTTTCTTTTCCTTTCACTAAGATGATGACTTGTGTAACTTTCGGGGATGGGAGTATGTTTAAACTTTTCAGCCAAATAAAGATCTGGCAGCTAAGGCTGTGCGTAACGCCCAACCCACTCACCCCTCCAAGGCCAACTTTTAATTATATACCGTCCCTTGTACTTGAGAAAACCAATTCCTGTTCCAGTTGATTATCGTGGCTCAACTGCATTGAAAGAAACTAATAATGCTAACCTATGTGGGTAAGAGGTTAAATTTTTGCAGAACATTTTTTTTACTAGGTTGTGGGTAGAATGTCGTAGTTTGTAGTTGTGTTGGTAGTGGTAGTCTGTGTAAGATGGAACTATATTATTTATTTTCTCCTACCTCTATACATTTATAAGAAAGAGGAGAGTTCACAATCTATCGGCGATGTACCATTAGACGATAAGTTTTAAGTCTTATTGCGGTTTAATTAACGGTTTGATATAACAATATATCCTAAAATAAAACATCATTTGAGCAAATTTCCAGTTTTCTTAATACAAATCTAGCACCTATCTTCAATAAATTTCACAAGAAAGTTAACATCGAACTGAAAATTGCAATTCATATACAATATTTTTTTTCTTTCTGTTAATATTTTTTACTTCAGAAATTTCTAGTGGGAATTAACTATAAAGTTAGATGATCGGCACATAAGAATTTTTATTGCTGATTTTTACTCGATCGCATTTTTCCATACAGTATTTCCTGTTTCTTGCTCCGTGTTTGTGAAGCTAATTAATATAGTATGTTTTATTTCATTTTCCTAATCAAAACAAGTAATGAAACACTTAAATATTTACGTTGTAAAAAATATCATTGCTACAAAATAACGCAATAAATATTCTTGGCACATGCGGCTTTTTTGATTAAAAATGATTATGAATTCACAGCTTTATTTAAAAGTAACCCGTGAAAATATTGAGTAGCTCTTACTATACAAACCTTTAGTTACATTATAAACTACAACGTTCCCATTAAGATATTTATTATTGAAACAATATAAAGTAATAAAATCAATTACGAATTCCTTCAGGGAATAACCAGTGAATACAAGAAGGCGCAAAAAACGCAATATTTGCACGATGATGTCGTTTTTCACCCGGCATGCCGCTTGAAGTCTCGAAAACCCTTCTGGACAGAAGGAGAAAGACTCCTTCGATTATCTCTCACACCAGAATATACGTAGGTGGAAGCTTGAGTGGCAATCGGCCAACGTGAAAAATGCCCATCTCGTTCAAGACCCCACTGAGAGACAGCCTGGGTTCTAAATGCCTCGCAAACTCTGGTCCGCTATCAATAGGATAAAGTGCTCCCATAGCCGTTGTGCTCACATGATGCATAGACGGAGCCTTAAAGAATCGGCGATGTGTGAATGCAGTGCGTTGCAGACCACCGAACATGTGGTCAACGAAAGCCCGGTCCATTCATTTCCCGGCCGAATTGATAAGGTCCACAGGGCAACGCCTGAGGCCCTAGACTGGCTCGCAGACCTACATAGATGTCCCCCTCTGACCCCTCACCATTCGAAAGAAGAAGAATTACGAATTGAATATCCCATTCATTCACTGCAAATTGATTAGTAATCACATTACTCATTACAGAACTCATTTTTTTTTGTGGTTGATATAAAAATAAATTGAAAAATATACAAAACTGTTCTTCACTGCCATCTTCTGAACTGATTAGAGCAGGGGTCTCCAAACTTTCCAGCCTTAGGGCCATACTGATTACTCTCGTAAGTTCCAAGGGCCAAAACCGTTTTTTTTTTATTTTCCTGCCATTATCTATAACTTCCAGACTAGTCGCCGAGTAGGCGCCCTAAGGGAGCATACGCATGCTAAATTCGCTAGTTGAATTACTATTGTGTTGACTGCGACACTTGACGACATCTGGTGGTTACACGCGGAAATAGGTAGTAGTAGTACCTACTCTCTGTCCATCGTTAACAGGGTTCCATGCTAACTCTGAATGAAACCAACTCAGAACAACCTCAGAAAGGTCATTAAAAGCTACAAAAAGATAATTTTAAAATAGCCGGTAACCCTAACCTAACCAAACCTATTTAAACAATTTTTTATATTTTTTATCATCACTCTTAATGACCCTTCTGAGGTGGCTTTAAGTTGGTATCATCGTGAGTTGACCGGTCACCCGCTAACAGATAGCGCTAGTAGTATTTTTCGCGAATAACCTCGTTAGTTCGATATTATACTTGTCATTAAGCTTTACCTAGCAAGTAAATACAACAGAGTTACTATCATTCTGTGCTTTTAATCCAACTTATCACAACTGTAATAACAACAATAAGCCATTAGATGTCGCGGGCCTGATTGATGACCCTGGTCATTAGCTGTCGCGGGCCGGATTGATGACACTGGCGGGCCGGACTTAGCCCGTGGGCCGTAGTTTGGAGACCCCTGGATTAGAGCACCCCACTATCTCGAGCACGATCTTATGATAATAAGAAATTCTAGTGACGGATAAGTAAATCATGAAAAACATATCGTCGACTGTTATTTCACCACTTATGTGAGACCTTTATCGCACCAGATCCATTAAGAGTCCGACAGATGGGGTGGATCCCTGTATGCTCTGATCTTTATAATCAATTAGGTTTTTAGCAGGAAAGCTGTACGCACTCCTTTACTAACTGTGCCATGTCACTTCAAGACACTAGACATCTGGGTTCAAAAGCATCGAGGTGGTTTTTGCGGAAATGTGGGAATGGATGGAAGAGCTGTGCTGAGGTCAAGTAGTCAAGTGGATAGATATGTTGTCGGTTATGAGTCAAGCGAAAAAATACGTTTAGAGTGTTCTGACTGGATACTACCACCATGAGTGATGTTCAGAAAGTAAGTGTACTGTGACCATAGCGGGCTGTGGTTTTTTTGTTTTTTGAGGTTAGGCAACACTGAGTGGTAGAAGACGTCTTCTGAACAGACCAAGCATCGCAAAAACACCGCAGTACGTGGACTCACGTTGTAGTGACAAGTCGCGTGGAAGATGTCTGTTAAAAATCCTGCCAAGTGCTGTGATCCTACACCTACAAGAAAAAAAGGTGCGGATTTCAGAGCTCTATTGTGACTGAAGATGATAGTGGGTGACTCATTACATGCCTGGAAAAAAACAATAAAAATAAAAAAAATAAATAGCGTCACACCAGTTCTCCAACTGTCAACAAAATTAAAACCACAATTTCGGTCAAAAAAAACATGGCCTCAGTGTTTTGGGGCCGAAAAGGAATCATTTTGGTCAAATTTCGGCCTCGGGTTGAGACCATAAATGCACAAAAATATTGTGTACTCTGAAAAAACTCAAAAGGAGGATTGAAAACAAAAGGAGGGGAACGCTGACCAGAGAAGTCTGCTTTTTTTCACGAAAACGTCCATCCTCATACAGCCTTAGCCACCAATACGATCATGGACTCATTTGATTGGAATGTTTTGAACCAACCCTCGTAATCCCCTAACTTGACGTCTTCAGATTTTCATCTTTTCACCTTCCTAAAGGCATGTAAGGATGAAAATAAATTTTCAACGGACGAGCAGTGCAGAAAGTGGTTCTGAAGTGGGGGAAGGAGCTGGCGGGAGAATTCATAGAGGAGGGCATAAATGTGCCACGGATCACCACACGCATTGAATGGGTTCGCAATTATTTGGAAAAATAGTTAACAAGTGTATCAACCACATCCTGTAATTTTTTTTTCAGTACACTTTAAAAAAAAAAAAAATCAGTACACTAACTTTCTGAATATCCTTCGTATATCAATATATTTCTAACAAAACTACCGTCGCCAACCAAATTTAAAAAAATAATTGGAAAATTGAGCCTAATTTAGGTACAAAGACACGTCCACAACTTTTCTGCTTAGTTGGTTTTACGATGTTCATTTTTAAATATTTTATTTGATAATATTTCCTTTTTTAAATGCTTCAAAAGGTTACTTAATCATTGGGAAACACACGCGTTATTTAAAAAAAAATATGTATATTGTCCAAACTTAGTAAAAACCGTTTGGAAACAAATACTTTTTTAGAAAGACGTGGAATATGGAAGCGGAAAAATATGGAATTTTCTCGCCCACTATCGTTTGATGTTTTACCGTATTCTGATTGAATCAGAAGTTTTTATTTCTCTTGGAAGAGCTGTTGGTCAATAAGATAGAATTTAAAGAAATATTAGTATACTTTTGCCAACGCAGCAGTTCAGATTTGGGGCTAGCTATACATGAACATATGATAATATTTACGGAGCGAATCGGGCTCTGAGCGTATTCCATGCACAGGCACGCTCTGCCTTCTTCAGAGTAACACTTAGGCAATAACATAAAAGTTGTCAGGAAACATTATGAAAGTTCGTGCCGAATGATGCCGAGATAATGTAACGCGTTATTTATCAAAAATATCGCGGGTTTTAAAATACATATATTTTTTTTTACAGGAAATCTGGGTACACATTTTAATATTCATGGTTAAAATAAATTTGGTTAATGCTCTGTTCAGAATTATTTTGTTGCATGATTTTTACCCAATATTATCCACAAGACGACGTTCATTTTTTTAGAGACATCATAGCGGAAATTACTGGATGGAGGCTTAAATGAAATGTTGAAACCAGTTGTCGCTTTGAATAGTGGGTAAAACTAATCTAATCTTTAATTATATTATTACAATGAAATGCTCGGACGTTAGATTTTATGAAATCAGAATTAAAAGTATATTTACAATTATTGCAACGTATTATTAAAATTTATCTCATCTCTGAAACAAGGCTTCAATTTCCTTTTATTTTGATATTTACAGACTATACGGTATAGATACGAGATAGAGCCGATTGCTACTGAAGGGTTGCAACTTAATCCACAACGACGTTTAATATGACTGTGTTGATATTATGTTGTCAAATATTTCAATGACTGGAAAGTATCATCACTTGCCATGGCAACTTACTTGTAATGAAAGGTTAATTCCAGTTTCATGTTACATGGAGTCGCGCTTTTCATTTTTTTTAAATAAAAACAAATATTCCCGGGTTACGAAAAACCAGACAATATTTGAAAATCTCCTACTACCTCCACAGAAAGCGGAAAATATTGCTTGTGTTGTGATGCGAAAACGCGTGGCAAACTCGGCCACTGACCGGTCAAAAATCATTAATGTGGTATTTTTATAAACTGAAAAGTAACCAATTTTAGCAATGATGCTTTAATCAAACTTTCCTTGCATTAATATTTTACAGCCTTAACATCAGCAAAAATAATAATTGATAAACAACAGTGTCGGTATAAACATTACTATGAATGGAAAAATACTAAACTGCTATTTAAGTCATAAAAACTTAAAGAGGGTAGTTTATTTAAGTTTGTTGTATAACTTTAAATTTCTCAACGAATTTCGGAATAATTTCAAGGTGTTTTAATTGTGCTGTACATTTCTTGTTTTTGAAAATGTCACGTCGTAAAAAAAAGCATTTTAGAAACTAGACAAAATGACCACTTTGATTTTTTTTTAATACACATTAATATGGGAATAAAATGGGAATATTTTAATCAAACACGAAAAAAGTTTAAAAAAAAACACAAACATTTTTACTCCAAAATTACGAAAAATTGTAAAGAACACGAAATTTTGAAAATAAATTCTTTTTATTTAGGTAATCTGTAAGAAAACTGTCACTTAACTTTTATCTCGTTCATACCATTTTTTTTGGACGTTTATTAAAATTAATGGATGGAAGAGGTTATGGTAGACACGTGATGGATACACATGCCATCTGCAAATCAATGATCTGCTGATATTTTTGTAATTGTTGAATTATTTTTTGCTGATTATTTTTTTACGTAATTATTGTTTTATATATTACTCTGGAACGGCAGTAGCAGGTAAAAATTACAATTGTGCAAAATAATATTATAAACTGATAAATAAGATATTTAAAAGACAATGCGGTTAAACATTTTGTATATTCTTTGTGGGTTGGAAGTAAAGTTCAATTTTATAACTTTTTTAAAAAATTTAATTATTTGATCCAAAAAAAAAAATCACGAATATTTAATATAATATCGTATATTACAGTCGTGTATTGGTTACATTTTAATTATATTTTCCCATTTTACTTTCTTCCTTTTCTTTTACACAGTAGTAATAATAACATAATTTTAATGACAATAACATGTTATGTACAAAGTTAAAAACATAAGGTGATAAATAATACGTTAGTAAGTTAATATTTATAAGTTAATAACATTGTTACAAGAATAATGTTATCATAATAATTGATGTCATTGATGAAAAATAAATATGTAGGTAAGAACTGTTATGTAGAATAGCATAATATATATTTTAAGTTGTGCATAGCCTGCCTTAATCAACTTAATCGCAAACAAATTGTTCCATTATACTTGTTGAGATGAATTAGGTCAAACAGCTTAATTTCAAAACCCTCGGTCGGACTATGAAGATCTCAGATAGCCCGAGACGGAGAGGCTCCCGCGACCCCGGGCTCTCGCCATATTCAGTTTACATGTGGAAATGTCGAACATAATAATTGAGCAAATAAATTGGCCTGCCCCGGGATTTGTTTTGAGAAAGGGGGTTTGCCAACAGTTAGTGACACGCAGCGATAAGAGATAAGAGCCCGAAATTCTTCCGAGACACAATTCCAGCCACACTTGTACCATCATTAATACGCGCGAGGGTCGCAAAGCCCCGGAGAGCGAGTGTGGTTCAACGCTCGAGCGGCCCGCGCACCCGTGCTCATTCCATTCTAAAGCGGAGTTTCACACAAACCACGCACCCAACTTCAAAATCTATTCAACAATCCCCCGGCCACCAAGTCGAGTTACAACTCATTTACTCTCCATTGCATCTATTAGGAATGTACCCAATTAGACCCCTTTGTGAGGTGGTTGCTTAATTCCAGTACCTACCCTATTTGAATGCGAGCTCGTGCGAGAGATACGCGGCAATACTTGGCAGGCTAGTTCGTGTAGTTGTTGGAGTGGTACAGGAAATTGGAGATGGCGATGGGCCGTTTCGGATCTAATGAAGACATACAAGTGCACTAAAGCTATATACCTACGTTTGATGTGCCTAAATAACGCTTTCGGTGTTACTTCATTACCCGAATATAAACTTAATTGAGTTCAAGCTCCACAACGTTGTTGTTGGTTTTGCTTAGATTTCGGCCGTGTCGTTTAACCCACAGAGATCGTTATTTATGTTGAACATACATACTGTAGCATTGTGTTTGGGCTCAATGTTAAACATTCAAATTCAACGAAATGTGAGCCCTTTGTTTTATTTTCATTTATTTTATCACAGTTTTAATTTTTAATTTTTGAAAATCAGTATCATTGTTTCAAATACTCCTCTAAATAATAAAAAAATCATGGTCACTAAATATTGACTAACATGAAAATAGTGTTCCAAAAACGTCGACAGTAACGAATTTTATTTTAATTAAAAAATATACAAAAATTCCAGGTATTTGAAAACGCGATATATAACGTTTTTAAATTTAATTGTTGAAAGGTTTTTTATTCAAAGAGATTGTTACCAATATTGTTAATGCTATATTGTTGTCACGTTTAATTTAGTAAAAGGTATTTATCCGAAAAATAAATCTCATTTATCAACTTTTGAATAACTAGCCAAGTACAGTCATCAGCTTTTGCAAACTAGGTACCAAGTTAAAAGCGTATTTAATGAACAACCCATCCCCTTCCAATAAGTTTTGTGGTCCTGTTGAAAACCAACTAATATCTTGCATCACATTACCCTGAATGCAAAGAGAGGAACATATAAACATTCCTGTATCCCGACTATCGTATAGGTGCTATTCCATTCCAGTAGCCGACCAGAGTAAATTGCCACAGTGGTTATTCAAGTCCGGGTCCCTCCAACCCTCAGCTTAGCAGAGCGGCAGCATTTCAGCCTTCCAGCCTTCCAGCGGATGTTTCATGAATATTCGCGAGTGTTTATTGCCATACAAGCTTTTAATCTTGTTCCCGCTTTCATCACGCGGGATTTTTCTATTTGCGACGACGAAATCAGGCAGGGGGGCCAAATTGCTCGTCTCCCGAATCATCAACAGGATTTTTATCGCTCTCGCTGTGCGGACGAATCAGAGCGAAATAACGAATACGAGGCGAACGGGATTGAATGGGATAAAAAGTAATGAATAATAAATCGCATTTTACTGATTCGCCAGCAGATATTTTAATAAACAGCTAAAACCCCTTTATCATACCGGTATTCTTCGGTTGATTCGAATAATGGTACTAAAATACTGTGCATTTATTTTATTTGATTTGGCGGGTTCCAAGAATCTTTAAAACAGTGATAAACCAATCAAATTTATTTTGAAAGCTTAGTTTAACCACGAATTGTTAAAAAAAATCTAATAGCAGTCAAACAATTTAAAAACGACGCAAATCAGCTGTTTAATTAAAATTTTAGGACTTTGTTATAATTTAAAAAAATGAAGATTATTTTTTTGTACATTTTCAAATCATTACACATCGTTTAGATTAGTCATAAAAAGATGTCGATGGTGTTTGAATTTTAATGTAAAATACAATTTTTTTTGGCAAGACTGGATTTAATTTTTGGCACTTGTAAATGATTGTTAGATTTAGCGCTAGTGTTCTGGGAGTGAGATATGTATGAAGGTGACGATTTTATGCAATTTATATGGATAATTTTTTTATGAATAGCTTCCTGATATCATTTTATTTTTAATTA
The DNA here is from genome assembly GCA_917563855.2 of Limnephilus lunatus. NCBI lineage: Eukaryota > Metazoa > Arthropoda > Insecta > Trichoptera > Limnephilidae > Limnephilus > Limnephilus lunatus. Next base: position 65,119,561 of record OU830597.1, on the reverse strand, counting down.
AAAGATTTTCAGTGGGATGAAGATATGGTTTTTTGAACATAGTTCTAATAAGTGATTTATGAGCTGTATTAGGTAGCTTAATGTATGTGTCTGCAGCTCCACCCCATGTTATTAGTTCCGACTATTAATTTGTGTTTTCCAAAACTCAAAAGAAGTAAAAAGTTAAAGGTTCGCTTATGATTATTTTAATCACAGACCATTGGTATTATTATGTCACTACATAAACTAAACACTTAAACGAAGAATATAAAGCCAGTGTCCCTGTGTTAATTCGGTAATGCATCAAAAGTAATCCATTGCTGCTGTGGAAAAACGTGCATTAAATACCGTTATAAAATTATAAAATGTCCTCACAAATCAAACGTATCCGCGCTTTTATTGGTTCAGAATATTTCACAAAAGTCAATCTCGTCGTTAGGTTTATTTTACGCGACGGATATTCGAAATTGCATCGACTATTTGGACTGCACCCGAAATAACAAGAAAAGTGCGATGCCCGCTGTAGCGAGCTCATACCAAACCACCTCAATCCAGGCCGGATCACCGAACGCTGAATTAAATCGGCCTCACTTTTATCCGATTCAAAATACTAAAATATGTACGTTTTTATTAAATCAATAAAAACTACTTTTTTTGAAGGATAACATACCTATATTTAAGATCCCGATTTCTAAATATCTACCCCCATATATAAATATGATTCTCTTTGAACACAAGAAGCCTTACAAGCCTCACGCCTTACAAATAGAAGCTTTTTTAAATTTTACACAAATCATGAACAACAGTTTATAGTTATGTAAAATTTAAAACAAGTTTATTAGTTTTAAGTATAAGCTCTTAAAAATATAATTTATTATAACTATTACGATTACATTAAAAAATTATATATTATATTATTTTTTTAAGATATTCTCTATTCGGGTGCCGAGTTGAAAGAGTTATCAAATGAAATTTCCTCGAAAATAATTATATAAAACAGGTCCGATTCTGTTAATTAATATGTTATCGGTTTGAAAAAAATCACAGTATTTCTTAAAATCCTAGATAACTCAGATGTCGAGAAATTTTTGCTCTTTTTTAAATAAGTCATATTATTTAATAACTTCATGACAGTCGCTTACGCCTATTAATTATAAACTTTTTTTTATGTTAGCGAGCTCTTTTTATCATTCGTATTTAAATATCACCATTACAAACCATCTTCAGTAAACTTCTTCTTATTTTCTAATCCTATAGCGGAACCTTAAGAGGTCGATTATATTCAGTGTCCTGGCCTGGCTTGGTGGGATTGCGCGGTGAAGTTACATCCGGTTGGAATAAATACCGAGTTTCCTCGTGGAGTAAAAGCGCCCGAGCCGGCTAAGAGCATAGACACTAGTCACATCGAATTACGTTATCTGTCGAGTTCGCTAATAAAAGATAATTAACTTAATTAGGATAAAGGATAAACTTTAAGCCATGAACTTTTAATAGTATAAAAAAAGATCATTTGAGAAAGAGGAATGGTATACGGGGAAACGCGAAATGAACCAGAAATCAAAAAATAAGTTTTTTTCTCTGAGACCCGTAATTTTTGCTGGATTTCGGTATCGCCTTAGTTCCAAAGGACACATTACTATAAAACGTAAATTATTTGAGCTGGATGCATAACAGGTTTTTAATAAACCACCTCGATCTTACTGAATAATTTTTATTTTATTTGGTATGGACTTTCTTTTTATCTAACGTTTTTCCTCCAATATTTATAATTTTCATTAATGAAGACCATATCAGCGAATCTCAAATCAAAAATCTGAAACAGAAAATATCAGAAAAAGATACAGTCACATTTGGCATTCGAACTCAGCACCTATGACTTGCTGGGTCAGTGCTCTATCAACTGAGCTAACGTGTCCCTATCCGATTCGGTCATATTTAACTGTATTATTCTTCGATCAAGAACTAACAACATTGTCTTCATTTTCTTCACACATATTTTAATTGGCTGCTATCTTTATGTATGATTGCAAAATTCAACCAGAACTAAATGCTATCTGCGATATCTAAATGCGATATCTATTGACTAAAATGAATATTTATTTTTTAACTTATGGAGTACTTATAACCTCAAATTTTAACATTTAAGATTAAACGTCACGCACGTTATAATCTAAGCATTCACAGATGGCGCCAATCAAATTATTTTAGGTTTTTAATGCTTTTTGCACGTCACGCTTTTAAATATTAAGGTAAATTAATTGTATATTTATTTAGAATATAAATAAATAGTTTTATCCATAAAAAAACCCAAATCTTTTAAGAAAGGCTAAAAAATACAATATTGGATTGAGTCACCGATACAAAACTGCATTTTTCAGCCTTTCTTGAAAGATTTGGGTGAAACGCTATCAAATATTTCTTCCTATGGTTGGAGAGGGGGTCAGATGAATAAAGGAGCTGCCACGAAATGACATTTCTGTGTTCTGAATCTGTCAATTTGACAGCTGTCAAACACCCGTTTGGGCAGCTCCGTAATTAAAATGACCCCCTCTTCTGTTTACAGCGGAGACGGGGTTGCATTACTTTTCGTATAACGCCTCAGGAGCGGTTAAGGCGTAAAATCTGTATTGTCTATGGTCGATCTGCACATAAACTGCTTAGGTATGACAGGTCTGATGGGATTGTATATAGAGCGATATTGGGCTTGCGATGATCTTTTACAGGTGTGTGTGGCAGCAATTTAATGCTAATATTTAATTCTCTCATTATATATTATGTGAGCTTGGCTTGTTTCTTTGTAAAATCTGTATTGTCTATGGTCGATCTGCACATAAACTGCTTAGGTATGACAGGTCTGATGGGATTGTATATAGAGCGATATTGGGCTTGCGATGATCTTTTACAGGTGTGTGTGGCAGCAATTTAATGCTAATATTTAATTCTCTCATTATATATTATGTGAGCTTGGCTTGTTTCACAATATCGCTCGCCATCCTACAATCCGAACGGGTCACCAAATGTTCCCAATCGGAATATATGATGGCGAACTATATGGTGAAACTGGCCAAGCGCATATATGATGAGATTATAGCATTTGTGTGTATAGGACAGGACACAATCACTATACGCACCGACCACCGATATGATTACCTTTGATACTTATATCTGCGCAGCATAGTGCTTTTTCCATTTTCGGTTTTTCAGTTCTCAGTTTCTGTATTTTGTATTTCTTTCAGTGCTATAGAAAAAAAATATTAATACATAGTTATGAAAGGTGAACGTTGCTAATAAATGTTAATAAACATGCGACAAAAATGCAATGTCCGAGTGGATTCGTGGAAAATACTCATCTAAAAGGATATGAAAAGTGTAAGGGTCACTTGAGTTTAGAAGTGTCCACTTCAGTAGAAGTAACAACTGTATTCTACGGGTAGGGTCTGCTCGCGGACCTCAATTAACTGGCATTACAGCCTTCAAGTGCCCCGACTGGAGAGGTCAAGGGTCGTTGGAAATTTCAAAATTATCCCAACTTCCGAGAACACTCGAAAAAGATATTACGAGATGATATAAAATCGGGGTATCATAATTAAGAGGGGAAGTTTTAGTTATCTTGTCATCCGTATTAAAAGCTGCTATTTCTGTTGCGGTATCTTCTCGGAGGTACTTACGTGCTGAATACTTGGTGCGTAATTGGTACTTGCTTTGACATATTGAAATGCGTAGGCCTCTTTCTCTTAAGAATGTTTTAATTGCACTTATATTTATTTATACACGCAATACAAATAAATTGGTTTGAAATATTTATATACACTTATGTTTGAGGACGCATTCAAACATCCAGTTAATTTTTCTTAAAAGTTCATTTTACTATGAAAAAAAAATTACGTGATATTTTTTTCATTAGTTGCCTCCAGAAGGGCCGCACAACGCACTTGAGCCACTCCAAACTAGCAAGTAAGTTAATAAATACTAGAACATACATAGGAAGGTCCGATTGCACTATTTTATTGACAATTGATTTCATTGACTTTAATTTGCCCTTCTGATGACATAATTATTTACTTGCTAGTTTGGAGTAGCGATGTGTAGGTACAGCCGGAATGGTACAGAATGTTAGTAACTGGGAATAAAAAAGCATTATCTGTCTAATTAATGGGTTCGTCGCACTTAGCTATAAATGATAAAAGATCATTTGGCTTTGCGTATTTCGGCATATCGCTCAACGTTCATTCCCAATGAGAATATTTGGCAAGCGATATGCTGTAATAGGCCAAGCCATCTTTCATAGCTAAGTGCGTTTGCCGTTTAAAACTTGAATGGTTAACAAAAGTCATGAAAATGCATATTACAGTTAAACATCACTAAGACAAGCCTGTGTTGAGGAAATGAGTATCTAACTTTTTTACGTCACACGAAGCTTTCCATTTTGAGATAATATCTCTCCGTGTTTTGTCACCTTACATTTTCCAATGACATGAATCCTAATTTTTAGGAAATCCTATTTTTTTTGTTTGAAAGAAGCTTTTAATGTTTAAGTTAAGGTAATACTCTCACATGTACGTACCTAATTTTTATTTTTGAACAAACTTACTTCGTGGTAAAAAAGAACCACAGAAACTTTGAACCTTTCATAACCAAACATCTACTTCTTCTATTTGAATTAATAATTCGAGGAGCCAACTAATCAAAGTTTTCTATAAAATTGATTTATTTTAATAGAAAACTCACAATTGGTTTTATTTAAACTGTCAATTTAATCTAACCTTTAACCCATCTAATTTTTTTTACGTATACTATGTGGGGGCCCAGGCGGCCTGTTACTTTAAATGTTTATGTATTAGAGATCCATGAAAATTTTGAAGTCCAAATTATTATTTATTGGACAATTTAAATACATTTAAATAAAATAAAATACTTTTATTGTTAAGTAACTTATATTTGACAATTTGGATATTATATGATAATTTTTGACAAAAATCACTTGAGATCAGAAATCAGTCTGAATTATCTATTAAACTAAACAAAAACAATGAACTCACTTTTATTATAATATTTCAATAGTATCTCGAATAAACTACGAGTATATATAATCCATAATCAACTTTAGTAAAGTTTTTTGTATTTCTTGGGCATTAAATATGTAACAATTTCTAGACAAAGTTCAAAACAAAATGATTAGTTACCTTAGTTGTTTATGTTGATTTTTATGAAGTAAAAATCAACTTTTAAAAAGTTACCGTACTGACGATGGGTCAGAGAGGTCCACAAAAAAATTTAATGAATTTACTCACAGAGATTTAACTTTAAAATTTAAAACTTACGGTTCTGGCGTCACTAAATTCGAAGCTACTGGAAGCGACGTATGCGTCACGCACGAAGGAGGGGAGTATTTCGATATTATTATTGCTAGGACGGAGGGACCCCACGTCAGCAGTTAAAGGTTAAAATTAATAAATAAATTAACAAAAAAGTGATTTTTTTCGCTTAGCGGCAATCACATCATTAAAGTGTAACGCTAGAGAGTTGATTGGTGGTAAGCTACTCGCCTTACACCTCCAGTTCACAAAGGCATTACCTCACAATGTCTCGGTGTATTCTGAAGGTAATCTGCCATCACTCTCCGTTGGTCGTTAGTCATCCCTGACAGTAATCAGTTTTAATAAGCGGCCGGTCTATTCTCGCCACATTGATGTTGGCCGCCCACATAGCACTCATCCTTTGCGCGTTGCGCCGCACAATTTCGACTTAATCTTGAAAGCCGACCATCAAAATTTTGAGGTCAAAAACTATGTAAAATAAATAGGTATCTATTTATTACCAAATCTATAACATTACAATATTACGATCTTTTTGTGAATTCTATTTTTCCAGAGGATAGCATTTTTGAAGTGAAACTTCTTTAGCGCCGTTAGTGATTTGAAATTATATTGTGTTATATGTTATGTGTGGTCGGTCTTGCTGTATGGTTGTGAAACATGGACCTTGAAAATAAATACCATAAACAGGTTAGAGGTTTCGACATGTGGCTTCACCGGAGAATGCTCATGGTCCCATGGACCGACATGATCACCAACACAGAAATTCTCAGGCGGGCTAGAGCAGATAGAGAACGGCTTACATTAATTAGAATCAAGAAAATTTCATATCTGGGCCATATACTTCGAGGGGAGAAGTATCACCTGCTCCATTTAATATTGAAAGACAAGATAGAGGGTCGCCGAGGGCCTGGTAGGAGACAAATGTCTTGGCTGCGAAATTTATGAGAGTGGACCGGCATTAGAAGTGTGGAGGAGCTATTCCGAGCAGCGCAAGACAAAGAGACCTTGTCAAGAGTGATCGCTAACGTCGGGGGGACCTGATAAGGCACACAAAGAAGAAGAAGTGATTTGAAATTTGGATGAAACGGAAGTGCGTCACAACTCAGTTCTATACAAATAGGGGAGGGTGGGGCGTGTTGTGACATCGCGTTTAAAATTCCCACTAGTTGACTTAGCTGCGCGCGCATCGCGCCATTTCGTGTGAACCCCTTACCGCCAGTTTATGTCAAAACAGTGGTACCGTGCGGTTGATATAATTAAAGTTATACGATAAAATGTGATTTTTAAGTGCTGAAAGAACTTTTCCAGGAAATTTTCGAAGTCAGCTGTTAACCTGCTAACACTCGGTAAGTCGGTATATGTTTTTTCCTCCACACACTGTATCTTTTGACTGTGTTATTAGTTATAAATGAAATGCGTACGTAAAGTATGTTTACTTGCATGGCCATTTTTATGTAAAATCGTCGGGTGGGGCGAGTTCTGAATTTAAGATTTTTTTATGGAATTTAGTTTTTTTTACGTATATTTAAAATAAGTATTAATACAATGTGTATTATGTAAACGGCGTATTTTTTAAATATATTATGAATGTACATATGTATTACCTTGATACATTTCCTTTTTGTGCCTATTTGTAATTCTTTTTTTTTCAGGTTTGTAAAATGATCCGAAAATATAAAAAAAGACGAATGGGGGGAAATTCCAGAAAATGTTTATGAACAAGTTGCATTTTAGACGTAAAAAAACGAAATTTGGTGTCCACATCATCTAGCGAAACTGAAGAGGAGCCACCACTTATGGAAACTGACGACAGCGATGCAAACGAAGAAGAGCCATGTATATTTGGTCGTAATCCCTATTCTAATGATATTTCTGGTGAAAGATGGGTGAGGTGCATAAAATGGCCTAAATGGTGTCATGAGTTATGTTCGGGAGTGGATGAATACATTCCTGACTTCATCTGCGACTTTTGCTTGACTGGCTATATTAATTTTAATTGTTTTTATTTATTTTTATTTCATTGAATGTATACTACAGCCACTTTTATTTAAATGATAATAATAATATTATCGGGACTTTCGTCTTACCAATTTTATTTCGTACCTACCTACTGCTTTTACTTAATTATTTGTTCGTCACAACACGCCCCACCCCTGTCACAACTAGCACCACGGGTGGGGCGTGTTGTGACGATTCCCATATTTTGTAAAATAATATTTTAGCCCTTCATTCGTATGTTAACAAGGTTAATAATACCAAAATAATGTAGCCAAAGAGTTATTTGTTTCCATTAAAATGTCAAACCTTTGATTTCATTAAAGATTTTTATACAACTCAATTTTGTAATTTAGTCACAACACGCCCCACCCTCCCTACTCGGTTCGAATATAATGCGGTAAATTCGCATCTCGGTGCTTGCCTCCCATAGCTTAGTGGGAAAGGCGTCTAACAAGTCTCAGCGGCCAGAGAGACAGACATCAAGCGAACGAGGGTTCGAATCCTACGAAATAAAAAATAAAAACATTTTTATTTTTGTGAAATCAATATCCAAACTTCAAAACATTTTAAAATTAACAGGCAAAAAAAAAGAAAGCGACATCCAGCGATTTTCTAGTTTCAGTTCTACCGCATGTGAATTATACACTCTGATTTTTTTGTTTGTTTAAATAATGAAAAGTGACTGTTTAGTTTAAACCATGTGGACATTTTAGATTTAAAAATAATATTTCCGTCATTCGTAACATGCTAATAAAATAATTCCGAAGTAGGGAGACAGGAAGGGAGCTTTAAACACGGCAGTTAATATTTGTCCACAGTGCCACATCATAAACAGAATTTGTAATCTTTGTCAAATTTGTTTGAAAACTGTTTTAGGTTAATGTTTTCTCTCCTTTTATGTTTTTTTTTGTTTTCATTATAAATTTAGAAGATTTTATGAATGCAAATACGTTTGATTTAAGTTCAATATTTTTTGGCAAGTTTATTGATACATACATAAAATATAAGAAAGTAAAAAAAAATCCCAAAAGGGTGCGTATTATATTATGTGGAAATGAAAAAGTGGTAATTAAATGCTAAATACAATACCTACAGATAGATTTACGTGATATAGATGGACGAAGTATAAATGTTAACAAGTTCCAAAGGGGGGGGGGGGGGGTGATAATATTAAAAAACAATGGAGAAAAAAAATGTTTGTAAATCATCAAACCTCCAATTTAATTGGGAAAAAATCCCTAATACAATACAGCAAGCTTTTTATACCAATAATAAATTGAAAAATTATATAACAACGACAAAGACCAAAAAATGAAAAAAATCCGGAGTTTACCAATTGAATTGTAATGATTGCAATCATTTTTACGTAGGTAAAACTTGCAGAAATTTTGAAACGAGGATTAAGGAACACTTGAGATGTCTAAATAGCAATAACTATTCGGAATTTGCTAACCATCTAATTGAATTTAACCATTCATTTGATATAAATACTGCTTTTAAAATTTTACACACTAACGTTAGTGGTTTTCAATTAGATCTTTTAGAAATATTAGAAATTAGGAAAAATCTCAATAGAAATTTAAATATTATTAATAACCAAATTAATTTTGTGAATAACCCTATCTTAAACATATTTCCATTGTAATTTTGTCTATGATCTTCTAAGCAACCCCTTCCCCCCTGTCTATCTTCTAAGCTCCTCCTCTTTCCCCTCTTCCCCCCCTCCAACTAATTCCATTTCCACCCACGCCTGTCTTTCTATGCTTGACAATTTAGTTGTTAGTACATATAATGTCCTGATGAAGAGAACATCGTTCTCGAAACATGTCGACTTTTTAAATAAAGATTATTGTGGTAAAAACAGTGTTTTAATTATTTAATAAAAAAATTGTCCTTCACTTCCGAAATAATTTTGTACCAAACATTTAAAATCTTCAGTGGCGTAATAAATCTAACTCTTAAACTACGTACATGTTTAAAAGTGACAATTTAAAAAAATATATTTGTGTGTTGAATCAAGGTACTAAAAAAATATATGTTGCATTTAAAAAAAAAACAATATGATTAAATGTGGGTATAACAATGACTTTTACAATTTAAAAAAATAATTGATTTAAAAAAAATTGTGCTTTGCTAAATCGTATTGACGTAATTTATATTTTTTGCACATATATATACTTATAATGAAGAAATGTTTTTGTATGATAGTACTCATCAGGTGCATGCATGATTTGCATTCCCAGCGCAATCCAGACGTTTTTTTCTGGTCCGGAACTTGTTTTTATCAGGATTTAAAAAAAGTTGTAAATTGGTCAATCTTATCGGTATTATTTTTTTTCCTATATTTGTACACATATAAAAAAAATTAAATGCATTTGATAGTCCTTCAAGCAGTCGGGGACGCGGAAGGCCACTTTGCTGCATTAGCATTCCAAACGCGATTCAGACTTTTTTTCTGGTCCTGCATTTATTTTTATTTGGACTCCTCATGAGAATTTCTCTCTTCAGTCCCGAATCTGATAAAACCATATGATAACTGAGGTTATCATCGTCAGATTCAGCTAACAATCTTTCTAAATGGGCTAATGTGAGCTGCTGAGCAAGCTTATCGAGTCCAGAACCACTCGCCATTTTGACAAAACACAATGAGGCCGACCGCTAACAAAAATTCATTCGTTAATAACAGGGAAAACTTACGGAAGTATTATTGCCAACACTGCGAAATGAATGCTGTAATATTTAATTTGGAATTTAAAATTTAAAACACAGTTGTCACGCTTATGTCCGTTTTTCGTTTTTAAACCGACACACTTCAGACCTGCCGTCCCGGCATGGTTGGAGTTTAAGACATTGCTTTGAACACCCACCGGGACGGCGCTTGAGCAACTAGAGAAATGTTGACCATAAACATGGACATATTTCTTAAAAATTGAAACCTCAAGTATACATTCGCATATAAAAAAAATGACTTTTTTGGTTAAAGTTAGTTTAGTTTATAGTTTTTAGTTTAAGAATTTTTCAGAACTGAAGATGTTTATTGAAAACTAAAACCTCTAATACTGTTCGAATCTTCTTCCTTGCGCTGTCCCAACTTATTGCCTAGGTAGGCTATTGAGGTCGGCTCTATCTCAAATACGGTTCAAATATAATTAAAAAATATTTTTTTTAACATTTATAATTAGATGTTTATAGCTTTGTATGAATTTCAGCGTAAAACTAAATATTTTCTGATAAAGGATCAATATTAAGGCTCTATAAATACAAAGTTAAAGATATCCTTAGATGAAAGTAGATTGTTTTTAAATGGGTACCGTTCATTAGTGGGCAATTTACACGTGGGCAACGGTAATTCACTTCGATTTAGGACTAACTAAATAATCTTCAGATCTCTGCCGTTTCTTTCAGGCCTATCGAGGGATAATTAGTTTGAATGAAGCGCCTCGCCCCATCAGCCGTCATCCTCCCAACCGATATTGGGTTGCCGGTTGCCGGGTGCTGGGCCCGTCTCGTTTGACATAATGGAATCATCCACCCACCGGACCGGGAAGGATTTGTAAAAGTGGCCGGAATATTAACGTTCGGCAGTCAGTCACGATAATCGAACCTTATTAGCCGCCCGAGTGGACCTCAAAGTGATCAATCGGCGACAGGGTTGAAAAATGACGACCATATATCGAGAGTCACTAATTCTACGGGCAACGGTCACCCTACTATATACTATAGTCTGTACCTACTCGTTAACTCGATGGTCAACTTACACTTTCATTCGATGTGATTGCAAACAATTTAATATTTTTGAAACTGGTTTTACTCCATTTACGAGTACACAAGTCTGCCGTAAATGCAATAGGAGATTACCAGCAGAACTTTTTACCAGCAGAACCCTAGTTTTTATTTATAAGTTAAATTTTCAATTCCCTAGTTTTTATTTATAAGTTAAAAAATAAAATGTTACCAGATTATATGTTGAATAATGTTAGAATCAACAGTATAGTTAATTGTTATCCTACGAGAAACTGCAACGATTTTAGGCTTCCTAAAACAAATTTATCGGGAACACAAAATAATATTTATCATAAAGGTTTTAAAATGTTCAATGAACTCCCTGTAAATGTTAAGGAGGCTAAAAGTCTTGCAGTTTTTTGTGGATTATGTCTTAATGTTGTAAAGTCCAAATTTTAGTCAATAGGTAGTAAATAATATTGTAGTAGTCATAGAAAAGAAAACATTAGATATAATATGTCAAATTTTATATCTAAATAAAATAAACAATAAAAAAAAGAAAAAAAAAAGAACTTGTTTATAAATAAACTGTTATGAATTGAATAACCAGCACAACTTTTTTTATAAATAAACTGTTTTTATTAATTTAATAAAAAAATTATTAAATATATAAAAGAAATAAAAATTAAAATGGAGTTCTACAAATTAACAAAAAAAATAAAAAAAGCAATGGGTGATATTGATGAAATGAAATGAAATGGTTAGTAATATTGAACAATATTACGTAATTTACTAAATGTAAGTATTAGAGGTATCTATGATCAACACTAGTGGAAATTTTTATTAGTTTATTGTTAAGTCTATACCTCTAATTTATTTAAAGAATTGCTTACTTTAATAAAAAAATATAAATATATATTGTAGGCATGTATATAAATTTTACGTTCGTCATTCGTCAAGTACGTCCGTTCATCTTATGAGATTCGAAATCGGTCAGACGACAAGACGACCAGCCTAAAATACCTCTCTAACGGTCCTAATCCATTCAAATTTTCATGCGTTACGCATTTAAATATCTTATATACCTAACTCTAGATAGACATAGACATATCTAATTATTGATCCAACGTTTTAGGTTTAAAATTTCAATCACTCAGAAGAAATTTTGCATGCGATATTTTTCACGAATCCGCCCCTGCCTAGGTACGCCCTTACGATGTCAGTAGCCATGGGCCATTTCACTTTTTATCCTGACCAGAACACTGAACCCAAAACCTTTTTATAGGACAAAAACAGTTTGGCACTTTTTGTATATTACATAAGTATTAGTAGATAATATAATATCAGACAATTTTTACCATTTCAGATAATTTTGATCCACTTAGTTTTTCAGATTAGTATTTTCTAATGAGATAATCAAAGGCTTTTATCTAATGAGGTCAGATCAGAGGTAATGTTAATAATTATTTTATATAGATATAATTTCCTTAAATAGTTTGACATCATGAGTGGAAGTGGATAGAACTCGCCAAGGGTTATGATGCCGAAGAAGATGATGAAATTAAGAATTTTATATTGTGACGTTAAGTAATTAAATACCCCAGCTTCAAGGCCACCTTCAAATATCGATTTTGCCCAAAAAGGTGTTTTTTTTTCTAAGTTTAATCACATTTCTTTAATTTTTAAACTTTCTCGTGAAGTCTTGAATAGTTTTTGAATTTTTTTTTGTTTTTTTGGTCAAGTGGGTACCTATATCCGCAAAAACATGTTAAATTTTTTGGCCATTTTGAAAATTTTCTAATTGTTAAGTAACTTATTGTGATGACCGTGGCCGGTTGTCCCATGTATTTCTGGACTTCCTTTTGATGGATCCAGATTCCTCAGATTATAGTGATCTCAGTACAGGGTGATAGCAATAATAATGCGTAGGTAGTTTGCTTATATTTATTCCGGGATTAGGTACAATGGTACTTCTAAGGAAGTGTGATGGTAAGAGGACGAATGGACAACAACCACACCCTTTTATACGTTCCTCATGTTGTCTCACTCATACACGTATGTCTCTTTCATACCGCAAGACATACGTTCACCACACTTATTTCATACCACAAAAGGAAAAAAAGCATTACAATAAAATATCAAAACAAGATTAACTCAAATGGGTGTATTTACTCGGCGAATGCTGAATGCCGCTGGCGCGAGGCGATAATTATTTCATTGTTATACATAAAAAAATGACACTATGAAACATGTGTCAAAGTGCAATTAAATAATTACGGTTGAATATTATTATACATATATCGCAATACAGACATAAAATACAATAAAACATTGGCCATGGCTATTCATGAACTTCATAAAAGTCGAACCCCGAAATTTAGTTGATCTTAATAAACTGATACCATACCACCCTTGCATAAAGCTGAGAGCTGTCAAGTATTAGTTATAAATACGACGGAGTATAGTTACGCTAAGTATAGCTATATTTATTAGAGTATATTTAACAATCAGTTTTAGACGATGCACCACATCGTGTAACATTTGAAATCGGGTCACTAACAATAACACTCACTAAGTAGACGGCGGTAAGGTTTATTATTCCCGCCATCAGTCGTCTATTTTTAGATTTTCAAAACAAAAGCAGTTTTTATAAGCCTGATTTTTTTTTCTGGGTTTATACAAAGATATGTTCTACCCGCATTAAAACTTCTAAATAGTGTCCGACCGAAACTAGTTTATACGGCCTAAAGGTCTCAGGTTTGGCCGAAACCGAAACCGAAACTTCCATATAAGGTCATGTTTTCGAGGAAAAAAAATTGTCAATCTTAATCAGTCGGCCTTTATTATTTATTTATTATTTCGGCCTTTATCATATATCAATCATTCAGTCTCTGATATTTGAACTAAAAATAAACATAACATATAAATATAAACATAACATAACATATGGACGATAAGGAGCAAGGTGATACTATGTATACAGACTTCTCTAAAGACTTTGACCGTATAATTCACTCAATTCTTTTGAAGAAGCTCATCCTACTTGGTATACATAGCGACCTATTTAGATGGATTAAGTCCTATATTAGTAATCGCAATCAGGTAATATTAATAAACGGTGTTTACTCAAAGTCTATAGAGGTAATATCTGGTGTCCCGCAAGTTTCCCACCTAGGTCCGCTATTCTTCAACAATTATATAAACGACATTGGATCATGCTTTCAAAATTCCGAATATGTGCTTTACGCTGATGACATGAAAATATTCAAAGTTGTGCATTCTCTCTCTGACTGTGAAGCGTTACAAAGTGACATAGATAGGCTTTGCAAGTATTGTAAAGTTAACTGTTTAGATATCAATGTTTCCCAATGTCATACTATGACATTCACCAGAAATAAAAATGTAATTAAGTACTCTTATTCACTCAACAATGAACCTGTCATCTCTAAAACGGAATGTAAAGACCTTGGTGTTTACCTTGATAGCGAACTTATTTTTAATAATCACATCGACTCAATCGTTCACAGGTCATATAAAATGCTTGGTTTTGTTCTTCGTATAAGTAAAGTGTTTAGTAACCCGCGCACAGTAGTAATGTTATATTTTGCATTAGTTAGAAGTATACTGGAATATGCCTCGCCAATTTGGAACCCGCAGTACAAATTATACATAGATAGCTTAGAACATATTCAAAACAAATTTATAAAATACCTTAAATTCAAATTCAATAATAACTATGAATGCACATTTCAAACTTTGCAACAAAGACGAGTAATTGCTGATTTGACATTTATACACAAATTTTTAAATAATAACATCGATTGTACCGAACTGCTTTCCCTAATTAATTTTAACAAACCATTAAGACGTACACGCCACACAGAACTATTCCACACGCTTAATTACTAGACAAATGCAGCAACTAATTCGCCAATCAATCGTGCTCTTCATGTATTCAATAATATTAATCTAAATTATAACATCGACATTTTCTCCGATTCACTGCCCAAATTTAAAAAGAGCATCATGTCAATCATATAAATTATTTAATGCGCATACTTACATACATACATACACACATATTCACACACACACACCCTCACACACACACACCTCTCTCTCAATAATTTGCTAATTTAATATAGGTAAAATTTATAATTTTTCACTTAAAAACATATATTATATAACAGCGACACGTCATTGGTACCAATTATTGTATTAATTCTACAACTTGTAACTACTTTCTAACATGTAATTATGTAGGTACTGTTTGTTTCTGAAAAATAAATAAATAAATAACATAATTGTCACTCCTTATTTCAAATAACAAAATTAATTAGAAAATAAAATGACTTCTTTAAACCTAATTTGTTAAGGTACACTAAAGAAAAAATAATTTCTTATAAAATTAAAACAAACACTTTGTTATTAACCACATAACCAAATAATTTCTTCTAAACTTTGGTCATATTGTATGGCACTCTTTTTAATGAACTACAATGTAATTAAAATTTAAAAAGTACCTACCTACCTACAATAACAAAATATTTGTAATGGAAATAATACTCTTTTTAATGAACTAAAATAATATAATTTAAATTAAAAAGTACCTACCTACCTATAGTAACAAAATATTTTTGTACAAATAACACTTAATGTATGAAATTTTTTTTCTCTCAAACTAAATGAAGAGCTTTCAACCGGGCTCAAAAGAAAAGGGTGGAGAGTTATGAAATTACGAATGTTAGACGAGCGCGCTAATATTTAAAGCGACAAAATCGATGCGAAAATTGTGAAAGTCTATTATTATACACCATATAAAGAGGAAAGATTTGATTGTTTGTTTGCATTGAATAGGCTACGAAACTACTGAACCAATTTAAAAAAATCTTTCACTGTTGGGAAGCTACACTATCCCCGGGTGACACAGGCTATATAATTTATAAAGTTAACTAAGAAGGGGAGGCGGGAGGGGAACGGGGATGCACGGGAAAGGTGATTCCGGGAGAAGATTGTATTTATTTGAATATGGCATTGCAACGCATACCGGGAACCAGCTAGTGTTTAGTAAAATACGGCGCGTTTAAAATAGAGCAAAAATCTGGCGGGGGTTGTCTTAAACAGCATTTTAAGAAACACTGTGAATTTTGTTCATATATGAAACAAGTGTTTATAATAATTTTTTGAGCATACATTGCGATTTTTTTCTATCGAGGGAATTTTACATAATTTTCGTTTTTGCATGGGGAATGTCTAGATATTCAAGAATAACATAAACGAGTATTTTGGTAAGAGCTTTATAAATTAACGTGTTTAAGGGAGATATGTAAGAAATCGATAGAAATTCGGGTATCGGCGGCTTAAGAACAAAATAATTTCTTCTAAACTTTGGTCATATTGTATGGCACTCTTTTTAATGAACTACAATATAATTAAAATTAAAAAGTACCTATCTACCTACAATAACAAAATATGTTTAATGCAAGTTATACATGAAAATAAATAGAGTTTTAACACGAACCAAGTCCTGACACGTCTATGAGCGTGGACGCAGGAAAGTGACTCTTCGTGGCTCACAGTTCAGTGCACCGAACATGTCCGATTGCAGGACGAAACCTCCCGAATTCAGTTTCGGTTTCGGCCGTAGTTTCGGCTGGATGGCCGAAACTCGTTTTTTGGCCGAAACTAAGCCGAAACCGAAACCGAAACCAAAAGTTCGGTCGGACACTACATCTAAATTATTTTTTATTACTTCTAAGTGCTTCGCCTAATGTTTTAATACCGAAGAGGCAGTTGAAAATTGGTCGTTGCACATTAGGTCGCAATCGTCTCTTATAAATTCTGCTAAAGAATTCAGAAGTACTAGTCTACCAATCACGTACGGTGTGCCTCAAGGCAGTGTTTTAGGCCCACTTCTCTTTCTAATATATATATTAACACTTTATGTAACTTGGAAATTGATGGAACTATAATATCTTTTGCCGATGATACGGTAATCATCTTTGAAGCTGAAAATTAGATCTCAACTATGGAAAAAGCAAATAAGGGCCTAAATAAAGTAAAACACTGGTTAGACGACAACCTTCTGACTCTAAATATTGACAAAACAAAATATTAACTTTTCTCCATACATAAAGTCACTTCTCCGCAAAACTGTCCTAATCTTATAATTCACTCATGTTCACAGAACCACATTACCCCTACGCCTCCCCACAATAATTGCTCATGTACCAACCTTAAAAAAATCCTACCAAATTAAATATTTAGGGATTGATAAAGATGACCAACTGCGTTGGGAGGACCATGTAAATTTCACAACAAAAAGACTCCTCAAATTGTGCTATATATTTCACTCTCTCAGATCAATCCTGAACTTTCAAACAATGAGATGCATATAATTTTGCACTTTTCCAATCAATAGTTTCATACGGTATCGTAGGATGGGGAGGCTGTGCAGCTCAATTATATATCCCATGATATTAATTCAAAAGCTGCTACTAAGGATTATATTAAAATGTCACCCATCTCACCCATCAGAGCCACTTTTAAAAAAATTCGCAATCCTAGACATTAGACAATTAAACGTTAAGACAATTCTCGTACACACAAGGAAAAATGATTTAACACTCAAAACTCAACAAAATATTTGCACCCGCTTTTCATCACACCAAAAATGCAAAATTCCTCCAACAAAAACAGCTTTCGCCCAATGACAGTTCTCTTACATCGCACCTAAAATGTACAACTTACTGAATATTGATATTAAGACTTCGAAAACTGATAATCTTTATGCCATTAATGTACAGAACTGGTTATTTACTCAGGGAAGGAAATATTATAAAGAATGCCTTACATCTTAAAAAATGTTCTTAATTTTTCATATTTCTCGAGTAAAAAATCTTCTCTCTAAATTAATTTTAAAGCAAAACTTTATATTATGCTGATACTTTTTCATATTTTTTGACATCGTTCGTCCATTTCATACGCTGCCTAGGAATACCTGCAGATTATCATTGTTCATCTGAATAGATGGTTTATATATTTATTCTCATTTTTATGTCTATTATCCTTAAAAATATTATTATTTGTTACTTTTATTTTTATTTGTTAATCTATTTTATTTTGATGGATATAAGATTCACCTACTTTAACTCCTCTCCTGTATGTGATCATATACCAATACTAGTATGAATATTTTTCCTAATATGTATGCTATATGTTTTTTACTTTCACCTACATATAGGGATGATTATACTAAATACATATTTTATACTTAATATAACATCGTATGAATCTCGACTACCATAATACGGGCATTTGCCTAGCTTGGTAGTCGAAAAACCATGTAAAATAAACCTGTAATTAAAAAAATGAATAAAGAAATTTAAAAAAAAAAACACTTCGAGGCCGATTTAAAAAAAGTGCAGTGAACTTAATTTAACTTGTGTACATGTCTAATACCAGCTGAAAAAGTTTTTTTTCCCTCGTAATTGCAATTAATATTAACCTTACAAACCGTATCTTTCAGACACAAATACTAATAACTACCCCCTTCGAATGTCCGCAAAGTGATGATTCTAAAAGTACAAAAACATTATTTCTGAATCGAAAGTTTGGCACTTATCGCCAAATTCACATTGACACAATTTTGTAACCGATGACAAACTTTAAAATCATCGACTATAATCACAAGTGTGAGTACAGTGAATACGTAAAACACTTCCGAAATGTGGCGCCTAAAGATAAAATGCACTAGTATGTTTATTGTGCCATGACGGTGAACATTGTAGAGCAGAAAAATTAATTTGTGGTTCCTTATTTTGAACGCCACATTTCAAATTGTCGATCAGCGCAATTTAATCAATGGAATCAATAAAACGGTTCATTTTACTCGTACGTGGTCGTCTGAAGGGGTGATGAATGCTCTGAATGTAGACTCCGCACGTAGGTACAGAGATGTCATTCAATGTGTAATCTCGTGTGTCGCAGCATACATTTTAGAAAAGTACGGTGGTTTTATGCCGTACCTACTTTCATGATACAAATAAATTTTGATAAAAACTTAATTTATTTAATTTTAATTGTTAGGTACATTTATAGGATTGTAGTTTCAACATCCTTCAACAAATTTCGTTAGTATAGTTTATTAGTTATACGTAGTTTTGTGGTGTCTAAAACTGATGTCAGTTAAGTGGTACTACTTAAACGATTATCATCTATCGTCGTTCGTGTCTAATGTACAAATGGTTACGATGATAGCCCAATGCATACGATTGACAGCTGAGCTTTAACAGTGTCGCGCACCTTGCGGTTATTTAAGTTAGAATAACTTTTGAGGACATCAGGTTCAGTTAAATATTCATTGTAAACCTTACGATAAATAAAGCAACTTGAAATTGATCTTATTTTAGTTTTTTTTACTGTTCAGTAATATTAATCACTGGGATTTAAGCATACATTTTTTTCTAGAAATAATTATACTCTATTAAAGTATCATCGGGCCACTCTATTCGAAATCCATCTTGTAAATTTTTTTATATGTTTTTACTGCTGAAATTTTAATGTACTGAAAAGATTTACTTTACGTCATATATTCTCTTTCCGATATTTTTTTGTCACGAATAGTAGTGAACCTTATACTGGTTATTGCGATAATTTAGACATTAAATCTGCATTGTGTAGTTGACATTAAATTGGGTAGTGTATTTTTTGGGAAAAAATGAAGAGCTATCTTTGATAACTATAACTCTTTGATAAACTTGTTTGTACCGTATTTGTCAATGGGGAATTCTAATACAAATATTATGACTTTAAAACATAAGTATCACTTCGTTGAAGAACAGCTAATCGTCGGTTCTGAATACCTAAAATATAAGTTTTTTGTCTATGGTTATTCGAACCAAATAATAAATGAATTCAGAAATATTTTCGTCACCTGAAACCGATCGAGACGCCTTGTCATCGCGGAAAGCTTGACAACTACCACGGTGAAATATAGTATCAAGTCATGATATGGAATTAGTGGGGGACTAGCACGTTGGCGTCAAATTGATATAGAATTTACTTAGTGGTCAAAATTTAATCTTATTTGTGTACTGAGTATTGAGGACTGAATTGATGAGTATTAATTGTACCTCCCTTGGTAACAGCTTTGTAGAACGTTAGGAGGTTCCACGCGCCAATCTGCAGGCGATTCCTGCAGAATGCTACTATCAAAAGAGGTAGAATTGTCCAGCTCAAACATGAGACCATGAAATCTTTACAAGGATTGTGGGGACTATCTGGCTTCCCCTCCAGTTAGCGGACCAAGAAAATGAGTAAAAACTAGATTTTCATCGTAAGTAAAATAAGTGTATTTATGGAGGATGGAATGTACAGTGAACATACAGAGAACAAATCGTACTCACCCCCGGACCGACAGGTTTAGGCCTAGCTGTCTAATTACTGAACACGGAGACCTGGGGAATTTTCCATCGCTCTTCTGGAGTGCGATGCCGAGGAACCGTGGAGCTCCAGCTCCGAATCCAAGTCCCCGTCCTGGCGGAGGTCACGCCCTAGAGGCGTCTGCGTACATCCTAGCGAAGGTCTCGCCCTAGCTGCTTCTCTCAATAGGATTGGTTCAAATTCCGTAACCGCAAGTTACGAGCTGGCAACGTTCGGTCAAGGTGTGGCGAGGATGCCTTTAGCCTGGTGGATACAGCCAGGTTTTTAACTTCAAGCGCGTCTGGGTAATAATTCATCCCTGGAATGCAACCAGGAGTTCTCAAGGCATATGTACAGCCGATGAGTAATCTCGAACCCGATTATAATGCGAGATCACCCGTAATTTGTTCAACTACCGCACGCGGTAAAGTTCCTGGAACCACCTACATCGGTGGAACGGGACAAAAACCAACCAAATTTAGGTAAAAGGGAAATAATAATTCCTCGATCACTATTATTGACACATTTCACTGTCCGCGAACCGGATTGAATTTAATACTGCGGATTATAATTGAATTTATGGATTTCAAACCGACCATGTCAAATGTATGACGTTCTTGCCCTTCGTCCCACATTCAAGAAGTGGGGAAACGGAACTCTCTCCCACCCACCTTGTCCAAAATGTTGCCAGCGTATAAAAATAAATCCCTATAAACGCTTCTGAATTTAAGAATAATCAAACCGGTGACTAAATAAAAGATGTGATTAATTATTTTCATAACAGTCACTTTACACTTCAAATCGAACTCTAATGCGAGTAAAAATAAAAAAAAATTCTGGACTGTGAAAACGTGCTTTTAAAAAAGGTGAGACGGTGAATGTGGTCAAGAAAGGTATTTAAAGTTGATTTGAATTCCTCATTTCAACATGAACATCAGAAAAAGATGTTAACGCTAGCAAAACTAGTATCAACCAATATTTTCACTAAGCTTTTGGTGAAATTTCACAGACTGTTCTACTCAAATGTGCGTTTGTTATTAATAGCCACAAAAAATACATTGTTCCACATCTGAATGTTTCCAGACGTAACTACATCCATGTACCACGACGGTCCTAATGTCTCGCAATAACTCTGAGTGGAGTTGGCTTCATGACCATTACTCAGTTCCAATCAAGAATTGCACCGAGCCACGGTCAGCGGAGCCGCTACCGATTGGACGTGTTCCAATACTTGCTTGTTTTGCCAATCTCAAGTCTCGATTGAACTTTTTTTTCTCCAGTATGAATTATTGTATTTAGCTTGCGTGAAAAGAAACGTCAAAGTATGACAGTTTATATGTTTTTGTAACGAAACAATTTAAGGCCCAATTTAATTTAAGAAAAAGAAGGATAGATATGTAAATACGAATGTTAGAGGGAACGCGCTAATATTAAAAACGATAATATTTTAGCAAACATTGTGAAAATGTTTAATAAAACACGATTTGTTTAAAATAGAACAAAACTCTCGTGAAAAATGTATGAAATAGAATTTAAATAAACACTGTGAATTTTTTCATTCATATAACTTGTAAAATAACAAACAAAAAAAGTGTGGATAATAATTCTCGGAGTATTTGCAATTTTTTTCTATCGAGGGAATTTCATATAATTACCGTTTCGGCGTGGCAAATGTATAGATATTATACCTATTATTATAAAAAAATCATATTATGTTAATATAAAAATTGAAGTTTATTATTAAATTGATATTATCCTAAAAAATAACATTTTATTTTTAAAACTTTCAAGAGAAATATGTTATAAAATGGTAGAAATTCGGAATGGCGCGGCTTAAGGCAGATAGATGGAAGGCAGAAGACGCAAAATGGATATTGGGCTATTCATGCATAAGTTGTGATTTTATGCTATGGAAGCTATTCAAGTTTGCTTTCAAACTCAAATAAACTTATATACTTTTATATTTTTTAAATTAACTCTATGTGCGAAAATGTTCATTTGCTCTTTATTTTTAAGTTGGTTAGTAGGCAAGTCAAAAATAATTTAATTTTGAAACCTTTTACGTAGTTGATGTCGACATAGGTAGATACATCTTATTATTCGGGTGTGTCTTTCGTACCTACCCATCTTTTAATTCGCAGACCTATCATTCCAATCTCATAGTTTCTACGTGAAAAAACTTTTAATTAATTTTTGGTTTTTCCTGAACCCAGGTTTGATCTCGATATGGCTGACAAACCAAGAGCCAAACTACATCACGATACCATAAAATCACTTAATTATTAAATTACATTTTCCCTGTATTTAAGCCACAAAACCCTCCCACCATCTTCAACAAGCAACATGTAAAATAAAATATTGAAGTAGACTATTCTTTATAATTTAATATGTCAGCTTCTTGGTTGTCCCCTTGTCCAGGAACCTAATCTGAGGAATGGTGTAAATGCGGATAAGGAAGATAAATGCAGCAGAAATTGGGTCCCACTGGAAATTCTGTTGATAAAGGGGTGAATAATAGAGAGATGAGAGGTTCCGGTCTTCCTGAGAGGGTGGTAATGGTAGAATAACTCTCTCCACAAGTACATAATTTTATTTTTCCCCTAATCATGGCGTATAATATTGACACGGAACGTAGTTTATAAGAAATATATATTACGTTTATTGATTCTTCTTTTATCATGCAGGGGAAAAACTGGTGTCGTGAAAATGGGGCAATTATTGCAGTAAAACGAAAAAAACATGCTTGTTTATTTCGTTGATAGTGACAATTTTTAATAATATGAGTAGATCAACGGCAGCAAGTGCAATAAAAAATATATATATCATACATATGATTATTATTTAAGTGCGATTAAGTTACTCCAAGTCATTGTTATTATCAGGACTCTTGTTTTATCACACTATAACGAGGTCCGAAACGTTGGCTAAAGAAAGAGGAATCCCAAACCAGGAGGAATAATAACCCAAACGTTAATCACGGTAATACTTTTGGCCGTGAAAAACTCAAATTATATATATTTGAAATTCATTATTGTGTTGTTTTAATTGCTAGGAATTGTTTATTTTATTATGTGCATCTTATTTGGCATGTTAAACAACAATTATTATTTTCTTAAAATATTATTTTATTTTATTATTATTTATTTTTTATTTATTTAGGAAACAAACAGTCATACAAAATGATAATATAACAATTAACATTCATATGTTGTAGACCAATTAAGTTCCATTAAGTTTAAATTTTGATATTTTTTTTTACCTACTCAACTTATGTGACAAAAAAATAAACATAATAAGGAAAAACATAAAAAAGAAAAACATAAAACGTAATAAAGAAAAAAAGTAAAGTTATTGACAAACAAAGTTACACTATTTACTACGGATAATAATATTAAAAAATTTTCACAAAAAAGAAAAAAAAAGTATTTTAAGTTATTAATATAGTAAGCTGCATTTTATATGATTTCAAGTCATGGTTGAAAATGTCTACATCTCGTAAGGCATTGTAAGTTTCACAGATACGTATTATTACAGAGTTTTGCGCGTATTTGGATTTACTGTGTAGTATTCTAAGTAAGTCGTTCGATCTGGTATTTTATTTGGGGCAACGAAATGCAATATTTTCTAACAGATATGATGAATCAACAAGGCAGTTCATGATTTTGTATAAGAATAATGCATCAGAGATTTTTCTGCGTTTATATAAGGCGTTAGGGTCAAATTGATGATCACTAAAGCGATACGATAGGTGTTTTATAAATTGTTTCTGGATATTTTCAATGCGATGAACATATGTTTGATATTGAGGATTCCAAATTACTGACGCGAACTCGAGTTGTGACCGTACATATGACATATATAACAGAATTAGGGTGTGTGCTAAAGTAAAAGGCTTTGTAATGCGAATAATGAAACCCAATTGCTTATAAGCTTTTTCTAGAATATTTTCAATATGATCCCTAAATAGCATTTTAGAGTCTAGTATTACTCCAAGATCTCTTATTGTTTATACTAGCTGTAAAGGGACATGGTATAGTTTGTAAATATAATAAATTGGATTTTTTTTTCGTGTAAAATTAATAACATTACATTTGTATATATTTAGATATAATTGATTGTTTTCGCAATATTCCTCAATTTTGCTAACGTCTTCTTGAAATTGGTTACAGTTATCTATATTATATATACATATATATATTATAGTTATATGGGGATATGCCAAGTTTGATGGTCGTTAGATACGTAAATAGTTAAAATGTTGCTACAAATACTAGTTATTGAGACGACAGTAAACCTCGCGTCCAAAAAAGTTTTCTTATTTAATTTTTATTTATTTTATAAATTCAATAATATTATTATTTTATAATAAACTGTTTTTATACATAAAATAATAATATTATTGAATTTATAAAATAAATAAAAATTAAAATGGAGTTCTACAAAATAAACTTAATAACAATAAATATTTTCTTATTTAATACATCAAAACCAAAGTTTCATCTGAAATCGTGGTAATACGTAAGTAGTAACTTAAACCCCCCCCCCCCTTACTTATTATTTTCTGATTGTGCTTTTGTCTTGACGACATTTTTTTCTTCAGGTACCATAATATTTATCATTCCGATTTGACAGCTTGTAATAGGAACCACGATTATGTAAAATCTGGTGAATAAAACTTACTATCCAAAACAAACCCAACAAATTTACTAAAAAATGAAAAGCCAAAAGTTTTAAAATTTTAATTATTTATTTATGACACACGTGATATTTAATTAATACATTTACAGAGGATATATACATTAACTCACCGTACAAGGGACTGCCTGTTTCGTAGTGACAAATAGAATATAGGAACATAGTTATTTTGTTTGAAGTGCTAACGTATTGATGCTGAAAATTGGAAAAAATATCAAATTTATGTCCTCATCATATCTAATCTGAAATTTGATAGAATGGGCTACGTAGGCATGCAGCTTGCTTATTTATGTATCCCTGACAACTCAAATCATTAAATTAATCAATCAATCTTCAATTTTTATAAATTTTCCATAACAATAATGAAACCCTTGGTTTTAACATGTGTTTTTAATTATGTAAACGAAAATGTTCCAGAACCAATACAATAAGGCCATCAGCTCACGAAAAAACCGAAAACTGGTTTGCAACTCAATTCAATTCAATTCACGGCGTAATTCCACTTTACGATTTCAGTAATTACGAGTAAATCAGCTTGTTTAAGAAAAATGTAATTTATTAGTCATTTATCAATTATCAATCTTAATGTATGATAATAATTTATCAACCTACTGAACTAAATCGATATTTTCCTGACGTATAGCAAATTACGTGAAAACTTGACAGTTGGTGATGCGCTAACATAGCAACCTGTCAATATGACAACTGAAACGCGCCGGTCGCGGCGACAAGCAGCGCTAGTCATTTGCCCCGTGTGCGGATGGACTTAATTGAAACGGTTTTCAGACACATACAAGAAAATAGTACTTTTAATTGGATAGAGTGAAATAAAAATAATATCCGTAACTAACATATCGAGGCAAAATTTTTTTTCACTTTTAACATTGTTTTACAACCTTTGTATCATCCCTGTTAATTTTATTCAGTAAATATAATATTTTAACAAATTGACCGATCATTAAAAAATTAGCTCTTTCAATAGCTTTCAACTTTAATTATGTAAAAATGCCATTTTTGTTTTTTAAATGCAAGTTTATTTTATTCCGTCTAAATAAGGGTTTTCTAGTGTTTTCTTTTTCAATGACGCAAGTCAGTAGGTAGGGTCCACTTGAAGAAATAACGAGCAAACTCGTTGCTAATTAGAATTTTTATGATTCAAAACTACCAGTGGAAATTGAAGAGGGCGCCCGTTAATTGTGACGTTTCTGTGTCGGTTAATACGGTAGAGAAGTTGCTGTCAGGAGAGAAGAATACTTTACAATTAGTTAGCAACCTACCTTACGTAAAGAAAAAATGGCGTGCTAAGAGAAAAACGGACGTTTAAAACCCTAGGTTTACCGTTTATTATTTATACACAGCACTAAAAGATTCTTCTTTTAATTTCATTCTCAATGGGCTTGAGTTCTGTTATGTTTACACTTTCTACAATCAGACATTAATAATTGCGATAATATAACTGTGAGAAACTTTGAAATTAGTATCAAAGAACATATGAAATCTTAAAACAATAACAGTTTCTCGGAATTTGCCAATCATTTTTTGGAAACTAGTCACACTTTTAACTTAAATAGTGGAATAGAATTATTACGTTGTAATTTTAATGGCATTCAGTTGCAATTTGAATATTATTAATGAAAAAAATTGTTTTTAAATTACCTAATATTAAACCTGTTCCCTTTGTAAATTGTTCTCTATTGCCCAATTTCCTTCTATACCCATTCTCACCTTTCTATTGACACCTTGTCTATGTCTATTATTAATAATTTAGTTTTAAGTAGACCCTGAAGAAGTGAGCGTCGCTCAT
Source organism: Limnephilus lunatus (assembly GCA_917563855.2). Taxonomy (NCBI): domain Eukaryota; kingdom Metazoa; phylum Arthropoda; class Insecta; order Trichoptera; family Limnephilidae; genus Limnephilus; species Limnephilus lunatus. The sequence goes on along the minus strand of OU830597.1, from coordinate 65,092,621 downwards.
GAAACATGTTGGTTTTTATAAACAATAAAAGTGGTAAAAACTAAGTATTCTATTAATTTCGATTTAAAATGGTGCCACAAAATAAGTTTGCTGTGTTTGATGAATTGATAATTGTGTTGGGCTCACCCGCTGCTAACTTAACGACATCTATTAATATTAACTGAGACTACGTATCTATCCAAGGGTGACCGGCCAACTCAAAATGAAACCCACTCAGGTCATTAAGAGTGATGATAAAAATATATTTAAAAAATAGTTAAATAGGTTAAGTTAGGTTAGGGTTACCGGCTATTTTAAAATTATTATTTCATATCTTTTAATGACCTTTTTAATGACAAATCACCTAGGGTTACCAAATATGGCAGAGGTGTTGGTTATCCAATAAATGGTTCCTGGAACGGTGGTACCCATATTCGCTTCCCAAAATAATAATTTTATTCGGATACAAAGTAAATTTATTTTATTAATTGGATTACCATTGACACCTAAAAATCTAGTTTATTGATTTACTTTGGTAGCAGGGTACTGAGAAAAGCCTCCCGTTGATCAAAAGTGAGCTGATTTTGTCGACATTTATTTATTAATTAATTTACTATCAATATTTTCCTGGAACGCTTTTTGGTTCTAGATAGACACAGGCCCTTTTAATAAAAAAATGTTAAAAATTTAAATAAAAAAAACCGTACGAAACAAAGCTTTTTACTATAAATACGTCTATTTTTATTATGTGGTGAAACAGTTTCGACTTTCCACCACGGTCCTTTCGAACGGCGTGACCTGGTAGCGCCATCTGTTGTTCCAGCTAGTAAAATGCTACCAAAAGTTGATAGAATGCATTGTTATCGACAATGAGTCTATCTGCCTAGTTCAGGTCGATCATTAAAGAAAGCAAAAACTAAATTCATATAGACTAGCTGAAGTCCCCGGATGCTTGTGATTTACACAGAGTTTCTGAAATCAAATGTAGACAGTGACCTTCGTGCATATAATTCAAATCCATATCGCCCGCTCGTCAGCCTGCTCGCCCACCACATACAGACATTCCTCCTTTATATATTATATATTTTAATCAATTTACATAAAACCTTAACAAATTATATACCTAAACCTCCCTCATGAATCACACTTCTATTGGTGAAAACCGCATGAAAGTCCAATCCGTTCAGTAGTTTTTGAGTTTGTCGCGAAATAAATCCTGACTTCTAGTATTACGTAGTGGAATCCGGAAGCTTATCAATTCAAGCCACGCCGGACTATTAACTAAATTATTTATAATTTTATACAGAAATACCAAGTCAATGAAAATTCTTCCGTCTGACAATTTAAGCATATTCATATTATTTAAAATAGTGTTGTAGTTCAACACAATTACTGGAATACCCATTTTAAAATTTAGAAAACGTAAAAATTTGATTTGTATTCTTTGAATAGCTTGTACATGTATTTTATAATATGGGTTCCAGAGGGGAAAATTGTACTCAAGTTGACTTCTAACGTATGCAAAATATAACAGTTCAATCCACTTATATAGTTAAATTTCTAGTTAGCCTAGTTATAAATCCTAACATTTTTAAGCCCTTATTAGAGATTTCTGTAATGTGGTTAATAAATGAAAGATTTGATTGAAAAGTGATGCCTAAGTCTTTAATTTGTGTTAATGTCTCAGAAGGAGGATGAGTGTGACCGTGCTATATTATAAATATATCTTCGTCTCCCAGAATACCATGCAAATAAATGTAGTTTTTTTAATTTTTTTATATATATTTATTTATTTTACATTTACACAATATAACATAATATAGTATTACGTATTTTATACACTCTCCTAATAAAGCAAGTGGTTGTGTTTAGGAGAGGACAACTTGTAAATAACAATTTTATTTTTTTAATCCTTATAACAAACTTAAGAATTTAACTAATGAAGTGATTTAGACTTAATAACATATTGTTTAAAGATTATAAGGGTAATTAAACAAGAAATATATATAGGATGTACATAAAACCTTTGGAATAACAAACAGTCAAAAAATATCTAAGAGAAAGTTAAAATTATATGGTGGTACTACCAAAATATGATTTAATTATTTTTTTTATATTTGTCGTAATTTTTTTCTGTTCGCATATCGGCGGGTAATTGATTAAATAATTTTATTCCTTTTTATACATAGTGATTCTGTGCTGTTGTGGTTCGTACGGGTGGTACAGTTAGTCCACCAATAGAAGTATTCCTTATGCTAATATATCTTTGTGAAGCTGAAGTAGTGTTATTTTTTAGTAAATGTTTGTAAGTGGGGGAACAAAGAATTCTTGGAATACGTTTATTGTTGGGTAGTAATACGGTTTTTTTAGGATAATTTTTATAAGAATTTTTTGAATTGTTTCGAGTGGGAGAATTTGTATCCTTTCACATTGTAAGTCTGATGTTAGTGCCAATCTAGTCGGAAGCAATCTTCGCAACAAAGCTTCTATTGATATTATGCTCGGTGTAACGTGTAACTCTAAATGACCAGTTAAGGCACGGGGGCTCCATCGAAGCGACAAGCGAGCCTCAATGTTGGACGTACTGTATATTCACTCGCCCCGCAGAGCTTTAAAAGCACTCAACCACTAACTGAATGTGGCAACCATACAAAATAGCCCCAAAATACTCTACTCAATGCAGAAACGGGCGGTCCATTTAATAGATTCTCATTAATCTTAACAAACGAATCTTTTCTCGTAGAGGGTTGTGAATGCTATCCTTGTTCTGTGCCGTTTTTTAATCTACTGGTATTTAAATATAAGATGCACTGAGGAACTTCGGTCTCTTCAAGACCCATGTTCACTACTTCCTCTTCTCAAAAAGACCCTCCACAGAGATGACATGTGGGTGTGCAGTTAATGTAAAAATAATTTTACACAAAGTTTCTTAACGATTACCTAAGGAGGGTTGTGAATGCTATCCTTGTTCTGTGCCGTTTTTTAATCTACTGGTATTTAAATATAAGATGCACTGAGGAACTTCGGTCTCTTCAAGACCCATGTTCACTACTTCCTCTTCTCAAAAAGACCCTCCACAGAGATGACATGTGGGTGTGCAGTTAATGTAAAAATAATTTTACACAAAGTTTCTTAACGATTACCTAAGGAATCAATTGGTAGTTTGGAAGTTATTTACTTATAAGTTTGTTTTCAAAATAAATAGGTATCACATAGGCGTATTTAAAATCTTAATACTTTCTTCTTCGTTAAGTACTAGTTCGGCACAAAAAAACATCCATTTATCTTCAGGGCTTTGGCTTTTTGTTATTTTTGTCCTATTATTTTAGCTCCATCCCATAAGTCTGGCTGTGGATAATATAGTATACTTTAACCTATACACAGGGGGTCTCCTTTTCAAAAGATAATGATAATATATATCTGATATCGACCCCCATAACACGGGCACCAGCCTAGCATGGTGGTCGAAAAATCCACTAATGTTACCTCAATTTTGTATTTAATGAATAAAGAAAAAAAAAAAAAAAAAAAATATATATTTTTTAATATAGATACACATTTTTTATGTGGATGAACATATCGTTCTTAGGTTATATATATTTAATATTTTAATAATGTTTTATCTCACTATATTCAAGTAAACTAAAATGTGATTACAAAAAATTATTCGGGTAGAACTAGCAGTAAATAATATGAAAATCAGTTTATCATAATATTGATAATTCTTATATTGAGGCTGCAAAATGACGGAAAACACTCAGGTTTTAATATCTAAGTGGTTAAAAGCATTGTCCCGGTAAGACACATGTCCTGGGTTCGATGACAAGTTGCGACCATTACCTTTTCATTTTCTCTCTTAATATTTTTCATGTTTCGCTAAGATTTTAAAGATTTTTCTTCCTTACTGATTATTTTAATTTTCAGGCAAATACTGATTTTTAAATGAATACCCGTACGTTAACCGCTACACTAGGCGACGTCTGCATAGCGATTCTATATCTTTTGTGGGATCTTGTGTGGATATTTACATGTTTTAGTTTCGATAGTTTTAAACACGAATTCCTGCCAATAAGCATGATTATTTATTCATTTAATGCACGTTGTACATATAAAAAAAGCAAATAAATCACACAAATCCGACAAGAGATCACGTCCGTTATCTCAATAGCGATCCCACAAAAGACACAGAATCGCTCGGCTCTTCTGAGATGGGTAATATTGGGCCGTAACGGTATTAAAGCTTTTTTTTAAATGGTTACAATAAGAAATACTACTTCTATCGATGAGCTGGTGAATAGAGCCGTGTTCGGATTCAAAAATGTTGGTTTGGTTCTGTAATGAATTGGAATTTGTGGGACGGCAGATTGAATTCGTGACCAAACATTATTTTAGAGTCCATTGTTGAAAATAGAAAAAAGGTCCTTAAGGAAAAGGAAGGGCTTTATTTGAGTATAAGGTTGTTTTCCATTGCAAATTTTTAAAGAGTTATGGTATCATTTTCACTCCATAATAATTTCACTTTGAATGTGGTGGACATCAAAATTGAACTACTTTTTGAAACCTTCAAAGAGTTTGCAAGATTTTTATACTTCGCCCTACTCACATTTTTTTTCATCTTCTTCTTTATAAAATAATCCCTTTGTGGTGTCATATCCAGGGCCGGATTAAACATGTCGTAAACAAACACAATGCACGTCTTAGGGCCCCTTTACGCTATGGGCCCCTAGCCGATGTGGGGCCCCTAGGCAGTTGCCTGTACTGCTTTATGGATAATACGGCCTTGACCATAGTGACTGGATTTTCGAAGAGTTTAAGACTTGGTGCATGCAAATCGGATATATAGTTTTTCTTACATGTTGTCAATCAGGTTGAAAAACGTAGTTTCGAGAAAAACGTGTTAAAAGTTTTGCTGAAGGATAATTGAACGCACAAACTGTTTAAAACGGTTTCATGTAAAATGCTGTATCTCCGCCTATTTTACGTATTTTCTTAAAATATGTGTTGAAAGCATTATTAACAAATGCATTTTTCAGAAAATTAAATAATTTATTTTTATTTTTATAAGGTTCTGGTGCCTTAGCGTTGTTTGGGATTTGGTCAAGGGAACATGGAGGCGTTTGGAGCCCCCCAGGACTAGAACTGGACCGGTTCCATGTGAACAGAATAAAAAGCATCTAAAATTACATAAAATTCTTATCAAATAAGGGGGGGGGGAGGAGCTGTTCGGTATAATATAGGTTCATACATTAATAATGATTTTTTTTAAATCAATTAACAATATTATTTTAGTCAAGCGAAACGACGTAAAAAGCTTTTACTTATCCATAACATATTTTTTAGTATTCACAATGTAAACCAATTCGTAATAAAGATTAATCTAAAATCGTGTTTTGACTTTACGCTTTCCACTAAGCGTTTTGTCCCAAGGTTGTGAACGGTACATAATTTTTATTTTCAGTCAGTTGACTGCATTAGTTTATAACCGAATGACATTAAATCACATGCATATCACAAATTCTCTAAAGGTAAAACTTACTTTAATTTCTCCTAGCTTATTTACCTATGTTGTATTCAATATTGCTATCTTAGAAGTTGCCACTAAGCACGACGTATGAAAAAAAAGTATTAATATTTAATATTTATGTTTTGCTGCCACAATATAAATGAAGGAAATCATTCTGTGTTTTATTAAAAGGCATAAAGATGCCCCACGGTTGGGAGGAGCTGCCGTGAAGCTGCACAGATCCAAACCAAATTTATCATCCTTCGCTGCGTATGCTCCCCTGTTCCCTGTTGCCTGTGCCTGCACCCTCTCTCTCACCATGCTCCACTAAAGCCTCATAGTAAATGTTAAATTACTATTTGTACGATAAATTTCAAGGAATGTTTCTGCCTTCGGCTGTGAAGCTCAATGGCGAAACAAGTATGGAGGTTCGGTCAAAGAAATAAAAAAAAAATTGATTCATGAACATGTTTCGTTTTGCTATTTCCATTATATCGACATTTTTTTTATCAAATTCGGTACATTCAAGGGGAACATTTTTCAAAGATTTTTACATTATTAGCGTGCTTAACAAAATTATAACCCATTTTATCTCCACATTTTCTCTTTCTTGTTAACGTGGAAACCTAAGGATAAACATCTAACTAAATCAATTTACTTATATGATATGGCATGCGAAGTGTGTCCAAAAAGTATCGAGCTTCTAAATATTTTTTCTGAGAAACAAACGAAAAACAAAAAACTCTTTTCAGTGTGTATGAATTTTTTCACACCCGCAGAGTGTGAATCGCTGGCAGTCTGCAGTACGTCCATCGGTTTCGAATTGACGGAAAAATCTGAAAAGTGGTTTACAGCCGGGCTAACAGTTTTTCTAATGGCCGCATATTTTGAATATACCGCAACTACCGTAAGCACAGCCGGGCGGCCATCCGCTGCGGTTCGAAAATACGTATAAGGGTAGGTAACATTTGAGGGGTTCTTTTCAAGGTTATGTCAAAATTACGCCAAGAAAAACTCTTTCTAACGGCAAACAATGCCTTGCCCATTACAACCAACGCCATCTATTAAATCAAATCCACACCGCCCGTTTGCCAGTCCGCAAACCAGCCCGCTACCTGCTGCCGCTTGGCCAGATATATTGTATATTTCAACCAATTTACATAAAACCTTGACAAATAATATACCTAAAAACCTTCCTCATGAATCACTCTAACTATTGGTGAAAACCGCATGAAAACACAGACAGCGGGAGTGACTTCATTTTATACTATGTAAAGATAAGACAAATGAAATATAATAGACATATTAAATCTGTATATCTAGATGCATATATTCGGGGGTAACGCTTTTTACTGGCGTTTTTTCCACAGCACATGGATTTCAAGAAAGAAGGTACTAAACAAACGACAACTTTAACTTTTGGGTCTTTCGGAAACGCTACACTGAAAACGTTACACCTTGAAAGGATCAGTGTATAAAAATGTTATTATTTTTTCCAACATTAATTTTTCTCTTATTGTCTTTTATTTTCTTCAAAATTTCATATTTTTTGGCATTTTATACAGTTTTATGATCGTGAAGTTATTCCTCAAATTCTGTGCACACGATGCTGCTTGTTTACAATGGCCGAGCGTTAAACCAAATATGGACAAATCAAACTACCTTTTGAAATCCTCAAAACTACTGAACATCCCGCAATTAAATACATATTTTTGCCAGAAAAACCATCATTTCCATGCCACAAAATTATATAATGCCCTTCCAATTGAAACTTAGAACATCATGGAGATACAAACGTTTAAAAAAATATCAAATTATGGTTAAGTAAACAGGAAGATCAGGAAATCATTAAAATTATGAAGTAACCCCAATCCAACCTGCAGACAACAGACGTTAATACTTTTATTTTATTTATGGTTTATTTTGTGAAAATCAAGAAACTAGAAGATGAGGAAATAAAGATCAGCACCCATTCAGCAACATACAGTCCACCTCGGAACAGGAATACCTAGAGATGGGGACTGTAAACAAACCACTTAACTTTGTATTTTTACTTATTTTGTAATTTTACTTTATCTTATATTGTCATTAAAAAAAAAATAAAAAATGCATCTCTGATTTACTTACTAATGTTAATTTTTGTTTCAATGGAATTTTTAACGGACAGTATTTTGTTTCTTACACACTCAACTAAATATTTTTCTAGTTGCTTATGAGGGTTTTCTAAAAACGATTATTATGGTCTTTTTAATATTTTTTCTACGTTATATTGCACGTACCTACTATAATATATGTTTTTTACATTCTGTTTTTATTTTTTTATTAACTTTGCTTTATGAGGAGTGTCAACTACACTGGTTAATGCAATGTCCTACATTTCGCAAAGAGATTATTTTTGAACTGTTGGTTTCCACATTTAATCAGAAAATTTTATTCATTTGTGTAAATAAATACCGGAATCCTCGTAAGAAAATAAAACAGGTCTTCTTTTATTTATAGCGAAGCAAATAATGTTCGGTTTTTGTAATTAATAACGATAAAACAAGTTTCATTATTATCGTTTTGAACGTTGTCCGCTTATGTTTTTACATACTCCTTACGGAGGCCTTGAGGAAAATAATTTACCTCTTTCCCCATCTTTGGGAAAGTTGTGTGGGGAGTCTTTTTAAGAAATGGAAGGAGATGAAGTTTTGGGAAGGAAAAATTAGGGTTGGGTAGGAATTTACGGTTGTGTACAAATCCATCCCTCCTGATGCGGTGCAAGATGGGTCAAGGGGGATCTGTTGGAGAGATCAAAGGGTCTCCCCAAACTGGTTTCTCCCGTTCGAGATAGGCGTCTGGTGGGCAGGCGCTTCCGCCGCGAAGATCTGAATACACCTCATTTGGTGAACCCAGGTACTCCTGCTAAGTCACCAAACGTAGAAAACCAATTTGTTTGATCAATTGCAGAGGCGTTGGTTATTCAATAAATGGTTCCCGGGGCGGCGGTACCCACACTCACCTCCCAAATTGAGAAAAGCCAAAAGCTGGCTGCCTGCCTGCTCGGTAGCAGAGCATTCTAGTCGCATAGGAATTAAGGTAAATTATTTTACTGTTGAGTTTAAGTAAAATAAAGGGAAGTGCTCCAATTTTGACCTAAGTTTAATATATGAGTTTCTGCTTTCCTTTGCCATTTTACCACATTTTAAAACACAACAAACAAAGAGCATTCGATTGCGTTTTTTATCATTCTGAAACAAGAGAAACGGGAAAGCCTTACCTTCAAATAGTTGATGATTTTGTTCCTCCATCCATTGGTTTGTTTGAAGGCACAGTTAAACCCGGTTAATTAACGTTAAAAATATCGTATATAACATAAATAAGAGTGATTTTTAAAGCGATTTTGCTAGAATTTTAATAACTTGTGTAACCACGACGACGACAATATTTCAACTAACTAATGTAGGTACTTTCACATGTATGAATGTAACATAATATTTTAGATCTGGCATCGGTAGGTAGTATTTATTCATCTTCTTTTTTTTCTGATTCCCATTTTGAAAGGAAAGAAAGGAACAAAGGAGAGGACAATATTTAGAACAGGACCTTGGGTTATAATGAATAGTCAAACAACCTTATTGTGAAATATTTAATTAAGTAAAAACGATTTTTCTACCATAATAATATGTGTGTTACATGAACAATTTTTATGTACAAATAATTCTCGGAAGATTTTTTCAATGTAGATGAGTGTTTCAGGCTGATAATTATTGATTATAATATTTGTAATCTACCCTTTGTGCTATGCATAAAAATCTTGTTTAAACGTTAGTTTATCAATTAAAAATAATAATTAATATTTGAAAAGTTAAAGTATTTCAGCAAAAAATGCAGACATAATTAGTCTCGACGCCACCTAGCGGGAGATTTAGTATTAACAATACCTCTCTCAGAAAAATAAAGTTGGTTGTTTTCAGTTGGAAAAATGTAATAATGAGTAATTGTCGAATGAAACACTAGTATATATTAAATTATTTGGCGGGTATTAGATAAGCCGCCATAGCTCAGTGGTCAGAGCAGCTGACCGGCAATCAGAAGGTCACGGGTTCAATTCCCGTTGGCGGCCAGTATCTTTTCTCGGAAGATTTTTTCAATGTAGATGAGTGTTTCAGGCTGATAATTATTGATTATAATATTTGTTATCTACCCTTTGTGCTACTATGCATAAAAATCTTGTTTAAACGTTAGTTTATCAATTAAAAATAATAATTAACAATTTTTAACTAATTGCAGTTTTAAATATTATTTTTCCAAATTGCCGAAATAGTTATTTTGAACTGTTGAAAGAGAGAAAGAAAATGTGTGCTCACATCTCTCTCTCTTGCCACTAGTAATATACGAAACTTAATTCTCTCTATTTCTATCTTCACTAAGTTATATTTCCCTCTCAACTTCCGTTCGCCTCGCCCGATCACACTTTTCGTAACGATCTTGTCACGCATTCACCAGCTTACTCCCCAAGTCAAGCGTGATTAAAGAAGTTTTACTTTAAAAAATAAACGAATTTCTGAGATTAAGAGAAAAAAATGATTGATGGTAAAATTATATACCTACCTATCTAATATATATTTTTTTAAATTTGACATTGTATATCATAAACCAAACTTATAATACATCGACAAAATTGCATGGGTACCTACATACTTATTATCTTTAAAAAATCTTATGAATTTGTTGCACGAGTATATTAAATAGCAGAAATAGTTATAAGAAACTACAATACTTCTCCAATGATTCTGATGGATTGTGCTTTCTGGTGGGTAATATTATGTGAATTAAAGGAAATGATCTTTAAGAAATCAAAATAATTAAGTGTTTTGATGTATTATCATTCTGTGCTTTTCAATGTGCGCTTTAAGAGGGAATAACCAGACCCAAACAGAAATATGTCATTTTAAAATCAATATTTGATTTATTTACGCCTTATTTTGCTTAGACATTATTGAAAAATTACAACTAATACGATCAAAAAATAATTACAAATGCTACATAATTTTAATAATTTTATTATCATGCGTTTGAGCATTTTTATTGCTAACTTGAATGTAAGTATATTTCAAAGCAAATTTTGAATGAAATAAAATCGATATTGGGTTATAGAATATATGAGAATAATCAATCATTCTCATTGGAACCGCCCTGTACACTTGAAATGGTACGATGGGAAGACGACCTTTTAAAGAAATTTGAATTCTCGGCCGCTAGTTAATAACAAACAAATGTTTATTCCGTATCGGATCTATATAGTCAGAAAGAGCGTACCCTAAGACCCCAATTTCCAAAATACTATAATTTGAATTTCACAACTCTATTTTGTTATATAAGTTTCGGAGAATGTTTCAGTGTCCATCATCAGGGCAGATGTGCACTGTTGAGTACTATTAAATAAAAATTCTACCGAAAAACAATAGCTTTTGAGTCAAGTTTTTAAACGCAATCACACAATTAGGTATGTATGCCGGAGATGTTGTGTGTTTGGATGCAATCTACGAGTATGTGAGTTTGTGTATACAATAACTATAGTTAGGTACGTTTCCCTTTTCAAAAAAACCAAATTAAATACAAGGGAAACCCTCGAAATAACAAGAACCAGTTTGTTTTCCAAATGTTTTCCATTTTCACAACGCAGCTTCCTCTGCAGGCATCCGACACCCCTTAGCAGATAAAATTTGAAAAAACTCTCACCTTTCGCCCAGCACGTCCTCCGGAATCCGTCAACATTTGTCTCGATTTTGCAAATGGTTTTTCCCCCGCCCCTCGCCGTATCCCCGTTGATGTATCGAACGGGGTCCGATCCGGGAAACTGCCGATGACAGCGCTACGCTTTGTCCCGCGGGCTCTCTATTAGAGTACATACGTCGCTGCCGGCCTTTGTGTTATGCCTTTCGCCGCCGTTCGCCGCTGCAACAGGAAATAAATAGGGTCATTACCAGCGACCGCCGTCATTTCACCGGCGATTCGCGCACGGCGATATTTTCCGCAATACGATTCACACGAATAAACGGATCGTATGTTTTCATCGGGAAGGGAAAATTAAGTGTCGGTTAAGAGAGGTTCCGTAGTAAAGGTAAACAATTTATTTACATTCCTATTTAGGTACAAATTTAAACATTTATTATTGAAATATTTGGTGTTTGTTTAATTTATTAATACATAACGTCAATACGCCAAATGATTGACTGTAAAAGCTCCGAAAAAGGTCGTAAATAAATAAATAAATTGCTTTTTACGAAAACAGTTAGTTATTTAGTTAATTATAGTTATTGTTATATTTATTGATATTATATTTTATTCGTAGAACTCCAAATATTTATTTAAGAAATTTAAAGTAAATCAAATTTAATAATATTAGTAAATATAAGTTCTGCAAGTATTTTAGTTTTTAGTATGGTGAAAATCTTATTAACGCGATACAAATAAAAAAGGGTAGGGATAATAAAAAGTATATAATTAGGTCATATTAAAGTGGCGTAACTACAGTGTGATAATGGCCTTGAATGAAGGTCTAATAGCTAACACAATAATAATAACTATAATACTTACAAAACAGAAAAAGAAAAAAAAAATACCAAATTTTGATAATTTGATTGAAATTAAAAAAAAACATATTGCTAGTTACTGTTTATTTTATTATAACAAATTCTCTCAGATGTAGTTGGTGATGGTGATGGTGAGATAATTAAATTGTTAGGATGGAGTGTAACATAAAGTTATAAATCGTTTATTTATGATGATAATTTTTTCTCGGAATCAAAATATTTAAAACAGTCTTAAGTTATAAAGATGTGAAATTCACTTAAAATTTGGTTTAAAAAAATCACTGCACATTACAGAACTTACATAAAATAACGCTTTAGTTTTTTGAAGGGTTGTCTGTTTGATTCTGCTAATGAATAATGTTTTTGGTAATTTCGTCACCTCAGTTCTTAATTGTTCAAACGACCATTTTAGTGTTTGTTCAATCTTGGCTTTAAAACTAAAAATAAAGAGTAAGAAGGCTATAGAAGTGGCTATTAGTTTATCAAAATTTTGATGTAAAATATTTCAAATATATTTATGATTGTTAAAGATCTGAAGGTTGAGTAATTTTAACCATGTTTTTTTTCGAAATGACCTAATGAAATTTTAGTTTTAGTTTTTAAAATGCCCAAATCAGCAAAAACTATTTTACCATTTTATACTCCGAAGACTTATTCTACATGAAACCACTGAAAAGTAACATTAAAAAAAAATGTGGTTTGAAGGGTTTTACCAAAAAAGAAGTCGATTTATACACCTTTACATACCCCTTAAGTGGTTACACTCTCGTTAAGGTAAATATGTTTTCAATTATTATAAGCAATAATTATCAGCCTGAAACACTCATCTAAAAAATTGAAAAAATCTTCCGAGAAAAGATACATGCCGCTAACGGGACTTGAACCCACGTCCTTTTGATTGCTGGTCAGGTGCTCTACCTCTGAGCTATGTCGGCTTATCTAATACCCGCCAAATAATTCAATATATACTAGTGTTTCATTCAACAATTACTGCTTATTACATTTTTCCACCTGAAAACGACCAACTTTATTTTTGTGAGAGAGGCATTGTTAGTACCAAATCTCTCGCTAGGTGGCGGCGAGACAAATTATGTCTACATTTTTTGGTGAAATACTTTAACTTGTCAAATATTAATTATTATTTTTAATTTGTTTAATTTTTTTTATTTTTTATTGATCTATATACGTGATGTTTACAATATATTATTCGATGCCTGTCTCGCTAGGGTATACCTGTGTTGTTACAGGCATAGAGGTACATAATTGAATATCATATATAAGAGTTATATAATTTACAATAAAACATAAAGATGATTGAAAGTGTGGGTAAATCACATAAACTAACGTTTTTTAAGACAAGATTTTTATACATATCACAAAGGGTAACAATTATTATAAGCAATAATTATCAGCCAAATATGTTATGGTGTTTCAAATTGTAAATAAAACATCAGGCAAATATGTGGTGTTTCAAATTGTAAACAAAACATCAGGCAAATATGTTTTATTTACAATTTGAAACACCACATTATTATGTTAAGGTATACATACTATTTTTTTCTTAGTTTTTCTTTATGTTTTATTTTAACTTCCCTTAACTATGTTTTTTCTTAGTTTTTCTTTATGTTTTTCTTGTCTAGCTACTAAAAAAAAAATTATCATCGAAAACATGTTTTTAGGCTTATAGTTTTATTTTAGCACTCTTACTTTTTTACGTGTCTTTGTAAAGCTGTTTGTTTTCCAAATAAAGATATTATTATTATTATTATAAGCTCATCTGGTGTAAATATATAGATAAATAAATAATGAATAAAAGATAACAACAAAAAACATTCTCACGTTGTGTATATATATTAGATTATGAAATTCATGCTCGCCTCTCCGACCCGATTGGTGAGAGAATGATTAACTTTTTCGTAAGAACCGTAAACGATATATAGAAGAAAGTAGGTTTATCATTGACATAGAAAATTAATTAATTACAAAGGAGAAAATCTCTCTTGTTAGCAAAAAGCGATGTGTCAATTATGTGTGACATGTCTTGGTGACTCTTTTTGGTCCCAATAACCCCGCGCTACGTGCTCCGTCTTCATTGGGCATTAGGATGAACTTTTTGCCGCTTTATGGCCGCGCCGCGCCCGCGACATGCGTTCCATCATTCCGGCAAAGTGACAGACTTTATTGTTTACATGGCTGATTTGCTTTGTACCGACCCCTATTGGGGCTTTCTTTTACCCTGCCATTTGTGATATTGATTGTTGAGAGCTGCTCTCATTTACAGAATTTTCTGTAAATGAGGGCAATGAAAAATAGCTCAATATTTTCGTACATTGGGAAATCTTCAGCGAATTTTTATTTTATTTTATTTATTAGCGTTTTAAACAGTCTTTATAAATTCATATATGATGGTGATATGAATATGTATGTCATTGACCAATAAAATAAAGACATTGAAATTTAAGAAACTTTACAAATTTTAAAAATCTTAAGCAACCCCTGACACAAAAAGAGCTGATGACCTTGAAACGTCTGAACAGATTTTCATCAATTGTAGCGAAGAACTATCTCGATCACGTCAGCTTTAAAAAAACGCACACCAATCGGTCCATTCGTTTGGGAGCTACGATGCCACAGACAGATACAAAGACAGATAGACAGCCAGCCAGCCAGACAGACAGACAGACGCACAGAAAGTGAATTTATTTATTGTTATCAAGTTTAATTTGTAGAACTCCATTTTAATTTTTATTTATTTTATATATTCAATAATTTTATTATTAAATTAATAAAAACGGTTTATTTATAAACAAGTTCTGCTGGTAATTATTATTACGCGTGACAGCTGTTTCGCCTTCTGAGGGCATTATCAAACTGTGGTCATGCCACATACAGAAAATCTATTTATAGTATTTTTGGATAGGTTTGTACTATGACTCATTTTAAAACAGAAAGTCAAACTTATAACACCGCTCCTTGCGTCGGGAGTTTAAAAGAGCTAATGACCTTGAAACGCCTGAATAGATTTTCATGAAATGTAGCTAAGAACCATCTCAATCACGTCAGCTTTCAAACAACAAAAAAAACTGTATCACAATCGGTTCATTCGTTTAGGAACTACGATGCCACAGACAGATAGGCAGACAGACACACAGAAAGTCAAACGTATAACACCGCTCCTTGCGCCAGGGGTTAAAAATATAAAACAATATACTTAATATTAATTTTATTTGATTGTGATAAATTAAATTTCCGTGATTTCATTTAAATTTAACAATAATAATTCCGACACAGGCGTTTATCGAAATTACTTTCACCATGCTTTATGTATCGACAATTGCGTTATTTCCAAAGCATTAAATAAACGTCATTTGTCTCGAAGTTCGCAAATAGACTAAAACAGAAACATTAGTTTTGTCTTAAGACAGCAGTTCTCACAAATTGATTAAATCCCCAACTGGTGGAGAACAACTTAAACTGAAATAGGTTCGACAATTTAAAAGCTCCCCAAGGAGGAAGGATGATTTTATTCTCTTGAACGTAAGATTGTTTTCATAGCGAGAAAGGCATTTTTGTTTCGTTACCAGTTTGCTCTAACAAAAACTAAGTCCTTTAGAGTGGTTTCCGATGGATGGAAGTGGTTATATTCTCAGAGTGGTGTAAGGGATTCTATAACCTCTCTTTATCTCGCGTTTGCTTTAAATGCGACGTTTTACCTCTGGATTTAAGTTTAAGCCACCCTGTTAGAATATCCCTCGGATGGAGTAGTTGGACCCCAAAGGGTGTTGGCAGGCGGCTATCTGCTATCCGCAGCAGATGTTTTGTGGGAACTGTCGCCGAAGAAAACTAATTAACCCATCCTCGGGGTCACCACCCAAAACTCCCTACACCCCACATGCCAGGATAAACACTCGAATTCTTAGCCTTCTCTCGTACTCAATGTCGAAGGGATGAACTTTAATAGGTTAAGTTGTGATCCATAACATGATGTTGTAAAATTGAAAAGAATACAATTGCGCACATTACAAAATGATTAATTTAAATATTTATTTTAATAATTAAGTGGCAGGTATCCAAACAAAGTTATTTTAATATAATTGAATAATTTTTGAGTTTGGGTTTCAACTTTTACGTAATTAAATTTCAATGTAGGTTAGAGGTATGATTTAATTTTTAAGTCATACTTGCAGTTAGTTAGCCACCTAACTCAGTTTAACGGAATAAAAAACATTCAAAATTAAGTAACAATTGCGATTATGGTTATACGTATATCGACGGAGAGATATGAATTTTATAGAGTATGTTTATATAATTCATTCATCGCGCGTCGTGAGCTTTAGGACACATAAATTGTTTAAAATTATTTTTATGAATGTCTCCGATTAGTAAAAAATATGAATGTAAAACATTTTCTGCGAATATTTTTCATAGATTAAAAAAACATTTGTAAGAGATTGTCATTCTCTTACAGTCAGATTTGACTTTTTTTACATTAGCTCGATACAGGTGACCCCGAGGAAAATAATTCCCCTCAGGGCCTATGTCATATTTGAGGATGCTGTGTGGAGGGTCTTTTTAGGAAAGGAAGGAGGGGAAGTTCTAGGAAGGAAAAGGATAATTGGGGTGGGTAGGAATCTGGGGGCCGGTGTGTCCAGGAGTGACGAACTTATGAATCCATCCCTCCCACTGTGGTGCAAGGCAATGTTCCGAAAGATTACGGCTGGAGAAGTCAAAGGGACTCTCTCAACCATTCTCTTCCAATTCGGCCTGCCATGCAGCTGGTGGATAGATGCATCACCGCCAAGACTCGGACAAACTTCACCCCATGAACCCGCGCATCTCTGCGAAGTCACCAAACCACTTGGGGTGACCTATGGCAGAGATGTTGGTTATCCAACAAATGGTTTCCGGGGCGGCGGTAAGTTGTAAATTTGGGAGACGGAACTCCCCATCTATTGACTTACACAGGCCAGATTGACAATCTCTTGCAACTGTTTTTTTTACACAATTCAAAATGTTGGCCGAAAATGCTTTCTTTTGCTTTTTTTATTTTATTTTATATATTTTTATATATTTTTTTAATTTTTTTTATTTATCAAGTTACATAGGTGATTGTACTGTGCCTGTCTCACTAGGAATTCCTGTGTTGAGAGCAGGCGCATTTTAACGTAAGTAGTTTAATATAAAAAGAAGAATAAGGATAACAACAACAATGTTATATACATTTAAAGGTACAAAGACAATCAGCATTGTACCAAAGGGAAAGCATGCACTAGGAAGTTATAAAAATATTGTTAATACATGATCTGTCTTTGCTAGTGATCCAAGACTTGGTATCTGATTTGTATTTTACATAATTAGTGTGCTGTCTAATGGTCAGTGGAAGTGTATTATAAAGTTTAGTTGCAAAGTATCTGAAGTTTCTTTGACCAAATATATAAGTCGGAAACATTCATAAAAATAATTTGAAATAATTAGGTGTTCCAAAGTTCGCGTCTAATGAACTCTATTAAAAATATACATAATCGCACAAGTCATTCAACCTCTTCTTTTAATATCGCGACCTAGTTCAAAATCATTGACTTGGCAAACTAGTTTAGGGTTTGTGTCTTCCGGTACACAGAAGATAATGGAAATGTGTGTGTCTTTTAAAAGTTTGAGCAAGCCAACAAATAAGATAATTCTGGTGTGTTGTTGTTTTAAATCTTTTACGTCGGGCGTCGTCGTGGGAATCTTCCACTCGTAGATATTTATAAAATATTTACAGTTTGCTACTGATAAACTTCTGAGAATCTCTATTACATTCCGTCTTTATAAATTTGTTCTGCCTTGGGGTTTACAAGTTTACGCGTTTTTTATTTGTTATTAAAATAATCGATTCCCATAAGCAGGTAATATTTTTTTAAGCATTTCATTTTGTATTTCTTAGCAATAGCACACTGATGTTTTTTGACAATTTTACAATAAACGGAAAGTTTTGTAAAAACAATTTGAAAACAAAATCTTAGATTAATGCTCCCTTTTTCGATTTACCAATGAACTTATTTAAATTGGATTATTTTATTAGTCGTTAACACCAATATTCCAAAAATATCAAACCCACAAATCATTCTCATTTATTAAGGGTTAAATATTATACTCTTTGGGAAGAGAATAAAATATTGCATGTACCTATTTTGCTGGTGTAAGGATTCCAGCTAGCTTATATAATCGATTCGTAGCTTGATAAAATTCTAAGCAGTTGGAGTAAAAAAATTATTCACTTTTAGGGTTATTAGGATTAACTAGTACACGTTTTAAATTTTTTTAGTGCATACCACACAAGGGTCACAACTGCTCCCAACCGCCTGGTGCCAGCAAGCTTATGGCATCCATAATTGTGGTATGTTGTGAGGCTGAAGGTAAGTGGGGAGGGGTAGGAAATGGGAAAGAGGAAAATGGGGAATTGGCTATTCATATCTAATCACCAAACACGGCTAAAATCATTTCAAGCAACGTTTAAATTCTGGATGGTGGTCTAAGACCAGAGTTATACTGAGAGTATTTTCCATTCTGGAACGAACCGCAAATATGATTAAATTGTGTAAACACAAATCTTTCAATATTTTTTTCTTGCGCATGCCGGGATTTGAACCCGCAACCTCCGTATCTAGTCAAGACCCGTACCCTTACGAAGGCCCTTACGCTTAGTCGAGAGCCTTACCCTTTCAAGTTTTCTTTGACGAGTTAATTGATTAAAGACCAGAAAACAAAAATTGCTTCCGTATTTTAACTCCCCCTAGGTGATGTGATCATTGTGCAAAATGTCTGATGTAATTAATAAAAAAAAAGAATTTCATCAGCCTTTGCCGACGTTTTTTGTCTTGTACGAGATTAGAAAATCCTCAAAGATGATGAAAGCACTCAACTGCGACGAGGAAGATTGAATAAATCCCCTTGACGTGCCGCAAAGAAACCCAAAACTTTATTTTTTCACCACCACCCCTTGGGGGCGGTCATTAACTGAAGTAAACATACCGCCCTCCAGCCAGCCAACCAAAACCCGACCCGTGAGCCTTCAAGCTTTCAGGTTGATACCATAATAATTGTTTAGTGATATTTCACAGGTTAAAGTAAAATTTCTTTGGCTCCTGTTTGGGCGGCTATAAAAAATATTTAAGTGGGTAGCTTTTGCATGTGCTATTAATTTTGCACGGCAATTACTAACGAATAAAAGGTTTTTTTTAAACAAAGATTATTTAGAAAATATCAAGGGAGAAAATAACATTTCAAACGGTTAGGATTTTGAGATCAAAAACAAGTGGAATTTTTAATGACAGATAATATTATTACATTAACGCCAAGTAAATTACTGGAGAAACTTACTAACGATCAATATGATGGTAAATATTTGTGACTTTCTTATGATGAGTGCAGGATTCAACCGTACACTTCATTACAATAGCCCTGTTATCAATTGTACAGCTTAACACCTTCATAGGATTCACCTGTCAGTAAATAGTTTTCCAGTAAGGAGCAATTGCTCAACGTAGTTTGCTTAGTATTTAAAAAATGTTAACTCATTCATGCTAATCCAAATCAGTTGGTAGGTACCTATTTAATGATTTTCATTAAAGATCACGAAACTATCCACCTACTACGTACGTTTAAACAGAATTTTCGCCCACTTGAATGTTATTGTTCAACTTTTTACTGTACACTTCAAAAATCCATAATGAAGACTAAATCCCTAAACTTGTGTAAAATGGTTGTGGAAAAAGCCGCCACATACGCTCCCCGCATTTAGGTGAAAATTACGAATGGAAACAGTGTGAAGCGCCCACAATAATAATACGTCGTTTTGCGGCGTGTCTGGGGCCAAGTGTGATTTAAATAATGACTTGGGTGGACACGTTGTAGACCCGACTCTAGGATAATAAAACTGTCGTGATACTAAGCCAGCAGTCTGGGAAGAACCCAATAAGGGTTTCTCTCAGAACTAAGACAAGTGAAGGGTCAAGCCTCCAATTCAGCGCTCACCATTTAGTATATTTTAATTATTCATAAATTTTGTATTTCACCATTTTTGCAGCAAGCTCAATTCAAATCAACCACTTGGAAATATTTACACATTTTAGAGGCAAGCTTATCTAAATCTTCAGAATAGGTGTACATTCCAACATAATTAGAAAATGGTAAGCTCAATTATTAAGCGCTCATGTAAACCATGAATTAAATTTCATACAGATTAGTTATTGATTTAGTGCCTTTGCACTTTTTTTACATTAGATCCACACAGGAGGTCCTGAGGAAAATAATTACACTCAGTGCCTATGTCATCTTTGGGGATTTTTGTGGAGGTTTTATTTAGGAAAGGAAGAAGAGGAAGTTCTGGGAAGGAAGAGGGTTTTAGGGGTGGGTATGTGGGTATCTGGGGGTAAGTATGTCCAGAAATGACAAACGTATGAATCCATCCCTCCCTGCGGTGCAAGGTGAAGTTCCGAGAGAGTACGGCTGGAGAAGTCAAAGGGATACCCTCAACTATTCTCTCCTGATCCGGCCTGCCATGCAGTTTTGGGCAGACGCATCTGCATCGAAGACCTGGAAAAACCTCACCCCTGCTAAGTCACCAAACGTAGCGAACCATTTGGGTTAACCTATGGTAAGAATAAGAAGATTCTATATACGCAGTTCCAGTAAAAATGTGTACAACGCAATCATTGTAGTACACGTTAATTACTGTAGCTGCTTTCTTCGTTTGGCCAATTAAACAAACTTCAATACCACAAAATAGAGCTATGTGAATTATATTGAAGAATCATGAAAATCCAGGATATTGTGCCAGATAGGGTAAGAAACACAAGTACTTGTACTTGTACAAGTATATGCTGAAGGTCCCAATCCACGGAGACGAAAGATGTCGGGAGAACTTCGTCTACAGCAAAACCTGCAGCACAAACACAAACATGAGACGAGGAAAATAAATAAAATAAGACTCCCCTTCACTAAAAGTTACTAATGTACGGAAAAAAATAATATATTTGGCAAATTCGCAAAGGGAAAACAATAAAAGAAATTTGAAACATATTTAAACTTTAATTACAAAAAAATGTGATTGATTTATGCTAAATACATAAATGATTGTTTCAGGACGTAGGTAAGTAAGAACCTATTAAAAAACCACCAAATGAATACAAATAAATATTTACAGCATCTTATATAATAATACAGTACGCTTAAAATCCGTATAACAAACAACTATAAATTATTAAGAGTTACATCAATAGTCTCATAGTAATTCTAATTACCGACACAAGGGCATTGGTAGAAATTCAATCCTATATAAATATATAAAAATTAATATACTAGTATGTTTGCTTGCTTGTTTGTTTGTGTCATGTGCGTTCCTAAACCATTCATTCGATTTGGATGAAACTTTGGTGATTTGAAGAGCGCATGCCCGCGATAGTTTCTGTATATAATATCTACGTTAGATCTGGCGTTATGATATTATTTCCTATACTAATCATCCGAAAGTGATGAAACTTTGGTCAGTTGTTGTCTCCACGTCCGCGAAGGTTTCTACATACACAGTCGTTATGATATTTGAATAAAAATTGTGCAATAGGTGGCGCGCGAGTTGCTTGAAAAATGAGTGCATTTCAAGTAGTTTAGTGACAGGGAGGGTAGGCGGGAAGGTGAGGGGAATCAGGGAGGGACGGAGGGGAATGAAGTGGGGTGGGGGGAGATTTACGGGAGGGGGTCGAAGAAGAGAGGGAGAAAGGCGAGGATGGTTAGGGGGAACCGCGGGAGGGGAAGAGGAGGCGGAGGGGGAATGGGGACGAATCTGAAAGGACACGCAATGATAAGCAATATCTTTATTTAGATGCCGTTCAACGCATGCCAGGAACTCGCTAGTACACTATATTATAATGTTCATTTTTTATTATAAAATATGCTACACAATTCTCTGAAAATGAATTTTCAGGGAACAAATAATTAGCAAAACTTTGTTTTTCAGAAAATCAAAATATTATATTTATTTCAAATTACGTTACATTTAAATAAAAAAAATCCCGACTGACTCCCTAACAAGTCGACATGTTTCAATCGCAAATCGTTGTGAATGGAAGTCGAAGCAAGTCACACAAGGCAAATAGCCAGTCCCTAATATCGCCTCGGGGATGAAAAATTTCGCGGTTTTGCGTAACTTCCCCCCCCACACGAACACATGTCACCTGTCATAACACTGTCCCCGCTCGGGAAAGTTCGATGGAACCGTGTCCCCGGAAAAGGCTTGACATCTGTCACTAGGCGCGGTATGATTGCGGTGCGCGCTCCCTACCGTAGCCGTTCCCAGATCGCAATAAAGAATATAAGAGATACAAGTGCGGATACGTAATATCGGCCAGATGTACCGATATATTGATAATACGAAATTTTTGCATGCATGATTTATGAGGTTTTTTCACTCCTACGCACTCCCGCACATTCTTTCACTTGCGTTTTTTTTATATTATAGAAATTTCTCGACTTGAAAATGTTAATCTTTTATTTCAGAAACGATATTGTAATATTTTTGTGTGAATACACTTTTGATGAATTCGTGGGTACATAATGTAATATTTTGTTAGATAGTTATCTGTATGTAATTTATTATTCATCAGACATAACGAAACTAATTTGTTATTTTTATTTAAAAATTATTTTTAAATATTATTTTTAATGTTCGAAAGTGGAGAGATTAGGATCCTCAAAAGTTGCGTTTTCATGTTTCAATCAGGTTAACCAAAGTTGTAAAAACAAATTTCGCTCCTCTATCCCTATGATTCTTTTAATTCGTTTGTTTTTGTTTTTGTCTGTTTTTTTTTTACTATTATAATAACTTGCGTGTGGGGAGGGTGGGGGCAAGACGGGGTAGTTAGCCTTTAAATATAAATAAAAAAATGGTTCTTCACATACATATTACAAAATCTACATTTTATGCAAATAAACTTTGGTCATGTAGCTATAAAATTCCATAGAATAAAATACTAAAAGACATTAAGAAAAAGCTATAAACAGTCACATTTGGGGAAAACAAGTATTTACTCCTAGTCTTTCTCCTTCGTCACCTCCACAGGAACAGTGTGCCTACTCCTTGACACGTCTGGCAGGCTTTTCTCCTACTGACTTCAAATATCTCGCCTTACAATAAAGGCAACTGTACCTCAGAAGATAGAAGTTTTTTTCGACCGCTTATCTTCTCTCAGTTTTTTTTGCTATTTGCAGCTTTCAGTTTCGCATTGTAAGAAGTATTTTATATCTAACCACTGTCTCCGATTCTTATTTATGCAGAGACGACGGAGAATGGCTGTCGCCTCTATGCCGATGCCAATGTGGGATTTTTTTTTGATATCATACACACATATGCTTACTATCGTAATATCTTTTTTGTGTAATTGAATTATTGTTTATCTTAAAGCTAACCATTTTATTTTATAGTTCCATTATTTTTACTTTATATCAAAATAAATGTTTTTTGTAATATTTGTATGTATTTATATGTGTGTAACAAAAAAAAAATATAAAAAAAAAAAAAAAACATACATTTTTGGAATCGATTAAAGCTGTTTTGGACTGGTTAGACTGAAAGTCGTGGTTATGAGATAGATGTTGATGGTGAGGGGGGGGGGGGGGGGGGGGGGAAGAGGCATATATGGACATATTATTAGGATCGTAGCAGGTTCGGACAAAGCAATATAGCAAAAACTCAATCTTGCCCCCACCCCGTCTTGTCCCACCCTCCCCTTACCAACCTATAGTAAGTGATATGTTTTGTGACTGCGATCAGCTGGCAATCAGAAATGTTAAGCCGAACCATGGAAATTCTAATATTTGTTTCACTTGAGCCACCATAAAAACTTCATATATAGACAACAATTTACTTTACCAAATTATTAATTATTGAGTTTGTTTTACAGGTAGTTGAAGGGAACATGCTGTGTGATTAACAGAGTGGCATTAATTAGATACGTTTGCATTTTGCAGTTTGAAGCAGCGCTTCCCTACCGTGCTGTATCTTTGATCTCTACCAAATAGCTTGACTTACATTCACACGAAGCCAAGGTATCTGATTTATTGAAGAGCGTTTCACATGTGTTTCCGCAGATCACAGACAACTCAGCTTCTGAGTTTAGCTTCACTAGCAAATTGACTCGGATCGCGGGCTAACTAATGCAATTGTGGAACAACAACGTGCAGAAATAGCCTTTCTTATTAAATATATATATTAATACCGTAAGGTCCCCATCCGCTCGTGGCCAGTGGCACTATGGCATTCTCGCTCAGAGTATCTCGCGAAGATGACGGGATTAGATAGGGGAATGCGTTGTGGGAGCGGAAGGTTAGAAAGTTTCTAGATTTTCGGATTTGGTCATAAAACACTAATAAGGCTATTTTAAGCAACAATTCGATGCAGCATTATATCTTACTAGGGCAAAACGAAAAGAATCTACTACTACCGAAAATAATATATGTATTATAATAATATTTATAAAAATAATTTTATTGGATAGTTGAGCGCAGAAATAGAAGGATTTATGCTTGCCATTCAAGATTGAGTCATTAATACTAAAAATTGTAGGAAGCATATCATCAAAGATACAAATCAAATTGATGATTTATGTAGAAAATGTTTGGCTTTTCTGGAAACTAAAGAACATATTATATCGGGACGTTCTGTATTAGCGCCATCCGAGTATACATTTAGGCACAAACAAGTTTTAAAAATAATTCACCAAAGTTTGGTAATTCAACATAACTTGATTGACTGCCGTAATGTACCATATTATGAATATGAACCAAATTTATTTTTAGAAAAAAAAAATTATAAAATTTATTACGATAAAACTATTCATATAGACAGAAAAATTAGTCATAATAGACCTGATATAGTTTAACATGACAAATTTAAAAAAAAAAACTTATATCATTGATGTCGCTATTCCAAATTCTTGTAATATTCAGAAAACTGTCTCTGAAAAAATTAGAAAATATACAGATTTAGGAAATGAGATTAAAAGATTTTGGCATTCTCAGAATATAAAAATATTACCATTTGTTATTTCAGCTACTCGTCGCCTTAGTTCTTGTATGTTCAATAAACCATTAGAAAATTTTACAGGAGGAGAAGGTTTTCTTTCATTATTTCAATGAAAAATTATGATAAGTGCTTAAGATAAATCTATTTCCGTAAAGGTAAAGTTCTCATTAATTGAAATAGTTCTTAGTTAAGTGATTAACTATAATTTTTTATACTATATTTTTAATATTAAAGTGAAGATTGCACAAAAACTAAAATGGTATATTGAACAAACAAAAACTGAGGCGACGTACTGGCATTATATCTAGCTCTCTCATTCAAAATTTAGGCGTATTAGATTTGTCAAAGAATTTATATATAAAAATGCAAAGTCAGTCATTTTAAATACATGTAGGATTACGAAAGATTTTTTAAATATTTATATTGAGGGATCAGTAGGATTTATCGGTCAAGTTAGGATTTCATCAGAGCCGAACCCTCTGATATGAAAATATCTGGAGTTGGTGAAATATTTTCCCATTATGTTTCTGGTGGATTGACGTATTGTTCTTGTATTGTTTTGTATTTATTATACTTATGTATTGCATTTACATTGCGCAGATTTACTAGATAATCATTTGTGGAAAAGTGAGTGGAAGGGTTTAGTCTTTCATTTGTGAAAGATTTAACCCGGACATAAAATCTGGAGCACCGTAAAAATAAATATATAATAAAAGGAACCAAATAAAATACTCATGTTAAACCGATGACCACTGAAAAGTACCAAAACACTTTCAATCTTTGGTGATTTCATAAATACAAATCTCTTAATTATTTAATCTTTAAAAATAATAATAAAACCTCACAATGAAAATATGAAAACAGAAAATAAGACAATAAAAATAAAAAAAGATACCGGTCGCATCTGGAAATCTAACCCAGATCTTTTAGTAGTCTTACCAGGACCCTTTCTCTACCAAATGAGCTACGAATACCTTATTAAATTCGGTCGTCTTCAGTAATCTCACATTAAAATTTAAGATTTACTATGTAATATTATCTTCATTATATTTTTTTCATATTTTGTATAGGCTTTGCAATAATGGCAAAGTTCTTGTAATATTTGTTTGGAACTTTTAATTTGGTATCCTTTTTCATGAATTCAAAGTCTATATATAGAGCGGCTTAGGTAGATGGATTATAATATAGTATACAGCCCACACTTAAACAGACTTGAACCAAGAATAACCACAGAAGTGGAATGAAGGTTGCCGATTTCAAATGTCACAGCTTCCCAAGTATTCTCTGCTACCTACGTAACAATGTATTATTCGTCATATAAATTATAACAATAAATTCCTGATGTTTACATTTTGATATCATTTTCTGTAATACGTGGGCGTTATTACAACGTCAATTTAATAATGTATACATTTTGATGTTAATTTTTTATAAAGATTTTTTTACTCGGGTGAAAATTGTTGAACCTTTTATTCATGAATGTTCTATGAAGTTTTTGTCTTGATTGCTTTCTTTAAAACTGACTAAAATAAATATCAATCTACTCTTTCATACATGACGGTTATTTAATTATTTTAGGAAAAAAACCTTTTGCAAGTTATTTTGTAAAATACTCCGATGAAGTAATTGTTTGCACCCGTGAATATGCGAAAAGAAAATGAATGAATAGCTTTTTTCTTATAAAAATCCAATTCTTTCAAGAAAGGAAATACAAAAACAATATTGTATTCATTTCCAATATTCTATTTGAATAGGTACCTTTCTCAGTAAAATTGAGTGTTTATACTGACAAAACTATTTATTCATATTCAAATTGCTTATGTACAGACGCAAACAATTAATTAATTCTAGTGTTTTAAAGCATAACTGGCAAAAAGTGTTTTTTCCTAAAATAATTAAATTAACACTATGTATAAAAGAGAAGATTATGAATTCTTAAGAATCACCTTAAATGCTTTATGAGTACACAGCCATTTCTTTTTTTTTTACATTAGCTCTCCATAGGAGGCCCTGAGGAAAATAATTCCCCTGTGGGCCCATGTTGTATTTGGGGATGCTGTGTGAAGGGCCTTTTTAGGAATGAAAGAAGAGGGAGTTCTGGGAAGAAACATGGTTTTGGAGCGGGCAGGAGTCTGGGGGTCTGTGTGACCAGGAATGACGGACGTATAAATCCATCCCTCCAACTACGGTGTAAGACGATGTTCCGAGAGAGAACGACTGGAGAAGTCAAAGGGACTCCCTTAACCATTCTCTACCGATACGGCCTGCTAGGCATCCGCCGCCAAGACCGGATAAACCTAACTCCATGAACTCGGGCACCCCTGCTAAGTCACCAAACGTATTGAACCGCCTGGGGAACCAATGGCAGAGGTGTTGGTTATCCAATAAATGGTTCCCGGGGTGGCGGTACTCACACCTGCCTCGTAAATTAATAATTCAGTGCAGGGACACGGACACATTGATTAATTATAGTAAGAGTTGGTTTATGTGTAATTTTTTTGATTATTGATTTTACTTTATTATTTATTTTAAATTAAATTTACCTAAAATATACTGGTACCTACATGTGGTGTTATTGCCGGATGGCGTTTAATTCCAACAAACCTTTTAAACTAATTGGCTATTTGAAAACTTTTCCGACTGATTTTTTTTGAAAAGGCGGTGCTTCAAAAGTAATGATGTATTTATAATTAGATATCTTTACACAAATTAAAAAATAGTTGCAAAAAAAAAACAAAAAAATACCTCATCCAGCTTAAAAAAATCTTGCCTGAGCTGTTAAGTATTTAGTTCTTCCTATCCCTCTTTCATTTTGGGATACCTACTAATTATCGACTAACTTCGTAATATCGATTACTATCTAATAAAGTAAATTTTAGAAATATATTTAAAAAAAACATGCCAATCAATTTTGTGTTATCTTTTATTACATATATTTTGTATATATTATTATACGGTTTCTATTATCTATACGATATTTATAATTTTATGGCAATTTATCCGTATCCATATCCATATCAATTTTATGGCATGCAGAGGAAAATATACATAAACACCAGTTTATTTTTAAAAAACGTTAGAAAACGTACAGTAAACGGACGTTAAAAATATACCAGACTTCCAAAATCATCGAAGCAATACATCATTGAAAATAAACACATCAAAATCTAAGAAAAAACTCTTCCTGAAAATTCGCAAGGGCTGTTTTGGAACGTGGAATATAAATGAAGAGATTGTCAGTAACTAAGAAAGGTACTAAGAGGGTAAGTATTAATCTATACATTTATTTTGGTGATACAAAATACAATTCAGAATAATCTCAAGTCAACACCTACTTTGAAAAGTCATGAAATGTGAAATTTTTTTTTGGTTAAATCGGTTACCTTAGGTTAAGTTATGGGATTTTTTTTTCATATCTTTAATAAATTTTCAAAGAGGTGTTGAGTTGACTTGATTCTGAGTTTTCGTGGAACCATTTGTTTTATACAACTTTTTCTACCGGTTTCTGAAATGCCCCACCATTATAAAGATAATAATGTTACTTCTTCAAACTTTGCAAAATAACTTTGTGGCATCATTATTTATTATTTAATTAATAACAGATCACTTTGTATAAACCACTTTTTAATAAAAAATATCGACATGTTTCGATTACAATGTTATCTTCTTCAGGATATGTTAATATAAAGAAAAATAAATGACAAACAAGTATAGACAAATTAGAATAAACTATAACATAGACGAAATATTAAAATATTAATCACCTCTACTTTTTAATATTTCGTCTATGTTATAGTTTATTCTAATTTGTCTATACTTGTTTGTCATTTATTTTTCTTTATATTAACATATCCTGAAGAAAATAACATTGTTATTGAAACATGTCGATATTGTTTATTAAAAAGTGGTTTGTACAAAGTGATCTGTTATTAATTAAAATATAATATTATATTATATTACTTCAAGATACAAAATACTGACAGACATATAACATATTTATGTACTGGGATAAGAAGTGAACAAAAGGGAATTGGATAATTAAGGGGCTTATGAAAGGAACACGGCGGCTTACTGGAAATATGTTTAGAATTGGGCTACGAGATAAATTTAGGTTATTTATTCAGTGCACTGTAATTATTATTTAGCATTTATCTAATTTATAATTTCTTGAAAGATAAGTGATAATTCTAATATATTGAAAAATGAACTAAATTTATCTATTAGTCCTATTCTTAACATGTTTCCAATATGTTACCATTCTGTTCCTCATGTAAATTCCTAAATTACCTTTTCCACTTTGTTGTTAACAAAACTTCAGGATCAATCGTTAAATGATGTAATTACAACATTGTTATAAATAACGCAGGTAACTGAGCAATGTTTTATACCAAAATTTTAACAATAATATTAAAATAGTCAATAATAATATTCAAAGCGCAGAGTTGCTAAATAAAATTTAATTCAATGTGCCTGCGCGTTCAACACGCTCTTTTGTCCTGTTCAGGGATGAACAATGCAAGACAAACTCTAAGCAGAATTCTTGCCTGAGCAGACTATTATAATAGGTATAAAAATATATTATCCAAGGTGGACATTTTCAATTGCGAACTTACCAAATATAAGAGGTCCATAAAATAATATTTCTCTGACATTTCGTGAATAATATTATGTTTCTATTGTGTATATCTCTATTACGATTTGATTTGTATGTACAACCTCTTTCCACGGCTACTAATGTATTGATAAATTTTTTCTTGTGTTTTTTAGTTTTATATAATTTTTGGCTTCATATTCCTTTCTTATACATTTAATTTACTTATTACTTATTATTTTGCTGTCTCAGTAGAAGTAAAGTCATAAAGAGTAAATCCATAGTTGGTTTCATTTTGGAATAAATAAAATAAATACAATTTGGATATCCTTTCTGTTGGCGGGTTTCTAACTTATAACGAAAACGATATTGTTTTTCAAGTAAAATCGTTCCTTTTCATCACAAAAAGAGAGGTGTTTTACAAATTTTAATAATATGCTCCAGGCACCCCAACATCTGTTTATTTCGACAAAGCGAATCAAAATAAAAATAATATTCATTTGAACAAAATAAGAAAATCTGGAAATGTAATCGAACGGCAAATTTAACGTTTTATGAAACGTTAAAATTATTTTCAATCAAGTTATTTAACCCAGCGATCAAATATCTTAAGGGCTTTAGTAGCGTAATTGGATTTCATTGAAGTCCATATTTTATGAAAGACTGAGAAAAATGCTCCTGAAATATATCTGAAGAAACGGGAGAATGTATACGGGCAGCGTTTTGATACTTTAAAAAGGTTATACCATGCTGTTCATTGGCTTAGAATGAGTTGCTGAATACAAAAAAGCCAAACAAATATTTGATTTATTTTCATGCAACGCATGTTCGTAAACCCCTCAGGCTAATTTGATCGGTTTTCGGAACAATTCATATAGGTCTCATGGAAATCGTTATATATCCCTTACTATCATGGTTATAAATATGATCTAAACGGTGTTTTAAAGAAAAAAATATCATGCTTTAATTTAATTTCAAAAATTTAACCGTAAAGTAATATAAATGTAAACCACGGACGTACAAAATATATGGACATGCCTTTACGTGATAAAAGGCGTGTTATTTCCCCCTCCCATTGGAACCATTTTTCGGAACCGGGTGGGCTTGCGAGAGCCTTGCGTTAATCTAAAAAATGTGACGTCATCATTCTAGTCCGGACCAGTGTCGAGCTCTTATCGTACATTTTACGCACGGACGTTGTATGTCTATAGAACACATACTATGACATCGAGATACATGGCGACGCGAAACACAAAGCCGCTGTTTACTGGGAAAAGTAAATCATGAAACATTTGTAAAAGTGTCTACGGAAACAAAATATTCGACTACGAAAATACTCAGAACCTTACTTTGCGAATTTGGACTTGACACATCTGTTCATAAGGTGGCATGCAATTCGCGTTCCCATATAAAAAGGTCTATTCATTCAAAAGCAGATTTTACTTTCAAGAACTAAATGGTGATATTATAGTGCGAGGTGCCTATATACTGTTAGATTGATTTATTGGCGAATCACAAGTCTCTTTCCTCTCTTCGTCCCGCCATAGTTGGTTTTTACCCCTCATCTGTAAGTTCTCGACTAGCTATTTGTATGTCTATGATGTAAACCAAAATTTCCTACCGTAATTTGAAAAAATAATATGAAACTTTTGGAATTTTTTATTAATTATTTTTACACGAAACGACAAGAAAAAGAGTTGGCGATAACGTTTATGATACATTTGCCTAAAAAAAAATGTGTATTTTTTTTTCTTTATTAGTAATTGTAGTTAAAAAAAATTTATGTTAAAAAAAAACATATATTCTATAAAGCATAATGGTTTATAATTTTCGATCGCGTTCAGGAATATTATATTTATTTGGATATTATTGGCCCAAAATAGGCCCGAGGGCTGAGGGGTTAAGATGTTTAGTGCATTTTATCTATAAATAAGCTTCATGCCGAAAGATTTTTTTTTTTTTTTTTTTTTAATTATTTTTTATTTTCATTAATATGTTTTACATGTTGCTAAATGATAATTTTACATCTTAGGTTTTTTACTACTTTTCCATTTAAAGCATATGCTTGTGTATGGAAAAGGAGTGTACATAAATGTGGTTATTACTTAGTACTTAAATAATTCATTTACATAAATATATGTGTGTTGTAATAGTATATAAAAGTATATATTTAAAGAAAAGAAAGATGTCTTCTGATTTGTTTCTGAACACACTAAAAGAAAACTCGTACGAGTAACTAAATATGCCTACAAAGTAAGTACAGAAAAGATGTATTTACTGCGTTTTGATGCTCTTAAAAAACTTCTAACCGTTGAATAGCTGCCTATTAGACATATTACATTATTTATTGGATACCCCTCAAACATTGCTATTACACCCAGTGGTCGACTAACACTTTCCGAACACTAGATGCGGTGTTTGGCGCACCAATTCGCTTGGAGAGTTATTACATCACAAGATCAGTGATATGGAAAATTGACATCATCCACTTGTGATAAGTCGGTCTTACGAATCTCGCTCTTCATCCGTTGCGTCAGGCGAGTGGAGAGATAGGTCAGGTCGATACACTGTTTCCTAGGTAGAGCACTTCCTGCAATCGTTTAATTAAATATCTAAAATTACGTTATTAGCTATTTAGGAAACGCTAATTATTAAATTGATTGACTTTGACATAAAAATAATATGTATTCTATTTATGGTACGATCCGGAGAGGAAGTTACTCTTAATATTGCTCTGGTGTAAGAATACCATTCAGAATTGAAACGTTGACTTGAAATGGCTTCAGCCGTGTTTGGTGACCAAAACTAAATAGCTAGGTACTTTCCCCCCTTCCTTTTCCCCATATCCTATCACTCCTCACTATCTTACTTCACAACATGGGATTAAGATGACAATATACCCTAAAATATATTCAGAATCTTAACGTCGTAAGTAAAAAAGCCGTGTATACAAATAGCGATCCGTGTATTGCACGGACCTTCTATCGAATTTGCCCTATCAAAGAAAAGAAGAAGAAGAAAAATAATGTGGGAATCTTAACGACGACGTAAGTGAAGAAAGCGTGTAAACAAATATGCGCCCGCTGCACGGCGTACTGGACGAACGTACGGTGGAATTCACCCTAGCAGGCATGGAGATTAGACCTTTCCACCGCGTTCAATTTAATTAATTCTGAAGAACGTGTTACAAATATTTAAAATGTGTCATTATGTCGCACTGCCGAAGTTATTAATTTATCGTCTAGAAAAATAAAATCTGGTGCTTACCGCTAACTTTATAGTTGAAACACGGGTTATAGAGTTTTAAGATCGTTGTATCTAAAATATATTAATGGTAAGGTACCTATTGTTTTTATTAATCTTAAATACAAAGAACTTACATCCTCAGTACAAGATCTGAATAAAAAAGTTAATATAGTTACGAATTCGCCGGAAATGATTTAAAAGTGCGTTTTGAGTAAACAAAAGTTATTAGGATTGTATATCGCCTTAAAATACAGAGAAATTTTTTTTTTCTGTATTTTCTAATACAGAAAAAATACATGAATACCGCATACATAGGTGATCGAACTACTCCACACCTGCTGGAATTATTACATCTCCAATTGGGGTATGTTAAGATGCTAAAGGGAACGGGAAAAGGAAGCTTGGGAAGTACCGGGTTATTCAGATCAGGCCATCAAACACGGTTAAAGACATTTCAAACAAAGTTGTGATTCTGGATTTCATCAGGGCGATACTGAAAATTTCTACTACTCCGAGAATTTGAATAGATATTTCATTTAATTGCACTACAATAGTTTCTTAAAAAATATTGGTTCCGATCACTTATAGGAATTTTCTGTTCACTATTTTTGTCACATTATTTGAAAAACCGATTTGGTCCCGATAATGATGTAATACATATAAATTGGACTCATTATACGGGTGTTAAGGGACGTACTTTTTACTTTAAGCAGTGATTCCTGACATTATTTGGAGTGAAAAATGTAAAAGAAATTTTGGTCTCCGGTGATATTTTTATTTACTTTTACTATCGGTAATGAAGTTTTTTATTTTTATTTTTCTACAAAAACATTAAAAAATGGTATATGTTGGACAGTTGGAGGCGGGGTAAGAGCTGAGTCAATAGTTTTCATTTTTTAGTTACTCGTCTGAGTGACCAGTGACGACATGCCGAAGAAAAAAAATTGTTTGTTTTTGAAGAAAAAAATTTAGAAAAAAAGCCATCAATAAAGTTACCGGAGAGCAAAATTTCATTTACATTTTTTACTCCAAAAAATGTCAGGAATCACTGGTTAAAGTAAGTCAAGTACGTCCCTTAACACTCTGTATATGAAAACCAACATCTTTCTGATGATAAATCTTCTATTTCAGTATGAAGGTAAAATCTTTTTTTCGCAAAGGAGACTTTTAGCATCTACATACTTCATGAACCGAGTTCATTGTTTATAATGCGTCAATCATGTTGGGCACATTTATCAGAAAAATATTTCACCTTTGCCATTATCAAAATTGCTCAAAATCCATTATAACTTCGATTGCATTCAACCTGAGGCTCCACGTTTCTACACCAAGTACAGAGAACGAAAACGACTTTAGTTCCGATATACAATTCGATACAGATGAGTTCTATCTGCGATCTCTCTAAGACTAGCAGATTATTCGATGGTTTCCAAGATTATCTCCGAGCCCCGAAGACCCATGTAGTTCCCTAATAACGAGAAGATTTGCGACCAGGGCCGACTGGGAAGCGAATGAATTTGTCATGATTGGATAGAGGTCCTGATCCACTGATTACCTTCTTAGAGCAGAGTTGCCCTTTCTTGTCGTTTGAAAGAGGATAATACAACAAAAGGACAGACAAATAGACAAATCTTTTCAGATGGAACGATTTATTTAAAGTGTTTTTTAATGCGAATACCGCGTAAGAGTAAAAACTCTCCCCAGCCAGTAGTACCATTCTTAAATTGGAAATGTTGGGAAGAAAGTTGGGCAGAACCTGGCTATTCAGAACTGGTCACTAAACTAGATTTTTTCAAGCAACAATTCGGGTCTGGATGGCGATCTTTCACCAGGGCGATGTTGAGAATATCTACAATACTGGAACGCTCCGCAAACAATATATTGATTATGTTCGAAATAAATAAATAAGTTATGATTAATGTTTATTTGCGCACGTCGTCGGGTTGATGTTGGAAGTCCCCGAAACCTTTGGATCTATAAAAAAGGATTTTAACTAATCGACCACCAATAACCCTTTGGCAGAGCGGCTCAAAGCACTAGTTTCCCCCCAGGTGTCGCGGGTTCAATCCTCTGTTTACCCAAGTCCTCCATCAGTGCTCAAGCTACATTTCCCGCTTCTGATGATGTTAGTCGGGTGAACTCAATAAAAGTTATTCCTAGCGCGGGAGGGTTAATATTTTTTTTTAATGTGCACACCTTTTGGACGGTTAGTGGATTACTCAAACGAAAGGTAATCTAAACCTCACTTTGCTTATCTCCATATTTCACTAAATTCGATAAATAATTTCACCAATTTTCTAGGGTTTGAAAAATAATAAACACCGTGAACTTTCCGCGAATTTTGGTTGCGTCTAAAGTTTTGTCTGAAATAAACAACAACAGCTACGAAAAATGATTTTAGCCGCAGAGACTGCTTATTAAAACATGTTTCGGGCTTTGTCTTCTATCAATGCTCCGTCCAATTTCCGAAGCATAAATTACAACAATGACAAGAGGAGATTAGTTCTGTCACCGCTAAAGCCCGGACCCGACTTGGGCTAACGGCGGACTTTGCTACAGTAGCAGAACAGTGCCTGGTTCTCGCCCCTCGCCCTTCGCCCCTCGCCATCTTCCGGAGATATTGGATATAAACTTTACACAAACGGAAATTTTGTTACAACAAACATTTTATGAGCATTATTAGTTTCCTGTGCTAGGATTGTTTTGAAGTTTTGGTAACATCATACTTGGTCTATTTGTTTTATGTTAACTTGAATAATAAATTTGGAGGCGAACACAGCCAGAAGCCAAGTTTTGATTCATCAAAAATAAAAACAAAAACTAAGTCTGATATTTAAAAAAAATCTCATTAAATCTTTATACAATATCCACGTTTTGGCAGAACAAAGATTTTTTTAGATTAGGTACTGATCCTTATTCCGAAATAAGAAAACGGTTTTTTGAAGATCGTGATAGACCTAATGTTTATAGGAAACATACATAAGTAAGACTACAATTAAACGTGTACATTTTTTTAAAGTTGTAATTACATTCATAATCCACGTAGGAACTGTAGCAAAAAAAAAATCTGAGTAGAAAGACATTTCAAAAAGTTTGGAATAAATCATGACACGACTATATATGTATATATAACAGAAGAGTAAATAGTATGAGAAAATAACTAAGGGCCAGTGTTTAACGGAATTTGAACTATTCACCAAATTTCAAAGTTGCATTTCTTATTCTGTGATAGTTCTATTCAAATTCTGTTATTATTCCATCGTGGGTCAGTTATGTATTTCACAAAGGTGAAATAATAGCAGAATTTGAATAGAACGTTCACAGAACTTGAAAGTTGATAAACAGTTCAAATTCTTCGAAACAATTGGCCCTAAGTGTAAAATAAACAAGTATTGTCTACCTACCTAGCAAGATAGAGAAATGGCGTGATCGTTAGTTGGGGCGGATTGTGTCACAGCATTGGAAAAAAAATCATCAAATACCAAAGGGAAAATTCAAGTACTGTGAAACATCTATTAAATTGAAATTTCTTGTGAAAAACATGTCTTTAGTTGCCAACAACTCACAAATCTGACTCAAAGCTGTATGTAGGTATATTGCTTTTTTTAATATTTTTATTTCATAATATTTTATTTGTTACAGATTTTTGGTTTTTTTTTTTGGCTACCGCACTTGGCTAATGACTGTGTTGTGGAAGTCATAATAATCTCATTGTACCTGAATCAGGCTATAATGGAGAGCCCTTTATCTTTCTAAGGTTGTGGTGCATTACCGTATTATTGAGATCATTGAAAGTAAGTGAAATGTATTCTGGAGCTCACATCGGCCGTATTTCATGCAAAAAATTTTTTTTTATTTGTATTCGAATTATATTCGTATCCTTTTAACAAGACTTTTTCTAAGCCTATTGAAAACAATTGTCAGAGGCTTATTATAAGTTGTAACTACTACTGCATAGAAAATCTCGTTATAACGCGGTAACAATAATTCAAGAGGAACTGCGGAAATTTCCATGTTAGGCGAGTTGGTAGTTAGCTGAATGCAACACACCGAGGTATGTAAACGCGTAGTTTCTGTCAACTTCGGCATGAAGCAATTAAAACTGCACACAGCAACTGCAATATTAGTCCAACACTTCGGAGAGGTCGGCAAACATAAGAAGCAGACTGGTCGCAATGTATTCATGCCACTGCACTGAGGTAAATTCTCCTCAAGTTCCACCGAACACCAATCCAGCGAGGATAATAACTATTGCGAGCTTCACGAATACTTGGAAGATAATTCCCAGTTAAGCTGTATCAAATTATATACTGTCTGTTGTCCAACTAAGTAATTATGTCAACACAATACAACAAAATACCTACAATTTGTAGATATTGTGTTGTAGGTCGTAGGTTACATTAGATTTTTAAAGTAAATTCAAACCTGTAGTTTTATTTATTATTATCGAGTAAAATGTGTGAAATGAAATGTGTGCCTAGAATGTCGACATCATGCTGGATGATATTTCAGTCCATACTGAGAACCGGTTTTCTATCTGAATTAACAATTTTGGGAGGCGGGTATGGGTACCGCGCCCAGGAACCATTTATTGGATAAACAACACTCCTACATAGGTCACCCTAAGTGGTCTGCTAAACAGGTGACTTAGCAGGGGTGAGCGGGTTCATGGGGTGAGTTTTGTATTTGCTGTGGATGTGTTTGCCTACCAGCTGGATAAAAAAACTACAGGTCATTTTTTATTACGAGCGATCGAATGCCTCCGCTAGACAGTTTTTATAGTGAACTTTTTTAAAATAAAAATATTTCTAAAGCATTACGGGAAATTACTCACGTTTGTTGTTTTACACACAAAGGTTGCTAATTATTAATCGTTATGTATGTAGATATCGCATAGTAAAATTTTAAACTACGTATGGTAAAATAGTAGAAATAATAAATAAAAAAATGATAATATAGAACAAAAAAAGATAATAATTTAAAAACAGTAAAGAAAAAATGTTCCGGAGCAGAGCCCCGGCAAGGCCAAAGTCCAGTTCCTAGATGCGACAGAATCTTTTTCTGATTTTTGTGTTTCAAATTTTTGTTTTAAAAGTCTCTTATATTGTCTTCAGTGAGATCATGTTACCATGTGAGAATATTTAATTAAGTTATTAAAAAAAACTTATGTGTTTTGTTTAATTTCTTTTTGTATTATTCCGAAATATGGAATATTCAAATTTTGCATTGCCCTACCCCCGGATAAATTTTTTAAAAATTAGTGTTATTTTTTTTATGCTTCCGATTTTGCTGTCCGGGTTAAATCTTCCCCACAGGAAAAACTTAACCCTTCCACACACTTTTCCACAAATGATCATCTAGTCAATCTGAACATCTAGTAAGTGCACTATATAAGTATAATAAATACAAAACAATACAAGAACAACATGTCAATCTATCAGAGACCAAATGGGAAAATAATTCGCCGATTCCAGATATTTTCATGTCAGATAAGCTCGGTAGAACTCCTAACTGGACCGATAAATCCTACTGATCCCTTATATAAATATTGAAAAAATCTTTCGTAATCCAGCATGTATTTAAAATGACTGATTTTTGCGTTTTTATATTTAAATTCTTTGACAAATCTAATAAGCCTAAATTTGGAATGAGAGAGCTAGGTATAATGCCAGTAGCCAAAATAACAAATGGTAAAATTTTTATAGTCTGAGAATGCCAAATTCTTTTAATCAAATTTCCTAAATCTGTATATTTTCTTATTTTTTCAGAAACAGTTATCTGAATATTACAGTAATTTGGAATAGCGACATAAATGATATAAGTTAATTTTTTAATGTTGTCATGTAAAACTATATCGGGACTATTATGACTAATTGTTCTGTCTGTTACTATCTATAGTTTTATCATAATATATTTTATAAAATTCATTTTCTAAAAATGAATTTGATTAATATTCAAATAATATGGTAGGTACCATTTTACGGCAGTCAATCAAGTTATGTGAATTATGGTGAATTATTTTTAAAACCTGATTGTGCCTAAATGTGTACTCGGAGGGCGCTAATACAGAACATCCTAATATTATTATTTTTTTTATTTTTTATTCTTTCTCTTCTCTGTTTTCCTTATTTTATACAACCCATCTGTGTAGGACTATGATATGCAATGCTTACACGTTTGTTCTATATCTATATGTTTTATCCTCTGTAATTAAGTACCTACCTAAGTAATTAATATTACTTTTAAAAAACTTTGCTAAACAAAGAAGAGTCATTTTTTTTTAATCTTCTATTTTTGTTTTATTTTTTATATTATTTTCAGACCATGTTCCGTATGTAAAAACTCATCCTAATTTAACTGTCCTAAAACGGGAATCCTCCTAGTTGGGCAGTCAAAAAAATTCATAAATAATGTATATAAATGTATAATCTTTTACTAAATAAAATAAATAAATAAAAAAATAAAAATAAATAAAAATATATTCTATAGTTTCCGGAAAAGCCAAAGATTTTCTACATAAATCATTAATTTGATATGACATAAAATTATACGAAACATATAATCAAAGATACAATGTATCTTTGATTATATGTTTCCTATAATTTTTAGTATTAATGACTCTATCTTGAATGGTAAATCCTTCTATTCTTCTTTTATTATTATTTTTCAAATGAATTAAAATTTTAAATGTATGTGCTTAAAAATATTACCAATACGTCGGATTTCAATCTTAATTATCTCATCATTCAAAAAAATAATTTAATTACATTTGTGGGAATTTTGAAATTAACGTTATTAAAACAGTCATAATATTTTCCAGCGCTAATTTGATGCATAAATTCATCACTGAGGAGATTATTTTCCGAACCAACATAAACTTTCAGTTGACAGGGAAGGATCATAAGCGAGCAACTCTGTGCAGGAAACTGTAGTTTTTAAGCGTATCGCATCTACTTTTAAAGTCAAACTCAATATTAAATTATTCTCATCGACTACTTTTGCTTAGGTAGTTGGTTCATTGTAAACCAAAACGGAAAATCTTCTATGGGTTTTCAATATTATTAACGCAAAATGTAAGCTGTGGTAGAAAATAAATTGTTTACTCCTGGCATCTTATCGCCCTATCTTGGTTCTTCTTGGTTTTCTTGCGTCTTCTTGCGGAATTTAATCGACTAGTAGATGTACATAGACTACGTAGATGTACATTGTTAATTAATAAGCCAGTTTTGAATCTTAGGACGAGCTGAAATAAAGGAGATGATTGAACTTGGTTTCTCCTTATGCTTTTATTTCTTTTGCTTCAAATTTATATAATTTTCTCGCCTTTTACGGTCTTTTTTTTGCTTATTCTCGCTTCGTCTTGGCTTTTATTGGTTCTACCTTGACTTTTTCATTATTTTCTTTCCACTTCTTGCATCTTTTTGCTCCAACAAGCCTCTTTTTTCTTCTTCTTGGTTCTTCTGGCTTCACCTTGGATCTTCTCTGCTTCCATCTTCTTGCAACTTTTTGCTTCTTCTTGGTTCATTTTGCTTCATCTGTTTTCTCCTTGCTTCTTCTTGAACCTTCTTGGCTCACCTAATCTCTGCTGGTATCTTATTGCTTCATCTCTATTTTTTTCTTGTCGTGGCTTTTCTTTCCTCCTTTTGCATCTTCTCGATTTTTTTTGTTCTTCTTTCATTCGTTTGCCTATTATTGTTTCGTGACTCTTCTTGGTTTTGCTGATCTCTAATTGTTTCTTCTTGCCTCTTCTTTCTTCTTCTTGAATATTTGAATAATCAAATCAAGTAACGAACCAAGGAACTCCTTTATGCAATGGATTATCGACTGAAATAAACATAAATGGTTTAAAGTGCAATTGATGAGATATTCTCTCAATTTTTTTTCTCTTTGTTTATCTTGTTCAGGTCAGTCAAGATATATCATTAATAAACCAATTCACTTTAAGTGCGCTTTACTTAAATTTAATAAAAATCCTACAGAGCTCTTTACGAGTCCATTACAAAATATTGATAAAATAATATGAAATAAAAAATATACAATATTTACAAAACAATGACAAGAAAACAAAATTTAACAAAAAACTGTGCTGTTATAGCATACACATGTCAATAAAAATACAATAACGGTGCAATTGTAACACAGGACAAAACCAGAACTTTAGAACTAAAATATAATAATAACAGAGGGAAGTTTGCGTTCAGAAATTGAAAATATTATGACATTAAATTCGGACATTAAACATAAACATACAATGAAGAGGAAACTGAAACCAAACAATTACCGGAAACTCGAGAATATGGCTTATTACGTACGTTGAAAAGATGTTAGGATTCATGAATGGTATGAATTTTTAAATAATTTTGTTTTAAAACCCGTTTAAATTCAGCCAAATTGTGGATATTAGTAAGAGCTGAGGGAAGTTTGTTCCAAATGAGAGGGCCAGTAACACAAACAGAGCGATCAAACGGCTCGATTTAACCTGGAAAGTTCCATTAAACGATTAGTGACATCTAGATCTGCTGACCTTAGAGTAAGCTTTCTCTCGCTTAAGTTTTGTCTGATACATAGTTCCGATATACAGGCTGGCGCCATTCCTTGTAATGCTTTGAAGGTCATTAAGCAGATCTTGAATTCTATTTACATAAATAATTCCGTTAACGTCAAGTTAAGCAAGCATCGAAGCACTGATGGCATCGTGGCATTCCGAACTATGTCTCGTGGTCCAACGGTTAACCATCTCTGTCTCAGAACTTGAAGGCTTGAGAATCACCTACATACATAAACAAAAAAAAATCATGACACCTAATTCTACACACTTCACCACTGATTGAGATTGTTGCAGACGCATAGTTTCACAGCCTCAATTTCCGCTCTTTTCGATCTCATATTAGTAATGAAAACTTTGCAAAGTTCTTCAGAATACAGATACTAACTTGTCAAAAAAAATTTTTTTTTGCATATTCGGTAATGTTTATTTAAATTTACAGATAACTTAATCGATTGTCCTGATCTTCTTCAAAGCCTATCATTCTATGTTCCAAATCGCAACAGCAGACTGTCGCTTACCTTTAATCTCCCTCTTTGCAAGACCAACTCCAAACAGAACTCATTTATGTACAGATCCACACACTCATTTAATGAAAATTATTACAAATATTATAATCAATAATTATCAGCCTGAAACACTCATCTACATTGAAAAAATCTTCCGAGAAAAGATACTGGCCGCCAACGGGAATTGAACCCGTGACCTTCTGATTGCCGGTCAGGTGCTCTTGACCACTGAGCTATGGCGGCTTATCTAATACCCGCCAAATAATTCAATATATACTAGTGTTTCATTCGACAATTACTTATTATTACATTTTTCCAACTGAAAACAACCAACTTTATTTTTGTGAGAGAGGTATTGTTAATACTAACTCTCCCGCTAGGTGGCGTCGAGACTAATTATGTCTGCATTTATTGCTGAAATACTTTAACTTGTCAAATATTAATTATTATTTTTAATTGATAAACTAACGTTTAAACAAGATTTTTATGCATAGCACAAAGGGTAGATAACAAATATTATAATCAATAATTATCAGCCTGAAACACTCATCTACATTGAAAAAATCTTCCGAGAAAAGATACTGGCCGCCAACGGGAATTGAACCCGTGACCTTCTGATTGCCGGTCAGGTGCTCTTGACCACTGAGCTATGGCGGCTTATCTAATACCCGCCAAATAATTCAATATATACTAGTGTTTCATTCGACAATTACTTATTATTACATTTTTCCAACTGAAAACAACCAACTTTATTTTTGTGAGAGAGGTATTGTTAATACTAACTCTCCCGCTAGGTGGCGTCGAGACTAATTATGTCTGCATTTATTGCTGAAATACTTTAACTTGTCAAATATTAATTATTATTTTTAATTGATAAACTAACGTTTAAACAAGATTTTTATGCATAGCACAAAGGGTAGATAACAAATATTATAATCAATAATTATCAGCCTGAAACACTCATCTACATTGAAAAAATCTTCCGAGAAAAGATACTGGCCGCCAACGGGAATTGAACCCGTGACCTTCTGATTGCCGGTCAGGTGCTCTTGACCACTGAGCTATGGCGGCTTATCTAATACCCGCCAAATAATTCAATATATACTAGTGTTTCATTCGACAATTACTTATTATTACATTTTTCCAACTGAAAACAACCAACTTTATTTTTGTGAGAGAGGTATTGTTAATACTAACTCTCCCGCTAGGTGGCGTCGAGACTAATTATGTCTGCATTTATTGCTGAAATACTTTAACTTGTCAAATATTAATTATTATTTTTAATTGATAAACTAACGTTTAAACAAGATTTTTATGCATAGCACAAAGGGTAGATAACAAATATTATAATCAATAATTATCAGCCTGAAACACTCATCTACATTGAAAAAATCTTCCGAGAAAAGATACTGGCCGCCAACGGGAATTGAACCCGTGACCTTCTGATTGCCGGTCAGGTGCTCTTGACCACTGAGCTATGGCGGCTTATCTAATACCCGCCAAATAATTCAATATATACTAGTGTTTCATTCGACAATTACTTATTATTACATTTTTCCAACTGAAAACAACCAACTTTATTTTTGTGAGAGAGGTATTGTTAATACTAACTCTCCCGCTAGGTGGCGTCGAGACTAATTATGTCTGCATTTATTGCTGAAATACTTTAACTTGTCAAATATTAATTATTATTTTTAATTGATAAACTAACGTTTAAACAAGATTTTTATGCATAGCACAAAGGGTAGATAACAAATATTATAATCAATAATTATCAGCCTGAAACACTCATCTACATTGAAAAAATCTTCCGAGAAAAGATACTGGCCGCCAACGGGAATT
The DNA here is from genome assembly GCA_917563855.2 of Limnephilus lunatus. NCBI lineage: Eukaryota > Metazoa > Arthropoda > Insecta > Trichoptera > Limnephilidae > Limnephilus > Limnephilus lunatus. The sequence goes on along the minus strand of OU830597.1, from coordinate 65,048,768 downwards.
GAACCCGTGACCTTCTGATTGCCGGTCAGGTGCTCTTGACCACTGAGCTATGGCGGCTTATCTAATACCCGCCAAATAATTCAATATATACTAGTGTTTCATTCGACAATTACTTATTATTACATTTTTCCAACTGAAAACAACCAACTTTATTTTTGTGAGAGAGGTATTGTTAATACTAACTCTCCCGCTAGGTGGCGTCGAGACTAATTATGTCTGCATTTATTGCTGAAATACTTTAACTTGTCAAATATTAATTATTATTTTTAATTGATAAACTAACGTTTAAACAAGATTTTTATGCATAGCACAAAGGGTAGATAACAAATATTATAATCAATAATTATCAGCCTGAAACACTCATCTACATTGAAAAAATCTTCCGAGAAAAGATACTGGCCGCCAACGGGAATTGAACCCGTGACCTTCTGATTGCCGGTCAGGTGCTCTTGACCACTGAGCTATGGCGGCTTATCTAATACCCGCCAAATAATTCAATATATACTAGTGTTTCATTCGACAATTACTTATTATTACATTTTTCCAACTGAAAACAACCAACTTTATTTTTGTGAGAGAGGTATTGTTAATACTAACTCTCCCGCTAGGTGGCGTCGAGACTAATTATGTCTGCATTTATTGCTGAAATACTTTAACTTGTCAAATATTAATTATTATTTTTAATTGATAAACTAACGTTTAAACAAGATTTTTATGCATAGCACAAAGGGTAGATAACAAATATTATAATCAATAATTATCAGCCTGAAACACTCATCTACATTGAAAAAATCTTCCGAGAAAAGATACTGGCCGCCAACGGGAATTGAACCCGTGACCTTCTGATTGCCGGTCAGGTGCTCTTGACCACTGAGCTATGGCGGCTTATCTAATACCCGCCAAATAATTCAATATATACTAGTGTTTCATTCGACAATTACTTATTATTACATTTTTCCAACTGAAAACAACCAACTTTATTTTTGTGAGAGAGGTATTGTTAATACTAACTCTCCCGCTAGGTGGCGTCGAGACTAATTATGTCTGCATTTATTGCTGAAATACTTTAACTTGTCAAATATTAATTATTATTTTTAATTGATAAACTAACGTTTAAACAAGATTTTTATGCATAGCACAAAGGGTAGATAACAAATATTATAATCAATAATTATCAGCCTGAAACACTCATCTACATTGAAAAAATCTTCCGAGAAAAGATACTGGCCGCCAACGGGAATTGAACCCGTGACCTTCTGATTGCCGGTCAGGTGCTCTTGACCACTGAGCTATGGCGGCTTATCTAATACCCGCCAAATAATTCAATATATACTAGTGTTTCATTCGACAATTACTTATTATTACATTTTTCCAACTGAAAACAACCAACTTTATTTTTGTGAGAGAGGTATTGTTAATACTAACTCTCCCGCTAGGTGGCGTCGAGACTAATTATGTCTGCATTTATTGCTGAAATACTTTAACTTGTCAAATATTAATTATTATTTTTAATTGATAAACTAACGTTTAAACAAGATTTTTATGCATAGCACAAAGGGTAGATAACAAATATTATAATCAATAATTATCAGCCTGAAACACTCATCTACATTGAAAAAATCTTCCGAGAAAAGATACTGGCCGCCAACGGGAATTGAACCCGTGACCTTCTGATTGCCGGTCAGGTGCTCTTGACCACTGAGCTATGGCGGCTTATCTAATACCCGCCAAATAATTCAATATATACTAGTGTTTCATTCGACAATTACTTATTATTACATTTTTCCAACTGAAAACAACCAACTTTATTTTTGTGAGAGAGGTATTGTTAATACTAACTCTCCCGCTAGGTGGCGTCGAGACTAATTATGTCTGCATTTATTGCTGAAATACTTTAACTTGTCAAATATTAATTATTATTTTTAATTGATAAACTAACGTTTAAACAAGATTTTTATGCATAGCACAAAGGGTAGATAACAAATATTATAATCAATAATTATCAGCCTGAAACACTCATCTACATTGAAAAAATCTTCCGAGAAAAGATACTGGCCGCCAACGGGAATTGAACCCGTGACCTTCTGATTGCCGGTCAGGTGCTCTTGACCACTGAGCTATGGCGGCTTATCTAATACCCGCCAAATAATTCAATATATACTAGTGTTTCATTCGACAATTACTTATTATTACATTTTTCCAACTGAAAACAACCAACTTTATTTTTGTGAGAGAGGTATTGTTAATACTAACTGAATGAGATAGTGTGTGTGTAGAGTGGATTTGTTATGTGCGAAAATTGACTGACGAAGGACCTTGAATTTTGTGTTACTGTTTACTGCTTGGAATGAGGAAAAAACATATGCTGCATATAAAGGAAAGGACTCACCGAAACAGGATAAAGAACTTGTATGCTGGCAATTTTGTCTTCTTTCTCCCCGTCCAATTGGCACTGAAAACAGCAATAAGCGTGCGTTTCGTTTACACGGCGGACACGGCGGAATTAGGTCAATGTTGCAGGTAGCGGGAGCACGGTGGCTATAGTAAGGTATGTTGCGGCGCGGGCTGTTGATTGCAGACTGACGTGGTGAAGGTAGTTATAGGTGCGGAATTTGGGAACAAGGTAGGACAGGATTTGCAACAATATTAATACCAATCCCAAGCAGCAACAGTATGTATGTGTGCTATGTAGGTGTGTGTATGTGTGGGTATATGTATTGGCGTAACCATGCCCCCCGCCTGGAAGGGGATGAAAGAATCCACTTCCATAAACCAAAAGAGTGCCAATACGTTTCAATGCGCAAACAAAATTATAATGACACGCGGTAGAATGTAATAAATTATGTAAAAGTTACGAAAATATTATGTAAGTTATATAAATGCTTTACCAAATGGTCAAAATGACTGATATAGCAAGGAAATAAAATGAATAAAAAACATTGAAACGAAAAATATGACTTGAAAGGATTCAATAAATAATACTGAACCTGCGGTAGATAAACTAGTAGGGTTTGGTACCTATTTAACAATGAAACTAATCTAATTGATTTTTAAAAATTAAAGTATTATGAACTAACTTCTAAGATGTCGTTAAATCTATTGTGACGGTAAGGGACAGAGTTTAACGACTGCCCTGCGGTATGTTCCGGAGTTAGTTTTAACTTCCGCGACCCGGATCACCCCATCTGCCCCGGGGTAGACATTGACTATTACCCCAATAGGCCATTGAAGAGGCGCGATGTTGTCACTCTTAATCATTACTACCGTGCCTGTCTTTACCGAATTAGCATTTGTATTCCATTTCTGGCGAGCTTGCAAAGTATTTAAATACTCAATTCGCCATCGGTTCCAGAACGTCTGAACAAGACGATCCACGAGATGTTTGCGTTGTACCAAGTTGACTGGCTCGTCTGACAAATCAGCAGCGGGTAAAGATTTTAAGGGAGTGAGCGTTAAAAAATGCGCGGGGGTTAGCGGCAATGGAGCCGAACATCGTTAACGCTAAGTACAGATAGCGGGCGTGAATTTAGAATTGCTTCAATCTGAGAAAACACTGTTTGCATCTCTTCATAAGTCAGTAGAGAGGTGCCTACTATTTTATTTAAATAACCTTTCAGGCATTTAATGTTACTTTCCCAGATCCCACCAAAGTGAGGAGCTTGCGGTGGATTCATCTTCCATTCGATTCGATTCTCCAACAGATTGTCTGAGAATTCCTTTTTGTAATTGGGTGACTCTATAAGTGCAAATAAAGACCTTAAATGGGATTTGGCTCCCACAAAGTTCGTCCCATTGTCGGAGTACATTATACTCACAGGACCTCGACGAGAAAGGAAACGCTTGAAAGCGTTGAGGAAGACTTCGGTGGAAAGATCCGAAGCGAGTTCAATATGAACTGCTCGGGTCACCAAGCAAATAAATAAGCAAATGTATGCCTTTTGACTTCGCACCCCCCGACGTCTATAAGGGATTATTTGAAGCGGGCCAGCGTAGTCAACCCCCGTGTGAAGAAAAGCCTTAGCTTCGCGGACGCGGCATGCGGGTAAATCTCCCATTAATGGGAATTGTGGTTTAGGATTGACTTTGAAGCACGTATTGCACTGACGCACACGTTTCCGAACCAAATTGCGCGAAGAAAGTATCCAAAATCTTTGTCTTAGCAGCGACATCAGTAACGTAGGACCCGTATGTAGGTTCTTAATATGATAGTAGTCTATTATTAAATTGACTACATTATCACGAGCGGGTAATAGAATGGGATGACGACTGTCAAATTCTGTTTCAGCATTACTCAATCTGCCTCCTACCCTTAGAATTCCGTCATGAAGAAACGGATTTAATTTTGCAATCGCTCGCCGAACCTTCTTCCCATCTTTGACTGCCTTTATATCTTCGGAGAAATGTTCTTGCTGTATAGAATTTATAACAGCGATTTCTGCAACTAAGATATGGCTTAATTCGAATGCTCGTGGTAATTTCTTAATGAAACGAAAAACATAAATTACTATTCGAATTAATTTCGGCCATGAACTAACACGAGAAGCTAGTGCACACAATAACGGTGGAGCGATTGTTTTAGGGCGGTTATTGTCTTGAACGGACATCAAAATTTTTGTTTTTAATTCGGGTGGATCAGATATCGATTTCGTATCAAAACGTTGTAAAGGCCAATCACTTTTAGGTAATTGGGCAAATACGGGACCGTTAAACCATAACGGATGGTCTATTAGCTGAGCGGGAGTAAGACCCCGCGATAAGCAGTCGGCGGGATTGTCTTGACCTCTTATATAATGGAAGCATTCAGCCCCAAGATGGTTTTGTATTTGTGAGACACGGTTGGCAACGAAGGTCTGCCATTTTGCAGGCGGTGAATTTATCCAAGCTAGTGCAACCGTGCTGTCGCAAAAAGCTAAAGTCGTATGAGCTTTTGAATTTGATGTGTAGGTATTACTGACCGTATGCATTAATCGTGCAAGTACTAGCGCTCCACATAGTTCTAATCGCGCAAGTGAAATCGTCTTAGCCGGAGCGACCTTGGATTTAGCGCATAATAAATTAATTGTGGTTTTATCAGTATTCGGACAGTAAACATGTAAGTAAATAACACCTCCATATGCGCGTTCGCTTGCGTCTGAAAACCCGATAAGCGTTAATACACATTGGGGTTCGATTCCTAAAAAACGAGGAATTTTAATAGATTGCAGTAATGCCAATTCCTTTTTAAACTGTCGCCAAAGTGTGACAACTGTTTCAGGAGGAGTATCGTCCCAATTCAGGTTATACTCCCATAGAGATTTAATTATCAGCTTAGCCAATAATACAACTGGTGCGGCGAAACCCATCAAATCCCAAAGACGAGCAATCGTCGAGAGAATATTTCGTTTAGTACACGTTCTTTCGTCGGTGTGTACGACAAATACAAAATGATCAGAAGCGGGTATCCAATGAAGCCCTAGTATTTTTAGGTTTTCATCGGGATTAAATTCCACATGTTCCTTAACACGACGAGCTGTAGGAATCGTGGATAAAAACTTTGGAGAATTAGAAGAGAATTTTACAAGGTCGAATCCTCCGGCAGCGAATAACTGAATTAATTCCGTCGACAACTCGGTAGCTTCCTCGACTGATGAGCAACTGGTGACGAAATCATCCATGTAGAATGAGCCATTTTCCACCAAGTTTGCCGCGAGTGGGAAACGAGGTTTTTCATGCGTTGCGAGTTGACGCAGTGAACGCATAGCCAAAAATGGGCTACAAGACATGCCGAAAGTGACGCGATTAAATTCGAACAATTGTAAAGGGTCACTATTGTTAAATCTATACAGCATGCGCTGATAACGACGGCATTCTTCTTGCACTACGATTTGTAGGTACATTTGTTTTATGTCAGCGGTTATAGCTATTGCGAACAATCTGAAATTGAGGATAATGCGAAACAAATCACCTTGTAAATTCTTTCCGGTATGTAGGATGTCATTAAGCGAATAACCCGAATCGGATTTCATACTCGCATCTAGCACCATGCGAATTTTAGTAGTAAGTTTATCTTCACGAACTACAATATGATGCGGTATAACGTAATGAGGTAAGTCAGAATTGTCGATCGGCGAAATGTACCCTTTCTGTAGGTATTCGCGTAATATTTTGTCATATTCTAACTTTATTGCGGGTTGAGATATCAAGCGGCGTTCGAGAGATCGAAACCTGCGTTCGGCGGCGGGTAACGATTCACCGAGAACAGAGGGACTGTTTCGAAACGGCAACGCGACGATATAACGACCTGCCGTGTCACGAGAGGTAGTGAGTTTAAAAATGTCCTCACACTCTTGTTCATCAGGCGTTAAAAACTTCTCATCTGGAATGTCTTCCAATTCGAAGAAGCGCGACAGGCAAAAATCATTATTTTGCGTGAACGTACAAAATGATTGCGTGGCGTTTATACTTGGGTTTTCAATCATCGTTGGGGCAGTACCCAAGATGAGATATCCCAAAGTGGTTTCAATAGCAAATGGCTGGCCGAGAGAACCTGATATTTTGTTCGCCTTTAGAATGCGAGCAAATATGTCACATCCTAAGATAATATCAATCTCACCGGGCGTACAGAATGTTGTGTCTGCCAAGGGCAAATTGTCAAGATACGACAAAGAGGAACGGTTAATGTTAACAGTAGGCAACTCACTGGTTATAGTTTCTACTACATATGGTTTAATCGTATACGACTGAGTGATGTCATAGCGGGAATGTAACTTTAAGCAAGTTACGCCATTTGTCACATTTCTTACGTCACCTATTCCCGTGACGTAAGTACTTGGAGATGACCGCACCGTAAGATTCAAGCGTGAACAGCATTTGCGCGTAATTATGTCCCTTTGGGAGCCGCTATCTATTAGAGCCCGTAACGTCTGTACCTGGCCCTTAGCGTCTCTGGTAGTGCAAACAGCCGTTCCTAAGAGTGCAGTAGTATTTGCACTAGGGAATGAATTTGTTACACATAGCGAAACCGGATTCAAAGAATTTAAGTTATCATTATCGGCATCTGCTTGTAACGCGGGAGATGGTATTGGGTCTGTTTGTGACTTTCGCCCATCAGTTTGTTTGAAATGCAATAAACTATGATGGTTGAGCGCGCATGTTTTGCATGTACTCTTTGATTTACAAGCTTTTGTGATGTGCCTAGTACTGAGGCAGTTCACACAAACTCGAATATTCGATGACTTAATAAAGTTAAATCGATCGCGTGGTTCTAGACTTGTGAATTTAGAACATTGGTATAAAGGGTGCGATCCCTTTTGACAACAAAAACAAATTTCGATGGAGTGATTATCGATTTTTTCGACATTAATAAATGCCTTTGCGGAATTAGTTTTTTGCGGTTTAGCGGTATAATTAATGTTTGAGCCAACGCGGCTCGAGGTCGGTTGCGTGAATTGCGCGCGGTTGAGAATTCGTTGCTGTTGTCTTACAAAGTCGATTAGTTCCGCGCTGGAAGGTAAATTTTCATTATTTTTAATAGAAGATTCGAAAGCCTTTACAGTCTCTATGTCAAGCCGTTTAAGACCCAGTTGTAGCAATATGAATTCTGCGAGGTCTTTTATTTTTAATTGCTTCAGCGCGGCGATGTTAGCGGAGTATGCATCTGCGAAATTCTCTAAAGAAGCGGGCGTGGCCGAGTTAACTGGAGGCAATTTCAGCAATCGGTCAAAGTATGATTCAGCAAGAACGCGTTGATCATTATACTTAGTACACAATGCGTCCCAAATAACTTGATAATTTGTACCAGTAGGCGTAATAGTTTTGCAAATATTTAATGCTTTTCCGGTTAATTTAGACATCAGATACTGCATCTTTTCAGCATTATCCAGAGAATCATTCAAATGTATAACCGAATTATATGTTTCATAGAAAAGAGGCCAATTATCTAATTTTCCGTCAAAGCACGCTATTTCCAAAGGCGGTAACTTAATTTGACGGCGAGGTTTCGCAACTGGATTGGACAGCATATTTGCTTCGGTATATTTAATAACCCCGAAGAGTTCTTCAAATGCATTTAATTGAGAGTATTCAGCAATTGCTTCCGGATTCAATTCCAGTTCGCAATCCACCTTTTCATCTAAAATTGTTATAAATTCAGAACGAATTTTTTTTTCAACAGTAGTTGCGCCTGACAAAAAAGATTGGCGATTGCTAATGCTTTCCGAAGCTTTCCTTATCTTGTCATACACCGACTGTAAGCTTGCAAAGCTAGCTGATAGTTTAGCATTTAAACGTTTGAGACGTCTTTCGTCCCGAGACGACCCGGATGACGCGCTTGTAGCCATTTTATTTATTCCGGTTATATTTTACAAAATATGAGACGATAAACAACTAAAACTGCGGTTAAAATAATGTGTCTGTATTATTTATGCGGAATTAATTAATTAATATTTAATAAATATTTAATTAATTCACAGTGATAACCGCACGGGGTTAAATTGACTGGTGAGCTGTGAAAGGTTAACAGATGCGCCGTGCACTATTTTATTTTGCGTTTATTATCATTAACAAATTATAAATATTACGATCGTATTATTCTATTTGTAATGTAATCCAATAATATAAACAATACGAATATTAGGAAATAATCGTATTATTTATAAGGTAGGTAATGCGATTTGATTAGCAAGATATAATTACATGAGTTATCAGAAATAAATATCAAAGCAGTGTCTTGTATCTATTTATTCTAATAGCGGGTAAATATGTTATTTCCAACCATAATACGATAGGTATAAAGAAACAAAATTACTCATGTAGGTATATCAAACTGCGGGAATGCGGGTAATTATTTATATGCGGTATTGTAAAAACGTATTCACACTCTGCTGGATTATTATCTACTAATATTATGGTTCAAAAATGTCCGGCTCGTTTGGATCAAGATGAATGAGATAGTGTGTGTGTAGAGTGGATTTGTTATGTGCGAAAATTGACTGACGAAGGACCTTGAATTTTGTGTTACTGTTTACTGCTTGGAATGAGGAAAAAACATATGCTGCATATAAAGGAAAGGACTCACCGAAACAGGATAAAGAACTTGTATGCTGGCAATTTTGTCTTCTTTCTCCCCGTCCAATTGGCACTGAAAACAGCAATAAGCGTGCGTTTCGTTTACACGGCGGACACGGCGGAATTAGGTCAATGTTGCAGGTAGCGGGAGCACGGTGGCTATAGTAAGGTATGTTGCGGCGCGGGCTGTTGATTGCAGACTGACGTGGTGAAGGTAGTTATAGGTGCGGATTTTGGGAACAAGGTAGGACAGGATTTGCAACAATATTAATACCAATCCCAAGCAGCAACAGTATGTATGTGTGCTATGTAGGTGTGTGTATGTGTGGGTATATGTATTGGCGTAACCACTAACTCTCCCGCTAGGTGGCGTCGAGACTAATTATGTCTGCATTTATTGCTGAAATACTTTAACTTGTCAAATATTAATTATTATTTTTAATTGATAAACTAACGTTTAAACAAGATTTTTATGCATAGCACAAAGGGTAGATAACAAATATTATAATCAATAATTATCAGCCTGAAACACTCATTTGACAAGTTAAAGTATTTCAGCAATAAATGCAGACATAATTAGTCTCGACGCCACCTAGCGGGAGAGTTAGTATTAACAATACCTCTCTCACAAAAATAAAGTTGGTTGTTTTCAGTTGGAAAAATGTAATAATAAGTAATTGTCGAATGAAACACTAGTATATATTGAATTATTTGGCGGGTATTAGATAAGCCGCCATAGCTCAGTGGTCAAGAGCACCTGACCGGCAATCAGAAGGTCACGGGTTCAATTCCCGTTGGCGGCCAGTATCTTTTCTCGGAAGATTTTTTCAATGTAGATGAGTGTTTCAGGCTGATAATTATTGATTATAATATTTGTTATCTACCCTTTGTGCTATGCATAAAAATCTTGTTTAAACGTTAGTTTATCAATTAAAAATAATAATTAATATTTGACAAGTTAAAGTATTTCAGCAATAAATGCAGACATAATTAGTCTCGACGCCACCTAGCGGGAGAGTTAGTATTAACAATACCTCTCTCACAAAAATAAAGTTGGTTGTTTTCAGTTGGAAAAATGTAATAATAAGTAATTGTCGAATGAAACACTAGTATATATTGAATTATTTGGCGGGTATTAGATAAGCCGCCATAGCTCAGTGGTCAAGAGCACCTGACCGGCAATCAGAAGGTCACGGGTTCAATTCCCGTTGGCGGCCAGTATCTTTTCTCGGAAGATTTTTTCAATGTAGATGAGTGTTTCAGGCTGATAATTATTGATTATAATATTTGTTATCTACCCTTTGTGCTATGCATAAAAATCTTGTTTAAACGTTAGTTTATCAATTAAAAATAATAATTAATATTTGACAAGTTAAAGTATTTCAGCAATAAATGCAGACATAATTAGTCTCGACGCCACCTAGCGGGAGAGTTAGTATTAACAATACCTCTCTCACAAAAATAAAGTTGGTTGTTTTCAGTTGGAAAAATGTAATAATAAGTAATTGTCGAATGAAACACTAGTATATATTGAATTATTTGGCGGGTATTAGATAAGCCGCCATAGCTCAGTGGTCAAGAGCACCTGACCGGCAATCAGAAGGTCACGGGTTCAATTCCCGTTGGCGGCCAGTATCTTTTCTCGGAAGATTTTTTCAATGTAGATGAGTGTTTCAGGCTGATAATTATTGATTATAATATTTGTTATCTACCCTTTGTGCTATGCATAAAAATCTTGTTTAAACGTTAGTTTATCAATTAAAAATAATAATTAATATCTGACAAGTTAAAGTATTTCAGCAAAAAATGCAGACATAATTAGTCTCGACGCCACCTAGCGGGAGATTTTGTATTAAAAATACCTTTCTCACAAAAATAAAGTTGGTTGTTTTCAGTTGGAAAAATGTAATAATGAGTAATTGTCGAATGAAACACTAGTATATATTGAATTATTTGGCGGGTATTAGATAAGCCGCCATAGCTCAGTGGTCAGAGCTGCTGACCGGCAATCAGATGGTCACGGGTTCAATTCCCGTTGGCGGCCAGTATCTTTTCTCGGAAGATTTTTTCAATGTAGATGAGTGTTTCAGGTTGATAATTATTGATTATAATATTTGCTATCTACCCTTTGTGCTATGCATAAAAATCTTGTTTAAACGTTAGTTTATCAATTTTTGGTTGTTTTCAGTTGGAAAAATGTAATAATGAGTAATTGTCGAATGAAACACTAGTATATATTGAATTATTTGGCGGGTATTAGATAAGCCGCCATAGCTCAGTGGTCAGAGCTGCTGACCGGCAATCAGATGGTCACGGGTTCAATTCCCGTTGGTAGATGAGTGTTTCAGGTTGATAATTATTGATTAAAATATTTGGAGACTAAGTTCTTAAATAATAATGTAAACATCACTAGCGATCAGCTCTACAATTTTTTTATGTACTTGATGTTCGTCAAAACTATATAAAAAGAGTTATAATCCACGTACACAAAAATGTAGAAAAAACTTAATGAAATTGACGCAATACGGCAAAGTTTAAAAAGACATATACATATCTGTGACCGAAATTGTATAATAAAATCCCCCCAGAATTAAATATTAAAACATGTAAAATGGCATGCATCGGTACAAGAATAACTAAATGGTTGTTTGGTAGGATAGGATAGGTAGGATTGAGTCTGAAAAATTATTAAATAATGTCAATTAAAACTTTAAATTACACATGGCTAACTATTAATGGTACAATCAGTAAAAACCTAGTACAGTATATTTAAACTCAGTATATATTTAATCTACAAAAAAAAAGAACATTTTATTTTTTTTCTTTTACGGGATACATTTTTGGCATTTTTCACCAGCATTTGGTTCCTTAGAACAGGCAATCTGCCTAGCTAGGAACTAATGACGTACAATACATAATAACACTTGTACACATTTTAAAATCTACAGTTATTTGATATATTATTATTATGTAATTTTGCTGTATAAATGTAACTAATGTAACTAAACAAAACTCTGTCTACTGTTAACAAAATTTTTTTTAAGTTTTCCAATTGCTGGTATAGCTGACTTTGCACACAATTTTTCTGTTTAATTTTAGTTACCTGTTCAGGCGGTAGATATTTTAATACCTTGAAGGATGATTTTTGTGTTATATCTCGATCGAATTGAAATTTTAATAATTAATTTTATTTCCATTTTTATTTATATTTTCTTTAAAATATATACATATTTTTTATTTATTTTTCAGTCACTTTTAATTTTTGTATTTGTATTATGTATGTTTATTATCTGTTTCCATATAATAGCATTTTTCGTTCTTGTATGAATTATTTCATATATGACCACCACAACACGGGCATTATTAGCCTAGTATGGTAGTTGCAAAAATGTCAATAAATTTTATAAAATAATATTAAATAATAAAAAAAATTGCAAGTTGCTAAAGTTGATGATATAAGCCTAGGTCGTTCGATAACCGAATGTTTAATTATTGCACATTTTGAATGAAAGTCTCCCCTACTTTCGCCCATAATGTTGGCAACTCCAGACTAAGTTGGGAGCTCTTTCCTAAGTTGGTTGAATTACTTGTACTTATCCCATCCTGCGATAAGTTTCTCGTAGTTCTGGCTTGTACTAGTCTTAGCAAACTTCGTGTACAAAACAAACATGCAACGTTTCTCCAGGAATTCAGAAATGTCAATACATTTAGTTCTGAATCGTTAATCAGCTCTTTGCAGATAACATCTTGTAAGAAGTAGAGAATATGGTCGCTTTATAGTCGAGTGTGATATTAATGTGTTTTTGAAAATAATCTTCAAATATGCCATTTGTTAATAAGATGTTTGTGTTTTAATTAACCAATGGTTAGAAAGTTACCAAAATGATTATTTTTAATTTTATAAGAAAAACTTTCTTTTTTTATACTTTTTTGAAGGTTATTCCCATCAGTGAAATATATCATATTAGAATAAGTTAACAATATTAATCTAAACGAAAATATGAATGAGAACAAGACACAGAAAAACAGAAAAATAATAATATGGAGAAAAATAATTATTTGATAATAATGTCATTCTAAAATTTGAAAATATGGGATTTATAAATATGACAGCTTTGACAGAAGGTGGCAATAGGGAAATTGGTTAACGCGCTCGTCCCGGTTAGACGGAGAGGTCTGGGTTCGAGTCCCAGTTGCGACCATTGTCTTTTTCTGTTTTTCTGTGTCTTGTTGTCTTTCATATTTTCGTTTAGACTATTATTGTTAACTTTTTCTTATATGATTATTTTTGTTATAAATATTGTATATTTTATAATTTTATGAATATAGTAGGAATGTATTAATTTTAAGTGAATTATAAGAAGAAAAAAACTCGCCGAATGAGGAAATTTAAGAGCGTAATTCTACCATCATAACAAATAATTTAAAATATTAAAAAAGAGTTTATATATATTTATTAACAACGATAATATTTGGTATTGAGTAGGTACGAGATAAACGCTTTATTAGCATTCCTCGAGCCCGCCAGCTAAAACAAAATAAGTATTCGTAATTCTTGTAAAATACGTAAGCTTTTTCCGCCTTGATAATTTAATCCGGGCCACTTCAAGACCCGCACAAATAAATCCCTTTCTGTAACCCCTGCCTTAACTCCTATCAAAACACTGCCCAACCGGCTGGCGATAGAGTACGTCTGTCTTTACACTGTGCAGACAGGGGCTCTCTTGAGAGGTCACCTTTAGAGGTGGGGAGGAAGAGGAACGTTTAAGCGGTTCGTTTCGGCCCGCTTAATACAAATCTTAATTTTGGATGTAAGATCAAAATAATAAAGCAAACTGAAAAATTATTTTTGTAATCAAAAGGTATATCAAATATCTAATCAAAGAATTTAATGTTTCATGGTTTTAGAGGCAACTTGGGCAATTATTTGTGAATAAACGAAAAATTTATTTAAAAAAAACATGATAAAATAAAAAATAAAAAATAAAACATCGTTAAAAATGCATAGTTTTGGGTAGTAACTTTAATATGAAAACGACAAATTTTTCTTCTGACGTAAATAGGTAATTTCTAATAATTTACACCCACTAAAATGAAGCCTATTATTAATTTTTATTTTGTATTATATCATACTTTTATAATAAATGTTTAGTTTTTTTTTTTTTATATTTTTCTATTCCTCACAAATAAATTGCCCAAGTTGCCTCCAAAATTATAAAACTTTAAAATATTTTATGGCCTATGTCTTATAATTTAAAGCAATATAACTATAGGTAAAGTAGCTCACATCCGTAGGTACTAGATATTTGATATACCTTTTGATTACAAAATAATTTTTCAGTTTGGTTGGGTATTTTGATATCAAATCCAAAACTAAGATTATTATTTTATGAAACGGGCCGAAACGGTCCGCGCGAACGTAAGCGTCCGTCATTAGGGTTTCACAGGAAACACTTTGATTTAAAAATATTAAATTAATGATTTCCAAGAAAATCTTGCGTACCTACTAATAATTGCTTATACATAAGAATGCCGAGGCGAAGTATTGAACATGTTCATGTTTAAGTTTTCAATAATAAAACGCAAAATCACATTCATCGTATTTTTTCATATCCTGTCTGTTTTAAGACGACAAATAAAACAAATCCATAAATATGCTAAAATTTTTATCTGGGATCAGCTTGTATCTCATGGAAATAGATAAATTCATCAAATAAGAAGGTAAATTTATTTTTGACATAGGTACTATTTTACGAGGTTGTAAAATATTCGGTAGGCTCGCACATCTGTAAGACTAAACATTGCACGTGTGCGCCTTAGAAACAATTTCACCATTTATTTATGCCCTTGACCTTTGAAATTATTATTCAACCAGCACTGAGAAGGACGTTTAGAAGACGGGGCTGGCTGCAGAGTATATAGTACCGCTGTTAAATTCCCTAAAGCCCTTAACTTTAGGGGTGACAGGAATGTTGCCAATTTATTATTGACCGCTTCAATATTTTACCATCCCCTCGTTTGTTATAAGCCTACCTTTAAAACAAACTTTGTTTAAAACATGTGACTGAAAAGAGCTTATTTTCATTTTAATGCTGTATTATTTGGTATGTAATTAATATTGGAATTTGTTCAATTTGACAAATACTCATTTGAGAAGTAAATCAAGTAAAAATGTCACAACCAGTTTCAAGAAAAGGCGTTGGCGCACAATAATAACGTTCCCATTTTTATGAATTTCCCATGGATATTTTAATAGTATTATTAGCCTTTGCATGTACTACTTATCTACAAAATTGCTCGGTAATTTTTGTGATTTAACAATCAGGAGCCTATATTTACAATATAAAATTTAGGTTTGTTAAAACGAATCATCTATGTAGTCACAATCGAATTGTTGGCCAATACATTGAAGCATATTATTACCGATTATTCATTTAATGGAAGCCATGACTTTGACCAAAGTGTGGGTATGAGGAATAAAAAATTATTTTCGAAAGCATAATTTAATTTTTTTAATAGTAATAATTTTTTTAAAGTTCGATTTAGCAAAACATTAATAGTTTTATTTTATTTATTTATTTATTTACGTTTTTATTCCAGCAGGACTGGGAGGTTAGTGCAATCCCAGTCTGCCATATTACATACGGAGTAAATAAAAATCATATTATTAGGTAGGTACCTAATGAAAATAAAATTTGAACATAAATAAAAAAAAATAACCATAAAATTAAAAATAAAATAAAACTAAACAGAAATTAAAATAAAAAAGAAAAAAATATATATTTTTTTTTTATCGTCCATCAGGGAGGTCGCCTCATCATCTGCATCCATCGCTCATTTTGTGGGGAACTGAGCCACTCGGATGCAGCCACGACAATGATGTTTTAATGCGATTTTTTTAAAGTTAGCTCCACCCAGGAAACCTTGAGGAAAATAATTTCCTTCTCGGTCTATGTCAACTTAGGGATGCTGTTTGGAGGGTTTTTTAACGAAAGGAAGGAGAGGAAGTTCTGGGAAGGAAATAGGTATGAGTGGTTAAGAATCTGGAGGTCAGTTTATTCAGGAGTGACAGACGTGTGAATCCATCCCTCTAACTGAGGAGCAAGGCGATGGGTCTAAAGATAAAAGACCTCCCTCAACCAGTCTCTCTCGATCCTGCCCACTACGCAGCAGGTGGGCAGACACATTGGCCGCCCAGACCTGAACAAACCTCACCCTATTAACGGGCACCCCTATCAAGTCACTAAACGTAGCGAACCACTGGGTTGACGTATGGCAGTATAGGCTGGGTATCAAATAAATGGTTCCCGGGGCGGCAGTACCCATACCCACCTCCCAAAGTGAATGGTCTTCATACCCAAGTATAAAGATATAACGATGAAATATATTTACACCGTCACAACATCAACTACTGAATCCTTTTGAGGAAGCAAAAATTCATTTTGCTTGCGAGTTTCCTCCCGTGATTTGACGCAAGAAGACTCAGTGGAGCGTATGTTGGCTCACTGAGATTGATTGCCCGACGCCAGGGACGGATTAGGAATGTAATCAGGGAAGCTCCGGAATCCCGTCCCATCCCGGAACAGGTACCCACTTCTACCGTTGCACTAGTCGAGCCACTGGAGACGTGTTCGCCTGGAGAATTTGAAGACCAGACATAGGCATCGTATTGAAACTTAATTAAAGGTGGCAGAAAATAGGAACACTATCTCGTATGTTTGATGCAGTCAATAGTGACTAAAATGGAGTAGGTAATACGGATTGAACGTTCTTTGGTTTAGAAGTGCGAACTTTAGATCTAATATTTTTGGTTGTTCTTCTCTAGACAATTTTTTTTTCTTTTCTATCAAGCCTCACCTGCCTCCTAACATTTCTTCTAAATCATAACTGGACTCAAAATTGCATATTATTATGAAATTTGACGACTTAAATGAAATTAATCTAAAAATTTCTATTTCCTTCAAGCATTAAAAAAAACACTCGCTAAATAAAAAGGTTTTTTTCTCTGCATCTAAAGACAAAATAGTTGATAACTATACCCATTCGTATTACAATAAAGCCGAAAAATATTAAAAGGTTCATAAAACTAATTAGAAAAATGTGCAATTTTGGTATCAGTAGACGATCTGCGGAAAAAATACCAGGCCAACAGTATTCTCTGTTTGAAGTTCTATGATGTAATAGTTCATCTCATGCCAAAATGAATGACACACATATATATACTACTAGAACCCAAAAGCTCGCGGGAAGAAAACCTTTTTTCTTAGTTCCACCAGGACATCAGGGCATCTAGTAAATTCTCCGTTGAACGTGCAGCTTCAATTCAATTGTTCGTAAAGCGGAGTGGTTTATAGAAGTAGAACCCCTTTCAAAATTGTATTCTAACTAAACTGCTGATTTCCAATTTCCTTAAGACTCGATGAATGTTTTCTGTTAAGCTCTCCTGCAGAGGGAGATACAGTACAAGAAGTAAAAGTGAAAAAGCCATTTTTTTGTATTTATTTCTTTTATATATTCAATAATTTTATTATTAAATTAATAAAAACAGTTTATTTATAAACAAGTTCTGCTGGTAATTATTATTACGCGTGACAGCTGTTTCGCTTTCTGAGGGCATTATCAAACTATGGTCATGCCACATACAATCTATTTATAGTATTTCTGGATAGGTTTGTACTATGACTAATTTCTATTCTTTTGATACAGAAATTTTTCTGTCTAAAGTTAAAAATAACGGCTTACCGAAACAAATTCCCGCGGATATTTTGAGAAAACTTTGAAATCGACCATTAAAAATAAATACAACAATAAAGAAACAGAAATATTAAAAATAAAATTAAAGATCACGACCTCACAATTACTAAGGCGGATAATTCAAAACTTAGATCTCCTACATAACTGCCAATTTTTATCTTTAGACGTCGTAAGCCTTTTTAGCAATATCCCTATCCAAGAGTGCCTTAAAATCATTAAAGATATATTAGATAAATCTAACATAAACCCAATTATTAAAAATGACTTATTATACCTATACAAAATATGCCTGGAAACCAATTACTTTATTTTTAATGATAAATTCTAGCAACAAATCGACGGCTTGCCCATGGGGTCACCGCTGAGTCCTCTTATTGCCGAAATATTCATGGACTATATTGAAAATCAAATTTTATACTCAATTTTTAGCAAATATATAATTTACTATGTGCGTTATGTTGACGACATTTTGATCTGTTGGAAAGGTACCAACAGACAATTAGACCTTTTTGTTACATTAGCTAACTCCATCAACCGTAAAATCTGCTTTACGGTTAAAAGAGAGTGTAATAATAAAATTAACTTTTTAGACTTAACAATCGGTAGAAAAAATTATAAACATACATTTGAAATTTTCCGTAAGTCTACGTTTACCAATACGACCATTCATTCTAAATCTTTACACCCTTGGTCACTGGTCACACAAATTATCTGCCTATCACTCAATGATACACAGACTTACTAACTTGACAATAAAGCATACGAAAGGGAGAAAAATATAATTTTATCCATTGCAAAAAATAACGGCTTCAATGGTAGTGATATTGATCAAATAATTAGTCAATAAAAAATACAAAATTAACCTTAACTCAATTTACCCAGCGATTAATAATAAAACTAATAATAAATTTGCGTGTTTGAAATTTGCAGGACCTACATCGAATAAAGTTGCTAAAATTCTCAAAAATTGTGAATTAGACATCGCCTTCCGCACTAATAATAATTTGGGATCATCTCTAACAAATTCAAAAAGTAAAACACCCAAACTAAAAAATAGCGGCATTTATAAACTCCAGTGTGACGAATGTAACGCTGTTTATGTTGGACAAACTGGTCGGTCCTTTAATATTAGATTCAAAGAACACATGCGATCATTTAAAAATAATAATAAAATTCAATCACAATTTGCCAAACATCTCCTAGATGAGAATCACTCATTTAGTGATGATAATAAGCCAACTCCATTACACATTCAAAATAAAGGACGTAAACTTAATCTTTTAGAGCAGCTGGAAATTAACAAACATAATAATAATCCTAAAGCTATTTTAATAAATGAACAAAAAAATATAATACACTCTCCGCTTTTAGATGTATTCAAAACCAATTCTTAAATAACTAATTATGCTTGAAAAGAAAACCATGAATCAGCATTTGTGAATGACTCACAATTAGATTGCTAAGCGACTTTCAGGTTGAAGTGGGAAATTGCAGTTATTGGGAAAATAATAACCATTAATAATTTCAGTCATTTTCAATCAGAAATTAGAAATTAGTCATAGTACAAACCTATCCAGAAATACTATAAATAGATTGTCTGCATGTGGCATGACCACAGTTTGATAATGCCCTCAGAAGGCGAAACAGCTGTCACGCATAATGATAATTACCAGCAAAACTTGTTTATAAATAAACTGTTTTTATTAATTTAATAATAAAATTATTGAATACATAAAAGAAATAAAAATTAAAATGGAGTTCTACAAATTAAACTTGATAAAAATAAATAAAGTGAAAAAACCACTCGCAAAATTTGAGAGATTTCCGGTTTCATAGTTTCGAAAATAATTTCTATACACTTTTATTATTTATTACATAAAATAACTTAGAAATAATCGTAAGAAAATACCCTTTTGCTTGATTCTATAATATTAAACAAAATTATTCAGTTAAATATTGTTCATATTGTTTGAAATGAAAAAGTTTTTTTCTACTTCTCCTCTGAAAGTTCCAAACGAAAATGACAGAAAGTAACAAACAATAATAAATTGAGAAGTAGTTAATACTTTTTTTTATGATTTTATAAAAAAAATCACATTACAGTATTCATTTACATTATCAAGACCATTATACTAGGCTCGAGCCAGTATCGTGGCAATTGTACATAGGTATAATACAATATAAATAAGAATAGAAAATGTAGACATAAAAATGAAAACAATATTTAAAATACAAAACATACATAAGCCATAAACCATAACAAAACTAAAATTCCGTCATTAAATTCCATCTTCTACGATGGAATATCATTAATAATTATTAATTTCCTGTTATTTATAGAAGCATTTTTATTTTAATAGTTTTAACGCTTAAAATAATTATCAAAGTTTTAATCGACGTCCATTAAAACGCCCGTGAGGAGCCAATAACTTACTTTTTTATCAACAGTCAATTCAGAACATCAACTGAGCCGGACTCGGGAAGTAGGAAATTAATAGTTGTTCTATTTATTTTTGTATTAAGATTTAAAATACGTATTACGAGATATATGATGTAAGAAAGATACATATAATACCACGCTTTGTTTTTGTATCTAAAATCTCACCATACACTTCCAAATAATTATAAGATTATTTTCCAAAATAAACATAAAATAAAATTCGATAAAGATTTATGAAAGATTGTGAATTTATTTTTTTAATTTTTTTAAAAAAAATGTGAGATAAAAATAATTTTTTTGCCTGAGTAATCAATTATATGTTTTTTTAATTTCATGTTAAGTGATGTTTCCACAGATTAGAAGAAAAATAAATCGGTAAGCGACAAAACATTTGTAAAAAAAAATCCTCTATTGTAAATATTTCTCTATTTAAATCTGATATTTTTAATTGCACATGCCTATTTGCAATATTAAAATCTGAATGGGTTTTTCATCTGCTTTCAACTGCATTAATTCATTCTGGAATATATTAATAAAACGGCGAATCTATGAGATTCTCAAATGTCCAAAAGATAAAAACGTTCACGCAATAAAACTCGTGAGACTCCGGCGTAACGCTTGAAACAGGCAATGCAGTAGTGCCAACATAAAGGTTTGTTTTATTGTGATGAAGTTTTATCCGCTTTTAAATGACGGTTTATAAATTATATGTGTTATAATATAAAATAAAATTTGTATATTCAGAAACAGCGTTTGTTGATCTGTCCGGATATTCAATTTCTAAGTCATAATATTTTTCACGCGACGTGGCAAAGGTAAAGATATTATCTTAAAAAATATCATATATTTTTTTAGAAACCTGAAAACGGTAGAAATTCGGAAGCGGGCCTTAAGTTCGGAGCGGCTCGGCACGTTGAGCGGTTCTAGTTGATACGAATCCAATGAATTAAAAAAAAAAAAAACAATTAATAATACATTCACAATAGATTCAGTTTGTAATCGTTTTTTGTATTAGGAATCACGCAAACTTTTGATGCGAAGAACATAAAAGCTGCGAAGCTCTAATTGTCCGACGTTTTCTATAAACAATAACGCCTAAACTTTCAACACTGCGCCATAAACAGTGTACGCCATAAACAATGCCAGGACCTGTTTTAGTGCTATTCCGCAATTAGCGAATCAACTGCCACAACCGGGAATTATATAATAGTAATATAGTGCTTGACTTTTGTAGACGGCGCATGCGTAAATAAAAATATGTAACAAGGTTTACACTATGGTTTGGTTCACTAAGAACGGGTTGTTATACAGATTTTTAATTATCAATTTTCAAAATTAAAATTCAAATTCTATTCAAGTTCTGTCATTCTTTCATCACGTTCTGGTTGCTGCGCAATACTTAAATTGAATTAGAACTCAAATAGGACTTTAGAAGAACTTGGTTAATTTTGAGGAATTGTTCAAATTCTGTGAAACAGAAAAAAATGGGTTCAAATGGATTATTTCCTATATAAAAATCTTTAAAGTTATTAAAAGACTAAATAATCGCAAAGGCATTAAGATGGGTTGTGTACGGTTTCAATTAGGGAGGCGGGATTGGGTACCGCCGCCCCGGGAACCTTTATTGGATAACCAACACCTCTGCCATAGGTCACCACAAGTGGTTCGCTACGTTTGGTGATTTAGCAGGAGTGCCCGGGTTCATGGGGTGAGGTTTGTCTAGGTATTGGAGGTGGATGACCAGGACACACTGAACCCCAGATTCCTACGCACCCCTCAAAGCCTTTTCCTTCCCAGAACTCTCCTCTCCTTTCTTTCCTCAAAAAACCCTCCACACAGCATCCCCAAACGACCACCATAACACGGGCATCATCCACTTACATCCACTTATCCACTTACACTAATCTACTAATCCACTTACAATGTAAATAATTTAAGCAATGAATAAGATGACATAGGCCCTGAGGGAAATTATTTTCCTCAGGGCCTCCTGTGTGGAGCTCATGTTAAAAAAATACGGATGCGATACAGTATTGTCGCATGTCTCGCGACGAACGGTCGTTTAACGTGACTGACACTGCAAAAATAAACTGCTTACAAACATAAATTTAACACCTTCGGGACCATGTTCCAAAATGGAACTCAAAATAAATATTGAAAAAATACTTACGGAACTTAACAAAATTGGCAGTACAAAAGCTGCCAAAGAAGCTAAAACCGAAATTGAATCAATATTAATCAATATCGAAGACTCATGGAAGCTTGAAATAACATCACTACAAAACACAATTATTAGTCTACAAAATAAAGTAATTCTAAATCAAGAGAATTACATAGACAAATTGGAAACATTGATAAAAAAAGCTTCAAGTGAAGAAAAAAAATATGAAGAAAAAAGTTACGCAATGGTGGTAAGGGAGAAATCGCACCCAATACCCAAAGCAAATTTTGCTCTACTAATCTCCTCAAAAAAAGACAAGCCTGCAGATGAAATCGAAAAAATATTAAAAGATAAAATAAAAGTATCCAAATTAGGAATAGGAATTTCTGGACTAAGAAAAACTTATCAAAACAAAATTATACTAACATGTGAGAAACAAAATGATACCGAAAAAATTATAAATGAAATCAACAAAAACCCAGATATTGAAATACACGCTAATGAAATAAAGAAAAAAAAACCTTGCATTATCATTAAGGGAGTTGATGCTTGCTACAAGGAAGAAGAACTACTTATAGATTTGATAAATCAAAATGAAGATATAAAAAACGCCATGACCTCAGAAACTGAAAATGAACCCATTATTGTCAAGAAAAAGCTCAAGAACAAAAAATCGGAAAAATTATCAAATTTCATTATCGAAACTAAAGCAAAACTAAGAAAAATAATAATATCGAAAGAAAGGATCAACATTGGATACTCAAAAGCACACGTAGAAGACTGCTTTCCACTCATGCAATGCTATCATTGTCTTGGATATGGACATACATCACTAAGATGCCTTGAAAACATGAAGAGTCCCAGATGCCTTCACTGTGCAGGAGAGCACAAAATACAAGACTGCCCCAAAAAACAAGAGCCTGCCAAATGCCACAACTGCACTAACAGAAAGGGTTACCAAAATGAACATCCAGGCAACAGTTACTTATGTGAATTCCGCAAGAAAATGTTAAAAAATGCACAAATGCGAATCGAATACGAGTAAGTTTGCATTTTGCATACTTATTTTTTTATTCCCTTAAATATGAATAATTTTTACACTAAAGAATTAGATGATTCTCTTAATATTGCGGAACATATTTGTGACACTTTAAATGATTGTAATAATATTGTAGATAAAATACCGAATTCATTCTCAATATTACATTTAAATATTAGATCAATGAAACGAAATTTTAATGAATTCTTACTTTCAATTAATTTACTAAATCATATACCGGACGTTATTGTGTTAGCTGAGGCATTCACCAGCGATTACAATAAATTTTATATACCTAGTTATAGTTACTTTATGACACACTTTGCTATCAACCGAAATAGTGGTATTGTTGTATTCGTTAAATCTTGTTATTCAAACATTACAGTGGAAGAAATACCCATGCAGCGAGTTAATTGCTTAGATATTAATGTAACTGTAAATAAAGTATGTTTTAATATTATTGCAATTTACCGAACGCACGGTTCTAATGAGTATATATTCATGGATGAATTACGATGCTTTATTTTATCAAAATAAAACAAACAGAACATAACAATAATTGGCGATTTTAATTTAGATATTTCTAACGAAAATAATAACAAAATAAAAACTGAATTTATCAATCTTATGACAGAAATGAATTTTATATTATGTATAAAAAATTATACTAGAGAAATTACGGGTCAGCGTCCATCGTGTATTGATCACATATGGTGCAACACTAAACATACCGACAAATTACTTACGATAATATTAAAAAATAATATTACTGACCATCACTCTTGCATCTGTATACAACAACTTAATATTAATAAACACAAAATTTCAGAGAGCAATGCTTTTACAAACAAATCACTAAACCAAAATAAATTAAGTATTAAAATAAGTTCGGAAACGTGGAAACCCGTATTAGAATCTACATGTTCTGAAACAAGCGCAAATATTTTTGATAATATTCTTTGCAATTTTATTAGAGCATCGACTGACATTAAAACTATACATATTAAAGCAAAATTCAAAAAAATAAAACCATGGATTTCACATGGCTTAGTCGTTTCCATTAGAAAAAAAGAAGAGTTATATCACCTGACAAAGAAATTTCCCTTAGATAAAAAAATATTTACATATTACAAAAAATATAGGAACAAATTAACCTCTTTAATAAAAATAACTAAAGAAAACTATTACAAAAATGAAATTGACCTGGCTAAACAAAATGTAAAACACATATGGAAAACAATAAATGAAATAAATAGTAAAAAAAACAAAAATACTCTAATTAAAAAAATTTATATCGGAAAAAACTCTGTTGATGCCATAAGGGAACCGACAAAATGTGCTAATGCCTTTAATAAATATTTCGCTAACGTCGGTCAAAATTTAGCTACACGGATCGATGAAAATTATAAAATAGATAATTTCGAGAAGGACTGCCTTAAACAAAATAATCTGTCAGTTTTCCAACCAGTAACAACAAATGACATAAAAAATATTATAAATGAATTAAAAGGTGGATCTGCACCAGGATTTGATGGAATCACAGTAGAAATATTGAAAAAATATAACAATTTTTTAAGCATTCCAATTACACACATTATAAATATTAGTTTGAATAGTGGAATATTCCCTTCCATTTATAAAAAATCTATCGTAACACCCATTTTTTAATCAGGCAGCCCTGAAGAAATATCAAATTATCGACCTATATCTCTTGTCTCAAACGTGGCAAAAATTTTTGAAAAAATCGTAAAAAAGCAACTCATGTACTACATTGATAATAATAAAATACTTAGTCCTAGCCAATTTGGATTTAGAGAGAAACTCGGCACTCATGATGCCATTGCTAAATTAACATCAACTATATACAATGCATTAGATAAAAAAAACAAATGCCTTGGCATTTTCATTGATTTACGCAAGGCTTTTGATAGTATCTCCCATACAAAACTAATCAATAAATTAAATGATATCGGCATTATTGGTACGGTTAGATATTGGCTACAAAGCTATCTAACTCAAAGAAGTCAAAAAGTAAAATTAAATAACTCACTAAGTGTGGATGAAACATTAGAATTTGGAATTCCCCAAGGGACTGTTATTGGACCAATTTTATTTATAATATACGTTAACCAAATGTTTAAATTATCACTTAATGGTAAACTTATATCCTTTGCTGACGACACTGCAATAATTATTGAAAAAAAAACGTGGAACGATATTACCATTGCAGCCAATCAAGATATGAAGGTTATAAAAAAATGGTTCGATAATAATTTATTATCACTCAACACAGAAAAAAACTTATTGTATTCCATTCTCTCTACAAGAAAATGTACCAAACAATTTAATTAACATAATAATTCATTCCAAAAATTGTACAAATTACGATACATGTAATACGGACTGCGCTAAACTAAATCATAAATCAAATGTAAAATATCTTGGAATCCTAATAGATAAAAATGTTAAATGGAAAGATCATATCAATCACTGTGGAAAGAATAAGAAAACTTATCTACATGTTCTATAACATAAGAAATATTTTAAATAAAAAAACCATAAAAATGGCCTATTATGCATTAATCCAGTCCTTATTACAGTACGGCATTATTGGGTGGGGAGGGGCCTTTAAATCTTCCTTACAGCCCATTATTATAATTCAAAGAATAATTATAAAAATCATCCTTAGGAAACCATACGACTTCCCTACTCTAGAATTATTTCGGGAATTTAATGTACCATCAATCATAGAATTGTATAAGAGAAACGCCTTATATCAAATATATAAATAATATTTTATTCAAAAAATCCACCCCTCAGATAGCATAAGCAATAGATTTAAAACTAATGGCTTAATAGCCATCCCTGTGCTTAGAACAACTACGGCTCAGCATCACTATTTGTATTTAGGTGTAAGATGGTACAATTTATTATTGTCCAAAAACAAAATTAATATAACGGGAACATTGAAATATGAACAATTTAAAAATCAAATTAAGTCCCTGAAATTGGATAATGATATATTGTACCCTTAATTTAATTTACCCTTACTTAAACTGAAATATTTAATATTAAAAGAATATGTTATATATATATATATATATATATATACTGTTATTGTCCTTCTAAAACTATTTTTTCTTAATTATGTACCTTTGTCAAGTAATATTTGTATTTATTTTCATAATGTTCTTTGATCATTGCTTAAACATCTCATTAAAACACTATAAATTTTTTTTTTGCATGTTAATACTCCTCCCATAAACACGAGCTCTTGAGCTCAATTTATGGAGTAGTAGAAATATAAAATGAATTATTGTATAACCTTGCACATGTAATCATTTGTATTGTAAAAACAAAATTTTTGAAATAAATAAATAAATAAAAAAATAAAAATGACATAGATTCACATAAAAAAAAAAACAAAAAAAATAGATAAGCGAAATTTGTTTTATGGGGCCAACAGACTTAACTATAAAAGATCATTTGGTTTTGGCCTATTTCAGCATATCGCTCGCCATATATTCTGAATTACCAATGTTTTTGCCACCGCCAGCCGCATACTAAGTACATACAGTACGAAGGTAACTATATCCGACATGAAATTTTAAATGGTAGAAATTGGTAGAAAATACATAATTTTTAAAAATTTAAGGCTATTAAAGCTAAAGGGAATTTTAATTTAGCTATTCGTGCAAATGCAATCACTTTTTAGTTCAGGAAAATATTTCAGTATTCGATTTAATTATTGGTACATAACACATTTTTATTGATTTGTTTAGTTACAAAGATAAATTTGTTATATTTAATTGTACCGTCAGGAACCAGCATTACCCATTTTGCCATTATTTATAAAAAATAGATGATCGTACATGACTACAAATTTAGAAAAATATTTAAAATTGGCACTCTCGTAATTGTCTCCCATTAAATATACAGATTTAATCCAGAAATCCCATTATTTATAAATTGTCTAATTCCGTAAAATTACGTTATGTTAAATAAAGTATTTAATTTTTTTATTAAATACAACGAGGAAACTTGAGGGATGTTCTTTGGTGTAGTGATTTCCCCAGGGTGGGCGGGAGATACTTGCGGACAAGGGTTGACAATCTTTACTTCGAAAACCGTTGACAATATCAGGGTTAGTTGAATACCACAGATAAATAAGGAAATACATTTCTTAGAAGGTAAGTTTGAAATCAATAACTTATGATGATTTCAGAAAAACAAAGAAGTCCCAATACAAAAATATTAACTTTTATTTTCTCCGCATTAATTTTGTTAAATTATTCTTTACTAGCATTTTCCCCCGGCTCCGCACGCGCCACTCCCCTCCCCCATACCCCCCCCCCCCCTCCCCCCTCAACGTAACACTCGAACACGCGCTGTAAATCTTAGCTATCAAAGGGATCTCCATAGCAACCTAAACAAATAACAAAATGACAGCGCATGTCAAACAATTACGAAGCAACGCTTTGCTTTTCGTCTGGACAATAAACGTATAATTGTATACAAATTTCATAATGCCAGAGCTCTAAGTTATTGCCTATAGCCTATTCTGATGTATGAGCAATATTACTATAAGTTTTCATTAACATCAATTCAGTATTTATTACGTGAAAGAGTAACAAACATCCATACATCCATACAAACTTTCGTCTTTATAATATTATATTATATAATATTATTTAAGTAAGTATGAGATGAAACTTTGTGTTACAATAATTAGCACAGATTTAATAATTATCTTGCTTAGAGGAAAAGCAGGCAGAGGGAGCGAACGCTAAAACCGGAATGAATGTGCATTATCAGGTGATACCATTGTATAAAATCGGATATGGTTGTTCGTTGCTCGGCTACAGTACGATTTTCCTTCTAACACAATAGATAAATTTTGGTCGAAACTCTGATGGAAAATGTGGATTATAATATTTCTAATATTTCATCCCTATTTTCGCCTTCATTACAGCGACTTAGCAATGACATGAATATAATATATGGGTACTCCGAAAGAATACAGTCTTCTTAGCGGAGCTCTTTTTTGTTCCGGGCACGCGGCGCGCGGTTGGATTTTTCTCATCTGTGTAAGGTTAGACATTTGTCTCTTCTTCTCATTCAATTTATTTCCTGTCAGACCCGCAATTCGCGTCCGCGGTGCATGTTATACTACATCCACGTAGTATCCTTATCTTCTGTGTTTTTGTACAGGTACCTTTCTTTAGCTACCTACGATTTTGGTATGAACAACGTTTGATATTTTTAATGCCTTTAATAGGAAGCGTTTGTAGTAAGTTCATTTAGTAAGACAAATGTGTAAACTTTTAGAACGGCTGTCAACACTCAATACGAATATTTTTTTGATACAACTTAATAAAATATTAAATTTCACTTTCATACAACTTCATAACTACAAAAGATAACTATTTGCATTCAGTGGGAATAGAAAATACTGCATTTAAAATTACAATTACATAAAATGAAAATTTGTTTCTCAATAGGATGACCGCCAAATTGACATTTTGCAAAGTAAGAATTCCTCACATCTCACATTCTATATTAAATATACGATAGGTTTTCCGCAAGTTTTTCACATAAAAAAAATATTTCTACTTTAAATAAGTTATGTTTAATTAAGTAATAAAATAACAAATTTAAACGAACTAAAATTATTGGAAATTATTCCACACTGAACACCCGGACTAGTGACTTTTGGTTGGCCACGGGTCCTGAAGATATGGGGCTATCACGGTAGAAAGGTGTGGTAATGGACCGTTTTCAATAACCCGTCGACGCCCGGTGCCGAGCCATCGTCCACGCCGGCAAAGATGTATGGGCTGTTTAGCATGCTTCCCACACGGCACGAAAAGTGTTTTCATGCGGCTTTGCGGTTAATTTATTCGTTTAAATATTAAAAATCTACTTCGCACCACCACCGAGTCAAACGTACTCGCCTGCCATTCGGACGACAGCTTATTTGAAAACAGAATGAAAAGTTTGTATTTGGAATGAGGTGATATTTTAAAATTGGAACCTGCATTCCTTTAGAAAAGGAGGGAAAGTATCTATAGCCGCGCCGCGCCGCTTCACTCGAAGGGGAGTTTTTAATGAATTATCTCGTGGGTTGTCACAAAAACTTGCATCTTTTCATAAAATTCGTATAAATCTCGCCGAGTTAAAATGAAGGATATAAACTTTCATCGATAAATCATAAATATTTCCTATATTTTCCAGTGAGAAAAGAACATGCAGAAATACACTCAAGATGTCAGAAATGTTTTAAGAATGGATTCATTTGAATATGGTAATTTTGTCAAGTAGCCAATGTCAGCGTAATGACCTCACCCAGAGATGGTATCCCTCCATATTATTAGGCGCATAATTCTCTGCCTGACAGGTTAACTGCGCTGCATTTCAGTCGACGAATGCCTTCTTGGCCCCAAATCAACATTCTCAAAGCTCACATTATTAAAATGGCCCGGGGCGCTCCTCCCGGCATGTTATTTCACTTTGCCGGGACTTGTTATTGCAGTGGGAATTTTTTTTTTCAACAGTTCCCTGAATCCAATATTGGTGCTGAACAAATGCTCGCGTTGTGTTGACCATAAAATCCATCGGGGAAAATTAAATTTCGGCTCTTACGGTTCATACGTTAGATAAACACTCTGGCAACGCTTGCTATTTTTTAATATCAGAAAGAGTATCGGCCTGGCGGCGCGGCGCGGCGGAACAACTTCAGCTCGGATATCTATCATACAATAATAAAAGAGCACTTCTTAGATGGGAAAAATAATAATGTCATAATGTGTTTTTAGTGAGTAGAAGTGATATTCCGAGACCCTCTCTTTGGCACTCATTCAATGTTTCGGGTTTACATTGTTTTTATTTTTCTTAAGTTTGCACGCACTATTTAAATAATTTTCTTTGCGACAGATAAACAACTGACTTAATGAACACTTCGTGAAAACTCAATTAAAATCGAAAAATACCGTTTATTTTAGCTCCATGCCAACTCAGAATTAAATCAACTCAACACCTCTTATAATCTTAAAATAGTATACGACCCATCACCATAACCTAACGTAACCTATTTGACCAATTTTATATATGTATTTTTTAATGACTTTTCAAAGGAGGTTCTGAGTTGATTTCATTCTGAGTTGTCTGGTAACCGCCTATTTTAGTCGTTTAACCTGTAAGTAATGGTAGGCGTTATGTTATAATGTGTCTTTATTATGTAGTTAGTATATTGTAATGTGTATGTATTACAATGGGACGCATATCATATAGGTCACATCACGGTTAGAAGTGCATGTAGGCTCGACTCACGGCGGGCAGAGACTTCTGATGTTGTTGTGGTCAAATGGTGGAGAAGATCACGCTTCTTCCTGGCCCTCCAGTGATAACATATCTTATATAATTTTCCCCATATGGGGGTGTGTTGGACCTCTCCCTGCTTCATTTTTATTATATTATTAATTTTGTATATCCCTTTCCGATCTATTTGCGCCTCCCCCAATTACATGTGCTGGCTTGAGGCTTGATCAAGCGACCATGACTGTCCTTTGTCCTGCTGCCTCCGACTACTCAACGCTAAATTTCTTTTAGTCTTCGGGTATTTTACCTCAAATATTCAGTTAACATTCTTTGAGGCTTCACTGAGTGGTTGGCTAGGGGACACGGAAACTAAGTGTGGTTTATGGTCAGACCGAATGCCATTCCCATTTATTGTTGGTACTTGCCAAATGACTTGAGATTTATTATATTTTTTATGATCTCTATTTTATACAGGTGCTTGCAGGTTTTTTTACACGATGCAATGCCGCCTCATGGAGCCTCATTAATGAGTTGTTTTTTTGACTGGTTTAATTCGTATTTATGTTTACTAACCTATTATTTGCATTTTGTTTTTCCTGTTAAGCACTGGCATACTGCTTTCTAACAACGTATGCAGGGACACTAGAGGTCTAGATTCGATCAAAATTAATAAATGTAGCTTCGTTTAACAAAAAAAAAATAGAATCTTGCGGCAGCCTTGTAGGAGTAACCATCTGTTACATATACCAGGGCGGGTAAGTGGTGGATAACCTCCAATGGTCCTCTAGTGAGTTGTGGTTCGATCCACGACGCCATCCGAGCGGACGCTGGACGCTAGGTCGGAGACATAAGTTGGTCTCAAACGGCGGATAGCTCGGTATTATTCTAGTAGCTCATCACTACCAACCGTTTTCCATCTTAGCAAGGTGTTAAATTTTAAATTTAGTTACACCTCACCAGTAAACGTAGGGGTCACTATAATTTCTGGTAGTTAACAGCTCATTGCTGATTCTGGGTTCGAATCATAGTTCATTAACGACGGCCTGGGATCAGAATATAGCAGTTAAGATAACGGATTTGCTCCATTGTTTAATAGTCGTATACGACGTATGCATAATGATTAACGTACTAACATCGGAAGTACTACTAATGTAATACAGACGACTAAATCTTGTCACAGCAGATGGGTACTTCAATACTACGTTACTCAAAAAATCATTGCGATTTTCTGTATTAAAAAATATAGAACCTATTCTCAGTGTTCAGATAAGTAGAGTCCTTTTATGAGATATATTTTATTTTATTTATTAGCGTTGTAAACAGTCTTTATAAATTCATATATATATGACAGTGTTAAGAATATGTATGTCATTGACCAATAAAATAACGACAAATTGAACGATCTCGCCCACGTAAGTTTTATATGTGAACACCTCACAAGAGTTCAAACCCAACTGCTCCATTACGCCGGGATCTAGTGGGACCATGGTATACCCAATTGGAGTATGTTGAAACGCTAAAGGTACAGAGGATGAAAAGGATATGGGGAAAGAAGAAGAGGAATCTGGTCACCAAACACGCCTAACCTTTGCAGTTTCACGTTTGCAGTTTATATTAAGTCCATTTCAAGAGATTTCTTGGATGGTTTTCAGTAAAATTCTTACCATATATATTTGTAACGGAATAATAAGATCACGGTTGTAGGAAAATAACCCTATGCCCATGAAATAGAAGGAAAAGTTTACACGTTGAGAGCACAAGGAAAATCTGCCCCGAGATAAAAAAAAAACCAACAGGCAATTTGCTAAGTACAACGAATAAAATGATTTTCTTTGAAAGAAACCTGAATATTTATGGCAAACGAGACACCGTGTATTTTTTCCTCTATTTTTAGGCATGTGGGCTACCTGGAAACGAAAATAATCTTACTGAATTTAAAATGAAAAACAAAATATTTTTCAAGAGATATTTTTTTTGTATTGGAAAGTGGATTTGTTAAATCCCGAAACAATATTTCACAGAGATTGACGTAGGTACTATAATAAGGTGTATACAAATCTTCATTTCAAAATTTCAAAATTTCAAAATTTCATTATAAATTTAAATTTATCCTTTTAACAAAGTTCAAAATGCAGTGGTCGCGCTCTTAAAAGTAACGCCGGTGGTCACGTGGATTACATATGTAGTTAAACTAAAAAAAAAATTAAGTGAAATCATTTAGAGTTATTGGGTAGTTATGTTTTCATCTTATAATCTTAGCATTGTTTTTTAGAAATAAGTAACGTATATTAAACATAACTTCTATGTTTTTCACAATTAAGCAAAACATAAACCACCTCTTTTCTTAAACAAAAAATTACGTCTTTCACTTTTAATGATTTAACATAATTCAATTGCTAATTTCTGAGCAGGAAAAACATAAAATTATAGAATGATTAGGAAAAAATATTTTTTAGCATTTTAATTTTCGTGTGTGCAAAATGTGTTACGTAATTGGTCGCGCGGATTACAGGTGTAGACCATCGACTTTGCGGAGCTCCTGTAACACAATCAATGCGTGACCGACACCAATGCTGAGTTAAACGTGTCCGTGTGTTATCCAACTTAAATTACACGGAAGATAAAATGATTCTAGTCCAGTCAAGGAAGGAGGTGTAGAGTGCGTGAGCAGGGACCTAAGCGATTCTTTGTTAGAATAAGTAAAAGCTCATAAAATTATCTACAACTTTTATCCTATAAGTAATTTTCGAAATCCAAGCCGTTTTTGAGTTACACGCTCCACAAATGTAGATATTTTCGAAAAAAATCATTTTACCTCACTTTTTTTATCAAGCATTCTTTCATATCGTCTAAAATATTCATCAAAGAAAGAAATTTATCGGAAAGAAGTGGTAAGAATTTAATTCCCCTTTAGAATATATATATTACATATGCAAATTTATCTCCAACCGGTCAAAATTTACAGCAATTTTAAATTTTTCGTAAGATGTTGTCATTTTCAGAAAACGCTGTTTGTATCTTATTACTGATACACACCTTTTGTCCGTACACATAATAATATGTGTGACAAATTTTTTCAGACAGTTATATAAGTAAACAAAAATTATATTAGGTACCTGAAAAATTAAAAATTGTATTTTATAATGCCAATGATAATTATCTCACGATAATTTTATTCTATTTCGTTACATTAAGTACATAAAATTATAAATCTCATTGTTATCACTGTTCTCAGTAACATCATGTTACACTCTCATCCTCTTTGGAAGTGAGGGTCCTGGAAAGCGTTGTTCATCCATGGCATCTTCAGCCTCAGTAGTGGATGGTTCTTGCTGAAAGGGCTCTAAGACACCCGTTTTTGAGAAATCATGGATTACACATTTAATCCACGCGACCACTCCAGGGTAACCTTTTTTGTTAGCTTAATGAAAACCGCATCAACATAAAATTTGCGTAATATTTTCAAACGAAACATTAAAGAGAGTTCAATTATGATAACTCAAATAGTGAATTAAAGCTTTTTAAAATAAACTCCAATTATTTTATGGTTTATGTTTTAGGTGACATTTCAGCAGTATTCGTATATTTCCTTTATTTTTTGTGCACTGCTTCTTGTATTTCGTTTGTCGATATGCACGGCCTGCTCGTGACCGCACGTGTCATACAGTGATGTAGCCAAACTCGTGAACAGCGAGGGATAAAAAGTTGCTGATATAGGTACTAAATTAAAAATAAATAAATCCGCACAAGAGTCCCATCTGCCTAGCGCCAGTGGGAATATGGCAATCCCATTTGGGGTATGTTGTGAGGCTAAAAGGAGTAGAAGGAGAAATTTTATTAAATAATCCATAAGGCATCATATGAGAATTTTTCCCGGCAACCCCGGCTTTTATTTTTTTTCGTTCTTCCACAGGGATACCAAGTATCCGATACCCATGTTGTGTACTCAAACCGCATCGAACTTCCGTACATGTCGCTACAGAAATCATACGAGACCCGCGTCACCAATAATCATTTTAGATTTCTCGAAACTAGAATGCTCTCATAAACTCATTCACAACTAAAAGTACGTTACTTTTATATCCTATCATAATTAAAATTTTATACCTAGTATTGATAAAGCTCATTCATTTATGCAGAATGTCTGACACATGTGGTGTTTAAAATCTCCACGGAGTTAGTGGGAACAACCACGCTCGGCAGGTCGCGGGATATTTATTAATTTTTTTATTTATTTTACTCCTCACAGGAGGCCCTGAGGAAAATAATTTCCCTCAGGGCCTGTGTCATCTGAGATGCTGTGTGCGGGGTCTTTTTGAAGAGAGGAAGAAATGAACATTGGTCTTTCACCAGAAATCTTTCCTGATAAATTAATATCTATTAAAATATCGTATTTCCCTTGATGTAGCATCTTTTCTTCATCAGAACTCATCTTGACATTTACGTAAACGTCAACATCAACAGCCTTACTGAAATTATTGATTCATGGGGTGAGGATTGCTGTGGATGTGTTTGTCCACTTTCTGTGTGGTGGAGCGGATTGGGAGAGATTGGTTAAGGGAGACATTTGACTTCTCAAGCCGGACTCTCCAGACCCATCGCCTTGCACCGCAGTGGCAGTAATAGATTCCTTCGTCCATCCTTTGACCCCCAGATTCCTACCCACCCTTTGCACTTTTCCTTCCTAGAATTTCCTCTAAAAAAAAAACCCCACACAGTATCCCCAAAGATAGCATAGGTCCTCATGGATTTTCTTTCCTTACGGCCTCTTGTGTGGAGCTAATGTAAAAAAATCATGAATTTCATCTGAAATTGAAAAATTACCTAAAACTACTATAAGAGACCGAATCTATTATAATATTTTTTTTATATCTTGAAATCTGTAATTGATAAATCTTGCGGTTTACTTACTTATCTTTTTGTTAGTATTTGCAATATTTCATTTATTTACTTACTTACATGATTTTATATAATCGCGCCAGAAGTCCTTCACCAAACGCAAGAGACAAGTGAAAACTTCTTTATCAACGTTGTGATTTAAAACTTGGTGAAACGGAAAATAGCGACACTAAAAAGAGACAATACAACAAGAGACAAGAGACAACATGGAATTTAGCCTGTGAGAGAATGAGATATTATAATTGGTCTCCTCTTTATGCGGTGCTTCATAACCTATCGGTTTCCTCTTTGTGCGGTGCTTCGTAGCCCCCCACATTCTATTTTAGTTTTATGAAGGTTTCACTTCTACCGCGTGTTAATTTTTTTCTTTTACAACACTGTGAAAATTGTATATTTATAGTAAAAAACATAAAAACATTAAATGAAAAAAAAGTTAAATTAACAGTGTAGCATATATTGATTTTCACTTGTTTTCTATATATCCTGCACTGAGATACATATTATATCGCAATACAGCTTACCTGATGGCTATCTTTTTTACAAGCGTCCCCACTTTTTTGTTCGATTGGTATGAATATGAAGGTGGGTCATTTATTTTCTAAGAACGACGAAAGGGTCCCAAATGGATTCAAAACGATTTGCTTAAAATTTTTCAAATTTCTGATATGATCTTCTTCCTCAGGATTCACTTCAAAGGTTTGAAAATTTTTATTTTAAAGGGTTATTTCTAGTGTATATAAGAGTTAATATGAATCCTTCAAACCGCATTTTTGTAATCTTCCTCTGCAAATGTAGTAAGTATATTTTTACGAAATCATTTACAAAAAGTCCCAATATTGAGTCTTGCAAAATAATGCCGAAATTTGACAGTAAGAAGGATTTTGCTGATATTTGAATACACTGCCTTGAGATAATTTGAATTATATTCATACATCGTTTAATTAATTACCTTAATCAAAATATTCCCTCTATTTTGTGTTTTGTTCATAGACATACAACTAGATAGACCAGAACATACAAATGAGGGATAAAAACTCACTATGGCGGGGCGAAGAGAGGGACGATGACTGTGATTCACCAATAAATCAATCTAACAGTTTATAGGTATCTCGAATTATAATATGCCCATTTAGTTCTTAAAAGTAAAATCTGCTTTTGAATGAATAGACCTTTTTACATGGGAGTGCGAATTGCTCGCCACGATATGAACAAATATGTAAAGTCCAAATTCGGCAAAATAAAGTTTCACTTATTTTCGGAGTAAAATATTTTGTTGCCTTATTTAGTTAAGACACTTTTACAAATACTTCATAATTTACTTACCTCAGTAAACAGCGGCTTTGTTTTTTGCGTCGCTATAAATCTTGATGTGATAGTAGGTGTTATCGTATTATATGATCTGAAAAAGCCTAAAATAATGCTTACCTATGGAATGTAATACGAAAATTGGGTATATTATGTTTTTCACTTCTATTTTTACATGTTTTCATAACACAAGTCACCATTTTTGCCGTGTTATTTCGTAAAATGTACCAATGAGAGCTCGACACTGGTCCGGACAAGAATGATGACGTCACATTTTTTAGATCCACGCGAGGCTCTCGCAAGCCCAGCTGGTTCCGATTGGTTTGTTATTTTTTTTTCATTTTCAATGATTTATCTAACATTTTTTAAAGATTTAATAAAGGTGGGTAATTCTCTATTATGTGAAAAGTCAATACGGAGGAAGAAGATGAAATTGAAATATTATTAAAAAAATCACATGATTTTATAACTCCATTTAACACATTTTTATTACTATTAGACAAATCATAACTAGAACATTTTTTTGCCATATAATCGTGACCCACCCTAATCAATATTCGTGCCTTGAATTTTTATAATGTCATTATATAGATGTTTTTTTTTTAAAGTTTACTAAGAAAGATAAATTTCTTCTTTTGAAAGGCAATGATCGTAAGGCAAATATTTTTTTTAAATAATTCCAACTTCAAAGATCCCACGATTATAATATCCCGTGATTTTAAACAGGTCTGCGCTAATAGTTTTTGTAAAAGGCATTATTTTCATTCCATACATATTTTATATTGTTGTTTTAAGTAATATCAATGAACATCACACAAATTACTTTTTATACTAGTAACAAACAAAACTATTAATTAAATATTGCAATACCTTGCACACCGGTCGATCGCGTAACGGCATCTTTTCCCGAGAGAATTTTCCCAGAAATGGCCCTGAATTGAAAATGGCAGGTGGAAATAAACTCTTACCATTTATGGTAATAGTGCACGCTTTTATACAGCTTTATGACTAAGCATACCATTTATATAAAACATTTAACCATTTTCAGTTGGTATGGGTCTCAGTGATTCTGTCACTTTCATTGTATTATCGTGGAGTAGACGAGATTTATAACGAATGTTCTCGTATTTTCTCATGACATACAATTAATTTTCAAGGGAATCGGTATTACATTGCATGTTACTCCCATCTTCAGATGAATTTTTCCCATCTTCAAAGCTTTGGACTTGAATTTTATTTATTTATTTATTTGAGACACAAACATGACATTTATGAAACATGCTTGTAGGTAATATAAACATTATTACTATAAAAATAAATGTCCCAAAACTAAAGCGTATGCAGCATTCACATTGAAAAATGAATAATTAAAAAAAAACACAATATTTGACAGTACTGCAGAGGCAGGCCAATACCAGCTTATTTAGTTCTCAAAGAATTGCTAAAAACTTAATCCCTGATGTTGAGATGTTTTTCATGAAAACGGCGCTACACAAAAATACAAAGCATTAAAATAATACTCACCATAGTAATCACCTACCTGGGCATCTACTGGTTTTGTCAAGAGGAACATTTTGCAGGCTGGGGGCCGGTCCTGGTAATGCCATAACTCGCTAACGAAAATGCTAGGTTCATGTAAATCACTGGAGAGTCGTGAATTGAAGAGTACCTGTAAAATAAAAACTTTCTTTTGTGGAATCAGGTACATAACCAGTCTTTCTCAGAAAAAGCTAATGTAAATAAGAAATATTTCTGTTAAATCCGCTTTTTGGATATTTCAATACCCTCTAATATTGCTTATTATTACGCTTGTATAGCAGAATTAAAAAAATAATATCTTAGACACGTTCCAACTTCATTCAACGGTTTACTCGTAAAAGAAAATTGAAATTAATTGAGAATTTTCAATACAATGCACAAATTTTTAATATTATATACATTATTTTTAAATTTTAACGTTTAAAATATAGTAAAACATCTATCTATCGTTTTTGAAGGGACATTTAAACATTTTTTTCGGAATCAGTTATCGAATTTGCAAAAAAGTAAGTTTTTAACCTTTCGAACATCGTATACGTTTCCGAAAATGATGGGACAGATGGCGGATTCTCTTCATCGACCTCTTTTACAGTCTCAGTTAGTCTCAGAATTTTTCAGATTATATAGTTAACCCTTGGGTGAAACTAGGAACTGTTTCGAATTGTATTTTTTTAGTTTAAAAGAAAGAAAAACATTCCGGTGTTACGAATAACACAACAATGTTCGAAAATTTCCTACTACGACCACACTAAACGAAAAATGTTGCTGGTGTCGTGATGGAAAACTTAGCAGGCGAGGAATCGAACACGCGACCCCCGGGTGGGACCCAAATGCGATGCCCACTCAGCCACTGACCGGTCGACCTGTATTATTTAATAATATACCCAATTAAGCCAAGTTTTTAACGGATCACTTATACTGTGCGTTATTTTGATTCAGTAGGTAGCTAGACAAATATAATGCCGATTGGAATTACACTATTCACCCAATCCCACTGAATTAATAACTTAAATATATAAACTAAACCTAGCCGAGTGAAATGATTAAGAAAAATCATTTTTACCCTCATTTCATGATGAAATAATTACCAATAATATTCGATATTAACACAGAGGTTTGTGTACAAGTCTCTACATTGGTAATTCAGTCTCTACCAAAATTCTTAGCAGAACAATGTTATAATTTGCTAAGAATTTTTGGAAAAAACTATTAAGAGATTACTATGGTATCAATTACATATCTAGTTTGCCCGGTATTTAAGTAACCATTTTTCAGCAATGTGCATTATTAAAGAAATTTACTAACTTTTACCACTGATTTTCCATTCACCTCATATGCTCATATAAAACAATCATCCTCAAAGTCACGATAACTTATGATAAGAATAACAAGTGATACAGACTACAAAGAGTAAAGTTTCTGACTTGACTGACTAGAATAAAGGGTATCTTCCACTTCAGTTCACTTACGTCGCTAGGCAATGTTCATCTACTTGCTCTCAACGTAGAATTATTTACCCGCTGTAAGACACTCTTTGAAAAATTGTAACCATCGCCGCACCTCGGCATCTTTTACCTTGACCTTATTCGCTACTTAAAAGATCGCAATATTGAAAAAGGTTTTAAAATTTTAAATTTTTTTTTTATTTCTATTTTCGTACATACATTTTACGCTTAATTACAGTTGACATAAATAATAAGTTCCAGTAATCAGAAAATGTTAA
The DNA here is from genome assembly GCA_917563855.2 of Limnephilus lunatus. Lineage (NCBI taxonomy): Eukaryota > Metazoa > Arthropoda > Insecta > Trichoptera > Limnephilidae > Limnephilus > Limnephilus lunatus. Next base: position 65,008,546 of record OU830597.1, on the reverse strand, counting down.
AAAATCTTCTAAGTGTAATAGACAGGTTAGAAGTAGTATGTACCACCTCACTAGGAGAACCAAAACCATAGAAAGAAACACATTATTCTCTTTGAGACTCTCCCTGGACGTCCTTACGACACTGTGGTAAATCTCATGGCGGATTTACATATATTAGGTTATATTAGGTCGAATTAAACATGATGATATTTTTTGATTTTTTATTTTAATTAAAAAACAAAAGCAAGACAAACATTCCCGGGTTACGAAAAACCCGGCAATATTTGAAAACCTCCTACTACCACCACAGTAAGCTGAAAATGTTGCTTGAGTCGTGATGGAAGACTTAGCCAGTCGAGGAATAAAACACGGAACGCCTGGGTGGGACCGGTCGAAAATTCTTTCACTTACTGTACTGCATTATGTAAACATGATGTAGTGCAGTAAGTGAAATAATACAAATTCATTGTACAAAATAGTACAAAGTAGAAAAATAGTTTAATGTTATAATATTACATGAATATGTCTGATGTAGTACAATGTAGTGAAACGAAAATAAATATAAGATACAATATGAAGTGAACTTAATGAAGGCTATAATTAATTTTAACTGTACCTGAATAACTTGGATATTTTTTTAAAGTGGTTTTTTGAATATTTAGAACATAATATTCTATTCCATCACGTAAGAGATTTCCCCTTTAAGACGACGCTTTACCCCAAAATATACTCAGAATCTTAACGACGTAAGTAAAGAAGCCTTGTATACAAATTGCGACTCGCAACCCGTATATTGGACGGACGAACCTACTGTCGAAATTGCCCTATCAAAGAAAAGACGAACAAGAAAAATAATGTGGGAATCTTAAAGACGTGAGTGAAGAAAGCGTGTAAACAATGTGCGCCCGCATCACGGCGTATTGGACGAACGTACGGTCGAATTCACCCTAGCAGGCCTGGAGATTCGACCTTTCCGCCGGGTTCATTTTAAATAATTCTGAAGAATGTGTTACTAATATTTAAAATGTTTCTAAATGAATACCTCCCAAAGTTATTAATTCATCGTCTAGAAAAATAAAATCTGGTGCTCACCGCTAACTTTATAGTTGAAAAAATGGTTATAAAGTTTCATCCACAGTTTCACCTGCACAAACCTATCTTACACCCAACATAATAAAATTACCAAATACATTATGTATAAATGTTAAAAATTAGGTAAATACTGTAATACTTATATATGTAGAAATATCTTTTTTTTTAAATCGTTGTACCTACACGATATATATATATTAATGGTAATGTATTGTTTTTATTAATCTTAGATATAAAAAACTTACACCCCCAGGTGTCGGTTTGGAAAAAAACGAAATATGCTTGTGGTAAAACAACACACAAGTCAGCAGTGACGAGTATCAACAACAATCGCCACCATTTGCAAACTGTCGTTTCTCGATGGCGCTGACTTGATTGCGTGATTCTTCGGTAGGCCTTGCTGTAGAAAGATACGGAAAAGACATCGGAAAGAGATTTTGACGCGGGAGTCATAGATTATAGAACCAACTATAGATAATACTTACCACAAATCTAAAGTTTCAAATTCTTTCGGTACCATAGAGCCTGAGATAATGGAATTCAATTTCCTATTCCACAGCTCTCATTTTGCCCCTGTGTTTTTCACAAATTTTGAATGATGAATGATTTGCATCTTTGAATTAATTCATTAATTATTACGGTACTCTATGACCACTCTCCAGAACAAAAACGTTGGGCTGTTTCGAATCACTTTAACCCCTAGAGCTTGTAACATTTTGCAATGTTCTCGTATAAGAACTGTCAGAATACAGATTTCGCGTAAGACATGTTCGCGTTACGTTTGATTCCAGACAAATCGATGTTTTTGAACGCATTTACAAAAATATGTTTCTTGAAAGAAAATAAGAGACTTCCAGATTTTAGTATTACAAATCGATTTAATAATATAATTTTTTTTTTTTTGAAGCTAAGTTTTTAAAATCGCTTACCGATAGTTCTTATCGTGTAAATTGTAATTACTCTCTACTTTATACGAAGCTAAACACATATTTAATTAGATAAAGGTATTATAAAAGTTTTTGTCACTTTACTTTTTCACATTTTACATAAAAAAAATAATGATTTGAAAATTTGCAAACCTTGACAAATATATTTCAAATGCCGAATGTCATACTAATAATTAATTATAATGATTCCATGCCAACTAAGAATCAAGTCAACTCAACACCTCTTTGAAAAGTCATTAAAAGCTATGAAAAAACAATTTTAAAATAACTCTAACTAACCTAACTCAAACAAATTTTAATAACTTTTCAAGTGAGGTTTTCAATTGATTTCATTCTGAGTTGACCGGTCACCATTTATAATATATGGTTTACGATTAAGTAAGTCTGTAGGTATTTAAGTACCTACATAGAAATCTTATGAATTCAGGAAATATTTGGTTTTGATTTAAATATGAGTGAAAGAAAATTAGAAACATAACTTTTTAAACACGACGACGTCTATTGTTCACGGGAGTAGGTACTATTTAGATTTAATTAGTTACGAATTCGCCGGAAACTATTAAAATGTGAGTTTTGAGCAAACAAAAATAATTGGGGTTGTGTACCGCCTTAATCGTAGACTACTTTATTTCATATCTTGATAAAACTGGGCAAGCATCTTGCATCTCTCATTGTTTAGGTGAAATGAGTAGATACCATGCGTTAAATAATATGAAGGGAAAAAATCCAATAATTTGATGCTTCATAACTGATATCTTGGTAAGAAGAAAAAATAGATTTTGTAAGCTCGCAATTTGTTAGAGTTGCAATAAAACGGAGAAAAGAGTTTCTCTCAATTTACTCAACTGAATAATTGCCCCTAAAGAAAGTAACGCGTTGAACCAGCTATTTCTTACTTCTTTTCACCCGGAAGCTATGAGTCGAGAGGAGGTTATAATCATCACTTGAACCTAAAGAACAGCCCCCCGCCGCGACACTTAAGTAATGCAATTACGGCACAAAGCCTTTGGGTTTATTGGGTAAACTCAGCCCCAACATATTTTCTTCGCTCCTTAGGAATGATTATGTCGGTTGTTTAACTTAATTTAGCTCAAGGAAAGTGGTTGATTCAAATGAATCGTGGCAAATTTATTTATTCAATTATGCGGCTTACGGCACTTGAGAAGATTTTTTTGCTGAAATCACGAACTCTAAATTGTACAATGCAAACTTATAAATCCGTTAAATGGTAGATATTAGTAGTACAAGTATTTTAAAATCAGCAATTAAAACATTTTAAAAAGTGTGTTTTAGTGATTTTTGTGGAGTCGTTGAAAAATCGCCCTTGTGTATTATCCCACAGTTATTATTTCTTACGACTTTATGTCCGGGTTAAATCTTCCCCACAGGAAAAACTAAACCCTTCCACACACTTTTCCACAAATGATCATCTAGTCAATCCACGCCATGTGTAAGTGCACTATATAAGTAAAATAAATACAAAACAATACAATAACAACATGTCAATCTACCAGAGACCAAATGGGAAAATAATTCACCGACTCCAGATATCAGAGGATTCGGCTCAGTGGAATTCCTAACTGGACCGATAAATCCTACTGATCCCTCAATATAAATATTTCAAAAATCTTTCTTAATCTTACATGTTTTTGAAATGACTGGTATTTGCATTTTTATATGTAAATTCTTCGACAAATCTAATAAGCCTAAATTTTGAATGAGAGAGCTAGATATAATGCCAGTAGCCGAAATAACAAATGGTAATATTTTTTACATTCTGAGAATGCCAAATTCTTTTAATCTAGATTTGGAATAGCGACATCAATGATATAAGTTATTTTTTTTTAATTTTGTCATGTAAAACTATATCGGATCTACATATTATGACTAATTATTCCGTCTGTTACTATAGTTTTATCATAATATATTTAATAAAATTCATTTTTTAAACATGAATTCGGTTCATAATCATAATATGGTGCTTTATTACGGCAGTCAACTAAGTTATATTTAGTTACCAAACTTAGGTGAATTATTTTTTAAACCTGATTGTACCTAAATGTATACTCGGACGGCACTAATACAGAACATCCCGATATAATATGTTCTATAGTTTCCGGAAAAGCCAAACATTTTCTACATAAATCATCAATTTGATTTCTATATTTGATTATATGCTTTCTATATTTTTTAGTATTAATGACTCTACTTGAATGGCAAGCATAAATCCTTCTATTTCTCGCTCAACTCTCCAGTCCTCAACCATTTGTTTGACGAAAGTTTATCAACATACGTTTGCGTGAAATAATTGAGGTATTTTTATTTAAAACCTCATTCCCTTTCATACTTTTAATTTTGAAATTTCTAAATATACCCTCGTATCCATCTACAATTTTGCCTTTCCTTAAATGGATCGTTCTACAATTATCTAAACCAAAAGTTCTTTTAATGTCATCTGAAAAATGTTTTACTACCTATTACTATTTCATGATTTTATTGTTATTATTATTTTTGTTATTATTAGAAATTTATATGAAACTCCGTTATGCTGTGTAATTATTATTACCCGTGATAGCTGTTTTGCCTTCCGAGGGAATCATAAACTGTGATGAAGCTTCCTATTAGAGACCTATTTATATTCTTCTGTATGGGTAATGTAAATAGTATAAATCAAATTGCTTTTATTTTTTAGTGGTGTCACATGTATTAATATTTACACATCAGAGCTGGTTTACAATAGAAATGTTATTTATAAATTAAATAATGATAATTTTGAATATATGGTAAAAGAACTTTGATAAAAAAGTCTAGCGTAGTAAACATGAAGTTGAACTAAAAAATATTCAATTCAAGGATTTAAGTTGCATTTTTTATAAAGACGTAATTTAATTATTTTTGTAGAAATGCACCTCCATTTTCCAAAGACTCGCAATCAATCGCATAGTCCGCAAGATGATATAAATACCATCAGTGATTTGGGAACAAAATTCTACTTGACTACTTAACCAATGTTAAAGTTTCATACCAATACGTTACGCAGAATAGAATGAAAAATCTTATTCGATATGACAAAAAATATTTAATTTGCTTACTTTATGAATAATTATTAAAAAATAAACCACTGAACTTCGGATAATTAGTCTAATTTCAGTGATATTACAAATAATCTTAAAATATATTAATGGTAAACCATCTACTAACAATTTAGAAATAATATTGGAAATTAGTAATTACCTACTGATTTTAATTGTGTTTCCCAGAACACCTAATATCAGAATTTTAGAATAATTATTATCTTCAATCAAGCCAGTAATTGGTAGAGTTACCGATCGGAATGATTGCCTTTTAATGGTGTTTATTTAATGCATTGCTAATAATGAACACAACGGTCCCTTTTAAATCAAAATACCCAAATTATATGTTCAGGCCTTCAAATTCCACACAAAAATTACTAATATTTGCATAATCTAGCGTACTGGTTCTAATTTTTTAAAGCCTCTGAACACTAAGGTGGGGTAATAATGGCGTAAATGGGGAGTAGGTAATGTGATGTCATAGGTTAGGAAACACCGAGTATTTAATATTTGTGACTCCACTCCACACTACAAACAAGTTTCTTTTAATTGTGCGAATATGGCCGCTTCTAAGGCTCACTTCCAAATTCCAAAAATACTAATGGTAGGTTCACACGAGGAAAATACAACAAACAACAACCTCTACCGCGCGGGACAGGTCGATGCGATAATACAACAAAGCTGCGAAAATGAAACATGAAGACTTGCGTTACGAGTCAGTGATTTCGCTAAAAATATAAGGCCTTTTATACCAAGATGCAATGAAATTCAATCCCGAAAAAGCAACCAAAATCTTTAATCCTGCCGATATTGCCATATGTACCGGTCGATTAAACTCCACAAGAAGTTGCAAGAAACACCAACAAGAGCCGAGTAGGAGTGAGAAGAGACAAGAAGAGACTAAAAGAAACAAAAAGCTTTGTACAACAAAATGCAAGAAGAGAGACGAGCCAAAAATGGGTGAGAATTTGAAAGAAGATACAATAAAAGGTTATAAGGGATGAGAACGTACAAGAAGACCCAGTTATAGACGGGAAGAGATAAGCAGAGACAAGAAGATACTAGAGGACACGAGAAGAGACAAGAAGAGCCAAGAAGAAATATAAAAGGCTTCTTCTTGTATGTTCTTATCCAAGACGAAGCGAGAAGCACCAAGAAGAGAGAATAATAGGAAAAAAGAGAAAATAAGAGAAACGAACCAGCAAGAAGAGCCAAGAAGAGCTGAGACCGTATACCGGAAGATTTATTTTAATTTCTTTTTTTCTCCTTTTGTAATCTTGTGCACGTCAAGATAAGTATAGTCTATGACAAAAATGGCGCCAGCTTTGATCTTGGTATAACTAAATTATTTATTATACAATGGTAATTTTATATACCGGCAAATGACAAACGTAAAAGGTGTTGTACACATACGTGAGATTTTTATTGACTCTATATCAAACAATTTCTCTTCATGTGACCTACGTCAATCATCGCAACGCCATGAAAGTTTATCCAAGTTCAATGCCCCGAAATATTTTCTTAAGCAAAAGCACTATATAAAACACGTACCTATGTTGAATAATTTTTAGCAATCTCTTGACCGGGGAAACCCTGTAAAAAATATTAAACAACTCGCAGAGGTTAAAACACGCCCGCTGTGATGGAATTTCACACTTTTTCCAATCATAATTATTATTGATTGCAATGAAGAAAATCTAATTTCGTATTACAAAATACATTGAGTTAGTGTAATTATTTGTTCACCATTCCATTTCAAATCGTTATTATTAATTAATGGTTCAATTATTTACCTAGTCCTTGATCATGTGAGTTAATTATTATTCATCCGGGCTCCACTTAAATACCCATTGGATCCAAAACTTGGGGGATGTTATGTAAACCGACAACTCATTCGCAATCGTTTGAAACTCGGAGCCCGCAATCAATGTAAGGCACCGTTCGAAGTTATTTGTGGTCATGTCCAAGTCTGAGAATGTTTCTAAAGAAAGTTTTTTTTTCAATAAATACTTGATCTTAAGATGAAGCCATACTCAATAATGCAAAATCATACAAAATCGTATGTTTTAGTTTTGAAAATTTGACCGCTTAGAAGTATTATAGATGCTTCAATTAAATACTGCGTGTAGAACATACCTTGGCCCTTAAAAATATCGGTCATTTTCTATAGTTTTTTAATAAGCTTAGAAAAAAATAAAGTATTAGGTCCATAAAAAACATTTTTAACTGAAAACTCTCCTACTTATAAACACTTTTTCGGATATGGTTTTATTGCATAATGGGGCAAATTCAGTTTCTTATATAATTATCGCGAAAAAAAATGATATTTACGCCCGAACCTCATAAAATAAAATATAATATGCATTTTCGCGTTGGTATTTTTGACATCACGGCGACAATACGGCAGTCGACGAATTTGTTATATCAAAGTGAACCTTATACCGTCCACCGAAGAACGACTGGCAGCCGCCCCGATTTTCTGTCATTACTCCTCTGAACGGAGCGGAGAGAAGACGTGTTATGCTCCGCGCCGCTTATTTTCGTGAAATCAATTTAAAAATTCCGTTTTATTATAATAAACAATGCATAAAAAAGGAATTAATGTTTTTTACAGGCCTTTACGAAATCAACGTGAAAAAAAAATCTCAAATATCTTTTCCAACCTTTCCAAAAGCTTTTTCTCAAGTATTTTTAAACTCCTCCCATAAAAGGGCGTGAATTCCGATTTCGATTTTTTCCTGTACCAGTGGATCGCCTTAAACTAATAATTTGTTTTTAGTTCAATATATTACGTATCTATTTATGTCTTAGCTAATTATTATTTTTTGAAGTGTTTTTTTTATAGGCTTCTAAAGTAATGCTAAAAAAGCTTTGATGCTAAGAAAATATAAAATCCGTATCGATTCTGACCGGTCAGTGGTTGAGTGGGCATAGCGCTTGGGTCCCACCCGGGCGTCGCATGTTCGATTCCTCGGCTGGCTATGTCCTCCATCACAACAAAAGCAACATTTCGGCTTACTGTGGTGGTAGTAGGAGATTTTCAAATATTATTGGGTTATTCGTAATTCGGGAATGTTTGTCTTTCTTTAAAAAAAAAAATATATATATATATATATGCTCTGAGGAAAATATTTTCCCTGCTGTATCGTACATCTGTACGACACAGCAGTATCGTATGATACAGCAGCATCGTATATTTGTACAGGTTTTGGTGACGGATGAGTCTGACTTTCACTGCGAGGCGGGCTGGATCGGGAGAGTCCGGTTGAGGGAGACATTTTACCTCTCCAGCAGGACTGGATGGATTAAACTTCCCCCTAGATACCTACCCACCTTTCTTACCTTCTTCCTTTCCAGAATTTTGTAAAGAAAATTTTCGATTTGAGACCTTTTTACTCTGAGGCAATGCTTACCAGAAGTATCTAAGTAAAATTGGGCTTACTTTGAACACAATTATACGCCCACTATACATTTCTAGCAGTTTATCTCTTCAGTGAAAGATTTAGAATGGACGATACCACTTTCCTAACATTGGAATAGGAATTTGAAAAGTAAAAGTAGACACCAATACGGAACTGTTACACAAAAAAACTGTATATTTGATAATTAAAGCATTAACGAAATACCGACAACACGAGATTGTAATAACTTAAGCTAAAGGAATACTGTAACTCATTGCAGCCGCAAGACCCACTGACGGTTATTAAATGTTCAATATCCGGCTGAGAAGTTTATCTGACCCTGAAGTTTAATACTCACATCCTCACTTCTCACTTACTCTTTGCGAGTTTTATACTGCGGACCCGAATTCACAGATTTTATCGAGATTAAATCAATTTGCCTGAGGTTACGTAATAAGGAAGTTGAGTCCATTTTTTTTATTTTTTTTTATCAATGTTCGCATTCAAACTTAAATATTGGTATTTTTTTTTTTTTTTAAAGTTCGTTTTCATAGTAAAATTAATTCTCAAAGTTTAAATTTTATTAAGCCCGCCAAAACGAGCGGATCCGAGCGGTAAGAAGCGGGGTGTGGGTGTGACGTCATTTAAACTGAGAAAACTGCGTCGCTTGGGCATTTTGTATGTAGATTTTTTAAATTCTTCAATAAGGAATTTCAGTAATTTTTTTTATCAATGTTAACCTTGAGGTGATTTTTCACAAAAACGGCGCTCTATAAATTATCCAATTATTATTATTATTATTATTATTAACCGTCTATCAGAATTGATGTTATTTTAAAAAAAGAAAATTGATCAATTTTTCATAGTTAAATTAATATTTAAAAGGTAGAATTTTTGTTTCTCGCGCCAAAACTCTTCACAAACACGGTGTTGCCGTCGCTTACCGATCGCCGTTGGTTGAAGTGTCACCCGCCAATTCAGGCCGCCGCGCAAAAAAGTAAAGACCGAAAGTAAGATAACGGTTTACAGCGCAGTTCGCTGTGAGACTTTTCTGCGCAATCAATAAATTTAATATACTTGCACAAAACTAGTGAGGTTTACGGCGAAACATCAGATGTCAGATGGGTAGAGAATACGTAATGATTATTATTTAATACTGAAAAAATGTATTATACTTATTGTAACATACAAATGAACACAATTAATAATTTGATGTATTTACTTGGAAGCTTTAACTCCACAAATTTCAGCATTAATGTGGTCAGTATTATCTATTTTAAATATAAAATCAACATATCAGAATCAACGATTTGTAGGTAGTCGGACTGGCCTTGAATATATCCGATTTCTGACATGGTATGTGGTTTTTTAAACAGATTTTGCATTACATAAACTTTGTTTACTAAACCATTAAATATACCAAACCACCCATTACTAAACTTAAAAAGACTTTTAGGGGATAGAATGCAAAACCGTTTGGCCCATAAGTAAACGACGTTTGGCCTATACACCTCTCTCATCATACACAAACCATCTCTCGTGTAATAGAAAGAGATGCACCGTAGACATTTCGGTGATCCGCTCTTTATACAAACTGAGGTTCCAATGACGTCAGAATTCTTTCGACCATTCATGAAGCGTTTGTAGTTCGTAGCTTTTTGATGGATTTTTAAGAAGGTTTAATTAATTCTAAGAATAACAATATAGAAATATATTTATATATTTAGAATCGATATTTTTTGATCTACATGAACATATTTTTTATAAGTCAAAATATTTTTCACTCAACTTCCTTATTACGTCGACATTCAAGATTTTACATATTTTTTTAAGGGATCGTTTACCCAATATTTTCATAACAATTTCGTTACGTAGGTACCTAACCAATATTTGCTGTGATTTTTGCACGTCAAAAAAAATATAAACACATATTTATAATTAACCACATTTCATGGTGAGAATCTATTAAGCATTTACTTTACTAAACTTATGGCTTCCTTCCTTAATATTTCCCAACCTTCCAGTTCCTAAACTTTCCCGACCCCATCTCCTTTATTTTTCCAATTCATTTATCCTCATATCAAACCCCATTCGGTGATCATAACCAGAGCAGTTAGGACTCTTGTGCCGGAATCAGATATTTTTTTAAAAATTCATTGTTAAAAAAAAACTAAATGTTCACCTCAATATTTTTTTTTCTCTTAAAAAAAACACAAACATTCCCGGGTTACGAATAACCCGACAATATTTGAAAATCTCCTACTACCACCACAGGAAGCCGAAAAGGTTGCTTGAGTGGTAATGGAGGACTTAGTCAACTGAGGAATCGAACACGGAACGCCTAGGTGGGACGCAAACGCGATGCCCACTCAACCACTGACCGGTCAAAAATTCTTTGACTTACTGCACTGCATTATGTAGACATGATGTAGTGCAGTAGGTGAATGAATACAAATTCATTGTCCAAAATAGTGCAAAGTAGAAAAATAGTTAAAAATTATAGTATTGCATGGATATAATGTAGTGAAACGAAAATAAATATAGGATACTACATGAAGTGAACTTAATGAAGGCTTTGATTAATTTCAACTGTACCTGAATAACTTGGATATCTTTTCAAAATGGTTTGGCAGTGCCCACACAACCATTGCCTATTCAACCTCTGACATTAATTACTGCTGTTAATTTTCAAGACTTCATTATTGAATAACGTTATAATTTCGTTATTGAAGACTGCTGTTATTTTTCAAGATTTAGAAGTTATCCTTCAATAAAATGTTGTGTGTATTTTCATTGCTTTACGTACGGTACAGCGTACTCACGAAAGCGTTATCAACAATTAAGTAGAAATGTTCACCTTCGTAAAATACCACAATATTGAAAATGTTGAAATATTCCCACAAAGCGCCCTCGAGCTTATCTATGTGGAAAATTTGCACTGATTGTGGATAAGCAATAACCTTAAAGGCAAATGAAGTGAACAACTCGAGACATCCAAGGAGAAATATTATTTAGGTATAGCAGCGCCTGATTTGCGCCTTTCCTCTACTATTAGTATTCACCTACATTATTTGGTTCTGGTCGTTTTCCATTGATTTGATTTGCTAGAATAAGTTTGAACATAAGGTAATATTCAATTTTTCTTAGTAAATCACTTTAGTTATCGTTATCGCGTTGAAGAATATAATCAACGCGAAAATGATACCCCCAAATATTAATGAAATTTTCTCTGAAATTTAAACGTTCGTAGTCAAATATATTATTATTAAAATTTAGTTTAGATTATTTAAAAAATTATGTGAAGTATTTATTATTGTTCCTCTATTTTATTTATGTTGAAACTAATAGAACCTAACGAAATATTTACCTTATTTTATACATTAATAATTCATCGACGTCAAAGAAATTTTCTACAAAAACCTTTGTTTTTATTTTTGTGATGTTGAGAAATAATTAATAACTGTTTTAACTGTATCTAGTAGGTATATTAATGGTAGCATTTTTATAAATTCATCAATAAAGACCATAAAAAATTCAATATGCTTTTTTATGTGATCTATGCATTTTTACAAGATTAGTGCAACTTTTGCATTTTTCCTCTAAAAAACGGCAGTTTCCCTTGGAATATTACCTTATAAACTATAGAAAACGTTTTCGTTGTTTGTTTTTGGGGTGTTATGCCATGTTGCGCTACCTCCTTCTTTAGCCGACGTTTCATAACAAATAACGAAAATGATTTTGGACGTGAAAATCTAAAAACGTATCTATGAAAAACGTATTTCTAAAAGCTTCAACATGCATTCAATTTTAAAAAGACAAATTTCTAAATCTTCAGTTACTTCCATAACTTCCATAAAGAAGAACACATAACCATTTTTTTATATCAATGAAGTACTTTTACAAATGCAATGGATTTTTCCTTTTATTGGAATTACCTTCTTGGAATATATGAATTTCATAACGCTGTTTATGTCCATCATAAAAATAAAGTAAAAAATAACATAAGTCTCAATTATTTTTGTTACTCGTAATTCAGTATATTTCTTTCATTTTTCTTGTTTTTTTAATATTCTAATTTTTTTTCTTACTCTATTTCCGCTCTTTACTATGCATACTAAAATTAATATCATACACATCTTAATTGAAACATGGAAAAATATATGGTTTTAATTTAAATTCACACTTATTGTATGTTCAGAATAGTAAGTTTTGAGAAATACGCAATTGGATGTTTGACTCAATCTGTCAGGTGTATAAAGTTTCCATTTTAAATGTCTAATAATTACGAAAGTAAGTGGATTGGATGTTAGGAACTACAGTGTCGGTGTAACGCAAAATATATTTTAGAACGGACGAACATTTTCAACTATATAACTCAAATTTACCTAAAAGTGATATTTATACCATCGTCGTATTAGGGTTGAAGAACTACAATTCCGATTTTTTTTCGTTAGATCTTATTCATGAATTTTAATTCTAGTATGGAGGACATAGTGGGAGGAATATAATAATTTTACAATATTGTTAAATATTATTGGTTATATTCGTACGTATATTCGTATGTTCACTTCTGAAAATAGCGGATAAAATTACATATCTTGGAATAATCATAGATAAATACCTAAATTGGAAAGATCTCATCGGCCATACAATAAAAAGAATTATGAAAATAATTTATATATTCTTACGAATTAAAAAGTTCTTATCAACGAAAAATCTATACTCCAAATACTACGCATTGGTACAGTGTGTTCTTCAGAACGCCATTAAACATGTATTTGTATGCCCCAAAATAAACACTTCTTTTGCCTAACACCATTGTACACACCAAGGAAAATACTTATTTAATAAAGTAACAGTATAAATCAAAAGCATTAAGTACAATTGTTGAACTGTATCAAAAGGTATTTTAGAGAAATCATCAATGGGAAGACTGCTTCCCCTATTTCCACATAAAAGGCACACTAATAATTATATTTGTTTTTCTTCTTACTCAATAGATGTTTCTGTTTTTTAGTTGAAGGGTTCCGATTGCGATGTAACTGTATTAACTGTACATATGTGAAACAGGTGAGTATATTAATTGGACATATGTGAAATGTAAACTCTTCTTCCATTACAAGCAAATGCTTTTAATGGAATATTAGTATAAATTACAAGTAACAAAATTGTAAATTTTAATATCATAACATGTACCATTTTTAAGATATATACAAAAATACTAATAGATTCATACTTATTAGAATAAGTTTCTATATACGCAGAGCGCTTCTTTATCTTTGATTTTGCTAGGTATCTTAGGTATGAGGGTTATATATGAGGATGTCTTTAATCATACATTTGTATTTGTCTGAACCTAAGAATCCAACAGTCGTTGTCCCACATTAAAGGTCTACAAATAGAAGTTTGGTGAAAAAAATTTTAGAATTTCTATTAAAATTATAGAAATTAGCTATTAATTTATCTCTCCGTTGATGAGGTTAATATTGAACTCGTGAAAAAACAAATTTATTAATAAAATCACACCTTTTCATTAAAAAAAATTAGGGATCAAAAACTTGATCAGTAATTAAATAACACAATCCGTAAAAATAAGACAATGGCTTGTGACAGTTCGAAGAATTCGAAGTATTTTCCGATTTTATCCAATTACAGTCTACTTTCCCAACAATTTTCATCAACTCGAAATGCGATTTAAAATCTTTTGACATTATCTCCGCAGCGAAAAATGTCAAAGTTTTTCAAAGACACTTCAAGGAGAAGGTCGCTAATTAAATAAATTTTCGGCCCGTGATCACCATTCAGATTATTTCAAATTAAACCTTCCCGTGTTATAATATAACCGAATTAATAGTGTCACATCGTTCACTGAAAATTTATTCAATAATATAAATAATCGTTTTCTCTATTTTCTTACCCACTTACCTTTAACTTTGCAAACTTCTAACGCTGTACGTACGAGCGAACTATTTCATAAAGGAACTTTTTTATAAATTATTGTTAACATTTTTTTTACGTTTTCATAAATATTATCGATAATATTGAAGATATCGGTAGACTTAATCGGTTAAGTTTTAGATTTTATATTACTCATATTTTGTTTAACTCTTTGTTTTTCATTGTTATTTTTGATTGTAGGTACATAAAAACCTTTTAAAAATAAAACAACAAAATAACACTTATTTAAACATCAAGCTAATATTATATACAAGTACCATCCCGCTGTGTTCTAAAGTTATCGAAAGGTTTATATTTTCTGAAGAATGTTTTTTTTGTCAAGCGTCATTGTACATATATTAAAATAATCGTTTCATGCTTGTTGAATCCTCAATAGTTTGAATATTAATCAACTAAAGCAGAAAAAAACGAAGGTTTTTACCTGAAATTATTCAAATTAAAAAGTGACAAAAATAATATTTTTCCTTCGAAAATTTCACCAGCTCAAAAATTGCTCCCGAGACAAAGATTAAAATGATCCCCCGGAACGATTTTGACAGATTCTACGTTAATACGTCTTTTGAAAATCCTGCCAGAGCTTTTTATTTAAAATATTAGGACAGTCAAGTTTAATGGGAGCACATTTTTTTAAGATAATTTTGTCACTACGCTAACATTACACGGTCAATTTTGTTAGGTTCCACGTGCAAACTTATGTGTAAGGTTAATTAAAAAGTAGTTAAAATGTATATAATTTGAATAGTTTAAACAGAAACTGGGTGAAAACTTGAATAAAGGCTTACGGAAACCTGCTTCAAGATTCACTTTAGCTCTCAGGTCCCGTCCCTGGCCCAAGACCCCATCAACGCGCGGCCCAGTGATTAATGCGACCGTAGTGAATAATAACCAAGGAATGATTAGAGGCATGGGCGGGGTCCAGGGGGCCCGGTTCCCCAGAGTAATAATGTTGGAGGATTTGCGGGGAAGTCGGATTACGCTCGTCATAGAACAGAATTGATTGAGAATTCTCTCCAATATAGCAAGTGGTTATGCACACAAGAAACTTACTGTAATAGAAAAACTTACCCTTTTAGACATTCATGTTCTTACATTCTATATACGCGAGAGGGCTGCAAATGCCTTTCTTGTATTGATTAAGTAACCTAATTACACTTTACCTTATTGGATTAGTATTACTTATTTGAAGTTTTTCACCTTAACCTGTGCTCTTTTGTGCGACGAATCATACTAAGGAAGATAATTTCTGATCAAATCCCCGTACTGCACCGCCATGCAAATTTGGCCTTTCCTTTCGTTAATACAAACAATAAAAAATAAAAATTTAAAATAAAAGCAAGGATTAAAAATATAGCATCTCAATCATCATGCAATGCTCGGTGTTTCCAACAATATTTATGTCCTAACAAACTTAACTAATCAAACCATCGCGGGCATGCACACATTAAATCCCCAAAGTTTCATCGCAATCGGAAGAATGGTTTAGCAATGCATAATTTCATGATGCCAGAAATTACTATTGTATATAGATATATAGAAACCATCGCGGGCATCATCATTGTTTGTCTTGTACTCGTATTTTAATTCACTATTGCGGTATTATTTGTAAAAAAATCAGCGTTGAGTTCAGCTTGTGAGTTGTAAACTATAAGATACACAATTTTTATCCTCGTTCCTTGTAAAATTTACTTTTGGTTCTGTATAATTCAAGTAAATTACCTTCTTTATAAGCACAAAATACGTATTAGTAGTGGAATACTCTGATCATAAATTATTATTAAATCAGGTATTCGGAATTCATAATTCTTTTTTTCGTAAGATTTAATTATGTACTTTTGGAAGGAGTGTTTTTTTTTAGTAGCTCGCTTCTTCGCCGGATTGTCATGCAAAGTAGCCAAAGTTGTTGAACAGATCTGACGTTGGTTAGAACCAGAACGGGAACCGGAAGTGGGAGAGGTAGAAGTGGGAAGCGCGCGGCTTCCGGGACCGCTTCCGGCACCGAAACGGAAGAACACTGTGCAAAACGAATCCGGGAAAACGGAACCACTTTCCTCGCCAAGGGGAATATTATAGACCCTTAATTTGACTTTTAGCTTCCTTGGAATATGATCTATGCAGTATTCTTTTTTTATGATACTGAAACTTAACTTCCCCCCGCTTTTTAAACAAATTTTGTAAATTAATGCAGGAAAATAATAATTATAATTTAAAAAATACCGATGCTTAGAAGGTTTTCAGGGAGTTTGGGGTATTATAATAATATAAGTTAGTGTATTGTGAATTCGACTCTATTACTCTAAAAGCAGAGAAAATTTATCATTTCAACATATATGGAAGCAGTCAGGTATTGGTATTCTGATTTCGAAAGGTTTGATGGTAATTGTTTCACAGCTGAGGTGAAGACAATTATTAAAAAAAAACTCGAGCACTAATAAATCTAATAGCAGCTTCTCAAATTTCGAGATGATTTCTACTGGAGGCATTACATTCTTTCAGTATGTAAAGATGTAATGCATTTAAAGTGGCGGTTCGTGAGTTTTCAGTGAGCTAGAGCGCTAAGATTGAAAAATATGACTTTTTTGTAGCTGAAAGTGATTTATTTTTTAAATTTTTATTTTTTTTATGAAGATCCAAGGGATGCGCCGCATCCACATACTCAAAGATCTTCATACAAAAAGTTCAAATTTTGAAAAAAAAAAAAAAACATTTTTAGCTACAACAACATCAGTAATGTCGTATTTTTCAATCTTAAATAGCACTATCTAGTTCACTAAAAAACTCACGGACCGCCTCTGGTGGTTACCAAATGAATATCTCTACAACACATTTATTTTAGCAGGCAAGTTCATGAAATTCGTAGATTTTATAAAAGCATTTTTAGGAATCTATATAAAATAATTCTTATTTTACAATTTTCGCGTAAATAAAACAATTAATAATTCAAAGTAAGATTCCCATTTTATTAAAATCAATCTTCAGTAAAAAAGTGGTTATTGGAGTGATGAGAGAACATCGCGAAAACCATTCAGAATTCATTACCGATCAGTTTTTCAGGATATTACTTTTTCAATAACAGAAACGCCATTCAGTTGACGCATATTTTGTTCTCTGGGGACAATTCATCACGGGGTAGATTTTTATCCATCAACGATTCTGATAATATTGTAAATCTTCCTACTTAGAATTATAAAACAAATTCTGCCTACAAACTATTCTATTATTGAGTATGGCATCATAGCATGGGGAGGTGGCACTGCATCTGCACTAGACCCAATCATTAAGGCACAGAAAACCATTATAAAAATAATCCTTAGAGTACCTCTAATTACAGACTCGAATTTTATCTTTAATATTATGAATGTGTTTGACGTTCGGCAGATATACGCAAAAACAATCCTCAATCATCTGTACACAAATATACATAAATACTATGAAAAAAGATTAAATACACGCTATACACGAAACAATAACAGAGACTTACTTCAAATTCCCATAACGCATACTACTTTTGGTCAACGAAGCTTCAGATACCTTGCATCAAGACTTTATAACATTCTTCCATATAGAGTAAAAAAATGTGATTCACAAAAAAATTTCAAAAATAACATAAAAATTTGGATAAAAAATAATGATAGGGCCTTTACCGGCGCGCTCACCCAAATTCGTAACTAAACCAATGTACTGATTGTTATTATTCAAAATTTATTGTTAATGCAACCAATCTTTTGTATGATTATATTTTAATATAAGTGTAGGTATGTTAATATGAAATATAAATTGACTTAAAAATTACTGCCTCAACACAGGCTAGCCTAGTGAGGTGGATTACGAAAAACCATAATTTATAACTATTTTCTATACTTCAATAGGTACCTTCTGTTCATATTTATCTTCTGTTGCTAATCTTTGTACTTACATAAACCATTGTAAAACGCTGAATATGTACGTTTCTTTTTTTTGTTATAAATCTTGCAAATTTTGTTGAATAAAGATATTATTATTATTATTATTATTATATTATTAAACCTTTGCCTATAGGAACGTGGAGGATTTGAAAAAATAATAGTTATTATAACCCATATTAGAGTTGAGCTTTCCTTGGCCTTATGGGAGTTGTTTCCCAACTCTCATAATATTAAATTTAATTTGTAGGGTTCTGTTAAAAATGAAATAAGAAATATTGTACTCACTTGGTTTATTGATAAATACAATGTTTAAATAACAATGAGCAGTTGTTGCTTGATACACGTATCGTCACGGAGTGACGGGCCGTGCCACGTCTCTCCCCACCTCTCGTCCCAATGGTGGTGGGAGTATCGACACTCCACATGCCTCCCCTCTTAGAATGATGATCATCCTTCCTGAAGTCGTCCTGAATCCTCTAGTCTAGCAGGTGAATGAAATATTGGACTGAAGAGGTATAGGTACATGAAGGAGAGACAGATAATTGTGTGGAATGAAGGACACAAGTGTTCGAAGATATCTCGTGCTTAGTATGCCCATCTTTCAGGGAATCTAACTCGTCTGCCCGATCGAGTTGTTCTCTCTGGTGTTTTCTCAGTAACTTTTATTGGTGTGGTCGGTTTAATAGTGGGAATTTCATTGTCCTCCAAATCTGTTGGGAGAAAAGCAGGTTTTAGCCTATCAATGCTTATGTACTTTTGATGGCCGCGTATTTCCACCAACATTTTCTTAGAATCCCTCATCAATACTTTGAAGGGTCCTTCATATGGCGCCTGCAAGGGAGCTTTTACCGAGTCTGTTCGAATGAAAACATGAGTGCATGTTCCCAACAAACCGTGTACAAAAGGTTTGTCATGGTTATGGTTTGTAGCTGGTATGGGTTTAATATCTTTCAACATATCGGTGACCTTTCTAGCGAATGTCTCTGGATCTGTTGGTGTTGTTTCCGTGAAAAAATCTCCCGGGAGCTTAAGTGGAGTTCCGTATGTCATTTCCGCGGGTGATGTTTTTGCATCCTGTCGAACGCAAGATCTGAGGCCCAAGAGAATCAATGGAAGTCTTTCTGACCAACTGCTTGTGGAGGCTACTTTTAGAGCACCTTTTAGTATTCTATGCCATCGCTCTATTAATCCGTTTGCTTGCGGGTGGTACGCTGTTGTTCTTAAGTGTTTTACACCACACAATTTCATGAGGTCTTCGAAGAGCTTACTTTCAAATTGTCGTCCTTGATCCGACGTTATTGTATCGGGCACTCCAAACCTAGCTATCCAGTTCTCCATGAGAGCGAGAGCCACTGTCTCTGCCATGATATCCTTAATGGGAATCGCTTCTGGCCATCTAGTGAAACGATCTATAATGGTCAAAAGGTAGTTGTTGCCACGTGATGGAGGCAAGGGTCCAACAATATCAATATGGATATTTCTAAACCTCTCCTTGGGCAACGGTAGTGTTCCAATAGGACTGTGGGTATGCCTATTTACCTTGGCCTTCTGGCATAATATGCACGTGGTGACGAACTCTTTTACGTCTCTTTGCATCTTAGGCCAAACGAATCTTTGCCTAAGCGTTTTGTAGGTTGCTCCAATGCCGGGATGACAAATACTGTGCATGTTATCAAGTATACGCTGTCTCCAAGCCTTTGGTATAAATGGTCTGGCAACCCCAGTAGACATGTCACACCAAAGAGTTGTAGGACTTCCGGGAATCTGGACACGTTCCAAACGCAGAGAAGTCTCGGTGTTCATGAATGTGATGAGTTCTGGGTCGTTGTTCTGGTCTAACGCCATCTCTTCATAATTGATTGGAGATGGAATTTGTATTTCTTCAATCCTTGATAATGCATCGGCTACCTGATTTTCTTTTCCGGGTGTGTAGACGATTTTTGTTGTAAATTGCGCAATAAAATCTAACTGTCGTCTTTGCCTTGGCGAATCATTATCCGCTTTTTTGGTGAATGCAAAGCATAAAGGTTTATGGTCAGTATATATGGTCACTTCTCTACCCTCAACCTGTCCTCGGAAGTACTTAATTGCTTCGTAAATGGCTGTGAGTTCTCTATCATAAGTACTGTAATTTTTTTGTGCGTTGTTAAGTTTCCGCGAAAAAAATCCAAGCGGTTTCCATTTTCTTTGTTTTTCTGTTCGTTGTTGGAGAGCTGCGCCTACTGCGAAATTTGATGCATCCACCATTATTGCGAGGTCTGATGATATTTCTGGATGTGTGAGGAGTGTAGCATTAGCCAAATCAACTTTGGTCTGGTCGAATGCCCAAATGAGCTCCTCTGTCCATTGGATTGGTTGCTTGTCCGCTTTATTTGTGTTGGCTATAACGGCGTACAACCATCGTTGGGCCTCCACAGCCTTTGGAATGAACTTTCGGTAATAATTTAGCATACCTAAGTATCTGCGCATGTCTTTCGCTGTTTTTGGTCTTGGGAAATCTTTGATGATCTCCACTTTGTCAGAAAGTGGAGTCGTTCCCTCATTTGAAATTTGGTAGCCAAGGAATTTAATACTGGATTGACCAAACGTGCTTTTTTCGGCGTTAATGATCAAACCGTGTTCCTCAAGACGTTTGAAAACCATTTCGAGGTGTTCCATGTGTTGATTTTCGTCTTCGGATGCAATCATGATGTCATCGATATATGCAAAACAAAATTCCAAGCCATTCAGTACTTGGTTTATAACGCGTTGAAACGTCTGTGCTGCGTTACAAAGCCCAAACTGTAACTGTGTGAACTCAAAGAGACCAAATGGTGTTATGATGGCAGTCTTTGGAATATCACTCGAACTAATGGGAATTTGGTGGTATGCACGGACCAAATCTATAGTGCTAAAAATGTTGGCTTTAGACAGCTTGTGAGCGAAATCGTTCAGTTGTGGAATCGGGTAACGGTCTGGAATCGTCTGAGAATTGAGCCTGCGATAGTCTCCGCAGGGTCTCCAACTGCCGTCCGATTTTTGTACCATATGTAAAGGGCTTGCCCAACAGCTTTTTGATGGCCTACATATTCCTTGTTGTACCATAAGGGCAAATTCCTTCTTTGCTGCCTCTAACATTAGCGGTGTCATTCTTCTGGCTCTAGCTGAGGTGGGCGGTCCAGTTGTTTCAATGCAATGGGCTACAGAATGTTTTACTTCTACTTCTCGGTTGAAAGGTCGTGTAATTGCAGGGTACCGTTGTAGACATTGGTGGTATTTGCTTGTATTGTTGACCGTAGATATACCCGTACTTGCATAGTTAATACGCTGTCCCGTTGAAGTTAGCCCCGTCGTTGCGTCAATGAGTCTCTCTTTCCGAAGGTCCACTAGAAGATTAAAATTTTCTAAGAAATCTGCCCCCAAAATTGCGCGCTCGACTTCGGCTATGACAAATGTCCATGGAAATGTTCGACGCAATCCGAAGTTAACCATCATTCGGCGTAGTCCGTGCGTCTTGATAGGAGTACCATTTGCTGCGTAGAGGGCCACATTTGGCTCGTGTTGTTCAATTGTTCGCTGTGTTTTGAATTTGGCGGGAATTACAGATATCTCCGCCCCGGAATCTATCAAAAAGTTTATATTATTTTGCCGGTCCCAGATGTGCAACCTTTTTCCAATTTGCTCTATGTAAGTTGCATTGACACAGAGCTTCTTTAGTTTTCCGAACTCTTTGTCGTCGGCGACCAATCACAGGGTGCGATGCACTTTTTCGCAAGTTTCCCGAACTTATAATGATACCAGCATCGTTTGTAATCTTTTTTTGTTTGATATCTGTTACGCGCTGGTGACCTTATTCGCCTCTGTTTATTAATTTCCATTACTTTTCCATCGCTTATTTTAGTTGAGCAGGATGAACTAGGAAAACCTTCTTCTACGTGGCATACTTCATTGCTGCTATAGACATCTGTCATTTTGTCGGCGATTTCTGCTAGCTTGTCCAAGTCCTGATCAGCCGATACAGTCAGTATAGCTTGCATGTTATTAGGCAGCCGTTGTAACCACAGCGTCCTGAAGAGTTCCGTGTTAATGATGGTGGGTCCTGCCAGTTCTTTCATCTGACGTAATAGCTGGGATGGTGTATTATCTCCAAGCTGAAGACCGTATATGAGCTTGGCAGTTTTTTTTCGTTCGGACTCTGTAAACCTAGTCACCAATGCCGATCTTAATGTGGCATACATATCCCGTGTGGGTGGATTCAAAACGATGTCACTAACCATGGTTAGTGTTTCACTGTCCAGGCAACTTACGATCGAGTAGTATTTTGTTGCATCGGAAGTAATACCGGCTATGATGAATTGAGCCTCAATTTGCGTCAACCACAATTGACACTTGTCCCGCCAAAAAGGCGGCATTCGAACCCCCACTTTTGCAACCTGATGACTAGTGCCCTGGTCCGTCATATCTTTATCGTTATTTTGCTGCGTGTTAGCCATTAAATCGCTTGGGCAACTTTAATTGTAATGGTGTGCAGACTCAAATATAATAAATTTGTAATTTATTATAAATACGTAACTTATAATATTATTTGAAATTGATTGACTCCGTGACGTAATTTATTTGTGTTAAGAAATTTACGTTAGTGAAACGCCAAGTGGTACCTCTACTATATACTAGCAATCTACACAGAACCCTACGCAAGGAACTAGGTAATTAACAGCGGTATCGAAACGTCAAAATTGTTAAAACGGCAAATAAAAGGGACAATAAAAGGAAGCCGGCCTTGCCTTGTGCGGTCGAGTACACAAGATGCCCTTTTCTAGAGGCAACTTTACTCGTCTAGGCTCAGCCGCTCGGGTTTCGATTTAGCGGTACAAAATTACTTTCAGTGTGTAGGTACGCGGTCAAATAATATTCCGATGGCGTAAATAATATTAATTTCGCGTGTTTTTATCGAGGTCACCAATTTATGGGAGTTGTTTCCCAACTCTCATAATATTAAATTTAATTTGTAGGGTTCTGTTAAAAATGAAATAAGAAATATTGTACTCACTTGGTTTATTGATAAATACAATGTTTAAATAACAATGAGCAGTTGTTGCTTGATACACGTATCGTCACGGAGTGACGGGCCGTGCCACGTCTCTCCCCACCTCTCGTCCCAATGGTGGTGGGAGTATCGACACTCCACAGCCTTTAAGCATTTGGTTGCTGCCCTTGTGATCTGAATCAAACGATTTTTTTATTGACAGAGCGTGGCGAAGTCCTGTCTTAACTCAACTATTTTGAATTTCGTACATCTGTTTATTTGTTTGTATGTTCCGTTTCCGTTTTTAAGATGGTGACTTTAAATTGTTCAGTAATGATTGTTTTCTGAAATATTAAATCGTCGTGTTTATTTGGGAGGCGTCTACTAATATCTACAGGAATTCCAAAAACGGAATAAATCGGACTAATATCTATGAGAATCCATGTTCCGACTAATATTTACAAGGTATGTTGGAACAATATCTATGGGAACCAAAGTGAGGACGAATATATACAGCTCAAACTGCTGACTAATATCTATGGAACAGGTGATGTCGACGAATATCTACAGCACTGGCAGAGGTTGGGTTAGATTAGGTTAGATTATGTTAGGTTAGGTTAAGTAAGGTTAGGTTAGGTGCTCAGCTACCCTCTATAGATATTAGTCCCACCTACGCTCCATAGATATTCGTCACCACTGGGACCGTCATAGATACTTATCCGACCTTAGCTCTGTAGATATTAGTCGTCACTCTGAAGTTCATAGATATTTGTCCAACATATGAGCTGTAAATATTTGTCCGACACATTGACTGTAGATATCAGTATCTGTATTTATTTGGACTTACTTAATAATTTTTTTTATATTGTGGTATTTACCTTGCAGAAAGTTTGGAAAAGAATTGTCGTTGAGATAGAGGCATTTCATTGGACAAAATGAATAAAATAAATTTAAAAATAGTTACATACCTATGGTATTTAATTAAGTAGGTACGTTTTTTAGTACTTACTACTCAGGTATCATTTTTGGACGCGAGGTTTTACTGCCAACAAAACTATAAAATTGAATACGTTATGTTCGTGTTCTAATAACATTTGAATCTACAAATTAACCCGCAGTGCTAACACGAGAATTGCAAGAGACGTAGGATGAATCTGTTTCGAATAAGATCTCTAAACTGTGTAAGTGTGTAGGTACATCGAACACACTTCGTACATTACGTAGATTGTTAAAGCCTATGTACACAACCATTAATCCTTTCCAAATATGAACACCAGTGTCGCAACAAGAATAACATAGACTTGTAAGCTCATAATTATGTTGCTTGTAGATACATTGAAGTCTACATACATTGAACATGTATTAAATTAATTACTGCGTATTCTCTATTATAAACTTAGTTGAACATGAGGTACCAAAATTATTTTTTTATTTCAAACGAGCTGGTTCCCGGCACGCGTTACAGTGCCATATTCAAAGAAACAAATTGTTTTTCCCTGCATTTTCATTTCATTTTAAATTTTTTGTCCTTTCCCGTGCGTCCCGGTTCCCTTCCCGCGTCCCCTTCCCCTTCCCGCGTTCCACTTCCACCTTCCGCGCCATCCCTCTCATCTCTACCGCTCCCCCGTCCTGCCAATCCCCCTCCCACGTTCCATATATTCAGTCACAGTACATTCAGTTTTCAAACAGCTCGCGTGCCATCTATTACAATTTTCTATATTATAAGAACATATATCTATTTTCGTATATTATAAGAACAATGCATCAAATTTGGTACCTAACATAGGTTTCTATTTAAAAAAACTAAAATTCTTGATTCAATTCAAAGTATTAGGGTAGTAAGTACTTTAAATATTAAATTCATTAATTAAAGAGTTTCGAAAACAGAATTATGATTTCTTATAAATCATTGTTTTGTAAAATATCATTCTCAAATTTTTACATTTTTGTAGTTTGGCAAGAGTTTTTGTAATGATTAAATAACTTTTCAGATGTATTGTCATGTGGTTGTAATAATCCAGAAACCTTAGCGGGGGTTTAAAGAAGGTATTTTGAAAGTTTCGAACATTTCCTATGCTTAATACAGGAATATATAGGCATCTCATATACTAATATAACCACATGCAAACATATTTTGATTTATATACATATTTATATAGATACCACTGCAGTGAACTCGAAAAGATAACCACTAATTAGTCAAAACCAAAGACATGCACCCAATTAAACTAAGTACGTGGAATAAATATATAGGTCAAATTAAGCAGTTGGGTAACGTGAACCTCTGATTTCTGATTTATATGTGTAGGTATTGCTTATACTAGACGTCGTTTTGAGATTCAACCATAAAATGTTTATGAATTACGTGATATTAATTACTTCTTACAAATTTCCACAACACCAAAGACAATAAAGGAATAAAAAAACTTTTGAAACTACTTGATTCTAAAAAGGTATATTTTTATTTATTTATTTATTAACATTTAAATCAGTTAAACACTTATGTAGTTTGTCAGCAGGTACATATTGACAACATTTTATGTAATAAATTGGTACATTTTCAAACAGTGTATATGTATAATGTTGATGCTAAAATAATAATTTTTTTAAATTACGAAATAGTATAAGTAATTAGCACTTTAAGCCTTATATAATAAACAAGTACAAATGGATTTAGTATGAACATATGAATTAATATAATCAACATGAGGTATTACAAAAATTATAATGAATTTTCCAATTCCTTCGAAAGTGAATTTTAATAATGAATACAAGAATTTCGGTAGGGCATCAATATAAATCATCAGTACTTATAGCCATTTCCTAAGATTATATTTGACTTTATTAGTAAAAACTTTATTTTTTTTGATTGTCATTGGTAGTTTATTAAATATTTTGGGTACAATGTAGTATTTATTGGTTCATCTCACCGTATTTATTGGTACGTTTCGGAACCACCGATCCTTCGTTTTGAGTGAATCTCGTATTATGTTTATGGTAAACTCTTTTCCTATACACGGAATTGGACAATATAACATGTTAATTTAAATAATCCTCTGACAGGTAAAACATTTAGAGACTTGCATATTAATTTAGTGTGGCTTCAGTGTTCATTAGTGTACTTATGGATTAACAATTTTGTAAGGGAGTTTTGCAATGTTTAGACATAATTTATATTTTTTGTTATTAAGTTTATTTTGTAGAACTCCATTTTAATTTACTTATTTATTTTATAAATTCAATATTATTATTATTTAATGTATAAAAACACTTTATTATAAACGTTTGGCATTTGATAATGCCTTCAGAGGGCGAAACAGCTGTAACACATAATAATAATTACGAAGCAGAACGCGTTAACTGTTTTTATGCATTAAATAATAATATTATTAAATTTATAAAATAAATAAAAATTTAAAAAAAAAAAAAAATAATTAAAAAAATAAAAAGAAAAAAAAAATGAGAAAAGAATGTCCCCACGAAGTAATTCCATAACGAATAGTGGATTCAGAATCTTTATAAAGTACCTACTTATAGGCACGTCAAATTCATACGTAAAATTTGTTTTATAATTCTAATAAGGAAGATTCACAATATTTTCAGAAACGTTGATGGATAAAAATCAACCCAGGGATGAAATATCCCCAAAGAGCAAAATATACGCCAACTGAACGGCGTTTTAATTATTGAAAAATTGATATCCTGATTAACTGATCGGTAGTGAAATCTGAATGGTTTCGCGATATTCAATCAACATGCAAATTACCATCTTTTTACGGGATATCGATTTCAATCAAGTGGGTATCTTACTTTAAATTATTAATTGTTTTATTTACACGAAATTTACAAAATAAGATTTCTATCGATTTATTTTAAAGAGATATCTAATAATGCATTTAAAAAATGAACTTCTTTCATCTGGCGAAAATAAAAGTGTTTACATAAAAAATCATTGGGTACATGTCTACGAATTGAAATAACGTAACGCGTCCAATATAAATCTTCTCTTTGTGTGAAAGAACACCGCAATAAGATGTATCACTACTTAAGTATTTTTTCATCTCATCTCTGGGTGGCTCATTCCCATCAATAAACGCCAAGTTAATTAATTATAATCGTTCATCGTTCCAAAGAATCAAATCTTCTCATTTACGTTATTAACAAAAAACTTATCTAAATTCTTGCGTTTTAGTTATTGTTCCCTGTAAGTGAATTTTTAACCCGAGTTATAAACTCCCGTGTAAGTAGAAAAATTTCGAAGACGGTGAAAAGAAGAGCTCTCGTGGTTCAATAAAAGAGAGGAATTTCTCGTTGAAATTACTTTGCAATCGCAATCGCTCCATAAAAATAAAGGAACCACATTACTCGGGGTTTATCTCTTAAAACACACTTCAAGATTTCCCGCCAGTTCCAAGTAACTCCGGGCACCTGCCATTAGCCGAATAATGAAAGAAATTCCCGAGAGTTTGTTCAAATCTTCAATAAAAGGAGTTTTAACATTTAGAAGGTCAGTAACTTTACATTAAAGAAGAAATTAATTAAGAGATAAAATTTATTTAAAAAAATTATGTTTCCTGTTGTTTATTTGACTCGTAATTCAATATCCTTGAACTCAAGAAAAGAATCTAGTTTAGAAGAAAAGAAACGAGTCTAGTTTTACGAAATATTAATAAGTACGCCATATCCAATTGCCCCAACCGCCCTAAAGGCATGCAACTACTAACACAGCTGGTAATATAATATACCAGCGGTAAAAAATACCAACAGTGTTATTTACTTCACTACGGAATGAACTGGATAATATCAATGGTTCATGAATAAATGTTATTTTATAAATTAACTGACAGGATTTTGAGCGTCGCCTCAAGCTCTATGTAATCTTTAAAAATGCTATGTAAAAGATACAGGAAATACCTGTGATAGGGTTTTACTGTAAGATACATTTTTCACGGCGTAGTCTTTGTTGCAATTGTAAAGATTTTAGTGATTCTATTAATTTTGGGTCGAAATTAGCTTTTGTTCCACCGCAAAAGCTGACTTTTTTTAAAAATAAATATTAGCTTAAAATCGGCTTACATGAAAGGAGACGAAGCAAAAATCGAAGGCTTAAAAAGTCAAACAACGTAATTCACAAAAACATTCACCTAATATATTGTTTACTAAAAAATCCACACCATTTCTAATTATCATACCAATACATATTTATGTAGATAGATAACGTTTTTTGACTTTAAGCCCTCGAATTATAATTACATATTTGTGTATGATATTGTTCAATTGCCTTAGAAACAAAGGTACGCTGATGATGTGATTCTGAAGATACAATCGAAGACAAGAAGTATTTTGCTGAATTTATAAAATTATTTCGTGGGGTAAATCAATACGCTGCACAACGCAAATACATTTGATTGCAATCAGAAATGGAAAGGGATCGAATGACATTTTAAAGGATGAGTTCTGTAAAAATATTGAAAAAAACCAACTAGTAACACAAAGTTACACAGTATTATGTAACTACTACGTCCTGCTGTGTGATGAGAATATCGATTAGCCC
This sequence comes from Limnephilus lunatus, assembly GCA_917563855.2. Lineage (NCBI taxonomy): Eukaryota > Metazoa > Arthropoda > Insecta > Trichoptera > Limnephilidae > Limnephilus > Limnephilus lunatus. The sequence goes on along the minus strand of OU830597.1, from coordinate 64,979,634 downwards.
AGTCGAGCCTTTAAGATAAAGCTTGCTTTGCAGTCTTTTTTTAAAAGGCAGTATTCTATTCCTTGCTCTCTGTAGATTAATTAGTGTAAGAGTAAAATGGAGTAACTACCAGGTATCGCATGAGTAGTCTTTGAGGGATTGGCTGCCTTGGAAAATGCTCTCGGCGAGGAAAGCTGTCCCATGAAAGAAAATTGCCGGGTACACAAGGATTATGCAGAAAAGCATTAAAAATTAATAACTTTAAGTATATTGCTTGCAGTCGGACTCGGACCCTATGTATGGTACGTCGTGCAAAGCACAGAAAGCGCACCCTCTCTCCTTCTCTTCTTGCCGTAAACAGCATAAGCAAGACGATGTGCGAATGGTAAAGTTCATCCGATATCAATGAATGTAAAATTCGGTATCCTTCTCGAACACTGAAAAGTTTCTCTCTTTGATAAATGGATATAATAATAATATGCTACACTTACTTAAGACAAAACTCATAGAACACGCCTAATTACTGAGGCAATTGAAATCCACAAAAATCCAATTAATATTAAAAGAGACGACGCGCGAATCTCAAAAGTTCTTGGTATCCGATAATTGACGGCTACACCAAAGTTAAACGCAGAAAACCATTTTGAAGTATACCGTAATACCAGATCGAAGTGGAGTGGAGTTGGCAACCAGTTATTGCTCCTAAGTGCATTAGCACACATTTCACAACTCACAATTACACATCTGCCCTGATGATGGACACTGTAACGCTGTTTGAAACGACCGAAACGTTGGCCAAAGAAGAAGGTAGCGCAACAAGGCCCAACACCCCAAAAATAACTAACCGAAAAAAACCTATGTAGGTATACGTTTACAACTTAGCCAATCAAGATGTGTTAAATAACTTGCGTGTATGTTATTAAGTCCCTAAAATACTACACCTTTTTATCATTTTTCACTTATTAAAGAAATTGATATCATCCGAAACCAAATGTTTTAGGCATTTACTTTTGGGAAAAATTGGCTTAGTTTTATAACATTTTTCTTCACACCATTAATTTTTTTTAATCGTGTTTTATCTAAATTCCTGATAAATTAGGGTCTTGCCATATTGATTCATTAAGCTGTTAAGTTTTGTTGAATTTTTAATTTAGGTACCCACCATTCGAGAGTTTTTTTCTGTTAAAATCTTAAGACAAACAGATTCTGCATTTTAATTAAGATGTTCCGTCACACTTAATATAAAACCGTTAGTGGTAATTATTCCCTTTCAGTAGAGTACAATTCGTAACCCAAATCTCGATGTCTATCCCCAGCTTTGAAAATATTTAACTCACATAGATGGCAACCGATAAAGTTTTGGACTATCAGAACTGGACATTTATATTTGTAAGTACTCAAATCGGAGATGACGAGAGATCCATTATACCCTACTGAAGATAAGTCTACAATGCACAACAATACATGCTGTTCAGCAATTTTGATGTTCCATCGTCTAACAATCTTGCTTCGCAGAATATTGCGAAACATTTGTAAACGACCCCTCTCTCTAAACACCGGAATTATAAAAAAAATTGTTCAAAAGTTATTTATTCTACCTTTTTATTAACATGAGAATAATACTCTTTCCTAATAGCAGATGGAATTTGAAGAAAACAACAGAAGACTGACGAGAGTTAAGACTGGAACCTGCCCACTCTAATTGAAGGAGACGAGGAACAGGAAGGTCAGGAAGGTTGAGAAGTATCATCCTATTCTGATGCTGCACGCCTAGCGTTTCAATAACCAACACAACATTTGGATTCCTAATAGCGATTTTCACTGCTGAAGGTTGGAGGGGTCCCGACCAGGGAAATCGACGAGGACACTGATGGTTTACCTCCTTTGCCGTAGGTACACGTCAAGATTGCATTTTTTTTAAATAAAAGGAAGCTACATTTATGTTTTATGAATGTCTCTAGAACTCTAGACCCTCCAACGTCCCAGCAGGCGGGGTTGGTTAATATACATAATTACAGTCAACAACAAATAATAATAATAATATTTTTTTTATTTTAGTAATTTGTACATTTAAGTTTACAAATTTCTAATTAATTATAATATTTGATTTTGCACCTAATTAATTATAATATTTCATGTTCACTATATTTTTTCTAGTTTAATGTAGTTTCTACAATACATTTTGAATTTTCCAAAGGATGTGGACTTTAAAGTTTCTGATAGCGTGTTATATAACTTCATTCCCTTGTACAGTAAACTGTTCGGCGTATTCAGGTAAAAAGGTATGCAGTATTATTAAAAAAAATCTCTCTCTTCTTTATTGCGGGATCTAAAGTCAAACAATTCAACTAAAAAACTGTGAAACACAATTTATAAGCACATTTCTTTAAAATAATACTTCAGGAGAATATCTACCACCCTGAAAAATATTACCAAAAAAAACCAGTATATGTGGAGTATTTAAAATACATATTTTTCCCACGCCGGGTTTCGAAACTGCGGCCTCTAAGCCTGAAGTAAGGAGGTTACTACACCGAGGATATTGTGTATCACATATAAACATAAAACACATCAGGTAAATACATATATATAATGTAACAAATGAATATTGTTTCCTTTAAAACTTTGCGTACGAGTTGTTTACCGAGTTCGCGTCATCCGTCCTGGGTTTCAGACGTCAATCTTCCTCGCTGAAATAATCGCTCCAGATGAATCTTAGTGGAATCTTCTGCAAACACTGAGAAGATAAACCTACAGAAGTGTGTTGTGTGCGCGTCTGTGTGCTCAAAATATGGAAAATTTATTCTTACCTCTTGCGCAGAGACAAAACTTTCTCTAGAATGGTAACGCTGATTACATTTTATTTTTTGTAAACAGCTGTTCGTCGTTTTGAAAAATCAAATTCTTAAGGCTTGTTTTGCAAATAAGATAAAATTAATAATTTTGGGCATTTTCCGATTATTTTTTGACCAATTGTTGGAAGTCATAAGTTATTAATTGTTGAAACTTCATTTCAAAGTTATCGACTTACCCCCATGTTATTACCCACCCCTAATACACTTTTCCTTCCCAGAACTTCCTCTTTCCTTTTCTAAAAATACCCTCTACACAGCAGCCCCAAAGATGACGTAGGCCCTGAGGGAAATTATTTTTCTCAGGACCTCCTCTGTGGAGCGAATGTAGAAAAAAAATGTGTCGACTAATTACGGTTATTGTTGATAAAAACTTTCAGCTTTAAATTTTCGAACTGCAAACTCAGAATTCGAAATCGGTATGGATCACACTTTGTGCTAGCAGTGTCAAGTAATTACTTATGATATATGATCATTGACAAGATAAAAAACCTTTAACTTGTCAATGACCCAGAAGTCGAAACGCCTTAAGAAAACTGGCTGCACTTTTCCATTAAATAGGTATAGATCACAATTCTTGAAGTTTTCTCTTCGGTGGTCGCGAGGAGGAGTAGAGTCTAGTAGGGGGAGGGTGTGTGATGTGATAATGATTGATTGCAACCTGTGAAATCTAAGAGACGAATTTATTCGCGACAGGCAAACACCGGTAATAATACCGGTAAGCTACTTACCGTGTGAAATTAAATTGTGTACGTGATGTGCGTGCGAAGCAATAATTAAATTATTTCGAGATCAACAACGGATGGTGGTGTATAAAATTTAACATTGCTTCAAGCTTCTATGTTTAATTAGTAATTTATTATGAAAATCTACCTATTGTATTATACTTTAATCATTTTTACAGCGTATTATCTAAAAAATATGTGTTTTTTGTTATTTATTAACTTGACGATTTACATTACTTTCATACAGATAATTAAAATATCTAAATCTAACTGGGAATAATTGATTTTTACAATCTTCCTTCAATCTTTTAAAAAATAGATTTTTCCTGAATTTCCGCTTAAAATTATAGAAATTCAACCTACATTGATATGCCATCCCCCAAAGAAGTGAATTGGGATCGATTCTATTTATTTTACATATACATAAATTGTATCACTAACTTTACCATTAAAGGAAACAAACTGTTTTGCTGATGATCCCGCAATATTATTTCATGAAGAAAAATGGACGTTCAAATTTCAAATGATCTTCAAAATTGACTGAAAATTAACTCGCTTACCCTTAGTATAAGCAAAACTTAAATATTTTTTGGGAAACTTACCGGAAAGTGATTTAAAAGAGTTTAAATCTATTTAAAAAATCACTGTGAAAGCCATTGTTATTGACTCAGGCAATTTAAAAATGGCGCCTTTGTTTTATTTGAATTTGAGGTACAACATTTATCAAACTGACAATCAGTAAATAACTTTTTTTAATGGTGTCGCCCAAGTGTGTGATATCCACCCAAATGATAAACCCGTGGAGGAGTAGTGGAAACATGATGAAGGATATAGCGGCAATCAAAAGAAGAAACCGGTGCATTCATAGACATACAAATAGCTAGACGAGAACTTACAGGTGAGGGTTACAAACCAACTATGGCGGGACGAAGAGAGGAAAGAGACTTGTGATTCGCCAATAAATCAATCTAACATTATATAGGCACCTCGCACTATAATATCACCATTTAGTTCTTGAAAGTAAAATCTGCTTTTGAATGAATAGACCTTTTTATATGGGAGCGCGAATTGCATGCCACGTTATGAACAGATTTGTCAAGTCCAAATTCGCAAAGTAAGGTTCTGAGAATTTTCACAGTCGAATATTTTGTTTCCGTAGACACTTTTAAAAAATGTTTCATGATTTACTTATCCCAGTAAACAGCGGCTTTGTGTTTCGCGTCGCCATGTATCTCGATGTCATAGTGTGTGTTCTATAGACATACAACCACGTCCGTGCGTAAAATGTACGATAAGAGCTCGACACTGGTCCGGACAAGAATGATGACGTCACATTTTTTAGATTAACGCGAGGCTCTCGTAAGCCCAGCCGGTTCCGAAAAATGGTTCCAATGGGAGGGGGAAATAACACGCCTTTTATCACGTAAGGGCATGTCCATATATTTTGTACGTCCGTGGGTGCATTACCTTTTTGTAAAATTAAATTTGATAAAATTTATAAAATTACGTAAAAAACATTATCGTTGTAAAACCACATACCGACAAAAAAACTACATTTATTTTGCAATCAAACTCCACAACATCTTTCCCCCAGATGTTAAAGAAATGTAAATTAATTAATACAAATTGATAAAAATCTGTCTGAAAGAGGTCAACGAAAAAAAAACCGAAAAAAAAACACAAAAGGCAAATCAGAGTGTGCAATTCACACGCGGTAGAAGTGAACCTTCAGAAAAAACTAAAGTATTAGAGACTAGAGTGGGGAGGCTACGAAGTGTCGCACAAAGAGGAGACCGATCTAACGAAGCACCGCACTCGAATTCCAGTGCGCTTTTTCCAGTACATTTGGTCATATTATAAGTATTTGCGTTTTCTTCTTTGGAGTCACTAGGTGTCGTTTTCTTTTGTATTTGCTTTTGCCTGGTCACGTTTGAGTGATTTGAAGATTGGATATTGATTTAAGAAAAAAAAATAATAATTTCGTAGGAATCGATCCTTGGTCGGCTAAATGCCTAGCCGTTGAGGTTCGTCAGTTTTTCTAAAATTTCGTCGTTCTTTACATCACCACACTAACAGAAACTTGCGCGGGACTGATGATTTGTCGTATTATATTGGAACCGATATAATTAAATAAATATTTTATTGCTATTTATTCTCCCGCAGCCTAAATCCTAAGGATTTAATTGTTTGTCTATTTTTAGTGTCGCCAATTTCCGTTTCATCGAGTTTCAATTCACAACGGTGCTAAAGATTTTTCACTTCAAAATGAAATTAAAATTATTTTAGTCTGCCTCAGCTCAGGTCCCCCACTGAGGAGGACTAAGGAATACCATTACTGAAATTCAATTCACCATAATATTTTGTATGTCTGTTATATAATCGATAAAATGAATAAAAAAAAAATTCTAAAATATTGAAAATAATTTTGGATCATAAGCTACTATTTACAACATCAAAAATAGGTATCTACCAAATTTTAATTCAAACATGACCAAAGCAATGGAACGATCATATCATGTTCCCAAAGTTGGCACATACATATATTGTTTTATCTTGCTGATATTTTTCGCCTAATTGTATTTTGACGAGTTTATTTAAATAAATTTAAAAGACTATTGGACTATTGATAATCAAACGGAATCAATTTAAAAAATATATATTTTATAAGACTAAAATATTAAAAAATATATTTACACAATATATACATTTTATTATTTATTCATCTTTATTAATTACTTTACGTTGGTGATATGCTGTTCTTCTCTCACTAGGAACTCCTGTGTTGAGAGCAAGCGTAATTTATAACAAACAGTTTACCACCATAATACAAATAACAACGCCATATTTCACTTCAAAAGGAAGATATTCAGCATCGTATAATACTAATGAAAGCAGAGTCTCTAAAAGTGACTCTACTCGGTCTCGGACTCTATCCTGTCTTATTTCCAGAGGCCCAAGTTGCATATATAATATTCAGTGTTATTTTTGTCCATCGGGGTTGACAGATGCCCAACTTGCCCATATTATTTGTTGTCGATTCTGCTGACTTAGTTTTGGAATTAGTCTTTCGAATTAAATGACAGCAGTATGACAATTAGTTTTATTGCGATACCATATTTGGTTAAGGGCTATCACGGTCAATTTGTTTCAAATTAAATTAAATTATGAGTTTTAAGTTTGTCGGGGAATCGGCCTTTCGCCCATTTCGCCTTACGCATTATACGATAATATAATAAATTCCCGATTTTGAGAAATATCTCTGCCCTTTCATAATGTACCAGAAAAAATGTCAAAAGTTTCTCCTTAAAGTTTATAAAATAACATACCTGCACTTCCGTTCTTGTGGGAAATAATGTATTTTTATATTCTTTTAGGTTTTCGCCTTACAAAAGTGACTTATTTTTCTGCTGACGATAATGTGATGTAAGCAGCTTCCGGCCTTAAAACGCCAAAAAAACGAAGACGGAAGTTCTGAAACTTTTTACATGTCATTTTTCTTTCGGAGTTGGTCCTGTCAAAAAATATTTTGAACAAACCGTTAAAGATTTTGTTAAATTTTACGCATATAAAATGAACACATAAACAGATCGGACAGTTTGACATGGCGGACTTCTTATTTGTTTTCAACAATGTCACTGGTAATATTTGGTCACAACGGACAAAATAATAATGATCGTTTATGATTAGAACATAATGCGAGTACGTATTTAATTATGGATTATTTTTTTTATACATAAACAATTTTGATTTGTTGTCCAAATCATCAGTTTGCACATTTTATGAAGTCGTTTCCAGGAAGGGTCGTTAATCTACTTCGAAAATGTACTGCACATTCATTTTTTAAATAATTTATTGATTATCACTAAACGAATAATTTGTTGATATCGGTGCTTTAAATATAGCCAATTATTTTAGTCCAAGGTAAACCATATTTAGCATCTCCGTGAAACCATTTAACCGTTATCTACTTAAATGCGAGTAAAAAATAGGAACAAAAATGGTCGATATTTAAATACAAATAATATTTGAGCCAAGTGGTTGATATATTTTTCGAGATAGTTGGTGTCGCGAAACTAAGACTCCACTATAAATTGGCGGTTGTGCTGCAGAGCAAAGCCCTAACGCAACCCTCAAAGGACCAGTCCCGAAAAATACATAATCGCTAAGTTATACGGGACGATTAAATAGCATACACTCGCAAAACCTGATGGATAGTCAGTCGATGGTTCAGATCTGAGCTTTTGGACAATAAGATAAGCCCAGAACGGAAAAGGAAAATAGAACTCACCAGTTGCAGATGGGGCCTCACTGATCTCCGGGTTATTGGTGTGCACTTCACTAGTTGTTTCGTAAATCGCAATATTAATTTTGCAAGAGTTATAGTTAGTTAGTTAGTTATATTAGTTACGTCAGTTACGTGCTCCCTGTCTGAGATATTATTTTGTACTGTCCTTCAAAAACTGTCACCTCTTCTTCTTGCAACAATTGCCTTTTTAATGGTAACATTTTGGGATGGGAATAGTAGGTAGGTGGGATAAAATCAGGATTTTGACATATGCTACCCACCAAATCTGCAAATGCAATACCCAACCAATCCCATATAATAATGCGTGAACAATAGTTTTAGTTTTGACACATTATAATTAAGTTTTTTTCAGTTTCAGTTTCAGTGCCGGCAACCCGAGCGTTTATTTTATTTTAATTTAGATACATAGATTTATTTTACCCACTTCACTAGACAAAGTCTGTTCCGAGGCGGGTAAAGTGATAAATAGATAAATAAATAAATAAAATGATAATTATTTATTGTTGTTATAAGCCCATAGGGGCTTTTAAATATATTGAAAAAAACAGCCCTTAAAATGAACTGATAGTTTATTTTTGAAACGTAATATTCAGTGAAAATAATAAAATTCTTCCTAGAAAAATCTGAATACATTATCGATTAAGTAGATCTGTACGCAAAGGAGGGTTGGCAATTAACCCTATATAATGTTCGCTGTGAAAAATAGTAATAACGGTTTAAAAAACTTTACGTATTTGCCCTAATTCTTCTCAGAAATAATGACAATCTACACGCTACAGCCATAGCCGTCTGAAATGAGAAATCGTTAGCAATAAATATTGTTGGTTTAAAACATTGGCGGTAATTCTGGGAAAACTTATTTAATCATTTCGTTATACCTTTGAAAAGAATCGAATGACTGGGTGTTGTCTACTCGTAAAACTAACATATAAATTTATGCATAACTTACTTTTTTATAAAATATGCACCAATTGGCACCGATGCATAACTACTGTTGCAGGCATGGGTATACATATATAGTACAGAATATAGGGGGGGGGGCTGACACGGTAGTTAACGTTTAAAGACAAATAAAACATTGTTCTTCAAATATTACAAAATCTACATTTTATGCAAATAAACTTTGGCCATTTAACTGTAATATTCCATAGAATAAAATGCTAAAAGATATTTAAAAATCTACAAAAAGTGTAATTAAATAAAACGATCATTTTCACCGTTTTGCCCCACCAGGGGGGTAAGACGGCCGGGCAAGATGGGGTTAAGGTTCACACTTGGGGTACAGAAGTATTGACTCCTATTCTTCCTCTTCGACACCTGCACAGGAACAGTGAGCCCACTCTTAACACATTGCTTTTTGCAGCTTTCCGTTTCGCATTTTAAATAATTAATAAATAACTAAAATAATCGTAAGGAAGGGAGGGAATGATGGCATTACCCCATCATGCCTCCAGGTGTGTTTTTTTTAAACAATTGTTATTAATATGTAACTTTATAACTTCAGCCAAATTTAAAACTCTTACTTTGAGACAATAAATAGTCAATGACGGATACTCGTCAACCAGTCTAATCAATCAAATAATCTTCAATACGTTCGAGGTGCACTCATCAGGAACGTGAAAAAACTAAATTCGCTCAGCGCTTACAACATCGGCACCCATAATGGCACGGGATGCGGTGGAGGCACACCCGGTACACGCAATAATAATAATAATTTATCTTAGGGAAATCAACATTGCAAATTTAAACTTACTAGATGAAAATATTATAGAATTAGCTAACTTACTTCATAATAATATAAATAGATATATAGATATAGAGCCCACAGTTAGACCAAAATTACCAAAATTACATACGTCAAAGAAATTATCTAAATTAATTTCTGAATTAAATAATATAATTTTACCAAAAATTATATTTGATGACATTAGTTTTTTAGATCTTCATACAATAGTGTATGCTAGTGCTATCACTATATGTAACAAGTTAGGAGTTAAATTAACGTCTTCTGATGATAGATCATATAATTATAGAAAACCAGAATGGCAGAGTAGATTAGAAAATGATGTAGTATTTTTAAGAAGTAGCATAGCTAGAGTAATAGAGTATAAAAATGGAAATAGAAGTAGGAATATTTTGAGACATGTAGATGTAATTGGGAGAAAATTTGGTTATAGCATTGGTAGTAATAATAATGAAAATATAATCAATGATTTATTAGATTTGTTAAAACGAAAATAAGTGTAAAAGCTAGTAGATTAAAAAGATATAATTATACGTATAATAAAAATAATAATAGATTATTTCAGAAAAATGAGAAAATATTTTATTCCAAACTTGACGATAAACAAAATATTATTTCGAATAATAATAATCCGTTGCCATCTGAAACAGATATGCGCGATTTTTGGACAAATATTTGGAGTAAAGATATAAAACATAATGAGTCAGGTCCGTGGATAGAAAATGAAGAACTCAATTGTTCAGACATTGAACAAATGAGTTTTTCTGATATATCGGTTGAATTGTTAGCCAAAATTATAAAAAATACTCATAATTGGAAAGCCACGGGTTGCGATTGGATACATAATTTTTGGTATAAACGTCTGACTACTTTACATCCCCTTTTGGCAAAAAATCTTTCAAAATTTGTCAGAGAACCTCAAAATTTTCCAAATTTTCTAACTAAGGGCATTACTTATATGTTGCCTAAAAGCGAACATATTAATAATCTCTCTCAGTATAGACCCATTACATGTTTACCGACAATATATAAAATTTTAACCTCTTGCTTGACAGATTTAATATACACTCATTTAGATGAAAAAAATGTTTTATCTGAACAACAAAAAGGTTGTCGCAGAAAACATATGGGATGTAAAGAACAATTAGTTATTGATTCTGTAATTCTAAAACAGATTCAAACCCAAAAACGTAATTTACATATTTGTTATATAGATTACCAAAAGGCTTATGATAGTGTCCCGCACTCGTGGCTGATAAAAGTTTTAAATATATACAAAATTAACCCAATTATTATTAGCTTTTTGGAAAAAATTATGGCATTTTGGAATACCGATTTGCTTTTGAATTTGAAAGATAAGAAAATTCTAGTACCGGGCATTTCAATAAAAAGAGGGATTTTTCAAGGAGACTCATTGAGTCCTCTTTGGTTTTGCTTAGCATTAAATCCTCTGTCTAAAATGTTAATTAAAAGCAAGTTTGGAATAAAAATTAAAGGTTATACTAGAGAGAGAAATATAATTTCTCATTTATTATTTATGGATGATTTAAAATTATATTCAAATTCTGAACCAAATTTAGAGAAAATGATTAAAGTAGTTAAAAAATTTTCAGATGATATTAAAATGACTTTTGGTTTAGATAAATGTAGAACGATCCATATAGAGAAAGGTAAAATTGTAGATGGAGACGAGGGTATATTTAGAAATTTCAAAATTGAAAGTATGAAAGGGGGTGAGGTTTATAAATATTTAGGATATCCGCAATCAAATAGATTAGATCATACTAGTATTAAAAATGATATTAGGATTAAATTTAAAACTAGGATCAGAAAAATTTTGAAATGCAATCTATCTGCTAAAAATTTAGTAAAGGCGATAAATACTTGGGCAATACCTCTATTAACTTACTCATTTGGCATAATTAAATGGTCTAATACAGATTTAGATAGCTTAGAACGATTAATTAGAACTACATTAACTAAATTTCATTGCCATCATCCAAATTCAGCTATAGAACGTATTAATTTACCCAGAAATTTAGGAGGTAGAGGTATAGTCAAAATAACATCTTTAAAACATAATCAGGTAGAAATGCTAAGAAATTTTTTCCATAGGAAAGCTGATAGTTCAGAAATGCACAAAATAATATGCAAGGCAGATAGAAATATTTCACCATTAAATTTATACGACGAGAATGCCAGCATTCTTATAAATACCAACCAGGAATTATTAGATTCCTGGTCAAATAAAATTCTTCACGCAAAACACTTCAATTATCTCAACCAAACATATGTTGACAAATTTTCGTCAAACAAATGGTTGAGTATTGGAGAGTTGAGCGCAGAAATAGAAGGCTTTATGCTTGCCATACAAGATAGAGTCATTAATACTAAAAATTATAGGAAGCATATCATCAAAGATGCAAATCAAATTGATGATTTATGTAGAAAATGTTTGGCTTTTCCGGAAACTATAGAACATATTATATCGGGGTGTTCTGTATTAGCGCCGTCCGAGTATACATTTAGGCACAATCAAGTTTTAAAAATAATAAACATAACTTGATTGACTGCCTTAATGTACCATATTATGAATATGAACCAAATTCATTTTTAGAAAATGAATTTTATAAAATTTATTATGATAAAACTATTCTGACAGACAGAACAATTAGTCATAATAGACCCGATATAGTTTTACATGACAAAATTAAGAAAATAACTTATATCATTGATGTCGCTATACCAAATTCTTGTAATATTCAGAAAACTGTTTCTGAAAAAATAAGAAAATATACAGATTTAGGAAATGAAATTAAAAGAATTTGGCATTCTCAGACTATAAAAATATTACCATTTGTTATTTCGGCTACTGGCATTATACCTAGCTCTCTCATTCAAAATTTAGGCGTATTAGATTTGTCAAAAAATTTGTACATAAAAATGCAAAAGTCGGTCATTTTAAATACATGTAGGATTACGAAAGATTTTTTAAATATTTATATTGAGGCATCAGTAGGATTTATCGGACCAGTTAGGATTTCATCAGAGCCGAACCCTCTGATATGAAAATATCTGGAGTCGGTGAAATATTTTCCCATTATGTTTCTGGTGGATTGACGTATTGTTCTTGTATTGTTTTATTCTTATATAGTGCAATTACATTGCGTTAATTTACTAGATATTCATTTGTGGAAAAGTGTGTGGAAGGGTTTAGTCTTTCATTTGGGAAAGATTCAACCCGGACATGAAATCTGGAGCACCGTAAAAAAATATTAGAACGTTTATTCATCAATAGATTTTTTACAGAAAGTATTATACATTTTGTTCTTTTATCATTATAATAATAATAATGATGAATTAATTTACCTAGAAATTAAGGAGGTAGAGGTATAGTCAAAATAACATCTTTAAAACATAATCAGGTAGAAATGCTAAGAAATTTTTCCATAGGAAAGCTGATAGTTCAGAAATGCACAAAATAATTTGCAAGGCAGATAGAAATATTTCGCCATTAAATTTATACGACGAGAATGCCAGCATTCTTATAAATACCAACCAGGAATGATTAGATTCCTGGTCAAATAAAATTCTTCACGCAAAACACTTCAATTATCTCAACCAAACATATGTTGACAAATTTTCGTCAAAAAATGGTTGAGTATTGGAGAGTTAAGCGCAGAAATAGAAGGCTTTATGCTTGCCATTCAAGATAGAGTCATTAATACTAAAAATTATGGGAAGCATATCATCAAAGATGCAAATCAAATTGATGATTTATGTAGAAAATGTTTGGCTTTTCCGGAAACTATAGAACATATTATATCGGGATGTTCTGTATTAGCGCCGTCCGAGTATACATTTAGGCACAATCAAGTTTTAAAAATAATTCACTAAAGTTTGGTAATTAAACATAACTTGATTGACTGCCGTAATGTACCATATTATGAATATGAACCAAATTCATTTTTAGAAAATGAATTTTATAAAATTTATTATGATAAAACTATTCTAACAGACAGAACAATTAGTCATAATAGACCCGATATAGTTTTACATGACAAAATTTAAAAAATAACTTATATCATTGATGTCGCTATTCCAAATTCTTGTAATATTCAGAAAACTGTTTCTGAAAAAATAAGAAAATATACAGATTTAGGAAATGAGATTAAAAGAATTTGGCATTCTCAGACTATAAAAATATTACCATTTGTTATTTCGGCTACTGGCATTATACCTAGTTCTCTCATTCAAAATTTAGGCATATTAGATTTGTCAAAAAATTTGTACATAAAAATGCAAAACTCGGTCATTTTAAATACATGTAGGATTACGAAAGATTTTTTAAATATTTATATTGAGGGATCAGTAGGATTTATCGGACCAGTTAGGATTTCATCAGAGCCGAACCCTCTGATATGAAAATATCTGGAGTCAGTGAAATATTTTCCCATTGTGTTTCTGGTGGATTGACGTATTGTTCTTGTGTTGTTTTGTATTTATTATACTTATATATTGCACTTACATTGCGTGAATTTACTAGATATTCATTTGTGGAAAAGTGTGTGGAAGGGTTTAGTCTTTCATTTGGGAAAGATTTGACCCGGACATAAAATCTGGAGCACCGTAAAAAATTGTTTTCCTTTCTTTACAAACATCTAGAGATAATGATATCCTCACTGGGATTTCCCGTGCTGAGGATTTAAAATTTAGATATTATAATTTAATTATAACAAATTAATATGAATTAGTTATAAACATATAGGTATCATGTAGTATTTTTTTTTAAATAATTCTAAATTAAATAAAATACTGTTTTTTTTTTAGTTTAGTCTATTGATGAAAAGGTCTCTGCTCAGCTACAATTCAGGATTTCTCCTGGAATGCAGCTGGTTATCAGCAGTGCCTCCAATATAAAAAGCAGAAAAAAATTAAATTAAATTAAAATAAAAGAGGTAAATATAAAAATTAAATTTTATGAAAAAAAAAACAAATCCCTAATTCTTCACACACAGTTTAAAACAATATAAATAAATAATAGAAAATAATTTTAATTAAAAATAAAAATTATAATTTAAAAATAATATATTAAAAATTATAAATTAAAAATTATAAATTAAAAATTGTAAATTAAAAATTATAAATTAAAAATTATAAATTAAAAATTATAAATTAAAACTCATAAATTAAAAATTCTAAATTCAACATTCAAAATTAAAAATTAAAAATTATAATTAAAAATTAAAAATTAAAAATTAAAAATTAAAAATTAAAAATTAAAAATTAAAAAATAAAAATAAATAAAAAATGTAAATCGGAATTCATAGTAAATCTTAATATTTCAAATACAACATAAAATCTATCCAAATAAAATATAATATATTTAACAAAATCAGTTCAAATTCAAAATAAAAACATATTCAGTATAAAATTTAACCAAAAACATAATAAAAAAATTGGACGAATTATCATGATCGTAGCAGGTTTGGACAAAGCAAGATAGCTAAAACATAATCTTGCCACCCCACCCCTCTTGCCCCGCCCTCTCCTACATACATTGAACAGAAAATTCTTGAAGTATGAAATAAATCGATTTGTAAGAAATTCGCAAAATCACACCTGTAATTTGGACTTCTATGGCCCCAAAGAAACCGACAACATCTATAAGTAGGTATCCGGTTGAGAAAGAAATTGGCATTACTTCATGCACATCAAAGACGTCCATCATATTTTTATCTATTGTCTTATGGAGTGGATTATCAAAGAAAAAAAAAAGTTCCTCAATTCATCGTCCACACAGATCAGTTTGCAGGTAAGTATGTATATTTTGCATTAATTTGCAAACGCCTCTTTAAATGTTTAGGTTTTCGACGGGTATGTATTATTTCGTAACGATCCCCTAATTGATAGGTTTATGTACGAAGATACCCACACAAGAAATATCAATACAGCCATCCGAGAACTTTGCGTTATTTATTTTCCCCCTTTAATGGGGTAACTTAGGCCATTAGTTGCGGCCGGCCAATTCCAGGAGGGTCGGCGTG
The DNA here is from genome assembly GCA_917563855.2 of Limnephilus lunatus. Taxonomy (NCBI): domain Eukaryota; kingdom Metazoa; phylum Arthropoda; class Insecta; order Trichoptera; family Limnephilidae; genus Limnephilus; species Limnephilus lunatus. The sequence goes on along the minus strand of OU830597.1, from coordinate 64,963,981 downwards.
TATTGCCTTGGCCAAACGGGATATGTGGGCTAATGCTACATGCTGGAATTAAATTGTTATTTTATATATCATTCACATCACTAAATAACAATAAAAATGAAGATCTAATTATTACTTAATTAATTATAAATATTTTTTTATTAGTTAAATCATGCACGACAAGGTGATTTAAACAGCGAAATTTTATTTAATAATAAAAATAAAAACATTTGTTTGTCAATAGTGTTAAGATTTGTAGGGTCCTTCTTCTTCAAATAATAAATATTCCACGAGATGAGTACTGAGTTATTTTGTTTACAATTTAGGTTTGACATTATATTTTAACTCATTTACATGTTTTAAATGCGACAGATTATTCTTGGTGTCGGTTCCCGGTTCAAGAGAATGAAAGGCCAATAATTGGTGTGTTATTCAATTATTTTACAGAAAAGAGGCAGAAACTAAAGGAACTGGCTCTTTTATAAAAAAATCAATAAGTTAACAAAACTCTTAGCGAAGGCTTGTAATGGTCCGCCACTCTTGGCTTTTGACTCCAATTGTGATGAACCTTACCTAGCTGATTTACTTTTCTAAGCTTCTACCTCGTAGTTTAAATCTCGTAGCTCCTGTCTCGTAGCCACGCTCATAATTCTACCCTTATGTCCTACTGATCACACCACTAGGTATGATGGCCTGACTCAACCCTCCTTTCGGTTTATTTCTACCTCAGGCTCGTGATTTTTAAACCCCTATACCTTATAATCTAGCTAAACCTACCCTATCTTCTTAAATCCCTGCGATTTTCTCACAGTAATCAAGATTTAAGATTTTAGTTCACATTATTTCTATAATCTGTAATTGTGTAATTAAGTGTAATTTTTTTGTTTTAGATTTTACATCTGTTTGCATACTTAATATGCACACATATGTAGAGAAGATAATGTATTACGTGTGGTAACCCATAGATTCTTTTAGAGAAAGGGTGAGAATTTTCCGATCAATTTATTTATTATTATTTTAGAATATTTAACCGAGTTTGATAAACTACCCCCGCCCTAAACCTTGTGTCTATTTGATTTCCATAGGAATTTAGTGTGTTTATTTAATTCTTCCTATCACCGCTGATACATCGATAACATAAACAACAGTTAATAAATTAAACATTTCAAGAAAGCAAACCTTACCTTAGGATGATCGAACTCGAAGGTCCAGTTTTCTCAATTGAAGTCCTTGTCTGCAACTTCTCCTAACATAATGTGTTTGTAGTCATAGTTAGTGCTATTGGTTAGTATTCGCAAAATTGTTGAAAGAGCAGGAATGGAGGGATATGGGGAGGGGATAATATGTTTGCTGAAAAGTCGGCACCTCCGCTAACCAAGTGAAAACCGATGAACAACAATTTCAAACCGGATTCTCCCAAGTACGTTTGCTAAGCTTATCCTTAAGTCCGAGTTTTACTCTCTTCGACGAGCGTCTCTTGTTACGAAAGGGGCTCTTCACGCCAGATGGGGGAATACCAAGTCTTCATGCCGTTTTTCTGCCTCACTCCGACTTCCATCTCCGCCGGATTGAATTTAACTCTACTGAGTCTAGAAGGGGTATTTCATGTCTTCCCTTATCATGCCTCTATCCGTTAAATGTGGCGTAAGCTTGTGACGGGCAGATCCTTCCTCCCACGTAACCGACCCAGCGTTACATTCCACCTCTGACTAGCTGACATAAAACTCACCTCGTGAACCTTATGTTTGCTTTCAGGTTCGACAAGACTCACGGTATGCAAATAACCTGTGGCTTTAATGCCGCGTCAGCGTACTGTCCGCATACGTCCTTCCTCTTCCCCGCATGCCCACCTCGACAATACCGCCACAAGATCAAAGCCGTCCGTTCGAGAAAGGTTGACACTTACATTTCCAGATGGCTCATACCTACATACAGAAGCCTTGAAGTTTACGTTCGAAGACAAGTTAGGATTCAGGACTGTATGAGTATTTGAACACCAGTGTTGTTTAAATGAGGTCACTAGCTCCTCGTGTGTTAGGTATTTAGGATAATGGGTATTTATGGGTTCTTGGATACCTACTTCCTATAAGAAAGATTTAAAAATGAGATAAATCAAGTCGACATTGAATCAATGACCTCCTGAATAATTGTGATGTGCTCTCTTAGAGTCTGAAGCTAGTCGCAGTACTTTACTTTGCGAAATTTTTGCATGCTGAATCAATGCTAACTATTGGCGGTCGCTCTAGTAAAATCAAGTCGTTTAGAATTGAGTGAATTTAAACGTCAATGTCGCCTTCACATATTGACCGCAGATTTCATCTCAAGCTATAATTGATAAACTTGTCCCTGACGTTAAGTTTTGTTTTGTTTATTCGTTAATGAATTTAGGTGACTGGGTCAATGGATGGCCTTGAACTCAAATCGAAATTTTGGTACACTATCGAAGGTCATATAACCATACCCTAATCGTGCTAGTGAAAAGAAACGATAGGTATTTATCTTACAAATACGCTAAGATACCAAAATTGATTTAGTGATGCGTTTCTATCTAATTATGTGTTAAGTATTTGTTTAGCAACATTTCATTCTGTATGGGAGGTGTGACATGCGAATGCTAATAAATTGGTTAGTTATTTATTTACCCTTACTTGGCGTTACGTCCATCAGTGTCAGGATATCCACAGGAACCTGTAAAAGCTTAAATATTGTAAGGACTCACCAAGCTCTAATGTCTTAATTTCAGCTCCCCCGGGTTACTATCATCGGCGAGAAACTTATTAGAGCATCCAGACTACCTGTGTAACTTATCGCACTTTTATTTCGACTTCCCACTTTTAACGATTTAATCCTACAAGATCCGGAACTCATCTCCTACCTTTCTCCTTTGAATAGATCTCTGATGTAAAAAATCCTCACGTTTTCCTTTAATATCTGCCGTTATTATTGAAGAAGAACGATCCTATCTAATTAACCCCGACAACCCTCACCTCCCTCCCCTTTCCTTCCATATTTGATTCCAATCTAAAGAGGGGAATCGATTCTTAATAATCGTTTGCTCGAATATTATTTTATTATGTGGTGTATAACTATACCTATTTACTCTTTAATAAATTAATTTATTAATTTGAATTTCCTTTAAATTTGTATTATTCCACTTTATAAAAATATTTAAGTTTTATTTTTTTTTTTTTCTCAATTTAAATTATATATTTTTTTTCATAACAACTAAAGATTTTCTTTAAATTTGAATTATTCCACTTAAGGACAAAGCTAAAGTTTTATTTATGTTTCCAATTTGAACTAGAATCCCTTTGTAACGAATAACTAAATATTATTCGTCACTCAGATTACAACAAAACTGAAAGAACCCCTTCCACTTTATTTTATAACACTTTTGTTTAGCAGCAAATTAATCACTTGGATTATTCATTTAAACTTCGGCTAAGTATTTTCCAGATTTCGGATCAATTATTATTATTGCGTTGTCACCTAACGATAATTAATATCTCGTAATAAAATTTCCAACTTTCGACCTAAACGTAAATTTTTTATTTAATGAAACTTATTAGACTGTAATTTTCTTTATATAACCTCGGACTAAATAACTCTATTTTAACCTTCATAGAACAAATTTAAAGCAATTCAAACACACTATATTAAACTCCTCCCGCATTGAACTTGTAATTAATTAATTAATTATTAGATTTTATTGAATCGGAAATTATTGCAAACACTGATTTTAGATTTATTATAAGATCATACACTCCGTTAAATTGCACGATTAACCCTATCCGGGCACTTCACTCCCTGTTTTATCAAAGTATAAAACTGATTGTAGACTCTATTTTACCACTGTATTTTTAAAGTATAAAACTGACTCTATTTTTCCACTGTATTTTTAAAGTATAAAACTGACTTTATTTTTCCACTGTATTTTTAAAGTATAAAACTGACTTTATTTTTCCACTGTATTTTTAAAGTATAAAACTGACTACTTTTCCACTGTATTTTTAAAGTATAAAAACTGATTCTAGACTCTATTAATTAATTACCAGGGTAATTCTCACGACATGCGCGACGTTTTAATCAACCTTGCTAGTTGTCGAAGGACTCCCCGAATCATCCCAAACATGCTAATTTATACCCATCACAGCTCCAAAAGGGCATAATCGTATATTCCTTGACGAGGAATTATAATCTGTAATCACTCGAAATTTTTTGAAAACCCCATCTCGTTATCGTTTGTTCCTACATAAGCTCTTTCGATTTTTCCTCTTCCTAAATCTCGGTTCGTCCCACAACTTTGTCTCGCTTCTCTAAGGTTTTTAGTCCCGGACTTAGTAAGCTGCCATCCAGTTTGCCCATTTTCCACATGTCTTCTGTCTTCATAATATGTTTTATAAACATGGTTTTAATCTTGTTTTTTTTTTCCAATTTGAACATGCCCATAAGTGATCTGCTAAAACTGTGTTTTAATTGGCATAAATATTAGGGAAAACGTAGATTCTTCAGTCTCCTAGTTTTAAACGCTAGTTGTCCTGTATAAATTTCCACGAAAATTATTTCTTTTCCCCTAGTCTACGTAAGCAATTATGTCTCAGAACCGTATTTCCATTATTTATGTGGCATATTCAACTTTTCCATTTTCCCACCTAATTTTCCTTCAAGTAACGGTGTTTTAACAACTATTCTTAAATGATTTTCCCTTCGTTGTTAATAAGGAATCATATCCTGGTTCCGTATCTACTCTACTTATAACGTTTTGAGTTTTTCCCATCTCCTTATCTGAGTTTTCCGGTTATGTCGGTTTTCCGTTCTCTCCCCCCACTCCTAACCCAATGATCCCTTATTGAAATTTGACGTTTGCCTTTTCGCCGTGATTCCATCTCCCGCTAAAACCCTTTTTTTCCTTTTTTGATATATTATTTATGGTGTTTTCCGGCCCACTAACTATTCCTATCCTGGAATATCTGTCAAGTTAACTACTTCAATCAAATTCCGCCCAATTTTCCATCTCTCTCTTGTTCAAAATCCCATAAACTGCAAGCCCTGACGTGTGTATACATTACGATTTCTACATACTTGGCGATAAATCCATTTTAATGTGTTTATAATTAAATTTTACGGAAATTCTATAATCTAAATACTAGGTAAGAGCAATGTTAATTTTTATGACCCTTTTTAATGGATAATGGGCCTTAAACAAACAAAAGGCATGTTCGAATATTCCTTGTTTATATCAACAATATACATGTGGGGTCGACAACCATTGTAATGTTTCATTTTCCCTCGCAGTCTCGTGTAACTTTATGTTATGATCCCTATTTTAATTACGTAAAATGACTCCTTTTTATGAATTAAATCTATCGCAATGTTTGCAGTATTTCCACCCCCCCCTAGGTATACTATTCCAATTCCTTTCCAAGCACCTGCTACTGCACCAAACCCTTGTTTCGTCCTCTTGTTCAATCATTAAACTCTAAATCTTTTTGAAATTTTCCTTCCCAATTCGCTTTCCTAATCTCTCCGTTCCGTCTAGAATTGATAACAATAATTTTCCATTGTGTTATGTATATTCATTTTCTTTTCGTACGTTTTTCCTCGAATTTAGCCTCTCGGCCGTCATATGTAGTTATTCTATAATTGAGAATCCTCCCGCAAGCATGCCCCGTTGTCCCCGCGTTTTCCACTCAATATATTACTGATAAAATTTTTTATCGTTATCCAAGTGTATTTTTCCGCAACTAAAAACGCTCTAATGCACTCGAAACTAAGGTCTCCCGACCCCTTGAAGGTACCCTTTATTAATAACATTACTTGGGTTCGTTGTACTAAAAACCTTGAATAGTTCGATATTTATCTCTTAGTTCATTCAACCCTGATCTCTGTGAGAACGTCTAGACCATAAATTTCTTCACTAATCACTCGGGTCAAAGTACAATCCTTTGTGTCCAAAATGGGCACGACCCCCTTCTTGCTGATAGGCTGAGTTGATTTTTAATTGCTTTTCCTGCTATTTAATTGGTTGTCTCAACTCTCGCGTTTAAAATCGTCCCTAAACCTGGGGTTCCCGTTAAATATCGATCTCATCACCATCTGTGTATATTTAAGGCAACTATAATACATCAACTTAACAATACCTCTTTTTTTCGAGCAAGTTTTGAATTTGACCATACAGATGTCGTAGCACTGCGCTTTTCTCCTTAGAATAAAAAAAAATTCTCGTAGGCCTTCTCGTAAATTGGAGGTTACCATTCATCACAGGCTCGAACCTTTTAAGAAGGATAATTGATATAGAGGGTGTGATAAACCCCCCCCTACTCCCTTTCGAAGTAAAACCTATATTTTAATTTCCAATTGCTGCTACAGTGCTACAGCTACAGGCGCAACCCCGCCCGGCCTTTAAAAGCTCGTAGCTCGCCCGTTCTCGCGTCTCTCCCCTGCAGTTCTTTTGCAGCGCCTTCTCAACCCCATCACGTAATACTTTTATGCAAACGTGACGAGATGCTTCTAATTAATCAATTTGTAATTAACCCCACAACTTTGTGTACTTTTTTGTTTTAGTGGTTTGGTATAGTTAATCCAATTTAATTAATAATTTATTTGTGGTAAACCCTTGTTCTTTTAGGTATGGCGTGTTACAATTTGCAAGGCTTCGAATAACAATGACTGGGTCTGACTAACTTGAAAAATAACTAATTATCTATCTATATTCATCCAGCTTCCTCCCCTAGCACCTGTTATACACCTACGCTCATCGACGACTATTTTTATTGAGTAATCTGTATTTTTTTTCTCCTAGCATCTAGTAAATAAATTTACATTTATACGGCGAATTGAGAAGATCCTACCTTTCGATGCGATGTCGCGTGCTCTCTGCGGATCTATAAAATGCTATCATGAAAATAATTTGACATTTATGTATATTCTAACAAAAGATTTACACTCAAAGCAGTACGGCGTGCAATAATTCTACACTCACAGTTCTAGATGCAGTTTGTTAGTTAGCTAGCTTGTTTTATTTTGTTAATTTGATTCTACGGGTAGGTATTTTGGATTAACATGAGACAGAACATGTGCTGTTTAAATAATTGGACTCCTACATAGCCCAACTGATAAGGTGATGGTCATAGACCGCCAAATCAGATTCCAATTCCAACTCCTCCAGAGAATGTTAAGGTCGCAAGCGACGAATGAAAATCGACATGTTTTGCCTCCTGTCAGGAGAGGGTTTGATGTGTGTTTCTGGATCATAGAGTGGTAATGGGAATAATATCGACTAATACGCCGCCAAATTATAAATGTGTTGATGATGATGATGAAAGGTCATCTCATACCGTTTGATATGAGGGTCTGCTCCGATAAATGGCGTGATAGCCGATGTCAGGAACTGTTCAGGAAATGTGTGGGTGGCACGAGGTTTTGGAACGTGACATCCTACTCTGGATTGATGATGATGTTGAAGTTCTTCAGCATGCCGATGACTTGAGTTCCATTAACTCCTAAAGCATCGGCATAAACATTAAACCGAAGTTGATTAGACAATCGGCAATGTCAGGAGATCGGTGGGGCCGCTCTCTCCTCTGATCTGGCGATGTATGAATTTAATTAAGGAAGATTTTGATGTCACCGACCCTCGCCTTGGCAGTCACTCATGTCCTCAATAGTCCCGTTCTCCGTCCAGCACGCCGCCTCGAACCAGTAGAAATAATGATTACGTTTTTCCTAGGCACGCTACAGAAACATGCGCCAGCCTGCAATCGCGATGGTCATCAGTGATGTTTGATTTGAATGAAAAATACATCCTCTCGCATAACATACACAAGCGTAACTTGGGACCTTCCCCGATATGGTGTCACGGGCATATGCTCTACGATAGGCGTACCCCAAGCTCAAACTCAAATATCAGCTCAAAGAAGGAATGTCAAGCTCGGTTTCCAGGGTGCCGGGTCCGAGAATGAAAGGCACCAGGTCGTGAATCTGGCTTCCTTTCCTTCTATTTCCCCTGCTGCGCTTTCGTCCAGAGTACATTCCCACCCTGATGCTGGATGATCCCTATTCCTAGTGTGAGGGAGTTAAGAAAACTTATCCGGATTCCAACAAAGAAACGTCGAACCAGTAGAAATATTGATTACGTTTTTCCTAGGCACGTTACAGAAACATGCGCCAGCCTGCAATCGCGATGGTCATCGGTATTTGATTTGAATGAAAAATACGTCCTCTCGCATAACATACACAAGCGTAACTTGGGACCTTCCCCGATATGTTGTCACGGGCATATGCTCTACGATAGGCGTACCCCAAGCTCAAACTCAAAAATCAGCTCAAAGAAAGGAATGTCAAGCTCGGCGTCCAGGGTGCTGGGTCCAAGAATGAAAGGCACCAGGTCGTGAATCTGGCTTCCCTTCCTTCTATTTCCCCGGCTGCGCTTTCGTCCAGAGTACATTCCCACCCTGATGCTGGATGATCCCTATTCCTAGTGTGAGGGAGTTAAGAAAACTTATCCGGATTCCAACAAAGAAACGTCGAACCAGTAGAAATATTGATTACGTTTTTCCTAGGCACGTTACAGAAACATGCGCCAGCCTGCAATCGCGATGGTCATCGGTATTTGATTTGAATGAAAAATACGTCCTCTCGCATAACATACACAAGCGTAACTTGGGACCTTCCCCGATATGTTGTCACGGGCATATGCTCTACGATAGGCGTACCCCAAGCTCAAACTCAAAAATCAGCTCAAAGAAAGGAATGTCAAGCTCGGCGTCCAGGGTGCTGGGTCCAAGAATGAAAGGCACCAGGTCGTGAATCTGGCTTCCCTTCCTTCTATTTCCCCGGCTGCGCTTTCGTCCAGAGTACATTCCCACCCTGATGCTGGATGATCCCTATTCCTAGTGTGAGGGAGTTAAGAAAACTTATCCGGATTCCAACAAAGAAACGTCGAACCAGTAGAAATATTGATTACGTTTTTCCTAGGCACGTTACAGAAACATGCGCCAGCCTGCAATCGCGATGGTCATCGGTATTTGATTTGAATGAAAAATACGTCCTCTCGCATAACATACACAAGCGTAACTTGGGACCTTCCCCGATATGTTGTCACGGGCATATGCTCTACGATAGGCGTACCCCAAGCTCAAACTCAAATATCAGCTCAAAGAAGGAATGTCAAGCTCGGTTTCCAGGGTGCCGGGTCCGAGAATGAAAGGCACCAGGTCGTGAATCTGGCTTCCTTTCCTTCTATTTCCCCTGCTGCGCTTTCGTCCAGAGTACATTCCCACCCTGATGCTGGATGATCCCTATTCCTAGTGTGAGGGAGTTAAGAAAACTTATCCGGATTCCAACAAAGAAACGTCGAACCAGTAGAAATATTGATTACGTTTTTCCTAGGCACGTTACAGAAACATGCGCCAGCCTGCAATCGCGATGGTCATCGGTATTTGATTTGAATGAAAAATACGTCCTCTCGCATAACATACACAAGCGTAACTTGGGACCTTCCCCGATATGTTGTCACGGGCATATGCTCTACGATAGGCGTACCCCAAGCTCAAACTCAAAAATCAGCTCAAAGAAAGGAATGTCAAGCTCGGCGTCCAGGGTGCTGGGTCCAAGAATGAAAGGCACCAGGTCGTGAATCTGGCTTCCCTTCCTTCTATTTCCCCGGCTGCGCTTTCGTCCAGAGTACATTCCCACCCTGATGCTGGATGATCCCTATTCCTAGTGTGAGGGAGTTAAGAAAACTTATCCGGATTCCAACAAAGAAACGTCGAACCAGTAGAAATATTGATTACGTTTTTCCTAGGCACGTTACAGAAACATGCGCCAGCCTGCAATCGCGATGGTCATCGGTATTTGATTTGAATGAAAAATACGTCCTCTCGCATAACATACACAAGCGTAACTTGGGACCTTCCCCGATATGTTGTCACGGGCATATGCTCTACGATAGGCGTACCCCAAGCTCAAACTCAAATATCAGCTCAAAGAAGGAATGTCAAGCTCGGTTTCCAGGGTGCCGGGTCCGAGAATGAAAGGCACCAGGTCGTGAATCTGGCTTCCTTTCCTTCTATTTCCCCTGCTGCGCTTTCGTCCAGAGTACATTCCCACCCTGATGCTGGATGATCCCTATTCCTAGTGTGAGGGAGTTAAGAAAACTTATCCGGATTCCAACAAAGAAACGTCGAACCAGTAGAAATATTGATTACGTTTTTCCTAGGCACGTTACAGAAACATGCGCCAGCCTGCAATCGCGATGGTCATCGGTATTTGATTTGAATGAAAAATACGTCCTCTCGCATAACATACACAAGCGTAACTTGGGACCTTCCCCGATATGTTGTCACGGGCATATGCTCTACGATAGGCGTACCCCAAGCTCAAACTCAAAAATCAGCTCAAAGAAAGGAATGTCAAGCTCGGCGTCCAGGGTGCTGGGTCCAAGAATGAAAGGCACCAGGTCGTGAATCTGGCTTCCCTTCCTTCTATTTCCCCGGCTGCGCTTTCGTCCAGAGTACATTCCCACCCTGATGCTGGATGATCCCTATTCCTAGTGTGAGGGAGTTAAGAAAACTTATCCGGATTCCAACAAAGAAACGTCGAACCAGTAGAAATATTGATTACGTTTTTCCTAGGCACGTTACAGAAACATGCGCCAGCCTGCAATCGCGATGGTCATCGGTATTTGATTTGAATGAAAAATACGTCCTCTCGCATAACATACACAAGCGTAACTTGGGACCTTCCCCGATATGTTGTCACGGGCATATGCTCTACGATAGGCGTACCCCAAGCTCAAACTCAAAAATCAGCTCAAAGAAAGGAATGTCAAGCTCGGCGTCCAGGGTGCTGGGTCCAAGAATCAAAGGCACCAGGTCGTGAATCTGGCTTCCCTCCCTTCTATTTCCCCGGCTGCGCTTTCGTCCAGAGTACATTCCCACCCTGATGCTAAATGATCCCTACTTCTAGTGTGAGGGAGTTAGTAAAAGGTTTGCTACTTATGTAGGTGGATATAACGCATTACGCTTAAAATATGATTACCTACCGACGGCTTCATTCAACCGACAATGTGAAAGTTTTTGCTAAATCGAATATATCGAATGAAATATACCTACCTAAGCGTAAACCAAAAGGTGATGATTATACGATAAGATATCGAACCAAGTTTACGTATAGTCCTATGTAATAGATTTGTTGTGATGCCTAAAATTTGGAATAAGATATGGGAAATTTTTAGGAGTGGGAATTTAATTATGTCAGATTTTGTTAGTAAACAAAGGTGCCCATGCTATGCACCATTATATAAACTGTTAAATTACCTAATGCTTTTTTTTCTAAAACCCTTTCCTGAATACAGTCCCCTAGCTACGTTTAAAATATTATTGCGAGACTCGTAAATAATAATTATCACCTCAAAGGCGCTTTACACATTAATTTATACCTATATTCTATACCTCTGTATTTTGTTACCCATTATGTATTGGAGAATACCCAGTAACCTAGTTTTCTCGACCACCAACAAAGCACTTTTAAAGGATTTTATTATTGTTTTGTGGTTTCAAAATCCCGTCTTTTAAATGAAGTCTCTCGTCTAAGATTTATTGCCCGAAAGCGCACTTTGTGTTTCAAATGCTATTTAGTTAATTGTATCCCTAAATTATTATTTTACAACGGTCTTGTCTCAAGAAATCGTCGCCGGTCAACCCGGAAACGTGCAAAGCTCATTGTTCCCCAACATCGACAAAAAAAGGTCCTAGATTCCTAAGGCTTGTATATAAACCCTAATTGACTCTTTCCTGCAAGGCCCGTACTGAATATGTTAATAATTTTATTCAAACTTACCAAATTCGCCATGTTGCACAAAATAATTTCACAAATCAATTCACTACAATAATATTTAATTCAAACAAGCACTTCTAAACCACAACCCGTCATGCAGTTATTTATTCCAAGATGCAGCCGTCAAACACAATTCTCGCGTCGATTTGTTGTGTTTAATAAAGACGAACTATCCTTTGTTCAATTAAAATGAAACATCCCCGATTCAGAAGCACCGAGCTGGTCCCCTCGCGACTACCATCCCTTAATTTAATGAACTATCCCCGGTTTACGCGCACAGAGCTATTCTACAGTTTATCAAAACTCCGATGATTTTAATCCCGACCGCTCGCCTCCAGGTTCTTTCCCCGACTGTCTCCTTTCGTCCAGAGTGCATTCCCACCCTGTGGCTCCCCAATCATCTCCTTGTGTGGTTTCAATAATTTATTAGCCACTTCTTCAAATCTTAAGTGATAAGCACATCTCCCAATATGCATATATCAACGTTTAATAGTCAAAAAATGTCACACTCTAACTATTATTTCAGAGAATTTTGTGTAGGAACCATGTTCGCTTTTTTTTCCGGTGTAAACTAATTTTGTCTGCGCCGGAGTCATAAAGTATCCCAATAACGCTTAAAAGAAGAGCTCAGTGGCGCACTTCAATTCACTACTCGTCCTAATTGCTTGCGTCGACTTTATTGGTTATATAATAACATTATATAAACATTGTCTGTACACGTTTTTGTTCTTTCTGCGTGCGTCACTATTTAACGAATTCTGCAATCTTATTTTGACAAATATGTTAAATATTTTAACCCCTAATCGGCGCGTCGCTCTAGTATATTTAAATGTACCAAGATTAATCTTTATTGCCTAGTTTTCAATTCCCTACTGCCATAGAAAATTCACAAGACAATTGCTTCGCAAATCAATTTGCTCGCGTTAAAGTCACCACTCGGGCAAACATTCATCGGCCGCCCCTGACTTGATAATCGACCTGAAAAAATCCCTCTAAATGTTCTTCTGGGTTCCTTCTTAGTTTTGTGAAGAATGGCCTTTGCCGGGGTTCGCATGCACTTGGGCTACGCAAACACATGTGGTTATTTAATGGTCCGGACCCATAAATCTCCCCCAAGAATTGGAAACAGAGAATCATATGCTGAAACCATTCCATGTTACAAAATTAAATATATTTCTAAATCGATCTCTCAATTTTAAAGGAATTATTTCGTAGGCCCAAAGGCGAGATCATCACAAGGGCAATAATAATAATACAATAGTAATTTAGAAATAATTCAATTGAAAATATGCAATTGTGTTTATTAATGTTAACTCATTGCGAATAATAACTGGAGCGATGCAGTCGTCGCCCATCAATTCCCTTCAAGTGGAATGTTCTGATCCCCCACTTTATTTAAGGCGACAACTGTTTGCTGACAAATTTGTTCTTAAATGTTTAAATTCTAAATGTCATCAGGTTATTCCCAGAGTTTCGTTGTTCAAAGACTCAACACATTCATCTACAATCAGAGCTCGAACTAAACCTCTTCCTGCCATCTGTAAAAATTTTCGCTCTCTCTCAGAGCTTCAAATTATCCAAAATGATCTTCTTCCACTATACAAATTAAAATATAGTCACGTCACCCTATCCCCAACAATTTTGGAAGGGATCGGCATCCTTAAAAGTCATTCCAATCTCCCAGCCCGTACTGTTAATAATATGTTCAATGACATTATTTCTTCTAAATGGCCCAACTCTTCTCTTTTATTTACTGATGGCTCCAAATCTCCTGACTCTCCTAACTGTGGTATTGGTATTAACGTTTACCACAATAATTCTAATGATAGAATATTTTATTCAATTTCAAACCAATTTTCAATATTCTCTGCTGAGTGCATTGCAATAATTGAAGCACTCAAATATATAATCAAAAATAATTGTGAACATTCCCTTGTTCTCTCTGACTCTCTCAGTTCCCTCCAAAAACTTAAATCCTGTCCTCTTCTTCATCCTGATGATCACTTTGTATGCCTCGTTAGAGTGCTGATAGCCTCCATTCAAAGCTCTGGAAAAACCGTAATTCTTGTTTGGATCCCTGGACACATTGGCATAGTGGGTAACGATATTGCAGATTCTTTGGCAAAATAAGGAGCGTCCAACCCTATTGTTACCCTCGTAAACCATATTCCCCTATCTGATATTTTTTCCATCATCAAAGATAGATCCCGCAATGTTTGGACAGAGTATTGGAATATTGCCAGTCAATCCAAGGGAGCTCGCTACGCCTCAATATAAAGGACTATCCCATCAAAACCGTGGTTTCAAAAATTTCCCCATTTTTCCAAAAAAAAAATTTCCTCACTTATTCGAATGAGAATCGGTCATTGTTCCGTTCCTTCTCACCTTTTTAAAATTCACATCCTTGACTCCCCAGATTGTACGTTCTGTGGTCTAGATGTGGGCTCTTTAGATCACATATTTTTTGGTTGTCCCTCTCTAAATAAATATCCTCTCTTCTATCAAGCGTTATCTAAAATTGCCTCCCCTCCATTCAACATTTCATCTCTTCTAAGTCTGAACTCGACTCCAATCTTCCATATAATTCTGAAATTTGTACATTTAAATAAAATTAATATATAAATTCACCTTTCCCTTTCTCTGTAATTTTAAATGATGGCCTAGAACACCCTTGAAGGGTGAAAGCCAGAAATAATTAAATAAAAAAAAAATGTTAACTCGTGTCAGCCCTGCTCGGCAAGCAATCAAGCATATGAATTTTGATAACCACAACGGATACGCACTTATTTCCTATTAATAAAAAAATTATATTATTAAGTGAAAATGACCTACTAACCGTACTACCTGCACTATCACCAATGTCCGAAACGTTGGCTAAAAAGGAGGTAGGGCAGCATGGCATAATACTCTAAAAAATAAATAATGACATTTTTTTTTAAAGTATATTTATTCAGTTTAAATTTTACTATATTTTATCTTACAAATCTTACGAAACTGATCAATCAGTTTGATGGTAAGAAATCTACAATTTTTTCTAATTAATTAATACTATGTACTTTTAAGTTTTACATTGTAATTACTAAACATAATACTTAATATAAAAATACTAATTATTATAAAATACTAATTATTATTATGTTTATGAATTGCGTTGTAGTATATATTTTACACGGCACAAAAAAACGGTGAGAAAAACATTAAAAAAAACTGTATTATGTACTTTCATGTTCTACGGAGGTAGAATGATTTAACTTTTGTTTTGATTTTTGAATAAGATGTCTAATTTTTAATATTTTCAGGTAATGCGTTAAATATTTTCCGGAATTTTATGCCTTTTTGTTCTATCACCGTATATATTTTGAGATTTATTAATAATAAACATTTGTGCTTCTCTATTCCTAGTAGGGTAGTTGTGGTTTACAGGTTTTTTGAATTCTGTAATCCAGAATTCATCTAGCGTTAATTGGTAATCTACCTTACTGTGTAACTGTATAGAAAGGACATTACACAAGGAGAAAGTTTTTTTATAATCGCCTTCACATAATTGAACTTTTTTTTGCCTGATATCAATTTTAGGAAACGGATTTGTAATTGTTCTATTTTATTTAAGTACGTTTTGTACGTCAATCCGTAACTATTTATTGCGTATCCTATAATTAATTCTGCTAATGTGTTGTATGTATAGTATAAAATATATAAAATAAATTCTAAAGTCGTAGTGGAGCCAATATATTCTTCAGATTTTTCTGTATCCATAGTGGAACCAATATCTTTTTCTGATTTTTCTGTATCTAGATATCAATTGAGTTTCGCTAATATTGTCTTCATTTAATTAAATCAGAAAAAGATAGTGGAACCAATATCTTTTTCTGAATTTTCTGTAACCAGATTATGATTGAGTTTCGCTAAGATTGTCTTCATTTAATTAAATAATTTATTTTTATTAACGAAGTTTTTTAGGTGGTAAAATTTCCCTAATATGGATCTTAATATGGATTGGTTTTTTGTGTGCAAACAATCATATGAATGACTTTTTATATGCGATTCCTTATCCTGACAACTTGCATATGGTCAGTGTATAAACATATATTTGTTTTTTTTGCGTTAATAATAATGCCATTGTCGTGGGACCATTTAATTATGTTATGTAGGTCTGCTTGAAAAATTTCCTCAATTTTTTCTGGATTTTTGTCAGCACATATAATGCAAGTATCGTCTTCATAAGGACCTACTGTTCACATTTCAGATGATTGAAAGCTTCTTAAAAAAACACGAATACCTTACGTAATAAAAAATACGAACCACAAATTGACCTTAAAATAATAATGTTTTGGTAGTTAGGAAGTTAATTTCAAATGTATAACTTTATATTTAGGTTAGCATCCCTGTAATTATTATTAACGTGTGGGTAATTCACACAAATGCAAAGCAAATTAATTCTCCGGGCTCCAGCGTGTGACCATTAGTTTTCTTCCAAATGGGAAAGTACCTGCAGCGGGAAATGCACAAAGTTCGGTATACTGTTGCTAGAACTATTACGAACAAAACTGCATTCATAACTCCAAACCGCCAAAATTTCACAAACGCCCTTTTGCTTTTGTGTTACTCTGTGCTCAATACAAAACTATCTATTACTACCTGCTGTGTTCGGGTTGTATAATAGTTGTCCTAGTCTTTGTTCATAAAATCATCAAATATGAACTTTTGGAATGTATATTGAATTATTGCGTATTAGCAATGTGATTTTTTAATCATAAGTATTCGATTTGTGATAATTTTCTCCGAGTATATACATCCGCAGTTAAAATTTTAAAAGACAATATGACATACTTTTGATTCGTGGTTTTTTATTCTCTCCTGAACAATGTTTCATGTCACATTCGCGGTATTGTATACCAAAAAACGATTTGTACTTACCGAAGCTGGAAAGGTTTAGCGGTGTAAATATCATTTGCATTAAGTACATTGAGGGTTTTTTATTTTTTTATTTAACATATAAAAAAAATATCGGGATCGGAAGCGCCTTGTTTCACGTAGATATAAAGCGTATTTAAATATTGCTTACGATTTAATAGACGGATATCACTTTTGCGGTAATAAGTGACTCTTGTATCTGAAAACAACAGGAATTTATATTATTTAGACTTACGTTTTTCTTAATGGGAAAAACTCTTTTCCGTGGTCGGGAAATCGTTAGTGCTAGGACTCTTTTTGTGTAGCAAACCAATTTTCACAGCCGAATGGAAAGCAATGACAATAAACGCTTTTTTCCTAAAAGAAGGTTCTATAGTTCATTTGAAAAAAGTTAATAGGATAGAGCCATTTGAACCTTTCAAGATATTGATAGAAAATTTAAAGGTGAAGCCACTCGATGGGACCACGACAAAGTTTTTATTTTACTGCTTATACCTGCGTGCTTTTTACTAGATTGCTTGAGATTAGATCTGACAAATGCTAAATAATTTAAAGGATGGGGAAAACAAATTACAGCTTGAAGGTAAAATTTAAGTATTAAAAACATAAATTGATTTTGCGGCATTCAAATTGCAAACATGTGGCTCGTGAGTGCGAAATGTTTTGCAGTAAATTTAAAAAAAAAATATTTAGAAACAGCTGACCATGTAGTTCCACATGATTTCATTGTTTCACATATGTAGGCTTAAAAGAGAAAGGTCTAGCCGCATGACTAAGCTCTATACATAAAATAGTTTAAACTAGTATCCTCTTTCTCGGTGAGTTCAATTCCCACATGATGAGTAGTTTGTAGCTTGTTTAGATGCCCACATGAACATATTTTTTTTGTGAGCGTGAGATATGTTATCGATTGTAAAGTACCTACCTAATGCAAACGTTTAAAGAACTAATAACTCAGCATATACCTGAATCTGAATATAAGAGGAGAGTGGAACATGAACATAATACTAGGTTCACAAATAATGAAGGAATGCTTGTTCCAAAATATAACATGACTACGGACGGCAAACCCTGGAATATAATGTACCCAAAATATTTAACATGTTACCAAGTAATATAAAAATTGCGATTCTACAAATAGATTGCGATATATGCTGAAAATATGGTTACTACACAGAGATGGTTTATACTAAGTCTGTGTGGTGTTAATTGTGACAATCTGTATATTTATAGTAATAAAATTATGTATATGTAATTAAATTGTAAATGAAGATTAAAATCGTGTTGATAAGCTGCTCAGTTGCGTTTTAACGGGAATAAACGATAAACCATAAAAATAAATAAAAAAAACGGCAAACAAAGTTGATTTGACTCTTTTAAAAATATTTCACGAATTAAAATGCTTTCATACATTTGTATACAATTAAACAATGGATCTCTGTAGTTTTAGATTTTCATGGTTCTAACTGTATAATATATAGTACAATATATCATAATAAATAATAAACTTTATTTTTACATGCGTCGCAGAACAAAAGAGCAAATTAATTAAAAATCTCATCGATATCAGATTGCAACTTCAACATAGATATCATCTAATGAAGCGGGTAATCTAAACGTATTTAAATTAGAGGTCAATAAACGTGCAGGTTGCTGGTAATGTAATTAAATACGAAATTGTTCCACATTTCCTTTCATTTCTAAAAATATTTTGGTAGTTTCTTAATGTCAAATTATTGAAGATTTAAAAATGAATGCATATTAATATGTCGGTCGACATAAGTAACATTGCCTAATCGGTTTACCCACATTATATTTCATAAAGACAAGACACAACGTTTTTTTTTCAAATCTTTTATATTTAATAAATAAAAAGAAATGAAAAAAAAACAAATAAAAATTAAGTAAAAAGGCGTGAAACCTGGAACGTGTGCAATATTAAATTAACAAAAAATTTAACAAAACAAAAAACGGCTTAAAAAAATGCACTAAAAAGTATAAAAATAATTTTGTACGATTTTTATTTTTGGAGTCGGTGTCAGCCAAGGTAACAACATACATAGGTAGTTAAAGGTGAGATGTGGAGATCTTGGCTGACACCGACTCCAAAAATAACAATCATACGAAATTATTTTTTTACTTTTTAGTGCATTTTTTTAAAGATGTTTTTCGTTTTGTTAAAATTTTTGTTTATTTTTTGATTTTTAGTGACGAGCGTGCGCAAAGAAATTTTACTTCCAAAAAAGAATCATCGAAATCGTTATTCGTCCATTTGTCGCGCACATATTTATTGCAAATTTAAGACATATATGGTTTTTTAATGGATCCCATTGTCAGAACTGGACCAAATTAATATTGGACCACAAGGAAAGCACTAGCTTTCTAATAAAAAAGAATCATCAATATCGATTCACCCAATCGAAAGTTCTGAGGAAACAAACATTAAAAAAAATACTGTCGAATTGATTACCTCCTCCTTTTCGAAGTCGTTTAAAAAAGAATTAACTTAAAATATTGATAAAACGTCATTATTACCGATCCAATAGAATAATAGATCGATTCGAATACAGGCTGTGCTCAAAATTGTCCATCAAAAAATAGGGTCATACATAATTTCTTTTTTCGTCTTCCCTTAACGACTCTCCGCACCGAAGGGTAGTTTCTCTTGTCACCTGCGGTTAAATTATAGCAACAATAACAATGCTTCGTTCGGACCGAAACACGACCAAGTTGCACAACTACTTGTTCGGAACTTTGGTGGGGAACTTTAAGCGGATACTCAAGTTGCCCCCGGTCCATGTCTCATGCTCCGGGGGCAGGGCGGTGGGAAGAGGGCGGTGGGAAGAGGGCGGTCGAAGGGCGGGTGGGAGAAGGCTTTGAAAGCGATGCCGGAAATTCTTGCTGGGCGTCGATGATTTGTGGTGTCAGCTGCGCAACATGACGTGTTCGATTTCACTTTTCACATCGAGCCACCGATTGATCCTAGTCCAATGAGGCTTGTGTAATTGCCTACAAAACACACATTTTTCCACTTACGTAAAAAAATATTAATATCGAATATATTACTGAAACTTATATTGACTGCTGATAAATGTTGATTTAATCATAAATTTTATTTCAGGTTATTTCCTCGTTTCATCGGCTGTCTGTGTAAATCATGACGGGTTTTTTTTTTAAACGTAGCTACTTTTATCTAATGGATATTAAGAAATCGAAGTACTCTCGCTTTCTGCTGAAATCACATGATTTATTTTTAATACAACATGTTATTTGTGATAAATGAATATAATTTTTTTTTTTAAAGAAACACATTCATTCCCAGTTTACAAATGTTGCTTTTGTCGTGATGGAGGACTTAGCCAGCCGAGGAATCGAATATGCGACGCCCGGGTGGGACCCAAATGTGATGCCAACTCATCCACTGACCGGTCTTATTAACCCTCCGTCGGGCGCAACACATTTATAACTAGAATATATGACACATGAATTTTTTCCCAAGGTCATTTTGAGGAACATGAATAAATGCCTTCCGAATAAATGAATGATTTCATTCGGGAGATCACGATTATGAGATTTTTTCCAGATTTATATCAACCGAATGATGTTGATGATACGCTGAAGCTTCTCCTTGACGATCATGCTTCTGAAGATCCAGCTTTGGTTAAAGATTTATAAAAATTGTTGATTTTAGTTTATGGTTGGTAATGCATAATAGACTGGTTCTTTGGTGTTAAATTTGGTATAATTCCTTTCTATAGATCCTAGTAAAGACTACCCGGCAAGAATTTTGTATTAGAATTAATATAGTGGGGGTGGAGGGAGGTTGGCCGCTCAAGCCGGGTGCGCCTGATTTATGATCGCCCATAGGTGTGTCTGACGGAGGGTTAAGCATTCTAAGATCAAAATTCTTACATATTCGCAATGGAGAAAAAAAACAACAAAAAAAATAAATTACTCATTTGACCAAATGAACATGTAAGGAGAGTTTTATAAAACTAAATAGGCGGATATTTCTCAATTTTTTATTTTGCGGACTTTTTGGTGAATGTGAGAGCATTTCATGCAGGTCCTTATTACAGGTACTCATTTTACGAGCGCCCTCAACAAAGTAGCACCTTACGCACCTGAATTTATTAAAATTACGCTAAAGAAGAAAAGAGTACCGTAAAGTAAAATTTATCCGGAAACAAACAACCGCCTTCTTAAACGTGGAAAGTGCTGCGATAAATTAAAAATAAAAGCTTCCTTTCCATTAGAGAGGTAAGTTTGTTATGACCGTAAAAATCGTGAGTTTTATTGTGTTATGGCGCTTGATCATTTAGCGAATTTATGCTACGACATGTATTTGCAGGTTATTTCCCTTTTTGAGTATCAACTACAGTTCTATAGTCTACACAATAAAATACGTTAGCATATCGTATGCAGGAATTTTTTTTTTTTAGATCAATTTTATTTTCTTCAAGGCAATGCACACTACGTACAGGTGTTTAAGAGATTTTTTTTATGAATATGTCCCATCACGTTGCCATGAGTATACTATGCTGATCAGATTATCAAAAAATCGTTTATTTTATTCACGATTTTCTTTCCACAATAAAACGCCAACCGCCAGTGACTTTAGTTGTGGTGACACGACAGTTAGGAACTATTCCAAAATTCAAAAAAAGTATCCCAATTAAAAAGTCTATCGTGTGTGCACCTGCATATACCTTATTGGATTTTTATCAACCACTGATTTGATCTACTAAAGTCTCTCGACTGGGGGCCGCCTTAAGGCTCCGTTCCCGGCCCCAAAAAGAAGAAGACGGAGAGATATGAAATTACGAATGTTAGAAGAGGGCGCTAACATTTACAACGATAAAATCGATGCAAAAATCATGAAAATCTTTAATAAAACGCGACTCGTTTAAAATAGAGCAAAAATTTCGCAATAATTGTCTTAAACAGCATATAAAGAAATGCTGTGATTTTTTTCATACGTACAACTTGTAAAATAACTGAAACAAACGTGTTTATAATAATTTTTGGAGCATACTTTGCGATTTTTTTCTATCGAAGGAATTTTATATAATTTAATGACTAACTTGCGGTACACCACTAGTTGTGTACCGCAAGTTATTCATTAAATCTTGGCCCAATTTTATTTATTGTTTTTATAATCGACCTTGTCAACTGCTTTTAAAGATGTCAAGGTTTTGCTATTCGCCGATGACATTAAACTAAAAAATAAGGAAATAATTCCCTTAAACCACTGTCAAGTTCTTCAATGAGACATAAATATGCTAAATAAGTGATGCTCTTAAAACAATTTATAATTAAATGTAGAAAAATGCAAAACTTTGACCTTTTCCGAAAAAAACATCACTGTTTTTCGACTATTCAATAAATGAAATAAATTAAGAAAGAGTAACGGAAATGCGAGATGTTGGCATATTAATGGATGAAAAAGTAGACTTCTGTGTCCACATTCAGCAATCTGTAAATAAGGGTATGAAAACATTAGGATTTATATTAAAAACTTTGATTCATTATAAACCGTTAAAATTTCGTACATATCCCTTGTTAGAAGCCTAATAAAATATAATTCCATAGTCTGGTCGCCCTCCTACAAAATTCATATTCATAATGTTGAAAGAATTCAAAAAAAATTTCTACGTTTCGCAAATTTTAAACTAAACATCCACTTAGAGCACATAAATTACCCGTCATTAATAAATATGATAAATATTCCAACTTTAGAAAACAAAGGAAAAATAAAGGACCTAACCTTTTTACTAAAATTATTAAACTTTTAATTCGATTGTTTTGAACTCCTGCAATTAATAAATCTACATGAACCTACACGAACAACTAGACAAACATTAACATTTTATGAAAATACACCTTGTTTTAACTGTAGTTTGCATTCCCCAATGCAACGTTTACGACATAGTCTTGGTAACAAACACTTAAATAATATGGATGTATTTGACAACGATTTAAAATTAGCAAACTCCAAAAACCATAATGTGCCAACTATTTCTACATATTTAATGAACTAAATGAAAAAAAATTAAAAAACACACCAATTTGAAAAAAAAGGTAATATTATTGTTGATTTGGAGGATATTGGCAGATGATCTATTTTACTTAACTTACATTCTATGTTATTTACTTTTTGTCAATTCTTATATTTTTTGTAACCTATATTTCTTATATTTTATGTTACCAGTATTTTGTCAACTCTTTATTTTCATTGTTATTTAAAAAAAAAGGACTACATTATATGAAAAAGCCCTTTGGAAGTTTAAATAAATAAACAAAATAAAATAAAACCTCCTACTATTATCTTAGTAAGCGGAAAAATGTTGCTCGTGTCGTGATGGAGGACTTAGCCAGACGAGAAATTGATCGAACGACCCAAACACGATGCCAACTCAGGCACTGATCTTCATATAACAAACCTGAACGCAAATCCTACACAAAACAACAATAGGCCAAAAAATTAACTTTTTACGGGAATATAATTTGAAAACTCGAACATTGTCATTTTTGCGACGCCAATGTATTTTGACAATTATAGAAAATTTATTACCTGAGCCGCCATAGAAGCTAAATTCATTAAATAAAAAGTATAATCTACAGTGTTGTTAGTGCAAATGATTCTGATTTTGTCCTTTATAAAGTTTTTAAACCACAAAGGTTAAATTCTTGGAAAATTCATCGGAAAAAAAATTCCAGCGGGTATGGTATTAGAGCACGATCATAAAATAGTCGACTGTAAAACCAATACAATACGATGTTGTAATACATAACTTCATTTTAAGCAACAGGCAGGTTAAAATCAATTAAAATCTTCCCGTATACGTTTCAATCAAGTTAAATCTCAATCCACCAGGTTTCCTGAATCCCATCAAATGGTTAAGTTCTAGTGACGTGAAAGGGGAGAGGCGGGGGTAAAGTGTGCGCTGAAGTGTTTCGGGCATCGTGACAGACATATTTATGGCCTATTTATCACCAGCATCTCATCATCTCCGGTTGATCCATGGATCTGATACTCCGAAAGAATTATGCGTACTACTATCTGTACTAGTCAGGGAAAGAAATCATTAATAATTTTGGACGAATCATTGGGTATCCCCTTAAATTGTATTGAATAAATAGTGTCAAAAATATCGCATTTCCAGGAGGACATTATTATTATTTTTTTAACGTTAGTTCCACACAGGAGACCCTGAGGAAAATAATTCACTCCAGGACCTATTTATTATCTTTGGGGATGCTGTGTGGAGGGTTTTTTAGGATAGCAATGAGAGTAAGTTCTGAGAAGGAAAGGGGTATGGGTGATGTGTATAGTGATGGGTAGGAATCTGGGGTCAATGTGTCCAGAAGTGACAGACGTACGAACCCATCCCTTCCCCATGTTCCAAGAAGAGTACGGCTGGATCAGTCAAACGGACTCCCTCAACCATTCTCTTCCCATACGGCCTGCCGTGCTGCTGGTGGGCAGTCGATTCTACCGCCAAGACCCGGACAAACCTCACCCCGTTAACTAAGGCACCTCGGCGAAGTCACCAAATGTAGCGAACCACTTGGGGTGACCTATGGCAGAGGTGTTGGTTATCCAATAAATGGTTCCCGGGGCCGCGGTACTCGTACCCGACTCCCAAATTGATCTAAGTTTGTCATGTGATTAACGTAGGGACAAAATACAGTATGGTCATTGTTATTGATGTTGATCATTGAAAAACTTTACAAAAGTGGTTTAAAGCTTTCAAAAAACCTCAAATTATTTGAAAACTAATTATATTTATTTACATCACTCGTTTAAGCATATCGTCATCATTCATCGTACAGAATGTAGAATAATATGAATGAAGGTTTCTCATATTTATCATTCATCTCATTGGGTACTATAACAACCACTGTAAGAGTTATCTAATGTTAATAATTTCTCTTTTTTCCCTTTCCAATTTTCCAAAATAATTGAACCAAAAAACGATTAATAAACCGATCTTGGTTACAGTTTTCCAATTCCCGGAACTGACTGACAGCATTAATGCAGCGCCGCAGGTAACTTGTGAGCCGAAATTTAATATTCACCGAAAATGGAAATGAATGGCAAACAGAACGGATTGCATTTTGCCATTTTTTTTCAATTTATGTTCGTCCGCATTTCGAATAAAGTCCTTCTTTGAAATGAATATCCCTGGGGAGAGGAACAAATAGTCCATTGTAAATAATTTATTTTACACTCATTTTCTGCACACATAATATTGGATATCGTTTCAAACGAAAAATTACTTATTCAATTTAGAAACTAGAGAAACTTATACAATTTAAATAAAATTAAAACTCTCATCTAAGATTTGGCAGAATTTTTTGAACTTTAAAATCGCTCTCCCGCAAAATGACAAAAAGTGAGTTTCTGCTGTCTTACTTGGAGCAGTCGATATAATATGGTAACTCGTTAGATATCATCCGTCTCTTTCTCTCTATTTGTGTAAGATTTCAATTTCACTCTCTCACTTTAAAAAAAAAAAAAAAATTACATTAACTCCACACAGGAGGCACTGAGGAAAATAATTTCCCTCAGGGCCTATGTCATCTTTGAGGATGCTGTGTGGAAGGTCTTTTTGAGGAAAGGAAGGAGTGAACAAAAGCTACATTATTTGCGAGTAATGTAGGCTGTATATATTGGTAAGCTCTGGCGTTATGAAATTATTTATTATACGATTATTGGGAAAGCGTGTTGTTAAGTAAATGTTTGACGTGGGGTGTCATGTTGTTATTTGTTTAAGTTACTATGGAGATTTCTTTGATAGCGAAAATTCAAATATGAGTATTCTAATATGAATATTTAGTGTAGATACAAATATAAAATAGGTACTAATCTACATTTTGACCTAAGCCAACAGCTATACTAATATTATGAAAGCGAAACGGAGCGTATTTGATTGTTGATTGATTGGGGGAAGGGGTGGGGGAGGGGAGGGGAGGGGGAGGGTAAACGAACAAACAAATATAATTCGATCGCCACTTTAAGATATATTCAAATCAAGTTCAAATACCTAATTGTACCACGAATTAAATCTGTGAGTCATCTTGGATTCATTCTTGAGAATCAGTTCAAATTTCAAATATTATTGTTTTTGTTATAAAGTAAACCGATGAATTATCACGGGTTTATTTTATGGTATAATTATCGACAGACCTTCAGTCAAAATTAAACAATGCAGTAATTGGGAAACTTAACCATTAATATTTTCAATCATTTTACTGGGAAGTTAAAAGGTACACAGTTAATAAAAATAAAAGCATTTCATTTCTTCGGCGTAAGTATCTGTCTAGAAATGTTATAAATACATCGTCTGTAGGTGATAACAACCACAGTTCGATAATGCCTTCAGAGGGCGAAACAGCTGTAAAACATAATAATAATTACGAAGCAGATAAATAATAGTATTATAAAATTTATAAAATAAGTGGTAAACAGTGTACAAGGTTTTAGAAGGTTCGGTATGTGTGTGTGCGCATGTTAACGTTTATGTGCACATATTACTGCATACGTGTCTGAACTGTGTTGTGTTGTGGAGGGTTGTGAGTTCACATTGATTAAGTTACGAGTAATATGCAAGAATAAAGTCACAAGCCTATAAATATCCGGCCTCAATAAATCACTATTATCTAACAGAAACCACAAAATCAAACCATTTTATTCTGTTTCGGCCTTTGCCTTTCACCGTTAATCAGGTGAGCGGCAGATTTATCTCCATAAAAAAAAACAAATACTTCATTACTATGTACACAATATATTATCCAAAAAGCCGTTCCTCTTGAACAGGCTTGAGGTTTCTCCCCCACTTAGATTTGTTGCGGAATTCCTGGACAGGGGAAGTTCCAGAAAAGTACGTCCACCTTCTTGACAAGAAAAATGCGGTCACTTAATAAGATTACGAGACCATTAACGTTCTCCGTGTCCTGTGGAGTTCTTTTCATCACACCTAATTTTTTCAACAACAAGAACAAAAATGCCAATTAGGCACCCACGAAAAAGTATATTCTCAATTTTGGGCATTAACCTAATTACATATGATGTGATATATTTTATGTACATATGTGCTAATTTTGTGTTTTGACAATCCTAATCAATTAGTCTCACGAAAAATCTTTTATTTGTTAAATGGCGTTTAGAACAAGACAGTTATTTTCATATTTTTTATATATAAAAATCTCGCGTCACACAGTTCGAGATAAACTCCAAAACAACTTAACCGATTTTGATGAAATTTAACTTACTGTGTGTTATTTGGTTCAACTTAAAAGATAGGATAGTTTTATATTGATTATTGAACTCAATATTTATTATCGCGAATTAAATGTTCATTAAATATTTGTTATAGGACGATTTTATTTATTTATTTATTTAATATAATAATATTGTACATTGTATATTATTTTTGTGTTATTTCAACCGCCATGCTAGGGAT
Source organism: Limnephilus lunatus (assembly GCA_917563855.2). Taxonomy (NCBI): domain Eukaryota; kingdom Metazoa; phylum Arthropoda; class Insecta; order Trichoptera; family Limnephilidae; genus Limnephilus; species Limnephilus lunatus. The sequence goes on along the minus strand of OU830597.1, from coordinate 64,936,781 downwards.
GTCCCTGTGTTATGGCGGGTGAAGTTTTCAGATAGTAAATTATACATGTTATGGTTGTAAAGCAAAAATTTAAGTTATACAAATTAAATCAAGTTGCAAATATTATATATCATGGTTTTTAAATGTAATAATAATTATATTCTTTAATAATAATAAGAGTAAAATAATTATAATAGTAATAAAAATTAGGTCGTTAATAAAATTCAATGTGAGTAAAAGTTATAAATTTGTTAGTTTAAAAAATTGTTGTTAAATTATAGAATTTAATTGCGAAAGAATAGTAAGAATAATATGTAATAATAATTAGGTCGATGAAAAAATTCAATGTAAGTAAAAGTTACAAAATTATTTGTTAATTTAAAAAAATAGTTATAAGTTATACAATTTAATTACGAAAGAATAGTAATAATAATATGTAATAATAATTAGGTCGATAATAAAATGCAATGTAAGTAAAAGTTACAAAATTATTTCTTAATTTAAAAAATAGTTATAAGTTATACAATTTAATTACGAAAGTATAGTAATAATAATTAGGTCGATAATAAAATTCAATGTAAGTAAAAGTTACAAAATTATTTGTTAATTTAAAAAATTGTTATAAGTTATACAATTTAATTGCGAAAGAATAGTTATAATAATATGTTATAATAATTAGGTCGATAATTACATTCAATGTAAGTAAAAGTTACAAAATTATTTGATCATTTAAAAAATAGTTATAAGTTATACAATTTAATTGCGAAAGAATAGTAATAATAATATGTAATAATAATTAGGTCGATAATAAAATTCAATGTAAGTAAAAATTACAAAATTATTTGTTAATTTAAAAAATAGTTATAAGTTATACAATTTAATTGCGAAAGAATAGTTATAATAATATGTAATAATAGTTAGGTCGATAATAAAATTCAATGTAAGTAAAAGTTACAAAATTATTTGTTAATTTAAAAAAAAAAATTGTTATAAGTTATACAATTTAATTGCGAAATAATAGTAATAATAATATGTATAATAATATTAGGTCGATAATGATGCTTTGTAATTATTTATAAGTTCTATAAGTTTCTAACAGAAGGCAGTGTACGTTAATTTATCGACACAATACTTGGTTATCTAGGTTGGGTAATCATCCAGTAGATGGCGTTGTATTTTGTTAGCCACAAAAACGCACGGTCGGATCAGCTAGTAATTCTCTATATTTCTTTACATTTTCTAATGGATGCTTCATATACTATGTTTTCAAATAAGTGTCAAAATATATAGTCTTATAATAATGGTGTTATATTTCGACGGCTTCTCGCGGTTGATTACAAAATTATTTTTAGCCAGATAAGTAACTACTTAAAATCAATTAATAATTTGGAATGTCCACCGAAAATTTCGTCTAAATGTGCGGTATCATGGCACAAATACCAGTAACCTGTAAGGGCTTAACAATTAAATCCATGGTTATTATTTGAAGCCAATTTTGGATAGTGTATCCACTCTCTTATGGTAGACGTACGTGGTTAGTTTTCAAATATACTAAAGTAGGCTGAAAAGTAATGCACACATGCTTCTACAGCGCGAACAAAATGACCTTCAGAAGCGCACCAGGTGGAATATGGAAGTGACATTCCTCCTCTAAACTCTATACGTACACGCAAGTTTGAGATCGTTGAATTCATCCAGTGTTTTTTAAGAAGCGGAAGTATGGAGACTCGTACATATCCAAGAAACGGCTATAAGATGATTTTCATTATAGTTTATATATGCAGGTTCCTGTCTAAAGCAGCTATCCCTTATGTTGGTTGGACATGTTCTATAAAGCCCCTTCGGCCCATATCCAGCGGCTGCACACGGTTTCATATATTATGCTTGACGGTTTAATGAAGGCTTTACATACCGAGTGGTATCCTTTACCCCGTATATGATCATATACCTCCAACTAACAAAACTATACCATTCCTAACCCTAACTGGGAAGCTCATCGGAAGTGGGGCGTATGTTAGTTATATTATTTATAATGTAACGATGCTCGTAAATCAACACGTTTCAATAGAACCAGATAAATGATTATTTGTTGAAAACAAACTATTCAATTCATTCAGAAATCCAAAAGCTAAGTAGGCTTGGAAATAAATTCAATTCCAGTGATGTTTTCATTTATTTCAACTTAAAATTTTAAATATACATTTCTTTATGTTTTTCTACTATACCAGGAGGGTATGGGTACCGCTGCCAGGTAACCATTTATTGGATAATCAACACCTCTGCCATAGATCACCCCAAGCGGTACGCTATGTTTGCTGACTTAGCAGCGGCGCCTGGATTCATAAGGTTAGGGTTGTGTAGGTATTGGCGGCGGATGTGTCTGCCAATTTACTGCATGGCAGGCTGGATCAAAAAACATTGGTTTGGGGAGACCTTTGAACCAATCTAACTGGCCTCTCTCGACCCATCCCCGTGCACTGCAGTGGGAGGGATGGACTCATAAGTCCGTTACTCCTGGAGAAACTGAACTCCAGATTCCTACCCACCCCTCGTAACTTTTTCCTTCCCCGAACTTCCTCTCCTTCTCTTTCTTAAAATGACCCTCCACACAGCATCCCCAAAAATGTCATAGGCCCTGAGGGAAAATAATTTCTTCGGGAAATCCTGTGCGGTGCAAAGTAAAAAAATGTTTGTAGGTAATCTGTAACTTACTTTTTATGTCGATTTTCACAACCTAGTCTCAATGATAAGTTTTTCTTTTTATTCAGGCAGGTGTCTACATTTTTATTCTTCTTTTTATTTGTCGTACCTGCGTGTTTTATGTTGATTCATTTTATTTCTAACTTATTTTTTGAGGTTTTATCGTTAGCTATAGTGCCAATATGATAAAATGGATTGGATATAGGCAATCATATAACTAGCAATAAAACTATTATTTTTATTTTAATTTTAAAACACGGTAAGACTACTTATTATATACAAAAAAGTAGTAAGGGCGTTAATAAAAAAATCAATAAATAATAAGTAAGAAATGCAAACATAAGAAAATTTACAAATTAATAACTTTTATCAGGGAAAAATAAGCAAAAGGTTTGGGTTCAAAAAACAAACAGACACATTTTTAATTTTATAAAAATTGTTATTCTTATATTACATAAATCTTTTCATTCTAAATAAATGCATCTTTTAGCTCGAAAGCCATTTTAACAATTATCTACGGAGATTTCAAATACCGATTCAATTGATTTAACTCCATATTATTCGATGCATTTTTAAAAGATTTGAGGTTTTTGCGACTAAAATTATGGGTTAATTTTGTGTTATTATGTCCTGCGGTTGTTATTCTGCCCTGATGGTGTATACTGTAGCGCTATCCAAAGCGTTGGATAAAGAAAGAGCAAGAGCAACACAGCGCAATAATCCAAAAACTAATCACGATATTTGTGAAGAGCGTTAAAATCTCTGGTGAAGCTCATTAGAAATACTTGCGCATAATATAACTTTATACTTAACTTATAGAACCTATGAAAATATGTTTGTTCGAAACAAAAAAAAATCCTTTATTCCATTGAAAAATCGAGCCAAAATACGGCCTTTAGACCCTCCTTTCCACCGTCTTCATCCGAAGCCAGTCCTCTAGCCTGAGGATCTTGAACCTTCGATCTACTAAGTCGGGGGTTTAAAAGTGATTGCTTTGTAATTTAAGAAGGACTCATCGATGCGAGAAATCCCTTTGCCTAAATTATCCAGAGTTTTGGTAACATTAATAGTCTGTCAAGGCCCCGCCGATCAAAAGATACTCGTACAACATGTCTATCTCAAACAATAATTTCAATCAGCTCTAGTTTACACACTTCCCTGAAAGTGTCTGCTTTTGTCATTGTAGATAATACACCAATGTTTTCGTAAGAAGCCTGAAGAAGAGAGGTTGTTTTACCCGTAAACCTAAGGCTTTAAACTTCTTGAAGTGATACATGGTTGAATAATAACAATATAAAAACTTGGTCAACATTAAACTATTTAAGGAGAAGAATTATTTGACGTGATTTACATGAGTCATTTTAAGTCAATCTTTTTTTTTGTGAAAATTACTGAAGAATTTTTTTTTTTTATCGGAATAAAACTGAAGTTAGGTATAAAGCAATGAAAAAACAATATAAAATCAAAATTAGAGAAACCAATAAAAAACAATAGGTTTTTTTTATCACAATGTGTTCCTACTTGTAATAGTAGTTCAGGTTACCAACCAAGGAGTATTCAATGTAGAGTAACATTGTTTTGAACACGGACGTACAAAATATATGGACATTCCCTTACATGCTAAAAGGCGTGTTATTTCCCCCTCCCATTGGAACCATTTTTCGGAATCGGCTGGGCTTGCGAGAGCCCTGCTTTAATCTAAAAAATGTGACGTCATCATTCTTGTCCGGACCAATGTCAAGCTCTTATCGTACACTTTATGGACTGACGTTGTATGTCTATGGAACACATACTATGACATCGAGATACATGGCGACGCGAAACACAAAGCCGCTGTTTACTGGGGTAAGTGAATCATGAAACATTTGCAAAATTGTCTACGGAAACAAAATATTCGACTATAAAAATACTCAGAACCTTACTTTGCGAATTTGGACTTGACACATCTGTTCATAACGTGGCATATTAATTCAAAATATTCAAAATATTAATTATTAAATATATTAATTAAAAATATTCAAAATATTAGACACCTCGCAAAACTAAAAAATGTTTATTGTTATATGTAAACACTTATTTTAATTGTAAACCTCTAATTTTAAGTCACATTTGTAAATATATATGTATGCCACTAGTTTTCAGTTAGTAGTAATAAGTCTTAGTCGTAAGTCACTAGCTATGTACATAATATATGTCTTAAATGTAAGTACCTAGTTATAATTTTGAATCTTAGTTGTAAGTCTATCGTATTAATTTTATTTTATTGTATGCTTATATGTACAGCGCCCTTGAGGTGATTTTTCACAAAAACGGCGCTTTATAAATCAGCCAAGTATTATTATTATTATTATGCAATTCGCGCTCCCATATAAAAGGGTCTATTCATTCAAAAGCAGATTTTACTTTCAAGAACTAAATGGTGACATTATAGTGTGAGGTGCCTATATACTGTTAGATTGATTTATTGGCGAATCACAAGTCTCCTTCATCTCTTCGTCCCGCCATAGTTGGTTTTTACCCCTCATCTGTAAGTTCTCGTCTAGCTATTTGAATGTCTATGGTTTTGAAGATTAATGTTTAACAAATTGATTTTCATTGTCATTTAGATTTTAGATGAAAAAATAACGTTCTGGGTATGGTACATTGAAATATCATAAATTCTGAGCTAACAGAAATGTAAAAAAATGCGAATGCAATGTAATAAAAAATAAAAAGGTTGAAATTCAACCAAATAATAACGAAATAAAATAATATTGCAATCATCCTACATGCAACAATCCTTTCTCAAAAGGATGTGAAAAAATACAATCATATCTTTTCGGACGGTGATATTTTCCATTTTTTCTGAGGTCATTTTACTAAAAGTGTATTAGAAAAAATTGAAACAAAAGTTAATTACGAACCCCTTACTCCTGCCGTGTATTATTCTCCCATTCTCATTATTTATATATTTTTCATGTTTACCTTTAAACATTATCCTGTGATGTGAAAACATATTTTTTTATATAGGTTAATAGTTTAATTTCACATTAACTATCGTGTATACCTACTTTGTTTCTCATTATTTTTTCGAAAAAAAAATGTTTTCCACCAACTTCACCTTATGATTTCATTAATATAGGTGTTTTTCGGTATATAATATGAATTTTATGAGGAAACTTCGCTGGATATGAATAACTGTTTGTTTGGTAAATAAACATAAATTTAAAAAAATATGTTTGACCGTATACAAAATGGTTTTTTAAAACTCGAAAAGAGAATATGTATGTAAATAATAGTGTGCGGTGAACACAAATGGGCTCCGATATAACGTTGGTCAAAACATAACTTTACCAAAAAAATATAAATATTGGAGTAGTGTTGTTCTTCAAATATGTGTAAATAATATTGTCAGATACTTGTTACAGGAGAAGATTTTGTTCAAGCGTTATTAATAATCAACCTTAAGCGTTTTTATAAACAATGTATTAATTACTTAACGCCGAATGACTTGTCTTGTATAAGCGAGTATATGGATTGCTTCAAGCGTGATCCGATTTAAATTTTGCATGGTTTCAAAACGTTTGACGAGACCTGGAGTGACGTATCGGCATTATGCAAATGCTATTCTGTCAGTAACCCTAGGAAAATATGGGACATGAGGTAAATCAAATAATTTAGTTGGGTCAAGCAATGTAGAATAACAGATGGAATTTAGTAAGGGCAAATGTCAAGACAGAGTTTTGTTGCGATTCATTATCTCTGCCTTCTCAAAATCCCTACGGGGAGCAGCGGGGTGGTTAGCAACTTAGTAAAATTTGGAGGATGCTGTGTGGAGGGGCATTTTGGGAAAGGAAGAAGAAGAAGTACTGGGAACGAAACAAGAATGAGGGATGGGGAAGTGGGTCAGTGTGTCTAGGAGTGACAGCCGAATGAATCCATCCCTCCCACTGCTGTGCAAGGCTATGTGAGAGTCCCGCTATATAGTCTCTCCCAATCGGTGGGAAGACGAATCCGCCGCCAAGACCCGGGTAAGCCTCAATCTGTGAACCCGGCAACCTTGGTAAATTACTTAACCAGATGTGTTGATTATCCAAAAAATGGTTTCTGTACCCATAACCGTTCCTAAAACTGTACCCATAAAAATGGTTACAAAGTTTGAGCAATGATAGTAAGAAGAATAATTTTTGGTATCTGCGTACTAAATAGAAGGAATTTATAAAAGACAGAGAAATAAAATCTACGTAAGTTGGTGTCCTTTCCTTTTCGTACACTAACTAATCACCCTCACACTTCACACAGGAATAGTGTTTGTATCTTGGTCCGGTAGACAAGTACTTAGTACCTACATGGTTACATGGTTAGAGTTACCTACTAGGATCTGCCAAAAACGCGGCCGTGTCGGTCTGTAGGTAAACACCGCAAGGCGATGGAATCCTGCGGAGTGTTCTTGCCTCGGTTGAAAGGGTCCCAAAGACCCTAATTGTTCCCCGACCACAAGCCTCTACTAGCAGAACAGGAGGGATTAGAATTTATCTACTAAGAATTAAATTACCCTTAAAATGTCTGCTAACCTACATTCCCATTTCAGGGAAAAATACATTATGAGGTTATTTAGTCGCTTTATTACGGTTTGCGTAAAGTATGCTTTGTTAAAAGGTTGATCCCTGAAGACTTGAGTTTCACCTCAGATTTGCAAACTGGGCCATTCAAAATCTTCTTTTCCAAAAACAGTTATTTTAACACTAAGCATTATACAGTTTTTAATCAAACCTTCTATTTACACGGTAAAAATATTTAGATAAACTTTTGTTATTTCAATATGTAAACAATAAGACCAAAATTAGTATAACTATAGGTATTGTCAGCATCCACTTGGTGAAAGACCACCCAACAGAAACGAAACGTAACTTGAAATAGGTTTAGACGTTTTTCTGGCAAGATCTAAAGATCTGAAGAGATTGAAGAGCCAGGTACTTTCCGATCTTTCTTTTTCCCATACTTCCCCAAAACCTTCAGCCTCAGAACTCCATACAATTCCCAATTAGGGATTCCGCAGTCCTATTGGCTCCTGACAGTTAAGAGCAGTTGAGACTATTGTGCGATATTCATAAAAAAATAAACATACAGGCACAAAAATGTCGTAATAAATTAACATTTATTAAATCGTATGTATGATAACAAAGCATGTGTAAAGGCAAAAGAGGGGTCTTCTGCATTAGAGGGAGGATTGAGTTGTCTCGAGTTCGAATCACGGTCGCGGCAATTGACTTTTTTTATATACAGCATTCGGTGGTCGTGTACGTTGTTCAACATTTAACTAATAATTTGAATAAATAAGTTCTTATAACCTTCAAATAATATCTACACTTGCTGTAGCAGCTACCTGACCCTTCGGTGGTCCCCGAAGTCGATCCCAACTGTTTCAATTTTAAAAGTTTCCCTCTACGGGGCCGTAGCGGGAACGGAAAACAATTCCAATTGTTAGCGGCCACCCCTCCGCAAAATGGTAGCCTAATCATTATTTGCGCTAATTCTGAATTTTTTTAGGTTACACTGTCGAACGACAGATTATTTTTTAAATTTTAAAATGATAAAAGTTGGATTGGAAGATAAATTTGGTTTAAGAGCCATTAAAATATTAATTGTGCCAAAATTCAATTTCGAAATATAAAAATTAATTAATTTTATATACAAAAATGCAAAAGTCAGTCATTTTAAATAAATTTATATATAAAAATGCAAAAGTCAGTCATTTTAAATACATGTAGGATTACGAAAGATTTTTTAAATATTTATATTGAGGGATCAGTAGGATTTATCGGACCAGTTACGATTTCATCAGAGCCGAACCCTCTGATAAGAAAATATCTGGAGTCGGTGAAATATTTTCCATTATGTTTCTGGTGGATTGACATATTGTTCATGTATTGTTTTGTATTTATTATACTTATATAGAGCACTAACATTGCGTGATTTACTAGATAATCATTTGTGGAAAAGTATGTGGAAGGGTTTAGTCTTTCATTTGGGAAAGATTTAACCCGGACATATCTGGAGCACCGTAATATTAGTAGCTTTTCAGACTTTCATCATATTGTTATTAGAAATACAGTCATCCAAATAATCAATATATCAATATATATCTATTATAAAAGAAAGTCCAAAAAAACGTGCGTCCCGAAAAAACTCAGAAACGAGTCCCGGTACGATCAAGGGAGTTATATGCGGTGGTAGATCTCTATCCTCATCCAGGATGACGCTTGGGACTTCCAACACTTATATCTTCAAAAGCACGCCCTTCGAAAGGGCGTGCTTTTGAAGATATAAGGATTGGAAGTTTCGCCCTCTTGTAATTTCTAGAATAGTCTTCCGGGAAGGTCTAGATCTAGAAGGTTCGATATAGCTCTAGAAAGTTCTGGAAGGAGTGGCGGAGTATGTCGTGGAATGTTCGGGAGTAGGAAATCGGGAACATCATCGCGGAACATTTCAGAACACTCTCGAACGTTTTCCTGGGTAACCCAACTAGTGCTAAATAATTCTAGTGATATAAACAAAAAAAACATATTAATTGGATATAGAATGATCACTATCTTGAACCCCAAGTTTCCGAATTGACGAATTAGTCTTTCTTAAGCCACCGTCGTTTAATGTTGCAACAGTGTTATCATACCGTCGATCTATCTCTGTTTTGTCACAATAAAACAATGCAAGCAACACATACAAATATCGTCAAAACGATCTTTGGAGCCAATTTTTTTATTTATTGTTTTTCACATTCTGTGTTTTTTAATGTTCACTATATAGGTATCTTTAGTAATAGTTAACCTAGTTTATTACACTAGGTTAACTAACATAATATTTAGTGCAGGCGCTAGAGGTAGTTGAGTACGCAAAATGTGAGGACCGAATTCCACCAATGGATTTGAGTTAAAAAAGGTCAAAGATTAATAATGTGGATCTTGCTGGTCAATTTTTTGATCCATTTTTTTTTACCCCCTCTACTCTTATTTGTAAAGGGAATGTATTGAGTAGATGATATTAAATCATTTTAATGATTATTTCAGTTAAAATTTATAGTTTTTTCTAATGGTAAAAGTGAGGATGGATTCCCGAATGAAAAAGAAAACGAAAATAAAAGTAATAAAATCATATGTATTAATTTTAACAAAGATATACAAAAACAGATAAATTAAACAGAAATATACGTAAAGTGGGTAAACAATTACTCATTTTTATTTAGACATTCGTCTTCGTGAACCATGGTGTTTTAAATATTTCCTTTTGGAGCTTTCTATAGTAGAATACTCCCTTATTGATAACTTTACAAAGTCTCAAAATGATTATTTCACATACATACAAAATTTGTTTAGTAATTTTATTTTTGTAATCATCAGCATCTGTAGTAATGTTTTAGTAGTCATCTGACGTTCAGTCATATTTGTTTCTATTCACACAAGCTTCATTTGCCAACAATCTGCCTCCTCAATCTCATTTATTTCTATCATGAAATTTCTGTTGTAACCGCATTCTTTACTCTACAATATTTTAAGTTAATTTCCTGCAGACAACTCCTTTCGAAATATCTTTGTTATGATGAAGCACACTTTTAGAATCACTTAATATTAGATATTTATTCCGCTTATTTTTATTGCACTCTCCGCCGGTTTTGTTAATCGCTATCAATTAATTATGCATTCATAATGGTGCAATTTTTATTCAGTATTATTTGATGAGTAACATAATTTTGATATAAAATGGATGCAGCTTAGGCTTGATTCAGTAATTTATGATCCATCGGTTTACTCGTATATATGATTGTTGAGAATTTCTTAATTAGCATTAACCAATTACCAATCCAATAAAATTGCCAATCTCAACTGAAATACATTCCAAATTGATTGTACCTAACCTGGTTTCGAAGTAGTACATAACAAGAATTTATATATATTTGTTTTCCAGTTAATTATTTTCGTCAAAATTTGTATCATCGTAGGTAATTTTTATTATTCCAAAATCTATTTTGTATCAAAGAGTTTGGTTTGAGGACCTCTAAACGCGAGGATTATTAATATGTTGAAACTTAATGTTTATAATTCATTTTAACCTCACTAGGACTAAACCTGTAGCGAGAAAAATCTGTTATCATAGTAGGTACCTGAAGTTGGATTTAATGCTTCCCCTTGCGTATGGAGATAATTGAATGAATTTTATCTCAAATTTTTACAATCTCACCGGTTGAAACACCTTGAAAAGCAATACATTTAGCTGCCAAATTTATTATAAAAACGATGACCTCCTGCTGACTCACAAATTCACAATGATTTTAAGTTAATTTTAAATAAGACTTATTAATAATTTTTAATGTGGACTGCCGTAATCTCTCCCGAATAGTATTCTTAATCTCTTAGCCTGACAGAGTCAAATGTTAACGATAAGGGGTGGGGGTGGTAGCTTTAATTAATTATGTCGATGTAACCTGCCGGCTGCATGTGCCATTGAGCCCCACTCCGGGGGTCACAATTCCAGAGTCTACATTATACTACTTAAACTGATCTTACCTAAGCTATCCCTAACCTAACTCGGTCTGGGATTATGTAACCAGATCGTATGCGGATAGTAATTGAATATGGATGCTGCTTATCCTGTCATTAATCAAGGTTTAAATTTGGTTAGGTACTTTATTACCTCCATACTTAACGGTTCATTTGAGGAGTAAACGAACACTTCAAAAACCCATGAAGTATCTACATACATTAAATTCGCCTGCATTGTAAATAATTTCCCCAGAAGCGGAGCATCCGCAAGTAGGGAACGTTACCTTTTTTGTTTTATTATATTTAAGAATCAAGTACTAAATTAGGGCATTTAGATTGGGAAATAAACAATGATAATAGTAATAATAAGTCTTTATTCCAGGATGTGGGGAGGTGAGTGCAATCCCACACATCCCATAGAGTATAAGTACATAAGATAAACCAATTAAGTTTCATGAATAAATAACAGGTGTGGAAAATTAAAAATTTCTGAAAGTATTGTGTTTGGGAGATGCGTCATATTAATGAATTGCGCGCATATACTATACGTTCCCACACTTTTATTCTATTTCATAACTCATTGTAATGCTACGGGCACACTTGCTCATTTAAAGCCAAAGAGCATGCTACCTAGTAGCATGTGTGTCAGTGACGTTGCTAGTAATGAGCATGCTCATTTGAAGCCAAATGGGCTGCTCACAAATCAACAACCGTTTGATTTATGAGCATGCTCATTGGATTATTGGGTGGAAGGGGAAGCCTCTAAGCATGTGTGAACAGACTAGCTTATGAGCATGCTCATGTCAATCCGATCTCAGTTCGCGCCTGCGCATTCTTAGCAAAAATGTCAAACTAGCCCGCTGGGGAGACGAAAAAACCTCGTCTTTCGTGATTTATTATGGGAATCACGAATATACTTGGAACGCACGGTCACTAAAATACCCACAATAGATTTCTAAATTCCCCAAAAGCTCCTTTACCTCCAAAATGATACCACATTCTATTGAAATTAGCATTTATTTCTTAATATTTAGTCATTTTCGGATTTGTTGACATCTTGGAACCAAATCAAACATCTTTGATATTGCAGCACAAACTTCAAATATAAATTTAGATATACTAGACTTTCTAACCCTGTTAAATTCTGATAATGTGTACAAAGAATCTCCGACAGCTAGGTATCTCAATGTAATTTCCAATTTTACTTTAGCCGGAATAGCATTCCGCATTTGAGTATCTCGTTTTTGTATGACACTTTCAATTTAGAGAGTAAAGTAGCTTGTCAAATTTCTGCGGAAGCATTCGTAAATGATTTTTATATCCGTTAACATCTTCTTCTCGCATTTCTACTAACAAATGATTACTTGCTCCGAGGTTTGCTCTTCTCGTGATCCAATTACCATATCTCGACTACCATAATACGGGCATCTACCTAGCTTTGTAGTCGGAAAACCATGTAAAACAAACCTGTAACAAACAAAATGAATAAAGAAAATTAAAAAAAAAAAAATTACGAAACCGAATTGATCTTTTTATTTTCTTTTTTTTTCGCCATAAGTTTCTTCAGTTAATGCGTTGCAAGCAATAATATTACTTTATTGACTTCTGTGCGGACGGAACTGACTTTATTATGTCCTTGTAACTGAATAACCGTTGACATTTTGGACTCAAAACAACCGTTTTTTTTTCTTTCGTCAAAAGATTCTTAAATAATTAATAATTGCGTTGCAAGCAATAAGATTACTTTGTTTAGTTCTGGGAGAACGGAACTGACACTTGGCACTTTACGATGACGTTTATTATTTGACATGAGCATGCTCATTAAATAGAATGTGTGTTTAAATGTTGGCTTTGAGCACGCTCATTCACGAGAAAGCTCAAACCAAGCCTGCTCATTATTGAACAAATGTGTAGTACAGTTTACTATTTTTGACAGGAGCGTACTCATTAATAAGCATGCTCATAAGCCGGCTTGTGTGAGCAATTGAGTCAGTACCTCAAATCATTGTACAAACTGGAACCTAAATTAACTTGAATTAATTTGAATAAAAAATGACGTCATATTTTTTTTCATTCATCAAGACTATCTATATAAGATAGTATAAAAAATATTTTTTTTCGTTTTTAGTGTTGGAAAAGCATTGCTCTTTCATTTCCTTTCTTTTTTTCAAACTTAATTAAAAACTTTATCTTAATTTATTTTTCAGATTATTTGTATTTAACTACGAAAAATAAATAGTTTTTTATGTCTTTAGCGATATTTATGTAGTATAAAATGAGGAGCGTTTTCACAAAGAGAAATATCCACAAAAACTTTTTTTTTGTTAGGCAGTTTTAGGTGAATTGTTAATCACTCGGAGTCCATATTTTATGATAATCTTTAAAATCACATTCTTTTAAATGTTAGACACGATGAATAATAAGAAAACTCAATTTTTTGGTGAAAGGTCATATTCATATCAATTTCCCGAATTGGCGGCTATGGGTACCGCCGCCTCAGGAACCATTTATTGGATAGCAGCACCTCTGTCATAGGTCACCCCAAGTGGTTCGTTATATTTGATGACTTAGCAGGGGTGCCCGTGTTCATGGGGCGAGGTTTGTCCGGGTTTTGGCGGCGGATGCGTCTGCCCACCAGCTGCATGGCAGGCCGGATCGGGAGAGAATGGTTAAGAGAGTCCCTTTGACTTCTCCAACCTTACTATCTCGAATCGTTGCCTTGCACCGAAGAGGGAGGGATGGATTCGTACGTCAGTCACACTAACCCTAGGATTCCTTCCCACCCCACATACCCTGTTTTTCCCAGAACTTCGCCTCCTTCTTTTCCAAAAAACACTCCACACAGTAAACCCAAAGATGACATATGCCCTGATGGGAATTATTTTCCTCAGGGACTCCTGTGTGAAATAATTTTTTTTTTAAATAAGTAGAAAATTAAAAATTTTGAGACAAGAAAAATATCTACGTATAAAAAATAGTTCACATAGCGAAATAGCCCTTTTTAATTTATTTATTTGAAACACAAACATGACATTTATAGAACATGCTTGGAGATTAAAAAAAATATTACCATTCAAATACGAATAATCAAAACTTGAACATTCATAAAAACAAACACATAAATATAAATTTGATAGTACTGAAACGGGCGGGTCAAAACACCCATGTACATGATCCGTGTATAATATATTATTCTTATATAAGTAAAATCACCATGGAAATCACCCCTAAAATCACGCTTTTTCCATACTATTTACAGAGAACATATAGGAAATATATGAAAATGAAAACAATATCAGTGCTTTGGCGCTGAAGAAAACAAAAAAAAAATTAAACCAATAAAAAAAAATAATAAAATCAGGCAGATCATAATGCGCCTAGCTACTTCGTGAAGTGCCTGGAGGCAGATCATGAGGTGCCTCAGATGTGTGCCTAATTTTACGATTTGCCTGCTACACATATATATCTTCAAATGTATGTAAAAATCGTAACTGCTCCCACGGTCAAATTTGGCAGCCACCTTTGGTCTGGAGCACCAAAATATCTGAAAAAACCTTCGACTCTTAAAAAAAGAAATAGCCTCCGTGGTCTAGGGACAAGGCACTCGACTGATCCGGGGGTCGAGTATTCAATCCCCGCGTGAGCAGATACATTTTATTTGATGCAACAGCTATAATACTAAAACACTTTATAATATTTTATTTTTTGTTTAACTTAAAAATAAATATAATTTAAATGGAGAATTTTTAGAAATAAAATACAATAACAATAAATAAACGGCTTAAAACTGTCCCTTTCAAGGTGCAAATATCATGGAGAGAATATTGCTTATGAAAAACCTGTTTTACTTGGGTACTACACGCTAGAATCGTCCAAATCAAAAAAATAAATGTTGGCTCTGTAAAGGAAATATATCTTGTTCCTCCCTATTTTTGTAGAAAACATAATTACTTATGAGGTTTCTACTGTAACCTTACCCTGAAACACCAATTCGACTAAGACTAATGTAATGAAGTTATAATGTGATAAGTTTCCCTTTGTGGCACAAACAAGTTAATGAAATAAAACCCACACAAACTAACGAACGTAACAATAAATTAAACAAAAATCAAATTTATTTCTACCGAGTATTTTGAGGTTTACATTATAAACAAATCCCTTAAACAAACAAAAAAAACATTCTTCAATTTTTTTGTCTCGTGTTGAGACTTAATTTGCATCAATAGATGTACGAGTACAATGCACATTCTCAGGAAAGTGAGTTATGACATTACAAAGTTCCAATTTATTTCAGTGTCAAGAAAATTGGTGATGTCGTAGTTTTAATAATTCCTAATTGGGGCCTTACGCTATCCTCTTCTGTCAATTACCGGAAAAAAATTTGAAATATGTTTCATCCCTTTGATGCTGTAGTAACATTTATTATAAGCAATAATTATTATTAGCCTGAAACACTCATCAACATTGAAAAAATCTCCCGAGAAAAGATAAATGCCGCTGACGGGACTTACCCACGTCCTTCTGATATCCGGTCAACTGCTCTACCAACTGAGCTACGTCGGCTTATCTCCCACCCGCCAAATAATTCAATATATACTAGTGTTTCATTCAACAATTACTGCTTATTACATTTTTCACCTGAAAACAACCAACTTTATTTTTCAATATTAATTTAGACTATTCATTTAGACTTTCATAAAAGTCAATTGTTTCATATAAATAAATTCGGATATATCAATCCAAGACGCTATCCAGGTCACAAACCAATTCTTAGAATGATTGTTTCCAATAAAAAGGGTCGTCGCCCATAATATGTAGAAAAATAATTAGTTGATAATAATGTAATTCTAAAATTTGAAAATGTGAGATTGACAATTATGAAGTTTTGACAGAAGGTGGCAATAGCGAAATTGGTTAACGCACTCGTCCCGGTTAGACGGAGAGGTCTGGGTTCGAGTCCCAGTTGCGACCATTGTCTTTTTCTGTTTTTCTGTGTCTTGTTCTCTTTCATATTTTCGTTTAGATTATTATTGTTAACTTATTCTAATATAACTTTATTTTTTGTGAGAAATGCATTATAAGTGCTAACTCTCCCACTAGATGGCGTCGAGACCAATTATGTCTACATTTTTTGGTGAAATACTTTAACTTGTCAAATATTAATTATTATTTTTAATTGGTAAACTAATGTTTAAGACAAGATTTTTATGCATAGCACAAAGGGTAACAATTATTATAAGCAATAATTATTAGCCTGAAACACTCATCAATATGTTACCCCAATAATTGTTACCCTTTGTGCTATGCATAAAAATTTTGTCTTAAACATTAGCTTACCAATTTAAAATAATAATTAATGTACATGTTGACATTTATTACGTGACTTTCATCTGATTTTCTTGAACAAATAACTCTAAGTATATATTTATACCTAATATTCGCAGAGTTTTTAAGCACAAGGAAAGAAAAAAAATAATTTGAAAAAATATCAAATTTGTATTTCAAACGCCATTTAAAATGTACTCATTTTGGAAAATCGAGTGAAAATTCGACTAATTATTTTAATAGCGATTTAATGTGACATAATAGCGATGCACGTGAAAAAACACAAATCTGTTATCAGCAATGGTTATGTTTGTAATAAAAATACCAAATGTAAGTAAATATACGGAATGCAGCAGGAATATTTGATTCCGATAAACGGTTTGTTCTGAATACCAAATTCCGATTTTTTTTCATTTTGTTGTCGTGACTTCACGAATTTCTTCAACGGGCAGCGGAGGAATTTAATAAAAGTGAAACCAAAGGGTTCGCTGACGTCTATTATAACATATTTATTTAATAAACGCACTACCACAACAACATCGTAAGTATATCTGCATAAATAGTGCATTCTTTATGAATAGTACCGGAACATTTAATAATGAATGCAATGATATACGCGATTTCAGCAAACTAATTATTTGTTTAACCCGTTTCATCACAAGGGACCAAATTTGTCCCAGCTCATATACGTCTCATATAAATCGTGTAACTCCTTTATTTTTATGGTGATAAATATGATCTTAACGGTGTTAGAGAGAGTTAACTCCACGCTTTATATTCATATCTAGAAGTTCACCATAGAAAAAATTACATGTGCACCTATATGAACCCAAAATTTCCAATAGCAATTTGAGAAAAATGTTTAAACTTTTGAGAATTTTTTATTCATTATTTTTTTATAAAACGTCAAAAAGTGTGGTAATGCTAACGTTTATAATACATTTTCCTAATAAAATATGTGCTTTTCTTTTTTTCCATTATCAGTAGTTTTAGACAGAAAAATACGTAAGGTGAAATAAATCATTAAAACAGAACTCAGAAAATAGTGTTTTGAAACTCTGACATAAATAGAAGGTACTTAAATTTAGAAGACTTGTCTAAATTAGTTTATTGTGTCTCTCTGAATCGATTATAATATGAACGTTAGAATATATTTGACTACCTCTGCTGCTGCTTGCTTTTAAAAATAGGATTAGATGAACTATTCTTGTTTACTTTTGACATATGTTAAATTTAAATTATTTAATGTATTATGTTTGCCAAATAAAGTTAATGTTTACAAAAAAAATATTTACACGCACGCGTTTTGTGAGCAAACTTAAGATTAATAAATAAATAAGTAATTAAATAAATAAAAAGAAAACACTTCTTCATACTTCGCAAAATTATTTTGTGGCATCATTAATTAAATAATGAATAATATATCACTTTGTTATATTAATACAGGTCTTAAAATTTTACATACTAACACTCCGGGCATACAATTGAATAATTTAGAAATTTTAGAAATTAGAAAAAGCATTAATAGTAAATTAAATATTATAAATAACATTTTTTAAAAACAGCCATCTTTTAAATTTATTTTCTTACTAATACTTACAATAATTATAATTATTTATTTTTTGATTTAGACTAGTTATTTTAATTATTTGTTCTTAAAAGTTTTTTATAATCTAAATGCAATTTTATTTTTCCTTAAATAATTTTTATATTTAATTTTATTTAACTATTTTTATGAGATTTTTAAGCAATTAATATAGTGGTTTAAACAAAGTGATATATTATTCATTATATAAAAAGAAAATACTTTGTTTTACGTCACTTTATTAAAATATGTATTTTATTTTTATTTATTTAAAATGTCAAGTCACAATGTGTTTGCTACTATAGAAAAAAAAAATAATAAAAAAAAAATGTATTTAATAAATACAGACATAACCCAACCAAGTATTTGTGGGCCAGCCAAATTAAGGAAACATAAATCATAATTCGGTAAACATTTTTAAACATCGATATTCCTTTCAAAAATGATTTTCATTAGCTAATTTGGGGCCTAGACAAAAAAAGGTTTTATGTCATACCTATATCTATTGATTTTTTAATCATGGATCCCAAAATATAAAATCTATTACTAAGTCAGTAAGTACCTAAAAATTTGACGAATCAGCGGAAAAAAAATACTTAGTAGCCTAAACTAAACCTCAAATTAAACGTGAAAAAATGTTGTTTTTAACAGACTGTATGGTATGATCTTCTAGTGAAAGCTAATTTCAGCAGAGAATTCATTTGGTTAGCCTAGCATTTCTGAAAACCAGCTATGTGGCTGGCTTCACAGGTAGACTGAGGTTAGCTACTATAGTAGACCCTTATTTGGGCATAAAATAGAAAACGGAAATCGGATATCGTAAAATCGAAGGCTCCGTATTTCTGAATTCCCGGCCCCTCCCTACTTCGAATTTGTGGAGAATGCCTTTTGCGATATACCCTGTTACAGTGGCGTTACTTTTATAGATAAGTAGATACTTATTATTTCAAAGTGTGTTTTATGGTATACAATCATGCACAGTTAAAACAAATTACCTACCTACTTAACTATTCATTTTAACATTGTGATATCCTACCGGTTTAACTAACGTTTTCCCCCCATTGAATTCACTCGGCGACCTGTCTGTTTTATTTTTTTTTTTTTTATGTGATTTTTAACAATTTACTAGAGTACTCGACTGTCGACTCTCCTATTCGACTCTAGATACAGATATTGTTTATTATGGCCAGGTAAGTATTTCCAACCTTCCTCTAATTTAACACATAAGTACTTATTTTTCACTTCATTACCCCACTCTCTTCGGCGTCAAAACATTCCACGAATGGAGATGCCATCGTCTCAGTGGCTCCAGGAAATTCTATTTTTTTTAATTAGCTCCGCATAGGAGGCGCTGAGGGATTATTTTTCCTATGTCGTCTTTAGAGATGCTGTGTGGAGGGTCTTTTTAGGCAAAGGAAGGAGAGGACGTTCTGGGAAGTAAAAAGGTATGAGGAGTGGGTAGGAATCTGGGGATCAATGCGTTCAGAAGTGACGGACTTATGAATCCATCCCTCCCACTGAGGTGCAAGGTAATGGGTCGAGAGAGTCCGGCTGGAGAGTTCAAAAGGTATCCCTCAACCAGTTTCTCCCAATCCGGCCCGCAAGCAGGTAGGCAAACACATCCGCCGCGAAGACCTAGACAAACCACACCACATAAACCCGGGCACATTGCTAAGTCACTGAACGTAGCAAACCACTTGAGAGACCTATGGCATGGGTTTTGTATCCATACCCGCCTCCCAAATGGAACTCTTAAAGGGATTTCTCGTGATTTCTTTTAAAAGTATATATTTATTTCATATTTTTAAGTCGTTAAATATGTGACGAACTTTCTTTGTTACTCAAAAAAAATGTTATTAAAGGGTAAATCTTTAAAAAACTTTTTCTCTTAAAATCACTAAAACCAGATTACAAAAATATCCGGCACACCCTTGGGCCTAGCAAGCTAATACCCGATGAACACTATAACCCATATAGATACATTATGCAAGGCTTCATTCACTGTCTTTACTTACACGATTCTCCTATCACCACACCAAAAGCTTACCCCATTTCCTCAGTGCAAAATTATATATCCATTCGGTTGATCATCCCTTTTGAGGCAGTGCTCAGATTAAGGGGCTGGAAGACGGTTAGTAAGTAACCCACTACAGGGAGTAACCTGCCAGGGTGAGATAACACGTCGTCGATTGCCCGTCTTACAACGTTAAGCATAGTTCAGATAATACAAGAAACCAAGTGAAAATCTATTTCAAAAGGTTTTCAAATATTGTACACTGGTGTTAAGGTTTTAATAGGTCGCCTTGGTCGCCTTACTTGTTGTCGCTAATTTAATATTGGATAAGATAGTTGAAAATATTAATTTTTCTCCGTAAATATATATACCTACATAATATATCTTATCTTATTCTTTACAACAGAATGATATAAGAATGCCTGTTCCTAGTTTAGTTTGGTAACAAAATTGTGCAATTTAAAGAAAAAAGTTGTTGATTATATTGATTTTATAGCGGTGTTTTCACAAAGTTATTTGTTTTTATTTAATTAAAAATGACGCCAAAAACTGTATTTGCAAAAGAAGAAAAAAACGAGTGTGCTTTAGACCACACGACTGAAGTAAAACTTCACTAACTTATGAAAGAAAAGAGAAAGAAAATGTGAGCGCGTACTGCTCCCTTGTGCTCATACAGTGTGAAACAGACAATATTCCTGCACTATGTCTTAGATATACGAAACGCAACTGGCTATGAGAGAAAGAGAGAAATAAAATGTGTGCTCGCATTTCTCTCTCTTGCCCGTACAATAATATACGAAACGTAACTCTCTCTCTTTCTATCTTCACTAACTTAACTCAACTTATCTCCCTCTCAACTTTTGTTCGCCTCGCCCGATCACACTTTTCTTAACGCTCTCGTCACGCATTCACCAGCTTACTCCCCAAGTCAAGCGTGCGTAAAGTTGTACTTCAAAAAAGTTTGTTTACTATCGCTATCTTCATTTCAAATTGTTGTATATAATACAAATACGAATAGCCCACATCTTTTAAACCAAAATGTTAACATCACAAGAAATAACTGCACGACATACTATTAAAATAAGCTATCAAATCCAAGAGTTTGAACGGAAACTTCCGCAACAACTGGATCAACATGAAAAAACAGCTTTAGATAAATACCATAAGATCCTCGCTCTCAATAATGTATACAACCCAAAGCCGGCTATATCTGGGATGACATATGATTTGACTGAGGGCGGCATCAAGAGTATAAACTTGATACTGGGTGCCTTAATAAAATACGATTTTTCATCCGACTTAGAAGGTAATCTATTGGTAAGAGAAATATAGACTATGGAAAATAGAATAAAATGCGAAAATATGATAGCATATGAGATCTTCGGTATTGGTTGATGTTCAATAAAATAACTCAACGGCTTGAGGTGTTCCAAAGCGGTCGACCATTCAAGTGGCTACTGACCGCGACCTTTTAATTATCAAATTTCTTTAGTTTAATTTTTTTTTTGTTTAAGTTGTTATTAACAAATCTTATTTTTCCCGGTAATTTTTTAAGAAATTTGTTTGTAAGTATTTTTAATTCAGTTAACACAAAGTTTTTTTTATAGTGTAAGTATTTTTGCGTGAGATTGGTTGTGTTTCTGAAGAGTTCGGTTTTCAATTCTTTCTTGACTTCGGTGATCGGACGAGAACCTGTGTGCGTTCGCTGGCGAGTGCCGAATTGATTACGAATGTACGTAATTAATTCGGTATGTTAAATACTAAAAATTAAGTAATTACTGTATAATACCAACCGCAGGCGGTATTTGTTACCCATCCAAGTCCCTTCCTATCTAATGACAGCGTCCAATAACTTTTACTTTTAATTAGCTTTAACTTTTACGTCCGATAACGTTACTTAACTTCGGTGATTGGACGACAACAAGTGTTTTCAACCTGTGGTAGGATGAATTGCCTATTTCAAAAATATGTACCGTTTAATAATCGTTTGCTGATGGAACCATTGAATTTATCAAATAATTACAATTCTAGATATCAAAAAATGTACTCGGCGACTGTTAAAAGCCGCTAAGCTTTTCATACTGCGGTGTACCCACATTTGCCCTTAACCTTCCAATAAATATTTTTTTGAATTTTCTTTGGACAGTATTATCTTAAAATGGAAATATTTGTACTTATGTGAACAGTATGCCTTGCATATTCTCTTATTTAATAAATCAACACCAAAACTTCCTTAACGTAAGTAGGTACTAAAATACTTTCCTACATAACTATAGTATAATATGTAAGCCATACTCATTTTAAGTTACTTTTAAAAAATTTCAAATAAGGAATTCTAAAATCTTTAGAAAGGACTCCACTCTAGGTTCGTAGAAAATGAGTTTAACAAGGTTAACTCATCGATTAGAACGGTGATTAGCTAAAAATTCGTGACGTAGCTTGAAGTCCATGTTCACTGGGAGATTTGAACTACCTGCAAAATAGAAGGGCAGTGTTTTACTTCAAGCCACATCACGCGTTCAAAATTTTGAAAGCGAGTTTTTATCGTAAAAGGCCCGTATGAACTAACCTTGTTGAACGCCTTTTCTACGAACTTTGGTTCTTACCATTCTACGAACCTTGAAAGTCACCATCTTAATTATTTTTTCAAACAATTCTTCAGGCCTGCAGATTCCATAATATCGATTAATCCAACTTAAAAGGTCGTAGAAGGAACCACGATCATGCGAACTATGGCGGGATAAAAAGGTAGCATATAACACGGCAACCATTTTGAACCGAAACTGGAAGGTAATAAACAAATTTACAGGCAGATGAAAAGCCGTTAAGTTAAAACAGTACTTTATTAAGCTTAATCAAAACACAATAACATTTTTAGACTAGGTACGGAGGATCAGATAAAAGAAATTCCCACAGTTAAATTAGAGGAAATTCTAAGAATAGTATTACTTTTGCTTACAGGATGACTTGATGTGTTACATGTATCGTTTATGTGAAAGATGGGGACATTACAACGGAGCTGTCAGCGGCAGGACCGTATCTATTTCCAGCCAGTAAATAATCGGGATTTCCTGCTCTGTCGCCCGTTCATGTAGCGGTCCGTAAATGGACCGCTGGATACTTCTAGTCGCTATTCAAGTGTTCAAAACAATGTTTATCATAATATATATATATGTTTTGGCAGAATAGATGACGGAGGTCTGAAGGTTGCTACATAATTCATTGGAAAAGTCATTACTAGTGTGATATTCTAAAAAAATATATATTGTTTCACAATTTGTTTCCCATTTTGAAATGGCGCTTAGAATAACAGAATCTATATCAATGTGGTGAATATCTTCTGTAAAACCATTGAAACCAGAGATAAATTACTCACCCGACTACTTTGCTTTTGTACAAAATCACTTAATTGAATTACATATATATTATTTACAGGTATCGTATGTAGTGTTACATATCTGTCGCTGATATTGAACAGAACACGGATCCATTAACAGCAACATTATGTACGTTCGAGTATCTATATTCGTTTGCTATGTATAGTACATGATGTTATACTCGCCACTCGCTATACCAATTATTTATGGCTTTTATAATGTATGTATTTTTTTTTGTTATTTATTAAAAGGTACCACATTATTTGTCAAAAAAATTAAAAGACTTCATTAATTACAGTGGTTTTTGATATTAATAAACACATTGACGCCTACACATTATAAGTTATAGTGGGGAGGTTTAATTTAATTTTTTGAAGTTAAAACTTCTTTAGCACCATTGTGATTTGAAAGCGGCACTAAAAAGAGACAAACACATATATCTATAGGATTTAGCCCGCGAGAGAGTGAAATAAAATAATCGATCTCCCTTTTGTGCGGTGCTTCGTAAATAATCGGTCTCCTCTTTGTGCGGTGTTTCGTAGCCGCACCACTCTTGTCTACTTTAGTTTTCCGAGTGTTTCGCTTCTACCGCGTGTGAACTACACAAATGTTTTTTTTAAATGTGAATACTTCACAAGGTCCCACCTGCTCCCATCTGGAGCCAATGAGACTACGGCATCCCCAATTGGGATATATGTATATTGTGCGGCTGAAGGTAATGGGAAGGGAAAGGAGATGGGGGAGAGGAAGGTGCGGAAGAGGAAAGTGGAGAAGAGGAAGGTGGGGAAGAGGAAGGTGGGGAAGTACTTAGCCAATGCCATTTCAAACAACGTTTTAATTCTGAATGGCGGTCAGACACCAGGGCGATATCATTGAGAGTATCTTCCACTCTGAAACGTGCCGTAAATATACCATATATTAATTTAAATTAACATTAATATATGTATGTATTAAATACTTGTGAAATAACACAAATTAATCATATTAAATTTATTTGCCCACCGTTGCGTTGCGAGTCAAGAGCCTTACCCTTCGACCATGGAGGCGAATAATATCGAACTAAAAATTAACTAATAATTCCTTGGAGGTCAATTGATGAACAGATTATAAAAATAATTAATGTGACCAATATTTTTTTCATTTCTTCAAATTACGTATTGCCATCAATTCACATATCTTCTGGGATAAATCCGTTCAAAGGACTTAAGATATATTTGTCCCTAATTGATCTATAATGTGGAATTTACAATCACCTGCACCGAATGGTACATTTTCGTGTAGCCACCATGGGTATTAGGCATTACACAATTCGGTACCTAATAATTATTCTACCTCACTACTCAATTTCCGAGCGTACTTATCGTGAAGGATTATTCTCACCGTCAACCGCTGTGTTAAAGATAACTCGAAGATCATTATTATTTATGCGTTGACACACACAAACTGTTATGTTGGAGAAATGTATTGATAAAGCAATTTTATTTTGCATATTTTTCATTGATGTGGTTTATGGTAGGTTGGATTTTGTTGAGTATTTCTATTTTATGAGAATTAATATAAAAGTTTTTTTTTTTTAATCTAGCGTTTAATTAAGTCTCATGACATCTTTAAAGTTGGAAGGCGGGGATGCTTACCGCTTCCCCGAGAACCATTTATTGGACAACCAACACCTCTGCCATTGGTCACCTTAAGTGGTTCACTATATTTGGTGACTTAGCACGGGTGCCCGGTTCCATTCGGTGAGGTTTGTCATGGTCTTGGCGTTTGCCTACCTGCTGCGTGGCAGGCTGGATCGAGAGACGCTAGCTGAGGGATGCCTTTTAACCTCTCCAGACGGACCCTATCGTTCCATTGCCTTGCACGGCAATTAGAGGAATGGATACATACGTCCGTCACTCCTGGACACCCTGACCCCCAGATTTCCAACCCATACATACCTGTCCACCCCTCTCACACACCTACCCTTTTCCTTCCCAGAACTTCCTTTCCTTAAAAATACCATTCACATAGCACCCCCTAAGACGACACAGGCCCTTATGGAAATTATTTTTCTCGGGGCGTCTTGTGTGGAGCTAATGCAAAAAAAAATTGGTTTTGAAAGTAACAGGAAACAGATATGAAATAAGTCTATCGTTTTTCCAAGCAACGAAAATTAATTGTTTTAAAGATAAATTGGTGAGCAGTAACCTTTTTGTCAATAGAATCATAAACAAAATGTATGACATTGTAAAAATCTATTGATGACTAGCTTTTGCCCCCGGCTACGCTCGCATATTCGCACCCCCCCCCCCCCCCCCCCCCCCCTTACTCCACCCCCCCACTCTCCTCGCACATCGAATACGCGCCGTTTCGCATTAATAATATTAGTATAGCTGTTGGCTAAGGTCAAAATGTAGATTAATAATAATAATAATTATTAGATGATTTTTATAGCGCCATTTTCGTGAGAAAATCACCTCAAGGGCGCTTTATAAATTCATTTATACATTTAATCTATACCTATATACTACAAGTGGCTTATATTATAACTGTACCTATTTACTCAATTTTCATATTAGAATACTCATATTTGAATTTTTGCTTTAATAGAAATCTCCATAGTAACCTCAACAAATAAGAAAATGATAGCCCACGTCAAGCATTTACTTAGCAACACGCTTTGCCAATAAACGTATAATAAATAATTTCATAACGCCACAGCTTATTCATAACGCCAGAGCTTACCAATATATATATCCTATATTACTCGCAGATAATGTAGCTTTCGATTAATGAAAGAATTTTTAAATTCCATTCGGTATTTATTGCGTGAAAAAGTAACACACATCCATCCACAAAGATTCGCATTTGTAAAATTTGTAAGATTTTTTTATTATTGAAGTGAAAACTTCTTTAGCACCATTGTGATTTGAAACTCGATGGAACGAACAAGCGACACTAAAAAGAGACCAACACATATATCTCCAGGATTTAGATTGCGAGAGAATGAGATAGAATAATCATCTTTGTGCGGTGCTTGTTAGCTTCCTAACTGTTGTCTTCTTAATTTTCTAAAGGTTTCATTTCTACCTCGTGCGAACTGCATACTTTAATTTTTTTTATTATTATATTCCAGCACATATTTATTTGCGTTATCAAGACATATTTCCATGCAAATTCTGTTAACATTAGTTGGGAAGTCGAAAGTTTTATAATCGTGTTTTAAACCACCCAAAATAAAAGCTATAAATAAAACGAAGGAGGTAAGTTCGTTTTCGCTGGTTCGTTTAATACTTCAGCAATGCATTCGTTAGAGCCGACAGGTGCAGAATCGTTGTCAATTATCTTCCCTCCGAACGGATGGTGCCCTGAAAAATGTGTTTCCCTCCCTCCTCCCCATTCCACCCGTAGGGGATGTTGAGTTAATGGGGGAGGGCCGGAAGGTGAAACGATTGCCGAGGTTGTTATATCGGATGACTGGTTGTTAACCTGTTTACAGGCATGTCTGTGCATAGATTGAAAGATAAGAAAGAAGCAAAATATTTTATTAACTTGAGAAAATTCGTTTTAAGTGAGTAATAAACTTTAAAAATAAATTGATAAAAGCAATGATATTGTGTGGTTATTTAATAGAATTGAAATGGCATCATATTATGGTACCATATTTTATGTAAATAAAATGTGCAGTTGTGTTCTAAAATTACACGAATCTCGGTTGAAAAACACACAAAGATGTTAATAAAAATATGTATTTAAACAATTTAATAATTTTTTATTAAAAAATATTTCAATTATTTCAATTTGTTAACGTGATGCAAATTCACCACGAATTTATTGTCATTATCAAAAACAGAAATATTAAAAACACCAGTCTTTAGTTTTAAGACTAATTATCACTACAAAGCATATTGCTGGTACCATCTTCAAGAGCACATTGTCGACAATAATATATGCCGAGGATACGTTAACTGTCAATAGCAGCCTTACATTTTATTGGTTTTAATGAAAAACAATAAATAATTGACTCTTATGTCACTATTTTTCCCATAAAGTTTTTCATGTAGTCACTCAATTACGCACGTCTTATTAAAGCTTTGATTTTATCACAGACTAGCGAGTTCCCGGCATGCGTTGCTATTCCCCTTAATAAAGAAATTGTTTCTCCCTGCGTGTCCTTTCCCATTCGTCCCATTCCCCTTCCGCCTCCCCTTCCTCTTCCGCGTCTCCTTCCCCTCTCCTACCCCCTCCCGCCTTCCACATATTCAGTCTCGGTACATCCAGTTTTCAAACAGCTCGCGTGTAACCTATTGCAATTTTTTTATACAAATTTCATAATGCCAGAACTCACTATAACATATATATACGAACCATCGCGGGTACGCACACATCAAATATCCAAAGTTTCATCGCAATCGGATGAATGGTTTAGCAACGCATTGCGGACATACAAACATTTTTAGATTTTTAGATATATACTAGCTGTTTCCCGGCATGCGTTGCAATTCCATATTCAAATAAATAAAATGTTACTCCTTGTATGTCCTTTACCGTGCGTTCCCCTCTAGCGTTCCACTTCCACCTTCCCCGCCACCGCTCTCCCGCTCCCCCGTCCCGCCAACCCCCCTGGCACTTCATTTCTTGACTCCTCTCCCGCCCAGCCCGTAGCCGAAACTTTTAATAACTTCTAATACTAACATTTTTAAACTCGTGATATCTTTCTAATTAAACATCCGAATTGAAAAATTTACAAAAGTTAAATAAAGGTGTTGAAGCTGTCGTGAATATAAAGAAATTTATTTTGATAAGGATTAAAAGCAAGATACAAATAATAAGCCTTTTCAAGCGGTGACATTTTAATTAAATTTTTAAAATAAAAGAATACTTATTGTGGCATAACCATAATAGTTAGACATATGCTGTTGCGACCTTTTTTGTAAATAATGATGTGTTCTACAAAGTCGTGGTACATTATTTAATTCTTTCATTAATAGTTTTCACAGCGCACGCGATGTAAAGAATATTTTAGGTAATATTTTTACACCTTGGGTTATATTATTGAAGTTTTAGTAAGGAGGCCTATTTTTTTGAAAATATAATATAGCCTATGTCACCCAAGGATAGTGTAGCTTCTCAACAGCAAAAGAATTTTTCAAATCGGTTCAGTAGTTTCGGAGCCTATTCAATGCAAACAAACAAACAAACAAACAAATCTTACCTCTTTATATACATAATAATAATAATAATAATACTAGCTGGGTTACCCGGCTTCGCTCAGGACAATAAGACAGTGTTCTGGAATGTTGCACAATGATGTTCCCGATTCCCTATTCCTGATCATTCCACCATATACTCCGCCACTCCTTCCACAACTTTCTACAGCTCTATGGAACCTTCTAGAACTTTCCGGAAGACTGTTCTAGAAATTTCAAGAGGGCGAAACTTTTAGCCCTTATATCTTTAAAAGCAGGTCCTTTAGTTAAAAACGGATACCCTTATTCCCTAGGGGGAATAGAGATCTACCACACCATATAACTCCCTTGATCGAACCGGGACTCGTTTCTGATTTTTTGCGAGCTGCACGTTTTTTTGGACTTTTTTTTATAATATATGCCATATACAAATAAATAAAATGTTACTCCTTACATGTCCTTTCCCGTGCGTTCTCCTCCAGCGTTCCACTTTTACCTTCCCCACCACCGCTCTCCCGCTCCCCCGTCCCGCCAACCCCCCTGGCACTGCATTTCTTGACTCCTCTCCCGCCCGGCCCGTAGCCGAAACTTTTTTCTAATACTAACAATTTTAAACTCGTGATATCTTTCTAATTAAATATTCGAATTGAAAAATTAAAAAAGTTAAATTAAGTTATTAAAGCTGTCTTAAATATGAAGTAATTTATTTTGATAAGGATTAAAACCAAGATACAAATAAAGAGCCTTTTCAAGAGGTGACATTTAAATTAAATTTTTAAAATAAAAGAATACTTATTGTGGCATAACCATAATAGTTAGACATATGCTGTAGCAACTTTTTTTGTAAATAATGATGTGTTCTATAAAGTCGTAGTACATTTTTTTATTCTTTCATCAATAGTTTTCGCAGCGCACGCGATTTAAAGAATATTTTAGGTAACTTTTTTACACCCTGGGTTACATTATTGAAGTTTTAGTAAGGATGCATATATATTTTTTAAATATAATATAGCCTATGTCACCCAGAGATAGTGTAGCTTCCCAACAGCGAAAGAATTTTTCAAATCGGTTCAGTAGTTTCTGAGCCTATTCGATGCAAACAAACACACAAACAAACAAACAAATATTACCTCTATATATAGTGTATTAGAAGTAGATTATTATATAGTAGATTAGTAGACAAGCTGGGTTACCCGGCTTCGCTCAGGACAATAAGATAGTGTTCTGGAATGTTGCATAATGATGTTCCCGATTTCCTATTCCTGATCATTCCACGACATACTCCGCCACTCCTTCCACAACTTTCTACAGCTCTATGGAACCTTCTAGAACTTTCCGGAAGACTGTTCTAGAAATTTCAAGAGGGCGAAATTTTCAGCCCTTATATCTTTAAAAGCACGCCTTTTAGGTAAACACGGATACCCTTATTCCCTAGGGGGGATAGAGATCTACCACACCATATAACTCCCTTGATCGAACCGGGACTCGTTTCTGAGTTTTTGCGAGCTGCACGTTTTTTTGGACTTTCTTTTATAATATATGCAAATAAATAAAATGTTACTCCTTACATGTCCTTTCCCGTGCGTTCTCCTCCAGCGTTCCACTTCCACCTTCCCCGCCACCGCTCTCCCGCTCCCCCGTCCCGCCAACCCCCCAGACACTGCATTTCTTGACTCCTCTTCCGCCCGGCCCCTAGCCGAAACTTTTTTCTAATACTAACAATTTAAAATATAAGAATACTTATTGTGGCATAACCATAATAGTTAGACATATGTTTTTGCGACTTTTTTTATAAATAATAATGTGTTCTATAAAGTCGTAGCACATTTATATTCTATCATCAATAGTTTTCGCAGCGCACGCGATTTAAAGAATATTTTAGGTAATTTTTTTACACCTTGGGTTACATTATTGAAGTTTTAGTAAGGAGGCCTATTTTTTTGAAAATATAATATAGCCTATGTCACCCAAAGATAGTGTAGCTTCCCAAGAGCGAAAGAATTTTTCAAATCGGTTCAGTAGTTTTGGAGCCTTTCGATGCAAACAAACACACAAACAAAAAAATATTAAATTAAATGAAGACAATATAAGCGAAACTCAATCGAAAATCTGAAAACAGAAAAATCAGAAAAAGATATTGACACATCTGGGACTCGAACAGATGTGTCAATATCTTTTTCTGATTTTTCTGTTTTCAGATTTTCGATTGAGTTTCGCTTATATTGTCTTCATTTAATTAAATATTACAATTTGAGGTTTTACTCATAAAGTTAAAATAAAAATAAAAATATTCATCCTAGACTTGCAGAAAAGTCAATAGATGTCGCATATTAAATAAAATGGATAAAGATTTATCCAGACACTATCTAGAGAGCATTTAGTTCGGGTTTGAATCTTGCAATCATACATAAAGATAGCAGCCAATAGTATATGCGTTAAGAAAAATGAAGATAGTGTGGGTGGTTCTTAGTCGAAGTATGATACAGTTAAAAGTGACCGAATTGGATATCGACACGGTGGCGCAGTGGTTAGCGCGTTCGCCCGGTAAGCGAGAGGTCCTGGGTTCGAGTCCCAGATGTGTCAATATCTTTTTCTGATTTTTCTGTTTTCAGATTTTCGATTGAGTTTCGCTTATATTGTCTTCATTTAATTAAATATTACAATTTGAGGTTTTACTCATAAAGTTAAAATAAAAATAAAAAAAAAAATATTACCTCTTTATATAGTGTAGTAGAGTAGTAGAAGTAGATAAGTGTAGTAGAAAAGAGACAAATTTAATAGAAAATAAGGAGGATTTGCCATTTTTTTCTTACGGTCAAACAAGTTACGAGCAGGGTTGCCAGGTGTTCGGTATTTTACCGAACCGTTCGGTATTTTAGCACCGTGTTCGGTGTTCGGTATGACAAAAATACCGAAGTATGGGCGGTTCGGTATGTTTTTTCTGATTTTTCTCCCTAATAAACGATTCAAATGTCAGATTTGACGCAGTCGGTAACCGATTTTGCCTAGCATCCCTAAGGAAATTCACCCCGAATTTTTTTTTGCTCATTGTTCGGTATATATTTGGAAAAAATCTGGCAACCCTGGTTACGAGCCTAGTGGCAGAAGTGTCAGTGACGCTGCGTCAGTGTCACCGTGGCAGAGCGACTGTATTATACACAATACAAATGTATGGAACGTTCCTGACTTTTCGTCAAATGTATTGACGAAACGTCAGTAACGCAACGCAGTGTTTACAAGTCCCAATAAAAAAAACATGATTCCGTGACGAAAAACCATGTTTTACTATGTTTTAAAGGATAAAAAACCGTGTTTTTCGGAAGCGTTATACCGAGAGTATAAATCCGTGTATATATACCGAGAATCTGTAAAGCTTTATCAAACAATCATTTCTAATTTTTCTTTTGAACAATAGGAAAAAAATATTGAAATTCAAATAAAGTTGAAATAAAAACACCGTACATGGATGTACGAGACATGTAGGCCTGCACAAAAAAACTACAAATAACAAGCGCCGGCACACAAAGATGCCCGATTATTACAATGTCTTGATATAGCTGTTTTCTTTCTTTGAGAGCTGTTGAAGTTCTGGGTAGTGCGCAGCAGGGGTACTGTAGCACGCATATATGAATTGTAAGGTGAAAGCATCCGGTTATCGAAGCGTCCATGCTATGTGGGTATCGTCCGCCGTGTATTGTGAGGTGGAGTGCTGTTGCATCTTCCACCACGCATTTGATTGTGAGGTGGAATGCTTTTGCTGCGGAGCATGTAGGCTGAGGTGGACGCTGGTTGTGGATTCTAGAGGTGTTGCGAGTGTAGTGTAGTCAGGAGTGCAGCTAGCAATTGAAGCGGGCTGCGCTCCAGATGTTGTCTGTTCTCGAGGTGTTATGTATCCCAGGGAATAGCATTTAAGGCAAGCCTGATCGCTTCAGGTTAGGGCGGACTGCGTTTCAGATGTTATGTGGGCTTATCCGGCATATCCGGCACCAGCATCCAAGGCCGGGATGGTCGCAGTAAACTCACGAGTAGACTGGCTTGTCATTTCATGGTCGTGGGTTGCACTTTTCCGTCACCGGCATTCAAGGCCGGGACGGTTAGAGTAAACTCACGAGTAAATTGGCTTGTCATTGCGTGGTCGTAGATTGCTATATAACCGGCACCAGCATCCAAGGCCGGGGCGGTCGCAGCAAACTCACGAGAAGACTGGCTTGCAATCGCGTGTAGAGGTCAGACCGTGGATCATTGTACGGGGTGGCAAGGTACCTCATCGTAGAGAGGTGATTGCTTAGTTGCAGTGTTTAAATTTTATGATTTACCATGACTTGTTCAACATGGTTTTTTGAATAAAAAAACATGGAGGTAGAAATGACCCAAAAAACACGAAAACATGGTAAAAACCGTGCAAATGGCAACACTGACGCGACGTCACTGACGCGCACCGGTTATTCAGGCGTCACTGACGCGCACGCGACGGAGCCGCATGATTAATTTGTAATTATTTTTTTTAATTGAGAGTTTTGACATTTTTACAGAGAAAGATGAAGAGTTTCTTATAAATTTGGTTTCATGACATCCATTATTGTTTGACTTAAGCAAAATAATACACAAACAGAACAACAGCAACAAAAAGAGCTTAGAGTTAAAATGCAAATCTTTCACAAGATAATTCAGAATATATTAGATGAAATTTCTAGGAGCTAGACAAGAAAACTAGGTCGGCGATCACGTAATTACTGGAGTTCAGCGGCGATAGCATGGGGCATCAGCGACGCTGCTTTAGTGACGCGGCGACACATAAGGAGCGTCACTGACGTTGCTGTCGCCATGCTCGGAACTCCTCACGCTAACCGTTTAAAAAAATATTTTACAAATCCTTTTATTGTTTAACTTTTTGATCAGTCACTATCAGATACTTATGTTGATCATTCTTGCCGACAAAAGAAGATTGACAATAGGGTGGGTTTTATCGTATATTATTTCGGTTGTCAATATAAAAAAGCAAAGAAAATGGTTTGATAGATACTGACATATTTATGCAAGTAGTACCTACCTAAAAATAGGTACCTTCTATGATATCATTTTATAATCAAATTATTACATGTAGTATTATATATTATATATAGACACTGCACATCTTGCCAAGCAAAGCTATCGTGTAAATTCATATTAGATGAACCCGAAATAAAACGCGATACAATTTTTTTTACAAACCGATTTATAAGCTCTTAAACTTCAGTAGGTAACCAAAAATAATCACGGAATTTATTTCATTGGAAAATGTTACCTTTTTAACCCCCATCCATATGAAAAGGTGACGTTCGAAAAGAAGGGTCGGGGTGAAGTACGGGACCGCGGCCCCACTAATGGCACCCCTAGTCCAGCCCTGGTTTGATTTATTGACACTATTTGTGTGGTAACGATCCCTAGCCCTTGTCCCTCTAATTGGGGCCCTTCAACTAAGCCCTAGGAAAACAAAGCCTAAAAGATCCCAATGATTAATAAGAAAACACGCAATTAGTTCAATGTAGAGCTTGTAGAATTATAGTCACTCTAATTATTTGTTAGACCCTATTTTGGGATGTGAAGAATGTCATCGTTCTTAGCTATTTATTAAACCAGATTTGGATGAATGATAAAAGGGGGGATTGGCGCGTATTTAAATATTATTTTGATTATACATTATTATGTAGCTATACCTCAATTCATCTTCCTTCAGTGACTTCATCCCTCAACATGGAGACTAACCTTTTCATTTCATAAATGCATTTGCTGGCTCTGCCTTTGCCACTGTTATTTCATCAATGTTCCTTGTTGTTTCAACAGCTGTAAAACCAACTTTTAAATTTAAATGTTTATCAATTTTGACAATTAACATCGTAAAACTCTGGCAGTTGGCAGTACCATTTATGTACACGAAACGTACAAAACGTTTTCTTTTGATGTGGTGGGACTAGAACCAGTACCTTTTAAACAATTTTCAGATCTGTAAAGATCAATACATTTTCAGATATTTTTTAATTACATTTTGAACAGTATTTTGATATAAAAAAATATTTTGTGCTACTCTTTTATGCATGTCTTGTAAGATTTTTTACTGATAAAAATATCTATGATATTTTGATAATTTTTATAGTGCCGTTTTTTATTACAAAAATCATCTCAAGGACGCTGTGGAAATACATTAATTTTAAATGCTCTCTCCTATTTTATTAATAACTATAAACGAGATAGTTCATTATACCAACTTTATAGATTGCATGCACCCGTTCATTGATCAATAATACAAAACTAGGTAAGAGTACGTGTGCATCGTGTAATGCATTTGACCAATTAATTGATGCTGCTTTAAAATATACGTTTGATTTATTTATATTATATAAATGCTGATAATATATAAGACCAGTCTTACAAGACAAGCGTTGAAAGATAAATAAAAAAAAAGTAGAAATCCAGATTAAATTACTTGTCTCGTTTAAATCCCCTATATAAAAATAAAAAGTTTTATGGGCCAACTGAGTAAAAATCATCAACCTACGAGTTTTTAACAAATAATGGAATACCTACATAATTAGGACCTATGTAATCTATTTTTCGACGACATTGATTTGTTTATCATTACTCACATCCCCGAGCGCTCCTAAAGGTAGAGCTAACCGGGTAGACAAATAAATATTTACAATAGACAACACATTTTTCTCTATATCTAGTTAACAACTCAAAAAGTTTTAACTACCTCTTAATATGTTTATTCATTATACGCCTGGAATTTTTCGTTGAAAACACTAAGCAAATATTAAAAACGCTCATTTTGATGAGAACAATTTGAAATGATGCTTTTAAGTACTTCAATATTCGCTGAGCATGTTTCTGAATAATTTAGAATCTTTATTTAGAATTGAAATGTTTGGGGACAATTTAAATTTTGTCAAAACAAAATGGCAGCAGATGAATAAGCAAGTGTTGAAATTTATGCAAATAACAAAGGGAACATGATCCTCCACACCATTGGAGTGTTGGTTTATGCGAAGATTCCATTTTCTTCCCCTTATCCCGGGATTTGTAAGGATAAGCTTGAGGGACAATGGCGTACGATGTATTTACATTATTTACAAGTGTACTTGAATACTTTCGGTATAATTAGAATCGTGAATACACAGTTGATGTAACGAAATAACACGGATGTGGGCAATTGAGAAACATGTCAGGTCCTCTTTCACGATAAAGGACATCTTATTTAGATGAGCCAGTAGACAGTGATTGTGGATTTGCCAGATTTGTACATATTTATCTTATTCGCAATAAACTCGAAAAGCTTTTTAGAAAAGTCAGATAGATCTAGCATTTTAGTCTTACGTATCATAATAATATATTTAACAGTAATTAATAGGTGGTCATATGGCAAATATATTAAGGGGAACGCATGCGCGGAGCATTTCGGCGCGTTTCATGCAAATCTTAGATTTGGATTTAAGATCAAAATACCCAACCAAACTGAAAAATAATTTTTGTAATCAAAAGGTAGAATATTAATAATCTAGTACTTTATTAATTTTTGCTTTAAATTATAAGTTATAGGCAATTAAAGATTTTAATGTTTCTGGATTTTAGAGGCGATTTTAATGAAAAAAAATTTACTATATTTATCATAAAAATATGATGAAATAAAAAATAAAAATTTCTTAAAAAAATCATTTTGATGGGTGTAAATTAAAAATACAAATTACCTATTTACGGTGGAATAAAAATTAGTCGTTTAAATATAAAAATCACTACCAAAAATGCATATTTAAGAATTTTGATTTATTTATTTTATTTTCCATTATATTTTTAAAATAAATATACCTAAATTATTTTTTTAATGTTTTTAATATACCCACAAATAATTCCTTAAAATGTCTCCAAAATCATGAAACACCAAAATCTTAAATGGCCTACATCTTATAATTTAAAGCAAAAATAAATTAAATTGCTCACATCCGTCCTAGATATTTGATATACCTTTTGATTACGAAAATAATTTTTCAGTTTGGTTGAGTATTTTGATCTCAAATCCAAATCTAAGATTTGTATGAAAAGCACCGGGCGCTGGGCGCTCATACGTTCCCCTTAATTAGAAAATTGTCGAGGACCGCAAAAATAAGATTTCGATCGAGTCCTCTAACCCAGTGGTCTCTAACCAAGTGGTTTTGTCGCCGCGGACCGGTAAAAGTTATTTTACCGCGGTCCACTCGTGGGGGGGGGGGGGGGGGGGGGGAGGAGGACACAATAAATGAAGTTTTTTTTATAACAAAATATAAATATATGTACAATATTTAATAATGAAAATTATAATTGTGGTATGTAAGTTAAAATGACCAATAATAGTAGAGAAAACCCAAGGTTTGTTGGAAAATTGAAATAAATTTTAAATTTACAATAGAACAACGATAATAACAGCTTAAACTTTTTTTTCAAAAGAAGTTTGATTTTTAAGCGAGCACTTGCGCGGCCCAGTACCATTCGGTCCACGGCCCGGTACCGGGCCGCGACCCATGGGTTGGGGACCACTGCTCTAACCAACTGTTGGGGATCACTGCTTTAAACGAATTTATATAGCCCCATTGGTGTTGCCCATTAGGTTTTCATAAATAAGTATTTAGTTTTTGTTAAAATAGTGCAAATGAGCTATTATGCCCTTACATTTTTTGGTGGTTTTTAATATAACTCATTTTGCATCAAGCATCGTGTGCTAGGTTCAAATAAAGCAAAGATTATTTTACTATTCTCATCATTGTCTATTTTTATAGTTTTTTGTTTAAAATTTATTTTAAAAACGGACATGGTAACAGACTTAACAATTTAGAGGCACTAGAAATTAAAAAAGCTGTAAAAACCAAAAGTCATATACTTAATAATCAATTAGACATATCAAGTAGTCCAATATTAGGTATGTTTCCAATAAACCCTTAATAAAAAAAATTCCCAGTGCTCCTTACCACTATGTCAGTTGATGCTTTGTTCCTCCAAATTTATTACTGTAACCCATTAGTCACATAATTATCTTTCGGTTTTTTCCATTACTTGCGAACTTAGGTTAATGTATTTTATGGCCGTCGATGTGTTTGTTATATTTGTATCATGTTGTCTCCCTCTATATTTTGTCTCTCTCTAAATTTTGTCTCCCTCTATATTTTGTTTTATATAAGCACACATTATGACTTATTGTTTAGTATTAATTTGTACCCTGATGATGCTTGAGTAAAGCGAAACCGGTCGGTTAAAAAAAAATTAATAAAACTCGTGGTTTTAAACAAAACATTATTTTATTTTATTAAAATTTATTTATTTGCCTTAAAAGTGCTACATATTATAAAATTACTGGTCTTCCATTAAAAGCATTTGCTTGTGGATGTGAGAAGAGTTTAAATTATATATGTACAAATACAGTCCGTGTACAGTTAATACAATGCAGTTAATACATTTCATATATGTACAATTATTAATGTCTTGTATTTCAATATATACCTAGGTGCAGTTTTTTTTATTTTTTTTATTTTTATTATTTATTTAGTTAGTTTATACTACATGAATATAAACTAATAAGCACAATGTAACATTTCATTTGATAAATTTAAATATTTTTAAAGTAAGCATAACATTTCTTTTTAAATACTTTCATTCTTTCTTCATTCTTCATACTTTCAGGCATTTCATCATACATCTTTAGTCCTCTAGTCATTAGGCAGTTCTGTGATTTTGATTTATTCATTTGTGGCAATCGAACTCTGTTTATATTTCTTGTTTCATAATTATGTACGTCTCTATTAAAAACAATTTCATCCTTAAAGTATTTTGGCATTTGGTTTTTCATAATTTTATGCACAAAAATTAACACATTAAATAGTAGTCTTTTTTTTATTGGAATCCAATTTAGCTCCTTTCTCATTTGATTAATCCTTGCGTATTTGCCTTTTCCCAGTATACATCTCATAGCTCTGTTCTGTATAACTTCTAGTTTGTTTAAATTTCCTCCATTGGCCAAATATAACATCGTAGAGCAGTAATCCAAATGTGGAGCAACAATAGTTTTATAAATGAGCTCCGTAGTGTTTCTATTTAATTTATGTCTTAGTCTTCTAAGAAAATTTACCTTTTTTGACACTTTTTTAGCACATATTCAAAGTTTGCTGTGAAAGTCAGTTTTGAATCGAGTATTACACCCAGGTAGGTATTTGATTTCATTTACTTTTCCAATTTTTTCACCATTAATTGTCAAATTTAACCCTGTGTTATGATTTTTATTGCTTATTTCCATATATTTTGTTTTGTTTACGTTCAATTTCAATTTGTTTAATTTTAGCCATTTTGACATATTTTGTAGGTCTTCGTTTATTTTGTTAATTGCATCTATGTAATCTTCACACGAAATATAGATTAAGGTATCGTCTGCAAATAGTCTAATTTTGCAATGTTTAATAGTTTTAATAATATCATTTATGTAAATTATAAATAGAATTGGACCTAATACCGACCCTTGTGGAACACCAAGGTTGTTTTCTATCGGTTTTGATTCTGAGCTTTCAACTTTCGTTACCTATTTTCTTTCCTGGAGATATTCTTTGAATAGATTCAGAGCTACGTCAGAAAGACCTATGACTTCTAGTTTTTCCAAAAGTATTTTCCTTTCTATCGTTTCAAATGCTCTTTTGAAATCTAAGAATGCTGCAATGGTGATTTTTTTTTGTCTGTTTCTTTCTTCCATGTATCAATCACTATATTTATCGCCGCTTCGAAAGAGTTGTTGTTCCGGAATCCTGATTGTTCGTCACATAATATATTATGTTTTTCCAAATACTCAACGAGTTGTTTTTTTATTACAATTTCTAGTAACTGTTCGTATTTTGGTAACATATTTATTGGTCTAAATTCTTCACATTTTCTGGTATTAAAAACTTTCGGAATCGGGATCACAGTAGATGTTTTCCATGTGTTTGGAAATTTTCCACTTCTTATGATTCATTTATTATATCCAGTAAATGAGGTCCTATCGCTGACATTGCATCTCTCAAAACTTTAAAACTTATTTTTTTTTTTTTTTTTTTTTTTTTTTTCTTTATTTTTTCCCATTGTATCTACATACATACAAAAGTAATTTTACATAATTTCTAAATACTAATTATAATTTTACATAATTTCTAAATACAGTAAGAGTAAATATAAGGTACAAGTAATGTAAAAGTTAGCAATAAGTAAAATATATAATAGAAAAGAGTAGGTAATGGGAACCCACTAAGGCACAGCCTGTGTGTGGGTAATATAAACAAGATTGCTATATATACATCAATAAGTATATGTAAAAAATGTAAATTTTAAACTAAAGGTTTAGAAATATAGTAATCTGTGAAAACATTATAGTAAAATAAAATAAAATAGTGAAACATAAATTTTGTTGATTTTTTGTTAAAGTAAAGAAAGTAAATAAAGTATTGAAAAGTGAAACATGAAGGTTTTCAAATAATTTATAGAAAAAATGTTCCAACATCTGCATCATTCAACCATAATTTTAATTCTTTTACGTAAAGTGATATTTTATCTGCCATTTGAATGTGTTTTGGTAGAAGATTAAAAGTACGAGGACCAATAAAGCTGCTATGTGTTTGCATTAATTTAGTATTGGTTTGGGGGGAGTAAAACATATTATTAGTTCTTTTGCTAATTCTATTTTCATTTTTTACGAAGCAATTTTTATTTTTATATATATATTTCATAGTCTGCAATATAAATAATTTACGGATATTGAATATTTTTGTCTCTTTGAATAATAACTTTGTTGAGAATGTTTTTTTTCTATTATACATAACTTTAATAATGCGCTTTTGAGTGGTTTGTAAAGGCTTAATAAATGCATCAAGCGCACCACCCCATCCTATAATGCCGTAGATTATTGAAGATTGAACCAAGGAAAAGTAGATCATTTTTAATTTGTCGAGATTGAGTACTTCCTTAAGTCTATAAAATGTGTAAGTAAGATATCTTAATTTCGAGGTGGTTTTATCAATTTGAGATTTCCAATTTAGATGTCTATCAATAGATATACCTAAATATTTAATATTTTCAACATTGACAAGTTCATTGCACAGTGAACATGTTTCTTGATTGCAACTCGTATTGTGGATTCTAATTTTAAGGTTATCGTGAGGTTTGTTTTTAATGCTTTTATAAAAAGTTAAATAAAATGTTTTACTGTAGTTTAGAATGAGTTTGTTACATTTTAGCCATGTTGAAACAAGTGCAATACATTCGTTTGCCTTAGAAAAAGTTTCAATCCAAGAATTTCCGTTTACTACTATTGCCGTGTCATCGGCGTAAGAAATAATTTTTCCTGGGATCACAAAATTACATAAATCATTTATATACATCAAAAATAGAATCGGCCCAAGGACAGTTCCTTGCGGAACTCCATTTTTTATATGTGCTTCTGAACTATAAAAATTCCCAATTTTTGTTTTTTGTGTTCTGTCTGTAAGATAGTTTGTCAGTATTTTTAATGTGTCTTTTTTGAAACCTAGTTGAGTTATTTTTTTAATTAGTAATTTATGATTTACAGTATCGAAAGCTTTTCTTAAATCTAAGAATATAGCAAGACATTTCTTATTTTTATCGATAGATGTGTATAATTTTTTTGTTAAATCATATATTGCATCTTCAGTGCTTAGATCTTTACGAAAACCATATTGGTTTTGCGATAGAATATTATATTTTTCTAAGTGTTCTATGATTCTATTTTTAATGCATTTTTCTATTTTTTTTTCCATCTGGACTCTCTTTTGATTTGGTGCTGTTAAGAATCTGTAAAAGATATGTTTCATCAATTTCTTTAAACACAAGTTTTTCTCGGTTTAGCCGAACATTTCTCACGTAGGTGTCTTTCTTCAGTATTGGTATACTCTGATGCAATTCTATTATGCTGTTTACGAAATATTTGTTGAAACAGTTCTGTATGGTACCCTGTATCTGATGAGGAAATTCAATGTCGTACTTCATCCCTTTATCTTCGGTTTGCAGTAATCCTTTTATGGTTTTCCACATTTTTTTAGTGTCTCCTTTTTCAGAGATAATTTTGTTTTTGAAGTAATCGTTCTTACAAATTTTCAATTGTTTTGCGTATTTATTTCTCATATTTTTGAATGCTTTCCAGTCTTGAGACTTTATTGAGATTTTTGCAATTTTGTACAATCTATCTCTTTCATTTTGTATTGTTTGTAGTTCTATATTATACCATTTATTTGTTCCTGTTATTTTAAGAGTTTGGATTGGTGTTAACTTATCAATTACTTCTTGTAGGTTATTTATTAATGATTTAGACTTTAGTTAATATAAATACATCGCAATCAGACCCTTTAACTAAAAGATACAAACATGCATGTATTCAGTAAGAAGAAAAACAAGTATAATTTTTATTGTGTTATTCTCTAAAATACTTTTTGATAGAGTTCAACAATTATTGTACTCTGTCATTAACGCTTCTTTATTATAGTAGAAATGTTTGTTTTACGTTAGTTGTAGGTACCTTTTAATGGTTCTTATATTTGAAAACTCGATATTATAAAGATAAAATGAGAAATAAAAGAAAATACTTTTAATTCAAACACATTAGGCTTATTGAGAATCAACTTAATACTAAAAGACTGCATTTATTATTTTTTTTTCGAGATATTTTCTTTCAAACAGAATTTTCAACCTATCACAAGTATAACCAGTGCGGTGTCACTGTACTTAAAATACATTTTTTGTAGTGAAACATGAGATATACATTACACAA
Source organism: Limnephilus lunatus (assembly GCA_917563855.2). NCBI lineage: Eukaryota > Metazoa > Arthropoda > Insecta > Trichoptera > Limnephilidae > Limnephilus > Limnephilus lunatus. The sequence continues at coordinate 64,894,316 of OU830597.1, read as the reverse complement.
GGATAGCATTTTCGACAGTACACTAACAATAAGCCTTAAACATTTTCGTAACGTTTAAATCTGGGTGAAGATGTGTTTTGGAAGATTGACTTTTAGAGACTGTAATATGGATGTATTCAAAAATTATCACAACGGATAAAAAATCGTACTCACAATAAATCCACTTCAAAGTCAATTATCTTAATTTTACATTTTTGACATTAGTTGCCGGGTTGCGGAAAAATCATTGATCATTATGCCACCTAGGCGGCCATTACAGTCACTAAACCAAACAAACTTACCACGAAGACAAAGGTATTATAAGATTTTCATATTGCTTGATAAACTCCATCCGATAAAATCTCCGAAACAATACGTTCATTACAAAAAATTGAGAAAAGTTGCTTCTATAATTACGACGACGCACTGATTTATATTGCAGAAGATAATTATGAGAACGCAATCAAAAAGGTAAATAGTGACTTAGAAACTTTGTCAAAATGGCTCAAATTAAATAAATTGAAACTAAATGTAAATAAGACAAAATAAATGCATATAGGTAGAACAAATACGTATGATGAACCAAAGGTTTCTATAAATAGAGAAAACATAAAAAAAAGTGGAAGAAATTAAATATCTTGGTGTCATCATAGACTCGAAATTGAACTTCTCAAAAAATGCAGATTACACAATTAAAAAAATTGCAAAAAAATATCATTGCTTGGTAGAATCAGTAACAAAGTAAATAAAGAAACATGCCAGATAATATATAATACAAATATATCACCACACTTTAATTACTGTTCAAGTATTTTTTTTCTCTGCAATGAAGAGAAAATGAAAAAAATGCAAATACTGAAAAATAAAGCAATGCGAATAATACTTAAGCGCAACATATACACACGGATACGAGACATGCTAAAAGAGCTAAATATGTTGACGGTGAAGCAAACTGTGTATGTGAATGTACTTATTTTTTTACTTAAAATTAACATGGGGACGACTTCTAAGGAATTAAAAAGAAAAATACATTATAATAACGAAACACACCGACACGGGACAAGAAAATCAAAGCAAATTAGACTGCCGACAAGAAAAAAATCAAGCACCCAGAAATCTCTGATGTACCAGGCCGTCCAACTGTATAACAACATCCCGAAACCCTGGCGATATTTTAAAAATTTCAATCCTAAAAATCAGACAATTTTTTTATAAACCGGAAAGACGGGACATAATTTTATAGGTGCGAAAAAACGATAATTACATTAAAAAAATATATAATGTTTTTCATACGAATTGCATATGAGAATAACGTGGCATACCAAAAATATTACATCTCATAAATATTATTTTCATTGATCCATATTATTGATAAAATTAATCATTATAATGCTCAACGTCTACATATGACGAAATCCAATGTAATATGCTTGTACTTGTAAAGTTTAATAATAGATAATAATAATAATATACTATAAAATTTCATTTTGTTTAAATCAGCACCATTACCATTACACTTCTGAAACAGGTACAGAAAGCATAAAATGTACGGGGTTCTCTTCGTAACATCTGTCAAAACGTCAAACCAAATGATAAGTTGGCAAAGAACAAACAATAGATCTAGTGAATGTTAAAAGTCGAATTCAAAAATTCGCCTGAAATCAAAGTGTTGCCATATAAAAAAAACAAATCAGTGTGGAATTTTACAAAATTAATAGAACATTTTCAGAGACGAGACATTTTATGTGGTGACGTCACGAGCTCAAAAAATGGATTTATTTATTTAAAAAAAACTATACATTTCTAAAAAAATTGACTAACATTTTCGTTATCTTTTAAAAAAATCTATCAACACGATATTTTCCAAGTCTTTATGAAATCCATGCAAGTGGCCTATTGCTTTTCATTTTATTTACATATGTTCGGGAAAAGATTATAATAATTTAATGTTTTCTTTAAAAGATGGGAGGGGGGTTATGCGTACGTTCACCATTTGTCTCATTTTCGACTGTTTTTATTTAGTGTGTAAGAAAGAGTTGCACCACAATTTGTTTAAGACAAAATCAAAACCATCAGCATATGTCGTATTTAAAGCAACAGTTTTGGGGAAAAGCAGAAGTTGCCTTTTTATCTCTCTTGTTGATTCTATTACCTAGTGTTTGCTTTTTTTCACTTGAAGCCTTTTGTCGATTCTATTAGTACTGTTTTTCCATTTAACTCTCTTGATGTTTGTTGTGACTGTTATTAAGGTTTAAGTGAATATTGATTGCAATGATTCATCTTCCTCCACGAGTGGATTATCAGAAGACAAAACGTATCATTACACATGACTAAATCTGAGTTGCGGTCGTTAATGTTGAGAACTCCTTTGTGTCGGATATGAGACCATTGAACGAAATGGTATTTAGTAGGAATTCACTGATTTCATCCGGGAAGACAAAGGTGAATTACCAATTTGATAATGATTGTGGTGCCATGTTATATGATTTGGGGAATAATGCTGTCGCCTAACTGATCATAAAAACACTTTAAGTATTTTTTCCACGAAAACGGCGCTATAGAAGAAATCGCAGAAGGTGTGCAGACGCATCCGCCGCCAAAACTTAAACAAACCTTACCCCATGAACCCGGGCATCCCTGCTAAGTAAAAAAAACATAGCAAACCACTTGGGGAGAACTATAGTACAGAGATGTTGGTTGATCAAATAAAGGAAAAACGAAATTACACATTAGGTAACGTAAAAAAAGTTATCGCATTATTAGTACTTAGGTAAGCATCACGACTGTAAGAAATAAGGGTTTAGGTTTTGCATTAGAATCTAATTCATATATCTACCGAAATAGTTAATTTGATTACCATTGAAAAAAATAACGTAAATATGTTTAACTTTATAATTTTATTTATATTCAATTTGGGAAACGGGTATGGGTACCGCCGCCCCTGGAACCATTTATTGGATAACCAACACCTCTGCCGTAGGTCACCCCAACTGGTTCACTACGTTTGGTGACTTGGCAGGGGTGCCCGGGTTCATCGGGTGAAGTTTGTCCATGTCTTTGCGGCGGATGCTTCTGCCCAACAGCTGCATGGCAGGCCGAATCGTAAGAGAATGATTGAGGGAGTCCCTATGACTTCTCCAGCCGTAACATCGCCTTGTACCGCAGTGGGAGGGATAGATTCATACGTCCTTCACTTCTAGACACTCTGACCCCATATTCCTACCCACCCTTAATACCCTTTTCATTCCCAGAACTTTTATTTTATTATTTTTTTTATTTTTTAAAGAAAGACAAACATTTCCGGGTTACGAATAACCCAACAATGTTTGAAAATCTCCTACTACCACCACAGAAAGCCGAAAATGTTGCTTGTGTTGTGATGGAGGACTTAGCCAGCCGAGGAATCGAACATGCGACGCCCGGGTGGGACCCAAGCGCTATGCCCACTCAACCACTGACCGGTCAACTTCCTCTCCTTCCTTTCCTAAAAAGACCCTCCACACAGCATCCCCAAAAATGATAATTATTTTCCTCAGGGCCTCCGGTGTGGAGCTGATGTAAAAAAAAATTATGAGTATAATCATGCGCGTGGATATTATTCACTGAAAATATTTACTATGTTGTTATGCAACCAAACCCTCTCAACAAATTATATTCCTAACTAAGTGCAATTGGAATAACTAGCACACTCATCGCGGTACCCGCGGGTGATAAAGTTCACCGTTATAAATTTGAGAGTGGCCACTGAAGTGACTGCAAGACTCGAGATATACGAGTATATTTCCTGAAAGTGCTCTTGAAAGGGGTAAGCAATCGATACTTCAGAAATATATCGCGAAGGAAACTGTTACTCGAATACAGTCTGGCAATAGATTATACAAATTTAATCAAATGATACCAAACATTTTTATTACCACGTCAACACCGATTTTTGAACAAAAATTGTTGCAACCAGGTTCATATTATGTGAAGTAATGTTTTTTATTAATTCTGTGTATATTTACATTACAAAGGTATAATATATTGTCCTCCACACTAGGAGTTCACCTGTGTTGTAGAGGACATTTTTCAGTTGTAAGTTATAAATTACACGTTGTTAATAGTAAAACAAAACAAACAATGGTCTTAGTTATTAAAAATAAAAAACACAATAAAAATTAAAATATAAAATCGACTTCAATTCGACGAAATTATAAATTAAAAGTTAAAAGGATTGTAGCCAGTTTCGTCAGTGTTTTTGTATTCAATAATATTAGTTGTTTTATATTGTGTTGGAAGAGAATTGTATAGTTTTATAGCCTGGTATCTGTAGTGTTAATGTCCAAAGGACGTGTTTGTTTTTGGTATTTGTAGTTGGTGTGCATGTCTTGTTCTAGTATTTCGAGAATTTTGTGAAGTGTAAAATGTGTTTTTGTAAAGGAAAGTTAATGTTTGTTTTAAATATAATTTTTGAATTTTCAGCATTGGGAACTTATCGAATATGATTGAAGTGGGTGTTAGTTTGATATCGAATCTGACGGGATAAAAGACGTATTAAAATCTGTATTCCATTACAATTTTTTTTTAAATGGTGCGCAATTCTTCTATATATTTATTATTATTAAAAACTTTTCGAAAATAAAAAAAGTCTTTTTCACGAAATTATCTCAACAATACGGAAAAAGTTCGAATATTAAATTTCCTTTGAAGATGCTATAGAATATGTGTTTTTATGATTTTTTCCTTCATACTCGTATAATCCGGGCCTCCTCAAGCCCTGAAATAAAAAGTACCTTCCTACAACTCCTAGTCAAATCCTCCTCACAACGCTGCCCAACCGGTGGCGATATAGTTCCGTAGCTTTTACACTGTACTGATAGGGGCGCTCTTATAAAGTAGCATATACATTTTTTTTAAATACTCATTCAGGATTTACCACTAATTTCTAAACACCGTTTGATATATATATGTCAAAAATCAAAACTCAACATGATGCAATATTTCCTTAAATCCATCTTGGATTTTAAATTTATTGCCATTAAAAAAAAATCGAAGTGCCCTCCATTTTTGTGCACTATTCCTTGAAAGACTGTTCCCGCAACCCCGCATACTAGTGCTAGTCCTCGAGCATGCTGAACAAAGGATTTCATATTGTTAGGGATAAGCTGAAATAAACTCGTTGCTCGAAATAATAATACATTGAGGATAAATAAAATGAATTTTTCTTCAGATCTTTGTGGATTGTCGGAATGTTTATTGATGCTATCTCTCTTCTATTTACTAACAATAATAATTTTGCGTCGAAGTATCTCTTGTATTTATTTCATTACTCAGTTTAAAAACTTTTCAAACGAGAATTATTCCCAAATGACATTGAAAATTTCAACTTTTTTCTGATTTAGCTTAAATTCTGGATAATTTATTAAAAGGTGCTCAGTGTCAATTCTCATTCATAACAAGACTTTTTTGTAAGTGGATATTTCACCACTTTTGTATTGTAAGTGGATATTTCACCACTTTTGAGTAATCTATTGAGTAACTACTCATCAAAGACTCACAAACTCCAACGGCTTAGATAACTTTATAGCAGATAGGGGTCGGTTATCCCGAGAGGGTTTCTTTTTCGCTTAAGATTATCCTCTTCAAATTTAATATTTCAAAAACCCAATCATGTCTATATACAGTACGATATCTAAATGGGATCGAAATGAAAATCTTGTCTCCTTCAACGAAAGCAATCTTTCCAATTTGCCTACATTTTCACTACTTCCATCTCAAAGATGACAAGACATGATCCTCCTACCTCCTGTGTAGAAATTATGTAAAAAAGTAACTTTTTAACTAGGATGACAACGTTGTAAAAACCGGCATTTATTTTACTTGATGGGTACCGTTATTAAGCAGTGGTGAAACTCATCTTATGTCTACACTGCTCGTCGAGTTGCACTAATCGACTCGGTGGTGGTGAAATACCGCATAGGACCTGTGCCACACACACAGCTGTAAAAGATGTACGAATCCATGGCAAGTGATATGCTGAAATACGCCAAGCCACATCTTTTATAGATGTTTGTGGCACAGGTCTAACTGTCACAACATGAAGATGATGGATGGAGTTAGATAAACGATACACTTTTGATACTTCAGTCGTTCCTATCCCCCCGCTTCTCTAGTATTTTCATTGCAAGAATCATGAATAAAGAAGAAAACAAGAATTGCCACGTTGGCAGGTTTAGCGATCTAAAGTCCCGAAATTTGTCACCTTAAGAAAACCAAAAGAAATATGTATTTCATGTAGGTGTAGAAAAAACAATATTTTGATGGTTATTATTTTAATTATTTTAATGGAAAAAAGTTAAGTTATAATATAGGTAGATTTATCGCTCGTCTTATTTCTTGACATGTCAGTTAAAATAGTTAAAATGACAATAAAAAATCTTTTCTGTTCAAATTTTATATTTTGGTGGGTACTTTTCCACGTGTCTGAATTCCTCACACAATCAGTCCAAATTTTGAAAACGACACATAAATTTTACATAAATCCGAGTTAATTGGACCATATTTGATGATAACAAAGCATTTTTTTAAAAGACAATCGAGAAAAAATATTCCACTCCTAATAAAATTTTCTAAAATAAATTCTTTTCCTCTCGAAAAACTTACAAAACAAGTAGGTAAGCAAAATTCTTTGAAAGCTGAGTTAATCAAAATGCGTAAAAAAATGGACCTATTATTTTATTTCTTGCTACATAGCAATCTTAAGGAGTTATAAATCTCATTTTGGGAAACGTTAACGTCAAATCTCCTTGAGCCTTGGGTTCTTGGTACCTACTTAAAATATAATTCTACAAAGGTATTTCTCAAAGCTAAACTCTTTGATGACCGACCTCTAAGGACACAGTTTAGACATCGCTTGTGTAGATACACAACGGCCTAAACAAGATTCGATCTCAAGTACCTACATACGCAGTGAAATATAATGAAATTTAAGTGCTAATTTCGTAGACAAAAATATCTGTTAAATTAGGTTTTTATGACATTGACCAGGTGTTCAGTGGTCGCATCTAAAAGCATTGACGTATTTTTAATAACGCCGGTATTGCAATGATTTAATTGATGCATTTGAATGTTTTCACTATAATTTAAACTCTGACAAAAATAAACTCATGAGAAAATTTAACTTCTTTAACAAGTAGAAGGAAAATAATAAAACAGTACAGACTAAATTAGGATTGAAAACTAAAAACACTTATCAATATTATATTTATCCACAAGATGTCTGATCCGACACTTTGCTCTTTTTCGTCTTCGTTTTCTGTGAGCTCTATTTTCAATAAGGAACTCCAGTGAAAAATATTATGGCTTTAAAAAAATATGTTCATATAGTGTAGACCAATACACGCTGATTCTTAATATACGACTAAAAATTTTATTAAATAATATTAAACGTAGTTTTAAAAAAAATATTAAAAAGTCCATATCTAATCGTGTCAATAAAACACACTGTCAATTCGGTATTATTAGTGCTGACGTCACTGCTCACCATAATTTTCCAGTTATTGTATTGAAATGTATGACACAAACCATCGGTATTAACAACATATCATGTTATTGGTTTATTTACATGCTTTTTAATAGAGATTTAGACAAATTGTTATTTTGTTTATAGAAACATTATTTAATTAGATTTAGCAGTTATTTAACTTAGAAGGTCATATTCAATAAAAAATTAGACTGGAGTTCCTTATTTGAACTTTCATGGCATCTTGTTTTAGTTTCGTTTTATGAGACTCTTCCCTATCATTATTATGCTTTGTAACAGGAACTTTAGTTGATCTTTTAAGGGATGTGCTTCACTTACTTTAACCAGTGATTCATAACATTATTTGAATTAAAAAATTTAAATAAAATTTTGGTCTCCGGTGAATTTTTTAACGGTGAGTTTTTTTTAAATTTTTTTTCTTCAAAATCAAACAAAGAAAATTTCTTCCGCCTGTCATCACTTGACACTCAGACGAGTTACCGGACAATCTCTCACCCCTCTCCCAATTATCCAACATTTACAATTTTTTTAATAAAAAAAACAAAAAAATGTCACCGACAACAAAATTTTATTTACATTTTTTAATCCAAACATGATTCACTGGTTAAAGAAAGTCAAGTAACACCCTGTATAGGTGATTTTTCACAAAAACGGCGCTCTAAAAATTATGCAATTTATTTTTATTATTATAAGTCGTACATTTTGGAATAGTTAAGTTATATCGCCGTGAATACATTTTGTCAGTATGTCTGATGAATAATAATGATACTTTTACATGGGAGCATATTTCTTCGAATTTCACATTTCCCCATTTAATTTTAGCGGGTTCCAAATCCTATCAATCCTTATCGATCGACCATGAACCTCAAACAATTTTGAAAGAATTCTTTATTTAGAACATGTATACTTATTAACACTTACAATAATAATAATTATTTATTTTGTGATTTAGACTAATTATTTTAATTATTTGTTCTTAAAAGTTTTTTATTATCTAAATGCAATTTTACATTTCCTTAAATAATTTTTATATTTAATTTTGTAAAACTATTTTAATGAGATTTTTTAAGCAATTAATCACCTCTACTTTTTAATATTTTGCCCTGTTCTAATTTATTCTAATTTTTCTATGCTTGTTTGTCATTTATTTTCTTTAAATTAACATATCCTGATGAAGATAACTTTGTTATCGATACATGTAGATTGTTTAGAATATAGTGGTTTTAACAAAGTGATCTATTATTCATTATATGAGAAGAATAATATTATTTCTCTTTCCAACGATGAACAAATCACAAATCTCCGAATTATGAAAAAAATTATGGATCAGATCGGATCCCCGGCAGATCAGTCCTTAAGAGGCCCTAAAGTCTAAAGTTCTAAAGGAATACGATGGTTGTGGCTAGTTATGTCCTTCCGAGACTTGAAGTGTTAACACGACATTTGATGTAAAATAACATGTAAGATAAAGGCGTATTCGACAAAAGGAATTACAACTCCTACATAATGTGTTCATCATTTTAGTTTTAATTATTTTGCCACTCAACAAAGAGTGTGATGTGAGAACTGATTGGGTGTGATGTGACGCCCCGCCATTTTTCGTAGTGAATTAAATGACTCAGTATTTTCGCGCGGTGAAACGGATCGTATAAACAACCTGGCTGACGTAAATGGATATGTTAACAAGAAGGTGGCATCCGACTTCGACACGTGATGGTAGCGGGTATTGTTTATCCTACCGGGCGGGGGAATGGTGTGGGTGGAGAGGTCTGTTGGGGGGCCGCTTGATGAATGGGCGACAGCGCGGGAAAACCCGATAATTTACTGCCCGGAAACAGATATGCTCTGTCTGTCTGTCTGCAAAAACAACACCAAACTTTCAACAGCGGTGTGGCGGTAAAGTACTGTTCGGGATTTCAGTGTCGAAATTGTCTTTGAATTGGCGTCTTACCTGCCGCGAAGTGGTCTGTTTTGCATGCGCCACCTAAATTGCAAAACATTACCGATGATATATTTTTCCTTGACAGTCATAATTCACTCGAAAAAAGTAAAAAAAAATTCAATATTTCTCTAAAAATAATGATCGTCGGTTTATTTTAACATGAATTATACTTTTCAAGATCCATTTCTTCAATCGGAGCACTTATGTACACAAAGCGAGGGTGAAATCGAGGTATTGATCGCATACTTAGAACTTATATTGTTTTAAGTGGTAACATAATTACAAATCTAGGAAGTCTTCGCAAATATGCATTTTATAAAGCGCACAATAATAAAACACTGGTTTTCTTTCATAAGCGAGATTGACCACTATTATCGACAATCCTAAGCGTAATTATAATTTTCAATTTACATCATAAGATGTTGTGTTGTTACAGATTTGTTGAAGTACCTACCACTAGAAAATTATACCTGAGACCTGTTTCGCATTCCAGCGGCGCTGTCTAATTCTCGAAAAATTTCCAAAAAATTCTGTGCTTCGAAGGCGTTGCAAATATGTAAGCATTTTAATAATCAACAAAAAACGAAAATAAACCAAAACGTTTGTTGTAACAATATTTTAATGAAGTTTCCAAATAATTGACTAGAGGATGTAGCAAGTTGCCAATGCACTACTTTTATTTTGTCTGTCCTCTCAAAATAAGCCGTTTCATCCTGTTTTCAGCTTCTTTCAGTGAAATTGTTTCCCAGTAAACAGGTTCTTGGCTTACGTTCCCCTTGTCTGCAGCAGAATTCCTGGCTTTATTGTGTTTTCTTCTTTTGTGTTACATTCCCCCGTCTCATCCCGACACCTCCCGGCCTTTATTAGCCCTGTCCCCTAAAATAATTTACACCCTTAATTGTTAGGCTGTCACGAATCTGCCTCTTAATTAAGACATTTGACTTAACACCTTACAACCGAGACTAAGGGATTGCTTTCTATTGCTAAATAAATACTATTTTTATATGGATTGCGTGACAAATGACAATTGTATTCCTAAATTTGTGGTGCCTGGCCTTACTTAATAATATAGTTGTGGTGAGCAATCTATTTTGTTATATTCCAAGAACTAAAGGCAATGTCAAATGTGTTTCTTTTTACATTTCTTTATACTTATAAGGGGTCCATTAAATATCTACCGCTAGCTTCTAAACTAACTTACTTCAGCGCTACGAACTTTTTTTTTACATTTGCTTCACACAAGAGGCCCTTAGGAATAAAATTTCCAAAGTCGGCTTTGGAAATGCTGGGGGAAGGTCTTTTTACGGAAAGGAAGGAGAGGACGTTCTGGGAAGGAAAAAGTTATGAGGAGTAGGGACAGTGTGTCCTTGAATGACGGATGTATGAATCCATCCCTCCCACTGCGATGCAAGGTGATGGGACGAGAGATTCCGGTTGGAGAGGTCTAAAAACTCCCTCAGCCAGTCCTTCCGATCTGGCTTGCCATAAAGTAGTTGAGCAAGATCTAGACAAATCTCATCCCATGAACCCGGAGAACCATGAACGTGTTAATGGATGGAAAAGTGTTTTCTTTCAGAGCTCTTCTCCACTGCCGCATGGCGAAGACCGATGTGCTAACCAAACAATAGTTTCGTCAATGCCATTACTGCCTAACATATTTCTTAGTTCTTCCACACTGCTTGTATACCAGACTCCATTAATATGTTTCCTTCATATGGTACGTATAATGCAGTGCAATTCTATATAAAACAAAAGTATGCATAACTTATTTTTCCTATATTTCTTTCTCATTTACGGAAGGTATTACATTCGACTGCCCCTGCACAATATCCACAAAATATATGCAATCGGGAAAAATTTTCCAAAATTTTATCAAATTTTAATATTTCTCTCTAGAGCGCAATAAAAACACGAGTTAAAAAATATATCAGAGAATACGAAAATGACATAAAATTCTAAGTGAAGCAGGATTTAGCTAACACACGTCACTCATTTGATGGGATAATCTTGGTAAACTGCTAAACCTTTGTATATTTATATTTACAAGAGATTACATACATTCAATGCGAGGCGTTTAAAATATGTCACACATGTAAGAAAAGGTCAGGCAGCTCATTAATCACCCGATAGCTTCATCAATCAAAAGGTCCGGCCAGTGGCTAGTTAGCCGGGGACAGTGAGTATCTTGGTACCAGGAGATGAGAGGGGTGAGGTGGTATCTAGGGGCTTGTTAGCGTTTCCTCCGCCAACAGGTGCCTCCTTATCGCTTCCTACATTAGCGGTTCATTGGAATAATGTTTTCCTGCACGCGATGCCTGATCCGCCCCGCGATCGCGAGCCTTTTATGCCAGCGGAAAATAAAGGCGCAACCCCTAATTTGTAACGATGTTATGTGAAAAGATAACGTTTAAACGCTAGATTTGTAATTGAATTCTCGATTTAGTAACATGTTTTCTAAATTAGATCGTTTGTAGTATTTTCTTTCGCGAAGTTCGGTTGGTCATTTGGGATTTTGCCAGTTGAATAATATTAGCATGCTCTCGGGAGTGAAGACGCTAAACTTTCGCTGTCCGCCAGCTGATTTCATTATCATTATAACTTATTTGCTTTTTGTAAAATAATATTTATGTAAATAATAACGTCTCACCAGAAAACTTGATCATACATTTTGTTACGATTTATACATTTAACTGATAATTACATCCAAAAAGAAATCGCAGAAAAATCCTCTCCCTTAACAAATAGGAAGCAGAAAGAAAAAAAAATAATTACGATTTATAAAAATCAAGTTAACTCAAATACTTACCATGAATTTTATTTATTTTTCATGTATTTTATTTATGAATAATTTAATTTGAAACAAATTAAACGCGATGCCATTTAACCAAATACGGCGTCGGAATAATTCGAAAGACTAGTTTCAAAACTAAGTCAGTAGAATAGACAACAAATAACATGGACCAGTCCCCCTAGTACCGATAAAGATTGATAGGATAACTTTAGGTAACTTATCATCGTTCCCTAGCATGATTGAACGAATAAGTAGCAGTGCACAATGACTGGGTGTTCTTAATATATTCGACGTTAACTGTTGTTTGCATGTTAGCGATCTGCAGTTGTCCTAGAGAACGATGAGAAGTTACCGAAAGTTATCCTATCAATCCTTATCGAACGATCATGCTAGCACCCCAGCTGGGCATCTGTCAACCCTGATGGGCAGAATTAACACTGAATGTAATTTATGCAACTTGGACCTCTGGATATAAGAAAGGATAGAGTCCGAGACCGAGTAGAGTCCAAATAAATTGTAGACTCTGCTTTCACTAGTATTATATAATACTAGCTGACCCGACAACGTATTGTTGTGGCTAACGAAACACAACGCCATCAATTTACACAAAACCTTGAAAAATTATAGACATAAGCCTTCCTCATGAATCACTCTATCTAATGGTGAAAACCTCATGAAAATCCGTTCAGTAGTTTTTGAGTTTTTCTCGAATACAGACAGACGCGTTGGAGGACTTCAATTTATATATATATATATAAATGAATCCCTGTTTCCCTTGGTCACGTCATAACTTCAGAACGACTTTACCTAATTCATTAATCTTCGTTTTTTAAAGTTTTCTAATACTTTGTATTAGGTTCTTACGGAAAGAAAAACAAAGAAAATTGCGCAGAAAAATGAATAATTTCTGAAAACTTAACGCTACTTTAACTTCGTACGTTTGACAGTTGGCGCGTTTGGTGAAATTGTAGTTAGCAGGCAGCCGTATTTTTATATTAAAAGAATTGTCTATGGATTTTTAAAATTATTTATATTTTAAATAGCTACCTATGTTAGGTACCAAATTTGATTGATTGTTCTTATAATACACAAAAAAGAATTCTTGTAATATGTTCGAAAAATGAAAATTTTAATAAAAAAATTGTAATAGGTGGCACGCGCTGAATGTACTGGGACTGAATATATGGAACGCGGGAGTTGGGTTTGCTGGTCCGGGGAGCGGGAGAGGGAGAGGGTGGGCGGGAAGGGTGGAAGGGGAACGCGGGAGGGTAGGGGATGCGGGAGGGGAACGGGGGCGCACGGGAAAGGACATGCAGGGATAGACAATTTATTTCTTTGAATATGGAATTGCAACGCATGCCAGGAACCAGCAAGTAATATATAGAGATATGCAGAGATAGGCTGATTCATTCACACGAAACGAGGAGGTCTCCTGATATAGTATACATACATTCGTACGGGCGAGATATTTATTTCTACTGGTGATTGGCAGGAGATACCTTTATCTTCTGGTGAAATTTCTAGGACGGGCGTAGGTAGAACATGTTGATAGTCCAATTGATTAGTCAGATATCGATAAATACTAAGTTTTGAGAAAACGCGGAAAGGAATATTCGAATTCTCGCCACAAATTAAATATTATTTACACGTGTCAAATATGCTGCAAAATAACATCCGGAGTCATAACGGTATGACATTTTGAAATATCCTAATAGTGGCCCGGACTACATCAACATTTGTTTAATTCACTACAAGTGTTTCTGCATCATAATTGATTTGGTTTTTTTTTGCGAGTAATCTGAGTATTGTGCCAGATACGAGTAGATGATACGTAACTGCATACTTAGCTAAAATTTTGTTTTTTGGAAGATATCTGTCTAATCAACTAAACTTTTGATGTATGTCAATTAATATTGAGTTTTTTTTCTTTCCATTGCAGTTTCATGTACATTAGGGTGGGTCATTTAAATAAAATGTTATTTTTAAATTCTAAGAGCGATAAAAGGGTGCCAAATGGGTTCAAAACGACGTGACGAGTTTAAAGTTTTTCAAATTTCTGATTCGATCTTCTTTCTCCGGATTCACTTTTAGGTTTAGAATTTTTTTATTTTATTTTAAGGGGTTTTTTCTAGTGTACATAAACGTAACTATGAATCCCATAAACCGTTTTATGTGATCTTACGTAGCAAATATAATATATTTTTACAAAATCATTTAAAAAAACTCCCAAGATTGAGTCCAGCAAAATTATGCCGAAATTTGAGAGAAAGAAGGATTTTGATGGTATTTGAATACAATGCCTTGAAATAATTTTAATTGAATTAATATATTTTTAAAGTAGTTCATTTTTAATGGTTTCACCACTTCTGTGCCAAGAGCGAGATTTCTCACATCCTTGGTCGTGTCCAGCAGGCCGGCCATAGAAAAATAGCGAGTTTACTCGCTCTTTTTGAGCCTCTGTATCATACATATGTCCCGTTTTTTATTAATTTAAAATATGGAACACACAGAGACGACATTGGGATGATTTTGGTTTTTTTTTTTTTTTTGATTTTGATTTTTTTTTTTTTTTTAAATAAGATGTAAAAAGTTTTTTTTTTTTTATTAAAAATTCACGGCCTGCTGTACACAGCTCCACTTCTACCTACTGGCATTTAAAAGGTTAATTAACATTTTTTATAGATTTAACTAAGGTGGGTTTTCTCCATTATGCGAAATTTCAAAGTCAATCCGGAGGAAGAAGGTGATATCCAAATATTATTACAAAAGTTGCGTGATTTTATATCTCCATTTAACGCCCTTTTATCACTATTAGACAAATCAAAACAAGAATTATTTTGTTCCCATACGGTCGTGACCCACCCTTATATACATACTGCGGGAACAACATTCTTCTTAATCCGAATTCTACATAATACTACCAAATATCCGAACTTATATATAGACTCATACATGAGATACTTGTTTTTCTACAACATTTTTAAATGACCCAGTTATTGAAGTAGGTATCCTTGGAAATAACGTCTGCTTTTTTTCTTAAGTTTGTAACTGATTCACGCGTTCCCCGAAACGGAAAAGTTTTCGGGTGCCGAAAAACGGAATGAATTTTGCGTTAACACATTAAAACTTTATACGGTAACGAGAGCACCCCTCGCGGCAAGCGAGGGATGGCGACGCGACGTCTAAAATCTTTTTGGAATTTCTAATACAATATATGTCTCAAAAACTGGTTTACTACAGTATTTTTAATGGAAGTAATTTAATTTCGTTGTTGAAACCAATGGACGCTTTTAAATTTACCGCGACGATTTACGGTAACGGTATCGTAGCGGTATAAAAGTACAAGACACATACGTTCCTTATCACAATATTGCTGCGCTCTTTCGAAAGATGATAAACACAATGTTCGTAAGTATGTTCCATTCAAAGGAAAAAGTCATAATTTTTTTTAGCATTTCTCTCGCACTCCGCACCATGACCTCTCCGTAGACTTCTACTAATACCACTTACGTGACGATAATTTTGAAAGTTTGGAATATAGTAAAATTAAAGTGTGAGTGAATTCCAAAAATTCAAAACGTCACGCTGATGGTTTTGCTTTTGTTTTTTTATTTATTTTTTATTTTATTTATTGAGTTAGTTTATACTACATGAATATAAACTAATAAGCACAATGTAACATTTCATTTGATAAATTTAAATATTTTTACAGTAAGCATAACATTTCTTTTTCAATACTTTCATTCTTTCTTCATTCTTCATACTTTCAGGCATTTCATCATACATCTTTAGTCCTCTAGACATTAGGCAGTTCTGTGATTTTGATTTCTTCATTTGTGGCAATCGAACTCTGTTTATATTTCTTGTTTCATAATTATGTACGTATCTATTAAAAACAATTTCATCCTTAAAGTATTTTGGCATTTGGTTTTTCATAATTTTATGCACAAAAATGAACACATTAAATAGTAGTCTTTTTTTATTGGAATCCAATTTAGCTCCTCTCTCATTTGATTAATCCTTGCGTATTTTGTTCTTAAGCATAAACTAAATGACAATAGGTAGTCGAAAATGAGACAAACGGTGAACGTATGTTTGCACCCCCCAAAGGAAACATACAATCATTTTCATATCTCACTCACACGTATAAAGAAGTACTCTAAAAAGTACTACTTTGAATAAAACGTCACACGTATTTTGTGTGTCTCACCATTATTAAATGTGTGAGAAAGAGCTGCAGTATTATTTTGATAAGGAACGTATGCTTCTTGTACTTTTATATCGCCACGATACCGTTACCGTGAATCGTCGCGGTAAATTTAAAAGCGTCCATTGCATATTTATTGCATATTTGTCGTCACGATACCGTTATAATAATAAATAAGTTAGGTACTTGATCTTAGGAAGAAAGTTACACTCAATTTCTACAAATTTCATTTCATGGTGGTGTTAATTATTTTGCTCACTTCGGGTTTTATTAAAATTCCGAATTTATTTATTTTTTTCTAAAAAATGATTGAAAGAATGTTGGTGCTATGGTTAAATTTTACATATTATTTTGAAATAAAACAATCTTTAAAATTCTTTTACATCTTTACCTGCAGGAGGCCCGAAGGAAAATAATTTCCCTTCGAGGCCTACCTATGTCTCCTTTGGGGATGCTGTATGGGGAGTATTTTTAAGGAGAGGAAGTTCTGGGAAAGAAAAGGTATAAGGTGTGGGAACGAATCTAAACGTCAGTCGCGTCAGTGTGTCCAGGAGTGAATGGGTCGAAAACCAAAATAATTCTAAAATAATATAATTTTTTATGGCCCTGAGGAAAACAATCGTGCAAATTTGACGTGATTGTAAAATTAAGTTTTTTTTATGAAACCTGCAAACTTAAGAAAAATGAAAAATATAGGAAAATTCATTGGCTTTAAATGACAGTCTACAGTTTATTCGCTTGCAATATTATCTACGTCAATAGTTATCGATATTCAGAAGTATGCATTTTAGAAGGAAGAGCGCTGAAGATTTTTGAATCGCCGCGCTCCTCACATCTTTTTGTAAACATCTCGAGCAAAATAAAGAAAATATTAGTTTTAATGTAAAATAAGAACTTACTAAATTAATTGGTGTTCATATTCAAAATTAAATTCCGTTGTTAACATTAATCTTAATTTATTTATTGCTTTTTTTCCATTAACCTCACACAGAAGGCCCTGTGGAAAATAATTTTTTTTCTTAAGTAAAGGGAGGAGAGGAAGTTCTAGGAAGGAAAAAGTATGAGGGGTGGGTAGTAATCAAGGATCAGTGAGTTCAGAGTGACAGACATTTGAATTCATCTCTCCCGCTTCAGTGCAAAACGATGGGTCGAGAGAGACCAACTGTAGAAATCAAAGGGTCTCCTCAAACCGGCCTCTCGAGAGAGGCTGCCGCCCGGATCTCGATCCGGGCGGCATTGGAGATGATGGGCAAGCGCCTCCTCACCTCACCCAATGAAACCAGCCATCCTTGCTAAGTCACCAAATGTAGCGAACCACTCAACATTGAAAAGAATTAATATCTTTTTCTTCTTCCTTGCATGGTCCCAACTCATTGCCTAGGTAGGCTGTTGGGTTTGGCTCTTCTCGTTCTCAGGCTATACCTTCTTCGGTTCTGGGTAGGTATCGCTTTCATCCAGGTCGTTTTTCTGTAATTTTCTGTAATTATCGTTGATGCTTCATAGACATTGCCTGCTTTACTGTGTGGTCTGGTGGTCTCTTACTGCTTATTTCCGTGATACCCAGGCTACCACGAATGCGTGAACTTTTAATCCTATATTTTAGTGATACTCCAGCCGACCATCTAAGTATTCGCATTTCTGCTGTTTGGAGTTGCCTAGAGTAAGAGTTGAATATAGACCAGCATTCGAAGCTGTCACAATACTAACAATAGTCTTGCATATCTTTCCATTAAGTTTTATAGGCATTTTCGGCTCACACAAGATTCCTGTTACTAATCTAAATTTCACCCAACCTACACCTATCATATAGATCTAAATTTCATCCATCCTACAACTATTCTATTCTATTCAATGGAATGAATACCACCATAAATAAATAAAATATGTTTTTGGTAACCCTACTACGATTTGGAGGTTGAGTTGTCAGTGATAAATGATGATATTTTAAAAGTGGCATGTAACAAAAGTTCGACATGGATGAAACGCAGGAGTAAACCGTCGTTTTGAAGTGAAAGAGTTGGTGAGCTCCCCTTTGTTGTGCTCGTCGTGTGGTAGGTATTGGGTAATCTCCATATTTTTGATCTCGGATTCTCTTCAGAAGTAAAGATTTTTGGTTGAATTTCAACGAAGTTTTTATAAATTAATCCATCATTTTTTTTCACTTGCAAGCTTTTTATTTATTTATCTATATAAAGTATGTTTACATTAGATTTTTCGATGCCTATATCACTAGGATATACCCGTATCGGACAGGCGTATAAAAGTGTACAAAGTTGAATGCGTGTCAAATTCGTACAATTTTATAATAGTGCGGTTATTAGTGAAACTGAGTAAAAGCAGTTTGATGTTCATGGAAAATTCAAATGGTTCAATTCTAAACAGTATCTATATATGCCTTCGTTTGTACCCACTGTCGCTTGGTGTTCATTTCATTCAGCGGTGATACAAGTACGATAAAGAAATTTAATATTAAGGATTTTTTTATTCAAACAGTTAGTTTATTATTACGAAAAGTGAGTATTTATGTCGGGGGAAACAACAAAAAACATGCAAAAAATATTTGTTTAAATTAATTCACTTACACGATAACGCTATTTTTATATTTATCGTTTATTTTACATTTCATAGACAATCAATCAATGCTGCTAATCATAGAAAAAATATTATTGCCATACGAAACAATAATATATTCGCGTTATTAAGTGAATGCATTATTGATAAGTTTGTACCTTATTTATAACAGCAGAACATGAAAAGAAATGTATTAGAATAATTACCTACACCCGCTAGACAAATCCTGCTTTACCAAACAAACCCTTAAAAACCTGGGATGTATATCGAAATTTTGATGACACGCAGCTTTCGCAATCTCAACCCGATAATTCGAATTAGGTACTTTTTGTTTTTTGACGAGAATTTATTTTATAAGTTTGGTACTTCCGACAAATGTCATATTTGATTGTCTATTAGTTAAAAAAGGAATATTCCGTATTATCCGTGCATCAAACTTCGACAACACGACGTTCCGTATTATCCGTGAGGTGGACTCTATGCATAGGTTTTACCGAACTCTCTAAAAAGAGTTGTTGGGGACTTAAAGAGATACCCACAAATCGGAAGGACTGGGGAAAATCAAGGAATGCCGACTTACCCTGTTTTCTTCTTTCGCTTGTCTTAATTATTTGTCTTAATTTTGCTGGTTCATCACATTAACCACCAAAATCGCGAGCTCACAATGGTTCTCATCCGTTGCGACGCTATCGAACGTAGTCACGTAAATCCGTATCTACGTAATCAACACTCACAATATGTGTTCACAGGAAGATTATTAATTTTCAACCATAAATATACCAAACCACCCACTTTTCAACTGAACACGATGACACGGTGCATAAATATACCAAACCACCCACACACGGTGATTCAGGCGGGTTTAACTCCGAGCCAAAACGTGGTCAGAATCTTTGGGTGACTTCACAAGTCCACTTCGATTTGTTTATGGTCACCGGCTACTAAATCAACCAATAGGAATCTTTTATTTTTGTTGCATTTTTCTGCTTTATTTACGTTTGATTGACAATTGACATTTACATTTCCGACGCAATAAGTAACGATTATGAACTTTGGGAATTCACGATCAAATAAAAAATGGGAGAACAGGACCCGCAATTGGAACAAAATTACAGGTGGGAGTCTTCCTTTGGTTGTTATTTCAGTGTTCCTAAAGTATTTTTTGAAATGTATTGCTTAATTGTATTTTAAACTGATGTACCTACATGTTTCCGTTTTCAGAACATATTTATGTTTCACCTGGGATCTAATAATTGACGCTATCCAACATCACGATTACATCTTAAAAAAGTAAATATGTTTTGTACATTGCATTTTCTTTTCTTATTTTTAACATTTTTTATATTTGGTAAATTTTTGAGATCGCTGGCAATGGTTAATACGCACTTTTTTTTGAAAAAATCTTTTGATTCACCTTAATTACATTAAAAGACAACTATTTGCATTGGGGGAAGTGGAAAATATTTCATTCTACATGGTTTGTGATACAAAAGAAAGTGCCCCTTTACAACGCCTACTCGCGTCAAGGCAAGAAAAACATCCCAGTTTTCAAGTAGTTAAGCGGCTACGCTAGGTTTGTGTAACATGGTTTGTGATTCAAAAGAAAATGCCCCTTTATAACGCCTACTCGCGTCAAGGCAAGAAAAAATTTAGAATGAAATATTTTTCACTTCCCCCAATGCAAATAGTTGCCTTTTAATGTAATTAAGGTGAATCAAAAGATTTTTTCAAAAAAAAGTGCATATTAACCGTTGCCAGCGATTTCCAAAAATTACCTTATATTTTTATCAGTAAATTAATAAATTTATTCGTATTTTTCAGTGGAATCTGAACCAACAAAACTTTACTTGTTTACAATATAACATTCTTTATCCACACTTCAATACATTCGCTTCTGTTTCTGGAGATGGTTACATGACGTTAAGGGAAATGCTATCAGTCATGGTGCATGATGCAGAGGTAATTATTATTTTTTTAACTTTCATTTTACAAAAACGTCAGTCAAATTTAATTTATTTGAGTAGGCTTCTTTATATAAGTAAGTAGGTATCCTAGAACTTGGTTTAATGTAAGAGTTATCATCAATTAAAAGTTAAGACATGGGAGGAAATGTAACTACATACATACATAGGTATGTACTATAATACACATACACAAATACAATAAAAATTGCATTATTTTACAAATTTCCATAACTGAACCAATGTAGTTTTTAGAAAATATAACTTATCCTATTTTTTATGATTTCAGGGAAAATATGGTGAGCTGAGCTACTTTAAATGCCAAATAAACAAATATAATGTTTTTTTGAGCCCCTTATGAAGAATCAAATATCTCATGCAAAGTAATGTCTCCGTGCATCTTGGAAATATAATAAATTTATTTTTACCTGCCGAAAGATATAATAGGTACGTTCAAAAGAGAAATTTATCTTTAAAACAACGTCCTCATGTGGCAATTTGCTACAGAAATATAACCTGCTTATATTGTATTCTTGTTTAAAATATGTACATGTAATTCTGAGTTTTAAATTTTTCTGTTAAAAGATGAAAATATTTTAAATTCAGTAGTTTTGTAGGAACGCATAATCATATTTTAATTATATATTCTTGTATTTCCTTTTTCTACATGTTTATAATAAAATTCTTATCATGTAATTACGAGTTTTATTTTTAAAATAATATTTTAGGCTAATGATTTGGGTGGTATTGGGTAGGTACAGAAAGAAAATTATATTGTCTATGGTCGCGCATTGTTCTGTTGTTGCTTTCTCTATCTTCGTCTATGGTGTGTGACGTCACAGGTGATAAAATTATTGCATTTTGGTGGTGAAATAGTGACCAAAATATTTACGTACTAAAGCCCGAAGTTATCGATCTAGTGGGTGGTTTGGTATATTTATGCGGTGATTGTATTTAGTTGGCATGAAGTAGGTAGGAAAAAAAGTATTTATTGGTAGGAATTACAATTTTGCAAAAAGGTACCAATAACATAGATACCAATACCATACATAGATGAGAAATTTAGCGAATAAATTGATTCAAAGAAATCGTAGGTTAGTACCTCCATTTCTGTGTGACGTACGAAAGTAGGATGAAACCATGGGCTTGAGTAAAAGGAAAGGACGGTCTGACGGCCGAGTCTTTCGACGCGGTGGCTTCAGTTAAAATTCACTTGTTCGTGCACGATTTGAACACGAATCTCGGAGAATTATGTACGGGATAGCGCCTCTATAGTATTACTCTATGACCAATAAGGTATTAACAATAATAAAATAGAAAATTGTTACTAAAAGGCGACACAATCCATTATATTTCTTTTTCTTTCTAGATTTAACTGTATCTTTTTATACATTAGCTCCACACAGGAGGCCCAAATGAAAATATTTTCTCTCAGGGTCTATGTCATCTTGGAAGATGCTGTGTGTAGGGAATTTTTTTATTTCTAATTCAGATTTTTAATTCGAATTGGTTAACGCTGATTGATTGTTCCAGTTAAACCACTCTTTAATCACATTATTTATCACAATTATTTTTTTATGTCAAAATATTTTTTCCTGTAAATCTTGAATTGGGATTAAAACATTATTATTAACTGAAAGATTTACGTTTTCCGATGAATGATTAAATGACTAGAGACTCCGAACAGTAGAACTAGGAATATGAAAGAGAGTCGGAAGAAATTCTCGCTTTGACGCGTCGACAAAGATAAATGAACAAAATAGATTAAAAACAAAGCAACGGGTGGTAAACAAGAATTCTATTAAAATTTTCTTGTTAAGTCTTTGTTTACCGATCCCATTTAAATCACGTTGTAGAGAAACAATTCTTTATGATTTCTTTATTTTATTATGAAAAAGAGGTTTTTAATTATTTGTGCAAGCTTGAAAAATAAATTAGATTTTTAATGTAAATAATAAATATGATTGCCTGTTAAGGGGAACGTATGCGCGGCCCATTTCTGCCCGTTTCATACAAATCTTAGATTTAGATTTGAGATCACAATACTCAACCAAAAATTTATTTTTGTTATCAAAAGGTATATCAAATATCTAGTAAGGATGTGAGCTACTTTATTTATTTTTGCTTTAAATAATAAGATGTAGGTCATTAAAGATTTTAGCGTATCATGATTTTGGAGGCAACTTAAATTATTTGTGAGTAAAAAAAAACATAAAAAAATAATTTTACAATATTTATTTTAAAACTCAATGGAAAATAAAATTAAAAAAAATTTTTCTTAAAAAAGCATTTTTTGGATAGTAATTTTAATATATATACGACTATTTTTTATTCCGCCGTAAAGAGGTTATTTGTATTTTTAATTTACACCCATTAAAAAAATTATATTTATTTTATTTTTAATTTTATATTTTATCATATTTACACGATAAATATAGTAAAATAATTTTTTTATTGTTTTTCATTTACTCACAAATAATTGCCCAAATCGTCTCTAAAATCCAGAAACATTAAAATCTTTAATGGCCTATATCTTATAATTTAAAGCAAAATTAAATCAAGTACCTCACATATTTACCAGATATTTAATATACCTTTCGATTACAAAAATAATTTTTCAGTTTGGTTGGGTATTTTGATCTCAAATCCAAATTTAAGATTTGCATGAAACGGGCAGAAATGGGCCGCGCATACGTTCCCTATTATAAACCAAATTCAACATTTAAACATTTTTTTCTAATAAATTAATACCAAGTGCTTTTAAAAATACTCACTTTCCGACTTCTCGAATTCGTTTAAATTTTTGTATTAACGTTCTTATACACGTTTAGGCCAAAATCCGATAAAACCACCGAACAAAACATTACAAAGCAGCTGAATGATGACATCGCGGAATAAATGTTCCAAATATTAAATCATAAATAACATAATCACCCTATTTAGATCGCTATAAGAAGCAGGATAAACATGTTTCATGTTAAAATTTACAAGGCGAATATACCAACGTATCGTCTTTACCGTGCCTGTTAGGAGATTACATATTGCTACATTAGGTACTCACAAAATAATGAAGACCCACTGAATCAATTTTGGAATAATGTAGTCAAGATTTACAATACACGACAAAAGTAATGCTGTGAAAATCCCCCTTGTTCATAATATAGGTAAGGAATTTTTAAATTAAAAGGTTTCTGCCTGTCTTTTATATCACTTTTCTGGACAGTCATTTTTTATTTATTTTTATAACTAACTAACTAAGTAACTAACCATCACGCCGTTTTTCCGCAGGGGTAGGCAGAGAGGACGGACCGCCAAACAACTCGGTCTTGGCACACACTCTTTGCCTCATTCACTTTCATACATCGTCTCAAGCATTCTCTTCTCGTATTCTGACTTTTGACATGGCCCGACTCAAGTATCTGATTCACTTGATCGAGCCATGTCTTCCTCGGACGTCCACGACTTATTCTACCATTCACATTTGCGTCGTATATTCTTCTTACACTGCTTTCTTCGTTTATTTGCTCTACATGCCCAAACCATCTGAGGGTCCCTTTCTTAATCTTACTCATTATGCATACATCAGCCTTACATTCTTTGCGGATATCCACATTTCTCACACGATCATACATTGTTTTACCACACATACGCCTCAGGGATCTCATTTCAACAGCATTCAGTTTACTTTCATCCTTCCTCTGCCAATTCCATGCCTCACTGCCATACATCAGGGTAGGTACCAGGACTCCATTGTGGACTGCTAGCTTCGCTTCTTTTGACAGTTTTTTATTAGCGCCAACGGCATTCAGTCCTCCATTAATGGAGTTACCAGCATTCACCCTTCTTTCAATATCCCTATCAGCCTTCCCATTTCTCGTAAACATACTACCCAGATGCACAAACTCATCCACCTGCTCCTTTTTATACCTAAAATTACAAATATTTATATTTAATACTACTTACTACCTGAAGCCTTTTGCGTTGCCGGAGCTTTACACAGCTTTTCTGAAAAAAATATAGACAGTAATTTTCCTTTTAATTTAAAAGTCAAGTGTGCAAAATTTCGTCAAGGAAATTAAATGGGGTAAAGGGGTGAAGAGGGTAGGAGTGGTTTTACAAAATCTTGTGTTGACAGTGAGTTTCCTCCTGTTTTGAGGGTCATTTGTGCAAAATTTAATAATTCTAGGAATAAAACGTTATGAAGTTTCGCGAAGGTTTCGAATATCAAAATCGCTGTCATGATTTAACTGATTTGTCATTATTTTATCACGTTTTTCCAATGGTAAAAAACGAAGCCCTAAATACCTTCTAGTAATATTCTCCTGCGAATAATTTTGTGAAATTTTAATCGAGGATATAAACAACGTGACACTTAAATTACGCGCCAAACCACGTTTTAGGTGTAATAATATATTCAGGGGTATAAAAGCGGATGGGCCGGAGAACCTAAGTCAGCGTACATTATTTCCTTTTCCAGATAATCCGCTTGAAATATGAGCTGTTTTAACGACTCTTACAATAAAAATTACTTCAGTTTTCAGCGAATAATTTAGGTTCCTGGAAGCTCCGGGAGGGGTAAGGGTGGCTCGGTGAATCACGAAACTTAGGGGTGGACGCTTTGGGAAATGAAAAATGTTATACGACATGAAAGCAAAATATTACATTCTCATTCTGATCTGTATTTGGGATGAGTAACGCGTGAGGCATTTATATTTGTGCTAAAGATCATTCAAGCCTGCGCCTGCGGGTAAGTTATTAAAAAATGTTTTCAAATGCGAAATGATTTTGATTGGAATTATTTCGTATTATAACGACTCTATGGCATTTCAGATATTTGCTTTTTAAAACTTCGTTTAAGCGATATAATAATAAAATGGGCTGTTTTATTTGTAGTACTATTGTATGTAAATGTATAAAGGATTACGTATTGTTCAATATTCTGCCATTGGTGTTCAATCTCCACATCATTCTGGCTCTTAGTCTATCTTTAGGATGCTTCCAATCGGGCTTTCACTTAGACATTATATTTGGTATCCTGAAATGTTAATGGTCCCATGCTCCATTATATTCTCAAGTTTATTTTTTTAGATTTTTTGTATGCGCCATTTAAGCGTGGATGAAATATACTTAGAATGCTATTTTCGGTCAGGCACTATGTCTAACTATCTTACATAATATAACAATATAACTCTTGGCTTTCAAATCAGAAATAAGGTCACTATCAATAAGAAATTTTGGAAAATCATTTCCAACCCCTTTCCTATCCCTTAAGTCGAATGTTGATGCCTCAAAATATTTGACATTGAAAACAACAGGAAAATTACTGTCTACATCTGATGTTGAAAATTCTGCATATAGCCCTGACAATATCAGAGACTTCAGCTAGTACTTTATGTTATCAGAGGTAGTATGTAATAAGTTTAACCGGAGTAAAGCGTAGCCATGTCATAATTCCAGGCTTTCCTGCCAGTTATAGAGGCACTACCTAATGTTAGTTTACCTCATTCGTATCGCGGGCTGCCATGTTTGCAGTCGCCTCGTTGGAGCCGCGAACCCCCTCAACTTACATCGAAAGGTTGTCAGACAGCTTCTCTACCTATAAAGGCTCTAGTAAACGAGAATCTTTTTAAGGCAATTTCTAAGGTGTTGTCAAGATTGCTGTATTGACAGGCACGATTATCAAGTATTGCTTATTCTTGTCGACATGTTGGCCTGTCCTGCCAGGGTAGTTATTCCCGATCAACCATCAATCGTTACTCGTAATGCGCCATCTATGAGCGAAAAATTACTCGTCGTCGCGACCAACTTTGTCGAATGTTTTATTTTTCCGTATTCTTGAACGTCTAACGGATTGGCAGCCCTGTGAATATTCTATATGTTCTTGATGTTTTTGAGATTTCTATAGTGTAAGTTTTAAATGTCAAACCATGTAAAACAGTTGATATACTTACGTGTTTTTACCGCGTATAACTTCTATGAGTTGATAATATTCGACATGGCTGAGCATCAACACATCGCTGGTAAATTAGCCATTGTAATACGGAACCTTAAAACGACTTTATAAAAATATACGATGTTTTTGCAGGTGCGAAAGTTAGCGCGGGAAAACAATACTAGATTTTGACAGCCAATTGCATAGATACGTAAAAAATCCATTACTCGCTGCTCTGTTTACACTGGTTGGCCCCACACTTTTGTTTTGTGGAATTACTTTTGACTTTTCGCATCTAAGTATGTTTCTTCGACCAAGCTCAAGAATAACCAAGTTG
Organism: Limnephilus lunatus; assembly: GCA_917563855.2. Taxonomy (NCBI): domain Eukaryota; kingdom Metazoa; phylum Arthropoda; class Insecta; order Trichoptera; family Limnephilidae; genus Limnephilus; species Limnephilus lunatus. Next base: position 64,867,074 of record OU830597.1, on the reverse strand, counting down.
ACCAACGGACGTACTTTCGACGGCGATTTCGAGCGACGAGGCTTGGAGAATAGCTAGCCAGAGAATTCTTTTACCCACATTACGACAATATTGTTGAACTAAATTTACAATTTCCTTCAAGCTCTGTTACCCCTTGCCAAACTCTCTTAATTTCGAAAGCGATAAGTCATTAACAAAAAAAAACTCGATTTTGCTTCCAAGTTTCAGCAAGATTGGTGGAGTTATTGAAGGAGAGAATTTTTGTGTTGTAAATAATTTTCGTCACCTTGAGGAGGTAATTCTACATGATAGTAGATACAAGTAAAAAAATATAAATAACTTTTTTTGAAATTCCATCATTTTAAGGTCCATGTTTTTTTAGCAAAACAATGTGAATTTCGAAAAAAGTTGTTTTCCTTTTTTACTTCTACCATCATGAAGATTCACCTCCCGAAGTAAGTGCACTTTAATGACTGCAATTTTGATGGGAACATTGACGGTCAAGATAATTCTTTGGCTTTGCAGTTCTGCTGGTTACAGTTTTAATTTTTTTGCTGGTAAATTTTTAGAATAAACAGTACATTTTAAATTAAGGCATGTTTTAATTATTTCTTGTAATAAATAATAATTTCTGCTTTGACGTAAAGGGCAGTCGATAAAACCATAAATATCTCTTAGGTTAAGCTTATTTTGCCTTTCCGCAAAACGTTTTATGAAAATAGCAGCCTGTAAGCTTCTGTCAAGCTGTGATTATTTTTCGGACATCTTTACATAGTATAAAATGAAATCGCTGTCGCTGTCCGTGCGCTTTTAAATTACGCAACGGATTTTCATGCGTTTTTCACTAATAGATAGAGTGATTCATAAGGTAGGTTTTTAGGTATATAATTCATCAAGGTTTCGTGTAAATTGGTTGAAATATTATAATATATTTGGCCAAGCGGAAGCGGGCAGCGGGCTGGCAAAACGGGCGTTGTGGTTTTGATTTAACAGATGGCGTTGGTTTTAAAGGTTGGGTAATGGCGTGGCGTTGTGTTTCGTTAGCCACAGAAACGTTTTGAAGGAAAGTAATTCAAACACATTGACCTAGTGTAGTCAGTGTTCAAAGACAATGTTACTCATTTATTTTATTTATTTAAAGTTTATTTTGTAGAACTCCATTTAAATTCTATTTTTTTTTTCATATTTTCATATTCAATAATATTATTATTTAATGTATAAAAAGAGTTTATTATAAACAATTTCTGCTGCGTAATTGTTATTATGCGTAACAGCTGTTTCGCCCTCTGAAAAAAAAGTTCTTATTCACTTCATGAAATATTTGACTGTATTATTTACTAAATAAGTCTGAAACGCATAGTTAGCCTGAATTTTACGTTTTTTTCAAAAGATCATAAAATGACATGCATGTGAATATTTGTTTGTTATTATTTTATTTTATATTATTCGGGACACAAAAGTTTATATTAAATAACAAAGCATAATAGTATCTATGTAAGTCATATTATTTGTACCATTTACAGATTTCCACGTGGGTATTATTTAATAGTGAAATGACTTGAAAGATGACAATGAAATATTACATGACAAGTGGGATAGGGTGAGGGTAGGATGGGGGGGTTCAGTCTAGTTATATAATATTATACTAAAAAAATATATGCATAACCAAAAAAAGGAAGTCCATACAATGGTTTTAACATTAGATGAGTATGTATAGTTTTTATAAAATATCGAGAGATCGCCTGTGTAACTTGTGAGTGTGGCGCAGAAAGTGTGTGATGCACGAAAAATGAAAGATTTTTTGCTTAGAATTAGTTTTATATGCTAATATATTTAATTAAAGTATGACTTCCATCAACCTCACAAGTACGGTGGTTATAATTATAACATAGTGAAAGTAGGTAGATATCTGTATCTCGGGAATTGTTTCTCATCAACGCTAAGAATAAATCATTGAAAAAAGAAACATGATAATACGACAAATATAAAAATTGCATAGTCTCACATACTATGTGAGATCCATTAGATCATTACAATGAATTTAAAATAAATAATTTTTTAAAGAAAGTATCTCTCTTTTCTTATATTATAAAAAGGAAGGCATTAAAAAATCCATCTTTTTAAATCCTTCATCATCCAGGCTTTATGAAATTCACGTCCTGCAAGTGAAGTATAGTAGGTATCTAATATCTACTTTATCTAGTATGTACATACTTCCTCCGGGTCGCATAAGCCCAGCCACTGATTCTCATAACCCCTTAACTCCGCGCCACTCTCCTCGGCCATTCCGGTTCAAGAGGTCCGTGTATAAAAGAGTTATTACAAGAATATATCAAGGCGGCTGGCAGCTCAAACGTTATGTGATAACGGCCGAGCAAGCCGGGGAGATCAACTGTGTTATTGCCTGCCAAATGGTTGCTCGTTTCAAACGGAGAATTCGTAAAACACTATTTTTGTAGTTAATTTGCAGTCGGAGGGAAATCCAACTGTGGAACATTTTGGAGTCTACGCCTACGCACCGCTCCGGTAAATTTGTTAATCGAAATCTGTTGGCGTAATATATTGAATATTGAGTTATTTGTCCATTTGTCGCGCACGTACTAATTGCGAATTTAAGACATACATGGTTTTCTCATGGATCCCACTGTCAAAACCGGATCAAATTAAAATGGGATTAAACGGAAAGCACAAGCTTTCTAATAAAAAAAATCATCAATATCGGTTCACACAATCGAAAGTTCTGAGGTAACAAACATTAAAAAAAAAAAAAAATACCGTCGAATTGATAACCTTATCCTTTTCGAAGTCGTTTAAAAAGCATTTAAAATTAATTCAGATATTGTTTAGCGCTTCCCTGAATTCTTGGTTTATTTCTTCGTGATCTTTATCTTTACGTAGTATAAAATGAAGTCGCTCAAAATGTATGTGCGCTTAGATTTTATTAGCTTTTTCACCAATAGATAGGGTCATTCAAGAGGAAGGTTTGTATGTATAATACATGGATATTATAGCAGAGAAAAACCGAGAATTTTAAAGAAAATATCTTCTTTACATAGTATGAAGTCGCTCAAAATGAATGTACGCTTAGATATTTTAAACTATGCAACGGATTTTCACACGGTTTTCGCCAATAGACAGGATCATTCAAGAGAAAGGTTTGTATGTATAAAACATGGATATTATAGTAGAGAAAAGACGAGAAATTCAAAGAAAATATCTTCTTTACATAGTATGAAGTCGCTCAAAATATATGTACGCTTAGATCTTTTACACCATGTAACGGATTTTCATGCGGTTTTCACCAAGAGATAGGGTCATTCAAGAGAAAAGAGTTTATGTATAATACATGGATATTATAGTAGAGAAAAACCGAGAAATTCAAAAAAAATATCTTCTTTACATAGTATGAAGTCGCTCAAAATGTATGTGCGCTAAGATCTTTTAAACAATGCAAAGGATTTTCACCAATAGATAGGGGATAAAGCTATCTTTTGCAATGACCATTTAAAAGTCACAGGGTCAAACATTCAATGTTGCTGGTTTAGATTTGAGTGTTGAGTGTTTCTCACACGGCCAGTTATACATCGCGCTTTCGAGAGTAACATCTGAAGAAAACATGTTTATACTATATCATGAAAAAACAGCTGTAAATATTGTATATAAAGATATCCTGTAGTATAGACTAAGCATAATCATATTATTATTAAATCACTCCACCCTGCCCCACATTAGTATCTACATTGCACCCGTGCGAAGCCGGGGCGGGTCGCTAGTTATTGATAATTTTAAATATAAGATTGTATTATAGCTATATCTGTAATAATCCAATGAAGTTAAATGACATAGTATTATTTTGTTTTAAACTACTGTATATTTATATTACCCGTGGTCAGCTGTCTGTTTTCGGACTTCGGATCCCTCAAGATGTGCCCAGGAAATTGGTGAAGTCATCACATCCGCGATGGATGGCTTCATCCAATCCACTGTTAAAGAAACTGGTGTGGGCTCAAAGCCGAAGTTCAGTGGACAATGCTCCGAAGCAGTGCGACGACAAAACACGGCTTACCGAGCCTACAACACATCTCGAACGTCCGAAAGCAGAATAGTATATAACAAAATGGCAAAGGAATGCAAAAGGATCATTAACAAGTCAAAATTCGAGCACGGCCTGCAGATCAGCAGAAAGCTGGCTGCCTGCCCGCACGGCAGCAGAGCGTTCTGGTCGCTTGCGGGCTAAATAGGTCGCAATTTCTGCAAACCCAGTCTGCCACCTCTTACCAGACCTGACGGCTCTCTAGCAAATACCGCCGCCGAAAAGGCTAACTTATTAGGCAAAATGTTCGCGGAAAACTCGACCCTCGATGATCAAGGTGCTACCCCGCCATCGGTTCCTCATTGCGGTTTTCGTATGAAAAAGCTGAGGATCCGGCATCGGGATGTACTTCAAGTCTTACGAGGGTTTGATGTTGAAAAAGCTAGCGGGACTGACGGAATTCTTGCCCTGGTATTGCAGAGGTGCGCTGTAGAAATAGCTCCAATTTTGACGAAGCTTTTCAAGATGTCCCTGAAGTCTGGCTCTGTGCCCTCTGGTTGGAAAAAAGCGATCATTAACCCCATTCCAAAGAAGGGTGACCGCTCCAACCCAGCTAACTACCGCCCAATAGCGATCACATCTGTTCTGTCAAAGTGATGGAACGTGTGATCAACGACAAACTGCTCACATACCTCGAGAAGAACAAAATTATTAACGACCGTCAATACGGATTCCAGCGGAACCGCTCGTGCGGTGATCTTCTGGCGTATGTGACGCATGTTTGAGGACGGTGCCTGGAACGTTTTGGTGAGACCCAAACGGTTGGACTGGACATTTCCAAGGCCTTTGACCGGGTTTGGCATCGAGCGCTTGTCAACAAACTGCGTTCGTACGCTCTTCCCGCATCCTTGTGTGCGTGGATTGCCGAGTTTTTGAGGGGGAGGTCGATTCAGGCGGTTGCTGATGGTTTCACCTCTTCCTCGCATTCGATAAATGCTGGCGTCCCACAGGGATCGGTTCTGCCTCCGACTTTGTTTCTGTTGCACATTAACGACCTCTTGTCATGTGCACCGATTCATTGTTACGCGGATGACAGTACAGTCCATGATAGCTTTTTATTTGACAAGCCTCCAAAGAGCACACAAACCCCAATAGCTCGGAGGGCTTTGAAGCAGAGAATGGACGGTTACCTCGAGAGTGTTTTCTCTTGGGGTAAGAATAACCTCGCCGAATTTAATGTTTCAAAGACCCAATCATGTTTGATAACGTCTAAAAGGGATCGAAATGATAATCTAGTCTCCTTCAACGGAAGCATTCTTCCGAACAGGACCTCCATTGAAATGCTTGGTGTAACTCTAAGTGACCAGCTCAGGTATGGGGGCTCCATCGAAACCAGAGTCAAGTTAGCATCTCAGAAACTGGGCGTACTTTAATAGTACACAACTGCTAACCCTGTACAAATCGCAAGTGCGCCCCACGGTTGAATTTGGCAGCCACCTCTGGTCTGGAGCTCCAAAATACCTTAAAAAAAACCTTGACTCTGTGCAGAAACGGGCGGTCCGTTTGATAGATTCTCCCATCTTAACAGACGGATTGCAATCTTTAGAGCACAGGCGTCAGGTGGGAATGCTGTCCTTGTTCTACCAGTATTACAATGGAAAATGCTCCGAGGAACTAGCGTCGTTGATCCCCTCGGCACCGGTGCATAGTCGGGAAACACGCCAAACACGCGCCCAACATTTGTACATGGTTGACATTAGTCACATGAGAACGGGTCGTTTTTACGACTCGTTCTTGAGTTCAACAGCTCGGATGTGGAACGATTTACCGGCCTCTGTGTTTCCTCCCTTCTACAACATGGGTCTCTTCAAGACCCATGTTCACCCCTTCCTTTCCTCAAAAAGACCCTCCACACAGCATCCTCAAAGATGACATAGGCCCTGAGGAAAATTATTTTCCTCAGGGCCTCCTGTGTGGAGTTAATGTAAAAAAATATATATATATATTAACGCCGACCGGTTTAGGAAAAAACATTCCTTCCTCAAGGTAAAATATGTAGGTAGGTACTAAGTTTATATTACAAAATTATTATTGGTGAACATATACTAGGTGTTTAAGTGGGGGGGAGGCGTGGCTAAAATGGATTAGTGAAAAGTGGGGGGAGGATATGGAACGGACGGTAAATGGGAACATATCTAAATCGGGGCTGTAAGATTAAAAAAAAAGTTCTGTAATAATAAACTCGTTATTATGGTATTTCTTGATTTCTAAGTTATCTAAGCGTTTTGCTTTATCATTTGTATAATTTCCTCTGTCATTTATTTCACCTCCACACTTCACACCCAATTTAACACCTAATATAATTTGTTCACATAAAATAAGTTCCTGATGGTATAAATTTAGTATACCTTCATTTTGTCCTAAGAAAGGAACGCTTGTTCCGAAACCGGTCGGCGTTAATGTAAAAACCAAAACAAAAAAATTACTGATGTGGTTTGGTTGAAGCACTAAACACTTGTAACAACACTTATGTGGTTTTTGTTACGAAATCAATAAATTAATAATGAACAATCAAACGCGGCTTACCTCCCAAATGCCGTACATTGGTTAGTGTAGTTAAATTAATAATGTTTACTTTCAGGTTTAAAAAAAAAAATTACCCATTTAAAAAACAGATTTCATCCACTCGAGAAGGTTATTCTTTAACCCGACTCCCAGGGTGTTTTCTCTACTACCCAAGTAAAGATTGGTGACTTCAAACTTAAGCGATTACTCCACTCAAAAAGTTAATCTTGCTTTGATAAAACGCCATGAAAAATATCCCTTTAATCTGGGGGTGAGCCTATAACCGCCGCTGTAATTCCCCCTAACGAGTATTTTTATTTACCACGAGTAAACGGCTTACCTGTTTACATTACACTTCAGATCGGAGATGTTCAATTAAATTTGGGAGCCAGACGTATCACGTTCCGAGTATGATACGACGACGTCTATCAACAGCGAATACGGTGTATTATTAAGGCGATTATTATAATATATTATCGATGTATTATATACCTACGGGTAAGTGTAGGTATGTGTAAATATATGTCTTCTGTGCGTTGGTAGGTATTTGGTAAGAGTAAATAGTTACTACCCTCACACTCGGTCAAAAAAGCCGACGTAGATTATTATGTCTAATGGAAATATAATTCTTAATAATAATTCTGATTTTTATTTATTTATTTATTTACGCCTTGAGTACTTTTACATGTAAGGTAAATTGTACAGGAGCATAATAACAAATAGATAGTACATAAATAATAAACTAAGCATGAAAGACATAAGTAAGCATAACACAAGTAGGTATGAGTATTCAATAAGTAAATTGTACAAAGGAGTTCCACGTGTAGGTTCGTATTTGAGTTCAGGCTTACAGTACACGATTCAGTAATTATTTTTCATACATTGTTCAATTGGTTTTAGGAAGCAATATTGCTTTATTAAATGAACATGTGGTAAAATAACATACATAAATAATTCACCGTGTTCCACGCTCATACTGGGAAATAAAGTAATAAATTAAAATGAAATAAAAATTTAATAAAATTTTAAGCAGCAAAGTAAGTAAGCATAATATCTTTACTTTTGCGAGTAATGAATGTGCTTGGAGGAATAATATGTGAGCACGTGTTCGGATGGCAAAAATTCCATCCTAAAATTTAAATAAAACAGCTGACCGAGTGGGAAGAAATAATATATTCTAAAACTAAATCGTTTTAAATCCAAGCTGCACTATTGAAACCAAGCTGTACTACTACTGAATCCAATAATACTTGTGTTTCATGCAAAATGCTATTAAAAGTAGTATTACATTAACGTACTCAAGAATTTTTTTTTTTGGGGACTATGTCATCTTTAGGGATGCTGGGTGGAGGGTATTTTTAAAAATCCTTTCCCCTGTTGCAGTGCAAGATGTTGGTTTGAGGGGGGTCAAAGGGTCTCCCGGTCCGGCCCACCACGAAACATGTGGGCAGTGGCGTTCGCATTCAAGACTTTGACAAACCTAACCCCATGAACCCGCGAAACCACTACTAAGTCTTAAAACGTAGTGAACTACTTGGAGTGACCTACGATAGAGGTATTGATTATCCAATGAATGGTTCTCAGGGCAACGGTACCCTTACCCACCTCCCAAATTCACACCATCAGCCGAGCGATTCCGTATCTTTTGTCGGATCGTTATAAGATAACGGACGTGATCTTCTGTCAGCTTTGTGTGATTTTATGGCTTTTATTTGCTTTTTCTATATGCAACGCACATTAAATGAATAAATAATCATGCATACTTAGAATTCGTGTTTAAAATGATATAAACTAAAATATGTAAAAGTAAATATGTAAAAATCACACGAATCTGACAGGAGATCACGTTTGTTATCTAATAACGATCCCACAAAAGATACGGAATCGGTCGGCAGATCTGATTTTATGGATATCATGTAATGCCCAAACGCCACTGAAATAAGAAGTACCTATGTTTTGAGAATTTTGGATATCCGGTCATTGATAAGCGTTATTATCACTAACCCGTAATTAAAGTCATAGAGAGGGCATAGCCTTGCAAAAATTTGCTATGTTGTTTGTAATTAGTGTCTGAGAGGGTGCTTCCCCATGCCTGCACCACCCTATTCCTGTATTGCTAGTGTATGTATAAATATCTTCAAACCACTCCTCTAGGGTTACGCTTGCAAGGCGACTCGCGGCGACAAGTGCAGTGCAGCGCAAACTGCGCCTTTCCGACAGTGCCACCGAGCGTTGACTTTTCACGTCGGTCTGCGGTAGATCTTCATAAAGCCACTAACGATGTGTACTTTTTGTATGAAATCACTGCGCAACAAACACATTTAAGTAGATATGTATACCTTCCGTGTCTCGCATTCATACTTATGAGGAACGGAAGGAAGCATACACTGTACTTGCTTGTATGATATGAAATCCCACGTACAATTTAAGACCTTTTATTTGACTTTCAACATTTTAATTAATTTTAGAGAAGTTTCTAAAAAATCATGTTGGCAATGCAATTAACACAAAGGCCACACAAATAAAACACTGTTAACTTGCGTAAGCCAGACAAATTCATTATATTTTTAACTCATCTTTAAATTAATCTTTGTAACTTTTTGCTTGCTCTTCAGAGCTTTGTTAGTGAGAGATAGCAATTTGATCCAGAAATGAAAAAATTGTGTAACTTGCCCAAGAGCAAGTTCGAAGAAATGGCTATCATCATTACTGAAGACAGAGATAAAGTTTTTTGCGTTATAAAAAAACGCGATCTTCTCATTCGATCTAATCAACGTCAAAATATTCCGTCTGGGTGCCGAGAAAATGGCAAATAAAAGTCAACCAGTTAATTGGAATTTACAGAAAATATCTCACCGAAAACTGTGTTATTAAACAGCTTCAAATTTAAAGAAGGCATAAAAGCAAGCAATGACTATCCTTCAATGTGATAATATCCCGTAAATTACAGACACGCAACCGAAATTTTACACTCATGGATTTTAAACTAATACCTACGTATTCTTTTTTTCTCTTAGAATATCACGGCCAAACTCATAACGGCACTTTGCATTTACTATGTATTTTAAAATGTATTTAATTGGTAACTTTCTTATTTTTGGTCTATGTTTAGTGTTTGAACAAACATAACCGTTTTTTAAATTGTTTTTGTGTTTAATTCGAAGAACTATATCAAAAAAAAAATAATATTTGTATTTAAAAATGTTATTATCAAGTTCTGCAGGAATTTTAGTTTTTTTATTACAGCTATTTCAGCTTACTAAAAAAAATAAAAATAAAATAGCCGTTTTGATTTACAAAACTCATTCAACTTTAACATTCAATTCACACAGTATTCCCAAAGTTGACATAGACTCTGTGAAGTTAACGTACAAAAAACAAGAAGATAAGACGTAAATGTGAAATAACGCTGCAAAACAAAACGTAAATTTTCAATTCGAAAAACAAACTCAAATTCAAAATTTCCACCTAAACAAAAATCTTTTAAAAACCACACCAAATACCAATATCTCAGAGATAGACCAATAGGTGAGACATCTGACACGCATCACATGACTTTAAAACGGCGGAAGATTTGAGCAACTGGGTCAAAAATTCTTGAAACCTTCTTTGGATGCGGTTTTGTTTACAAAAATTGTCAAAGTTTAAGAAAGATTAAAGAAATCTTATTAATTTATGATATAATATTTAACCCCGTTTTGCTTTGCAGTATTCATCATCACGGTAGATGTAAAGGTAGCGCAACATGTCAAAATAACCCCAACATTAACTACAATACTACTTTTGACCGTAAAAATCTCAAATGATATTTGGGAAGCTACGTATCATAAAAAATATATTTCGCCAATTTTTTTAACCATCCCTTTTATGTCCTGTAGTGCGGTCTCTATCCGAGATAAGCTTTTAAATTTATACTGGCAATAAGAATAAATTGCTTAGCCAGAGAAATCAAAAGATATTATTTGAACGAGAAAAAAATTGTGTATCCAATTGACTCATAGGGAAATATCTCTACGTAAATTGTACAAAAATGTCGACGGGAGTCTCAGGAGGCAGCAGTACAACATGTTATAAATGTAGATAACATCTGATATAATAATTTGAATCCTTTTTTGAGTTTGGAAAAACTCCCGCGGGATAACACGTTGACCCTTCGAACATGTTTTTGGTTGGAATTTTTTAATAATATTTTCTGATTCGCATGAAATTGCTTCATCGTGTGTAGGTAAATTATGATTTCTACCATTTCAACTTGTATGATTCTAATGGTAATTTACGGAATAATTTCTACCTGCATTTAAGTAATACGCAGAAGAATGAAGAAATCCATTTATACCTAGGCATGTATTGACACGTTTTTAATTATAAAAAAGTTCGTAATGTAAAACATAATTTTTTTGTTGAAATGCAATAAATCCAGCTCACCCTGGTTTTTTTTGACTTCGCTATATTTCTTTATCTTTTCTCTCCAAATTATTTCATAAACTTAAAAAAAAACATTCTCAAATAAATATTTAATTACATTTTTATGTCGTTATTACTTTTTCTGAAGATACTTTGCGTCCTAATTAGATATAAACTTAAACTCTAAATCAACTCATCTGTGTAGTAGCAAAGGTCAACTTATGTTTTAATCTTATTTATTGAATACTCATAAAAAAACTCGCTTTGTACCCAATAACCTCGAGCGTACAATAATTGAATAATTTTATTATATTTTTTTATTAAAAAAATAAGGTAAGTATATAAAACATAGGATTTATATTTAGGTTTTCACATATTGCGATATTTTAATACTACTCTTCGTGAAAACGTTGATTAAATTATTAATTTACGATTGATAAACCAAAACAAAGGTCTGATTTCAAAAGATATGTACCTACCTACAAAAAAATGTATATATGTACATTTGTTTCGTCATTCAGCGTTCTGTTTTTTTAACGAAATTACATTACTGCACCTAAGTTACCTTTATGAAATTAAAATCAGAGATTCCAGCTTTACTATAACGTTCAGGTCGATTAAACGACAACTTTTTTGCTCGAAGAACATCTGCTGCCCCCAAACCCTTCCGTTTCATCCTTCCTTTAGATCGATTCGTATTATTTCAAAACCAATCTCATCTCTCAACATAATCATCAAAATGATTCTCTCTAAAATCCAAACACTCTTCTATTTATTTATGTACTAGCTAGGGTACATGGCTTCGCTCAGGAAAACATTTGAGGGTGTTCTGGAATGTTCTACAATGATCTTCCCGAATCCCTATTCCCGAACATTACACAACATTCCAGAATGTTCCGGGATGTTCTAGAATGTTATGGAATGCTCTCGAATACTCTAGCTGGGGTACCTACACGGCTTCGCTCAGGGAGTTGATATGAGATTGATCTGACGTTCGAACCCACGATGGATCTTGCTTTATATACCCACCACCCATAAAATAGGCTTCAAATGGTCCACAGCGTTCCAGAACACTCCACAATATTCTAGAGTGTTCTGGAATATTCCACAATGATGTTCCCGATTCCCTATTCACGAACATTCCACAACATTCCAGAATGTTCTGGGATCTTCTGGAATGTTGAATAATGCTCTCGAATACTCTCAAATGTTCTTTAGTGTTCTAGAAATTTCTAGAGGGCTAAACTTCCAGCCCTTATATCATCAAAAGCACGCCCTTCAGATAAAAATGGGGACCTTCTTCATGGATCCTGGATAGAGGGCTACTGCACCATAAAACTACTTTGATCAAACCGAGACTCGTTTCTGAGTTTTAGCGGGACAAACCCTTCCGTACCCTTTCTTTTATAATATAAATTAATTCTTTTTATTAATGCCATAGTGGTCATTTACATGAAAAATTTACAAATGATTAGAGTATTTAAGTTTCGCACGAATAATATAGTTGTTTTGTTCGTAAGAAAGTACGATGATAAAAATAAAAATAATAATAATATAAGCCTGAAATAAAGTATAACATAGAAAAACAAGACTGTGCATATACTCTTACAATATTGATCAAATCAATGAAACAGAATAAATAAGAATGTGATTTAATCGTAAGGTATTCGTATAGAAATTATAGCAGAAATAAAAAAAAATTATGAGAGTTGTGCCAATAAAAATCTAATACAAATAACCAACAAAATAGGTATATAGAATTACCAAGACATTACATAATAAGACCTTACATAAAACAAAGTGTAATGTATAAAAGCTACTTTGTAGATATAAGTATACACTTATTTGTGTATGCAAATAAAACAAAAAATAAGATCTTGATTTTCTCGTAAGATTTAGAATGAGAGAATATTTCATAAAAATAATAAAAATTATAAAACCTAAATAACAGTAGATAGATAGAATGGAAACTAATTGTATTTTAAAACATGTTTAATTGTAACACTAAATACATCTATAAGTTTGCAATATTTATTCGCAAGGCGATGAATTCTAGGAATTGGTGAATAAATAAAGTTTTTGTTCATATGAAGCAGTTACTTTGTGATGTGACATTATAATTTAAAATTTTTATTTATTTATTTATTTATTTATTTATTTCAAGACTTGTTTTTACATTAAAAAATGATAACATTTGCAAGGTTAAACAACATTTTTTTTTTAATTCTACTACTCCATAAGTTGAGCTCTGGGAGCTCGTGTTTATGGGAGGAGTATTTATTCACACGCAAAAAATAAAATAATAATAATGTTCTAATTAAATGTTTAAATAATATTCAAAGAACTTATGAGGTAAATACAAATATTAATTGACATAGGTTCGTAATTTAGGAGAAAAATTGTTATACAAGGTCAATACTTTTTTTTTAAAATATTAAATATTACATTTAAAGTAAGGGTAAATTAAATTAAATTTAAATTAAATTAAGGGTACAATATATCATTATCCAATTTCAGTGACTTTATTTGTTTTTTGAATTGTTCATATTTCAATGTTTCAGTTACACTAATTTTGTTTTTAGATAATAATATATTGTACCATCTTACACCTAGATACAGATAGTGGTGCTGAGCCGTGGTAGTTCTAAGCATAGGGATGGCTATTAAGCCATTCGTTTTAAATCTATTGCTTATGCTATCAGAGGGGTGAATTTTTTTAATAAAATACTCTTTATAAATTTGATATAAGGCGTTTCTCTTATACAATTCTGTGATGGATGGTACATTAAATTCTCGAAATATCTCTAGAGTAGGGAAGTCGTATGGTTTCCTAAGGATGATTTTAATAATTATTCTTTGAATTATGATTATAGGTTGTAAGGAAGCTTTAAAGGCCCCTCCCCACCCAATAATGCCGTACTGTAATAAGGACTGAATTAATGCAAAATATACAATTTTTATGGTTTTCTTGTTTAAAATATTTCGTATGTTATAGAATACATAGATAAGTTTTCTTATTCTTTCCACAGTGAGATTGATATGATCTTTCCATTTAACATTTTTATCTATTAAGATGCCAAGATATTTTATACTAGATTTATGATTTAGCTTAGCGCAGTCCGTATTACATGTACCGTCATTTGCACAATTTTTAGAATGAATTGTTATGTTAATTAAATTTTTTGGCACATCTTCTTGTAGAGAGAATGGAATATAATATGTTTTTTCTGTGTTGAGTGATAATAGATTATTATCGAACCATTTTTTTATAACCTTCATGTCTTGATTGGCTGCATTGGTAATATCATTCCACGTCTTTTTTTCGATAATTATTACAGTGTCGTCAGCAAAAGATATAAGTTTTCCATTTAGTGATAGTTTAAACATTTGGTTTACGTATATTATAAATAAAATTGGTCCAATAACAGTCCCTTGGGGAATCCCAAATTCTAATGTTTCATCTATACTTAGTGAGTTATTTAATTTTACTTTTTGACTTCTTTGAGTTAGATAGCTTTGTAGCCAATACCTAACCTTACCAATAATACCGATATCGTTTAATTTATTAATTAGTTTTTTATGGGAGATACTATCAAAAGCCTTGCGTAAATCAATAAAAATGCCAAGGCATTTGTTTTTTTTATCTAATGCATTATATATAGTTGAGGTTAGTTCAGCAATGGCATCATGAGTGCCTAGTTTCTCTCTAAATCCAAATTGGCTAGGACTAAGTATTTTATTTTTATCAATGTAGTACATGAGTTGCTTTTTTACGATCTTTTCAAAAATTTTTGCAATGTTTGAGACTAGAGATATAGGTCGATAATTTGATATTTCCTCAGGGCTGCCTGATTTAAAAATGGGTGTTACGATTGATTTTTTATAAATGGAAGGGAATATTCCACTATTCAAACTAATATTTATAATGTGTGTAATTGGAATGCTTAAAAAATTGTTGTATTTTTTCAATATTTCTACTGTGACTCCATCAAATCCTGGTGCAGATCCACCTTTTAATTCATTTATTATATTTTTTATGTCATTTGTTGTTACTGGTTGGAAAACTGACAGATTATTTTGTTTAAGGCAATCCTTCTCGATATCATCTATTTTATAATTTTCATCGATCCGTTTAGCTAAATTTTGACCAACGTTAGCGAAATATTTGTTGAAGGTATTAGCACATTTTGTCGGTTCCCTTATGGCATCAACAGAGTTTTTTCCGATATAAATTTTTTTAATTAGATTTTTTTTGTTTTTTCGACTATTTATTTCATTTATCGTTTTCCAAATGTGTTTTACATTTTGTTTAGCCAGGTCAATTTCATTTTTGTAATAGTTTTCTTTAGTTGTTTTTATTAAAGAGGTTAATTTGTTCCTATATTTTTTGTAATATGTAAATATTTTTTTATCTAAAGGAAATTTCTTTGTCAGGTGATATAACTCTTCTTTTTTTCTAATAGATACGACTAAGCCATGTGAAATCCATGGTTTTATTTTTTTGAATTTTGCTTTTATATGAATAGTTTTAATATCAGTCGATGCAGTAATATAATTGCAGAGAATATTATCAAAAATATTTGCGCTTGTTTCAGAACATGTAGATTCTAATACGGGTCGCCACGTTTCCGTACTTATTTTTATACTTAATTTATTAAGGTTTAATGACTTTTTTGTAAAAACATTACTTTCTGAAATTTTGTGTTTATTATTAAGTTGTTGTATAGAGATACAAGTGTGATGATCAGTAATATTATTTTTTAATATTATCGTAAGTAATTTGTCGGTATGTTTAGTGTTGCACCATATATGATCAATACATGAAGGACGTTGACCCGTAATTTCTCTAGTATAATTTTTTATACATAATTTAAAATTCATTTCTGACATAAGATTGATAAATTCAGTTTTTATTTTGTTATTATTTTCGTTAGAAACATCTAAATTAAAATCACCAATTATTGTTATGTTCTGATTATTTTTTTTTGATAAAATAATGCTTCTTAATTCATCCATGAATATATACTCATTAGATCCGTGCGTTCGGTAAATTGCGATAATATTAAAACATACTTTATTTACAGTTACATTAATATCTAAGCAATTAACTCGCTGCATAGGTACTTCTTTCACTGTGATGTTTGAATAACAGGATTTAACAAATACAACAATACCACTATTTCGGTTAATAGCAAGCTGTGTCATAAAGTAACTATAACTAGGTATACAAAATTTATTGTAATCGCTGGTGAATGCTTCAGTTAACACAATAACGTCCGGTTTATGATTTAGTAAATTAATTGAAAGTAAGAATTCATTAAAATTTCGTTTCATTGATCTAATATTTAAATGTAATATTGAGAATGAATTCGGTATTTTATCTACAATGTTATTACAATCATTTAAAGTGTCACAAATATGTTCCGCAATATTAAGAGAATCATCTAATTGTTTAGTGTAAAAATTATTCATATTTAAGGGGATAAAAAAATAAGTATGCAAAATGCAAACTTACTCGTATTCGATTCGCATTTGTGCATTTTTTAACATTTTCTTGCGGAATTCACATAGGTAACTGTTACCTGGATGTTCATTTTGGTAACCCTTTCTGTTAGTGCAGTTGTGGCATTTGGCAGGCTCTTGTTTTTTGGGGCAGTCTTGTATTTTGTGCTCTCCTGCACAGTGGAGGCATCTGGGACTCTTCATGTTTTCAAGGCATCTTAGTGATGTATGTCCATATCCAAGACAATGATAACATTGCATGAGTGGAAAGCAGTCTTCTACGTGTGCTTTTGAGTATCCAATGTTGATCCTTTCTTTCGATATTATTATTTTTCTTAGTTTTGCTGTAGTTTCGATAATGAAATTTGATAATTTTTCCGATTTTTTGTTCTTGAGTTTTTTCTTGACAATAATGGGTTCATTTTCAGTTTCTGAGGTCATGGCGTTTTTTATATCTTCATTTTGATTTATCAAATCTATAAGTAGTTCTTCTTCCTTGTAGCAAGCATCAACTCCCTTAATGATAATGCAAGGTTTTTTTTTCTTTATTTCATTAGCGTGTATTTCAATATCTGGGTTTTTGTTGATTTCATTTATTATTTTTTCGGTATCAGTTTGTTTCTCACATGTTAGTATTATTTTGTTTTGATAAGTTTTTTTTAGTCCAGAAATTCCTATTCCTAATTTGGATACTTTTATTTTGTCTTTTAATATTTTTTCGATTTCATCTGCAGGCTTGTCTTTTTTTGAGGAGATTAGTAGCGCAAAATTTGCTTTGGGTATTGGGTGCGATTTCTCCCTTACCACCATTGCGTAACTTTTTTCTTCATATTTTTTTTCTTCACTTGAAGCTTTTTTTATCAATGTTTCCAATTTGTCTATGTAATCCTCTTGATTTAGAATTACTTTATTTTGTAGACTTATTATTGTGTTTTGTAGTGATGTTATTTCAAGCTTCCATGAGTCTTCGATATTGATTAATATTGATTCAATTTCGGTTTTAGCTTCTTTGGCAGCTTTTGTGCTGCCAATTTTATTAAGTTCCGTAAGTATTTTTTCAATATTTATTTTGAGTTCCATTTTGGAACATGGTCCCGAAGGTGTTAAATTTATGTTTGTAAGCAGTTTATTTTTGCAGTGTCAGTCACGTTAAACGACCGTTCGTCGCGAGACATGCGACAATACTGTATAAATAAAACAATAACTTTGTAAACACCACTTTTATTTTTTATATTCTTTAGGCCGACCGGGTTTCGCTACAACCGTAGCTTCTTCAGGGCAGTACAATCTCTACTCTACAATCAGTAGCTTCTTCAGGGCAGTACAATCTCTACTCTACAATCAGTAGAGATTGTACTGCCCTGAAGAAGCTACGGTTGTAGCGAAACCCGGTCGGCATAAAGAATATAAAAAATAAAAGTGGTGTTAACAAAGTTATTGTTTTATTTTAAATAAATAAAGTAATTGCGATTGAAGATATTGTTACATTTAAATGTATCGCTACAAGTTTGCCTGGTAGGTATATTAATCCAAATTAGTTTCAACAATTCAAGGCTTAAATTAAAGATTTGATAATTTTGAATAAAAATAGCAAGTCTAGTTTCGGTATGTATGTTATTATTATTTATAAATTCGATTTTAGTTTTCATTTAAAAATCGATGTACTGAAGTAATTTGTTTTGTACCTTTTCTAATGATTGAGAATGGACTTTATAGTAGGTACGGTGACCACCCGATGGAATTGTGTTCTAATCTTTTTCATAATGCTCTTAGTTGCTTGGTTTCACGAGCTTATCCCTAATAACGTTTCTGAGAAAGTCTGCCGAAGCCTTGGGGCGCCTGCTCCTATCGGAACTGCTGAAGTCCACAGAGATCATCCCGAAATGTCCCCTGGAACAAAAATAAATTTACATTTATTTATTTTAACGCATATGATACACCATGTGCCATTAAAAAATATTTACAAATAATAATACAATGACACAAATAAAGTAGCTATAAATACCATAAAAAGAATACAAGTAAAAAATATAATATAAATAGGTATAACATGTAAAAATGGAAGAAATGCTCAAAGGAGTCAAAAAAAAAATGTATATAATTATAATGGGTAGTTATTACGGATTATGACAATGCGATATGATAAATTTTAAAGTTCCTGTGGTGTATTTCTAATACATAGTAATGCATAGTAATTAGAGTGGGGACTGGTAGGACATATCGTGGTTAATGCTACTTTTATATGATGAGAGACTTCCGGCATGATCGATATTAAGGCGGAAACATATTTGTGTGGTGTGGTGTGTTGTGGCGCTTACTGTCGTGACGGTGAGTGTGCACACTAGTGTGGTGTGGTGTGGCGTGTCGTGGAGCGCTCTGGCGTTTTCTGTAGTGTTGCCACATGTATGAAATCTTTAAAGCTACGAAGAGAGATAATGGCGCAAGTGAATGTGACCTTATCTTTCATAAAGTTTCTTTATGCATAAGGGTCAAAATGCTCTGGCGTTATTTTAAAGGGTGCTCTGGCGTTATTTCTGAACAGTACCTACCTAGATATCAAACCTTTGCAGCGTTTAAATGTGCATAATGTTTTCTTCTGATTTGGATAGTGATTTTGATGAAGATCTTCAATTTCTCTTAGCAATGAAACTTCTTAAGGGCAAAAAAAAGAAAAGAAGACACTAGGTTCACCCTATAAACAGAGAGAGACAGAATTTAACAAAGGTGAATTTCATCGTCTTGTTAAAGAACTAGAGAGTGACGAAGAGAAATTCCATCAGTACTTTATATAGTATATTAGTAATATAATAATACTAGCGACCCGCCCTGGCTTCGCATGGGTGCAATGTAGATACTAATGTGGAGCAGTGTGGAGTGATTTAATAATACTATGATTATAATAAGTCTATACTACGGGATATTTTTATATACAATATTTACAGCTGTTTTTACATGAGATTTTTTTATTTATTTTTTATTTAAAGAAATATTAACATAGTACATAATTCATATTGTTAACAACTTTTTAATGAAACTTTTTTATATTTATATTGGTAAGTATATAACATGTTTCTTGATTTAATTTAATACCTCCCTAATTGAGAATAACTCGTGTTTAGGGAGGGAATTTTCACAAGATTTGTTTAATTTCTAGAATTATACCTATAATTGATACCTATAATTAACACTATATACATTCAATTTATTAGCGTACATATATGCACTGAAGAACAGATAACATATAACATATACTAGAAAAAAAGATAGTACAAACATGTTTTCTTTAGATTTAGATATTTAATAGAAATATGGGGAAACACATACATTACGTACTTAAACGACTTACAAATAATAGAGAACAAAGTTATTAAAAAACTCTTCAACTATAACCCAGACACTCCCAAAAAAAACTATATCAGGAAATGAACCTTTTGAAAATAAGAACATTGTACGAATATAACATATGTCTTTTAATCTACAAAATACAAAATGGACTTATACACACAAACACAACATTTATAAAAACATCACAAGTACACGAACATTATACTAGACAACACAATAAATTGTACACAAATACTGTCAGGACTGAAACTGGTAAGAAAAGTATTGGCCACGAGGCAGTTCACATATATAATCTCCTTCCAGATAACCTAAAAACGGAAAAGAATATAAAAACCTTTAAAAAAAACTATTTAAACTTAAGATGTTGGAACAAAATAA
Source organism: Limnephilus lunatus (assembly GCA_917563855.2). Classification (NCBI taxonomy): domain Eukaryota; kingdom Metazoa; phylum Arthropoda; class Insecta; order Trichoptera; family Limnephilidae; genus Limnephilus; species Limnephilus lunatus. The sequence goes on along the minus strand of OU830597.1, from coordinate 64,846,868 downwards.
AAATATTACTACTACTATACTTGTACTACTATATATATATATATAAAACTATTTAAACTTAAGATGTTGGAACAAAATCAAAAATATTACTACTATACTTTATATGCTCTGTATTTAAGTTAAGAAAGCGAAATATTATATTTCTTTAACTTAATAAATAAATAAAAAAAAATTTAAAAAAAGATGTTACTTTCGAAAGCGCGACATATAACTGGCCGTGTGAGAAACACTCAACACTCAAACCTAAGCCAGCAACGTTGAATGTTTGACCCTGTGACTTATTGATGGTCTTTGCAAAAGATAGCTTTACCCCCTATATATTGGTGAAAACCGCATGAAAATCCGTTGCAGAGTTTAAAAGATCTAAGCGCACATATGTATTTTGAGCGACTTCATTTTATATTACGTAAAGATAAAGATATTATTATTTATTAAATTATTTTAGAAATTTCATTATTTCAGAAATTTCTTCCCAAGCAGCATTTCTGATCAAATGATCTTTATACTCTTTACACGTTAAATCGTATAAAATTTTTCGTTCACGTACAAGTTCAATTAGCTCGTTGGCCATTTTTCAGAACCACGCTGCAAACAAGCGTCCGCTAGTTGTCTTTGACCATAAATAAATGTCTATGGTGCGCCAGAGTGGTGGTGGGGGATATGGCACGATCGGCGGCGAGCAGTCCACGCCACAACAGAACCCACCCCGACACACCACACCACACAAATATGTCTCTAACCATAGAAAATGTATGAAACCGATGTGCTACTGGCGCGCCACGACACACCACACCACACAAGTGTGTTTCCGCCTTTAGCAAATTCTTTACCAAAAATCAAATATCTCTTGGCCTAAAATAGGCAAGCAATGTTTTATTGAAATTCGTTCTGCATTGAGGCTAGTATTGTTGCAATGGTAAGTTGTTTTGAGCCGATTTGGTCTATTAGGTACAAATCGCCTAAAGTTTTTACTTAGGTTTGGCCGCTTGTATGAAGGACCTTTAACATGCAACTGGAAAAATCAAAAATAATAACTTACGTGTATCCAAAGCGCCATTCAAAGTTATCCAAGAGACTCCACACAGTGTAAGCGGTAACGTTGCAACCTCCTTCAATTGCGCCCAGCATGGCCAGCAAGTAGCCGCGCAGGTAGTCTATGCGATCCCAGTCTTCCAAAGTCCCTGAGTCGGGATAGCCGTTCTCCATGATCATCACTTCTGGGTTGTTGTACTCTTCTTTGATCCACTTTAGGAGTTTTTTAAAGCCCGCAGGATAAACCTGCCAAAAATAAGTAATGAGACCATTATAAAAGTTGAAATAATGACAGTACACTGAGTGTGTGAGTACCCTAGTGGAAGCGAGCATCCCAGAGTTGGATCGAGAAAAAAGTTGACTGCGTGGAGCAGATCTGGAGCAAGATGGAAATGACTCGATAGCGAGGGACCGTAGCTAGGACCGTAACTTCACTGAACATCTGTGAATATCAATCACTCACGAAGATCTAATGAATAAAAAGATATATATGTGGAAGTGACCCCTGCGCTAGCACTTCCAAACACTTCATTAAATTGCTTGATTTCGCGCAAATGAGATTATTCCTGAACTAAAAGAAAAATGATTGAACTAATTAATAATATTAAAAATGAGATTACCCTCATCCAGTCCGCCGAGTCAGACTCCTTCCAGTCTGGGTTTGGAAAAAACTCCAGTCCCACGTCATGTTGGAATGAAAGCAAGCCTACTTGCCGAGGTATCTCCGCCCCAACCATTTGGGATGTATAGTGGTTGAAGCCGAAATAGTCAAAAGTTCCTCGGATGTAGGATATCTGGAAGAAAATATTTTATTGACAGACTATATCTTTATTAAACAATAATGCCGGCGTTTTATCTCAGTACCGGTTGGAAGCTGGGAGGTAAGTAATACATTGCTTTAGTGCTTACATAAATATTAACAACAAAGTTAAACCTCTTGTTCAGTGAAGACTGGCAGTCTCGAGTGGCGGAAGCCTTGCTCCCGGCTAATGCGGGCTACTCGCTCCTTCATGACGGGGGGATAGTCTCCCTCCGCTGAGAATATCGGGTGGGCGAACCAACCCAACTAGAAATATAAAGCAATAACATGTAATTGAAAAAAATTAGTAACTACTTAATTGAATTATGACCAAGAGGGTACTACAGTAAAAGCGACCCAGACGAAGATAGACTGGATGGAAAGAAATTGGAGCGGGACGGGAAGGACTGAGAACCGAAGGTGAGAGACCGCCACCAATGAAAAAAAATGAGGAGAAGGATCCAAATAGTAATGGTGATATCTACCAACTTACTAACTACTAAGTAACATGCCATTTCCCAGCAGAATAGATAGAATGGGCCGCTACACAACTCTGTCGTGGCAGCTTCCTTGACTTGCATACATCGTCTCATATATTATACTCCGACTGTTAACCGGCTCACGACAAGGCCCGATACTACTATTTATTTCGCTTCTTAGCACTGGTTAATATCTTCCTCCGGCGTCCACGGCTTGTTTTACCAATCATTTTCACGTCATTTATACTCATGACGGTCCTTTTTCCGTTCATCTGCTCTACAACTCCAAACCATCCAAGTATTTATACTGCTCACTACACTTACGTCATCCGGTGGAAAATGAATTCTTTTAATCCTTCTTCTTCGTTCCTACTTAATTCAGCGTCACAATTTTCCAAAAAAACTGTTGCCACATCGATTCTTACCTAACAGATAGGTTCATCATTTGACTTGAGTATTATTTACGTACTAAATGTATGCATCATTGGTACTTTTACAATTCAACTTTTTTTTTTACTTTAACAATTTACGTTATGTTGACATATAACCTGTCATGATGCAATATAAATTTTTAAAAAATAAGGAGAACAGCAAAATGGGCCTTGTCTTTCTCGAGCTATGCAGAACCTCTCCTTTCATGAAGATTATGAAGGGACCTAAAAGGTTAAATTGAGAACGAACCTCGAATTGGATCGCCCTCTCAGCCAGCGCAACAATCTCTTTGGTTTCATTAACTGGCTCGTACCAATCTCCGTTTAAAGTTATTGATATTTTACCTGAAACAATTACACAGGTTTATAAGTTTTTAAAGTTTGATTGTTTTATTGATAAATCAAAATGAGAATGTAATGTGACGGCATTAAATCAATTAATCCGTTAACTATAGTTTTTTGGGTTTTTATGACTACTAATCTAGACTCAAGTCAAAGTCATAAAATAATACATAATTGATTTACATGGTTGTCGTTAATACAATAATTAACCTCCGTTTTTCATTTCACCTGTCTCTAAATTGGTTTTTACTTTCCGTTTCCGTTTCAAGATGGTGGCCGTTTTAATGTTTCAGTGTTTCGTATTTATTTGGATTTCATTGTTTTCATTTTTACAAAGTACCTTTGTGGTTCCTATCTGTTTAAATAAAATTAGAAAAAAGAATTGTCATTGAGGTAGGGATGTTTCTTTTGACAAATTGTATAATTAATTATTTGAACTTTGAAAAATGTCAGGTAAAATAGCTATATGGTTAAGACAGTTATTTAAGTACCACCAACTTGCAAATCACATGATTTTAGAAGAAATTCTAGTATTAATTTATTAACCTGGACGACCTCCGTAGTCCAGTGGCTAAGACTCTTGACTCACAATCCGGAGGTCGCGGGTTCGAACCCGGCGTGCGCAAATAAATTTTATTTGATTAATTTGTGTTATTTTACAATTAATTCATTTAAACTAATATAATAGTATATTTGCGGCACGTTCCAGAGTGGAAGATACTATCAGTATCGCCCTGGTGTAAGACCACCATTCAGAATTGAAACGTTGCTTTAAAATGGCTTTAGCCATGTTTGGTGACCAGATCTGAATAGCCAGGTACTTCCCAACCTTCCTCTTCCCCACCTCCTTCCCCTCCCCACTACCTTCAGCCTCACAACATACCCCAATTGGGGATACCATAGTCTCACTGGCTCCAGACGGGAGCAGTTGAGATTCTTGTGCGGTATTCACTGTAAAAAAAAAAAATTTAAAAAATTAAAAGAAAAAATAAGAAACATGCTCTTTTGGACCAGAGATGTCTTGTTCACATAAATACTAGTATTAAGTAATATTTTGTAATCTCGAACAATACAATTTCAATAAATAAATTAAGAGATTAAATAAAATTACATAGGTACGTTAACTCTCTAAAATCCCAAAAATCATATTTAAAAAAATGCGCATTTTAATAATGTAACGAAAAACAACTCGAAGTGTAAATAAATAATAGAGACTAATTGTGAAAGAGTCCAATAACCCATATTAAGTACAGTAACAATATATATTGCAAAGAGACATAGAACAATACAAATTACAAGTTTTACTTTTGATGAAAATGATCAAACTTTTATAAATTCAAAATTTTCATTGAAAAAATTGTCAAAAATTTCATTGGCCTCTCTCGGCCTTAAAAGTTGGAAGGTCTTATGTAAATTGGTGCACATCAGGTTTCGTTCAAATGGGTATAGATCAGTGATTTAAAGTTTTTTTATCAGTGCCTAAAAGACTTGGGTGAATTTATCTCTTCAGTGCAAATAAATTTTAAAGATTATTTAATATTGCCGATACTTATAATAACAAAAAAATTTAAATTGCCTTGGTCAAAGAAAACCACTTGGAATAGAAACGTTGTTTGAAATGACAAATTCAAATGATTGGCAAACGGATTTGGTGATCAGATCTGAATAGCCAGGTAATTCTCAATCGTCCATTTCACCATATCATGTGTTTCCTCCCATTTCACCATCTCTTTTTCTCCCACACTCCCTTCAGATTCGCAACATACTGCAACTTATTAGAGATGCCATAGTCCTTCTGGCTGCGGACAGTGGGGAGTAGTCGGAACTCTTGTGAATTTTTCAAATAAATTCAAAATGAAAGTCAGAATTTAAAAACAATTATGGATGTAAGTCTCCATAGTATTGTTGATAATTAAAGTGATCGATGAATATACCCAAGCAGAGAAATAGTGATTGAAAAGTTACCGTGTTGAGATTGCCTGAAGGTTTGGTCATACAGTCGGTAGGCGGCAGCGTGGGCTTTCAGCAGGGTGTGGCCACATAGGTAGTCAGCCACTCCGTCGAAGCTGAGGGCCGGAGCTCTCCTGTTGAAGCCGTAGCCTCCCTGGCACACCTCGAATGGCTCATTAATTGTTATCCATGTCTTGACCCTATCTCCAAACAGCTGGAAAGCTATTTTAGCATACCCTGAAGAACACAGAATAAAGAATAACACAAGAAGTGCCATTCACACCCATTTAAATTTAACAAAAGTTCCTTTGAGCCCAACCGCCCAGCGTTCCTTTTTAGTTATAGTCGCCTGACATCTCTATCTCATTTGAATTTTAAAAAAAAACACAGTTTTGCACGGAACTATAGCATTCGATTAGGCACGTAGGTATAGAAAACCAGACCAGTGAAATTGAGGGAAGAATATGATTAGAACGTGCCGCCTTCGGGAAAATTAGCTGAACGAGGTTGCTTGAACCATGAACAAGTACCTACTTAGAATGCCAGAATAAAACCAACTTTCGCATAAAACACCAGCGGCCAGATGGAAGACGTTCCGTTGTCCGTGACAGGCAAAGCTTGGAAAAGTAACTCCAGGAGAAGATGGGCTTGCAATAGGTGGAGGCTGCTGGAGTAACCCAGACGTCTTGTTGATTACGAACGATTACTTTACTTATAAACTTTAAAAAAAATGTACCTTCGAAATACTGTGCCATTTTGGGGTTTGCCCATCCTCCCAAGTCTTGGAGAGCCTGCGGCAGGTCCCAGTGGTAAAGCGTCACCACCGGATCCAGGCCATTGGCCAATAGTTCATCGATCAAACTGTTGTAGAAGGCGATTCCGTCTCGGCTTATCTTGTTGCTTAAACCGGTTGGCAATAGCCTCGTCCAGGAGATTGAGAACCTGTAATAGTCGAGTCCTATATGATTGAGCATCTGCACGTCTTCCTTGTATTTATGGTATGAATCGCAAGCAATATCCCCATTGGAATGGTCTTCAATCATCCAAGGCCTTGTATGAGTCAGGCGGTCCCAAATGTTCTCTGATTTATCTGTAAAGTGTTAATTGAATGTAGCCCAAAAAAAATTGTATCTTACTATTTTAGTATCTTCTTCTCATAGTCCATGTAGAGTGATAAAATGGTAAAGGTGAGTTTTAATCAGGAAAATATATTATGAAACGCGAGTGAATTCTAGAAGTTGGGGACGCCCAAGGAACCAACTGAATCAAATTCTTGAGACGAGAAAAAAAAGTATTTTCATTATGCAATGATATTATGTAATGAATTGATGTTATGTAATGAATTTATATAATGTAATGATGTTATGTAATGAATTAATGCAGCCGTTCTTAAGAAGAAGTCGGGCACTCCTGAGGAAGACACCAGAAAAATCCAAGTACTTGAGTCGGGCCATGTCAAATGTCAGAATAACATGTATGTGATGATGTATGAATGTGAATGAGGCAAGGAGTGTGTCAAGACCGAGTTGTTTGGCGGTCCGTCCTCTCTGTATATCCTTGCTGAAAACCGGCGTGATGGTGAGTTTAGTGCTTTAAATGGCGTAGTGTTCAGTAAAGTTTCCTTCAAAGCAGTTGATCGATTTTTTTAGATATATTTTTAATCTTATTTTTTTAAAGGAATTATTTTATTCCCCGTGATTTGTCACGGATCTGCGACAGTCTTGAAATATAATATCTTACAAAAAAACATCATTGCATATTTATGCTATGTCCATAAAGTAGTTAATTTTTTTTAAGTTGCAAAATGGACTTTTTCGACCAAATGAAAATTTGCTAATAACTGACGTGGTGATATTTCTTTTTATGTGTAGGTACCGTCTTATGTTATCGTTTATCACTATATCTTTTCGGAGTAGGCCTTTGGTATTCAGATTACACTGGATTACGGCCATCATAATAATATGAGACATTAAAAATTAGATAAACATATTAAGATTAAATGGATTAAATAGCTCACACGTTAATGATCGTAACATTAAGATCCGCTGAGTTAACGTTGAGTTCCTTATCAGTCTAATTAATCACTCTCAATTCGGTTAATAAATGTAAACAATACAGGTGAAAGTCCCATGTATTTGAAAATAATATTTTTCTTGAAATAAGATCGTCTTGTACGATTGAAAGTAATTTTTTTTTTAAATTGGTGTTATTTCTGTGTAAGCGTCACAACTCATCCCAACTGTCTGGATGCATTAGGACAACAATAGTGGTATGCTGCGAGGCTGGAGGGAGTGGGGAGGGGAAGGAGATGGACGAGGAAGGTAGGGAATACCTGGCAATTCAGATTTGTGTTTCGATTCTGAATAGTGGTTTTCACCAGGGCGATCATCAACCATTCTAATCATCACGCTAATCTATGAAGGTGTAGGCAAAGAGGATGGACTGCCACACAACTATGTCTTGGTAAAAACACCTTGCTTTATTTCTTGATTATTACATTCATGAATCGTCTCATACGCTTCCGTTAGGACCCGATCAAGTACCTGATTCACCTAAGCCCTAAGCCATATCCCCTCGTAAGTACCTGACGTCTTCTTAAATCTATCTTATCACTATCACGTCATGTATTCCCCTTTCATTATTGTTTTTTTACATTTACCCACTGCGGTGCAAGGGGATTTTCTGAGAGGGTACGGCTGGAGAAATCCAAGGAACTCCCTCAATTATTCTCTCCCGAGAATTAATTATTAATTATTAATAATTTATTAATAATTAATAATTAATAATTAATTATTTTTTTACATTTACCCACTGCGGTGCAAGGGGATTTTCTGAGAGGGTACGGCTGGAGAAATCAAAGGAACTCCCTCAATTATTCTCTCCTGGGCCTGCCATGCAACTGGTTAGCAGACACATCCGCCTCCAAGACCCGAACAAAATTCACCCCATGAACTCGGGCACCCCTGCTAAGTCACCAAAAGTAGCGAACCACTTACAATTTCTTCGTCCATCCGCTCTCACATTCAAACCTTCAGCTTTGCATTCTTTCGAAATTTCCTAATTTTTATCACGGTCAAACATTAGTTTTACCACACAAACGACTCTAGTACCATATTTCTATAGCATTCACTTCCATCTTTCCTCTTCACGTGCTTCACTGCTATATAACAGGATTAGTTCTGATGCACGTCATTTATAATTTCCTGCATTCACCCTTCTTCCAACAATCCTTGTTAACCTTTCCATCTTTTGTAAACATAATGATGTACTTATATATAATTATAACCCGAATATATAAACTCCTCCACTTGCTCCAAGTACCTTTTCATTATTCACAACTATATTGCGCAGTGTTTTCGTACTCTCTCTTCCAAAACCTCATGACTCTGGACTGCATGAAAAGACATATTATGAATGTGACTAACTAACTAACTAACTAACCATCACGCCGTTTCCCCGCAGGGGTAGGCAGAGAGGACGGACCGCCAAACAACTCGGTCTTGGCACACACTCTTTGCCTCACTCACATTCATACATCGTCTCATACATTCTCTTCTATTATTCTGACTTTTGACATGGCCCGACTCAAGTATCTGATTCACTTGATCGTGCCATGTCTTCCTCGGACGTCCACGACTTCTTCTACCATTCACATTTGCGTCGTATATTCTTCTTACACTGCTTTCTTCGTTCATTCGCTCTACATGCCCAAACCATCTGAGGGTCCCTTTCTTAATCTTACTCATTATGCATACATCAGCTTTACATTCTTTGCGGATATCCACATTTCTCACACGATCATACATTGTTTTACCACACATACGTGAATGATGAATGTGAATTAAGTAAAAAGTGTACATCAAGACAGGGCTGTGTGGTGGTCCATTCCCTCTGCCTACCCCTAAAAATGTGTAAGTGTTGCTGGTTACCAGAAGTGTTCCATCCGCCTTCTATTTGGTAGGATGCAGTGGCGGCCCCAAATCGAAATCCTTCGGGAAATCTCCTCGAAGTGGATTCCCCATTGCTTAAACAAAATATTTTATTTTAATTAACTATTAGGTACTTACAGGTAAATTATCTTATAGAGACCTTAACCTTGTATGAAGTGGATGATGGATAAAAATAATTTGCTTACGATCATTTTTTTTTTGGTAGGAGGCTGATGAATGAAACAAAAAGAACATTGTCAAATTGAATCACGAAGTTTAATTTTTACAAAAAAGAAAACAGAAAAAAGTCTCCATACTCTCAGCATCTTTGAACACTTGCGGAATAAGAGGGGACTGCGGGCGGGAGTTCCAAACTAATTCGACAAACTTGCTTTTGGTGTGCACAAGTACAGTTTTATGGATGATCTATGAACGTACGCAGCACCACGGTGATGTGAAATTATTAAAAAAATCATAATTTTTCGTAGCATTCACCAGAAATCAATGAATGGAAAATCGTCAGAAGTATGATCAACTTTACCTCTGCAGAATTTTAAATAAAACTTATGTCCCTAATTAACATGTACCTAAGACTTTTCGATTCCTAGCCTCGTAGGTACTCCAGATTAAAATTGTTTGAAATCTTAAAAAAATATTATTAATAACAAATTGGCCTTTCTTCGGGCATACAGAAAGGCATATAACACATTTCTATATATTTACCTACCTATCTCTTTGTTATTGAAGTTTCATATTTCTTGAATGATATCGGACAGTTTCACAAATTTGCATAGCTTTCTGTCTGTAAAATGTATGTAAAAGCAATTATTTGCAGTTCGCAACGTTATATACATGATATTTTCAAAAATAAAACAACAATAGGGCATTTTCATAATCCATGAATACAGTTAAAAAATATGAGTTAAGGTGTATTTTTCTCATTCTGATCATTTTAATATAAACAATCAATCGCCCTTGAGTTGATTTTTCTCAAAAACGGCGCTCTACAAATTATCCAATTATTATTATTATTATTGGTTTGAAAAACCGCATATTCCGAAACGGTTCCAATTGACAAAAAAATAGAAAACATAGAAAACGCCACAGGATGGTAAGACGGCTGTCACCAACGTTGCCCGACGTGACGTCAACCCGCCGAATTCACGAATAATAAAAACGAATGTGGCCTTTTGGCGGCAAGTCTAAAATGGCACATTTTAAATCGTTATAATGTTTTTCGCCAATATAAAAAAATATCTTCATTTTTCGAGAATAAAAAAACGGTGAAAATACCTTATTCTTCCATGACCTGGGCCTATTATTGAAAAGATTTTCTCTTTCTAATCGGTTTAGAATACACTTCTAGGTGTTCAATATACCTACTTGTAATTCAGACGTAGCTATAATGTATTATTAATTTTAATAACTTACATTAAAATGTACTGAAAAAATATTAACATGTTCCACAGTATCCACATTTTAAACACTTCAATTGGTGATTTAAAAAAGATTTTTATTTTCAACTTTGAGCTGTTTAAGGATTGAAGTAAAATTATAGAATGACACAAATGACATCATTAGAGAAAATGTATTTACTTTAACTGTTTACAACGACATCCGCACCTTAATTCGTAAATCTCGTGAGACGAATTTGTCATTATTTAAGATTATATTTTTTTTTACCAAGCCTCAATAAACCTCAACAAACCTCACCCCATGAACCAGGGCACCCCTGCTAAGTCACAAAAAGTAGCGAACAACTTTAGATGACCTATGGCAGAGGTGTCGGTAATCCAATTTGCGGTTCCCGGGGTGGCGGTACCCATAAAAGTCTCCAAAATTGTACATTAGTTATTTCACATCTAAGTATACGTATATGTATACTAGGGTGTATCGATTTTTGACTTTTTTTTTGTTTTCAAATTCCAAGTTGAAAAAAAGTTGCTACTAGGTACCACAACTTACCACAAAAAGTTTTGGATTTTTAAAAAAATGTTTAGGTCTCCCGCACAAGGCCTAAAGTTTTAATTTTTTTCAAAAAATACCAATTTTTTAAAAAATTTAAAAAAATAAAATCGTAACTTTTATGTATATTCCAAGTTAAAAAACATTAATATCAAGGCATAAAAATAAGTAAGAAACGATTTATTTTTTATTAAAATGGATTTTAAGTCTCCCGCACAAGCCCTAAAGTTTGTTAATTTTGATGAAATTTTGTAATTTTGTGTATATGAACCATGTTTTTTTTCAAGTTTAAATCACGGGAATTAATTTTACTTTTCTTACAGAATGCATAAAATGTGACAATATATATATACATAATTCATATATACATATAGTAAAAATATATACCACATATAAATATACTATATATAATATTTTTTATGCCTGAAAAAAAGATAGTTGGACGGTGTAAATTGTATGAGAAAGGTGTTGACAGAAACTAATATGTTATTAGTATAAAAGGTTATAATATGTCATAAAATGTAGTATAATAACTAAGTACAAAATGTTGCTGATTACTTTCCATACGATATGAGTGGCAGTGTTCTTATTCTACTGCAAATTTACTGACTTGTTTAAGTATCCGTCCTTTCATCTTGGCTTCAACACCTTAAATCAAAGTTATGTATAGTATTTACATAGGCCTAATGATTTTTACAAAATTTTATAAATGTTATTACAGTTCCCAAATGAAATTTCAATTTAATATGGAAGACAGTATGATAAAAACGTTATTTAGAAACATTATAACTACAAAATAGTCGAAAACAACTTACTTAAATTCTAATCCTAGGCAGAAGTTTTGTACTGGCTCTTGGTCTCTAACGTAGGTAGCTCTTTACGGTATTCCAGTCTGGCGCGGATAAAATCATCTCTTTCGATCAGCCCACATACTCGCTTCGAAGCTTCTGTGACTTCCTTGACAATTCGTTCCACCGCTTGAGTGTGAGAAGGAGTTCTAAATTCAACCCTCCCACTTTTGCCAGTTTCCGTAATTGACTCCAACTCTTCTAGGCTCATATCAGTAACAAAAGGGGGTTCGGTTACTGAAGTGGATCGCCAGTAAATCATATCCTATAGTCTTTGGCATCAAAATTGATCTGAGGGGGTTTAAATACCCTTACCCCTTTCCTTTCGGTTGCGCGAGCTTTCTGGATTCTCTTATAAGCCAAGGCTCTGATATGTTTTCTTTCATCGAACAGCATAGCTATCAAAACATGCTCTGGGTGAGCTATGAAAGCATTTCTCTGTAACGTTGCATGGACGACTTTTCTTAGCTCATCTTCCAAGTAATTCAGTCATATCAGCCTTGGCTTATAAGAGAATCCAGAAAGCTCGCGCAACCGAAAGGAAAGGGGTAAGGGTATTTAAACCCCCTCAGATCAATTTTGATGCCGAAGACTATAGAGATATGATTTACTGGCAATCCACTTCAGTAACCGAACCCCCTCTTGTTACTGATATGAGCCTAGAAGAGTTGGAGTCAATTGCGGAAACTGGCAAAAGTGGAAGGGTTGAATTTAGAATTCCTTCTCACACTCAAGCGGTGGAACGAATTGTCAAGGAAGTCACAGAAGCTTCGAAGCGAGTATGTGGGCTGATCGAAAGAGATGGTTTTATCCGTGCCAGACTGGAATACCGTAAAGAGCTACCTACGTTAGAGACCAAGAGCCAGTACAAAACCTTGTGCCTAGGATTAGAATTTAAGTAAGTTGTTTTCGACTATTTTGTAGTTATAATGTTTCTAAATAACGTTTTTATCATACTGTCTTCCATATTAAAGTGAAATTTCATTTGGGAACTGTAATAACCATTTATAAAATTTTGTAAAAATCATTAGGCCTATGTAAATACTATACATAACTTTGATTTAAGGTGTTGAAGCCAAGATGAAAGGACGGATACTTAAACAAGTAAGTAAATTTGCAGTAGAACAAGAACACTGCTACTCATATCGTATGGAAAGTAATCAGCAACATTTTGTACTTAGTTATTATACTACATTTTATGACATATTATAACCTTTTATACTAATAACATATTAGTTTCTGTCAACACCTTTCTCATACAATTTACACCGTCCAACTATCTTTTTTCAGGCATAAAAAATATTATTTATATAGTATATTTATATGTGTTATATATTTTTACTATATGTATATATGAATTATGTATATATATATTGTCACATTTTATGCATTCTGTAAGAAAAGTAAAATTAATTCCCGTGATTTAAACTTTAAAAAAAACATGGTTCATATACACAAAATTACAAAATTTCATCAAAATTAACAAACTTTAGGGCTTGTGCGGGAGACCTAAAATCCATTTTAATAAAAAATAAATCGTTTCTTACTTATTTTTATGCCCTGATATTAATGTTTTTTAATTTGGAATATACATAAAAGTTACGATTTTATTTTTTTAAATTTTTTAAAAAATTGGTATTTTTAAAAAAAAATTAAAACTTTAGGCCTTGTGCGGGAGACCTAAACATTTTTTTAAAAATCCAAAACTTTTTGTGGTAAGTTGTGGTACCTAGTAGCAACTTTTTTTCAACTTGGAATTTGAAAACAAAAAAAAAGTCAAAAATCGATACACCCTAATGTATACTCAGTATTGTCGCATGTCTCGCGACGAACGGTCGTTTAACGTCACTGACACTGCAAAAATAAACTGCTTACAAACATAAATTTAACACCTTCGGGACCATGTTCCAAAATGGAACTCAAAATAAATATTGAAAAAATACTTACGGAACTTAACAAAATTGGCAGTACAAAAGCTGCCAAAGAAGCTAAAACCGAAATTGAATCAATATTAATCAATATCGAAGACTCATGGAAGCTTGAAATAACATCACTACAAAACACAATCATCAGTCTACAAAATAAAGTAATTCTAAATCAAGAGGATTACATAGACAAATTGGAAACATTGATAAAAAAAGCTTCAAGTGAAGAAAAAAAATATGAAGAAAAAAGTTACGCAATGGTGGTAAGGGAGAAATCGCACCCAATACCCAAAGCAAATTTTGCTCTACTAATCTCTTCAAAAAAAGACAAGCCTGCAGATGAAATCGAAAAAATATTAAAAGACAAAATAAAAGTATCCAAATTAGGAATAGGAATTTCTGGACTAAAAAAAACGTATCAAAACAAAATTATACTAACATGTGAGAAACAAAATGATACCGAAAAAATTATAAATGAAATCAACAAAAACCCAGATATTGAAATACACGCTAATGAAATAAAAAAAAAAAAACCTTGCATTATCATTAAGGGAGTTGATGCTTGCTACAAGGAAGAAGAACTACTTATAGATTTGATAAATCAAAATGAAGATATAAAAAACGCCATGACCTCAGAAACTGAAAATGAACCCATTATTGTCAAGAAAAAGCTCAAGAACAAAAAATCGGAAAAATTATCAAATTTCATTATCGAAACTACAGCAAAACTAAGAAAAATAATAATTTCGAAAGAAAGGATCAACATTGGATACTCAAAAGCACACGTAGAAGACTGCTTTCCACTCATGCAATGCTATCATTGTCTTGGATATGGACATACATCACTAAGATGCCTTGAAAACATGAAGAGTCCCAGATGCCTTCACTGTGCAGGAGAGCACAAAATACAAGACTGCCCCAAAAAACAAGAGCCTGCCAAATGCCACAACTGCACTAACAGAAAGGGTTACCAAAATGAACATCCAGGTAACAGTTACTTATGTGAATTCCGCAAGAAAATGTTAAAAAATGCACAAATGCGAATCGAATACGAGTAAGTTTGCATTTTGCATGCTTATTTTTTTATCCCCTTAAATATGAATAATTTTTACACTAAAGAATTAGATGATTCTCTTAATATTGCGGAACATATTTGTGACACTTTAAATGATTGTAATAATATTGTAGATAAAATACCGAATTCATTCTCAATATTACATTTAAATATTAGATCAATGAAACGAAATTTTAATGAATTCTTACTTTCAATTAATTTACTAAATCATAAACCGGACGTTATTGTGTTAACTGAGGCATTCACCAGCGATTACAATAAATTTTGTATACCTAGTTATAGTTACTTTATGACACACTTTGCTATCAACCGAAATAGTGGTATTGTTGTATTCGTTAAATCTTGTTATTCAAACATTACAGTGGAAGAAATACCTATGCAGCGAGTTAATTGCTTAGATATTAATGTAACTGTAAATAAAGTATGTTTTAATATTATTGCAATTTATCGAACGCACGGCTCTAATGAGTATATATTTATGGATGAATTACGACGCTTTATTTTATCAAAAAAAAACAAACAGAATATAACAATAATTGGCGATTTTAATTTAGATATTTCTAACGAAAATAATAACAAAATAAAAACTGAATTTATCAATCTTATGACAGAAATGAATTTTATATTATGTATAAAAAATTATACTAAAGAAATTACGGGTCAACGTCCATCGTGTATTGATCACATATGGTGCAACACTAAACATACGGACAAATTACTTACCATAATATTAAAAAATAATATTACTGATCATCACACTTGCATCTGTATACAACAACTTAATATTAATAAACACAAAATTTCAGAGAGCAATGCTTTTACAAAAAAATCACTAAACCATAATAAATTAAGTATTAAAATAAGTACCGAAACGTGGAAACCCGTATTAGAATCTACATGTTCTGAAACGAGCGCAAATATTTTTGATAATATTCTTTGCAATTTTATTAGAGCATCGACTGACATTAAAACTATACATATTAAAGCAAAATTCAAAAAAATAAAACCATGGATTTCACATGGCTTAGTCGTTTCTATTAGAAAAAAAGAAGAGTTATATCACCTGACAAAGAAATTTCCCTTAGATAAAAAAATATTTACGTATTACAAAAAATATAGGAACAAATTAACATCTTTAATAAAAAAAACTAAAGAAAACTATTACAAAAATGAAATTGACCTGGCTAAACAAAATGTAAAACACATATGGAAAACAATAAATGAAATAAATAGTAAAAAAAACAAAAATACTCTAATTAAAAACATTTATATCGGAAAAAACTCTGTTGATGCCATAAGGGAACCGACAAAATGTGCTAATGCCTTTAATAAATATTTCGCTAACGTCGGTCAAAATTTAGCTACACGGATCGATGAAAATTATAAAATAGATAATTTCGAGAAGGACTGCCTTAAACAAAATAATCTGTCAGTTTTCCAACCAGTAACAACAAATGACATAAAAAATATTATAAATAAATTAAAAGGTGGATCTGCACCAGGATTTGATGGAATCACAGTAGAAATATTGAAAAAATATAACAATTTTTTAAGCATTCCAATTACACACATTATAAATATTAGTTTGAATAGTGGAATATTCCCTTCCATTTATAAAAAATCTATCGTAACACCCGTTTTTAAATCAGGCAGCCCTGAAGAAATATCAAATTATCGACCTATATCTCTTGTCTCAAACGTGGCAAAAATTTTTGAAAAAATCGTAAAAAAGCAACTCATGTACTACATTGATAATAATAAAATACTTAGTCCTAACCAATTTGGATTTAGAGAGAAACTAGGCACACATGATGCCATTGCTGAACTAACATCAAATATATACAATGCATTAGATAAAAAAACAAATGCCTTGGCATTTTCATTGATTTACGCAAGGCTTTTGATAACATCTCTCATACAAAACTAATTAATAAATTAAATGATATCGGCATTATTGGCACCGTTAGATATTGGCTAAAAAGCTATCTAACTCAAAGAAGTCAAAAAGTAAAATTAAATAACTCACTAAGTGTGGATGAAACTTTAGAATTTGGAATTCCCCAAGGGACTGTTATTGGACCAATTTTATTTATAATATACGTTAACCAAATGTTTAAATTATCACTTAATGGTAAACTTATATCTTTTGCTGACGACACTGCAATAATTATTGAAAAAAAAACGTGGAACGATATTACCATTGCAGCCAATCAAGACATGAATGTTATAAAAAAATGGTTCGATAACAATTTATTATCACTCAACACAGAAAAAACTTTTTATATTCCATTCTCTCTACAAGAAGATGTATCAAATAATTTAATTAACATAACAATTCATTCCAAAAATTGTGCAAATGACGATACATGTAATACGGACTGCGCTAAACTAAATCATAAATCAAATGTAAAATATCTTGGAATCCTAATAGATAAAAATGTTAAATGGAAAGATCATATCAATCTCACTGTGGAAAGAATAAGAAAACTAATCTATATATTCTATAACATACGAAATATTTTAAACAAAAAAACTATAAAAATGGTCTATTATGCATTAATTCAGTCCTTATTACAGTACGGCATTATTGGGTGGGGAGGGGCCTTTAAATCTTCCTTACAGCCCATAATTATAATTCAAAGAATAATTATAAAAATCATCCTTAGGAAACCATACGATTTCCCTACTCTAGAATTATTTCGGGAATTTAATGTACCATCAATCATAGAATTGTATAAGAGAAACGCCTTATATCAAATATATAAAGAATATTTTATTCAAAAAATTCACCCCTCTGATAGCATAAGCAATAGATTTAAAACTAATGGCTTAATAGCCATTCCTGTGCTTAGAACAACCACGGCTCAGCATCACTATTTGTATTTAGGTGTAAAATGGTACAATATATTATTGTCCAAAAACAAAATTAATATAACGGGAACATTGAAATATGAACAATTTAAAAAGCAAATTAAGTCCCTGAAATTGGATAACGATATATTGTACCCTTAATTTAATTTAATTTACCCTTACTTGAACTGTAATATCTAATATTAAAAGTATATGTATATATATATATATATATACTGTTATTTGTCCTTCTAAAACTATTTTTTCTAAATTATGTACCTTTGTCAAGTAATATTTGTATTTATTTTCATAAGTTCTTTGATCATTGTTTAAACATCTCACTAAAACACTATTAATTTTTTTTTTGCATGTTAATACTCCTCCCATAAACACGAGCTCTTGAGCTCAATTTATGGAGTAGTAGTAATATAAAACGAATTATTGTATAACCTTGCACATGTAACCATTTGTATTGTAAAAACAAAATTCTTGAAATAAATAAATAAAAAAAAAATTAAAAAAAAATATTAATAAATAATAGCACATTTAATTATAAAAACATATTTGGAACCCGCGGCTTCTGGATTCGTAGCTGAGGATCTTAATCGTTTGCCACGGAATCATCGTTGAAACCTACGGAGTTCCCCAAGGAAGCGTATTAGGCCCTACTTTTTTTCTCATATACATAAACGATCTTTGTAACCTAACGATAGATGGAGAAATTGTAAGTTTTACTGACGATACTGTGCTACTCATTCAATCCGTCACTTGGTTAGACGCATACAAAATGGCTGAGAAATCAATTAACTCTGTTAAAAAATGGCTAGATAATCTAGATATTAATTCTCTTGCACTAAATACCGTGTTTTATTTTTATTTTATATGTTGGAATTACCTTTGAAGATAATATAAATAAGTATGCCTTTAACCACTCGGCCATTGTGACCCGGTTATTTTAATTTTTAAGAGATTTATACCTTATAAGTTCGATTGAATCTTGGAATTTAGATAGTACTTGAATTTAGATGGCACTAGATTGAAAATCCTGTAAAAACTGTATACAATTAATATATTTTTATGAATAAAGAATAATAAAAAATAAAACTTCGTAATAACAATAATAATCCAATATCGCGTTCTCAAAGTAATAAGTGTGGACCAAGGCCGAGTTGTTTGGCGGTCCGTCCCTTCTGCATACCCCTGCGTTGAAACGGTGATGGTTAGTTTGGTTATTTTTTTTATTTTGTTTATAAACGATGAAAATATTTCATAACTGTTTTGTGTCACAAAATTAATTTAAAAAATACTTATTTAAAAAGTAAAATAAAATATTTACTAATTAAGGTGACGAAATCTGGCTCTAAAACACATAAGTACATTTTTTGTTTACGTGGTGTAAAACAATAAATTTATACACTCATATGTATGTGGAGGAACTTTATATATTTGCCAAAAATGTACCTACCGAAACATTATTTCAGGGTTGAACTAGGAGAACTATTTTGTATACTTTTTAAATATTACTGCTTTGAAATGTGGTTTGAAAAGGCTTTAAACCATGATTACTCATCAGATTTGAAGAGCCAGGTACTTTCCAACCTTCTACTTCCACACTTCCTTCAACCTCATGACAGTTTCAACGGCTCCGGATAGATGGGAGCAACTGGGACCCTTGGGCGGTATTCGTTCAAAATAAACAAGCAGGTGTAAGCCAGACAAAAAGACTGTTTCTCAGTGACTGTTTCGCAAACGCGTCATCATGGAAAGTATATTAAAAAATGCACCACAATACACACTCCTTCGTTTTGTGTTGTTTGAGCCAACACCATTTGCGTGATATAACAGAATATTATAACAGATATAACGTAATATGGAGAAAAATAATTAGTTGATAATAATGTAATTCTAAAATTTGAAAATATGAGATTGACAATTATGACGTTTTGACAGAAGGTGGCAATAGCGAAATTGGTTAACGCGCTCGTCCCGGCTAGATGGAGAGGTCTGGGTTCGAGTCCCAGTTGCGACCATTGTCTTTTTCTGTGTCTTGTTCTCTTTCATATTTTTGTTTAGATTATGATTGTTAACTTATTCTAATATGTATTATAATAACTTTCAGAATTTTAAATAAGTTTAATTCGGCGTGCCAAAAAATATATAATGCAATCGACTTCAACACGCTTTGGCATCGAACTCTGAGTTATGAAATATTCATTAATTGATTTTATTTTTATTAAGGTATAAACTAAACGAAACGTGCCGTCTATAAGTTATAATTGAAACAACTACATGCAAAAATTCTTTTTCATTATTTGTTAAAAATTGGTGTGCTTTATAACACAACACTTGAAATAAACAATATTTGAAAGTAACAAATTATTATGAGCTTTCTTTATAAATTCATCCGGTATCAGGGGCGGTCCCTCCATACATACTGTGGATGCGGCGTTTTCCTTCCTTTTTAGGCGTATAATAAATATACTAATAATTGTTTTTTTTTATTTCGCATTAAAAAAAGCTTTGAGCTTATTTTTTTCTAGCCGAAAACAGCAATAAATACTGCAATTTAACGACACTGTCACGAATCAGTGGCCAAAAACAACAAAACGCGACGCGCTGAACGAGCCAAAACACATATAACCCCATTCTCAATGCTTGTGCCAGCAACAATGGATTCTCTGCTTCATTCCGCATCCACGAAGCAGAATACGCAATACGATTTCGATAGGAGCATTCAATGCAAAGATATTGAAATATAAGGAGATGGGTTATCCGCCGTTTTTACTACATAGGTGAGACTACGCGTGTCGCCGATGTTGTTTACCAATTAACGAATAAACTAAACGAACGAATAATTAACGAAGAAACTAAACGAACGCTAAACTAAATGAAAAAATTCTTTCAGTATTCAAACTATATTGTTAACCAATAATAATGCACACCAAGAAAATGAACAAATTCTTTTTGTATGCAAACTACGCGCATTAGGCCGTAGTTAGGCGACAGTCGCGCGGACATCATAGCATATCTCTTGTAGTTAATATCTTTGATCCAATGCTTAGAAAACGACTTAACGACATAAACAAGACGCTTAGATTAATTCGGTACGTAGAGATTTATTCGCGCGCCCATTTTGCCAGTTTTGTTTGAATAACTGAAGCCGATTTAAATATAGAATATCTTTCGAAAATCTATTTAATTAATTTAATTTTAGAACTGTAATAATTGATAGGAAACATAAAGGATTTATAGAGCTAATTTTACATACTATTTTTGTCAGTAATCGCATCTTGTTCGTGGACTAATCTATAAATATTTATATTTGATATTAGGTAGGTATATACTTCAGCATCGACACGCGTACGTATAGACATACGTACTATATGCCATTTTGAAAGTATACATTGATGGCTTCCATGATCGAAGGGTTAGGCTCTTGAATGACAAATTCGAAGGTCGCAAGTTCAAATCCCGGCGTGCGCAAGTAAATTTTATTTAAATTATATGCTCACTGTGCAAATATGCGTTCGTCATTTTTTAACATGATGTAGGTATTTATTATTGTACTCTTTTGCTACGTCAATATCTAAATACAACCCTGTAGCAGCCCACTTAGTGAACCTCCGATAGGGGAGGGGGGACACCAGAAGGAGAAGGAGGTTAAGAATTAACACCATTGATGTTGCTAAACAATGCAATTAAGGTAATTCTATCTAGTGTAATTACGTACTGCCAACTCAAATGGTCTTGACATGTTTTAGAAAAAAACTGTCAATAAACTGAGATATCTTATTTACATATTCAAACGCTTGAACAATATTGTTGATTTAAGAACAATGAAGCTTGTTTTTTTTACATTAGCTCCACACAGGAGGGCTCTGAGGAAAATAATTTCCGTCAGGGCCTATTTAATCTCAGGGGTTGCTGTATGGAGGATTTTTTTAAGGAAAGAAAGAAGAGGAAGTCCTAGGAAGGAAATATGTATTAGGGGCGTTTAGGAATCTGACGTCAGTATGTCCAGGAGTGACGGACATATGAATCCATTCAATCAACTGCGGTGTAAGGCAATGGGTCGAGGGATTCTGGCTGGAGAGGTCAAAAGACCTCCTCAACCAGTATCTCTCGATCCGGCCCGCCACGCAGCAGGTGGGTAGACACATCGGCCGCCAAGACCTTGAAAACCTCACCCCATGAACCCGGGCACCCCTGATAAGTCACCAAACGTAGCGAACCACTTGGGGTTACGTATGGCAGAAGTGTTGGTTATACAATAAATTATACCCGGAGCGGCGGTACCCATACCCGCATCTTCAAAATGCAATTTATGACGCGTTGGTGCTTTCATCCATTTTCAATGAAATAATAGCTTGGGGAGGAACATAAAATAACCATGAAAAACCATTAGAAGTTGCTCAGAAGTCTATCATTAAGATAATGTACCAGAAGACGACTTCCGTAGTCCAGTGGCTAAGACTCTTGACTCACAATCCGGAGGTCGCGGGTTCGAACTCGGCGTGCGCAAATAAATTTTATTTGGTTAATCTGTGTTATTTCACAATTAATTCACTTAAAATAATATATAGTATATTTGCGGCACGTTCCAGAGTGGAAGATACTATCAGTATCGCCCTGGTGTAAGACCACCATTCAGAATTGAAACGTTGCTTGAAAATGGCTTTAGCCGTATTTGGTGACCAGATCTGAATAGCCAGGTACTTCCCAACCTTCCTCTTCCTCACCTTCTTCCCCTCCCCACTACCTTCAGCCTCACAACATACCCCAATTGGATATGCCATAGTCTCACTGGCTCCAGAAGGGAGCAGTTGAAATTCTTGTGCGGTAT
The DNA here is from genome assembly GCA_917563855.2 of Limnephilus lunatus. NCBI lineage: Eukaryota > Metazoa > Arthropoda > Insecta > Trichoptera > Limnephilidae > Limnephilus > Limnephilus lunatus. Next base: position 64,824,400 of record OU830597.1, on the reverse strand, counting down.
TAACTGTAAAAGAAAAAAAAGAGAACACCAAGAAATCTCATAAATGATGTAAATAAGGCAGATATACTAAACCTAATTTGGCTATCTACATCTAAATATCAAATTTTCTAAATTATCATAAGTATCTACACATTTAAATATAAATAAAATACACAGAAGTTGCTCTAAAATCATCGTACCACATTAATCTGTATATTGATACTGTTTTTTTTTATTCAAACACCACTGTTTTATATACATTTTTTGTAACCGTCGTATATTTTACGTTATTATGTATGTACCTGTATGCAATCAAAAAATCTTCCCAATAAAAAAAAAATATTCAGAAAATTCAATGTGCTGCCACTGGCTTTAAAATTCCTACCTTACTTCTTAGGTCATCTCATTGCATTATGTATTATATATATATGTACCTTCTTGGTATATAGGTATCTATACCTAATCGTTTTCTTTTAATTGGATTCTACAAGGAACAGCTATAATGACAATGTGGAACATTAAAAATTGTTTTTTTTTTTTTTTTTTTTTTTTTTTTTTTTTTTTTTTTTTCTTTCATAGGAAGCAATTACTTTGTGGTTAGACATTATATTATAAAAATAAAACACAAACACTTTGTATTTAACCACGAATTTATTATTGCATATATCGACCGGTTTCACTTCGACCAAGCTTCTTCAGGATATAAATAATAACTCAATTGAGGATATAAATAATAACTCAATTGAGTTATTATTTATATCCTGAAGAAGCTTGGTCGAAGTGAAACCGGTCGATATATGCAATAATAAATTCGTGGTTAAATACAAAGTGTTTGTGTTTTATTTTTATAATTAAAAATTGTGTTCGTGTTTCAACCGAATTGATTTTATTTCAAAACATGAGGATTGAATTCGGTTCCAGTGTCGCAATGGCTAGCCTAGTTACATGTTTATCACAGTTTTTTTCATAGGTTTATAATCAGAGATTAAAATGAGTTGATTGTCTAAAAATTCACTGATTATTAAAACCGTCAAGTGCTTTAACAGCGTTTTATTCCTGCAATCCGCTTTTTATTTCCAGTCGTTAAAAGATTAAAAAAAGTAAGGATCATGTAAACACAGCTTAAGAGTCTATGGGAATGTGGCACTCATAGAGCTGATTTCGATTGGTAATTTAATTGTTACATACTTTATGGTCTATTTTGAATGTTACCTTGGAAAAAATCGTGTGGATAGATTTTTTTACTAAGATTACGAAAATGTTAGTAAAATTTTTTAGGAAAGTATGGTTTATTTTTATTTTTAAATGAATAAATCGATTATTTGAGTTCGTGACGTCACTACACGAAAATGTCCCGTCTCCGATTATGTTCCCTTAATTTTGTAAAATGGCAACACTTTGCATTCCGGCGAATTTTTGAATTTGCGTTTAACGTTTACTAGATTTATTGTTTGTTCAATGCGAACTTATCCTTTGGTTTGATTTTGTGATAAAGATGGCGGTGTTTTTACTGATGTTACGAAGAGAACCCCGTAATATTTATTGCTATTTCTGTGGAAAACGTTCTTTTTTTAAAATGATTTTCGGCTGTGTAATTATCGTTTTTTCGCACCCATAAAATTATGTCCCGTCTTTCCGGTTTATAAAAAATGGTCTGATTTTTCGGATTGAAATTTTCAAAAAATCGCCAGGGTTTTAAAAAATACGATTTAAAAAAAAAAAACAGAATGTCTATTATTACTATTTGCCTAAACTGGAAAAAAAAATGATGCGAGTGGCCTATTCTTAACGATGCAATTTCAATCGTAAACGCTTTTCGTTTTTGATTTAAACTTGTAACTTATGTTTTCAAATTTGTTACATCCTTAGTTTACTTTGTGTACCCATAGACTAGTAGTACCATATGGATTTTCCATTGCTTTATCTTTGTAATTCAAATATTATTACCCATATATCTACTACATTTACTACACTATATAATCTACTATCTACTACATCTACTATCTACTACACTATATAAATAGGTAAGATTTGTTTGTGTGTTTGTTTGCATTGAATAGGCTCCGAAACTACAGAACCGATTTGAAATTTTTTTTCACTGTTAGGAAGCTACACTATTCCAGTGTAACATAGGCTATATTATATTTTCAAAAAAATAGGCATCCTTACTAAAACTTCAATAATTCAACCCAAGGTGTAAAAAAAATACCTAAAATATTTTTTACATCGCGTGCGCTGCGAAAACTATTGATGATAGAATAAAATAATGTACTACGACTTTGTAGAACACATCATTATATACAAAAAAGATCGTCACAGCATATGTCTAACTATTATGGTTATGCCACAATAAGTATTCTTTTATTTTAAAAATTTAATTAAAATGTCGCCGCTTGAAAAGGCCCTTTATTTGCATCTTGGTTTTAATCCTTATCAAAATAAATTACTTCATATTCAAGACAGCTTCAATAACTTTATTTAACTTTTTGAATTTTTAAATTCGGATATTTAATTAGAAAGATATAACGAGTTAAAAAATGTAAGTATTAGGAAAAGTTTCGGCTACGGGCCGGGCGGGAGAAGAGTCAAGAAATGAAGTGCCAGGGGGGTTGGCGGGACGGAGGAGCGGAAGAGCGGCGGCGGGGAAGGTGGAAGTGGAACGCTGGAGGAAAACGCACGGGAAAGGACATGCAAAGAGTAACATTTTATTTATTTGAATATGGCATTGCAACGCATGCCGGGAAACAGCTATTTATTATAAAAGAAAGTAAAAAAAACGTGCGGACCGTAAAAACTCAGAAACGAGTCCCGGTACGATCAAGGGAGTTGTATGGTGTGGTAGATCTCTATCCCCCCTAGGGAATAAGGGTAACCGTTTTTACCTAAAGGGCGTGCTTTTAAAGATATAAGGGGTGGAAGTTTCGCCCTCTTGAAATTTCGAGAACAATCTTCCGGAAAGTTCTAGAAGGTTCCATAGAGCTCTAGAAAATTCTGGTAGGAGTGGCAAAGTATGTCGTGGAATTTTCGGGAATAGGGAATCGGGAACATCAGTGTGGAACATTCCAGAACACTCTCGAATGTTGTCCTGAGCGAAGCCGGGTAACCCAGCTAGTAAAATATAAATATGTAAGTTATGTAATGTATGTAAAATCCTTCCTTGGAAAGTAAATCAGGTTTCATGTCAAAGAATAATGCAAAGGAAGCATATCGTATAACTTATTACTGCAGAAAGCGTATAGAGTTTTGAAGAAAACATTCGCAACAGAACGTCAAATCTTTGAAGGTGGCTTCAAGGCTATGATAACAAGGTATAGTCCTTGTTAAAATGGGAGAAGATCATAGTTTTGCACCGTGATATTTCCATAATCATATTTCTTTTTGCTTTTATTAAAACACACAACTTTTTGTAATAGAGTATCATGTAAATATAAACACATTGTAATGCAATAAAAATAATTCTCAAATGTGCATTGCAACATTTTTGCCTGAAGGTACTTATTTGTCTATACTTGTTTATATAATCTAATGTTTTTTAATTTTCATTATAGGTACATTTATCCGCACGAAAAAACCATTGGTTTTGAAACATTAATTATTTTGATAAAATAGTATGGCGTATGCAAAGTAATTTATTTTCTTTAAATTACAATGACGCCACAAAGTAAATTTGCAATTTTTGAAGAAGTAAATTAATCGGTAAATTTTACTGACCCAACAAGAGGATGTTGTTGTTGAAGCAGATATGGCTCCTGTCGGTTCTTATGTTTATGCAGATAATTGTGAAAAATTCTATCATGCAGATATTATGTCCACCATGACTCTTTATTTTAGGGTAAAAAGACATTCCCTAACTCTTAGCGTGATACCTGATACATTATCTCTCAGTTTAAGGAGAATGATCTCTGCAAATGATTATATGATATTAAATTTCAATTTTTTCAACTTGTTTGTGGCGACGTCGGGTGAATGTGGCCTGATTATGATAATAAGAAACGGGTAATGATAAATGGAATTACATACGGTTTGTGTGCCACAAGTGAGGTGTGTATAATTACAACCCCTCTGCTTTCCATCCCGGAAAATGGCGTATATGAAATACGTAGATAACAATATAAAACTAATACTGGGCGTACTGTACAAGGCCCGCAGATACTTTAACAGCAAACAATGTTGAATTTGGCAACCACCTCTGGTCTAGAGCCCCAAAATACCCGAGTCTGTGCAGAAACCGTCCGTTTGATTCTTCTAACTTAACAAATGGATTGCAATCTTTAGAGCGCAGGCGTCGGGTGGGAATGTTCCACTTGTTCTATCGGTATTTCAATGGAAGATGCTCCGAGGAACTAGCATCATTGATCCTCTCAGCACCGGTTAAATTTGTCACTTAAGAACGGGTCGCAACTCGTTCTTGTAATCAACAGCTCGGCTGTGGAACGATTTGCGGAGAATGAACACGGGTCTTTTCAAGACTAATGTTAATTCCTTCCTCTTCTCAAAAAAACCCTCCACACAGCATATGATATAGGTCCCGAGGGAAATTATTTTGTGCATATAACTCCTCCCGTGTGAAGTTGTATATAATTACTCCTGTGTGAAGTTAATAAATAAAAAACTTAACTCTGCCAAATTTATTTATGTTTCATGTTCTCCGTAAAACGATATTACACCAATATATTATGGAGAGGAGAAAAATAAATAAAAAAATAACCTGAATTATCTTCTATTATCTTTTCAACATAACCAACCAAGCTGTGCGTATAAGCACCTGATAGAAAAACAACCCTCTCCCAACAACATTATGTAGTTATTGAGTATTTATTATTTATGTGCGTCGAGCATACAAGTTATCAAATTTGATGGCAGAAAGAAGCCGTCAGCAAATAGTGACAAAAAAAGAACATCCGAAGGAGGCTGGTTATGGTTACACTCCACGCATCCCAGCGATTTATACGCCTGTATTATTATATAAAATAGGTACCCTTTCTGTGTTTGCACGACTTGGTTTTCTTTGTCAACAGGAAAATACGAAAGCATTTTTTTATTTCCCTGCGGCTATTCTGACGTTAGATTTTGCAGTTCATCATTCTGACGTCAGATCTGCATCACACTCCTTAAAATCACACAGGCGCCACAGTTAGTAATTTGAGGTATCTAGCGTGGCTTTATTATAAAACTCAAGGTTTCTGTCTGGGTTTTATTTTATTTTGATTGGGTATCTAAATGTCTAATCGTTTTAGAATTTGAAAAAAATAAACATTTTAGCTACTTGGGACGTATAGCACCATCTCAAATACTCACTACCTCGAAACGCGAACGAATAATTTTATTTCTGTAAAGTTGGGATCTCTCCGCGGGTGGACTTGTGCACGTCATCATGATAATTCAACTATAACTCTTGCGTTTTTCTGAATCTTCATGATGAAATCTAGAAAATCAGGTGATTATCATAACTTTTTAACTTGTCTTTTAGTGTGATAAAAAATATTGAAGCAACGATTTTTCAAAACGTATTTTTTCTTTAATTTTAGAATTCATCGAGACTCTTAAAAATGTATCCGGCAAAATTTTACGTTTTCAGTGTCTAATGAATATTAATGTGTCAAATTGACTTTAGTTTTGTGATGTATTCAGGGTTTACTTGAACAACTTTTAATTTTTTCAGCACCAAGGCATTTTTTGATATGCAGATCGATATATACAAATTTCATAACGCCAGAGCTTACCATCATACATATAAACACTCTTCTGCTAAAATGCAATGTTCCGTAAAAAAATATTTCAAATTACTTTCCGAGATTTGCGAACCCCAACAAACGGAACCTAAATTTTTATATATATAGATAGCTGTAAGTATTTAAAACGACTGTAGCAGGTTGAAAGATTTTTTTTTTATACAATGATAATTTGTATTGTCCAAAATACACACTAAAATAACAAAGTAATGCTAGATACTCACAATTACTAACTGTGAGGCGGTCTCTTGATACATTACAATAACAATAACTACAGATACCCATCTAATGCCACAACCCCCCTATGAACTTCCTTTTTTTACATTTTTTGTTGAACACATTTTTATTATTATACCTAAACTTAACCGATCCCCCTCCCCCCGCCCTATTTCACCTACTTAACTTGTTTCTTGAAACGTAATTTTTCATTTTTATCTCTCGAATCACTTCATTGCATAAAATACTCATGTGAAAACCTGTAAATAATAATAATTGGATAATTTATAGAGCGCCGTTTTTGTGAAAAATCACCTCAAGGGCGCTGTGGTACAATTATTGTGACTCAATTACTATTACGCTCTATTATTAATATTAATTATTGGTCTCCCAAACAAAATAAAAAAAATAGCAAGGAATCAATAAATTTCCCATATTTATTTTTACAAAATATAAACATATTTGATATCAAAGTAATATATAAAACAGTTCATTTTCTTAATTTCGTAGGTATCCATATTTCTGTTTATTTATAAATGTTCTCCCATAAAAAGCTGTTTTCGGTGTGTGAGAGTTAATTAAGTAGTTATAACATTAATCAAAGAGTTATGAAGAAATATTTTAGAGATCAAACTAATCAAAAATTAATACCAGGAAAAATTAGTAAGCGTTAGGTACAGAAATTTATTTAATTGAGGTAAATTTAAATAGCAAAGATTTATCTTGGAGGAGATATTTATATCAATTTTCAAAATTAGGTGTTTCTTGGAAAATTAATAAATATGTCAATTTTAATGCGTCAAAGAGTCTAAAAATAGTCCATTAATTGGCCTTGTCTCGGGTGACGACCGAAGCAAAATCTCTCATTCCAGATCCAAACCGGAGGCTTCAACTTTGGCTTCCTAGAATGAACGCTTGAGACCACAGTCCCCACACAAATAAATTAGCAGGGCAAGGCTTAACTCGATGGCTACACGACTGCAGAACAAAAGTGAAATTTTAAATGCAATGTAATATTAAGTATAGTAACGTTTGTGTTTATGTCTTTAGATTTAAGTATGAAGGGATGTGAGGAACGTGTGTATAAAGGTATGAAAAAGACATTCATGAATGAATAATATGATTATGCCGATCTATAGGAAGGCGCAAAACATGGTGCCTATCCGAAAGAGATAAACGGAGACTAGAGGCTTTTGAGATGTGGTCCTATAGAAGACTATTAGGAATTTCCCGGAGAGACCACATTACAAATGAGGAGGTTTTCCAAAGAATCGAAGGAGAAAGGCACCTGCTCACGACCTTGTCCGAAAGGCGTGCAAGATGGATCGGCCATGTAATTCGACAAGAAGGCCTCTTGCATGCCATAATGGAGGGTATGACCGAGGGGACAAACTCCAGGGGACGCCCACGCCGAGAGTACCTGGAGGACCTGCTGGTGGACGTGCGCTGCTCATCATATGCAGACTTCAAAAGAGCCGCACAAGACAGGGAAGAATGGAAGAGAAGAATAGAGGAAATTGCTGCAAACCAATACCAGGATTGAAACCAGGGAGAGAGAGGAAGGCGCGAATGCTTTGCATCTCATCTTTTTAATCATTACATTACCTCCCTGGTAACTTGAATCAAAGTGTAAATATTACAGTATAAATTCTACCTACAAGAGTATTATTATTATTTTACTACCCTTCGGATATTAATTTACTTAGTGATCCAGTTCATCTCCAAACGAACAATCACTACAATAAGGATCGTCTGAGAAAACCATTTAGGTAAAGTTAAGGAAATATTTAATTTGTAGTTAGCCTGCAAAAGCTTATTTCTCAACACAGACAAAAAATTAAATAAAATAAAAACAAATCCTGTTTACCATTAGACCTTTTTGAACGTGTTTTCAAAACAACGATGCCTCGGGCTGTCTTAGCGTAGTGGGTTTATGGGATTATTATTCCACTATTATTTACAGGCGTTAACTTGGTGTTCTGGTGACTTTATAAAACACAATTCAACCGCTACAAAGACAAAATTTACTTCCATTCTAATCCGAGCAACTAAGTTTCTAGGAGAGAATAGAAAATTCATGAAAGCGAGATGAAAACGAATTTCACTGTGGCTAAAATTAGTTTTATAACTTGGTTGACATTGTTGTATTTCACAGCTATTAAACTCAGCGTTGTGTACCGATGATGTCGACATAAAAAATATCTATTTGCATATTTTTTAAAGATTTTTTCAAATCCTCTTTCACAAATTTACAAACTTCTCTGTGCACGTTAGACGTTGGAGTTAATCTTTTAAAATAATGTGTTAAATGTGGGTTTGGCCTCTTTGTTCGTTATTTTGTTCGCGTAAATTTGTTTCACATTCTTATTCACATTAAACTAATTCTTCATTCTTATTTTTGCGAACAATATAATAAAAAAATATTAAATCAAATTAAAACAAATCACTGTATAAGCACCATTTATTTAATCTAAATTTTGAACCGGTTCAGAAACCAATGGTTTCTTCCTCAGTATAACATTATTTTTTTTAAATTTATAATATCCTGACGAAGGAACCATTGGTTACGAAACTTGTTGATAATTTTGATTAATTAAGTAGTGTATACAAAGTGATTTGTTTTTATTTAATTAAAATGATAAACTTAATTAAGTAGTGTATACAGAGTGATTTGTTTTTATTTGATTAAAATGACAAAGTTAATTTACGAATTTGAAGAAAAAAATAAAAATCATTAATAAAAAAATAAGTATGTCTTATGTACTGATGAAGAGTCTTTTTTTTAAACATGTTGATAATTTTTATTACATTATTAGGTTGTCATTAGTCAAAATGTAAGTTAATAATATAATAACGATAAATATTATTATTTAGAGTTTTTTTTAAGATGACGATGCTTTATATTTACTAGATGCAGATGGATACAACCCATCTGCTTCTACCCATTGGGTAGTTCCTTTCCAATAAATATTTTTTTATAAAGCACTGGATAAGGAGCCATAGCAAACTGTGCACCATCCTTAGCCCGAATGATTTGTTCAAAGCGCTTTTCAAGGAACAAGGAATACAATTCAACTTCAAACTAATTCCGACAAAGAGCGCAGCGTTAAAGTTTCTTGAGGCATTAACAAGTGCTACAAAGAACGGAAAAAATAAGCAAAAACTAAACAAGTTGATCGTTATTAGCAGGCCTTTTATTCCAATACAAACAGTTGGTGTTGATAACTGTAACTGCAACATTCTTGCATTTTTTTATTCCTTTTTATGGTTTTAAATAGAATTTTTCTTCAACATTTTAGTTTTTGCTTTTATTACGACGATGTTTGAAAATAAAACTTAATATATTTTTTTGGCCAAAAATTAATATATTTGCCAAATGGTGTAGATATAAATTTATATTGGACTAGATTTATAGGATAAGACATAATAGAGTATAAACTATGCTTTACCGCAAAAATTAAAAATCTAGATTTTTTTTAGGGTATGTAGAAAAACTAAAGTTACCTTTACGGCAATATGTGAACGAAGTATGGCAAGTGATTAGAGACACCTTTTGATACTACGTGATGCTTTTTTTACATTAACCCCACACATAAGGCCCTGAGGAAAAAAAATTCCCTCCTGTCATGTCATCTTTAGGGAAGCTGTGTGAATGATCTTTTTATGGAAACGAAGGAGAGGAAGTTCTCGAAAGGAAGAAGGTATGATGGATGGGTAGGAATTTTGAGATTACTAAACGTAGCGAACCACTTGGGATGACCTAAAGCAGAGGTGTCGGTTATACAATAAATGGTTCCTGTGGCTCCAAAATTATGTTAGATAATTATTTTTAAATCATTAAACTTCAACTGTCCAATTTTTTTTGCAATAGTTCCACGCCTGTAGAAAATAATTCCCCTCAGGGCATATATCATCATTATGGTTCTATGTGGGGGGTAATTTAGGAAAAGAAGGAGAGGATGTTCTGGGAAGGAAAAAGGTATGAGGAATGGGTAGGAATCTGGGGGTCAGTGTGTCTAGGAGTGACGAACGAATGATTTCATCCCTCCCAATGTAGTGCAAGTTGTTGTTCCGAGAGAGCCCTTCTGGAGAAGTCAAAAGGCTCCCTCAACCAGACTCTCTCGATCCGGCCCTCCACGCAGCAAGTGGGCAGTCACATCAATTGCTAAGACCTTGACAAACCTCACCCCACGAATCTGGGCACCCCTGCTAAGTCACCAAACGTAGCGAACCACTTGGGGTGACCTATGGCAGAGGTGTTGGTTATCTTATAAAAACTTATAGTTAATTTATAAAAAATAAACAAAAACAAAATTTATTTTATCTGGAATATTACATATTTTATTTTATCATTTTTTCAAAAGTTTCATGCTTTTATCAAAATATGTACATTTATTCCGGAAAATTCTTTTTGATGATATCCAACATAAACATGTCTGGGATACGCAATTTTATGAATTTATCAAAGATTCATTTGGAATATTTACTTGGGGATCAGGTGATTAGCCCTTGTAGGCCTTAAAGACTCTCAATCGCGTTTGAAGCACGGATGTTGTTAGCTAAGACGTAATAAAAATAGACGACCTTACTCAGCCTTACAAAAAATCCTAACGAGAAAACGGCTACTTTTCGCATTAAAATTTTATAAGGTACGGTCCCAAACCAATCAATTTCTTGAAAGATTTGTGTGGTGACGTCACTGATAGATAATAAACACTAGAGATGCCTTTCCATGTAGATTTGAATGCAAAATAATGCCGCTTCTCACTTAGTTCATTTGTTTAAAGCCGATAACACGCGATATTTGTATCACCATCCCATTTTATCGAAATGAAAAGTTAATAATAATTATAAAACACATGAAATTTAAGCAAAGAATGGTCTGTCTTTTAGATCACTTGTGGCATCGAACGACGCAGCTATTTTGACTCGTGGAATCATTCCTATTGGCTTCTCGCACGCCAATAGAGATCTCACAATATTTTCACCTAGTCAGCCGGTGGCGAACGAAATAAGAAGAACCATTCTGTTCCCAATTGTCGACGACGCAATAGCTTGTAAAGCGCTACGTGTTCATTCCCACTGTTTGTAAACGAATATTTTGTAAATATAAATTATGATACGGATGTAATTGTTATAATAAACTTGTAAGTGCAGCGTTAATGCTTACTTGATTTATACACAACCATGCATCTTATCCCCCATTTCTCGTGTTCTTTATTCTGTAGATGTAGATAAAATTTTTTGTATTCTGTAGATGTAGATAAAAGATTTAATTTTATTTTACGTAATACCGTTCAAGAGTTCCAACTGCTCCCAAACGTCCAGAGCCAGTAAAATCATGGCGTATTTAATTGGGGTATGTCGTAAGGCTGGAGGTAGTGGAGAAGATAAGGAGATGGAGAAGAGGGAGGTGGGGAAGTACATGGCTCTTCGGATCTGATCATCAAACACGGCTATAGCCATATAGCAACGTATCGAATCTGAATAGTGGTTTAAAATGAATTATTTATTGTTATTAAGTTTATTTTGTAGAACTCCATTTTAATTTTAATTTATTTTATAAATTCAATAGTATTATTATTTAATGTATAAAAGCAGTTTTTTATAAACGAATTCTGCTTCGTAACACATAATAATAATTACGAAGCAGAACTCGTTTATAATAAACTGTTTTTATACATTAAATAATAATATTATTGAATTTATAAAATAAATAAAAAATAAAATGAATTACACCAGGGCGATTCGGAGAGTATATTCCACGATAGAACGTGCCGCAAATACACTAGATATATGACTTTAAATGCATACATATAAAAATGACACAAAATATAAAATTTACTTGCGCACGCCGGTATTTGAACTCGCGACCTCTAGATTGCTAGTCGACCGCCTTACCCCTCGACCACGGGGCCAAAACTGATTTGATAACATTTACCAATACTCGTTGAACAACTAACAAACACGTTACATAACCAGTCATTTATATCATGACTTCTTGTTATCCCATTATAGGCTTAAGATTAAATAATTTAGAGGCATTGGAAATAAAAAAAATCAGTTATTTCAAAGGCCGAAATCATCAATAATCAACTTAATTTAACATTCAGCCCTAACGCACTGTCCCACTCTAATTTACTGTCTCTTTCTGTCTTAACAATTTATATATATTATAAGTATGTTTCCGGTTATCCCACACTCCCCTCCCCCGCACGACTGTCGCACTGTCCCTCTCTAATTTACTGTCTCTTTCTTTCTCAACAATTTTGTATATATATATATATATATGTATATTACTCTGTATTTGTTAGTATTTTTATAACAATCCTGAGGATGGTACGGAGGTATCGAAACCGGTAGACTATAAAATATCAATAAAGTGACGTAAAACAAAGTATTTTCTTTTTATTAATCAAGGATACATTGGCTATCAGCAGTGAATTTTAAATAAAATATATTATTACGTAGTAGGTGCACTGAAAACTGATAACTAATAAGAGAAAGTTGAAAAGAAGTTGGGTTGAGTGATTTTAGTTAATTTTTCACCCATCACTCAATGACGGGTGAAAAAACCATCTTTCATAATTTTTTAGATTTAAAAATTGGAAATTAATTTAATTTACTTTATTTTAATTTAATAGTCACATAATATTTGGAAAAGTAGATATAATCCCAAAAATATATTAATTTTTCGAAGTAAAATTTAAATTCTTAAATTATTTACTCTCCTAAACAATTAAGATTTTATCAAAGCAACTCTTTGCCATCCAACTGCGTAAATCGGAGGGTAAAAGGATTTAGCATAAAATCTTGAATTTATGAAAAAAAAAATTAATTTATTTGGAAAAATGGAAGAAATTCGTGAACCACAACGCTTAGAAAATGTTTATGGAATATCCTATATATAAACCAAGAAAATTCAATTTGGTTCAGAAACAATGCAAACGAATGAATATTCATTAATGTATAATACTTAAGTTTAATGACGTCAATTTTTTGTATTTAAAACACAAAAGCACAAAATAAAAAATAATTGTTGTAAAAATTGGCATACTAATTAATAAGACAATTTTATGTTTAGTGCAGTAATAACCGTAGAAACGATATTTAGGCGTACCTATATTATTTGACCCGAACGAATGCAAGAAAGAATTCAAGTATCAAAAGTTTTAGATGATTCTAGCCCAAAGATCCTGAGAACCAGCATTAAAGTTCCAGCCCCAAGGCTTCCACTGCAACAATATATGACTATTGTTGGAGAGACTTCAGTATTTATTTAGAATTTAGACCATTACCAAATACTCGTATGTACATTCCAATAAATAAAGGGAGTCCAATGGCTTGGTCGATATTAAATATGGTTGAGTCTTAAGCGTCAATTTTTTTTTACATCTTGTTTTGCATTTGTCAAGTTCAGTCTTTAGAATTTTAAGCCATGAGAAGATTAACAATCGAGCAACGTGTTAAAGTTATTAAAGCCTATTTGGAAAATGGGCGGCTTGACAAAAATGCATTTCGCGCGCTTCGCCATTTTTTGGTCAGCGTAATCGACAAATTTCACCTCAGTGGTTTCATTAATACGCTGAATTTTGGCATTTGGGCTGAAGCAAATTCAAGGACGATTGTTGAAAACCCAATGTATTCACTAAAAGTCACCGTTTAGTTTTCATTTTTTGCTGGCGGAATCATTAGACAGTTTATTTTTAAAAATGATGCCGGGAATTCTGTTACGGTGAATGGTGAGTTTTACTGTGTGACGATGATGATATTCAACTTTTTATGACTCGAATAGGATTCTATGGATGTCAACGTTTTTTGGTTACAACAGAGTGGCACCACATGCCACTTATATAATGTAACAGGAAGGGTAAAGAACCCAGTGACCAAGATCGAGCGATTTAAAGCCTTTGGACTTTTTTCTTAGAGATTTTCTCTAGTGTAAGTTGTACGCCAACAAGCCAACACCAATTGAACAGCTGAAGAAAGAGACTATAAGACATATTGGTGAGATCGTAAGCAATTATGCAAAGATGTCACCAAACATGTTGACCATGAGTGGAGGTGTGCAGCCGAAGCCTTGACGAACATTCACAAGGATATAATCTTTCAGGCATAATTGCCAAGTACCAAAATACATTATTTTCTTTAAAAATAGTATTGTCCTATTTACCGTCATCGAGCCATCTTAAACACTCTGTACTTTCAATGCCTAACTTTAGTTTAAACTCTTAGAACCCTTTTGAAGTGTTTTAAATTTTACACAATTGATAAACAATAATCAATGTTGGGTAAATGAATAATATAAGTAGAAAAAACTAATCTGTTGTGTAAAATTTAAAACAAGTTTATTTTATTAGTTAGGAGATTAACCAGAAATTTAGATAAAAACTTGCTCTTGCATTATCAAAAGGTCGTTGTTTTCAAGAAAACCATCTAACAGGGAGAATTCTAGAATAATGCAGCTAAGGGTATTTTACCACTCACTCATTTTCGCTGATATTTGGCATTGTTGTGAAACTAGACGAGGATTCAGAATCGAATAGGTACTCAAATAAACGTGAAATACTCAACTACACACAGACAAGATAGTAGGCATTGAAGCTGTTCTCATTCCCTTAAATAAATTATACATACTACTTTCTTCACTCTCTATCTCGTATTCACAAAACTAGAATAATATTACATCTAGTATCAAACAACTTTGCTTACATAGTTAATAATAACATGATTCTAACTTCCTCTATGTTACACAGTATATATGGCTGCTGGCAGCTATTATTACTATCTACTATCAGAGTCATCTAAACACAGTAACGTATCGACAGTAGGTATTACTAATCTTAAGTCAGGTGAATAGAAATCATAACAAATCGGACGTGCACATCGAGCTGCTATTGATAAGTTTTTGATCTATTTACTTATGAAGCCTTGCATCGCTTACGTTGAATAGTAACAATAATGCGAAAAAAATTGCATCAGTAATAAAGCAAAAAAAAAAAAACAATGCTTTATCACAGTGTTAACTCCCGAGCGCCATGTTTTAGTGTCAATTTTTTTCCTTATTTTCTCGCCGTTTCATTTCAATCTCAAGCTTTTACGAGAAAAAAAACCCCAAAATGTTTTGATAATCCAAAAATAGTTGTAAATGTAAGAAAAAAGGGTGTTAAAAACACTTATTCAAAGAAGAATAGTAAAACTAGTAAATAAAAACAAATCACTACCCTATGAACCACCTAATCAAGTTAATCCCTCTTATTGAAAAGTCTAGTTTTTCTTTAATTAAAACAAATTACATGATAAGATAGATAAAAACGTTCAACTGATTAAAACTTTCAGCCATGTTTATCAACACAAAACACGGTTAAAGCTTTTGTAATTGCATTTGCTTTCCGGAGTAAAATATGCAAATAGACGCCCCTTGGTCTTTCTCGTGGTACATAGTTCGCGTACCTAGAACCTACAACCCCTTAAAACAATTCTTGGCGGAGCTTTTGTAAAGATTCTGTAAAACGCCGCATTTGCATTAAGCAGTCTGTTATTTTCATTCTTACATTGTAGGTAAGGTATAATAAGCTGGGTCGTTTAACACGCAGAGGATTTTCCTATTGCTCGTATCATTATGCTTCAGGTATCAAAAGATGTATATGACTAATTAGTTTAGATAACCTCATTCTTTATTTTTTCTGGCTCGATTTCTACTCTGGGTCCTCTGTCAAAACTTATATTATATTTATTTGTGTACGCCCAAACGGACTTTTACATGTTAGGATACATATCATAACGATTCGGGAACATATTATTTGTTCATGCAAACAGTAATAATTATTTTTAATAAAGTAGACTAAAGAGAACTAATCAATAATTTGATTTGACCTGAGCGACCAGAATTTGCGAAGAATTGAAAATCAGATCAGAGCTTATGGCGCCAATCGAAATATTAGCAATAGATAAAAAAGGTTTCCCTATAAGACAGACGAAGCCAAATTTACCCCAAACAAAGTGATAATTGAACAACAATCAAAAGGATGCGCTATTTTACCTTATATTCACAAGATTACAGACAAAATTGCCAGGACACCGAGTGAATGATGCATCAAGACTGTCTCCGGAACAACGACTAAGATCCAAAACCTTTTAAGGCCTACAAAAACCAAGTTACCTATTGAGACAGACGGAGTTTATAAACACATTACATTACTCCGGATGTGACAAGGTATAATATGTAGGCCAGACAGGACGGATCATCTTCAAAAAGATCTCAGAACAATGCAACAATCACAAATGCTGGTGTCAGGGATCCATACAGAAATCGTTTAATAAAAATAAAAATCCGTAGGATTCCAACATATTTTTTTATACTTTTGGTTGAAAATTGAACGCATTTTTCCTACAAAAAAACAACTTAAAAGTACCTCGTTTATACTTTTAAGTAATTTTATTTTTTTTTTAAATTTATGTATAACAATATTTTTGATTTATAATCTTTTTTGTCTTAATTCTTCCAAATTGCCTAAATTTTTCCAAAAATTATTTGTAAACTTTTATAAAGATATTGCGCAATTCTCTCATCTCTCTATTTTTAAGATAATATTTTAATCTATATTTTTTCCCTATTTATAAGTATAAATATTTAGCAGGAAAAACATGAAAGGTTCCAATTATAAGTGAAAAAAATGTGATACGACTCTTCTCCACATTTTGTCTTTGTAGGTTAAAAATCCTCAAAACCTTAAAATTGAGTTTCAAAAATGACTGTTTTGTTGTTGTTGTTGTGATGATTTGTGTCAAAGCTAAAAACATATTTTAGTAAAGTGTAACATTTACATAACGACGCTTAAAACATCACCAAACGGCCTGACACCGACTTTAACTTCAATTAATGAAGTCGTATGACAAAATAGGCTTCAATTTTAGACGATATTTTTAAAATGTGGTGTTGTGAGTACCATGTATTCGTTGAAATATTATTTTGTAGTATTTTGAAAGTTACAGCGGTTTAAAACTAATCCATTTTCCCGAACGATACCCATGCTTTCGCCCGCGTGAAGTGAGATATCATAGTATTTCCACATATCTTTACAATTTGGGAGGCGGGTATGGGTACCGCCCTTCAGGAACCGTTTATTGGATAACCAACATCTCTGCCATAGGTCACCCCAAGTCGTTCGCTATGTTTGTTGACTTAGCAGGGATGCCCTGGCTTATGTGGTGAGGTTTTCCGAGATCTTGGCGGCGGATGGGTCTGCCCACCTGCCGTATGGCGGGGCGGATCAAGAAACACCGGTTGAGTGAGGCCTTTTGACTTTTCCAGCCGGAATTTCTCGATCCATCGCCTTGCACCGCAGTTGAAAGGGTGGATTTATATGTCTGTCACTCCCAAACACACTGGCCCCCAGATACCTCTCAAACCTTTTTCCTTCCCAGAACTTCTTATCCCTCCTGTCCTTAAGAAGACCCTCCACACAGCATCCTTTAAGGCAGTGTTTCTTAACCGTATTGAAAGAATCGCCCCCTTTACCGCAGTAAAATTATCCAGCGCCCCCCCCCTTATAAAACGATATTTAAAAATTTCGTCCATTTACGCAACAATGTACATATTTCCTACCACAATTAAAAAATGATGAGAAGTATAAATAAAACACATTACCACTAAACTGACATTGAGTATTATACCTCAGTTTAAATTTGTGTGCATAAAAGTGTAGTTTATTTAACAGAAATTGTCAAAATGTTCCACCTTAAGAAAGTATGTCAATGTATCAGTGTGCATAGCTCGTGAATGAGCTTATTTTCTATTTTGACATAATGCCCACTCCAACTTCTGCAGCGCCCCTTAGATGCCAAAAATATAAAAACGCCCCCCCGAGACCTCCAAAACGCCCCCAAGGAGGGCGTTGGCACCCCCGTTACGAATCACTGCGAGTCTAAGCTAAGCCTCCTGTGTGGAGTTAATGTAAAAAAAATTAAAACAATCTCCATACATTGAAGATAAATACTGAGTGCATGCAAATCTGGGTACAAGCGTGTATCTAAAACACTAATATGGGATACTCGGAGTGATTTGTGAAAAAAATGTGAAGTAAAGTAATTTTGAAGTAATGAACTACATAATTATTATTTGGGTATTTTCACTTTCCAAAAGTTTGATGTGTAATGAAAACTTGCTCAAAATGGTTTTTACGAGTATCAAAACTTATTATTGGATTCTAATTCACTCAAAATACATTGTACATGAACCATGGAAATTGGGCAGACAGGGTCCGATCGTACAGGTTGTGTCCTTAGGTAAACCTAACAATAAATTCCGCGGCGGGATTACTACGTGATAATATTTAAGTATCCTGTAACGGAATGCTAATGTTAAATTTTGATGGACTAATTGCGAATTGCGAAAAACCACAGCTCTTTGGTAAATTGGTAGCCAATTTAGTATTAATTCAACAGGAAATTCCGACGAATTTCTGATCGAATTGCTAATAGTTCGATACCAATAATGTTGGTCGGTTATATGAACAGATTAAACAATTGATCGAAGTAATGCAAATTAAGAACGTTTAACCAGCCAGCGGCCGAAAATCGTCGAAAGATGTTCTTACGATCGTACAGGGGGGTTCCAATGAGGAAGATTAATTATTCTCCGTAACAGCTTTTTAAAATTATAACTAAATATCGATTTTATTTCATTCAAAATTTGCTTAAATTTATACCTACATCAAAAAATGCTGAAAGGCGTGTTGATAAAACTATTAAAATTATGTAATTTTTGTTACTATTTTTTGATCTTAACATTTTTCAATAATGTCTGAGCAAAATAAAAATGTTAAAAAATCTGAAAAACGTCTGTACGTGCACAAATGATTATACAAACGGACTTTTTATGATTTTATTTAAACTAAAATTAAAATTCTGTAACATACGTTTACCAGATAATGTTTTGATTTATTTTACTGCATGATTATATGATTTGAAATGGGTGTACAATAAAAAATCTTTTTTGAAAATTTAACAAATCTGCCAACGACCTATGGCATAATCTTATTATACTAAAAATAAACATTTTTTCTCTAAATTTTAAACATTCTTTTACTAAATAAAAGAACAATCTTTCGAAATAAATTTATATTTTTTTGTGGAAAAGAGTCAATACGTCTAAACACTGATTTAAAAATGACATATTTCTGGTTTTCTGGTTATACGCTCTTAAAATTCAAACGATTCACTAGTTAGCCTCATTACGGATAAGTTTATGTAAATTTGTGATACTTGGAGGATTGCTTTATTCTTCTAGTGCCTCCAATGGAAGATACCCTCCAATAATATTCTGATATTATTGCAGGGTACAAAAATAAAACAATAACTCCACACAATGGCAGGATATTTTGAGTAGTTCACAAATCGACACCAGTTGGCGCTAGTATAAATGTAGACCTAAATACGAAGACAGACCTGTCAAAAGTTTGTTTCGTAAATTTTTGTCTGTTTTCTGTAGGTTCGAAGCGATTATTTTTGTGAATTCTGACATTCATAACAATGCACCAAACAATTTTTTTAATTAATAGAAACAACTAAAGCTACCAAAAATATTCCTTCGTCATATTGTATCCTTTACTGTGAACTGCTGCATACATTGTTATTCCTTCCTGCCCTTTGTAAACTTGAAGAAAGTATTGGTTTATATGAACTATATCTATTTGTGGCAATACAGGCGAATCCTGTATGCTGTAAAATGATTCATCTGGGGGCCAACATATATACCCACTATCTCACTTTCATACTCAAAATCATTTATTTCCATAAAGTTATTATTCCAGACATAGGCAGCCAATCTGGAATTAATAATTATGATTATTGGGTACATTATAAATAAGCAACGTTGGCTAAAGTTCGGTTTAGTGGCCAAATTCCTAAAAATACAAACTAGTTATTTTTATACTAACTATGGGCCGGGGAATACGAATCTGAAAGAATTAGGCGGCGGCAAGCAATATTAACTGAATTATACGACTTTAAAATTTTTTTTTCACACATAGGCAAATGGCCATTTTGGAAGCATTCTGATTCCTAGAAAATCAAACTAGTTATTTTTATACTAACTTTGGGCCGGGGAATCCGAATCTGAAAGAATTAGGCGGCGGCAAGCAATATTTAATGAATTATATGACTTTAAAATTTGCTATAAACAGACACAAAAAGAACACATTTTGACATTATCGAAGTAGTAAGAAAACATAGAAAAAGAATAAAGATGTTACATCACATAAAATTAAGTGTTGCCATTAAGCAGTAATATCAATAACGTAAAATAACATGTTTATAATTTAAGTACTTACTTTTTATAAATTTTACTCACTTTTGTATCACAAACCATGCTACCTAAACCTAGCGTAGCCGCTAAACTACTTGAAAACTGGGATGTTTTTTTAAATTGACGCGAGCAGGCGGTATAAAGGGGCACAAACCATGTTACACAAACCTAGCGTAGCAGCTAAACTACTTGAAAACTGGGATGTTTTTTTAAATTGACGCGAGCAGGCGGTATAAAGGGGCACAAACCATGTTATACAAACCTAGCGTAGCCGCTAAACTACTTGAAAACTAGGATGTTTTTTTAAATTGACGCGAGCAGGCGGTATAAAGGGGCACAAACCATGTTACGCAAACCTAGCGTAGCAGCTAAACTACTTGAAAACTGGGATGTTTTTTTAAATTGACGCGAGCAGGCGGTATAAAGGGGCACAAACCATGTTATACAAACCTAGCGTAGCCGCTAAACTACTTGAAAACTGGGATGTTTTTTTTAAATTGACGCGAGCAGGCGGTATAAAGGGGCACAAACCATGTTGGGTTAGGTAAGGTTAGATTAGGTTAGGTTAGGTTAGGTTAGGTTAGGTTAGGTTAGGTTAGGTTAGGTTTTATATAATAACATTGATATTGGTGACCGGTCTAGGTAACAACTTTTTAAGACTACGAATTTTCATACTTTTGGTTTAAGAATACGGCCGTTGAGATAGTCATAATTCATCAGGTTAATGTGTTATGTGATGAATTATAGGATGACAGAGATACGACGGACGACGAAGATGTGTTTGATTTATAAGGTATGTTCGATGATATTATTGTTTAATGGCCACACTCAAATTGTTGTTTTTCTATGGTTTCTATGGTTTTCATGTGTTAAAATGCTTTCAAGATGGCTGTTTTCGTTTGTGTTTATTGAAAATTTAAAAGTCGTGTAATTCTGTTAATATTGCTTGCCGCCGCCTAATTCTTTCAGATTCGGATTCCCCGGCCTAAAGTTAGTATAAAAATAACTAGTTTGATTTTCTAGGAATCAGAATGCTTCCAAAATGGCCATTTTTCTATGTGTGTCAAAAAAAATTTTAAAGTCGTATAATTCAGTTAATATTGCTTGCCGCCGCCTAATTCTTTCAGATTCGTATTCCCCGGCCCATAGTTAGTATAAAAATAACTAGTTTGTATTTTTAGGAATTTGGCCACTAAACCGAATTTTTTCCGCAACGTTAACTAAAGTACCTATAATTATTACAAATAATACACAATTAATGTGTTTTAGAAGTACAAGAATGAGGTTATGTTCCAACCACTTAGCTTAAATATCGATTAGAACTTCTTTCTTGCCAACACACTTTGCCTTTCTATTCTTTAATTCTTTTTTTAACTCCTTCACAGTCCAGCTACCGTATTTATCGACCATTTTTTAATATTACTTCCAAAATGCACACGCAAGCCAGATATAAAGTAATATTAATTATCAATGACAGGTCTACAACTACACCAGCGCCGCCAAGCGGGAGAAGTTTAGCACAGCATTCTGCCATTGGTCGTAGCCCAGTTTGTAGCCAATGGTAGCAATTCAAAATTGTGCTAAAAACTCGCGAAAGTGTCGAACCTATGAAGTTCGTTATCGATTTTTCAAAATTATTAGAAGTCACTCGTGCTGTCAAAATTTTTTCCAAACAACCGCAATCGTTTTTCAAAATTCCGATTTAAAAATAATGTGTAAGCGATATTAGACAATACCCCAAATCGTATACTCCAACAACGCAGCGAAGTGAAAACAAGCGTAATGGATCCATCGGTAAAATGAAACTCGTCAAATGCATAATTTTCCTCACAGAACACTGCCCGAAACGTGATAAAGAGACCACTATTATTCAGTCGTCTGCGTAACTATCGCGTCGGTGTATTTCAGTTAAACTTTCAGGAAAGCTGCGGGAATAGAAAAACTTTCTCTGTGAAACAACTCACCTCTGAAACACCTAGCCGTTCAATTCCCACAAAAACTTCCTTTGGATGCTGAATAATTCTCACCGTGTTTATTGAATTCGTTGCCACTTTGTTTTGCCAATGAAATGATAAAACACAGTTACATATACAATGAATAAAACAATTCTAAAATGATTACAAAACTTCGCAAAATACATTGGAATTATAAAAAATAAAGTACAAAAGCGTTAAAAAAAACGATTTAGTTGTGATATTTTTTTAATTCATGATTGATTATTGACCGTAGGTAAGTTATTCAGATTGAAAAGTTTATTTAAAAAATAAAGTTGATATACCTACAAATGTTGCAATGAAGACGTTATTATTTAATTTCTGTTTAAAACCTGTTGACTTTATTATCAGAATAAGACCATAATATTATTTATGGTGGAACGTTTCAAGTTTTAGTGACTGCTTTAAGAGTACACAGTACATCTGCACCATTGTACACTTTTATGTATACAAAGTTTTGAATCGCAAATTCAAAAAATAAGTTGAAACTTCGGGAATTTTTTATAAATTATGTTTGCATATAGCGACAGAAAGTTAGATTACAATACATGTTTGTTATACATTTGTCTAATAAAATAAGTATGTGTGTTTTTTTTATAATCAGTAACTTTAGTTAGAAAAAAACGCAAAATGAGCCATTTTTAAAACTTTTTAATGTTTGTATGCAAACATTTTATAACTAAGCAAATGTATGTTTATTTAGATTTATATTATTTGAAAGCGTATTTCATCGCCTTTCTAAAACAGTTTTTTGTTTTGTGTTCAGAAATATTCCAAATATGTGCATTTTATTGTAAAGCGAAAATATTTTGACCATTTGAAAAAAAATTTCACTTTGCATTCAAAGTGATTTCCCACTCAGTTATCAAACCCTTTAATATTTGCAGGAATAATTCCTTCATAGAAATTGATAATTTTCCGCATTGAATAAGAAAACTCTCTTATTGGTGTTTTCCTTGGAATCTGTTCAGAGGAGCGCAGTGAAGCGAACAACAAAAAGAAATGAATGGTGAAATTAAAGAGGCAATTTTCTTTTTAACTGTAAAGAACTGAATAAAGAAATCACTCCGACTTGATTGCTAGATTTAACGGCCTCGGAAAAACCTAAATATTTTTACTGGCCAACTTTGGACTTCAATAAAATTGCTTTATGACGCAGAAACTCAAATTAAAATTAGTTATTTTCCGAAGGATAAAGGTCCGAATGCTCGTGGATGATAATTTAATACTTGGTTATAAAGGCGAACGGCGAAGTGATATGTCGCGTCAATTGTCCGCGAAGATGTGGTCAGCCAGATCAGGAATGAAGAAAACGACCAACCTCTTGCCTTACGAACCTGTTAAAAGCGGGCCAGCTTCACCATCTGTGCAGGCAAAAATCATGATGGTACCAAAATAACATACGCAAAATGTCAATTAATCCATGAGCAAAAGTCTCCACACACATAAAGTTGCACAGTTCACCAAAAATCCTTTGGTAAAGGGATACACAGTGCACTCACCGAAATTATCTTATTACGATTCATTTATAACAGCCTCTGAACCGAAGAACACCGCGATCTTCAATAACGTATAAATTCCAATTTTACAAAGGCTGTATCTAGCGTACATTTTATAAGCATCATGAACCAGACCCGTATCTAAAGTCTGCAAACTGAAACTTGAGTGAAAAAGTGGAAAAAGAGCTAAAAGAAACCGCTCATGTGGAAAATCGTTCAACCCTCCACCAAAGTCATCTCCATTACCACCCACCCGTGGTGCATAAATTTACTAATAATAAAAGTCTTAAGTGCTCGACTCGTTCATTAGGATAAGTGTATTTTTAATTTTATCTTCATAAAAAATCCTCAATTCATTAATCTGTTTCCTTTTTAGTCTTGACGTTTATTAATTTCGTTTTTAACGAGATCATTTACCAATGTGAGCTAACATTTAATTTATAAATTAATTGGAGTCGTTTAAATCTTAATTAAGATGGTTATCTTATCAGATTATATTACATATATAAGTGAACCAAATATCTCGACAGCTGTTGAATTCAACATTTTATTTGTTTATTTAAAAGTCCAAAGGGCTTTTACATATAATATTTATTTAAATAATGTATTTCTTTAAATAAAATGAAAATAAATAATTGACAAAATACAGGTAATATAAAATATAAATTAGATTGGGGTAGATAAAATATAAGAGCTGATATAAAGTAAGTAACATAGAATGTAAGTTAAGTAAAAATAGGTAATCTGCCAATATCCTCCAAATCAACAATAATATTAATAAAAATGGAGGCAGAAATAGTTGGCATAGGTATAGGACGTGTGAAGTTGCCATGTTAAAATTATTTAAAATTTTAGAAATTTCAAAGGAAATATTTGTTCTGTTGCAAGTTGTACCTATTTTATCTGTTTTATTTGACAAATATTATAATCAATAATTGTCAGCCTGAAACACTCATCTGCATTGAAAAAATCTTCCGAGAAAAGATACTGGCCGCCAACGGGAATTGAACCCGTGACCTTCTGATTGCCGGTCAGCAGCTCTGACCACTGATCTATGGCGGCTTATCTAATACCCGCCAAATAATTCAATATATACTAGTGTTTCATTCGACAATTACTTATTATTACATTTTTCCAACTGAAAACAACCAACTTTATTTTTGGCGGCCAGTATCTTTTCTCGGAAGATTTTTTCAATGTAGATGAGTGTTTCAGGCTGACAATTATTGATTATAATATTTGTTATCTACCCTTTGTGCTATGCATAAAAATCTTGTTTAAACGTTAGTTTATCAATTAAAAATAATAATTAATGTTTTATTTGATTTTAATTAAATTATACAATACATATTAAATTATACCTAACTATTTTCGTCCCATGACGTAAATAGTGTAATACTTGTGCTTTGTATATTATGTATATCATACCTGGTTACATAATACAATTTTTTTTATAAAGTGGTCAGAGTGGTTAGAGCTCACCCACAACTGGAGTAAGGAAAACACACCAGTATTCAATAATAAATAATTAAGTTATTGTCTGCACTTAGAATTCTCCGATAGCTTTGGTTGTGTTTACGTCTAATAGGTATAAATAAAAAATAAAATAAATAAAAAGCCTTTTATTTCTTGCAAATAGGTAAGTTACCGAGTTATAAAAAAGTATAATTAATGTTATTTACAATTTTGTTGAAAAATGTTACATAGATATCTTAAATTATTCATAAGCAAGAACCCCTCTCTCAGGCGAAGGTGAAGGCCTCCTCTAAAGAATTCCATTTATCTCTCTCTTGAGCTATTTGCGGCCAGCAGGGGCCAGCTATTTTTATTATTTCATCTGCCCATCTCGTGTGAGGTCTGCCTTTGAGACGCTTACCGTGTGGGCCATTCCACTTTGTTGCCCTGCTAGTCCACCTGTCGTCCTCTAGCCTCGCTACGTGCCCTGCCCACTTCCATTTTAGTTTTTTAATAGGTATACGATGGGACTATAAAGTTGAATGAATCTGACTTCCCGAGTATTTATAAGACTTATCCAGTACAAAAACCCATTTAGAAGTTCATTTCGCTCCCTCAAAGCTTGAATCGCTGACAGGTGATACGCATTCGTAATCTTTATGCACAGTTGACAATAAATCTAATCCCTAAAGAAACGAGAATTATTATATCGATAGCGGAAATTTGAAATGATATACAGGATAAAATGTCATTTGTTCAGGAGAGCGAAAAGAAACCTTAAAAAATTCATATTTTCTTATAAAAAAATTGTAGAACAATAATTATGAACTTTAATTTAAAAAAAACATTGAATAGATCTGAATACTTAGAACGGGTTGTTAAAAAAAATTTGAACAATATTTGAGGTTAATTATCATTTTCTGTGAAAGTTCTATTCAAGTTCTGTGATTATTTCAGTGTTGTGAATCAACTGGCCTATAATGATATAATAATAGAAATTACACAGAAGTCAAAATTAACATAAAATATTTTATGAATTGGTAAAATTTTTTGAAACAACTCGCCTAAACATTTTTAGTAAATTTATTTAATAAAATATATTTTTTAAATTTTTATAAAAAAATTCCTCTTTAAATGCACGTCGTAAAGGAGACACTTATTTTCCTAGAAATATTAAGATCGAAAAATAAAAACGGGGAAATATGACACATTTAAATTGTTTTCGGATTTCTCGCTTTATACAGCATTTCAAATTTCCGATATCGTTCGTGTATTATCATAGTGGACGTCGAATATAACACATATATTTTGAAAGTTTGTGTAGATATTCACAATTGTATCTGTAAGACTAAAAGAAATTGTAGGTTATTATTTTAGATTTATTTGAATTGCAATTTTGTTTAGTGAAACGCCATTGCTATCAACCTTTTTTCAGCTATTAAAATCAGCTACACTTCTGAAGCCTCTTTTCGTCAAACTTACCTTGCCAAAAAACCCAATTATTTTTTGCCGTCAAACCTTGGGTAAAAATTTTTTTATACTAGAATCTTAATAAGTTTAATTTTGTAACCACGGAAACCATAATGTCTCTTTAACAATATCCAATCCTTCAACCCCCATGAAAATTTATAACACCACCTCCTCTCAGCATGTTTATTGGTTTGCCACATAAGTTGCCTTCATTGTCTTTTGGGATCAGTAAAGGCTCAATAGCTTCGGTGCCTATATTTAAACAATAATAATTTACGCGAAAATACCCGTGGACCGTTTCCGTATTGTATATCAGATTTAATGATACATTTGTTTAGCTGAAATTTGACAGTCTCGTAAGTTATTTTGATATAAAAATACACTGCTACACTGTTTCTGCTACTTCTTCAAATCATTTTCATTTTAGTTATAATATTATAACCTCTGCCAAAGGTCACTTGAAGTGGTTATCTACGTTTGGTGACTTAGCAGGGTGCCCGGGTTTAATGTATGTATCTTCCAACCAGTTGCCTGGTAGGTCGGATCGGGAGAGTATGGTTGAGGGAGTCCCTTTGACTTCTCCAGCCGTACTCTCTCGGAAAATCGCCTTGCACCGCAGTGGGAGGGATGGATTCATATGTCTGCCACTCCTGGATACACTGACACCCAGATTCCTACCCATCCCCTTTTCACAGAATCCCCAAGGATGACATAGGCCCTGAGAGAAATTATTTTCGTTAGGGCCTCCTGCGTGGAGCTAATGAAAAAAAAAAATTAAGATGTTAATGATACTTGGAGCACCACTGAATTGGCCTACTGAAAATCATAAAAACTGTACTTGGTTTTTACGTGATTTGTTGTTGGGTGAAAGGAATAAACATTTAACCGTACAAAAGAAAGATTTTAAATTTATTTTATTTTGGAAAAACTGTGACTATTAATTGTCAAATGATCGGAGATCTTAATGTTTTAAAAATAATCACGCAGAGATTAAACCCTACACTGTTTTGGAATGTGGGTACTTACGGTCGCTGTTCCCAATCCTACTAATCAACTGCTAAGCCGAAACTAACTCAACATTGCTTAAGCATCGCTTAATCTAAGGAAGCCAGACGCGTGGATTAAGCACGACTGAGCAAAACAATGTTATAAAAAAGTATCAACAGATACTTTTCAACTTTTTATAACTTTGCTCTGCTCAGTCGAGCTTAATCCACGCGTCCAGCTTCCTTAGATTAAACGATGCTTAAGCAGTGTTGAGACTTAGTTTCGGCTTAGAAGTTGATTAGTAGGATTGGGAACAGCGATCGTTAGTATTTTACAATGATTTTATGCTCCTTGATGAAAAACCTAACCTTTTTTCCATTTTACAGAACCTAAGATAATCGATAAATTTTTTTATCTTGTTGAAAATCAATTGGTTTTTATAATATTTAGCTGGAATTTTGCTTGTCGACTGAAATACCAGCGCGGTGTATTATTTCAACTTTGATTAATAATTATTATTTTAAAACAAACAAGTATCAGGTACCAATCACTGTACAAAATATGATGACAGTTCTCATTTAATAAAATGCAATATTACGAATGTATCACGTTAGAGAAATGTTTCCATGCTCAATGCGTTGATATTATATTACTATTATATTGGGTACACTGCACAGCCAACTGGATTCGCGAATACAACAACTACGGATATTAATTAGTCGAGTAATGGTGTATGGTTTTATGTCTGTTTATATTTGCAATGGTCTTCTATTTTAGTACGGACCCGGAGGCGATGTACTCGTTGTGTTTTAACAAGTACTTTGAATGACGATTTTTCGTTATGATTTATATATTAGGATACGATTCAACCACCTGAACGTGTAAACGTAATTTATTCAAGATTAATCGATTAAAGTATTTTTGATGCATAAGCACAAATATTTTTCGGTAAACCGAATCATGTTGACTTAAGCTGGTGTAGGTACCTAGGGTAAAGGGCTCCAAGAGTACGCGTTTTGGAAATATTCGTTTATTGATTGCTTAAACGGCTGTTTCAAAAAATTTGTACAATTCATCTAATATTTAAGTTCAATTTTCACGTTACGTGCAAGTTCTATTCAATTTATGTGACTATATCATTTTTGGCCATTGCTTCAAAAGACTGAAATAATCACAGAACTAGAATAGAACTTTAATGGAAAGTGAAAAATGGAGTAGGATTTTCAAATTCGCAAAATTTTCTTTAAAACTTTTATCAATTTTAAAACCGTGGTGTAGTTCTTAAATAATGCAGTTCATGTATTTTATGGTTTATTTTGACTTAAAAACAAATGTTGTTACTTTATTTGGAAGCACGTTCAAATCCATTTAACTCCCAAGAAGATTATTTAGAACTGATAATTGTAGTTCAATAACGAGCCTGCATTATTAAAAAATTGCCAAAATATTTTTATTATTAGCAGATGTACGTAAAAAACCAAAAGTGCTTACTTTGGAGCAATCTACGGATATCGAATTAGGGTATTACTTCGGTTAGAGTAGAGTGGAAGATAATTTCCGAGTCGCACGGTGTAAGACCACCATTCAGAAGACGTTGCTTAAAATGGCTTCAGCCATGTTTGGTGGCCAGAGCCGAGTACTTCCCCAACTTCCTTTTCTTCATATCTCTCCCCTCCCCACTACTTTCAGCTATACAACATACCCCAATTGGGGAAGCCTCACTGACTTCAGACGGTTGGGAGCAGCTGGACTCTTCTGCGGTATTCACATAAAAAAGAGGTTCCGAGCTAGAGCACTGGACATAGCCTAATATATTTATTTTCTGTTTCACATTTTAAGGAAAAATATGGAAAATGTTTTCAATAATTTAGTACTACACACCACTTGTGTAAATACTTAATAATAATCGTGTTAATAGTGATTTTCATAAGAATGAATGCTTCATTAGACTTTTATAAATTTTAATTGTTGATCATTCCTTGTTATGCTGTGTTAGGTGCCTACGATTTTTTGAATATTTAACATTTAATATTTTTAAATACTCGCTGTACACAGGAGGAGTGCCGCAGAGAATAACTCATCCGTTAAATTGTACTTCTGTGACAGAATAAAGCGAAATCTCGTTTTGTTGTTTGGGTACTACACAAAAACACACATTAATAACATGACGCAAAAGTTAGGGCTAAGCTATTGCCAGAAAATTTACGAATTTACGTAGCCAAACTATTATCTATGGACGACAAACAGCTGTTTTTTTATAATGAAACAAATAATATTAAATGCCTCGAGCGTGGGACCACCTTACACAGGCGCAAATACAGACGACTGCTCCGGACAACCAAGGTCGTAGCTGTATCATTTACATGGGGGGGGGGGGGTTCGCCCCTAAGGAGTTTCATTCCTGGGTGGGGGGAAAGGGGTAAAGGAAGGAGGGGTTAGAAAATTTACTAAAAAGTTTTTTGTGACCTCTACTTGCCCCTACTTATTATTTACATCACATTGATAAAATATGTGATGCAAATAATATTGCTATATTTACGAGTACTAGTTTATTTTATTCATACTCAATACTAAGGCTGGTGGGGGGGAGGGCGGGTTTGAACCTAATCCTACCCTTTAGTTACGCCCTTCGGACACCTACTAACTACAACAGTGCTCCTTACAGTGCTAATTACATGCCCAGCATCCTGAAACATATTAAATCTTATTAGATCTATTTGACATGTTTGCAGAAATCAAATCCGCAAACTCTAAAGTCTAATTTATTAAAAGGCCTGCCAAGTATTTTCCAATACAAATAAGCATAAAACAATTTCAAAATTATTTTAAAAAACGCCGCAGTTAAATACAAATCGTTATTAAAGCAGTTACTCATAATGACAACGAACGGTCATTATTTATTTTTGCAAAACAATTTTACACTGCAATATTTTGTGATGATCTAACATGGCGAACACCTTAGGTACGTGTGTACTATTACACCCTAGGTAGGCATGACTTCTCTGCGCTAGGCAACATGGGTTTGTTTCTATATAACAGATCTATCAATTCAAATATTTTGGATTTTTGTAATTACCTACATAAAATAG
Source organism: Limnephilus lunatus (assembly GCA_917563855.2). Classification (NCBI taxonomy): domain Eukaryota; kingdom Metazoa; phylum Arthropoda; class Insecta; order Trichoptera; family Limnephilidae; genus Limnephilus; species Limnephilus lunatus. The sequence continues at coordinate 64,793,671 of OU830597.1, read as the reverse complement.
AATTTTAGTTAAATTCATACTGATTTCCAAAAAAGCTTTTCATAAATTATTAAGTATTTTTTGTGTTTCATTCGTAAAACTGCATTTTAATTTTTAGAAATTTAATTTAAATTAAATTTGATAATGTTATTATCGAGTTCTGTAAGTATTTTAGAATGTATTTTAGTTACAGCTGTTTCGACTTGTAAGGTCATTTCCAAACTGTGGTGAAGCCGCGTACGGACGACTTATTTATAATATTTTTAAAATGCCAATTTATGAAGGTGTCTACATAAATTGATTTATTATCGGTTAATCCAATTTGCAGCGATACTGTGATTGCAGTGATTATGTGGGATTCCAAATCTTTCCCTTTTGGTTTCCCTTGCACTAAGTGTAGGGGTTTTCTTAATTGATTTAGAATGACGTCATTGCTATGACTCACTTATGTGCATTATATTGTTAAGGTTTGATAAACATACTAAGTAGTGGAGAATAAATAATTTTCCTTACTTTTCGTTACATTCGACATTAAGTGCAAATAACTTAAAATGATGGGATTTATTCACAGTATATGTAAACCTTACAAAGATCCTCAATCATTTCTAACCCTTTGCAATGCCTTAATTTGAATTAAACTTAAACATTTCAAGCACTATTTGAAATCCACATTACTGCATGTATTAAAACATTGTAGAATCGGTTAAAAAATAATAAGATGTTATACTTCAATCGTCGATTATGAATATCTTACATTTTGTCTTGGCAATATTGAAATAAATGTTCCCAATTCCTTAAACTTTTGCGTCTTAAACATTTCCCATTATACGAACAATAATCATGATTTATTTTTTAAAGTTTTAGAATGTCATGTACCTACACACGTCCGAAATTATATTGTAAAACAATGATAGCGAGTTACCTTAGTTTGAATTTTCACAAACCGACATCACTGGAAGTATGAGGTAAGAGAAACGAAGGTAGAAACAAAACACATCCCAGATTTCTCCAGAGATTTGATGTCATAAAGCTTCCGTTTCATATTTGAGAAGACGCTTCCATTTCATATAAATACTTACCTAAACACATTCCGAGAAACTGCATCCGAGCTTTTCATGAAGTGGGTTTTGTTCCAAAGTTAAGATGAAGATTTCAATTTAAACTGACCGTAAAAGTGTATGACGGCATATTCTAGAAAAGAAAAAAAACAGTTGCAATCTGTATACATAAATGTTTTTTTTTTAAATTGCCAACATTAATTCACAAAAATGAAATAATTTACCGCCAATAAATCATCGGAACAACAAGTTTTAGCAATCTAAAAGTCAGTGTAAATGCAAATGATTCTCCTTACACCAAAGTATTTTTAGATTTTTCTAAATACCGCACGATTAATATTATGGGTGTACAAAAATTTAAATGAAATTAGCAAACAAGAAAAGTATGTTAGCTTAGAAAAAAGTGTTTTAATGTAAATATAGGATTACGATTATTATTACTTTACAAAAATACTTAGATTTTTTCAGGGTTCCTTTAAAATTTTGAAATAATTAACTGTTTTGTCAATGTCACAAAGGCACAGACAAGAGTAAAAAGTCCAGTAATTAGGGTTTATCAAATTTATAAAGATCGGCAACGAAAACTAGCTAAAATATTCCATATTTATGTGTTAACTAGGAACATTATTAGTAGGTACTCATATTCTTTTACAATACCAATTATGACCACTTTCTACATGCCGAAGTAAATTAATGTTATAAAAATCTACCCTTTTCCGATTGTGTAAGAATTTTCATTCGGTTTTAGCAAATAATATCTACTTTAATTATCTCTGTTACCGGTTTGAAAACTTTTCAATGTGCCTGCAGCTATATGCGCTCAAATTATCTGTCGATATCTTTGAACTAACTTTTTAAATTTCTAACAGTCATAGTACATTCATGATTTTTAATGTGTAACATATTTTTATTTAGAAACATTACGAGTTGTTGAAAACTTCAAATTCACATTCACGATTTCCTACACATGAAAAAGTTACAACTGGTGTTATTGGAACCCGGGAATTTATTTTCGATAAAAATATACTGAAAAAAAAATTCAGCGAAATCTGATATCTATAAACCGTTTTTTTAAGTAATAAGGATTCAACTTCGCCTAAATTAAGATTAAGTTTGGGGTGAAAAGGATTCAACAGCAGCTGGAACCATTTTTGGAAACATTTAGAACATGAAGTTTGGTTCGATAAGGTTTTTTATATCTTTTAAATTTTATTTATTTCTATCTTCAATCAAAGTTTAATTTTGAATTTGAGGCCAAAATATGCAATTTTTTTTAAACATTTTTTGAAGCTATTTTGTATATTTTTGTTTATTGGCCATTAAAGAATTCGCTTTATCCAAATTTTAAAGACAACTGCGACATTTATTTGTGAGTTCAAGGTAATATTCATTAAAAAAAAATTGTTCCGTCTACTATGTAAATGTGATAAAACATTAAATTAAAAAGAGTTGTTCTTGTATGACGTTTGGTTTTTATTTTATAGTTCATCATATTGACATATAAGGTAGGAAAAGATATTTTTGTATTAATTAAGTACCATTCTTTTAATAATAATTTTATTTTAGTAACAAAGCCATGGAAGCTAATAATTAAATTTTTATCTGGTGATTTCGATAGTTTAGCAGTAGTTATCAGTTTAATAATCAAAATAGTATATTGAGAAGTAATTATAAAGTAATAAGATATTTGTGTAAAAAACTCCTCATGAAAAGGTTATATACAAATAAAAAAAAATCGAACCTTTTCGAACTTACTACATTCTAAAGTTTGGCAGTAAAAAAGTTATAAGTGACTTTAGGTATAGCAAATAAATTGTTATCTGCATTAGATTATGAATTTTAGTGTCTTAATACATGAATAAATAAATTACTTACTATTTGCAATAGCAAACTATCCAAAAGGTTTTTCAAATTATAAAATAAATTCATTCAAATTTTGAACTCTCATATCCCAGTACTTGTATCTGATCTAACAAGAGTAGATAGAAGCTTTTCTCTCTCACCTAACGAATTCTGAGTAATTTCTTGCTTAAGCACAAATAGGTAGTATTATTACATTTACATCTTACATTACATAATGTATGTACCCACTAACTAAATTGATGTCTGCCTTATAACAACACTACGGAAATTATGAACTTGGAACGGGGCACCCCAGTGAGGACCCGTTCCCACTTCTGTTTAAAATCGGACGACTAAAAACCGGACTGTTCACTCCTCCGGAACGATAAAAAATGGATGTCGGACGCTCAGGCTAGGGACTCGCGGAGCGATTTTTACCCGCGCCCGCCGCGGTTGCGGGATGGAGTTTTATTTTCCAAACTCACGAGACCGGAGTATTTTGCGGGCCCGCAGCCGCCGCGGTTGCGGTTATCGATCGCAATCTTGGCGGTTGATTACCGCAAGACGGGCGGTTGCAAGACGGGCTAAGTTCTAAGGTTCTAAGCTCTTATCCCATATAACTGGCCTTTCTTGAACCAAAGTAATTAGTAGATCGACTTCAATATCAATATCCATTTTGTTGATAAACGTGCACAAACGCGTCACCACGCAACGACTAATAACAAGTCACTGCCACTGGTCACTGCAAAATGCGTCGGGATTTCTCTACACCCCTCCCCGCTGCCCACTGCGGTCGCCCGCCAACCGATCGCAGAGCGCGCGGGAGCAACCCGCCGCGGTTGCGGGACCGCGCCCGCGCCCGCCGGTACAAGATGACCGCCGGTGCAGCGGGACCCGCAAACAATCGCACACGCCGCGGGCGTAAAACGCGTCGTGATATGTGCTTTAATTTTTTACATAAATATCTGCATTCTACAAAGGCTGCGGGCCCGCAACCGCGGCGGGCGCAGGTAAAAATCGCTCCGTGAGTCCCTAGCCTCACACTTCCATTTAAAAAAACGGAAAGATAAAAAATCGGCTGCTTCCTTGTGACTAAGAGCGGGCTGTAGTAGGGGTCGTAGTGTATTGGGGTTGTAGTGTAGTGGGGTTCACGCCGAAAGAAGGCGGCAAGTATGAACAGGTTCATACAAACCTATGAGCCAGCGAATTCCGACGTAAGTGAGAATTTTTTATTTATTTATTTTTTTAAATTATTTATTTAGTTATTTTAAACTACGTGAATATAAACTAATAAGCACAATGTAACTTTTCATTTGATAAATTTAAATATTTTTACAGTAAGCATAACAATTATTTTTAAATACATTCATTCTTTCTTCATTCTTCATACTTTCAGGCATTTCATCATACATCTTTAGTCCTCTACACGTTAGGCAGTTCTGTGATTTTGATTTCTTCACTTGTGGCAATCGAACTCTGTTTTTATTTCTTGTATTGTAATTACATATGTACGTGTCTATTAAAAACAATTTCATCCTTAAAGTATTTTGGCATTTGGTTTTTCATAATTTTATGCACAAAAATTAACACATTAAATAGTACTCTTTTTTTATTGGAATCCAATTTAGCTCCTATCTCATTTGAATTATCCTTGCGTATTTGCCTTTTCCCAGTATACATCTCATAACTCTGTTCTATATAACTTCTAGTTTGTTTAAATTTCCTTCATTGGCCAAATAAATAAGGTTAAATAGTTTTGATATATATTTTTTTATTTGATTAAGGGCCCATTCCCACTTCCGTTTGGATGACCTGGTGGTTATAGATGATTTACATGGAACTATTCACACTATTCTGACAAGATTAAATGACGAATCAGGCACGTTTTGTTGAATGGATGGCTAGCGCAGCGCGTCCGTATAAAAATCATGTCGGAACTCATAGGTTTGTATGAAGCTTTCACACTTGCCGTCCTCTCGTTCCGACGTGATCCCCACTACAGCCAAACCCTCTACCCGTCCGCTCCTTGTTGCAAGGATGCACGCATCGCTTGATCCGATTTTTTATTGAACCTGATCGAAAAAATGCATTAAAAATAAGAGACCCTAATGGCCGAGTTGGTTAAAACGTTTGTCCCGGTAGCCAAGAAAGTGGGTTAGAGTCTCAAGAGCGACCGTTACCTTTTTTATTTATCTCTGTCTTGTTCTTTTTTTATATTTTCGTTTGGATTTATTAGCATTACCGTATTTTCAATGATATAGGTAGTTTATATTATATGTCATAAAAATATTTCCGAATAGAGTTCGTACAAGTACGTAAAGATAAAATATATCCGAGTTCAAGCGGTTAAATAATAAATATATAAATTTCATTTTCCAAAAAAAAGTGAAGGTTTTTTGGCGTTTATATTAATTTTTGTTTATTATTCGCTTGAAAATTAAAGTTACAATTAAAGGAAAAAACCCCGTGAAATGATTATTCTTTCTCAAAATTCTATTTACATGCATACATAATATTTAATTTTATGGCGTACCCAGAAAAAAAAAGTTGGGGCTTACGTGAAATTTAAAATTTATGCCGTATCCATACCTACATAATTTATATGTTTATTTGTTTGTGCTTAACCTTTCTTCAAAATAATTTAATATATATGGCGCAGGCAAATCGTAAAATCAGGCCGATCAAGACGCGCCTGAGGTACTGCACGATCTGCCGCCAGGCACTTTGCGAAGTAGCTAGGCGCATCATGATCTGCCTGATTTTACGCTCAACTGCCGACATATATACCAAGTATACAAAAAATAAGGAAAAAATATTGTTTTTATAGGAGCGGATTGTAAATTGAGGTGTAAATAAGGAAAAAATATTTTTTTTATTAGGAGCGGATTGTAAATTAAGGTGCGACGATAATCTTAAGGATTTGCAACATCAACACTCATAGCTCTGTATTTGATTACTAATTTGAATGCTTGTTAATAGTAAATTCAATATTTTCTGATAGCTTTATTTTTATCACTATTTATATTTTTATTTATTTATTTTTTATTATGTGTCTATGACAAAATATATTTACATGGGTTATTTATGCCTGTCTCACTAGGATATACCTGTGTCTAGACAGGCGTACAGGTATATAAATAAATATTGTAGTTACAAGAATATTTAAGGTAAAATACATATCACTTTGAATAGAATTAAAACAGAAAGGTAATTGGAAGGGTGGTAAATCTTTTAAAGAGAGTTATTTTATAAATTTTGTAGATGAAGTAAACAAGTAATTTCTGCCAAATCTATTTATGGAGTTAAATTTGACAGGATTGTATTATTTTCATTCATTTTATATGGCTTAGGTTGTATGTGAATAGTTATTTCTGTCTATGTGTGATTTATTTTGCAGATGTTTGTAATAGTGTGGCGTCCAATACTTATAATATTGCTTTTTGCTAACACAAAAATATTACATGAAAACGGCGTTTGATGTGACATTTACGGTTGAACCGTTGCATGAAATATGCGGCACGTTGCATTGGTGGATACAATATCATCCTGATAAAATAACACTTTTCATATCTCCCATCTAGTTCCCATGACACTCTCTTCAATCTAAGGACATACCCTCAGTAATTGATGATGCCGCCTCCCACTGGTTTCGAGTAGTTGTACATAAAATGATGAACGCATAAAATATACAGTTAGATACAGAATCAAAAAATATTCGTACACTCTTCAAAGCAATATGATGCCTACTATGTTTATAGAAAGCTGATCCCAAGTGAGAATTCTTTCCCAAGATGGATTTTTATTTAATCCACCGCGCCGCCTTCCAGGCGTCTCTCCTCGAGAGAAAACGATCAAAACCTAATTAATTCCTTTCCATTGATTTGTATTCATACGAAGGGGAGTCTCCAGGCGTATGCAGCAGACTAATAGGTTTTCAGTGCAAGGAAATAGATGTTATGGAAAAACAAGATGTGTACTGTGTACGAATAACTTAACCCCCCTATATCGTTTTCGTTTGGTTCAAAAACGCTTTTCTGAAAGAACATAACAAAATTACATTACTGCTTTAATGATAGAGAGCATTTTTCCGATATTTCAAGGTCATTCTTGAAATATCGGAATATAATATGTATATATATAAAATAATAATTAAAAGAGAGAACTCAGTTAAGGGCGTTTAACAAGCCAGCGACCGAAAATCCACATTTCGTCGAAAGATGTTCTTAAGATCGTACAGGGTTGTTCAAATGAGAAAAAAATATTTATTTTTTATTTTTATTTAATTATAATGTATTACAAAAACATGGTAAGTAACACATTATTCCCAATGAGTTGAGAAGAAAACTCATTACGGGAAGGATAGATAAGTACATTTTACACAGATATTACACGTTTAAAAAATACAATATATTGAAAAGGAAAAAAAAATAAAAATAAAAAATGGATTTTCAAGAATAGAGATTTAAGAAATACTCAGAGACATCCATACGTATAAGGCGAGCCAATATACACTGGTTTAAAAACATTTTCAGGAAATATTCTTTAAGCGTTTTAACTAGTATTTTTTTGTTAACTACTGAATGCTTTATTTCATTAGGTAATGCATTGTATTGTCTATATGCGATATATTGTAATGAGTTAATACCAAATTTAGTTGTGTGGGTAGATGATGCTAAGTGTATTTGATTTTGGGATCGTGTTTTGTGCTGGTGTATGTGTATGTGTGAATTAAAGGCTGGTCTGATGTTAGTGTGTGAGGATCTATTTATGATTTGTAATATTGCACTAGTGATATTGTATTTAGGTAGAACCGTCAAAGGAAGTATGTTTGTCTTTGAGTATATATGTTTGATATGTGTATCCCACGGTAGATGGTAGATATTCCTTATAGCTCGATTTTGAATCACCTGTATTTCTGATATTTGTTTTTTAGTAATAGTGCCCCAGATACTAACTAAATAACTCAGATGGGAGTGAATCATCGCATAGTAAGTGGCCCATAGTAGAGATATGGAGAGAAGACCTTGGAGTCGGTACAATACACCGGTAATTGGGGAAATTTTTGATTTCACATGCTCAACGTGGGAATTCCACGTAAGTTTAGAGTCTATTAGTAGCCCTAAATATTTCGTAACTTCCATATTTTGGAGTTTATCAGTTCCAAGTGAAATATTCATGGACACATAATCCTTATTACCGAAAGTTAGATAGTGCGTTTTTTTAATATTGAGGCTCAATTTATTAATACGGAGCCAATTAGCTAAAATTGAGAAATCTACATTCATTAGAGACTCGAGGTCACTCAGGCTTTTACTGTGATAGTAGATTACAGTATCATCCGCATAAAGTTGGAGTTTTCCAGAGATACCACATTTAGTTATGTCACTGACATATAGCAAGAAAAGCAAAGGGCCAAGAATTGATCCCTGTGGCACTCCACATGTGATTCTACCTAAGCCACTCGAGACCCCTTTGACTTCGACAAGACAAAATCTATCATCTAAGTAGCTTCGGAGAAGATTTAGGAGCTTCCCAACAATACCCAAATATTCCAATTTCTTTAATAGTATTTCATGATTGACCGTATCAAAGGCTTTTTTGAGATCTATAAATATGGCTGCCACATATTAACCCTGCTCTATATACTGTTGAAGGGTAGAGATAAAATCAAAGGCGGCACATTGAGTTCTAGATTTTTTCCGAAAGCCATATTGTTGTGGTGTAAGGATATTATTCGCAGATATATATTTTAGGAGTCTATCTTTGATTATGATCTCAAAAACTTTTGAAAATACCGATAGAAGTGATATAGGACGGTAGTTAGAAATACATTTTTTACAGTCTCCTTTGTGTATAGGTATATTTTTGCAATCTTTAATTCATTTGGAAACTTTCCCGAGGACAGTCACCAATTAAAAAGTTCTGCTAGGTGACCCGCTAATTCTTCTTTACAAGCCTTATGAACTGAACTGATTTCAGCTTTGTTTTAGAGATGATCCTCAATACCTCATCTTTGTTTGTCCTAGCTATGTATAAGGATTGGCAAGCCTTCGGTTCCACAAGGACGGTATTGCAGTCGTCCGGGAATGACGGAATGGTAGCTGCTAACTTTTCTAATTGTTCTCCGTACCAGCTTTTTAAAATTATAACTCCATATTTATAAATTATAACTCGATTTTATTTCATTCCAAATTTGCTTTAATTTATATCTACATCCAAAAATGCTGAAAGGCGTGATGATAAAACTATTAAAATTATGTACTTTTTGTAATTATTTTTTAATCATAAGTCTTTATCATTTTTCAATAATGTCTAAGCAAAATAAGAATGTAAAAAAATCAGAAATATATTAGTTTGTAAGTGCGCAAATAAATACAAGATGTATAATATCAAGAAACACATGTACGTATATATTTTTAATGATTTTATTTAAAATAAAATTTAAATTCTGAAAAATGCGTTAACCAGATAACGTATTGATTTATTTTACTGCAGATTATATGATTTGAAATGGGTGTTGTATAATACAAATACTTTTTTGAAAATTTTACAAATCTGCCAATTATCTATGGTATAACCTTATTATACTAAAAATAAACATTTTTCTCACAATATAAACCACGCGTTTACTAGATAAAAGAACAATCTTTCTAAATTAATTTATAATTTTTTGTGGAAAAGAGTCAAAAGGTCTAAAATCTGATTTAAAAATAACATATTTCTGGTTTTCTCTGGTTATACACACTAATTGCACTTCCATTTTAAAAATATATGAAAAATCGTTGCTTTTTTTAATTCAGCGCTGCTCCTAGTTTCCGGTTTCGTTCGCAAATCATATATTCTCATTAGACTCTTTTTTTCCTACAGGACAATATAAACAATACCATGTAAGAGATAAATATAAAACATTACATTATTTTACTAAAAGTCCGAGGAATGATGGAATTTTTTTATTTGTTTTTATATTAACTCCACACAGGAGGCCCTGAAGAAAATAATTTCCCTCAGGGCCTATGTAATCTTTGAATATGTTGTGTTGAGAGTCTTTTTGAGGAAAGGAAGGAGTGAAGATGGGTCTTGAAGAGACCCATGTTGTAGGAGGGAGGAAACACATAGGCAGAAATCGTTCCACAGCCGAGCTGTTGAGCTCAAGAACGAGTCGTAGAAACGACCATTCCCATGTGACTAATCTCAACCGTGTACAAATGTTGGGCGCGTGTTTGGCGTGTTTCCCGACTATGCACCGGTGCCGAGCATAGTTCCTCGGAACATCTTCCATTGTAATACCTTTAGAACAAGGACATCATTCCCACCTCACGCCTGTGCTCTAGGGATTGCAATCCTTAGGGTTTTTTAATAGGTATTTTGGAGCTCCAGACCGGAGGTGGCTGCCAAATTCAACTGTGGGGCGCACTTGCGATTTGTACAGGGTTAGCTGTTGTGTACAATTAAAGTATCTACGGGCCTTGTACAGTACGCCCAGGAGAGGCTAACTTAACACTGGTTTCGATAGAGCCCCCGTACCTGAGCTGGTCACTTAGAGTTACACCAAGCATATCGATGGAAGTCCTGCTCGGAAGATTGCTTCCGTTCATAAGGAGACTAGATTGACATTTCGATCCCTTTTAGACGTTATCAGACACGATTGGGTCTTTGAAACATTAAATTCGACGAGGTTATTCTTACCCGAAGAGAAAAAACTCTCGAGGTAATCGTCAAATATTTCTATGAATTTTCTATGTTATTGTGCTGACATTGAAATACTCGATATAAGTTACACTTTTTTTCATCATCATAATATCATCTATAAATGTTCACAAATATGTTATTGATTATAATGCAATTCATTAGGTACTAATACAAATCTGTTCATAACCATTATTGAATAATTATATCCTTCAAATACCTATCACTATTACCATATTTCACCCGAAATTTGTACAATTATTATTCGGTCGGATTATTTATAACGACGTTTTATGTGACAGAGAATTTGTTCTCGGAAAAGTTACGCAAGAGTGCAATGGAATTTTCTATGAACATCGTCCAATCGTGTTTACAATGCATAAAATAACATCGAAGAATAAGTGTTCAGAAATCTGCTTGCCTATGGAAGATTAATTTAAATGTTATAAATTATACGTTTGGTTTCACACAACTAGTAATAAATTAGAAAGCTTCTTGAACTCTTTTGTAATATTTCTATTTTCTGAATGAAGCTTTAATTTTTTTTAAATCTTCTGTGCTCACTGTGGTTTGTATTCTCGATTATTATTATTATTTTTTTTAATTAGTTTTTATTTTTAATAATTTGTTTTACATGTTACATAATGATAATTTTACATTTAGGTTTTTTACTACTTTCCCATTGAAAGCATTTGCTTGTGTATGGAAAGGGCGTATACATAAATGTGGTTATTACTTAGTACTTAAATAATTCATTTACATAAATATATGTGTGCTGTAGTATTTATTTTGATAATAGTATGTATTTAAAGAAAAGAAAGAATGTGATTAATTAGTGGCCGTAGTTTTTTTCTTCAGAATATTTTTAAAAGGTTTGTCTTGACAGAAAGCAGTATTCGGGATTTATCATTAATGCTTCTGATTTCTTCTGGTAGACGATTGAAAAAAGTTCTTCCCTGGTAAGTGTAATGATGTTGGGCAAAAGAAGTATTTAGTTTTGGGCATAGAAAAATTTGTTTAAGTCGCGTTCTGTTTTCATTTAAAAATTGATATTTATCTTTTTCTTTTATAATTTGAATTAATGAATTTTTTTTAGGTACCTGGAATTCATCAAATAGGCGTTCTATTGGGGAGTCCAAGGATTTTTTTAATATGATTTTAATAATTTTTCTTTGTACAATTTCTATTGGAAGAAGCTACATTTATACGTGGACCCCCAACGAATAATAGCTAATAGTGGATTGAACTAAGGCATAGTAGATTTAATATAGATTTTTTAAAGACAGAAAATTTCTAATTCTTAAAAATATGTATTTTAATTTTCTAATTTTCTTTACTACTTGACATATTTGTTCCTTCCATTTCAGATTTTTATCGATAATTACTCCTAGATATTTAATTTTATTTGTTCTTTTTAATATTGTACAGTTTGATCTGCAATAGTTTTGGCTGTGAATTTTAGTATTTTCATGTATGACAATGTTAAATTTTTTAGGAGCATTGTTTAAATGGATTGCAAATGGAATAAGAAATGTATTTTCACTATTTAGTAAATTAGTATCGAAAAAATTCTTAAGCGTGTTGATGTCTTCTATGGCCTTTAATTCTACATTTTCCCAAGTCTTTCCACTTATTATTAATACTATATCGCCGGCGTATGATGTAATTTTACCATGTAAAGGTTGAAAAAAAAAAATCGTTTGCATACATATGGTAAATAGAAATGGTCCAAGCACAGTACCTTTTATCTTTATCTAATGATTAGTAAATGTGTGAAGCTACGTTAGCAATAGCATCTTGTGTGCTGAGTGATTTTATAAAACCAAACTGGTTTTTGTGTATTATTTTTTTACTATCTAGGAAATTTACGAATTGTTTTTTTACTATTTTTTCAAAGATCTTTCCTGTATTCGAAATTAGACAGATTGGGCGATAATTTGTTATTTGGTGTGGATCGCAGATTTGTAAATAGGTGAGATTATTGTGTTTTGCAGTTCATTTGAAATATTCCTTTTGTTAAACTTAAGTTTATTAAATTAGTGATGGGTTTTATTAAGTAAGGTTTCATACATTTTAACATGTGTGCCGTAATTGAATCAACACCGGAAGACGAACTTCCTTTCATATTTTATATTATTTTTACTTAAAACATTTACACATGCATTTGTCACTCGTTTATTGATGCATTTTTAGTAGGTATGGAAATATACTAATGAATTTGATGTTTCTCTCAGAAAGAACCAGTATTTATTACGTTTGTAACATTAGATGACAGTCCCAGAGAGAAATTATTCTCGTTACGTCTCCTGTACGGGGTTATAAAATGTGAAAAAAAAATTGACCGGAATATGTAGTGTTTTGGATCTTGACGACAATAAACACGGTTATAATAAAAAGCAAGAAGAATTTTCTTAAAATGGAGACATAATTAAATACAACCAATTTTTTTACGTATTTAACTACCTAAATAGATTTTACTAACGTAGTAAAATGTAAATATTATAATGAGCGGTTTAAAAATTAGATAATATTAGTTTTATTTTAAAACCTCTATTTATAAATCCAATAAAATCGAATTGAAAAACCCTTTTCAGTTATTGAAAGACCATTGATTTGTGAATTCGTAAAAATGGTACAGTGACTGGTCCGACTATGAACGTATTTTTAGTGTCGAATTTTTAATTTTATGTATCTCTGATAAACGCGTTATACATAGTTTCTGGCGTGTGTTTTAATGAAAACATTATTATGTAAGCCCTTTGCTGTCTAAATGATTTTGAATATTCAATAATTTTTATCATTATTTTTGGATATCAAAAATAATACATATCTATTAACAAAACTCCACTTGCAAAAATGTTTCACTTGGAGTCGCATTTTAATGTTAATACAGAACTCGCCAGAATTAATTATCATTTAAAAATATTATTTTAATTTCCGTTACTAAATGACATATAAAAAGAATTTGATATGTTATTGTAACCGAGATAGATAACATTTTAATATTAAACGGTCTTAGAAAGTTCCGGTAAACAATAAATTCAGGAATAAGCAAATCATAAATAATTTTTGTCATAATTCCTAATACAGCTCTTTAAAACTATTGAAGCTTTGATAAACGTGAAACTTATTGAGGATTGGAAGTTTTGATAACAATTATCATACTGGCTTCAGTGTAGGATACTTACATAATTCATGGTGAATTAGTCGAAAAAAAAATTGGAGCTCTCAAAACTTTTTATTGGATTTTACGCCAAATGTCATAAAAAATTAATAAAATAAATTTGATGTTATTATAAAGTTCTCCAAATATATTTTTTTGTTTTAGTATCGTGATTTATGCTTAGGCCCTGCATATTATTATCATTATATAATATTAATAAAATTGATTTAGAATTTCCAGCCAAATCAGAAAAATCTCAAAAAAATCACGTCCCGAAGCGAGCCTATATTTTTACACATAGAAATAAAGAGTTCACAGATAAAAACCAATAAGCGATCAACAATACGATAAATTATCCACATATATAGGTTACCCCAAGTGATTCGCTACGTTTGGTGACTTAGCTGGGGTGCCCGGGTTCATGGAGTGAGGTTTGTCCAGGTCGTGGTCTGCCCACTTACTGCGTGGCGGCCGGATCGAGAGAGACTGGTTGAGGGAGACCTTTTTACCTTTCCAGCCGGACTCTCGACATTGCAACGCAGTTGGAGGGATAGATTCATATGTACTTCGCTCCTGGACATTGACTCCCATATTCCTACCCACCACTTAAACCTTTTTTCTTCCCAGAATTTCCTCTCCTTCCCTTCCAAAATACTCTCAAAACAGCATCTCCTAAGGTGATCTAGAGACAGGAGACCCCGAGGAAAATAATGTCCTCCTGTCTGGAGCCAATGAAAAAAAATATAACACTAACCCACAATCAAAGGAAAATTATATATTTAATTAATAACTGATAACTTTGTATAAACCACTTTTTTAATAATCAATATCAACATGTTTCAATAACAATGTTATCTTCTTCAGGATATATTAATATGAAGAAGATAACATTGTTATTGAAACATGTCGATATTGATTATTAAAAAAGTGGTTTATACAAAGTTATCAGTTATTAATTAAATAATAAATAATGCCACAAAGTTATTTTGCAAAGATTGAAGAAGAAAATTATATATTTTCCTATCTTAGTATTTTTAAGAAACCGATACAATGTATCTAATCGGTTAATTTTTTACCCGGTTACGGTAAATTGATGATGCAAATTGTCTTTCTGTTCAGGGTGAAGGCCTGCTAATAGAAAGATCTGTTAACTCCTCTATATTTTAATACCTAAAATATTATGTTAAGTATGTAGAAATTTAGCATCGTCCGGATATGTTTGTATCTTTCAAAAGATCGTCACCGTAACATAAAGCTAATTAAATTAGTATCAAGGCTGAATCTGAAGGCGTAAGTCCCCAATGCCAATAATATGACTGGTGAATTTTAGGTAAAAAGAAATTCCCAGGTCCAAATTGATAAATTATCACCTTATTTGCATCTGTGTAATGTTAAGATCTCCTAAGAAGAAGTTAAGAACTGACCCCCACTCAGGATTATTGCCAACACCTGTTCTTAGTATAAAAGAGATGATTCGTCATTGCTTCGGGTCATTTAGTCTGTGATGTAGGATACAGTAACATTATCTAAAGGTGAGTGAAGTTTTCTCTTATAAATTGCTTAATATTACGAGTTTTTTTTTTTACTGAAAAAATATTATTCTTGATTATGTGATTACGTCACCACTCATTTCGAATGAGCGTTTGCTCGGTCTAAATTTTAACTATCTCCGTAAAGTATCTTTTTCCAACTTACAGACACTGACTTATACATATTATTGTTGTACATTTTTTATACATTAAAAATTTCCGCGAAAACATGTGGCGTATAACTGTGCTTATACGAATTTTGATAGTATTTTAAAAACCCATTTTTACGTAATATTAATAATGCCTCGTTTCACGTACGTAAGTACCTAAGCATTAATACTTGCATCTTAATTAAAACGCACAAGTTATAATGTAATACCTGAACCTACGTTCATCGAACATGTGGCACCGTAAATTTGTCACAGATTTCTTGATTTAAATGTCGCCAGCGTTGGATTATTGATTTTTTCATTTCGTAACCTTCATGAACCTTACGCGTGTTGTAATAAACATCCATAAATTACTCAAAATAGTGTTAAAAATATCATCAATATTGAACGAAACACTTTTGAAAAATGTTCTCATTTATTCAGTTACTAGCGCAAACCCGTTAAAAATCACAGGCTAATTATATAGTGATGGTTTTGTGAAGCTGAAAGCATATAGGTACAAATAAAATAAACACCTTAGAATCGTAATAGCTACAAAAACGACCCGCTAAAGTATGTCCACTGGACCTACTTCGTGCATATTCACTCATTAAATTCTTCCAAGTTTCTATCAAGCAATTGAACAAAACAAATACGCATTTCTGTAAAAAATAATTATTTATTAAAAAAACAATTTTGGTACCCATATCGCTTGGCTAGATCCAATTTTGGAAATGAAAAATTCATTTTTTTTTTTTTTTTACATGAATACCTCACAAGAGTCCCAACTGCTCCCGTCTGAAGCCAGTGAAACTATGGCATCCCCAATTGGGGAATGTTGTGAGGCTGAGTGGGGAGGGGAAGGAGATAGGGAAGAGGAAGGTGGGGAAGTACCTGGCTATTCAGATCTGGTCACCAAACACGGCTAATGCCGTTTCAATTCTGAATGGTGGTCTTACACTTACGTCTTACACTTCATTGAACTTGAATATTGTTATGCACTAAGCAGTGATATTTCCCATTATGTACTTACTTACTCATGGATGCACCAACAATCGAAATTAGTAAGTTTAATTATCAAACCCGATCTAATTTCGAAACAGAATACAATCGAATTTTTATTCAACTGAATTAATTTCATGTCGTTGTTCTTGACATTTTTGTAACATTATCTAATTTCAATAGAAAACTAATAATCAAAAGATTAAATTTGCATAATCTTCATTCAAACGTCATTATTTCTTGTATCGGAATCAGACTGTGTTTGACATCAATGTAAACAAATCATGGTCATCCACCGGCGGTTCACGCAATACCAACTATTCAAAGGTCAGTAACGTCCATAAACTGGCTGCAGGTATCACAAAATACGAACATAACATTTATTTTAATCTTGTTACGTGAATGTCTTCTTCGTGAAGTAATGAAAAACGAAAGTGACTTGATAGGTTTTGGGTTCAAGTATTACTTTTATAACTGCAGTATACTGTAAACTTGCACCTGCATAAAAATGAGCATGTTCTGCTTACGACTGATTTTTGAGTTAATAAGAGTTAAATCTGATGGTCATGCTCATTTTAGTTTGTGATGGGTTTTAAAAATGCCTTAAATAAATTGTTTTAAGAGGCCAGCATTCGAATTTCTACAGATTTCTTGCAAACCTCCCTTAAACTTTTGAAGTTTTAAGCTCTTAAAAAAATATATGTTATTCTTGAAGATGATATCTAGACATTAGTTGCGCCCAGACGCAAATTATATAAAATTCCCTCGATAGAAAAAAATTGCAAAGTATGCTCCAAAAATTATTATAAACACTTTGTTTCAGTTATTTTACAAGTTATATGTATGAAAAAAATCCCAACGTTTCTTTAAATGCTGTTTAAGACAATTATCGCGAGATTTTTGCTCTATTTTTAACGAGTCGTGTTTTATTAAAGATTTACATGATTTTTGCATCGATTTTATCGTTGTAAATAATATTAGCGCGCTCTTCTAACATTTATAATTTCATATCTCTCCGTCTTCTTCTTTTTGGGAAGGGAACGAAGCCTTAATGAATTCATAGACTTCAACACTGTTTAATCAACAGGCAAAACTTTTTAAATGTTAATCATGTTTGATGGTTCCCTTCTTCCTTTGAACGTGGATGGATTATTACTATTTTTTAATGTGATTGCTCCCGTCTGGAACCAGCGAGACTATGTCATCCCCAATTGGTGTTTGTTATTAGCATGAAGGTAATGGGGAAGGGAAGGAGATGGGGAAGAGAAAGGTGGGAAAGTACCTAGCTATTCAGATCTGCTCACGAAACACGACCAAAGTCATTTTCAAGCAACGTTTCAATTCTGAACGGTGATCTTAACTCCAGGACTAAACTGATAATATTTTACACTCTGGAACATACCGCGAATATCTTTACATAGTATAAAATGAAATCGCTCACGCTGTCTGTGCGCTTAGATACCTTAGGATTTTTATGCAGTTTTCACCAATATATAGAGTGATTAATGAAGGTTTTTAGGTACGAGTATATAATTTGTAAAGGTTTTATGTAAATTAGGGAGCAGGCTGGCAAGCAAGCAGCGGGCTTGTATACGGGCGGTGAGGATTTGATTTAATGATGCGTTAGTTATAAAGGCTAGGTAATGGTGTGGCATTGTGTTTCGTTAGCCACAGCAACGTGTGTCTGGGTCTGCTTAGTAGTGCATATTATTCTAAATTAATTTATTGCGAAATAATACAAATAAATCATTATTATTTGCGTTGTCTCAGTCGGGATTTGAACCCGCGACCCACTGATTGCTAGTCGAGAGCCTTACCCGTCTACCACGGTGGCTGTCAAAATATAATGATATAATAGACACATAATAAAATTTAATTACAATTTTATTTTGGTTTGGAAACTGAATATTAAAACAAAACCAACATAAAAAGAACTGCTTGGAATTGAATCTGAATTTTAGGTGAGTTAACGGAATTGTTAAACGTCGCTACCCACATAGTATCTTTTGTAATTTCCGGGGTTATGTGTGTTATGGGCGGGTATCCCAAACTAGTTAGAAAAACTTTTTGAAACTCTCCACACTACCGGTTTGCACAAATAAATTCAAATGTGTTCATTAAAATGATTTAGCTGTATGTCCCGGATGAAATTATGTTTCTGTTTGGAGTCTTTGAGTATGCAACTATCTCATTATTTGAAAATTTCAATTGTTTCAGATGTCGTTCAACCCGTTGTTTACAATAGTCCTCCTGTTCACCCTGGCAGTGAGGGAATGTCTAAGTGAAGGAAAACTACTTAGTGCTCCAATTGCTAAAAAGTGTGCAGAACGTAAGTGCCTTCCAAAAATATTATGTTTTGTTACGTATTAGGTG
This sequence comes from Limnephilus lunatus, assembly GCA_917563855.2. Taxonomy (NCBI): domain Eukaryota; kingdom Metazoa; phylum Arthropoda; class Insecta; order Trichoptera; family Limnephilidae; genus Limnephilus; species Limnephilus lunatus. Next base: position 64,774,890 of record OU830597.1, on the reverse strand, counting down.
AGGAGTACTAACTGTCTGGAGACAATGGAACTGTTGCATCCCAATCTAGGATATATTGTGATAGTGGCATTTTACATATATGTACAGAGAACATACTGTCAATGCTATGTACATAACTACTCCAAATACGCCAAACGAATAACCTCATAGTGGTACCTATTAAATGAATTTAATAGTTACCACTATGAGGCTAAACAAAGTGTAGATGTGTTTACGAAACGCGGTTAAAACCAAAACCCTTGAAATTTTTCAAATATTATCAGCTTTTTATGTTAACACCGCACAAGAGTCCCTACGGCTCCCAACCGCCTGGAGACTATATCATTTCCAATCGGGGTATGTGGTGAGGCTGAAGATATTGAAGAGAGGAATGATATAGGGGAGTGGAAGATAGGGAAGTACCTGGTTATTCAGTTATGATTAGTCACCAAACACGACTGAAGCCATTTCAAGCAACGTTTCAATTCTAAATAGTGGTATTACACCAGGGCGACACTGAAAGTATCTTTCACTCTGGAACCTACCGCAAATATGCCTTATGATTAAATTGCGAAATGACTCAATTACTTGTGCACGCCAGATTTGAATCAGTGATCACCGAATCGCTAGTCAAGAGCCCTACTCTTTGCCCCTCTCCTGAATGAAAAACTCCTGGCTTATTCATAACCCAGGATTTTTTTCTTTCTTCGTCCGAAAAACATGTACTACTGTATTATTCTAAGTACTACTTATTTTTTAACGCATTATAAATTTTGGTTGGTAGGTACTTAATGACATTTTGAATTAGAGATAACTATAATTTGGATTAAATTAAAGTTCATATGGTTGTTCAAATTTTAAATGTAATTCTCACTAAATTATATTTCCATCGGATTCTGGTGTGGGGTGTCTGACGTCGAAACAACATGCAAAATTACAATATTCACGGAAAATTAATCTATTCTGGGACGCTTTAACATAGGCAGCAGAGGTCCATACACTTCGAGAATATTCGCCATCAAAACGAGGATATTTCGGAATAAAATGGACCCTGCTGATCCAGTGTATAAAATATGTGAACGTTATGTTAATCTCAGCATTATAATGGCGGAACTCGGAGAATTTATCGCACTCTCCATCAATTTTATATGTCTACATATTTATATGAAAAAAACAATAATTTATCGTTATTGGTCAAATATCCGAAAGCTTATGGCCAAATTATCGTGTTGGACGTTTACTGTGCGAGAATGGCTTAATAATAATAAAATGTCATGCTAGGAAACAGGATCCTCTTTAATATGATGTTTGGTGTTTAACTACCTTTTTCCAAGCATTCTTGACCTTGATTCTTAATTTTTACCAGTTCTCTAATGTTTCAATCCAGATTTAAAACGAAATTGTCTTTTGATTGTTTGAATGCATATATGGGTTCTATGATAGTTGTTCCGCCAACCATAGGCCACTTGAATCAAATTTAAAAAAAAATCCGGTTTAGGCAAATATTCTAAGACATGCCGTATTTTTTTATTTTTTTTAATCGTATTTTTGAAACCCTGGCAATTTTTTGAAAATTTTAATTCGAAAAATTAGACCATTTTTTATAAACCGGAAAGAGGGGAAATAATTTTATGGGTGCGAAAAAACGATAATTAAATAGCCGATAATCATTTTTTTTTAATAATTATTTCCACACGAATGGCACAGGAGAATAAGGAGGCATACCAAAAATATTACATCTCAGAAATATTTTCCTTGATCCATCTTATTGATCATTAATCATTATAATGTTCAACGTCTGTATATGACCAAATCCAATTTAATATACTTGTACTTGTAAATTATAATCATAGATAATAATATATTAAAAATTTGATTTTGTTAAAATCCTCACCATTGCCATTATACTTCTGAAACAGGTAAAAAAGGATAAAATGTACGGGATTCTTTTCGTAACATCTGTAAAAACATCAAACCAAACAATAAGTTCGCAGAGAATAAATAATAAATTTTGTGAATGTTAAATGTCAAATTCAAAAATTCGCCTGAAATCAAAGTGTTGCCATGTAAAAAAAACAAATCAGTATGGAATTTTATAAAATCAATAGAACATTATTGGAGGTGGAACATTTTTATGTAGTGACGTCATGAGCCCAAATAATGGATTTATTTATTTAAAAAAATAAAAAAGTGTACATTTCTAAAAATTCTTCCTAACATTTTCGTAATCTTAGTAAAAAAAATCTATCCACACGATTTTTCGAAGTCGTTAAAAATGTTCGGAAATGTATAGTTTTTTTTTATTATTTTTAAATTAATAAATTCATTATTTGAGCTCGTGACGTCATTACATGAAAATGTCCCGTCTCCAATTATGTTCCCTTAATTTTGTAAAATTCTACGCTGATTAATTTTTTTTTATATGGCAACACTTTGATTTCCGGCGAATTTTTGAATTTGCGTTTAACGTTCACTAGATTCATTGTTTGTTCTATGCGAACTTATCCTTTGGTTTGGTTTTTTGATAAAGATGGCGGTGTTTTTACAGATGTTACGAAAAGAATCCCGTACAATTTATTGCTATTCGTGTGGAAAACGTTATTTTTTTTAAATGATTTTCGGCTATGTAATTATTGTTTTTTCGCACCCATAAAATTATGTTCCGGTTTATAAAAAATGGTCTGATTTTTCGGGTTGAAATTTTCAAAAAATCGCCAGGGTTTCAAAAATACGATTTAAAAAAAAAATACAGAATGTCTTAGAATATTTTCCTCAACCGGAAAAAAAAATAAAAAATTGTGATGCAAGTGGCCTATTGTCAGGTCACCGCATATATGTTATTGTTTCTTATCTATATTGGTACGAGATCACAACAGAATGGAGTTTGCAGGAAAACACTTATTCTTCTTCTTTAACACGATTTATTAAATGCAATAAAAATACAATTATTACAAAAGGGTCTATTTACCCTTTGCTCGGTTGATCTTCCCGATCACACCACACTGACAAATATTGAAGTCTCTACTTCGATATCTCTGTCAGTTTTTCCTAACTCATCTGAAGGACATCTCATGTACCTTCCAGTTCAACCGTCACAACCACACTAACTCTCTCTTGCAAACGTCACCATATTTAAAGAAAAACATACAAATACAAATAATTAATATGGTACATTAAATGTGGGAACAGAATATTTTAGCGGTTCCCACAACTGGATTTTAAAATGTAGCAATACAACAATTGCTCAAAAGTCACCGAAAAGGGCCGCCAATAAAATCACATCTAAAACACTCATGCTAGGTCCACACCGAAGCCAACCTTCCAACTCCGAACTTAGTTTGGAGTTGGAAGGTTGGTAGATCGTGTGGTGGCTGCGGCCAACCCTCCAACCCCGAATTCCGAACTCCAAAATGGCGGACATGGAACAGCTGTAGCTACGTTGTATCTTATCAGATTGCCTATAATTATTACGTACGTATTATTATGTACTTATATACACGACATGTTTTCAAACAATTGTCATACCACTCTCCGTAATAATATCGTCATTTTAATAGTACGCGGGACGCGCGTCTTGATCGCCTGCCGTTCGCAGACGGATGTGAGGCAGGCAGGTTCGTGTGAGTTGGCCGTCGGGATCGCCTCGAAGGCGATCCCGGGCCAACTCGAACTCCAACCTTCCAACTCGAACTTCCAACGCACAAACTCTCCTCCACGCGATCGTCCAAACGTTTGAAGTTGGAACGTTGGCCACAGTGTGGGCTTACCATTAAGGACAGACAAATATTGCAAATATTACTATTATAAAAGATCCTCTTAGTTTGGGCCATAAAAGGCCGACAGGAAACACTTTCCCTTGGCGCTGCCATAAATAGTTATAGGTGCTATTTGAGGGACCTATTTGAAATGTACTAATACCTACTGAAAAATAAAACAATTTAAATAATGAGCACTTTCTTCCAAATCTTTGCAAAGCAATGCATTTATATGATACCAGGCAGAATACATATTATTTCTTAAGGTTGGGACCTTACTTGAAGAAACCGTGGGATAATATTTTGTTTGCATATTTGAAAAAGAGAAACTGCGTGTAACTAAAATAACATGAATATTACAAATAATTATTTTACTGACTAAATAGGAAAAATCTCATTCTGGAACGAACAGTTATGTTACCTACGAGTATTTTTATAAACATATTAGACGTAGAAATGATTTAACCCTTCAAAAATTTGGCATTTTTTTCAGATGGTCAAAATATTTTCGCTTATAAAATGCAAATATTTGGAATATTTCTGAGCACTTTCAAAAACTAAAAGCTGTTTTAGAAAGGTGATGAAATACGCTTTAAAATTATATAATTCGAAATAAACATTATTCGAAATAACACAAATTTTTGCATACTAACATAAAAAAAGTTTTAAAAATGGCTCACCTTACTTAAGTTACTGATAAAAAAAAAAATAAAAACACATACATATTTTATTAGATAAACGTTTAACAAACACATATTGTGATCTCACTTTTTGGTCGCTCTATGTAAAAATAATTTATTAAAAATTCCCGTTTTTATCAAAAAGTTTCAATTTTTTTTTTCAATTTGTGATTCAAAACTTTGTAACATAAAAGTGTACATTTCACTTTTTTGGTGTCTTTTTTTTAGATTGGAATATAAAGCGTGGTGTTTTTTTCTTTCTAACATCGTTTAGAACATATTTTTCACTATCATAGTAAGGGAATTACAGCATTTTATACGAGATCTATGTGCGTTGGGACAAATAATATGGTCTCCTGCCATTTAAAGGGTTTTAAGACTTTAACGGCCAAAAGTATTATAGTTTTTTTTACAACTGCACTCATCTGTCCTGTTGATAACGCTTCGAAACATGGGCTAAAAAAGAAGGAAGCGTAAGTAACCAAAACACGTTATAATACCCCAAAAATAAATATCGATTATATTAGACTTATGCAGTTCCCACGCTGTAGTAGTTAGTGAAACCTTTAGAAAACTAAAGCAGACAATAGTGGGGAGGCTACGAATTAAAAACGTATTCATGTATGTGTTTGTCTCTTTTTCGTGTCACTTTTTTGTTTCATCTAGTATCAAATCAAAGAGGTTCTAAAGAGTTTTTCACTAATTATTAAAATTACGCTTCTTACCAAATAGCGGAACTATGGCGACTCCCGCTTTGATCGGTATAATCGCCATAAGTTGAGTGCTGTAAGACCCAGCGCGAAAAATGAAGGGTAGGTAACGGTTTGCAGCGCAACCTGTTGTAGGACTTTTCTGCACTATGGTCTTAGTCTTACAGCCCTCGGTTTATGTACAACCACCTTGATTTCGGGTTATGTCGATTCCTTACCGCTCCATGACATATCAGCTGAAGGGTGGATTAAGGTGAAGAAAGGATGTACCCCCATTTACTTTTGTCCTTGCACGCTTTCTTTGCTTCATTGGCATATCTACATATTTTCGTAATTAACTTATCTATTAGTAAGTCAAGATATTTACCACTTTATGTTACTCCGCCTCCTCCAACCCACTCCCAGTAATACATTTACCACCAGGGGTGAACTCAGCCCATCAGAGGCCCGAGGCGGCAGAGCTGAATGAGCCCGCCCCCTGGTTTCAAAGTCGATGTAATTTTACAAGCTTTTTATTTAGTTTACATACACTTCTAGTCCTAGGGGGACCCCAAAGGCCTCCACGTTCCCTTGATCAAATCCTAAACAAATCTTTAAGGCACCAGGACACTATGAAAAAAAAATCTGTCAACAAATGTTTTAAGTAAATTTGTAAAACTGATGGAGATTACAGCATATTATATGAAACCGTTTTAAGCAGTTTGTATGTTGAATTATCCTTCAGCAAAACTTTTGTTTTATATGTTGTTAACCAGGTTGAAAAACGTGTTGAAAAAGGTTCGAGAAAAATGCATTCATAGGTTTGCCGAAGGATAATACAACTTGCAAACTGTTTCAAACGGTTACACATAAAATGCTGTATCTCCGTCAGTTATTCTAATTTCTTAAAAACATTTGGTGAGAGCATTCAACAACAGTGTCCTGGTGACTTTAAGCCTTTTTTGGGATTTGATCAAGGAAACATGGAAGCGTTTCCCCCCCCCCCCCCCACTTAGTCCGCCACTTTTCACCACCACACACCAAATTTACCTATATTTACCTATATACCTTTGTTCTCTCGGTTTTTGGTTTCCATATTAGCCAAGAATCCTTAAATAATTAATCTTATTCATAAATTTTACGTCGGCCTTGCTTTCTTCTCGCCGTTTATTTCTTCCGAATTTATTTCGTTTTTTTTTTGTTTTAATTTACTACGTAACGTAATATGTTCAAAATGTCCCTATCCTATACAGATATATATCACTCGTATTGATTTCTTTGTCACCTTCATTATCAGAATTGGTATCAGATCTTCTTTATGGAATGCCTACCTCGTCGCCTTTCTTTTAAATACTTAGAAGCAATATCATACCGATTGATATTTTTTAGTTGTTGTTCAATTCGAAACTATTGAAAAAAAACTGGTATGAATAATAATTGTGTAATGAGTTTTATAACTAATCGGGATTGCTGCATATGTAGCAAGACATAAAATAATAATACTTAATCACATAATAACATTTTAAAAAACCGTACTCGAACTAATCTAACCAAATGACATACGAGTACGAGTATTACTTATATGTTTTTATTGTTTTATATTTCTGTTATGATTTGATTTATATGTACAACCTCTCTCCATGGCTACAAATGTATTGATAGATTTTTTGTTTAGTAATGTTTCATTTTATATAAGAAAAAAATTGTTTTATATTTTTTGTTTTTTGGTTTTGTTTTATATAATTTTTGGATTCATATTGCTTTTTTATAAAATTAATTTACACTCTTATTATGCTGTCTCAGTACAAGTAAAGTCACAAGGAGGAAATCCATAATTGGTTTTATTTGGGCTATTTAATATTATGTACAATCTGAAAAAAATGTAAACTGTCGATTTCCTGAAAATTAATAAATAAATAAATAACTTTCCAAAATCTACCAATTTACTTATTATCGAAACTGGTATTTTAAGTGCTGTTTTTGCAGGAATCAATAAATTTGTTACAGAAGAGATAAAAACCGTTCATGTCAAAACAAATATAAATTTTCGTTTTCAGATATGGATTAGCATTTTTACTGGTAAATTATTGAATAACTTATTTAAGAGGGAAGTTTTCAAGTTGGTGTATATATAAATGTTGTGGCCATATATTATTTCTGTACTAATTAATTAGCTTTATTAATTTTTGAGCAAACAAAATGTACGTACATTCTGGCAGTGATTCATACAAAACCTCAAACACTTATAATTTGGTAGGCGGGGTTTATTTATCCAATAAATGGTTACCGGGGTGGCAGTATTGGATAAACATCGCCTCTGACTTAGGTCACCACTAAGTGGTTTGATACGTTTCTTCTCAAACCTTTTTCCTTCCCAGAACGCTCCTCTCCTTCCTTTACCTAAAAAAATCCTCTTTGCAGCATCCCCAAAGATTACATATGCCCTGAGGGAAATTATTATCCTCAGGGCCTCCGGTGTGGAGCACAAGCAAAAAAAACTCTTATTTTATGGGTAGATCCAATGTGACGTAGAATAAAATAGTTATAAAAAAAGTTACTCAAGGAAGCAATAAATTATGTACAAATGGTCTCAAAACATGTTTCCTCCTTTTATTATGCATATTTCCTTGTAAATTAAACAGGAAGTCGCTATTTTTGCAAGTAAATCAATTTGGAAGCAACCTCTCAGAAAGACTTTGTTTCTACTCGAAAATATGTTTTTCTTCATTGCCTTACCTAAGTGACAAAAAGTTTCCAAGAAAATTTCCCCCGCAGTACGAAGTATCTACCTAAGAACGTGTAATGTAAAAAGTACGAGTATACGTACATCAGTGGCGTGCATTGCTCCTTAACCAAAGGTAATATAATAACAATTTGGGGGGCGAGAATGGGGGACGCTAACCATTTGTTGGATAACCAACACCATTGCCGTAGGTCACCCCAAGTGATTGGTTACTTTTGGTGACTTAGCAGGGTTTCCCGGGTTCATGGGTGAGGTTTGTGTAAGTCTAGGCGGCGAATGCGTCTTCCCACCTATGCGTGATGGGCCTTTTCCCTTCCCAGACATTAGTCCTTCCCGTGCACTGCAATGCACCTGGTCCTTTACAAAATACTTTTCTAATCAAGAATTATATGTATTTTAAATAGGTTCCTATGTGGGGTACCAAATTTAATGGATTGCTCGTATATTATATAAAAATGAATGTTTGTAACAATGAAAAATAAATTTGTATAAAATAAATGCAATAGGTGGTACGCGAGCTGTTGCGAGCTAAAACTGAATGTATCGGGACTCAATATATGGAATTCGCAAGAGGGGAATGGAACGCGGAAGAGGGGTTCGCGGGACGGAGGAGCGGGAGAGGGGATAGGGAATGCGGGGAAGGTGGAGGGGGAACGCTCGAAAGGAAGGGGATACGGTAAGGGAAGGGGAGGTGGAAGGGGAACGGGAAGAATGGGAAAGGACACGCAGGGAGAAATAATGTATTTATTATGTGGGATTGCAACGCATGCCGGGAACTCGCTAGTAAAGTATACAATTCGTGAGTCAATTTAAAATCTCTTGGTCTTGCGTGGATAAATTTAAAATTAACTCCGTTATTTTGAAAAATATATTAGCCATACAAGTATCTCAAATTTATTATTAAAATTATTTCGAAGCAAGCAAAGAAGCTAACTTAAACGAAACGAAAAGAAGGCAAATTACAACCAAAATGAATTAGATGTTTGCCAAGTAGGAAGAACTCTTAGGATATAACAAAACAAATCTCACATGTAGAGAAAACATACAATTTAATCAAAATTATTAAGAACAGCCTTTCACCATGTATGGACTGCACACCACTACTGCTACGCGATAATAAGGCCAACCGACCACAGGAATGAAAAATAAACACAAATAGTGATTTGGTAACAATTTAGTGTTGATTAACTCGCACGGTATTGTAGTCACCGCAAGGAATGTTTTATTTGCTTCGGGGAATAAATGATTCGCCATAGAATGGTATAATCTTTGTCATTTATACTGTAGACATAACATTTACCACAATACATAAATGATTAGTTGTTAGGGACCAGTATTTTAAAGTTTGAACAAAGTCCACATAATAGTGAATATGCTAATACAATTTATAGATATAATAAATTAAAAATAACTATGCCATTCAGGTGATTTTTACAAAAATGGCACCATTCAAAAAATTATCATCCAACATTGTATTATTACGTTTTTTTAAATTATTTTTTTTTATTTATTTATTGGCTTGCCAATGGAATACATCAGGTAATTACTACAGTAATTAATATTTTCAATATGGTTATAGTGATGATTTTGATTTTAGGTGACCGCACCATTCATCTCGACATTCTTTGTGTAACGATAAGTTACAATAAGTACTAATAAATTAAATTAAATGTAAATATAACTAGGAGAACCAAAATCAAATATTCAATAGAATTATTATACACACACTACTATATATACATGGTGTTAAGGTACGTAGGTACTTGACTCACTTTAACCAGTGATTCCTGACATTATTTGGAGTAAAAAATGTAAACGAATTTTTTTTTTCTGACAACAAAACAACAAAACAACAAAAAAAGTTCTTCCGCATGTCGTCGTATGTCATTCAGCCGAGTAACCGACCAACCCCTTTAACCCGCATCCAACTGTACAACACCTACTATTTTTTATGTTTTTGTAGAAAAAAAAAACGTCAAAAATGTCACAGACTATTGTTAAAAGCTAATTGTTGTTGCTAACTATTAGTTTTTAGTTACTAATTGCCTACAGTTTGATAATGCCCTCAGAAGACGTAACAGCTGTCACGCGTAAGCATAATTACACAGCAGAACTAGTTTAAAATAAACTGATTTTATTAATTTAATAATAATACTATTGAATGTACAAAAGACATGAAAATTAAAATGAAGAACTACAAATTAAACTTGATAACAATAAAAAATAAAATAAAAGTTTTATTCCTTATTCCTTAAATCCTTAGGACAAGATCCAAGAATTCATTTTATAAAAATATAAAAGATTAAGTTTATATTTACATTAATTTTGTAATGTAGTACGCACATTGCAATGAAGGACATTGCATTCCCTTTCTGAAGACTGTGACATGTTTTATAAATATGTTGAATTTAAAAGTAAGCGACATATTTTTGCTTTACCAGTATGTACATTACAAGACCGGAGTATTCTACATAATAAAATATGAATATAACTGTACGTACAGCCAATAAACCTCATTGATTTATTGCAAAGCATGATATCTACCTATAACCGGTCGTGGTATAGCAATAATCGATACCAACATTTTTATCATTGAAAGTGCATGTGAGACCCAAAATAACAGCTCTTTGCTGCAATTTGTTTTAAAACTGCAGCATTTAACCTTTTATTTAAGTAGTAAGATGAAAATTTAATATCATAAATGAAAATATTCATACTTACCCACCTCTGCCTGTATATTTTAATATATGGAATCGTGCTGTACTTAAAAGGTCGTTCAGTTTTTAAAAATAAATATCAATTTCTTAGAAAGTACCTCCCGCTGCACTAAAAGTACCTAATGCATTCTCAACATTACTTTCGCGAGGTATAAACTAAATAGAAAAACAAAAAACTAGATTTCATTAGAAATGAGAACCATAATATCGGTAGCGGAAATTTGAAACGCTGTTAACAAATTGTGTGTAAATAAATTTTATTGATTAATTTGTGTTATTTCATAATTTATTCATTTAAAATAATAAATTGTATATTTGCGGCACTTCCCAGAGTGAAGATACTCTCAGTATCGCTCTGGTGTAAGGCCACCATTCAGAATTGAAACGTTGCTTTAAATGGCTTTAGCCGTGTTTGGTGACCAAATATGAATAGCCAGGTACGTCACCAACTTCCTCTTTCATATCTCCTTCCCATCCCCACTACCTTCAGCCTCACAAAATACCCCAATTGGGGATAACATAGACCCACTGGCTCCAAACGGGAGCAGTTGGGACTCTTGTGCGATAATCTGTTAATCTTAAATTCTGTTATTGAAGAAATTTACAACTAAAAGGTTAAGCATTCTGAAAGAAAATTTACTTTATAATAAAAATCCACAATTATTGGTCTACAAAAACAGGAAACTTTCTTATTAACATATTGTCCTTTACAGCATTTCAAATATTCGTTATCGATATGGGAAATATAGAAATTAGATTAAAATGAGAATTAAGACGTTAAACCTGACTACTCAAGAATAAATGAAATAAGACAACATGGCAGTGGCTGGGTTGGCATTGCGTTTGGGTCCCACCCGGGCGTCACGTATTCGATTTCTCGGCTAAGTCCTCCATCACGACGCAAGCAACTTTTTCCGCTTACTGTGGTGGTAGTAGGAGATTTAAAAATATTGTCAGTTTATTTGTAACCCGGGAATTTTTTTCTTTCTTCATTAAAAAAGCGTTGTAATCTAATTAAATTATTTTAGAAAAGAACACTTTGCAAGTTGTGCTTTATAATTTTAAGATTTACCGTTTGTTTGTGCATATACACACGGAATATGAATATATACTTAGTTTTGTCCGTATAAAAACTAAGTTCTTGTAGAAATCATATCAAAAAACAGTTCAAAACCCGGATTGGGAAATAGCGTTGAGTTCATCAGCATTTCGATTCTATATCTTGTGTGGGATCATTATCGAGATAACGGACGTGATCTCCTGTCAGAATTGTGTGATTTTTAGATATTAGCTGTCACATTTTTTTGTTTAGAATTCCTGGAAGTATGCATGATTATTTATTAATTTAATGTACGTTGTACGTAGAAAAAGCAAATAAATCACACAAATCTGACAGGATATCACGTCCCTTATCCTATAACGATCCCACAAAAGATATACAATCGCTCGGCTAATCCGAATAGATAAATTCTTCCTAACCTTTCTTTTTCCCTGATCATATCCATCGCCTATTTACTTCAATTACGACATTCCGTAAAATAAAGTAATATAACATAGAAATTTATTTAAACCAGCTTTTCTTCGAAATTTTATTGAAAAATACATTAATTTGTGATAAGGTATTAATTTTGACGATGCTCACCAATGTAAAAATGCTGATTTGATAAAATTTACCGAGAAAAAAGAACGGGCGTTAAAGAGGATTGACATTTAATACTGGTTTCATTTAAATCCGTAAAGCATGATCTCTCGGCATTTCAAGGCAATCTCGGCTTATAAATAACGTCATAATGAAAGAAGCTTGTCCGGTGACTGCCGGAGACGTTACAAAGAATAAAAAGTGTTTTGTTTTTCTTCTTTTAAAGTTATTTAAATTGAATATAATTTAATTTGTCACATTGTCTATGATGGTTTTATTATAGGAACCTAATACATATTGATGAGTTTGTTTAACGGACAGTTTAATTAATAATCTTCGAGACCAGTTTGATAAACTTAACGAGAAATTGTACAAATTAATTAAGTTAAAGTCTTTGATTTTGCAACCGGTTCCTTGAAAGTGTTTGTAGGAGAATTGCTGATTAAATTTATTTACGTACTTTCCAAAATATTTTTTACCTTAACTTTACTCTATTAACCTTCACATGCCCGGTAATATAATACCACTACTTATAATAATAATAATAATATTTGGACGATTTATATAGCGCCGTTTTTGTGAAAAATCACCTCAAGGGCGCTGGTAGGGTCTGTGCGACCAGCGATACTTAATCGATTTTTATGTGTAGGTATATATTTATTTTTAAATTTTTTAAATTTATGTTCTTATAAATAAATATAAAATATTTCAGAAATTAAAATTCCTTTATTCACTGCGATCCAAAATCTAACCCCCTAATTTTTATGTAACCAAAATGTTACTTTTTTTAAAATCGCGTAAAACTTAAAACATAATAAAATCACAAACAAAATGAAGCGTCGTGTATTGTATAAGAACTATTTATCAATATTTTACTCAACAAATATTATTTCAATTGAATAGAATTTTTTGTTATGGAAAATGACACATTTTTAGCAGGAAAAAAATTAATCAATCCCGAGTTACGAATAACCTGATATTTTTTTAAAATCTCGTACAACCACCACAGTAAGCGGAAAATGTTGCTTGTGCCGTGACGGAGAACTTAGCCAGCTGAGGAAATGAACACGCGACGCTAGGGTGGGACCCAAATGTGATACCACCTCAGCCACTGACGATCAATTGAGTGTTCTAAACGAATATGCAAGGTGACGCACATGGTTTTTCTTACTGTATTTTATGTTGGGACATATTGTACACTTGTGATTTATTAAAAGGAGGTGGTTGAGAAGCGACAAAACAACGTATAAGAAAAACATTTATATCGGAATAAAAGTGATTTTTATTATTATTTTTTTTTATTGGAAAATAAAAGTAAATATACAGAATAATAATATGTTACATAACGTTAATTAACCATTTTAATTACCCGGTTAGAAGAGAAATAATCTCGGGTCAAACAATTTTTTTTTTTTAAATTTAACATAGTTTTGTCACTTTTTATTATATAATGAAAATTATTAAGTAGCTTAGGGCCAAGGTATTTGTAATGGTGTTGTGCAGCTGTCGTGTTATATCTAAATACATATATGTTACCAGATTTTATGGGTCTTGAACTTCGAATTGAGGACAATTCAGACTCTTTAAAAACTTTTAGAATAGCATTTTTTCAAACAGTTTTTAAACCGTTAGGACCTTAAGAGCGTATAACCAGAGAACACCAGAAATATGTAATTTTTAAATCAGTGTTTAGACGTATTGACCCTTTTCAACAAAAAAATATAAATTGATTAGGAAAGATTGTTCTTTTATCTAGTAAACGTATGTTTTAAATTTTCTGAAAAAATGTTTATTTTTATTAAAATAAGGTTATACCATAGGTTTTTGGCGGATTTGTTAAATTTTCAAAAAAGTACATGTATTATACAACACCCATTTCAAAACATATAATCATGCAGTAAAATAAATCAATACATTATCTGGTAAACGTATGTTTCAGAATTTTAATTTTACTTTAAATAAAATCATAAAAAAATATATACGTACATGTGTTTCTTGACGAGAATTGGTCCGTTTGTCTATTTATTTGCGCACTTACAAACCAATATATTTCAGATTTTTTTACATTTTTATTTTGCTTAGACATTATTAAAAAATGATAAATACTTATGATCAAAAAATAATTACAAAAAGTACATAATTTTAATAGTTTTATCGTCATGCCTTTCAGCATTTTTGGATGCAGGTATAAATTAAAGCAATTTTGGAATGAAATAAAATCGATATTCAGTTATAATTTTAAAAAGATGGTACGGAGAATTATTAATCTTTCTCATTGGAACCGCCCTGTACGATCATAAGAACATTTTTCGACGAAATGTGGATTTTCGGCCGCTGGCTTGTTAAACGCCCTTAAATTTATTAAAAACTTCACTGGTCGGAACATCACTTGATTTTTTAAGAATAATTTCAAACTTAATGGTGATTCAAACCTAACGTCTTTGGAATTTTAGTTTTCTTCAATTAATAATGCTTCAACATCCTCTGCCGAAGACGTTGCGAAAAGTGCAAAACTTTAAAAAATTCAGCAAAACAACAGACATTTCTTAAAGAAACGAATTTCGGAACACGACGCGACGCCTGGTTGGGAAACAGACGCGATGCAAACACAGCCACTGTCCGGACAAAAATTATTGTTAATATTCTTTGAATAAATTTGTTATTTATAAATTCCCCGAATGTTTGTAATGGGATATTTCTTCTTTTACTAGAATCAAATATACTGATTTTACATATGACTAATGACTCTTATCTATCTGTCCTTTCCCCTAGCTCCAGTTCAACGAACCATTGAATTTTGCTTTCAAGGAATTTTTCATAAACTTTATACCACTATTCCCACAAATATTTTGTTTTTTTTATTTTTTATTCAGAGAAAGATACATAAATTACAATAAATACAATATAATAATTAATTACATAATATGTGTACATATTTGATTTATCCCCATAAAAAAGCAGGGCTTGTGTGTATGGGGGTGTTATTATATTGGTTTAATTGTTTTATTTTATATATTCAGTTCAAATTTTCGGTATAATTTTTAATGTGAGTTTTAAATTTTTTGATATTACTGTTCATGTTTCTGATTTTTTCAGGAAGTGAATTAAAAAATTTTACTCTGAGATATTTATGACTTAACTGTCCTAGTGTTTTTTTACGTTTTGGAGTAGGAAGTATTGATGTTTGTCTAAGATTTCTGTTGTTTTTAAATGGTACAGGTACTTGATAACCAAAATCGTTTTATTCGATTGTAGTGATTTTATTAATTTACGATTGACTTCAAAACTTACACACCTTACCTATCCACTAAAAAGATATTTTTATTCAGTTCCCTTGTCTTATTTTCATTTTTGTTTGTTTGTTACCGTGTTTCTCGAATTAGATGGAGTAGAATGAGGTGGAGTTACCGTGCTTCTAGAATGAGGTGGCGTGACCTGTTGCTACGTGGGTTGATGCAGTGTGATCAGTAGCGACGGATGATTTAAAAAAAAAAAAAAAAAAAAATTTCATTTTTGTACTACTTGTTCTTGTCTGCAGGCTCACGTTTTGATATTCATTATTTATTTAATTTTTTTAAAGAAATTAAATGGTTTTCGGGTTACGATAACCTGACAATATTTACAAAACTCCTATTACCATCATGGTAGGTGGAAAATGTATCTTCTGTCGTGACCCACAAGGCTGTACCCAATAACTCAGTTGCGACGTGTAATGGAAATATATTTTTATTGTTTTTGATTGAAAAAAACCATAACATCGGACCAAAAAATGAAAGTCCTTGTGGTACGTGCTGTTACACCACATATAATATTCAAATAAAGAATGCTTTTCGGCATTTTTGATATTTATATCTAATTCATTCAATTCAATAATGCAAAAACGTCTGGATAAAAGTCACAATTATGAATATGTTAATTTACACAAATTTTTATTTATTCCAGGGCCAAAGGAATTTCTGTTCGGCAAGCATAATTATTTCATCAGCAGCCATGTCCCGGCACTGAACGGCACAGAAATCAACTGGCTGGACGCTAGGAACATCTGCAGGGAGTACTGCATGGACCTGGTATCCATGGAAACCGTCGAGGAGAACACTCTCATCACCAAACTGATCAAAGAAAGTAAGTGTATTGTTTTATGTTTCTTGATGTTATACATATAAATTACGTACGAGACACCCAACAAATGCTCACAGCCATCTGGAGGCAGATGAGTAGGCCATGGCGCCCCCATTTGGTGTATGTGGTGAGACTGAAGGTATAAAGGAGAGTTTATTTATCATTAGTTGAATCTATTATAAGGTATGGAATTACAGCTTGTGGACTTTCCTGTAAAACAAATGTAAATCGTGTTCAATCAGTTCAAAATTCATTAGTTAAATTATTAGCTCATAAAAGTTTATACTAGCCAAGGCATAATGTTCCGTGCTTTTACCAGAATTTCAAAATTATCTCAGTAAGAGCAATTCTGTGGCATAAAATTATTTTTCAGCATGTGAATGGCCGTATATATACATAAATAGACTGGACCTTACAATTCTCGTTTTAGGTTAAATGAAGGACTAATCGTACCCAAGCATTTAAACAAATATGGACAAATAACGCTGGACTGCATGATACCTAATTACTTAAATTGTTACCTGTCAATATTAAAAATGTACAAATAATGAAGACAAATATTATGTTGAAAAATTGTCTCGCCGAAAGAAAAAAATTCTAACTGCATAGTAAGTTTTATTTTTTAACTTCAAAATAAAAGCACCCAATTGACATCAAAAATAGTTTATTGGGACTTTTCTTTTATTCAAAAAAAGTAAATAGACTGGGAAAAGGAAAGTGGCGAAGTATCTGACAGATTTTCAATTTAGATCTAATTACCAAACACGACTAAAGCACCAAACACACATTTCAAGCAAAGCTTCGATTCCTAATGTTGGATACCAGTGCTAACGGAGAGTAAACTCTGAAAATATATTGTAGATATTGTGTGATTGCAAATTATTCACGGTAGTTTATTTCAAATAATCGTTATTCGTGTGGGTATTTAACTTCCAACAGCCCATTTGTGGCAGACGAAATAGAAATTTAATCTGTCCACAACCTATTAACAATCAGTTGACCGAAAACCGTTGTGTTCGAGCAAATTGTGGTCCATGCAAGGATGCTTTGTTAAAAGTGTTAACGCAGCCACCAATTTGAAAACCTTTTTTTTATAGCCTAATAAAATGTTTTAAAACAGATATTTTAATCCGCAAACTTAATTTTGGGGTATTATGCCGTGTTGCGCTTTTATATAAGAATACCTCGTGAGAGTTCCAGCTGCTCCCGTCTGGAGCCAATGGGACTATGGCATCCCCAATTGGGGTATGTTGTGAGGCTGAAGGTAGTGAGAGGGAAAGGAAATAGGGGAAAAGGAAGGTGAGGAAGTACCTGGCTATTCAGATCTGGTCACCAAGCATGGTTAAAGCCATTTCAAGCAAAGTTTCAATTCTGAATGGTGGTCTTACACCATACTGAGAGTATCTTCCACCTCTACCTCTACCTTTTTCTTTAGCCAACGTTTCGGACAGCGGTGTCCATCATCAGACACTTACATACATACTATTGTAGGGGTTCTACCCGCAGCGCGTGTTGAACTTATTCAGTTCGACTTCGATCTGCGCATTCATTGTTAGTCCAATTAAAAAAAATTAAATCAATATAACCAGACTAACAGCAGCTGAACGCCGTATTCGAAAACTGTCTCAAAGTCAAGAGCATTGATCACCAATCTACTTCGACCGTCCAAATAGAATAAACAAAGAAAATCGATAACAGAATTATTTTTTGAATTCCAGATAATATTCCTTACATCTGGACCAGTGGGAGACTGTGTGACTTCACTGGCTGCGACAATGGAGATTTATACCCCAAGAAAATAAACGGGTGGTTCTGGTCGGCCACTAGAGCGAAGATTGCAGCCACAAATAGGGTAAATTGAGAATCTAGTTTTATAATAATAAAATGAAGATTTTCGTAGATTTATATGATGATTTCTTTATCAGGAATTCCCTCTAAAGTAGTCAGGGCCAACCCAAACGCCGGCGTCCGTCCCTAGTAAAAACCTCAAGGACGCTATGTTAGGTGTGGAATTATTATTATCAGCGCCTTGGCTCTTTGGCGCCTCGATAAGTCGGCGCGCGGAGTGGACTGCTCCAATTGTGCCTGCACAGGACCGGCCCTAAAAGTAGTTAGATCTTAGGCGGGATACTTTGCCTGATAATATTAGGGTTGAGTTAAATATTCATCCCGTCGGTATATTAGGAAAGGAACAGGAGAATACAATGTACATAATATTATAAAAATAATTTGGGCGTGTACATTTGGGGTAGAGTATTATGTTCAGCTGTCTGATTTACATTTATTTTACGCAATGTATATTTTTTTTAAAACATCCAGCTTAAAACGGCATGAAAATGTTATTGTTTTTTTGTTGTCAATCATCCTTTGAATCTTTTGGACTTGAAGCATGAACATGATTATTTTCACCAATGGTAATATTTTAAAAGAATATTATATAAGTTTAGGCGAATTCATTGAAACAGAGAATTAATGCATTTACAATTGCAGACAAATGCATTCGACAGGGTTTGCAAAATAGTACACTAACAAAATTACTCTCACTACTCAAATCTCATAATTTGTGTCGAGGAACACTTGCTAGTACATTAAAATGCCACGAAATCCATAAATTGAGCACCGTTTTCAGAAAGAGAAATATATATACATCTTTTTTATTCTTATTCTTCTTGGGTACTTATAGATGTCTACGAAATCGCTAATTCAGATTATTAAAAAATCAATATGTTTGCTGGCTTTATGAGTAATAGAAAATTGTATTTTTTACAAGAAGGAAAATTGTCTAAATATCCACGTCTATATAAAAATGAAATAACTAGGTAGGTATATAATTTAAAAGATCCATTATTATCTTATTTCAATGTATGTGACTTGCCTCCAGTTATGTAAAAAAATGAAACGTTATTTCTGATTCCCTACCATATTTTTCGTCTAGGTTTTACTAATGCATTAGGTATATTTAAATTTTATAAAAAACATTTTTTTATAATTATTTCTTTAGGTACATACAGATAAAGCAATCGCAACAAATATTTTAATTAAAAATAAATTATATTATTGTAGAATTAAACCGTATTGAAATTTCGCATTTTGAAAACTTTTCTTTTCAAATACACCTATGTATTTAAGAAGATGTCGAATTCACAATATCCGACATCTTCTTAAATAATTTTTGCTTTTCACAATTGAATTGAATTTTCTTATTATTCACAAAGTGTAACAGTTAATTGAAAGCGCATTTAAAGATTATCATAGTATATAAACTTAAAACTGTCCCACGAAAAAAGGTTTTGCTGTTAGGTATTTCTCTTTGCCAAACGCTCCTCAATTACGCTATATTGGCAGCAAAGCACGTATCAGTTAGGACGTAAAATATGAATGACTGGATTTTAAATTTAATATGCTATTTTTTCTGTAGATCCCCAAGGGTTGGGGCACAAACCCCTGGAGCCAGACTGGCTACAACAAGAAGCCACAGCCTGACGACGCAGAGTACGCGATCAACGGCACCCACGAGCCCTGCATGGCTGTCCTCAACACGGTGTACGCCGATGGCATCTTCTGGCATGACGTGGCCTGCTACCACAAGAAACCTTACATATGCGAGGACAGCGACACTCTTCTGGAATACGCAAGGGCCACTAATCCAGAACTTAAAATATAATAAATTGATGCGTGTTCATTTTTTGTAACTCCTTGTAGAGCTGATTAAACCCCCGAAAAATCTAAAAGACCAATAAATATATGTATTCAAAATTCATATTTATTGATTTTAATGATCTTATAGCTGAACGCTAAGACATCAAAATATAGTGATTTCAAAGAAAGTCGCATCTTTCCTTTGGATTGTTATGCATAAGGGAAAAAACTTGGCAACAATCAAGTGCATTTCAAGATATTTTAAGAAAGATAAAAAAAAAGTACGTAGATGAACCAGAAAAAATCCTTATAAATAGTAGGTGTTATCACGAAATGAATAGATATCCCTTTCAACCAATCTTCTATATGACCGTATGTTCAGGACAAAACATAATATGCAAAAATGCAAGGATGTACGTACCGGTGGAGCTCTCGATAGTGTGGTAGCGTCAGTTCTTAACGAAGTTGGAAGGGTAGGAAGCCAAAGGTAAGCATGAAGTATAGAAATGACAATATTTAAAAGACAAAAATGTTAGGGGTGAAAGGGGTGAAGGTAAATTATATTAAATTAAACACCAGTCAGTGGCTGAGTTGGCTCGCGTCTGGGTCCCACCCAGGCGTCATGAGTGCAATTCCTCGGCTGGATAATTCCTTCATTAAGATGAAGCCATACTAAATAATGAAAAATCATACAAAATCGTATGTTTTTGTTTTGAAAATTTGACCGCTTAGAAGAATTATAGATGCTTCAATTAAATACTGCGTGTAGAACATACCTTGGCCCTTAAAAATAAAGGTAATTTTTTTAATAAGTCTTTTAATAAGCTTAGAAAAAATGAAGTATTAGGTCTATAAAAAACATTTTTAGGTCTATAAAAAACATTTTTCCTACTTATAAACACTTTTTCGGATATGGATTTATTGCATAATGTGGCAAATTCAGTTTCTTATATAATTATCACAAAAAAAATTGAAATTTACACCCGAACCTAACAAAATAAATATAATATGCATTTTTGCGTTGGTATTTTTGACATCCCGGCGACAATACGGCTGTCGACGAATTTGTTATATCAAAGTGAGCCTTATACCGTCCACCGAATAACGACTGGCAGCCGCCCCATTCTTCTGTCATTATTCCTCCGGACGGAGCGGAGAAACAACGTGTTAGGGTCCGTGCTGCTTGTTTTGGGGAAATCAATTTAAAAATTCCGTTTTATTACAATAAACAATGCATAAAAAAGGAATTTATGTTTTTTACAGGCCTTTACGAAATCAACATGTAAAAAAAAATTCTCAAATATCTTTTCCAAC
The DNA here is from genome assembly GCA_917563855.2 of Limnephilus lunatus. Classification (NCBI taxonomy): domain Eukaryota; kingdom Metazoa; phylum Arthropoda; class Insecta; order Trichoptera; family Limnephilidae; genus Limnephilus; species Limnephilus lunatus. The sequence goes on along the minus strand of OU830597.1, from coordinate 64,753,616 downwards.
CTTTCCAAAAGCTTTTTCTCAAGTATTTTTAAACTCCTCCCATAAAAGGGCGTGAATTCCGATTTCGATTTTTTCCTGTACTAGTGGATCGCCTTAAGCAACATTTCCGGCTCACTGTGGTAGTAATAGGTGTTTTGAAAAATGTTCTAGTTCTTCGGAACCCAGGAATGGTTTTATTAAAAATTATTTTATTTAATTATTAAATTATATATATTTTTTAAAATATACATATTTATGGGTGCAATACTAAAGGGCCCAACTAAATGGGTTACTAGAAAAATTTAACATCCAATTTTTTACATTAGCTCCACACAGGAGGCCCCGAGGAAAATAATTTCCCTCAGGGCCTATGTCGTCTTAGGGGATGCCATGTGGAGGGTTTTTTGAAGGAAAAGAAGGAGAGGAAGTTCTAGGAAGGAAATGGGTATAAGGGGTGGGTAGGAATCTGGGGGTCAGTGTATCCAGGCGTAGCGACTATCCATTCCTACAACCGCGTTGCAAGGCGATGGGTCGAGTGATTAAAAAACCTCCCTCAACCAGTCTTTCTCGTACCTGCACACCATGTGGCAGGCAGGAAGTCGCATTGGCCGCCAAGATCTAGACAAACCTAACCCCATGAACCCGAGCACCCCCGTTAAGTCACCAAATGTAGCGAACCACTTGGGTTGACCTATGGCAGAGGTGTTATCCAGTAATGGTTACCGGGGTGGCAGTACCCATACCTGCTTCCCAAATTCAAAATTCAATGACATTTCCAAACTTCGCTTTATTCGGGAATGCGATCCTGAATGATCCAGCATATTGATCTATCATTTTCCGTGGCAACCTTTTCCTCGGCTATTCAACCCAGCTCCATTTGGTTTGGACAGGATATTAAGCAGGTAACAGCAGCGTATGTTTTGAACGTAAACCACAGCTATCTCCACTCCTAGCAGCATGCCAAACGGGAGCTGCTGGATTATGAAATTCTGATCAGTTATCGAATTTAATAAACCCCGCTAATTGGAGACAAGAGATTTCATGAATGTTTATGATTTGAATAATATTAACCAACGGTATTCCAACAACATGCTTCAGGTGAGAAAACTATTCAATTAGCAATCCGAATACAAGCTAATTAATTATTGTTTTGCTAAACCTATTTAATTTTCACCACACGTAAATACTATGATTTATATGATCGAAATAAGCATGTACCCGCCTTCATTTCCCCTGGTGCCCTCTTCTATCGGAGGTTGGCTGTCATCAGAGAAATCTTCGCCATATATACGATCTTTAGCCCGGAACAATAACGCGGAACTATACTCGCACCAGTCACTTAGATTAAGAAGCCTTGAAGTGTGGCATCATTCACAGGTGGTGTGTTCATCACTATTCCTCCGGATTATCAATTGGGTAATTTTAAAACCCCCTTCAGAATTTTAGATAACGGATAACTTAGGTAAGTTTGTGACATGATCATAATATTATTTATTATATATTTTAGAGCAAAAATGTATATATTTTTTAATTCATGCAAAAAGAATGTCCATTTGTTACATTTTTTGTTTTATTTATCTATTCATTGGCTCTCCAAAAGAATTTTTCACATAATTATTACAGAAATAATTATTAAATATATACGATTATTATATAATTATTACATTTTCAATGTAGTTATAATGATGATTCTAATTATAGGTGAGAACACCTCAACATTCTTACAGTAAGTAATAATAAGATAAATTACAAGTACATAAAACAAGCAGGATCAAAATCAAATATTAGTAAATATAAACATACACATTTATGTATGTATGTACTTATTAACAATCTCATTTATATGTTCCCGAAAAGAAATTGCTATCTAGAAAGACTTCTTTAATAGATGAAACGGTTACTAAGCAACTATTATTTGGTTTGTTTCAATTATTGGTAGGAGATCTCGGTCTTAGAAATTAAATAAAGTACCTATTTATTCTATTACGGTCAATTACGTACAAGTTTGGTAATGCATTTGAAATTCGAAATTTGAATAGAAAATATTTAATTGAAAGCCTTTGAAAAATCCTTCATTAAGCTACTTGAATTTCAAAAAGTGCAGACTCTACTCAAGTGACGGTTTTTATTTTTTGGCTTCTAAAATGCTCGCTCTCTGAAAGAGCAGATGAAGTAAGCTGATTCATTGTCTGGAAGGTATTGCCTCATTCTAAAGATTCCCCGTTCGAAAGAACAGGAAAAAGACAAGAAGTGAGATCACTATTCCTTTGAAAAAATCCTCTGTCGGCATTTCAAATATCTGCTTTCTTTGCGAGCTTGCAATTGATTCACTTGCTATTGTACACTTTGAATAATAGTCAAATTTTAATAAGCGGAAAAGCTTAATAACATGATAGTTATCCTATTCTGCTAATCCCAATTTCTTTAAATGTGAAAACAGTCATTGACATCAAGCATCGATATTTAACTGGAACCTTTTAACTTTAAAAAAAAATGGGCTGAATGGTCATTTAATGACAATGTCACATTAGAGTTTTTGTAAAACGACCAGTCTTAAACGTCCCTTAGAGCTACAGTCGTACTGAATACAATATTTTCTCCAAGCATTATTAATCGTATGATATTATGTGAATGACAGATAATTAAACTTTTGATACGAAAAGTTTTAAACACTTTTTTTATTTTATTCTATCAAGGGATGAAATATTATAATACTTTAGGAGGGTTGGTTTTATGTATATTTAATCCTGGTTAGGTAAGGATTGCAGCTTACAGCACTTCCAAGATTTGTAAACTGAGCTTCGTGATATTAGGGATATTTGTTGATCAAAACTCTTGATTACTGAAGTTGAATACATTTATAAAAGGTGTTCTTTTTACATCTTACTCATGACTGAGCCTGATACATAACGGCGGGAGGATAGTTAAAACGACCAGTGTAGAAAAAATGGTTTAAAAAAAATATAACGATACGGTGAACTCCATTGTAGAGGTAGACAAGGACATCCGAAGATCTATTATACAAAAAGAAAAGAAATATCGGATATCAGAGTATTTAAGCCGAAAATGAAAACTCGCTGGTCCAAGTTTCCACTGCTTACGTTTTGGACACATCAAGTAAATGCATCAGTAAAGAAAAGGGCATGGCTAGCTGCAGCTAATGGAAGCCCCCACTCTCATATGACTTGAATCAATATAAGTAAAACACCCAACTTTTCTGTTTGAATTGTGAACAACATAACCTAAAAAATAAAGTGATATTTCCATTAAATCACCGAGCAAATTACAAGATTAATTTTAAGTTTTATAAAAAATGAATACTATAATAGTTTTTAATAGTTTCTTCTTCATGGTAGGTATTATAAAATTGAAATCTCTAACTGCACTATTTATAACATATATTTTTTTAATTTATTTTGTACTCTGTAATATTATTTTGTACATAACTTTACTGCAATTTTCTCTCGTATTATTACCGCTGGAGCGACTAAGGTCAAAATTTGGACTGCTTTTATTTTTCTGCGATTGACAGCAGTCCAAAATTGGACCACATTTTTTTTTCAAAGTTTTTGGACCAAAGTTTACGATTTTATAAAAAATAATTATAAATCCTACGAATACGTGATGATCGACAAAAGATAGGTGAATTCATTAGCCATATAGAACTATAATCAGTTTGTACGTCTACATATTAAAATTCGGTGGAATGATTTTTTCAATGAGTGCGGAAAATATTCAAAATGATCTCCAAAAATTCACGAGCAATCGGAGGAAAGAGTTATAAATCGCGCTGTCGCTGGAGTGGTTTTAAACAATACATCGGAAACACATTTAGTTAGGTATTACGTGCGGTATCTTTATAGGCGGCAAACATTACTAGTGCATAGGTTTCACCGACTGACTCGGTTATCTTTATTTTTTATCCTAAATAATATATCATTGACCTGGTTGAGAAATCTCGGTTTCCTCTCTGAACATTAATTTTTCTGTCTGCCATAACGAAATTGTCCTATTATCGCAACATTATTTTGTAAGATTTCAAATATCTTTTATACGGTAAAATCGTGACCGTGCATTAGATCCACTTGAAGGGCTTTACCTTTTAACTTGGAAACAATTTTTAATTTAATTTAACGTATTATCGTTTCTTGATAAAAAGCCTCTAGCCGACTTAATAAAAAAATATACATAGCTCATCTTGAGACCCATGGTACTCAAATATGGAGTTCGAGCATGACGCGGATATTGACTGACTTAGTAATTCTATTTTAATTTAATGGTGTGCAAAAAAAAATACAAGTGTGCAGTTCATAGGCGGTAGAAGTGAAATCTTCAGAAAATTAAAGTGGACAAGAGGGAGGCTTCAAAGAACCGCACTAAGAGGAAACCGATGATTCTCATTATTTCGTAGGTTAAATCCTACATATGTATGTGTTTGGGCTAAAGAAGTTTTCACGTAAAAATAGAATTACCTAATACTACAAAAATGTAACTTCTGCTCTTGGATGAGAAAGAAAAAATACACTGTGTTCTTGTGGATAAGTCTATCTATCGGGATGAGGGATAGACGAAAAATTTGAAAAAATGTACTCGCATGTAGTTTATCAGCGTCTTCTTCATTATATTGTTATGATGTACCTATTTGATTTGTGGTTTCGAGACTTCTGCAACGGGATGAAACGATATCAGCCAGAACTTCTTAGCAAGATCCAGGTGTAAGGAACGCTTGGAATTGTTCTCGAAGCCACCTTTGTTGGACGGCAATTAACTTTTAATTATTTTCTTTGAACACCATATTATATTATGTTAAGCGAATTATCAATGAAATTTTAATATTTATTTAAAAACAAAGAACAGTACATATGAGTAAAATAAAATTTCGTTTGGAAAACCTAGCAACAAAATAGAAAAAAATAGTTTCTTTAACTATATGTAGACTGAAACTAACCTCAGTCGGATGATACGTATCGCTTTTATAGATGCTTTAGTTGCTATAGAGATGTGCGCAGATGGTTCCATGACAGGGGTCCATTAGTATGGAGCCACTATGGCATTTCCAAGTGTGGTATCCGAAGGTAGTGGGGCGGGTATGGAGATGGGGAGAGGAAGGTGGGGAAGTACCTGGCTATTCAGATCTGGTCACTAACACGACTAAAGCCATTTCAAGCAAGTTTTCAATTCCGAATGGTGGTCTTACACCAAGGCTATAATGAGAGCATCTTCCACTCTAGAACGTGCAACAAATAGCTACATATTATTTTTAATGAATTATTTATGAAATCGAAAATTAATCAAATAAAATTAATTTTCCCAAGCTGGAATTTGATCCCGCGACCATCGGATTGCGATTCCAGAACCTTACCCCCTTGAAGACGGATGTGGAGACCACCATCAGATTCAAAATGTTGCTTGTAATGGCTCATCTAATTCTTCCTCTCCCTCGGTTGTCGAGGTCCTATTTATTTCCATATTGTTATGAAGTACTTTCTTGAATCTTTACTTCCAACCCCTGTATGATGATTTGCGCTAGGTACTAAATTCAGTATTATTTTTTGTAATGTTTGCCACACCGACGTTGCCTTGATTGGCCGAGATTTCGGTGGGAGGGGGTAAGTAACGGAGCCGAGAGGCTTCGGGCGCTCTCCAGGGGCTTCTGGTTTTTAGCTTCCCTAGGGGTCGGTCACGACATCCTTCATGGTTTGCTGAGATCCTTAATATCACAACAGTTTTTTATGTTTAGAGATTAAAATAAATTCAGTGATTTATTTCTGACGAGGAGCCAGCTCTGCATATGTAACCCGTGCGAGATAACGTACGTAAGCCTTATTTCATTATGTTATCAATTCATTCCTTTTATTGTGGTTTAAAATCATTAACTTTCCGTTCACAAAGAGATAAAAAGCTTTTTCCTAGAAGCGTAGAAGCATAAATAAATTCATCAGTATTTAAAGCGACAATCAATCTTTTAATTTATTACGCCTTACCTGTATAAATTCTACCAATGAAGCGATAATTGTTCTGAATCAAGTACCCGAGCGGACTGCAAACACGTTAATCTACCGAATGAGCTAGCGGTGAGGATTCGTAAGTATTTAAATATAACATTGTGGTCTTATTCTTTATTAATTTACCAATAAGTCTGTAATCAAGCGGTTCAAAACCGTAATTATGTAGCAATATGTAGATAGACAATTTAGTTATTTTATTTACTGTTATTCTAACCGTTATTCATGTTTCGAAATTACTTGTCAAACACTAGTTTTAGCCGGTAATGTTTTTTTTTATTACTTTATTTAGGTGAAAAATCTTTACGATTATTACGGATAATAAATAGGTCCTTCGCTCTGGCGAGAGATCGCCCTTTCCGTGTGAATACTTCTATATACCCCAAAAAATAATCATAAATTGCAGTAAACCACATTCTCCATCGAAAAGAGATTCCCCTAAAAAAAGCTATTATAAAACCCTTCGGAGGCGTGTCCTGGATTATGGTTATTTTAATTGAAAGGGGGAACTGGGCACCCCACCTTGGGAAAATTAATGAATAATACGGTTTATCTGGATTTTGCATGAAGGTACAGAATGATTATATTATTTTCCCGTGCTTTGGTATTCTTCGGTCGTCCGATGCCGCCGAGTCTACGGAAAACCGTTGACAGTCCCTTCATACATTTTATTATTAGCTGACGTGTACAAACTAAATGGCATTTGCTTGTAGGTATTGTATGTATTTATTTCATAAAATAAATATCACATTTTTTGGTCTTTTTTTCTACATTTTTTCCTACAGTTTATTTCGAAACACACCGCAATGATCTGCAACTTAACGATGAAGAAAAACCACAGAAAATCGAAAATAGGGAGATGGAAGCATACCGACTTTCACCGAGCTATTGAAAAAGTACACCGAAAAGCGATTCTTTGTCTTTTCTGTGTCGATTCTTCATATATAATCGCCTGTCAAATTTGTGTGATTGTCTGTAGCCTGCAATTGCCTATCAAACTAGTTTAAAACACGAAATGCTGTAGGTATACATGATTATTTATTCATTTAATGTACGTTTCAAGTTGTATAGCATGGATTTGACATTTGTGAAGTCTTTCTTTGTTTATTTTTTTTTGTTATGCATATTTAGATTTAGATGTTCCGGGCGTGAAATTCCAAATAAATAAATAAACAAATATTACCTAGTCGTTTTGGCTTCCTTAGTCACGGCTGCTTGCATTTCGCCATGTATCGACTGGATGCCGCAACCCACGATTTTTGGCTGCCTAGTGCGTAAACTTGAATACATTTTCATGATACATTTGAAGATCGTGCTGGCTTGCTCAGACTGGCTGCGGGAGCCTGGCTGCCTACTGCTTTCCTAGTCTACGAGCATAGACATACAAATAACTAGACGAGAACTTACAGATGAGGGGTAAAAACCAACTATGGCGGGGCGAAGAGAGGAAAGAGACTTGTGATTCGCCAATAAATCAACCTAACAGTATATAGGCACCTCGCACTATAATATCACTATTTAGTTCTTGATAGTAAAATCTGCTTTTGAATGAATAGACCTTTTTATATGGGAGCGCGAATTGCATGCCACGGTATGAACAGATGTGTAAAATCCAAATTCGCAAAGTAAGGTTCAGAGTATTTTCATAGTGGAATATTTTGTTTCCGTAGACACTTTTACAAATGTTTCATGATTAACTTGACCCAGTAAACAGCGGCTTTGTGTTTCGCGTCGCTATGTATCTCGATGTCTAAGTATGTGTGGTTACGCCAATACATATACCTACACATACACACACCTACATAGCACACATACATACTGTTACTGCTTGGGATTGGTATTAATATTGTTGCAAATCCTGTCCTACCTTGTTCCCAAAATCCGCACCTATAACTACCTTCACCACGTCAGTCTGCAATCAACAGCCCGCGCCGCAACATACCCTATAGCCCCCGCGCTCCCGCTATCTGTTAACCTAATTCCGCCGTGTTCGCCGTGTACACGAAACGCACGCCTATTGCTGTTTGCAGTGCCAATTGGACGGGGAGAAAGAAGACAAAATTGCCAGCATACAAGTTCTTTATCCTGTTTCGGTGAGTCCTTTCCTTTATATGCAGCATATGTTTTTTCCTCGTTCCAAGCAGTAAACAGTAACACAAAATTCAAGGTCCTTCGTCAGTCAATCTTCGCAAATATCAAATCCACTCTACACACACACAATCTCATTCATCTTGATCCAAACGAGCCGGACATTTTTGAACCATAATATTAGTAGATAATAATCCAGCAGAGTGTGAATACGTTTTTACAATACCGCATATAAATAATTACCCGCATTCCCGCAGTTTGATATACCTACATGAGTAATTTTGTTTCTTTATACCTATCGTATTATGGTTGGAAATAACATATTTACCCGCTATTAGAATAAATAGATACAAGACACTGCTTTGATATTTATTTCTGATAACTCATGTAATTATATCTTGCTAATCAAATCGCATTACCTACCTTATGAATAATACGATTATTTCTTAATGTTCGTATTGTTTATATTATTGGATTACATTACAAATAGAATAATACGATCGTAATATTTATAATTTGTTAATGATAATAAACGCAAAATAAAATAGTGCACGGCGCATCTGTTAACCTTTCACAGCTCACCAGTCAATTTAACCCCGTGCGGTTATCACTGTGAATTAATTAAATATTTATTAAATATTAATTAATTAATTCCGCATAAATAATACAGACACATTATTTTAACCGCAGTTTTAGTTGTTTATCGTCTCATATTTTGTAAAATATAACCGGAATAAATAAAATGGCTACAAGCGCGTCATCCGGGTCGTCTCGGGACGAAAGACGTCTCAAACGTTTAAATGCTAAACTATTAGCTAGCTTTGCAAGCTTACAGTCGGTGTATGACAAGATAAGGAAAGCTTCGGAAAGCATTAGCAATCGCCAATCTTTTTTGTCAGGCGCAACTACTGTTGAAAAAATTCGTTCTGAATTTATAACAATTTTAGATGAAAAAGTGGATTGCGAACTGGAATTGAATCCGGAAGCAATTGCTGAATACTCTCAATTAAATGCATTTGAAGAACTCTTCGGGGTTATTAAATATACCGAAGCAAATATGCTGTCCAATCCAGTTGCGAAACCTCGCCGTCAAATTAAGTTACCGCCTTTGGAAATAGCGTGCTTTGACGGAAAATTAGATAATTGGCCTCTTTTCTATGAAACATATAATTCGGTTATACATTTGAATGATTCTCTGGATAATGCTGAAAAGATGCAGTATCTGATGTCTAAATTAACCGGAAAAGCATTAAATATTTGCAAAACTATTACGCCTACTGGTACAAATTATCAAGTTATTTGGGACGCATTGTGTACTAAGTATAATGATCAACGCGTTCTTGCTGAATCATACTTTGACCGATTGCTGAAATTGCCTCCAGTTAACTCGGCCACGCCCGCTTCTTTAGAGAATTTCGCAGATGCATACTCCGCTAACATCGCCGCGCTGAAGCAATTAAAAATAAAAGACCTCGCAGAATTCATATTGCTACAACTGGGTCTTAAACGGCTTGACATAGAGACTGTAAAGGCTTTCGAATCTTCTATTAAAAATAATGAAAATCTACCTTCCAGCGCGGAACTAATCGACTTTGTAAGACAACAGCAACGAATTCTCAACCGCGCGCAAATTACGCAACCGACCTCGAGCCGCGTTGGCTCAAATATTAATTATACCGCTAAACCGCAAAAAACTAATTCCGCAAAGGCATTTATTAATGTCGAAAAAATCGATAATCACTCCATCGAAATTTGTTTTTGTTGTCAAAAGGGATCGCACCCTTTATACCAATGTTCTAAATTCACAAGTCTAGAACCACGCGATCGATTTAACTTTATTAAGTCATCGAATATTCGAGTTTGTGTGAACTGCCTCAGTACTAGGCACATCACAAAAGCTTGTAAATCAAAGAGTACATGCAAAACATGCGCGCTCAACCATCATAGTTTATTGCATTTCAAACAAACTGATGGGCGAAAGTCACAAACAGACCCAATACCATCTCCCGCGTTACAAGCAGATGCCGATAATGACAACTTAAATTCTTTGAATCCGGTTTCGCTATGTGTAACAAATTCATGCCCTAGTGCAAATACTACTGCACTCTTAGGAACGGCTGTTTGCACTACCAGAGACGCTAAGGGCCAGGTACAGACGTTACGGGCTCTAATAGATAGCGGCTCCCAAAGGGACATAATTACGCGCAAATGCTGTTCACGCTTGAATCTTACGGTGCGGTCATCTCCAAGTACTTACGTCACGGGAATAGGTGACGTAAGAAATGTGACAAATGGTGTAACTTGCTTAAAGTTACATTCCCGCTATGACATCACTCAGTCGTATACGATTAAACCATATATAGTAGAAACTATAACCAGTGAGTTGCCTACTGTTAACATTAACCGTTCCTCTTTGTCGTATCTTGACAATTTGCCCTTAGCAGACACAACATTCTGTACGCCCGGTGAGATTGATATTATCTTGGGATGTGACATATTTGCTCGCATTCTAAAGGCAAACAAAATATCAGGTTCTCTCGGCCAGCCATTTGCTATTGAAACCACTTTGGGATATCTCATCTTGGGTACTGCCCCAACGATGATTGAAAACCCAAGTATAAACGCCACGCAAGCATTTTGTACGTTCACGCAAAATAATGATTTTTGCCTGTCGCGCTTCTTCGAATTGGAAGACATTCCAGATGAGAAGTTTTTAACGCCTGATGAACAAGAGTGTGAGGACATTTTTAAACTCACTACCTCTCGTGACACGGCAGGTCGTTATATCGTCGCGTTGCCTTTTCGAAACAGTCCCTCGGTTCTCGGTGAATCGTTACCCGCCGCCGAACGCAGGTTTCGATCTCTCGAACGCCGCTTGATATCTCAACCCGCAATAAAGTTAGAATATGACAAAATATTACGCGAATACCTACAGAAAGGGTACATTTCGCCGGTCGACAATTCTGACTTACCTCATTACGTTATACCGCATCATATTGTAGTTCGTGAAGATAAACTTACTACTAAAATTCGCATGGTGCTAGATGCGAGTATGAAATCCGATTCGGGTTATTCGCTTAATGACATCCTACATACCGGAAAGAATTTACAAGGTGATTTGTTTCGCATTATCCTCAATTTCAGATTGTTCGCAATAGCTATAACCGCTGACATAAAACAAATGTACCTACAAATCGTAGTGCAAGAAGAATGCCGTCGTTATCAGCGCATGCTGTATAGATTTAACAATAGTGACCCTTTACAATTGTTCGAATTTAATCGCGTCACTTTCGGCATGTCTTGTAGCCCATTTTTGGCTATGCGTTCACTGCGTCAACTCGCAACGCATGAAAAACCTCGTTTCCCACTCGCGGCAAACTTGGTGGAAAATGGCTCATTCTACATGGATGATTTCGTCACCAGTTGCTCATCAGTCGAGGAAGCTACCGAGTTGTCGACGGAATTAATTCAGTTATTCGCTGCCGGAGGATTCGACCTTGTAAAATTCTCTTCTAATTCTCCAAAGTTTTTATCCACGATTCCTACAGCTCGTCGTGTTAAGGAACATGTGGAATTTAATCCCGATGAAAACCTAAAAATACTAGGGCTTCATTGGATACCCGCTTCTGATCATTTTGTATTTGTCGTACACACCGACGAAAGAACGTGTACTAAACGAAATATTCTCTCGACGATTGCTCGTCTTTGGGATTTGATGGGTTTCGCCGCACCAGTTGTATTATTGGCTAAGCTGATAATTAAATCTCTATGGGAGTATAACCTGAATTGGGACGATACTCCTCCTGAAACAGTTGTCACACTTTGGCGACAGTTTAAAAAGGAATTGCCATTACTGCAATCCATTAAAATTCCTCGTTTTTTAGGAATCGAACCCCAATGTGTATTAACGCTTATCGGGTTTTCAGACGCAAGCGAACGCGCATATGGAGGTGTTATTTACTTACATGTTTACTGTCCGAATACTGATAAAACCACAATTAATTTATTATGCGCTAAATCCAAGGTCGCTCCGGCTAAGACGATTTCACTTGCGCGATTAGAACTATGTGGAGCGCTAGTACTTGCACGATTAATGCATACGGTCAGTAATACCTACACATCAAATTCAAAAGCTCATACGACTTTAGCTTTTTGCGACAGCACGGTTGCACTAGCTTGGATAAATTCACCGCCTGCAAAATGGCAGACCTTCGTTGCCGACCGTGTCTCACAAATACAAAACCACCTTGGGGCTGAATGCTTCCATTATATAAGAGGTCAAGACAATCCCGCCGACTGCTTATCGCGGGGTCTTACTCCCGCTCAGCTAATAGACCATCCGTTATGGTTTAACGGTCCCGTATTTGCCCAATTACCTAAAAGTGATTGGCCTTTACAACGTTTTGATACGAAATCGATATCTGATCCACCCGAATTAAAAACAAAAATTTTGATGTCCGTTCAAGACAATAACCGCCCTAAAACAATCGCTCCACCGTTATTGTGTGCACTAGCTTCTCGTGTTAGTTCATGGCCGAAATTAATTCGAATAGTAATTTATGTTTTTCGTTTCATTAAGAAATTACCACGAGCATTCGAATTAAGCCATATCTTAGTTGCAGAAATCGCTGTTATAAATTCTATACAGCAAGAACATTTCTCCGAAGATATAAAGGCAGTCAAAGATGGGAAGAAGGTTCGGCGAGCGATTGCAAAATTGAATCCGTTTCTTCATGACGGCATTCTAAGGGTAGGAGGCAGATTGAGTAATGCTGAAACAGAATTTGACAGTCGTCATCCCATTCTATTACCCGCTCGTGATAATGTAGTCAATTTAATAATAGACTACTATCATATTAAGAACCTACATACGGGTCCTACGTTACTGCTGTCGCTGCTAAGACAAAGATTTTGGATACTTTCTTCGCGCAATTTGGTTCGGAAACGTGTGCATCAGTGCAATACGTGCTTCAAAGTCAATCCTAAACCACAATTCCCATTAATGGGAGATTTACCCGCATGCCGCGTCCGCGAAGCTAAGGCTTTTTTTCATACGGGGGTTGACTACGCTAGCCCGCTTCAAATAATCCCTTATAGACGTCGGGGGGTGCGAAGTCAAAAGGCATACATTTGCTTATTTATTTGCTTGGTGACCCGAGCAGTTCATATTGAACTCGCTTCGGATCTTTCCACCGAAGTCTTCCTCAACGCTTTCAAGCGTTTCCTTTCTCGTCGAGGTCCTGTGAGTATAATGTACTCCGACAATGGGACGAACTTTGTGGGAGCCAAATCCCATTTAAGGTCTTTATTTGCACTTATAGAGTCACCCAATTACAAAAAGGAATTCTCAGACAATCTGTTGGAGAATCGAATCGAATGGAAGATGAATCCACCGCAAGCTCCTCACTTTGGTGGGATCTGGGAAAGTAACATTAAATGCCTGAAAGGTTATTTAAATAAAATAGTAGGCACCTCTCTACTGACTTATGAAGAGATGCAAACAGTGCTTTCTCAGATTGAAGCAATTCTAAATTCACGCCCGCTATCTGTACTTAGCGTTAACGATGTTTCGGCTCCATTGCCGCTAACCCCCGCGCATTTTTTAACGCTCACTCCCTTAAAATCTTTACCCGCTGCTGATTTGTCAGACGAGCCAGTCAACTTGGTACAACGCAAACATCTCGTGGATCGTCTTGTTCAGACGTTCTGGAACCGATGGCGAATTGAGTATTTAAATACTTTGCAAGCTCGCCAGAAATGGAATACAAATGCTAATTCGGTAAAGACAGGCACGGTAGTAATGATTAAGAGTGACAACATCGCGCCCCTTCAATGGCCTATTGGGGTAATAGTCAATGTCTACCCCGGGGCAGATGGGGTGATCCGGGTTGCGGAAGTTAAAACTAACTCCGGAACATACCGCAGGGCAGTCGTTAAACTCTGTCCCTTACCGTCACAATAGATTTAACGACATCTTAGAAGTTAGTTCATAATACTTTAATTTTTTAAAATCAATTAAATTAGTTTCATTGTTAAATAGGTACCAAACCCTACTAGTTTTATCTACCGCAGGTTCAGTATTATTTATTGAATCCTTTCAAGTCATATTTTTCGTTTCAATGTTTTTTATTCTTTTTATTTCCTTGCTATATCAGTCATTTTGACCATTTGGTAAAGCATTTATATAACTTACATAATATTTTCTTAACTTTTACATAATTTATTACATTCTACCGCGTGCCATTATAATTTTGTTTGCGCATTGAAACGTATTGGCACTCTTTTGGTTTATGGAAGTGGATTCTTTCATCCCCTTCCAGGCGGGGGGGATGGTTACGCCAATACATATACCTACACATACACACACCTACATAGCACACATACATACTGTTACTGCTTGGGATTGGTATTAATATTGTTGCAAATCCTGTCCTACCTTGTTCCCAAAATCCGCACCTATAACTACCTTCACCACGTCAGTCTGCAATCAACAGCCCGCGCCGCAACATACCCTATAGCCCCCGCGCTCCCGCTATCTGTTAACCTAATTCCGCCGTGTTCGCCGTGTACACGAAACGCACGCCTATTGCTGTTTGCAGTGCCAATTGGACGGGGAGAAAGAAGACAAAATTGCCAGCATACAAGTTCTTTATCCTGTTTCGGTGAGTTCTTTCCTTTATATGCAGCATATGTTTTTTCCTCGTTCCAAGCAGTAAACAGTAACACAAAATTCAAGGTCCTTCGTCAGTCAATCTTCGCAAATATCAAATCCACTCTACACACACACAATCTCATTCAATGTGTTTCATAGACATACAGCGTCCGTGCGTAAAATGTACGATGAGAGCACGACACTGGTCCGGACACGCCCAGCCGGTTCCGAAAAATGGTTCCAATGGGAGGGGGAAATAACACGTTTTTTAACACGAGTCAATGCAAGCGGCCATTGCAGTAACCAATATCACCAGTTCTGCTAGCCTGGCTTTCTAAGGTGCCTAGTGCGTTAGAAATGAGGCAACCACATACATTTTAGCTAGCAGTACTGCGTGCCTGCAGCCAGAAATCGCCATGATCGAGTGGTTCCCACAGCTGGCGATCTTTGACAGCTTAGCAACTTGAAAACATTTTCATATAAATTTTTATTGAGAATCGTTCGTGACCTAAAACATAAGGGCCTGTTGTACGGTGAGCTTTGTAAGACAGAGCGGGTTATTCGCAAATTGAATTTTAATTTAGTACGCGCCGAAGCGGGAAACGAATTCGCATAAATTATCAAGAGATTCGACCATTGTTTGTTTACGATTCCCGGAGAGGCGTGAAATACTCCGAGATTGCCGATAAAACAAAGAAAAACTAAGGCTTTCAAGGAACTTGTAATTTATTATTAGATTTATGTATGCTAAGGTTGGCACTGTTTTAATTGTTTTAAGACTGCGGCACTGTTCTTGAAATTTCTCTCTTCAGTCTCTAGGTAGGAATTTGATTTACCGGAATATTTCCACTGTCGCCATTTGTTTGAGTATCCATTCTGTCGACATTTTCCCTTTGTTTCATTTAACGCAACTGTAAATTAATTAAAAAGGATTCCGAAAAATCCTATTAATTAACAGTTTCAAATCACCGGTTGGTACTTACTCGTGCGAATACTTTATATAAAACACAAAGTAAAATTCCACATTAAATAAAAGCCGTAAGTATGATCATTTTTAACAATGAATATATTATACTCGTAAATTTTATAATAACATTTTAATTATTTTTTTGGCTTATAAATCCAAAAAATAAAGTTTAACATTTTCCCGTATTTACATTGTTCGGGAATCGGAATGAAAACAACTGCGCCTAGAATATTTAAAATAGTGACCTATTTACGATAAAATTATTTATCATCTTGAGAACCAAGCATAAGTCTGAAAGTTCTATTCTGTTTTCGTGTTCCTACACGTAATTCTGTTTTAATACGTTGGTATACAATTACATGAAAAGAAAAAATGTATAATTTTAACTTGTGTTAAGAAAGAATTAAGGCGATAGCCGCTTTGAGAATCAAACTCGAATCAATTCTTCTAAAGTTGTACTAACCTAGATATTATTGCTGCCACAACAAATCATAGAACATGAATACAAATATGATGCCTCACATTCAATTCCCCACTAATAACAAACACACTGTGATCGTTCAAAAAGTGATATTTTTCTTTAATGTCATAGAAAAACACCCTAATGATGTTACTTCAATCACAACATTAAATTTTTTTTGTTTCTAAGTGGTTTCAGCATAATGGAAACCATATCTACCTGGTCACGATTATAAAAATACTGCCTGCAGCTACAAAAGCAATCATTTCAAATTTAATTGAATTTAAACGCCCATATACAAAATATAATGCCCCCTTGTATGAAATTGAATACATTTCACGAAGAATGGGTTTTTCAAATTAAAATTTTGAACATCTCATGAAAGAATCGTTATTATTATTTGAATGCATCCTCGCTTAGAATCGGTCTTTTATCGTGCAGCGGGGTAGCATGAACCACCATTGCATGCAACAAATTAAGCGGTGAAAGATAATTAAAAATGTCGTCATAAATACCGCATAATTATTCAGTGGGTAAAGAGTATAAAATGGTGGCACCATTAATATTGTCCCGTCATCTATTTAGATATCCGTACCGCTATGATACCGCCACAATACCGCTATGATCCTGCCAGTACCGCTAGTAGCGGAATACCGCTACCTGCCACCGCTTTAATATCATTTTATCTCTTCGCGAATCCTATTCTTCTTGTGGTTAACGATTATGTTAAATTCCGCGAGTTTTTCATGGCCGCTTTTTAATGGCTCTCAAAACTATGTGAAAATTTTTTGGTGGATTTTATTCGAATGTAGGAATGATATTTTCAGTGCTTGTAATATTATTACGAATGGGTCCAAAATTAAAATGGTATTATAGTGGTTAGAGCGAAATTCTGAGATAAATAAATACATTGTAAATGTTTAAAATAAATAATTCGGTACATTTTATTTACTATATTCACCTCTAATTTTATGATGGCATCATTTTGTTGTTTATACCTAATTTATTTCATTTTATTTAAGTACATAAAACAGGCATACCTACATGGATGATTTAAATAAAGTGTATGAGAGATTTTAGAAATAATTAACAGAAATTATGACAAAAATAGAAACAAAAATAATTAGTTAAATATGCAAAAGTGAATGACAAACAAGAATGAGTAAAAGGTAGAACAAAAATATGACAACATTGCATATAACAATATTGCCTGTCTTTGAATAAAGGGCTTCATCACGATATCAGCTTTATATGATTGATGGTAAAATATATTTTTAAATGGGTCATTAAAAATGTCAATTTCATTATTAGAGCAGTGTATACTGTTGTAATATCTTAATGTTCGTAGTATGGGGGAGAAGGTTCCATGACAGTTCATCCTGCGACAATTCATCCGTCGACAGTTCATCCGGCGACAGTTCATCCTGCCGACAGTTCATTCTGCCGACAGTTCATTCTGCCGACAGTTCATCCGGCCGACAATTCATCCGGCGACAATTCATCCGGCCTGATCATTTAGAAGATTTTTTCTTCAAGTAAGTATGCAAAGAGGATATACGGCCGTACAACCAAAATCGATATACTTATATCTGAAGGCATCTTGAGTGGAAATCCGCTGTAACCTAACCTAACCTAACCTAACAAATTAGTCAATTCACCCTAAAAAGATGGTGTTAATTTCAGATAAAAAAGTTATATTGTATGCAAGTAGGAATCTTTACGGTTTTTTGCTAAGCCGACTGCACGTATAAGTATGTCGTATTTTGTTATTCACGCATGCTTCTTCGGAGAGTTGAAATTATTGGTAGTAAAAATATTTTTACAGCGGATTTCCACTCAAGATGCTTTCAGATATAAGTATATCGATTTTGGTTGTACGGCCGTATATCCTCTTTGCATACTTACTTGAAGAAAAAATCTTCTAAATGATCAGGCCGGATGAATTGTCGCCGGATGAATTGTCGGCCGGATGAATTGTCGGCCGGATGAACTGTCGGCAGGATGAACTGTCGGCAGGATGAACTGTCGCCTGATGAACTGTCGCCGGATGAATTGTTGCTGGACGAATTGTCGGGTCACCGGGGGAGAAATATCCTGTATTGGTGTGGTAGGTAGACATATAGAAAATATCTTGCTTCCTCCTTGTTGAATTTCTTGATGGTGTGTTGATGTTAATTTGGGATAAAATGTTTGGTGTATCAACTGATGCATGTATAGTTTTATGCAGAAGCAATTAATCGAAAAGTTTCCGTCTGGCTGTCAGAGAGTGAAGTTTATAGTGTAGAATTCGGTTGTTACAGGTTCGAAATTGATCAGATAAATCTTCGTGATAAGCAATTACATGGGTTAATTTTCTTTGTATGGATTCGATTCTTAAAAAATTAAAATGAAATGTGTAACTTTTGTCCAGCAAAAAAACAGACGCATGAATTTGTACTACTGTGCGAAATGCAAAAAACCATATTGTCTGGAACATCGATCGCCTAATCGCTTCACTTGTGATAACAAATAAATAGACTAACTTTAAAATTTTGTGACAAAAAAATTGTAATGATAAATATTAGTTTTTTATAATTATACTGACTGATATTATATTTTTATAAAAAATGTTTAGTTTTTAAGATTTTTGCAATAATTTTTTTTCATACTCTTAATATATCTTTGTTGTGCCAAAAAAAGTTAGGTATGTGTTAAGTTTAAACCACTATAAGACTGTGTTGATTTAGAAAATATATTTTTTGTTATTGCGTTTAAAAATGCAGAGATTGTTCTACTATGCAAAAATATATATTTCATATATTAATAAAGACACTTGAAAAAAACTACTTGTTATTTTAAAAGTAGCCTCCCAAGCGATCAGTAGTATTAAGCAGTAAAAAAATTATATTTGTTTTCTAGGTTTAAAACAACTGTTCAATGCATATAAACAGTTAGTACGACAAAGATTTGTTAAAAATATGTTATGGTTTGAAATTCCGAAATTATATTTGAACATGATACGAATATAAGCTTTTCGTGGTTTATCTTTACACCAGACACCATCTCACCCCTTCGTCTTCCCTCAGCGTAACGAGATCAAATTAAACATCCCGTATATTTATAATTAGGAATCCGCTTTTCCGTTTCCTGCTGAAGTACATCACCCACGTCGGGGGCTCCAGCGGTAGTTACTTTTTAACATCAATAAATGATGTTCTCTCGCAATAAGCGACTCGGATCGCCGACATAAATGGGTTTATGAACATGTAATACGTAAAAATCATTGAATTAAACTATGCTAGATTATCCTTTAGCTTGTATGGTGTGTAGATATATGTTACAGTTAAAACTGGTTTTTACTAACTTCCTTTGTTAAAACTGAAATTTGGATTGAAATACTGTTTATTAAAATATTAATTAACTGTTAATTAAAAACCTAACCTAACCTAACCAGACCTAACCAGACCTAACATAACCTAAGCTAACCTGATGTCACTCGACCAATCAGAATAAAGCACGATGAACTTTGACATTGGTTGAAACAGTTTTAACTGAATAATTTAGAGAAAATGCGTTTTGCTAGTTAGAACTAGTTTTCACTGATATTCAGCAGTTAATTTTAGTTGTAACAAAGGCATTTCGTCGCCTTAGTTCTTAATTGTCCAAACGACCATAAATAAATTTTAAAAGAGAAGGTTTTCTTTCATTATATCAATGAAACATTATGATAGGTGCTTAAGACCAAACTATTTCCTAAAGGTTAAGATCTCGTTAGTTTAAATAATTTTTAGGTAAGTGATTAACTTTAATTTTTTAAACTTTATTTTTAATTTGAAACTAGAGATTGAACCAAAACTAAGATGGTCGTTTGGACAATTAAGAACTAAGGCGACGATTTGGTGAAAACTAGTTTATACTTGAAAAAACGCGTTGTTACGAAGAACGTGTTTTAACTATAATATATATATATATATATATATATATATATATATATAATCAGATTCAACTAGAACCGCTATTTGAATAGTCATTAAATATCATCGAAAACCAAGAGACTAAAAATTATGTGGACAGCAGTTAATTCTGGGATACCTACTTGGGAAAACCGTTTTGAAAAGAAAGGTGGAATCATTCAGTCATATAATAAGAGGATAACAATAGCTTTTTCTCGATGAAGACGATAGGAAAAAAGGCAGTGAAGAAAATGGCATTTAGAATTGACCGGAAAATCGTTTGAAAAATTAGAGCAGACAGGATTCCTGAAATATTTAAGTGAGGAAGGAGTTGATTGCTTTACTCTGGCATGGAGAATGAAAGCTTTGTAAAGACGATAATATCTTTATTACACTATTACATCGTAATAAGATTGGATATTGTAGTTCGGCATGCAATACCTACCCGTTGCCACACTACAAAATAGAACTATAAAAATTCCATGAATGATTCTGAAATTTTTTTGAATTCGGATTAGAATAAGGTAATTAATTTATTTAACGGTCTGTCTCTTTCCATAAATAAATATTTTTTGTTGAATCGGTTCGAAATAGCATCGTTCACCACAAAGAAATTATTAAAAACAGAATCATAACACGTCAAGAGCTGAAATAGAGTCTGCGATTAATTGATAATCATTCTTTGAATTGGCGAAGAAATTAAATTCAAAATACTAATTTTGGGTTTGTTTCTAATTTAATGAATTCTAGAACTCGGATAGGATTTGAATGGCCTTTGAAAGGGTCTTGGCCCTTGTAAACCACCTAGTGAAGCCAATTTTATTAAATTATACTATAAAATTTAAAAAAGTATCGAAATTAAAATTTAAGTGTCATCATTTTCAAAAATTAAAAGTGTTTGTTTGGAGAATTCAGAAAAGCGATTATGTATCTACAACTACTCGTAAAAAAATATATTTTTAACAGAAAATATTTTAATTGAAATTTTCAAAATCGGAACTAATTTGTTGAGAATTCGGACTATCCGTGAATTTGCACGGGTCTGCGCTGGAAATGCATTTGTTCGATTGTAAAAATTCTGAATCATAATTACCAAATAGATAAGAAAACCTGTGTACATTTTTAATTTGTGGTGCACCTTTTAAAAATGTACGAATGATTTAAAACTAAATAAAAGTTAAAAAATATATATCCGCACACTTCACATAATAATATAATTGTACTTCTTCAAACACAACAAAATTGAAGAAGTGAGCGTTGCTCACGAAACATGTTGGTTTTTATAAATAATAAAAGTGGTAATAATATTACTTCGTAAAAAATGTCCCATTCGCGGTATTGTACATCAAAAGACGATGCATATTATACTAACGCAAATCTGAATTCTAGATAAATCAGGTACAATTTCCTAAACGCAGTATAAATAATTTTCTGTTAAAATATTATATTAATGTTAGAGTTAGTTATCGCTTGTCAGAATTCTTCAAACAATCAGTCTTAATTTTGATATAGATAAAAACTTTATACACTAGATTGAAAGGAAATTCCAAGATTTATGCAAGAATAAATTCACGCAACTTTTAAAATTTTTTTTTATTTTAAATTGATTTTTTTAATGTGTTATTGCCAATACCTATCAGTAATCAAGCATTTGTTGGAAGGTTATCTTTATATAGCTTACTTGAACCAAAACTGCACTGTAAAAATAAAGTAAGGTTTTTATTATAAGGTACTTTCCTATATACAGTTACGGATCAGTAACATTTTATTTTTTCTCCTTATTACTTAACTTAATATCTATGTATACCAATGTAATTATCTGTAATATGTATGTATGTTGAAGAATAGAAATAAATAAATAAATAAATAAATAAATATTACAATAAATAATTATTGAGATGGTTTGTTTGTTTTTCATCGCTGCTTTGTATTTTTTTTGTTCAATTCACCCGTTTATAAAATTAATCCCTGTTGCCTACCTCGTTGACTTGAGAATAAAATAGTTTGTCATCGCCAATCTTGTTCATTTTAAACCTACGGCAAATAGTAACGTTGTAATAGCTATCACTCAGCCCGCGAGGGAACCCCAAATGTAGGCTTAATAAAACGATTAAGTCGATTGCCATTCAGCTTCTTGCGACATGTAGAACATAGAATCGTCATTAATCAGCGGGGGCCGCGTGACTTATCTCCTTTCCCTTCCCACCCCTCCCCTTCCTCTGCGTCTGCGAGGGATGGAGGATAAGACGCTCATTAAGCAGTTAAATTTATCTTAGCTTTCATATTTTGACACGCCCAAACATTCTCGGGTTCAACTGCTGGATGTGTAAGATAATCTGTTACCCCGATATCGCCAATGAGGCGCTTCCACAAGATGCATCGTTTTGGTAATATACTCAAACATTCGAGCGCTTCCAGTTGAAATATTTATCAGGCGTTTACGGATAAATTAAGATAAAATAATATATTGCAATGGTCATAATACGATGCAGGATTATTTTTTTCCATTCTAAAAGTAATAAAACTTTTTGATATTACGTTGGTATTTTTTTTATTTATATGAATACCGCACAAGAGTCCCAACTGCTCTCGTCTGAAGCCTGTGAGACTATGGCATCCCCAATTGGGGTATGTTGTGAGGCTGAAGGTAGTGGGAAGGGGAAGAGGAAGGTGGAGAAGTACCTGGCTATTCAGATCTGGTCACCAAACACGGCCTAAGCCATATCAAGCAACGTTTTTCTGAATGGTGGTCTTACACCAGGGCGATACTGAGAGTATCTTCCACTCTGGAACGTGCCGCAAATATACCATATAATATTTTAAATGAATAATTTGTGAAATAATACAAATTAATCAAATAAAATTTATTGGCCACGCCGGGATGCGATCCCGCGACCTTCGGTGTGCGAATCAAGAGCCTTACCGCTGGACTAAGCCGGCCGTCAAGTGGTATGCGATGATGGAATTCATTTAACCTTAAATATTCTATTTTTGCAATATTTAGGATGTTTTTTACACAGGTGCAAGATGTATTTATTTAGTGTTTATTTTAGTAGAATATATTATATTTAAAAAAACCTAAAGAAAATTCGTTTTTTTTTCTGTTACTGTTCCACTAGGGATATTCTGTGTTGATATTTCTATTAGTACAACAGCATTTTCAATGAAATGGATTTTTTTAATGATTTTATTCTGAAAGAACTATTTCCACGTATGTTTACTCTATCTAGTATATTCATTATGTCATTGTAATTATTGTACTCTAAAATTGACATCTGCCATAGATCACCCCAAGTCGTTCGCAACATTTGGTGACTTAGCAGGAGTGTCTGAGTTCATGGGGTAAGGTTTTTCAAGATATTGGCGGCCGATGGGTCTGCCCACCTGAGGCGTGGTGGGCCAAATCGAGACAGACAGGTTGACTAGGTCTTTTGACCTTTCCAGCCTTCAGCACATTGACGACTTCCGTAGTCCAGTGGCTAAGACTCTTGACTCACAATCCGGAGGTCGCGGGTTCGAACCCGGCGTGCGCAAATAAATGTTATTTGATTGATTTGTGTTATTTCATAATTAATCAATTACAAATAATATATAGTATATTTGCAGCACGTTCCAGAGTGGAAGATACTATCAGTATCGCCCTGGTGTAAGACCACCATTCAGAATTGAAACGTTGCTTGAAAATGGCTTTAGCCGTGTTTGGTGACATAAATAAATATTTTTTGTTGAATCTGTTCGAAATAACATCGTTCACCGCAAAGAAATTATTAAAAACAGAATCATAAAACGTCAAGAGCTAAAATAGAGTCTCCGATTAATTTCTTTGGATTGGCGAAGAAATTAAATCAAAAATACTAATTTTGAGTTTGTTTCTAGTTCAATAAATTCTAGAACTCGGATATGATTTGAATGGCCTTTGATATGGTCTAAGCCCTTGTTAACCACCTAGTGAAGCCAACTTTATTAAATTATACTATAAAATTTAAAGTAATGTATCAATATAAAAATAAATAAAAAATGTTGGTGTTATCATTTTCAAAATTGAAAGTGTTTGTTTGAAGAATTCAGAGAAGCGATTATGTATCTACAACTTCTCGCAATAAAATATATTTTTAACAGAAAATATTTAAATTGAAATTTTCAAAATCGGAACTAATTTGTTGAGAATTCAGACTATCCGTGAATTTGCACGGGTCTGCGCTGGAAATGCATTGGTTCGATTGTAGAAATTCAGAATCATAATTACCAAATAGATAAGAAAACCTTTGTATATTTTTAATTACACCTTTTAAAAATGTACGAATGATTTCAAACTAAATAAAAGTTAAAAAATATAAATCCGCACACTTCACATAATAATATAATTGTACTTCTTCAAACACAGCAAACTTGAAGAAGTGAGCGCTGCTCACGAAACATGTTGGTTTTTATAAACAACTAGCTGGGTTACCCGGCTTCGCTCAGGACAATAAGATAGTGTTCTGGAATGTTGCACAATGATGTTCCCGATTTCCTATTCCTGATCATTCCACTCCTTCCACAACTTTCTACAGCTCTATGGAACCTTCTAGAACTTTCCGGAAGACTGTTCTAGAAATTTCAAGAGGGCGTAATTTTCAGCCCTTATATTTTTAAAAGCACGGCCTTTAGGTAAAAACGGATACCCTTATTCCCTAGGGGGGATAGAGATCTACCACACCATATAACTCCCTTGATCGAACCGGGACTCGTTTCTGAGTTTTTGCGAGCTGCACGTTTTTTGGACTTTCTTTTATAATACATGCCATATTCAAATAAATAAAATGTTACTCCTTACATGTCCTTTCCCGTGCGTTCCCCCCCAGCGTTCCACTTCCACCTTCCCCGCCACCGCTCTCCCGCTCCCCCGTCCCGTCAACCCCCCTGGCACTGCCGAAACTTTTTCTAATACTAACATTTTTAAACTCGTGATATCTTTCTAATTAAATATCCGAATTGAAAAATTCAAAAAGTTAAATAAAGGTATTAAAGCTGTCTTGAATACGAAGTAATTTTTTTTGATAAGGATTAAAACCAAGATACAAATAAAGAGCCTTTTCAAGCGGCGACATATTAATTAAAATTTTTAAATAAAAGATTACTTATTGTGGCATAACCATAATAGTTATATGCTGTTGCGACTTTTTTTGTAAATAATGATGTGTTCTATAAAGTCGTAGTACATTATTTTATTCTATCATCTATTATATAATATAGCCTATGTCACCCAGAGATAGTGAAGCTTCCCAACAGCGAAAGAATTTTTCAAATCGATTCAGTAGTTTCGGAGCCTATTCGATGCAAACAAACACACAAACAAACAAACAAATATTCCCTCTTTATATAGTGTGTTAGATAAAAGTTTTAAAAACTAACAATTTCGAATATAATTGTACTTTCTAAAAAAAATAATGACTAATATCGGTGGCTACTTGATCACTTACATATATATATATATTGCATTACATATAGATATATGTTGCATTCCAATGCTACAACACTGCGGTCGTATATTTTTGTATAGTGCACTGCCTCGGATACCGTGTATTGTTATTCGCTTCATACCCAAAGTACCTCGCCCGTGCGGGTGGGTATTAGAAAGAACATGGAGGACATTCTCGAAGACATTAAGAGTGATATCGCAAAGATAACATCTGTTAAAGATTCTAGAATAAAACTGAGTTTGGAAAACAACTTAAAGAAATTAGAAGAACAAATAAAAACAGAAAATCTTCTCTTACAAAAAAAAATCATTAATCTACAAGAGCAAATTATAACAAACAATGAACACTACAGTGAGAAATTAGAGAATTTCGCGACAAAAAATATAAAAACATATGCGCAAGCCGCTACAATAATTAATAAAATCGAGAAACAAACTCCACAAAAACACAGCCATCATTATTTCAACAACTAAAAACTTGAAGGCTGAAGAAATGAGAAAAAGAATCGAAAAAAACATAGATGTAACTAAAATGCAAGTCGGTGTAACTGAATTTAAAAAAATTGGTGATCAAAAACTCATAATCTCATGTGTAAAAAAAGAAGACGCACAAAAATTGGTCACAAAAATAAATGGAACATTCGGCGAAGATATTAACGCTGAAGAAACAAAAAAGAGAAAACCAATAATGATCGTAAAAAGATTACAATCAAATTTAACAGAGGAAGAAATTGTTTTAGGCATAACCCAGCAAAATGAGGGTTTACAAAATTACTGTAAAGATGATTTTAAACTCATAAAAGAAATCAAACTCAAAAAATTTGACCAACAAAAGACGTACTTACAAGACGTTTCACACTACTGAATACAAACATCAGGAGCCATAAGGAAAATCCTTCTTAACTTTGAAAAAATAAATATAAAATACCAAAGAGTCCCAATTGATGACGTTAGCCCCCTGACGCAGTGTTACCACTGCTTGAAATATGGACACACTGCCCTAAGATGCCTAAACAGAACACAGCCACCTACCTGCCCCCACTGTGCACAAGACCATACCCTAGAAAAATGCACAGAGAGAAACAACAAACCAACCGCTTCAACTGTTCCAGCAACAATAAAAAATTCAGGGCGAACATCTTGGAAGACCACCGTGCTGATAACTTCAATTGCACATACAGGCATAAAATGCTTCAAATTGCCAAAGAGAGAATAGATTATGAATGACACAACACAACTTTTATTAATGATAAAAAAAAACACAAAGGCTTTCAACAAATCCGCCCTCCAAAAAATCCTATCCCATCAGTGCATTAAACAAGTGTATTCATGGCCACTAATGCATTCATTATTATTATTTCTTCGAAATGGATGATTTCGTGATAAATGCTATAGATAAAACCATGTCAATAGACGAAAGAATTTATACATCAGTACACGATACAAACAACATTTTAGCGATGAATCCCGAAGTTAGCTTAATCATATTTCATATGAATGTAAGAAGCATCGAACGACATTTAGACGAAATCCTGGTAACAATAAAATCACTTAATAGACTGGACTGCATAATATTAACAGAGACGCACTCATCGAGCGATATAAACTATAATATTCCGGGTTATACATACTATGCAACAAATACCCGAATTAATAAGAACAGCGGAATCGCAATATTTATTTCAAATAAATATGTTGTGACTTTTAACAGAGAAATCCAAATGCACAATGTAAACATCCTAAATATGGAAATCAGTTACCAAAAGTATACATTTAGCATATTCGCTATATATAGAACTCACGCCTCAATATTACCAATATATGTAGATGATCTAAAACGCATTCTTCTTGCGAACAGAAATAAGAAAACCATTGTTGTCGGAGACATTAACCTCAATATTGCAAATGATTATTCGTCTAATGATAAAGATAATTATCTTAATATGATGGCAGAATTAAATTATATATCGTGTATTAACTCATTTACGAGAATGATTCCAGGTCAACGACCTTCGTGCATAGATCATGTTTTCACAAATATTCAAGATATAAAAAACATAGTATCTGCAGTTATACAAACGACAATCACAGATCATTTCGGGTGCATTTTTACCTACAATTACGAAAACAAATATTCACCATTACCAACCCAAACTCCGGAGAATGAAAACAGCCAACGCAAAATGATCAACATAAATGCCTTAGTACATAATCTAGATAAAGAGAAATGGCTCGATATTTTTAATTGTAATGATACGAACAAATGCTTCGAACTATTTGAAGAAAAATTATCAATGCACGTAAGTACTGCATATTCTATTGATTCCAGAAAACAATCATCAAAATTTAAACCGGTTAAACCATGGATAACTTTTGGATTAATTGTATCAATCAGACACAAAGAAACAATATACAAAAAAATAATCCGACAACCTACAAACGAAACCTTAAAAAAATACCTAAAAGCATACAAAAACAAACTTACGTATTTAATAAAAACCACAAAAGATAATTATTTTCGGCAAAAACTAGAAGCAACGGAGAACGATGCAAAAAAAGTCTGGAATATTATAAATGAAATCATAGACAAGAAAAAACACAAAAAAAATGAAATACATAGTATTACACATAACAATATCAAAATACGATGCAAAGAAAATCCATCGGCTGCCGCTAACATATTTAACAACTTTTTTGCAAATGTAGGCAAAAACCTTGCAAATCAAATTAAAAAAATACCGTCTAATGACGAACAGAACATTAACGCCAATATGTTAAACAAAATTAACATGTTTCCTCTCACTTCAGCACAGGAAATCGAACAAATCATTTCAAGCATGAAGGGAAGATCAGCACCAGGTTTCGATGGGGTTACTGTCGAAACACTGAAAAATATCAAAAAACATATTTCAAAACCATTAACACATTTAATCAACACTAGTCTTCAAAGCGGAATATTCCCAACGATATATAAACAAACCATCATCACTCCAATTCATAAATCTGGCAACCCAGAAGAAGTGACAAATTATCGTCCAATATCGCTGATTTCAAACATTGCTAAAATCTTTGAAAAAATTATCAAAAAAAGATTGACTGAATTTATTAACAAAAATAACATAATACACGACAACCAATATGGATTTATGAAAAATAGAAGTACCCAAGATGCGATTGCCAAACTATCGAACATTATCCAGAACACATTAGACAAATCTTTGAAATGCCTCGGAATCTTCATAGATCTTAAAAAAGCTTTCGACAGTATTTCTCATGATAAACTTATTAAAAAATTAAACTGTATTGGGATAAACGATAAAGCTCTAAAATGGATAAAAAGCTATTTATTTGAACGACACCAAGTAGTCAAGATAAACAACTTTCTAAGTCTACCACTAACAAGTAATTTCGGGATACCTCAAGGCACAGTCCTAGGCCCCCTACTATTTATAATTTATGTCAACGACATTTTCAAACTACCAATTAACGCAGACATAATATCATATGCCGACGACACAGCTATCATAGTGAATGGGATCGACTGGGATATAGTAAACGAGCAAGCAAATAATAGCATGAATACCTTAAAACACTGGTTTGATACAAATCTTCTCTCATTGAACACTAACAAAACATACTACATACACTTCTCAATTAACAAACTAAAAACACTCCCCAACACTAAAATAATTATCCACAACAACAAATGTAATAAAATCACATGTATTCAAGACTGTTCAACGTTGAAATCAGTATCAGAAACTAAATATCTCGGAGTGATAATAGAACAACATATGAAGTGGAAGAGCCATATCTGTGAATTGGTTAAGCGTATCAGAAAGTGTATATATATATTCATAAGATTAAGAAATATTTTAAAACTCAACAATCTAAAAAGAGTATACTATGCACTAATCCAGTCATTAATTCAATATGGAATTATTGGATGGGGGAGGTCTTACAACAATATTCTAAACCCGATCAAAGTGATCCAGAAGCTAATCATTAAAGTAATCCTAAAGAAACCCTCCACATATCCAACAGAAACGCTTTTCGCAGATTTTACGGTGCCTCGAGTAGAGAATATCTTAAAAAAAAATGCAATTATCCAAATTTACAAAGATAATATCATCAAAAAATTTGAAACCTACCAATCAATAAGATATCAAGACAACATCAAAATACCAAAATATAATACCAAACTAATGCAAAACAATTATATCTACTTAGGAATAAAGTATTTCAACAACCTTCCAATTGAAATAAAAAAAACCAAAGACATCAATAAACTGAAACTCAAACTGAAGCTACACTTCATCAGGAATAATTAAAACTAAATTATTACCTGTTTTTCTCTTTCTTTCTATTTATTATAAATTATATTCATCTCTATTTTATTTAGATTTTTCGAATTTCGTACCGTATCCTATGTATGTACACCTACACATATTGATGATCCAGAAGGCTCAATTGTTCGTATTATATACTTACCTTTTGCATAATGTTATTCTATTTCTGTTATAATTAGTGTAACTCGCTCATCAAGCACAAGAACTAGCTTCTTCTTTGATGAGATTGCAATTTTAAATAATTTCTGTACCGATATGTAATTTATGTAACACCTTTGTACACTTATATATCTATATTAAATAAATAAAAAAATAAAAATATTAATATAATATGATTAAATTATTAACGCATCAATATCTACATTCTGGGCCACCTGAGCTAGAAAGTTCAAAGTTCTTCGCTTTCTGTCTCAAATAATGACACCGAACTAAGAATGTGGTTGGTAATTATTGTGACACGGCCTACCTATCACATAAAGCTCGGCTCGGTGTGTTATTTCAAACCCAACTCAATCCGGCCATTTTTTTGGTGACTTTAATGATGCAGCATGATATTTGTATGCTTAAAATACTCGATGATTGTTGAAAGATTTTACAGAACAGCTTACAATGAAATATGGAAGTAAATATGACATAAAGTCCTTTGTAGGTAGATGATATTTTTATAAAAAAATTTTTCAAAGCGTGAAAACTTAATTCAACGGAAATATAATAATTAATAACTAATTCGGGAACCTTTCTCTCTATTGTATAAACAAAATGTAAGCAGGTACCTATCAACAGCATCAAACACACTATGAATAAAGATAGTGATTCCGTCTTACTTTTGCATGTATATCAGTATTTTTTCAATAGCATCCAAATAAATCCGTTCATGATTATATAAACCAGCTCATTCACAAACACATTTTTTCTATGAAAACATTTTTTTCATGTAGATATTCTCTGTAATGTCAAAACGGAAACTCAAGCTCAAACTTTTGACTTTCCGAAGAACTTTATCTTTATGGTACCTTCCAGGCAAGTTCACATGTAAAAAAATGTGGAAGAATTTTCAAACCTACTCGAAGGCACTTACAGGCTTTAAGTTGTGTTATTTTCTTTATATTTACGAAAAACAGGTGTGCGCCGTGACTTTTCCGAAGTTGGAGGATTTCCGTGAAAACTTTTTTTAAAATCGTATTTTGCATTTTTTGCGAAAATGAAAGGCCCATAAAAACTCTGAAATTAGTTTTCGCAGATAAATTTGCAAACGATTTTTAAAATTATTTAGTTCATGATTTTTATAAATCACATAGGTATGAGGGTTGGTTTGGATTCTGCTTCGTATCCATAATTTGTAAACATTCCTAAAATGGCAGCCTGAACTCGGTTCGTAGAGATTGCCAGATATTATGTGGCTTACATTTACAGCGGCCATTATGCTGGGGTAGCGACCAACCATTTCAAAGTGCAAAATAAATTCAAAAAATTCACGATCTAAAAGCCTTCATGACTATTTTTTTTCAACTTGGAATTCCCCTAAAAAATCGGTTATGAGACGAAATAAAACAGAC
Source organism: Limnephilus lunatus (assembly GCA_917563855.2). Taxonomy (NCBI): domain Eukaryota; kingdom Metazoa; phylum Arthropoda; class Insecta; order Trichoptera; family Limnephilidae; genus Limnephilus; species Limnephilus lunatus. The sequence goes on along the minus strand of OU830597.1, from coordinate 64,722,167 downwards.
ACAAATTTCACTTGGTAAGAAGGGCAGAAATTATACGTGGTTAGAATTACACCCACTGTATTTACCATAATATGTCAAAAAACCTAACCGAATCTATTTTTTTTTTTTATTACAAAATGTATTTTTCCTACAATAAAATTTAAGTCCATAAAAAAATGATTTGATACAGATTGTTTATCACGTGGAATTTCAGGATGGGTAATTTAAGTAGATGTTATTTCTCTCCATGCATAATTCTGACCTTGGGTAACTTGGCAGTGTAGGTTTTTTTTACATTAGCTCCACACAGGAGGCCCCGAGGAAAATAATTCCTCAGGGAACTAAAGTCAGAAATCAATTCCTGACAAACCCTCAGGGCCTTTGTCATATTTGGGGGTGCTGTGTGGAGAGTATTTTTAGGGAAGGGAAGGAGAGGGTGGGCAGTAATCTGACGTCAGTATGTACAGAATAGACGGACGATTGAATTCATCCCTTCCACTGCGGTCCAAATAGTGCTGACAGTCCTGCTGGAGAGGTTAAAGATCTCCCTCAACCACTCTCCCGATCCGACCTACCACAAACCTAGCCCAATGAACCAGGGAACCCCTGCTAAGTCACCAAACCTTGCTAACCATTTGGGGTGACCAATGGCAGAGGTGTTGATTATCCAATAAATGGCTCCCGGGGTGGCGGTACCCGTACCAGCCTCCCAAATTGATAGAAAATATTGTTACGTGAAAATGACGCCTACATAATTTCGTCTTGATACATAGAAATTCATTTCGTAAAAAAAAAACCACCTTCTGCATCTTCTACCATATCTGGATGTTTAAAGCTATGTATTGGTATAGAAAAAAAAAAAATTATATGAATACCGCACATAATATAATATAGGTAATAAATATGTATAAACTTAAAAGGGCAAATAATCAGCTTTGCTGTAATCCATTAACACTGAAAACACGGTTCTTTTTATATTGACAGCAAAGGACAATCGGACTCCAAATATTCAGCACACACACACAATTGCACCATAGGCTCATCTCCCCGTTCCTATCAGAAAATAGAAAGGGTGGAATCAATAAAATACTTAGGGTTACACATTGACCGCGTCTGTCCTGGAAATCTCAAATGGAAAAACTTACGTATGGGCTAGGATATGTAAATTTATATATATATATATATATATATTCAAGATCTCTTGGTAATAAATCAATCAAATCGATATACAATACTTCTTGTGAATCCATAATTTCATATTGTATGTATATTTTTTTGGGGAGCTGCAGCATCCTCAATACTTTTTTTTTTATATACATTATTTTACATTTCATAGTACAATCCAGTAATGTTGGCCTCACTGTGTGGCTTACCCGTGCTGAGTCCTCCATTTTATAATAATAAAAATATACGTAATACATTTGAAATAAATATATGTAGATAATGTCGTTGAAGAAAAAAAACATAAGATTATGATAAATTTAAACTAAAAATTAAGATTTAGATTTAAATTAAAATTTAACAAAATTAAATTAAATAAAGTTAAAATCGGTATTATTATGTGTTGTGTGTTTGTGAGTGGTCTGTGTTTTCTACTGTTTTTTTTTGTGTTTCGTGTATGTTTTATTATTTTATGTTATGGAATTTTGGTAATATTGTCTTTTTGGTTTTTTAATCCATTTTGTAATTTTGTGTCTGAATTTATTTTTATTTTCCTCAATTTTATTTTCAAGTGTTTTGACTGTTTTTTGCCTCTGTTGCCTCTCGAAAGAGCACAACGAGCAGTAGAAAAGATTATGATAAACACATTTTACAGATATCCCACAGAAGCACTATATAAAGAATGACAACTCCTCTCGGTCTCTCGGTCTGTTTATTTATTGCGATGAAACACCATGAAGACCGTCCCAACCTAAACAAATCAGTGTCTCACGACTGCAGTACTAAAAGTGATAACGGGTCTTCTGCAAGTTCCCTTCACTTGTACAGCATTCAGAAAGAGATCACACACTTTCCTTAGTCTCTTCACATACAATGGGCCAGATCCCCAACTTAAAACATATTGTAGACGAAAGGTTTAAAAAAAAACGTATTTTAATTGATCTGTCGACGGCTGAAAATATCATACATTCCATCATGTAAATTTAATGTATTCATTAGTGTTTCCTTTTTACTCTGGACTCTCCTTTTTTTTTAAATCACTGTTTTTCGACTCTTCTTATTGTAAATTTTCTAAATATGCATTGACCATTAATAATTTCTTCAATAATCGCTTAATCACTTCGTGGCGTCATTATTATTCCCACTATTTAAATAGTAGATAGTATTTAAAAATCATTTTATTTTCATATATATGACTACTTAGTAATTAATAAATGCAGCTTTTTATTTCACTTTTTTTTACCAACAATGTAATGTAATAATAACTATAAAATAAAATTTCAAAAATTTCGAAATTTTTAAATTTTTTTTTTTACATTATTTTATACAAAACAATAGTCCTTTGTTTATAAAAGATTCCGAAATAATCAGTTCTTAAACCACAAATCCAGGAAAATTTTGAAAAACCTTTATGTCGTGATTATTTACGGTGCTCCAGATTTTATGTCCGGGTTGAATCTTTCCCAAATGAAAGACTAAACCCTTCCACACACTTTTCCACAAATGAATATCTAGTAAATTAACGCAATGTAAGTGCACTATATAAGAATAAAACAATACAAGAACAATATGTCAATCCACCAGAAACATAATGGGAAAATATTTCACCGACTCCAGATATTTTCATATCAGAGGGTTCGGCTCTGATGAAATCCTAACTGGTCCGATAAATCCTACTGATCCCTCAATATAAATTTTTAAAAAATCTTTCGTAATCATACATGTATTTAAAATGACCGACTTTTGCATTTTTATGTACAAATTTTTTGACAAATCTAATACGCCTAAATTTTGAATGAGAGAGCTAGGTATAACGCCAGTAGCCGAAATAACAAATGGTAATATTTTTATAGTCTGAGAATGCCAAATTCTTTTAATTTCATTTCCTAAATCTGTATATTTTCTTATTTTTTCAGAAACAGTTTTCTGAATATTACAAGAATTTGGAATAGCGACGTAAACCTATATCGGGTCTATTATGACTAATTGTTCTGTCTGTCAGAATAGTTTTATCATAATAAATTTTATAAAATTCATTTTCTAAAAATGAATTTGGTTCATATTCATAATATGGTACATTACGGCAGTCAATCAAGTTATGTTTAATAACCAAACTTTGGTGAATTATTTTTAAAACTTGATTGTGCCTAAATGTATACTCGGACGGCGCTAATACAGAACATCCCGATATAATATGTTCTATAGTTTCCGGAAAAGCCAAACATTTTCTACATAAATCATCAATTTGATTTGCATCTTTGATGATATGCTTCCTATAATTTTTAGTATTAATGACTCTATCTTGTATGGCAAGCATAAAGCCTTCTATTTCTGCGCTCAACTCTCCAATACTCAACCATTTGTTTGACGAAAATTTGTCAACATATGTTTGGTTGAGATAATTGAAGTGTTTTGCGTGAAGAATTTTATTTGACCAGGAATCTAATAATTCCTGGTTGGTATTTATAAGAATGCTGGCATTCTCGTCGTATAAATTTAATGGTGAAATATTTCTATCTGCCTTGCAAATTATTTTGTGCATTTCTGAACTATCAGCTTTCCTATGGAAAAAATTTCTTAGCATTTCTACCTGATTATGTTTTAAAGATGTTATTTTGACTATACCTCTACCTCCTAAATTTCTGGGTAAATTAATTCGTTCTACAGCTGAATTTGGGTGATGGCAATGAAATTTTGTTAATGTAGTTCTAATTAATCGTTCTAAGCTATCTAAATCTGTATTAGACCATTTAATTATGCCAAATGAGTAAGTTAATAGAGGTATTGCCCAAGTATTTATCGCCTTTACTAAATTTTTAGCAGATAGATTGCATTTCAAAATTTTTTCTGATCCTAGTTTTAAATTTAATCGTAATATCATTTTTTATACTAGTATGATCTAATCTATTTGATTGCGGATATCCTAAATATTTATAAACCTCACCCCCTTTCATACTTTCAATTTTGAAATTTCTAAATATACCCTCGTCTCCATCTACAATTTTACCTTTCTCTATATGGATCGTTCTACATTTATCTAAACCAAAAGTCATTTTAATATCATCTGAAAATTTATTATTATTATTCGTGATGGTTAAAATCGTAACTACTATTGATGCCTTACCGGATCTCACCCGCGAATATCAAATTCTCGTTAATCGCGTCAAACGCCTCACTCCAATCCTTTTCTATTCATTTTTGTAGGTCGAATAAAGTTTAAAGTATAATCACGCTGTGCTAAATATTAAGCGATTGTGTATGAAAAAAAGTTTCAATGAAAGAGCAGTTCTGCATTGTGGAAGGCTGTTTCTTTATTCACGTTAATGAGATTAAAGCCATCAGTGCGTGGAACAATGACACGAATGCCGTTAGTTACAGCTCCCTCCATTCATTTGCAGATTTCATCTCTTTCTCGAAATTCATTTCCTTTTGACCTTTGCGCTTCTCCTGTCATCTCGCCCAGGGGGTTACTTTTTTTGTTATTGTGAACCGGTTTTTTTCTGACTTTATTTCTAGTTGTAAATATGAAGAATGCTATAATATTTTTCAAGCGGTTTCTTTGAGTGTATACAAAATTCTTAACGCTCCATACCTACCATATAGATCAGAGATTCTCAAGCATATTTAATTTTGCTGCCACCATCTTTTTTAGTCGTTTTTTCCTCATTTATCTCTATTGATAATATCAAATAGATCTTTGAAAATACATAATGCAATATTATTCATTAAAATGAAAATATTTACTTTTACCGAGCTAGATCATTATTTGATTCCCTATGATGATTATCGTGATTAATTTTTGAAATATTACGCCGTGTTGCGCATATTCTTTTAGCAAATGTTTTTGAACGCGTTACAGTGTCCACCGTCATGGACAATGTAAAGCTGTCCGAAACGTTGACTAAAAAAGAAGGAAGCGTTAGGTACTTGGCACAATTACTCCTATATTATTCACGATAATACTTTTGACCGAAAATCTCAAATAATCACATTTCCATGATTTTTTTTTTAGATTTGTTTATTTCACGAAAAATATGTACATTTTTTATTATTTTTTCACCCGCCATGATAATGGTATCCCTGTGTTATGGCAGGTGAAGTTAACAGATTGGAATTATTCATAATATGCTTGACAATAATAGTAATTCATTAATAAAAAATATTTTACATTTAAATTAGGAAAATTAGATAGGGTTGTGGGAAGATAATATGAAGGTACTCAAAGATTAGATTGACGAAGTGTAAAATGTATGGGTATTTTGATTGAAATGCAGATGTAAGGTCCCATAGCGTTGTTTCATGTTTTTTAAGTAAGGAGTCAGGATTCGGTATTTAGGTTTTCAGGGAGAAGGTTGAAAATTTTATGATGATGTTGAATATTCATTTAATAAGAATCATTGGTACCAACCCACCCGCCCGACAAAGTGCCAGGTTTCGAGTTTGAGTTCCTCTGACACAAAAAAATTACTAAGGTTTTGTGATGCGTAGTTGTTGATAAAATGGTTTCGGTATTTATATTAAAAAAATAACATAATTGAATCTATTTACCACCCTTATGAAAAAAAATTGCAATGGAAGGTAGCTTTAAAATATACGCTAACAAATTATTGTTGAAATGAAAATAATTAAATCTTTCAAAGAAAAACCTTTGTTTACGCCTCCTTGAAAATAAAAAAAATAATAAAATAGCTAAACTCTACTAAAATAATGAAAATAGTAATCAGTAATTACTCGTGCTATTATAGGATGAATTAAAATATTTTTTCTTCACTTTCGATTGCAAAATTTAAATGTAGGCCGAAAACACGTTTTTTAGAAATTCTACGAATTAAACACAAAACAAAAACGAAAACACGTTCTCTATGCTTTTTTACTTATATTTTATTGAAAGATATTATTTCGAATATATCAAGTATCGCCCTTTGGCAGAAAGGATTTTTTTCGCGGTAAATAAATGTGAAATAATGAAGTCCAAAAATTTACCTATTTTAGTTCATTTTTTAGCATACGAGTAATACGCGCTCGTTTCAAAACTAGGATCCAGTGAGACTGAAGCAACTCCATTCTGAAGATTTCACTCTGGAATTATATTCGATTATATATATGTATTTAATTTAAGTGTGATTATGATTACATAGGAAAACACAATATATGCGAAAAGATTCACAGCAAAATGTTTTTAACGCTCTGCAACTGAGTTCTAGAAAAAAAGTACTTGTCTATTGCCCAATCTCTAGAAGAAGATTACCATGTAAAATCCATGAGTTTCTCGCCGTCTCTTTAGTCCTTTGTGTTTATTGTACTTTTAATATGATAAATGTAAATCCTACTGATATCCAAATAATCAAATAAACGCAGAATGCCTCCCCTACAAATTACCGTCGTTCCGAGTACGGCGAAGAAAAATTGAAAAAAGATAATCTGGTAATTGAATAAGCACGGAGGAAACCCGGAGGTGGACATTTTTCCCAGTAGCAAAGTGAAAGGTTTTAATTTTAGCCGTACAATGGAGATGGAGATTTAATTGTGTGAGGGAGGCGCTACGCGGTAAACCGGCAAATTAATTATTCACATAATATCTAGTTTAACCGAGTCCGAGGACACACCCTGGATACACAACACGAGTCCAACCAATAAATTAAAGAGACCGAACAGAAAATAGTTGAATACACGTCGGTGTTAATTTCATTATAAAGGTTAGGATTTGATGTTTTCGACTAAGTGGCAGTGACAATTTAAAACGCCTGGGCCCGAGCGTCGGTTCCGCCTATTTGACGAAGGGGGGTGGAGGGGATTTATTGTTTTTCTCGCGCGAAAAAGGTATACGTCCCGTAAATTTCGAAGAGAGAATTTATTATTTTTTATCCCTTTTTACGGAATTACACAATTATTTGTTTCAATTTGCTTTGTTGACCAAAAAAATAATGGTTTCTAATTCGTGCCGCCAAATTGGGAGTTTTAGAATGTTGACTCCACAAATGAATCAATTATCAACGAATGAGCAAATCCTTTTTTGAAAGGGTTACAAATCGGGGGTATTTTTTATCATCATCCCTCATTCTTTTTATTTCGAAAGAGGGCCAGGCACCCTAGCACAATCGATCGATAAGGATTGATAGGATAACTTTCGGTAACTTCTCATCGTTTCCTAGCATGATTGCAGATCGCGAACGAAAAAATAACAGTTCACTGACTTAGTGTTCTTAAAATATTCGACGTTAGCTGTTTTTTGTACATTCGCGATCTACAATTATTGTCCAAGATAGCGACGAGAAGTTACCGAAAGTTATTCTATCCTTATCGATCGACTGTGCTAGGGGGGCAGGAATCTATGGTTTTGAAAGCTGCTCCAGATATGCTCACCTTAGTTATTTTTACTACCATTCCTTCAAATCTCCAGAAGATATCCAATATGTTTTTTCTAAGATATGATTAACATTCTTTTATGTAATACTTGTTTCATCCCTTTTTAGATAAAACAAACTTTATGTGGAGTTTTTAAACAGGGTACACAGTAGGAAAAACAGCGAATTAACATAACGTTATGATTTTTATTGGGTTAGTAAAGTTGAACTAATTAATACCAAGATATGACACTGATGGCTATATTTGTAATTTGTACGAAAGGCACGTCCTTTTTCGACACTAAAGCTAGAGTTTCGACGACAGCGATACTAGCTTCTGCGTCACTGTGTCACTGTCGCCGCGTCACTGTCACAGCGTCATTGAAGTGCTAGTGAGCTAGGCATAAATATACCAAACCACCCATGAGCTAGGCTCTTAGCATCATGGCGGGCACACAGTTGCCGGCGGACTCCAGTCATTGCTCTCATAAATTTTATCTAGTTAGTCTAATATATTATTTTGAATCAATCCCTTGTGAATACACCCCAATTGCAATTTCACCCCAAATTCTTTAAAAAAAGAGTATTATATTGCATTTAAATCATATAATAATAATTAATGTTGTGACAACAAAATATAAGAAACTTATCCTCTTCCTCAGTGAAAACTACAAAACACTTATTCAAAAAAAAAAACACTTTTTTAAAATAATTACAAATCAATCACTGAGGCGTGTGTAAAAGCGGTTTTGCTACCGCCACGAGTCAGTGGCTCCACCTTCCGCTGCCGGTGACCGTGCAATTAGAATGAAATCAACTCAACACCTCTTTTGAAAGGTAAAAAAAAATGGTTAAATAGGTTAGATTATGGGCTATTTTCCAATTTTTCTTTAATAGCTTTTCATGACTTTTTGAAGAAGTGTTGAGTTGATACGATTCTAAGTTGGCATGGAATCGAAGCTGCCACAGTAACTCTGAATTCAAACGCGTTCCATTTTTTTAGTGCCTTGTACTGTCATTCTATCACAGCTATAAAGACGCAACGGCACTGACGCTACTGGCGCTGTACTCGGTACCCCACCTAATACAAACGAATCGTTCCTTTAAATTGAATGAGTATAGAGCTCAAATATGTACCTTCCTGTGTCGAATGAAGACAACATTTAAATACGACTTGTGCGTCATTTTGAAAACTTAGTTCTGGCAATATATTATAATAAAACGAATATAAAACTTTATACCACTTAATTTTATTTGACCGCAACCGGTTTCAGCCTGTCAAGGCCATCTTTAGACTGGTATAAATTATTCATAACTGACGGTTTATATACACAAATATGGGGGGGGGATTGTTTTCATTTGACTTGACTTCTCAGGTTTTTTTATTTTTCGTTTTTTTTGGTCTTACATATTTTTTGTTTTATATTGTTGCACATCTTAGGTTGACCGTTAACCCTCTGTTACTTATTATAAATAAAATTAAATAAAGATAAAGCATTCACTTACATCAAAATGTGTTAATTTCTCTTTTCCTATCGTTTACCATAATATGGAACATATTGCGATTCTGGCTTCCACAGAGATAAGTATTATTACCGCCTCATTAGGGCACGTTCACACGATCCTAATAATAATTACGGCACGAAAACGACAATTTACGCACGCTCATGCGTGGGGCCCGGCCGTCGTGATTAGTAGTGAGATGGCTGTAATGGCGCATTAAACCTTCCTGTGTTACCTGCCGGAAACGGTACCACCTCTGCTTACTCCTCCCCACCCTTAGCTATTCTTCCACTACACTCTCCCTCCAGCCGGACATGGGGATGATATTATTTCAGGGTTATGTTTCTTGGTAATGGAATGTTGTTGAAACCATTCCGGTAATATTCCAGTTAAAGGTACGTTTTAACAATTACACATCATCACTTTTCACCATTTTTACTAGAAAGGTTGGAAACCGAGGACTTTGATATTGTATGGTCTCGGAAGGTTTCTTGTTCTATTCCCACGTTCCACACCGATATGTTTTCTTAATTTTTTTTATTAAATAAAACATACAACGAAGTTGCACTCCCTTGAGTTATTAAAACTCATTAAGGGATCGCTGATTGGTGTTTTTGAAAAGTAAAACCCAACCCAACCCAATATGCTGACACAATATATGAATAAAAATGTTATAAACATTTCACAAAAGCAATATACAGACACAACATATGAAGAATCACTTTAAAAATATTTCACAGATACGTGTCTTATAAGATTTTATGAATTATTATAACCACTCATTTGATTTATGTACTGTTGGTGTCAAAAAGTTTCAAAATCTTTCAATGGAACTGAATATTAATATTTCTGGTGCAATATTGTAATGCTAATATCGTCCCTCATCTCTTTTATTCCTCGTTTGGCTGATACCAACATCCACTCTATTTGTTTGGTTAGGTTAGGTCCAAAGATATTGAAATATAAGGAGATGTGTTATCCGCCGTTTTTACTAGGTGAGACTGCACTTCCGGGTGTCGCCGGTGTTGTTTACCAATTAACGAAAAAACTAAATGAACGAATAATCTAAACGAACGCTAAACTAAATGAACGAATTCTTTCCGCGTTCAAACTATATTGTTAACCAACAATAATAAACACCTTAAAAAAATCAAGAAAATGTACAAATTCTTTTTGTATGCAAACTACGCTCATTAGCCCGTAGTTCGGCGACAGTCACGCGGACATCATAGTTATGATAGTGTCGATACCAGCACGCAAACACTTTGTTTTTTTTTTCGATTACATTTTTGCTACGATATGATAGTAAAGTACCCAAAACATGCTTATGAATATTCTTAACGGTTCACCATCTTTCTGTCGATCCTTTACATTCCACAAGCCATTCCGAACACGGCTTGTTCCAGTGGGTGGAAATGGTCCATGAAAACGACCCAGCGCGACGGCATAGGGCGGATGTCAATTCTGTATCTTTACGGAAAGAGAAAGAGTGCCGGCCCATTCCTTCGCTCGGATCCGCCGGTAAAAAAATCCCATTTGGCAGGTTAAATTTTGTTTATATATGTCAACTTTGGCCTTTTTGCTAACAGGGTGAAAAAATTTTGTTTTTTTTAATTACCTATGGGAAATTATAAGTTGCAGTATTAAGCCATATAATGTACCTATACCTGGATATTTGATATACGCTATAATGTAGGTATGTTGAGGAAAAGCTGCAATGCAGACGTAAAAACATTATAACCTGATCTAAGAAGCAAGTCATGACGTCAATTATTTTTGTTGTTTGGTACGTAATACCAAGATTTTTTAATTCTATTATATGCCAGGTTAGGTGCCGCTTTACCTTAGGGGAGTGCACGTACTGCACATCTCTGTTGGAAGGGTTTCCTAATCATTCGACCAGCTCAGTTTGCTGAGGACTCTAATTCAATTATCTCATTTAAGGCGTGGAGTTCTATTCATTCTGGCTCGTGAAGAAATATAATTGGATCGGGGAATGGTTGAAGGAGTCTCTTTAACTTCTCCAGCCGTACCTTCTCTTTCGGAAGTGCACTGCAGTAGGAGGGATGGATTCATACGTCCGTCTCTCCAGGAAATACTGAACCCCAGATTCCTACCCACCCCTAAAACCCTTTTCCTTACCAGAGCTTCGACTTCTACCTTTATTAAAAAGATCCTCCCCACAGCATCCCCAAAGATGACATAGGCCCTGAGGGGAATTATTTTCCTCAGGGCCTCCCGTTGGAGCTAATTAAAAAAAACATAAAATTAATTTCGTTGCGTCATTCAGTTAAAGTTATTAAATTAAAATAAATAACTTTAACTGAATTTAACTTTAACTTTAAAAATTAAAACTGAACTTTGAAAGTTTTAAAAAGTTTTTATTAGAAATATAATTACTTTTTTAGTTTTTTTTTTTTTTCAATTATTTCTGGCTTTCACCCTTCAAGGGTGTTCTAGGCCATCATTTAAAATTACAGAGAAAGGGATAGATGAATTTATATATTAATTTTATTTAAATGTACAAATTTCAGAATTATATGGAAGATTGGAGTCGAGTTCAGACTTAGAAGAGATGAAATGTTGAATGGAGGGGAGGCAATTTTAGATAACGCTTGATAGAAGAGAGGATATTTATTTAGAGAGGGACAACCAAAAAATATGTGATCTAAAGTGCCCACATCTAGACCACAGAACGTACAATCTGGGGAGTCAAGGATGTGAATTTTAAAAAGGTGAGAAGGAACGGAACAATGACCGATTCTCATTCGAATAAGTGAGGAAATTTCTTTTTTGGAAAAATGGGGAAATTTTTGAAACCACGGTTTTGATGGGATAGTCCTTTGTATTGAGGCGTAGCGAGCTCCCTTGGATTGACTGGCAATGTTCCAATACTCTGTCCAAACATTGCGGGATCTATCTTTGATGATGGAAAAAATATCAGATAGGGGAATATGGTTTACGAGGGTAACAATAGGGTTGGACGCTCCTTGTTTTGCCAAAGAATCTGCAATATCGTTACCCACTATGCCAATGTGTCCAGGGATCCAAACAAGAATTACGGTTTTTCCAGAGCTTTAAATGGAGGCTATCAGCACTCTAATGAGGCATACAAAGTGATCATCAGGATGAAGAAGAGGACAGGATTTAAGTTTTTGGAGGGAACTGAGAGAGTCAGAGAGAACAAGGGAATGTTCACAATTATTTTTGATTATATATTTGAGTGCTTCAATTATTGCAATGCACTCAGCAGAAAATATTGAAAATTGGTTTGAAATTGAATAAAATAATCTATCATTAGAATTATTGTGGTAAACGTTAATACCTATACCACAGTTAGGAGAGTCAGGAGATTTGGAGCCATCAGTAAATAAAAGAGAAGAGTTGGGCCATTTAGAAGAAATAATGTCATTGAACATATTATTAACAGTACGGGCTGGGAGATTGGAATGACTTTTAAGGATGCCGATCCCTTCCAAAATTGTTGGGGATAGGGTGACGTGACTATATTTTAATTTGTATAGTGGAAGAAGATCATTTTGGATAATTTGAAGCTCTGAGAGAGAGCGAAAATTTTTACAGATGGCAGGAAGAGGTTTAGTTCGAGCTCTGATTGTAGATGAATGTGTTGAGTCTTTGAACAACGAAACTCTGGGAATAACCTGATGACATTTAGAATTTAAACATTTAAGAACAAATTTGTCAGCAAACAGTTGTCGCCTTAAATAAAGTGGGGGATCAGAACATTCCACTTGAAGGGAATTGATGGGCGATGACTGCATCGCTCCAGTTATTATTCGCAATGACTTCGATTGAATTTTGTCTAATTTACTGAGTGCATTTTTGGAGGCCGTACTAAAAAGTGGGCAGGCATAGTCGAGATGACTTCGAATAAGTGCATTGTAAAGCAACTTAATGCAGGTAGGGTGAGCACCCCACCAAACGCCAGTCAATGATCTGATGATATTTAAATTTTTTTCACATTTTGTAACTATATTGTGAATATGGGAAGACCATTTAAGTTTCCTATCAAATGTTACTCCTAAAAATTTAACTTCAGAGGCGTTGGGGATTGGAGAGTTTTTAAATAAAATTTGAACAGGAGGATTTTTATGACGGTTTGAGAAGGTGACACACTGACTCTTTTGGACTGAAAGTTCCAGACCATTTAAAGTGAGCCATGTGCAAAGGGCATCCATGGCTTCATTAAGATATTTGACGGCAAGTGGGATGATTTTGGATGATAAGAAGAAAGCAAAATCATCTGCGAACTCAATAACTTTTACTTGAGGGGGAATAGAGACATGCATATCGTACGTGTATATATTATACAGTATAGGGGATAATACATCGCCTTGGGGTAAACCTTTCCAAATTGATCTACTCTGAGGAGTAACATCTGGTAGCTCAATGAAAATTTTTCTATCAAGAAATAGATTAATAATAGATTGGACAAACATGGGGGGAAGGCCAAGGCCTAAAAGTTTTTTTTTAAGGATTGGGATGGAAACATTGTCAAAGGCACCTTCAATGTCTATAAAGACTGCAAGACATACTTCATGGTTAGACATGGATAAATTAATATCAGTGCTGATGATGGCAAGGTTATCTTGCGTAGATTTTTTTTTCCTAAATCCAAATTGAGATGGAGAGAGAAGCTGATTACTTTCGACAAAAAATTCTAACCGGTTTTTAATTAATTTTTCATAAATTTTACTGAGGGTGGATGAAAGAGCAATTGGCCTGTAGTTGGATCCAGAATTGGGTGATTTGTTTGATTTTAGGATTGGGATGATTATTTGAGAACTCCAGTCATCAGGCATTATGCCAGACTGGAAGATTTTATTTAAGATGCTTAGGAAGTGATTTAGAACATTATCATTACTATTCTTGATAATGCTATAAGGAATACCATCTCTGCCTGGAGATGAGTCTTTGACTGTTGATAAACAATTTTTTAATTCAATTAAAGTGAATGGAGAGTCTAGCCAATGATCAGACATAGGAGTGTTGTGGATGGGAGTTATTTCATCTAAATTAGGTACAGAAGGGGGGGCAATTTTGTCCAAGAACTCATCTATCCATTTAGAATGAGACGTTCGAGGAGATGTTGAACTGAAGGAGGATCGAAATCTTCGAATCATAGACCAAACTTCCGAAATTGGAGTATTCGGAGATACTGAACTGCAGAAGTTGTACCACCCGGATCTTTTTTTTGACCTCAATACCCTTTTGGCATTGGCTTCGGCATTTTTGTATATAAGATAGTTCTCCATAGTCATATTGTGACGATACGAAAGAGATTTAGCTTTCCGAATTCTCACTACCTTAGAACATTCCTCATCCCACCAGGGAGTCGGAGGGAGTTTTTTAAGAGATTTGGTTTTAGGGGGAGGATTCGATTTATGTATTGCAGTTATGAGCATCGATTTGAAGTTATCGTAGTCATCTTTGACAGATATTACATCGGAAGAGGGTAAATTTTGTATAAACTTATCCATATGCGAGTTAAATTCGTCCCATTTGGTGTGTTTTGTTTTAATCTTCGTCGAAATATGGGACTTGTCTGAATGGAAAGAAGTTTGATAAGTGATGGTGATCGGGAAATGATCACTGGAGCAAGGATCGGGGGACACCATCCACGAGGAGAGAGGTGCCAGATTTGTAGAGCATATGGAGAGATCCACTGCACTGGGGTTTGTGTTGGGGCGAGAGATTCTCGTAGGAGATCCGTCGTTCAAAAGGAAAAGGTTGGATTCATCTAAAAAATCCATAACATTTCGACCATCTCGATCAGAGAAAGCAGAACCCCAGACGGGGGAATGGGCATTAAAATTGCCCAATAAAAAGAATGGAGGGCTTAGTTGACGGACAATTTGTAACCAAGCTTGCTTATTGAAGTGAGATGATGGGGGAATATAGATAGAAACAAAGGATGTGTCCTTTATTTTAGCTGCAACCATTTGAAAGTCAGCATTGGGGGGTTTGATATTATTTATTGGGGAAAACGGAAGGGATTTTTTAATAAAAAGGGCAGCACCGCCGCCCGTACCTTCCAGGCGATCATCACGGAGACAGGAGTACCCTCCCACATTAAAGTGAGTGGATGGAGTAAACCATGTCTCCGAGACAGCAGCCACAGAAACAAGGTTTGAATTTAATAGGTTAAGAAGGTTCGATTTGTTAGAAATAGCACTGCGGCTATTCCACTGAAGTATTCTGACATCTTGAAGTGCCATTTTGAACAAATGATTTTAACGTGGAAATAATAGAAGCAGCGTTGGACGGTAGATTAGTTTGAGAAGAAATTAGGTCAATTAGAAGCATAATAAGAGTTTGTATAAATGAAGAATTATCTTGCGAGAGTTGTTCAGAAAGCTTTTGATGGTTTGTTGAGGACGAATTATAGTTGTTTGCGCACCCATTTGTGGCATTTGAAAGAGGAGAACCATTGGGATTTAAGAGAAGTGAGTTGTGTTGTTGCCGATCGTATCCAGGAGCCGGTTTAGAGACAGGGTTTTTGTACATTAATTTAGTTGAACGAGAAGATGTTGAGGAGAAGGGGAGAGGATTGGATGGAGAGTTACTGGATAAAACCTCGGCAAAAGATTTTTTGACAGGCGGGAATAGTTTAGAAGCCTGCAGAAAAGACAAGTTTTCAGAGGCCATGGAAATTTTAATATTTTTTTGGCGAGTTTGTTCAGGACAAGAAGAGTGAATGGCGGAATGAGCGCCTGTGCAGTTAAAACATTTAGGTGAAGAGAGAGAAGAACATTGGTCAGCCGTGTGGTTTTCTCCACATTTGAAGCATCTGGGAGGGGATCTGCATGCAGCTTTGTTATGACCAAAACGGCAGCAATTGTAGCATTGGGTGGTGGGGTAAGTGTAAATTTCAACTGGTAAGGAGTTGAAAAATAAATAGATATGGGAGGGAAGAGATTGTCCTTCGAATGTGATCACAACAGATTGGGAGGGCTTCCAGGAAACGTTGCCCTCAGAGGTGTCCTTATAATTTAGCCTCCTGGCTTTTATGGGATTGCCGATATGTTGAGGGGTTGAAAGAGAAGAAAGAATTTCTGGAATGGACAGATCGGTCGAGATACCCCTGACCAGGCCCATACGAGTGACATTGAATGTTGGGATGTACGCCTTGAATTTAGAATTAGATGTAATAAAAATGTTTTTAATAAAGTTGTTGGCGGCTGAACCTGAGAGGAATTCAACAGAGATTCGGAAGCGACCCTCGGCTTTTACACCTCCGGGCTTAATCGAATGGTTCTTGTTGGTTGAAAGGAATTTACCAAATTCAAGAGGATGAATGGTTTTACCTTGCTCAGTTTTTTGCGCATAAACAATGTAGGGGCCACAGGAATGAGTAGAGTAAAAATTGGTTGGAGGGGGTTGAGGAAGATCTGGTAGAGACTGAGAAGTAGAAGGAGAGTCATGCTTTACTGGGGAAGAGGGACTAAACTTCCTTTTTTTTGTAGAAGTTAGAATGACAGATTCACTGTCAGAAATTACAATATTTTCACCATCTGGAGGGTCAGGGGGAGGATCTGGGGGCTTTTTAGGATGTCCAGGAGGGAAATCCTCCTCCATTGTTCACAAAATTACAGAAAAAAATATGTATGGAAAGTGACAGTAGTGAAAAAAAGGTTATAAATATCTGGAAATCAGTGACGAAAAGTGACTCCTGGAAAATCAGAGGGGAGAAGAATCCTCAATGAACAACACACTACACTTTATTGACCAGAAAACATAAAAATATTAGTTAAAATAATAAAAAATATTATTTTTTTAAGAGAGAAAACAAAACAACTGGTGACAGCCGAACTTTTTTAGTTAAAGTTTGAAAATTTATTATGAATTGATTAATAGCGTACATTTTGTCTGCGTGAAGTGCAAAAAAGCATTGCAACTCTATTACATTTCGAGAGTACACCGAAGATTTTCTTATGGATGAATACATCTTGTTATTTTTTTCAATCTTACCCTCACTTTTTTTCATTAAATTGGTAATAACCTTCATCTATGCCAGACACATTTTAGAAACTTAATTGATGGGAACTCAGTGCGTTCGCATATATTCCACTACAGATGTAGTGACGGCCTGTACAGAATGGGCTCCGCCATTCAATCTCGTGGCTATTATGTCCGCACTAGTCAGTTAAATTGGCTCTAAACGATTTAAAACTGCATTACTCGTGTGGGAATGCAGCAGAACGTTTCCACTATTCCAGGGAAGGAGAACAGATCCGGGTAATATGTGTAAATCCACAAACTAGCCACCGTTGGAGCCATTCCCTTCCCTACAGAATACTCCCAGCGAGGTTTACTGAAACAACCAAATGAGTTCTTCTGAAAGCGGCCCTGAATAACTTTATCATATTAGCTAATTTATTACTACGGGTGGTCGTTAGAAAACCGCCTTAATTACTAAAGCAAGCAGTGTGTATTTTTGTTTAGGGTGTTATCTAAAATATTTAATTTTGATATTAAGCATCTCGAAAAATTTGATTTTAGGCTTTGTGATGTTTAAAACACAACAAATTCTATTCAATAAAGCAGAAAACATGTTTTTATTCTCGGAAAATACTTTCTTTTAGAATGGTATGGTGTCATGAAATAAACTCATAATTTTCTATAGATTTAATCATTATTAATTGTTTTTTGTTTAATTCGTAAAATTCAATTTTCATCATTTATTTTTATATAAATTTAATTTAATAATTATAATCAAGTATTTTAGTTTTTTTTATTATTATGGCAGGTGTTATATCTAACAAGGCCATTTTCATCTGTTTTAATTAAGCCGAAACAGCTGTCACAATAATAAAAAAAACGAAAATATTTGCACAACTTAATAAGATTATTAAATATAATTTATTTAAAATTAAAAAAAGAATTATATTCAAGTCAACCTTTTTCAATTTTATAACTTTCTGTAATAATAACTAAATAGTTGTTATTCGCCATAATTTTTATTCCATATTTTTCATTTTAATCTTGGAAGAAGCCGTAGTAAAACTAGTCAAACGAGAATATATTTTTATTCAGGGGAATATACTCGCATTATTCAAGTTTATTTATTTTATAGGATATCTTTCAAAGGTAAAAAGCAGCAGATACATGCGTAACCTTTGGGCCAAAGGCACACTAAATCTCCTTCCTGACACACACTTTTTCTTTTCTCCTGCCCTCAACCTTCTCAATTACTTAATACATTCGCTTCTTGATACAAAATCTCTAAAATGTTTTCACTTCATAAAAATGTAAACAAAACCTTAAGCTTATTTTTATACCTTACATTGTGACGCTTCTTATTCAATTTAATTTTGAAAAGAATCTTGTCATCTCAAAAATCACAGCTTCCAATTTTCTTTTGAGCCATAAACCGCATGGATCTCATGCCCACAGGCATAATAAATTATTTTCCGTCATAAATCATTTCCTAAAACGAGCCGCTTTGATTCAATTCTTTGCTCATTTATAACAAACACCTGACGGGGGAAAAATTTCGGCAGACAAGCGGAGCAGACACAGCCTTAGCGGTTTCTCAGTCTATAACCAGCACCAGCACCAATAGAGGTTTGGCGGCTTCGAACGCTTTAACGTCATTTGAGAAAACCTAATTATGTATCAAATCAAATTACGAAGATCACGAACAGGCAATATTCCTTGAAATTGTTTATCGTTGATCTTTTCAGCTTTTTCCAGATCGTTATACGTCACGCATGTGAGATATAACAGTGAACGAGCATCTCTGAATAGGCGTTTCTTTTGAAAGCTTCTTTTTTTTATAGATTGAAAAATTATTTTTTGGACCTATTCACCTCAAAGATAACACGAGATTTATGAAGAAAATTGTTAAGCCTAATAATTTTAATAACGCACGAATTAGATTATTTGAAGTCTAACCACGTAGGTACCTACAGTAAATAGACGCAAACCCGTGAAAAATCACAAAATTCGTCAAATTTTAAACTAAAGAATTAAACATTTCGAATATAAAAATATTAATTAATTTAATTAAATAACATAATTTTCTGATTATGGTTAGGTACCCACTATTCGCTTGTCTGATTTTTTTTTCAAATATAGGATCAAAATTTGTAAATGACACAATTCCAAGCAAGTTCGTTGAACTTGAGTTAATAATGCAGGAATAATATAATTCACAATAAACCAAAATTAGTAGGTATGTTTTGTAACGTTTTGTGCATTTTCAAAAAGTATGAAAAAGTGAAAATCTCATTAAAATATTACAAATGAATATGTACCTACCAACTAACATCAAATTGTACTTGTTTACACGTTAGGGATAAATGTATAAAACAATATTGTGAAATATGCAAGTTTGTATAAATGAATTAATTAATATAAAGGATTTTGTATTATAAATATTTCTAATATTATAATCGTTCATTCTTTTTGTTAGCTTGAATAAAAATTATTTTTATTTATATTTTTCTTAATGTAGGAACCTTTGATTCTGAAAAAAATTGATTACAAAGTTATTTTTTTACATAATATATAATATGTTTATAAATATTGTTATTTTCATAAAATACGTTTAGTTTTCAGTTACTTTGACATTAGATATTATTAAACAATACAATTTCGGGTATTTGCAATACGCAACTTTCTAAAAATTAAAAAAAATACCTATGTACATAATAATTCCTTTATTTTCAATTGAAACGTAATATAATGAAATTATGCCGCCGTACAGTAGTAGTTGATGATATTAAAAATGATCAGCGTAGTTGCCTTCGAAGCAATTTGATTCTCTCAAGCAGTTCGATTCTCAGGTGAGTAAATTGATTATTATTTTCCATAACAATAGTTTTATCTTTATCTTTACTTTCAATTTATAATATCGGTAAATTTTTTTAATGTTTTATATCAAGTGATTTTTCACGGGTCGGTGGAAATATTATAAGAAATGTGTACTCTCACTTTAGTAACATCCCTTGTGTTATACGTAAAGAAGTGAAATTTATTTAAAACAGAAAGAAGATAACTTATCAAGATAGGAATTCAGTTAATTCATTCTCTGAATTGACAGATTTGTGTTGTTTCTAAGCAGCTTTTTAACGAACCATGCTCATTTCAATGTCGAGCAAATTCATTGACAAATAGGGGACGGGGAAGGCTGGGCGGCTCGGGCGGAAAGGAACTTCAAAGGTTCGGGATCCTTGAGAGGCTGGCGAGGTTAATCCGCCCTCGGACTGTTCAGCCTACACATCAGCGGGTGATTGATCCCCGCCCAGGGAGAAGGGAAAGTGGCGGGCCATTCAGCCAACATGAAGATCGATTGGCAGTGCCAGTTCTTAGCTCTCAGTGGCCCGAACCGTCTTTTCAATTGCTATTGAATTTTACAGGAAACAGTCGGGAGGTTTATGATTAAATTTGCAAACACCGTGCGAACATTCTCAATGTTGACTTGCCTTTAGCGTGCCTAACGTCAGTAATCAATCTCCCATTTATTTGAATGTACTCAAGGCGGACAGACTTAAGAGCGTAATACACGAGCCCGATTTTCAGCCCGTTTCCAGTTGGAGACAAAAGTCAACATTTTTCGCTTAACGCGATCGCTGTTTTCATCTCTATGTTTATACCTACGATTTCAGTAGGCATCACAACAAACAGTATGGTTCATGTGTTGTTTGCAGTGATGACAATTGCAATCCTAGATATGAAAATAGAGGTGAAAATAGCGATCGCGCAAATCGAAAAATGTTGACTTTTGTCTCCAATTGGAAACGGGCGGAAAATCGGGCTCGTGTATTACTCTCTTTAGTGTGATGAACGTACGTCTAAAGTTAAGAAAGAGACATTTGTGTATGAAGGATATGATAGTATATACAAATACTTCGTATCATGCTTTCGTATCGCGTCTGCTTTGTATCTCGTATCTCTTATCATTACTTACCTACCAGTCACTTGAAACAACAGCGTGTCAATAAATAGTAATGTTATTACACTGACAACACCGAATTATTGTATTCCAATATTTTATAAATTAACTTTGTGATCCCGATAATCTCAAAAGTGCTATCAGTACAAGTTGACGCAGACGAAACAGAAAAGTAATGTAGGTACGCATTATTCCCCGAACATCACAGTCACAGGCACTCACATTGGAAAAATTCTAAAGCAGAATAACTTAGAACTTACAAAAAAGCTCCAAATAGCAACATTGGCGCTACATCAAGGGACAAGACCATTTGAAACACTAGCAAGTAAGGAAAAGCAAGGCGCAACTTTAAAAACTTGGCAGCCGAGAGGTGACGAATAGCAAAGCACCACGGAAAGGTGTGATGTTCGAGTCAAGGTCATCCTGGAGAACGATCATGCACTAGAAGCCACAATTTCGGAAAGGCGTGAGAGAATGAATGATCTAAGGCTAAGAAAGAGGACGAGGAACCAGAGAGCCAGGAGAAGATCTGCACAAGAGGTGACCGAATGCTGTTTCTCAGTGAGGTTTCGCTATCGGAAATCTACACATATGACGATATTCACAAACGATACTCAGTGACTTCAGCTGTTATAATTATGCGACTTTTAATGAATTTATCCAACGAATAAACAAATAAAAATAAACTACAATACAATAAATAAAGGAAACATCAGACTTTAAAAAAATTAACAAGACATAATCACAGAATTGTTTACTGTATAAAGGAATCCAAATATATAGCTTAGTTCCTAGTGAAATTAAAAATGTACCTAATTTTAATAAAATACAAGGAAAAAAGGAAAAATTATGTATGAAATATTAGAAGTAGTACTAGAAGTGAAAGATTAAATATACCTGTGTTTATATTATTAGACCACAAGAAGTGGATCTACTCGTATTTTAAGTGCGATAAATAAAAATAAATAAACATTGGAGAAATTAACGTTTTTATTACATGTTTATCAAAGTCGACAGCTCCACAACCTAGCATTTAACTAACTTACGGAGATTGTGTTGTATGACGTGACGTGTAACTCAATATTTCTTCCTGTTTCCTTTGTAACGGGACACCAAATAGGTTTTATGAAAAATATATTTCAACGGTTCCTCCGCTTGACTATGACTTGTGTTCTTTTCGTACATAATATTAATAAGGTTGTGAAATACATCCGAAGCAAATTTTATATTTCGACGAGATGTAAATGAAAGGCACGTGTGCTAACATTGAGGTTTGAGTGTTTATTGACAACTCATATGAAAGTCAGTTCTCATTAGTAATTTTTAAATGCTATTCTTGAATTCACATTAACAAAAACTGCTTTATTTATTACTAGCTGGTACCCGGCATGCGTTGCTATGCCATTTAATAAAGAAATTGTTTTTCCCTGCGTGTCCTCTCCCATTCGTCCCGTTCCCCTTCCGCCTCCCCTACCGCCTCTCTTTCCGCCTCCCCTTCCTCTCCCGCGTTCCCTTTCCCCTCTCGCGTTCCCACTCCGCCTCCTCCGACTCTTCCGCCTTCCCTTCCCCACTCCACTCCCCCCCTTCCCTCGTCTCACTACCCCCCTCTGAGATTCTCTCCCCCCTCCCGCATTCCATACATTCAGTCCAGCTACATTCAGTTTTCAAACAGCTCGCGTGCCACCTATTGCAATTTTTTAATCAAATTTCATAATGCCAGATCTCACCAGTAGTTTTATACAAACCTTTTCCTCACAATAACGAACACAAAAATAAAAGAATTATCCAATTTGGTGCTGTCGTTCGCAATTTATACGCGTACAGAATTTCACCGATTCATTTACATATATAGAAGATATATAGATAAATTTAAATGCTTTATTTATTATTTACGTCAACATTTATTGAAAATGATGAATTAGACATAAAATTGGTCGAAAAATGGTACGATCAAATTTTACTGTTTGTAATACGTAATAAATTGTTTCACATTTTATAAAAATGCCATTCCAGAAAAATTAAACTTCTCAGTCTATAACCAGCACCAGCACCAATAGAGGTTTGGCGGCTTCGAACGCTTTAACGTCATTTGAGAAAACCTAATTATGTATCAAATCAAATTACGAAGATCACGAACAGGCAATATTCCTTGAAATTGTTTATCGTTGATCTTTTCAGCTTTTTCCAGATCGTTATACGTCACGCATGTGAGATATAACAGTGAACGAGAATCTCTAAATAGGCGTTTCTTTTGAAAGCTTCTGTTTTTTTATAGATTGAAAAATTATTTTTTGGACCTATTCACCTCAAAGATAACACGAGATTTATGAAGAAAATTGTTAAGCCTAATAATTTTAATAACGCACGAATTAGATTATTTGAAGTCTAACCACGTAGGTACCTACAGTAAATAGACGCAAACCCGTGAAAAATCACAAAATTCGTCAAATTTTAAACTAAAGAATTAAACATTTCGAATATAAAAATATTAATTAATTTAATTAAATAACATAATTTTATGATTATGGTTAGGTACCTACTCTTCGCTTGTCTGATTTATTTTTCAAATATAGGATCTAAATTTGTAAATGACACAATTCCAAGCAAGTTCGTTGAACTTGAGTTAATAATGCAGGAATAATATAATTCACAATAAACCAAAATTAGTAGGTATGTTTTGTAACGTTTTGTGCATTTTCAAAAAGTATGAAAAAGTGAAAATCTCATTAAAATATTACAAATGAATATGTACCTACCAACTAACATCAAATTGTACTTGTTAACACGTTAGGGATAAATGTATAAAACAATATTGTGAAATATGCAAGTTTGTATAAATGAATTAATTAATATAAAGGTTTTTGTATTATAAATATTTCTAATATTATAATCGTTCATTCTTTTTGTTAGCTTGAATAAAAATTATTTGTATCTTAATGCAGGAACCTTTGATTCTGAAAAAAAATGATTATAAAGTTATTTTTTTTCATAATAAATAATATTTTTATAAATATTGTTATTTACATAAAATACGTTTAGTTTTCAGTTACTTTGACATTAGATATTATTAAAAAATACAATTTCGGGTATTTGTAATACGCAACTTTCTAAAAATGAAAAAAAATACCTATGTACATAATAATTCCTTTATTAATTTTCAATTGAAACGTAATATAATGAAATTATGTTTATATAATTAGACCACAAAAAGTGGATCTACTCGTATTTTAAGTGCGATAAATAAAAATAAATAAACATTGGAGAAATTAACGTTTTTATTACATGTTTATCAAAGTCGACAGCTCCACAACCTAGCATTTAACTAACTTACGGAGATTGTGTTGTATGACGTGACGTGTAACTCAATATTTCTTCCTGCTTCCTTTGTAACGGGACACCGAATAGGTTTTATGAAAAATATATTTCAACGGTTCCTCCGCTTGACTATGACTTGTGTTCTTTTCGTACATAATAATAAGGTTATGAAATACATCCGAAGCAAATTTTATATTTCGACGAGATGTAAATGAAAGGCACGTGTGCTAACATTGAGGTTTGAGTGTTTATTGACAACTCATATCAAAGTCAGTTCTCATTAGTAATTTTTAAATGCTATTTTTGAATTCACATTAACAAAAACTGCTTTATTTATTACTAGCTGGTACCCGGCATGCGTTGCTATGCCGTTTAATAAAGAAATTGTTTCTCCCTGCGTGTCCTCTCCCATTCGTCCCGTTCCCCTTCCGCCTCCCCTACCGCCTCCCCTTCCTCTCCCGCGTTCCCTTTCCCCTTTCGCGTTCCCACTCCGCCTCCTCCGCCTCTTCCGCCTTCCCTCCCCCACTCCACTCCCCCCCTTCCCTCGTCTCACTACCCCCCTCTGAGTTTCCCCCCCCCCTCCCGCATTTCATACATTCAGTCCAGCTACATTCAGTTTTCAAACAGCTCGCGTGCCACCTATTGCAATGTTTTTTTCAAATTTCATAATGCCAGAGCTCACCAGTAGTTTTATACAAACCTTTTCCTCACAATAACGAACACAAAAAAAAGAATTATCCAATTTGGTGCTGTCGTTCGCAATTTATACGCGTACAGAATTTCGCCGATTCATTTACATATATAGAAGATAGATAGAAGATATATAGAAAGATTTAAATGCTTAATTTATTATTGGAATTGATGGATATTTAAATATATCAAGGGCGGTCCGTGACTCTTCAGAAATCCACAGAGAATAACTGAATTAGACATAAAATTGATCTAAAAATTGTATCATCAAATTTACTGTTTGTAATACATAATAAATTGTTTCACATTTTATAAAAATGCCATTCCAGAAAAATTAAACTTACCTTAATACATATTCAAATAAATGCAAGCCTTTATGGGCCTAAAAATATTTTTTTTTTATTTTAGACTATCAAGAACCAAATTATGAACATGTGATCGACAAAAATGACATAATTTAAATATGTTCCAGTGATCGAGTGGTTTAAGGCGTTGTCCGGTAAGACAGCGATTCTGGGGTCGATTCTCAGTTGCAGCCGTTATCTTTTAAATTTCTGTGTCTTGTTGTCGTTCATGTTTCGTTTAGATTTCTTAGGGTTATATTCTTCTTCAATGATAAATATTACATTGATGGGTATCACCTTCAAAAGTTAATGAGAAGTTATTCCGCGAATAAGTCAGCGAATGAATTTATTCTTCCCACTGCGGTGCAAGGTCACGGGTCGAGAGATTACGGCTGGAGGGATAAAAAGGCTTCCCTCAACCAGCCGCAAATGTATTCGCCGCCAAGATCAGGATAAACCTCACCACATGATCCGGGGTGCTAAGTCACCAAACGTAGTGAACCCCTCGGGGTAACCTATGAAAGTGGTGGTGTTTGTTATCCAATAAATGGTTTCTGGGCCGGTGGTACCCATAGCCGCCTCCCAAATTGTATGGTTCCAATGCCCGTTATAAACAAAATGTCCAAAATTAAAAAGTCCTAATAATAAGTAGTTTTATAATCTAGTATAATATTAGATATTTTAATTTTATTTAAATGTTTGAATCTTGTAACAATTGTAATCTTAAGACAATAAAGATCTTTGTGTGAAAAATATTTTTGAGATCGTTCCAAAAAAGGAGGTAAATAAAATATTCTCAGAATTCCGGAACATTTAATTAACTGTTTACCGTTAATTGATCCCGTGAAAAACACTGGCTCAGAAATAAATTAAAGCGCCTTGAATACGGCGTTTTACTTCAAAGAGGATCCGTATTATCCTGAATCCGAGCCTTGCGAGTAAACAATGGTGCTTTGCGCGATTTCATGACTTAATCCGTCGAGCTTGAGTTGCCCATTCAAAACTATCAGCTTTCTCCGCTCGCGCTCCACTGAATTGTAATGCAGTCACACAGCTACTCTAATGCTTTTCACTGCTCGCTGGCCAATCTCATCTGACACGGGTTTCTAATGTCTTTGTCTGACACCGATTACACTATTAATTACTATTATCAGAGCCTGTTATTAAAAACAGATGAATTCTTATTACTTTGATATTAATAATAATATTTTGACGCTTTATATAGCGCCGTTTTTGTGAAAACTCACCTCAAGGGCGCTGTACAAGCTTACCATACCTACATGCCTAAAATCTAGAAAAACTACAAGCTAGACAAACAATTAAAAACAACTTATGGCTAAAAATTGCATACACCGGTTCATTGATCACCGATACGAAAATATATGTACAATGTTTTGATCAATGAACGCGAAGCTGCCTAAAATGAGTGAATACAGGACCATACTAACCTGAGAGGTCGCTTGAAATTAACACTGTACTTCTGACTAAGCATATAATATCTTTTTAATTCATACCTACATGACAAAAGACCAAGATGCCAAAAATAAAGTCCGTAACCATCAGCCAATGAACCCATGCATTTTCTGTCTTATGGGCATAAAAAAAAGATAGAATTTAAATCCTTTTTTTTGGTATTTGTCGTTTATTGGGCAGGGAATATTACCTATATTTGACAAAATATTTTTTCCTACGATCAACGATTTTTTTACTTTTTTTTTAAACTGCATATTTTGTAATAATATAGAATACCTAAAATATCAAAAATTTATTAAATGTATTTGTAGATATAAGAAGGATAGTAATTTTGGGGTCTACCTTCGGCCTCAGTAGGCTGCGGGCGAGTTAAAGAGTTTTATTTCACACGTATGTACATTTTTATTTATCTACTACTGGTTTTGACACATCCGGGTCATTCACTAGCTAACTTAAAACTATCTTTAAAATTATACAAACACATAAATGATTAGTTTTTATTAGGTGGGGGAATTGAAATAAGGGGGAGGGGGGGGGGGGGAGAGAACGGTAGGAGGAGTCAATTTTTGTTTCTTTATTGAAGTTAACAAAGTTTATTAAACTTTGTTGAAGCACATGTAAATTAATTTTAGTAGAGATTTTACTGCCCTGAAGAAGCTACGGTTGTAGCGAAACCCGCTCGGCATAAAGTATATAAAAAAATAAAAGTGGTGTTTACAAAGTTATTGTTTTATTTTAAATTATAAAAACTGAGTTTAAATATTGAAGTAATATTACATATTTTAATTTTAGCACCTTACAAACCATCTAATCATCCATTTTCACAAAAATTAGCAGCTTTTCAAACCTTGCTAAGTAGATTAATTAATGTTCCCTTATCTTTGAGTAATTAAAAAAAAATACTATTAATCAAATTGCAATTAATAACGGTTATAATTCAAAATTAATAGACAATATGTTAAACAAAAAATATAAGAAAAAGTTTCTTAGATCTTTTGTTTATCCACACGTTGTTAAAAATGATAATAATTGTAGAATTTTTTTATTTTTAAATAATAGCATTTCAAATTTAATAATTAAAAACATGCCAAATAATGTACAGCCAGCTCTTTACACAAATAACAAATTAAAAAATTATATATTAAATAATAAGGATAAATGTGATTTTTTGAACAAAGCTGGGGTTTATAAATTAATTTGTAATGATTGTAACTTTTTTTATATTGGAAAAACTTCTAGAAAATTTAACATTAGAGTTAAGGAACATAATATAAGATGTTTAAATAATAATAATTATTCTGAATTTGCCAACCATATTTTGGAAACAAGTCATTCTTTTGATATTAAAATACAGGTCTTAAAATTTTACACACTAACACTACGGGCATACAATTGGATAATTTAGAAATTTTTGAAATTAGAAAAAGCATTAATAGTAATTTAAATATTATAAATAACCAAACATTTTTTAAAAATAGCCTACTAATATCTACTTTTTAATATTTCATCTATGTTATAGTTTATTCTAATTTGTCTATACTTTTTTGTCATTTATTTTTCTTTATATTAACATATCCTGAAGAAGATAACATTGTTATTGAAACATGTCGATAATTTTTATTAAAAAGTGGTTTATACAAAGTTATCTGTTATTAATTAAATAATGCCACAAAGTTATTTTTCAAAGATTGAAGAAAAAACAAAATTCGTCAAAACAAAATTTCTAGAAATTGTTAAATTGTTAATTCCCAACAAAAACAAATAGTTTATTATATATTTTTTCATCCTTCTTAATATAAAATTATAAAAAGTAGTATATTTGCGACTCTTACTAGAGTGCGATATACTCTCAGTATCGCCCTGGTAAATGACTACTATTCAGAATCGAAACGGCGTTTGAAACTCCCTTTACGCGTTTGAATGTTAAGTATCCAAATCTGAATAGTTTTTACGCTCATCTTAATTTTCCTATTTCCTACCATATTTCACTTCCTAATCCCTTCAGCCCCACAACATATACAATTAGGGGATGCCACAGGCCTAATGGCTCCGAGCATATAGGAATTTGATGCGGTATGCATATGAAAAAAATACTTACCGCATGGCTGAATAAGACGTTGCCGCCTCAGCAAGTAATAAAAAAATCAAAAAAAAAAATAGAAGCGAAACTTTACCAAAACAATCTCAACCAATGGGAGCCTTGAAATTTGAGGTCATGATTACAAATCAATCACTGAGGCGTGTGTAAACGCGGTTTTGCTACCGCCACGAGTCAGTGGCTCCACCTTCCGCTGCCGGTGACCGTGCACTTAGAATGAAATCAACTCAACACCTCTTTTGAAAGGTAAAAAAATTGGTTAAATAGGTTAGATTATGGGCTATTTTCCAATTTTTCTTTCATAGCTTTTCATGACTTTTTGAAGAGGTGTTGAGTTGATACGATTCTAAGTTGGCATGGAATCGAAGCTGCCACAGTAACTCTGAATTCAAACGCGTTCCATTCTTTTAGTGCCTTGTACTGTCATTCTATCACAGCTATAAAGACGCAACGGCACTGACGCTACTGGCGCTGTACTCGGTACCCCACCTAATACAAATGAATCGTCCCTTTAATTTGAATGAGTATAGAGCTCAAATATGTACCTTCTTGTGTCGAATGAAGACAACATTTAAATACGACTTGTGCGTCATTTTGAAAATTTTGTTCTTGCAATATATTATAATAAAACGAATATAAAACTTTATACCACTTAATTTTATTTGACCGCAACCGGTTTCAGCCTGTCAAGGCCATCTTTAGACTGGTATAAATTATTCATAACTGACGGTTTATATACACAAATATGGGGGGGGATTGTTTTCATTTGACTTGACTTCTCAGGTTTTTTATTTTTCGTTTTTTTTTGTCTTACATATTTTTTGTTTTATTTTGTTGCACATCTTAGGTTGACCGTTAACCCTCTGTTCCTTATTATAAATAAAATAAAATAAAGATAAAGAATTCACTTACATCAAAATGTGTTAATTTCTCTTTTCCTATCGTTTACCAAAATATGGACCATATTGCGATTCTGGCTTCCACAGAGATAAGTATTATTACCGCCTCATTAGGGCACGTTCACACGATCCTAATAATAATTACGGCACGAAAACGACAATTTACGCAAGCTCATGCGTGGGGCCCGGCCGTCGTGATTAGTAGTGAGATGGCTGTAATGGCGCATTAAACCTTCCTGTGTTACCTGCCGGAAACGGTACCACCTCTGCTTACTCCTCCCCACCCTTAGCTATTCTTCCACTACACTCTCCCTCCAGCCGGACATGGGGATGATATAATTTCAGGGTTATGTTTCTTGGTAATGGAATGTTGTTGAAACCATTCCGGTAGTATTCCAGTTAAAGGTACGTTTTAACAATAACACATCATCACTTTCCACCCCTTTTACTAGAAAGGTTGGACACCGAGGACTTTGATATTGTATGGTCTCGGAAGGTTCCTTGTTCTGTTCCCATGTTCCACACCAATATGTTTTCTTAATTTTTTTTTCTTAAAAAACGAAGTTGCACTCCCTTGAGTTATTAAAACTCATTAAGGGATCGCCAATTGGTGCTTTTGAAAAGTAAAACCCAACCCAACCCAATATGCCGACACAATATATGAACAAAAATGTTATTGTTGACAAACTGCTTTATTGCGGTTTAACGGGATTGTATCTTGAAAACAATTAATAAACATTTCACAAAAGCAACATACAGATACAACATATGAATAATCACTTTACACATATTTCACAGAAACATGTCTTATAAGATTTTATGAATTATTTTAACCACTCATTTGGTTTATGTACTGTTGGTATAAAAAAGTTTCAAAATCTTTCAATGGAACTGAAGGTGAATATTTCTGGTGCAATATTGTTAAATCACAATGAGAATAAATAAGTTTCACTTCAATATTAATTTTCGTTACCTCTTATCAATGAACTGGATGAAACTACAAATATTATTATCTAATATTCACCTTTTTTTGCTTGTCTACATTATATATATTGCCGAGATGGTTAAGCCCACTAAGACTCCACACAGCATCTCAGATGTCATAAGCCCTGAGGGAAATTATTTTCCTCAGGGCCTCCTGTGTGGAGTTAATGTTAAAAAAAGGCACTCTGTTCCTGTAAGAGAATTTATCCTGGGTTTTATTTCCAGTTGCCACCGTTACCTTTTTATTTGTCTGTCTTTTGTTATGTTTCGTTTAGATTTATTAGTATTATCTTCTCTTCAATGATGTAATATCAAATATAATCATTGCATAGTATAAAATGAAATCGCTCAAAATGTTTGTGCGCTTAGCTCTTTTAAACTACGCAACGGATTTTCATGCGGTTTTCATAAATAGATAGAGTGATTCAAGAGGAAGGTTTATAATATATTTTATATATGTTTACAAATTATGTCAAATATTCAATTCAGGCAGCGGGCAGCGGGTAGCGGGCAGCTGGCAAGCGAGTGGTGTGGATTTTATAAAGGTTTGGTAATGGGGTTGTGTTTCGTTAGCCACAGCAACGTGTTTCCGGGTCTGCTAGTATAATATATATTAATATATACTAAGCATATGTATAATATATTCAATGTACATTAAACTTTTATGTGTATAACCTAAAAGTTATTTCAATAAAAATATGTGTATCTGAAAAACTTACTCGACAAATAAGTTCGTTAGAACTTTGGGATCGTTTATGAAGATGGCAGCCAAAAAATATGGGGATAATAGTTGGGGATAATATTGTTAATGCTGAATTAAAAATATGAGACCGAAAAAAATACTTCATCGTTTGTTTAAAAACTTATTCCAACCCAGAATTTTTAAACTATCGCCATTTCAAAAAGTTTTAAGCTCTTAAAATCAAATATTTATAATACCAACTAGATTCCACGGCAGAATGGACTTTCCAAAAAAGAATAACAGAAAGACAACAAGTCACTCGGCTGAATTCCTCGGAAAGAAAAAAGAAAATACGAACAGAAAAGCTCTGACTAAAATTTCATACCCAACACTGTATTGAAAAATATACCGTTAAATAAAATATTAAACCGTATGATATATTTCAACGATCAGTCACATTTTTCACGGTGTATATGGTGAGTTTATTTTATGCCTTTTTCATGGATCAAATATTAACAAACAGTTTTCATTGAACAAAGAAGGAATACATTTTTTATTTTGTTGTTTTTTTAATGAAAATGTCGTTTTTAAACTGGCAATATTATTACAATTTTTTGTTTTGAAGGATTAAAGAATTGGGTACCAAAATAATTACGACCTTTTATAATTTGTATGTGAAATGTATTTAATGAAGGTTTTACTGGCTTATAATTTTTTAGACATTTAGCATTTATACATAATATTTGATGAAATATATTTGCATTTATTTATTGTTATTAAGTTTATTTTGTAGAACTCCATTTTAATTTTAATTTATCTTATAAATTCAATCATATTCATATAATAAACTGTTTTTATACATTGAATAATAAAATTATTGAATAAAAAAAAAAAAAAAAACATGATTGCATTGAATATAAACAATCCACGTTGCATTTACTATGCTAAAAAACTATTGCAGGATTGTCAATAAGCCCCCTATACACATAATATTCTAGTAGCGAACTGACTTACAGAATATAAATAAAATATCACATATATTGAATTTTTTGCGAAACCTTTTTGTTTATAACTTAATACTAGACTGATTTCGGTTGGACACAAGTGTAAAATGGGTCCAAAAAAAACCCGCCCGGCATCGAATTATTAATTAATAGTAGTGAAGTTACTTATACCACCGTCGCTTTTTCATTTACTTTATTTATTTATAGGTATCCACCTCATAACTTACCTTATTGTATATTATATTTAGAAATATGTATTGCATAATAAAAAATATGTTTTTGCCTTATCAAAACTTTAAATCATTTATTTTAACTGACCTATATTTTTATAACTTTTATCTGTATTTTCTCATAAAATCACTAATATTTTTTGTTTTAATTTAAACAAATGTAATTTTTTTTAGTTATCCTCTCCTAAACACAAGCAGCTGCTTTATTAGGAGAGTGATTGAAATATTAATGTATATATTATGTTGTAAAACTGTAACCTTGTTATATTTTTAAATAAAAAAAAAAATAAAAATAAAAAAAGGACAAAAAAAAGGTAGTTATTTTACAGTTAAATTAATAATCGATATAAACAACCTTTGATCATATGTATCTACTATTATTATGTAGGTGTGTAATATTACCTTGTGTAAAGTAAAAATGCTGTGTACCGTAAATGATTTATATTTTCAGTACACTCAGAGAACCTGTACTGAGGTTTCGACGTGTTTTTGAAATATTTATTTTTTGAAGTGATAATTTCTTTAGCACCAGTGGGATTTAAAACCCGATGAAACCAAAAAGCCAAAAAAAAATTGGCAAACACGTTCATCTAGAATTTAACCTGCGAGAGAATGAGATAGACTAATCGGTCTCCTCTTTGTGCGGTGCTTTGTAGCCTCCCCACTCTTTTCTATTTTAGTTTTCTGAAGGTTTCACTTCTACTGCGTGTGAACTGCGCACCTGTTTTTTATGTGAAATCCTCACAAGACTCCCAGCTACTCCCGGAGCCAGTAAGAATATGGTATCCTCAAGATTACGTTGAAAGAGTATCGATAGAATTTTATAAAAAAATATTATAAGAAACAAAAAAAAACGCATACGTAATAATTATTGCTTTAAGTACCTAAACGTTATTGTGTTATATTTGAACTGCTGTTGTTAAGTATTATCTTTTGTTTCTATCCAGATCGAAACATTATGACTCGGTACATCAGTCAGTCCGTATCCTCGCTGTGTACGACATTCTTCCTCAAATGTAAGTGGGCTAAATCGGCGGCTTAGCGCCTTGGTAAGCCGTAGAATACTTCCTTTTTCAGACGTCGAGGCGCTAGAAGTCACAAACCAAATTTGATGTTTACGTAAGTACAACCGAAATTTATGCAAATTGCATTATTTTATCAATATTTAATTACACATTCATCGCGCAATGAGGAATTTCGGTGTTATTAATTGGTAATCAATTTAAAATAGTCTGGTGAGGGATTTTAAGTTTCAAGTTCATGACAATTAGTTATACCACAATATCATGAATTTTCTGACTTTAGCAAAACAAATACTTTGCCATTTGTGGGGTGGTTATGGGTACCGCCGCCCCTGAAACCATTCATTGGATCATTGGATAGCCAAAATCTATGCCATAGGTTACCCCAAGTGGTTCGCGATGTTTGGTGACTTAGCAGGGGTATCCGGGTTCAAGGTGTGAAGTTTGTTTAGATCTTGGCGATGAATGCGTTTGCCCACCATCTGCGTGGCGGGCTAATCTGGAGACTGGTTGAAGGAGGCCTAACCTAGACCCCTCCAGCTAAACCCTCTCGACTTATCATAGTGGGAAGAATGGACACATTGATCCCCAGATTCCTGCCCACACCTTATACCTTTTTCCTTCGCGGAACTTAATTCCTTCTTTTCCAAAAAGAACCCCCCATACAGCATCTACAAAGATGACATAGGATATTTTTCTTCTAAAAACACTAATTAAAATAAGTGTACTCGCATGCTGTTTGAAGTGGGGAACTTCATCAAAAATAAACGACAAAATTTTTAACAAAACCGGCCTAAAAATAAACAGCCGTCATTTTTGAAAGATCGCAATCTCCCGGTACATAGATATAGGTATCTATTATTCGTGTAGACATTAATTTTGTTTTTCAATTAAAAAAGGAAACCCTTTCCTCTGTTAAAGTCTTAGACAATACATGCACTATTGGTGGCCATCATAGACATATGAATATTAGTAGACCTGCCCTAAGCGATAAAAGCGTATTATTTCTCCCTCCCATTGGAACCATTCCATTGGAACCGGCTGGGATCGTGTATGGCTTCGCGTTAATCTAAAAAATGTGACGTCATCATTCTTCTGCAAGCCAGCGTCGAGCACTCAACGGTGCATTTTATGAAATAAAACGGTAAACATAGTGGCTTGTGTTTTGAAAACGTGTAATAGAAGTGAAAAAGAGAATAAATAAAATTGTCGTATTACATTCCATAGGCAAGCATTATTTTACACTATTTTAAGCCAATTCAGATCACATAATATGATCATTTTTGTAACATACACTGTCACTCGAGATACATGGCGTGTGCCCGTCCCTGTTTACTGGGGTAAGTAAATTATGAAACATTTATAAAAGTGTCCTCACTTAATACAGCAACAAAATATTGAACTCGATCTTATAGGCGACCTTACTTTGCACATTTGGACTTGGCAAATGTGTTCATTACGCGACGAACAATTCGCGCTCCCATGTAAAAAGGTATATTCATTCAAAAGCAGAGTTTACTTTTAAGAACGAAAGTGTGATATTATAATGCGAGATGCCTATATACTGTCAGATTGAGTTTTGACGAATCACGTATCACCTAAGCCGTCTTCCTGCCCTTCGTCCCGCTGTAGTTGGTTTCTACCCCTCACCTTTCTGTTCTGGTCTATTAATATTCATATGTCTATGGTGGCCATCTAGACTTTCAACCTTTGTATCGATTATGTTCCAAGTCATGCTAAGCTCGACATTCCAACCAAGACGGGCTTAAAATCAACTGATACATGGGGCCTATGCCTGTTTGGATGTATTCTGTAATATGTATTCTGTGCGGAATATTGAGGCATGTGATTACAGAGATTATTTGCGTAGTACCTACTTAAAATGTTCTTTGTCGGTGGGTGGTAAATTGGATATTAAGGATGTATTATTTGATGAAGATTGGCAATAATTATTGAGTGGGACCGTAAAAGTACATACAGGCTGGATTTGAAAAGATGACAGGTCAATAATTTGGCATAAGCTAAAATTTAAATCCCTTTAAGAAAACATATAAAACAGAAGATAGTAAAATAAAGACACAATAATTATTAGTATTTCTTTACGGAGTTCTAAGAGGAGTTTTCTGCTGTACAAAGAAACTGTCTAGTCGCTTTTACCTGTTTGGAATTGGTATTAGATTTCTTTAACACCAGTTGATTAGAATGAAAGGAAAGTCTGAGTTTTGCAAATTTGATTAGTGGTTCTGACCAGAAGTTCTCAAAATTGAATGGTGGTAATTTTACTTCTTCAAACTTCGCATTGTGAATAATTATAATTAATATAATATTTTAATATCGTGGTGTTTATGAAGTTCTTTGTTTTTCATTAAATAGTAATTTTACGTATGCAATATTTGTATCATTTATTCAATTAAGCCTTTAATGTGATAGTTTTTAAATTCCTTTTTGATTTAATTGCATTCTGAATACCAATATTAGTTTGTAATCAACTCATATACAATGTTTGGCTAAATTGCATTAATTGGAAGTATTTGCACTAATAGAACGAGTGACGGGTAAACTTGTCTAACTAAGTAGTGGTTTGTCAATTTGTGGTCACGTTGTGTGTTTTTGATTTTAGTAATTGCGTATTAAAGCGAAAATAATGTCCAACTAAATTACAATTCGTAATATTGTCATGGATTAAGAAAAAAACTTTTTTGGCAAGGATTATCAAAATCTAGAATACTATGCTGATGTTTGGATTATCACAAAGAGGAAAGAGGGCATATAAAATCAAGATCAAATATAATATAACGTTTGTGCTACTTAGAGGAAAACCTATGAGACAGACGGAAGCAGGTAGAGTTTATAAACTCAGCTGCGATAGAACGGACCACCTCCAAAACTCCAAAAGGATCTCAGAACAGCACAGAGCGTGCACACTCGGCAATTCGAACAAATCGGCAACTGCCAAATAGATACGTGCTTAATTAAAACCGGTATTTACTTTGAACATGTGCTTGAAGTCCTGGTAAGACCCAAAACGCACCGAGCATACCTAATTACAGACACAATTGAATTGCACAAAACCCCGTTTACCCTCTTCGGGCCCAAGACCATTTTTTTTTACTTTTTAACTTTTTTGTACTATTTTCGTATTCTCTACCATCATATTTAGATCACTTTTTTTTTTTAATTGCCGATTTGGGAGTAAGGGATGGTATCATATATGATACTTGGGGACTCTAGATCAATAAGTTTTTATTTTTATTTTTTTATTTTTTTTATTTTAGC
The DNA here is from genome assembly GCA_917563855.2 of Limnephilus lunatus. Classification (NCBI taxonomy): domain Eukaryota; kingdom Metazoa; phylum Arthropoda; class Insecta; order Trichoptera; family Limnephilidae; genus Limnephilus; species Limnephilus lunatus. The sequence continues at coordinate 64,685,243 of OU830597.1, read as the reverse complement.
GACTATATAAAATAATTGTTACATACAAGATATAATGGTGAAATTAAGTATAAATTATTGTATTTCTTAGTCCTCCTCACTAGGGGGTCCTGTGCCGAGGCGGACTAAAGTTATTTAAATATGGTTTATTTGTCTTCTATGTCGTTTTTAATGTCTTCATTAGGGTTTTTTCATTGACCTCTTTTAGCCATATTTTTATTCTTGATTTGTATTCATTAGGATTTTTTATTAGTTTTATGTCTTGGGGAAGGATGTTATGGAGTTTTGTTGCAAAGTATGTATAGTTTCTTTGTCCGAAAGTGGTTTTATAACTTGGAATATTTTTTATATCGTTTTTATTCGATCTTGTGTTATGCATACATGGTCTAGTAGAGGATTCATTATTTTTGAAAAGCTTCAATAATATATTTTTGGCATATATTTGCTGTACATTTGGTACGTCGAAGCTATTGAAAATTTCAATTGAAGGCGTTCTAATTGGTACTTTCAATATGGTCTTTATGATTCCTTTTTGAATCGTATTCAGGTTGTGGAGGTACATATGTGTAGCAGATCCCCATCCTATGATTCCATATTCAATTCGAGAATGACACAACGCGTAGTAGACCTTTTTCATATCATTTTTATTTACCACGTTTCTTAGATTTTTAAAGAAATATATAAGGCTTGTGAGTTTTTCCGTAATACCTTTAATATGTAGGTCCCATCTAAGATTTTCGTCAATTATTACTCCGAGATATTTTATGTTTTGCGTTTTTTCTATGACGGGGCAGTTACATTGTATATTATTTCCATGGCATTCGTGTAGTTTTAGTTCCAGTGATTTTATTGGTTGGCTCCGTGCGTTTATTGAAAATGTTTTATATTTAGTTTTAGTATTGTGTTTTTTTTTTAAATATTTTTTTAATGCTAATAATTCGAGAATCAGATTAATCAAGTGCAATAGAAATAAAAAAAAATAATGTTTTTGTTTGTTTTTATGTTTTTTTTTTACAAATGAGGGAGCCGACGTGATCACGTCGGGGTCACCAGTTGTGGGAGCCGGCGTGATCACGTCGGGGTCACCAGTTGTGGGAGCCGGCGTGATCACGTCGGGGTCACCAGTTGAGGGAGCGTGCAGCGATCGGCAGAGACGGGGGACGATTGTAATGAAAAGACGTCAGTCGATGTATGAGTCAGTCTTTATTGCTGCTACGTAGCGATGGTAAGTTTGGAGTAAAGTAACAGTTGACAGGAGCGATGATGATGTGGCTCTATGGTGTTGCATGTGATGAAGGTCGGTGATGCAGTGGTGTAGCAGAACTCGTGTCTGCATGTCGCCAGCATGTAGTTGCGCACCATGTTGGTGGAGATGACCTTGACGTCCAGGATGGATGCTCGACGCGGTGTCGCGGAGATGGCGGTGTTGCTCGTTGCGTCCTCAAGGTTGATGAGGCACCGGCACAGGTCCGGCACGTCGCCGTGGACCTGGCGGTTACCGCACTGGAATGTTATCACTAATGCACTGTCTATGTGTTGGTGATGTTACTGATACTAGAGACTGGAACTGACTGACTGACTAGCGCGGTGTCGCTGCGCTTTATATAGCCGACCGTGTGAGTACCCGGAAAGTCAAGTAATGTTGAGCCACCGCGCAAAGCGGAGAAGCCTCTGGAACATTCCGCGGCTGTAAGAATGTGACGGCTGTTGTGTCGAGGCCTTTCGATGCGCTTCCCGAAATGTTTAGCCATGTGTGGCGTGACACACTACAACTGTAGGTAGATTGTGCCTTTCGAGAAAACGCTGGCTGTATCAGTGGCGGCGCAAGGATTGTGGCAAAAAGGGGCGACCGTTCTGGTCGCCACACAAAAATTGTTGTTTCAGGCACTGTAACCTACCACCTAAATTATAAAGTGTCATTTGAAATAAAAAAAAACAATAATAACTGTGGATAAAAAATAATAGACCAGTTCAGTTGGTTGAATGAAAATTTTTGAAACAGTTGCGGTCCACAATAAACACAAATAAACCTTTTCACAAAGTGTTAAGGCACTTTTCACAAAGTACAAATGTGAATTTTTACACTCAGGAAAACGACATTTGGAATGATGCTTCTGCTGATCATTCATCATAACTGGCAAATAAAAAGCTTTTTTTGTCCTCAATTCTTTGTGTGGTAAAAGCTGCACAGGTCGGTGTTTTCGAGGTCTCTCACAAATCTCAATACTATCATCATTTTCATCACCTACCAAATCTATCGATTCTAATCCGGCTAGTAAAACATTTGCTATATCCCATTTAAAATCATAGTAGTCCAATATCTTGTTCTTGGGAAGATGTTGTTGGGCTTGGAATTTTTGATTCCTACTGGATTAGGTTTTTTCCCGAATGATTTGCTTGTTCTTGCATTTACTTTGAAAGGGTATCATTTGTTTATCAACAGAAATATTTTGTGTTCAATCATTTTGTAGGCAACCTTTTTGCCAACCAGGCCAATTGTACAACCACCTGTTGTACAATTAGCCTGACCTTCCAAAAGCTGTCAAGTTGTTTTTCAGATTCTGACACACAATTCTCATCGACAAGTTTTAAGTTTGAGCGTAAATTAAAAAATCTTTGGCTTGAAATGTTGTCAGCAACTATAGGGATTCTAGTTTTTTGTGCCCAATTCTGGCGGATGCAAGGAAATCCCAAAGGGCTGATAATCATAATGATTCCACTATTCCTTGCTCCTCACTATCCTAATCACCCACCCAACCATAGTCACATTCGAATTCGGAATCATTTGGATGCACAGGAAGTAGCAACTCTGCTTCGATTTCATCCTCAACCAACCCTAATATGAAAATAAAAAATGTCATAGAGGCCCGCGGTATCACCTATGATACTTTAGTTTAAAATGTCTGTAAATCTAACAAAAAAGCCGATAGCTATACATTTTTTTTTATTAAACGATAATGAATCGAACAAACTACAATTTTAATAACAATTGGATGAAAAAAATAATAAAATAACTCCATACCTGCATTTTTTCTAAGAGACATTTTGAAAGCTACAAATCACGATGTTTCTAAAGGGGTCTCCACACGATGCTGCCGCAGTACCAACTGCCGCAGAACTGTAGTCAAAAGCGCCAGCCGTATTGTTATTATAATAACAATACGGCTGGCGCTTTTGACTACAGTCAACTACAGTTCTTCGGCAGTTGGTGCTGCGGCAGCACCGTGTGGAGACCACTTAAGACAATATTTCATTCAAACTAACTTCGAATCAGTCCAAATGCTCCTAGTCGGTAAGGTTTGAGTCTTCATTATCAGATTCTTTGGATCTCTATTGGAAATAATGACTTAGAAATATTTTGTGAGCTTAAAACGGTGAGTATCATATATGATACACTGGGCCCGAAGAGATTAATACTAATTGTGATGACGCATGGGCATCACGTTATCAGTAGGTACTCGCTAATTCTAAATAGATAAATAAGCACAAAATTTTACCATTTTCAAACTCTCCGAAACGTCGTCTAAAGGACTTTGTACTTTGACTTTGTTCTAAAGGACCGGTAATTGACATCTACCCTCTACACCAAAACTAAACGCCAAAATTCACATTCATTTAATTAATTATCACTCTGAATACTGACCATACGCGAATTAACGTGCGCATCACGTGGTCATTACTCGCTACTTCTAAATATACCTACAAATAAACACAAAACTTCACCAAGTTCAAACTGTCCGAAACGTAGTCTAAAGAAAGGACTTTGACTTTTTTCTAAAGGACCGGTACCTGACCTCTACCCTCAACGCCAAAACTAAACGCCAAAAACCACATTCATTTAATTAATTATCACTCTGAAATACTGGCCCGACGAGAATTAACGTGCGCATCACGGTATCATTACTCGCTACTTCTAAATACATAAATAAACACCAAACTTCACTACGTTCAAACTGTCCGAAACGTTGCCTAATGGAAGAAGCGGAAAACGGCATAATCTTTTACAAAATAATCACGTTGCAGAATCTACGTTTACATTACTCTGAACAAAGCTCTTGAAAGAACTATTGCCAAGTTTCAAAATGTATTTAATATTACTGTGCTCTATTCTTGCCCTTAACAGAGCATTTTTTACAACGTGTAAAAATCTGTACTCAACTTTTTTTTATGGATTTTGCAATTTACGCTATTCAATGAATATTTGTACCGTAAAAGTACGCAGAACCACTACTTAAAAATCGCTACTCAATATGAATCGTAACAATTAATCCTAGTTAGTTTGTAAGAATTTATTAGCGTCAACCCAATTATTATAACTTAATCGAGAGATAAATTAATCTTTCATTTAATTTGATACTTCTCGTCGCTGAACTATTAAATAAGTAAATAACTCCATTCGTGAACTACAAATACATACTATTGAATTGAAAATACCACTTTGCCTCAGGCCGGCCACATCCAATTTTTCCATCCGATAATCGGTGCTAATAGTCTGATCAGGCCTATTTTATTACCTATCCGATCCGACAATCGGCTCCATAATAAATAAGGCCATGCCCTTCCGTTTCGGCCGTCCGATCCGACTATATACCGGTGTGGTTTATTTTATTACCGATCCGGTAGTCAGATCGGGTGGTTGTGGGCTTTCTCAATAAATGTATGGCGCCAAGGCCTTCCGAAAAAATACCGCAAATGCTTTTGCACGTTAGTTATTATCATTTGAGAATGAATTAAGAGCGACATTTTCATAACTGACTCTAGAAAGACTGCTATATAAAATCCACGACTATCATTTTGCATGTCGACTAATCAAAGCTGTAATAATTCAAGAATGTGTGTTTTCAAATCAAAAGGTGCACATTTAGCACAAATATTTGAATTTTTAATAATATCCGATGTTGACGCAACTATATTTATCTCCCTTCTTCCACCTATCGAAGTACCTATTCTTGACAGTTTGTGGGCCAATTTACCTAAATGAGACATTTGCAACAATAAATTATGGAACAATCAGACTAAGGTGGATGGGTGGTTCGGTATATTTATGCAGACTAATAAAGAATCCGTACAATGAACAACTCTCTCAATGAATCATAGAGATATATCTACTAATATCAATGCAATGAATTTAATATCGACTAAATAAAGAAAACTCTTGTGTGACTGTGTACTGTGTAGTGTATAAGTATTTCTCAAGATCGTAAAATATTCTTATCGACAAGAATATTAAAAGACAAAGGGGTAAGTCTGTCCTTCGTAATTCCAATGTTTACTAATTCTAGTATATCTCTATGACTAATTCCCATAGTTTTGACAACTTGAAAAGTTTTATTTTTAAATTAGTGATAACGATCCAGAAATTGATTCGCAGAATATAATATATATCTACTACATCCGATGTATACACTTTCCGCAAATAGGTTCTTTGCAATTATCACACGTAAAATTTGTTCAGTTTTTCCTATTTATTTAAAAAATAATTTTTAAGTGTCGCCTTTTACAAGTTTTTTTCCGATTCTTATCTATCAATTCTTTAGGAGTAAACAAAAACTGTACCAGTTCTGGTTTACTCGTATATGTACTACGTCCTTAGCCAATATATTAGATATCTATTTTTTGTAATCTCTTAATAAATAATACTTTCCGTTATGGAGACTAGATCAGGTGTTATAGAAAATGTCCCCTTCGACTTCCAGCGATTACGGAAAATTTACGAGCCATTTGGTCAATTATATCCACACTGACAAAATCTTTGGTAGAAAAATTCAGTCGTATCGGAAAAAAAAATAAGGCATCCCCAATTATTGGAGTATGCTATGAGGCTGACGGTAGTGGAGAGGGAAAAGAGATGCGTACGAGGAAGGATGAGAAGTACGTAGCTATTCGATTATGGTCAGTGGAATGCTAGGTGGAATAATAATGTTGCAAATTAAGTCGCCTCAATGGCCCCACCCTTGGCCGTAGCGGTCCTTATAGGTAAAGATATTTTTTTTTTCAATTAAATGAAGACAGTATTAGCGAAACTCTATCAAAATCTGAAGATAGAAAAATTATAAAAAGATATTGGTTCCACTGGGACTCGAACCCAGATACCTTAGCATTCATGGCCAACTGCTCTACCGATTGAGCTATGGAACCCATTTACAATTCGATCACTTTTAACTGTATCATACTTCGACTAAGAACTACCAACACTATCTTCATTTTTCTTAACGCACATATTATTGGCTGCTATCTTTATATATGATTGCAAGATTCAACCCGAACTAAATGTCATTAAAAGCTATGAAAAATAGCCCACAACCTAACCAAACATAACCTATTTAAACATATTTTTATATACTTTTTTCATCACTTGAAATGACTTTCAAAGGAGGTGTTGAGTTGATTTTATTCTGAGTAGTCCGGTCACCCTAAAATCATGCATTATTAAAAGTGAAAATATAATACTTAGCAGAGTATGGTCACAACACATCTATATAACAATACAAAATGAGGGCTATATAAAAATGGTTCAATTCATTTTAATTTATCACCTACCAAAATTTGGTACCAAAGCCCTATGAAAGATATGCAAAAAATCGGTATTATCATCTGTTCCACCTATTATAAGATCATATTCCTAAGGTATTTGGAGTTACATGTATGTTTTTTTTTATTTACTTTAATTCAGGTCATGCCCACGTTTGAACGTTATGTGCATCAGTAAACTGTGATCAGTACGTGCAATAATAGAACCATCCACATCGATTGCAATTAAAAAAAATCGTCATTTAGAACCGTCACTCATCGAAATCATTTCACAGCAATGAAGACAGTTGCCGTGAATAATCATAAACATCAATTTTAAGTTAAAATCATACAGATCTTTATCTTGTCTCTTAAAAACCTCTAGTGCTGGCAGACAGACAATGAAAAATAATGTTAAAACATTTATTTCAACACTCTTTGTAGAGTAATAAAAGTCCTGTTTCGTTTCCACCCATACTTGGAACTCTGGTTGAAAAGTTTTCAGCAGTCGATAAATCACCAATTTTCAGTGGAGTGATTTATCGACTGCGAAAATATTAAATAAAATTCATTCGCCACTTTCTGCAATATACTTCAATGCAGACGGCTTCTATAACTCTTTACGAACTATGCGGTGGATAGGTAAGCTCCTTATCCCTGGAGCGTGAGATCGCGAGTTTGATGGAATGGACAATGGTTGTTCTTTATTTAATTATTTACGCCCTTTTTCGGGGCTTTTAAATATGAAATTTAAAAATTACAATAAAAATACAAATACTATACCTTTCTTTATACATAGCTGAACTGCTTCAGTAACAGAATTTTGTATTTTCTTAAAGATAAATTGAAGATGTCCACTGACTTGGTATAATTAGTTCTCTCCATTATTATTCTTGGCAAAGAGGAATACATATGATAGTTAGTTCCAGAATTTCTGGTCTGAAATAAATCCTGACTTCTATTAATACGTAGTGGAATCCGGAAGTTTATCAATTCAAGCAATACCGGACTATCAACTAAATTATTTAGAATTTTATATAGAAATACCAAGTCAGTGAAAACTCTTCTGTCTGACAATTTGAGCATATTCATATAATTTAAAACAGTATTGTAGTTCAACATAATTGCTGGAATACCCATTTTAAAATTTAGATAACGTAAGAATTGGTTTTGTATTCTTTCAACAGCTTTTACATGTATATTATAATATGGGCTCCAGACGGGAGAATTGTACTCAAGTTGACTTCTAACAAATGAAAAAAATAATAGTTTAATACACTTTATATTGTTAAAATTTCTAGTTAGCCTTGTAATAAATCCCAACATTTTTAAGCCCTTATTAGAGATTTCTGTTATGTGGTTCACAAATGAAAGATTTGATTGAAAAGTGATGCCTAAGTCCTTAATTTGTGTTAATGTCTTGAGAATATTTTTATTAATGTTGTAATTAAAGATCACTGGATTTTTTATTCGATAAAATCTAACTACTTGACATTTTGAGATATTTAAGTAAAGTCTATTTTCATTACACCAGATTAACAATTTTTTCTATTCTGAAATAGGACTTATCTCCTGTCGCTGTCATTGGTCAGGCTTTTTGTATAAATAATAAATACGTAAGGCATCTCGGTGTTTTATTGATAGATTGAATGACTTTCAGATTTTGATTTGAAAGTGTCGCGATAAGGCATAGAATATTTTTTAAAGTCTAAAAGCTGAAACACAAGCTATAAATATTGGAAGAGCTTAGGCGTTTGAATTAGATATGAATGAATAAAATACAAATATAGAAAATTATATAAGGACAATTTATAGATAATTTACAAACACAGTGCGAACCGAGGTTAAAAATCTCTCAGGGCCTATGGCATCTTTGGGAATGCTGTGGAGAAGGTCTTTTTAGGGAAAGGAAGAAGATGAAATGATGGGAAGAAAAATATGTGAGAGATGGGTAGGAATCTGGGGGTCAATGTGTCCAGGAGAGAAAGACGTATGAATCTATCCCTCCCACTGCGGTACAAAGCGATGGGTCGAGAGAGTGCGGATGGAGAGGTCTCCCTCGACCAAACAAACGCATTCGCCGCCAAGACCTAGACAAACCCCACCCCATGAACCCGGGCACCCCTGCTAAGTCACCAACTTAGTGAACCACTTGGGGTGACCTATGGTAGGGTTGTTGGGGCGGCGGTATCCATACCCGCCTCCCAAATAGAAAAATTACTTCTTTTCTCATTTGTATCCCTCTTCCAAACATCATTCAGAATAATAACATCACTTTAATGGAAATTTAAATTCAGTTTCATTGCTTGCAAATCGGGCGTTGTTCATTTATTCATAATATATTAAAATATATAATTTTCCAGCCATAATAGATAATGTTTATTTTATATTTTAAGTCTTAAACTCAAATGGCTACAGGTAGTTGAAGATCCTATAATTCTGAACCAAGAAAGTGAAACACAGTTATGATATATAGGTTCTTATTTCATAGCAAAAGCAATAACTCTACCCAACAGAATTGTCGCGAATCTATTAGAGAAACACAAGTGTCGTCTAAAAGGATGTACATCAATCAATTATTATTATACCTCAGGCTTGACAGCAGCTGTACCCCCACAGTCCCATAGCTCGGGCCGGATCAGCGTCCTTGTCATCTTCAAAATGATGAAACCGCTGCCAAAATTTTCATAACGGTAATAAATTAATATCTTTTACCTCTCGCCACACGTGTGCCCTCGCAAGCCCACGTAATTGAAGGGCCAAACCACGTATTTAAGATAAACATCATACCATGTTATCTACATAAGTGTACATTATTACCATTATTACGAGAAATTAGGTCCCAATTTGGTACACGAACATATCAGGTGTATCAAAATCAATCATACCTACTTCTATTAAATAAACACTTATTACAAAATTGGTATACGCTCATGTTCTTGTATTTGATATAACATTCCCTAGACGATATCGTTCCTACTTCGTTAGATGCGTAAATTATTCTAACGGGGAAATATATTCATTTAGGTTAAGAAACGCCGATTCTGAATATATGTATAAGTTTTATTACATACGTAGAATTTATAAGTAGTTATTTAAAAGTGAAAAGACCCTCCACACAGCATCCCTAAAGATGACATTGGTCCTGAGAGAAATGATTTTCTTCAGGCCTCCTGCATGCAGTCAATGTAAAAAAACTTTAAAACGCATTGCTTGTTTGACATCTCTGCAGTGCCTATTTCTAGCGTCACGCCTGAGTCGTCGCGGGTTTTATTGTAGGAAAAATTTTATGGTTTGTTTTGTGAATGATTCGCTGTTTATGAATGTATTCCAAAGATTATTTTTTTCTATTAAACTGTATAAATGATACTTTTCGAATCTAAAAACTGTCATTTTTTTAATTTTTTATTTTTTATTGATCTATATACGTGATGTTTACAATATATTATTCGATGCCTGTCTCGCTAGGGTATACCTGTGTTGAGACAGGCGTAGACGTACATAATTACATATCATATATAAGAGTAATATAATTTACAATTAAACATAAAGATGATTGAAAGTGTGGGTAAATCAAGTATCAAAAGAGAGTTTTCTTATAAATGAGGGAAGAGATACAGTACAGTAGTAAATCCTGTCAATTTATGGATTTAGATTATTAAGGATTTTATAATTTTAATTTGTTTTATATGGGTAAGGACGTATGTAGATGGATATTTCTGTCTATTTGTAGTTTATTTTACAGATGTTTGCAATAGTGTGACGACCAGTACTTATAATCCATTTCTTTATAACTTGTTTGAATTTGGTCATTGATTCGGTTTGTCTGATCGTAGCTGGTAGTGTATTGTGTAGTTTGCAAGCTATGTATTTAAAGTGTCTTTGTCCAAAGGTGGTTTTAGAAAAGGGAGTTTGGAGGAGTTCTTTGTTTTTGGCTCGGGTATTGTGTATCGTTTGTGTTGCTTTGTATAGGGTTATGTTGTTTTTATGTAAATTAACTAAATTAATGTCCATAACGTTGAAGGTGATGAAGATGGTATCCGTGCTGGTAGTAAGAGGAAGTTTAAGGATTATTTTTATTATTAGTTTTTGTGATTTAATGATGGGGTCGAGGGCACTAGAATATTAACTAGCGAGTTCCCAGCATGCGTTGCTACGCCACTTAATAAATAAATTGTTTCTCCCTATGTGTTCATTCCCATTCGTCCCGTTCCTCTTCCGCCTCCCCTTCCTCTCCCACGTCCCCTTCCCCGCTCGCGTTCCCACTACCCCTCTCCTACCCCTCCCGCGAACCCCCTACCCGAGTTCCCTACCCCCCCTCCCGCATTCCATACATTCAGTTTTCAAACAGCTCGCGTGCCACCTATTGCAATTTTTTTATACAAATTTCATAATTCTAGAGCTCATCAGTAGTTATAAAGAATAGATAGATAGTTAACACAGACGTGATATAAAGCTTACATGTACTTCACTTTTTTTTCGTTTCAAATAAAAATATATCATAAAAAACAAACTTTGATAAATATTTCGAAATTTACTGTATTTATTTTTTATACCTATCTTGCAGTTATTTGGAAGTGTATGATTAGCTTTTAGATGCAATTTCATACAAAGCGTTGGGTTTTTTTCCCACACTGCTTAAATCATATATCTCACCGGAATACAAAAGGTAAAAAAACGGCTACCGACCGCCCGAGTCCGTTTCTATGTAATTCTCAATTGACTCTGTTTATATAAAAAGTAAGTTACTGGTGACCTTACAAAGGCTCTTTCTTACTTCACGGGCATCAAAAAATCAAAAATTTATCGAAAATTATTTAACTATGAAAACTAACTATAAAATAAAAAAATATAAATGCCATTTTTTACGTTAGAATAATAAATAAGTGGACTGGATTACCTTATTTAACTGCACAATCTTAAATTTTAACCATTCGTTGAGGGAGCAATACCGGAGATTTTTTAATTCTTCTCAATTGCTCATTAGATATTACTCGTCTAAGGCGAAATCTCTAAAAAAACATTAAATTATATGAAACCTGGAATGTCACAACTTTTTATCAAACTCGGTAATCAGTTAAATTATTATATAAACCCAAGACGAATACGAATTTTATTTTTACTTCAAAGGTAAGGAAATTCCGTACCTCAAGAAAAAGTTTATTCGGTTATGAAAATTACGAAATGGAAAGCTCTTGTACGGATAAAATGGCCCTTTCAACGAATATTTATAAGTATGTACCTTAGTAATGGAAGGAAGCGGGAAAGGTAGATTCGCGAAAAAATAAGAAGATAAATATTCAACAAACAAAAGTGCTTCCTTTTTGCTTTTTCAAAGTAAAATCTATATTTGGGATACACCCAACACCCTGCTTTCAGAAAATTTATTCTTAAGGGGTTCATTAAACTCAGATTAATATTTCAAAAAATCTTTATCGGATACTTAGCTAGATACCATAGATCTATCTTTACGAGTTGGGAGATCAGCAACATTGCAGAAAACAAATTTAATATTACTTCTTCAAACACGCAATTTTCTCTCATCACTCGATGAAGGTTGATAGTGTTGGTTTGTGCATGATGAAATATTATTACCAAAAGCTTTTGATTAAAAAGGTGGTTGGCATATTTTAACCAAAAATCTTGATTTAAAATACTATCTTCCGTGTTACCGAATGGTATCCAGTAAAAAACACTCACGATCTCAGGTATAATACATTTTTGTAAATATTTTTTTTTTAATAAAAGATTTTTTAATTGCAATAATATTTTTTTGTTAGTTTGAAAGATGTGAACGAGTATGTTATGCCTTTTACAGTATAACTCCAAGAAGATCTTGTATTTTTTTAGTAAGCCCCTTTCTTCGTTCTTCCAGTTATTTAAGTTTGCGATGAAATCTAGTTTTGGTTAATAAAGAGGTGCCAGCATGTTTTTTCCAAATGGGAGGTAATATAACTTTAATATTATAAATTAAAGTCTGTCCGTCTGTCTGTTCGCGATAAACTCAAAAACTACTGAACGTATAATCATACGGTTTTCACAAATTGATAGAGTGATTCACGAGGAAGGTTAAGGTATATAATTTGTCAAGGTTTTGTGTAAATTGGTTAAAATATGAGAACGTCTGTATGTGGTGGATGAGCGGGCTGGCAAGCGGGCGGTGTAGATTTGATTTATATGTAAATTAAGAGATGGCGGTGAGAATTAATTAATTTATCGCGGTTATAAAGTTTGAATAACCATCTAGTAGATGGCGTTGTGTTTCTTTAACCATAGAAACTCGTGGCCGTGGGTATAAATTTATAGTATTAAAAGACGGCTTTTAAAATTGGCTTATATAATGATAAAGAAGAATGAATGTTGAAGAAGCTACCAACGTCTATTTAAGTAAAGAATTTTCATGTGGAATTTCTTAAAGTGAAATTAAAAATAGCAAACAAGTTCATAAATTCGTGACAAGATTATTAAATTCTTAGTTATGTTCAGAAACTTAAACTTCTACGTAGTTAAACGGTATAATGTTAGCAAATAAAGTACATTTTGATAATTTACGATCGGTCCCAAATCGGTTCCTTGTAAATAGTTACACAGTGGTCATGGTCAATACAGATTAATAAAGGTGTCACAATGTTCATTTTTGGGTCCGAATAAATAATAACGTATATAAAAATGTTAGATTTATAGGTATGCAAAATGACATAAAGGGTTTTTGAGTAAGTTTTGGTAAGATAAAATAATATTTAAGGAACTAGATTTTAATAACCTGCTACGACAATACTTAAATTGAATTGCAGAGATTTGTTTTTATGAAAAAAAATTACATATTGCAATGTATATATACGCACAAATATGTAGGGGATCCAAACCAAAGGATCTGTTGAACCAAACAATTATTTATAACTATGCATAGTCTAGCGGTAAGGCTTTTGACTTGCAAACCGAAGGTCGAGGGATCGAACCCCGGGGTGGGCAAATAAATTTTATTTGAAAGATTTGTGTTATTTCACAATTAATTCATTTCAAATAATGTATTGTATATTTGCCGCACGTTCCAGAGTGGAAGATACTCTCAGTATCGCCCTGGTGTAAGACCACCATTCAGAATTGAAACGTTGCTTGAAATGGCGTTAGCTTTGTTTGATGACCAGATCTGAATAGCCAGTTACTTCCCCACCTTCCTCTTCTCCATCTCCTTCCCCTCCCTACTACCTTCAGCCTCAGAACAATACCCCAATTAGGGATGTCATAGTCTCAGACTCTTGTGAGGTATTACTATTTAAAAAAAGAAATAGGCGTATGCTCATGTAATAATCAGAACGTCCAAACAGGAACTTCAATAGCTTATAGCGAGTGTTCTAGATAACAACCCTCGAATATCGCCGTCGATAATGCATTCTGAGAAATCGTCCAAAGCTTCCTGTCCAAATACCTTTTGGCACGAATCTGCTATACTCGTAAAGTAGCGAAGCAGCGGTTTATGGCCGGCAAACTGTTAGTAATAACTGGTAGTAGCTTTTAAAAAGTTACGGTCAAACGGTGTGTATAAACTCGATATAACAGGGTTCAATTTATTACCTTCCTCGCCGATAAATAAATCAATCATGGATATTTAGGAGAGACCGATCACTTTCCAAATTATTCAGAATATATTTCACGTTTTTACATATATTTTATGTTTGATGGTTATTGAAGTGCAATACTTTTTCTTCTTCTGATATAACCTCTCCTCTCAATTGAATATCGGTAGGGGATACTTACAGATTAACCCGCAGATTATAGCCTGGTACAAATCAGGGTAACTACCTTCTTCCCAGTCACTGAGGTTTCGATGCCATGAGATGTGAAGTAGGTATTCCTCTACCATGACTTCCATCTATATCTCCATTATGAGTTTCTTAGCCTTGTATTTCTCCACAAAAACTAAATAAAAATTACCTTCTCCATGCCAAAAGTTTGAATCGAAAGTGAGTCGAAATAAAACTTTCATCTGAACCCAACGATTTAAAATAGAGAAATCGATGTATTAATATTAGAACGCCTTTTCAAACACATTGTTTGTTGAAAATAGTAATCAAAATTGCACATTTTTCAACATGTGTGATGCAAAACTGGTAATCTAACAAAAAATTACTATAAATTCACTTTCTCCTTCAAAGCTTTTCCCAGATCTGCTCTTTGTTATACGACGGAGCCTAACAATTCTACTTCAGATGGAAAACAATACGGTGCGAATGCTTCCATTTTCTCATGAAACCAGAAACATAGCGAGCTTAATAAACAAGATCCAAGCTTTCATGTGGGTGTTCTTGAGTTTTTTCGAAGGCAAAAGTAAAATTAAGTCACAATAGACAGCACAAAGCACAAATGGGCAGAGAGCACATTGTGGAGAGAGGGTTTCTGATAATGCACATAAAAAACACTTGTTAGGTGGCAATATGTGCTACACACTCGTATTGGTCATGAGAGGAGGAGTGGAAGAGATTTAGATGTAAAGAATTTCATGGTGAAACAGAAACACCCGCCTGGAACTGTTCCAATTGGCGGCTGATAAGAAGAGGTTTAGCAAGATGGCCGCCAAAATATACCTCAAATAATAGGAACCTAAAAAAGACAGAATATTCTTTACATTTCTTCTTTGGCATAAAAGATAAGTAGGCGTAGGCACAATATTAATCCTCTCAATTTTCCAAAAGCAATTTGGATCGGGACATGGTCACATTATTTTAAAGCCTTTGCTTTTTCCGACTCATGCCATAATTTAAAGATGGAATGCCTTTCTTTAAATTAAACGGTATCCTTTTTCGTCCCTACCGTCTTTAATCACTTTGCCCCTAAAAACTTTTTCAAACGACTCGATATTGAACTGGCTAGTTCTAGTTCATTGAGATCTCTTGCATGGCTTTTTTATTAACCCAATAAAAGAATTTTGCGGAATCATTGTCCCGATAGATAAAAGCGTAATATGATATTTTGAGAGGATTCTGAACAAATGTATTAGGGACCTTTATTTTACAGCCGCGATTTTTGGGTTTGAAGTATTTGGAAAACGAAATCGTAATAGACCGATGTATTATGTCTTAAAATCGCAATTACCGAATTATTAGGCAATAGATTTAAATAAGGTAACCATTTATTGGATAACCATCACCTTTACCGTAGGTCTCTTCAAGTGGTTCGCTAAGTTCGGAGATTTGGCAGGGGTGCCCGGGTGAGGTGTGTTAGGGTCTTGGCGGCAGATGCGCCTGCTTTTCAGCTGCGGGGTATGCCGTATCGGAAGAGGCCGGTTTGCGGAGACCCTTTAACCTCTCCATCTGTTCTCTCTCATCCCGTCGACTTGAACCACAGCGAGAAGGGATGGACACGTACGTGCGTCGCTCCTAAACACACACTGACCCCTGGATTTCTAACAACCCCTCATACCTTTTCATTCCCATAACTTTATCTCATTCCTTCTCTTAGAAAGACCCTAAAGATAACATGAACATTATTTTCATCCCGGCTTCCTGTGTGGGATTAATGAAAAATAAAAGACAGTCGCATTGGTCTTGTGCTGTAGGTCATGTGTGCATACATTCAACAATTTCGTAATAAAACTACAGATTTGCATAAAAAAACAAATCCATGCCACTCTTCTGTACATTTCAGATAGACTTATAAAAGGTCCGTCCACACGCTCAATCTGAGTTGCAAAATTTTAAAACTTTAAGCACGCCCATTCAGGCGGAAAAATGGTAAACCGCGCAAATGGCTTGCACGAGCATCAATTTTCTTAAACTTACTTGCTCTAGGCACAAGTAGGTAAGCAAATTTGTTAAGTCTCCAAAATTGTGTAATGGCTTGCATATACTTCAAATGATTGCCACCTTTGCAGAAACTGTTTGCGCCTGAAAGCTGTCATATAGACACCGCACATGTAAGTCGATTCGTATTTCTAAAATCGATCGTTATTCTAAAATCCACCAGCATTTGTAAAATAAGCTTTGCCGTCACAAAAAAAGTTTAAATAACGCACGGGCTGTGATTTGTTGCTGTAAATACCTATAAAACGATGGTTTCTTGACACAAATAAGGAATAAATCGTATGAAGCCAATTATGATTATTGTTGGTTTGTAATGTAATATCCTGTTATGTTAGAAATTATTTTCGAAAGCTATTCGAGGTATTCATAATTTTTCCAAAACTTTTGCAAGTACGTAACTTTTTGTTTATTTGAAATGTAATTTATTTTTATCTTTGTTTGTTAAATTTTTCACAAAATATTAATATTATATTCCTTAACATAGCTATGAAAACCAAACTCCAAAATTTCCCATAAGTATAATTTCATGTAACCTATCCTTTATTTTTCAGCTTAAAACAATTCTAACGGAATCTACTTCATTACAGCATTCCGAGCGATCGTAAGTAAAAGCTTTGTGAGGCGCTCTTATTACTTGGTAACCAATACAGGGAAAGACCTTCTCGAATCGGAAACGGCGAGTTATTATTCAGCGATCATTATATCCAGCTTTTGGAATCGACCTTTTATACAATGTTATCAAGTAGTTGATAAGAGGTTCTGCTAAGTGTACACATAAGTGAGGGTTGGAGATTGCTTGCCATTTTGGTTTCATTGTGCGTGTGAAATATGGAGTTGAACTAAGGGGGCGATATATGATATTTCACAGTGGTTCATGGGGTTCTAATGTATCCAGCGACATTCACTATGTGCCTACCTATATATATATATATATATATATATATATTTATCTCCTCTCGTAAAACGTTGATCTTGCGCGACGGTACACCAGTTTTAAGTTGATCCGTTCGGACATGTTGATCCATCCGGATATGCTGATCCATTACACAAGCTGGCATACACATCCTGATCCATGTGGATCAATTTATACCATCAAGATTTAGCTGTAAGCCACGCCCATTGTTCGGTGTCTTATACATTTTACACGTTTTTTTTTGTTGATCCATATAAATGCCAAGTTTTGACCGCCAACAAAGGTGCCCGTCTGTCGTACTTTTCAGCTTCTTTTAGTAGGTACCTGTACGTTCTTATTTCAAGTCGTTCTATTTCATTTCTTTTTTAATGTATTTTGGTTTAAGATTTAATTTTTATTTTGATTTTGTTTTTGATTTTGATTTCGATTTTTTTTGATTTTGATTTTGGTTTGAGATTTTAATTTGATTTTGATTTTAATTTGTATTTGCATTCTTATTTTGATTTTTTAATTTTGGTTTTAATTTAGATTTTGATTTTTACTTTCATTTTGATTTTGATTTTGGTTTGAGATATTGATTTTGATTTTGGTTTTGATTTGAGATTTTGGTTTTGGTTTTAGATTTTAATTTTGATTTTGATTTTGGTTTGGATTTCGATTTTGATTTTGATTTTGGTTTTGGTTTGAGATTTTAATTATGATTTTGACTTTGATTTTGGTTTTGGTTTGAGATTTAGATTTTGATTTTGTTTTTTGATTTTGTTTTTGATTTTGATTTTGATTTTTGATTTCGATTTCGATTTCGATTTTGATTTCGATTTCGATTTCAATTTCGATTTTGATTTTGATTTTGATTTTGATTTTGTTTTCGTTTCCGCTTCTAAGACCCGCACAAACCTCACCCCATGAACCTGGGCACCCCGGTTAAGTCACCAAACATAGCGAACCACTTAAGGTATACCTTAATTTTGGGAGGCGGGTATGATTACCACCGCCCCGGGAACCATTTTTGGGTAATCAACACCTCTGTCATATGTCACTTTGCAGTGACATTCGTGACTTAGCAGGAGTGCCCGGTTCAAGGAGTGAGATTTGTCTAGGTCCGTGCGGCGAACGCGTTCGCTGACCTACTGCGTGGCAAGCCGGATTGGGAGAGACTGATTTTTTGTGACTTAGCAGGGCTGCTCGGGTTCAAGGGATGAGATTTGTCTAGGTCTTTGCGGTGAACGGGTTTGCCCACCTACTGCATTACTGACCGGATTGGGAGAGACTGGTTGAGGGAGACCTTATTTTTCTTACATTAGCTCCACACAGGAAGCCCTGAAGAAAATAAATCCCGTCAAGGCCTATGTCTTCTTTGGGGATGCAATGCATTATCGGGGAATACGTATGATTCCTCGATAATGCATTGCATTACGATCTCTACGAATTCGGAAGTCGCAAGAACAAATTGCATTACGATCAATACGAATTCGGAAGTCGCAAGAACAAATTGTGGCGTGCGCAAGTAAATATTATTTTGATTTAAATGTATAATTCAACGATATCTAAGGGGCATTGCGACCTTGACTACGAATTCAGGAGTCGCAAGTTCGAATTGGGGCGTGCAGAGGTAATTTTTATTTAAAACGTTTGTATAATACAACAATAATGCAGTGCAGTGCGATCTTGACTACGAATTCGGATGTCGCAAGTTTAAATGGCATGCGCCACTAAATTTTATTTTGATAAATACGTATAATTCCTCGATAATGCGTTGCCTTACTATCTTGGCTACGAATTTGGAAGTCGCAAGTTCGAATTGTGGCGTGCGCAAGTAATTTTTATTTTGATATAATTCCTCGACAATGCGTTGCATTACGATCTTGACTACGAATTCGGAAGTCGCAAGTTCGAATTGTGGCGTGGCCAAGTAAATTTTCTTTTGACAAATACGTATGATTCCCCGATAATGCATTGCATTACGATCTCTACGAATTCGGAAGTCGCAAGAACAAATTGCATTACGATCAATACGAATTCGGAAGTCGCAAGAACAAATTGTTGCGTGCGCAAGTAAATATTATTTTGATTAAAATGTATAATTCAACGATATCGAGGGGCATTACGATCTTGACTACGAATTCGGAAGTCGCCAGTTCGAATTGTGGCGTGCGGAGGTAATTTTTATTTGATAGTTTGTATAACACAACAATAATGCACTTGGCTATATTATATTTAAAAAAAATTAGGAATCGTTACTAAAACTCCAATAATGTAGCCCAAGGTGTAAAAAAAATACCTAAAATATTCTTTACATCGCGTGCGCTGCGAAAACTATTAACAATAGAATAAAATAATGTAGTACGGCTTTGCAGAAAACATCTTTATTTACAAAAAGTGTCGTAACAGCATATGTCTAACTATTATATTTATGCCACAAAAAGTGTTTAATAGTAGAAGTGTGTTAGATTAGAATGATCGCCTTTCGAAACGGTGACCAGAAAACTCATAATGAAACATACTGAGAAAACATAGGTTGAATAGGAAGTTAGGTTAGGGTTTTAGGCTTTTTTTAAATTATATTTTCATAGCTTTTAATGACCTTTCTGAGGAGGTTCTGAGTTATTATGAGTTGGTTTATTTCTGAGTTGACATGGAACCTTTCGGAACATCGCCTTGCACCGAAACGGGAGGGATGGATTCATACGTCCGTCACTCCTGGACACACTGATCCCCAGATTCCTACCCACACATACTACCCTTGTCCTCCCCAGAACTTCCTCTACTTCCTTTCCAAAAAATACCTTCCACACAGCGTCCCCAAAGATTACATAGGCCCTGTGAGGGGAATTATTTTCCTTCGGGCCTCCTTCCTGTGTGGAGCTAATGAAAAAAAAATACCTCTACCAGTCTCTCCTGATCCGGCTTGCCTCGCAGTAGGTGAGCAAAAGCGTTCGCCGCACGGACCTAGACAAATCTCACTCCTTAACGAACCACTTGGAGTAACGTATGGCAGAGGTGTTGATTAGCCAAAAAATGGTTCCCGGGGCGGTGGTAACCATACCTGCCTCCCAAAATTTAGGTATACCTTCCTCATCAAAGAAAAAAAAAATAAAAGAATAAAAATATAGCTATTATTTTAGCTCATTGACATAAGCTCCACACAGGAAGCCCCGAGGAAAATAATTCCCATCAGGGCTTGTGTTATCTTTGGGGATATCTTTTTGAAGAGACTCCCTTAACCATTCTCTCCCGATCCGGCCTGCCAGATGGTGGGCACACGCGTCCGCCGCCATAACCTGCACAAACCTCAACCCATAAACCCGGGTACCCCAGCTAAGTCACTAAGCTTAGCGAACTACTTAACCTAGACCTACAGTTTGGCAGGCGGGTACGGGTACCGCCGCACCGGGAACCATTTATTGGATAACGAACTCCTCTGCCATAGGTCTCCCTAAGTGGTTCACAACGTTTGGTGAATTAACAGGGGTGCTCAGGTTCTTGGAGTGAGGTTTGTCTAGGTCTTTGTGGCGAATGCTTTTCCTCACCTACTGCGTGGCGGTCCGGATCGGGAGAGGCTGCTTGAGGCAGACATAATCTAGACCTCTCCAGCCAGACTCTCTCGACCCCACGTAAATAATAATAATTAAATAACTTACATTGCTTAAAAAGTGAATCTAAAAGGTTTCATTATCGCCATGACGGCCGGCGTAGTACAGCAAAAACTCAAACACCGAAGGTCACGGGATCGAAACCCGGCGTGGCAAATAAATTTTTCTTGGTTAATTTGTGTTATTTCACAATTTATTCATATAAAATAATATATAATATATTTTACTTATCAGATTGATTACCATAGGTAGGTAGGTACCTATGGTCTGGAATTTTAACATGAAAAATTATTACAATTTGGAAGGTGAGAGTGGTACCGCTGCCCGGGAACCATTTATAGGAATTTTAGGAACAAATGCAGCATAAAAATAAGAATATGCATAATATGAATAGCTGCATTTACAAATGCAGTTATTCTTATTATGTTGTTTACAGATTTTCTTCATTTTTATTGTTTCATTGGAAATAAGGTTGCTTCCTGTAGTGACGACCGGCGTAGTCTAGATGTAATCAGTGGCGGCCGCTGCCCTGAGAATGTGGTGGTTCACTGACAATCCGTACCTACTTATGACAAAAAAATTAAATTAGGAATTTTTTATTATTAATTTATTTTCAAACAAACTGTTAATCCCTCTTATATGTATATTCAACACTGGTTGCACTCATTTTGGTAATAAAATTATATATTAACAAATTATGTTATTAGTATTTAACATAATCAATACAAAAAAAAAACAAAACAATGACAATTATCACGTGACGGGTCAATATAACGCGCGCCGCAAGACGCAAACGATCTACGATCTTCGCCGAAAATCGATTGTATTCGTGTCACCTCGGGTCCATAGTTCATGGTCAATCGGTAAACTTCGGCAAGGATCGGATTATGTTGGGCCGGTGGCACGCGAATCCAAGCCAAATTCTGGTGCAAATAGCGAAATCGACGGGCTTTCGATGTTTTAAATATCCCGATACGAGGCCGCTCGGCGGCGGCGCTATGGGAGATTAAAACCGTTCTCTCTGATAATATTCGTAGCATTATATTGTATATTGGTAACTAATATTTTGAAATGATTAAATTAGAGATTTGATAGATTTAAATTAGATAAATTAAATTAGAGATTTTTTAGTCTTTAGTAAGTAAATAAAGTAAATTTAGGCATTATATTTTGGCAGTGCTGCACACGAGCGCACTGTGCGACCAGCCGCCCTTGGAGGTAATGCTCTTGACTCGTACACCGAAGTTCGCGTGGTTTATCACAATTTATTAATTTAAAATAATAAATGCATAGTATATACCTATACTGGGCGTACTGTACAGGGCCCGCAGATACTTTAATAGTACACAACTGCTAACCCTGTATAAATCGCAAGTGCGCCCCACGGTTGAATTTGGCAGCCACCTCTGGTCTGGAGCTCCAAAATACCTTAAAAAAAAAACCCTTGACTCTGTGCAGAAACGGGCGGTCCGTTTGATAGATTCTCCCATCTTAACAGACGGATTGCAATCCTTAGAGCACAGGCGTCAGGTGGGAATGCTGTCCTTGTTCTACAGGTATTACAATGGAAAATGCTCCGAGGAACTAGCGTCGTTGATCCCCTCGGCACCGGTGCATAGTCGGGAAACACGCCAAACACGCGCCCAACATTTGTACACGGTTGACATTAGTCACGTGAGAACGGGTCGTTTTTACGACTCGTTCTTGAGTTCAACAGCTCGGATGTGGAACGATTTACCAGCCTCTGTGTTTCCTCCCTCCTACAACATGGGTCTCTTCAAGACCCATGTTCACTCCTTCCTTTTCTCAAAAAGACCCTCCACACAGCGTCCTCAAAGATGACATAGGCCCTGAGGGAAATTATTTTCCTTAGGGCCTCCTGTGTGGAGTTAATGTAATAAAAAAAATATATATTTGCGGCACGTTCCAGAGTGAAAAATACTCTCAGTATCGCCATAGTATAAGTAAGACCACCATTCAGAATTGAAACATTGCTTGAAATGGCGTAAGCTGTGTTTGTTGACTACATCTGAATAGCCAGGTACTTTCCCACCTTCCTCTTTCCTATCTCCTTCCCCTCCCCACTATCTTCAGCCTCGTAACATACCCCAATTGGGGATGCCATAGTCTCACTGGCTCCAGACGGGAGCAGCTGAGACTCTTTACTATAAAAAACAAATAAAATTACTTAACATGAAATATATTTTACTTTTTATTTACCTACTATTAAACATTTTCGGTAGCATATCTCTTTTGTGTTTGAATATCTTGTACAAACTGACTGCGATTGAACGTGCAAAAACAACACGAAAGTTTCAACATTATAGTGCGTGATAATTTTTCTCACAACAAGGCAGCACGAACACTTTTACTTACATTTTAAACTCATCATATCTTTCTAATGAATTGTCCGATTTTAATAATTCAAAAAGTTGAATACAGATATTGAAACAATATTGAATATGAAGTAATTTATTTTGATAAGGATTAATACCAAGATACAAATAAAGAGCTTTTTCTAGCGGCGACATTAAAATTAAATTTTTAAAATAAAATAACACTTATTGTGGCATAACTATAATAGTTAGACATACGCTGTCGCGACCTTTTTTGTAAATAATGATGTGTTCTGCAAAGTCGTAGTACATTGTTTTATTCTATCTATAATAGTTTTCGCAGCGCACGCGATGTAAAGAATATTTTAGGCATTTTTTTTACACCTTGGGTTACATTATTGAAGTTTTAGTAAGTATCCCTATTTTTTTTGAAAATATTATTTAGCCTATGTCACCCGAAGATAGTGTAGCTTCCTAACAATGAAAGAATTTTTCAAATCGGTTCAGTAGTTTCGGAGCCTATTCAATGCAAACAAACACACAAAGAATCAAATCTTTCCTCTTTATATTTTAGTGTGCTAGATTAGATGTTCTTCAGCCGTACTTTCTCGCCTTTCGGAACGTTAATTATGAATTATGAGTTGGTTTATTTCTGAGTTGACATGGAATCTTTCGGAACATCGCCGTGCACCGAAATGGGAGGGATGGATTCACACGTCCGTCACTCCTAGACACACTGACGCCCAGATTACTACCCACACTTACTACCCCATTACTTCCCTGAACATCCTCTTCTTCCTTTCCTAAAATACGCTCCACACTGCATCCCTAAAGATGACATAGGCCTTGAGGGGATTTATTTTCTTCAGGGCTTCCTGTGTGTAAGAAAAAAATGTCTCCCTCAACCAGTCTCTCCCGATCCGGTCCGTAACGCAGTAGGTGGGCAAACCCGTTCGCCGCAAAGACCTAGACAAATCTCATCCCTTGAACCCGAGCAGCCCTGCTAAGTCACAAAAAGTAATTGGGATGACGTATGACTAGTTGGTTATCCAATAAATGGTTCCCGGGGCGGCGGTACACATACCTGGCTCCCAAACTATAAGTCTAGGTTAAATGGTTCGCTACCTTTAGTGACTTAGCCGGGGTGCCCGGGTTCATGGGCTGAGGTTTGTACGGGTTTTGGCGGCGGACGCGTCGGCCCACTATCTGCATGCCAATCCGGATAGGGAGAGAATGGTTGAGGGGGTCCCTTCGACTTCTTGAGCCGTACTATATCGGAACTTGCCATGCACCGCAATGGGAGGGATGGATTCATACGTCCGTCACTCCTGGACACACTGATCCCCAGATTCCTACCCACACATACTACCCTTTTCCTCCCCAGAACTTCCTCTCCTTCTTTTCCTAAAAATACCTTCCACACAGCGTCCCCAAAGATTACATAGGCCCTGAAGGGAATTATTTTCCTCAGGGCCTCCTTCCTGTGTGAAGCTAATGAAAAAAAAAATGTCCCTCTACCAGTCTCTCCTGATCCGGCTTGCCTCGCAGTAGGTGAGCAAACGCGTTCGCCGCACGGACCTAGACAAATCTCACTCCTTAACGAACCACTTGGAGTGACATATGACAGAGGTGTTGATTAGCCAAAAAATGGTTTCCGGGGCGGTGGTAACCATACCCGCCTCCCAAAATTTAGGTATACCTTAAATGGTTCGCTATGTTTGGTGACTTAGCCGGGGTGCTCAGGTTCATGGGGTGAGGTTTGTGCGGGTCTTTGAAACGGAAACGAAAACAAAAACAAAATCGAAATCGAAATCGAAATCGAAAACGAAATCGTAATCGTAATCGAAATCGAAATCAAAATCAAAATCAAAATCAAAATTAAAATCAAAATCGAAATCAAAATCAAAATCAAAATCAAAATTCAAAAGTCAAAGATAAAATCAAAATCAAAATCAAAAACCAAAATCAAAATGAAAATCAAAAGTCAAAATCAAAAGTAAAAATCAAAATCGAAATCAAAATCAAAGTCAAAATTAAAACCAAAATTAAAAATCAAAATCAAAACCAAAATCAAAATAAAAAAAAAAATCAAAATCAAAATTAAATCTAATATAAAAAAACATTATAATTGAAATAAGAACGTAAAGGTATAATATTATAATTTTATAAAACACATACAGCAAAATGCATTACTCAAAACAAAAGATACAATATAAGTTAGGTTATGCAGAATGTATAAAAATATGTATTCTTCATAACCGTTTTAAAAATTTATCTGAAGTATTAGATATATTTTTCCACCAAGTGCCGTTGTATTACGTTTTACAACTTCCATATCGGCTCAACCAATGAACAGTAAAACCAGATATAGGTAAATGTTTTTTATGACCAATCAGAAGGTTTCGTTCATAACGCCATCTTGAACGCCATTCTGATTGGTCATGGTCAGATCAACAATTTTATAGTAAAAGCACATATAGGTACATAAGATATACGATTATGTGGATCAACAACGCATGGCAATTTGGGCGGATCATCAACGCATGGTGATTTGGGCGGATCAACAGTTACGAAGCGTATGATTTCCATACAAATATCGAAAATTATATGTGTAGTATTTCGTTTACTTTTACTGGGAAACTGGCAACCTTGCTATTTAATGTAACGTTGTTGCCAAATCATACAGAAGTAATCCATTAAAGCCAAGTTATATGGTGTTAAAGGTGGATCAACACTGTCTAATAACTTCTTACTGGATCAGCATACTACGAGAAGAGGTCAATATATATATATATATATATACCGGTATATATATATAAATATACCGGTACATAATAATATAACCAATCGCTTGAATCGCATATTTCTTTCCAAAAGATTTTTATTCTCTCATAGGCGCCCGCCGTTATAATATAGAATTAAATGCTTTAAGCAAGTTCAGTTAACAGTCTAAAAACATAAAAGTTTAAAAAGATAACTTTGTGCCATGCTTATATTTTTGGTGTTTTCAGTTTCAATCAAATTGAAATCAGCATCCAGGGCATTAATTTGTCGATCACACCCCGATTAGTCGATCACACCGTGTCGATTGTCACCCCTGCAGGGTAATTTTTATTTCAAAATATGAGCTTACTATTATATCCCTACATCTACATACAATTCCGTCTGAATCGTAATAATGTACAGCCAGGTCAACGAAGTTAAATGTACTTGGAGGGTAGTAAATTTTGTAAAGGGAAAAATGGCTTTCATTTCTAAATTTATTTTCCTCGTAATGCTTTCGTCTATTGGTGTTTTTCTAAGTATTTTTCTTCAGAAAAGTCATTCAACATATTGTTGAGCTTCATAAATTATGTTCTAAAGCTTTTGCGAAACTTAAACTGTACATATTATGAATTTATATGATATCTGAATAATGTTAAAGTAATACTAAAAACAATATCTTACAGATACCTATTATAACAGTGACAAGCTCTGTATGCGATATGACTGTACACCTAGAGATTCAGGATCAATATATCTGTAAAAGCAATAATTTACCAAATAATTTATCCAATTCGTTCTAAGAAACAGTGTGAATTTACTTCGACCCCAATATGGGCATAAAGCTCATTTCGTCGGGAGTGGCGCAAGAAGTCATTAACATTTAAAGAAAATATAAAGTCTTTAATAACTCAGGTGCGCCCCATACGTCGTACATATGTAATATAATGTTACATTGTCGTGTAAACAAGCTTATGGGTCCGAGTGGTTAAGTAACCTGATGATTTCTACTTTAATATAATTAAATTTTACACAACTAATGACTTCTTCTTCCCAAAGCAGTCGTGCTTTGGCCAAAAACGTATTAATATATCTTCTTGCCTTCATAGTCTTCATAAGAAAATAGCCCATAATGTTTTCTAACCCGATTTCACCAATAACGTAACTTGCGCTTCACTGCCAATTTTTTCTAACTCTCAAATCCTTATATTTATATTTCATATTATTTTAGTAAGTATATAAAACAAACATGATGCTTAAACTTACGTCAAATACGAATATGTAGATAGTAATAATGATTATTAAATTAAACAATATTAAACACAAATAATTAGTCGAGTAAATGTTATACAAAAGTAAATGACAAACAAGGTGAAACAAAAACAATTTATAATTGGCACCCGAGCTGATAAAACCTTGATTTGGTACTTAATGTTGCCTATCTTCACATTAAATTATCAGCTTGATATGATTAATGGTAGAATTGAAGTAATTAATCCGGTCTATAAAAATGGTACTTTACTATAAGAGCATTGCACCCATGTTATAATTTATCGCTACAGGAGAGATATATGGTTTATTTGTGTGGTAGGAGTAGTCTTATACAGAAAATGTCTTTTAACCTCATCCTCCATGTTGATTTTGCTATGCGTTATTATTAATTTGTGATTATTACTAATTTTATGTAATCATCAGAAAGTTTACGTCTAGTTTATAGTCCGAAATTCGATCTTTATAAGTTTCCCTTCACCATAAGCTACTATTACTACTACTATTGCTACTAGCTTGGAAGCATGTATTTAATGGATATTCGAACAGTAGCGTGTTGCAACATCAATCTGTCGCTCCGTTTGAGCCTTATTGGTAATATAATGGCACGGAACATGTTGCGATCATTAGCGATAGTGGTCAGTACCGTTGTTCCTTCTAATATGTATGAGATTTGAGGCAGAATGAATTTCAGTCGAGTATTAACTGAATAGTTGCAGTTCCAGATCACTTTATATTGTATAATTAACAGTAACACAGTACATAATTATTGCTACAACATTCAAAATGGAAATCAACAAGTCATTCAGAGTACAATACAACCAAGCATAAATGGCGATGTTCGGCCTACCTTGGCGATGCAGTGTCTCGCAGATGTTCGCAGAAGGAAGGGAACATGGGTTCGCAGCTTTGATGCGCCACAGAATTACCAAAATGAGTCAACGCTACCGAATATCGGAAAACGTCCAGGCCGTAGCCCAGTGGCAAGGCGCGCCCCTACACCAAATATGGCAAATTCACCTAAAGCCTCCGTAATTTTCTAAGTATGCTTACTTCGTTTAAATATGTTTACTATTATATTTTATCTTTTAAATTGTGTTTTCTATTTTATGTAATTATTTAATATAATTTTATAGATGTAGATATACTTTTATATGGCTGACAGAGTATTGCACTCACTGCTCTGTTCGGCTGAAATAAACAAACTTATTCTTTAAAATAAGTTAACAATAATAATCTAAACGAAAATATGAAAGAGAATACCATATTTTCGTTTAGATTATTATTGTTAACTTATTCTAATATGATATATTTCACTGATGGGAATAACCTTCAAAAAGTATTAAAATAAAGTTTTTCTTATAAAATTAAACTTATTATTATTTATTGAAGGGAAAAAACGTAAAAAATAAAACCATGATCGTTATCACCCGCCATCTTGAGGAACACTTCAAAATCATATTCTATTCTACTCTTTGTTTTAATTGCTCTGCTGTCTACAATAAAGGTAGCCTTCTTATTTTGATCAACCCTTAGAAGATTTTAAGTGAAAACAACCTTAGGTTTAATGAAGAATGCCATCAGCTCTCGTATGTAAGTAACCTATAACTACACATAATCTTAGTGTATCGGGTGTGAGGGCATTTTCGCCAAAGTTTGAACATGTTTTTATGCATTCCATTTCCCTTATTATTATGTTCCACTTACAAGTTTCCACCAATGCCTTAAATTACTAGAAGTCGGGATTTTCTTTCAGTGCATAAATTCTGAGAATAACTGCAATAGTACTCGTATGATGTACTCCATTCTGGGAATAACTACCATAATGTAATTTACTCCGAGAAATTAGAATAAGGTGTATTAAATATGCAATTTCAGCGGACATCTTCAATTATCACATAATACATATCAAAAAAGATTGTTGCTGGGGTTCAGTTAAGTATAAAATAAATAATAAAAAATAACTCTATAATAGCACATAATATAATTGTATAAATATAATTTTATTAATTATTCTCATGTGAAAGCTTCTAAAGAGTGTCAATAAATTAATGAACATAGTAACGGAATGGTAGTAACTGAATCTATGTCAGAGATGTTAAACATGATTCTGTTTCAATATCTGTAAAAATTTACGAAAAATGTATATTTTCCCAAAATACATAATGTAAGCTATAAGGGTGACCGGCTAACTCAAAATGAAACCAACTCAGAACCACTTCAGAAAGGTAATTAAGAGTGATGATAAAAAAATATTTAAAAAATTGGTTAAGTTATTGGATTTATGGTTTATTATTAGGTTAAGTTAGGTTAGGGTTATCCGCTATTTTAAAATTATTTTTTAGAATGGAAAGGCTATAAGACACCACAATTTTAATCTTAGGTACATACATAGTAATAGTACACAACTGCTAACCCTGTACAAATCGCAAGTGCGCCCCACGGTTGAATTTGGCAGCCACCTCTGGTCTGGAGCTCCAAAATACCTTAAAAAAACCCTTGACTCTGTGCAGAAACGGGCGGTCCGTTTGATAGATTCTCCCATCTTAACAGACGGATTGCAATCTTTAGAGCACAGGCGTCAGGTGGGAATGCTGTCCTTGTTCTACCGGTATTACAATGGAAAATGCTCCGAGGAACTAGCATCGTTGATCCCCTCGGCACCGGTGCATAGTCGGGAAACACACGCCCAACATTTGTACACGGTTGACATTAGTCACATGAGAACGGGTCGTTTTTACGACTCGTTCTTGAGTTCAACAGCTCGGATGTGGAACGATTTACCAGCCTCTGTGTTTCCTCCCTCCTACAACATGGGTCTCTTCAAGACCCATGTTCACTCCTTCCTTTCCTCAAAAAGACCCTCTATACAGATGACATAGGCCCTGAGGGAAATTATTTTCCTCAGGGCCTCCTGTGTGGAGTTAATGTTAAAAAAAAATACCCAAAATTAATTACGAAATTAGACTTTGTTTAATTGAATGTAGACGAGGGTTGTGGTAAAAATACACTTGTAATCTAATAATTGTTAAAAATATGATTATTATAAACTATATACTATTCGATATTTTTATTTAATTCACTAAATAAAGTAAATAAATTTATCTGTTAAAAATACGTAACTTTCCAATAACTAGGGATCACTAACCTAATAAACTAATCAAAACCGTGGGATATTACAAAACACAAGGTACCTACAAACTTTGGTGAAAATGCCCGTGAAATAATTTCAATTCAGCCCTAGTATTTTACCCAGATTTGACAAAATTCTTTTGTTCCTATGATTAGCATCTGATAAGCATATTGACGCTAAGTATTCCATTTCTATACATTTCAAGATCGCTCGAAATGATTTCGGGTCATGTCATTTTTAAAGGTGCCTTTGATAGATGCACTTCAAACGGTCATGGTAAAAAGTCAACTAAATAAAGGTACCAGGTTTAAATAACTCACATTCTAATATAAGAAATTGTTATTTTTTAACGATGAAACTTTATATCAAGGAGCAGTCAAGCAAAGTCAAGAGGCTGATGCGCTTTATTTTGGAAAGAGCCATTAATTTGGAATGGGGCGGCCAATAAAATGTCCCATCACTACGAGTAACAGCTATAATATAATAGCCTCCAGCTCCCAGTTCTTCTACATGTTGAGCATGTGCCCCCTCCCCAGTAATAATATTTTCGGTGCTGGATTATACCAGCGACCCACGCGACCTACTACTTGCCACTGAACACGCACTAATTTGCTGAATATTCACCAGGAAATATCTCCGCTAGACGATATCTTGAATTTCAACACCAATGATGTTAAAATTGATAGCAAAACTGTTTTCACAAATAGTAATATGATGTTTTAGTACTTTCAAAACTAGATAATGATCTTTTCTGATTATGAGGTTATCTAGATATTCATTTTATATACTGAAGGAGCGTAAAAGGTTGATTCGTGTTGTGTATTTCCCAAGACTCACTATTCTTTGTAATGTGAATTACAAAGTTATGTGGAAAACTAGGTGATTATATTAAAGCTAGGAAAGTGTCATATTTGCCTTTTAGATCTTAATAATATTATTCTTAATAAAAATCATCTAAACGGACATACAAAAATTGTACAAAAATCTCAATAATGTTAATATTATTTCGATAATATTCAGTTTCTTCTATTCGTTTAGGATCTAAAAATGTTTAAATCGATCGAAAATTCTTCTGATCTTTTTTGACTCTATAATTAAACTTAAATTAACTTTATAAATGCTGCTTCGTGAACGAATTAAATCTAAATGTCGACAAATTAATGCCAAACGATCAGTTTCCGTAGATCAAAATCCTCCTTATTATTCGACAAATCAATTAATAGTATCAATCTTAAATGAATTCAACGACCTTGGCGTTATTTTTGACCCCAAATTGCGCTTCTTGAATCATACTACAAAATGGAAATGGAAAAGATTTAAAAAAATATTGGAAAGGGTGATGCTTGGATTTATACTTAGAATCGCAAAGCACTTTAATAACCTAAAAACCATAAAACAATTTTTTTTTTCGTTGTTAGTTTTTGGGGTGTTATGCCGTGTTGCGCTACAACACAGCGCAACACGGCATAACACCCCAAAAACTAACATCGAAAATGCTTTTGGCCGTGAAAATCTAAAAACATAAAACTATTGTTCGCATCTCTGGTTAGAAGCCAGATAGAACAGAATGCATGCGTTTGGTCTCCTCATTTTAACTCTCATTGCTCACAAATAGAAAATATCCTAAATGCTGCCGTTTTATTAATTTCAAAATTGGTTAAATTGTTTTATTAAATCTTTTATATTTTTTAATTAATAAGAGATAACTTTGTATAAACCACTTTCTTTAAACAATATATGTTAACATATCCTGAAGAAGATAACATTGTTATTGAAACATGTCGATATTGTTTATTAAAAAAGTGGTTTATACAAAGTTATCTCTTATTAATTAAATAATAAATAATGCCACAAAGTTATTTTGCAAAGATTGAAGAAATCTTTTATATTTATCCACTGGAGCGATTTTTGCCATATATTGGCCCCATTTTAAATGTCTCTGATTGCTTTTAGAATATAAGTTAGAGGCAATCATATCCTTGAATCAGAAAAGTTAAAAAAATATATATTTGTAGCTCCCACGTTTGTTATTTTGGACTGAAAACGAAGATATGCTATGAAATGCTTTATCTATTATGACCATACATAGATGTCGCAAATCCGAACTTCATAGACTATTTTATAACGATGTAAATTTTTTTTTTTAATATTTCACGCAGAATTTCTGATCAGCTGTTTACGGTTTAAATAAGGTCCTTTTTCCATAGATATACATACACCTTTCATTACCAAGTATATCACAGAAAATATATAAAAATCGAAAATATTCTATGTTGACTCGAATAAAAACCTCTCACGGCAGTTTCAAAGTAACAACCACGCTGAATTTGCGCGGTGATAAATTTTACGATTTTGTAATACTTTTTTTATAAATTCTACAAATATAATATAAACGGTAAAGTACAGGTTAATTGAACTTATAAATTATAATAACTCACACGCAGAAACCAGACTCCTTAAATTATCAGATAGAAGAGTGTTAATTGATTTGTTATTTTTATTCAAAATTATCAAATCTTTAGTTGACTGCCCTAATTTATTAGAATTAATCTGTATTAATGTACCTGCTAGACTAACTCGCAATAAAGATATTTTCAATTTTAACAATACCATCAATACTAACTATTCTATTAATTCACCAATCCCTAGAATGCATAGCCTTGCAAATAAACATTGTGAATCTATAGATATATTTGGTGTTGACAGTTTTGCAATTTTCAAGAGACAACTCATCTCTATTTTATCTGTTAATAATTAACTTTTCTAATTTTTGTTCTTTTTCATAAAACCTCCTCTCATTTAAAATCTTACCAGTAATTTATAACCTTATTTTATTTTATTTTGCAGTTCTATTTAGTTCTGTTTTATCATCGTACATTATTATACACCTATATGTAATTGTTTGTTTATACCTACTAACTAGCTTTTACACATTGCACTTTATTGTATTTCTGGTCTAATTAATGATTTTTTCTTATTACTCATAGTATTTCATTTCTTTTATGATGTTTAATTTTTTTATGTTTTTAATTTCTGTTGTAAAAGCCCACTAGGGCGTAAATAAATAAATAAATTCATTGATTCATTGGCTATATAGCACTATAATATTTTTTTATGTCTACATGTTAAAATTCGAAGGTATCATATTTTTAATGTTAATGAAATTTTTTAAAAATGTCGGCCAAACGGAGAAAAGTTTTGAAATACGCTGTCGCTTCGGTAGCTAAGTTGTTTTCAATTTTGTTTATTATCGTTATGTAAAAGCTCAATAGGCTGTCAATAAACAAATAAATAAATTTCTGACGGGATCAAAGTTGCCATTTTTTAAAATCATAAATTGATAACAATACTCTCGAGACAGTAACACAAATTATAGATTTAGGCATCACTTTTCAATCAAATCTTTCATTTGTTAACCACATTACAGAAATCTCTTATAAGGGCTTAAAAATGTTGGGATTTATAAATAGGATAACTAGAAATCTTCACAATATAAAGTGTATTAAACTGTTATATTTTGCATACGTTAGAAGTCAACTTGAGTACAATTTTACCATCTGGAACCCATATTATAATATACATGTACAAGCTGTTGAAAGAATACACAACAAATGTTTACGTTTTCTAAATTTTAAAATGGGTATTCCAGCAATCATGTTGAACTACAACACTATTTTAAATGATATGAATACGCTTAAATTGTCAGACAGAAGAATTTTCACTGATTTGTTATTTCTGTATAAAATTCTAAATAATGTAAGATAATAGATAGTTCGTCATTGCTTAAATTGATAAGCTTCCGGATTCCACTACGTAATACTAGAAGTCAGGATTTATTTCAGTACAGAAATTCTGGAACTAACTACCATATGTATTCCTCTTTACCCAGAATATTAATGGAGGAAAATAACTATACCAAGTCAGTGGACATCTTCAATTTATCTTTAAAACAAATACAAAATACTGTTATTGAGGTAGTTCAGTTATGTACAATAAATACTTAATATTTCTTTGTAAAAGAAATATATACCTATTATATTTCTTTGTAAGAGAAATATAAAGTATATCATATTAGAATAAGTTAATAATTTATAAGTTATTAATTAGTTACACAAAACACTTCAACTATCTCAACCAAACAAATGGTTGAGTATTGGAGAGTTGAGCGCAGAAATAGAAGGCTTTATGCTTGCCATTCAAGATAGAGTCATCAATACTAAAAATTATAGGAAGCATATCATCAAAGATACAAATCAAATTGATGATTTATGTAGAAAATGTTTGGCTTTTCAGGAAACCATAGAACATATTATATTGGGATGTTCTGTATTAGCGCCGTCCGATCATACATTTAGGCACAATCAAGTTTTAAAAATAATTCACCAAAGTTTGGTTATTAAATATAACTTGATTGACTGCCGAAATGTACCATATTATGAATATGAACCAAATTCATTTTTAAAAAATGAATATTATAAAATTTATTATCATAAAACTATTCTAACAGATAGAACAATTAGTCATTATAGACCCGATATAGTTTTACACGACAAAATTTAAAAAAATAACTTATATCATTGATGTCGCTATTCCAAATTCTTGTAATATTCAGAAAACTGTTTCTGAAAAAATAAAAAAATATACAGATTTAGGAAATGAGATTAAAAGAATTTGGCATTCTCAGACTATAAAAATATTACCATTTGTTATTTCGGCTACTGGCATTATACCTAGCTCTCTCATTCAAAATTTAGGCTTATTAGATTTGTCAAAGAATTTATATATAAAAATGCAAAAGGCAGTCATTTTAAATACATGAAGGATTACGAAAGATTTTTTAAATATTTATATTGAGGGATCAGTAGGATTTATCGGACCAGTTAGGATTTCATCAGAGCCGAACCCTCTGATATGAAAATTTCTGGAGTCGGTGAAATATTTTCCCACTATGTTTCTGGTGGATTGATGTATTGTTCTTGTATTGGTTTGTATTTATTATACTTATATAGTGCATTTACATTGCGTAGATTTACTAGATAATTATTTGTGGAAAAGTGTGTGGAAGGGTTTAGTCTTTCATTTGTTACCGTTAAATAATCTAAACGAAAATATGAAAGAGAACAAGACACAGAAAAACAGAAAAAGACAATGGTCGCAACTGGGACTCGAACCCAGACCTCTCTGTCTAACCGGGACGAGCGCGTTAACCAATTTCGTTTGACAGAAGGTGGCAATAGCGAAATTGGTTAACGCGCTCGTCCCGGTTAGACGGAGAGGTCTGGGTTCGAGTCCAAGTTGCGACCATTGTCTTTTTTCTGTTTTTCTGTGCCTTGTTCTCTTTTTCATTTTCGTTTAGATTATTATTGTTAATTTATTATAATATGATATATTTCACTGATGGAAATAACCTTCAAAAAAGTGTAAAAAGTTTTTCTTATAAAAATGGAAATATAAAGTATTTATATTTAATTTAATTTGTAAATTTGTTAATTTCTTATGTAAAAGCCCCGAAAAAGGGCGTTAATAAATAAATAAATGCCTTCGAACAAGCAAGCGATTTGTAGTTACTTTCCAGAGCCCTCTTGTACCACACATTTTATGAATGCCTCAGGTGAAGTAAACATGTCATTTCACTCGTACAAAATGTCCCCAGAGGATGCAATGTAACTAAATCTCCCGCACATGCCAACTGCGAGTTCCTCCGTTGGGTTCTGCGTGCCCCGGATGTTTATCGATGCTCGCCAGGCCCTGTTTCAAATATCATATTTTACTCTCGACATTTACGCCAAGAAGTTTGGTTTACTGAAAACATAACTTACGTATGAGTACATTATGTATATGTTTACCTATAATGTTATGACGTACGGCCATTTACTTTCCTCTGCATACAGAAAGGTAATTTCAGACATATTTGGGCCCTGGTGCTTGGACTGCTATTAGCCTCCTTCGATTGTGATTAACATTTCCTTACTGGACCTAGATATTTCAACGGGAGGTGAGAATTCTTAAGTTTGTGTAATGTGCTGGCCTGGCCTCGAAAAGATTTGTTAGCAAGAAATTAGAGTAATGATTTATGAAGCTTCGAAAAACTATAAAAAAGAAGAGAATCTCGACGAGTCGTGACGGTGGGAATATTTTTTTCTCCCCCTAAATTTTAATTTATAAAAGAATAAAATTTAAATTTCTGAGACTACATTCAAGTAACTTTGATTGATTGAAGGCTGTAGGAATAAAACAGGTAATATGAAAAATATGCTGAGAAAAAAAACTGGCTATGCGCTTTAAAATCAATAATCCGATCATACGAATACTTTTTTTTTAAATTCGTTAGGCCCTACCAAAAACATTGTCTTCGATAAAGACCTTTTTTAGAGTTTTTTTTTCCCAATTAATCACTTGGAAAGTATGTAACAAGCAATATTGCGGAAATTAATAAGTTTTAAAAATCACACCTTAATACGTAAAATACTAAGTTGAAAATGGTTGCCTAACTAAAAATTCCAGAAATAGAAAATTTCACAAATTTCATGACACCAAAGCTCAGCGTTCCAAAGTTTTATCTGTTCCATTATTTCATCTTATATAAATATTATTTGAATGTACGTATTAATAATGTATGATTAATTTTTACGCATTATGGATGGATGAGATACGGGGTTGAATTATAAATTATGTAATAATAATAATAATAATAATAATTGGATAATTAATAATAATTGGATAATTTATAGAGCGCCGTTTTTGTGAAAATCACCTCAAGGGCGCTGTACAATTTATTCAGAATTCTTAGGTTCTATCTAATTTTAATATTTACCAATGGATACAGAAACATACTTACCTGCAGGTCACTTCCGATAAACACTTTAATTAGAAAGTTTGTGCTTGGAGAAGATACGGCTTTGCACGCGGAGGACATTATATTTAAAACACTGGACATTGCATGATTTTACATTTGCTACGGAGTTGATAATATCAAAATATGTATTTTAAAAGACTGGAGAATTTAGGACTCTTTAGGGCTGGAGAATGTTACTGAAATGACCTTTTAAAACGCTTACAAATATTTTTTTTTTTCTCTACATTTTTAAGTTAGTTATTTACAGTGTCGCGGGCATTGAATATGAAGGTGAAAGAATTTGAGTTTATGGATATGACTGTCTGAAAAGGTGGGTTTTAAGTTTAGCTCTAAATTCTGCCGAGTCTGTGATCGTTCTTAAGTCATGTGGCAGTCCATTCCAGGCTTTAGGTCCCGACACTTCGAAAGCGCGCTCACCGAACTTAGTATCTGGTGTGCGCTTTGGTTCCTTTAACCTTCCAACAGCTGATGACGCTGCTGACCTTAGGGTTGACTGTCGAGAATTGGAATTTTCTAGAATACACAATTCCGATAAGTATGCCGGAGCCATTCCGTTAAGGGACTTAAATACCATCCAGCAGAGCTTGAACTGGATTCTTTCAGGACATTTGAGCCAGTGAAGATTTTTGAGATGCTCTGAAATGTGGGAATATTTAGATACGCCGGTGATAAGTCTTACCGCAGCGTTGAAAACTGATTGTAATTTGTTGATTTGATATTTTGGAAGACTTGCATATATTTCGTTGCAATAATCTAAACGTGAAACAACATACGAATTGACTAGTAATTTAGTCGCCTCTGTTGGTAGATTTCTCCTTACTGCTTTAATTTGCAGGGTAATTTGTAGGGTAATTTTTTAAAAGACAATCATATGGTATGGGTTCATGGGGTGAGGTTAAACCCTAGATTCCTACCTACCCCTCTTACATTATTCCTTCTCAGAACTTTCATAACGTATCCTTCCCATAACTTCCTCTCCTTCCTTTTCTTTAAAATACCTTCCATACAGAATCCCCAAAGATGACATGGGACCTGAGGGAAATTAGTTTTCTCAGGGTCTCTTGTGTGGAGCTAATGTAAAAAAAAAATACTCGCAACTTGAAAAACGCTGCAAAAGGTTAAGTTAACATTGAAAAAAAAAACATGAAAAGTACTGGGAATAAAAGTTTCTTTCGAATTCAGTTCCAATACGTTCACATTTCGAACTCCGTACTTTTCCATGCGCCGTGATTAGTTCTAGCATTGACCTGATGCTATTTTGTCTAGATGCTGTACGACTTTACAAGATGTTTGTCGACAATTTTAGTTGTGTTATTTTTTCGAAACAATTAATAACCTTTCATCAATGTGGATTCTTATGAATACTTGGAGCAAGTGTATAATTAAGTGTATTTGGGAAGCATAAGACGGAAATGCTGATGAGGATATTTGATGAACTACAAATGCAAGAATCTTTACTAATGGACGACTCTACCCACGCCATTGAAACATTAAAAAATGTCACCGAAGAGAACCGAAGTTAACAGTTCATAGGGGAGTATTGATATCAGCCATTATGTATGGCAGTAAGGTGTGGAACTCTCAGTGGATAGATAAAAGCAGACTGAATGCCGGAGAAATGAGATACCTTAGGCGTAAGTATGTTTGGTTAAACCGCGGATGACCGTTTTAAAAACTGTAGTTCAAGAAAATTCTAGCAATAATTAATAAAAATAAAAACTCTTGTTTACGTAATGGATAAGATTCAGAAAAGCGCGCTTAGATGGCTTGCGCGTGCAGAGCGAATTAACTAAGAAGTGCAAGGAGAATGCATGACAAGTGATTGGTAGAAGTCGGGGACGCCTAAGGAAGACATGGCACGATCAAATGATATATTATGTAATAAATCGGGAGTCAAAATAATAGAATAGTATGTATGAGGCGATGTATGAGTGTGAATGGTGCAAAAAATATTTGCTAAGTCAGAGTCTAATATATTATTTTCTATCTATCTGATTATCTATCTATTCTGTCTGACTACATGTCTGACTACCGGTCTGACTACTCGGTTTGACTACCCCTGCGGTAAACAGCGTGATCTACCTAAAAATGAAAAAATTGCGCCAACTTACCACTTCTAAAAGTCAGAACGAGGATAATCACCGAGACCAACAAATGGCCTTTTCATACCAAATACTTCCACCGCGACCACTTCCTCTCTGTTAGGCAGATAAAATAATTTATAAAAAATCTACTCTTATGTTAACAAAAAAATTATTTCCGCCTTACAATAATTACTTACAATTTACTAGAAATCACAACTCAAAATTTTACTCCTAAACTCCAAACCATCCATAACCCCGAGTAACTCCGGATATACGACGCGCGACGGCTAGTTTTATAGTGAAGATGAAAGAAAAATTTAATAAAATTCCCCCGTTTTCTAAATTGGAAATATTTAATTCATAAACTTGCAATAATTATTGAACAATTAATCACCTACAACTTGAAATCGTCA
Source organism: Limnephilus lunatus (assembly GCA_917563855.2). Classification (NCBI taxonomy): domain Eukaryota; kingdom Metazoa; phylum Arthropoda; class Insecta; order Trichoptera; family Limnephilidae; genus Limnephilus; species Limnephilus lunatus. The sequence continues at coordinate 64,645,594 of OU830597.1, read as the reverse complement.
ATTTTCACAGTTTTATTATACTCAAAGCAGTGAAGTAATTAACATTACTCGTATAATGAATTCATTCTGCTAAGTAAAAATCTGTTTTAATTCATTCGAATAAATTCTTTAGATTTGTTGAGTTCTCCGAATCTGCTAAGCAAGAAGTAATCTTAAAAGAAAATCCCTAAAGTTCGGGGACTCTGGAAGCTAGGTAGTAAGTACCTACATAAATTTGCATGCCAAATGGAGGAGGGGATGTATTTTTATTATCTCGTTTCTTCTCTGTGAATAAAATCACACATTTTACAGTAGCTGTGTTGTAACTTGTTACCTATGTCTCGCGTCTCCTGGCTTGTCAGTCATGCAATCTTTGTTATGCAGATAATTTTTTGAAAATATAAATCTATACATCAACTCTATTTTCAGATTTTTAAAACCTTTGTTGAAGGTTTAATATTTTTAAACACACGCGTGTATCAGAAGTTAATTTGTTACAATAAGATTAAAGTAGATTTTTTTAGCATAGAACTGGCAAAAAACCATCACTCAGAATCAAAACGTTGCTTGAAATTGCTTCATCCATTATTTTTGACCATATTAGAATAGCCAAGTACTTTCCATGTTTCCTCTCCCTCATTTATCTTCTTTTGTTACTCCCTTCAGCTTCACAACATACCCTAAATGGGTACGTCATGAAGCTGAAGGGACAAACTTACCTGTGGACGGAACATTTCTTCAATGTAATTTGTTTATTAAATGATCGTGATATGTTATTTAGACCATCATTTTTACCACCCTCTACAGGCTTCTTAGTAGGATGGTATGAAAATGTTAAGGGGATTGACTCGTTACAAACATAAAAGAAAAATTAATTTATTTCGAAGACTGTTTGCCAAGCAACGCAGTGAAAATAATCGGTGAAAGTATTTCTCACTTAACTTATCAAACATAAATCTTTCAGCATGGGAATGAAAAGGAGTCATAGTTTCAACTCGTAAAACGTTGAAGGAAATTTCGCCTAAAAGTTTTCCAAATAAGTAGGAAGCCTTCGCAGCATATTTTCCGCCGTTCATCAACGTCTATTCTTTATTACTTTCACAGACCAATTCTTCCGTTTACCTATAAATCATGAAATTATCTTCTCGGCTCGAAGTCAAATTGATTAACAGCGAGTACATTTTCCAGCGTGTTTCTAGAAAAATAAACGAGTTTTTTCGAAGCAATATTTCAGATTTTTCGCATCATTCTCTTGATAAATGTAGACTGCCTTGACTTGAAGGTAATATGAGACATTTAATAAACGTTAGGCTTCCGTTAAAAAATGTTAGCAAATAAAACCTTTAGTCTTTCTCCCCATGAAACACGATATATTAGATTATTATTTTATGTTTACATTAAGTTGACAGTAGTTACCTACATTCTCTGTTCACTGTGGTGTAGAATGTGAAGTTCCATATATATAATACGTACATATTTTGAGGATCAAAAGTTTTCAGTGTAAACTTAAGAAAATATTTTTTTATCTTTCAACTTTTTTTAGAAATGTATACGTAATGCTGTGAAAATAATAATAAAATGCTTTTAGACAATCATTTATTATTTATAACATTATATTACAAACACCTTAAACTATTTACAAATTTAAAAAGTATAATAATATGAGATTATTTATTTATTCTAAAGTTTTCAATTAAATTCAAACTACCCTCAGTTTTTCTATAACACATTGGTTATGCGTTAGAAAAATGTATTTACATGGAATGTTCCACTAACATTGATATTATTTACGCCTTTGGTACAAAAAAAATAGTTGCACCCTTTTTTCCCAGTATTTCTACCAATATATTATTTTTCCATGAAAATGGTTTTGTTTTTGAAAATAAATAATAGGTAACCACGTTTTTCGGAACTGTTTTTGGTAAAATAAAAAAAAAATCCATAAAGAAAATGCCTAGAGGCGTTCCATCTTATTTTTGGGAATTTTTATTCATGTTTGAAAATTTTTGGCAAATGTATACAATTATAAAACAAGTAGCTCTAGTAAAACAATTGAAGAATTGATGTGCTTTAAAAATATTTTTTTAAATTAATATCGTTGAAAATCAACCATTATCAATAAAAAGTTAAAAGTAACATAAGTACAATAAAAATAAATATATTACAATTGTTATGTATTTTATAACATCAGCTGTTTCAAAGTGCTTTCTTGTTTCGAGAATACTAAAAAGTGGTATTATTTTGCGCAGCAAACAACTGCTGTAATGAAGTTACTACATATTGACGTTCATACACATTTCAATTAAACTAAAATCATTAGGAAGACGTTAGATACTGACATACGAGTAGCGAAAACTCCAATAATAAATTTAACGATCGTAAACTTTTTCGATAATATTGAGTAGAATTGAAGAGGTTTGTTTTTATCCTATAACCATTTGCATTATGTTAACCTGTGATTACATTTCGCAAGGAAATATTTTTGCGGGAGAATTAAACAAATTATCTAAAAAAACAAACACATAATAAATAGCTTTCATGAGAATAGGTTATGATGATAAAATTTAAAAAAACTTCCTGTGTCAAATTTAGTTATATTCCTGAAAACTTATTTTTGATTTTATAAAAAAAAACCTTTAATATCGTTTAAGTTATTCTCTGAATTATTGTCAAGAATGTAGCACATTGAATGAATAATAATTGTACACGAAGATCATTATTTGAACACATTCAATTCTAAGGTTAGAAACAACGATGGCGTGGAGACAGTTGGGATGAAAGGGGAAATTCCTCAGTTGTGCAGAAATACAACAGGGAGTAGAAAGGGCAACATCCTTGCTACGGAGATACTTCTCGCTCCTGGAATAAAAAAAAATCACATATTTTATATAATGAATAACGGATCACTTTGTTTAAACCACTATATTATAAACAATATCTACATGTTTCGATAACAATGTTATCTTCATCAGGATATGTTAATTTAAAGAAAAATAAATGACAAACAAGTATAGACAAATTAGAATAAATTAGAACAAAGACAAAATATTAAAAAGTAGAGGTGATTATTTGCTTAAAAATCATAAAAATAGTTATACAAAATTAAATATAAAAATTATTTAATGAAAAATAAAATTGCATTTAAATAATAAAAAACTTTTAAGAACAAATAATTAAAATAATTAGTCTATATCAAAAAATAAATAATTATAATTATTATAAGTATTAAAAACAAAATAAATTTAAAAAATGGCTTTTTTTAATGTTTGGTTATTTATAATATTTAATTTACTATTAATGCTTTTTCTAATTTCTAAAATTTCTAAATTATCCAATTGTATGTCCGTAGTGTTAGTATGTACAATTTTAATTTAATTATAACAAACTTTTCGGCGTCCAATGGATAAATAAGTCGAGTGAATGAAAAGCAATTTTTTATCAGCGTTCTAAGCAAGTATGACTTTTTTCTCTGGTCAATAGAGTAATTAGCTTGGTTTTGAAACTCTACATTTGGAGAATATTACGTGTTTTTTTTTTTAATTATGTAAGTTCTGGAGGATTTAATTGGGTTTGATGCTTAGTCAGACATTTTCATGAAACAAGGCGAACTTATATTCCTGTAGATATGTGCGTGTGGAATAAGTAAGTACGATCTGGTGAATTCTTTTAGCGTATGAATTCTTTTGTCGTTGTGTATTTGTGAATTCCTCATCTGACAAAGCGCGCGAAAAATGACCATTTAATCGAATTTGTAGTATTTTCAAGAGTGATGGAGCTGCGTGACCCCGTGTGATGATCTCGCCTTTGGGCCTACGAAATAATTCTTTTAAAATTGAGAGATCAATTTAGAATTATATTTAATTTTTGTAACATGGAATGGTTTCAGCATACGATTCTCTGTTTCAATTCATGGGGGTGATTTATGGGTCCTTACCACTAAATAACCACATGTGTTTGCGTAGCTCAAGTGCATGCGAGCCCGGCAAAGGCCATTATTCACAAAACTAAGAAGGGACCCAGAATAACATTTAGAGGGATTTTTTCAGGTTCATTATCAAGTCAGGGGCGGCCGATGGATATTTGCCCGTGTGGTGATTGATCTTAACGCGAGCAGATTGGAGTTACGAAACAATTATCTGGTGAATTTTCTATGGCAGTAGGAAATTGAAAATTAGTCAATAAGGATTGCTCGTTGGTACATTTAAATATACTAGAGCGACGCGCCGATTAGGAGTTAAGATATTTAACATATTTGTCGAAATAGGATTGCAGAATTCGTTAAATAGTGACGCACGCGGAAAGAACGAAAACGTGTACAGACAATGCTTATATAATGTTATTATATAACCAATAAAGTCGACGCAAGTAATGAGAAAGAGTATTAGATTGAAGTACGCCACTGAGCTCTTCTTTTAAGCGTTATTGGGATAATTTATGACTCCGGCGCAGACAAAATTAGTTTGTATTTTGTTATGTAAGGTTACACACAAAAAAAATAGCAAACATGAAAGTTGCACGGAATTCTTGAAATTTGGGACCTAATGTGACAGAACACTATTAAAACGATTGAAATATGCATATTGGGAGATGTGCCCACTTGAGGTTTTAAAAAAGAGGGACGAATAAATTATTGAAACCACACAAGAGAGTTGGAACAGGATAGTCGGGGCAGGGAAGTGTTAGAGGACAGTCAGGGAGAGAATTAAGATCGTCAAGTTCTGAGAGTCGCGAGGAGACCAGCTCGATGCTTCTAAATCGGGGATATTTCATTTTAATTAAACTAAGAATAGTTCGTCTTTATTAAACAAAAAGAGTCCACGCGAATAAGGAAGTCAGAGATTGCGGCTTGCGAGTTCATATCTGTGAAGTTAAATAATATAATTTGTAAATTGATGCGGTCAATGTTAATTTAATATCAATACGGGACGTGCTTTCGGGGCGTTTATCAGGGTCAGGAAAAATTTTACAACGAATCGACGCGAGAATTGTGTTTGACTGCTGCATCTTGGAATAAATAACTGCATGACGGGTTGTGGTTTAGAAATGCTTGTTTGAGTTAAATATTAGAGTAGTGAATTGATTTGTGAAATTATTTTGTGCAACATGGCGAATTTGGTAAGTTTGAAAAATTGAATTAATTATTAACAACATTAATGTTTGGATTTCGTACAAAGTAGGGTTAAAACAATAGAATCATCATTACTCCCCGAGTATTTTAATTGTTTATAATTGTTCGTCTAGCTTGTAGTTTTCTAGATTTAAACATGAATTATAGTTTATATAGCGCCCTTGAGGTGATTTTCCATAAAAGCGGTGCTATGTGGTTCGTTCAAATATTAGTATTATTATTATAGCTACCTTAATGGGGCCTTTAATAAGGAAACATGTCATCTAAGTCGGATGATTTAATCGGAAAATTATAACGGTAACATTTAAAAAGCTATCGGGTAATTATCGGTAATCGAAAAAAAAAAGGGCGTTCCCTCCGTAAGTCGATCCGGGGCTGCCTGAGGTTGGCCGGCGACAATTTCTTGAGACAAGACCGTTGTAAAATAATAATTTGGGGTTCAATGAACTAGAATAGCATTTGAAGCACAAAGTGCGCTTTCGGGCAATAAATCTTAGACGGGAGACTTCATTTAAAAGACGGGATTTTGAAACCACAAAACAATAATAAAATCCTTTAAAAGTGCTTTGTTGGTGATCTAGAAAACTAGGTTACTGGGTATTCTCCAATACATAACGGGCAACTAAATACATAGGTATAGAATGTAGGTATAAATTAATGTGTAAAGCGCCTTTGAGGTGTTAATTATTATTTACGAGTTTCGTAATAATAATTTTAAACGTAGCTAGGGGACTATATTCAGGAAGGGTTTTTTGAAAAGGCATTGGGTAATTTAACAGTTTGTAAAATGGTGCGTAGCATGGGCACCTTTGATTACTAACAAAATCTGACATAATTAAATTCCCACTCCTAAAAATTTCCCATATTTTATTCCAAATTTTAGGTATCACGACAAATCTATTACATAGGACTATACGTAGACTTGGTTCGATATCTTATCGTATAATCACCTTTGGTTCACGTTCAGGTATATTTCATTCGATATTCGATTTAGCAAAAAACTTTCACATTGTCGGTTGAATGAAGCCGTCGGTAGGTATTCATATTTTAAGCGTAATGCGTTATATCCACCTACATAAGTAGCAAAAGTTTTCTTAACTACTTTTTGGTTTACGCTTAGGTAGGTATATTTCATTCGATATTCGATTTAGCAAAAACTTTCACATTGTCGGTTGAATGAAGCCGTCGGTAGGTATTCCTATTTTAAGCGTGATGCGTTGTATCCACCTACATAAGTAGCAAAAGTTCTCTTAACTCCCTCACACTAGGAATAGGGATCATCCAGCATCAGGGTGGGATTGTACTCTGGACGAAAGCGCAGCCGGGGAAATAGAAGGGAGGGAAGCCAGATTCACGACCTGGTGCCTTTCATTCTTGGACCCAGCACCCTGGACGCCGAGCTTGACCTTCCTTCTTTGAGCTGATATTTGAGTTTGGGCTTGGGGTACGCCTATCGTAGAGCATATGCCCGTAACACATATAGGGGAAGGTCCCAAGTTACGCTTGTGTATGTTATGCGAGAGGACGTATTTTTCATTCAAATCAAATACCGATGACCATCGCGATTGCAGGCTGGCGCATGTTTCTGTAACGTGCCTAGAAAAAAACGTAATCAATATTTCTACTGGTTCGACGTTTCTTTGTTGGAATCCAGATAAGTTTTCTTAACTCCCTCACACTAGGAATAGGGATCATCCAGCATCAGGGTGGGATTGTACTCTGGACGAAAGCGCAGCCGGGGAAATAGAAGGGAGGGAAGCCAGATTCACGACCTGGTGCCTTTCATTCTTGGACCCAGCACCCTGGACACCGAGCTTGACATTCCTTCTTTGAGCTGATTTTTGAGCTTGAGGTTGGGGTACGCCTATCGTAGAGCATATGCCCGTAACACATATAGGGGAAGGTCCCAAGTTACGCTTGTGTATGTTATGCGAGAGGACGTATTTTTCATTCAAATCAAATACCGATGACCATCGCGATTGCAGGCTGGCGCATGTTTTGTAGCGTGCCTAGGAAAAACGTAATCATTATTTCTACTGGTTCGAGGCGGCGTGCTGGACGGAGAACGGGACTATTGAGGACATGAGTGACTGCCAAGGCGAGGATCGGTGGTTACGCCAATACATATACCTACACATACACACACCTACATAGCACACATACATACTGTTACTGCTTGGGATTGGTATTAATATTGTTGCAAATCCTGTCCTACCTTGTTCCCAAAATCCGCACCTATAACTACCTTCACCACGTCAGTCTGCAATCAACAGCCCGCGCCGCAACATACCCTATAGCCCCCGTGCTCCCGCTATCTGTTAACCTAATTCCGCCGTGTTCGCCGTGTACACGAAACGCACGCCTATTGCTGTTTTCAGTGCCAATTGGACGGGGAGAAAGAAGACAAAATTGCCAGCATACAAGTTCTTTATCCTGTTTCGGTGAGTCCTTTCCTTTATATGCAGCATATGTTTTTCCTCGTTCCAAGCAGTAAACAGTAACACAAAATTCAAGGTCCTTCGTCAGTAATAATTTCGCAAATATCAAATCCACTCTACACACACACAATCTCATTCATCTTGATCCAAACGAGCCGGACATTTTTGAACCATAATATTAGTAGATAATAATCCAGCAGAGTGTGAATACGTTTTTACAATACCGCATATAAATAATTACCCGCATTCCCGCAGTTTGATATACCTACATGAGTAATTTTGTTTCTTTATACCTATCGTATTATGGTTGGAAATAACATATTTACCCGCTGTTAGAATAAATAGATACAAGACACTGCTTTGATATTTATTTCTGATAACTCATGTAATTGTATCTTGCTAATCAAATCGCATTACCTACCTTATAAATAATACGATTATTTCTTAATATTCGTATTGTTTATATTATTGGATTACATTACAAATAGAATAATACGATCGTAATATTTATAATTTGTTAATGATAATAAACGCAAAATAAAATAGTGCACGGCGCATCTGTTAACCTTTCACAGCTCACCAGTCAATTTAACCCCGTGCGGTTATCACTGTGAAGTAATTAAATATTTATTAAATATTAATTAATTAATTCCGCATAAATAATACAGACACATTATTTTAACCGCAGTTTTAGTTGTTTATCGTCTCATATTTTGTAAAATATAACCGGAATAAATAAAATGGCTACAAGCGCGTCATCCGGGTCGTCTCGGGACGAAAGACGTCTCAAACGTTTAAATGCTAAACTATCAGCTAGCTTTGCAAGCTTACAGTCGGTGTATGACAAGATAAGGAAAGCTTCGGAAAGCATTAGCAATCGCCAATCTTTTTTGTCAGGCGCAACTACTGTTGAAAAAATTCGTTCTGAATTTATAACAATTTTAGATGAAAAAGTGGATTGCGAACTGGAATTGAATCCGGAAGCAATTGCTGAATACTCTCAATTAAATGCATTTGAAGAACTCTTCGGGGTTATTAAATATACCGAAGCAAATATGCTGTCCAATCCAGTTGCGAAACCTCGCCGTCAAATCAAGTTACCGCCTTTGGAAATAGCGTGCTTTGACGGAAAATTAGATAATTGGCCTCTTTTCTATGAAACATATAATTCGGTTATACATTTGAATGATTCTCTGGATAATACTGAAAAGATGCAGTATCTGATGTCTAAATTGACCGGAAAAGCATTGAATATTTGCAAAATTATTACGCCTACTGGTACAAATTATCAAGTTATTTGGGACGCATTGTGTACTAAGTATAATGATCAACGCGTTCTTGCTGAATCATACTTTGACCGATTGCTGAAATTGCCTCCAGTTAACTCGGCCACGCCCGCTTCTTTAGAGAATTTCGCAGATGCATACTCCGCTAACATCGCCGCGCTGAAGCAATTAAAAATAAAAGACCTCGCAGAATTCATATTGCTACAACTGGGTCTTAAACGGCTTGACATAGAGACTGTAAAGGCTTTCGAATCTTCTATTAAAAATAATGAAAATTTACCTTCCAGCGCGGAACTAATCGACTTTGTAAGACAACAGCAACGAATTCTCAACCGCGCGCAATTCACGCAACCGACCTCGAACCGCCTTGGCTCAAATATTAATTATTCCGCTAAACCGCAAAAAACTAATTCCGCAAAGGCATTTATTAATGTCGAAAAAATCGATAATCACTCAATCGAAATTTGTTTTTGTTGTCAAAAGGGATCGCACCCTTTATACCAATGTTCTAAATTCATAAGTCTAGAACCGCGCGATCGATTTAACTTTATTAAGTCATCAAATATTCGTGTTTGTGTGAACTGCCTCAGTACTAGGCATATCACGAAAGCTTGTAAATCAAAAAGTACATGCAAAACATGCGCGCTCAACCATCATAGTTTATTGCATTTCAAACAAACTGATGGGCGGAAGTCACAAACAGACCCAATACCATCTCCCGCGTTACAAGCAGATGCCGATAATGATAACTTAAATTCTTTTAATCCGGTTTCGCTATGTGTAACAAATTCATGCCCTAGTGCAAATACTACTGCACTCTTAGGAACGGCTGTTTGCACTACCAGAGACGCTAAGGGCCAGGTACAGACGATACGGGCTCTAATAGATAGCGGCTCCCAAAGGGACATAATTACGCGCAAATGCTGTTCACGCTTGAATCTTACGGTGCGGTCATCTCCAAGTACTTACGTCACGGGAATAGGTGACGTAAGAAATGTGACAAATGGCGTAACTTGCTTAAAGTTACATTCCCGCTATGACATTGCTCAGTCGTATACGATTAAACCATATGTAGTAGAAACTATAACCAGTGAGTTGCCTACTGTTAACATTAACCGTTCCTCTTTGTCGTATCTTGACAATTTGCCCTTAGCAGACACAACATTCTGTACGCCCGGTGAGATTGATATTATCTTAGGATGTGACATATTTGCTCGCATTCTAAAGGCAAACAAAATATCAGGTTCTCTCGGCCAGCCATTTGCTATTGAAACCACTTTGGGATATCTCATCTTGGGTACTGCCCCAACGATGATTGAAAACCCAAGTATAAACGCCACGCAATCATTTTGTACGTTCACGCAAAATAATGATTTTTGCCTGTCGCGCTTCTTCGAATTGGAAGACATTCCAGATGAGAAGTTTTTAACGCCTGATGAACAAGAGTGTGAGGACATTTTTAAACTCACTACCTCTCGTGACACGGCAGGTCGTTATATCGTCGCGTTGCCGTTTCGAAACAGTCCCTCTGTTCTCGGTGAATCGTTACCCGCCGCCGAACGCAGGTTTCGATCTCTCGAACGCCGCTTGATATCTCAACCCGCAATAAAGTTAGAATATGACAAAATATTACGCGAATACCTACAGAAAGGGTACATTTCGCCGGTCGACAATTCTGACTTACCTCATTACGTTATACCGCATCATATTGTAGTTCGTGAAGATAAACTTACTACTAAAATTCACATGGTGCTAGATGCGAGTATGAAATCCGATTCGGGTTATTCGCTTAATGACATCCTACATACCGGAAAGAATTTACAAGGTGATTTGTTTCGCATTATCCTCAATTTCAGATTGTTCGCAATAGCTATAACCGCTGACATAAAACAAATGTACCTACAAATCGTAGTGCAAGAAGAATGCCGTCGTTATCAGCGCATGCTGTATAGATTTAACAATAGTGACCCTTTACAATTGTTCGAATTAAATCGCGTCACTTTCGGCATGTCTTGTAGCCCATTTTTGGCTATGCGTTCACTGCGTCAACTCGCAACGCATGAAAAACCTCGTTTCCCACTCGCGGCAAACTTGGTGGAAAATGGCTCATTCTACATGGATGATTTCGTCACCAGTTGCTCATCAGTCGAGGAAGCTACCGAGTTGTCGACGGAATTAATTCAGTTATTCGCTGCCGGAGGATTCGACCTTGTAAAATTCTCTTCTAATTCTCCAAAGTTTTTATCCACGATTCCTACAGCTCGTCGTGTTAAGGAACATGTGGAATTTAATCCCGATGAAAACCTAAAAATACTAGGGCTTCATTGGATACCCGCTTCTGATCATTTTGTATTTGTCGTACACACCGACGAAAGAACGTGTACTAAACGAAATATTCTCTCGACGATTGCTCGTCTTTGGGATTTGATGGGTTTCGCCGCACCAGTTGTATTATTGGCTAAGCTGATAATTAAATCTCTATGGGAGTATAACCTGAATTGGGACGATACTCCTCCTGAAACAGTTGTCACACTTTGGCGACAGTTTAAAAAGGAATTGCCATTACTGCAATCTATTAAAATTCCTCGTTTTTTAGGAATCGAACCCCAATGTGTATTAACGCTTATCGGGTTTTCAGACGCAAGCGAACGCGCATATGGAGGTGTTATTTACTTACATGTTTACTGTCCGAATACTGATAAAACCACAATTAATTTATTATGCGCTAAATCCAAGGTCGCTCCGGCTAAGACGATTTCACTTGCGCGATTAGAACTATGTGGAGCGCTAGTACTTGCGCGATTAATGCATACGGTCAGTAATACCTACACATCAAATTCAAAAGCTCATACGACTTTAGCTTTTTGCGACAGCACGGTTGCACTAGCTTGGATAAATTCACCGCCTGCAAAATGGCAGACCTTCGTTGCCAACCGTGTCTCACAAATACAAAACCACCTTGGGGCTGAATGCTTCCATTATATAAGAGGTCAAGACAATCCCGCCGACTGCTTATCGCGGGGTCTTACTCCCGCTCAGCTAATAGACCATCCGTTATGGTTTAACGGTCCCGTATTTGCCCAATTACCTAAAAGTGATTGGCCTTTACAACGTTTTGATACGAAATCGATATCTGATCCACCCGAATTAAAAACAAAAATTTTGATGTCCGTTCAAGACAATAACCGCCCTAAAACAATTGCTCCACCGTTATTGTGTGCACTAGCTTCTCGTGTTAGTTCATGGCCGAAATTAATTCGAATAGTAATTTATGTTTTTCGTTTCATTAATAAATTACCACGAGCATTCGAATTAAGCCATATCTTAGTTGCAGAAATCGCTGTTATAAATTCTATACAGCAAGAACATTTCTCCGAAGATATAAAGGCAGTCAAAGATGGGAAGAAGGTTCGGCGAGCGATTGCGAAATTAAATCCGTTTCTTCATGACGGAATTCTAAGGGTAGGAGGCAGATTGAGTAACGCTGAAACAGAATTTGACAGTCGTCATCCCATTCTATTGCCCGCTCGGGATAATGTAGTCAATTTAATAATAGACTACTATCATATAAAGAACATACCGCAGGGCCGTTGTTAAACTCTGTCCCTTTACCGTCACAATAGATTTAACGACATCTTAGAAGTTAGTTCATAATACTTTAATTTTTAAAAATCAATTAGATTAGTTTCATTGTTAAATAGGTACCAAACCCTACTAGTTTTATCTACCGCAGGTTCAGTATTATTTATTGAATCCTTTCAAGTCATAATTTTCGTTTCAATGTTTTTTATTCATTTTATTTCCTTGCTATATCAGTCATTTGACCATTTGGTAAAGCATTTATATAACTTACATAATATTTTCTTAACTTTTACATAATTTATTACATTCTACCGCGTGTCATTATAATTTTGTTTGCGCATTGAAACGTATTGGCACTCTTTTGGTTTACGGAAGTGGATTCTTTCATCCCCTTCCAGGCGGGGGGCATGGTTACGCCAATACATATACCTACACATACACACACCTACATAGCACACATACATACTGTTACTGCTTGGGATTGGTATTAATATTGTTGCAAATCCTGTCCTACCTTGTTCCCAAAATCCGCACCTATAACTACCTTCACCACGTCAGTCTGCAATCAACAGCCCGCGCCGCAACATACCCTATAGCCCCCGTGCTCCCGCTATCTGTTAACCTAATTCCGCCGTGTTCGCCGTGTACACGAAACGCACGCCTATTGCTGTTTTCAGTGCCAATTGGACGGGGAGAAAGAAGACAAAATTGCCAGCATACAAGTTCTTTATCCTGTTTCGGTGAGTCCTTTCCTTTATATGCAGCATATGTTTTTCCTCGTTCCAAGCAGTAAACAGTAACACAAAATTCAAGGTCCTTCGTCAGTAATAATTTCGCAAATATCAAATCCACTCTACACACACACAATCTCATTCAATCGGTGACATCAAAATCTTCCTTAATTAAATTCATACATCGCCAGATCAGAGGAGAGAGCGGCCCCACCGATCTCCTGACATTGCCGATTGTCTAATCAACTTCGGTTTAATGTTTATGCCGATGCTTTAGGAGTTAATGGAACTCAAGTCATCGGCATGCTGAAGAACTTCAAAATCATCATCATCATCATCAATCCAGAGTAGGATGTCACGTTCCAAAACCTCGTGCCACCCACACATTTCCTGAACAGTTCCTGACATCGGCTATCACACCATTAATCGGAGCAGACCCTCATATCAAACGGTATGAGATGACCTCTCATCATCAACATCAACATATTTATAATTTGGCGGCTTATTGGTCGATAATATTCCCATTACCACTCTATGATCCAGAAACACACATCAAACCCTTTCCCGACAGAAGGCAAAACATGTCGATTTTCATTCGTCGCTTGCGACCTTAACATTCTCCGGAGGCGTTGGAATTGGAAGCTGATTCGGCGGTCTATGACCATCACCTTATCAGTTGGGCTATGGAGGAGTCCAATTATTTAAACAGCACATGTTCTGTCTCATGTTAATCCAAAATACCTACCCGTAGAATCAAATTAACAAAATAAAACAAGCTAGCTAACTAACAAACTGCATCTAGCACTGTGAGTGTAGAATTATTGCACTCCGTACTGCTTTGAGTGTAAATCTTTTGTTAGAATATACATAAATGTCAAATTATTTTCATGATAGCATTTTATAGGGCCGCAGAGAGTACGCGACATCGCATCGAAAGGTAGGATCTTCTCAATTCGCCGTTTGAATGTAAATTTATATATTAGATGCTAGGAGGGAAAATGCAGATTACTTCAATAAAAATAGTCGTCGATGAGCGTAGGTGTATAACAGGTGCTAGGGGAGGAAGCTGAACGAATATAGATAGATAATTAGTTAATTTTCAAGCTAGTCAGACTCAGTCATTGTTATTCGAAGCCTTGCAAATTGTAACACGCCATATCTAAAAGAACAAGGGTTTACCACAAATAAATTATTAATTAAATTGGATTAACTATACCAAACCACTAAAACAAAAAAGTACACAACGTTGTGGGGTTAATTACAATTGATTAATTAAGAGCATCTCGTCACGTTTGCATAAAAGTATTACGTGATGGGGTTGAAAAGGCGCTGCAAAAGAAATGCAGGGGAGAGACGCGAGAACGGGCGAGCTACGAGCTTTTAAAGGCCGACCGGGGTTGCGCCTGTAACTGTAGCAGCATTTGGAAAGCAAAAGGTAGGTTTTACTTCGTAGGGGGGGGGGGGTTTATCACACCCGGGATGCGACAAGTTAAAATTAAATCCACATCGAGTAATGCTGGATAATGTACGCAGTTGTATTATGATTTATTATTAAAAATCATAATAACAAAGAAACTGATTTATATTTAAATAACATTTTTCATAGACTTTTCACATTTTTATTTTTATATTTACCATTAACCAACAGTGACGACTTCCGATACATTACAAAACCTCATCGATTGAAAAAAATAATTTCGATGAAATAATATGTTAATAGTTAAATTAAGTTATATGAAGAAATTTGTCAGTTTCAGAGATTCCTACCCACCAATTGAAGTAATTAATTAAAACAATCAGTAACAATAAACGTAACCTTACCGCTAGAACTCTCCCTGGTTCCCAGTACGGAGGCAATCTGCGGCTTTTCTCCATCCAAGATGAGGTGAGCCTGCGCACTATACAGTGAAAACACTTTGGCCTTGCACGTCAGGGTCAGCCGCCCCTGCAGGAAGCTCTCGGGTCCGATGGTCAGCGCCAGCGACGAAGAGCTACTTCTCTTCACCACCGCTCCCTGCTCGGCCACTGCCATCTCAAATGTAGACTTCTTCAACTCCTCTTGCGAATCCACCTGGCTGTAGAGTCTTTCTTCTGTGCCCTTTTTATGAAATCCTTCATCTATATTTCTGTATCCTCCTTCTTGATTTGTGTTTTTGGGAGGTGTTCCTACTCTGTCTACGTTCCTCTGCCCTCTGAGGACGTACCCGATGTTATCGTTTTCGGCGTCTTTATCGTTTTCTGAGTATTGACCGAAGAGTCTGGTTATGTTCCTGCTCGCTGGAATATATGAGTGCTCTGCACCAGAAGCAGGCCGCCTGGTAGGCTTTAGGTGAGAAGGTGGATCCAGATTTATCGGCGTTCCTTTTACCTGGTGGAAAATAAACAAAAAATCATTAAATGGACATAAATCGCATTTTTTTTAGAAATAAAAGATTTTTTCCTGTTACTAGGGGCTCGGTTTTACATTTTCAAATACAAGTATTAATTTAGACACTTGTAGTCCCCGCCACAAAGGCTGAAAAATGTTCGTACTGTATTATCTACAAGAACAATTTTCTAATAGTCAATGCACAGTTCTTCTCCGAACAATATCTTTACAAATACCTTACACCGAACACTATCTATACAAAGCTTTCCTTTGTTTATCGAGTAACGCATGCTATTGAGTAAGATAGTTTTAGTTTGTTTTGGTTTATTTAAAAAAAAAATTACATTAACTCCATACAGGAGGCCCTGAGGAAGATAATTTCCCTCAGGGCCTATATCATCTGAGATGCTGTGTAGAGGGTCTTTTTGAGGAGAGGAAGGAATGAATATTGGTCTTGAAGAGATGTTGTAGGAAGGAGGAAACAGAGGCCAGCAAATCGTTCCACAGCCGAGCTGTTGATCACAAGAACGAGCAGGAGAAGCGACCCGTTCTCATGTGATAAATGTCAAACTTGTACATATGTAGGGCACCCGTAATTATATCAAACTGTTGTTGTCTTTGTAATACTAGTATAACTGCCTCATTGTTCGATATGTAATCAAAATTGACATTCGATCTGTTACGTTTTCGTTATTTCATGTTTACAATTCACACCTAAACAGTGGATGCTAACACAGTTCTTCATGTGGTTAAAAAGCTGGAAATTCAAGAATGTTTCGCTTTGACTTAAGCGCCGTAGGAGCTTTTATATTATCTTAACTTTTTTTAGTATTAATAAGATTTGATGGTTAAAAGTGGTTTGGCATCAGAAATATATATAATAATCAAATTACTGCATTATATTTTATTTATAAAAAGTAGTATTAAATGAAATTCAAACGACACCAACCACTTTCGACCAAATGCGGGTAAAATTAAAATTGCAATTTATTTCAGCTAAAGAATGCAAGTAAACAAACATTCGACTAACACTTTTATTTACATACGATCCAAAGCACAGGAAATCGTTTAAAGCAAAATACGAACAAGTTTTACAAATTAAAGGATCGAACGGCCGACTACCGACGCCTGTAACAGTATTCGACAAATTTCTTTTACAATACATATTGGGATCACGCAAAAAGCTTCCCTCCGACGCGCGTCGATCGGTGTATCAAAGCATTGCGTCGTCGCTGTACGCGGAGAGTGCACTTACTCAAGTTGTACGCGGGGGCGGACACCGAACATCAATTAGAATACTGTTCGAGAGATTCTTCAATTGCTGGGTTGTACCCTTTACCTATTTATATTACATTTTTGGTCTTCTTTTTTAATCATGTAAGCGCCTCCAATTAGAGGCTTTCCTAATTAAAATAATTATGCTTCATAATGATGCACTAAGAGAAAATAACATTAAAGACTCCTGGAGAGAGGAAAGGGAAAAGAAGAGATCCAATCGAAATTAATTATATATTTATGGAGAATAACATCTTGGATAAGAAGTTCACGTGTTTAAATGCCAGTAATTTGATTATATATAAAACCAATAATTAGATTGCAAAAACAATAACAAGGATAAGGATGAGAGGTGTTGAAGAACTAGTTCAAACTGATATAATTCAAATACATTTTTACCAGGCTGGTTTTTTAAATGTTGATCAGATAACAATTGTATTAGGGGGTATATTTTAAAGTACATTCAAAAACGTTGTTTTTCAGACAGAATTTATAATTAATGTCTTTTTTACAAATTTGAAATGAACCAAATTATGTGTTGGTATTCGTAATAAATTAAAGTATAATTAATTCTCAACAAATAATTTTAACAATTTTTCTAAAAAATATTAGGTACCTACCTAAATACTTTCACTACAGGCTTCTTCTATTTTAATCATCTTTTATCACGAAGCATATTTGTTTATTACGAAAAACTGTTAAAACTGTTGACGTCTTATTTTTGTAAGGATAATTATTACAAAATTTCAAGGATTAAGGTAGGTACTGTGGAAATTACTACAGCAAAACTTTGTTAGTAAAAAGACGTGCCAGTTTCGTGACGCCCGAACTCAATGTATAAAAGTTTGCTTTATCTTTACATAGTATAAAGCAAAGTCGCTCCCGCTGTCTGTACGCTTAGATCTTTTAAACTACGCAACGTATTGTCATGCGGTTTTTACCGATAAATAGAGCGATTTTTGAATAAGGTTTAGGTATGTAATTTGTCAAGGTTTTATATAAGTTGGTTGAAATATATATTATATAAAGGGAGCGGGCTGATAAGCGGGCAGTGGGCAGCGGGCTGGCAAGCGGGCGGTTGGATTTGATATGTATGCAAATTAAAAGATGGCATTTTTTATGCATTAGATCCACACTGGCCCTGAGTATGTCATCTTTGGGGATGCTGTGTGGGTTTTTTTAAAAGAAAATGAAGTAGAGGAGAGTTCTGGGAAGGCAGAGGGTTTAAGGGGTGGGTAGGAATCTGGGGTTCATTTTGTCCTGGTTATTCGCCTCCAAGACCTTGACAAACCTCACCTCATGAACCCGGGCATCCTTACTAAATCACTAAACGTAGCAAACTACTTGGGGTGACCCATGACAGTTGGTTACAAAGGTTGGGTAATGGCGTTGTCAGTAGATGGCGTTGTGTTTTGTTAGTCACAGCAACGTGTTGCCGGTGTGCTAGTAAGTAAGATAAACGACATTATCAGTAGCAGCGCTATGGCCCATTTGGCCCATGACTTTGAGATCGAATGTTATGAAAATGTATTGACGCTATTGTATCTGAATCTGGTGATAAATAATTTCATCACTTTCTTAAAAAAATGTTTAGAAATAAAATGAATAAGTAATCAATTTTCTTAAAGTACTGTGTATGTAGATGAGAAAAGTTTTTACGGCTAATGAAATTTCTCAAGTTTATGGCATAAATTTGAGAAATAAATGGCGTAAGACTATATTTTTAAACGTGCCAGCTTAAGTAAAGCAAATCTCTGCGATCTTAAAACGAAAACATTCCGCTACATTTGTCAGCGCGCGTATATCAAAACGCGCCTCAGTGCGAGAACGTGAATCACGGATACTTTATGCGCAGTTCGGGCCCCCGGCCAATAGAAATGGATATTTTATTAACACTTTAAAAGCAGCCTACGAGTGCCAATGTAACTGGCCGGTTATACGCGGCGCCTCCAGGGAGGGAAAATGAAAAATAAACATTCATTAGCGTGAGGGGTTGGGGTTAAAGAACGTATCTGTGGGGGTAGAAGCGGTGGTAGGGAGAGGGGAGGCTGCAGGCGCCTCTAAGGATGTTACAATAACACGGGAATAACACAACTGATTTGTCTACGTCCTCTGCATAATTAATAGTCGTGCTTTTTAATTGTTTTCCATCGTTTTCATCTTATATTTCGTAAAATAGATCTCGTTAGTTCTTTGGGGGATCCAAGATGTTTATGTTATGAAATCGGTAAAATTGCGAACAACTTGAATCAGATTTTCTTTAAAACGTATCTACTGAGGTTCTATAGATTTCTGAGTTACACAATTATTTTTTATCAGTCGTCGAACTGAAAATTTGAGAAAACTTGACAACCGAATTATTTATTTCAGAATCTGTTTGACGGAAGGTGCAAGTCGCAACTTTAAGCAACGGTAATTCATTCCTCACAATTCCAATATTTAACGACTCTTATAGTTGTGTCAATTAAAACTTTTTCGTTTTAAGTTTATTACAGTCCACAAATTGACTTGCAGAATATATGCTACTACTATACAAGCGGCTTATCTTAAGAGTAAAAAACATCTCACCTATATATATTTTTTTAAATGAAAACTTCTTTAGCACCGTTGTGATTTGAAACTCGATGAAACGATAAATAGCGATTCTTAAAAGAGACAAACACATACATCTATACATCTATAGGATTTAGCCTACGAGAGAATGAGATAGTAAAATTGGTCTCCTCTTCATGCGATGCTTCGAAGCCATCGGTCTCACTTTTTGAGTGGTGCTTGTAGTCTCCCCACTCTTGTCTACTTTAATTTTCTGAAGGTTTCACTTTGTAGTTCCACACAGGAGACCTTGAAAAACATAATTCCTCTAAGTGCCTACGTCGTCTTTGGGGATGCTGTGTGATGGGTCTTTTTAGGAAAGAAAGGAGAGTAAGTTTGTGTTCTGGTTCTGAGAAGGAAAAAAGTATGAGTGTTGGGTAAGAATCTGGGGTCAAAGTGTCCAGGAGTGACGGACGAAAGATTTCAACCCTCCCATTTTGGTGCGAGGTGACATCCGACTAGAAAAGTCAAAAGGTATCCCTCAATCAGTCTCTCCCGATCTGTCCTGCCACGCAGCTCGTTGGAAAAAGCATCCACCGCCAAGACCCAGACAAACCACATCCCATAAACCCGGGCACCCCTGCTAAGTCATCAAACGTAGCAAACCACTTGGGGTGACTTGGGCAGTGGTGCTGGTTATCCAATAAATAATTCTCTGGGCACGCATATCTGTCTCCCAAATTGTAAAATAAAGTGCCGGTTGAAAAAAATGTATGGGAGACCCAGGCAAAGCGAATGTACCAGGTAAAGCGGATGAATTGCATATTTCCGAAAATTACTAGATACTAAAATGCGCTAATAGTCTCACAATCGGTGTACCGCACTACTACCGACGCCATGACAGTGAATGTTTGTCGTTAGGCAGGAACGCGCGCTCCTTTTGATGAAAATTGGTTTTTTTAGAATTTTCATACGAAAAACGAAGGTAAAGTATTTGTGATTATTATTATTCGGTTATATTTTATGTGAAGATAAGTTTATTTCATCCAATGTTTATTTGTTTCCTATCTAAAAAACTAAGTTTAGTTTTGAAATACAGCAACGACATTGTATTTTTTAACAAAACGTTATTGGGCAAAGCGAATAGGGCAAAGCGGATGGACCATTCGCTTTGAAAAAGAAAATGAAAATGCCAAAAGTCAGAAGTTCTTACTTCTACTTCCATAAAAAAAAAAACATAAAAAAAGATAAAAATGAAGCCAACATTCGAAAACATAAAAAAAATGAAATCACAAAGAGAAAAAAACTTAGCCCATCTACCAGCGGACAAGTTAAAGCAAAAACAGATGAAAATATATTTTTTTTAAATGATATTAGAATAAGTTAACAATAATAATCTAAACGAAAATATGAAAGAGAACAAGACACTGAAAAAGACAATGGTCGCAACTGGGACACGAACCCAGACCTCTCCGTCTAACCGGGACGAGAGAGGTCTGGGTTCGTGTCCCAGTTGCGACCATTGTCTTTTTCTGTTTTTCTGTGTCTTGTTCTCTTTCATATTTTCGTTTAGATTATTATTGTTGACTTATTCTAATATGATATATTTCACTTAAGGGAATAACCTTCAAAAAAGTATAAAAAGAAAGTTTTTCTTATAAAAATTTAAAAAATTCAAAGGTCTTATTTGTGATTAAATGCAGCCAGTGTAAAAGTTGGGCTCACGAATCATGCACTTCATACAGTGGATATGGTTCTTACTTCTGCCACGATTGTGATTCCTAATTCTCTTTGACCGGACCCCAAGTTGACAATAAGAAGATTTTTTAAAATTTAAATTTAAAATTCAAGCTCTTTAAATTAATTTGTTTTCTAAAAGCATTTTTCGTACCTATCATCATTCACTCAAGTGACAACCTCCTAATCCGCTCGTGATGGAACGCCACGAGTAGGTTGAACCAATACAGATTCTGACTCGCAAATCCCATTGTACTGTATCAGACACTGATCCTCTCTCCGAGATCCACCCGTCTAAACCCAATCTCAGGTCTCCTTGAACCCAGCCGTAATATAGTTCTAATGTGGCATTTATAAGAAGAGGTAGAGTGAATTACGCGTTCAAATTATTACAGCAACCATCCTTCTTGGAAAACAGAACACGGATAACCGTCTTACCAGCGTTGAATATAATAAAACCTACACAATATTATCTAATGAATAATTTGGAAAAAAATGCAAAAGTAAACATCCTCCTGCTCTGCGCTAAATGGTGCCTGGTGCAAATAAAACATTGGTGTATTTGTAAATAATGTATATAGCGGTTGTGATGTTGTTTATACTGTGTGACAGGTAAGTACTACTCACCTACGTTGCTTTTTGTTGGCTAATATCTTATGCAAGAAAGCTGAAAAGCATTTCTTTTCTAACAGGAAACTGTGCATTGTCATCGTGATCTAAGATTAAATAAAAAGTTGGGTTGTAACAATAAATTATTGATTTTGTATAATTGATATAAGTTTCATGGTGGAGTTGACAACGAAATTAATGACAAAAATAAATAACTATTGATGAAACAATGAAAAATGTAATTTCTTGTAATGTAATAGATTTTTATATATTTATACATCATTTTAAAATTAACATGCTATAAAAATGTTCCTCAGCCATACATTCAGGATTTTTTTTCCGGAATGCAGCTTGTTTTCATGTTAATCGAATGTAAATTTTTTTAAAATATATTATTATCAACGAAGTTGAAAAAACTGATTTCGAGAAAAACGCGTTCAAAATTTTACTGAAGGATAATTCAACATAAAAACTGTTTCAAGCGGTTTCACCCATAAAAGCTAAAATTGTGATAAATTGTTGTAACAGACAATGATAGAGTAAAACTGTTTTTTAATTACTTGTACTGTTCGTGTACATCAACGGAGATGAGTAACACACTATCAAATTGTTACTAAATTAATCTAATACAAAACTCCCATTTCTAACCCTCACTCTAATCTTAGACAAACAATTAAAAATAAATCATAGATAAAGCACCTTGAGAAATTAAACCGAACTCAGGCGTCCATTCGTTCGTGGTTAAAAGCGAAGCAAAGATCCATCTCGCGAGCTTTATGATTTGTTCCAAGAAATTTAGCCAATTGTATCCCAATCTTCGCTATCTGACGAGTTCAGCAGTTGGCCATTTGTCTTGCTACATTCCCAATTTGTTTTATGTCAGAGGTGTTCGTCTGCTACCGACGGGAATGGGTGCAGTATTCGCCAAGTCCCGAACATTCCGGGCAAATGGAATTTATCTCTCGCATTCGATACACGGCTATGAATGCATTTTCCTTTACCGAATCATGCGAGTTCCATATTCCTTTCACTACAGTATTTATGGGCACTCCGGAAACTTTATTTTTAAATTTATGAGCTTATTTATGTTGATTTACCGCGGAAACTTGGGCGAAAAGAAAAATTTCATGAAATTAGTTAGCTTTTCTAAATTTGTATTTTTTCAAAAAATTAAGATGTTTTGTTAAAACTTTGTTAAGAACTAAACAGCTAAGCTATGGAAAAATCGGAAGACTTTTTTGTAATCAAAACATCATTACATAGTATAAAATGAAGTCGCTCAAAATGTATGTGCGCTTAGATCTTTTAAACTACGCAACGGATTTTCATGCGGTTTTTACCAATAGATAGAGTGATTCAAGAGAATTTGTATAATACATGATATTATATTAGAGAAAAGCCGAGAAATTCATTTCAAGCACCGGGCAGCGGGCAGCTGGCAAGCGGTTGGTATGGATTTTATAAAGGTTGGGTAATGGCGTTTAGTTTGGTTAGCCACAGCAACGTGTGGCCGGGTCTGCTAGTATTTTATAAAATAAAGTCTGCAAAAGTGTGCGTTTTTCTAAAACTCAGAAATGAGTCCCGGTACGATCAAGGAGTTATATGTTGTGGACGATGTGGTAGCCTTCTATCACCTATCAACGAAGTAGCCTTCTATTACCTGAAGGGCATGGTTTTGAAGATATAAAGGCTGGAAATTTCGCGCTCTAGAAATTTCTAGAACAGTCTAGAACATTCAAAAGTATTCGAGAGTATTCCACAACATTCCAGAACATCCCGGAACATTCTGGAATGTTGTGGAATATTTCGGAATAGGGAATCGGTAAAATCATTGTGGAACATTCCAGAATACTCTTGAATGTTGTGGAATATTCTGGAACATTTTGGACCATTCGAAGCCTTTTTTGTACGGGTGGAGTAAGCGCAAAATCCATCGCGGGTTCGAACGTCAGTAGTTCAATCTCATAAAAACTCCGTGAGCGAAACCTGGTACCCCTGCTTTAACATGAACTTATAATTATGCAAAACATAACTATTTCTCTAAGTAAGAAAATGTATTCATAAAATTATAAAGTGATACCTATTATGTAAATGTATATATTATGTATTAAATGCGAAGACATGTTGATTTGGTGGAGTCTGCAGACAAGCTATTTTGTTTTGTTGGACTACCTATTAGCTTGTAATAAATATTTTTTGTAAGAAAAAAAGTCTTAGGCTTTTCTTCAATACTCTTACTTAAACGTAAATAAATAGTTTATTCATTGAATTTCCGAAGAGAATAACTGACTAAATACTAATACTATAAAAAAACTAATCGCCATTGCAACTTGACCGTTAAATTAAAAATGGAATATTGTCCTGAAGGTTGAAGGGTACGTACTTCCGAAAAACGTTAATTTAAAAAAATTAAAATGGATTGAAACTGGGTGTATCATGACATATCCGACAAACTTTAACCAATTATATGTGAGCCTATTTCGACTAAAAAAATTTGACGAAATTAATTCTCAACTAACTGAGTCTAATTAAGTCTCCGGTTTAGTTAACTTATTTAAATGAGCATCATTGACTTCAGGAGTAGCATTTTTTTTAAAATATTATTTATTTATTGCTTTAATAGTTACATAATTTGAGGATTCTTCGACCACCATTCTAGTAACATGGCCTTGTTATGGTGGTAGATCATTGAGTTATTTCATGTACGCTAATGATGTTCGACGTTCTTCATTGTAAAATTGGTAAAACTTTCGTACGGCAGGGTAAGCTTCAATAGTTCTCTGTTCAATTACCAACAGTACTGACTTAAGCCTACCGTCTTTTCGGTGCGCTTTTGTAAAAGATTGTGTTTGAATTTTATTATTTTTATTTGTGGGTGAAAGTACGTAGGCAAAAATTGTATAAAAATACCCTTTTTAATCTGAAACTACCTTAAGAGCATTTCCCATGAGTAAACATGTTTATTTTCCATCCGATGTGAAAATAAATACGGAGTACGCCCGGTTAGTCAACCAAAAAAGGTCGGCAACCTTTACTACTTGAGTGACGGGCCGATAAATTTATGACACCTCACGTTCCCGGGCATATACTTGGTTACTTCGGGAGATTCGCGAGATTTGGGACATTTTGGGATATTCGGGACATTCTGAGATATCGCGTGAAGTGTTGGAGACACCACTCACTGCGACTCGGGGGAAACAACATCACAAAAGACTGACAGCCGAGTGTCTCGTCTGTAATTTTTCATAATATTTGAATATATTTTCTTGAAATTTTCGCGTCTTTTGGAGGAAGCTGGGACACAGACAGGTGAAAAAGATGATCAATTTGCCATTTAAGATACCTACATATCCGTCTTTCATGTTACATAGTGGAAGTAATGTCGGTCTGATTTGTTTTGAACATGAGTACATCAACAGCACAAGATCAAATTAATTCCTTTTTGGTTTGACTTCATTTAACTTTGTATTTATGTATCTCTTAATTTTGTATATAAGCTGTTTGTCTCTTACAAATAAATAAATAAAAGCATTTAAAAAAAACATATATATTTATAATATAACAAAGCATTTTTTTTCCTTTTGTATTATAAAGAATTGCAGCCTTTGTAATAAGTACAAATTTTGAGAAATTGAATAACTAATTTTTAATAAAATATTTCAAAAAAATGGATTTACTTTGTAGGTAGGAGTTATTTCTTATTTCTACTAATTATTTCTATTCAAACTATTTTAGCGTAAAGTATTCAATCCACTAGATTAGATACGAGTATATCATATTACTGGGACAGCAATTTCACAATGTCATTAATTATTCGTAACCTTAGTTAGAACCGATTATCCAGTATGTAGTGAAATCTTTATCCAATTTAAATTTGGCAGTGAAAATTAATGTTCTTCTAAACACAACTGCCAACGAGTTGTTTTCGCACGATTTTCGAATAGACGTTCCTAGAAACTCGTGAGACCTGTCAAATCCTATAAGACCGCTTGAGACAATTTAAAGTTTTTGTCATAATGCCATCAACGGGTTCATAGAGTGAGGTTTGTCTGGGTCTTGGCGACGGATGCATCTGCCCACCAGCTGCGTGGCAGGCCAGAACGGGAGAGACTGTTTGAGGGAGACCTTGTGACCTCTCAAGCAGAACTTTTTTGGAACATTGTCTTGCAACGCAGTGGAAGTAACCCACACCTGGGCCTACTGACCTACAGATTCCAACCCATACCTCATATCTTGTCCTTACCTAAACTTTTTCTCCTTCCTTTCCTTTAAAAGACCCTCCACCCAGCTACCCCAAAGAGACATATATATGCCCTGAGGGAAAATATTTTCCTCAGAACCTCATGTGTGGAGGCTATCGTAAAAAACACAACCAGCCGTTTAATGAAATGACTTCCTAATCTTCTCATAATTGAATCTCTAAGAAAAAGAATAAGCATTATATTAAATAAAAAGAATATGAAAATAAAAATGATAAGCATTATATTATATAAAAAATGCAAAGAAACATTTTACGTAAAATGATATAAAATGTAAAATAGTCATTGGAAATGCATCTTGTTAATATTTTTAAAAGAGATGTGTCAGAAATAATTATTTCAGACAGTTCTGTATTATTTTTATTCTTGTTCATTTTACTTTTGGAACAGAAAATAACTATAAATCGAAAAAAGTACGGTACGCTGAGAAAATGCGTATATATGCGCGTGGCAGGCATAAAAATAACTTGTAATAAGTATTGTATTAGGACACCGAACAGCTTACGTGTGCTGAAACTGCTGAAGTGTAGGTACTCTAGGCCAGGTTTATAACGGAGGTGAATAGGCTGGATATCTCAAAATCAAACTGTTTACTAGGGATATTGACCGCGATCGAAGTAACTTAATGAAAGCAGGGTTTGCCTTGAAAACTCACCCAGAAATTGAAAATAGATAGAATGGAAGATGAAAAAGTAGCCAAAGTTTGGAGGCCAATGTGATGTATGTTCGTAATTTATATTGTATAATTGAGTGTAGGCCAGAAAAAATGTATTTTTTGAGCAAAATTTTAGAAGAAATTGACAAAAAATAGTTATTTATAATAGTAGTAGTCAGGCCCATTTCGCACCGTCCCGTTCTTCAGCATTGGATAATAAGGGATGGTGCGAGGAGTTGGCATTGTTGCTCCAGTCTGAATAAGCCCAGGAATCGCTGGTTACTGATGGGATACTCACGTACGCGTCGCCTCACAGTATATCCAAATTAGGTTTGCCATAGTTTCACTGGATCCAAACGGGCGCATTGGAGGGTGCCTAATCACTTTCCCACGGCGTTCTATGGAAATAGATGGTTTCCTCCTTCACCGTACACATCAGGACAATATTTTATTGAACGAAGTTACATTTATTTGAACGACTCTAGACCCTCCAATGTCCATGCATACGGGGTGAGAAAGCAGTATGCAAGTACTTATATTAACATAATACAAAAGAATAATAAATGTGGCAGCCCGTAGAATAATTCGTCTGAAATCTATATCTAAATCTATATCACTTGACTCTGTGCAGAAACGGGCGGTCCGTTTGATATATTCTCCCATCTTTACAGACGAATTGCAATCTTTAGAGCACAGGCGTCAGGTGGGAATGCTGTCCTTGTTCTACCAGTATTACAATGGAAGATGCTCCGAGGAACCAGCGTCATTGATCCCCTCGGCATCGGTGCTTAGTCGGGATACACGCCAAACACGCGCCCAACATTTGTACATGGTTGACATTAGTCACATGAGAACGGGTCGTTTTTACGACTCGTTCTTGAGTTTAACAGCTCAGCTGTTGAACGATTTACCGGCCTCTGTGTTTCCTCCCTCCTACAACATGGGTCTCTTCAAGACCCATGTTCACTCCTTCCTTTCCTCAAAAAGACCCTTCACACAGCATCCTCAAAGATGACATAGGCCCTGTGGGAAATTATTTTCCTCAGGGCCTCCTGGGTGGAGTTAATGAAAAAAAATATATATAGAAAAATATATACAGATAAAAGTATTAGTACCTAAGTAAAAATAAAAAATAATAATTTTTTTTTTCGAAGAAAACTTCTTCTAAAAGGTTGTCATTTTGTGTTGTCATTATTTATTTATTTAAAGAAAATAACTTAGTTTACATCACTTTATTTTTTGTACACTATCAACATGTTTCGTGAACCATGTTCACTTCTTCAGGAATAAAAGTATACTTTATTCCTGGAGAAGTGAACATGGTTCACGAAACATGTTGATAGTGTACAAAAAATAAAGTGATGTAAACTAAGTTATTTTCTTTTAATAAAAAAATAAGAGCTGCGCCAGGTTGAGGAAGCCTGGAATAAGAGAAATAACAAAACAAAAAATAACAGTAATAATATAATGCAAGTATTTACAATAATAACAGAGAGAAAATAAAATGCATAAAAAGAAAATATTCAGAGAAGGTATTCCATAAACCACCAGGCAGTCCCAATGACAATGTGCATGGCTATCGGCCTAACCGCAGACGAAACCCGAAGTCCGCGCCCTTTAGCCGGCTCCCCGATTTTGCCTCGAAGAAATACATGTGTGAAAGAAGAGAAAGTTTTAGAAGACTCTGGGAAAAAGATGAGCGTTGGTTGTCGGAGGGGGGGGCGGAAGGACGTCGAGATCACGTGGCTATTCCTCGAAAACGGGAGCAGTTGGGACTCTTGTGCGGTACTCATTTTAAAATTTAAAAAATGGCCTGTGAGATAACAGATACTCACGGGCACGTTGTTGAGCAGCCAGGTGAGGTTGGCGGGTGGGTGCGCAGGCGGCGCCGTGCAGTGCACCTGAAGCGTTTCTCCTGCCAACACGCGCGTCTTCTCCGCCGTGATCACGGGCGCGGACTCAGGCAGCTCTGAAATGAAAAGAGGACGTACAGTAAGTCGATAATATTTTGTTTTTTTCTTTTTTGTAGCCTGGTTCCCCATGCCAAATCCCTACCATTCTGCACTCTCTACGACGCGTAGTCTTAGCGTGGCAGCCGTTCGCGAAGGAGCTTCCACTCACCGCACCCGCCAGTTGTGAATTACCCTTTGTAATTTGTTTTTCAACTTACGCGGCTTGAATCTTAATGACGCCACCGATAGGATTGTTCCTTTGTCTTTGGTGTCGTGTAGTGTACCCAGGTCTCCTCCGCAGTCATAATTGAGTCCAATAATTCTTCGCCATCGATCTCGTAGCACTCAAGAAATACGCGGACTGCTTCAACCCGAAGTTGTTTGTGATCTTCGGTGAGCCTTTTTGAGACCTACCTTGCCCAGATATTGCGGTATCCCAAATTTTCTTCAAAATCTTGTCAATAGTGGTCTTACTGACATCAGGCATCATTTTACAGAGCTCCCGAACGGTCACCCAGCGATCTGCAAACATTGCTTTTTTTCCACTTTGGCAATTGTTTCGTCTAAAGCCGATGGCCGTCCCGCAAGCTTTTCATAATAGATGCGTGTACGTCCGTTTTTAAACTCTCTGCACCATTTGCGCACGTTTTTCGCGCTCGTACACTGTTTTCCGTACAACTTAGCTGAGAATAAATGTTTACCGGGGTTTTGTTCTTCGCACACAAAAAACAAAATACAAAGCGTAATTCATACCTGGCTGGTGCGGCGAGTGGAAGCTCCATCGCGAACGGCTACCACGCCGAGACTAAGCGTCGTAGAGAGTGCAGTCAAGTGGGGATTTGGCGTGGTGGAACCAGGTTCCCCACTACTTTCAGCCTCACGACATGCCCTAATTGTTAATTGTTAATGTCGTAGTCTTACTGGCTCCAGACGAGAGAAACTGGGACTGTTGTGAGGTATCACAGAAAAAAATCCCTGTAGAGGATTTCAGAGAGATTTTACAATTTTACAACCCGGCAAAAAGAAGACAATTTGTAGACTTAATATGTTTACACAAAATTATTCATGATGAGCTCACCCACTCACTGTCTGAGCAATATTCACATTTAATTCCTAATAGACGTAACATAAGGAGACATAATATAATATATTCCGTCTTGAATTAAATAATAAGAATTTTGTCTAATTCAATCTACTGTCTCAAATGTGTCGTCTGCAAAATACTATTGAATATAGAAATTTTCGTACGTAGAATTGATCCTTGTACCTTTAACTAATTTAATTCCTACTTACAAATACTTTTGTCCATCTACCTATCTAATGCAATTATGTGTCGTAGTATTCAGTTGAAATTTAAAAGTTATCCTATCAACGCCTTCTTGTAAGTGTGAATTACGGAGTCTTCTTGACCGTGTCAAAACTATAAAGCCATGGTGAGCTCGCGAGTTTATGGTGGTTCAAGGGATCAATCACAACATTGAAGCGGAAGAAGGAAGAAATAAGGTAAGGGTAAATATGCATAGAGTCCACCTCACGGATAACACGGAACGTTCGTGTTATCGAAGTTAATACGGAATATTCCTTTTTTAACTAATAGAAAAAATAGACAATCAAAAGTATCAATCTTATAAAATAAATTCTCATCGAAATGAAAAAAAAGTACCTACTTCGAATTATTGGGTTGACGTTCAAACTACGAAAGCTGCATTTCATCATAATTTATATATACATCCCAGGTTTTTAATGGTTTGTTTGGCAAAGCAGGGTTGGTCTAGCAGGTCTGTGTAATTATTCTAATACATTTCTTTCCATGTTCTGCTGTTATAAATACAGGTACAAACTTGTCAATTCACTTAATAACGTGAATAAATTATTTTTTTATATCTCAATAATATTTTTTCTATGATTCAGCATTGATTGATTGTTTATGAAATGTTAAATAAAAACGATAAATATAAAAATGGCGTTACCACGTAAGTAAATCAATAAAATGTTAAATGCATATTTTTTTGTCTACCCCGACATAAATACTCACTTTTCGTAATAATAAAGCTAAATCTAACTGTTTGAATAAAAAATATTCCATATCAACGAGCAAGTGATTCAATGAATAAATTAATAATATATCTTGTTTTTTCTTATTATTGTTGACATCTCTACTTGGAGAAAATAAATCATAAACTGTGCATTCTGTAAACGTTTTTAGGTGGCTTATTAACACCTTCGATCTTCACAGTGTTAATCATATAATATTTTCGTGTAAATACTCTGTAAATATTCCAACACAATAAATAAATCGATACAATAGTTCTAATAATATTCAACATTATCGATTCGGCGTTAAAGCTTATATTCCAGCATTCCTTCTGCATGTAGGCTTTTAAGAGGAAAACCTCTTTTTCATCCTAGGTGCACATATTTTTTAAGATAGCATTTAGGTAGGTTACTAGGTACTAGAAATTTTCTCAAAATACGTCGATAAATTTTAAATTCTTGAACTTAACAGTCGTAAAGAGATAAATACAAAATCAATTTTGATAAAAATAAATGTAATCAGCGAATTTTATCTTTAAAATTTCACAAATCCCGCTTAAATCACAACGCTCTAAAGTGGCGAAAGAATATCAAAGGAAAGCAGCGAGCGTTAGGAAGTAATGCAAAATTATTAGAAATCATTTTTGTTTTATCAGAAACAATTCTACTTCAAAGAAACCCTACTGCCAGTAATAAAATTTCCCCTAAATTCTTCATTCATGAAATATGTTATTTCATTTATCAGATATTGTTTTTTATCTTCGCAAAACGACAAAATTCTCTAATGGAATATCGTTCAGTTTTTAAATGCTTATTTAAATGAACAAATCAGGGAAATCATTTTATCTGCCGAAGGAGTTATCTGATGTTGCTCATCAAAAATAAGTGTTTTAAGAAATATGTATCCGAGATGAATGTATCACTGAAATTATCCGGTAATTGAGTTTTTCTATTTAAGAAGAGGAAACGAAAGCAAACATCCAGAGCCTCTTTAAAATCTTTGTATTTTTTATTTTCGTTGTATTTTTTCTCCTCATAAAGTTATTATTATCACAAATTCAGTAGATGAATAATAACATTGTTGTGATGAATCAGCTGGTATTTTCTGTGTTTATTTAACTTAATTTATTTTCAATGCAACGTTTTGAATACTTGTCCGAACAACTTAAAAAAATTGTACGCATTTGTTAAATATGCTTGGAAGTTTTTTTTAATCGGAGTACGAAATTATTTTTCGCAACGTTAAATATATTACATTAAGATGTAAGCGTTCGAAAATTGAGAATTTTCCTCTATTGGAACATTATATTTTTATCAATATTCGCCGCAAAATACATCCGGTAAAATATTCCGATTAAGCGGCCACTGCCCGAGGGAAAATCCTGTCCGGTAATAATAATTCACGGGAAAGCAGTTTGTTCGGGTGGTGGCAGGAGGGGGGAGGCAGGGTGCGGGAAGGGTGTTACTTGTGGGTGGGTTAGGGGGAGATCCAGAGAAGCGGAATACTTCACGACCCATTATTGAAAAATAAATAAGCATCAGTAGGCTGTGTTTTCGCGCCCCCAGGAATCCAGAAAGGGAACAGATTTTGATATGAAAAGGGGTCGACGTCTTAATTTATGTGAAATTCCCACCCACGCTTCATCGGCAATGCCAAGCGTGGCTTTGTTTATTTTATTCATTTCCATCGGAAGTAGGAAAATAATGTAACCACGTCGGGTACGTTAGAGTTCTGAATAACACGATTTAGTCAATAATATTAATCACATTTTCTTAAAATGAACTCAAATTCGAAGAGTGAGCGAGTTCTCAAGATAAAGTTAACCGGTAACTGTACTCAGGTAGGTACAATAAAGTATCTTGAAACTAATATTTATTGATTTTTTTTTGTGTGAATTACTCGCAATTAGTAATACATAATAAAAGGTACATACTGCCAGATGAAATGAAAAAAAAAAACAAAACACATATTGCAAAAAAATATTATTTTTTATGAATTGCTTTACAAGAACTGCTATGTATTCTTATTGTTTCATAACACTGAGTTTTTTGAGCTCCACACACTTCTCTCTGAGGAAAATAAGTTTCATAATGACCTATGTCATCTTTGGGAATACTGTGTGGAGGGTTTTTTTAAGTAAAGGAAGGAGAGGAGAGTTCTGGGAAGGAAATGGGTTTTCAGGGGGGTAGGAATCTGGGTTCAGTGCGTCCTGATCATCCGCCTCCAAGACCTAGAAAAACCTCACCTCATGAACCTGGGTACCCCTGCTAAATTTTTACCACTTAGAGGGGTAACCTATGGTAGAGGTGTTGGTTATCAAATAAAGGTACCCATTATCGCCTCCCAAATTGAGATAATACTGGATATGAAATAATTCGTCAGAAATGTTTTATTTCATGAGATTGTTCGTGCACTCTTTATCCTTTTCAAAACTATAAATAATTAAAAAGCAATGTTTTACAAAAATACGAATATATTTTCTTTACAAACATAAATCTTGAGATGCTTAAATAATTTGGTAAATATTAAAAAGCCTCAGAGGAAAAACGCCGACTTATTAAACAATCGGCTTTTTCATTAATTCAACAAAAAGCCAGAGTTAAACGGAAATTAGAAAAATGAAAAAAACAGAGCATTCACGTGAAGATTCATGTAAACTACTAGCTGTAATGATACTCTCCGCCCGGAGAAGTAACGAACCATCTTTTTTGTTAGTTCACGAATATACCCGATTTCTTCCACATCTTCGATTTTACAATAATACCCGGAAACACCATTAGTCACATATCTCTGACTATTGTAGGAATTCTCTCTACATTCTGGGATCTCTACTCCTTCTGCAATTTAACCCCCTCCATCAACCCCCCCCCCCCCTTCTCCATCACCCTTCTCACTCATTATCCCCTCACCAAATGGCGGGTTTGAATTTTCGATAGGTTGAACACTGTTCAAGAGTTTCACTGCTTGGTTCTATGTATTATACGATCGTACCACTGTACACAGATTCTATGTTAAAACTGTTTCCATGTAAGATTGCAATCGGCTTTGTGTGAGCGTTCGAACTTTATATAATTAACTCATTGATTCGGTATATTATGGGTTGTTACACGCTGTTGACACGGGAACTATCCCGATGAACTGCGGCGGAGGTTGGATATTATTGGCAGTAAGGTATTTGTTGATACACCAGTCCACCAATCCAAAAAGTTTTTTTCGGTTTGAATGCTTTACATAATATACCTATGTTTTCTGTGAAACTTTCAATAGGGATGTCTGAAAATTTTTGCTAAAAAATGATATCCAGCATTCTACATAACTTTATTAACTGATTATTACCATTTCAAATTTTATTATTGTTAACTGTTTTCAAAATTTTCGCAATTAATCTGAAAAAGAGCAGTTGTATTTGTAAAAGATGGTGTCAGATTTACATTTACGCCAAATAATAAAGACATGAGAAGCTTTACTTGTCAACCACAAAAATATTGCTTGTGCAATGATGAAGGACTTACAGACCTAGCAGACGAATTGAACCCATGTAGACTAGGTGGGAATTTGGGAATCCGCTCAGCGAATTTTGACGGCTGGCGTAGCGCAGCGGTAAGGCGCTTGACTCGCACACCGAAGGTCGCGGGATCGAATCCCGGCATGTCAAATAAATTTCATTTGATTTATTTGTGTTATTTCATAATTTATTCATTTAAAATAATATATAGTATCTATATTTGCGGCACGTTCCAGAGTGGAAGATACTTCCTGTATCGCCCTGGTGTAAGACCACAATTTAGAATTGAATCGTTGCTTAAAATGGCACTAGCCGTGTTTGGTGACCAGATCTGAATAGCCAGGTACTTCCCCACCTTCCTTTTCCCTATCTCCTTCCCCTCCCACTATCTTCAGCCTCACAACATACCCCAATTGGTGATACCATAGTCTCACTGGCCTCAGGAGGGAGCAGTTGGGACTCTTGTTCGGTATACATATTTAAAAAAAAAAAGATACTAACCGCACTTATTAAAAACCATCCCGAAAAGGTTCTTAGCTGATATATTTGGGAAGGTATATTCTTTTTTGTTTTTTGTCACAATTCGGTCAGTTGACGACTGCTACTTATATATATATGTATACCTCTTACTTAATAATAATATTTATTCAATGACATATTACGGTGCTCCAGATTTCATGTCCGGGTTGAATCTTTCCCAAATGAAAGACTAAACCCTTCCACACACTTTTCCACAAATGAATATCTAGTAAATTAACGCAATGTAATTGCACTATATAAGAATAAAACAATACAAGAACAATACGTCAATCCACCAGAAACATAATGGGAAAATATTTCACCGACTCCAGATATTTTCATATCAGAGGGTTCGGCTCTGATGAAATCCTAACTGGTCCGATAAATCCTACTGATCCCTCAATATAAATATTTAAAAAATCTTTCGTAATCCTACATGTATTTAAAATGACCGACTTTTGCATTTTTATGTACAAATTTTTTGACAAATCTAATACGCCTAAATTTTGAATGAGAGAGCTAGGTATAATGCCAGTAGCCGAAATAACAAATGGTAATATTTTTATAGTCTGAGAATGCCAAATTCTTTTAATTTCATTTCCTAAATCTGTATATTTTCTTATTTTTTCAGAAACAGTTTTCTGAATATTACAAGAATTTGGAATAGCGACATCAATGATATAAGTTATTTTCTTAATTTTGTCATGTAAAACTATATCGGGTCTATTATGACTAATTGTTCTGTCTGTCAGAATAGTTTTATCATAATAAATTTTATAAAATTCATTTTCTAAAAATGAATTTGGTTCATATTCATAATATGGTACATTACGGCAGTCAATCAAGTTATGTTTAATTACCAAACTTTGGTGAATTATTTTTAAAACTTGATTGTGCCTAAATGTATACTCGGACGGCGCTAATACAGAACATCCCGATATAATATGTTCTATAGTTTCCGGAAAAGCCAAACATTTTCTACATAAATCATCAATTTGATTTGCATCTTTGATGATATGCTTCCTATAATTTTTAGTATTAATGACTCTATCTTGTATGGCAAGCATAAAGCCTTCTATTTCTGCGCTCAACTCTCCAATACTCAACCATTTTTTTGACGAAAATTTGTCAACATATGTTTGGTTAAGATAATTGAAGTGTTTTGCGTGAAGAATTTTATTTGACCAGGAATCTAATAATTCCTGGTTGGTATTTATAAGAATGCTGGCATTCTCGTCGTATAAATTTAATGGTGAAATATTTCTATCTGCCTTGCATATTATTTTGTGCATTTCTGAACTATCAGCTTTCCTATGGAAAAAATTTCTTAGCATTTCTACCTGATTATGTTTTAAAGATGTTATTTTGACTATACCTCTACCTCCTAAATTTCTGGGTAAATTAATACGTTCTATAGCTGAATTTGGATGATGGCAATGAAATTTAGTTAATGTAGTTCTAATTAATCGTTCTAAGCTATCTAAATCTGTATTAGACCATTTAATTATGCCAAATGAGTAAGTTAATAGAGGTATTGCCCAAGTATTTATCGCCTTTACTAAATTTTTAGCAGATAGATTGCATTTCAAAATTTTTCTGATCCTAGTTTTAAATTTAATCCTAATATCATTTTTAATACTAGTATGATCTAATCTATTTGATTGCGGATATCCTAAATATTTATAAACCTCACCCCCTTTCATACTTTCAATTTTGAAATTTCTAAATATACCCTCGTCTCCATCTACAATTTTACCTTTCTCTATATGGATCGTTCTACATTTATCTAAACCAAAAGTCATTTTAATATCATCTGAAAAAATTTTAACTACTTTAATCATTTTCTCTAAATTTGGTTCAGAATTTGAATATAATTTTAAATCATCCATAAATAATAAATGAGAAATTATATTTCTCTCTCTAGTATTACCTTTAATTTTTATTCCAAACTTGCTTTTAATTAACATTTTAGATAGAGGATTTAATGCTAAGCAAAACCAAAGAGGACTCAATGAGTCTCCTTGAAAAATCCCTCTTTTTATTGAAATGCCCGGTACTATAATTTTCTTATCTTTCAAATTCAAAAGCAAATCGGTATTCCAAAATGTCATAATTTTTTCCAAAAAGCTAATAATAATTGGGTTAATTTTGTATATATTTAAAACTTTTATCAACCACGAGTGCGGGACACTATCATAAGCTTTTTGGTAATCTATATAACAAATATGTAAATTACGTTTTTGGGTTTGAATCTGTTTTAGAATTACAGAATCAATAACTAATTGTTCTTTACATCCCATATGTTTTCTGCGACAACCTTTTTGTTGTTCAGATAAAACATTTTTTTCATCTAAATGAGTGTATATTAAATCTGTCAAGCAAGAGGTTAAAATTTTATATATTGTCGGTAAACATGTAATGGGTCTATACTGAGAGGGATTATTAATATGTTCGCTTTTAGGCAACATATAAGTAATGCCCTTAGTTAGAAAATTTGGAAAATTTTGAGGTTCTCTGACAAATTTTGAAAGATTTTTTGCCAAAAGGGGATGTAAAGTAGTCAGACGTTTATACCAAAAATTATGTATCCAATCGCAACCCGTGGCTTTCCAATTATGAGTATTTTTTATAATTTTGGCTAACAATTCAACCGATATATCAGAAAAACTCATTTGTTCAATGTCTGAACAATTGAGTTCTTCATTTTCTATCCACGGACCTGACTCATTATGTTTTATATCTTTACTCCAAATATTTGTCCAAAAATCGCGCATATCTGATTCAGATGGCAACGGATTATTATTATTCGAAATAATATTTTGTTTATCGTCAAGTTTGGAATAAAATATTTTCTCATTTTTCTGAAATAATCTATTATTATTTTTTTTATTATACGTATAATTATATCTTTTTAATCTACTAGCTTTTACACTTTTACTTACCATTACTATTAGTACCGCTTATCAAATCATGTAAAAATCCAGGAAAAAAAATAAGGGATATTTTTTTACTAGGGAAACATAGTAGAATAATTTTATTTAAATATTTTGAATTTGATTAAATATATCCGTAACAAGATATTTTTAATACGATGAACTTATTAAGATAACGTTTATTTTAATTGAAGTAAACTGACGTCTGTTATAAAGTTATTTTCGCCAAATTTTTAATGTAGTTTTTAGAATTGATCCAA
Source organism: Limnephilus lunatus (assembly GCA_917563855.2). Classification (NCBI taxonomy): domain Eukaryota; kingdom Metazoa; phylum Arthropoda; class Insecta; order Trichoptera; family Limnephilidae; genus Limnephilus; species Limnephilus lunatus. The sequence goes on along the minus strand of OU830597.1, from coordinate 64,607,811 downwards.
TTATTTTATAAAACTCAGTATATCTGAATAAATAAAAGTTTTTGAGAAAATATTTACGATTTGTATTGTTTCTGAAACCGTTGAAGGGGTACTGTTGTTTCCCAAAGCACCTGAAAGGAATGGATTTAATAAACGAAATTTCTGCCTCAGATTAATCTAATACTCTAGTGACAGATTCATTTGCATTTTTGATGCAAGACTGTTCTTATTAAATTCCACGCGAAATTTTGCGGCTCATTGATTAAGATCTAAAGCTTTGATACACAATCTCCTGGAACATTAGTTAATAAAATGCTAAATCGTGTAAATATCAACAAATAATACTGAATAGAAAATAGCACTGACGTGAACGTATTTCAGTGGCAAATATCTACGTACAGTAAATAATACATTAATAATTTTGCTGGAATAACAAAACTTATTTGTATTTAAAAAAAAATGGAGATAAAATCAAACTAGAGCTAGTTACACCACCGCGCAACGGTTGAAAAAGCATTAGTAGAAGAGATCTTCACTTCTAGCAAAAAGCATCGAAGCATTGAGTCATGAGATATAAAAATCTGTATCTTTATTAGACAACTAAATTAATGATTCAAATACACATTAAAAAATAATATTACATAAAAGGTACAAGAGAAAGATAATATATGAAAATAAGAGAGTCAACGCAAAACATAAGATTCCACTTTTTTATTTGGAATTTCTGGAAATGCAGTCAATTCGAAAACCAATCAGATTTATTTACCCAATGAACCAAATAAAATTGTTTGCATTTATAATACCATAGGCCTTATCATCCTACCGAATTAACATATAGTCATAATTATAGTAATGTGATGCAGAATTTTAATGATCCATTTTTGCAAGTCAACAAAAGAATACAAATGAAAACATAATCAATATCACCACCCTATTTTATCAATCCGTTTATGTACTGAATAATTATTATTTCATAATGCATTATTACATAATATAACATATACATATACTAATTAGTATACTTGTGTGTTACATTACGCTTGTATTCGATAACAAAAACATATTTTGTTAATAAAAATTATATTATTGAACCAATACCTTCACTCCACGTACCTTAATGAATATTTTTTGGATTAAATAAATATTTTGGAAAATTGCTACGCTGGATATGATTTAACCGAACTCAGTTTTGTAAATATGTTTTTCCTAGTCCCAACGCAACAGCGCTTCATTGAAATTATTCCTGTGTCAAAAATATTTCATGTTAAATAAAATTGATGCTGTCACGAAAATGTTTACAATAAACCCCGCTGCCAAAAATGCCAGACTAATATATTAGTTGCCTCAAAAATTCATTTTTGGTTAATTTTTTTTTTTCAATAATGTGAACCAAGGTTTTTTGTGCATCAATGTACAATCATTAAAGTACACAGCACGAACACTAAATATTGGTTATGCATTTTTAGACATTTCGGGAATATTTTTTGTGAACGTCATTATTGTGTTAAATTGTGGTTTGTGTATTCTGTCGGCCAAAATATATTTCGCAGTATTTTCCTGAATGGTATTAATTTGTGTCAACGTAAAACATGTGTACCTATGTAGAAACATTGTAACCTATGTTCGTTCAATCTTTTGAAAACCCTGACTGAAAATACAAAGTTTTCTTCAAAAATGAATAATTGAATATATTTCGTCACGTATTTTTTACAGATTTCAATGAAAACTTAATAGTTTCTTCAAATAAACTCAAAATAAATAAGTATTAAAATGAACTCTATTATTTTAATTATCGCCAGATGCGTAGTCTCTCCAAAGTAAATAATTTTACCAATATGTCATCATTGAGATGCTTGGTATAACGTGTTAAGTGACCAGCTCAGACACGGAGACACCATCGAAGATGGAGTCAAGCTAACCTCTCAGAAGCTGGACGTACTGTACAGTGTACAGGGACCGCAAATAGGTACATTAATGATACACAACTCGATGATAAATTAATTACCCTGTACAAATTGCAAGTGGGCCACACTGTCAAATTTGGAAATACTTGAAAAAACCCTTTACTCTGTGTAAAAACGGGCGATCCGTTTGATAGATTCCCCTATTTAATAAAATGGATAGCAATCTTTAGAGTGCAGACTTTAGGTGAATGCTGTCCTTGTTCTACTGGTGTTTCAATGAAAGAGTTTGCGAGGAGTTAGCGTCATTGATAACTTCTGCAACAGTGCGTGTTCGGGAAATACTTCAAACGCCCGCCCAACGTTTATTCACGGTTAACATTTGCCACATGAGAACAGGTTGTTTTTAGAACTCGTGGAGTTAACATAAAAAATCATACATTTTAGAGCTTTGTACGATTTTATTTGTTAGCATTTTTTTTTATTAATGATTTCTCTAAAATATTTTTTGATAGATTCAATATTAGTATTTTGTCATGATGTTGGGCAAAAATAGTTTGGATTATACAAATATACATATTTAAGTCTTGCAAGATTTTCAGTTTTGAATTAGTATCTACCTATTTAAATTTTTGTTTTATTATTTGTACAATTAAATTTTTGACAAATAAGTTATAAAGAAACAAAAAAGTTTAGTTTTTGTTGAGTTCTTCGAATACGCATTCATATATGTATTTACAGTAAGTCTTTGATCCAGCATGTTTGTGTGACAGAACAATGTAAACACGATTTTTTGAAGTAAGCTCCGGTGTTTTAACATGTCAAGCATTACATTCTTTTTTTCTACAAGCGATGGTAGTGCAAGCAAATTGATGTTTTTATAGCAATACCCGTCCTCGTTTCGACACAATCCTTGCCTTCACCGGGGCAAAAATTATCCAAATAATACGTCGGAAACAAATGTTATAAATTTATATAATTTTTTTTGAGCTCATGAAGGTACGGAAAATTGTATATTGTTAAAACTTGAACCTAAGTAATAAAATGTAAAGTAAAATTTTGAGACAAAAAAAGTTCAGGTTCGTGCCTGGGGTAAAGCCAACCTGGTCAATTTCGACGACTCAAAAACCCAAGCGTGTCTATTTTCAGCAGAGGGAGATCATTGACTATCTGGTGCAATTTGATGGGAGCACCCTACACAATAAAGACTCAAATTGCTTGTGAAAGTATATTAGACCTGCTCAAATATCGGAAATCCATATTCAGAAGCCTAGTAAATCTGACTTCCAAGAAACTGGGCGTCCTGTACTTGTAATTTAGGAAGTAATGTAGGTATACTGAGTCTGTTTTACAGTTATTTTAATGGAGCCTGCTGTAAATAGGTAGCAGCATTGATCCCGGTGCACCAGTGCACTTGCTTGAAACTCGACGGACACGAGCGGAACACATATATTTTCCTCCTTTACATAATCTGGGGCTCTGCCCCACATTAATGAATCCCTTCATACAGCCCCAACCTTAACCCACTTCACAACGCTGCCCGACGAGAGGTGGCATTCTCCCCTTGTCCTTATTCATGTACAGGTTACATTACTGCACTGTGAGGTGTCACATAAAAAAAAAATAATAAAGCACTTATCCAGACTCAATAAAAATATATCTTTAAAAAAAAAACGTTTTGGTAGTTCAACTTTTGCATACACGACATTTTTTTTACAAATTTCCTTTTTGCAGAAAACGTTTAATTTTTAGAGTTAAGACTGGAAGGAATTAAGACTTGTAGACACAAAATAAAACTGGCAGGAAAAACCGTTAAGTTAAACATTAAGTAGAACATTCGTGTACACAACATCTTTTCCTTGGCAAGTTTCGTTCTAGTGCTTCATTTATTTGAGTTTTGAATTTATCTAATTTCCACCAGAAAGCCTTCGTTAATCTCTTGGTTCGTATTTTTGAGAAAATTCACAAATATTGAGTGCCGATAGTGTGCCAAATACACCAATACGAATCACTATGAAGAACGATAATCAGTATTGGCTGATTCCGTATTTTTTGTCAACAAAGGGTTCGGGACGGAAAATCAGCGGGAACCATTTTGTACGTAACCTGTAGATAAAATTACAGTTTTTTTTGTTCAGAATTCATACATTTTTAGAAATATCACCCACGCTTTAGAAGACATCTAGTACCTATTAGTTGAATAAACAACTAGATAGTCCTTCAAAATTAATATTCATTAGAATATTAATTCTGAATTTTATAAATATTAGTAGAGAGTAGATGGAACATTAAATTTTGTTAATCCTAAATTTAAAAGGACACAATAATAAACCATTTTGTTAGATATAAAAGCAATTTAATGTCCATATTTTAAATCATATAAAAATAAACACTTTTGTAAGGGAGGGGATATGCACAGAAAGGTATTATTAATATGTAGGTACACATTATAATATGTGGATACATAATGTACAAAAAATTGCTGTAAAATAATAATCTTCCATTTATCTCGAACAACATTCCCACATTTTTGGGTGTTACCCAACAATTTGGGAGGCGGGTAAGGGTACTGCCGCCCAAGAACCATTTATTGGATAACCAATACTTCTGCCGTAAGTCACCCCAAGTGGTTCACTACGTTTGGTGACTTAGCAGCGGTGCCCGGGTTCATGGGTAAGGTTTGTCCGGGTCTTGGAGGCGAATGCCTCTGCGCACCAGCTGCATGGCAGGTCGATCAAGAGATAATGGTTGGGGGAGTCCCTTTGACTTATCCAGACGCACTATCTCGGATTATCGCCTTGCAACGTAGTCAAAGGGATGGATTCATACGTCCGTCACTCCTGAACACACTACCCCCAGATTCTTGTCCACCCCTCATAACCTTTTCTTTCCCAAAACTTCCCGCCCTGCCTTTCCTAAAAAGATTCTCAACACATCATCCCCAAAGCTGAAATAGGCCCTGGTAGGAATTATTATTATTTTTCTCAGGGCCTCCTGTGTGGAACTAAAGTAAAAAAAAAAAACAGAGACGAAGAAAATTCTAATTTGTAGGAAAATAAATTAAAAACAAAATAACATTGGAGAAAAAAAAACATACTTTCATATTGTATAAATGTTAGCTAAACAACGTTAAGTACGAATTTCTTAGAACGTAGAACAGAGAAGGAAGAAAAAGCTTAACACGAGTGTATAATTTTTCCATAAAATAAACATATTGTAATGGAAATCTTATGTGGCGGTAAAGCATTTCCCAGCACAAATCGCGCTTTATGCTAATTTGACGAGAAAAAAAACAAGTCAACTATTGCGCCAGGAAAAGTTGGCATTTATCTGAGAGTCCCCTCCCTCTGAGCTCACTTATCGTATGAATACGTAATTTGGCTGTCTACTAAAATATCCGCCGTTAAGCTTAACTGTCCGGAGACCAAGTAAAGCATCCATTTAGCAGGGAAAAGACAACGACTGATGTTTACAAGCAATTACACCCACAAACGCCCGTGGGAAACCACCAATTATCTTTCATGCTAATTTAAGTATCTTGTGCATTGAGGTATTATTAGTGTGTCGAAAATTTTTGGCGATGATGTCATATGGCTACCTCCGTGGTCGAGGGGTAAGGCTCTCGACTAGCAATCCGAAGGAAATGCATTCAAATCCCGGCATAAGTAAATTTTATTTGATTTTTTTTATTTTAGCGACTATATAAAATAATTATTACATACAAAATATAATGGTGAAATTAAGTATAAAATATTGTATTTCTTAGTCCTCCTCACTAGGGGGTCCTGTGCCGAGGTGGACTAAAGTTATTTAAATATCGTTTATTTGTCTTCTATGTCGTTTTTAGTGTCATTAGGGTTTTCTTTGACCTCTTTTAGCCATATTTTTATTCTTGATTTATATTCATTAGGATTTTTATTAGTTTTATGTCTTGGGAAAGGATGTTATGAAGTTTTGTTGCAAAGTATGTATAGTTTCTTTGTCCGAATGTGGTTTTATAACTTGGAATATTTTTTATATCGTTTTTATTCGATCTAGTGTTATGCATACATGGTCTAGTAGAGAATTCATTATTTTTGAAAAGCTTCAATAATATATTTTTGGCATATATTTGCTGTACATTTGGTACGTCGAAGCTATTGAAAATTTCAATTGAAGGCGTTCTAATTGGTACTTTCAATATGGTCTTTATGATTCCTTTTTGAATCGTATTCAGGTTGTGAAGGTACGTATGTGTAGCAGATTCCCATCCTATGATTCCATATTCAATTCGAGAATGACATAACGCGTAGTAGATCTTTTTCATATCCTTTTTATTTACCACGTTTCTTAGATTTTTAAAGAAATATTTAAGGCTTGTGAGTGTTTCCGTAGGTTCGTTTGAAATGTAGGTCCCATCTTAGATTTTCGTCAATTATTACTACGAGATATTTTATATTTTGCGTTTTTTCGATGACCGGGCAGTAACATTGTTTATTATTTCCATGGCATTCGTGTAGTTTTAGTTCTAGTGATTTTATTAGTTGGCTCCGTGCGTTTATTGAAAATGTTATATATTTAGTTTTGCTTATATTAAGGGTAAGCGAGTTGATTTTAAGCCAATTTTGAAGTGCACTAAGCCCTTGTTCAGCCTCATTAAATGCATTCGTCCAATTTTCTTCTTTAAATAATAAAACAGTATCATCAGCAAAACTGATTATGTTTCCTTTAATGATAAGGTTATGTAAATTGTTGATATCGGATATTGAATAGAATCGGTTCCAGTATACTTCCTTGAGGGACGCCATAGTTTAAAGATAGTAGTTTGCTCTTTTGTTTGCCAATTTGTACTTGTTGTTCTCGCCCTGTTATACACGACTCTAATAAGTTCATTTTTGTTTCGGCCATTCCTATTTTTTTTAGCTTAGTAAGTAATATTTTATAGTCTATTGTGTCAAAAGCTTTTTGAAAATCTATGAATAAAGCTAAACAATTTTTCACATCATCTATGTTTTTTATGGCTATGCTTGTTAGTTTTTCTATGCCATCATTGGTGCTTAGATTTTCCCTAAAGCCATGTTGATGGTGATAATAATTTGTTTTGTTCAAGAAATTGAACAATTTGTTTCTTCATTACAGTTTCTTCATTACAAACAAGATTTTTGAAAAAGAACTTAAGAGATTTATGGGTCAGTAATTATATATATCCTTTTTGTTACCACTTTTATATATGGGTATAACTGTTGCTTTTTTAAGGCATGAGGGGAATACATTCGTAGATATAGACAGATTGACCAAGTATGTCAATGGGAAGGTCAGTTTATTTTGGAGTTGTTTTATTGTTTTATTTGAGATTATATCATTTCCCGATGATTTATTAACATTAAGGGATACAATTGCGTTTCTGATTTCAGCATCGGTTACAACAGTTAACTTTAATTAATCTATCTGATTTATACTCTTTAGTTTTTGGTTGTCTGATTTTCTTTGCTAATTGTGACCCTATATTAGTAGAACATTCGTTTACGTATTCGAGAATGTTGTCCGGATGCTTTGCGAAAGAGATTTGGGTATTTTCAATAGTTCGTCTATGCTCTTGTAATGGGATGATTTTGCATTTTTAATTTCATTAATGATCTTCCACAATTTGCGCGGGTCATTGTTACATTCGTCTATTTTTTTCTTATAATAATTTTCCTTCACATTGCGTACAAATTTTTTAAATATTTCTGTATCTTTTATAATATCGTTGTATAAAAATATCACGAGGATTTAATTTAACTTTCTTGTGTAGCTCATCTCTTTTTCTAATGCAATTTACAACGCTTTGGGTTATCCATGGTTTAAGATGTTGGTTTTTATGTAAAAATCTTTTTTTCTATTGATTTGGTATTTGACATGATGGTGTGAGTTATATATTCAATTAATTTACTCCAGGCATTATTTGTATCAAGGTTCTCCAGTAGGTTTATCCAGTTTGTATTGAGTAACTGTTGTTTAATTCATTCCATTTGGTTTCCTTCTTCTGCACGATAATTAAGTAGGGCTGCGATCTTTATGTTTTCTTTTTTGTAATAGATAATATTGTTTTATAGTGGTCGGTTATAGTAGAGGTGAATATGATAGAGTTGGTTGATTTAATAGTCTTACTGAATATGTGGTCGATGCAAGATTTGCTGTCATTGGTTACACGCGTAGGTTTATTTATCAAACTTTTAGGTTTGTGGGCGTCCAGTGTTTGCAGATAATCAGTTCTATTTGGATGACCGTTTTCTAATATGCCAATATTTATATCTCCGATGAAGAAGATATTTTTTGCGTTTTTTAGAAGATTGAGTTCATTAGAAAGCGTTTCAAGAAACTGATTAATATTAGTTGTAGCTGGTGATCGATACAGAGCTAATATAGTGGTTTCATCATCCACTTTGATTTTCAAAAAGTTTGGATTTGGATATTTTATTCATTGACTTCAGTTTTAATGTCATCTTTAATGTACACTATCACACCATCATTTTTTGTGTAATTCTATTTGGTTGCATATGAGGTGTAATTATTAATATGCAAGGGTGAATATTTATCCTTTATCCAGCATTCAGTGAGGATAATTATATCTAAATTAATTCTTAATTAGTATTTGAAGTTCATCGAAGTTTTTGTTGATACTTCGTATATTTTTATTTAATATATTAAAATTGTTTTTAAGAGTTGACAGTTCATCTGGTTCGTTTGTAGTTATTGTTTCCTTATCCATGTTATCAGTAGGTATTTCAGTTTGGTGTGTTTAAGTAAGTGATTTGTTATATTAATTTATCGAGGTCGTCCAGATGATCTATGTACAAATTTTTTTGATCATGACCTTTACGAACCATTATTTTCCCATTTTTAATCCAAATAAATTCTTTTTTTTTCCTTTGCTAATTGGGTAAATTTTTGAGATCGCTGGTTATGGTTTTTTTGAAAAAATCTTTTGATTCACCTTAATTACATTAAAAGACAACTATTTGCATTGGGGGAAGTGGAAAATATTTCATTCTAAATTTTGATTACGTAAAATTAAAATTAGCTTTCGTTATGTGAAACGAGACCGTCCATTTTCAAACATTATTTTCAAATATCATTTTGTTATGTTGGTATTCTTGTTACTGTACGAAAAGATGCTAGAGCAAAGCGTGGCAGACTTCATGGGAATTCGGCGCATAATTTAAAAAACACAATAATACAATAATTAACAATATAATTAAAACAAACATCTAATCAGAATCCATCACTTCAGAATCAAGCCGAGACACTGTAATCATGTTGGATTTCATCATCATTATAATTGAAGCGATATAATAGGATAGAATCACTTCAGAGTAGGAATGTTGTTGGATTTAATTATAATTGAAGTTGTAGAAAATAAAAATCGAGCCGAGGCATTAAAATCATATTGAATATCGTCGTCATTATAATGGAAGCGATGAATATTTAAAAAAAAAACACACACAAAGATAAATACAAAAAAAAACAAAATATCTAATGTTAATCACTATAATTTGGGTTGTACACTTACTTCACTGGCCATTTTGAAAAACGCGTGGATTCTGTTTTTATTTTTTGGAAGTGATCTCTTCCAGAGGAACTCACAAAGGTATCCCTCATAATGTGCAACGCTTCTTCCAAATCTTGGGACATTACCTCTCACGTCTCTCCAGCAACGTTCGATATTTTGGGTATGGGCTCCGGTTTCGTGGTCCACAAAATTAACACTGTGGTTAACATTTAAATGAAAGAAGCCTTCATTTTGCAGTCAGTCATATGCTTTCCAGCAGTCCGAAATTATTGTAGTGCCTGGCAAAATGTATTCCTTTATAACATTTAAAAGAGTTTCCCGCGAACGGTTTTCCACGGCACAAACGAACAACTTCTTTGAGTCTCTTTCGAATCCGCCAAAGAACCACTCTCCAGTGACTTCTCTTCCTAGATTGTTTTTCCGTTTTCCTATTTTGGCTTCGTCAATTTCCACAGTTACCCCAACACCTCCAATCTGCTGCTTCATTTTATGGCACCATAAAATACAAACTTCCCTGCAAAATGACGACCAATTTGTAACGGAGTCACTCCCAATGTCCAGTTCTTCCATTAGAAACACGGTCCTAGGTGGACGAATCACTGCCCAAAATTTTAATCGACAAATTGGAGAATGCGAAAAATGTGTTTTTTCGTGCCGAAACTGAGAAATTACACTGCGATTTGATGCTTTTGTGGCCCACACACACATTCGTAACTTTCCGACATCGAAACATTATGTTGTTAAAATTACATTCATTTCCACATTTTTCGCAAATTTTCTCCCTCAGTAGGGCACCGTGATTCCGTAACCATTCTAAGAATACTTCTTCCTCTCTAACGATATCCAAAAACCCGACTACAGTTAGTAAACACGATTGGCACGAAATTTTTTAGATTTCAGAGTCTTTCCGGAGGGAAAAATATTTTGATCTAAATTTAATAATGAAAATTTTCGTTAATGGCAGGATATTTTGAGTAGTTCACAAATCGACACCAGTTGGCGCTAGTGTAAATGTAGACCTAAATACGAAAAGAGACCTGTCAAAACTTTGTTCCGTCAAATTTTGTCTGTTTTCTGTAGGTTCGAAGCGATTATTTTTGTGAATTCTGACATTCACAACAATGCACGAAACAATTTTCTTCATTAATAGACATAACTAAAGCTACCAAAAATATTCCTTCATCATATTGTATCCTTTCCTGTGAACTGCTGCATACATTATCATTCCTTCCTGCCCTTTGTTAACTTGAAGAAAGTATTGGTTTATATTAACTATATCCGACTATATCTATTTGTGGCAATACAGGCGAATCCTGTATGCTGTGATATGATTCATCTGGAGCCAAAATATACCTACTATCTCACTTTCATACTTAAAATCATTTATTTCCATAAAGTTATTATTCCTTTGACCGGAATAATAACTTTATGGAAATTAATAATTAATTAAATAAATAATTATGATTTTTGGGTACATTATAAACAAGAAAAGTTGGCTAAAGTTCGGTTTACTGGCCAAATTCCTAAAAATACAAACTAGTTATTTTTATACTAACTATGGGCCGGGGAATACGAATCTGAAAGAATTAGGCGGCGGCAAGCAATATTAACTGAATTATACGACTTTAAAAAAAAATTTTCACACATAGGCAAATGGCCATTTTGGAAGCATTCTGATTCCTAGAAAATCAAACTAGTTATTTTTATACTAACTTTGGGCCGAGGAATCCGAATCTGAAAGAATTAGGCGGCGGCAAGCAATATTTAATGAATTATATGACTTTAAAATTTGCTATAAACAGACACAAAAAGAACACATTTTGACATTATCGAAGTAGTAAGAAAACATAGAAAAAGAATAAAGATGTTACATCACATAAAATTAAGTGTTGCCATTAAGCAGTAATATCAATAACGTAAAATAACATGTTTATAATTTAAGTACTTACTTTTTATAAATTTTACTCACTTTTGTATCACAAACCATGCTACCTAAACCTAGCGTAGCCGCTAAACTACTTGAAAACTGGGATGTTTTTTTAAATTGACGCGAGCAGGCGGTATAAAGGGGCACAAACCATGTTACACAAACCTAGCGTAGCAGCTAAACTACTTGAAAACTGGGATGTTTTTTTAAATTAACGCGAGCAGGCGGTATAAAGGGGCACAAACCATGTTATACAAACCTAGCGTAGCCGCTAAACTACTTGAAAACTGGGATGTTTTTTTAAATTGACGCGAGCAGGCGGTATAAAGGGGCACAAACCATGTTACACAAACCTAGCGTAGCAGCTAAACTACTTGAAAACTGGGATGTTTTTTTAAATTGACGCGAGCAGGCGGTATAAAGGGGCACAAACCATGTTATACAAACCTAGCGTAGCCGCTAAACTACTTGAAAACTGGGATGTTTTTTTAAATTGACGCGAGCAGGCGGTATAAAGGGGCACAAACCATGTTGGGTTAGGTTAGGTTAGATTAGGTTAGGTTAGGTTAGGTTAGGTTAGGTTAGGTTAGGTTTTATATAATAACATTGATATTGGTGACCGGTCTAGGTAACAACTTTTTAAGACTACGAATTTTCATACTTTTGGTTTAAGAATACGGCCGTTGAGATAGTCATAATTCATCAGGTTAATGTGTTATGTGATGAATTATCATGTGAAGAATTATCGCGTCGGAAAGTTTTACGTTATTGATATAATTAGTTTTTGATTTTATGGCCACACTCAAATTGTTGTTTTTCTATGGTTTTCATGTGTTAAAATGCTTTCAAGATGGCTGTTTTCGTTTGTGTTTATTGAAAATTTAAAAGTCGTGTAATTCTGTTAATATTGCTTGCCGCCGCCTAATTCTTTCAGATTCGGATTCCCCGGCCCAAAGTTAGTATAAAAATAACTAGTTTGATTTTCTAGGAATCAGAATGCTTCCAAAATGGCCATTTTCCTATGTGTGTCAAAAAAATTTTTAAAGTCGTATAATTCAGTTAATATTGCTTGCCGCCGCCTAATTCTTTCAGATTCGTATTCCCCGGCCCATAGTTAGTATAAAAATAACTAGTTTGTATTTTTAGGAATTTGGCCAGTAAACCGAATTTTTTCCGAAAAGTTAGCTAAAGTACCTAGAATTATTACAAATACGACACAATTAATTTGTTTTAGAAGTACAAGAATGAGGTTATGTTCCAACCACTTAGCTTACCTCTCGATTAGAACTTCTTTCTTGCCAACACATTTTGCCTTTCTATTCTTTAATTCATTTTTTAACTCCTTCACAGTCCAGCTACCGTATTTATCCACCATTTATTAATATTACTTCCAAAATGCACACGATGCACATGCAAGCCAGATACAAAGCAATATCAATTTTATCAATGACAGGTCTACAACTACACCAGCGCCGCCAAGCGGGAGAAGTTTGCACAGCATTCTGCCATTGCAAACGGAAACCAACGGCTAGAGTCAAAATCGCGCGGGCGTTTTTTTTAAATGTTATAATACTGAAATTCCGCCTAATTAGTAGGTACTTACCTAATACACATGTATTGCGTGCGTTGATTAAAATTTATTAGCTTGAATTTTTTTTGACATTAAAATTTAATTTTATAAATCAACTATTTCTGCGATGTTGAGCGGCTACGTACGCTTAGTTTGTGTGATATGGTATATGATACAAAAGAAAGTGCCCCCTTTATACCGCCGGCTCGCGTCAAGGCAAGAAAAACATCCCAGTTTTCAAGTAGTTTAGCAGCTACGCTAGGTTTGTGTAACATGGTTTGTGATACAAAAGAAAGTGCCCCTTTATAACGCCTACTCGCGTCAAGGCAAGAAAAACTTCCCAGTTTTCAAGTAGTTTATCGGCTACGCTAGGTTTGTGTAACATGGTTTGTGATTCAAAAGAAAGTGCCCCTTTATAACGCCTACTGGCGTCAAGCCAAGAAAAACATCCCAGTTTTCAAGTAGTTTAACGGCTACGCTAGGTTTGTGTAACACGGTTATTTAGTTATTACGATTTTTAAATTTTTTGTAGGATGAAATATTTGTTTGCTTAAATGAAAACTCCATAGAAAAAAGGAGTAAAAACTCCGTAGAAAAATTGATTTGGGTTATTTCACAATTTAATCATTTCAAAGTAGATGAGGTATATTTGCGGCACGTTCCAGGGTGGAAGATCCTCTCAGCAAAGTCTTGGTGTAAGACCACCATTCAGAATTGAAACATTGCTGGAAATGGCTTTAAACATTTTTTTTTTTTTATACACTTTACAAGTACAACTCAAAAAGTCCTGATAAACTACTTTTTAGCAGTTTGTCTAACGGGTTCTTTGCGTTAAAGATCTTATTATAGTGATTTAATAGTAACTTTTTTACAATAATATAAAAAAAATTTTAATTTTTTACAGAAATATAGATAAAAATAAATTTTTGAAAACATAAATAAGATTTTTAAAGTCTTTAGAATAATATGTCATTGTAAGCTAATACGAATTAATTCTTTCCGTAAGCTAAGTCTTCAGTAAATTCATCAATTGTTTGTTTAGCCACAGTTTTTAATTTCAGCAGGTAACATATTTAAACAACTGGGAATCATGTAATTTAACGTTCTTTGTCCATATTTATTTGTATGCTTAGGTACAATTAGCCCTTCATTAAAGTTAAAACGAGTATTATGGTTGTGTTCCAGCCTGTTAATATATAAAGGATTATTTATGTGCTGAAATATAATTTTGTACCACAGAATTGCTCTCACTGAAAGAACTTTGAGACTCTGATAAAAGTTTGGAATATTATGCCTTTCTTTGTTTAATTTTTTTTCAACTAATAATATCACCTATGAATTTTGCACTGATTGAACATGGTGTATGTTTGTTTTACAGGAAAATCCCCAAGCTGTTATTCCATACCTTATAACAGATTCAGCTAGAGATAAAAAAATTATTCGAAGTGTGCAGATAGGAACAAAATTTTTTAGTTTATACAATCTGCTTACAATTGATCTTAGTCGTGCACAACTTTGTTTATTTGTGTATCCCACTTGAAAAAGCAATCAATAATAACACCTAAATAAACATATCTTTAACTAGTTCCATATTTTCACATGTACACGTTGCAGGAATACCATTGTGTAAGCAATCTGATGTATGTGTCTTTATTTCAGGTGTAATATATACCTTAACATTAGGGGATCTTATATGTAACAATTTAGTTTTTTTGGCATTTATGATTTAGCTAGAGTCATGAGACCACTTTAAGAGTTCAATGTAGTCTTTTTGTACAAGATCTATACAAGTTTGCAAATCACGGCTAGAAATCACTAAAGCAGTATCATCCGCGTATACAAAGTACTTAACATGTCTAAAAATTAATTTAATAAAAGATACATAAATAATATACTTTCAAAAAGTTTTAGTAGTTTTCCTCGTATTCCTATAATTTCTAGAATTTTAAGTAATTTACCATGATCAATAGTATCAAAAGCTTTCGAATAATCTATAAATAAGACTAATGTATGTTTTTTACAGTTTAATTCATTATTTATCATGTTGGCAAATTTTTAAAGCAGCAATTCTGTACTCTTTTTTTTTGGAAACCGTATTGATTAGTATCTTTTATAGAAAAAACTTCTTAATATTTTATTAATTTTATTTGAATGTATTTTTCAAGAATTTTTTGTAGAGATGGCAAGATACAAATTGGTCTGTAGTTACCCAAAACAGTGTGGTCACCTCCCTTATAAATATAGGTCTTATGATACTACATTTTAAGTCATCGGGGATTTTTGCTTGAAATAAGATTATGTTTATAGAATGGGTTATAATTGGACCTAGGATTAAAATATGTTTTTTAATATCGCTCATTCTGATACTATCAATTCATGGAGAACAACTCTTCATTTGTCTAACAATGCTTTCTATATCCGCCGCTGTTGCCCTCGGTAGGTACATGCTTTGAGGCATCGCCTCTGGTTCAAATTTAGTTGTCTTATGGTTGCACTTATGTAACATATTGTAAACACTTTCAGAGAAATAATCAACAAAATCATTAACTAAACCTTCTTTTGTTCGACCTTTCATCAGATATTTAGAAGCATTTTCATCACAGTCATTTTTAAATTTGGTTCCTTAAATTTTATTACACTCCTCCCATGTTTTTTTTGAGTCTTGAAAATAGTTTTTGAATTTATCATTACAGTAAGAAGTTTTTAATTTAAAAAAAAGTTATTAAACTATTAGTTATATTTTTATGTTTAGTTATGTATTTATTATTAGTTATGTTTTATTTTTTTATGAGTTAAAATGCTTAAAGAATATTTCCTGAAAATGTTTTTAAACCAGTGAATATTGGCTCGCCTTCATACGTTTGTTTTTTTATGTTTTATGTGTCAGGATGTCTCTCAGTATTTCTAAAATCTCTATTCTTGACAATGCATTTTTTTTTTTTTCTTCCTTTCCAGTATATTGTATTTTTTAAACGTGTAATATCTGTGTAAAATGTACTTATATCTATCTTTCCTTCCCGCAATGAGTTTTCTTCTCAACTCATTGGGAATAATGTGTTACTTACCATGTTTTTGTAATACATTATAATTAAATAAATAAATAAAATAAATAGTATTCGTTGATTTATCGTGTAAAGATCAATATCTGCAAAACAATAACATTTTGCATTTATTTTCACATCGTTCTAGAAAATGTGATGTGGATATTAGATATTTTTCAACCACATTTATAAGGAGCACGTTTGCATGTGGCCTAATAGGCGTTTTAATGAATACTCTCATAATCCTCTGTTCCACCGTTTCCCAAATATTTACCGTGATCCGGTTGCTTAAATATTTTATTAGTGAACCAGTCAAAAACTATCGCTCATTCTACGCATGATTGCAATGTAAGAAATTTAAATGTTATTACGGAATTCATATCATCGCTTTGCGGGAAATACCAATTGACGTGAAACGAATTGTTTCCGAGAAAATTATCATGTGTCGAAAGAAAAAGAATTTGAAAATTGTCGCTTTCGTGAGATTGCCTGCCTAACGAAAGAAACATTTTGCACTTACAAGCATGTTAATAATATAATTTAACAAACTTAAATCAAAAAATTACCAATGACTGAATGAAAATATGTTGCTGTTTTTCGATAACCACAAGCTTTGGAAAGAGTTTGCAGAGAGGTGATTACGAAATCTCTTTCCAAAGCTGGGACCTAAACTCAAGAATTTTCGAATTTTTTAGGCAACCGCTTATTTTGCATTAATATCGCAGGTTGATATCCACTATTTGGTAAAAGCTGCCTTATTCTATCCGGGGGTTATGCAAAAACTGTTTGCCCTGCTACCTACCCAGCATTTAAGCCACGGGCTCTTTGTTTTTTTTTTGTTACCTTCTATGGGTTTTATTTCATTAACGTGCTTCCTAGAACCAGCCCCCTTTTTAAGAAAAAATCTTAACTAGATAATAAACCCCTGAGTAAAGCCGCATTCAGGAAAACGGGTTGCATGTCGGGAGGATTATTAATATAATTTATTCCCATAGCATTATTTGTTAGTAAATTTCAATTACCCAAAAAACTTTCTATTACCTTGCAATTATCGATATACACGGTTTTGTTTACATTTTAAAGGTGACAATCGGTTACATATCAGTAAAAATACTGCATTACAAACAACATTGTTACCCTTCTTTTTATCAGGAAGGCAATAAAAACGTGCCTACAAAAATATACTAAAATTTACTATTACTTACTTAAATGTTTTAAGTGATGTCATATGCATAACATCTCACTTTGTACCTAACCTATGAAGTAAAGTAAATTGTATAATAGTAAATGAGATCTTGTAAAGCACGACTCCTCGACCGGCTTGCTTCTTGCTTCCCAACTCACCGCCGTAATAGTCTGACCGAGTTAGCGAGGAGTTATGTGCAGGTCCGTCCCTGCCACGTGGAAATTCATTATTTCTGCCATAAATTGTGCAATTCAAGCGGGCAGCCGTTTATTTCACTTACTTTCGTGCGGCCGGCTTGAGTAAACACGCCGCGTAAAAACATATCGGGAGCTCGCTATCCCGGGATTACAATATATTTATCCCGGCTGCGCGGCATTGGCGTCCCGGCGTCTGCTCAGTGCTCACCAGTTAACCATGGGTCAGCCGCGCTCCATTTCGTTGTTTCGGGATTCCGCTCAGCTTTATACGAAATGGACTTTATTCCCTTACTATCCATGACGTGCGGTAAGCTGTAACGATTTGTAATACATATAAATAAAATAATTTTTATTACTTGCAAAAAAGTACCTATCTAAGTAAAATAAAATGTTTATTAGGTATTGTAGCGACATAATCTAAAAGTCAGTATATGTTGATTAATTTTAAGTTATTATGGCGTGTTGGGCTTCCTCCTATATTATCCAACATTTCAGACAGCGACAGTGTTCATTATCAATAGATGCGTAGATTGTGGTATATTGTGTGTTTATGTATAAAGAGGTGTTAACGTATATCGTGCGTCATTCCCTTTAGAACCGGAAATTCATTATAATAATTTGTTAAATTAATGTGGATTTCGACGTTTAGTTTTGGTGCAGCTATCATCGCCTCTATAAATAGATATATTTATGGTATTGTTGAGGATTTTAACTTTGTAATTAGGCATGCTCAATGCGTTTTAGGTCTTCCAAGCATTTTAGGAACAAATTTAGGATGGTCGAGTTTCGACGCTCGAAGTGTATGTTTTTAGATATTTTTGGTCCGAAACGTTCCGTTCTGTCTGGAAAGCATACATTTATCACATCCCGAGCAACTAAATTTATAATTTCCATCTGTTTCAAGGGGATGTTATTAGATTTTAGTCGTTTTTCTGAAGGCACCATTTCACAGCTTTTTGTCCTTAGTAAATTTTTGTCGTTAGTCCTGAAAAATTATATCCAAATGTCAAAAATGATTTTAAATCTTTGAAATTGGTTATCGATTCTTTTGTTTACAAGATTATCAATAAATCTATTCATGTTTAAACTCTAGGCAACCACAAACACGCCGATACTTTTCCTTTATATATTGTTACGAAACAAAAGAAAGGAAATAATTTCAGTTGTATAGTGTTCCCCGATGGAATAAAAACCTTGTTATAATTAATCGTAAGTTATAATAATAAAAAAATGTAATCAATAAAGTTACTTTCGCAAATGTGAAAAAACGCAAAAGTCTACATTACGGTTTCAACCTTTCTAAATCTCAACAATACATCAGACAATTATTGACATATAACTGGCTTATTATTTGATATTGCGGGAGAGAGCTTAGCTTTGGACAGAATACACATAAGTGTGGCTACACAACAATGTCTGTTATCAATATATCTTATAATTGTTCCGGGAAATTTAAGTGATAAGCACACTAGAAAATCAACTTGAGATATTATAATACATAAAGAGAGGAAGCACATAAAAAAATGTATAATTTTTGTGAAATTTATTTAATTATGGATCTTTTGACAAAGTTTTTTAACTAGATTTTTCATACGTAGCTGAGAACATCTGTAATAGCCCAGTGTTAATAAATAAAAAAATTAATGAAAACGTTATGAGATGATGATGAGAAGGAAAATAACAAATATCCATGACGTCCATACGAACTCTCCGTGGGACTAGTTTATCGTAGAGCACATAGACTTTTGCTGGCTACAAAAGCAGTCGAGTGAAATTATAGCCACCTTGGAGTGCATTGCAATGTATTTAATTATTTAACTTTAAAAACTTTAAAACACATTTTTTTTACTATCGAGGCGGGTATGGGTAACGCCGCTTGGGATCCATCTATTGGATAACCAACACCTCTGTCAGATTACGTTTCGCTGCATTTGGTGAAGTAGTACCCATATTCATTAGTTGACTAGGTCTTAGCGCCGAATTCGCGAAACTACCTACTGCGTGGTGGGTCGGATCGGGAGACACTGAACGGGGAAGATCTTTTGACTTCTCCTGCAGAACTACAGTGGAAGTAATATATTCATACGTCCATCACTTGTGAATACACTGACCCCAGATTCCTTCACTCTCCTCATACCTGTTTCATCAGATCAGATTTCCTCAAAAAGAACACCCACACAGAATCCCCAAAGATGAAACAGGCCTCCTATGTGAAGATAATGCAAAAAAAAAACAAGAAAATTACAAAAAGTCGTTATTGCGGAAGCACGTCTTGAAGTTTGCTACAAATTTTTCATATTTGTAATGATTTTTAATACTTTTATGGTTGTGAGGTATTTTCAAAATATTACCCGTTTTGTGTGGGATAAAATCCAATTTACTTCGTATCACTCCAGAATTTGGTAGCATTACACGTGTTAACAGAAATACGTGTGTTTCTAAATTTAAAGTTTTTTAACATTTCGAATACGATTTATCTCAATCTGCGGAGGCTCCAGCCTCCAGGGGAAACACGGTCAACTCAATTAAGGAGAGTCGGCGCACCGGGTTTCGGGCCCCACCAAAACCACCTCAACTCAACCCAGGTCAGGACACTGAATCAAACAGGCTCTTATTTATTAATATAATATCCTCTACTACCTCAAGCCGGGCCAGGAAGTTGAGTCGGGGACTTTTATTTATAAATAAAATCCAAGTATCCATAGTATTCTAATATTCTACCTTATACCTACCGTATAATTATATATCTATATCATTCTAGTGCTTCGAGAAGCTATGAAGCCTGGTTTTACACGAATCGTAAAATGTTAATTGTTGTATTTTGTTTTAATTGAAGTGGTATTTTAAGGGGGGGGGGAGGAGGGAGTGATGAGTTTGTGATGAATTCACGGAAGAGTGGAATTGTTTTTGCAATCAGAAGATAATAATGCCATTTATTTTTAAGAGTGAGTCGAGGTATATTTTTAAAGAATATATTTTTAATTTGTTTTAAAAATTTATTTTGTATTGAAGTGGATGTACTTAGGTACAATGTAGAATCGTCATTCTAATTTTGGTAATGGCTTTAAAATATAAAAAAAAAACTTTATTTAATCGAACGCCATTGATTCATATTTAATTTTTCGACCTCATGGCTCATTTAATTGCCGAACATTGAGCGGGAAAAACATGGTGTTTGGACAAAACATTTTGTATTAACACAAAATATTGTTAATATAGTATCTACATTTGTATTCATATAAAACAATTGCAGTAATACAAAAAAAATGTTTGAAAAAAATTTAGTATTTTGTGAGTTAGAGGGTCATTTTACGTTTTTACATGGGACATTTTGTTTCTTGTACGAGTGACTCTACAGTACTCTACACTCTACCATGCTACCGAATTTATTGTTTTACTCAGTTTAAATTAAAATATATTTAATCTAATACATTTAATTGCACATAACAAGAAAATAAATAGTTGATCCTAACTCGATTAAGACACGACCAACTAACTACGACCAACCATAACTAAATAATTTTACTTTGGCCGAGGCAAAGTTTTTTCCCCAAATATTATAGAAGTTAGCGAGATAAGTAATTTAGTTATAGGTTATTACATTTGGGTTAGGTCGGTTGAATGTTGTGTACTTATATCGATTTCTACAAGATGCTCGTACATACGTGTTTCCAATATAGAAACGATTTATAGCAATCCTGTAATTGCATCAAAATATAATAGGATTAAGCTCGAAATCAATTAAGATTTATAATAATAATAATAATTGGAAAATTTGTAGATCGGAATTATGTAATCAATTAATGATAAACTTGCAGATCTGAATTGATAAGTATGTTTCTGTTTTTCTCTTATTTTAAAACGCAATGAAAATTTTTCTGATATCGTAAATATTTATTTATTTATTTATTTACGCCCTTTTTCTGGGCTTTTACAAGTACAATTTAAAAATTACACTTTGATTAAATAAAATATAAATACTACATATTTCTTTTACCAACAAATATAAAAGGTATATATTCTTTTACTAAGAAATATGTTTTTATTGTACATAACTGAACTGCCTCAGTAACAGCATTTTGTATTTGTCTAAAGATAAATTGAAGTTGTCCACAGACTTGGTAAAATTATTTCCCTCCATTAGTATTCTGGGCAAAGAGGAATACATATGGTAGTTAGTTCCAGAATTTCTGCACTGAAATAAATCTTGACTTCTAGTATTACGTAAAGGAATCCGGAAGCTTATTAATTCAAGCAATAATGGACTATCAACTAAATCATTTAGAATTTTATAAAGAAATACCAAGTCTGTGAAAATTCTTCTGTCTGACAATTTGAGCATATTCATATTATTTAAAATAGTGTTGTAGTTCAACATAATTGCTTGAAAACCCATTTTAAAATTTAGAAAACCTAAGAATTTGTTTTTTATTCTTTCAACAGCTTGTACATGTGTATTATAATATGGGTTCCAGACGGGAGAATTGTACTCAAGTTGACTTCTAACAAATGCAAAATATAACATTTTAATACACTTTATATTGTTAAAATTTCTAGTTAGCCTAGTTATAAATCTCAACATTTTTATATCCATATGCACTTAAATGCCTACCGATTTAATAATAATAAACCATAAATATTATATATTAAACGTTAACTTTGTACGCGAAAAGTTATATGAGAAATATCAAACAATACCAAATTTACTGCCCACGTGCCTTCTTTGTACATAATATACCGTGCTTCCTTGAGCAAACAAAAAATATTTTAACGTTTATCATGAAATATCAACTCAAACAAAGTTTATTCGACTCCATAAGAAACGGAATTTAACCGTTTCCTTCATTTTACTATAAAATGAATTCAGATATACCAAAAACACTTGCATGCGTCGCGTAATTAGAGTTGATGTGAACAACAAAACTTTCGTTCCGAAGATTTTGTGAATGAATATATGAATAAGTTTGAACGCTTACGACAGCGAAATCCTCGAGAAGCATTATTTAAAACGGTTTATTTTCTTGCTATAGCTTACATACCTATTATTTTAACAGAAAATGGAACAACAAATGTGTAGGATCATTAAATTATTTTCTGTACATAAGACTTCAATGGGTTTTTTCAGTATTTTTAAGTAACTTTTTTTTTCAATTTCACTACAATTTTATTTTGTATATGCAAACAATGCATCTATTTCAGTACTTAATATTTTTGCATTAACTATTAATTTGCTGCCATACCTATAGGTAGGTAACTACTTGAATATTACCGGCGGAAATTTCAATCAATTTTTTAACATTATTGGATAAGAACTCAAAAAGTTCTCTGAAGACTAATAGAAATTTTTCAAGCAAATTTTCAACTTTTGAATACCGAAATTCTAACGGTTTTCTCCGTAAGGTGTATTAATGATGTTATATCGAGAAATTTGGGCATGTAATAACTAAAAATTCCAAACATTCCCGAGCTTAACTGATTACACGGCGTGAAGTATAACTAATGCCTAAACTTTATAGTTATATGAGTATTTTAAAGTAGGTATAATAAATTGAGAATAATACTTCATTCGCATTTCCAAGAATGATGAACCTAATGAGACGAGTAAGTTGAGAGGAAACCTTTTTTCAAGGGAAAGTACTATCACACTAATTAATCCTGAAATTCTAGAGTCTAGAGCAATCAAACAAAATCTGATCTTTAACTATGGTTTCTGAATAAAGCGGAGCTGTTATCTATTGGCATTACATAATATAGCGGAGATGTCGTCACTAAAATATTATCCATGTAAAACCATAGAGCGTTGGTTTCCTAGTGAGAGTTAATAAATGTGAGTGGGACGTCAAATAGCTTGCATGACCATCGTCGTAGCAGTGACTACCAATTGTGGAAGGTTTTTTGAACATTTTTTAAAGAAAAGGGTGCGTCGTCCATTCTCCACAGCAGGACATCACTCTAAGTGCCCGTTCATCGGATGCTCTAATGGCTGTAGTGGATATATGGAGCTGTTCATACACGATTAAAAAACAGATCCGGCACATTTTGTCGAATGGATGGCCAGTCTTGGAACTTGCTCGTTAATAGGTTTGTATGAAGCCGTTCACACTACTTGCCGTCTTATCGTTACGGCGTGAGCCCCACCACACCCCGATCCCTCAACCCTCCCTTCCGAGTTGCAAGGAAGCATGCACGCAGTGTATGCGTGATTATCGGATTCGTTGTCTTTCTGTTTTATAAACGGAGGTGTGAACAGGGCTGCCGACGTTCGGTTTTTAGTCGTCCGTTTTTTAAACGGAAGTGGGAACGGCCACTAACTTGTCATCTTTGGTCAACGTAGGCCATTTGGCATCAACGGTCGGCGTAGTCCAGCGGTAAGGCTCTTGACTCGCACACCGAAGGTCGCGGGATCGAATCCCGGCGTGGAAAATAAATTTTACTTGATTAATTTGTGTTATTTCACAATTTATTCATTTAAAATAATATTTAAGTATATTTGCGGCACGTTCCAGAGTGGAAGATACTCTCAGTATCGCCCTAGTGTAGGACCACCATTCAGAATTGAAACGTTGCTTGAAATGGCATTAGCCGTCTTTGGTGACCAAATCTGAATAGCCAGGTACTTCCCCACCTTCCTCTTTCCCATCTCCTTCCCCTCCCCACCACCTTCAGCCTCACAACATTCTCCAAATGGGGATGCCATAGTCTCACTGGCTTCAGACGGGAGAGTGGGGACTCTTGTCTCATAAAGTTAAAAGCCTCCCTTTTCTGTTATTTGTAAATCGTGTGTTATCTACTACTTTAATATAATTAAATAATAATTAATACCTAATAATAAAATATGAAAAAATAAAACAAATTGAAAAACTTAAGCATACCTGAAGTTACCTAAAGGAGATATTCAAAAGAATTCGTATTATTCGTGGTTAGCGCGAATATAATTATTTTACGAAAAAATGATTTTTACAAGCCATACTTTAAAATATTACGATGAATTAAGTGTTTGCGCCCGTTCATACCCAATATGAATATAAATAAATAGCTTTGTTCAATAACAAACTGAAACCTTTCAAGAAAGGCTGGAAAATACATTATTAGTTTAGCATTACCGGTACAATATTATATTTGTTATCCTTTCTTTAAAGATTTGAGATTATTTATGAACAATACTATATTTTTTTTCCGGCGCAAACAATTAATTCATCTTAATATTTTAAAACATAACTTTTAAAAGACGTTTTTACATAAAATAATTAAAGTCGCGTCATCTATTTATTTATTATAAGAATATTGTACCATGTATATTAATTTTTTGCTATTTCAACCGCCATGCTAGGGATGTCCGTGTTATGGCGGGTGAAGTTTTCAGAATGAAAATTATACACTTTATGGTTGTAAAATAAAATTATAAGTTAAAAAAATTAAATTGAATTGTGAATTCTAAATGTACTAATAATTATATACTTTTATAGAATTCGTAATCTTATATGAAATAGAAGATTACGAATTATTTTATGTATCCCATTAACAAACTGAGCCGTAGCCGGAATCACTTGTTAAAAGACAAAATAAAAATAATACCTGGTCTCTTCTGACTTTATTTAATTTTATTACGACTAAAATCGTTAATATTACATTCAGAGAATTTCGTTTTACGTGTTATTCTATTTCCTACTACGATATTATGTTATATTATTATCGTTATTGTATTTGTTTGTTTCTTATGTTTGTGTAGAGATTTCATATTATTATATCCAACGAAACATCTATTCTGGGTGTGAAACACTTGTGATAAAGCCAACAAAGTCTTGTTACGTTGTTGCTTATATTATTAACGTTGTGTGTAATCTCCGTAATACGGTATTTATCATTTTGGACATTATTTCATAGAACTCTATTATAGTAAGACTTTATCAGTTTCAATTTGGGAGGCGGGAATGGGTACCGCTGCCCCAGGAACCTTTATTGGATAACCAACACCTCTGCCATAGATCACCACAAGCGGTTTGCTACGTTTGGTGATTTAACACAGGTGCCCGGGTTCATGGGGTGAGGTTTGTCTAGGTCTTGGAGGTGGATGACCAGGACACACTGGACCCTAGATTCCTACCCACCACTTAAACCCTTTTACTTCCCATAACTTTCCTCTCCTTCCTTTCCTTAAAAAACCCTCCATCCAGCATCCCTAAAGATGACATATTTTTTACATTTTTTTTACATGAGCTCCACACAGGAGGCCCTGAGGGAAATTGTTTTCCTCAGGGCCTCCTGTGTGGAGCTCATGTAAAAAAAAAGTTTTAATGTGCCTTTTTATTATTTCTTATTTATTTAACGCCAAGAGGGCTTTTTGAAGGCGAAACAGTTGTCACACGTAAAATAAGGCTATCTTGCATAGCTGTTAAAATCTCAAAATAATTAAAAAAAATTATTTTAATCATTTATTGTAAGAAAATTTTCCTCTGTGACGCACCGTTTTCGAGATACAAGCGGAAACACGAAAATTGGGACCTTTCCCTTACCTCCTCCCCTGGCTCACCATCTGGACGTTATAACGAATTGTCTTGCAATCCGCAACTCCACACACCAAGTGAGACTCCCACTCTACTCAGGGTCTGTGGGAAATGTTTGACGGGGTAAATTAAAAGAACAATAATTTATCATGGGTTGGTTCTATTAAGTCAAACATTAAGGCAATCAATTACCTTTCAGTAGGAAGAGAGAGAGAGAAAGAGAGAGAGGTTTTAGTATTTACGCGACGCTCCGGTAGAATCTTGGAAAAGTCCACGAACTCCATCCGGTCCCGACAAGCCATCAGCAAAATGGTCTCCCTCATAGAACTTGGCTACGGATCGCCTCCCGGTCCCGATAAACCAACAGCAAAATGGTCTCCCTCATAGAACTTGGCTGCGGATCGCCTCGATCGCATCGCACCAGGCCAACCCCTCCTTTCTCTTTTTGTCTGCTACAAGCAACCTTCGAGATTACCAGACTCCATAAGTCGATTGCCGTATTACAAGCGCCGGACAACCATCCTTCACAGTTCCTTTGCAGTCACATGCACTAGG
The DNA here is from genome assembly GCA_917563855.2 of Limnephilus lunatus. Taxonomy (NCBI): domain Eukaryota; kingdom Metazoa; phylum Arthropoda; class Insecta; order Trichoptera; family Limnephilidae; genus Limnephilus; species Limnephilus lunatus. Next base: position 64,581,420 of record OU830597.1, on the reverse strand, counting down.
CTTCTCTGACTCGGAGAACAAAAAAACGGTTTTTATGAAGCAATTATCCCGTTACGACTGCCATCGCTTGCCAATTAAAGCAATCAATTACCTTTCAGTAGGAAGAGAGAGAGAGAGAGAGAGAGAGAGGTTTTAGTATTTATGCGACGCTCCGGTAGAATCTTGGAAAAGTCCACGAACTCCATCCGGTCCCGACAAGCCATCAGCAAAATGGTCTCCCTCATAGAACTTGGCTACAGATCGCCTCCCGGTCCCGATAAACCAACAGCAAAATGGTCTCCCTCATAGAACTTGGCTGCGGATCGCCTCGATCGCATCGCACCAGGCCAACCCCTCCTTGCTCTTTTTGTCTGCTACAAGCAACCTTCGAGATTACCAGACTCCATAAGTCGATTGCCGTATTACAAGCGTCGGATAACCATCCTTCACAGTTCCTTTGCAGTCACATGCACTAGGCTTCTCTGACTCGGGGAACAAAAAAACGGTTTTTATGAAGCAATCACCCGTTACGACTGCCATCGCTGACCGGGCAACTTTCGCAACCATTTAGCAAACCTCCCAAGCCACACTTCCGAAAATTGCTGCTATTACACGACGTCTACATTGGTCCAAACACAGCTTCTCAAACACTGGGAACACGAAAAAAGGAAACTTGAATTCCACAAACGCTTCAGAAGCGCCAAAACTTCCCGTCAAAAATTCCGTAAATCCACGTCTGCCGCCATCTTGCCTTTTTTTTCCGCCCGCGTTGCCAACCTCCCGACACTGAAGTGTGTGATAAACTGTTCTCTCGTCTCTTCTTTTGAATTCCTTTTTTTTTTAATATTTACTATTTTTGAATTCTTTCATCCTTTCAAGTTTTCTTGAACTTTTCTTTTGGCTCTGATCGGTATTTAATTTTCTCAAAGGCTTTATATGTATGACACACAAGCCTTCATGAAAATGTGACCCATATTTTCTTTGATTACTACAGGAAGCTATTTAAAACTCCCTTGAACTACATATCTTTATAGATATAAGTACTTAATTAATTAATACGTTATCTACGACCTTGAACGTAAAATTTTCGTATTTATGTTGTAAATAAATTCCACCAAACGTTGTGTTATTTTTTTGATTTATGGTGTGGGAACTTAATTACTTTTGTTTTGTGGTACCCTTTGATTCTGAAAGGAGCGTTGAGCATCGAATTTGATTGGTCTATTTCTTGCAATTCTAAATTTTATTTTATTTTCTTTTTTTGAACTAAACTTTCCCTTAACACTATTTCGATTTCCTACCTCTAATGAATTCGTAATGTACCTGTAATTAATGACTTTTACCTGTTCAATTGTTTGTATAATTAAGAATGACTCAAATGGTTAATTGTTAGTAAGTCTTTTGTTACTCAAGATTTATTTACTGCTTGGCTCTCCCCTATTTTGGTCCTGATGCTATAACGTACATATGACATTGTTTTAGTAAATTATTGTTATTAATTGATTGTCTTTTAGAACGAACTCAGAAATGCTCTTTTGCTTGCATAATTTGGCTCCTATCCTCCTGCAGATAAACAGGGTGGTCAAAGATCAACTAGAACTTCGCACAGTCAGCCGACGCGATTTTCCAGAGGGCCATTATACCTTGTTCTGTCAATCTTCCATGTCGTCGTGTACGTTACTCAGGTCTTTCTCTAAGCCCCGAAATCTCCAAATTCCAACTCCTCCGAAGTCTACTATTTACTTAGAGCGAACCGGTTTTGTTCTATACACAATCATATACTCACGGTCTTTGTGAAAACTCGGGGCGTGATTCCTCGTTCTCACGCACAAGAGACGATGTGAAAGTGCCTCTGTCGAGACTAAAGCGCTAGCTGTAAGCGAGTCCACATCATCCGATGCACAGTACATAAGAAGATATATATGTATACATACGTTTGGGAAGGATTATAACTCGCAATGTGAAGCTAGCCAGCCTCGCATTCCAAGCTCGGATTTCGTGAAAAGGAATTCTGCACAAAACCTTAGCCGATGACCGAATATATGCATATTAAGAGTAGGAAATATCAATATATAAGAATAAACTAAGAATATTTATTAGTTTTATTAATAATAATAATAATAATACTTGGCTGATTTATAAAGCGCCGTTTTTGTGAAAAATCACCTCAAGGGCGCTGTACATATAAGCATACAATAAAATAAAATTAATACGATAGACTTACAACTAAGATTCAAAATTATAACTAGGTACTTACATTTAAGACTTATATATTATGTACATAGCTAGTGACTTACGACTAAGACTTATTACTACTGACTGAAAACTAGTGGCATACATATATATTTACAAATGTGACTTAAAATTAGAGATTTACAATTAAAATAGTTGTTTACATATAACAATAAATATTTTTTAGTTTTGCGAGGTGTCTAATATTACCAAGTGATCAACAAAACTCTACCGATATAGGTACAGACAGAGAAGAAAGTTATTGCTGCAAGTCGAAGCAGTTTGATGATTTTATATATACATACATACATATTTTATTCTACACATTTTACAAAATATTTTATACCCTTTTTTAATATTAATATTGTTAGCGCCAGAAGAAGAAGGAAGTTCGTACATAATATTACAATATTTTATAACACGGTTTTGAAAATGATTTTAATGGGTTAACTGTATTTAAAGGAAAGCATAGGTATCTTAAATGAATGAATGACTAATCGTCGATCTCAACCGCAATAAGATAATTCATCGCTCAACAACAGATTGGATAGCAATATTTGAATGGAATAGCGAATTTATGGAAATGAGTGATTAAATAGGTGAGTTTTAAGTTTGGATCTAAATTCTGTTGGGCTGGTTATGCATCTTAATTCCATAGGAAGTTTATTCCAAGCCTCAGGGCCGGATACTCCGAATGCACGATCACCAAAATTAGTGTTCGGATTTCGCTTAAGTTCTTTCAACCTTCCGATTGCAGATGATGTCGCTGATCTAAGAGTTGACTGCCTTAGACCAATATTTTCCGGAATGCATAATTCAGAGATATAGGGTGGAGCCATTTCATTGAGAGCTTTAAACACCATCCAGCATAACTTGTATTGGATCCTTTCAGGACACTTCAGCCAGTGAAGATTTCGAAGGTGTTCCGAAATGTGCGAAAACTTGGGTACCCCAGTAATTAGCCGTGCTGCGGCGTTGAACACTGATTGTAGTTTATCAGTTTGGCATTTAGGAAGTTTTGCATAAATGCCATTACAATAATCAAGACGTGAAACTATGTATGAGTTCACAAGAAGCTTAGTTGCCTCCGTTGAGAGGTTCCTATGAACTGATTTAAGTTGTCTTAGATAGAAAAACCCAGTACTGACGGTCCTATTTACTTGACTTTTTAGCGAAAGGTCTGAATCCAGATAAACACCTAGTAGTTTGACGGTTGTTTTTGCAATTACGTCGCTACCGGAAATAGAAATTGGTGAGTTGTCTATTAAATGTTGGCGTCTATTCGTGGCTGCCCAGAGAAACTCGGTCTTTGTGGGATTTAACTTAAGTTTGTTCGAGGACATCCAAAGACTGATCGCTTCTAGACACTCAGTTGTGCGAATTTTAAGGCCGTTGATCTCATTTGGTGTGCAGTAAAAATATACTTGCTGATCGTCAGCATAACAGTGAGATAATAGACCAAATGACTCGATAATTTTTGCGACATCATTTGTGAAGATAATGAAAAGAAGTGGACCCAAAACGGATCCCTGAGGTACCCCTGAAGAGAGTTTTGTGAAGTTGGACTGTTTGTTTCCGACTTTCACTGCTTGAGAGCGATTGGATAGATAAGATTGTAGCCATTTTTTTATGTTAGAGTGTAAACCAAATGTTACTTCTAGTCTCTTAATAAGGAAGTCGTGGTCTGAATGAAGACTAATAACTCCGGTTTTTGTTTGTTTGGTTGACAATTTTATTTAAGGGATTGCCATCTCTATTGATTTCTTGATTTGTTTTGTTGAACTGTTATTCTAGATTTTCCCCTCCCCAGGTTCAACTCTTTGATATAATTTTTTTTTCTATCCCGTGATTTTTCAAAAGTCTCATGTAAATGTTTGACACTTGTGAGGTTTTTATTCCCATAACTTCAAATGTTTTCATGTAATTCCTCAATTCATTTTTATACTTCTATCCCGTGATTTCTCAAATGTCAAATGTAATTATAAACTGTAATTTAATCTTCTTGTTAATTTTTCGAATCATATTTCGCTGCTATCCCGTGAATTTTCCAAATGTCAATTGTTATATAAACTATAATTTAGCCTTCATGTTAATTTTGGCTATTTTTATTTCCCCTGGTGATTTGATATTACAATAAAACGAGTGTGCTTTAGACCACCCGACTGAAGTAAAACTTCACAATCGTATGCCGTCAATTAGCAATATAACAGTAACAGGAATAAGATATCCCCATCCCCTCAACATCCCCATCAACTCAACTCCAACTCCAACTTCAACTCCACTTTACTCCATTTCACTTCACTTTACTTCATTTCACTTCACTTCACTTCACTTTACTTCACTTTACTTCACTTCGCTTCACTTCATTTTACTTCATTTCACTTCACTTCGCTTCCCTTCGCTTGACTTCGCCTAACTTCGCTTCACTTCGCTTGACTTCGCTTCATTTCACTTCACTTCGCTTCACTTCGCTTGACTTCGCTTGACTTCGCTTGGCTTCGCTTGACTTCACTTGACTTCGCTTGACTTCGCTTGACTTCGCTTGACTTCGCTTGACTTCGCTTGACTTCGCCTGACTTTGCCTGACTTCGCCTGACTTCGCTTGACTTCGCTTCATTTCGCTTCACTTTGCTTGACTTCGCTTGACTTCGCTTGACTTCGCTTGACTTCGCTTGACTTCGCCTGACTTCGCTTCATTTCGCTTCACTTCACTTCAATTCGCTTCACTTCATCTCACTTCACTTTACTTCGTTTTACTTCACTTAACTTCACTTTCATTTTAGCGTTTCATTTAGATTTGCGTTACACATGGTTCTTTTCCGTGACATATTTATCAACTTACCCCAAGGTGTCGAGCGTGCGTAAAGAAGCCTTGCTTCAATAACCTCGAAGAACTCCAACTAACTAATATTTGAATTGTTTATTTTACCCTTAATGTCATATTATGTAACCAGATCTCCTACTGACACATTTAACCTACTGACATATTGCCAAAAGTACCTAGTTTGTTTATGTAAAACAATCCCAGACATTTTATTTGGTTTAAATTTAAACTGGATGTAGTTTCAAATTTTAATGATAACTAAACCTTTGCACGATGCAGAATGAAAGAAATGTTACTCTCTCCAAATGTTGGGAGTCCCAATAATGAATTCCTACCTTTACAGTACCTCAGAACTACTATATGGTTGTCCACATCCAAAAACGTAATCTTCTAATTGGGTTCTATATTTACCTAAACATATAATAAATGCGCAATATCTAACCGCCCTTATTTAAACTGATTGAAAGTATCGTAATCTGAAGACTCAGTATGTCGTAAAAGCACTACGAAGTCCCATCGCAGGCTATAATTGATAAACTTGCCCCTAGACATATTTCCTTCAGTGTGTACCGTTTATTACTTTACGAATCTGGGTGACTGTATTGACATTTGATACAACTATCGAAGATCACATAACAAATTCTAATCATGCTAGCAGTGGAAACGATAAGTGTTTGTTTCTTTTCGAGTACGACGCTGTAAATGACTAAAATTTATTGTAAGATGTGGAAATGTTTATTTATCTGAATGTATGCTACAACGCTTATTATTCCGTTCACATCTTCCCATAACTATTCTGTTTCAAAACAAATTATGTATCTTCATACACTCGACTAAATCCACTTGACTAAGTATTTTATTTTTGTCCCTCGCCTATTAAGTTATGATGTGACAGTCTATTCATCCAAACCAAAACCATAACATTAACTGTAAACAAAGAAGTCAGTTAGTTTTCATTATTGTGCCAACAATTTATTAGAACTAACGAACGAGGGGTCGGCCATGATTTATTACCATATTATAGTTTATTTTTTCTCACCTAGATGACACTCGACATCAAGGGGTTACATAGGCTGAAGTTTGTTTATTTAAAGCAATCCCAGACGTTTTATTTTCTATCTTATCTGACTCGGTCCTTATTCAATTATTCAATCGTTTAAGTAGATAATTAGCTCACCTAATAGAGGAGATACCTTGACGTCCTAGTTCGAAATTTAGATATTCCTTGCTTGGCCCAGTTTTTTTGAAGGATGTAGGCACTAAATTCTACCCTTTTTTTTCTCTCATATCCTTAAATAAAATACCTATCGGAGAGTATTATTAAATTTTGCTTCTGTTTTCAAAATACGCACATTACAGAACATATTATAAATCTGTATAGCGCCCGAGACGATGGGCTCTTCACCCTAATATCATTATTATTATTATTTTAATGGTTACGATTCAAGCTGATACTTTATGTGGTCCGCTGCCAGTCCCTATATGTTCTTAAATAAACAAAACATCTGCGTGAATATAAGTAAGTAGGTATTTGTTGTTCGACTTAATTTCGAGCTGATGGAAAAAGATGGCGTGCCTAGAAAAAATGACATAATCTTTTAATTATTTGACAGTGTTTGTTAATATTTGTTAAGTTGGATAAATTGATCGACAGCGTGTTACAGCATCTTCTAGGTCTGAAAATATTTTTAATACTTTTGATGTACTTACATACGTTTCCTCACCCGCACGATGTTGGTATCACGGCTTCCGCTTTCAATTTAAATGAAATCTTACCCCATTGTGAAATTCCTTCTCTTCACCAATATTTCAAATATGTAGTTACTTTAATTCACCTCTGTATATCACTCAAAACCTTGTTAGCTAAGTAATGCTTCGTTTAATTAAATTTTTAATAATAGATACTTCACGATTTTTTCGAAATAATAGATATTATTAAATATCAATTTTTGTTTTACTACCGAACTTTTCTATTTTGCAATAAAATAATATTTATACTATAAATTATTATTATTATTTTTAACACTCACGTATTTAACAATAAATCAATAGTTGGTATTATTTATTTTAAATCTCAGATTAATTATTATCTTTGTGATAGAAGTATTCCGTTCAAATCTCACTTTATTTAACTGAAATATTACTTATGTAATTTTATCAACGATATTAAGTTCGAAAACCTAATACTAAACACTGATTTTAAGTTATCTATCGAACACAAAATAAAACACTGTTTCTATTATTATGTTCACTTTTAAACCGAAATAATGTCTTTTACTACAATTCAACACTTTACACTGAATTTAAATAACTTCCCCGTTTTACAAAACCGAACTTCAAAGCTGATCTCTCGCCACTGCCCTTATTTCAACTCAACACTTTACTCCGAACTGTGCATCACACGCCCCGTTCAAAACCCATCTCCCGTTTCAATATCAACAAAACGTCCCCTGTCCCTCTTTCTTTTATGGATATCCATTCAAATTAAAGTTTTTATGTATTTTGTCATAAATCAGTGTTTTTTATGGTCCACACTATTATTTTGAATTGAACATTTCTAAAATAAACATTGTCTCGCCTGTGTTCCAATTCAAAACAAACGCGCAGTTGGCTTATGTAAACATTCATATTATTTTGTTTTTTATAGCTTGTTGCGGTTGTTGAACTCCACTCTCTTTGAAGATAAATTCAAGGTTACTTCCTCTCATTAAATGAGAATGATATTCCTTTGTATTATCTGAGATAATGAGATAAACGCGTCTCATCACAGTTGTCAAACTTAAAGGATAGTAAATACAAAAAAACAGTACCTACTCGCCTTGTTATACATTAATACGTTACAACGTCAGGACTTTTGGTATGTTCACACCCTAAGCACCCTGAACAAGTTTCTGAAGGAATCGCTTAGGTATAAAAAAAACAGATTAAGTAATCTTCGTAAATGAGAATTTTTTGTCTATATTTAATTTTGCAGCATGAGCTCAAGAAATAGAATTAAGGTAATACATCCGTAAAGTATTTCATCAAATAATTTCGTTGGGTTTAATTTTTTCGAATAAGCCCCTCACATCGATTTTTCGATTTTGACATAACTGAAGGAATGAGTTTTTGCTATTGAAATACATACCTAACCTACCTTTACAAGCAGGTGTCAGTACAGATAAGTATTTATTCCAAGGATTTGTTCACCTTGCCTTGGCGAGTTTATGTTTTACGTGCTTGCGTATTTATTTTCAAATGCAACAGTTCACCATTTTGACTATTTTTGTATTCAGAAATCGTATCGCATACCCGACTATACAATACGACAAAATGCTTAATATTCTTGTGTTTTCCTCGCTCCCTTACCAACGACAAGGAACATTACTCCTATTTCAAACAGGGCTTTTCGTTTAGTTCACAAATAATATTCAATGCTTGTTCTATTCGAAACCGTTTATTTGAATGCGGAAGAGAGGTTATTTGCATCAGGAATCAAAATCATAATCGGGTTCAATTTACAAAAAACAAAATAAGTCGGAAATAGTGGGAATCCAAAAAGTATGCATGATATTACAACGTTTTAAAGACAATTTAATTTTTGCAAAACGGTGGTGTGTAATCACGATGTTTGCATTGATGGAAAGACGTTCAAACTGAATACAACTACTCAGATTTGTAACTCTTAGGTTTATTAACCCTTCGAATAATAAGAAAATAATATCTGTGACCTTTTGCCTGTCAAGGTTCGCGCGCAAAATTCCTGGTTCTTGCCATGCATCTTAAATTTTCCTATTTATGGGTTATTTTTTAACCGTTTTGCTAAAAAAAAAAAAATTTCTAAAATCTAGATAAAATAATCTTTCCGATGTGTTTATTAGAAATCAACTTTTTTTTTCTAAATATTAAAATTTTGATATTGGAAATGTAAATTAGCTAAAAAATGCATACCTGCGAATATTGGAATTAAAGTACTTAAAATAGAAGAAACTTTAAATTTTAAATACAGATTCCTTTTTTTAACAATTTTTTTAATAAAACTGTCACCTCACTTTTTATCACTTTCATACAATTTTATTTTAAAATTAAATGTTTGTTACGTCAAAAATTGGCTCGAAATAAAACCGTCACTTATGATCGGGTTTGTAAAATATCTCAACAACATAGCTCATATAATCCTAATAAAATGAGAAGCATTATTTCTTTGGCTCTCTAACATAAAAGAAATCACAAATATTCGCATGACAGGAAGAGAGATATATTACTTTTAATAATGCACGGTCGCTCTGGGACAATCTGGGTCTCTTGTTATTATAACGGCATATGATGTTTTGGGACAACTTGGGTCTCCTGTGATTAGAAGGGTTAAAAAAAAACTGAATAAAATGTTCATAAAATGAAAATTTTGTGTAATTCTGGTCTTGAAGAAGATTAATATTTGTATGCAATAACTCAGCGCCATAAAAACTCATTTTAGTGTTTGATCATGATGTTGACATTGATGGATTGATATTCAAACTGAATACTACTACTCAGATTTGTAGTTATTGGGTTTTTAAAAAAAACTGAATAAAATAAAAAAATTTAATATATTGTATGTTTCTAATCTTGAAGAATATTATTATTTTTATGCGCCATAGTGAAGGCATGCTCGTTAAACAGATTTTTAAAACCGGCTGAAAACATCGGAGACTCTTACTCGATATCTGCCCATTTATCCATCAACACTAGGTATTCGCGCCGCTTAAAGGTAGTAACTTGGCGAGTTATTTTTATGTTAATTTGGATTTATTTCCTATGCCAATGATTATCTCCCGTCCCCCGCTCCCCGCATTGATTCCGCCCTGTCCCCAACTCCTATCAACTCGCGAGAAGGTTTGGCAGTCGTCGCGGCAGGACGAATCCTAATTAAAACTATCGCAATATTGTTCGCATCGCGTTCATGTAATACATAAAAATTTAGTGTCAAAAGTGAACTTCAGATCAGATAGTGATCGCATCCCGCAAAACCATCACAGATGAACCTGCTTCCTGCCAATTTTCGTAAGTGTTTCCAACTTATCCATATTATTGTCATTGTATTTACACAGAAGTGACTTGTCAAATATCATAATCCGTTAAGGGGGAACACTAGGTTTGGAACGAAAATGACAATAATCTTTCGTTCTTATTTATTTATATTCTCACCATACATTTTGTTGTTTTTTTTTTTTTTTACATAAATTAACCTCACTAGGACTAATGCCTGTATTGAGGTTAATAATTATAATTTGAGGATGCATTTTACATGTAAACACAATATAAATACACTACTTTTAAAACACTAATATAATAATTATAATTAATACTAATACATACTAATTACCCATCTATAATTACCATTTAAATAGTTTTATTGACGTACTGTAATATGATAATATAATATAATAATATGAAGACCAGATGGGTAATTTGAGAATGATTTGTAACAATATTTTATACCTGCCAAAAGCAAAGTAAGTTCAAAAGAACTAGGGTGACACTTCGATTTGTGCAAATGGAACTCAAATATCTTTTAAAAAAAACTTATTATTTAAAAAAAAAATCTTATTATTTAAAAAAGGACAAGGATGAAAATATAGTATGCCAATCCTCAGTCAACATAAATTTCTTAACATTATTTTTAAATTTAGTTAATGAATTGGAAGACTTGATGTAATCTGGCAGAATATTAAACATAAGTGGAGCCTGATATAAATAGTTTCTTTGGCCAAAAGATGTTTTAGTATGTATTGCCACAAAGTTCATTGTTGAGCCAATTCTAGTGGTATGGGTTTGTTGGGTTCTTTCTGCAGATTTAGTATTGATAAAAAATCTACAAATTATTTTAATGATGTACAGCTGTTTTATACACATAACATTAGATTCCTTGTAAAGTAGTTTCGATGGATAACGAAATTTTTTTTTGTACATGACCTTAAGAATTAATTTGTGAGCAATATTTAGTGGTTCTACATTGGACTTTAGACAGGATCCCCAGCATACTATATTGTAAGAAAGTCGAGATTGGACTAAGGCATAATAGACAGATTTTAATTTCTCTTTATCCAATATATGACGAAGTTCTTTAAAAATATAGGTAAGTCTCCTGATATTTTTTGTTAACATATCAATATGGTCGTTCCATCTCAAATATTTATCAATAATTACACCTAGGTACCTAATACAGTCTACTCTTTCTAAAGGGTGGCAATTACAATTTTGCAGACAATTGTGTATAGTTATATTATGAATGTAGGATGGCTGACTTTTTGATGATATGCTAAAAGTTACATATTTTGTTTTTGATGTATTCAAAGTTAAGATGTTATTATTTAGCCAACTCTTTACTATTCTTAATCCTGAATCACATTTTTCAAAAGCATCTTTCCAGGTTTTACCCTCAAATATTAAAGCAGTGTCGTCTGCGAAACTGACAATGTGACCTGGAATATCTAAATTACACAAATCATTAATGTAGATTAAAAACAATATTGGTCCAAGTACACTACCTTGTGGAACCCCAAAAGAGATTTGTTTGCTTTTGCTTAAATTATTATTTATCTCTACTTGTTGTGTTCTATTGCTAAGATATGATTTGAACCAACTTAATGCTGTACATTAAATTCCAAGAGAAAATAATTTTTTGAGGAGTAATCCATGGGAAACCGTGTCAAATGCCTTTGATAGATCTAAGAACACAGCTAAGGCTTTGTTTCCATGATCCAGGGCACTAGTAACTTTCGACAATACCATCAATACTGCATCACTCGTTCCTTTATTTTCTCTGAAACCAAGCTGATTGCTAGAGAGTAATTTATTTATTTCTAAGAATGATACCAATCTCGACTTAGCCAATCTCTCTATTACTTTTGAAAGCGTGTTGAGTAAGGATATAGGTCTATAATTATTGACATCTAGTTGATCTCCACCTTTAAAAAGTGGAATCACTTTAGCTTTCTTACAGTGAGAAGGGAACATTCCACTCTTGAAGCTAATATTAATGATATGAGATATGGGACTAGCTAATTCGGATACATGGAGTTTATATATCATAACACTTAAAGAATCAATACCGCATGAGAAAGACATTTTTAAATCATTTATCACATTTGTCACTTCATGAATGTTAGTTGGCTTAAAAACAAAATTGTCCCCGGTAAAGTGAAGTTCAGATTTAAAATCATTTACAAGAAGCGTCTCACTTGTTTTATTATCACTGCACAAATTGTTAGCGAAACTTGGACCAATGTCTCTAAAGAAGTCATTCATATGATTAGTAATTTTATTTGGACTCTCTTCCATTGAAGTAATAATATTGTTAATTCTCATTTTTTTTATGGTAGTTTGCTCTTTTTTAAGGTTTATAGCCTCCTTTATAATGTTCCACTGTTGTTTAATGTTGCCATTGACGTCATCTAATTTTCTTCTGAAATATGCTTGTTTTGTTGATCGTATTATCCTAGAACACCAGTTTCGATATCGCTTATAATATTCAAGCAGTTCCAAGTTAAAGAGTTCTCTTCTGCACCTGCTGTGCAATTTATCACGTGTTCTGAGGCATTTGATTAATCCAGAATTTATCCATGGTTTTAGCTGTTTCGTGATATGTCTCTCTTTTTGTACTGACGTACAACTTTGCACATGAGTTTTCAAACATTTAATGAAATTATCAGTTGCCAGATTGACGTCATTTGTTGACAGAACTATATCCCAGGATTCCTCCTTTAATTTGGTCTTCAAGAGGTTGTTGTCAACAACAAATTTAGGTTTTGCATTATTATTTGAAATATTATGTAGATTTAAGCTCATAAACTTCATTAAAATTGCATAATGGTCGGTAACGTCAGTAGTAAAAGCCGCTCCCTGTGGTTTAAATTTTGATTTTGCCATAATATGATCAATGCAGCTTGATTTGTTAGGAGTTACTCTTGTTGGTGAGTTTATTATGGGCTTCATACCATGAAACGCCAGAAGTGATAGGTATTTCTGTGTTTTTATGTTCTTCAAATCAAGGGTATCAATATTTAAGCCTCCACATAAGATAATCTCCTTATTTTGCAAGGATTCAGATGCAAGGAATTCATTCAATGAGTCAAGAAAGTTGTCTATTTTAGTCTGGGATGGAGATCGATAAACAGCTATTAAACATATGGTATTGGATAATTGCATTTTCAAGCAGTTTGCACTGGGGAGAGCAATTTCCTCCACAGTAACCTGAATGTTTTGCCTTACGTAGATAACTACTCCATCATTTTGCAAATTGTTTATCATTGTTTTGTAGACTACGTACTCTGGAATGCTAGGCATATTAATTACACTGCTCAGCCAAGCCTCTGTAAAGACTAGTACATCCGGACGATGATTAATGCAATCCAGCATAGAAACAGTTTCATCAAAATTCTTGCTTATACTTCTAATATTCATGCATAGTAAAGAAAATTTTGAATCTTTCAAAAAATGTTTGCAAGATAATGAATCTTCAAAAATTATGTTAGGTTCAATATTGTCAGACATATTAATTATGTTTTCTATATCATCCATTTTTTTTTTTTTTTTTCAGTAAAAGTGTCAGACTTTGGGAGATGATTACGACAATTTATTCAAATCATCTTCGTGTTTGACGATTAGAACTCTTGAAGATAGTTCTGGGTTCTTTTTCACACAAATTTTATTGTTCCGAAACCATACAAATTGAAATTTAGCTTCTTTAGCTTTTTGTTTAGTTTTCCAAAGAAGGGCTTTGGAATATGATGATAGAACTTCTCCAATGAAGATGTTGCTGTCCTTCAATTGCTTTATACTTTTGCGTGCATTGAGAAATTCAGATTGGGATTTTTCATCTTTGAAATGGATGATCATCCTCTGAGCTCCGGGTTTATTAATAGTTTTATCAGGATATTGAGTAACTTTATTTATTCTACCTGGTTCAATCCGAATGTCAAATTTTTTTTTATGAATCTTTCCACAGTTTCCACGGAATTTTCATTCATCAAGGTTTCCAGGCCAGACAATTCAGCACAATTATAGCTTACATTTTGTTGTTCCATGTCAGCAAGACGAATTTCTAAATTTTTTATTTTTAGATCTTTGATAGAATTTGCGTTTTCTAAGTTATCCACATTTTTTTTTAATTGCATCATATTTCCGATGTTATTAGTTATTTCATCATATTGTTGACCAATAAATTCAATGCTTTTTCTCATGTCGGATATCTCAGATTCGAGATTTTTTTTCAATGTTGATGATTCGAGTTCAATTTTTGCAAAAACTTGTTGCTTAAATTCTTCCATTTTTTTATCCATATATTTTACAATTTTTCCAAATTGATCCTCGTTTACTGCTGGAGAATCCGATGCCTTAGACCTAGTTTGCACTAGATTCTGATTGTTGGGCATTGTAAATGATTAACTTAAAGAAATAATGACTCACAACTAAATGTTGAATGGTGGTCACCCTACAACACACTTTATGATCACTGGTAAACGGAATGTAATATAGTAGGTACAAACTTATTGTTGTGAATACTAAGAGTGGTTAAGCAGTGGAGTATCACAAAGCAGACGTCCTCACTCAACAACAGTATTGTTACGATCTTATGCCAAAGGATATTATGTTCATTTTTCTCTTGTTACCATTAATAGATAAATAATACATGAGCACATAACTTGGGTAATTTTGACTATTTTGTTAATGATAAATTATATTTTTTTACAATTCTTCAAGTTAAGAGTGTATTACCAGAGAAACCAGAAATATGTCATTTTTAAATCAGTGGTTAGACGTATTGACTCTTTTCCACAAAAAACTATAAATGGATTTCAAAAGATTGTTCTTTTATCTAGTAAACGTATGTTTTAGATTTTGAGAAAAAATGTTTATTTTTAGAATAATAAGGTTATACCATAGGTCGTTCGCAGATTTGTTCAATTTTCAAAAAAGTACATTTATTATACAACACCCATTTCAAATCATATAATCATGCAGTAAAATAAATCAATACATTATCTGGTAAACGTATGTTTCAGAATTTTAATTTTAGTTTAAATAAAATTATTAAAAAATATATACGGACATGTGTTTCTTGACGAAAATTGGTCGGTTTGTGCATTTATTTGTGCACTTACAAACAAATATATTTAGGATTTTTTTACATACTTATTTTGCTAAGACGTTATTGACAAATCATAAATAATTTGATCGTAAAATAATTTCAGGAAGTATTTAATTTTAAATAATTTTGAACATCGCATTTCACCATTTTTATCGCAGCCCGTAAACACAAATTTCAGATTTCATTACGGGCCCAAACGCGGCCAGGAGAGCACGTCTTTGCGACGCTTTGAATAATAATATTTGGAAATGAAATTTGAAAACGAAATTTGAAATAAACACGAATTCCTTGATTCATGTTTGTTAAATCTACAGGGTTGCCCGAACGCAATTTTGCATGTTCATTGAATATTTTTATGCAAAAATTTTTATAATTTCGAATATTTTTTTTTATTTTTAATTATTCTTGTGTAAATACCGCACAAGAGTCCCAACTGCTCCAAAATATTTTTTGGGGTAAATCTTTTTTACGCACGCTCGACACTTGGGGGTAAACTGGTGAATGGGTTACGAAAAGTGGTGATTGTTACGAAAAATGACATGCGAACGGTAATCAATGCGAACGGTGATCGATTGCTCGGCGGGTCGGGCCTTTACGCACGCTTGTTTTTCGTGGTATTGTTATATTGTTAATGGACTATTTGTCCATAAATAAATAAATAAATTATAAACAGCGGGTACCCGGCATGCGTTTCAAGGGCACTGTAACCTTGCGGTCAACTAAACTGGTTCCATCACAAGTCCCGGGAATTATAATGCAAGCGCCTGCACTATATAACATTATACACAGCGGGTACCCGGCATGCGTTGCAAGGCCACTCAAAGAAAGAAAGGGTTTGTGCGCTTTAATTCTGTTTGTTGAAGTGCTTATTATTAATTATGCACACAAATAAATATTTCAAAATGCGACATTTTTTACAATCCAACTGAATATTACTCGTTTTTTTTTCATGAATACCGCACAAGAGTCCCAACTGCTCTCGTCTGGAGCCAGTGGGACTATTGCATCCCCAATTTGGGGTATGTTGTAAGACTGAAGGTAGTGGGGAGGGGAAGGATATAGGAAAGAGGAAGGTGGGGAAGTACCTGGCTATTCAGATCTGGCCAATAAACACGGCTAAAGCCATTTCAAGCAACGTTTCAATTCTTAATGGTGGTCTTACACCAGGGCGATACTGAGAGTATCTTCCACTCTAATGGCCGTAAAATACAATTAAAAAACAAAAAACCAAAATATTAAAAAGAATATAACAAATTGTTTATTCATGTAGGTATCTACTTAATACCTACTGTGTTTACGCATTTCACTTGTATCTATTTATGTTTATGCACTTCGATATACAAATTACAAATAACTACTACTAATTAAAATTTTGGAAGCGAGAATAGTAATATAAAGTAGTAATAGTAGCGGGTAGCCCTAGCTCGCGTGAACAAAACCCTCAAAACTCGGATTGCCGCGGAACGAAATTTAGTTCTGAAAACGCCCGCTCGCGAGCCCTGATGTGTTAGCGCTAGTGTCGGAATCGAAGTTGTCATGTGCTGGTTATTCACTCTTAAGTCAGCCTAATGCATTTCTATCTGCTAGTCCTAGTCCAATTATTTCAAACGTTATACAATACGTGATTCTATTAAGGGTATTTTTTCTGTACAACATTAGCCTTTGGCAGAATATTATAATATGCGAGCTTTATCCTAGTTTCGGCAATAATTGGATTATGTTTGAGACAAACCACGTACAATATACACGATACACGTATCCACCGGATATTTGTGATATCTTTGAAATTCAATAAAAGAAAAAAAATCCGCGAGATTCACATCAGTTCTGAAGTTGGGTATATTTGACTGTCTCAAAAATTATTACATAATCATTTGATACCTAACAAACTATATTTATTTTTTAAACCAACACCCTCTTCGAGAAAGTCAATAAACAAAAATAATTATTCCGATAAAAATTCGTATATTTACATTAAAATTCACCGATTGATGATTAGGGAAATGTACACATATCGTAAATATATTCGAAAAAAAATTAACTATATATTTTGTCCAATACGTGAATTCTAATAATATAAGACGTAATGTAATGAAATTTTTTTTTACATGAGCTCCATACAGGAGGCCCTGAGGAAAATAATTTCCCTCAGGGCCTATGTCATCTTTGGGGATGCTGTGTGCAGGGTTTTTTGAGGAGAGGAAGGAGAGGAGAGTTCTGGGAAGGAAAAGGGTTTGAGGGGTGGGTAGGAATCTGGGGTTCAGTGTGTCCTGGTCATCCGCCTCCAATACCTAGACAAACCTGCTAAATCACCAAATGTAGCGAACCACTTGGGGTGACCTATGGCAGAAGTGTTGGTTATCCAATAAATGTTCCCGGGGCGGCGGTAACCAATCCCGCCTCCCAAATTGTAATAATGTAAGTACAAATTAACCAAGATTATAAATGACTTTAATGGCAGGAAATTTAGATGGTTCAAATCAGCTGTTATTGAGCTTGCGGTCATGCTAGTCGCAAATCTTTGTTTATCCTGTGCAATGACGAAAGATTGTTTAATCATAAAAGTAATTGTATTGCTATATTGTACTGAATGTACTCTGCCATTATACTCCTCGGGAACGTCTTAATATATTAGGGATCAAGTGTTGAACAGATGTAAAAATAAACAAATAAAACCGATTTAAACAATTTCAATAAATATTTTGTTCTATCGGACCACAGGATGCCTATTAGTACGAGAGCCCACGACCAAAACCATGTCTCATAGCAATACGGCAAAAACCCTATAAAATCGTTAGATTGCATGATTCTGAACCCGATTAGGTGTGTAGTAACGGTCGAAAGTGTAGCAACTGCGTGGGAGGCCATTTCTGCTGTGTCAAAAAAAAAGACAGTCGGTATTATAGCAATACGTCTGATAGTGAAAATGTACATAGATTTTATAATTGTATTACGAAAAAGTTTGTTTTCAGACATTTTGCGCGTAGCATATAGCCTGAGCGCATTTTTGAAAATGTCAACAAATTTAGCCGACCTGTATCATAGCAATACGGATAAATTTTTTTTCAACTTTTCGTATTGCTGCCATGATTACCAAAAACCTGTTTTCAGACACTTTAAGTGTAGCATATACTCCCAAAAACGAAAATAACGTTTCGGAGTCGCCTGGCCGACGCCTCTGTTAAATGTTTTTTTAAATTTACAGCCTTCATAGATATTCAAGAATCTCCCTTGTCTATTATATGTACTTTGACAGATGACAGATGTCATTACTTATTTCTTTTGTAAAAGTTACTCAAGTGTGCTTTAAATAAAACCAAAACTATCAAATCAATCAGTATTTAATTTCAACAGCCTCAGCGCTTGTTACGCTCCTGCCCCTTTCTTACTATTATACAACGAAAAAAAAATTAATAACGTCGATTTAGCTCGACTCAACATTTTTTCGAAGACATATAAAATTAAAAACGACGAGACTTCGACAACTCTGAATCTCCAGTTATCCAATTACGACGCCTGCAATCTGCCACCATGCAAAACGGAATTGGAGAAACATTTATTACGAACAAAATATATTGCACAAGTCTGGAGCAACGCTCATACCAAAACGCCAACCGAACTGAACCCTGCAGATTGCGGATGGTATGAAGACGAGGGACGATTTCAGTTTTCGTGGTTCTCTGGCAACCAACTACCTGAGTTGAGCAACGTTATTTTGGACGAAAAATCATCATCCACAACAGGTACAGTTTACATGGCTTTTGCTGTTAATTTCATAAATAAGTTCGTGATTTTCACTAACGATGTTTATTTTACAGAAGAGGACGTTGAAGATCTCCCGAGCGACGTCGAGAGTGATTTCGAAGACGACGATTCCGAATCCGACAGCGATTGAATACGAGAATATTTTGTAACTTTGAATAAACCGTTTTTTTTTCAACTTCATCCGAGTTTCCTTTTGTGCGATTTATTTCAGTCCTTCAACTTCAATGTTACGGTTTCGGGTAAATTCTTTGTTAATTATCATCTAATAAATTCAGGGTCGCAACGTATTCATTGGTTTGTAACAGAAAATTCAAGATGCCTCAATACGATTTTTAAATGATATCTGAGTATCGAAAAGTTGTCTGATAGAGAAGGTGCTACACTTAATTTGTCTGATATAAATTTTTTGCACACGTGGACAACTTATTTTATCATGTCCAACAATTTTCAGACATATTGCTATGACACCGATCGGTAAAATTTGTTAACATTTTCAAAACGGTCTCAAAATTTAATGCGTTCACATTTCCGTCTGAAAATTGTTTTGTTCGCATCAAATAACCAAAATTTACTAATAAAAAAGATTTTCAGACGTATTGCTATGAGACATTTTTTTTGTCTCATTTTTAATTTTTTTAAGTGATTTTACGGGTTTGCGCTACACCACTAACGTCTGAAAAATATGTTTCCGGTATCTCAGAACTATCATTCAACTACAGTCTGCAAATCAGACATATTGCTATGATGCAGTTCGGTAAAATTCTTTGACAATTTTGAAAATTCGGTCAGATCAAACGCTACGCGGAAAATGTCTGATATTGGTATTTTCGAGTTCAGGATAATCGTATCTATCGATTTGATGCGGTTTTGGCCGTATTGCTATGAGACAAAAATTTTGGTCGTGGGCTCTCGTACTATATAGAATCTTTTCTAAACGTAACTACAGTCTAATTTGAACAAAATGATATATACAAGCAATATACTTAAACATGAGTACAGCACTTTCAAAACATGACTTAACTTCACTTTTCAACAATCTGGCTCTGAGAAA
Organism: Limnephilus lunatus; assembly: GCA_917563855.2. NCBI lineage: Eukaryota > Metazoa > Arthropoda > Insecta > Trichoptera > Limnephilidae > Limnephilus > Limnephilus lunatus. The sequence continues at coordinate 64,561,458 of OU830597.1, read as the reverse complement.
AACATCTAAGTTGTATTTTTTCTGTGATTCTTATTTCTCATCTTATTCTATTAAAAGTATGTGTAAATACAATAATACTACGTAGGAACATAATCTGAAATATGTTGTGGTTAAAAAAAACAGAGTGTGCAGTTCACACGCGGTAGAAGTGAAATCTTCAGAAAAATAAAGGTCACAAGAATAGGGAGGCTACAAAGCACAGCACTAAGAGGAGACAGATTAGTTCATCTCATTCTCTCGCAGGCTAAATCCTTCAGATGTATGTGTTTGTCGCTTTTTCGTTACATCGAGCTTCAAATCGCAACGGTGCTAAATAAGTTTTTAACACCCACGCTTTAGCACCGTTGAAGCTCGATGAAACATTTACATTATCTAATCGGCGGAAAGTTAATTACAAAATTTATTTTCGGGACCATTTCAATGCTAAAAATTTCCAGACGAACCTTTTGAGGTTTTTTTCGTGGTAATTTTGTATCAAAATAGATGCCCTTGTAATTTTTCAATCTGAACTCTCGGTACACGTAACTCATCCATCAAGTCTTGATTTAAAAAAAAAAAAATCAGACGGAAAGCGGTAGAGGGCTTATCAAAGGTGCCATATATCGACAAAAAGGGATTTTATTTTTCTACCAACCCCTTCCCATCCTCCTCTACCTCTACCTCAGATCTGGATTGAGTTTTATATTTCACTATATCCTTAAAAAGTGTATTTACACCTAAAATAAAGAAAAATCATGATGTCGAGCATTTGAAACAAATTTATAGAATATTTCAAGAGATTTAATATTATATGGAGTATGTCAATAATTGTGGTGAACGTATGTCTTAGACGGTCTCCACACGGTGCTGCCGCAGCACCAACTGCTGCAGAACTTTAGTTGACTGTAGTCAAAAGCGCCAGCCGTATTATTATTATAATAACAATACGGCTGGCGCTTTTGACTACAGACTATAAGATTTTTAGTCAGTTCTTCGGCAGTTGTTACTGCGGCAGCACCGTGTGGAGACCCCTTTAAGGTATGAAAGAGACATGCGTGTATGATTGAGACAGCATGAGAAATGTATAAAATTTTTGATTGTTGTCCACTCGTCCTCTTTGCCTATAGGCTTCCTAGAAGAACCACAATTGAACAAATCTCGGAATAACCGTAACTAGTCTACCCACGACTTATTATTGCATCTACACCCTGTACTGAGATCATAATCAAGGAATCTGGATCTATCATAGATTGGAATCCAGAATATCAGATACGGTTATCACAATAATTGGTATACGTTATGAGGCTCAAAGTAAAGGGAAGGGATGGAGATATTGGAGATGGAAGAGAGGAAGATATGAATGTAACTGGATATTCAGACGTGGCCACCAATCATTGCTAAACTCATATCATCGTCTCGATTCTGATTTCAATTGGGCACTTTAATATTTTTATTTCCCAGTTTTCATTCAATTTTTCTAACCGATCTTATTTTTAAAGTGTAAACTTCGTTAGCACCGTTGTGATTTGAAATTCGAGGAAACGAAAATAGTCACACCAAAAAGAGACAAATTAAAACATATGTATAGGATTTAGCATGCGAGAGAAAGATAAAGTATAATCGGTCTTCTCTTTGTGCGGAGATTCGTAGCCTCCCTATGTCTACCTTAGTTTTTTGATTAGCCTTCCCACTCTTGTCTACTTTATTTTTCTGATTCTTCTACCACATGTAAATTGCGCTCTCTGTTTATTATTATACAACGACTAGCTGACCCAGCCACGCGTTGCTGTAGATTACGAAACACAACGCCATCTACTGGATGGTAACTCAATCTTCTAACTCACAATTTGCATACAAATCAAATCTACACTGCTTGCCAGCACGCTCGTCCACCACATTCATACATTATCCTTTAATTATATATTTCAACCAGTTTACATAAAACCTTCACAAATTATATACCTAAGCCTTCCTGAATCACTTTATCTATTGGTGCAAACCACATGAAAATCCGTTCAGTAGTTTTTGAGTTTATCGCGAATATACAGACAGACGCGGCCGAGGAGTTTAAACATTATATAGTATAAAATGAAGTCGCTCAAAATGTTTGTGCCCTCAGATCTTTTAAACAACGCAACGGATTTTCATGCGGTTTTCACTAATAAATAGAGTAATTTAAGAGGAAGGTTTATATGTATATAACATGCTTATTGTAGTAGATAAAAGCCGAGAAATTCAAATATTCAATTCAGGCATCATTAGATAATATAAAATAGTCGCTCAAAATGTATGTGCGCTTAGATCTTTTAAACTACGCAACAGATTTTCATGCGGTTTCCACCAATAGATAGAGAGATTCAAGAGGAAGGTTTTTATGTATAAAACATGCTTATTATAGTAGAGCAAAGCCGAGAAATTTAAATATTAAATTCAGGCAGCGGTCAGCTGGCAAGCGGGTGGTGTGGATTTCATAAAGGTTGGGTAATGGCGTTGTGTTTCGTTATCCACAGCAAGGTGTAGCCGAGTCTGCTAGTTTAAAATATATGTAGAGATAAGATAACATTAGACTTTTTATAAATCGCTATCATGAAAAGACATTCTACGGTATTCTGCATATAGAAAAAAAAACTTCCAGAATTTTTTTAGTGATGTTATAATCAAAATATGCGTCTGTGTAGACTGTATAAGAAGCAGTTTAAACACACAATTCCGGTTTAGATTGCATTCAGACTTATACATTTCCAGAATTCCAAAGGAGATTCCTCTCAATTTCCGCGCCGCAGCTCGACTCGTCGCGCATCTCAATGCGAAATAGCTCGCTAATGATGTACATTATGTTTAACTTTTCCGCCGTCGTTTTCGCGTGATCCAACCTTTTATTAACACAATTCACAATTTTAAATCCCGTCTACCGTCGGCACAAAGCCGTCGAGAACAATACACATGTTTTTGTCAAAGGAAAAAATGTCTTAAAAACGCTCCGTATAAAACGTTATTACATGATAGTATCTTTTATTACGTGTTTTATCAAATTTAATATCTCATTCATAAAATAAGGCAAAAATAATAAAGAAGTGCTTTTTGTGAGCTTTGAAGCGAAGTTTTCGAAAAACGTGTTAACCGTGTACCAATTACGTTACGATACATGAAACAGTCTTTCATACATCAATTTTTGGCATAAAAAGATATTTTTTTTTACTATTTCTATTTTTGAGACTGGAATTTCATGGTGGATTTTCATTTTAATATAGTATTATAATTAAACGAATGTAAAACTTTTTTCCAAATAATTTTATTTGACCGTAACCTGTTTCAGCCTGTCAAGGCCATCTTCAGACTGGTCTGTTGTAAAATCGATTAAAAATCAACAGATCAATGCAAACTTATGTAAGTGAAGTAAGCAATCGTAAATTGTTATGGGTATGTAATTATGTAACTTCAATAATTTTGAAGTGAAACTTCTATAGCCCCCAGCTGTCATTCGGATTTCGGAAGAAACGGAAATGACGATTACTCCACCTGCGACGCATCAACTGCGCTCATTGGCAGCATTGATTATGATTTCACTTTTAAAGGCTCCTATTGGTTGAGATTTGAAACGGAAATTACGATAGGTCTGCGCTCATTGGTCGCTTTGGTTATGACCTCACTTTTCAATTACTTGAAAATTGGTTGAGATTGTTTTGGTAAAGTTTCGCTTACCTCACAAGAGTCCCAACTCACTCACAACAATTTGGGAGGTGGGTATGGATACCGCCGCCACGGGAACCATTTATTGAATAACCAGCACCTCTACCATAGGTCACCCTACTAGGTTCGCTACGTTTGGTGACTTAGCAGGGGTACCCGGGTTCATGAGGTTTATCCGGTCTTGGCGGCGGATCCGTCTGCCCACTAGCTGCATGGCAGGCCGGATCGGGAGAGACTGGTTGAGGGTGTCCGTTTGACTTCTTCAGCCGTACTTTTTGTAATTGTGTAATTTAGTAATTTTTAAATGTTTAATGTAAAAAAAAACTGCTTTCGTCTGGAGCTAATGAGATAATGGGGTATGTTGTGAGGCTGAAAGTAAAACGAGAGGGTGAAGTGATGGGGAAGAGGAGTAGAGAAGTACCTGTCTATTCAGATCTGGTTATCAAACACGGCTAAAGCCATTTCAAGCAACGTTTCAATTCTGAATGGTGGTCTGAAAACGATCGTGCCGCAAATATACCTCATATTATTTTAAATAATTAAATTGTAAAAACACAAATCAACAAATCAAATGTATTTGCATACGCCAGGATTCGAACCCGCGACATACAAATCCGCTGGTTTAAAGACTTGCCCCTGGACCACGGGCCTATAAATATTATATTATCACCATAAAGAGGTTTACCTTAAAGATGTCAAGACGAAGTTACACAGCCGTAAATTTCACGTACCAATACCGCCAGAATTACATACGGATGGAATTACACATGTGATATATTACACATGGACTATTCTATATGACACATGAACTACGTTAATATGGAGATAATTTCACCTGCTGGAATTTCATACATCAAATAAATCGTTTAATTGGTATAAAGTTCTGAGTAGTTAAGTGTTTAATAGTATATTAAAATATAAGTGGATAAACAGGTCTTTAAAACACGCGCTATTTTTCGATCACGACGGCGTAGCCGAGTGCTCGAAATAAAGCAAGTGTTTTAAAGACCAGTTATCCACGAATACTTTACGCTATTTTTTTTTTATTGGTACACTTTGAAAACATAAATATTGATATTATTATTAAAATTTTTGAAATAAGAACTATTAATGAATTCGTGATGTGACATCACAATATCTTGTTGTCATGGAAATGAAAAATACAAACATTAATTTGCAATCGGAAGATTAATAGTTGACATCACAGTTTTTACTAGTTATTGTGTGTTGTAAAATGATAATTTAAATACCAAAGCAGAATCGCGGTTAATACCTGAAAAATCCAAAGACGTTTATAAAAAAGAATAAATGAAAGGTTCATAACATGGATGGAGGAGCAAAATGGAAGTGCAGCCTCATTGACTTCCGAGAATACTATTAATTTGAACAGCATTTCCTCCGATTTAAAAAACGGAGGTATTAATATTTCAAATAATACGAACTGCTCTTTTCACATCCATTTAAATAATTAGAATGTAAACGATGTAAAAAAGAATGTAAACTTTGAATAAAATTTTTGAAACATTTGTAATATTTTATTTGACGTTTAAAATATTCCTGTCAGATTTATAGTTAAATGTTTACATTTAGACTTCACATTTTGTTGATTTGTTGATGTTGCCATGGTAACTTTAAAAAACGCGCGTTCCATAAAGTGCGATTTAAACACGCTAGAGCGTACTTTAAATGAGAAAAAAAGGGCACCTATAACAAAAATATATTTCATACCGGAAAAAACAAAGGAAGAAAAAGATTCGATAAAAACCGATAATTTGATAATTTAAATTTAAAAATTCGATATTAATTAAGAGATTTTTGATTAATTAATTATATAATCTTAATACTATTGCCCGAATAATTGCAAAGTGATAAACAATCTTTAACTGACATTCACTAAAACCTTTCCGATAATATTTCATTTGATGAAAAATTAACGGTTTCTTGGAATTTTGAGTCCAAATGGGATCGGTGGTAAAAATAATTTTTTCAAACTTTCATCCAATAAATTAACCCGTAGGGTAATTTTCCCTTTACCTATAAAATATCAAAAAATAATATCATACAAATACATAATTAAAAAAATAATAATCATATTTGGATAATTTTCTGGGGCTTTTCTTGTTGAAAATCACCTCTGGGTTAATTGATTAACATTTAATCAAATTCAAAAACTAATCGAAATTAAAATTGATTGATTCAACATTTTTTTATTCATTTATTTGACTTGAAACTTATTTGCCCATAAATTATCAACAATGGGTTGAGTTGGGTTTAACTTCTCAAAAGTACCAATTGGCGATCCCTTAATGAGTTTTGATAACTCATGGGAGTGCAACTTCGTTGTATGTTTTTAATAATAATAATAAATAATAATAACAAATTAAACTTATTAAAAGATATTTTTATAACCTGTGAACTCCAGTAAGAGTACCTACGTCCTACATATTTGTAATAGGTGTAATTCTCTAATATGTAACAATATCCACTAACCTACTTCGACTACTATTACTAAAGGATTCGAGTGTTGTGTTCAACTCTGATTAACCCCAATGTTACTTACATTCTTAAATTACGAATGACCATAGTTTTTAATGTATTTGCCATTAATTGACCCCAACGATACTAGGTAAGTGGTGAAACGGTTATATTTGGAGGGATATATATATTTTAATGAAATATTTATTTTTTCCTTCCACGAAGGTTCATTCCTGAAGTTATTTATTTAAGAGAGAGATAAGAAGATAAGTGAAAAAACCTTGGGGACCTTTTAGTGTTTAAAAAATATGAAATATTTATACTAATCTCATGAGCGGCACAAACTTTGTAGATACATTTTCCCAAAAATAACTGCTTTTTTAGATGCATTAAACATGGATCTTTTTTATCATAATAAATGATATGGATAATAAACTCCTCGTTATTGCTAATATTGTTAAAACTATGTTTTTGAATACATTAAAGTTACTTATACAACTTACCGACTACGTGCATGTAGCTCGTCTTCATAACAGTGTGAAATGAAGGGGCGTCTGCAGAAACCTCGCAGCGGAAGCGGCCGGACATGACGGGGGATACGGAGCGGAGCACCACCACCCCGGGTCCGGACCTGCCCACCTGCAACAAATAACAATTAGTCTTCATAGTAGTGTGAAATGAAGGGGCGTCTGCAGAAACCTTGCAGCGAAAGCGGCCGGACATGACGGTGGACGCGGAGTGAAGCACTACTATCTCGGGACCAGACTTGTCCACCTGCAACAACCATCTGTTTATAGTCTTCATAGCAGTGTGAAATGAAGGGGCGTCTGCAGAAACCTCGCAGCGGACACGGCGAGGACACAGAGCTGAGCACCACTACCCCGGGGCCGGACATGCCCACCTGCAACAACCATCTGTTTATAGACTTCACAGCAGTGTGAAATGAAGGGGCGTCTGCAGAAACCTCGCAGCGGAAGCGGCCGGACAGGACGAGGATACACCACAACCCCGGGACCGAACCTGCCCATCTGCAACAATCTGCAACAACCTGCAACAACATCGCAGCGGAAGCGGCAGGACATGACGAGGGACAGGGAGCGGAGCACCACCATCAACAAAACTTATACACAGGAATTCCAATTTAATTGATTATTAAATATTCAATTTTATAAGAAAATTTTCCTTTTATAACGTTTTTTTGTTCTCCTATGATTATTAAATAATTTTCCGATTTCTAAAATTTCATTGTCGTCTAATTAAATCTGTTGTATTTATGTGCAAAATCTTTAACCCTTTTTAAACCAAAATAATGATTTCTCAACAAAATTTTTTTGGCTAATCAGGAATAATAATATTTTTTCAAACCCCCTAGGTCCATTCAAATTTCTAGAAGTCGAGCATGTGATAAAAGTTACAATCATTACAAATTAATTTTTAGATTCCAGAATAATTTTCGTCATTACCCTTGTTATTATTATAGTAGTGTTTTAAAAAGCTGGTTATTACTATTTTAAAAAGCTGGGAAGATTTTTTACTAAATTTGAAGATTGATTATGAAAAGAATACTATTTTTTCACTTCTAATGTCGATTATTTTGATTAAATGTTCGTGTATAAAGATTGATTTATTTTAATTAAATTAAAATATCGCCAGATGTGAATTTGCAATTAAAATCTAAGTTGTATAATGATCACTATTAACCTGGTTCCAGATATGTTCTTTTGTCCGTACCGTACCTCCGTTTCGTATCAGCGTCGCGATCCAAAAAACTCTGGACGCAAAGTAAAATAGCCCATATCTCCGTAACGTCGCGTCGCTGCGATCATCGCGTGTTCATTTCCTCCCACCGTGTATGAGAATTTAGACAGATAGACAGTTCCGCCCGTGCCTTTTGCTTTGTATTTTTATTATAATAATTCCTGTTTCCGGGATCCCACAGAACTTCCCTGGCCCTATATCCATCGATAAGCTTCACAATATTATCGTTATCCCACTGCATTTTTGATGCTGATTCGGGTAGTGACAGAGAGCACGACCTGCGCATGCCGCGATTGCGTCCAGACTGGCGCGTAACCGTATCGTATCACCTTTGAACGGGTCGAAAAAACCGAATCTCGATGGATCGGAGCGTGCCTGTATCCGTATCGAGACGCCGCCGTGGCCGTACCACCGTACCGTACGGGCGTCCTAACTAGCGTTCTTGATCGCGACGCTGCGCGCTGATACGAAACGGAGGTACGGTACGGACGAAAGAACATATCTGGATCCAGCTTTAGGCAACAATGTGTGCGTGAAACAAGGATAGGTGAATAATTTTGAATTCCAATATTTTCTGTTCCCGGCCTACACTAAGGACGTGTTGTTAAAAAAAAAAAGATAAATTTATCAATATTTGAAGTTAATTTTCACTATCTGTGGAGGTTCAGTTCTGTTATTATATCATTATAGGCCAGTTGCTTCATGAAGTAGAAATAATCACAGAACTTACCCAGAACGTGAAAATTAACTTCAAATTTTTGATGAATCAGTACATATTTTTTAAACAATCATAAAAAAATTAAAAAGAAAGATAAATATTCCTGGGTTACAAATAACACCACAACATTTGAAAATGTCCTACTACCACTACAGTAAGCCAAAACTGTTGCTTGAGTCGTGATGAAGGACTTATCCAGCCGAGGAATCAAACACGGAATGCCTGGGTGGAACCCAAACGCGTGCCCACTCAACCACTGACCAGTCAAACTTAAACATTAGAGGGCACAGTTTACCTAATCACAGACATGGTCAGAATTTGATTCATTCATCCCAATGCATCTGAGATTTATTAATGCACAACCACAAAACTATTTTATTTAACAGCTGGTAAGTGGGACGCGTTTTGTTCATAATATATAATCATTTATCTCGTATCTTTACAAAGCTGGTACATGTGCTTTATGCGTATTTTGTGTTAAGAAAAATAATTTCGCATGGCTTTGAAGCCAGTTTTGTAAATTGTAACGAATTCTGTACCTTAAATAGCATTGAAAAGAAAAACGGAATAATTTTATGTACCTTAATGAAATCAAATATTAACATTGTTCAAAGGGTCTGTAATTACAGAGCTTTCTCTTTTAACCTTTCATTCTATGACGGACGGAAGAACCAAAATAGTTGCTGAGTTTTATTTTCTCTTTGCCTTTGTGAAATGATTTGCCAGACTTGACTTTACTTCAGAGGGAAGTGAAGTTTACATTTTGACCGATCAGTGGATGAGTGGGCGGCGCGTTTAGATCCCACCCGGGCGTCGCGTGTTTGATTACTCGGCTGGCTAAGTCCTCCATCATGACACAAGCAACATTTTACGCTTACTATGGTGGTTATAGTATATTTTCAAATATTTTCGGGTTATTCGTCCCCCGGAAAGGTTTGTCTTTCTTTTAAAAAAACGAAAAAAAATTAAAAATTTATTAAGACAACATTTTATTGTTTTTGGAAATTGTAACTTAATCTCATTGTTTCATTACAATGAGGACTAAAATTGAGAAAATATCTTCATAAAAGAAAGTGTTTCTGGTGGAAAAACCTGTTTAACTATATTTTTATTGTTTTATCAGGCATGTAAAGTTAATCTACTACTGTGTGATTGAAAGTCTTATAGGATGATTAATTGTAATTTTTGGTAACTTAATGACGACAATGATCGTAAACGGAGTGTTTATCTGAATAATATTATTTAATGGAGGATTTTGGAATAACATGTCTGCAAAATCATTCAGTAGCATTTCTGATCTCACTCACATGAAAAATGTAACAATCCCGTCTGTCTCATATGAAAAATGTAAATTCCATTCAACAGAAACTTGTCAGCTTAAAAAACGCGACAATGTCGTCAGTAGGGGGAAACAACAGAAATCGAAAAGTGATTTCAACTTTTCATTGTTATCGGAACGCCGCCCCCGTCGGGATTATAGGGTGGTACAAGAAGATGCGGGAGAGAGAGAGAGACCACCCACTTCCACTGAGGGTGATTGATAGCCATTGACAAACGCATTAAAGACTCGGCCGGGAGTTTTTTAAAGGCACGCTGGCAATCTGGGCAGATGACGGTGCAAGATTTCCATACAGCCCAGCTTCCTAGTCCTTTCGAGAAATTTCTAAAAACAAGGAAATGCCTCCCCCTTCCTCCCAGAAAGATGTTTCTTGCAGAATTCCCGCGAGCAAGCAAAATCAATTCTTATCTGACGCAAATGAATTAAAGTAAAGTGGTTCCCATTTACAAATTCTCTGTGGTTACTTCTGCACAACGGTGCAAAGAGTACTACAAATGAATAACCAAATAATCAAAACCACCTAGATGTCAGCTGATTTTGGAATAACATAATTCATAATATATTACAGATTCTATTCTCAAAATCTTGTTACTGGTAATACTTGAACCTCTTATTCACATTGCCATTTTTACCAATATCCTAAAGTGAGGAAAGCTGGAATATAAACGACACCTCTCCAAGCCCAATAGTTTCTTATATTAGAAAACTTTCGAAATAAGTTTGGGAAAGTGATGAAATTTTATCCATATTCTTTTAAAGGTCACTTTAGAATTTAATCCGAACTGAATATTTTTCTATCGCTATTTCTAGAAAGCAGAAAAATAACCCCGCGATAAAACTTTGGAGCGAAATCGATATTTTTTTAAGGCTTTAATATTTTTTTACTTAAAATTTCATTATGTTTTTAGGTATTTTTTCAAGGATTGTTAATAATTCTCAGAATTTTAAAAATATGGAGTAAATAAGGTTTAAAAGAAATACGTACTTGTAAACTATCAATGCCCTCTTATTTGATGTTGTACTGGTTTTATCAAGACCTTTTAATTACAACCATTTGTGATGCTTTTGGTAAATTTTGGCATCTTAAAAGCTAGCTTTTATATTAATGTATATTTTTAATAGGGCTTCATCGGTCTCTTATTTAGAAAGGATATTCCATACTAAGCCTTTTGTGATTCTTTTAAAATGCTGGCCCTGAAATAATCGTGATTCTTTTCAATGATTCGACGGCCGGCGTGACCGAGTGGTACGGCTCTTTGACTCGCAATCCGAAGGTCGCGGGATCGAATGCCGGCATGGCAAATAAATTTTATTTTTTTAATTTGTGTTATTTCACAAGTTTCCATTAAAAATAATATATAGTATATTTGCGGCACGTTCCAGAGTGGAAGTTACTCTCAGTATCGCCCTGTAAGACCACCATTCAGAATTGAAACGTTGCTTCAAATGACTTTAGCCGTGTTTGGTGGACAGCTTTGAATAGCCAGGTACTTCCCCACGTTCCTCTTCTTAGCTCCTTCCCCTCCCCACTACCTTCAGCCTCACAACATACCCTATTTGGAGATCCATAGTCTCATTTGCTCTAGACGGGAGCAGTTGGGACCTAAGAGAAATAACGAACTCAATTTCGTTTAAAAATTTAACAGAAAATGTATCACGCTATTTTATTATTAAATTCTTTGAACTGCTAAAAGTTTTATTGTTAAGTGTTATATTGTTGTAACAAAAAATATCGGCTATAATTTTTTCTTTAATATTATTTTTTTCTTGCATTCATGAAATTTTTTTTTCGACATTCCCGATTTTTATTCTGCCTTGTAAACATTTTCGGTACGGTGCGGCGTCGACATATATGCCATAATAAATTACTAATAATCAAAAAAGTCAGAACTTTTAAGATTTGTGTGATTTGTTTGGTCTTTCAATTAGTTCAAAACGCAACTTATTAAATTAACTAAATAAGAATTACGCCGTTTCCCCGCAGGGGTAAGCATAGAGAACAGGCCGCCAAACAACTCGGTCTTGGCACACACTCCTTTCCTCGTTCACATTCATACATCGTCGCATACATGCTCTTCTATTATTCTGACTCTTGACATGGCCCGACTCAAGTATCTGAGTAAAACTTGGTCGTGCTTTGTCTTTCTCGGGCGTCCCCGGCTTCTTCTACCATTCACATTTGCGTCATATATTCTCCTTACACTCCTTTCTTCGTCCATTCGCTCTACATGCCCAAACCATCGGAGCGATCCTTTCTTGATCTTACTCATTACGCTTACATCAGCCTTGCATTATTTGCGGATCTCCGCGTTTCTCACACGATCACCATGATTTTACCACACATACGCCTTAGGGATCTCATTTCTACAGCATTTAGTCTGCTTTCATCCTTCCTCTGCCAGTTCCATGCCCCACTGCCATACATCAGGGTAGGTACCAGGACTCAATTATGGACGGCTAGCTTCGCTTCTTTGGACAATTTTTTGTTGGTTCCAAACGCGTCGCCTCAGTTCTTAATTGTCCAAACGACTATTTTAGTTTTTGTTCAATCTCGGCTTTAAAACTAAAAATAAAGCATAAGAAATGATAGTTTATCACTTAACTAAGAATTATTCGAACTAATGAGACCTTTACCTTTACGGAAATAGCTTTATATTAAACACCTATCAAAATGTTTTATTGAAATAATGAGAGAAAACCTTCTCCTCCTGAATAATTTTCAAATGGTCGTTTGGACAATTAAGAACTGAGACGACGAACGGCGTTCAGTCCTCCATTAATAGAGATACCTGCATTCACCCTTCTTTTAATATCTCTATCAGCCTTCCCATCTCTCGTAATCATCTTATTTAATTAAACGCGAATTATTTTGATTGCTCCTTTAAAAAATATAATTGTTATATATCATAATATTTAATCGGTCTTCTGAGGATTACACGTCCAAGAGGAGTCCATAAAATTATTACGATTTTTATTCAGTTTCCATAGTTTCGAGTCTCAAAAGCAAAACTAAGCGGTAAGAAACGCTTACAATTTGTACAGAGTCAATGGTTGTTCAATACTATGATTTCTGCAGGCTCTGTACAGTTCGCATAGCTTCTGAGAGACTTAGTCTTGCTACAATGGACTCCTTTCGCTGGTCGCTTAAGATGAAACCGAGTGTGTCAGCGGATTATTAAGGAGATTGCTTCCGTTGAAGGAGATCAGATTTTCATTAAGATCCCGTTTGGTCGTAATCTGGCACGCTTTTTGACGTCTTTGAAATATTAATTTAGGCTAGATTATTTTTACCCTAAAATTCAATACTCTCTTTTCCCCTCGGGATTTTTAAATAGATGTTTTATTTGAATATTTATTTTTAATTTAATTTTGTGAAGGCAAGATGAACCTGCAGAAATTACGGAGTGGTTAATTATTGATGGATTAAGTCCTAATGGATTAACAAGTACCAATTTACAAAAATTAGGAGATATTTTCAATTGATTTATATTTATTTTAGATTATCTAGTCGATAAATTTATTAAAGATTTGTAGATCAGACAAAGTATTTTTAAAATATGTAGAGATAAACTGAAGTGTATTTATGAAATGCAAGAATGCCGTACAGTTGTTTTCTTTATCCCAGTCTGCTTGAAAACATCAATGAGAAATCAAATTGAATTTTCTATAATAAAAAACAAAGAAGGTTTACGGTTTTCGGATATCCGTATAAAGATTATAAACAGAGCCGGGTGAAGAAGTCTGAATTTAACAATCTTTAGTAATTATTAGAAGAAAAGGTTTTGACTTCCTGTGTCCTATGAAGACATTCCAGTAATATGTTGAGCCACTTCAGGCTGTGTAATTTTGGACAACGACTTTCTCAACATTAATTAATATTGCGAGTGGCGCAAACAGACAACCACAAAAATGTGTTTAGAGATTTAATTAATTTAATAACATGTTACGTATTAAAAAAAGTGAATACATTCTCAAAACTAGCTTCTCAAGAATTTGGCATTAACAATTTGAGAGTTCAAAAAAGCAATTAATTTAATTCATAATTTCTAACAGGTAATTAATTTTTTTTAAATCGTGTAGGTTATGGTAATATTCTATACCTTATGAATATTCCTATCATATCAATTTTTTGTTTTATTGGTTTGTAGCACATGTAAATAAATGTGTGTATATACTTGCTTTTTCATGTTATATTTTTTTTCAATTACTGTTTCTGGTATTTTTATTTAAACTCAACATTCATCTTTGCTACTGTTTAAAAAATTTAATAACAGGAACCTTTGCTATTATGTTATGTATAATCCTACTAATATTATAAAGGCGAAAGTTTGTATGGATGTATGGATGGATGAATGGATGGATGTATGGATGTTTGTTACTCTTTCACGCAATAAATACTGAACGGATTTTAATGAAACTTTAAACTAATATAGCTCATACATCAGAATAGTCTATAGGCTATAACTTAGCTCTGGAATTATGAAATTTGTATATAATTATACGTTTATTGTCCAGACCCAGACGAAAAGTGAAGCGTTGTTATGTAATTTTTTGACATGCGCTGTCATGTTGTTATTTGTTCAGGTTGCTATGGAGATCTCTTTAATAGTTAAGATTTACAGCGCGTGTTTGGTTGTCACGTTGAGAGTGGAGGGTGAGTGGGCGGGGGGGAGCGTGAGGGGTAGGGAGAGTGGGGGGTGGGAAACTAAATGAAAAATTTAATAAAAAAGCTCAACAATTAATTAAAAGTTAATTAGTTATAAATAAATACATTTTTATTGAATTAACTTTGTAGCGAGTTGGTTATGTATAGGGTGGTATCATTGTTTTCTACGTACTAGCCACCCCAGAGCTTCAGGAAAGTTCGGTTGCCGTCTCAGCGCGGCCATTGCAATTTCGGTATTTGTGTCGACCACACATGTATCTTAGAATTAAAAAACCTTCTGATTAAATTGTCGCGGTTGAATAAAAACTTTTGAATAAACTAAAGTTATAATAAACGTAATCACTAATCGTCAATTGTTATTATTTTTATATATTCCCGCGATCTTTATAGGATGGTGTGCCTAGGTAAGTTATCTCATCTCAGCAAAACTATAACTATTGAAGGTTATACCAATAAATGTAATATATCATTGAAAAGATAATTCTAATTAATCTTAGTGAAACGTGTCTAACATGTCCACTCTCGTGATAACGACATAAAATCGTAATGATAATATCATTTATTTTCCTGAAATTAGAGTATAAATATAGTTTCTTTAATGTTGCTAAAAAAGGGATATATGTGAGATTTCCGTTAAAGCATTGTAGTCTATATTATAAAAGTTAATATAAATAAGAAATTCATAGGTACTGATACATGGCAATGAGAACAGCAGAAAAAACTGTATATACATTTATATGAGATCCCAGGCGTATTTCTAATAAAACTGTGAATTCATCTTTTCCAAAAGAGGTTGTCGTTTTTCAGAGTTGACCATTTTTATATTTTAGCATAAAATGACTATATCATACTAAATGCAGATATGTGCTGCGTATCGGTAGAAATAAACAATATCCCTTCCAATGTAAAAGAAATAGAATATAAAATGTTGGGAGGGGTGGATTCGTTCGTTTGTCATTCCTGGATACAATAAACCTCAGATGTTTACCCACCATTCATAACAATTTCCTTTACAGAACTTCCTCTCATTATAAAGACGGTCCACAAAACATCCCCAAATTAACACGGACTGCGAGAAAAAATATTTTCTTCAGGGCCTCCTTTGTGGAGCTAGTGAAAAAAAATACCCACACAGATACTTACATCCACATCGAATCCCGGCAAAGGAAACACCTTGGTGTGTGGCAGCTCCTTGGGTATGTAGCGGAAAAACTCCAGGCGTCCCTTGTACCACTTGAGGCTGTAGAGCGTATCCTGCTCCATGTCGTAGCGGCACTGCAGCGATACCGTGTCGCCGGCTGCCGCAGCCTCGGGCACGGACACCTGGACGTCCTTCAGGCCCGGTACTCCTGCAAACAACATTATTATTAGATTCTCATCCACTCCTTTCTATAAATATTCGCAGTCTACACCACTGTCCAAAACACGCGACCACCTGGTGGGATCATTTTTATTTTATTTCTTATTATTTTGTTGTATAATAATAATCAGCAGTTTGGCATGTTTTCTCCAATCACTGAATCCGAAAGTTCCATCGGGACTAGATAAGAATACAATATCAAGTAAGTAACAAAATCTTTCAGATTAAACATTTATTTTGAATGTAGTATGTAGTAAATATATGAGCAATACTTATGGAAAACTTCTAAATGCAAATAGAAAGCTTAGTGTCTCTCTATAAAACTTTTTATATCATAATAATGTCTGACTATAATAGAAAAGAAGATGGGTTTTTTAAGTGTATAGGTGAGGGCTCGATGTCATGTCAGTTGGTGACAGATATAGCACAAGGTGACACAACAATTTTGACTTATCATGACAAATACAGCACTACGTTGCCCGAGTGGTAAATTTATTAAATATTTATTTTGTAAGAGTTTGAGGATACTTGTGCACTGTTTTGTTCTAACATGCAGCGCCAAAGTATTATTCTTCCTTTACCAGACTCGGTCGCTTTGCTCGGAACCAATTTAAACGTACCTTCATTGTAACTGGCACTCTCCTGTATCCGACAAGTGGTGTATGATAGAATTTCCTACTTCAAAAGGGTATTGCTTTCACACTGTGGACTAACCTTCTTTGGGGATAGGTATTATAACAATACTGAAACGGACATTGCGCTCTTGTGGAAGATATGATTTCAGGGGTACGTATGTAGTACTTATTTAATTAATTGATTTTTTGCTGCATAGTTTGCCATACCTAAAATGATGAATATGGTTTTATTTCTGATTAATCCTGAACTTTTGTGAGTTAGTTTTAGTACAAAGGTTTTTCATTATTTCTGCATTGGGCCGAAAATTTTCAAAAGGTGACTTATGTCAATATGAAAATTTTACTAAACATTTGAATGTTTGAGTTTATTATGATGTTTTGTGTGCATTATGATGTTTGATATTATATCAAGAAATGTGGTTTTTAGGGACATGCCGGTATGTAATTACAATATTTCGTGAAGAAAAAGTTACATTTTTGGGTTATAAATGTAAATGTAATTAATATAATGAATTCAGAGTGTCTTAATTTGACGAAATATTATTATCTTTGTTTCAAAATAATCGTTATTTGTGGAAAATATTTCTAAATTTTTCTAATTTATAGATACGAAGTTAAGTAACTTGTTTTATTGGAGAAAGAATTCAATTTATCACTAGTCATTATTCATTTATCCGTTTCCATTATTATTTAATATACTGTTTGCACACAAAAAAGTGCCTATTAAAAACGTTTCTTTGGGATTGGTACTTTGGAATAGGTATTTTATTTACGTTTTTAGATTTTCACGCACAAAAGTATATTCATTATTGGTTTGTTAAGCCGTCAGGGCATATGCACTGATGATGGACACTGTAACGCTGTCCAAAACGTTGGCTAAAGAAAGAGGTATCGCAACACGGCATAATACCCCAAAAACAAATAACGAAAAAAAGTAATATTATTGTTTTCATCGATATCAAAAAGTTGATAAATAATGTTAAAGAGGCATGCCTTTAATACCGAAAAATATGTATCTGGGTGTGTCCGCTCTGTGTAGAGGGAAAAGATAGTCTTATTTTTACACATGAGGTCCTAAAAGTTGCATGTGATTTGTAGTTCTGTAGCTATTGGCAAACGTAAAATTAACTGAAATTGGTAGCTAAATTAAGATTTTAAATAATAACTTTCACCGACATTTTTTTAACAAAATACAACAAATTAAAAAATATATTCTTGCACAAAATAATAAATATCTATACTATAAAGATAGATATAAAATCTTGCTTAGCATTCATATTTGGAATTATTTTTTTATTGAATTTAGCATAGCACGAAGTAACTGTAACCACACACACACACACACACACACGTAACCTTTTCGGGCATCATAGCCAGCAACAGAAAAAAATGCCTCTGTACTCAGCCACGCACTCCTTTCCACTAATTGTGATTGGCAAGGAATTTTAAAGAAAAGGAAAATTTTTACATTCCCTTAATAAATTATCTTAACAATACGTCCGTATTTATGTTGTTCAGGATTGAAGGCTGTCTCAGAATTAAATTTGCTATTGATATTGCAGTTGAAATGAAATTTCTAACTTTTTTTAAAAGTTTTATTTACCGCATTTCAACAACAAAATCAGCCTATAGGCGCTTATAAAATCTATTATTTTAAAACATTTTTTTATATTTACTTGATAAATATAACGGACGTAAAGTATCTTAAGGCAAATTGACCTTTATTCCTAAAATAAACGTTCGGTGAAAACACAAAACCTAAACATTTGTCCCAATATTTTACCTTTGATGAGAGATCTAACTATTTAAGATCAAGATTGCCATAGTAATTTATAGAATATTTTAAACTTCACCAAATCCATTACGGCCACAGTGAATTCACAAAATTGTTTGGGTTTAGGCGAACTTCCAGAAGGCTGCTGTGCAATAATTCTACACCCTTTGACCGACCAATCAAATTTTGCTTAATAGCTCTTTTAGACCCCGATTAAAATATAGAAATCTTCATCCCTCTACATTCCCTACCACTCCCTCCTAAATGTATCGAAGAACTTTAAATAATTCCAGACCGTTCATTTGATCTAAGGCAAACTTTGCATCATTACTGATTCTGAATATGATCGGACGTGATAGATTTACTTATCCATCACTTGGGCTATCCCTTTCTCGTATACCTACAACCTAATAAAATGGATCAATGTCATCCATACGAGCATTTATACAGTTCCATTCAGGAAATATAGTTGCTGTACTACCCCAAAAATTCGTACGATATTGAAACGCTTTCTTGACTTACAACTCTAGGAACCTCAGGAAAAATCGTCTCGCCAGCCCCTCTGGTTATTTGACCCTCCTCCTGGTGTTATTGTTATTGAATTAAATTTCAAAACATTTCGATACTACAAAAATGCAAAAAATAATGCCACTCGGTTCTCACTCTATATTTGTTTATCAAAACACAAAGTGTCCTCGTTAAGAAGATTCAGAATTGTAGTGTAGCTTTGAGGTCATTTAAACGGATATCAGTGCACATTAGCTTGTGTCGCTATCTATAGAGAGAGAAAAATTGCCTAATTTTTAAACGTTAGGGGTCTCAAAAGTTGCGTATGATCTGTAGTAAAATGTAGCTATTCGAAATTATG
The DNA here is from genome assembly GCA_917563855.2 of Limnephilus lunatus. NCBI lineage: Eukaryota > Metazoa > Arthropoda > Insecta > Trichoptera > Limnephilidae > Limnephilus > Limnephilus lunatus. The sequence goes on along the minus strand of OU830597.1, from coordinate 64,542,196 downwards.
ATCTGTAGTAAAATGTAGCTATTCGAAATTATGATCTGTAGTAAAATGTAGCTATTCGAAAATGTTAAAATAAATGAAAAAGGCATGAAGTTTTAAAAAAAATATATATTTCGTGATTTGGGAAAAAAATAAATGAAAGGGTCCATTGGTTTTAAGATTTTTAGGTGTTATGCCGCGTTGCGCTACCTCGTTCTTTAGCCAACGTTTCGGACAGCGTTACAGTGTCCATCATCAGGGCAGGGCACATCTACCCTGATGATGGACTCTGTAACGCCGTCCGAAAAGTTGGCTAAAGAAAAAGGTAGCGCAACACGGCATAACACCCCAAAAACGATTAACGAAAAAAAAGGGTCCATATTTTATATTTTGTAGCTAACTTAATTTTTATTCCATAACTGCAGTACAAATAATGTTTTTTTTAACATCACGTGTGATGTGTTTGTTAAAAAATATAAGAGGGGAAAATAACAACTTATTTGTATTCATAAATTTGATTTTTTTAAAAAATTTTGTCAGCTATACGCAGTTTTTAACAACAAGCAAACGTTAAAAGGTTAAATTTTCAAAAAAAAAATTACCCTCATTTAAAAATACTTGTTTTAGGTTTTTCAGATTTTCAATGCATTTTAGCGAACTAATATTATTTGAAAATACTGTACTTATACCGAAATTATCAAACCCAAGAAGCCTATGTTGATAAGGTATCTTCTCAAACTCTGAATACCGTTAAAAACGTGTGGGATTTAAAATTAACTTTTCTGATCAATTCACAAAAAAATTGTCATTTTAATATTTTCGTTCGTAATAATTGATTATATTGTATTTTTTATGAAATTAAAAAAAATATTATTTTAATATAAAAGTACACAGAAAAAAAAATATTTTTCTAAAATAAAAAAGTCTTACAGTCAGAGGTAAGAAATTGTTTATTAAGATTATTGATACATTGACTATCAAGCAAGGTAATTTCCGTTTTAGGTCAGTCATATTGACAAGTTTAGTTCGTATTACATAATAAAATATAGTATACAGGTACCGTAAAAAGAAACATAGTAGGTACATTTTATTACATATCAAGTAAAATAAAAATGAAAAAATTGTATAAAATATTCTACGTATTTCACAATTAAGGATAATAATATCGGCTGTCGGTGCACATGTGATGTGATGTGAAATATTCCTGCATATTCGCATTCCTGCGGTCATTATTTATTCAACAATTTCATTATTCACGTTCACGTTAAACTTTTGCTTTACTGAAAAGTCATGCTTTCCAACCCCCTCCTCCCTTCTCTTTACTAATTCACCCCCTTTTTCTTTTGCGTTAATTCCATACAAGAGGCCCTGAGAAAAAAAAATCCCATCAGAGCTTATGTCTTGTATTGGGATCAAAGATATTTTTGTATTATCTGTGATTGGGATGCTGTGTGAAGGGTATTTTTAGGAAAGGAAGGAGAGGAAGATCTGGGAAGCTAAAATTTATCAGAGTTGAGTAGGAATCTGGGGGTTAGTGAGTCCAGGAGTGGCGTAGGAGGCCATCCCTCCGGCCAGGGCCGGATTTATACTTTTTATACGTGTAGGCCACTTCATTTGCGCCGCCCGTTTTTCCTACTCGGAAGATGCCACCTATCATAATCACTCACTTATAGGCTTTTATAAGGTGACACACAATTTTCAAAATAAATATTCAAATATAAGTTAAGTAGGTATTAAGTTAAGTAGTATAACATTAATTACGCAGATGACATGGTTCTTCTTGCACCGTCACTAAGCGCATTACAGAAGTTACTAAGAATTTGTGAAAACTTTGCAAAAAACCATAACCTGTTATATAATACTACCAAGTCAGTAGTTATGGTTTTTAAAAACAAAAACGAAACCATTCAAACACCCTCAGTATGGTTAGATGACAGGAAAATGAATGTTTATCACAGCGTTAAGTACCTGGGACACATCATCACAGACGACCTTAAGGATATCGAGGATATGGAAAGGCAGAGAAGAGCGATATCTGTTAGAGCGGGTATGCTGTCAAGACGTTTTTACCTATGCAGCCCAAAAGTAAAAAGAATATTGTTCAACGCTTTCTGTACCTCGCTGTATACATCAGAACTGTGGGTTGACTACACTGCATCCCAATGGAACAAGTTAAAGGTTGCTTACAACAACGCATACCGTCAACTTTTCCGCCTACCGAGATACTGCAGTGCTACGGAAATGTTCCTGGAGGGACGAGTGCACACTTTCCGAGCACTTCTCCGCCACCGCATGGGAAGTTTATGGCGCAGACTACGCCAATCGAAGAATGCAATCATCACCGCCATGACTACCTGGTTGGAGTCCCCCCTGATGGCCCTCTGGAGACGGGAGACGATAAAATACCCTCCGTAAACAGCTGCATGAATTAATTTTACTGTTTATTATTATTTTTCTCATGTTGTTCATGCTTATTCGTTTTTTTTTTTTGTTTTTAAATTTATTTATATGTTTTATTTACTTTATTTTTAACATTAACCCATTTTTTGTTTCAAAATATGGAATGTATTGCATTGCACTACCCCTGCATACATTCTGGAATAAACTTTTATTATTATTATTTTTATTATTTAAAAATGAAATAAACGAATGAATCAGCCATAAAGTAAAATTGCAACACGAAACAATTTTAAACAGGAAAAGCTCCTTTCTCCAGAACAATTTGTGTCCGGAGTGCAAAGTGCGATGCGGAGAGCTATATCCAAATTCGGGTAAACGTTGCTACAGAAATTGTTTCCTCAAAAACTTTAAAAGTTTCAGTAATGATGTAGATTCAGGTTTCTCTTCCGTCTTGTTGTGTACACATTCCTGAACTAAATTGTCTTCTTAATCATTGTTATAATATTGTATAAGAGACTGAGCTTTTTATGAAACTGTTTGTATTGAAAGTTCACACATTCTTGTTAAAAAGGAAAAAAAAAATCTTTGAAGTTTACATATTATGCATTAAGCATTCTCTCTAATTTACCTCTCAGTCTAGACATGACATATAACTCTCTCGGCCTAGTATTATTTTGCTATCTCTCCAATCTACTCGTTACGTGTGATCTAGGCATTACCACCAGCGTAGTAGGATTAAACATAAGTACATGGGAAAGGATTAAATACTGGGAATTAGCGACTTTTACAAATGAGATTTAACGTTTAATAGATAAAATACTCTATATATCCACAGTGTTCTTTGTTTATACTCGCACACAAAACCTAACGGCTTACCAAAGCGAGTGAGCGCCGCCCCCTGAACTCTGCCGCCCCTAGGCCGCGGCCTATAAGGCCCATTGACAAATCCAGGACTGTGACCCTCCCACTGTGGTGCGCTGTGTAGAAAAATTCCTGCTGGAAAGGCCAAAAGGTCTCTCTCAACCAGTCTCTCCCGATCCGGCCTGCGACGCAGTTGGTGAGCAGACACATTCGATGAACCTCATACTATGAACCCGGACATCCCTGCAAAGTCACCAACCATAAGTCCAATAAATGGTTCCCGGGTCAGCGTTATCCATACTAACCAACCAAATTAAGGACTCCTTCCCCCTCCTGCTTAATGATGGTTAAAACGATTGTCACTTGGTAAATAAAACGCTTGAAGTGATATTTCACAAAAACGGCGCTCTTTAAATTATCCAAATATTATCATTATTATTATTATTTTGCAGGAGCCCGGATCAATTTATTTCGAACATACTACGCCCCAAGACCGAGTTGTTTGGCGGTCCGTCCTCTCTTCCTTCCCCTGCGGGGAAACGGCGTGATGGCTAGTTAGTTAGTTACTACTCCATTGTCCGGAACTGCTGAAGACAGTAAAAATGCTTAACATAATATTATGTATTCTTTTGGATAATGAAAATCGTCAAATTGGGAAAATTGTTGAAGTTGGTTGTGATGCAGCTGCCAGAAAAAATGAATTATTGAAAGGAGACTTGGAAGGCCGACACTACGTTTAACGTTGAAAAGAGACTTGAAAGACCGACACTACGTTTAATGTTCAGTTTTATTTAAGCATATTTTTTTTATTTGTTGTATTTTGTTAAAACATGTTGGTATACGTTATTGTTTAAAATCTTTATCTAATATCTAACACACTATATAAAGAGGAAAGATTTGTTTGTTTGTTTGTTTGTGTGTTTGTTTGCATCGAATAGGCTCCGAAACTACTGAACCGATTTGAAAAATTCTTTCACTGTTGGGAAGCTACACTATCCCCACATGACATAGGCTATATTATATTTTCAAAAAATTAGGGATCCTTACTAAAACTTCAATAATGTAACCCAGGGTGTAAAAAAATTACCTAAAATATTCTTTAAATCGCGTGCGCTGCGAAAACTATTGATGAAAGAATAAAATAATGTAGCACGACTTTATAGAACACATCATTATTTACAAAAAAGGTCGCGACAGCATATGTCTAACTATTATGGTTATGCCACAATAAGTATTCTTTTATTTTAAAAATTTAATTTAAATGTCGCTGCTAGAAAAAGCTCTTTATTTGTATCTTGGTTTTAATCCTTCTCAAAATAAATAACTTTATATTCAAGACAGCTTCAATACCTTTATTTAACTTTTTGAAATTTTTAATTCGGATATTTAATTAGAAAGATATCACGAGTTTAAAATTGTTAGTATTAGAAAAAAGTTTCGGCTACGGGCCGGGCGGGAGGGGAGTCAAGAAATGCAGTGCCAGGGGGGTTGGCGGGACGGGGGAGCGGGAAAGCGGTGGTGGGGAAGGTGGAAGTGGAACGCTGGAGGGGAACGCACGGGAAAGGACATGTGAGGAGTAACATTTTATTTATTTGAATATGGCATATATTATAAAAGAAAGTCCAAAAAAACGTGCAGCTCGCAAAAACTCAGAAACGAGTCCCGGTTCGATCAAGGGAGTTATATGGTGTGGTAGATCTCTATCCCCCCTAGGGAATAAGGGTATTTTAAAGATATAAGGGCTGAAAGTTTCGCCCTCTTGAAATTTCTAGAACAGTCTTCCGGAAAGTTCTAGAAGGTTCAATAGAGCTGTAGAAAGTTGTGGAAGGAGTGGCGGAGTATGTCGTGGAATGATCAGGAATAGGGAATTGGGAACATCATTGTGCAACATTCCAGAACACTATCTTATTGTCCTGAGCGAAGCCGGGGAACCCAGCTAGTATTTTATAAAGAAAACATTTTATTTTTCCCTATAACAAATAAAATAGACGTATATTGATAATAGTCTTTAATTTAATTTTAATTAATAGTTTTCATTATACCGTCGTTATGGACCCATTATTTTTACGCCCAAATAAAAATGTTTTTTTTCCAAAATTCAGGCCGTTTTAACGAAGTCTAATGAACACTAATTTCAGTTCATTTTACGTTTTCGATAACTACAGATCATACTACAACTTTTGGGACCTCGTTTGTTTAAAAATAAAACCTTTTCTCTCTCCGGAGAACGTCACACCACAATTCGTGTGTTTTCGGTATTTAAGAAACTTTTTTTTTTTTTTAAAGATAGACAAACATTCCCGGATTACGAATAACCCAACAATGTTTGGAAATCTCCTACTACCACAACAGAAAGCCGAAAATGTTGCTTGTCTTGTGATGGAGGACTTAGCCAGCGAAGGAATCGAACCCAAGTGGGACCCAATCAAATCGAAAAGTGGGACCCAAGCGCTATTCCCACTCAACCACTGACCGGTTCTACATTATTTATCGACTTTTCGAAATTGAAGTAAACAAGAAAAACCCTATATCAAAATATGAAGTAACAATCTCAAATACATGTATTTAATGAACACTTTTGTTGTAAACAAACTAAGACTAGACATAATAATGGACATGGAGATATGAATAATAACTAGTGATAACCTAACGCTCGATAACCTACTAGTTATAACTTACTAGTGATTACCTTACTAGTGATAACCTTACCAGTTATAATATAATGTTACACTCGTAACCGTAACTTGAAAATCTAAACTTAACTCATCATTAAATTTAACATCCAAATTCCTTTATTTTCAACGTAACAAATGCACAATAATTATATTAACATAGGCATCATATATTTTAATACTCTCCCCAAAGATGTAAAAAATTAACATATTTCGTATTACTAAAAAAAGGTCAAATTAATCTTTAAAAAAAATTAACAAACATGACATCACCAATCAAAATTTTTTAACTTCATTTCATGTCATATTAAAATTTAACGTCACAACATCCTAGTACTTAAAATTATATTTATTGTACTGTAGTAAATAATTATGAAATAACTCCTAATCCAAGCTCAAGAGCTACCAGTCTTGATTGGAGTAGAAATCCATTAAAATATGTATTTCACTATTTTATTTTTACATATGAATGCTGAAACAATGTTATAAATTAAAAAAAAAAAAAAATTAAAAGCATTTGGCATTTTCAGAATATAAAATTTTTACCATTTGTTATTTCATCTACTGGCATTGTACCTAGCTCTCTCATTCAAAATTTAGGCTTATTAGATTTGTCAAATAACTTATATAAAAATGCAAAAAATAGTAATTTTAAATGCATGCAGGATTACGAAAGACTTTTTAATTTTTTATATTAAGAGGAATATAAACGCTAGAAATATTTCGATTCTCGTGCCTGCAAAATTTGCAATCGAGCGTCTTATTTGCGCGAGGCAAGTAAGCGAAAAAGTGGTTTTTATTTATTTTGTCCATAATTTTATAAGAGTGAAAAAAAGTTAGAACGTAGAAAACCTCAAAAATGGTCTTAGCCATAAAGGGGTATTTTTATAAAAATATTTCTAGTATCACTTCATAGTTAAGTCATGAAAAAACATTTTTTTAAGTGGTTTACGCTAATTTTTGTTGTTATGTAAATAATAATTTTATTGTAATTCCGTTACACAGAAAACCTAGTTAAAGCTTTAATTTATCCATAGCATATTTTTTGATGTTCATGCTGTAAGCCAATTCGTCGTAAAGATTAATCTAAATAGTACCTACATAGGATTTCGCGTATAACTTCACCTTAAGGGATCAGTAGGATTTATCGGTCCAATTAGGAGTTCTACCGAGCCGAACCCTCTGATATGAAAATATCTGGAGTCGGTGAATTATTTTCCCGTTTGGTCTCTGGTAGATTGACGTACTGTTCTTGTATTGTTTTGTATTTATTATACTTATATAGTGCACTTACATAGCGTATATTGACTAGATGATCATTTGTGGAAAAGTGTGTGGAAGGATTTAGTTTTTCCTGCGGGGAAGATTTAACCCGGAAATAACATCTGAAGCACCAAATAACTTGAATTCTTTCCCCAATAAAACAGGTTAGTTATCCTCGTACCGATAAAAAATCTCTAAAATTATCTTACAAACTCACCAATCCAATTACTATCCATGAAACATTTTATTGTAACACATTTTCAAAAGGTTAACCTTTCATAAATTCAAAATTGTTCTAAATGTAATGAAACTTCATAATGCGTTGAAATTTATTTAAATTGCCGCGTTTATCTGCGCTCTAACTGTGCGCAATAAAACAAAATTATATTTCCCGGTAACACATGTCCTCGCACCGGGAAAGTTTTGGAATCACTGTTGTCTTTTCTTATTAAACAAAATTGAACGTAGGTGGGCACGTTTCTACATATTATTTTATTTTACATTAACTCCACATAGGAGGCCCTGAGTAAAATAATTCTCCTCAGGGCCAGTGTCATCTTTGGGGATGCTGTAATGAGGGTCTTTTTAGGGAAAGGAAGGCGAGGAAGTCGTTGGAAGGAAAAATGTATTAGGGGTGGGTAGGAAACTGTGACGGACGTATGAAAAAATCCCCCCAATGCGGGTAAGGCGATGTTCCGAGAGTCCTGCTGGAGAGGTCTACATTGTGTGTTTCTACATTGCGTGACGTTTGTCCTATGTAGAACGCGCCACAATCATTACAATTAATTTTATAACTAGAATTAAAGAACATTTAAGATGCCTAACAAGTTCAGGTTTTTCGGAATTCGCAGAACATTTAATTAATAATGATCACACGTTTAACCGGGATACGGGTATTAAAGTGCTACACAAAAATGGGATAGGCTTAAGATTAAATAATTTAGAGGCGTTGGAAATTAAAAAATCGGTTAATTCAAAGGCCGACATCATCAATAATCAACTTAATTTAACATTCAGCCCTATTATAAGTATGTTTCCCGTTATCCCACACTCTCCTCCCCCACTTCCCTCCCATAACTGACGCACTGTCCCACTCTAATTTACTGTCTCTTTCTTTCTTAACAATTTATATATATTATAAGTAAGTTTCCCGTTATCCCACACTCCCCTCCCCCGCACGACTGTCGCACTGTCGCGCTCTAATTTACTGTCTCTTTCTTTCCCGAACAATTTTGTATATATATATATGTATATTACTCTGTACTTGTTAGTATTTTTATAACAGTCCTGAGGATGGTACGGAGGTACCGAAACCGGTAGACTATAAAATATCAATAAAGTGACCTAAAACAAAGTATTTTCTTTTTATTTATTTAAAATGTCAAGTCACAATGTGTTTGCTTCTTTTGAAAAAAAAAAAAAAAAAAAAAAAAAAAAAAATCTATCCCATCGTTATCATTGTTATCAATCTCAATTGTTTGTTAATCGCTTTAATTGCTCAATATTATATCTTAAAAGATAAATCACACATACATAGCTATCGACTTAGCTATGGACTTACGTGGTTTATCCTTTGGGGTATAGATATTTGACTTATATAACGTTAAACGTGTTTTTCACTTCATATTTATCTATACTATACACATGAATATTTCTATCTGCAACACTAAGGTGGCTCGCGAAAGCTCGATTATACAGATTTAGAATATCAGATATCCAGGTAACTTTTCTGAAGCAATTCATACCATTCTACATCTGTCGGATCTGCCAGATCTGCCCTGATGATGGACACTTCAACGCTATCAAAAACATCGGCTAAAGAAGGATGTAGCGCAACACGGCATAACACCTAAAAACAAATAACGAAAAACAATTCTCGTCTACTTATTTTATGTTTTACAAACTAATCGCGCAATGCACTTCCCTTGAGCGTGAATTATGTCAAATAATTTTGTCTGTTTTGAAAAACGATTTTTAAAATTTCTTCTAAATTTAAAGTAAAACGACAGAACTTTATTCCGTGACTTCGTGTCGCGTCGTTTGCATAATATAATAAAATAAATTGTTGTAAGAATTTCATTGAAGTTCTTAATGCTGTGAATCCTGAAAATCGTGTTCTTTTATATACCATAAATAGATTTTTGTTGTTGAAGGAAAAGATTTGTTTGTAATTAATTACTTTGTTCCAATTTGAACTCAGCGCTACTATAGAAGCGTTAAGACTAAAATTAACCTCGTTATGACCGTGCAGTATTATACAATAATACAAAATAGTACGATGTAGCCACATTCCAGATTGGAAGATACTCTCAGTATCGCCTTGGTGTAAGGCCACCATTCAGAATCGAAACATTGCTTGAAATGGCTTTAGCCGTGTTTAGTGACCAGATCTGAATAGCCAGATACTTCCCTACTTTCCTCTTCCCCATCTTCTTCTCCTCCCCTCCTTCAGGCGATTAGGAGCAGTTAGGACTCTTGTGCGGTATTCACAAAAAAATTGAAAAGTTGTAAATTGAAAACTTTAACATTATTTATGTTGCGTTAAACTAATAAGTTTCTTCAAATTATTGTTTAAGTGGATTTTCGCAACTATTATGATTCATGATTGATGTTTGTTTGTCTTTACAATAGGCACTTATAACGTTGAATTTAGTTGTCAACTGTTTAACTTATACGTTGATAAACCAACAAGCTGTCTGAAAAAAATCATAAGCTATAGGCGACTTGCATGGATTTCATAATGACTTGGAAAAAATCGTGTGGATAGATTTTTCTACTAAGATTACGAAAATGTTACTAATAATTTTTAGAAATAATTTTTTTTTTTAAATAAATAAATCCGTTTTTTGGGCTCATGACGTCACTACATGAAAATTTTCCGTCTCCGATAAAATTCAATTAATTTTTAAAATTCCACATTATTTTTTTGTTTTAATAAAGCAACACTTTGTTTTCCGGCGAATTTTTTAATTTGACACTTAAAATTCACTAGATTTATTGTTTGTACTCTGCGAACTTATCGTTTGGTTTGACGTTTTGACTGATATTACGAAGTGAACATCGTACATATTATGACTCCTGTAGCTGTCGTAGAAGCGTAATGGTAATGGTGCTGATTTTAACAAAATTTTATAAAATTATACTTAACAAGTACCTATAAGTTTATTACACTGATTGGTGAATACCTTGATCAATAAGATTATCAAGGAAAAAAATATTTATGATTTATGAGATGTAATATTTTTGGTATATCTCGTTATTCTACTGTGCCATTCGTGTGGAATACGTCGTTTTTTAAAAAATGATTTACGGCTATGTAATTATCGTTTTTTCACACCCATAAAATTATGTCCCGTCTTTCCGGTTTATAAAAAATGATCCGGTTTTCGTATTGAAATTTTCAAAAAATCACCAGGGTTTCAAAAATGGGATTAAAAAAAACGGAATGTCTTAGAATATTTTCCTATTTGTGGCCTATTCTATCGATCACGGAAATTTGAAATGCTGTAAGGATAAAAGGTTAATTATTCAGCAGAGCGAAAAAAGTTTATCATATTTCCTGTTTTTGTACGCCTATAATTACATAAATTAATGGTATTAATTTTGTATTATAAAATAACATTGAATAGGTCTTTCCGATTAGTAAACAAAGTTTGTAAATATATATTTTTTTTACATGAGCTCCACACAGTAGACCCTGAGGATAATAATTTCTCTCAGGGCCTATGTCATCTTTGGGGATGCTGTGTAAAGTTTTTTTTAGGAAAGGAAGAAGAATAGAGTTCTGGGAAGGAAAAGGGTTTAAGGAGTGGGCAGGAATCTGGGGTTCAGTGTGTCCCAGTCATCCGCCTCCAAGACCTAGACAAACTTCACCCAATGAACCCGGGCACCCCTGCTAAATCACCAAACATAGCGTAACCACTTGGGATAACCTATGGCAGAGGTTTTGGTTATCCAATAAAGGTTCCCAGGGCGGCGATATCCATTCCCGCCTCCCAAATTGAATTTATTTTAAAAATATTCTTAAAATGCACGTTGTAAAAGACGCAGTTCTTTTCCTAGAAATGTTTCGACCAAGCAGACCTTAATAGAAACCAAAACTTTTGGTTTTATTATTTGAAATTATTATTATTATTTTATATGGATTATTCATTTGTTTTTGGGGTGCTATGCCGTGTTGTGCTACCTCCTTCTTTAGCCAATGTTTCATGAACACTGTAACGCTGTCTGAAACGTTGGCTAAAGAAAGAGGTAGCGCAACACGGCATAACACCGCAGAAAGAAATAACGAAAATACTTTTGAATGTGAAAATCTAAAAACGTATCTATTAATTTATTATTTAGTAGCTGGTTCCCGGAATGCGTTGTAATACCATATTCAAAATACATTGTTATTTCTCCCTGAGCATGATCACCTTTTACATGCGTCTCCGTTCCCCTCCCGCATCTCCTTCCTAGAGCTTTAAAAATTACAGCCTATATGTTATTCTGATATATGAGCTATTTAATTGTAAGGTTTCATTAAAATCCATTTAGTCGTTTTTGCGTGAAAGAGTAATAAATACACATACATCCATACAAACTTGCGCGTTTATTTTATTAGTGAGATTATATTGTAAAAATCTTTACAACATTTTAAATTTCCGCTGTCGATATGTATTAACAATATGAAAATTAAAATAAGATAGTTGTACACCACTTTTCACAAATCAATGCAAAGGATTGTCATACAAGATGGCTGTTAGGCAATTTCCCCTCAACCTAGATTTGGCTTCGATGTCGTTCATACAAAATCGCACTTATACTTTGTTCCTATTTAAAAATTGGCTTCTCTTCAGTTCCATGCCTTCACATCATTAAACAATTTGGAGGTAGGAAAACACTAAACATTTCCACTCTTTTTTTAAATGTAATTCATATTTTGTTTGGTCAACATTTCGCCAGGAGAAATTTCGGGATACCCCAAGTATCCGAAATAATTATTTTCTTGGCAGATTATACGAAAGTAATCAAAATAAACCAATGTGAAGGCAAAAGGCGCAGCCTTTTTTCTTCGGTCACATGAGGGTTAAGTAAATTGGCTGAGAAGTGGAATTTCCTATTCCGCTCTAGTTGTCCTACGGATTTCGGGTCACATCCTCAAACTGTCCCACTTTGTCTAGAAATTTAATTAAACATTTTTGTTTCCCTCTACTCGGATCCGAAACTAATTTAGCTAATGTATAAACATTGGAATGTGCGGTGGTGAAGCGAATGAAGCGCAATCTGTTTTATTAACTATTTAACATGACTACTAACAAGTAATCAAAGATAAATAATAATAAAGACCAGATACCCTTGCAGCCATTCAGAATCTAAACGGTGCATTGCTTAAAATTCGAGTCAAGGCAGAAGAGCCAGGTTCTAACTCATTCTCCAACTCTTTTCAGCCTCACAATATTTCCCAATAATTATTGTAACTGATTCCATAGTCCCACTGCCTACGGGCAGTTGGTATTTTTGTGGTATATTCACATTAAAAATATAAGCCTCTGTTCACTTACACTCGCCTAACATCGTTGATCTTCAACCAACTTGAATTTCGTGAACACAGTTTTGTACTTGAAATTTAAGTCTTGATTAGGAAATATTTGGATCACGAAACGCTTGCAAAAGGCACTTCCTGTTTTATTCTTTATTCAATGACACATCTCATATTTCTTTACAAAAATACTTTCATAATGAATATATACTAACAAAACAAATCATTTCACTACCCTTGATTTGGGTCTAGAATCAATAATTAAAAAATATATATATCCCCTTAAGTTTTTTGATACAGCAGTGAAAAATCACGAGATAATTATTTACGGAAATGTTATGTTAAAAATAAAATTTTATAGGAAAAAATCCATTTCGCAACTGTCACTTTAATTTATTACACATTAAATGTGGTCTTTATTTCGAGGGTAGTAAAAAAACCTGCTGAAGAATACATTTTCGCAACTGTTACTTTAATTATACATGTCACATTAAAAGTGATCTTTATTTGAAGGGTTGTAAATAAAGCATCCCTTATCTTTACTGTTACGCGTGATGAGTTTTTCCTTTTATGTTCACCAGCACGTAACCTTTTATTCGCTAAGAAAACAATTTATTCTTTACTACCGTAGTTTCGTTGTCTCGCAATCATTTGCTAAAACAATTTACGTGGAAATATAAAATAATAGTTCAGGATACGGACGTCTGCCCAAGTTGAAATGTTAACACATGATTAAACTCGATGTTCTCGACTCAAAGCGGACATAATCTCACAAAATAAGGAGTTGGGTTTTGGTCACAAATTAGTTGGGGGGTTCTATTTTTCCTACCCGACTTCACTCAAGTTCCATTTAGTTTAGTTATTATTTTTCCTTCAAAATGAATTACTGTGAATCAGGCATTATAATGTTTCATATATTTGTTTACATTCAAATTGTTATTTCACGGCTTTGGAGCATTGTTCCACAAAAACTCCAAATAAGGAACTCCGGTAAAAAAAATACTATGGCTCAAACAATATGCTCATAAAGATACATCAACTAACTTTGATTCTGAATGATAGCATTTTACTTTGTTATTATGCGTAGAATTAATAAATCATTACATATTTAATTTTTTTTTATTTAAACCTTATGAGATTTAAAGATCCTGTGATTGGTCGTTGGCTTCTAACAGATTTTAGTCCGCTCCTGCAGGTGAGTCGGTCAGCATTGTAATGGTCCGCCACTCTTGGCTTTTGACTCCAATTGTGATGAACCCTACCTAGCTGATTTACTTTTCTAAGCTTCTACCTCGTAGTTTAAATCTCGTAGCTCCTGTCTCGTAGCCACGCTCATAATTCTACCCTTATGTCCTACTGATCACACCACTAGGTATGATGGCCTGACTCAACCCTCCTTTCGGTTTATTTCTACCTCAGGCTCGTGATTTCTAAACCCCTATACCTTATAATCTAGCTAAACCTACCCTATCTTCTTAAATCCCTGCGATTTTCTCACAGTAATCAAGATTTAAGATTTTTGTTCACATTATTTCTATAATCTGCGTTGTGTAAATTTTTTGTTTTAGATTTTACATCTGTTTGCATACTTAATATGCACACATATGTAGAGAAGATAATGTATTACGTGTGGTAACCCATAGATTCTTTTAGAGAAAGGGTGAGAATTTTCCGATCAATTTATTTATTATTATTTTAGAATATTTAACCGAGTTTGATAAACTACCCCCGCCCTAAACCTTGTGTCTATTTGATTTCCATAGGAATTTAGTGTGTTTATTTAATTCTTCCTATCACCGCTGATACATCGATAACATAAACAACAGTTAATAAATTAAACATTTCAAGAAAGCAAACCTTACCTTAGGATGATTGAACTCGAAGGTCCAGTTTTCTCAATTGAAGTCCTTGTCTGCAACTTCTCCTAACATAATGTGTTTGTAGTCATAGTTAGTGCTTTTGGTTAGTATTCGCAAAATTGTTGAAAGAGCAGGAATGGGGAGGGGATAATATGTTTGCTTAAAAAGTCGGCACCTCCGCTAACCAAGTGAAAACCGATGAACAACAATTTCAAACCGGATTCTCCCAAGTACGTTTGCTAAGCTTATCCTTAAGTCCGAGTTTTACTCTCTTCGACGAGCGTCTCTTGTTACGAAAGGGGCTCTTCACGCCAGATGGGGGAATACCAAGTCTTCATGCCGTTTTTCTGCCTCACTCCGACTTCCATCTCCGCCGGATTGAATTTAACTCTACTGAGTCTAGAAGGGGTATTTCATGTCTTCCCTTATCATGCCTCTATCCGTTAAATGTGGCGTAAGCTTGTGACGGGCAGATCCTTCCTCCCACGTAACCGACCCAGCGTTACATTCCACCTCTGACTAGCTGACATAAAACTCACCTCGTGAACCTTATGTTTGCTTTCAGGTTCGACAAGACTCACGGTATGCAAATAACCTGTGGCTTTAATGCCGCGTCAGCGTACTGTCCGCATACGTCCTTCCTCTTCCCCGCATGCCCACCTCGACAATACCGCCACAAGATCAAAGCCGTCCGTTCGAGAAAGGTTGACACTTACATTTCCAGATGGCTCATACCTACATACAGAAGCCTTGAAGTTTACGTTCGAAGACAAGTTAGGATTCAGGACTGTATGAGTATTTGAACACCAGTGTTGTTTAAATGAGGTCACTAGCTCCTCGTGTGTTAGGTATTTAGGATAATGGGTATTTATGGGTTCTTGGATACCTACTTCCTATAAGAATGATTTAAATATGAGATAAATCAAGTCGACATTGAATCAATGACCTCCTGAATAATTGTGATGTGCTCTCTTAGAGTTTGAAGCTAGTCGCAGTACTTTACTTTGCGAAATTTTTGCATGCTGAATCAATGCTACCTATTGGCGATCGCTCTAGTAAAATCAAGTCGTTTAGAATTGAGTGAATTTAAACGTCAATGTCGCCTTCACATATTGACCGCAGATTTCATCTCAAGCTATAATTGATAAACTTGTCCCTGACGTTAAGTTTTGTTTTGTTTATTCGTTAATGAATTTAGGTGACTGGGTCAATGGATGGCCTTGAACTCAAATCGAAATTTTGGTACACTATCGAAGGTCATATAACCATACCCTAATCGTGCTAGTGAAAAGAAACGATAGGTATTTATCTTACAAATACGCTAAGATACCAAAATTGATTTAGTGATGCGTTTCTATCTAATTATGTGTTAAGTATTTGTTTAGCAACATTTCATTCTGTATGGGAGGTGTGACATGCGAATGCTAATAAATTGGTTAGTTATTTATTTACCCTTACTTGGCGTTACGTCCATCAGTGTCAGGATATCCACAGGAACCTGTAAAAGCTTAAATATTGTAAGGACTCACCAAGCTCTAATGTCTTAATTTCAGCTCCCCCGGGTTACTATCATCGGCGAGAAATTTATTAGAGCATCCAGACTACCTGTGTAACTTATCGCACTTTTATTTCGACTTCCCACTTTTAACGATTTAATCCTACAAGATCCGGAACTCATCTCCTTCCTTTCTCCTTTGAATAGATCTCTGATGTAAAAAATCCTCACGTTTTCCTTTAATATCTGCCGTTATTATTGAAGAAGAACGATCCTATCTAATTAACCCCGACAACCCTCACCTCCCTCCCCTTTCCTTCCATATTTGATTCCAATCTAAAGAGGGGAATCGATTCTTAATAATCGTTCGCTCGAATATTATTTTATTATGTGGTATATAACTATACCTATTTACTCTTTAATAAATTAATTTATTAATTTGAATTTCCTTTAAATTTGTATTATTCCACTTTATAAAATATTTAAGTTTTATTTATTTTTTCTCAATTTAAATTATATATTTTTTTTTCATAACAACTAAAGATTTTCTTTAAATTTGAATTATTCCACTTAAGGACAAAGCTAAAGTTTTATTTATGTTTCCAATTTGAACTAGAATCCCTTTGTAATGAATAACTAAATATTATTCGTCACTCAGATTACAACAAAACTGAAAGAACCCCTTCCACTTTATTTTATAACACTTTTGTTTAGCAGCAAATTAATCACTTGGATTATTCATTTAAACTTTGGCTAAGTATTTTCCAGATTTCGGATCAATTATTATTATTGCGTTGTCACCTAACGATAATTAATATCTCGTAATAAAATTTCCAACTTTCGACCTAAACGTAAAATTTTTTATTTAATGAAACTTATTAGACTGTAATTTTCTTTATATAACCTCGGACTAAATAACTCTATTTTAACCTTCATAGAACAAATTTAAAGCAATTCAAACACACTATATTAAACTCCTCCCGCATTGAATTTGTAATTAATTAATTAATTATTAGATTTTATTGAATCGGAAATTATTGCAAACACTGATTTTAGATTTATTATAAGATCATACACTCCGTTAAATTGCACGATTAACCCTATCCGGGCACTTCACTCCCTGTTTTATCAAAGTATAAAACTGATTGTAGACTCTATTTTACCACTGAATTTTTAAAGTATAAAGCTGACTTTATTTTTCCACTGTATTTTTAAAGTATAAAACTGACTTTATATTTTCCACTGTATTTTTAAAGTATAAAACTGACTACTTTTCCACTGTATTTTTAAAGTATAAAACTGACTACTTTTCCACTGTATTTTTAAAGTATAAAAACTGATTCTAGACTCTATTAATTAATTACCAGGGTAATTCTCACAACATGCGCGACGTTTTAATCAACCTTGCCAGTTGTCGAAGGACCCTGAATCATCCCCAACACGCTAATTTATACCCATCACAGCTCCAAAAGGGCATAATCGTATATTCCTTGACGAGGAATTATAATCTGTAATCACTCGAAATTTTTGAAAACCCCATCTCGTTATTGTATGTTCCTTCATAAGCTCTTTCGATTTTGCCTCTTCCTAAATCTCGGTTCGTCCCACAACTTTGTCTCGCTTTTCTAAGGTTTTTAGTCCCGGACTTAGTAAGCTGCCATCCAGTTTGCCCATTTTCCACATGTCTTCTGTCTTCATAATATGTTTTATAAACATGGTTTTAATCTTGTTTTTTTTTTTCAATTTTGAACATGCCCATAAGTGATCTGCTAAAACTGTGTTTTAATTGGCATAAATATTAGGGAAAACGTAGATTCTTCAGTCTCCTAGTTTTAAACGCTAGTTGTCCTGTATAAATTTCCACGAAAATTATTTCTTTTCCCCTAGTCTACGTAAGCAATTATGTCTCAGAACCGTATTTCCATTATTTATGTGGCATATTCAACTTTTCCATTTTCCCACCTAATTTTCCTTCAAGTAACGGTGTTTTAACAACTATTCTTAAATGATTTTCCCTTCGTTGTTAATAAGGAATCATATCCTGGTTCCGTATCTACTCTACTTATAACGTTTTGAGTTTTTCCCATTTCCTTATCTGAGTTTTCCGGTTATGTCGGTTTTCCGTTCTCTCCCCCCACTCCTAACCCAATGATCCCTTATTGAAATTTGACGTTTGCCTTTTTGCCGTGATTCCATCTCCCGCTAAAACCCTTTTTTCCTTTTTTGATATATTATTTATGGTGTTTTCCGGCCCACTAACTATTCCTATCCTGGGATATCTGTCAAGTTAACTACTTCGATCAAATTCCGCCCAATTTTCCATCTCTCTCTTGTTCAAAATCCCATAAACTGCAATCCCTGACGTGTGTATACATTACGATTTCTACATACTTGGCGATAAATCCATTTTAATGTGTTTATAATTAAATTTTACGGAAATTCTATAATCTAAATACTAGGTAAGAGCAATGTTAATTTTTATGACCCTTTTTAATGGATAATGGGCCTTAAATAAACAAAAGGCATGTTCGAATATTCCTTGTTTATATCAACAATATACATGTGGGGTCGACAACCGTTATAATGTTTCATTTTCCCTCGCAGTCTCGTGTAACTTTATGTTATGATCCCTATTTTAATTACGTAAAATGACTCCTTTTTATGAATTAAATCTATCGCAATGTTTGCAGTATTTCCACCCCCCCCTAGGTATACTATTCCAATTCCTTTCCAAGCACCTGCTACTGCACCATACCCTTGTTTCGTCCTCTTGTTCAATCTCTAAATCTCAATCTCAAACTCTAAATCTTTTTGAAATTTTCCTTCCCAATTCGCTTTCCTAATCTCTCCGTTCCATCTAGAATTGATAACAATAATTTTCCATTGTGTTATGTATATTCATTTTCTTTTCGTACGTTTTTCCTCGAATTTAGCCTCTCGGCCGTCATATGTAGTTATTCTATAATTGAGAATCCTCCCGCAAGCATGCCCCGTTGTCCCCGCGTTTTCCACTCAATATATTACTGATAAAAAATTTTATCGTTATCCAAGTGTGTTTTTCCGCAACTAAAAACGCTCTAATGCACTCGAAACTAAGGTCTCCCGACCCCTTGAAGGTACCCTTTATTAATAACACTACTTGGGTTCGTTGTACTAAAAACCTTGAATAGTTCGATATTTATCTCTTAGTCCATTCAACCCTGATCTCTGTGGGAACGTCTAGACCATAAATTTCTTCACTAATCACTCGGGTCAAAGTACAATCCTTTGTGTCCAAAATGGGCACGACCTCCTTCTTGCTGATAGGCTGAGTTGATTTTTAATTGCTTTTCCTGCTATTTAATTGGTTGTTTCAACTCTCGCGTTTAAAATCGTCCCTAAACCTGGGGTTCCCGTTAAATATCGATCTCATCACCATCTGTGTATATTTAAGGCAACTATAACAAACACATCAACTTAACAATACCTCTTTTTTTCGAGCAAGTTTTGAATTTGACCATACAGATGTCGTAGCACTGCGCTTTTCTCCTTAGAATAAAAAAAAATTCTCGTAGGCCTTCTCGTAAATTGGAGGTTACCATTCATCACAGCATGTGCATTAATTATCCTGGCGATTTTGCTCGATTCCTCGTTGCGTGACTGGCACACCGTTACCACTCTGAAATGAAAAATATTCATCTTATTTTCAAATTCTTACTAATTATTTTTTCCGGGGTTTGTTGATTTCATACCGAACCGTGAAGAGATGATCTTACTGTTATCCAACAAAATAGAGCTACGTATGACGTCACGCGTACCCCGCCAAATTAGTGTTGGTGGCCTTTGAGAAATAAAAAACTTTGAAAATTATTTAAATTGTGGAAACGACGTTTATAAAAAAAGACTGATATTTAAGTTAAAAGGTTATATATTTCTAAAACTTAAAACTGCAATCATTTAATTTTTGTTTAATACGGGGTGTTTTTATGGACTCGGAACTATAACCTTTGGAACTGCGGCGGCGTCTCTCAGAGAAATCTGCAGACTCCGTACGTCTGCTTTCTGTGGATTTCAAGAATACTGCAGCCTTTTTTCGGCGCATTGTCTTCACTTCACCGATGTATTTCCCTTCTAGTTCTTCTATTGGAAAAGTGGAACGAATTTAGTGCAATGTGACTTCTTCCCTTAAAAGAGTTTTTTTTATTCCCAGTGTAAGAGGTGTGAAGCCTGCAGTTTAAAATATGGTAAAAATTACATGTCCATAAATTACTGATATCACTAGACACGTACTGATTACGGCCAATATGTACCAAATTTTGACGTATCTATACTTTCTGTTTTCCCTACTCATATTTTTTTGCGAATTTTAGACTTTCATAGTTTTATTTACTACTCTTGACGCTTTGAGTCAATCGCTAACACACAAGAATATTCTATAAAATAATTTCGAAAACTTCAAATTGTATCAGTTTCGAGTGACAAATACATAATATTTAATTTAAAGCTACACCATTAAAATTTAACAACTCAGCTCTAAAGAAAATCTACAAATTTTTTCATGAAGAATATGTAAAATGTGTTTCCCAGAATCCATTACTACTGTTCTGCCTTAGTCCCGTGCATACCTAGACATTCCTAGGCAAGAACTGAGAAAATTACAGAAGAAATAGAATCCACTTCTTTTTACAGCTTCATAAAATCCATTATTCCAGGAAAAAGATTGTCTCAAAGTTACAGAAGTAACACCAAAGATAGAGACAGTATCGTTTTCCATATTATCTGACTCCTTTCATTTTATTTTGCGAAATGAATGTTTACTGTGTTGACTGGGAGGTTCGCAAACGTATTTTCATTAAATCTACTGCCGACTCTATTGTCTTTAAAAAATATACATTTACCAATTCTGATGAACTCTTTGTTTTCAAAGGAGAAGAAGGGAATACTCAGAAAATGCGTTTTATTCTAAAATCGTGTATTGTTGTTTTAAAAAAAAATAATGTAAACAGTTTATTCGACATAAAATATTAATGTTTCTTTGTTTGTCCCTTATGGGTTATTGTTACCATACTATTCATCTGATTACAATGAAACTTTGGTGATTTATTTTGCGCACGCCCGCGAAGTTTTCTATATATAATAGAGAGCTCTGGCTTTACGAACTTAGTTTCTACACCATTCATCTGATTGCGATAAAACTTTGGTGATTTATTGTGCGCACGCTCGCATGGGTTTCTATTTATAATTTTGAGCTCTAGCGTTATGAAATTTGTTTAAAAAATTATAATAGGTGGTGCGTGAATAGTTTAAAAAAATATGTGTATTTCATAAAGTTTAGAGGTAGGGAGAGAAGACGGGGTGGAATCCCGGAGGTAGGGGTTTCACAGGACAGGTAGACGCAGGAGCAGGGGAAGGTGAGGAAGGTGGAAGGGGAATGCGCGAGGGAAGGGGACGTGGAAGGAGAACGGGGACGCATGGGAAAGGACACGCAGGGAGAAATAATGTATTTCTTTGTGTGGTATGGCAACGCATGCCGGGTACTCACTAGTACTAAATAAATTTAGGCACATAGCTTTGCCTATATTTATAACCGGACTAGTTTCATGACTTTTTTACCTACCGGCTGCGGCGTGATGGTTGTAAGTTAGTTATGAATAAATTATTGTGAAATACCACAAAATAATCAAATGAAATCTCATTAATCTGATTAATTGAATAATAAATGTCTTGGCTGCGAAACATACGAGAGTGGACCGGCATTAGAAGTGTGGAGGAGCCATTCCGGGCAGCGCAAGACAGAGAGACCTTTTCAAGAGTGATCACCAACGTCGGGGGGGCCTGATAAGGCACATAAAGAAGAAGAACTGAATAATCAAAAAAATGATATGATTCCGCCACCTCCGAACTCGAAGCCGAGGATCGTAAACACTCAATGACGAAAACCGTCCCTTTTTGTGACCGTGATTTTTCAAAATAAGCGGTGTTCCAGGAGTTTTGTGATTATTTACTTCAAAATAAATGATTTTTGTAAAAAGAAACGGTTATCTATTTATTTCACAACAATAATTAATATTTATGTCCCAAATAACTAATTCTTCCTGCTACCTCGGAACAGGCTCAGCCTGGTGAGTTAGTATATACTACAAAACTATTTTATATATTTTAACCAATATATACAAAACCTTCACAAATTATATAATTAAGCCTTCCTCATGAATCACTCTATCTATTGGTGAAAACCGCATTAAAATCCGTTGCGTAGTTTAAAAGATCTAAGCGTACAGATAGCGGGAGCGACTTTGTTTTATACCACTACCATTATCTTGGTTAACTGCTGATGTGGGGGCCGCTCAATCATATCAACAATAATAATATAAAAATACTCCCCTCCCCCGCGCGCGACGCATACGTCGTTTCCAGTAGCCTCGAATTAAGTGACGCTAGAGCCGTAAGTTATAAAATTAAAAATTTTAAAGATAAAATTCTGTAAGTAAATTCATTTAAATTTTTTTGTGGAACTCTCTGACCCATCATCAATACTTACGTGCCTTTTTTAAAGTCTGTTTTTACTATTTAAGAATAAACATTTACAACTTTACTAAAGTTGATTATGTTTATTTTCTTCGAGATGCTATTGAAATATAATAATAAAAGTGAGTTCATTGTTTTTATTTGGTTTAATAGATAATACAGACTGATTTCCGATCTCAAGTGATTTTTACCAAAAATTATTAGGTATATTAAATCCAAATTGTCAAATGTAAGTTACTTAACAATAAAAAATTTAGTTTTTTATTTAAATTGTCAATAAATAATAATTTTCATGGATCTTTCATATATAAACTTTTAAAGTAACACGTCTCTCAGGCCCCGCTGTCACCGTAGCTACGGGGTCATTAAATAATAAACAAACCAAAAAAAAATATCGTAGCGTGAGTTTTTCGGGTGAATGTTGAACATGAAGGTATGGTGCACCTGCTATTCAAAACATCATCATTCACAAATGAAATATTTATTCGTTTACGATTTTACCCAATAAAACGATCCGTGAAACGGGAATTAGTCCACTTTTAATTGCATTTCAATAAATATTAAGCGTTATTTATGTTATGACGTCATTTTATTTGATGAATTTGTACGGAAATGTTTATGGTAAAGCCCTCTTTTTTGGAACGTCAAACATTTATCTCCAGACAAAATAAATTTAATTGTTTTGGCGTAAAAAAACGTTAGCGCTGACCAAAAATAAAGGCTTTCTATTTGTCAGCGCATTTAAAAATGACAAAGTCAGATAATTTCACATTTAGGTTTTATAAATATTTTAATATTTGATGTTTTAAGCCCCAATGTCATGTTGGCATTATGTAATTTATTAGATTCGTAAAAAAGGAAGCTTTAGCTTACTTATTTCCCGTAATCATCTACTTCCCTCCCCACTACCTTCAAAATACCCCATTAAGGCTCCGTTACCGGCCCCAAAAAGAAGAAGATGGAGAGATACGAAATTACGAATGTTACGAGAGGGCTAACATTTACAGCGCCAAAATCGATGCAAAAATTGCGAAAATCTTTAACAAAACACGACTCGTTTAAAATAGAGCAAAAATCTCTTGGGGGCTGACTAAAACAGTATTTAATAACACTGTGAATTTTTTCACACATATAACTCGGCATGTTTAGACCACATATTTGTCAAGTCGCACAAGGCGGTTAATATCATCTCTTCAATTCTCGAAACAAATATCACAGATCATTACCCGACCTTTTATGGACACCATTTCAAAAATACTCCTCTAAACCAAAATTCTGAAAATCTAGAAAAAGTAGACATTGATTATGTAACTCTAAACTCTTTACTTCGGTCAGAAAACTGGGAAAATGTGATATCAATAGAAAATCCACATCTCGCACTAGAGAATTTCTATAAAACTCTGAGAGATCATACTCTTAAAAGTGAAAGTAAAATAGTTGTCACTAACAATAAATTTAAAAAAATTAAGCCTTGGATAACAGTTGGATTAATTATATCAATTAAACAAAGAGATAAATTATATAGAGAAATGTTTAAATATCAAATAGATTGTCAAGAGAATAATCTCAGAACAATGCCTTATCTGAAAACAAAATATCTAATGTATCGTAACTTACTTAATAGGCTAATACGAAACTGCAAAAAGAAATACTATAGTATACAAATTGAAAATGCTAAAAATAATACTAAAAAAACTTGGAATATTATAAATGAGATTGCCAACAAAAAAAGTATGTCTTCAAATATTGTAAATGAGGTTATAATAAATAATGAAATAATAACTAAAAAATCGACCATTGCAGAAAGCTTTAATAACTATTTTACAAATGTAGTAGACGTAGTACTTGAATCATCCGGCATTAATATTAATGATGCTCATATGGAGACTTCTCCTCAATTAGATTCAAATAATGATTCAATTAACTCTATAGAATATTTTTCTCCTATTACATTTAAAGAAATTGAAAAATATATTGATACTCTAAAACCATCCAACTCTAAGGGTAATGATGGATTATCTTGTGATACGTTAAAAAAAATAAAACAACATGTCCTAATTCCATTGCAACATATTTTTAATACATGCCTCAAAAATGGTCATTTTCCAGAGCAATTTAAAATCTCCACTATAATACCTATCCATAAATCTGGAGATAAGAATAAATTAGACAATTATAGACCAATATCTCTTGTTTCAAACCTCTCGAAAATATTCGAAAAATGCATCAAGTTTAGAGTCATTGAACACTTAGAAAAATATAAAATTCTATCGAAAAACCAATACGGCTTTCGTAAAGACTTAAGCACCGAGGATGCGATATATGAATTGACAAAAAAGATATACTCATCTATCGATAAAAAAAAGAAATGTCTTGCCATATTCCTAGATTTAAGAAAAGCTTTCGACACCGTAAATCATGATATACTCATTACAAAAATAAATCAACTAGGCTTCAAAAAAGACACACTAAAACTACTCTCTAACTATCTTAAAGACAGAATACAAAAAACAAAAATTGGGAATGATTATAGTTCAGAGTCGAAGATAAAAAATGGAGTTCCACAGGGAACTGTGCTTGGCCCGATCTTATTCTTAATTTATATTAATGATTTATGTAATTTTGTAATCCCTGGTAAAATTGTTTCATACGCAGACGACACGGTAATAATAGTGGATGGTAATCATTGGAAAGAAACTTTTTCGAAAGCAACTGATTGTATTTCACTGGTTTCAACATGGCTAAAATACAACAAACTCGTTTTAAACTATAGCAAAACATATTACTTACCTTTTTATAAAACCATTAAAAATAAACCTAAAGACAACCTTAAAATTAGAATCCATAATACTAGTTGCAATCAAGAAATGTGCTTCATGTGCAACGAACTCACTTATGTCGAAAATATAAAATATTTAGGAGTATCAATAGATATAAATCTTAATTGGAAATCACATATTAATCAAATCACTTCTAAATTGAGATATCTGACCTACATATTTTATAGACTTAAGGAAGTTCTAAACATTGAGAAATTGAAAATGATCTACTTTTCCCTAGTGCAATCTTCAATCACTTATGGCATTATAGGATGGGGTGGTGCACTTGATACATTTATTAAGCCTCTACAAATAGTTCAAAAACACATAATTAAAGTCATATTTAACAAAAATAAAACATTCTCGACAAACTTATTATACAAAGAAACTAAAATATTTAATATACGTAAATTATTTATATTACAAACTTTGAAATATGTATTTAAAAACAAATATAATTTCGAAATAAATGAAAACAGAATGAGCAAAAGAACAAACAATATATTTTACACCCCACAAACCAATACTAAATTATTACAGACACATAGCAGTTTCATTGGTCCTCGTACATTTAACCTTCTACCACTACAAACTCAAATGATAAATAAAATGATAAAATATATAAAAGAGGTAAAATTATGGTTGAATAATGTTGATATTGAAACGCTTTTTCTATAAATTCCTAAAAAAAAATTTAAAATCAGTATGTTTTTATCCATATTTTTATTTTGCTTATATAATAGTCGAAAAAAACCTTTTTCAGTACAATGTTTTCTGTTTATTTATTTTTTTTAATAACTAAAAAAAAGAAGAAAAAAAAATATTAAAGAAATATTTAAAATCAGAAATCAGTATGTTTTTTCCATATTTTTATTTTACATATATAATAGTCGAATAAAACCTTTTTCATTTACTCTAACTATGAAATACTAACTTTATATTTTATATGTTTTTTTTTTTTAAAAGTCTATTTTATACTTTGTGTACTTAGAAATATAGTATTTTGTTTTTAATATTACCCACACTCAGGCAGTGCCTTAGTGGGTTTTCATTTCTTGTTTACACTATATGTTCTTATGTTTTATGTTATAATATACTATTAATTTTCTATTATACATTATATGTAAAAAGAAATGAGAATAAATAAAGTTAAAAAAAAAAAAAAAAAAAAAAAAAACTTGTAAAATAACGGAAACAGACTTGGTGTAAGGTATGTATAGATCTTATCTTCAAAAAATTTTTTTTTTTAATAGCTTAAAAAATATTTTTTTTTTAAGAGCTTAAAAAATTCAAATGTTTAAATCGGTAGAAATGCGGATAGCGGCCTCTTAAGAAATGTTATAGATTCACCGGCCTTGGGCAGTTTTTCATGTATATTCAATATTGTACAAGAGTTTCACTGCCAACCGTCTGAGGCTTATGAGGCTATGGCATCCAATTGGAATACGTTGTGAGGCTGAAGGTAGTGTGGAAAAGAGGAAAGTGTGTCAGTACCTACCTGGATATTTAGATCTGGTCATCAATCACGGTTAACGCCATTTCAAGTAACTTTTTTTCTTCTATTTATTGATTTATTTAAGTTTTGTGCATGATTATGACAAACGTAATTATTACCGTAAGTTATACGTATAAAGCATATCGAGGAATATGCAAAACTTAGTACAAAGCATAAACCCTTTTTATACTTAAAAAGAAAGACAAACATTCCCGGGTTACGAATAACTCAACAATGTTTGAAAATCTTCTAATACCACCACGGTAAGCGGAAAATGTTGCTTGTGTCGTGACGGAGGACTTGAGGGGTCTCCACACGGTACTGCCGCAGTACGAACTGCCGCAGAACTGACTAAAAATCGTGTAGCCTGTAGTCAAAAGCGCCAGCCGTATTGTTATTTTAATAACAATACGGCTGGCGCTTTTGACTACAGTTCTGCGGCAGTACGTACTGCGGCAGTACCGTGTGGAGACCCCTTAAGCCAGCCGAGGAATCGAACATGCAATGCCCGGATGTGACGCAAGCGAGATGCCTTCTCAGCCACTGACCGTTCAAATAATTAAACCATTTATTTGAAACAATACATAAGTACCTATTAGAATAGTGTCACAGTTTTCATATTCATTCTCAATAGAGTTTCCTGAGGCTCTGATTCCGAATGGCGGTATTTCACCAGGGCGATACTTAGACTATCTTTCAGTTTGGAATTTGGGAAAAATATTCATCATGAAATAACTGTGGAATAACACAAATTAATCAAATAAAAATTACTCGCGCACACCATGGTTATAAACCCCGACCGTGGTCAAAATACTTACCCCTCGACCAAAGAGGCCAGTTGGGCTTGTGTGTCGATGTAAATATTATTATCAGTATTATCAAACAGCCTATCTGCCGTCCCAACTTAAAATCCCAAGAAAGTATTATTTGACAAGAAATAATATTTAAAACCGTTTATACATTTATGAAGTTTATAGAAACGTGCAGTCTTTGTTCGAAAATTGACTAGAGAATGTTCATGAACTTCTTGGAAAACGGCAAAAAAAACCATGTCAAAGGTTCTCCCAACAGTAAGTTCTTCATTGAATCTGCTATTAACTTAAGAGTAAGTTGTGGGGGGATTGTTCGTGCTAAGAATAAAAAATAATGTTCTTTCCAATAAAACGCTTACGTTTAGTAGGGGTTGCAATCAACATTTTATTTATGAAGAATTAGTCCACCGGATTGCAGCTAAATCGTCTGGTTGGCACCAAGATAAGGAGAGTTCAATACTCTGTAAGCTAGTCATTGTACTATTAATTTCGTCATCCTTACAAAAAGCATAATCATCAAAAAATTATTTTCAATAAACTCAAATTGGTTAGAATTTCTGTGTTATTTTCAAAATATGGGTACTACTTGTGTGAATATTTCAGAGAAGCGACGAAGTTCCTACTTTTTTTATAATATTTTAAACAGAAAATTATCATTTTCAAAATTGGAGCTGTTTGTCAAAAAATCTTCGTTGAATTATAGTGTCATTTTCAAAATTGGAACTAATTGAATGAAGAATAGAGACATGCGATAAAATACCTATCAGTGATAAAACATTTTATCAGAAAATTATTTAACCACTCCGAAATATCGCGAATATGCACTTTTTACATCTTACCGACGACATGTCAGATTTACGAAAACTTTATATTATTTCCGCTTCATAATTAAAGCTCTATAAATGAAACATTTCTGAAGATAGTCAATACTAAACACTGTTTTGGAAATGTTACCAAATAAGCTTTCAAATTGTTAAATTATAAATAAATATTAAAATTTAGAATGCAAACATAAAAAAAATGTAAATTTGACTCAAAATAACAATGTCTAACAGTGGGTAGGCAATTTGGCGGTCTATCATGTATCTGATAGAAAAGGCTTTTTTGTGTATTTCTATGGACAACTTGAATAGTGATAAGTAGCTTGATTTATTATGGAGCTCCTACTTTTTGTTTTAGGGTTGTCACTAGAACAATTACGGAGTTATAACGATTTCTGTGGAAACATAGGCGTTGACGTGAAAACATGCTTATTGTACTTGACTGATGTTGTATATTAACGTGTATATCTGCTTACGTTTCTGAGTGGTTAATTCCCATTTTCAAAATTGTATTTTTTTTGTATGTTATCATGAAAATTAGATGAAAATAATTTTCTTCAGGGCCTATGTCATCTAAGGGGATGCCGTGTGAAGGAGGTTTTTTTAAGGAAAGGAATACGCGCGTAACTGCAAGTCGTAATTGAATACGGCAGGCGCGACTGAAAGCTCTTTAAGCCGAGCCTTACTGAACTTTGAAATTCTACAAATTAATTAATTTTTCAAACCGAAAGCTTCAATTGGTTTCAATAGTAATCATTTGTCTGAGTTCATGTAGTTCTACTTCTGCGCATGACGTGTTTATGTTTTTAAAATTAGATTTACCGACTGCCAATGCACGGCGTACAATGTACAAACCCGATGACAATGTTTAAAATTTATGTCCACCGAATTTTCACAGACGTTGCCATCACACAGAAGTAAAAGGGGAAAATAAAGTGAACGGGCCCTCTCTTCAATGTCCAAGTATTAATTTTTTATTGGAATAAGTCTTGTTATGATTACTTTTGAAGGTTATTACAATCAATGCAATATATTATCGAAGAAGAAGTTAATACTAATAAACCAAAAAAAATATATAAAAAGTACAAGACACAGAAAAATAAAAAGGTAACAGTCGCAATTAGGACTAAAAGCCAGGATTTCATGTCTTACTGGGAAAAATGCCTCAACCAACTCAGCCATTTCTTTATAATTCATTTTTGTCGATCGCATGTTTCAAATTCGGAATTAACAATATTATCTTCTTATTCACCTTTATTATTTTACGTTATTTTATTTTATTTTTTTTAATGTTCTTTATTCAGTAAAGTTTATACAATATTACAGAAAATGGGTAATTTTTTGGCCATCACACTAGGCACATGCCCGTGTTGAAGTGGCCAATTTTTTGTTAAGTATAAAATAAGTTGAATGAAAAACAGAATAATATAAAAATAAAATAAAATAATTTATACATCTAAAACAAGTATGAAGTATAAAGAAATTAAAAATAATACAAAATATCTACAAACGTTTAAGATATATGAATATAAAAATAAGTATGGAAAACAGAAAAATTAAAATAATATAAAAAGTATATGAAAGAAGATACGTATTATTGAATTAAAAATAATTCAAGGAGCATGTATCAAAAAAAAATACAAGTACATTTGTGTAATTAAAAAACAATTAAAATATAATAAAAATACAAGTACATTAAGTACAAGTGTATTTGTAAAAAAATAGAAATATAATATAAAATCAAAGAAAGTACTATTTGGTAAGAAAGTATGGATAAGTTATATCTTGATGAGTGATTTGCATCTGCGTGTTATGGTAACATAGGTATATAGATATATATCAGCAATTTTTGTGTAAATCCTTTGAGCTAAGGCTAAAAATATGTACTCAAATATGGAATTATTGTCACAATATTTTTCGTAATAAATACTTGAGTATAAGAAACATGTCAGTGGTGTTAAACATTTTTTAATGATGAATATGAAAGAGGAATATATTGTTCTGTAATATACAAGTTATTTAAATTATTTACTGGTGGTATAGGTTCATATGTTCCTTAAAGAAATTTCGCCCCTTTTCAGATATCCATTTATGCACACCGGTTGCAAAGTGAGTAAGTGTTTTTGATGTTTTGATGTCGTTATTTAACGTGTTGAATATTTTGGGTGCGATGTATGAGAACTGCCTTTGTGAAAAAGTGGTTTTTGTTACAGGAATTACGCATTTTCCATGCTTTGAGTAGCGTGTATGTATGTCCGTTTGCGTAGAGTTTATCAATCCATTTTTCCAGATATGGATAAGAGCTATCTTGATATACAGTTGGCGAATGTCAAGGACTATGAGTTTCTTGAAAAGTGGCTCTGATGGATGAGAGGGAGAACATTTGAAGATGACCCTTAGCAAAAGTTTTTGAACGGTCACTAGAGGGTAGAGGATGGATGCTGCACAACCTCCCCATCCTATAATGCCATACGTTGCTATCGATTGAAATAGAGCAAAATATACAGTTCTTAGAGTGTTTATATCAAGGATTGATCGTAGAGAATAAAAAATATGGCATAACTTACGGAGTCTCTTAGTTATGGAGTTAATATGGGCCTCCCAGCGTAATTGATTATCTATAATGACACCTAGGTATTTTATTTCATTTGATGGTTTAAGATTTGGGCATGAGCAGCTATTATTGGGTGATAGTGGAGATGTGTCTAGGTTTTGTGAGCACGTGTGAATGATTAATTTAGGAAGGTTTTCTGGGAGTGTGAATTTACGGATTGAAAAGTGTATGCATTGTGTTTTTTGTACATTTAGGGTGAGGAGGTTGGAGTCTAGCCATTTTTTAATTTTGTTAAGACCATAATTTGCCTTCTCTATTGATGTCTTCCATGTTTTGCTAGTGAATATGATAACCGTGTCATCGGCGAAAGATATTATATTGCCATCAATGTCCAGTTTCAATAGGGAGTTCATATATATGAGAAATAGGAGCGGATCTAGAACACTTCCTTGGGGCACACCGTAGGAAAAAGATAGACATTTACTTCTATATGCTCGATTTGAGTGAAGGACAGTTGTTTGCGATCTTTGTGTAAGGTAGCTTTTAAACCATTTTAGGGCAGTACCTTTTATCCCAATCTGTTGCAGTTTTTTTAGGAGAATGTGATGTGAAATAGTATCAAAATCTTTAGATAAGTCAAGAAAGACAGCAAGAGGTTTATTACCCTTATCAAGGTTATCGGATATCAGTTTCGTGAAGGTTGCAATTGCATCATCAGTACTACGGTTTTTGCGAAAGCCATACTGGTTATTTGATAGGATCTTATTTTCCTCAAGGAACTTAATCAGTTTTAGTTTTACTACTTTTTCAATGATTTTGGAGATTGTACTCAGTAGAGATATTGGCCTGTCACTATTTAGGGAATATCTGTCACCTGATTTGTAAATAGGGATGATTGAGGCATGTTTAAGAGAGTTTGGGAATATACCGGATTGGAGGCTAAGATTTATAATATGCTCTAGAGGCTTGGCTATAAGTATTTTTAAATGTTTTGTAAGTTTAGTAGAGATTTCATCTATTCCTGTTGAGTGAGTATTTTTTAAAGTTGATATGATTTCTATAATTTCTAATTCTGTAGTGGGGGTGAAAAGGAAGGGACTATACCTCATGTGAGTCAGGGATATTTCGTTTGCAAGTTCATGTTCCGAAACACTATTTCTTGTCAAAATATGATTGGAAAGGTTAGAACCAATTGTGGTGAAAAACTCATTGAAATGATCTGCGATTTTTTCAGATTCATTACCTGTGTTTGTTAGTAAATGACCATCAACGTTAATCTTGTTTATGGGTGTTGTCGTTACTTTAGT
The DNA here is from genome assembly GCA_917563855.2 of Limnephilus lunatus. Classification (NCBI taxonomy): domain Eukaryota; kingdom Metazoa; phylum Arthropoda; class Insecta; order Trichoptera; family Limnephilidae; genus Limnephilus; species Limnephilus lunatus. The sequence goes on along the minus strand of OU830597.1, from coordinate 64,509,834 downwards.
GTAAGATATGTCTTTAATGATATTCCATTTTTTTTTGTCATTCTCTGCGTTATTTATTTGTTTTTTATAGTAATCTTCTCTGGCCTTTAAAGTAATTTTTTTGCACACATTTCTGTATTTCTTGTAAAACAGGTGAGATTCATGGTCGTTGGGATTTTTTTTACCGAGTGCGTGGAGTTTATCGCGCTTACGAATAGAGTGTAGGATACCAACAGTTATCCAAGGCTTAAGTTTAGAATCATGGCGTTTAGTTTTGTGAGTTGTGTCTGATGTAGCGTTGGTTAGATGGATATGTAGTGTGTCAACAAGAGATTTGCAGGCCAGACTGGGATCAGTTTGTTTGTAAACATTTAACCAATTTTCTTGAGAGACCAAGTCAAAAAGTGTATTGTAAGATATTTTCTTTTGTGTGATTACGTGTTGCGGTGGTTTATGTATTTTATGAGACAGAGATGTTATGGTAGCGTAGTGGTCTGTGACAGTGCATTGGTATACAAGAGATATGGTTTTTAATTTACATTTTGAAAATACATGATCAATACAACTCACAGACGAGCCAGATATCCTGGTGGGTGCTGTAATGGCTGGGACGAAACCTTGTAGTGTTAGTAGGTTTACATATTCATTGACTTGAGGATGTGTGGAATTAATTATATTTATATTGAGATCACCGATAATAAGGATATTATCACAATTTTTCACACATGATAGAGATTGATTAAGTGAATTTAGAAATGGGGTTATGTTAGATGTGCTTGGTGATCGATATATAGAAAATATGGTTACATGGTTTTCTATTTCAATTTTGAGACAATTTGAGTCGTTGATTATGATTTCGTTCACTGAGTGAGATATATGATTTTTGATGAATACGATAACTCCCTCGTTCTGTGTTCGGTTATTCTGTGTGTTGTAGTGGGTGTAGTTTGTTATGTTTTTTGGGATGTAGTTTTCATTGATCCAGCATTCAGTTAAAATGATTATGTCAAAGTCTGAATTCAGATCTGTGAGAACTAACAATAGTTCGTTGAAATTACGGTTTATGCTTCTGACATTCATTGAGAACATTTTTAGGGCAGGTTGAGTTAATATTTTTTGGACTTCGAGAGGACTGTTTGTCTCTGTACATGGAATTATGGACAAATTGTCCAATTGATCAGTTATATCTACCATTTTTAATGTTTGTATAAAGCATAGTAAGTTGTAATGGTTTTGATGCAATAACAATAACACATTTTTTACATAATAAGAAAACTAGATTACTGGAAAGAGGTGATTGTATTAAGTTATTTGATCGATTGAAAACGATGATGGGGTATATGCTTTTGTTAAATGTCTTTGGGCTAGAAAAATTCAATAATATGTTTTTTGTAACAGAGAGTATCAAGTAACATATAAATGAATATACAACAATATACAAGAGAATCAAGTAAAATAAAAGTATACCAAAGGACGAAAATTGATTATAAGTTATTCGGTGAGGGAGATAAAAGGTTTTTTGTTTTTTCATTGATAAGTATAACGGGCGTCCCAACTTCTTTGCGTACATATATTTGTCCCCCTCTGATCCAGGCAAACTTAAAAATATTGTCTCGTGCAGCCTTACGTGCAAGAAACCAATGATGTTTAGCTCGAAATGTCAAGTGTTCACTGATATAAATCTGGGAGCTCTTTCCTGCCATTCCTATGATATTTGTGTTTATATTGTATTACCTCTGTACTGTTCTGTGTCTTGTTCTATTTCAAAATTTGTTTAGATTTATTAGTATTATCTTCTTCTTTAAGGCTCCGTTACCAGCCCCAAAAAGAAAAAGATGGAGAGATATGAAATTACGAATGTTAGAGGAGAGTGCTAACATTTACAGCGCCAAAATCGATTCAAAAACTGCGAAAATCTTTAATAAAACACGACTCGTTTAAAATACCTAGAGCATAAATCTCTTGTGGGCTGTCTAAAACAGTATTTAATGAAACACTGTGAATTTTTTCATACATATAACTTGTAAAATAACGGAAACAGATTTGAAAATAAAAAAATTTGGAGCATACTTTGCGATTTTTTTCTATCGAAGGAATTTCAAATAATTTGCGTTTCGGCGTAGGGAATATATAGATATTATCTTCAAAAATAACATCAATTTTTTAAGAGCTTTTAAAAATTTCAAATGTTTAAGGGAGGTTTGCAAAAAATCGGTAGAAATTCGGATAGCGGCCTCTTAATTAAAATATTAACTTACTTGCTATCTCGGTGTGAACGAAATCAATGAAGGAAAAATAAAAATAAAAATGCTGCTACATAAAGCAAATAATATTCAAGTGCAACATATCAATACCCTATCATACACACCTGTGGTGAACGTATGTTTTGCAGTATGAAAGAGACATGCGTGTATGAGTGAGACAACATGAGGAACATGATGTCCATTCGTCCTCTTACCATCAGACTTCCTTAGAAGTACCATTGTACCTAATCCCGGAATAAATATCAGCAGACTATCTACGCATTATTATTGCTATCACCTTGTACTGAGATCACTATAATCTGAGGAATGTGGATCCATCAAAAGGGAGTCTAGAAATACATGGGATAACCGGCCACGGTCATCACATTGGCGCAGCCGAAATAGGACCGCCATCACATCACATGGCAGCCTAAAAAGGACCGAGATAGAGGCTACAGTGGTCAACCTGATCGGGCAGAAAAAGGCCAGATCACGATTCCACATAATTGCGGAGCAAGGAAGGAGCAAGAGTAGCAGAAGAAGCATCCTAGGAACATTAAGGCGCTGGATAAGGCTATTCAGTGCCGAGAACCTGGAGGTGTATTCGCGTAAGGCGTATATACAACAGTTCCGGATCTTCAGGAGAAGAGCTGGAACCTGGTGCAGACCTCGCGAAGGGCGCATTAGAAGGAAGACCCAGGGTTCAGGAGCGAGAAGACGGTTCGCGTAAGGGCGAGATCGGCGGGCAGCATCGAGTCATCAGAGTCGTGAGTTGAGTGCTGTTTGTTATTTTTTCTGCTTTTATTGATTGCATCTGTGTGGAAATGGAAGGAGGAGGACTGCCCAGGTTTTGTCATTTGAGGGACAAGCTAGAGACATTCGTTCATCAGTACGAGCAGTTCATCCTAGTCAATGATGACAAAATTAATTCGGTTGAGCAAAAGATAGCGGTTTTAATATCTCATTTGCACACAGAGACAATAGATTTATTGATTGATTTGTGTTTTCCAAAAAAAATAACGGATATTACGGTCGAAAATTTATTGTTATTACTAGAGAATCATGTAGGTATAAAGAAATGTGTTCAAGGAACGCGATTTTTTTTTGCTACTAAACAAAAAGTTATAGAATCCATTAATGATTTTAAAGCGTGGTTACGGAATCTAGTTAGATTTTTCAAATTCTAAGACAGACTTGAACATAATTTAAAAGATTTTTTTATCACTGGTCTTCGAATGGGTCGTATCAACGAAAAATTATTTGTCGAGGCTGAAAACTTTTCATTCTCAAAGAAAGTTTTAGATTGTGCTATTACGATGGATTCGTTTGATTTAATTAATGAGCAAATAAAAACGGAAAGACGAGAGAAACGAGGCCTTCAGATAAAATGTTACATTGTTCAGATCGAAGTCAATAGATCAAACGATAAGTTGTTATCATTGTGGGAAGTATCACGAATCGGTAAATTGTAAATTTAAAGACGTGATTTGTTTTAAATGCAATCGCAGAGGTCACATAAGTAAAATATGTTGCGGTAATAATAAAGTTATTTCTTCTGTATTTGTGAACGTGCAGAGAAAAAAAAAGTTATGGATAAACATAAATATCCAGTGTACTCAATAGACCCAACATAGTGCAATATCTTAGCGAATAACGTTAAGTTAGTCGGTTACTTGATACAGGAGCTGCAGTTTCGATTTTAACAGACATAGATTATGTTAAATACTTCAAACAGTTTGATTTAAAACCAAAGGATTTAACCTTAACGGGTTACGCGAACTGTAAGTTGAATTTATTGGGTTATATTTTATTAACAGTTGATTATAACGGTTATAGGGAATTGTTAGAGTTTTGCGTTGTAAAAAATGGAACAACTAATATCCTAGGGCATGACTTTATAAAATAATTTAATATTGGATTTACGGGGTTTAAATCCACTCCAACCCAGGAGGGTAGTAATATTTTTTCTCACAATGTAGTTAAGAATGATAGAAGTGAATTGGACAAATTAATTCAAAAATTCCCGGAGGTTTTTTCGGAGAAACTGGGTAAGTTTAATAAAAATAAAGTGCATTAAAAATTAAAAGAGAACACGGAACCAAAATTCTGCAATCCGAGAAATATACCTTTTGCTTTAAAAGCAAATGTTGAAACGGAATTAGGCCGTTTGCAATCGGAAGGTATCCTAGTTCCGGGTAGTTATAGTAAGTTTGGAAGGAAACTAAGGTCTAACTTACACAGTTTTGTACCGAGAGGGGAGAGAGATAAGGATAATAAAATTAATAAAAAAACTAAAATTAAAATGTTTAAATGTCAGGAAAATCAGAAATACTATTATAAGAGAAATAATAAAGAATCTGTAGATTTTTCAATTAATCAAAAAGTAATGGTTAGAGATTTTAGAGACCAAAACAATGATTAATGGTTACAAGGGAAAGTACATAAACAGTTAGGAAAAAAAAAGTATTTAATTGAGGTTAATTTAAAAGGGAAACTTATGTATTGGAAAAGGCATTTTGATCATTTGTCTAAATATTGTGTATCATGGGAAAAGAATCCCAGCAATCCTTATACCGCTTCTGAGACGAATAGACTGTCGTATGATGATAACGATGTCTCCAGCTTTGTGCCGAATGACAAACTAATGGGTGATTCTCCTTTTATTTCCAGCTCCAATGATCCGGTGGCTTCCACGTCAGGAAATTGGAAGGACCGATTACGACCTCGGACACACAGATGAGTCAATGAAGACAGGTCTCAGCTCTCGATTCAACATGATAATGAAATACCTACTGTAAATAATGGTTATTTATATGTATTAAAAATATGATTATCATCATCATGTTGTGTAACTGTCTTCTGATTTAAGTGTGGAGGGATATGGTGAACGTATGTCTTGCGGTATGAAAGAGACATGCGTGTATGAGTGAGACAATATATGACAATATATGAGTGATACAATATTTTTATTCATGGAATCAACATAGGAATTATAAAAAATAAATTAAGAAAAGAAAAATAAATTAATCACGAGACACACGGACACGGGACGAAAAAGCAAAAGAAATTATATTGCCTGGAGGAAAAATCAAGCACGTCTAAATCTCTATGTATTGTTACGATACGCCCCTGAAGCGAGTAGATACCAGAGCACAGAACGCAGCAGTCCACACAACTCCCCTCTCTCCCCCCTGTTTCCTGTTTCCCCCTGCTTCTCCCCGCTTGCCCTGCCACTCGCGCAGTCCGCTGCACTCGCCACAGAGAAGATTTGAGCGCCCTTGCGAACGGACGTACGCGGCCCGCTTTCGGGCGAGCAGTCCAAATTCAATGTGGCTGCGATGTATTATTGAAATACCTACGAGTAGAGTCGGCCTTGGCCGCGCTAATAGTTCGGTCTATTTAGACTACGAAAGTGCCTGATGGAACTACCACATGAGACGAGGATTCTGCTAATCCACATGTAAGCTGTATCTTGATTTCCTCTTTTAAATGTGTCCGTAATCAGTGAAATGTAGGGCCCCGCGAAAATCACCACTCGGAGAGTTTCATTTTGAGAGAGAGACAGTGAGAGATTAAACACTTTAGCTAGGTTTGTGTAATTTGCATTTCTTGTATTGAATTGTACTGTAGAAACCTATGTTCTGTGTTTGAGTTTACAATACATGTCTTAATGATTTAACTTTGTTATTATTCTGCTACGGCAGGAGGATTGTTGACCAGTGTGTATCCCGTGGGACGCCGGAAGGTAGAGAGAAATTCCATAGCTTTGAGCGGCTCACCCCCTGAATAGAGAGTACCATTGTCCCGCTGAGAGCTAGCCTGGGACGTGTTGGGCCTGGTGTTGGTTTGGTAGCCGACATCGGGGTACCCTAACAACTGACGCCAGAACGTGGGGCTGGAATTTTTTTCTATCCGGTCGCTTTGCGGGACCTTTGTTTGTCGAAATCCTCCCCGCATGGCAACTGTTTTGTAAACATTAATTATGCCTTGATATTCTACACCCAGTGTACTGTGAATCCTGTGAAAAAACCACAGAAACCAATATGTAAATTAGATCCATAACAGATCTGATTGAAATTATGAATTGAATTGCATTTGAAACGACGGCCATTTTGGGTACCCGAAACGCCAACCTTTGACCGCGAATCTGACTGCACACGCGTCACCAAACAACGGGCGCGTAGCAACAGTGATTCGCGCCAAATCTCAACGGCCCGATGTTTCACGCGATATTCTCTGGATTGCGCACGCAAATGCTTTGACTCGCGCCAAATCCCAACGGACTGTTGCTAGGCAGCGTTTAAATTCAAACCGCCTTTTATGACTGAACCGGATACCAACGGAAATTATTATTATAAATCTGATTCTGGAACCACAGTTATTTTGCGAATTCCGTAATCAAAAATTTCGGACTTACGTATTTTTATTGTTTCTGCACAATATACCAATTGGCCCACTTGTGTCTGTCAAATTAGTACAACTTAATATTTCTCCAAATGGACAAAATAATGACTTTCTTTCCCCATTATACATTATAGGTACTGCTTTTTTTCAGCATAAGTGAAAGTGAATTGTGTTTTTTTCCCTTACATAAGTGAAAAGTGGAATAATAATAAAGCCAATGACTGATTCCATGAATAAATAAAATAATTTTAATATGGTTGACGCAATAAATCCCATATTCAGTCATTTTCATCCGGAAGTTTGTCCTTTATTTGCCAGAAAAGTGCCTTTTGTGAACTTTAGTGCCTTTCTCAGTGCAAAGTGATTTGTGGAAAATAAAAAAAACCTGTTTTCTAAAGGTCAGTCCTGGCAAAATTTTTCAAAAATAAATAAATACTTGTGAATTTCACAGTTTTCTCAAAAGTGGTCAGTGAAATACAAAAACCTTTACCACTAAGGTCTTTCCACGCAAAATTTTTTCTCGTCTGCCTCCCTTTGACAAGAATTCTGGTGTCATGTATACCAAATTGTAATATGGAATCTCTGTAACCATATTTTGGAAGTGCCAACAGTGATCACCAAGTGAAAAGTGCCTCACAAAAATTAATTTTGCGCTTTCTAAAGGAAACCCCTGGCCAATTTTTCTTTTCTCACCACCCAGGAAACTCACAATGGAGGACAATCAAGCTATTACACCATCCAACTTGGGTACCATTCCCAATGTGCATAGCTTATCCAAAGCCCACTAACAAGCTGCTTTAAGGGATAGAGGACTCTCGCCATCAAGCAAATCTAAATCTACATTGAAGGCATATGCACTTTTATTCAACAAAAAGTACATTAGGAGAATAAACCTCGCCCCCTCCAACGAAAATAATTCACGTTCGGCTACGCAAGTTTTGGATAATCTTGACAAAGGACCTACGCCGCATGTAATGGTAAAACAGGACGTCGCACCCATCTTGACACAAGATAAAACTTACGATTTATCCTCTTGGAAAGTCAAATATAATGGCGTCTCCGATGTGCTGGATTTCATTGATCGTATTGAAGAAACGGCTACAATCAAAAATATCCCATTCGAGATTCTACGGAGAAACTTTATAGAACTCATCTCCCCAGAATTAATTCCGTGGCACCGCATCCAAAAGACTAAATGCAAAGATTGGAATAAACTCAGATCTGCCCTAATCTCTAGCTTTGAAAAAAAGGAGGCCCAGCACCGGATCAAACTATCTTTACTATCTATTAAACAACTAGTAGATGAACCTGTGGCAACATTCATAGAAAGGGCTGAGACCATCAACATCAAGCTTTCACATCCTGTTCCGGAAGCTGAACTATTACCAGTCATAACTGATGGCCTTTTAAGCAAATACGAGAACATCATCACCTCACAGAAAATTGCATCCCTGGCCCAGCTAAACGAAGTCTGTCTCCTCCTGGAATCGTACCAGGATAGGAAGAACATAAAGAATGTGTCAAATAATGTGGTTGTGCCAAGCCGTTCTTCTGGTTTAAAACCAGAATTCGACAACAAAAAAGTGTGCTCCTTTTGCAAAAAAGTAGGCCACCTGGCCGCTACTTGTTTCAAGCAAGCAAGACTCCTAGAATCCAAGGAACCCCGAACCTCCAAGAGACACCACTCTAGGGACCGCTCTCCTCCACGCGACGAACTGCGCAACATTTTCAAGAAATCAAGGCACAATGCAGAAAGGTTACAAAACCCAAGCGATGTCAGACCTCAGGTGGATTTCTCCAAGCCCCCACCAAATTTCTACATGAAGAGGCCAAAAAACTAAATAATAACCTCTCAGGCACCCATTCTGAACCAAGGTCTAAAGAATGGACTGATTGGTTATCACACATTAAGTATTTTAACCAAGCCTTAAATGTTTCCTAGGTTTGTTGCAAACAAGCTAAAGATGGGAGACCCTATGCCCTTTTCTCTGTTAACAATGTACCCTTTTCCGGATTACTTGATAGCGGTGCATCTGTCAGCTGTCTTGGCAACAATGCTCACCTGCCTTTTGTTAACAGTGATTTTAAAATTTCGCCACAAACAACACACCTGACGACTGCGGATAATGTTTCCCAGCCGGTCATCGGTACCCTTGCCCTGCCAATTAATTGTAACAATAAAATAATTACAATCAATTTTCTAATAGTGCCCTCTATATCCCAGAATTTCATCGTTGGCGTTGACTTCTGGAAGGCTTTTAACGTTGCTCCCCAAGTATTTAATACTCTTGGCGAAACCTCCACTGCTGCTCAAATTAGTGAGATCCGCACAATAATACCTCACGAAAATTTAAGCACGGACCAAGCTCTCCAACTAAAGGAAATGGTCAATAAATTCGAATCAATATCTTTCGAAAAATGTGGATTGGGTTTGACAAATTTGGTAGAACACCACATTAAAACCAATGGCCCACCCATAAAGCAACGTTATTACAACTTAGCCCCCCAAAAGCTTAAACTTTTAGAAAAAGAACTTGATGAAATGTTAAAAATGGGTGTGGTGGTTCCCAGCAGAAGTGCATGGACCAACCCAACCCTTTTGGTTTCTAAAAAAGATGGCTCCGCACGTTTCTGTCTCGACAGTAGACGTTTAAATTCTTGTACGGAAGCTGACGCATACCCCTTACCTTACGTCCACGCGACCTTAGACAAACTGCGCAACGCCAAGTTCATCTCCTCTGTTGACCTAAGCAAAGCTTTTTGGCAAATACCTTTGGACGCAGAATCGTGTGAAAAAACTACTTTCGTTGTACCTGGTAGGGGAATGTTCCATTTTAAAAGATTACCCTTTGGTCTAAAGAACAGCCCCGCCGAATTACAAAGACTGATGGACAAACTCTTCGGTCTTGAAGTCGATAACAGCCTGTTTTGTTACCTTGACGACCTCATCATCGTCAGCGACACCTTTGAAAAACACCTATTAATGCTGGAAAAGTTTTTTCAACAACTCAAGTTCGCCGGTTTAACCATCAACTTGAAGAAGTCTGAATTCTGTAAGTCCCGTTTACGTTATTTGGGATTCATTGTCGACGAAAAAGGTCTAAGAACAGACCCCGCTAAGGTGGAAGCCATGGCAAATTTTCCCCGACCCAAAAACGCGAAGGAAGTCAAAGGTTTCCTTGGACTTGCAGGTTACTACAGGAGATTCATCAAAGACTTTTCCACAATTGCAGCCCCCTTAAATAAAATTACCGGCACCCGTAAAGGTGTCAGCAATTTCCGATGGTCTGCTGAAACTGAAGAAGCGTTTACAACTTTAAAAAATGCCCTTCAAAAAGCCCCCGTTCTGAATTGCCCGGATTTTGCACTCTCTTTTACCCTCCACACGGATGCCTCCAACGTAGGAATCGGTGGAGTCCTAACTCAAGAATTCCCAGATGGCGAACACCCTGTAGCGTATTTTTCCCGTACATTAAATAAACACGAGAAAAACTACGGAATTACCGAAAAGGAGTTACTGGCTGTATTGGATTCTGTTCACCATTTCCGCGGTTACATAGACGGTAGCAAATTTACTGTAGTCACAGACCATAGTAGTTTGAAATGGTTGATCTCTTTAAGTAATCCCTCCGGTAGACTCGCTCGTTGGGCCTCCCGTTTGTCTCAATTCAATTTTGATGTTGTTCACCGTAAAGGCGCGGACAATATTGTTCCCGACGCTCTTTCAAGAATTGAATTGGCTTCATTAAATGTTGACACAATTGCCCCCCCTCCATCCACAAAAGATGAATGGTACTTGAAAATCTTCGAAGGTTGTAAAAATAATCAACAAAAGTTTCCTAATTTTATCATAAAAGAAGGACAACTATACCGTAATTGCAAGGTACCACTATCCATCCTTGAAGATTACTCTTGGAAACTTGTCGTTCCCCTCGAAGGAAGAGAACAAATAATAATTGACAATCATAGTGCTCCCGACTCTATACACCCAGGAACTTTCAAGACGTATAAAAAGATTTCCTTGAAGTATTACTGGCCTGGTCTCTTTAAACAAATTCGCAATTACATCTCTAAATGTGAAACTTGTAAGGCTTATAAACATAGCACGGCAGCACCTGCCGGCCTAATGGGTAACCCCAAACGTGCCGACAGACCCCTGCAGTCATTGTCAATGGACCTCGTCGGACCTTTTCCTCGAAGTTATGCCGGACACATGCACATACTTAGTGTAGTGGATGTTTTCACCAAATTCTGTTGGATCTTCCCTTTAAAAAGAGCCAACGCGTCCGCCATCATCAAACTTCTGGAAAAACACATTTTTATACCTTACGGAACACCCAGAACCGTAATTGTTGATAACGGAAAACAGTTTATTGCCCAGGAATTCAAAGAATTTCTTGCCAAATACGGAATCAAGGACATTTATTATAACACCTTGTACACTCCCCAAAATAACACAGTCGAACGTTACAACCAAACAATCAACACAGCTCTAGCTATTCTAGTTGATAAAGATCAACGCACTTGGTGTAAAAACCTAGATAAAATTCAGGCCGCTATGAACAACACTGTTAATCTGGCCACTGGTTACACACCTTTCTTCTTAAAACACGGTATGGAACAAGTCGTCCATGGTTCTCTACATAGGGACACAAACTTTCCTACGTCATCTGCCACCACAAGCAACCCTACCGCAGACTATGCCCATCGCCTGGAAGAACTGTCGGCCATTTACAGTGAAGTCACTGATGCTTTGCTCCTGGCTCACCAAAAGAGTGCGGACAGATATAACTTACGTAGGAAACATGTCACCTTCAATACAGGAGACATAGTTTGGAGAAAGAACAACACACTTTCCCAAGGAGCCATGTATTTCTCTGCTAAGCTGGCACCACGTTTCGTGAAGGCCAAAGTCCTAAGGAAAATATCAGACCTAGTGTACTCCTTGTCTGACTCATCTTGAAAGCACATTGGTAATTACCACATTAAGGACATTGTAAAGTCTGGAAGTGAGGAGTCAAGTAAAACTGCCCCCACTATCTCAGCAAACTTAAAATGATCCAGTATGTATCACTTTTTTTGTAAGCTTACAAAGTCTTACTACGTCAGGCGTGTATTGTGTCAATCACATGCCCATCGTTTCGTAAATGAAACAAGTTGTAAATTATTTTGTAAATTAATGCGTACTCTCCTTGAAGTTACTTTCAAATGTTGTTTTTGCACTGTTTTTTCTTTCCCTCACGGAATTTTTTTTTCTTTATTTTTTTCACCTGTTCTAAAACTGATCACTTTGGAACGGAGACACTTTTCGAGTTTCAATGTTTGGGAAGTCGCGAGCCCATTTATTGTCTCAACACGTACACTATGCAATGTTCATGCCATGTCATACCCTGCCGTGTCATGTAATTTTGTAATTTTTCTCCTATTTTTTGTTGCATTTTTGTCGTGTGGAAAGGAACTTTCTCACCTGTTTATTTTGTTCATGTAAAGTAGTTGACAATTGCCCATCGGCGTGTCGTTCTAGAAGTCGGGTTTTGTAAATTCCAAAGTGTTAAATTCCGACTCAGAACCAGTTAACTATTTTTACAATTTTTCTCCCTTTTATTTTGTTCATCATGAGTTGTAAAACCTTCCGAGGTATCTCTAGCATGAAAATCAAACAGTGGTTACTTACATAGTCGCCCCTCGTGTATATAAGTTTTTTCAATTTTTTCTTCTTAAATTAAAAATTGATGGCGTCCTACCCAAATTCATGCTCATGTACCTAAATTGGATATCGACACGTCCATTTTGGAACTCGTATTTATAAAACCAATGATTGGTCTTTATAACCCTGTATATAAATCAATTTGACTCGTTTCAACTAAAGTACGTAAAACCGAATCATCCGGTCTTTGGTTGTTATAACAAAGTCACCCTTTTTGTTATTTTGCTTTTTTCGCTTGTACGTTACGTATGTCTTGTATGACACGTTTCAACCCTACGATATAGGTTAAATAAAACCTTATGGTTATCCTGATTTTGGAATTCACAACTTTTAGGTGTTCATTTAACCAAGTATTTGCAACCCAAATTGCACATAACCTGGTATGTTTGTAACTGCACAAAGGGTATGTAAAACCGTAATTGGTCCCTGTTCTTTGGTCTTCCTCACTGTAGGTTGCCACAACAGACAGTATGTAAAACCATTATAGGTCTGTCTTTGTTTTAAATACTTGGTGTAAGTAGAATTATACTCTGCCATCACCCTTGTATTTTGTAACACATGAAGTAACATCAAATTGTCTATCTTCTCTGTCGTACGCTCTTGGGCTACGGAGTTAGTTAATCTAACGAATCTTTATAAACTGTGTTAAAAACAAGCATCGTTAACGTTTATTGTGTTGTATTTAAACGTAATCCACCATCATAGGAGAGATCCTTAGAACATCCACCGTCATAGGAGGGATCCTTAAAATACCTGCCACGATACGAGAAGTTCGTCATAATCACTTTTGCTCATAGCTAAATGTTATTGAGTTGGTCGTGTGACATATTTGTCATGAGCACCGTTTTGTACAATCTATTTTGGTCGTGTGTCATTCATTTGTCATGAGTACCGCTTTTGTATTTTGGTCGTGTGTCATTAATTTGTCATGAGTACCGCTTTTGTATTTTGGTCGTGTGTCATTAATTTGTCATGAGTACCGCTTTTGTATTTTGGTCGTGTGTCATTAATTTGTCTCGAGTACCGCTTGTATGTATAATTGTGTACAACCCTTGTACACGAGACGTGGAGACGTAATAACAATACTTACCGTGATTCGTGCGAACGACAAAATATCGGCCTTGCCATCTTCTTTAAGAGGCATTGTATAAACTCTTGACTTCTGTCTATAATTGAGTTTTATCTTGTATGTACTTACATGTTTTTGTACACTATACGTGGAGACGTTAAAACACTTACCGTGATTCGTGCGAACGACATAATATCGGCCTTGCCATCTTCTTTAAGAGGCATTGTATAAACTCTTGACTTCTGTCTATAATTGAGTTTTATCTTGTATGAACTTACATGTTTTGTACACCATACGTGAAGACGTGAAAATACTCACCGTGATTCGTGCGAACGATACAATATCGTGTGTCATCTTTTATGATGCAATTTGTGCCCTTTTTTGCATAACTCGTTGTCTGGCGAACGGATAAGAAAACCCCCAGGTTTGTGAAATTGGAGCAAGGGTCTGTCTTTTCTCACAATCATGCAGAAGTTTTTTAAAATGACCCCTAATCTTTTGCCCAATACACGCAAAGGATTAGTCTCTTTGATAATGTGTATTCAAATTTCTCCTCATCCTTTTAACAATTGTAAAGAGTCAGGAAATCTGCTGGTTGATCATGTTTCATTCTCACATGAAGTTTGAAGTGGAAATTAGTCCAGTCTCTAGCAAGTTTCGTCACTCAACTCCTTTCCTTTTCCTTTCCTTTCTCCTCACCATCATGTTCTCAGGTATATGTTATGAAGAAGAAAATCTGTTGTTGACCATAATTCGCCCTCACTGGGAGTGCGAATCGGTAAATTGACCAATTATCAGCAGGCTTTCTCCCTCACTCTCTGCATATGTCTCACCTTTTGTTCTCTTTCTCAATTTTACGAAACACATTCATGAATGTTGGATATGTACGATATGCACTTGGCGTACCGTCTGTCTCCTTTTGACAACCTTTATTCATGAATTGGTTTCTCTGCTTTTACCGTGACTCATTCACGACTTCTTTGTCTTGTTTTTTGAAATTCTACAAAAAATGTTACCACCTTTATGTTAACATAGGCCATAGAAGGCCGGTTTCTTTTTAACCAAGACATATTGTCACTCGGCAAACGCCAAGTCATCCTGGTAAAGGAAAATGTTCATGTAACCACAATTTAGTTAGAAAACTCTCTCTTCGTCACTCTCTAAGTTGGTGGTTAAAACTTCGTTTATTTCATCATCTGGACACATTTTGTTTCTCTCCAAACCTTTTCTTCATTGGTCCCTAGGCAGGTAAACTTCAAGAATTTTGCTCTAATAATAATATCTCCCGGATTAAAAAGAAGCCCAGGCGGATGTCATCACCAACAGCCAAGCTGAGCTTCACTTCCTGACAGCACGCGCTGTGGTTGCTAGGTCCCTCCTGCTGCCATTTTTCTACGCATTTGTTCCTGAAAGCACAGACCATACCGCCCATATGTATGTTGTTTTGTCATGCCACAGCAAGTTGAGTTGTCCCACTATACATTATGACACTCTGAACCACCTTTTGGGCACGCTAGCTCCTAGGTTTGTTCTTACTCTTGCTATCAATGCCAACCATGTCGTCTTTTGCGCTGTCATGCAGTGACGCATATATCGTCATGTGTAAACCATCATTACCTTGACCTCCAGTATTCGCTGAATGCGTACCAATACAAGTTATGTTGAGCTACATTATGCTTCAATAACCATTATATACGATCCGTGTTTACCTTAATAACACTTAGGATTCGTACTGGCATGTCTGCAGACACTGGATTCTCCTCTTCAATGACCTCTGTAACCATAGTCGCGGCACAGCAACCACAGTCTTCACTTCGTGAACTTCGACGTTTTCGACAAAACCAAGTGTTTTCTAAGGCCCAAGTGTACTTCTGAGTGTTATCTCAAAGGGGTCTGATTACAGTGATAATGTAATCCTTAGAATCTGTGAAACCACGTCCTCCTCTTCGAAATTCTCCGAAACCAAACAAATCCACGCTTCGCAAACTTAGCTCCCAGACCAATGAAACCTTAGAATCACACAGGCATTTTTGTTCTTGCTTTTTGTTCTTCCATTGTACAAATATGAATTGTTATTTTTCAATTGCATAACCATGTATTGTTATTTTGTTCAATTGCATAACCATGTATTGTCATCTTTCAATTGCATAACCTTGTATGTTGTTTCACACCATGTACTTTTACCAAAACTGTTCTTTTCCAAACATTGTATGTACCCCTCACCCATTCCCTACAAACATTGTGACCTAAACTATAACATAAATTGCATGTTCTAGCTAGGCATCTCTCAAGCAACGAATCTCTCAAAAACCCCAATGGAAGCATAAGAGGATTTTTTTTCCTACAGCTCCATTGCCACGTCGCTTTTTTTTCCAAGCGCGGGGGGAAGTGTTACGATACGCCCCTGAAGCGAGTAGATACCAGAGCACAGAACGCAGCAGTCCACACAACTCCCCTCTCTCCCCCCTGTTTCCTGTTTCCCCCTGCTTCTCCCCGCTTGCCCTGCCACTCGCGCAGTCCGCTGCACTCGCCACAGAGAAGATTTGAGCGCCCTTGCGAACGGACGTACGCGGCCCGCTTTCGGGCGAGCAGTCCAAATTCAATGTGGCCGCGATGTATTATTGAAATACCTACGAGTAGAGTCGGCCTTGGCCGCGCTAATAGTTCGGTCTATTTAGACTACGAAAGTGCCTGATGGAACTACCACATGAGACGAGGATTCTGCTAATCCACATGTAAGCTGTATCTTGATTTCCTCTTTTAAATGTGTCCGTAATCAGTGAAATGTAGGGCCCCGCGAAAATCACCACTCGGAGAGTTTCGTTTTGAGAGAGAGACAGTGAGAGATTAAACACTTTAGCTAGGTTTGTGTAATTAGCATTTCTTGTATTGAATTGTACTGTAGAAACCTATGTACTGTGTTTGAGTTTACAATACATGTCTTAATGATTTAACTTTGTTATTATTCTGCTACGGCAGGAGGATTGTTGACCAGTGTGTATCCCGTGGGACGCCGGAAGGTAGAGAGAAATTCCATAGCTTTGAGCGGCTCACCCCCTGAATAGAGAGTACCATTGTCCCGCTGAGAGCTAGCCTGGGACGTGTTGGGCCTGGTGTTGGTTTGGTAGCCGACATCGGGGTACCCTAACAGTATGTACCAGACCGTCCAATTATTACTTTAAAAAATACCGAAAATTAAAAAAAAAAAGGATAAAAGAAATAAGAAAATATGCCTGCAGTATTGCAGCAATCATTTACGTTAAGTTTATAATTAACCACTGGAGCGACGGCGCGTTTTATAACTTTTGCCTCGGATTGCTCGTGATATTTTAATGACCGTTTTGAATATTTTCCGCCAACCTTAAAAAAATCATACCTCCGAATTTTAATACGGAATTATACAAACTGATCATAGTTCTATATAGTCAACAAATTCACCTATATTTGGTTGTTTATCACATATTCCTAGGATTTATAAAAATAATATAAAAAAATCGTAAACCTTCAAAACGGAACTATTCTCAGTATTGCCTCCCTTTAAACTCGCCTATTAAGTTTAAATTTCCCTCCACAATGAATATTTTAATTAGGTTTCTTTTAAATGGTCTAATTTATAATCACAATCTACATATGCATATAAGAAAACTGAATTTTGATATGTTTTGAACTGTTGAATGTTCCTTTTGGATAATTTTTGAAACAAATTTATTCGAAAAATGGCGACACTTTTCATTAGACTAAAATGAAATTCTTAAACGACTCACCACAAATAGCTGTAGTACATCAAACAGCTACATCAATTATCTTTAATCCACAATACCAATTAATTCAACTATTGGTTTATTTATAGAAAATATTGCATTTTCAAAAACACACGACGATCGGAAAAAAATGTCAAAAACATAACCATAAAACTTTGTTTTATCAATAATCAGTGAAATTTTAAGTTTGAAACACGTTGAAATAGTTGAATGCATTACTCATTTAATTATTATAACACTGGTACACAAATTTGTTATAAATATCCACTAGAATACGATAAAAAGCCGAATTTTACACTGACAGGTCCAGAACGCTTACCATTGTGATTTGCAGCAAAAATAATCGATCTAGAAATTTCCATAATTAAATCACAGAAACAAAGAATTGAGACATCTCTGGAGAAAGCGCTAAAGGATTTTGTCAACTACATGTTATGCAAATTACAGATCGCGGGAGTTTTTGAAAATATTTCAAAAAAAAAATTTAATGGATCTAGGTAGAATTTGGTGTAATTCGACAACTTAGCAAACTTAGTTTGTGTAAATTGTACCGAAATTCGACAAAAAGCGTTCCAGTGGTTAAATAAACGTACAATTTTTAAAAATGTTTTCTAAAAAATGTCAATTTTCGTTATAATCGTATGTTGGTAAATTATCAACATTCACGATGATGTGAGCTAACTCAAGATTGAAAAATATACCAACGTTAAATTCACCCCGGGATTCACCATCTGTGTGATATATAATATTTGGAAAATGTACGCTGTTGTATAGCGCTGTTTTCGCGAAAAATCACCTCAAACTAATTTTTTTTATAATCATCCATTTTTTAATCAATATTCTCGTAGATCGTCAATTCTTCAGATGTGTTTGTTTGTTCGCACCCTAAAACAAAGTGGACGTGCTGTTTATTACACGCAAACTGAAAAAAAATACTTAACAACTGCGAACCCTCAATGAGAGACTGAATTATTTTTATTCCGTGTCTTAATTTATCAGATTCCTTTGGAGCGTACATTTTCAAATACTTTTTGAGTAAACAAAGGAGATAGGTAACCCGTCAAAGGAAACCTTTCCTTAAACCTGTTTCGTTCTTTCCACAGAGGCTAACAGAAATTTTAAAAGAAGAAAAAACAGTGTTAGATATTTCACAACCGCGATAAAATTTCATGGTCTGTTTGTTTTTGGGGATTTCTTGTCTTGTGTTTATGGTACACCGATCAGTAAAATCAACGACTACTTGTAATCCAGATTTAACTAGCAGTTTTTTTCCGGAAGCCGATCTTTGGTATTCCTCAACCCGAAAATGTTCCCTTTCTTTCCCAAAATATTATGATAATGAAAAGGTAATACTCGAACCCGAGATGATTCTATGAATATCGTCTATGTCTATGGTGTTGTGGTGTTATTTTGGGTTGTTGGATATTTTACGAAGCAGAAATAATGAAGTAATGTGAAGGGTTCTGTATTCTGTTGGCGCCAGTTTATTGTGTTCACTGCGGTATAGAATCAGTCTTTGTAATTTTCGGTGAAGGTATTAAAATGCAAAACAAGTGTAGTTGAACCCTTTTCTTTTAGATAGAATAGAAAACGAATTTCAAACATCATCATAAATTCGGTCGGAATGTTGAATTGTTTAAATTGTTTGCGGATTTTTTTAATATAATACCTACAATTACGAGGGCTGTTCGTAAAATAAGATCTCCAAGGTGCTGCATTCGCGAGGAATGGTTTTACGCGCAATCCTGTAACACTGGGGTGTAGTCTAGTTTTCCCTTGCCTGGCGGGTGCGGCGAGCGGAAGATCCATCGCGAACGGCTGCCACGCCGAGACTAATTATCGCAGAGAGTGCAGCGTGGTGGGGTTTTGTCGTAGGAAAACCAGGCTACACGCCAGTTTTGCCGGATTTCACGTAAAATTGTTCCCCGCGACCGCAGCACCTTGGAGACAGCACACGTATTAGATATCTTGTTTATTCGTACAATAGAGGTGCTCGAGTAAACAGATAATTCACAACTAAATAACTTGCCTTGATTTTTGGGTTATTTGATGAAGCCATTTTAAAAGTTAAATAAAAACTAAAAAAATATATTTAGGTATCTCCAGTTTAAGTACAACCCTGGAGCTTCCATGGCCTAATCTAAGTGATATGACAGCATCACAAATTGAGTGGCAGCGGACCATGCAAAAGCGAGTCTGGTAAATCATTTTGTTGACGCATCGGGTGCTATCGTATTGCAATACTGAGCCTGAAATGCAATTTAACTTCTGAATTCTAAGCACTATTGGGCATTAAAGGTAGCGATTAAATTACTACTAGAATCGTTACACTGTAACACGTATATTAGTTGGGTAGGTACTAGGTACGGGACTATTGAGGTAATAACATTTCACAGTAATAATAAAAGGTGCATCACATGAGAGGTTATGCAAATATCATTACATAGTGTAAAATGAAGTCGCTCATAATGTTTGTGCGCTTAGATCTTTAACGCAACGGATTTTCATGCAGTTTTCACCAATAGATAGAGTGATTGGTAATTCTTCGGAACAAACGTCAACGGTTAATACGCACTTTTTTTGATAAAACTTTTAGATTCTTCTTAATTACCATAAAAGACAACTATTTGCATTGGGGGAGGTTGAAAATGTTACATTTTTAATTTTAGTTACGTAAATTGAAAATTTGCTTTAACACTGTCAAATCACTCTGTTTGCAATATTATTGTTATTTTAATATGTTGGTATTACTGATATTTTACAATCCATGTTACACAAACCTAGCGTAGCCGCTAAACTACTTGAAAACTGGGATGTTTTTCTTGCCTTGACGTGAGTAGACGTTATAAAGGGGCACTTTCTTTTGAATCACAAATCATGTTACACAAACCTAGCGTATAGATTTTTTCGGTTACGCGCCTTTGAATATATTGCCATGAAATCAGTTACGGTATGATGTAGCCTTCCATATAGTATTAGTAATACCAACATAATAAAATGACAATAATCATTACAAATTGCATATGGTGAAGCGTTGTGTCTAAATACGAAAGCAAATTTTCAATTTACGTAACTAAAATTAAAAATGTAACATTTTCAACCTCCCCCAATGCAAATAGTTGTCTTTTAGGTAATTCTTCGGAACAAACGTCAACGGTTAATACGCACTTTTTTTGATAAAACTTTTAGATTCTTCTTAATTACCATAAAAGACAACTATTTGCATTGGGGGAGGTTGAAAATGTTACATTTTTAATTTTAGTTACGTAAATTGAAAATTTGCTTTTAACACTGTCAAATCACTCTGTTTGCCATATTATTGTTATTAATATGTTGGTATTACTGATATTTTACATTCCATGTTACACAAACCTAGCGTAGCCGCTAAACTACTTGAAAACTGGGATGCTTTTCTTGCCTTGACGTGAGTAGGCGTTATAAAGGGGCACTTTCTTTTGAATCACAAACCATGTTACACAAACCTAGCGTATAGGTTTTTTCGGTTACGCGCCTTTGAATATATTGCCATGAAGTCAGTTACGCTATGATGTAGCCTTCCATATAGTATCAGCAGGGGCGTGCACTCTATATAGGCACATAAGCACTGCCTACCCTAGCGTATTTGTAAAACGTAAGCATGTAAATAATGTTATTATTTTTTAAATTATTGCTAAAAATAAATACACACTTTCAAAAATAAGCGCGACAAAGCTGAGCAACCAAAACTACGCGACCGCCACATCAAACGGCATACTACAAATGTGACATAAACTGTAACTAAAAACTACACGCGCCCTCCGACTACCTCACTAAAATGCGGGCTAAGCAGGAATTATTTCTGCTTAGAGCTAACTTCATACAAGATATAATATCAATATAATGCAAATGGCAATCAGTGGCGACAGTGACATCTGATGTTATCTGAAGTATGAAAGTGAGACGACGCCAATTGCTTTTATCAAGGCCACCTCGGATATCCATTGAAGCGATTATTTATTATTATAATTATTTGTATATTTAAAGTGGCTTAGATAATACAAACCTATATCATCTACAACCAGCAGCAAGTACACTTAGCGAAAACTTGTACGAAGGGAGCCATCTGTGGCAAGTTTCTTTTTTATTTATTTGAATCAATTTGGCGGTTTTCCTACTGCCTACCCTGATCAAAAACTCTGTGCACGCCACTGAGTATCAGTAATACCAACATAATAAAATGACAATAATCATTACAAATTGCATATGGTGAAGCGTTGTCTAAATACGAAAGCAAATTTTCAATTTACGTAACTAAAATTAAAAATGTAACATTTTCAACCTCCTCCAATGCAAATAGTTGTATTTTATGGTAATTAAGAGGAATCTAAAGGTTTTATTTAAAAAAAGTGCGTATTAACCGTTGACGTTTGTTCCGAATATTTACCGAGTGATTAAAGCTCCTCAACTGGGCTTGAAAAGAAGAAGATGGAAAGATACGAAATGTTAGAGGAGAGCGCTAACATTTACAGCGCCAAAATCGATGCGAAAATCGCGAAAATATTTAATAAAACACGACTCGTTTAAAATAGAGCAAAAATCTCTTAGGGAGCATCTTAAGAAACATTGTGAATTTTTTCAAAAATATAATTTATATGATAATAGAAACAGGCTTGTTTTTAATAATTTTTGGAGCATACTTTCGATTTTTTTCTATCGAGGAAATTTCACATAAATTGCGTTTCGGCTTGGGCAGCATCTACATAGACATTATCTTCAAAAATAACATTCAAAAATAAAACTTCAAGTTTTTAAGGGAGATATGTAAGAAATCGGTAGAAATTCGAGTTGCGGCCCCTTAAAGAGGAAGGTTTATATGTATAATACATGCTTATTATAATAGAGAAAAGCCGAGAAATTCGAAATTAAAATATTCATCATTACATAGTATAAAATGAAGTCGCTCAAAATGTTTGTGCGCTTAGATCTTTTAAACTGCGCAACGAATTTTCATGCCGTTTTCACCAATAGATAGAGTTATTCAAGAGAAAGGTTTTTATGTATAAAATATACTTATTATTGTAGAGAAAAGCCGAGAAATTCAAATATTCAATTCAGGCAGCGGGCAGCGGGCAGCTGGCAAGCGGGTGGTGTTGATTTTATAAAGGTTGGGTAATGGCGTTGTGTTTCGTTAGGCACAGCAACGCGTGGCCGGTCTGCTGGTATTATTATAAATTTAAGAAATAGTTGATGGACAATATAAATTTATTTTCTGTTCGTTTACGCATAATACGCCAAAACATCACAATATATTATAGAAAACTGTTCATCGTTGCTTCGCATAATAATTTTCTTTTGATATGCATGTACAGTTTTGGAGTATTTTTAGATAACGTGCATTATAATTTACCTACGTGCGACGATTCTTTGTTGTGAGACACGCAATTCTCAATCAGAAAAGTAATATAAATTCTTTCCTGTGGAAGTTTCCCAAATGTCAAAAGTCCCGACCCGGGCCGGAACCCCGCCCCCGCCTCCCACCGGAACCACCCTCCGCCAGCCGCCCATCAGATGCTGGCACTGGCCGTGCGTAAACGGCGGCTGCTCGTCACGTAAACAATTTTGTTGAAACCACTGTTTGAATACAAACGTTCCGTGGATACATCACCCTTGAAGAAAAATATCCTATGTCAGCTTGAATGTATTTTACCGTGGAGATTTACATCTGAGGAAATCCCTAGATACCCGCACAGCTACTCTCGTGTTCTTATAAACCTATTTCGTGCTACAAACCCGACTGTAGCAGCTATCCATTCTGTGAATTTATTTGGATTTATTGAATTGTTTGCGAGGAAAACTCGCAAAAATAATCACGATGGATTTTGTTAAAATATTGATTCCCGGAAAACATGTCTTACGGGAACACGGGTAATAATGTAATACATATATCAAAGCCTTAGAATACACTTCAACATTGGAAATTCCAAATTCAATTATCTTTGTATATTTCTAACCGTCAATTTTCTTTTCCTATGAAGTGTATTACCATTAGCGAGAATACGTACATCATCGCACAGGCTTGAATATTCCGTAGGATGAAATAAAGGTGAGAATGAATGATGTTTATGAATTCAATCAAATAAATTCAGACATGATAAGTGATAAGATAGTAGTCATCCGGAGTCTATCCGTTACCGCAGTTAAAGCGAGGTTAATTCTTGCGACATAAACATCCAAAATCTCAGGTTTTTTATCTAATCTCTAAATGCTATTTCAATAGATTTTTTGCAAAACATCTGAGCCAGGTTAGAGCATTCTTGTTCGGTATTAAATGAAAAAAAAGGTTTTGTAAACATTTTTCTATTCATCTACTACGAAGAAACTCTTATTTTATACTTCTTGTAAAAATTGTCCGAAATAAAACGCCGAAATAGTAAAATATTTACAAAAACTTGGAAACAGCTGATACACACAGATGCAAATATCAGATAAGAAACTTCCCCGAAATTATTTATTTTGGAAGGAAGTGAGTTTGATAATATTAAAAAGTACATTTTCCCGAACAGAATGTTGCGAGAGAGATTCCAACGAGCCCATAAGGCAAAAGGGGTGAAAGAGCAATGCTGCTTCATTGGCTCTGTTATCGGCACTGGGACCGTTATCGCCATTCTCAATACGAAAAGAGCGTTTCTCGTCGCCATCAGTCTTATCTACATTATGCGGGGGACATTTAAAGCGGGGGGGAGGTAGGGGCTTGGGGAAGGTGATGGCAAATCCAGTATCCTAACCCCAAAATTGGACCGGGGACACTTCTTGAAAGGCATGTCAAAGGACTGAACTTAATATTAAGTAGCTCTAAGAGAAATAAATGAACATCGTGCATGGCATTTTTTCTTCTTTTACGTGCGCTTTTGATGCTATGTATTGTTTTTTTTTTTGTATTTTTTTCTTCATATTATTGTTATAATAGGAGATCGTTGTGCACAGAATGTTGCACAACATTTTTTTTATGTAAACACACCAATTTAAAGCCATTTTCACTTTTTTGCAACTACTGGTAGTAACAACGTTAATATGATTTTAAAACATTTTTTTTGTGTTCTGTTGATAGCTTAAATAACTTGTCTCGATAGTTTGGGTGTACTTTAGATTCAGATTAAAAAAAATAACCGACAACCGTCAAAACAAAAAGATCGATTCCCGATGTAGACAGATATCTTTTAGGTATCTACTAACAAACACGATGAAACTCAAGTTCTTTTAAACTCATTTGTCTACCTAGAACCAATATTTTAGGTTAGTAAATTTAATATAGCTAATAGTTTTCATATTCGTATTTATATTTATTTTTATTTCTTGCTAGAGCAATCCCGATGAGTTACAGAACTCATTTTAGGACAGGAGGTACATACAATTCATTGGTGGGAGGAAATAGTTACAATTTTACATAAGAATTTAGATATTAAAAATATAAGTTTTACATACAATATAGACGAAAAATAAAAGACAGGTTGAGTAAAACAAACAACAACAAAAAATCATTTAAGAAAAAAGGAACAATTTTATATATATATGGATGGTTACAACCACAACTAAATGGAAAAGGAAACCAAACTTACCAAGGAAGCTCTTTTTTTTAATCGTCTACCAGAAGAAATCAGAATCATTAATAATAAATCCCGAATACTGCTCTCTGTCAAGAAACATTTAAAAAATATTCTTAAGAAAAAAACCACTGTCACTTAATTAATTTTACAAATATCTTTAGTTTTCCACAACTTTCTATTTTAAATACACACTATTTTCAAAATAAATACTACAGCAAACATATATTTATGTACAGTGAATTATTTAAGTACTAACTAATAATAACATTTATGTACACTCCCCTTCCATACACAAGCGAATGCTTTCAATGGAAGAGTTGTAAAAAAAAACCCAAGATATAAAATTTTATTTATGTACCATGTAAAACATATTATTAAAGATAAAAAATAATAAATAAAAAATTGAATAAAACAAGACAATCGAACATGGCAAGAAAATTACAGTTTCATCCTTAAACGTACTTAAAAAAATATTATTTTAAACCATTACTCTGAATTTTTTATTTTGCTGGATTCCCTCGTACATATCTGGAAGCGAATTATATAGTGTATAGGCAACATGGTTCAGAGATTTTATCCAATATTTTGTAGTGTGTGTTTGAGGTATGCGGATTTTATTGATATTTCGAGTACCTATTGTGATTGTGGATGCCTTGCTTGTAACGCGGCTTGATGTTAGTGTGAGTTGATTGTAATTTGTAGGATGGTTCTTGTGATTTCATGTTTAGGAAGGACTGCGATTGGAAGAATACCGAAAACAGAATAGATGTCTCTGACATGGGTGTCCCATGGATGTCCAAAAACATTTCTGTGAGCTCGGTTTTGAACCACCTGCGGATTATATGTATGAATGGTTGGTAAAATACTGTCACATCACAACTCCTAACTATAAATAACATAAAATAGTTGGAACTCTAGTTAGAAACCTAATTGAATATAACTCGATAGTTTAGTCTCCATCTTACAAATTTCACATTAATAACATTGATCGAGTACACAAAAAAAATTCTGCGTTTTATAAATTTTAAATAAAATATCCCACTAAAAGAGTTTAAATGTAGTTTCTTCTTAAATATTAAAAAAAACACACATTCTAAACATACGTAAAAATAAACGACTTAACCTGTTTATTCAAAATACTAAAATTCGACTGTTGTGAACTCCTGCAAAGTATAAGCTTACGAATACCGACAGTAACTACACGATAAAATACAATATTATCCTGCAGCATTCATACCGGAACTACATTGTCCACTCTCCGATACAACGATTTCACACTATGTCGCTAAAAAATCGCTGTGTTTTTGTATTTTTTTGTAAATTTATGACTTGTGTGCATTTTTTATTTAATTCTATTTTTATTACTTCTTTCATTGTTTCAAAATTATCTGTCATTAATTAATTGTACTACCAAACATGTAAAAGCCCTCTGGGTGTTAAATAAACAAATAAAATAAAATTATAAGTAATTACAAGTTAGTCCCGTCGTTTTAAGTTTATCGTGACGCTATCCATTAGCCATGTCACCTATGGCGACAAAGTCGTTAAGTACTGGCATTCTGTGCGTGTGAGGACAGGAAAAATGGTCCTCACGCGAGGAAACCAGCGGGAATCTTCTAAACGGATCAAGAAAGTGACGTGGCGTTGTTTTTGTGGTAATAAAATATTAGTACCCACTCCTTGAAGGCCGCAAAGTAACAAACTTTTGTTTCGGTGCGGTGTAGGTAGATATTTGGCGCAACATCGTATAAGAATAAATTTATCTGTATCTAATACTCAATAATTTTAGGCTTTAGGTTAATTGCCTTCATATATATGGTTTTAGTACGAAAAAAATATTTTTTATGCTACTACCGGTGAAGGATTTTTTAATAATTCAATATATTTATATGATTACAGTACTTCAAAAATATATCTTTATTATTTTTTTTTTTGAATATTAATAACCAGAATCATTATCGTGGCATCGCAATCATTGTAAATGAGCGATGGATGCAGATGATGAAGCGACCTCCCTGATGGACCATCTTAAAATATATGTGTATATTTTTTTAAAATTTTTAATATGGTCTATGTTTTGTTTAGGTTAATTTCCATTTTATGCTTTTTTTTGTTTAATTATGTGACGTATTTTATTTTCATTTTATGTTTTAATTAGGTACCTATCTAATATGTAATCACTTTTTATTTCATTTTTTCTTTTCTTTTATAGTTTCTAGTTATATATGTTATATGGATTGCACTACCCTCCCAGTCCTGCTGGAATAAAAATAATAAAAATAAACATAAAACAGAACAAATATAGAGAAAGTAACGGTCACAACTAAATTGTAAAATTATAAAAAAACTGTAAATTATATTTACTAACTAATATCATATACATAACTCATGTCTGTTTCATTCTGAAACCGTAGAATTTTCCAAATTGTGAGCTCTCGCGTCTTGGTTTTGCAATATTTTTTATAACGATTCTTTAAAAAATATTTATAATAAGTATCTATCTGTTGGCTATTTTCCATAGGCATGTTATTGTAAAATGTGACACCAAGGGCGCTTAAAAAATCACATTTCGCCATAAAAAATAAGACGATCTGAAATGAAATGTTTTTTCAATTTTTTTTTTAATAAATGAGAAAAATATATCTTTAATGATTATAAAAATTTCCGTCAAAGCTGGATGGTAGAGTAACTTGCATTATATTTTAGTTACGTACATCGACGTAAGTAGATCTTGGCTCCAATAATTTCGGCCTCCGTTGTCGAAGGGCAAGGTTTATTTGTTTAATTTGTGTTATTTTACAATTAATTTATATAAATATTATATAATATATTTGCAACACGTTCCAGAGTGGGAGATACTATCAGTATCGCCCTGGTGTAAGACCACCATTCCGAATTGAACCGATGCTTTAGGCTTTAGCTGTGTTTGGTGACCAGATCTGAATAGCCATATACTCCCCCATCTTCCTCTTCTTTCTCTCCTACCCCTCCCTACTACCTTCAGCCTCACAATATACCCCTATTGGGGATGGCATAGTCTTACTGGCTCAAGACGACGGCAGCTGGGACTCTTGTGAGATTGCACATAAATAAAAATAAAATAAAAAATGTCCGAAATTATGGCTTATAGGAAACAATCAAGGTAGTCAAACAAAACATTTCGATCTTTATAGAACTCTCAGTAACCAATAATAATAACACTGGTATTTTTTGAAAATATCCTAATTCATTCTGACGATAATCACAATTTCCAGCACAAAATAGTTAATTTAACGACGAATGCATATTATTAAAAAGTACCTTGTTTTGTTTTCGGACAGAATAACAATATCTAATTCTATCACTGGGCAAATATCGGAATTACTGAATATGCAGTGAACTACCTATGTACATACAATCATCATAATGCAATCCGAATTAATTTACTCCTGCAATGTCCAGACAGTTGCCGCATGAACAGATGCTGCACGAGTTGGGCGCACAGTTTGATTATATTTTGATATTAAATTGTGCTAGTCGCTTTTGGGTTTCCACACAATGCAGTAAAAAAGTTAGGTATCTATAATAATATAGGGTTTTGTTTTTCCAGTGACATTTGGTATATCTACTGCTCTGAATAGCTCACAAAATTTACAGATTTTTTAATACCATGATTTTGAAAAAATATTTGCAAACCAGAGACTGAACCATTGCATTGTTAAGACGGTATTTGCAATAAGTATGCTAAAATATGTGGACATTGTTTCAAGCATCCATCTAGTTTGGTTTAAAAGAGTTAGATCTAATTCTACAATTTGGGAGGCAGGTATCTACGGGTACTGCTACCCCGGGAACCATTTATTGGATAACCCCCCCGGCATAGCTCACCCCAAGTGTTTCGCTTAGTTTCGTGACTTAGCAGTGGTGCCCGGGTTCATTTTTTTTTTTTTTAGGAAAATACAATTTAGCAGTAATAAGCAATAAAATCCAGGTAGGTATATGTAAAATATAAAATAAAAATATAATATATAAATATAAGAAAGAAAAATAAAAAAGAAAAAAAAAAGAGAAAAAAAAAAAAATTATAGGAAAATACAAAATACAAAATCGAAGAAATCAACTCAGACTACGTTTTTTAATAATTTTTCGGAATCTGTCCTACCTAAGTCTAATAACCATTTAGTAATTTTAGTACCGAAGGATGATAATTGGGTGAGGTTTGTCTAGGTCTTGGCAGCGGATGCATTTGGCCACCTTTTGCGTGGCGGGCCGGAACGGGTGATACCCATCGCCTATCACGACAGTGGAATCGATACACTGACCCCCAGATTCCTACCCACCCCTCATACTTTTTTCCTTCTCAAACCTTCCTCTAATTTCTTTCCCCTAACACACCCTCCACACAGCATTCCCAAAGATGATATAGGCCCATAGTGAAACGGTTTTCCTCTGCTTCCGGAGCTATTGTAAAAAAAAAAGAATCTAATAATTATTCACCAATCCAATTGAAATTATTATGAAACTGACTTTTATATTCATCACTTATAACCTATTTATTTAATTTCACCGGTAAAAATATGCTATAAACAATAATTGCAAGTCACTGGTAAATAAAAAATGTAAAATGAACATTGGAGGGGACCCACCACTTTCCCATGTAAAATGAACAGTGATGATCGACCTTTTTAGTCGAACGGCCAATTGATCAAATTTCAATATTTTCACGAGCCGAAGGGAATATACTTAAAATGGTAGCCGGTGGTATCGAAAAGAGGACGGACCGCCACACAACTCGATCTTGGCACACACTCTTTGCCTCGTTCACATTCATACATCGTCTCATACATGCTCTTCTATTATTCCGACTCTTCACATGGCCCGACTCAAGTATCTGATTCACTTGGTCGTGCCATGTCTTCCTCGGGCGTCCCCGACTTCTTCTACCATTCACATTTGCATCATATATTCTCCTTACACTCCTTTCCTCGTTCATTCGCTCTACATGCCCAAACCATCGGAGAGTCCCTTTCTTAATCTTACACATCACGCTTACGTCAGCCTTGCATTCTTTGCGGATATCCACGTTTCTCTCACGATCGTACATGGTTTTACCACACATTCGCCTCAGGGATCTCATTTCTACAGCATTCAGTCTGCTTTCATCCTTCCTCTGCCAGTTCCATGCCTCACTGCCATACATCAGGGTAGGTACCAGCACTCCATTATGGACGGCTAGTTTCGCGTCTTTGGACAGTTTTTTATTACCGCCAACGGCATTCAGTCCTCCATTAATGGAGTTACCGGCATTCACCCTTCTTTCAATATCTCTATCAGCCTTCCCATCTTTCGTAAACATACTACCCAGATACACAAACTCATCCACCTGCTCCAAGTATTCATCATTCACAACTATATTGCATACTGTTTTCGTACTCTCTCTTTCAAACACCATGACTTTAGACTTACTTACATTCATCATTAACTCATTCTTCATACATACTTCGTTCATCCTTTCTAAAATGGTAATTTCTAAAAATAGTGTTATAGGAAGCCAAAAAAAACATGCGCCGCACCCGAAAATTCACATCTTTAGGGCCAAACCAAAATTTTTTGTCGAATTTCATTATTCCGAAATGAAAATAAACAAATATTAAAATACCAACTTGCAGTCTTGGGCGACTTTTGATTCTTTGTTCGAAAAGACTAAATTTAGTCAATAAAACTTTGGTATTTTATTAAACGGTAACCTTGCATCAAAAATAGATCTCAACAAGCCAAGCACTGCGTGTAGAATTTTTTTTTCTGCATTTGAAAATATAATGTAGTTAAGAAAAATCTGATTATTATGAGCGGATGATTCACAACTTTGAAGAAGGGCTGATGATTACCGCTCAAACCTCTTAAAAAAACAATATTCATTTCCGCATACTTTTGGAAACTTTATTTAAGCACGTAATTCCGCGGGCTACACGAAATGGAAATAAATTCAAGTCATCTCTACAAATTATAAATTAAAGCCCTCCGCCACGTCTGTCTGTCTGCCTGTTCGCGATAAACTCAAAAACTACTGAACGGATTTTCATGCGGGTTTCACCAACAGATAGAGTGATTGACGAGGGAGGTTTTGAAGTATAATTTGTCAAGGTTTTGTGTAAATTAGTTAAAATATATAATATATAAAGGAAAATGTCTGTACGTAATGGAAGAGCGTGCTGGCAAGCGGGTGGTGTGGATTTTATTTGTATGCAAATCTACAGTTATATGCTGAGTATGACGAAATTTTGCACATGTGACCTTTAAAACAAGAGGAAGGTCACTATCTACATTTGATTTCTAAAACTCTGTGTAAAGCCCGGGCATCGCTGGGGACTTCCGCTAGTATTATTATATATTGTTTTTTAATAGTGAGCACAATGTTGTGAATAAATAAAATTTAAATAAAGCAAATGTTCTCTTTTCAATACAAATAATGCTTCCCGTATCCAAGCCTTTCAGACAATCATTAATATCTCGCATATAATATTGCTAGACCAGAAGTTAAAGGTTATGAGCTACCAATTTTTTTTAAATTTTGTATCTGAAATGTTATTTATCCCCCTCATTTATATGGATTTATTTTTTGTATGTAATAAGACGAAGAACGACGCCGCATACACACAATTTGTATTCAACATAACTTTTTAAATATTCATTATATGGACAGATGAAAAAATGTACCTACTTGAATTTCGAAGACAATGAAGACACCATCTTTATAGGCCGAATTAATTTTGTAAAGTTTTCTTTTAGAGCAATTTTCTTTATTTCACCGTGGATCTAATAATCTGTATATATAAAAATCTTGTTTCACTGTATTTGTGGTCGCACTCCTTCGAAACGGCTCGACCGATTTTTATGAAATTTTGTATGTACATTTGTAAGTATGAAAATAGGTCGTAAAGTATATTTCATACTGATAGGTGATTAGGATGTCCCTATCCAGAAATATTTTCTATTTAAAAAAAAAAGTTATTTTTTGGCTTAAAAAAATACCTGTAATCCTATATTTTCACCTTCCTACCCCCACCCTCTCATTTTTTAATCGCGATTTTAGTATTTTTGTATGACCAAATTCCGTCGTTCGTATTTCAAACAGAACGAAATTATTTACGTTGTTAAGAGGAAACCGGGTGGTGTTTTTTCCATACAAACGTATTCCTCATTTCCCTCTCTGAATTTTGACACTAGAGAAAATATTTTTTTTTCATAATATGAATATTGACCGCAAGCGTGTCGGTACGTTTTGATTTTTTTGATAAGTTACTTTTTATAGGAGTTATAACCCTTCAAAAATTGTTAAAATTGCCTTTTTTTAACGCCATCAACAAACGTTCAGTATACAAATTAGACGATGTATTTTTAAAAAAAGCAAAAAGTACAGACATAGAATGTTTTCTTCCAATACATTTGGTAAAAAAAATCTTGGAAATCGGTTCAGTTTTGGAGTAGAAAAATGAGGACTACAAAACCTCGATTTTGACAATTTTATTTGGGTATTATCAGGCTGAGGTGCATGTGTCCCTTTCTCTCAGTATTCGGGGGTGAGGGGGGGCGGAGAGGGTTTTGTTGAATACGTATACAGTCAACGAAGTGATGTGACATTCTCAATAATTATATCGATACACTAGTCCACTAGTGTTGTCATGTCCCGAGTTATCGATGTTTTTTTAAAATTATTTTTCTGTTTGGTGACTTATTTTGAGTGTGCCAATACTTACCGAGCTTATTTACTAAAGTTATTGTGACAAATTTAATTTGTTTACGTCAAATAAATTAATGGAAAAAAATTGAAAAAAAAACACCTGTTACAGACAGACCCCGAGATGATTCCGTTCCGTATTGCCGAGTTGGATATGGAACACAAAAATTAATTAAAATATTTTTTGATAACTTTTGAAGGTTGTACTCAACATAATATTATCCCTTTATAGGACACTTTTTTTAAGATACAACTACCGAACCAAAAAAAAACTTTTATATTTGACTAAATATATTGTTCTAGATTTTTTTTTCAAAAAAATTATATTTTACAAGAAAATGTGTGATGGTAAGTACATACACCACTGATCGTTTGATGGAATGCTGGTACAGCGTATGTTCAGTGGTACATGCATCTACCACATGTTGTTGAATCGATTATGTTATTATAATATCATATTATACAAATGAATATTGAAATCTATGTATAAGAGGCACCATATTGTTTATTGTGCTACATATTAGGTACATACACATAACTAGTTTAGTTTTTATTTAACTTTTTTAATACGTTATATTATTACAGAAAAATTCACTTTTGGGAATACCTCCTACATCACTTGACATTTTCAATCTTCTTCAATGATCTAATATTTTTTGTTTTTAAACGCTTTATTGTAAAAAAAATTACTGTTTAACATCTACACAATGAAATTAAAACAATTTATGGTCCAGACCTTTCCCTCGCCGGTAAATTTCTTGGTATGCGACCGTCAATTATTTCTGGTAAAAGGCATTGGTGGTAGAAATTTTCTAACAGTGGAACGATTTTTTGCCAGATTTCATCGTCCCTCTCAATTTTTTCATACAGCAAACCTTTTGGACTCCACACAACAAAATAACAATAATTACGACGAGTAATATGTAACTGGCCTTGTACTTGGTAGAAGTAATTATGATTCCGTTTTAATGTTAAAGAATGGTCTTCCAATTTACAGTAATCAATTATCTTTTGTGCAATTCCCTCTTCTGGTGACATATTTGCTATACTATAAGGGCATTTAATTTCAATTATAGAATCCTCACCGATAAGGCCATCCGGACTTGCCGCTAAAAAGTTTTTGGTTTTATCGATAAATAGCCCACAAGCGGATACCTGAAAACTTGTTTTTTTTGAAAATTGCTCTATTGCTAGGCTTTCATTTTCTTTTCCATAATTTGTGGCCATAGTTCCTTTGAATTGTGAGTACAGTAAAGAGTTTAGTACTCCCGTAACTGAAGTTTTTTGCCGAAGCTTATATATTTTTCCAAAGTTAGACGCCGTTATCCGCTTACGTCTTTCAATTGCCCACAGATTGTTATTGCTTTGGCCTACCGTATTCCGTTCGAGCTCTTCCTTATTGGTTGAAGATAATTCTTTGAGAAATTCCTCTTTTTTCGTTTCAAATATTTCAGGTGGCATATCTGGTTCTAATTCCAATTGACCATAATTTTCATCGGGCCCTGTAACTTTTTTTCTTTTTTCTGTCGTATTTTCATTATACTTTGGTTTTTTTTTTCGACACATTTGTTTATTCTCCTTCGAACGTCGTTTTCTCTCTATAAAGTGCTTCGTGTATTTGCCGGGACTGTGGCCTTGGATTTTCTTTTGTATTCTTGAATGGGTTGCCAATTCACTATTCCACGAAGTTACTGCTCCAAAACATCTTGCTTGGTAAGATCCTCTTGTAGTAAAATTTACCCTTTTTCCACCTATAAATTTGGCGATAACGTTGTTGAATTGCTCCACAGTGTTATTTGTCACGTCAATAATAAGACTTTCTGCATTTGCTATTAGAGACAATAAGAATTGTTGGATATCAGTCCATATTCCACAATCTCGAAGATCGCTTACTAAATTTGGATCATCAGTATACTTCTCCGGCTTGCAATAGTACGATGCACAATTTTTATGATCACCAAACACATGATTTGCGGTATTTTTTATGTCCATTTTCAAATTTTTTATTTTATCACTTTGTACTGTGTTTTCTTGCTCTTTCCTGTAATTTATTGCTCCAACTACAGCTCTTCTCATGCGTAAAACGTTTGCTTCAACCTTTTTCCTTATATGAACTGGTACAAAGCCTTTAGCGTTGTTGGTTTTTTTTCCAAGTGCTTTAATTTTGTTGCAAAAATTGCGGAGTAAGTGATTTTTGCACTCTATTTTTTGTACTATAAGGTTAGGACCATATGGCATTTGTTGCATTATTTTTTTCATGATGCTGGAGTCGCCATCACCAACTAGTTTGTTAAATTTCAATCCATGCATTTCTATGCTTCTCGAGAACCCTTCTGCTATAATGTGGGCTTCCATGGCATTAGCACTGTCACGCCAGTTTATGAAGCACCTGTGCTCAGAAGCAACTATGTGTAGTTTAGTAGCTCTAGCACATATGCAGCAGTATGAGTTTCGCACTCCCAGAAATAAAACCTTTTTAGTTCGTAGTCCAACTATGCACCCTGCGCCAGATGAGGAGCTAAATCCACTTTTGTACGACCTCTTTGCCCAGGAGCCATCTGCAACCACCGTTACCAAAGGATAGCCACCCTCGTCTACGTCACCGTTTAAAATGGCTAGCCTTTTTTCTTCTTCACCAGCTGCGATCATTTCTTCTAAGGCACATTCTTCAATTGTTGGCGCTAAACATTGTTCTATGTTTGTGTAAGTCTTACAATCCATATTTGGCATATTTAAAACCCCACAAATTTCATTCCATTGTGAATACCCATTTCCTGTACACATCACTCCTTCGACGACAGCAGTATTTATAGACATTTTCCGTTTCGGGTCTTCGGAGTGAATGTATTCTATTTTCTTGCACATTTTCACTCGAAAACATACTGGCTTAGAAGACCATTTCGTCGTTCCTTCATAAATTTTAAATCGGAAAATGTGCAGTTGGTGTGTTCGTGCTTTATATTTGATATCTCCGAAAACAAATATTTTATATCCACAATTCTGCGACCTTCGAAATTATCGGTTTCATCAATATGGTCTGGTTCTATCACCAAATCATCAAGCGTTGTTGATGATGATGAACTTGCGTTTTCGTCTATATTTGGAGCAAATGATTCATCCATGGAAGTTTCATGCATTAGTGAAGATGTAGTTAAGTTTCCAAAAGTAGTATCGATGACATCCATATCCCTGTAAATGCAAATGATTTATTTATTTAAATTTGTCCATCCCATTTTCCCGTTATACATGCTACATAATACACGGCTCTCATAGCATAAATCTTTAGGTTTTTCTAGTAAGTCGCTCACGTAAGAGAGTTATGGCAAAATTATCAATGTAAACGATACCCATTGGTAATTTTGCCATAACTCTCTTATGTGAGCAACTTACGGGAAAAAAAACTTTACGTACGTAAAGGTAACCTTAGAAAGGTTCAGTAGTAAGAGTGACAGGAAAGCGATATTTCGACTTACCTAGATGTCGAACGTGGTGCAACATGAATCTGTCGTTTGATACTAATAATCGGTTTTTTTCGTCTAGCAGATAAAAACAAACGCGCTTTGTTTCCATTTCTTTTACCCATTATTTATCTGTAAGAAAAAAATTTTTGAGTTGAAGGTAGGTAATATAGTAGTCGATTTTATGTAACTCAATTTCTAAATACACATATCTTATGCTACGTATATATTTGCGAATAGTGGCGTGCACAGAATTTGAAAATTGAAATTTCGGAAAAAAAATAATTTTCAGCTTCGACAACATCATTAATGTCGTATTTTCAATCTTAGGATTCTAGCCCACTGAAAAATCAGTGCACGCCACTCTTTGCGGACAGAGACGCGAGCCGAACCACGAATTATGGTAAAGGTACGAAGCAACCGCAAGCGGCGCAGCGTTTCGGGCAGTTTGCTTTTGCTTCGTTCCTTTCCCATAATCCGTTGTTCGGCTGGCGTGTGTATACGCAGCCTAAGACGTAGAATAATATTTATTATAGGTTACTAGATATGTTAACAAATGTACCGACTTGCACTAATGCACTTTATGCATACAGTCAAAACTGATGAATTTACGTTATTCAGGGAGAGCCAAAAAACAACAACATTTTTAGCGATATTTATATGTTTAATTAAAAAAGGAAATTGTGTTGTAATATTGAGTTTTTATGAATGAATAGTTTATGTTTATAATAATAGTTTATGAATAATTTATGAATAGTTTAGTAGGTATCTACTCACCATATGTCCTATATGTGTAAATCGTGAGAAATGACCAAACAGATTTCAATATTCAAGGGGGTTTCAGGGTCAAAATTCGAAGGTCTGTATTTGACGTAGAATAGTTTCCAGTAAAAAGGCTAGTCAAAAACAGTAGAGTGATGCAGCCAGCGAAAAATAAAAACACTATACAATCACAAAGTACGTGATGTACCTACTGCGCCTATGCTGCCGTTTTATAAAAAAAGATGGTATGAATCTCCCGATATTACTAAACCAAAACAGCGTGCATCTTACTTTACTAATAGTAACAAGATGAATGAACTATGAGCGCAGAAGATATCTATTATATAGGAATACGCACGCTCAAGTCGCGACGCGTATTGACTTATCTGTTGCAGCAGGCAGCAACCTGTATACACGCACCCACAAGTCTCATTGACTTGTGCGTGTGCAGAAGATGAGCTCGGAGCAGGCAGTCACATGTATTTGTAGTAAGTAATAATAATAATAAAGTTAAGTACAATACAATATTAAATAATGTAGACCTCGCTATTTTATTACGAATATGTACCTAGGCACCTACTTAATTTTTGGAATAAATGAATAACAGTAAATGAAATAATAAGAACGCGAAGTCGCTGGCGGGCGCGGCGCGGCGATTCGTGCTTCCAACACCTGCAGCCACGCACACACACGCATTGGGGTTCACCAATACACCGATAGCGCTTTTGCTGTCCCCGCTGAGATGAACGAAATAGAAATAATTTTTACAAATACCTATCGTTAAAATTTCTCGGCGCTCCTGCGCGCTCTTAAAATAATTAATATGGCGGAACAACGTTTACCGGGTCGGCTAGTGTAAGTATATTTTTTAAAACATAATCTTAAGTTGGACAATTGTCTGAAATTCTAAAAAATTCTCCAACAGTAACCTCAGGTTATAATATATATTATTTTGATATTATTTAACATATATTACCCAGTAGATGTATAGCTACAAAGCTTCGGCTGAAAAATTATTGGTGTCTGCAATATTACACAAAAGTTTGTACTTAATTATAAATAAAATTCAAGTGCGTTTAGTACATTATTGAAATTTATTGCCCGTCTATCCGGTATGAAGATATACCGCCTCAAAACATTATAGAGTCATCTTATGTTTGTGTCGTATTGCGTATGCAAGTTTTTGGTCCACATAACAGAAGCATGTACCAACTTATGTACTTATAATTTCATAAAAACATACGTTGATGCGCTAAAAGGATAATGGTGATAAAATAACTTACCCACTACAACGGCCAAGAGCAGCAGCAGGAGTGGCCCCATAACCGATGCACTCGAGACGCGCCACATGACCCTGTGTTTCACAGAACACTACCAATTTATCTGTAGGTCTTTGAGCGCGTCACATTTATTTGGCGCCATAGTCAACACTCGTCCCAATAGTTCAGATTTCCCCCACGGGGAGTTTTCCACGGAAACTCACAACTGTGTTCCTTACTCGTTCACTTTGACGCCATAGTTTTATCCATTGTTTCACATTCCACTATCTACGACACACGTAAGTATTCCTTGTTTGCAACACAGTTCACAATGTGTGAGGTATATTAATGTTCATTTATCACCAATTTATGTTTTATGCTGACACGTTGATTTAAATATTTGTTTGTTGTTATTGTTTTGAGATTAATGCGCTAATGAGAATTTACTATCCGAAGGTCTACCGTGCAAAGTGCTTTCCAAGACTTTCATAACAAAAACAATATTTGATAAGAATTTTATGGCAGTGTTTTCTAGAAAAATAAAAGAGAAAAACAAATCGTTATTTTGAGTTTGAAAAGGGGCATTTATGCAGAAAATACAAGGAATAATCCATAAAAATATAAATTATCCAAATTATGTTACATAAATTACCATCAATTCTGGAAATTTATAATTTTTTCAGCATACGATTACTTATAGACATATCAGTATCAGTAAATCATTTTGATTTATTTACTAAAATTCATAAACATCCTTTAATACTCCATAACCATACCACCATAATTCCATATGTTACAAAGATATTTTACAGGTAACAAAAATGCCTCCTTCTAAAAGAATTTCTTTAAAAATTATTTCACTCATATAATTTCTCATTGATAAAAAGTTATCATTGCAACAGAATTCCTCCAAGCCCTTGAATCCCTTTAGTAATAAAGTATAGTTCTTACGTTTACCCTCGTAAGCATTCGGCGTAAAAATTGATTAATATTAACCAGGTAAAACACCCTTATTTTAAAATCCTCAAGAGATCTTACCTTCCCTGGTATATGTAGGTAGCATTTCTTATGTTTTTTCGGAATGTCGTGACCCTTTCCTAGTTTTCCTATTTGTTCAGGATGTTGAATGTGATAATATATCTTTTCACCCTTTAGCTGTTCATTGTCAGGAATCCTGATGACTAAAATTCACTCGCAAGTTTTGTAGTATTTTTAGGAATTGGCAAAGGAATACCTGTTTTTTAAGTTAAAATGTACTTTAAAATACAAGGTGGGTCTAAAGTAATATCCGATGTTCTTTTGCTGTAATTTTTTTTTTTGAAAACTTTGATTCTGCTTGTAAAATTTGTTTATTAAGTACATTAGAATTTATTTATTAATTAATATATTATATAGAAAATGATATCTGCCAAGTGGCCGCCGCGCCGCCAGAGTTGATGACCATACGGGCCCGTTTTATGGCATTTTCCATCACTCTTGCCAGAACTTCGGGCGACAGGTTCTCGCATTCCTGGCGAATATTCACCTTAAGGGCTTCAAGAGTCTGAGGCTTATTGACGTAAACCCGCCACTTCAAAAAAACCCATACTCTTGAAGCCCTTAAGGAGAATATTCGCCAAGAATGCGGGAACCTGTCGCCCGAAGTTCTAGCAAGAGTGATGGAAAATGCCATAAAACGGGCCTGTAAGGTCTTCAACTCTGGTGTCGGCCACTTGGCCGATATCATTTTCTCGACTTGATGGAATAAATTCTAATGGATTAAATAAACAAATTTCATGAGCAGAACAAATTTTTTTCATTAAAAAAAATTACAACAAAAGAACAGCGGATGATCACATTTGACCCAACTTATACAAGGTTTAAATAAGAAATAAAATACTAAGTTATAAATTATAATACTGTACTTTTAGTATGTCTTTAAAAGTTTTTGATGCTGCCATCTTTGCAGTTATTTGGGTCAGATAAATATAAAAGTGTTTTTTTTTTTCACTCAAATAATTACCAAAGGTTTAAAACATTAGATGAAAGGTGAAAAGGGTGGGGGGAGAGAACGAAGAGCAGAGACAGATAATATTACGAACAGATCAAAGAAAATATTTAAATCCATATTAATAATCTACTATAATAGTATCTCGATGGCAACATTTTCAATAAACTCTAAAACACAATTTCCTCGATTAAATAGTTGGAATACCTAACTGTTTTTCAATACAGTTCGAATATATAGTATTCTAACGTAACTCCGATTAACTAGTAGTCCCTCGCCCTTCCCTGATCTTACTGAATTTAAAATAACCACTAACTTTAATTTTGCAGATATTCCGTATTTTTTTATCGTATTTTTGGAACCCTGGCGATTTTTTGAAACTTTCAATCTGAAAAATCGGACCATTTTTTATAAACTGGAAAGACGGGATATAATTTTATAGGTGCGAAAAAAAATTACATAGCCGAAAATAATTAAAAAAAAAAAAAAACGACGTATTTCACATGAATGCCATTCTCATGTGCCACATAAGGAATAACGAGGCCTACCAAAAATATTACATCTCATAAAAATTTGTTTCCTTGATCTATCTTATTGATTAATTATTATAATGTTCAAATACTACATATAACTAAGTCCAATGTAATAAACTTGAACTTGTAAATTATAATTATAAAATTTGATTTTGTTAAAATCATCACTATTACCATTATGCTCCTAAGTCAGCCGCTATGGAAATCATCTGTTCAATGTTCACTTTATACCATCTGTCAAAACGTCAATCCAAACATAAGTTCGCAGGTAACAAACAATAAATCTAGTGAATTTGTCAAATTAAAAAATTCGCCGAAATCAAAGTGTTGCCATATTAAAAAAATAAATTAGTGTGGAATTTTATAAAATAAAACGAATATTTCAGACGGAAAATGTTCAAATAGAATAATAATTATAGTAATTAATTATTTATTAATTAATTAATTAATTATTAATTATTTCTTTGATAAGAAAATATCTGGAGTCGGTGAAATATTTTCCCATTATGTTTCTGGTGGATTGACGTATTGTTCTTGTATTGTTTTGTATTTATTATACTTATATATTATATGAAAAGTGTGTGGAAGGGTTTAGTCTTTCATTTGGGAAAGATTCAACCCGGACATAAAATCTGGAGCACCGTAAAAAGTTATATTTAAAAAAAATATATATAAAATAAAAATTAAAAAATTGTAAGTTTTTCTTAATTTTAGTAGAAAAAACTATCCTAACGATTTTTTCCCAAGTAATAATATAATTGGAATATTTTTATAGCGCCGTTTTAGTGAAAAATCACCTCAAGGGCACTGTAAGTCATTATAAAATCCATGCAAGTGGCCTTTTGTGTCCGGTACCACGTTGTTTGCTTTAACTAAAAATAAATTCAAGTATCATATTTTAATCTTCTTCGTAATAATTTGGTGTATAACTGTTTTATGGAAAACCTGAAAAAAAAAATTACTTCATTTTTGCTTCGTATTGAAAACTCCAAACTTTTTTACTTTTTTTCAAATATTTGAAATTTGATTTAATCAGTCCTCAGAAAGAGCTTCGTTGATTTCTTAATCTAGATTCAAATAAATTATTTTTTATGAAAAGGAGAGTTAAAAAGTATTTTCATGGAAAAATGGTTTTCTGTCGATAGGCAAACCACAATGTACATATTTTTATAATTACTATTTAAGTTATTTTAAATGTCGAATTTAAAAAAAAAATCGATATGATGTTTTTTTTAATAATAATGTAGGGACCTGATTTTGGAACCCCATATAATATTTTGACCTTATAAATATTAAATAATTTTATATTTTACATTCTCAGCAAATTGTTTTCCTTTCGAAAATGGTCGTCATAAATATACGAAATAGGCACTTATTGTTTTAAATAATACAGTGCATTGTTGTGTATTACATTGCCAAGCGTGCGCTTTGTCATACATACTAATGAACATTTCAACAGCACATAATGTACACATTCCATAATTCTGAGCTTAAATTGAAGTCCGTCTAATTGCCAATTGTCGCTTGCGAAACATCATGAATACAAGATTTAATCAGAGAAACAATGAAGTTTCAAGAATAAACGTGATTTATGTAGGTGCGACATCTGCAAATAAAATTTAAAAACATTTTAAACTATTACCTATGTAGTTCCTGTTTAACAATATCCTAAGTAAAAAAGTTCCTATCGGTAGAACGATAAAATCCAAAATATCCAAAAGAAAACACAAAAAAAGTTTAGCACGTATGAAATTAATTTGTCATCATTGGGTTAGTTTATTGCTTTTTAAAAATAATAATAACGGTTTCGAAAGATAACTAAAAAGGGTTTGGCTTTATTATTTTATTTTTCATGCAATTCGGATCGTTAGTTTTCTGCTCCTTAAAAAAGATATTATTTTTAGTTTTTTTGTTTTTACCTACATATAAATGAGTATGTTACGTGTGTATGATATTGAGTGACCTTTATTATATGCCATGAATTTTGATGAAAAGGTGATTTTTTGGTTTTCAATTTCATGGAAAATTTATTTCTATTTTATGAACGTACTCTTTCCAAAACCATTTTAAATTTGAATTTATAAATCATATCAAACCCAAATTTTCCAAAAACTTTCAAACTTGCAAAAGTTAAAAAAAAATCTCACTTTTTCTCAACCTAATAATAACATGGTTACAATAGAAGATATAAAAATATTGAATGTAACTGCACACAAATAAATCGTTTTCTTCTTTTACTAAGGAAAATATATTTTTGAGATTAAAGATAAAGTGTACTTAAATTATTTGTAAAACTAATGACAATAATTTTACCGACTTTTAATTCTTAACGGTAAGCTTTTCCTATGGATTTCCATTTTCAACAAAATTTCCCCTACCGCAAAAGCTTAAAATATGTTTAAAAACAATATTAATTGCTGTCATCCTTTACCAAAATTGTAGACATCTTACACCAAAACAATTTAAATAACCAATATTTTATTACGTATTTAAATCGGGCGATTAAACTAAAACGATAATTTTTGCCAAATTTTCACAAACGTTGGTATGACAATAAAATTACAAACACAAACATTACAGAACGTTTAGTTTGGCGACGGCGCGGGGCCCGAGGACTTTATCTGGCGAATATAATGTCATAATTCTCAATATAAGTAGTAAGTACCCTATTGGGCATAATTGATGTGGAAAGGTTAGAAACATCTCATTAAGGCGATTTTCGTGGCTACCTCAAATGTTCTTAGATGTATCTTCTGTTATTAATTATTCTCATAATTTTTTTTCTTGTCTTGACATAAATCTTTACAATTTATTTGAAACTCATCAATTGGAATAGTTCTATGTGTGTACGTTCGAAAAGCCGCAAGAATATGGATTTAATATTGTTGGTTTAAAATGGTAATTTTGTTGGAGTTGCTTCCAGTTTTCGAGATTTTTTTACTATCCAAGTAAAAAAAATGCAGCCAGTATTGTTCATATTCATAATTTTGTTTATAACTAAGTTTATATAATAAAGTAAACAATTAGAATCTTATAGAAATTCGGCACTAGTTCTGTATTATAATTAAAAATATTATTTACCTACTTCGTATTTAACGTATTTTATCCATAAATATTGCATAATAACACCAACCTCGTACATAAATGCGTGGAAACTAACAACATCAATGAATTCAACAAAACTTTAGTATTTTATTTAAATCTCTAATGTTTTTTTAACGGAAAATATTCTGTTAAAAATATTCGAACGGGCGCGCGTCTTTTTTACTTCGAATTGACGTCGCTATCAGTGGCGTCGCGACGGGCGCCTGTCAGCGGCGGCTTCACGAGCGGGACTGGCTGGTGAGCATCGCAGCGCCCAGTGCGCTTGCGTCAGGGGGCGGAGTGGCATATGAGCTCGAGTACAGTTTGCTCAAAGAGTGCAATTAATTAAATAACTTCTCACATATTTATTTATCGTAGAACTTTTTAAAATCCACCAGTTGTCCAATAATCGTTTTAGAGTCACAATTTTTTAAAGTGAAACTTTTATAGTCCCGCTGTGATTTGGATTTCGGTTGAAACGGAAATGACGATTACTGCACCTGCGACCCATCAACTGCGCCCATTTGCCGCTTTTATTATGATGTCACTTTTAAAGGCTCCTATTGGTTGAGATATGAAATGGAAATTAATGGTAATTGGCTATAGGCAGACTAATAGAACCTAAATGAAGACCAAATACTTATTTTGGAGATCGTGCTTTCGGAGTATCTAGGCCTGATGCTTGAAATAGACTCCCTCCGGAATTAAGATGCATAACAAGCCCAACAGAATTTAGGTCCAAACTAAAAACTAACCCTTTTTGGCTCTCATATCCGATATATGAGAGTATCATACTTGTATTGCTTATGAAATGTCTTAATCACACTTTTTTTATTGAATTATATTTACTCGAATAAAATTACACATCAATCTGTGTCTTAACGAATCACACTTAAGAAGATCAAATCCTTATACTACTGTACCGCCCACCATAAAATGTTGTTTTTGCTTTCCAAAATACACTCATTAAAGAATATATTATATATCTATTTATATAAAAATATATTTCAGGATTAAATAACACGTATTCACAACCATGTCCTCTACGTGCGAACTCTAACTTTATTTAAATAGACAATAAATAGTGTTAGTTTCGCGACCTTCCAGGTACATAAGTATGGTCCTGTGTACTTTTTAGGCAGCATCGCGTTCATTGGTCGATACTTTGTACATATATTTTCGTATTAGTGATCAATGAACCGGTGGATTCGATTTTTAGTCATAGGTTGTTGTTAATTGATTGTCTAGTTTGTAATTTTTCTAGATTTTAGAAAAATGTATTGTAAGTTTGTACAGCGCCCCTGAGGTGATTTTTCACAAAAAAAGGCGCTATATAAATCATCCAAATATTATTATTATTATAGAAATAGTTAAACACATAAAAAAACTTAAAAATGAAAATGAATAAAAGAAGACTTATGAACTAATGTGAAGTTAAAATGCTTTGGACA
Source organism: Limnephilus lunatus (assembly GCA_917563855.2). Taxonomy (NCBI): domain Eukaryota; kingdom Metazoa; phylum Arthropoda; class Insecta; order Trichoptera; family Limnephilidae; genus Limnephilus; species Limnephilus lunatus. Next base: position 64,464,837 of record OU830597.1, on the reverse strand, counting down.
GATTATGGGGCAGGGAGGATCTAGTTACGGTAGAAAGGAACTTTTCTCCCTGGGATTACGGCGAAGAAAGCGAGTTCAGGGAAGCAAGAAATAGGAAACGAGAAGCAGCGGAGAGAAAGCGGGAAGTGAGAAGCAGCAAGAAACGTGAAGTGAGAAGCAAGAGAAGCTGGATACGCTAAGTGAGAAGCAGTTAGCAAGGAAGTAAGAAGCAGCGGGAAACTAAAACCAAGAAGCAGTCAGCGGGAAGCAGGAAATAGAAAGCAAGAAGCAGCGGAAGCGGAAAGCATGGAGCACGGGAAATGGAAAGAAAGAAGCAAAAGAAGCTGGAACGATACGTTTTTTTAAAGGCTACGCAAATTCGCCAATAAATAATATAGGGTAATAATGTTCTCCAAGAACTGCGTGTGTTTTGTCCCATCATTTTGTCTCATTTTTTGTAAACAAATTTTCACTAAAAATATGAAACTGGATAGAAATCACATAACATGTCATTCATTCAGATTTATTCATGACTTGTTTTATTATCCTGTAATTTTTGCATTAGTGGAAGTGATACTTTAGTTTCTAATATAATGTAATCTGGATTTTTTATGGGTCAAATAAATTGGGCTTGGAAAAGTTTCAAAGAAAATGTGGTTTTTAATATCATGTTCGGCCCATTCAATTATTTTTATGTATGTAAATCGGTACTCGTGAAACAGTCTTTTCGCGTTATTACCAGAAAGTAATGATCTGTTGTTTCGAAAGTTGTTTAATATTAATAGAAATGTCTTTGATTTTAATAATGTCAAGATCCAATTATTATTATTTTTATGTTTGCACATTACCTACTTGATAAACTCATAATTCTTACAAGGATTATCTCGTACCTAAATTAAACATTATTTTAATGTAGAAAATAAGCATAAAGCAATCAGTAATAAAGTTTTTTTTTTAAAAGCATAATATTTTTCAGAAAGCGTGAAACAAAAACTATATTTTATTGTCAAATCAATAAATGAAGAAAACTAATGAATGGAGTAAACCTAATAATTATTGTATAATTTCTCTCCCGCAATACCTACGTATATCCCTATTTGCACCTCAAAATCACAATAATAATCCTAAAATGCTCTCATTTTAACCTCCATAATTTTTTGTTTTGTTTTTCGTCTTACTAAATACATAATGACGAATATATTATTTATGCCTTTTAATTGCGTAATCATGATTAAGATGTAACAACTATAGTAGGTACAAATATGTATTATTTTAATTCTTTAATTATAATAACAGAAATAATGTGAAATAACTCATATAAATGTGCAATATTTAATAAAATTGTACCATATATTATATTGTTTATCTACCATCTCTTTTCTAATGTACACTCTTCTTCCATCCACAAGTAAATGCTTCTAACGGAAGATCAATATAAAATCACAAGGTACAAAATTGTAAAAAAAAAGTGAACTGTTACATATATTTTTCATTATATAAAGAAGTGTTGTATACATTTGGGAGGCAGGTGGTTATGAGTAACGCCGCCCAGGGAACCATTTATTGGTTAACCAATAACTCCGCTATCGGTCACCCCAAATGTTTCGCTACGTTTGGTGACTTATATGAGTGCCCGAATTCATAGGGTCAGCGCATTTGAAGTGAAATTTCACACAACTGCGCTACATAAATATTATGTTATTATTATTTATAGGTTTATCCGGTATTGGTGGCAACTGTGAGGCAGACCGGATCGGGAAAGACAGGTTCAGGGAGATCTTTTGATCCTCCAGGACTCTCTCGGAACATCGTCTTGCACAGCAGAGAGAGGGATGGGTTTATATGTCCGTCACTCCTGGACACATTGATCCCCATATTCCTACCGACCACTTATGCCTTTTTCCTTCAAAGACCTTACTCTCCTTCCTTTCCTAAAAATACCCTCCACAAACATCCCAAAAGATGACATAGGCCCTGGGTGAATTATTTTTTCTCCAGACCTCCCCTGTGGAGCTAACGTAACAAAAAAATCATTTCACTTTATCACAAAATAATTCAAGCCACCAAATATGAAATAATATTATATTTAATATTTTTTCGGAAAGATTTTTGAATTCAACAAGAATACGCTTTTCTGGCAATATAAATCATTTATTGATTAATCCCATTTGAGGGTTGCATTTTTTTGTGTGAATACCGCACAAGAGTCGCAACTGCTCCCTTCTGGAGCCAGTGAGACTATGGCATCCCCAATTGGGGTATAATCTGAGATGGAGGGATATGTGAAGGGGAAGTACCTGGCTGTTCAGATGTGATCACCAAATACGGTTCAAACAACGCGCAACGTTTCAATTCTAAATTACACCGGCGATACTGAGATTATCTTCCGTGTATATGTTGTTAGTTTATTAATAAAATTGTGAAATAAGACAAATTAATCTGCGCACGTACACACGTCTCAACCACGGAGGCCGTTAAATACTTAGTAAATATGATATTTATTTTACAATAGCTCCACAAAGGAGGCCCTGAGGAAAATATTTTCCCTCAGGAAGGTGAGAAAGTTCTGGGAATGATAAGGTATGAAGGGTTGGTAGGAATCTGGGTGTTATTGGGGCCAGGAGTGACGGACATATGAATCTATTCCTCCAACTGCGGTGCAAGGCGATGTTCCAAAAAAATTCTGCTTGAGAGGTCATAAGATCTCCCTTAACCAGCCTCTCCCGCTGGTGGGCAGATACATCCGCCGCCAAGACCCGAACAAACCTTACCCTATGTGCCCGGGCACCGCTGCTAAGTTACCAAACGTAGCGAACCACTTGGGGTGACCAATGGTAGGGTTATCCAATAGATGGTTACCGGGGTGGACATTGATACGATCAAAATATAAATACTGTTAACATTCGCGTTACCAACCTATTATATTTTTTACATCTACATTCGTAATCTAGAGGCGCCACTCTTTCGACCCTGAAAATAAATGAATTAAGACAACATATCTACTTTACTTACTTCAATCCCACTATGCAGACATAACAGTAATCTACGACCACTCGTGAAATATTCTGATTAAGAAATTAAACCGGCTTTTCCGTATTACATATTTGATAACTGGCGAAACAACCGCCCTCGGTAAACAAACACCCAGCCAATTTCCCCACCCAAATCATGGAAAATTGAATTAAAAGTTTAAATGAATGTCAAGACAAGTTTGCCCCCGGGGAGACAGAAGTGGTAGGGTGTGCGATGAGTTTAACTCTGCTTCACCTCTACATATACTACTCTTCCAGTTCCCTTCTTACGGAGATTGGTATTTCCACACTATTCGTATGGGGACCCTGTGCGACAAGGTGTGGGAGTTTGTAAATATCTTGACTTTCAGCCCACCTATCGCTTTTTCATCAAATATGAATTCTTCCACAAGTAGCCTGGGGGGTGTGTTGTTTTTCTGGCTTATGCATGTAGATTGACAGTATTAACCCTACCTTCAATGTTTTTCGCAGATTTTTCACAAAATGTTTCCAAAATAGCCACCCTTCTAAAACTTTTGAACTTTGCAGCGTAATTTAAGAAGATAAGAAATATTTTGTCAAGCCATCGGAAGAAATATTTGAAAAATGAGTTTGTAGGAATGCTGAAGAAAGTAAGGACAACTCAGATCTTTCCTCGTAAACGAGCTCAAATCATTTATTACAAACAAGGGTTAAATGCTTTTTTTTCTTTTTTTTTACCTATGCCCCACATAGGAGGCCCTGAGGAAAATAATTCCCCTCAGGGCCTATACCATCTTTGGGGATACTGTGTGGAGGTTCTTTTTAGGGAAATGAAGAAGGGGAAGTTCTGGGAAGTAAAAGGTATTAGGGGTGGGAATCTGGGAATCAGTATTTTTTTTTTTACAGTGAATACCGCACAAGAATCTCAACTGCTCCCGTCTGGAGCCAGTGAGACTATGGCATCCCCAATTGGAGTATGTTGTGAGGCTGAAGGTAGTGGGGAGGGGAAGGAGGTGGGGAATAGGAAGGTTGAGAAGTACCTGGCTATTCAGATCTGGTCACCAAACACGGCTAAAGCCATTTTCAAGCAACGTTTCAATTCTGAATGGTGGTCTTACACCAGGGCGATACTGATAGTATCTTCCACTCTGCCGTACGTATGACCGTGAGTGACGGACGTATGTATTTATCGTGTGTATATGTAGTTAATGGGCAAACGTATCCGCTGCCAAAATTTGGACAAACCTAACCCCATGAACCCGGGCACCCCTGCTAAGTCACCAAACGTAGCGAACCACTTGGGGGTGACCTTTGGCAGAGGTGTTTGTTATCTAATAAATGGTTCCCGGGGCGGCGGTACCCATACCCGACTCTTAAATTGTTTATACGTTTTGAATTGAATATGAAATAAATTGCAACCATGCTACCGTTTCTTTTATTTGAATTATTTGGGAGAACACCGTGCTTCGGACCCGAAACATCTGGAATCAAAGACAAGGAACTTATCGCTCTGTAACTGAGGTCGTCGAAGTCTTTTCCAGAATCAGATCATAAAATTGAAAGAATTTATTAAATTACCATTAAATTGTACGAGTTTTGTTTATTTATTTTATGCATTTATTTATTTTTTTATTTTATGCCAAAGTGCTTTTGCATTAATATAGAATTTAATATATAAAAAAATTTATTTGAAACAAAATACAAGAATCAAAAATTTAAAAAAATCTGTGATTAGACAGGTTTACAAAGAGACAACCAAAGGTTCATGAAAAGGTTTTTCGCCAAGTTAACATTAAACTTGATATTACCCAGTATTGGTTTCCCAACGTAACGTAAAATCTGTCTACCGGAAAATGAACAATGTCTTTGTGTTAAAATCTATTCCATCACGTTTAAAATTAATGAAATTAAAACTCCCGCCGTAGTATTTCCACAGAAATATAACACAAATTATGACCACATTTAAGAATCTTTTATTATATTACGTAATATGACATCGCTTAATATGATTGAGAATTGACAAAACTGAATTAAGATTTAAAGCTCCCCAAAATAAGAGTGCCTTAAGCCGCATAAGCCCCTTCACACTTGATTGAAAGACGCGAGAGTATAAACTGTCTCTATTATATTGTTGCCGTTTTTGAATTTCATGAAAATGAGATTTGCATGAGAGGTGCCCTTATACAACGAATTGACTTTTCTATTAACGCACAGAAGTAACGTAAATATGGAGAAAAGCTATTGCTCTAAATTTCCATGTAGGTATATCTTGTGTTACGTGATTTCTTTCACAAATATATATACATTACCATCATTTACCCACACAATTAAATTTGGTATTAACTCATTACAATATATTGCATATAGACAATACAATGCATTACCTAATGAAATAAAGCAACCAGTAGCTAACAATTTTTTTTAGTTAAAACGCTTAAAGAACATTTCCTGAAAATGTTTTTAAACCAGTGAATATTCGCTCGCCTTCATACGTTTTTTTTATGTTTTATGTGTATGGATGTCCTCAGTATTTCTAAAATCTCTATTCTTGACATTGCTTTTTTTTCCTTTTCATGTTGTATTTTTTAAACGTGTAATATTTGTGTAAAATGTACTTATATATGTGTCTGTCTTCATGTAATGAGTTTTTCTCAACTCATTGGGAATAATGTGTTACTTACCACGTTTTTGTAATACATTATAATTAAATAAATAAAATAATTATTACGTGCTGGTAGAAGCCCAAAAAGAAATCGTCTCCTTTACATAAAAAAATATTTTTTAAACATTGATAATTTATGTACTTAATAATAGCAATTGTCAAATAAACTTCCCCCAGAGTCGGCAATTCAAGATGAGCTAATCTTATAAGTGATGCGAAACACTTTGGAAACACTTTTGGGAAACACGCCAAACGCGCTCCCAACACTTTTATACAGTTAACATTTGTCAAATGAGAACGGGTCGTTTCTACGACTCGTTTTTGAGTTCAATAGCTCGAATATAAAACGGTTTGCCGGCCTCGCGTTTCCTCCCCCCACAACGTGGGTCTCTTCAAGACCGAGGTTCACTCCTTCCTTTCCTCAAATAGATCCTCTACACAGCGTCCTCAAAGATTACATAAGCCATAAAATAACATATTAACTTTAATAGTACAGTATAAAATATAAAATCAAATATTATCATTAAAAATATATTATGTTCCATACCACTTAGCAATGACATGTCAACTGTCATACAAAAACATTTATGTTGAAAAACAAAACATCAAAATAATTTTCTTTAAAAAATATTATAAGATGTGTCACTGATATTACAACTTTTAAAAAGTATTTCTATAATTTATCTGTTTGACTTTCAGCAAGCAATCATTATACGTTCAACCAACGACTTGATCAATGACTCTACCAACGGTTCTACAAACGGTATGGGTACCGCCGCCCCGGGAACCTTTATTGGTTAACCAACATCTCTACCATAGGTCACCCCAAGTGGTTCGCTACGTTTGGTGACTTAGCAGTGGTGCCCAGGTTCATGGGGGTATTGGAGGTGGATGACCTGGACACACTGAACCCCAGATTTCTACCCACCCCTTAAACCCTTTTCCTTCCCAGAACTCTCCTCTTCTTCCTTTCCTTAAAAATCCTCCACACAGCATCTTCAAAGATGACATAGGCCCTGAGGGAAATTATTTTCCTCAGGGCCTTCTGTGTGGAGCTCATGTAAAAAATAACGGTTCCACCGACGGTTCTACCAAACGTTCTACCATCAGTTCTACCAAAAACCGTTCTACCATCGGTTATACTAATGGTTCTACCAATGGTTCTACCAATGGTTCTAGCAATGGTTCTACCAATGGTTCTACCAATGGTTCTACCAATGGTTTTACCAATTGTTCTACCAATGGTTCTACCAATGGTTCTACCTACTGTTTTATTCCATATTCGTTACAATATTGCCCTGCCTTGATACTCCAGCTCTAGAACACCCAGGAAGAAAAGATGCTTTATGTTATTAAGAAATTCAAACATTTCTAAGTGCAACGGAGACACGACCACTAAAACATCTTCTGTATAACCACTCCCACCACCTTCAATAAAAGCTTTCTAAAGATAAATAAGCATTTTAGCACCATAAAATTTTAATCGAAATAAAAAATAAAACTTTAATGGAAGTGCGCTTGCTGTGATTGAAATGCATTCCATGATCAAAGGAAATCACAATAAAACGTTCAAGTGTTTTATCACGACAACTAATGGCAGTGGACGTTTTATTGCGAAACAATCAAAGCAAAATAGCAAGCACTTTCAGATAATGGGGGTGATAGATTTTTCTTAATGGTGATGAATTTATCTAAGTACCTACCTGTATTTTTGAAATCGACTAGAATTTTTAAATAATTTCATTATTTTACGGTTACCTGAATAATAAGGCTCAGCTGTTCGACCGTTCAGCGAAATTTTTTTTACGTTTGAAAGGTCCCATATCGCCAATTTTAGGCGCATTTCAGTTTTCTACCAAATTTTAATCCATTAATCCAATTTTTGCTGATCACAATTTGAACAAAAGCTGAAACGGATTTGGAATGGACATTCGACAGGGACTTAACGGCACTTACCCTTCGACCAAGAAGGTCGTCAAATATAACGCATTATCCAACATATTATATCAGCGGATATCTTCCAGATTTTCTGTTAGAATCCATTACCTAACATCTGTTCTATATCAAAATAAAATGGAAGACATTACCGATCACAAAAACTGCAGATTTTTTTTAATATCGACATCACCTCGGTAGTTGTTATTGATGAGGTTATTAAAAATAGGTCGACGTCGACCCATACAAGCAATAATTTAGGTATAAGCCAGGATTAGCAACTGAAACGGGCATATGTATACCCACCACCACAAATTTAAAAATAAATCAAGAAAGAGTTTATTCAATTTGGTAGGCGATATGGGTACCGCTGCCCCGGGAATCATTTATTGGATACCCAACACCCCTGCCAAAGGTCATCCAAATGGTTCGCTACGTTTGATGACTTAGCAGGGGTGACAGGGTTCATGGGGCGGTGTTGGTCTAGGACTTGGTGGTAGATCCGTTAGCCCACCTACTGCGTGGCGGGCCGGATCGGGACAGACTTGTTGAGGGAGACCCTTTGACCTTTCCAGCCGGACTCTGTCTAGCAACGAACTCTGTCATAGCAACATAGTGGGAGGGGTGGATTCTTACGTCCGTCATTCCAGGACAAGTAAACCCCCAGATTCCTACCCACCACTCGTGTAATTTTCCTTCCCAAAACTTCCTTTTCTTAAAAATACTAACACATAGCATCCCCTATGATGACATAGGCACTTTCTGGGATGTTAAAGGTTTGAGGGATGGGTAGGAATCTGGGGTCAGTGTGTTCAGCAGTGATGGACGTATGAATAAATCCCTCTAATTGTGGTGCAAGACGACAGGTCGAGAGGGAGTTAGTTGGATTGGTCAAAGAAGTGGTTAAACCGACCTCTCCCGATCCGGCCCGCCATGCAGTGGGTGAGCAGGCACATCAGCCGCCAAGACTTGAACACACCATATCCGATAAACCATTTGGAACCAAACGTAGTTAACCATGGCGGAGTTTTAGTTACCCAATAAATGGTATCCGCAGTGGCAGTACCCGTACCCGCATCCCAAATTGCGCTAAACAATTCTTTAGAATACCTATGTAAGTAAAAAAACGTTCCTTGAATAAATAAATAAAAATATTATTATTATGTACCTACTTAGATTTTCTGAGGACTGAACCTTAAAATAGTTTAACCCTACAGTAACATAAAACATCGTTATTAGAATAATTAGGTACGACGTAGTACATGTCTAAGTAAAGGGTTGGTAAATTATTTATAAAATTCCTCCCGAGATAATAAACGTCCTATCGACAAAACATGAAAGGATTACGCATATCGAGACATGATTTTATTATGTAAAAATAGACCCCCAAGATAAATAACCAAGAACAATACTTTGAAGCAAAAAAGCACCGTTGTGATAGGAAACTCGATGAAACAAAAATAGCGGCACCAAAAAGAGACAAACTTATAAATTGTAATATCTTTATTTCGGTAAAATAATTACACCATTGTATTACAAGCACTTGTCTTTTTATTGACACTTCTATTCTTCTGTTTTACAATGGTTCCTTGATGTTCCAAGAATTAAAGTTTGAATTATAATAGTTTATATCCATTTGTGAATAGGTACCAAATAAGTATTTACCCTAATTAATACATTAGATACATTGAGATTTAGCCAGCGAGAGAAATGGTATAATCGGTCTCCTCTTTGTGAGATGCTTCGTAGCCTGCCCACTGTTGTCTACTTTAGTTTTCTGAAGGTTTGACTTCTACCGTAAGAATTTCACGCTCTGATTTTTTTTTACATTAGCTCCACACTGAAAGCCCTGAGGAAAAACATTCCCTCAGGGCCTGTGTCATATTTGAGGATACTGTGTGCAGGGTCTTTTATGTAAAGAAAGGAGAGGAATTTCTGGGGTTGAAGGGTGGGTAGGAATCAGTGTCAATGTTTCCAGGAGTGACGGACGTATGAATCGATCCATCCCTCCCACTGCGGTACAAGGCGGTGGGTCGAGAGAGTCCGGCTGGTGAGGTCTAGGTTAGGTCTCTCTCAACCAGTCCCTCTCGACCCAGCCCGCCATGCAGTTGGTGGGTAAACGTTTTCGCTGCCAAGACTCAGACAAACCTCACACTATGTATCCGGGCACCCCTACAAAGTTACCAAACGTAGCAAACCACTTGAAATGACCTATGGCTGGTAATGTATAATCGTAGAATAGCGAATAATTCATGTCTACCTATTTACTTATATACTTTTTCTGAGGACTGAACCTGAAAATACTTTAATCCTAGAGTAAAACATCATTATTAGAATAATTTTTTCGACTTACTGCATGCCTAATTAAAGGATGGGTAAATTATAATTTACAAAATTCCTTTTGATGATATAAACGAAACGATAGAAACGATTACGTATATCGAGACAAGATTTTATTATGTTCACAACCAGATCTTTTAGGAGTCTGAAGCGTAAACAAAAACGAGGCCTTACACAGAATATTACATTGCCATCTAGCGGCTAAATTTGTAAGCAAGTGTAATATTGAACTTTTCCACAGTTTCATAGGGAGCATTTATCCTTTCAGATGGCAGTCCATTAACTATCGTGGAAGTTTAATTCACCACTAATGTTAAGGTAATATATTAATAAGGTATCTACAACGTATTAATTTTTGTTTAATATACGAATAAGGGCCTGCATAAAAACATTGGTAATACGACATAAACAATAAAGAACATCACGAAATATGTCCATTGAGTTGATGAAATTTTTACCTATCTCCAATTCGTAAAACAGAATAATCTCATAATTTATAAGCATGACACTAAATAAGTACATAAATTAATTCTTTTCTTTTTCACTTTCGACTCGAAACAGAAAAATTGAACCAAACAAAAAATATTTTAGGCATTTTCAGGCATTAAATTTATTCCGGCTTTCGGGATAAACCAGCGTGAATATTTTTTAATGTTATTCCATGAAAATATCTATTATAGACTGGCGTTGCGTAATATTACGGGTTCGATTCCACGCAGTGTAAACATACTCGCGTAAAAAATCTGTTTATTTAGCCGGAGTCAGGCGTTGTTATATCATTGTGTGGATAAAAGTAGGAGCGTAAATAAACAATTCTATCGAATGTTGTAATATTTCACCTGTAAACCTTTCCTCTTCATTTAAGATCATACATCAAAACTGGTTGATATAGAGGTGTTGTATAATTATTTAAGCCGTTAATGATTAATTAATGATGGATAAAATATATATATATATATATATATTTTTAAAAAGAACAATAACTTTATAAATATTTATATATACACATAAAAGTGGTGTTTACAAAGTTATTGTTTTAATTTAAATTATAATGTGACATCACATCACAAACTTACCATGCATTAAAAATTGCAAGTATGTGATTAGTTACTAATGTATTGCTGTGTTTATGTTGCTCAACGTTTTCACGATATTTAATTTTTTTTTTCCTATTCCACATCACAATGTTATATTCCACATCACAATGGTATGTATGTTATATGTGTATGTGTATTTGTGTGTGTTGTTGCTACCCTAATGCGTTTATGATTATTTAATTTGTGGTTGTAACTAATCTATGGAACTAATCTTGCAGTAGCTTAGCGGGTAATAAATTCATATTGTTTGCAATTTTTACACAATAATAAAAAAATAAAATTTAAAAGTAACTGCTTCATAAGAACAAATAAAATAAGTGCACACACAACTTTAATGCATTCTATAGTTTTCCTTAGATAAATAACTAAACTCTATCGGAACCTGTAACAAAGTCTTGGCCAAAGAATAAAATAAATTAATGTGCGTTGCTTTGAAAATAAATGTTCTCAAGATGTATTTTCTACAATATTTTCAAAAACTATGTAAAAAGGGGGAATGAAAAACGTTAAGTAGGTTTCTCAGAACTAACTGCCTACCTAATAAAGAACGTTCATTGAATAATATTTAAATTAGAGCACAACGGTGCCCCTCAACTAAACTTACTTGAAGCAAACCAGCCAATTTGTTCAGAGCTTATTTTATATTAACACCATTCTTCTTGTGAATTCTTTCCACTGTAAAAAACACCCATTTGCTTCCAAGTGCTTATTTGTTCGGGTAGAAACCGAACTTAAATTCATTATAAGAAAGCCGGGGAAGGCCACTGAATTTAAAAACCACGGAACCAAGCGGCTGTAATGTCAGAGATATAAAAAAAACATCGACATCTATTTGTACTCCACAAACAGCGTTCAGCTAATGGAAAAAGTTTCGGCAAAATCCCGTTCCGGTAGAGACGTAACTCTGCCTCGCTCGCGATGGAGATTTTTGGTTTTAGTGTTAAAATTCTTACACAACGCTAACCTTTTTAATTATAGTAGGCTTTCAAATTTTGTGAACTACATCCGAACAAAAGAAGCATCCACACGATTCTTCTCGAACATCATGGTAGTTACAAGAGAAAGTGAGTTTATTCTCTGTTTTCGAGTAGGTACCTTAATTTATTTTTCATTGGGTCGGCACGTGTTCTACGACAGAATACCTATCATTTACGAAATTTTCGAAACAACTACAACTTTTTATACATCTGGAAAATTTTGTTATTTCTAAGCACTGGTATTACAATGGAAGATGCTCCGAGGAACTAGCGTTATTGATCCCTTCGGTACCGGTACATAGTCGGGAAACCCGCCAAATGCCTGCCCAACATTTGTACACGGTTAACATTTGTCACATGAGAACGGGTCGTTTCTTCGACTTGTTTTTATGTTCAACAGCTCGGCTGTGGAATGATTTGCCGGCCTCTGTGTTTCCTCCTTCCTACAACATGGGTCTCTTTAAGACCATTCCTTACTGTTCTTTCCTTCCTCTCCTCAAAAAGACCCTCCACAATCTCCACACAGCGTCTCAGATGACATAGGCCCTGAGGGGTAATTATTTTCCTCAGGGCCTCCTGTGTGGAGTTCATGTTAAAAAAAGTTCTTACCTACTAATAATATTATCTTTACTTTCAGATACTGGTGGGCGATTCAGTTTGGATAAGCTGTAAGTTTGATCATTTTGAGCCTATTCGTTATGGTATATCTAAGCTAAATGTATTTAATTTTTTTAAAGAAAAACTCTGTTTTTATAACTTTTTTTAAGGTTATTCCCATCAATGAATATATCACAGAAGAAGAAAATAACGATAATAATCTAAACGACAATATGAAAGAGAACAAGACACAGAAAAAATAGAAAAAGATAATGGTTGCAACTGGGACTCGAACCCAAAACCTCTCGTCTAACTGGGACGTTATAAAAAAAAATGGAAAAAATATTAGTTGAAGATAATATTGTTAATTCTAAAATTTGAAATATGAGATTGACCAATGGCATAAGGTGGCAATAGCGGAATTGGTAAATGCGCACGTCCCGGTTAGACGAAAGGTTTTGGGTTTAAGTCCCAGATGCGACCATTATCTTTTTCGATTTTTCTGCGTCTGGTTCTCTTTCAAATTTTCGTTTAGATTATCATCTTCTTCAATCTTCTTTTTTTTGCCCTATCAGGTCCCCCCGACTTTGGCGATCACTCTTGAAAAGGTCTCTTTGTCTTGTGCTGCCCGGAGTAGCTCTTTCACACCTCTAATGCCGGTACACTCTCGTATATTTCGCAGCCAAGACATTTGTCTCCTACCAGGCTCTCGGTGACCCTCTATCTTTCCTTTCAATATTAAATGGAGGAAGTGATACTTCTCCCCTCGAAGTATATGACCCAGACAGGAAATTTTCTTGATTTTTATTAATGTAAGCAGTTCTCTTTCTGCTCTAGCCCGCCTGAGAATTTCTGTGTTGGTGATCATGTCGGTCCATGGGACCTTGAGCATTCTCTGGTGATGCCACATTTCGAAAGCCTCTCACCTGTTCATGGGATTTATTTTCAAGGTCCATATTTCAGATCCATCCAGCAAAACCGACCACACATAGCATTTTAGCATTCTCTGCCTTAGTTTAAAGCTGATATTGTCATTGCTGAAGAGGCAGTTCTTGCTGCTTCAATTCTGCACCTAATCTCTTATAATAAATGTATATCCTTATTAACCAGACTACAACGTACCAGTAGAATTTGAGAGAAGTGTCTGATGAAAAATGAGCCCAGGGTGGGAAAATCAACTAGATTTTTTTAAATTTTTAAATGTACGAATTAATATTATTGTGAATGACTATCGAGGTATTTCTACCGTCGATAAAACAAATATATTGACATATTTTTTTGTAAAAATTGTTACGATACGCCCCTGAAGCGAGTAAATACGAGAGCACAGAACGCAGCACAAGTCCACACGGCTCGGCCGCCGCCTCTCCCCGCCCCGTATCCTGTTTCTCCTTGCCTCTCCCCCGTGCCCTGCCACTCGGCATTCCCGCTGCGCTCGCCACAGAAGAGATCTGAGCGCCTTTGAGAACGCACGCTCGCGGCTCATTTGTAGCCGGCGGACCCAATTCAATGGGGCCGCGATGTATTATTGAAATACTTTTGAGTAGAATCAGTCTTTTGCCACTATAGTTCGGTCTATTTAGACTACGAAAGTGCCTGATGAAGCTGCCACATGAGACGAGGTTCCTGCCAACCTACATGTAAGCTGTATCTTGATTTCCTCCTTAAATGTTGTCCGTAATTCAGTGAAATGTAGGGCCCCCGCGGAAATCACGACTCGGAGAGTTTCGTTTTGAGAGAGAGTCAGAGAGAGTTAAACACTTTAGCTAGGTTTGTGTAATTTGCATTTCTTGTAAATGAATTGTACTGTAGAAACCTATGTTTGTGTTTGAGTTTACAATACATGTCTAAATGATTTAACATTGTTATTATTCTGCTACGGCGGGAGGATTGTTGACCAGTGAGGATCCCGTGGGTCACCGGAGGATGGAGAGAAGTTCCCTAGCCTTGAGCTGCCCACCCCCCTGAATAGAGAGTACCATAGTCCCGCTGAGAGCTAGTCAGGGACGTGTTTTGGGCCCTGGTGTTGGTTTAGAAGCCGACATCGAGGCACCCTAACAATTGGCGCATCAACGTGGAGCCTGGAATTTTTTTTCTCTATCCCGGTCGCTTTGCGGGACCTTCCTTTGTCGAAATCCTTCCCGCATAACAACTATTTTGTAAACATTAATTATGCCTTGTTATTCTACAGTGAATCCTGTGAAAAAACCACAGAAACCAATATGTAAATTAGATCCATAACGGATCTGACTGGAATTATAAATTGCATCGCAAGTTGAAACAACGGCCATTTTGAGTACCCGAAACGCCGCGAATCTGATTGCGCACGCGTCACCAAACAGCGAGCGCGTAGCAACAGCAATCCGCGCCAAATCCAACGGCCTTTGTTTCACGCGATATTCCGGATTGTGCGCGCAAATGCCTTGTTCCCGCCGATATCCTAACCGACTGTTGCTAGGCTGCGTTTTAAATCCAAACCGTTTTTTATGACTGAACCGGGATACCAACGGAAATCATTGATTCTGGAACCCCAGTTATTTTGCGAATTCCTTAATGAAAATTTCGGACTTACGTATTTTTATTATTTCTGCACAATATACCAATTGGCCCACTTGTGTCTGTCAAATTAGTACAATTTAATGTTTCTCCAAATGGACAAAATAATGACTTTCTTTCCCCATTGTACATTATAGGTACTGTTTTTTTTCAGCATAAGTGAAAGTGAATTGTGTTTTTTCCCTTACATAAGTGAAAAGTGGAATAATAATAAAGCCAATGACTGATTCCATGAATAAATAAAATAATTTTAATATGGTTGGATGCAATAAACCCCATATTCAGTCATTTTCATCTGGAAGTTTGTCCTTTATTTGCCAGAAATGTGCCTTTTGTGTACTTTAGTGCCTTTCTCAGTGCAAAGTATTTTGTGAAAATAAAAAACCTGTTTTCTAAAGGTCAGTCCTGGCAAAATTTTTCTAAAATAAATAAATACTTGTGAATTTCACAGTTTCCTCAAAAGTGGTCAGTGAAATACAAAAACCTTTACCACTAAGGTCTTTCCACGCAAAATTTTTTCTCGTCTGCCTCTCCTTGACAAGAATTCTGGTGTCATGTATACAAAACACATTTGGAAGTGCCAACAGTGATCACCAAGTGAAAAGTGCCTCAAAAAAATTAATTTTTGCGCTTTCTAAAGGAAACCCCTGGCCAATTTTTTTTTTCTTCTCCTCACCACCCAGGAAACTTGCAATGGAGGACAAGCAAGCTATTACACCATCCAACTTGGGTACCATTCCCAATGTGCATGGTTTATCCAAAGCCCACTTACAAGCTGCTTTAAGGGATAGAGGACTCTCGCCATCAAGCAAATCTAAATCTACATTGTGTAGCGGGTAGCTACTGCTGCATTACAATTATGACAACGACGCTACTATTTTATCCTGAGGTTGGTAAGACGCGAGCAGCGAAGAACATGATTACAAGTTTGCCCCGCAATCTTCAGTTGTGAGAGTACCGTTCGTGAGGGTGGATGTTACGGCCGTGCCGCTGGTGGTGGAACTGGAATTTGGAACGCGTTGTAAGACAAATGAATTAAGATTGTATTTTAGATTATGGGTTTACTATTTTATAAATTTTGCCAGGATTGCTTCCTTGGCTGGCGCCCTTTTACTTTAGTTAGAAGCATCATAGTTTTGACGGCATTTTAAATAATTTAATTGCGTCTTCAACGCACATGTTACCACATTATTACTAACAGAAATATCATTATTTCTGTCACGACCTGACTATAGGATCTTTTGCTCTACCTTATATTGCATTATAATATGTTGCACCACAATAAATGTTAATTTCCTATTGCAGACTTTTATTTAAAAATCGTGTACTACCCTCATGGCTAGTTATCATGTTACAAATGGCGGCCCATCTGTACGGGAACCTAGTGTTAGTGTGGTTTATGTTTGTTTTGCAATTTTTTTATGCCTTCAGGACTGTGATGTATCGTATTCCCATAATCGTTTTGTTCATTTGTCTTGCACGCGTGCAATTTCCGGTACTGGCGGTATGGTTGTGACCTCCACACTTCGTTCGGTTTGAACTTAATTATAATCTTAACACAGCTTTGCAAAACTCTCCAACTCATTTGGCGTTCAATGCGCGTTTCAAATTTTATATAAGATTTTATTTTAAACTATTTTAGCATGGTGATTGCAGATCGCAATCTTGGTGTGATTTTAGTGTTGTCGCATGTTTTCTAATAATTTTTTTTCCTATCTTGCGATAAGTTAGGGTATGGATTATGCGATAATCACAAGAAGCAAGACTGAAGCACTTCTCACAATGGCGAAACAAGGAGAGGCGGCTTCTACCTCTGTTCCAGTTTCTCTCCCTTCTTCATCGGCATCCGTTCCGGTGCACAAATGGAACCTGACGTATGACGGGTCGACTAGTGTCCGTGATTTCATTGAGAGGGTCGAGGAACTTGCACAAGCAAGAAACGTAAGTACCGCTTCGCTCTTTTCTTCTGCGGTAGAGTTGTTTGCAGGTGATGCGCTCTCCTGGTACAGAGTGAATCGCTCGTCTTTCGCGAGTTGGAAAGAGATTGTTGTTGCTTTAAAGGAAGAGTTTGAACTCCTCGATCATGAGAGACGCTTGTTGGCTCAACTCAGGTCAACTCTTCAGTTACAGAAAGAGAATCTAAGTGCTTTTATAACTCGTATTCTTGTTCTAAACAATCGATTGTCTGCTAAATTACCTGAGGTAGAGTTATTAGAAATATTGCAGTGTAATATGTTACCTAGATATATCCAAAAATTATCTCTGTCTGTGATTCCTGATATTCTTACTCTCAAGAGGCTTGGGAAGATGATTGAACTGGCTGACAGCCGTTCTGGGGACAGAAATTCTCCGGGCTCATCGCAACCTAGGAATTCTAATAATATTGCGAGACGGAGCGATAATAATCATTCTGCTCATGTAAATCCCAATGTCAGAAATAATCAACGTTATTGTAACAATGATAATCTTAGCCCGTCAAGGAATAATTTCAGGAAGGTGCGCTGCTTCCGATGCGGAAGGCCCGGTGTGAAGGCTCCTGCTTGCGGCTGTCGTGGTCAGGCAAAAAACTGATTACCCGGGAGATCCTGTCGGCGGACGCTGGGACGCCGTCGTTTGCCGAGGTCACTTCCGGGGAATGGTTTTCTTGGCTCGAGGTCGTAAGGAAATTTTATTTAAACTTAAGAACTGCGAAGGAGATGCGAGCGCCTGACAGGGATGGGCGTCCTTACATCTCCTTTCAAGTTAATGGATCAGTTTACTCCGGTCTTTTGGATTCAGGCTCTCATGTTTCGATTCTAGGTAACAGTTATCAAAAAAAATTTTTAGATTTAGGTTTTGATCTTTCGAAGTTGGATGTCAGTTTCTCTCTAGTATCTGCTACAGGGCATTCAGTGATTTGCTCATACAAGATTTCTCTTCCGGTTTGTCTTAATGGAGTGGAGAAAATTTTTAATTTCGTTGTGATGCCACAAATAAAAGCAAATATCATATTAGGCTGTGACTTTTGGAAAACATTTCATATTTGTCCTAAGATTTCAAAGTTAATGTCTTGTAAGGAGACGGGGAGCAGCCAGTGTGTAACGGATGCTGTAGGTTTAGAGAATGCTCAGAACCTTTCCTTTTCTCAACGTTCTGTTTTGGATAAGGTAATCAGTGAATTTATTGATTATTCTGGTAATCATTTAGGTAGAACTACATTAGAAAAGCACATCATCGACACGGGTGATTGTTCTCCTATTAAACAAAGAATATATCCGATTTCACCGCACCTACTTCCGGAAGTTCATAAGGAGCTAGACAGATTGTTAGAATTAGGGGTTGTTGAACCAAGTAACAGCTCTTGGAATAATCCAATTGTACTAGTCCCCAAGAAAAATGGTTCTTTCAGACTATGTTTAGATTCCAGGAAATTAAATGCAAATTCTAAACGTGACGCATATGCGACTCCGTTTATCTCGGACATACTTAACAGCTTAGGTGGTGCACGCTATCTAACTACTTTAGATCTTAATGATGCATTTTTCCAAATTCCGTTAGAGGAAAGTTCGAAAGAAAAAACTGCTGTTACAATCCCCAAAAGAGGATTATTTCATTTCGTCACTATGCCATTCGGTCTTCACGGGGCGAGCGCACGCATGATGCGATTGATGGACAAAGTGTTAGGGCCTCAATTTGATGGGAAAGTTTTCTGTTACCTAGATGATATAATTGTAATTAGTTCCTCTTTTGAAGAACATATTCATCTATTAAGACAGGTCAAACAGAGATTACAAGCCGCCGGTCTCACTATAAATGTTCAAAAGTCGGTTTTTTGCAGGGACTCTTTAAAATACTTAGGATACGTGATTGACAGCAAAGGACTCCGTACAGATCCTGATAAAGTTAAAGCCATTGTTGATTTTCCTACTCCTACGTCTCAAAAGAGTCTGCGCAGATTCATAGGTGTTCTCTCTTGGTACAAAAGGTTCATACTTAACTTTTCCATAATTGCGTCACCATTGTATAATCTCACGAAGAAAGAGTTCGCGGGTAAAAAGTTTAAGTGGAATGAGCAGGCGCAAGCTGCGTTCTTAAAGTTAAAGAACATCCTGGTGAACGCGCCAGTACTTGCTTGTCCTGACTTCGGAAAACCATTTACCATAAGCTGTGACGCGTCAAGCATTGGCCTCGGGGCAGTTTTATCTCAGGTGGATGATAATCAGATTGAACATCCTATTTCCTTTATTTCGAGAACACTTTCAGCTCCGGAGAGAAATCACTCAACAACCGAAAGGGAGTTGAATGCGATGATTTTCGCGTTAGAAAAGTTTAGAGGGTACATCGAAGGCTCTCCCATTCCGGTAAAAGTTATCACGGATCATTATAGTCTTAAATGGCTTACCAATTTGAAGTCACCGTCGGGAAGGCTCGCTCGGTGGGCAGTCAGACTTCAGCAGTTTAATTTTGAGATAATACATAGAAATGGTAAAGACAATGTTATTCCCGATGCGTTATCCCGTGACCCCTTGTTGGTAAATTCTATAGTTCAGAACTTTGCAACCTCTGATGAATGGTATGTCAAATTGAGGGAGAAAATTTTATCATATCCCGTGAAATATCCGGCATGGAAGGTTTCGAATGGCAAGATATTCAAACATATCCAAAGTATGGAAGTGCTCCACAGGTCTTATGACTGGAAAGAGGTACTTCCGAAAGAGTTAAGAATTAACGTCATAAAAGAGCACCATATTCCGCCGGTTTGCGCTCATTTCGGCATATTGAAAACCTTGAACAGGATCAGACATAAGTATTATTGGCCTAAGATGGCAGCAGACGTAAAATCATACATTGGTAAATGTCAAGTTTGTTTAGGTTACAAAAGCTCGAATTTGTTACCTCCAGGTCTTATGGGAGATCCCAAATTGGTCCAGCGCCCATGGCAGATGATAGCGACAGATTTACTTGGTCCTTATCCTAGTTCCTACAAGAAAGGTTATACATATTTGTTGGTAGTGTCAGATTTCTTTTCGAAATACACCAGACTATTCCCACTTAGGAAAGCTACGGGTAGTGTCATTGCGTCAATTCTGGAAAACGACATTTTCTACAAATTTGGTGTTCCGGATACTATAGTTTTGGATAATGGCCCTCAGTACATTTCTCGTGACATGAAGGCGTTGGCCAGCAAATTTAACATTCGTCACCTGTTCTACAATTGTAGGTACCACCCGCAGAATAATCCAGTGGAACGCGTCAATAAGGTTTTAGTTTCAGCTCTTGCTTCATACGTTGGCTCTGATCACAGAACTTGGGCAAACTTTATTCCTGAAATTGAATTAGCAATCAACACTGCGGTTCACGAGGTTACAGGTTATACTCCGTTTTTCCTCAACTTTGGTAGGGAAATTATCATTTCAGGGAAAGATTATTTAGGTGCTGATTTCAATGAAGAAGAAATTAAATTTTCAGAACGTGACTCATGGGCACAAGATTTGCAGGAATTGAATGACATTTTTTCGCAGGTGCGCACGTCCCTGAGACAGTCCTACGAACGCAACAAACGTCAATATGACCTGCGTCGGAGGGATGTCCAATACAAAGTGGGTGACACTGTGTGGAGACGGTCATTTGTTCTGTCTGATGCTAGTAAGCATTTCTCTGCAAAATTAGCCCCTAAATTTATTAGGAGTAAGGTGATAAGGAAGATTTCCCCTGTTGCCTACCAATTGGCTGACATGAACGGGAAAGCGTTGGGTACCTTCCACATAAAAGACATTCTGAAGTCAGAAAACACCGGTTGATCTGCGGTGCATTTTTTTTTCAATGGAAAAGCAAATCTACAAGAGAGATTGCGCTCCTGTATGTTACACTAGTTTTAATTTTGCATGCTTCTTCCACCGTTGTTATGCAATTATTGTCTTGGCATTCAAAGTGAGGACACGACTTGACACTTGTGTTTTCACATTGTTTGTGTTTGTTGTTTGTTTGGGCTTGTGTTTGTCTGTGTGTCCTTATGTGTTCCTATGTGTTGGGGTATGTGTCATTTCAAGATTTAACGCGCGAAGATGATTAACTCTTATCTTCGGGCATTGAATTTTGTTTACATGTTTTAATTTTTTTATTTTAAGATGATAGTACGTAGTAGGGGTATATTGACTTCCTGCATAGGAAGGTGGCTTATCTCGATTCCCTGGGGATAAACCATATATTGTTCTCATTAATATGTATTTGGTACGTACTTAGTATTTATAGATATTTTGGCTTAGTGTTTGGAGTTAAATCTTAAGTAATTACTCTTGTTTAATAATACATTAGTGCGTAGACATTATAACATTATATTACTGGTTATTCGCTATAACAATTTCAGTCTTTTGGGAAAATTTTCCTTGAATTCTTTCAGGCGAGAGTTTCAGAAACTAATAATTATCTATTTAGGGTTTTAGGAAACCCACAAGCAAGGTCAATTTTCCGGAAGATTGTCATAATTGGTTATTTGATAAAAATAAATTACTCTGTTGTCTAATATTATTATACAACTTTACAAGAATTAAGCATGTAATAGCTTAAAACTTCAATTTTACATTTTATATAATATTCCCACTAGCTGGAGACTGAACTTTTTTATATTTTAGGAAATTTTTCCTGCATGGAAAAAAAAATAAATTTTTTTTTACAATCTTATAAGAATAAGGTTATTCTGTTTGGCTTTATAAGCTATCGTTTTATAATAATTGTCAGTGTTTAGTGTTTCATTTTGAGCTTTCGGGACCTGCCTCTGAGCTCAAGGCACGTCTCCAGACCTCATTATGCAATATTAAATTTCTGGTCGGTTAAATTTAGTTTAATTCAATGAGCATTGCTTCTGCAGTTTGCAGCGTAAATTACAGTTTTGGAATTGGTTTGGATCTCGGGTTATTCATTCCGTGCTCAACAGAGGGCAGTAGTATACTTATAATTGATGAATTAATAGCCATACATTCCAAATATTGTTTTAGTCTGTAAACATTGGTGAACATAATATATATAATTACATCCTAG
This sequence comes from Limnephilus lunatus, assembly GCA_917563855.2. Lineage (NCBI taxonomy): Eukaryota > Metazoa > Arthropoda > Insecta > Trichoptera > Limnephilidae > Limnephilus > Limnephilus lunatus. The sequence goes on along the minus strand of OU830597.1, from coordinate 64,442,684 downwards.
TTCACATTATTTAAAATCAATGATTGTTTTCCTTTTAAATTTGGATTAATCCTTTATTTTCAGTATCTGATGCTTGTTTACGAGTTAGGGTTTCTATAAATTTAATTTTGGGCGTCTAGTCTCTAGGTTTCAGGGTTTCAGATTTTATTATTCAGGATCAGATTTGTATTCTATTTCAATGTCCTTTTGGCTTAGTAATTATTAAGTTCATAAAGTTAGCTGATTTCAGTATCTCAGTAACCCAATATGTAAGATTAGTTCAGCTGTTAGTGTCTTACCACGTGTACGCTTCTTCAATCAAGAATTTTCTCCGCATCGCTGTTGCTGAACTGAAGCATTTCATGTTGGGAGGTTTATCGCAGGTGGTTCTACATGGACCCCGGACATCATCGCTGCGATGGCATTATATTATCATTACATAATTCTGAAGAAGAACACTGACACTCATGATGCTGTTTGCTGTCTCAAGATTATACTTCGGTTCTGTCTTCTGTCAACGCTATCGGGCTATATCCACAATTAGGTTGCAGCGAAGCATGCAGAAGACAAATTGTGAGGCCGTTCTCCGGAGACATTCCTGTAGCTGCTCTCCACCAACATCACTTTGGAGAAACAATTTTACCAGTTGGTCAACCTGGTCCTGGAAGAATGCCGCTTGCAGTCGATGGGTCATTACTTCACCATGGACTGAGGGTTTCAACGTTTTCCTCTGGACATCTCTTTCACTCACTGCGGAGACGCACCAGTATCTTCGGTCAAAGAGTGTTCTGAATCGCACCACATAGGATTTGCGTGTCGATTACTTCTCCTCGAGCGCCAGGAGGCTTAATGGAAATTTCCCCTGGGAAATTTCGGATTGGTGGGAGGGTATTGTAGCGGGTAGCTACTGCTGCATTACAATTATGACAACGACGCTACTATTTTATCCTGAGGTTGGTAAGACGCGAGCAGCGAAGAACATGATTACAAGTTTGCCCCGCAATCTTCAGTTGTGAGAGTACCGTTCGTGAGGGTGGATGTTACGGCCGTGCCGCTGGTGGTGGAACTGGAATTTGGAACGCGTTGTAAGACAAATGAATTAAGATTGTATTTTAGATTATGGGTTTACTATTTTATAAATTTTGCCAGGATTGCTTCCTTGGCTGGCGCCCTTTTACTTTAGTTAGAAGCATCATAGTTTTGACGGCATTTTAAATAATTTAATTGCGTCTTCAACGCACATGTTACCACATTATTACTAACAGAAATATCATTATTTCTGTCACGACCTGACTATAGGATCTTTTGCTCTACCTTATATTGCATTATAATATGTTGCACCACAATAAATGTTAATTTCCTATTGCAGACTTTTATTTAAAAATCGTGTACTACCCTCATGGCTAGTTATCATGTTACAATTGAAGGCATATGCACTTTTATTCAACAAAAAGTACATTAGGAGAATAAATCTCGCCCCCTCCAACGAAAATAATTCATGTTCGGCTACGCAAGTTTTGGATAATCTTGACAAAGAACCTACGCCGCATGTAATGATAAAACAGGACGTCGCACCCATCTTGACACAAGATAAAACTTACGATTTATCCTCTTGGAAAGTCAAATATAATGGCGTCTCCGATGTGCTGGATTTCATTGACCGTATTGAAGAAACGGCTACAATCAAAAATATCCCATTCGAGATTCTACGGAGAAACTTTATAGAACTCATCTCCCCAGAATTAATTCCGTGGCACCGCATCCAAAAGACTAAATGCAAAGATTGGAATAAACTCAGAGCTGCCCTAATCTCTAGCTTTGGAAAAAAGGAGGCCCAGCACCGGATCAAACTATCTCTACTATCTATTAAACAACTAGTAGATGAACCTGTGGCTACATTCATAGAAAGGGCTGAATCCATCAACATCAAGCTTTCACATCCTGTTCCGGAAGCTGAACTATTACCAGTCATAACTGATGGCCTTTTAAGCAAATACGAGAACATCATCACCTCACAGAAAATTGCATCCCTGGCCCAGCTAAACGAAGTCTGCCTCCTCCTGGAATCGTACCAGGATAGGAAAAACATAAAGAATGTGTCGAATAATGTGGTTGTGCCAAGCCGTTCGTCTGGTTTAAAGCCAGAATTCGACAACAAAAAAGTGTGCTCCTTTTGCAAAAAAGTAGGCCACCTGGCCGCTACTTGTTTCAAGCAAGCAAGACTTCTGGAATCCAAGGAACCCTGAACCTCCAAGAGACACCACTCTAGGGACCGCTCTCCTCCACGCGACGAACTGCGCAACATTTTCAAGAAATCAAGGCACAATGCAGAAAGGTTACAAAACCCAAGCGATGTCAGACCTCAGGTGGATTTCTCCAATCCCCCACCAAATTTCTACATGAAGAGGCCAAAAAACTAAATAATAACCTCTCAGGTACCGATTCTGAACCAAGGTCTAAAGAATGGACTGATTGGTTATCACACATTAAGTATTTTAACCAGACCTTAAATGTTTCCTCGGTTTGTTGCAAACAAGCTAAAGATGGGAGACCCTATGCTCTTTTCTCTGTTAACAATGTGCCCTTTTCCGGATTACTTGATAGCGGTGCATCTGTCAGCTGTCTTGGCAACAATGCTCACCTGCCTTTTGTTAACAGTGATTTTAAAATTTCGCCACAAACAACACACCTGACGACTGCGGATAATGTTTCCCAGCCGGTCATCGGTACCCTTGCACTGCCAATTAATTGTAACAATAAAATAATTACAATCAATTTTCTAATAGTGCCCTCTATATCCCAGAATTTCATCCTTCGCGTTGACTTCTGGAAGGCTTTTAACGTTGCTCCCCAAGTATTTAATACTCTTGGCGAAACCTCCACTGCTGCTCAAATTAGTGAGATCCGCACAATAATACCTCACGAAAATTTAAGCACGGACCAAGCTCTCCAACTAAAGGAAATGGTCAATAAATTCGAATCAATATCTTTCGAAAAATGTGGATTGGGTTTGACAAATTTGGTAGAACACCACATTAAAACCAATGGCCCACCCATAAAGCAACGTTATTACAACTTAGCCCCCGAAAAGCTTAAACTTTTGGAAAAAGAACTTGATGAAATGTTAAAAATGGGTGTGGTGGTTCCCAGCAGAAGTGCATGGACCAACCCAACTCTTTTGGTTTCTAAAAAAGATGGCTCCGCACGTTTCTGTCTCGACAGTAGACGTTTAAATTCTTGTACGGAAGCTGACGCATACCCCTTACCTTACGTCCACGCGACCTTAGACAAACTGCGCAACGCCAAGTTCATCTCCTCTGTTGACCTAAGCAAAGCTTTTTGGCAAATACCTTTGGACGCAGAATCGTGTGAAAAAACTGCTTTCGTTGTACCTGGTAGGGGAATGTTCCATTTTAAAAGATTACCCTTTGGTCTAAAGAACAGCCCCGCCGAATTACAAAGACTGATGGACAAACTCTTCGGTCCTGAAGTCGATAACAGCCTGTTTTGTTACCTTGACGACCTCATCATCGTCAGCGACACCTTTGAAAAACACCTATTAATGTTGGAAAAGGTTTTTCAACAACTCAAGTTCGCTGGTTTAACCATCAACTTGAAGAAGTCTGAATTCTGTAAGTCCCGTTTACGTTATTTGGGATTCATTGTCGACGAAAAAGGTCTAAGAACAGACCCCGCTAAGGTGGAAGCCATGGCAAATTTCCCCCGACCCAAAAACGCGAAAGAAGTCAAAGGTTTCCTTGGACTTGCAGGTTACTACAGAAGATTCATCAAAGACTTTTCCACAATTGCAGCCCCCTTAAATAAAATTACCGGCACCCGTAAAGGTGTCAGCAACTTCCGATGGTCTGCTGAAACTGAAGAAGCGTTTACAACTTTAAAAAATGCCCTTCAAAAAGCCCCCGTTCTGAATTGCCCGGATTTTGCACTCTCTTTTACCCTCCACACGGATGCCTCCAACGTAGGAATCGGTGGAGTCCTAACTCAAGAATTCCCAGATGGCGAACACCCTGTAGCGTATTTTTCCCGTACATTAAATAAACACGAGAAAAACTACGGAATTACCGAAAAGGAGTTATTGGCTGTATTGGATTCTGTTCACCATTTCCGCGGTTACATAGACGGTAGCAAATTTACTGTAGTCACAGACCATAGTAGTTTGAAATGGTTGATCTCTTTAAGTAATCCCTCCGGTAGACTCGCTCGTTGGGCCTCCCGTTTGTCTCAATTCAATTTTGATGTTGTACACCGTAAAGGCGCGGACAATATTGTTCCTGACGCTCTTTCAAGAATTGAATTGGCTTCATTAAATGTTGACACAATTGCCCCCCCTCCACCCACAAAAGATGAATGGTACTTGAAAATCTTCGAAGGTTGTAAAAATAATCAACAAAAGTTTCCTAATTTTATCATAAAAGAAGGACAACTATACCGTAATTGCAAGGCACCACTATCCATCCTCGAAGATTACTCTTGGAAACTTGTCGTTCCCCTCGAAGGAAGAGAACAAATAATAATTGACAATCATAGTGCTCCCGACTCTATACACCCAGGAACTTTCAAGACGTATAAAAAGATTTCCTTGAAGTATTACTGGCCTGGTCTCTTCAAACAAATTCGCAATTACATCTCTAAATGTGAAACTTGTAAAGCTTATAAACATAGCACGGCAGCACCTGCCGGCCTAATGGGTAACCCCAAACGCGCCGACAGACCCCTACAGTCATTGTCAATGGACCTCGTCGGACCTTTTCCTCGAAGTTATGCCGGACACATGCACATACTTAGTGTAGTGGATGTTTTCACCAAATTCTGTTGGATCTTCCCTTTAAAAAGAGCCAACGCGTCCGCCATCATCAAACTTCTGGAAAAACACATTTTTATACCTTACGGAACACCCAGAACCGTAATTGTTGATAACGGAAAACAGTTTATTGCCCAGGAATTCAAAGAATTTCTTGCCAAATACGGAATCAAGGACATTTATTATAACACCTTGTACACTCCCCAAAACAACACTGTCGAACGTTACAACCAAACAATCAACACAGCTCTAGCTATTCTAGTTGATAAAGACCAACGCACTTGGTGTAAAAACCTAGATAAAATTCAGGCCGCTTTGAACAACACTGTTAACCTGGCCACTGGTTACACACCTTTCTTCTTAAAACACGGTATGGAACAAGTCGTCCATGGTTCTCTACATAGGGACACAAACTTTCCTACGTCATCCGCCACCACAAGCAACCCTACCGCAGACTATGCCCATCGCTTGGAAGAACTGTCGGCCATTTACAGTGAAGTCACTGATGCTTTGCTCCTGGCTCACCAAAAGAGTGCGGACAGATATAACTTACGTAGAAAACATGTCACCTTCAATACAGGAGACATAGTTTGGAGAAAGAACAACACACTTTCCCAAGGAGCCATGTATTTCTCTGCTAAGCTGGCACCACGTTTCGTGAAGGCCAAAGTCCTAAGGAAAATATCAGACCTAGTGTACTCCTTGTCTGACTCATCTGGAAAGCACATTGGTAATTACCACATTAAGGACATTGTAAAGTCTGGAAGTGAGGAGTCAAGTAAAACTGCCCCCACTATCTCAGCAAACGTAAAATGATCCAGTATGTATCACATTTTTTTTGTAAGCTTACAGAGTCTTACTACGTCAGGCGTGTATTGTGTCAATCACATGCCCATCGTTTCGTAAATGAAACAAGTTGTAAATTATTTTGTAAATTAATGCGTACTCTCCTTGAAGTTACTTTCAAATGTTGTTTTTGCACTGTTTTTTCTTTCCCTCACGGCAATTTTTCTTTTATTTTTTTCACCTGTTCTAAAACTGATCACTTTGGAACGGAGACACTTTTCGAGTTTCAATGTTTGGGAAGTCGCGAGCCCATTTATTGTCTCAACACGTACACTACGCAATGTTCATGCCATGTCATACCCTGCCTTGTCATGTAATTTTGTAATTTTTCTCCTATTTTTTTATTTTTTGTTGCATTTTTGTCGTGTGGAAAGGAACTTTCTCACCTGTTTATTTTGTTCATGTAAAGTGGTTGACAATTGCCCATCGGCTTGTCGTTCTAGAAGTCGGGTTTTGTAAATTCCAAAGTGTTAAATTCCGACTCAGAACCAGTTAACTATTTTTACAATTTTTTCCTTTCATTTTGTTCATCATGAGTTGTAAAACCTTCCGAGGTATCTCTAGCATGAAAATCAAACAGTGGTTACTTACATAGTCGCCCCTCGTGTATATAAGTTTTTTTCAATTTTTTCCTCTTAAATTAAAAATTGATGGCGTCCTACCCAAATTCATGCTCATGTACCCAAATTGGATATCGACACGTCCATTTTGGAACTCGTATTTATAAAACCAATGATTGGTCTTTATAACCCTGTATATAAATCAATTTGGCTCGTTTCAACTAAAGTACGTAAAACCGAATCATCCGGTCTTTGGTTGTTATAACAAAGCCACTGCCTTTTGTTATTTTATTTTTTTTTGCTTGTACGTTACGTATGTCTTATATGACACGTTTCAACCCTACGAGATAGGTTAAATAAAACCTTATGGTTATCCTGATTTTGGAATTCACAACTTTTAGGTGTTCATTTAACCAAGTATTTGCAACCCAAATTGCACATAACCTGGTATGTTTGTAACTGCACAAAGGGTAGGTAAAACCGTAATTGGTCCCTTTTCTTTGGTCTTCCTCACTGCAGGTTGCCACAACAGACAGTATGTAAAACCATTATAGGTCTGTCTTTGTTTTAAATGCTTGGTGTAAGTAGAATTATACTCCGCCATCACCCTTGTATTTTGTAACACATGAAGTAGCATCAAATTGTCTATCTTCTCTGTCGTACGCTCTTGGGCTACGGAGTTAGTTAATCTAACGAATCTTTATAAAATGTGTTAAAATCAAGCATCATTAACGTTTATTGTGTTGTATTTAAACGTAACCCTGTTACATTATAGGAGAGATCCTTAGAACATCCACCGTCATAGGAGGGATCCTTAAAATACCTGCCACGATACGAGAAGTTCGTCATAATCACTTTTGCTCATAGCTAAATGTTATTGAGTTGGTCGTGTGACATATTTGTCATGAGTACCACCCTTTCTGTACAATCTATTTTGGTCGTGTGTCATTCATTTGTCATGAGTACCGCTTTTGTATTTTGGTCGTGTGTCATTCATTTGTCATGAGTACCGTTTTTGTATTTTGGTCGTGTGTCATTCATTTGTCATGAGTACCGCTTTTGTATTTTGGTCGTGTGTCATTCATTTGTCATGAGTACCACTTGTATGTATAATTGTGTACAACCCTTGTACACGAGACGTGGAGACGTTAAAACACTTACCGTGATTCGTGCGAACGACATAATATCGGCCTTGCCATCTTCTTTAAGAGGCATTGTATAAACTTTTGACTTCTGTCTATAATTGAGTTTTATCTTGTATGTACTTACATGTTCTTATACACTATACGTGGAGACGTTAAAACACTTACCATGAGTCGTGCGAACGAAATAATATCAAACCTTTTGTGTGCGATCTACGAAATGTAGTCCACAACCCTTTGTTGTCATTCAACGCCAATGCCCGTGGACCTCCTGTTTTTTTACTTCTTTGCAAAAAGGAAAGAAGCCCAGGAGTATCTACTATCCCAAAAGGTCTAGTTTGTAGCTTCACTGCTAACTATGGGGCATAGTGCTGTGGGAGTTAATCGATTGAGCACAAAACCACCCAACTCGTTGTCTGGGGAACGGATAAGAAAACCCCCAGGTTTGTGAAATTGGAGCAAGGGTCTGTCTTTTCTCACAATCACGCAGGAGTTTTTAAAATGACCCCTAATCTTTTGCCCAATACACGCAAAAGATTAGTCTCTTTGTTAATGTGTATTCAAATTTCTCCTCATCCTTTTAACAATTGTAAAGAGTCAGGAAATCTGCTGGTTGATCATGTTTCATTCTCACATGGAGTTTGAAGTGGAAATTAGTCCAGTCTCTAGCAAGTTTCGTCACTCAACTCCTTTCCTTTTCCTTTCCTTTCTCCTCACCATCATGTTCTCAGGTATATGTTATGAAGAGGAAAATCTGTTGTTAACCATAATTCGCCCTCACTGGGAGTGCGAATTGGTAAATTAACCAATTATCAGCAGGCTTTCTCCCTCACTCTCTGCATATGTCTCACCTTTTGTTCTTTTTCTCAATTTCACGAAACACATTCATGAATGTTGGATATGTACGATATGCACTTGGCGTACCGTCTGTCTCCTTTTGACAACCTTTATTCATGAATTGGTTTCTCTGCTTTTACCGTGACTCATTCACGACTTCTTTGTCTTGTTCGTTGAAATTCTACAAAAATGTTACCACCTTTATGTTAACATAGGCCATGGAAGGCCGGTTGTTTTTTAACCAAGACATATTGTCACTCGGCAAACGCCAAGTCATCCTGGTAAAGGAAAATGTTCATGTAATCACAATTTAGTTAGAAAACTCTCTCTTCGTCACTCTCTGGGTCGGTGGTTAAAACTTCGTTTATTTCATTATCTGGACACATTTTGTTTCTCTCCAAACCTTTTCTTCATTGGTCCCTAGGCAGGTAAACTTCAAGAATTTTGCTCTAATAATAATTTCTCCCGGATTAAAAAGAAGCCCAGGCGGATGTCATCACCAACAGCCAAGCTGAGCTCCACTTCCTGACAGCACGCGCTGTGGTTACTAGGTCCCTCCTGCTGCCATTTTTCTACGCATTTGTTCCTGAAAGCACAGACCATACCGCCCATATGTATGTTGTTTTGTCGTGCCACAGCAAGTTGAGTTGTCCCACTATACATTATGACACTCTGAACCACCTTTTGGGCACGCTAGCTCCTAGGTTTGTTCTTACTCTTGCTATCGATGCCAACCATGTCGTCTCTTGCGCTGTCATGCAGTGACGCATATATCGTCATGTGTAAACCATCATTACCTTGACTTCCAGTATTCGCTGAATGCGTACCAATACAAGTTATGTTGAGCTACATTATGCTTCAATAACCATTATATACGATCCGCGTTTACCTTAATAACACTTTAGGATTCGTACTGGTATGTCTGCAGACACTGGATTCTCCTCCTCAATGACCTCTGTAACCATAGTCGCGGCACAGCAACCACAGTCTCCACTTCGTGAACTTCGACGTCTTCGACAAAACCAAGTGTTTTCTAAGGCCCAAGTGTACTTTTGAGTGTTATCTCAAAGGGGTCTGATTACAGTGATAATGTAATCCTTAGAATCTGTGAAACCACGTCCTCTTCTTCGAAATTCTCCGAAACCAAACAAATCCACGCTTCGCAAACTTAGCTCCCAGACCAATGAAACTTTAGAATCACACAGGCATTTTTGTTCTTGTTTTTTTTGTTCTTCGATTGTACAAATATGAATTGTTATTTTTCAATTGCATAACCATGTATTGTTATTTTTCAATTGCATAACCATGTATTGTTATTTTGTTCAATTGCATAACCATGTATTGTCATCTTTCAATTGCATAATCTTGTATGTTGTTTCACACCATGTACTTTCACCAAAACTGTTCTTTTCCAAACATTGTATGTACCCCTCACCCACTCCCTACAAACATTGTGACCTAAACTATAACATAAATTGCATGTTCTAGCTAGGCATCTCTCAAGCAACGAATCTCTCAAAAACCCCAATGAAAGTTTAAGAGGATTTTTTTTTCCTACAGCTCCATTGCCACGTCGCTTTTTTTTCCAAGCGCGGGGGGAAGTGTTACGATACGCCCCTGAAGCGAGTAAATACGAGAGCACAGAACGCAGCACAAGTCCACACGGCTCGGCCGCCGCCTCTCCCCGCCCCGTATCCTGTTTCTCCTTGCCTCTCCCCCGTGCCCTGCCACTCGGCATTCCCGCTGCGCTCGCCACAGAAGAGATCTGAGCGCCTTTGAGAACGCACGCTCGCGGCTCATTTGTAGCCGGCGGACCCAATTCAATGGGGCCGCGATGTATTATTGAAATACTTTTGAGTAGAATCAGTCTTTTGCCACTATAGTTCGGTCTATTTAGACTACGAAAGTGCCTGATGAAGCTGCCACATGAGACGAGGTTCCTGCCAACCTACATGTAAGCTGTATCTTGATTTCCTCCTTAAATGTTGTCCGTAATTCAGTGAAATGTAGGGCCCCCGCGGAAATCACGACTCGGAGAGTTTCGTTTTGAGAGAGAGTCAGAGAGAGTTAAACACTTTAGCTAGGTTTGTGTAATTTGCATTTCTTGTAATTGAATTGTACTGTAGAAACCTATGTTTGTGTTTGAGTTTACAATACATGTCTAAATGATTTAACATTGTTATTATTCTGCTACGGCGGGAGGATTGTTGACCAGTGAGGATCCCGTGGGTCACCGGAGGATGGAGAGAAGTTCCCTAGCCTTGAGCTGCCCACCCCCCTGAATAGAGAGTACCATAGTCCCGCTGAGAGCTAGTCAGGGACGTGTTTTGGGCCCTGGTGTTGGTTTAGAAGCCGACATCGAGGCACCCTAACAAAATAATATGTTAATTCAAACATATGTATGTTACATCATTTACAGAAAAACGCTTAAAGGTACATAGAAATGTACATAGGTACTACCAATATCACGCTATAAAAGCATTCAATAGTCTAACACTTGGAAATAAGATTGAGGAAAACAAAAATAAATTCCGACACAAAATTACAAAATTACAAATAGTGGAATTGTAGTATATACTATTGACAAATTTACCGATATCAACGTTATCGAAATACACATATGTAACGTAAACTGTCTGTCAATCAATTTTAATGTAAACAATAGGCCCTTTAATATAATCGCTATGTATCGCACACACAGTTCAAATGTATAACTATTTATAGAAGAATTAAAAAAAATTCTCTGTAATAAGAATACTTTAAATTGTATATTAATAGGTGACATGAATATTAATATTGGCCCAAATAATCACTGTAAAAATAAAATTGAATATATAAACACGATGAATGAAATGAATTTTATATCATGTATAAATAAGTTCACAAGAGAAATTGCAAAACAAGCACCATCGTGCCTAGATCATATTTGGACCAATATTAAAAACACAGAGAAAATTAAATCTATCATATGGAAAAACGATATAACAGATCATCATACGAATATATTTGTTTATGATCTATGTAAAAACTCAGAAATTTATGATCCTGGAAAAAATATTAAAATCATTTCTAAACTGAACTATCGTAAATTAAATAATAAATTACGCAATGAATCATGGACATCAATATTAAATTGCCAAAACCCTGATATATGTGCAAATTTTTTTGAAGAAACATTAACTACTAATATCGCTGACTGTACCACCTATATTAATCTCCAAACTAATGCTAAATTAAGGAAAATTAAACCAAGGATTACGCAAGGTCTAATCATATCCATCCGGAAAAAGGAAAAACTCTTCATTCAAACAAAAAAAAAAACCAAACAATAATCACATTAAAACTGAATATAAAATATTTCGAAATAAACTCACAAAAATTATTAGAGATACGAAAGAAAAATATTACAAAGAAAAAATAAGCCTTTCAAAGGAAAACACTAAAAAAACATGGAACACCATAAACGAAATAATGAATAAAAATAATAAAAATAAATCAATTATAAATCTTATAAACAACAATGGAACCACATTAAATGCTATCCACGAATCAAAGAAGTGTGCAAATATTTTCAATAATTTTTTCGTAAACGTCGGACAAAAAATTGCTTACAAAATTGATCAAAAGATATACATGAAGATAAACTAAGTGAAAACAATCTTTCAGTTTTTAAATCGATTACGGAGGAAACTATTGAAAACATAATAAAATCACTAAAAAATGGTGCTGCACCTGGATATGATGGTGTAACTACAGAAATCCTAAAAAAATGTTAACTAGAGTTATTTATAAAGCATTGGATAAAGGGAAAAAATGCTTAAGTATATTCATTGACCTCCGTAAAGCTTTTGACAGTGTTTCACACTCAAAATTAATCAACAAACTAAATAATATAGGAATCACCGACAAAGCTAAATCGTGGATAAATAGTTATTTATATCAAAGAACACAGCAAGTGAAAATAAATAACGAGTTAAGTGATATGGAAAAAAATAATTTTGGAATCCCACAAGGAACTGTACTGGGCCCAATACTATTTCTATTATATGTAAATGAACTTTTTGAACTCCCAATCGTCGGAAAGATTATATCTTATGCGGATGATACAGTATTAACAATTGAAGAAAACTCTTGGAAAGAAGCCGAAATATCGGCAAATAATGCAATAAATATCATTAAAAAATGGTTTGACAAAAATTTACTTTCTTTAAATGTTGAAAAAACTCATTTTCTACCTCTGAGCCTAACAGAACATATTTCAAATATAAATGTAAACATTAAAGTTCACGACAGAAACTGTCTACTTAAAATCACACCCTGTAACTCAAATTGTATACATATTAGTAGTAAAGAACAAATAAAATATCTTGGAATAATTATCGACAATAACATTAAATGGAAAAATCAAATAAACTCCACAATAGACAGAATGAGAAAACTAATATATATATTTTTCAGACTTAGAAATACTATCACATTAAAAATATTAAAAGAAATTTACTTTGCACTTGCGCACTCGGTATTACAATATGGAATCATAGCTTGGGGGGGTGCATATAAATCATCCCTTATCCCACTCGAAACAATTCAAAAAATCCTTATAAAAATTATCCTAAAAAAACCGTATTACTACCCAACAATAAACGTATTCCAAGAATTCCCTGTTCCCCCACTTACAAAAATTTACGAAAAAATAGCACTACTTCAGCTACACAAAGATATATTTAAAAAAAAATATTACCCCACTGCTAAATATTAGCATAAGGAATACTTCTATTGGTGGACTAACTATACCACCCATACGAACCACAACAGCACAGAATCACTATGTATATAAAGGAATAAAATTATTTAATCAATTACCCGCCGATATGCGAACAGAAAAAAATTACGACAAATATAAAAAAAAAATTAAATCATATTTTGGTAGTCCCACCATATAATTTTAACTTTTATTAGATATGTTTTTGACTGTTTGTTATTCCAAAGGTTTTATGTACATCCTATATATATATTTTGTTTAATTACCCTTATTAATCTTTAAAAAATATGTTATTTAGTCTAAATCTATTCATAAGTTAAGTTCTTAAGTTTTTCATATTATAAATCTATTCATAAGTTAAGTTTTTAAGTTTGTTATAAGGATTTGAAAAAAAAAAAAAAAAGAAAAGTTATTATCAAGTTGTCCTCTCCTAAACACAAGCACTTGCTTTATTAGGAGAGTATTTTTTCCCCACTTTCTCCCTAGGTGTCGAAGCGGCCAGCCGGCAACTTCCCACTTCATCGTCTGTGCGGCTGGCGACTACAGTGCCTGTCCCGTACATATTGTGTATAATCTTGTATACGAAATGGAGGCCTCAGCACGGGTAAACCACCCAGTGAGGCCAACATCATTGAATTGTGTATAAAATGTAAATATATTGCATCAAATAAAATAAAAATAAAATAAAAGGAATAATTTAACATATTGTCATGTATGAGATGTACCACCATAATAAACCCAGGCTTGCGTGTGGACGATGTGTTATTACGTTCGATATTTCTTTATTTATATGTTAAAGTCTTCAGTTAACTTTTCAGTGTGTTTTCTAAGGTGAAAGATGAAATTTAAAAAATTGTTATTTATACCTCTGATACTTTCTGATAACGTTTTGAATACTTTACTCCAAGATATTTTTAATTGAAATGCCCTATTGTTTTTTTTTTAACATTTTGGAGCTGAGAGAATTGATGTTTATCTAAATGTTATATTATTTTTAAATGGTGCAGTTTTATTTAGGATATTATCTTATTTGTAATGTTGCTTGGCAGAAGTATAATGTATGTAGTTTATATGGTAGAAGTATAGTGTTCTTAGTTTTTAGTTAACAAAAATAATTATACAAAAGCTTTTGTCACAAACAACCCACTTCCCCTGCCGATTAAAAAAATCATGTAGTTTGCGAAATTATGAAGAAACTTTTGCGAAGTGTTTCAAAACCACTTATCAATTATTTATTCTTATCACCTAACCTCGTTCGTTTAATTGCAAAATTTACTACAACGGAATTACCAATAAACCAATAATTAACGACATACCTACTGATAATATTAAATAGACCAAAAATCATTACTAATTAAAATTCATTTCACTGCTTATGCAATAGAACTGGTGTTATGGTTCCCACAATGAACTCAACATATTTTTTTTTCCTTAATAGGCCACTTGCATCATATTTTTTAAATTTTTTTTTTCGGTTAAGGCAAATATTCTAAGACATTCTGTATTTTTTATTTTTTTTATTCGTATTTTTGAAACCCTGGCGATTTTTTGAAAATTTCAATCCGAAAAATCAGACCATATTTTATAAACCGGAAATACGGGACATAATTTTATGTGTTCGAAAAAACGATAATTACATAGCCGAAAATCATTTAAAAAAAGAACGTTTACCACACGAATAGCAATAAATTGTACGGGGTTCTCTTCGTAACATCTGTAAAAACACCGCCATCTTTATCAAAAAATCAAACCAAAGGATAAGTTCGCATAGAACAAACAATAAATCTAGTGAACGTTAAACGCAAATTCTAAAATTCGCCGGAAATCAAAGTGTTGCCATATAAAAAAAAAATAATCAGTGTGGAAATTTACAAAATTAAGGGAACATAATCGGAGACGGGACATTTTTATGTAGTGACGTCACGAGCTCAAATAATGGATTTATTTATTTAAAAATAAGAAAAACTATACATTGCTAAACATTTTTACTAAGATTTTCGTAATCTTAGTAAAAAAATCTATCCACAGGACAAGTCGTTATGAAATCCATGCAAGTGGCCTATAATTGACTTGATTTGCGGTGCTTAAAATTGCAAAGGAAAAGTTGTTAGTATGTCTTTACCATCAACATTTTCAGCGAAAGTTGTGAGAAGTGCTGGAAGTCTATTCAAGTAAACGCAGGGAACACGGTAAAAGCGTGTTTCAGATACAAACTTTCTTATCGGAAATTCCTGACAGGAATAAAATTATTCCACCTTTATTTATTATCAACAGAAGTTTATTTAAATGTAGCTATCGTTGCATATTTTTAAACACCCATTTTAAATAAGCAATAGCACTATAAAATAAACCGTATAATAAATTTGATAGTCTGCACTGGTCTGCACCCTATCTCAACCGTATTTTATTTGGGCGAAAGCAATTGGGGTAAGGGATGGGAAAAGTGTAGAAGTGGGTTGTAAAGAACCACTGGATTTAGAATTTTTGTTAGTAAACGTACAGCAGGCCAATTCAAGTAGGTACTTTAAAATTGTGTTATATATTTCTATGCAAATAAAAAACTTTATAAATACTATTTTAACGAATAGAAAAAGCTTTCTCATATGTAAAGCGACGGGAATTACATATTTGTTCACTGAAAGCAGATACTTTCTGATGCGACATTACAATTCAAAATAAAAAAATATCTTTGTGAACACCACTTTTATAATTTTTGTAATGAATATCAGAAAAATCCCGATTTTTTATACCCTTTATCTACTTGAAGGTAAAAATTACATACGTTCTGAAGGGGGGTCACTAGGATCCCCCAAAAAAACGCGAAGCGATGGTATCTCTTAATTTTCCTTTCGTCCTTTCCATTTACTCAGAAATTAATTACTACCTACCTACCTACCTAAGCAATAAATCTTTAAGTAATGCAAAGCAGTAAAAGATATAAGAGTACGAAATCTAGCGTAACTCCAATATTTTATTTTTTTTACAAAAAGAAAGACGTTTTACATTCCTGGGTAACACCGAAATGCTGACAGTAAGTTGAAAAATTCCTTCTACCACCACATTAGGCGGAAAATGTTACTTGTGTCATGGTGGAGGACTTAACCTGAAGAAAAATTGAACTTATCAAGCTTGGGTGGGACCCAGACGAGATGACTTAACCACTGACCGGTCAATGTGGATTATGGTGATTATTTTATTTAAACTTACCAGTAAAATTCCCGTATTACCACCACACAAAACAAAAAATCCAGAGAGTTTTTATTAGAGTTATTATTTAAGTGAATTAGCCCCCTTCGGAACGGGAGTGTTGATGAAGTTATTGATTGAAATAGCTTAATTTAATTTTAGGTCTTGCTTTATAAACGGAAATTCCGTGAAAGATTCCCGGTGAAGCTATGGCACCAATCCGCAACAAGGGTATGGGTGTCATCTTAAAATTAAATAAGAAAAATAAAAGATTACGTTAAACGACACGTTTTTATGATGCTGACATAAACCAGCCATTTGGGGCTGACCCAGAGTGCAAGTAGCTCTTTAATTCGCAGTGGAAGTGCATTAATCGAAACAGGTACCAAGTATAACGTTACTCAGCATAAATAGTGATGTGCTTCCAACTACCATTAAACTTCTATCTCCTCCCATTCTGATTTCTTCCGCCACACATTTCCAATTCAAGCGTTTAGTAAGGCAGAACGGGGCTCGTTGACCCATTTTATAGTTTCAGCGTTTTGTTAATTGGACGCATAAGAGAAAACTGAAAAAAATTTAAGTTAATTTACAGGCTATTTTTTTCGTTTTTCGGAACAACTCGTATAGGTCTCACAGAAATCTTTGTGTCTCCCTTACTATCGTAGTGAGCAATTTTAATAAAATATATGAAAGTTTTGGATTTTTTTATTAAATATTTTTTAGTGGAATAACGAAAAAAATCGAGTGCAGTTTACACGCGGTAGAAGCGAAACTTTACCAAAACCAGTGGGGGGAAGGGGGAGGTGGGGGTGGGGAGGGGAGGGGGTAGTGCGGGGGGGTTAGGGTTGGATTAGGGGGGGGGGTGGGGGGAGCGAATATGCGAGCGAAGCCGGGGGCAAAAGCTAGTCTTACTTTAATATTATAAATGCGAAAGTTTGTATGGATGTGTCTTACTCATTCACGCAATAAATACCGAATGGAATATACAAATTCTTTCGCTAATCGAAAGCTACATTATTTGCAAGTAACATAGGCAGTAATCTATTGGTAAGCTCTGTCGTTATGAATAAACTGTGGTTTTATGAAATTATTTATTATACGTTTAGTGGCAAAGAGTGTTGCTAAGTAAATGTTTGACGTAGGCTGTCATTTTGTTATTTGTTTAGGTTGCTATGGAGATTTCTTCGAGAGCGAAAATTCAAATATGAGTATTCTAATATAAATATTTAGTGTAGATACAAATAATATAAAATAGGTACTGATCTATATTTTGACCTAAGCCAACAGCTATACTAATATTATGTATGAATGCGAAACGGAGCGTATTTGATTATTGATTGATTGGGGGAGGGGTGGGGTACTGCGGGGGTTGAGGGGAGGGGGGTGGGGGTAGGGGGAGTTTGGGGGGGGGGGGGGGGGGATATGCGAGCGAAGCCGGGTGAAAAAGCTATTAATATTATAAATGCGAAAGTGCGTGTGTTTGTTTGTTACGTTTTGACGTCTAAACCACTAGACCAATTTTAAAAATTCTTTCAGCAATAGAAAGCTACGTTATCAGCGAGTAACATATTGTATGTATGTAATGGTAAGCTCTGGCGTTATGAAATTTGTATAAATGAAAATGTGTGTATTTCATATATTTTAGCGGCAGGGAGGAACGGCAGGCGGAGGGTGGGGTTCGCGGAGAGTGAAGAGACGAGGGCGAGGGGATGGCGGGGAATGTTAAAGGTGGAAGGGAACGGGGACGCATGGGAAAGGACGTCCAGGGAGAATCAATTATTTCTTTGAATGGCATTCAACGCATGCCGGGTACCAGCTAGTATTTTAAATAATCTTAAATTCTTAAATCATAGAAATATGTTAAATAGTATAAAAATGCTTTGCCTCTTTGGGATTTTTTAAATTCCACAATTTTTTAATATTTCATAGTATGTTTCAATGTAACAAAAAAATCAATAAAAAAATTATGGGTCCCTCATTTTGCTTTTAAGACAAGTATGTTATGGTCCACACATGGTTATGGTACGGTGTATTAGCTTTTAATGTTGTATTATTTTCAAAACTTTTTAATTTTGCGTTAAAAAACTTACTTATTATGTTCATAAAATATGTTATCAATATTATTTATGCACCTTTTGTAACGTTGTTTAGCTTGAGATGTAAGTTTTTCAATGTTAATTTTGACCTTCGTGGAATAAAATAATAAAACAGCTTTGTACTAAAATTAATGTATTCAATTTGACCTGAACTTCGTGGTCTCTCATAAAGAGCATCAACTTCGGAGTTTGACAAATAATCTAGCTCTGATACTGCGTCCCACTTTTGAGAGTAAATTTTTTTCATAATCCATCCAGCTTTAATTAACATTAAGGATAGGGAAAATTTATTTTCATTTCGCTTACATTCAATTATATTTACGTTTTTTTTTCATATATTATTTGACAATATTTTAATCCTGTGAAATAATTATCAACCCTCGAGCGCAACAGGTTAATAAAAACTCATTAAGTATGCTTTCAACTGCTTGCCTACAACGGATTTTAATATAATTTGGATATGTTGCTCGCCAAACTCTAATTTAGAGAAACTCATGGTCACTGCAAAAAAGGTGAAGGTGAGGCCAAAGAAGCAGAGAGTTAAATTCGCTGAAGTGACCAAATATCGCTGGCGTGGCGTTCGGTGTCGGCAGCTCAGTGGAGAATCCTTCTCCACCATGGAAATTGGAGTAGGAGTCACGATCCTCTGCAATGAGGAACTTGCTTAAGAAGAATGTACGCATATTATACACATCCGTTGGTAACGAGCATTCAAGGAAGGAGCATCAAAGGAAGCACCCACGGTGAAAATGAATCAAAAAAGTGTGTAAATCATTCAATGTAAAAAATTTGTAAAAAAGTATTTAACGAATACATATTTCCGAATATACGAGGGTCAGTCAAAAATTAATACCTCCTATTTTTTCTACTTAAATAAAGTTAATTAAGTGAAAATTTTGAATTTGGTGCTATTCCTCAAACCCTTTTCTACAATCTGCCGCAGTAGTAACTTTTTGCGTCAACATGGTCGACTTCGATGTTCGTATTAGACAGCGTTCTGTGATTGATTCTTAACTGTAGAAGGTGAAAGGCCCGTTCGCATACACGAAGGACTGAAAAATATGTACCATGATATAATAGTGGATTTTAGCACTTCTAGACGATAGGTTCGTCGCTGTAACGAAGCTGAAGGACAAACACCGCAGGCTGACGAAAAGTGGAGCAGCAGGCCGTTGATTTCAGTGACTGCTCGCAACTTTGAGCGAGTTGATGACATCATTCATGGTGACCCCAGATAACTACAGATGTCGTATTCTCTCCCTCAGTAAAGGCACTGTGATAACCGCGACCGGTCAGTGGTGGAGTAGGCATCGCGTTTGGGTCCCACCCAGGCGTTCCCTGTTCGATTCCTCGGCTGGCTAAGTCCTCCATAACGACTCAAGCAAGATTTTCGGCTTACTGTGGTGGTAGTAGGAGATTTTCAAATATTGGCGGACTGATTATCCAATAAAATTTTGTGCTACCTTGCACAAAGAAAGATAACCTACCAAAATAAATAAACAAGTAAAATTGTAATCTCAGCACTTGCAGCGCTTAGTTTATGGAAAAAATTGTGACCGGCGACGAAATATGGGTTGATTTTTTGAACCTCAATCAAAGAGGCAGTCGATAGAATGGCACCACACAAACTCACCAAGGACAAAAAAAAATCAAAATAATCTTTGTTTCAACGCATGTAATCTTATTTTTTTATTTCTTGACAATGAAAGGAGAAAAAAATAGGAGGCAATACTTTTTGAATGACCCAGTAGAAAAACAAAGCTCGCACGAAGAAGTTCAGATCTCACTTTAATGTGTTTTATTTATCCATATCCTACTATGTTTAGATACGCTCGTTTATCGTATTAGCACAACGTGTTCACTAAAATATAATTAAAACAATTCTTTGAAGGCGGAGGTAGGTACCCACTTTAACACAAATTAGTTATCAACTGGTCAAAAATTAATAATAAGTTATCATAATGGTGTATTTAAGTTTGTCAGGGGATTCTGAGAAGAGATCTTGTTTCTTGGTAAATTTTTCGCGTAACCTAAGTTACGCGAAAAATTTACCAAGAAACAAGATCCGGTGTGATAAATATTCTCAGAAGTAAAGATTTCGTTTTTTGTTTGAGAGCTTGAAAGTATCTACAAATAAAAAGATTTTGAAATACGTGCAAGTCGTAACTGTATTACCGGAATAAAATCCGGATATTTATCGCAGCCTTACTAAATAAAAAAGAATCGAGCACACGAGTGCGGCGATATCTTGTTAACACTGTGTACGGAAATATGTCGCCCGGCTGTAGTACGATTTTGAATCACCCGGTATATTATGATTTAAGAAATTGAGAGTTTATGTGGACAGTTATTGGGTCTGGTAGTTTTTCGCGTGGCAGTTTACGGCTAACCTAATATATAGGGTGATTGCAAAAGGCACATATTCAATTTAACAAGCGAAACATACTTTTATAACAACACCAGTTTTATTATCCGACTTTACCCGAGATTTTAACATCCTTTTTTCTTATTGAACAACTAAAGTACTGAACAAAAATAATGGAATAAACAATGCGGAGACTACGTTTTTTTGATAATAAATAGTTATATCATTATTTACAGGTATTTCAAAGCTACGAACTGCTAATTATGGCGTCACTGAGCATCGTATGAGAGTTTTTGCTACTAAGGGCTTTAGACTAACAAATTTTTGGATTATAGTTTGGATTCTGATAGGTAAATCCACCTAGGAAAGATTAGATGCACTGAACATGTTTTACAACACTTCACGCTTTAAAAAAAAGTTTAATATTAACTAAAATAAATAAAAACTTTACGAGGTTTATTGGGTTAAAGAATAGTCACATTTAAATTAATTATATCCATATGAATAAAGCCCTGGAAAATTATTTGTTTATCTATTTATTTCAACGCCCTTGGAGTTTGTACATTTATTGCAGAACATTATTTTAAATAAATTAATAATAATATAATAATTTTTTCGAATAAAGCGTTCAGATTGAATTATTTGGCAAATTTAATTAGGTAGTAATAAGTCCCGAATAAGAAGATTTCACGTTTTAAACAAAAATAAGAATAATTGATGGCCTAAGTGCTTTTAATAAACAAGCTGGAATGTTTAAGCGGCAGTCTGCCAGTATATGGATTTGCAATTTCAAACAAGCAGTAAGGATTTGAGGCTGAAGAGGATTACAGAAATTTATTCGTTTTACTTAGGGACGCAAAAACCGTGGGTATTTAGAATGCTTAGTTCAAGGAGAGGGTCAACCTCGGTTCTAAGGGAGTATTTCCTTGCATTACAAAGGGAAATGCTTTGCTTTCGGACTGGAGCCAACAGCTTTCACAATTGTCGGGGCGAAATAAAATGGCTTTGATCGCAAGGAAAAATTAATATTCATAATTAATTATTATTGATTAATTAATAACTGTCATTGTACCTACCTAATTTCCAAGTAGGTGGTTATGACCAATAACATCATCAATGCCATAATATGCCATATTTTTTTATCAAGGCTTTTTTTTATGGGTGACCCGACAACTCAGAAACTCCTTTGAAAAGTCATTAAAAATTACGAAAAAATGGTTAAATAGGTTACGTTGGATTAGGATTATGGTCTATTTTAAAATAATATTTTTTCTTAGATTTTAATGACTTTTAAAAGAGGTGGTGAGTTGAATTGATTCTGAGTTGGCATAGAACCATTTTTACGCAATGCTGAAATTTCTACCTATCCGAATAATTTTCACTACCGATCGATAATGTTTGTAGGAGAAAATTGAAATAATTAAGTAAAAACATATTATTGCAATTTTTCGTGGATAAAAAGTTATCTATGCAATAATATTTTCAGCCTTACAGCATCCCGAGAAGATTCCAAACAAAATGTAAAAAAATAAATATGTATTCTATTATCAATTCTCACTCAGTTCAGAAAGGTAAGATAAAACAATATATACTTTAAGCAATTAAGCATGGAGGTTTTTCATCACCGGCCTCCACATTATTGTGCCAAAAAAAATCATCACACTTTGGTTAGGCCTTCATCGTTTTCTTTACCGATACCTTTCAGATATGACGCAGTTTCACCTTGAGCCGGGAGAGGTTAATCCGAGGCCACACATTTTGGGGACATAAATAATATGCTTGCCTTATCCCGCAAATAATAAAATCCTGGTAAAATAATAGTACCACACCCGCTACTTCGATATTATGGATTACCGCAGCTTGACTCTTATAGTTGGGGAAGGTTATGATATATTGGCTGAACTCTCCCTTCTGCTTTGTTCTGAATAACTGCTAAAAATAATGTCATAATTTTTTAAACGTAGATATATAATGTTTTAATTTTTTATGTGAACTTAGATTTTACAAATTTTTTTAAGTATAAATTCTCTAATAAATGCTTGAAAAAATATAGGGTCGTGCACAATAGTAGAATGTTACGTAATCCATTTTAATTTCCTGTAGATAGGGATAAACTCAAAAGTATAAAATGTACCGCGAGCCGGCAAGATTTTTTTTCAGTCTGGATCTGGTGGGATTGCTCTATCACATATTATTTGCTACCATTTCAAGCTTTTGATGGATGATTGCACTGCCTTACTCCAACAGATAGGGGTACGTCTAAGTACATACATTTATCTTAACGCTTTTCTGTTCATGCCGGTTTCTGGGAATGTAACTATGTTTAACAGATTTTTGTATCTTACAATGTCTTTTTTATGTACGTCTAAGTACATACATTTATCTTAACGGTTTTCTGTTCATGCCGGTTTCTGGGAATGTAACTATGTTTAACAGATTTTTGTATCTTACAATGTCTTTTTTATGTACGTCTAAGTACATACATTTATCTTAACGCTTTTCTGTTCATGCCGGTTTCTGGGAATGTAACTATGTTTAACAGCTTTTTGTATCTTACAATGTCTTTTTTATGTACGTCTAAGTACATACATTTATCTTAACGCTTTTTTGTTCATGCCGTTTTCTGGGAATGTAACTATGTTTAACAGCTTTTTGTATCTTACAATGTCTTTTTTATGTACGTCTAAGTACATACATTTATCTTAACGCTTTTCTGTTAATGCCGGTTTCTGGGAATGTAACTATGTTTAACAGCTTTTTGTATCTTACAATGTCTTTTTTATGTTACCCTTCCGTATATAATATGGCATCCGATATTACCTAACTTAGTTCGTATTTAATATCTCAGAAGGCTTACACCACATAAATCTTAAATTTGTGTAAATAAAGATTTTGTGGATTTTTCTTTATATATGAGGTGCAATATTTGTGTTGTAAGAGCCGCCAAATCCAATTGTAACCAAAAAGATTCAATTTTTCACTCCACAAAACATGTTGAAATAAAACACGTAAGGCATAATTCGGTAAATCTCTACCTCTGAGTTACGCGCGTATGCCTCAGGACCACGGAGCTCCCTCTTAATACCACGAAGAATCCCCCTGCATAAAATATTCAAAAATAAAAAGGTAAAGCCTGGCGTAGTTGGAGATCTAAGCAGGAGATGATTCCACCCCTACGGAGGATCGTCCCGCGAGGGATGGCCCCGGGAAAACGGAGGCTGTAGTCTGTACCGAACACGCATCTAAACATTCATTTCCCTCTGTTCCATAATCCTCTCACCTTTATGCCTACCTGATTTACAAATAGCTCTCCCACAGTATTAGTTCGGGAATTATTCCAAAACAGTGCCTACAATGACAGGGACGTGCGGTCCATAAAGGTTGAAAAGCTCTGCCTAACATGAAAAACAATTAAAAATAAATGTTTAAGAAAAGAAATTTCTGTAAAAATGATATTTTTTTATTCACCCTTTTTTGGCGTATTCTATGTTAAAAAACATAGTTTATGGAAGATAAATTATACATAATCAATAAATAACCCAGCTTAAAATACTTTCAATACCTGAAGTTAAATAATTTCACAAATGAATCGCTGAGTTCCAAAACCCGCCCTAATTGATTTTCCTAATTTCGAGTAAATTAAGAAAAACGTGTAGTGTAGAAAATCAAGGAAAGCATAGTAGGCTGATGAGTTTTCATGATTCCAGTTATTTAAGTTTTTCCACGTTAGAACAATCTTGTAATAATTTGACTCAATTGTTTTTTTATATTTTAATGTTTAATATATATTTAAAAATGTGTTTTAATTATTATAGGCCCATTTTAAAACACGACTTATAAAGAAACTCGAAGATTTTGAAAATAATAAGAACGGATTGCATTCCTTGTGAGAAACCACATCGGATTGCATTCAAATCTAATTTTTGACCAAAAGTCATTAGGGCGGATATTGGAATTCAACGATTCAAATATCACCTCTGCTATAGGTCACCCCAAGTGCTTCGCTACGTTTGGTTACTTAGCGGGGGTGCCCGGGTTCATGGGGTGAGGTTAATCCGGGTCTTGGCGGTAGATGCATCTGCCCACCAGCGGCATGGCAGGCCGGATCAGGAAAGAATGGTTGAGGGAGTCTTTAACTATTCCAGACGTAATCACTCGGAACATCGCTTTGCACCGTAGTGCGAGGTATTGATTCATTCGTCCGTCACTCCTGAACATACTGACCCCCAGATTTCAATCCACCCCTCATACCATTTTCCTTCCCATAACTTCCTCTCCTTCCTTTCCTAAAAAGACCATCCACACTGTATCCCTAAAGATGACATAGGAATAGGAAAATAATTCCCCTCAGGGCCTCTTGCGTGGAGATAGTTAAAAAAAGGCTAATTTGGCGTACGTAGCATTTTTTACGCAAATTTTCTTTTCAAAAATCAAAACAACTTGTAAGTACGTATGATTAATTCGTGATTTTTCTTAACCCCAGAAAGAAAATCTACGTCTTTGCGACGTTAGCGAAGCACAAATATTGCTTTTTTTTTATTCGTCCGTGAGCTTTGAAAATCTATACATAGCTTACACTTGGTCATAGAGCAATGCACGCCACTGTTACATGGGAATACGGGAAAATGGGAACATGGGAACGCAGATACGCGGGTGATGGATGAGGAATGTACGACGAAGTTTAAAGGATTTATTTTGATTTCTGTAGTGCTATTTCTTTTGATTTATCTTCCAGGTTAATGAATTATTTAACTAATAAATCACTGGAAAGACGCTCTGGGGCGCGATTGAATAATATCTCACCGACTTTATTTTTCCAGTACGATACAATTTATTCAAATTTTTTGTGTTATTAAGGTTCATTACCATAATAATTCCCGAAAAATTAAGATTTAGAAGGAGTTTAAGCAGAGTTTACGCACCTTTTTGCTCACACATTATGAGGATTTATTTGGCGATACCTTACTTTGAGAGGATAAGAGTAGAATTTTGGGAAAAAAATATTAATTTTAGACTAGCAATTTCGGCATTCAAAAAAAAAAAAATAATGGTCTTTCTCACTAATAATAAGGGAAAAAAGCGGAATTTAGTAAGCCTGATTTTCAAACCTCAGATTTTCAATACAAGCTTAATTAATATAATTAACATATTATAACAGTACAATCAGGGTGTGTTTTTACAGTTTTGATAAAAAAAAATTGCATGTATATATCGTATTTAAGTTTACTTTGTGGAATAACATATCATAATAATGCCGGATGTATCCATTTTTCTCTCTATTATCTTAATTAATCCCGAGTTTTTCTTGTATTTTCTGATATCAACAAAACACCCGTCGCATCGTAAACAATAATATAATTATAAAAAAAAGAAACAAGTTCGTGAACTCTTGTATATGTATTTCATGGTTTGAGGATTTTTCGACTACCATGCTAGGCACACGCCCTTATAGTGGTGGCCAATGTAAAATTGTTTAAAAAATAAGGTGGCGATAAAAGAATATAAAAAAAAAAAAATTGAAATGAACAACAATGAAATCTATCTCCATAGAGATGTAATGAAATCAATCTAATATAGTAAAAGTGAAGTCAATCTCCATAGAGCTTCTGATCACTGCATCAAAAAACAATGCTATCAGCCATTTAATAACTATTTTCTTAATGTGAAACCGCACAACAGTCGTCTATCAGCCGTCTGTAGCTAGTGACATGTATCCATCCCCAATGAAGCTGGAGAAACACCAGTAGAACAAGAACAGTATTCCCACCTACCAACCTGACGCCTGTGCTCTAAAGATTGCAATCGAGAGCCTTACCCCTCGACCACGGAGGCCATCATACATAGTTTTACTAAAAGATTATCAAACAACAAATTATACAGAGTAAACATACTAATAAATGATTATTCAAATTTGCTAAAGATTACAATGATGCAACTGAAAAATGTAGACGGTAATACCATTATAGTATCTCGTATTGCAATGGTGGGATTTTATTGGTCTGTTTCAAAGTGGCTGAGTGGTTGGGAGCTTAAATTATTTATAAAACGACCATCGGATACATTTCATTACGTGTCCGTCTGTAGGAGACACCGAGATTGTAGCGCTTCGGGGCTGCAGAGCTATACTCCTACAGGGCCACTGGTCCTATACTACAACTGGGCCTGCAGGGGAGAAGATCCGGATAATCTGGAGGCTTTCGGAGCTTAAATGAGGTCGGCCAAGATGCGTGCACTCGGCATTGTTGGCCAATTACTTCAGAAACTAATCAAAATATGATTTTGTAAGGTAAAGTAATACAACAAATTTATTAACCAAATATTAACAAAGCGGGGAACGTTTCAAACAACACTACTTATTTGTAGTAATGTTATATTAATTTTTAGTTCATCTATATCAAAACTTGAAGAGTGGAACTTTGTTGTATTTGTTATAAGTAAGTAGTAGGTTAAGTAACCGTTATTTGTTGGAGAGCTAAAGGATAAAATGTGTTTTTGTAAATATAAAACAATATTCGAAAAAGAGAATTCAATAAATAAAGCTGAATATTTTCTTTTATATTAGTTTTAACGTTTTCAGTAATAAAAAGCATTACCTGATTATATTGTTTAAACTTCATGTTATTATCACATTAATGACAAAAATTAGATTTAAGAAAAGTTAATATTATCTACCTTTATACGCTTACGTAGCCTTTTTTACGTCTTCGTAGAATCTTCCCTAACCTAATCTTTGAACCGCGAATAGGTCTAACAGTGCTAATTTTATAAAGTCCTTTGCAAAATTATCATAGAAGGTTGTATTCCACAACGGTAGTATAAATCTATGTACCTATGGACGGGATGCATTTTTTAAATGCATTTCGTGAGTTGGCTTCATTAAAATTATTGTGGGTATTGTTTTTTATTAAATATTTGCTATAAATTATTGCTTACAGTATTCATTCAGTTGACCGGACGAAGTGTTAAGTTCAAGCAACTTAAAAACTGCTTGCATCAATTTCACGGTACGCCAAATTTACTCTTGTGGGGATTCAACCGGGGAAGTTACTCTTCCAAGGGATGACCCCAATGCATTGGTGACGCGTCGCCAGTGTGGAACGGACAAGAGACCGGTGATAAATCCCTTTCCGCAAAAGGCAAACTTATACGGTCTGCAGACCTCTGAAAAACCCTAAGAGTTCTATTTTCAGACTCGATGAGACATGCGTTTCACATATTGATTCGTATGGACTGGTTGAAGGCTCCTTATAAAATCAGTATCGAATAAGGCGGAGTGATCTTGCAGAAAAATGGTTACTCACTCAAATATTAGCCTGACTGATGGCTGATTATGATGACATGAATACGCTCGAGATACTTTTGGATATACAGCTTTAATCTTCCTTCATTTCCCTAAAGAGACCCTATACACAGCTGAGATGGGCCCTAAGCTAAATGATTTCACCTGTATGTTAATACAATAGTATGCTGGAATCATGGTAAGCGATGTAGCTTTTCTTATTGGTAGCATGTTTCGAGTTTGAGGGATCGGAAATGCCAAGTGTCGATAATAATAAAATATTATCTTTCTAATTCTATTGTACAGC
This sequence comes from Limnephilus lunatus, assembly GCA_917563855.2. Classification (NCBI taxonomy): domain Eukaryota; kingdom Metazoa; phylum Arthropoda; class Insecta; order Trichoptera; family Limnephilidae; genus Limnephilus; species Limnephilus lunatus. The sequence continues at coordinate 64,414,500 of OU830597.1, read as the reverse complement.
CTTTGCATAGGGATTGTAGTATGTCTGAGATTTAAACAAGAACACGCACATGGCGTAACACCCCAATAACAAGCAATAGAATTCTTGGCTGTGAAAATCCTAAATCTCCTACTATCAAATAAAAAAATTCTGATCATTAGAATTAATGTGCGTCACAAGTTTAAAGTATGAATTTAGCAATTTTTTCCAGACAAGCCTTTGGTTAAAGTATGCGGAATTCGGAATACATAAATTTATTTTCACACGTTAGAGTAATAATTAACTCAGCTGAACTGTTAAATTAACATTGATGTGTGTAAGGAATACCCAGAATTTGAGGGTTATGTTTGAAAAAAACTTCACATTTGAACTTATTTCGTAATCATTTGAAGAATGGAATTGTTTGACAAATAAATCATTTGCAATTCGTCCTCTTTCAAGTTTATTTACCAAATCATTTCTGATATGTTGAAATAATTTTACATGTATTTTATAACATTTAAAAGTATAAAATATAATGGTTTAATTGACCACTGGAGCGATAGAGATTTCCGAGTGTTTGGTTGTTCGACCATTCGATTTAAATAATATCAATCCTCAAAATTAGTAGGGACACAAATTAACCGCTTATTGTGGTTTAAAGTCAATGAATTCACACGGATTTCACCGTTTTCCCATATTTTAAGGTTTTGTTACAAAAATCGTTACATTTATAATTCATATCAATATATTAAAATTTCAAAAAGTTACTCAAGGACTTGTTATAAATGGGAAGATTCTGAACAACCTGCATTATGCAGATGTTACGGTACTTCTAACAAGGAACATTAAGGATCTACAACTTCTGCTCAATAAAGTGAAAGTACTGAATGTCAGAATTTTGGGTTAGAACGAATACAACTAAACCAAAATACGTGCTCATAAGCAAATATAATGCACTTGACTTGAATCAAAATATTTTTATGGCTGAAAGAAACTAGATAAGGTATTATGCGAATGGTCAGATGTTACGTGTTTTCGGTATTATTTTATGGAATGGAAGCATAGACGCTTACTAAAGAATTGATAAGGCTACTTGAAGCATTTGAGATGTGGATCTACAAAAGAATGCTCAAAATAAGCTGGATAGACACAGTTGCGAATGAAGATGTTATGGTTGGGAAGAATAAAGAAAAAATGAGTTATTAAGATATTAAAAATCCGTAAACTTCAATATCTTGGATATGTGATGAGACATCCAGAGAAGTACGAGATCTTGCACCTCATAATGCAGGGAAAGATTGCCGGAAGTCGGGGCCCTTGAAAAAGGAGCACATCATGGCTGAAAACCTGAAACAGTAGTTTGGTCAGTCTACTGTAGAGCTGTTCCGGGCCGCAGTAAACAAAGTCCGCATGGCCAACATGATAGCCGACGTTCATTGAACGAACAGGGCACGAGAAGAAGAAGTAAAAAATAGTAAAGATGTAAAAAATACATTTCCATAAAAATTAAAAAGAGTTTTCAATAATATAATCTAGGGTGTTTCACAAAACAGCTCGATATAATAATGCAAGGAACAGTTTTAAAAACAGTCTCGGAACTGAAAAAAAGATGTGGGTGTATAATATAGAACCTCTCCCCTCCTCTCGTTGAGTTTTCCCTGTTTAAGGTTTCCGTTTGTTAGATGGCGCAAGTTGGTTCCATTAGTCCAGGCTACGTGACCGTTTAATTCAGCGTTTCTCAAACTATTTCAAATAACTCAATTATGGTCCTGCATCCAAAAAATTTCATTTTTAGACATAAAAGAAGACCTTATGGCTTTGTGGATAGATTTGAAAGAAAATGCCCGCTTTTTCGTCAGATAAAAATTAATCCAGGATCAACTTAGTGTAAAGATAGAAAAGCACATTTTTATGTCGATCCGATCTGCGCTATCCAGGAAACCTAATTTTGTTTGAAAACTGTAACTATTGACATGGTTTTTAAATGTATTACACAACACTTGATTGATTAATATTTCAATAATTTGTTTATATAATTCCAATTGTATTGTATTAATAATTAATACTAAATTGTGTTTTAAAGACCCAACTTTAAATCTGTTACTGAATAAAGTATGTATTAGATATACAGATTATCAGCTTCCTCCCCATCTCTTGCCCACAAGTTACCCGGGTGGTCACTGACTTTTGAGTTGTAGCCAGTTGTAGTTTTCTGACTGTAAAAAATGTAGAATGTATTTTCCACATTCATTGCCCGTTTAAGCAGCAAGACATCCTCTAAGTTCCTTCTTCGGTCTTCCACCGCCCACTTTGGGAATCACTGGTTTAATTGATGATCCCAGCCAACTTCTCAAGAGAGGGCAAAGGTCAGACGTCACGGAATGGTGGATGAAGAAAATCCATCGCCTAGTGAAAGCCCAGTGTTTTCAAAACAGTGAAATCTTACAATTAGATTGAAATATGAAATGTTTTTTCCAAACCTATTTTCAAAAGTCTAATATTTAATGGTGACCGGATAACTCAACAAAGTGGCACTTCATCACTCCTTTGAAAAGTGTTGAAAAAAAATGGTTAAATAGATGACGATAGATTAGATAACTTTTTTTTAATTAATTTTCAAATGGGTGTTGAAAAAACACTTTGTTGAGTTATCATGAACCGTTTTTAATCTTGATCTTCCCCAAGTTGTGAAGATTTTTTTTGGTTCCTTAATATCTGATGATTTTGTTCAATCAACTTTGAAATCTGATCCGTAAGAGAAACAGAGAATTTTCACATTTCAAGAGGGATGCAAACATTTGAACGAAGGGTTGTTTTAAAAATTGATAAAAAAAATTAACAGAACTTGAAAATTAACATAAAATATTTAATGAATTATAATTTTTTTTTAAACAACCTTTATTAACCCTGCAGTGGTCGCGCTCTTAAAAGTAACGCCAGTGGTCGCGTGGATTACATATGTAGGCCATTTATAAACTAAAAAAAAATAAGTGAAATCATTTAGAATTATTGTGTATTTAAGTTTTAATCTAAAGTATGGTTTATTAGAAATAAGCAACTTATATTAAACACGGTGACCCGACAATTCGTCCGGCGACAATTCATCCGGCGACAGTTCATCCGGCGACAGTTCATCCGGCCGACAGTTCATCCTGCCGACAGTTCATCCCGCCGACAGTTCATCCTGCCAACAGTTCATCCGGCCGACAATTCATTCGGCGACAATTCATCCGGCCTGATCATTTAGAAGATTTTTTCTTCAAGTATGTATGCAAAGAGGATATACGGCCGTACAACCAAAATCGATATACTTATATCTGAAGGCATCTTGAGTGGAAATCCGCTCAAAAAATATTTTTACTAACAATAATTTCGACTCTCCGAAGAAGCATCCGTGAATAACAAAATACGACATACTTATACGTGCAGTCGGCTTAGCAAAAAACCGTAAAGATTCCTACATGCATATAACATAACTTTATTATCTGAAATTAACACCATCTATTTAGGGTGAATTGACTAATTTGTTAGGTTAGGTAAGGTTAGGTTAGGTTACAGTGGATTTCCACTCAAGATGCCTTCAGATATAAGTATATTGATTTTGGTTGTACGGCCGTATATCCTCTTTGCATACTTACTTGAAGAAAAAATCTTCTAAATGATCAGGCTGGATGAATTGTCGGCCGGATGAACTGTCGGCAGGATGAACTGTCGGCAGGATGAACTGTCGGCAGGATGAACTGTCGCCGGATGAACTGTCGCCAGGTAAATTGTCGCAGGATGAACTGTCATGGAACCATTAAACACAACTTCTTTGTTTTTCACGATCAACCAAAATATGAATGACCTCTTTTTAAATTAACCAAAAATTACGTCTTTCACTCTTATTGACATAACAAACAAAGTAAAATTAAAAAATTACATGTACTATTTTAATTGCTAATTTCTGAGCAGGATAAAAATAAAATTATAGAATGATGAGGAAAAAATATTTTTTTGCATTTTGCATACACTTTTCGTGTATGCAAAATGTGTTACGTAATTGGTCGCGCGGATTACAGGTGTAGAACATCGACTTTGCGGAGCTCCTGTAACACAATCAATGCGTGCTCGACACCAGCGCTGAGCTGAACGCGTCCGTGTGTTATTCAACTTAAAGTACACGAAAGATAAAATGATTCGCACCGCCCATTTTTAAGGAATCTTTGATTTTTCATGAGTGGATTACGTATGTAATCCACGCGATCACTCCAGGGTTAATGTTTACATCTCTCTTGAAATGTGTAAAACCTTTGTTTCTCTTTCGGATTCGATTTCCGAATAAAACCTTCCTATATGTGCGGCATAGTATAAACCACTAAATTGTGATAATTGTAATGGTGATCACCGTAACTATCGATTTTTGTTTGTCGATTAGTCAATTTTTTTTTTTCGAAGTGTGCATACTGTTCCTGTGAACCTCTGGTCCACTGTGATGCTCAATATTTCCAGATTTTTATTTTTACATCAAACGCCAGTAAAGTGCATTAAAACTTCATTGAATAATGAATAAATGGTAGCATAAAGTGCTTCAGCCTCAACTCGACTTGTTGATTTTAGTAAAAAAATCTACGTGTTTGAGAAAAAAATATTTTACGTTGAAGCATCCAAAATAATATGCTAAAATAAATGTTTGCGTAAATTATTTTTAATTTAATATTGAATTCAGAATATTAAACAGAAATTCATTTTTCGAAGCTTTTCAGAAACGTTTTACAACGAGTTATATCGTAGGTAAAAAAAACAGTTTTTCACCAAAAAAAAGATATCAATACTGCACAAGAGAGTCCTGCCACAAATGCCTCAGTTCAGTGGGACTTCGGCATCCCTAATCGAGGTAGATTGTGAGGCTGAAGGGAGTGTGGAAAGGAAGACGGGGAGGAGGAACGTTCAGAAGAATTCCAGTTTAAATATTGTCGCTACTCTATGAGATTCCAAGATATAATAGTTAAAAATACTAATTTTGTGTGACTATCTGTCTGTAACTCAATTTCAATGAACTATAAATCCTTTGCTTTGATTCAAAATTGGGAGTTAGGAGAATTCAGATAAAATGTATTTGTTATGTAAAATTCCAATAGGGCGTCCATAAATAAATAAATAAATAAAAAATACCTACCTATAATATAATATTTTTAACAGAAAATTTTTGTAACTGCCATTTTCAGAATTGAACTGATAGCTGGTGTAAGCGTAATGAGTAATTTTTAAGAAAGGAACGCTCCGATGGTTTGGGCATGTAGAGCGAATGAACGAGGAAAAGAGTGTAAGGAGAATATATGTCGCAAATGTGAATGGTAGAAGAAGTCGGGGACCCCCGAGAAAGACATGGCACGATCAAGTGAATCAGATACTTGAGTCGGGCCATGTCAAGAGACAGACTAATAGAAGAGCATGTATGAGACGATGTATGAAAGTGAACGAGGCAAGGAGTGTGTGCCAAGACCGAATTGATTGGCGGTCAGTCCTCTCTGCCTACGGGGAAACGGCGTGAATGTATGAATGAAACGACGGATGTATGAATGTGAACGAGGCAAGGAGTGTGTGCCAAGACCGAGTTGTTTGGCGGTCTGTCCTCTCTGCCTGAGGGGAAACGGCGTGATGGTTAGTTAGTTAACTGATAGTCAAGAATTCAGTATTTCCCTAATTTTGCACTAGTAGGTTTAATTTGATGAGACTATTGAAAATATCTAACACTGCAATAATTCTTTTATGATTTTATGTAATCGTAATAAAAATAATAAATTTAAATTTGCATAAATAAATTTTAATGTTAATGCTTCAATTTCTCCCCACTCGTACACTAAGGCCCCCGTCGTTTCGATTCTCAGTCCATTTCAGCTTTTGAACAAATTGACATTGAGATCAGCAGAAGAGAACAACGTTTCAATATTATATATACGAGATTCTGATAGTAAGCTGAAACGCATCTGGAATCGGCGTTTAAAGGGGATCTTACAAACTTACTTTTTATACATTAACTGCACACAGGTGGCCCTGAGGAAAGTAATTTCCCTCAGGGTCTATGTCATCTTAAAGGATGCTGTGTGGAGGGTTGTTTTAAGTAAAGGAAAAAGAGGAAATTCTGGGAAGGAAATGGGTATGAGGGGTGGGTACGACATATGAATCCATCCGTTCAACTGCGGTGCAAGGCGTTGGGTCGACGGATTCTGGCTGGAGAGTTCAAAAAACCCCTCAAACAGTTTATAAGCCAATATGACGTGTCTTCATGCAAATAGAAATATTATTATTTCTTTTCTTTCTTTCTTCCCTCTCTTTCTCTGTACTACATATCATATTTTATTTTGCATATTATCGTTTCTGTTATTTCACTAGTAGCATCTTCAACTAGTTATAACTAAACCTTGATTTTTGCATGCTCTGAACATTTTTAATTGGAGTATATTATCTAAGCACATTTCACTCGTGTAATAATGGTTAACATTTTATAAATATTCAAGTAATAAATGCAGAAATATAAATTTTAATTCAAATAAAAAATTTAAACAAGAGCATTAAATCGAAAAAAATCATACATATAATGCAGTTCACACGCGGTAGAAGTGAATCCTTTAGAAAAATAAACAATTTGAGGAGTAGGATAATTGTAGGATACATTTATTATAATATTGGCACCTCACAAAGAGGAGGCCGATAGGCTACGAAACACCGCACAAAGAGGACACAGATTAGTCCATCTCATTCTCTCGCAGGTTAAACCCTAAAGCTATAGATGAACGTGCATGTATATTTTAAGCTCGTTTCATCGAGTTTCAAATAAAACGGTGATAAAGAAGTTTTTACTTCAAAAAAATAATCAAAAGGTAATAAGTATGATAATAATAGTTTATGTTTAGCGGATGTGTTAAAATATACGTCAACAAATGAATTAATAACGTATTACCTAATCTACATAATGTTGAAATGTGTAAAGTATTAATTAATAAAAGTATGTACTAATAATTTATTGAAGAATTTGTTTTTATTGGTACAATTGTTTCGAAATTTACACAACCCCTATTAACCATTCTGAAGCTGTGTAAATATAAAGATTTTATGTTGATTTATTTCTATCACGAGGGACCAGATAGCATAATTCATACTGTATTCTGTTAAGTTAATTAAGGATTTTTATAAATCACATCTTCCTGCTACCAAATAAACATACTAATTTCGGTTGTTGGTGCATGGGTTACATGAAATATTCCTACGTTACATGATTGAAGTTCAATTAACATCACAAGCGGTGAAGTAGGTTGGTAGAAAAAGAATGTATTTAATTAATAATTTTATATTCGAAATGCGTGTATGTTTTGTTTAAATATTTGACAGCAATTCATATGAATTAATAGAGGAGAGATAAGTTATTGAGATAACGATCGTAGTTTCACTGAAAGAGAACATACTGAGAACAATTGAAACGTTGCTTGAAACGGCATTAGCCGTATTTGGTGACCAGATCTGAATAGCCAGGTACTTCCCCACCTTCCTCTTCCCTATCTCCTTCTCCTCCCCACTACCCTCAGCCTCATAACATACTCCAGTTGGGGATGCCATAGTCTCACTGGCTTCAGACGGAAGCAGTTGGGACTCTTGTGAGGTATTCATGTAAAAAAAAAAAAAAAATACTGAGCAGGCGGTTCATGTAGCTATTCCATTCGTACACACATATTCAATCATTTTGAATACAACGCGACTTGTATTTTTATAATGTCATTGGATAGATGTTATTTTGAATAATAATTTAGTTTAATTAATAATTAATTAAATTATTCTTTAAATTAATTAATTATCTAATTGATTAAATTACTTTTTAAATTAATTAATTAATGATTAATTAAATTATTTTTTAAATTAATTAAATCATAATTAATTAATTATTAATTATTCAAGTTTCCTAATATTCTATGGTTCTATCCGTCAGTGACGGTCCATGACTTTTCAGTGAGCTAGAGTGCTAAAATTTAAAAAAAATGATGTGGTTATAGCTGAAAATATTTTTTTTTCCAAAATTTCATTTTTTTTACGAAGATTTTCATGTTTCTTTCATTTTGGGGAAGTATAGCATCCCTTAGCTGAAATATCTATATTTTTTATAAAAATCTGTATTTATTCTTTTGAAAGGCGATGATAGAGAGGAAAATATTTTTTTCATAAATAATACTTTTAGCTTCACAAATCCTAAAATTACAATTTACCGTAATTGTATAGTAATTGAAGCAGGCGTAATAAAGCTTTGTTTGAATTCTTAATTAAATACAAATAAATTCGCGTAATGTCGCGTCAACAATGTAAACATTTCCCGCGGCTTCAAAAACATTCGGAATTAGAAAAACATGTCAACTGCCATGTCGACAGTAGACAGAGGCAGTAGGCCAGTGATGTACAACCCGCGGACCACGAGCCCATTTCATGCGGCCCGCAGGCTCTTATCGTACGGCACATGTGGCTAAAAAAATAAAATTTAAAGTTGGTACTTCACCTTCGAACAAAATTTTAAGAACAGATTTGGGGCTTCAGGAATCATTAATTAATTATTTTATTTCATTTTTATTTAAGTAGTTTGTACATTTAAGTTTAGAAATTTCTAATTAATTATAATATTTCATATTGCAGCTAATTAATTATAGTATTTCATATCCACTATATTTTTTCTTGTTTTATGTAGCTCCTACAATACATCTTGAACTTTCCAATTGGTGTGGAGTTTAAAGTTTCTGGTAGCGTGTTACATATATAACTTTATTCCCTTGTACAGTAAACTGTTCTGCGTATTCGCTTTGTCCTTTTTTGTAGCCTGATTTCCTTGCACGTCCTTGTTTTATATCTGTGAATGTCCTCGTTGTATACAATTTCATTTGAGAAGTAGAAGAAGAAGAATAAACATTGGATGAAATAAACACATGAATAAATCTTCACATGAAATGTAACCAAATAATAATAATCACAAATACCTTACCATCGTTAATGGTATGAAAATTCTAAAAAAACGAATTTGTATCAAAAGGAGCGTGCGTTCCTACCAAACAACAAATGTTCATGGTCAGCATCTGTTTCAGGTTTCGGTTAACCAATTTAGTTCATTTAACATTTTAATTATTTTTGAAAATCTATTTTTCTCATTGCCCTGTTTTGGAGAATTTGTAACTTATTTTGTTCTCTCTCGTTACATAGGAAAAGGATACTTGAGCAGTAGTTGAAGTACGGAGCAATCTTGAATGTGAAATCAAGTTTTTAGCTGGAAACTTGTCGCCCAACCGCGATTGAACGTTTGAAAAATAAGTATATTGTCCCTACTGTTAAAAAGTGTGTGCATGACTGCTGTGGGCTGTATTCCTGTAAAGCCGCTGGTTGTTTACGGCGCCGCCGGCGGGTGGCTGACGATGTTCGGCGCTGGAGTCGCTTTCAAATTAAATTCTGTCCGATTTGTCAAGTCCGGTCGATGGAAAGCTTCCGTGAATTACGAAAGGAGAGCTTTCGTGACAGGGGTTCAAAAGTGAACATTAGTTAATTGCGTTCGAACACACAGTAGAATAATGTGCGACTTCATAGATTGCGTTTTCTCTGTTTTCGCATTTAAGGCATCCGATCTTGTTATGAGTACTTACGTTGAAATTAAACGTGCGATTAATTTTATATTGAAACTTATAAAGTTATTTTAAGATTTATTTTTAAAAAAAACAAGTGTGCCTTAGACCACACGACTGAAGTAAAACTTCACTAACTTATGCCGTCATTAACAATAAATATATATAACAGAAATAAAAATATCCCCATCCCCTCAACATCCCCATCTCAACTGAACTGGAACTGAACTGGAATTCAAATGGAACTCAACTAAAACTCAACTGGAACTCTACTGATAACAACTCAACTCAACTCATAACAACTCAAAACAACTCAACTCAACTCGTAACAACTCATAACAACTCATAACAACTCATAACAACTCATAACAACTCAAAACAACTCAACTCAACTCGTAACAACTCATAACAACTCATAACAACTCATAACAACTCGTAACAACCCATAACAACTCATAACAACTCATAACAACTCATAACAACCCATAACAACTCATAACAACTCATAACAACTCATAACAACTCATAACAACTCATAACAACTCATAACAACTCATAACAACTCATACCAACTTTAAACTTTCGCTAAAAGATATGCGTTTCATAGCGTTTCACATTCATATAGATTAGCGTTACATATTCGTAAAGAAGTTTTACTTCAATTAGCGTTCGCATATGGTTCTTTTTCGTGACATATTCATCATTTTACCCCCAAGTGTCGAGCGTGCGTAAAGAAGTTTTACTTCAAAAATAAATAAAATCCACAGAAAAGTTTTGATCAATGTAAAGAGTGCCATCACATTTGTATGTATAACAATATTTAAAAAATCATATAACTCCGTTAAAATTTTTTTTTTTTAAATAAACACAGGTATATTTAAATATAATATATACCCACATATAACACAAAATATCCTATATAGGCAGGTAGTTACTTACTTCCTTAGTAGGGAAGGTAAAAGCAGTTTAATTACTTTCTTAGCAGGGTATATTCAGTTTTTCAGTTTCAGTGCCGGCAACCCGGGCGTTTATTTAGTTTCATGGTTATTTACATTGTTTTCTTTTCTTTTACCCGCCTCACTAGACAAAGTCTGTTCCGAGGCGGGTAAATCACATCTATGTTTGTTCCAAAAGAAATGTGTGTGTTTAAACAAATATATATATGTAAGTGGAAAGATAAAAAAGATAAATTATATGTTGGTATATTAAATATTTACATACATACTTTGTTTTTTTTTTTTTTTCTTTTTTTTTTTTTTTTTTTTTTATTAGTTACATTTCCATGAGAAAATTGCATATGTTATATAGATAAAAGTAAATTAAAATTTTGTGACAGTTGAATATAGCGGTTACATAATAATTAATATTGCAAAATTGCAGTTTCTCGTGTTTGTTTTATTTGAATATTATATAATTTCGTGAGAACTTGTATGAAATGTTATTTATTTAGAATATTTTGAATGTCTGTTCTTTCCTTTTCATTCAACCATATTATAAATCTTTTGAACAGCCAATTCAAATTATTTGGGGTGACGTAAGTTTTTGTTTGTGTTAGGAAGGTATTGAAAATGTGTGGTGCTAGGTAAGATTCGTGTTTTTTTGCAAAAGTTGATTTGATATGGGGAACTTTAAAGTGCTTATTAATTTTTGCTCTTGTGTTTTGCGAGTGAGGTATGTGGAGATGTGAAGTTTTGATACAGTTTTTGTGAATGATCTTCCTTATGAATAGTTTATTTACGTCTAGTAATTTGTTTTTGATCATTAGCTGTTCCGTCGGATGTTGGTAAGGTTTTTTAAACATAATTCTAATTATTGTTTTGTGATTTATTTTAAGAGAATTGAGGTAAGTATCTGCTGCTCCTCCTTAAACTGAAATTCCATACGTTAAAATACTTTGACAGAGTGCGAAATATATATTTTTTAGTTGATTTAATGACATGATGTTTCGTATTGTTTTGAAGATGTATGATAATTTTCGTATTTTTTTTGATAATATATTAATATGGAGATCCCATTTTAGTTTATGGTCAACAGTTAAACCTAGATATTTAATATTGTCTGCATAAACAATTTTGTCACAAGTACAGCATGTGTTATTTGACGAAATATTGGTGCAGGGGTTAAGATGTAGTTGTGGTTGGCTATGTGGTTGACCAGCCTTAGTTTTGCTAAAGGTTAAATATTTGGTTTTTGAAATGTTCAGTGTTAGTAGATTATTTTGTAGCCATTTATTTACTACAGTCATCCCTGTTTCTGTGTTTTTGAATACCTTTTCCCATGATTGTGCCTTGAACAAAATTGCAGTGTCGTCTGCATAACTGATTACTTTGTACTCAATTTTTCCTAGGTTTATCTCAGTTAGACTATTTATATAAATGAGGAATAGTATGGGACCCAAGACGCTGCCTTGCGGTACTCCATACTCCATATTAAAGGCAGTTTACTTACTTTCTTAGCAGGGTATATTAAAAGCAGTATACTTACTTCCTTTGCAGGATAGGTTAAAAGCAGTTTACTTATTCCTTAGTGGGGTATTGAAGCTTTCACCCACCTATTCCCACCCCGGTATAGGCGACTTATGGTCGCCCCTTCGGAGTTCTCGCAAGACTCTAATTTTTTTGAAAAAAACGACTCTACATTTAAAATATGGAACGATTCTAGAACTTCAATGTCCCCGCATACGTTGTTAGTGGGCGGTATGCAGGCGCGCCTACAGAAATGCACTGTTATGGTCAGTTCTACAATTCTAAAGCCCATGAGTAACTCACCGCAAAGCGGTAAGCCTCATGGACAGTCAAACAGGGTGTTAGTGACTAGGCTAGGGCTGTAAAAAATACATAAGAAAACAAGAAAACAAAGTAAGTAAAACCGTCATGAGTGGGAAGTTCATGACGGCGACGGACCACACAACAGTCCTGCAGGCAACACCGTGCTCTGTCCATGTAAAAGAAAAACAAAAAAGTAAAGAAGTATATACAATGAGGAGCTGGTGAAACCAAAATTCAGCCACCGGCAGTCCCCTTAACAGTGAAGGGGGCTGATTTTTAGGCCTCCCGGCAACCGGCAGCGTCGTCCGTAAGCCAGCTACCCGGTGGTGCCTAGACGATAAGTAAATGGAAATCCAAAGAAGACCCTAGGAAGAGAAGCGTCGGGTCGCTGGAGGCGGGACGGACAGCTTTCGGATGGCGTTTAGCCCTCTCCTCAGCCTCTTCATGTCATGGGGGGTGGCACGGGGCCAAAAGCAGCCCCACCAGAACCATAAGAACGACAAGTCACGTACACAGGGACATGTTCTAGTCCAACCCCTTAAATGGGGAGAAGGACGATACAACACAAGCAACGGAGTTCAGTACTCGCACGTTGTCACAGACTGAAAAGAAAAATATATAAAAAACACAGAAGTTGAACGAATATATAGAAAAAAAGAAGAAAACCAAAGGCGTGAAAAAAAAATAGAACTAAATATTGTACAGTCGACATAAGCGCTTATGTACGCCTATGTAACTGGACCCAAAGTCTAAATTGGAAAAGAATATACAAACAAAGAAATACATATATACAGTAGTAGATGATAATACAAAAGATGTAAAAAGAGAAGTAATCAATGTAAAATATAAAAAGTACAACATAAAATTTAGTTGCATAGGAAATAAAAAAAGAGAACCAACTTATTAGCCATAAGACATAAAAATGTATAAATAAAAACAAGAAAACAAGATAAAATAAAACTGTACATCCTGGGCAAATAATAGAGTAAAAATCATAGAGTAAACCGTGGTAATCAGGAACAAGTACACCTGGTTTCAAAAAAAATCAACTAATCAGCGACTCTAAGCTCAGGCCATCTCTCAACCCAGACCCTTGCAAATTTCTTCAAACACTCGAAATTCCTCTTGTTCGACACCAGGTCAGTATTCCATACTGGTCTGATAGGTACGTCCAAACCATCGAGCAGTTCCTCTCTCGCATCCGTCAAAATCTCGCAATGCCACAGAATGTGCTCGGCTGACTGGTTTGCAGATCCGCATGCGCAGTTGGGGTGGGGTGACAGGGCGAGGGTGTGAAGCCTCCCCCTGAATTCCCCATGCCCGGACAGGAGCTGGGTGATGTGGTGGTCCAGTTGTAGATAAGCCCCTTCCATTCTGACTTTAACTGATGGGAAGAAGGAGAAAGTCCATCTTCCCATATTCGATCTATCCCACCGGAGCTGCCACTCTTGGAGCGACAGATCCCTCATTTGCCGGAGCAGTCCAGGGAGAGTCCCCGGCCCGCCTGGAGTGAGAACAACGCCTAGGTGAGTGGCCGGGGTTCCTCTGGTTAATCTCTGCTTAGTGAGCACTTCCCTGATTTCCAGATCGATTGGCAAAATGCCAGCCAAAACAGGCAAAGCGTCCGAAGCAACGGTTCTATACGCCCCGGATAGTGCCAGCAAGGGAGTTCGTTGGCCCCGCTTGAGAGCCAGGAGTATAAGCGAGTTATCCAGGCGGTGCTCCCAAACAGACGCAGCATACGAAACTTGCGCCACGTATACGCATCTGTACAGAACACGCAAAGCCGGACTCCGCAATCCCCACTCAGCTGTGGAGAGTCTCCTAAGCTTAAAGAAGAGGGCCTGAGCCTTGCTGGATACATCCTTGACGTGAGCCAGAAAGGAGGACGATCGATCTAGTGTGACGCCTAAATATTTTACAGTTTCACGAAATTGAACAGTAGAGTCCCCCATTTTGATGACGGGATTTCTTTTTCTACTGAGAAAGCCCTTCATCAGGAGGCCCTGGGTCTTCTGGGGAGCGAATGTCATCTTGTTTCTTTTTCCCCAATCGAGGAACATGTTCAAACCTTCACTGCCTTTGCTCTCAACTTCCTTTCTGCTGTCCCCAGCGACCAGATACGTCTTATCATCCGCGTAGTCGACAGAGATACATCCTTCAGGCAAGGGTAACCTGGAGGAGTCGTCAAAGTGAATCTTCCACAGGTCAGGTCCAAGGATGGAGCCCTGCGGGCATCCCATAGTTGCTTCCCTCTCGAGTAGAAAATCGCCAAAACAAATTGTTATGGTGCGATCCGAAAGGTAGTCATCGATGGCCTGGAACAGAAGTTTGGAACACTGCCTGTTTTTCACCTTTGTACGTATCATGTCCCACCACGCGAAGTCGAAGGCACCAGTTATATCGAGGAAGATTGCAACTACATACCTCTTTGGACAAGCCTTCACCCAATCAAGCACATACGACAGGGCGTGCACCGTGGATCTACCGGGGACGAAGCCGAACTGAAGGTCACTTGCCGGTGACAGGGTTCGCCGAAGTCGCTCTCGTATCAGTTTTTCCAGGATTTTGCCAAGTACAGGGAGGAGGGTAATTGGCCGGTACGCCTTGATGTCGGTCAGTGGTTTTCCGTTCCCCTTTGGTATGATCCGGAGCACGCCGCGCTTCCACTCGGAGGGGAAAACTCCTCTCCTCAGGCACGTATCCATCACTTGGAAGAGCTCTTCCTTAGCGTGGACCCAGACTTGCTTCGCAATCACGCCATTGAGCCTATCATGCCCTGGTGCCTTCTTAGGACCCAATCCCTTAATTATCACTTCAATTTCCGCTTTAGTGACTCTAGTGGAGTTATCCTCTTGGGCAAGGTCCCTAGGTGGTAGCCGCGACAGATTCCTTATCTGTTTATGGTGGTCACTTTCCCCAACTACTGAGTCTAAAGGAACTAACTCGCCCAGAAGTGTCTTGAGAGTGGAGGCCACGTCCACAGTCTCAGCGTTCCTCCCATCTGTTTTCCCAATTACTGTTGACAAAAACCGGTCAGATCCTTTTCCGGATTTTTCAAGTGCGCTGTGGATATCCCACGGGTTGGCGTTACCCACGTCTTTAACCCAATTATGCCAAGCAGCTCGTTTCGCTAGAAGGACGGCCCGTTTGAAGGCCGACCTGGCAGACCTCAGGTTCGCCTGAAGCGCAACTGTCTCCTCCTCCGTGCAGTTGCCACTCCTGGACAACCCAAGCGCCCTGTAGGCCCTCTTGAAGGCCCCCTTAAGCGAAGTCAGCTCAGGTGACCACCACGGCGTTCTAATACTCGTCTTCGGGTTTGATCTTCCCAAAGACGAGTTGGCAGCAGATACAACTGCCCTATTGAAGAAGTTCCCCAAATTGTCCGGATCAGTAGCTGCTACGTGTTGAAAATCCCTTAACGTATCTCGTAGCGCTTCCCCAAAGTTATCCCAATTCGCCCTAGTGGTGTTGAAATTCCAGGAGGATCTTGGAGCTTCTGTTTTCTTTACACCAACCGTATATGTGATTAATCTATGATCCGAGTTTATAGCGCACTCATGGACTGTCCACTTTGAAATCCTGGTCGCAACAGATCCAGAGCAAAGAGTTAGATCAATGTTGCTCTCACCATGTATGTTTGAAAAGGTAAAAAAAGAACTCTGTTCATTGATAATGCTAAGACCTTGCGCCGCAATCAGGTCCTCGACGGCGTCTGAACGTTCCGTCCTACAGTCACTAGTGTCAAACCATAATGGTGAGCGTGCATTAAAGTCACCTCCGATAACTATGTTACGGCCTTTAAGCGCGTTGAGCGCGCGCGTCAGACTCAGGATGTGGGGTCCTACCGGGTTCCCATATTTAAAATAAACTGAGATCAAAAAGATCTCAGTATCGCCAAATCTGATACATACACAGGTTTGGAACTCATCAGAAAGACCAGCCAGGAGGAGGGGACTGATCAACGAGGTGTTGACCAGGACTCCCGCCCCCGGCGAGTGGCCCACTTCGAGAACCGCGCCCGGAAAATTAATGGGGGTCTTACCTTTCCAGGTGTATTGTTCCTGAATGAGCATGATATCAATCTTGTGGTCAGACATGACCTTCAGCACCTCCAGCGTGGCCATCCGGGATCTCTGAAGGTTGACCTGACCTAGGTAAAGGGGATTAAGAGGAGCCATAGTCCGTTAAGCGAAAGGCAGCTTCAATAGCAGCCTTTTGGGCCGGACAATCTCTGTCACCCGTCGGATGATCTGCACGTTTCTTGAATCTGGTACAGGTGGCACAGACAGCGGGTTGCGCTTTCTTGGGGCAATCCTCAAAAGAGTGACCCACAGCGGCGCAGTGGCGACACGATTCTTTTTCTTGAGCACAGCTCTTACTAATATGCCCGTACTGATGGCACTTGTAACATCTCGTCGCCCCTGTGAAATCCCGCGTCCGGCAGGCATTCCACCCGAGGAAGCACATCCCGCTGTCGATTAGTACCTTCCTGGCTGCCGGGTGGCAGGTCAGGACCATATTCATCGTTGGGGTATCTCTCTTCCCAAAAAGGGAGACGCGCCTCATGGTGCGAAGATGATCTTCTTTCGTCAGGGTGGTGTGCCCTTCCAGGTTGTTGTCGTAAATTTCACCGAACAGAGCTTGGTCAGCAGTCGAGTCTCCTTTGGGAACATTGTACACTACAATTTTGGGCAGGCGTCCAAGGGGGTTGACTATCTTAAATCCACCTGCAGACAGTTTTGAGCCGGCCTTCATAATGTTATCTAGGTCCTTCTTCCCTTTGGCCTGTAGGGCCATGCCAGCGCCTTTGATTTTTCGAATTCTAACCAGTTGAAAGTCATCAACTCTGGGATTAATGATTTTCTCAAGGTTTTTCTGGGTATCTTCGGAGGTTTTGCCCTCGGGAATCTCTGGGTACACTAAAACCGTTAATGGTTTGGGAGGAATGGGGCGCTCGTACCCGTTGATTACAACCTTCTTAGAGTTAGGGAGGTCAGGGAAGTGAGTAACAGCCGACGCATACGAACGAGGACGAGCTGAGGCGGTCGCAGTGGTAGGGCGCTCCTTCATGACTATATCCAGTTTTTCGTTCATAATGCCTTGGGCATGTAACAAATCCTCGATAGTGGTATTTTTAGTAGTCGCCGTGTTTAGTTCCAGCATGAGGTGAGTTATATCAGTCATTAGATCATCCAGGATGTCGTTAAGTGAGCTCTTGTCCGTTTTGTTAAGTCTGTTGGAACCGTCCATGATGATGGTCCTAATCTTGTGGCATTTCAGCATTGCAGGAATAACTTTGTTTTGGCACTGGTTTGGAGAATCGCTAATTCTTTGTCTCTTCTTACTACCCTCGTTGGGGGAGATCTGCAGAGTAGTGGTAATGGATTCGCCACTATGACCAGGTTTAGAACTAGGGATGGGCCTGTTGTCAGTGTCCGAATCTGTGTCGCTACCTATGTTCTCAATGGCTGGTTGGTCAGCCCTGGTTGGTTTTCTACCTTTCTTCACCTTTTTGGCAGTCAAGTCCTTCTCATGGGCTTTCAGATCTCTCTGAAGGGCCTCAATTTGCGACATAATCGTCGTTATCTTCGGATCCAAGGGTCGCACGCGGTTGGGACCCACTCCATCGGACTCCCCAGACGAAACTGGGTCCGGATCCATCTTTAACTAATTTTCCCCACAAATAGGGAAAATCCCAAAAATTTCCCCGAAAATGGGGAAAAATATGGGGAAAAAATATAAAAAATGGGGGGGGGGGGATTTTTGGGTGGGTGCGGGGGGGGGGGGGGTACACTAGACTGGGGGGGGGGGTATCCACACAATGCCCTAAAGGCTCTTAAGTTACGGACAGACAGTCCAATTGGTCGAAAGTATGTGAAATCAATACGGTGTCAGAACTCGGGGTATGTTAAAAGCAGTAGCTTACCCCTTAGTGGGGTATGTTAAAAGCAGTGTACATACTTCCTTAGTAGTGTAGGTTTAGTGTGGCAGTTTACTTCCTTAGATACATTTGTTCCTCAACGCCCGCCAACAAAGCGTTAAAAAAATAAACAATAAAAAAGTAGAATGTTAAACCAGGTGGGGTGACCAGAGTCGCAACCACTATATTTCGTTGTTAGTACCATTGTTCTCCCGTGTAAGCTAGAAATACCTACATTTAAAAAAGCTTTAGTAGCTACACAAATAATGAGTGAAACTATTTTCTCTATCTCAATTTTAAGGCTGAATATCGCCCTACCGTTATAAGATAGGAGTCAGCAACTCTCAGGGAACGTATGTACATAAAAAGGAAGATTTTTTCTCTACAGGACAACTGTTCAACCCACTGACTTACATCCAGGAAGCCCTTTTGGACTGAAAGTGGAATTGCTCTTAAGCAAGAATGCTTGAAAGTCTTGAAGGTGGCTAACCAAGAGCAGATCTTCTAAAAATATATACACATGATGTGTAAAATATACACAATAAGTAATTGCTTAACAAGTGTTCAATCTATTCAAGAACTTGGTATCTCTCTTGATAGCAAGCTTTCTTTTCGGGGATATATAAATGTGATTGTTAATAAATCTCTCAAATTACTTGGTTTCATCGCTAGAATTACTTCTGACTTCAAAAACATAAATACCCTAAGAACTCTTTACTGCTCCTTGGTTTGCCCCCATCTTGAATATGCTTGTGTTATATGGTCTCCTTTTTATGCTGTCCATATTTGTCATATTGCGTCCGTGCAACATCGATTCCTAAAAGAGATTGCTAGGAGGCTAGGATTAAAACGAGGCAATTACTCGTATGATGAAATTGCGCAAACTCTAAACTTTTCTACTTTAAGACCGTCGGAAAAAATCTAATCTCATTTGTTTCTTCAAAATGATTAACTGTATACTTTATTAACCTACATTACTACAACTCATCCCATTCAATATACCTCTTCGTGGACACAGAAATAAAGAACAGCTCTTCCTAAATCAGCACTCGACTAATGGTAGAGATGACTGTCCAGAATGATAAATGATTTCTGTCGCTCTTAAACAATTGAAGATATTTTATATTTACTCTAATTTTTGCAAAGTCTTAACTTAACTTGAAACTTATATTTTCTAATTTTTTTATGTACCGTCCTATATCCTTACAATTTACATTTACAAATTTCGTGTTACTTTATTGTAAATTGGACGTGCGTCCGTTAATAAAAAAATTAAATTTATTTTGGATTCCAATATAAAATAGGGAGACTGTTTCTGCTAAGAAAGCATTCCAGGAAGCCCTTTTGGACTGTATATGCAATGTGCATTTTGCAAGTCCACTAAAGTCAGAATGTTTCCTTGTGAAAGCGAGTGGCAAAAATTTCATATAAAAATATATGTTATTTTTGTGGATTCCTCTAAAATTGGCAGAATTCTCCTCGCTAGGAAAGCATGCACGACATTACACCGCAGCCGGTGCAGCCATAGCCGTTGTGTGGACAGTATGCACTGTGGGGACTTAAGGCATTGTGTGAATGTGTACTTGTTCAAACCACACAACACGTTGTTGAATAATGTCCAGAATATCCACCAGATCCCCGAGGGTAGTATGTTACATGATGCGATGTCGAACGCTACCGAATAGCTAACGAATCTCAGCATACCGAATCGAGAAAGCCAACATCGCTCCTACCACACGAGAATTAAAATGAGTTAACAATATTTAAAACTGCTCTTAGAAAAAATATGAAGTAGGTATAGATATCTATTTTTAAGGTTTTCAATCATCCATTGATACCTATATCAATATGTTTACAATATTATTGAATACAAAAAAAAACAATCGCGAAACATTATCTCTCAAAATAAATTTTGCAACTTTGCTAAAGAACCTTCTAGTCTACAGCTCTAGCCATTGTTAAGCTGACAAGTTGTCTATATATATTTTTTTAACGAAATGAATAAACTGAGCATGTGCAGTAGAAACTACAATGCTTTAGATTTAGACTAATGCCCAACTCTCTGGGTTATTTAAATTTCATTTCTTCAGAAATTCGAAGAGTTTGTACGTAGATTTAGAAGCCAATTTTGAAGAGTCGTGGATACGAGCGC
The DNA here is from genome assembly GCA_917563855.2 of Limnephilus lunatus. Taxonomy (NCBI): domain Eukaryota; kingdom Metazoa; phylum Arthropoda; class Insecta; order Trichoptera; family Limnephilidae; genus Limnephilus; species Limnephilus lunatus. The sequence goes on along the minus strand of OU830597.1, from coordinate 64,394,070 downwards.
TGAAATTATGAAACTTTGATAGTAAAGTTGGATGTAGGGTGGCATTTTCTTGTAAACAGCGCAAATAAAAAAAATGTTTCTGGCGGCCTCCGACGCTTAAACTCGACAGGCTTTTGCCAGAATTGTTAGTTTGTTTTTACTTAACACGTAATTTTTCCTACATTTCGAATAAAAAAAACTTTTATTTCATTAAAATGATATATTGGAATAAATGTTTTAAGTACCAGGCATGTTCAGAAAGTGTACTGTAACCATAACGGGCTATGGTTTATGGTTTCTTGAGGGTTGTCAACACTGAGTGGTAGAGGGGATCTACTGACCAGAGTGAGCATTGTAGGAACACAGTAGTATGTACGTATACTCACGTTGCAGTATCGAGTTGCGTGAAAGACTTCGGTACGAAATCCCGCCAAGTGCCAGCCTCACCTGTGTGATCTGCTTCCTACTCGCGGAAGGAATCGAATTTTTTTCACAAATTGAAACGGCTTACGGCGAGGGTGTTTGAACAGAACAAGTATTTTTAAGTGGTGAAAAATAAAATGATAGTTGTCATAGTGGCGTCACACCAATTTCCCATCTGCCAAAAAATTTTAAACCACAATTTCGGGCAAAAAAATCTTGGCCTCAGTGTTTTGGGACCGAAAAGGCATCATTTTGGTCAAATTTCTCCCTCAGGGCAAGACCATCAATGCACAACGATATTATGAGACCCTTAAAACTCAAAAGGAGCAATCAGAACAAAAGGAAGTGAATGTTGATGAGAGGAGTGTGCTTGTTACACGAAAACACACTCCTTAGCCACCAAGTCTTTACACAGCCTTAGCCACCAAGGCACTCTTGGACTCATTTGGTTGGGATGTTTTAATTTATCCTCCGTATTCCCCTGACTTGGTGCTTTCAGATTAACATCTTTTCACCTCCCTGAAGGCACATGTGGGTGGAATTTTCAGACAACTCGACGTGCAGAAAGAGATTCTGAAGTGCGTGAACGAGCAGGCGAGAGAGTTCTTCGAGTAGGGCATAAAGAAGCTTGTGCTATGGCTCACCACATGCACTGAATGGAATTGTAATTATGTGGAAAAATAGTCAACAAAAAGTATCAACAATATCATGTAATTTTTTTTTAAATTCACTTACACAAAAAAAATGTAAAAATCTAGTACATCTACCTTCTGAAAATGCCTTGTATATACATATTTTATGTAACTTGAATTAATATTAACCAATAACTGTTGCTTCCTTTGTGAATTATTTCTGGAATAACTTTTGAAGGTTGAATTTAATTTTTAACGATTGAGATACTTTTTATCTCCTGCTAAGTCAAACATAAGGCATGTCAAATAAATTTATTTCCAAAGCATTGCTGAATTTCCTACCGTAGCGTTAGGGAGTCGTGCATCTACCAATACGTTAAGAAATTACAATACTTTTACAAAATTAATTCGATCCAATAATTAAGAGGAAAACAGAAATAACTTCACTAAACGTTAGGCAGAATTAACAGAGCGGTGCATAATCTTTCTTCATTAATGGCATCGTGCATCGGGCGTTATTAGTTAAGTGGGCTTAAAGGGCTCTCCGTCTGCCAAATGAGAATTAACGGGGAGTTTGTACTCAGTTGGGGGAAGTTTGGCTTCCGAAAGGTTCCTGAGAACCTGTCACATGTTTAGGACGGTCGACTGCTGAACACTGAACACGGGCTGTAGACTCTCTCCTGTAACTTTTAAACTATTTAAGAATAATGCCTCGTTAAAGAAGAAGGAAAAGGCACGTGCAAGAGTACAACCTTGCCTTCGTAAGTTTGGAGATAACGGCATTTCCTGAAAAGTGCACAAAGGAGTTTTAAAGAGAATTGCGGAAGAGGGGTGCTCTGTTACAGATAATGACTTGATAGAAGTTTAGTTATTTTTTAAATTGTTTATTTTAAAATTTTAAAAAAATATGTACCTTGGAATCCAGATCAATTTTTCTCAAATATTTTTAAAGTTTGTCTGAATAATTATTTAACAAAAGATTTTTTTGTAGTTGGAACTACTGATGTTATTATATTAATTTGGGAGGCGCGTGTGGGTACCGTAGCCCTGGGAATTTTTTTTATTAGATAACCAATACCCTGCCATAGGCCACCCCAAGTGTGCCCGGTTTCATAGGGTGAGGTTTGTCTAGGTCTTGGCGGCGGATGCGTCTGCCCACCTACTATATGACGGGCCGGATGGGAGATATTGATTGAAGGAGATCTTTTGACAAAAATATGCATGTATATATTATAGTACTGGTGAATATTAAGTATAATCTTTAATAAAAACACCATCGTCAACGAAAAACATGATATAATTTCTCAAAACTTGATAAAATATTCTTAGAAGAATTTTTTTTTCAAGCATATGCTCTTGGAGTTGAATGAATAACATTAAATATGTGCGAAAGATATAAAGTTAATTTTTCTGATTGTGATCGTCGCTCGTACTAAATACTTATTTTATAATGTTCATGCATAATTTTATTGATTTTAAAAACCATCTAAAATCGCTCATTTCGAAACGATTTTAACCGGTTACAACGTCATTATGATAGAGAAAACGCCAATGTCTCGTAAGACGTGACGTAAACGCCGCCATATTCACGAACAAAAATGAATATGGCGACATGGAAGCAAATCAAGAATGACACTTTTCAAACGATGTAGAAAATGTATTCGCTAATATAAAATCAAAATAAAAATATCTTCAACATCTTAATTTTTTTGAGAATAAAAAACAATAAAAATATCCTATTCTCTATCTTATCTATGTTCTAATTGTGGCCAAACACCTTGTGCATCTAATACGCAAATCATTGTTAAGATCTTTGATAATGTTCCGTATTTTTTTCTGATAGAAGTGTTCATTTTTATTTTATTGTATGACTTAGGACGAGATGTTTAAAAAAAATTCGAAAATTCATCAATTTTTTAAAGTTAATTTTCAAGTTCTGTGAAAGTTCTATTCAAGATCTGTGATTGTTTCATTTTTATCAAGCAACTGGCCTATAATGAGTCTAGGCTTCTGAGAACATGAACATTTTTCAAAAACACAAAGACTTATCCGATTCTCCGCAATTCACATGTTCGTCCTCACCTGGAATACTGTTCACAAGTTTGGAACCCGCGCTATATTGTTTATGTTGACAGGTTAGAAAGAGTTCAGGAGCGATTTCTCAAATTCCTCAATTTTTATTCATTCAACATATAAAATTCTTACTATGAAATCGAAAAACATTTTCGAATCATGAAACTGCTTAACAGGAGACTTGTCGCTGATCAGATGCTCTTGTACAAAATTATTAACTCAAAAGTTTACTGCCCTGAGCTGCTAAATAAATTTTATTTCCAAGCGCCGACTCGATACAGCAGACAAAATACGCTTTTCTATACTGATAGATGCAACATTAATTCCAACCAAAATGAATTTATACAAAGAACATGTTACTACTATACCTAACAATAAATTTGCACATATAGACATACTTGGACATATAGAATGGAAATTACAGAGAACGTGAAAATTAACAACAACAAAAAAATGAAGTGTTCAATTTTTTTTAAACAACCCGTCCTTAGTAAATCTTGTTTCAATAAATATTAATATCACAATACAGCATAAAACTTCCTAAAAACTATTAATACGTACACATATATTTTCAGATCGCATTTTTACCTCAGGAAAACATGTTGATATTTCGTGAGGGACAGGTGAAAGCACAAAGTTGTTAATAAAAAATAACCCTTGAAAGTTATTGTGCAGATAACAAAACAAATTATGTTTTCTCAAATCATTAAATGAAAAGTTTAAAAACTTTAAGTGGACAAATTAATGTGCTTTTTTATTTAATCTAATTATTATAAAGCTAAATTTATAGTTTCGCTTTTGTGGGATTACTATATTTATACATTTTTTTAAATATTTCCTTGTATTTGTGAAAAAAAATTGTTTTTTCATTTATTATCCGTATTTTGTAACTTATCCAGTAAAAAAATATTCGATAAAAAAATAGAATATTAAAAAAAATCCCTTCTGCTCGTCCAAATTATTCGCCCATCTTTTTGGTTCCGATCTGGGTCGATTTTGGCCCTGCTGCGCCCATGGCATCGCTACCGCCCTCATACTGTGAAGATTCTTTACCTTTAGTGCGGTGGGCTTTTTTGTTTCAGTATGTAAAGGCGAAAGTCGTTATTACTTCAAAGGTTGTATGGCGCCGGATCAACCCCCGCGCACTAACGAGCGACTCGTTAGACCCGGCGATGAACATCAACTCGCATGTCGGACACGTGGTAAAAAGGTGATTGAGTAATAAAAAAGACAGTAAGTCGGGTAAATTGACTTTTATCTTTGGATGATAAGGCTAACACTGCTCAATTGACGTGGTTTTGAATTGAGTTTTGCGACCGACGCAACTAACCCGTAAAAAATAAAACCCTACAATTACAAATGGTGATCTCTTTGATACCCATTTTCGCCCTACTTTCTGATGAAATCAAATAAATTCATAGTAATTATTATACAAATTGATGAAGCAGTATGCTATAAGTACTTTAAAAAAATATTAACCTTGATTTTACGTAATATATACATTTTATACAGCGCCCTAGCGATGATTATTCATAAAAACGAGTTAATGAAATATTTAACGGCTGGACCGATTTTTATGATCTTTAATTTTTTGGATTTGTCTCCGCCTCAAATAGCAGAATAGCTATTAAAACATCGAAAAAATTCACGATAAAAAATTACGAAGAAAATTCTTTTCCACATACATTTTGTATCGAACGAATTCTCATCTTTTGAAAGAGCTGCCCGCAATATTGTGTTAAGTATAATATTGAACAGGAGTGAATTCCAAAAATTCAAAAACGTTAAATGTCAATGCGCTGATTGTTTTGCTTTTGTTCTTAAACATATAATGCTGCCCCTCTTTCTTACACACTATAAGTCAACAGTAGAAAATGAGACAAACGGTGAACGTATGTCTGCACCCCTCAAAAGAATAAAGAAAATTTTATATCCCTAAAAGCAATACAAATTATCTTGAAAATGTATTTATAAGAAGAAGCTGTAGCACATTCAATAGATTATGCCCAAATATCGATGTGTTTAGTGCTAACCTTTATAAATTCACAGCATTCATTAATAAATAACACTCGATCAAATACCATGTGCCTAAAAGATTAATATTTCATTGATTTTTTATATCTCTTTCTTTTTTTAGTTCACAACATTTCCTCTCTTACTTATTGTAGTTCGAATTTAAATAAAATTATTTCCTGAAAGATATTATTAATATCCATTAAATTTAAATAAAAACGTTCGAAAAAATTCACTAAACACTTTTTGTGAATTTATGTAAGAATATGCACTTTATCAGAATTGTTCATATGAGTTATAGGTATTGTTGTGTACCTTTGTAATATGGTTCTAAATTTCAATTTGTCGTTATTTTATTGATCAATAACATGCATATTCTTAACACTATCATATATGAATTTATAAAGACTATTTATAACGCTAGTAAATAATATAAAATAAAATAAAAAATAGAAAGAGGATAAAACATATTTTCATATAAAACATATTCAAATCCATCAAGGAAAAAAATACTTGTCTTTATAAAAATCAGCACTGTAAATATAAAAACTTATTACTAAAAAAATATAATTTTATGATAATTATAATTTCGGATAACCAACTGTCGGGGGATCAATTGTCGGCTCACCACAAAAAACCAGGTAGGGTAGGGACGGCAACTTTCTCAATGTGTTTATAAGTCTATAGGTAAATTTATTGTTCGTTCTATTTGTATTCACAATAATTTATTCAGGCAGGCGTCAACGAAGTAAAACATTTTTTTTTTCAAGAAAATAATATGTAGTCATATAAATATTTTTTAATTCCTCAATTCGATGTGAATTTCTAAACAATGAGCTGATGAGGCCAACCTCATTTTACTTTTTTTTAAGACCGAACCAGTTTCGACCAGCCAAGCGATTCTATATCTTTTTGGGCTCGTTTTAGAGATAACGGACGAGATCTACTGTCAGATTTGTAAGATTTATTTTGCTTTTTCTATGTACAGCGTACATTAAATAAATAAATAATAATGAATACTTGCAGGAATTCGTGTTTAATACGATGTAAACTGAAATATGTGATAGTAAATATGTAAAAATCACACAAATCTGTCAGGAGATCACGTCCGTTATCTCGATAACGATCCCACGAAAGATATAGAATCGCTCCGCTGATTCGTGCATTATTCAAGTTTGTTAATTTACAATGTATTTACGTTGTTTGGGTGTATTTTACAGTGTGGACACCCCAATAGAAAATAAAAAAAATAAATAAATAAATAAAAGTAAAAATAAAACTCGTACCATCAAAGTAGGAACCATAAAAATTAACTTGTTTTTTTACTGATTTTGTTTAAATGTTTGAAAAGAGATAAATTCATTTAAATAATGCTTTTAACTTCCTTCTTGTGTTCAAACAAAGAATAATCCAAGCATAGTTCGTGCCTTCAAGGGATGTCTAAAAGCTGCTTATACATCGCAATTCTGGTGGCAATCAGTGCCATCAGCCTAATTCTTTTCGTAGGGAATTTCTTTTCCTTGCAAAGGTCCGCCGCCCTCTTTTCTCCAGGGAGCAATATTTGAAATGGAAAGTGCCAAATAGATACGTCGCGTCTGCATCATGTGAACCGCAAAACAACTTACCGCACACTTAACTTGTTTTCCACAAACCAACTTTACACTCGAGCAACACGTATTAATAAAACGGTACAAGCTATCGGCAGTCAGATTAAATGACACGAATGAAGAAGATTATCCCCTTTTTTACGTACGCAAATTTTATTTTACCCTTTTGATTTCCCTTTGCATGGATGAGTCCTAAAGCTCGGTAAGAGTTTTTTTCTGTGGTAGAATGTTATTTTTCTTCCTCGTCTTTGGCTTCGGTTTTGCGACTGAAAAACTGTGTTTTGGTCTTTGGTGGATTAAATATTTTATTACCCACTTGGAACTCGAATTTGCATAATAAAGGACACTATCCACTAGGAAAATGCATGGTACATTTTTCATGAAAGAATATAAAGAATGCTTATTTATTTTCTCTTTTTTTTACAAAAGAATCTTTCTTAAAAACATATTTTAGAATAAAGACTAGCATGGTATTTTTGTCCGTGGATCTTTTGTGTTAGCACTGTAGTTTCGACATGCGTTTTTTCCGAGACACCTCTAGGTTATCTAATAAAAAGAAAACTGTTTTATTACGTTAATATTTTTTTCATAAATATGTAGCCGAACCTATTAAAATGACCTAAAATGCAAAATTTCATTTATTTGGAGTAGAGCAAGCGTTGTTGATTCTGTTAATTTAAAAATATATATATATATTAGTTTATTGGGAATACAAACAGTTTACATTTAATTACATATTATATTTATTATTTGCATATTATATTTAAATAATTTCATCTTACATGGTTGCGTGAAACAGCGATGTTTCCGCCTAAAATTCTAGTTTATATAAAAACACAGACGATTAAAAAAATTAACGTTTTTGTAATTAACAATTGGTTTTATATATTTTTTCTAATATTCATATAAAATATCAGCCCCTGGAAAGATATTATTGTATTTTATGCACATCGTTCCTAGAAATTAACGTTATGTGTAGTAGTTTTGAGTGGGGGAGTGGAATAGTAGTTGGTTTGATGATTTATTTCGAATTAGATAGTTAAATTTAATGTTTTCTGGAAGGTAGTTGTTGTCAACAATTGTTGACGATTGTAAATAAAAAATTCTGATCAGATGTATTTATTTTAGGTATATTCTAGAGTTGATAAATTATGAAGTGCTGATGAGCCTTTTGGATAGTCGGAAGGATTTAAAGTCTGTGTTTAAGAACCTTTTTTGAATACCTTCTAACACTCTAACATTTTAATTAAATATAGATATTCTGGTACAGTGACACGTTGAAAGTTTCGTGCAAAATACGGTTGAAAAAGTGTCAAAGCAAATATTTGTATACATCGGATTTAAATATTTAGTAACAAGAGCAATTTCTCTTTTGCATTTTTCTCTCAGCGTGCCAGTGGAAAATGGGAAACAAAGTTAATGAAACTTTTAATATCCGTTTTAATTTGGACTGCATTGGCAACCATTAGCGTAAGTAGAGGGGAGGATAACCTCATCCGGGCTAACAGCTAACAGCTAACGGCTAACGGCTATCAGCTAACGGGGTAATGAAAGAATGTCCCTAAGTAACTTGATCCCGCTCTCTCTGGAAATATTACGACGATAATGAGTTGCTCGGAATATCTAATATCGGGTAAATGCAGTGACCTGAAAACTTTCAAAGAACGTGCACTAAAGACTTGCATCAATGAGCACCTTTAATTGCGGAAAAGGTTATTATAGTATCAATGCATTCAATCTCAGCCAAAAAAAGTGTTTTAAAGAACGTCTCTGGTTGATACCCGAAATTTATTTTGTTCAAAACAGATATTTGCTACTCTTACTGAAGAGTGTGCGTTAATGGAAAAAAAAATGTCTGAAAATCTGTCGAGGTTTAGCGCCCAATTTTTATCAAGAATTATTGAAATGTTCACAAAATAACCTAAAAGTGCCATGGTGATAAGCAATATTTACGATTACCCTTTGCAAACAATGAGGCTCCATTAACCCCGAGGGCGGAGGCTGGGCGGCAGATGGGGGGACGGAAAAGTGGGGGCGGCTGACTCGGGCATTACTTAACATTTTAAAGCCTTTCTTATATATTCCTAGAACACGATAATATTCTTGTGAACTACCATTTAGTCGCGGAACTTTAATGAAATACGACGGGCGATAGTTCCACGCGGCCAGGCACTGTTTGAACGTTTTTGTGCGCGAATTCGCAAAAAGGGGACAAGTTCCTCCGAAAGCCAGAGAATAATAGAGTGAAAGAGGAATGCAGAGCTTTATGAGTTTTTACGTCCCTAATGAAGGAGCCGCTGAGACGAGTGTTTAAATATAATGATCTCCGTAACGACGGGTGTAATTGCGGCTGGCTGCAGGATGGTTACTAACACAGAAATCCTCATTAAATTGATACTAAATTTTCTCATGCACTTTTGGAGCGCATAATATTTTTTTCGTAGAAATGCTTTCATGCTAAATTTCCCAAATTTTGAACAGGAAGAACAGTGAAAATTGATATGTATTTCATGTTTTATGTTTTTCTTTCATTTATTCAATATTTTTGTCATTCAATTTATAAAAACGCTTTATTTATAAACAAGTTCCGTTGTCTAATTATTATTACGCGACACAACTGTTTCGCCTTCCGAAGGCATTATCATACTCAGATAGACAATAATAATGGCACAGATGAACATTTTTTATTTATTTATGTTTTGTTCTTTATTTCGTTTCATTATTTTTCCATACAATATATTTTTACATAGTTTTAAAAGATGGTGATATATAAACATAAGTAATGTAAAAGTAAGTAAAAAGTGAGTAAATAAGTTTAAAACAATGTAACCAAAGGGAACCCTTTAAGGCACTGCCTTTGGGTAATATAACTAAAAATATCTACTAAAATACAATAAGTACCTAAGTATAAAATATGAATTTTGAACGGTATGGGGATACAGGTATGTTACACACGAATTAGGAATATTGTAAAAATACACGACGATCAATGCGGCTTTGTATCGGGGAAATCGACAATAGATATACACTCAGAATCATATTTGAAAAATATTGGGATGCAAGAAAGACTTACACGTGGTACTTACAGACTTGGAAAAAGCATTTGACAGGGTAGGTACCCCGAAACCTGATAGGGTGACATTGAGATCTCATAACGTACCAGAAGGATGTGTGCTCTCCAATATCTCTACAATATATGTGAACAAACGTCGAAACACAAGTAACACGCACATCAGGGACATCCCCAAAATTTCCAGTTAAAATGGGGATACACCAAAGATCTGTCCTCAGCCCACTGCTATTCATAACGGTCGTGAATTATCTAACGATTCATGAAATGAACAACAGTATTCTCAAGACTATGCTTTTTGTAAATGAAAGTAGTACTAATAGCGGATAATCATCGTGACTTACAGAATAGCCTCGAAAGGTAGAGAAAGATCTTGGAGGATAATGGCCTAAAAATGATCAGGAAAAACACCAAAATTTAAACTTGCCATTTGAAGATGCAAATGCTGTGACTCCTTCGATACAACTGGATGGTGTAACATTAGCCAACTGTGGCTCATTTAAGTATCTGGGCTCACTCATTCCAGAGACGGAGGATGTGTGAGAATAGGTGTGGAATGGATTAAATTTAGATCCGTAACAGGAAACTTAGGTTACCCGAAAATATCTATAAAACTCAAAGGAAAGATATAAATGTTAGGCCCACGATAATGTGTAGCTCCAAATGCTGGACTATGTACAACTCCTACTCCAGGCAACTCCAAACAGCAGAAATGCAAATGCTTAGATGATCGGCATTAGTATCACTTAAAGATAATATTAAAAACTCACGCATTTGTGGACTATCAGACCACGCAGTGAAGCAGGCAATGTCTATGGAGCTTCGTTGACAGTCATCCAGAGGAAGACCAAAGAACTCATGGATGACTCAATGCTCCAAAATACTACAGAGAAACGGCCTGGATGAAAGCGATACCAAGAACCGAAGAAGTTATAACCTGAAAACGAGAAGAGCCGACCCCAAAAGCCTACTTAGGCAATGAGTTGGGACAGTGCACGAAGAAAAGAGGGGATTCAGGTATGTAAATATTATTGTAAAAAAGTGAAACGTAAAAGATTCATGATCCTTTTTTTATTAAAATACAGTAGCAAGCAAACATATAATGTTAGTTGCGGTAGTAATTATTCAATATCTGAATCATTCAGCCATAATTTTAATTCTTTTATAGAAATGTGGTATTTTATTTGTCATTTTCATTTGTAGAAGATTAAATATACGATGACCAATAAAACTACTATGTGTTTGCATTATTTGGTAATGGTTTGGAAGTGTAAAATACATTATTAGTTCATTTGCTAATTCTATTTTAATTTTTAACTAACTCATCATTTTTTTAATTGCGTATTTCTTGCGGTGTGAATAATTAACGGATATTAAATATTTTAGTTTCTTTGTATAAAAACTCAGCTGAGAATGTATTTCCATTATATGTATAAAACTTTCATAATGTGCTTTTGAGTTATTTGGAAAGATTTAATAAACACATCAAGCGCACCACCCCATCACATGACGTCTCACATAATGAACAAAACATCACGTCTATCCACTCTTTTAAAGTAGCATCTTTCGAATAGCGTTTTCGAAAAAAAGTATAGATTAAACCCATTACAAACAAAAGACTCCGCTTACAGTTTATTCTTACACTGTAAATAATGCTATTCATCTTTGAGCGGAGAGATTTAAATGGATTCTGCAAATATCCTGGTGTGGATTTTCACGTAAAACGTGTTTTGGATAATAATATACATATGAAATTTTGTTTACATACGAACCGATGGCGTGCCGGCGCACCTCTCCGGCATTAATGCTTCCTAATAATTAAGTGATCCGCCGCCCTTCCCCACTCCCAGCACACCCCACCCCCGGCGACGTGTCCCCGGACGCGCCTCACAGATTAGGCACCTGTTTATTTTTTCGCAAAATCCGCGCGAAAGCACGTACGCCCGCCATCCCCGACCGTAAAACCAAAAATTCCCTCTCGCGGTGAGCCAAATTGAGCCGTAAATATAAAACGTTTACAAGTGTATTCATTAAATAGTCATAAACGTTACGCATTATGCCGCCTTTAATTTCTAAGTAGTTAAACACTTTAAATACAAGGATGATGTTTAGTGTTAGCTGAACGACGTGCGACGCGTTGAATAGTTAAGAGGAATGGCTGCATGGCCTTTTTCATGTTAAACTCAAATTTGAATTTGTGGCCATAATACTAGACCAAACTGAAAGTTTATTTTTTTAATCAAAATGTATCTTACCTTATCTTTTTTTTACATGAATTATTTTTATTTATTTATTTATAAGACATACACAGTATATTGTAATACAAGTTATAAGATGTTAAATTTTTACATGGTTATGTACCTATTACCTAAGGCATATAATGTCATTTGGTAGTTAAGCCTGACATGTGTAATAACAGTTTTTAAAATTTAATTAGAGAATGAACAAGTAATAATAATAAGAAGAAAGACAGTGGGGGGGGGGGGGATAAAGAGACATTTTAAAAAGCAAGCATTATATGCTCACTAAATAGTAATTGACTGTTTGGAGAAACGTTAAGTGTAAGTAGTTTTAAAGTTTATAATATGTATTTACATCACGCCAAGAAATTTCATAAATTCGTTTTGAATGTTTTAAAGGAATCATGGAAAATGTCTAAATGTAGTAACTTTTCGTAGTGGATATAGATTGTGATTGCGCTAGTAATTGATGAGTTACTAGCTGCATTAGTATTGTTAGCTTCAATATGAAAAAGTATTAGCTCAATAGCTCCACACAGGAGGCCCTGGGGAAAATAATTCCCCACAGGGCCTATGTCATATTTGGGGAAGCTGTGTGGAGGGTCTTTTTCAGAAAGGAAAGAGAGGAAGTTCTAGGAAGGAAAAGGGTATTAGGGATGGGTAGGAATCTGGGGGTCAGTGTGTCCAGGAGCGACTGAAGTATAAATTCATCCCTCCTACTGCGGTGCAAGGCGATGTTCCGAGAGAGTACGGCTGGAGAAATCAAAAGCGAGCCACTTGGGGTGACCTATGCCAGAAGTGTTGGTTATTCAATAAATGGTTCCCGGGGCGACGGTACCCATATCCGCCTACCAAAATGAATCTTGTACGTATATTGTACGGATATTTGCTACTTTATTTATTTGTAATTTAAATGATAATATACAGTCCATTAAAGGATTCTAATTTTAATGATTTTAGAGGCAACTGTGGCAGTCGTGAGTTAATGATAATTAATTAAAAATATAATTTTACCCCAACTTCTATGAAAATTTATGAAATATAAAATTAAAAAATATTAATTATTTAGAAAAACATTTTGAAGGCGTAAAATTAAAAAAACGTTTGATTTATATAGGAATTTATTTTTATTATAATTACCATTAACTCGAAAAAAATGTTAAAGTTAGATACCTCTAAAATCATGAAAAATAAAACCTTTGATAAGTCAGGTACGCCTCATACGTCATACAAGTCTGGTAATGTTATATTATCGTGAAAACAAACTTATGGGTTCTAGTGGTTATTAACCTATGTTTTCTAATTTAAAAAATGAATGAATAATTTAGAACAAATACTAGATTTTTACTACACCTTTTGATTAAACAAAATATTGTTCGGCTTGGTTAAGTATTTCGACATCATATACAAATTTAAGTTATGTATGAAACAGGTCGCGAAGTGGCTCCTCTTAAACAATAAACATTAGCCGTAATGGCTCGATCAAAGGAAAAAAAGCAAGCGGTTATTTATTTATGATCTTTTTCCAGGCTTTTTACGGAATTTACGTAATATGACTACCGCCACCGAGCTACTACTGAAAAATGAGAGCTTATAAACAGAATCTGTAACGATATTATTTATTGGCTTATCCAAACGCGACGGGACCATTGAAGCATGTGTTATTTGATATTCAAGCGCTCTGTGAATAGTCAACACCAAACGCGGATTTTGTTTTTGGATAAGCATAAAGATATTTTATAAAATCAGTGAGGCCACCTTTCCGATAAAACAAATAGAATTTGTTCCCATTTCATAACTCTGAAAATACATCATTCGCAACGCCTGTTTACTTGTATTTACTAGTATTTACACACACGGCCGTTTATATTTGTTTGATTCCTGCTCTGCGCTCCTAGGAGCGTGTGATTCTCCGCTCGTATATTCGCCAGTCAGGTGGAAAAAAAGTTACTTTTGATTTACTTTATCCCTTGCTCTTGTATTTTGAATTCAACTTGATTTTAGAATCGTGAGTTGTTGAATAAAATAATGGCAGTTTTTTTATTTTCACAAAGTAGGCAGGACTCCGTAAGGCTCTTAACTAGTCTGGAGGTCTTGTGTTCAAATCTTTGAATGCGCAAAGAAATTTTATTTTGGTTAATTTGTGTTTATTCATATTTTATTCACTTTAGACATATTTTGTGACCAGATTAGATAGCCAGGTTCTTACCCACCTCTGCCCATCTTCTTCCCCATTTCGATACCCTCAACCTCACAACATACCAGTGGCGGTCCGTGAGTTTTCAGTGAGCTAGAGTGCTAAGATAAAACACGACGTTATCTACTGATGTTGTAGCTGAAATTATTTTTTTTTCAAAATTTCAACTTTTTGAATGAAGATCTTTCAGTTTGTGGATGCGGCGCAACCCTTGATTGAAATAATTCTGAAGACCTTCATACAAAAAGTTGAAATTTAAAAAATAAAATAAATTTCATTTTCAGCTACAACAACATCAGTAATGTCATATTTTTCAATCTTAGCACTCTAGCTCACTGAAAACTCACGGACCGCTACTGCAACATACCCCTACTTCCATAGACTTGCTGGTTCCAGACGGTTGGTAGCAATTAGAACACTTGTGCGATATCAAAAAGTACCTACAACTTTCACTCTCCTATAGAAAATAATATAAAAGTGATCGTGTAATACATTAAATATATTTCATTAGTATAAAATGTTACGGATAACCTTGTGAAAACCTAGTTTTTTTGGAATAAAAATAAGTGACCCGTGTCATAAGTTTTTTATTTAGCAACACGTGCCATTTTATTTCAAATCAGTAAGTACCTACATGTATTGCTATTTTGTTGATTGTACAATGGTCAACGTAAAAATATCTTTGATCGATGCAAGAATTGATTTGAGTTATCTATGTCTCCGGGTTAGGTAGGTACAAAAAAAAGGTTTTTTTTACAAAAGAGACATGCTAGATTTTCCGCATTCATAGCATTGATAAATTCCTTTGTATTTTTAAATTACTACATTCATCATATAGAGACGGTCCTTTATGTTTTTGTTTTCCTGCATGTTTTTGTCTTTCCAAAAGGGCCCCGACTTAGTGCGGGCCACAAATTCAGTACCCTGCTATGCAAGGAGCCGATAATCACAATTCTGCCCAGGGATCCCCTCACAGCCCTGCATAAAATAACATCATCACAGTAATATTCAATGAATCAAGCGTTACTATAGTATTCTGACCGCAATTAATAAAATTATTCAATTTTTATAAGAAAAACTTTCTTTTTATACTTTTTTTAAGGTAATTCCAATCAATGAAATATATAATATTAGAATAAGTTAACAAAAATAATCTAAACGAAAATATGAAAGAGAACAACACACAGAAAAACAGAAAAAGACAATGGTCGCAACTGGGACTCGAACCCAGACCTCTCCGTCTAACCGGGACGAGCACGTTAACCAATTTCGCTATTGCCACCTTCTGTTAAACGTTAAACCGTCATATCTGTCAATCTCATATTTTATAATTTTTTAGAATTACATTATTATCAACTAATTATTTTTCTCAATATTACGGGCAACTACCCTTTTCAGTGGAAACAATCATTCTAAGAATTGGTTTGTAACCTGGATAGCGTCTCGGATAGAAATATGACGGTTTGACAGAAGGTGGCAATAGCGAAATTGGTTAACGCGCTTGTCCCGGTTAGACGGAGAGGTCTGGGTTCGAGTCCGAGTTGCGACCATTATCCTTTTCTGTGTCTTGTTCTCTTTCATATTTTCGTTTAGATTATTTTTGTTAACTTATTCTAATATAATAAAATTATTACTTCGTAAGTGGTCCTGCTTGCGTCACATACAACTTACAAGAGCTATCGTATTTATTTCAAAACAGAACCTACTACCTACCTATATGGTAAAAGTACCAAGCAGGTTATAATCTAAAAACCTAGTAAACTATTGACAAATACTAAGTTAATTAGTGACAAATACTATATTTTCAGTATGTATAGTAGTAAAGTACCTCTGCCATAGGTCACCCCAAGACTTAGCAGGGGGGGCCCGGGTTCATGGGGTGAGGTTTCTCCGGGCATTAGCGGCGGATGCATCTGCCCACTAGCTGCGTTGCAGGCCGGATCGACAAAGAATGGTTGAGGGAATACCTTTAACTTATCCAGCCGGATTCTCTCGGAATATCGACTTGCATCGCAGTGGGAGTGATGAATTTATATGTCCGACACTTCTCGACACTCTGATCCCCTGATTCCTACCCACCCCTCCTATATCCATTTTTCCCAGAACTTCCTTTCCTAAAAAGACCTTCCACACAGCATCCCCAAAGATGACATAGGCCGTGAGGGGAATTAGGGCCTAATGTGTGGAGCTAATGTCAAGAAATGTATATTCTTGTAGGTAGATTTGTACTATACGTACTCTTAACAGATCCCGGAAAATACCACAAGTATTTATTTATTAATTTCTTAAAAAAACATTACATATTGCATATTACAATGATCCTTGACTGTCCAACTAGGAAATTTACCCGTTTCAAAATAGTCAAAGTGAACAGATTTATTGCATGTATGTAGATATTGTTTTGTCTGCTATATTGACTTTTACATAGAAATAACACTTTGTGGATAATATATTATGGTAGATACAAAAAGTTGCTTATAAATGTAAATAATATATTTTAGAATAATATAAACATAGATAAGAGAAATTAAATGAAAATTCAAATGAAACAAAAAATATATAAACATGTATGTAGTTCAACCATTCCATTGTATTGTCATTTATATAAATACCGCACAAGAGTCCCAACTGCTCCCATCTAAAGTCAGTGAGACTATGGCATGCCCACTTGGGATATGTTGTGAGGCTGAAGGTAGTGGGGAGGGGAAGGAGTTAGGGAAGAGGAAGGTGGGGAAGTACCTCGCTGTTGAGATCTGGTCACCAAACACGGCTAATACCATTTCAAGCAACGTTTCAATTCTGAATGGTGGTCTAACACCAGGGCGATACTGAGAGTTTCTTCCATTCTGGAATGTGCCGCAAATACACTTTGTATTATTTTAAATGAATAAATTGTGAAATAACACAAACTTATTTAATAAAATTTATTTGCCACGCCGGGATTCGATCCCGCGACCTTCGGTATGCGAGTCAAGGGCCTTACCGCTGGACTACGCCGGCCGTCAATTGTATTGTGTATTTGTATTGACATTATTTGCAGTAAAAAATGTAAATCAAATTTTGGTGTCCGGTGACATTTTTGATTTTTTTTCTTCTTTTTTCTACAAAAACATTAAAAAACGGTAGCTCTTGGAAAGTTGGAGTGGGGGGGGGAAGGGGTTGGTCAGTTACTCGGTTGAATGACCAGTGACGACATGTGGAAGATTTTTTTTTGTTTGATTTTGGAGAAAAAAAATTTGAAAAAAAAAGTCATGAAAAAAGTCACCGGAGAACAAAAATTTCATTAACATTTTTTACTCCAAATAATATCAGGAATCACTGGTCAAAGTAAGTCAAGTACGTCCTTCAACACCCTGTATATGTGCCTATATATATATATATATAGGTACTTCTGTATTTGAGAGCATAATTTTTATAATAATCCTGATGATGGAACGGAGGTACCGAAACCGGTAGACAGTAAACATATATCAACTTTCTTTTCATTTATTAATATTTTATTCTGTGCACTGACGATCGTGATGCCACCGAGATGAGCAATAGTTTAACAACGCATACATAACAGATATTATATGTACCTACAATGATAAAAGACTATATTCCAAACTAAAATATGATTCTCTCCCACGAGAGCGCCTCTTGCGATTCTGGGTAATTTGAGATAAAGCTTCCCTCCGTACGTTTAAGCCGATTGGTCGCAAAGCTTATTTTACGATGGAAAAAAAATAATTGGCTATTTTTATGATGAGCACATCTTGTGTACGATTTTATGCGAAAATATCAGAATTTTATTGGAAAATAATAATGGACCTTCTTTAACTGTGCCAACAAAATTTTAGCCCCATGTCTTAACAATAAGTAGGTTATAAGTAATCCCACCCACAACCACCCGCGCCGCCAACGGCTTAGTATATTTCTACCGAATTTCACGAACAAATTTGATTTATTCTTACCGAGTACGAAAAAGAATCATCCAATAAATTGTTCGCCTTTGTTGCATATAATAGATAAATTATGTAAAGAGCTTAAGGTAGGATATATTCGAATTTGACAAGAGAAGATGACGTACTGTAGAAGTTTCCGTTAAAACTCTTCCCTTCCTTGTGCTCTTTCCCTGATTTCGTATTCAGTCAAGTCAATAAAGGTATAATCGAATCCCCAAATAAATACACACATTGTAATGTATAAATAAATTCGATTCCTGCTTTACCGACATTTCAATATTCTCTTAGCATTATTCTCCTGGCGCGTCGTAATATCCGAGTCCGGAAGACGCACGAAAATCAAGACCCAATTCTTCAGAGAATTTGTGACAGGAAGTTTCATCCTTTTCAATCATGTAGAAGATATCCGCTAAGAAATGAAAATAACGTGTTTGTTGATACAGTTTATATCCATTTATTTTCAATGTTATCTAAGAATCAGTTTGTACAAAAACAAATAATTGGTTGAATTTAACCTATCGGATTGTAGTTTGTACTAGAGATTAGTCGGTTTGATGGTGTTACCTGAACTAAAAACTTTCGAATTATCGGGAAAATTGTATATTGTCAGCACGTTAAAGTAGTCCTTTTTTATTATCTGTTATAGTTTAAAAAATGTAAATATTTCGCTTTGTATCTAACTAAGTAAATCAATTTTTTGTATTTCTTGGGCATTAACTATGTAACAATTTTTGTTTTGAAAATTTTTATTTTCTGTGTATGTAAATGATTATTATATGCAGATGAATTAAAAAAATGTCATACCGTGAATTCACAACAAGACTGCGAAACTTTACAAAAATACCTACTTACGTTGTCTCAATTTTGTGTTGATAATGCGATAGAATTAAATATTATTTAAATTATTGGATTTTATCTGTATTATTTGTTATTATTAATGTAAAATATCTGTTGATTTTCCTAAACATAATATATATATTTTTTTTTTTTTTTAAATTAGCAAATACATCTAATATCATCTCTTTCACGAAAAATGTCCGTATAATTGATTACCCTTATAGACTAGGAGATAAGATAGGTAAACCCTACGTCATCGAGTACACGGATGAAACTACTTTTTAGTGATAATGGACTCATAGAAAACCTTTAAAAAGCTGGTCTGCCGGTGCGACTCTTGGCAGGAGCCGCGCTACCATGGAAATAGTCAGCGATTTTTTTCTAAAAAATTACGTCATCGAGTACACGAACGGGAATGGTTTCATATGCTAAAGGTCGATTAGAAAATGAGAAAAAAGCAGGGCTGCCAACCGGCAGCCTGGCAAGTTCGCAGGCAGCCGGCATCAAAGTGGGGTAAAAAATAGAAATTTTTACGTCATCGAGTACACGAATGAAACTAATGAATAACTATAGTCCAGATCGTTCCGTTTAAGAATTTCTTGGTCTGCCGACCAAATTTTGCCTGGCAAATTTTTGTGTACGATTTTTTAAAGTTTGTTTTTTTTTTTAATTTTTCGTTTATCTTTATTATTATTTTTATTTCATTAAATTTTTAAAAACTTTGATTGCCATATTTTAAAAATATAAGCGATAATGATAAATTATTAACAAAAAAATATTTGAGAGTTCCGAGTGTACCTATCCAAACCACTTATGAAACCTGCCGCGGTGCCCCTCATCGCTGTCGCGTGTCAATATTATTGTACAAATTTATAATATAAATAGTCCTTTTAAAATTGCCTGATAGTCCATAGTAGTTGGAAGTTCGAAAAACCAACGCACCATCGCTGTAAGAGCTGCGTTCGTCCGTAAAACGACGGAAATTTCTGAAACCCCGTTCGTTTCATATCGGTTTCGCTTGCCCTGCTGCACCGATTACATCGAATACAAGATCGAAACTAATGAAAAACTGTAGTCTAGATTATCTCATTTATGACTTCTTTGGTCTGCCACCAGCAGCCTGGCAGTTTTTTAATAATTATTTTCAATATCTTTATTATTATTTTTATTTCAATATGGTTTTTAAAACTTAGAATGCCAAATTTTAAATAAAATAAGTAGTAATGGTAAAAAATTAATTTTGAGTGTTCCGAGTGTATCCATCGGACGGGAGAGCCTTTCGTCGCGAAACAGCTTACTGGAAACTGACCGCGGAGCCCTTCGCTGCCATCGTATGCCCATATTATTATACAAATTTATAATAATTATAGTCTTTTTAAGATTACCTAATAGTTCATAGTGGTTGGAAGTCTAAACAACCACTGCACCGTCGCCGTAAGTGCTGCGTTCGTCCGGAAAACGCGGAAATTTCCGGACCCCGTCCGTTTCATATCGGTTTCGCTTGCCCTGCTATATCGATTACACGACTACAAGATCAAAACTAACGAAAAACTGTAGTCTAGATCATCTCCTTCATGACTTCTTTGGTCTGCTAACCAGCAGCCTGGTAGTTTTACTATACAATATATCTTTATTATTATTTTTTTATTTCAATATGGTTTTAAAAACTTAGAACGCCATAATTAAAAAAAAATAAGTGGTAATGATAAAAAAATACATTTTGAGTGTTCCGAGTGTACCCATCGGACGGGAGAGCCTTTCGACGCGAAACAAGTTACTGGAAACTGGCCGCGGAGCCCTTCACCGCCATCGCATGCCCATATTATTATAAAAAATTATAATAATAATAGTCTTTTCAAAATTACCTAATAGAACATAGTGGTTGGAATTTCGAACAACTACCACACCGTCGCCGTAAGTGCTGCGTTCGTCCGGAAAACGTCGGAAATTTCCGGGCCCCGTTCGTTTCATATCGGTTTCGTTTGCCATGCTACATCGATTACTCGAGTACAAGATCAAAACTAACGAAAAACTGTAGTCTAGATCATCCCATTCATGACTTCTTTGGTCTGCCGACCAGCAGCCTGGCAGTTTTTTTGTGTACAATTTTTTTAAGTTATAATTTTTTTTTCAAATTTAAAAAAAAATATTTTCATTATCTTTATTACTACACGAAACGAGTAACAGTGCATTCTGTATACACACAAAAAAAATTATCTTATTGTTGTGGTTTAATGTACGAATTATATAAATAAAGAAGAAACGTTTGAATTCATAACATAACTATTGTTGTACATATGTTTCCTCAGAAATGGAAGATTTTCTCGGGGTTGGCCTAGTGGGAGGTTCATAGTGGAAACTTATTTGGATTTTTAAAAAAATCGATTCAGCTTCAGCCTTTTGGCCAGATCTGAACATTCAATTTCTCAACTCCTTCTTTCAGCTTCACAACTGAATTCCCCAAATGGGAATTCCTGATTTTCGTATTCAGTTCACATCTGGCTATGGAAAACTAAAACAATTGTACTGCATCACATTAAAATTAAAATAATGAAAATAAAACATGTATTTCAAAGAAACAACACCAAAATCGGTGAAATCAATCTTCCGAACAATTGAACATTGTATGGTGGTCATGTTTGGCTGCTGGAAAATTATTCCAACCTAAATCATTTCCCACGGTCCTGCATAATTTTCCCACGGACGAACAAGAAATACATTTGCAATGTGGGCAATAATGCCCGGTTTGTAGATCCTGGGTTGAGCACAGGCTATTGAACACTGCTCTGGTTATAATATTAGACCGTATAAATGTATTGGATTAGAATCAACCTAACAATTTGAAATGTTTAATAGAAACTTTGAACTTTTGATAATTTAATGGCGGCATCAAATTATTATTCAATTACTGGAAAAACCTACTGACCACAATGGGAGTAGACCTACCCTAAGGTAACTCCATTGCAAATATGTAACACAATGTTACAAATTTCTTCCAATGTACATTTTTTTTGTGTAAAAAAAATGTGAACCTAGGCCACGACATTTTCACAGCATTGTTAATTTTTCTGAATAACAAAACAGTTACTTCAGATTTTGTTGTCTTTTAGAGGAGAGGAAGGAATGAACATTGTTCTTGAAGAGACCCATGTTGTAGGAACGAGGAAACACAGAGGCCGGCAAATCATTCCACAGTCGAGCTGTCATTCTTACATCAAAGCGATATTTATTTGGTAATTCAGATTTTAGTCACGGACGCACTCCAAATCCAAAGATTTTTTTTTGTATTTCAAAAAAAATAATAAAGCTATGAAAAAAATACAATAAGGTATTTTATTACACATTATATTATTTATGATTGACATTTTATTTCACACGCATTAAATAATTTGTTATACAGAATTCATACGTGACTAAAAATGTTCAGTCACTAGATTTAAAAAGAAAAAGAGAATCTGGTTCCCAAACATTCGTATCGTCTTATTTTTTTCGTGAACATTGGAGATTCCCTTAGTCTAACTCATTTTGGGCAGTAGGGCCCCTTGTACGGATTCGTATGGCTAATAGTACATACCT
Source organism: Limnephilus lunatus (assembly GCA_917563855.2). Taxonomy (NCBI): domain Eukaryota; kingdom Metazoa; phylum Arthropoda; class Insecta; order Trichoptera; family Limnephilidae; genus Limnephilus; species Limnephilus lunatus. Next base: position 64,371,479 of record OU830597.1, on the reverse strand, counting down.
ACATAGGAACTGTGGTAAATAAAAAGTATTTGAAAAAGGTTTACTACGCATTATGTCATTCTCGACTTGAATATGGAATTATGGAATGGGGATCTTCTACACAAAAATACATAAAAAACTTAAATACAATTCAAAAAGGAATCTTATCGACCATACTGAAAGTGCCTTTTAGCATACCTTTTATTGAAATATTCAATAGTTTTGACGTACCTAATGTACAACGAATATATGCCAAAAATATATTACTGAAGCTTATCAAAAATACTGAATCCTCTACTAGATAGCACATCCATTACACTAGATCAAATAAAAATGACATAAAAAACATTCCAAGTTATAAAACCACATTCAGACAAAGAAACCCCACTTACACATTTTGCAAATAAACTCTATATCTATCATTCTTCCCCAAGACATAAAACTAATAAAAAAAAATTATGAGTACAAAACAAGAATAAAAATATGGCTGAAAGAAATCAACGAAAACATCCTAATGAAGACACCAAAAAACGACATAGAAGACAAATAAACTTTAAATAATACAATTTTAGTCCGCCGCGGCACAGGAACCCCTAGTGAGGAGGACTAAGAAATACAATATCTTTACCTTACCTAACCAATAAAGCTTGTTTACTTATGGAATTATTATATATTTATAGTCGCTTAAATAATAAAATAAAATAAAAATAAAACTACAATTAAATGAAGAAACTATTGATCTTTTAATTAATTTCGTAAACAACACAGAGGTTATCATTCTATTTCAAGCAATATTTCATCAAAGAAAAGTGTATTCAGGGAACACCACTGAAAGTAGCTTCCACTCTCTTGAATCTCTTGTTACAGAATATTATATTCAATAAGTAACCCTAATTGAACACATCCTCTTGGTTACTTGGTTGCTGGTTACTGGTTAGCAGAGTTCAGTGCCGGGCACAGAGCACAGAGCACAGAGCACACGAACCCGCCACTTGAATCAACAAAACATTGCGCTGGCAGCTGGCCACCGGATGGGTGCCCTACTGGTATCTTTAGCCTTTGTATTATTTCGTTCTGTATCAAATAATTACGCCGTTATATCGTTTGCATCTGACAGGCCGAACGTCACAAAAACGAGAGGCTGCATACTCAAATCAGCGGGTCGGGAAAGCCAGATATCACTTTAATTAGTTTGCAATTCTAACTGTGTACTTTCAAATTCACTGTGCTTTTTTTTCTACATTGCAATTTTAAAAGTACATAGAGTCACGTGGGGTAACCGTACGCGGAGTGTAAGTGTTCGCAGTGATGTTTCCTACAAGATCGTACCTATTTCGCGCCCGTGCGTTCCTTAATTCAGTAGCGTTTTGGGTCGCATTGAAGTAGGATATGGGTATAGTGAATCCTATTTTGAAAATGAAAATTGGTAGGTAAATTACTTTTTTCCGTGCTTTTCTTAAATTTTTCAACTCCGTTACCGATGTGCGCTATTTTGTAACCAACTGTGTCAGAGCGATGTGGTCTATTTTAATTGTTGGTGTAATATTGTTAGTTACACGGGTGCAAAGCGGTAATTCTAATAAAGATAACCACTTATCTGGTTTTTTAAATTTTAATGAATTTTGGTGCGATGGGGTAAGTGTGCTGGGGTAAACTTACGCATTTGGATGCGTGCGAACACTTACCCCTGTACATAAAATTGATTTTGTAGCATAATATTTCAAATTACGTTATCAATAATAACGAATATTTTGAACAATGAGATATCTTGCTATGCCGAAATACATGCGGCACTGAGGAGCCCATAAAGGTCTGTCAGACCTAATAAAAATATTATTCGTCTGATCCTTACTGCTTCGATCGAAGATGTAATTGAAGTTCAGGCCAGCTCCCCATCACAAGCTCAGTCCTTCACGTCCCAATATTTGATATAAGTCCTCGGCCAAAGCAAAACATACATAAAACGATGAAAAAATACTTGCAAGTCTGAAATAATTACATCAAGTTTCTATAAAAAGAAACTTCAGAAAAAACCGAAAGAGTCAGATGCAAAAATAGTCCAAAAACCGATAAATAAAACCATGGAAAACCGACGCACACCTCTTTTCATGAAAGCCGCACCACAAAGCCGTAATGCGATTCCAGAGTGCATAACTGTTTTAAGAGCACAAAAATAGGCTTGTAGGGACTATTTTTGCCCACAATGCAAGGAGAAATATCGAGATCCACCAAGAGAAGATTGGATAGAATGTATTCTGTGCAAATCATGGTGACATAAGAACTGCACAGACTACGATAAGGGGCAATTTAAGTGTGATAACTGCGATGGAGGTAACTGTTCGCGGTGCGAACACTTACCCTACGGTATGCGAATACTTACCCCGCACATGGGGTAAGTGTACGCAATCGACATGCACGTAAACTTTTTTATATAACTTTTTGATTTATGAACCGTATGAGGTTTTTATGTTTATTTGAGATGCCTTAATAATTAATCATATTAATAAACAAAAAAATTGAATAAAATACCTAAAGATTTTTAATACAAAAATCCCAATGTAAAAATTGCGCACGCTTACCCCACGTGACTCTACTGATATTATATTAGGGGTTAATTAATATTATACTTTTGACACATTTAAAAACTTTTGATGGATCTGTTATATAAATTAATTTATACCGCGTATAATAGTAATTTATTATTTATATTGCTATAAGGGTACCATAAAAAAACTAATATAAAAAAAATGTGAATATATGATGAGACCAGTCGCGGAACTTGTGGTATACCTAATAATACCTATGTATGTTTTTTTTTTATTTGTGTCACGTCTATAAAAAAAAACAGATTTTTAGTTGAATGCTTATAATGCCAAGCAATTGAAATACCCACCTACATTATATTATTTACATTTTACTGTCAACACAGTTTTATAAATTATATATTCTGTGCATTGAGTCATTGTCCATGATTTCATCAATAAAGATATATAAAAAGCGTTTAAAATGCTTAAGAACAACTAAAAAATGAAATATGCAATACCATCTTTAAAAAAAATACAAATCCAGAAACAAACGATGCTTAAAATTCATTGTATTCTTGGTGCAAATAAATTAGTTGAATAAGGGTTAATGACTTGGGGTTTTGGGTCACAACCTCTGGGTCCAGAGAAAAGTAAACGAATGCTATCTCTTTCACAGAGATTGTCGTAGAAACTCCTTGAAAAAATATAATAAGCATAACGGAAGCATTAAAATAATTTTCACGTTGCAGCTGTAATTTAAAAGTTCTGAAAATTTTCTGTGAAAGATATAGCCATGATCGCCAAAAGATCGTAACCGACAGTTTTTCTCAAATAGCGTTTTTTACCGTATGCGCTCTAAAAGGCTAGACGCACCGCCTTATTATTCGAGAATACCAAAAATCAACCCCCAAATGGATTTTGGGGCCCTGTACATTTTATCATATATCACATAATATATATGTTCTCAAAATTTAGTTCAGGCAAAACATCGTAAGCGACACAGTGAAAATAGATGGTTAAATCACGTTGCGCCTTCTTGATGAAGTAACTTTTTTTTACATTAGCTCCACACAGGAGGCTCTGGGTAAAATAATTCATCATCAATGGCATCTTTGGGGATGCTGTGCGGAGGGTATTTTTAGGAAAGGAAGTAGAAGAAGTTCTGAGAAGGAAAAGGGTATCCAGGGTGGGTAGGAATCTGGAGATCAGTGTGTCCAGGAGAGAAGCACGTATGAATCCATCCCTCCCACTGCGGTGCAAGGCGATATTTCGAGAGAGGACAGCTGGAGAAGCCAAAGGGACTCCTTCAACTATTCTCTCCCAATCCGGTCTGCCATGCATCTAGTAAGTATACGCTTCCGCCGCCAAGACCTGGAAATACCTCACCCCATGAACCAATTCTTGGCGGCGGAAGCGTCTACCCACTAGCTGCACAGCAGGCCGGATTGGGAGAAAATCGTTGAGGGAGTCCCATTATCCAGCTGTACTCTCTCGAAATATTGCCTTACACCGCAGTAAGAGGGATGGATTCATACGTCCGTCATTCCTGGATACACTGATCTCCAGATTCCTACCCACCCTAATACCATTTTCCTTCTCAGAACTTCCTCTACTTCCTTCTTAAAAAGACCCTCCACACAGCATCCTCAAAGATGACATAGGCCCTGCAAGGAATTATTTTCCCCAGAGCCTCCTGTGTGGAGCTAATGTGGGTAATTTGAAATTTATTACGGGTTTTTTGGAACATAGGCATTGGCAAGGTCTTCCTCAACCAGATCTGGACAAACCTCACCCCATGAACGTTAGTAATAATATTTAATATTCAATAAAGTTTCCCAGGGCAGCGGTACCCATACCCGCCTCCAAAATTGAAATTATGGTAATCATTATTGATATTTTCGTTTACAATAATTAAAATACAAAGTTTTCGATTAAAGATTTTGCTCTATAAAATTGGATTTATTGTTTTTTATCTTAGTTTCAATTTGGGAGGCGGGAATGGATATCACCGCCCCAGGAACCATTTATGGAATAACCTACACCTCTACCATAGGTCACTCCAAGTGGTTCGCTTCGTTTGATGACTTAGCAGGGGTGTCCGGGTTCATGGGGTGAGGTTTGTCAAGGTCTTGGCGGCGGATGAGTCTGCCCACCTGCTGCATGGGGAGCCGGATCGAGAGAGACTGTTTGAGCTTTTGACCTTTCCATCTCTCAATCCATCTCCTTGCACAGCAGTTGGAGGGATGGATTCATACGTCTGAAACTCCTGGGCATACTGACCCCCAGATTTCTACCCACCCCTCATACCTTTTTCCTTCCCATGACTTCCTCTCCTTCCTTTCCCTTAAAGACCCTCCGCACAGCATCCCCAAATATGACATGGGACCTGAGTGGAATTATTTTCCTCAAGGCCTCCTGTGTGGAGCTAATGTAAAAAAAAAATATATATTTATATAAATATACATATATCTACCGTCTATTTTTGCGTTCGTGTCGTAAGTCGAATAATAATAAAGAATGATTGTATAATACTTTCCATCGTTTTATTGTAAACAAAACATGAACCTACCAATTAATAATACAAAAACATTTAATTATTTTTAAAAGTAGGTCCGTTTTGTTTGATATGCAAAACATCGTAAACGACAGTTGCATTGCGTAATAGCCGGGCAAAACATCGTAATCGCCATTTATCTCCAAAGCAGCGCAAATTTAACTATATCCATAACGTAGGGTGAACGGTATCAAAAATCAAACATTTTCAGTAAATTTGGGTACCATAAGTACATTACTTAAAAAAATGAGAAGAAAAAAACGTCTCCTGTAAAATTTTTGTCGGTTACGATCTATTGGCGATCATGGCTCGATATATTTGGTAAGATAAAAATAGCTTTTAGTGAAACATAAAGCAGTGTTATGATATTAATTAATTAAATAATCATAAAGTCTCTGAAACTCACTTGTTCTAACTAACCCCAACATAAAGTAGTGTTTTGAAATAATTAATTTCATAATCCTAAAGTCGCTAAATCTCAGTTGTTCTAACTTGCCCCAACGTCACGTAATCATTAATCAAATGCGTTCTACGAATTGGCCTTTCGGAATGATGGCAAAACTGGTTCTCAGGGTGGACGACATTGTTTTCGTTTCCGCTCACGTCTTGCATTGGTATGGCGTGGACAACTGTGGTAGTGCTACGCGTCAAATTTAATTAATTTATACATGATTTCTCTCAAATAAAATAATAAAAATTCCAGTGTACGGTTTTGGCAACCAGATAATGTGTGTGAAAAGTATTGTGCACGCGATTGTAGTGCTAAATGAAATGGAGGAGTATTATCTTTTCCTTTATATAGTGAATGGAATCTCTATCGCCCGGGTGTTTTCTTTTTGAACTGTGAAACAATCACCTTCCCCGACCTTACGGGGAAGCATTTAATTTATTCTAGAACCGTGTTTTTTACTGCTGCGTCTTTGCGCATTTTGGAAGGTAATTGCTTGAAAGCCTATCTAGCTGCTATTATTTTTATTATTTTTTTTTTTATTTTTTATTATTTATTAACCAATACATATAATATACAATTAAACAAAATACATATAATATATAATATTGGTGGTAACAATACCTCCCTAATTGAGAAATTCTCGTGTTTAGAGAGGGAGCACTATCAGATTGACAGTACTATACATACTTGACAGTTGTTACAATTTGGATGTATGTAGAACTACTTTTTTTTAAATATATACAATGGATAATAAGTTGAATAATAATTTTGAAATTATTATTTTTTTTTTTTGTGCAAAATGGAAAAATTTTTTACAATGAAAATATAAGTTGGCATTTTTTTTTGTACATAAACATAATGTGAATTTTCATACATAGAAAAAATATAAGTTGACATTTTTTTGATCAGAATGGAAATATAAGTTGGCACATCGTAACACATACCTAAATCTAATAAAAAGTAAAATGTCTTTTAACTTTTTGTTTAAAAATTTCATAATTCCTTTCGGATTGTATTTCTTTGGGGAGTTCGTTAAAGCATTTTATGGCTGAGTATGTGTAATGATGTTGGGCTGTTGTTGTATTAAGTTTAGGGATTATTATTTGTCCTAAGGTTCTCGGCCTGGTGCTAAATGACTTTATTGTTAGTTTATCTTTGTGGATTTGTAGTAATGCATTTTTTTGGTAAATTTTATTAAGTGGTAACACTTTGAATTCATCGAATAATTTTTGGGTTGAATAATCTAATTGTTTCTTTAGAATAATTTTGATAAGTCTTCTATGTACTATTTCAAGTGGGGTTAAGTTGGTTTTATACGCTCCTCCCCAGCCTATTATTCCGTATTGTAGAACTGATTGGGCTAATGCATAGTAAACCTTTAGTAGCATAGATTTTTGTAGAATATTTCTTAGTTTGAGGAATACGTAATAAAGTTTACGTATTCTGTTTACAGTTTGTGCAATATGTTCTGTCCATTTAACATGTTGATCTATAATTATGCCTAAATATTTAATATTACTTTTTTTTGAGATTTTTGAGCATTTAGGTGAATTGCAGTTGTCCGTATAATTATTACAAGAGTTATGAATAGTAATATTGGAATTTATTGTTGGATGGAATTTGTCTGATAATGTAAAAGTCATGAAATAAGTTTTGTCAGAGTTTAAGGAAAGGTAGTTGTCATCCAACCATTGTTTGAGGTTGTTTATTTCTACATTTGCAGTTTGATAGGCTTCTTCCCAAGTTTTTTTTTCTATGATTAAAACTGTGTCATCGGCGAAAGATATGATTTTTCCCATTTTTGGTACTGTAAGCATTTCATTCACGTAAATGATAAACAATATTGGACCTAGAACTGTCCCTTGAGGAATTCCGAATTCGGAATAGGTGGGTTCACTCAATATATTGTTGATTTTTACGTGTTGGTGTCTTTTATGAAGATAACTTTTAAACCATTCTTTAACTGTTCCTTGGATTCCAATTTTTTCTAATTTTTCGATTAGCTTCCTGTGGCTTATACTGTCAAATGCTTTCCTTAGATCGATGAATATACTTAAACATTTATTTCCCGAGTCAAGAGCTTTATAGATTATAGAGGTTATTTTTGCAATTGCATCTTGCGTACCTAAATTTTCTCTGAAGCCGAATTGGTTATCATTGATAATTTTATTTGAAGTGATATGTTTAGTTAATTGTGACTTTACGACTTTTTCAAATATTTTTGCTACGTTAGATATAATAGATATGGGACGGTAGTTTGAGATGTCAGATGTATTTCCTGATTTGAAAATTGGGGTTATTATTGTATTTTTATATATTTTTGGGTAAATTCCTTGTTGTATGCTATTATTAATGATATGTGCAATTGGTTTGGATATTAATTGTCTCATTTGTTTTAATACATTTACTGTGATATTATCAAAACCAGGGCTCGCGGAAACTCGTAGGTTCTTTATATTTTTTTCTATTTCTATTTGGGTGCATTTTTCAAACTTTTCGAAAATATTTTGGCAAGTTTGTGTGGATGTATTGGAAGTATTTTTAGATTGGAAAGAGTCGATTTTTTTGGCAAGATTCTCTCCGACTTTAGCGAAGTAGTTATTGAAAATGTTTGCAATTTTAGTTGGTTCTTTTATTGAGTCCATTGTTTCGTTGTCATAAGTTATTTTATTTATTTGTTTATTTTTATTACCGTTGCCAATAATGTTATTAATTGTAGCCCAGACTTTTTTGTTATCTTTACCACTATCTTCAATTTTTACCTTGAAGTAATTTTCTTTTGTTGTTTTAATCAAATTTGTAAGATTGTTTCTGTATTTTTTATATGATTGTAATAAAGTTAAGTCATTAGGTTGTTTTCGGGTTTGATAAAATAGTTTTTCTTTGTTCCTAATTGAGGTAACTATTCCATGGGTAATCCAGGGCTTAATTTTTCTATGTTTTGATTTTAGTTTGACGTTTTTATGTTTAGTTGCGTTTATTATGTGTTCGCGAAGTGTTTTTTCGAATAAAATTGAAGATTTTTCGGCATCTTCAGTGTTTAATGTCTCTTCCCATTTTTCCAATTTCAATTTTTGTTCAAGAAGTTGTATGTTTAAGGTTTTTATGTTATACTGTTGTAATGCGGTTTTGGAAAAGGCCATTTTTTTTTTTAAATCAAGAATTAAGAAACACGTGTAGTGATCGGTAATGTTTGTTTTCCAAATGATAGGTGTTAATTGTGTAGTTGTGTCAGCCTTAGTCCAAATGTGATCAATACATGATGGGTTTTGTCGGGGCACAACTCTAGTGTAATCGTTTATACATGAAATGAAGTTCAGTTCAGCCATCGTATTAAGTAGATCATTTTTTTCGGCGCTGTTTGAATTAAGACCTATATTTATATTGAAGTCACCCGTCACTATAGTATTTTGACATTTGTTTTTGTTAAGTACATCTTTGAGGTTCTCTATAAATTGTTGAGTTTTTGAACCGTGGGTTCGGTATACAGCAATAACTTGATAAATCTGATTATTTACTTTTAATTGTAATGCTATGCAGTTCGTGAGAGTCATGTTTATTTCTTTATAAGATACATCTTGATGTTTTTGGTTAACGTAAATAACTAGGCCACTATTCTTGTTAATGTGTGTTTTCGTGGGAATACATGTAAAGTTTGGTAATTGTGGTATATTATCTATATTTACTGTATTAAGGTGGGCTTCAGTCAAAACGATACAGTCGAGTTCAGTTTTTAAGAGACTAAGAGTACATAATAATTCATTTATGTTTTTGTAAATACTTCTTATATTTAAGTGCATAATGACTAATGAGTTTGTCTTTTTTTTGAACAGAAGGTTACATTCGTCGACATTATTACATACTTTTTCTGCAATATTATAAGTGCTATCTAGTTCATCCGTAATTATATTATTCATCGGACTTGGAAAACGTGTGTCTTATAAAAGAGTTGTTGGGAATATAAAGCATAAGTGTATTAATAATATATAACATAAACATAAAAAGTATGTAGAATTTAGGCATGTAGCTAATATAAGACATTATCATATAAAGGATATAAAACATAAGCTTATAAAGAATGTTAAACAGAAGCATTAGCATATAAGGTATGCAAGTGATATTGGGGTTTGGTTGCTGCGAATATTTCACATAAGCATATAAAGTAAATACAGCATAAGAATAGGTATATAAAGTATACATATAGTTCTCGCGAATATAAGACCTAGGCATATAAAGAATAAAAAGTATAATCATATTAAGAAAGTAAAACATGAGCTTATAAAGATTATAAAACTTAAGCATATAGAGAATATGAAACGAAAACATAAGCATATTAAGTATACAAGCAATATAAGGCTTTGATTGTTGCGAATATTTAACATAGGCACATAAAGTATATATAATATAATCGTAAGTATACACAGAATATATATATTTGCTGCGAATACATAACAAAAGCATATAAAGGATATAAGGCATGAGCATGTTAAGACACAACATATACTCCTCGATTCTGTGTTTTACATATAGATTTGTGTGAAAAAGTATAAACATATGAGAGTAAGTTATACGAGTATATCTAAAAGAGCTTTGTTTATTTGTTATTGATTGAGGGCGACAAAATGTTTTTGTTTGTATCGTTAATAATAATAGCAGGTGTCCCGTTATCTTTGCGGACATAAATAAACTATGATTGGTTAGCTTTGGCTTCCAAGGACCATCAACCGCTTTGCCAATCGGAACATCACTGAGAGGAAGTGCATCTGGCCTCTTTCTCTCCTCATCATCAGACTTCGCCATGAGGTGCCCAGGGCCCCATCATTCTGGAAGTATGTGTCGCGTACATCTATCTAGCTTAGCTTAAATTTAATTTAATGGGTCCTCGGGTGAGTCTTTATCACGTCATTACCAACTCACCCCATGGAGAACGATTAACTGTTTACTTAACTTTACGATATATAACTTTTTCTGTGGCTTTTACACTTTGTTTAATTTAATGGAAATCATTCTTTTCCACAGGAATGACATGAAAGTAATACCTCGGCCTTGGAAATGAGGCCATCGTCTCTTCCAGAGAGAGTAGCGTAACCGTTACCTAACCGCGCCCATTTTAAAACAAAAATAGTGCTCTCAGTGAGTCAATTTTCTATTTACAAAATAACCCTTTAAATTTCCTACCTCACCTACCATAACAAATTAGCGCCTTGCTTTGATATTTCTCATGACAATACGACACCCTTACTTGCAAATAACACCACAACCATTTTCGCAAAATAGTAGGTATCATCTACTCTGTGCTTTGTACATAATAGCATTAACATTTACAAGTAATAGGTAGCAATATTTACATTTCACAATATTGATATTTCGAAACAAAATTTATTCACGTTTTATTTCTGTCGATGTGTAATTGTTTGTTCATTTAAATTTCTATAAAAAAAATCTGTAAATAAAATATTTTAAACCTGAAATCGCATGTAAATTTATATGAAAATAAACTATACGAACAACTGTCCGAAGCACACAGTTGTACTAAAAGTTTTCCAACAAAACATAAATCAACAACCCCCTGTAAATATTATTTCAAATTTTAATAAATGAAAGCTTTTGAAAGTAAATCATTGGTATTTAATGTTATAACTTCGGCTTATTTCCCATATGAAAGGCTAATCGATCTTGCTAAGCGAGCTTATCTCTGCTGCAATCGTGGGGCGGCTTTAATAATTATGTTTATAAATTAATAATACTCTCACATAATTAATGGGATTAATGGGATTACGGCGTAATTTTTGTGCTGAAAATATATATTTTTTTAAAGGTCTCTGAATAAATTATGTTAAAAAAACATACACGGGAAATATTTTATAATGCTTTGAGTGGTGACAAAAAAGTATATGACGGGATCGAGATATGAAGATTTTTGGGAAATTGATGAAACCCAATGCTACAAAATCATTTTATAACCTTTTTAATAGTGTGATTTTCTAAAGCGTGCAATGTAACGATTGATATTATATCAATATTTAAATGCTAATGTAATTTGGCATTTGGAGAACACTTTAATAAAATTGCTAGGTGCTTAAATTTCATGGAACAATGTTAAAAATGATTTTTTCCCCATTGAAACAAAATTCCATATCTAAACAAAATTAAGCCTCTGACCTAATAAACCGAATGTGGTTTGGTGAAAAGATGGATTGTTGAAATTTCTGAATATAATTCCATAAAGTGTAAGATTTATGACTTTTATGACATAGAAAAACATATTCATATAATGGAAAAATGAACACACCATGAATTAGGAAAGGGAGTTTTCGAGTGTATTATCGAGGATAACATGAATTCTCAACCACAACTTGGGAGGCGGGTGTACCGCCGCCCCAGGGACCGTTTATTTGACAACCAACACCCCTGCCATACAAAGGTCGCTCCAATTGATTCGCTTCATATGGTGACTTAGTAGGGGTGCCCGGGTTCACGGGGTGAGGTTCGTCTATGGCTTGGCGGTGGATGCGTTTTCCCACCTACTGCATGGCGGGCCGGATCGGGAGAAACTGGTTGAGAGATAGGTAGCCTTTACCTCTCCAGCCTGGTTCTCTCGGCATATCACTTTGTACCGCAGTATGGTGGATTCGCACGTCTATCACTTCTGGAAACATTAACCGCCAGTTTCTAATCCTCCCCGCATACTATTTTCCTTCCCAGAACTTTCTCTTCTTCCTTTCTATAAAAATACTTTACACACAGCATCTCTGAAGAGGACGTAGGCTCTGAGGGATTTTTTCGGTAATGTAAAAAAAATAAAACAACTAAGAAAAGGGGGAAGTAAATGCGAAGAAAACACTTATTTTTACTTTTTTATTATTTTATTTCTTGCTACAGAGCAAACGCGTAGAGCAGCGATGGCCAACCGGTCCCATTAGTCCAGTCGATCGGAGGCACGGGTCCGGCCAAGTACTCGAACCCGCACCCCAAGAAGAACTCGGACCCGTAGCCGGACAAGAACCCGCACAAGAGCTGCGCGTATCATCTTGTGTGATTTTCAAATGCCGATCCATCATGTTATTGGACGTAATGACAAATTTTCTTAAAGAGAGGGGTGATGATTATCAGCAACTGTGTGATTAAGACTGGAAATGTGATTTGGCATTTTTAGCAGATTTTACCAGAAAACTAAGCATATATATATTTTTTTAATTTTCTTTATTCATTGCATAAATATTATGGTTACATTATTTGTGGATTTTTCGATCACCATGCTAGGCTGATGTGTCTGTTTGTGGCGAATTAAAACATACCCAGAACATAAAAATGGTTTTTCTTTGATTTTGTCGGCACACACATACAGTCTACAAATACAATTTTGTAGAAAAAGAAAATGTTTTCCTTTGAAATTTGTCAGGAGATAAATCCACAACTGGAATTCTACATTCTGAACACAAAACTGATTTTAAATTGAGCGTGAATCTGCTAGATGAGAGTGATACTTACTAAAGCTGGGGAGCTGTAGTTAGTATTACTCTCATAATGTGCATATGGTTTTTCTACGAATTACGAATTTTGAAGAATGGTTTCAAACAAAATTTTTAACTCCACTAGAAATATTTGAACGATTTTCTTCAAAATGCTTCCGTAGATTAATCCGCTGGAGTTTTGACAGATCATTCGGAACATGAAACTTGTTTTAACCTAAGAGTTAACTGCTCGCTAGTCCTCAGCTTAAATTGAAACACAGAACACGAAAATGGTTTTCATCCTATTTTTCTACTTGGATGATTTCTTTCGAAACACATCGATCCATGAAATAAAAAAATGGATAATTTTTTTACTAGGTATTATTAATATTAAAATTTTGGAAAGCAGGGACGCCCGGGTTCATGGAGTGAGGTTTGTCCTGATCTTGGCGGCGTATGCGTCTGCCCACCAACTGCGTGGCAGGCCAGATTGGGAGAGACTGATTAAGGAAGAACTGCAGACCTCTCTAGCAGGACTCTTGGAACATCGCCTTACCATGGGAGGGATTGACTCCTGAACACACTGACCCCGGATTCCTACCCCCCCTCATACCTTTTTCCTTCCTACTATTTCCTCTTTTTGCTGCCCCTTAAAAGTGCCGTCCGGGGCGGGCTAGCCTCCCCCCCCCCCTACCAACCCTTCTTAAAAAATCATAATTCGTGGGAAAACCATACGCATATTCTGAGAGTAATACTAATCAAATCTGGGGACTCGCAAGCATATTCAATTTTAATTTAAAACCAGTTTTTTGGTCAGAATGTAAAAATCCAGCTGTGGATTCATCTGCTGACACATATCGTAGAAAAACTTTACTTATTCGAAGTGCAGTTATAAAATTTTAGGGGCAGACTATGCATGTGCTGCCAGAATAAAAAAAAATCATTATCTTCTGAGCGTAGTTTTTATTCGCCGAATTCAGATTTAATTCAAACCATTTTTGTGTTGAAAATATAAAAGTCCTTTTGTGGATTCAGCTGCCGGCATATTTCGAAGGAAAATATTTTCTTATTCAAAGTGCGGTTATAAAATTCAAGTTGCAGAACATGCATGTGCTGCCAGAATCAAATAAAAACCTTTTTATATTCTGAGTATAGTTTTAAATCGCCACTAACAGATTTATTTTAGACCAGTTTTGTGTTCAGAATATAACAAAAAATTAAAATAACAAGTTGCAGATTTATCGTGTACCGAGTGAGGCTTAACATTTGAGTTACATAACAAATGCTGCAAAATTCTGAAAAATTGACTGTTCCGTATGAAAATATTATTTGGGGGACGCAGAATCAATTTTAATCTCTGCTTTGTGTTCTTAACTCAGTGTAAAAATTCAAAATGCAAAATCCTATTGCATGGATACCATTCTCGATTTCCAATAGCAGTTATAAATTTGTACCTCCCTTCTATAACATGATCTATCTCACTCCTTCCTCTCCTCAAAACGACCCTCCTCACAGCACCTTCAAGGATGACATAGACCCTGAGAGTTTTTTTCCTAAGGGAATGTTTTTCCCTCAGGGCCTCCTATGTGGACTAAATGTAAAAAAAATAAACATGATTTTTATTGGAAGAGTACTCAACACATGTGATTATAAAAATCGGCATAAAATGATGAGGTAATAAAAAAAAAGAATTTCAATTTACCCCCCCCCCCCCCCCCCCCCGGCGCTTGAAAATCTGCGGTTGAAGTACCGAAATAAGGGGGCGGCGAAATTTTTACGTTACGCCACTGGGTAGATCGGGTTTCGTCTGTGAATGGTAGATCATGAGTCTAATCAAGTTGGCCACCCCTGGCGTAGAGTTATAAATCGCGATTTGCGTTATAAAAGTATATATATCAGAGTAAGTTGCTCGTAAGTTTGCTTACTTGCGGAAGTTGCCTGTAATCCACATACTATTTTCTCTTCAATTCACTTGCTCTCACTTCACTTCACTCTCTCTTTACTTCTCTGTGGTAATCTCTCTTGGCTTCTTTTCACTTTTCACTCTTTTAAGTGTATTGTTTATTGTTTCTTCACATGGAATTAAATGTTTACAATTAAAAATTTAACCTCGATGGAACTAGCTTGTATTTAAGTACTTAGCGCTTTATACATTAAAATAAAAATACCTTTTCTGTGGTATTTTAAAATAATATGTTTTGTTTTAAATTTTATCTCATTTCATCCCGGGCTCCGCTCATTGTTTACCTTTCTTATAATTATTTACATAATCGTATTGCTTGAAACGTCCTAGTAAATATTGTTTTATCATGTCAACTTGAAAGTGATGATATACTTGTATCATTGTTTGTCATAATACAACATACTAACTGACACAGTCAAGAGTTGGTTCTCTAGGGGAGGAGGGAAACGTGATGTCATTTCAACCGGAATTAAGGTCTCTTACGGCAGTTAATGTTATAATAAAGCGTTGAATTATACGAGGCAGAAAAAATATATATCTCGAGAAGAACATTATTTTTTCTGTCTAAATGGTAAGACACTTGTACCAACCCCTACAATGTTATTACTACACCAAATTACAAATCGTAATATTAAATGTTTGAGAATACTTTTTTTATCACGTTTATATAAATTTACTAGATAAACCAAATAATGTCATTTTTGTTGATTAAAAAGAAAATGCAGATAATGACAATACTTATTAGAAAACTGGGTTTCAATTTTCTAAACGACAACCAATAT
This sequence comes from Limnephilus lunatus, assembly GCA_917563855.2. Classification (NCBI taxonomy): domain Eukaryota; kingdom Metazoa; phylum Arthropoda; class Insecta; order Trichoptera; family Limnephilidae; genus Limnephilus; species Limnephilus lunatus. The sequence goes on along the minus strand of OU830597.1, from coordinate 64,355,771 downwards.
TATTTTACATTATGTTAAGTCAATAAGAACAATAACAACAACTTACGAACGAGTAGTTAGGGCATTTTTATTTTTGAGTCTGACTGTTATGGATTCGATTTCTATGCAGCGCAAAAAAATTAATTGGTATTTTAAGTAATTACGTACGTATATTATAGAACCTTGGAGGTCAAGAACGGTAGTTTTAAATTCAGTAAATTTAAATGATTCATATCTTCAAGACATATAAGAATATAGAAAATGAAAAAAAATTATGGTCAGGGCAATTTTTTAATGGAATTTTGAAAAATTTGATAGATAATACAAAATGGGTAAACGTCTACTTTGTCGTAGTGAGATAACTTGATTAAATGTTTTCTTAATTCATTTTGGAACATTTTAAAATTTTCAAGAGCTTTACGATTGCACAAATATTTTTTTTAAATATGAACAAAACACAAGAGTCCCAATTTCTCCCAGCCATCTGGAGCGTATGGGATCCCTAATTGGAGTAGGTGGAAAGACTGAAAGTGGCGAGTGGAATGCAATGGGCAGAAGGAAGTTAGTTATATAGTCATTTAATTAGCGTTTTATTCTGAGCGACTGTCTTTCGCCACAATACTGATAAAATCTTCCTTCCTGAACTTATTAAACCAGTAGAAAATCTATCACCATTTTTTTATGTATATATTTTTTTATAAATTTAATAATACTATTATTTAATATCTAAAAACAGTTTATTGTAAACATTTTCTGTGAGTAATTATAAATACGCGTAACAGCTATTTCGCCCTCTGAAGGCATTATCAAACTGTGGTTGTACCACCTACAGACGATGTATATCATTTCAAGACAAGAACTTACGATGAAAAAATTCATTGCTTTTATTTTTATTACCTGCGCCCCTATTAACTTCCGCGTAATAATAATTACACAGCAGAGCTTGTTTATAATAAATCGTTTTTTATAGATTAAATAATTATATTATTAAATATATAAAAACAAATAAACATTAAAATGGAATTCTACAAAATAAACTTGATAACAATAAATATCTATCACTATTGTTAAAAATATCCACAGAATATACTAAAATGCTGTGTAAAAAGCCTCTTATGGTGTAGGTAATAATCTGTTTTTTTTATTCACGCTTAGCATATTTAAAAAAATGTTTTAGGTAAGTAAAAACTTCCGACCCTAGAATCCGGCCCATGCAAACCTACACGAATCTGGCTACTCGATATTGGAGATCCTGACACCCGGAACCAAAATTCATAAGTCAAGTAAGTCGTCCGTAAGCCCGGTTAAATATTGCGCAGTCCGTAGTGATTATCTGCGAATGCAGCTTCCAATAACACCAGCAGGGTTGCTGGAATTACGGTCTGATTTTAAGTTTTAATACTCGTGGGTTAAGCCGTTTCTCGCAAGTTTAGTCCGGCGTTAGTTATGGTTGCGGCGATTTTAAAATATGGGGATGAAGGGGTAAAGCTCTCGAAAGCGCTTGCTAATGATTAATGTTTTACTTCAGCTTAACATTTTTTATTTTATTTTCTCTTTTGTTGATGCGGTACCAAATGGGAGCTTTTATTGTTACCGTGACGATCCACGATTATGGTACCGTGACGGCACAAAAAAGCTTAAAATTTACGTTGTTTGCTATAATGATGCTGCAGCCCTTTCCCAAACATTAAATAATGGTGAGACAAAAGATCAGACACAAAATATATGTGTGTGTGTTTCCTCCAAAGTACTACTTTTTTCTTTTGGAGAAAACAGATATATCTTATTACGGCTTAGCTACGGCCACGGGAATTGCGTTTCATTTTCTTTATAAGTGTAAGGGAGATGTATTATAATGATTGTATGTTTCCTTTGGGGAGTGCAGACATACGTTCACGTCGTCTCATTTTCAACTGTTGTTATTTAGTGTGTAAGAAAGAGCTGCAGCATCATATGTGAACAAAAGCAATACCATCAGCGCATTTAATGTTTTTGTATTTTTTTAATTCACTCACACGTCATTATTACTCTTCTGTCTATATTCCATACTTTCAAAATTATCGTCACGGCTAGTAGTATTGTAGGGGTCTACGGAGATGTCACGGCCTTTTGCCATTGCCTTTTTTGTGCCGTCGCGGTACCGCAATCGTGGATCGTAACGGTAATAATAAACGCGCTCAATGGAGTTGTTTTGAAAAAAGGTTTTTTCTTGATAATTTTATAAAAAAAAAAGTATTAACTAATTTAATTTCCTGCCTAAAGCCCGTAAAGTAGCTACTTTGATATAGATATTTAGTATCTACTTGGTACAATAAGGATCCTTTGTAAAGATTCGAAACACCAGTATAATAAAAAATGCTTTTTAGAAGAAGTCATATTGTCAATTTCTAAGAAGAAAGATTTATTTTCGACGAAGGCTATTTTCATTTTTTTACGAAGCTAAGAAAACTTTGACCGTTTAACAGGCATTGTGTTCAAGCATGTCAAAGGATTTTTGTTATCACCAAATAATTTTACTTTTATAAATAAAACTGCGTAACCAGATGCCAAACCTTGTCAACATAAATTATTTAAACAAATTCAGAACATACAACGACTTATTGATCAAATTATAGCATGTTTGGTTCGAAATAATCTTAAATGATGAATTATTTACATTGTGTAGTTAAAGCATCACAAGATTAAGGGATTTGTTCGAGGCTCACATTTTAATTATTACCCATAAATTCGTAACTTCAGTTTTTCAGGCTGATGCCCAAGGTGTGTAAGTTATCTTTGTTTAAAATTTAAAAAAAAGTATTTATTCATTATGATATTTTCTTTTAAAAAGTTTCGAAAATTTTGTTAAATATTTTTCAATTATGAAATTAACGGTTAACTCCCAATTTTATTTTTTAGGGAATGAATTAGTTACTTTCCGAGTGATTCGTTTAAAAACATCTGACATTTTATTAATAGGTTTAATAATTATTAATAAATATATACCCCACGGAAAGATCAATTTTCTCAGACCGCTACGGCAAATTCGACCGCAGGTCCGGCCAATATGCCTGGCCGCGCGTAAAATATTTTTACACACGCCTTCTTTACTTACATCGTTAAGATTTCGAAATTATTTTAGAGCATTTTCTACGGAAAATTCCACCATAGGTACGTCATATACGCCGGGGCCAGACGCCGCAAACTTGTGCAATTGCGCACTCCTTCTTCAGATTCCAACTGTATATTATTAGAGAATTGTGACCACTTAAATTGAAAAACGTTGTATAAACGAATGTAGAAAACAACGACTTTTTTATCACATTGTTTTTTTTTTTTTTTTTAAATTTATTTATCTATATAAAGTATATTAATTTAGGGTTTTTCGATGCCTGTCTCAGTAGCATATACCTACCTGTATCGAGACAGGGATAGATATTTAAGGTAAAAATCATATTATTTTTATACATTGTAGCAGGTTTGTTTGGAGAATTTGTTTCAAATGATGAATTATTTAAATAGAAAGGTAAAATTGAAAAATGTCTATGGCAGAATAACTAGCATCTAGATTATAATGAAAATTAATTATTTATGTCGTTTAGTTGTAAACAAAGAAAATGAACTACTAATATTTGATGAAGATTTAGGTACATACATTTTAAGCAGAATAAGATAGAACAGAACGGAATTGAATTTGAATATTTTACCAATTTTAGCAGTAATACACTTTTCATTTATGTTTGTTTAAATAATTTTACCTTTTCATGAAATATTAAATATATTAAAACATACCTGCGGTGCGACGTAATATGCGTAAATAATATATTACAAAATGGCTTGTAAAATTATAATAATAAAACTTAAATTAATTAATAGAAGTAGATGTGTTGCCGAGAGTCCAGTAGACATACCTTAGCTGGCCGTTTATATTAGCTCTTTGATTCGTACATACATTTTTGAATGGCAATCCTTTTATGAATATAACGGATCGTGTATTTTTATAATAATTTATTAAAATTAAACGAGGACTCGGTTTGACTAATTGCTTACGAATATCAATTAGCAAAAACCCATGAAGAAACCTCGGAAAAATTGTGAAGTCGTATTTTATAGCTGGTAAAAATCTAATTTAAAGTTTAGCGAAGAAAAAAAAAGTAGTTTGAATAGAAATGTGCGTTTAAAGTGAGCCGCGGTGAATTAACGAGGCAGGCGATTGCACAGAGCGGAGGTCGCGGCGCACTTGCTCTGAAGATGGCGGGGTAATGAAACCTTAATAATAAGAAATTATGGTTTATTTAAGATGAATGAAACCTAAAATGCAGTCTAAAATAATATAAAAACGCCGGCAAAGTATATTATTTTATTTCTGGTATCCAGGAAGATTCTAGACTTTTAATTGGATTCATATACTGTATGATACCTCTTTCACTTATAATTTCCAAACAGCTCGGGAAGTTTTGAGATTAAAGGTTGATCACTTCCTCAAAAAGGTTCGTCCCTGGGGTAAGGCCAACCTGGCCAGTGTCAACGTCTCAAAATTCCAGGCATGTCTGATTTCGGTAAAGAGGGAGATCAGTGCAATTTGATGGGAACACCCTCCCCAATAAAGACTCCATTAAAATGCTTAAGGTAAGTACATACATCAGACCTGGACAAGTATCGGGGCTCCACAGAAGCCCGAGTAAATCTGGCTTCCAAGAAACTAAGCGTCCTGCATATCCAAGTCCTGCAATCTTAAGTAAGCCCAACAATTAAGTTTGGGAGGCAACTCTGGGCTGGAGCCACAAAATCCTTGAAAAACCTACTTGATTCTATGCAAAGGAGGGCGGGCCATCTGACAGACAATCCGTTAATCGTAATGGATAGACGTAACGAAGGCATGCTGATTATGTTATACAGGTATTTTAATAGAACCTGCTCTACGGAGCTAGCACTAGTGAGACTCGAAGGACACGACCGGATCACCCATTCTCAGCTGATCTTGGATTGTGTACCGCAGCGACGATCCACATGTGAGTCAACGCAGCTCGACATCGCGCAAAATTTCATTCAATTTACGAGACTGACCGACCCGATAATTTTTCAGATTATGCTCTTAACCAGTTTTTAAATAATGATTTTCAATTCTACGTATGTAAGTTTTTATTTCAAATTGTTTTGGGTGTCGTCGATACTTTAAAAATGTCATTATTGAAAAAAAACAAACTGTGCTTCAGACCACACAACTAAAGTAAAACTTCTGCTCCATCTATATGATAGGAAGAGAGAAAGAAAATGTGTGCTCGCATCTCTCTTTTGCACCTAAAGTAATATACAAAGCGTTTGCCTCACTTTTCATAACTCTCTCGTCACGCATTCGCCAGCTTACCCCCCAAGTCAAGCGTGCGTAAAGAAGTTTTAGTTCAAAAATATTTTCGAACAAATGGATAGAATTATTCTTGGTCTTCTTGAGTCGATCTGGGGTACAACTTGGAGGGTGAATATTGCCCTGTTGATAGCTAACTTTTGAGTGAAGAGAACGCCAGGAGAAGAAGTTGAGTATTCAAACCGTAAAAATGATAATCGATCAGAAGCATAATACTGGAATAACCGTACCCACAAGACAATAATAAAGAAAAGTAGCATCAATGGGGGAGAAGGACGAAAAACAGGTTTGTGGGATTGAAAAAATTATATGTGTGGCGACCAGAGCGGTCGCCCCCTTTTGCCACAATCCTTGCGCCGCCACTGATACAGCCAGCGCATTCTCGAAATGTACATACTGCCTACATTGTAGTGTTTCACGCCGCGCACGGCTAAACATTTCGGGAAGCGCAGCGAAAGGCCTCGACTAACAGCCGTCACATTCTTACGGCCGCGGAATGTTCCAGAGGCTTCTCCGCTTTGCGCGGTGGCTCAACATTACTTGACGTTCCGGGTACTCACACGGTCGGCTATATAAAGCGCAGCGACACCGCGCTAGTCAGTCAGTCAGTTCCAGTCATTAGTATCAGTAACATCACCAACACATAGACAGTGCATAAAGTGATATCGTTCCAGTGCGGTACCGGCCAGACTCTCGGCGACCCACTGCCGACTGTGCCGGTGCCTCATCAATCTTCAACAAGCGACACCGCCATCTCCGCGACACCGCGTCGAGCATCCATCCTGGACGTCAAGGTCATCTCCACCAACACGGTGCGCAACTACATGCTGGCGACATGCAGACACGAGTTCTGCTACACCACTGCATCACCGACCTTCATCACATGCATCACTTACGAGCAGCATCATCATCATCGCTCCTGTCTACACCGTTACTTACCTCCAAACTTACCATCGCTACGTAGCAGCAATAAAGTCTGACTCATACATCGACTGACGTCTTTTCATTCAATCGTCCCCCGTCTCTGCCGATCGCTGCCCGCTCCCTCATATGTAATAATTATATTATCTAACAAAAATACTTAAAAGTAAAAAATATAGAGAAGGCAAAAAATTATGTTAAACCTATGCTCAACAAACAAAAACTATTTTTAAAAATTGTGAGCAAAATTTTACGATCAATTATTATTTGCCAAATTTTACCTCGTATTAAAGTGGATTTAAATCCTCGCTAGGAATGTGGATTTGAATGGCTGTTGAGGGGAATTTTTCCAGCTTTATTTTTTTTCCTTGTTTTCAAATCAAATTTGAAAATTTGCAGTCGTTCGGCGCCTAAGCTTGCAATTTTCTCAATTAGCGCAATTAATTATCAGACTACCACTCTGCGGAGGGGTGGCCGCTAACAATTGGAATTGTTTTACGTTCCCGCGTTCCAGTGAGAAACTTTTTAATTTGAAACAGTTCGACTTTCGCGAATCGGGAACCGGGAACGAGAAAGAATTATGTCAACAATAGGTGTCGGAAAAATATCAAATTAACCAATTAAATAAGTTTTTAACACCATGCAAACATATCATATATCATATATTTTTCTTATTTTTTTTATTTAAGCGACCATATAAAATAATTCCATAAGTATACAAAATATAATGGGGAAGTAAGGTAAAGATATTGTATTTCTTAGTCCTCCTCACTAGGGGTTCCTGTGCCGAGGCGGACAAAATTTTTTTTATTACAGTTTATTTATCTTCTAGGTCGTTTTTAGTGTCTTCATAAGGGTGTTATCGTTGACCTCTTTCAGCCATATTTTTATTCTTGAGCCATATTTTATTTTTACTCATTAAATTTTTTTATTAGTTTTATGTCTTGGGGAAGAATGTTATGGAGTTTAGATGCAAAATAAGTGTATTTTCTTTGTCCGAATATGGTTTTATAACATGGAATGTTTTTTATATCATTTTTAATTGATCTAGTCACTAGAAGGCGTTCTAATTGGTACTTTCAGTATGGTCTTTATGATTCCTTTTTGAACTGTATTCAGGTTTTGTATGTATTTTTGTGTAGTAGATCCCCATCCTATCATTCCATATTCAATTCGAGAATGACATAACGCATAGTAAACCTTTGTTTACTACATTTCTTAGATTTTTGAAGAAATATGTAAGTCTTGTGAGTTTTTCAGTAATACCTTTGATTTGTAGATCCCATCTAAGATTTTCATCAATTATTACTTTCTCCTACCGATGGTTAGCTGTCATAAAGGAAATCTTTACTTTTCTAACTCATCAATTTGTAATCTCTCATCTCATCAATTTGTATCAATTTAATTATGTACTAAATAGAAATCAAAATTTATTCGATCTTATTTTTTCTGATAAAGTTAACATTGATATATATAAAGCACCAGGTTTAACCAAATTGGATCACTATCACCCTTCATTTGAAATTATAGTGAAACAAAATAAAGATCAATTCTTAGAAATGAATAGAAGTGATTCAAAATATAACTTCAGTAAGGGAAACTTTGATGAATGTCGACAGGATCTATTGTCTGTTAATTGGATAACTCTTTTTAAAAATAAAAATGTGAATAACATGGTAATCTTATTTTATGAAAAATTGTGGGAAATTATTGACAAATACTTTATAAAACATGGTACTAAAACAAAAAAATCAATATCCTGTATGGTTTAATCAGCAATTGATTGTCCTTCTTCAGAAAAAAAAAACAAAGTTAGACTTAAGGTAAAAAGACATGGTTACGAGTCAGATTATTTGGAATTCTCTTATTTAAGGAAATTTACAAAAAAAATACAAAGCGAATGTTATAAATCATATATCAACTCTGTCGAAAGTGCTCTGCAAGATAACATAAAATTATTTTGGTCATCCTCAAAATCATTACGAAAAACTAATTTTATACCTAAAGTAAAGCATTTTGACGATATTTCCGCAAATGACGGTGAAAATATAGCAAACATATTCTCTAAATATTTTTCATCTGTTTATACCAAGTCGGAATCATCTACTAATGATTCAATGCCAAACATAACTGAACACAATCAAAGCAATTTGGGTAAAATACATATTAGTGCAGATGAAATAAAATGTTTTTTGAGTAAAATAGATCCCAATAAGGGCCCAGGACCTGATAATATTCCTCCTTTTTTTGTTAGTTGCTGTTCAGACTCTTTATGTTTACCGCTTTTTATTATTTTTTTAATGCATCCCTTACCACGGGAACTTTTCCCGATCTGTGGAAAAAAGCACATGTGATACCAGTATTAAAATCAAGAGACCAATCTTTAATTAAAAATTATAGGCCAATCAGTATACTATCCTGTTTTGCTAAGGTTTTTGAATCTTTGATATACATAAATTTTTTTTTTCACATTTTAAGCCTCTTTTCTGCACTAGGCAACATGGGTTTGTTCCTCAAAGATCGATCAACTCAAATCTTTTGGAATTTTGTAATTATGTTTATAATTCTTTTAATGATAGATTACAAGTAGATACAATTTATACTGATTTTCAAAAAGCTTTTGATAAAGTTAACCACTCCATCTTACTAAAAAAACTTGAACAAATTGGAATACATGGAGATTTAAGTTTGAACTATTACGCTGGGTGAAATCATATTTGTATAACAGAACTCAATGAGTTCATATTAATGGATACAAATCATTCCCTATAGTTGTAACTTCTGGTATACCACAGGGTTCAAATCTTGGCCCCCTGCTTTTCTTATATTCATAAATGACCTTGGCTCAAAATTAATTAAACTGTGATTATGCTTTTTTCGCCGATGATCTTAAAATTTTTCGTAAAATTAAGTCTGTTACCGATCATCAGCTGCTTCAAAATGACCTCGATACACTCAATAACTGGTGTACTGTCAATAATATGCACTTAAAAGTTTAAAATGTTACATTTTAAACTTTACTAGAAATAGACTTATAAAGGATTTTTCTTATGATATCAATAATAATATTATTCTCAAAAAAGTTTCTTCAATAAGGGATCTAGGAATCACTCTTGATTCTAAATTCATATTTGATGTACATTTTTTTTTATTTTTTTTTTTAAAAAGAAAGACAAACATTCCCGGGTTACGAATAACCCAACAATGTTTGAAAATCTCCTACTACCACCACAGAAAGCCGAAAATGTTGCTTGTGTTGTGATGGAGGACTTAGCTAGCCGAGGAATTGAACATGCGACGCCCGGGTGGGACCCAAGCGCTATGCCCACTCAACCACTGACCGGTCAAATACATATTAACAACATTAACTGCAAATCATTAAAAATGATGGGATTTATTCACAGAATATGTAAACCTTTCAAAGATCCTCGATCAATTCTAACTCTTTACAATGCCTTAATTAGAAGTAAACTTGAATATGGAAGCACTATTTGGAATCCACATTACTGCAAATATGAAAACATTGTAAAATCAGTCCAAAAAAAATTACTAAGAATGTTTTCCTTCAAATGTGGACTACACGATCATCTCAGATCATACGATGTACGTCGTGATTACTTCAAGATTGATACACTTAAAACTAGAAGGCAATTGACTGATCTAATATGTTTACATAAAATTATTCAAGGCCATATTGATACTAAATTATGTCTTAACAGTATTAAAATTAATATCCCCAATTCCCATTGTTTAAGACGCCATAACATTTTTCATATTAATACATTTAAAAATAATATCGCCTACTTCAGCCCTCTGACCCAGATGTGTCGACTGTATAACAAGATGGAGTGCGCTGATGTGGATATTTTCGTTGATAATTTGTACAGATTTAAAAAGTTCTGGCGCTGTTAAAAAGTACTAACTAATTATATTGTGTGAATTGTCTCTCTATGCATGCTCGCGTATTTCATACATCTTTTACCACTCATTGTAATGTGTTACTTGAGTCACCTTGTATATGTATATAATTCTGTATTTTTATTAGTGATGTTTTTGTTTTTCTAATTGTATTTATTTGTATTTCATTGTACGTAATTGTATATTTTTAAAATTGTGTAATAACTGAGTTTTATAACTGGATTGTACTCATGTAAATGTAAACGTCTGTAAAACCCAGTATAAATACATAAATAAACTACAGTTCACTAATAACTCAATGAAACTGCACTAATTTCTGATATTTTAGCTAATGAAAACAAGAACGTTAAATTGGGTTGAATGTTATTTTTTAAATTTAATTAATTTAAAAATAATACATGCTTAGAAGGTTCGTTTTATTTGCGGCAAGCTCCACACTGGAAGATTTTGGAGACGTGGCCAATACCGTGGCCTCGGGAATCATTTATTGGATAACCAACACCCCTGCCATAGGTCACCCCAAGTGGTTCGCTTCGTTTTGTGACTTAGCAGGGGTGCCCGGGTTTGTGGGGTGAGGTTTGTCTGGGTCACCAGCTGAATGGTAGGCCGGATCGGGAGAGAATGGTTGTGGAAGTCCTTTTGACTTCTCCAGCCGTACTCTCTGGGAACATCGCCTTGCACCGCAATGAGAGGGATGGATTCATACATCTGTCTCACCGACACGCTGACCCCCAGATAGTCCTATGCACCCCTAATACCCCTTTGCTTTCCAGAACTTCCTCTCCTTCCTTTTGTAAAATGACCCTCCACACAGCAAACCCAAATATGACATAGGCCCTGAGGGGAATTATTTTCCTCAGGGCCATTCCTGTATGGAGCTAAGGCAAAAAAAATACTATCAGTATCCCCCTGCTTAAAGATCACTAATCAGAATTGAAAAGTTGCGTGAAATGGCTTTAGTCATTTTTGGTTACGAGATCTGAATAGCCAGGTAGGTACTTCCAAACCTTGCTTTTTTCCATTTCTTTTTCTTCCCTAGTTCATTCAGCTTCACTATCGAGGATACCAAAGAACCACTAATAGCTACAGATAGTTGGGGCTCTTGTGGAGTATTCGAATAAATATTAAATTATTAGTTAATTAATAAATAAATACCTATTAGTTAACTGTCGTTAAGTGTGGACAAGAAAAAATTTCAGTTAGTTAGTGACTATCCTTTATTTAGCGCAGCAACAAAGATACCTAACTTCTGAAAAATAAATTAGAAAGACATATTTTCTGTAACCAACGCTTTGACGAAGAATACTTCACCCGGGCCGGGCGCCGTGAAAATGTGACTTTCAAAATGTAAATTTTCTGGTCTAGGAATGTCGGGCAGATGGTGGAAGACATTTTAAGGGTAATAAGAGTAGCTATGTAACTTAATTGATAAATTCTAATCCCTCATTCTCCGCTCGCCTGTGGTCGGGGAACAATTAGGGTCTTTGGAACCCTTCCAACCGAGGCAGGAACACTCCGCAGGATTCTATCGCCTTGCGGTGTTTACCTACAGACCGACACGGCCGTGTTTTTGGCAGACCCGAGTTACTCGATCAAGTAACCATGTACTACTTCTTGTAGTTTACCGGAAAGATGCACAAACACCAATTTAAGGTGAAGAATGTAAATAAGGTCGTTTGAATATTACGTAAACATTAACTTCTTTTTCTTTGATATGAATAATACATACGTCAAAATACCACGTCTTTACAAGAAAATTATATTTTCCACCCAACCTTGCTTCAAATTTTGGTATTTGTTTCGTACTTAAAAATTGAAAAAAAAGGAACTTATAAATTGTTATATCAATATAAAGGCCAACATAACTCGTAAAAGACGTCGCTCTCTGAAAAACCCCATTTCTTCTATAAATATGTGCCCTCTGGTTGGAAAAAGCGGTAATCCATCCTATTCCAAAGGGACCGGGTTTAGCACCGAGGACTTGTCAAAAAACTGCTGGATTGCCGGCTTTTTGAGAGAGAAGTCGATTCAGACGGTAGTCGATGGTTTCACCTCTTCCTCACACTCGATAAATGCTGGCGTCCCGCAGTAATCGGTTCTGTGTCCGACTTTGTTTTTGTTGCACATCAACGACCTTTTGTCATGTGCACCTGTTCATTGTTACGCGGATGACAGTACAGTCCATGATAGCTTTTTGTTTGACAAGCCCCCAAAGGGCTCACAAACTCCAACGGCTCGGAAGGCTTTGAAGCAAATAATGGATGGTTACCTCGAGAGTGTTTTTTTTAAATAAAAATAAAAAACTTATTTCTCTCGAATGTTGGGATGGTACACAAATTATACAAAAACTGAATCATTTTGAAGGTTGCCAAAATTGCACAAAATCACCTGACATTCAACGCAGAAAATAAAAGTTTTAAACTTAAAGATAATGTCATTTTTACTTTAATTTTATTTCCTGTTAAGCGCTCCCGTAAGTCCTTTAATTATTATTTATTTATTATTATGAATAGTACTACACTTTTATTTTATTTATACGCGTGCGTGCGACCAAGGAATCTTTTTCATTGGATTAATACTCAGAAATCTACTTAGTACATATACAAACCTTAATAATGTAATGTTCAATGATCTGTCATTCCGTACCGGGGCTACAGTGATTTGTTTGTTTGTTTTTCATTCTTCGGTCGAATTCTGAAAGTCGCCATAACTGCAAAGGTTCGATATTTTGGAACGGAGAAAACGTTTTTTATTAGGATATTTTTCATTCCATATTGTTTGTACATACTAAGATTTCATTATTTTTGATAATTTTCAAAATTTGTAAAACCATCATCTTTTTCTTGTATTATAATTCTTCTTTCCAAATGTATTTAGTATGGTCGCGTGACCGAAATAATAATCATTTACATTAGAAATCTCCTCCACCTTCCTTTATTTTTGTCGTTCACCATTGTCACTGCTTTTTTCTTTGTGTAAAAAAATGTTATTTTTAATGATTGATTGTGGAATTGAATTGCTGTTACCTTAACAAAAATCAATTCCTCATTGCAGGTAAAACGTGTGTAAATTACGTGTTATTCATTATAAATGTTCGTTTTGAAAATTTTATGCGTGAAAATTAATTTTTAAATTTATTTTAATCAATGCGTTGTTTTGAGATTCTTACTACCGTGACAATCTCATTAAGGAACCTTTTCCGTACAGAAATTCTACCCATGTCGTTTTTTTTATTCGTATTCTGTATACAAGGGTCATAGATATGACTGATTAAAGCTTTCAAAATACAATATATTTACTTAAAAAATTATTCTGGAAAATTATAAATTTGTACAAAGTAAAGCATCCAATATCTACATCTGTCTTAAAGTGAAATCACACACTACAATATATGGAATGAAATCTCTGAACTATATTGCCTACACAGTATTTAATTCTGTTCCAGTTGTGTATAAAATTAACAAAAAATTTCATAGTTCCTAATGCTTCAAGAATATTTTTTAAGTACATTTAAAAGGGAAAAGACATAATTGTCTTGTACTTTTTTCGTTTCTATTTTCTATCATTTTCTTTTCTCAGTATTTGTAATCATTCACATAATTTGCGATTAATTTATTTATTTTGATTTTTTTTTCTCTCGGTATTTGTTTTGCTAACCCACTCGTTTTATTTATTGTTATACTGAATAATAATAATATAAATAATAATATTTATTAAAAAATTGAAACTGAATTCAACTGCAAACATGTGAAACTTGACTACCAATTACTTCCTAGATATTGTAAGTTCATCCCATCCCAAAAAAAATTGTATTCCATCGGGATTACTCGAGCAAAAAATAAAAATAGTAAAAAACACGGTAGTCATATAATGAAAAAGTCAAGAGTCATTTACTTATTTCAAGGTATCTGAGCAGGCCAATGAAACTTTATTTCTGTTTCCCTTTTTTTTTTTTTTTTTTTTTTTTTTTTTTATTGAAAAATTTTTCTTTCGGTACAATACAATAGATACATAAATAAAATGAAAGTATATAAAAGCTTAATGCAATTATAATTATTACAATTATATAATATATATTTTTAAATTATTCTCCCATAATAAGCAAATGCTTGTGTGTACGGGAGGAAGTATTATTTGTTTGGTTATTTTTTTATTTTTTTTTATTGTTGTTTTTATTTATATTTAGTACTTTGAAATTTAGTTTATGTAAATAATAAGATAAATGTATGTTTATATAAATATATAAATTCTTATTATTATTATTATTAATAATAATAAAAATTTTTTAAGCTGGAGATCACGGACTAAAAGACTGTCAAAACAAAAATGAAGTGCCAAAGTGCATAAACTGCACAACTAACAACCTGATAAAAAAGAGTTCTTATCCAACAAATCATAAAGCCAACAACGAAGAATGCAAACAACGCATAAAAATGTTACAATATGCAAAGGAACGAATCGACTACAACTAAACATGGATGATTACATTACTAAAAAAATCGACGAAAACTGCAATATATCAGAAGAAATATGCGAAAACGTTACCGAAATTAACAAATGGTGCCATAATACTGATTCAGCTTTTATAGTGTTAAACATGAACATAAGAAGCCTTTCAAGAAATCTAGATGAATTATTAATAAACATAAATAATTTAAACATATCACCGGTATGCATAGGGTTAACTGAAACACACTCCAACAGCGATCAATACATAAGTGCGCTACCCAACTACCGAGGAATTGCAACCAAAATATCTATAAACAAAAATAGTGGAATAATTATGTTCGTACGCGACGATTGTGAAGTGATAAACACAGAAGAAGTTATTATTGAATTTGTCAACTGCTTAAAAATAGATATCAAATTTAAAAATTCTATTTATAGAATCATAACAATATATCGTACACACAAATCAAACATAACGAATTTTACAAATGAACTTTATCTATACCTGAATAAATTAACAAAGATTTTTACGATTATATGTGGAGACTTTAACATAAACATTTCAAATACTAATAATTCATTAGAAAAAAATAACTTCTTGAACATGATGACGCATCACAACTTCAAATCATGCATTAATAACTATACCCGAGAGGTACCAAATCAAACGCCATCTTGTCTAGACCATATTTGGTGTAATGTAAATCTGAATTACATAAAAAATATCAAATCTATGATTTGGAAGATAAACATAACTGATCATCACGCAACCATTTTTAACTATGAAACTAAAAATAAAAATAAAAACATACATAAATTAAGTACTACAAAAACCACTTTAAGCTACCAACTATTAGAAAAATCACTCTCAACAGAAAAATGGACTGAAGTAATAAACAATATGTGCGCTAATGAATGTGCATATTTATTTGAAAAAAAATTATCAGAACACATTTCAAATGCCTCTGAAATTAAAAACTTGCATCAAAACACAAAAACAAAAAAAATTAAACCCTGGATCACTAACGGATTAGTAAAAGCAGTTAGGAAAAAAAATAAACTTTTCAAACTAGCTCATCAACCGAATGCTAAAAAATCAATTATTTCATATTACAAAAAATATAAAAATATCTTAACAACTTTAATTCGAAAAACGAAAAATAGCTACTACTCCCAAATAATTATAGAGGCCAAAAATAATAATAAAAAAATTTGGACTACAATAAACGAAATAATAAATAAAAATTAAAAGAAAAATGGTATATCCGAAATCTCAGATGGGAAAAAAACGTATAATGTCCAAATCGAAACTAAAAAATGCTGTAATATCTTAAACAACTATTTTGTAAATGTTGGAAAAAATCTGGCTAACGCTATAAAAACATGTCCCAACAATAATAAAAATAATCCCCGCACTACCCAAGAATCCCAACACCAATATAATAATTTCAACAAAATAACAGAAACTGATGTTGGAAAAATAATCGATGATTTAAAGGGGGGCTCTGCTCCCGGTTACGACAACATAGATGTAAACATATTAAAAACAATGAAACAATATCTAACTTGCCCATTAACTCATATAATAAATACAAGCCTTATAAAAGGTGTATTTCCAAACAATTATAAAAGAACAATAATAACACCGATATATAAAGCAGACTGCCCTAAAGACCCACAAAATTACCGACCTATATCCCTTTTATCAAATATATCAAAAATATTCGAAAAAATTGTAAAAAACCAAATCTGGGCCTTCTTAGAACAACATCAAATTATAAATTCTAAACAGTATGGTTTCAAAAAAAACACCAGCACCCAAGATGCCATTGCGAAAATAACAAATTATATATACACCGCCCTAGATTCAAATGAAAAATGCATTGGAATATTTATTGACCTTAAAAAAGCATTTGATAGTATATCTCATACTAACTTAATAAAAAAAAATCAAATCAATTGGAATAAATGGAATGGTGTTATCCTGGATTGTAAGCTTTTTGGAAAATAGAACACAACAAGTAAAATTATTAAATGAACTAAGTGATTCTCAAAGTAGTAACTTCTCAATACCACAAGGCACAGTTCTAGGACCACTTTTGTTCATATTATATGTAAATGATATATTTGAAGTTGCTAAATACGGGGAAATAATATCATATGCAGATGACACAGTGCTTCTTCTAAAAGCAAACACGTGGTTAGAACTGAATAAAAAGGCTAACACGGACATAAACGAATTAAAAACATGGTTTGACAATAACCTACTAACGTTAAACTCTAAAAAAACACATTATATACCATTTTTCATAAAAAAACCAAACACGCCGCATGAAATTAACATAAGGATCCACTCTGCACCAAACACTCAACAACACCACTGTAACTTACTGTGTACTCATATTGAAATGAAAACTTCAACCAAATATCTAGGAATTACTATTGACCAATGTCTAAAATGGATACCGCATATAACCAATCTTAAAAACAGAGTACGAAAATTGACCTATATTTTTAGCTGTTTGAGACACATTCTAAATAAAGAACTACTGAGAATGACGTACTTCGCTTTCTGTCAATCCATAATCCAATATGGTATAATAGGATGGGGTGGCGCCTATAAAACTCACACACAATCTCTTTACATTGCGCAAAAACTAATAATTAAAATAATATTAAAAAAATCATTTTTATATCCATCAGAACTCATATTCAAAGAATTTAAAGTCAGAAAATTAAATACTCTTTTTCTGTATCACTCAACCTTACAAGTCTACAAAGAGGATATCCTAAACAAAACTATACCTTTCAAAAACACAGCAAATCTCAGGCAAAAATACATGTTACCAATTCCCATTTGTAAAAAAACTTTAGGCCAACAAAACTACAAATACTTGGGAACAAATTTCTTTAATAAATTACCAGAAAATATAAGATCCCATTGTGACAGTTTCAAAAATTTCAAAACACAATTAAAAAAATATACTGAAAACCTTAACTAAAAAAAAAATAATAATAATAATAAAAATTTATATATTTATATAAACATACATTTATCTTATTAATGTATGTTTATATAAATATATAAATTTTTAACAAATATATTAAATTTGGTCGAAGCTATAAAATTATAAAATATATAAAATTAATAAAATATATTTTTTTTCCTAAATATTACTTATGTAGTTGTTGTATCTGTCAACGAAAGGAATTGTATGTTTTTTACTTAAAATTATTTCTGTTTTAAATTTTTTTATAGTTGCAGGCCATTGAGAGATGAAACAAACAAAAAAACTCTATTTTTTTAATTATTAAAAATAATTTTACCGTCGAACTTAAATCAGTGGAAGATGATAATAAAATTACTGTTTTCAAATATTGAATGCACAAATACAGACCCGAACTCAAGGTTCGTAGAATGTTAAATACACACGAATCTTGATCGAACTTACAAAACTAGAACTTACAATTTACATTGCATTTTTAAATTATGAAAATAAGTATACCTACTTCTTGAATGAAAATATGAATGTATAAGTCTGATTGCTTCAAAAATAAATAGGGCATACAAGGCCTCTCTGACTGTGATCTGAAACCCACCCTCCAGCTTAGGGATAGGGATCTTGAACCTTGGATCTATTAATCCGGGGGTTTAAAAGTGATTGCTTTGTAATTATTTAAGAAGGACTCATTGATGCGAGAAATCCCCTTGCCTGAGTTATCCAGAGTTTTGGTAACATTAATGGCCTGCAAAGGCTTCACTATCAAAAGGTACTCATGCACAATATCTCTCTCAAACAAATATTAGAATTAGCTCTAGTTTACATATTTTGCCTTAGGTGTCTGCTTTTGTCATTGTAGATAACACACATTTTTTAATAATAGTAATATCTGCAAGGGAACTTTTTACTTCTAACAACTTACGTAAAAAAAACAAAAAAGTGGGAAATAATGACAAGCATTCTAATATATTCATTGAGGAGCGTTTTCACAAAGAGACATTTACACAAACACTTTTTTTTCGTTAGAGAGAAGTTATGTAAATTATCAATCTGGGTTAGAATTTTACTATAATCATTAGACACACATTCGATTAACGGTTAGACTGGATAAATAATGAGAAAACTCAGTACATTATTTGTGTAAAAACGTCTTTATAAAGAAGTCGAGTTTTCACAAAAAAAAATCCTGGTCAAATGAATACATGAGCGTAATAGTTCCGTCCAAATTTATGAACAAAAATATTTTATGAAATGTAAATAGAATCAGATTGCTGAATATGAGATAAAAAGAGACAGGACTGCTGAATAAAAGTTTAAAGATATATGTTGAAATGAAAAAAATGTTATGCGCACTTTAAAAATCATATTTTATAAACGATGAAATGTAACCTTGTACACATTAGTTTAAATACCAATGGCGTATAAACTAATAAAATTTAAAAAAAAATGTATTTTATCTTATTATTTATTTTGTTTTTATGGTTCGCTTTATTAAGGTACACACAGCTTTTCAGCCTTTATGCACGCTAGTGCATGGAAGATATATTATAATTTATGTCATATATGATATCATAGACTATCCTAGGTACTGCTAATACTGAAGAAATAACCAAGTAGAAGTGCATTATAGGCGTGTCCAGTGTCCACAAAGTAAGGTCTATTTTCGAACAATTTTCATGAAATTTATCGGACTACTTGAAATAGCATTTCATTCCTTTTATTATTAATTATTTTTTTAATTTCATGCCCAGCTAGGCTTTTACATGTAATTTTTATTTTTATTTATTACAAATAACATCTTGATAAACATAACAAAATCAAGACAAAATCTAAAACAAAATCCAAAAAAAAAACCGAAAACAAAACAAAAGTCAATAACGAAATAAAATAAAAACAAAATACTCCACCATGCAAGTTGGAGAAATAGTATACTCTGAAAGTTACAATACATTGGTAAGATAAGTTGAAGCGGAGCTACGTAGTTTGTTTAATTAAATGTAATGTTCGCCTTTCCGATATGAATTGGGTTTTTGACATAAAATATAGTCGAATTCATTAGCTTATCTGGAACCTGGGAGTTAAAATTAATATAGGTACTTATAGTTTTTTTTTGAATTAGTACCTTCCTAAATAGCATTTGATACCGAAATAAATTACAATCATGATTTTACCATTGTAAAGATATATTTATTTTTAATATCTTAGTGGGATCCAGAATATTGTATCAATTCTCTTTACGGCTGAGTTTCCAAGTAACGGTTAGGTCAGAAATGGTGTAGTTTGTTAGTTGCGGGAACTTTAAGGATACCACTCGGGTATGTGAACCCTTCATCTGAACATCAAGCACGTTAAACTCTATGCGTTCCCCCGAAGAGCAGAATGTGGGTGTTTCCCAGAACAGAGGCTATCAAACTGAGAGCTCCGTTTTAACCTAATTTTCTATTACTAACACAGTCATGTCGTCATACGAGAGGTTTTAAGGCAGCTATCAACGGTGATTAAAAATAAATTCACCAAGAACTTTTATTGGGTAAATACGAGTAAAGAAGAAAGGTATAAATCGTGTGATATGTCGTGAATTTGACTTTCTGTGTCGGAAAAAATTATCTTTTTTTTTTTAAATGTTGTGCGGACAGTTCATAGACCAAGATAAGTTTAAAGGGTAAGTGTAAATTTCAGGCACTCACTTAATTTCAGGCAACTCAAACTTATACAAGTTTGCGTAATCTAAAATCTTGGAGAGTCGCCTTTTATTCCTATGAAATTTTTTTTTATCATGATGAAGTAGAGTGTTTCAGACTTTTGTAAAACACTTGATTTGAAGGATAGTTCGAGGTGAATATCAAATTTCTCTGAAAAAAGGTATCAAAGGTTAAAAAACTTGATTCTGACAATGTCTGATGACAGGCTAACGACCAATAAGTTTTATGAAGCTTTTTAAAAGTTTATTATGTTAAAACATATTTAAACAATATCTATCAAATTATATGTGACGCGGGTATTCGAGAAATGTTAAAATTCCTCTGTTTTTTTAATCAGCTTATCTGTTAATCGTTAAATAAGTTAATACAGTGATTGTGATCGGTTGATGCAACAATATTCATCAGACTTATTAAATATTCACGAACATAAAATAACTCCATAATTGTGTATTTTTAAAGGTTTGGTTCATTCTGAATTTCAATGTTAGCTAAAATAACATGAAATTGAATATTGCTGAAACAAACATATTGGAAGCCTTAAAAATAATTTCCTGTTTCGATTGCATAAAAATGTGCTTATAATAAATATTTAAAAAAATTCTAAATTGGTTCGTTTATCCCTTATTAAATTGTCAACAGAATCATTTAAAAATTTTAAATTCACACAAAAATCTTAACAATATAGATTGAAGCGAGGATTTCCGTGAAAAAAAGCATTAGATAAAATTACTTTATAATATTTTTCGTAACGGCGAATAAAATGGGTAATTTTACAGAGATATCTAACTCCGCAATCTTTATTCGCAATTGAAATTGTTATACCAAACGTGATTTGAGCAAGAAAGCACCTATAAAACCATTTTAATAGGATTGAAGAAGTCGAAGAACTCGTTACAAAAACAAAATCGGTTTGCCGTTTTCTCCACAGATCGGCATTTTAAATGGGTGAGTAATATTATGTACCCTTTTAACGTTGCCCTGCCCTTTCAATTACCGTTAGAGTATTAGCAGCTATAAAAATGCACTAGGGCATTCTGGCCCACCGATTTAACCTATTTTAGTTAACATTAAAAATATATCTATAAGTTTTCTTTTATAAACTCTGATGAAAACCTACATAAATGAACTGAATGATCTGGATGCAATTTATGGTCAATTAAAATTATTGAAACAAGAAAATAAAAAAATTAACCCAGAAGTATTAGATTTCTTTGATACTTTAGAAAAAAAAAAGTCTTAATTATTTGCAAAGGCCGAGCAAATTTAATGGTGTCAGAATTCTCTGTCAAAGAATATCGCTGCTCTACCTATGGAGATTTTTTACTTTGTTTTTATCTAAGGGTTAATGTGATATAAATGTGTCGCTTAGGTAAATTAAATCATTCTGTTTACACTCTCAAGCTCCATTATGAATTAGTAATTACAAAAAATAGTAAATTATTCAAAGTGATTTTGAACAAAACGCGATACAATAAATTAGTCAATTATCGTTACATCAAAAAGTATTTACTAACCCAATCGGAAACTAAGCCAGAAAATAATATGAAGTAACCTGAACAGTAACAAATAAATTATATTCAATTCTGTAAAAGTATGGACTCTGTACATTATGTGGTCTGTTTAGTTTCAAGAGAACCAAGCGCTGCTTTTATTGCGAGTTGAATACTGCACAGGTTACGATAAAAGCGAACAATGTTGATAGTCGGTGGTGGAAAAGAAATAAACTCAATATTTTATCTGAACAAGAATAATTGAACTAATTTTACCATTACTTAATACTTTTGTTAATTATTGAAATATTTTTGTGTGCATCGTATATGCAGCATATATGTTTATATTCTCATCTACTTATTCGAAAAGTTTCTGCTAATTTTAATTAATTATTTTTTCTTTTCATTGTATTTTTCATAGATAATATTTTATATTATTTGTATTTAACATCTGGTTAAAATTGATGCTTATTGAGTAGGTACTTGTTCTATGGGCAATTACTTCTAGGCAAGTACCTACCTAATTTTATTATTTTCTTTTTTGTTCCATTATTCAAATAGTTCTATAGAAGAACAAAGGAAGGTAGCTTCCATTCTTACGTAAAAAAATGTGTTCCAACAAGCAGATCACAATATAAATCTTATAAAAAATCAGGATTATGTAAATAAAAGAATAATAAATTATGACCAGACAAACAAACACAAAACAAGCGTTTGATTTACAAAAGTGAGTACCACAGAAAACCTCCACCTGAAATCAAACAAGAGCGTAAAAAGCGCCATATGGTCCTTCGAGAAGCCAGATGAAAACCAGCTCATCCAGCCAGCCGTCCGGTCTACATCATTCTTATTCATCATTACATATTCCTAAGGTATTAAGGCATTATAATATAACTTGTAAAATCACGCGAAGAATTCGCCACCAAGAGCCACTCTTTTTGCGTGATATTATAATCAACAAGATAAAATATTGTCAACCTAATATAATTTAACCAGTAGGTAGATTCCAAATAATTTATCTATTTATTATTCGCTCCCGCAAAGGTGGAACAAACAAAAGTTTATTTTTAAATAATTTAATGTGTATGTTTGTGTAAAAAATTCTGCATTATGCCACAAACATTAAAATCACTGGTGAAGAAGCGCGGTGAATTGAAGGCACAATTAACACGATTTAAGAATTACCTATTAAGTGATTCAGTTGATGTAATAGAAACGACAACAAGATTGGAGGAGGTAAACACACTGTTAAATCGCTTTAAGAATATACAATCTCAGATCGAAGAGTTTGATAGTAACTCAGATGAAGAGGATAGCCCACTTGAGTGTTTTGAATTGCAATATTATCAAGTAGTGACGTTAGCAAAAAAATCCATAAAAAGCATTGAAAAAATTGATGATACTAACAATATTAAGATCCAATTACCTACGTTTTCGCTCCCAGAATTTAGTGGTGATTATTCGAAATGGTTATCTTTTAAGGATGCTTTCGTCACGATAGTGGGTAATAATAAATCATTAAATAATTTTCAGAAACATTACTATTTGCGTGATTGTTTAAAAGGAAAGGCATCACAAATATTAAACGCACTTGAAATTACCCAAGACAATTTCGAAATAGCTTGGCAGGTTTTATCAAATAGATTTGAAAATAAGCGTGTAATAGCTAATCAACATTTAAATTCATTGTTTAAGCTCAAGGAATTAAAACAAGAAAGTCACGTCGCCTTGAGAAGTTTATTAGATCAAACACAATTACATTTGAATTCATTGAAAAACATAGGTCTACCCACGGAGTATTGGGATGTAATAATAATTTATATTTTGGCCAACAAATTAGATTCCAATACCCGGATCTATTGGGAACAATATCCAACTAAAGAAAAAATACCGACATTGCAAGAATTTTTAAAATGTTTAACAGATCGAGCGATAGTCTTGGAAGCATCGGAAGCAACGTGTTCCACAGCCAAACCAATATTCGCGCATCATAAACCGTCAAGTTACAAAAAGGAATCTTCAGTTTCATTATTGTCGCAAAGGTTGAAATGCATTGTTTGTAAGGAAAATCATAAGATTTATTTCTGTAAACAGTTTTTGAAACTAAACCAACATGAACGGTTTGAGAAAATCAAGCAATTACAAGCTTGCATCAAGTGTTTAAATGTAGGTCATTCAACTAAAGAATGCAGGAGTAAGAATAATTGTAGAACTTGCGATAAAGCAGGACACAACACATTACTCCATATTTTCCCTAAAGAGGATCAAAACACTGAGAATGGCATAGATCAAGTACCAGTCTCAAACCATTCCACTTTTGGAGAAGCAGAAAAAACAATTTTGTTATCAACGGCAATGGTGAACGTTAAGGACAGTAATGGAATTATTCATTCAGCGAGAGTATTGTTGGATAATGGTTCTCAGGTGAATTTCATAACTGAACGATTTGCTAAAAAATTAAACATAAAGTACAAGTCATTAAATATGCCGGTCTCTGGGTTACATAATAATATAACAAATGTAAAGAAGAGCCTCTCGTTTGAATTGTCATCAATAAACTCTAATTACAAAAAACTTGTTACTTGCTTGGTATTACAAGAAATCACCAGCAAGTTACCGCAGACCTCTTTTCCAAAAAGGGAGGCAAACATACCACCAGGATTGAAATTGGCCGATCCTGAATTTTCCACTTCCGGTCATGTGGATATATTACTCGGCTCCGAACTATTTTGGGAAATGCTGACCACTGATCAATTGAGATTAGGAACAACTGGACCTACGCTGCAACGCACTGAACTTGGATGGATATTATCCGGGCCAATTAGAACGTGCACTACAAAAAAAGAGCAAGAATCATCCTCATGTCACTTATCTTTAAATATGATTCACAATCAAATTGAAAGATTTTGGAAACAAGAGGAATTGGTGTCCATCAAGCACCAAAATTATGAAGAAAAGGCTTGTGAAGAGAGCTTCAAGTCAACCCAAAAAAGGGATGAAAATGGGCGTTTCGAAGTAAGCTTACCATTCCGACCTTGTATAGATCAAATAGGTACTTCCTTGCCTATGGCAGAAAAAAGATTTTTAAACTTGGAAAAGAAATTATCTTCTAACATGGATTTGAAACTTCAATACATTAAATTCATGGAAGAATATGAAAACTTAGGTCATATGACAAAATTTGAACCAGTTTCAAATGAAGAAAAATCTTACTATTTACCTCATCATGCAATCAAGAAGGAAACCAGCAGCACTACCAAACTAAGAGTGGTGTTCGACGGCTCCGCAAAAACCTCCAGCGGGATATCAATAAACGACGCGTTAATGGTTGGTCCAATAATACAAAATGATTTACATACCCATTTGTTAAATTTTAGAAAATATCAAGTGGCATTGACGGCTGACATAGAGAAAATGTACAGGCAGGTCAACATTAGAGAGGAGGACCGCGTCTTCCAAAAAATACTTTGGCGAGCATCTCCAGAAAAGGAAATGGGCCATTTCAAGTTAAATACGATAACTTATGGTATGGGACCGTCATCTTTCTTAGCCACGCGTTGCTTGAAGCAGCTGAGTATGGAAAACGCTCAGTTATATCCTGAAACTAGTCTCATTTTAGAGAGAGATTTTTACATAGATGATCTAATTACAGGTGCAGACAATGTGGAATCCTGTAATTTGTTAAAAGAACAGTTAATCTCCATAATGAATTCGGCCGGTATGAACTTAAGAAAATGGCGGTCTAATTCTTCTGATTTGTCATCGGAGGCCGATCAGGCCACTGATATGGTAATTTTGGACAAACCAGAAGGAGAGAAAATTCT
This sequence comes from Limnephilus lunatus, assembly GCA_917563855.2. Lineage (NCBI taxonomy): Eukaryota > Metazoa > Arthropoda > Insecta > Trichoptera > Limnephilidae > Limnephilus > Limnephilus lunatus. The sequence goes on along the minus strand of OU830597.1, from coordinate 64,330,142 downwards.
AGGCTTAGCTTGGAATTGCGAAAAAGATAGTTTTTTATATCACGTGGAACTACCGTCACATCCTATTTATAATAAACGGAATATTTTGTCACTGATTGCTAGTATTTTCGATCCATTAGGTTTGCTTGGACCAGTAACCGTGAATGCTAAACTTATTATGCAGAAATTATGGCAAGAAAAGATATCTTGGGATGAAGAAATACCTATAGAAATTCTGAAGCTTTGGAAAAAATATTTAGAAGATTTAAAAGGTGTAAATTCTTTTCAAATACCTAGAAAAATTATATGTAATCAAACCGTAAATATACAATTGCACGGATTTTGTGACGCATCTCAAAAAGCATACGCTGCTTGCGTATATATGCTATCCACAGACCAATCAGGAAAACGGCATTCTCAATTAATCACAGCTAAATCAAGAGTAGCTCCATTAAAAACGATTTCTTTGCCTAAATTGGAATTATGTGGTGCTGTTCTGTTAACAAAAGTTGTTGAAAAAGTAAAGGAATCCCTAGGTATACCTTTGGATAAAACATTTTATTGGTGTGATTCCACTATAACTCTATGCTGGATAGGAAATCAACCAGCGCGATGGAATACATTTGTTGCAAACAGAGTTGCAGAAATACAGGAAAGAAGCGAAACCAGTCAATGGAAGCATGTCAACTCCGAAGATAATGCTGCGGATATTTTATCAAGAGGAACCAGTGCTAAAAGTCTATTTTCTTCAGAAATCTGGTGGAGAGGTCCTAATTGGTTAACTCAAGATGAAGTAACTTGGCCGAACTATAAGGAAATTTGCATCGATCCACCGGAATTAAAAAGCAAAATAAATTTAACCGTCAGTATGAATAAAGATTGGGAATTGTTTTATCGTTTTTCTTCTCTCACGCGTTTACAAAGAGTAACTGCTTATATCCTACGTTTCATTAATAATACAAGAAAAAAACATACATTCAGCGGACAACTTTCAATAATAGAATTAAACAAGTCGTTACATTCATTAATAACGGTCACTCAATCTTATTCATTTTCAAAAGAAATTAAAACATTAAAGGCGGGAAAAAACTTAGATAAAACCAGTCATCTCAAATCATTAAACCCATTTATACATATGGATTTATTGCATGTAGGTGGGAGATTGTCCAGAGGAAAACTAATACATGAAGCACAAAAACATCCGATATTACTACCTCACGATCACCCTCTAACAAAGTTAATCATTAAACATTTTCATTATACAAATTTGCATGTAGGTACTCAAACGTTACTAGCACTTATTAGACTAAAATATTGGCCTATAATGGCAAAAAATGCTATTAAAAAAATACTTAAAAATTGCATTGTGTGCTTTAAATGCAGTCCAAAAACAAGTCATCAAATAATGTCTGACCTTCCAGAGGATAGAGTGTCACCATGTAGACCGTTCTCTGTTACAGGACTAGATTACGCAGGGCCAATCTTAATAAAGTCTGGAATCAGTAGGAGATCCAATTCAGTCAAGTCTTATATTTGTTTATTTATATGCTTCTCTACTAAAGCAGTTCATTTAGAACTGGTCACCGCTCTGACTACAGATGCATTTCTTAATTGTTTAAAGCGTTTCATTTCCAGACGTGGAAAACCTAGTAAATTGTATTCTGATAATGCTACTACATTTGTTGGAGCGAATAATGAATTGAAAAATATGTATAATTTATATGTCTCTCAAAAGGAAATAGCTAATTACGTAACTAATATGTCTATTCAGTGGGTTTTTATCCCACCTAAAGGTCCTCATCATGGAGGTCTTTGGGAATCTAACATAAAAAGTGTGAAATATCACGTAAAAAGAGTGGCAAACGTCTCTTCATTAACATATGAAGAGATGTGTACGTTATTATACCAAATAGAGTCCTGCATAAATTCTAGGCCTTTAATTCCACTATCCAACGATCCCCTCGACCTCTTCGCACTTACTCCAGGTCACTTTCTTATTGGTGATAACCTGTCAGCTGTAGCTGAACCTGACCTACAACAGATTCCCATAAACAGGCTTAATAATTTCCAAAAACTAAGCCAACTAAGACAGAGCTTCTGGTCAAGATGGAGAATTGAATATCTGGGAGAGCTGCAGCAAAGGACTAAATGGACGGATGGGAACCGGCGACAACTAAAGATTGGGGACTTAGTTATCATCAAAGACGACAACGCACCACCAAATTTATGGAGGATGGGACGTGTCATCGCCACTCACCCTGGACAAGATGGGATAACCCGTATAGTCACCTTGAAGACGCAGCAAGGGTCTATGAAAAGGCCCATTACCAAATTGTGTCTTCTACCAATGGACGATGCTATCACATCTTAGAAGAACTGGATCAAAATAAACTACTAACATCTAAGAAGAGCAGTATAAAAAATAAGTCATCTTTACTAAGGCCAAGGATCAAAAAGAAGCCATCTTTCTTGAAGACAAGAACTGCAGAGGCTATCGATCGAGGATCAAGAAGATGAACATTTTATAATTTAGTGTTATTTTTTTTCTTATGCATATCTTCTAATGATTTACTTCAATTTATTATTTTATTGTTTCTAAACTAACTACAACAATCAATGGATTACGATATGTGTAATAGCTAGTTTCACCTCTCTTTTTTATTTTTTAAAAATAATTTATCTCACAAATAATAATAATCAATTTTAACTATTATAGGGTTCTAAAAAGAACTTTCATTTAATTTCAGCCCTTTTTGTCGGGGAGCTATGGTTAAAATTGATGCTTATTGAGTAGGTACTTGTTCTATGGGCAATTACTTCTAGGCAAGTACCTACCTAATTTTATTATTTTCTTTTTTGTTCCATTATTCAAATAGTTCTATAGAAGAACAAAGGAAGGTAGCTTCCATTCTTACGTAAAAAAATGTGTTCCAACAAGCAGATCACAATATAAATCTTATAAAAAATCAGGATTATGTAAATAAAAGAATAATAAATTATGACCAGACAAACAAACACAAAACAAGCGTTTGATTTACAAAAGTGAGTACCACAGAAAACCTCCACCTGAAATCAAACAAGAGCGTAAAAAGCGCCAACATCTTTTAACCGAGTTTTTATAATTTGATTTTCCCACTTGGCGATGAACAATCCTCAATTACCTACCTACCAATAATTAATACCTAAATATCGTTTGATAATAGAGATCAGTGTTTAAATTATAAATCAAGCAATAATTAAGACACGTACCGTACAGTAATGACACTTACGAGAGTATGTGAAAAAATGTGTAAGTTCTGATGATGGGATTCAATTATTGAATAAGTATTGGTATATTTATCTCGTTGTTGCGAAAATGAGGCGTGATGAAAAGAACTCCCCGGGAAGCAGAGCACGCTAATGGTCTCGTAATCTTATTAAGTGACCGCATTTTTCTTGTCAAGAAGGTGGAAGTACTTTTCTGAAACTTCCCCTGTCCAGGAATTTATCTTCGCAACAACAAATGGAAAGTGGGGAGGTAAAAGTCAAGCCCGTTCAAGAGGAAGGCTTTTTGGATAGAACATTGTGTTGTAATGAAGTATTTGTTTCTTTCATGGAGATAAATCTGCCGCTCACCTAATTAAAGGAGAAACAATACCTCGGTCGAATTTAACACTTTGATTTTTGCGGCATTTATTCGGTAATTATGTTTGTTGAGAGTGGATAAATACGTTGCTGAGACTATCTATTGAAGATATATCATACATATTTTAAGAATAAATTGCTGCATTTTGTGTAACTGCACTCAATTGGTGCAATAGGTTCAGATTGAATGATTATATTTTCAACCGTGTGATATGTACTCATTGTTAAGGAGTATAAAGAATAAATGGATGTTATACGCTGAAGGGGCAGTCGCTCGTACGTGCGGTGACTATTCAGTATAGATATTATCAATCACACAACGCTACGTTGAAAAGAATATTGATCAAATTGTTAATAATCGTCTATTCTTTAATGTTTACTCCAAGCCGGGGCACACAAAGTCTTAGGGAACACAGATACACTAATTAAATCTAATATTTTAAATCGAAAACCTGAGTGTAACGTAAACATTTGATTGGAAACATTTTGCGTCGGTTTACTAGCAGAACTCGGTAATAGCATCATATTGTAAATGGATGTTTTATCATAATATATTTGTCATCGTTTATCATATTATCATACTCGTATGTTTCGCAAACTTTCGTGAAACGATGTTTTATCATATATTTGACATCGCGCAGGGTTAATTTCTTTGTCTGATAAAAAAATTAAGTGTAATATTGTCTAAAACAACACCTTTTTCACATTCACAATTTTAATTTGTAAGTTTAGTGTTCTTGAGTTTGAAATAGAACAGGCTTCGTCTTGTAACTGTCTCTTGCTAATTTCTGTATATTTTGATATTACCGCGGGTATTACCCACACTCTGAGAAAAAAATACTGGATGATAAATTTACTTACTTATTTTTGCCTGTCATTATTCAAAAAAATACCGGTATCGTGGCGGCACTTACCAACTGACAAACTGAAAAAACGGTTCAACACTTAATTATTGATACGTAATTATTGACACATTATTCTTTATTGACACGCAAAAGTTGGTAAGTGCAATTTATTGTTTTGAATGTGTTAGAAGCGCCTTATTTAGTGAATAAATATATTTTGTTTACCAATGGCACAATAATTTATTATTTGTCAGAAACAAAGTTATAAAATGCAAATATAAATATAATGTGTACAAAGGGGGCTAATCACAGTTAAACCAAAATAGTTTCTTCATCTTTCTTAAACAAAAATTAATATCTAATGTTGTTCGGAGATTGGAATTTTGTTTTGCATTAAACGAAAAGGTAAAGGAAAGGGGAAGATAAAGAAAGAATGGGGATAGGATATGCTCTTGACACATACTATACTCCTGTATTCATTATTTGAGATTGAACACATTATTTCGTTTCGATATTATTGATTTTAATTGTTAAGAAACTCTACATTGTTAAATTGTGTTTGATATTGTGACTGGACAGTTTAAAGATATTGCGCACTTACGGGGAATTTTTCGCAAAGTTGATTCTGCATGTGGATAAATGAAATGAGTCCAGTCAATTATTCAGATTTTTAATTGTAGGATTTTATAAAAAAAACAAAGTCACGTTTGAAGGGAGTTGAAGTTGTGGAAATTCATAGATTCGGTTTTAATCGTAAATTGTAAATTAAATTATACGTGCTTAATTTTTTTTCGATGAATTCTGTCGATTTTTTCAATATGAAAGGTGTCCAGGTCGGTGAGCGGAGTTCTAAGTAGGTGGGATGTACGGATAAAAGGGAAGTACACAGTATTAATGTTGCAGAAAGGTTTTTATACGCTAATTACAAATCCCGGCATTTTATTGGCTTTGTTGATTACTTCATTAGTTTGTTTTATAAAGTTTAGTTTAATGTCCAATATTACTCCAAGGTCTTCGATAAATGTGTACTACTTTACTGATGTTTTTTTTAAGGGAATGGTTTTGATTTACAAACTTCTTACTTGGAAAAAAAGAAAGATTCCATTACAGTCTAGTGGTGCATCCCGTCCTCGCAGTTCAAAACACTAATATGCTTTTCCATTAAAGTTGTTTGGTAAAAATTATATAACAGTTACTTGTTCCGCCATTGTTGTCACCATGTTTACTCCTTAGATTGTTGCCACTTGGCAAGGGAGTATTTTTCTCTCAGTGGCTCGCGCCTTATGGTCACCATAAAACTTTACAGCATCACATTAGGGTCACCCTGATAATGTTTGCAGAGTGGTGAAATCCGGAACTACAGCGTATAGCAAAATACATTTGTCCGAAAGGAGAATAGCGAGTATTTTTAAAACAACGAGTCAAAACGGCTATGGATGAGACGAAAGAAATTTTCTTTCTTCGAAAATTAATTGGGAAAATCAATTTTGAGGTAAAAATTTTTCTTTTTTTATTGTTAATCTATCAATATGAGTATGTACTTGCAAAGAATAAAATTTGTAGCTCGTCCTTTGAACGGTTCATGCTTTAAAATACCGTTTAAATTATCATCGGTCAGATTGGATTTCAAACTTGCTTTCATATTATGGGAAAGCAATACCTATCTTAACGAAGTCAATTCTTTCAAAAAGGTCAATGGTTAAATTTAAAGATTTATTAAATGCTACCCTGTTCGTAAAATTAACATTTTCTTTTTTCCTCTAAATATAATAATGACTACCCTATGACCTACCTTTATTTTATCTTTTTTCATTATGCTGTTTTTTGAACCAGAGGGTGTGACAGCCAAATACTTTCAATCTAACATTAGATACTAATTAAATGAATTAATTTATAAACTTTCCAGTTTTTCCAGGACTTTATAATTTCCATTGTTCATCCTCATTTCGATATTTCCACGAATAATTAAACAACCGTATACATTTCCCAAAAACAGAAAATAAATTACGTCACATATACATGTGTATTAGTTTTTCTCTTCGGGTATTAATAATATTATGACAAATCAAAAACGGATTTCAATGGGCGAGAAATTCATCCCGTTTGTTGATTATTCCCAAAAATTTGGTATTTCATAAATTTTTAAATTCGGTTAACAAGTTACAAACAGAATTGCACAATGTAACCAAAGCATTTCCGAGAAATGTATAATTTTAATCAAGAAAACTTTATTTCATTTTTGCTTTTGTTTCAAATGAAGAGTAAACGATACTGTTTACAAAATATAATTGTAATGAATTCATGTAATGAGTACATGTTAAGAATGCATGCAGCTGTTCTTAAAAAAGTTTGTGGTATAATGGTCAGCACGGTTCCCTTCTAAGCAGTAAATCGGTGTTCGATATTCAGCCGTGGCATTAAAAAAATAAATATATTTTAATTTTAATTTTTTTTAATTTTTAAAATATCTTTTTTTTTATCCCGTGATTTATCACTGGTCTGTGCTAGTCTAAACAAAAAAAAATCCCAATTTAAATTAAGAAGTTTTCACATATTTCACCGGCAAATAATTTTTAAGAAACGTTTGAATGTATTTTTGCATACCAAAGTATAGCATAGTACCGAAATTTAAAAAAAAACTTTTTATTTAGTTTGGGTGTTCCAAACTAAATAGTTCCACAGTCCCCCTTTACTGTGTAAATTACCATTTACTTGGTGCGTGGTGACGTTTATCAATTCAGTTTAAATTTAGGCTCGTGATGACATTGACAATTCGATAATTTTATTTTTAAATTGGTTTTTTTTTCATCCTTCAGCTTCCAAAGAAAAACGTGTGTGAATATAATAATTATTTTTTGTATGCAGTATGCAAGGATCACTTTAAAATGATTTACCTGTTCAATTGTACATTTTAAATGTGTACATCTAACAAAAGATTTTTTAAATGATGGAAATAACTTCTACCATGGTTGCCACCAATGTAACTACATATTTCAAATTATTTTGTATTTTCAACATAGGAAGAGTTATTTCGTAAATAAAGAAGCGTGTGTAACATTCCCAGAGCATCGAAGCCATGGATCATCCAAAGAGGAAGAGCGGAGAAATGGGCGCTGGTGATAAATAGGCCATAAATATGTGTCTGTCACGAGACCCGTACACTTCATTGCCTGCGTTACCCCCGCCCCTAATCTTCCACCCTTCCCCATGTTTTATTTTTATTTTATTTTATTTTTATTTAAGTACATAAAACAGGCAATTATGCCCAAAAAATTACATACATGGATGATTTAAATTACAACAAAAGTAGTATTAAAAATAATTTGCTACTCTTAAATATGCAAAACTGAATAACAAACAATAATAGTTAAATGTAGAATACAAAAGAATCACCAACAATTTATTAATGGCACCTGGATTTAGTAGGTACAATATTACACGTCTTTGAATAAAGGGCTTCATCACAATATCAGCTTTATACGATTGATGGTAAAATATGTTTTTTGAAGTGTTTGAATGGGTTATTAAAAATGTCAATTTCATTATTAGAGCGGTGTATAGTGTTATAATGTCTTAATGTTCGTGGTAAAGGGGAGAAATATCCTGTATTTGTGTGGTAGGTAGATATATAGAAAATATCTTGCAACCTCCTTGTTGAATTTCTTGATGGTGTGTTGATGTTAATTTGGGATAAAATGTTTGGTGTATCAACTGATGCATGTATAATTTTGTGCAGAAGCAATAAATCGGAAAGTTTCCGTCTTCCTGTCAGAGAGTGTAGTTTATAGTGTAGAATTCGGTCGTTATACGTTCCAAATTGATCAGATAAACCTTCGCGATATGCAATAACACGGGTTAATTTTCTTTGTATGGATTCGATTCTATAATTGTGAATCTCATAATTGGGAGACCAAATAGTGGATCCGTATTCGAGAATACTTCGCACAATTGATTTATATAATGTTAATGTTAATTCTGCACTTTTAAAGCAATTTGTGATTCTAAGAGTTAATCCTAATATTTGTGATGCACTTTTTGAAATTGTATCTACATGTTTATTGAAACTAAGTGAAGAGTCAAATATCACGCCTAAGTCTTTAATTGAAGTTATGTTTGATAAAACGATATTGTTAATGTGATATGCGTTTGAAAATTTGTTTCTGTTCTTTGTGAAGGAAATTACAGCACATTTGTTATAATTAAAATACAAATCATTTAGTGTGCACCATTCGTGTAGTGATGATAGGTCTTTTTGCAAATCGATGCAATCTTCCAGTGATTTGATTTTTTTGTACAGTTTTAGGTCGTCAGCAAACAGGAGGTATTTTGAAAATTTTATTCTTAAAACTATATCGTTAATAAAAATTAAAAATAGCAGGGGTCCAAGATGAGAGCCCTGCGGAATTCCCGATGTTACAGTAAAAAGGTCAGCTGAGTATCCTCCTACCACTACTTGTAGTTTTCTTTCAGTTATGTAACTCTCAAACCACTTCAGAGTATTTCCACTAATGCCAAACATTTCTAGCTTCTTGATAAGTAGTGCTTGATTTAACTGGTCAAATGCTTTACAAAAATCCGTGTAGATAGCATCTACTTGTAAATGCTTTTCGATGCTATCGCGGATGAATTGGGAGTATACAAGAAGGTTTGTGGTTGTGGAACGCTGGGGAAAGAATCCATGTTGCTCAACGATAATGTATTTACTTACGTGAGCTAGTAGACAGTCATATATTATTGACTCGAATAACTTTCCCACACAGTCAAGTTTAGAAATGGGTCTATAATTTTTTATATCGCTCTTACAACCTTTCTTAAAAATGGGAGTTAAAAAAGCCGTTTTCCATTTGACTAGAAAAATACCGTCTTGTAGTGATTTGTTGAAAAGTAGGCTGAGTGGTCTGGCAAGGAAATCTCTGCATGTTTTGAAAAAAATGGGAGGAATACCATCAGGACCTGATCCCTTATTAGTTTTCAAATTTTTACATTTGATTAAAACCGTTGTAGGCGAAATATTGATCGTACCGAGGCTTTCATTACAGAAGTCTTCAGGGAATTGTGGAAAATAGTTTGCATTGGGTGGTTTGTAAACTGATTGGAAATGCCTAGAAAAGAGCTCGCAGATAACTTGGCCTTTGGTAGTCTTTTCGTCATTTAAGTGCATCTCTTTTGGTATGTCAGTTGTGTTTTTATACTTAGTTTTTGCGAATTTCCAGAAATCTTTTGGGTTAGCTTTTAAGTTTTGTTTAATCAAGTCTAAGTGTTTATGGTAACAAACTTTAATTAAATTTTTAGTTCTGGTTCTAATTAATTTGTATGATAAATGATCTAGTTCATTGCCATATTTTTTATATTTTTTGTGAAATTTGTTTTTTTCTTTTATCAAACGAATGAGATCTTGTGAATACCACTTAGGGAAGTGTTTTTTATTCATTCTAATGGGAACGTGAGAAGAGATAATCTGGTAGAGTATACTGTAAAACTGATCGACAGATTGATCTATTTTGCCCTGATTGATGAATTCCCAATCAATCTCACAAAGCAAGGCATTGATTGAGTCATAGTCGGCTTTATAAAAGTTTGGTCTTGAGATGTTGCAGGTTTCTAGATTTGGTAGGAAATTGAAAAGAAAATTAATTTCTAGAGCAGGGTGATATGGATCTTCTTTGCTTAGTGGAAATGAAGAGTGAGTTACTGATATATCTTGTTTGTCCGACAAAATGAGATCCAATATTTTGGATTGGTGATTAGCTACTCCGTTAAATTGTTTTGAGATTACAGAAAGACAGTGTATCGATGATGTCAGTGGTGATTGTGTTTGTGTTTGAGGTGAAAGGTAATAGATTATTTATTTCATCGGGAATCCAATGAATGTTAGACTTATTGAAATCGCCAAATATTAAAATGTGTTGGTTTGGTGTTGTTAGGTAGACATTCCGAAGATTGCTTAAAAATGAGCTTATAATGGATTCTTCTTCAGATGGTGGTAGATATACTGTGCAAATATTTAGTTTGACACTCCTGTTATTAAGATTTATATTGAGTTGGATCCACAAGTCTTCTGCTTGACATTCCCAGTGCGCCATCCTCTTCGCCTCCAGTTTTTTTGATACAGCAACCATGACTCCTCCTCCGTCTTTTTTTGTCTTGTGTATTCTATCCCTCCGAAATACTTCGTAACGGCTGTCCACTAATTCCTTGTCATAGATAGATTCCTTCAGCCATGTTTCCGTTAGACTTACTAAATCGTAGTCGTTGATAAGGATGTTTTCGTATATTTCATCAATTTTGGTCCTCATTCCCCTGATATTCATATAAAGGCATTTTATCATTATAGATTGGGTATTTATTATAAATGATTATCGTGTAGGCAAAATTATCAATCAGTGTTCCTTTCAGCAGTTTGTTGATTTAAATCGGGCTGTTTATTCAGTAATTCCAGCGTTAGCTGATCTTCATGGGAAATCACTATAATCTTGGAGGTAAAAGACTTCCTGAGGAAGCATCGCCCGTTTCTTGTCTACACTAAAGCGAACTGATGATCTTTTGCGAATCTTTTCGTAAGCCGAAGTATATTCTTTTCGTGTGTTGTAAGGTGTTCACTGATGAAAATGGGCTCCTTTTTTTGAGTTGAGAACTTCTTCAAATGGGTGGTGTTTAGTTTGTCTTCTTTGAGTTTGTGTTTTATGTTGAATGTTTTGACGGCCGCAAGGAAATTGTCTCGTTTTAGTTGTTTATTGAATTTCACAATTATTGGGCGTACTCGTTCATAGGGAGGCACGTCATTAGGAATTTTCGGGTCCCGCCGAATTCTGTAGAAATTGTTAACTTCTAGATCAGCGCGGTCGAGTTTGACGGTTGCTCCAATTTCATCTATGATTTCCAGTAGATTTTCATTATTTTTTTCTGGGATTCCTCGAATTTCGATGTTGCATGACTTATTTGTATGTTCAATATCGTTTAATTTTTTCTGCACTTCTCGTAGGGCACTCTTGATAACAAAAATATCGTTTTCATTTTTTTCAACTTTTTTCATTTTTTTATCCATTTCATGAATTTGCTTGGAAAAGTCGTCGATTTTGTTTGCACAATAATCAATTGTAGCCTTAAAGTCTGTGAAATCTTTTCGTAACTCTTTAAATTCTTGCTTCATTTCAGTTAACACATCCATAACTTGAGTTGATCTGGTCATTTTGCGTGTTCGGCCTGCTTGTGTAAAGTTGGCCCTTTGCTTCTGTCAGTGTGATTGATTTTGAAGTTATTTTTTAATTAACGTTTGAGCACTGGATAAACAAGAACACAGAACTGTATTGCTGGTAGATAGTGAAGGTGAAAATCAGAATCGATTTGTGCACTTTTTAAAGACTTTCTTCGGTTTTATCACTTATATTTGCTAAAATTAAAGAGCAATTATTACTTGTGTTGTTTACTACGATTGCCATAGACAATTTTTGTTGTCACTAAACCCTAACCTTCGTTACGGAGCCAAGAGAACCTGTTGGAGATTGTGATTGAAATGACCAAGACGTAGCCATGACGTCGCAAGTATTAATTATACCAGACGTTGCGATTAAAATATACATTTTTTTAATGTGAAAACCCCAGAAGAGTCTCAGTTGCTCCCGTCTGGAGCCAGTAAAACTACGACATCCCCAATTGGTGTATATTGTGAGGCTGAAGGTAGTGAGGAGGGGAAGGAGACGAGGTGGAGGAAGGTGGGGAAGTAGAGCTGGTCACCAAGCACGGCTAAAACCATTTCGAGCAGCGTTTCAATTTTTAATGGTGTGCCCCAATTATACTATACTAGCTGATTGCCGGCATGCGTTGCAATGCCATATTCAAAGAAAAATACGTTGTTTCTCCCTGTATCACCTTTCCCGTGCGTTCCTGTTCCCCTTCAGTTTCCTTTTCATAGCTAGCTTTATAAATTATAGCCTATATGTTATTTTGATGTATGAGCTACATTATTGTTAAGTTTCATTAAAATCCTTTCAATGGTTTTTGCGTAAGATAGTAACAAACACAAATTTCTTTATTTATTTTAGCGACTCGTATAAAATTACTATTACGTATAAAATATTGTATTTCTTAGTCCTTCTCACTATGGGGTCCTGTGCTGAGGCGGACTAAAGTTTTTTAAATATAGTTAATTTGTCTATGTCGTTTTTAGTGTCTTCGTTAGAGTTTTTTTATTGACCTCTTATGCCATATTTTTATTCTTGATTTGTATTCATTAGAATTTTTTATTAGTTTTATGTCTTGGGGAAGAATGTTATGGAGTTTTGTCGCAAATTCATAAAAAAATGGTAGGTGTTGGACAGTTGGAGGTGGGGTAAGGGGTGGGTCGGCTACTCGGCGGAGTGACCAGTAACGACATGCGGAAGAATTTTTTTTTATTTGATTTTGAAGAAAAAAATTTGCGAAAAAAAAAGTCACCAAAAAAAGTAACCGGAGACCAAAATTTCATTTAAGTACATTTTTTTACTCTAAATAATGTAAGGAATCACTGGTTAAAGTAAGTCAAGTACGTCCCTTAACACCCTATGGATGTGCCAGCACATTTTTTAAGAACGAAGGATTTTAACTAGCAATTCCTGAATATATTTCGATAAAACATGTGGATGTCTTTTTCTTGTCCGGTGATATTTTATTCAATTAATAACAAAAATATAGTGTTTATCTAGTAAAATTTAATCTGCATGTCACTTTAAATGGAAAAAAAAGATTTATTTATTAGTTTAGATCCATTATAATGTAAAATATCAAGTCTATAAATATCAAATCCCGAATAATTGTGGTCATTAGTATGCGGCTGATGGCCTCCGACAACAGGGTAGTGTTTCCAGCACCAAGCTTTACTCATGAGTGAGCGTTGGGCCCGAGCTCACTCGATACCACGCCCTGCATAATAATAGATTCTTCATTTTTTTCTATTTATGTATGTAACTTCTTGTTTATTTACATTGTAACTATATTGGGCGTGTGAGAATACACTATCCTCCCCACATCCTGGAATAAAGAATTATTATTATTTTAATCCCTTCGAAATTATTTGCACGTTAGAGCAGGTCACTCACAAAAAGACCACCCATACAGCATTCCCAAATGTGACGCGGTCCGGTTTATTATTAAAAATAATAAAAAAATAACAAAATAAATGATTATTAAAATGTTGTAACACATCAAATTCATAATTAATAATTGCTTTACCAAACACATAAACATACATTTTGATGTTTTTAAAATAGCTATGTCGGTCAATCAATTTTAGCATACCTCATACGGATTAACACCGAACAGAGCCGCGCCGATTTTTTGTGATTACTAATCCGCCTTATAAACGGTTCACTCAAGAACGGCAATAACCTGTAAATGTATTTTAGGAAACGCTGAATGTTTATATTCCATTTCACTCCCTGAAGACTCGCGCTAAATGAGCGAGCACCGTAACCCATAAAGCTCCAGGTTTTTACTGCCATAACAAACTTACCACCTCTCAGCCGAAAAGGGGGCTTTTATTTTTAATTTATCACGGCACTTTTCACATTTAAGAAGTCGGTTGTTTGTTTCCAAATAAATTAAACTTTATGGAGCTCTTTTTCTTCTTTAGCCTAATTTAAATAAATTTAGGCGCGCAGAGTGTTACTTTCAGGTGAGTCGGGCGTTTGTATGATGGATACCTACGCGAGGAAATGCACGGAATTCCCTCGCATTCGCAGATATGTTCGGCAGACGGAGAAATAAAAGTTAAACTCTTAACCTTCTGCCTAGTTAATTTACAAAGTTTTCAAAATAATAAAATTATTATGAAACAATGAACTAAAGAGTTGCTAGTGGTTATTCTTAGAGATAAAATTAAATTTAATCTACTTCTAAGAAATGTTTATAATTTCACAGACTTTTTAGCAAATCACCATTTAACAAGCGTCATTACTTCATTAGGTTTGCATCAATCGGCGATCCATGTGAGCAGTGAAATCTAAACCGTCATGTTGCGCAGCTGACCCCACAAATCATTGGCGCCCAGCGAGAATTTCCGTCGTCGCTATCAAAGCCTTTCCTCACCCCACCTTTGGCCTCCCTCTTTCAACCCGGCCCCGCCCTGAGCATGAAACATGGACCGGGGGCAACTTGAGTATCCGCTCAAAGTTCCGAGCAAGTAGTTGTGCAACTTGGTCTTGTTTCGGTCCGAACGAAGCAATGTTATTGTTGCTATAATTTAACCGCAGGTGACAAGAGAAACTACCCTTAGGAGGCGGTGAGAGTCGTTAAGAGAGAGACATTATTTTTTATTGATAATTTTGCAGCACTTGAACACAGACAGTTTTGGGATCGATTTATATATACGAATATTTTTTCGGTTTGGGTGCAATGATTTCGATAGCCGTTATAATTTTGTAAAGAATATATACAAAAACATTAATTGCAAAAGCGTTGACCTTATAGGAGCTTATCAAATTGTTAAAAAGGTTAAAATATTTTTTGTTAAAAAAATGGTCAGAGTCCTTGCCTTAATCGGATTGAAAAAATTATTGAAATGGCTAATATGTACCTACTTGAGATACTTCAACTGCTTGTCCAAAATCCTGTTATTCTGTAACTGAATAGGGGTACATGTAAGATTCGGACTATAGTCGTGCTTCCGTATTTTGGTTATTGCTAGTTGTTGTGTCCGCCTGACTATCACGTCAGCTTTTCCGAGTTGTAGAGAAATGACAACACATCTATTACGAAGGGTTATTTTATTTAGCAACTGAATAAAATCAGCTTAACAACTGATATACTTGATCTAAATGTGCGAACGATGATGAACTTTAATAATTTAGTCTAAACTCCAACGTCTTCTGATGAACTCGATCGCTTTGTCAGTAGTCAGGGAAATTTCTTCATCCAGGTGATAGGCAGCCGCCGGTCATCACCCAGTGTATTCTATTGATCAGCATGTTAGCGGACATTGACTTCGTGAGTTCGATGAATTCGGTATAAATTTAACAATAGTGCTATGCACCGATGGTTTTTTTTTTTTTTTAATGTTCTTTATTCAGTAAAGTTTATATATTACAGAAAATGGGTAATTTATTTACCTCCCCATATCTGAATAAATAGTATAAAATGTTAAGAGCCATGGCGATTACCTTTAATAATCATGAATACTAATAATATTAATGAAAATTACGAAACAAAACATTTTTGTTAAATATATTACTATACATATACTCGTAGAGTGCATGCTTATAAAAACCTTTTCGTAAAAGCCCAGTTGGACGTTAAATAAATAAATACAATAAAAACTGGATAAGGTGGAGCTGAAAACTTGCAACACTATTTCTTTCCAGAACTTCGATTTCAGTCATGGACACCAACTGCGATTCCATCACGAGTTATCAACATCAGAAGTATTCATTTAGCTGTTAAAAAATATGTGATAAGATTGTAAGTCGTCGAATCGTTTGTTCACATCATTATTTAGAAAATATATTTATATTAAATTAATTATTTAGAAATATTGTTTAATATCTGGAAAATCGCAGTTTTATAAATATATTATAATTAAACGAATTGAGATTGTCAACCAAGAATAGAGTATTCCAGTCCAATTTTTTTTTATGAATAATGAATGACCTTCTAACTTAAATAACTACGTTTTTTAAATTATTTTTAGAGTTAGTTTTAAAAGTTAAAATAATTGTCAAAGTTTTAATTTTTCAAAATCCGCTAAAAACCACCGTATCTATGATGGGTCGTGTAACGTCATCAATCACATCATCTATACTCTGAGATCGCGCAATCAGCTGTTCGACTTACCGCCATTTCGAATTATTTTATTTTATTTATTTATTATCTTAGAATAGTTATTACAAATCACAAACAAGTCCTGCTAAGCCAATTGAATTGGCTTGTCAGCAGGTGCTTATAATTAAGTTACATATAAATTTTAAATGTTATAATTTTACATCTTATATCTACAAATTCAACATTATTCATACAAATCAATCTAAATATAAATTTTTTTTTTCGATAGCCAATTTTTCAGCAAATATTTAACCTTATTCATAGAATTACATTGCTTTATAGTATCAGGTAATAAATTAAATATTTTCGGTATGTTGTATTCAAACGTTCTCTATCCGTACTTATTAATTCGGAACTTTTAACCCGTCGTTGCGCGTGAATCTAGTGCTGTATTTATGTTCTAATTTCTCTTTATGCTGCTGGGTAAATATATACTGAATTATAATTTTGTGCCATAGTATTGCCTTAACAGTTTTAGCACTCTGAAACAGTTTTGGTGTATTATGTCAATGTTTGAAAATATTAGGAACGACTAATAATTTTACAATTGCGTTTTGTACAACTTGGACTTGCTTCAGATTTGTTATAGAGGTATTTCCCCATATTGTTAATCCATATCTTATAATGGATTCTGCCAGTGACATATAAATTATTTTTAATGTTTCAATTGGTAAGAAAAAATTTAATGTGTAAAAACTGCCCGCAATTGATCTGAGTCTTTTACAGTTTTTTTTTAATATGTTTGTCCCATTTAAAAAAACAATCTACGGTAACGCCAAGATACATATATTTCGTTAACTAATTCTAAACTTTCACATTTACAATAAGTTGAAATATTTTTATGGATGCAATTAAAATTATGAGAAATAATATGAGGATTAAATTGGAATTTGGCATTAGGTGATCTTATATGCATTACTTTGGTTTTTTTTGGCATTTATTAATAGTCCTGCATCATAAGACCATTTACAAAGTCAATTTGCATGAGTTCAATTGCAGTTTTTAGATCTTTATGTGATATGACCAATGCTGTATCATCTGCGAATACAAAATGTTTAAAAAAAGAGAAAAGTTTTTTCGTTATAGTTACATAAATTATATACAGTGTAGGTCCCAATATGGAACCTTGTGGAACTCCTGCAGATACATTTTTTGTTTTACTAAAAGTATTATTTATTTTGGTACATATTTTTCTATCTCTAAGATAATCTTTAAATAAATTTAACACATTTCCTCTTATTCCAATTTTTTCTAGAGTTTTTAGGAGTTTTTGTTTTATAATATATAATAGTTTTTGAATATTTTCAATAATAGAGATAAACTAATAAGAAATACCTTTATTTTTTAAACGGAATTATCTAGGCCCAAATAATTTTTCAATAAACACAACAACTAAATCTCTGTAAACAGAACAGTATGTAAATAAACGAATAAGATGAAAAGTCGTTAATACGGGTTCCATGACAGTTCGTCCGGCGACAATTCATCCGGTGACAGTTGGTCCGGCGACAGTTCATCCGGCCGACAGTTCGTCCGGCCGACAGTTCGTCCGGCCGACAGTTCGTCCGGCGGACAATTCATCCGTCGACAATTCATCCGGCCTGATCAATTAAAAGATTTTTTCTTCAAGTAAGTATGCAAAGAGGATATACGGCTCTACAAACAAAATCGATATACTTGTATCTGAAGGCATCTTGAGTCGAAATCCGCTATAAAAATATTTTTACTAACAATAATTTTGACTCTCCGGAGAAGCATTTTCTTTTTTACGTTGGCCCCACACAGGAGGCCCTGAGGAAAATAATTTCCCTCAGGGCCTATGTCATCTTAGGGGATGCCGTGAGGAGGGTCTTTTTAAGGAGGGGAAGGATAGGAAGTTCTGGAAAGGAAAAAGGTATGATAGGTGGGTAGGAATCTGGGGGACAGTATATCCAGGAGTGATGGACGTATCAATCCATCCCTCCAACTGCAGTACACGGCCCGCCATGCAGCAGGTGGGCAGATGCATCCGCTGCTAAGACCTGGACAAACCTCATCCCATGAACTCGGGCACCCATGCTAAGTCACCAAACGTAGCAAGCCACTAAGGTTGACCTATGGCAGAGGGCGTTGGTAATCCAAAAAATGGTTCCCGGGGCGACGCTAAACATGTCCGCCTCCTTAATCTTAAGTCGATGCACATATAAATATGTCGTATTTTGCTATTCGTCAGTATTCATTCAGAATTGAAACGCTACTTCAAATGGCTTTAGGCGTGTTTGGTGACTATAACTGAATAGCATTTTTTCACTTCAGCAGAATTTTTCATATCTCCTTCCCCTCCCCAATATATTCAGCTTCACAACATATCAAAATTGGGAATGCCATAGTCTCACTGGCTCCAGTTGAGAGCAGTTGGGAACCTTGTGTTGTAGTAGAAAGTTATAAAAATAATAATATATTAAAAGTTATATCATATGATTTGTTTAAATTTTTTCGCTATTGTACAGTGTATGTTGGTTTAGTCTGATTACTTGAAATGGCTTAAGCCGTGTTTGGTGACTAGATCTGAATAGCCAGGAAGATACGTTTTTCACATCTCCTTCCCCTCCCCACTACCTTCAGTATCACACTATACCAAAACTGGGTATGCCATTGGCACTCACTGGCTCGAGACGGTTGGGACTCTTGCGTTTTTTTTTAATTAGTCAATTCAACCTAAAAAGAGTGGTGTTAATTTCGGATCTTTACGGTTTTTTGCTTAGCCGACTGCACGTATAAGTATATCGTATTTTGTTATTCACGCATGCTTCTTCGGAGAGTCGAAATCATTGTAAGTAAAAATATTTTTACAGCGGATTTCCACTCAAGATGCCTTCAGATATAAGTATATCGATTTTGGTTGTACGTCCGTATATCCTCTTTGCATACTTACTTCAAGAAAAAATCTTCTAAATGATCAGGCCGGATGAATTGTCGCCGGATGAATTGTCCGCCGGACGAACTGTCGGCCGGACGAACTGTCGAGTCACCGTTAATACGATCGCTTGTGTCATACCTACATTCCCGTCCAATGACTTTACGGTAATCAGTGAGGTCACCACTAAACATTTTAGTAACTTGATGGCGTGTTTCAATGTCAGTATTAAAAATGCACTTTTAAATATATTTTATTTAAACTCCGCGTTTAATATTATATAATAAAACTTTCTATTTGAACATATTTTTTTAAAGCCATAATATTTTTCACTGGAGTTCCTTATTGTCAGTTTCAAAAATGGAAGTTGTAAATTATCTGGAAATCTAACGGCCAGTTAGTAGACGAGCGGATAAATAAAAATATATTATTATATTTCCGAAATCGGAAATACTTACTAACCATGTTTAATAATAAAAGGTAAGGGATGATCCTCGGCCACCCCAATCTAATTCCCGATTGGGAAGTACCCTGGCTGATAATTCAATTGACTCCTTAACTTGAATTGAGCGGAAGTAAGAGACGTGAAGTTAAAATGATTTAGATTGGATGACACTGATAATAATTTAAAGGGCCACAATTCATTAAAAAGTTATTTTTAAATATGAAAAAATTTACGGAGAAAAGTTAACTTGATTTTTTTTTAAAAGGGTATCATTTTGGAAAAATCAATATATTCATCTAATGGGGGAGTTGTGAAAAGATTAGCAGCATTAAAAGATTATTAAATTCGTTCAAATTTTAATTTATTATTCTTTCACGTAGATATTTATTGTTTATATTTTACAATTTATATTTTACTTTAACTACTCGATACATATACACGATAATATAACGATAGCATTCAAGTACAATAAGCTTGTTTTCACGTCAACGCATGTGTTTCAACTGAAATCGTTATAACTCCGTTATTGTTCTAGTGCCATCCCTAAAACGAAAAGTAGAAGATCCATAAGAAATCAAGCTGGACATCCCTATTCAAGTTTTATATAGAAATACATAAAAAAACCTATTCTGTCAGATAAACGGTGGATACAGATTTTACCTGCCAAACCCCCTACGCGCCGCTAGATATTGTTATTTTTTATTAAATATTCTTGTATGAAATGATAAAAAAATGAGGTGACCTTATTGTTTATTATGCATTAATACGATAGAATAAGTATTGTTTTTTACACAATCCGTGATTTTAGTACCGTTTTCACATCACGTGAGTAATTTTTACATTTATTTTAATGTTTGGATTCAAAATTTTTATATTTAAAAATGTTAATATCGGTTTGTTATATAACAATTTGAAAGATTATTTTATAACCTTTCAAAAACAGTTTTTAGTATTCGGCTACGTTCACAAATGTTTCATTTAATACCAAGTAAGTAAAATAACACAAAGTTTTTGTAAGTCTGACATTTTGTTTAAGACGAAAAACATGCATATTCGCGATAGATCGGAGCGGTTAAAGGCGCTTATTGAAATATACGAAAAAGTCACACTAAAAAGAGACAAACACATACTGCAAATTAGGATTGAGCCTGCTAAAGAATGAGATAGAATAATCGGTCTCCTCTTTATGCCGTGCTTCGTAGCCTCCCCACTCTTATATACTTTAGTTTGCTGAAGGTTTCGCTTCTACTGCGTTTCAACAGTACACTTGTATTTTTGTATTTGATTAATACTTTAAGCGTTTTCCATTCTATATTTTTTCTAAGAAGAAAGCAAACTGAAGTTAGTATCATAGTGAAAAGATAATAGTTTTTTTAAGAACCATGTAAAGAAGAGCCGGAGGCGTTGGCTAAGGACTGTCATAAGGTAACAACGTATGCTCTACAGTCTGCAAGAACTAATTTCACCGGTAATAACAATAACAACAGATTATTAGGTAATTTATCTAAGTTTTGGGTGCCGGAGCTTGGCAAAGTGACTGTTAAATACATTTAAAACGTATTTATAAGTAGTTAAATTTTTCTAAATTTTCTCTAATTTTCTTTTCAAAAATCAACTCGAAAAATTTAAAACCATAATTCTGTCTGTAACTCTGGTTTAATGAGCTTTAGAACTTTGCTTCGAATTTCAGTGGAATTTAAAAAATTGGAAGCGTTTATTTGAATAATACAGACAAGCGACAAAATACGTAGGTACCTTTGACCGGTCAGTGGTTGAGTGGGCATAGCGCTTGGGTCCCACCCGAGCATCGCGTGTTCGATTCTTCGGCTGGCTAAGTTCTCCATCACAACACAAGCAATATTTTCGGCTTTCTGTGGTGGTAGTAGGAGATTTTCAATCATTGTTGGGTTATTCGTAACCCGGGAATGTTTGTCTTTCTTTTATTAAAAAAAATATTTTTAAAAAATGTGTGTAAGAAAGAGGGGCAGCATTATATGTTTAAGAACAAAAGCAAAACAATCAGAATTGACATTTGACGTTTTTTGAGTTTTTGAAATTCACTCACTATTCAATACTATGCTTATCCCAATATTGCTGTAGCTCTTTCAAATTGTGAAGATTCGTTCCATACAAATTATATAAGAAAAAAAATTTTCTTAATAACTTTTTTTCCTGATTTTTTCCGGTGTTTTAATAGCTATTCTGCTATTTGGGGCGGGGAAAAATACAACAAATCAAAGATCGTTAACATCGGTCCAGCTGTTCTTGAGTTATAAAGGGTGTAACTAACCCGACTTTGTTTTATATTATAAGATTAAGATAAGGCAGGAATTGAAAAAAAATCGATTTCACTTTTTTGACCTCTAACGCAACAAACGCTTTTGGGTCCAACGACCGGAAACAATATAGAATGAATAATAATTGTAAAATAGTTTCCATACTACCAGTTACGCAGTTCTTGAGGCATATCGACACTTTTGTCAATGCTATCAACGAACCGAACGGTTGAAAATATTTAAAAATACAGCCACTATTAACTTTTTAACAAATATACAAACCAAAACGAAAAGAAAAATATTTATAATTCTATCATAGTAGCACTTGAATAAACTGTTGAAAGTTTATACACGTACGGTAATTCTCGTAACTTAAAACATTTCATAACGTATTTGATTCCATGATAGTTCATCCCCCAAAAATTACCCTAGGTACTTCTGTACAATACGCATTCGGATTAGGGAAAATACGGTTAACATACTTACATAAAATATTATTAAGTGTCCCTGAAGTGGTGTGCACAGAGGATGTACCACCGAATAACTTATAAAAAGTATGAAACGTATTTTATCAAAATACATCAAGGATAAAACTACTTTTCCTGTATACTGTATATACAAGTAGAAAAATCAATACCGTAAATAAATTACTTTGATATCCATACTAACTTATGATTAAAGGTATTTTTTAAGTTGATTTAAGTTTTTAAATTGGTTAATAATGCTCAAAAAATATAATTTTAATATTCTTTCGAATCACCAACTTATGAAATGCAATTGATTCATTGGAATAATTTTAAGGAGTTTTCCATGAAGTAGATAGTACCAGTGTTTGTATCAGAATTCAATTTTTATGTGTGATGGTAGATTATGCAATAATTGTTAACCAAATTCATTGCCGTTTAAAATAACGTAGGTTCCCATACATATATTATAGAGTCATACAAGCGGTTGACGGGGAGTTTTTACATCGTGAACAGGAGAGGTGCGGTTTTTATCACAGGCCACTGAATTTAAGCTGCCACGAAATAAAACTACAAGCCAGCTTGATTGAAAGTTGCATGCTAAAAGTTCCGAGAACCGAAAAACTACCTGATAGTGAAAATAACGTGTAGCCCGCAGTTTTATAGAATTCACTTAGTGGTGATTCATGAGAGGTAAAATGTGTTGGTCGTTTGTAACTTTTCGTTGGTAAATAATATATATATATATATATATATATATATATATATATATATATATATATATATATTCAAAATCAATGGATAAATAAACAAACCTTTGGGCTAATTTTTGTTGTGTTGGAATGCTTACATTCCTGCAACTTGGGAGGTGGGTTTGGGTATAGCCACCCGAGAACAATTTATTGGATAAGCCATAACTAAAACATCTGTCAACCCAAGTGATTCGCTATGTTTGATGGCTTAACAGGGGTGCCCAGGTTCATGAGGTGAGGTTTGTGCAGATCTTGGCGGCGGATCCATCTGTCCACCAAGTTCGTGGCAGGCCGGATTGGGAGAGACTGGTAGAGGGAAAACCTTTTGACCTCTCCAGCAGGACTCTTTCGGAACATCGCCTTGCACAGCAGTGGAAGGGACGTCTGTTACTCCCGGACACACTGGCCCCCAGCTTCTTACCCACCCTCATACCGTTTTTGAAGTAAAACTTTTTACGCACGCTCGACTTGGGGGGTAAGCCGGTGAATGCTTTACGAAAAGTGTAATGCGAACGGTAATCGATGCGAACGGTGATTTAGCGAAGCTAACGTTTTTTTTTTAAATTTTTAAATTTTTTTTATGTTATTGTTATATTGTTAATGGACTATTTGTCCGTAAATAAATAAATAAATTAATTAATTAAATACAGAAGATACCCGGCATGTGTTGCAAGGCCACTGCAACCTCGGGGTCAACTAAACTCTAATGGTTCCATCCCAAGTCCAGGGAAAGTACATTATAATACAAGCGACTGCCTATATAATATTATATATAGCGGGGGTAATTTTTGGATAGGGCCTGACACGCTTATTACGAATAATTTTTAGAAAAAAACTTTATATTCGCCTTAATTACTATAAAAGGAAACTTTTTGCATTTCGGGCGGCGAAAAATTATGCATTTTAATTTTCAATTGCGTAAAACCAAAATTCACTTCGCGAACCGATCGGCGACTGTCAGCGGCCATTGGGTACGTCACTGTTATGTTAGTATCTCTGATGCATTAACAAGAGCTAAATACAACCGTAGTCATCTTCGTGGCATACATAAAGAGGCGAGGAATTATGAAAAACAGAATTAATAATATAATGTAAACGAACCTCTAATCAGAATCACTTAATTTACTAATCACGAAAAGTGAGTATTTAATAGCTATTAGGCAAAAAATAATGCATTTGACATTTTAGTTTTGTTTTTATTACACAAACAATCAATCATAATTGCAAACCCGCTAGACAAACCCTGCTTTGCCAAACAAACCATTCAAAACCTGGGATGTTTTTTAAAATTATGATGACATGCAGCTTTCGTAGTTTAACCTCAAAGTTCCGTATTATCCGTGAGGTGGACTAAATGCATATTTACCATGATTTTTAATTAAAAAAAAAAAATTATATTGAAAATATTATTTTTACATTGAAAATTTTCAATGTAAAAAAACTTGGCCTTTATTCATTTTATTTTCAGAATGTTGTCAAAGTAGTGCTTACCTAATATGCATGTTTTTTTTTTTACGTAACCTCTAGCTAATCGTTATTTTATGGTAATAATAAATATATACGAATAGAGCTTTGTTAACATTATAATTCTGGTTGTGTTTTCATAATTCCGCGCCTCTTTTTTTATCCCACGAAGATGACTACGGTCGTATTTAGATCTTGTGAATGCATCAGGGATACCAACATAACAGTGACGTACCCAATGGCCGCTGACAGTCGCCGATTTGTTCGCGAAGTGAATTTTGGTTTTACGCAATTGAAAATTAAAATGCATAATTTTCCGCCGCCCGAAATGCAAAAAGTTTCCTTTTATAATAATTAAGGCGAATAAGCGTGTCAGGCCTTATCCAAAATTTACCATAGCGGGCACCCAGCGGGCGTTGCAAGGCCACTCAAAGAAAGAAAGGGTTTATGCGCTTTAATTCTGTTTGTTGAAGTGCTTTTGGATAGGTTCTGATAATTTTTTGTGTTTTCGTCCGACACGTCCACAAGTCGCATATAGCTGTCCGTGTGAGAAGCACGATTTTTAACAAATTTACCGTTATAAGTTAGTGAAGTTTTACTTCAATCGTGTGGTTTAAAGCACACTCGTTTTTTTTTTCCTTTCATGAACTTCCCCCTCCTTTATTTCCTAAAAATACCCTCCACACAGCATCCCCAAAAATGACCTAGGCCTTGAGGGGAATTATTTTCCTCTGGACTTCATTGACTTGTGATTTACTTATTTCCATGTTGAAAGTAAAATGTTACCTTAATAAACATACCATGTACACTGTACTATTCTACTTATACTCGTACCTACTACATATGGTACGATGTATACTACTTTAAACTTTCTGATTCGACCGATTGCCGTGACTAATGCACAGACGCATTTTAGGCATGCTAAGTCTGTTCTACAGGTAATTTAATGTAACTTGCTCTAAGGAGCTAGCACTATTGATCCCCTGTGCGCCGGTGTATGTGCGCCAGTGTACAGGGTATCTTGACGGACACGAGCGGAATGCCCGTTCACAGTTTATGTCAGCTTCAATGAAACGGGTCGTTCCTTCAACGCATATTTGTGTACATAAGTTGCTCGTATGTGGAACGAGCTACCGTTATCTATTTTTCCTTCTTCATATAATCCTTTTCTACACCTTAACATATAGTTCCCCTATCTTTACTCTATAGATACAGACAGGGTCGTTCTTGTGAGTTGCCAGATAAACAAAAACATACAAAAGTTTATTAACAGAAAATTTAGGTAGGTACTTGAGTGTATTAGCTGTAATCTTGTACGGAAATAATGTAAGTTTATTATTTTTTTGACGCTTGGCATCGTTAGATAACGTAGATTTGTTTACCGTCCAAGATTGAAAGATACTTCAAATATCATCCTGGAGAGAGACAACCAATCGAATCGAAAATTTGCTTTAATTTGCTTAATTTATTTGTTTAAAACAACCCAAATTATGCTTTACCTCGCAACCCATTAGTCAAGTAATAGCATAATATTATTTTCAGAAGGATTGGTATATAACAACGCCATCTGAAATCAAAGATTTAATAAGAACTAGTTGAGATGAGAGCTATTGATTTTATCATCTCCACTACTTCCCACCTATTTTATCCTTGCGCTACGATTCTTAGAACTTTAATTGAAAACAACAACAAAGCACGTAATTCATTAAAAATATAATTATTTTTCATCCGTCAGCGACGAATAAAAATAAACCATTGAAAGAAATGAAATATTTACTTTATTTCCTAGCTTCGCCAAAGATTTCAATATTATAATATTTTTAATACAATTTTCTTCTCGCACAATGTATGAATTTTAAAACTTCTAGCTAAATGCACAAGCAACGTCTTCAGTATCAATAATGATGGTAGTAGGAGTTTTCAAATATTCTCATGTTATTCATAACACGGGAATGTTTGAAAAAATTTTCATGTGGATATCCCGGCTATCGATGTACCAACTGTCGTTGGTCGATGATATGGGTAGAAGATGATGTGCAATTTGGCACAGGTCACCGTTAGGGAGTTTATCTGATTAATACCTTCCGACATAAGATTTTGTAGGACGATTGTAATAAATTATCCCTGGATTGGTATTATTAATCCCTTGAAGGTACGTGAAGGGTATTTATTCGTAAATTTTACTCGTATAGTAGTTTTTTTTAAACCAAGTCAAAGCACATTTTTGCGTTACAAATTAAGAATGAATATTTTAATTATTTATCTGTAAGCCATTCAAAAAAGGATTTCAGCCATTCAAAAAAGGAGTTATTGGTAAAAGTTATGCTTATTTCTATTGTTATTATCAAACTTGATGCCCAAACCATGCTTTGCATATTTTTTTAGTAAGTAAGAAATACCCATCGTATTTTGCGAGTCGCTCTTTAGCAGTGATTCTCAACGGGGGCGGCAGCGCCCCCCCTGGGGGCGTTTTGGAGGCCTGGGGGGGATACGTTTTTAAATTTTTAGCATTTAGGGGGCGCTACAGAAGTTCGAGTGGGCAGTGTGTCAAAATAGAAAATAAGCTCATTCATGAGCTATGCACACTGATACATTGACACACTTTCTTAAGCTGTAACAAAAATTTGACAATTTCTGTTAAATAAACTACACTTTCATGCACAAAAATTTTAACTTAGGCATAATACTCAATATCAATCTAATATCTAATAATGAGGTGTTTTATTTTCTCATTATTTTTTATTCGTAATCGGTAATAGGTACATTGCTGGGGTTTCGGGGGGGGGGAGGGGGGGGGGAGGCGCTGGATAATTTAACTGCGGTAGAGGGGGCGATTCTTTCAATAAGGTTAAGAAACACTGCTCTATAGTATCTACGGTCCAGCGATCAACCGAGTGAGTGAAGGAAGCAAGGCGGGTGTACGCAATGAGAGCTCTTATTTTAAAAAAGTGAGTAAATTTTACTGAATAATAAATAGCCTTCTAGGGTTAAGCTAATCATAAACGAGAGATATATTATAAAACCGCACATGTTGGGCAAAGCCCATATATTTTATGAGGTTATTTCTTGTGTGTGACTGGGTTAAAGAACTCTTATTCACTAAATCTTATTTCTATATTGCAAGGATATTTTTATATTGCTAAATACCTAGTGCAAAGATGACAAGTTTTTTTTTCTTTGGTTTCCAATTTAGGAAATAATCCAATTAGAAAAAGGGATTAAATTCATTCAATAACGATCGTGTTTGAGTATATTCTAAACATCTGTATTGTGTACCATTCGCGCGCGTTGCATTTCACGCATAATATATGTGCCTGCGGAAAATCATGATAGTTCAGTTCGTCTCTATGACCCCTTGTCAACACCTCCTACCCCATTGCCGTGTGACGCCAGGGGTAATGGGAGAGCAAACACTACCGTTCCGGCGCAAACAGGTCAGACGTAGGCACCTATGCAAATACCTCTCGACGCGAAATAGTGTTTAATGTGGAGTTATAATTCAATTAATGCTCAAATAATTAGACGTCGATGCATAGTATTTACTGAAAATTTCATTAAATAGAAGATTGATTTTAAAATAAACTGGTTATCGAGAGACGTACTTGCCTTCTGGCAAATTTAAAGTTAAAAATGGTAATGAAATTTTGTTTCCCGATACCTTTTTTTTTATTCATATCTTAAATCATTAATTAACCAAAAATACATAGTTATTATACAAATATATTCATCTCAGCTAGGCTTAGTTTGTTATAAGGGAATTCAGCAAAAAACTTTAAAAAAGGTGTCGGGCTGACAGGGTGGGGGTGGGAGTTGGGCACTTACACCGATACCGCCGCCACCGGTAATAACCATTTATTGGATAACCAACACCTCTGCCATAGGTCACCCCAAGTGGTTCGATACGTTTTGTGACTTAGCAGAGGAGCCCGGGTTCATGGGGTGAGGTTTGTCCAGGTCTAATATATAATATAGTTATAATTCAATTAATGCTCAAATAATTAGACGTCGATGCATAGTATTTACTGAAAATTTCATTAAATAGAAGATTGATTTTAAAATAAACTGGTTATCGAGAGACGTACTTGCCTTCTGGCAAATTTAAAGTTAAAAATGGTAATGAAATTTTGTTTCCCGATACCTTTTTTTTTATTCATATCTTAAATCATTAATTAACCAAAAATACATAGTTATTATACAAATATATTCATCTCAACTAGGCTTAGTTTGTTATAAGGGAATTCAGCAAAAAACTTTAAAAAAGGTGTCGGGCTGACAGGGTGGGGGTGGGAGTTAGGCACTTACACCGATACCGCCGCCACCGGTAATAACCATTTATTGGATAACCAACACCTCTGCCATAGGTCACCCCAAGTGGTTCGATACGTTTTGTGACTTAGCAGAGGAGCCCGGGTTCATGGGGTGAGGTTTGTCCAGGTCTTGGCGGCGGATGCGTCTGCCTACCTGCTGCATGGCGGGCCGGATCGAGAGAGACTGATTGAACTTTAAACTTTTCCATCCCTCAACCCATTGCCTTGCACCGCAGTTGGAGGGATGAATTTATACGTCTGTAACTCCTGGGCACACTGACCCCCAGATTTCTACCCACCCCTCATACCTTTTTCCTTCCCACGACTTCCTCTCCTTCCTTTCCTTAAAAATACCCTCCACGCAGCATCCCCAAAGATGACAAAGGACCTGAGGGGAATTACTTTCCTGAGGGCCTCCTGTGTGGAGCTAATGTAAAAAAAAAACAACAAAAACAACGGAGTGTACGTAATGACATGAGAAATTTTTGTACATAAAAAAAATGTCACCGGAGGGAAGCCAGAATTTTAGATCAGAAACAAGACAAAACTTTCAAACAAACATTTTTATGATTTTTGTTGATGTTGTAGTTGTTATACTGACCACGTTAACTATATTCCACCATTTACAGAACCAAAGGTAGAGAATTTTGCTTTCTACAGGATAGTTTAATAACTAGGTACTTCTGAACACCAATTCCGCAGAATTTTATGTATAAAATCAATAGGTATCGTTCCAACATTCCATGCATTACTTATTTATTTATTTATCTATTTATCCAAATCCTGGAGGCTTCTACAATGTCAAGTTATTATAGATACATACGTTATTCAGGAGTATAATTATATTTGGGAATGTAGTTTCATTTTACTGAAAAGTTGTACAAAGGAGTTAGGAAGTTTAGTATAATAATAGTCAGACAGATGTGCATAAGGTATTA
This sequence comes from Limnephilus lunatus, assembly GCA_917563855.2. NCBI lineage: Eukaryota > Metazoa > Arthropoda > Insecta > Trichoptera > Limnephilidae > Limnephilus > Limnephilus lunatus. Next base: position 64,300,362 of record OU830597.1, on the reverse strand, counting down.
TTATTATTACGAAAAGATGATAAACTGCTTCAGACATTGGGCATGCTTTCTGTAGCTAGACCCACGTTTGCATGGTTGTAATGAATTTCAATAGTTATTAAACTTTTTTTTTATTTTTATTTTTTTTTTATTTTATATATTCAATAATTTTATTATTAAATTAATAAAAACAGCTGTCACGCGTAATAATAATTACAAGCAGAACTTGTTTATAAATAAACTGTTTTTATTAATTTAATAATAAAATTATTGAATATATAAAATAAATAAAAATTAAAATGGAGTTCTACAAATTTAAATTAATAACAATAAATAGTTATTAAACTGAATGAATTTGAGGTGCCTTCAGATAATTGGGAACAGTTTGCACTCTTGTGCTATTAATCATATTATTTTGTAAATAATAACATTCATAATTTTTGGTATTTCACAATTAATTAATTAAAAATAATATAATGTATATTTGCGGCACGTTCCAGAATAGAATATACTCTAAGTTTTGCTCTGGTGTTAGACCAACATTCAGAAATGAAAGGTTGGTTGAAATGGCTTTAGCCGTGTTTGGTGACCAGATCTGAAGAGCCAGGTACTTCCTCACCTTCCTCTGCCTCTTCTTCTCCCCGCCACCTTTAACCTCACAATATACCCCAATTGGGGATGCCATAGTCTCACTGGCTCCAGACGGGAGCAGTTGGAGAATCTTGTGCGGTAATCATACATACAAAAAAACTGTATTTTGATTTTTTTCGAATGAATTAATGCAATGGTTAAATAATCGATTTCCCAACATCCGATCAGATAACCTGGCAGATAGACTATTTGTCGATGAAAATGCATTTTACGACGTTTAGGTGGAAAGCACGCATACATACGCATTTCTCTGAAATTGGATGATGTTATAATAAATGCAAACAACTCTTCGACATTTCAAAACTTGCAACTATTTAAATGTTATTTTGAACTTAAATTGTAACATTTAATTAAATGAAGACATTATCAGTGAAACTCAAACAAAAATTTAAAAAATAAAAATATCAGAAAAAGATTCTGTCACATCTAGGACATGAACCCATGGCCTTCGCCTTGCCGGGCGCAGCTCTATTAACTAAGCTTATGTATCCCTATTCGATTCAGTCATATTTAAATATGTATATCATACTTCGACTAAGAACTACCAACACTATCTTTATTTTCTTAACCCATATTTTTAATGGCTGCGATCTTTATATATGATTGCAAGATTAAAACCCGAACTAAATGCTATCTAGATAGCGTCTTGGATAAATTTCATCCATATATTTTTTTAAAGATAGGACAGAAATCGTTAGAAATTATTTGAAATGAGAATCAATCATTTTTATCTGAAAGTTGGTTTTATTAGCCAGCTTCCCTCAGAACAGAAGTTGGACCCGAATAAATTTCTACAAAATAGACATTTGTATTTTTAGCCAAATAAAACGAGTATAAAAATCAAGTCAAATGTATTTCGGACGCATACCAACTATTTCCTACTGACAACATCCAGTAAAACCGAACCTATAGTTTTATATCAACGAGGCTATCCCGGCCATAAAACATCTCCAGCGAAATCCCTTCCACGATCTCATTTTTAAAATTCTGCCAAAACAAGAAAATAAAATTCCACTAAACTCTATCGTGACTTGACAAGGGTTAGTTCTTGCGACGGGGGTGATATAAAGCTACCCCCGGCTTAACAGAGAATAGAAAAATTCATTGCTTTTCTCCTTTCTGAGATTTCTGATTTCCCTTATTTTAATATATCAAAGTAATACCTAACGGTTACATAAAATCTAAAAATAAGTTTTATAAAACATACGGATTTAAGATAACTTTTAAAAGCAAAACACAATATTCCTTTTACCATATTTTTCGATTGTTCGTCTTTGAAGAGGTTTATTTTGTCAATAAATAATTGAGTCAAAATTATTTTAGTCTGCTGATAATTTTTACTCACAACACGGAGGAGTAACTCTGAAAGTTTTAAAACAAACATTTCACCATCAAAACTTGATAAGGCAAGCTGGAACGGGAGTTGACAAATTATTGTTAGATTAAAACTTGGTGTAAATGTTTGTGCTTTCCAACTTTGTCGCATTTGTTCGGTTTTGTTGAAACGTTTATAAAAAGCTGGTTTATTGAACTGAAAATTAAAATATTGTGTGGGGTAACATTTTAATTTAACACACAAGTTCAAAGAAGAATTTTTTGATGACTTTTGGGCTAGGACATTTGAATTACAAAACTTTTAATTTGTTAGCTGGCTTCTATCAACTGTCTCATTCTTGAAAAAAAATTGAAATCATCTTAAAAATTTAGTTCAATATCATGTTTCTATGAAATCTAAAACATAAAAAACGAAAAAAAAAAATCAGTCACTACCTATTATGTTTTATACCGAGTTCGGATAAAAACGCAACACAACTTAAATTATAAAAAGCTCATAGGTTCCCTCTCGCATTGGCAACATCATAACTAAACTTCTCTCGTGTGCACTACAGGGGGGGAAATTAAAACTTCAAGTGTTTTGAATTGCCCATAAAACGCAAACACTTCTCATTACTCGGTAGTAATCACAATTACGAAGGTTGCAAGTTATACTTTTGCAAAAGTTTCCGCATTTGCATTATTGTCTACGTTTTTAGCTGCAAATTTTCAAAATTTATGTTGGTGATAATTGAATATCACATTGGCAAACTTTCTGCGACGAATAAGCCTTTCTTAATATTTTAGTGTTTACACTGCATAATGTCAGATTTTATTTCATTTTTTGTTTTTTAATATCCAAACATCTTGTTTACCTCCTGAAATTAATTTAAGGTAAATTCATGCATTATCTGCAGAAGGAAATATTGCATTGAATTAAAGAAATTTGCATTTATTTTGTACCTTGGGTGAACCGAAAATTATTTACCTTGCACGATTTTTTTCTTCATACTAACTATAGGTACATTATGTTTTATTAAAAACATACTTTTCAAAAAAGCATTAAAAATACAAGTGGGTTACCAAACAGATATTTCAACAATTTTCTTTCAAATATTCATCACAATAGATGCAAACTATAATTTCATTAATTAAGAAAAGAGCATAGGTATAAAATAATTGTAGTTTGGAATTCATTTCACTCAAAGTAACTATCCTTAATTAATCACCACGAAACAGGCAGCCGACTAGTATGGTGATTTAATAAATCTTATCTATGTAAATGTCTAATATATGTAACATGTATTTTATAAATAAATTCATAATTATCAGCCTTGCCACGTTACTTCTATATCAGCTATTACCGTGTCTTTAAATTGAATATTGAAGTTTGGGAACAGTGCGGCATTAACTGTCGTGTGTTTATCCTTGTTGCCAAGCATAGTCCCGACGTGCGACGTACGGTGCCCCAGTGAAAGTTAGTTCTCTCATATTAGTATATTTACATACATTTCAGGCGTGCTTTAGCTGGATAAAAGTTGTCAAGTTTGGGGAATTTGCCACACGACGTGTGTGGAGAGCGCCTCACTTTGGCGTCTGAAATCTCGACAAAATTTAGCCGTCTGAGTTACCCCGACCAGCGTCGAGATGGTTCTTCTTGAACTTATTTGGTGAGTTTATCACACATCTGACATCGAGCATTGCTTTACTTTATTGTTTGATAATCAAATTTTCAACTTGTGTAATAATTTAAAGCGTTTTGTCTGCACAATGCCAAGATTTACCAAAATTTAATTTATTTTTTGAACCGATGGCAATAATCTCATTTTCATATTCGGTTGATGGGAGTGAATGGAGTAAATTCACATTTTCGCTAGCGTCAACATCTTTATTATTCTTTTCAAAAGGTGATAAAATCAATGCTGCTCTCATATTTTTGGTTGGAAATTTTCTGTGATTGTGAGCTATAAAACTTTGCGGCGCCAGAATTATTACAAGGTAGGTCTGCGTTGCGTTGATAGAAATCTTTTGATACCTGGAATATAGAAACCATGATTCATCAGCTTATCGAAAGATGATATTGATATTTCGGCAAACCTCAATTTAAATTCAAGATGAATAATGTCGTGTCCACAATAAATATGAACGTGAAGCATTTTTTTTAAAGTTATAGGTACTATCGAAGAATTATTTATGATTGGAGGAGTTGAATTACACCAACACTATTTTTTTAGGAATTTTGTAGAGATGAAAAATGTGGGGGGAATTTATGTGATCACGAAGCCTTCAAATAAGCGATCAGATCAGAGTTCAAGATGTTGTTAAATTTATTTAAACAGCATTTCAATGATACATCACTTGGGTAAAAGTAAGAATATCATAAATAAATACAAATACGAGTATGTGACTAATTAATGACCGGTCCCACCCGAGCATCGCGTTTTCGATTCCTTGGCTGGCTATGTCCTCCATCACGACACAACCAACATTTTCAGCTTAATGTGGTGGAAGTAGGAGATTTTCAATTTTTTTAGGTTATTCGTTACCCGGGAATGTTTGTCTTTCTTTTTAAAATAGAAAAAAAAAAAAATTACGTAATTTTTAATCGTGTGAAGAACGTATATTTTTTTTAATTTATTAGGCTCTGCCGGGATTTTAATCCAGATCATCTGAGCCAAGTCGCTCACAACTTTAAAATAGAGAGAGTCCAGTTGATGAAATCATGTTTCATTATTTAGCAACGTTTAATTAATGCTGCCATTCTTCTTGTAATTAAGGCATCTACAAAGTCTGACGCAGCGCCATAGTTAAGTGAAAACTCCGGTCGCCAAAGCTCTTAAATGGAATCATTATAATACTTCTCACCGTTACCCAGCGAGGGATGAATATTTTTGGGCATTTTTTACTATCCCTCCGTGCTCCGTAATAATGTGGCGTCGGGCCCTCCGCCCCGTCCATTAAATTTAATGTTTACAATCTAGTCTGCTTTATCCTCTTGACTCTGTAAGTCTGAAGTCTGAAGTAAGTCTATAGCCACTACCAGGAAGGCCTCTCGCCTTTAGTCTTGGCCAGGCAGCTCCCTGGCGCCTGTTCGATAGTGCGTGACAAATTTGGCTCAGCCAGGCTGGGAGTGTCTGCCAGGTAAACTACTTTACATACTTTAACCAAGACCGGCATATTTATTTCCCGAATAAAATATACAAGGGAAATATCGTGTCTGGAAGAGGCGACTGATCTTATTTGCATCTCGTTGAAGAAAGAGCTGTCTCGTATACTACGAGGAAGAGTGCTCTCTTAATGTAGTGTATTCCTGCAATCATATAAGTCTTGTAATAACAGGCTTTAACTAATTTATCTATTGTATAAATTTAAAAACAGTTAAAAATAAAAATTTAAATAATGTGTATACTATGCATGTATAAACCTATACCTATATATGAACAAATTCTAAAAGAGTTTCTTTAATTTTATTCCGTATGGAAGTTCTATTAATAACCTAGCCAGTGAGAAAATTACATCTCCAAATGGAGAATATTGAAATGAAATGGATATGGTAAGGAATTCGTTAATTATGTTGTATACAGTTTACGAAGTGATAGTTTTGGAAGAGAGATGAGGCTGAACATATTTTTGTGGCGTCCCATCATCTCTACATCTACTTTTGACGAAATAAAATAATTGTAACTAAATGTATATTCTAACTGTCTGGATGAGAAATACTTTTTTTGTCTAAATAAAGCACTCTCAAATAAAAAAAAAAACATTTTCATTGAAAACTGCCGCTTATTTTGTTAGTTAAGATTGAACTAATGTTTAAAGTTTTCAAAAAAGAGTATCTGTTTTACTGAGCATCGTGGTACATTATTTACTTAACTTCCCAATTTTAAAACATTCATGAGTCAAGTGAAAGTTTCATAATCTGTAATTATTATTATTCTATTCGTGCTATATTATGTAGGAACACCCTTTTACCTTCGGAGAAAAAAAAATTGTTGTTCTTGGCAATTCTTCGAAAAGGCTTTTTTAGAATATTTGTGTTTGAAGTATATTTACGTTAGCCTTTCTTAAATAATGGTACCTACGAAGCTCTTTAGACGCATAATATTACATTATTTAGATAGTCGCCTACTCGCTACCCGTCTCACAATTCTAAGCATGCATATTATGAAAGGTGACCTTTCTATAAAATTGTATGCTAATGCTACCCAACAACATCAATGTCTGAAAATAAGTTCTCTCAAACAAATTCGCATTTAGATTACTTAAGTCCACCTTAGCAGTCCTTCAATTAAAATGGAATACAAATTTTGTGTGTGTTTTATTTAGCATGATGTGAAATGCGTTAATTTTAAAACATGTTAACATCTATGCACAGGGGAAGAAGAGAATAAGAATTTTTAGGTATTTACCTGTGATTCATATAGTACAATCTTCAGAAACTTATGATAAAAAAGTGTCACATAAAAAATGGCAGGAATGCTCAAACGGGAAGATCAAAAGTGATTGATTCAGATTTTTGTTATTTTCTTCTATCGACCTAATTAAAACGCTGAATTTTTTTTTCTTTCGAGATAGCTTGCTAAAAGGATATCCGGGTACACAAGTGCACAGCCGAAAACTTTTGTAATAAATTATGATGTTCATTAACGTCCAGTAGTGAAACGGAAATGAAATTTTCAACACACGGCGTATTTAAATAAATAATATATAAGACGCAGTCGCCAAGTAGAGGTAATCCACTGAACTTTATTTGTAGAGGATACCCGAATACGCAAAATCCCACTGAAAAGAATTGATGTTTGTGATTCAAAAATTTTTTTTTTTGCCATAAAGCACAGCTTTTTTACAGATCACCTTCAGGTGGTTGCAAGGAATTAAGATCACTAGCGCGATGGACTCACCACTCTGTTTGTGTCAATAATGTTTTTTCCCGATACATTTTTTTACATTAGCTCCACACAGGAGGCCCCGAGAAAATAACTCCTCTCAGGGCCTGTGTTATGCTTGGGGATGCTGTGTGGAGGCCCTCTTTTTAGAAAATAAAGGAGAAGTTCTGGGGAGGAAAAAGATATGATAAGAACACGAATCTCGTGCTCAGGGTGTCCGGCAACGACGGACGAATGAATCCATCCCTACTATGGAGCAAGGCGGTGTTTTGAGAGAGTATTGCTGGAGAAGTTCAAAGGTCCCCCTCAAACAGTCTATCCTGAACCGGCTCGCCACGCAGTAGATGGGCAGGAGCAACTGTCGCCAAGACCCGGAAAAACCTCATTCCTTGATCCCAAACGTAGCGAGCTTGGAGTGACCTATGGCAGAGGGGTGGGTTATCCAATAAATGTTTCCTGGGAGGCGGTACCCATACCCTCCTACCAAATTGAAACCAACCAGCTTTCAAACCCAACACCTTGTGATATCCAACCTAGATTTTATCCGGAATCATAATTTGAGAGGCGGGCTTCCTACGTTTCGTGATTTAGCGAGTGTGTCCGGGTTTGTGGGGTAAGGTTTGTCAAGATCTTAGAGGTGGACGCATCTACTCATCTAGTGCGTGGTGGGCCAGACCACCTCCTCAGTCCAGTGGCTAAGACTCTTGACTCACAATCTGGAGGTCGCGGGTTCGAACCCGGCGTGCGCAAATAAATTTTATTTGGTTAATTTGTGTTATTTCACAATTAATTTATTTAAAATAATATATAGTATATGTGCGGCAGGTTCTAGAGTTAAAGATACTATCAGTAAAGCCCTGGTGTAAGACTACCATTCAGAATTGAAACGTTGCTTGAAAATGGCTTTACCCGTGTTTGGTGACCAGATCTGAATAGCCAGGTACTTCCCAACCTTCCTCTTCCCCACCTCCTTCCCCTCCCGACTACCTTCAGCCTCACGACATACCCCAATTGGGGATGCCATAGTCTCACTGGCTCCAGACGGGAGCAGTTGAGATTCTTGTGCGGTATTCAATGTAAAAAAAAAAAAAGACCAGGAGTCTGGCCCACCACGCAGTATCTGCCGGATTCTCTTCACCCATTGCCTTGCACCACCTTGGGAGGGGTGGATTCATATGTCCGTCACTCCTGGACATACTGCCCTCAGAATTCTACCCACCCCTCATACCTTTTACTTCCCAGAACTTCTTTTCTTCAAAAAGACCCCACTAAGCATTCCCAAACGTGCCATTATTTTCATCAGGGCCTTCTGTGTGGAGCTAATGTAAAACAAAGAAAAGGGACGCTAAGAAGCACTGGGTTGCCCTGTAATAAGAGACAAAGGCACGAATCTTCCTAATGACAAGCCGATGTCAATGCCTACACCTTCGATTTCCCAAAGCAAACCCGTATTATTAGTAAATTCTACATAAATACATGTACCTATTATTAGCATTTGGAAATTGTGCATGTGCGGCGTTGTGTGACAGACGGACTGTTGTTGGGTAGACTTGTAAACAGCTGCTAGGTTTTCAGCGCATTGTACAATGTACAACTATACTAGCTTATTTTAAAAATACGATGATATAAAATGAAATTATTGAAAAATGATACAATATTAGAAAATAAAATGATGCCTAGCATTCTTAATTAACGGTTTTTATTACCCAGGTAGTAGAGAAATATTATCTGGTTAACTCTAGTCTATTTACTAATGTACACATAAAAAAGTAGGTATTAAACAAAATAATTTCTGAAAATAATATTTAAATTTAGATTATTTGAAATATGAGATGTTGGACATTAAACTAAAAAAAAAAAAAAAAAAAAAAATTAAAAATCAATAAGTTTTTCTCCATATTTTTAATTTTATTTTTATAATAGCTGAAAAAAACCTGTTTCACTTATTCTACCTATGTATGTAATAGTAACTTTTTAACTTTTTATACTAACTTTATATTTTATATGTTTTTTATCTATTCTTTGTCTATTTTATACTTTGGGTTCTTGGAAATATAGTATTTTGTTTTAATATTACCCACACTCAGGCAGTGCCTTAGTGGGTTTTCATTTCTTGTTCATACTAATTGTTATTATATATTATATAATATTTGCTATTTATACATTATATGTACAAAGAAATGTGAATAAATAAAGTTTAAAAAAACATAATATTAGGTCTTTACATATGAAATTGGCGTTTTGTAAGGGAGCTTATGGGAGTTTTGTATGGGAGCTTTTTCACCTTCCCAATTTGCTTCAAATGGATTAAAACAGTTTCATCACTAACACCGCAGCCTGCAGCTAACTCGGACGTGGTTTGCGATGAATCCGCTTCCACAATAGTCTTCAATTCTTCATTATCAGCTTTGGTCTCTGGCCGTCTACGGGGCTTGTTCTGCAGGTCGAAATTTCCAGAACGAAAACGTTGGAACCAAAAAAGCCTTAGAAGACAACACTCAGGTTGATGTCCTCTACACTGACTTCTCCAAAGCCTTCGACCAAGTTAACCACCGTATCCTCATGGCCAAACTTTATGCTATAGGCATTAGAGACCCATTATCATTCATTCACTCTTACTTGATAAATAGAAAACAAAGGTTCGAAATAAATAACTTTGAATTCGTTAACATAGATATAACGTCCGGCGTTCCGCAAGGAGCCTATTTGGCCCCGCTTCTTTTTAACCTTTTTATTAACGATATCATTAAAGTTTTTCCTCACACAAATTTTTGGCTTTTTGCCGATGACAATAAGATTCTTAAGATAATTACATCCCATCTTGATTGTTTACTTTTTCAACTTGATATTGATTCATTTAATGATTTGTGCAAAATTAACTGCATGCAACTTAATGTTGATAAATGCAAAATTTTGTCCTTTTATAGAACCAAAAAACCTCTTCAGTCTGATTATAAACTAAATAATGTTTACTCTATGTCATGTTTTCTCTACTGTCACATCTATCAAGGACCTTACTGACACTTAAAACTCTTTACTGTTCGCTGGTTCGCCCTCACCTTGAATATGCTAGTGTCATTTGGTCACCTTTCTATGCTGTCCACATTTGTCACATCGAATCTGTACAACATCGTTTCCCACGAGGAATTTCTTGGAGGTTAGGACTTGAAAAAGGCGAGTACTCGTATGATGAAATTGAACAAATTTTAAACATATCTTCTTTATAAAAACGTAGAAAGGACTCTGATCTAATATGCATTTTCAAAATTATCAACAGTATTACTGACACACCTGCTTTGTTACAACTCATCCAGTTCAACATCCCTTCCCGTAGACTCCGAAATAATGAATTGCTGTTCCTCAATCAACATTCTACTAATTATGGATATCATTCTCCTTTATCCAGAATGTCGAGACTTGTCAATGCAAATCAAAGTACTGAATTTTTTGGTGTAAGTCTAAATGACTTTCGGCAGTCGATAAGCAATGTGATTTTTTAGTCTTTTTAAATCCATCTTCAAGCTACTTTTGTACTTTTATATTACATGTATTTATATTATACTATATTCTATATGTACTTTTTTATTATATGTATTTATATTATACTATCTTCTATATGTACTTTTATATTATATGTATTTTGTCAATGCTCTTCACATATATGTACTCTCCTTTCATTGTCATCTCTCTTTTTTTATTCGTGTTATAATATTATATTGTTAATGGACGATTTTTCCGTAAATAAATAAATAATCTTCCCACCACCATTGATTTTCCTTTCGTTTTTCTTTATTCTTCGTTATTGTTTGAATTATCTTTTTCTCATCAAAAAAACTTTTACTCCTAAAATAAACAAAACATTGTTTTTTCTGTAAAAGCTAAGAAGAACTTTATTAAAAATTGTAAAGTCGGAGTTGGGTGGCTGACTTTGGCTATTTTTCAGAATTTTTGTCAATGCTCTGTATTTGTATTTTAGTAAAAGTACGAAAACCGCAGATATCATTTTATTATTTTAATCGCTGTTTAAAATCCTGACACGCTCAAATAAATTTTATTTGTTTATTTTATGTTATTTAAATATACATTTGTTTAAAATAATACATAATATTTGGGCCAATTAATATTTTTTGTCTATGATTTTTGTCCGAACCAAGATAAACAAAGTAGCTTCGTTCGCTTTCTGTTTCCGCGACCGTTGAAGGCAGAAACACACTTAGCCCACGCGACGCGACGCTACGTAGGTTGACGTCACCATTTCCATATCTGGACTACTTATCTTCCATACATTTTCTATGGAAACGGGTGCTTTAGAATCACACTAGCCCTACGCAACGCAAACCGAGGTGCCCTACGCGACGCGGATCTGCCACAGCCAGATCTGCGTGGGCCGTGTGGAAGGCGGAGGGGGTATGGTCACGCCTACTATGAGATGGTTTCACATCTTTTTGGTGTTATCTAAGCATAACGCGTTTCGCTATATCTGTGGTTGTTTTTTTGACATTTATTATCGTTTATTATTAAAAAATGGGTGACGAACAGTTCATTGAAACTGAGCACGAAGTTATTTATAATATCAAATCTCAGAATTATATAGATTCTGCTGTACGATTATATATAATAAATAACTAATTTCAATATTATACCCCTATAATGAATGTCTTTCTCTAGTCCAAATTGACTTTCGAAGACGTGTGTTTTCTTTTTTTATATCATATTCAATTATGCTGTGAAGCTCTTCAAATACCACTTTACTCATACGGAAGTATATGAAGAATCGTCCGTATCAGATTATAGATCTTTTACTAAAGTATGGAACTCTCCAAACATTTGTCTTCGTTTGTCAATGTTCTGGACCCAAATACTTCTCACTTTTTTGTTTTTCTTTTTACGAGAATATTGATTTAATAATAATAATCGTAGCAAATCATCTTCAAATTCGCTTTTAGAAGACATGGCAAAGCTGTCGTCTGCTGAGAAAAGAATCACATAAACATAACAAAATAAACGTCAAATGTGTCAAATCAAACGCGCCGGCGCACCGGAGACCTATTGTCACGTGGTCACAGCGACGCGTATGGCCAGTGTGAACATGGACAGGAACTTTGCGTAGCGTCGCGTCGCGTTGCGTGGGCCTAGTATGTTCCTACCTTGATGCGTGTAATTGCTGCATGCGTAGGAATATTGTTGCACGCGCCACGCCAAAAACTACCCGCAAAAACGTGCTGCCGCGAGTGAATCTATCGTCAGCTACGCAGCGCAATTGCCCGGTGAATATTTCGTTTTGCCCGCCCGATACGAGTGTTGTAAATTTGTACCTTTTACTCGTGATTTGGAATACCGCAATAATTTTAATTTTTTTAACTTATATACTCTACCCGCCGACGCAACCGTGCTTTTGTATTTTATTGTGAAGTGTTAATTATTCGTTGGCCCGCTATCGCATCGCACTACTGTTAAGATGACAGTTTACCTATTAAAGAAAAGAAGAAGAAGACAAATAATGTGGGAATCTTAACGACGTAAGTGAAGAAAGCGGTGAACAAATATGCGCCCGCGGCACGGCGTATTGGACGAACGTACGGTCGAATTCAACCTAGCGGGCCTGGAGATTTGACCTTTCCGCCGCGTCCATTTTAATTAATTCCTAAGAACGTGTTACAAATATTTAAAATGTGTCTCCATTTCTCACTCCCGAAGTTATTCATTCATCGTTTAGAAAAATAAAATCAGGTGCTTACCGCTAACTTTATAGTTGAAAAACAGGTTATAAAGTTTTAAAATCGTTGTACGTAAAATATATTAATGGTAAGGTACCTATTGTTTTTAATAATCTTAATTACAAAAACTTACATTCCCAGTGTTTTGTTGAAAAAAAAGAAGTTATTATAGTTACGAATTTGCCGGAAATGATTAAAACGTGAGTTTTGAGCAAACAAGAATTATTAGGGTTGTGTACCGCCTAAATGTAACCTGTTTGATTGTTCGCCTGCTGAAGACCGAGCGATTTTACCGCCATTGTTTTGAACTGTTTTAAACTTAATTATAAAGACATGATGAAATTATGAATTATAAAGACTTAAGAACCAGTGGCAAATGACCATCGAATGTGGTCTTTGGTAAGTGCTTGGCTCCTATTAATCACTCCTTGTTTCATTTGGGCAGTTTTTCAGTGAAATTGTTGTTTGTTAGATTCGTACCGAACCCGCCCACGAACGAAAATAAATTGATTTGCGCGACCACATGATGACCAATGTCGCAGCCTGTTCCAGAGTGAAAGTTATCGTATCGCCCTGGTGAAAGACCACTATTCAGAAATGAAACGTCGGTTGCTTGAAAAGGCTTTAGCCGTCTATGGTGATTAGATATGAAAGTCAGGTACTTCCTCACCTTCCTCTCCCCCATCCTTTTCCCCTCCCCAATACCTTCAGCCTCAAAACACACCCCAAGTGGGGTTGCGACAGTCTCACTGGCTCCAGACGGGAGCAGTTTGTATTATGTGGTAATCGCATATATTTTTTTTAAATCTTAGATCAAGCATTCTAAAGAATTTTAGAAGGTAGGTATCTACTTCTTAATATATTTTTTAAATTTTGTGAGAAGTCACATTTACTTACAAACTTTTTTTAAAATCAATACTTACCCTGTACCTACTGCTTCTTATTATGCTGTTATTATTTTTAAAAAAACTTCAAAAAACCAAAAATTGTTAATGTACGGAGCAATTAATATATTTGGCGATTCACAAGGAAATAAAATTAGAAGAAAATATAAACAATTGTAAACTTAAATAACGAAAACATGTAATTGATTTATTCTAAAAAATATATTCCACCTAATATAATTTTTAATAAATTAATATATTCTAAAAAATATATTTCACCTAATATATTCCAACTTATATATTTTTTTATAGTATTTACACAATAGGATTAGGAAATATGTATGAACTTTTTTAAAATAGGCAAATAAATAAATAAATTGTTTTTTTTTATAGTTAGGTTAGGTTACATTATGTTCGGCTCCTGTTTCAACTATCCTTTTTTATTGAACGTCATAAATTATTCTTTTATAATAAAACTTTTTCATAGTGTCGTATTATAATAAGAATAATAAAATTATTCCCTCCGAATTAGACTGTTGTGAACTCCTGTAATCTATTTTTATTTAAGAAGTGTGTCACCGTATTATAAATTTATCATATAAAAGACCATCAGGGTGTTGAAAATTAATAAATAAATAAATAAATAATGAATTATAATTAAGAAAAGTTCTCGAAATTATTTTGAATGATTTTCACAGTACATTAAATCTATTTCCTATATCGACAAACTTTACTTTCCTCCCATTCATCAAATCCACATCATCTGAAATACTCAAAGCAGATGCAGGCAAATTCCCAGGCTGTTTGCACATTCCACAAGGCGTAAACGTTTCGAGTTACACTTATCATACGAAGCTACGGTTTGGAAAATTGGCTCGCATTATGCGCTGCGTACTACCAGAACATGGCGTAGGGAGGCCTCTCTGAACATGGCGCAAGGAGGTATCTCTTCACGTAGCTGAGACACATACATGGACGGTGTTAATTCATTCTTTTATTTTGATAAATTAAATTCGATTATTTTTTTTTTCTGTGGCTACAATATAATACGCTTCGCCCGCGTTCACATGAAGCAAAGAAGGCAACTCAATTGGTTTGCTACGTTTGGTGAATTAACAGGGCTGCCTGGGTTCAAGGAGTGAGGTTTGTCTAAGTCCTGTTTCAACATTAGATCCACACATCAGACCCCAAGGTAATTCACAGTTTCCATCAGAGCCTATGTCATCTTAGAGGATGCTGTGTGGAGGGTATTTTTAAGGAAAGGAAGGAATGGAAAATATCACCCCTGTTAAGTCACAAAACCTAGCGAACCACTTGAGGTGACTTATGGAAGAGCTGTTGGTTATCCAATAAATGGTTCCCAGGGCGGCGGTACCCGTACCTACCTCCAAAATTGAAAAAGTCTTGGCTGCTGATGCATCTGCCCACTTTCTGCGTGGTGGGTCGGATTGAAAGGGACTGGTTGAGGCCGTTGAAGGAGACCCAAAAAACCCACTTTTGAACCCTCCAGACAAACTCACTCTAAACATCGCCTTGCACCGAAGTCGAAGGGGTGGATTCCTACTCATCCCTCATAGCTTTTTCCTTCCCAGAACTTTCTCTGTTTCCTTCCCAGGCACCACACCTTCATAAATTTTTTTCTCATTTTATAATGCTCTGACTCTGGCCAATTTTTTCAAAGAAATTAATAAAATTGAGTCAGATACAGCAAAAAGAGACAAATAAAAAATAAAAAATTTACATTGAATTATCCTTCAGCAAAATTGTTTAAACGCGTTTTTCTCGAAACTGCGTTTTTCAACCTGGTTGACAACATATAAAAAAAATATAAATCATAAAATCGAAAATCCAGTCTCTATGCCACCACGTAGAGATTTTTGTATAAAAGGCCCCTTTCTATTTTTACTTTTTTTATGAACGATAAAAATTTGTCCATAAAAACCAGAAATAAAATTCGCTTGTCCGCCATTTTTTTTAAATACCAAAATTCCCCTTAACTTGTATGTCTAGTTTCTAAATATATTTTTATTTCATTTTTCAAATGAACCTTACCTACGGCTTAATCACTGTGATCTGCCAAGCATCAATTTCGTCGGAGTATCCCTTTGGAAGCGGCGTACACCACAATTTATAATTTAGATTCGAGTACAAAAAATTGTATACAGTCTTCTGTATATGTATTTTGATTATGAATATTAATTATAAAACGAGTGTGCTTTAGACCACCAGACTGAAATAAAACTTCATTATCTTATGCCGTTCATTAACAATCTAACAATAACAGGAATAAAAATATCCCCATCCCGTCAACATCCCCATCAACTCAACTCAACTCAACTCAACTTAATTTAACTTAACTTAACTCAACTCAACTCAACTTAACTCATATCGATTAGCGTTTCATTTTCATTAAAGTGTTTCATATAGATTAGCGTTTCAGTTTTATTATATAGTGTTTCATATAGATTAGCGTTTCACCTTCATTATAGCATTTCACATAGATTAGCGTTACACATTCATTATAGCGTTTCATATAGATTAGCGTTACATATTTTTTCGTAACGTTTCATATTCGTAAAGAAGTTTTACTTCCATTAGCGTTCGCATATTGTTCTTTTTCGTAACATATTCATCATTTTACCCCCAAGTGTCGAGCGTGCGTAAAGAATTTTTACTTCAAAAATTCCCTTCATCGTTTGCTTGAAAATAATTAATAAATTACACCATTGTACCGGCCATGAACCATGGTGTGGTGCCTTAAATAAATCACACAGCATCTCTTAAGATGACATAGGCCTTGATGAAAATTATTTTCCTTAGGACCTCCAGTATGGAGCTAATGTAAAAAAAATGCCACACATAGGTTAACGAAATAGATTATCTGTCTGTTCTAGGAAGAAATTCAAAATATGAAAATATTTAATCAATCGATAAAATTTACTTTTTTTAGAACGCATTGTCTATATACTATCATCTGCTAACTCTTCAGTGATAATTTCAGATAATAAATATGCATTATGCTATTAATAGCAAAAACTATCATTCTTCATCTAAAACTGTTGGGAAAAATCATCATTTAATTAAGATTATTATAAAGGGATACTAAATCTCCCCGTAGGTAGGTTGAATGGATAAACAGAAAATGTTTACATTAGTCTGGATTTTATAGGCTATTAAGAAAGGTCAAACACGATGTAATCGGAGCGCGCCTGATTTATGCATAGCTTAATTCGGACGGCGGGCAATCGTTCGACATTATTTATTGGGCTGAGTGTTTTATTGTTAGTCAATATTTGAATTCTGAACCGGACGAAATGGACGGTCCGTCCGATTCGAGTGTGTGTTAGCCGCGTTCTCAGCCGTCCCGATGCCGGTGACGATGGCGGGACACCCTCTCAGGACGCCGAGCCGTCCCTGATCCGCTACGTATTTCTCCGTCCCTGCCTGACTGGGGCGCCTAATGTGAAATTATTTCAAGTGCTTTCAAGTAAACACTTTTACGGCGGGAACGTGATGGCGCTGGCGGGTAATGATAAACAAATACACACGAGTGCGCTCAGCGCAAGGCGAGGCACTATTTTTCAAAGCGAGACGGGACGTAATAGATGTATGCGTGATGGATTCCGGCGGAAGGCTTTTTAAGAGCCTGGCGACAATTTCGTCAATATGTTTTCTCAAGTCTTTGTTCCAATTTATTTGGGAAATTTATTTCAAAATTCTTTTTTTCGGGTCTTTATAAAACCCGTTCATGGGAAATGTAGATTGCAAATCCCCGAGAATAATATATGAATATATACGTACACAGGGTGTAACAGGACGTACAGATTCCTGAACATATTTGGAGTAAAACATGTACATGTCATTTTGCTCTCCGATGACATTTTTATTCTATTAAAAATAAAAACAAATATTTTCAATCACATGTCGCGACTGTTCCCATCTCTATGAGATATATCCTGTCGCGATAGGCGTCAGCGATACGCGCGCTGTTAGAACGAGACGCAACGCTTATGTTATAAGTCAGTGGCGACGTGTGATGGGAAAATATTTTTAATTGAAAAAAAAAGTCATCGAACATCAAAATGGCATGTACATTCTTCACTCCAAAATGTGCTGAGAAATTGCTGGTTAAAATCCCTCGGTTACGTCCTGTTACACCCTGTATATACATTTTTTAAAAAGAAAGATAAATATTCCCGCGTTACGAATAATCTGACAATATTATAATACATCCTGCTACCGGCACAGTAAACGAAAAATATTGCTTGTGTCGTGATGGAGGACTTAACCAGCTGGGGATTTGAACTCACAATGCCTGGGTGGGATTCAAACGATCCAACTCATCCACTGTCCGGTTGATATGTTAAAGTTTTAATGACATATCCGTATGAGAGCACATATTTTTGAACGTGTAAAAGAGAGATGGGTGGTTTTCCATTAATGCTGTCCTTAAAACTTTTTTCTACCAGAAAAAAGAAGTAGACTGGAAAAAAATATGAATTATTTGTGATATTTGTACACTAACATTAAAAATCACATAGTAAATAGATAAATAATATATAAAAAGCAACAAGGCAGGTATATACAGAAAACAGAGAGCTTACAATTAATATTTTCTTATTAAATAAGGTTAAAATATTAAATCACTATCATGGTCACCCACGCGCTAGTCTTGCCTATATGGGTTTTTTGTCATGCATTTATATAGGTAAACCATTTAATTATATAATTAATAACAAATCACTTTGTTTAAACCACTTTTGTAATTAACAATATCGACATGTTTCAATAACAATGTTATCTTCTTCAGGAAATGTTAATTTAATTATAAGTAAATTAATGCATTTATATAGGTAAACCATTTAATTATATTTAATTAATAAGAGATAAATTTGTATAAACCACTTTTTTAATAAACAATATCGACATATTTCAATAATAATGTTATCTTCTTCAGGATATGTTAATATACATAACCTGAAGAAGAAAACATTGTTATTGAAACATGTCGATATTGTTTATTAAAAAAGTGGTTTATACAAAGTTAACTCTTATTAATTAAATAATAAATAATGCCACAAAGTTATTTCGCAAAGATTGAAGAAGCATTTAATTATATTTTATTTAACAATTTATTTTTCTTCGTTAACTTTTTTGATTTGTTTTTACTTTTATTTTATTCTCTACATTATGTTTACCGCTTGTAGAGAAGGTTTGTCTTTATCATATATAAATAAATATGTGTTATAAAAATTTATTAACGAAATCATTTGAAAAATGCAATTTAACGTAACGGATCGTATTTTTTAGGTACTGATCGACCTTTAGCCACGATCTAGTTCCTACTACATAAAACATCCCACGACATTACCAATCATTGGGAGTTCTATCACATTGCGAGTTATGGTCATGTATCAAAGCCTTTCAGATCGCCGTTGAAGGCGCTCTTACATACCTAAATAAAAAGGCTTGGCGGCTTAGAGCGCATTGTTAGGATCTGGGGCGGCAATTACTTATTCGGTTAATCGGATTTACCTGGAGCGTATTGAGATTACATCCGGTCAGGGATTTTGATTCGGGTTAAACTTTGAATTATTTATCGCTTTACGGAAGGGAGAGGACACTACACATGTTCGGCGGTGTGAGGAAATTAGAACGGTGATAGGTAATGACGTGGAAACATTTAAGCCCCGCTTTTGCAGTTGTTGCTTTACGTTAGATCTGATTGTTATCTGGATACAATTACGCAGTTACGCTGGATACAATCACCCAGCGCTTGCCACCTCGTGAACTTTCACCGACCTGTCCCATTGTCTTATTTATTTATTTATTTACGGACGAATAGTCCATTACATAACAATATAACAAACACGAATAAAAAAGAGAGATGACAATGGAAGGAGAATACATATATATGAAGAGCATTGACAAAATACATATAATATAAAGTAAATATAGATGATGGTATAATATAAATACATATAATCTAAAAGTACATAAGTAGCTTGAAGATGGATTTAAATTTCTTGTCTTGTCTATATGTTGTCATACTAACACATATTGTATCTTTTATATCCCTCTAAGCACTTGCATACTGCTTACTAACAACGTATGCAGAGACATTGGAGATCTAAATTCATTCTAAACTAAATGTAGCTTCGTTCTTCCAAAAAAATTAGAGTTCTTCGAGAGCCTTGAAGGAGTAACCATACCATACATTACTTATACCAGGGCTGGTAAGTGCTGGATAACCTCCAATGATTGTTATCTCATTCAACAGCCCTCTACACTAACGATAAAATTCTTTTAAAACTATATAAAAATGTTTAATTTATTTGCGACAGTTTCCAGAGTGGTAGATACTCTTCGTGTCGCCTTGGAGAAAGACTTTCATTCAGAAACGAATTGTTCTTTGTAAATATTTTTTGCCAAATTGGTGACCAAACCTGTAAAGCAATGAACTACCTATATACTTCCTCTCTACTCCCCTCAGCCTTCATCCTTATAAGATACCGCAATAAAATAAAGACATCATAGTGTCATAGCAGTGGCTCGGAACAGTTGGAAGAAGTCGCGATTATTTTTCGGAATTCATGTAAGAATCTCGATTTTTAATACTCACTCGAAGATTTTTCATGAATTAAATGATGTTTTTCAAGTATGTAAATTTATTTTAAATCCTAAACTACATTTCCAAAATACCATATAATCGAGAACCAATTATTTTATCGCTTGCCCACTATTTTAGTGATTAAATTTATTAAAAGAGAAATAGCAATCAATTTTATTCAGGCTATTTCTGTGTGTAATAATAATAAAAATAGTGTGCAATACGCTGTGTGCCATACACACAGTATTTTAATTAGTTATTGATGCTATACTCAAAATTAATCTAGTTAAAATAATAATTATTATTGTAGAAAGCAATCACTTTGTGGTTTGACATATTTAATAAAATAAAATACTGTTTTGTTTAAAAACTCGTGGTTTTAAACAAAACAGTATTTTATTTTATTAAAATAATAATTGTTATTTTAAACTTTTTATGGGTAAAACCTCAAATTATAATATTTCCCCATTATAATATTTAATTCAATGAAGACAATGTCTTTTTCTGTTTTTTTCTGTCTCCAGATTTTCGATTAGTTTCGCTACTATTGTGTTCATTTAATTAAATACGAGGGCTGTCCGTAAAATAAAGTCTCTAAGGTACTGCGGTCGCGAGGAATAATTTTACACGAGATCCGGAATACTAGCATAAAGCCTGGTTTCCCTACCCCAAATCCCTACAAAGCTGCACTCTCTGCGACACTTAGTCTCGGCGTGGCATCCGTTTGCGATGAAGCTTCCGCTCGCCGCACCCGATAGGTGTGAATTACGCTCTATAATTAGATTTTTTGTGCGAAGAACTAAACCCAAACATAAACAATTCGTTCTCTGCTATTTGAAGTGTATATTTAATCATTTTAAAATAATATAATACGGGCATGTACCTGGTATAGTAGTAGTCGAAAAACCTGTCAAAACTGTATTAAAAAAATTAAGTTTATTTGCGGAACGTTTAAGAGTGAAAGATACTCTCAGTATTGCCCTGGTTTGAGACTTACATTCAGATTTGAAACGCCCCATGAAATGGCTTTAGCCGTGTTTGATGACTAGATATGCATAGCCAGGTACTTTCCCACCTTCTCTTTCTCATATCCTTCTCCTGCCACTATCTTCAGTCTCACAAAAACCCCAATGGGCATGCCATGGTCTTATTGCCTCCAGGCGGCTGGACTCTTGTGCGGTATTCACTTACAAAAAAAAAATTAAAATGCAAATTTTTCGCATTTACTACAATTTTATTAAATTTTAAAATGTAGTTAGAATCTTCGATTGGTATGAAAAAAAAATCGTTTTTAATCTGACGATTAAATCTTCTCTTTTATCTTATAAACTTTGAGTGGGACGTATTACCAAAATGTATATGATTATAAAGATAAATTTTAAACTTTTATCCTAGTACAAAGGTAAAAAAATTACAAGGGTATAATTTACAATGGTATACAAGGGTAAGAAAAATTTCGATCGTTTTAAAATTGGCTGGAATTTTCGTTTATTTATCTTACGGATTTATTATTTTACGTGGTTGTTGCCAACGCACGAATTAATTATTTCTTAGATTTATTTGAACCTCTACCAGTTTTCCGATTTATTGATTCCTAGAAATGTTTTCAATTATATTATTTTGTATTTTTAATAGCATTGAAAATCAAGCCGTTTCAACAAGAAATTGGATAAGTTGTTAAAGGTAGGCTTCATTTTTTTTAAATTTATAAATAAAGATTCTAATCAAATGGGTAATGGAATACCTAAGCAGTTGAATCCTTGAAAAATTCCATTTAATTAAATTGAAGGAGTTCAACCCCAAAATTCAGTGGGAGTATAAAAACTTACGCGAGCAGACCACATACAATTGTCCGTGTGAGAAGCATCGATTTTCCAAATTTACCCCCTGCTATCCCCTATCGCTGCTATGTCTCCTTTGCGATCCCTCCCTCTGCCCCTCCCTCGTCCCCCACCCGTTCGTCACCCCTCCCCTGGGTGTACTTCGCTCCCGCTCCCGTTCCCTTCCCGCGTTCCCCTTCCACTTTCCTCGGCTTCCTCCTACCTCTTCCCCCCTCAAAAGAATCCCTCCCACCTTTTCCGGACTTTCTTTCCCCTCCATACTTCCCACCCTTTCGCTAAATTATATGAAATACACGCATTTTTCAAACAACTCGCGCTCCAATAAATTTTTTTTTTAAGAATTTCGTAACGCCAGAGCTCACCGTTATGTAGAACACACTTTAGCCTTCGCGGGCGTGCGCACAATAACTCACCAAAGTTTCATCTCAATCCGATGAATGGTTAAGGTACGCATAAACGACTGAATTATCATGAACGACTCAAATTTCTTTTGGAAATATGTCAAATCTCAAAAAGATCACGGTACTTATATACCTACTTGTATGTCATTCGATTCTAAAGTATCTCAAAATCTCCAGGAAACTGTCAATCTGTTTGCGGATTTTTTTAGCGGTGTATATGTTAATGCAAATGTAGATAGCAATATCACATGCTCTGATTTGGTTGAGACTCTTGATATATCTGACTGTACTGTAACTATTGGTGATATTATATCCAAGTTAAAGAGTCTTGATTCCCGTAAATCTGCAGGACCTGACAAAGTTCCACCCATGTTCTTAGTTAATTGTATGCATACATTGTCATATCCTATACATAAGTTATTTACAAAGTCACTCTCATCAGGTGTGTTCCCGGATCTTTGGAAGTTTAGTCTTTTGACGCCCATTTTCAAAAAAGGTAATAAGAGGGACGTAAAAAACTATAGGCCAATATGCACCATGTCTACATTACCCAAACTTTTTGAAAGTCTAGTACTAGACAAGTTGATATCCCGAATTAATCCCACCATCTCACCGCTTCAACATGGATTTATTAAAGGAAGATCAACCCTTTCCAATTTAATATTGTATACGAATGATATTGTTAATGCCTTGATTGCATCACATCAAACTGATTCCATATATACTGACTTTAGTAAGGCATTTGATAAAGTAAACCACAAAATCTTATTAAGAAAACTGAAATTGTTGGGATTTAGAGGGAATATTTTGGAATGGTTTAAGAGTTATCTATTGGGAAGGTACTTAGCGGTTAAGGTTGATTCGTTTACTTCTTATACATTTGCAGCCTCGAGCGGAGTACCACAGGGATCTCACTTAGGCCCGATATTATTTTGCTTATTCATTAATGATATAGTTAATATTTTTAGTAATGTTAAAGTTCTGTTATTTGCTGATGATCTGAAGATATATAGAACAATCAAAAATGATGATGATCGCGCCATTCTACAGTTGAACCTGAACAAACTATTTACGTGGTGTTCTGTCAATGATTTACAACTAAACATTGGTAAATGTCAGATTATTAGTTTTTACAAAGGTAAAAATCCTCTTAAGTTTTCCTATGATATGAATGGTGTTAATCTTCTTCGTGTATCACAGATTCGTGATCTTGGTATCATATTCCATGAGAGTCTACAGTTCAATGTTCACATCGATGAAATAACAAGTGATGCAATGAGAATTCTTGGTTTTATTTTGAGAATGGGTGCAAATTTTAAAAATGTATCAACATTAAAAAATCTGTATTGCTCGTTAGTACGAAGCAAATTAGAGTACAATTCCACCATTTGGTCACCATTTTACAAAATCCATTCTCAATTATTGGAAAAGGTACAAAACAAATTCCTTCGGTTTATTAATTTTAAAATGAAAATTCCAATTGAACTTATAAATTATAATAACTTACGCGCAGAAACCAGACTCCTTAAATTATCAGATAGAAGAGTGTTAATTGATTTGTTATTTTTATTCAAAATTATCAAATCTTTAGTTGACTGCCCTAATTTATTAGAATTAATCTGTATTAATGTTCCTGCTAGACTAACTCGCAATAAAGATATTTTCAATTTTAACAATACCCTCAATACTAACTATTCTATTAATTCACCAATCCCTAGAATGCATAGCCTTGCAAATAAACATTGTGAATCTATAGATATATTTGGTGTTGACAGTTTTGCAATTTTCAAGAGACAACTCATCTCTATTTTATCTGTTAATAATTAACTTTTCTTATTTTTGTTCTTTTCATAAAACCTCCTCTCATTTAAAATCTTACCAGTAATTTATAACCTTATTTTATTTTATTTTGCTGTTCTATTTAGTTCTGTTTTATCATCATACATTATTATACACATATAATTGTTTGTTTATACCTACTAACTAGCTTTTACACTTTGCACTTTATTGTATTTCTGGTCTTATTACTGATTTTTTCTTATTACTCATAGTATTTCATTTCTTTTATGATGTTTAATTTTTTTATGTTTTTAATTTCTGTTGTAAAAGCCCACTAGGGCGTAAATAAATAAATAAATAAATAAATAAATAAATAAACAAAGAAACATTCATTTTTGTATATTAAGATTGTGAGGATGGAGAAAGTATGAGAGGAATTGTGCCACTTCGTGTGATACATAGAGCAAAAGGGTTCAATCGCCAAATGCAGATAAACCGTAATGCTTTTTATATTTATTTCCATACTCAAGAGTCTCACAGTGCACTCTCTCCGTGATATCATTGAGAATGGGTGAAACGACGAAGTGAATAATATATACTAACCCCCTTACTTGATTATCCTATTTTAATTTTACACAATGATACATAAGCATTTATGTATGGTAAACGGTTGTGAAAATTTAAGAAAAAAGTTGATTTGTAATGTTTGTTTATACTTTTATACGATACATAGTAAGGTGGGTCACGACTGTATGGGAAAACCATGTCTTGTTTTTATCTGTCTAATAGTGATAAAAGGGTATTAAATGAAGACATAAAATCACGTAATTTTTTTAAAATATTTGGATATCATCTTCTTGCTCCGGATTGACTTTGAAATTTCACATAATAGAGAAAAATTCGCCCTTGTTAAATCTTAAAATTTTTTTAGATAAACCATTAAAAATGAACCATTTTTCAGTAAAACCCGAAATAAAGGGAATATTTTGATTTATCTATTTAAAAAATATATTAACATAATTCAAATTATCTCATGGCAGTGATTTTGCTGGTATTCAAATACCAGCAAAATCCTTCTTACTCTCAAATTGCGGCATTATTTTGCGAGACTTGGGACAATTCAATCTTTGGACTTTTTGTAAATGATTTCGTAAATATATACTAAATTTGCTATGGAAGATTACAAAAAATATGGTTTAAAGTTTAAACGATTAAAAGTAACTTTTATATACACTAGAAATAACCCCTTAAAATGAAAATTATCAAAACTTTGAAGTGAATCCGGAGGAAGAAGATCGTATCAGAAATTTGAAAATTTTAAACACATCGTTTTGAACCCATTTGGCACCCATTTATGGCTCTTTTTAACATTTTTTTTAAATGACCCACCTTAATACATATTCTACTTTTATTTTTTCTTTCACAACGACTTTTAATATATAAAATAACAATAAACCAACGACTTCATTAAAATCAAAAGAAACATCTGAGTTGACTCGCAGCGCAATTTTTTGTTAAAAACATGTAAATCCGAATTGAAAAGTTACCCGAGCGTGATTTTTCCAGTGTAGTGGAAACACTCCTTATCCCCGCCACTAACTAAGATCTGTGAGTGGAAAGTGGCGTTACTTTATATCTCACGGTGAATAACCATTAAAGTAGATTCGAATGGATATTTCACCTCCTTTGTGACAGACGTGGGTGAAGCTTTCGGTTAAGTCCAGCTTAGGGGCTGCCATTGTTACCCCATTGATCCCACCGTACAAAAAAGGGAACTTTTGTCCAAACCCCTTCTGCCATTGTTAGCTGTGCTTTATTCAAAAATATGTAGTACGTTCCCGCGCCGGATGCCGCCAAACCACGCCGCGAGCCCCGTGCCTCCACGAGCCCCAATATTCTCTAACCCCCAACGTATTCTGTGCTCCTGGTCGGGCCTGTTCTTGTATGTGACAAATGAAACTTTGACGGGGACGGAATACTCGTTATTATTTCCACTATATTACATTCACCCTCCGAGATTCCCATCATGTTTTTTTTTACAACAATGGAAAACATTTTTTTTTTCAAATTTACCATTTTCCGACAGTAGCAAGTACATTGGAAAGTTTTCCTTTGTATGTTTTGTTAAACGCGAGAGTTGACACATTTGAAGATGGTATAAATATTTTGCTGTAAATAAAGATAGCGTTATTGTGTTGTTATTTATCAAAAACAGGCCCGACAGGTTTTCTTACACACATTCCGAGTTGCGTTTTTTATAAAACATTTTGATTTTTCTTATGCTACTTAATTCTTTTTATCAAAAATAAGAGTTTAATTATTAATCTTATCTAATTAGAAATGCAACCGTATTACGTTTTCGCAGAAAATTCTAAAATTTATTTGTATTTAACCAAAACGTTACTTCGTACACCACCATAGATTCGCAGAAGCATTTAACGCTCGGTGAAATAACAACATTGCTTGCTTTATTTTATCATGCCCGGTAGGTCAATTTTGGTAGGCCCCTAATTAAACATTTATTACCTCGCTTCAAACAATTGGGGACGCCTTGCACGCTGCAGTAATTAAACGCTGCGTTTCCTCTCCCGACCAAACAGGGAGAAACGTTGCGAAATAATAATTATACGTATTGCATTATTATCAGATGGTATTCTGAGGTGCACGGGTAGTTCGCAGGTGAGATCTGGTAATGAGCTGAAAATAACTGTCGTTTTCAGGTGGGTTGAAAAAGAACATTTGAAGGAGTCCTAGATACATAATATGTATAAAACTTAAAACCAAAATTTCATTTACAATTTTACTCCAAATAATGTCAGAAATCACTGGTAGTAAGTAGTAAGTAAGTCAAGTACGTCCCTTAACACCCCGTATACAAGGTAATAAAAACAAATAACAACCTTTAATAATCGTGTGACAAAAAAAATACCTTTTAATAGTTCTGCCTATTCCAAGAGAAAAAAAGGGTTAAACTATTTTGTCTTATTGCGTGAACCTATATGGGATATTGCACGAGAGTTCCATTTGCCCAGAGCCAATAAAACTATGTTGTGAGATTCAGTTGTGAGGCTGAAAGGAGCGGAGTTGGGAAGGAAATGCAGAAGAGGAAGGTTGGGAAGAATCAAGGTCACATGTAGCTAGTAAAAATGAACTCGTTCTGCAACTTCTATTTATTTGTCATTTCACGAACCACTTTACGACGGATATTTACGGATATGTAAAAGCAACTTTTTTGGAATCATTTTAATTAAATGAAATATTACGGATATTACGGATATGTAAAAGCAACTTTTTTGGAATCATTTTAATTAAATGAAAATAATTTCAAACCACTTTTATAAAAATATATCATCATGTTTCAGAAGCAAAGGTTCCTTTATCAGGAATAAATAGTATGCTTTGTATCCTGATGAAGGAGACTTTGGTTCTGAATCATGTAGGTTAATTTTAATAAAATAGTGTATTAAAAATATTAATAGCCATCGCGGAAAGCCTGGCAGATGTGACATATCGAAATTAAATTGTATCGAAGGAAGTGAAAATGAAAGCAAATAAAGTTTTATAATTTTATTATTAAAATGATTTTATTATTAAATGTATAAAAAGAAATACATTACATTAAAAATTCATCCTCGTATAAAATCGATCGATTGCGAATTTTAGTGAGAACAGAAGCAAAACTATTTATTGCACAGAGCTTGAGCGGCCGGGCGGAAAGAGCCGACGAGGCACGAGGCTGGCCGAATGAACCGTCGCGTCGTTTCGTGCAAGAGCGTCGTCCCATCTTGCCACGAAAGACTCGGTTTTACCCCTCTAGGCGCGCCAAAAGATGTTTCACATCAAAGTATGCCTAATTATTTTCATTTCATTATCACATGATTTTATTTGGCGCACACAATTGTGTTTAAATGGCCTAACCAATCAACTTGGAACATCATTACTTCACAGAACGTCCTGTTAAATATGGGGACACCGTTTACCGTGCAGTGCTTTTAATGAGAATTCTAATAATTACGTTGCTATATAGGCATTGTTCAGAATTGCAGGTGTAAATAGAAACCTCAAGTTTCCGCAAACTGAATTTAGCAAAACATAGTAGAGCAACTTTGGGATGGGACCTGTGAATGTATTCTGAATTTATGAATAAATTAAATGAACGGAAGGACGGGAGTAGCGTGAAAATGTTTGACGCGCAAGTGGATGGAATAAATATGGAATGGAATGGAACATGGAATAAGTCGAAATACTAGAGTCGGGTAGAAAGTCACAATAACAACATAACAGTGTAGGTATGCAAATGTCAATGAGATGGGAAGTATATGCTAAGACAGATTTTCGGTGCAGTTAAACGTATTAAATTTATCTGCCATACCTGGGGTGAAACGAAGTATTTGTTAGTTAATACATTTATAAAAAGTATCGATTATGATTATCCAAAATCGAAAATTTGTGGTAGTGTCTTTACACGACTACAAATTTCGGCTATCATAATGTGTTATATTAAACGAGTCGGAAACATCGAAAAATCATTTTATAACTCCCTAGGTACCATCAAAGTCTTTAAAAAATATATTTTAGTTATTGAAGTAAAACTTCTTTACGCACGCTCGACACTTGGGGGTAAAATGATGAATGCGTCTCGAAAAAGAACCATATACCTATTTAATGTGTAAAGGCATGAAACTCTATGAAACGCATATATTTTATGTCGAACGCCATATATTTTACCACATTTCGCCATATGAAACGCTAATCGATGTGAAATGCTAATCGATATGAAACGCTAATCGATATGAAACGCTAATCGATGGGAACGCTAAATAAAGCAAAAGCTTAAAGTTGTTATTTTATTTTATTTATTTATTTGAGACACAAACAGGATATTAATAATTTTTTTTTGCAGGTAATATAAAATAAATTCTAATAAAATATAAATATCCCTAGACTAATGTGTCTGCAGTAATAACATTTGCGTATTCACGGAAG
Source organism: Limnephilus lunatus (assembly GCA_917563855.2). Classification (NCBI taxonomy): domain Eukaryota; kingdom Metazoa; phylum Arthropoda; class Insecta; order Trichoptera; family Limnephilidae; genus Limnephilus; species Limnephilus lunatus. The sequence continues at coordinate 64,271,314 of OU830597.1, read as the reverse complement.
CAACATGAAAAACAATGCAAGTATTATTTATAGATAACTTAAAAACTACAATACAAAATTTGAAAACTAAAATACAAAATATTGAAAACTGAAATAAAAAACTTGAAATACATAATAAAAATATGAAATATTTATGAAGAATGAAATATTGAGAAGTAATGAAACAAAATCTTCTTTTTTTTTTAGATGCACTAATTAACAAGATTATTCACTGAAGCAATCGCAAGAAAAACAATATGAAATATATATTAAGTAATTATTTATTATGAGTTGTTATGAGTTGTTTTGAGTAATAACAAGTTATGAGTTGTTATGAGTTTTTATGGGTTGTTATGAGTTGTTATGTGTTGTTATGAGTTGTTATGAGTTGTTTTGAGTTGTTATGAGTTGTTATAAGTTATTATGAGTTGTTATGAGTTTTTGAAGTGAAATTTCTTTACGCACGCTCAACAATTGGGGGTAAAATGATGAATGCGTTACGATAAAGAACCATAATATACTTAATGTGAAACGCATGAAACGCTATGAAACGTATATATTTTATGTGAAACGCCATATATTTTACCATATTTCGCCATATGAAACGCTAATCGATGTGAAATGCTAATCGATATGAAACGCTAATCGATGCGAACACTAATTAAAGCGAACGCTAATGAAAATTCTTCAAAATATAAGTTCTTGTATAAAATTTAATATTTCATCATTTAAACACGGTTTTGTCTCTGGCCGATCTACCTTGACTAACCTTACACTGTACGAAAATTTTATCTCAGGTGCCCTTGCTAATAGGGAACAAGTTGACTCGATTTACACGGATTTTAGCAAAACTTTTGATAAGGTTTGCATTAAAATTCTTATAAATAAATTGTCTAAACTAGGAATAAGTGGTAAATTATTATGTTGTATTAAAAATTACTTGTCAAGACGTGTACTTACTGTCTGGATTAAAGAACACTTGTCTTATGAATTTGAAGCCACTCAAGGCGTGCCTCAGGGTTCGCACCTTGGTCCAATATTATTAATACTATTTATAAATGATGTCACTTCCATATTTTCTAATTTTAACATATTATTATTTGCTGATGATATGAAAATGTATAAAATCATTAAAAATACGTATGACTGTCTGTCCCTACAAACTAATTTTATTAAATTCGCAGAGTGGTGTACAATTAACAAACTTACACTGAACACTAAAAAATGTCAAATCACGAGTTTCTTTAGAAAAAAAACCCTTTAAAATATAGCTATTCACTTAATAATCACAACTTATTGTCAGTACCAGTAATAAGGGACCTCGGAATAACCTTCGACACTAAACTACTATTTACCAACCACATTGATATCATTACTAGTAAGGCAATGCAAATGCTGGGCTGCATTCTAAGAATTTGTAAAGATTTCAAAAATATCAAAACATTTAAACTACTTTATACAACTCTGGTTAGGAGTCATTTCGAATATAATTCCCCTTTCTACAAAAGCCACGCAAACTCCATTGAAAGAATCCAATGCAAATTTCTCAGATCAATTAATTTTAAATTAGGAATTCCCACGGTTGACATAAACTATGATTATCTATCACAAAAATGCGACTCTTATCGTTAAAAGATAGAAGAATACTCAATGATCTTATTTTTTTATTTAAAATAAACAATAACTGGTTTGACTCCCCTGAATTGGTTTCGCTAATAAATTATCATGTACCTTCTAGACCAACTCGACTCAAAACACCTTTTCATTGTGACAATACTTTGACGAACGCAGAACAAAACTCAATCATAAATCGCTTACATATTTTAGGCCATGAATATGCTTATATCGATCACGCCGCCGGCAATCTGGCCTCATACAAAAGATGCATTAAACTAAATTTGTTTGCTAGTACCACGTAAATATTATAATACATCATGTAAACATTATATGCCTACCAGTACTTCACACTTAAACTGCTAATGTAATTTAAATCATAGACACTTGTAAAATTTATCATAATCGATAACATAAACCAGGATTTTTTTACTTTTTATATTTAAATCTTTTTAGGTAACTTTAAGAGATTTCTTATATTTCTACATTTTACCTTTTATTGTTTTATTTCTCACTTTAATTTTTTTTTTTACTTTTTACCTAATAATTTATGGTTTGTACTTTATACTTTATACTTTACACTTTATAATTTACTTTTATACATTTTATTTACTGCTTATTACCTAACTTTTTACCTTTTTTTCTTAAATTTCACTTACATTCTTCATGTTGTTATACTATTAATAAGTATGACAATTATGTTAATGGCACGCGTTGTGCCGTACATGTCTAAATAAATAAATAAATAAATAAAAAGAAACGCTAATCGGTATGAAACGCTAATCGATGCGAACGCTAATTAAAGCGAACGCTAATGAAAGAGTTGAGTTGAGTTGAGTTGAGGGATGGGGTTATTTTTATACCTATTATTGTTATATTGTTAATGGACGGCATAAATTAGTTAAGTTTTACTTCAGTCGTGTGGTCTAAAGTCTAAAGCACACTCGTTTTTTTAAATTTAAGTTTACAAATTACTGATTTATTATAACTTACAAAACCTATTAAATATTAAAATCAGTTTTTAATTTATGTGGTGTAGTTTTAGGGTTTCCATTATTTATTTAATATTGCATTATAATATGTAATCTCATCATGGAATAAACTGTTGCGATTATCTTTTTTTTTAGTCTGATTTCATTTCACGTCCTTGAATTTCATTTTATGTCTGTGAATGTCCTTGTTGTATATATGACCTTGTTGTAGTATTTAGATAACCGGTCGTTTATTATTGCATTCTATTTTCATTTCATCTATTTCACTGTTAGTTGTAGCTCCTTTAATATGTTAGTTACCATTGAAAATCTGTTTCGCCAAGTACATATATTTTATTCTCATCGCTCTATTTTGAAAAATTTGAAACTTATTTTGTTCTCTGTTGTTACACTATAACTTTATAACCATACTTTCTCCATTATCGAATCATCCACTGAAAAGTATAAGATTACCCTCAGTCCATGTGTAATGCACACCACTGGCAGCACGCTTCGTAGAAATAAATGAATAATGAAATTGCATTAATCTTTTTCATTAGTGCTGACATCTCAGCACCGTTATTTGGAAGAGAATTTTGATGTAAATTACATGGATTGATGTAAGTCTTAATATATATAAAAATGAATGTTTCTTTGTTAGTAACTCCTACGTTGCTAATCCATTCGTTCGATTGCGATGAAACTTTGGGAATTTGATGTGCGCATACCCACTATGGTTTCCATATATAAATAATATAATAGTGAGCTCTGGCGTTATGAATTTTTTTCCTACATTATTCATCGGATTGCGATGAAACTTTGGTGAACTCTGCCGGTGTGAAATTAGTATAAAAATTACAATAGGTGGCCCGCGATGAAAAAATTTGTATGTTTCAAATAGTTTAGCGGCATTGTACTCGCAAGTTTTATATAAAAATCCCACGAGCTGGCCTGGATGAGCTCATTTCGGCCAAGTTCGTCATTAAGCCCACAAACTATTAAAAGATAATGAAAACTTGTGAAGTACGTGCCTGGTTTTAAATTCTCATCTTGAAATGAAGAAATACCACCCCCATTCCTTGTAGGAATTTGAACTATTTACCTACTGTTATAAGTTATCTTGTCACTTCCTGCTCTGTATTCTGGTATTTCTTTGTTATTTTGTCATCCTATTGAGCTTTTTAATTGCTACTTGAATTTATGAAACGTTTTAATTAAAAATGTAAGAAAAGAAGTTCTGATGATTTTACAAAATGAGACTCTTTCCTTATGGGTTGTTATTAAATTTGCTTTGTTTTTTGGGAAATTAATGAGGTATATAAACGTTTAAATTCTTAGAAAAATGATAAGGGTACTTGAACTTTTTTCAAAATTTTGATTGTGGAGAAGCTAAGGAATAAGGGCAAAATCGTTTAAAAATGTGTTAGTAACAACTCGGTATGATTTTCACTCAGAAAATACAATTTTTGTGATATTGGTACTTTGTTTAATTTGTAGAACTCTATTCTAAGGTTTCCTACTATTTATAGTAGTAATTATTACTCAGGAGGGCTGTTTTAATTTCCGAAGGACTTGTCATCTGTTTAACAATGATTTGGAAATGCGGAAGTCTAAAAAATTCTTATTTTTTTCACGCTCCATCTTGCAAAGGCGAATCAATATTAAAGCAGTGTAATTATTCGTTTTATTATAATTTACCGTCATAATTGTATTAACTAACAGAGGATAATAATCGAGTGAATCGGAACAACTCTACGACTCTACGCGTATTTAGCCAAAAATGTATTTATTCTCAGTGTGCTTTATCACAGAGTCTGAAAACGGTCAATTTTTATTTTATTTTGTGAATAATTTTATGAATAATTTTATGAAATAGAAAAATCTTAATCAAAGGAATATGTCACAGATAAACTTAGCCATTGCATTAATTTTTTAAATGTTATTTCTTAAATGCGTTCATTAATTATTTCTAATGAAAAGATAAATTTCTAGTAGTTTACGCTTATATGAAATAGTAAATTACAATTAATTTTAAATTTTCTCAAGTTAAACAAAAGGAAAATATTCAACTTATTCAAAATTTGTTTTTGGCATTTATAATTTAAACCGATTTGTAGTAAATATTAATCATAAAAAATGTGATTTTACATTAAGCTTCGCCTTAATACGGTTAATTGCATAGTGATAAAAATATAAGAGCGTTTTAGACGGAGTAAATGAGTAAAATAGAGTAAAGCGGCAAAAACAAAGCAGTGAGGCGTGATGTACATTCCTAACAAAAAATAATGATATTAACATATTCAGCAAAAAATAAAGCCATAAAGATTCTGAAGAGATATACGACCACGGAACTGTGACTGAAGAATACTACAAGTAATGAAGGAAAAAAAGTATCATGGAGATGAAAGGCATCGCAACCACGGAGAAGAACGGGGGCAGGGAAGGGTGAGGGATGTGGGGCGTGGGAGGGAAGTGTCGCATCTATTGTCCACCAACTTGATGACTTTAATCTCATAATGAGGGCGTTATTCCCGTCTCTCCACCGGAGATTCTTGTCTCTTTCGTCAAATTCATTATATTTCCCACGTAGCAAAAATGTTGGTTTTATCTCCTTAATTAAAAATTTGGCGGTCGGGCTTATCGAAAGCATGAAAGAAACGACGGTATAATTGTCTATTTGGCCAAGTTTCAGCAGAAAACAACGGCTTGGTGCGACATGAATTGCTGCGAAAAAACACCCGCTTATGAATTGTTTTCTACAGAATTGCGAAATTTATTAAAAATGTTTCGGATATCGTAGCATTATTTTCGCAGAAATTTAATTTCATATTATAAAAAAGCGTGTCTCAAGCCAATACCTACAATTATTTACAAACCTTTCCTTCATATTCTCGGTACCACCTGAATAAAACAATATGATAGCGCAAACTCTCAACGTGGAAACAACACGCTCTGGATAATTTCTTGAAAGTAGCACTTTCAACTATACCAGAGCTCTTGCACCCATTCTCGAGGTACCTCGAAGAAGCTATGGTCCCCAGCAAATATTTACTGAAAACAGGTAGTGAGGTGATGAAAGAAAAGTACTATCTAGTAAATATTTCAATCTCATGCCATACACAATTTGCGACGAAAAATGAGGATGGAATCTACGTTTTCCAAGAAAATCAACAACAATAAAAAGAATTCTTCGAGCATTTGAAAAATTTGTAAAACTTGAATGAAACTGCATCTGCCGGATTATTTACATGTTTTAATAATTCTGATATTTCAGGTTATCTATAATATGAAAAAGAGATTTACGACGCTGCGGGGAAATGAATGTCATTTAAAAGTATCGCTAACAAACATCATTGTGAATATGGCGGAAGAAAATCAATTTCCGATCGTATTTCAATATAATCGAATTCCACTCGTACTAACATAATCATGTTTGAATTATTATGTTGTGATCCGACGATTGTAATATGTTAGCATCGACTCAACCGATGTCCATTAAATTCGTGGGACTGAATCATAAAGTCGAACCACTGTGTTCATGGTGGTGAATAATTTATAAAATCATGAATGTATGGTATATTTTGTATCGGTGTTGCTTTGCGTAGGAATGCACGAAATTCCATTTTTTTTTCAAATTACTTACCACTGGTTTGACTACACATATTTTTATAAATATTATTTCTTCCAGAAGGTATATAATATCTACAGGCATGTTGTATTGCAAAACATTTCAAAATCTAGGAAGAATAAAATTACAAAAAGTTACGCACAAAAATTGCAGAAAAGACAACAAAAAATGTTAAAAGCAAATCAAAGATTGTAATATTGATTGTTTGATAATCGGTGACATAAATAGCACATATACATATCATCGTTTTGGTGTATATTGCATTTAAAGGCTCGCTAAGTACTGTTATGTGTCGCCCATATATCATACGAACAGACTATACAAGCGGCGGGCAGCTGTTGTTCACGCGCACAGTACATATTCAGTCTCGCATGTTTATTGCTGTCCCTCTCAGGCTAGGAGAAGCATTACCTTATATGGTCACACAGCTCGGAATTCATCCAATGGGAGAAGACATTACCTTATAAGGGCACACGTTCGAGTCTTCCGTCTCGCTCATCAAGGGCAAGCAGCTCCGGCCGCCGGTCGCCGAAGGACAGACATATTCTAGACAGCAGCGCGAGCGGTCGTACGTACTACTACGTACTGTCGGGGGCAGTATGCCACACTTCGACGCGACTAATTAAGTCTTCACCTACGATCCAAGTATGGCGCTATCACCACAGCCGCCTATATAATACCACTGCCGCCTACCATGGCCGCCCTGGCCGCGCACGGCTTTTAATCCGCCTACGTTGCCGACGAGCCGAGTATTTCACAACTGCCGCCTATTTAATACCATGGCAGCCCTGGACGCGCCCGGCTTTTAATCCGCCTTCATTGCCGATAGCCGCGTAATTCACCGATATCGCCCACCGGTTCGGTAAGCTGGCCGAATCCGCCCACCATGACGCCGAGAAGCCGCCCACTCACCGCCGAGCCGCCCAGTTCCTGAACATGGTCTGTGAGCTTTGCTCCAGACCTCTCCACTTCGTAGGGAAGCTGCCTGCATCCGTCCGACGCCACGTGAGATTCTAAACCCTCTTATAGTCTTCCCGAGCCTAAATTCAGTAGCATTACTAGTACCTCTCTCTCTCTCAAATGCTAGGCCTTAAACTGCTTACCTGGTTGCCTGTACTGTTCACCCTTGCATTATTGAATACATTTGAATTGTGACCAAACCTTGTTTCATTGGAGTCAACCATCGACAAGCTCGGAGGAGCCCTATTACCCTGAGCTGAGCCTTCCAAGCCGAGGCATATGGCCCCCGGGGGGTCTGCTTAACACTTGTCCCCCCCGGGAGGGACTTATATTTCTGGAGACCTTAAAGTATCCCCCTGGCCCCCGGAAGTATAACACTGGGCCCACCGTGGCTTCAGTGTGACCCTGGCGCTGGGCGGAGGAGACCAGAAGTATAACAGTACGTATGATCAGTGTATTTAAATATACGACATTTGCTTACATATTATTACTAATTACTAACCATCACACAGTTTACCCACAGGGGGTGGTAGATAGAGGGGACGAAAACAAGGAAAAACGGACCAAACCACTCTCTGTCTGCACTCTTTGCTTCATTCATATCCATATATAGTCTCTCTTAATATTTTGACTCTAAATATCACGGGTTTAACAAAAGCTCTTTTGCGTGGTCGCTAAATAAAGATAGCGACTTGGTAGCGACTGTAATTTAAAACGTCATGTGTGGGGTTTCGTAAATTAAAAAAAAAACCTGACCGTGATTTAGGATCTTTAACATCTAGGTTATAATATCTAGTAGAATATTAATTTGAGAACATAATATTTAAAACTATCGGGGAAAAAAAGTCCGGGGAATAAACCATTTTTTGATAAATCGGAAAGGAAGAGGTTTTCTTCATTTATACAGTAATATTAATGAGCTATTTAATAGTTTAAAATTAATCACTTGTTTTTTTTCAGATAGCACTAACACATTAATTTATGGAATATTTTTGTTTTAAATTTATCATTTTAATTTTTAATTTATTTCTACATCCGTCAACCGAAGATAATCATTACCTTTTTTACTGCAACCCTATATATTCTATATTAATAAATTCTAAAAGAAAAGTCTGTGACCTATTCTAAGTCATAAAGCAATTTACGCTAATTTTGTTTAGTACAAAACATAATTGAATAAAATAAAATTAACAGCCCACATGTATTACAAAAAATATTTATGTATGATTTACAATTATATCCGTACATTTCTCCGAGTGCACATTTTCATTTAATTTAATGCACTTATCTGCTCGTGAAATCAAAATATCTTACGTATTTCCGATATCTTTTAAAGTTTATATTCTCTCAACAGTTCTTAAAATACATAAAACTCCATTCCATAAAGCACACAACTTTCTAGATGCATGTAATCGATAATACGTGAAGAGGGGACCGGCCGCGGCGCTATGAGGGTTCGCTAGCACAAACATTTGAACCTTTAATATAACAAAAGATGAAACTTAAATATCTCGATGGAAATGATATTGCGAACAGAAAATGGTGTCGTTAATCTAAAGAGTCCAGACAATAAGAAATGCCCACTTAAATTTTTTTTAAATAAAATCATTTTAAAGAGTACACCTTGAATATATTTGTGGACTTGAATATCATTTATGTTCAGAGTTCCTAAAAAAATTAGTTTAATGACTAACTTAATTGTGAAATGGAATTATCTAATAATACGAGTACTTTACAAGGATGTTAATTATTAAAAATATTATTGGTGTTTTTGGAAATGAAACTTAATACAATTCTGCGACTTGTGACAGGATTTCACTCCTTTCGGAGGATTACTTTATTCCTGTACAACTTGGAGGAAATACATACATTATTAACAATTATTATAAGCAATAATTATTAGCCTGAAACACTCATCAACATTGAAAAAATCTCCCGAGAAAAGATAAATGCCGCCGACGGGACTTGAACCCGCGTCCTTCTGATATCCGGTCAACTGCTCTACCAACTGAGCTACGTCGGCTTATCTCCCACCCGCCAAATAATTCAATATATACTAGTGTTTCATTCAACAATTACTGCTTATTACATTTTTCACCTGAAAACAACCAACTTTATTTTTTGTGAGAAAGGCGTTATAAGTGCTAACTCTCCCACTAGATGGCGTCGAGACAAATTACGTCTACATTTTTTGGTGAAATACTTTAACTTGTCAAATATTAATTATTATTTTTAATTGGTAAACTATTGTTTAAGACAAGATTTTTATGCATAGCACAAAGGGTAACAATTATTATAAGCAATAATATTGTTTCAAGATGCACATCGATACTATCGAATGTTTCAAAAAAATAATTTAAATCCCTGCACGCAGTCTCCGCCTACCCCGCAGTGGCTCAAAGTTACTGGATACGCGACGTTTATAAATTATTATATAAGTAGTATAGAATATTAAAAATACTGTTTTTCAAACTAATTATTATCAAAAGGTACGTACTCAAGAAGTTTTAGAAGTAAATCGTTTAAATTTAGGCGCGATTTAGGTAAGTACTATATAATGTCCACATATTACTTTTGTATCGGGTTAAATGTAAGAAATGTACCTGAAAAATAATGTACCTGACAACCAGCATTCAATCGACGGGAATTGAAGGAAATACGGGGACATATGTTTAAAATGTTTTTAAACGAATCTTATTTTTTCGCAGGTAGGTACATTTATTTTATATCCCTCCTTGTCAGGACTTATTACCTTTATGCAGTTTTAATACATTGTGTTTACCATCTCTCAGTTTTTTCTAACATTTCGGTTATAGATTTGGAAGAAATCATATCAAATAATTTTGGTAAAATGTGTATTGAGAATTGACAAAACGTAATTTTCAAATGATATATTTATTAGCAAACGCTGATAAGGTAGGTACTAGTAAATACGCTGAATAGATAATACACACAAAATCAAACACAGAACCTTGACTTAACGTTCTAGCCCCGAAAGAGCCAAACCCTCTCTCTTTCTCTTACACTGTTTGATATCGTGTATCCCATTCTATTTGATTTTGACTTTTTACCAATACACCGAACTTATGCATTTTTAACTTAAGGCTCGAATGGCCATACTTTTATATCATGACACGTCCACAATGCCTTTTTTAAATCATTGGTACTAGCAGATACTTGCTAGTTTCTAGTATAAGGCTGCGTGTTTACAAAACCTATACTGTTTCAGTCACGGAATTTTAAATGGGATAGTTGTTTTGCAAAATCATCAACAAAACCTATACCTACTGTTTCAGTCGCGGCATTAAGGATGTGATTGAAGCAAGAATGTTATTGAATCAAGGAGTATGTCAAGACCGAGTCATATACTCGTAGCTCATTTGCAAATGGAATAGGTGTCATAAATGATCGAATATATATTGCTTGTTTGAATTATGTATCAAAATACACTGTACTACATGTGATACCTCAAAGAGTTTCTTAAATTTTGGAACAAAAGGCCAGTTTTGTATTGTATACGTTTTTATTAATTAAAAAAATATATTATAACACAAAGTAAATCACAAACCAAAGCTACTTTATAACGATATTCGACTGAAACAGAATAAAACTGTGGATGATTTATCGCGACAAATCGACTGATTATTTATTATGCGATTAAACGGTAAAGAGTTTGTGTATGATTTTGCTCATCAAAACCCTTATAAGGTTTTGTAAATAAGCTACCCGGCTTCACCCAATTTCACAATTCCTGTTATGAAAATTGTGTGTCTTATTGAATATCTTAAAAATATGAAACGAATGACAGCGCGTGTTCTATGCAGTAAAAGAGACATTTCAAAGTTCCGTAGCTCACGAGTCTAATGCAAGTAAAAAAAACACTGATCTTAAAATTACAGACAGAAAAAATACGCCAATTTTTTTAATGCCAGGGACAGTGGTGCATTCAGGAGTTTTTGTTGCTCTACAACATTACTCGAGATTTTTTTGGTGATCATTTTGAATATTTTCCGCCCACATTAAAAAATATCAAACCTCCGAATTTTTTTTATATGGAGTCATAAAAACTGATCATAGTTCTATAAAGCAAATGAATTCACCTTTCTTTGTCGATTATCACGTATTCGTAGGATTTACAAAAAAAATATTGTAAACTTCTAATTACTTATAAATAAGGGAAAATTTGCCAATATTGGTAGCAAAGCAATCCGAGGTATTTTAAATAATGCTATATTGTGGCAAAAAGCGTTCCAGTGGTTATGAGATAGTAAAAGTGTGTAGAGACCTCTCGCTATCCCTGTTCCCCGGGCAAACCAGTGAATAAAATGTGTATAGGTAGATGTTTACTCGCATGACGCGAGATAGACAGTATCGACTACTTCGTAGGAGAATGTTTACCCCTCGTCGTGTACCGTGTACGTGTTTGTATAGACGGCTTCTGAGATAGCCACTTTTTACGTACGAATCTGCCCCGAGGGAAGAATTTGATTGAAAATTCATACAGCATAAAATATCATTATTATACTAGGAGTCTAGTGCGATCAGCTATTCATCCGCGCAACTTTGATAGGCTAGAGATACGGTACACATGCTAAAAACTCCTATTAATATGAAGAAATAACGTTAATAAAATATGTACCTATTTGCTTACTCTGCGAATGCAAAGTTTTTAGTATATTAAGTCCTGATTAATGACTAGGGATGATTTTCAAAATATTAATTTTCTTGGTAATCGACTTTTTATTTTATGTTTTATATATTTGGGGAGCAAAAAAGTAGAGTGATGAAACAATTTAATAGATATTAAATATTTTATAGTGTGTACCTATGATATAATATGTTTTTATGCAATGTCTTATATTTTTATATGGTATGTATATTTAGTGATTACCTGGTGACTTGTGCAGTGTATTGGTATGAGTGTATGTATGTGTATATTGTGTATGCGCATTTTAATTATATATATAGTTTTTTATAGAAATACCTGACAAGAGTCTCAACTGCTCCTGTCTGGAGCCAGTGAGACTATGGCATCCCAACTGGCTGAAGGTAATGGGGAGGGGAAGGAGATGGGGAAGAGGAAGAGTAAGTTGGGGAAGTTCCTGGCTATTCAGATCTGGTCACCAAACACGACTAAAGCCATTTCAAGAAACTTTTCAAATCTGAATGGTGGTCTTGCACCAAGGCGATACTAAGAGTATCTTTCTCTCTGATGGAACGTGCCGCAAACATACTATATTATATTATATTATTTGAATGAATTAATTGTGAGATAACACAAATTAATCAAATAATTCGATCGGATTCGATCCCGTGACCTTCGGATTGTGAATCAAGAACCATATCCCTAGACCACGGCGGTTGTCAAAAATGTCCTTCGGGTATGAAGAGTACGGTTGATTTGGGAATTACGTGCTGCATTAGTTTTGTAACTAAGTGGAGGAATAGAGACGTGTGGCATGTACTTCTCAAATGTAGGTTTACACTGTAAATACGGCACAAATCACAGACCTTGGCCCAACTGCTCGGAACCAGTGAGATTATGACACCCCAACTGTGGTATGATGTGATACTGAAGGGAGTAGAAAAGGAAATTAGATGTTTTAGAGGAAGGTTGAAAAGTAACTTGCTATTCATATCGGAAAACTGAACACTGTTGAGGCCTTTTCGAGGAACTATTCAGAATGACTTTATTTTACCAAGGCAGTACTGATAGTATCTACTCCCCTCATAACTGCCATAAATCGACGTGTCAGTGATGAGTGGACCCAAGCATCGCGCATCTAATTTCTAGCTAATTCCTCCCCTAATAATGAGAGTAGTATAATTTAGAAGTATTTTTTTTTCAAATTAATGTTATGAGGTTATTCATAATGGAAAACGTTTATTTATTTTTAAAAAATAAATATCAAATAAAATGATTTAAATTCTAATTATATTAATGTGGATTATCTTGTGCTCAGCCAACATAATATTTATACATATATTTTTTAATAAATAAACATTTAATATACCTAACCTTTGAACCTGCCACTGACCACCACTGGCAGGATAAGTCCTCAGTTACCGGTTAATCTCCGGAAGGGGCCGATCCTCACGATCGCCGGAGCCCTGGTATTCCAGGGTCCCGAGTTGCCACTGTACACTGGTGGCTGGTGACTAGTCACACTTCTCACAAACATATACCGGCACATACAAATACCGACTAAACAAGAGCAATTTCACCATTTGAAATTTTGTCTGATGATTAAATGATTGCTGTGGCCGAAGTTAGGGCAAAGGAAAGCAACTCGGAAAAACATCTACTAAAACTTAACTTAACCCAACCTTACCTAACCTATCAAAAAATGGGTCAAAAATAATACAGACATCCTATAAAGACAATAAATTAGTGTTCAAAAATAGTAAAATGAGACAAAAAATAAGGAAGATTAGAACAATTTATTGTCTTAACAGGGTGATTGTATTATTTTTGTGCCATTTTTTATTAGGTTAGGTAAAGTTAGGGTAGATTAGGTTAGGTTAGGTTTTAGTAGATATTTTGTCGGGGATATTTTGTCGCGGGATGAAAAGTCGTGGAACCAAGCAAATCTATTGGTTGTATGAGCAAGATATAAGAAAAAATATAAATTAGTTAGATTTAATATCTACATTTTTACAAAAACTATGATATCTGGTCAAACTTGACGCCATGGGGTTATGTTTTTATGAAATGTAAAACGAATTAGTTGGGCTAATCATCACTCAATTAATTATACAGGTGTTTCGAGACGTACTTGACTAAACAGTAGTTTTGGGTGGTGGTTTTTACATTCCACTGCAAAATGATTTCTGTGTTCTTACAATGACAATAAATCATGTTTGTAAGGAAAGGATTCACTGCAATTAAAGGTGGAATCAATTCTCTGCAATTTATTACACTGAAAGGTGAAATGACTTCTCTGCGTATGGTTCGCTATGTTTTAGAATGATTTCACTACGAATTTAAATAATTTCCAAAGGAATCTTGCAATTCGATTTATATCCAAACTAGCGAGTTTCCTGCATGTTATGCTATGCCACTTAATAAAGAAAAAAAATCTCCCTGCGTGGTCTTTCCCATGCGAGCGAAGCCTGGGGCAAAAGCTAGTCCATAATAATAAATAAATAAACAAACAAAATTCTCAAGTGTGCAACCATGAATTTTCCAAATGTATTCCATGCTATCCCCTCTCACAACGAGGGCACTTCAACAATTCCACCCCCTACCCTTCCTTCATTTCCCACCCCTCCGTCAACCCTCCCCTGCTTGTAATTTCCGATGCGTCCCCGTTCCCGCCACCGTTCCCTTCCTGCGTTCCCCTTCCACCTTCCCCGCCTCCCCTCCTCCCTTTTGCATTAACTTCCCACCCTACTCCCGCGTTTCCCTTCCCCCTACCGCATTCCCCTTTCACTGTTCCCGTCCTTCTCACAACCATCCGTGTGAGATGTGTGGATTTTTTAAATTTACCCCCCTGCTGTCTCCCACTGCTACTCTATCTCCTTTAAAATCCCTCCCTCGCCTCTTAACTCTCCTTCATCATTCCTCTACACGTCCTTCTCCATGCGACCCGCTTCCACCCGTACTCCTCCCGCGTCACCTTCCCCTCCCACGATCCCCTCCCACGATCGCCTACCACCTTACCCTCCCATGATCCCCTTCCACGATCTCCTCCCACCTTACCCTCCCACCTTCCCCGCCTCCCCCCCCCTCCTGTGAATCCCCCTGCTACCGCGCTCCCCTTCCATCTTCACGTCCCCCTTCCACCTTCCACCCCTCTCGTACCTCCTCCTACCAACCTTCCACCTCTCCTTTAATCCCTATCCCCTCTCCCGGATAAAATACACAAATTTTTTAAACAACCGAAGTTTAAAAAAAAATGTATTCTGTGCTTATATTATCTTGGTTAATAAATTATAATAAAAAAAAAATAAAAAAAAAAATAATTAATATCCCACAAGGACGTAAATAAAAAAAATAAAATAATAAAAAATCACATCATCAGAAAAACAGACTTTGCACATATTTTGCGGTGTTGAATCGTGATATCGTTTCACGGACAAATTTGTCGCTTATTTTGTCAACTGTCTTGGTCTAGAGTGTCTTGTAAAGGTTATGAGGATTATTTATTTATAAAGTTAAATTTTGTGCTCCACGTGATGCTAGAAGCTGTTATTCTCGCGCTGACCTCAAAAATAAAATAATCTCTAAGCCGCAACCTTCAATATTATTTCTCTGAACTGCCACAAGCAGTCACCAATAAATTATTGACGTGTCTGTTAGTGACATTATCCTAAAACCAGTTTCTCTTTTAGATTCCAATCTGACCGACTTTTGTTTGCTTAGTTAAATTGGATACGTCTGTGCACGGAGTTCTTTCAATTGAGAACATTCAAATAAGTGCAAGGAAAACTCCACTCTGGTGCACAACACTGGACATGCGCGAGAATTATACCAATCCCCAAAATCGACTCTTAGATCAACAACGTCAAAGGTATAAAACGCTGTCCTGTTCATCTTTTCATGAACCTTACTTGATCATTTATTTATTTAAAAAATAGTATATTAATAAAATCATTAGACGCTCATCTCACTACGGAATTCCTATTGAGATGTGGAGCTTTACAAATAAAGTAAATAAAAAAATACACGTAACATATAATATAAAAAAAAACGTATAAAATTATTACAAAAATAATAACTATAGTAATATTTTGGTAGAAAACTGTCACTTTGTGGTTCGAAATATTAAATAAAATAAAACAATAACATTGTTTGTAACCACGATTTTTTTCGCTTAACACGATCTTAATTTTTTAGATCTTAAATTCAGGGTAAAAAATTATTTTAATGAAAAGACAAATAACTTTGCTTACATCACTTTTATTTGTACACAATCGACATGTTTCGTGAACAATGTTCACTTCATCAGGATCAAGCGTATACTAAACTTAAAAATTAAATATAGATCACTTATGGGAGGAAAGGGTAGAAGTGAGGGGGAGGGGTAAGAGTGGAGAAAGTTTATCAATTATACCCTTCCCCCTCACTTCTACCCTTTCCTCCCATAGGTGATCTATATTTAATTTTTAAGTTTAGTATAGGTACGTTCGATCCTGATGAAGTGAACATTGTTCACGAAACATGTTGATTGTTTACAAATAAAAGTGATGTAAAGAAAGTTATTTGTCTTTTCATAAAAATAAATAATGCCATCACAAAGTGAAAACCTTTCCGAAGAAATTTTTTTCGAAAAATTAGTATTAAATTAAATTGAACAAAAAATACATTGGGTAAACTTATAAATACTCGTACATGTATCAAAAGACAAAACATAGTATAAAGAAACAGTGAGAAACTAAAATTAAAATCTTACACAGTAATAAAGAGAAAGGGAAAAAAAATATATACAAATTATATCTATAGGGACAAAACGTCATATGAACAGATGATTAAGAGTTTTTATGAGTTTATGGAAAATATTCCTAATATATATCTATTTGGCAGAGATGTCCGGCTCTTTCTTTTTATTACTATGTAAGATTTAATTTCACTTTTTCACTGTTCCTTTGTATTATGTTTTGTATATTTATGTATGTATAAGTGTATATACATATACAAGCTTATGTACACAATGTATTTTTTGATCAATTTAATTTTATACCCTGAAGATGCTTGTGTTAAGCGAAACCGGTCGTTATTAAAAAAATTAAAAAAAAAACAAACTTATTGTTTCAATTCAGTCAATAACTATACTTATTCAAACTAAAATTACAGTTGGGCAGTGCCTAAAGTTGGCAAAAATAAATATAACAAAGTTCTATTGGCTTATCAGCTTCAACCATAAGATAACCATACTGATAATGATTAGAGAGATACTATTAAAGTCCGACAGTAAATATGTCCAAATATGTTAACTGTATTTCGATAAAGATAAGTCGCTAAAATTAAAAGAAGTGATGATATTATAGTGATATCTTTCATTTGTTGGTTGTTGCCATAGCAAAAATAACTTGAAAAACGCTGTGTAAAAATACATCGTGGTTAAATATTGCATGTATTTCACAATGCCTTACGAAATTTTACTATGCAAACCAGAAATGACGTGTACGTTCAGCGTGACGATTTTTTGTCACTAAACAAAGATAAAGTAACAAAGAACTAGATGCAGATAATAATCCAGACTGGGAATTGGCCGGAATCCAGTGAACATTTTCTGTACAATGGGGAGAATGGGTACTGTCCCCACGCATGGCGAAGTTGATCACAAAGGAGCGAGTTGTGTCTTTTGACAGTTGCTGACAGTGACATCTACCGGCCATAGTTTAGCTTAGAGACAGCGAAACACTATTATTATTATCGGAAAGAGAATGCATGAGCGCCGCCTACTTGTCTCACTTGGAAGTGGTACCTTCGGAGAAAAGTGTGGATTCGATACTCTTGACATGGTGGCTGGTTGCGCTGTGACACTTCAAGTGAGAAAGCTAGACCAGAGTTGGATCGGTTACCTCCCTTGGGGTGGTGGTTTCGATACTAAACTTCAACTCGTATTTATTGTTTGTCTTGTGTATCTCAACTTTCTTTGTTTAAGGATGGGTGTGTTGAGTAATAAAAGCATCAGTTTCGGTAGAGTCACCTAGTTCTGAAAGAAAATAAGTTACCATGTGTTTTATATAAATGTACACGATATTTTTATTTTTATTTCAATTTATTATACAGTTAAATTAATTCAATTTTAAAATATTTTTATCAATAACACCTAGTGTAAAGTAAAAATGATAAGAACCAACTTTAGGGACGGGTTGTTTAAAAAAATTACGGATTCCTCAAACTTGCACAAGACGTGAAAATTAACTACAAATATTTGATGAATTTTTTCAATTTTTTTGAAACAACCCGTCCTAAATGATTTACATACGTACTTTATTTTTTCATCAACAACTCACTAGGAAAACCTGTGCTGGTGTTTTTATGTGTTTTTGATATACCTAGTACTTGTTGTGAATTGATTATACTATTATTAGAAAATTTTGAAAAGAAAATTTAAAAAACAATATTAACCATTCACAAACGACAAATATGTGGGAAAAAATCATCTATAGAAAAATACATTTCAATGCGTTGACTCAGTATGCTCGGTGAAGATTTTCCCACTGATTTCCCAAACAAAACTTTTTCCAACATTAATTTTATCCAACAGTCAAACTACGTATTAATCTTAAAACTCTTACATTTTTACTTCAGTGGTATCATTTTATTCGATTCAACTTCCTCTAAAAAGATACAAATGCATCGAACAATCAAAAAACAGAAAATCATTTTAAGTATTTCTTCTACTTATTACAGATTTTTACGTAACCATATTTCCGTTTGCGCCTTTCGAGGAATAAAGTATTTCAATTCAACATATTATATTTAACACTTCACCCTTTCTGGCTTATGATAATTTTCCTTTATGTAAAACTTGAGAAAGGAAAAACCGCATAATTTGACATCCATACGAACAAACAGGGAACCTTGACTGTCAACACCGAAAACTGTTTGCTCACAAATGGAACCTTCATTTACATTAATGCATGCAAATTTATTATCATCTTAAGCCCCTAATACCAGAAAGTTAAATTTGCTTTCTGAAGTTTTGCACAACTTAAGGACTTAATTTTTTTTAATTAATAAAATTCACCAAACCTTGTATATTCTAATTTCGGTTTATTATAAAGTATTTTATTTAAAGTTTAAAATTTCAATTATTTTACAAATTGGGTTCAGATATAACCATACCGCCATTAAGGTAGACAACTTTTTAATGCCTTATTATTAAGCTCGAATGCGAAAACATACTATTTTAATCATAAGGTATATGAGGTATGCATGTTTCCAACGTTTATTATGTGGTCAACGGATGACTGCTCTATTCATTCCCCGGTGAGATTGATGACGTCCACATGGTGACGCCCTAAACTGGTTCGCAGACCTAGACGTCTCCCACCTTTTGGAAGAAGAATAAGAAGAAGTCATGTACCAATGCAACCTTTTTTGTTATATTGCATTTCTTCCGCTAATAATAGAGGAATCAAAATAATTTACTAATAAAATCATTTACCAAGTCGGAGGGACCTACAGCCATACTGTGCGCGAGACAAATTTACGCCCCTTCTCAAAACCACAGACGCCCAGGTAGGTGATCACTGTAAACAATAATATTTGGATTTTTAGCGCCTTCTTATGAAAAATAATCTTAAGGAAGTTGTGTTAAATGTTAGATTTTTTAAGGCCTTGGTGCCTTGGCAAATCGCTGTCCGGAGAGCACAGCTTTAATTGCGACTGTGAAGGGCCAGCCCGGACTTTTACAGGCGTACAATAGAAAAACTGTCGAATTTGGGGGTCTTACTGCAAGAAATTCGAGAAAATGTACATACATAGGTAGCTAACTACTGAATTTTTTATGGTGATTTATGATTTAAAAATTTAAAAAGTTATTTGGACATATTTAGGAAAATTGATTTTTTTCTGAGTTAGTAAAGTTTTTAAAGTAAAAATAAACAAATAAATACATTTATAAAGAACATACCTTCATATGATACTAATCCAAATAATATGTGAGGGCACGTCATTTTTTGTTCGCAATCCTATAATTCCGTTTTGTCACGGAGCGAAACTCGTAAAAGAGGTTTATGTAGTTGGAATTGAAGCTTAAAATTGAATGCCTCAGTTGATTAAAAGCTTAATTGACATTTTTTTCGCCGAGCAGTCATTAATTTGTTTTCCAGTTTTAAGTTGGTTAGCAAAGTTGCTGTAGAATATATTTCATCGCGAAGTGTAGTTAGTCGGGGTGGGGAAGAGGGGGGGGGGGGCTACTGAGCACTGAGCACTGTCAAAGGCGTGGAGCGGTATGCAGATTGTTTTAATTGCCAATTAGAAGTTTTGATTATTAACTCTTGAAGACGTTCGTGCAATGGAACTCCATCGAAACTGAATACCATTGACGTGGTTAAGAAATATTCTCATGATTTTCGAAGCATGCGTAACTTTTTGCAGGCATACGCATTGTTGTGTTACTTGAAAGTTTTTTTGCATAATCGCATGTGATTTAATTAATTAGCTTGTAAAATGTTTCTGAACTGTTCAGTATAGATATGTTAGTGCTGCTGCGAGTGCTTTAAATCAATCAATTCAATCAATTTTGTATCAACGTTTCACTTATTTTCATTATTTTTGTACACGCATTGGAACTTCTCAATAGCTCACCGAGTACTTTTCACGTAGGTACCGATTAGTTGATGTACCTTCATCCTTATAATGTAAAGATAATAAATAGGTGTAATGTTAGTTTTTGATGCAATCTGAGTTTATTCGTTTTAAATATTTTAAATACAAATACTAATAACTAGGCAAACGATTATCTTTTTGTGAATATATGAAGGCCCCCGAGTACTCAGATATGTTTAACACGCACATTCGCACATACTGTGACTTTTTCAAAATACAAACATTCTGAATAAGTTAAGCGGCTCACCATCCAACGGTGTAATCAACTTAGTATTTTTTTCTCAAACCAGCTGGTTCGTATCTCTTTTACACAAAATTACTTAATTAATTTTTCATGAATATGTAATTAGTATTTCTTATATTATACTTAAGAGCGAATAACCAGCAAATTTATATTCAGATTCCGACGTCAGCGCTACACACTCGCTAGCGGACATTTTTAGAACTAGAGTTCGTTCCGCTCCAAGCTTGGTTTCGAGATTTACTAGCTCACGCGCTAGGACTGTATAGACGCCACAGTATGGGTCAGATGAAGATGTTAAATTCTCGCTTCCAGAATTTTGATGAGTAGTAGTTATTTGTAATTTGTATATCGAAGTGCATAAACATAAATAGATACAAGTAAAATGCGTAAACCCAGTAGGTATTAAGTAGATACCTACATGAATAAACAATTTGTTATATTCTTTTTAATATTTTGTTTTTAATTGTATTTTACGGCCATTAGATATCTCAGTATCGCCCTGCTGTAAGACCACCATTAAGAATTGAAACGTTGCTTGAAATGGCTTTAGCCGTGTTTAGTGAACAGATATGAATAGCCAGGTACTTCCCCACCTTCCTCTTCCCTATATCCTTCCCCTCCCCACTACATTCAGCCTTACAACATACCCCAATTAGGGATGCCATAGTCCCACTGGCCCCAGACGGGAGCAGTTGGGACTCTTGTACGGTATTAATGAAAAAAAATAGTAATATTCAGTTGGGTTGTAAAAAATTACTCATTTTAAAATATTTATTCGTGTGCATATTTGTTTATTTTATATTTATGTGAATACCGCACAAGAGACCCAAATGCTCCCGTCTGGAGCCGGTGAGACTATGACGTGACTATGGGGTATATTATGAGGCTGAAGGTGGTAGGGAGGGGAAGGAGATGAGGGAGAGGAAGGCGAGGAATTACCTGGCTATTCAGATCTGGTCACTAAACACGGTCATAGCCATTTCTAGCAAGTTTCAATTCTGAATGGTGGTCTTACACCACCCAGGGTGATACTGAAAGTATCTTCCACTCTGGAACGTGACGCAAATATATTATTTTTAATTTAAATAATTGTAAAATTACCCAAATTATTCAAATAAAATTAATTTGCCTACGCCGGGATTCGATCCCACGACCTTCAGATTGCGAGTCAAGAGCCTTACCCCTTGAACACGCCGGCCGTCAATAGGTAGTATCAGTAATTTGGAAGGCGGGTATGGGTACCGCCGCCTCGGGAACCATGTATTGGATTATCAAAACCTCTGCCATAGGTCACCCCAAGTGACTTAGCAGGGGAGCTCGTGTTCATGGGGCGAGGTTCGTCTACGTGGAAGGTCGGATCAGGAGAGACCGTTTTTTTTACAATCGCTCGACACACTGCCTATCTCTACTTTGGGAATGCTGTGTGGAGGCTCGTTTTAGGGAAAGGAAGGAGAGGAACTTCGGAGAAGGAAAAGGGTATTAGGGGTGGGTAGAAATCTGGGGGGTCAGCGTGTCCAGGAGTGCGGATGTATGAGGCCATCCCTCCCACTGCGGTGCAAGGCGATGTTCCGAGAGGGTAAGGCTGGAGAAGTCAAAGGGACTCCCTCAACCAATTTTTCTAGATCCGACCTGCCATGCAGCTGGTGGGCAGACGCATCCGCCGCAAAGACCTGAACAAACCTCACCCCCACGAACCAAACGTTGCGAACCGCTTGGGATGACCTACGGCAGACGTGTTGGTTATCTAATAAATGGTTCTCGGGGCAGTGGTACCCATACCCGATTCTCGTGTTTGTTATTTTTGTAATACGAAAAATGGATATAAAAAAGTCCTACCCTCCCACCCCCTCTCAACCCCCCCCCCCCCCCCACCCCTAAACACCCCTCCCCTTAACCCCCACCTCTAACACCTCTCCACCCCCCGGCTCCTTTACCCCCCCCCCCCTCAGCCACCCCTTTCATCTCATCTCAACTCTCCTCCAACCTCTCTCCCTTGGGAGCTGTTGGACTCTTATGCGGTATTACATAACAATATTTTTTGGAGCATTTGGGACTCTCGTGCGGTATTCACATAACAATAATTTATAATATATATATTTTTTTAAATTTAGTGTGCTTTAGAGTCTTTAGACCACACGATTGAAGTAAAACTTAACAAACTTATAACAATAAATTTTAAAAAAAAACATGCTTCTCAAACGGACAGCTGTATGCGACCTGCGGACGTGTCGGACGACAACACAAAAATTTATGTGAACCTATTCAAAAGCACTTCAACAAACAGAATCAAAGCGCACAAACCCTTTCTTTCTTTGAGTGGCCTGGCAACGCCCGCCGGGTGTCCGCTATATATAATGTTATATAGTGCAGGCGCTTGTATTATAATGCAGTTTTCCGGGACTTGGGATGGAACCATTACAGTTTAGTTGACCCCGAGGTTATAGTGGCCTTGCAACGCATGCCGGGTACCCGCTGTATTTAATGTTATATAGTGCAGGCGCTTGCAATATAATGTAGTTTCCCGGGACTTGGGATGGAACCGTTACAGTTTAGTTAACCCCGAGGTTACATTGGTCTTGCAACGCATGCCGGGTACCCGTTGTATATAATGTTATATAGTGCAGCCGCTTGCAATATAATGTAGTTTCTTGGGACTTGGGATGGAACCATTACAGTTTAGTTAACCCCGAGGTTACATTGGTCTTGCAACGCATGCCGGATACCCGTTGTATATAATGTTATATAGTCCAGGCGCTTGCAATATAATGTAGTTTCTCGGAACTTGGGATGGAACCGTTACAGTTTAGTTAACCCCGAGGTTACATTGGTCTTGCAACGCATGCCGGGTACCCGTTGTATATAATGTTATATAGTGCAGCCGCTTGCAATATAATGTAGTTTCTTGGGACTTGGGATGGAACCATTACAGTTTAGTTAACCCCGAGGTTACATTGGTCTTGCAACGCATGCCGGGTACCCACTGTATATAATTTATTTATTTATTTACGGAAAAATAATCCATTAACAATAATACGAATAACATGCGTTCGTTAAGATCACCGTTCGCATCGATTACCGTTCGCAGGACATTTTTCGTAACAATCATCACTTTTCGTAACGCATTTACCAGCTTACCCCCCATGTGTCGAGCGTGCACAAAGAAGTTTTACTTCAAAAAAAATATTTTGAAGCTGTTGGGACTCTTGTGCGGTATTCACATTAGAATAATTTACAATAAAAAAAAATTTCAAAATTTTCATAAAAATATTCAATGAACATGAATTTTTGCGTTCGGTAAACCCTGTAGTTTTTACAAACACGAAACAATGAAATCGTATTATTTGGTTTTGTTTTAAATTCGTCATTTCCAAATATTACGATACAGAGCGCCGCGGAGACAACCGCCGGCTGCCACGTTTGCGGGCAGAGTGAATTCTCAATTCTCGAGTCGTCGAGCTATAAGAAAAATGGTAAAACGCGAGCTGTAAATTAATTAATATTAATTACTTCTTATGATTATTTTTCGATCAAAATTTTTATGACTTGTCAATAATGTCTTAGCAAAATAAGTATTTAAAAAAATCTTGAAATATATTAGTTTGGAAGTACGCAAATAAATACACAAACTGGCCAATTTACGTCAAGAAACACATGTACGTATATATTTTTTAATGATTTTATTTAAACTAAAATTAAAATTCTAAAACATAACTTTACAAGATAATGTATGGATTTATTTAACTGCATGATTATATGATTTGAAATTGGTGTTGTATAATACATGTACTTTTTTGAAAATATAACAAATCTGCCAACGACCTATGGTATAACCTTATTATACTTAAAATAAACATTTTTTCTCAAAATTTAATCCATAACTTTACCAGATAAAAGAAGAATCTTTCAAAATCAATTTATAATTTTTTGTGGAAACGAGTCAATAAGTCTAAACACTGATTTGAAAATGACATATTTCTGGTTTCTCTGGTAATGTCCTCTTAAGTTATAAATAATAATACTGGAAAAGCTCGCTTCAAAAAATATTACAACAATCTATTTTCAAACCGGAATGAATTCAACTCAACTCCTTTGAAATTTAATTAAAAATGATGAAAAAAATGGTTTAATACATAGGTTACGTTAGGTTAGATTTTGGTCTATTTTTGAAGTAAAACTTTTTTACGCTCGCTCGATACTTGGGGGTAAACTGGTGAATGCGTTACGAATAGCGGTGATTGTTACAAAAAGTGTGATTGTTACGAAAAGTGTTACGCGAACGGCAATCGATGCGAACGGTGATCGATGCGAATAGTGATCGAGGTGAACGGTCGGGCCTTTACGCACGCTTGACTTGGTGGGGGGCATTACGGAATTAAAGATTGCGTAAAGAAAACACTTTTGAAACTTTTAAAGTTACGACATGTACCGCATTTCGTTCAAAATGTTTCACAATTTTGCTTTAATTTTTACAATTATTATGACGTTTACCAAAAATACAGTTGCATCGACAATGTATTATTTTCCAGCCAGTTAATATGAACTCGAGGTACTGGCGTTCAAAATGCGAAGGAATTACATGCACAATATAAATAGTGGGTAGGTAATGCAGCACTTCTAGCGACGCGATACTAGGTATTTTCAAAGAGGTGTTAAGTTGAATTGACTCTGAGTTATCATGGAACCTGTCAAACCGATTAAGTTAAGAATGAATTTTATCCGACGCAATAAAATGCGAGGAAGCTCTCAAATTCATGCGTTCAAATAGATAACTTAAAGACATCTCGAGGAAGAAGAGAAAAGAAAACTTAATAAAAATTATGGAAGATCATTCAGTGAGTCACAATGCGAGAGAGGAAAGATGACTGTCTATTGAGATTTTCCGCTTCAAATGTATAATTTAATGGTGACCTTTTTTTATAGAATCCACTGAGAAAATATAACAAGGCTAAACCAATCATATTCTGATTGGTTCTCTGGAATACCCTATATTATTTCGCTGTTAAATTTGTACAAAAATTCTAAATCTATTTTTATGAAAAAATGTATGACTTAATTGTGACCATCATCGTATTACTTAAAAGAGACAAAAATCATTATGACGCCAACGTTTCCGAAATGAAACGTAACAAAAGATACATATTGCGTTCAGGGTTATTGAGAAAAATCGTTTTAGAGTAAAAAATTCAATTTGGGAAGCGGGTATGGGTACCGCCGCAACGGGAACCATATATTGGCTAACAAATATCTCTGCCACAGGTCAACTCAAGTTGTTCACAATGCTTGGTGACTTTTCAGGGACGCGCGGGTTCATGGGGTAAGGTTTGTCTAAATCTTAGCTGAACTGCGTGGCGGGCCAGATCGGCAGAGGCTGGTTAAGGGAGACCCTTTGGCCTCTCAAGCTATTCTCTCTCAACTCTCTCTAGGGGTTATATACGTTCATCACTCCTGGTCACACTGTCCCCAGATTCCTATATTTTATAAAAATTAGAATCTTGCGAGAGCCTTGAAGGAGTAACCATTTGTTACTTATACCAGGGCGGGTAAGTGGTGGATAATCTCCAATGCCCCCAGATTCCTGAGCACCTCTCACATATTTTTCTTTCCCAGGACTTTTTCTTCCTCCTTTCCTTGAAAGACCCTCCACACAACACCCCTGAGGAAAATATTTTCTCCAGGCCTTCCTGCGTAAATGCAAAAAAGACACTGCGAGTCAGCTCCCGCCCACCTTTCTTTACTTTGCTTGGTTTTTTTTTAATTTATCGGTGAATGTATGCCTATAATACCTTTTTCCAAATTATTTTACCAAATATTTAGTTGCATTAAATTAATGTATTAAAATTTGTTTTGAAATAGGTGTTTTTACCATTTAATGTGGAAATCCAATATTTTGCTTTGTATTGTTAAATAATGATTATGTAAGTATCCCAAAACTTTGTTTACTTTAAATCTATGTTATTAAATGAATATCTGCGTTGTTATTTTTTGATTATTTTGAAACGGTTTTTTGCCTCTCCTGATCAAAAATGATAATTCGTATAGATCGATTTTCCGGGTAGGAATTCAATTATGTTTCGAAGCAATTTGTTTGCTTTTAAAATAATAAATAAAAATACATTAAACGAAATATTCCTTTTTCCTTATCTGTATTTTAAAATCATAAATACTGATTCTATTATTTAAAAGTAATTTTTCTATTTACTCAACAGTTTATTCATAGGAAAGTTCATTGATTCGAAAACTTTAATACAAGCGGGCGACCAATCAAGTTTATGGAAAAAAGCTTCGGTCTTCTCCATGTTGAATGTTGAAAGAGACATTGAGATTACTTCCCACGGGAATTGGAGCGTAAGGATTTGCCCTCTGACGTAAGTCAATGGAAATTTTATAAAATATTCCAGTAAAAGAATTCTTACAAACTATTTGCTATAAAACCTTTCTCGGTTATGAAATCACCGAACAAAGAAAAGTCAGAAAAATCACGAAAATCCTCGTCAGAGAAATAGTCGAGAAATCTGTGATTGCTTAGTGATACCTTATTTTATTGAATAAAATCCCGGTCCGAGACAGACATAAAAATATGTGCCAACGCATTCTGGTTTTTATATAGTAATTCTTACCTGCAAAAACATGAATCCTCGACTTAATTTTGCAACTGTGCGTGTTTGTTTATTTTTTAGTGGTTTTTATTGATTAGGTATTCCTCGAGCAACGGCATTTAAAATAATATTAACACACGAACATCCCTGAATATATATTTTTAATACTTGTATTATAATTTTCCCCCCATCAACGAATTTATAATTAAGAATTTATTAAGCGCGAATTTTTTTAAGAATTTGTAATGGAACTCCGACTATTCTGTACTAAAGTAGTATTATATAAAAACTGTTTAAAAGTTGGTTCGTTTGAAGATGACTTCCGCAAATACTTTAAAAGTGTACTTAAGTAATTAATACCAATGTTAGTTTTAAAAAACGTGCATTTAGAATTTTTAGGTAGTGTGAAATTATTATCCATCATATCGAGTAAACTCTTCAAACTATAAGTCGAACTTTTAAAAGTACTTCCAGTCATCAATTACTAAGAGAAATTTTCTGGCGATTTTGCTCGAATAATAACATGATATTATATCCTGGTATCGGGGGCAAATAGGTACACTGCTGACATTTTAAATATGTACGTTAATTGCAATTCTATGTTTAACCAATCATGGGAGTAATCCTAACATGTTGATTAATGAAATTGCTATCTCCCCACTGTATCAGAACCATTAGTTCTGGTAATTATTTTAAAATCCTATTTACTTTTGTTTATTATCGACTATAGGGCCTTTTCTTCCATTTTGCAAGACTTAAGTTTTATTAAATAGTTAAAAGTATCCAGGTATATTAAAATGGTTATTTAAAGGAACTAAATGAAAACAAATCACTTTGTTAACTCCAGATAAAATCCTACCAATTTTTTATTCTAATAAAACATTTGAAGAATATAATATGTGTTAAATAAAATGGAAAATATTGATTTTTTTTAACAAATCTGGGGTTTTTAAATTAAACTGTAATTTTTTTGGTACAGTGAAGACTAGTTAAGGATCATCACAGGTGTTTAAATAATAATTAATATTTGAAATTTATCAACCACATTTTGGAAACAATTAATTTTTTTGATATAAATAAAGGGTTAAATTTTTTTAAACATACCAAAAAAAATGGGCTTACAATCAGATAATCACGATTTTTTTGAAAATGGAAAATAATTAAGTATTATTAATAACCAAATATTTTTTTAAATTGCCATATCTTAAATTTATTTTCACATTAATCGTATAATTAAAACAATTTGTTTTTGTTATTTATGAAGTTGGGTATTCTTTAATTATTTTGTGTCAATTAATTTAAGTTTTTAACATATAAATTAGATGTTACATATTTTAAAAATTATTTTAATATTTTATTTTATACACAGAGTTGTTTTTTTATAATACCCTTAACTTATCATTTACCAAGCTATTTAATAATTTTTTTTTTTTTTTTTTATTGTATTTATTACTTGCTGGAGCAATCCCTATGAGTTACAGAACTCATTTTAGGACAGGAGGAAAATTCATGGGTGTGAGGAAATAGTTACAGTTTTACTTGGAAAATGGATATTAAAAATATAAGTTTCACATACAACATAGACAAAAAATAAATTTAAAATAAAAACAGGTTGAGTGAGCAAACAACAATAGAAAATAATTAAAGAAACAAAGAACAAGGTTATACAAATGTGGATGATTATGATTACAAATAAATGGAAAAGAAAAGAAGAGAAAAGGAAACAAGACAAATGAGACATGATAAGAAAATTTACATAGTTTCATCCTTAAACGTATTAAAAAAATATTCTTTTAAAGCATTATTCTGAACTTTTTTATTTTGCTGGTTTCCCTTGTACATATCTGGAAGCGAATTATATAGTGTATAGGCAACATAGTTCAGAGATTTTATCCCATATTTTGTAGTGTGTGTTTGAGGTATGCGGATTTTATTGCTATTTCGAGTATTGTGAGTGTGAATGTCTTGATTGTAAAGTGGCTTGATGTTAGTGTGAGTTGATTGTTGAGTAATTTGTAGGATGGTGCTTGTGATTTCATGTTTAGGAAGGACTGTAATTGGAAGAATACCGGAAACTGAATAGATGTCTTTGACATGGGTGTCCCATGGAAGTCCAAACACATTTCTGAGAGCTCGGTTTTGAACCACCTGCAGATCAGCTATCAATTTCTTTGAGGCAAATCCCCAGATACAGCAGAGATAAGAAAGGTGTGAATGTACCAAAAAAATATTCGTTTGATATTGTAGGAGGGTTTTGTTTGTGTGAACCAAAATCTTCCGTGGCGAAACTTTGACGGGCGTTGAAAATATATTGATAAGTAATAAAATACCGTAAACCTATAGTTCGACGAAAACTGATTGCACTACTCGCTGAAAAGGCGCATTACTTATAGCCTTACAGGAAGTATCTCAAATATTAATGTAAACTTAAAAATTCAAGAAAGAAATTGCCTTCTTCGAGTCACACCCTGTAACTCAAACTGTATAAAGTTTAGTAGTAAAGTAAATATAAAATATCTTGGAATAATTATCGACAATAACATCAAATGGTTAAGTCAAATAAACTCAACAGTAGTCAGAATGAGAAAAACTAAATATGTTTTAGACTTAGGAATACTGTATCATTAGTAAAATATATTTATTTTGTACTTGTGCATTTTGTACGTCAATATGGAATCGTGGCTTGGGGGGGGGATGCATATAAATCATCCCTACTTCCACTTGAGACAATTAAAAATAATAATAATGAAAATCATCTTAAAAACAACAATAAATGTACAAGATCTCCCAGTTCCCCCACTAACGATTTATGACAAATTGCACTACTTCAATTACATAAAGATTTCTTTGATTAAAATAATATTCCACAATTAATATAAATATTAGCAAAAGAATTATTTCTGTTGGAGGACTAACCGTACCACTAGTATGAACTACAACCGCACATCATCACTATTTATTTAAGGGTATAAAATTATTCAATAAATTACCCCTAGATATAAGATTAGAGGAAAACCATGACTATTACAAAAAAAAAATTAAACAAAAAGTACCACCTCCTAACTATTCTTATTTTTATTTTTTTTTTTGGTACATACATTGGTATAATTTAACAATACCTAAAGGTTTTTCAATATATAAACATTTAAAAATTAAAGAATAAAACAATTAGCAGATTAACAAAAAAAATCCCACATAGGCATCGCCCGTTCGTGGGTACACTTGCGTGTTTTTAAAACGGTTTAAATTTGACTCCTATAGGTACATACAATATCTTTGTAGATATTAAAACATAAAATTAAATAAACAAAAAATAAAATAAAAAATACTATTAGTGTTTACTGAATTACAATTCAAACAACATGTTAATAAAGATTAAAAGTTTGTTAAGTTATATCAGGTCAGATGTTATAGCAAATAAATGTTTGTTTAAATGGTATTCATCCAAGACTTTATTACATTTTTATATTTGCTGAAGGAGGATATATTTTTACATTCAATTTCGGTAGTCTCCACACGGTGGAACTTCAAATACATTATTTAACCTATTACTAAATCGATATGTTTTTGCTTATCATTTACAACTGACTTATATTATTTTTATTACTTATATTGTATTTTCTTTATAAAATTATTATTTTGTATAACTAAATTTTACTACATAGATGCATAAAAAAATATATAGTTGTCCTCTCCTAAGTACAAGCATCTGCCTTATTAGGAGAATAATTTTTTTAAATTTTTATGTTTTATTATGTTATGTTATATTGTATTCACAAATAAAAAAATAATATCTATTGAATATTTTCATAACTGATTGTGGTTTCGGTCAACTTTTTGTTTCGATGCATGCATTAGAATTAAAATTACACTGTTTATTACGTTTTATTGTTGAAAAGTTTTTATTTAATTCGCAAATAAAAAGGGCAAAAATCCATATCAAAAAGGATAGACACTTTAGGGGAAAATAGTGAGATGTGTCGAATATGGTTGCATGAAACTTGTATAATATTATACCATATTATACCTATGTTCGTCCGCACCTAGAACACGCCTCACAAATTTGGAATCCAAGATATATAACATATGTCCATAGAATACATAGAACGTGTTCAGGAAAAATTTCTCTCCTACATATATTTTTGGTCGTTTTATGCATTCCAATCAAATGAAGATATACGTCAATTCTTTAAAATCCCGAAATTAAATTGTAGAAGAATTATTTCTGATCAATTGTTATTGTACAAAATCCTAAATAATACGGTATCTTCCCCGTATCTTTTACAAAAAATAGATATTAGAGTTCCTGGTCGTAATAGCAGAAACGTATCCCTTTTTTATAACAGCCGCTCCAACACCAACTACCTACTTACAAAATGAATTCATATATCGAGTCTGCTATTATCATATAAATAAGACAAAATACATGCATATAGGTAGAACAAATACGCATGATGAACCAAAGGTTTCTTTAAATGGAGAAATCATAAAAAAGTGGAAGAAATTAAATATCTTGGTGTCATCATAGACTCAAAATTGAGCTCAAAATGCAGATTACTCAATTAAAAAAATTGCAAAAAAAATATCATTTCTTGGTAGAATCAGAAACAAAGTAAATAAAGAAACATGCCAGATAATATATAATACAATTATATCACCACACTTTAATTACTGTTCAAGTATTCTTTTTCTCTGCAATGAAGAGAAAATGAAAAAAATGCAAATGCTGCAAAATAAAGCAATGCGAAAAATACTTAAGCGCAACATATACACACGGATACGAGACATGCTAAAAGAGCTAAATATGTTGACGGTGAAGCAAACTGTGTATTTGAATGTACTTATTTTTTTACATAAAATTAACATGGGGACGATGTCTAAGAAACTAAAAAGAAAAATACATTATAATAACGAAACACACGGACACGGGACAAGAAATTCAAAGCAAATTAGACTGCCCTGCCGACAAGAAAAAAATCAAGCACCCAGAAATCTCTGATGTACCAGGCCGTCCAACTGTATAACAACATCCCAAATGAAATTACTGAGATAGAAAATATAAATAAGTTTAAAAAAGAATTACGAAAGTATGTCTAACTCAATTATTAATGTCTTAATTTATGTGGAATATTTAAAGAATGATTATGTTTGCCAACCAATGTAAATGTTTATATCTTTATAAAATATTAGCACACACAAAGATGGGAGCTAACTTAAGATTAATAAATAAAATAAATAACACACACCTCATATATACAGACATCTTATTAACTTTCAACAAATTCAAAGCAACACTATTAGATAAATGTAATGCATCACAACACACCCCTTAACATCCATATTTATATTTATTATATTATTAATCAGATTTTTTTTCCTAATTTGCAAAATATTTACATATTCCCTAATTACATACACACTATCCTTATACTCCTACAAGATTACCCTTTATTGTGTTTTTCTATATTTTTATCATGCATATTTAAGTATTTAGCTTCTCCTAACTATTTTTCTTAGTTTTTTCTTTATGTTTATATTAACTTCTCTTAACTATTTTTTTTTTTTTTTTTAGAAATTTTATTAAATAAATTTAATATGTAATTATCGAGTTCTGCAAGTATTTATGAATGTATTTTAGTTACAGCTGTTTCGACTTGTAAGGTCATTTTCAAACTGTGGTGAAGCCACGTACGGACGACTTATTTATAACAATTTAAATGTCAATTTATGAAGGTGTCCAAATTGATTTATTACCGGTAAATCCAATTTGCAGAGACACTAATTGAGAGAGTGATTAAGTGGGATTCCGAATCTTTCCCTTTTTGGTTTCACTTGCACTAGTGCAAGGATTTTCTTTATTGATTTAGAATGATGTTATTTCTATGACTCATTTAAGTGCATTATATTGTTTAGGTTTGGTAAAAATACTAATTTTACCAAACCTAAATAAACCCTTGCTTATTTTGATAAAATCAATGCTCTTGCCAAAGCTAATTGCCATATTGTTCCATAAATAATAATATTTTACTTATAACTCACATACGCAACTTAAAGTTTGGAGGATATTTTTATGGTTTAAAGCGTTAAAAATTAATACTTTTTTATAATGTTGATTTATATTTTGATTAGTAGGTTTCTCAGTAAATAATAAAGACTGATTGCTTGAATGGATACAAAATAATCGAATAAAATCATAGTAAGGCGTCTATCTCCGCACGATGCATTTATCCCCGGAGGATTTTTAACGTTAGGCTACTATCCGCTACAGTTGGCAACTTTCCCTTTTTTGAGAGGTCAAATAAAACAGGATTTACTCAAAACCTATATTAATTATGTTTACAGAAATAGACTACTGTAAAAGATCAAAGACCTACATTTTAATATAAATATTGCATTATATACATTTTCATTACTTAACAACAAAAAAAATAGAACTTTTTTGAAAAGTGGCGTAACTATCCGGCTTGTTTTTGATACAAAACGTATAATAAATAATGAAAATTATATAAAAAAGCTTAATACAATAAATGTATGAACAAAAAAATCCCTCAAAGGCATTGCTTTTGCGTGCATATTATATTGATTTCATATTTTTATTTTTATTTCAATTTATTTTTTTTTTTTTTTTATTCTTCATTTTAAACACCCGCTAAACCGCCAAAGCAGTTTGTCAGCAGGTCAATTTAACAATATTAATAAGAAAAATTATAACAAGATACCACAATATAGAAAATAGAAACAGAAGAATAACTTTTAAGTAATTACAATATAAAAGCATAAAATACAAATACAGACAGATATAATACAGGCAAATTACTCATAGTTATATTATACACAAGATTAAAACAAAATTCAATATAAAAAGTCTTGATCTATTAGCCATTTTTTCAGTTTTTTTTTAGATCAGTGGTGCAATTCGATTCGTTTTTTATGTTCATTGGCATCTTATTAAATATGGTTGGGACAAGATAAGCGAATGTCCGTTGTCCGTATTTATTTACAATTTTGGGAATGGACAACCCCTCATTTTTAATTAATCTAGTGCCATATGCATGATCTACTTTTTCCTTGTACTTTGAATCCGACAATAGGTTTTGGCATACAATTTTAAACCATAATATCCCTCGCACAGGTAATATACTAATTGACTCATATAATAATTTTATGTTTCTTCTTTGTGCATAAATGCTTTTGCTTACCAAGAGCTTAGTCATAGAGTTCTGAATTGTTTGAATGTAATCTATATTTGTCTTGCACGAGTTTCCCCAAGAAGTTATTCCGTATCTGATAGTAGATTCCGCTAGTGACAAATAAATTATTTTCAATGTACTTATGGGCATAAAATATTTAATTTTGTAAATTCGTCCCGCAATAGCTCGCAGGCGTTTACAGATGTTGCTTATGTGAATATCCCATTTCATATGCCTGTCTACTGTTATCCCCAAATATACATACGTTTGTACAAGTTCAATGGTTTCGCAATTGCATGTCTGTGGAGAATTGTGTATACACTCAAATGTATGCGACTTTATTAAAGGCGTAATGGTATATTTGGCATGTGGAGATCTTATATGCATTAATTTAGTTTTTTTTGAATTAATTATAAGACCCGCATCATGTGACCATTTCTGTAGGGAAAAGAAATCATGCTGCATGAGTTTAATTGCAATGCATAATTCTTCATGCGAAATTACTAGTGCCGTATCATCAGCATAAACGTAATGTTTAACGAATGTGAAAATTTTATTCATGAGTGAAACGAATATTATGTATAATGTTGGGCCGAGAATTGACCCCTGCGGGACTCCTGTTGACATATATTTAGCTTTGCTGTAAGTTTGGAAGAGTTTCACTTTAATTTGTCGATTGCATAAATAGTTTTTGAGTAGTTCTAGTAATTTTCCCCTAATTGCTATCGCCTCCAATATCTGTAATAGTTTTGTCGGATCAATGGTATCAAACGCTTTAGAGTTGTCTATGAATAAAACCAGAATATGTTTTTTATTATTGAGTTCTTGATTTACGTAATTCGAAAAGTCTTGTAGTAACATTTCTGTGCTTTTATTTTTTTTAAAACCGTATTGGTTAGGATCAATAATGGAGAAACTTTCTAGGTATTTTATTAAATTTACGGAGATGTATTTTTCTAGAATTTTTTCAATAGCTGGCAGTATACTGATTGGTCTGTAATTTTCTATCTCAGTATGTTTTCCCCCTTTGTATATTGGCCTAATAATACTACATTTAAGCTCATCAGGTATAACTGCTTGAGACAAAATTTTATTAACTAAATGGGTGATTACGGGACATAGAATAGTAATATGTTTTTTAATGTCGAACATTCGAATATTATCGATGCCCGGCGATTTTGAATTATTAAGTTGACAGATAATCCTGTGTATATCTTCACAGGTAGCTCTGGGCAGGTACATGCTATGCGGCAACTCAACGGGAGTTACGTTAGACGCTTTGTAGTCGCATTTGTGTAGCATCGAGCTGATACTGTTGGAAAAATACTCAGCGAATCTATTTACAACGATTTCCTCTGTTTGCCCATTTTTATTTAGCATATACTTTGAAATAATTTCATCGCAGTTTGTTTTTGTTTTACGCCCCAATAATTTGTTTATTTGACCCCATGTTTTTTTGGAATTGCTGAAGTAGTTTTTAAATGTTTCATTAAAATGTGTAGTTTTACTTTTTATGATTAATTTGGAAACAGTATTTCTGAATGATTTGTAGTTTTTTTTCATAGTTTTTATTGGTAGGTGAATTTTTCCATCTCCTGAACAGGGAATCTCGGATTTTAATTTTTTCTAAGATGTCATCCGTTATCCACAATTTTGTTGAAAATGGTCTTTTTTTGGGGTTTGGACAGAAAGAGATTTTACTTTTTTCATATAGGTCATTAAAAACGTTTTTGAGTCTATTATATATGTCAACGCAATCTTGTTCCTCAAGCAGGGCATTCCAATTATAACTACGTACCTATGTATTTATCAATTCGTTTTTGAGATAATATTGAAATACTTTCCCCGCGATGTTTGGTTTTTGTAATTGCACTACTATATGTGATATTCAGAGCTGTCGCGAAGTGATCCGCTATAGTAAAATCATAAATACAAGACGAAAGTGAGTCAGTTTGTTGCTGCCTGCTATTAAACCTAATAAAAATGTGATCAATGCACGTGCGTGTAACATTGCCGGCTACTAATGCCTCCCTTGTTACATCGTTGATACACTTTATTAAATAATGGCTAGATAATATGTTTTCGTACGACATAATAATAGGGTTTTGAGGGTTTAATAAATCTAAATTAACATCCCCAAAAAATAAAATATTTTCCTGGGGGTTGATAACATTTGATAAGATGGATGAGATTTCATTCAGAAATAGTGATTTACTTTGATTTGGAGGGCGGTATATTGCTAAAATGTTCATCGATATATTATTAGGTAATGTTATGATGCCAAATACACTTTCAAAATATTTTGTTTGTAATGGTTAAAGTGAAGATTTAATTAGGGATTTAAAAAGAGTAACTGAATAAATGCAATTAAAAACTACAACTTCATGACAGTATGCACTGTTATTATTGCATTTGTGAAATTTTTATAAGAATGAATGTTACAAGTGCAATTAAAAAACAAAAAACGTAGTAAACGGTATAATATATCTGTTACTGTAAAAGCCCGAACTACGGTAAATCCTAAGATTTTCCGGAAAATCCTAAGATTTACCAACTATCAATGATAAAAGTCCCAACCGTTCTATAATAATCGTTAATTTACCTAACCTAACCTAACCTAACCTAACATGTACTAAATTCAAAAAAAAAACACGAAATAATTGTTTCTTTTTTAAATATTCGTAACCTAACCTAACATGTACTAAATTCTAATGGTAAAAGCCGAAAAAATCGTTTCTTATTTAAATATTCGTAGAACGGTTCGGACTTTTACCATTAAGAGTTGGTAAATCTCAGGATTTACCGGAAAATCTTAGGATTTACCGTAGTTCGGGCTTTTACAGTAACATATCCACTTTAAAAGCTGTCTAATGGTAGATATTATTAATGGATTTGTTAAAACTTATCTGTTTCAGTGTTTTTAGCTAAGTTTTGGTATTTTTTTTATAAGATTGAAGATTTTGACACGTGGTCTCTTTAAAGGTTGTACATAGTAAATTATACATTTTTGGAGCTATAAAACTTAATTAAAATGACGTCACAAAGTGAATTTTCGAATATGGAAGAAGTGTATTATAATGTTTCTTCGACCGTACAAAGAACTAAATACCATTATGAGCGCCGCGCCGGTGTGGTAAATACTGTTAAAACCAGTTATTTATTTGCGTAAACTTCTTATTCGTACTGAATAAATACCTAGTTAAAAGTTAGGCGAGCTTACAATATTCAAATACTTGTTTCAAACTAAGCTTTCCAATAAAACCTGTGCAATGAAAACTATCAGTTTGAAATGTTTGAAACTACGTTAACATTTAAACTAACGTTAAAACTAATTTGTGTTGCACGGGATACCAACAGCTTTATTTTATTATACGGTATAGTCCTGCCAATTAAAGGTTTAAATTTTTGCTAAATTTGTTTGTGCAGTAGCTTATTTGCAAGTCTGATAAATTGCACAAGATTGGTATTCACTTTTCTGTAGCAGGATAATGTGTATGAAGACAAATTGAAAGTAATATGTTTTATTGCCTTGCGATCAAAATTCGAAACAGATTGGTTCGCTTTTATGATTTCTAACACACTATATAAAGAGGAAAGATTTGTTTGTTTGTTTGTTTGTTTGTTTGCATTGAATATGCTCCAAAACTACTGAACCGATTTGAAAAATTCTTTCACTGTTGGGAAGCTACACTATCCCCGGATGACATAGGCTATATTATATTTTCAAAATATTAGGAATCCTTACTAAAACTCCGAAAATGTAACTCAAGGTGTTAAAAAATTAAATAAAATATTCTTTACATCGCGTGCGCTGCGAAAACTATATATGATAGAATACAATAATGTATTACGACTTTGTAGAACACATTATTATTTACAAAAAAGGTCGCGACAGCATATGTCTAACTATTATAGTTATGCCACAATAAGTGTTATTTTATTTTTAAAATTTAATTAAAATGTCGCCGCTTGAAAAGGCTCTTTATTTGCATCTTGATTTTCATCCTTATCAAAAAAAATTACTTTTTATTCAAGACAGCTTCAATACCTTTATTTAACTTTTTGAATTATTCAATTCAGATATTTCATTCAAAAGATATCACGAGTTTAAAAATGTTAGTATTAGAAAAAAGTTGCGTGGTCGCGGTCACCCCACTCGGCTATGGGCCGGGCGGGAGAGGAGTCAAGAAATAAAGTGCCGCGCGGCCAGGCGGGTATAACACCGATCCAAAGGAAGGAAGGGGGGTTGGCGGGACGGGGGAGCGGGAGAGCGGTGGCGGGGAAGGTGGAAGTGGAACGCTGGAGGAGAACGCACGGGAAAGGACATGCAAGGAGATACATTTTATTTCTTTGAATATGGCATTGCAACGCATGCCGGGAAACAGCTAGTCTCAATCATTATGCATCATATTGAAACCTATAGGTACCCTGAAAGCACTGTCACCTAATTGGATGAAGTTACTAATAATTTATTTTAAGGTCTGATTTTCAAAGCGGCAAAACAACGGAAGCTGTCACAAAAATATACTTGTTTGATGGACACAAGGCTATTTCCATAAATGTAAGATTCAATTTGTGTCTTTACTCCAATGACTTTTAGAAGATTTACCCTTAAAATGAAAAAGACAAGCTAAAGACAACTCGTATGAAAATATTTTTTTAACTTTTTTTATTTTCCGATAGATTTTTAAACGAGAAAATATGCCCTCGCTTTATTTACACATCTTATTGACAAAGACGAAAACTTTAGAGATTTTCTAGATTGCAAAATTTGAGAAAATATTTCGTTCTATTTCTTTCACGTGCATTTTGATTTTGTCTTGCCTAACAATGAAGTCCATAGATTCTTGTCGGTAAGGAATTATATTTTGAGCCAACATAAAATGGTCTTGAAAGAGCGTGGGTTGCCAGCTTTATAATAGGTTCTTTGTTACTATATTTTTTCACTATGAACAACAAAACCATAAATTTCTATTTTAACAAAAAAGCAAAGAAATGTGAAAAAAACACACCCACCATTTATTTATTTTTCGTTCACTTTGTGATTTTTTAAAAATCAACAAATTAAGGATAAAATGTTCAAGATCAGTGAACAAAAATTTAAGAAAAGTGCGTCTGTCAGATAAAATAACCAAACCAATTTCTTTTTTATTATATTTTACATTAACTCCACACGGAGGCCCTGAGGAAAAAAATTCCCTCAGTGCCTATATCATCTGAGATGCTGTGTGGAGGGACTGTTTGAGGAGAGGAAGGAATAAACATTGGTCTTGAAGAGACCCATGTTGTAGGAAGGAGGAAACACAGAGTCCAGCAAATCCAGCGAGTCCAGCAAGAATGAGTTAAGGAAGCGACCCGTTCTCATGTGACATGTCAACCTTGTACATATGTGTGGTCACGCATTTGGCGTATTTCCTGACTATGCACCGGTTCCGAAAGGATCAATGACGCTAGTTCCTCGGAGCATCTTCCATTGTAATACCGGTAGAACAAGGATAGCATTCCAACCCGACACCTGTGCTCTAAAGATTGCAATCCGTATATTTAGAAGGGAGAATCTATCAAACGGACCGCCTGTTTTTTCACAGCTTCGAGGGTATTTTTCAGGTATTTTGGAGCTCCAGACCAGAAGTGGCTGCCAAATTCAACCGCGGGCGCACTTGTGATTTGTACATGGTTAGCAGTTGTGTACTATTAAAGTATCTGCGGGCCCTGTACAGTACGTCCAGTTTTTGGGAGGCTAACTTTACTCTGGCTTCGATGGAGCCCCCATATCTGAGCTGGTCACTTAGAGTTACACCAAGCATATCAAGGAGGCCTGTTCGGAAGATTTCTTCCCTTGAAGAAGACTATATTTTCATTTCGATCCCTTTTAGACGTAATCAGACAAGATTAGGTCTTTGAAACGTTGAATTCAACGAGATTATTTTTACTCCAAGAGAAAACACTCTCGAGGGAACCGTCCATTCTTTGCTTCAAAGCCCTCCGAGCCGTTGGAGTTTGTGAGCCCTTTGGGGGCTTATCAAACAAAAAGCTATCATGGACTGTATTGTCATCCGCGTAACAATGAATTGGTGCACATGACAAAAAGTCGTTGATTTTCAACAAAAACAAAGTCGGAGACAGAACCGATCCCTGTGGGATGCCAGTATTTATCGAGTGTGAGGTAGAGGTGAAACCATCGGCTTCCGTCTGAATCGACCTGTCTTTCAAAAAGTCGGCAATCCCCACGCACACAGGAATGCG
Organism: Limnephilus lunatus; assembly: GCA_917563855.2. Classification (NCBI taxonomy): domain Eukaryota; kingdom Metazoa; phylum Arthropoda; class Insecta; order Trichoptera; family Limnephilidae; genus Limnephilus; species Limnephilus lunatus. The sequence goes on along the minus strand of OU830597.1, from coordinate 64,230,598 downwards.
GGAAGTCCGTAAGAAGACAGTTTGTTGATAAGTCCTCGGTGCCAAACCCGGTCAAAGGCCTTGGAAATATGATATTTGTGTATTCCCTAGAAATAAGTTATATATTATAAGACATACGTCTTGAAAAATTATCTTACTTTTAATTACAAATTGGGTGATTCTTATGTGTCATACACTTTGTTTTCTTCCATCTGAGTTGATGACCTTTTTAACTTCAATCGATGAAAACATTTGAGATGAGAAAATTACAGACACAGCATCACTACACAAAGCATCCCGGGCCAAATTTTAATTGGATACCCTTCACTCGTACTTGCGGATAACACTTGCTCAAGTTGATTACCCCGACAATCTCTATTGAAAAACGATACAGGTGAAACGTTGAGAGCAAATAATATGAAGTTACAGATTCAAAATGTTTAATGGTTGTGACTATATGTTAATTATATGAGAGAGACGGACCATTAACCATTAAAAGTAGGTAAAAGCTTGCACAAAATTATCACCAAAATAGTTCATTCATGCTATTGCAAATCACGTCTACGATGTAATGCTTGCTTGGTTGTAATAGCTTATATAATGGGTGTAACAATTATTTAAACTTTTGAATTCAGAAACGACTAATATCTCAAAAGTTGCGTCTTACAAAGAAAAAAAGAACTGCGTTTAAATAGGTTTTTTTTAAATGATTAATTATAAGCTCGCTAAAATGCATTGAAAATTAAGAAAAAATCTGAATTATGTACTTTTTTCAATAATTTAACCTTTTAACTGGAGATCAAGTGGTACGTGGTTGAAAGAGGACGCGTTTGGTTTGCTCCTGACTCCTTTTTCAAATAACTTGTGTTCTGTTCTAGTTACACATCTGAATTTTGTCATGTACACGCAAAACAATGTATATAATTTGCCACATTTCGCGAAATAATTTTATAAAAGAAGTCATATAAAAGAAGTTACGTTCGATTGAAAGTTTGTGTTTTAAAAAAATATTCAATCCCTTTGTTTGAATTTTTCAAAAATGGTCCGTGCCTAATGCGTTAGTGTATTTAAAATTAACCGAGGGACAATGACAATTATGGCGTTAAGGGATGTGTGACAGACTAAACACTATTGGAGCAGTGTGACTCGAGACCTCAGAGTAACAATATTGTTACTCTAAGCTCGAGACACCACTTGAAGCTCAAGATAAGAAATATTTATTTTTCAATAACCCCATTTTTTGTCAAACTAATTTATTGCTATCAGGTTTACTGGATTTTGTTTATTTACAAAGTAGACACTCACATGTTTATTCCCTTTGAATCCTTTCAGTATTATTTCGTGAATATACTGTAAACGGTGGGGCGCCAGTGTAAACGTGCGGAAAGCGTAGGGGGCACCGAGGTGCTCCGCAGCTGTGGGTACTGGGATCGGGGGCCCGGGGTACCTACCTTTTTACCAATCAGCTAGCTCAACGTCATGGGTTTTGGGCAGGAGAACTTCTCTACATTAGGTTCGTAGGTCACCGCTAGATATAGGGGGGGGGGTACATATAGGTATTTTGCCACTTTTGCCCACATATAAACCCAATCAAACAAAAGAGGGCCTTAGGTAAATAACAGTTTGTATTGTAAGGAAAACAAAATACAGCAACCCGCCAAGGAATGTCGTCATACAAATAATTACAGTTTCCTAGCTACCATTATTCCTATCAAAGAATCTCTCTGGGTCCGGGATTGCGCCGGTGAATTATAGTGAATTTAAATGGGGACACATTACATTAGGAGGATTGACTCACAGCGTTGGCAGGGTAGAGCGGCTCCTTGGGGGTCCAGGCGGGATGGGGTCTCCATTGTTGGGCAGTGGGCAGGAATTGGAAATTCCGCTATCCGCGAAAAGAGGTCATACCGATCTCAATCAAGCGTGCGGTAACTGCGGTTCCATAAAGGAACTCGATTGCCCATGGTAGGCAAAGGTGCGCGTCGGCCATTACGTACAGACTTCGGCCATGATTGCCGTGAGTGAATTTAGCTGGACACGAGAGCATGGGTGTCACGTGCCCTGGATGAATTTCAACTGCCGGGAGAGTGGTGCGTTCCAGCTGGCTGACCGCGGCGTTTGGTGGCGCCACCTGCCGGCCGTTCTTGTCGGTCCGCAAATCACCGTACCGGAAATACTGCATGATGAAGAAAGCGACTATTTAGTGTTGTAATTCAAAAAAACAACCGCTCTTTACCAACAATACCTTTAATCGTAAATGTACTTCGTAACAGTACCTACGTCGCAGTTAAATGCGTAACGAATACACAAGACTGGAGACAGAAAAATCAGAAAGGGATATTGGCACCTCTAGTACTCACCGTTATTTGTATTTATTGATTTATTTAAGAAGGGTAGGGGAGTGCCTGGCTCGGATCTGGTCGCCAGACGTGGCTGGGGCCATTTCGGTCAATGAGTTGGGCAATGCACCGGGGCGATGCTGGAATGTGCACACGAAAACTAATTTTTTTTTTTCTTTTTGCCAAAATGTTTTTGGATTTAGGCTTTCAGATTTTAGGTTTGTGGATTTAGGTATTTACGGGTTTGGTTTCAGTCAAAAATCTTTTCCGTCAAAGTTCTTTTCAAGTTCACTTTTTATCATTAATTAATTTAGCCATTTGTGTAGCAACACTTCGGGGGAGTGTCATCTATTCTCTTTTGGATTATTTTGTTCGAATATTCAAGAAAATGACAAAAGATGCAAGAAGAAACAAGAAAAGCCAGGAAAGCAAGAAGAGGCAAGAACAGAAGAAACATTAATATACAAGAAAATGCAGGTAAAACCAAGACGAGCCAACAATAGGTGAGAATTTGAAAGAAGCTGCAGTAAAAACAAAGATGATTGAAGAAAACCTAAGAAGAAGCAAGTGTTAAACGAAAAGAAATAGCAAGCAGTGCCGAGAATATCCAAGAGACAAGAGAAAACAAACGAGAAGATCGAAGAAGAAGCAATAAAAAGAGGCAAAAAGAGCCAAAAGAGACAAGAACGTTCAAGAAGGAGCAAGAAAAGACGAGAACATTTAAGAAGATATAAGTATAGACAAGATAAGACAAGCAGAGACCAGAAGAGTCAAGATGAGATGAAAAGAGGCAAGAAGAGCAGGAAGAAAACAATTAGAGGCAAGGAGAGCCAAGAAGAGATGAGTAGATTCCAAAAAAGACAAGAAGAAACAAGAAAAATCAAGAAGACACAACAAGACCCAAGCAGAGCTAAGAAGAGTCGAGAAGACCCAAGAAGATACAAGAAGAGCCAAGAAAAGACTTGAAAATCCAAGAAGAAGGAAGAAGAGACACGATCCAGGAAGAGATAAGCAGCCAGAAATAGACAAGAAGATCCAAGAAGAGCCGTGAAGAGGCAAGAAGAAGGAAGATATAATAAAAATAAAAATATAACGCTCAATGCATTCCTTTATTCCTGCCCATCCTAAATTCCAATATTGGCGTATTAGGTTGCCATGTATACCGGTCGATTAAGCTCCAACCTCCTTCTTATCCTACGTGTTCCAAGTCTTAACATATCAGTGCTCCCTGGTGTACCGGTCTCACCGGGACAGGAGTACTCCTGGCTGGGGTGGTACAATCGTATCGTATAGTATCGTAATAATTTAACCTATTAACGTTTGTTTGTTATTAAAAACTGGGTACGGCTGACAAAAAAATAGTTTATGAATACAAGTAAGTCAACAAGAATACTGATTTTATCCAGAATAACTGTTATTTTCCCCTTTTATATTTTTTGACAAACACATCATATATGTTTAATTTATTTTGCGTTCTTTGTACTGCAGTTATGGAAAAAAATTATGTTTGCCACAAAATATAAAATATGGACTCTTTGTTGACCCCAAATCACGAAATCTATTTTTTTTCGAAACTTCCGGCCATTTTAGCGAGCTATTAGTGAACACACATTTAATTTATGTTTACATTTTCGAATAGCTACAGATCATACGCAAATTTCGAGACCCCAGGCGTTTAAAAATAAGATTTTTTCTTTCTATGGAGAGCGACACAAGCTATTATATAATGATAATCAAGTCTCCTACTTCGGAAGTAATTTTCCCAATAAGCTTTGACATAATCTATCTGCTCAGGAACGGTGGCTCCATTGAAGCCATATTCATGGTTGCCCCTCAAAAGCTCAGCATACTCTACGAAGCTTGCTTGTTGCTTTTATAACTACATGTAATAGACGTGACAGCAATTTGCAAGTTGGTCCTACCGTTGCGTTTGGTAGCCATATGGGATGTGAAAATCTTGGAAACCAGAATATCTTCAAAACTAAAATTCCCTTATAATTTATAATAACTGACTTATTGAAAAGTCAGAATATTGACGTCAAATAGGATTTTTGTAATAATCTACTGGAAATTTATTTAATTTTACCAGCTTTTACAGCTTATACATAAAATATAGAGATACTTAGTTCAATTAATTCAAGCAAAAAAGGTCTCCTATGTTAAATTTACTTTAAGATGTAGTTTTATTATATCTTAAAATTAATTTTGGCGAGGAGAGGAAGACGAAAATACGATAAGGTTAGGAGATTCTATATTAATTTTCAATCGTACGCGTTACTTCCATTCGTTATTTCTGAAGAGTATTTTTAAAAATGTCTATATTGTAAAGTTTTGTAAACTGTTTTGTAACTAACCATCACGGATAGGCAGAGAGGACGGACTGCTAAACAACTCGGTCTTGGCACACACTCTTTGCCTCACTCACTTTCATATATCGTCTCATACATTCTCTTCTATTACAATACTTTCTTCATTCATTCGCTCTACATGCCCAAACCATCTGAGGGTCCCTTTCTTAATCTTACTCATTATGCTTACATCAGCCTTACATTCTTTGCGGATATCCACATTTCTCGCAAGATCATACATTGTTTTAAAACACATAGGCCTCAGGGGTCTCATTTTAACAGCATTCAGTTTACTTTCATCCTTCCTCTGCCAGTTCCATGCCTCACTGCCATACATCATGGTAGGTACCAGGACTCCATTGTGGACTGCTAGCTTCGCTTCTTTTGACAGTTTTTTTTTTATTAGCGCCAACCGCTTTCAGTCCTCCATTAATGGAGTTATCGGCATTCACCCTTCTTGCAATATCTCTATCAACCTTCCCATCTCTCTTAAACATACTATTCAGATACACAAACTCATTTACCTGCTCCAAGTATTCATCATTTACAACTAGGTATATTGCATACTGTTTTCGTACTCTCTCTTTCAAACACAATGACTTTAGACTTACTTACATTCATCATTAGTCATTCTTCATACATACTTCGTTCATCTTAGATACGAGAGACTGTAGATGTAGATCTTCCATAGTGTTAGAAATCAGCACCGCATCATCAGTATACAACATGCAACATACTTTCAGAATACTCAATTTAGTTTCAGATTACTCATTACGGACATTTTCAATAAAGCTTTTGTAATTCCAATTATAATTTTTTTTCACTTTGCTGAACAGACAACTCTGGATTATTATTTTTAAAAATTTATCGAAAAAAGGCGTAGATACCTATTATATGAATAAAAGATGGAATTTTCTGTACAAAATCGTTTGATGTTTTGCCGTATTTTGATTAAACTAAAAGTTTTTAGCCTTTTCATGTTGCTCAGAAGGATAGATAAAAGGTAGATTTAGAAATAATATTATTTTCTCAAAAGAAACTAGGCAAAGTATTGAAAGTTGAGTTGGTTGAAAGCTTAACATAAATATTATCACAATACCTACCTTCGAAGGGGTGCGAGCTTTGATAGCGTTTTCCAGCGGTTTTCAAACTTTTTAGTAATAAGCAGACTCGCGGCCCCCCTTCCTTTTTATGTGTTATATCAGTGATAATCAAGGTTTTGGTCAGAGGAACAATTTGTTTATTTGGAATTTGTACGCGGGCCGTATTTGGTAAGGTACGTACAGCTTGACATGGTTAAATTTGCGGGCTATGATGTCGCACAACTATTCGAATTTTGTGAAACGGTATTTATTCTAAAAAAATTGAAAGAAAGCAAAAATAAATTTTAAATAAGTTTTTTATCCACAAGGTCATAAAATAAATGCTTTCGATGTTTATCATTCTGAAATATTAAAGAACAAATAAAAGTACGTACTTTGCAATTTTAGGCGGCTGATTCAAAACTATTTTTTTTTACATTAACTCCAAACAGGACGCCCGGAGGAAAATAATTTCCCTCAGGGCCTATATCATCTGGGATGCTGTGTAGAGGGTCTTTTTGAGGAGAGGAAGGAATGAACATTGGTCTTGAAGAGACCCATGTTGTAGGAAGGAGGAAACACAGAGACCGGCAAATCATTCCACAGCCAAGCTGTTGAACACAAGAACGAGTCGAAGAAGCAACCTGTTCTCATGTGCCAAATTTCAACCGTGTACAAATGTTGGGCACGCGTTTGGCGTGTTTCCCGACTATGCACCGGTGCCGAAGGGATCAATGACGCTAGTTCCTCGGACCATCTTCCATTGTAATACCGGTAGAACAAAGATAGCATTCCCACCCGCCGCCTGTGATCTAAAGATTGCAGTCGGTCTGGTAAGATCTATCAAACGGACCGCCCGTTTCTGCACAGAATCGAGGGTATTTTTCAGGTATTTTGGAGCTCCAGACCAGAGGTGGCTGCCAAATTCAACCGTGGGGCGCACTTGTGATTTGTACAGGGTTGGAAGTTGTGTACTATTAAAGTTCTGAGCTGGTCACTTAGGGTTACACCAAGCATATCAATGGACCGCCGGTTCGGCAGATTGCTTCTGTTGAAGGAGACTACATTTTTATTTCGATTATAAAGATAGAATAAAAGTTTTCCGCTAATCTCTTTTGCAAAACGGGACTTTTTGATATTTTACTAAGTTAAGGCCTGAGGCCGTACGAAACGGGCTTGTCCAGCATTGTGTTAAATGGTGTGCATTTCTTATACATATTAGACTTTGCACAAGCGCATTTTTCTCCCTTGGTTGCGATAAAAAAAAACTTTAAATTAAAGATAGAAACAATTTTCGGAGAAATAGTTGAAAAACTTGCCCGCCGCATTAATTTGTATTACTTGGGCACAATTTCATATCTTTTAATGATTGACTATTGTTTGCTTGTAATAAGTAAAAATAAAATCTCATTTTAATTATTGACGTGTTGCGACCCCCACTTTGAAAACTACTGACGTATTCAATGCACGTAGAGCTTTCTTTTGGAGTAATACTTATGCCAGTAACATAAAAGTGGTAAAGAAACATTACCAAAGTTCGTGGGAAATTACTCCCGGCTAATAGAGCGCGTTATTTGCAAAAAATATCGCGATCTTGAAATGGAAAGCATTTTTCCTAACATCGTGTACATCAACTGTACGAGATTTTTTTATAAAAATAATTATAAATAATTATAATACAGATAAAATATTTATTGACGACTCCAGTAAGATTTTTTTACGTGTCATCTTTGTAATAGGAGCTTAAATAGTGGAATTCAAAGATTTGTAATTTCAAAATTTTTTCATTGTTATAAGTTTCATTTGTGGAACTAAATTTGAATTTTAAGTTTATCTTTTATGGATTCAATAATTGTAAATGTATTAAAAACACAGCTTATTTTTAATCAAGATCTGCTTCCGAAGACATTATCAAACTGTCTTATTTTTTCGGTCATCAAACAATATTATAGTAAATGCGTGACGAGAGCGTTACTAAAAGTGAGGCGAACGCTTCGTATATCACTATAGGAGCAAGATAGAGCAGTGCGCGTGCACATTTACTTTCTCTCCTCCTACCATATAGATGGAGCAGAAGTTTTACTTCAGTTGTGTGGTCTAAAACACATTTGTTTTTTTTCTATAAATTGAATAATAACATTACTGAATTTATAAAATAAATTCAATGAATTGTTTGTATTTTGACCTGTTGTTATTGAATATATGAACAAATCAATCGGATTTAATAAATTCGGGTAAGTATTGCATACTTTGAACACCGCCTAAATATAATTTTATCTTGCTGTAGTTCCGTTAGGCTTTGTTAAGAGGATAAGGGAGAAATTATTTGGCTTAATTTTATAACACTCGCTTTGGACCACCAAGATCTCGGATAGCCAAAGCCGCTGGGAAGGATGCTGTGACCCCGGGGTCTCTTACCATATTCCGATTACATGTGGGAACTCCGAATATAATAATTGAGCCAATAAATTAGGCAGTTGGGAATGGGGGAGGGTTGCCAACAGTTAGTGACACGATAAGAGATAAGAGCCCCGAGATTCTTCCGAAACACATTTACATAGCCGCAGTTGTACCCTCATTAATACGCGCGGGGCCCACAAAGCTCCCGAGAGAGAAAGTGGTACAAACCGCCCCGGAGAGAGAGGGGTTGCTCAACCCGTTCCGAGCTTCCCTCTCTCTTCTAAAGAGTTTCACTCAAGCCACGTACGTGACTTCAAAATCTATTCAGCAATCTCCCGACCACCACGTCAAGTTACATCTCATTTATTCTTCATTACCTCTATTAGAAGTGTACCCAATTAGACCCCATTGTGAGGTGGTTGTTTGATTTCAGTAGTTGTTTGAATGCGAGCTCGTGTGAGCGATACATTGCTTACAATTTACATACATTTGGATACTCGGTCAGACTAGTTGTAGGAGATGGAAAATCGCCGATCTAATGAAGACATACATTCAAATTAAAGTGTTGCTACATTGAACATTGTGTTTCTATTACTTCGTTAACCCAATGAGTTCGAAATACGTTTGAAATCAGATATATTATTATTCAACGTTGTTTGTTACATTCACCACACCACCGTAATATTCCAATAAAAAAAAAAAAAACATTTTTTACACATTAAAGAATTTGCAAGAAATCGTTCATAATATAATTCAGGATTTCAAGCGTGTTATCGAAGCAATAATAATAGTTTCGAATTAACCACTTATTAAAATACCTTTCATATAAGTTTTACGAAAAATAAATATGTAATATTGAATTTTTCATAAGAACAAATCTCTTTTTATAACTTACTAGCAGACCTTGCAACACGTTGCTGTGGCTAACGAAACACAACGCCGTTACCCAACCTTTATAAAATCCACACCACCCGCTTTCCAGCAGCCCGCTGCCTGCTGCCCGCTGCCCACTGCCCACTGCCCACTGCCCACTGCCCACTGCCCACTGCCCACTGCCCACTGCCCACTGCCCACTGCCCACTGCCTTGAAATGAATATTTATATTTCTAGACTTTTCTCTACTAAAATAAGCATGTATTATATATATAAACCTTCATCTTGAATCACTCTATCCATTGGTGAAAACCGCATGAAAATCCGTTGCGTAGTTTAAAAGATCTAAGCGTGCATACATTTTGAGCGACTTCATTTTATACTATGTAATAATGATGAAGGTTATCCCATCAATGTAATATATCATTGAAGAAGAAGATAACACTAAAAATCTAAACGAAAATATGAAACTGAACAAGAAACAGAAACATAGAAAAAGATAATGGTCGCAAATGGACTCGAACCCAGAAACTCTCGTCTAATCGGGGCATGCGCTTTTACTAATTCAGTCGTTGCCACCTTCCGTAAAACCGTCATAATTATCAATCTCATATTTCCATATTTTAGAATTAAAAATATTATTTTCGAATAATTAATATTGGTTTGTTTGATTAAACGGCTAGACTTCAAATTTATCTGCTGTTTAAAATGGAAGGTAAGATTTTTCATATTATTGTTTGGCCTTTTATTTTATTTTATTTTAAATACATAAACGGCTATACTGCCTTTTATAAATAAACATATAATAGAGTACAACAGTAAAAAAAATAATATCATTTCATAATAGTAGTTTTAAATTTTAAAATAACATACAATCATTTTGTGTATCACAAAAAAAAAAAATTTAAAAAAATATATATATATAAAAAAAATAAAAATTATATAAAAAATAAAAATAAAAAATTTGAAACTCGGGCGTGTTTACTTCTGAAAAACAAAAAAATAATAGATAATGCTAACAATATCAACCACAAAAAAGCGAAAATATTTGAGAAAGTATTAACTGAAAAATCACAGATCACCATAGCCTACAGCAGCGAGCGTGACGAATGACTAGTACCTACCTGCATCCGGCCGATTGCGTAAGTGATATTCCATTTGGAGGCCTACCACGCTAAATTGCTACGGTGGTTATTTGGCGTCCCGACACAGCCTAGCCGAGGCTCTAAGCATTATTCCACAAGCCGCCAGCCTTCCAGCTCGTTTCATGAATATTCGTTTGTATTTATCGCCATAAAGTCTTTTAATTTTGCTTTCACATCCATCACGTGGAATTTTTTTTCTATTTGCGACGACAAAATCAGGCTGGGAGGGTCAAATTACTCCTCTCCCAAATCATCAAAAGGTTTTTTTTGCTTTTGGTTTGCGGATGTTTGAGACAGGCAATAAAAAACTAATGGGATTGAATAGAACAAAGTAATGAGAAACACATTATTCTGATTAACTGGCAGAAATTTAAACAACGAAAAAACTGCGATTTTTTTTTAAACACCCCACAAGAGTCCCAACGGCTCCCCTCTCTTGAGCCATAAGACTATGGCATCCTCAATTGAGGTATGTTGTGTGGCTGAAGATAGTGGAGAAGGGGAGATGGGAGAGAGGAAGGTGGGGAAGCACCCGGTTATTCAGATCTGGTCACCAAATACGGTTTAAGCCATTTCAAGCAGAGTTTCATTTCTGAATAGTGGTCTTACACCAAGGCGATTCTGAGATCATTTACCATCCTGGAACGTGCCGCAAATACGATTTTTATTATTTTTAATTAATTGTAAAATAACACAAATTAATCAAATAAATTCTTCAATCTTAGCCAAATTACTTTGTGGCATCATTATCTAATTTATTCTAATTTGTCTATACTTGTTTGTCATTTATTTTTTAAATTCACATCTTGTCCTGATGAAGATAACATTGTTGTTGAAACATGTTGATATTGTTCATTATATAGTGGTGTAAATGAAGTATTTATTATTCATTATATTAATCAAATAAAATTTATTAGCGCACGCCTGATTTGAATCCGCGAAAGTCTTCCCCCTCAACCACAAATGACGTTTATAATGATCTCCAAGAAACATCTATTCGGAATAATTTTATTGGTTTGTGCTCTATCTTTTTTGTCAAGAGAATTATCGAGTTTATTTTTTAAACAAATAAAAACATTTAATTAAGTATGGTTTGCATTGTGGTTTCAAAGTTATGAAAAAAAATTTCATACATTAACCAAATTATCTTTGAACCGCAGTGTTTTCAAGTATTGTGATTTTTATTTTTATTCTGTGTAATATTTTTTTAAATCAATGAATTTATTTGATCGTGAACCGGATAAGATTTTTCTCAATCTTCAATGACAAACTTTCAATAGCCTTAAAGAGTAGTTAAATTTTAGGCAGTTGTACTTCTACCTCTTTGGATACCGTAATGGAAATCATTCAATTTAGCTTCAGCAGTAATCATATTATTATACAAACGCTCAGTTTAGCAGGCACTTTGCGGTCCTTAACTAACGCTATTAAATAGTTAAAACTATTAATTAATATTATTCCGTAACAAGATAAGCCTCGTTACAGAATAATATTAATTAATAGTTATAATTGTGTAATTGCGTTTTCGGAAAAACTTGGCAAGGTTAAATATAAAATAAATATACCTAAACACGAAAGGAATGTTTTCATATTTTGAAAATTTATAAAATAAAATATTATTAAGTTTATTTGTTGACTTCAAAAATTTGCGTGGTTTTCGCGATAATATTATTTAACCACTGGAGCGACAGCGCAATTTAAAACTTTTTTCACCGATATCTCGAGATTTGTTGGTAATCATTTAAAATATCTTCCACCCACATTAAAAAAATCATACCTCCGAATTTTAATATGGAGATAAACGAACTGATTGTAGTTCTATATAGTCAATGAATTCACCTATCTTTTGGCGATTATCACATATTCGTAGGATTTATAGAAAAATATTATAAAATCGTAATTTTCTACTTAATTACTTACAAATAAGGTAAAATTTGCCAAAACTGGCAGCAAAGCAATCAGAGGTATTTTAAATAGTGCCATATTGTGGCAAAAAATGCTCCAGTGGGTAATAGGTTAAATATTAAGTTTTTTATTTACATTATCTCTACACAGGAGGACCTGAAGATAATAATCTCCCACAGAGGCAATGACATCTTTGGGGATGCTGTGTGGAGAGCATAAGGATACATTTTATTTATAGATGTTGATGTATTATATTCATCAAAGGGGGTTCATTAATATTTTCTCAAACTTTGTACTCTCAAAATCACGTAAAATTCGTGTACTGGGAAGTGTTGTGACTTGAATTGATAATGAAATAGATAAAAGATTGAGTATCGGAATATAATGTAGTCATCTGAATGTAAAAATTTGAAACTGATAGGATGTCTCAATTCAGGGTGAGACTGAGAATCTCCTCCAACGCGAAGGTATATTTATTTTATTGCTCAACTTCTGTAGGTACCAATGTGAAAGAAAAAAATTACAAGTGCAAAAATATTTGTAGTACATAGAAAAAATACACAAGTTTTGAATCCGCTACAATGCTGTTTCCGATCTACATATTTGTATACTACGATGGTGATCTAATTTAATAGTACATAATATTATCTTGACTTTTAGTTTTCTGTATTTCATCTTATTGATCTTCCTGATCATCGCAACCAAATTATATATTTAAGACCCGGCTTCCCGCATTTCCACCGACTAATTACATATTTTCCTTAAATACTGTCGGCCTTACTAAAAAAAAACCACAGCACGACCGATAACCTGTGTTTTTGTAGCATCATGGATGCAACACATTTACACTAAAACACGAAATATTACTAAAAATGAATTTCACTCTAAAACACGTTTTAAATTTGGCAACACCGCAATTTTTCAAATTTTCCATACAAAAATTTTGTTTTCATTCATAGCCGCTAGATGGTGATGACGTCGCGCCTGCACAACTTGCCCTCGCCAAAAACAGCAGTTGGTTTTCATGCATGACGGGAATATTTTTACTAAATGTTGAGATTTTACTGAATGATTTCTTTTATAGTGACCAATTCACTCTTCTATTCATGTAATTAATACACTTGCCGTATTATTTGTGTGGTATTACATCAGTTTTATCAAATTATTGCACAATAAACAGTATTTAAAAGTTGAACTGTCAAAATATTGTTTTGGGTTACATAAAAGTTCAAATTTACCTTTTTAAATCTTTATTTTATGGGAATTTCTTAAAAGTGGTGTTTTTTTTAAATATTAATATCAAATTCACGTGTTGGTAAACTTATCAAAGAAATTAACATCTTTAGTGGTGCAAGAAATGTGTTGAAATGTCAGAGATATTTTTAAGGTTATTTTTTTGGCATTAAAAAAACTTTGAAATTTTTTATAATTTTTTTATTGTATGCACGAGGTAAAAGTGAGGTGACAGTTTCATTTCAAATTCATTATATAAAAGGTCTGTATTTTTTAAATTTTAATTTTTTTTAATATTTCTGTACACTTTCATCAAAAATGTTTTGGTAAGAAATTATTTTACATTTTTTTCCGTGTTTAAATCTTAAAATATGGCAGTTTTTTAAAACTAAAGTGTATTTCAAATACACAAATCTAAACGGTAATTTTATCTAGTTTTTAAAAATGGTATTTGTTTATACGGCACTTTCAAAAATAAGAAATATATAGAACATTCAAAATACTTAGGAAAATTCCAAATTTCGTTCAGACATCATCCCTAAAACAGAGATAAACTACCCCCCCAGGCTGTGTAAACGGCGTGTATTTTTTCCAAGAACAATTTTTTAATTAGTAATGTTTTCACATCCGCGGCCGTTTGTCAATTGAATAAATTTTTCACAGGGTTTTTTAGTAAGGCCGTATTATAAGTTTTAAAGCTCTTAAAAATATGTTCTAGTTTTGAAGATAATACCTATCTATACATTCATTTACCTTGCCGAAACGGCAATCATATGAAATTCCTTCTTAGAAAAAAATCGCAAAATATGCTCCGAAAATTATTGTAAACATGTTTTTTTTCAGTTATTTTACAAGTTATAAGCATGAAAAAATTCACAGTGTTTTTTAAAATGCTATTTTAGACAAACCCCATGAGAATTTTGCTTTATTTTAAACGAGTCGTGTTTTATTAAACATTTTCAAAATTTTTGCTTGAATATTATCGTTTTTTAGCGCGTTCTCTCTAACATTCATATTTACATATCTCTCCATCATCTTCTTTTTAAGCGAGTAGGTGCACCGCGGCTTAAGTGATTTTTAGGTGTTTTTTTGTCGGAAGTTTATATTGAGATTTTTTTTAAATGTGCTTGTTTTGTTATATTCTTCCATAATAATGATACATTCCAATAAAATCACTTCAAATGAGTTTCAAAATATTAATATAATAATTATTCACGAACGAAAGATTTGATAACCACACATTTTGTGAAAGAGCAATGAACATAAAAATAAATGAAATCATTTTGTTTTTTTTAAATATCGAAGATTCCTTTTTATTTACACTAGCTGCACACAGGAGGCCCTGAGGAAAATAATTCCCCTCAGGTCCTATGTCATTTTTTGGAATGCTGTGTGGAGCTAGCGAACCACTTGGGGCGACCCATGGCAAAAGTGTTGGTTATCCAATAAACGGTTTCCAGGGCAGCGGTTCCCAAACTCGCCTCCAAAATTAAAAAATAAATCAAATTAGTTTACTTACAGAAAATAATAAAACTATACGAAATAGAGTACGAGTACATTATTGATAAAATACCGAATATATTGAATAAAAACTTGTACCTCCCTACCTACCTAATAACACTTTCCGAATGAGTACCTACGTAAATATTTTGATTAATTTCAAACTGTCAACTTCATCGCTGGGTTTATTTATAGCAACGGATATTGCGAATGACGCGAATGCTTGTTTGGACTGCACCCAGAACTCAGTGGAAAACAGGAAAAGTCGGTTGTTTGGTTTATGTCGCCGCGTCCGGCCGGGGTTAATACAAGACCGTGTAATGTCGGCCTTGGTTAACACAGTGTTCGTGTTTACCCGTTTGCTGGAATTTCTACCAATGGAATTAGTCACTTCTAATTATATTGTCCATAAAGTAAAATACTTTAATTTTATTTTCAATTAACATGTTTTTCTTTCATTTAAATGCCATTAACTGGAAATAACATATTTTTTTCTCCTGGATGTGGGTAGAATAGTGCAACCCCATATAGTTATATATACATATCTTAAGAGAATTTCTACCTATTTCTTGCAAACCTCCCTTAAACATTTGAAGTTTTTAAGCTCTTAAAAAAATATATGTTGTTTTTTAAGATAATATCTATACATTCCCCATGCCGAAACGTAAATTATATGAAATTCCCTCGATAGAAAAAAATCGCAAAGTATGCTCCAATTTTTTTTATTTCCAAAGTCTGTTTCCCTTATTTTACAAGTTATATGTATGAAAAAAATGACAGTGTTTCATTAAATACTGTTTTAGACAACCCCAAGAGATTTTTGCTCTATTTTAAACGAGTCGTGTTTTATTAAAGATTTTCGCAATGTTTGCATCGATTTTGGCGCTGTAAATGTTAGCGCTCTCCTCTAACATTCGTAATTTCGTATCTCTCCATCTTCTTCTTTTTGTGGCCGGTAACGGAGCCTTAAAACAAAATCTAAATCCAATAAATATTACGAGAAACAAGTAGCATAAAAAATATACCATAACCAATTATGTAGAGAGTGGTCTTGAAGAAGTTCACTCAGGTGTGGCGCTTGGTATTGGAAGGCTGCGTTGACCATCGTGTTGTGGGTGGCCATTAGCCGCATCCTGGCTCCATTGACCCCATTGGTATATCACCATGTCGGCGAATCCATTTAGTCGTAATTCCCTAAACATTGTCGTTAAAACTAATACATTCGGCGACGGCCCATAGCCATTATATCGAAATTGATCGGTTTATCTTTTCACCGTCCGTATCATCCTTCATAGTATCATTGAAAACACAAAACTCACAAACGAAAAACGTGAAACATAAAAGATATAAAAAGATTCAGTCGCATCTAGGAATTGAATCCGAGACTTATTCATTGCCGGAGAAGTGCTCTGACCACTGAGCCAATCCAACCATTTCAATTTACGTAATTTCTATCTGTTTCATATTTCGACTGAGAACTACCAACCTTATCATAATTTTCTTAACCTCTAAATCGATCACCGATAAAATAGCTGCTATTTTTTGTGTACGGAAACAAGATTTTTCCCGAAATAAATTGCATTCTAGACAGTATTTTTTATAAATATATCCACTTTTACTTTAATATGCAACATCTAATGACTTTTTTTCAACTTCTACTTTAGGCAACACGAAACTGCAGAAATTCAAATGCTTAGATGGTCAGCAGGAGGATCACTAAAAGATAAGATTAAAAGGAGTATCACTAAAAGCCTGGGTGTCACGGACATAAACAGTAAGCTGGAGGAACGACAGTTGAGATGGTATGGGCACATAAGACAGAGACCATCAGACCGCACAGTGAAGCAGGCAATGCCTATGAAGCTTCATCGACAGTCAACCAGAGGAAGACGAAAGAACTCTTGGTTGCTCCAAAATACTTCAGAGAAACGGCCTGGATGAAGGCGATACTCAAAACCGAAGAAGCTTCAACCTGAGAACGAGAAGAGCCAACCCCAACAGCCTACCTAGGCAATCAGTTGTGACAGCGCAATGAAGAAAAAAAGACGAATGACTTTTTTACAAGTGTAGGATGAATAGAATAATCGATATTTTTTTCTTGAAATAACTTAATAAGTGAAATCTCAAATGGTGATATTTAATCATTAAAGCCAATATTACCGACTCTCGAACGAAAAATCTGAAATTGAAAAGACAGTTAATGATTGGGTCCTGATTTTAAATTGTTACTACTATTGGCTTGCGAGAAAAAAAAAAGATTAATTCATTTAAAAATTATCTTTGTGGAGATACCGCATATTGACACTTCTGACTATAAACCATCATAAACCATTTATTGATTAATCAACACCTCTGCCTTGGGTCACTCCAAGTGGTTCGCTACGTTTGGTGACTTAGCAGGGATGCCCGGGTTCATGGGGTTAGGTTTATCCAGGTTTTGGCATCTACATAGCAGGCCGGATCAAGAGAGAATGGCTGAGGGAGTCCCTTTGACTTCTCCAGCTGTATTCTTTCGGGAGGGATGGATTCATCCGTCCGTCACTCCTGGACACGCTGACCCCCAGATTCCTACCTATCTCTCATACCATTTTCCTTCCCAGAACTTCCTCTCCTTCCTTTCCTAAAAAGACCCTCCACACAGCAACCCCACAGATGATATAGACCCTGAGTGGAATTATTTTCCTCGGGGCCTCCTGTGTGGAGCTTATGTAAAAAAAAATGATCGGTTGTGTATAATTTAAAAACGTTTATTAATATTATAGTTGAAATAAAAATAAAAATCGAACAATGTTTTAAAAGCACAGAAAAATCGAATGATGTTTTAAAACATAAACAAACAAATAAAATCAAATTATGAAGAACCTCAATAACTTGCGGATCTTCATAATCATTTTCTTATCCGTATAAGTTGCAAGCAATAAAATTGTTTTAATCATGAACTTCTCCATGTTATTTTCCAGCCAAGAAAAGCGAGCGCTGAAAAAAATGTTAAAAAAATAAAGATGTGACTTGAAACGTTTGTCCAAGTGGATTCGTAGAAAATATTCCTGGTAACTTTAGTTTTGAAGTAGTCTCGTCAGTCGCAGTAACAACAGTATTCTCTGCGGGAAGGGGCTGCTCGTGTACCTCAATTAACTGGCATTACAGAATTACAGCCATCAAGTGCCCGACTGAGAGGTCAAGGGTGGTTGGAAATTTTCAAAATTATCCCAACTCCCGAGTATACTACTCGAGGAAGTTATGGTATAAAATAGGCGTAAGTATAACTAAGCGGCGAAATTTTACTTATCTTGTCATCCGCACTAATAAATTGTACTTTGGTACTTTACATTCCACAGAGTAACTCGATTTTGATAGGTACCTAATATTGAAAGGAAAGGGAGAAAAGATTTAGAAGCAATATGATTATAAATGATTTGTCGTTGTCATGTTGAAATATATCAACATTTGATGAAAAGGATGAAACGATAGAAAAATTATTTTCGACGATTCGAAATAGAATGAGAGAGTTTTTTTTTTTTATCTTATGGGTAATCAAATCCTTTTTTTGTATTTCTTCGGCTTTAACTATGTAACAATTTCGAGACATTTTGGTTTGAAGAGTTTTAATTTTTAATGACATTTGTTACTTTATATTTTGTAATTTTCTGCTACCGGTTTCACTAGGAAATTAAAATTAAAATTAACATAAAAATATATTTTTTTTATGTATCCGGCTTACAAATAGAACCTTTTTCAATTTAAACATACCGCCTCTTTTCATTTGTTTGTTACAAGCTCAAAACAACCATAAAAATCTGATTAACCTTAGTAAGTAAAGAATAAAACTGAACTTAGACTGCAATTTTTTCTAAAAAAAAGATTAAAAAAATAGAACGATCTGTTAAAAATAATGTTGAAATCTGTATAAAACACTAATCCCTAAAGTTTCGAGGCATGAGCATGACATATGTAGGTACAGAGTATAGGTTCTCGTTTAACGATGAGATGTTATAAAGTCATATGTTGCATGCTCTATTCACTCCCTTTTGTGCATCGTAGCTATCCCAAATGCTCGAAGCTATCTTCTTTGTTCCCTTTATTTCGGATTTCAGCATTTTGCTGAAAGTTAAATTTTATTGTCTGTTGAATTTTGTAAGTATGCAACTTTTGGTTTTAAATTGTACCAAAAAGCTTTCGTACCACCAAAAATCTATTTTCATTCTGTATAAATATTTAATTTCTAACACATTTTTTTGTTGATGCATAATTCTTTCGAGAGTTCGATGATGCCGGTTCATATCAAACAAGAAATGCTTTTTACTATCAGAAACATTTTATTCCTTTACCTCTTCTACCTTCAGGTCCATCGCGCGTGCCGCAAAAATCAACGATTTTAACTTTATCAATGGGATTTAAAGAAATATTGAGGTTGGTATCGAAGTATCAACAAGTTATAATAGATTGATTGAATCGTTTGCGATACATAGTGTTGTATTTGCTGAGGTTACGAAGGCTGCTTATTTATCAACGTGCTTTTGGGTAAGTAAACGGTGCATTTTTTCTCTTCGCGAGAGACTTACTTGATGGGTGCAATTCCCATGCGTGAAGATGCGGTGCCAAAAATAGTGTTGTATCAACATTCTTCTTCTTCTGGCTTCCTTTCCTATAGATTATTCGTAACCCACAAAAAAAGTATGTCTTAAAGGGAAAAATGTACGGCGATAATCTTTTGATTTTACTATTCATCAAATCGGGATATAATAATTCGATTAAAAGTAAAACAAATTGCGTTTGCGATCAAACTGAATTCCGAAAAGATCGATAGATCGATTGAACGATCGGTCATCAATCAAACGATAATTCTATTTGTCAAATGTATATGGAAAGAATTTCACAATCTGAGAGGCGGGTATGGGTACCGTCGCCCCTGGATCCATTCACTGGACAACCAACACTCCTACCGTAGGTCTCCCCAAGTGGTTAGCCACGTTGCTGATTTAGTAGGGGTGCCCGGGTTCATGGAGTGAGATTTGTCTATATCTTGGCGGCAGATGCGTTTGGCAGGGTCGGAAGATACTGCTTGAGGGAGACCTTTTGATCTCTCTAGCGGACTCTCTCGACCCATCTTGGAGGGATGGATTCGTTCATTCTTACCCACCCCTCATTCCTTGTTCCTTCCGAAAATTTCCTCTCCTTTTTTCCCATAAAAAGAATCTTCACGTAGCATTCCATAGATGAAATAAGCCAGGGATTTTTCCTCAGGGCCCCCTTTGCGGCCTGTGAAGCCTAACTAACCTAAAAAATAAACTAATCTAAAAAAAATTGTAGTGTTTTTTTTTATTTTATGACCATTTAACATAACCATTATTAAATTGAAATTATTATAAAAATATTCTTCGAAGAACACTTCGGTACTTGCATAATCTTGTTTGGTGTGATGATGTAAACTAATTAACTATGAGTTAAGTCACTCCCTTAGCACCACTAGTATATTGAAGTTTTATCACACAATGACTCTGTGTATCTCAGAAGGCAATCTGCCATCACCCTACTGATCATTAGTCATCCCTGACAGTAATCAGTTTTAATATGGGGCCAGGCCGGTCGGTTGCTGTCGGGTTCCCATAATAACATTCGTCCACTGTGCATTGTGTATTGATGCCAGACAGCTAACCGAAACTTTACTTTATCTGCGTTGGAATTTTAGAACGCAAGAACTATGTGGAGGTTAATCATTAATTTTCAAAATGCCCACATATTTATTTAATGAAAATTAAAAGAAAATATTTGGTTAACGCGCTCGTCCCGGTTAGACGGAGAGGTCTGGGTTCGAGTCCCAGTTGCGACCATTGTCTTTTTCTGTTTTTCTGTGTTTTGTTCTCTGTCATATTTTCGTTTAGATTATTATTTTTAACTTATTTTAATATAAAATTAAAAGATTTCGAGTTTTTGGGTATCTCATTAGCTTGGGATTTGTTCATATAAAGAAAGTGTTTTTAAAAAATATATTTCGACTATCTAAACCTTAATGAGGAACATACTACTAAAACTTACCTAAAAACTTCAACAAATTTTTATGGAGACCAAACTACTCAGAGTCAGGCAACTTCAATACATTCTTTAAAAATTTATTAAAAGTGTTGCAAAAAATGCTTAGGTTATGAGCTATATATTTTTTTCATTACTTTTAATGATTTTTCAAAGGGGTGCATTTTTCTGAGTTGTCGTACAACCCTTTTTTATTCAAACAGTCTTTCGCATTTTAAAATTAATGTTGAATGATCATGATGACGGAAGACCAATTTCAGCCATTAAGGAGGTCTTCGACCCTTTAGAAACAGCGGCACGGGAAGTAGGACTGCGGGTTAATGTTGACTAAACGAAAATGATGGTACAGAGCAGGAACCCTTCACACAGAAAAAGAAGTAGTGCACAATTTAAAGACAATTACTCATACGAAGTGGTCGATCAATTCACCTACCTAGGCTCTAGTCTGACAGAGAACAATGAGGATCCAGCAGAAATCAGAAGGAGAATCACAGCAGCCAACAAAACATACTTCTTTTTGCTGCTAGTGTTTAAGTCACGTAGTGTCCACAGAAAAACCAAAATAACCATATATAAGACCATTGTTAGAACTGTATTGGCATATGGATGAGAGGCGCTGACACTGACGTTAAAGATGGCTGAAATGCTGGATACTTTTGAAAGAAAAGTGCTGAGAAGAATATGTGGACCCGTGAAAGAGGGTTAACAGTGGCGCATCCGGCAAAATACAGAATTGTATGATATTTATAAGGCCCCTAGCATCTCAGCACATATGAGACTCCTTAGACTGAGATGGGCTGGGCATGTACAGAGAATGCCGGATACACGCGTCCCAAAAAGAATTTTTACTGGACACCCAGGTGGAAAGAGAAAAGTGGGAAGACCCAGACTGAGGTGGAAAGACGAGGTAAGAGGGGATGAAGCACAGCTTCTCCAGGTACGAAATTGGAAGTCAGCCGCTGAGGACAGGAGGAGTTGGAGGCGACTGTTGCAGGAGATCAAAGCTCGATATGGGCTGTAGCGCCATCGAGGAAGTTGAATGATGCTTTTATTTTAATCAGTTTTCTTCACAAAAAATTTAAATACCGCAATTTTTTTTCCTCCTTCAAAATGTTATTCTTATTGTATTCGTTATCAAATTAATACGCGGAACAGATGGGTGGCGGTAAGAATATTTCGACTATGTAAGTAAGTAAATATTTTTTCCATGTTCCCAAGTTCACTTCGTTGCGGCATTTTAATTAAATTGAAGCATTTCCTTTTAATTAAATTGAACTTTGTATACACAACCTTTTTATTCAAACTTTACAACATGTTTCGAAACCAATGATTTCTTCATCAGGATAAAATAAAAACTAAATACATTAATAAAGACGGCAATGAAAAAAAAGTCAAATATAACGAAGTGTGTATTACTTTTTTTTTATTCTTTTAAGTTATAATTTTTTTAAAATTAAATGAAGACAATATTAGCGAAACGCAATCGATAATCTGAAAACAGAAAACTAAGCTTTACTCTAACTAACTAACTAACTAACCATCACGCCGTTTCCCCGCAGGGGTAGGCAGAGAGGACGGACCGCCACACAACTCGATCTTGGCACACACTCTTTGCCTCGTTCACATTCATACATCGTCTCATACATGCTCTTCTATTATTCCGACTCTTCACATGGCCCGACTCAAGTATCTGTTTCACTTGGTCGTGCCATGTCTTCCTCGGGCGTCCCCGACTTCTTCTACCATTCACATTTGCATCATATATTCTCCTTACACTCCTTTCCTCGTTCATTCGCTCTACATGCCCAAACCATCGGAGAGTCCCTTTCTTAATCTTACACATCACGCTTACGTCAGCCTTGCATTCTTTGCGGATATCCACGTTTCTCTCACGATCGTACATGGTTTTACCACACATTCGCCTCAGGGATCTCATTTCTACAGCATTCAGTCTGCTTTCATCCTTCCTCTGCCAGTTCCATGCCTCACTGCCATACATCAGGGTAGGTACCAGCACTCCATTATGGACGGCTAGTTTCGCGTCTTTGGACAGTTTTTTATTACCGCCAACGGCATTCAGTCCTCCATTAATAGAGTTACCGGCATTCACCCTTCTTTCAATATCTCTATCAGCCTTCCCATCTTTCGTAAACATACTACCCAGATACACAAACTCATCCACCTGCTCCAAGTATTCATCATTCACAACTATATTGCATACTGTTTTCGTACTCTCTCTTTCAAACACCATGACTTTAGACTTTAAGACTTTAAGACTTTTAAGTTAAAAACAAAAAAAATTATTCATCCTAGATTTGCAGAAAAATCAATAGATGTCGCGTATTAAAAATAAAAATGGATAAAATTTATCCGAGACACAATCTAGATTGCATTTTGTTCGGGTTTGAATCTTGCAATCATACATAAAGATCAGCCAATAAAAAAATGTGTTAAGAAAATTAATATAATGTTGGTAGTTCTTAGTCGAAGTATGATAGAGTTAAATTTGACCGAATCAGATAGGGACTAGCTGCTCCCTGGCAAGGCGAAGGTCCTTGGTTCAAGTCCTAGATGTGACTGTATTTTTTTCTGATTTTTCAGATTTCAGATTTTTGATTGAGTTTCGCTAATATTGTTTTCATTTAATTAAGTATTACATTTTGATGTTTAAAAGTATATTTTTTGTAATGTTTGCATCTCCACCGTTTCTTTCGGGCTGACCGCGACCGCTGTTGCGACCAAGTGATAATAATTATTAGTTTGGATCAAGCTTCTCCCTATCACCCATCAGGCCCTTTAACCACCAGCCACTGGCCACTTACTAGTCACTAACCATAAGCCTCCCAGGCGATATTGGGATACTGGTAGTGATCGTAGTATTCCGGTAAACCAGATTTCCATAAATCCGGATTACTAACAGTGGAATCATAATTTCGATTTTCAAATTCGAGATCTGGCTTAGCCGAATTTGAAAATTCAAAATATATTTTATTTACATTGGTGAAATAAACGCGTTCAACTGGCAAACAGTCAATACTTAATTAAATATGAAGACAAGGGTAGATAAATTGTAATCAAATGTTGTTAACCCAATATGTTTACATCTTGTTTGAAAATAATATTCGGTAAAAAGAAGTGAGCTTAAGCTGAATATAGCCGGAAAAATTTATACAAAAGCGAGAGAAATAAATATGTATTTTTAAACTAAATTTATGTTATAATATATAGTATCTATATAATAATAAAAAGTTAAAAATGATATGTAATGCATCCCAATTAGAGTGCTTGATCTTCATCACTTTTTTTAGAATTCATTGGGGCTTAATAGTATATTATATGTTATTTGAGAAAAAAAATGATTCCTTTATTGTTATCAGTGTTTCTGACAGTGTAATATATGACATCAGGTTTTCGAGTTTCAAGATCTCTTAAAATCCGTATTTTCTAAAACGTATCCGGATTTGCAATCCCTTATTGGGCCCCTCTCGTTTGACGTAATGGAATCATCCGCCCACCGGACCGGGGAGGATTTGTAAAAGTGGCCGGAATATTAACGTTCGGCGGCCAGTCTCGATAATCGAACCTTATTAGCCGCCCGAGCGGACCTCGTGGTGATCAATCGGCGACAGGGATGAAAAATGCTCACCATATATCGGGAGTCACTATTTCTGCGGGCAGCCGTAGACCAACCCTGTTCCATTCTAGCGGCCCAGCACAGGGGTGAACAGTGGACCACTGGTCAGTTATTGTTAAAAGTCTAAGTTTGCATAAATTGCATACTCGTAGATATACCTTTTTAATAATAATAACGAATTTCTCAATCCGTTGTCTGAGAAAGCCTGCTCACTCATTAACATACATCAAATAAAAAATACAGTGTTGGCCGAAATGCCAATACTGGATTTTTTGGGGCGCTCGCGCTGTTGTGGCCAAACCGACACGGTGTGACAAACGCCTGGGAGTTCCGGGCAAGATTTTATGCTTGTACAATGGCCCCAGAGCTTTGAATTACTTCTGGACTGATAGACGACGGATCCGACATGTGAATAATGCCATCATTTCGTGACATCCGAGACAGGATTCTTGGAGATTTTCGTAATCGGGGAGCATCTTTCGATTCTGAACTCACGGCTTTTCGTCATGATGTCATGATTGACACGGCCGCTCTTGTCTGGATGTTACATTATTTTTGTAAATCCAACAGATATGACATTCCTGTCTGTCCCGCTGAACATAAATTTTACATCAAGAGACCATCGGTATCACACCATGTTACTACTTCGAGCAAGTCTTTTTACCAGACAGAATCTTCAATGTTTGTAGTCAATTTGGATTTTAATTAAAATATTGTTTCCTTCGTTTAATGGCAACAGGTGCAGTTTAAAGAATATGTGAGAGCCAAAGGGAAAGACGTTTACTTAGTAGTTGTTGGATTGAAAGATTTTGTTTACCATAACTCTGACTAACTTACGCTTGGATTAGCTTTTAGTGATTTTATTAAAATATTACCTCTAAATACGCTGCAGGCTCTAATCATAAGAATACTAAATGAAAACACAACTCATACCGACTTTTTTTATATACACGCAAATATGCGCATAATTTTGAGCTTAGGATTGGGTTTAGCATTCTCATTGCTAAACCCAATCTTTAACTCCTTGAGGTACGAACTTTTTTTTCTTATTTTTTACCTTTTTTTTTTTTTTAATCAATTGATGTAACTTATAATAACGAGGAAAAAATATTTAAAAAAAAATTGGACTGAAGGCTTTTCAGGAATGAGGTGGTCAAAATTTTATACCACAGTACACATGGGAAAAAAATATTAGGTTCAAATCAAAAGTTTATTAGAAATAAAAAAAGGCCATTTTATATGACTAATTGTGGAAATTTTCAAAACAGTTTTTATCTTTTTTTACACAAAGGGGTACTTTGCAAATACAACATATCCAGTTGGAACGTATGGGCCTGTCTTTTGTACTACAATTCGCACAACGACGTGAAGTAGTATGTTCTGGCCGGTGGGCGCTATTTTTCAGACGTATTTCAGGGTCCACGTAAGGCTTATGTCTCTTAATTTCCACCACCTCCGATGTGGACCCACGCTTTTTGGTGCATTTCAGCTCCTCTTCAGCCAAAAGTCCTCTGTAAACTTGCCTCCTGAAATCTTTGAGCCTCAATGGATTGTCTTTGTCAGCCTTACCCAACTTGCAGAGCTCTGTGTAAACAATGTAAGAATTTACAATTGTTGCATCTAAAAAGTGGAAAAATAAACGATGCCACCATTTTTTAGACTTTCTGTTTATCGAGTAAACCGCCTTCTTTTGATCAAACTTGTCCACATAATTCATGCAGTTGTTATAATTATTTAGAGCCAACGGACATGGCACCCTTGTGATCTCACCAGTTTTCTCTTTACGGTTGACATGCATGGCATCCTTTGGGTTGTGAAAGTTTGAAAGGAGGTGTACAGCTCTTCTATCTCTCCATTTTATCATGGAAATTCCTGTATCACTCACGTACCAGTCATATTCACCTCTTTTTAGGTTTTTATCATCCTTCATCTTAGGCAAATATTTTCTGGTTGATTGGACAGTTCCACATGAGCGAATATTCATATCTTTCAGCTGTTTTTGTAGGGGGTAGCAATTAAAATAATTATCAAAGTAAACTGTGTAGTTACGACCTTGAATAGATTGACAAAAATTTAAGACAACTCTTGGCCCTAAGTTAGACTCAGCGTAGTCACCAATTTTTCCTGTGTATATTTCAAATTTTAAGTTGTATCCATTTTCTGCACACATCATCCAGATCTTATAGCCTCTTTTAATGGGTTTTTTGGGCATGTATTGCTTCAATGTGCTGCGGCCTTTGAATTTGACCATGCTCTCGTCAATTGCCAAAGTAGGTGATGGCTTGTAATTTCGATCAAATGTGTCTGACAAGCAGTTCAACAAAGGCCTTATTTTATATAATTTATCGAAATTAAGTTGACCTCTAGCAGGCATCAATGAATTGTCGTTGAGATGAAGGTTTGACAACAGCCAGCCAAACCTATGGACTGTCATAAATCTTGAAATATAGGGGTCGTGTAAATCAGGGGACGATGACCAATAGTCTCTATAACTGGGGGATTTTTTAATTCCCATTACTAAATTTAGTGCAATGAATTTTTTAATTTCCTGAACGGTTGTGGGTTGGTGATTTTTCCCGACTTGTTGTGCGTATAGATTGGTCTGGAAGCAGATATTTTCAATCAAACTAGGAGTCCAAAATTTCAGAAAAATTTCCAAAGGTGTGGGATTTTCCATCGTAAGAAAGTCATTATGTAGTCCTGTTTCTTCACGGAATTCACCAGGGAGGGCGGTATTGAACGTACGGCTCCATTTAGGCACGACTATAATCGCAGGTATGACAGGTGTAGATGCAGTTGTGCCTGGAACAGCAGCGGTGGATGACAAAACGGACATTGAGATATTAGGACTATACTGGGCAGATGGAGAAGACGATACTGGTCGGTTACGCGTACGCGAAAGATGAACATCAAAAGTAGATGGTGATTGTGACCCAGAAGGGCTGGATGTGCCTGCTATAGGGTGATCGAGTGTGGTAGATGAAGAAGACGCCGGGATTTGATTCCTCACACAAGATAGAGGCAGTTCATCATCATCATCGTCCGAAGAGGCGCTAACTGTGACATTTGCTAGATGCTCCTCCTGTAGATCCTCTTCCTCATTGTCTGAGCACCCATAACAACTGTCATCATCAGAAGGTATCTCTTCTAAAAGTATTCCTGCGATTTCTTCTTGGCGAAGACCTTTCTTCGGCATGGTGTATCTGTAAAATTATAAAATCAGAATAACCATGTTGTAAGACTTAAAAAATTACCTCAAGTACGGTGGTCGAAAAGCAAAACCACCAAAAAATTTCGATTTTACAAAAAAATACTATATTTATAGACATTTCTTATTGATAATTCAACAAATGAAATACAAGGGCACTAGAATTCATAAGAAATGGACAAAAATTCGAAATACATACCGTTATATTTCACTTTAAAGTCGGAGATCACAAAAAACCACAATTCGCTGGCAATTGTCAAACACATAACCAAACCGTGCAAAGCCACCTATTATCGCTATTGGAAACTAAATAGTAGAGAATCTATGTCTCACATGGCATTTAAAAAACTTGTCAATAGATGGCCGTTTTAGCATAATTATTTATTTTCAAGGTGGCCGAATTTTGAAACCACAGTACTTCAAAGAGTTAAAGACCAGTTGCTATATTATTTTGCATTAATTGATCTAATTGTTCTTTAAATTAAAATTGACAACATTAAATGCCACGCTGTGGTGTCGATTATTCAACAATAATTTTATTGTATTGTTATCACCTAATCCCACGATAACATCTCAAAACAGAACATAACACATTTCAATATGCCCTTACTTTTGGCGAAATAATCATACTTTATCAACTATTGAATTTATTTTTTGAATAGATATCCAGTTTTATTGACTTGTCTGGGACGTACGTAGAGCTAAAAAAAATCGTATGTCAGTTGGGCGACAGCGGTTTTCATTGTCAGAATTGATCTTACTTCTAAGGATTATCAATTCAGTTGCAATGAATAATGTTTTAATTTATAAATAAGTTTTCATTTGAAATATGCATACGGACCAACGATTTTTAAAGATCCTTTCTTTTATAGTATTGTATTCCCAGTTGCGACCATTGTCTTTTTTCCTGTTTTTCTGTTTCAAATTAGTATTGTTAACTTATTCAAGTATTGATTAAAAATAACGACTTATTAACTCAATGTAAATTCAAATAATCTTGTACAAATATAAATGTACGAAGGGTATAGCTTATTTTTGGTTACATCCTATTTCTCACAGTTCGTTAACCCAATAAACGATACGTAAAAAAATATATAGATTTTATATAATGAGTTGAGTTTGTAAAGCGTACAATACCTGTACCTAAATCGCGCGTCTAATTTTAAGGAGTTTGAAGTACTTTTGAAATGTGAAAATAATATTAATAAATAGATAAACGTCCCTAGGCTTCCAGTATCTTTGGGCATTTGCATGAGCACTTCGGTCATTGTGTTACAAACTAGTTCGACATATTATGTAACTTTAGATACTATCGGTGTGCAAAAATAGGTACCAACATTAGAAAATATGCACTTTAAATTTTGCGCGTATACAAAATAATATTAGTATGAGATGGGTTTCCATTTAGCCTTCCTGTGATTAGAGCCTATAGCGTATTCAAAGGTAATATTTTAATAAAAGCAGTAAAAGCTTAACAAGAAGTAAGTTAGTTAGCGTTATGGTAAACAAAATCTTTCACTCAACTACTAACTAAATGTCTTTCCCTTTGGCTCTCACATATTATTTAAACTTAACCTGTTTCGATTAAACGAAGAAAACTATATTTTAATTGAAACACAAATTGACTACAAATATTGCAAGGCTAAGTCGATCTCCAGCATTGATCGAGGAATTTTCACCCCCAGCCCACCCCTGTGAAAACGTGCCCTTGTGGTGGTGCGGGCAGTAACCACGAGCCATTTCACTTTATGCCCGACCAGAACACGGAGCTTTAAGCTTCTTTGGACAAAGAACAATTTGGGATATTGAATTTTTACCGTTTCGATTTCGAGGCATTTTTCTTTCAGATTAGTATCCACTAATTAAATTATCAAGTATTCTTTATCGAAGAGAGAAGGAAAATTGTATTTTACCCTACTTGATATGAGTTTAAAACATAAAAAAATATTTTTAACAAAATTAAATAATGTATATATATATATACATCCCGCAACAGATTTGGCAACCTTTCACTTCGCATCCTTTTGGCAACCACTGCTTACGGTAGGTTTTTAAATAAAATTGCTGTGAATGTTCACATGTTTATAGCTTAAGAAAAGAGTGATAGTAAAAGAATTATCCAGAAATTGTGTTTTAAGGGTATTCAAATTTTTGGTAGTTACGTATACTTTAGAGTCTTTTGGACTTCCTTTCATATTGCCGTCATATTGGTAACCGCGTATATCGTACGCATATCACACTTCATTCCATATTTAGGGCGTCCGTTCATTACGAACATTTGACGACCTCCGTATATTCCTGTATGCATTACGTTTATATTAATATTATTACTCTACTTAAATATCTCAAAATGTCAAGTAGTTAGATTTTCTCGAATAAAAAATCCAGTGATCTTTAATTACAACATTGATAACAATACTCTTGAGACATTAACACAAATTAAAGACTTAGGCATCACTTTTCAATCAAATCTTTCATTTGTTAACCACATAACAGAAATTTCTAATAAGGGCTTAAAAATGTTGGGATTTATAACTAGGCTAACTAGAAATTTTAAAAATATAAAATGTATTAAATTGTTATATTTTGCATTTGTTAGAAGTCAACTTGAGTACAATTCTCCCGTCTGGAATCCATATTATAATACACATGTACAAGCTGTTGAAAGAATACAAAATAAATTCTTACGTTTTCTAAATTTTAAAATGGGTATTCCAGCAATCATGTTGAACTACAACACTATTTTAAATGATATGAATATGCTCAAATTATCAGACAGAAGAATTTTCACAGACTTGGTATTTCTTTATAAAATTCTAAATGATTTAGTTGATAGTCCATTATTACTTGAATTAATAAGCTTCCGGATTCCTCTACGTAATACTAGAAGTCAGGACTTATTTCAGTGCAGAAATTCTGGAACTAACTACCATATGTATTCCTCTTTGCCCAGAATACTAATGGAGGGAAATAATTTTACCAAGTCTGTGGACATCTTCAATTTATCTTTAGGCAAATACAAAATGCTGTTACTGAGGCAGTTCAGTTATGTAAAATAAATACTGTATATTTCTTAATAAAAGAAATATATACCTTTTATATTTATTGGTAAAAGAAATATACAGTGTTTATATTTTATTTAATCAAGTGTAATTTTTAAATTGTATATGTAAAAGCCCCGAAAAAGGGCGTAAATAAATAAATAAATAAATAAATAAATTACGACGCTTTCAGAATCCTTTTAATTCGGTCGCGATTTGCCAACGGTGTATCATAGGTACATAATGATTGGTTATCATACAAAGGCTAACTTGACGACATAATAAAATTTGGCATTTTTTTTTTAATTTACTTGTTTGGTTTGGTGGTGCTGGGGAGTGGGGATAATGCTCGCTTCCTGAATAGAATTCTACCTTCAACATTCTTCTACCACTACGCGCTTAGTTTAGCGAGGAAATTAAAAGAATGCGTTCATGTAAAATCTTTTATGATTTAAAAAAAATAGCATTCAGAGCCGCTAATATTACAAATATTATTTTGAAGGAAACCAAAACAGAATCCCAATAATTCAAAACGGTATACGATTATTATGATAACATTTTACATTTGGGAGGCAATATCAAACAAATTATAAATTTGGGAGGCGGGTGTGGGTACCGCCGCCCCGGGAACTATTTATTGGATAACTAACAACCCTCCCATAGGTAACACCAAGTGGTTAGATATGTTTGGTGACTTAGCAGGGGTGCCCGGGTTCACGGGGTGAGGTTTGTCTAGCTCTTGGCGGCCTATGCATTTGTCCACCTACCACATGGCGGGTCGGATCGGGAGAGACTGGTTGAGGGAGATCTTTTCATCTCTCCAGCCAGACCCTCGATCCATCGACTTGTACCACAGTGGGAGGGATGGTCACTCCTGGACACATTGACCCCAGATTCCTAACCACACCTCATACTTTATTCCTTCCTAGAACTTCCTCTCCTTCCTTTCCCTAAAAATACCCTCAACACAACATCTCCACTCTCCAAAGATGACATAGGCCCTGAGGGAAATTGTTTTCCTCAGGCCCTCCTTTGTGGAGCTAATGTAAAAAATATAAAGTGTCGAAATTAACTATCGCTTTTGGCTTCTATTTTAATTCTCTACATTGATCCAATCGTTATTTTAGTTACCGATTAATCAAAATAAAA
Source organism: Limnephilus lunatus (assembly GCA_917563855.2). Classification (NCBI taxonomy): domain Eukaryota; kingdom Metazoa; phylum Arthropoda; class Insecta; order Trichoptera; family Limnephilidae; genus Limnephilus; species Limnephilus lunatus. The sequence continues at coordinate 64,198,732 of OU830597.1, read as the reverse complement.
GTGGCTACCGTTTTGCGATAGGTAGCAAGGTAATATTTTTATAAAAAAAGACAATCATTCTCGGGTTACGAATAACCTGTCACTTATATAAAACTAGCTGTTACGCGGCATGCGTTGCTATGCCATTGAATAAATAATTGTTTCTCCGTGCATGTCCTTTCCCATTCGTCCCGTTTCCCTCCCCGCCTCCCCTTCCTCAACTAAGTCCTCGAAGAAAAAGATGTACCTACCTATGTTTCACTTCATTCCTAACTTTTAGTGGCGATCGGGTATGACGTATTCCACATTTCATTCCTAGCCTTTAGTGGCGACCGGTGGCGAAACAACGTTGCCGGTTCAAGTCAAATCCCGTACGAGTGTTGAGGTGCACGCCGCGGCGCCGTGATTTGCGACGTTGCCGCACATATTTCTTCTTTTCGATCGTTTTTACGGTCAAATTTACTTCTATAAAATTTCGTTTTCTTATTTTTTAATTTTTTTTTATTATTATTTATTGAGTTAGTTGGACTACATGAATATAAACTAATAAGCACAATGTAACATTTCATTTGATAAATTTAAATATTTTTACAGTTAGCATAACATTTATTTTTAAATACATTCATTCTTTCTTCATTCTTCATACTTTCAGGCATTTCATCGTACATCTTTAGTCCTCTATACATTAGGCAGTTCTGCGATTTTTATTTCTTCATTTGTGGCAATCGAACTCTGTTTATATTTCTTGTTTCGTAATTATGTACGTCTCTATTAAAAACAATTTCATCCTTAAAGTATTTTGGCATTTGGTTTTTCATAATTTTATGCACAAAAATTATCACATTAAATGGTAGTCTCTTTTTTATCGGAATCCAATTGAGCTAATCTCTCATTTGATTAATCCTTGCGAATTTGCCTTTCCCCAGTATACATTTCATAGCTCTGTTCTGAATAATTTCTAGTTTGTTTAAATTTCCTTCATTGGCCAAATATAACATCGTAGAGACGTAATCCAAATGTGGAGTAACGATAGTTTTATACATGAGCTCCGTTGTGTTTCTATTTAATTTATGTCGTAGTTTTCTGAAAAAATTGACCTTTTTTGATACCTTTTTTAGCACATATTCAAAGTTCGAATATTACACCCAGGTATTTGATTTCATTCACTTTTCCAATTTTTTCACCATTAATTGTCATATTTAACCCTGTGTTACGCGTTTTATCGCCTATTTCCATATATTTTGTTTTGTTTACGTTCAGTTTCAGCTTGTTTAATTTCAGCCATTTGCTATATTTTGTAGGTATTCGTTTATTTTGTTAATTGAATCTATGTAATCTTCACACGAAAAATAGATTAAGGTATAGTCTGCAAATAGTCTAATTTTGCAATGTTAATTTATAATTTACAGGAGTTCACTTACTCTGACGGTGATGGTGGGATACGAACCAAATCTCAAATTAACACTGATTTCAGGTTTTAGACAGCGGATGTGTGAAACAAAGACGAGCTCACCAGTTAATTTTACTCGAAAAAATATTAAAAAATTTTGATAACGACCTTCGTACATCGTTTCCACAAAACTTCAATGTATTGACCAAATCCAAGAAGAAAATATAAATAAATGATATAGAATTAACAAAATAAATACACTGCGCAGTTTACACGCCATAGAAATGAAACATCAGAAAACTAAAGTAGGCAAAAGTGTGTAGGCTACGAAGCACCGCACAAAGAGGAGACCGATTATTCTCCTCTTTGTGCTTTGTGATTTAAGTTTTTGTCCCTTTTTAGTGTCGCTATTTTTCGTTTCATCGAGCTTAAAATCACAAAGAAAGATAGACTAACATTGCTGGGTTACGAATAACCCAATAATGTTTGAAAATCTCCATCATTATTGGGTTACGAATAATCCAAAAATGTTTGAAAATCTCCTACTACCACCACAGAAAGCCGAAAATGTTGTTTGTGTTGGGGTGGGACTTTTTTTACATTAGCTCCACACAGGGACCCTGAGGAAAATAAATTCCAAAAGGGCCTATGTCGTCTTAGGGGATGCCGTGTGGAGGGTCTTTTAGGGAAGGGAAGGATAGGAGGTTCTGAAAAGGAAAAAGGTATGCGGGGTGAGTAGGAATCTGGGGGTCAGTGAGTCCAGGAGGGGACGTATGAACCCATCCCTCCAACTACGGTGCAAGGCGATGGGTAGAGAGAGAGCACTACTGGAAAGGTCAAAAGGCCTCCCACAACCAGTCTCTCTCGATCCGGCCCACCACGCAGCAGGTGGGCAGACGCATCCACCGTCAAGACCTGCACAAACTTCATCCCATGAACCCGGGTATCTCTGTTAAGTCACCAAACGCAATGAACCACTTGGGGTAACGTACGGCAGAGGTGTTGGTTAACCAATAAATGGTTCCTAGGGCGGCGGTACCCATACCCGCATCCCGAACCTAAACGCGATGCCCATTAAACCACTGACCGGTCAATGATTCTATCTTTAAAATAAATATATAAAACTTGTGTGCAGTTCACCTTCACAAACCTACCTTACACCCAACATAATAAAATTGCCAAATATATTATGTAAAAATGTTAATAATTAGGTAAATACTGTAATACTTATATAGAAATAAATAAATAAAGTTCACACGAGGGAGAAGTGAAGCCTTCATAAAACTAAACCTAGAAAGAATGAAACGAATCAGGAGTAGGATAATTGTAGAGTTTATTTATTGTAATATTTTTACCAAGTGTAAAAATTATTTTATTCTACGAAACACCGCACAAAGAGGGCACAGATTAGTGTCATTCTTTCGCAGGCTAATTCCTATATATGTATAATCCTAACATCTGGTCTCTGAAAATGCAAATAAATGCACATCCATTGTCAAAGTATGGCTCAATCAAAACCTTATAACTCTGAACTGCGGAAAAACTCTTTATATTCCATTTAACAATACCAAAAAGGCGACAGACACCCTTAACTCCCTTAAATATAAGGTTTCACAAAAATACTTACAATCCTGTCTAATGCTCTAACTGTACGGAAATGAATACGGGGATTTTTTTTATATGAATACCTCACAAGAGTCCCAGGTGCTCCGTCTGGAGCCAGTAAAACTATGGCATCTTCCATTGAGGTATGTTGTGAGGATGAAGGTGGTGGGGAGGGGAAGGAGATGAGGGAGAGGAAGGTGGGGAAGTACCTGGCTATTCAGATCTGGTCACCAAACACGGCTAAAGTCTTACACCAGACTGAGTGTACTTTCCACTCTGGAACGTGCCGCAAATATACCATATATTTACTTCTTCAAACTTCGCAAAATTACTTTGTGGCATCATTAATTATATAATGAATAACAGATCACTTTGTAGAAACCACTATATTATAAACAATGTTAATATAAAGAAAAATAAATGACCAACAAGTATAGACAAATTAGAATAAACTAGAACATAGACAAAATATTAAAAAAGTAGAGGTGATTAATTGCTTAAAAATCATAAAAATAGTTATACAAAATTAAATATAAAAATTATTTAATGAAAAATAAAATTGCATTTAGATAAGAAAAAAACTTTTAAGAACAAATAATTCAAATAATTAGTCTAAATCAAAAAATAAATAATTATAATTATTGTAAGTATTAATAAGAAAATAAATTTAAAAGATGGCTATTTTTAAAAAATGTTTGGTTATTTATAAAATTTAATTTACTATTAATGCTTTTTCTAATTTCTAAAATTTCTAAATTATCCAATTGTATGCCCGTAGTGTTAATTTTAAGACCTGTATCAATATCAAAGGAATGACTTGTTTCCAAAATATGGTTGGCAAATTCAGAATAATTATTATTATTTAAACATCTTATATGTTCCTTAACTCTAATGTTAAAATTTCTAGAAGTTTTTCCAAAATAAAAAAGTTACAATCATTACAAATTAATTTATAAACCCCAGATTTGTTCAAAAAATCACATTTATCCTAATTATTTAATATATAATTTTTTAATTTGTTATTTGTATAAAAAGCTGGTTGTACATTATTTGGCATGTTTTTAATTTTTAAATTTGAAATGCTATTATTTAAAAAAAAATAATTCTCCAATTATTATCATTTTCAACAACGTGTGGATAAACAAAAGATCTAAAAAACTTTTTCTTATATTTTTTGTTTAACATATTGTCTATTAATTTTGAAGTATAACCGTTATTAATTGCAATTTGTTTAATAGTATTTAATTCTGTTTTAAAATTACGCAAAGATAAGGGAACATTAATTAATCTACTTAGCAAGGTATGAAAAGCTGCTAATTTTTGTGAAAATGGATGATTAGATGTTTCATGTATAATGATATCTGAATATGTATCTTTACGAAAAATATTAAATTTAAAAAAACATGTAGATATTGTTTATAATACATATAGTGGTTAATACAAAGCGATCTGTTATTGATTATATACCATATATTATTCTAAAATAATAAATTGTGATATATAACAAAATTAACAAAATAAAGTTTATTTGCTAGACAGGGATTCGATCCCGCAACCTTCGGGTTGCGAGCTAAGAGCCTCACCGCTAAACACCGGCCACACCGGCCATCGAATACAGTTTAATACTTAGGAATTACATTAGACAGCCAACTCAAATGGACAGATCACATAGAAAAGCTTGTAAATAAATTTATGTATTTAACTTATATTTTTAAACGTTTAAATTAAAGAGCCGACATTAAAATAATGAAATCTGTGTAACATGCATTGGTGCAATCATAAGAATCTTATGGAATAATTGGATGGTAGGGGAGGGGGTGTATAATAATAATAATAATGTCGCATAATGGTATGAACTACCCCTTCCTGCAATTATTCCAAGAAGCTGAATTGTAAGAGATGAGAAAAATTTACTGTGTACGATGTTTAAAATACACAAAATGTATAAAGTCTTGGATAAATACCATTGAAACCGACATTTACTTGCTGTAACATCTGAGCCGATGTAACTTCACAAATTTTATTAATCTTTATTAACATGTCGTGTGAATTGTAATTCAGTAATCACGATCACAATGATTTTATTTTTTATTTATTTAATTTTATTTTTTAATCTCTACGAAGATAGTGCATGTTTATGAGTAAAATTTTAACTGTTTTAAAAACACACAAGTACACCCACGAACTGGCGATGCCTGTGTGGGATTCTTTTGGTTAATCTGCTAATTGTATTATTCTTTACTTTTCAACTGTTTATATAAAAACAATTATATGTATTTTAAATTTATACCAATTTAGGTACCAAAAAAAGCGGAACTTTAAAATAAAAGTCAAAATCGATTGATAATTTTGACACCCGAGAAGAAAGATATTTATAGATTTGTGTTATTTTTCTGTTCAATTATACAACATAAAATGATATCATGAAATCGTCTGCCGTTTTAAATTTTCAGAATTCTATTCTGAGTTTTTAAAAATAATAATATAGTGGAGTATTAACGGCTCTGAAAGCAAATTATGTTTAAAAAAAGAGAAATCTTATAAAATTGTACAAAAATACACTATATCAATTCAATTATTTCCACGCATAGCTAAAGGGCTTGTTCACATTGGTCAAGTGGTAAGTCAAGTAGAGAGTACGCTTGCTACATGACTCGCCGAAAACCGTTTGCCTTAATTTCAAATAGAGTAGATACATTTATGCCCGCCGCCCGTTGTAGGATGACGGCGGATGACGGGCTGCTACAAAGCAAAGTAAATACGCTAATTAAGCTGATTTTAATGCTTATTATAGAAGACGTGGAAGAATAAATTAGTGAGATAATAATAAATAAAATGTCCACAAAAAGAGATTAATAGCAGCACAAATAAATAATTTTAGAGTAGCAACTTCGCTCCAATGCCTCGACATTTCCGCGAGTCTACAAATGAACTCTGCTAAAACGGCATGTCAGTGCACAGGGACGCGAGGGGGGGGGGGGGTCCCTATACGCTCTAAAAATAGAACGAAATTGATTGAATCCACTAAAAAGCTGACTATCCCACTCTACTAAAATGATGGTGTTCGGACGCGTTTAGATATTACTTTACTCCCCACTCGAATAAAATACATAGCGTGTTTGAACGGCTCTTAAGCGCTTGGGTAGTGGAAAATAGGACAAAATCTGCGGACGTGGGTAGGATTCTAACCAGAGGTCTTCTGTTCAGGAAGCGAGCATTATCCCAAGCATCACCAAGACAGACAAGCACATTAAAAATACCAGTTAGTGGTTGAGTGGGCATCGCGTTTGGGTCCCACCCGCGGGCGTCGCGTGCCCTATTCCTCGGCTGGCTATGGCTATGTCCTCCATCACAACACAAGCAACATTTTCGGCCTTTTGTGGTGGTAATAGGAGATTTTCAAATACTGTTGGTTTATTCGTAACCACAGGGAATGTTTGTCTTTCTTTAAAAAAAAAACAAACAAAAAAATGTTTGTTTATATGAATGCGTCTTTAAAATGACAATGCATATGCATGACCTGAAGTTCAGCAAAAAGCTGCCCGCAGAGTGCTTGAAAACGCCCTTTATTCAGGGGGACGTTTTACGGTGAAAATTTGAATGTGGGATGGAAGGTTACAAATAAACTTCTTTTTTATGTGTAAACCTTAAAAAACCAAATTCATGTACAGGATTTAGCCTGCGAGAAAATGGGATAGTGTAATCGGTGTCCTCTTTGTGTGGTGCTTCGTAGCCTTCCCACTCTTGTCTACTTTAGTTTTCTGAAGGTTTCACTTCTACGGCGTGTGAATCGCATACTCAGTTATTTTTAAATATGAAACTACAAAAATCTGAGGTGGCAATAACGTTTAAAATACATTTGTCTAACAAAATATGTGTTTATTGATTCTTTTCTCGGCATCTATAAGTAGTTTTAGTTAGAAAAAACGTAAGGTGAGCCGTTATTAAAACTTTTTAATGTTTGCATTGAAAAATTTAATGTTTTCAAAATTATATGTCTTTATAATAATAAAAATCTTTCAAAACCAGTTTTTCGTTTTTGGATACATTCGAAAATGTTCCATTTATTTGGATTTCATCGCGAAGCAGAAAATTATGTGACATTCCGACAAAACATGCCTGAGGACTGGAGGGGTAAATTAATGTAAAAGTTCAAAAAGGTGGCAGATTTTAATTGATAATTTTTTTAATTAGTAAATTTAAAAAAAAAAAACGAATCAAAATGTACACATCTATGAAAAACAATTTTTTCAAATGTGTTCAGCATTACTTAACTATACTAAAAAATGCAATTTTGTCAAATTTAAAGAAAAATATGAGTACCTTGCTGACCAACACACAAGGATGAAATCCTCAAAACTACTAGACATCCCGAAATTAAATAGATCTTTTGGGCAGAGAAACCATAATTTCCATGCTACAAAACTATATAATGCCCTTCCAATTGAAATTAAGAACACCATGCAGAAAAAAAAGTTTAAAAAAGACATCAAATTATGGCTACGTAAACATGAAGATGAGGAAATAATTAAAATTATAGAGTAATCCTAACGTAACCTACAGACAACAAACTTAAATACTTTTAATTTTATTTATTGTTTATTTTGTGAAAATCAACAAAAGATGCAAAAGTGATTCGTAAATAATAATAGCTACTGGTTTTAAAAATATTCGAATGGAACCTCGGGGGTGCCCGGAGCTACGATTTTTAGAAATAAAGATAGCATTTTTGTATTTGATTGATGTACGCTTTTACTCATGCGTTAATGTAAAAAAATATAACGGATTAAAATCTTTCAAACAATACAAACAGATTGCTTCAATACAAAAGGATTGCAATCTTTAGAGCAATCTTTAGGGGTCGGGTGGGAATGCTACCCTTGTTCTACCGGTATTTCAATGGAAGATGCTCCGAGGAACTAGCGTCTTTGATCCCTTCGGCGCCGGTGCATAGTCGGGAAATACGCCAAACGCGCGCCCAGCCTGCAGTTCATTCCTAGTTTTTAGTGACGACAAGAAGGGAAGATGCATTCTGCATTTCAAAACTCGTTGTCAGTTCGTTTAAACTCTCCCGTACGAGGGTTGGGGTCAAGGGTCAGGGGGCGGCGCGCGGCGGGTTTATCACGACGCGTGCCGCGTGTATTTTGGAGGTTGAGCGTGTTCACTGTTCACACACAGCTATAATATGCGTGGGACGGCATATTTCAGCATAACGCTGGCCTTATATTCCAATTTGGAATGTACGGCAAGCGATATGCCGAAAAACGCCATCCCACGCATATTATAGCTGTGTGTTAACAGAGATATCCGGGTTTCAGGGGGGGGAAGTTTGTCCAGGTCTTGACGGCGGTCTACCCACCTGCTGCGTGGTGGGCCGGATCGAGAGAGACTGGTTTTGGGAGGCCTTTTGACCTTTCCAGTAGTGCTCTCTCTCTACCCATCACCTTACACCGTAGTTGAAGGGATGGGTTTATAATATATGTCCCCTCCTGGACTCACTGACCTCCAGATTCCTACCCACCCCGCATGCCATTTTTCCTTTTCAGAACCTCCTATCCTTCCCTTCCCTAAAAGACCCTCCACACAGCATCCCCTAAGACGACATAGGCCCTGAGGGAATTTATTTTCCTCAGGGTCCCTGTGTGGAGCTAATATAAAAAAGTCCCACCTCAACACAAACAACATTTTCGGCTTTCTGTGGTGGTAGTAAGAGATTTTCAAACATTATTGGGTTATTCGTAACCCATCAATGTTAGTCTATCTTTCTTTGTGATTTTAAACTCGATGAAACGAAAAATAGTGACCCTAAAAAGGGACAAAAACATAAATCTATAGGATTTACACTGCGAGAATAATCGGTCTCCTCTTTGTGCGGTGCTTCGTAGCCTACACACTTTTGTCTACTTTAGTTTTCTGATGTTTCATTTCTATGGCGTGTGAACTGCGCAGTGTATGTGTTTGTTATTTACATATCATTTATTTATATTTTCTTCTTGGATTTGGTCAATACATTGAAGTTTGGTGGAAACGATGTACGATGGTCGTTATCAGAATTCTTTAATATTTTTTCGAGTAAAATTAACTGGTGAGCTCGTCTTTGTTTCACACATCCGCTGTCTAAAAACTGAAATCGGTGTCAATTTGGGATTTGGGTCGTATCCCACCATCACCTTCAGAGTAAGTGGAACTCCTGTAAATTATAAATTAAAATTGCAAAATTAGACTATTTACAGACGATACCTTAATCTATATTTCGTGTGAAGATTACATTACAAATGGCTGAAATTAAAAAAGTTGAAACTAAACGTAAAAAAAACAAAATATAATATGGAAATAGGCAATAAAACGCGTAACACAGGATTAAATTTGACAATTAATGGTGAAAAGATTGGAAAATTAAATTGAATCAAATACCTGGGTGCAATATTCGATTCAATACTGACTTTCATAGCAAACTTTGAATATGTGATAAAAAAGGTATCAAAAAAGGTCATTTTTTTTAGAAGACTAAGACATAAATAAAATAGAAACACTATAGAGCTCATTTATAAAACTATCGTTACTCCACATTTGGATTACTGCTCTAAGATGTTATATTTGGTCAATGAAGGAAATTTGAACAAACTAGAAGTTATACAGAACAGAGCTATGAGCTGTAAATGTGATGAGCTAAATTGGATTCCAATAAAAAAGAGACTACAATTTAATGTGTTAATTTTTGTGCATAAAATCGTGAAAAACCAAATGCCAAAATACTTTAAGGATGAAATTGTTTTAGTAGAGACGTACATAATTACGAAACAAGAAATATAAACAGAGTTCGATTGCCACAAATGAAGAAATAAAAATCACAGAACTGCCTAATATAGAGGACTAAAGATGTACGATGAAAGTATTAAGGATGAAGAAAGAATGAATGTATTTAAAAATAAATGTTATGCTTACTTTAAAAATATTTAAATTTATCAAATGAAATGATACATTGTGCTTATTAGTTTATATTCATGTAGTATAACTAATTCAATAAATAATAAAAAGGGAATTTTATAGAAGTAAATTTGACCGTAAAACGATTGAAAAGATGAAATATTATTTGAAGGCACACATCTCACAATATCTGAATTCTACGTCAGAGGGCTGGTGTGACTCCGAAGAGTAATCTTGATATGGCTATTCTGTTATTCTTTCAATTATTTTGTTCCATTTCAATGCATCAACAGTAATCAATACTGTATTGTAAATAAGACACTAAAATTATCGGTCGCCAAATACACCCTAAGCCGCATGGACGTCAATGCTCGGTATACGATAATACGGTTGATCGCGACAAATTTTGAAATGGCAAAACATTCGCAGCAACCGGCCAAATATGTGCGGCAACGTCGCAAAATCACGCCGCCGGGGTGTGCACCTCAACACTCGTACGGGATTTGACTTGAACCGGCAACGTCGCCAATTTGGGCTAGTACGAAATGCCGAATACACCACCAAAATTTGCCAACGTCACCGGTCGCCACTAAAGGCTAGGAATGAAATGCGGGATACGTCATACCCGGTCGCCACTAAATGCTCGGAATGAAATGTGGTATACGTCATACCCGATCGCCACTAAAAGCTAGGAATGACGTGAAACATAGGTAGGTACATCTTGTTCTTCGCGGTCGCCATTTCGGACTTTATGAAATGCAGGATACGTCGTTTCTGGTCGCCACTAAATGCTAGGAATGAAATGTGGAATACGTCACACTCGGTCGCCACTAAAGGGTTGTAATGAAATGAAGAATACATGGCCATGTATATCACCTAGCGCCTAGCTGCGTAGCGACAGACTCCGGAACTTTAATATTCGAAATCATCCACTTCAAGCCCAATTTGGCGACCAGGACAAATTTCGCCAAGATGCTTGTGACGACATATATTAATGAACTGTGTAAAAATTTCGAAAAATAAAGTGGCGACCGTATATCGGTCGCCAAATGTCGGTGGTCGCCACTTTAAATGCATATTTGCCCATGATGGTCGCCAAATAGACGGTGTGATATATATATATATGTATATATATATATATATATATATATAAATATATCTGTGTATTATTACGTCCTGTCGACTTTTTAATCGTATAGTAGGTTAATGTACAGGTAAATAGGTCCGAATTTCTTACAGATCATTTATGAAAATAATATAATTAATCACAACAATATCGTATTAAAACACGTGAAAACCCAGCACAGGTTCTCCTGGTAAGGTTTAAGAGATACTGTAATATATAAATTACTAACTGGTTCCCGGCAATACCATTTTCAAAGAAATAGATTGTTACTCTCCCCTCCCGCGTTCCATTCCCATCTTCCCCGCCTTCCCTTTCCCCTCTCCCGCTCCCCCGTTTCACCAACCCCCCTCCCGCGTTTCGTATATTCAGTCCCAGTACAAGTCCAAGTCAGTTTTCGAAGAGCTCGCGTGCCACCTATTACATTTTTAAAAATTCAAATATTCATTTTTCATATATTACAAATATTTATTTTTGTATAATATAAGAACAATATACTTATTTAAAATATTTATAATTCAAAGTGTTAGGCGAGTACTTCAAATAAATTCATTAATTTAAAAGATTTTCAAATTAATTCATGCATTCGGATTTTCGAAAATTGAATTTTGATTTAAGGGGCCGCAACTCAAATTTCTACCGATTTATTACATATCTCCCTTAAACATTTGAAATTTTTAAGCTCCCAAGCCGAAACGCAAATCATATGAAATTCCCTCGATAGAAAAAAATCGCAAAGTATGCTCCAAAAATTATTAAAAACAAGCCTGTTTCTATTATCTTACAAATTATATTTGTGAAAAAATTCACAATGTTTCTTTAAGTGAAACTTAAGATGCTCCCCAAGAGATTTTTGCTCTATTTTAAACGAGTCGTGTTTTATTAAACATTTTCGCTAATTTCGCATCGTTTTTGGCGTTGTAAATGTAAGCGCTCTCCTCTAACATTCGTAATTTCGTATCTATCCATCTTCTTCTTTTCGAGCCCGGTTGCGGAGCCTTAACAATAAATTTTTTGCAAAATTTCATTCCCAAATTTTGATATTTTTTACAGTTTTGCAAGAGTTTTTGTAATGATTAAAAAACTTTTCAGATGTATTTTCATTTAGTTGAAATACTTTAGAAACCTTCTCGGGTATTCAAAGAAGGTATTTTGAAAGTTTCAAACATTTCCTATGATTAAAATAGCAATACAAATACATCTCATATACTCATAAAAATACATATGCCCAAGCAAGTATATTTTGATTTATATGTATACATAGATAGATTCGTTTGTAGATGATCCATAAAATAAATATATCTATAATTATAGAAATTGTGTTGCTCAATATTAAGCCCGCTGTCCCACATTCCGATAAGGAATCGACATAAACCGAGTACTGCTGGGCAGAAAAATAAAGTTCTCTAAGGTTTGCAGCGCAGCCATCGTGGGACTTTTCTGCGCAGGGAATTCAGTTTGTGTCGATTTTTTAACGTTTCCTTATCCTTACCGACCCAAAGAGATGACGGGCTAATATTACGCGCGCTCATCGAAGCATCTAGAATAAGTACTAATTTGTCAACCGTATCTAATTATTATAAAGTAATCAAATCTGTTTAAAATATAAAGACATGAATTCGTTTTAAAATACTTTATTTTAACGCTTTTCTCTACCGATTTCAGAAGTGCTCTTCCTTCACCGGGAGAATATTAAAATTGTATTTGATTATGTTGTGTTTTTTATTTATTCTTCTGATGAAGGAAGGGTACTTTTGAAACTGGTTAGAAATACGTTAAATTAAAGTGGTCCAAAGGAAGGGTTGTTTCAAAAAATTTGATGGGTTCATCAAATATTTTAAGTTAATTTACACATTCTGTGGAGTTTCTATTCAAGTTCTGTTATTAGATCATCATAGACAAGTTGCTGCATGAAACTGAAATAATCACAGAACGTGAATAGAACTTACACAGAACGTGAAAATTAACGTTAAATATTTGATGAATTCATCAATTTTTTTTAATGAACCCGTCTTAAAATAAATATATGTGTTGTAATTAGGGCAAGCTACAAATTAAATACCTTTTTACGCACACGAAATACATAAAAAATAATTGGGAACAACAAGAAAATTCAAAAGTGATTCAAATTATGTTTGCAAAAAAAATTACGGGCTTATTTCCAAAGCGAATTGGTAGCTTTGTTTTTATTCAGAGTGGCGGATGGTAGTCCCTTCCTCCAATATAATAATATTATGTAGGTACAATATACGTAATTTGGACACTCGAAAACGTGCCAGCGACTGGCATGTCGAGGGGTAATATCCAATGATTGCAGTATTTGTATACATACAGACCACACGAATAAAAGCACAATATTGGCCAGTGCTAAACAAATAGCAAGGGTAGGTCTCTTTTTTCAAAATCAATTCATTTTCCGATCAAAAGCTTTTGTTGTAAATGCAAACATTCAAAAATTAATCCGTTTAGTAGAATCATCCAGACAGAAAATAAAAAAATAAAACCGAAAAGAACGTAGGATCTAATTAATTTTGAATTGCAATTTCGTATTGAGCTCAATTTAGATTACTTAACGTACGACTAGCAGAGTAATAATAAAGTTTTTTCTTGTTGTTCATATTTTTCGCGTACTTTAACTTATGTTCAAGACTTTTAAAATATAAGCCCCTTAGTATTAAACTCGTTTTACATTATACATAACTTATAAACAACCATTAACCCTACATAAAAGGTTGTTTATCAGCTTTGTAAAATTTAAAACACGTTTAATTAGTAAGGCCCGTGTATGATAGAAATTCAACCCAAAAAAAACTATTTATAATAATTGGCCAGTAAATAAAATCGTGTTGATACAATCAAATGAAAATATATTTATTCCCCCTCGTCAATTCAGTGCTGATTGATTGGCATAATCGATAAAATGGCTCATTTAACACGGGAGTAGTGGTCTGATGGAAAGGTAATCGCTCAACACGGTTTGTCGAAGGTACGTGGTTTTCAATAGTGCAAAAATGAGTTTTCCGTGGACCCAAGGGTATGGTAGTACGAAGGGCGTCCGGCGCACGCGGGCGTCACTCTGAGGGTGGCAGCAAATCAGCGAACTCGTCAATTTCAAACTCATTCTCAAAAATCAGTACAGCATTATGAATGCCATTACATTTATTCATTATCCTATAAAGCGCCATCTATTGGTATGTGTTAGAATTGGTGTGAAAAGTCTGCAGATACAAAGCATACAAACCACCTTAGCAAAAGTTCTTCGTGTAACCGGATAGAATGAGAGAGTAGGTTGTCAGTTATACGGTACAGGGGAATTCCCGTTTTTCGAGGCTTCTCGCATTGTAAATTACATAGATTCATGGCGTAATGCGGATCTCAAATACTACTTCGCGTATTTCTAAAATATTAATAATAAATTACTTTTATACCTCATTGAACATTTTCATGATTTCAGCTATCAAATAATAAGTTCATAGAAATCAATATTTTCAAATCAATATAGTACCTATAATTTATAAATGAAGACGAAACAATAATAAAATTATACTTCTTGAAGATATAGGAACTGTGGTGCTATAATATTTACCAACCCATAAGAACTTTCTTTCTTACTTATCTCATAAAAATTCTCCCTCTGACACTTCAACAACAGCGGGAAAGTAACCCAAAATAATATTATAATGAAATGCTCAATGCTTTATTATTTAATATTTCACCATCCCAGTTGTCTGGGAATCTAATCTGAGGAGTCTAGTAAATGGAGTAAGGAAGATAAATGCAACAGAAATAGGGTCCCGCAGGTAATTCCGTGACTGGTTGAAAAAGGGGTGAATAATAGCGAGATGAGATACTCGGGTTTCCTAAGAGGGTGGTGAAGGAAGAATAACTCGCTCTGTAAATATGTTCTTTAATGTCTGCTTACTTTATTGACATTTTATATATTTTTGACAGAATTTTTTTTTAATTCAAATTTTGTGTTTTTAATAACCGATAAAATTGCAAAACATTAGTAAAAGGTCACCCGTTAATACATTTGAATACCTTTCGGCATTTAATTTGAGCTCATCTGTTTTGTGTATTTTTGGATTGATGTCTGGATTTTGTGGTAGTTCCAATATATTATTGCAAAAAAAACAATTTCTGTAGTTTTTGTGAAAAAAATCACATTTTTGTGAATCAAAATAATGTAATAGATTTCCTGCATTGAAAAACTGTCAAGGTGATGATGAAAAAAAGGTTCTGTCTGAGGCCGCGTTTTTAAATAATAGACATATAAACCGCCCTTCCTTAACCTGGGTTCTCTTTCCAAACCAAAACTATTTTGTTGACTAAATATTTTTTCTTTTTTACTTGAAAATTGAAAACATAGTTTATATGTGTATGTTTTATAAGACTTAGGTACAATTAAACTAAAACCCCATAAAATGAAACAAAATTCAGGTCCTAAATAACCAAAAAACGTAACAATGCGTTATTTATTATTTTCCTTAAAACAATATTTTTGTAGTGAAATTTTTAAATTCCTGCAGTTTAATTTTTTGTTTTTTATATTGGAGGCACTGCTGAAAACCAGCTGCATTCCAGGAGAAATCCTGAATTGTAGCTGAGCAGTGACCTTTTCATCAATAGACTCAGTGATAAAATGTATAATACTGTAAAAAATCTACTGGTGAATAAACGTTTTTATTATTATATTTAATGGATTTTACGTTAAATCACTTCGCAACGTTTTACAAAATTAATTAGATGTTCCTTGCAAACAAGAAACAAAACAAAAGAAAAGGCCAAACGCCGAAATAAACATAACCTTAAACGTCATATTAATTCATTGGGAGGCCTTCCAAGAATTATTTTTTTCGCCCGTCCCACGCCGAATGTACAGCGCAGATCGGTGTAGCCTAGGAAGCGTAGGATCGCGTTGCGTGTGACAAGGGTGTTTCTGAACAATCTGTTTTCATAGAAAATGTGTAGATTGTAAGTTGTCCAAATATATTAAAGCGTTGCGTACCTTGTGCACGTAGGCCCAGTATGAGCTTATCCGTACTTCGGAGAGCGGATCGTGGCGAGCATCCTGGGGAGGAAGAAGTGTTTTTTTTTTAAATAGCTGCATGCTTGAGTTGTGAGTCAAAGAATTGCGGGTATTTTGTTGAGGTAATTTGTGTCCGATAGCGTATTAATTTAACTTTATTATTATTTTGTTTACAATAATTTTATTACAGGAAACTGAATGATGTTGTCACAAAGAAAAATCCTTTGATGGGAAGGCCCGAATATACCCGCTATTGTAGTCGCAATTGATTTCATACATCCTATTTTGCCCTTTTGACTGCTTGATTTAAATGTTTATTTGGTAGTAGGGTTCGGGGTGTTGCGCGGACGTTGTCTGGACCTATCCAATAAAATATAATAAACTAGCTGACCCGGCCACGCGTTGCTGTGGCTAATGAAACACAACGCCATCTAATGGCTTACCAGCCCGCTCGTCCACCACATACAGACATTTTCTTTATATATTATATATTTCAACCAATTTACACAAAACCTTGACAAATTATATACCTAAACCTTCCTCTTGAATTAATTTATCTAATAGTGAAAACCGCATGAAAATCCGTTTAGTAATTTTTTGAGTTTATCGCGAACAGACAGACAGATGCGGCGGGAAACTTTAATTTATAATATGTAGAGATGTGATTGGTCTTACGAGTAGTTGCACCGGAAACAATTCGGTATTTGGACAATTCCATACAAAATCATAAGTCTTGTACTTTTGAACCATGATAAATTTTAAAAAAATTGACAAGGAAAATTAATAATTTGATTTCGAAATTACTTATTTTTAAATTAAGATAAGTTCCTTTTTTCCTGTTGGGGAAACTTATTAATTAATAGCGCATAGAAGTAGGTTGAACCAATACAATGATAATTATAAAATCACAATCGTACTCATTACTAATTAGAACTTATTAGAATAAAAATAACATCAGAAATATAATATTGTTACATTTCTCATTTTGCTATGGAAGAGAAGTTAAGAAGAAGGATGCTGTGGATGTGCTTATTGGAAAAGTATGTATTTTCTGACACCAGAAGTATGTTTGTAAGTATTTATTACACTATTTTTCTAAATATATCTAAGACAATTTGTCTATTTGTTGTAATTTTTTCTTAATAATGTGACATACAAATATCATGAGTTTCTTTGCTGACAAAGAAACTACAATTTAAGTTGTTTGTCCGTCTTCAAAGTATTATATCACTTTGTAATTATAAACTTATTTTTCAATCTTCTATCTGTGCTACCCAGCTAGACAACAAAACAACAATCATCTGTCATTTTCTGTCTCCATGACAACACCTTTTTAAAATACGAACATAAAGAAATCCTATGCATTTCTAGGTAGGTATTCCTTTACATATATTAGATGACAAATCAATACAATGTCTGTGTTACCTTTAGATTCATTACGCGATTAACAAAAAACATGTTTCGATTTTAATAAAATCAAACAACATTATGCCTTCGTTTAATTTAATGTAGAAATATGACGTGTTTTGTATAAACTAAACCTTTTTTTACATTTTCCTGACGTCAGTACAATTAAGTTGGCAAAAATCCAGCAATCTGGAATACATGTTAAAAACAGTACCATTATTCAATATGTAATACAAATAAAGTGGAATCCATAAGAATAATTAGAAAACAAAGCATTCATTATCACAATGAGAGCTTTATTATTGAATAAGGCGAATACTTAGGAAAAGTTACCGTAGGATTAAACACCGTAGTTGCGAAGTTAATTTATTTGCTTAAGTTGGCAGAATAATAATATCTCTTATGCGTATTTGTATAATACTTTCTTCTTCATTAGGTGCCTTTGCCCAAGTTCGGCACAAAAAACATCCATTTATCTTCGGGGCTTTGGCTTTCTGTTATTTTCATCCTATTATTTTAGCTCTATCCCATAAGTCTGGATGTGGATGGTATAATGTACCTATACTTTTTTCTACAGGATGTCTGAATGTTGTTACAGAATTATGTAACCTTTTGCAGTGGCTTTAATATAAATTACACTAACGCTTCTTTGAAGACCCCTTTAATAAAATCGTAACAGGCAATTAAAATTATATTTACCTAATTTCTTCTTGATATTATGATTATGTATGTATAAAAAAACGTGTTATATTTTTTTTGTTTTTTCTTTTGGCGTTAATTTTTTTAATTATTTATTGTTAAGAATAATTCGAGGGAAAGAAAAGCCTAAACTTTTTACCCTGATTTCGACTAGCATTTAAAAACTCGCTCCGCAGGTTTTTACAGTTAGGTCTTACGAGCGGCTTTTGGTTCGGCTTCGCCCAGTTAGTGTTGGTGACCATTTTATAAATCCAATAGGAACTGGTTCCAAAAATAGCACTTTCCTCGGATCCACTGTCATCCAGTATAGCTAGTCACCGGGACAAATTAACCGAAACAGGCAATGACGTCATATGTAATATATAGCCGCTTTATAAAACTCTGTATACCGTCAATCTTTCCATATTCGGAGAGATACTACATATATTATATATTGGTTCTTAGCAAGTTACAGGGAGAAATTAACCCCTTTGTCTTGCAAACTGTAGTAATGTCACCTGATGGATTTTTTTTTAACCCGATGTTCGAGCTGCCTTGGGCAAGATGAAGAGCATTCATATTTTTTTAATTGCTTGTTTTAAATCTGCGAGTGGAATATATATATAGATATATGCACACATACAGACATTTTTACATACACCCATGCATGTATGTATTCATATACCACAAATATGTATACCATAATAAATATATACAAGTATTTAATTTTTTTATATAAGAATATAAAGGTAAATTTTGTTATAGCCCGCGCATCAAGGTGGATGAAGGATGGATATGGGCAGGCGGTGGAGGGGATTGTCATCGGGACTTGAATGCCCGAGACATGAGATGCTTGGGTTCGGATTTGAAGCAAGTTTTGAGAAAAATGTTTTGGCCAGGTCTATTATGTGTTTTTTAAGTGGAGGGATTTTCGTGCCTGAATTAATAATGCTATTTCGGACGAACCAAGGGCTTTTGGTGAATCTTCTAAGCAAGACATTTTGGAAGGTTTCTAGACTCTTAGTATTGCTTGTGGCCCAAATTGGAGCGGCGTAAGTCATGATGGGTCGTAATTTTGATTTGTAAATGAGAAGTTTGTTCTGAAGCGACGTTTGACTGTTATAATGTAAAAGCGGGTAAAGGGATGAAGCAGCGTTTTTGGTTTTTTTAATTGTATGTTTGATGTGTGTGTGCCATGTGAGTTTTTTGTCGAGTGTGACTCCAAGATATTTAACATTGTTTTGCCAGGGTATTGCTTGGCCGTACATATAAACTTGACCCTTAGGAGTGCTACGAACCTTTCTTCGTGAGAAGAAAATAGCAGCGCTCTTGGAAGGGTTCACATCTATACGCCATTTGTTATAAAAGTCTTGGAGTATGTTTATGTTATGTTGTAAGCGAAGTGTGATCATCCTGGGAGAACTGTATCGAACCATAATGGCGGTGTCGTCAGCGTACAAGGCTTTATACGAATGTTGGTTCTCCGTGAGTGGAATATCGTGTAAGTAGATATTGAAGAGGGTAGGGGAAAGCAGGGATCCTTGCGGGACGCCTGCTGTCATGAATCTGGGCGTTGAGAGTGCACTTCCGATCTTTACTTGAAAAGTCCGGTGCTGAAGAAATGATTTAAAGATACCGAGGAGTTGGGGATCGATGTCCGTGTTGTGCAATTTGAGGAGCAGGCCGTTTGACCATACTTTGTCGAAGGCTTTGGCTATGTCCAGGAAAATGGCGCCAGTGGACCGTTGGGAGTTGAAGCCGCCGAGGATTAGTTCGGAAACTCTGAGCAGTTGATGAAGGGTTGAGTGTTGAGATCTGAAGCCATGTTGTTCATCAGGAAGGGTTTTCATCTCGTGAATGTGCTTTAAGAGCCGGTGAGGAGAATTTGTTCGAATATTTTACCAACATTTGAGAGAAGGCTGATTGGACGATGGTTCTCACAGAATTTTGGGTCCTTCCCAGGTTTTGGGATGAGAATGACGTGCGCGTGTTTCCAACTTTTGGGGAAATAACGCAGTCTGAGAGCGGAATTTATGAGGCTCACAATGGTGAGAATGCTTTTAGAGGGGAGGGCTTTAAGGGCAAAGTTTGTAATGCCATCTGGACCGGGAGCTTTTTTGTTGCTGCGGTGTTTAATGGCCCTTCGGACTTCTGATGGGGTGGTGAAATGTACATTTGTTCCGGGAAGGGAGTCGAAAATTATGTCTATTTGGTGGTTGACATTTGCTATATGGATTGGGTCGTCGTGCTTAGAGCTGGGGCTAAATTGAAATTCAAGATTATCGGCAAACGCCTCCGATTTATCTTGATCGTCAAATATGAGGCCATTTTCGGTATGAATGGGATGGCTTGGGGATGGGGTAGTTTGGAGAGATTTGCATAACTTCCATAGGGAGCCGTCCTGTGGATTTATATCTTGAATTTTTTTGTTCCAAGTGGAATGTGAAAGCTCGGAGAGTTTTTTTCTAATAAGTGCTTGAATTCTATTGATTGTTTTTTTAACCGAGGGATTTCGGTTTCTATGCCAGTGTCGGCGAAGATTGTTTTTTGTAGAGATCAAATCCTGGATGTCGGTTGGGAGGTCTCTTTTGAGATTAAGGGGGGAATGTTCAGGAAGAGTTTTAGAGGCATCGGTGATGGAAGATATAATTATCTCGGCAAAGTTGTCAACAGCCTTGTCTAATTCAGGGCCGTCGGAAATACTTTGAGGGATGATTGTTTTTTCCCCAACTCTGTGAGTGAAATACGTCCAATCAGTTTTTATAGATTTGCGGGGTGCCATTGGAGTGGAAAGTTGATTAAGAGTAAGCAAAACAGGATTATGATCAGAACTTAGGTCATTTATGGTTTCAATATCGTAGACCCAGGGTAATTTGTGGAGAAGTGCAATGTCCAGAACATCGGGTCTAGCCCCGCTGTTTGGGAAATGTGTGGGTTCAATTGGGCCCGCGATGGAGAGTTCAGGATGAGTGCTAGCATACCTGCGTAAGATACGTCCATTTGTGTCAGTAATCCTACTATTCCAATTGGGGTGCTTTGAGTTAAAGTCCCCAGCGAGGATAGTAGGAGTGTGGCTATCGAGGAGAATATCAAGGTCATTTGGATCAAGCTTATCTTGCGGACGGTGGTAGATAGAGTTTATTCTCAATGGGCCTGAATGTTTTGTATAAATTGTGATAGAGGTTGACTCGATTGACAACAATGCAGGTGTAATATTGTATTTGTGGGCGATTTTCGATTTAACGAAAATGGCAGTGCCGCCGCCTCTAGTGTGTTGTCGGTCATTTCTATATAATGTATAGTTCGAAAGTTTTGGCGTTTGTGATGGGTTGAGGTGAGTTTCATTGATGAGTAAAACGTCGAGAGCGTGTGTATTTGCAAAAATACGTAATTCATGTAAATTTTTTAAGAGACCATTAGCATTCCAAAATGCCATGCGTAGCGCGGAGGGCATGGTAGTAGAGCTAGCCATTTACACTGAAAAAAGTGAAAAAATCTGAGGGGCAGCGGAGAAAATGATCGATATGTAGTCTGCCGGTGAGGTGGCAGACTGAAATTTGGGGATGAGGTCGGAGAGGAGATCGCCAACCTTGGAGAAATTGAAATTTTTGAAAAATTCAAAAATATTGAAGGGGGTGGAAGGAGCTGTATGGGAGGTTGAGGTTGAGGGAGTTGAGGAGGGGGGTGTGGACGTTAGTGGGGTTTGGGCAGTGGCCCGCGCGTATGATAAAGAGGGGTTTGTAGTATGTGAGGTGAAAGTGACATTACGTACTGTTTGTAAGATGGGTTGTGGAGATGGTCGTTTCGGACATTCCTTGTAATTTGCCGGATGGGCTCCAGAACAGTTTGCGCAGGTGGCGGGTCCATCTTCTCTCTGCTTCTTGCATTTCTGCGTAAAATGGTCACCCGCGCACTTCACGCAGCGGGCGGGCAGGTGGCACATCATTGATGAGTGTCCAAAATTCTGGCAACGGTGACACTGAGAGGGGGCTGTCTTCTTATTTAGATACTCCACTCTTATCATTAGGTGAAAGAGGGAAGTGAGGGAGAAGATTTTTTGTCCCGCCTCACCATGATCGAGTTGTACGAGGACCAGTGGAATATTTTTTCTGTCTTCTCATTCGAGTTACTAAATTAACAGGGAAGTTGAGATCTATTAGTTCCAGGCGGACCTCTTCTTCGCTTATTGTCGTCGGTATTCCTCGCAGAACCGCCTTTGTAGATTTGTCTTCTGCGAGTTGGAATGTGTGGAAGGGAGTTGTGTCCTCTTGCAGAATTTTTGTTGCCAGCCGGAAGCTGGTGGAGTCACCGGTATTGAGGACCACACCTGTTGGGATGGCCTTTGCGTTAATTATAGTAACCCCAGCATTCAAGAGGCGCTTTTCCAGGAGGCTCCAATTTTTTTCGGATTTTATAAAAATTGGAGGGATCTTAGCAGGTCTAGTTCTTGTAATATCAGTGATGTCATTTGCAGTGGAGTCAGACACGGTGTTTGTAACTGGCAGTGGTGAGATTTCATCGTCTGTAGCGAGGGCGGAGAAACGGTTTGAAGATACTACATATTCACAAATTCGTAGCAGTTATACCTAGAGGGGACACGTCTCCATCTGACCTGCTGACGGAAGTAGCGACATCTTGTGATGAATTCTTGATTTCGAAACTGAATTACAGCGGTAGCTTTGTTTGAAATTCCAGGTACACAAATGCTATTTGTGGCGTGTTGTCAGATATGCACTCGAAGCTGGGTTCTGAAATTCCGTACCGTATTGATAATGTTCGATGTTACAATTTACATTAAATGTATTGCAAAGTGTACTGTTGTGATGTGATGATCGTAAAGTGAAAAATTCTTATTTTTTTCGTTGAGTTCGTTGTTATGATTCTGCTTCTGAAAGCTCTGATAAAACCTCTCTTTCTAGTAAAATGAGTCGTTTATAAGAATTGGGAGAGGTTACACCGGAATTTCAGTGACTAGCTAGCGGTAGAGGTAATATAAATCTTATGTGTTGGTTTTGATTGAAAATACGATTTTCGGAAGTTCTTGTGTTTATCGATTACCTAATATTATTTTATCAGTCCTCAGGAACATCCGTCGCAGGCGAAAAAATACTTGGCGAAGACGGTAGATCTTTATTTGTTTGGGAAAAAATGTTATAAGTTGAAAACCAATGCCAAACCTGAAACGACTTGAAAAATACTTGTGATAATGCGTTGGCATATAGGTATTTTTTAAAGAAATAAAGGCAAACATTCTTGGGTTACAAATAACCTGACAATATTTGAAAATCTCCTAGTGCCACCACAGTAAGCGGAAAACGTTGCTGGTGTTGTGATAGAGGACTTAGCCAGCCGAGGAATCGAACACGCTATGCCTGGGTGGGACCCAAACGCGATGCCAACTCAACCACTAATTGGTATCGATATCAAACGAATTTCTTTGCAGTATCGATTTTTGGTACGCTTTGAATGAAAATATGTTCTATACTCTGCACGCCCTTCTGGAACTATAAGTTATATTTTGTGTAAGTAGGTAGACCGCATTTTCCTTAAACCGACTGCGTAGTGTACATAAGTATGTTGTGGGGCAACTGTCGGGGGATGAACTGTCACGGAACCATACAATGATTGTAACTGCGATTCCGTAAAACTAAACACCCTGTACATGTACCAGTGTGTCGGTGAATAGAGCCGTGTTCGGATTCATAAAAATGTTGTTTTTGTTCTGTAATGGATTCCGTGCGGCTTTTTGACGCATTTTCTAAGCTTTGTGGGACGGCAGATCGTATATCTAGTAGTAGGCTGGGAGCTGCGCGCTGCTAGGTACGACTCGTGCCCAAACATTATGTCGAAGATCCTTGCCGAAAAACAGAAAAGGTCCGCAGTAAAAATAGCGTTTCTTTTTTCGGTTGGTGAAATCTGTATTTCTATCTAATGCTATTATTTTTTTCTAAAATTATGTTTAACAGTGCAGTAGTATATTAAACAAGGCATTTTAATAAAGCTTATGACATATATCTTTATTCCAGTCAGATTATTGTTTAGGTCAGAACAAAATAGTTAAGTACAATCGTATCGTGTACAAAGCATTATATTAAAAACGACATGGATGACTCTCAGTACTTCTAAAATCTCTATTCTTGACAATGCATTTTTTTCCTTTTCATGTTGTATTTTTTAAACGTGAAATATCTGTGTAAATGTACTTATATGTGTCTGTCCTTCCCGTAATGAGTTTTTCTCGACTCATTGAAAATAATGTGTTTTACTTACAATGTTTTTGTGATACATTTTAATTAAATAAATAATAAAAAAACATAGAGTTTTGGCGTCGTGAAATTTTATTATCTTTTTTTCACTAGAATATTGAGGTCAATGCAGCTACTCTCAGCTCGCAATGCCATTTTTATCGTTAACTATGAAGCATTTATATATCTCTATATATTATAAATTAAAGTCCTCCGCCGCGTCTATCTATCTGATCGCGATAAACTCAAAAGCTACTTAACGGATTTTCATGCGGTTTTCACCAATAGATAGATTGATTCATGAGGGGAAGGTTTAGGTATAAAATTTGTCAATGTATTGTGTAAATTGGTTGAATTATATAATATATAAAGGAGAATGTCTGAATGTGGTGGGCGAGCGGGCTGGCATTTGGTTCGAATGCAAATCTACAGATTTTCGCCAAGGTTAATGAAATTTTGAACATGAACCCTTCAAAACAAGAGGAAGGTCACTGTCTTGATTTAATAAAGAAAATTCTATTAAGGCCCGGGATCGTCGGGGACTTCAGCTAGTGTCGAATAAATTAGTCAATACCGTATTTTGTCCTCTAATTCTCTAGAATTTTTTATTCATTTTTAAAATCAGCCAGAAAGTACCGAAAAAGTTAATCTTTTTCGCAAACCAACATTTCATGCCCCTCGCAAGTTGTGTTCCAAACCAATAACGAGTTCTTAGGATTTGCCACTAAATACGACGCATGTAAAAATATAAAAGTGTCATAATATTTTATATTTTACCCTGCTACAATACAAAGGAAGGAAATCGTTCCGTGTTTTATTAGAAAGCATAAAGATGCCCCACGGTTGGGAGGAGCTGCCGTGAAGCTGCAGAGATCCAGCCCGAATTTATTATCCTTCGCTGCGTATGCTCCACTGTTCCATGTTCCCATCCCTGAACGCTCTTCCTCTCTCTCTGTTACGCCAAAGCTTCATCGTAAATGTTAAATTACTATTTGTGCGATAAATTTCAAGGAATGTTACTACCCTTTGCTGCGAAACGGAATGGTGAAACAGCTATAGAGGTTTGTTACTTTAAGGGAACTCACATATCAAACAGTATTAACCTCTGGTCTGCCATAATGTTCCAGGATTTGTAATAGTCTAGCGACTGTACGGTTGAAATTTAAGAATCCGGCTAAGAGTGGAACTTTGACGCCGCACCTTACGCAAAACCATTTTCGGACAAGGAGTTCGTATACAAATCTACTTTTGTAGTAGAACCGAATTAAAGAAATGGATTAAGATGGCACCACTTACGTTAACAGCTAGCGTGGGGTGCATTGCCTGACAAGCGTAAGTCCTATTGGATTCGTAATTTGGTGAATCTCTCCGGATATGATTATTATTATAACTGGCAGTGGCATACCACGCATCCATTTTTTATATATGACGTCATTACCTGTCGCTGTTACTTTGTTCCGGTGATTAGCTGTCACTGGATCCCAGTGGATCTGAGGACCCATCTATTTTTGGAACTAATTCCTATCGGATTTATAAAATGATCACCAACACTCAATCAAACTGGGCGAAGCCAAACCAAAAGCCGCCCGCAGGGCCTAGCAGCAAAAATCTGTAGAGCCGGTTTTTAACGACCCAGTGTGTATATAGATTGTAGGTCATTGTATTTTTTTGTATTCATTTCGTGTTCGTGTTTTTTGAGAAATTTCGAGGATAGCTTTAGCCCTGTTTTCTCTTGCGTTCTCAAACAGTTTACGAAACAATTGTATATTAACTCAGCTTTATATTTTGCCGATGCCTAAACTAATGATATTTTTGGTGGCCGATATTCTGGTGGGTAAACACGCTCACATAATTGAGTCGAATTAAATCGGATAAATGACTCAATATCCCTATTCAGCATGAGTTAAGTGTATGCATAATTAACGAGAACTTGAAATAATATGCATCCAGTAAAAAATATTGCTGTTGTTATTCTCATGATTCAACTGTATTTTCCACAGTGGCTTACTCATCGTGTATCGTCAAATTCTGCGCATGTAAAGACCTTCGATTACAATGGCCAAGAGATAAACTGAATACGGACAAATCAAACTAGATTATAATAAATACCTCTGCGTTTTATTGTTGCTCAATCTTATTACTGTGGATATTTTGGCTTCGGATTTAATATCATTGATACTAAATTATTGTAATATTTGTAGTTTAAAGCTTTTCCGATATTGAATTTGTATTTTTTGCGTCTGTATGTTAATGAACTGAAAGGCAAGTCTCCGTATAGTTTACTTTTATAAATAATTTTTTAATGACCAATTATTATTTATAATTTTTTTTATGATTAAACAAATTAAAGCATTTTGTCTTTTTTTCTGCCAAATTAACAATACAAAGTACCATACCATTTTTAACTCAATTCGTAACAACTTACAACTTTGGCGCAAGTCCTTCCAGTTGATTCGCTACGTTTAGTGACTTAAAGGCGGTCCGTGAGTTTTCTGTGAGCTAGAGCGCTACGCATACTACATACCTACTGAAAGATCTTCATACAAAAAGTTTTGAAAAAAAAACTGGTGTCCGGGTTCATGGGGTGTCCAGGTCTTCGCGGTGGATGCATCCGTCCACCAACTGCTTGGCGGGTCGGATCGAAAGAGACTGATTGAGGGAAATCTTTTGATCTTTCCAGAAGGCTCTCTTGACCCATCGCCTTGCACCACAGTGGGAGGAATGGATTTACATGTCCGTCACTCCTGGATATTCTGCCCCCCCCCCCAGATTCCTACCCACCCTCATATTTTTTTCCTTCCAAGAACTTACTCTCCTTCCTGTCCATAAAAATATCTTTTGATGTAATTTCCCGATATATGACATAGACCCCGAGAAAAAAAAATATTTTTTTTCCTCTATGGATCTAATGTAATAAAAAATAAAGATCAAAATAACTTTGCGGACAGACAAAAGTTGAAAAAAATCACATAACACCACAATTCTCTGTTCGAGGGCATCCAGAAAGTTCTTGGACGCACAAACAAAAACGGCCAACGAACGTTTTCAGATTATTAAACATCCTGCAATTAAAAAAGTTAATTAAAACATTTGAGTAAAGGCAATTTATCATTTCGAAATAATAATATTTGTTAAATATTACGTAAATGAAACGTTTTGATATCTCCCTTCACTCCAGGCATCCGACGCCCATCAACCGATACGCTTTGAAATCTTTCACCTTTCTCCCAATCGCGGTCTGTCGGTCGGTACCGTTTTCCCGGGAATCTGCCAACATTTTTCTTGCGATTTTGCAAATAGCTCTTCCACCCGCCTCTTTTTCCCGCCAGTGATGTATCGAATCGGGTCCGATCGGGGAAACTGGCGATGACAGCGTGGCGCTTTGTCCCGCCCGCTCTCTATTAGAGTACGTCCCGCGCGACCATTGTGTCCTGCGTCCTGCCTCTCGCCGTGTGCTGCCGGGAAGAGGGAATAAATTATAGGGTCATTACCCAGGACCGCCGTCATTTCGCTGACGATTTTTGTGCCGCGATATTTCTAGCAAAACGATACACGGACCATAATATGTTCACATATCTTTCTGACGCATTACCACATCGGAGGTTAGATTTCAGCCTGTAGGCCCAGAAAAATAACTAATCTACGGAATTGGACTCGCAACACGTTGCAGAGTTATCAATACTCTCAGTATCATTCTACCATAGTCTACTAGCATTCAGAATCGCACCGTTGCTTGCAATGGCATTAGCCCCGCTCATTGAGCATGTCTCAATAGTCAGGTCCTACTTGCTCTTCCTTTTTCCATATCCTTCCCCGCTTACTCCTTTCATCCTCAAAATAAAAAAGTATACCTCAATTGTGGATCCCATAGTCTCACTTTCTCCGGGCAGTTTGGACTCTTATGTGATATTAAAAAATAAAAACATAATCAAATTAAACTACTTTATTATAAATAAAGAGGATGCAATTTTTATTTTACTTTATATAAATCTATATTGCCCAAAGAAAAACAATTTACTTACAGTGACAAAAATTGGGGGATATAAATTATTTATGATTATTTGCTCAAGGTTTTTTGTTTTGGTTGCCAAACTGTATGAAGTGTTAATTAGTTAAATATGAATTGAGTTAGTTCACAAAAGTAGTTTTAAGCTTTAAAAGTGGGTTAATTTAAACTTTAGAGCCCTCTATGGAACTCTGATTCTACGAAGAACATTTTCCTCAGTAAAATGAGCAAATCTCCCAGTTCCGGAAACAAGTGGGACACTTACGTCAACGGAATTTACTTGCGTAGAGAATATTACCAGAAATAAACCTCCTTTATTTGTAGTTCAGAAATAAAGTCAAATATAATCTAAAGAAGTGGTTATTATATATAGATTATATACATATATTGATGTTCTACTAAAGCCCTTGAATTGCTTATTGTAATTCACATTGGGACTCTTAATTTTGTAATATCCACGCCTATACTATTGATGTGACTGTTAATTTGTACATGTTTGATATAAAATGCGTTTACTGCTATTTATATTTATACTATTATATTAATTTAACCATATTTACGTAGAATTTTGTCTGTACGTACCTGCTAACAAACTTCAAAAGTAATTAATAGTAAAAGTTTTGAAAGATAATAAAGAAAAATTTTTTTTAAAATCGATGATTTTTTACCGTAGGTAGAATATGGCTAAAAAATCCGAACAAAAAACTCCATAGTAATTCAAATAAAATTATTTTGTCATACAAACAAATACAAGTAATAAATAAAAACCGTGAATAGACGTGTAGGAAGATATGAAAAAGTAAATAAAATAAAGAAGAAAATGATCGTCTCCGTGGGAATACATAATGTGAATAGGTGCACAGTTTCTGTGCGAGGTAGGCAATAGGAAACAACTATGAAAAATTCTCAGTTCAAAACCACTAATTTTGTATTGGATTGGATATGTTCCTATACTACATAATCGTAAAACAACTGACCTCGTTAATATTTTGTCTTACAATTTCATTTTTCTTCACTGTAATAAAATCATTTCCCTTTTATGTACCAAAAATAGAAAAAAAAGAAAAAATATTTCAAGGATCAATACATATTCTCACATTTTTAAATAATAAATAATTTGGGAATCTAAAGGTAATACACATTTACATAAATTGAGGTGTGTGGAATCAAATGCAGCAATCTCCACGTGTGTTATTTTGAGAAAACCAAAAGAAAACGTTTCATGTCACAGTAATTCTCACTCATTCATTAGTTAATAATTATATTCACAAAGTGATAAAAGCATATAACTAATGTAACTACTTTGTTACTTTCTACTAAGTTGCATTATTAGTCCACGAAAAAAGCGGAGATTACTGCATTTGATTCTACACATTTAAATTTTGCTTTTCATAATATTAAAACACTTTTCCAGGAAGGAAAACAAACTCTACTGATGAGTATTTTATATATTTAGGTAACAAGCGAAATACAAGAAAATTTATTAATATAAACATCTTTATGATATAATGAAAATTGCAGAAAACAGAAGGAAAATAATTTTTATAAATTTACGGTTCAGATCACTTGTTGAACTTTTGTCTTATACATTTTTTCTCATCTGGTAGGCGACGATGTTTTAATGGTAGGCAAATTTTTATTTATTATAAATGCTTATTATTTTCTAGAAAGGATCAAAATTGATATAGGATTTGAGGTTTTGCAGACCCCTGATTTATTACTTGTGCGTTATGATAGTTTTCCCGTTGCTGTATTAGTAGGATTGATGGCTCCATTGAAGCTCTTCAATTTTGTCAGTATATATAGTTTTAAAAGTTTTCAGTTGACTTTGATTGATTAAGATTGTTTAATCAAATTGTAAGCTTGGGTTTGATGTTCCGTGTTAACTACATTAATATTGCCAAATTCTCGAGCTAAGCAAGCACACTTCTTATAAAATAGGCGCTTACTTTACTTCTCTTGTGTCTGTTATAAAATTATTAATATACTCAGTTTAAGTAATATTACTACAGTGAGACAAATGAATTCACTTTAAATAATTGGTACCTGTAACCTGTAGGTAGTAAACCCCTAACATCCAATTAGCAAGATTGAGAAGTTTTAACTTATAGAGTTTCGTTTCATTTGAAATTGGATTATCAGTTCTTTTGAAAATCTCTATTTTAATTAATTACTTTAATAGCAAGGGAAAATAAGAATGTATTGTACGATAGTAAAAAAAATCGGGTATTCATTCACACGCGGTAGAAGGAAAACCATCAGAAAACTAAAATAGACAAGAGTGGGGAGACTACGAAGCACTTTTGAAGTAAAACTTCTTTACGCACGCTTGACTTGGGGAGTAAGCTGGTGAATGAGTTACGAAAAGTGTGATGCGAACGCGATCGGGCGAGGCGAATGGTCGGGTCTTTACGCACGCTTGACTTGGGGAGTAAGCTGGTGAATGCATGACGAGAGCGTTATGGAAGGTGTGATTGGGCGAGACAAACGGTCGAGCGAGGCGAACGGAAGTTGAGAGGGAGATATAAGTTAGTGAAGTTTTACTTCAGTCGTGTGGTCTAAAGCACACTCGTTTTTTTATCAATGTGAAGAATGATTTTTTTCCATATTTTTGTCGTCTAATTCCAGTGCACCTGATGGTATACATTTGGTCATCTTATTAGTATTTTTGTTTTCTTATTCGAAGTCGCTAGATGTCGCTTTTTTTTAGATTTCGTAGGATTCGATCCTTGGTCGGCTAAATTTCTGCAATGGCTCGCAAGACGCTTTATACCACTACACCAAAGGAGACTTACGTGGCACTGTGGATTTATCGTATTATATTGGAACCGAGTACCCGGGAATTAAATAAATATTTTATTGCTATCTCATTCTCTCGCAAGCTAAATCTTATAGATGTATGACTGTGTTGGGTATGTTTTTCGTGTCGCTCGTTTCCGTTTCATCGAGTTTCAAATTATAATGGTGCTAAAGGAGTTTTCACTTTAAAAAGTAACGTTTTTTGTAAATACAAATTATATTTTCAGACTTTCAAGCGAATGTCTCAGTACGACGGCACTGGCACTGGTCTATATATTATGGTCACTGACACTGAACACAACCCAAGAACGGTTCCATGCCAACATAGAATAAAACCAACTCCGAACCATCTCAGAACGGTCATTAAAAGCTACGAAAAAATATTTTTTAAATAGACGGTAACCCTAACCTAACTTAACCTATTTAACCAATTTTTTTAATATTTTTTTATCGTCACTCTTAATGACCTTTCTGAGGTGTTCTGAGTTGGTTTCTTTCTGAGTTGAGAACACAGGCGGAGGGCAGCGCGCGTATTGCTTAACCAGCCGGGTACATAGCGGGCACAAAAAAAGAGAGAGAATTTGTTTGCAAAAAATTCAATTACAGCCAAAATTTTAAATGGGACCTTATTATTCGAAGGGCTCGAAATACCAAAATACGGTAATAATAAGAAAACTATTTTTGCAATATTATAAAGTGCAAATAATGGATAGAGTAAGATCCTGAATATCATGCACGTTTCACGACTATATTTTCGAGTCAACATTCCATCTATGAGCCATGAACGGTGTCCAGCCAAAGACTGACATACTTTTGACAAATAAAATGAATTACTACTTCCAAAGGAGTAAATCCGCTCCCGGTAGAAAAAAGAGATTTGTCAATTATGTGTGACATGTCTTGTATCTTCGTGACCGTTTTTTAGTCCTAATAACGCTGTGGTACGTGCTCCGTCTTCATTGGACATTTGGCCCAACTTTTTTTCGCTTTATGACCGCGCCTTCCCTTACATCCATTCCATCATTTAGGGAAAGTGTCAGAGTTTATTGTTTACATGCCTGATTTGCTTTGGGCTGACCCCTACTGGGGCTTTATTTCTCCCAGCGAATTTATTATATCGATGGTTAAGGGCTACCCTCATTTACATAAATGATTTTCTAACGATTTATTCGAATACCGTCGATTTCGAACATGTACTTAGAGTAGACAACCAAAAAACTGAAAATTGAAGAAAAACTTTAAAAGACTCGTGATTTTATTTTAAAAATTAGGTAATTACTGCAATACACCAATCTTCCAATAAATCTAATAGATTGACGTTTGTTAATAAAACCATTATTTATAGTCATGTTAAGCCTAGTTCAAATATCCAATCTATCACATTATTTCTATATCTATCAAATAAACGTCATTTTCTTGAAGTTCACAAGTAGTCTAATACAGAAACATTTGTTTTGCCCTAAGACAGCATTTCCCACGAATCGACTTAATCCTTAACCAAATGGTAGAATAATACTGAAATGGGTTTGAGAAATTAAATGCCCCTAGGAGGAAAGACGATTTTCGTTCAATGAACGGTAGTTTATTTTCTTACTGAGAAAGGCTTATTTGTTTCCGCACCAGTTTGCGCTAACAAAAACTGAGTGTTTGGGAGTAGTTTCCAATGAATTGAAGTGGTTACATTCTTCAAGCGGTGTAAATGATTTTACCAACCTCTCCATCTCGGCGTTGCTCTAAATGCAGCGTTATACCGCTAGGTTTAAGTTAAAGGCTCCCTGTTGGAATATCCCCCGGGTGGAATAGTTGGGACCGAAATGGTGGTGGCAGGCGGCTATCTGCTATCCGCAGCAGATGTTTTGTGGGAACTGTCGTTGAAGAAAACTAATTAACCCATCCTCGGGGTCGCCACCCGAGCCGCCCTACACCCCACGAGCCAGGATAAACACTAAAATTCTTAGCCTTCTCTCGTACTTGATGGCGACGTGTCGAACATTAATAGGTAAAGTTGCTGTTGGTAATAAAACTTTGTGAAATTGTAGAGCATGCCAATTATGCTTATTTTAAAAGATAAAGTTTATATTTAGTTTCGGGTTACAATTTCATGAAGGGAGATTTCGTGAGAAGCCTAAACATTTATGTAAGCATTGTCGAGCTACAGCCGCAGCGTTAATAACACAATTTCTATAGTTATCAAAATTGTATGATATAGCTTTACATAATATATCAATATTAAACGAAAAAAATAGGTTACTTTACAATATGAAATCGATTCTCTGACTATATGTCATATATTCATACATATTCTCTGTCACACGTGCACTTCGAACTAAACGAAATTAAACTTCTTGATCACAATAAAAATGCCGGTCCTGATAACATTCCCTCTTACAGCAGTGTGTCGCCATTCTTGTTTATCTTCTTTACACACTCTTTAATCATTCTTGGTCGAAAGGTATATTTCCTGATCTATGGAAATATAGTTAATTATATAACACGTAACTTCAACAAGGGGGATAAAAACTAAATAACTAGTTATAGACCGATATGCATACTATCCAAAACTTTTTGAGATACTGATTCTGGATAAAATATTTAGAGCAATAAGAGAAAGTATACTTTCCAAACAGCATGATTTTACAACCGGCAAATCAATACTAACTAAACACATTCTTTATCAAAATTTTGTTTCAGGTGCAATGGAGAAGATGCTTCAAGTTGACTCAATTTACAGTGACCTCAGCAAAGCTATCGACAAGATTTGTCACGCTATTCTTGTAGAAAAACTGTTTAAAGTTCATGGAAAGTAGCTCTACAATGTGAAATCCATTCTCAGACTTTTGTTATTTTATTATTTTTATTATGTCGGTAGGTGCAAATTAAAATAATAGCTTTCTGTAAAATATGAAATCGATTATCAGACAATATATTATTATCATGTCGGTAGGTGCGAATTAAAATAATAGCTACCTCTAAAATAAGAAACCAATTCTCCGCCTAGAAATTTTTATTATGTCGGTAGGTGCGGGTTAACATATTCCACAGATTTTCGCTAGTAATATAAGATTATGATTAGGTATGTATTGTAATTATTCTAGTGGTAGATTTTTTTGGGGTGGTAACTGTAAAATGATTTAATCATTTTCCATAATCTTGATATTATACTACTGGATTTTTGGAAAATTCGGTAAAGCTTCGATTACATTGAGCGAGTTTATCCGGCGTATTCACTATCTGCTAGTGAACTCGCTCAGTATAATCACATTACTAGCTAACTAGCAGTTTTGGTGACCCGACAATTCGTCCGGCGACAATTCATCCTGCGATAGTTCATTATCTATAGTATTCACTATCTGCTAGTAAACTCTTTCAATGTAAAACTGCTGGTTCCATGACAGTTCATCCTGCGACAATTCATCCGGCGACAGTTCATCCTGCCGACAGTTCATTCTGCCGATAGTTCATCCTGCCAACAGTTCCTCCGGCCGACAATTCATCCGGCGACAATTCATCCGGCATGATCATTTAAAAGATTTTTTCTTCAAGAAAGAATGTAAAGAGGATATACGGCCGTACAACCAAAATCGATATACTTATATCTGAAGGCATCTTGAGTGGAAATCCGCTGTAAAAATATTTTTACTAACAATAATTTCGACTCTCCGAAGAAGCATGCGTGAATAACAAAATACGACATACTTATACATGCAGTCGACTTAGCAAAAAACAGTAAAGATTCCTACTTGCATATAATATAACTTTTTTATCTTAAATTAACACCATCTTTTTAGGATGAATTGACTATTTTTTTAGGTTAGGTTAGGTTAGGTTAGGTAAGTTTAGGTTAGGTAAGGTTAGGTTAGGTTAGGTTGGGTAAGGTTAGGTTAGGTTAGGTTAGAGCGGATTTCCACTTAAGATGCCTTCATATATAAGTATATCGATTTTGGTTGTACGGTCGTATATCCTCTTTGCATACTTACTTGAAGAAAAAATCTTCTAAATGATCAGGCCGGATGAATTGTCGCCGGATGAATTGTCGGCCGGATGAACTGTCGGCAGGATGAACTGTCGGCCGGATGAACTGTCGCCGGATGAACTGTCGCCGGATGAATTGTCGCAGGATGAACTGCCATGGAACCAGCAGTTTTACATTGAAGGAGTTTACTAGCAGATAGTGAATACTATAATAATTCGCTTTATGTAATCGAGGCTTAAGATTACAACTTTTTTTTCCTGTTGAAATCAACTTGCGTTAAAAAAATATCCGTGACATATTGTGTACAAATTGTACTTATATTTTATCAACCTGAATGAAACCATTTTGACAATGCTTATTCGGTCCTAAATATAATGTTGTCCTAGTTTAAAAACATATTTTTTTCAATTTTTATAAGAAAAACTTTATTTTTATTAATTTTTTTTAAGGTTATTCCCATCAGTAAAATATATCATATAAGAATAAGTTAACAATAATAATCTAAACGAAAATATGAAAGAGAACAAGACACAGAAAAATAGAAAAAAGACAATGGTTGCAACTGGGACACGAACCCAGACCTCTCCGTCTAACCGGGACGAGCGCGTTAACCACTTTCGCTATTGCCACCATATTTTCAAATTTTAGAATTAACAGTATTATCAACTAATTATTTTTCATTGGAAACAATCACTTTAAGAATTGGTTTGTAACCTGGATGGCGTGATCATAAGAGTTCCATCTGCTTCCAACCGTATTGATCCAGCGGGACTATGGTTTATTCAATTGGCTTATATTTTGAGGCAGGTAGGAGATTAAGTAGAGGAAGGTAACTTGACTAATGAAATTGTTTTAATTGAATTTATTGCGGAACAACGCAATTTAATTAAACCTTAACTTTTTTATGTGAATACCTCACAAGAGTCCCAACCGCTCCTGTCTGGAACCAGTGAGAATGGCATTCTCAATTGGGTATGTTGTGAGACTCAAGGTAGTGGGGAGGGGAAAGAGACAGTAAGGAGGAAGGTGGTGAAGTACTTGGCTATTCAGATCTGATTACCAAGTACGGCTAAAGCCATTTCAAGCAACGTTTCAATTCTGAATGATGGTCTTACACCAGGGCGATACTGCAAGTATCTTCCACTCTGGATCAAGTCGAAAATATTTTATATATTATTTTTAATGAATACATTTGGAAATAACACAAATGATCAAATAAAATGAATTTGCGCACGCCGGGTTTTGAACCCACGACCTTCGGATTGCTAGTTGAGAGCCTTACACCTCGACCAGGGAGGCTATCTTCTTTTAATTTCAACACCGTCATAATAAAATTACTTACACACTATATTTGATGCCCTTATCCCTCTACTACGGAGGGTGTCTTGTGTTTTAATTCCATTGGCGGTTCATGAATTTTAGGGAGTTTAAGTTCTTAAGGCTCCGTTACCGGCCCCAAAAAGAACAAGATGGATAGATACGAAATTAAGAATGTTAGAGGAGAGCGCTCACATTTACAGCGCCAAAATCGATGCAAAAATTGCGAAAATCTTTAATAAAACACGACTCGTTTCAAATAGAGCAAAATCTCTTGGAGGCTGTCTAAAACATTATTTCATGGAACACTGTGAATTTTTTCATACATATAACTAGTAAAATAATGGAAATAGACTTGAAAATTAAAAAAATTAGAGCATACTTTGCGATTTTTTTCTATCGAAGGAATTTCATATAATTAGCGTTTCGGCGTGGGGAACGTATAGATATTATCTTCAAAAATAACGTATATATTAAGAGCTTAAAAACTTCAAATTTTTAAGGGAGGTGTGCAAGAAATCGGTAGAAATTCGGATAACGGCCTCTTAAATGTAAAAATAACCTTATTGATGTTGTTGCAGCTGAAAATGATTTTTTTTTTTTTTTAATTTCAAATATTTTATTTTGCGGAGGCTGTGCCACTCAGACTGAAAAATCTTCTTACGAATTGAGATTTTGAAAAAAAAAACTAATTTATTCACAACAATAATTTCCCTCAGAGCTTATGTCATATTTGAAGATACTGTGTGGAAGATCTTTTTGAGGAGAGGAAGACTCAAACATGGGTTTTGATGAAACTCAAGATGTAGGAAGGAGGAAATACAGAGACCGTTATGTTATCATTTTGTACAATGTAGCAATTTATCGAATGAAAGAATATTCCTTTTTTTTCTTGCGGGACCCGCTCAAACATAAATAAAGTACGTGTCAAATGTGATCTAAAAATTAAAATTTGATCTGTACCATCCAAGTAACCAACAAGTTAAAAATCTTGTAGATATCTGTGGATTTTGAGAAGCTAATTGAATTAGTACGACACAATAATTATGAAAGGAAAATGAGCAGGCGCATTTTAATTCCTGACGGTTTCGAGAAACGTCACGCAGAATAGCCGACGTAATTAATTAAAAGAAAACGAATTTCATTCGCCTTTGCTGGCGTTTTTTGTCTTGTAAGGGATGAGAAAATCCGCAGAGAGGATGAAAGCACTCAACTGCGACGGGGAAGATTGAATAAATCCTCTTGACGGGCCGCAAAGAAACCCAAAACTTTATTTTTTCACCACCACCCCTCGGGAGCGCTCATTAACTGAGGTAAACATACCGCCCTCCAGCCAGCCAACCAAAACCCAGCCCGGGAGCCTTCAAACTTTACGGTTAATACTATAATAATTGCTATCCGATATTTCACGTGGGTAAAGGTACGAGTATACTAAGGCTGGAGGAGTATTATTTCATTTTCTATTTTAACGCCTATAATAATAATGTTAGTGGGCTAGTAGACAGACACCTTTGTCATTTTCACACAGCTCATCAAAGCTATTTTTTTTTTCAAATATGTTTTTGTCTTCATTTTATTTTGATAATATTTCCTCACTTGTAAGGACGCTTTCAGACGAGAAACTTTTGTTGCGGAGGCAGTTGCGTTGAAACAGTTGCGTGGGTAAAAATCCATTACAGTTCACGGGGTTGCGCACACGAGAGATTTTATTTGAATTTGACATTTTTCAAATAACGTATCACGTCTGCGGACATCCTTACTTTGCTTGTAATGAGTCAAACTAAGAACATTTTTTAATTTTTGTCATTTCTTTATTATTACTTAATATAATGCCAAACTAATGAAAATAACACGATTTAGGCTGAGATGTTTAAAAGAAAGTACCTATCTTCATTGGGTAGATATCTGATTAAACTAAATGTATTAAAAAATAATTGTTACCATTTATCATAAAATATTTTATTTAATTTTAGAAACAACACATATTTTTTAACATAATTTCTAAAATCAATTGGATGGTAGGCCTAATCAGTTTTAAAATCTTATATCAGTTTATTTGATTTATAATAAAATGTTAATTATCATAATAATAAGGTGTGCTTTGGAAAGTAAAGATGAAGATGAGATGAGGACGGAGGACACTCTCGATACAAGTTCCGATCGCTCTCAATTAATTCACCAGTGCATCAATTTATTAGTATACGTGTGCAGCACTTCAGCTCGATATTTCTGCAAGTTATTATATCATTTTATTAAACAGACAAATAACTTAGTTTACATCACTTTAATTACATATACACTGTTGGATGTCGCATGTTGTGATTGTCTTATTTCATATTTAACTTCATTTTAGCACTGAGCACTTTTAATTTATCATTTACCAAATCTCGATGTTGAAACTATCTTATCTTAAACTTTCGCGTCTATGTGTAAATATATCAATGCGTCTATGTCACCTTTTACTCAAACATTGCAATACTTTTTTGTGTTTTTATGATCGCTTTTGTCTTTGGCCGCGTCTAACTTTCACTTTTTGTCTATATAATGGCTTGTTGTCATTTAGCCAGGTATTCATTCTCTTCATTTCTCTATTTAATTTCAGAATTCTTACCTACAAATAGCATATCAAGAGTTCAGAATCACTCTCACACCATAAATTTACTCACCAGAATAAACAAATTACAACAATATCCAGTACAAACCACTAGTGTTTTTACTTATACAAGGATAACCTCAACCATAACCTCCCCCAAACTGAATGCCAATCCTTGGCGTGGACACGAAGGAAGTTACCAAAGGCAGCGCAGTTTACGCCTGACTGCAGATTATCTGGAGACCACGACCTGGGACGCTACGCATATACAATCTACATAGTTCGTGAATAATGTCGATTGTGTGCATTGATATAAATAAAGTGATGCAGTCTAAGTTATTTGTCTTTTTAATAAAATAAACAATAAGGCCATCACAAAGTGAAAACCTTTCAGATGATGTTTTCTTCAAAAAATAATATATAATTATTGCCTACGTGACGTTGCATACTTATCGCATGTAGACAATGATGGGAAACCAGTTAGCTAGAGGTAAGTCTGAATGATACGTCATCTAACTCGATATTTTGTATGAGTTTTGCCGAATCTAGACTGTTTTACATAATAATTGTTAATAGACCTTGATCGTGTTTATATTATGAATTATTTCGACTGAATGAATTTTGGAATATGTAAAACCAGTTTATGATCAAATAATGTGTAATATATTTTTAGGCGTCAAATATTTTGTTTGTATTGTTTTGATTCTGTTTAAGTGTGTACGCACATATTTTTTCTTTTCATGGTAAATTTATTGTTTACATTTTAATTATTAACCTCACTAGGAACACCCTGTGTTGTGTGGAATAAAGGTCTTCAGATTAGTATACAGTATTCTAAGCAAGTTATTTCTGTACACCGTGCTCCATGCTCTAAACCAGGAGGGGGGAACCTTTTTACCATCGGGGCCCATTTCAATTTTTGTTTTCACCCGCGGGCCGCACTAAGATTTCAGGCTTGGGAGGAGGCGGAGTGGGGGGGGGGCTCGGAACTCTGAATTTACCAACTTTTAAAAAATAAACCGATTTTTTATTTAACATTGGAAGTGAATTCTTCGAATAACAAAAACGATAAATGCGTTACACTAGATAAGGATCATATTCATAAACTCTACAACTAGTAATTAATAAGATAAGACTGGTTTTAACTTAAGAGTAAGTCTGCGTAAAAGTCCACAATAAATAATAGTTACATACACAACAAGCAAATGGTTTTCCTCAAAAGTTTGCAGCAAGTGGTGTGCAATTCGAATTTACTAGTTTTAATTTAGTTTTCCTCCGATTCTGGCAGCACGTACTCTCCAGCTAGAATTTCATCACTGCGTGTATGTGATTTATATAATATAATTGAGACAAATAATATAATATCTGCAATTAAGCATTCAGAATAAGTAAATGGATTTCCTCCAAATTTTGCACCAAACATGCAACCAGAATTTCACACTCCATTCGGAACATAAGGTTTCCTTCAAAAATCGTTAGCAGATAGATGAAACCGCAACTGAAATTTTATGAATGTATTTTGGACACAAAAATTATATTCAACTTTAACACTCCAATACACGCGCGTGATCTCACAGATGACCAGTTCTGTTTTTTCGTCATAAATTTGATGAAGGGAGGGGAGCCTGGTCCCCCGCCCTAGTATTCCCCAAGCTCGCCTAGCTCGACAGTTTAGTTGCCGGTGTGCGTGCGTCCAGTGCTGTTTGCGCATGTTTTGGCCGAGAGAATCTCACAGATGACTCGCGTGTAAAAATGGTGGACGCCAGCGCTGCGGATTTTGTTTGGAAAATAAAACAAAACGATACACCAAATATTCTTGCAAGGAATGTGGCCAATATTTACATACATTCATATCCACCTTCTTTTTCTTTTTTTTTCCTTTCAAATATTTTATACTTTGTACATGTATGTTTATATTATACCCTTATGGAATGTGTGGGATTGCACTCTCCTCCCCACATACTGGAATAAACACTTATTTATTTATTTATTTTATTTATTTTTATGTCTACAACACTGTGCCTTTTCTTGTGCTGATGGATGTAACATGGGTGTGGGTAATGAAAGTGATTCAGAGTGAAAATTATTTTTAATTGTTTTTAATAATTTTTATTAATTAAATTAATATTCATTCATTTTTATTAATAATTTTAAATAATTTTTAATTTAAGTGTTTAATTTTTTAAAAGCAAAGGGTTCTTGGTTTTTTAAGTATTTTTTTTTTTTGGTCATTTCCATTTGTTTGAGTAACTTTCCAAGTTCTAGAAATGAGGCTCAATTGTCACTGTGTTCATACATTTTACATTATTATGTTCTCTCAAACTATCTTACAAGACTGATAAGAGTTGTGTTCCTAGGTTTACTAGTTGATTTACCTTTTGCAAGCTAGTAATAAGGAATAAAATTGAAACTTCGTGTTACAAAAATTTAACATTTTTGAAGATTTATATACAGATAATTTTTTTCAAATACAAATTTATGAACTTTTTCATTTATCTATGCACCATTATTCCTGCAAAATTGCGAAAAAACAATTATACTATTCACTTTTGACAAATAAGTGAACAGTCATCTGACAGATGACACGCGTGTATTTATGTCTTACTAGGGGGTGCGTGTATTGGAGTGTTAAAGATACGTAAATAAAAATGTGAAAGTAAAGGTGCGAGTCCCCCGCTTTATCATTAATGCACGCAGTACACGAAAATGGTATTCCTCCGATCTTTGCAGCACTTTCATATAACTTGGAACTCGAGAATGTTTTCCTCCGAAATGGGTTCACGGATGAACTCAAAACTGAAATTTTATCGTTCACTTCGAACGTAAAACTGGTTTTAACTTAAGTATGCGAAGCTTAAAATTATGGTTTCACGCAAGCAAATAGTTTTTCTCATAATTTTGCAGCATGTTAGAATTTTAGACTCCATTCGAAACTTTAGAACGATTTCGAAATCCATCAGGCATTCGAAAAACAAAACTATTTTATCTTAAAAGTCTGTGTGCATTCCTCTAGGTTCGAAACTATACACAGAACTCGATAATGGTTTTCCTCAGTTTGTGCAGCACATAGTAAGCAACTTAAATTTTATAACTGCACTTGGAACACGCGAATGGTTTCCTTAGAAAAGCGTCAGTACATGAACACGAAAATATTTTTATTTTTTTTAAATTTTGAACTCAAGACTGGTTTTAACTTAAGAATGAATCTGCCTACGAGTCCACCAGTCTACCAGCTTAAGTTAGAATTGTATTTCTTTTTTTATAATTGCGCAAGGATCACGAAAACGATTTTAGAATGTTTGGTTTGCAAAGGTTTGCCTTTACATTAATATCTGTGAATTTATCTATTTTTTAAAGTAGTTTAAAAAAAATAACGTCAGAAATTCTCACATTGTAAGTGTTTTTTTTTGCGGTTCTTTTAGCACGACACACCGAAAGTGCACGTTGGCCGCACCAAAAAGGGCAGATTCCCTCACCCCTGCTCTAAATAAAGCAATTCTAATTTTTAAAAAATAACTTGCAATAAAATAAAATTATTGTGTAATTGTAGCTTTACTTTTGCGAGTAATGCATTATGTTCGGATAACCAAATGGCCACCCTCGCAATTCAAATCTTATATACAAAAGCTGACCGAGTGATTAGACATTTTTGTAATTTCTAAAAATACCAGCAATGATGGCAAATAATTGAAAATTTACTTAATCTGAAATCGTGTGAGGTAATTCAGCCATCTATGCTCTCTCTGATTTGGAACTAAGTGAGACGCTCCACAATAATAATACATCGTTTTGCGGCGTGCCTTGGGTAAGGTGTGATTTAAATAATGACTTGGGTGGACACGTTGCAGACCCGGCTCTGGGAATACTAAAACTGTCGCGACACTAAACCAGCAGTCTGTGAAGAACCCAATAAGGGATTCCTTCTAAACAAAGACCTACTAAAGGCCCACGCTTCCAACAAAAATATCTAACCCACTCGTACGTTCTAATCATTTCAGATGTTTATATTTCATCACTTTTGTTGCAAGCTCATACTTTAGTCGCAAGTTGGAAGTGTATAAACATTTAAGAGGCCAGGTGACTCAAGACCAGATATAAGCATACACTATGAACACAAATACCATATAATAATTGCGTGCTTATGGAAAGGTTTTGAGACAGTTTTAAGGCGTAATAATATAATATATTTTTTTCGATTAGGTGCCTCTGAACTTGCACTGAATTTTAGCTTAATTTGGGATCAGAATATTAAACAGACTATGAACCCTCGTAAATAAGTTCCATCCCGGCAAGGGGTCTATAATGGAGTGTACGTAAATTGACAATATTCTTGCATATTTCAAATAAACTCAATTTCGACGACCGAAAATTTTCCTAATAACAAAATGCGGTGAGCATAATAGTAATTTTTGGATCACGTGTGTTTATGTTGTTCCTTCGAAACCTTCTTTAGAAACAGATGCTTTAACTTATACTAGAGTCCGAAGCCTTTGTAGGGAATATTATTATGAGAACAGGGTTAAATGTCTACTTTAGATGCTAGGAGGTGCCTAATCAATAGATTCATAAAAGATGGTAGATAGAAATTCCCCTGGATCGAATTTAATAATATTTATGGATACTTATGTATACGTAAATTGGATACAATTGATCATGCACATCTTTTATAAAAAAAACTTAAGAGCATGGTAATCTTGAGTAAAGAATTAAATCTTACCCTGAGCATGCACGTCAACTAGATCACAGACATTTAGAATTAAATAGATCAGGTGAACCAATTCATTCCATTACGGTATTCCTCAGGGCAGTACCTTAGAAGCGTTTTTATTTTTGATCTATATTAATCTAATCAACTAAAAACCCAGTGGCAGTCATTATCTCATTGGAAACAGTATTTGTAAATGGTGAAGAATGTACGAACCATGTTAAACACTGATTAGACTCTGGCTGCTTCAAAAACGAAATTTATTAAATCTTGCTAATATTATAAATGCGAAAGTTTGTATGGATGGTTGGTTGGTTGATTGGATGGTTGGTTGGATGGTCCTTACTCTTTCACGCAAAAAATATCAATGGAATTTAAAAATTCTTTCACTAATCGAAAGCTACATTATTTGCGAGTAACAACGGCTTTATATATTGGTAAGCTCTGGCGTTATGAATGAGCTGCGGCCTTATGAAATTATGTATCATACGTTTT
The DNA here is from genome assembly GCA_917563855.2 of Limnephilus lunatus. NCBI lineage: Eukaryota > Metazoa > Arthropoda > Insecta > Trichoptera > Limnephilidae > Limnephilus > Limnephilus lunatus. Next base: position 64,154,461 of record OU830597.1, on the reverse strand, counting down.
ATGTCCCTAACAAAATCGAGTTATTACAAACGTCAAACAAATTGTTACCTTGGAATTTTTTTTTAAAAATTTTAGGCTTAAAAAGAGTGCTTTGTTGTGATTAAAAAGAGTACTTTTTTGGCGTCGTAGTTAATATCTACATATCTCTAAAAATGTTTATTCTCCGAACAAAAAGCATAACGTTGCTATAAAGCATAGCGTTTGAAGTGGACTGTCATTTTCTTATTTTTTTAGGTAACTCTGGATTCAAATATGAATAAAATACTAATAAAAGGAGTAGGTACTTAAAATAAATTTCTATTTCTATTATTTAAATATTTTATAAAATAGAATTTTTATTTGCGAAATGTTATTCTCAAATTTTGAAATTTTCCAATTAAACAATAATTATTTTCAATTAGACAAAATAGCAAGAATAATAACAATTATGCCAATAATTATGCCAGTAATTTCCCACTAATACTATGCGAGCGAAGCCGTGGGTAAAAGCTAGTATAAAATAAACAACGAAAATAACCATGGCTTTTGCGTAAACTTTTGCATAAAAATTCATAAATGTCAAAACACCAACAAAACGGTTTCATTGCAGTTGTCCTCAGCTGGAGGAACATGATTTATTCAATGAAATACTATGAATTATTTTATTAATGTTATTAACAACTTTATATATTATTATTAATTCAAAGTGAGAGCACAAATAAAAAAAAAATAATGATAAAAAAAGCTCATAAATTTTTTTCACACTATCAGCAACTATAAAAACTCAAATAGGTATGTTATGCCCTAAGTCTTGCAATCTGTTATCGTTGGCCAGTAGACAAATTTGTAAAATATTCTAGGGGTCCTTTTAGGTACCTCTACAGAATACGTCTTTAACATTCTCAACTTGTCTTTGAAACAAAGTTGGAATTCTTGAGCGAAATTAAAAAAAACTTCTTTTTCCGCTATTCATTGAAGGCGATGAAAATAACGCAAAACAGAGCGCCAGTCCCTATTGCCATCCACGGGGATGAAATATTCCCAGTAAGGTCGGCTCCGCCCGTTGTACATAAAGCAACCCTCCCCAGTCAACACAATATGTCACCTGTCATAACACTGTCCCCGCCCGGGGAACTTCGATAGGACTGATGAACGAAAAATCCCTAGAAATGTTGTCAATACCTGAATATTTTTAAGGAAAACTGATGGCACCGTTGAAAAGAGAAAAGCAAACATACCCAGGTTTTGAATAACTTGCCAATATTTTATGTACTCCTACAACCTTTATAAAAAAAAACGTTGTTTTTACGATCGCGACCCGCGACCTCTGAATGGAAATCAGTAGATTTGGACCGCTCGTTTGACTAACCAATCTTAAATTTACAAAAGACACAGGCCAATGACATCAAATATCTGTAAATTTGATATTTGAAAATGTTTGAAAATAGATTTAGTTGTGAAAGTTTTCTTGGAGTAAGAACAAATTGACATAAGTTCGTTCATGCATATAACACATTTATAGGTTTATCTGTTCAGTGGATAGAACCGTATCCCCGAGAAAAAGCTTGACATCTGTCACTACGCGTGATATGATTGCGGTGGCCGCCCCACCAAGCACGAGTCCCAATAATACAAGCGGGAATCTGTTATATCGGCCAGATGTATCTACCGATATATTGATAATACGAAGTTTTTGCATGCATGATTTATTAGGGTTTTTCACTCCTCCGTACCCTCGCATTCTACTTTCGTTGCCTTTATTTACGTTCAGGAAATACTTCTGACTTATGAAAAATATTCTACTTGATTCTACTTTCTAAAGTTGAAACCGATATTTTGTTGAAACACTTTTTAATAATTTATCAAAAAAATTTTGACATCAAAATATATTTCACTTGGTATTCAATGGGTATTTTAGAAACTGAATCTCAACTTCAAATAGTACATATGTTTGACTGTCTCAGGATAGCCCCTTCAAACTTTGATCTATTCAGTCAAAAAAAGACTTCTTATGTTTACAATAAATAATTAAGTATTTTCTGCAGGGAACGATTTTTCACTATAGGCCATTGAAATTCTTTTTTAAAACCAGATATGTTTTTGTTGTTGTTGTAGTTAATTATAAGAGAATGCATATTGCATCCTTCGCGCTGGAAGTTGACCTGTGTTGTCTCTGTGTTTCCACAAATTACAATAAAATTATTTGAAATATATCTTTAACTACCAAACTAATACAAGAAGTCAGAGCGTTATATCCATTTTAAGAAGAAAAATATTATATGGTCCTAAAACCGATTTGCTATGTAGATATATATATTTCAAACACTTTTTATGTGAATACCGCACAAGGGTCCCGACTGCTCAAAAAACCCGAAACCAGCTATACAACGACATCCCAAAATGGTGTATGTGGTGAGGCTGAGGGTAGTGAGGTGGGGAAGCCGATGGAGAAGAGTAAGGTGGGGGAGTACCTGGCTATCCAGATCTGGTCACCAAACACGGCTAAAACCATTTCAAACAACTTTTATAAGTCTGAATGAAAGTTTTACATCAAGACGATACCTACTGAGATTTCGGTCCACCTTTATTTTAATCAAATTATCAACCGGTTTGGCAGTACTCTTCCATATATTTTGGCACTAATCTTCTTAAAAATGTAATATCAGCAGTGATGGGGGAAGCAAATGTTAAATCTTGCAATGTCCAGTGTTTTAAATATAGTATCCTCCGCGTGCAAAGTCATATCTTCTCCAAGCATAAACCTTCTAATTTAAGTGTTTTTTCTTCTTCTAACACAGCAAACTTATATTGTGGCACCATTTTATTTCAAATTAATAGATAATAATCAAAAATTGTTTTTAAATGACCCAATATTAAACCTATTTTCTTTGTAAATTGTTCCATATTGCCCCTCTTCCTTCTACCCATTCTCATCTTTCCATTGTTACTATTATCTATGTCAATTTTTTTCCTGATGTCTATAATCATAATACTAAACAGGGTCTACAAATTAATGTGTTATTTTATATGAAAAACGGTTTCCATTTCGGGCCGCATTTAATAACCATTTTTTCAAGATAGGAAGCGAGCCACAGAAATTCATTACAAATATTAATTTTAGACGATGTCTAAATACTTGTAATGTGAAATAATGTTTAATTTGTGACAGAGTTCTTGAAGTGTATGTAGTAAGGTGAATGCCGCCATGTTGCCATACTGTATGTGACATTAATTAGACACGTTTGCATTTTGCATGTTGGAGTAGCGAAGCCTCTCTTACGTGGTGTATCTTTGATCTCCTCCAATTAGCCTGACTTACATTCTCACGAAGCGCAGTGCCGGATTTATTGAAGAGCGTTGCAAATGTTCCTCGCAGATTCACCTTAGCTTCTCTCAGTGGAGGATTACTCCGAAGGCTTTCTGAAAATTCTTCGTAGGTCCGAGTCAAATACTTTAATATTATACCGTTGAATTTTTCGCATTAGGTAGGTAGATACCTATTAGTTATTAAGTGTTAACACATTTTATAGTTTAGGCAGAAAGGCCCTTTATTTATTTACTAACTTTTCAGTGTATCATATATTATGTATACAAGTCCTCTTCCTTCTCCCGCAGCTTGTATCAAAATGAGAGAGACATAAAATACTAGAACGATGACGTCGTGTACAACCTCCCTCTGGAACTATCTCTACATTGACATTCTCTTGAATGTCTGTCTGTTCGCAGTAAATTCAAAAACTACTGAACGGATTTTCATACGGTTTTCACCAATACGGTTCAATTTAGGTATATAATTTGTCAAAGTTTTGTATAAATTGGTTGAAATAAATAAAATATAAAGGATAATGTCTGGCAAGCAGGGCGGTGTGGATTGGATTGGTATGCAAATCTTCAGTTTTATACCGAGGTTGATAAAATTTTGCACATGTGACCTTCAAAACAAGAGGAAAGTCACTGTCTACATTTGATTTCAAAAACTGTATGTAAAGCCCGGGTATCGCCGGTGACTGACCGAAATTTTGGTTTTAGCCTGATTCGGTCAATAAACGAGTTTCGGCCGCAATTACGGTTTCGGTTTTGGCCAAAAAAAAATTTTTGTTCAAAAAACTTGCCGAAATCGAAAAAGATAAAAGTTGTCTTAAAGAGTTTGAATTTGCTATAATTCTGTCAAAGTTTTTGGTATAAATTCTATAGTCTAATACAAAGATTTTTAAAGATAAGGCTTTAGTCCCACAGCATACAGTGAAGAATTGTTATGTAATAACAAACCAAAAAGCGCCGAAAGTAAATCAATTTACTCACTAAACTGATATCTAATTAAAAGGGTTATTTATAAGGGCCCGAGTCCCAGTTGCGACCGTTATCATTTTATTTTTCTGTGTCTTGTGATCTTTCATATTTTCATATTAGAATAAGATAACAATAATAATCTAAACGAAAATATAAAAAAGTTCATATTTTCGTTTAGATTATTAATGTTATATTATTTTTCAATGATATCTTTTATTTGTGTGCAGTTTATTCAACACTAACTGATGAACTTTTTTTTATTTTTTTTTTTATTTATTAAATAACAAAATACATTTTTTTACAACAATTTGAGTAGACCCACAAAGCTGTCATATGGCAGCTTGTCTGCAGGTTCGAACAATTTAAACATTCTTAATATAATATCTAAGAACATATTTGTAAATACATTTATAGTTTTAAGGAAACATTAGAATAGATCACATAATATTAGATAATTTAACTTACATCTATAAATATATAAGATATTTCAATATACCTGCCTAATAACAAGATATGTAGGCAGCTATATTAAGATATTCAAAGATACATGGAGTTTTCGTTCATTAACCATAGTTTTATCATTTTAGGATATAGTCTCTCATTTTTTTCAAATTTTATGTTTTTATTGATTTTATTGAAAATCACTGGTATTAGATATTCAAGAGTACGGTTTCCATATTTATTTAATATTCGAGGAGTTTTTAGGCCCTTTCCTTCTCTAAATCTTGTGGTATGTTTGTGTACAAGTAGGTGTTTGTAAGGGCTTTCCCCCATATTATCCATAATAATAGTGAACCAGTGGAGACCTTTTATTGTAAGTAGGCTCTCTGAGCCAAATAGTAGTTTTAGGTTGTGTCTCTGTTTGTAAATATTTGTTGGGACAATTTTTTTATTATGGCAGTTTGTAAATTTTGAATATATTTAATGTAAGTAGTGCTTGCATGTCCCCAAGTTCGAATACCATATCTAAGTATGGATTCGACCATAGAAAAATATATGAGTTTAAGAGTACAATGAGGCAAAATAAATTTTAATTTGTAAAAGTTACTAGCTAAGGATCGGAGCTGGTTACAAATTTTTGCCCCTTGTTTATCCCACTTAAAATTGTTATCAACAATTATTCCCATATAAGTATATTCATTTGTAAAATCTATTTTTTCACAGTCACAAACATTAACAATTCCTCTATGTATACAGTCAAAGCTATGAGCGGTTATTTTAGGAACATTCCACATTTTCAAACTTGGTGATTTTATGTACATGCATTTGGTTTTTTTAACATTAATAATTAATCCTACATCATGAGCCCATTTGAGAAGCTCGTTAAAGTTGCTTTGTAATTCTTGTACAGCTATTTTAGGATTTTCATTCGATACAACAAGAGCAGTATCATCATCAAAAATGAATCGACTTGCTTTTTTGAAAATCTTACACATAGCAATTACATATATAATATATAATTTTGGACCTAGAATTGACCCTTGTGGTACTCCCGATTTGATGTATCTTGATTTACTAATTATATTTAAAATCTTCATACTCATTTTTCTATTTGAGAAATAGTTTCTAAAGAATAAGAGGAGTTTACCCCGGATACCTATAAATTCAAGTACTTTCATTATTTGTATATGGCTAAGTGTGTCGAAAGCTTTTGTGAAATCAATAAATAGAACCAATAAATGTTGTTTACAGTTAAGTTGTGAATTTATATGATTAGAAAATTTTTCGAGCAATTTATCTCAACTTTTTTTTTTTTGAAAACCATACTGGCATTCATCAATAATACTCAGATTATTTAAGTATTTATCTAAATTTATTGATATATATTTTTCTAATTTTTTTTCTAATGCAGGTAGTAAGGAAATCGGCCTGTAATTATTTATTAAAGAGTGATTTCCATTTTTAAAGATAGGCCTTACAATGCTTTATTTTAGTTCATGGGGAATATGGCCCGTATCAATTATTCTGTTAATTAAGTGGGCGATTATAGGACTAAGTAATTTAACATGTTTTTTAAAATCATACATACGAATTAAATCTATGCCTGGTGCCTTGGAATTTTTCATACCTCCGATAATTAATTCGATTTGCTTTGTATTTGCTCGTGGTAGATACATTGTGTGATTTAAATATTCCGGCGTGTATTCTGACGCTCGGACATCACATTCATGTAATAACTTATTTACCCCCTCATCAAAGAAGTCTGCAAAATTTTCTGCCACTGCATCTGTTGATTTGGATTTTAAAAAATATTTTGAAATGACTTCATCACAACCGGATTTATCTTTCCTTCCTAAAGTTTTATTAATTTCATTCCATGTTTTTTTAATGTCTTTGAAACAGTGATTAAATTTATAGTTATAGTATAATTTTTTTGTGTTTATTATTTGTTAATTTTATTTATTTCTGTATTTTTTGAAATCGATTTCATATTTTTTGTTGTTAGGTGAGTTTTTCCATTTCCTCCAAACAGTATCTCGTGTTTGTATATTTTCAATGAGGCTATCATTCATCCAAGTTTTTTGATAATTGCGATATTTTTTATTAAATTTTGTGATGTTACTTAGTTCATAAATATTTTTAAATTTCGATTTCATTTCTTCGTACAATACATTTGGTTCAGATAATTTTAGCATTTCATTCCAATCGGTGATTGAGATAAATAGATTAACTTTTTTTTCAGAGAGTGCAGTATAGTACTCAGTGTGCGATTTGTCTGAAGTGTGTTTGTCGTAGGTAGAGAAATAAATCGTCGTTGCATTTAGGTAGTGGTCAGCTATTATTGTTTCACATACGCACGAACTGATTTCTATGGTCTCCCTCTCTCTTATATAGATATAGTCTAGACAAGTAGCCGTTATATAGTTTTACAATACTGCTTCTCGAGTCACATCGTTAATAGTTTTGACTAATCCAAAGTTGGCCATTAGGTTTTCGTATTGGATTACAATCGGTTCGAGTTCATTTAATATGTTTATGTTCATATTGCCAAGTATTAAAATGGATTCTTTAATGTCAATATTGCCCAATATAGTTTCCAGTTCATGGAGAAATAATTTTTTATTTGTATTTGGAGGTCTATACATTGCCAATAGATGTATACGTTTATGTTTGTAAATAGAAATAGTGCCGTAAACGCATTCAAAATTAGTTGTTACTATATTTATTTTTTCGAATGTAAGATGATCCTTCACGTATACAATAATTCCACCACCCGTTCTTTTTGTACGACAAAAATAGTAAGAGTTGAAACCCGATATTTTGTATAGGTTTATATTGTTTTTATTTATCGACGTTTCACATAGCGTTATTATGTCAATATTTCGCAAGGAACTAGAAATAGTTAGGAGGAAAGTATCAAAATGTTTTGATAAGGATCGAATGTTAAGGTTAATGGCAGTTATAGATATTATTAATTCCTAATACATGTTTAATTGACCAATTTTCAAAATTTTGAGTACGTTCATAATCAATTTCTGATATGTCAAAATCTCCGTTCAAATCACCCATACTGAATAATATTTAAATATGCGGGAATAGTATGTAAACATGTGTGAATATTTATAAAGGCAAATTATAAATATCAATGTTTTTATAGCAGTAAGCATTAACAATATATTCATAGTTTGATTTTGGTTTTGATCAGAACATAGTTGGTTTAATAATTGACAACAATAAATATTTTTTCTACATGTACAAGTAAACAAAGGATAGATTAACATCAACATACATTTCAATACTAGCGTGTTAACACTGTGGTTACCGGACAATAATTCAGAAAATAATATAGTTGGAGAAGAAATTTTTTTTTTTGGAAATGAGATACTCATATTTCGGAAGTAGAAGACATATATTATTGAGCTTAACAGAAAATGAGGTTAAGTATTTAAATAGAGTTTAGGTTAAAAGCATTGAATTTTGTTTTTTTAGAATGATAATACATACAAAAAAACATACCTAATCATAATCGATGCGACTTTGCGCGATATACATCATCTTTTTAAATTAAGTGCAGTTTGTGTCGTTTGCTTTAGGATTAGTGTTAAGGGTCATCTTGAAAGTAGTGTTTTGATATATACAGTTGCTACATTACACATAATAAGTGTAATAATTAAATCGCTAAATTTCGGGGTAGATGTGCAGTATATAGTATTTTTTTCATTTATTAATATAGACATCTTACGAAATATCATCAATATATCGAATTTTATTTATAACCCGGCACGTCGCAGGCGACAATGAATATGTTCACGTGGATTTTTTCATAATTTTATCTATCTACAAAATACGCATTATTATTTTTTTTCTTTATGTACCTCACAATTTTATTATCTGCGTCCAAGCACTAGAGAGGATGTGAGTCTTCCCGTGGCAGCAATCCATCATCGAAAATAAACACGTAAAATTTCTAATTATGGGACTATTTCTGGAGACTCGGTGGCCTGACGCTGTGATTAGAAAATTAAGAAACTGTCAGAATAGTATGAGCGTAGGTTTGAATATGGCTGCTAAAAAAATACACTGAAATATTTTTAAATGGCATCATTGCTTTCATTGTTTATGCTGATATTTTTCTATGCATCTCCAAAAACAGTGAAGACCCTAATTTTAGAGGGTTTTTTTCAAAACTAAGTTTTACTTCCTGGTTTCATCCATCTACATTTTTAATTCTTTAAAATATTAAGTTTCTCAAAAAAAATGCTTTCAAGAAAGAAAAAAGGTATAAATAACGTCATTATGGGCTCTAGTAGTTTTTTTATAATTAGAGACCATGATGTACTCACTATTTTCACAAATTAGAGATCACCGTTCGAGAGTTTGCAGTTCCCAGATTTTCAACTTCGTGCTTAAAAAAATCATCTTTTTAGGTATTTTAAGAATATTAATACATAAGAATTATTGGTAGCAATCACAATTTTCCTTAAAACCCATCTAACTTGCCCTCCACCCTCGTTCAGCCTAAAGTCCGGCGCGCCAGGCTTGGCATACAGAAATGATTGACTCTGGACACACCAGATATCCGACGGGGCTTGGTTAACCGATACGTTACCGATTCTGCCAAAGCGCTCTGACTGTTATCTGGGTGGGCCTGATACTGTGCAGTATCATACATTTTGTGATAAGACATGGGAGACATTAAGCTGTGAAATAATATGGTACATAACCTCTATACGTTTCTTCAACCCATTCTCCGAAGTACCAGGCTTGTCATAACGAAGTGACAGACGCTGGGCACAAGAGATGTACGGCGGAGCTCGGTTAACCGATCCGTTACCGATTCTGCCAAAGCGCACTAAATGCTACCTGGGTGGGCCGTGATCAGCGTGCAGTGTACCCACCAGAAATACAGACTGTATCATGCACCACTTGCTGTCATGGCATACGAGACATTGAGCTGTAGAATAATAGATAGACCCTTGTGATACACATCCTACGTGTGTTTCTTCTATTCAAACTCCGTTCCACTTGCTTGACATGAAGAAGTGACAGGCGCTGGGAGCTTGATACTCGAGATGTCCGGCGGGGCTCGGTTAATTGATCCGGTACCTATCGAGTCTACCGAGGCACTCTCGTTGCTACCTGGGTATACCGTGATACTACAGCATGCAGTTTGCCCACCGTTTGATAAACACAGACTATTTATAGCAAACACTTGCTGCAAAACATAGGTGTAAAAAAAGATTTGCACATATTTGGAACACAATAATAATGTCGTTTTCACATTTTTTCCACCTTTTCATTTTTAGAAGAATAACACTTGCGCAATAATTATGTAGTTAGATTCCAACATCAGCCGTATCCAAGAATTGTTTATTTTTATCATTTGGTCAATTGGTGTAAACCAACTGCCGCATCATTTCGATACTCTTCAAGTAAAGTGCTACAGTTATTCCTTGACTGGGTACACATTTTAGGCTTGATTTGTAAGGGGATCAAGTGTAGTTACCATTACATAAATTGATAGAGGAAATACTTCAAACAAATCTCTTCAAAATAATATCAGCTGGATGCGGCTGAAGATATACATGGGTAGGCTGAAAAGTAATGCACATATGCTTGTACAGCGCAAACTAAATAACCTCCAGAAGTGCGCTAGGTGGAATATGGAAGTGACATTCCTCCTCTATACGTACGCACAAGTTTGAGGTCGTTGGATTTATCCGGTGTATTTTGAGAAGCGGAAGTATGGAGACGTGTTTTAGTATTATGTAAATGCAAGGTAAACAGCTTTCTGATATTGAATTTTTAACGGCTAAAAAAGTGACTCCTACTGAGATTCATTGTCGTTTAAAGAATGTTTACGGTGACAATGCTATTGATAGGTCTACTGTAAATCGATGAGTAATAAAATTTCATGATTGTGAGACTGGAAAAGTAATAATTGTTGATGAAACACACAGCGGACATCCGATCATTGGAACAGACGATAAACAATACAAACTCGTCAGCGGTTTGATTCAAAATGACCGGCGAATCACTCAAAACCGTATCACAAACCATTTTGGAATATTCAAGGAACATTTCTGCTTCATTATTGAATAATTACGAATCCGTTTAATCTGTGGACGATGGGTACTACGCCGTTTTATAGACGAGATCAAACAGTGTCAGCAACCGTCAAGTCCAGGATTCGAGAAATGCCGGAAAAAAGTTTCAGTTACGTAATGAAAAAACCTGTTACACGTTGGGAGAAATGAGTTAGCCGGTGGTTATGTTGAAAAATAAATATATGGATTTTAAGCTTAAGAAGCGTACTTTAACGTACTTTTTGTCAGATCTTGATATTTGTTTTTTTTCGTATTTTACAAGCATGTGTGCATTACTTTTCAGCCTACCCTAGTACCTACCCTACAGTCCGCGTGTGAGAGTCTCATTTTATGAGAGGTGAAATTTTGAGTATATAAAAATACATCGGTCCAAGAATTTGGGGCTAGCATAATCGTTGGCAGAGAGATTCCATCTTCAAGGTGGGGGCATAAATAGTTATAACTTTATTCATTTGATGAGAAGAAATAGCAGAATTCACAGAACTTAACCTGAACCGACCTATTTCATGAATCTGTCTAAGCACGGGGTTTTCGCGGTTTGAACAGCACTAAATAAGGACCCCGGTCTAAAGAAGGTTAGTCGGCTTCTATGTCAGTCTTGAGCGGCCTAGCAGAGAGTGAGGATGCCGACTCGGCAATGGTCTTCCTTCAGGGTAGACAGGAGGTGCGGAAAGTGCATTGGCGGACGGCCCAAGGTCCCACCCAGCGTCTGACGACATAGATAGCAGAGGTCTGAAGGAGGTGAACCATACACTAGCAACTACTAGTCAGCGGTTAGAAACGAAAGATCAATGCTCACACAAAGTGGAAAATAAGCGCGCAGAAATTGATGTCATGAGGAAACCGATAATTTGGTTTCCAGTATGACTCTCAAGTGTTTGATGTCGTTTTGCAGATGGATTCACTTTCGAATCCCGCCTAATCGACACGCGGTCATCATTATTGCCGCCGATGCACGGGTAATAAAAACCTCCTTCCACATTTCCTTTTGCGTAAACGCCACTTTAAAAAACACAAACACAAATCTCCATTCGTTTCCCGTTATTTTATTTCGGAAAATAACTTACTAACTATGAAAATAATTAAATTAAATAACTATGAAAACGCTTACATTATAAAATAAAATGATTGACAGCCGAAAATAGAATTGCGCCCTTCTGTTCTAAATGAGGGACCAACAGCGCACGTGTGCAATTACTGCCCTAATTCCCCCGATTTGCCAGTATTGGCTTCCATAGACACTAAGCAGAAATAATTATATGTATAACTTCCGAAAAATTAATCACTAATTTTAAGTTTATGAAATATCGTTTCATAACAAAAGCTGGATTTTGTAAAATTTATCCATTTCCACTTATATAATAATAAATCAATCATATGCAATACGTACATACAGTCGGTGACTGCACCGACTATTATGAAATGTAAAGGCCTGAGACAAAAAAATGATGATTTTTTCTTTCTTTTTCAGGGTCTCTGCGTGTGTGAATAGTCGAGTACGTGAATGGTGAGTACTTTGCTCAGTAGCTTGATACTTTTCCACCTCCTATTTTTTATCTTCCATTCTCAAAAATGGGGTTAGCGTCGTTCCACTGGCTCAAGAGTTGCGATATTACAAGAAAATATCACTCTTACAAAACCATCCATTAACTTACTGGATGCACTGAAGAAAATAACTGATTTAAATCAGATGTGCCCAAATAAAAGACAAATTTCTCTAAATGCAGGTGAAATTAATCATACTTTTGTAAAAGCACTAAACCGAAAATCAATTTCATTGGTACTTCTGAATGTTGAAACGTCCATTGCAAAGTGATAGCATAAGTTTTCTCCCAAATCGGTAAAAACCAAATTTATAGAGACGTATCTTTAGCATCTGAGTGGCTATCTAGTGCATGGCACACCTTTGCTGGGCAGTGGCAATAATTCAACTTGTGGCGGCTGACTGCGTCGTGGCGGTAGCGGTGGAGAAAGCGGTGACGGTGGCATGGCGGTGGGATAGCGGTAGCGGTAACGTCCCAAGACATCATGCTCGCTGCATCTGGCGGCCAGCCGTCCAGAAGTCCAGCGGAAGTCCATACCCTCGATTTCAGATGCGTGTATATTTATATGCCTCGTTTCCTGGAATAGATTATACAAATCAGTATTATGAACATATAATGTAGAACTGAACAATTTTCACCGGTTGAATTTCACGTAACACTGTTTTTCACCGATTCGATTTCATAAAATAACGTTGTTTTTCAACATTGTTGGATTTCACATATTAACAATTTTTTTGTGAAATAAAATGGAACATATTAATTAGATCGACTTTTCATAATTAGAATTCTTTTTAATGATTTTATCTACGCTTAGTGAGTCACTTATCACACTTGATTTTATAAAATAAGGTTGACATAGTTTCACTTGCCTCCAGAAAAATCGAATTCTGGTGCTATATTACCGTGTTTGGTGACTAAATGTTAACAACCAGGTCTTCATCATAATTGTTTCATTCACAAAGTACCTTTTTAATACATTGGTACCCATTCCCGCGATGTTGAAACCATTCCTTTTCATCGCGAAAAGAAATATTTATACCGATTTGCATAATGTGTTTCAAGCTGTATCGAAATGTCCACTATCAAAAATGGGAATCAAAATCGAAATAATTTTCAATTAGAGATAAAATGATATTCATCAATTGAAAGATAAATCTAACGCTTAATAAATTGATAAAGCACTCTAAAAATCTGAAATTTTATCAAACGATCGAAAGAGGAGAAGTTTTTCAGAGCATAAACACTTGATCTTCATTTTTATAGAAAAATTTCCGAGAAAAAACAGGTATATTTTAATTATAGGTATATTTTTCTGTTTTCACGTAAAAGAACTTTGAAGCATCAATTATTTAAGGTCCTATTGAACACATCTCAAAAATAGACAATTCATTCAGCGGTCGAACTACCCTTCCCCAATCCCAAGCAACACGAGAAATACTACATAGAGTCAATCAAAAAGTAATTCCTCCTATTTGTTTTGCTCATTTAATTGTCGAGAAATAAAAAATGCAATTACATGAGTTGAAAACCACACTATTGAAGATTAATTTGTTACTTTTAAATATAATCCCCATCCAATTCCACAGCTTTGGTCCATATTTTTACCAGGGCATGTATCGCAGTATTGTAAAAAGGATGGTCACGTCTAGAATACCATCGCCACAACTTTCCCCGTCGATCTCACAGTTTTGAATTTTTTTGTTCTTGATGAGTTTGTGTGATACCATTCGATTGACTGCCTATTTGACTCAGGTTCAAAAAAAATAGCCCATATTTCGTCACTAGTGTTGTGAGGCTATTGTTTTTCTTGTTTCTTTATTCTGGCCGGTTAACTTTCTCAGTACCCACCTTGCGCAAAATAGTTGTCGAATAATCGTTATCACACTGCCTTTACTGAGGAAGAGAATGCGACATCTGTTATCTCTTAACTCGCTCAATGTTGCGTGCAGTCACCACAATCAACGGCTTCCGCTTGTTGTCAGCCAGTGGTGTTTGTCTTTTAGCTTCGTTACAGCGATGAACCCATCGTCTAGAAGTGCTGACATTCACTGTTGTATCATGGGACATAATTTTCAATATTTCATGAATGCGAATGGGCGTTTCACCGTCTACAGTCAAGAATCAATCACAGAACGCTGTTTAAAACAAACATCGATGTCGGCCATTTTGTAAGCGACTGTAGTGCTGCTATCTGTTGGCGCAAAAAGTTACTACTGCAGCAGATTGTAGAAGAAGTTTTGATGAACAGCATCAAATTCAAAATTTTCACTTAATTAACTTTATTTAAGTAGAAAAAAGTAGGAGGCATTTCTTTTTGACTGGCCCTCGTAGTAGTGCTACTTAGTGCCTATATCATATCAGTTCAAGAGATATTAAATCATAAGGCCAGTGATACGAACAATTGCCTCCATCCACTTGCGTCAAGTGTCGAGCTGTAGGAATCTTGATCCGGACCCGTCGGACGAGTAGAGAGATAGGTTGGATCGATAAATTGTTTCCTAAGCAGAGAATACCTACTTACTTGCTTACAGAGCAATTGTTTTTATTTGAAAAAACAAAATTGCATCTAATTTTATTTAGCAAGGGTTTGTAACATTGAGAAATTTAAATTTGATATTTTGATCAGTACTGTAACATTAAATTATCTAATCTGGATGTCAATAAATATCAAAAAGGCTAAGACTTTATCTCGTCAGAACTTTGAACGAGATTATTTTGATCTGATTTCGGAATTTTCTACTCATCCTGAAATCCCTGAATCTTCTTTGTCACTAAGTAGGTACCTAAAAACTTACCCATTTTTTCCATTAAATAAGACTATACTTAGTGTAGGAATTGGATTCAACAATCGCATATGTCTTAAGGTGAAGCTTAATGCTAAATCACTATTTTAGATAAATCTTTACTACGAATCGTTTTACATTATAGGCACAAAAATATCCTATGTTTAAATTGATGCTTTTATCGTTTTCATTTAGTAGAAATAATATAAACTTGTTGATAGCTTTATGAAAAATATAAGCGCAAACCATATAAAAATGTACTTTTTCATTAAGAATGTATGAACGCATGTAAGAAATAACTTTTCAAAAATATAATTTTTTGGCTAAAATTATCTGATAGTTTAGGTATATTATATTTAAGAAAAAACACTCTTGAAACCCCTAGACCAAGCGATTTTTACGCGTGTTACCTATTTTCGTGGCGATATAAGGCACACTAAGAATATATATGGCTTATGGCTTCCTCTTAACCTAAATATATCTCCAAGGGATTCTAGCAACCCGCCGCGCGCCGTCAAAAGTGTTCAATTTCCATTTAAATTTGAAAGCATTCAACGTAATGGTCCGATATTGGGTATATATAGAGAACGTCGATAAGTTTAGTCCGGATCCACAATTCGATACAGATGAGTTCTATCGGAGATCTCTTTAAGGCCGGCAGATTATTTGATGGTTTCAGAGATTATCTCCGGGCTCCGAAGACCCATGTAGTTCCCTAATAAAGGGGAAGATTTGCGACAAAGGGTCGACCAGGAAGCGAATGAACTTGCTACTATTGTATTGAACAAGGACACTGATTACCTTCTTAGTGCCAAGATGGCTTTTCTGTTCGATGGAAAGAGAATGTTATAGCACGAAGACAGTCAAATAGAAGCTCTGCTTTCAATTTGAGTTAAAAGTAATTATTTTAAAAAAATCGCTCGTAACATTCTGTTAGCCTTTTAAAAAACGGAAATTTCTGAAACTTGATGTTAGATATAAATCAATGCGTTTTTAAATAAACTAAAAATTTATCTTTTCAGAAGTTTGAAAAAAATTACTATCCAGAAATTTACAGGGAATTTGCTTCCTTCAGTAGTTCTAACTTAATCGTAAGAAATTAACCAAAAAACCGTTTTTAGCCACGGAGGATGCTTATTATAAAACATTTTGGGCTTTGTGTTTCATCAATGCTCCTTCCAATTTCCGAAGCATAAATTACAACAATGACAAGAGGAGATTAGTTCTGTCACCGCTAAAACCCGGACCCGACTTGGGCTAACGGCGGACCTTGGCAGAGCAGTGACTGACTTTCTTCTCTCTTCTCTCGCCTCTCGTCTTCCGGAGAGATTGGACGTAAACTTTGCACAAACGAAAATTTTGTAACAACAAACATTCCATGATAATTAGTTTAATATTTAAGTTGTTGATCTGTTTTTATGGCAACTTTAACAATCAAGTTGAAGGTTGGAATGGGAAACATATAATTACGTTTTTATGAAATGACACAATGCAGACATTATTCAATTTTATTCAAAAATATGCCCATCATTCATTTAGAAAGAATTAAAAAAATCGTTTCAGACTAGTGTCAGATATGCGAATTGTGTACAAATTTTGAAAATCCTTGGGGACCACGGATTCGGTATGTAATCGGGTGTTTGACAGGTCCATATTTCGGGATCAGGTTGCAAAGAATAAAGTCGAAAACTCTAGAGCTCTCATTAAACCAGAAGGCCTTTTTTTAATATACTAATTAAGAAGTTAACAATCTGGCAAGTTATTAATTAAGAATCATTTTAGTATTTTGGATACAAATCTTTCTAAATATGTCTGATTAAAACGGTGATAACTGACAACGTTGATGCCTAGACATATTATGCAAATCTGAATGACTAGATCGCCGTAATTATTTCTCACTAAAAAAATTCCAGAAGTCCAACCAAGCTTGAAAGAAAGGAGAGGCTACCTAAAAAGGGAGAATTGAAAGACAAACAAGTAATTAGGTACATAATATCTTATTAAAATTTTATATCTGGTCTCGGATTAATAAAATAAATACTTCTTAAAACAAGTTTGTGACTTAGTGGTTTGCATGCAGGTATGCGGGTTCAACCATCCGAAAGCCGTGTTCTCCATTACAATACAAGCTACAGTTTCAGATTTGGTTGTTGGGAGCCATGCGAAATGCAAAATCATGCAAAATCACGCATGTATTTGGTTTTTAAAATTTGATCGCTTAGAATGATTATAAATATTTCAATTAAATACTGCGTGTAGAATATATCTTGGCCTTTAAAAATATCGGTAATTTTTTTTATAAGAATTTTCTCGTGGTTATTTTTGACATCAATGAATACTGCCAGAACTCGATGAATTAGGATTTTAAAGTGAACCTTATGCCGTTCACCTAAGGACTACAGACTTGCCACACCCATTTCGTATCGGTTACGCCCCGCCTGCGACGGGGAATAGAAGTCTTAGACTCCGCTTGATTGCTTGATTCCGTGAAATCAATTATAAATTTCCTTGTCATTAAAATCATCAATGCGTAAAAAAGTAGTTAATGTTTTTTTACAGGCCTTAACGAAATCAACCTGTAAAATAGTCTCAAATACCTATTCCAACCTTTCCAAAAGCTTTTTCTTAAGTATTTTTAAGCCCCTTCCAAAAAAAGACGTGGATTCCGATTTCGATTTTTTTCCTGGACTATTGGATCACCTTAAGAATATTTGAAACATCTTTACTATTTTTTAAATGAAAATTTTAGATTTATGCCTACAACTCACCAAGTTTACAACGCCACATCTTTTAACACCCACCACAGAAATAACAATAAACATCCCACCCCAACGTCCAATTATAACGCAGTAAAAATAATACGAGGGGAAACCGAAGCAATTCGGTTGCTAGGTAAGTTGACATTCAGTAAGACTGTGGTATGCGAACGTGTAGTTCCCGCCGACTTCGGCATGAAGTAATTATGGTACTGCATGGAGTGCACAGTGCATACAGAACACAGCACACGGCAAACAGAACATAGCAACTGCAATATTAGTCCCAGGTCCCGCCAAGGTTGACTAACATAATAAGACACAGACCAGCCGGAATGCATTTACATCCCCGCTCTGGAGTAAATTCCGCTCAAGTTTCACGGAACACCAATCAGGATTATTATTATCGTGAGCTCCACAAATACTTTGAAAACTATCCGGAGTTAAGCTTTCCCGTGCACTGCGGGCCACGGGTGTTCTGCAACTAAACAAACCAGAATTTGCATCAAAATAATACAACTTTTACTGTATGGAAGTACGTGGTGACTACCTACTTAACTGCCCAAATATTATCGTCCGGAGGGAAGCTTAACGTGAAATCACTATTTTAGATAAATCTTCACTAAGTTTACATTATGAATACCAAAGAATGAGTTTTTAATAATTAGAAGCTTTTCCTATGGTTTCGCTTGTTTCGATCCTTATATCGACCGATTATATCTACCACCACAACACGGGCATGTCAGCCTAGCATGGTGGTCGAAAAATCCTCAAATCATGTAACTAACAATTCTCTGAATAAAGAAAAATTACAAAAAATTATTTCAAAAAATATAATATATATAAGCGTACCTATGCTACTAAAAATGTATATTTTTAATTTAAACGCATGAAGGTGTGTAAGAAACAAGTTTAAAAAATAAAATATTGTCTGTGACGGTTTTGCTTGATTATTTTTTTTTCTTATAGAATTAATCACAAAATAAATAAAAACCACTTTTGCGCTAAAATCGACCATTTATAGATTCAGTTTGCCAAGCGATTTTTATGCTTGTTACCCATATTCGTGTTGACATAGACAACAAAAATATACACATTTTTGGCTTATGGCTCTTCTAGTCAAACGTGTGCCCATAAATGGTAAATATTTTAAGGAAAGATAATTTAATGAAACAACGAAGTCAACATCTGATTAAATACTAGTTATTTGAAGTATCGGTACAAGAAAGGTATATACTTGACGGTGTATGATTATGAATAAAGCGTGAATTGTTTGGTGACATAGAGATGTATGTGGATTTTGCCTATTGGGGAGAATTGTTGTGCTGGTCAGTTAGACGGTTTTTTTTCAATATTTCTGAGTTTCACCGTTCAAAAGTTTTCTAGGCATTTAAAAAAATAAAGAGAAGGAGGGCGAATTTATAAATTTATGAACTTCATTAAATTAGGCAAATTTCATTATTGTGTGGAATATTGCAATCGAGTTCAGACTTAGAAGAGATATTTCAATACAATTTTATTATTTCAAAAACATTACAAAAATATGAGAATAGCTGAGATGCAGAGGCGGCTCCTTCCTCAGTGCATTCGTGCACTGCACTTCCAAACTTCGATATCCATAAGAAGTGTAAATTAGTACATCTTCTCACGAAGAATTCCCGCCAATTCGTTACAAAATCCATACCAATTGACTAGACTCCCTTCCATGAGAGAAAGGAATTCGTGCACATTTTGTTATGCCTAGGCGTGACGTCACATGAAAGTATATTTCTACTGGGGTCATCTCCAGATGCTGAAGTGCCCGTGCCCGTGAATTGAGCATGACAGGGATAGACCCATACGAAGATTGACGTGTGAAAGCAGAGAAGACATATGGTGCTTGCGTGCATTGCCGGAGCAAATGACAAAACATTAAACTTGCGTAATGTGGTCCCGAACCTTTGGAATGAAACAGTTATGTTTAACGAATTTAGAACTAATTTACAATGTTATGTTTTAACGCCATCGGTCGCCAGCCTGGCGCAGTGAGTATTTTTTCGGTATTGACAGCATTTAACGTTTTTCACAAGTTTTATTCTGTAAAAAAACTTATTTAAAATGAGTGCTACTGAAAACATTGCGATTAACGTCGAATTTATCAAATGTAACTTAGTGGAGTGTTTTAGTGAAACGGTTAAACTTTTAAACATAATTTGTAGGTACTATTCCAATGGCAACTGTTGAGTGCGAACGGTGTTTTTCTACGTTAAAACATGTAAAAACATTTATGAGGAACACTGTGTCCCAACATCGTCTTCATGCTTCGGCTTCATGCAATGATGAGCATCGAAAAAAGTTTGATATCTTCCTTACCAGACATTAATAATCGTGTCATTAAAGTATTTTCACAAATGAAAGAACGACGAATGGATTTTCTCTACAAGTGAAGGTTTGTACTAGGTATGTCGCTCCCTTTAAATCACTTTATTTTCCCATGTTAATGCTACCATTTTTTTGTGAAATGCACTGCTCGCAAATTTTGTCACGGGCCGCCTCTGGTTGCTGCCAGAGCAAGCCAGAATGTACTGCGACGAGCTGCTCGCCTGCCGAACCGCCACCCGAATTGAATTTTTTTCACAGTGAATCGCTTTACGCGCTTTCCTTGGACAACCGTTTAACGAACATATTAACTTACTTTTAAAGTCGGTATCCTTCTTCTTATTCCTTCAGTCTCAATTTGGGAGGCGGGAATTGGTACCGCCGCCCCGGGAACCTTTATCGGATAACCAACACCTCTACCATAGGCACCCCAAGTGGTTCGCTACGTTTGGTGATTTAGCAGGGGTTCCCGGGCTCATGGGGTTAGGTTTGTCTAGGTCTTGGAGGCGGATGACCAGGACACACTGAACCCCAGATTCCTACCCAGAAACCAATTAAACTGTTTTTCTTCCCAAAACTCTCCACTCCTTCCCTTAAAAAAAACCCTCCACACAGCATCGCCATAGATAAAATAGGCCCGGAGGGAAATCATTTTTTCAGGGCCTCCTGTGTGGAGATCATTTTAAAAAAATCCCGGCGTAAATTTAATTAATTCGTTGAACAAAAGGTTAGAAAAGACCGGTTCAGTCCTTAATGAGAAAAAACTGATCCTCCACGGAGCAGGAGGTGCTACTTTGCCCAAGTTAACGCTTTTGTATGAAAAGATTCTGGCTTGTCGACGAGCAATTGCTCAACTGCTTTGACGATACCCAGATCAACTTTGCGTAAAAAATTGAATTGGAATTACAATGGGACTTACAATGGGTGCAGCAAAATTGGGCAACCTGTCGTACATCCAATTTGACAATACCGCTGATTAAGGATATGTTCCCTAACAAACTGGAATCACAAAGAAGCTAAATCAGCCCTGACTTGACATTCCCTGAATGTTTTAAATGGGGTTATTTTAAAAGTCGGGTAACTTGATTAAACCAACCACCATATGGCAACTAAAGACGAATACTCCTCAAGAGATCAATCGACTTCCAGCACGCTTTGGGTCAATCTTGATGTGTTTTTTTACATTAGCTCCACACAGGAGGCCCTGAGGAAAATAATTCTCCTCAAGGCCTATGTCATCTTTGGGGATGCTGTGTGGAGGGTCTTTTCAGGAAAGGAAGAAGACGAAGTTCTGAGAAGGAAAAGGGTATAAGGGGTGGGTAGGAATCTGGGGGTCAGTGTGTCCAGGAGTGACGGACGTGTGAATCCATTCTCCCACTGCGGTGCAAGGCGACGTTCCGAGAGAGTACGGCTGGAGAAGTCAAAAGAGACTCCCTCAACCATTCTCTCCCGATCCGGCCTGCCATTTAGCTGGTGGGTAGACGCATTCACCGCCAAGACCCGGACAAACCTCACCCCATGAACCCGGCCACTCCTGATAAGTCATCAAGTAGCGAATCACTTGGGGTGACCTATGTTAGAGGTGTTGGTTATCCAAGAAATTGTTCCCGGGGCGGCTGTACCCAAGCCCGCCTCCCACATTGTTGCTAGATTTAAGGTTTGCCAGCAGCGCAATGGTGGATATATAAACGATATTATTTTTAAATACATTTCCTGTTTGTCTACTTAATAACATTCATTTTCATAAAACTTATATCGCATCCATATTAAAATCATAATTTTCATACTGAAATAACGAGACAGATACCAACTCTTTTTTTTAATTCAGTTTATCTCTGCATTACCAACCTATTGTTTGAGGTAGTCAATATAGTGGAAGAATATACTATAATGAAACAGCAGAGAGGTTTTCGATAGACTGACGTTTATTGTACACAGTTACAATGGTTGTATCCTAGATGGCGTTAGTTGTAACATATTATTTTGTTATATTCTAACACCCTCTCGTAACAAAATAATCCTAATTTCATCTCAACAAAAACAACAAGATTTAAACTTCCGATATGCCCATTGAACTTAAAAATTTATAATGTTTATTTATACACAGACTTTTCGTCAATAAATCAGCTGGCATATTGGAGGTTGATACATATTCAAGATTCACCTTATTATCAAATACACATTCTCTAACAAAATGATGTCGCACATCAATATGTTTAGTACGTTTATGAAACAATGGATTAGCAGCCAATTAAATAGAACTTTGACTATCACTATACAAACATACAGGTGTATTTTGATTGATTTATATCAAATCTGACAATAAACTCTTTAAGTAAATAGCCTCTTTGCAGGCTTCGGATAAAGCCATATACTCCGCTTCTGTACTTGACAAAGCAATTGTTCTTTGTTTTCTGGATTCAAAATAAATGACACATCCTGACATTATAAAGCAGAAACCAGTATATGACCTTCTATCTAAGGTACATGACGCCCAATCCACGTCCACAAAATCATGTAAAGGGAAATCATTTTTCTCATAAACTAAACCATAGCTTTTAGTTTTCTGTAGATATTTTAACAATCTTTTTAAATGTTTCCAATGAGTTTCATTATAACAGTTATTATACTGACTTAAATAACTTACACTATAAGCAATATCTGGTCTTGTCAATACAGATAGGTACATAAGACTTCCTATCAACTGTTGGTATGGATATTTTAAAATATCAACATTATTATTTAAATCTTTCTCCAACTTTAAATAAACTTCCATAGGGGTTTCTGAAGTATGCCAATCTGATATATTGAACTTATTTAAAATATTGTTTACAAAATGCTCTTGGTCAACAGTAATACAATCTTTTTGAGCATTTACTAGCATTCCAAGACACTGTTTAATCTGACCTAAATCTTTTATCTTTAATTTATTGACAAGTTCAGTCTTTAACAGTTCATAATAGTTTTCTGAGTTATAAAATACAAAGAAATCATCCACAAATAATGCAACAAATATTTTAACATCATTATTACTTTTTATAAACAGACAAGGTTCATATTTGGATTTTTTGTAACCTAAATTCAATAAACATTCTTCTACTATGTTAGAATATCTTAAATATAAACGCCCTTTATATTTAAGATATTAGAAATGTAGAAAGAGCTCACGCTGCGGTGAAAGACTTCTTTGGGATGAGAGTTGGAAAGGGTAAGGCAATAGAAGGAGAAGACGGCAAAATACTTTTCGAAAATGACCAAATAGGAGAGAGATGGAAAAGATATCTAGAAATGCTGTACAATGGAAAGGCAAATACTGAAAACGAAACATTGATAGAAAAAAAAATGAGGTAGACGCAGATGATTTGGGAGATCCAATCACTAGAGAAGAGTTTGACCTCGCACTGAAAAATCTCAAAAACGGGAAAGCACCCGGAATCGATGACGTTCCGGCTGAACTCATTAAGCCAGCAGGAAAAGGAACTACAGATGCCCTGTTTAAAATGATACAGACAATGTATAAGACTTGAGAGATACCGGAGGATTTAGAGAAATGCCTAATTGTCGCATTACCAAAGAAGACAGGCACGACGAAATGTGAACAACACAGAACTCGTAGCCTAATATCCCATGCCTCAAAAATATTGACTAATATCATTCTAAAAAGAATCGAACCAAAAGTAGAGAACATCCTTTCCGGAGACCAGTATGGCTTTAGAAGAGGTGTAGGAACCAGAGAAGCAATATTGTCGCTACGAATACTACTAGAAAAAAGAATAAAAAGAAACCAAAACACATTCATCGCATTCATAGACCTGGAGAAGGCTTTCGACAAAGTAGAATGGAAAAGACTCTTTGTGATTCTGAAGAGAATTGATATCAAATATAGAGATAGACGAATAATCCAGGCGCTATACAAGTATGAGGCCGCTATAATTAGATGTGACAATGATACAAAAGAAGCCAGTATAAGACAAGCGGTGAGACAGGGATGCTCTCTGTCACCTGTTCTTTTTAACGTTTATATACAGAGTGCGATTGACGACTTGAGAGAGAGAATGAGTCACAGAAAAGGTGTAAAGATACACGGGCAGAAGGTGAATGTGATAAGATTTGCTGACGATATTGCTTTGGTTGCTGAAAGTGAAGAAGAACTGCAAGAGGTCTTAACAACCATGCAAAGCATTCTTCAAAACTACTGCCGTCATTTGTCCTGTCCACTAGCCCCCAAATGAATTGTTTTCCATTGGCCGAATTCCAGCGTTTCCTGAATCTTGCTGGTACTCATAGGAAAAGGCAGCCTCGCCTGTTTGCCCTCACGGCATCCTGTACAGCTGGATTTTTCATTTTCACCAATTTTTTCTTGAAATGTCACCCCTTTATCTGCTCCATTCTTCATCTTGCCTAGGTCATTATTATTCATATGACCTAGTCGCCAGTGCTGAGCTGTACTCGAAGTCTTCACTGTCGCCGCTAAAAGATGCTGAGACTTCACGATGTTCAATTTGTAAACTGCATTTTCTAAGTTTGCTTTAACAATACAAACATTTCTTGAGTTGTAAATAGAACATCCTAGTTCATTAAATTTCACTTTTTTTATTTTTGTTTATTTTTGTTTTTTCATTTTATTTATTTTATTTTATTTTATATATTCAATAATTTTATTATTAAATAAAGTGTTTTTTTTTTTTAATTTTAATAATAAAATTATTGAATATATAAAATAAATAAAAATTAAAATGGAGTTCTACAAATTAAACTTGATAACAATAAATATCACTTTGTTGCCATTTGCAACGATTCTACTCACTGACAGCAAATTTGTTGCGAGGCTAGGTAGGTACATATAAAACATTGTTTACATCTAGTTTATATTTCTTGTTTCCCACTGCAGTCGTTATTTTTAAGTCTCCGGAACATAAAACTTCCATACTAGTTTGGTTTGCCACAATAATTTCTTTAGTTTTCGGTTGGTATGAAATATTTGACAACATATTTTCATTTGAAACTAAATGAGTACTGGCACCACTATCAATATACCAGTCTTTTTGACTGAATTCATGTGTCATGAAAACTGCACTAAATGCATTCGTATCATTCCCTTTAGGACAATGACTTTTATAATGCCCAATCTGTTTGCATTTATAGCAATGAACCATTTTTGATGATCTGACATTTGGGTTGTCAGAAGGTTGACAATATTGTTTATCGTTATTGTCGTGATGCTTCGTAAATTTTCTGCTGCCGCCGCCGCCGCTGCCGCCGCCGTTGCTGCGTCTCTGAGAATTTCCAACGACGAATGCATCCTTCGATTTATCCTCAGAATCCGTGCTCATATCCAACAATTTTGTTTTTATAGCATCTGCACTCATTTTCATATCGGAGTGTTCAATGGCCATTAACATTGGGCCATACATCTGCGGGAGTCCTGCAAGAAGCAATGAAGCGATCCATTCATCGTTTATTTCGAAACCCGTACCTCTCAACTTCTGGGCTGTTTCCACTAATTGAGTGACGTAATTAGACATACAATTGCAAGTCTCCAAGCGAATCGATATTAAATTCTTCAGTAGACTGATTCTGCGTGTGCAACCGGAGTCGTCGAACAAGCATTTCAATTTCTTCCGTACACTTTGCACTGTAGTTTCGCCTTTAATATAGAAATACAGAGATGGATCAATGGTCATTATCAGCTTTGCTCTTGCTTTTCTGTCGTCTTTTTCAGCTAACACCTGCGTGCTATTCAAATCCACGCCTTCCAGGATGAGGAAATTTTCAACTGCGAAAGACCAATCGTCGAAATTCTCACGCCCTTTCAACCTGGGAACGTTTACTGAGTAATTCGCCGACATTTTTCCATACTGTGCACGATCAAAAAGTTAAAAAATATATACTAATTGCGTATTCTGCACCGGAATGGTTCACTGGGCCCATAACCTAATGAAACAGCAGAGAGGTTTTCGATAGACTGACGTTTATTGTACACAGTTACAATGGTTGTATCCTAGATGGCGTTGGTGGTAACATATTATTTTTTTTATATTCTAACAAGTATCGCCCTGGTGAGGGAACACCATTCAGAATTGAAACGTTGCTTGAAATGGATTTAACCGTGTTTGGTGACCAGATCTGATAGCCCGGTACTTCCCCAACTTCCTCTCCCATATCTCCTTCCCCTCCCCACTACCTACAGCCTCACAAAATACCCCGATTGGGGATGCCATAGTCTCACTGGCTCCAGACGTGAGCAATTGGGACTCTTGTGTGGTATTCATTAAAAAAATATATACATTTGAGATTTTATCAAAATGAAAAAAAATATGCCACAATGAACTCATACATCTCTGAACACAAATAATTAATGTATAATGCTTCAAAAGCTTGAAATGCTTCATATTCTAAACACCATTAATAAAAATGTATCATCATTCATTCCACACAAGCGGCCTTCAGTAAAATAATGCTGTTTGGATGGTCTTTATTGGAAAGGAAGGAGAGTAAGTTGGAAGGAAAAAGGCATGAGGGGTGGGTAGGAATCTTGGGGTCAGTACGTCCAGGAGTGACGGACTTCTGCATCTATCCCTCCCACTGCGGTGTCTCTCCCGATTCGGCCTACCTTGCAATCGGTAGGCAAAAGCATCCATCGCCAAGATTCGGATATACCTTACCCCATAAACCCGGGCACCCCTGCAAAGTCACCAAACTGGCCGTTTTTGACGATTCATTGGATAACCATACCCCTGCCATAGGTCACACAAGTGCAAGCTATATTTGACGACTTAGTAGGGGTGCCCAGGTTTACGGAGTGAGATTTGTCTACTTCTTGACAGAGCGGTTACGTCTGCCCACCAATGTGGCGGACCAGAACGGTAGGGACCGGTTGCGGGAGTCCCTCTGACCTTTCCAGCCAAACTCTCTCGACCCATTGACTTGCAACGCAGTGGAAAGGGTGGATGGATGAATATAAATACCCTCCACATGGCATCCCCAAAGATGACATGAGACACACGTGGAATTAGGTCTGTAGGAAATTATTTTCCTCGGGGCCACCCGTGTGAGGTTAATCTTTCTTATTATAAACGCGAAAATTTTTATGGATGTATGTGTGTTTGTTACTTTTTCACGTGAAAACTACTGGATGGATTTTAGTGAAACTTTCCAGTAATATAGCTCATACATTATAATAACATAATGGCTATACTTTAGCTTGAAAGGGGAGACGGGAGGGGAACGGGGACGCACGGGAAAGGTGATTCAAGGAGAAACAATGTATAATGGTCAGTGGTTGAGTGGGCATAGCGCTTGGGTCCCACCCGGGCGTCGCATGTTCGATTCCTCGGCTGGCTAAGTCCTCCATCACAACACAAGCAACATTTTCGGCTTTCTGTGGTGGTACTAGTAGGAGATTTTCAAACATTGTTGGGTTATTCGTAACCCGGGATGTGTGTCTTTCTAAAAAAAAAAAAATTCTTTGACTGTGGCATTACAACGCATGCCGGAAACCAGCTAGTGTTGAAATAAATAAGGAATTTTCATTGAAAAAACATGTCAAGAATCAAATAGTTAGTTCAACGACAGATAACTTTCATGGGAATTATTCAAATGGATGTCATTAAAGTATATTTAGATTACAGAACTCAGAATAAATTCATCGTTACGTCACTGAATGAGATATTTCCAGAACAAACATCAGCTTTCAGTTGACTGAGAGGGATCATTAAGAGCGAGCAACTCTGTGCAGGAAACTGTAGTTTTTATAAGCGTGTCGCATCTGGTTTTAATGTCAACCTCAATATTAAATTATTCACATCTGGCGACAACTTCCACTTGGGTGGCGCATTGTAAACTTGTTCCGGGTATCTTTTACAGGCCATAAGTTAATACTGTATTCACTGTGTAGGTGGGAGGTTAGAAATGGGGAGCTTTTCTATTACAGCTTTGGTTACTTATACTCTCGTGAGCGGGCCTTTTGAATTCAGAACTTTATGAGAAATAAATTAAAATACCTACATTATTAGCGAAAAATTGATATTAAAAAACTCGTTGTGGCATCAGTTTTGGTGTTAATATTTTAGTTCCTCGCTTTCATTTCTACTTAATGATCGGTACACTAGTGTAAATTTCTCCAAATTAAAAAATAAAAGTATTTTATAATACATAGGTATATTCTTTAAAGGCAAACACATGAAATTGTCTACATATCAGTCTAAATCAATACATCCCATGCACGTGGCAAATAAATAACCAAAAATTCCATATACCCATTATAATAAACAATGTTGAATGAATGTCAATTTCTAGCATTTGTATTTAACAATGGGGTATTTCCACGTTTTTTTTTATTGCTTAAAAAAATTAAGCAAAAAATTACGATGATTATAGCATTTTTGTTTTATTTTTACAGCGAGTTAAAGTTTCCCATTTTTGATTTACCGCTAAAACGATATTTTGGGGCGTGGCTATCGTGTGACGTCATGAGTGTGGACGCTCACTGACAGTGTTTATTTATGCTGGCCCAGCTGAGCATAGCTTGTGACGTCATAATCCCATTTTCCAACCATGGGCCGTTCTGATGTTGTTAGTTTTAGATCGTTATTAAAATCAATAATATTTAAAAACAAACAATTTTAGTATTACTAATAAAATCAGAAAAATGATCTTTTAATATTACGTACATTTTCAACAGAATCCCTCATTTGTAAAAATACGCCATTTGTATTAAAAATAGTTACCTAGTAATTATTATTTTTGCTTGGATCAGTGGCCCGACGGAATTACCATTGTCTCTCCATTCCCAGAGATATATTTACTATGAATTTTGAATTTAGGCTTATAACTAACTAAAACTAACTAACTAACCTTCAAGCCGCGTCTCCACAGGGGTAGGCAGAGAGGACGGACTGCCAAACAACTTGATCTTGGCACACACTTCTTGCCTCGCTCACATTCACACATCGTCTCATAAATGCTTTTCTATTATTCTGATGACATGGCCCGACTCAAGTATCTGATGCACTTTGTCGTACTTCTCGGGCGTGCCCGACTTCTTCTACCATTCACATTTGCATATATTCTCCTTACACTCCTTTCCTCGTTCATTCGCTCAAAGGTATGCCTTAACCGTCCCTTTCTTAATCTTACTCATTAAATGAGCGATGGATGCAGGTGATGAGGCGACCTCCCTGATGGACGATCCATAAATATTATTTTTTATTTCTGTTTAATTTTCGTTTCATTTTATTTAATTTTTAATTTTATGCTTACCTTTTTTTTATTTATGTTCGAATTTTATTTTCATTTTATGTTTTTATTAGGTACCTACCTGATATGTAATCATTTTTTTTTGTTTGTTATTTTCGATTTTTTATTTACTTTGTAGAATATTATTTTACTATGGTTTATGTAATATAGCAGACTGGGGTTACACTATCCTCCCAGTTCTGCTGGAATAAAAACTTAAACAAAATTACGCTTACAGACATCATCAGCCTTACATTCTTTGCATATTGAGGCTTATATTGTATTATTAATTTAATATTTTCTCTGTACTTTTTTTATCAAATTTATCCATCGTGCAGAAAAACATTTTGCATTATGTACAAAGTTTTTAAAAATTAATTGTAGACCATAACGTGTGTATTTGTTTGATCTTTATTACTCCACAATGTGAATGAAGGCTTCACATTACCTCGTAAGTTAATGTTGGCAACTCAAGTCTTAGTTGCGAGTTCGTCTAAGTTAGTTGAATTACTTGTACCTGTCCCTTCCCGTGATAAGTTAGCTCCGGCTCATATGACGTACAAGTACAAGAACAAGTCTCTGCAAACTTTTTGTACAAGTCAAACATGCAGCGTCTATCCAAGAATTCAGGGATTGTATCAATATAATATCAAGTTCTGAAACACATATCAACGCTCTCAGACGAAAGTCTAGGAAGATATGCTATTTAATACGACACTATACCCTAAAATATATGCAGAATTTTAACGACGTAAGTAAAGAAGCCAAATTGTAAAAAACGTACAAATTGCGACTGAAATTGACGCCAAATTGTAAAAAACGTACAAATTGAAGCCAAAAGTACAAATTGCGACTAGCGACCCATGTATTGAACGGACCTACTGTCGAATTTGCCCTATCAAAGAAAATAAGAAAAATGTAAGAAGGAATCAGAAGTTAAGAAAGCGTGTAAACAAATATGCGCCCGCGGCACGGGTATTGGACGGATGTAGGTCGAATTCCCCCTAACAGGCCTGGAGATTCGACCTTTCCGCTGGGTTCATTTTAATTAATTCTGAAGAACGTGTTACTAATATTTAAGATGTTTCTATATGAATACCTCCCAAAGTTATTAATTCATAGTCTAGAAAAATAAAATCTGGTCCTCACCGCTTACTTTAGTAATACAACGTATTACAATGTTTAAAGGCGTTGTGCGTTAAAAAAATGAAGGCAACTTACTGATTTTATTATTTTAAAATATAAATAACTCGCATCCCTTGTCAGGCATGGAAAAAAATGATAATTCAATTACGAATTCGCCGAAATAAATTAAAATGTGAGCCTCGGGCAAACCCCCGCTAAACGTGGTTATGTCTCGGAGAAGAATTTGATTTCCAGTATAGTTCTTTTTATGTGTTGTGCGTCTTGATCAAAACATTTCTTGTAAAACTTGTAAAATTTGAAAACAAAGTTCTTCTTGTGGTACGTACCTTATCATAGATGAATTAACAATTCAATTTTGCGGCTCATTAAATACAATAAATATCATTAAAGAAGACTATAATACGAACAATCTAAATGAAAATATGAAAGACAACAAAACACAGTAAAATAAAAAGATAACGATAATATATTTTCGTTTAGATTGTTAGTGTTAAGTATCTTCTTCTTCAATGATCTATCACATTGATGGGATTAACCTTCACAAATTTTAATTGAAATTCCAATAATTTTCGAGACATGTTCTTCAGAAAGTGCGTAAGTGTTTCTACCGATGGAACGCACTAAAACAAACCGTCTTATTATCATCAATTTATTATAATTCAATAAAAATACTTTCCCTTTGCCTTCAGCTTATTTTGTATCAGCTGAACAATACTACTCGGTGATCTCCACGAACACCAAATTGATAAAGATAAATGGTCTAATTTTCCTTAATATTTTTATTTAGTTCTTAGTTAGTTCTGATAACAATCAATTATAGGTACTGATGCTAATGTACCCATCAGCTCTAGCCCGACTTATCTCAATAATTAAAGTAGCTCGTATTTAAAGCAAAACATAAAAAGAACAAATAAAACCGTCTCATTGGAAAGTCTGCAGATAGCAGTTATTTTAGGAAATGGCCACTTCAATATTTATTTATTTATTTATTTATTTATTTACGGACCAATAGTCCATTAACAATATAATATTATAACACGAATAAAAAAAGAGAGATGACGATGACATATAATATAAAAGTACCTATAGAAGATAGAATAATATAAATACATTAAATATAAAAGTACATAGGTAGCTTGAAGATGGATTTAAAAAGACTAAAAAATCACATCGCTTATCGACTGCCGAAAGTCATTTAGACTTACACCAAAAAATTCAGTGCTTTGATTTGCGTTGACAAGTCTCGACATTATTGATAAAGGATAATGATATTTATAATTAGTAGAATTTTGATTGAAGATCAGCAATTCATTATTTCGGAGTCTATGGGAAGGGATGTTGAACTGGAAGAGTTGTAACAAAGCAGGTGTGTCAGTAATACTGTTGATAATTTTGAAAATGCATATTAAATCAAAGTCCTTTCTACGTTTTTCTAAAGAAGAAGTAAACATAATATATAAGTTACATCTCACAAATTAAAGGTCATGACCAAAGATATTAGAAACCCAAGATATGCTATAGGCAGTTTGAACCCTTTAGAACTGCGTTACCTCGTGTCGCCGATATTGCTAACCAATACTATTACACACCTTCGCTTACGCTAAAGTATCCGCCCCTTTTCGAACTCACACTTGAAACTTGTCGTTTTCGTTGGCACTATTACTTAGGACAGATTTCTATTCGTACACGCATCGGCTGCATTCGCAATTAGCTATACATTCAAATGAAAACGAATAAAGATTGCAACAATATAAATCGACAGCAATCGGTATTTTAATTTTAAAATTATTCCAGTTGAGATTTGGATGAAAAATTCTTATTCTCAGAACCGATAAACCGGAATAAGTGTGATCTATTCTCAGAACCGATAAATCGTAATGAGTGTGTCCAAATCGTAACGTGTCCCATTCGTAACAAATCCACATCAATTGTTTCTAATCTATTTAGAATTTTAACAATTTTTGGTTTTGTTCAATAATATTAATCACAATAACATTCAAATTGTGCTTTTGTTGTAAAAATCAATAAAAATAAATTCTA
The DNA here is from genome assembly GCA_917563855.2 of Limnephilus lunatus. Taxonomy (NCBI): domain Eukaryota; kingdom Metazoa; phylum Arthropoda; class Insecta; order Trichoptera; family Limnephilidae; genus Limnephilus; species Limnephilus lunatus. The sequence goes on along the minus strand of OU830597.1, from coordinate 64,121,783 downwards.
ATTTTTTACTTATGTTAATTTATTTTGTATTTGAGTACTTCACAAGAGTCCCATGCATCTGTGTACTATCCCACTCTGAATGCTGTCTAACAGCCATCTCATCTTAAATATGCTTTGTAAAAACTAAATAGAAAACACATCGAAACATAGTATGACCGGACAGTAGTTGAGTGGGCATCGTGTTTGGGTCCCACCCAGGCGTTCCGTGTTCGATTCCTCGGCTGGCTAAGTCCTCCATCACGACTCAAGCAACATTTTCTGCTTACTGAGGTGGTGGTAGGAGATTTTCAAATATTGTCGGGTTATTCGTTACCCGGGAATGTTTGTCTTTCATTTAAAAAAAAACGAGTGTGCTTTAGACCACACGACTGAAGTAAAACTTCACTAACTTATAAAAGAACACATGACATTGGGGTGACATTGACATTGAGATTGGGGTGACATATAACATTGGGGTGACATATGACTATGGGGTGACCTGTGACCCTGGGGTGACCTAAAACTGTGGGGTGACCTATGACCTTGGAGTTACCTACTACCTCGGGGTGACCTACTACCTTGGGAAGACCTACGACCTTGGGTTAACCTATGGCATGGTTATTCAACAAATGATTCCTTGTGCTCGCACCTCTCCATAACACTTCGTAACGCATTTACCAGCTTACTCCCTAAGTCAAGCGTGCATCAAGGCCCGACCATTCACCTCGCCCTATCACCGTTCGCATCACACTTTTCGTAACATCACTCTTTTCGTAACGCATTCACCAGCTTACCTTCCAAGTCGAGCGTGCGTAAAGAAGTTTTACTTCAACTTCTTGGGGAGTAAGCTGGCGAATGCGTTACGAAAAATGTTATGGAGAGGTGCGAGCAAAATGAATCATTTGTTGACTAACCATGTCATAGGTCACCCCAAGGTCATAGGTCACCCCACGGTCGTAGGTCACATCAGGGTCATAGGTCACCCCATGGTCATATGTCACCCCAATTTCATATGTCACCCCAATGTCTTTTTTGTTATGCTTCTCCCCGTCCCGCGAACCCCCCCCCCCCCCCCTTCATCCCTCTCTCACCCCTGCCAACCCCCCCCCCCTTCGTTTCCCTCCCCCACCCCCGTTATCCTCTCCCTGTCGGATCAGTCGTCCCGGATTCCCTTCCCCTACTCCTTCCCTTCCTGCCGCTTAACTTTATGATTTGCACACATTTTTCAAACTGATCACGCGTCAAAAAATATACAAATTTCATAACGCCAGAGATTACCGTTAAATGTATATAAACCTTCACGAACGTGCCCACACCAAAATACCAAAGTTTCATCCCATTCGGATGTATGGTAAAGGAAATAATTTCATAATGCTAGAGCCCACTGTTATACTCCTATATATAGAAACCTCCGCGGGCTCGGGCACAAAAAATCAGCAAAGTTTCATTGAAAATCGGATAAATGGTACACATGCGAAACAAACAATTAATTTTTTTATAAAAAATAAAGATTTGAAAAGAAAAGCATGGCATTTTTTTCTACCACAAATCAGCATTGACACAAAATTATCTACAAAAAAAAATTCAAAAGAAATAATATGTTTGTATATGTATATATTTTTTTTTACATAGCCCTGCTAATTTTACGAAATATCGATAGTCGGTTTTTAAAAGAATTCGCGTCCCCCTCACTAGCTTCGTCATGGCGGCGATGTTTGCTTGGCCGGGGCCTTACGTCAATTATAACTTTGAATAATCATTAAAAAATTATAACTCACTTTAATTTTGTACTTAGCGGTGAAATAAAACTCAATTTATCTTGAAGTTCACATTGCTTGTCGTATTTTTACATAGTTGCATTGAACAAGACGGCATTTTGAATAAAACGGGCACAAACCGTGCTCGGTTACGACAAAAAATCAAATAAATGAACGAATTCTTTCCGTATTCATACTACGCGTATTACGCCGTAGTCCGCCCACGGTCTGGCGGCCAACGTAGCATATCTCCCTTTGTTTCTATTATCTGTGGTCATGACCAAAACAATGGAAATATAATTATAATAGATTTTAGGATCGCTTTTGAGATGTTTCAATTTTTATTTGGGATTTTTTTTATTAGGGTATAGTAATTTTTTTTAATAGCACCTCAAAAGAGTCCCAGCTGCTCCCATCTAGAGACAGTGAGACTATGGCATCCCCAATCGGGGTATGTTGTGAGGCTGAAGGTAGTGGGGAGGGGAAGGAAATTGGGGATAGGAAGATGGGGAACTACCTGACTATTCAGATCTAGTCACCAAACACGGCTAAGCTATTTCAAACATCCGTAATGGTCACCATTAGCACTACTTGAAGCATCCTAGCAATTTTATTATTAAAAAAATTCCAATGGGGTCATAAAAGCTAGTAGCAAGCACTTCTTGTTTATTAACCTTTAACTGCTGACGTTGGGGGCCGCTCTGTTCTAGCAACAATAATAATATCAAAATACTCTCCTCCCCCGCGCGCGACGCATACGCCGCTTCCAGTAGCTTCGAATTTACTGACGCCAGAACCGTGAGAGGTGGTGTATGTGTTGGCACGCTTAATTTCTCTAAATAATTTTTTTTTTTTTGTGGGCCTCTCTGATCCATCGTCAGTACCTACTAAAGTGACCTTTTCTGGGACTTGATATGCCGACATCTGATCATCCAACACTTCCAGAAGTAGAAGAAGAAGACTTAAAACTAAGAAGAAGATGTCACATGTGTCCACCGAAGCTTCAGAATAAGTCTATACATTTTTGTGTGTAAAAAACATGTTCGTCTTCAATGCGCAAAAAAAGTTTGCGCCGACTGTGTATAATTTGTAAGATTTGATGCCTTGCAATTTTATATTATTTATTTAATTACTAAAGTTGATTAACGATGTAACTCAAATTGACACTTTTTAATAAACAAGGTGTCAAATGTAACAATACAACTATTAATAAATAAAAAACAAGGGTCTCCAATTTTACACAGTTTATTTTTATCATCTCCTAATGTTATAAAATCCACATAGAATATTTTGTATGTGCAACGACAATTTGCTTTATTTATAGCAGTCCAGTAACTTTGTCGCCTGAATGTATGGGGTAGTATGCGTTAAATCCGGTAGTTCTGATTTTTTGCAGACTTATTTATAATGTTGGCCTAATGAATAATCCAAGTTTTTGACGTCGAGCGCCGAACGCAACTTTGTCAAAAATCAATAAAACCGCGAAAAAAACATCATTTTTTCAAATTTTGGCGATTATAACCCTAAAGGACTAGTTTTTGAAAAAACTTTTTTATGACGTTTTTAAAGTAGACTAAATTATCTACAATATTATACTAGAATTGTCTCTGTAGATCCAATATTTTCCTCAAAGTTTGTGACCTCGATCGCAAACCGCGAAAAAATCTTTTTTTTTTCAAATTTCGGCAATTATAACCCTAAAGCACTAGTTTTTAAAAAAACTTTTTTAGAACGTTTGTAAAGTAGACTAAATTTTCTACAAAATGATACTAGAATTGTCTCTGTAGACTTAATAGTTTCCGAGATTAAGCCTTTCAAGTTTGTGACCTCGCGCGCAAACCGCGAAAAATTCGTTATTTTTTCAAATTTTGGCAATTATAACCCTAAAGTACTATCATTTTTTTTAACTTCACAATGTTTTGCAATTCTGTTGTTCTGAATGAATTTAGACCCTGATTATACTATCGAAGCCCTGTACTTTTATGATGGGATGATGATTTTCAAGCTAAGCTACGAATAATGAAGTAAAAAAGATATAAAACAAAGTATTTTCTTATTATTTTTTTTATTTATTTAAAAATATAAGTACAACAAAAGTTAACAAGTTTATTTGTTGGGAAACTGAGTTATATTCAAAATCAAAAAATTAAATTAATTTAGCCTTCTTGGAAGGTCCCGGTTGAGGTTCGTCCGTATCTGGATCGACGTATTGGGAAGGCATGAGATGGTGATTAATCGTCGACGTCTTGTGCCTACAAGTCATCCTCCATTTCGAGATCGGACAGATCGTCGCCTTCTGGGATATCTATTACTTCAACATCAGGTATATTGCCACAAGAGGCCCCGCTACAATGCCTGCCGACTGATGAGCATTTTCATCTTGCCTTCCTGCAGCTGCACGCGTTTCTACAACCCTTCGTGCAGCCGCAAGAAATCATCCGCAAGAGGTGTTGTGGGGCTGCATCTCTGGTCATCATTTTGGGGTTGAGGCCTTGTGGCGTGGATATCCACCCTCTGGAGAGAGGGTTCAGTGTGACTTCCAACCACGCCTGAACCTGTAAGAAGATTGTACCTGAGAATAGAAAATGATGATTGATATGTAACTGATGCAAGGACAAATTTTAACCTGATGGTATGTCCGCAAGGAGTGAAATCGAGCAGAGTCTCGTGTAGGAGGTAACCTGGCTAGATTGAAGCGACTGGCGAGTAGTTGGTACCGCAGCTCGTCAAGGTTATGGGTGTTGGGGTTGTCTCCGAATAGAGCAATTATGACTCGTTCTCCTGCTGCTGCTATATCGTCAGGTGTAGAGTTGGTGTCGAGAAAAATCGCAGCTTGCTTTTCAAAGTCCGGATTTTTTTCGACTATGGACATCATTTGTATCTTCCCTAAGCCAAAGAAGCAAGATGTCGAGTCACAACCACTAAAGGCATGGATGAAGAAGAAAAGCTATGTTTTCAAAGAGGATTTTGAAGAAGAGATGCTGGAATACATAACATCTGATGCTTTGCCTCTTCCACATTTATTGTAAAAAATTTCACGTTGGTTTAAGATCGCAGTAAGGATGATCAGCAAGTCAATGTCCTCACCAACGACTACCACTATATCATAGGTAGAGGCAGCAGTTAAAGTTGTAGTGATGATGAGCCTATCAGCATCTTTCTCTGCTCGGAGTATTTCAATTTTGTGATTTCCCATTTTTGTTGTCAGCAGTTTTATGAAACGAATCTTGTTTTTGTCATTTGACAAGAATTTCCGTTGAGAAACCTGTACCACGGTTTTCTCATCAACGATTATATCTCGCGATGAGTGTAACTTGGCTCTCCGAAGATGCTCAGAGCTCTTTGTGTTTTTCTGTACAGCATCTACGGGGTAAGCATCGAAAACTACTGCCACATTTGAGCCATAGTGAGCAGTAATGTACTGTATGTATCTGTCAGCTATCGCACCAAATGATGAGCTTCGAGGCCACACAACTTTGTGAAGTAGATGCCTTCCATCCACTACTACAAACTTCGTTAACCCTTGCTTCTCATTTAAGGTTACAGGTTCAAATACTGAATACAAGGTAGATTTTGTGCCCTTTCTTATCCCCTCTTCAGAGATCAATGACATTGCGCCCTTGAGGTGATTTTTCACAAAAACGGCGCTTTATAAATCAGCCAAGTATTATTATTGAGATTGGTGACAGTTCGTAATTGAAGAACTCTCGCAATTCTTCATCCGATTGTTTTAAGACACACAACCTGTGAAACAGTGTTAGAGGATCAACAGTTACCTGTTTATTGGCAACAGTAATAGTTCGTATGGCTGAAGAAAGGGATACCACATTGTTTCTACTTTTGAATTTCACTTCCTGGAAGTTCTGGCCAACCATCTTTAGCATCGATTCTCTTCCAATCTCTAGAGCCATGTGGCTGTTGAAACTAGATTCTCCAACCAGGCCACTGCTGATGAACATAATGAAATCTGCTGTAAGGAATAGAGGGTGCTGTGCAAACCATCTACAGATTTTTTCAGTATGTGATTCATCTCTGGTGACACGAGATGGTGGCATGTCAACATGTTGTTCAGTTGTTGCAGTAGTAACCTCACGGTATGTTTCCACTTCATGGCAGATATTATGTAGATACACCATGCCTAATGTCCATCGAGAGAGTACACTGCCAGTCATTCCACGTCCTCGGGTGAGCCCTCCATAGCTTTTCATAGATTTCATCAGTATACTTGCTCAATGGTCATATCTGACCATATAACCTATATAATGATAAAATTTTAAAGGCTTAATCTCGGAAACTATTAGGTCTACGGAGAAAATTCTAGTATCATATTATAGCAAATTTAGTCTGCTTTAAAAAAATTCTAGAAATTAAAAAAAAAAACTAGTCCTTTAGGGTTATAATCGCCAAAATTTGAAAAAATAACGAAATTTTCGCGGTTTGCGCTCGAGGTCACAAACTTGAAAGGCTTAATATCGAAATCTATTGGGTCTAGATACAGTTCTAGTATCATATTGTAGAAAATTTAGTCTACTTTAAAAACGTTATATAAAAGTTTTTTTCAAAAACTAGTCCTTTAGGGTTATAATTGCCAATTTTTTTTGTTATAATTGCCAAGGTTTTTTCGATTTTTGACATAGTTGCGTTCGGCGCTCGAGCGCATTGGCGCGCACATCATAAACAAGTCTGCAAAAAATCAGAACTACCGGATTTAACGCATACTGTGATGTATAAAGTTACTAGACTATTGATAGAATAGCGAACTTTTGGCTCTGATCCACGTTTCGACACTGTTCTAAACTATATGTATGGTGTATGAAATATACCTACCTCAGATTTTTCACATGAGCCTTCGGAGATACGGTCGTACGAAGCCGCGCGCCGTGTCCCAAGTGATCCAAGTGATTCGCCGAACGTTTTCTTTGGTAATTCAATGTACAACTGCTGATTATGGTAATTCAATGTACAACTGGGAGATGAATTAAAAGTTTTTTTTTTTTAATGGCCTATATTTTTTTTTTAAATTTCCATTTGAAGCACCCATATGCGCTTAATGATATATTAACTAGTGATGAAACAGATATCCGGTAACTATCTGGTATCCGGCCGGATACCAGATATTCAAAAACTATGACAATTTTCTATAATAAAATGCAATACATTAATCTTTGTGAGGTAAATATCAATAAAATTATGACAGCTTTTCTTTAATGTCAAAAAAGTTACAAAAAAGCCATAAAGCCTTCCATAAAACAAAAATTTCGTCTGAGATATTCACTCTAAAGATAAATACATAAATAGTAAATATCTAAACTAAAAACTTTTATTAAAAATCCGGCGAAAATTTTGTAAATATCCGGCCGCGGATAACCGGACATCCGGCCACGCAGCTCACTGGATATCCGGTATCCGGCAAAACAACTATCCGTTTCATCTCTAATATTAACTACAGTAGTTTTTCTTAAATAAAAATATCGATTAGAAAAAAACGCTGATGAACATCGTCTAAGATGAATATTTTATGTTTATGTTCAACTCCCTTTGGTATTTTTACAATATCAACGATGATAAGTATTTATAAAAGTTTTCTTAACGTAGGTAGGCAACTACTTGGCGGACCGCGCGGCAGAGGTTGGGGCTGGAAAGCAAATTCTCGGTATATTATAAATATATACGCATCTGCTTTCATGAAAATTTATTGTCGCTTTCAAAAAGCTTTCAGCTTGAAAATTTTTATAAGAAAACACGACGCGTTTTCTTCTTATTAACCTGTATTTAATAATGTACTGCGGAGATATTGTTTTCAAGAGTGGAATGAAGACTGATTTTAACTTCTTGGAAAACTTAACAAGTACGGAGAATTAGAAAAAACACGATAGTGCTTTATTAAATCGTAGTTTGTTTTGAAATGTAGATAAATGTTGAAATGTAGATATAGAAGGTATACGTTTTTTATATGTATGTAATTATTTTTCCTCAGAAGAGACGGACTGTAATTCAATTAGTAAATAAGTTTTAAAAAATGTCTAACTAAGGGGCAAAGGCAACTGTAAAAAAAATCTCTGGAACGAAGGTCTTAAAAAAATGCTTTAATTGAACCTGAAATTATATTTATTTCTTTACATGGACTGATATTAGTTACGTAAAAAAAATTCTAAAAATATGTAAAATTCTAAAAATATATGTTACAGATGATAGCAACTCATGCAAGTACAATAGAAAATAAATTTTAAACGTGTAATCACGGAGGAAGGAAGTGAAGGAGGATGAAGTGCGTGTAATACTATGTTGCACATAGTAATAGTACACATAGTTGTTGCACAAACCCTCGACTCTGGGTCTGTGTCCTCGGTCCGTCTGATAGATTCTCCTAATTTAACAAACGGATTGCAATCTTTAGAGCACAGGCGTCGAATGGGAATGCTGTCCTTGTTTCACCGGTATTTCAATGGAAGATTCTCCGAGGAACTAGCGTAATATTGATCTCTTCGGCACTGGTGCATAGTCGGGAAATACGCCAAACGCGTGCCCAACATATGTACACGGTTGACATTTGTCATATGAGAACGGGACGCTTCTACGACTCGTTCTTGTGTTCAACAACTCGACTGTGGAACGTTTGCAAGCCTTTGTGTTTCCTCCTTCATACAACATGGGTCTCTTAAAGACCAATGTTCATTCCTTCCTTTCCTCAAGAAGACCCTCCACACAGCATCTCAGATGAAATAAGCCCTAAGGGAAATTATTTTCCTCAGGGCCTCCTGTGTGGAGTTAATGTAAAAAAAAGCAAGCACGATAAAAATACGTTTAAAAAGTATAATACTATGTAGCATAATATGATAGCAACTTACGCAAGTACAATAAAAAAAATTAAGTTGTATAACAAACACTACGCATGGTAGGAACTAGAAAAGTATGTCTTTTTATTTTGCTTCTTAATTATTTTTCCACAATTAAATTTTCAAATTACTAATTATTTTTACTTACATGGATACTTAATATTGCATTTTTCTTACGTAATGTGGTTTTTACAATCTATTTTGAATTTATTGATTGGGATAGTTTTTATGGTTCCGGCAGCGCATTATAATATTTCATCACTTTGCAGAATAAACTGTCTTGCGTTTTGACCTTTTCTGGTAGTCTAATTTCATTGCACGACCTTGTGTTACGTATTTGAATTTATTTGTTGTATTCAATTGTGTTCGAAAAGTATTTTTGATAAAAGTCGTTTTATTATTTAATCACAAATATCATTACGTTCAATGTCAGCATCTGTGCCACTGTTGGCCAATTTAACCCCTTTTACATTTTAGTTACTTTTAAAAATATATTTCGCTTAGTTATCTTTAACTTAACCTAATTTTGGTGAATTTACAGCATATTTTATTCTCTGCCGATACACAATAAAATCTACAAAATAGAAAGATGGAAATAAATTCAAAAATACAACACATCCAGATAATATATAGATATGTATGTGTGATTATTAAATTATTATTTATCTACTGATAAGCAAGGATGTTTACTTTTTACTCTTTCTAAATCAAAAAGCCAATCATTGACTAATTTAAGACTAAGTAAAAAAAACAGTCTTTGAGCATTGGATGTCATGATTGTCGGTGGAACTATTGGATTACTTCTAGAGTGATGAGTGTCGTGATAGAAGTCTATGGATGGATAGTGGCGATGTCGTTTTTGTATATAACATAATTTTTCCTTTGTATTATAAATTGTATTACAACGAGAACTCGTTTATTAATAATAAAATAATGGCTTTTGCTTATAAAGGAAAAAATCCTGGAAAGAAAACATGTTTTTTTCCGGGAAAAATTAAGGAAATTTTAAGTAAAAACATGGTTTCTGCTTACCTTTTTAAAACATGGTTTTGAATTTCGATTTCGTTTTCCTGAATGAATGCAAATTTTGGAAGTGGAAATTAACCCCCTTTCCGAAATCATGTCGAGCTGAAACTCGGCAGATAAACTTGCTGTTTTTTTTTTTTTACATGAGCTCCACACAGGAGGCCCTGAGGGAAATTATTTAAAAATGGAAAATAATTTCTCTCAGGGCCTATGTCATCATTGGGGATGCTGTGTGGAGGGTTTTTTGGGGGAAAGGAAGGAGAGGGTTTAAGGGGTGGGTAGGAATCTGGGGTTCAGTGTGTCCTGGTCATCCGCCTCCAATACCTAGACAAACCTCACCCCATGAACCCGGGCACCCCTGCTAAATCACCAAACGTAGCGAACCACTTGGGGTGACCTATGGCAGAGGTGTTGGTTATCCAATAAAGGTTCCCAGGGCGGCGGTACCCAATCCCGCCTCCCAAATTGAATTGCTGTTGATGACAATGCATTTTATCTATTCTATTTTGTCATGGCACTAACTCAAAACATAGTTTTCTTAAACTACTAGCCGGTTTGATATGATTTTAGATTTTCACGGCCAAAAATATTTTTGTTGTTTATTTTTGGGGTTTTATGCCGCGTTGCGATACCTCCTCCTTTAGCCAACGTTTCGAACAGCGTTACAGTGTCCATCATCTCGGCACATCTGCCCTGAAATGTTGGCTAAAGGAGGAGGAAGCGCAACAAGGTATAACACCTCAACAAAACGAGTGTGCTTTAGACCACACGACTGAAGTAAAACTTCAATAACTTATAAAAGAAGAGAGAAAGAAAATGTGCGCGCGCACTGCTCTCTCTTGCTCCTACGGTGTGATACAGACAATAGGCCTGCACTGTGTTTTGGTTATACGAAACGTAAATGGCTATGAGAGAAAGAGAGATAGAAAATGTGTGCTCGCACCTCTCTCTCTTGCCCCTAGAATAACATACGAAACGTAACTCTCTCTCTTTCAATCTTCACTAACTCTTATCTCCCTCTCAACTTCCGTTCGCCTCACCCGATCACACTTTTCGTAATGCTCTCGTCACGTATTCACCAGCTTACTCCCCTAGTCAAGCGTGCGTAAAGAAGCTTTACTCTTGGAAAACTTCAGAATATTATGAAAAATGAAAATACATAGTATAGCAAAAACACTTCGTTTTTACATGTTGTTTTTTTGTTAGTTTAAATTGATGGGTTCTTTTCAAATGGGATATAATATTAGTATCAGAGATTCCTTAATATTTGTAGTTACTATTTAGCCAAAAGTTTTTTTGCACAAAAACAAAGATAGGTTCAAGTCTGGTGCCGAAATGAGGTTTAAAAAAATTATGTTTTTATTTTGTATCAACAAACAAGTTCTTAAATTGTGTGTGAAATTGGATTTTGAGGATTTGGGCTTACAAACTGAGTTGAAAAAACAAATAAACGAACCATGAAAAAGCCAATTACTGAAGCTCAAACAACCAATGATCGTGGGCTATAATTACAAGAAAATTGATTGTTAGCCCAATCTATTGATTCAATGAAAAAAAAATAGGCACGTTTTACCAATTCGACGTAAATAATTCCAGCTACATCGGAATAAAAAATTTAATTACACCAAGAACGCAGAAAAATAAAATGCACGTTGCGATGAGCACGCGGTCTTGAAAGGAGCAAACATTTCTTTCATACTTACAAACGTGCTCTCGCCGGGATTTGACAAAGAGAAGACTCAATGAAACGAACGTTGGCACACTGAGATTTATTGTGGCGTACTGGGGTGGATTAGGGATGTAATCAGCGGAGCCCCTAGACTCTAAACCCTCCTCCTTCCGGCCGCATGCACCCTGCCTGAGTCACTTCATCGGAGGCACTCCCACGTTTATCCTTGGACGTGACGTCATCTTTGTAGTATCTTCTATCTTTTGCGTCTTCGAACAAGACGCGTGAGAAGGAAGAGGAAGAATTTCAATGATGTCCGTACGAGCTCTTGCTGGGACTGGTTTACCAGCAATACTCCGCACGAATTCGACAGCTATAATTAAGCGTCATATCTGAAACTAGAAAGCCTTGAGATACATGTTTCTCTGGATTTTTGTATATTTAATCATCAGGTTCTTAATTGATAATGCATTTCTGCTTTCAGAATCTGGATTCTGCATGCAGATTTGTATCAAAACATGCGCTAAGAGTAAAAGTATCTGTTATGCTCTCGGTGAAGGAAATTGCTTCAAATTGACTTAATCTACTCACTGCAAAATCTCAATGATATTTGTATTAAGGGTTAAGGATTACCTTTTGAATTCGGCGGATCTTAAACAAATAATTATTGTAATTTAAAAAATGTTTGTTTGCTTTATTGAGTACATTATTGTTGTTGGTAGGTATATGGGTATCAAACTTAGAGGAAAAAATTCGCAGATGCATGATGCATACAAAAACTCCGTAAATAAATAAATGATCTAAGAAAATATAATATGTACTAACTCAAATAAGTATGAACTTACCGGTACTAACCACTCTTCAATGGACATCCGGAATCAGCGGTTTCTGACGTCATTCTGGATTGGTTTTGTTTTGATATTAAATATACGTATATTCTTCAGTTTTTAGGAAATTGGATTTTAATTTGAGTGACCTAAGCTTTATAATTGTCGTTAAAAATAAAATACTAGGTATTATTACTTGCAGATACTGTATTCATGGGAAAATCAATAACCAATCATTGAAATTATGATATATGTTGTTAATATTCTTGAAGTTATAAACAATTTTTAAATATGTACACAAAAATGTATTATTATTATGTTTAAATATAGTTAACCGATAGTAGCATTTTTTTATCAGAAATTCGTGAATCTAACCTGAAAAACGTGGATCTTGAAATTTATCTTATACTGTAAAAGCCCGAACTACGGTAAATCCTAAGATTTACCAACTCTTAATGGTAAAAGTCCGAACGGTTCTATAATAATCGTTCATTTACCTAACCTAACCTAACCTAACATGTACTAAATTCTAATGGTAAAAGCCGAAAAAATCGTTTCTTATTTAAATATTCGTAGAACGGTTCGGACTTTTACCATTAAGAGTTGGTAAATCTTAGGATTTACCGGAAAATCTTAGGATTTACCGTAGTTCGAGCTTTTACAGCGACATATCTATGTGAAAAAATGTTGTCGAGTGCGGAAATGTCAGTTTTTTTTTTAAATATTGGTGCAATTCAATAACAGCAATGACGAGATGCCGATATTTTACAATCATTTCTTCATTTAAAAGCGGTTATTTTAAAGAATAAAAACGTCTCCATTCTGCCATACTAAACAGTACTACGTGTTGACCCTGTCGGATTAAAAAGTTAGCTAGCTGTGACACACACGATACGCAATAGATTTAGTTTGTTTTAGCGGGTATTGAAAAGTTTTAACTTTGAAAATAATCAAACTATCAAGACTATCTAAAAGAAATTAATAATATATTCATAGATTAATGAAAAAATTTAACGATACTTTGAAAAGGGATGACAAATAATCTAAAAGAGTCTGGTAAGTTAGTGCAAGAGGGATTTTAAAAGTTCCAACTGTGAGAATAATGTTTTTTTTTTTATCAACGATCAGTTCGTCATAATTTTATAAAGAACTCCACCACCGAATCCAGCAAAACAAAAAAAACTATTTACAATGAAGTTCCTTGTATAACATGGCACCACTGATTTCTGGTCGTTGTAACTTTGAAACATCGTGACAGCAGTTGTGTACTTAGTATTAATTCAATAACTGATACAACTCTATCCGTGTACATTACGAACAACTTTAATCGCAAAATATTCATTCGTAAATAATTAAAATGACAGACTGCGTTTTTTATCACATCCCTTAAAAATTTTGACAACTGACATTCGGGTTCAAAGTGGTGATGAATGAACAATCACAATAATTGAACCTCTTTAATGACTTTAGTAGCCTTATTTAAGGTCAATAATAATAAAAAAATCTTAAATAAAATTAAATCGATATATAATAGTTATAAATCACTTTACTGTGAATATATAGGCAACCTTTTTCTTGGATAACTCATTTTCAGATATTTTTGTTTTCATAATTATCAGAATCATGAAAAATATCTCCAAAAAATTTCGTTAGAGAGAAGTGTCTAAAATCACACAATTTTAAGCTTAACAATAGATAAACGTTTTTCAATTTTTGAAGACATACCGAAGGAGTAACCTATTCTGCCGCCCCCTGCTCCTGCAAGTTAAGGTCACAGTGATTTGGAAAATCCTACTCTTCAAATTGCCGTGAGATCATACCATTTTTCATAAAATTAATCAATATCACACGTTAATAAAAATCCATACCGTTCGCGAAATGTTCAAGAACGAATAACGAATAAAGGTTCAACCCTTTTATTTATGGTGGGTACACGCAGTGACCCAGTTATTTGATTTGAGAAAATTTCAACTGACAGGCGTAGATTTTTTTTTTAAAAACCCCTTTACTTATCAGGTCAGTTTTGTTTATTTATTTATGAACAGAAACAAACAGTACATTATTTTATCCATTGGTGGGAAAAAATTTACAATTAATAAATCTCATTCATGGTGGTTATCTATTATGTGTTTCATTGTAGTGTCTTATTTATGGTATGCATATTAAGTAATTACTGGGTGATGTGTGTAGTGGGAAGGTGTGTGTGTTTCTGTGAGTATGTGTGTATGTATGTATGCGCATTGAACAATTTATATTATTGCCATGATGCTCTTTTTACATTTGGGCAGTGAATTGGAGAAAATATCGATGTTAGATGAACATATGAAGAGCACGATTGATTGGCGAATTAGTTGCTGCATTTGTCTTGTAATTAAGCGTGTGGAATAGTTCTGTAAAAACATATTTGGAGTTAATGGAAATCTGATTGAAGATCTGATCTCTTTGCACATCCTATAGAAAAGTATCAAAAGTCAAAATTTTCTGTTTTACGTTTTATCTCTGAAAAATAAAGTGATTGTGAAAATATTATTTAAGTAAGATCACCCCATCTCCGCAAGAAGTCGCTAGTATCTCCTTTCCACGGGACCGCTTGTTTATAATGCTTTCATTTGTTTTCGCTCTCTTGTAAAATTTACTTGTTTGACTTACAACACTTTTCTCCGAGATGTGCCATATGTAAGCCCCACACTATTGCAATTCTCAATCAATTCTTATTACGTTCGTTTATTATGTTCGTTAATCAAAAAAGTTTACAGATATTTTAACCGGTTTCAAATCTTTATGCGATATTATGTTGAAAATATTTATGCAAAACGTAAAAAATAATATATACACAATACAGAAGGCAATATTTATGGAGTTTCATCGTCATTCATCCAGAGGAATACCAAAGAACTCCTGGATGACTCAATTCTCCAAAATTTTACAGAAAAACGGCCTGGATGAAAGCGATACCAAGAACCGAAGAAGTTAAGCCTGCGAACGAGAAGAGCCGACCCCAAGACCCACCTAGGTAATTAGTTGGGACGGTGAAGAAGAAGAGAAAAAAAAAAATTATAATAAAAACCACAATATAAATTATTTTTAAAATCTGTAGGGATCTGATTACATAATAAGAATGTTTTTCAGATTTAACGCAAATAGAAACGCGTACAAATTTTTTTGAGTAAGGTAAATAAATGTTAAAAGCACGACGCAACCTTGGTTTTGCTACCCTGTGAAGCAGATATTCCTCTTAGAGTAACAAAATATAAACCTACGTTTTTGCTACACAGTAACAAAATACATACCTACCTACATATTTCGGTACCCGTGTACCAAGTGAAGGCGTTACTCTGTAATATTTGTTGTTACCAATGACAAAATTCAACTGTTCGTAAAAGTGGGGTAGCTTCTGGATGTGTAGCTCTTTCAACCCCTTACTATAACTAAGCTGCTGATTTCTGTTCCCCTCGGACTAGCGGTTCAGTGAAACGTTATTCCGACATAAATAAGTAACAAGAGTTGCAACAAATTCATATATTCTTAAATAACTTTGTTATTAATACGTAGAATGTCATTAGGAAAATTTACGCAAAATTAAAGTGATTGCTCTGTATGGAAACAGTGGCTTACTGTTTTGTGCTAAAATGTATTTATACTACCTCAAATCACCACTTAATCTAGATTCCGGGATGAGATTCCAGATTTATGGTTAAAATGTAAACTCTCTTCTCTAACCCGAATGTGTGTAACTTAACCGATACATCTCGGATAACTATTATTTTCTTCAAAGTAATAATCCAGATATCCATTGAAGTTTACGAAAAACCGTTTTCTTTAGGGTTTTAAATTTCAACAACGTTAACAACATAAGTACAGCAATCGTATGTTGATTGCGTCTTAATAGGCGCAGAGGTATCTACCTTTATATATTACATTCCTTATTTTCCTCAACAATACGTTTACAAAATACTAAACTAAGTATCGTTAATACTAACCAGAAAAGGGGTGCTATCACTTTACACTTACATAAATGTCTTGCGAAAAGGCGTACAGGTGGACTATATCAACTTTTGACCTTGATACCAATTTTTACCAATAGTTTTGACTTAATACATATCACGTGAGAAAACATTCGGCTAACCAGTTGTTTGCTGCGATCGCGATGGTGTGTGTCTCCTCAATAGGCAGCAATCCTCAAGATTGTGAGTATCACAAGACCACAAGTCTGACCATCAACAAATCACTACCTGTCCCTTTCACGGTGACCTTACTAAATTATAGAGGCCTCGTTGCAAGCAGCTCTTGTAAAATATGCTCGGGCACGTGCCGTAGGGGAGGAACTGCGGGCGGCAATGTACACGACTGTACACTGCCCTGGCTTGGTTTGCGGTCCGGTCCAGACAGACCAAGCTGTGTCGTAGCAGGAAGCAAGGAGCTGTCGACCGCTAATTATTTTCCCCTGGGTAAGGCTGCAACAAGTTGGAGAGTACAATCCAGCCCATCTGTTGAGATGGTTGGCTTGAAAATCCATTACAGGATTTTTGTTAAGGCACTTAGTATAATAAATATCTCTCATTCTGCCGGAGAGTGGCAGTCTTCAGAATGCAGCTTTTCATTTGCTGACCTATCATTATCGAGGTTCGAGTATAGGGCTGGGATCGCGACGGATTTTAAAGTGTCACGTGATGGACGTGATCAATTCAGTGCCATAAAGCAATGACTGTTTGCAATTTGTTGACATTCGTTATTGTGGCATTGACATTCGTTATTCGTTATTGAGTCGTATGTGGTTTTACCGCAATGAATTAAATAAACAAGTGTTAAGATTATTTCAGACAGCAAAGTTTACTAACAGTGGCGGCTCGTGACTTTTGAGTGAGCTAGAGTGCTAATATTAAATGGCAGTATTAAAGCTGCCGCCATGGAAAAAAAAGTTTTTTTTTAATCAGTTTTTCCTATGAAGATTTTCAGGTAATCCGTACGGCCAAACTGAAATTTCCTGAAATTTTTCATTATAAAACTGATTATTGAAAAAAAAATTTTTTTTGGCTACAACATCAATATTGCCATTTTTTTTAAATGTTAGCACTCCAGAACACTCAAAAGTCTCTGCTGCCGCCACTGCTTATTAACAGCACTAACACGTAAGTCAAGTATTTTCCTTAACATCCTGTAAATGTTTTTTTTTCTCCTTTTTTTTCATAGTACTCGTACATTGACTTTGTACTCTTTGTACTTTGAAAATTTTTTATTGTCATCAATTTTTTATCTGATGAAGTCACATCTGAAAAGTTGTCAATCTCTTCTCATTGCTACACAATCGCGCTTCGAATGGGGTAAACGTATCATTGCTATAATTAAAGTTTACCAAACCATAAATATTCATGTGTATGTCCCATAAAGAGTTCAATTTAACTGTATTTTCATCTTAAAATGCACTCAAATAAATGTTCAATTAAAAGCAAAATGTTATTGTTTCTATAAAAATGCTTCAAGGACCGTCTTTCTTTTGAAATTATGTAATTCTCGCTGAATTAAGTGCCCTTGAAGTGCGCTGTTAAATCTGCGGATGTTGTATTATTCGGTTCAGCCAACCCTTGTAACCCCGAACAACAAAACGTGCATTTTCATTTGACGTGACGTGAAAGGGATGGGTAATAATAATATGTCTCGAGCAAGAGCTCGAAAGAAATAATATTCTCTTGGAGATTAACGGGAAAAAAAGAATGTGGAAACGAAATCTAAATTAGGATTTTTATGTTTGTATGTTAGAGGTCTCCAACACGGGCCATTTCTCATATACACAGAATAAAATTATTTACAGATCAAAAAATTCCGTGAGAAATTAAGAGAAAGCACAATAGTAATAATAATTTTGTAAATATCATGGCACAAGGAGGTATCGAAATGTTTACACTAAGAACACACGGAAGGCTTGTCAAATGATTTTTTTAAATATTAACTACACGCAGGAGGCCGTGAGAAAAATAATTTCTCTCAGGGCCCATGTCATATTTTGGAGTTGCTGTGTGGAGGGTCTTTTTGTAGAAAGGAAGAAGTGAACCTGGGTCCTGAAGATACCTATGTTTTAAGAGGTAGGAAACACAGAGGCCGGCAAATCTTTCCACAACTGAACTGTTGAACTCAAGAACCAGTGGTGGAAACAACCTATTATCGTGTGACAAATAATGTCAATTTTGTACAAAAGTTGGACATGCGTTCGGCGTGTTTGCCGACTATGCATCGGTGCCGAAGGAATCAATGACGCTAGTTCCTCAGAGCATCTTCCGTTGAAATGCCGGTATAACAAGGATAGCACTCCCACCTTACGTCTGTGCTCAATAATCAACATCGTTTGTGTCCTACATGTTATAAATAAAAACAAAAACTATAATAAACTTATTGTTTTCAAAATGTTTATCCGGTTAAGTTTGAAATTTGGGCATTAATCCAAAAACATTTATTTAAATAGGCAGTATGTGCATTCCTCTTAAATGGTAAGCCATATTATTAAATGAAATTATCAAATTATGTCATAAAAAAAGTACAATAAAAGTACAATATTCTTCGATGTACACGAAAGGGAATACCAACGACGAAGTAAGAGCAATTCCACAAAGTGGATTTTTGGAAATTTTTCTTTCTTCCACGTGATTACATAAATCAAATTCGCATCAATTAATCAATCACGCTTGCCTTACGCCGCGCCGCAAGCGATCCGAAACACGTCAACACCACTTGAAGCACCAATCCCCAGTGTTCGTCACAATCTGACATCATGCGGCGGGCCCAGGCGCGTATTTACAAAGCCTGTATCATTTGAGTCACGGTGACGACTGTTATGTACTAGAAACAGGGTAGCTTTTGTTTGTGCAAAATCATTTACAAAGCACTTCAGTCATGGTGACGTCTATTATACCTAATATATTAGTTTCAGTTTGGGCAAAAGTTTCGCTGTGCGATTGTACAAAAGTGTTTGTGCTGAAGATTCATCGGTGACTCGACGTCGGTGACTGACGTCCACCACTTTACAGCCTCGATGACACACGGCGAGTTTACAAGCTAATATCTGAGAAATTCACTATCTGTTAGTAAACTCGCTCAGTGTCATCGTGTTACTTGCTAACTAGCAGATTGTTGACAATTTACGAAAAAAGTTGAAAGGTCGTCAACTTTACTCGCTACACGCCAACTCGTGATTGGTTTATTTATGTTTCCAATATGGCTGCCAATTAACAGTTAATTATTTCGACTGTCAACTGTCTGAAGAATTAGTTCACATTATTCTCGCTACTGGCGCTAGCAGCTATGTGCGAGTTCAGTTTCCTACAAAAATGTCGCGAGCTACTGAGCGAGTGGACAGTTTTGTGTGTCATCATGACAATCTCATAGTACGAGAGCCCACGACCAAAACCATGTCTCATAGCAATACGGCAAAAACCCTATAAAATCGTTAGATTGTATGATTCTGAACCCGACTAGGTGTGTAGTAACGGTCGAAAGTGTAGCAACTGCGTGGGAGGCCATTTCTGCTGTGTCAAAAAAAAAAGACAGTCGGTATTATAGCAATACGTCTGATAGTGAAAATGTACATAGATTTTATAATTGTATTACGAAAAAGTTTGTTTTCAGACATTTTGCGCGTAGCATATAGCCTGAGCGCATTTTTGAAAATGTCAACAAATTTAGCCGACCTGTATTATAGCAATACGGATAATTTTTTTTTTCAACTTTTCGTATTGCTGCCATGATTACCAAAAACCTGTTTTCAGACACTTAAAGTGTAGCATATACTCCCAAAAACGAAAATAACGTTTCGGAGTCGCCTGGCCGACGCCTCTGTTAAATGTTTTTTTAAATTTACAGGCTTCATAGATATTCAAGAATCTCCCTTGTCTATTATATGTACTTTGACAAATGACAGATGTCATTACTTATTTCTTTTGTAAAAGTTACTCAAATGTGCTTTAAATAAAACTAAAACTATCAAATCAATCCAATGTTACGGTTTCGGGTAAATTCTTTGTTAATTATCATCTAATAAATTCAGGGTCGCAACGTATTCATTGGTTTGTAACAGAAAATTCAAGATGCCTCAATACGATTTTTAAATGATATCTGAGTATCGAAAAGTTGTCTGATAGAGAAGGTGCTACACTTAATTTGTCTGATATAAATTTTTTGCACATGTGGACAACTTATTTTATCATGTCCAACAATTTTCAGACATATTGCTATGATACCGATCGGTAAAATTTGTTAACATTTTCAAAACGGTCTCAAAATTTAATGCGTTCACATTTCCGTCTGAAAATTGTTTTGTTCGCATCAAATAACCAAAATTTACTAATAAAAAAGATTTTCAGACGTATTGCTATGAGACATTTTTTTTGTCTCATTTTTAATTTTTTAAAGTGATTTTACGGGTTTGCGCTACACCACTAACGTCTGAAAAATATGTTTCCGGTATCTCAGAACTATCATTCAACTACAGTCTGCAAATCAGACATATTGCTATGATGCAGTTCGGTAAAATTCTTTGACAATTTTGAAAATTCGGTCAGATCAAACGCTACGCGGAAAATGTCTGATATTGGTATTTTCGAGTTCAGGATAATCGTATCTATCGATTTGATGCGGTTTTGGCCGTATTGATATGAGACAAAAATTTTGGTCGTGGGCTCTCGTACTATCAATCTTACAACCCTGTTCCGACAGAGAATTACTACTATTACAATCGTGAGTCTTGTTCCTTCCTACTTAGATATTTTGGTTTTGTTCACCACGGTAACCCCGGTACCTAGTTTTCTGGTTATTTAAGATATTTCATTTGAGTCACGGTGACGACTGCTATGTACTAGAAACAGGGTAGCATTTGTTTGTGCAAAATCATTTACAAAGCCATAGCACTTCAGTCATGGTGACGTCTATTATACCTAATACATTAGTTTTAGTTTGGGCAAAAGTTTCGCTGTGCGATTGTACAAAAGTGTTTGTGCTGAAGATTCATCGGTGACTCGACGTCGGCGACTGACGTCGACCACTTTACAACGCTGTTCCGACAGAGAATTACTACTATTACAATCGTTATTAGTTTGAGAGTCTTGTTCCTTCCTGCTTAGGTATTTTTGGTTTTGTTCACCACGGCAACCCCGGTATCTAGTTTTCCTGGTAATTTAAGATATTTCACAAAATTCAAGACTTTCCAATATTTTCAACATATACACGTTATGTTATTTGTAAGAGCGATGGAAAAAGCAACCTCACTTTTCAAAACGTACGTGCATGGGTCCCAAAATTCCAAGAAGTCTTTTCCGTGCTAATGCAGGACATCTTCCGCATGGCGGGTGAAATAATACAAAAAAATGTATTTGTGCACATTTTATTTTTACACGACATGAAAAAATTATATATATTTATGTTTTTTGTTTTTTTATATACATATATGTAAGTCGATTACACAGCGTTAAAACAATTACGCAAAACCACTTTTTGTTTTTTTTTTATATTTTTATTTTTAAAATCACCAAATTTATATTAATAATATAAATATAATATATAATTAATATACGCTTCTGAGGGTATTTACAAGAACATGTGATATACATAATACTTTTGTAGAACAGTAATCATATATGGTAATAAAATGTGGTAATTAATTTATAAAGAACCTATGCCAAAGAATAGTAGGTACAATGTTAACCTTGATTTTGTTGGACACATCTGCTACATCATAAAAAGCATTTCCAACTCCATTCAATGTAGGTACAAGCGAGTATATAAATAACAATCTGGTACCTATTGTTATTGGAATAAAAAATAATTTTATAGCGAGCAGTTCTTGTTGGTACATGGCAGGTAATAAAGCTTAATAAAGCAGAACTGCCTGTTATACCATTTTATAAATAAAAGTTTATTAAAAATATAGTACAACAAAATAGCATCCTTTCGAAAAGTACCATTATTTCATTCAAAATCTGTATACATGACTTGAAAAATATGCACTTGGACGGCAGTAATTTTAGAAGCCCCTTTGTTTTTCCTTTTGTTTAGTGATTAAAACAAAAGCAAACGATTGAGCGCCCTTAAGTAGTTCCTACAATAATTATATTATTTGTCAGACTACATAATATATAAATATTGCGCCGTTTACACTAACGAATCGCGATCGTGCTCGAGTTTGTGATCGTGCTCGCATTACAGCGCAGTGTACCCGCGGCTTTACATTGTAATCGCTTCTTTGTAACAGGAAGTCACGCAAACTTTAGCTACGAAGAACACAAAAGCTACAATGCACTAATTGCCCAAAGTTTTCTGTAAACAATAACGCCTTCAGAAACTTTTAACACAGCTCACCCATAAACAGTGGACCCTCGGGACGGGAGACGGGGAACGCCCTCGCCCCGGGGCCGGAACAATGCCAGGAACTGCCTTTAGTGCCATTCCGCAATTAACTGCGAATCAAATGCCACATTTCATCTGGGAATTATGTACTTGACACTTGAAGGCGGAATGCGTTAATCTAAATTCACAATAATATTACAAGTTGGCTTTGTTGGTTTTGGTTACGAAAACAATAATAATGTTTCAATTTTCTTCAAACCGAAATACGCCTACAAAATTAATGTGATTACGATTAGTTTGTTTTTAAACGTACCATAACTTAGCACAAAATAATCCTGTAAGCCACTTGACATTTGAAATTTATTTGATATAATACGTACTATAATAGGTACTATAATAATGAAAAGTATATAAAAGAAAAGCTTAATATAATAAATGTGTGAACAAAATATCCCACAAACGCAATGCATGTGCGACGTGCGACGGTATTACATTGTTTTTTTTTTTTTTTTTCTATGTTTCAAGTGAAGATTTTAAATATATTATATAAATTATGTATTTAAAAAGTGTAACTGAATAAATGCAATTAAAAACTATAACATTATAACCGTCTGCACTGTAATTATCGCATTTGTAAATATCTTTATAAGTTATCTTCGTTAGCACAACATTTTTTCGACTATCAAATAACTGGTAATTTGTTTGGAATATAATCCATTTTATTTTAATATTTTCTACTTTTAAAAATTGTCTCTTAATAAGAGCATTTAATTTTCTTTGACTAAATACCACGACGAAACGTGAGGGATGTTCGTTGGTGTAGTGATTTCCCCAGGGTAGTCGGGTCGGGTCGGGAGATACTCGTGGACAAGGGTTGACAATCTGTTCAGCTGAAAAACATAGAAAATTCAATGAACGCTATTGAAAAACAGGAAATTCTTTATTCAGAGAAAACTGTCTTTTAAATTTGGTTTAAAATCAATATGTTGTTTTATAATTAAAACTTTTTTAAATTAAATTACAGATATTATTTTTCAATACACAAACTATTATTTTTATAATAAAATTATAGTTCAGCCTTTCATAAATAAAATGGAACAAGTGTGAGAAACCATTGTTTGATGCGAGTACATAGTACCTAACACGATGAATGGATTTTCGTCGAAAATCTTTCGAAATAGCTTTTGGAAAAATGGGGATTATAATATTTCACCCCTACTTTAGCCGCCATTACAGGGACTTAGCAATGACATGAATATATACTCCGCAGAATACAGTCTTCTTAGCGGAGCTCTTTTTTGTTCCCGGCACGCCGCGGTTGGATTTTTCTCATCTGTGTAAGGTTAGACATTTGTCTCTTCTTCTCATTCAATTTATTTCCTGTCAGACCCGCAATTCGCGTCCGCGGTGCATGTTATACTATATCCACGTCGTGTTCTCAGTAAGACGTTTCTATACGATTGTTTTTCCATGCCTTCCCTTGTCTATTCGCATGTTTGTATTAAAAACCATTATTTATTTTTCAACGTATCTTTCAAGAGTTGCAAAGGCAATTTTTAGGTTGTTAATATAGGCATTCAAATTATTCATTCAAAATGTGAATGTCTATGGTACTCGTAGTTACCGACAAAATTCAACACGAAAATATACAAAGCTAGCAGCCCACATGAGAAAGGAAGTTATTATGAATCAATATTACGGATTGATGGTATTTCGATAGTAGAAAAAGCTTTTTTAAAACCTACCGAAAAAGCTGTTTCCATACCGTGAATATGTACTGAAGAGCCGGACTAGTATGTAAGTTTAGTTTGAGCGGCGGGAATGTGATTGCCCGCCCGCAGGTCCTGTTGGTATGCTTTCAGTGGTATGAAAGTATCTACCCCGACGGTATAAAGGTATGGTAATACACCGTTTTCAATAACCCGTCGGTGCCCGGCGCCGGGGCATCGCCGGCAAAGATGTATGGGCTGTTTAGCATGCTCCCCGCACGGCACCGAAAGTGTTTTCCGCGTGGTTTTGGGGTTAATTTATTCGTTTAAATATTAAAAATCTACTTCGCACCGCCACCGAGTCAAACGTACCCGCTTGCCTTTCAGGCGACAGCTTATTTGAAAACAGAATGAAAAGTGTGTATTCGGAATGAGGCGATATTTTAAAATTGGAACCTGCATTCCTAAAGAACGAAAAGAAGGTATCAGGACGTCAGAATGCCCTAAGGGGAGTTTTTAATTAATTCTTGCCTAGCTTGACATAAAAGCCAGCATCTTTCTTCTTACGATATTGCTGTAAATCCCCCAACTGAAAATTACGGAAAATATTATTTCTTCTCGACGTGAGATTAATATTATTTGTTTTATGTTTGTGCGAGGAAAAAATTTCGTAAAATGCATTCAACATTTCGGTAATGTTTTCAATGTAAATAAGGAAAGACATTCTTAAGAAGGGAGACATTTGAATATGTTAACTTTGTCAAGTGGCCAGCATAATGACCTCGCCCAGAGATAATATCATCTCTCCATATTATTAGGCGCATAATTCTCTGCCTGACAGGTTAACTGCGCTGCATTTCAGCCGACGAATGCCTTCTTGGCCCCAAATCAACATTCCCAAAGCTCACATTATTAAAAAGCCCCGAAGCGCTCCCGTTCAGTATTTTATTTCACTTTGCAGCGACTTGTTATTGCAGCGTAAAACATTTTTTCCAACAGTTCGATGAATCCAATATTGGTGCTGAACAAATGCTCACGTTATGTTGACAATAAAATCCTTCGGGGAAAATTAAATTCCCACTCTTATGGCTTATATCAGGGGTTCTTACCCATTTTTTTCAACGAAATACCTCTTCATAAATCTGTTTTTTTTGGAATGTTAATATACGTCAGTGACATATAAAATCTGAAAATTCTTTCTCTTCATAAAATCTACAAAATGAAAGAATATTCACTCAAATAAAAGGGTAATCATAATAATACTTGCTTGCGCCTATTTTTCAGGAGATTTGGATGTAATAATCCATTGTCATTGTATTAATTCTTCTTCAATAATAACAAAATCACTTTGGTAATTATTTTAATTAAATTAAATAACAAACTTTTTTTGCACTACCATTCAATTCAGAGTAGAATATACTCTCAGTATCGCCCTGGTGTAAGACCACAATTCCGAATTGAAACGTTACTGGAAATGGCTTTAACCGTTTTGGTGATAAGATCTGAATAGCCAGGTACTTCTCCACCCTCCTCTTCTCCATCTCCTTCCCCTCCCCACTTCCTTCAGCCTCACTATATCCCCAGTTTGGGGATGCCTTAGTTTCACTGGCTCTTGTGAGGTATTCACATTACAAAAAATGTTTCAAAACCAATGGTTTCTTCAAGATACAAAGTATCCTTTATTAATCACGTTGATACTAAAGTTTGTTATTAAATTCTATCATTTCACTCAGTTTTTTTCTTATTTTATTAGGCAGTGTTCGCAACACGAAAAACAGATTTACACTGTATATAATTTTGTGCATTATGGTACATATTATTTCCTATTGTAAACAAGTACTGCTGCTTAGAATGTAAGTTCTCATTAATATGTAGATTTGTGTAATGAAAACAAAATTTAAAAAAAAAACAAATAGAAATTATTTCAAAAAATGAATGATAAGACTACGCAAAAAACAAAATTAAAAAAAATCCGTTTTGTAAATTAGCAGAAAGCGACCAATAATAACGAAAGACATTCATTAATTTATTGTCATCTGAACATTTCCGGAATCTAAAAGTACTTAACTCCAGAAATTCGAAAAGCACAGCTCTTATTAACAGCTATTCCGCGAATGTTTTCATGAGCTTGTCTTCTATAGCTGCTGTGAGCGCCTTTTCTCATGAACGTAATAAATTTAATATCAAATCCAGTTATTTCTCGAATCAGAAACAGGAAAACATAGTCAGAACTAATCTTCCAAATGCCATTGGATAAGGTATAGAGATCCCCAGAAAGCTTTTTGTGAATGGAATCAAGAAAGTTAGTGAGATGTCTTCTTGGTTGGATTAAAACATTTTTGAAAAAAATTTTTTTTTTTTTTTTTTTTAATTTTTCACAATAAAATTATCTTTCGAAGGTTTATTAAAATCATACAAAATTAAATATTTAAACCTTTATTACAGAGATTTTTTTGTGTGGGTAGCTGGTAGCTTGTTTTTTCAGGATTCTAAATATACGTTTTTCTGTCAAAGCTCAAAGAACCAACGCAAATCTGTCACCAAGTACATTAGTACTGCCACAAAACGCCCAGAAAGAAACTTGGGTGTATAGGTGAATAGGTATTCAAAGGATGACAAATAACATAAAAGCTTTTCTTAGAAAAACATGAAAATATTTAGTTTGGGAAAAATATTAAAGCCAGATATCTAGAAATTAAATTGTCAGGTGCTTTCAATTTTGCCAAAATAATTTTTATTGAAAACTTGAGACTTTAAACATAAATTTACCTAGAGGACGACATAGCACGATCAAATGAATTAGATACTGGGTCGAGGTAATTGTGGCTTATTTTTGTATATTTTTAGCACGTGATTTTCAATTTACTTAGTTTAGTCGTTTCCTCAAATCGTATACAAGTTTAGAGTTGTCATTGCATCAATATGGTCAAATATCTTCATCAATAACGTAACCTAATTCTCGCCGGTTAGTGGCCTAGCATTCCAAAATCTCTGTTTCATCACCCTTGCGAGTTCAATCGTCTGCTAGCTAAGTCTTCCACCACTGAATAAGCAAAATTTTCATATATTTTCTCATGCAAGTAATAGAAATTTATGTAAAATTGTCGGGTTATTTGTAACTCGAAAGTGTGGTAAACTTCTTGAGGACAAAGAAAGTAGGTACATATATAATTACATATATTTTTTAAAGAAAGGAAAACCCCTGGTTACGAAAAACCTGAAAATAATTTGAAAATCTCCTGCTACCATCACAGTAAGCGGAAAATGTATTTGTTTGTGTCTGCCCACCAAATGGGTGGCAGGCCAGATTGAGATAGACTGGACGAGGGATACCTTTCTCCAGCAGGACTCTCTCCTAACATAGCCTTGCACTGCAGTGTGAGGGTTGAATTCATACGTCCATTACTTCTGGGCATCCTGAGCCTCAGATCCCACCTACCTCTCGAACTTTTTCCTTCCCAGAACTCTCTTACCTTCCTTTTCTAATAGGATCCTCCGCACAGCATCCCCAAAAGTGACATAGGCCCTGAAAGGAATTAAGAAAAAATGTGTATATTAGTTACACAAAAATCTATTTCTGCGAAATTGGATTTCAGAAGCATGTTCACAACAAATTCCATCTTCTTATTTTAGAAGTTTCAGTCGATATTCCTGTAGCGTCCGTATCGCAGTCTCTATTTCCCTTTTCCGGGGGCGTGCCCGACGTGTAGTTCCTGGTGCACTAGGCGTGCGCCGTGAGCACGTGCAGGCACGTGTCACGCTGGGACAGTCTCGGTCCCGGAGGCAGGGGCGCAATAATAAAAAATACTGTTTTTAAATACCTCACTCGGCTAATTCAACTTATCTTTTCATGTGAATATGATTCATACATCAATCCCAACTGCAGTACGCTCTTAAATATTATAATATTTTAAAAATTGCTTACAAAATATGCAGGTATGCTATGCACACCGGTGAGGAATCAAGAAGCTTGGCGAAAGAGAATTATATTCTAGATTTAAGTAGATGTAGATAACAAGACGTCTCGTAAGACGTTTCTCCAACTTTTTATTGTTCTACAACTACCTACCAGCTTTCATTATTCGTGTGTCTTCAAGGCACGCATTATCAAAAATACTTAAACCAGCTCCTCCGCTAACCCGCCTCATAACATCAAATAACAAAGTGAACAGCATAGGCAAAGGTCTCTTCTGTTTGGTCATGTAAAATTTTTGTATTTATTTTTACCACATTTTTCTAATTTACTTACTAATTGGTAAACTTTGCACTAAGTTATACTTACAGTGTAATAAATACCTAAACGAATTTCGAGCCACAGTGCTATAAAATTTAGTGGAATTAATAGCCAAAGCAGGTTAGAATTTTTTTTATATGTGTATTAAAATGTAACTAAGCATGTGGTAGGAAAAATGGCATCCCTATTCAATAAAGGACTATGACGTACTTTATGTGTCGGCCGATCGTGTTACAGCCACTTTTCCTCTGGGAATTTCCCGGACCGATGCGATGCGATGGTGGAAAATGGCCCGCGAATTGAACATGTTAGGTGAAAATATTATCTAACCATAAACTGAAAGTAGGGGTTTTTGAACTGTTTTATCATCAGTTATTACGTCATCAACTCGTCCACCTTAACGAGTTCCTGGTAGAATTGCTTTGATGTGGAATGCACTGGAATTAAAGGCCTGGAGTGTAACTATCGAGCGTATTTCAACCACGTTTAGTAAATTAATTACTATTTTAATGAACTGCAATATTTGCGCTGACATGCAAATGAAACAGAGTATAGAAGCTTAAACTAAATTTGTTTTCTCAAAAATAAGAAATTGAAAAAAATATTAGGTCAAATATTCATTTAATTAAATATTACAAATTGAGGTCTCACTCATAAAGTTAAAAATAAAGTAAATAAAATTTAATTCCATTCGACGGGATTTGATCCAGTCGGATGCGTATGCACGAACCTCACTATTCGACCACGGAGGCCAATGATATTTAGCCTATAAACAAGTGAGTAGTGTAAAGTTTGTGCAAACTAATTTACTTATTGGTGTAAATCTTTACATAGTATAAATTTTATACTATGTTAAGATATTATATATATTGTTACATAGTATAAATTTTATACTATGTTAAGATTTACAACAATACTAAATATGTTTAAAATGAAGTAGCTCACGCCGTCTGTGCGCTTAGATCTTTTAAACTACGCAGCGGATTTTCATGCGGATTTCACCAACATGTGGAGTGATTCATGAGGAAGGTTTTTAAGTAAATTATTTGTCAAGGTTTTTTGTAAATTGGTTGAAATATATATTATATCTGGTCAAGCGGCACCGGCCGCAGGCAGCGGTCAGCGGGTAGCGGGCTGGCAAACGGGAGGTGTGGATTTGACTTAACAGATGGCGTTGGTTATAAAGGTTGGGCAATGGCGTGGCGTTGTTTTTCGTTAGCCACAACAACCTGTCGCCGAGTCTGCTAGTATAGAATAAAGGAGAAAATTGGAACTGCTTTCGATATAAATTTGAATGAAAAGAAATATTCCTTTAACCCTGACATCGAAAATATCCATCCTATTTGCATTTCGTAAATAGAGTTTTATATTGAAAATTTTAATTTACTCAAATATTTGTACCATGAAATACGCCCACGGGGTACTTCTTGTGTTATTCTTTATTCGATGGTTTAAAACAAGGTTACCTACTACTATGTTTTTTTTATGTGTTTTTATGATGTATAAAGCATGTATTTTTTTTTCTTAAACAGAACTTCCAATTTAAGCTGTACTAAATTATTACATCAGCGAGGGTTTTCTTTTTTTCTGTTTACTTCATTAAATTTATAATTTCCACATTAAAATTATCTGTTAAAAATTAGTAGGTACCTAGTCAGTTTTATGATAACATTAAGTAATTGATAAATTTAATATTTTATTATTATAAGCAAGATTTTAAAAAGTTGTTATCAGACTACCAGTAAGTCGATCATTAATTTGTTTGGTGGAAAATAAACATATCAAATGGAAATTGATGTAAAATGCAAATAATTTCTCTCTTTATTTTGCTATAGTACTAAATTTATGCAACATTATTATATTTTTATTTTAATAGCTGGTTCACGGCATGCTTTGCTAAGCCATTAAATAAAGAAATTGTTTCTCCCTGAGTGTCCTTTTCCATTCGTCCCATTCCCCTTCCGCCTCCTCCACCTTCCCTCTCCCCACTCCACCCCCCCTTCACTCCTTTTGAGTTCCCCTCCCCCCTCCCAGGTTCCCCTCCTCCCTCCCAGGTTCCCCTCCCGTATTCCTTACATTCAGTCCCAGTACATTCAGTTTCAGTACAGCTCGCGTGCCACCTATAGCAATTTTTTTTTTACAAATATTCATAATGCCAGAGCTCACCAATAGTTTTACACAAACCTTGTCTTGACAATAACGAACAGAATTTTTTTTATCTCATTTTGTGCAGTCGTTCGAAAGTTATGCGCGTACATATATTTCGAGGATTCATTTTTATTTATATAGGTATGTAGAAGATAGATGGATATACATATATATAGAGAAACAAAAAAAAACTATTACCGCCTTTTCAAAAATATGCAATTTTAAAGGCATCTGTATCTTGTCTGTTAAAAATTGTTCGTATTATCTCTTAAAAATCACAAATAACTTGCAGAAAAATATATATACAGTAAAAATGTTATTGAATTTGATCAACACAGTGTGTAGGTACAAAATATAAAAAATCCAAAATAGTCATAGTTTTTTCCATTTTTATTTTTATTTTTTTTTAAATATATATATATAAATATTTTATAAGAAAAACTTTTTTTTTATACTTTATTGAAGGTTATTCCCATCAGTAAAATATATCATATTAGAACAAGACACAGAAAAACAGAAAAAGACAATGGTCGCAACTGGGACTCGAACCCAGACCTCTCCGTCTAACCGGGACGAGTGCGTTAACCAATTTCGCTATTGCCACCTTCTGTCAAAACCTCATAATTGTCAATCTCATATTTTCAAATTTTAGAATTCCATTATTATCAACTAATTATTTTTCTCCATATTACTTGCAACTAACCTTTTTATTGGAAACAATGGAAAAACTTTAGTTTATCAATTAAAAAAATAATAATTAATATTTGACAAAGTATTTCACCAAAATTTTTTGACATAATTTATCTCGACGCCACCTAGCGAGAGATTTAGTATTACCAATACCTCTCTCACAAAAATAAAGTTGGTTGTTTTCAGGTGGAAAAATGTAATAAGCAGTAATTGTTGAATGAATCACTGGTATATATTGAATTATTTGGCGGGTATTAGATAAGCCGCCATAGCTCAGTGGTCAAGAGCATCTGACCGGCAATCAGAAGGACACGGGTTCAAGTCCCGTTGGCGGCGTGTATCTTTTCTCGGAAGATTTTTTCAATATGGGTGAGTGTTTCAGGCTGATAATTATTGCTTTTAAGGTTAAACGTCACGTAAGTTATAATCTACGCATTCACAGATAGCGCCAATCAAATTATTTTAGGTTTTAATGATTTTTGCATGTTACGCTTTAAAATATTAAAGTAAATTAATTGTTCGCGACCGTACATATTTAATTAGAATACAAATAAATAGTTTTATCCATAAACAAACCCAAATGTTTAAAGAACGGCTGAAAAATACAATATTGGATTGAGTCACCGATACAAAATTGAATTTTTCAGCCGTTCTTGAAAGATTTGGGTTTATTTATGGACAATAGTATTTATTTATATTCTAATTAAATATGCATGGTCGCGAACAATTAATTTACCTTAATATTTTAAAGCGTAACATGCAAAAATCATTAAAAACCTAAAATAATTTGATTGGCGCCATCTGTGAATGCGTAGATTATAACGTACGTGACGTTTAACCTTAATAATTGTTTCCTTTTATTATGACTTTATGGCCGGGTTAAATCTTCCTCACAGGAAAAACTAAACCCTTCCACACACTTTTCCACAAATGATCATCAAGTCAATCCACGCTATCCAAGTGCATTATATAAGTAATACAAAACAATACAAGAATAACATTTCAACCTATCAGAGACCAAATGGGAAAATAATTCACCGGCTCCAGATAATATATGTTCATATCAGAGGGTTCGGTACGGTAGAACTCCTAACTGTACCGCTAAATCCTACTGATCCCTCAATATAAATATTTAAAAAATCTTTCGTAATCGTACATGTATTTAAAATGATTGATTTTTGCATTTATATATATAAATTCTTTGACAAATCTAATAAGCCTAAATTTTGAATGAGAGAGCGATGTTTAATGCCAGTAGCCGAAATAACAAATGGTAATATTTTTATAGTCTGAGAATCCCAAATTCTTTTAATTTCCTAAATCTGTTTATTTTCTTATTTTTTCAGAAACAGATTTTTGAATATTACAGGAATTTGAAATAGCGACGTAAATGATATGGGTAATTTTTTTTTATGTTGTCATGTAAAACTATATCAGGTCTATAACGACTAATTGTTCTGTCGGTTAGTGTAGTTTTAATAATCATATATTTTATAAAATTCACATTCGAAAAATGAATTTGGTTTGTATTTCTATTGTGATTATATTACGACAGTCAGTCAAGTTATGTTTAATTACCAAACTTTGGTGAATTATTTTTAAAACCTGATTGTGCCTTAATTTATACTCGGACGGCGCTAATACAGAACATCCCGACATAATATGTTCTTTAGAATCCAGAAAAGCCAAACATTTTCTACATAAATCATTAATTTGATTTGTATCTTTGATTATATGCTTTCTGTATTGTTTAGTATTAATGACTCTATCTTGAATGGGAAGCATAAATCCTTGTATTTCTGCTCTCAATTCTCCAGTACTCAACCATTTGTTTGGCGAAAGTTTGTCAACATATGTTTGGTTGATATAATTGAAGTGTTTTGCGTGAATAATTTTATTTGACCAGAAATCTAATAATTACTGGTTGTTATTTATAAAAAAATTGGCATTCTCATCGTATAAATTTAAAGGTTTAATGTTGCCTTGCAAATTATTTTGCGCATTTCTTTAGATTATAATATTATTATTTTCTGAAAAACTATTTTAAATATTACCTTCTATTATTTTGTAGTGGAAATTCCTAAGTATGCATGCTGAATAATGTTTCCGCTTGATCATTCAGACAATAAGCTGTTCTCGGAAAAGTGAATTAAAACATGAAAATTCCTTTCAGCGTAGACGAAACAGGGTAAAACTTTATCTTTCCCAAGTCGTAGGTTTACTTAAAAAACCTCGTAAATAAAAGGACGAAGTGCATTCCGCTCCTTGGGAATTTGAGACGTATAATGTATGACTTTAAGTAATATCGCATGTTCAGAGTACCTACCCGAAGAGAAGAATGCTGGTTCTGACTACATATATCATATAACGTAACCAGTAGATAACAGAAACTTTCAATGGCACATTAAATTATTATTAACGTAAAATATTTACGGTGAAAGATTTCTATAACCTAATGTTATTAATACTGCAGAATTATAATTGAAATGTTGGCCTCAATTGCGAAAGTGAGCGCATGGTGGTAAAAATTCTGTATTACTGTAATTCTTAAAAGAATTGCTTAAATTTTAAATTTATTTTATCACATTCAAGTTTTTCCTTTTTTTATCACAAATTTATTTTATCACATTCAAGTTTTTCCGTTTTTCCCATTAACTACAAATAGGAGGCTCTAGACTTATTCTCACTCCTTCAAACAGCATCCTCAAAGATGACGTCATCCCTGAGAGAAAATATTTTTTCAGGGCCTCCTGCGAGGAGTTATTTAAAAAAATGTTTGGAATCAATGGAACCACTAAATATTTATACTTTAGTTGTTAAGCCAAAGGAAATGGGATATGGTAAATGAGAAAAGCTAGAGGAATATATCATGAAATAAATAATTTTCAATGGAATTCCCCGATTTTTTTTGTGCCCGTCTGGTTTTGAACCAGTGAATTCTGGGTTTTGAAGCATTCCACGAAGCCGCTTTTTATTGAATATTCCGAACAGTCTAGATAGATTTCATAGGTACGTTCCACTTTAGTTCACTTTGGTTGTTAGGAAATATTCATCAGGATGCTCTCAGCTCGGAAAATATTTACTCGCTGTAAAATACTCTTCAAAATTCAACCGTTGCTGCACAGTGTGCACTCAATTTAATATGTAGTTGTAAGTTTCGGGAGAGCAGGTAAACTAGTTAATCTTTCGAGACGGTTTTGCTTCGTACCAATCGAATGCTTCCTTGTGCTACACGAAAATTATTATTTACTTTATAATAATCCTTGTAGTTATTAATTACAAGAAAATTTTAAAAAGTTTTTTTTTTTTTCAATTATTTATAATAACGTGTTATTTTTATGGACCCCATTCGTACAAAGTTATAATTAGATAATATTAGATGGTATTTCTCTGTTTCTATATGTAACTCCGGTACAATGGCTTCTAGAACTAGGATTTGTTTTGATTTTCAAAATTGGCACTGGTTGTGGGAATGATTCAGACCATATGGGAAGCGGGTATGGGTACCGCGGCCTTGGAAACCATTTATCAGATTAACAACACCCTTGCCATATTTCACCCCAAGTGGTTCGCTACGTTTGGTATCTTAGCAGAGGTGCCAGGGTTCATCTGGTGAGGTTTGTCCAGGTCTTGACGGCGGACGTGTCGTGCAGTGGCGGCGGATGCCTTTTGACCCCTTTAGCCGGACTCTCGCCTTGCACCGCAGTGGGAGAGATGGATTCAGACGTTCGTCACTACTGAACACATTGACCTCCAGATTCGTTCCCATCCTTCATACATATTTCCTTCCCAGAACATACTCCCCTTCCTTTCCCTAAAAATACCAGCCATACAGCATCCCCAAAAATTACATCCCATGTCATGTAAAAAATCGATTAAACAGGTATAAAAGTGTTGATGAATTAATAATTTATTGTATTTAAGAAGTGCGTATTTATTTTATGCTATATCGATATTTTTCACTTATCAACAAAATAAATGTCTATTTCGTTTAGCCTTTGTTTATAAAATAAACTCATTATAATAATTTTGAGAAAGGTGCTCCATAACCATTGGCGAACGTAGAATTATTATTGCATTCATTGAGGCAGGCTCTGGTTGAATGACTTTTTACTATTTCGTGAAAGGTTATGAAGTACTGAGCTCTGATAAATATTATGGATGCATTGAAATTACTTAATAACTTGTTTACATATTTTGACTTACACTCTGCTACAATAAAACTGCTAAGTCTTTTATAAAATATATTTTTACATATTTATGTTTCCTTCCTTGAATGTATTTCTATGTATTTGGAAATACATTTGAAGAAGGAATATTACGTATTTAGTTAAGAAATTTTTGAACTGTTCTTTTCAGTTATTTATTTATTGTGGTATTTTAAATAGGCACATAGTTATGTACGTCCTAATACAATCCTTATATATACATACACTTAAAACGACACATCTATACCAAATCAATCACATATCTTGGCAATCTTATTTTAAATGCCTTTATGCTCTCTTCCAATTGTATTTCTTCTGGTAATACTCCAAATATCTTCAATGCTCCGTACATCAATGTCTTTTGACTCTGTGTTTTTTTTCCTGAAGGGATGTATTAGTTCATTTATTTTCCTCGTCTCATGTGTACGTCTGATTTGTAGTTTATTAATTTTTCATACGAATTCAATAGACGTATGGCCATTGATTATTTTGTAGTTTAACAACATTGTATTGAAGTAAATAATTTGTTTAAATGCAAAGATATTTAACTCCTTCAACATTTTCTTGCATTAGCATATCACAATGATTGAAAAAAAATACTGTTAGAGATGTATTTCTTTTAAAACAATAAAAATTATGCTTTTATAAAAAAAGTTAAATGGTAAAAAGTGCTAAACCAGTATTTTTAATTTATCAATTACGCACCCTGTGAATCATCTTTAACAGTATTTATTTTTCATTCATTGTGATGTGTTAATATAAAATGGCAAAAATAACAGTTCAAAAATTTCTTAATTGAATAATTAGGTTCCCCTAAGAGAAACAACTCGTTGAACCAGAAATACCTCGCTTCTTTTGACCCGAAAGCCATGAGTCGAGAGAAGGTTATAATCATCACTCCATGCTATAAAGAATGGCCGCCCGCCGCGACACTTGTATAATGCAATTACGACCGAGCCCTTTGGGTTTATTAGGTAAACTTACTCCTAACATTTTTATACGCCCCAAGAATTACTTTTTAGATGGCTTTATTCAATTTGTGCTAAGAGGGTGGATGGTTTTTTTTTAAATTTGTCTTTAAAATGTTGATAAAATTAATGAACGTTTTGTGTAAAGAATATCTATGATTATAGTATCTCATTTATAAATGACATCTTTTAAGCAAAAACCCGTTTTATTACATCACTATATCATTCCATTCAACTATGGACATATGAATATTATATATACGTTTATTATATTTATATGAATAAACTTAGTAATATTCATATATCTATGCTTTCAACATTTTTTTTCACTAACCTTCTCAAACTTGTTTCGGTACTATCACAACATTGTTAGTTTTTAGGGCTAAACATTGTCTAAATTTTGTATATTTAATATTTATTTGGTTTTGCCCAGCTGGGCTATTATGTAGATTATAAGAACAGAAATTACCCAATGAGCCAATGAGACATTAACATTAAACAATTATTATAAGCAATAATTATCAGCCTGAAACACTCATCTACATTGCAAAAAATCTTCCGAGAAAAGATTTTTTCTATATAGATGAGTGTTTCAGGTTGATAATTATTGCTTATAATAATTGTTGCCCTTTGTGCTATGCATAAAAATCTTGTGTTAAAAAAAACGTTAGTTTATCAATTAAAAAAGGAATAATTGAATATTTAACCTACAATTTTGTTTAAGTATGAAATTATGTAAAACTGACAAACTAAATATGAAACAATATTAAGAAAACATAAAAACATATAACATGTAAATAGAGGCAGCAAATATATCACCACTATTTACCCCAAAATTGTTTGCCAGATCGTGCATCTTTTTGGTAATAAGAGTGTATCTGATAAATGGTTGTGTATGTGTTGCCGATAAATATTGAATTTTGTCTTGTAGTTCACAAAATTTAATAGTGGAAACGATGGCAGGGCTGTCCTGCCAATTAAGTTGTTAATGATAATGTAATACAACAAGATCTGAAATAATCCTGTCAGACAGCGTAATTAGATGCAATTTATTAAATCATATTTACACAATTAATGTGTTTTATTGGAATTTTAAGCTCAACATTTACTAAGAAATTTGTACTGAACTCGTTCGTTGGGGTGAACTTTATGTCGTTTTACAAACACTAACACTTTAAAAATTGCAAATATTGTTGTGAAATATCTTAAACAAAGACCACACCTATTTTAACTTAAAAATGTGTTGTTTGATGCAACCGTTTTCAACTAATAATATTACTTACACTGTGTGCTATGTGGATTTTAAATTTTATGCGTGGAATTCACAAAAATTAGGCAACATGCTTTATTATTTGTTTCGTATTTTAAAGTATCTTTGTTTGTAAACGTTGTTGAAATAAATGTTACGAAATTACGATAGATATGGTTATTGACAGCTAGATGATTATAAATATTGGTTATAAACATTAAAATGTTGCTCTCGGAAATTATATTGAAGCATTTTATAAAATCAACAATAATTAAATTCAAGACTTCACGATCAATGATGAATGATCAACCTACTCTCTTTACAAGGCTGTGTGGGGTCATTTTCAATCAAATATGCAAATAATTTTAACATTATGGGTATAACACCTGAACATGCAATACATAATATAACAATTCTCTCATTACTGCACGATTTAAAGGTACCTATATGAAAACTAAATATTGATGGAAAATAATCTTCTAAATGGAAATGATGTTGATTGCCCTCAAACTGATGAAGTGTAGGCAATCGTTATTCAAATGAACCGTTGATGTCTCACTAATTTGAGTTATTCCGATGATATTTGGGGAAATTTTGTACCTATTTTATAATAATGCATAACAATGCCAAGGACCTTTATTTAAACAAATAACCTACTTTCAGTTGTGGAAGTATTAGAAAAAAATAAATAATGCGCATTTTTACAAGAAAAGGCAAATATTTAAGTTGCTATAATTTGGGAGGAGGGAATAAGTACCGCCGCCCCGGAACCTTTATTGGATAACCAAAACCTCTGCCGTAGGTCACCGCAAGTGGTTCGCTACGTTTGATGATTTAGCAGGGGTTCACGGGGTGAGGTTTGTCTGGGTATTGAAGGCGGATGACCAGGACACACTGAACCCTAGATTCCTACAAACCCCTTAAACCCTTTTACTTCCCAGAACTCTCCTCTCCTTGCTTTCCTTAAAAAACCCTCCACACAGCATCCCTTAAGATGACATAGGCTCTGAGGGATTTTTTTTTCTTCAGGGCCTCCTGTGTGGAGCTCATGTGAAAAAAAAGCTCCTCCTAAAATTCGAAAGTGTTTTTAAATACCTACGTATTTTTTTGTCATTGTCAATCAATATATATATGTACCTATATATACCAATAGCGGTCGGTTACTTTTTGTATAAGGGATGCTTGAATATATACCTAATATCAAATATAAAAGGCTATGTACTAGCCCACGAACAAGACACAATAGTTTGTCAAATTAGCTCTTTACACACATTAATTATTACAGCTAATTAATTAAATTCATTAATTAGGTATTCGAAATATATTCAATGTATCAATCGGATTCTGTTATTGAAGCCAACCCGTACTGAGCTAAACTGTCAAAAGATGGCAGGCAAACAAATCACTAATGGTACTACTCGGTTCGGATACGTGCACTATGCTTGTAAGCATTATAGGTGTTTTCTGTTCGTTGGATGCTCTTGATGAATCCGCGTCCGGCCTTAGCCAACCCCTGGCAAGCTTGACTAAAGACGCTTGCGCGAATATCAAAATTACCAATTTTTTCCCGATTCGTGGATACGGAATGAACGGAGTATCCACTGTTGGTGGTATTGGTTACTCTGCGTTCGAGCATTGAGAATGTATACGTATTAAATATGTATTTCGACGTGTTCCATGCGTCTTGTTGTTGTTGGTCTCTGAGTTTGGAATGGTGTCGTTAAATTGCAGTATCTAGTACGGTTTACGGCTAGGAAAAAATAAAATCAAGGCTTTTTACTTCGGTATCTAATCCTAGAAAAGAAAGGAAGCGCAATATCCACAGTGTGTATGGACGCACCGCGCCTGCTATATACATAAAAGCAAAATTTTATGATGTGTGGTAAAATAGTACAATGATTTGATCAGAGTATTTATCTTTCTAAATTTAATGTGATGTGTAAGGATTCGAGCAATTTTAATTCAATAAGAAAAGTGTGATTAAGACATGTCATAAGCAATACAAGTATGGGATTCTCAGATAAATATATTTAATTTAAGGATATTATCTTCCGAAAGCCCAATCTCCAAACTTAGTATTTGGCTTTCGTTTAGGTTCTATTAGCTGATGATATTGCTGATCTAAGGATTGACTGCCTCGGATCAGTATTTTCCGGAACGCATAGTTCAGAGATGGAAGGTGAGGCCATTTCATTGATTGATTTAAACAACATCCAGCACAATTTGTACTTGATTCTTTCAGGGCACTTGAGCCAGTAAAGGTTACAAAGGAACCTGGTTTTAAGCCTTGCCACTGCATTAGACACGAATTGAAGTTTGTCAGTTTGATATTTTGGAAGGCTAGCGTAGATGCCGTTACAGTAATCCAGCCTTGAGACCATGTAAGAGTTGATTAATAGTTTTGTCGCCTCTATAGGAAGGTTTCTTCGTACTGACTTGAGTTGTCTTGGGTGAAAAAAACCGACGCTTACCTTATATATATATTTATATATATTTGAAACAAGTTATTGGCGGCGAAGTAGCATAATAACATTTAAGGTAATCGGGGATATTTACAAACGTATTCAAATTCAAGGTGGCACAAAAGCTGTAATAAAGCGTGACGGATGAGCTATTTAAAAAGAACTATTTATTTTAAACACACGTAAAATAAACAATAATCGTGTTCACTTTGTTTGACCTTAAGCAAAATAGGATGCGTAGGCTTTGTTTCTCTCCTTCGCACACTACCAGCGAAATATTTTTTTTTTTGCTAGGTTTGAAGAACCAAGAGATAATATTTGTTGATTTGGCCCGGCCTTTGTACTCTATTCGCACAGGGGAAAACTTTCCAAACTTTTTATCGTGCGAATGTAGCCGCTCGTAAAGCTAACTTCCACAAATACGAAGAAAACTTTCAAGTTAACCACCCACTTATAAAAGATATCGTTTCAATACGAAGTTTTTTGCATGGTAGTAAATTAATCAACCCGCCTTTTTACTCGCAACCATCATTTTAACGTTTTGTTTAGCCCCCACTTGGCTCGGGAGCAAAGTGACTTGTGGAACGATGTTTCATCTCGCCAGTTGACATAACGACCAGCAAATGTGTTTCTCTAATTTACGACCGGCAAAGTTGCCTTAAAATGTAGAAAACATCTCTTATTTGGGACAGGTAACTTGCTGAATCGGTTTCCGCAACCCGAAAATTGAAAAAAAGGTCCAATATATTATTCAGAACTATGAAAGCTTTCGTACCCATATATTATATTAAATGATCGAAAATCATGTTCGAATACAGTACTTTGTTTGGTCGAAGAAACGTAGGTAACTACCTTATTGTAATATGTATGTACGAGTATGTTAAAAAAAACTTTTTTTAACTCTTCCAATAATATATCCGACTTAAAATATTTGCAACTTGTTTATTTAATTATTTAAGCATGGGATCCTTACACTCTGTTGATGTTTGATCATACCTAGCTCATCTAATTTTGCTTTTCTTTTTTTCCTTTCACTTTTATATTATTTTCTATATTTGATTGAGAAATATTTTTGCTAACTTAATGAATGTAAAAATTAATTTCAGAAAATTTTATTGTTCTTCTTTTTCTTTGTGTATTCTCGTGTACAGTTTTTTCGTAATTTTGGTAATTTTTCTATTATTAATTATCTTATTTTTCTGCGCTTAATTGCGCATGTATAATTTGAAATAGAGACCGAATAGCTTTAGTATTTTTTTGTGTATACATTTCTATTTCTATATTTTAAATATATTCTAAAATAGAATTTTTATTTGCGAAATGTCATTATCAAATTTTGAAATTTTCTGTTAAACAATAATTATTTTCTATTAGACAAAATAGCAAGAATAATAACAATTATGCCAATAATTATGCCAGTTATTTCCCACTAATACTATGCGAGCGAAGCCGTGGGTAAAAGCTAGTAATAAAATAATAATAAATCCCGTTCAATGGCGCAGAATCTTATATCCAACTTTTCCACACTTAGTACAAAAAACTTGCGTGCCCATATTAAACCCGCGTTCAATACTGTTAACAATTTAGGTAAATTATTAAATAAACACTAAAGATAAAGATCATAAATTTAGCCACTGAGGCATTTACCAACTATGTTGCAATGATTGTCCTTCGTTCTACATAGGTAAGACATCTATAAATATTAAATATTAGAGTCACAGGACATTTAAGATGCTTAAATAATAATAATTTTTCAGAGTTTGCTAATCACCTAATTTCCACAGATCACACTTTTAATAAGGACACAGGGGTTAAAATTCTTCACCGTAAAAATAAAAGCAAAAAATTAGATAACTTAGAAGCACTTGAAATCACAAAATCCCTTATAGTCCAGTAACTTTGTCGCCTGAATGTATGGGGTAGTATGCGTTAAATCCGGTAGTTCTGATTTTTTGCAGGCTTGTTTATAATGTTGGCCTAATGAATAATCCAAGTTTTTGACCTCGACCGCCGAACGCAACTTTGTCAAAAATCGAAAAAACCGCGAAAAAATCGTTATTTTTTCAAATTTTGGCGATTATAACCCTAAAGGACTAGTTTTTTAAAAAACTTTTTTGTCACGTTTTTAAAGTAAACTAAATTTGCTACAAAATGATACTATAACTGTCTCTGTAGACCCAATAGTTTTTGAGATTAAGCCTTTCAAAGTTTGTGACCTTGAGCGCAAACCGCGAAAAAACGTTATTTTTATCAAATTTTGGTGATTATAACCCTAAAGGACTAGTTTTAGAAAAAACTTTTCTGAAACGTTTTTAAAGAAGACTAAATTTGCTACAATATGATACTAGAATTGTCTCTGAAGAACCAATAGTTTCTGAAATTAAGCCTTTCAAAATGTATAATTTTTTTCGAACTTCGCAATTTTTTACAATTCTGTCTTTCTGAATGAATTTTGACCCTGATTATTCTATCGAAGCCCTGTACTTTTATGATGTGATGATGATGTATAAGCTAAGCTACGAATAATGAAGTAAAAAAGATAAAAAACAAAGTATTTTCTTTTTATTATTTTATTTATTTAAAAAAAGATAAGTACAACAAAAGTTAATAAGTTTATTAGTTAGGAAACTGAGTAATATTCAAAATCAAAAAATTAAATTAATTTAGCCCTCTTGGAAGGTCCCGGTTGAGGTTCGTCCGTATCTGGATCGACGTATTGGGATGGCATATCCCCATCATCATCAGGAGATGGTGATGAATCGTCGACGTCTTGTGCCCAAAAGTCATCCTCCATTTCGACATCGGACAGATCTTCGCCTTCTGGGATATGTATTACTTCAACATAGGGTATATTGTCACAAGATGCCCCGCTACAGTGCCTGCAGACTGATGAGCAGTTTAATCCTGCCTTCCTGCAGCTGCACGCGTTCCCACAACCCTTCGTGCAGCCGCAAGAAATCATCCGCAAGAGGTGTTGTGGGGCTGCATCTCTGGTCATCATTTTAGGGTCCTTGCATCAGTTACACGTGATTCATCATTTTTTATTCTCATGTACAATCTTCTTACAGGTTCAGGCGTGGTTGGGAGTCACACTGAACCCTCTCTCCTGGGGGTGGATATCCACGCCACAAGGCCTCAACCCCAAAATGATGACCAGAGATGCAGCCCCACAACACCTCTTGCGGATGATTTCTTGCGGCTGCACGAAGGGTTGTGGGAACGCGTGCAGCTGCAGGAAAGCAGGATTAAAATGCTCATCAGTCTGCAGGCACTGTAGCGGGGCCTCTTGTGACAATATACCCGATGTGGAAGTAATACATATCCCAGAAGGCGACGATCTGTCCGATGTCGAAATGGAGGATGACTTGTGGGCACAAGACGTCGACGATTCATCACCATCTCCTGATGATGATGGGGATATGCCATCCCAATACGTCGATCCAGATACGGACGAACCTCAACCGGGACCTTCCAAGAGGGCTAAATTAATTTAATTTTTTGATTT
Source organism: Limnephilus lunatus (assembly GCA_917563855.2). Lineage (NCBI taxonomy): Eukaryota > Metazoa > Arthropoda > Insecta > Trichoptera > Limnephilidae > Limnephilus > Limnephilus lunatus. The sequence goes on along the minus strand of OU830597.1, from coordinate 64,078,187 downwards.
TGAATATTACTCAGTTTCATAACTAATAAACTTATTAACTTTTGTCTATGTTATAGTTTATTCTAATTTGTCTATACTTGTTTGTCATTTATTTTTCTTTATATTAACATATCCCGATGAAGATAACATTGTTATCAAAACATGTAGATATTGTTTATAATATAGTGGTTTATACAAAGTGATCTGTTATTCATTATATTATTAACTTTTGTTGTACTTATCTTTTTTTAAATAAATAAAATAATAAAAAGAAAATACTTTGTTTTTTATCTTTTTTACTTCATTATTCGTAGCTTAGCTTATACATCATCATCACATCATAAAAGTACAGGGATTCGATAGAATAATCAGGGTCAAAATTCATTCAGAAATACAGAATTGCAAAAAATTGCGAAGTTCGAAAAAAATGATAAATTTTGAAAGGCTTAATCTCGGAAACTATTGGGTCTACAGAGACAATTCTAGTATCATATTGTAGCAAATTTAGTGTTCTTTAAAAACATTTCGAAAAGTTTTTTATAAAACTAGCCCTTTAGGGTTATAATCGCCAAAATTTGAAAAAAATAACGTTTTTTTCGCGGTGTGCGCTCGAGGTCACAAACTTTGAAAGGCTTAATCTCAAAAACTATTGGATTTACAGAGACATTTATAGTATCATTTTGTAGAAAATTTGGTTTACTTTAAAAACGTGACAGAAAATGTTTTTTAAAAACTAGTCCTTTAGGGTTATAATCGCCAAAATTTGAAAAAATAATGATTTTTTCGCGGTTTTTTCGATTTTTGACAAAGTTGCGTTCGGCGGTCGAGGTCAAAAACTTGGATTATTCATTAGGCCAAAATTATAAACAAGCCTGCAAAAAATCAGAACTACCGGATTTAACGCATACTGTGATGTATAAAGTTACTGGACTATTAATAATAATGCTAGTATTTTAAATAACCAAATTAATTTATCTTTTAGTCCCATTCTAAATATTTTTCCAATAAACCGCTCTGTTCTTCCCAGAAATCCCGCAATCATCCCCACCCCGTTGCCTACCCCTCACTCGAATTCCTAAAATTTGTATATGTACCGGTCAGTAGTTGAGTGGGCATAGCGCTTGGGTCCCACCCGGGCGTCGCATGTTCGATTCCTGTGCTGCCTAAGTCCTCCATCACAACACAAGCAACATTTTCGGCTTTCTGTGGTGGTAGTAGGAGATTTTCAAAAGTTGTTGGGTTATTCGTAACCCGGGAATGTTTGTCTTTCTTTTAAAATTAAAAAAAATTAAAAATATCTGTCAATATTCTGTATAATAGGTTAGTTATAATATTCTCCTGACGAAGGAAGGGTGCTTCCGAAACCGGTAGAGTGTTTATAAAATAAAAGTGGTCTACAACAAATTTATATGTGTTTTTTTTTTTTTTTTTTTTTATTGTAAAAATTGAATTGTTTGTGTGGAAAAAATAACATTCATCTATGAAAAAATATTTATTTTTTAACTTCTGCCATCATGTTAAATCATCTCCCGAAGTTTGCGTGCCTACTTTACCGCCAAACACCTGTATATAAGCTTCATCAATCTCCATACTTATTCTTGGTTAGCCTCCGCATACCATAATCTATGCTGAGGAAAACTGTTCAGTAGGTAGGTACCATATCTTTATTTAATTTGTGTTTTGGTCAGTGTCTTTTTTTTTACGGCACGTTCCAGAGTGGAAGTGGGGGTGTTTTCACAAACTATGAACACCATTAAAAAATGTGTGGAAGGTTAAACAAAAAGTTATAATAATAATTGTATTAAAAATTTGTAAATTTAATATTTTCATATATTATTTCATTATTGATTTGAAAAACTGCAAAATCCAAAACGGTTCCAAATAAAAACGCCACTGGCTGGTAAGGCGGCTGTCAGCGGCGTTCTCGACGTCAACGCAGCCGAAATCACGAATAAAAAAGAACGTGTCGTTGGGCGGCAGATCGAAAATGTATATTTTAACTCGTTAAAAAAAACAAAATTTATTCTTCAACATAAAAATACCTTCATCATCGTTTTTTTTTTTCTTTAATTTTTTTCGAGAGTATAAAACGTAAAAAAAAAAACAAGACACCATAGTCTTACTGGCTTCGGAGAAGTTGGAACTGGATTTTTTTAAAGTGAGTCAGTCACTAGATATACGAGTACTGGACAAAAAATTCACATAAAAATATTAGTATATCATTATTCAATTAAACTTGCAACATTATAACTAAGAAAGTACACGTTCAGATTAGTTTAGAATGGTTTATAGATTACATTTGTACAAAAAGATAACAAACAGAAAATAATGTACATATGAATGGTAGGTTAAAGGTAGTTTAAAGAATACAAATTTAGAGTTACATAGTTGAGAATTCTTACAAACCGCTAGTCTTTGTTAAGGCAGTAATTTTGTAAGACAATCTATGTAGAATACTTACGAATATATCTACACTTGTATTAAAATATAATGGTTGCATTAATAATAAGTTCGAATAATACCAACCAATGCATATGTCAGCTTCAAATAGTAAGACAGTATCATCGGCAAAACTAACGGTTTTTAAAAGTCATTAATATACAACAGGAAAAAGACGGTCTTAATATGTTGCCTTGTGCTATACCATAATTAGTTGCGCATTGGTTGCTAAGCGTGTATTTATTTTAACTTTTTGCTTGCGTTCATTAAGTTAGCTTTTTAAAAAGTTTAGTTCGTTGCTTGTAAAACCGATTTATTTAAGTTTGTTTATTAATTTTCTCCGTGATATTGTATCAAAGGCCTTAGAAAGATTTGAAAAGATTGAAATACGTTTTTTGCTTTTATCAAAGTTTCAAATATATGTTTATTGTAAAAAAAAGTATATTTTCAGCCTAAATCTCAGTAGAGCTACCAAGTAATAATAACGTAGGCCAATTGTTGTACAGCAAGTAGTTTCATATTACTTCAGTAATCTTGCAGTTAAATTAACGGTTGAACTATCAAAGTTAGCGGAAGTCCAAGTAGGTAAATAGTGCAAGTTTATTATTATTTATTGGAGCCATACTTAAATGCCCATTGGATGCAAAGCTCGTGGATGTTATTTAAACCGACACAACTCGTGCTCTACCGTTTGGAGCTCAGAGCCCGCAATTTGAATTGTAATATACTGTGTAAGCTCTTAGTAAAGTTATTTCTGCTCGTGCACGTTTGAAAACGTTTTAATCGTAATTTCTTCTATTCCTTTTGATAACTAATTTAGTTAATGAATTCCATTTCCATTTGGAGGTAAAATAATTCTGTAAATTACTATCTGAATACAGATAAAAATGAATTATTTTTCGAAGAATTTTGGACACATTGGCCGTCTTTGGTCCTCGTCCAATTCAATAAAAAATAATGCAAGTCTTTTTTAATTAGTTTTTTTTACAGATTCGCGAATTTCTCGATTCTCGAAATATTTGCACCGATACTGCAAGGAAAACCTTTTAAAGTGGAAAGATGGACCATCTGAACAATTTTAAGAAAGTGGTATCAGATAGGGCAGGGGTTCCCAAACTATAAGTATCACGCCTCCCTACTGCTTAAAATGAATATGCCCACGCCTCCCCTCGGCTCAGGGCCCAGCAAGTAACAACAAGTGGCTCGCCAAGCAATTGTAAAATAAAATAAGGGTAGGTAATAAAGTCCAAAAATACATTTTTAGATGTTTTATTATAAAAATACTTCTTTTACACACTTGTTATAAGAAGAGTCAATTTGATGGACGAGCTTGCATGTTTTGACAAGATTTGGAATGAAGAGCGGAGTGGTGACCACCGCCCGCGCCCGCGCCCGTGCCCCCCTCCACATATCTTCGCGCCCCCCTAGGAGGGCGCGCCCCCCACTTTGAAAATCAATGAGATAGGGAATATGTATGTCTCCAATACTATTTAACGTATACATGGATGAACTCACTCGCATTTTAAACATTGCTAGGGTAGGCTGCCTTATCGGATGACAATGTGCTGACAATGTTTTTCTATGGACCAGCGCCACTGGCGTAAATAATATTGTGGTATTATTTTATGTCCAGAAATAAAGTTGGGTTATGTTTGGTTAATGTTATAATGTTTTAGTAAAGTGAATACCTTGTTTTTTAATCCAGCCTGTGACATTTTTTGTGTGAATAATTGTCGAATTATTTATTGTTGGTAGTTGTTTTAATGTGGTTGTCATAGAGTTATATAATTTGATTGCGTAGAAGTAAATTTATTTGCACGTGTGAGATATGTATCATCGTATATTTGGAGATTTTTTACGAAGGCCTTGAATTTATTTGTCTTTTAAGGTTGCATTGGAATGTGGAGTTTATGTTGGAAGCGGTATAGTATTACAGATTTGGCATAAACTTATTATCAGTGTTTCATAAATTTCATTCGAGTTTGAACAGAGAGTACGTGGAGAATGAGTTTAATTGTTGCCCTTTGATTTTTTTCTGTGGGGTCTTATGCTAGGTTAGTATCACTTCCCCAGGCCAGTATTTATTTTTTATTTATTTATCTTTATAAAGTATGTTTACATTGGGTTTATCGATGCCTGTCTCACTGGGTCTATAATAAATAAAATGTCATATAACTGTGTCCATAATATATTATATGTAGGTATATTTGGTTGTTATTTTTTGCTCATCTTTTTCATTTTTATGTACGAGAATACACTTACTTATATGTGGAATCGCACTAAACTCACAACATCCCACAATAAAGTGTTATTATCATTACTATGGCACATATGTTAGTTATCTAATATACGATTCCCTGAATGGAAGAACACACATCCACCTCCGAAATTGAGCAATGCAACCAAATTTATCTGCCAATGTCTGATAATTTTAATGATCTATAACGAAGGATCGTTGAAAAATTATTATCTATAAGCCTATTATGTATAACAAATGAGCAGTGCAAGCTTACTGTGGCAATAGGACACTACCTGTTATTTAATGTTCAATATATGACTATAGTTCCACCTACAGCAAGTTAGTGGTTTGGGCCATCCAAAGTAGTAGTTCGGCTAGCCCAAACTACGAGCTTTCTTATCCTCAGAGAGCAAACTGAGGCAGAACCAACTTCCTAGATTTTATCGTGATTAAATCGATATATTGTTGAAATGTATCTATCTTTCTTTTGTTGTTGTGCCGGTGCACAACTTTATAAAAGCTCATAAGTCAAATGGCTTTTTTTCTTTTTCTAACTACTATCGGAGGTTGGCTATTTACAGGGCAATCTTCACCCTGCAGGCTGAAGGCTGCAGGCAAACATTTCTGCGGAACTGTACTCGTATCAATCACGTAAAATTGTAAGGCATAAACATTCCTCGTCTACGCTTTTACAGACTCTTTTGAACTTTCGTTTTTCGTTTCTCATGTAGATATTGGAGTTGTTTTCTTTTTATGGCTAGTACAATTATTTATAAAGTCGAAAATAAAAATAAAAATATTAAAAATTTCTTCAATGTCGAAGCATATAAAAGTTTATTTTTCATGAAATGCTGTTGAAAACACATTAAAAAAACTGATCGCCTTTGAAACACTCTCTAAGCCAAAAGAAAATCATCGTTCGAGTGGCTTCGAATACCAACGAAACTAAAGTTTATACAGTTTGTAAACATTATCAACCTCTTTTACTTGAACTGCTTGCCATGTACCTATTCTAATAATTTTGCACATTTTCGTTAATACTTCTTTTTTAAAGAACAGCAAACATTTCCGTGTTATGAATATCCAAATGAAAATCTCCTACTACACATCTCCTATTATCACATATATTTACAGTATGCATCGCGCCGACTAATGCTATTCTGTTGTTTTCTGCTCGTGCACGCATTTGCCTATCGAATATGTAAATTCCATTACGGATTCCCCCCTGATGTCAGATACCTAATGCTAGATGCAGCTAAGGATCGCCTACCGTATTATCTATTCCCCTGGTACGCTTCTCCTAATAATAACGTAAGACGTGCCCTGGTAAAATGCATACTGTATTTCTTGAAGGCCTTATTCATCTCCATAAACTAAATATTACTACACGGCTCCATCCGAGATTTCAACCCAGTTTTTCTCATTCGATAAGTAAAAAAAACTTGGAACTAAGAAAAAAGCGTCCACTCTTTCTTTGGAACGTTGAGTTACCTCGACCTAACACCTCCGTCAAGTGCCGACGCTAATTTTCATGCGGCTCAATGCGGGTCGGATAAACATTGACATTTCTAAATATGAAATTTTTTTCATATTCAAATTCCTTTCTCTTAAGCGTGAAAATGTTAACAAACAAACTTATCGAAACATTTTGACTGAAACATCGATAATTTTGAAAGAATTTGATATTTAGAAAACATATTCCTTTTTTTGAGATAATTACTGAGAAAACCGTAACCTCACACTTAATTCCGTGTTTTGAATAAAAAATTGGCTTTTTTTTTTTTTTTTTTACAGTTAATACCGCACAAGAATCTCAACTGCTCCCGTCTGGAGCCAGTGAGACTATGGCATCCCCAATTGGGGTATGTTGTGAGGCTGAAAGGTAGTGGGGAGGGGAAGGAGGTGGGGGAGAGGAGGGTTGGGAAGTACCTGGCTATTCAAATCTGGTCACCAAACACGGCTAAAGCCATTTTCAAGCATCGTTTCAATTCTGAATGGTGGTCTTACACCAGGGCGATACTGATAGTAACTGATAGTATCAACGAAAAAATCCCGCTAATTTGTGATTGTGCAAATTGATTTGTTTTATTATTTTGTCCATGAATCAAGTATAAATATTTGATACAAACCGAGAAGAATGATCATTTTTCCTTTCATCTACGAAAAAATCACATACCTCTCTTCGGATTATAGAAATAACATAAAAAATACTTTACTTATGGTTGGTTGCCCTGGTCAAATCTGTCCTTCAGAGGCTGTAATGGAATATGTTGTTTGCGAATAATAATGAACTTCCGTGCCTTGAAGGGTTAAGGAAATTAGGTTAAGGTTTATAAAAACCAACATGTTTCGTGAGCAACGCTCACTTCTTCAGGGTTTTGATAATATTAATTATAAATAATAGACCTAGACAATGGTATCAATGGAAAGATACCATTGGAAGAATGTGTAGAGGGAAGAGTGGCAATATGGAATGCTGCCACAAAATAAGTTTGCTGTTTTAGAAGAAGTCATTATATTATTATTATAAAATATGTTGTGTACACCACTCAATCAAAACAATCGACATGTTTCGAAACCAATGATTACTTTTTTAGATTTTCACGGCCAAAAGCATTTTCGTTATTTGTTTTTGGGGTGTTTTACCGTGTTGCGCTACCGCCTTCTTTAGCCGACGTTTCGGACAGCGTTGCAGTGTCCATCATCAGGGCACATCCGGCAGATCCGACAGAAGTGTCGACTAAAGAAGGAGATAGCGCAACACGGCATAACACCCAAAAAACAAATAGCGACAATGATTTCCTCATTGGAATAAACGCACACTCAATATTACTAATTTATTTATGTTTTTTGTGTAATTTGGGAGGGCGGGAAGAGAAAGAAGGGTTTGTGCTAAAATTTAACCATATTGCAACAGATCCAAATAGAAGAAAGAAAAAAGTTTTGATGTTGATGATAGGTTATATTTTAATCTTATTATATATCTTAACTTAAATTGAAAGCTTCCTACGATAATGCTTTTTTTTACAAACCACCCAAAAAGATTAATAATTTTATAAATTATTCAATACCACTTCCCATCAAAATTTAAAAAAAATGACAGTGGCAAGGTCTAGAGAATTCGAAGTATTTTCCAATTTTATCCAATTACAGTAGACTTTCCTTTAACAATTTTCCTTAACTTGGAATGCGATTTCCAACTTTTGATATTATCTCCGCAGGGAAAAGTGTCAAAGTTTTTACTTAGACAGAACGGCTCCAAAGACAACGTCGCTAATTAATTAAATTTTCAGCCAATGATCACCGCCCGGATCACTTCCAATTACCGACCTTCCGTTTTACATCCTGAAACATAGTTACCGCGGATACATTTCCTAGTCTATTGCCAATAAAAAAATAACCTCGACTTCAGTCATTTGTTGAAGCAACAAGTTTGCTTTATAAAATCTGTAGCTATAATATTCTAACTTACTGTGCTTTATTTTCCCTTCATTTGTGTGCTAAAATATTATCCATATAAAATGAGTTAATTTTACACATTTTTCGTATTACAATTTTGAATATTACTATTTTATACTTCTTTTAGTCGGCGCCTTTTCTTTGATTTTATTGCAGATTTTTTGTTTTAACTCGCTGTATATTGTTATGATCATAATTTTTTTTTTAAATCACAAAAACAGTTTCATTTTTACACTTTAGCAGAATTGGCTCGTTGTAAAATTCAGCAAGAGTCTGTTAAATAACTGAAATCGGTCACAAAACTTTGACATTTAAAAAAAAAAACAGAATTTGTTTCTCTTCGTCTCTACCGTATACGATGGGCATATCGTATATCATCTTTGTCAAATTCTTCATTGTTTACTTTTGACCGTCTAGACGTCTGTATCTTCACGGTCCACAATGAACTCTAAATGGTTACACCTTCACTATATCTTCCGGACCTACACGGGTCCAGCAATCTGCATGACTTAAACTAAAGATAATTAACACCATTTCTCAACCGGACACACTGAACATTGACATTCTTACGAGAAACAAATTCGCCTGTCTGCGAGTTGCGTTTATTGAAAATCTCCTCCAACATACTCTCATATTCCAAATGCTTATGCAAAATTAAACTATGTACAGTGCAGTCACAATCACTGCACATAAATGGGAAATTACCGCATTGCAATAATGTGTACCTCGTTAAATGTTGTCCACAGATCTACAAGTTTTCCCGGGGCACATCGAAGCAGCACAACGCGACACCGGATTCTACGAAATACCCGGTATCAGTATAAAGAAGAAAAGATCTGGATTTAAAAAAAATCTTAAGTCCCAACTTCTACCCAAGGTCTATCAACTCGAGGCTGGGTTGATTAATGCCACCGCAGTGAATAATAACCACGTAAGGAATGATTAGATCGGTAGGGCGGTCGGGTGGTCGGGCGGTAGGGCGGCACCACTCTTCATTTCCCCGGAGCAATAATGGCGGAGGATTTACGAGCTTTTATATTATGAAAGCTGGATTACGATCGTCATGGAACAGCATTGGTTGAGATGAAACTTCTTTCAGAGATATAATGACCTTCCAGTGACGTGCAGTCAACACTGGCTGAAAATCTTGCCTCAAAAAAACGAAAGTAATAACCAAGAAAGTATATGATTAACCCAATAATTATACTCACTAGAGTTCGTTCAGGATAACTTTAGAATTTATCCACACACTATACAAATTTCTATTTCATATGCACATGCAAGCCGTTAATAAAATGGTTTATCTGTGCATATTACTCCTCCCTTGTCCCTACATCGTGCGTGAAATAAGCCCCAGATATTGTAACTACCACTGATTTTAAGTCATAGATTATGTTTATGCGAATCTTGTGATAAAATCGCCCTATTATGGCTTGTTATTTACTTTTGTTCGTAGATAATACGAGAACTTAAATCTTAACCCAAATCAGCGATCCTAGTTGAATTATTGTTTGTAAAAGATGTTTACCATCCGGCAAGCCTTTGCGTTTTGCAAGTGTACTCCTACAAGGACATTTTACAGTTTGTTGCCGGTGATTCGTAGAAGCATTTTTTGAAACTTATTACTATATAATTTGATATAATTTCTGATTTCAGCGATCGCAGATTCTGATGGTGGGATTACCTACACACTAAAGGAATTCTTGAAATCATGCCTTCTTTGTTGCTCGCAGGGATTTTGTTGTGAATCACTGTGAGAAGAATGGGCCGTAGGTCTAGCATGAACGATCGATAAAATTTTATGTCAATACAAAATTGACTAAATCCGTCATCAATGGTCAGTTATTAATATTAGCGAGCACGGTCAACGATCGGTAACCTGATATCACGACCGACGATTGATGAATTTTAGCGGGGCCTCCATAGTTTCAGATAAGTTTCTGTCAATACACACATATTTTTTGATAATAACGTTCATCTTCAAAATTACTGGCTTATTTAATAAACGGATTGAACTAACGAAGCTCTTAGAATTAGCATCTTAGACGCGATCAATTTATTTGTTTCGATCTTTGAGAATCGGAAGTGGTTGAAATATACACCTTATGAACTAATTAACTTCTGTTTAATGTAAAAAAGTATTTGCAGACTGCCATGCGTATTTAGGTCAGTATTTCAATTCAACATTGCCAATTTATTCATATTTTTACGTAATTGTTTGACGTTTCGGAATGTAATTTAATAGAAAGCACGTACAGTGTTGACAGCATAGGTATTTCGATTTGTTTTTTATTCCCTGTCAATATCGGTTCGTTTTATATGGATTTTCTTTAAACCAAGGGGAAAGATTTTTTGACATTGCCCTACCGTGTTCGCCATTTAGAAAGTTTTAGATTAACTTTGATTTTTATGTCTTTTTGCGTCCTAGCCAATCGATGTCGCGATGTTTTGTTTGGTAAATATGGATTATTTAAATTAACGAAATTTTATTTTTTTAAATTTTAAAAATAAGCCACTTGAATTCTTCTTCGTCGAGCATGAGGCAATCATAAAAAAATAATCAATAAATTTAAATTTTTTGTGGTCATCATCAAATAATTATCAAACTCATTAACACGACATCTTATCCTCAGTCAAAAACCAATGCATGCAACTGGTTTCTGTGATTATGAAAGTTATGTTTTTACAAATACGTATACATACCATGAAAGATAATATCTTACCTCTAAAGTGTCAATTCCTAGCAATTTTTATTAAGTATTACTATTTTGTTAAAGGCCATAAATTAACACAGAAATTATTTAAAAAAATAATGTAACTATCGTAATAACCGTTATTTACATTGTAGATTCCATAAGTTTGTGCTTGCTCACAATTTTAACCGTCTAACTTCTTTGAATAAAAAACTAAAAGGAAGATCAAATAATCAGCTTAATTTTAAATTGGTCTCAGCAAAGAGCTCGTACTGTCGTCATCGACGTTCGTCCTCTACCTTCTCAAGCGTCTTGTTTGAAAACGATAAAGACAGATGATACTAGAACGATGCACGTCACGTACGTTCTCTCGCTTGGACTAGTATACTAATGCATGCTACATAATATCTGTTTTGAGTATTTTGCATTAATAACAAATTAATAATTTAATTGTCCAGCCAATATATTGTGATGGCAGGTTAATTTTTACTCTTAGGAAGCATAATTCAGTCCGTACTTTTAATATATGGACACTAAGGTTTTGCCAACCCTTCTCAAGATTTTTATTTTCGAATTAACCTGATAATTACGAATCAGCCTTGATAATAGATATAAGCATCAAACAAGCGAGAAAGGCTCAGATAAAAAGCATTCCTTTAACAATTAAAAAAAAACCTAGAGTTGAAACTAGGTGCCAAAGAGAATTAATTAATCGTATTTTCATGAATTTTAATGATTAACTTTTTAGAAAGAGTTTTAAGAACTAGTTTCTTCGTGGAATTGTCATGCAAAAAAGCAAAATTTGTTGAACAGATCTGACGTTGGTTAGAGCCAGAAAGGGAACCGGAAGTGGGAGAGGTGGAAGTGGAAAGCGCGCAGGTTCCGGAACCGCTTCCGGCACCGAAACGGAAGAACACTGTGCAAAACGAATCCGGGAAAACGGAACCACCTACCTCGCCATGAGGAATAATACTACGGACCTGTAATTAGACTTTATGCTTCCTCGGGATATGATCTAGCGTTATTTTTTATCATACTGAAAGTTAACTTATTATTTTGATCTAGTTATCTAACGAAAAACCTGCTTAAAACCGATTATCCTATCACGGATGAAATCCTAAAATAAGTAGAATCCATTAGAGATTAGAGATCTGTCAACCTTACTTGATTCGAAGCTAACATTCAAAAACTATTACCATTACATTGTCAATCAGGCCAATAGAATGCTCGGTTTTATTGCTAAAATCACCAACTCGTTCGAACACCGCAGGAGCTTCAGAATCTTGAACTACTCACATGTAAGAAGTATCTTAGAGTACGGCTCCATGATTTGGTCCCAACTCTATGCAATTCATGGCAGTAAAGTGGAGTCTGTTAAAAAAATACACAAGAATACTAGTTTACTAGTACATTGGAATCTATGCTGAATAACTAAAGCCAAAAGAAGACAAATATCAGATATAATTCCTTTATTTAAAATTATAAACTACGTGAACGATTCACTTTTAATTAATCAAATAAATCTTAACATAAGGCTAGCTTTACACACATAAGTAAAATTTACGTCTTATGTAAGTTTTTGTCAAGTTACTCATAGGAGCGTATACATACGCATTCGACTTTGGTAATTAATGCACACGGAAGATGTTCTGAAGTTCAACAAATGTAAGTGCTCATAGCGACGATAGCGACCGTTTACATCTGTACATTTATTTGCGGTAAGATGGCTTACAACGATCTGCTGAGAAACGAAAAAATCCGAACATAACGAAGAATTTGTCTTGAAATAAACAATTTATTATTCTCACGCGATTTTGTGCCGTTAAAGGCGGAAATTAATGAATTTCTTTAATTTTATCCGATTGACAGCTACCTGACAGCAACCGACTTCGAATTCAAATACCCAATCTAATAAACAGAATCTTCGATATTAGAAAGGATTGGACCGATAATTAAATAGAAGGATGCTCATTTTCAAAAAACTTTTTTCGATTTGAAAAATAAATTATATCTCTTCGGTTTTGGAATCATAAAAACTTTATTTCTGTTTACATTCGTTTTCGTGGGACGTGCTTACTTGAGTTTTAGTGTTATTTTAATGTTGTTTTCAGGAAATAATAAGGAAGATAATTATTCACTCTACCTAATCCGATTTTAGTTAAAATAATAGTTTTTATAAAAATTACCAGAACAACTGACTTTTTGACATCTCGCATCGGGAAATTTAGGTACTAATTCTTACCGTAAGCGTCATTAACATGATTTGATAAGCTATGAGAAGGCTGGAAGGGAATCCTGTCAAAAAACTTACATTAAAACAACTTCTGTAACTTTCTATAAATTACGGTAAGTGACTTTTGGTGTCATTTACATTAGTAATTTGGCCATAAGTCGCTTATGTGAGCAACTTAAGGGAAAAACGTGTAAAAGCGTGTGTGTAAAGGCAGCCGAAATCCTTAAATCTTTTCGAACAATGCTTATCGTGGTAATACAAGTTTTTTCAAACCAACAACGATGAAAATCACACAATTATATAATAAACACTGCGATCGTTAAGTTTTGGTTATATTTTCAAATCAATCATTACCTTCATAAGTAACTTATGCATGCATCTGATGGTCTTCTCACTTGGAGACACATTGCAGTTATTGTAACGTGTATCCACTTATGCATTGGCCTTATATTATGTGTATATATGAATATAAGTGTGTATATTTGTAAATATATATGTGGGTGCAGTGCATGTATTTACTAATATTTGATTTTGGTCCTCTTTGTTTTTATGTACTTTTAATTTAAAAGTATCATTGAAGTCATCGCTATAACCTGCTATAACCATATCGAAAATGTTAATTTATATATTAAAAATAATTATGGGTAGCTCACCTGTGCTATTACTTTATTAATTATTTGATAAAAGTATTCTGTCGGTGAGCCAATAAATAAATACATAAAAAACATTCCCGAAGTACCTGTTAAATTTGATTATGGATAGTGTATGCAAGTGTCGTAATTCTGTTTAATATTTACGTTTATTCAACGCTGTTATTCTTTATCATTTCCCGTGCACTTGCGCTTTACTAACTTTTCTGTTTACGTGTTTTCAACTTCATAATATTCAGACTCACGTATGAATCACTTGTTGTAAGAATAACTACTACCGTTCCTGTAAAAAATAAGAAGCCCCATGAACTAAACCATTTGAATGCGATTATATTTTTAATGTAGTGCACTACACATGAAAATGAAATGTTTTTCGTTGGGATTGTAAAGAATTTTTTTACTGGACATAGACAAGTGTTGCCGTAGTTTCCGATCACGTCAGGTGATACAAATTAGTCTCTAAAAATTCCTGAAACATTTTTTCCATATTCCGTCAATCTAAAAATGGTTCAACGTAATACCTGGAAGATACCATATGTATTCCTGCGCTATCAATACCTTGAAATATAATCTTTGCGCAAATAAAAAAAAGTTGTTCCGATAAAAATACAAGCGTGTAGGTGTAATCGATCCAGCACAGAAAAAGTGGCTATCGACGTGATGAGAAAATATTTGAGCAAAACATTCCGATTTCACTAGGTAGGTCGGTTTTTCAGGATATTACTTTTTCAATAACAGAAACGCCATTCTGCCTGCGCATATTTTATTCTCTGGGGACATTTCATCGCGGGGTGGATTTTTATCCATCAAGATTGATGCAAATATTGTGAAACTTCAATCGATCGTTGATAATGAAATACCTTTTTTATGCTAATTTTAATTTCCTTTCCATATTCCGAGGTATTGAAAAATATTCGAATAAAAAATGAAATTTCTTTCATTAGAGAGTATTTTGATCATGTTCTAAACACAAACAAATACCTAAAGTAAAATGTATATAGGTATATATCTGACTAAAAGAAAATAACTCAGCCTTTTCATATGACGGCCTCCGTGGTCAAGGGGCAAGGCTCTCGACTAGCGATCAGGAGGTCGTGAGTTCGAATCTAATCGTGAATCAAATCGAGTTGCGAATTTAATCATTTAAAATAATATAAGGTATATTTGCGGCACTTTCCGGAGTGGAAGATACTCCCAGTATCGCCCTGGAATAAGACCACCATTCAAACTTTGCTTAAAATTGCTGTAGCCGTGTTTGGTGGCTAGATCTGAATAGCCAGGTACCCCCTCACTTACCTTCAGCCTCACAGCATATCCCAATTGGGGATGCCTTAGTCTTACTGGTTCCAGACGGTTGGGAACAGTTGGGACTCTTGTGTGGTATTCACGTAAAAAAATTAAATGTCTATAAATTTAAAAATACCAGTAATAATCGGTCAAACAATATGACCAAAAACTAAAAATATTTTGGAATACTTTTTTATTATTGCAAATGGGAGCACTCAAAACAGTTTGGGGTTTTCGTTCATTTATGGTCGTTAAGAAATTGTGCTAACGTTTGACGTTAATTCTACAAACGTTTGACGTTATTCGATAAACTTTGAATAAAAACAACACGTTATGTCGTTGAGCTTAGTTCCTCCAAATACGTGCATTTACGTATTATTCGAAATTATGCAATGTTGACGCTACAACTGATCTGAAAGCTAAATACTGGCTTTCAGTTTGTGTTATTCTCGTTTCGACACTCGAGTTTATCAAAATAGATATTATTTAATACGGATTCAGTATTGAAATGTTATATGTATTGCAAGGAGTATGAAGTAAGTTCGGTGTTCACGTAGAATGATCGCATTCCACTATTTAAATCTTATAATCTAATTCATGGAAGCGGTGCACGAATAACACGCCCGCAGTCCCCTCTTACCCAGCAGTATACCAACAATACCACTACACAAACAATGATTTCTAAAAATGATTCTACTAGTCGCATAAACCTGATTTAGCATCTACCTATTTAGTAGACCTGTTTCTCATAGTTAAAAACTGTCCTCTATTAATTCGCTAAATGAACTAGGTCAAATCACCAATTTTTAACGTTCAGGAACTAATTTGAACTTGAAAAAACGTTATGTTATACCGGGGTTAGGTTGTGGTAAGTGGTGCCGTGACGTGAACTTTTCTCCAAATACATATTTTTTTAACAAAAAGCTTTTGGCTGGGAATTTTCAAAAGGTACCTTTCGAAATCAAACAAACAAAAAATTTGATGAAAAAAAATTAGAAAGTTTAATGAAAGACAGAAAGTTGTCTTGTATTGGTTTTTACTGGGACTTTTAGAAGACCGAATCCTGGCTGGCGGTGGCAAAACGATTGGGAATGTATGGCGAGTGATATGCCGAAATAAGCCAAGCCAAATGATCTTTTATAGCTAAGTCTGTTGGCCCCATAAAATAAATTTGACCGGTTAAATAACCATAATTTTGACCGGTTAAAACACCGCCAGCCGCATACTAGCTGAATATCATACTTTTTTTTTTTTTTTTTTAATATGAGCTCCACACAGGACACAGGAAATTTCCGTCAGGGCCTATGTCATCTTTGGGGATGTTGTGTGAAGGGTTTTTTTAAGGAAAGGAAGGAGGGGAGAGTTCTGGGAAGGAAAATGTAGGAATCTGTAGTTCAGTGTGTCCAGGTCATCCGCCTCCAAGACCTAGACAAACCTCACCCCATGAACCCGGGCACCCCTGCTAAATCACCAAACGCAGCGAACCACTTGGGGTGACCTATGGCAGAGGTGTTGGTTATCCAATAAAGGTTCCCGGGGCGGCGGCACTCATTCCCGCCTCCCAAATTCCCAAATATAATCGGAAACAATTCTAACTACGTATTTTGATAACTTGTTGGGTTGAATAAACGGCACAAAATTTCATGCCAACATCGTAATGGCACTTATAAATAATGACATTATGTTGCCGAACTTCAGTAGTACGTGCCACTTTAAGAAGAAAATTCAGAGATTCAATAATCATGCAAAAACATGTTGCCTTTTTATGTGAATATCACACTAGAGTCCCAACTGCTCCCAAAGCGGCCGAAAGCAGCGGACCCATAGCATCCCCATTTGGGATATGTTGTGAGGCTGAAGACAGGTTGGAGGAGAATGAAGTGGGGAAGAAATTTAGTCACGAAACACGGCCAAAGCCATTATTTCAAGCAACGCTTCGATTTCTGAATAGTGGTTGTGGTTGGTAGCCAACGATCGTCAAAATGACTTAATTTACTTTATAGCCTTTACTTAAACATTGACTTAAACTTGACGTTAAGAACAAATTTTATTAAAAATTTAACAACACTCTGGGTAATCTGCGGCAATCGCCCCCTGAGTTCCTTAGTTGGAACTGACGTGGAATCTCGAAGTGTGTTTCAAGAGAAAACCCTGAGTAATGTGGTTCTTTATTTTTATGATACGAATGCGATTGCAAAGTAATTTCAACGAGAAATTCTTTTCCTCCATATCCACTATCCATTGGTTTTATAGCAAAAATTAATAAGGATTTCGTTAACTGGGTTTTGAATATATATTTTTTTAAAGTTTTCTTTATTCATTGAATTTTTTTTTATTACAATGATTGGGGATTTTTCGACCACCATGCTAGGCACATGCCCGTGTCGTGGTGGTCGATTTTCTATACATTATGTACATCTAAATATGCAATATAAAGAATGTGCAAATATAGAAAATATATACATAAAATAATATAATATTAAAGAATATTATGGAATACAAAATAATTTAAATTTAAAAGAGATAAAAAGAATGTAAATATAAAAGAATATGATAAGTTTAAAATATATAAATCATATAACAAAAGAATACAAAAGTGTGTAATTATAATAAAATATATAAAATCAAAGTGAGTAGTACTATATGGTTAGCAAATAAGTAAGGATTTTTATTAATTTAAAATAAAACAATAACTTTGTAAACACCACTTTTATTTTTTATACTTTATGCCGACCGGGTTTCGCTACAACCGTAGCTTCTTCAGGGCAGTACAATCTCTACTAAATAGTAGAGATTGTACTGCCCTGAAGAAGCTACGGTTGTAGCGAAACCCGGTCGGCATAAAGTATAAAAAATAAAAGTGGTGTTTACAAAGTTATTGTTTTATTTTAAATTATAATGTCACATCACAAAGTAACTGCTTCATATGAACAAAGATTTTTATTAAGTTGCAAATCTAAATGTGCGTGGTTATATTGGTGGGTACATTATTTTAAACCAATTTTTGTACAAATAAATGTTAGGCTTTATGTATCCAAGTCCGGCGAATTACACTGTACAGTTAGTATGTATGTACCAAGAGTTCATGTTTCAGTCCGACGTATAGTAAATTATTATTATTGTTACCATAGTTTATTGCTGGGAAGTACATTTGGGATTTATAATAATAATAATAATAATAATAATTACCATTTGTTATTTCGGCTACTGGCATTATACCTAGCTCTCTCATTCAAAATTTAGGCGTATTAGATTTGTCAAAAAATTTATACATAAAAATGCAAAAGTCGGTCATTTTAAATACATGTAGGATTACGAAAGATTTTTTAAATATTTATATTGAGGGATCAGTAGGATTTATCGGACCAGTTAGGATTTCATCAGAGCCGAACCCTCTGATATGAAAATATCTGGAGTCGGTGAAATATTTTCCCATTATGTTTCTGGTGGATTGACGTATTGTTCTTGTATTGTTTTATTCTTATATAGTGCACTTACATTGCGTTAATTTACTAGATATTCATTTGTGGAAAAGTGTGTGGAAGGGTTTAGTCTTTCATTTGGGAAAGATTCAACCCGGACATAAAATCTGGAGCACCGTAAAAATAGTTTATCAGATTCAATACACAGAGGTGCCAAACAGTTTTAAGTAATTACTTTAAAAGTATTAAAACTTTTGGCTAATTATATTCTAGTAATTACATATAGTTCTTTACCGACAAAAACTTTTGTTGGTGGTATTCAATCTAATATCAATTTTATTTACAAAAAGTAACTAAAACTTAAATACACAATTTCATTGTGGAGCTGGTGAAATAAAACCAAAAAACAAAGAACAAAAAAGGCTTGGAATAGAAAGGGTTAAGAAATGATTTTCTTTTCCGCCATTTTATAAGAAAAGTTGTGAGATTTATTATGTTTTCACAATGAAAATAAAGTAAAATGATAATAGTATATTATATTATACAGATAACAGTAATAAAATCGGTTTAGGTAAATGTTGACCTTCGTAATGAAATTAGACATCTATCCCTGTTTTAGCAGAAAATATTAAGTTAAATTAATTTAGGTATTCAGTAAATTTAAGTCAATATATGTCTAATATATATTTTTTCTCATTCGAGAGATTACGTTTAGGTTAAATCTTCCCCACAGGAAAAACAAAAAACTCTTCCACACACTTTTCCACAAATGATCATCTAGTCAATCCACGTTATGTACCTAAGTGCACTAATACGTATAATAGATACAAAACAATACAAAAACAATACGTCAATCCACCAGAGACCAAATGGGAAAAAAATCACCGACTCCAGATATTTTCATATCATAGGGTTCGGCTCGGTAGAACTCCTAACTGGACGAATAAATACTACTGATCCCTCAATATAAATATTTAAAAAATCTTTCGTAATCCTACGTGTATTTAAAATGATTGATTTTTGCATTTTTATACACAAATTCTTTAACAAATCTAAAAAGCCTATATTTTGAATGAGAGGTAGGTATAATGCCAGTTGCCGAAATAACGAATGGTTATATTTTTATAGTCTGAGAATGCCAAATTCCTTTAATCTCATTTCCTAAATTTGAATATTTTCTTATTTTTTCAGAAACAGTTTTTTGATTATTACAAGAACTTGGAATAGCGACATCAATGATATAAGTTTTTTTTTATTTTGTCATGTAAAACTATATCAAGTCTATTATGCCCAATTGTTCTGTCTGTTAGTACAGTTTTATCATAATATATTTTATTATTACTTATTTATTTAACATCTAGTCTTGTGCCAAGGAGCTTATTGATTTTAAATAGAGGTGATCCTTTTACTGACTTTAACGCTTTCGAAAAATAACCTTCCATCTTTATAAAAAAAACATTTCCACTCCTGGCAAAATACAAGAAATTCAGTTCACTCCAGCGGGTATCAACACTCTTCAAACGATAAGTGATCTTCCCGGAAAACTAACCCGGGTCTGATCGGGGAACTCGCATTATACTACGTGCATAAAATAGAGCTCCACCCCTTGCATAGAGCAATACCTGGCGCAGAACAGACCATCCCTATGCACCTTGCATTTTGCAGGTCACCCCTAGTCCATGTAAATGTACGGCCATGTGCAAATAGCCAAGTCCACCCGTGTGCACTAAAAGTGACTCTAAAGTACATAGAGTTGGGTTTCTTTCGCAAACAAATCTTTGAAAGTGTCTTTTTTGGTAGCTGAACAGTTTTAAACCCATTGACCAGAATCAACTCTACTCATTTATACTGTGGTTTTCGACGTAAAACGTAAAGTTATTTCAGGTTTTTGTAGATTGTCTTAAAATTTTATTAAGTGCATTTCAATTACCGTCGCTAATTGAAGCGTACGGTCGCTACTATTTCAATTTTATGACATTTGAATTTGTTCAGTGGAAAATTAATTTTTATAAGGACTAATCTTTACATAGTATAAAATTAAATCGCTCCCACTGTCTGTGCGCTTAGATCTTTTGAACTACGCAACGGATTTTCAAGCGGTTTTCACCAATAGATAGAGTGATACATAAGAAAGGTTTTTATTAAATTTGTTTATTTACGCTCCTTGTTGGGGCTTTAACGTTTTTTATTTGGCAAGGTTTTTTGTAAATTGATTGAAACATATAATATATCTGGCCAAGTGGCAACGGGCAGCGGGCAGCGGGCAGCGGGCTGGTAAACGGGCGATGTGGATTTGATTTAACATATGACGTAATTATTTATTATAAAGGTTGGGTAATGGCGTGGCGTTGTTTCGTTAGCCCCAGCAACATGTTCCCCGGTCTGCTAGTTAAATATTAAACAACAAAGACAAATTAGCGACCAAATTTGCGATAATCCATTTAAGCTATAAATCGCAATAAATAAATAAGCAGTTATACTAACCTAAATTAGGCACATTTTCCTTTCGATTGTAAAGTTAATTTTCTATTGATTATTCGTTAAATACGTTTTTATGAAACTAATTATTTTCCTAACCTAAACCTATAAATTAATATTTTTAATCAATATTATCAAACTGAATAACTTTTTTCTCAAACTCACAGAATTATCTGACCAGATAATTATTAATTGATTGCCTTGCATATAATTTAGTTATTGGCAACACTAAGTGCTAATTTCCGATTCCTCACTTCTGAAATGGCCTCCCGAGACCAGGGCTGACACCCATCTTCCGACGCCGCGGAGAATTCCCCGGAGTCTGGCCGACGCAAATTCCGACGTCACCGGTGAATCCTCAAGACAGTGGCTCCATCATGTTTTACACATAATGGTCCACAGAAATATTCTCTCTTATTTTACTTTTAAAATGATTCTGCTCAACATAATTAATATTTCTCGAAGACATGTTCTCTTAATTTAAACATTACCTTCATGCGAAAGTAAAAGTAGTGTCCAGATCTCTATAGAAACGTTCTCAGCTCTACTAAACTGAAGGTCCGGATTTACCAAAGGAACCCGGTAGCGCCCAGTTAATTTCAATTCTAAAATAACCCTAAAGCTCTGTACACCACTTTGGAACTAAGGAAAAGTACACGGCACCTTTATCAACCTCTGCACCACTATTAACATTTAAGCTTATCAACTGTTTAAATTAATATCTTAATCGACTGAATAGATATTTTTTTTATAAATATAAAAATTATAGCTGGAGATTTTAATATAAATATTAAAGCAAATGTAGACATATGTTTACACAAGAAAAAACTGAAATCTATTATTATTCAAGCTGCAGGGTTGAAACAATTATTTAAAGATTTTACACGAATTACCGATTCCTCGAAAACTGAAATCTGGTAATCTAAATTAACTTGAACATAAAGATTAATGTATTAGATAATCCTAAAATTATCGACAATAACATCATTTCAATTCTAATAAATGGTAGAGAAAAATACAACTCCAGTAAAGAAACTCAAGTAATAACATATTTAAACACTTCACAAAAAAAAATAAGGAAATTTCATTCAGACCTTAGAGACTATTAATTGGAATGAAATAAATCAAATGGATTATTATAAAAAAGCTTACCAGATGATCATAAACTTATAAAATCTTTATTATAATATATTAAAAAATGTATCGATCAGAAAATGTATCAATTAGTTACAGAACAGAAGATACGTGTTCCATTTATTATTAGATTGTCTTCCATTTATTATTAGAAAATAATGATAAATGGTACACAAAATAAGTACACACAATGCAGCACGATGGAGATACATTATACTATGGATTGGGATAACTATGAAAAAACAACAAACAAATAATATAAAGACATAAAAAGAACACATAATGATTACATAAAAAATAAATGACCGGTCAGTATCTGAGTGGGCATCGCGTTTGGGTCCCACCCGGGCATCGCGTATTCGATTCCTCGGCTGGCTTAGTCCTCCATCACGAAACAAGGAACATTTACCGCTTAGTGTAGTGGTAGTAGGAGATTTTTAAACATTGTTGGGTTATTCTTTAAATTTATTTTATTTGTTAATATTTAAAAAAAAATAAACTCAGAATAAAGGGATCCCAAAAAATTGGAAAAGCACAAAAAAATTAGTACATGGCGAAAACAAAGACGATATAAAAATAGTAAATTTCCCAAAAGAGATAAACGGAGGAAACTTGGCTATTAGCTTTAATAAATATTTTATGGAAAGCGTCACTCAAATTCACAAACTAATAACCCAACATTGTTGTTAAACCCACAAATGATAATACCGACTCAAACGAAGAATTATTGGTCTTCGGAAAAATGAATGCATCTATTTAACATTTTTTAAACAAAATTAAATCAAAGAATAGTTCAGATAGATAAACTATTAGAATAATAAGAGATGTTTTTCCAGTAATGGGTCACGCGTATTTGTGAATTTAATAATAACTTTTAATGACGCACTTCCGTTTCATCCGAATTTCAAAAAACTATCGGGGCTATATTACTGACGTTTTCAAGATGGTTTATTTGTCTACTCATACTTGCTGTATTTGTTGTTATTAGTTTGTCCATTCCATGTATCCATAACTTAGTAATTCTGCGATTGTCTCATGTAATTTTAAAAGAATTTAACTAATTTTAAGAAATTGAAATGGTAACTTATTTTAAAAATATGTGACTAATTTTAAGAAATGGCCAAAATCACCCTTAATGGTGAAAGCCCAATAAATAATTTAAAAAAAGTTTGTTTAATAATTTAATGTGTGGTACAGTAACAAAGGATTTAGAATGGTCCATTCCATGTATCCATAGTTTTGTTGAGAAACAAATGTAACTAATTTAATAAAAATCTGTTCTGTTAAATGGCGAAGAACGCTAACTATTAATGTACGTAAGTTCCAATCTTATAATTCTGCGATTGTCTCATGTAATTTTAAAAGAAAATATCTCATTTTAAGAAACTAAAAATATAACTAATTTTAAAAGTAGATATGTGACTAATTTTAAGAAATGGCCTAGATCACCCTTAATGGTGAAAGCCAAGTAAATAATTCTAAAAATAAGTTTGTTTATTTTATTTACTGTGTGGTACAGTAGCAAAGGATTTAGAATAGTCTAAAAAAAAGATTGATGTGCATTTTCAGCGTTTATTAAGGTTTTTAACAATAAAATCAGTGACAACGGCAATGTTCTCAGCGCCCAGAGCGACATCCAGCGAACGGAGGTGCGAACCTATCAAATAAAATAAAATAAACTTTTTTTTTTGTAAAATCAATATCCAATCTTCAAACCACTTTAAAATAAGCAGGCAAAAGAAAAGAAAGCGACATCTAGCGACTTTCTAGTTTCACTTCTACCCCGTGTGCATTGCACACTCTGATTTTTTGTAAAGCTTCCTTAATGAACGCAAGCAACAAGTTAAAATAAATACCATACTTAGCAACCAGTGCTCAACTAATTATGGTGTACCTAGGGACACGATATCGAATAGAAAGTATCGATACTATACTCATGAGTAGTATCGGAAAAAAATATCGTACTCGTAAAAGTAGTGAAACAAAAGTATCGATACTTCAAAGTAGCGAGTACATTTCATAGGGCCTAATTTACAGTTCTGATCGGGCTTACTACGTATCAAACCTCCCTCCCCAGGACCAGAATTTTCAAATTCAAGTATCTATTTAGTTAGAAAAGGTAAAAGGACTTCAACGTCAGTGAAATGAAAAAAGAAACAATCAAATTTAAGTACATATAATCGATAGTAAAAAAGGACATGTAAATTCACAAATTGCTATCTTAGGTACTCATAAAAAAGTGTAATGTTTTTTTATGTATATAATCGACTGCAAAACTAAACGTGCATAGTTAAAAAAATAATGAAACACAGCTGCCCTTATATAACACGAACTTAAAAGTAAAACCAAATTTTTGCAAACATTTTTTTCTCTTCAATTTTTATAAGAAAAACTTTCATTTTATACTTTTTTGAAGGTTATTCCCATCAGTGAAATATATAATATTAGATTAAGTTAACAATAATAATCTAAACGAAATATGAAAGCGAACAAGACACAGAAAAAGACAATGGTCGCAACTGGGACTCGAACCCAGACCTTTCCGTCTACGGACTTGAAAAATTATTATTCTAAAATTGAATATTCATTAAGACTTTCATAAAAAAAGTCAATTGTTCCATATAAATAAAATCGGATATATCTATCCGAGACGCTATCCAGGTCACAAACCAATTCTTAGAATGATTGTTTCCAATAAAAAGGGTAGTTGCCCGTAAAATGGAGAAAAATAATTAGTTGATAATAATGTAATTCTAAAATTTTAAAATATGAGATTGACAATGATGACGTTTTGACAGAAGGTGGCAATGGCGAAATTGGTTAACGCACTCACTCATCCCGGTTAGACGGAGAGGTCTAGGTTCGAGTCCCAGTTGCGACCATTGTCTTTTTCTGTTTTTCTGAGTCTTGTTCTCTTTAAAATTTTCGTTTAGATTATTATTGTTAACTTAATCTAATATGATATTTTTTCTCTATTTTGTGTTTTGGCAGGACAGTCAGAATGGCAATTTTCAGATTTTTTTTCACCTAATGGTGTTTTTAAGTAATTATATGTTTAGATAACAAAATAAACTTATTTTTCTTGAATTATAACAAATCTATTCGTTCCATGACACACTAGATTGCTTGTGCTTGCAATTATACCAATGCAATGGATTGTTTTAGAATGTTTGCTATGATTGAACTAGATGGCTTGCTATAAACATGAGCCGCTTAGCGAAATTTTTATAGGTGTCTATACTTGCCAAAAAGTACTCATTTAGTAAAAGTATCTAATACAAAGTATCGAGTACAAAAGTATCGGTATCGAAAGGAAAAGTACTTGATACCACAAAGTATCGATACTTTTTTCGTGTTCCTAGGTGTACCAAAAGGAAGCATTTTTGGACCATTATATTCATATTCCTGTTGAATATTAATGATTTATGCAACATTAATATTCAGGAAAAAGTCATTAGTTTTGCCAATGATACTGTCTTACTGTTTGAAGGTAACACATGACTAGCTGTGTACAAAAAAGCAAATACGACATTACTAACTAACGCAACCAACCTTTTGATTGAATAAACTTGAATCCATGTGTGGGTATATTAGTAGGTTTTACTCATTATTATACAAAATAACTGCCTCAAACAGGCTAGCTTACTGAGGCGGGTTATGAGAAACCTCAACTTATAACTATAAATCTATGTTCTTTAAATATTACCTACTGTTCATTTGTAAATATTTTTCTTTTGTCTACTTTTTATACTTATATAATTTGTAAAACTATGTATAATATTAACACTGAACACTTAGTTATAAATGTTACAAAATTCTTTCAATAAAGATACGTATTATGTTTTTTCTTGGTACTGAAGCTGTTAATAGAAATAAAAATGTAATTTTATGAAACAAGCATTATCAAAAAGTTTTAATGATAAAAGAGAGATGGCTGAAATCTAAACGTATTAAAACCTATTAATTTAGATCAGACGAACATCAGAATTCAAGAGCATAGAAGTCACCTTTAATATGCTATAAATATATCACTAAAAATAAAATACTTTACCATTCACGAATTTTATTACGCTGCTAAAATGTGGAGCAGGCTTTTTCATATTATTCTTAAAATAGGTAAAATGTTTAGTAAATTTTGGTTATTTTTTGGACTAAATTAATAATCTAATCCATAGTTCTGTTGTTTTTTTTATAAAAAGTTAGACTCTAAAAATACTTTAAGGCTATCTTCAAATTTAGCTAGAACCTTTCAAAGAAAATTTTCGGTTCCGATTGTCTACTTCTACCACAGTCCGCTCTTGACGGATATTGAAAATATACGAACATCAATCGGCAAATAATGCGTTATTTTTCGCCCCATTTTCCGAATTTTGCTAAACTTTCACTTTGCAAAGTTCATCATTGCGTTTCGTAAATACACCGCAATGTAAGAGGAATTTGAATAACAGTACAAACAAAAATATAAAGCAGAGAATCAATAATACCTTGTTAGGGTACCCCGATGTCGGCTTCTAAACCAACATCAGCACACCAACACGTCCCTGGCTAGCTCTCAGCGGGACAAGGGTACTCTCTATTCAGGGGGTGGGCAGCTCAAGGCTAGGGAACTTCTCTCCATCCTTCGGTGACCCACGGGATCCTCACTGGCCAACAATCCTCCCGCCGTAGCAGAATAATAACAATGTTAAATCATTTAGACATGTATTGTAAACTCAAACACATACATAGGTTTCTACAGTACAATTCAATTACAAGAAATGCAAATTACACAAACCTAGCTAAAGTGTTTAATTCTCTCTGACTGTCTCTCAAAACGAAACTCTCCGAGTCGTGATTTCCGCGGGGGCCCTACATTTCACTGAATTACGGACACATTTAAGGAGGAAATCAAGATACAGCTTACATGTAGGTTGGCAGGAACCTCGTCTCATGTGGCAGCTTCATCAGGCACTTTCATAGTCTAAATAGACCGAACTATAGTGGCAAAAAGGCTGATTCTACACAAAGGTATTTCAATAATAACTCGCGGCCCCATTGAATTGGGTCCGCTGGCTACTAGTGAGCCGCTAGCGTGTGTTCGCAAAGGCGCTCAGATTGTTTCTGGCGAGCGGAGTGGCCGCGGGATGCCGAGAGTGGCAGGGTACGGGGCGAGGCAAGGAGAAACAGGATACGGCGCGGGGAGGCGGCGGCCGAGCCGTGAGGACAGCTGTGTTCTCGAAACTACTTGCTTCAAGGGCGTATCGTAACACTTCCCCCCGCGCTTGGAAAAAAAGCGACGTGGCAATGGAGCTGTAGGATAAAAAAATCCTCTTAAACTTCCATTGGGGTTTTTTGAGAGATTCGTTGCTTGAGAGATGCCTAGCTAGAACATGCAATTTATGTTATAGTTTAGGTCACAATGTTTGTAGGGAATGGGTGAGGGGTACATACAATGTTTGGAAAAGAACAGTTTTGGTGAAAGTACATGGTGTGAAACAACATACAAGATTATGCAATTGAAAGATGACAATACATGGTTATGCAATTGAAAAAAATAACAATACATGGTTATGCAATTGAAAAATAACAATACATGGTTGTACAATCGAAGAACAAAAAAACAAGAACAAAAATGCCTGTGTGATTCTAAGGTTTCATTGGTCTGGGAGCTAAGTTTGCGAAGCGTGGATTTGTTTGGTTTCGGAGAATTTCGAAGAGGAGGACGTGGTTTCACAGATTCTAAGGATTACATTATCACTGTAATCAGACCCCTTTGAGATAACACTCAGAAGTACACTTGGGCCTTAGAAAACACTTGGTTTTGTCGAAGACGTCGAAGTTCATGAAGTGGAGACTGTGGTTGCTGTGCCGCGACTATGGTTACAGAGGTCATTGAAGAGGAGAATCCAGTGTCTGCAGACATGCCAGTACGAATCCTAAGTGTTATTAAGGTAAACACGGATCGTATATAATGGTTATTGTAGCATAATGTAGCTCAACATAACTTGTATTGGTACGCATTCAGCGAATACTGGAGGTCAAGGTAATTATGGTTTACACATGACGATATATGCGTCACTGCATGACAGCGCAAGAGACGACATGGTTGGCATTGATAGCAAGAGTAAAAACAAACCTAGGAGCTAGCGTGCCCAAAAGGTGGTTCAGAGTGTCATAATGTATAGTGGGACAACTCAACTTGCTGTGGCACGACAAAACAACATACATATGGGTGGTATGGTCTGTGCTTTCAGGAACAAATGCGTAGAAAATGGCAGCAGGAGGGACCTAGTAACCACAGCGCGTGCTGTCAGGAAGTGGAGCTCAGCTTGGCTGTTGGTGATGACATCCGCCTGGGCTTCTTTTTAATCCGGGAGAAATTATTATTAGAGCAAAATTCTTGAAGTTTACCTGCCTAGGGACCAATGAAGAAAAGGTTTGGAGAGAAACAAAATGTGTCCAGATAATGAAATAAACGAAGTTTTAATCACCGACCCAGAGAGTGACGAAGAGAGAGTTTTCTAACTACATTGTGATTACATGAACATTTTCCTTTACCAGGATGACTTGGCGTTTGCCGAGTGACAATATGTCTTGGTTAAAAAACAACCGGCCTTCCATGGCCTATGTTAACATAAAGGTGGTAACATTTTTGTAGAATTTCAAAAAACAAGACAAAGAAGTCGTGAATGAGTCACGGTAAAAGCAGAGAAACCAATTCATGAATAAAGGTTGTCAAAAGGAGACAGACGGTACGCCAAGTGCATATCGTACATATCCAACATTCATGAATGTGTTTCGTAAAATTGAGAAAAAGAACAAAAGGTGAGACATATGCAGAGAGTGAGGGAGAAAGCCTGCTAATAATTGGTTAATTTACCGATTCGCACTCCCAGTGAGGGCGAATTATGGTTAACAACAGATTTTCCTCTTCATAACATATACCAGAGAACATGATGGTGAGGAGAAAGGAAAGGAAAAGGAAAGGAGTTGAGTGACGAAACTTGCTAGAGACTGGACTAATTTCCACTTCAAACTCCATGTGAGAATGAAACCTGATCAACCAGCAGATTTCCTGACTCTTTACAATTGTTAACAGGATGAGGAGAAATTTGAATACACATTAACAAAGAGACTAATCTTTTGCGTGTATTGGGCAAAAAATTAGGGGTCATTTTAAAAACTCCTGCGTGATTGTGAGAAAAGACAGACCCTTGCTCCAATTTCACAAACCTGGGGGTTTTCTTATCCGTTCCCCAGACAACGAGTTATGCAAAAAAGGCACAAATTGCATCATAAAAGATGATACACGATGTTGTATCGTTCGCACGAATCATGGTGAGTATTTTAACGTCTCCACGTATAGTGTACAAAAACATGTAAGTACATACAAGATAAAACTCAATTATAGACAGAAGTCAAGAGTTTATACAATGCCTCTTAAAGAAGATGGCAAGGCCGATATTATGTCGTTCGCACGAATCACGGTAAGTATTGTTATTACGTCTCCACGTCTCGTGTACAAGGGTTGTACACAATTATACATACAAGTGGTACTCATGACAAATCAATGACACACGACCAAAATACAAAAGCGGTACTCATGACAAATGAATGACACACGACCAAAATACAAAAGCGGTACTCATGACAAATGAATGACACACGACCAAAATAGATTGTACAGAAAGGGTGGTACTCATGACAAATATGTCACACGACCAACTCAATAACATTTAGTTATGAGCAAAAGTGATTATGACGAACTTCTCGTATCGTGGCAGGTATTTTAAGGATCCCTCCTATAACGGTGGATGTTTTAAGGATCTCTCCTATGACGGTGGATGTTCTAAGGATCTCTCCTATAATGTAACAGGGTTACGTTTAAATACAACACAATAAACGTTAACGATGCTTGATTTTAACACATTTTATAAAGATTCGTTAGATTAACTAACTCCGTAGCCCAAGAGCGTACGACAGAGAAGATAGACAATTTGATGCTACTTCATGTGTTACAAAATACAAGGGTGATGGCAGAGTATAATTCTACTTACACCAAGTATTTAAAACAAAGACAGACCTATAATGGTTTTACATACTGTCTGTTGTGGCAACCTGCAGTGAGGAAGACCAAAGAAAAGGGACCAATTACGGTTTTACATACCCTTTGTGCAGTTACAAACATACCAGGTTATGTGCAATTTGGGTTGCAAATACTTGGTTAAATGGACACCTAAAAGTTGTGAATTCCAAAATCAGGATGACCATAAGGTTTTATTAACCTGTCTCGTAGGGTTGAAACGTGTCATATAAGACATACGTAACGTACAAGCAAAAAACAAAATAACAAAAAGGCAGTGGCTTTGTTATAACAACCAAAGACCGGATGATTCGGTTTTACGTACTTTAGTTGAGACGAGCCAAATTGATTTATATACAGGGTTATAAAGACCAATCATTGGTTTTATAAATACAAGTTCCAAAATGGACGTGTCGATATCCAATTTGGG
Organism: Limnephilus lunatus; assembly: GCA_917563855.2. Taxonomy (NCBI): domain Eukaryota; kingdom Metazoa; phylum Arthropoda; class Insecta; order Trichoptera; family Limnephilidae; genus Limnephilus; species Limnephilus lunatus. The sequence goes on along the minus strand of OU830597.1, from coordinate 64,047,682 downwards.
TACAAGAGCATGAATTTGGGTAGGACGCCATCAATTTTTAATTTAAGAGGAAAAAATTGAAAAAAACTTATATACACGAGGGGCGACTATGTAAGTAACCACTGTTTGATTTTCATGCTAGAGATACCTCGGAAGGTTTTACAACTCATGATGAACAAGATAAAAGGAAAATTGTAAAACTAGTTAACTGGTTCTGGGTCGGAATTTAACACTTTGGAATTTACAAAACCCGACTTCTAGAACGACACGCCGATGGGCAATTGTCAACTACTTTACATGAACAAAATAAACAGGTGAAAAAGTTCCTTTCCACACGACAAAAATGCAACAAAAAATAGGAGAAAAATTACAAAATTACATGACAAGACAGGGTATGACATGGCATGAACATTGCGTAGTGTATGTGTTGAAACAATAAATGGGCTCGCGACTTCCCAAACATTGAAACTCGAAAAGTGTCTCCGTTCCAAAGTGATCAGTTTTAGAACAGGTGAAAAAAATAAAAGAAAAAAAAAAATTGTCGTGAGGGCAAGAAAGAACAGTGCAAAAACAACATTTGAAAGTAACTTCAAGGAGAGTACGCATTAATTTACAAAATAATTTACAACTTGTTTCATTTATGAAACGATGGGCATGTGATTGACACAATACACGCCTGACGTAGTAAGACTCTGTAAGCTTACAAAAAGGTGATGCATACTGGATCATTTTACGTTTGCTGAGATAGTGGGGGCAGTTTTACTTGACTCCTCACTTCCAGACTTTACAATGTCCTTAATGTGGTAATTACCAATGTGCTTTCCAGATGAGTCAGACAAGGAGTACACTAGGTCTGATATTTTCTTTAGGACTTTGGCCTTTACGAAACGTGGTGCCAGCTTAGCAGAGAAGTACATGGCTCCTTGGGAAAGTGTGTTGTTCTTTCTCCAAACTATGTCTCCTGTATTGAAGGTGACATGTTTTCTACGTAAGTTATATCTGTCCGCACTCTTTTGGTGAGCCAGGAGCAAAGCATCAGTGACTTCACTGTAAATGGCCGACAGTTCTTCCAAGCGATGGGCATAATCTGCGGTAGGGTTGCTTGTGGTGGCAGATGACGTAGGAAAGTTTGTGTCCCTATGTAGAGAACCATGGACGACTTGTTCCATACCGTGTTTTAAGAAGAAAGGTGTGTAACCAGTGGCCAGGTTAACAGTGTTGTTCATAGCGGCCTGAATTTTATCTAGGTTTTTACACCAAGTGCGTTGATCTTTATCAACTAGAATAGCTAGAGCTGTGTTGATTGTTTGGTTGTAACGTTCGACAGTGTTATTTTGGGGAGTGTACAAGGTGTTATAATAAATGTCCTTGATTCCGTATTTGGCAAGAAATTCTTTGAATTCTTGGGCAATAAACTGTTTTCCGTTATCAACAATTACGGTTCTGGGTGTTCCGTAAGGTATAAAAATGTGTTTTTCCAGAAGTTTGATGATGGCGGACGCATTGGCTCTTTTTAAAGGGAAGATCCAACAGAATTTGGTGAAAACATCCACTACACTAAGTATGTGCATGTGTCCGGCATAACTTCGAGGAAAAGGTCCGACGAGGTCCATTGACAATGACTGTAGGGGTCTGTCGGCGCGTTTGGGGTTACCCATTAGGCCGGCAGGTGCTGCCGTGCTATGTTTATAAGCTTTACAAGTTTCACATTTAGAGATGTAATTGCGAATTTGTTTGAAAAGACCAGGCCAGTAATACTTCAAGGAAATCTTTTTATACGTCTTGAAAGTTCCTGGGTGTATAGAGTCGGGAGCACTATGATTGTCAATTATTATTTGTTCTCTTCCTTCGAGGGGAACGACAAGTTTCCAAGAGTAATCTTCGAGGATGGATAGTGGTGCCTTGCAATTACGGTATAGTTGTCCTTCTTTTATGATAAAATTAGGAAACTTTTGTTGATTATTTTTACAACCTTCGAAGATTTTCAAGTACCATTCATCTTTTGTGGATGGAGGGGGGGCAATTGTGTCAACATTTAATGAAGCCAATTCAATTCTTGAAAGAGCGTCAGGAACAATATTGTCCGCGCCTTTACGGTGTACAACATCAAAATTGAATTGAGACAAACGGGAGGCCCAACGAGCGAGTCTACCGGAGGGATTACTTAAAGAGATCAACCATTTCAAACTACTATGGTCTGTGACTACAGTAAATTTGCTACCGTCTATGTAACCGCGGAAATGGTGAACAGAATCCAATACAGCCAATAACTCCTTTTCGGTAATTCCGTAGTTTTTCTCGTGTTTATTTAATGTACGGGAAAAATACGCTACAGGGTGTTCGCCATCTGGGAATTCTTGAGTTAGGACTCCACCGATTCCTACGTTGGAGGCATCCGTGTGGAGGGTAAAAGAGAGTGCAAAATCCGGGCAATTCAGAACGGGGGCTTTTTGAAGGGCATTTTTTAAAGTTGTAAACGCTTCTTCAGTTTCAGCAGACCATCGGAAGTTGCTGACACCTTTACGGGTGCCGGTAATTTTATTTAAAGGGGCTGCAATTGTGGAAAAGTCTTTGATGAATCTTCTGTAGTAACCTGCAAGTCCAAGGAAACCTTTGACTTCCTTCGCGTTTTTGGGTCGGGGAAAATTTGCCATGGCTTCCACCTTAGCGGGGTCTGTTCTTAGACCTTTTTCGTCGACAATGAATCCCAAATAACGTAAACGGGATTTACAGAATTCAGACTTCTTCAAGTTGATGGTTAAACCAGCGAACTTGAGTTGTTGAAAAACCTTTTCCAACATTAATAGGTGTTTTTCAAAGGTGTCGCTGACGATGATGAGGTCGTCAAGGTAACAAAACAGGCTGTTATCGACTTCAGGACCGAAGAGTTTGTCCATCAGTCTTTGTAATTCGGCGGGGCTGTTCTTTAGACCAAAGGGTAATCTTTTAAAATGGAACATTCCCCTACCAGGTACAACGAAAGCAGTTTTTTCACACGATTCTGCGTCCAAAGGTATTTGCCAAAAAGCTTTGCTTAGATCAACAGAGGAGATGAACTTGGCGTTGCGCAGTTGGTCTAAGGTCGCGTGGACGTAAGGTAAGGGGTATGCGTCAGCTTCCGTACAAGAATTTAAACGTCTACTGTCAAGACAGAAACGTGCGGAGCCATCTTTTTTAGAAACCAAAAGAGTTGGGTTGGTCCATGCACTTCTGCTGGGAACCACCACACCCATTTTTAACATTTCATCAAGTTCTTTTTCCAAAAGTTTAAGCTTTTGGGGGGCTAAGTTGTAATAACGTTGCTTTATGGGTGGGCCATTGGTTTTAATGTGGTGTTCTACCAAATTTGTCAAACCCAATCCACATTTTTCGAAAGATATTGATTCGAATTTATTGACCATTTCCTTTAGTTGGAGAGCTTGGTCCGTGCTTAAATTTTCGTGAGGTATTATTGTGCGGATCTCACTAATTTGAGCAGCAGTGGAGGTTTCGCCAAGAGTATTAAATACTTGGGGAGCAACGTTAAAAGCCTTCCAGAAGTCAACGCCAAGGATGAAATTCTGGGATATAGAGGGCACTATTAGAAAATTGATTGTAATTATTTTATTGTTACAATTAATTGGCAGTGCAAGGGTACCGATGACCGGCTGGGAAACATTATCCGCAGTCGTCAGGTGTGTTGTTTGTGGCGAAATTTTAAAATCACTGTTAACAAAAGGCAGGTGAGCATTGTTGCCAAGACAGCTGACAGATGCACCGCTATCAAGTAATCCGGAAAAGGGCACATTGTTAACAGAGAAAAGAGCATAGGGTCTCCCATCTTTAGCTTGTTTGCAACAAACCGAGGAAACATTTAAGGTCTGGTTAAAATACTTAATGTGTGATAACCAATCAGTCCATTCTTTAGACCTTGGTTCAGAATGGGTACCTGAGAGGTTATTATTTAGTTTTTTGGCCTCTTCATGTAGAAATTTGGTGGGGGCTTGGAGAAATCCACCTGAGGTCTGACATCGCTTGGGTTTTGTAACCTTTCTGCATTGTGCCTTGATTTCTTAAAAATGTTGCGCAGTTCGTCGCGTGGAGAGCGGTCCCTAGAGTGGTGTCTCTTGGAGGTTCGGGGTTCCTTGGATTCCAGAAGTCTTGCTTGCTTGAAACAAGTAGCGGCCAGGTGGCCTACTTTTTTGCAAAAGGAGCACACTTTTTTGTTGTCGAATTCTGGCTTTAAACCAGACGAACGGCTTGGCACAACCACATTATTCGACACATTCTTTATGTTTTTCCTATCCTGGTACGATTCCAGGAGGAGGCAGACTTCGTTTAGCTGGGCCAGGGATGCAATTTTCTGTGAGGTGATGATGTTCTCGTATTTGCTTAAAAGGCCATATTGTTTTGCTTTCTATATTGTTGGAATGGATTTTATACATTGGGGACCAAATTGGCGAATTGTACTCTACCTGGCTTCTTACTAAAGAAATTTACAATGTTTTCAAACATTCTAGTGACTTGAAACCACTTGCTGTTCTGCATATGAACTTGAGCATTTTTATAGCTCTATTTGTTATTTCATTTACGTGCAGAGTAAATGTTAACTTTTCATCAAATGTAACACCTAAGTCCCTGATCTGAGCGACTGGTGTCAATTTTACATTATTTAAAGAGTATTCAAAGGTAACATGACTTTGGATTTTACGAAAACGAATAACTTGGCATTTTTTAATATTAAGAAATAACGAGTTGATCACACACCAATGATACAATTTACCTAAATTTGATTGTTAAATATGACAATCCTCTATACTACGTATCATTTTATACATTTTTAAATCATCAGCGAAGAGAAGGACTTGTACGTCTTTAAATACACTAACAATGTCATTTATAAATAATTAAAAAAAAAAATTGGTCCTAGGTGAGATCCTTGGGGAACCCCACTTGTGGCTTCGAAGATGTAAGATTCTACAGAATTTATTTTAACACAGAGCTTTTTTTTACTAAGATAACTATTAATCCAGATCAATAGGGTTCCTTTAAAGCCCAACATACTTAGTTTATGTACTAGAATATGTCGTCTAACTTTATCAAAAGCTTTGGAAAAATCTGTGTATATCGAATCTACCTGATGCTTAAGGACAAAGGAATCAGTTATATTATTTTCGTAAATGAGTAAGTTACTTAAAGTATTTCTACCTGTGATAAAGCCATGCTGATTGGGTACTATTATATTATTGATTTGTTTAGTAATGACATCTAGGACTAATGGTTCAAAGAGTTTGGGAATAGCGGACAATATACATATTGGTCTGTAATTTGATACATCACTTTTATCTCCCTTTTTGTGAATAGGCGTTAAAATGCTTTTTTTCCACTGATCTGGAAAACACCCTGACGACAAAGACTTGTTTAATAGTATAAATAATGGATAAGTCAAACTGGCAATACAAGATTTTAAATATATTGGAGGAAAACATCTGGTCCAGCAGATTTATTAGAATCTAATGCTTTTATACCCTTTTCTATTGCAGCTATTTCAATGAAACAATGGCTTAAGTTGAGTGATTCTTCAAGTGATATATCTTTAGGAGTCTCACTATCAGGAATATCCTTGTTATAAACACTTTTAAATGAATCTGCAAAATGATTGACTATGCTTTCGGCACTATCAGCACATTTGTTATTAAGATACATAGTATTGGGTAAACTACAATCATTCTTTCGGTGTGCATTAGATAAATTCCACAATCTTTTTACATTATGTTGAACCTCTTTTTCCATTAAAATATCAATAATCATTGTAACATTTTCTGGATAATTATTTGCATTGCCTTCTTAAGTTAGTAAAGTTTGTATAATCGTTAATGTTTCTAGATAACTTATATAATTTGTGCATTTGTTTTTTATTGTAAATTAATTTTTTTCATTATTTTGTAAACCATATGGGATATAGAGAAGCCTTAACATAAATTTTAGGAACATAAAGTTCTCTCGAAGTATTTAAGAATGAATAAAATTGTTCCACTTGATCAGTTATATTGTTACCAGCCTCTAAAAATGACCAATCTAAATGGTTAAGATAATCAAAAATATTTGGGTAGTCAGCTTTAGTAAAATTGTACGTTGAAGTTTTTGAGTTCTGCAAATTAAAGCTCTATTAAGGACCAGGATTGCAGGACTGAGGGAAAGGATAAACCACTCCAGAAATATTCTCATCATAGAATCCCGTCTGTCTTCAGGTTCGAGCATCGAAGAACAATGGAGAAAGACACTGGCTCCCACAATAAGAGCTCAGTAAAAGATTTTATCATATATCTTTGAATCCTTATTATTATCTAATAATATTACTTCTTTTATTTTATTTTTATCTTTCTAAATTCAATCTTACTATATTATTGTCACTTTCCTATTTTTCTTTGCTTTCGATTTTTATTTTTTTTTTATTTTTAATCTATTTTATTATTTTTTAGCCGTGACTCTGTTTCATCTTAACTGTTATTTATTTATAATTATCTATGATTTTATTACATGCTGTACCTATACTCTGTATGGGATGTGTGGGATTGCACTCTCCTCCCCACATCCTGGAATAAAGACCTTTATTATTATTATTATTATTATTTTAGACTTATTTGTAATAATAATGTCTAACGCCGGGTGATGTTGATCAAGAGGTAATAAAAGTTCATCCGAATGTTCGACTATTGTCTTTGGGTCACTAGAAAATACTAGGTCAAGCATTCTATCATAAGAGTTATGCACTTTATTTAACTGTGTTAGTTTTAGGAAAAAGACATGTCCAGTATTTCCTTTGATTTGGCACACTGTACTTCCGTTTCGTTAACAACCACTTCGTTTTTAATATCGAAGAACCATTCAATTTTAGGTAGATTGTAATTATAAATTTGGCTTTAGGATATTTGTATTTCAGTATCTCTACATCCTCATTGTGGTTCTTGTATATTTGTAGATCTGACGTTGGCGGAATATACGTACAAGCGATAATAATTTTACTGGTTGAAATATTTAGCATTACAAACATCTGTTAAACGTTTTTGTGCTTAACTGGTAATTTTCTGGAAGATATTTTTTTGGATATGCACACCATTACACCTTCACCTTTTGATTTATTGCTTGTAGTGTGGTTACGGTCAAGACGATAAATGTTATATTGATTGAGGCCTAATTCCGATGGGCTTATATACTCATTTAGCCACGTTTCCGTTAATAATATAATATCGTGTGTGCTTATAATAATTGTATAATAATTTTATAAATGGAGGCCGCAGCACGGGTAAACCACCCAGTGAGGCCAAAATCATGAATTTCTTATAAAATGTAAATATATTGCTTCAAATAAATAAATAAATAATAAATGATGAATCTTCACTTTCTTCAATTTTATGATTAATATATCATATTCGTAAGTTAAAATTAAAAACCGTTTTCATCGTAGGTGAAATTACCAAGATTTTGTATTAATATACGTAAAAGGCAGAAACTTTATACATGTGTAATTTTATGTAATAATTTATGATCATAATTTAACAACCGGCAACCCGTGCGTTTATTGAAATAAAATATTCTGATAATGCTGGTAATTTACCCACCTCACTAGATGATGTCTGTTCTGAAGCGGGTAATAAGTAATACAAAAAAACTTATTTAAAAAAAGAGTACATAAATTTACAATAAACAAACATGAAAACAACTCCTGTAAACTGCCATCTCAACGCAGGCGTTTCACACCTAGTGCGATAAGTATTACGTCTGCACCGAATCTCTGCCCGAATACTCGCACAAGAGAAATGCTCGCTATATACTGCAGAGTAATATCCCGGAAGAACGTATCAACGACAATAATAAATGTTTATATCCGCTTGAACTTAAAATTCAACTCTTACTTACCTTCTCCGAAAGTTCTAGTTGGCTGCTTTCAATGGATACATTTAGGGAACTTTGCATTCGAGTTGTTTACTGCGTATTTTATTTAGACACGTCACCCGGTCGGGGTTTCGCTTTCGCGCGTCAATCTACGGTTCAAAAATAAACGCTCCAGTTGAATCTGAGTGCGCGAAGCTGTGTGATAGAGAGGAAGAGGGGGGTGTTTTTTTGTGATAATGATTGATTGCAACCTGTGAAATCCACGAGACGAGATTATTCGCGTCAAGCGAATACCACGGTATTAAACGAAAGACTCTCGTTGAGTACTTACTGAGCGGAATTAAATGTTTTACATGTTGAGGGTGCGAGCTATTATGAAATTATTAAAAGTTTATTTTTTATGAGTTGAAACTCAAGAATTCTAACTCTCAGACGCTTTTAATGTGGCGTATAGCCTTATTTTTTGACGCAAATAGACGAATACTGTGTTGTGTGTTGACAGATTTGGAACAGTAGCGAGCAAGGCTTATTTCAAATAGCAAAACACTATGTTGAGTTATTTTTTTTTATTATTCGTCATTCAAAGGAAGTACCATTCGGTGGATGACTATATGCCTATAAAAAATAGTTTGAGAGTCCTGTACATTGATGCCAGATGTATTAGAAACAAAATAGACGAAATAGAAGAAACGCTCAAAAGAATAACGGATACTGTGCACGTTTTAGTCATCAACGAAACATGGCTGGGAGATGGAGAAGGATCTTTGTTCAACATCAATGGCTATCAGGGTACTTTTGCTTCCCGGACCATTGGAAGAGGAGGAGGAGTGGCGATATATGCTCACAATACATTTAACTGTGAAATTATTGAAAAGTGGTCAACGAATAACTCTTTTTTAGGAGTTAGGGTACAATATAAACATTTTAAACCATTAAATATATGTGCTATATACAGGAAACCTTACAACAATATTAATGATTTTCTAGTATTTCTTGAATCTATTTTAAAAAAAAGTAGCCTAGATACACTCATATTCGGGGATTTAAACATTAATGTTCTTAAAAAAAATGATTCAACAAAAAAAATATATCAACACTATTTTCAGATAATTATTTCATATGTAATAATACAAATCCCACGAGAGTTACGGAAACCTGCTTTTAGACCATATTATATCAAATAGAGAAAACATATCTTCAACGACCTCCAGATAAGTTGATAGGTCTATACTTGGGAATAATTTATAATTGCATTTGTATATTGAGTGTTGAGGACTGAATTGTCAAGATGAAATATTTACCATCTTGTTTATAGAAGGTCATGTAGTTGAAATCGTACCTCCCTTATAAACAACTTTGTAAAACATTTTATTGTTCTACGCGCCTAACTAAGGTAATTCCTGTAGAATGCCGTTATCAAGAGAAGAAGAATTTGCTAGCTCAGTCAGGAGTGTGTGTAATCTTTTCAAAGGATCGTGGGGACTAAATGGTTTCTCCTCCAGTTCGTGGACCATAAATAAGTATATACTAGATTAACATCGAAAGTATAAAAGGTATATTTAAAGATGATTGAATGTACATAGATCAAACAGTGTAAATAACGTACTCACCCCCGGACCGATAGGTTTAGGCCTAGCTATCTAATTTTAAATAATCGCGGAGATACATGAGGAAATATTCCGCGGCTCATCTGAGGTGTGACGCCGTAGAATCGTGGAGCTCCAGCTCGAAATCCGTGCCCCCGTCTTGGCGCAGGTCACGCCCTGGAGGCGTCTGCTTACGTCCTGGCGAAGGTCACACCTTAGCTGCTTCCCTCCATAAAAAGGTTTCAAATTCCGTAGACTGCAGGTTACGAGCCGGCAACATTTTGTCAAGGATTAGCGAGAAGCCCTCAGCCTAGTGGATACAAACAGGTTCCTGACTCCGAGCGCGCCCGGATAATGTGTCTTCGCTGGAATACAACCAGGAGTTCCAAAGTTATATGTTCAGCCCGATTATACAGCGCGATAACCCGTAATTTCGTCAACTGAGGCACGCGGTGAACTTTTCAGAACCACCCATATCGGCGGAACGGAATAAAAAAAAAACAAAATCAGGTTTATAATGGAAATAACAATTCCTCGGTCACTACTAGTGTTACATTTCACTGTCCGGATCGAACTTCAAACTGCGGATTGTGATGGAATTTTAGGATTTCAAACCGACCCTCGAATCTACGACGCTCTTCGCTTCGTCGTACATTCAAAAAGTCTGGAAACGGAACTCGCTCCCAAAACCTTGCCCAAAATGTTACCAGCAGACAAAAAATAAAGCCCTATAAATGACTTTAAAATAATATTAATAAAACCAGTAGCTAAATAAATCATGTTATGAATTATTCTCATAACAAAGTGATCATAGTATAATGATGTTAGACTACCAAAACTCTTTGAAACACCACTCTAATAACAGAATACCACCAAACATAAACATCAGCATCAATAAGAGGGCTTTGAGAACATATCTTAAAACCCAACCATTTTCTCATAACACCACCAACATAACAGAAAATTTTAATCAATTCTTTAAATATATCAAAACAGCAATTGACACTTGGAAATTTAAGCCAAGGATATGAACAGGAAACCCTAAGCAAGGTTTGACAAAAAACTGAATCTTCTTATTAGAGAACAAAATACAAACTACAAACTTCTTATATCACAAAAAAAGAAGTTAAGAAATTCGGTAACTAATTACAGACGTTTCGACAAAACAAAATTTTACACAGATGTTTTTAAAGAAACATACATAATCCAAGACAAACCTGGAAGACAATAAATTCAATCATAACTAACAGTCCAAAGAACTCGACAAATAAAATTGAAACTCTTACCCGTCAATAATAAAGACATAAATGACCCGAAGCAGATATGTACAGCGTTTAATGACTTCTTTACATCGGTTGGTGAAAATTTGGCTGCGAGTATACCATCTTATTCAGATGACGTTAATACAATAAACATGGAACCAAAACCATTAAAGTCCCTCTAATGGCCAATACAAACAAACTAGAAGCTTTAAAAATTAGCTCAAATCTAAAAACGAATGCATCTCCAGGAGTCGATGGTATGACAACTAACTTACTCAGATTCTGTAACGAAAAATTAGCGGATCATCTTGTTATTCTTATTAATCAATCATTAGTGAGTGGACTGTTTCCGGATCAATTAAAGCTAGCAAAAATCGTTCCAATTCACAAAGAAGACTGCAAAAAAAATCCATCTAATTATCGTCCAATATCAATACTCTCAGTCTTCTCTAAAGTATTTGAACATGTAATCAAAAAATAGACTAACAAAATATCTCACAACTAATAATATTCTCACGCCTCAACAATACGGGTTCAGAAAATTCTCCAACTCAAAATGTGCTGCCTTTGATTTTATAATACCTCTTCAAAAACACTTAGATCAAGGAAAATATGCAGCGGGCATTTTCATAGACCTCAAAAAGGCGTTCGATACGGTTGATTATAAGATTCCATTAAAAAATCTTGAATATCTGGGCATCGTAGGCAACAGCCTAAAACTTTTATCTAGTTATGTATCTTACGGGTAGGTGCTGTTTGGTTGTTATTGGAAAAGAATCAAGTGATCAAAGAAATATAGCATGTGGAGTACCTCAGGCCTCGATTCTCGGGCCATTATTATTTTTGATTTATATAAATGATATTACAAAATAGGGAGTGAAATATTATTCTACCATTATACTAATTTAAACGAAATGGAAAAGCACATGGAAAGGGATTTGGCTCATCTTGCCGAGTGGCTGAGAATTAATTAACTTAGCCTTAATATTAAAAAAAACTCACTATGTGCTATTCGGGAATAGGAGAGGACAACGCCTAAACATTTCCCTGGGAATATGGATTTCACAGGTTGCAATCAATAATTATCACAAAAAAACACCCCCCTCTTCCTCTCCATCCCACAGCTTCGCGCACTCAGATTCACGGGAGCGTTTATTTCTGAACCGTAGATTGACGCGCGAAACCCCGACCGGGTGACGTGTCTAAATAAAATATGCGGTAATAAACAAACTGGAACAAACAGATGTCGCGAAGTATCTAGGACTTTTAATTGACTCACGGCTTACATGGAAAAACCATTTTGACGACGTTAAATCAAAGATTGCTCCGGTGACCGGTGTAATGTACAGACTATGTAGATTGCTTCCCACAGCCATACTGCGATATTTGTACTATGCTATGATTCACTCCCACTTGGCATACCTTTCGAGTATATGGGGTTTTGCTACCAAAAAAATAATTTCGGAGGTGTAAATAATCCAAAATAGAGCCCTATTTAACATTTTTGGCTTGCCTTGGCATACACCTGTCACGCACTCGTATTGCCATTTAAAATTGTTCCTAGCTTTGAGATAGCAAACACCATTTTAAATATTATTCAGTGCAACCTCCACACAAATATAAAACTGAACACAACACAACAAACTACACATATCAAAAATACACTCAACAAGTTTCGGACTGAAATCATTAGAATACATTGCCTACACTAACTATAACAAACTGCCTGAAAATTTGAGACGGGTATATTATGCCTCCAACAAATCTCGAAATTATATATTGAAAACCTATGTTTTCAAATGTTATTTGGAAAACGAGTCATAAATAGGTACAAACTCTGTTCTGATAGCCCTGATTATTTATTTATTTTTATTTATTTATTTCAAAAAACATACGGCACAACATGTACCATTAACATAATTATATTTTTATATATATATATATATATATATATATATATATATTTTTTTATTTATTTATTTTTTTTTTTATTTATTTAATATAGATATATAAGTGTACAAAGGTGTTACATAAATTACATATCGGTACAGAAATTATTTAAAATTGCAATCTCATCAAAGAAGAAGCTAGTTCTTGTGCTTGATGAGCGAGTTACACTAATTATAACAGAAATAGAATAACATTATGCAAAAGGTAAGTATATAATACGAACAATTGAGCCTTCTGGATCATCAATATGTATAGGTGTACATACATAGGATACGGTACGAAATTCGAAAAATCTAAATAAAATAGAGATGAATATAATTTATAATAAATGGAAAGAAAGAGAAAAACAGGTAATTATTTAGTTTTAATTATTCCTGATGAAGTGTAGCTTCAGTTTGAGTTTCAGTTTATTGATATCTTTGGTTTTTTTTAATTTCAATTGGAAGGTTGTTGAAATACTTTATTCCTAAGTAGATATAATTGTTTTGCATTAGTTTGGTATTAAATTTTGGTATTTTGATGTTGTCTTGATATCTTATTGATTGGTAGGTTTCAAATTTTTTGATGATATTATCTTTGTAAATTTGGATAATTGCATTTTTTTTGAAGATATTCTCTACTCGAGGCACCGTAAAATCTGCGAAAAGCGTTTCTGTTGGATATGTGGAGGGTTTCTTTAGGATTACTTTAATGATTAGCTTCTGGATCACTTTGATCGGGTTTAGGATATTGTTGTAAGACCCCCCCCATCCAATAATTCCATATTGAATTAATGACTGGATTAGCGCATAGTATACTCTTTTTAGATTGTTGAGTTTTAAAATATTTCTTAATCTTATGAATATATATATACACTTTCTGATACGCTTAACCAATTCACAGATATGGCTCTTCCACTTCATATGTTGTTCTATTATCACTCCGAGATATTTAGTTTCTGATACTGATTTCAACGTTGAACAGTCTTGAATACATGTGATTTTATTACATTTGTTATTGTGGATAATTATTTTAGTGTTGGGGAGTGTTTTTAGTTTGTTAATTGAGAAGTGTATGTAGTATGTTTTGTTAGTGTTCAATGAGAGAAGATTTGTATCAAACCAATGTTTTAAGGTATTCATGCTATTATTTGCTTGCTCGTTTACTATATCCCAGTCGATCCCATTCACTATGATAGCTGTGTCGTCGGCATATGATATTATGTCTGCGTTAATTGGTAGTTTGAATATGTCGTTGACATAAATTATAAATAGTAGGGGGCCTAGGACTGTGCCTTGAGGTATCCCGAAATTACTTGTTAATGGTAGACTTAGAAAGTTGTTTATCTTGACTACTTGGTGTCGTTCAAATAAATAGCTTTTTATCCATTTTAGAGCTTTATCGTTTATCCCAATACAGTTTAATTTTTTAATAAGTTTATCATGAGAAATACTGTCGAAAGCTTTTTTAAGATCTATGAAGATTCCGAGGCATTTCAAAGATTTGTCTAATGTGTTCTGGATTATGTTCGATAATTTGGCAATCGCATCTTGGGTACTTCTATTTTTCATAAATCCATATTGGTTGTCGTGTATTATGTTATTTTTGTTAATAAATTCAGTCAATCTTTTTTTGATAATTTTTTCAAAGATTTTAGCAATGTTTGAAATCAGCGATATTGGACGATAATTTGTCACTTCTTCTGGGTTGCCAGTTTTATGAATTGGAGTGATGATGGTTTGTTTATATATCGTTGGGAATATTCCGCTTTGAAGACTAGTGTTGATTAAATGTGTTAATGGTTTTGAAATATGTTTTTTGATATTTTTCAGTGTTTCGACAGTAACCCCATCGAAACCTGGTGCTGATCTTCCCTTCATGCTTGAAATGATTTGTTCGATTTCCTGTGCTGAAGTGAGAGGAAACATGTTAATTTTGTTTAACGTATTGGCGTTAATGTTCTGTTCGTCATTAGACGGTATTTTTTTAATTTGATTTGCAAGGTTTTTGCCTACATTTGCAAAAAAGTTGTTAAATATGTTAGCGGCAGCCGATGGATTTTCTTTGCATCGTATTTTGATATTGTTATGTGTAATACTATGTATTTCATTTTTTTTGTGTTTTTTCTTGTCTATGATTTCATTTATAATATTCCAGACTTTTTTTGCATCATTCTCCGTTGCTTCTAGTTTTTGCCGAAAATAATTATCTTTTGTGGTTTTTATTAAATACGTAAGTTTGTTTTTGTATGCTTTTAGGTATTTTTTTAAGGTTTCGTTTGTAGGTTGTCGGATTATTTTTTTGTATATTGTTTCTTTGTGTCTGATTGATACAATTAATCCAAAAGTTATCCATGGTTTAACCGGTTTAAATTTTGATGATTGTTTTCTGGAATCAATAGAATATGCAGTACTTACGTGCATTGATAATTTTTCTTCAAATAGTTCGAAGCATTTGTTCGTATCATTACAATTAAAAATATCGAGCCATTTCTCTTTATCCAGATTATGTACTAAGGCATTTATGTTGAGCATTTTGCGTTGGCTGTTTTCATTCTCCGGAGTTTGGGTTGGTAATGGTGAATATTTGTTTTCGTAATTGTAGGTAAAAATGCACCCGAAATGATCTGTGATTGTCGTTTGTATAACTGCAGATACTATGTTTTGTATGTCTTGAATATTTGTGAAAACATGATCTATGCACGAAGGTCGTTGACCTGGAATCATTCTCGTAAATGAGTTAATACACGATATATAATTTAATTCTGCCATCATATTAAGATAATTATCTTTATCATTTGACGAATAATCATTTGCAATATTGAGGTTAATGTCTCCGACAACAATGGTTTTCTTATTTCTGTTCGCAAGAAGAATGCGTTTTAGATCATCTACATATATTGGTAATATTGAGGCGTGAGTTCTATATATAGCGAATATGCTAAATGTATACTTTTGGTAACTGATTTCCATATTTAGGATGTTTACATTGTGCATTTGGATTTCTCTGTTAAAAGTCACAACATATTTATTTGAAATAAATATTGCGATTCCGCTGTTCTTATTAATTCGGGTATTTGTTGCATAGTATGTATAACCCGGAATATTATAGTTTATATCGCTCGATGAGTGCGTCTCTGTTAATATTATGCAGTCCAGTCTATTAAGTGATTTTATTGTTACCAGGATTTCGTCTAAATGTCGTTCGATGCTTCTTACATTCATATGAAATATGATTAAGCTAACTTCGGGATTCGTCGCTAAAATGTTATTTGTATCGTTCACTGATGTATAAATTCTTTCGTCTTTTGACATGGTTCTATCTATAGCATTTATAACGAAATCATCCATTTCGAAGAAATAATAATAATGAATGCATTAGTGGCCATGAATACACTTGTTTAATGCACTGATGGGATAGGATTTTTTGGAGGGCGGATTTGTTGAAAGCCTTTGTGTTTTTTTTTATCATTAATAAAAGTTGTGTTGTTTCATTCATAATCTATTCTTTCTTTGGCAATTTGAAGCATTTTATGCCTGTAGGTGCAATTGATGTTATCAGCACGGTGGTCTTCCAAGATGTTCGCCCTGAATTTTTTATTGTTGCTGGAACAGTTGAAGCAGGTTGGTTTGTTGTTTCTCTCTGTGCATTTTTCTAGGGTATGGTCTTGTGCACAGTGGGGGCAGGTAGGTGGCTGTGTTCTGTTTAGGCATCTTAGGGCAGTGTGTCCATATTTCAAGCAGTGGTAACACTGCGTCAGGGGGCTAACGTCGTCAATTGGTATTTTATATTTATTTTTTCAAAGTTAAGAAGGATTTTCCTTATGGCTCCTGATGTTTGTATTAAGTAGTGTGAAACGTCTTGTAAGTACGTCTTTTGTTGGTCAAATTTTTTGAGTTTAATTTCTTTTATGAGTTTAAAATCATCTTTACAGTAATTTTGTAAACCCTCATTTTGCTGGGTTATGCCTAAAACAATTTCTTCCTCTGTTAAATTTGATTGTAATCTTTTTACGATCATTATTGGTTTTCTCTTTTTTGTTTCTTCAGCGTTAATGTCTTCGCCGAATGTTCCATTTATTTTTGTGGCCAATTTTTGTGTGTCTTCTTTTTTTACACATGAGATTATGAGTTTTTGATCACCAATTTTTTTAAATTCAGTTACACCGACTTGCATTTTAGTTACATCTATGTTTTTTTCGATTCTTTTTCTCATTTCTTCAGCCTTCAAGTTTTTAGTTGTTGAAATAATGATGGCGTGTTTTTGTGGAGTTTGTTTCTCGATTTTATTAATTATTGTAGCGGCTTGCGCATATGTTTTTATATTTTTTGTCGCGAAATTCTCTAATTTCTCACTGTAGTGTTCATTGTTTGTTATAATTTGCTCTTGTAGATTAATGATTTTTTTTTGTAAGAGTAGATTTTCTGTTTTTATTTGTTCTTCTAATTTCTTTAAGTTGTTTTCCAAACTCAGTTTTATTCTAGAATCTTTAACAGATGTTATCTTTGCGATATCACTCTTAATGTCTTCGAGAATGTCCTCCATGTTCTTTCTAATACCCACCCGCACGGGCGAGGTACTTTGGGTATGAAGCGAATAACAGTACACGGTATCCGAGGCAGTGCACTATACAAAAATATACGACCGCAGTGTTGTAGCATTGGAATGCAACTGAAAATATATATATTTATATATATATTATAATTCAATAACAGAGAAAGTAACATATAAATGTAGAGTTAAATCCAAAAACAAAGGTAAAAACAGGAGTTAAGGTAATAAGTAGTAAAAAAGTAAGATGTATAAAATGAAATTATAACATAAAGCATAAAATCTGAGGTATAATGTAAAAGTAAAAAGTTTAAATACAAGAAATAATATAGTAAAAAGTAAAATGTATAGACTACAAGATATCTTTAAAAATAATAAAAAACACAAAAGTTATAAATACGAAAAAGTCAAGAGTTAGAAATGCTCTTAGGAGCAAAAATAAATAAAATAATAATATACAATTTTAAAAACATAAAATATTTATAAAGTAACTATGATATGTTTCTAATCCATAGATATTAGAGTGCGTACTGGAAGGACACATTATGGTTACATGATTATTTTATGATTACGTGGTAGTACTAGCAGACAAATTTTGTTAAATGCGTCTTTTGTATGATGACAGACTTCCGGCATGATCGATATGAGCAAATTCATTACCTAAAGTGTGTAAACGATGTATTATTGAATTTTTTTCTGCATTACTGAGAGTATTGTTGCAATAATAAGGTGTTTTGAGTCGAGTTGTTCTACTAGGAACATGATAGTTTATTAATGAAACTAGTTCAGGGGAGTCAAACCAGTTATTGTTTATTTTAAATAGATTAGATCATTTAGTATTCTTCTATCTTTTAACGATAACAGTCGCATTTTTTGTAAAAGAGAATCATAGTTAATTTCATCCACAGGAATTCCTAATTTAAAATTTATTGATCGGAGAAATTTGTATTGGATTCTTTCAATGGAAATTGCATGACTTTTGTAGAAGGGGTTCCATGTGGGAGAATTATATTCTAAATGACTTCTAACTAGAGTTGAATAAAGCATTTTAAATGTATAGATGTTTTTGAAAACTTTCGATATTCTTGTAATGAAGCCCAACATTTTCATTGCCTTACTAGTAATGATATTAATGTGATTTGTAATAATAGTTTTGTATCAAAAGTTATACCGAGGTCTCTTATTTCAGGTACTGACAAAAAAATAATGGCTGTTCAGTGAATAATTGTATTTGATAGGGTTTTTTATTCTGTAAAAACTCATGATTTGACATTTCTTAATATTAAGTGTAAGTTTGTTTATGGTACACCATTCTACGAATTTTAAAAAATTTGATTTTAGGGACAAGCAGTCATACATATTTTTTATGATTTTATATATTTTCATGTCATCGGCAAATAATAATATATTAACATCAGAGAATATGGAAGTGACATAATTTATAAAAAGAATAAACAATATTGGACCAAGGTGCGAACCCTGAGGCACGCCACTAGTGGCTTCAAATTCGTAAGACAAATGTTCTTTAATAAAGACAGTTAGACGTTTTGATAAATAATTCTTAATCCAGAGTAATAAATTACCACTTATTCCTAGTTTTGACAATTTATTTAGAAGAATTTTAATGCAAACCTTATCAAAGGCTTTACTAAAATCTGTATAAATCGAGTCAACTTGTTCTCTATTAGCAAGGGCACCTGAGATAAAATGTTCGTACAGTGTAAGGTTAGTTAAGGTAGATCATCCAGAGATAAAACCATGTTGAAATGATGAGATGTTCAATTTAATGGAAGAACATATTTTTGAATTTTGATTATCTCCAAATACCAAACTTATAATATGATGGGAGCAGTTTATACCTTTTTTAGATCTTGTCATGTATTTGTATGTGAACATCTTGAATTAGGTCTGTAAATTTTTGAGCCCGTACCTTTTATTGTATTTTCCAGATATGGTTTTTTTATGCATGTCTTAGTCCATCTCATTAGTCCATCAAGGAGGATACTTTATTTTAACTTTTTGACACCAAAAGTACATAAATCAAATGAGTGGTTATAAAAATTCATAAAATCTTATAAGACATGTTTTTGTGAAATATTTGTAAAGTGATTCTTCATATGTTGTGCCTGTATGTTGCTTCTGTGAAATGTTTTGTATTTTTTTTATTCATATATTGTGTCTACATATCGGGTTGAGTTGGTTTTAACTTCTCAAAAGTTCCAATTGGCGATCCCTTAATGAGTTTTGATAACACATGGGTGTGCAACTTCGTTGTATGTTTTATTTAATAATAAAAAAAAACCAACAATAAATTTCCAACAGAATCGAACCAGGATTTTTTTGAAAATAATCATTTTACACATACACAGATAATAATTTCCAAGTCTCTAATATCATGATCGTGAAAACCTTTCTCCGGCGTCCTTTTTTTTTACATGAGCTCTACACAGGAGGCCCTGAGGAAAATTATTTTCATCGTCATCTTTGGGGATGCTTTGTGGAGGGTTTTTGGGTACAGGAAGGAGAGGAGAGTTCTGGGAAGGAAAAGGGTTTAAGGGGTGGGTAGGAAACTGGGGTTCAGTGTGCCCTGGTCATCCGCCTCCAATACCTAGACAAACCTCACCCCATGAACCCGAGCACCCCTGCTAAATCACCAAACGTAGCAAACCACTTGGTGTGACCTATGGCAGAGGTGTTAGTTATCCAATAAAGGTTCCCTGGGCAGCGGACACACATAAAAATAATATCTGTACTTCAATGGATCAAGTAAAAAGAGTATTAAAATAACCTTCCCAATTTCTTCCATCATGGAGAAAACCGCATTCACCCAAGCGTTTCTCGTCGCGCGTGTCAGAGATTAGTGGGACAGTTAATATTATATTAATTGCTTGGGGATTTGCAACTCTCCGGCACCTTTATTTTTAAACTTTTGATGAATTAATGCGACGCTCTTCCAAAAACAGAACGTTATAAATGGTGAATAAACTGAAAAATCTTACTATTTTAATATTGAGGTGGTAAAAATAAAATTCAAACAATTAGACGAGAGGAGAACGTACAGAAAAAAAAATTATTTTGGTGCGGCTGAAAATCGAAATCACCAACGTTCACAATCCGGGCTGGATGTGAACACGTGCTAATATATTGATGCTCGTAACCTTAAGCTGTTCTCAAAAAAATAAAATCTTAAAACAAAAAAAAACTGCTCTAGACTTTTTTCGTTCGATTCATTCTAATAATCACTCACAGAAGTTTGACGACACGAACGAGTAAAACGTTGTTTATAAACAAAAAATTTAAATTCCTCCAGGATTTTACGCAACAACATCGGTTTATCTGTTCTTGGGGGATATAATATTTGTGTTTTCTTTGAAGTTTTCTCCTAAGAACGACATTTTTTGCGTTGACGATAACGGAACGTAAACAGCTTGCGGCTTTACAACGCAAAAAATCCCGGCGAACTTTTTGAAACTTTTCACATGTTTCCTACGGCATCTGTTTTAGTTTTCATAACCTTTTAAACACGTCTCTTCTATTTCTGTTTTGTTAAATTTATTTATCCATGCACTTACGGCGATAAATGTTGCTTCCTGTTTATTTGGCTCTGAAATCAAATAAATATTAAAAAACATTTTCATGTATAAAAAAATATATATATTTGTGTCACTTGCATTTTTTTTTTACATTAACTCCACACAGGAGATGAATGACTGTGTCATATTTGAAGATGCTGTGTGGAGGGTCTTTTTGGGGAAAGGGAGGAGTGAACATGGTTCTTGAAGAGACCCGTGTTGTGGGAGGGAGGAAACACAGAGGCCGGCAAATCGTTCCTCAGCCGAGCTTTTGAACTCAAGAACGAGTGGCATAAACGACCCGTTCTCATGTGACTAATGTCAACCGTGTACCAATGTTGGGCGCGTGTTTGGCGTGTTTCCCGACTATGCACAGGTGCCGAGGGGATCAATGACGCTAGTTCCTCGGAGCATCTTCCATTGTAATGCCGGTAAAATAAGGACAGCAATCCCACCTGACGCACGCCTGTGCTCTAAAGAATGCAACGCGTCTGTTAAGATGGGAGAATCTATCAAACGGATCGCCCGTTTCTGCACAGAGTTGGTATTTTTCAGGTATTTTGGAGCCCCAGACCAGAGGTGGGTGCCAAATTCAACCGAGGGCACTTGCGATTTGTACAGGGTTAGCAGTTGTGTACTATTAAAGTATCTGCGGGCCCTGTACAGTGCGCCCAGTTTCTGAGAGGCTAACTTAACTCTGGTTTCGATAGAGCTCCCATACCTGAGCTTGTCACTTAGAGTTACACCAAGCATATCAATGGAGGTCCTGTTCGGAAGATTGCTTCCGTTGAAGGAGACTAGATTATCATTTCGATCCCTTTTAGACGTTATCAGACATAATTGGGTCTTTGAAACATTAAATTCGACGAGGTTATTCTTACCCCAAGAGAAAACACTCTCGAGGTTGATTGATATCAGCTGATGGTTCTTTGGTTTTCATGAACAATAAGTGTTCACATATGTAAATACATCCCAACACTGAATATATCTTCCTTCAGAAGCAAGACCATCGTCATCGTGAAATTTTGAATAACACAATAAGTGTCTTGTGGGCCTGTTTCGTGATCCAAATATAATAAAGTAATCAACAGAGCTATTTTAAAGAAAGTAAATGTGTTCAAATGGGACGAATGAATTGCAAGTTTTTTTCGAGATGGTTGAACAGAAATAAATGAGACAGTACGGTAAAAAATAGTTCCCACAACTTTATTATAAAGTTTTTGAATACGTATACCTAAAAAACTACAAATTCTGTATTTGATTCCCCAAAATTGTATTTTCAAATGCTTTGAAGATGCTTAGATATTGACAAATTCGATGCCAAGCCTGTTTACACTACAATTTTGTATTTATCCCAGCAGACCTTCTACCGCATGATCACGGGTCGTTTTGGCTTAGGTTTACTTCTCCCTCTTCTAAAACCGACCCCTAGCAACGAGCTCAGGAACTAAACAAATTTTTTTTTTTAAATTTTTTATTAGATGTTTGTTCTTTCGTCTTTGAATTCCAACGTTTCGATACTTCGCCATTACCTTCCGCAACGATCCCCTAATTGATATTTTGCCCTGTTTCCTAAGATACACATATAAGATAATATATCAATACGGGGAAACCATCCGGGAACTTTGTGTTATTTATTTTCCCCGTTTAATGGGGTAAAGTTAGATCATTAGTCGCGGCCGGCCAATTTCACGAGGGACCCGGCCGCGGCTTGTATCGCTTTAACCTACTATAATATTATTATGGAGTATGTCCCGAATAATTCGTGGGGTAAATAATATACGCATTTCGTCATCCGATTAAATTAATAAATTCAATATAATATGTTATACTTTAGGCTTTAGCATGTAGGCATTGCGCTCTAAATAAAAATGAAAATAAGATCGGTTTCGAAGGACTTATGTTGGGATGTATCAAACCCTAGAACAATTGATTAACATCAGATAGAGAATCTGCGTCATCTAATTGTTTACCAATTAGCAGGAGTGCCCGGGTTCATGGGGTAAGGTTTTTCCGGGTCTTGGCAGCGGATGCGTGTGCCCACCAGCAGCAAATAGGTTGATGGTGATAGCGTGATAAGTCGTAGTGTGGCTGAAATGTGGCTTGTTGAAAATTCCTCGTCCTGAAGAAAGAACCTCACATCGTGAGAATGACAGGTCTTCAGATCATTGGCTAGAAGCCAAAAAGGCCTTCCAGAAGCAGGACAGGCTGATGTCTTCAGATGCCAATCATCCTCCCAGGATGATTTCCAGTCAGCTTCCAAGATGGCGAGGGTTACTTCCAAGATGTATGATTACAATCAAAGCGATTTTTTTTTGCAAAGATTGAAGAAATAGCGATTTTTAGTTGACTTGTCGTACTTCAATCCAGAAGATTGCCCAATACTCTCGGCTGCCGCACAAAGAATGAAGAAGCTTCACTATCAATTCTGCTGCAGGATTGACAAGAGTTCAGCTGGCAATCTAACCAATTCGCAATTGTCTATGAGCAAGTACTAGAGGTGAACATACCTAGTTATAAATGCTTTTGTGTAACACACTGAACGAATGTGTGTTTTGATTCGATTTTTATTATTTTTAAAGCATCACAAAATGTCATTTTTAATAATGTTTTAAATAATATAATTATAAAACATAAATAATATACTTCTTCTAAAACAGCAAACTTAGTTTGTGGCACCATTTTAATTCAAATTAATAAATTAATTTGTTTTTACCACTATAATTGATTATAAAAATTAAAAAAAAACGACGTTTTTCGCAAGCCAAGCTTACTTCATCAGGGTTTTAATAATACTATTATAATACTATTATTAAAACCCTGATGAAGTAAGCTTGGCTTACGAAACATGTCGGTTTTTTTTAATTAATTATAGTGGTAAAAACAAAGTAATTTATTTATTTGAAATAAATAATATATTACGAACGCAAGTTCGTCAGAAACAAAATTTGTTTTTGCATACTCGTACAATGAAAATGCATTCCTAATAAATTTTCCGAACTATTTAAATGAAATAAATTCGCCCAGTTCAGGCTTGTCACCATTAGTTTCCTTCCGAATGGGAAAACGCCAGCAATGGGAAATTTAGTAAGTTTGGGATATTGTTGCTAGATCTATTGTTCTTTCATACATAAAACGGCAAGAGATTTACCACATTCGGTACACGCTGTACGCTGCACGGGGAATATACGGTCGGGAGGTAATGTGTTACTCGCGGCACAATGCGGATGGTGGTATTGTTAAAGTGAATGTTTCACGTTTATTTTTGTAAAAGGTTCTGGTTTCACTTTACGATTGCTTGGATGCCATTCAATTTAAAATCATGTTTTTTTTTAAATCAAATTTTACATTATTATTTATTTTACGTGGAAGAGATTCGTCTTCCACGTGAGAATCTAAGGTTGTTTGAAGTAGCTTTTATTATGAAACGTGACCAGTTCCAGATATAGATGACGGTTATTGTAGATAACTCAAACTGGATGTCCCATATTGACAATGCGTTTTAAGCCAATCTTAAGAAAAGAAAGGCAAATTTTATAATGGCCGGTATAGAACATAGATTTGATTCAAATTTATCTGCCTAAATTCGCTCCAACAAATGTGCAATACTTAGCATTTTCAGAAAGTAAGTGTACTGTGACTGACTGTGATCATAACGGGCAGTGGATTTTAGTTTTTTGAGGGTTGGCAACACTGAGTGGTAGAGAAGGGTCTTTTGGCTAGAACGAGATTCGCAGGAACATTTTAGTAAGTAAACTTACGTTGTAGTGTCCAGTTGCGTGAAAGATGTCGGCCAAAAATCCCGTCAAGTGCTTTGATCCGCTTTTTACTCGCGGAAGGAATAACACTTACAAGAAAAAAGGTGAGGACGCCTGGAAAAAAACAGTCGTTAAGTGGCGTCACATCAATTCCCCATCTGTCAAAATTTTGAAAAATAAAACTTTGGGCCAAAAAATCAATGCCTAAGTGTTTTGGGACTGAAAAGGTATCATTTTGGTTGAATTTTCAGGTTGAGACCATCAATACACAATTATATTGTGATACCAAAAAAAAACTCAAAAGAAGCATTCAAAACAAAAGAAGGGGAATGCTGACCAGAGAAGTGTGTTTGTTTCACGAAAACGTTCGTCCTCACTTGGACTCATTTGGTTGGGATGTTTTGAACCAGCCTCCTTAATCTTGACGATTGTTATATATTCGGTATTTCTGAAACTTGGCTTAATAATTCCATTTTCGATCCTGAACTAGCACCAACGGAATTTTACAGTATTTTCAGACGGGATAGATCAAATAACATTTCAACAAATAGCATCAACAACCAAGAAGATTCTCGTTGAGGCGGTGGTGTGATGATTATTACACCCAACAATCTTAACGCATACCCTCGTGAAGACTTGGTATGCAATGCTGAATGCATTTGGGTCACTATTCCTCCCTCTAACTATACCTCCAAACGTACTATTCATGTAGCTTGTGTATATCTCCCACAAGTTCATGGATATGAAACCGCTCTCAGTTCATTCCTTTGCTTACTTGCTAATGTAAAAGATCAATATCCCGATGACATTTTACTTGTAATTGGAGACTTTAATATGCCTACAATAATATGGGAAGCGCATGATTCACACTTGACACCTACAAACTTAAATTCAATTAGTTCCTCACTCACTGACACAATTTACTACTCCAAATTAAAACAATATAATCACATAAAAAAATCTAATAACCGAATCCTAGATTTGATCATGTGTAGTGAGGAATGCCATGTATCTCGTGCATGCAATCCTCTTGTCAGTGAAGACTCACACCACCCGTCGCTTCAAATTACATTACAAATCGATACGCTCCCAATTATCAACGCTCCTCCTAAAGTACTATGCTTGTTTGAAAAAGCCGACTATGAATTAATCAACCAACATCTGTCAACGATAGACTGGTCTTTTACTAAGGAAAATGCGAACGTTGACAAAGTAGTTGATTCCTTTTATAACATCTTAAATAATACCATCAACCAATTTGTCCCCAAGCGCATCGTCAAAAAGAAAAAATTTCTTAACTGGTATTCAGCTCCTCTAATCAAAATTATTAAAGAAAAACAGAAACATCATAAAAAATGGAAATCCTATAATAATTCAATAGATTACATAGAGTTCACTATAAAACGTACACAACAAAAACACCTACAGAAGCATTGCTATAGATAAGTATAAGTTCGGTTGAATGTAATATTCAGAATAATAATAAACAACTCTGGAATTACGCTAAAAACAAAAGTAAAACAACCGGCATCCCACAAATCATGCACCTTAAAGGCGAGTCTGGCACCGGCGCTCATCAAGTATGTGAATTATTCTCTAAACACTTTCAGTCCGCCTACGTAAGCGATATGAGCACGAACAATACCAGCACACTTGATAGCTCTACGTTTGTAAATAATCATTCCTCGATTGGTAACATAAATATTGACAATCTAATGATCAATAAATACCTGAATAATTTTGATGTTAGTAAGGGTGCTGGTGGTGACGGTATCTCGCCATATTTTGTCAAAAAATGTGCCAAAACTCTTTCTTACCCTTTAACTAACATATTTATAATGTCACTAAAAGAGGGTAAATTTCCCACAAAGTTTAAAGAAGCAATTATAATCCCTATTCATAAACAAGGCTCAAAAATTAATATTGAAAACTACCGCCCAATCTCGATACTCACGGTATTTAGTAAACTTTTTGAACGTGTTGTCTACGATCAAATTTACACAATAATAAATTGTTCGCAATAAACAAAACCAACAACACGGATTTCTTCAAAAGAGATCAGTACTAACAAACTTGGTAAATTTTACGGAATATTTAACGAGCAATATGGACAAAAGAAACTAAGTAGATGTAATCTACACTGATTACTCTAAGGCCTTCGATAAGGTAAACCATTTCATCCTTATTCAAAAATTAAAACAGTTAGGCATCCATGGTGACTTACTCCGGTGGCTCACTTCATACCTTTTGAAGTAGACTTCAAAGTGTCTCAATTGGGGGAACAAAGTCCAGCTTCTTTTCTGTGCCCTCCGGTGTACCTCAAGGTTCTCATTTAGGCCCATTATTATTTAATGTGTATATATATGATATTTTCAAATGTTTTTTACATGCTAATTACCTAGCATATGCAGATGATAAAAAAATATACTTAGTTATTAAATCAATCAATGTCTGCATTAAACTCCAAGAAGACCTCAATCGTCTTTTTGTTTATTGCGAATTAAACAAACTTGTTATTAACATCTTAAAGTGCAATAAATTAACATTTACACGTAATAAAAATATAATTTCATTTGTATACACACTGAACGGCACACATATCAATGAAGTAAAATATATCAGGGACCTTGGGGTAACAATGGATGTCAAATTAAACTTTATCCAACACACTGATGAAATAATTAACAAAGCCAATAAAATGCTGGGATTTATAATTCGTATAGCAAAACCCTTCCACAACATAAACACTCTATATTCCCTTTACACCTCATATATTCGCCCGCACTTGGAACACTGTACACCGATCTGGACCCCTTTATACCAAGCCCATATTGAAAGAATAGAAAGAATTCAAAAAAAAAATTTAAACACTTAAATTATAAATTCAAATTACACTTCTCAAATTATACCGAATCCATTAAATTTCACAATTTCAAATCCCTCCAAACACGACGTCTAATTTTTGATCAAATCCTATTTTTTTAATTCTAAACAATGGCCTGGACTCACCAGAACTTACCAATTTAATAAATTTTCATATTCCGTCAAGATCAACCCGGCAATCCGATTTATTTTTTTTACCCTCTTGTAGAGCAAACATTAGAAAAAACTCCCCAATTCCTCGTGTATGTGCACAATATAATACAAAATTTCACAGCATTGACATTTTTAGTAAAAACCTTAAGAAATATCGATGTGAAGTAACGCGTACGATCGATTATTAATATGCGAATATATCGTGAGCATCTCCTATCCTTTTCCTATATTCCTCTTCCTCTCCTCTTCCTATAACCCAACATTATATTATAATATAATAAAACTTCATTTCCGATGTACTTTAGCATAAGAAACCTCTGTGGCTTGACTCCAGTTCAATTATATATTTTTCACTGTATATGTATTATGTAAAAGCTGTTTGTTTCTTACAAATAAATAAATAAATAAATCTTCTGACTTCAGATTATCATCTTTTCACCTTTATGAAGGCATGTATGAATGAAAATAAATTTTCAACCGATGAGCATTTGCAGAAAGTGTTTCTAAAGTAGGGGACGTAGCTGGCGGAGAATTTTTCGAGGAAGGTATAAGAAACTTGTGTCACGGCTCACATGCATTTAACGGGTTGACAATTATTTGGAATAATAGTCAACAAGTGTATCAACATATGCTGTAATTTTTTTTCTATTACATGTTTTTAAAAAAAATCAAAAAAATTTGTACACTTACTGTATATATATTTATTACAAAAACGCTTTGTAGATTTTTTAGTAATATTAATATAGCAGAAAGAACATCAGCAAATACGTACCACTAGATTCTGGTCTGAAAATCATGACAATTCAAATTAAATCTTATTTCGGTCAAAATAATTATTTTTATCGGGCTCCACTTGTATTGATAGCCTTCCAGGACATAATGTTAAGTCATCTAGTTCCCTGTACAATTTTTAAATTATTGTCAAATTATTCGTGTTAGGCAAGGATTGCAAACATTTTTTTCATCTTCTTCCTTTCTAAATTAAAAACTTGATATTTTGTAGACCGGTCAGTGGCTGAATTGGCATCGCGTTTGGATCCCGTTAAACCCTCGACTGGCTTAATCCTCCATCACAACACAAAGAATGTTTTCCGCTTACTGTGGTCGTAGGAGATTTTCAAATCTTGCCAGGTTATTCGTAAACCGGAAATGTTTTTCTTTCTTTAAAAAAAAAAGATAGTTTATTTTTTCTTCTTTGACTTTTTAAATTAATGGCATAATATATAAAATACTTTATTATTTTTTTCCCTCTTAGTCTTTTTTAAAATTCAAAGTATAATATATTTATTTTAAGCAAATTTCAACATTATAATGTATCAGGTTCCTACAGCTTAGTAGGGACCCATTATCTGTAAGAAACACTAATCTAACAATACCCGTCTCAGAACAGACATCGTCGAGTGAGGCGGGAAACTTACTTGTTTGTTTACGAATATTTTATCTCAATAAACGCCCGGGTTGTCGGCAATTATAGGTATTAATTAAATTTAAAAATATTGTTCTTACAATACCTTTATTATTTTTATGATTTTATAAAATTATTAACCTCAACACAGGCTTATCCTAGTAAAATAAAAAATATAAAATTATCTTTTGTACCTAACATCTAAGGAAGTCATAAATAAATACCTACATGTTTTCATTTTTTTGTTTGTTTTTTAAATATTTTTACGGTGCTCCAGATTTTATGTCCGGGTTAAATCTTTCCCAAATGAAAGACTGAACCCTTCCACACACTTTTCCATAAATGAGTATCTAGTAAATTCACGCAATGTAAGTGCACTATATAAGTATAATAAATACAAAAAAATACAAGAACAATACGTCAATCCACCAGAAACATAATGGGAAAATATTTCACCGACTCCAGATATTTTCATATCAGAGGGTTCGGCTCTGATGAAATCCTAACTGGTCCGATAAATCCTACTGATCCCTTAATATAAATATTTAAAAAATCTTTCGTAATCCTACATGTATTTAAAATGACCGACTTTTGCATTTTTATGTACAAATTTTTTGACAAATCTAATACGCCTCAATTTTGAATGAGAGAGCTAGGTATAATGCCAGTAGCCGAAATAACAAATGGTTATCTTATTATTTTTAATTGATAAACTAACGTTTAAACAAGATTTTTATGCATAGCACAGAGGGTAGATAACAAATATTATAATCAATAATTATCAATTATCAGCCTGAAACACTCATCTACATTGAAAAAATCTTCCGAGAAAAGATACTGGCCGCCAACGGAAATTGAACCCGTGACCATCTGATTGCCGGTCAGCAGCTCTGACCACTGAGCTATGGCGGCTTATCTAATACCCGCCAAATAATTCAATATATACTAGTGTTTCATTCGACAATTACTTATTATTACATTTTTCCAACTGAAAACAATCAACTTTATTTTTGTGAGAGAGGTATTTTTAATACTAAATCTCCCGCTAGGTGGCGTCGAGACTAATTATGTCTGCATTTTTTGCTGAAATACTTTAACTTGTCAAATATTAATTATTATTTTTAATTGATAAACTAACGTTTAAACAAGATTTTTATGCATAGCACAAAGGGTAGATAACAAATATTATAATCAATAATTATCAGCCTGAAACACTCATCTACATTGAAAAAATCTTCCGAGAAAAGATACTGGCCGCCAACGGGAATTGAACCCGTGACCATCTGATTGCCGGTCAGCAGCTCTGACCACTGAGCTATGGAGGCTTATCTAATACCCGCCAAATAATTCAATATATACTAGTGTTTCATTCGACAATTACTTATTATTACATTTTTCCAACTGAAAACAACCAACTTTATTTTTGTGAGAGAGGTATTTTTAATACTAAATCTCCCGCTAGGTGGCGTCGAGACTAATTATGTCTGCATTTTTTGCTGAAATACTTTAACTTGTCAAATATTAATTATTATTTTTAATTGATAAACTAACGTTTAAACAAGATTTTTATGCAAAGCTCAAAGGGTAGATAACAAATATTATAATCAATAATTATCAGCCTGAAACACTCATCTACATTGAAAAAATCTTCCGAGAAAAGATACTGGCCGCCAAAGGGAATTGAACCCGTGACCATCTGATTGCCGGTCAGAGATGACCACTGATGAATGCCAAATTCTTTTAATCTCATTTCCTAAATCTGTATATTTTCTTATTTTTTCAGAAACAGTTTTCTGAATATTACAAGAATTTGGAATAGCGACATCAATGATATAAGTTATTTTTTTAATTTTGTCATGCAAAACTATATCGGGTCTATTATGACTAATTGTTCTGTCTGTTAGAATAGTTTTATCATAATAAATTTTATAAAATTCATTTTCCAAAAATGAATTTGGTTCATATTCATAATATGTTATATTACGGCAGTCAATCAAGTTATGTTTAATTATCAAACTTTGGTGAATTATTTTTAAAACTTGATTGTGCCCAAATGTATACTCGGACGGCGCTAATACAGAACATCCCGATATAATATGTTCTATAGTTTCCGGAAAAGCCAAACATTTTCTACATAAATCATCAATTTGATTTGCATCTTTGATGATATGCTTCCTATAATTTTTAGTATTAATGACTCTATCTTGAATAGCAAGCATAAAGCCTTCTATTTCTGCGCTCAACTCTCCAATACTCAACCATTTGTTTGACGAAAATTTGTCAACATATGTTTTGTTGAGATAGTTGAAGTGTTTTGCGTGAAGAATTTTATTTGACCAGGAATCTAATAGTTGGTATTTATAAGAATGCTGGCATTCTCGTCGTATAAATTTAATGGCGAAATATTTCTATCTGCCTTGCAAATTATTTTGTGCATTTCTGAACTATCAGCTTTCCTATGGAAAAAATTTCTTAGCATTTCTACCTGATTATGTTTTAAAGATGTTCTTTTAACTATACCTCTACCTCCAAAATTTCTAGGTAAATTAATTCTTTCTATAGCTAAATTTGGGTGGTGGGAATGAAATTTTGTTAACGTAGTTCTAATTAATCGTTCTAAGCTATCTAAATCGGTATTAGACCATATGTATTATGCCAAATGAGTAAGTAAATAGAGGTATTGCCCAAGTATTTATCGCCTTTAAAACATTGATCGCCTTTAAAACATTTATCGCCTTTAAAACAATAATAAATAAATAATGTAAACAAATAATAATAAATACCTTTATTATTTGTTTACATTTTTCAATTATGTCACGTTAAACTGATTGATATCAGTTTGTCAACCAGTTCTTTTAACATTAACAATAAACATTTAACAACTGTAATGAGATATGATGTGGAAAAACAAAAAAATTGTTATAGATATCGCAATCAAAGGATAAGTCGAACACAGTACACACGTGCAATGCTGACATACAGCATGTTTCAAACTTTGTTTTAGACGAAGAAGAATATTCCGTTGAAAATTTTCATTAAAAGGACACGCAATAAAACCTTTCAAATAACCGTAAAAACTTATAAAAATTTAACATTGGATGGTTGCATACACTTCTTCTCCTTTTCCGCTGGTAACCAAAAGTAGGCATAAGCAAAACAAGAAGCTGTTTCTCAGTTACAATTGTCAAGAGCATCGCTATCTGAAGAATAAACTTATTCACCAATACACATTCACCATCTGTGATTCTTGGCTTAATGACCGGCTTCCCGCATTTCTACCAATTTATTACATATTTTCCTTAAATACTTAAAGTTTGAAAGCTCTTAAAAAAATATATGTATATATATATATGTTATTCTTGAAGGTAATATCTATACATTCCCCATGCCGAAACGACAGTTATGTGAAATTCCCTCGATAGAAAAAAATCGCAAAGTATGCTCCGAAAATTATTATAAACACGTTTTTTTCAGTTATTTTACTGGTTATATGTATGAAAAAATACACATTATTTCTTTTAACGCAATTTTAGGCAACCCCATTATTATCAGTTAAATTTTAAAAAATATTCGATTAAAAATAGTTTGGTAAAAATGGATGCATATTAAAATCATTACATGGCGTCCGGAAACTCACCTTATTATTTAAACTGTAAGCAGAGCGGTAACAGAACAAACACGAAAGCCTCGAGTTATGATTAATTTTATTGTCCTAGGGTGGAACCGCATAATAGGCAGGCACTTTGTCCCAGTGTTCATTTTCTTACCGTAAGAGCAGGGGCGTAGGGCACTGAACGGGAAATACCTAGAAGGGTTATCTATTTGATTAGGTTTACCGATTTGAAAGAAATCTGAAAATTCGGATAAAATTGTGGTAGCGTTAGTGTTAAGAAAATCAAAAAATTAATCACGCAACACATTAACTACCTATCTGCAGGTTTTAAAAAAAGCGAAAATGTATCATATTTACATTATTCGTGTCGATTTTTAGAGATACGTGTTATTTTATAACCACGGTTTACCATTTTGCCGCTGAGTCGCCCATTTTCTTCCGGTAAATAATTAGTATTAAATTAATTTAAAATCACTGCAATTCAGTATTTCGGGATTTGGCCTCCATTCAAGATTAATGGAAGTTTTATGCCCTTTTCTTCGAGAAACGTATATTATATGACTGTGCACCAGTGGTTTTTTGTGCATACTTACGTACTAATTAAATATTGAAAACTAGAGAGATGGTTCATTACTGTTTACTACATTGAGACAGAGGATACCTTTGTTAGAGTAGGTCCTCAGTAGTAATATTGATTCTCTGTTTGCATGATGTGGTATATTTTTATCCTTATCCGATTTATTACGATCCGATTTTGCAGAACCCTATGTGTCGGATTTCTGCAAGTCTGATCGTGTTTAGGCAAAACCAAAGATATTGAAATATAAGGAGATGTGCTATCCCCCGTTCTTACTAGGTGAGACTGCGCTTCTGGTGTCGCCGGTGTTACTAAATGAACGAATAAACTAAACGAACGCTAAACTAAATGAACGAATTCTTTCCGGATTCAAACTATATTGTTAACCAATAATAATGCACACCTTCAAAAAATCAATAAAATGAACTAATTCTTTTTGTGTGCAAACTACGCTCACTAGGCCTTAGTTCGGCGACAGTCGTGCGGACATCATAGCATATCTCTTTTGTATTTGAACATCTTTGGGCAAAACCCTCGACCGAATTATTATTATTCCGAATGAAACAAGTTCTTTGTTTAAAACCACTTTATTTTGATTTATAATTGTCGAACGGTTTCGGTTGACCTCAACCTTCTTCAAGTCAATAAATGTATAAACAAAATTTATTCTCCTGAAGAAGGTTGAGTACAACCGAAAACGATCGAAAAATATGTAAATCAAAATAAATTGGTTGTAAACAAAGAACTTGTTTCATTCTGCATTATTATTCCACTTATAATAATAATTTGGTTGGCGGTTCAACATACTATTCTGCAAGTTGTTTTGTAAATTTTGTACAGATTTATTGAAAATGTTTTGTAAAATTTCTCTCAAAATAAAAGCAATGATTTCTGGCACACAAGTTCGCCCGCAGCATGCTTCTCTCGTTTAATATCTCCAGTGGCATAGGGTCATCTAGGCACTCGGCGGGGCCATCCTGTGGCGACCGCTTTTTGCGGTGGCGGCTTTATGTCACCGGAATTAGCGGTGACACCGCCAGTCGTCATTTGAAATGGTAATTAACAAGGAACATCCTCCACCCCGAGCAATCTTAATCCCGGAGCTTTTTACTGTTAGCTTTTTTATGTGCCTCAGGTTGGAATAAAATCGGGGGCTTTATTTACTCCTTCCATGGTGGAATAAACAAGAATTAGTTTCTGTAAAATTTATATTTAAGAATTGTAACATTTATATGTGTAATATTTATATTTGATAATAGTTATGAAACCATCTTATTTATTTTATTATTTATATATGTATTTATTTCAGATTATTACATTGGTTTACATAAATAATAAGTTTCAGTAATTAAAAAAAAGTGTTAATGATCCGTCACTGTATCACTCACTAGGCGAACCTGTACTGAGGTGTTCCCATTTTTAGGAAGTGCTATTTTGTCAGCTTGAGTCATAAGTATTGCATCAAGCACCAAAGTCCCTGCTAAACTCAAGACCAATAGGGCGAAGGAGCCTGGGAAGACCAAGATTGAGATGGAGCGACAAAGTCCTCAAAGATATATCTACCTTGGAGCTTTTAAACTGGAGAGAGCTGGCACAAAACCGATATGAGTGATGGAAGACTCTTGAGCAGGCCAAGATCCACCAGGGGTTGTAGAGTCAAGAGTGATGATGATATTCATAAGTAATAAAATAAAATACTGTTTTGTTTAAAACCACGAGTTTTATTAATTTTTTGAACCGACCGGTTTCGCTTTACTCAAGCATCATCAGGGTACAAATTAATACTATTATTAATACAAATTAATAGTATTAATAATTATTAATACAAATTAATAGTATTAATTTGTATTAATTTGTATTACTCAAGCATCATCAGGGTACAAATTAATACTATTATTAATACAAATTAATAGTATTAATAATTATTAATACAAATTAATAGTATTAATTTGTACCCTGATGATGCTTGAGTAAAGCGAAACCGGTCGGTTCAAAAAATTAATAAAACTCGTGGTTTTAAACAAAACAGTATTTTATTTTATTAAATATGTCAAACCACAAAGTGATTGCTTTCTACAATAATATATTCATAAGTATTCAATCTCGAATACTCTCTCATTCCCACATCGCTTCGTCCTGTTACTAAGGGGCGAGGGATGCTTGATGCTTGATATTGGTTAGATGCCTCAGTCACAGATGGTCTGACCGATATTAGGTCACGTGGTTCCCCGATAAAGTTGAGTTGCCTTCCGGGTCTACCCGAGCATCTTCAAGGAAAAACCTCCAGCAGGACTTAAATTATTTCAGCTAACCTAGAGTGATTAGATCATAGACTCGTGTAACCCTTGTAAAAGTTTAACGAGCCGTTTAGGGAACAATTTGTTTCCTTTAGGTTAAGCACCTATGTATATATAGTTATTGGTACAGATTTGAACTGTTTTACTATTATTGAACCATGTCATTCTTGCAAATTGATTTTAAATACTCCAAATAAAGACTATGTATTTGTAAAATAATTGTGGATTTTATTTAATTACCTCGCTTTAGAATATTATTAAGAACAGGATTTTGAAAGGCAAAACGTTCCCCGATGATTTTACAAATTGAGGTTATATTACTGGTGACCTTAGGTGAATTTTAGCTGTGCTCACGGTTATCTAGTAAAAATCCAAGTTTGAGGGTCTCTATTGCGTTTTGTTTGAACTATTTCGTACATACAATATTTTTTAATCGATTCTCAAATGATAATCTTGAAATACTTCATTAGAAATGTCTACGGTATAAAATTAGTACAACTATTTTGTTCAACGCTATTATTATTTTTCTTTATAATACAAGAGAGATAGGAAGGCTGATAGAGATATTGAAAGAAATGTAAACGCAGGTAACTCCAGTAACTTAGCAAAAAACTATTTAAAGATGAGAAGCTAGCAGTCCACAATGGAGAACAGGTACCTACCCAGAAGTATGGCAGTGAGGCATGTAACATACATAGGAAGGATGAGAGTAGACTGAATGCTGTAGAAATGAGATCCCTGAGGTGCACGTGTGGTAATACCATGCACGATTGTCTGAGAAATGCGGAAATCTGCAAATAATTCAAGGCTGATGAGCATAATGACTTGTTATTAATAAAGGGACGCTCAGATGGTTTGGGCGTATAGAGCGAATGAACGAAGAGAGGGTGTAATTAACGTATATGACGCGAATGCGAATGGTAGAAGAAGTCGAAGATATGGCACAATCAAGTGAATCAGATACTTGCGGTAGGCCATATCGAAAGTCAGAATAATAGAAGAGTATGTACTAGACAAAGTATGAATGTGAACGAAGCAAGGTGAGTGTGCCAAAACCGAGTTGTTGGCGGTCCTTCCTCTCTGCCTACCTCTTCGGGGAACCTGTTAGTTATAACACACTGTGTAGTATTATGAAAAAAACATTTGTATGTTTATTGTAAAAAACACATATTAAATAATTTTTGTATATGTTTTTAATACCTGTGCACTGAGAACTTAAAATACAATGTATTAATGTAATATACAAGGTGTGAGTTAGTAGCGTGTGGGATGTTTTTGAGGAAAACAAATCTTATAATAAAGCATTTCATTTTATACTAAATAAACTACCTCTGCAGTATTTCTAAGTGACATTCATTTGTAACGTAATGCGCTTTGACTCTTCGTGTGAAGGTACGAACTCATTAAATTAAGTTTCCTAACCCAAAACTGATAAACATTTCTCCACTTCTATAAAACAGATTGAAAACGAGTTCACAGTAATTAAATATTGCATAATAGGGATCTACATCCGCAAGCAAAACTACCAGGGTGCCATAGCGAACGAGAGGCGGGTAGTAGCATTGTGACGTAATTCATAGATTTGGTGAATTCAATTAACGTTCCTAGAACAGACGCGTGTTTACCATAGACTATCATGCCAGTACCAGTACCAGTACACCGCTCAGGCATTGGGCTTTCCTCACGGGGTGACATCTGCCCCAAATAATTCTCTCGGCTGCGAGTGCTGAGATAAACTTGTTATAGCCCGTCTTAATTAACTTGATAAATGTACTGTGACGTCAGACGGGGATTGTGCTAGATTGATATTAAATAGTTTCAAAATAATTATATTACATTGTTTCAACTTTTCTTTTGCAGTGATTGCTTTATGAACGTGATTTTTTTTAAACTCTAATATTAGTTATGATAAAAATCGCCATTCAATTACCTAAATACATCTTGAACAGAACGATTTTAACTACATATTATGTAAGTGCACAGATACGCTTTTTTGTATTTGTGCACGACGACATGCGTACTAATATTCCACTAATACACAATCATTACATTTTCAATTTGGGAGGCGGAAATGGGTACTGCCGCCACGGGAACCTTCATTGGATAACCATCATCTCATAGGTCACTCCAAGTGGTTCGCTACGTTTGGTGATTTAGCACGGGTGACAGGGTTCGTGGGGTGAGGTTTGTCTAGGCTTTGAAGGCGGATTACCAGGACACACTAATCCCTAGATTCCTACCCACCCTTTAAACCTTATTCCTTCCCAGAACTCTCCTCTCCTTCCTTTCCTTAAAAAAAAAAAACATCCTCACAGCATCCCTATAGATGACAAAGGCCCTGAGGGAAATTATTTTCCTCAGGGCCTCCTGTGTGCAGCTCATGTAAAAAAATGTATAAAGGTTATTGTTTGGTTTGCTGCAACTTTTTGGGTTAATACAAATAACATAACAAATTATGTTAGTTGTTGGTGAAGTTCAGTTTACAAGTAAAAAATGACAAAAAACATTGATTCGTGCTTATTTTGCAATTCTTCGTTTTGTAGTAATTCTAAATTTTTTAGTAAAATTAAAGTATCAACAAATTTGAATAAAAGCAATTTTATGAATGGTTGATTTTTATAGTGAAATAAAAAAATAAAAAAATAAAATACAATTAACCAACAAAATGTTTTAATATTATCCCAGTTGTCTTTTTAGAACAAGCAGTAACATGTTTATCGAAAGTACTAAATCATTTCCCGGATAAATTTCTGAATAATGTATAAAATCAATGATGTAAACGGGACTGTGTAAAAGCGGTGTCTGACCAATAAACCTCCTTGAAATATCCTTGGCGCATACGCAATAAGGGACTAGGATGCTTTAATGCAGCGGTCGGGGAACCGGGGTAAATTACCCCAAATGGGGTAAAAATGTTTTTTTTTGTGTGATAAGTTTAGCAGAAATAATCTTTGTGAACAAGGCTTTTCCACTCTAACGAACATAAAAACGAAGATCAGAAATCGATTAAACGCCGAAGACCGTATTCATATTGCTCTTACATCAAAAAGTCCCAATTTTGAAGTAATTGTATCAAACATGAAGCAATATCATTTCTCCAAAAACTGAAAGGGAAACCTGAAAATCTGAATTTTTGTTTGGTCCAATTTCAGAATTTTGTTTTGTTTGTCTATTACATACTTACTATTTTCATGTAATTTTTTTTATTTATTTTCCGTCTAAAATAATTCAATAAATAATTTTTATTTAAATATACGATGATTCTCTTCTTTTCAAAATAGGGGGACGGGGTAATATCGAGTTACGCAAAAATATTTCGGGGTAATGGTTAAAAAAGTTTCCCGACCGCTGCTTTAATGTATCTACTCGTAGCAAGTTTGTAAACACAGAGTAAATTTTAAAATAGACTGCAAAAGACAAATGGAGGGTAAATCGTTTGCATTCATTGAATTCCTTTCTATGATGGTTGGGGATAAAATGACATTTTAGTAGGAACCAAGCATATTCTTATTTTAAGATCAAACGCTAAGAAAACTTACATCATCACTCTTGGTTCTACAACCCCTGGTGGGTCTTGGCCTCCTCAAGGGTCTTCCTCCACTCATCGCGGATTTGTGCCAGCTCTTTCCAGTTTACAATCTCCAAGGTGCATAAATCTTTAAGGACGTTGTCGCTTCATCTTAAATATGGTCTTCCCAGGCTCCTTCGCCCTGTCGGTATTGTGTTCAGTAGGGACTTTGGTGCTTGATGCTCAGTCATTCTCTCTACATGACCCAGCCACCGAAGTCTTCCCAGTTTTATAAATCTTGTGAAGTTTAGATCGTTAAACAGCGTATATAGCTCATTGTTATAACGTCTGCGCCAAAATCCATTTTCTGAAACCCGTCTGAAGATACACCTCAAAATTTTCCTTTCAAAAACATCCAGTGCTCGCTCATTCCTCTTAGTTAGCACCCAAGTTTCATCTGCGTATGTGAGTACTGGTCTGTTAAGTGTTTTGTACACTAATATCTTGGTGTTTCTGGACAGCAGTCTGGATTTTATTAGGTTTTGTAGGCGAAAATAACAGCGATTTGCGTTCAACAAAACTTACATACATAACACAAATGTTTCAAATTTATTATTAAAATATTTAAAAAAACTGAATCATTACATTTTCTTGTATGCCTTTAAATTTTAATATAAATAGTCAGTAATAGTGTATATGCCTATTGTTTGTTGTATAAAACCTATCGTTTTTTCTTTGACAATTTTGATCAAAGCCTTCAGAAAACTATTGTAGACAAAGAACGGGGAGACTACAAACCACAACAAAAGGAGACCGATTATAATATCGCATTCTCTCGCAGGCTAATTCCTATCGATGTATTTGTTTGTCTCTTTTTAGTGTCGCAATTTTTCATTTCATCGAGTTTCAATTCACTTAAAAAATCATGCCTAAAAAATGAGTGAGTTTTACAAAGTATGTATATTAATTTAATGTCAGCGTCAAGAGGCGCGCGCAGCGACTAGAGTACGCTCAGGTCTTAGGTGAAACGGTCATAACTCGTTGAAACTTGAGAAGAAATTAAAACCATTCTTCAAAGGGCAGGTTGCATTTCGTTCATTTCACTTAAAAAGAGTAGAGTGGAGTTAACTTGGCGCTATTCGAGCATCATAAGAGAATATAAACTTAGATTCCTTCGCTTTGACTTAGCTTACTTTAAGTTTTGCATTGGTTACTTAATTACAAATAAAAACCATATAAATTTAGTCTACATAATGCTTTGTATTGGGTGAGGTGAGTAGTAGTTTGATTGACCTTAGTATTAAAGTTCTCTTTTGAATATTAATATCTCTTTTGAATAAAAACTATTCAAACAGATTATACGAGCAAAATCTTGGTATTTTTATAAATTACTTGCCTACTCACGAACTTTTACGTGTATTTAATAATAAAGATGATACAAAACGTTGTTGCCTTTTTTTCAATTTTGATGCTGAAGAAAACCCTGGTTAATTCATCAAATTGTTATTTTTACAACAAGCTTAATTAATTACAAACCTTTTTATCATAATATTATTTTATTTATCCCACTTAATGTGGAAAGTACGGTTAGTTTTTTAATCATTTTATTCCATCGATTTTACATAACGACAAAAATCTACAAAGAAATTAACATGTCAATCTTATCACTCATTGGGTGTCAGTGTGCATTTTTTATAGCAGCACACGATTGGTTTTGACGAAATTATTTTCCTTTAGGGCCTATGTCATCTTAGGCTGTCATGCAGAAATTTCTGGGAAGGAAAAAGGTATGAGAGGTGGGAAGGAACCTGGGCTGTCAGTGTGTCTACGAGTGATGGACGAATGAATCCAGCGCCCTTAAAGCGCCATTTTAGAGCGCCGTTGAGGTGATTTTCTCACGAAAATGGTGCTATAAAAATCATCGAACAATTATTATTATTGTTGCCTCTAACTGCGGTACAAGAGGATGGGTTGAAAGAGTTCGGCTGGAGAAGTAAAAACGCATACCTCAACCAGTATCTCTCTAGATACAGCCCGCCCCGCATCCAGTGAGACCTAGACAAACCCTCCATAAGCTCGGGTACTCCTGCTAAGTCACCAGATGTAGCGAATCACTTGGGGTGACCTATGTCAGAGGAGTTAGTTACCCAATAAATAACTCTCGGAGCGGCGGTACCGCCTCCCAAATTGAAAATGTATGATATTAGAATAAATTAACAATAATAATCTAAACGAAAATATGAAAGAGAACAAGACACAGAAAAACAGAAAAAGACAATAGTCGCAACTGTTCTCTTTCATATTTTCGTTTAGATTATTTTTATTAACTTATTCTAATATGATATATTTCACTGATGGAAATAACCTTCAAAAAAGTATAAAAAGAAAGTTTTTCTTGTAAAAATTGAAAATGTATTGATTATTTGTATATTAGTGGAATATTAGTTCGCGTGTGGTCGTTTTTTCAATGAATTCTTTAACGTGAAATGCGAAACCGTCTCATTGTTTATTATACCAATATTTTACTCTTTTCTTCCAATACCTACATCATTGTACCCACTTTTAAATTAAATCCATAAATCCCAAACAAAATGGAAGTCCCACACTTCGTGTAAGCATATGAGGCTTAATTGTATTTTTAATTAGATTTTTCCGAAGCTTTTCAGGAAAATTATTCACTTAAATTCCTGGAAACTTTTTGGTTGGTTTCCACCCAGTGGGTTTCCATCCCTACAACAAAAACATTAAATTTAAAAAGGCGTTTTCGTCCGCTTCATTAAATCATAAAACATGATTATTTACCTATTAACAAGGTTCAAACAAAAGAGGCATATGAATACATATTGTTTCATAAAAAAAAATGCTCATATTAGTCGGTTTTTTATAACTATTTTGTTATAATATTATGTTCTGTATTGTGCAAGGATGGAAGGATGATCGAATTGGCTGTGGAATTTTTTGGACTCTGATGAAGGGAACCATGGATACCTTATCAAGAGAAAACAATTTGCTGTTTTATCCCATTTTGTTTCCGATTTGAGTACACCATGCAAAGGCTTCCTGTTTCATTCTTATAAGACTCGCCATTATGTTTGTGTGTTTTTCAAATATTTACAAATAAGATTGACATATTATTTTCATTGTAGATTTTGGTCATTGTGTAAAATCAGTGAAATAAAATGATTAAAAAAAACTAACCTTACATTCCAGATAAATAGTTGAGTGGGATAAACCAAATAATATTAACATAACAATTTGATGAATTTAACAATGGTTTTCAAATGCAACAGCGTTTTCATCATCTTTATTATAAAAGCCTTAGCATTGTTAATTAATCAAGATACCTTTGTAAAACTATTTCCTCCCACTTATGAATTGTTAGTTCCCCCTGTCGTTAAATGAGTTTTATAACTCATCGGGATTCACTAGCAAGAAATAAAATATATAAATACAAAATAAATATATATTTTTAAAATCTTAATAAATAAGTTACAAATATTATGAGCTACAAATTATTCCTTGGTTAAAAAGTTTTAAAATTTAAATACCTTTTCACGTATACGCGATATATGCAAACCACGTGGGTATGCTGTTCAAATCAAGGCGGATTTAGCTTCTGCTATTTGTAGCGGAACGTTGTTGATTTTTGCCTGTCCAGTCGGTCACATTCGTACCGTCCGTGAACAAGTTAATGAATTATACACAGCACGCGTGCGTGGAAAGTGAAAAAAATATCGAAATGCATGGCTATAGTGCTTGTTTCGCAAAACCATCGAAAATATACCACCCATCCAGGTGGTATAGCAAAAGTAGCGGGGTTCTAGTTCCACTCTGGCCGTGAAAGCTCATTCAAATACCCGAAGGAATTTCGCTTGATGTTTTTCTTTACCCACAACTGCAGCAAATGTCGCTTATATCTGAAGAGGCATTTTAATAAATGAATCTATTAATTTATTCGCTTTCTTATTCACGAGTCATTACTCTTACTTCATAGAATACAAAGGCAAAGCAAAGGCACGACGAGGAAATGATAACTTCCTACTAACATGTTTCCTTCCTTCATGGTAACTTCCACTTATAGTTCTTTCAGTTCGAGCACGGCTAGCTGTAATTAATCCATTTAGCAGCTGACGGGATCTTTGATCGAGGCTAGAATTACTTTGCCGTAGAGGATAACTTGTTAAGATGATGAAATTATCGCCAAATAGGTATCATGTTTGTACTTGGGAACTTAATAAGAAGAAATTTTCTTACGAAGGTGGGTAGTTACAAAATACAGCAGTAGTGAAAATAAAACTTCCTACACTCTGAGTTAGGTTTAGATTATCCTTAGATCTGACGAACGAGCTGCACGTAGCCACCGTGTTAGGTTAGGTTAGGTTAGGTTAGGTTAGGCGTGTTAGGCGTGTTAGGCGATTCTAAGGTTTTTGTTTTTTTACAAAAAAAACACAGTAGCGAACCACTTATGGTGACTTTTATTGGTTATCCAATAAATGGTTTCCCGTGCACCGTTACCAATACCCGCCTCCCACAGGTACATATATAGGATATAACACGCTGATATTTTACCCTAACGTCTGCCGTATATATTCGCTTCACATGCTAGCTAGCTAATAGAAGTGGTGCTATCTAAAAATTTTGAGAGGACTGTCGAAGTCCAAATGGACAATTTTACAATATGCCAATTGGAATTGTCCAAATGGGTTTTTTTACAATATTTGGATAATAGGATTTACAAATTCGTAAAAATAAAACAAAAAGCAAATCGCATACCTGTTGGACCAAGTCATGTTTCCTAAAATAATTCTAACACTCAAAAACGCTTATTTGAACTGTCGCCGCGAAGACATGGGAAAGTAATCGGGGAGCGCATCCATGGGACGCAACTGCGCCAACTGCAAATAGCCAGCGCATATCCCGCTGACTCTGGCTATCCGGACAGCCGGGCAGCAGGTTCCACCGGATGATCAGGATTCCGGCTGAAGTCATCAAGGGACTCTGGGTATTTTGTCAAGCACAAGGCAAGATCCACGTCAAAGGCTTTCCGCCAGGAATTCGCCACAACTACTCGAGGCAGACGGCAGGCAAGGGCACAAAGGTGTTCCGTCGCGTTTCATGTCACTCTTCGACAAACGATTACGCGGATTTATCAAAATGCAAACATC
Organism: Limnephilus lunatus; assembly: GCA_917563855.2. Lineage (NCBI taxonomy): Eukaryota > Metazoa > Arthropoda > Insecta > Trichoptera > Limnephilidae > Limnephilus > Limnephilus lunatus. The sequence goes on along the minus strand of OU830597.1, from coordinate 64,003,569 downwards.
GCGTGGCACAAGTAATTCACCCACCGACAGCCGTAACGCCCGCTTAATTACTCCGGGTCGCGTTTATCAAAAATCATCTTTAATGATCCGGCTCGTGGTTTTAAATAATAAAATATCAATATAAGGGATTATCCCATGTTAAAAAACTTGTAAAACTGACACCTAATTGACGAGTCGAATATCCGTCGGCTGCCGTAACGGCGGATCTTCCAAAAAGTCCGGAAACTAGAAACTAACGTTGCCACCCGCAAAAATAAAAATCAAAGGCGGTTCAACAAATAACACGAGCGGCCAGGTGAAAGTTAAATAGGTCACGAGAATAATTATTCGAATTTAATAATTATTATCATGACAATTCCCCCTTTCCCGCGAAAATGTTTGCCCTCAAACATGAAAATCACGTCAAGAAAATAGAACAAACTAACTAACCAAACATAGGTCCAACAAGTATTCATTTATAATCAAATAAATTAGTATATAGTAAACAAGAAACATAAACTTAAAACTAAGTCACTTAAATTTACAGAAAACAAAACAATAACAACAACAAAAAAAGGTAACATACATAGAGAACAGAGTACAACCAATAGGTATGCACGAGGCATCACTTTTCCTCTAATAGGACACTTTGCCAATTCAGGCTTCACTTTAAGGGTGGTAAACCAGCCCACACTTACACTGAATTTAAGAGATTTGTTTGAAATCTAGTAAAACTAATCTTTCTACCTAGATCCAACAGGTCGCTTTGAGAAAAAAAAATGTATGCATAATATTTATGTATTGATGCGTAAGCTAGAACAGTTAAAAAACTGTCTACTATAAGTAAAAGTGGTTAGAGTAGGGATTACATATTCAATTACCTATCTATCAAAGTGGTTAAAGTAGGGTTTACATATATAAAATACCTATTTGTCAAGAAAATTAGACGAGGTTTTACAATACCGAAGCACTACCTATCTACAAAAGTGGTCAGATTAGGGTTTACATATATAAAATACCTATCCATCAAAATTATATAAAGTCAATAGGAACACAGAAGCAAAACAGGATATATAATGTTAGGCTTAGAGCTTAGGGATTACAATTTAAACAAACACCTAGCTATTTTACCGGCAGCCTGGCAAATTCGCAGCAGGCAGCCGGCGTCAATATGGGTAAAAAATAGTAAATTTTGCTTCATCGAGTACACGAATGAAACCAATGAATAACTATAGTCCAGATCATTTCATTTAAGAATTTCTTAGTCTGCCGACCAGCAGCCTGGCAAATTTTTGGTACGATTTTTTTTTTTTTTTTTTTTTTTTTTTTTTTTTTTTTTTTTTTTTTAATTTTTTGCTTATCTTTGTTATTATTTTTAGTTCAGTATAGTTTTAAAAACTTAGATTGCCACATTTAAAAAAAATTAGCGATAATGATTAAAAAAATAATTTGAGAGTTCCGAGTGTACCCATCCGTTGGGCGAGCCGTTCGTCGCCAAACAACTTCCGATACCTGCCGCGGTGCCCCTATTGTACAAATTTATAATAATAATAGTCCTTTTAAGATTGCCTAATAGTCCATAGTAGTTGGAAGTTCGAAAAACCGACACACCGTTGTAATCGGTTCACCAGGGCAAGCGAAACCGATATGAAACGGACGGGGTTTTGGAAATTTCCGTCGTTTTACGGACGAACGCAGCTCTTACAGCGACGGTGCGTTGGTTTTTTGAACTACTATGGATTATTAGGCAATCTTAAAAGGACAATTATTATTATTAATTTGTAAAATAATATTGACACGCGACAGCGGTAAGGGGCACCGCGGTAGGTTTCGTAAGTGGTTTGTCATCGAACGGCTCGCCAGACGGATGGGTGCACTCGGAACTCTCAAATTATTTTTTTTATATCTTTATTGCTTATTTTTTTTAAATATGGCAATCTAAGTTTTTAAAACTATACCGAAATAAAAAAAAATAACAAAGATAAACGAAAAATTAAAAAAAAATACTTTAAAAAATCGTACACATAAATTTGACAGGCTGCTGAAGAAATTCTTAAATGAAATGATATGGACTATAGTTATTCATTGGTTTCGTTCGTGTACTCGATAAGGTAAAATTTACTATTTTTTACCCCACTTTGACGCCGGCTGCCTGCTGCGAATTTGCCAGGCTGCCGGTTGGAAGACCTGCTTTTTTCTCATTTTCTTATCGACCTTTATCATATGTTTCATATGATAAAGGTCGATAAGATAGATAGATAGATCTTCCAGTTGTTTTTGTACGGTCTTGGCACGGGCCCCTCTATTTTTTTGTATTTCAGTAAAATATAAATGAACAATATAAATGTGTTTAGAAAACAATATATTCATTTCACAGTGTTATAAAATGGGCGATGGGCAGTAGCTATGAAACAAGATATTCACAAAATGAAAAACCTCATATAATTCAACACAACCGACAGCTTCATAATCAAGTCTTAAAACTTCCGAGACACAAATGGAAAGAAGTAGGGGTGTATCGGTGTATCAATTTGGTTGACGGCCCTACATAGACTAGGAGACGAGATAGGTAAACCCTACGTCATCGAGTATACGGATGAAACTACTTTGTAGTGATAATAAACATTTAGAAAACCTTAAAAAAGCTGGTCTGCCGGTGCGCCTCTTGGCAGGAGCCGCGCAGTCATGAAAATAGTCAGCGATTTTTTTCGAAAAAATTACGTCATCGAGTACACGAACGGGAATGGTTTCATATGATAAAGGTCGATAAGAAAATGAGAAAAAAAGCATGTCTGCCAACCGGCAGCCTGGCAAATTCGCAGCAGGCAGCCGGCGTCAAAGTGGGGTAATAAATAGTAAATTTTACTTCACCGAGTACACGAATGAAACCAATGAATAACTATAGTCCAGATCATTTCAGTTAAGAATTTCTTTACTCGTTCTACGTACTATAAAGTTCTTCATTTTCCTTTACTCGCAGAATCGATATCCACCTCCAGTTTGAAAGAGTTTATTGTTATTATTGCTTATGATCTTGCTTTTATCAAGGGTTGTGGTTGCAAAAACATTAAAGAAGAATAAGAACGGTATCAGGCAGTGATATCATTTACATTCTAGCATCCTACGTACTATGAAGGAAAAAAACGAGTGTGCTGTAGACCACACGACTGAAGTAAAACTTCAATAACTTATAAAAGAAGAGAGAAAGAAATGTGCACGCGCACTTCTCTCTCTTGCTCCTACAGTGATACTGACAATAGGCCTGCACTGTGTCGATATACGAAACGTAACTGCCTATGAGAGAAAGAGAGGGATAAAATGTGTGCTCGCATCTCTTGCCCCTACAGTAAATACGAAACGTAACTCTCGCTTTCTATCTTCACTAACTTATATCTCCCCCTCAACTTCCGTTCGCCTCGCCTGATCAACCTTTTCGTAACGCTCTCGTCACACATTCACAAGCTTACTCCCCAAGTCAAGCGTGCGTAAAGAATTTTTACTCCAAAAAACAATATGTAGCTCAATTCAAAGATTTCTGAAAAGATGTAAGACGGCACAAAGGTCGTGCGCTTTTAATTACATGTACCTAAGCTTGCAATTCAATCAACAACACTCTTACTACCAACAATGAAACACACTCCCTACATTTACACCACCGGCTGCAGATTCTTCGCAGCATTAATCACCCCCTTTATTGCCACGTCACGTTTGCGCTCAGAAGGATTAAGAACTTTGCGAGGAATATCCAGCTGGCGGCCGTTTTATAAATATTTAATTTGCGGCGGACAGCGGCGTTCCTGTGTGAATAAACAATTCATCAAATGTGGCACATCGCTCCACGACACGGCCTGATTTGATTTTGTTGCTCCAACTCGAGTTAACGAAGTTTTAGGCATCAAATATGACAGGTAATACGACGTTCCTAATAAAGGCGCCTCGGATTATCGCGACCGTATTGGGGAGAATCGTGATACGATTGTAAAGTGATATTCTACTTAATGAAAAAAAGGCAGAGTTTTAGCACGAGTAGATTCCTAAATAATATGGTGAAAATTATTAATGCCTTGTCAAAAATACGAATTTCACACGTAATTTAATATATGTGAATAAGAATTCTTACCTGCCTAGTCTTTTAAAATAAGATTCAGTTAAAATAATTTTCTTTGCTTACATTTGTAGCATGTTACTATATCTAATCATTTTTGCCTTGCAAATATTTCGGGTTCGGCTTAAGAGGCGGCTCTCCGAATTTCAACCGATTTCTTGCAAACCTCTCTTAAACATTTGAAGTTTTTAAGCTCTTAAAGACATATATGTTATTCTTGAAGACAATATCTAGACATTTGTCGCGCCGAAACGCAAATTATATAAAATTCCCTCGAAAGAAAAAAATCGCAAAGTAAGCTCCAAAAATGATCATTAACACGTTTGTTTCGGTTATTTTACAAGTTATTTTACAAGTTTACAAGGAAAGATGTTATAAAGAACACTCCTTATAAACTAAAATGAAACTATTTTTTGTTAGATACTTACGCTGGCCTCAGAATTCTAAAATAACGAAAAACCGAAAAGAAAATTTAAAAAGACCGAATTTAAAAGTCACCGAATTGGATATAGACACATTAGCTCAGTTGTTAGAGCTGTTACTTTGTAAGCAGAAGGTCCTGGGTTCGAGTCCCAGAGGTGCCAATATCTTTTTCTGATTTTTCTGTCTCCGGATTTTGGATTGAGTTTCGCTAATATTGTCTTAAATATTAACTATTATACTATAATGTACTATTAATTAAATATTACAATTTGTGGTTTTGCTCATAGAGTTAAAAATCAAAATAAATATTAAAAAAGACGATTGCATATTTTTTCCAGAATTTATGGCTTAACAATTTATCTGCCAACCGTAGACGGAAAAAAATAATATTTTGAACCCTCCTGAAACTGCCGCAGGACTTTTGTTAACTTTCGGTCGATAGACAAACTTTGGTAACCTTTTTATTTTGGGCCATCCTAAGTCTATTTTTTCCCCGTTTTCTCAACAGCATTATAATTTAATCTACATAAGTACATTCAATAATAAACCTCAGACAAGTTTCCATCGCAACGTTAAACCAAATCCTTATGGATTAGAATTAGATATATACGAATAAACCAAGAATATTGAAAAGATTATTAAACTATTACAGTATTAGATAGACAATCATAAATAAACCAAAAATAATGAAACGGAAAAAAACTTTTCCAAATACGTTGGTCAAAAATGCACCTTTCTCTCTATATACAGTTTTGTATTATTGATCGATGAACCGATGAATGAAATCTATTATCCATATATGTTGTTATGCTTTGTAGCTTATCTGGAATTAAAAATTATAATATCACCTAAACTACTGTTTTGAAAACCAGTCACTTATTGTTTTTGTATTGGTGTTTATTTTGTGGGATACCAGATTAATTTTTTCGTAAAATAACTTGTAGAAAAAATACGAAAAAATGTCATTGAATTTACATTCCAACGAATGTTGCTTTTTTTAAATTCACTATTTATTAAAGACAAATATTCCCGGGTTACGAAATAACGCGACAATATTTGAAAATCTTCTACCACCACCACACTAAGCCGAAAATGTTGCTCGAGTCGTGATGGAGGACTTGAGGACCGCCAGCAGAGGAATCGAACACGGAACGCCTGGGTGGGACCTAAACGCGATGCCCACTCAACCACTGACCGGTCTAAAACTTTTTTTTTTTTTTACAGTGAATACCGCACAAGAATCTCAACTGCTCCCGTCTGGAGCCAGTGAGACTATGCCATCCCCAATTGGGGTATGTTGTGAGGCTGAAGGTAGTGGGGAGGGGAAGGAGGTGGGGAAGAGGAAGGTTGGGAAGTACCTGGCTATTCATATCTGGTCACCAAACACGGCTAAAGCCATTTTCAAGCAACGTTTCAATTCTGAATGGTGGTCTTACACCAGGGCGATACTGATAGTATCTTCCACTCTGGAACGTGCCGCAAATATACTATATATTATTTTTAATGAATTAATTGTGAAATAACACAAATTAATCAAATAAAATTTATTTGCGCACGCCGGGTTCGAACCCGCGACCTCCGGATTGTGAGTCAAGAGTCTTAGCCACTGGACTACGGAGGTAAAACTAACCTAACCTAACCTATCCAGATATGTCCGTGGGGTGTACGTTAAAAATCTTTTTTTTAATAAACATAACTACTCCTTGACGTGACGATATTCTAAAAATATATGATCTAAATTTTACTTAATCTTTTTGGTATTATTCATATACATTTTTGAGGTTTCCATTAAGGCTCATTTCCCGGCCCCAAAAAGAAGAAGATGGAGAGATATGAAATTACGAATGTTAGAAGAGCGCGCTAACATTTACAGCCATAAAATTGATGCAAAAATCATGAAAATCTTTAATAAAACACGGCTCGTTAAAAATAGAGCAAAAATTGTCTTTAATTTTATTTAAAGAAACGCTGTGAATTTTTTCATATAAGGAGTGTTCTTTATAACATCTTTCCTCTTTGTAAGGTTGGGAACCCCTTTCAATTTGGGAGGCAAGTGTGGGTACCGCCGCCTCGGGAACCATTTATTGGATTACTAACACCTCTGCCATAGGTCACCAGAAGTGGTTCGTTACATTTGGTGACTTAGCAGGGATGCCTGAGTTCATGAGGTGAGGTTTGTCCGAATCTTGGGGGCGGATGCGTCTGCCTACCAACTGGGTGGCAGGCCGGATCGAGAGAGACTGGTTGTGGAAGACCTGTAGACCTCTCCATCAGGACTCTCGAAACATCACCTTACACACAGTGGGAGGTATTGATTCAAACGTCCGTTACTCCTGGACACACTAACTCCCAGATTCCTAACCACCTGTCATACCTTTTTCCTTCCCACTACTTCCTCTCCTTCATTTCCCTAAAATACCCTCCACCCAGCATCCCCAAAGATGACATAGGCCCTGAGCGGAATTATTTTCTTCAGGGCCTCCTGTGTAGAATTATGTAAAAAAAAAATTGTCACGCAATTCCGGGTGTCAGCAATATTTGAAAAGGTCAAGTTAAGAGGCCGGTTCTACCGATTTCTTGCAAACCTCCCTTAAACATTTTAAGTTTTTAAGCTCTTAAAAAAATATATGTTATTCTTGAAGATAATATCTAGACATTTGTCGCGCCCAAACGCAAATTATATCAAATTCCCTCGATAGAAAAAAATCGCAAAGTATGCTCCAAAAATTATTATAAACACGTTTGTTTCAGTTATTTTTCAAGTTATATGTATGAAAAAACTCACAGCGTTTCTTTAAATGCTGTTTAAGACAGTTATCGCAAGAAAATTGCTCTATTTTAAACGAGTCGTGTTTTATTAAAGATTTTCATGATTTTTGCATCGATGTTATCGTTGTAAATGTTAGCGCGCTCTTCTAAGGTTCGTAATTTCATATCTCTCCGTCTTCTTCTTTTTGGGGCCGGGAACGGAGCCTTAAAAGAAATATTAATTTTTAATTATTTTATATGATTAGGATGGAAGCACATTGGGACATGAGTTTAATGAGAGGATGAATTTATTTTCATAATAATAATGTAAAATAATTGTATGTGGTTAATTAAAATAAAGACTTAAGGGTCGGGTTTGGAAAACATCGCTCCGCATTATCAGTAGCATCGGCATCTAGTAGCAGCAATACTAGAAAATTATATACGGGTAGATAGAAAAATGTGTAAAGTTACTAGTGATTAAACTTTTTTTACTGTAATCTTACAAATTCTATAAGTTATACATACTGCAACTTTAGTTAAAACGTTGAAAAAGGCCTTCGCGATTATCTCTCCTGAACCTGTTGTAAACGTTTTTAACAAAAATCCTTCCGTAATCTCAGAGTAAACATTATGTTAAAACACACTATTAAATTTAAAGCACTTCAGTGTTTATAGATTTTTATTGTAATTCGCCTAAACTTTCTGAATTTTTCAACTATCCTCCGCCATACAAAAATGTATGGCGGAATAATACGCCGCGCGTTGCCTAAATGTCTATTGAATTTCACAGAATTCATTCAGTTGTGAGAAAGCGGTCACGGCGGGAGCACGCATATTTTTTTCGCGGCAATTTTGTTCGCTGTGTCTTTGATTTTTGAAGGAATCATTGAGGAGATAGGCGTTACAGAAACCGGGTAAGTAGAAATAAAATATATTTATTATTATCTAATAAATTATTTTTAACTTGATTTACAGATTTTATTTTTTATTTTTTTTTAAACTTCAGGTACCTTCAAAATGGGTAAAAATAAAGGAAGCCTTGCTTACCGTGCCATAAAAATAGACCCACCCACTGGAAGAAAAGGAGAGAATAAGGTAATAATGTCAACATTTAATTTTTTTACTGATTTCTATCAAAGGTAGTTTGAAGGTGGACTGAAGTCATTTTGCAATTTGACATCTAAAAATTTCGGCATCCATCTTGAATTTCTCTAGTTATCTACCGATTTGGTTCAATATCAGAATTCTGGTGTTTAGAAGTGCACTGAACTCGGATCTAATGTCAAAATGCAAAATTTCGGCATCCATCTTGAATTTCTCGTGTTCTCTACCGATCTGGTTCAAAATCAGTATTAGCGAGTATTGGCGAGCACTGAACTCGGATCTAATGTCCAAATGTAAAATTTCGGCATTCATCTTGAATTTCTCTAGTTATCTACCTATTTGGTTCAAAATCAGGATAAGGGCGTTTGGAGGTGCACTGAACTCGGATCTAATGTCAAAAAGCAACATTTTCGCATCCATCTTGAATTTCTGAAGGAGTTTGAGGTTCACCGAACTCGAATTTAATGTCAAAATGCATAATTTCGACGACCATTTTGAGTTCTCTACCGATTCCGTTCAAATAGTCACTAAGTTTTATTGAAAACAACGGCTGTCAGATCCCTTGATAAATCGAATGAATTTCGATGTTGGGTAAATTCCGGGTTGTATTATTACAAATAAATTTACAAGTAAAACAAACCATATATGAACCAGAATTTTTTTCCACATCAAAACACCATGAGATTCTATGTCACATTGAGTCAAAAACTAAGACGTCTGTAAAGGTCCAGGGGCTAAAAAAAGTCTATGTATCCTTGCCCTTGCATAATATGATTTATAGTCTGTCGAGCTGTATCAATTATGTTGCAAATAAATTATTTTTTTATAAAGCAAGTGTATTTTTATTCCGTATTTTATCTAAATGCTGACCAGTTGTGCCTGAATCTAACCGAAATACACAGTAGATCGAGCGGCTGGCTCGCGGCTGGCTCGCGGCGGCCGAGCTTGTTTGCAACTACCAAAAATACCTAACTGCAGTGAATGGGCAGTTTGACCCAGGCGCAAATGTCTCTATGAGCTATCCACGCTATTCCACAATATGATTCTTAGTATGTTAAGTTGTATCCATTGTAGTAGGAACTAAATTTTAATTTTATAAGGCAAGTATATAAGTCCGTAGTGTCTAGTATACCCACATCTCCTCTAGTCAGACGCAGGCGGCCAGCTGCGGCCGTGTTTGTCTATAAGTACAAGAAATACCTAACTGGAGCGTTAGCGCGGTTTGATACCCGACCCTTAACGAATATCAATTTTTAGGTATAGTAAACACAAAGGTCCACCTAGATTTCGTTAGGTGCTTACGAAAAATAATAATACTTTACATTGTACAATTTTCTACACATTTGTGATCATATAAATAATGTTGATTTCAAATTGTATAGTGTTTATGTTTATAGACATGAATGAAAAAAATTCAAGGTTGTAATTTTGTATGTGTATCTCTATAATACAGTAAGTTGTGTGATTATACTTCACTTTCTGGTAGATATGTCATATTAAAACACAGCGGTATGGTGAGCTTCTAAAGTCGAGAGAATGGCAAGAATATTTTCCCATTAGTAAAATCATATGTGAGTATTTTATACACGATTTTAGGTAGGTAATAGGTACTTTTTAGAGGAAGAACTTTGAATTCTCCCTGAGCAAAGAATAAATAAGTTTTTTTTTAAATATTTCCAATAATATTAGTATTTAATTTATAACAGAACGGTCTCATACTTTAATATATATATTTTTTAATTGAATAATTATTTTAATGAACACATAAAATGAAAACTCAAAAATTAAAAAGAGTTCTTCAATTTAAGCTTGATACCAATAAAATAAGGAAGAACACAAAAAAGCAATGTGGATGGGTTTCGTAGTCCAAGAGTCTGGTCATTTGGGTCTTAAATTTTAAATTCAGAAATTTGCTCAGTACAAATTCAATAGATATACGATGTCAAGCAGTGTAAAAGAGGCATGAGGTTACAATTTCATTAGCTCTCTCGGGGGCTAACACAATAAGTACTAAGTCGGTGGCTACATCGGTTTCCATTCAAATCTACACAGTAGGATAATTATTATTATTAGGCACTACCGTTGAGTGGGCATAGCGCTTGGGTCCCACCCGGGCGTCGCATGTTCGATTCCTGGGCGGTGTAAGTACTCCATCACAATATATGCAACATTTTCGGCTTTCTATGATGGTAGATGGTAGTAGGAGATTTTCAAACATTGTTGGGTTATTCGTAACCCGGGAATGTTTGTCTTTCTTTTAAAAAAAATAATTAAAAAAAAATATATTTGAGTGTGTGTGTGTATATCTACTCGGTGATCCTGAGCGTGTGTGTATATCTCATAAAATCGGTGAATGACATTAGGTAGCTACTTGAATTATTTCGCATTAAACTCTCCCCCGCATAGAATTTTTTTTTCATTGATGCAATCACTTTATATAAACCAAAAATGAAAGGGCAACCAAAATTTCAATATCATTTGTGGTGCACCACAGTGAATGATTTATTTCATAAATTTTGTGGTTAAACAAAGTGCTAATGAGTGAGGTTTCATTGGAAATATAACATCAAACCAAATATAATGATTGCTTTCCACGGAAAACAAACATTTACTACTAATTAGGTTCATGAAAATTAATTTTGTATGAAAAATTAATAGCAAAGACCATTAAAAATATCAAACAATTTTACGTAATAAAATCCCTTTGTTTAAAAGAGGGAAAATTCGACGGCGTGGTCAACGCAGTCATAGGAACTAAGAACACTAAGCAGTAAGTATTATACATTTTGTAAGGAAAATATAGAAATTATAATTGTTTTTTTAAAGGTTATCCCCCCTTACCTACTTTTTTTAAAAACTATATTATGGTTTACCTTTTTTTTTGGAAATTCATAGAGGTATCTATGACAAACGTTTCCTTATCTATGATAAACGTAAAAGGCTGAATCACCATTAAAATTCAAACTCATGTTTTCAAATGTAACACGATTCCGCTTTCTCCGTAAATGTTTCCAGTATAAAAACATATTTCAGTTAATAACAAAGACTAAACATCATTTTGGCGAAAATACAAACTCTTGGTAAACATGAACCATGTTTTTTTTATTACAGCCAATGGGATGATATAATCGAATAAAATAAGCCTAAATATTGCGGCCGGGAATATATTATTACCCGAAATACCAAACAAGTTCTGCTGCCGCGGATAATATTCGGATAAAAATTTGCTTTGTTCGTCTGTAATCTTATTTCTGTATCATAAGCAAAACAAATAAAGACTTGCGATGAACCGTGAAAGGCTGTTGCCAATAATTTCCCATTAAGTACTTCCACAACTTGCGATTCGAAAAACACATTTTTCCCATTTTATTTAGCCGCTTGTCCTCCTTTGCTCTGAACTCGTTGTCTGTACATTCTCAGTTTGAACTTTACTTTCTCAAAGGGAGCGGAGAGGAACTTTTTTAAAATTTCGAACATTTCTTTTACGCAGGAGTGCGCCCATTTTGCATTTCAATTACAACGAAAAAAGCATTTTTGCTCTCCGCATCCTTTAAGATGCTGTAAAGGCAATATCTATGAATATTTAAAGAAATGCTTAATTTTTAATTCTAAAACATTAACATTAACATGACGCGAAATAAGTGAGTTAAAAAATAGTTTGAGGATTGAATTTTGCCTTTTCCTAACACCGTTGACATAAACTGATTACCAAAAAAATCTAATAAGACAACAACGCTAACCCACTCACCAGATTTGATCAATGATAAAGAAAATATTTTTACCAATTTCCTTGACTGCTGTGAGATTCTTGAAATGATTTCGTTTCGTCAGAAATGATCATTATACACGAATATCGCTTACGCCGTAATCATTCAAAGCGAATGCGTTATTTTAGCATATCGAATAACTAAAGCATACATTCAGTCTCCAGAGTAACGGTGAATTTAACGGGTGGCAACGGCCGTTACGGAGCTTCTCCACGGGGTGTCTAAAAATTACCATCCGTAAAACGATTTAATGTTTTCGTAACCGATTTCATGGGAAACTTTTACTCTGTTATTTTTACATAAAAGAAATAATTCTCAGTGATATCACTTAGCAGGAAATGAAAATATTTTCCGCTGTTATGCGGATTTGCTTTTTTCTGGGAATTGTCAAATATAACCGTGGGCATAATATTTTATGTTGACGATGAGATAAAAATAAAAACGTGATCCGATCTTTCTTTTCAATATTTTATTTACATATTGATTTAATTTTTAAAAGAAAACTGTTCAATCTAGTACTTTCTATGTATCTATAAATATATATTTTAACTTGTTTTAAGACTTAAATTTTATCATTAAGTTAACCTCGATTTCAACATTTTGAATAATTCATAATAAATTATTAAATAATTTCACAATGTTGAGGTGTTGTAGTAATATGTGGTGTAGTAATATGTTTTAGGGGACGAATATAAGTGACAGTTTAACGTTCAGATCACGAAGGATAAACGAATGAAAAAGATACAGAAACTCGCGTAAGGTCCAATAAAGGATGATACGTGCTGGGAATGGCGTAATTTAATCATAATGTCGTTACCTTTCTATCCGGAGCCTTTAATTAGTCGCTTATGGAACTTTATCCATTTATTCAAGAGAAAAAGAAACATTTAACTCAGGGATATACAATTATGTTTTAATACGGTTGACGTTTGTTTGCGACGAGCAAACTTGTGATAAAGTTTTCTTCAATTATTATTATATCATTTGAGTATGTATATTGTATAACATTGGATGGATTCTATTCTACTTGAATACGTATTTGGCAGAAAGTTATTCTAATAGGAGATTACAATAAAAAAAAAATCATAAAAAATGTCCGATAATACTAATGTTTACACTGTTTTAAACATCGATTTATTTAAGTTTGCAAATAATAGTTTGTACTAAAACTGTTTTCAGAAATCCATTTCTAGACTACCCAGCCAAGGGAAGCTGAAAAGTTTCGTCCTTGCATAATATTATATTTTTTCACCCCTGAATTTAACATGTTCTTGAATGAATTTCATAAATGAAAAAAATAAAATATATAAATCATTATTTCGAAACTTCTGAATGAGACTAACTGGAGACATATAAATACAAGTTCTCGACACCGTTATCCAAAAGAAACTTTGTCCATTAGTTGTTGGCACATTTTCTTGTTCGTTAATATTCTGTGATTGTGATTCCGTTCGTTGATCAAACAACTCCTTACATTCATTTTAACTTAAATAAAATTTATTAAACATTAAATTTCGTTTGTCATATTTCATGTAAATAACTCGTTTTAACTGCTATTTTATTTTGCACGGACAATAGTTGCCAACCGTCTTCACCCAAGCATATAATTTAATTGAGATGATTTAAAAATATACATACGAAGATAGCAGGTTACTATCATAACGTTGTAGGCTAAAAAAAATTGCATTGACCTATTAAATTCAGTCCAAAATAACTATTATCATTTCATTAAAAAAAATATGGTTCCATCTTAAACCAATGTTTAATAATTTATTCTTAAGAATATCGGATGTATTACCCAGGCAATTATTTTTTCTCAAAGCGAATACAGAAGCATGACGTTCGTGCGTCAGCATGTCCTTTCACGCGGTAGATAGCCTCCGGCCACGTTAATTATTGCGCTGCCTCAATTTTGGTATAAATATGTACGAGCTTGTGAAGAGCCTGTAAACTGCACTTATGGGAGGTGACCTACAACGGCTTGTTTCACGATGCTTTCCGAAGGGGAGATCTATTTTTACATGGTTAATAGCCATGACCTTTGGACGTCCTAATTTTGGCATGTAATTAGCGTGGTTTTTCGACACCTGGATGAGAGTTGGGTATTTTTAGTGTGGTTGCCTTTGATGAACTTTGTGTTTTTTTTCAATGGTATCTAAAAATCGAGTCAACCTTCCGATCATTTTATAATACGATATAAGTTTAAAGATTTTCATGATCATTGTTTTTTACGAAAAAAAAACTCTCGGAAAGCTATCTAGGATTACACAGTTTGTGTTTTTTAAAACAAGAAAAATGCTTAATTCATCAGGAATACAAAATGGTATTATTTCGATGCGTTTTCTGAATATTTCATCAAACACAAAGTATTTTTGGTTGTATTGAAAAACCTCTTTAGAATATTTATTGGTATTGCATTTTCATACAATGGATCGACATGTAGATTTGTACATTCAACGGCAGGGAAAAGATGATCAATAACGCGGTACATAGTAAAGTCTTTTTAGACTTAATCTTTTAAATTACATAAAAACTATTCACATGAAATTGAAAATTAAAATGAACTGAAAATTTTATATTTTACCTCGTTTATTAAAAAAATTCAATGAAAAGCTTGCCAAAATGATTAAAAAATATTGTTAGAATCGCTTAATAAATAATATGAATCCGCTTTCAGATGATTTATAAATTGAGTAGGAATATTGAAAGGAAATCATTTTTTACGGATAATTTTAAAACGTTCCAATATTTTCGTATTCAGCCTTTCAAAATAATTATTACGTAGCTGCATGAAAATTCTGGTGGGCTGTTTTCGTTGAATAATCGCCTTCGGCGATTTATTTTATTTTTTAACGTGCAAGCAGTGAATTTTGAAAAATATTTTTGGAGTAATTGAGTTTATTTTAATTTAAAGGTTTTTTGAATGACCCCGCAATGAAACGAATGTTTCAACTTTTTCATGTGAAATTGTTCACTGAAGGTTTGCTACTGTTCTATTGAATGTTCGCTTTTTACGTGTGCATATGTTGCATGCTTATTAAAATGGATGAAGTAACAATTTTCTAAGAAAAATGACACAAGATAAGGGATTAAAAATCTGGGGTAAGTTTGTGGTGATGACAATATTATTCCTGACTTACCTCCCTCACTGTGAGATGCGGAAGTGGTCAAAACTGCCCCGGACGCTTTGTTCTATAGCACCCACAATATGATAAAAAGAAAAACAATATCTTACACATTTCAAATTAGAGTGTATAGTTAAAAGAAGGTAGGTATATTATAAATTTCCTCTTAAGGGCGTCTAACCAGCCAGCGACCGAAAATCCATATTTCGTCTAAAGATGTTCTTACGATCGTACAAGGCGGTTCCAATGAGAAAGATTAATTATTCTCCATTCCAGCTTTTTAAAATTATAACTCGATATCGATTTTATTTCATTCCAAATTTGCTTTTATTTATACCTACATCCAAAAATTCTGAAAGGCGTGTGGATAAAACTATTAAAATGATGTATTTTTTGTAATTATTTATCATAAGTATTTATGGACAGAGGCCGAACAATCAGCACAAGACAAGTATTTATCATTTTTCATTAATGGCTAATCAAAATAAGAATGTAAAAAAACTGAAATATATTAATTACTCTCTAAGTCCGCAAATAAATACACAAACGGACCAATTTTCGTCAAGAAACACGTGTACGTAGGTATATATTTTTTAATGATTTTATTTGAACTAAATTTAAAATTTAAAATTCTGAAACATACGTTTACCAGATAATGTATTGATTTATTTTACTGCATGTATATGATTTAAATTGCGTGTCGTATAATACAAAATCTTTTTAGAAAATATAACAAATCTGCCAACGACCTATGGTATAACCTTATTATACTAAAAATAAACATTTTCCTCAAAATTTAAAACATACGTTTACCAGATAAAATAACAATCTTTCGAAATAAATTTATAATTTTTCGTGGAAAAGAGTCAATAGTTCTAAACACTGATTTAAAAATTACATATTTCTGGGTTTCTCCGGTTATACGCTCTGAATATTTCGTGACATTGTGAATAAACAAGATATTTGTAATTTGGCTTTGGAAATCGATTTATCCGTTAGGCCCTTATTTACAAGATAGTGGATACTGTATTCCTATGTCTAGAATGTCTCCGTCATACAACGGTCTTGTATTATTTTCAAATAATATAAAATAATTAAAATAATATAAAATAATAATTTGTCATCTAAGGGGATACTGTTTGGAGGGTCTTTTTAAGGAAGGGAAGGGTAGAAAGTTCTGGGAAGGAAGAGGATATGAGGGGTGGGCAGGAATCTGGGGGGTCAGGGTGTCCTGGTCATCCGCCTCCAAGACCTAGACAAACCTCACCCCATGAACCCGGGCACCTCTGCTAAATCAACAAACGTAGCGAACCACTTGGAGTGACTTACGGCAGAGGTGTTGGTTATGCAATAAAGGTTTCCGGGGCACCGGTACCCATTCCCACCTCCCAGTTGCCTGCAACACGGCCGAAAGAGTGCCTCAACACCATCGAAGGAATTATGTAAACGGTAATTTGTTTTTGTGAATGCTGCAGACGCATAAGTCCGAGGATATTTTCAATGGAATAGTAATAATCTTTCTATTACCTTCAAGTATGGTTTATAAATGTCTTATTTGTGTCCCAAATAAATAAACATCTGAATAACTTAACGGTCACTGAACGTAGCCAATGCCATTGCAAGCAGCATAGTATTACGCTTCAATCGCAGACTACATTAAATACAAAGGGAAAAAATCTGTGTATTTTTTTAAAGTTTAATGGGGGTGCCATAATATGTGGATAAGGACTGGCGATATAACAATGCTGCGATGGTAACATGTATTAAGTGACGCTGTTTTTAAAATTTAATCTTTTGAGGAATAAATTGTAGAAAATTGCAACGTTGTTCAGTTATGTATAGCGTACTATATAACGTATACATATAGACTAAGCTCAACGTAAAAATAAAAACGAATAAAATAAATTGAGATTCTTACAACGTCGTGCACACCCCTTAAAAGTTGTTGCAAAGAATTACTAGCATGACAATAAGCAATATTAGAAGAACATGAATTTGATGCAAATATTTTATTTTTTACTTGTACAAGTCCTGTAAATAATAAGAGCCGGCACACAGAGACGCCCGACTACTGCAATGCCGTGTTTTGCTAGCTATTGAAGATTCGGGTAGTTCGCAGCAGGGGTACTGTAGCACGCATGTATGCATTGTAAGGAGAGAGCATATCAGCGAACTCACAAGTAGACTGGTTTGTCATTACGTGGCCGTGGGTTGCTACATTTCCGGCACTTGCTACATAGACTGGCTTGTCATTGCATGATCGTGGGTTGTTAAATATCAGGCACCAGCATCCAAGGCCGAGTATAGCCGGGATGGTCGCAGCAATTCACAAGCAGACTAGCGTGACCATGGGTTGTTATATATCCGGAACCAGCATCCAAGGTTGGGAAGGCCGCAGCAACACAAAAGTAGATCAGCTTGTCGCTGGTCACATCAATTCACAGGTAGACTGGCTTGTCATTGCGTGGTGTGGGTTGCTACATATCCGGCACCAGTATTTAAGGCCGGGACGGTCGCAGCAACTCACAAATAGACTGACTTGTCATTGGTGGCCGTGGGTTGCTACGTATCCGGCACCAGCATCCAAAACTGGCACTTTCGCAGCAGCACGCGGGAAGATGCTCCGAGGACATAGCCTCATTGATCCCCTCGGCACCGGTAGTCGGGAAATACGCCAAACGCGCGTCCAAAATATTATGTATATTTATCACATGAGAACGTTTCGTTTCTACGACTCGTTCTTGAGTCAAACAGCTCGCCTGTGGAACGATTTGCCGGTATTTGTGTTTCCTCTCTCCTGCGATATGTCTAGCTTCTATTTTCTTCTCCTTCCTCTCCTCAAAGTATGACATAGGCCCTGAGGGAAGTTATTTTCCTCAGGGCCTCCTGTGAGGTATTTTTTTTTTAAATCCCAGATGTGACCAAATCTCTTTCTGACTTACTGTTTCAGATTTTTCGTTTGAAAGTGCTTAGTATTATCTCCAACGGTAAAATATTACAATTTAAGGGTTTACTTAAAGTCACTGTAAAATATTGAAATAATAATATGATATTTTTAATATTGCCTGTGAACGATGCGACGATATGAGAAAAATGTGATGTTGATAAAGATCATCGAAGCTCAGCGCTAAGCTCAGTCTTACCCAGATACGAATGAGAGGAAGGAATAGATTAAGAATATGCGTACCTAGTGATACAAAACAATCGGTAAAAGGCTAAAAAGTTAGTTTCCACTTGAAAATATTTGTGTTACGCTTCATTAACACCTACAAATGGCGAAGGATTATGACTGTACTTATCATAACGAAATATTCTAATTTCTTCGGATAAATAGGGAACGCGACCCGAAATTGCGCTATTCGAAATTAAGGGCTCGTTTAACAACGACAATTAAAAAGTTGCTTCCTCTTAAATTTTTTATAAACATTTTATAATATCTAAAGTTCAATGAATGAGCAAATAAATAAATACTGGGAGCAAATAAAAACAAGAGAAGTTGGATAATATTATTAGAGAACGTTATCTCAGAGAAGTTCTGGTACTAACTAAATATAAAGGTACTAGCGCAGACCTGTGAAAAATCGCGGGTCACTAAAATTGCAGGATTCGTGAAGCCGACAGTATTAATAAAAATAATATTTGTGGCAAGATCATTGTAAAAATGTAAAATTGACTGTAAAAATAATAAATTTACCTTTCGAAAGTTCGTAATCTTGTAAAATTACGACATCTCTCTAACTCATCAACAAAAGAAATAGACATTTCAAATAAATAATCTTTAATTCATAAAATAATATTGGTCTACTGTATCGCTAGTTTGATAAGATTTATAATCGTCAGTTCCAATTTTGAAAAATAAATGTTCATTGAACTTGAATTAATAATGATTAATTCAAGTTCATTATAAAATAATTATTAATTCAAGTTCATTCTCATCATTCAACAGCATTTTGCACGAATATGCATCACTGCATGCACCCATGCACCGATAACCAAAATTAGTAGGTTTGTTTAATAACTAGGATTGCTTAGAAATTTTTCTTAGAAACAAAAATTTATTTATCAATATCATCATTTCACAATCATCATGTCAAATTGGTAATTTTGTGAAAATGTACTGTAAGCTGTTTACCGTATTTACTTTACAGTAAAATATCAGAATCATTATTTATGTTGGCGTATCACAAACCAATCTGCGAATCCTTTTGAAGGGTTTTTTTTTACCCCAATATTTAAAATATTTTGTAGGTTCTATAAAAAAATCTATTAGCGTAACGCCTGAATTGGTTATTTACTTTGCTTAGTAAATTGAAAAATAATTAAGGTCAGTTGGATTTTCTGAATAAATTTTATATTATTTACAAATATATTATTTTAATTATGTAGAAACAAAAATCAGTGATATTTTTCCATTCTTTACAATATAATTTTTATGCTTTATTAACCAATTTCAAACCTGAAATCAACTTCATAATACCTTTTATAATAAATCGGTATGGATATCAAACGAATTTATTTACAGTGTCGATGGTTTGGACTTATACGGTGGTATATTCAGTATATAGTATTTTTTTCGTGATACATTTGAATGAAAATATGTTTTATACTTATGGTTCTCTGTGTACACGCCTTCCGAATCTTTTTATAATATATTTCGGGTTACAAATCACTGATTCGATATATTATATTGAATAAAAAAATGAAATATATTAAATTATTTTAATGCCACTTACGATGAAAATTAACCATGGAGGTCTGAGATGTGATTCTTGTGGAATTCCTAATGGTGCCTACGTTATAAAAAATGTTAATTTAAAATTAAAAATGTTTATTTATATATATAACATAAAAAAATTATTGCTTACATAGATCCTAGATTATAGCCAGCCTTCAGAATATCTAAACAAAACTTTAACAATTATTATGAGCAATAATTATTAGCCTGAAACACTCATCTACATTGAAAAAATCTCCCGAGAAAAGATACATGCCGCCGACGGGACTTGAACCCGCGTCCTTCTGATATCCGGTCAAATGCTCTACCATTGAGCTACGTCGGCTTATCTCCTACCCGCCAAATAATTCAATATATACTAGTGTTTCATTCAACAATTAATGCTTGTTACATTTTTCCACCTGCAAACAACCATCTTTATTTATATGAGAAAGGCATTGTTAAGTACTAAATCTCTCACTAGGTGGCGTCGAGACAAATTATGTCTACATTTTTTGGTGAAATACTTTAACTCGTCAAATATTAATTATTATTTTTTTAAATTGATAAACTAATGTTTAAGACAAAATTTAATAAAATAATAAACAAAACTTTATTTGCACGCGTAGAAAAAAACCCGAAAACCAAAAATAATTGCTCTAGGGTACATTTGACCCCAACTCAAATTGAAAAATGGAACTCATAAAAGTACACAGGCTATATTTTCTCAAAACTCTTTCACAATCCCCATCGCAAAAATAATCGAAAAAGAGAAATTTTATTATTGGGTTCTGTTTGTGGAGGACGAAGTGAGAGGAAGATAAATATTATGTAAAATATTGAGTCTTGCGGAGAGACTCCTTTGTTTTCCTTTCACTTGTTTCTATGAGATACAGAGTGGTCTGGTAGACACATAATACACCCTCCTTCGACACTCGGGCTAGTGCGGAACGGGGTACCTACTACCAACATACTGAGCTGAGTGAGTACTGTGAGTACGGTGTATGGTTAACTAATAGTAACTACGTACATTGGACATACGGTAGAAGCGGAGCGCTATCTCCCATGACATGCAAGTAAAGGTATGCTATTACATTCTTCTTGTTATTCTTTTAGAAAAAAATTCTTTTGGTTAACTCCGCCCTTAAAAAGTACTTAATCTTTAGAAATGTTTCCATCCAACGACGTCCCACCGATATTTTCAGTTTTTTGTTGTTTTCCGTTTCTTCCCTCCTTTGAGAGGCATTCTTGCTGTACCTAAACCGTTCTCGTAATTCGGTGATTTTTTTAAAGATTCATAGTTTTACCAGCCTTTTTGTGAAATAATCTACTATATCTACTATATCTACTATTCTACTATATATGTATATATTATATTATATTATTACACTATATAAAGAGGTAAGGTTGGTTTGTTTGTTTTTTTGTTTGTTTGCATTGAATAGGCTCCGAAACTACTGAACCGATTTGAAAAATTCTTTCGTTGTTAGGAAGCTACACTATCCTTGGGTAACATAGGCTATATTATATTTTCAAAAAACATAAGCATCTTTACTAAAACTTCAATAATGTAACCCAAGGTGTAAAAAAAAATCCTAAAATATTCTTTACATCGCGTGCGCTGCGAAAACTATTGATGATAGAATACAATAATATACTATGACTTTGTAGAACACATCATTATTTACAAAATAGGTCGTGACAGCATATGTCTAACTATTATGGTTATGCCACAATAAGTATTCTTTTATTTTAAAAATTTAATTAAAATGTCGCCGCTTGAAAATGATCTTTATTTGTATCTTGGTTTTAATCCTTATCAAAATAAATTACTTTATATTCAAGACAGCTTCAATACCTTTATTTACCTTTTTGAATTTTCCAATTCGGATATTTAATTAGAAAGATATCACGAGTTTAAAAATGTTAGTATTAGAAAAAAGTTTCGGCTTCGGGCCGGGCGGGAGAGGAGTCAAGAAATGAAGTGCCAGGGGGGTTGGCGGGACGGGGGAGCGGGAGAGCGGTGGCGGGGAAGGTGGAAGTGGAACGCTGGAGGGGAACGTACGGGAAAGGACATGCAAGGAGTAACATTTTATTTATTTGAATATGGCATTGCAACGCATGCCGGGAAACAGCTATTGTAAATAAATTGAAAAATCCCGTGTCTTAGTTTAACTACTTTAAATTTAAGTTTATTTAGCGGTTTCACCAGCTGAAAATAGTAATAGTTTGTAAATTTTAGTGAGAAGAGGTAAGAGTTTTGTCAGGCTTAGAGTTTTACATCGAGCTGACATTTATGAATGTTAAGATTCCATGCAAGGCCGTCGATGCAAATGTCGATGGGTTGCCATAGGTTACGTGAGAAACAAACCACGGTCACGCCTGGATTGCTTGCCAACACAATAATTATTATTGAGTGAGAATAATTAAACTAAAGTATTCCCATGCAAAGCTCGTATGCACGTCGCCACCAAGCATTTCAATGAAACTTGTGTTTTAACCTGCTTGTCGTAATATGGGTGGGTGACAGTGACCATTTTGTAATAGGATAATAAAATATAGACGTTTCAACTAATGATTACAATAGACAAGATTTAATTTTTATTCGTAGATTAAATGAATAATATTATGTGGAATCGAAATAAAAACGTGAGTTAGAAAAATATTTATTTTTATGCGTCCATTTTTACTTGTTCAGTCGAAAATATCCGTCTTCAGAAATAGTTAGAAATACATTTTATAAAATTAATTTGTTTCCAAAGTAAAACTATTAAATTTTCCAAAATTAAAAAAGTTAGAATAATGATCAAAGAACTCCTTAAAACATAATAGTTTTTTTTTATTGTAAAAAACAATATATATGTATTTACAGATGTAATATAATAGATAGATATAATTTAATATGTATTTCATTTCAGTGTACTAAAACATCCAAAATTGGATGGTCAGTGTCAAATTACTGATACTTTAGAGATACTTATGATACATAATATTAAACGAATTCGATTATAAAAACTACAATTTACCCCATTTAACGACGTCAGACGTAAAAAGGGTCAACCATTTTTAAATTCTCGTTGAAAATACCGCAAAACAATGATAAAACCTGTTTGGTTTGCTTTTTATTTGATTTATTTATAAAATTTAATTAAAGCGTTTATTTCAGAAAAATCATTTTTATACTCCGTGCCATATTAAATTTTTAATTTATATCCCTTCATGTACTTATTTTATTTCCATTGTGTGCGTTTTATGAATTATAGTATTTTTGGTGTGTTGGCACAACTGGCAATACCTACCATAAAATTTATACAATTGTTTTATAAAATGTCCGTAGGAATATCATTAAAGACGTTGACATTCTAGTATCTTCTATTTTTTTTTCTTTTCGTACGAGACGTATGATAAGGGAGATTTTTTTTAACGGATTTTAGGGCAATCGTCGATGACTTGCATACGATCACTCCCTGGGACTAGTATATATTACGATTCGACAATGTATTTACAAACGCGCGTCTATACTCCGTACTATATTGTGCCTTCACACCGGGCTACTGCGTCACCAAACTAATTGAATCAGTCGTTGTAAAGTAAACACCTTCAATTGCATTATTATTAACTCAACTAGACAATTGTTAATGTGCATTTGAATTGCAGTCAAACACGAATGACTGATTTGGGAATAATGCGCTATGTATGGTATTTACTGCTACTGAAATATTAAGTTATTGCAAGTATAATGTTTTTACTACGTGTGAACGGGTAACTTCGAAAACTTTGACGGTATTCATTCCCCAGTTTATGCCCCCGTTACTAGTTGACCGAGCGGACGATATAAAATTATATAAGTGTCGTCTCTAAAGTCTAGTTGAAACCTATTTATATTGTTGTCTACTTAATTTTTTTGTTTATTTATTTATCGCCAACTATACATCACATAATTATTACAGTAATTAAAATGTCTAATGCGGTTATAGTGATGATTTTAAGTGAACACAATATTCATCTCAACATTCTTTGTGTAACGATAATTTACAATAAGTAATAATAAATTAGTTACAAATATATAAGACAATAAAAATCACACAATACAGTAAATAAAATAAGGAGGATCAAAATCAAATATTACCTAATAAATACATAAATAAACATGCATATTATAGAGCCAATGCATAAGGAGGTGAATGTTACAATAATTACAAAATGGCTAAGCGAGGAGATAATAGGGTATATGCAAGTATAAGTAAGTACCTTAACAGAATGGCTCCGGCTTACTTATCGGAAATGTGTATTAAATAAAATTCCAATTCGCTCAGGTCAGCAGCAACATCAGCTATCGGAAGGTTGAAGGAACCAAAGCGCACACCAGATACTAAATTCGGTGAGCGTGCTTTCAGAATGTCAGGACCTAAATCCTGGAATGGACTGCCATACGAATGATAACAGATTCAGCAGAATTTAGAACTAAACTTAAAACTTATCTTTTCAGAGAGTGGTATTCATAAGTTAAAAAAAACCTTTCACCTTCGCCATTACGACTCGTGACATTGTAAATACCTAACTGTGTAAAATAAAACAAATTATTGTAATTCTCCAGTCTTTTAAAATAAATATTATCTCAACTTTGGCATTAACTTTTTATAAATATAAAACCAACAGTGATGAGGGTAGCAAAGGTAAATTCATGTAATGTTCGGTGTTTTAAATATAATGTCCCCCACGTGCAAGATCGTATCTTCCTCAAGCATAAACTGAATACCTAAATTGTTTGTCATGTGCAGGATATCAGTCATACATAAACTCTCCAACAAGAGAAAATCTGATTAATTCCATGACTCTCGATCACATATTTGTCAAAACACATAAACACGTGAAAACTACATCTTCAACTCTACAACCAAACATTACTGACCACTACCCAACATTTTACGGACACAAAATCTTAACCACAAATATAAAAGAATACTCTGGTAATCTTGAGAAATATGATATTAATTATAACACATTAAACAATCTACTTCACTCAGAAAAATGGAACAATGTACGATCGACAGCTTACCCTCATTCAGCACTAGAATTATTTTATAAAACTCTACGAAATTATTATCTCTAAGAGAAAATATAAAAATATTAAACCCTGGATTACTATAGAACTAATAGTCTCCATTAAACAAAGAGATAAACTCTACAGAGAGATGCTAAATTATGAAAAAACCTCTAAAAAAAATAACGTAAGAATAATTTATTTTAAGAAAACATAGTACTAAATGTATAGAAATTTACTCAATAGGTTAATAAGAAGTTTTAAAAAGAAATACTATTGTGAAGAAATTGGTAATGCAAAAAATGATACCAAAGAAAACGTAGAATATTATTAATGAAATAATGAACAAAAAAATAATAGCATCAACTAATGTGAATGAGATAAAAATATTTTAACTGACAAATCAGCCATTGCAGAAAACTTTATCAACTTCTCCACAAATGTAGTAGATCAATTACTTGAATCTTCTAGTTAAACTGATAATACAACACCCATAGACTCATCTTTGCATTTATTCTCAACTTACGATTCAATAAAACTCATAAGAATATTTTTCACCTATCACGACAACGAAATTGTAAAACACATTGATAGTCTAATATCAACTAATTCGGCAGGAATTGATGGTTTATCAGGTAACACACTAAAAAAAACAACATATTCTGACTCCATTGCTTCATATTTTTAATATATCACTAAAAGAGGGACATTTTCCAGAACAATTTAAAATCTCCACCATAATTCCAATTCACAAATCGGGAGAAACGCACATACTAGACAATTACAGACCTATCTCCTTAGTTTCAAATCTCTCAAAAATATTTGAAAAATGTATCAAAAATAGAGTAATGAATTGCCTAGAACAAAACCAAATTCTGTCCCAAAATCAATATGGCTTCAGAAGTAAACTAAGCACTGAAGATGCAATATTCGATCTGACAAAAAAAATTATACACATCTGTTGACCAAAATAAAAAAGTCTAGCTATATTTTTAGACTTAAAAAAAAGCATTTGAAACGGTAAATCACAATATACTTATAAAAAATTTAATCAAATAGGTTTCAAAAAAGATACACTAAAAATTAACACTAACGATCTCAATTTTTTATAGTACTGAAACAATGATAAAAAATGGAGTAGCCGCAGGGGGGTACTGTGCTTGGCCCAGTTCTGTTTTTAATATATATATAAACGATTTAATTAACGTTTTAATCCCTGGTGATATTGTATCTGATGCTGATGATACAGTAATAATAGTAAATGGAATATACTGGCCAGAAACTTTTTTAAAGGCTTCAAAATGTATTGCATAAGTCGCATCATGGCTAAATAGCAATAGACTTTTCTTAAGCTACAACAAAACATTTTACCTTTCTTTTTATAAAAAACAGTAAAACCCCCCCCCCCCCCCATAACCTTAAAATTAGAATACATAATGCTAACGGTAATCATATAACATGTTATTCCAGCTTTGAACTGGAAAAGTTGATAAGATCAAATATTTGGGTATATACATTGATACAAATTTAAATTGGCAATCGCAAATTTATAATACCGTTTCAAATTTTAGATATCTTTCGTTCGTATTCTACAGACTTAAGAAGTACTAAATATTGACGAATAGAAAATGATTTATTTTTCTCCGGTGCAATCCTCATTCATGTACGCAATAATAGGATGGGGTGGTGCGCGTGATGCTTTTATAAAATCTTTACAAATTACTCAAAATTATATTATCAAAGTTATGTATGTAGGTATAACAAAATTAAAACTTTTTCGACAGATGCATTATACAAAAAATCTAAACTATTCAGTCTTCGTAAACTATTTATACTGCAAACTATGAAATATGTCTTTAAGCGCGTATAACCAGAGAATTTCAGTGCCGGCAACCCAGGCGTTTATTTATTATTAGTTATGTACAATAGTTTTTTTTTCCTTACCCTCCTCACTAGACAGAGTCTGTTCTGAGGCTGGTAACTAACAATTTTTAATTACATAAAAACAAGTAAGTGGTAAAAAAAATAAAAAAATAAACATATATATTATAGTAAAAATAATAATAATAAAATAAGAGGATATCAGAATTTAAAAACAGAGTAGAATAAAAGAAAATATATAATATTAGATATTAAGAATATTACTTATCTCTCTTCTTTCTTTGACATTCAACCAGTTTAAAAATCTTTTGAAAACCCAATTCAAATTATTAGATGCGACGTAAGTCTTTGTTTGGGCTACAAACTTATTGAATATATATGGTGCCAAGTAAGATTCATGTTTTTTTGCAAAATTTGATTTGATATGTGGTACTTGTAATTGATTGTGTGTGTTTGCTCTTGTGTTTTGCGAGTGAGTTATGAAGTGTGGTGATATTTTTATGCAGTTTTTGTAGATGATCTTCTTTATGTATAGTTTATTTATGTCTAATAGGTTATTGTTGATCATTAGCTGTTCTGTTGGATGTTGATAAGGCTTTCTAAACATAATTCTGATTATTGTTTTATGATTAATTTTAAGTGATTTGAGATGAGTCTCTGCTGCTGCTCCCCATACTGAAATACCATACATTAGAATACTTTGACAGAGTGCATAATATATATTTTTTAGCTGAGGTAGTGACATAATATTTCGAATTGTTTTGAAGATGTAAGAGAGTTTCCGTATTTTTTTTGTAATTAGGTTAATTTGGAGATCCCATTTTAAGTTATTGTCAACAGTTAAACCGAGATATTTAATATTTTGCGCATAATCAATTTTGTGACAAACACAGCGTGAGTTAGTTAACGAGGTAACTGTGCAGGGGTGAAGATGTAGTTGTGGGCGACTATCTGGCTGACCAGCTAATGTTTTACTGAAAGTTAAGTATTTTGTTTTAGAAATATTTAGTGTCAGTAGATTATTTATTAGCCAGTTATTTACTTCAGTCATCCCTGCTTCCGTGTTTTTGAAGACGTTTTCCCATGATTGGGCTTTGAATAAGATTACAGTGTCATCTGCATAACTGATTACTTTGTACTCTATGTTCCCTAGGCTTATCTCCGTTAGACTGTTAATGTAGATGAGAAACAGTATGGGACCTAAGACGCTGCCTTGGGGTACTCCATACCTGGTGCCTACTTTGTCACTTTCTTGATTATTGATTTTTACAATTTGTTGTCTATTTTCAATGTAGCTGATGAACCATTTTAGTGGTGGACCTGTTATGCCAATGTTTTTGAGTTTTTGTTGGAGTTATTTGTGTGAGATGGTGTCGAAAGCTTTTGCTAGGTCTAAGAACACTCCTAACACCTTTGAACCGCCATCTAGGTTTTTCACTATGTAGGTGGTTAGTTCCGATAAGGCGTCTTCTGTTCCCATTTTCGCTCGAAACCCGAATTGACGGGTGGAGATCAGTTTGTGTTTGTCAAGGTATGCGAGCAGTCTTTTTTTCATAGTTTTTTCTAGTAGTTTCGATAGCGAATTTAGGAGAGTGATTGGTCTGTAATTTAAGATCAGCGTTTTTTCTCCCAATTTATGTATTGGAGTAATACAACCTATTTTTAGATGATCGGGGACAAAGCCGAGGTTGAAACTTTGGTTGAAAATATGTTGAAGTGGTATAAGTATATGTTCTCGGAGACTAATCAGTATATGATTGGAGAGGTTATCTGGGCCCACAGCGCAATTTGGTTTGAGAGAAATAATTAAATCCGATATTTCCTTTGTACTTATTTTGTGAGCATAAAACGAATGATTTGGTTGCATGGTAGAGGATAGTTTGGTTAAAGAGTCTTCTGTTGTGCCGTTTTTTAAAAGAATTTTTTCAGCCAAGTTAGATCCAACTTTTGTAAATTGGGAGTTAATAAAATTAGCTATTTTACCAGGTTCATTTTTTGTAAGGGTTTTGTTTCCATTTATTAACAGTGCTTTGATCTTCGAGTCTTTTTTCGTATTGGAGAAAGTAATATCTTTGAAGATTTTCCAGATTTTTTTGGGATCATTTTTGGCGGATTTTATTTCTTTTTTGTAGTACTTGTATTTGGCTTGTTTGATAAATTTATTACAAAGGTTTCTGTATAGCAGGTAATTATTTTTTAGTTTGTCATCATATGGGTTTTTGCGTACTTGCATGTGCATTGTGTCTCTTTTATGAATGCTGTTTACTAATCCTTTCGTGATCCAGGGTGTTATTTTTTTTTCTTTATGTGAGTAGTTTATCGGGGTATTTTTTGTTGTATATTTAGCAATATAGGTTCCAACTGTGGTCATAAATGTGTCCAGCGCGTTGTTTGGATCGGGTTCATTTAGTACATTTGACCAAGATTCATTATGTATGTCCTCTATTAGGGATTTAAAATTGATTTTGTCTTGTACGGGGTTGTTTTTTTCATCTTTTTGTTTCTTGTTAAGATGTATGCTTAGTGTAGTAGTGAAATGATCTGTGACCGTTGTTCGAATTATTGATGATGATGTTTTTTTCCTAGTTTTAACAAATATATGGTCAATACAGGATTCAGAGTTTGACGTAATTCTTGTTGGTGAGTTGATTGTCGAATTTAATCCATAGTGAGTAAGTAGACTTAAGTATTCTGTGGTTATTGGTTGCCCGTTTAGTAAGTTAATATTCATATCCCCTGCAATAATTAATTGTTGTGTTTTTTTATTTTTTTCGAGAAGTCTATTTAAGGAGATGAAGAAAGGTGAGAGATTGTTATAGCATGGGGGTCTGTAGACGGCAAATATGGAGATGTCTGGTCCGAGGGAGATTTGGATGCAGTTTGCTTCGATTAGGTTGATTTCTGTTATTGATGAGTTTAGTGAATCTTTGACAAAGATTACTATACCGTCGTTTTGATTTAGATGTTTTGTGGAATGGAGAGTTGTATAGTCCTTTAAGTTTAGGTTTGTGTACGAGTCATCTAACCAGCATTCAGTCAAGATAATAATGTCGAAGCTTATGTTTATTTCGTTTAACACTAGAAAGACCGGGTACTTCTCCATACCTGTAAAGACCACGACCGTCATTTTGACGGCTGATTACTTTTTGCCAATTGGTAGGCAAATATGGGTACCGCCGCTCCGGAAACCATTTATCGGATAACCAACACCTCTGCCATAGGACCCTCCAAGTCGTTCGCGCTATTTTTGCCGACCGGGTCGGGAGACACTTGTTGAGGGAGACCTCATCTAGACCTATCCAGCAGGACCTCTCTCGAACCGTCGCCTTGCACCGCTGGCTGTGGGAGAGATCGATTAATTCGACTAATGCTCCTAAATACATTTACCAATTTCTCCTATTCATCCCTCACACCTTCTTCATTCATCCGTTACTCCTGGATAAAATTACAATTTTTTCCTATTCACTCCTCACACCTTCTTCCTTCCCAGAACTTCCTTTCCTTCCTTTCCCTAAAAACACCCTCCACACAGTATCCCCAAATATGGCATAGGGCCCGGTTTCTTTTCTTTTTTCGTTTACATTAGCTCCACAAAAATAACCCTAAGGAAAATTATTCCCCTCATGGCATTGTCACCTTTGGGGATGCTGTGTGGAGGGTACCAAAATGGAAAGGAAGAAGAATAAGTAATGGGAATTAAATGATGTGTGAGGGGTGGGTAGGAATCTGGGGATCAATGTGTGACATACGTAAGAATCTATTCCTATCACTGCAATGCAAGGCAATGTTCTGAGAGTCCTGCCGGCGAGGTCAAACGTTCTCTCTCAACCAGTCACTCCCGATTTGGCCTGCCACGCAGTCATTTGGTAGAAGCATCTGCCACCAAGATCCGAACACACCTTCCCCGAACGAATTCCCGATTTGGGAGGCGGATATGGGTGCTGCCGTCCCGGGAACCATTTATTGGATAATCAACACCTCTGCCATATGGCACCGGAACTGGTTCTCTAGGATGAGGTTTGTCCGGGTCTTGGCGGCAGATGATAATAATATTTGGCTAATTTATATAGCAAGATTTTGGTAAAAAATCACCTCAAGGGCGCTGTACAAATAAATATGCGTCTGCCCATCAGCTGCATGGCAGGCCGAATCGGAAAAAATTGGTTGAGGGAGTCCCTTTGACTTCTCCAGCCATGTTCTCCCGGAACATCACGGATGGATGGATTTGTACGTCCGTCACACCTGGACACACTGAGCCCCAGATACCTACCCACCCCTAATATCCTTTCCCGGAACTTCCTCTCCTTCCTTTCCTAAAAAACTCCCTACACAGCATCCCCAAAGATGGCATTGGCCCTGAGGGGAATTATTTTTCTCAGGGCCTAGAAAATGTAAAAAACCCCATGAACCTGGGTACCCCTGCTAAGTCACCAAACTTTCGCCTATGGCGTAGGTATTGGTTATCCAATAAATGATTCTTCCAGTTCTTCAGGAGCTAACCCAGCTGAACCAACTCTGGTATATGTATGCATACCCTGTCTTTAGTTCTCTGATGAGCCATAAAATAAATTTGGGCCAGAGATATATTTTTGTGGTATTTTTATAAACTATATGATACGCGATAGCGAAAGAAAGAGACGGACATATTAGTACATACTATCGTGGTACTATCATAAACGAGGAGGAATGTGCCTGTTTTAAACATGCTAAATCAGCTTTATGGCCCAAACCGTCACATTGACGGCGGCGGTCTTTGTAGGTATAAGTCAACATATCTCAAAAACTTAATAAGACCCGTACCTGTTTTTTTCACCATAGTAGTAAAATCATAAATCATGAAATGTGAAAAAAAATCACACCAATACAATAATTATTAAGCATTATATCGTCACATTACTTCGGCCAGCCGTCAAAATGAAGGCTTCGGTCTTTCTAGTGTTAAGAGGATCGAGAAATTATCGAAGTTCTTTCGAATACTTCTAATATTTTGGGATATTATGTTTAAGTTGTGTTTTTCTGTGAACAGAAAATTACAATCTGTCGCTTTGTCAAAAGTGTGTTCTGAGTTGTTAAATGTTTCTGTATCAATATTAAGTTGAGTGATCATGTTGCGGTTGTGAAGATACATAAGTTGATCCAAACAAAGTTCACACATTTTGCTAGTGGTGGTAAATTAGGAGTAATATAGGAGTAAAAATTGAGAGTGAAATTATTCAAATACTTTGGATAATAAAATCATTTAAAAACAATCCTTTAAACATAGAACACCAAAAATATGTCATTTTTAAATCAGTGTTTAGACGTATTGACTCTTTTCCACTAAAAATTATAAATTGGTTTCGAAAGATTGTTCTTTTATCTAGTAAACGTTCTTTCATCTAGAATGTTTTAAATTTTCAGAAAGAATTATAATTTTTAGTATAATTAAGTTATACCATAGGTCGTTGGCGGATTTGTTAAATTTTCAAAAAAGTACATTTATTATACAACACCCATTTCAAATCATATAATCATGCAGTAAATTAAATCAATACATTATCTGGTACACGTATGTAACAGAATTTTAATTTTAGTTTAAATAAAATCATTAAAAAATATACATAGAAGTACATGTGTTTCTTGACGAAAATTGGTCCGTTTGTGTATTTATTTGCGCACATACAAACTAATATATTTCTTTTTTTTTTACATTATTATTTTGCTGGGACATTATTAAAAAATAATGAATGCTTATGATCAAAAAATAATTAAAAAAAAGTACATAATTTTAATAGGTTTATCAACACGCCTTTCAGCATTTTTGGATGTAGGTATAAATTAAAGCAAATTTGGAATGAAATAAAATCGATATCAAGTTATAATTTTAAAAAGCTGGAATGGAGAATAATTAATCTTTCTCATTGGAACCGCCTTGTACGATCGTAAGAACATCTTTAGACGAAATGTGGATTTTCGGTCGCTGGCTGGTTAGACGCCCTTAAGAGGAAATTTATAATATACCTACCTTCTTTTAACTATACACTCTAATTTGAAATGTGTAAGATATTGTTTTTCTTTTTATCATATTGTGGGTGTTATAGAACAAAGCATCCAGTTATAATTTTAAAAAGCTGGTACGGAGAGTAATTAATCTTTCTCATTGGAACAGCCCTGTTATACGCTCTTAAAAACAAAACCAAATTGGAAAAAAATGATAAAAGAATCAATATTAGAAATAATAATGTATCTTATACCACCAAAACGAATACCAAAACAATGCAAACGCACAGCAGTTTCATTGAACCTCGTACTTTCAATCTTTTACCAAAAATTATTCAGGTGGCAACCAAACTTCCCCAATACCTAAAAGAGTTAAAAATATGGCTTAACAATGCAGATGTGGAAACTTTATTTTTATAATTTATGTCACTTTTATTTTTTCACATAAACTTTACACTTATTATTACACTGTTTCACTATTGTATCACTTTTTGTACAAACTATTTAGATAAAGTAAAATTGTGTTTTTTGCTTAACATACACTGTTCTATTTTTCCTAGGTACAACAAAGTATATTTAACTATATTACCCACGCACAGGCTGCGCCTTAGTGGGTCCCATAACTCTTATGATTTTCAAAATATGTATATTTAAAATGTAAAATTTGGGAAAAATAATAAGGTGACCGGGCAACTCATCAACATACAACTTCAACACATCCTTTAAAAGGTCATTAAAAGTGATGAAAAAAAAAGTTTAATTGGTTGCGTTAATTAAGTTATGGGCTATTTTTCAAATTATGTTTTTCATAATTTTAATGACTTTTCAAAAAGGTGTTGAAATTCCACTTTGTTGAATTATCATGGAACCTTAAAATACAATTGGAACGACGACACGACGCGACGGTTAAAATGGAAGAGGCAAGAAATGGAAGACTACAAGCAAATAGGCCTTTTTACTTTCCTTTCGCGCCGTACGTTCGTCAGTAACAGAGCGAGACGGAAATATGAGTAGATTTTAGCCTGGTAATAATTGTCGTAATATCGGTAGCCGAGCGACCTTACCGGTAAGACAGAGCAAATACATCGACAAGAAGAGTGTGATGATCTCGCATTTTAGGCCTACGAAATAATTCTTTTAAAATTGACAGATCGATTTAGAAATATATTTAATTTTGTAACAGGGTATGGTTTCAGGATACGATTCTCTGTTCCCAATTCTTAAGGTTGATTTATGGATCCGGGCGTCTACTAGGATAAACACGTGTGCCAAAACACTTTGGTTGAAGAAGGAATCCTGAAGGACATGTCATTATCAAGTCAGGGGCGGCCGATGAATATTTACCCTTGTGGTGATTGATTTTAACGCGAGCAGATTAGATTTACGAAACAATTATCTGGTGAATTTTCTATGGCAGTAGGGAATTGAAAATTAGGCAATAAAGATTAATCGTTGGTGCATTTAAATATACGAGCACGACGCGCCGATTAGGGGTTAAAATATTTAACATATTTGTCAAAATAAGATTGCAGAATTCGTTAAATAGTGACGCACGCAGAAAGAACGAAGACGTGTACAGACAATGAATATATAATATTATTATATAACCAATAAAGTCAACGCAAGTAATGAGGACGAGTAGTAAATTAAAGTACGCCACTGAGCTCTTCTTTTAAGCGTTATTGAGATAATTTATGATTCCGGCGCAGACAAAATTATTTTGTATTTTGTGATTTAAGTTTACACACAAAAAAATGGCAAACATGATAGTTGCACTGAATTCTTGAAATTTGGGAGATAAATTGACAGGACACTATTAAACGTTGAGATATGCATATTGGGAGATGTGCTTTCACTTGAGATTGTAAGGAATGACTAATAAATTGATGAAACCACGCAAGGAGATGGGTGGGAGATCAGAGGGCAGGGGGTTGGAACGGGATAGTCGGGGTGGAGAAGTGTTGGAAGGCAGTCTGGAAGAGACCAGCTCGGTGCTTCTAAATCGGGGATATTTCGTTTAATTAAATAAAATAATTCACGCGAATAAGACAGTCGTTGTGGAGAAGTGTTGGAAGGCAGTCTGGAAGAGACCAGCTCGGTGCTTCTAAATCGGGATATTTCGTTTAATTAAAAAAAAATAATTCACGCGAATAAGACAGTCGGGGTACAGAAGTGTTAGCATGAAGGTCCAGCATGGACGATCGATAAAACTCTACATCAATTCGATATTGATCTAATCCGTCATCTATGGTCACTTATCAATATTTGCGAGCACGGTCAACGATTGTTAACAGATATTCCGACTGACGTTTGATAAATTTTATGATAATAGCTGATAAGTTTCGGTTAGCTTTTATTATATACACATGTACGTAATCCAAAGGTCGCGGGATCGAATCCCTGCATGGGAATTTTTTTTTTTAATTGATTAAATTGTGTTATTTCACAATTAATTAATTAAAAATAATATATTATAGTGTATTTGCGGCACTTTCCGGAGTTGAAGATACTCTCAGTATCGCCCCGATGTTAGACCACCATTCAGAATTGAAACTTCGCATCGCTTGTAATGGATTTGGTGACTAGATCTGAGTAGTCAGTTACTTTCCCACATTCCTCCTCTCAATTTCATCTCCCTCCTCACTTACCTTCAACATAACCCAATTGGGGATGCCATTGTCTCACTGATTCCAGACAGGATCAGATGGGACTCTTGTGAGTTATTCACGTAACAATAAAAAATCTAAGATGTAATCATTTTTTTCCGTTCCATCTTTGAGAAATGAAAATCGTTGAAATATGACTAAAGACCTCATAAACTAATTAACTCTCGTTTAGTGTCGAGAAGTAAATGCGGACTGACAATACATATTTAGGTTAGCATTTCAATTCAAAATTGCCAATTTATTAATCTTCTTCTTTATGTGCCTTATCAGGTCCCCCCGACGTTGGCGATCACTCTTGAAAAGGTCTCTCTGTCTTGCGCTGCCCGGAATAGCTCCTCCACACTTCTAATGCCGGTCCACTCTCGTATGTTTCGCAGCCAAGACATTTGTCTCCTACCAGGCCCTCGGCGACCCTCTATCTTGCCTTTCAATATTAAATGGAGCAAGTGATACTTCTCCCCTCGAAGTATATGACCCAGATATGAAATTTTCTTGATTTTAATTAATGTAAGCAGTTCCCTATCTGCTCTAGCCCGCCTGAGAATTTCTATGTTGGTGATCATGTCAGTCCATGGGACCTTGAGCATTCTCCGGTGAAGCCACATTTCGAAAGCCTCTAACCTGTTCATGGTATTTATTTTCAAGGTCCATGTTTCACAACCATACAGCAAGACCGACCACACATAACATTTTAGCATTCTCTGCCTTAATTTTAAGCTTATATTGTCATTGCAGAAGAGGGATTTCATTTTTATGAATGCAGTTCTTGCTGCTTCAATTCTGCACCTAATCTCTATATCTGGGTCAAGATTCTCCGTGAGGATACTGCCGAGGTATCTAAATCTCTCCACCTTTTCGACATTACAACCATTTAACTGAATCATTGATCCAGAGTGATCTAGTCGTCCAAAAGTCATCCATTTAGTTTTATTGACGTTGATTGTTAGGCCCAGTTGCTCACCAGCATTATTAACAAGATCTAATAGGTCTTGGAGGTCACTGATACTGTCAGCTAGTAATACAGTATCATCTGCATATCTTATGTTATTAGTATCCTGGCATGTATTATTTTAAGGAATAATTTAAGGACATGACTCATCAAGCTTATTAATCGATAGTCACTGCACTTCTTAGGGTATTGTTTTTAGGTAATGTCACGAAGGTGGATTTTAGCCAATCTTGGGGTATATTCCCTGTGTCATATATAGAGTTAAATAACCTCAACAGGTAGTCAACATTTTCATTATCAAAGAGCTTCAACACCTCAACTGGAATATCGTCTGGTCCGCACGCTTTTCTATGTTCTGAAGTCTTTATCGCATGAAGAATTTCTGATTTTAAAATCGATGGTCCATGCAATTGATCGTTAGGAATATTAATGTCAGGTCTAATATCTTTGAATGTATCATGAATATACTTTTCCCATGTTTGTAAAATATCTTTTTCATCCAATATCAATTTATTGGAATCGTCAACTAAACATGATGGAGTAATTCTTCTAGAAGTGCCTGTAATTTCCTTCAATTTTTTGTGAAGTTTAAATGCATTGTGACTACGACTGTACGACTCTAGTTCTTCACACTGTGACTTCATCCATTCTTCTTTGGCTTTTTTTTAATATTTATTAATATTTTTACTAATTGATTGGCGTTCGACATTTCGGAATGTGAATTCGCAGACAGATCCACCAGGATTGCCGCGTATACCGATTTCTTATATATCCACAGTCGATATCGGTTCGGCTGTCAACAGTGAAACCATGCTCGTTAAATCGGCAAAAGATCGTCGGAAATTACGCCTATGGATCCTATATTGAAAATTTATCGATTTCTCTGTGCTGAATCGATTTATTTCAGTTTTCATCTTTTTTTTTTTTTACAGTGAATACCGCACAAGAATCTCAACTGCTCCCGTCTGGAGCCAGTGAGACTATGGCATCCCCAATTGGGGTATGTTGTGAGGCTGAAGGTAGTGGGGAGGGGAAGGAGGTTGGGAAGAGGAAGGTTGGGAAGTACCTGGCTATTCAGATCTGGTCACCAAACACGGCTAAAGCCATTTTCAAGCAACGTTTCAATTCTGAATGGTGGTCTTACACCAGGGCGATACGGATAGTATCTTCCACTCTGGAACGTGCCGCAAATATACTATATATTATTTTAAATGAATTAATTGTGAAATAACACAAATTGATCAAATCTTAATCAAGAGTCTTAGCCACTGGACTACGGAGTTGCAGTAAGTAACACTGTTACTTCTTATGTATGTGGTTTCCTCCCCTAATATTATATTTGATCTCTTCAAGAAGGTCAGGTTAGGAGTCGTAAGGAAGATCAAAGATCTCGATTGATTGATTTGATTGTTTCAATGTGTTTGATGGTGACTTGCTCTTTGAGAATCTTGAGTTAAGAGTATCCCATCAGGAATTGAGGTGGTCATGAATATTGCATTAAATATGAGCTTTAAAGGAAGTACAGACTAGATTATCGGGTGTCCAATAGTCGAAATGGATAATAGCTAAATACAGCCCCGATAAATCTTCTGGCTGAAGCGAAACCGATTAGTCTGTATTTTATGTTCTGTAAAGTGGCACTCAAACTAAAGATATCTTTATTCAAATTATAATAATGTCTAACCGCAGAATGATTACTTTCTGTGAAAACAATAATATATATGTACATATATATATATATAAATAGAACGAGGTTCTTAGGGGACCAAAAAATTACCTACTTTATTGAAATGATTTATATTGTAGACAATTTCAATAACATCTAGGTTTAAGATGAAAATAAAATAGGGACGCCTGAACAGAACATTGCTTGAGTATAGCATCATTTTCAAAATTTGAACTGATTTTTCAAGAATTCAGACTATCCCTTTAGAGATATTATAAATATAATTACAGGTTGTGATATAACTTGGAAACGCTTATCGTTTTCTGCCGGCCATAGGTCGACATTAATTTAAGTGGAGTCTTTTGTGTTGGTGATAACCGCTGTGTTTTCTATGTTATCAGTAGACAGGTAATGCACGTGGCGATGGTCTAGTGCCCTTTTGACAAGGATTGCGGCACAACCGCCGGTGTTAATTACACGGTCGATATGGTAAATGGGAAAATTCATGAATATTATGTGTCATTATTTACCAGTCGGTGCCAGAACAGTGAAATTTAAGAAAACTTTTAATTTTAAATGGTCTCTGTCTTTTTTTATGTGAATACTGCACAAAAGTCCTAACTGCTACCAACCATCTGGATCCAGTGAGACTATGGCATCCACAAATGGGGTATGTTGTGAGACTGAATGTACTGGTGAGGAGAAGGTGATAGGGCAGAGGAAGGTGAAAAGGTCCTGACTATATCTGGTCACCAAACACTAAATTAATCGGCTAAAGTAATTTCAAGTACCTTTTCTTGTTCTTACGTTAGGTTTTGTTATGGGCTTTTTTTAATTACTTCAAAGGGATGTGGAGATTGCCCACCACTTTCTTACTATGTTTAAGGTTTCCTTCTTTACCGTGCAAGTCAAGACTCTTTTTTTCAAATGACTCTAGACACAATGTCCGTGCATACATTGTTAGTTGGCAGCATGCGAGTGCGTACTTCTGATATTAGTCACTTGTGTTTTCTGGAGGTTAATAAATTTAGTTTTAATTTGAAGGAGTTAAAGTATTTGGAGAGGTGGTCAAATGTATTTAAAAAGCAAGTCAGTAAGGCAGTCCCGCTGACAGAGCTGGACAGTTTTTTTTTTTTTACAGTTAACACCGCACAAGAATCTCAACTGCTCCCATCTGGAGCCAGTGAGACTATGGCATCCCCAATTGGGGTATGTTGTGAGGCTGAAGGTAGTGGGGAGGGGAAGGAGATGGGGACGAGGAAGGTTGGGAAGTACCTGGCTATTCATATCTGGTCACCAAACACGGCTAAAGCCATTTTCAAGCAACGTTTCAATTCTGAATGGTGATCATACACCAGGGCGATTCTGATAGTATCTTCCACTCTGGAACGTTCCGCAAATATACTATATATTGTTTTAAATGAATTAATTGTGAAATAACACAAATTAATCGAATAAAATGTATTTGCGCACGCCGGGTAAGAACCCGCGACCTCCGGATTGTGAGTCAAGAGTCTTAGCCACTGGACTACGGAGGTCGTTGGACTGTCCACGGTCGAGACACGGCGTCCACGCTCCTTAGCCGGCTTTTCGGTAGGCCCGGAAAAGGGATGTTTAAATGCAACTTGTTGGGTTGTCATGGAACTGTTATTGCACCCGAACGAGTACCTTCCATTCTGGAACGTGCCGCCAGTATACTATACAGGGTGAAACTGCTGGTACCCGAAAGATTTTAAACAGCGACTCCTGAGCATATTCTCAGCATCTCCTTTATTGTAATATATTATCTTTCTTTAATTTATCTGTATACTCATATGACGTGTACTAGTTATTTTTTATAGTTTATCTTTTGTTTTTAAAAACCTATCTCTGTATTATAAACATGTAATGTAAAAGCCCACCAGGGCGTTGATAATTAATAAATAAAATAAATAAATATTTTGATTAAAAAACGCAGATGTCGTTTTGATATTGATGATTTTTTTAATTTATTTAAAACAGAACACTGCTACGCGTGGCGACGCGGCATAATGTGATATGGGCTCTCTCTCTCTTCTATTACCATGCTGCTAGGACGAGACGGAGTGCGCATCACGTGACCTGTGCTGTTATAATGATATTTTTTATTATTATAATTGCTAATTTCTTATTCCAACTATGCTCAGAAATCGCTGGTTAAAATCCTTCGGGTACACCCTTTATATTATTTTTAATGAATAAATTGCGAAATAACGCAAATTAATTAAATACATTTTTCTTGTGATCTTTGGGATTTTAACCCGCGACCTCCGGATTGATAGTCGAGAGTTTTATCCTCTCGACCAAGAAGGCCTTATTATATATTATAATATGCGAGCCTGAGGTGTGTAAATAACCTCAAACCCCCGTGGTTTAATACCCAGAAGTATGATTATGAAATTCTACCTGCGCGGACATAAATATACCACAAAGATTAGCAATCCAACAACTCTAGGGAAAATAACAGATTCATCAACTTTGACCATGCAGTACTCTGCAGCTCGGTGGCCTCCGTATCTCATCCAGTAAATGCAATCCTTTATGTCTTGAAACTCGCAAGTATTTAGTTGTCCATATTACAACATTTT
This sequence comes from Limnephilus lunatus, assembly GCA_917563855.2. Lineage (NCBI taxonomy): Eukaryota > Metazoa > Arthropoda > Insecta > Trichoptera > Limnephilidae > Limnephilus > Limnephilus lunatus. The sequence continues at coordinate 63,962,810 of OU830597.1, read as the reverse complement.
TAATTTCACAATGAAAAAATAAAACAATCAAACAAAAAAAGATGATGACAGTCTGATACCATTTTTAAAAACCCCCCATTTCAGGTGTTTCTGTTAATCCCAAAGAGTGATCACTATTCATGAGATATAAATATATAATTATTTTTACGAACAAACTTATAAAATCATATTTTAATGCATAACCAAGACCGTTAACGTATACATAGGTACCTTATTGAACAATTAATCCTAAGCAGAATTATCTTCTGGAATTTGTAGGAAATTTGACAGCTTCGACATGACCTTTTGAATCCTGAACTGCTAGACCCCAGAGAGTCAATAGAAATTGATTGGTATTTTTAAATGATTGATCAAACTCACAAAAAGTACGGAAAAACTGAGCCTAGTTCCGGTACACAGCTAAGCTCACGTCACATATCTATCCATCTCATTTATCTATTCAGTGGTTTACCATTACCAAAAAATCCAACAGTTTTTATCAACATGTTAGAAGAAACACATTTTCTATTTGATTGCGCCTAAATCTTCGATTGAAACTAAACAATTATTATCAGGTATACTTTTTCTTATCGTTAAACATTTGGTCGCTTGTATAAAGGGTCGTTAAGCTAGAATATCGCAAAGAATGCTCAGTCCAAAGTTGTGTTTTTTGATTTATGTTGCTCTGATTAAAGTTTTCCATGCAAAGCAAAGGAACCTACGTATTTGCTTGAGATTTCACCGCTATGATCTCTCAGGTCTTGCTGCTCGGATAACTTTGCAAAAATATTTACTTATCAAATAAAGAATGCCTTTGAACAACCGTATATTTTTCTTCATTGTTGGATGTTCTTTAATAAATTGTTATTTATCTACTATGTAGGCACGAGTAGCTTTATTTACTTAACCTTTAGTTTTTTAGAAGTCTGGGTTAACTTTATATTTGAAAATTTCAAAAATTATATTTCAAATTATTCTTAGCAGGAATAAAAAAATATGTTTTGCAAAATAACAAAAAAAAATTCTTTAGATACAAAATAAACAATTGTAAAACAGACGATGAATGAATGAACAAAACAATTTGTTGTGATGAATTAATACCTCGACTTTATGATAATAATGGAATAAAATTCCTAAAGATAAGACAAATATTATGCTTTGAAATTTTGTTCTATTTTTGTAACCTTCTTTTCTGAAAAGAGCTTTCTTTTTGTGTGAGCAATTTAAAAGTTCTTAATAATGTTGATATTTGTGAACAAGATTCGTCTGTCCAACCATCGGAAAGTTTGTATGATTTTGAACAAAACAACATAATATTGAACCCTGATGTGTTCAAAAAATCTGCATATTGACAATAATTCCCGAGCCACACGAGATCCGTATTTTAAGACTCGGTTCTCCCAAATCAGAATTCGCGATTCGGTTATTTCTACGATTAATACTTTGAAAACTTTCCTGCAGAGGTTCCATCGTCTCATTAAAATAAATAAAGAAATAAATGTTTTGCATTAGCGCCATCTGTTAAAATGACTGCAAAGTAACACGATTTTTATCAATATTGTTCATTGCTAAAGTCAGTAGTTTTATTGAAGAGCAATCCAATTCAGTTTGCTTTACGTGCCCATTTACAAAAAGGACGCGTAACACATGGCAGCATTTAGTTCGGTTTGTGCGTCGAGATTTGCGTTTTTTTCTCTATAGTCTTGAGCGCGTTTATTTTTTTCAATCACAAAAATAACCCAGTTCCAGATACTTTAGAGGGTATGCATCACGGACTTTATTTTTAAAAATGTAATCAGCTATCCGAATACAAAAAAAACATATACACCTTATAGATCGTTTTAGGGCAGCGTACAAACAAATGTGAAAAATTTTAAATTTTTCATTTACTTACAAACAAAGTTTCTGACGTCACGACATCGTCGCGTTTGTATAAGCACGTGTTTCAACATATCAGGGTTGTATTTCATCATCGTTGGCCCGCGGGTATTTTTTTTTTAATTTTAGTTCTATGTTTCTATATTAATTACGTGTTTCTTTTTGTTGAAAAAACACATCTTACAAAATCGAAAGAGATACCTATTATATTAACTCTTGAGCAATTTTGAAACGTTACTTTATAGATATTACCACCGCAACGACGATTAGCTATATTTCAATTCATCAGTACTTAATGAAAAAATATCGATAAACGATAGAGATACATTCCTATACCTTTTTTATTACTTACTGAGCACTCCCGCACACGTCACAGATTCCTACCCACCCTAACCCTAACACCTTTTCCTTCCCAGAACTTCCTCTCCTACCTTTCATAAAAATCCCCCCACACAGCATCCCCACAGATAATATAGGACTGAGGGGAATCATTTTCTTCAGGGCCTCTTGTGTGGAGATAATGAAAAAAAATACAAATACATGTACATATATATATATATTTAAAAAAAACTAAATTAATTAAGGTTTTTCTCATAAGGTTATCTATACAGGGTTTCCGGGGATAAAGTGTACAAACTTCAGGAGGAGATTCTAAATGACGGTAGAAGTAAAAATGACAACTTTTTTTCGAAATTTCAATGTTTTTTTTTCCTATATATTTAAGTAAAATAACATACTTTTTTATAAGCAAACAATTCATCTTTTTTACCCGAAAACAACCTAAAAACGTTAGAAATAAATTATTTACCTCTTTTACTTATACTATCATGTAGAATCACCTTCCTTGCATACTTTACCCCCAGACGCCTTGTATAAAAAATTATAATTCATCACAACCATTCAGAATCTTAACGACGTAAGTAAAGAAGTCGTGTATACAAATTGCGACTCGCGACCCATGTATTGGACGGACCTACTGTCGAATTTGCCCTATAAAAAAAGAAGAAGAAGAAAAATAATGTGGGAATCTTCACGACGTAAGTGAAGAAAGCGTGTAAATAAATATCCCCCACGGCACGACGTGGGGGATATTTTTTTTTTTTTTTTTTTTTTTTTTTTTTTTTATTAGGTTTGTCAACAGTGATTTACATGAAAGCTTTCACAGATACAATTACACTGAACCATGGTTGATGCTATCACTAATTAAAGACAAACACAACATTGATAACATAATACTTACATATATATACAATCATTCACACACACATACCATATATGTATTACAAAATTTTGAAACAAGTTTTTAGAACAATAATATTATAATATAAGTTTAAAGGTTTAGTTTATAAGTTTATATAACAATATAAAAAGGAGCTTTAAATCTTGTTAATAGACGATTTGAAGTTGGCCAATGTTGACATTGTCAAATTAATTGAATGTTTTTTATAAGCCTCATTAAAATTACGGCACATTCTTGATAAAGCTGAGTCATACCCCAGCTTAGTTCGATATTTTTTAATATTTAACGGAACATGATTTACAAGTCGTGAACCAATTCTAGAAACATTGAACCTGATTTGATGAAGTAGAAAAGGGCAGTTTATTAAACCATTAACAATTTTGAAAAAAAAATTTAAATCTGTATTTAGTCTTCTCTGTTCAAGGGTGCGTACATTGTAGAATTTTAGTCTATCGGTGTAGTGAGGAAGTGATCGAGCTCGCTTATCGGTATACGCTAGGTGGTACATAAAATGTTTTTGAACTCGCTCTATTCGCTGAATATGAACTTTGTAGGTTGGACTCCATACAGCACTTGCGTACTCCAACACGTTGCGGGTGAAGGAATTGTACAGCGTTATTTTTGATATAGGATTTTGAAAATGTTTACTATTTCATTTGATAAATCCTAGCATTTTCAAGGATCTAGAAATGATGTTGTCGATATGAGGTGTGAAAGTAAGTTTTTTATCAAATAATACGCCTAGGTCCCGAATGGTTGCGACTTCCTGGAGTTTAGTACCGTCGATAAAGTATTGAGTTGGAATAGGATTGTGTTTACGTGTAAAAGTTATGTGAACACATTTTAAAGAATTTAGAAACATTCTATTGTTGTTGCACCACTTTGAAACTCTGTTAATATCATTTTGGAGAAGTATTGAGTCTAGTGATGTATGAATAATTTTGAATATCTTACAATCATCAGCAAACAACAAAATTTCAGAATCCAAAATAACATTGCACAAGTCATTTATAAAAACAAGAAATAAGATTGGGCCCAAATGGGACCCTTGCGGCACTCCAGATGGCACTTCTAATCCTCTTGACTCATAGCCATCAAATACTACTCTCTGTATGCGGTCAGTTAGATAGGAGTAAAACCAGTTTAGCAAGGTACCATGAACACCCATTTGTTTGAGTTTACGAATTAATAATCTGTGATTTACTTTATCGAAGGCCTTACTAAAATCTGTGTAGATTGTGTCTATCTGTTGACCTCTATCGACAGCTTCGGTTAAGGTATTGACATAGCAAAGTAAATTAGAGGATGTTGATTTCTGGGAGAGAAAACCATGGAATTGGATGAACGTACAGTCGAATTCTCCCTAGCGGGCCTGAAGATTCGACCTTTCCGCCGCGTTCATTTTGATTAATTCTGAAGAACGTGTTAAGATGTTTCTAAATGTTTCCCTCCCGAAGTTATTAATACATCGTCTAGAAAAATAAAATCTGGTGTTTACCGTTTACTTTATATTTGAAAAAATCGGGTTATAAAGTTTTAAAATCGTTGTATGTAAAATATATTAATGGTAACGTATTTTTTTTATTAATCTAAAATATAAAGAACTTACATCCCAGGGTATCGGTTTGAATAAAAAAGTTATTTTAGTTACGAATTCGCCGGAAATGATTAAAATGTGAGTTTTGAGCAAACAAAAATTATTAGGGTTGTGTACCGCCTTAAAAAGAGAAGACTTATAAGAAGACTTTTTGTATTTATTTATTTATTAATTTAAACAATTCATTAATAATTATAAAGAGTAATATAACATTTATGCATCATAAAATAACATTCCAACATTTTTTATGATGATCTCGAAAAAGCAGTTTCTGTATTTATGTGTGGAGGGGACATTATTTATTCACATGGGTAAGAATTTTTTTTTTTACTACAAGTACTATTTTGAATAGTTTAAGTTATCAGTGAACTTTCAATTTAACAGATTTTAACATTTTAGATTTAACAGTAAGATTTCCAAATCCGAATCCGAAAGGAGAATGGTCCGATATGGATTGCAGTTGGCTTACAAAATAGAAAATGTCGACGATGCGTCTTTCTTCTCCTCCTTCGACTGCATCATTTTTACCTAGAAAAGCAAAAGCAGCATTAAAATGGATACCGATTTATGAAAAAATAGAAATTAAAATGGATATCGATAATGATTTGCATGCCAATATCATTATAAGTATAGACTTTTTAATATCTGTATTACAGATTTTTTTTTCGAATAAAGCGGATGTTTTTTCACATAAAGCATATAGTTTGTAGATTAGTAATTCACCTCATCGGAACATATGTTTTTTCGTTAGTAAAATAAAATACATATATTAGTTTAGTGAAATAAATCACCATATAATACCAATTGTAAATGCTTTGTGAAAGACCTCTCCGGCCGATGAGTTTCTTCTTAAGATGTTTTTTTTTGTTCATGTATACGCGTGCTTCAGATTTACTGTAATAAAAAATTAAGTTAACAATTTTTTTTTTCACAACACGATAGTTTTATCGAAAATCTTAAATCCATTTAACCTTCCTACATTATGTACATTGTCCTCAGCAGGTACGTTATCCCGTTGTTCGTGGAAGCTAGAACAAAATAAAATCGTAGATTATAATACATTTCAAGAAGAGACCTTTTAAATAAAAGCGAAGGACTTAAATGATTTTATTGTTACCTCAGTGCTTCAACATATTTACAAGATGTGGACATAACGTTCTGCAGTTGAGTATATTCACATCTGAAACATAATAACAGAGTTTATTTTAGACATCCCTGAGACTAATGTGTGGTAAAATCATGTTTGATCGTGTGAGAAATGTGGAGGTCCGCAAAGAATGTAAGGCTGATGTAATTCCCTAAAGTTTGAGATGCACCCCTGGAAACCGATGCTCTTGAATACATTGGTCAAAACGCAGCGTGCCGCCGGCAGTATGCATCCACCGAGTAAAAATGTATTATTAAATGTACGAAATCATCGATAGATCGGAGATCTGACCAGGACGCTTTCTACATATTCTAGGTACTTACATAGTTATTATACATATTACTTATCTTATAAGGAAAGCACTATTATACTACAAGATATTATTAGTTGCTTGTTGCTTCCGAGTATGTTTCATTATGAGTTGTCTGGTCACCGTTCTAACGATGTAAAGATATGAGATGTAAAAGTTTGCAAAGACGATTTCTCATTATCTATTTACCAATTTCTGATGTTGAGGTTGAATCTTTTGTAAAGTATTTCAGATTAATATTTTTTAAATTAAAAATATTTAAATAGGACATATACTTACCATTTTTGAACGTACCTAAACATGCAGATTGAAAATGATGCAACTACCAACGGCATAATAATTCATTGTACTGGGTAGATTCTAACTAAAGCAATTCTGTACTCTGGCAACGTTCTAATTAAATATTTTCCATTAAAATATGACGAAAAAAAATATTTTACATAATATTGAACCGCAAATAAAAAAAAGTTAAATAGATTACGAAAATTCGTCCTTGCAAACTTTTAGAATATGGAAAGGCGACGTTAGAACTCTATCAAAACTACAAATACAAAAATACGTGATATTAGAACCTTGTAAATTAAATGCAGGTTGATTTTTTGATTTTATTTCCTAACTATCTACTAACTGTCAAAAATAGAACACAGATGGTTCTGAAAATTATTTTGGTTACAAATGAGCAAAAGAAACGATTTTACATTCAATGGTCATTTAAAAAAAAAGTAAATTAATTAAAAAAGCTTAGCCGGGAATTTCAGTTTCCGAAGCATTGGAAATATATTTATTTCCCAAAGTACGCATTCTGTAAAAGATAAAACAATAACTGTCACCTTTGTTATATAATACACAAATAAATTGAAAATTATTTTGTTATAATAAGTATTACATAATACTAAAAAATACGAGTACTTTATTAATAAAATAAAAATTTTATTTTCTCTTCTCACCTTATAGAGTCCATCATACGTTTTCGATATAATGTTTACGCTTAGAAATACGACTTTTTTGTTTTGTTCTTCCCGTTTTCGTAAACAATATTATTATTTTGGTACGTGTATAAATCACGAAACGTAGGACTACACGTCTGTATAGCGAGCTGTCTGGACAGCGAATGACGAATATTTGAAAGGCACATAGGTTACACGCGCGTTGAAAAGAGATGGCCTGTAAAAATGATCTTTAGAATTAAAAAACGTAAGCGCCTGTTGGTAAAATATTTAATTAATCACGGTTTATTTAAAAAAGAGCAAAAATCTCACGATAATTCACTTTAGTTTTATTTAAAGAAACATAGTGAATTTTTTCATTGACATAACTTTTAAAATAATGGAAAGAATCGTGTAAATCATAATTTTCGGAGTATACTTTGCGATTAATTTCTACCGAAGGAATTTTATATAATTTGCGTTTTGGCGCGATAAACCACTAGATAATATCTTCAACAATAACATATATTTTTTTAAGAGCTCAAAAACTTCAAATGTTTAAGGGAGGTTTGCAAGAAATCGGTAGAAATTCGGAAAATCGCCTCTTAAGCCAGGATAACTAGCTACCGTGCCAGCGTCCTATTCTGTCAAAATCCTGGCTTACTATCCTGGCTTGGTACGAGCTAGAGTAATTTACATAAAAAAACATGATGTGCAAATCAAATATAGGGGGGCGGGGAAGGGTGGAGAAGGGTTAGGAGGAGGGTGGCGTGGGGAGGGGAGGGATGGGGGGAGAGTGGGGGAGGGGATGAGGGGGGGGGGGGCTAAGTGGAGTGGGTAAAGGTGGAGAAGGCGCTGTGGGAACCCCCCTAATACTATGCGAGCGAAGCCGGGGGCAAAAGCAAGTACGAAATAAATTAAATCACAAGGCATGTTGAAAAAAAGCATTAATAAAATAAAAAGCATTAAAAATAATACTTTGACTCGGTGTCGGATATTTTTAAAGACAGTAATATACAACCTTCATATATGTCCAGAAAATATCATGGTTGTACGAAATTCAAATTGTGTCTAATTTTTCTCAAAAAAATGTCAACATAATTTATGTTTGTATAATATATTTTTACCTCACGTACCTATCTACAGTTTTTACTTATATTTATGTAAATTAAATTCTGGTATGATCGGTATCAATGGTTTGAACCTAGAGTGATAATAGAAAGTATATCAATTAATAACTGGATCAATTAATAACGTTGACATAATAATACATCAGATATAATCAGCGGTCTGAGAAGATATTCCCCGGGGAAGGAGTCGCGCGTCGGGATAAATCCAACACGATTTCGTTACTTCAGGCCCGCTGCCGATCGTCAATCATCCCTCACCTCCCCTCTAGACCTCCCCCTCCTTCTCCCGGGTCGCACCTCTAATTTGTTTTCCAATAATTATTGTCAAACGGAAAATATGATTCGTAATTGACTGAGCGTGGCGAAGTCCATTTTTAACTCGGCCGTCCGGCGTTTCGTCTTTTTTTTTAAATTTGTTTGTGCGTTCCTATACATGATGATGGCCGTTTTAATGGATCAATAAATATTATTTTTACTTGGACTTTACAATTACGATACCTGCCTTCAATACACGGCCCAGGCTCTCATATTATTATTTTATTTTTAATTTAATATTTTACGGTGCTCCAGATATTTTGTCCGGGTTAAATCTTTCCCAAATGAAAGACTAAACCCTTCCACACACTTTTCCACAAATGAATATCTAGTAAATTCACGCAATGTAAGTGCACTATATAAGTATAATAAATACAAAACAATACAAGAACAACAAGTCAATCCACCAGAAACATAATGGGGAAATATTTCACCGACTCCAGATATTTTCATATCAGAGGGTTCGGCTCTGATGAAATCCTAACTTGTCCGATAAATCCTACTGATCCCTCAATATAAATATTTAAAAAATCTTTCGTAATCCTACGTGTATTTAAAATGACCGACTTTTGCATTTTTATACATAAATTTTTTGACACATCTAACACGCCTAAATTTTGAATGAGAGAGCTAGATATAATGCCAGTAGCCGAAATAACAAATCGTAATATTTTTATAGACTGAAAATGCCAAATTCTTTTAATCTCATTTCCTAAATCTGTATATTTTCTTATTTTTTCAGAAACAGTTTTCGGAATATTACAAGAATTTGGAATAGCGACATCAATGATATAAGTTATTTTTTTAATTTTGTCATCTAAAACTATATCGGGTCTATTATAACTAATTGTTCTGTCTGTTAGAATAGTTTTATCACGATAAATTTTATAAAATTCATTTTCTAAAAATGAATTTGGTTCATATTCATAATATGGTACATTACGGCAGTCAATCAAGTTATGTTTCATTACCAAACTTTGGTGAATTATTTTTAAAACTTGATTGTGCCTAAATGTATACTCGGACGGCGCTAATACAGAACTTCCCGATATAATATGTTCTATAGCATAGCTACATCTATGCATAACAAAGATTTCAGAAAGTTTTGGCAAAAAACTTCAACTATCCTGAAAGCCAAGAGCAAAGTTCCACTATGTGTCAACAACATCACGGGGGATGAAAACATAGCTAACGAATTTAGAGACTTTTTTTCTTTAAGCGAGGATCAAGGAGATACCACGAAACCTTCGATAACGACATGTCCACCTGCGGCCAATGACGACCTGGTCATGAATGTTACTCCTGAAATGATCGAAAGCGCAATTAAGCAAACCGCCCACGGTAAAAGTCCAGGGTACTACGCCATTGGTATTGAGCACATAAGATACGCAGGAGATCAACTTCATACTATTCTAGCTGCCCTGTACTCAAGCCTCTTAAGACACACACATATGCCGATGGACATGAGCCAAACTATTATCGTACCAATCCTGAAATCCAATCAGCTGGATGCTTCGATATTAGGAAATTACCGACCGATTTCCTTGGCGACAATGCTTTCGAGACTATTTGAAAAAATCTTATTCGCGCTAGTCAAAGAAAAACTATTTACCCTGGATAACCAATTCGGCTTCAAGAGCGCCTCATCAACTGATATGTCCATTTATGGGGTAAAACAAACAATAGCCTACTACAAAAAAAGAAAAACCACCGTTTATGTGTGTTTTCTGGACCTAAGCAAGGCCTTTGATCGTGTTTCCCATAAATTATTGTGGGAAAAACTCATAAAACGAGAGGTTCCAGCAGCAGTGGTCAATATGCTGGCTATTTGGTACGGACAACAGGAAAATCACATCCAATGGGCAGGAGCTTCTTCAAGACCTTTATTCCTTAAAAGCGGAGTCAGGCAAGGGGGAAATATGTCTCCAATTCTATTTAATGTTTACATTAACGACCTCTTACAAGAGTTGAACGATACTCGAATCGGTTGTCATATCTGCGGACAAGGCAGTAATAACATTAATTACGCGGACGACATGGTGCTGCTTGCACCTTCGATTAAAGCGATGAGACGACTTGTGCAAATATGCGAAGAGTATGCAAACTCTCATAACTTGTTGTACAATTCTAAAAAGTCAGTCATCGTTGCTTTCAAATACAATAAGGAGCCATTAAATATTCCTCCAATATATCTAGAAGGAAACAAACTGCTTGTGGCCGCACAGGTTAAGTATCTAGGACATATCCTAACCGAAGACATGAAGGATGTAGAAGATATGGAACGACAAAGAAGAGCAATTAACATACGGGCCGGAATGCTCTCAAGGCGGTTCTACCACTGTAGCGATGACGTCAGAAAATTACTCTTCAAGACATACTGCACCGCCCTGTACACATCTGAACTGTGGACGCAATACCCAGCAGCGCAATGGGACAAACTGAGGGTGTGCTACAACAATGCATACAGGCAACTTATGCAACTACCGAGGTTCTGCAGCGCCTCCACGATGTTCACCGAAGGGAGGGTGTACTCATTCCCAGCCTTACTTCGCCACCGACTAGCCAGCTTCTGGAGCAGGACACGGAAATCAACCAACATCATTGTCGTGGCTGCATCCGAGTGGCTCAGTTCCCCACTAAATGAGCGATAGATGCAGATGATGGGGCGACCTCCCTGATAGACGATAAAAATATATATATATATATATTTTTCTTTTGTATTCTAATTTCTGTTTAATTTTATTTTATTTTTAATTTTATGGTTATTTCTTTTGTTATTTATGTTCAAATTTTATTTTCATTAGGTACCTACCTAATAATATGATTTTTTATTTACTCCGTATGTAATATTTAATCTTTGCAAGTATAATTGCTTCCTAAAATTTTTAGTATTAATGACTCTATCTTGAATGGCAAGCATAAAGCCTTCTATTTCTGCGCTCAACTCTCCAATACTCAACCATTTGTTTGAAGAAAATTTGTCAACATATGTTTGGTTGAGGTAGTTGAAATGTTTTGCGTGAAGAATTTTATTTGACCAGGAATCTAATAATATGGCAGACTGGGATTGCACTACCCTCCCAGTCTTGCTGGAATAAAAACTTAAATAAATAAAAAAATAAAAATAAATATAGTTTCCGGAAAAGCCAAACATTTTCTACATAAATCATCAATTTGATTTGCATCTTTGCAAGTATAATTGCTTCCTATAATTTTTAGTATTAATGACTCTATCTTGAATGGCAAGCATAAAGCCTTCTATTTCTGCGCTCAACTCTCCAATACTCAACCATTTGTTTGAAGAAAATTTGTCAACATATGTTTGGTTGAGGTAGTTGAAATGTTTTGCGTGAAGAATTTTATTTGACCAGGAATCTAATAATTCCTGGTTGGTATTTATAAGAATGCTGGCATATTTATTATAGTATTACGGTGCTCCAGATTTTATGTCCGTGTTAAATCTTTCCAAAATGAAAGACTAAACCCTTCCACACACTTTTCCATAAATGATTATCTAGTAAATTCACGTAATGTTAGTGCACTATATAAGTATAATAAATACAAAACAATACAAGAACAATACGTCAATCCACCAGAAACATAATGGGAAAATATTTCACCGACTCCAGATATTTTATTTATTTTTAGTATTTTTATTTAATAATTTTTATTATTATTATTTAATTATAACGGTACTCCAGATTTTATGTCCGGGTTGAATTTTTCCCAAATGAAAGACTAAACCCTTCCACACACTTTTCCACAAATGAATATCTAGTAAATTCACGCAATGTAAGTGCACTATATAAGTATAATAAATACAAAACAATACAAGAACAATACGTCAAACCACCAGAAACATATTGGGAAAATATTTCATCGACTCCAGATATTTTCTTATCAGAGGGTTCGGCTCTGATGAAATCCTAACTGGTCCGATAAATCCTACTGATCCCTCAATATAAATATTTAAAAAATCTTTCGTAATCCTACATGTATTTAAAAAGACCGATTTTTGCATTTTTATGTACAAATTTTTTGACAAATCTAATACGCCTAAATTTTGAATGAGAGAGCTAGGTATAATGCCAGTAGCCGAAATAACAAATCGAAATATTTTTATAGTCTGAGAATGCCAAATTCTTTTAATCTCATTTCCTAAATCTGTATATTTTCTTATTTTTTCAGAAACAGTTTTCTGAATATTACAAGAATTTGGAATAGCGACATCAATGATATAAGTTATTTTCTTAATTTTGTCATGTAAAACTATATCGGGTCTATTATGACTAATTGTTCTGTCTGTTAGAATAGTTTTATCATAATAAATTTTATAAAATTCATTTTCCAAAAATGAATTTGGTTCATATTCATAATATGGTACATTACGGCAGTCAATCAAGTTATGTTTAATTACCAAACTTTGTTGAATTATTTTTAAAACTTGATTGTGCCTAAATGTATACTCGGACGGCGCTAATACAGAACATCCCGATATAATATCCGATATGAGATTATCCATTTCTGGATAATCTCATATCTGAACTCAAAAAATGTAGTGATTTCAAACAACAAATATTGATGGGGGATATAAATATAAACACATTTGGAAATATACACAGACAATGTCACGATTACATGTGCGCCATGGCAGAAAACAACTTTGCAATATATATTAAAGTTCCTACCAGGGTTCAAAATAATAGCATGTCATGTTTAGATCACATAAATACCAGAAATATTATGGCTTCCAATGCATTTGTTATACACAATACAATAACTGATCACTATACAACAGCAATAAGCATTTCAAATACATCTCTTAAAAAACAAGTAAACACTAAACAGTTCACATCATCCATATGCTATGAGGGATTAATTAAAGATCTAAATGAGGAAACATGGCAAGATGTATGTGGAGTGACTGATGTTAACAACGCACTCAACTTATTTATTAACAAAATCAACATGCATATAACACAAAATTCAAAAGATAAACTTATTGCACATAAAAAAAAAACTTACTCCTTGGATTAGCAGAGGTATTGTAAAAGCTATACACAAAAGAAATCATTTACACAAAGTGGCGACCAAAGATCCACAAAACACTCTCAAAGAACAGAATTACCGTAGGTATCGTAACATTTGTAAAGATGTTATACGTAATGCAAAAGAACGGTACTATAAGCATCAACTCGACCGAGATCCATCTAGTAAAAACATGTGGAACATCGTTAAACAAATTACCAATACTAAGCACACAATTGACCCTAATATTAATGAACTCCTGATTGGAAACACAGCCACCACTGATTCGGGCATAATTGCTTCCCACACTAACCAATACTTTACGGCGGTGGGGTCTAACCTTGCGGAAAACATCCTAAGTGTCACCAAGGAAACTGAAGATTCACTGGCATCGGCAATAGAAACAAAACATAATTCTTTTTCCTTTCAATTTTCACCTACGACAAATGAAGAGGTTTTAAAAATTATTGACAATCTCAATAATACACATTCGAAAGGTCCTGACGGTCTTAACACTCATATACTTAAAATTATTAAACACAATATTGCATCACCTTTATCGAACATCTTCAATAAAAGCTTTTCTTCAGGGGTTTTCCCCGACCATCTAAAAAAGTCTTTAGTGGTACCGATCTACAAAAGTGGACCTAAAAACCAAGTGGGCAATTATAGGCCAATATCCCTGTTAAGTGCTATCTCAAAAATTATAGAAAAAATATTTAAAAATAGATTAAGTAATTATGTAGAGAGCCGAAAACTTTTAAGCAAAAATCAGTTTGGCTTTCGGCCGGGGAGGGGAACGGACGATGCTATAGCGCAACTTACAGAACATATTTCTAGAAATATAGATCGCGGAAAGAAAAACATTGCACTGTTCTTAGACTTAGCCAAGGCTTTTGATACGATTTCACATAAATTACTCCTCAAAAGATTAAAAAATATTGGCATTGTAGGAATGCCCTACGAATGGTTAAAGAGTTACTCAACAGGTAGAAGCCAGCAACTCAAATTGGGAAAAATAGTAAGTAATTCACTAGACACTAACTTTGGGGTACCGCAAGGAAGCACATTGGGACCTCTTCTATTTATAATCTACATAAATGAGTTATGCGACCTAAAAGTAGGCGGAAAAATTATTACATTCGCTGACGATACGGTAGCTATATTTGACGGAGACGACTGGACTCAAACACATAAACATGCTGAAAGTGGAATCAATGCGATAAAACAATGGCTTGACAAAAATCTACTTACATTAAATATAGCTAAAACTAAATACATAAGATTCAGTTCAACTATAATAGGACAACCTAGTACATCATACACAATAAAAACACATAAGACTAACTGTAATTCCGATAATATTGATTCTTACTGCAACTGTGAAGCTTTGGAGAGTGTGAAAAACATCAAATATCTAGGCGTTATTATAGACAATCATCTTAAGTGGAAATTTCACATCGACAAACTTTCAATAAGGGTAAGAAAATTGATTCATGTATTCTTTGTATTACGAAACATAATCAAACAACAAGACTTAAGAAAAATATATTTCGGATTATGCAACCCCATCTTAACGTATGGTTGTATTGGTTGGGGAGCGTCAGGTAGAACAATTTTAGATCCATTAGTGAAGGCCCAGAAATCCATAATTAGAGTCATTATGCGTAAACCCTATAGGTTTTCTAGCGATCAGCTCTACAAAAAATTTTATGTACTTGATGTTCGTCAAAACTATATAAAAAAGGTTATTATCCACGTACATAAAAATGTAGAAAATCTTAAGCAAATTGACCATAAATATATAACAAGAAGTCACACCAGAAAGGATCTCGTGGTCCCAGGGAGCAATTCGGCAAAGTTTCAAAAGACATATACATATCTGGGACCGAAATTGTATAATAAAATCCCACCAGAATTAAATATTAAAACATGTAAAATGGCATGCATCGGTACAATAATAACTAAATGGTTGATAGACTTAGGTAGGATTGAGTCTGAAAAATTATTAAATAATGTCATTTAAAACTTAAAATTACACATGGCTAACTATTTATGGCACAATCAGTAAAAACTTAGTATAGTATATTTAAACTTAGTATATGTATATTTAATCTACAAAAAAAAAAAAACAATATTTTGTTTTTTCTTTTTTTTTACAGAAGACATTTTTGGCATTTTTCACCAGCATTTGGTTCCTTAGAACAGGCAATCTGCCTAGCTAGGAACTAATAACGTACAAGACATAATAACACTTGTACACATTTTAATATCTACAGTTATTTGAAATATTATTATTATTATGTAATTTTGCTGTATAAATGTAACTAATGTAATAAAAAAAAAAATATATATATATATATATATGTTCTATAGTTTCCGGAAAAGCCAAACATTTTCTACGTAAATCATCAATTTGATTTGCATCTTTGCAAGTATAATTGCTTCCAATAATTTTAAGTATTAATGACTCTATCTTGAATGGCAAGCATAAAGCCTTCTATTTCTGCGCTCAACTCTCCAATACTCAACCATTTGTTTGAAGAAAATTTGTCAACATATGTTTGGTTGAGGTAGTTGAAGTGTTTTGCGTGAAAAATTTTATTTGACCAGGAATCTAATAATTCCTGGTTGGTATTTATAAGAATGCTGGCATTCTCGTCGTATAAATTTAATGGCGAAATATTTCTATCTGCCTTGCAAATTATTTTGTGCATTTCTGAACTATCAGCTTTTCTATGGAAAAAATTTCTTAGCATTTCTACCTGACTATGTTTTAAAGATTATTTTATTAGTTATTTTGGCTATACCTTGTGATGATCTCGCCTTTAGGCCTACGAAATAATTCTTTTAAAATTGAGAGATCGATTTAGAAATATATTTAATTTTGTAACAGGGTATGGTTTCAGAATACAATTCTCTGTTCCAACTCTTAAGGGTGATTTATGAAACCGGGCCATTACTAGGAAAAACACGTGTGCCAAAATACTTTGGTTGGAGGAGGAATCCTAATGGATATTTCAGGTTCATTATCAAGTCAGGGGCGGCCGATGGATATTTGCCCGAGTGGTGACTGACTTTAACGCGAGCAGATTGGATTTACGAAACAATTATCTGGTGAATTTTCTATGGCAGTAGGAAATTGAAAATTAGTCAATAAGGATTGCTCGTTGGTGCATTTAAATATACTAGCGCGACGCGCCGATTACGGGTTGAAATATTTGACATATTTGTCAAAATAAGATTGCAGAATTCGTTAAATAGTGACGCACGCAGAAAGAACGAAAACGTGTACAGACAATGCTTATATAATGTTATTATATAACCAATAAAGTCGACGCAAGTAATTAGGATGAGTAGTGAATTGAAGTGCGCCACTGAGCTCTTCTTTTAAGCGCTATTGGGATAATTTATGACTCCGGCGCAGACAAAATTAGTTTGTATTCTGTTATCTAAAGGTTACACACAAAAAAAATAGCAAACATGAAAGTTGCACTGATTTCTTGGAATTTGGGACCTAATGTGACAGAACACTATTAAAACGATTGAAATATGCATATTGGGAGATGTGTTTATCACTTAAGATTTGAAGAAGTGGCTAATATATTATTGAAACCACACAAGTAGATGGGGGGGAGTCAGGGGGCAGAGAGTTGGAACAGGATAGTCGGGGTAGAGAAGTGTTAGAGGACGGTCGGGGAGAGATTCTGGAGACGGACGGTCTAGATAAATTTCATCGAGGTTGAACGCGGTAGAATAATAACTCAGGTGCGCGTAAACGGGAATAATTCATTTAATTAAAGGAAAATAGTCCACGCGATTGAGGACAGTGAAGGTTGAGAATTAAGATCGTCAAGTTCTGAGAGTCGCGAGGAGACCAGCTCGGTGCTTCTAAATCATTTTAATTAAACAAAGAATAGTTCGTCTTTATTAAACAAAAAGAGTCCACGCGAATAAGGAAGACAGAGATTGCGGCTTGCGAGTTCATGAAGTTAAATAATATAATTTGTAAATTAAGGCGGTCAATGTTAATTTAATATCAATACAAAATGCACTTTTGGGGCGTTTGTCAGGGAGGATAAAATTTAATACAAACCGACGCGAAAGTTAGACCGAAATAATAAGTGCTTTAATTAGTGATTAATCAATCAGTGCACGAGGGATGCTGGTTTTGGATTGTGATTCGTGCATGTCAAGGTTCGTGTGCATGAGAGGGGTAAGTTTGACAAATTGAATTAATTATTAACAACATTAATGTTTGGATTTCGTACAAACTAGGGTTAAAACAATAGAATCATCATTACTCCCGAGTATTTTAATTGGTTATAATTGTTCGTCTAGCTTGTATTTTTCTAGATTTTAAACATGTATTATAGTTATATAGCGCCTTGAGGTGTTTTCCATAAAATCGGTGCCATGTGGATCGTTCAAATATTAGTATTATTATTATGGCTGCTTTAATGGGGCCTTTAATAAGGAACCATGTCATCTGAGTCGGATGATTTAATCGGAAAATTATAACGGTAACATTTGAAAGCTATCGGGTAATTATCGGTAATCGTAAAAAAAGGAGCGTTCCCTCCGTAAGTCGATCCGGAGCTGCTTGATGTTGACCGGCGACGATTCTTGAGACAATACCGTTGTAAAAATAATAATTTGGGGTTCAATGAACTAAAATACTATTTGAAGCACAAAAGACGCTTTCGGGCAATAAATCTTAGACGAGAGACTTCATTTAAAAGACGGGATTTTGAAACCACAAAACAATAATAAAATCCTTTAAAAGTGCTTTGTTGGTGATCTAGAAAACTAGGTTACTGGGTATTCTCCAATACATAACGGGTACCAAAATACATGGGTATAGAATGTAGGTATAAATTAGTGTGTAAAGCGCCTTTGAGGTGATAATCATTATTTTCGAGTCTCGCAATAATGTTTTAAACGTAGCTATGGGACTATATTCAGGAAGGGTTTTTTGAAAAGGCATTGGGTAATTTAACAGTTTATAGAATGGTGCGTAGCATGGGCATCTTTGCTTACTAACAAAATCTGACATAATTAAATTCCCACTCCTAAAAATTTCCCATATCTTATTCCAAATTTTAGGTATCACGACAAGTCTATTACATAGGACTATACATAAAATTATCGTATAATCCTCACCTTTTGGTTTACGCTTAGGTAGGTATATTTCATTCGATATTCGATTTAGCAAAAACTTTCACATTGTCGGTTGAATGAAGCCGTCGGTAGGTATTCATATTTTAAGCGTAATGCGTTATATCCACCTACATAAGTAGCAAAAGTTCTCTTAACTCCCTCACACTAGGAATAGGGATCATCCAGCATCAGGGTGGGATTGTACTCTGGACGAAAGCGCAGCCGGGGAAATAGAAGAGAGGGAAGCCAGATTCACGACCTGGTGCCTTTCATTCTTGGACCCAGCACCCTGGACGCCGAGCTTGACCTTCCTTCTTTGAGCTGATTTTTGAGCTTGAGGTTGGGGTACGCCTATCGTAGAGCATATGCCCGTAACACATATAGGGGAAGGTCCCAAGTTACGCTTGTGTATGTTATGCGAGAGGACGTATTTTTCATTCAAATCAAATACCGATGATCATCGCGATTGCAGGCTGGCGCATGTTTCTGTAACGTGCTTAGAAAAAACGTAATCAATATTTCTACTGGTTCGACGTTTCTTTGTTGGAATCCAGATAAGTTTTCTTAACTCCCTCACACTAGGAATAGGGATCATCTAGCATCAGGGTGGGAATGTACTCTGGACGAAAGCGCAGCGGGGGAAATAGAAGGGAGGGAAGCCAGATTCACGACCTGGTGCCTTTCATTCTTGGACCCGGCACCCTGGAAACCGAGCTTGACATTCCTTCTTTGAGCTGATTTTTGAGCTTGAGGTTGGGGTACGCCTATCGTAGAGCATATGCCCGTAACACATATAGGGGAAGGTCCCAAGTTACGCTTGTGTATGTTATGCGAGAGGACGTATTTTTCATTCAAATCAAATACCGATGACCATCGCGATTGCAGGCTGGCGCATGTTTTTGTAGCGCGCCTAGGAAAAACGTAATCATTATTTCTACTGGTTCGAGGCGGCGTGCTGGACGGAGAACGGGACTATTGAGGACATGAGTGACTGCCAAGGCGAGGATCGGTGACATCAAAATCTTCCTTAATTAAATTCATACATCGCCAGATCAGAGGAGAGAGCGGCCCCACCGATCTCCTGACATTGCCGATTGTCTAATCAACTTCGGTTTAATGTTTATGCCGGTGCTTTAGGAGTAAATGGAACTCAAGTCATCGGCATGCTGAAGAACTTCAAAATCATCATCATCATCATCAATCCAGAGTAGGATGTCACGATCTAAAACCTCGTGCCACCCACGCATTTCCTGAACAGTTCCTGACATCGGCTATCACGCCATTAATCGGAGCAGACCCTCATATCAAACGGTATGAGATGACCTTTCATCATCATCATCAACACATTTATAATTTGACGGCGTATTAGTCGATATTATTCCCATTACCACTCTATGATCCAGAAACACACATCAAATTCTTTCCCGACAGAAGGCAAAACATGTCGATTTTCATTCGTCGCTTGCGACCTTAACATTCTCCGGAGGCGTTGGAATTGGAAGCTGATTCGGCGGTCTATGACCATCACCTTATCAGTTGGGCTATGGAGGAGTCCAATTATTTAAACAGCACATGTTCTGTCTCATGTTAATCCAAAATACCTACCCGTAGAGTCAAATTAACAAAATAAAACAAGCTAGCTAACTAACAAACTGCATCTAGCACTGTAAGTGTAGAATTATTGCAATCCGTACTGCTTTGAGTGTAAATCTTTTGTTAGAATATACATAAATGTCAAATTATTTTCATGATAGCATTTTATAGGGCCGCAGAGAGTACGCGACATCGCATCGAAAGGTAGGATCTTCTCTATTCGCCGTTTGAATGTAAATTTATATATTAGATGCTAGGAGGGAAAATGCAGATTACTTCAATAAAATTAGTCGTCGATGAGCGTAGGTGTATAACAGGTGCTAGGGGAGGAAGCTGGATGAATATAGATAGATAATTAGTTAATTTTCAAGCTAGTCAGACTCAGTCATTGTTATTCGAAGCCTTGCAAATTGTAACACGCCATACCTAAAAGAACAAGGGTTTACCACAAATAAATTATTAATTAAATTGGATTAACTATACCAAACCACTAAAACAAAAAAGTACACAACGTTGTGGGGTTAATTACAATTGATTAATTGAGAACATCTCGTCACGTTTGCATAAAAGTATTACGTGATGGGGTTGAAAAGGCGCTGCAAAAGGAATGCAGGGGAGAGTCGCGAGAACGGGCGAGCTACGAGCTTTTAAAGGCCGAGCGGGGTAGCTGTAGCAATGTAGCAGCATTTGGAAATCAAAAGATAGGTTTACTTCGTAGGGGGGGGGGGTTTATCACAACCTCTACCTCCTAAATTTCTCGGTTAATTAATTCGTTCTTTTTTATTATATTTATTTAATATTTTTTATTATTTTTATTTATTAATTTTTATTTTAGTAATTTGTACATTTAAGTTTACAAATTACTAATCAAATATAATATTCAATATTACAATCAACATATTTTCCAGTTTTATGTAGCTCCTACAATACATCTTGAAATTTCCAATCCCTTTGTACAGTAAACTGTTCTGCATATTCGCTTTGTCCTTTTTATGAAGCCTGATTTCCTTGCACGTCCTTGTGTTATATCTACGAATATAATTTTATTTGAGAAGTGTTTTGGTAAAAAGTTGTTTATTATTGTTTGCATAAATATCATCGTATTCAAAGTCAGTATCTGTTTCACGTTTAACCAATTTAGTTCCTGTTAATTTTATTTACTTTTGTAAATCTATTTCGCCGAAGTATTATTCTCACTACCCTGTTTTGGAGAATTTGAAACATATTTTGTTTTCGTTCGTTATACAGGAAAGGGATCGTTGAGCAGTAGTAAAAATGTGGAGCAATAGTGATTGCAGTTTTAATAGAAAGCTTTTGCCGAATTCTTCCCAAAAAGAAATCTTTTTCCCAATTTTCTTTTGTGTTTATTTTTTTCTTTATTAATAATTTTTTTGGTAGATACGAAAATTGGTATAATTTTACAATACATACAAGTTTTTAATATAAATATTTAAAAAGTAAAGAATAATACAATTATCAGATTCACCAAAAAAAATCCCACATAGGCATCGCCAGTTCGTTGGTGTTTTTAAAACAGTTAAAATTTTACGCATAAACATACATACCTTTGTAGATATTAAAACATTAAATTAAATAAACAAAAATAAAATTAATGTTTACTGAATTACAATTCAAACGACATGTTAATAAAGATTAAAAATTTAAGTTAC
Source organism: Limnephilus lunatus (assembly GCA_917563855.2). NCBI lineage: Eukaryota > Metazoa > Arthropoda > Insecta > Trichoptera > Limnephilidae > Limnephilus > Limnephilus lunatus. Next base: position 63,940,837 of record OU830597.1, on the reverse strand, counting down.
CTACATCATCAGGTCAGATGTTACAGCAGGTCAGATGTTACAGCAGGTCAGATGTTATAGCAAGTAAATGTTTGTATCAATGGTATTTATCCATGACTTTATCACATTTTTATATTTGCTGAAGGAGGATATATTTTTACATTCAATTTCTGTAGTCTTATAGAGAGCATTATACATTTTTGGTGTAATAAAATACGCATGTCTTTGCGCAAGTCTAGTTTTACACAGTGGAACTTCAAGTACATTATTTAACCTATTACTCAATCGGTTTTCGTTTTTTGTAAAAATAATATTTTGAGAAAATATATATTTTAAACATTGTAAACAGTAAATTTTTCTTATCTCTAACAATCCAGCTTCAGCATGCTTGTTGAAAGTTAGTTATGTTTTATTATTTATTTATTTATTTATTTATTTATTTACGCCCTTTTTCGGGGCTTTTACATATACAATTTAAAAATTACACTTGAATAAATAAAATATAAATACTATATATTTCTTTTACCAATAAATATAAAAGGTATATATTTCTTTTACTAAGAAATATACAGTATTTATTTTACATAACTGAACTGCCTCAGTAACAGCATTTTGTATTTGTCTAACGATAAATTGAAGATGTCCACAGACTTGGTAAAATTATTTCCCTCCATTAATATTCTGGGCAAAGAAGAATACATATGGTAGTTAGTTCCAGAATTTCTGCACTGAAATAAATCCTGACTTCTAGTATTACGTAGAGGAATCCGGAAGCTTATTAATTCAAGCAAAAATGGACTATCAACCAAATCATTTAGAATTTTATAAAGAAATACCAAGTCTGTGAAAATTCTTCTGTCTGACAATTTGAGCATATTCATATCATTTAAAATAGTGTTGTAATTCAACATAATTGCTGGAATACCCATTTTAAAATTTAGAAAACGTAAGAATTTATTTTGTTTTCTTTCAACAGCTTGTACATGTGTATTATAATATGGGTTCCAGACGGGAGAATTGTACTCAAGTTGACTTCTAACAAATGCAAAATATAACAGTTTAATACACTTTATATTTTTAAAATTTCTAGTTAGCCTAGTTATAAATCCCAACATTTTTAAGCCCTTATTAGAAATTTCTGTTATGTGGTTAACAAATGAGAGATTTGATTGAAAAGTGATGCCTAAGTCTTTAATTTGTGTTAAAGTCTCAAGAGTATTGTTATCAATGTTGTAATTAAAGATCACTGGATTTTTTATTCGAGAAAATCTAACTACTTGACATTTTGAGATATTTAAGAAGAGTCTATTTTCATTACACCAAATCAACAATTTGTTGATATTATCTTGAAGAATGTTGCAATGGTAAATATTTTTAATAATTCTAAACATTTTGAGATCATCAGCAAAAAGTAAGAAAAATACATCATGAAATACTTTTGTTAGATCATTTATAAACAAGATAAATAAGACTGGGCCAAGGTGTGAACCCTGTGGAACTCCACTTGTTGCATAAATTTTTTCGGACAAAGAGGATTTTATTCTAACAATTTGTTGTCTTTTAGTAAGATAGCTTTCAATCCAGGTTAATAAATTGCCACATATACCAAGTTTTTCTAATTTCCAAATGAGAATTTCATGGGAAACTGAATCAAATGCTTTACTAAAATCAGTATAGACAGAGTCTACTTGTAGTTTTTCTTTAAAAGCATTAGTTATAAAATTTTCATAAATAATCAAGTTAGAAAGAGTACTTCTACCCGGCATAAATCCAAACTGGTAAGGTGATATTACAGGTTTTATATGTGTAAAAAGTTTGTCAAGTATTAGGCTTTCAAAGAGTTTCGGTATGGTGGATTGAATGCATATTGGTCTGTAATTACAAATATCACTTTTATCGCCCTTTTTGAAAATTGGAGTCAAATAACTAATTTTCCACTTATCGGGAAAAATTCCACTAGATAAAGACAAATTAAAAAGTTTGGTCAATGGAAGAGCAATTACTTTGATACATTCTTTAATAAATATTGTAGGGATATTATTCGGTCCCGCAGATTTGTGGATATCTAAGAATTTAACTTTAGTAATTACATCAGAGAGACTTATGGTACACTGTGAAATATCAAGAGTTTCATCTAGAGTTGTTGTTGGAACAGGAGCATTATTTGAGTCTGTTGAATAAACACTTTTAAAAAATTTTGCAAACAAGTTCACAATACCATCAGTATTATTGCTATGGCTGCCATTTAGGTGCATAATGCTCGGGAAATCAGAATCATCTTCTTTAAGTGATTTTGAGTATTTCCAAAAAGAACTAACATTATTTATTATAGAGTTTTGAATTTCATTTATATAGTTACGGTAGCAGGTCATAGACATTCTTTTACATGAGGTTCTTATATTTTTAAATTCAATGTAATCAGAATATTTTTGATGTAATTTATATTCTTTATGTTTAAGTTTTTTGGTGATAAGCAGATTTATAAGTTCTTTGGAGTACCATTTTGGATAGGTTTTTGGCTTACATTTCATGGTTGGAATATACATGCTAATAGTCTTTTCCAAAACAGAATAAAATTCATTGGTAGATGTGTTGATATCATCATATTGCATAGATGACCAATCAAAAGAGAGAAGATAATTACAAATTTTCGCGTAATCAGTTTTGAAAAAATTTTGGTAACTGAACGATAGTTTAGAAGTATTAATATGTACATTAGAGATAATAACTTCTAGTGGAGGACGATAAACATCAGTGGGCACCAGCGGCTCACTACATTCTTCAATTTCTAGTGAATCTAAGTTAGAAAAACATAAGTCAAGAGTACGATTAATTACATTTGGTAAAGTATTTGCCTGATTAAGACCTAGGAATAACGCCATGTCTAGAATAATGCGACCAGACTCACTAACACTGATATTATCGTCACTGTTCACCCAATTCACGTTTGAAGGTTATAATCACCAGCGAGCAAAAATGTCGCACTAGGATTCCTTTTTAATATAACTTCCACTTCCTCACTATGGCACCTGTATACTTCATTGCTTGAATTTGGTGGGATGTAAATACAGCCCACAATAATCTTTTTATTCCTGGCAACATTTACTTGCAAGAAAATTTGTTCAAGATGTTTATGTTTAGTTGTAATTAAGTTAGATTTGTATTTCTTGCTTATAGCGATTAAGACCCCACCACCTCTGCTTTTAGCACTTGTCGATGAATTTCTGTCTAATCTATGCACATTATGATTTATGAAACCTAATTCACTAGAGTGAATATTTGGCTCTAACCACGTTTCAGTAAGTAGTACAAAGTCGTGTTCAAACATTGGTAGTGTAGACTGAAGTAAACTTAATTTGGTTTTTAGACCTCTGACATTTTGGTAGTACAGGTTGCAATTATTTGGTTGACGTCTTTTAGAGGAGTTTTTTAATGGCATAAAAAATCGATTTTATTTTTTCAGCTTCAATTTTTCTCAAATGTACTGAGCATTCATTACTCCAAGCATAATGGTCAGTTGGCAATTGTAATTTTAGTTTCTCATTCATTTTTTTGCAGTTTATGCACTGAATATCGTTTTGACAGTTTACATTTTCATGTGCTTCGGAGCATCGAGTACAAGCTTTTTCGCTTCTGCAGTCTTGTGCTTTGTGCATATAGCCATTGCACTTGTAACATTTCAGAAGTGAGATGTTGTCGAAAATTATAATACACTAAGGAAGTAACACGGGAAATAATCTAAGGTTCATTTCCCTTTCAATCCAAATATTGTTATAATTATCAACGTATTATAACGCTATTAACGAGTACCTATTGCAGTAAATTCAAATCTCTCGGTGGAGAATGGACTTCAAACTAAGTTACGACGTTCTAGCCAATCACTACTCTACCCCATCGATAAGCTAAATTGTTAAATACATTTTCTAGGAATCTGGGTAAATATATTTACTGGCGAAAATTGTATACTTTGAGAGTATTATCTGTAGGTTAACACATATTTCCCTTCACATGAAAATATACAAAATTTGAAACTTCGCTGGTTTCACTGGATGTGCACTGCATAGGGCGGTAAAAAGTATAGTTTTCCAGAGTGTGGTAGTATTTTGTGCAGACCTTTATAATGTGATCGTAGAATACTAAATGATGAAATCATACAATTAATTTAATTATTAGAGAAACTTTGGTTGAATTATACAAGTGACAAACTTATTCACGTGATTCTCTTCAACGATTGCAGTTTACAGACAGAGCCGTGATACCAATAACGGCAAAGGCATTTTTCAGCCGTGCTACCAATCGTTTCGTGAAAAAATGATTCTTTAAAAATTTTAAGAGTTTCTTAATTTTTTTTCAAATTGCGGTCGGAAATTTTGGTTTCATAAAGGTGTATATTTTAATTATTTTGTGGTTCACATCATCATCACATCTTCTTCCCCTTGTCCTATTCGGGTTGGGGACCCATTGCATCGACAAGGCTCCTCCATAAGTCCCTGTCTTGTGCTGATTGTTCGGCCTATGTCCATGGTAGACCCATCCTCTCCTCACACAGTTTCTGGAGTTGCCTCGCCCAATTGTATCTGGGGCGGCCCACTGGACGTCTTTCATTTAGCATCCATGTCTGGTTAACTTTTAGAATTGTGGTTTACTTTTAGAATTGAATATACAGCGTGTTATTTTCTCTTTCTAAGACCATTGATTAGAATTAGAGAGACAATATTTTATCCATTTTGTTTTGAAGAGTTTTAATTTTCAATGTACATTTGTTTCTTTTATTTTAAATTTTCTGCGACCGGTTTCGACACATCCGTGTCATTCACGAGAAAACTTAATACCAACTTAAAAAATTTAAACAAGTACAAAAATTAATTAGGTGGGGGTAGTGGGAGGGGTGATTTTGGGGGAGGGGGAAAAACTGGTGGTAGAAAATTTAAAATTATAGTAACAAAAATGTACATTGAAAATTAAAACTCTTCAAAACAAAATGTTTAGAAATTATAACATAGTTAATGCCCAAGAAATACAAAAAATATTTTATCCTTCAGCAAAAGTTGATCTTGGATTGTTAAGGCTATCCTGTAACGTACAAATAAAGGAAATGTAACTATTATTTAGAAATGTGTGTTAAAGAAAAGGTTATAATGTGTATGAAGTTAATATCATCTCAGCTCATGGTAGGTAGCAAGTATATCATTCAATGAGTCTGTAATAAAACACGTATGTAAAATATGTAACTTTAATTATACAATAAAGTATGACCACATGAATGACAAGACTCTACGTATTGATTAAAATATCAAATCTCAGGTAGTGGTTCCCTGCTTGAAGGTGACGGGCAAAATTATTAACAAGTAAAATATAAAGACTCTACTGTATTGACTGTGGATGTATGAAGATTTAAACTAAGGGCGCCATTCGATTTCCAGGTAAACCACATCATCGAAAAGTGGTATTTAAATAAACAGAAACCAAGGCAAAAATTAATTAACCATACGTGAAATGATGGTGGATTGAAGAATGTCGCACGCCGTCCAATCTCTGTCCGGAATGTCATGTTGATCTCTAGAAAGCCCGATTCTCACTGATCTGTGGTCAGCCAAAGTCAAAGCTTACCCGCCATAGACGAAAGCGAGCGGCTAGAATTATTGGATCTTCTTTATACGGGTAGGAACTATCGTAATCGTGGCACAATCTGCTGCAATCCTTATGGCCTTGAAACCTTTTATTCGCTTTTGTATTATTTTTAAGACAGATAAGCATTCCCGGTTACGAAATACCTGACAATATTTTAAAATCTTCTGCTCCAATAATTATAAGCGTAAGATGTTGCTTGTGTAATGACAGAGGACTTAATAATTGAACTCACGAAGCCCGGCTATGAACCCGACGCATTGGCTAACTCAGCAACTCATCAAACGATCCTATTAAAACTATTATAAGCCATAAAGTATCAGAAGATACATCTATTAAGACAAATTGTCGCCTTCGCGAACCCATACTCTGGATTCCACGTAAGACTTATACTTTAAAGTCACTATAAGTAGAAATTTATACCTGCACGAGTACTCTGACTACGGCAGGTGTGATCCTGTCTGCAGACAATTTTCATTGAAACCTTCCCTTTAGTAAAACTGTTTAGACATATTCAAAGGAATGACATACTAGTATTTTCGTAGAAATTGAACAAATAATAATAGTTATTTACTGCAAAAGCGAGTAATTCATATATATATTCATCATAACATCGTACTCTCAGGAGGGTTTTGTTTACAGCAACGGGTAAACAGCAATAATTATTACTTGGCAGTATACTTCGGGTATGAAGGACGATAGTCAAACTTCATTATAAGATCAAAAGCATAGTCCTTGCCTGAGACGTAGTTATTGAAGAAATTAATACGTAAGTAGCCTACTTGGACTGCATTTTTATTATTTATTTTATCATTACTTTAAATATATATAAAATAAACGCAAAAGCCAAAAGCCAGTACTTTCTTATCTTAACTAAACAATAAATTGAATGAAAGCAACAAATTGTTGATATTTTGTATGATTTCATCATACGAAAAAATAAGATCAAAAACCTTTCTGCGATAGTGGGTTGTCCTTCCCGATGACTGCGGAACGTTTGTTGTTGGGAACCCCATGCAGCTGTCATTGCCGATAGTATGTTTTTGATGGCTCGTAATTAAAATTAATTCAGCATGAAATTTTTCGTTTTTGTTTGTGTGTTGTGTTCCGAGTTTCGCGAGTGACAATTTCCATTAGTTGAATTTTTTGTATTTAATGAAAAAAGGTTTGATTTTTCACAAAATTTTTGATCAGTGAAGAAGTTTTTTTTTAATAAAAACATGTAAGTAAATTAAAAATTAAATCCTGATTCCATCAAAAGGTCGCACTTGAGGTCAAGGTTTTCGTTTTGAAACAACTAAGAAGAAGTGACGAACTTCAATGACGTCAGTGCGAGCTCTCGCTGGAACTAGTTTGTTACTCCCCTTCTAAGGTTTCTAACGTTATTAGTTTATTCTCTTCGATTATAAAGATCTTCTTTGCTAATAATAACTTACGGAATTAACATAATTTTAATGATACATGTGAACTTATTTCAGAAGCAGAAAAATTAATTGATGATATTACTTAACATTATTAAGCTAATGAAACTTGTAGTTAGGTACTAGCTTACCCATAACTGACCGTAAGATTGTCTTGGTCTAAGTAGCAAAAGACATGTTTACAGAAGATAGCAATTTTGATAATTACATATCTACATAATATATTATTCCAGTATGTTATGCTTAAATGTGAATTGACAATTTTTTAACATTGGTATTTTATAACTAGGTTTAAAAACCTTACATAATACATCGAAAGAATTGGCAGTGCCAACAATGATTATTCCATCCCATTTAACAAAATTGCTTTAGCCATTTCAGAATAGGCACCATGAAGATAAGTTTGTTTCGCCAATGTGATCGAACTCAAATATCGCTCACTAAGCCGATTGCAGTTTTGTTTCGGCACTTTATATTGGCTCGGCTGCATTGGACACCAATCCAAAGGGACCATATTTCGAGACCACCTCACTAGCAAGAACTGTTCGTTGAATAACGTCTTCTGCTACAGGCCCAAACGTATATGTATGATGATTTTAACCTGGTGGCTCGTAGCTGCCCTAAATGTTCGAAGGTTTCAGCTCTCTTGGGATGTGTTCATTATTGCGATGTCCTTACCAAAGTGCGATTACCCTACAATTATGGCGATCAGTAGTGTACTGGCCTGTGAATAATGTTAGAATTAGTATGTTCTCCGAATTCTGGACAGCATTGTTTGTTCCTGTGTCGGGGAGATGTACAGAGACGCAATCAAAACGGGTTGATCTTCAAACTTCCGAACTAACATAACAATTCCCCACAGTGTAATCGTGATTCAATTGTGTAATTACTTTAAGCACCACCAAATTCATATATGATAAATACACGCGTTATACTTTATAATTCGAGAGAAAATGATTAAAATTTAAGTGGGTGCTAAAAAATGGCAAGACAATCTTAATTTTGAGACATATTTTGAATGAGGGAAATTGCAGTCATTATAAACTACGAGGAAAGTTATTGAAACGTACATCGTTTTAAAATAGTTTTAAGCTTATATCATTAATAAAAGCTTCAAATAAAGCTTTAATTGAGAAAAAGTAATAATGGAATAACTTCAGTATATTATTAATATACGCAGAATAATATGTTTTCACTCTGACATTCGACTATTTCAAATTGGTAAGAGCGGATAAAGATATAATAAACTTTTTGGATTTACACAGACACCTAATTATTTACAGTAGGCGCCTAACAGAGATTGCATGACTCGTAAGCTGGAGATGAGACAGCTAGGTAACAGCACACATTACCTATAAAATGTGTGATTTTATGCACTGGGAAGGAACGAGACAATGTAATAAAAATATATTCCCTCCTCCATTTGGCATGCAAATTTATGTAGGTACTTACTTCCCGGCTTCCAGGGTCCACGATGTTAAAGGATTTTCTTTCAAGATTACTAACTTGCTTAGCAGGTTCGGGAAACTTGGTGAATCAGACAGATTATTCGCATAGATAAATTAATTATAAAAGAGATTTTAATCTACCGGATGAATACTTTGTTCTTTAAACATTGCGATTTTTTTTCGGAATAATCGATTCTATTTACTTTCATTGTAGTTCTTTTTAACCCCCGACACAAGGAGCGGTGTTATAAGTTTGACTTTCTGTGTGTCTGTCTGTGGCCTCGTATATCCTTAACGAATTGACGGATAACGCTGCGTTTTTTTGTTTGAAAGCTGACATGATCGTCATGGTTCTTAGCTAAAATTCGTGAAAATCTGTCCAGGCGTTTCAAGGTCATCAGCTCTTTTTGTCGGGGGTTGCTTAAAATTTTTCTTATATTGAACTATGTTCATTTTAGATTCTGGAACACTCAACCTCTGAACATAAAATATCTCGGCATTGAAATCGATGAAAATCTTCGATTTGACTCCCATCTAAATAGCATCACAAAGAAATTTACAAAGCTTGTATACTACTTTAGAAACATATGCAATATACTTAATAAAAATGATCTATATAAAGTATACTATGCTCTTTGCAAATCAGGCATAGAATATGGAATTATAGGATGGGGAACTGCCTCAAACATTCACATGAAGCAGCTAGCTAAAACGCAAAAGGCAATAATAAAAACAATCATTAAATACCCATAAAAACTCCATCAAAAGAAATCTTTAAAAACTTTAATGTGTTCAGCATTATTAAATTATACTCAAAAAATGCAAATTTAAAAAAAAATATGAACACCCTGCTGACCAACACACCTACACTACAAGGTCGAAATCCTAAAAACTACTTAACATCTCGCAATTAAATATATCTTTTGGCCAGAAAAACCATAATTTCCATGTTACAAAATTACATAATGCCCTTCCAATTGAAATTAAGAACATCATGGAGATACAAAAGTTTAAAAAAGACACCAAATTATGGTTAAGTTAAAGGAAGATGAGGAAATCATTAAAATTATGAAGTAACCCCAATGCAACCTGCAAACAACAAACATACACTAGTGGACTTAAGAATGGACACTTTTTATAAATTTCTTGTATTTGATGTTCATTCGCTCTTTTTTAAATCACGTTAATGTTAAACTATAATTTTGTCAGCCAATTACATAATTCAACAACATATTATATATACTGTTATATTTTGAATAGATTTAAATGTTTTTTTTTAGAAAAATTACAAAAATGCTGAAGAAAACAACGACATGGAAAAACACATAATATTTATTAATTACAAAGATTTTGCATAATATTTCAAATTAACATTTAACATTAGTAGGTATTTCGTTGGAAATCCTTCAAGTTTAATAACTTCCTCATTTCTTCTAGGCATGGAGTCCACCAAACGTCACTAATTTTCAGGTTTGATGACATGGAACCATGCTTGAATAATCGTTTCAATTATTTTTCATTTTTTGGGGGGTTTGGGACGAGAAACTAGTATTTTCAATCTATGTAGACCAGAGATTTTCAATAGGATTCAAGTCCAGATGGTTCCCTGGCCAAGATAGAATAACATAAGGTGGTTCTGTAACCATTTCATGCTCGTTTTGCTATTTGGCATGGGGGTTTATGCTGCTGGCTATAATAATTTTGGATCCAGAATCACATATTGATGCCTGTTAGCCTTAATCATGCCTTCTACCACTCCCAGGCGTCCAAAACTATCCCTTATTATGCAAGCCCACAGTATTACACTCAAAAGAAGTTTCGTTGTCGCAGTTGTGCATTCTGGTATCACATCTTCAACGTGATAGCAACAAACAAATCTGATTCTATCATTGTAAAAAGTAAAAATTTTGGTCTCATCACTCCGTATCACCATTGCTCAGTCTTCTGAGGTCCATTCCTTATGTCTTACAGCCCATTTCAGTCGTTTATGCCTCTGTTTCATGTTATGATTAGATTTTATTATTCTTGCTAAATTTCTTCCTAAATGTTATATCAGTAATATTGAGTCCAGCAGCTTTAACGACCTTTTTAATATCTTTGGATGTTTGACAATGTTTCTGCAAGGTAAGGCAACACATGCTCCTTTCATTTTGTGGCGTAACCTTCGACTTTTGGACGATTTTCGGACTGTTTTTGTAGTTTTAGTCTCCTTGCAGCGTGTAATGGTCCGCCACTCTTGGCTTTTGACTCCAATTGTGATGAACCCTACATAGCTGATTTACTTTTCTAAGCTTCTACCTCGTAGTTTAAATCTCGTAGCTCCTGTCTCGTAGCCACGCTCATAATTCTACCCTTATGTCCTACTGATCACACCACTAGGTATGATGGCCTGACTCAACCCTCCTTTCGGTTTATTTCTACCTCAGGCTCGTGATTTCTAAACCCCTATACCTTATAATCTAGCTAAACCTACCCTATCTTCTTAAATCCCTGCGATTTTCTCACAGTAATCAAGATTTAAGATTTTTGTTCACATTATTTCTATAATCTGCATTGTGTAATTTTTTTGTTTTAGATTTTACATCTGTTTGCATACTTAATATGCACACATATGTAGAGAAGATAATGTATTACGTGTGGTAACCCATAGATTCTTTTAGAGAAAGGGTGAGAATTTTCCGATCAATTTATTTATTATTATTTTAGAATATTTAACCGAGTTTGATAAACTACCCCCTCCCTAAACCTTGTGTCTATTTGATTTCCATAGGAATTTAGTGTGTTTATTTAATTCTTCCTATCACCGCTGATACATCGATAACATAAACAACAGTTAATAAATTAAACATTTCAAGAAAGCAAACCTTACCTTAGGATGATCGAACTCGAAGGTCCAGTTTTCTCAATTGAAGTCCTTGTCTGCAACTTCTCCTAACATAATGTGTTTGTAGTCATAGTTAGTGCTATCGGTTAGTATTCGCAAAATTGTTGAAAGAGCAGGAATGGAGGGATATGGGGAGGGGATAATATGTTTGCTTAAAAAGTCGGCACCTCCGCTAACCAAGTGAAAACCGATGAACAACAATTTCAAACCGGATTCTCCCAAGTACGTTTGCTAAGCTTATCCTTAAGTCCGAGTTTTACTCTCTTCGACGAGCGTCTCTTGTTACGAAAGGGGCTCTTCACGCCAGATGGGGGAATACCAAGTCTTCATGCCGTTTTTCTGCCTCACTCCGACTTCCATCTCCGCCGGATTGAATTTAACTCTAATGAGTCTAGAAGGGGTATTTCATGTCTTCCCTTATCATGCCTCTATCCGTTAAATGTGGCGTAAGCTTGTGACGGGCAGATCCTTCCTCCCACGTAACCGACCCAGCGTTACATTCCACCTCTGACTAGCTGACATAAAACTCACCTCGTGAACCTTATGTTTGCTTTCAGGTTCGACTAGACTCACGGTATGCAAATAACCTGTGGCTTTAATGCCGCGTCAGCGTACTGTCCGCATACGTCCTTCCTCTTCCCCGCATGCCCACCTCGACAATACCGCCACAAGATCAAAGCCGTCCGTTCGAGAAAGGTTGACACTTACATTTCCAGATGGCTCATACCTACATACAGAAGCCTTGAAGCTTACGTTCGAAGACAAGTTAGGATTCAGGACTGTATGAGTATTTGAACACCAGTGTTGTTTAAATGAGGTCACTAGCTCCTCGTGTGTTAGGTATTTAGGATAATGGGTATTTATGGGTTCTTGGATACCTACTTCCTATAAGAAAGATTTAAAAATGAGATAAATCAAGTCGACATTGAATCAATGACCTCCTGAATAATTGTGATGTGCTCTCTTAGAGTTTGAAGCTAGTCGCAGTACTTTACTTTGCGAAATTTTTGCATGCTGAATCAATGCTACCTATTGGCGATCGCTCTAGTAAAATCAAGTCGTTTAGAATTGAGTGAATTTAAACGTCAATGTCGCCTTCACATATTGACCGCAGATTTCATCTCAAGCTATAATTGATAAACTTGTCCCTGACGTTAAGTTTTGTTTTGTTTATTCGTTAATGAATTTAGGTGACTGGGTCAATGGATGGCCTTGAACTCAAATCGAAATTTTGGTACACTATCGAAGGTCATATAACCATACCCTAGTCGTGCTAGTGAAAAGAAACGATAGGTATTTATCTTACAAATACGCTAAGATACCAAAATTGATTTAGTGATGCGTTTCTATCTAATTATGTGTTAAGTATTTGTTTAGCAACATTTCATTCTGTATGGGAGGTGTGACATGCGAATGCTAATAAATTGGTTAGTTATTTATTTACCCTTACTTGGCGTTACGTCCATCAGTGTCAGGATATCCACAGGAACCTGTAAAAGCTTAAATATTGTAAGGACTCACCAAGCTCTAATGTCTTAATTTCAGCTCCCCCGGGTTACTATCATCGGCGAGAAACTTATTAGAGCATCCAGACTACCTGTGTAACTTATCGCACTTTTATTTCGACTTCCCACTTTTAACGATTTAATCCTACAAGATCCGGAACTCATCTCCTTCCTTTCTCCTTTGAATAGATCTCTGATGTAAAAAATCCTCACGTTTTCCTTTAATATCTGCCGTTATTATTGAAGAAGAACGATCCTATCTAATTAACCCCGACAACCCTCACCTCCCTCCCCTTTCCTTCCATATTTGATTCCAATCTAAAGAGGGGAATCGATTCTTAATAATCGTTCGCTCGAATATTATTTTATTATGTGGTATATAACTATACCTATTTACTCTTTAATAAATCAATTTATTAATTTGGATTTCCTTTAAATTTGTATTATTCCACTTTATAAAAATATTTAAGTTTTATTTATTTTTTTCTCAATTTAAATTATATATTTTTTTTCATAACAACTAAAGATTTTCTTTAAATTTGAATTATTCCACTTAAGGACAAAGCTAAAGTTTTATTTATGTTTCCAATTTGAACTAGAATCCCTTTGTAACAAATAACTAAATATTATTCGTCACTCAGATTACAACAAAACTGAAAGAACCCCTTCCACTTTATTTTATAACACTTTTGTTTAGCAGCAAATTAATAACTTGGATTATTCATTTAAACTTCGGCTAAGTATTTTCCAGATTTCGGATCAATTATTATTATTGCGTTGTCACCTAACGATAATTAATATCTCGTAATAAAATTTCCAACTTTCGACCTAAACGTAAATTTTTTATTTAATGAAACTTATTAGACTGTAATTTTCTTTATATAACCTCGGACTAAATAACTCTATTTTAACCTTCATAGAACAAATTTAAAGCAATTCAAACACACTATATTAAACTCCTCCCGCATTGAATTTGTAATTAATTAATTAATTATTAGATTTTATTGAATCGGAAATTATTGCAAACACTGATTTTAGATTTATTATAAGATCATACACTCCGTTAAATTGCACGATTAACCCTATCCGGGCACTTCACTCCCTGTTTTATCAAAGTATAAAACTGATTGTAGACTCTATTTTACCACTGAATTTTTAAAGTATAAAACTGACTTTATTTTTCCACTGTATTTTTAAAGTATAAAACTGACTTTATTTTTCCACTGTATTTTTAAAGTATAAAACTGACTTTATTTTTCCACTGTATTTTTAAAGTATAAAACTGACTACTTTTCCACTGTATTTTTAAAGTATAAAACTGATTCTAGACTCTATTAATTAATTACCAGGGTAATTCTCACGACATGCGCGACGTTTTAATCAACCTTTCCAGTTGTCGAAGGACCCCTGAATCATCCCAAACATGCTAATTTATACCCATCACAGCTCCAAAAGGGCATAATCGTATATTCCTTGACGAGGAATTATAATCTGTAATCACTCGAAATTTTTTGAAAACCCCATCTCGTTATGGTTTGTTCCTACATAAGCTCTTTCGATTTTGCCTCTTCCTAAATCTCGGTTCGTCCCACAACTTTGTCTCGCTTCTCTAAGGTTTTTAGTCCCGGACTTAGTAAGCTGCCATCCAGTTTGCCCATTTTCCACATGTCTTCTGTCTTCATAATATGTTTTATAAACATGGTTTTAATCTTGTTTTTTTTTTTTCCAATTTGAACATGTCCATAAGTGATCTGCTAAAACTGTGTTTTAATTGGCATAAATATTAGGGAAAACGTAGATTCTTCAGTCTCCTAGTTTTAAACGCTAGTTGTCCTGTATAAATTTCCACGAAAATTATTTCTTTTCCCCTAGTCTACGTAAGCAATTATGTCTCAGAACCGTATTTCCATTATTTATGTGGCATATTCAACTTTTCCATTTTCCCATCTAATTTTCCTTCAAGTAACGGTGTTTTAACAACTATTCTTAAATGATTTTCCCTTCGTTGTTAATAAGGAATCATATCCTGGTTCCGTATCTACTCTACTTATAACGTTTTGAGTTTTTCCCATTTCCTTATCTGAGTTTTCCGGTTATGTCGGTTTTCCGTTCTCTCCCCCCACTCCTAACCCAATGATCCCTTATTGAAATTTGACGTTTGCCTTTTTGCCGTGATTCCATCTCCCGCTAAAACCCTTTTTTCCTTTTTTGATATATTATTTATGGTGTTTTCCGGCCCACTAACTATTCCTATCCTGGAATATCTATCAAGTTAACTACTTCGATCAAATTCCGCCCAATTTTCCATCTCTCTCTTGTTCAAAATCCCATAAACTGCAAGCCCTGACGTGTGTATACATTACGATTTCTACATACTTGGCGATAAATCCATTTTAATGTGTTTATAATTAAATTTTACGGAAATTCTATAATCTAAATACTAGGTAAGAGCAATGTTAATTTTTATGACCCTTTTTAATGGATAATGGGCCTTAAATAAACAAAAGGCATGTTCGAATATTCCTTGTTTATATCAACAATATACATGTGGGGTCGACAACCGTTGTAATGTTTCATTTTCCCTCGCAGTCTCGTGTAACTTTATGTTATGATCCCTATTTTAATTACGTAAAATGACTCCTTTTTATGAATTAAATCTATCGCAATGTTTGCAGTATTTCCACCCCCCCCTAGGTATACTATTCCAATTCTTTTCCAAGCACCTGCTACTGCACCAAACCCTAGTTTCGTCCTCTTGTTCAATCTTTAAACTCTAAATCTTTTTGAAATTTTCCTTCCCAATTCGCTTTCCTAATCTCTCCGTTCCGTCTAGAATTGATAACAATAATTTTCCATTGTGTTCTGTATATTCATTTTCTTTTCGTACGTTCTTCCTCGAATTTAGCCTCTCGGCCGTCATATGTAGTTATTCTATAATTGAGAATCCTCCCGCAAGCATGCCCCGTTGTCCCCGCGTTTTCCACTCAATATATTACTGATAAAAATTTTTTATCGTTATCCAAGTGTGTTTTTCCGCAACTAAAAACGCTCTAATGCACTCGAAACTAAGGTCTCCCGACCCCTTGAAGGTACCCTTTATTAATAACATTACTTGGGTTCGTTGTACTAAAAACCTTGAATAATTCGATATTTATCTCTTAGTTCATTCAACCCTGATCTCTGTGGGAACGTCTAGACCATAAATTTCTTCACTAATCACTCGGGTCAAAGTACAATCCTTTGTGTTCAAAATGGGCACGACCCCCTTCTTGCTGATAGGCTGAGTTGATTTTTAATTGCTTTTCCTACTTTTTAATTGGTTGTCTCAACTCTCGCGTTTAAAATCGTCCCTAAACCTGGGGTTCCCATTAAATATCGATCTCATCACCATCTGTGTATATTTAAGGCAACTATTTATAACACATCATCTTAACAATACCTCTTTTTTTTCGAGCAAGTTTTGAATTTGACCATACAGATGTCGTAGCACTGCGCTTTTCTCCTTAGAATAAAAAAAATTCTCGTAGGCCTTCTCGTAAATTGGAGGTTACCATTCATCACAAGCGTTGGCAAACCTTTCTTACAACAGACTTGGTAGCACCAATATTTTTGCAATTTCTTCTTATAAGTAGCCTTCTTTATGAAGTGCAACAGCTCTTCTTCTCTTTGGGCGATCAATCGGCACGTTTTGGCACTTCAGGAGCCATTTTTATAATATTTATTTAAAAAAAAAACCATATCACTTATCTTTGGTTGACTGACTAACCACGGGTGTAAAACTTAATCGTGTTGCATCTTAAAGTGTCCTGATTGGAACACCCAACGATCCTCTGTACTTCGTGGTTGGTTTAGACAGAACCCGAGACATTGTAAGGTTGCCAAAACTCAAAAACATTATTCTCAAAAATTGGTTGTTTTAAAGGCGTTTGCTCCCATTTCTCATAAAGAGTGATAAGAATTTTGAATCACCATATGACATATCGTCAGGTATGTTTATTAATCAACTATAACACAAGGATCATGAAAAAAAATATTTGACGGATTCTTTAACAAAATAAGTTGTTTTTTTGTAAGGCAAACGACAATATACAAGAAATTTCGAAAAGTGTCCATACTAAGTCCACTAGTGTAAATACTTTTATTTTATTTTGTGATAATCAAGAAACTAGAAGATGAGGAAATAAAGATTAGCACCCAATCAGCAACATACAGTCCGCCTCGGAACAGGAATACCTAGTGAGGAGGACTGTAAACAAACCACATAACTTGGTATTTTTTACTTATTTTGTAATTTTACTTTATCTTATATTGTCATTAAATAAAAAAAATTAAAAAAAGAAGTCGATTATTACTAAAAAAATATGCAGTATTATACACTTTCAAGTTATTACTCTAATTTAATCTAGTTTATTTTTAACCCTGCAGGCCACGGCCATATTTTAAGAGGATCAAAATATTTCCGCATTGCAATAAAACCCAAATATAATGGAATGTTTCGGAACGTATCCGAAAACTAAAAACTGTTTTTTAAAGGTGATAGAATATGCTTTAAAATTTTATAATTAGAAATGACAAATAATTTTTGAAATATAAAAAAAATGCATGTAAACATAAAAAGTTTTAAAAATGGCTCACCTTACGACTAATATTTCTGAAAACGAAAAAAATTAAAAAAAAACTCATTGTTTATTTGGAAAATATGTTATGAACGTTACCGTTACGCATTTTTTGTCGTTCCATTTAAAAATTATTAACAAAAAATTCCCAATGTTTCATAATTTATTTTTCAAATTGCGACCGGAAATTTTTGTTTCATAAAGGTGTACATTTTTTTAATTCTGCGTTTAATTTACGAATATAAAGCGTGGTATTTTCTTTTTCTAACACCGTTTAGATCATATTTCTCACTATGATAGTAGGGGAGACAAAACGATTTCTATTAGACCAATAAGAGTTGTACCAAAAAGATAACAAATAAGCCTGAGGGGTTAAAAAAATCTTGTGTTGCAATGAGCTACAAGTATTTGAATTGTGTTTCACACATATTGAAAAACATATTTGTACTTTTTTAACTCCCCTGGTGAAGGCAGGGTTCCACCTAACCGTTTGCTAGTTCATTAAAAAAATCATCACACGGGGCAGAAGTTAAACCTTCAGAAAATTAAACTTAGAGAGAATGAGACGAATGCAGAGTATTTGGAGTCGGATAATTGTGGGGTTTATTTATTACGAGGGCTGTCCGTAAAATGAGGTCTCCAAGGTGCTGCGATCGCGTGGAACATTTTTACGCGAGATGCGGGAAAACTGGCGTGTAGCCTGGTTTCCCTACGCCAAATCACCACAACTCTGCACTCTCTGCGACATTTAGTCTCGGCGTGGCAACCGTTCGCGATAAAGCTTCCGCTCGCCGCACCCGCATAGAGGAGACCGATAGGCTACAGGGGCACCACACAAAGATGACCTATCTCATTCTCTGGCAGACTAAATCCTATAGATGTATGTGTTTGTCTCTTTTTAGTGTCGCTCATTTCCGTTTCATCAAGTTTCAAATTACAACGATGCTAAAGCAGTTTTCACTTCAAAAGATGTACACTGCGTTACACAGAAACACACAACAATGTCCCATCGCATAGTTTTATATTTGTGGGAATTTAGATATTATATCTTCAATAATTGCAAATTCCCTTTAAGCGTCATTTTAGTTAAATAAGGATAAATATAAACTTTGTTTCCACGAATATATAAAAAAAATTATCACCACGTTTCAAAACCAATGGTTTGTTCATCACGATACAACATGTACTGCAAACTAATTCATATAAGAATAGGCAATAGGTACCTACCAATAGATTATAGATAAAGCATATTACAATAAGCGGTGTTGAATTAGTTACAATCATTAAAAAAAAAAGTGAATAGCACACAAGAGCCAGTGAGACTACGGCATATGCAATTGGGGTATTTTATGAGGCTTAAGGTAGTGGGAAGGGAAAAGAAATGGGGAAGAGGAAGGTATGGAAGTACCGGCTATTCAGATCTGGTCTATAAACTCGACTAAAGCCATTTCAAGCGACGTTTCTATTCTGAAAGATGATCTTAACCAGAGCGATACTAAAAGTATATTCCATTCTGGAACGAGAAATGTAAATAAATATTAAAAACTACCAAAACATTCAAACGCCAATGAATCAATCAAGGTGAAAAGCTGGTCTTCTTTCTTGGTTTCTTTTGAGGCTCCCTGACTCGATCGTCCTCCTGGGTTATCTTCAACCGCCACATTGACAATTGTGGATGCGTCGGACTCGAATAGGCTTCTGTTCTCGGCTACCAATTTTTTTGTTACTAGCGCCTTGATTTTCTTTAAGAATACTCAAATGTGTTGTTCCACGGTCCTTTTTCTTGATACGGCCCAAGTGTGGTTTTTGTAACTCCTGAGATCTTTTGCGTTTGATCCTCTCCAATTTGGGCAGTGCCAACTGTGATAATATTTGGCGACTTTTTCTTTATTGGGCGCTTTTTATTGGCTGCGCCAATGGTAGTGGTGCTCATTAAGAGATGATGCTGACCACCAAGTGTTAAGTTTTGAAACTGCTTTGGGACTGAACCCATTTCCCAAAGACTATTGTTATTCATCTCTCTTTGTTTCTTTCCGTTCCTACAAGGCCCTACCGAGTGTAAGAAACAAAAGGAAGAAGATTATTACTACCTACTTGACTATTGCACAATATGATTGCACAAGAATTGAAAATACCTACATTAGCAGTCGAAAATTGTCGCGATATGGCTCACATCTCTTGAGCTCTCTTTTGAAGTTCATATAAAAAATACTACTTAAAATATTATAAAGTGAAGGTGAAATTGAACCAAAGGTAAATGTTCCGCTATTGAGTCCACGCTCAAAACACACTTTAAAAAATTAAAATAAGTTGTACTAGGTAGATAATAGTTAGTAATAAGTAATTCAGTAACCGAAATTTAAAAATATTGCTTTTTAATGATTATTTTGTTAACTTTAAAAATGCGAAATGTCATTTTTCAAGGACCGCCATGTTATTAATTACGACGATGAAATATGCACTTTTAAAAGGAAAAATCACTCTCTGTCAGTTACACAATGGTAAGTACGAATTTCAATCTTCGAAAATGATAAATAATGCGTATTAATCATTATTTTGTTAGGTTTCGTAAATTCAAAAAATCATCACTTATTACGCGTGCATGACGCAAGACGCAAGCCTATATGAAATGATTTACCAAACCATCCACAACTGTTCCATGTGAAACATGTTTTGCATGCAAATTGCAAATGAGCCAACCTAAAAATAAAAAAAGCATTCACGAAACGAGTAGCTAAAAGCGATACATAGACGATATTATTACGAAAGTACCTGATTCAAAGACATTAATACACCTGATTTGCCAAATTACGTATGTAATTATTTTAATACCTAAAACGAAAATAAATAAAAGAACACGCACGCGTTTTTCTTTTCAATAACACCCAAGTTTTGAAACGTTGGTACTGCAAGTAGGATTAGTATTATAGACAAGTTTGTACCTGTATTTATAACAGAAGAACATGGAAAGAAATGTCACTTTCTTTTGTATGACAAACCATGTTACACAAACCTAGCGTAGCCGCTAAACTACTTGAAAACTGGGATGTTTTTCTTGCCTTGACGCGAGCAGGCGGTATAAAGGGGCACTTTCTTTTGTATCACAAACCATGTTACACAAACCTAGCGTAGCCGCTGAACTACTTGAAAACTGGGATGTTTTTCTTGCCTTGACGCGAGCAGGCGGTATAAAGGGGCATTTTCTTTTGTATCACAAACCATGTTACACAAAGCCGCTAAACTACTTGAAAACTGGGATGTTTTTCTTGGTAGGTTATTTTACAACAATTAATTGTTTTTATATTATTTGAAACAACTGGTTACGTAAATGTTTTTGAATTTTTAGGTTGGTAGTGTGTATTTACAATTTGCGTATTTCAGTTTCACACGGCACAAGAATGGCCTTCTTATTTAAAAAGATGGCGGTCCTTGAAAAATGACATTTCGCATTTTTAAAGTTAACAAAATAATAATTAAATGCAATATTTTTAAATTCCGGTTACTGAATTACTTATTACTAACTATTATCTACCTAGTACAACTTATTTTAATTTTTTAAAGTGTTTTTTGAGCGTGGACTCAATAATGGATGGCGGTCCTTGAAAAATGACATTTCGCATTTTTAAAGTTAACAAAATAATCATTAAAACGCAATATTTTTAAATTTCGGTTACTGAATTACTTATTACTAACTATTATCTACCTAATACAACTTATTTTAATTTATTAAAGTGTGTTTTGAGCGTGGACTCAATAGCGGAACATTTACCGAACCAAACCTTGTGGCATTCTACCTAGAAGATTGTGCCATCATTGGATATAAGCTGCAGATGAATTCAGGAAAGGTAGGGCTTTCCACCTTCAAATATCTCATCCTGTGATCGATTTAAAAACGCCATCAATCGTCTTCCGTCATATTTAGAGATTGACAGTCCACCCTCGAATTTTACGATATCGGTCGTGACACCAAGTATTTTTTTATTCAATGGGTAATAAAATAATAATTCTCTAGTAAGTAGAATTTGTACTGTATGTGATACAAGTTACTATCAGGAAGATAATGATTAAGAAGACGAGATAAAAAGAGGTCACGCCTTTTTGCCACCATGCCATCACATTCATACCCTAGTGTCTCTTTCATAGCTCTAGACACACGTTCATCGCATTCAATAATAATATGTAAGTAGACGTAAATTCTACATTTATTTGTGCATATTATTTATCACCTGACACTTTTCCCATTCCTCCAGTCCTAATCAATCATATTGACATGAACGCAGTCTCGAAAAATTTCCGCAGGATAAGATATTCTATCGACGTTGATGAAAAATGGATGACATAATATTAATCATTTTTCAGGAAAACATTCACTAGAAACTGAAACGAAATTGCGTGTCAATCTAACATTATTTGTTCATTTCCTGACAACATGCCGAGACTTATTCACTGTCGTTTTTGTCGAAGGTGTTTTCATGCTGAATGTTTTTATTCTTTACTGAAATAGGGTTAATTGGAAAAAAATTATACAATAATTTTAGTAAATTATTTTGATTGTGGTTTTACATTTTCTTCAACATTTTAGTTTTTTTTTTTTTATTTTAAGTTCTCGCTCAAAAAGAAGAAGGAGAGATGTGTAAATACAAATGTTAGAGAGAGCGCGCTAATATTAAAAACGGTAATATTTAAGCAAAAATTGTGAAAATGCAATAAAACAAGACTCGTTTAAACTAAAGCAACAATCTCATGGGGAATGTCTACAATAGTTTTTAAAGAAATACGGTGAATTTTTTCATACATATATGCATCGGTATTTGTATTTAAGGAAAATATTTGATAAATCGGTAGAAATACGGAAAGCCGGGCCACGAGTAAATAGCACCTAAGTGGTAGTACTATCTATGTAGGTATATGTTGGATGGGTTAGGTAGAGTCTGTACGGTAGAGGGTAAAGCGTAAAGCATAAGAGTAGTACTTGTATGTGCTCAGTGGTGTAAACTAAGTTCCCGGCGTAAATCTCAAAAGCAAAATATGATATTTGAAACAGGGTCTGGCGAGCATCGATAAAACATCTGGGGCACGCAGAACCCAACTGAGGAACTCTCAGTTCGCATGTGTACATGTATAGTAGGTACGGGAGATTTAGTTACATTGCATCCTCTAGGGCCACTTCTCATGACTAAACTGACTTGTTTACCTGACGTGACTAAAAGCAGTTAAGATGAAGCCATGCGAAATAATGCAAAATTATACAAATTCATGTGATTTTGGTTTGAAAATTTGATCGCTCCGAAATATTATAGATGCTTCAATTAAATACTGCAAGTAGAACATATCTGGCCCTGGAAATAATCGAGTAATTTTTTTATAAATCCTTCTGTAAGTCTGGAAAAAAGTAAAGTATCAGGCCAATAAAAAATACTTTTAAGGGCCAAAATCTCCTATATAAAGTTTCATTATATAAAGTGGCAAATTAAGTTCTTTACAAAATACCTAATCGGAAAACATTTTAATATTTGTGTCTGAATTTCACAAAACAAAACAACGTAATTTCGCACTGTTCTTCTCGGCATGAATCAAAATGGGCGGTGTTCAACGAATATGGGTTCGAGAATTTTAAAGCTTACGCCGTCCGCATAAAGACGATATGTATATTTTGTATTAGTTACCGCCCCGACGACATGTGTGGACTCCACGTCGCTTGGTTCCGTGCAATCGATTATAAATTTCCTTGTTATTATAATAAACAATGCGTAAAAAAGAAGTTATTGTTTTTTCCATGCCTTTACGAAATCAACCTATGAAAAACAACTCTCAAATACCTTCTCCAACCTTTCCAAATCCTTCTTCTCAAGTATTTTTAAATCCCTCCCAAAAAGAAGCGTGGATTCCGATGTTGACTTTCTCCAGGACCAGTCGATCAACCTAAAGTATAATATCCTCTTGTTTGCAACGCTAAAGTTATCAGTATTTGATGAAAGAAATGAAAGTTCCTGCAGATGTTCATAAAATTTCTTTATGTTCAACTCTTTGTGGTTCCGAAATTGTACTCGTGTATGGCTTAGAATTGATAAGTTTGGCCCATCTAGCTCATAAATGAAGGTTCTAAACGTACACAACTGTTGCAACTGCATTAAATAGTACTTTATTAGGTTGTGCGTCGAAGCACTATCGATATTGATCCTTTCGGCACCAGTTCTCAGTAACTAGAATGCAAACAATCTTATCCAGTTGAAATTTTTCTCACGAAAATTGTATTTTTTACGACTCTAGTTCTTGTGCTAAACCGCTCTCTTATGGAATCACTTTAATAATGCTTGGATCTTTTCATGGCTTTAATTTATATCTTCCTTGCGCATCTTTAAATGTCCTTCCGCACAGTATCCTCAAGATTTTTTAAATAATAATGTTTCAAAATTTTAGAATAAGATGTGTACCTTATGTACCTAACTGAAATGATAATCTGTACTGGAATAAAATGATTAAAACATGTGGAAAAGTTCAGGACCTCTTCTATTGTAAAAAAATATTGACAGCTGGTTTAGTAAAATGAAGCATATGTTGTGAACAAAGGATGTGTATGACGCGGAAATGAATGGTAGATAGAGTTGAGTAGAAAGCGGGTACCCACTTATGATATAATAGTTTAACAAAAAAATATTTTACTTGTATTTTTTTTTAAATTAAATTGAATCAAATTAAATTTTGAATAATATCATAATATATCCCATGAATATCCAATATCCCATGAATTTTACGATCTGTGCTATTAATGTTACAACCAATTAACAAATTAAAAACCAATTATATTACACACAGCATCACACAAAGAGGCCAACCTCCACCGCACATAGACCTTATCTTACACGACTGCGGACAAACTTCTCGCACATGTTTATGCGAGCGTATTGAAAGGGTTGACCACACAAAATATCTAGGAGTTATAATAGATGCTTACTTACGCTGGACCGACCACATAACTTACATCACAAATAAACTGAAACGAGTCATGCATCTGATAAAGACAATAAAAAACATATTTCCAATAACAATCCTCAGAACCATATTCTTTGCACTTTGCCAATCCATTATTACATATGGCATACTTGCTTGGGGAATCCATTAGAAAAAATTCAAAAGGCAATAATTAAATTAATCCTCCAAGTTCCTCGCTACGCATGCTCGAATGTAATTTACGAAACACTAGACGTCATGACAATAAGACAACTCTACGCCAAAGCTACTATACTTCTTCCAACATAAACTTTACATTCAAATGCAACCTCAATTAGCAATTAAAACCAGGGCCTCTACTAAAAAAACACTTAACATACCGATAACTCATACGGGCAAAGACACTTCAAGCATTACGCAATCAAACTATATAACCTCATGCCCACCACACTGAAACAACTACTAACTACAAATCCATATACAATTCTTCACAAAAAACACATCAAAGACTGGATCAAACAACAAGGTATTCAATTTACTCAAAAAATCATAACACCTAACCAAACATAACCAAAAACAAATTTTAAAAATAATTAGTAGGCAATTATAACTTTGTTTTAAGACAAAACATTCAACAAAATCACAATATTATTCATTCCATTGGCGTGTGGTCCCTACAATAATAAACCTACCTATTTATCAAAACTACTATCTATCTTGATAAGTTTTTATATTTTCACGGCCAAAAGCATTTTCGTAGTTAGTTTTTGGGGTGTTATGCCGTGTTGCGCTATCTCCTTCCATAGCCGACGTTTCGGACAGCGTTGCAGTGTCCATCATCAGGGCAGATCCGGTAGATCCGACGATGTGTAATTGTTAGTGTAGAGTGTGTGATTATTTACTTGGAAGCGATACCGTGTCGCCAGCTTCAATCCACTACGAGCTGGTAGGTATTTCAGTAAGAAGGGAACTGCGATTTTAGTGAAAGCGCAGTATTTACGTTAGCCTGGGGCCCGTCCATGTGAGAATTGCCGACGAAAGTGGTGCCATCCTTATTCTAGAATTAGACAACAGAGTTCAAGTGGTTAAAGCGAAAGTAGCCAATATAAGCAAAAAAGGTTTTATACCTTTATATTGTATTATTATATGATATTACAGTATACTTAGACATGGTATTTTTTGCGTTTAGCTTTGGTGTAGCCGTCAATTACCGGATACCAATACCTACCAGCTCGTAGTGGATTGAAGCTGGCGACACGGTATCGCTTCCAAGTAAATAATCACACACTCTACACTAACAATTACACATCGTCGGATCTACCGGATCTGCCCTGATGATGGACACTGCAACGCTGTCCGAAACGTCGGCTATAGAAGGAGGTAGCGCAACACGGCATAACACCCCAAAAACTAACTACGAAAATACTATCTATCTTGTACATAAACTAGATGCTATGTATAGCTTTATGTATAGATCCTAACTGCAACTAATCCTTTTTTTATGTATACGTTACTGCCGCCATAGGTCGACCCACAATCTCCTTCTTGACAAAATCAAGGAGGATACGGTGTTTCTACTTTTGTCGTCAGAATTGCAATTATTCCAAAACATGGGAACACCTCAGCACAGGTCCGCCTAGTGAGGTGTTCACAAAATACTACTAGGTACTTACCTACATACAGTTACGGATCAGTAACATTTTATTTTTTCTCCTTATTACTTAACTTAATATCTATGTATACCAATGTAATTATCTGTAATATGTATATATATTGAAGAATAGAAATAAATAAATAAAAATTGTAACATCAAAGCAGGTATGGAAATATAATTACGTTCCAACTGCTGTTAGAATGGAAGAAACAGGGCGAATATTTGGTAAATTAGTGCACGCTCAGTGGCAAGTCGCAAGGGTCGCTGGAATAATCCAATACCGCAAATAGTATTACTGTGGAGAAGGCCACATGTTGCAGGGCTGGGAGTTTTACAGTAGTGCACTGTAGATATTACTGGTAATGAGGGGACACTTTTATTGACCACCCCTTTCAAAATCTTCACTTTCGTTGGACATGGTTTTAATTTCACTTTACTTTGTTCTGAGATATGAGGCCTCAAAGTTTGCAAAGATGATTTCCCATAATTCATTTACCGATATCTAATTTCGAGATGAAATCTTTTAAAGTATTTTAGTCTTATTTTAAAGAAAAACATTTAAATATTACATAATAAACTTCCCATGGAATTGAGATGCATAACCAACCCAGCGGAATTTAGATCCAAACTAAAAACTCACTTTTTCAAATACTCATTTCCATAAATTCGTCATTATATTTAAACTTTGTAATTTAATTATACTCTAATAATTGTTGATGTCCACGAATATATACTATTTTATTTGCTATTCCCTACAACTACTAACGAAAAACTCAAAATGCTATTGATCTACCTACCAATGGTCTGACAGTGGTAACCTAACACCTCAATCCGTTTAATGTTGAGCGATGAGTCATCGTAATGCGGTAACGATCGGCGATTAATTTCAATAATTTATTTGAGATATCCATACATTTTCGTAAATCCGATAAATTTTGCATCCATGTCCATAAATAGTAATATTATGTAAAAACTTCCTTCTTCTTCTGGCGCTGTGGGTGATTCTGGCGAATATTTGATCTTCATAAGATGTTTTCAAGTATTTTTAAATGTAAATAAATATTTTAGTTATAGCTACTACCTGGAGGCGATGGCAAGTCAAATATTATTAGCATTACAAAAATAGTCACAAGTGATGAAAAAGTGTTTACAATACCAGAAATGTTACAATCCGCCAGCCATCACAAGGAGATTATGAAAAGTGGTGCTTTTGGCAAAGTAAAAAATAGTTTAAAAAAAAGATACCAGGTTAGAAGAGTCTGGGTAACAATGACAGAAGAACTAAAAAAAACATATGTAGACGAAGATGGAAACCTACAGTTCGGAGACCAATACCTCGAAGAATTGGAAGAAGAAAGTTTACAAGTACATCAAAAAGAAGATACACTGGGAAGATTGATGGTAAAATTAATGGAAGATAAGCAACAGAGCCTCAAAAACATTGTTGAGAATTTTGTTATAGAAAAATTCTGTAGTAAAAATACAAATGCAAGCCAGTGGATAGAAGTGTTTGAAAAAGAATGTTTACGATTTGATGTGACCATGGATGAAAAAAAAATAGAAATACTAAGATTGTTCATGGATAAAAGTTGTGTAGATTGGTATAGTTCCATGATTATTAAACTAACAATGAACTCAGAGTGGTCAACATGGAAAAACAAATTCTGTGAATCATTCGCAAACAAAGGATGGAACCCTGTCACCTACGCACTATTATTTAGATACAAAGATGGTTCTCTGTTGGATTATGCTATGAGAAAAGAAAAACTTCTATTGGATATGAGAAGATCAATCGACACCGGTACTTTGATAGATCTTGTTGCTTCCGGACTACCAGAATTCATACTTAACAAGATCGATAGAGAAGGATTACAAGATACTGTGGATTTATTTAATGAAATAAACAAGTATGAACATATGGTCAACAAAAAAAGATTCATGAATAGGAGAACATTTGGGAATGCAGAATATAATAAAAATGAGGATAAAAAGCCATGTAAAATTTGTGAAAAATTGAATAAGGGGACTCGTTACCACCCTGAAGCCACATGCTGGTTCAAAACAAAAGAGGATGAAAAATTTAAGAGAAATGCCATTAAACATGTAAACAATTCAGTGATAGAGACTGAGATAAATGAAAATGATCAAAAAAACTAATAGTAACACCATTAATCAAAGTCAAACTATTACTAAATGATGAATTAAAAATATACGGAATTTATGATTCGGGTTCAAATGTTTCTCTAATTAATTCTAAGTTTTTGAAACTAAAAAGAAAAGGAAACAATTTGAATGAAGCAAATTTAGTAACGATTAATGGTGTTAAAAAAACGAGTGGTTTGACAACGTTGAAGATTAAAATTTTTGAATTGGAGAAAAATGTTGATGTGTACATTATTGATGAACACAATTTTAAGTATGATTTTTTGATTGGATTAGACATGATAAAAGACTTCAAACTAATCCAAAGTGAAGACTTACAAATATCACAGAAAATCTGCCTGAATAATACAAATAAAAAAGAAGAAAATTCTACAAATATGAAAACAAATACTGAATTTAAACATTCTGAAAATAAGAACATTATAGAAAAACACCAAATTAATTTTAATGAACATGTTAAAGAAGAAGATTTTAAAATAACAATAAATCATTTAAATAATGATCAAAAAACAGAAATAAATGAACTAATAGGCAAATACACATCAGTGTTTGCGAAAAGTAAATACGATGTTGGTACTGTTAATGGATATGAAGCGAAGATAGACTTATTGGTGGATAAATATTGTAGTAAGAGGCCTTACAGATGCAGCGTAGAAGATAAAAAGGAAATAGAAGAGCAAATAGCAAAATTAATAGACAATAAACTGATAGAAGAGTCGTACAGCCCATTTGCTGCACCTGTCACTCTAGCATTTAAAAAAGAAGAAAACAAAAGATCCAGATTATGCATAGACTTCAGAGACTTAAATAAAATAGTAATACCTCAAGCTCAACCATTTCCATTGATTGAAGACCTAATGACAAAGACCAGAAATTGCAAATTTTTTTCAACGCTGGATATAAACTCAGCTTTTTGGTCTATTCCGTTGCGGATTGAAGACAAAAAAAAAAACAGGATTTGTAACACAGGAGGGGCATTATCAGTGGACCTGCCTACCTTTTGGATTAAAGACCTCTCCGGCAATTTTTCAGAGGATATTAAGCAATATATTGAGAAAATATAAACTAACCGATTTTGCTGTCAATTACATAGATGACATACTTATATTTTCAAAAACTTTTGCTGAACACATCGATCATTTAACAAAGTTGCTGAATGCAATCAAAACTGAAGGTTTTAGATTAAAATTTACAAAATGCACATTTGCATCAGACATGGTAAAATATCTGGGTCATATAATTCAGAATAATTCAGTCAAGCCAGTAAAGGATAATTTGATTTCAATAAAGAATTTTCCTATTCCAAAAACACAGAAGAATGTGAGACAATTTCTAGGAAAAATCAACTTTTATCATGAGTACATTCCGAAGAGTGCAATAATACTAGATCCTTTGCATAACTTACTAAGGAAAAACCAAAAGTTTATTTGGACTGATAAATGCCAAAATGCCTTTGAAACAATGAAAAACCTACTATGCTCACAACCAATCCTGGAAATTTTTGATCAAGATTTACCAATTAATATATATACAGATGCTTCTCTAGAAGGCCTTGGAGCTATTTTAAAACAAACACAGTCTGATGGGAAAGAAAAACCTGTAGCTTACTTTTCGAAAAAACTAAATGGCGCCCAGAAAAAGAAAAAAGCAATTTACTTAGAATGCTTAGCTATAAAAGAAGCAGTGAGATACTGGCAATACTGGTTGATAGGTAAACCATTTACAGTTTATTCAGATCACAAACCACTGGAAAACATGAATCTCAAATCTAGAACCGATGAAGAGCTAGATGATTTAACATATTATCTTTCTCAATATGACTTTAACATAAAATATGCTCCAGGAAAACAAAATTTGGAAGCTGACTGTCTAAGCAGAAACCCAGTGCTGGAATCAAATAAAAATACAGATGAGCAATTAAAAATTGTCAACTTAATAAAATTAGAAGATATCTTAAAAGATCAGGTAAAAAATGAGAAGATACAGTGCAGAAGAGATAAATTGATATCGAAAAATAATGTTTATTACAAGAAAGTAAAAAAAAGAGAAAAAATAATTCTATCAGAAAAATTCAGCATAGACTTTATCAGAAATGTTCATACAGAACTAGGTCACATAGGAATTACACAAATGCAAAAAATGATAAGCTCATGGTACACAGCAGAAAACATGACAAATAATATAAAGAGAACCTGCGAAAGTTGTGCAGTATGTTTAAAGAACAAATCAAGAGGTGAAAATAAATATGGATTGATGTCCCACTTGGGTCCCGCAACAAAACCTTTTGAAATATGTTCCATTGATACAATAGGCGGTTTTGGGGGTTCACGATCAACAAAGAGATACTTGCACCTGTTATCAGATCATTTCACGAGGTTTGCATATATTTTGACGTCAAGAACTCAAAATACCAATGATTTCATCAAACTCTTAAACTCCACAGAAACTAATGACATTGGCATGATACTCTCAGACCAATACCCGGGTATCAATTCTAGAGAATTCAAAAAATTTTTGGATGAAAAAAATATTCCAATAATTTTTACTGCAGTGAACTCACCTTTCTCAAATGGATTAAATGAAAGATTGAACCAAACGCTGGTCAATAAAATTAGATGCAAAATCAACGAAAATGACTCAAAAGTAGCTTGGACAACTATAGCGCATAATTGTGTAAAAAACTATAATGAAACGAAGCACACTGTTACTGGATATGCGCCACAGTACCTACTTGACGGCACAGATGTTACGATTTTGCCAAATGAGTTAAAACTTAAGAAGACCGGCATCGATTTGATTCAAGAGAGAAAAAAAGCTCTAGAAAATACTATGAAGTCACATAATTACAACAAGATAATTTACGATAAAACCAGGAGACACTTTGACTTCAAAGTTGGTGATACTGTTTTTGTGGAGAATGGAAACAAACTTAACAGGAAGAAGCTCGACGAATTGAGAATCGGACCATACAAAATCATAGAAAAATTATCAAACTCAATTTACAAGATAAACACTGGTCGAAAAAAATTTGAATCAAATTTTTTCCACATCTCGAAGTTAACTCCAGCACCTTTATTTATGAACCATGAAGAGGACATCGAAGATGAGTGAAAATTTTGCAGTAATTTTCTTTCCAGGGGGAGGGGAGATGTAATGGCAATATATTCCATTTAAATTTGAATCCTGTAGTGTCAGTTGGAATACTTGGAATGTAATTATCAATTGTCACTTGTTTTATTTTCTATTATTTTATTATAAATAAACATAAATTACGAGAGATGGGAAGGCTGATAGAGATATTGAAAGAAGAGTAAATGCAGGTAACTCCATTAATGGAGGACTGAATGCCGTTGGCGCTAATAAAACACTGTCAAAAGACGCGAAGCTAGCAGTCCACAATGGAGTCCTGGTACCTACCTTGATGTATGGCAGTGAGGCATGGAGTTGGCAGAGGAAGGATGAAAGTAAACTGAATGCTGTCGAAATGAGATCCCTGAGGCGAATGTGTGGCAAAACCATGTATGATCGTGTGAGAAATGTGGATATCCGCAAAGAATGCAAGGCTGATGTAAGCATAATGAGTAAGATTAAGAAAGGGACCCTCAGATGGTTTGGACATGTAGAGCGAATGAAAGAAGAAAATAATGTGAGAAGAATATATGACGCAAATGTGAATGGAAGAAGAAGTAGGGGACGCCCGAGGAAGACATGGCACGATCAAGTGAATCAGATACTTGAGTCGGGCCATGTCAAAAGTCGGAATAATAGAAGAGTATGTATGAGACGATGTATGAATGTGAGTGAAGCAAAGACTGTGTGCCAAGACCGAGTTGTTTGGCGGTCCGTCCTCTCTGCCTACCCCTGCGGGGAAACGGCGTGATGGTTAGTTAGTTAGTTAGTTAGTTAAATGTCGTTTCTTTGTTAAACTTTGCAACACAAGTGTTTTATTTATAAATCAATAGAAAAGAATTAAATCATATTATATATATATCATTGAGCTCAGTTTTAAGTCAGCTTTTATATTTCTTAGTCATAATTCACTAGCAATAAGTCTTAGATGTAAGTCACTAGTTATAATTGTAAATCTTAGTTGTAAGCCAGTAATATTATTTTTTATGAATTTATTTGTACAGCGCCCTTGAGGTGATTTTTCACGAAAACGGCGCTATATAAATT
This sequence comes from Limnephilus lunatus, assembly GCA_917563855.2. Taxonomy (NCBI): domain Eukaryota; kingdom Metazoa; phylum Arthropoda; class Insecta; order Trichoptera; family Limnephilidae; genus Limnephilus; species Limnephilus lunatus. Next base: position 63,908,412 of record OU830597.1, on the reverse strand, counting down.
AGCCAAATATTATTATTTATTATTTTTATACTTACCATTTAAAACATATTTATAAAGGTTCTAACTATATTTCCCTAATCTCATTCCAAGACAGGGCCATGTTCTAATTAATTATATGCCTTTAAAATATGTTAAACTAACACACTTTACTCAAAATCCTAAAAATCGGAAACGGTTAATAGATTGTGACAAATCATTTTTGCAATCTTTGACACCTCAGAACATAGTAAGGCAAAGTCAGAACCCTATCCAACTAAAGTGAGAAATTACATTGCGCCTTGTAGAACGATCAGATAAACTGTCAGATACAAACAAAATGGCACTTTCTAAAGGTTCAAAGTAAAGTTAGAGCCTTGTAATATAAATGGAAAATTAAAAAAACTGTGTTAGATCTTCGTCGTACAAGTATCTACGGAAATAATACACAGATTGCACTGAACAAAATTTTGGTTATAGAAAAGGGCAATAGAAATGGTTTGGCATTCAAAGATCATTTTTGCACGTTTTTTGCAGGTGTATTAATTTTTTTTTTAAAGTTTTGTTTATGTGCTATTGTGCTATTCACATTATATTAAATAATATGTTAAGGGTGAATTTTCACGATAAAATAAGTTGTATTTTTCTTTTCGCTGCAAATGTACGTTGTACGTATGTCTCTATGGTATTCGTATGGTTCTCGAAAACGGTGGGTCAGTGTTCTGTACAGTGGCAATCCCGCCACGGGTCAGACGGCGATAACCGTTCTGCGACTGAAATAAAGTTGCCTCCACTTTCGCACAAATTAATTAGAACGAACAATGGCACTGGCCTTTATCGCTAATGATCGCAACATGTTCCGAGCCATATATTCCCAGCGGCGGGCGCGGCGGCGGACTCAAGCAGAGCGGCGGATGTCCGCACAGCCGTCCGATTGCAATATTAGGCCGCCAAAATGCGATTTCGACAAAATAATAATAACAATTGAATAGTTCATGAAAAAAATAACTTCAAGGAAGCTAGCTGTTCAAAGAACAAATCTTTTGAAAATTATTACGCCTTGATGGAAAGGCAGTCATATTTTTTTTTAACCTTCTAGCATTCTATATTGCACTTTATTTTTTGCTGAAATTGTTTTATCTATATAAATGTCTTAGGAAATAATTTTGGAAAATTTACTGGCCACAATTCACCGATCACAATTCACCACAGTGAAATTTCCGATCACCGATCACAATTCTCTGCCCAAAAATTTTCCGCGAGGAAAATTATCAGCCATTATTTTTCGGAAGTGTGTTTTTTTAATGAAATAATTTATTATGTAAATGCCTTCTCACGACTTTTACATGGTGTATAATCCGCGACTGCAATTATTAACCAAGCTGTGAACGGTGAATTGTAGTCCATAAATTGTGGCCGGTGAACTTTCCCCGCTGCAAATTGTGGTCGTTGAATTGCGGACGGTGAATTTACAGGAAACTCTCTGCGGCCTGGCCGTTAATCGCAAATGTGCAAGTGAAAGAACAGCTCGTGTTTTTTGCCATTTTTAAGACTTCTCAATTTTTCCCTTTGGTGTCAGTATGTTCAAAGTATGTTACAAAGAAAAATATGTATCTTTTCTTATTGTGAGGCATTTATTATTTGGAAATATGCCGTTATTTTATTCGGGAAGAAGAGAATCTAAGCTTTTTTATTGATATTGGTCCACTATTTATATATTAAATAAATTAAAGTCTACAATCTTACGGCTTCATGTGACTTATACATTCAATTGTTTTCTAGTTTAGTTTTATCTTACCAAACTGCAATATTTCCGAATCTACGAAAAAAAAATTACATGAAAAACGCCATAAAAAATTTACAACATTCCCTCAATTGTTCTCGCAAACATTTTTGGCTAGCTAAAGTTGAAATCTGGACCATAGTGGGCTGGGCTGCGATTGGAGCACGCTGCCGTGATTCCGTGTAGGGATTAAATCCACCCGACCTAAAAAAAGGTTTGGGTATTAGGATAAATGAGCTTGTCCCTGTATTGGGATGGTCAAGAAAGTAAAGTAATGCCTTCGCTAAGAAGGTAACCAAATTAATTTTTCCAAAGCTTTCTGACTTTATTTTTGATTCCTTCCATCCACTTGAGCGTCATATTTTTTTGTTTCGTACATTTTATACGCTTCTTCAACATAGCCTTATATAATAAAAGTATAATATTAAACTATTTTACTAAATCTACGGTCAACTCAGACATCTCATTTCTTCAATCAGTCTTTTTTAGTTCCACTTCATCTTCACTTATTCAAAAATTGGGTATACTTGGGCAATATCTACTATGGGCAACAAAGTTCAAGAAAGAAAGATTTGGCCGTTCTTTCAGAGATTCCAATGATATTGTGTTTTTTTTTAACGACTGAAATATTACATACGTTGTGCCTAACACAACACGCATTCAAGAACTTGATCCTGAGACTTTCAAACAAAACTAACAGATTACTCCAATACTTGCGGCGTGCAACTTTACTTTTGAGAGTTTTCAAAAAGCAAAGTTCATAGAAAGACACCAGCAAGCGAATGCATCCCGAGAAAAAAGAAAATCTTAAGGTTAAGAGTGTTCGGGCAAAACCATTATGTTCGGAAAAAATGTGTTCTACCCATTTTATTTCCTACTATCTGAAGACCCGGTTTTGCCCGCCATTTACATAGGCGCAGAAATCGAATGCATATAGATAGTGACCTTCCTCTTGATGTGAACTGAGGATTTACAAGCATATCCATGCCGCCCGCCTCACACAGATATTCTTCTTTATATAAATAGAAGATAGCTTAAGTGAACCCGGTGTTGCTCGATTATAAAAACTAAAGTATTAGATTACAAATTCTAATAAATCGCATGTAATTTTAAGATGGAAATAATAACATTTTCAATAAATGAAAAAGTTTATTTATAAAGGCGCTCGGTTCGCTTCATCAGGAAACATGATTGTTAATGATTATAATCAGAATAGACACCTTATACAAACATCTCACTTTACCACAGAAAACAATGTATTTGTTTCATGTCTTTCTCGGAAGACCACGACTTATTCTACCATTCACTTCTACGTTACACATTTTGCTTACACCCATTTGCTCGTTTACACGTTCGCCTCATTATATCACACATAATCATTTGATCATACCATGTCCTCCTCGGGCATCCCCAACTTTTTCTACCATCCTCTTCATCATTCAATATCCTTCATCAGCTAAATGAACGGTTCAATCATGAGAAGAATTATGTACAACTAGCTGACCCGATGAACTTCGTACCGCCTCAGAATCAATAACTGTTGAATTAAATTAAGTTTTTTTATTAAGATAAAAATTACAAAATGAATGAATCATCAATGCGCAACTGCCCGTGTTTTGTTTTTGTCAGTATCAGAGATGGCATTGTGTACGGATTTATATTTTTTGGGATTTTCTTATTTTTCCACTTACTTACGGGAATTTGGGAGGCGGTTATGGGTGCCGCCGCCCCGGGAACCATTTATTGGATAACCAACACCTCTGTCATACGTTACCCATAGGTCACCCCAAGTGGTTCGCTACGTTTGATGATTTAGCAGGGGTGCCCGGTTGAAGGTATGGATTCACACGTCCTTCACTCCCGGACACACTGACCCCAGATTCCTACCCACCCCTCATACCTTTTTCCTTCCCAGAACTTCCTATCCTTCCCTTCCTTTAAAAAACCCTCTACACAGCATCCCCTAAGATGACATAGGTCCTGAGGAAAATAATTTTCTTCGGGGCCTCATGTGTGAGCAGATGTAAAAAAAATGATTTTCGTTTTCTTTACACGTGTGAGGGATTTTTATTTTAGTTATTGTATCTCTCCTTTGGATGGGTGGAGACATACGTTCACCTTTTATCTCATTTTCGACTATTGAAATTTAGTGTGTTAGAAAGAGAGGCAGCATTATATGTTTAAAACGCAAAACAATAAACGCGTTGATATTTGACGTTTTTGAATTTTTGGAACTCACTCACTACTCAATATTATAGGTACTTAACACAAAATTCCCGCACCTCTTTTAGAATATGAGAATTCGTTCCATACAAAATGTATGGGGAAAAGAATTTTCTAAATAAATTTTTTTTTCGTTAATTTTTGTGATGTTTTAATAGTTATTATATTATCCGGGGCGGAAACAAATCCAACAAATCAAAGATCATCAAAATCGGTCCAACCGTTCCCGAGTTATAAACAGTGAAACTAACCCGACTTTGTTTTATATATTAAGATTATATTTCAAGAAAAAATATTTTTTTTAACAAAAGATCAGAAAAATAATAGGTAATTTTTTTTAAATATTTATTTTTTACTTACGCAATTTATTTTCATACATCTAGTAAGAAAGTATAAAAAAATACAATTTACCGATACAGTAACATTTATACAAATGCATTTTAAGAAAAAAAGATAACTATACAAAAATACATTTTAAGAAAAACAGATAACTATGTGACTAAAATAAAATTGACATAAAAAAAATAATATTACAAATCAAAAAATATTTTTTACATATAATGCACATATCCTACGAAAAGTGCTAAGACTTGAGGCTTCCTTTACGGCATTTGGCAGGCTGTTATAAAGTTTTTGCGCTTTATAAAACGCGCTATTTTGTGTACACGAAAGTTTAGTTTTGGGAAGCCTAAAGTCTCCGCGTCTTCTCGGAGGATAATTGTGAACATTTTCGTGAATCATAATATTACTCTGCAGATAATTTGGGAGCATATTATTTTTCAGCTTGTATATCATTGTTAATATATTATTTGGTATAATATATTGTTTTTTTGACATCATATTATAATTTTGTAACATAATTTTGACTCTGGTAAAATTATTGCATTTTAAAAGCATTCTCATACTACTATTTTGTATAACCTTAAGTTTATTATTTTGGGCTTCGTTATATAGGAATAAAACACTGGAACAAAAATTTAAATGACGAGTTACAATAGAATTATAAACAAGGTGCGTTGTCTTCAGATCTAAGTTATTTCTGATCCTTTTTAGGATTCAACATTTTTAGCAATTTTCTTTGTTATGTGTTTTAACTGTTCGTCGAATTTTAATTTATCATCCAATATTACACCCAGATATTTAATAATGCTAACCCTTTCTATGTTTTCGTTTTCAATTTTTAGTATTATCTGCTCATTTCCAACTAAGCTATTTACTATTAAAAACTTGGTTTTCGTAACATTCAATTTAAGATTGTTTTGGTTTAGCCAATGATTATTCAAGTTTATCCACCACTTACCCGCCCTGGAATAAGTAACAGATGGTAACTCCTTCAGGCTCTCGCAAGTACTCTAAATTTTTTGAGAAAACAAAGCTACATCTAGTTTAGAACTAATTTAGACCTCCAATGTCCCTGCATACATTGTTAGTAAGCAGTATGCAAGTGCTTAGCGGGAAATATAAGATACAATATGTGTTATTATGACAAAATATAGACAAGACAGTGGGACAGGTTGGTGAAAGTCCACGAGGTGGCAAGCGCTGGTTGATTGAATCCAGCGTATCCTACAAGCACCTGTTTGGGAGAGAAACACAGTATATAAATAATAAGAGCATGGCAAACGGTTGGGAGTCCTGTCCAATCGATTGGCAGTCCCAACAAGAATGCGCATGACGTTCGGTCTAGGCGTGAACCACACTCAGTTTCCGCGCCCCTTAGCCGGTTCCTCGATGATGCCTCAAAGAAAAGTAAACGGGAGATTAGGGGGAAATGACCGACAACCCTAAGGAATTCAGCGTCGAGTAGCCGGAGGCAAGGCGAAGGAAAGCCAAGGTCGCCCTCCCAAACCTCAAGCTTGAACATGTTGCTGGGGGTGGGGCAAATGATTTTAGAAGGCACCGTGCCGTCGTCGACCGACTCATGTTGATCCGGAGATGATGTCTAGCGCACCCCAGGTCTAGCGCATATATTGCTGTTCAGTTCAGCCTTCTGAGCGAAGCAAAGCAGAGGTTATGAGACTAAAAAGAAAAAGAGAACAAAGAAACCAAAACAAACGCAAAAAAAACAAAGTCGAGTATGTTAGTTGGATCACAACAGTGTTTCTTGGAATAGGAAACTGAAAAACAAAGAATGTAACACAAAAATTATGAAAAATAATGAACAAATATCTCGAAAAAACATCGTCTAGCATAGCTTAGTGAAATCTAAAATAAACAATGTGACAAGAAACAAAATAAGCAAAAAAGATAAGTCACACAAAAATAAAAGAAATAGAAACAAAATGTATACAATAGAATAAGACAAAGGTACATAAGGTTGAGATGATATAAAAAATACGTAGGTAAAGCATAAAACATAAAATTCTAGCAGTAGATGTAATAAAGTAACAGGGATGTCCGTGGATTCAGGAGCAGCTACTCCTGGTACCTACATGATTTTAAAAATGAATAAATTTATCCAGTATACTATCTAGGTAGAATTTAGTTCGAGATGAATCTAACAATCAGACATAAAGATAAGAGTTAGGAAATTAAAGATATTGCTGATATTTCTTAGTCTTAAGTGCGATACTGCTAAGAGTGTGGGGAAAAAAACTAAAACTATTATACAGTTAAATATAACCGAAGGGAAAAGATTTCCTAGATGTGACGGTATATTTAACTTAATTTTTTTAAACCAAACGTTTTTTTCCTCTAGTTTTGAACGCCAAGTGTTCAAAAATTTATCAAGTACATAGTATCAAAACTATGCTTTAGGGGATGGGAAAAGGGGATATGGGTCATTTTATGGAATCACCTGTAGACAGCGACTTTTCCCTCTTCTTTACATAAATATAGATTAATTCCAATTAGGGAGGCGGTGTGGGTTCCGCCACCCCGAGAACCATTTATTAGATAGCCTACACCTCAGCCATACGTCACCCCAAGTGGTTCGTTATGTTTGGTGACTTAGCAGGGGTGCCCAGGTTTATTTGTCGGAATATCAGCGGCAGATGCGTCTTCCCACCTGACGCATGGCGGGCCGGATCGTGAGAGGTTGAGGTAGGAGTTTTGACCTTTGCAGCCAGACTCTCTCGACCCATCGCCTTGCACCGCAGTAGGAGGGATGGATCCACACGTCCATCACTCTATGCTGATACTCTGACTCCCCGATTTCTACCCACCCCATATATTTTTCCATCCCAGAACTTCCTCTGATCCTTCCCTAAAAATACCATCTAACACAGCATCCCCAAAGATAACATAGGCCCTGACGGAAAACATTTTCCTCGGGGCCTCCTGTGTGGATCTAATGTAAAAAAATCAAGGCTTTAGTAAAAGAAATAACCACTTGATGTTTGTGAAATATTACAAAAGAAATATTTAAATTGGTAGGTATAAGTATGTTATATTTAGGTACCTATAAAAATGTTAATTAATCTAAAATATGTAGGTAACTTTTTACGGGGAAGTAATTTAAACGCGAATACTTTCTTCTTGTTTATTTTAAAACATTTTTACCTTCTCAGAAAGGGATACTAAAATTTATATAAATCAATGCGTATTAAAATATTTCCAGGAAGGTTAGAAGGTTGTGCAAGTTAACTACCATTTTCAAATTTGATTAAAAATATATATAAATTATTTAACAGGTGTTCGCGGGTAGTAAAATCGAGAATAAAACGAAGATTTCAAAAATAACTTTGTTTTTAGATCCGAATCAAATCAATTCTTTAAATTGCATTTTACCTCCTGGGTATCGACTTAATAGAATAAAGAATAGTCTTTTTACAATGATACCAGTTGATGTATGCATTAAAAACTTAATACCTGTCTCAACACAGGTATAACCTAGCGAGACAGGCATCGAATAATACAATGTAAACATCCCTTATATAGGTCAATAAATATAAAAATAAAAATAAAAATTATTTAAAAATAAGTTTCCAAAGGAAAAAGCAAAAACGCAGAATCTTTTTTTTGTCCTTGCGATATTATCTATGGTAGTAAAAAACTAATAAGAGGATGTTTTTAATGTTTTTTTTTTTATAATTGTACTTACAAATGTCACCATATTTCTTATAGATATTATAAAGGTGAATGTTTACATGGATGTTTGATACTCTTTCACTCAAAAAATACTGAATGGATTTAAAAAATTCTTTCATTAATAGAAAGCTACATTATTTGCGAGTAAAATACGCAATATATATTGGTAAGTTCTGGCGTTATGAATAAGCTGTGGCATAATGAAATTATTTATTATTATATTTTATTATCCGTAAGTAATTGTTTGACGTGGGCTGTCATTTTGTTATTTGTTAAGGTTACTACGGAGATTTTTTGATAGCAAAAATTCAAATATGAATATTTTGTGTATAAATATAAAATAGGTACTCATCTACATTTTGACCTAAGCCAACAGCTATACTAATATTATGAATGCGAAACGGTGCGTATTTGATTGTTGATTGATTTGTGGATGGGGAGGGGGGAGAGGGGGAGAGGGGGAGAGGGGGGAGAGGGGGTAGAGGGTTGAGAGGGGGAGAGGGGGAGGGGGGGAGAGGGGGGGAGGGGGGAGAGGGGAGAGGGGGAGAGTGGGGATAGTGGGGAGAGGGGGAGAGGGGGTAGAGGGGGGAAAGGGTGGAAGGGGGTGGAGGGTGGTTGGAGGGGGGTCGGGAGTGGGGGGCGGGAGTGGGGGGGGGGGGTAGGGAGGGAGGGGGATTATTCCTTTCTTTGTAAGTCTTTGAAGTATTTTGCGACATCTATTTATAGCTTTGTCCAGATAGGGTGCGGCTAATGAACGAGGTTTTTACAACTAACAAATAAATAAATTTGCAGTCAAAGGCTCAGATGAATGTATGATTACAAAACATATCACTAGAAACATAAATTCGGACCATTTCATTAATTTTCGACTACTGCTTGATACTTATTCGATTGTAATTGCAATTTTTCAGCCCTTTCGGTATACGCCTCGTGATGTGACGCAATTTGTTAACAAAATATCGATGTTTTGACATTCTTCGGAGAAAAGACTCCTTACTTTCTGAAAATGACTTCTCGTATGTACTTATTCATTATTTACAATGTACAATTTCCTTTAGGTGATGAGCCAACTACGTGAAATTAAATTGAAGCGTTATTATTGATTTTTTTTAAATATTATACCGAACATAATATGTAGCTACTTTGTACGTGACCGCGTGCTAATGTAGCTACCTAATAGTAGGGGAGGAAATAACGCAAAATGGGTAGTTACTCGAGCGTTGTGGGGACCTATTGGATTGCAAAGATTAGATGCTAAAAAGAAGAAAAGTTTATGTGATGTATGCCATTTCAGTGGTGGGGGGAGCGAGTATAAATTTTCAAAAATGTAAAAAGAAATCGTCACAATGGCTTACTCGAGCGCGTCAGATATTAATAGCGCATACGCCCTACGTGTTTCTGGTAACGGAGAGATATTAATCTGACGAGTTGAGTGTTGGGGGTGGCCGTATGAAGAGGTAGAAAATTGAAAAAAAAAAGATTTATTCGAGCGTGTCAGATTAAGGTAATGTGAGTTAAATACATGCAGAAAAGTTTATATTTCAATAATCTGACGATTTGGACGTAACCTAAGCTCGTGGCAGATTTTTGAAAATGTAAAAAAAAAATCGTGACCTTGACATACTCGAGCGCGTCAGATTTTTATACAGACGGTTCAGTTTGATGTCCTTGTTGTGCTGACCTATAATCTGACAATTATGTGGAGGGGTTTTCTTAATCTGACAGTTTTAAGTTTTTTATTTTATTTTCATTACTGAATAGAATTACAATGAACAAAAAAATAATATATACCTATTATAATGATAAAATGAAAATCGCTTAATTAAACTTCTTAAAAATTTCACTTATTAAATTTTCTTACACAAAGAATAAACACGAACGCGCGGCCTAAGGGCCTCCGGCTCTGCAACAGAATATAAAACATGCAAGCGCCTATCAACGTACCACTCGACCATAGACATATGAATATTACTAGACCTGCCCTAAGTGATAAAAGAGGTCTGCCTATAGATAAAGAGGAAAGATTTGATTGTTTGTTTGTTTGCATTGAATAGGCTCCGAAACTACTCAACCGATTTGAAAAATTCTTTCACTGTTAGGAAGCTAAACTATCCCCGTATGACAAGGACTATATAATATTTTCAAAAAATTAGGTCTCCTTACTAAAACTTTAATAATGTTACACAAGGTGTAAAAAATTACCTAAAATATTCTTTACATCATGTGCGCTGCGAAAACTAATCTGATCGGTTGCCCTAGCCGCACCCGCCAATATTATTGGTTCATAAATGGTGGTAGTCCACAACAGGGTCGGGAGGTATCTCCCCTTAGTTAATCTGACGCGCTTGAGTAAATCCCAAAATCCCTGCTTCGCCTCCCCTACTATAATACAAATTACCTATTTAAATTCTGAATTTGATACATTAACTAGAGATATTTTTACTACTAAGCCATGATCGAACCCGTGGCATCTGGTCAAGTAAGCTAAGGAACGTACCGCTCTACTTCGGAGATCGTCAAATGACTACCGAACCGATATGTAGATTAAGTTCATTTTTATTATTACAATTATTATGTAACGGCCTTTGAACCACACATTTATTTTAAATCCCATACTATTATGTTCGTCGGTAGGTAGATGTAAAGCGTAGGTTCTCAACGTGTTCGATAGCGCCCCCTGGGGGCGTTTCACACTTTCAGGGGGGCGGTAGGAGACCATGTGAAAATTGGGGGGCGCTTCAGACTTTCAGGGTATCCCATTACGCCCCCAATTGCTGTTTCGGATTCACGAGTTAAGGGGCGGTAGAAATAAAAATATTCTCAAAGTGGGCGGTGGGCTTAAAAAGGTTGAGAATCTATGATGTAAAGGAAACTAACTTTCTCAAAATATTTCGTAGTTCCCTTTTTCATATGTCAAATTACCACTAAGTGGATGTGTAGTTAAATAAAATAGGATGTGACGTATCAAATTGGGTAAATAAATCCTTTCAATATCAGATATGATTTTTCCTTGGCAAAATCAACCCTCGTTTTGGAAGCGGGAAAGTCAACAAGTCAATTAGATACGTCAAAAAAATTCTCGTTGTGTACGAAAAGTTGTCAAGTGAAGCGTTTGGTAGTAGAAATAAATGAATTCAACTGAGTATCAAAATATCGGTGTTATACTAGTCTAAAATTTATCTATCTACAAATATGACAAGACATCAAATGACTTCTTCATGTCTTTCGTTTTTTAACAAGAAATAGATTTTGAAAGAAGACCTTTGAAACTCAGGAGCAGACGTGTAGTAAAGCTCGTAAAACATAAGCACTTTATTATAAGGGTATTCGAAAACCGGCCTAACATTATATGTGTATCTACAGAGGTACATAATATGGCGAAGGTTGCCCGAATATCTTAAGCCCCCGTGACCCACATATCTCATACATCGCCCCTCAGTTCAATTCCTCAGTTCACACACATAATGAAACCAAAATGGCAAGCAATCTCCAACCCTTACTTCTGTGTACACTTAGCAGAGCCTCTTATCAACCACTTTATAACATTGTCCACAGAGCCGAACTCAAAAGCTGAAAATAATGATTGCTGAATATTCGCCTTCTTTCCTGACTCAGAAAGGTAAGTGATCTTTCCTTGTATTAGTTATATAGTAATGAATGAATCGTGAGTGTCTTTGAAAGCTTTCACTTTTATTGGTCTGTGAATGAATTTCATTCTTAAGTATAAATTATTGTTTTAGAACAAAAAAACTACTTGATATAAAATTTAAATGTTGACACAAGCTTTGCAGTGTAATCTTAATAGTTGAGGAAGTCCATTTTAGTAAAAATATTTATGGATAAAATGGAATAATCAAACAAAGAAATATATGTTATTGGCTATTCTTGTGGCATAAGTTATTTAATACGTACATCTTAATATTTAGTTATTTATTTGCTGTTCATTTCAGTGCTTCAAAATAATCTAGAAATTTATTCAAAAGGTCCATAAATTTCTTCGTAACTATGGGAACACCAAGAAACTCATTTTAAATCTTTGAAAAAAATTATTCTTCATATTCAAATTTCTTCACATTTCAGAACGTTGTAAAAATTGTAAACAAGCATCTAGGTTTAAAGAAAATGCGACATTGCTTAAATGTTTTCAATTATTTATAATTTTGATATGTGAATTTAAATAAAAAAATCACATCTTCCCTGCAACTTGCAAAACGTTAAACAATGAAAAAAGTTTATACATCAAATTATCTTACGATATGGTCTAGATTGTCTAGAATCATCTCCTTTCGGAACTTAGCACTAATTTCTCGACACCGTATGGATAGTAAAAAATATGCATTCGGACCATGTGCTTTATTAAACTTACGTAATACACATTATTTTCCCTTGAGCCATCTGGTGATATCAACATAATATTTTTAAATTATCCCAATGGAGCGCCCTCAATTTTAAAAATCAACGTCATTTTGCTGACCTGTTTTGTTTTAGAAGTTTGAATAATTGAAAACTTATGAAAATATTTTTCTATTATTTTCGTATTATTTTTTTGAACAATTATTTATTTATTTAAGTATGGTCCACGGCGTTCAGTTTTTTTTCCAAAACAAATGGGTTGAAATGCAGAATAGATATTAGACATTAGGAATGCCTTTCATTTAGATTAGAATGGAAACCATTGTCGCCACTGACTTATTAGCTTTCGGCTGGCGCCCTGTCTCTCTTGGACTTGCATTACATTTTATATCGCCAACTAATTAAAAAATGTCATAATGATGATGCAAAATTCAGAATTTGAAATTTAAGCAAAGAATGGTCAGTTTTTTGAATCACGAAAAATTCCAACATCGAATTTCTTGCGTTCGTTTCTTTATTAAATTGATTTAAATCAAGGTTCGTAGAATATGAGTTTAACAAGGTTAACTCATACGGGCCTTTTTCGAAAAAAAAACACGTCGGGTCAAACACTCTCACTTGTATTGCAGTTAATTCAAATCTTCCAGTGGAATATGGACTTTCAGCTACGCCATGATTTTTTAGCCAATCACTGCTCTATCACCTCGGTGAGCTAACCTCGTTAAAAGCATTTTGTACGAACCTTGTCTTTAAACCATATAATAACGGTACATTTTTATTCTGTGGATTTAATTCGTTGAGTTTACAGAATCCTTCTTCAAATTGTTTAAATATAAATTAAGCTGGATAAGTTTTTAGATTTTCACGGCTAAAAGCATTTTCGTTGTTAGTTTTGGGGGTGTTATGCCGTGTTGCGCAACCTCCTTCTATAGCCGACGTTTTAGACAGCGTTGCAGTGTCCATCATCAGGGCAGATCCGGACATATCGTCGGATCTACCGGATCTGCCCTGATGATGGACACTGCAACGCTGTCCGAAACGTTGGCTATAGAAGGAGGAAGCGCAACACGGCATAACACCCCAAAAACTAACAAAGAAAATAAGTTAAGCTCCTCAGAAAACCTTATATAATGTTTTCCCGATGCAACAAATCCGTGGAGATAAAACCTGAGAAGGTAAAAAAAGAAATGCATTAAATGAGTCTATATCGCGACAATAAAATAAAGGTCCCGATTACATTTGTTCAGAATACTCTTAAAAAAATCCTATTACACTTTTATTATCGGGACAATGATTCTGCAAAAAACTTTTATTGAGTTAATAAAAGAGCCATGCGAGGGATCTCAATGAACCAGCACCAAAGAGTTAGTCGTTCGAAAAAGTACTTATGGGACGATGTGATTAAAGATGCCGAGGAAGAAAAAGGGAAACCATATAATATAAAGGAAGGCATTTCACGTTTGAATTAAGGCGAGATTTGAGAAAGCAAAGGCTTTAAAGATGTTACTTCGTCCCGACCCAAATTGGTTTTAGATAAATTGAAAGACTTTGTTTTTCACGTACTCGTACTCGTACAATGAGTCTTAATTTTCCTTTGATTCGATATGAATTGCAGCTTCCACGTTTTCTATGGTTAATTGTCGGTGTTTTTATTGATGTAAACATTTTTTAAAGTTAGAACGTTAGTATTAATTGGGTAATAATTATATAAAAACCTTTGGTATAGTGAAATCGTTGTTAAAAAATAATATTACCTCAGTATTATCAAAATAGTGATTCATTTATTGTGATTGTTTTTATTATGTTTATTCATGTTTATATTGACAAAGACATAAAATATTTTTTATAGTCTTCCCGAAGAAGTTAAAAAAAAAACGGATTCAAGAAAAAGGTCAAATTATTCTTAAAAAATTAACAACCATAACATCACCAATCAAAATGCTGTAACTTCATTTCAAGCCATATATATGCAAAGCTACGTTTAGTGACTTTGTAATATTTATTGTACACTCCATTATATAATTTATGAAATAACTCCTACATCAAGCTCAAGAGCTCTCTATTAATTTGTGTAGAAATCCTTAAAAATGTGTATTTCACTATTTTGTTTTTGCCATAGTATTATGTTTATTATTGTTAATATGTTATAATTGAAACAATACAAAAATATGAAATTTAACAAAATGATTTCGGTAAGCCCACAATTATTATTCGGATAAGTAAATAGTGTAGATTCCATGTAGCAATTGAACATTGAATAACCCTTTATACAACAATGAGTGTTAGGTAAATTTCTTAATTTTTTTACTAAAATTAATATGAATGTATTAAGGCGATCCAATAGTACAGGAAAAAATCAAAATCGGAATTCACGCCCCTTTATGGGAGGAGTTTAAAAATATTTAATAAAATTATTTGAGAATTTTTTTTACAAGTTGATTTCGTAAAGGCCTATAAAAAACATTAATTCCTTTTTTACGCATTATTTATTATAATAAAACGGAATAAATTTTTTTTTCACGAAAACAAGCGACCCGGAGCCTAACACGTCTATTCTCCACTCCGTTCGGAGGAGTAGTGACAGAAAATAGGGGTGGCTGCCAGTCGTTCTTCGGTGGACGGTATAAGGTTCACTTTGATATTCCAAATTCGTCGACTGCCGTATTGTCGCCGTGATTTCAAAAATAACAACGCAAAAATGCATATTATATTTTATTTTGTGAGGTTCGGGCATAAATTTCAATACTTTTTGCGATTATCATAAAAGAAACTAAATTTGTCACATTAAACAATAAAACCATGTCCGAAAAGAGGTTTATAAATAGGAGAGTTTGGACTTCAAAGTGTTTTTTATAGACCTTATAATTTCTTTTTTTCTAGACTTATTAAAAGACTTATTAAAAAAATACCGAATTTTTTAAGGGCCAAGATCTGTTCTACACGCAGTGTTTAATTGAAGCATCTACAATACTTCTAAGCGATCAAATTTTCAAAACAAGAACGTATGATTTTGTATGATTTTGCATTATTTAGTATGGCTTCATCTTAATAGCAAAGTTTGTAGGATGATCGATTCATCTCTAAATACTAATACTAAATTTATCGCAGGGTGTAGTATTAAATTGAGCCTCGCCATGTCGAGTTTATCCACACCGTTTGACCGTAACTTTTTCAAAGCTACCTACTAACAGTTTGCCGGCCATAAACCGCTACTCCGCTAGTTTATGGGGGATACGTGCCCAAAGGTATTTGGATAGGAAGCGTTGGACGATTCCTCGGAATGCATTATCGACTTCGATATTCACGGGTTTGCCAGAAGGATAATCTTCGCTACCAACCCGTTATTACCACTACCTACCAACCTGAAATTTTTTGTCAAATATTTTTACTCGATTGAAAAATGTACTTTATTTAATATTTGTAAATCTGTCTCGACACAAGATTTCCTAGTGAGACAGACAAGGCCAAAAAAAAATGTAAACCTTTTTATATAGATGTACAAAATAAATAAAAAAATAAATTTTAAAAATGTTGGTTAAAAATGATACTTAAAATTTCATAACAAATCTCTTTCATTTTCACCGAAAATTAATAATAATTTTAAGCGCAAACTTATTTAGCACCGTTGTGGTTTGAAACTCGATGAAATGGAAACGAGCGACTCTAAAAAGAGACAAACAAATACATCTATAGGATTTAACCTGCGAGAGAACGAGGTAGCAATAAAATATTAATTTATTTTATTTACGGGTGCTAGGTTCCAATATAATACGATAAATCCACGGTCCCACGCAAGTCCCCTTTAGTGAAACAGTATGAAGCGCCCTACGTGCCTTGCCCAACCCCAGACATTCAGCCAACCATGAATCGAATCCTAAAAAATTTTTTTTTTTTTAAATCGATATCCAATCTTCAAAGCACTCCAAAATGAATAGGCAAAAGAAAATAGAAAAAAGCGACATCTAGCAACTTCAAAAAAGAAACCACAAATACTAATAATAAGATGATCAAATGTGTAAGAGAAGGTTAACTGGAATTAGACGACAAAATCATCCTTCATATTATTGACTAAAAAAAGTGCTTCGTAGCCTCCCCACTCTTGTCTACTTTAGTTTTCTGAAGAATTCATTTCTATCGCGTGTGAATTGCAAGCTCTGATTTTAATTTAATGTTAGGAAGTTTTTGAAGCAGTAGCATATAATTAAAATAAAATACGCTCAATATGTTATTATCTATAAACCTGTGCTTTGAAAGAGTAGCTAATGGGATCATGACATCCCAATGCGATAAGGGTATTTTGTGTGGCTCACGGGAACGAGGAAGGGAAGGTAATGGGGCAGAGGAAGATTTGAAAATACTTGGCCCTTCAGATCTTGTCACCAAACACGCCTTAGTCATTGCTTCTTAATGGTTGACTTTCAATTTATTTATTTTTTATTTTTAATTTAGTAAATAACAAAAATACATCTTGTACAACAATTTGAGTAAACCCACAAAGCTGTCATATGGCAGCTTGTCTGCAGGTTCTAACAATTTAAACATTCTTAATATAATATCTAAGAAAATATTTGTAAATACATTTATAGTTTTAAGGAAACATTAGAATAGATCACATATTAATATTAGATAATTTAACTTACATCTATAAATATATAAGATATTTCAATATACCTGCCTAATAACAAGATATGTAGGCAGCTATATTAAGATATTCAAAGATACATGGAGTTTTCGTTCATTAACAATAGTTTTATCATTTTAGGACATAGTCTCTCATTTTTTTCAAATTTTATGTTTTTATTGATTTTATTGAAAATCACTGGTGTTAGATATTCAAGAGTACGGCTTCCATATTTATTTAATATTCGAGGAGTTTTTAGGCCCTTTCCTTATAAAGTGTATGTATAAAGTATACCCCTACTATAAAGAGTATGTGATCATAATATCCAATTATTGGATGCGCATAAAATAAAAATTAAAAACCACCTTCTGGCTCACATCACCGCAAGGGCACGGTAATTATAAATCTAAGCCATTTGAATGGTGTTTAAATTTTATGGGTTGCATTATTAATCTTGTCCCAAAATTAGTAATTTAACCGACATTTTTAATAAACTGCTTTAGCCATTGGATGCCAAGAAACCGATTTGGGACCAATCGTAAATTGGCAGAATCTACATTATTTGCTACGATTATACCAGTTGTAGGGGTGATATCACAAACTTTAGTAATTTAAATAAGTTGGTGTCTGAAAATATTGAATAATAATAAATAATAATAACATAGAATTTATTTGGCGCAGTTTTGTGATATTTCACTTCAAGTGCGCTTAATTATAATAAACTTAAATATAGTGTTCTTACGAGTCAAAACAAAAATTGATAAAATAATGTAAAACAAAGAATTTACAGTATATATAGTATTACAATACATACATTACATACATTACAATATTACAGTATTACAAAGCAATTCCAAAAGAACAATATTAACAAAAATTGTGAGTGCTGTTTTGTCACGTAACTGAACGTTTTGAACGTAACTGTTTGTAAATCCTGTTGCAAATCTCAGAGTTATTTTGGCAATTTAAACAATTAATAGCCTTTTTTCGTTGTTAGTTTTTGGGGTGTTATGCCGTGTTGCGCTACCTCCTACTATAGCCGACGTTTCGGACAGCGTTGCAGTGTCCATCATCAGGGCAGATGCTAACCGAAACTTTTGAAAATTTGAAATTGAAAAAAAAAGTTTTACAAAAAGAGGTTATTAATTAAGTTTTTAGATTTTCACGACCAAAACACATCGGACGACACACTGACACATCGTCGGATCTACCGGATCTGCCCTGATGATGGACACTGCAACGCTGTCCGAAACGTCGGCTATAGTAGGAGGTAGCGCAACACGGCATAACACCCCAAAAACTAACAACGAAAATGCTTTTGGCCGTGAAAATCTAAAAACTTAATTAATAGCCTCTTTTTGTAAAACTTTTTTTTTCATTTTCAAATTTTCAAAAGTTTCGGTTAGCATATTGGTTTTACATTGTTAGTTACACTTAACATTTCAAGTAAATAAAGTTGAATCAATACATCGAGACAATTATTCTTTTTCTCTGAAACAGTGTTTCGCAAAGCGGGGCTCCCGTGCCAACGGGGGTAATTTAAATGTTTTGCGGGGCAATCTGAAAATCATGCGTTACTAATATTTGTTACATTTAATAATATTTTTAACAAAAAAAAAAAAACGCACTTTTTAAAAATCAACTTTTTCCTTTTAATCTTAAAACATAAAATATTTAACTTTCAATTTTTAACCTTTTACTTTGTAAGAAAAAAATGGTCTGTTTTATAAACGTAACAAAACAAAACAAAATAAAACAAGTTTAAGTTGATTAGCTTTGCTGAAGTCTTCAAGCGTGATCTATTATTCCTATTATCGTAATTACAGAAACGCGCCATGTCCCCTTACAAACATGCGGCTTTCTTTTAAAAATGTTTTTGATACCAGAGATTTTTGTTTTAAATTTTGTATCTTTATTTTCATTTATATGTGTACCTCGTGAAAACCTAAAATACCAGTAAATAATAAATACATTTGAGCTTTTTTAAAATAAGTTGATCACGGACTTATTCTTATTCAAAATTTGCATTTATTTATTGTACAGATAAACAATAATACCGTTGGCCTGGCTGGAGTGGAATTGGCGTAAGAGTGGAATTGGTGAAAACCGTTTTAAAAATGTCACTTTTTAGGTAATAAAAATGGTTCGACGCCAACTCAGGACGAAACCAAATCAGAACCACCTCAGAAAGATCATTAAAAGCCACGCAAAAGTAATTTTTTAAATAGCCGGTAATCCTAACCTTACTTAACCTATTTAACCATTTTTTTATATTTTTTTATCATCACTCTTAATGAGGTGTTTCTGAGTTGGTTTCATTCTGAGTTGGCCGGTCACCGATAAAAATATGAATGGGTCATGTTTTGAAAACACTACTGGAGATAATTAAAAAAAGGAAAAAATCCTTGTAATCAGACTTTTCGAATGATAAGAATCAACATCAATTATTTGTGTCCTGAATTTTGGACAGAAGGCCAAACAGGTTTAGAACCTCTGTTCTAGATAAAGGCCTGGTACCAGATGGCTTCACGTCTTAATGGCTCTGTTCTACCCTCGGAATGTCCAAATCTTGAACCATCAACCCCTCACGCTGCTGGTTATGAGGGGTTGATAGGTCAAGAAACTTAGTAGGTACTTGGTTACTCCTGTGTCTACACGTTCTTACTGCAATATCTTGCCTTGGATCTAGAATCATACTATTATCAAACAAGTTGTTTTTTTTCTATTTTAGAGTCATTGTTCATGGACAATGGAAAATATCAATTTATATAAAATTATTTCGCACTACCTACCTATCCGTAAATAGGTAGGAGCAGAGAATCAAGTGAGGTAAAAGAAATATATTTTGAATAACCATTTTAATGTCGAGTTCTAAACAAGTAGTAAGACTAAGCTAAAAAAAATGTGTAAGTTTTAGAATTTTAGTGTCTGTCCTTAGCTGTTAGACCCCCAATTTAATGTTCCTTTCAATTTGGATGGTGGGTATGGGTACCACTGCCCCGTGAACCATTTATTGTATAACCAACATCCCTGCTGTATGTACCACCTCAAGTGGTTCGCTACGTTTTGTGGCTTAGCGTTTCACAGGGTGAGATTTGTCTAGATCTTGACGGTGCATGCGTTTGCTCACCGACTGGTTGATGGAAGCATTTTACCTCTTCAGCCGGACTCTCTCGGCCCATCGCCTTGTACCGCAGTGGGGAAGATGGATTCATGGTTTCGACACTCCTGGACACATTGACCCCCAGATCCCAACCCCAACCATATACCTATTTCTTTCCTAGAACTTCCTCGCCTTCCTTTCCCTAAAAAGACCCTCCATACAGCATCCCCAAAGATGACACAGGCCCCGAGGGATTTTTTTCCTCAGGACCTCGTGCGTGGAGCCATTTTAAAAGAAAAAAAACTTCAATGACAAGTCAGAGATATTTTGAAAGACTAACTTTTCCCAAGAAAAACCTGATAACATTTAAAAATCTCCTACTACCATCACACTAAGCGTAAATGCTGTTTGTGTCAGAGTGTTGTGCAGAGGAATCGAACTTCCGATGCGACTCGACGCCTTCGCTCCCAACCCGGTGCATTTTCCGACTCAAAAACTGCCCGATTTGTGGCAGAGTGGTGCTATCTCTAAGTGGGTGAAGTAACTTTTTTTAACAACAGCAGAAAAATAACTTGTGGTTCTGTGAACAGAAGATCCCGCGTCCAAAAAAGTATGCTTATAATTTTCTCTTATTGAAAATAAATCAAAAGCAAAATTTCCTCTGAAAACATAAAATTTGTTGTTAGGTACCTACTTCATTGTAAAGCTTAAATATATGTTTGTTTTCCAAATAAGGAATTATACAATTTTTCCAAAGAATTATCACCATCTCAGTGTCAATTCTGTATTCAACCTTTTTTCAGGCCGGTTAACCATTAATATTGAGTATTACTATTTGACAGCTTGTAGTAGGAGCAACGACCATACGAACTCTGGTGGGATAAAAATATACTACCTATCCAACACGGCCACCATCTTGAACCAAAACCGGAAAGTAACAATCAAAATTACAGAAAGATTAAATGCCAAATTGCCGAGTTATTTATTTATTTATACTGGGTTATGCAGATGTTCGCACTTACGTGAGAACAATCCTGTTGTAAAACTCAGTTACAAAATTACAAAAATCTACAATTACATACAATTAAACACAGATACATACAATTAGAAAAACAAACACATCACAAATAAAAATACAGAATTATATACAAGCTCTCTCAGGTAACACATTACAATGAGTGGTAAGAGACATAAGAAATATGCGAGGCATGCATAGAGAGACAATTGACATTAGATAGCATTTTTAAACAGCGCCAGAACTTTTTTTTAGAATCCGTAGTTGAAACATGATTTCTAAAGGAAACCTTTAGTCTGTGATAATTTCACTCACAATCTCACAAAACCGATTGTTCCTCTCCTGGAACTTGTCATTCTACGAATTGCAAGGCGACCAACTTGACAAACTTCATTATTTCACTTAGCTGTGATGGGTACCTAATCCGAATTCAAAGAATAGCAAACACGCTCTCTTAACTTGTTTACATATATAAGTGTTAATGGGAATCAAATATTATGTATACGGTGTCTTAGATGTGTATTTGAATAAATGTAATTTTTTTTTAAATATAATATTATACATATCAGAACATTAAATACATTTTACAAAACATTATTTATTTATTTATTTATTTACATATATACGGCACAACACGTGCCATTAACATAATTGACATATTTATAAATAGTACAACAACATGAAGAATTTAAGTGAAATCTAAGAAAAAAGGTAAAAAGTTAGGTAATAAGCAGTGAATAAAATAAAATGTAAAATGTATAAAAGTAAATTATAAAGTGTAAAGTATAAAATATAAAGTATAAATTACAAACCATAAATTATTAGGTAAAAAGTAAAAATAAAAAATTAAAGTGAGAAATAAAACAATAAAAGGTAAAATGTAGAAATATAATATATCTCTAAAAGTTACCTAAAAAGATTTAAGTATAAAATATAAAAAGTAAATAAAATCCTGGATTATGTTATCCGATATGATAAACACAGTGACAGTGCCTATGATTTCTAGTACATTAGTAGTTTTAGTGTGAAGTACTGGTAGGCATATAATTATAATATTTACATGATGATTTGCATGATGTATTATAATATTTACGTGCTAATACCAAACAAATTTAGTTTAATGCATCTTTTGTATGAGGCCAGATTGCCGGCGGCGTGATCGATATTAGCATATTCATTGCCTAAAATATGTAAGCGATTTATGATTGAGTTTTGTTCTGCGTTCGTCAAAGTGTTGTCACAATGAAAAGGTGTTTTGAGTCGAGTCGGTCTAGAAGGTACATGATAATTTATTAGCGAAACCAATTCAGGGGAGTCAAACCAGTTATTGTTTATTTTAAATAAAAAAATAAGATCATTGAGTATTCTTCTATCTTTTAACGATAAGAGTCGCATTTTTTGAGAAAGAGAATGATAGTTTATGTCAACCGCGGGAATTCCTAATTTAAAATTAATTGATCTGAGAAATTTGCGTTGGATTCTTTCAATGGAGTTTGCGTGGCTTTTGTAGAAAGGGTTCCAAATGGGGGAATTATATTCTAAATTACTCCTAACCAGAGTTGTATATAGTAGTTTAAATGTTTGGATATTTTTGAAATCTTTACAAATTCTTAGAATGAAGCCCATTGCCTTACTAGTAATGATATCAATGTGGTTGGTAAATAATAGTTTAGTGTCGAAGGTTATTCCGAGGTCCCTTATTACTGGTACTGACAATAAGTTGTGATTGTTAAGTGAATAGCTATATTTTATAGGGTTTTTTATTCTAAAGAAACTCATGATTTGACATTTTTTAGTGTTAAGTGTAAGTTTGTTAATTGTACACCATTCTGCGAATTTAATAAAATTAGTTTGTAGGGACAGACAGTCATACGTATTTTTTTTCATATCATCAGCAAATAATAATATGTTAACATTAGAAAATATGGAAGTGACATCATTTATAAATAGTATAAATAATATTGGACCAAGGTGCGAACCCTGAGGCACGCCGCTAGTGGCTTCAAATTCATAAGACAAGTGTTCTTTAATCCAGACAGTCAGTACACGTTTTTACAAGTAATTTTTAATCCAACATAATAATTTACCACTTATTCCTAGTTTAGACAATTTATTTATAAGAATTTTAATGCAAACCTTATCAAAAGCTTTGCTAAAATCCGTGTAAATCGAGTCAACTTGTTCTCTATTAGCAAGGGCACCTGAGATAAAATTTTCGTACAGTGAATTATGCATAAAAGTAACAGTTGTATTCACTACTAATTATTTTTGCTTTGATGCAGGACGGGGAGGTTTTGAAAATATCGAAAAGGTCTGTATTTGTATTGGCAGTTCAGTGAAATTGCACTATGGTTGAATGATATTAATAGTTATAGCTATGATTGTCACTGTGAAAAATATGGTGGAATCGAGTGGATTTAACAGAGATACATTTAGAAAACCAAATTTTTTTCTTATCTTTCTTCTCTAGTAGTCGAAAAATCTAAAATCTAGATATGCGATGTAAAAGAGGACTTAAGTATTTATTTATACCATTGAAGAAGAAGAAACTTAATACTAACAAATCTAAACGAAAGATAAAACTGAAAAATAAAAAGGAAACGGTCGAATCTAGGAATCAAACCCAGGAACTCGGTCTTACCGGAATAATGCCTCAACTTAGTCTGCCATTGGAACCGAATTATTTTACGTCATTTTTGGTCAATCAAATTCAGGATAAGGAATTCCAGTGAAAAATATTATGGCTGTAAAAAAATATGTTCATATAGACCAATAAACGCTGATTCTGAATATATATAAGTTTTATTTACTAATATTAAACGTACAGTATTTATAAAAAAATTAAAAAGTGCATTTTTAATATTCTCGTTAAAGCACAGCGTCAAGTTGGTATGCTGTGTAATGCTCTGTGGTGACGTCACGATGGTAATCACTGTATGTCATTTGCATGGGAATTTAGGTATGACACAAACGAATATTCTATATATTTCTTATTTTTGAAGATGTCGTAAAAGCATATACCTTTATAGAAACCAAATAGAATTGCCTTTTAGATTTTTGTATCTGACATATACGATCGTGTTTGAAAATTGCAGTATTTTAAGTTTCAAAATGAAAAAAATAAAAATAAAAAAACAGCTGACTGTAAACATAATCTATTAAATGGTCAAATTTTAAAATTAAAATTTTAAAAATACAGCCCTCTTACTTTATGAATTTGGAATAAAACTGTCACTTCACTTTTTATCTCGTTCATACAATTAAAAATGAAAATAAATATTTTAATGCTTCTGAAAAAATAACTGAAAAAATATGACATCTTGGATTCGGTGTAATGCGTTGATTTTTGTATTTGTTTACAAATTAATTAGTCTTTTACATTATTAAATAACATTACTTTTATGGAAGTTTTATTAAATTCACGCGGAAAAGTCATAAAAAAAATTTCAGACGTAACCTTAAACCTATCGTACAACGAAAATAAATCACCAACAAAACACTATTTAAAGGACTAAAACTGAAAAAAAAGTAACGCAGCATTAGTACTTATGATGAATTACACTAATATCACAGTGAATTGATCATTTAAACGAAAATTATCTTCAAAAACATAAAACTGCAAGTAAAATTCATCATGTCATTTTTGCGAAGCTTCTGATCTCGCCGTCGCCACAGACGCCATTGCGCCATACACCATAAATAGACCAATCAACGCGTTAATAATAAGCAAGATAGCCGGCGGCGCCTGCGCAAATCTATGTGAGATTCAAGGAGACCAACATAAAAATACGTTTTTTCGTATTTAGTTGATGACGTCACAAAATGCATAATAGATATGATGTTTTTCGAGGGACCTTGAAAAATTAAAACTTTGAAAATTATTTTAACTATTAAAACTAACTCTAAAAAAAAATTAAATTATTTAAGTAAGAAGGTTTCATAAAAAAAAATTAAAAATTGAACTGGACTTCTCTATTAAGAATAATATCTTTTTTAATTTTTCCCATATTTTTGGATGCTATCTTTTTGAATTATCACAAAGAAAAAAAAACGAGAGAAACGAATTTATTTCACACTTAAAGGGATTGGGCGTTGCCAACTGTCTCCGTGTAAAAATATCTTTATAATATAAACGTTATCGTGGAAATAAAAATATCGTTGGTCACAAAAATCTTTTAGGAACAGATTTTCAGATTTAGCTAGGATTATTTATGAATTTCTCCTCTTCTAACAATGTTAGCATAAGAAGGGAAAAATGCGATGGTAATCCCTTTATTAGATTTCTTTTCTGAATATCTGGGTTCTACTATAAACATTATTAATTTTCCTACTTCGCTCGAACTCAGACATGCTATCCGCAATTTTCAATGCTATGTGGAAATAAGAAAATATCGCCTTATTTTTCTTGTTGTGGCAAACGAAACAAATAATGTGCCTTGGAAATAACTCCCAGACTTGACATTGAAGGAAAATGTGAAAAAAACTTTTGTATTTTTATACTGCTTTTATGCTAGTCGGTTTAGTCTGAGTTTCAATAATATCTCTTCAAAAAAATGTCATTTTACGATATTTTATAAACCGTTTATTTGAAACACCAACGAAAATCGTTAGCCTATGGGTAATCGATATGAAACTGCCAGCTGAATATTTGTTTCATCGTGTTAGTATGGCTGAACATTTGATGAAATAAAAAAAATAGTTCAAATAATCGTCAAATCCGTTGTTAAAATATTTTTTCAAGCTCCATTACAAATGTTATTTTAGAGGTGAATTGTGGCTTCTTACTGACTTATGATTTTTTTCTTAAACTTTTACGAGCTAAAAATAATACTCAATTATTTTAAGATAATCCTTCCAACAAGCCACAAACAAGTTTATCCTGTGAATTTTGAATAAAAATGAGTTACTTAAAATTCCATGAAATGCCTCAAAATCTTGAACATTAATATTTAATCCGGTGAGATGAAAGCAAAATGATGAAGGTATTAAGGGGTAATTCGGGAATTGTTACACCCTCACGTACTAAATAAGGTCCACACTAAAGTGCTTCTTCTAGGAGAGTAAAATATTGTTGAATAATTCTTTTTGTAATCGCACAGAAGGTTCGTAGAAAATGTGAATGTTTATACATTTTATAGAACCTTTCTTATCACCTATTGATGAAAATAATCTTGGGAATGGCTTAGAACAAATTAAACATTTCATGTACTGAAGCAATTTTCTTCAATACTCTCCCAACTGCTCTCAACAGTCTGGAGCGAGTGAGATTATGACCTATTCAATCTAGGTATATTGTGAGGCTGGAGGTTGAAGGGAGGACGTTGGGAGAATACCTGGTAATTAAAATATGGTCACCAAACACGGCTAAAGCCATTTCATACAACATTTCAATTCTTAATGGTTGTCTTTCCCAAAAACAAATAATGGGGGCCGCATATGTTTATCAGGGGCTCATTGGTGCTGAACCTCATAAAAATGACTCCTGATGCCTTTGACTGGCTGAACAACCTCAGAAAAGGTGTTCGTAAGTAGGATATTTTTTTACTTTTTTCAGGAGCACTTCATTATTTTTTCTCAGCTCATACAAATGCTTACCAAAAAAAGTCTCTACGATAAGATGTGTTCTATTCGCAGTATCTAATTAGCATTTACAGCATGCGATCAAATTTTCAAACCAAAAACACATGATTTTACATAAGTTACTTCGTTTTGAATCGCCTTACTATTGGAGAAAAGTCTAATAGAATATATCTAAAAACTCGCTAAATTCTTTAGATTTAGATAAACAGCACAGGTTACCAAAAATCTAAATCATTTTTGACGGTGCCAGCTGATTTTAATGTTTAATTATTTATGAGCTACAAATCTTACATAGAGCAGAACGTCCTAAAACAATAATAGTTGGAAAGAAAAAATTGGAAAGTTAATTTATCGAATACGTTTTAGAAGACTTAAAATGTTCTCACAAACATTTTTTTATTATTTTTTTTTATTATTAAAAACATACAACGAATTTGCACTCCCATGAGTTATCAAAACTCATTAAGGGATCGCCAATTGGTACTTTTGAGAAGTTAAACTAAACTCAACCCAATATGTAGACACAATGTATGAATAAAAAATTTACAAAACATTTCACAGAAGCAACATACAGACACAAACATATGAAGAAACACTTTACAAATATTTCACAGAAACATGTCTTATAAGATTTTATGAATTTGTATAACTCATTGACTCATTTGATGTATGTACTTTGGGTTTCAAAAAGTTAAAATAAAATTTCCTCCATGATGGACTAATGAGATGGACTAAGAAATGCATAGATAAAACAAAATCAGGAAAATACAATATAAGGTACGGGCTCAAAAATATACAGACCTAATACAAGATGTTTACATACAAATACATGACGAGATTTAAGTAAGGTATAAACCGCGCCCATCATACTATAAGTTTAGTATTTGAAGATAATCAGGGCTATCAGAACAGAGTTTGTACCTACTTATGACTCGTTTTCCAAATAACATTTGAAAAAATATGTTTTCAATATATCATTTCGAGATTTGTTGGAGGCATATACCTGTCTCAAATTTTCAGGCAGTTTGTTATAGTTAGTGTAGGCAATGTATTCTAATGATTTCAGTCCGAACATTGTTGAGTGTGTTTTTGATTTGTGTAGTTTGTTGTGTTGTCGTGTATTATATTGGTGAACGTCGTTGTTATAGTTCAGTTTTATATTTGTGTGGGTGTTGCACTGAATAATATTTAAAATGGTGTTTGTTATCTCAAAGCTAGGAACAATCTTAAATAGCAATACTAGTACGTGACGGTAAATATCTTTAACAGGTGTATCCCAAGGCAAGCCAAAAATGTTACGTAGGGCTCTATTTTGGATTATTTGCACATCTGATATCATTTTTTTGGTAGCAAAACCCCAGATACTCGAAAGGTATGCCAAGTGGGAGTGAATCATAGCATAGTACAAAGATCGCAGTATGGCTGTGGGAAGCAATCTACGTAGTCTGTACATTACACCGGTCACCGGAGCAATCTTTGATTTAACATGGTCAAAATGGTTTTTCCATGTAAGCCGTGAGTCAATTTAAAGTCCTAGATACTTCGCGACATCTGTTTGTTCCAGTTTGTTTATTCCCAGGGAAATGTTTAGGCGTTGTCCTCTCCTATTCCCGAATAGCACATAGTGAGTCTTTTTAATATTAAGGCTAAGTTTATTCATTCTCAGCCACTCGGCTAGATGAGCCAAATCCCTTTCCATGTCCTTTTCTATTTCGTTTAAATTAGTATTATGGTAGAATAATATTGTGTCATCAGCATAAAGTTGAAGTGTACCTTTCACTACCCATTTTGCAATATCATTTATATAAATCAAAAATAATAATGGTCCGAGAATCGAGCCCTGTGGTACACCACATGTTATATTTCTATGATCACTTGATTCTTTTCCAATAACAACCAAACAGCACCTACCCGTAAGATAACTAGATAAAAGTTTTAGACTGTTGCCCACGATGCCCAGATATTCAAGTTTTTTTAATAGAATCTTATGATCAACCGTATCAAATGCCTTTTTGAGGTCTATGAAAATGCCCGCTGCATATTTTCCTTGATCTAAGTGTTTTTGAAGAGTTAGTATAAAGTCAAAGGCAGCACATTTCGTGTTGGAGAATTTTCTGAACCCATATTGTTGAGGCGTGAGAATATTATTAGTTGTGAGATATTTTGTTAGTCTATTTTTAATTACATATTCAAATACTTTGGAGAAGACTGAGAGTATTGATATTGGACGATAATTAGATGGATTTTTTTTGCAGTCTTCTTTGTGAATTGGAACGATTTTTGCTAGCTTTAATTGATCCGGAAACAGTCCACTCACTAAAGATTGATTAATTAGAATAACAAGATGATCCGCTAATTTTTCTTTACAGAATCTGAGTAAGTTAGTTGTCATACCATCGACTCCTGGAGATGCATTAGTTTTTAGTTTTGAGATAATTTTAAAAACTTCTAGTTGGTTTGTATTGGCCATGTAGAGGGACTGTAATGGCTTTGGTTCCATGTTTATTGTATTTATGTCATTAATTCTTAAAGGTATTGGAAACCTTAAAAAAATGATGATTTTGTCTGAAAGGGGATTAATTCTTTTATGTATTGTATTTACAAATATAGTTTGCCTACTTAATGCACAAAAATCGTCAGTCAGCAAAGGACGGGCCCGAAAATAAAACGAGCACGCACATAAGAAATTTGTCTTTTATCGCTTTGTTCTAAACCTGTAACATTGTAATTCAGCAAATTAGGAATCATATTGAAATAGATTCCACTTTGACAAAAAACGAAGAGGAAGCATTTTTCTTTGATAATTTTATCTTTTTCCGTTTTTATAAATCTGCCCCTCTTGCTGTCTTGCGTTGAATGCTAAGGTAGGTACCTAATTTGATATATTTCTAGAAATTGCCAGTTTTATCGACAGCGACATAGGCTCTGAATTTTCATAACTTGTCGTAATTTTCAATACTGAATAAACCTTTTCTTGATGTATGGAGTTACCTTTCCTTTAATGCTTTAAATGTAATTTAAATTAACTAAATCATAAAAATAAATGAATGACTACCGGTGCATGTGAGAAGTAGAAACGGGATGCCGCAATTATTGGGTTTATGTTTATGTAATTACAACGCTTATGTCGAGTTATTATAATATTTATACATAGTTATTTTATAAGTCTAGGGGCCAACCCGGTGGCGCATTACTAAGCCTTTAGCCGCGACTGAAGTGGGATTGAAGCAAGACCGAGTTGTTTGATCTACCATCCTCTCTGCCTACAGCTGCGTAAAAACTCTCTGATGGTATTATAGTCTTTTGGGACGTCTAAACTGATAGGTATGGACTTTTCTGTATATGAGACGATGTATGAATGTATTTGAAGCCAGGAGTGTGCCAAGAACGAATTGTTTGGCGGTCCATCATCTCTGCCTACCGCTGCGGAGAAACTCTCTGATGGTAATATAGGTTTTTGGGACGTCTGAACGAGTAGGTATGGACTTGTATGTATATGAGACGATGTATGAATGTATTTGAAGCAAGGGGTGTGCCAAGAGGCCAAGACCGAGTTGTTTGGCGCTTCATCCTCTCTGCGGTGGAACTCTCTAGTGGTATTATAGTCCATTGCAACGACTGAATGGAGTTTCACATATGTATATGAAATTATGTATAATATATTTGACGTCTAAGGAGTGTGCCAAGACCGAGTTGTTTGGCAGCCCATCCTCTCTGTCTATCACTACGGAGAAACTATTTGAAGTTATTATAATCCGCTGCCACGACTGACATAATAGGTAAACATTTATATGTATGAGACGATGTACGAAAATATTGAAGGGTAGTGCCCAGATCGCGTTATTTGGCCTTACCCTCACTGCAAATAGTATTTGCTTTGTAAAACAAATAAAATAAAAACTGAAAAAACACGACAAAATAAGTGCACAATCAAATAGTGGGTATAGACTTGTACTTATGTATTTATAAGACGAGGCATGAATGTGATTGAAGCAAAGATTATGTCAAGACCGTGTTGCTTTGCGATCCAGACTGTTTGGATCTCCCGCCAGATCTGGGCTGAAGATCCAAAATACCTAATAAACCCACTTGAATCTGTTATGTAAATAAAGGTTATGATGGTTAGTTCATTCGGCAGAGCATGAGACTCTTAATCTCGGTGACCGGCCAACTCAGAACCATCTCAGAAAGGTCATTAAGAGTGATGATAAAAAAAATATTAAAAAAATAATTAAGTAAGTTAAGTTAGGTTAGGTTACCGGCTATTTTAAAATTATTTTTTCATAGCTTTTAATGACCCTTCTGGGGTGGTTCTGAGTTGGTTTCATTCTGATTTTGCATGGAACCCTTAATCTCAGGGTCGTGGGTTCGGGCCCCACGATGGGCACCAAAATGTGATGGCTAAATCTGGGTTAGCCAAGTAATGTAATAAAAATGTATGTTAAAGTTAGCATGAGCATAGAAAAATGTCAATTGTATAAATGAAAGAGGATTATGTTTAAATGAAGTGAATTTATTATAATAATGTACTTATTAAATACACAGCTTTGACTAGTGACTATATTGAATTTACAATATCTCAGGGATAGGTTCGGATACTCGAAGAGTTTGTTAATATTGGGTTGTTTACAAAAAAAGGTATTCACCTTTGTGAATAATACTTCCTCATTTCAGCGGAAATCTACACATGAATCTAATTTGAATTAGAAATAATGGGCGCCATTATTATCAACATAGAGATAAAAATTTATAAAAGGATTAACATTTGATAACCAATTAAGTCAAAAGCTATTACCAGTTAAGAATCATGTTCGTGTTCCGAGAAGCGTCGGCGTCGCCTCCCAACCATCCGTCAGAGAATCAGTCACAAGTCCTTCCATTAAAGCACTTGTCAGGAACTAAACCAGAGATTCTTTTTGCAAAGAACCAGAACTGTCATCTCGAGTAAAAATCCTGTTAATACAATTACAGGATTGCTAATGTATATAAATAGTTCCTTTGTCGAAAATATGTGTGTACAAGCAACTTATAGAAATCGGTATAAGTTGAAAAAAATATTTAAAAATAGCCCATAACCTAACGTAACCTATTTAACTAATTTTTATTTTTAAACTTGTTATTGCTTACTTATCTGGATATGTTTTTAGGTTTTCTAAACCATTATTAATTTCAAATTAGACAACGACCTCAACTACTTTAAATGTCAAAATAGTATTTGCTACTCGTACATACATATTTTATAAAAAAAATCTGATTAAGTCGTAAACCTTATTTAGGTACATTATATTTCTAAGAATAAAGAACATGTTGAAACAATTGTAAATTTTCGGGATCGCAGGCCACGCTTAAAACGAATATTGTTTTAGAAAAAAAAAACTTTTGATTCAGCTTAATAATTACTGTAAAATCTATTTACGTTCGGGACGATGGAAACTGCACTCAAAAATACAATTACTTAAAATGAAAAATTGCTTTCGTCGTTTTCGATTACAGTCATTTAATATTCAAATAAGATTGATTAAGTTAATTACAGGTTTTATTATTGCATTTTTTATTTTCGTAATGTAATCTAAAAAGCCTGTCTAGAGACCAAGATTCGAAGAGTCTTATGTAAATTACTAATACCATTACAACACGAGCACGTGCCGAGCATGGTGGATGAAAAATTCTCAAATTATATAATCATCAAAGCAACGAATTAAGAAAAATTTTAAAAAAGGCGTAATCAGTTTTCTTTCAAATATATATTGACCAAACTTGCATAAAGTACCTGTTCAGTGGTAGTTTGGCTCGCCTGCGAAGAGGTGAACATAATAAATTATTATCGTTCTGAAAATTCTGGCAACGTTTTCAAGATGGCGAATACGATGTTTCGGTCTGTGTCGTGGGACTGTGACTGTCAAGTTTGAGTTATAATTGATTGATGGAGATCCTTTCAGATGACACTCGTGTTCCAGGGGAATATCTACTCCAATAGATATTTGACACGATACTGTAGATAAAAAAAGAGTGTTGGAAGCGTTATTTGGCTGGTATTACACGTCATATGAAATACATTAAACTTGGGATTATATAAGTTTTCTGCCTAGAAGAGTAATAATCTTCAATGTAACTTCTTCAATATTGGCAAAATTATTAAAATAAATGTGACTACCCAAATTTATTGGCAAATAGATTTGGAAACCAGTAATGTAAAACTACTGATTTTATTACGGTTTCTTGAATATTTTTTAAGGATCTTAATTTTTTACGAAGGTGACATTACAGCCTGGAAATAATTGGGTTGACCTTGACATTTTAGGTAAAAAGCTGTCGATTTTTAATTGTACCTTACACAGTAATATACAGCTCACTGTTGCTGAGTTTTTGCTTTGAGAATCAGATTGTTCACTTAATAATTTTCATTAGATGTTCATTAACACAATTTCAATGGTTTATAAAATTACATCACCGATTTTAAAGGCCAGGAAAGGGCGGAGGACTTATATGGCAGTTAGAACAAATATATACGAAAATAATACGTAGATAGTGTAGCATATTATCTTCTGCGTACTGAATTTAATATAACTAATATGACAGCGATAGGTTTCACAAATTGGCAGCCTATTAAGGCACAGTAGTAAGCATTCAAAAAGAAGCAGAAGAAAGTTAGAAAAGGAGATTGTAAATACGATTGCAATTGAGCGAAAATTGTGAAATTATTTAAGATAAAGCAAACATCTCTTGAAAAATGTAAGTAGCATTTAAATTTATTCTGCGATTTTTTTCATAACGTGTTAAATAACAGAACAAAATGTGTTTTTAATAATTTTTTAATCATACTTTGCGATTTATTTCTATTGAAGGAATATCATATAATTAACGTTTTAGCTGGGCAATGCACAGATGTTATCTTCAAAAATAACATTTTTTTTAAGAACTATTATTATTTCTGATTTCCAATACGTAAATAGGTACTATATAACGTGGAATTTAACTATGCAGTTAGCGAGAAAATAAATCTATTCATTTCTAGCAAACGCAAACTGCAAACGTAATTTTTTTTATTTATTTAAACGTAACGACTAATAAAATTGTTTATTAAGATGAAATATTTATACAAAAAAAAAACATAATCTTTGAATTAAGGCAGCCTTGAGCTTTGGTGATCAAAAATAATTTTGTTTTTTGACAAGTGTTTTGAAATTATGTGGCGAAAAGTTTGATTGACGAGTATTTTGAAACAATATGAGCGAATGTTTGACGAGTATTTGAAACTGCACATATGAACGAATGATGACAAGTATTTTGAAACCATATGGACGAGTGTTTTCATTGGATGTTGCATAATACCAACATTTTAATTCTTCTCAAAAAAATTATATGAAGATACGAATGGCTAACATTTTTATTTATACAAATGCGCTTGGCAAAAAAAAAATTAAGGCTTTTGCGAAAGAAGTCATTCATGGGAAAGTTTGTTTTGTTTGTTTCCCGGGAATTAAATTATTTTATAAATGATAAAAATCAGATAGAATACTGTATTTTTATCGTTTTTCGCTCCCGTCTGGAGGCAGTGAGACTATGGCATCCCA
The DNA here is from genome assembly GCA_917563855.2 of Limnephilus lunatus. Lineage (NCBI taxonomy): Eukaryota > Metazoa > Arthropoda > Insecta > Trichoptera > Limnephilidae > Limnephilus > Limnephilus lunatus. The sequence goes on along the minus strand of OU830597.1, from coordinate 63,874,155 downwards.
AATTGGGGTGTGTTGTGAGACTGAAGGAATTGTAGAGGGGAAGGAGATGGAGAAGAGGAAGAGGAAGTACCTGGCTATTCAGATCTGGTCACAAAACATGGCTAAAGCCATTTCAAGCAACGTTTCAATTCTGAATGGTGATCTTACACCAGGGCGATATTGTAAGTAGATTTCACTCTGGAAAGTGCTGCAAATATAATAAGTATTTTTTTTAATCAATTAATTGTGAAGTAGGTACGTACTACAAAATTAATAAAATAAAATGTATTTGCGCATGCCGGGTTCGAACCCGCGACCTTCGGATTGTGAGTCGAGAGTCTTACCTCGGGACCTGTCGGTAGCGTCCAGGCGGTTAAAAATAAATTGTTGGTTTCCCAAAGCGTACAGGTACGTAAATTCGACGAAAGAATCAACAACTTAATTTGTGCAGATAACCGCAACATTTATGGAGAATCAATACCGAATGAAAAAATAAATTTTGCCAAAATGTCTCAGTTTTAAAATCAAAATATGTAATTATAAAAAAGCAAGAAAAATAAAACAACAGAAAACATCTTCACTTGGCTGAACATATATCTTGCAACTAAACTTTACAACATCCTTCCTCCAAGTCTGAAAAAGATAGAAAAGGTAAATAAGTTTAAGGAAAAAATCAAAACATGGGTGAAAGAAATTAATGCAGACATACTAGAGAATGTATTAAAAACATCATAGAAACTAAATAACGGAAAATCAAAGAAATCTACCAGTCCGCCTCAGCACAGGACCACCTAGTGAGGAGGACTAAGAACAAACAGATTAAATATTTATATATATCATCATATCTTGTAATTGTCATCAAACCTGTAACTAAATAGTCACTAATAAAAAAATAAAAAAAAACAAAAAACAAAAAGGTATTACAACTAAATCAACGGTAAAGTCACAATATAAAGAATATAATCCATATTCGTTGAAACTACATGGAAACCCGAATTGGTTTCTTCTGATCGTAGAAATATGTCAAGCGTCCTGTACTGGATGGCGTAGCGTACACACACAGTCAGTCTTTTATCTAAGGGACTATTTTTCAGAAATCTACTGCTGGTATGAGATCCTAAGCCCGAGTTTTTCAGTTGGTATTTTCTATTTTCTTTCCGAGGAATTCGGACGGGTGACTTAGCGAAGTGTTGTCATTTGATCGAGTTTTTATAAAGCCCTTCTGTCATGGAACTTGAATGGTGAGATTGAACATATGAAACTTGCCCTTATGGTTTTTCGAAGTCGATTTTTGACAGAATATTGTAGACAATATAGCCAAACGTTATGAAAAATAATTATAGTAAAGCTGGAAAAATTATACACACTTTTTTTGTGAAATAACACTTTCCCGGGTGGCGGGGAATAAAGTGAGCGTCCACATGGTATGCATCGGACGGATTGCATCAAACGGATTTTAGAATATAAACCGCTCGCATCGGACCGCCGCACAGTTAGTAATTTGAGGTATCTAGCTCGACTTTATTATAAAACTCTAAGTCTCTTTCTGGATTTAATTTAAATTTAATTGGGTACCTAACAGTCTAATCTTCATAGAAATTATTTTTAAAAAACATGTCAGTCGAGTTGTCAGTTGGGATCTCTATGCGGGTGTACGTGTGTACGTCATCGTAATAATTCAACAATAACTACTATGTTTTTCTGAATCTTGATGATGAAATCTAGGAAATCAAGGGATTATCATAACTATTTAACTTGTATTTTATTGTGACACAATATTTTGAAGTATCTACGTAACTATTTTTCAAATCGTATTTTTCTTTAAATTTAGAATTCATCGAGACTTTTAAAAATGTATCCGAACGTATCCGGCAAAATTTTACGTTTTCTGTATCTAATGGACATTAATGTGTCAAATTTACTTTAGTTTTGTAATATATTCAGGGTTTACTTTAACAACTTTTAATTTTTTCAGCACCAAGGCGATTTTGACATGCGGAACCTACATTTTTATGTATATAAATTGCTGTAAGTACCAGATTGACTGCACCAGGTTGAAACGCGCTATATATATATGTATATATTTTTTTTTTTTTCATATTATAATGATAATTTTTATTGTCCCAAAAACAAATGAAAATAATAAATTCGAGCTAGATACCTCAAATTACTAGCTGTGGCGTCGGTGAAGCTGACGTAAATTCTGGAAGGGCAAATTGAGCCGATGACGTCGTACAATCCAGTGTACGCACTCTCGCGCCGAAAATCCAAATAATTTTGACAATATGATTGCAATCTAATACACTACGCACTAACGCACCTAATAAATCCGCTTGGTGCAATCCGTCCGATGCTTGCGATGTAAACCTGTGGACCCTTACCTTTATATAAGTCTTCCCAGTAAAATTTGCTAAAAGTGCGGTGAAAAACGCAATTTTTTTTAAATAGTGCCATGTAGCGCAATTCAATAAAGATCTATCTACGTCAACGACAAATAGCTATATTTTACAATTGTTGGTTTTGAGTGACGCGAGTGGAGTTAGACGGTATAGATCTTTACATACGTCTTTATATACAGGTATACATATAATTAAATAATATGTTTTTCTCGCTTTGTTTAATTGCAGATAATTTTATTTCGATCATTTAAATTTGAAACTTATTGACCCTTTTCTCCGCGTGGTCATTTTAAATATGAGACAATATTTACAAGTTTTTTCTGCTTTTCATATTTCAAATTAAAAGATGCGCATTTCCCAGTTTCTTGACAATTTAAAAAACGGCGTAATGCAATAACGTTAGCATCGCTGACATGGGAAAATTTGATGTTTATGCTTTGAGATATCATAAATGTGTGAGTCTTTCACCAGTGCGACACTGAGAGTGTAATAAGGTAGTAAATATGACTTAACAACAAAAAAATTAACCGGTAAAATAGAAAGTTTTTTTTACTATGATACTTCTATTTTCAATTTGTTTTGTTTGGTTTTACTCAAGATTGAACCTTCCCCCCCTAGAATTGACTGAACTAAGCAAACGCTGCTAATGGCGCTAATAACTGAGCCAAATTCCAATTGGATATGCTCGAGATTTTGTATATTAACTGCTGTAAATTTTTAAATATAATGTCATCGAATTTCAGAGAGATGCGTGCTTGTCCGCGTTTGTATACGTGATTGCCACCCATGCATCGATTGATAGATATAATCCTTTATTTAATGCATTGTGATTGACAACGAGTCTATCTACCGAGTTTCAGCTCGATCGGATCTCGGGAAGTGTGTTATTTTCTTTACCGGGATTCCATTTCACACATTCATTCATTTATCCATTCAGTCAAGAAAACAAAATTGAAATTCAAATAGATGTATTTAAAAAAAGTCCACGGTGCGCGTGTTGGGTGTTTTTTAAATCATGAAGAAAATATATTTGTCATGAGACATGAACTTACAACGGTACAAAACATTTAGAAAATAAAATTTATACAGTACGCTCTGCATATTGAACCTTACAAAATTAATTTGTTAGCTGACAGTGGGTACGTTTCATAGGCTTAAGTAAATTTCGATAAACGGAAGATTGATTATTATTGACTTTGTAAGATTTACTATGAACAAGTCAGCAGTCAGCACGCTGTTCTTAAAGTGTTCGTCAATTTAATCAAGAACTTCCTGACTGTTTCTTCTAAAATTCAATAGCAATTGAAAAGACGGGTCGGGCCACTGAGAGCTAAGAGCTGGCACTGCCAATCGATCTTCATGTTGACTGAATGGGCCGCCACTTTCCCTTCTCCCTGGGCGGGGATCAATCACCCGCTGATGTGTAGGCTGAACAGTCCGAGGGCGGATTATCCTCACCAGCCTCTCAAGGATCCCGAGCCTTTGAAGTTCCTTTCCGCCCGAGCCGCCCAGCTACCCCCGCCTTCTGTTTGTCAATGTGTTTGCTCGACTTTGAAATGAACATCGTTCATTTAAATGCTGCTTAGAGTAAAACGGCTTACATCTTTCATTTCTGTGAGTGAATTAACTGAATTCGTATCCTGAGAAGCTACCGGTTTTGTGAAGCAGATAAACTTTCATTGCTTAGTAATAAATGACAAGGTACGTTAGACTTGTTTACGTTCAAATTAATCTGAAAGTGTATGGAAGCATTTAGCTTTAAAAATAATTAAAATTTTCAAAAATATCGCGACGCACTGCATGCATGACGCTTAGTATAATAATACGTAATACAATAATAAATATTTAGTAATATCTATTATTTGTTTAATTTTTATTCAAAATGACATGCCGCCACAAAGGGTAATTACAAAGTTTGAAGAAGTAAAAATGTCTTATCATTTTTGGATTTTTTAGTTAATTTAATTTATTCTTAAATATATATTAAGAATTCTATTAATTATAGAAAAACAAAAATACATCTACGGATTTTCACTTGGAAACTCTGAAGTGTATGAATTTGTAAAACATACAAATTTATTAACAAAATTGTAAATTTTAACGAAATATTCCTCGAATTTATCCATTGCTTTCTAAATTCTTATGGTTAAAAAATATAAAATGAATATAATAATTATAGATATTGAAAATATCTAAAGTCTTCAAAATATTATCTTTTATATTCCGAACAAAAAATCTATCAAAAAATACTTTTCCGTCTCCTGTAATATCACATATGCTTGACAAACAACGATTTAACAAAAGCTGAAAAGATGAACATGAAACAATTCTGGAGAATATTGACTGTTTGTGATCCCGTAATTGTATTTGATACGTAATATAAGATTGTCTCAAATGAAGTTAAAGCAATCGAAGCCGCCAAGCCTCGGTTGGTTATAACCAGAGAGATGAGGCAGTGAGAAGCCTCCAAGGTTGTGTCTGCTCCGCTTTCTGCCGAAATCTCTCCCCCGTCAGGTGTTTGTTATAAATGAGCAACGAATTGAATCAAAGCGGCTCGTTTCAGGAAATGATTTATGATGGAAAATAATTTATTATGCCTCCAGGCTTGGGCTCCACGTGTTTTATGGCTCGAAAGAAAATTGGGAGCTATGATTTTGAAGCGACAAGATTTTGTTTTCAATATACTGCACAAAACTGGATTAATTTTTTAATACAGTATTAAAAATAATCGTTTTACCATTTTCTTACGACTGTAATTTAGTAAAGGCTCATTATTTTGTTAGTTGGGAAGTCATTTGGTTATTTTTGGTTAACCCCTCGGGCTAATTTGTTCGGTTTTCGGAACAATCATAAAGGTTTCATAGAAATAGTTGTCTCCCTTACCCTTACGTTAGAAATATGATTTAAGCGGTGTTAGAAAGAGAAAACACCACGCTTTAATTCAAATCGAGAAATAAAAAACCAAATGAGTAAAATCTACACCTTTATGAACCCAAATTTTCCCGCCGCAATCTGAAAAAAAAATTAAAAATTTTACTTAATTATTTTAACATGAAACGACAAAAAAGTAATTCAACGATTCAATTTATGATATATTTGCCAAATAAAATATTAATGCTTTTTTTCGTTATCATTGATTTTAGTTAGAAAAAACGTAAAGTGGGCCATTTTAATTTTTTTTTTAAGTATAAGTTCAAAATTTTTATTTTTCAAAAGTCTATGTGTACTCGATTTATAAAATTTGTAAGCATGTTTAATCACTTTTCAAAAACAGTTTTTAGTTTTCAAATACGTTCAGAAATACGCATATATTTGAATTTTATTGTAAAGGCGAAATATTTTGACCTTCCGACAAAATGGGCTCAAGGCCTGATAGGTTAAAAAGTCTTCGGGACAAATTCGAAAAAACTACTAAAATATCCAAAAATAAATGCTGTTTAGCAAAATCAATGAATTCATCGTTGAATGAGATTGTTTTATTGTAACGTGGGAGCCCTTCTGGCCTAAATCCAAATATACATTTCCCCGATGTGTGAGTCCGGCATTTAGGATTTTTATTGAGGATCTAAATCTAGGAACTGGTTCAATCAACAGTTGGGACCCTTATCCTCGATATCTAAACTTGATCCCTCCCCGCTCGCGCTTTCAATACGATTTTCGAAGTACACCTTACTATTTTCGACTGATGGGTGTTAGAGTAATGATTTAAATCAAATTTCCAGTTGTTTTTCTGCAAAAACTGATATAACAAATTTATTATTATTTAGTCTTACAGATTACTAATGTATCGATTACTATGACCGGTCAGTGGGCATCGCGTTTGGGTCCCACCCTGGCGTTCCGTGTTCGATTCCTCGGCTGGCTAAGTCCTACATCACGACTCAAGCAACATTTTCCGCTTACTGTGATGGTAGTAGAAGATTTTATAATATTGTCGGATTATTCATAACCCGGGAATGTTTGTCTTTCTTTAAAAAAAAATCTAATCTTTTTTCCATATTAGTTCGACTTGTATTAAGTTTATAAAAGCCCCAGAGGCATTACAAAAAATAATAATCCTGTTTTGAATTCGTGTTACATTCTGTTTTGAATTTGTGTGCGATAGGCTCTCTCTTCTAGGACACTTTATTTTCACTGTAGGTAAAGTATGTCGAGAGGTAAAACTAAGACTAGCAATCCGTAGGTTGCGGATTTAAACGCGAGCGCAAGTAAATTTTATTCGATTGATTTGTGTTATTTCGCAAATTTTTTTATACATATAATGTGTGGTATACTTGCGGCACTTTCCAAGAGTGGAAGATACTCACAGCATCGCCCCGGTATAAAACCACAATTCAGAATTGAAACGTTGCACAGTTAGTAATTTGAGGTATGTAGCGTGACTTTATTATAAAACCCAAAGTTTCTTTCTGGATTTCATTAAGATCACTAAACTTGTAGATTGTCAAAATCTTCGACATTTTTTAAAAGTGTTGGGAGAACGAAATTTTCCGAATAACAAATACTAAAAAAAAATTTTAAAACCTCCTACTGCCATCATCATACACTTAAAATGTTGCTTTTGTAATGATGAAGAAATTAGCTACCAGATTAATTGAATTTAGTAACCCGACGCATTTGTCTACTCAGCTATTAACTAAAAAACAAAAATTTTAAAAAAACAAAAAATTACTTCAAAAAATGCACTAAAAAGTAAAAAAATAATTTCGTCCGATTGTTATTTTTGGAGTCGGTGTCAGCCAAGGTAACTACATACAAGGTGAGATGTGGAGATCTTGGCTGACACCGACTCCAAAAATAACAATCGTACGAAATTATTTTTTTACTTTTTAGTGCATTTTTTAAGTCTTTTTTTGTTTTGTTAAAATTATTAATTTTTTTTTTTTTTTTAGTGACGAGCGTGCATAAGAAAGTTTTACGTAATGTTGGCCTAATATTGAGTCCATTTGTCGCGCACATACTTATTGCAAAATTAAGACATATATGGTTTTCCCGTGAGTCCCATTGTCAGAACTGGACCAAATTAAAATGGGACCACACGGGAAGCAACAGCTTTCTAACAACAAAAAAAATCATCAATATCGGTTCACTTAATTGAAAGTTCTGAGTTAACAAACATAAAAAAAATATAAAAAAATACCGTCGAATTATTAACCTCCTCCTTTTCGAAATCGTTTAAAATTACTCAATCGTGGTTGTATATTTGTAATGTATACATTGCATAACCCAAAATACTCAAGATAACAAAAAAATGTATTCTAATTTTAAAAAATGTATTATACCACGTTAAAATATATTTTTTCCTGTATGGCCTAATCCTTACTAATCCCATACGACGAGTGGTCAGAACACTTTTTCAACATTTTCAAATCCAACACTGGCCAAAAACTTGTTAAAATAGTCTATTTTAATGGAGTCCCTTGGGAACGAATATAATAACATCTGCCACACCACCTCAATATTTTGTACAAAATGCGCGCGGTCCGTAATAGAAGTTGGATTACGTAAAATTTGAGATCTGTGTCACTTTTTTTTTATTTATTTATAAATTTTATGTTATAGAAACAAACAATTCATTGGTTATAGCTTACAGATAGGTATTGAATAACATTTCTTGGTGGGTACCTGTGTTATTTTTCTTTTTAATGACTTATTTGTTTTATGTATATTTAGTAATTACCGGCTAATGTGCGTCGGGTATAAAAAGGTTCCGTGAGTTTTCAGTGAGCTAGAGCGATAAGATTGAAAAATATGACGTTATTCACGTTGTTCTCGCTGAAAAAGTTTTTTTTTCCAAAATTTCAACTTTTCGTCTGAAAATCTTCAGGATTATTTCATTCAGGGGATGCGCCGCATCCACATACGGTAAGATCTTCATACAAAAAGTCAAAAATCAAAATGTGTTTGGGGATTAGTGTATTGCTGTATTAAGCATAGGAAATGTTTGAAACTTTCAAAATACTTTCTTTAAGCCCCGTGATGGTTTCTGGATTATGACAACCACATGACAATACACCTGAAAAGTTTTTTAATCATCACAAAAATTCTTGCAAACTGTCAAAAATTTGAGAACGACATTTTGCAAAATAATGATTGTTAAATCAAAATTCTACTTTCAAAACTCTTTACATTAATGAATTAATTGGAAGTACTTACATAATAATTTGAATCGAATAAAGAATTATAGATATTTTAAATAGGTACCTCTGTTAGATACCAAATTTGATTGATTGTTCTTATAATATACAAAAATGAATATTTGTAATACTTACATGAAAAATTAAAAAATTGTAATGGTCGTACTCGAGCTGTTTGAAAACTGGATGTACTGGGACTGAATATATGGAACGCAAAAAGGTAACTGGCGGGACGGGGGAGCGGGAGAGGCGTGAGGGAAGGCGGTAAAGGTGGAACGGAGACACGCAGGAAAGTACATGCAGAGAGCAATTTATTTCTTTGAATATGGCATTGCAACGCATGCCGGGAACCAGCTAGTATGATTATACATTACCTACAGTTAGAATAGCATCCCAGTTTCGTAGTTGTTTCAAATTATCTTACCCCGGTAAACCATAGCTTCTCAAAAATAATGCTTGTAGGTTTACCTATAGGTATGACGTAGTATATCCTACTCACCAATGACGGTGAAATGGACTTTTAACAAAGAGAAATGCTGAACATGCAGGGACTTCTGTTTTCCCAATTTTACAGTGACACAAAGTTTTTGGTTATTATTTTTAAACTGAAAAACGTGCATCCAAATAGTTTTCCAAACAAAAAAGTTTCTCATGTTATCCCATCGAGCGTTTTGTGATTCCCCAGCAAAATATTTAGCATTCGCTTTTCAACTCTCTTTCTGTTTTGTAAATTCAGAGCTTTTAATTATTTGGATACTAGCGCAGAACCGTGAAAAATCACGGTGCATTATAAAAGTAGGATTTGTGAAACTGAAAGCATCTATAAAAATATTCGCCTCAAGATTATTGCCTTTCAAAAAGCGAAAAAAAATTTACGCTTCGAATTAACACCGTTAGTAAACTTGAAAAATTACGACACTTGTAAAAAAATTGAACAAACGATATGCAAATTTCTGGAGCTTTCCGCTTCCGTCTGGAGCCAGTAAGACAAATTGGAGTTTAAGGGAGTGTGTGGGGAAGGGGATGTTGAAAGGGAAGGTAGTGATTTGGTCACCAAACAGGGCTATAGCCATTTCAAGCGATGTGTCAATTCTGAATGGTGTTCTTACACCAGGGCAATACTGAGAGTATCTCCAACTCTAGAACGGATTATTTTAAAGAAATAAATTGCAATAAATTTACTTGCTCAAGCTGAGATCCGAACCCGCGACATCTAATTGAGAGCCTTACCCCATCTACCATCCATTTACCGTTTATCTGAATCGTCCAAAAAATTAAATATAATTTTGAAAAATAACGCTCTGGAGTTGGAATTTACACACAGACAAGGAGACACATTACCGAAATTATTATTTTTTATTACATAGATATACATTACGCATAACTTTTGATATCGTTGCCGACGTATTTCCCATCACATTAAATGTGTAATAACGCTTATGTTGATATGGCAAAGTAAAAAAAGTTCAAGCGATATGTTTAGGAGTGTTTAACGCGTTTTTAATGCTTTAAGTAATTTAGTTACCTACCTGCATAGTTTTGTAATATAACAAAACCTGGTGGAAGTGGGTTTTTAATCGGCTATGAGCCAACGGAACAACGAAACGTGCCGGCACTCTCCCTTTCCGCAAGATACGGAATTGCCGCCAGCCCGACCGCTGCGCTGGCTCATTTTTCACGGGCCCTTCCGTCCGCGCCCATTAGAACAAGTTATGTCCGGTCTTGGCTTGTAGAATTTAGAGGATGCATACATTATAATGATAAAATGCAAACAATGCACACGACTCGAGAGTAAGGCTTCTTATCCTACTATACTAAATGGTACAGTAAACTATTGAAAATATTCGTTGCATATATGGAAAGAATTGTTTGTTGTAGATATACAACTGAGGTACAGGATATCGATGATATTGAGAGACGACGACATAGTAGATTCGCAGATACTGAAGTTTCATCTTTGCTGCAGAAATGTGAAAAGAATATTGTTGAAAGTAAAATTATTTTATATGAACTGTATCTACCTGTTGTAAGGGTGGTCGATAAGACCGGTCAGTGGTTGAGTGGACATCGCGTTTGGGTCCCATGCACCCAGGCGTTCCATGTTCGATTCCTTGGCTGGCTAAGTCCTCCATCACGACTCGAGCAACATTTTCGGCTTACTGTGATGGTAGGAGTTTTTCAAATATTGTCGTGTTATTCGTTACCCGGGAATGTTTGTCTTTCTTTAAAAATAAATAAATTATATTACCTTCCTATGGCATGAACTGAAGATTACAAATTTTTGTCTTTTCTTTCTTTGAATAAATCACATTTTTGTAAAGTTTTGTTTCGCGCTACTTCTGCAATCTTGAATGTCTTCTGTAGACTTGTGATTACAAGAGAAAGGCGCAAATAAGGGCGTATGTAAGGGAGAGGGGGGTTGAACTCCCCTGTCGACCTCAGTGTTTCGTAGGAAAAGATAATAGTACTCGTACCTAAAAATACTTTACCAACGTAAATTCTATAACTCCGCCCTTGAAGACAAATAATAGTGATGAGACATGAATGCCGCTGGTTCCAACAGAATTTCAATTCCACAATACACATCCCTAAAATAATATCATCCTCGTGTCCGGCTGGCAGGCGGGGGGAGGGGGGGAGGGTTTGGAGGGGCAGGGTAGTGCTTCCTCTCCTCCAGGGTGAAATCGGTGGTGCCGTTTCCGCCAGGTAATATAGGAAGCCTTAATGCGCCATTACAGCCATCTCACTACTAATCACGGCGGCCCCGGGCTCCGGGTCCCACGCATGAGCGTGCGTAAATTATCATCTTTGTGCCATAATTATTATTAGGATCGTGTGAACGTGCCCAAATGGTGTGGTAATAATATCATACTGAAAATCAGATCGCATTATTTCTATTACGTGTTAAAAAACAGGAATATGGGAATTGGTAATGTTCCTTAACCCCTAGAAGACGGATAGTATTTTGTAAATATCTGAAAACTAAATCTAATATTGAAAATTATATTTGAAATAATTGACAGGCTTTTACAAAATCAACTTTTTTGCTTTCGAATTTTCATGAACAATAACAAAATGCGTTAAAAACTTCTAAAACTTAGCTCTACACCCACACATTGCAGTGCGTTTGTAGGTGTAGTCATGATTTCTTTGCACTGCTATTGTAGTTGATCGTATCCTAGGGGTTAAAGGATTTGAGGTAGTAACGAGTCTACGATGCCTCTAAAAAAGCTTTTTTTCTTCGTAAAGTAGAAACTATTTGTGTACATACCTAATATGAATTTTAAACAAACGGTTAACGAAAATAATAGGATCGAGCTGAGCCGATTTTGATTACGCGTTAACTATTTACTTCCGTATCTTCGAAGAATAACATAAACGAGTAAAAACACGAACAAATGTGGAATTTCATAATGGCAAAGGAAAACATTACTATTACGTTGCGTTTTAGTATTTGTAAACCATAGACATACAAATATAACGTCCGTGTTGTAAACAGATGCTTGTATTCGTTATGTTTGAGCAATTTCTGATTGAAAAATTACTCTTTTTTTCTATTGCCCGGTTATCCTAAAAAGTGGAAGGCTATTTTTAAAAAATTATTATAAGCAATAATTATTAGCCTGAAACACTCATCAACATTGAAAAAATCTCCCGAGAAAAGATAAATGCCGCCGACGGGATTTGAACCCGCGTCCTTCTGATATCCGGTCAACTGCTCTACCAACTGAGCTACGTCGGCTTATCTCCCACCCGCCAAATAATTCAATATATACTAGTGTTTCATTCAACAATTACTGCTTATTACATTTTTTCACCTGAAAACAACCAACTTTATTTTTTGTAAGAAAGGCATTATAAGTGCTAACTCTCCCACTAGATGGCGTCGAGACAAATTACGTCAACATTTTTTTTTTTGGTGAAATACTTTAACTTGTCAAATATTAATTATTATTTTTAATTGGTAAACTAATGTTTAAGACAAGATTTTTATGCATAGCACAAAGGGTAACAATTATTATAAGCAATAATTATTAGTCTGAAACACTCATCAACATTGAAAAAATCTTCCGAGAATATTATAATTTAATTGAAATAATGTTCATGTTTATCATATCTTCTTGTGTAGGTAAAAAAAGTACCGGAGCCACCAAATATAAGGGGTTAGACGTAAAAAACACAAATCCGGAGAAGTTTGACGAAGAGAAGAAACGAAAAGTTCATCTGATTGTGTAAAGCTTGAACAAAATGAAATGCTGAATCATTAGTTAGTGATTAAATTATTTGAGGAATCAACATTTAAATCTCGATTTAGCGGTGCAAATTAGAAACCATTAATTTTAGGTCAACACAGCAAATTGAATCAAATAATGGCTTAATTGCGTTAAATCGCGTCAAATTGCGTCGAGGGGTTGAAAAAACAATAAATTTCTCTCTTTCAAATTTACGAAGCATACCTACACCTTTTTGGCGCGAGAAAAACAATAAATCCCCCCTCCTCTGCCGCTTTCGGCAAATAGGCGGAACCGGCGTCGCCCGTGCACGGGCGTGTCAAATTGTCACTACCACTTAGTCGGAAATATCAAATCCTACCGCCTGCGATGAAATTAACACCGACATTTATTCAAATATTTCCTCTTTCGTGCCTTTTCTTTTTTATGTAATACCGCACCATTGCTTTTTCAGCAAAGTTGGAAGATATTGTGAAGATGATAAAGTGGGAAGAAATATTTAAAAAAAGAGCGGAGGCAGATTGCCATACTGTACCTGGAGTAGCAACTAACTATTTTGATGTGAGGCCTCAACACAGTTAAATCTATTTTAAGCTTAGCTTCGATTCTGAATGGTGGTGTCTTATCAGCGAGATGTTAGGAGTAAGTCACACTCTGATTGAGAAGTAAGTGTCTGCAGCCAATATGACTATGGCTGCCCCAATTAGGTTATGATTTTAGAGAAAGGTGGTGTAGAAATGACGGCGATGAAGAAGAGAAGTGAAGAATTAGGGTAGAGTGGGGATGGTTGAAACAGTTTTACTTTAACTATGTGTAGTAATATTTATTTTGTATTTAGGGATAAGATCTTTATACTAGATGAATTGTAATCTATCTAGTTATCAAATTAAATTTATTGAATGGCCACAACTCGTACAGATAAGCTACAATAACCAGATGGGTAAATCTGTTTCAATTATCCCCATAGTGTGGACGATTGAAACAGTATGTGGGGATAATTGAAACGCTCTAAATATCTTTGAAAGAAATGGTGTGATTGTAATCAATGTTAAACAATTTCATTACTCTAACAGTACTCAATGAGACAATGAATGGTGATTAAACATATCACAATAATTTTAAAAACTATGAATATAAATATCTTGAAATGAAACAACTTTAAATATACTTTTTATTATTTTGTGTTTAAGTGCTCTTAGTTGTAGTAACTATGAGTATTTGGCATAATCAACATAGTTTCTCTGCAATATTGTTCTGGAGTAGAGTAGATTTTGGAGGCGGGAATGGGTACCGCCGCCCCGGGAACCACTTATTGGATAACCAACACCTCTGCCATAGGTCACCCCAAATAGTTCGCTACGTTTGGTTACTTAGTAGGGGTGCCCAGTTCATGGGGTGAGGTTGGTACAGGTCTTAGCGGCCCTCCTGCTACTTGGCGGGCTGGATCAAGATAGACTGGTTGAGGGAGGCCTTTTGACCTTTCCAGTTGGACTCTCGACCCATCGTCTTGCTCCGCAGTTGGAGGGATGGATTGCTACGTCCGTCGGTCCTGGATACACTGACCCCCAGATTCCTACCCACCCCTCATACTTTTTTCCTTCCCAGAACTTTCTACCCGTCCCTTCCTTAAAAAGACACTCCACACAGCATCCCCTAAGATGATATAAGCCCTGAGGGAAATTATTTTCCTCAGGGCCTCCTGTGTGGAGCTAATGTAAAAAAATAATGGCATTAAAATTAAGTTTTTTGCTTCCATACAAAAGTGATTGTTTCAACCATTACAATTTTTCAATCATAACTACGTTTCAATCATAACAATTTACCTCTGACCTGAAACATTTCCTGTGTGTAAAATTCAACAATTCAGTAATCATAAAATAGAAAATAATTGAATTTGTGGTTTGTGATGTGACATCACCATGCATGTACAAAATATCGCTATATTTTAGAACAAAAAAACTTTAAATAATCGGTTAAGGGGCCATAAAGATCTGTTAAACAAGTAAATAGTATTTATTAAAAGAAAATAAATAAATAGTAGGTATGTAGGTACTTAATACTGAAAGTAACATAATAATTTATTGTAAACCCTCATCACCTACAAAGAAATCAGTAAACACTTTTGTAAAGAACGACACTACAACAAAGTACAAAACCAAAACTTAAAATGATCGGTCACAGGTTGTATTAAGTAAGTAAATAGTATATATTACAAGTAAACAATCAGTAGTTAGGTACCTAGTACTCCAAGTATATAATTATTTGTTACCTCTTATCACTTAAAAAAATTCAATGAACATAAATATACGAATAAAACGCCCGTGTGTAAAGAATTGCACTAAAACCAAGGAGTACCTACCTACTTCTTAAGGCATATTATAAAAATCAACATTATTGTAACGATGAGTAATCAAACACATAATAGATAAACTTATAAAACTTACGAAATCAAACAAATTTATAAAATTATCAGTCTATGTTTGCATAATATATGTAAGGCTGTTGTTTCAGTCTTTTTTGTCTTCTTCTCTGTATTCTTTATGTACTTTTTTATAGTGTTTGCCGAGTTCCTCTGCTGGCTACAATCCGATTAGGTTTTTGAACAGTTGTCCTGCAGTTCTCATCTACGTTGTAGATATTCTCAAATTTATAACTATCCATAACGTTCGATATTGTTGAAGAATTCATCAACATTATGTCGATTAAAACTTATCGCTCATGCCAAACACGTGGCTTTGCACACCTTGTAGATAATTTGGGATGGCGGCGGTCTAAAAATCTTCGTAGCCATTGTCGTACCGTATGGTCAAATCAAATGCCAGTTGTCATAAATCTTTTGAAGATAGCCCAAAATAAATGACGACAGTTATTTTTGCATAAACTGCAATCTCGGTATCTTGAGAAGTACACAATACTTTCTTTGCTGATTTGTATCCCATGATTATGGAACCAACAGATGTATTCTGGCGCACTTTCTCTCTTTTTTGTACATCCCAATGAGACGTGGTCTAAATTAAATATTGTTCCAACCTTTCTCAATTATTTTCCAGATATTGTTTGTGTTTATATGCTTGCTGATATGAAAACATGCCTCTAGTATTTCGGTTTGTTACGTTTATTGATTTTCATGGCCATCTCAAAAAAAACCGTGCCAGATATACATAATGCAAGCAATTGCAAGAGTAGGTACCTACCCAAGATGACGGATTCTATGAGGTTGGATATCGTAAAAATTTGAATTAAAAGTTATGGTAGGGCCTTTACTATTGCACTCACCCCAATACAACATGATTAAAGTAAACATTGTAATATTGATTTGAATTTCTGACCTACTTTCATTGTAACTTTTAAATTTTCTCCCAGTGTGGATGATTGAAACATGTTTATGGTTGAAACGTTGCAATCATCCCCACTCAAGCTATTTCAAACATCCTCGACGCTGCATTTTCTTCTTCAAAAATCAGCCTTTTAAATATACATTACCATCACGTAAATGCATTTAAACATACTGAAATAGATAAAGAAGAGAATGGAATAAAAAGTTTCATCAAGCTGCGAGAGTAAAAAGAGTTATAATATAAACAATCATGTTGTAAATACTTACTTTTTAACGCGAAATTCGATAATGTCTCCTATGTACGATTGTATCACTCACCGGGTAGTACGCTAGTGCGCTGTTGTAGACACCTCGCAACAGAGCTGACGGAGTTTCGAATCGTTTTGCGTCACACTCAGATATTAAAGTTTTCGAGTAAATTGAAATGTTTCAATCATGACATGTTTCAATCGTCCCCACTCTACCCTACCTGGCTAATCAAATCTGGTCACAAAACACATATGAAACCATGTCAAGCAACTGATGTTTGGTCTTCTTTCACCGAGTTGATATTAGGAGTATCTACCGCTCTGCGAGTGGGAGATAGGTTCCCTTAGTGCTAATAAACTTTGTTACATTTACTTCACTTGATATAACATGAATTAATATGTCATTTATATATTAGTAGGTAATTTTCCTTTTTACTTATCCACGCTTCTGAACAATAATTGTGTGAGTTTTGTTATACGTTTCTTGATCTCTGCCATTAGTTATTTTGAATTGTAGGTACATTATTTCATCCAGGACGTGTCTTCTGACTCGGTTAAACTAGATATTATGTGAATAATTAATTTGCCGGTTTGCCGCGTAGCGCCTCCGTCACACAATTAAATCTCCATCTCCATTGTACGGCTAAAATTAAAACCTTTCACTTCGCCACTGGGAAAAATGTCCACCTCCGGGCCCCTTCCACACTTATTCAATTATCTTTTTGCATTTTATTTGCCATTCCTGGTAATGATACACATTTTTATGGAGTAAATAAATGTTAATTAAAAATAATTGGGAATTAAACATTTAAATTACAATCACCCTGGAATTAGGTTACATATCCATCTTCTTCTTCTGATGACGACTTCTCTTGTTGGAAGTTGTTCACCATCCGACCTGATCAGATGCACTTGCTCTACAAAATCTAAACTTTGGATAAGACCTCAATTTGGGAGGCGGGAATGGGTACCGCCACCCCAGGAACCTTTATTGGATAACCAACATCTCTGCCATAGGTCACCCTAAGTGGTTCGCTACGTTTGGTGATTTAGCAGGAGTGCCCGGGTTCATGGGGTGAGCTAGGATGACCAGGACATACTGAACCCCATATGCCTTCCCATCCCTTAAACCCTCTTCCTTCCCAGAACTCTCCTCTCCTTCTTTACCTTTAAAGAAACTCTCCACACAGCATCCCCAAAGATGACATAGGCCCTGAGGTAAATTATCCTCAGGGCCTCCTGTTTGGAGCTTGGAGCTCATGTAAAAAATAATTTGGAAAATGCCGGTAACTTTTCAAAAAAATATCTTTTTTTAAATTAGTTCCACATAGGAGAAAATAATTTCGGTCAGGGCCTATATAATCTTAGGGGACGCTGGGTGGAGGGTATTTTTAAGGAAAGGAAGTAGAGGAAGTTCTGGGAAGGAAAAAGGTGTGAGGGGTTGGTAGGAATCTGGGTGTCAGTGTATCTAGAAGTGACGGATGTATGAATCCATCCATCCAACTGCGGTGCATGGCTATGGGTCGAGAGAATCCGGTGGTGAGGTCAAAAGTCCGTCCTCCGTCAACCAGTTTCTCAATCCGGCCCGCCACGCAGCACAGACGAATCAGATGCTCAGCCTTTACCCGCCAAACGTAGCGAACCAGTTGGTGTGACCTGTGATAGAGGTGTTCGTTAGTTAATAAATGGTTCTCGAGGCGGCGCTACCCATACACGCCTCCCAAATTGTTCTACAACCAGGCTCTTTTTTATCTTCCCTGCACTAAGCTTTTTAAAATGTGTAATTTTAATATCGATTATTGTATATTTTTGACAACCCATAAAGATTAATCCATCTAAGATGATTAAAAAAAGTTTATTCTATAAAAAAAAACAAGTGAGTTAATTTATTGAATTTTATAGTACGATGGTACTTTGAATGCTTCATTCAAGTTACAAGAATTCTCCCACTGAATTTAAACAACAATAAAGTTTATCTTTAAGCATGTGTTTACTGTTTCAAAAATACTTCTTTATTTCAGCCTTTGAGATTTAAGTTTAAACAAAAATGAACTATCCCTTGAGAAACATTCAGAAATGTGAAATCGTGTCACTGCTACAGTCCACATGTCAAATGTCCCCTAAGGGCAGTAAAGAGCACACAAGGAAAATCTCGACATAATACGATTGTACTCGGCAAAGCTTCATAATACCGACGCGGGCACGCAGGGCCGCCGCGGGTATGAACACCGCCTATCTAGAAAATAATTTCGGACAGCGGTGACTCTTATGTGTCCGGAGAGGGAGGGGTGTGGGACGAGGGAAGGGCAGATGGTGGGATGGCAAATAATAAGCAATAGTAACGGCAGAGGAAAGCGGGGGTAAATATGACTCCATGATTCTGAAGTTAATTCACGCTTCTTATAAATTGTTTGTAATTGTTTTCAGTTTCATTTCCCGTTCACATATTTCAGTTATCCACTGGAGCGATTATGGTTGAAAAATGTACCATTTTATTTTTCTGAGGTTGATAGCGGACCAAATTGGAACACATTTTCTTACTATTCGTAAAACATTTATTGCAATTATTTAAAACATTTCCATGGCCAGCCATTTATTTTGATACAAATCTATTGAAATGCTTTATCTATTATGACGATGTTTAAGAAAAAATTTCTTAAATTCAGCCGAATTTTCGATCAGCTATTAACGGTTAAAAATAAGTCCTTTTTCCATAGATATGCACCTTTCATTATAAAGTATACGACAGACTCATGTTAAAATTCGAAGGTATCATTATTTTAATGTTGACGAAAATTTAAAAAAATTATCTTCTGGGAAATCTCGAGCAATTGAGGCAAATCTATTTATTTCGCGTGATCGCTCCAGTGGTTTTAAAACTAACATTATATTCTTACTTTTATATATAAAATAACGTTATAACTTGCTTTATGTTGTATTGCAGAATCTTTTTTAATTTAAAAAGCATATTTTTATTTTGTTTCTACTAAGTTCACATTATTTGTATTTATCTTTAAAAATATAACTATGTAATTATTTTTTTTTTAAATCTATTGTTGTTATAAAAAAATTATAGGATTTTTTTTTTATTTGAAAAATCCACGCTTCCCACACTGACAACTGTATGTTGCCTGCTCCAGGTTAGGAAAACCTGATTTATTTGTTACGCATCAGACGGAAAAACAATAAATATATGTGTATCCGAAAGGCCTTCAATAAACAGAATGTAAACACAAATACTTTATTTGAGAGGCATTGCAATGCATGCCGGGTGCTCACTAGTTAAAGAAATAACTAACTTTACTATCTAGTCCGGTTCGTTCAAGAATTTTAACATGCGAACGAATATATTCTATTAAATCGGTATATGTAGGTATATCTTTCTCCCGTATAGACATTTCGAAATTTTGCACCAATTGTATATCTAATTTTTTCAGTGCAATATGTAGAATTATAAAGTCTGTTAGGTCATCAATACCTAATTCCTTGAGCGCAGACATGGAAGACGCAAACCGTTCAATAAAATTATTTAAATCATTTGAGTTAGAAGGTGCCAATAATTTTAAATTCAATATATTGTTCAGGTAAAAGGTACCTAGCACACACACACAGTCTTGATATTTCTTTTCGAGAGCATTCCAAATTACAAAATAGTTTTTTTCATTCGGAAGTACTCCAGCAAAAACCGATAACGCCTTTCCTTGGAGTTTTCCTATCAAATATTGCATCTTTTGCGAAGTATTCAAATTTTCATTAGAGTGGATGTTTAATTTAAAAGCTTCGTAAAATACTGACCAATTCTCTTGATTTCCGTCGAAGGATGGCATATCGATCGCTGGGAGCTTAATAAATTGCGAATTATTTAATTTCTGCGTACCACCTAAATCTTGCTTCGCCACAATACTTTCGCGTATACTAACTACAAAGCAGTACTTATTTTCGAATTTATTCCATAAATCGAAATTTATATTATAGTTTGGATCCCTTTTTAATTGGAGCGAAAGAAAGTCATCACAATACGTGTTAAATTGTGAATAATATGTAGCTACATTAACCGTTTGTTTAACGAACTCATCCGAACTCCTTGTCTCTCTATCAGCGATAATTTTCGCTTTCTCATATAACTCATTGAGACGATTATGCATTAAATTAATCTTAGATTCTAGTAATTTGATTTTAACTAGATCCTGAGTACCATCACTCGTCGCCATGATTAATTCTATGTAGGAATTTTAATGCAACAATAATTACAAACGTAGTTCGGTACAAACGAATTTACAAATTATAAAAAGCACACTAAAATTTATGAGCGTCAAGGCTGTTCATTGTATTAAGCAAGATTTATTATTTATTTTAAATAAAAATACTACTCGTAGATCGAAAACAGAAATAAATAAATCAAAAATTTTGGCAGATTATTCGTAATCCAGGAATATTTGTCAATCTTTAAAATATAAAAATAGTATATACTGATATTTTAACAAAAAAATAATTAATTTATTTAAAGTTCCGCACACAGTAATACATCCCGACTAAAGTTAAGATGGTACGACATATCAGCACGAAGATATTTCAAATATTTAGAATCCATAAAGATGAACATTGCGCTTATCACAGCATTTTATCTGAACTTTTTCATTTCGCGGGATAATCCTATTATGTTTGCCTAAAAATATGGTAATACTTACAGCTCCGTAAAAAATGCTTCAATTCCCAAATCTAATAAAGACATTTCCATGTAAATCAGGATCTCTTTCACCCCTCGTTCCCATTGTTCGGATATTTGATATAATAAAAAAAAAAACAGATTCACAACATCCACATATCAAAATCAAAAAATTAGTCAGACATCTCCGAAAACTCCCAAATTTGAGTTGAGTATGCAGTTATATGTAAAATTTTACCTTCCATCTGGTATAATACTCAGATAGTTCACGGGTTCCTGTATGCCCATGTTAGAACTTCTACTAATCAGTATAAATGCTGACTGTGCTATTATTCATCATACTATTCATTGCTTCAAGAAACCGGTAAATTGAAACCGCTTTAGTGTTTCTTGTCATTTGCACTTACGTTGGTCATTCATTATTTTCGGATCTTACCACTTAAATTGTAATCCGATATCATGTAACATATTTAAAAAAAAATATATATATATATACTTCCTATTAGGACTTGAGCCTCTATTTTATCCTACCTCTTTTAAAAGTATTTCTAATAAATTACATTTGTCGTGAAGACCGCCGAATTAAATAATGACTTGCAACTTCAAAATCTCAAATTGAAGAGGCCTTACATGTATGCGCCCGTGTGCACTGCGTATTGGACATGGTAATCTGACGGTCCTGTACAACGTGTTTACACGAGGCATATCAAAGCCAGCAGCGGTCTAAACCGTAAATTAAATGGTGTGCTAGGAATACGGTTTAAGTTCAAAAAGCCTGCTTGATATTTAACTTTTAGGGAAGGAGTCAGAACTGTAACCAAAAAGCCAAAATAAACGTCTCGCAATGACATCACAATGGCCTATGGCAAGAATAGAGGTGCGAAGGTCAGAGGGAAATGAATTTCAACGCGATCCGCGCAGAAGAGATGAAATCAGTGGATGAATGGAGGGAGCTGTGACTAACGACATTTATGTTCATTGTTCCACGCACTGATGGCTTTAATCTCATTAACGTGAATAAAGAAACAGTCTCTCACAAAACACGCTGAAAAGGTTCGTTCTTTCACTGAAATTTTTTTCGTACCTTATACAATCTCTTAATATTATCCACAGCTTTTTAAAAAAAGCGGTATTGTGCTTGAGTAGATGAATAGAATGAAACTGGAAACGGGTTAGCGCGATTACCTATAATTTATTCTTGATTTATTCATATCTAGAGCGCAGGGTAATCTTTCACGGTAGTTTAGTTGACGACCTCCGTAGTCCAGTGGCTAAGACCCTTGACTCACAATCCGGAGGTCGCGGGTTCGAACCCGGCGTGCGCAAATAAATTTTATTTGATTAATTTGTGTTATTTCACAATTAATTCATTTAAAATAATATATAGTATATTTGCGGCACGTTCCAGAGTGGAAGATACTATCAGTATCGCCCTGGTGTAAGACCACCATTCAGAATTGAAACGTTGCTTGAAAATGGCTTTAGCCGTGTTTGGTGACCAGATCTGAATAGCCAGGTACTTCCCAACCCTCCTCTTCCCACCTCCTTCCCCTCCCCACTACCTTCAGCCTCACAACATACCCCAATTGGGGATGCCATAGTCTCACTGGCTCCAGACGGGAGCAGTTGAGATTCTTGTGCGGTATTCACTGTAAAAAAAAAAAAAAAAAGTTTCCAAATGAATGTACCTCCATACTAAACTATTATTGTTTTATTTGTTATTTATCATTATTATGAAAATTATTATTGATTGTATAATATGGACATACGAAGATAATTTTTAAATAAAGATTCTTTTTTATTTTTTTATTACATTAGTTACATTTATACAGCAAAATTACAGAATAATAATATTTCAAATAACTGTATATTTTACATTATTAGTTCCTAGCTAGGCAGATTGCCTGTTCTAAGGAACCAAATGCTGGTGAAAAATGCCAAAAATGTATTCAGTAAAAAGAAAAAAAAAGAAAATGTTGTGGTTTTTTTTGTAGATTAAATATACCTGTCTTCATTTTGAAAAGAATTCAGTATGGTTTGTTTTAAGGTATCAGCATTATAATTTAGTTTGAATATTTAACGTAATCAACAATAATTTTTTGAAACCTCTGAAATGCTTTGTTGTTCACAAAAAAAAATATATATTTATAAAATTTACGCAATAACAACAATTAAATTCTTCATTTTTTATAAAAAAGTGGACGAACTCTGGCGAAGCCGATACCTTGATAAATAGTTAGATATATATTATTCTGAACCCGAAACATCTGATTCCAATTATTTTTTTCCATAATCAATTCAAGTTCATTACCTGAGAATTAAATTACTTATTCGGGTCAACCAAAAAAAAAAAATTGGAATATGGAAAATATTGAAAAGTGTCTGCGGTAGATTTCGATAGATGATATCGAGTTGCCACACCTCCCGTTATTAAGTACCCTCACCATAGCGGGATCATAAAATTGAATGTTAAAATCTGGTTACTAAGATTCCTCTTTCCTTTATTTTACTGGGTTGTTATTAGTTACTATGTTTGTAATAGTTCGGTAAATGCTTTATTATAGCTCGGAGGCAAGAATAACTTCATAAGTTTAGACAATGGAATAAGAAAGCAATGGAGCAAAACTAACAACCTATTTCGTAGAAACACTTCAGGAGAAACCGAAACAATTTCGTTCATTTAATGAACAATAATAATTACCAATGGTTGATCAACGATGAGAGAAATTGTATTTAGATTGAGATCCAGTTGGGTATAATCACGAAATAGATTGATTTCAACTTGACATTCTTGCTTCGGATTAGATTTAAAGCAAGATCTATTTTTACCATGCGGAGAAAAATAGTGTTACAATATTGTTTTTGAAATCTGCTGTTCGGTTAATATTATGTTCTGTTTTTTATGTGCTATCAATATCTTGTGTGCACACAATATGCACACAAAAATGCACACAATATCTTGTGTGCATTTTTTATCTAATTTTATTTTTTATTATTTTTTATCTGTTTAAAAATCATCTGTCATGAATTAATTGTACAACCAAACATGTAAAAACCCTCTGGGCGTAAAATAAATAAATACATATTAACGTAGAGTCGTAGAGCATAACGAAGTCTCTTTTACTGGTTTTTATACGTATAAACAAGTAAAATGTTCGTATTTGCATCACATTATTGTGGTGTTTTTTTATTATATTTTTATTACCATTGTCTACCATTGTCTGCCAGGGGCTTGATTTGTGACTGGTGTAATAGAGCGATGTTATACCTCTACTACCTATCGTCGAATAATGGTTAACAAGATATATTCAATTGTTTAACCCTTAGAATGGCAGGAGACCATATTTGTCCCAACGCACATAGGTCTCGTATAAAACGCTGTAACTCCCTTATTATCATAGTGAGAAATATTTTCTAAACGGTGTTAGAAAGGGAAAGAACAACGCTTTATATTCCAATCTAAAAAATAGCCACCAATAAAGTAAAATGTACACTTTTATGTATACAAAGTTTTGAATCGCAAATTGAAAAAAAAAATTTAAACTTCGGGAATTTTTTATAAATAATTTTATAACAAGACAAACTTATGTGTTTGTTATACATTTGTCTAATAAAATATGCATGTGTTTTTATTATTTTTTATTATATGTAACTTGTTAGAAAAAACGTAAGATGAGCCATTTTTAAAACTTTTTTATGTTTGTGTGCAAAAATTTTTTAATTTAAAAAATATATGTTAATTTCGAATTATATAATTTGATAGCGTATTTTATCACCTTTCTTAAACAGTTTTTTTAGTTTTTGAATGTGCTCAGAAATATTCCAAATATTTGCATTTTATTGTAAAGCGAAAATATTTTGATCAACCGAAAAAAATGCCAATTTTTTGAAGGGTTAAACCATACTGTACCAGTTCCATTATTTTTTTATGGGAAAGTTTTTTTTAAGTATATAAATTTTTACATGTATTGCAAAATAAGATTTTTTTTAAAACGGTAAAAAAAAGAAAAAGAAAAAAAATTATGTAGATAATAAAAAGGTGGAAAATAGAATGAAATCAAAAAAAAGTATATAAATAAAATAATAACAGAATGCATATGTATGAAAGCGATCGATCAGTGGCTGAGCGGCCAATGCGTTTGGGTCACACATGGGCGTCGCGTATTCGATTCCTCGGCTGGCTAAGTCCTCCAAGCAACACTTTCCGCTTGGTGTGGTGGTAGTAGGAGACTTTCAAACAATGTTGGGTTATTCGTAACCCGGGAATATTTCTCTTTCTTGAAATAAAAATAAAAATAAAAAATCTCTTGTAGGCATCGCCAGTTCATGGGTCCTATATTTGTGTTTTTTAAGCAAATAAAAATTTCCCATTATATATATTATATTTGTAGAAAATCAAAAAATAAAATCAGTATTTACAGAAATACAATAAAAAAAAGGTTGATGAAAGGATTAAGAATTAATTTAGTCACAGCAGTTAAATATTAGTATCATTGGTTGTGATCTAAGTTTTTATTACATTCTAATAATATATGCCGTGAAATGACAATTTTTACATTCAATCTCTATAGTCTTATAGATTGAATTATAAACCTTGAAGTTAAAAAAAATTGCATATTCCTATGCGATACTGTCAGCTCAATGTTTAGAAAAGCAGTTTTTAACCAAAGCAAGTCATTATCATCATTTATTACCCTTATCCTTGTAGAGTCGGGGACTTATCGCATCCATAAAGCGCATCCAGCCTTCCCCGTCCTTTGCGTCTTCAGCCAGCTTAGTCCATTGCGGATCCTGCCCCTAATTGTTTCAAAGATCTATCTATATATTTATTTTGTTCGTAAGACGATTATTTAACAAATATGTTATGTTATACACTTCGAAAAAACGGTCGGTGGCTGAGTTGGCATCGCGTTTGGGTCCCAACCAGGCGTCCCGTGTTTGATTCCTTGGCTAGCTAAGTCCTCCATCAGGGGTCAAGCAACATTTTCGGCTCACTGTGGTGGTAGTACGAGATTTTCAAATATTGTCGAGTTGTTCGTAACCCGGAAATGTTTGTCTTTCTCTTTAAAAATAAAAATAAAAACATATCATGGAGAAGATTACAAATTTGAGGTTCACGTAAGAATAAAAAATACATCGGGGCAGTTTAACTACTTTGTGAGATGTGTCAAAAGATAGTTGCTGAATTATAATAATTATAAACGTTTGAAATGTCGATGGTCAATGCAAAACCGTTAAGAGCCTTTAACCACCCAGCGGCCAAAAATCCACATTTCGCCGAAAGATGTTCTTACGATCGTACAGGGCGGTTCCAATGAGAAAGATTAATTACTCTCCGTACCAGCTTTTTAAAATTATAACTCAATATCGATTTTATTTCGTTCCAATTTGCTTTAATTTATACCTACATCCAAAAATGCTGAAAGGCGTGAGGATAAAACTATTAAAATTATGTACTTATTGTAATAATTTTTTTATCATAATTATTCATTATTTTTCACTAATGTCTGAGCAAAATAAGAATGTGAAAAAATCTGAAATATATATAAGCCTGTAAGTGTGCTAAATGAATACACAAACGGACCAATTTTCGTCACGAAACACATGTACGTATATATTTTTTTATGATTTTATTTAAACAAAAAATTAAATTTCTGTAACATACATTTACCAGATAATGTATTAATTTATTTTACTGCATGATTATATGATTTGAAATGGGTGTTGTATAATATAAAATCTTTTTTGAAAATTTAACAAATCTGCCAACGACCTATGGTATAATCTTATTTTACTAAAAAACAACACTTTTTCTCAAAATTTAAAACATACGTTTACTGGATAAAAGAACATTCTTTCGAAATCAATTTATAATTTTTTGTGGAAAAGAGTCAATACGTCTAAACACTGATTTAAAAATGACATATTTCTGGTTTTCTCTGGTTATACGCTCTTATCGCTCTTAAGCAGTTGAGCCTTTCTGTTGATTGGCGCATTCTAATAGGTAAAAGTCCTCGCTTTCGGAGCATAAAAAAATTCATGAGATATCCCTCCAGTATACTCGATAGGGAAATTAAAGTTAGCCTTTTTCAATATAGAGATTTATTTTAATTTTTTTTATCTAAAAGTAATTTTCGGCGCTCTTCTAAGGTGTTGGCATCGAGCATTCGAATGATCATCGAACAATGATGGATATAGGACTGGAAAGTATTATATTCTCTCACATACACACAGGTAACGCATAAACCAGAGGTTCCCAAAGTGGGTGCCGCGGCACCCTGGGGTGCCGCGGACAGTGGTCAGGGGTGCCGCGAGGCGCCCCTGATGTCTCTACTGAAATCAAAATTGACATGAACGAATACAAACATTTTATGGAATGGAAAATCACCCGCGTGGCCGGTCCGCGCTCTGGGAATGGATTGGGTGGAAGGCACAGGAGTGGAAATACGGTTGTGGTGCAGCGCTTGCAGCGGCCGCGTGCCACATTCACTTGTAGTTTTTTCATTTAATATTTCATTATTCAGGAAAAAACTACAAGTGTGGAAGAGAAAAATGGGTGATGATGGAGGCAAAGATTGTTTTCCAATATTGCAACAGTACATGGCCTATAGCGGAGTTAAGGTTTCAAATAACTTGCTGACCCTTTTCACAGAGCACCTATCACAGTTAACTGCTAAGTACTTCGCAGAAGACCAAGTGGAGAAGTTTGTATGGATCCAAGATCCATTCCGTGCTCAAGCTCCCCAAGATTTTACTTCGCAGGAAGAAGAAAATTTAATTGACCTCTCGACCGACAGCAGCCTAAAAATGAAATACGCTTGTTCGGATTTGACGGAGTTTTGGATATCAGAAATCAGTATCCGATTCTACGTGGTAAAGCTGTAAGGGTTCTCATTCCGTTTGCTACTTCATATCTGTGTGAAGCTGGATTTTCAGCGGTTGCGGTTATAAAGAGCAAATATCGCTCAAAAATAAATGTGGAAAAAGAAATGAGGAGCACTAAACGGTTTTTGTACTTGTATTATATTTGCATTTTCTTTGCAAGTTTTCCTATCAATAAATGCACTTATTCATTTTACGAGTTGTATTATTCAGTGGAGTAGGTAAAAAAAAGGGGGGGGGGTGGCGGTGGCTAGATAGATCCCGAGGCTACCACAGATAGACATTATATGACAGGGGTGCCGTGAGAAAATTCAAATTTTCTAAGGGTGCCGCGACTTGGAAAAGTTTGGGAACCCCTGGCATAAACCCTTTTTGTACTTTTTCTATTTCTAGGATATGGCTTTGTAAAAAGGTGCACAAATAATAGAGCTATATTCCGCGATTCTGCGAACAAGTCTTTAGATGTTTTCAGTATTGCGATTCCATTAGTAAATGATCTCGCATTATAAAGAACAAATCCAACCATTTTGTTGGCGCGGGAGATAATGCCAGATGTGTGGGATTTGAAAGAGAGATTTACTTAGAAAACCACTCCAAGGTCTCGAAACTCATTTTTGCTTGATGATAATATATTTTTATTAATGTGATAGGGGAACAGAAATGTATCTCTGGATCTTGTAAATGTGACAGTACTCCATTATTTCACTCTAATGATATTATCGTCACCTTATGAATATTTTAATATAAGAATAATTAACTCATATCTGAGGAAGTTACGAGATCCGAACAGAAGATTGACAGTATATTTCGCCACAGTGTCTGTTTAAAAAATAAGTTGGTAATAATGATTAGTTACTATAAATCGAGACTAAGTGGAGAACAAAGTTCCTTTGCCAGATTACTGATATTTTTTCTATTGGGTACATGAATAAACTTTACTCACAGATATTGGGATGTTTAAGACTCTGTCCCCTTAAATTTTTTTTTCAAGCTCTCCGTAAAATGGTTATAGACCGATACATCATGGAGAAGATTTCAAATAAAAATGCATGAAGGCAGATTTACTATTTTGTAAAAAGCGTCAAAAGATAGTTGCTGAACTGTATATAAATCGTCACCTCAGTTCTTAATTGTCCAAACGACCATTTTAGTTTTTGTTCAATCTCCATTTTAAAACTAAAAAAAAGTTTTAAAAATTATAGTTAATCGCTTAACTAAGGATTATTTAAACTAATGAGACCTTTACCTTTACGGACATATAGCTTTTTATTAAACACCTTTCATAATGTTTCATTGAAATAATGAAAGAAAACCTTCTCCTCCTGTAAAATTTTCAAATGGTCGTTTGGACAATTAAGAACTAAGACGACGAAATGACACCGATAATGTCGATGGTCAATGCAGAATCGTTAAGCAGTTGAATCGTTGTGCTTACTGGCGCAATTTTGATATTTTGACATGTATGTAGTTCTCGTAATGCCGATTCTCTGTCCACTTAAGCTTTCGATATATATATAATTTTTTTTTCTTGAATACCGCACAAGAGCCAGTGGGACTGTGGCATCCCCAATTGGGGTATGTTGTGAGGCTGAAGGTAGTGGGGAGGGGAAGGAGATAGGGAAGAAGAAGGTGTACCAGGTTATTCAGATCTGGTCACCAAACACATCTAAAGCCATTTCAAGCAACGTTTCAATTCTGAATGGTGGTCTTACACCAGGGCGATACTGAGAGTATTTTCCACTCTGGAACGTGCCGCAAAGATACTATATATTATTTTTAATTAATAAATAGTAAAATAGCATAAATTAATCAAACAAAATTTATTTGCAACGCCGAGATTCGACCCCGCGACCTTCGGACTGCGAGTCAAGAGCTTTGCTGCCTATCGTGTAATATAATTTTAATCAGCCTTCAAGACTAGCAGTATGACCGTTTTGCTTAACTGATCAAAAGCTGAAACGAGATGAGAATTTGTATTTAACGGAATCATTCAAAAGTCAAATATTCACAATGGCTATAATCCTCCATTTGATCTTCAATTAAATGTGACGGTCTTTTAAACACCACAGCCTTATTTTTTTTAATCAATAAGTAGTGGTGCATATACGTATTGTTTTTGTTAGTTCAACAGAATTTTTAAAAAGTGTCATTAACTTATAATTTTTTTATAAAACCGGCCATTCTCCACTGGGAGAGTCTTTGGGACTTTGGGACTTACACGGAATGGCTGGCCGTTGCCTTGGCGTAATGGCCACTGTAAAAGTAAGCCATGTAATGGCAGACAATCTCCAAGAACTGGAACTGGGCTCATGCTGCCATATCGGGGATCCGATGGAGGGAGCATTAGTGTCCGCCGGCGCGCCGTCTTCATAAATTATTGATACCAAACCAAGTTCAAACTAGACACTCCGCGACTCAAATATTCAAAGAGCCACTACACTATAAAAAGCATATCACGGCTGATGTTGATGCTAGGCAAAAAATGCAATTTTAGTAGGGTTTTTAGATAACATTTTGTTCCTACCGATGAAACACAAGCCCTCTTACACTTTAATAGCCAGGTAATATTTTAAATACCCACATGAGGTAAAAATTGCGAGGCGCGAATGACGCTGTTCTATTTTTAAAAATAACAATAGTTTTAAATTCAGTAAATTTAAATGATTCACCTCTTCAAGGCATCAGGGGCGTAGTAACCGCCGTATCAGCCGTATCAATGATACGGAGCCCCCGGGCTACAGGGGCCCCTAACGCGTGTAAGCAAAAATAGTAAAATGTTATCCATAATGTCACTTAATCTCGTGCTTCCCAGGAAAATAACATAAAAAACTGTCATACGTGCCTATAGAGTTTTCACTTCAGAAATGACGAAGTCAAAAAAGCAATCTCTTTTTTTCCCGGGTTAAGCATGCGCCCAAAAGTTGGCAACATCCTACATCGGTTATTGCGGGATTCCCCCGTTTAAGTCATTATATTAAACGGGGGAATCCCGGAATAACCGATGTGCAATGACAAACCACGGAGAGCAATATTTACGCGTTTTATTTCATTCCGGATTAAACGTTATTTATTACATTGTAATACAATACAATCTTGTTCTTCTGATTATTTATTGGTTTATTAGTTTGTTTGTGAAAAGAATGAGTGAAAGGAAAAGAGATTATCCCAGTGGAGCTAAGAAAAGAAAAAGTAAACATAAAAGGGTAGAGATTATAAAAAAGATGCCCAAAATTTCTTCATTATTTCAGCAATCACCTTTGAGTGATTTAGATTGCAATGGTAAGTACTACCTATTTATCTACCAGTAGCGAAGGGTGAATTTTGTTTTTTGAAAGAACAATGGCAAGCTTCAATATATATCAATACCTGATCACGTATTGTACCGAGCAATAATAAGGGCTCCAACTAATTTTGATACAGGGCCCCTCCAAGGCACGCTACGCCACTGCAAGGCATATAAGAATATAAAAAATGAAAAAAATCATATCACGGAAAATCAATACAAATTAAATTTTTGAACAGAATGTATTTTTATGTGACAGTTGTGACATATTTTCCTGGCTGAAATAGGATTCTATGTCCCGTTTATTTCACGCGAGACCGCCAACAAATGCTTCTGATTCTCTCCAGGTACAGAACAAACTTAGCGATGCTG
This sequence comes from Limnephilus lunatus, assembly GCA_917563855.2. NCBI lineage: Eukaryota > Metazoa > Arthropoda > Insecta > Trichoptera > Limnephilidae > Limnephilus > Limnephilus lunatus. The sequence goes on along the minus strand of OU830597.1, from coordinate 63,842,620 downwards.
CTGTATCAGTCTAACCGCTAAATTAACTGCCTCGCAGGAAAAATGGATATTGAAATGCCTGGGGTCATCTGGAGCATGTTGTGGGGGAAGTCTACTAAGTACATAATACTTGGTTTTTCAGATCTGCTCAATAAACATGGTTAATAACAATAAAAAAATATACCCTTTAAGCTATTTGTGAATTTAATTATAATTAAATAAAGGTGTATGTAATCCATTATCTTTCATAAGCTTAAATACGAACAACAGACAAACTTCTCTGTTCCAACTTTTTCAATAATCAATAGAATTCCCAAAAATTCTCTCTTCTAAAATAATATATCAATATCTCTTTACATTGTATGTGCTAGACGTGTAAAAGCCAAATTGTGACAGATGATATTGTTGACTTTTAAAAGAGATCTTTTATCTGGGGTTTGAAATAAGAAGATTATGAAAGGATACACTGTTGGCAAAAAGTCATGTTCAACTAGGATTTTTTTGTTAGATTATAATATCTACTATCACTTTTGTGAAATATCATCTCCTAAAAATACCGTAATGGCAGGTGGAGCATTCTAGCTTAATATTGCTTCCCTACCTCGCGGTTTTAATGATTTCATTTACGTACTTTACCTTGAGAGAGTGTAACGTTTTTTCGCACATTTCGTATTCCGAATTCTCCGTCTTTGAAGTCATACAATTTCTCAACGTTTAGAAGGGGTCAACAATTATTATTTTCTTGGAAGAAAGATATACTATTTACACTGTTGCTTCAAGGTTGAGTAGCATTTACCTTATTTCACTCGTTTCTTTAAGCATGGTTCCCGTATCAAACGAAATAATTTAAGAGAAAAACAATTACTTTGAGTAGATCTATTTGAAATAACGAATAAGCGGAAAGAGGATATTATTCCTCCCGCCAAAAAGTGTTGTAAAATAAAAAAATATCCAAGAATTACGCCCATTGATTAGAATTATTATATAAGTATTTATGATTAATAAATTTAAGTATTTGGCAACTTAAAAATCCATTTCTTGAATCATATGTGTGTACAATATGACAAAAACACATGCATATGTACCTACTTGATCATATAATACATGTTATTTATTTTAAACTGTTTACACCCCCGACGACTGGGGAATAGATTAGGCAAGGAAATGCCACGCTGGCTAATTAATGTCACTAAAAAAGGGTTGTTTCAGACGAGTTTGAAATATCGCACCGATTTAAGCTTTTGATATTATATATAGATGAAACATTTCACGCCGAGCGAGAAAAGCTCGAGTCACAATAATTATTTCGACATTCCCGGTCCTTATAATAATTCTAAACGGAACTGCGCTACGGTTAAAGCTGGGGGTTTAGGAAAAAAAATTATAATACAAGTTTACGATAATTTTTAATAGGAAAAAAATACACTTTTTATCAATTTTTCTATAGAAATATAATTTAGAGTAGTTATTCCCCACGATATTTAAAATTTAATTTCTTAAGCTTCGCCGGAGAAAACGATATGATCAATCAATTTCATTTTTACTCTGCCACAGAATATGTTTTTTTTCAAAGCCAAAAAAAGCAGCTCTTTCAAAGTATTTCAATATTACTTGCCAATTTTATCCTTATGAAAATTGGAAAAAAAAACTCAGCGTATTAATATTAAAATAGACTTAACAGAGAATATCGTAGAGAGGTAAAAAAACGTTTAACGTAATATATTTTAGATTTTTTCTAAGTTCCTAGAATTAACGGACGTAGATTTTTCAGTGCTAATTATTATGATCATTTAGTTATTCAATTCAATGAAATTTTTATTATTATTTTTAAAACAATTCCAATTTTGAATTTAAATGCGTTTTTAAATAACATATTATAAAACATAATATAAATTATATGATGTCGAAGTACAAGCCTAAAATAAAGTAAAGTTTCTAAACAAACTCTTATCCTTTATCCTTTTAGAAAAAAGTCTACTTGAAAATGAGACCCAAGTGAATATATGGGTTTCAATTTTCTAATGTCTTATTCATCTGGTTATACGGCATAAAACACCTTTCGGTTGCTTCGCGGTTGCGCTTTGGTACGCACGTGTATATGCAGCAATAGACAACAATTTTTTGGGACAACGACAACGAATATTCAATTTCAATTCTAAATTTTTGGGCTCCCTTCACATTCATCTTGGCGGCAGTAATGGAACTTTGTAATAGAGGCTTATTACTAGGTATATTATACGGATTGGAAATAAGTCGCAAACGCATTGGCTACATCTGCTCCTCTATAACTTCTCGACCACCATGCAACAAGGATTTGCTTCATATCACTCTCTGTAGCAGTGGTGGTTCGTGCTGTGAGTCAGGGTATATGCCTCAGAGCTTGTAATAGGTAAGAGGAGAGTGGTGCCTCCCCAAAAAATATAGAATAAAAGATAAAAAATACACAAGATACATTTATTCATACATTCGGAAAATAGTGAAACTTTAATTTAAATATTAGCAATTATAAAATATATTATATAAACCTTGAAGTTACTTCAGTTTAAATTAATCGTATTTCACTAGGACTAGTTTTATTAATTTATACTATGAAACTCATCACACCAGTGCCAGTGTAACGCAGCCGGCTACAAGCGGATATCCGAGCGATGCTACTACACAACGCACAATTATAATACGCTAGGGAGGCCAAGATAGGGTCCGCCTCTCAGAGCTACTGATTTCTTGCGGGCGAAGGGGAGTGAGGAGTTACGTTGAATCGAAATAACCCGTAGCCGTTGCGCGGTTGCGTGTTATTCAGCTTGAGGCGCGCCTCAAAAAACGAAGTAGAACCGATGATTTTCGATAAGCGCTCTAGTGTCCAAGTTTTGTGATTATTTGTGATAGTAAGTGACAGTAGGTACCTACGGATCAGAGCTAATTTGGATTAGTTTAGTAGTGCGATTTTGCAGTTAACAATTTTTTTATTTTATTTATAAGAAAATACAGATGCAGATGTTAATTGACAAAAATATACAAAACCACAACCAGAGAACTCATCTGCATCAAAACTATTTCTCTAGAATTTATTTAAACAGCAGATAAAAAAAAAGAAATATTTTTTCTTATAAATTGGAAAAAATTATATACACAACAATATTATTTTACTCATGGAGAGATGAGAGAAATGCGCAATATTCTTACAAAAATTTAGATGGTAAGAAAAAAAGTACCTATATATGGATAAAAAAAAATGTTAAACAGAAATTAAAAAAAGCAAAATGCTTAAAATTATAAGCGAAGTGCCCATGTCTAAGTTGTTGTACTTTGTAGGAAAACGGCCTTTAATTTTCTGGTGGCACATTATTATTATTTTTTGACATTAGTAACAGTTCCATTGTTTTTTCTAGGTTCGTTATAATAAGTTGGTATTGGTATACATTGTACATATTTAAAAAAAATGTTTGTGCCTACCCGCTTTTCAATTTCGTAAACCACCATTGCTCTATAGAAGTACCAAGCGTACGAAATGCCAAATGAGTATTTCATCGGACAACTGTTTGGGATTACTGAACACTTTATACTCACGTTGGTCACCAGTAGTTTTCCATTTTTTTGGTGGGCATATTTCATCTCAATGCTAGCGATGCGTGATTGTATCTCTGAAGAATCAGTTCAGATATCTATATCCACCTCTGTTGGGAGGTTTTCCAGGAAAACAAGCATCAAATGCATTAGGTGGATGAATAAAAATGGTGTAGCGCCTCAAACGGTGTCGAAATTATACAGCTCTTACCAATTCAGTTGGATCATCAATCGATAGAGTTTGTCAGAATCACCCCTACCAATGATCCATATTTGTCTTTCTTAATTACTATCACATAATTCCATAATTCATATCAGTTCAAGTGATCCTACCCGATATTATAATCATTATAATGTATTAAATCCGTAAACGCCCTCAAAATATCCGGACGTAGAATCTGCCCGAATATTATTATATTACCAAAACGATGTATCTTATAGCAGCGTCTCAGTGTGGCGAGATTGGGATAACAGATTATGTTACAATCCAGCCGTTGGACCCGGGAATGTTTGGGCGTGACGGAATATGAAAGCTGAGATAAATTTAACTGCTTAATGAGCGTCTTATCCTCCCTTCCCGCAGACGCAAGGGGGGGCAGGGGGGGGGGAAGGAGATAAGTCACGCGGCCCCCGCTGATTAATGACGATTCTATGTTCTACATGTCGCAAGAAGCTGAATGGCAATCGACTTAATCGTTTTATTAAGCCTACATTTGGGGTTCCCTCGCGAGCTGAGTGATAGCTACTTTTCTATCTACCGTTGGTGTAAAATAGACAAGATTGGCGTCGAGCAACTGTATAATTATGAGTTAAAAAGATAGTTTTTAAAGAAAAGACTTTAACTATAAAATGAAGTAACTCGATACCAAGAAAATCAAAATCTGTATTACGGAATTGGTTCCCGCGCACAGTGCATCATCGAGAAACTCAGCGGACAATCGTCGTCATCCCAATTCATATTGTATCGTACTCCGGCTGTCGCCCGAGGATTATTATGAGCTTTCGTTTATGTTGAAATGAAAAATAATTCATGTCTTCTATTGCATTTTTCCGCGGCTGCTGCTGGACAGAAACTAATTATTATTAATTACCCCATTAAAATAATGTCGCTCATACATCGATGTCGCCACCGCAAACATATCAAACGTACTTCTATTCCCTAAATACAAAACCCAAATGCGAACCTCGTGTTGTGGCATTTGAATTCATTCGCTCAATTAATTTGGTGTGGACTCAAAGGGAAACATCAAGGTCTGTTAGCCAGTCTAGGGCCTCAGGCGTTGCTCTTTGGATCTCATCAATGCCACCGGGGAATGAATGGAACAGGCTTTCGTTGACTACACGGCCTGCGGTTTGCACCACATCTATGAGAGTATCACTGTATTACCGAGTCTTTTAAGCCCCACCCGTGCATCATGTGGAAACATCGGCTGTGGAAGCACCTATTGACGGAGGACCAGAATTTGCCGAATCATAAGTACCTCATAGTTGAGCTGTATCTAGTGCGTTAGATGTCAATGCTTTCTGCGCAAAACTGTTGTTAAAAAACATTAAAAATATGTACAATTATAAAGTTAAATAAAAAAAATACTACCGTTGGTTATAGCGTTTGGGTGTGGACGACTTCGACGAACAGGAAACGGTTGCTTAAATAGTGAACGACTGTTTTAATAATTTGATATCGTTATTGTACTAGTTAACGAAATAGTTTTACGTTACATCTGACTGGTAAGTCATCCAAACATACTTGTACCTTTTGATGACCTCCTAAGTAAACTCCTTCTGAACTTACTGCCCCCACAGAAAGATTTAAATGGGTATATCTCACAAAGATGAAACATAATTAAAGTGTATTAGGCACATTCAGACTCGCCCTGATGAAAGACCACCATTAAAAGCATACAACGACGTTTGCTATGTGAACTAGATAACCAAATAACATAGATAAAATAGATGTTTGCAACTTGTTTTTTTTACTGTGACAAAAGTTTTATACGCCCACAAAAATAAAACTATGATCCAAGCTGTTTAAAATATCTCTTTCCAAAATTAAGAGCAATAATAAAAAATAATTCATAAAATGATTTTTTTTAATTATTGTATGCATTAACCCGAGTCGGCTGTGTCTAAACCTACGTTAAAGTTGTTGTATACATATATGTATGGTTCTAAACTAAAATCAGAATTTTTATATTAAACATTTTTGTAAATCAATTGACAGCAATATTCCTAGATTTTTAGAACACTTCAAATTATTATCTAGATTTATACCCAAATTATTATACTTTATTATATCATTATATTTATACCCAAATTATCATTAAATTTAAATTTGTTTTAAAATATCAAATATTATAATATTACAAATATCAAGTCATTCTAAAGTTGTATGAAATAGAAGAGATAAAGAACACAATTTTAAGAACTGAAGACTTATAAATGACCTAATGCAAATTATTATAATTGCAAAGCTATCCGTTTTGAATACAAATCTATCCTTTTCACTGTGAGCCTTAATTCAGGCTGCACAAATTGGAAATAAATAACCTCTATAGCCAAATAAAACCACAAAAGACTCATCTCATATTTTTGAGAGCCATTAAAAAGCAGCCATGAAAAAGCCACAGAATTTAACATAATCGTTAACCACAAGAATAGGATTCATGGACAGTTAAAATGATATTAAAGCGGTGGCAGGTAGCGGTGCCTCGCCACTAGCGGTACGAGCGGTGTACGCGGAAAACTTAATATATGACTGGATAATATAACGGCGGCTCCATTTTATACTCGTTACTGAATAATTAATTATCCGGTATTTATGGCGATATTTTTAATTTTCATATACTCTTAAACTCGTTGAATGCGATGGTAGTATTTTCTACCATTTCGCTGCGCAATGAAAGAAAGAACCGCTCTTAGCAGTGATGCAATTTAAAAATATGCATTAAACCGATTCTTTGTGAGATGCACAAATTAATTTAAAAAATGAAAGACCAAATCGTATAGAAATTCTAACAATTTTATACAAAGCGTTGCTTATTCTTTGTTTTGGAGCGCAATTCAATTATGTAACAAAGGATTGCTTTTATAGAAAATTGCAGCCTTTATTTAAAAGCGTGAACAGGTAGTTAAAATTTCCATTAATTGAAAGACTATGATGTATGGACCTATTCTATTCTTACCTAGAACATTTATAAATGTGTGCTTTGATTGGATTTTACCATGGGTAAAGTTTTTATCCAATGTATATGTTTATACTACGTAAATCTTAAGACAGTAAATTCTAAGATTTACTAACTAAATTTGGTAAATCCTAAGATTTACTAGTAAAACCTAATATTTACCAATTTACGGGCTTTACAATAATACATAAGATTATTCCATTATTTAGTACGCTACTTTGAGAAATATCCAAATAAGACTTTTCACGTACGGGTGTTCATCTAGGGCAGTGGTTCCCAACCTTTTTTTGACCAGGGACCTCTATTACGTTTATTTGCTCTCACAGGGACCACAAGGTACAATACCTAATGATATTAATAATACTACTGATATTAATACCTACTAATTTATATTAACTGAGACCACTGTTTGTTTTTGTTTTACTACTTACATTTTATAATTTATAATTTACATCTGAAAAATGTCCTTTACTACTTACATTTTATAATTTACTCAATATAATAATTTGTTAGTATTAATAATAATATGATAATTTGATATAATTTATAGAATAATTTACTACTTACATTTTATAATTTACAACTGAAAAATGTCATCTACAATACAGGTGAACTCCTAGTGTGGAGGACAATATACTAAATCTTTGTAATGTAAATATACTAAGAATAAATAAATAAATAAACTGTTAATCGTGTAATTAAGGGCATCCTTGCAATTACAATATTTTTTTCAATTCATTGAGCTCTTCTTGGACTTCTCAAAAGGGCTTTTGGATGCCTTTTTTTTATTCTTCATTTTAAGCACCCGCTAAACCGCCAAAGCAGTTTGTCAGCAGGTCAATTTAACAATATTAATATAACACAAAAGAACAATTATTACAAGATACCACAATATAGAAAATAGAAACAGAAGGATAACTTTTAAGTAATTACAATATAAAGGCATAAAATACAAAGACAGACAGATATAATACAGGCAAATTACTCATAGTTATATTATACACAAGATTAAAACAAAATTCAAATTAAAAAGTCTTGATCTATTAGCCATTTTTTCAGTTTTTTTTTTAGATCAGTGGTGCAATTTGATTTATTTTTTATGTTCATTGGCATCTTATTAAATATGGTAAGGACAAGATAAGCGAATGTCCGTTGTCCGTATTTATTTATAATTTTCGGAATGGACAACCCCTCATTTTTAATTAATCTAGTGCCGTATGCATGATCTACTTTTTCCTTGTACTTTGAATCCGACAATAGGTTTTGGCATACAATTTTAAACCATAATATCCCTCGCACAGGTAATATACTAATTTACTAAATTCGGTTTTTGTAGTAAATGAATAAATGTTTCGTGGATCACATTTTCGGACCATCACCTGTGGTCCGCAAGATCGAACCGGTTAGGAACCGCTGATCTAAGAGGATTATTTATCATTTAATTATTTTTTAATAATACTTAATGAAAAACCGAAAATTGTGAAATGGGCAGTATGGAACCTTGACTTTTTTTACTTCAAAGTTCTGCAGCCATTGACAGTATACCAATTACAGATATAATATTAACAGTGCTCGTAGAAATGTTGTCTTAGCCACTGGAGCGTTTTTGGCCACATTTTGACCAATTTAAGGTGACCCGACAATTGATCCCCCGAAATGACATTTACAATAAAATTACAATTTTTTGAGCATTATTTACCAATTACAAAAATAAAAATACCCTTAATAATAATTTGAAGTGAATATCAAACGAATTTATACAGTATTAGATTTTTTGTACTTATGCGCTGATATGCACAGTATAAAGAGAAGCATATCTTTTTTTGATGTATTTCAATGAGAATATGTTTTTTACTTTTGTTGTTCGGCGGTACGTCCTCTCTGCACATCCCTTCGGGATCACTAAGTTATATTTTGTGTAATTAGGTTTACCATATTTTATATAAACCGACTGCACATCTACTATACACTATATAAAGAGGTAAGGTTTGTTTGTTTGCATCGAATAGGCTCTGAAACTACTGAACCGATTTGAAAATTTTTTTCGCTGTTGGGAAGCTACACTATCCCTGAGTGACATAGGCTATATAATATTTTCAAAATAATTAGGGATCATTACTAAAACTCCAATAATGCAACCCAAGGTGTAAAAAAATTACCTAAAATATTCTTTACATCGCGTGCGCTGCGAAAACTATTGATGATAGAATAAAATAATGTAGTACGACTTTATAGAACACATCATTATTTACAAAAAAGGTCGCGACAGCATATGTCTAACTATTATGGTTATGCCACAATAAGTATTCTTTTATTTTAAAATTTTAATTAATATGTCGCCGCTTGAAAAGGCTCTTTATTTGTATCTTGGTTTTAATCCTTATCAAAATAAATTACTTCATATTCAAGACAGCTTCAATACCTTTATTTAACTTTTTGAATTTTTCAATTCGGATATTTAATTAGAAAGATATCACGAGTTTAAAATTGTTAGTATTAGAAAAAAGTTTCTGCTACGGGCCGGGCGGGAGAGGAGTCAAGAAATGAAGTGCCAGGGGGGTTGGCGGGACGGGGGAGCGGGAGAGCGGTGGCGGGGAAGGTGGAAGTGGAACGCTGGAGGTTAACGCACGGGAATGTACGCACGGGAGTAACATTTTATTTATTTAAATATGGCATTGCAACGCATGCCGGGAAACAGCTAGTTGTATATATGTACGCCGAGGGAACAATTGTCGGCGGATCAACTGTCATGAAACCCCAATTTGCAAACACCCACAAGCGTTCGCTTGCCAAAATGTGGACAATTTAATGAAATATTTTAAAACATTTATTGGAATTCTTTCAAAAGTTCTCGCGTATACTTCGATTAATCACAAAAAAGCGCTCAGCGGAAGAGTGGCCCAACCCAAAAAAAAACGTAATCGGCGAAAACATAATTTTTTATATATTTTTGTCATATCTGTGAAGCCGCAGTGGCATAATTTTAGTTTTCCTTATTTCAAAGATCCTTTAAAATCAGTGAAAACTAAAATTGGGCCATTGTGGTTTCACAATGTTATAAATGGCACACATTCGTACAAATTTATAGCAACAAGTGGAGTGCCACAAGGCTCCCATTTAGGGCCCATTTTGTTCATTATATTTATAAATGATATTGTTGATATATTCACAAACATAAACGTGCTACTGTTTGCTGATGACATGAAACTTTATAAAGAGATCAACCACATTAATGATTGTATTACACTTCAAACTAATTTGATATATCTTTTTGAATGGTGCTCTATCAACAAACTAGCATTAAACATAAATAAATGTCAGTTCATTCATTTCTCCAAAATAAATAATCCTATATATTTTCAGTATTCATTAAATGATGAAAATTTAAATTGTGTTAATGAAATTATGGATCTAGGCATTATGTTCGACAGTAAACTCACCTTTGTATGTCATATTAATAATATTATCAACAAATCCCTAAAGACTCTTGGCTTTGTTTTAAGAGCTGCAAAAGATTTTAATGATTTAGGCACATTTATTATGTTATATAAAACCCTTGTCAGATGCCAACTTGAATATAACTCTACGTTATGGTCTCCCTTTTTCAATATTCATTCAGACAACATTGAAAAGATACAACGGAAGTTTCTAAGGTTCATAAACTATAAATTGCGTATTCCTATACTAAACATTGATTATAATTACCTCCTGGATAAATTTTCTCTGTTGAAACTTTCAGAAAGAAGAATAAGCACAGATTTAATACTGTTACATAAAATACTGCATTACAAAATTGACTGTCCAGAATTACTTCGATTTATCAATATCCATGTACCCAAAAAATCATGTCGACATTTATTACCCTTTTACTTCAATAATACCAGGACACTAGCTTATCAAAATTCTCCGTTTCCGAGACTTCACAGTCTCGGAAATAAATATTCTAATTTAGGTGATATATTTCATCTTAAAACCAATCAGTATAAATGTTGTATATTCTATCACTTTTATTCTTCTAGACACAAATAGATTTACATAATTTCTGCAGTTTTTGTTTATATTGAATGTGAGACTTCTTATCATATTTTTACATATGTACTTTTTATTTTATTATGTGGTTTTGTTTTTATATTGTATTACGTATTTTCTTTTCTCATTGTATTATATTTTCTTCATTGTTTTTATACTCAACTTATAAACTATAATGTAAAAGCCCATCAGGGCGTGTAATAAATAAATAAATAAATAAATAAATAAATAAATAAATAACAACATGATGTTTTCGCTGATGTGGGTTGGGCCACTCTTCCGCTGAGCGCCTCTAATATAACTTAGTATTTTCACTTTTTAATGAGAGATGCCTCGCATCTCTTTTGAATTATTTGTTATTCCTGCAGTCTATCTACCTTAATATTCACTTTTCCTTAATTAATAACGAATAAGAAGCATAATAATTTGTATATGTAGTACACAAAAAAAGTGTATCCATATACAGAACATAAGTACATACAATATAGGTCGTACAATAGATGTCAACTTCAACTGGTCAAACCTCATTGAATAAATTGTCCTTGTTTGAGAGATTTTACCATCTTAAAAAAATTGGAAGAACAAATATTATATTTAAGTAACGCATTAGCAGAATCAATTATAGGCAGTAAACTGCTATCTTCTTCTTCTTCTCGTGCCCTGTCCGTTCAACGGTCGTTGGCTATGATTTTGGCTATGCGAACTTTGTTTACTGCGGCCCGGAACAGCAGTAGAACAACTCTACAGTAGACTGGCCAAACCACTGTCTCAGGTTTTTTAACAGTTATGGATATTATAAGCTAATTAATGGATAATATAATAATTGATGTAGAATATAATAATAATCTTTCACGAATTTCATTAACGACTTGAAAGAAACTGACTTCTTTTTTCATTAACCCCACACAGGAGGCTCTGAGGAAAATAATTTCCCTCAGGGCCTTTGTCACCTTTGGGGATGCTATTTGGAGGGTTTTCTAAAGAATGGAAAGAAAGTAAGTTCTGGGAAGGAAAAGGGATAAGAATGTTGAGGCCATTGTGTCCAGGAGTAAGGACGATATGTCAAGAGAGACCAGCTGGAGAAGCCTGTTTTTGTTCATTCAGCCGCCAAGAATTTTTTTTAAACTGGAGACATTTAATGGCACCGTCTTCTATGGTTGGACATCAGAAGGCTCATGAAAGAGTAGAAGAACTTAAAGCTCGTAAAAGTTTTTTTTTACATTTACAGGATCAACAATTTTCATAACCGATTTATTTGTAGGCACAATTTTTCAATGAACTTTTTAATTTAACTCAGAGAAATGTTAATTATTACCAATTTTTTTTTAAATAAACACAATACCTTCCAGTAAAGAAAACCTTTAGAAATTTAGTGTTTTAACAACTGAAAACGAAACCAAAAGATTTTTGATTTTTATGTTTCTCTTTTGAATTCATGTTGAAAATGAAATAATTTTCTGACTTACTCATTGTTTGCAGAAAATGGTTAAAAAAAACATTATTTCAAGGTTTCAGTTTCTATAAAAATGAATCAAAGAAAAATATAAGTATCTTGAATTGTTGGGATAACAATGTGAAACAAAATGTAATTTTTACTCATAATATGGACAAAATCAAAACTACTTTCTTCAATTTTGGATTATCTTTTTTAATATCTTTTGTACACTGCTAAAGTAAGTCATTATTCAATTTAAAAATGAAATACTTTATTAATTTCTTGAAACAATTTTACGTCTTTTAAGTGACTGACCTGCGTCATAATTGACCTTATAATTGAACAATGACCTTATAAATATATAATTGAGTGCGCGAGTGAATAGGACTATTTATTTTGCCTTGTGCCGCGAATCGATTTTGGAATCTCTCGATTCAAAGTAAAATACATACACTAATATGGCTATGGCTAACTATGAATTTGTTTAAAACTGTATTAAAGGAAACATTAATTTTAGGAATTCATTTAAATTTTAATGCGAAGACTTAAAACCGCGGTGCGGAAAACGAATTACAACGGGGAAAAGTGAAAATTGCCGGTGAATCAAATGCCTAAAACATCGAATTTTCAATACCTGAGCCGCAGTCTTAAAACAATTAAAATAGTACCAACCTTAGCATACATAAATCTAGTAATAAATTACGAGTTTCTTGGATGGTTTAGTTTTTCTTTGTTTTATCGGCAATCTCGGGATATTTCACGCCTCTCCGGGAATCGTAAACAAACAATGGTCGAATCTCTTGTTAATTTATGTGAATTCGTTTCCCGCTTCGGCGCGTACTAAATTAAAATTGAATTTGTGAATAACCCGCTGTGCCTTAAAACACTTCCCCTGGAACAGGCCTTTTAAGTTTAACCCTTTACAAGCAGAATTGATTTTTTGTTTCTTTTACGGAATCGTAGCGGAGATAGCTGTCAGATCTATTGAATAAATTAATTATTTTTTCCACTTTTAATATTGATGTACCTACAAGCAGTAACTATCCGTCTTCACCCGAGACATAACACTTTTTTTTATATCTAATTATGAAACAGGTATTTATTAGTTTTATTACTCTCTCATTCATGTTTCTAAATACTTATCCTTCCACTCCTTTCCTAAGCACAGCCCCAGCTTACATTGGAAAAAAAAATATCGCATAAAATGTTAATATATCTAAGTTAATTCCATTTTACTAACACCGTTTTCATTAAGAACCGTATTATGTATTACATAGGTACTCAACTATTTTAAATTCAATGACGTGACAGTGTGTGAAAATACAAGCACAACCTTTTTGTCGTAAAAAGTAAATAACAAAATTTTTAACTTTCGTTTTACAAAACTAATGTCAAATAAACGATATGTATAACAATTAAATTTGTATCCAAACTTTCAGGATCAAATAATAATGTACATGTTAGGGAAATCGTTAACGAAATTATAGCACGAACTAGAATTAGATACAAATTTTATAAGAACGAAATAAAATAACGAACTCTTTTTATAAATTTTGAAAGTTTTTTTCCGTCAATGTGAAGAAAAATATAACACTAACCATTAATTAAGAAAAGGTCGATTAAAAAATAGTCGAAGATAATATTGTTAATTCTGAAATTTTAAATATGAGATTTAAATAAAGGGTCTCAGTAGCCGAATTCGTAATGTATTCATTTGTCCCAATTGGGACCGTTATATTATTATTTGTATGTCTTGTTCTTTTTCATATTTTCGTTTAGAATTATATTATTTAACTATTTAATTATTTTAATAGTAAAATTATTGTTGATCACTACCACAAACTTAATGCTATGATTAGATCGTAAAAATACTTTTTTTTCTATAACTCCATACAAGAGACAACGAAGAAAATAATTCTCCTCAGGGCCTATGTCATCTGTGAGGATGCTTGTGGGGGGTACTTTTAAGAAAGTGTAGTATATGTGTGTAGTGGTATTAAAGACACACGATAAAACCGCGTTCGTTCGGAGATGTTCGGACGGCGCCGAGTGTTTCCGAACGAGCGTACAAATACACGTTCGCCGTTCGGCGAACCGCGGCCAGACCTAATTAGATACCGCCTGTAAACAGACCCTACTAGCAATATTCGTTCCATTATAATTCGCAATAAACTAATACAAGAACTTACGTTGTTATCATTTGCATTATGGGCTAGAGAGCCACAATACAAATTTAAGGACATTACAGAAAGGAAGGAGAGGAAGTTCTGGAAAGGAAAATGTATGAGGGTGGAATTTTTTTTTTTGGTAGGCATTTTAAATGTTTGGTAGCAATCCTGGGGTCAGTGTGTCCAGGAGTGATGGACGAATGAATCCATCCCTCCAACAGCGGTTCAAAGCGATGTTCCGAGAAGTTAAAAGGTCTCCCTCAACCTGTCCCTCCCGATCCGGCCTGCCACGTAGTTGGCGACCTACGGCAGAGATTTTGGTTGTGCAGTAAATGGTTCCCGGGGTGTACCCACACCCGCCTCCCAAATTACTAAATATTGTTATTATTTTTAATACCAGCGCTCATTTGGAGTAATTTGTGAAATTACCATTTTACCATTTCGTTTGCTTGCGTCAGCTTGTATAAAATGTACGGATGGACAGACCCGACTCCCCTCAGACACGGTGGCGGCACCGGACAGGCAAAGAATACAAAAAAACACAGGGAAAATAAAACAACTTTGTACCGTCATGCAAAATCTAGATAAACCGTATTATTCATTAAAATTTCCTGCGGTGAGTTGCGCAAAGCCCCCCTTTCAATTAAATTGTCCCTAATCCAAGGCTAGGACACGCCACTGAGAGATTCGAAAAGGGAGGGGGAAGGGTAATATTACATTAATATTACCTAACGTGTTTTACAAGAATTTTAATAACAAAGGAGATGATGACTACGAAGGTCGAGCGGCAAGGTCGTTGGCTCGGGAACTCAAATAAAGGGTAAGGCAAAAAACTTATTAGAATTAGCTTTTCACATCTTACAAATAGTATGAATAGCTAGTCACGCGGAGCCAGTAAAACGGTGGCATACTTATTTAGGGGTATGCTGTGAGGTTAGAAGAAACTGGGAGAGGAAAGGAACGAGGGAGTCGTTTGGAAGTACGTATCTGTACTTTTCTTCTTTGTTTTTTTTTCTTGAAAAGAGAAACAAATATTTCCAGGTTTCGAATATTTTTAAAAATTTCCATTCGTTCGTGGTAAGTGCCAAAACTCCATCAATAAAATAAATGTATGCTATGTTTGTAAAATATTATCGATTATTAAAACGTTTCGCATAAACTCAACACTATAAGCCTCACTAATAGATACATAATATTAATTTTCCAATATTATTCAATTTCCCACAAACCGAGCCTACTCCTACTTAATGATTCTCTTCGTTCCATCGAATGAAAAATTCAGGCAAAGTTAAACGAGAATGCTGAGAGATTTATTGATTTATTAATTAAACGCTAGTTGGGCTTTTGTGGACAAAATACATATCACACAATAATGGGGTGAAAACAATATGAGTATTTACATCAGATAGTTAAACAGTACAAAATAATAATAACTCAAAATTAAAGAAATACGTAAAATTATCAGACACGTTCAGAACTAATTAGGTACTTTTGCTTTAATGTATGACAGAGAGGTTTTAAAAATCTCGAAGATCTAGTGGCTTGGTGAATATTTACAAAATAGGTAGGTACCAGTGACGGTCGGTAACTTTTTGTATAAGGGACATTGAAGTATATACCTACCTAATATCGAATATAAATACCTACAGACTAGCTCACGAACAAGATGCGATTACTGACAAAAATAGTATTTCTAATTAGCTCTATAAATCCTTTTCACATCAATTATTACCGTTTTAAAATGAAATTAATTAAATGGATTTTCAAAAGATATTTAACGTATCAATCGGCATCCGTTATTCAAGCCAAATTGTCAAAATGGTCGCGCGAAAAGATTCTCTAAAACGTACCGAATTAATCCACGTGCTTTGTTGTGACATTCTGTTCACCTGCCTACGCGCATTAAAGTCGTTTTCTGTGCTTTGGATGCTCCCATCGAATGCGTATACTGCTTCAGGCAAAACTTGGCAGGCAGAACTAACCGCGCATGCGTAAATATAAAACTTTTTCTCACACCGTGGATGCTGAATGGAGCAGAGAATCCAATGTTGCTGGTATTGGTGCGTTTACGCGACATTCGACACACCAGCATCGAGAATAGTCCGGTCCGGGCGTCGGGTTTTTTTTTATTTTTGGCCACTGAGGTTGGAACAGTGTCGTTAAATTGCAGTATTTATTGCAGTTTACGCCTGGAAAAAAATAGGCTCTAATCCTTTTTTTATGCTGAATAAATAAATAACAATTATTATTATATTTATTTTACGCCTGAAAGGAAGGGAAGCGCCGCATCCCCGCTATATATGGATGGACCGCGCCTGGTAGGAGGTACCTTACCTACCTATTTTGATGTTATTTACATTTTCAGTTTCCTGTAATTTGTTAATTCTTCAGCATTTTTATTTCTCATGGTAATATCTAATATTGAATTAAGAAGTTATGTGATATCGGGAATGCCGCTTCGTTCGTTAAGTTGAACGGGAATATCGTAAAATATTTTTTCTTTCTTCCAAATGTTATTAGGTTTCATGCGAACATATTCATTAAATAACAAATCATTTATCAAAAAGTTTTTCAATGAAACCACAGTTAGCTTCCAGAACTTTTGTTTGCAAAGTCTGAATAATGGGTCTTACAACGTGTATTTGATATAGCAACTTACCTACGTACTAAACTTTCGCGTATCATTTCCACTCTCGTGTATTCAATAGAAGTTGGCTTTGTGTTCTGCGCGGCGACGAGACGCTACAGTTAGTTACGTGAATAACAAACTAGAAAATGTCTTCCCAAAGCAAGTTGGTCTATGGCATCCCCATTCTTTTTGAAGGATAGGAGGAAAATAAAGACTAAGAACCTATTTATTTTCGATCGAAAGAATTTCGTTTCATTTTCGATCCCCAGGCCTAGCAAAAAGAAATGCAACTGTTTTTTTTTCTGATTGATGGTGGTTTGTTTTTTTTTGTTTTGTACATACACATAATATTATTTAAATTTTTATTAATAAATTGGGGTCGACATTCAGGAAGACATATTGATTGCTCTACAAAGAAAACATTCCGCCGTGCGCCGTCAACCGGAGGTTTTGCGTCAACACCATGTTGTTCTGTTTCTTTCAGCTGAATTTGATAGTTAGGGGCAAAAATAATGACTTTCTATTTTAATTTTTTTAAGAATTACTTTTAAGAAATATTTTAAAGTGATATCTAAAAGATAATACCTTTGATTTATGTAGACGTTGAAGACTAAACTCTAAAAGAAAACTTGGCGATTGGCGAATGTTATCAAGTTTTTGAAGTGAAAACTTCTTTAGTGCCGTTGTGATTTGAAATTCGAAGAAAAGAAAAATAAGAGACAAACATCTATAGGATTTAGCCTGCGTCAGAATGAGATAAGCAGTATAATCTCCTCTTTGCGTGGTACTTCGTAGCTTATCGGTCTCCTCTTTGTGCGGTGCTGCGTAGCCTCTCCACTCTTGTCTACTGTAGTTTTCTGAAGGTTTCATTTCTACAGCGTGTGAATTGCATACTCCGATTTTTTGCATTTTATATATCCACTTCCGAAAGAAGCAACTGCTTAATAAATTTATCAATACAAATAAGATGCCAATCTTCTTGGTTTTAAAAGGCTGAAATAATAATCACGGTAATCAAGTTTTTGGAGATAGAGAGAAATCGCAACGTTTTATTATAATTAAACACAGCTTTGGACCAATTAGACATTTCAATTCCATTTAGTATTTAGGATTGTCAGCGACTATTATTTATTCAGTTATTCAATGCGGGATTAAAGGCCTAATAAAGCCTTACAAAGCCTACCGGGTAATAATATTTTGTTTTCATTGGTCCACTTACATTATAAGCAAAGAAGAAATGGCAAACCGGGATTAAAGTAATTTATTAAATTTTATTAAAGTTTGAAAATGCTCTGAACATTTATATTAATAAAATAGGTTTTATGTTTTATCGGACTTGTTCTAAAGTTTTAATACGTAAGTAATTTTGTTATTTGTTAACAATCTTACATTATGAAATAAGGAGGAAAAAATTCTCGGTTTATAAAGCAAATCTAAATGATTTTATATAAATGAGTAACGTAAAACCAAAGAATAAAAATGTAGAATAAAGAAAAACACACATACGTACAAGAATTTCAAAAATGAGAGGTTAATTCAATTTTAGGCATCACAAGACAATTTTATAGTTTCTATGATTTTTCCTTTTCGGATTTAGATTTAATTTCATAACTCCCTTAAATGCTGTCCTGATAAAAGAGGGAGAATTTTAGGAATATAAAAATGATGTAATTATTTCTGCAGTTGAAACTATATGTAAGTATAGGCGTCTTCTAACTGAAGGCTAACCAGAGAAGGAGTCACATGTAACAACTAGAGGTTGACCAGAGATGGAGTCATTCTGATTGACTAGAAATGGAGTCACTTATGCCAACTGATCCTAAGTGGAGACCAGAATCTCAGAACTAGCCTTAAGTTGGATTGACCATCTTTAACCATCCTTTGAGCTACCCCTACCAGAATAGACAAATCAAAATTTATTGAAGAAACAGATAACACCAATAATCTCAACGAAATAATGAATGAGAATAAGACACAGAAAAATAGAAAAAGATGATGGTCGCAACTGGGACTCAAAATGTCAATTCACGTTCCATATCTAGGTTACAAACCAGTTTTTAGAACGATTTTTCCAATGAAAAGGGTAGTTGTCTTATCTATGATATGAAAAAAATTGTCTAAAATAACATTGTTAATTCAAAAATTTTATAATAAGAGTTTCACAATTATGACGGTGTCGCGTCCGATGACACGACAATATGATGTTGTGGACTGTAAATCGATTTCGAAAAGAATATGACCAATGAATTGTGTTTTAAAATACAGATCACGGGAAATGGGGTATGACGGAATAGTCTCTTACCTTTTGACGGTTTATTCGGCTGTTTCAGGATCGATCCTGGATATGGAGTTTCCCAAGAAACGGCACAACACCAGTTACACTTATAATCCATAAAAAACGGACTTTTTGCGATAATTGCGATGGTTCAACGACAGAGAGCTGTGTCCCATAACACTGCGAGATTTCAACTGTTGTGTAGGTAAATTAGATTAGGGCGACAATATTATTTTCCACTTGTTCACAGGTAGATAGTCGACAAACATCTTCTTCTTCCCCTGGTAGAGACTTTGAGGACAGGAGGACGAGGAAGGAATATATGATTTATGAAGGACTTGGGGAATATGGATTAAGTTTTTTTTTTAAAAACTGTTTCAGAACCAAACATTCCGCCGACCTTGAGAAAATGTGATATTTTCTCAACAACTATAAACGAAAGAAAAGCAACGAAAAAAAACGAAAGCAAAGTAACTAATTAACCTAGGAATTGAACAAGACAAAATTAAAAAATGAAATTAATTAATTAACTAATTAATCAATCGATGGGTAGTTTATACAATTTGACCACGGGCCGCTTAAAAATGCCCTGAGGGGTTCTTACAGTAGCGACACGAACCACACCATCGGCACCGGGGAACAATTCAACCACCCTCCCGACAGGCCATCGCATTGGGGTAGCTTGTGAATCATCTATCATGACTAGATCGTCAACTTGCAAATTAGGAGTTGATGTTGCCCACTTGTTCCGTTGTTGAAGAGTATGTAGATATTCTTTCCGCCAACGATTCCAAAAATGTTGGGACATTTTTTTCAATAGTTGCCAACGCGATAAACGATTCATTGGTACATCCACAAAATTTTCTTCAAGAACAGAAACAAGAGGAGCTCCAATTAAAAAATGTGCAGGAGTTAACGGATCCATTTCGGATGGATCTGACGACAGCGCTCCAATTGGTCGCGAATTTAAAATGGCTTCGATACGAATCAGAACAGTAGTTAATTCTTCAAACGTAAGGATTTGATCTCCCATAACCCTCTTCAAATGGTGTTTAGTTGACTTAATACCAGCTTCCGACACACCATTGAAATGGGGTGCGGAGGGCGGAGAAAAATGCCAAGTAATTGAACGAGCGACAGTTGCGTCAACAAGTTTGTCAGTGTTTTCAGATGCATGTATGAATTTAGCAAGGCCAGTATGATATCTATTAGTTCCAATAAAATTAGTTCCGCAATCGCTATAGATATTCTGGCATATACCGCGTCTAGAGATGAATCTATCTAATGCTGCCACAAATGCTTCAGTAGATAGATCTGATACTAATTCAAGATGAACGGCTTTGGTCGATAAACAAACGTAAAGACATAAATAGGCCTTATAAGTTTTTGCGCCGCGACGTCTACTCTCGCGTACCAAAAAAGGACCTCCAAAGTCTGTTCCGACATTCAAAAATGGACGACCTTCTCGAAAACGGGAAGCGGGTAAGTTACCCATCAAAGGGAAACTACCACGCGGGTTATTTTTAAAACAAGAAATGCATTTACTCAATCGATGTCGAATTACGTTCCTGGCCGAAATTATCCAATATTTTAATGATATTATGGATTGGAGTGCACGAGGACCTGGATGAAGGTACATGCTATGGTAATAATCAATTATTAATGTTGTCAAATGACATTGCTTCGGTAGAATAATAGGATGTCGAGCATTTTCAGAAATCTGTGCAAGGCGAATTCGACCACCGACTCTTAAAACCCCATTGGTATCAATAAATGGAGCGAGTTTTTGCAGCTGCGTTGAGCATATACGATGGGAGGAGATATTGTTGATATCTGGTTGAAAATGAATTGCTTGAACAAGCTTAATGCAACATTGTAAGGCTACATTATTTTCTTTTACCGAAAGTGGGGAAAAACCATTGAAATTGATGATCGATTCCGAACGTAGTCTAGTGATAAATCGACGGCACCAACATATAACACGCAATAATTTCGATAATGATGAGAATTTCAATAACAACTCTTCGTCATACGTTGACACATTCGTCGATAAAGAAATTAAATTTTTTGACTTATACTCTGGTAACTGGTCCACGGAGATATTAAGAGGTTTAACAAATAACCATTCCTCCAAAGGTGTTGATATAAAGTTAGGTCCTTTCCACCATAACGAAGCGTCAGCGATTTCACTAGGAAAAACTCCTCGTGAACCCAAGTCTGCAGGATTTTCTTGCGATGAAATATGATACCACTGTTCATAGGGTATATTTTGTATTATAGTTTCAACACGATTTGCTACAAAAGTTTGCAAGAGAAAAGAAGGTGTCTTCAGCCATGCCAATACAATAGTTGAATCTGTGAACGCGACAGTCTTTTCTATTTGAAGTCTATCTTTATATACTTCTTGACAATAAGTCAACAAATTTGCTAATAAAACTGCTCCCAACAATTCCAGTCGCGGGATCGATGTTATCTTTATGGGGGCAACACGTGATTTTGCTAATAAAATATGGCTGGATATTTCTGTGTTATTAATCACTACCAGATAAACAATTCCACAATATCCTCTTTCAGAGGCGTCCGCAAACCCAACAAGGATGCATCGACTGGTTGGAGAAGTTGCGACATATCGATCAACTTTTAAATTGGCGAGTGATGGAAGCTCTTTTATATATTTTTTCCATTTCAAATTCATGTCCGAAGGGATTTCTTCGTCCCAGCCAATTTGAAGTTTCCATAAATTTTGCATAAAGCATTTAGCAACGAAAACGACAGGATTAATAAAACCTAATGGATCATATAGACGTGCAATTGTCGATAAAATTATGCGTTTGGTACAGTGGTCACTAAAAACATTATGAATTTTATATGTAAATTGATCAAGCGACGGTATCCATTGAATACCTAAAATATTAAGGTTTTTCTTGTCAGTATCCGACTCAAAACTTAAGGGTACTTCTCGATAGCTACCAGGAATATCTTCCAGTATTTCAGGATGGTTACTCGACCATTTTCTCAATTCAAAACAACCTTTTTGAAGTAATGCAATTAATTCCACTATACAATGTCTAGCGCTTTCCAAAGTTTGCGCACCACTGATAATATCATCTACATAAGTGTTTTCAATTAACGTCCTAGCAGCCTCTGGAAAATTCAATTTTTCATCATTTGCTAATTTATGAAGTGTGCGAATAGATAGGTATGGCGCACTAGACGTGCCATACGTTACTGTTTGTAATTCAAATTCCTTTACAGGAAGATCCGGAGATTCTCTCCATAGAATATGTTGATATCGGCGAGATTTCTCATCCACAAGTATTTGCCTATACATTTGACGGATGTCAGCTGTAAACACGATTTTGTGTATTCGAAAATTACACATTAATTCGACAAGGTCCCTTTGTAATTTGGGACCAACCAAAAGTATATCGTTCAATGACGTACCCGAGGACGATTTGGTACTGGCATCAAAAACGACCCTTAAACGAGTTGTAGAACTGGTTTCTTTGATTATTCCATGATGTGGTATGAAATAGTTACCAATAGTTGGCGATTGAAGTGGCACTTCCATCATGTGCCCTAATGTTGAGTATTCTCTCATAAACAAAATATATTGAGATTTGAGATCAGAATCTCTATTCAATCTCCTTTCTAAATGCGCGAGGCGTGACAATGCTATGTCATATGACTTTCCCAATTTTTCCGGGCTTTCCATAAATGGCAACGAAACGACGTATCTTCCGTCTTGGTTACGGTAGGTACTTTCAGTGTACAATTTTTCACAACGAATTTCATCAGGCGATTGAATTTTCTTCAAAGGTGGAACATTTTCAATTTCCCAAAAACATTTAAGCTTTTCATCAATATTTTCCTCCATTGACGTGAAGAATGAATTTATACAATTATTTGATGGTCCAACATTTCCCATCAAAATCCAACCCAATTTAGTTTCTATGGCTATGGGTTCATTTTCTTTGCCCATCAATTTTCCTGAGCATAGCAATGAGGCAAAAATATCACTTCCAAGCAGTATATCAATAGCTGATGGTAGGTAAAATGTTGGATCTCCCAATTTGAGACCTACGATGTGTTCCCAATGATGATCGACGATACGATTTGATGGCATATTTGAGCAAATATTATTTAAAATAAGGAAATCTGTCAAAATACCAGATTCCTTCGAATCGACAGGACGAAATTGTGTTTTTATTAATCCGTTAGAATTAATTGTAGGAGTATTTCCAATACCTATCACGGTAAGAGGTTGTTTCTTAAAACGAGTGAATCCTAATTTTTTCACGCAATTTTCCGATATAAAATTTGCCTGGCTGGCGCTATCGAGCATGACACGAACCTTCTGGAAAACTCCATTTTTGTCTAAAACTTCCACATAGGCTGTGGACAGCAGTACCGTGTTGGTTTTATTGTAAAATGTTGTCAACGCCAAAGGCTCCGACGAGTTTTCTTGTTGGTCTGAATTTTCCACGATTTTTTTTGGAAAATGTAATAGGGTATGATGTCTTGATTGACATTCCCTACAAGTGAAACGAGATTGACAATTCTTAGCTTGGTGTTTTCCTTGCGTGAGGCAGTTGAGACATAAATTATTTTCCTTTGCAAACAAGTACCTATCTTTTGGAGTAAGGCGTAAGAATTGTTCACACTTGTGCAGAGAGTGTGACGATTTACAAAGAATACACTTGACTTCAATCTTTAATACAAATGCATTAACATTATTGCCAGATCGATGTTTAGCATTATACGATTTCGATTGACCTTTATGAGTCTGTATCAGGTTTTCAGGAGAAACCCCGAGTGCCATTTCTTTTGCCAAGCACTGTCTATCTAAGTACTTTAATAGGTGATCAAACGTTGGAATATTCTCTGAACTATGTTGAATTTCAAAATCAATACGCAATTCTTTTGTTAATTTACGTAATACAATATGTAATAAAAGAAAACTCCATTGGCGAACTGGAAAATTCAAAGCTTCTAAAGCAGCAATATTTTCTTTTAAAATAGAAATAAATTGTCTGATATTATCCTGAGATTTTACAGGTTGAATCGACAGAATTAATTCTACATGCCTATCAGCGATGAAACGTACGTTTTCATACCGTTCCTTTAAAAGGTTGTATGCAATAAAATAATTTTCTTCAGAAATCGGCAAATGTTTAATGTGTGTTAATGCCTCTCCTGACTGGCTACTTATTAAATAATGCATTTTTTGAACAGGATTTAAGGCATTATTAGAATCGATCAACGAATTAAAGGTATTAATATAATTTGTCCAATCTGTTGATATTCCCGAGAAAATAATCAATTTTAATTTTGGTAACGACACATTATTATTTGCCAGTGAATGATCCGATTCAATTTTCGAAACTTGTGGAAATAATTGATTAAAATACGACTGAATCTCGTAATACATGTTTTGAATTTCAGTATATTTTCCTTGTAAAACTTCAATTTCCGATTCATCCTTTTTATTGGATTCTATTGAAATATGTGATGCAACAAAAGTTTCTCTAATATTTGATATATCCGAAAAACGCGCTTTAAATATATTTTTGTCAACAACGTTCAACGAAGTTATAGCTTTCAATGCAGCGGAGCGAATGCTTTCCATGTCTAACAGAGCTAATTTGTACTTCACAATAGTAGCCGCCATTATGATGAGGTAAATTAACCAAACTCTAATAATAAAACCGCAAACAAACGTCAAACGTCAAACTTGTAAACAAACAGAATGTCCGCTGTGATAACAGCTGACCGATGCGATCCGCGATCTTCTTTACCGACACTCAGTGCAGGTAGCAACGACACGAGAATGCTTGTATTTAAAAACTACCGACGCGGCAATACTTTGTGTAGGTACAAAGTATTATCTACGAATATTGAGCTACCCAACGATTTAAATATGCTAATCAATATTCACGATTGAATGTGTATTTCTGAAACAGCTTTATAAAACCGGAAAAGGTCAACGAATGGGATGATCTATATTTCAAACACAATGTCTAGTTTCGAAATTACGACTATCAAAAAACGACAAAAACGAGAATTTATCCGGCGAATGGACCAAAAATGTCGCGTCCGATGACACGACAATATGATGTTGTGGACTGTAAATCGATTTCGAAAAGAATATGACCAATGAATTGTGTTTTAAAATACAGATCACGGGAAATGGGGTATGACGGAATAGTCTCTTACCTTTTGACGGTTTATTCGGCTGTTTCAGGATCGATCCTGGATATGGAGTTTCCCAAGAAACGGCACAACACCAGTTACACTTATAATCCATAAAAAACGGACTTTTTGCGATAATTGCGATGGTTCAACGACAGAGAGCTGTGTCCCATAACACTGCGAGATTTCAACTGTTGTGTAGGTAAATTAGATTAGGGCGACAATATTATTTTCCACTTGTTCACAGGTAGATAGTCGACAAACATCTTCTTCTTCCCCTGGTAGAGACTTTGAGGACAGGAGGACGAGGAAGGAATATATGATTTATGAAGGACTTGGGGAATATGGATTAAGTTTTTTTTTTAAAAACTGTTTCAGAACCAAACAGACGGTTTTTTTGAAGGTGGGAATGGCTGAATTGGTAAAAGTGCACGTCCTGGTTTAGACGAGAGGTTCTGGGTTCGAGTCCCAGTTGCAACCATTATCTTTTTCTATTTTTCTGTGTCTTCTTCGCTTTCATATTTTCGTTTAGATACTATAGATTATGAGTGTTATCTTCTTCTTCAATGATGCATTACATTGATGGAAATAACCTCCAAAGGTTATAAAAAGAGAATTGTTTTTATAAAAAATTTTAAATCAAATTTTACTTAGTGCATACCAACTTTCCTCTTCCATCTTCCTCTCCTTATTCTCTTTAACCTTACAAAATACCCCCG
The DNA here is from genome assembly GCA_917563855.2 of Limnephilus lunatus. Taxonomy (NCBI): domain Eukaryota; kingdom Metazoa; phylum Arthropoda; class Insecta; order Trichoptera; family Limnephilidae; genus Limnephilus; species Limnephilus lunatus. The sequence goes on along the minus strand of OU830597.1, from coordinate 63,816,448 downwards.
GTCTTTCTGGCTCCGAGCTGCTCGGACTCTTAGGCGGTATTGACTTTTTTCTTTTTTATGTTGATCCCTATAGAGTATAGACCTTGAAGTGGCATTTTATTACTATGAAATGACACGTACAAAAGAATTCGATTACCTAAACTTATTGATAACTGAGATTTTCATATTTTTTTTATCGCTCTGAAGGTTGTGAAGACCTGTTCTTTTCAGTAATATGATTCGGTAATAAAATCTACGGGCCTCGGACCAATAATGAAGACATGGGGGTTCTTAAGTACATCATATAATCACACAATAAAAGCGAGATTTATTCACATTATCGCTGTCGATTAAACGTCCATCTAACCTTTCAACTGAGATGAAGTGTCTTATAAATGGAATAAAATAATGTTTTATGAGCATAAGGTACCTTCCTGAGGTAGTAATATTTTCAAGAAGTAATTCGTGAGCAGCTAAATCTGAATAGCAAAATCCTTTTTTTTTACAATGAGGAGGGAGCCTAAGGAACATAATTTCTCTCGGGGCCTTTGTCATCTTTTATAAAGCTGTGTGGAGGGTCTTTTAAAGAAAAATAAGAAGAGGAAGTTCTGGAAAGGATAAGGCATAAGAGGTAGGTAGGAATTAGAGGGTCAATAGGTTCAGTAGTGACGGACGTATGAAATCCCTCGAGCCGCGGTGCATAGCGATAGGTAGACAGTCCTGCTGGAGTGGCCAAATGGTCTCCCTCAACCAGTCTCTCCCGATCCGGCCTGCCACGCAGTAAGTGGGCAGACGCATCCGCTGCCAACACATAGACAAACCTCACCCTATTAACCCGGGCACACAACATTATTATTAACTAATTACTATTAATAATAATGTTGTGTGCCCTAAAGTGAAAAAAATAGATTAATTTTTAAAGAGCAATTGCACTAATGACCAAACAACCGTTATTTGGATGTTGTGACAAATTCCCTAGACCCCTAGTGGTTTACAATAATTTCCACAATACCTGAAAAATAATATCTTGTACAGACGAAAAAAAATAAACACAATGAAACTGCTCAAAGGAGACGCATATAAAAGTATGTGTTATACGAGTAATTCCAAAATAAATAATAAGTTTAGCAAACTATTCTAAATTTACCCTAACGCACGATTACCTAATTACCAGAAAAAATAGAAATTGAATTTGACGAAAGTAACACGGTAACTAATGTGAGAAATTCCAAATAGATAATGCATCCATATCAGTTGTTTCCAACCAATGGTCCGTGGAACACAGGTGGTCCGCGAGATCTAAAATGTTGTCCTCAAAACATTTATTCATTTACTACAAAACCGAATCGAATGGTATCTAAAAGCTGATTAGTAATCTTTTTGGTATTAACGATGGAGAGTATTGGAGAGGTAGTTGAATAAGTGCAATAAGAGCACATGAATTGCAAAATGGTTGTAATTGCAAGGACGCGTTTAATTACGCGATTAACAGTTTATCATCATTGTACCTTGTGGTCCGTGTAAAAACAAATAAGGTCGTAGTGGTCCTTGGTCGAAAAAGGTTGGGAACCACTGATCTAGAATCACCATCGATAGTCATCTAAAACCATTTCCAAGTCAATAAAAAAATACAATAACTGCGCGATAAGAATATCAACGATTGAAAGCTGCAAACATTTCGACTATTTAAAAACATAAATTTGGGTTATGTATTTATTTTAAAGTTTATTTCTTTTTCATATTTTCTAGGTATTTCTTTACAACAATATAAAAAAATAATTTTCTATGAAAACTGGGACCCTTACGATAACCAATTTTGGATTTCAAGTATCTGCCATCTCTATTTGTCTGTCGCGAGAAAGTTATTAGAGACGTGATGCCAAGTCTACAAAATTCATACTCTTACATCTTCCATGGTCGCTGGCAACACTGGCAGCCATCACCCTTGTCGCGAGAGCGGGTTGTGAGACCCGGGTGCTGACAAAATAACTCTTTCATTCTTGTGAATGGTGGCTCGTAAGCGGGTTTTAATGAGCGTGTCATTGAAGATCGACCCAGGACTAGTGACTACCTAGTAACGTACTACGTACCCTTGACTTAACCTTTGACTAGTTTTCCTTTGATGTAAAAGCCTCTTTATCGGTATATGGACTCCCTGTACCAACCCGTGGACTACAACAGTCCCTTTAGAAAATATAATATTGAAGAGCGGCATTATGAGCTTGTGCTGGGAAACGCTTTTATAGGACTAGCTTTCGTAGCGGTCGACATTTGCGGTAAAAACTTATTAAAATATATTTAAGGAATGAAATGAAATCGTTGCTTTATGAATTCGTTCGTTTCCAAAAAAATAATTACCATTTTGTAAATAATATTATTTAATACTCCGAATTAATACTTATGAATTCGTTCGTTTCCAAAAAAATAATTACCATTTTGTAAACAATATTATTTAATACTCCTCCCTCAATGTAATAATAATTTGTAATCAATACGGTTCTTACTTTACCTAGATAAATTAATTTCTGTACTCTGTCTACTACAACTTCAAATTTTACAATTTGGAAAATTGACAGACACCTTTAGCGTAATTTTTTTTTCTTGTGGCTTATAAATACGTCGATGCGCATGATGTGTTTTTTTAAACTTCATAGTTATGGTTTTCTTAAGAAAGGCATAAATATATGCCTTAGTTTAAAGTGTCTACAATGTTAAAAGATTTGTAAATTATTTCAGTTTGTTTGTTGGTAATCAAAAATCTTATAAAAAAATATATAAGGGAACATAAATTATGTCACACCTTAAAGGGGGGGGGGGGGGTGTAAGAGAAGTATGGCATTGTGTGACAAGGGGTATGGGGGAGTCATCAGCTCTGTAACGTCACATGAAAAAAAAATTAAATAATGTTTTGATTATTTTTAGATGTAAAAATTCAAAATATGTGACGTCACACTAGGGGCGGTCTCACAAATGTGATGATGTGTGACGGGAACGGGGGGGAATACAAAAATCATGAAATTCGTGTGATGTAATTTATGGATGGCCCCTTTTCCTCAGGGGCCTCCTGTGTGGAATTAATGTAAAAAAAATAAAAAAAATAATGTTAAATAAATCAAAATGAAAAATATTTCTTAGTTATTAACTGATTTGTGTTTAATTCGCAGAACTCTCCGATTGTTTGCCTTCCACCTCAAAGTTCAGTGGAATTTGTATCGCCGCAAGGGACACAAGTCCTTATAAACCGCAGTAATTCGCCAACCACACCGCAAAGGTCTACGCGTGAATCTTGCCGTTCTTTGCGCTATTTTACTAAGCGTTGATTATGTAAATATCGCTTGCTTACCATTCGCGTACGCCATTCACTGCATAAAGCAAATATCACCGCATTCTCCTCCCCATCTTTCCAAACTAACTATACCTTCCCGGTGACATCAACTCAATATATGGACAGTTCACAGCAGTTTGGACATTTTGGTAAGTCAATTCCGAGCATATTAAAATAGGTACATAATACGCTGTACAGTCAGTTCATTTCTGAAGGCCTTACGGCCGTTGCTCTCATTCTCATTCCTGTCAATTTCCATTAACTGTAGAGCAGAAAATTTAGACACAACACTCCTCAAAGGCACAAATACCCTCTTCCCAACCCAACTCTCAGATCAGCAAACGAATCGAGCATTAACTGTACAAATCACTTTACTGATCGGATACTCAGATTGATCAATTGAAAGTAGGGAACAATGACCGCGATTGTGATAAACCGCATACTATTATTGATCTGCAAATATACTCATCCATTTTTTTCCAATCCTTTTCCAGGGGTCCCCTTCTCTGGTCTCGGGCAGCGTGGCGTCTCGATAGGTGAGTTTATTACCTTTTCAATTATTTTTCTTACTTGTCTTACATGAAGTCCCATCTTCACTAAAATTATTTTCGCCGTGGTTAATTAAATTTCTAATTGTAGATATTTATTTTAAGGTCCTTGAAACTAACTAACCACCACACGGTTTTTCCCCACGGGTAGGCTGAAACGATGGACCGCCAGACAATTCAGTCTTGGCAAAAACTCCTTCATTCACGTGCATTCATCGTCTCTTACTTTTTTTTTCAGGTTTTCCATAAAACAGTTATACACTAATATATTATGAAAAACATTACAAATTTTAAAAAAATGCATGGGGGCAGTTTTAGTATGTTGTGAGGTATGTCAAAAGATAGTTGCTGAATTCTCTCAGGTGACATTGAAGATGTCGATGATCAATGCAGAATCGTTAAACAGTTGAGTCGGTCTGTTTAATGGCGCATTCTGATAGGCAGAACTTCTCGCTTATGGAGCATAAAAAGTGCATTGTATCTCCCACGAGAATACGCGTTGGGGACATGTAAGTCAATTTCTTTCAACATAGGCGGATTTAGTATAGTACGGGAGATTAGCTTAAAAAAATGTTTACTTAAAATATTTTTCGGCGGGCTTCTAAGGTATTAAAATCGAGCATTCCTATTAAGAACAATGATGGATACAGGAATGGGTAGTATGTATATTCATACCTACCCTCCTGTTGCTCTCATGACTCTTGATATGGCTCGACTCAAGTATTTGGTTCAGTTGATCGTGCCATATCTAATCTTTCTCGGGCGTCTCCAACTTCTTCCACTATTCACATTTGTATCGTATATTCACCTTACAGTTCTTAATATTAAAACAAGTAGAAAATCAGAATAAAAATAAGTATTAATTGCAAAAAACAACTAAATTAGGTCACGGATGAAAAAAGTCAGTAAAATATGAAATATGTTCTTATTTTCCCTCTACGTGATTTAACCTAATCGCAAGGGGTTTATCATTTTATGCATATTGTGTGTACGATGTACTTGTAATGTGCATCCATCTAGCTAAATGATTTGTACAAGGCAAAAGCCCTCTCAGCAAGAATAAGCTTTCCATCATCCAAGGCCTATTTGTGCGCAGTTGCCTATGGCGGTATGGCGGCAACCTAAAAGCATTTTATCACAACATAGGGGTGTCGTTTTCTTGCTCCGATACGTAATAAAAGTCGTAAATAAGGCAGTTAACGTGGCCTCTTATCATTTCCCTTATAATGAACAATGACCCGGCCCTACTGAAGGCCGAGTAATCTTTACTTTTATAACTTAACCCTTTCAATGCCTCTCTTTTATTATGACCCAGAAAATCTACTGTTTATGTGTATATTTCTTTCTCACGTTCAAAGAATTATTTTGTATCATATGAACCCATGGCAACATTTAAGTATATAGAAAAGCTGTCGCTGATCATACACTTGCATAATAGCGGGAAAGTACACAGTTAAACATGCGTTATTGAATCAATAATTGGCTTTATGACTCCGGAACGTACGTCATTGGTACGATTGCAGTAACTAGAATTCTTCCGCTCTACGTCTTGCTGGTTGAAGTTTGCCCCTCATGATATAAAACTTTATAAAATGAATAATAATGCATTTTTTAAAACATTGCTTTGTTCTTGTTTCTTTAATATTTATCAATATAACGTATGAAAGCTTGCACATCCTACATGCAAAATAACAACGCTGGAATACATTTTTATGAATTATGACTCGCACGGAACCGACAAAAATCACATGATATAATTCCAATTTAAAATAAGGTAATGATATAATTTTCTATTAAAAAAATATAGGTAGATACGCTTGTCGGAGTTTTTCCTACTAAACACTTTCAATTTTGAAAACGATGACTCTTATAGATTTCCTTGAACCTAGAGTAACAGACACACAAACGAAATTTATGTGTTTAATGATTTTGATGATAGTGGGTAGAAAAGTAGTTTCATTTTAGGGGTTTTGATCTTATGATGTTTGAATACTTGCAAATAAAAATTTTGAAAACTAAAAGACGGCATGTTTGCAAAAAAAAAAGTTTCAGGACCAATCGTTGCTGAGTTTTCACGCCAAAACAATAACCGATGATAATTTTCGTAGCTTGGCAGTTACGGTGTGTTTATATGTAAATTGCAATTTATTATGTATGTTGTTATTGTGACCTAGATAAAGGTTTACCTAGACCTGACACTTCTGAATTTAACTCGTTTTCGTTCAATTTGACGGTATTTAGTTCAGTATCAGACTGCGAACAATAACCCACAAAAATAAACAAAATGATTGTGTTGAAAACTTTATTTTGATTTCGGTGGCAGGAATATCAACATTAAAAGATAAAGGTTTTATTCATCTTTTTTAACAACGGTTTGTCTTATAGTAATGCTAACATAGTTTCCAATTATTTAACGAAATACAACATCTTCGAAATCAACCATATCAACGAAATCAACGATATCTTGAAGAATGTGGCTCAAAATCATGTAACAAATTTAGTGAGATTTCACCTACATGGATATCATACCACCTACATGGATAGTTATCCGTTTAGGTGGTGGTATACGAAGTAAACAGGTAATCCCTAGAAGTGTGATTAAATAATTACTTCGGTACAAGGAAATGCCCACAATACACTTATATCTCTTCAATGGTGATACGCTGACATTCTTGGACCAATTCTTTTAAGATAAATATATTTTATTTTCAATTATATTATGGGTTAGTCGAATTGTCTCTGATTGTCCTCGCAGATGTTTAAGATTCTGAAATTATATAAATGTCCAAAAAAACTTTGATATTATCTTCGATGTTTGATTAAAATTGAGCTTACTTCGGGCACACGGGCACGCCCACAATTCACCTTTTTCTCCAGTGGTGGTATGCGAACATTCAAGATAATATTATACACAAGATTTTATTATAAATTAAGTTCTGGGTTAGTCGAATTGACGTATCCGAGTAGACTCTCATTGTCCTCGCAGATGAATGGTTTCTTGTGGTAGCAGGCCACGTCGTGCCAGAAGATGCCATCAGCGTACACCGTGTTGAGGACAGCCATGCAGGGCTCATGGGTGCCGTTGATCTCGTACTCTGCATCGTCGGGCTGTGGCTTCTTTTTGAAGCCAGTCTGACTCCAAGGGATCTTACCCCAACCCTTGGGGATCTAGATTTAAAAAAATATACAACATGAATAATAAGAATAATATACTTGAGAGGAATGGCAGGAGTTACGTAATGGGATCATATAAGAAACTCGACGATCCGAGATGATCTAAACATTGAACCACTGCTACTCTTCATAGAAAAATCACAATTGAGGTGGCTTGGGCATGTACTAAGAATGTCTGATGACCGAATTCCGAGGAAAATACTGAGTGCGATTCCAGAGGGAAGACGTCCAGTGGGCCGCCCTAGACACAGTTGGGCGAGGCAACTCCAGAAACTGTGTGAGGAGAGGATGGGTCTACCATGGACAGAGGCCGAACAATCAGCACAAGACAGGGACTTATGGAGGAGCCTTGTCGATGCAATGGGTCCCCGACCCGAATAGGACAATGGGAAGAAGATGTAATGTAATATGTAATGAATAATAAAATATTTCTTTGCTTTATGCTTCGTTAGGGGAGCCACCAGAAGATACTACCTGCCTTAACCCGGGTGACAACATAGTTTTCGTAAATGTTTTCCCTGCTTTTTTGTTTGAAATATTGGAGCTGACAATATGGTATAAACAGATAAATCAATTTATTTCAATTTTTATTAAATTTAATTACAAATTTTTTATTTTTACATTTATGAAAAATACATTGAAAAACATAAAACATTTATAAAATTTCTATTAAGTAATACTATTTGATAATTATTAACGCTTGATTCACTGAAGTCATATTTTTGTTGTTTGTGAGGAAATCCTAACACTCCATACCAAAAAATGTACATTATCATTACATAGTATAAAATGAAGTCGCTCAAAATGTTTTTCACGCGTTTTTCACCAATAGATAGAGTGATTCAAGAGGAAGGTATATATGTATAAAACTTGCTTATTATAGTAGAGAAAAGCCGAGAAATTCAAATATCCAATTCAGGCAGCGGGCAGCTGGCAAGCGGGTGATGTGGATTTTATAAAGTTTGGGTAATGGCGTGTTTCGTTAGCCACAGCAACGTGTGGCCGGGTCTGCTAGTTTTATATATAGTAAATAATTCAGATGACCGAAAATTATTTGAAGGTTTCATGCTCTGTATTCACATATATACACAAAAATGTTGGTACCTAATTCACTATTACAGTTTATTAGAGTTTTATTAGAGTTTTATTCACTTAACCAATTTTCTTATTTTTGATAATTAAGTTTTGTGCGAAATAACTAGAAATCTGAAGGTATTCTAGTTAAATATAACTTACTGTGAATCTACGACACTAATATTATTACAACGCTAAAATGACTGGTTTTCTCAACTTACCCTGTTGGTGGCTGCAATCTTCGCCCTGGTAGCCGACCAGAACCACCCGTTTATATTCTTGGGATATAAATCTCCATTGTCGCAGCCGGGGAAGTCACACAGTCTCCCACTGGTCCAGATGTAAGGAATATTATCTGGAAAACACAAAAATACTAACAATTAAAAATACCTGTTTTCATTCAAGATTCTAAGATTTTTTCGTACATTACTACACATAAATATTTTGTTAACTACTACACTCATTCTACCAATCATTCGGCTTAGTTTGTATAGGTATACAAACAGGCTGGAATAGCACCTACATTTTACATAGGTTCGACACTTTGAGATTTTTTCTTAATTTTTTTTGGGGGGTGGTATGCCGTGTTGCGCTACCTGCTTCTTTATCCAAAGTTTCGGGCAGAGTAACAGTGTCCATCATCAGGGCAGATGTTTTTTTTGTTTTGTTTTTGAATGTTTATTTAGATGTATGCAAAAAATTTTTCATACATCTAGTAAAAAAAAAATATAAACAAATACAATTGATACAGTTACATTTTTACAAATACAATTTAAGTGGAAAAAAAAAAAGATTACAAAAATAAAAATAAATTTTGAGGAAACAGATATGAGAATAATATTCGAAAGATTTTTATGAATCAAAAAACATTCTTCACATATAATGCACACATCCTACGAAAAGTGCTAAGACTTGAGGCTTCCTTTACGGCATTTGGCAGGCTGTTAAAAAGTTTTTGTCCTTTATAAAACGCGCTATTTTGTGTGCACGAAAGTTTAGTTTTGGGAAGCCTAAAGTCTCCGCGTCTTCTCGTAGGATAGTTGTGAACATTTTCGTGAAACATAATGTTACTCTTAAGATAATTTGGAAGCATATTATTTTTCAGCTTGTAAATCATTGTTAATGCATTATACGTTATATGTTGTTTTGTCGTCATCATATTTAGATTTTGTAACATAATTTTGACTCTAGTAAACATATTGTATTTTAAAATCATCCTCATCCCCCTATTTTGTATAACCTGTAGTTTATTATTTTGGGCTTCGTTACATAGGAATAAAACACTAGAACAATAATTTAAATGCGGAGTTACAATAGAATTGTAAACAAGGCGCGTTGTCTTGAGATCCAAGTTATGAGATGTGCTGTGGACACTGTAACGCTGTGCGAAACGTTGGTTAATTAAGGATGTAGCGCAATACGACATAACACCCAAAAATAATTACCGAAAATACTTTTGTCTGTGAAAATCTTATCACAATCCTGAGATTGATTGTTATTTATCGAGTATGAAGTTAAGTGGAGAGATCGCTTGCTGCTAAGATTTAAAACTTTTTTAAACACACCATATTATGCTAAATTAGTTATATTTAAATACCATGATATATATTTTTTTTCTGATTAATTTCCTCTGGTGTTCACTCCTCTTGGAGATTGTCTATTTGTATATACATAATAATATATCTGTGTACATTACATTAAAAGCATACTTTGCTTATATTTTTGTGGTTAGTTATAAATACTCATTCATTATTTCATTCTACATTAGTTATAAACTAAAACAATCGTTTTGAAAAATTATTTAACAATTTAGCAAACCAAGCCATGATGACACAATAGAGGAATAATCGCAACCTTTATGAGACAAATATTTTTTATGCATGGTGGTTCTTTTACAAAAATATAATATTATTTGAATTAATATAAACAATATTCTCAGGTCTTAAAATTGTGTTATATTAATATTTTTATCTGCCCATGGAGGTTAATTCAATTAATTGTATATTTTATTAGTACTATAACCAAACCATTATTCAAAGAATTTATATTTTGATGTCTAGATTCTATATTTCGAGAAGCTTTCAAAATAACACGTTAGAAACATTCATCAAAGCCTTAGCAACATCCCTCAAAGGGGTCACTCTCGCTGAACAAATCAAGGAGATCACCGAGAAGGGTAGTTTATGAAGTTGACATTCGAGTGAAATACATCCTCGTAATGTAATATGTGTGCAAGGATTTATAAACTCCTTTGATGGAGACTTAAACATATCAAAGCGGGGAGGATTGCACTGAGTAAGTTGTTGCTTTCAGTGGAACGGGAATGGCAAGAGATAAAGAAACAAAAAATTAAAACAATATTTTTGCTCGATTTGGTTTGATTTCAATGGGATTAGTACTTATTTCAGGATTAAAAAATATTTCATAGAAATGAACACATGGAAAAAGTCCATTCATTTTGGTATCTACGTCTTTAAAATTACGAAGTCTACAAACATTTTAATAACAGTTGAGTGTTGGTTTTATTTTAACTGTCAAACTGTTAAAAAAAACTGTTTGATAGATTATCCCATCTTAACAGACGGATTGCAATCTTTAGAGGACAGGCGTCGGTTGGGAATGCTATTTCTACCATTCTATTATGCAATGCCTTGTTCTACCAGTATTTCAATGGAAGATGCTCCGAGGAATTAGCGTCATTGACCCCTTCGGCACCGGTGCATAGTCAAGAAACACGTCAAACGCGTGCCCAACATATATACACGGTTTGCGTTTATCACATGAGAAGGGCCGCTTCTTCTACTCGTTCTTGTGTTCAACAGCTCGGCTGTGGAACGATTTGCCGGCCTCCGTGTTTCCGTCTCCACTCCGTCCTACGACATGGGTTTCTGCAAGACCAATGTTCCTTCCTCTCCTCAAAAAGACCCTCCACACAGCATCTCAGAAGACTAGAAATCTAGAAATTATTTTCCTCAAGGTCTTCTGAGTGGAGTGAATGTCAAAAATAAATAAAAATAAAACCCATAATTTCATCGGAAGGCAAAAAAAAAATTGAAAAAAAAACAATAAGGTTAAATTATTTATGTGCAATTATTTCGCATTTTCTTTTTGTATATATCACGAACTTAGTTATCTGGATTCCTAGCAAAGACCGTACAAAAAATATAACTAAAATAATATTAAAAAAAAAAAAAAAAAAACTCATTATTTATCAGTAGTTACAATTTCCTCAAAGTTATGAACCGTCACAACGCGTGAAAGGTTGGATTACTGTGTTTAAAATTAAAGAATTATGTATTGAGATTTGATGCAAGTAAAAATACTGGATAATATGAAAGGTCACTTTGAAATCCCCAGAAAAAAATTGTATTGAATTGTATAACGTTTAAACCCCCTAAGAAATTTCACGTCGCAAAAACTCAGTAGTTATGATTTTAACGAAGTTTTGAACCATCAAAACGCGTAACAGGCTAGAAGTATTGAAATGCCTGTGTTTAAATTTGTAGTTAAATATTGAGACCTATATTGCTGCCTGCTCCTTGCGGGTAAAAGTACTGGATAAGATGAAAGGTCCAAGCACTAAACAGCTTTAAAATGACATGCCTAGTGTAAATACTAGTTCCATGAAATTCTAAGCCTGAAGGTATTGGTAAACGAGTAAGATAAATTGCCCAATATTGTCAATTTCCCAACAATTATGTTGACCTTCAATATTGGCGTGTTCCGAAGATAGGACAAATTCACAACACAAAAAAACGAACTCCTGCAATATCTTCACCAAACTTGGAAGCAAACTCGCCAAATTATTACTTAATAAATCGCAAAATTGGGAAGGTTTTGGTAGCCGGTAGGTAGAGAACTGAGGCGCAGAGAAAATTAAATAATTTGGCCCGACAATATTGTCGTAATATTTATCAATAGCCGCGTCACTCACCGGCAAGACATACCAATGCGTTCATAATAATAGGCAATACACGACAGTTTTGCCCACCATATGAACAACGAGTTGTCAGCAAAAAATTGCCGTAAAATGAACCTTGAGTGAACCTTCGACTTTCCCAAACATGTCAATCAGAAACACCCCCCCCCCCCCCCTTCTTTATCCTCTCCTAACCTTTAGCACCTTCCTGGAAGAAATTCTCGAAAATAAAAGGACTGAGAGATAAAGTAAAGAGCAACGGTTAATCTTTCCGATGAGCTATTATCATGATTTTATCCCAGCTGTCGTAATTCGCGGAAGATCTAATATTTTAATGTTTTCCCTATATTAACAATCTGTATGAGGACTATTATTTTGGTTGCGGGCAAGTGAAATATTAATATATTTCTATTGAACACATTATCCTTGCAAAATCATTTTACATATTTGTGAATAAATTAGCTTCGTTTCATATTTTGGACCAACTTTAACGTGAAATCAAAGATTATACGCTTCACCGAATTTCCAAGTAAACGGTGATGTAGCATACATTATAAATGTATGAACATGTAGATGATCCCCATCTTACATCTCTGAACTATGTATCCCAGAAAATACTGGTGCAAGGCAGTCAACCCTTAGATCAGCAGATATAGGCAGACTAATGGAACCCAAGTCCTAAACGCAAGCCCAATCCTAAATTTGGAGATCGCGCTTTTGGAGTGTCTGGACCTAAGGCTTGGAATAAACTCCCCCCACGGAACTTAGATGCATAACAAGCCTGACACAATTTATGTCCAAATTAAAAACCTACCTTTTTGGGCTCTCATACCCTTTAATAAAAATACCTATCGAAGAGTATCATACAATTTTGCTTTTGTTTTCAAAATACGCTCATCACAGAACAAATTATATATTACAGTTCCCAAGTATGTCCTCTGCGTGCGAACTGTGCCTTAATTTCTCTAAATAAACAATAACATTTTTTTTTTTTTTTTTAGTTTTTGGGGTGTTATGATCGTCGGATCTACCGGATCTGCCTGCCCTGATGATGAACACTGCAACGCTGTCCGAAACGTCGGCTATAGAAGGAGGTAGCGCAACACGGCATGACACCCCAAAAACTAACAACAAAAATGCTTTTGGCCGTGAAAATCTAATAACATTGTTAATCTCTAGTTCCAGTGACCCTCCAGGTAAGTATGGTCTTGTATATATTTTCTGCCTGTACAGTACATTTTTACAGCAGTATAGCTTTCATTGGTCAAATCATTGCACATATAGTTTCGTATCGGTGATCGATGAACCGGTGGGTGCAATTTTTAGCCGTAAGTTGTTGTAGTGGTTTGTCTAGTTTATAGTTAGAAATAAGATTGTATAAACGTATTTTAAATTTGTACAGCGTCCTTGAGGTGATTTTTCACAAAAAACGGCGCTCAAGTCATCCAAATACTATTCGATTATTAAGAAACATAATTATTTTTGCCAAAGTCTGCTAAAAATCTTGCTTACAAGCTATGACCCCCGGGCGATTAATAGGGTTGCCCAAGCGGTCGCTACACCACTCAAACATAATTTACGACATCTGTTGGTCTCTTCACGGAAAGCACTCACCGGTTACAAAAATATATTATTTACATTGATGTTACGGGTACCTGTCTGGTGTCTACTATACTTACTGTCAAACTGTAATCCATCATTCAACTTGATAAATAGGTACGTTTCTTTTTATTTATAGAACTTTCACAGCATCGAACTGTCAAAGTACTCGTGAAGACATAATAATTTATTAACGTGTCTGCAGAGAGATGGGTGCTGAAGGCTTTAGTGTGGTACCATTATTGAAATTGTGCTAAGTATGAATACTGCTCAGCACGACAATTCTTTTGAAAGACGCACTTGCCATGGTCTGTTGAATACAAAAATAAATTATTATGTAATCAAATACTTACTACCTATTTTCGACCTTGGATGTGAAACATTCCTTTTTTTACATTAGCTCCACACGGGAGGACCTGAGCAAAATAATTCACCTAAGGGCCTATGTCATCTTGGGCAAGGAACGAAAGGGAGTTCTGGGAAGGAAAAGGGTATAAGGGGTGGGTAGGAATCTGAGGGTCAGTGTGTCCAGGAGTGACAGACGTATAAATCCATCCCTTCCACTGCGGTGTAAGGTGATGTTCCAAGAGAGTACGGCTGGAGTAGTCAAAGGGACTCCCTCAACCATTCCCTCATTAATTGACCTGCCATGCAGCTGGTGGGCAAACGCATTCGCCGCCAAGAGCCGGACAAATCTCACCCCATGAACCCGGGCACCCCTGTTAAGTCACCAAACGTACCGAACCTTGGGGAGACCTACGGCAGAGGTGTAAGTTATCCAATAAATTGTTCCCGGGACGGTGGTACCCATACCCGCCTCCCAAATTAAAATTAAGAGCCAAAGGGGATTGTTTATCCGTTGTGTATATTTATTTATAATTTCTGGACGAATTTCGGAATTTTCCTTACTTATTTTAGATTTTTGTATTTGATATATAATTTAGCGTTTAAAAATTGCTAAATTTTAAAATTTAAACGATTGTTTTATTTTTTTTAAAGCCATTAACAAACATTTTTAATCAAAATGTATTGAAATTTAAATGAAAACAAAATAATAAATTTGGAAGAAAACTGTCACTTCACTTTTTCTCGTTCATAAAAAAATATTTTTTTAAATTTATGAAGCTTGCTTTTATTTCCCAAAAAATAAACTGACATTTTGAAGGGATTGCTTGCATCTCTAAAGACGTCCAGTTCTTTGATACGTTTACCTATACACGTATTAGACATTTATGTTATAAAAAATATCACCTTCAATAAAAACTCTTAAAAATCCCATAAAATTGTAAATTAATGGTATCCCCAATTTCTGTCAGCACGAAAATTCAATTTACAACACGTAATTGCTGTATAATTTTTTGACTAAAAGTAACGAAAAAAAAGCGCAAATAATTTTTAAATATAGTTAACTAAACAAATTTAATAATAAATTCACCGTATTATGTAATAAAAACAAGATTCACGAAGAGATTTCGGTTACAAACATCTTTAACCAATCATCGATAGGTACATTGCTCATGGCCGGCGTAAAAGGTAATGTGCGTTTTCATCCCGCGACAAAATATCCCCGACAAAATATCCTCTGATAAAATATCCTATGGACAAAACATCCCCCAACAAAATATCTACTAAAACTTAACCTAACCTAACCTAACAAAAATATGGGACAAAAATAACACAGACATCCTGTAAAGACAATAATTAACGTACCTACGTACGTGTCACTTGATTAACTACGCGATATCTGCTCTTTTCTATCTATATATATATAAAATCAAAATTTCTTTGTTTCTGCGTTGCTAAACCGTTCATCCGATTGCGATGAAACTTTGGGGATTTTGATTTCTATATACAATAGTGAGTTCTGGCATTATGATATTATGTATTGCTAAACGTTCATCCAACTCCGACAAAACTTTGGGCATTGATATGTTCATGCCCGCGATGGTTTCTATATATAATGTTGAGTTCTGGCATCATGAAATTATGCGTTGTTAACCGTTCATCCGATTGCGATGAAACTTTGGGGATTTGATGTGCGCATGCCAGCAATGGATACTATATATGCTGGTGAGCTCTGGCATTATGAAATTTTCTATAAAAAAAATTGCAATAAGTGGCACGCGAGCTGTTTAAAAACTGAATGTATCCGGACAGAATGTATTGAAAGCGGGAGGGGGGAGGGGAACTCGGAAGGGGGGTTCGCGGGACGGGGAAGCAGGAGATAGGAGTGGGTAGAAGGAAGGCAGAGAAGGCGGAGTAGGAACGTGTGAGGCGAAGGGGACGCGGGAGAGGAAGGGGAGGCGGAAAGGGAACGGGACAAATGGGAAAGGACACTCAGGGAGAAATAATTTCTTGGTGGCTTAGCAACGTATGCCGAGAACCGGCTAGTGCGATATAAAACAACTTACTTTCTTTGATTAATTTGGTGATGAGATTGTTCTCCTCGACGGTTTCCATGGAGACCAGGTCCATGCAGTACTCCCTGCAGATGTTCCTGGCGTCCAGCCAGTTGACTTGTGTATCATTCAACTCGGGGACATGACTGCTGATGAAGTAATTATTCTCGCCGAACAAAAATTCCTTTGGCCCTGCAAATCACACAGATATCTAATATCATTATGTTTATATAATAACATCATTTCGGGTGGTTTTAAAAATAACATTTTAAACGTTCGGTTTAGGTATCGAACAAAACAACTAGTAGCTGCGTATCGTTTTTTTTTCTCATTCGAAGGTCTTGGCAATTTAAAAAAATTACGTCCCATTAGGACTGGTCACGGTTTATAAATTTTCTCAGCATTGGTAATCCAAGATTGCCGTGAAATCCAATAAGACATGATTTACCGATTAAAACGAAACCGGTAACTAACTTATTCGGTCAATTCTCTTTTTTGTCAGATGTTAATAATTATTATTATCTCAAGGAACATTTTTATGTAATTAACAAATGTTGAGTGAATAGATTATTATGTGTGCATTCATTCTATTCCATCTCAGGGTAAAGTACCTACTCGTATTCCTCAATTGAGCAAATTGTTTAGAATTGTTTTAACTACACTCAGTGGAAAAATCATGTTTTTACTTTGTAGTATAGCACGGTACTGGCAAGCCATAAATATACCAAACCACCCATTGACAAGCCATTTGGTGGGTTGTTTTAATGTGTTTTTATACTGGCAATATGGCGGTTGGCAATACCGAACACATTCGAACTCAGGTTACAAATATTTGTACAAATTATTCCATTTTGAACTTCCTGGCTGTCAGTTGCTTTATTAATCACTTTCGCACTTTCTGAATATAATTTGTGTCACGCCATTGTGTTCTTCAACATTTAAAAATAAAGTGAATCTTTGTTAAAGCCTCGATGACACACGGCGAGTTTACAAGCTACTATCTACTAAATTTAAAAGCGGGTGAATCGGCGAGTGAGATTGTCATGATGACACACAAAACTGTCCACTCGCTCAGTAGCTCGCGACATTTTTGTAGGAAACTGGACTCGCACGTAGCTGCTAGCGCCAATAGCGGAAATAACGTGAACTAATCCTTCAGACAGTTGACAGTCGAAATCAGCTGGTTTTTGGCAGCCATATTAGAAACACAGATAAACCAATCACGAGTCGGCTTGTAGCGTGTAAAGTTGAGGACCGTTCAACTTTTTCCGTGGATTGTCAACAATCTGCTAGTTAGCAAGTAACACGATGACACTGAGCGAGTTTACTAACAGATAGTGAATTTCCGAGATAGTAGCTTGTAAACTCGCCCTGTGTCATCGACGCATTATAATTAAATCATGTTCTCATTTTACTCCCGTGACACATATGGAAGTGTTAATTTGGTAAGATTGACACTTCTATATTTATTTATTTATTTAAACGCCATACATTTGACTTTTACATTCAAGTGAAACATGATACAATGGTTCACATGAGGATATTATTGGATCACATCACAGAAATATAGAGTGGAAGATACTCTCAGTATCACCCTGGTATAAGACCTGCTTGAAATGGCTTCAGCCGAGTTTGGTGATCAGGTCTGAATAACCAAGTACTTCCCCACCTTCCTGATTCCCATCTTCTTACCCTCTCCACTTTCTTTAGCCTCACAATATACCGCAATTGGGAATGCCGTAGTCTCATTGGCTCGAGGAGGTTGAGAGCAGTTGGGACTCTTCTGCAGTATTCACATAAAAAAAAAATGAAATCATCGCTACCGAATTCGACTTTATAAATTAGGTTTTTTTTCTATTTTTAAGACTTACAAATCAGGGTGGAATACTATAGATTATAGATACATTGAAACTTTTTTTTTATTTCTGATCGTTACCGGTTTCAGCCTATCACGGCCATCTTCACACTGGCACAATTTTTCCTTTAACTTTGATGTATAAATATATACTCATTACCCCGCCCTCAAATGTTAACACAGAGAAAAAAATGTGAAAATTTTTTAAAAATTGTTTAATATATCATGGCAATATTACGATTTTAAATCTAACTAACTAACTAACTAACCATCACGCCGTTTCCCCGCAGGGGTAGGCAGAGAGGACGGACCGCCACACAACTCGATCTTGGCACACACTCTTTGCCTCGTTCACATTCATACATCGTCTCATACATGCTCTTCTATTATTCCGACTCTTCACATGGCCCGACTCAAGTATCTGATTCACTTGGTCGTGCCATGTCTTCCTCGGGCGTCCCCGACTTCTTCTACCATTCACATTTGCATCATATATTCTCCTTACACTCCTTTCCTCGTTCATTCGCTCTACATGCCCAAACCATCGGAGAGTCCCTTTCTTAATCTTACATATCACGCTTACGTCAGCCTTGCATTCTTTGCGGATATCCACGTTTCTCTCACGATCGTACATGGTTTTACCACACATTCGCCTCAGGGATCTCATTTCTACAGCATTCAGTCTGCTTTCATCCTTCCTCTGCCAGTTCCATGCCTCACTGCCATACATCAGGGTAGGTACCAGCACTCCATTATGGACGGCTAGTTTCGCGTCTTTGGACAGTTTTTTTATTACCGCCAACGGCATTCAGTCCTCCATTAATGGAGTTACCGGCATTCACCCTTCTTTCAATATCTCTATCAGCCTTCCCATCTTTCGTAAACATACTACCCAGATACACAAACTCATCCACCTGCTCCAAGTATTCATCATTCACAACTATATTGCATACTGTTTTCGTACTCTCTCTTTCAAACACCATGACTTTAGACTTACTTACATTCATCATTAACTCATTCTTCATAAATACTTCGTTCATCCTAGACACGAGAGACTGTAGATCTTCCATACTGCTAGAAATTAGCACCGCATCATCAGCATACAAAAGGCAACATACTTCCAGATTACTCAATTTTGCGCCCAATCCCATCTCTTTCAATTCTTGCATACAATTATCCATGTATAGATTGAATAACCACGGTGACATTACGCAGCCTTGTTTAACACCTTTTGTGATGTCAAACCACTCCGTAAAATCGCCGTTCACCCTGACACATGCAACGCTTCCCTTATATAGCGACGCAATTGCCTGAATGAGCTTCGTATTCACTCCGTACTTGGACAACACCTTCCATAGCTTTTTCCTGTCAACTCGGTCGTACGCTTTTTGTAGATCTACAAAGGCACAGAAGAGTTTCTGGTTTTTTGCAAGAAACTTCTCAGTGAGCATACGCAATGAGAAAATCTGGTCCATGCACCCCCTTCCACTCATAAAAGCACCTTGCACATCCCATATTTTATCTTTTGTTTCCATTCTTACCCTTTCAATCAATATTCTACCATACAGCTTGCCCACTGAACTTAGAAGGCTAATAGCCCTATGATTCCCACATTCCATACGTGACCCTTTACCTTTGTATAATGGCATGATTACAGCCCTTCTCCAATCTAATGGCGTATAACCCTCCTTTAAACATTGGTTAAAAAGTCTGCACAGCCATGTTAGAATAATACGACTATCTCCTTTAAAGTATTCGGCAGCAATATTGTCGAAACCCACAGCCTTGCCACTCTTCATGCATTTAATTGATCTTTTTATTTCATCCATACTGATTTCGGTAACATTCACTCCATCATCGTTCATAACCGATTCACCGCTGGGATCACAACCACTCGGGTTACTTTCGAAGACTTCCTCGAAATATTTCATCCATCTCTCTTTGATTTCATTCTCATTCGTCAACATTTGTCCATCTTTCGATTTAATGAAAAATATAGTGATTTTTTGTGAATAGCGTACAATAGTCCCAACTGCTCCCAACCGCCTGGAGTCTGTGAGACTATGGCATCCTCAATAATTGAGATATGTTGTAAAGCTGAAATTAGTCGGGAGGGAAAGGAGATGGTAAAAAAAAAGGTGGGGAAATATCTTGCTACTCGTAACACAATTCAATCCAATAAAAATTACTTGCGCACGCCGGGATAATTTGCTTGCAATTTTACAAAATAACAAAAAAACATGAGATTTGTGAACTTAAAGTGAAATGTAATATAAATAACCTTTCGTGGAATTGATTTTAATGGTCTGCTGATTTTGAATACAAATAAGATCCAAGGTTTAGTAATAATTAAAACACAATATATAAAGTTTAAATTTCAGATTCTCGATGAGAGCTTTTGTTTATTATTTGTATGCAAATGAGAGAAATTCATGTTCAATTAAATCGATTTTATTAAACCAATAAAAATAACTGACTAAAGAAATTTCTCAATTACTAAGCACTAGTAGATAATATCTGGGGCGTATCATGATGATCTCAACGTTAAATTATTCTTACAAAAAACAGTGTGCAAAAAATGTTGTTGCCCTCCATTGATATATATATACATATCTATATGTTGCCGTCTTGAAGAGTATTTAGATATTATTACGCAAAACTTATTTGCTTTGAGAAATCATGTAACATGTAATTCAAAAAAGATGTTGTGATATCTATGTCACCATTAAAAACAATAGGTGCCTTACACCCACACTGACGATTAGAGCGACGATTAAAACATATTAAAAATACAAATCTTTTTTTAAGAGTGTATTACCAGAGAACACCAGAAATATGTCATTTTTAAATCAGTGTTTAGACGTATTGACTCTTTTCCACAAAAAAATATAAATTGGTTTTGAAAGATGGTTCTTTAATCTAGTAAAGGTATGTTTTAAATTTTCAGAAAAAATCATAATTTTTAGTATAATAAAGTCATACCATAGGTCGTTGGCGGATTTGTTAAATTTTCAAAAAAGTACATGTATTATACAACGCCCATTTCAAATCATATAATCATGCAGTAAAATAAATCAATATATTATCTGGTAAACGCATGTAACAGAATTTTAATTTTAGTTTAAATAAAATTATTAAAAAATATATAAGTACATGTGTTTCTTAACGAAGATTGGTCCGTTTGTGCATTTATTTGCGCACTTACCGACTAATATATTTCAGATTTTTTTTTTACATTCTAATTTTGCTAAGACATTATTGAAAAATGATAAATACTTATGATCAAAAAATAATTACAAAAAGTACATAATTTTAATAGTTTTATCGTCACGCCTTTCAGCATTTTTGGATGCAGGTATAAATTAAAGCAACTTTGGAATGAAGTAAAATCGATATTGAGTTATAATTTTAAAAAGCTGGTACGGAGAATACCTTATCTTTCTCATTGGAACCGCCCTGTACGATCGTAAGAACATCTTTCGACGAAATGTGGATTTTCGTCCGCTAGCTGGTTATGCGCTCTTAATGTACGGGCATTGTACAAAAATTGTCAAGCGATATCAAATGGATATGATAGAATTTCACGGTCAAAAAGTATTATAGTGATTAATTTTTCGGTATTATCTTCTTATTTAGCCGACGTTTCGGACAGCGTTACAGTGACCATCATCAGGGCAGATATCTGTTACCCTGCGTTGGCTTCAATTTGGGAGGCGGGTATGGGTACAGCCGCCCGGCAATCATGTATTGGATAACCAACACCCCTGCAAGTGGTACGCTATGTTTGGTGACCTATCATGGATGCCCGGGTTCATGGAGTGAGGTTTGTCTAGGTCTTGGCGGCAAATGCGTTTGCCCACCTATTGCACGGCGGGCCGGATCGGGGGAGACTGTTGAGGGAGACCTAAACTAGTCCCCTCCAGCCAGACTCTCTCGCTCTCTTTCGCCTTGCACTGCAGTGGGAGGAATGGATTCATACGTCCTTCACTCCTGGACATATTGATCCTCAAATTCCTACCCACCCCTCACACCTTTTGCCTTCTCAGATCATCCTCTCATTCCTTTCCCTGAAAAGACCATCAGACACACAGCATCCCAAAAGATGACATAGGCCTTGAGGAATTTTTATGTGGAGCTAATGTACAAAAAAAAGACACAACCTGATTATGGACACTGTAACGCTGTCCGATACGATTGTTTAAGAAGGAGGTAGCGCAGAACGGCATAATATCCCAAAAATAAATCACTATGATATCAAACAGGTTCGAATAGGTTACTATTTTAAATGGATAATTCAAAGATCTGCAGCTGACGTAAATGACATTGCAAGCTGAAAATAATTTAATTTTTCTTTATAAAATCCGCAAGCATGAAGTTTTACAACTTTTTAAATGGATTATGAGCAATAATTATAAAAACATCGTTTTAAAACTGATCGGTTTTGCTTCAATAGAGAATGTTATGTAAAAATTACCTGAGGTTCAAAGGGCAAAGGTAAGTGTATATTTATATAATTGTTTGTATAAATAACGTGATTACCGGCACGTAAGATGGCGCGGATTGCAAACCAGTTATGGCAAAGAGGTAATTATTTGGGTTTCACATGCACATCTTTTGATCTTTTGACAAGCCGTGAATGTGAATATGTTAGCAAATATTATTGCGTTACCATGACCGGTTATGTGGTGTTTATGCAGACATTGCCATGAATCAATCTGTCTTATTGACTGTAGAGTTATGGGCATTGAAACAGCTCGTACTAGATATTTCTTTAGTCAGTGTAAAAGCCAGTCACGGACACAGAGAGTTTTGAAGGCATGTTTCACATGTCTTGCGTATCCAAACCGTTAAGTATTAAAAATTTAACACACTTACCAAACACGGAGGTAACTGGAGTTATATTATTTCAACTACCATATTACCTCCACCTGCTATGTTTATTAAGGTGAGACATAACCACGTTTATCGGGGGTTTGCCCGAGGCTCACATTTTAATTTATTTCGGCGAATTCGTAATTGAACAATCATTTTTTTTCCATGCCTGACAAGGGATGCGAGTTATTTGTATTTAAGTTTAATAAAAACAGTACGTTGCCATCATTTCACTTACGTCGTTAAGATTCCCACATTATTTTTCTTCTTCTTCTTTTCTTTGATAGGGCAAATTCGACAGTAGGTCCGTCCAATACACGGGTCGCGATTCGCTTTGTATACACAGCTTCTTTAGTTACGTCGTTAAGATTCTGAATATATTTTAGGGTATAGTGTCGTTTAAAATTAAATTTGATGTGAATACAATAGTCCCGACTGCTCCCAACCGTCTTGAGCCCGCGAGACTACTAGATCTGGCCACAAAACATGGCTAATGTTATTTCAAGCAACATTTCTATTATGAATGGTAGTCTTTCACCAGGGCGATACTGGGAGTATCGTACATTCCAGAACGTGCCGCAAATATACTTTTATATCATTTAAGATGAAACAGCAAATATAAAAAATAAATATTTTCTTGAAACCGCGTATTTAAATCTCATCATTCGTATTCAAGAGTCTTATATCTCGACAACGGAAGCAGAACACGTTAATTAATTCCTAAATAACCCACATTTAATGGTTTGAAGATAATTAATTAAAAGACATCTCAATATGTAAGTTTTGAGATAATGAGAAAAACAATATACGAATGGTCACCATAAACCAAGTATTATTTACACGGGGTCCGTATTCTACATATTAAAATATACTAAAAAATAAAACGACACGATAAATAATAATAATAATAATAACATTTAATTATAACATTTAATAATAACATTTAATAGAATGACATTTTGAAACATCCTACTAGAACCTAGACCTAGAAGACATCAATATTTTGTTTAATTAACTACAATTTTTTCTGCAAGTCATTTCAAACTCAGTCATTTCAAACTGAAGGTAACAATAATATCATGTACTCCATTTTAGCCAATTCCTGGAATCCAACGATACGTTCAAATAGAATTAAAGTATATTATACTTGATGTTATCAATTTTTCTAAGAAGTCACCTTTATTTACTTATTTTTATTCTGCATAAAATGTGTATTCTCTATACGAGCTCATATTCTTTTTTTTGGTTGTAATACATAATTGTATCCTATAACTAAATAATAGTTATTACCACACGTATATATGTACTTGGTTTAATGTATATTCTTATTTTGTTATCATTATAATTACCCTCCTGTGTACCACTGTGTATCATGTATAATGTATCACCGGATTGTAAAAGCCATTTTATGGCGTTGAAATAAATAAATAAATAAATAATTGATTTGGTGGTGTTTATAATTTATCAGTAATCTGAGTTTTGTAACAGATGGAGGGTACACTTTTAAATGTATTCAGATTTTTCGGAGATGTCTGACTAATCAACTGGACGATCGATATATATACCTAATTTATATATTTCTTTAGTTTGTATCCTTATTTGGAAACTTCAATTAAAAATATAAATCATTATTTTTAACCAACGATCTTTACAATAATTTTTTACATATTACTATTACACATGATTACCAATTTGACAATGCCTTTAAAAGGCAAAACAGCTGTTACACGTAAATAACGATAACCAGCAGATGCATAATTGATTTTTATTCTAAATAATAATATATTTTTTTTATCTATAAATATATATATTAAAATCAAAATATGCTTGCTTAAGTCCATGTATTTATATGAGTACATAAATACATGTATGAGAATATGAGTCGTATACATGTATGATAATATGAGTCGTATACATATGTATTGCTATTTTAGGCATAGGAAATGTTTAAAACTTTCAACATACCTTCTTTATACCCCCGCGAAGGTTTCTGGATTATTTCAACCACTTGAAAATATATCTGAAAAGTTTTTTAATCATTTCAAAAAGTCTTGCAAAACGGTCAAAAATGTAATATTTTGAGAATTTGATATTTTGCAAAACAATGATTGTTAAATCAAAATTTATTTTTCGAAACTCTTTAAATTAAAGAATTTATTTGAAGTACTCGCCTAATACTTTCAATCGAATCAAGAATTATAGGTATTTTAAATAGTTACCTATTTTAGATACCGAATTTGATTGCTTGTTCTAATCATATACAAAAATGAATATTTCCAATATATGAAAAGTGAAAATTGAATAAATAATTGTAATAGGTGGCACGCGAGCTGTTTGAAATTGAATGTACTGGGACTTAATATATATAACGCGGGAGGGTGTCGGCGGGACGGGGTAGCGTTAGAGGGGCGAGGGAAGGCGGGGATGATGGAAGGGGAACGCGAGAGGGGAAGGGGACGAGGGAAAGGACATGAGGGGGAGAAACAATATACGTATTTCTTTGAATATGGCATTTCCACGCATGCCGGGCACCAGCTAGTTGAATCATAAAAATAAAAGAAATGTTTAAAACAAATAAAAAAGAGAACTTTATTCGGAGCTTCAAATTACTTCCGAGTATCATTTTTCATTTGCGACTGAATATATTCGAGTTATTTCTGCCACAGCATAGACCAATCTTTTACGAACAATTTTGTTCATTCATGCCATTCATAATATGGCAATGATTATTTCATTGAATGGTGTGTATCATTTATCCTTCAAAGTAAATAAAACCTTTCTTGCGTCGACTTCAATTTGCCGTGCGAGTTAAACAACACTAAGTGATTACCTAATAATGTGTGTTTACTTTTGATTATTATGTTTGGCATCGCGTGTTCTTACGTTGTGTGTACACTCACTTTTTGTCGAAAAACTTGTATGTGGAAATTATTTTATTGTTACTTAAGGCAATAAGCAAAAAAATTCTTACAAAAAAATTTAGAATTAATCAATAGAAGATACTGTGTTGACTAAGGTTGTGTCTGAAATGGTGACCCGACAATTAGTCCGGCGACAATTCATCCGGCGAAAGTTCATCCGGTGACAGTTCATCCTGCCGACAGTTCATCCTGCCGACAGTTCATCCTGCCGATAGTTCATCCGGCCGACAATTCATCCGGCGACAATTCATCCGGCCTGATCATTTAGAAGATTTTTTCTTCAAGTAAGTATGCAAAGAGGATATACGGCCGCACAACCAAAATCGATATACTTATATCTGAAGGCATCTTGAGTGGAAATCCGCTGTAAAAATATTTTTGCTTACAATAATTTCGACTCTCCGAAGAAGCATGCATGAATAACAAAATACGACATACTTATACGTGCAGTCGGCTTAGCAAAAAACCGTAAAGATTCCAACTTGCATATAACATAACTTTTTTATCTGAAATTAACACCATCTTTTTAGGGTAAATTAACTAATTTGTTAGGTTAGGTTAGGTTGGGTTAGATTACAGCGGATTTCCACTCAAGATGCCTTCAGATATAAGTATATCGATTTTGGTTGTGCGGCCGTATATCCTCTTTGCATACTTACTTGAAGAAAAAATCTTCTAAATGATCAGGCCGGATGAATTATCACCGGATGAATTGTCGGCTGGATGAACTGTCGGCAGGATGAACTGTCGGTAGGATGAACTGTCGGCCGGATGAACTATCGCCGGATGAACTGTCGCCGGATGAATTGTCGCAGGATGAACTGTCATGGATCTGTCTGAAATATGCCAGCATTTTTTCAAAGTGAAATTTCTGTAGCCCCGTTAGCGATTCGGAATTCGTATTAAATGGAAATGACACATACAGCACCTGCGAAGCATTATACTCCTATCAAGGCTCCTATTGGTTGAGTTATAAAACGGAAACGACGCCAAGTCTGCGCTCATTGGCCTGCTTGCGCTATGATTATGACCTCACTTTTCAAGGCTTTTTGGTTCTTCATAGTTTGAGATTGTTTTGGTAGAGTTTCGCTTCTACCGCGCGTTAACTGCACTAGATTTTTTTTTAATTCTATGAAGTTTGCTTAAATATGCTTTTTATCGTAAATTTATAAAAGCTAAATTATAAAATTAAGTTCGCATTGCAATGCATAGTTTTGTTTTGATTTTGTATTTATTCATAAACATTATGTTAGAACAGTATTTATTGTCGTGGGGTGTACCTATGCCCCACAAGGGGGCAATTTCCATATTTTGGTGCAACCGAGCAAGCCGTAAGTAGTTAAAGTCGCATTTGTCGAAAATATTTTTTTGATATGCAACCCCGACATTCCCTAAAAAGATGGCAATAATAATCAGGAATACTACAAACTTGTGAAAAATGTTAATCAATAACTCCTAATATTAAAATAACCTAAATGAAAAACAATAGGCCACTTGCATCACATTTAAAAAAAAATCCGGTTTAGGCAAATATTCTAAGACATTCAGTTTTTTTTTTTTAATCGTATTTTTGAAACCCTGGCGGTTTTTTTAAATTTCAATCCGAAAAGTCAGATAATTTTTTATAAACCGGAAAGACGGGACATAATTTTATGGGTGCGAAAAAACGATAATTACATAGCCGAAAATCATTTTGAAAAAATAACTATTTCCATACGAATGGCAATAAAATGTCCGGGGATCTCTTCGTAACATCTGTCAAAACACCGCCATCTTTATAAAATCTTCAAACCAAAGGATAAGTTCGCAGAGAACAAATTCGCCTGAAATATAAGTGTTGCCATATAAAAAAAATAATCAGTGTGGAATTTTACAAAATTAATAGAACATAATCGGAAACGGGACATTTTCATGTAGTGACGTCACGAGCTCAAATAATGGATTTATTTATTTTAAAATAAAAAAAACTATTCACTTCAAAAAAAAATTTACTAACGTTTTCGTAATCTTAGTAAAACAATCTATCCACACGATTTTTTTTAAGTCGTTATGAAATCCATGCAAGTGGCCTATTATAATTTTCCTTCTGAAATGCGCGGTATTAACCAATCAGAATAAATTAATGAAATTGAGCATTTTTTCAAAATAAACCAACATTAAAAAAATATATATATATTATACAAAACATATCGCAATATACAACCAAAGTAAGAATCGTGTCCCCCTTATAAGGTTCTAGAGCTCCTCTTTTCTGATAAGGCATAATATATATGTTCAATAATGACCAACACGATACGTGGTAAGGATATAAGTTATGTCGTGAGTTAGTGGGATTTTGAATTGCAGTAAGAATTGTTCTCATCCGTAATAAATTCCTTGAACTTTTTATTTAACTCTTTTAAATACTTTTTGTGTCCATTAAAATAGTTTACAACAGTATTTCGTTGGGTTGCAAGATTTCCTTTTTTTTAATACTTAAATAATTCCCTACCAAATTTTTCTGGAAAGCATCTTTCCGCAATCCTTAATCGGCAACATGTTTATAGGTTTCAATTGAATTGAGTAAAAAAATTACCCCATTTTTAAATGTCGTAGCTCTATACTGACTCTTGATTCCAAGAAATTGGGACAACCGTAAATAGTAATTAATCTCATATTAATGGATTATCTTTCCTTAACATTGATTTAAGAAGAGGTACTGAAAAAACTTATGTTCAAAATCGTTAATAAAATGTTTGCTGTAGAACTGGGGTTCCGTCAATATCCTAGCCGCTTTTAGGGTTCCAAAGCCGACAAAGTTCGGGAGCCGCTGGTTTGGACTATTTGTATTTGTTTTTATTTTGAAGTAGCATGGAAATGCGTAGAAGGTACTGGGAATAAATAGCGATTTCGATGAAAACAAACATAGTTCGGCCATTCCAAAAGTCGCATCTCTAGACGAGTGTGTGAGAGGTGTTTGCAATGGCAGAGAACTAAATACCTTTTCCACAAACATAATTGTTCTGAATCATTACTATTATTGGAAACTTTATTTAACCTTAGAAACTAGCAAATTTCTAACGAAATTATCTTGTTTTTAGTTTTGAGTTACCTATCGTTAAAAATTCATATTATAGTTACCTAAAAAAGACAAAGTTTTGTTTACTTTGTTATGTGGCTTTTCTATAGAAAACATCAATAAACTCGCAGCGAACTCCGCTGTATTTCACTAATAACGATAATATAATATTATTATACGAACATAAATACGTAGACGTAATATTAAAGTGACGTAGAGGGTAATAGATAAATTTTCCGAGATCCGCCATTATAACGCCGAGATTATCATAACTGTCCACATATTTTACGCACTGGATCAACAAAGTCAAAATAACCCCTTTTTGGTGCTGAGTATTCCCGCGGCGTGCGGACCTCCGATGTTACTCCCCCAAAACGGATTAATTCACGGTGAATATTGAAATTTTACATGTTGCTGTCGGATGACAAAATATTACACGGTGGAAACAATGTTCAACCGCGTAAATACAACTTTTGAGAATTATTAGTTGTTTTTGTATAGAACTCCATTAATTCATTTTTTTAAACTTGATTTAAATGAAATTTAATCAATTTTGATAAGAATAACTTTCTTTTTATACTTTTTTGAAGGTTATTCCCATCAGTGAAATGTCATATTAGAATAAGTTAACAATAATAATCTGAATGAAAATATGAAAGAGAACAAGACACAGAAAAACAGAAAAAAGACAATTATAACATTAAATCGGTGCTTAGCAACGCTATAGAGACATTTGCATTTCATTATCTCTCTGATTTTTCATTATATCAGATAGAAAATAATTAGTTTTGATCCCAAAAAATATAAATATTTGAAAATAAGTATATTAGATTACGTAATAAATAAACTGCCAGTAAACCATAGGTTATTTAGATAAATAAATAGGATATAAAAAATCTCTTTTGTGAAGGCTCCAGTAACCAAGGTAAACAATAATATTTGAGATTAATTTGTAATATATTTTAAAGGTAAATTTAATTACATATATTTTATTTTGATAGCAGTATTCTAAAATATAATATATTATAGATTTGTAACGCTGAAAGGTAAAAGGTTTAAATTAAAATATTTTATTTGGGCATTTCGAAAATTATTTGTTGACAATTGACAATTAACAAATGATATTACTAGGTAACGATAGTTGCTTGGTTACTGGAATGTAGGAACTAATAATAATAATCATTTTCGTGTTGTTTTGTAAATTGATAATATGTCATTTACAACCAACCGAAATGAAGAGCGGTCTGTTATGTCATCTACACAGATGAACAATGATAGTCTAAGACCACCAAAAACAAAAGCAGGTATTCCTAGGCAGCGTATGAAATGGACGAACGATGTCAATATGTTCATCGTTCGTTCATATTTTTATGTAACTAAATTAGAAACAGAAATGTTATTGTATAGGAAAAAATTACATTTAATTTTCTCACAAAATTATCCGATTGCCCAAGTAAACGAACAAAGATTAGCAGACCAAAAGAGGGCAATTTTCAAAAATAATTTAATTCCTGTAGTAACATTAGATCAGATAAAAAAGGAAGTAGCAGATAGATTGCAATTAGAAAATAATTTAGAGCAAGTTAATACGAGTAGTAATGTTATATCAGATACATTGAACGTAGATAGTTCAGATAATATTCTAGTCGAAGAATCCAATGATATTACAGTAGACTCAAATAACTTAGACGTTATTTATAATCTTAGGGAAATCAACATTGCAAATTTAAACTTACTAGATGAAAATATTATAGAATTAGCTAACTTACTTCATAATAATATAAATAGATATATAGATATAGAGCCCACAGTTAGACCAAAATTACCAAAATTACATACGTCAAAGAAATTATCTAAATTAATTTCTGAATTAAATAATATAATTTTACCAAAAATTATATTTGATGACATTAGTTTTTTAGATCTTCATACAATAGTGTATGCTAGTGCTATCACTATATGTAACAAGTTAGGAGTTAAATTAACGTCTTCTGATGATAGATCATATAATTATAGAAAACCAGAATGGCAGAGTAGATTAGAAAATGATGTAGTATTTTTAAGAAGTAGCATAGCTAGAGTAATAGAGTATAAAAATGGAAATAGAAGTAGGAATATTTTGAGACATGTAGATGTAATTGGGAGAAAATTTGGTTATAGCATTGGTAGTAATAATAATGAAAATATAATCAATGATTTATTAGATTTGTTAAAACAAAAATTAGGTGTAAAGGCTAGTAGATTAAAAAGATATAATTATACGTATAATAAAAAAAATAATAATAGATTATTTCAGAAAAATGAGAAAATATTTTATTCCAAACTTGACGATAAACAAAATATTATTTCGAATAATAATAATCCGTTGCCATCTGAATCAGATATGCGCGATTTTTGGACAAATATTTGGAGTAAAGATATAAAACATAATGAGTCAGGTCCGTGGATAGAAAATGAAGAACTCAATTGTTCAGACATTGAACAAATGAGTTTTTCTGATATATCGGTTGAATTGTTAGCCAAAATTATAAAAAATACTCATAATTGGAAAGCCACGGGTTGCGATTGGATACATAATTTTTGGTATAAACGTCTGACTACTTTACATCCCCTTTTGGCAAAAAATCTTTCAAAATTTGTCAGAGAACCTCAAAATTTTCCAAATTTTCTAACTAAGGGCATTACTTATATGTTGCCTAAAAGCGAACATATTAATAATCCCTCTCAGTATAGACCCATTACATGTTTACCGACAATATATAAAATTTTAACCTCTTGCTTGACAGATTTAATATACACTCATTTAGATGAAAAAAATGTTTTATCTGAACAACAAAAAGGTTGTCGCAGAAAACATATGGGATGTAAAGAACAATTAGTTATTGATTCTGTAATTCTAAAACAGATTCAAACCCAAAAACGTAATTTACATATTTGTTATATAGATTACCAAAAAGCTTATGATAGTGTCCCGCACTCGTGGCTGATAAAAGTTTTAAATATATACAAAATTAACCCAATTATTATTAGCTTTTTGGAAAAAATTATGGCATTTTGGAATACCGATTTGCTTTTGAATTTGAAAGATAAGAAAATTATAGTACCGGGCATTTCAATAAAAAGAGGGATTTTTCAAGGAGACTCATTGAGTCCTCTTTGGTTTTGCTTAGCATTAAATCCTCTATCTAAAATGTTAATTAAAAGCAAGTTTGGAATAAAAATTAAAGGTAATACTAGAGAGAGAAATATAATTTCTCATTTATTATTTATGGATGATTTAAAATTATATTCAAATTCTGAACCAAATTTAGAGAAAATGATTAAAGTAGTTAAAAATTTTTCAGATGATATTAAAATGACTTTTGGTTTAGATAAATGTAGAACGATCCATATAGAGAAAGGTAAAATTGTAGATGGAGACGAGGGTATATTTAGAAATTTCAAAATTGAAAGTATGAAAGGGGGTGAGGTTTATAAATATTTAGGATATCCGCAATCAAATAGATTAGATCATACTAGTATTAAAAATGATATTAGGATTAAATTTAAAACTAGGATCAGAAAAATTTTGAAATGCAATCTATCTGCTAAAAATTTAGTAAAGGCGATAAATACTTGGGCAATACCTCTATTAACTTACTCATTTGGCATAATTAAATGGTCTAATACAGATTTAGATAGCTTAGAACGATTAATTAGAACTACATTAACTAAATTTCATTGCCATCATCCAAATTCAGCTATAGAACGTATTAATTTACCCAGAAATTTAGGAGGTAGAGGTATAGTCAAAATAACATCTTTAAAACATAATCAGGTAGAAATGCTAAGAAATTTTTTCCATAGGAAAGCTGATAGTTCAGAAATGCACAAAATAATATGCAAGGCAGATAGAAATATTTCACCATTAAATTTATACGACGAGAATGCCAGCATTCTTATAAATACCAACCAGGAATTATTAGATTCCTGGTCAAATAAAATTCTTCACGCAAAACACTTCAATTATCTCAACCAAACATATGTTGACAAATTTTCGTCAAACAAATGGTTGAGTATTGGAGAGTTGAGCGCAGAAATAGAAGGCTTTATGCTTGCCATACAAGATAGAGTCATTAATACTAAAAATTATA
This sequence comes from Limnephilus lunatus, assembly GCA_917563855.2. Taxonomy (NCBI): domain Eukaryota; kingdom Metazoa; phylum Arthropoda; class Insecta; order Trichoptera; family Limnephilidae; genus Limnephilus; species Limnephilus lunatus. The sequence goes on along the minus strand of OU830597.1, from coordinate 63,783,592 downwards.
GGAAGCATATCATCAAAGATGCAAATCAAATTGATGATTTATGTAGAAAATGTTTGGCTTTTCCGGAAACTATAGAACATATTATATCGGGATGTTCTGTATTAGCGCCGTCCGAGTATACATTTAGGCACAATCAAGTTTTAAAAATAATTCACCAAAGTTTGGTAATTAAACATAACTTGATTGACTGCCGTAATGTACCATATTATGAATATGAACCAAATTCATTTTTAGAAAATGAATTTTATAAAATTTATTATGATAAAACTATTCTGACAGACAGAACAATTAGTCATAATAGACCCGATATAGTTTTACATGACAAAATTAAGAAAATAACTTATATCATTGATGTCGCTATACCAAATTCTTGTAATATTCAGAAAACTGTTTCTGAAAAAATAAGAAAATATACAGATTTAGGAAATGAAATTAAAAGAATTTGGCATTCTCAGACTATAAAAATATTACCATTTGTTATTTCGGCTACTGGCATTATACCTAGCTCTCTCATTCAAAATTTAGGCGTATTAGATTTGTCAAAAAATTTGTACATAAAAATGCAAAAGTCGGTCATTTTAAATACATGTAGGATTACGAAAGATTTTTTAAATATTTATATTGAGGGATCAGTAGGATTTATCGGACCAGTTAGGATTTCATCAGAGCCGAACCCTCTGATATGAAAATATCTGGAGTCGGTGAAATATTTTCCCATTATGTTTCTGGTGGATTGACGTATTGTTCTTGTATTGTTTTATTCTTATATAGTGCAATTACATTGCGTTAATTTACTAGATATTCATTTGTGGAAAAGTGTGTGGAAGGGTTTAGTCTTTCATTTGGGAAAGATTCAACCCGGACATGAAATCTGGAGCACCGTAAAAGTAAGGAAAAATATTTATTCATCACTTCTTATTATGTTTACATAATTTAAACAATACAGCTCTTGTAAATAATGTAATAACAGCCACGCCATTATTAAACAATTAAGAGAACATTATCATTGAATATGGTGAAAACAGATTTCAAAATGACCCACAGAACATAGAAATTATTTTCTCAGTAAATCGGTTTATCCGGTATTAATCATTTTAGACACCACAAACATTGAAATTGGCTGAAGGTAAATAGATTCTTATAAATAAGTCGTCTCAACGTGTTTCAAAATGGCATTGAACGCCGAAATAGCCGTCATAATAATAAATAAAAAAACTAAATATTTGCAGAACTTAATAATGACATGATTAAAAAAAACATGATTTAAAAAAAACATGATTTAAAAAAAAATTTAAAATAATAACATGATTTTTAAAAAAACATGATTTTAAAAAAATTTTAAAATAATAACATGATTTAAAAAAAAATTGTACATAAAAATGCAAAAGTCGGTCATTTTAAATACATGTAGGATTACGAAAGATTTTTTAAATATTTATATTGAGGGATCAGTAGGATTTATCGGACCAGTTAGGATTTCATCAGAGCCGAACCCTCTGATATGAAAATATCTGGAGTCGGTGAAATATTTTCCCATTATGTTTCTGGTGGATTGACGTATTGTTCTTGTATTGTTTTATTCTTATATAGTGCACTTACATTGCGTTAATTTACTAGATATTCATTTGTGGAAAAGTGTGTGGAAGGGTTTAGTCTTTCATTTGGGAAAGATTCAACCCGGACATAAAATCTGGAGCACCGTAATAAAAACATATACGAGTATTAGAATAAGTTAACAATAATAATCTGAACGAAAATATGAAAGATATATAAAGCACAATGACCATAATATCGTGAATAATTTTGACATCGAAGTACAAAAATCCCACATATAATTTATTTTTTACACAAACACCGAGGTACCTTCCTAGTTGAAAGAAAAAGAGTCAACATAATTAGTTATTTTTATTCAAGGTAAGAACTTACGTTCTGAGCACTTCTGAGGAACTGGGGCACTAAGTAGTTTTCCGGCACTTAGACATTCCCTCACTGCCAGGGTGAATAGGAGGACTATTGTAAACAGCGGGCTGTACGACATCTGAAATAATTCGTGTAATGTCATTAATGGAATTTGTAAGCATTACTTGTTTAATATGTTCATTAAAACAACATTCTCATGTTTCTACGGCGCTTTTTTCCATTTCGCTCCCAAGTAATCACTGATTTTATTTATAACTAGAATATATATTCCGAATATCTCCCATTTCTGTGAGAAGTTAACATATGTATTAATTTAACATTTTACATAAAAATAAGGATTTATGTATAACCGATCCATTATTATCGATACCGATCGATTGCTTAGATTTTAATAATATGTAAAATCGGGAATTTGTGATCTTTCATTCTAGTACTGTTGAGGAACAGATTTGCAGACAGTGTACCTGCTAATATTTATGTAACCAATTAGTCCAAAAATATATATTTATATAGTACTATTATCAGTACGCCGAGATTTTAACAACCGCTATAGCCAAATCAAATTGAGCCACCCTGCGTTAATGTTTGTCTCGTGTGCTCAATTTCTATGTCACTAGCGCGGCTTATGTTAGTTTGCGTTCGGCGGAAGGATGCTTTGGCCCACGTGACTAAGTTTTTAATTTTAAGATTTATTTAACTATATTCGTAACCGCAGCAAAAAAAATCATGCATGAATCTCTGTCTCATTATAAAAATTGCAACATTCAGAGAACGCAAACATAAATAAAAGGATGAAACCCTGACCTAACCAAGGCCGCCTAGCGAACTATATTCACAAAGCAGTCAATGGGAAGGCAAGCACAAGATCTTACGGTTTAGAGTAGGTACATTAGAATTCTCCATGATGCATAGATTTATAAGTTTAATTGTTTAAATAACATGTTAAATTTCAATTTTGTAAAATACCTAATAAAATTTTGTAGTTATAATCTAGCGATCTTCTTCTTCTGTATTCTTCTATATATCTATATATCTTTTTATCCACCTATAATATATCTAACTATCTATCTATCTTCTATCTATGTATCTATAAATAAAAATGAATCGCCGAAATCTATGTACGCGCATAACTTCCGAACGACTGCACCAAATTGGAAAACTATTTTTTTGTGTTCGTTATTGTCAAAACAAGGTTTGTATAAAACTACTAGTGAGCTCTGGCATTATGAAATTTGTATAAAAAAATTGGAATAGTTGGCACGGGGGACAGGAACTCGGGAGGGGGGAGGGGAACTCGAGAGGGGGGTTCGCGGAGCGGGGGAAGCGGGAGAGGGGAGTGGGGAGAGGAAAGGCGGAGAAGGCGGAGTGGGAACGCGTGAGGGGAAGGAGATGTGGGAGGGGAAGGGGAGGCGGAAGGGGAACGGGAACGGGACGAATGGGAAAGGACACGCAGGGAGAAACAATTTCTTTATTAAGTGCAATAGCAACACATGCCGGCAATATAGCACTTTTTATGGTAGACAACACAACACAAGTTTTTAATAAACTAGTAACGAACGGCGATAATATCCTTCCAAAATCCATCAAGTAACGTTCCCCCTATGTTCAATAAAAAACGCGTAATCTTAAACAAAAAAAAAACAATCACTCACCATTACATAATGTTACTGTATCCTATATCACAGACTAAATGACCCGAAGTAATGACGAATCATCTCTTTTATACTGAGAACAGGTGTTGGTAATAATTTCATAGTGGGGACGAGTTCGCAGCCTCTTCTTAGGAAATATTATCTGACGGTACTAAGTATCAAAGAGATGTAATATTGGTGATAATTATTTTTTCAGTTAATTATTTACACACTTTGCTCAGCTGAATTAACTTAAATTTTACATCTACCAGTAGTACTGTGAACAGTGTAGACCTCGCGTCTAAAAACTAAAGTTTCTAATTTTCTCTTAATTACTAAATCAATACCACATTGCCTCCGAAATCATTATATTTGTATAAATAGATGCCTATCTACTTAATTATATACATGTTCACTTATTTTTATTTTGTTTTAATGGCATTTATTCTTTTTTTCAAGGCAGGTAGCTAGTTTCATACTGCAAAATTGCGAATTAGAAAGTCAAAATACACTAGACGATTTTACGTTTGAAAAAAAAAATCCTTAATGAACCATTTAAACGCCCACGAAATGCGTGACGATATGGTTGAGATAGAAACACTCATTCAATTTCCCATTTCAAAATATTAAATATTAAGGTATGAATTTAAACATAATGGAACATAACTTACAAGAGGTAGGTTCTTTTTGTATTTTTTCGCTTAAGTGCCATGATTTACCTTCAAATGGATATATTTTTTGTTTCCCTTATACTCTAAAACATTCAAACACTGACCGGTCAGTGGTTGAGTGGGCATCGCACTTTGGTCCCACCCGGGCGTCGCGTGTTCGATTCCTCTGCTGGCTAAGTCCTCCATCACAACACAAGCAACATTTTCGGCTTTCTGTGGTGGTAGTAGGAGATTTTCAAACATTGTTGGGTTATTCGTAACCCGGGAATGTTTGTCTTTCTTTTAAGAAAAAAAAAAAAAATTATATTTTGATTAATTGCTAGCATAATTCCACATCAAAATCATGCTATATCATCCATTGGAACACATTAGAATGGCAAAATGTCAATAATATACTCATACTAGCCTCCTCTTCGTTAATAATTCACATTTTTGAAAATAATGATAATTATTTTTTTTAAACTAGTGTTTATTTATTTCAACGCCATAAAATGGCTTTAACAATCCGGTGATACATGATACACAGTGGTACACAGGGGGGTAATTATAATGATAACAAAATAAGAATTTACATTAAACCAAGTACATATATACGTGTGATGTGTGATAACAACTAGTATTTAGTTATAGGATACAATTATGTATTACAACAACAACAAAAAAGAATATGAGCTCGTATAGAGAATACACATTTTATGCAGAATAAAAATAAGTAAATGAAGGTGACTTCTTAGAAAAATTGTCAACATCAAGAATAATATACTTTAATTCTATTTGTACATATCGTTGGATTCTAGAAACTGGCTAAAATGGAGTACATGATATTATTGTCACCTTCAGTTTGAAATGACTGCAGTTTGAAATGACTACAGGTACTGCTAATTAGTTCTGCTTTTCAGGGCTGTCAGTTAGAGATTCAATAATAACTTTGTTTAAAAATAATAATTTTTAAACCTAATCTAATTGAAATGTCAAAATGTTTACTCTTTTTCATCATCAAATCGAGCTTTTCAACTTTCAAGATCAATTTCATGTGAAATATGAAAATATGTTTGCCTTGAAAAAAGTTTTGTCCTTCTAAGTCATCTTAAATGTTGATATTATCTACCGCCTCCCAGTATGTTACTTGCGACCCCGGCGCTCAGTGTTCATATTCTTATGTACCTAAACATCAATAGTTTGAAACAGAAGGGGTAAGGGGCTCCGATAGTTACATAATAGAACTTGAGTGAAATGATTTTTTTCTACTCAGTTACACCCGGAAAGCTGCATAGGTTTCCGAAACCTTTGTTACACCCCGCAATATCTCTTCATTTAAATATACTTTTGCTTGAAGAATTTGGTCGGTTTGTTTAACAGAATTTGAAAAATTCAACAAAATTTGAAGTTGATTTTCAAGTTCTGTGAAAGTTTGATTCATCTTCTGTTATTATTGCAGTTCTGTGAAGCAACTAGCTCATAATGGTATAATAACAGAGCTTGAACATAACTTTTATAAAACATGAAAAAAAAACTACGAAATTTGATGAATTGTTCAAATTCTGCAAAACTATAATAATAAATTGTTGTTTCAATAAATTCAACAGAAAAGGCAAAAAAGAAGCAAACAGATATCCGGTCATGATCGTGAATTTCTGGTTTCAAGGAAACATGAAGACCGTTGTGTTTTTCTATTCTTGGAAATGATGATTTAATACACAGTAAATCACGTTCAGGTTTAAACTAAAATGGCCAAAATACAACCTTCTTAACTTGATTCCTAAAGTAACCGGTTCTATATGTTTTAACCTGTCTTCTCAATCATGTCAAAAGTCACGATTCGCATCTAACCGCTTGAGTAGTGTTTTAATTTTGCGAAAAAGTTAAATTGAAGTACTCATCCTAATGGCGGTGAGGGGATTGGACTGCCAGGATGCCAATGTATTTTTTTTACAGTAGCTCCACACAGGAGGCCTTTAGGAAAACAATTTCCCTTGGGCCTATGTCAACTTTTGGAATGCTGTCTGGAGGTTTTTTTTAGGGAAAAGAATGAGAGGAAGTTCTGGGAAGGAAAAGGAAAGAGGGGTGCGTAGGAATCTGGCGGTCAGTTTGTCCAGGAGTGATGGAATATTTTTTTGTATTTTTAATTTTTTTTAGTAAAGCGACCATATAAATTAATTATTTAAGTAAGTATAGTAAATATAATGGTTATGTTAGGTAAAGATATTGTTTTTTTTTTGTTTAAGGCAATTTACCCTAAAGAGAGTGCTATGTGATATTGTATTTCTTAGTCCTCCTCACTAGGGTTTCCTGTGCCGAGGCGGACTAAAATAGTTTAATAATAGTTTATTTGTCTTCTATGTCGTTTTTAGTGTCTTCATTAGGGTGTTTTCGTTGAGCTCTGTCAGCCATATTTTTACTCTTGATTTTTACTCATTAATTTTTTTATTAGTTTTATGTCTTAGGGAAGAATTTTATGGAGTTTGTTGCAAAATAAGTGTAGTTTCATTGTCCAAATGTGGTTTTATAACTTGGAATGTTTTTTATGTCATTTTTGTTCGATCTAGTGTGATGGATACGCGGTCTTGTAGACGATTCAGTATTTTTAAATAGCTTCAATAGTAGATTTTTGACATATATTCGTTGTACATTTGGTACGTCAAAGCTATTGAAAATTTCTATCGAAGGCGTTCTAATGGGTACTTTCATTATGGTCTTTATGATTCCTTTTCGAATTGTATTCAAGTTCTGTATGTAGTTATGTGTGGTAGATCCCCATCCTATAATTCCATATTCACATTGATAATGATATAACGCGTAGTATACCTTTTTCAAATACTTTTTATAAGTCATAAGTGTAAATATATAAGTCTTGCGAGTTTGAATTGCAGTGCCAGTTGATGGGTTGAGAGAGTCCGATTTTTTTTTTTTTTTTATATATCTATTCCTATTTCTTTATACATATAACGTATAATTGCAAATAGTAAATAATAACATAATATCGAAATCAAAAGGTTTCCTTCAACCAGTCTCGCCCGATCCCGCCCGCCACACAGTAAGTGTTTCAGTTTTAAGTTTCACAAAACATTATTTATGTATTTTTTTATATTTTCACGATAATTTTATTTACCTTAAACGTCCACTTTGTTGCAGTTTATTACGTTTAAGATCCAAACCAGTCGCTGATTATAAATTCAATTTAATAATGCAATAATGGAATTTTTTTATATTCGATTCACACTTTTACCATCTAGAATCCAGATACTATGTCGTAAACAAGAATTCGAGAAATTTTAAGTATTTACCCTGCATTTAATATATATAATATATATATATATTTTTTTTTACAGTAATACCGCACAAGAATCTCAACTGCTCCCGTCAGGAGCCAGTGAGACTATGGCATCCCCAATTGGGGTATGTTGTGAGGCTGAAGGTAGTGGGGAGGGGAAGGAGATGGGGAAGAGGAAGGTTGGGAAGTACCTGGCTATTCATATCTGGTCACCAAACATGGCTAAAGCCATTTTCAAGCAACGTTTCAATTCTGAATGGTGTTCTTACACCAGGGCGATACTGATAGTATCTTCAACTCTGGAACGTGCTGCAAATATATTATATATTATTTTAAATGAATTAATTATGAAATAACACAAATTAATCAAATAAAATTTATTTGCGCACGCCGGGTTCGAACCCGCGACCTCCGGATTGTGAGTCAAGAGTCTTAGCCACTGGACTACGGAGGTCGCCTACGTATAAACTGCTCAGAAGTATTTTCTCGAACAAAAAGACGAGAAATCTTTTTTAATCTTATTTAAGTATAATATTAATTGTTTTGGCCTCAGGAAATAATGATTCAAACAGTGTAATTTTGTGTTAAGTCTAAAATTACATTAAGTTTTACGTTCTGTTTTCAACTGAAACTATTATAAAAAAAAAAGTATCTATTATAAATCCATTTTGCACACAAATTGTCTACCAAACATCATCATCAAATCTCATTTTTTTTCCAATTTAAACATTTGAAATTTTCACGCTTACCTGTTTCGAGTTTACCTTAGAAATAATATGTTATTTCGACACATTACATAATATGATTGTACTGAAATTACGTTTGAGAATCAATGTGTACGCACACAATCATTTAGCAGAGTAAAGTAGTGTCCGACCGAACTTTCGGTTTCAGTTTCGGTTTCGGCTTAGTTTCGGCCAAAAAACGAGTTTCGGCTTAGTTTCGGTTTCGGCCGCCATCCAGCCGAAACTTCGGCCGAAGCCGAAACTGAAATCGGGAGTGCCATTCAATATGACCAAAGTTTAGAAAAAGATATTTTGTTCTTAAGATGAAAGCTCTTCATTCAGTTTGAGAGAAAACGCTTCTTATTTTCATACATTAAGAATTATTTGCATTAAAAATATTTCGTTATTGTAGGTAGGTAGTTACTTTCTAATTTTAATTATGTTGTAGTTCATTAAAAAGAGTGCCGCCATACAATATGACCAAAGTTTAAAATAAATTATTTGGTTATGTGGTTAAATACAACGTATTTATTTTAATTTTATAAGATTTTTTTTTCTTAAGATAAAAGAGTAGTTTTTGTTTATATAAATAAACAAATTAGGTTTAAAAAAAGTAATTTTGTTTTCTTCCTTTTATTTTATGTTATTTTTTAATAAAGTTCAAAAAGGTAATACCTACAATTTCCTTTTTTTTAATATTATTTACAAAGTGATTTACGATTACGTTTACAAAAAGCATTTATAATTATTTTGAAAGAAGGAGTGATAATTATGAAATGTTTATTTTTAGTTCAAATTTCAGAGACAGAATGATTAATATACTCGTATGATTTGAAAATAAAGGCTGACTGATAAAGGATTGACTATTTTTTTTCCACAAATACATGACCTCATACGGAAGTTTCGGTTTCGGTTTCGGCCGAACCTGAGACCAAAGCCGAAACTCAGTTTCGGTTAAGATTTCGATCGACCACTACAGTAAAGAGTATAGAGAGTAAACCTATTGTAAAAGGTACAATTTTTATGAATTAGAAATTATAACTAACATACATCACGTAGTTAAGTTTATAACCCCTCAGTCAAATTTATTCGCTTATCAAAACAACTCACATAGATGTCATATAAATAGTTGTAACTCCCTAACTATTATAGTATGGAATATGATCCTAGACATTCTAGACGGTGTTAAAAAATACACCACACTTTATATGCATATGTAAAAGTTAACCACAAAAGAAGTAAAATGAACCCCTTATTAAACGAAAGTTTCGGAACACAGTTTGAAAAACAATTATGGGAATTTTTTATTAATTATTTTTTTTTAATTTAATTTTTGGAAAAAAAATTACGTGAATTTTATTTTATGAATTATTTCCTATTCCAGTGTTTTTCACCATAAAAATGCTAATTCTGAAATTTTTTCAACATTTACATATCACAATGTTGGTAGGTATGTTATTCGTTGTAATATGTGTATGTTGTGGCTATGATAATGCCATCATAAATCCAGTGTCTTCTACGGGCATTCCCGTTTTCTTTTACCATTGGTTATCTTGTTATATAAATTAAATTCTCTTTATAACCAGAATTTTTTTTAATTTATAATAATTTTCTGAGTTTAATTGCGTATGTTGAAAGGTCCATATATATGATGATTGTGTTGATCAATACAAAAATTCAAAATCGGAGTGGAATTAAACGAACAAATAACAAACAAGCTGATAAGTGAGGCTTTACGAATTTCCATGTGAATGGTAGGAATTCTAAGTCATTTAATAGATGAAATTCATACGACAATGGAAAATCATTTTAGAACACATCGTGGTACTGCATGGAATATTTCTGGTCCATCCCATCTACATTATGAGAGAATTATATAATATTGGGTATGTGGCTTTTGCGAGTGATATGGGGTTGCATTATTATTGGGAAGTAGTTTTCACATAATTGTTGATCCCTACCATTTTATAAGTAAAAGTAATTAGCGCATTAAAAAAAATCTCGATTCCACTAACTAGCACACAAGAGACCTAACAGATGTTTTGTGACGCTGTTCAGCTACAAAATATTTTATAAGATTCTATTTTTAGTTCAAATATTTTTAAAATGCCGCCGCAATGTTTTTTTCCCTAGAATAGCACTACGAAATATGTTTTTTGAAATTAAATAATATAAAAGCTTCAAAAAAGGCAAAAAATGCTTTCAGGTATCACCACAGTGGATTAATGCGTTGCTTGAAATCAGTAAACCAATTCTTTAAAAATTTAAGAATTTCACAAAAAAAATACGATATTCGTGGACATATTTTTATAAATAAAAAACTAAATTGTAGGTGTACATAATTAAAATTAACTCCTAAAATTATTCTGATGAAACACATAACTTCATATATATTTAAAAAAAATTATATCACTCAAACATAGATAATATGGGATATATTAGAAATTAGGTACCTAAAATGGTAAATTTTTTCTTCATAAAAAATAAAAAAAATTATTTGGTAAGATTAAACTACCATTTGATATCTTTTGAGAGAAAAATGACCACAAAGCAGTAGATCAAAAAATGAGTGAAATTCCTTTAGTTTCCTCAGTTTACTAAATAAGTTTTCTTTGACCACGTTTTGGTGAAAAGGCTACTTTAAGGAGATGTGTAACAATTTGAAAGTTTTCATTTTTTTAAGTAACATACTCGTATGCCTCCGTGGTCAAGAGAAAGGCTTTCGACTAGCGATCCGGAGGTCGCAGATTCAAATTTCGGCCTGCGAAAGTATTTTTTTTTAATATTGATTAGTGTTTTATTTTTTTGTGAATTTAATCGTTTAAAAATAATATAAAGTGTATTTGCGGCACGTTCCAACATCACCCTGGTCTAAGACCATCATTCAGAAGTAAAACTTCGCTTGAAATGTCTTTAGCCGTCTTTGGTAACTAGATCTGAATAGCCAGGTACTTTCAAACCTTCCCCTCCCCACTACCGTCAGCCTCATAACGTGCCCCAATTGGGGATGCCATATTCTCACTGGCTCCAGGCGGTTTGGAGCAGTTGGGACTCTTGTGCGGTATTCACACAAAATTTAAAAAAACAAAGTTTAATTGTTTGTTATTTTATGAGTGGAATGGAATGGAAAAGTTTTTACTAGTCCTGGCAGCGGAACTTCACCAACCCCAGTCTATTGACGTCATCGACGCGAAAATATAGTTCAATTTTTTTCTTTGTGTTATTATTTTTGGATATCGACATAAATATCATCATTTTAAAATATAGTCGGCTTTACCCGTGGGTAGAACAATTAGTTAGAGTGGTTAGATATCGATTACCAATAACGGTGGACGACAATATTGTCAAGTTTTTTTTATAACTATATACCACTTCAATTGATTTGAAAACGGAAGATTCTTGGTAATGTTTTTCCAAACCCGAATTGAAGTAAGCAATCTCTTTGTGGCTTGATATTGTAATTAAATGAAAAGTCCACATTATATCCTAACCTTAGATACCTACTTTTACTTACCTACCTAGAAGTACTTAACCTACCTACGACCTATCATCAACTTCCTTTTTTCCATGATAATTGTAAGTTTAAGGTGACGTCAGATGATCAAATATCTAGTCACGAGTGCGGCAAGTTAAATTCTTCGAGAATTACGTAACTTTTCTGCTAATTCCGATAAATAATATTTAAAAATTGAGAGAAACATTTTTATAATGTAATACATAACTGATTTTTTCGACGCGGGTGTTGTTTACATTATTTTGATTATAATGAAGCCATAATATTATGCCGTAAGCCTTATAATTATATCTTTATTTAAACTATTATTTTTTTTAAATAAAAAAGCCCTACATACTATAACTCTAGTTAGGAACCCACATTATAATATTCATGTACAAGTTATTGAAAGAATACAAAATAAATTCTTACGTTGTCTACTTTTTAAAATGGGTGTTCCAGCAATTATGTTAAACGACGAGCTTCTTAACCCTGGAGTGGTCGCATGGATTACATATGTAATCCACTCATGCAAAATTTAAGATTCCTCAAAAACGGGTTGCGCGAATTATTTTATCTTCCGTGTACTTTAAGTTGGATAATATACGGTCGCGTTCAGCTCAGCGCCGGTGTCGGGCACGCATTGATTGTGTTACAGGAGCTCCGCTAAGTCGATGGTCTACACCTGTAATCCGCGTGACCAATTACGGAACACATTTTACATACACGAAATGTGTGTGCAAAATACATTTTTTTTTCCTAATCATTCTATAATTGTATGTTTATCCTGCTCAAAAATCAGCAATTAAATTAGTATGTTTTATTTTTTTTTATTTTACTTTTTTTGTCATATCAATAAAAGTGAAAGACGTAATTTTTGGTTTAAAACAAGAGGTCGTTTATGTTTTGCTTAATGGCAGAATGCTGGGCTAAACTTCTCCCGCTAGGCGGCGCTGGTGTAGTTGTAGACCTGTCATTGATAATTAATATTGATTTGTATCTGGCTTGCGTGTGCATTTTGGAAGTAATATTAAAAAATGGTTAATAAATACGGTAGCTGGACTGTGAAGGAGTTAAAAAAAGAATTAAATAATACAAAGGCAAAATGTGTTGGCAAGAAAGAAGTTCTAATCGATATGTAAGCTAAGTGGTTGGAACATAACCTCATTCTTGTACTTCTAAAACACATTAATTGTGTATTATTTGTAATAATTATAGGTACTTTAGCTAACGTTGCTTATTTATAATAACGTTGCTTATTTATAATGTACCCAATAATCATAATTATTAATTCCAGATTGGCTGCCTATGACTGGAATAATAACTTTATGGAAATAAATGATTTTCAGTATGAAAGTGAGATAGTGGGTATATGTTGGCCCCCAGATGAATCATTTTACAGCATACAGGATTCGCCTGTATTGCCACAAATAGATATAGTTCATATAAACCAATACTTTCTTCAAGTTTACAAAGGGCAGGAAGGAATAAAGGAAAAAATTCGGTTTAGTGGCGAAATTCCTAAAAAATCAAAATAATTATTTTTATACTAACTATGGGCCAGGGAATCCGAATCTGAAAGAATTAGGCGGCGGCAAGCAATATTAACTGAATTACACGACTTTTAAATTTTCAATACACACATACGAAAACAGCCATTTTAAAAGCATTTTGACACATGAAAACCATAGAAACCATAGAAAAACAACAATTTAAGTGTGGCCATTAAACAATAATATCATCGAACATACCTTATAAATCAAAGGTCACCAATATCAATGTTATTATATAAAACCTAACCTAACCTAACCTAACCTAACCTAACCTAACCTAATCTAACCTAACCTAACCTAACCTAACCTAACATAACCTAACCTAACCTAACCCAACATGGTTTGTGCCCCTTTACACCGCCTGCTCGCGTCAATTTAAAAAAAAACATCCCAGTTTTCAAGTAGTTTAGCGGCTACGCTAGGTTTGTGTAACATGGTTTGTGCCCCTTTATACCGCCTGCTCGCGTCAATTTAAAAAAACATCCCAGTTTTCAAGTAGTTTAGCGGCTACGCAAGGTTTGTGTCACATGGTTTGTGCCCCTTTATACCGCCTGCTCGCGTCAATTTAAAAAAACATCCCAGTTTTCAAGTAGTTTAGCGGCTACGCAAGGTTTGTGTCACATGGTTTGTGCCCCTTTATACCGCCTGCTCGCGTCAATTTAAAAAAACATCCCAGTTTTCAAGTAGTTTAGCGGCTACGCAAGGTTTGTGTCACATGGTTTGTGCCCCTTTATACCGCCTGCTCGCGTCAATTTAAAAAAACATCCCAGTTTTCAAGTAGTTTAGCGGCTACGCTAGGTTTAGGTAGCATGGTTTGTGATACAAAAGTGAGTAAAATTTATAAAAAGTAAGTACTTAAATTATAAACATGTTATTTTACGTTATTGATATTACTGCTTAATGGCAACACTTAATTTTATGTGGTGTAACATCTTTATTCTTTTTCTATGTTTTCTTGCGACTTCGATAGTGTCAAAGTGCTTCCAAAATGTCTTCTTTTTGTGTCTGTTTATAGCAAATTTTAAAGTCGTATAATTCATTTAATATTGCTTGCCGCCGCCTAATTCTTTCAGATTCGGATTCCCCGGCCCAAAGTTAGTATAAAAATAACTAGTTTGATTTTCTAGGAATCCGAATGCTTCCAAAATGGCCATTTTCCTATGTGTGTAAAAAAAATTTTAAAGTCGTATAATTCAGTTAATATTGCTTGCCGCCGCCTAATTCTTTCAGATTCGTATTCCCCGGCCCATAGTTAGTATAAAAATAACTAGTTTGTATTTTTAGGAATTTCGCCACTAAACCGAACTTTTAGCCGGAATAAAAATGTATGCAGAAGTTCACAGGAAAGGATACAATATGATGAAGGAATATTTTTGGTAGCTTTAGTTGTTTCTATTAATGAAAAAAATTGTTTGGTGCATTGTTATGAATGTCAGAATTCACAAAAATAATCGCTTCGAACCTACAGAAAACAGACAAAAATTTACGAAACTAACTTTTGACAGGTCTCTTTTCGTATTTAGGTCTACATTTACACTAGCGCCAACTGGTGTCGATTTGTGAACTACTCAAATTATCCTGCCATTGTGAAAACTTAGAAGTTATATTTAGTATATGTTGCTTATTTCTAATACACAATGCTTAGATTATATGATTAAAACATAAATACACAATAATTCTAAATGATTTCACTTATTTTTGTTTCTTTAAAAATGGCCTACATATGTAATCCACGCGACCACTGACGTTACTTTTAAGAGCGCGACCACTGCGGGTTAAATGACATATCTCGTAGGCATAAATTGTCAGACAGAAAGATTTTCACTGACTTCTATATGAAATATTAAATGATGTAGTTAATACTTATTTCAGAATTGCCTGCATTGATAAACTTTCGGATTCCACTTTGTAATTCCAGAAGTAACTAGGGATTTATTTCCGTGCAGAAATTCTGGGACATCTATAATTTGCCAATAAACAAATACAAAATATTGTTACTGAATATTGTATAATTTTTACTATCCGTATGTAGCCCCTAAAAAGGGCGTTAATAAATAAATAAATAAAAGTTGTACGAAAATAATCTGAGATTGTCCAAAAATTCAAGCTATAAGTTACAAAAAAATACTTTGAAATTGCGGCTCTGTTAAATACAAAATAAAACCCAAATTTCATCTGTCGCTTACCATTTGGAAATTTTAATTGTTGTCAATTTGAATACCGCGCATTTGTAACAATTTCCTCCAACCGTCTGGAGCCAGTGAACTTTGGCATCCCAATTAGGGAAAGTTGTGAGGCTGAAGGTAGTGAGAAGCTACGTTCCAATTAAGATTGCTGGCGCTTCACCAGTGCGATACTGAGACTATTTTCCACTCTGGAACATTTCGCAAATATGCTTGGTATAATATTATGTATGTTATATGGATTTATTATGAAACAACACAAATTATTTCAATTAATTTTATTTGCCACCTGGGGCTTTGAAACCCAGACCCCGGATAGCTAGTCTAGAGCCTTACTTCCATACCACGGAGACCGTTAAAAACTTATAGTATCTATATTCGCTGTTATGATGGAAATCTAATTCAGTGGGATCTTCGGGTAGCTCATTACAAGTCTTTCTCTATTGGTATAGGTATTTCACATACTAATGCGTGAATAAAAAGTGTGTCATTTATCACTGAGAATCTAATTCATTTCCAGTACGTAAGTAAATATACAATATTCTCAAGATAGACCTTTATCATCGCATCAACATGTCCAATGTATCTGAATGTCCCTCTCTTATTATTATTCTTTACAAATCTTCAAATCATCAAGAGTTAGCCTAACTACAATAAGAATTCATTCGTACATTTCAAGTATGAGTGTAATGCGTGTTTGTGTTTATCCATATCTTTGTCGTGACCCACTTCTAATTCTGAGAAGTAAGTTTTGGGTGAATTTATAATATGAAACTCTTTCTACGTCCATCAGTTCGACAGGTTCAAATCTCAATCCTTACATTATACTATATTATCATCAAAACAGTTTACGTAACTCGAATAAGAATTCCTTGGTACATTTCAAGAATCAGTGTAATTTGATATGTTTATCCATACCTTGGTTGTGACCCACTTTATGTTTGCCCAGATGTAATTCTGAGGAGTGGGTTTTAGGCGAGTATTTATATGAAACGAGAGCATCTTCTCGGATGTGGTACGGATGCTGTATGACATCACATCTCGGGAGAAATCTTCGTCGTATTTTATGTACTTACGCTTTTGTTTACCTCATACGTGCGGCGAGGCGGTACTTGGTCTCGCAAAAGAAAAGAGAGACGCATCTCGTCATACTCGTAAGTACTTACATAACACGAAACGTGATATTATTCTTCTTATAATAGCACAACACGCGTTCTTAAACCTGAATTTTTTATTTTATTTCTACTTAGCTACAACCCAACTCCCCTCTTTATAAATCGAAAAATTTCCTCGTAAAATGTGTCGTCTTGCTTTATTTATTAATAATTTGACATTTATTTTAGAGCTGTAAAGTCGGAAATGACTTACCAAATTCTTGGTTACAGTCCGAATAACATAGTTTTAACAATTGTTTTGACCCGGGGAAATATGTCTCGCTCTTTGTAAAAGGGGTGTAACTCCACATTTTTAAAACTCCCTTTTTTTGCTTTGGTATCTCTTTTATATCAAATTAAGTACTAGAAATTATTTTATCTTTGATTTGTATGAAACAATAAACATATAAAACATTGAATGAATGCTTATATTTTTCCTACACCTTAATTCGCAAAAAGCTTGTCATTCAAAAATTAAGTTAAACTGAGATACTTCACTTTTGCAATGAATGACACATATGTAGAAATAAGTATCCAATAATGTTTATGGTAAAGCGAGGAGGTTAATCTAGTAATAAATTAAAATTGTTCCACAATCGTAAAGATTTTTGTGTGCTTGTGGAAAACGTGAAAAATATTAATCCCTGATAAAATTTTTATCGTATATTTTGTAAAAAAGACCGACGTCACAATTATAAAAATGTATTCTTAAGAATTGGGCAAAGTGTAATCTAGAATAAAACTTTATCGTTAAATTTTACAATTTCCCGAATGAAATGAAGTTAAATGATTTTCTCGAGCTCTGTATATAATCATTATTCTTTATTGAAATTCCCTGATAGAAGTTGGGTGAAACTCCTTCAAACTTTACCTTTGTTTGTAAACAGGCAAATTCTATAAACCTCAACCATTTGGTATTCCTTTCAGCTATTTTATAACAGAAAATCTCAAAATTATTGATTAAGACCATCGAAATAATAAACTCGTGGTTTGCCAGCATCTTAATTTTAATTTCAAATATTTTTGTTTTTAACTTTATGAGTAAAACCTCAAATTGTAATATTTAATAAATTAAAGCAATATTAGCGAAACTCAATCGAATATGCGTTAAGAAAATGAAGATAATGTGGGTGGTTCTTAGTTGAAGTGATACAGTTAAAAATGACCGAATCGGAAATCGACACCTTGGTGCAGTGGTCATCGCATTTGCCCGGAAAGCGAAAGGTCCTAGGTTCGAGTCCCAGAGGTGCAAATATCTTTTTCTGATTTTTATGATTCCAGATTTTCGATTGAGTTTCACTAATAGTGTATTAATTTAATTAAATAATATTAATTTTATTAAGTAATATTTATGCAAATTTTGACTTAAGTGTGTTATTTAATACTCTATATGAAACTTTAAAACAAGTTAAAAGCATTAAGTTATTAGAATCGAAAAACAAGACATTACTTGCTTTCTAACACCTTCAAATTTAATTTTATTAATATGTGTTATTTAAAAATATATTAATTTAAAATGCTTAATTGTATATTAGGAGCACGTTGCAAAGAGGTAGATTCTTTCTGTAGGAATTGCCCTTGTGAAAGACCACCATTCAGAATCGAAATGAAATTTCTTTAGCCGTGTTTGGTGACAAGAACTGAACGACCACCAAACAACTCGGTCTTGGCACACACTCTTCGTCTCGTGCACATTCATACATGCTCTTCTATTATTCTGACTCTTGACATGGCCGAAAAATTAAAAACTAAAAATTTCCGAAACTCAAAAAAAGATAACACAGAATTTACCCCATTATTTTCTTGATGGCAGACTACCATTTAGAAACGATACTTTTTGAAGTAAAACTTCTTTACGCACGCTTATCTTAGGGAGTAAGCTGAATGCGTGACGAGTGCGTTACGAAAAGTGTGATCGGGCGAGACGAACGGAAGTTGAGAGGGAGATATAAGTTAGAGAAGATTAAAATAGAGAGAGTTACTAAAGGGGCAAGAGAGAGAGGTGCGAGCACACATTTTCTTTATAGTATAGGATCCCGCTATAGAACGACCTTCACCGAGATGTTTATTTGATGAAACGTATTTTATATTTAATTTCATATGTCAATAAAGATATTGCATATAGGTTGCCTAGCAAATTTTAGTCCAGAGTATGATTAATTAATAATTTAAAAATAATAAAAAAATTGAATATTTCACCGGTGTGATTATTAGACAAATTCTACACCAATCGAAAGTATGAAGCCCATAGAATATGCAAACGTTAGGTTGCCTACTCTTTTCCTGTCACAACTCTCGGGTAGCCAGGTATAAACAGGTAAATCGAAATTAGCATTTTGCACCGGTCTGATTATTGAATTAAAATAAAATTAAATTAAAGATTATTTCATTATGAACACGGTGGTATAGAGTTGCTTGCGAAAAATCAGTCCAGAATTCCGGTTGTCAAATTTTGAAAAGTAAAATATTGCTGCGAGTGACTGTGTACGACTGAGAGGTCCCAACCAACCATCCCATGCGATAGAAGAGGACACAGCATAGCAGCTGTTTGAAGTCCGTCCATTTAAAGAGAGTGCGCATGCTATTTGTTCTGAAAATGAAAATGATAGCGATAGACTCGTATATGCTGTGCATCATTTTGGAGTAGTTTATTATTAAAATAAAGGAATAGTTTATACATTTTTTTTAAATTAATTAATTATTTATGTGTGTATATGTTTTTATGTGATACTAAAGTATATATATATACATCTTTAGCAAAAAAGAAGGTTAGAGAAATACATATTTATTTTATTTTTGGGAAATCAACAGTCTACATTTTTCCAGTTTGTACATGTTTGTATAGCCAAAATAAAACCAATTATGGATTTCCTCCTTGTGACTTTACCTCTGATTAAACAGCATAATAAAAAAATAGAAATAAAAAATGTTTAATAAAGGAGTACGAGACCAAAAATTTTATAAAACCAAAGATTAAAACATAAAACTAAGATTTACATAAAACATAAAAATATCAAAACATTGGTAACCGTAAGAAGCCATGTTGTACATATAAATTAAATAGTAACAGAATTTTAAGTATAAACGATAGAAACATTGACACAACATATTCATGAAACATCAGAGAAATACCCTTTTACGTACCCCTTATATTTGGTTAGTTCTGAATTGAAAATGTCCACCTTCGATAACACGCTATAATACTAATCTTGCAAATTTTATCTTTATTATAAGAAGACAAAATAAAAAACAACAATTAAAAAAATACTTCTGTTCATTGTAAAAAATTATACATACAATTTTTTTTTTAATTATTCAGGTTCCGAGTCATCGGACATATAACTATGATCTCCAACTTCTGAATCTTCTTCGTCATCACTATCCGTTTCAGTTCTTTCGACAATGTCTTCTATCTTTAAAGGTGTATGATCCCCAATAAATCCTACTGGTTTTAAATATTCATCTAAGAACCAACCGCAGTTCTCAGGCTGAAGTTTCACGCATATTGGATCCGTTGCATTAAGCCACATGGAATTTACGAAAATAGTTCTTAAAATTTTCTGAATTAATGATATCCAGCATGGTGGTATGGAGTTGGAGTCGAAGCTTTTTATTTTTTTTTTAAAGTGCTCGCTGTCTTCTTTAGCAGAGTAATTTTTCATAAAAATGCGATATCTCGCATCATTCACGTTGGTGCAGTTCTTGATACCATACATACTAGCCGTAAATTCTTGAACGGTCTTAATTTTTTCATCAACGAAAATATCAGCAGCATCTGTTAATGATGCAAAAACTGTTTGATATTTTTCATTTTTCGAAAATAGCTCAAAAGCTTTTACTTTTCCTTTATTATAAAATGCTGCCGTGTAATCGCAACCTGTAAATGCATGGTAGGCGGGAAGACTTTGGCATAATTTGATTCCCAACTTCAACGCTAAATCGGTGCAATTAATGCAATCAACAGTTTGATTATTATTCTTTCTAGTTGCTGAACTGGCAAGCCAAATTTCTGATTCGATAAGTTTGTGCATATTTCCTAACAAAATAATCAAAACGTCAGTATCAGAA
This sequence comes from Limnephilus lunatus, assembly GCA_917563855.2. Lineage (NCBI taxonomy): Eukaryota > Metazoa > Arthropoda > Insecta > Trichoptera > Limnephilidae > Limnephilus > Limnephilus lunatus. The sequence continues at coordinate 63,762,923 of OU830597.1, read as the reverse complement.
GCTTTAATTAAAATTCTCGAGCCTGGTTCCGCTTTAGAAGCATGAAAAATAATCCTTGTATCTGCCTCTTCGTGATGACATTCATAATTAGTTTCTTCATTTTTTTTACGGAATTTTCCTTAACTTGATAAGAGTAGCAGTGATGGTCGACGGTTAAAAAGATTTTTTTGTTTTGGATTATTGTTACCAAATTGTCGTTTTCCCAATAATCAGCCAGAAACAGCACCAGAGCCTCTTTAAAACGATAATTTTTAAGGCTTTGCAAAAAATTTTTTGGTCTAGTTTGTTGAGGTCCCGAAATTTTGTACGGAATATCGAATTCTTTTCTGCTTTCACGTTCGGAATCTTTGATTGACGGTGATAAGTAGCGATCAAAAATTAAATGTATTTCTGTTGCGTTTGTTGAACATATTTTTATGAGTATTGACTCGGCAATTTTATCAAAAGTTTGAGCTATAGAAGATCCGATTAGGTGCAAGTAATAAAAACCATCTATTATTTCAACGTTGATATGTGGTGGCTCAACCATTTCAGTTTTCGATTTCAAAATCTTTGCTAACGTTGATTTTGAAGTTTTTAACATCTCTCCAGTACATGAAAAAAGAGCAGGGGGCAATGGAGCTAGTGGAAAAGTCAGGCAAAATTGGAGATTAATTTTTTTGTTAAGACTAATTGCCAAAAGTCGCCCAAATACGTCTCGTTCCATTTTCAATAATACTTTCTTGTTCTTGTCTTTGGTACTCAAGACTTTAGTCATACATTGAGAAGCAAAATTGCAGATTTTGTTTCGTTTTATTGGTTTATCGAATCTTGCTCCCCTCTAACCTCAGCCTCACAACATACCCCAATTGGGGATGCCATAGTCTCACTGGCTTCAGACGGAAGCATTTGGGACTCTTGTGCGGTATTCATATAAAAAAAAATTTAAAAAATAGAGAGGTGCCAAGCCATAACGTTACAAGTGCCAGAAAATGAAATTTTCAGGAGACACAAAAAACATTTTTGATGGAAAAATAAAAAGAAAAGTAATTGTTAAAAAAATGTACTATAAAATTATGATTTATTCTTAATTATCTAAAACAAATTTTGTGCTCTGTCAAAATACGCAAATAATAAAAAAATATATATAAAAAAATGAAAAGAACAAAACCTTTTAAGTGTTATATTACTTGCACACAACTCAACACTTTCAATATCTTTATTTTAAAAGGTTTTCATAAAACAATTTGCTTTCGCAACACGTTATGTTGCCACGCCAACACGTTTTCACGAGAATTTTTAATTTTTTTTTTTGACATTTTGAGTGAACTAACATTTGCAGCTCAATTGTTCCTTAAAACGTTATGGCATGCTGTTTCACAATATTAAAGCTAAACAGCGTTAGTGATTCTGCAACTTTAGAGTGCAAGTAAACACCAGCACATACAACGTTTTACTGCAATAAAACGTAATTGAGTTCGTGTGGCACTTAAAACTTTATGGTTTGGCACCCTTCATTTTACTTTTCAAAATTCGACAACCGGAATTCTGGACTGATTTTTCGCAAGCAACTCTATACCACCGTGTTCATAATGAAATAATCTTTAACTTCATTTTATTTTAATTCAATAATCAGACCGGTGCAAAATGCTAATTTCGATTTACCTGTTTATACCTGGCTACCCGAGAGTTGTGACAGGAAAAGAGTAGGCAACCTAACGTTTGCATATTCTATGGGCTTCATACTTTCGATTGGTGTAGAATTTGTCTAATAATCACACCGGTGAAATATTCAATTTTTTTTTATTTTTAAATTATTAATTAATCATACCCTGGACTAAAATTTGTTAGGCAACCCATATGCAATATCTTTATTGACATATGAAATTAAATATAAAATACGTTTCATCAAATAAACATCTCGGTGAAGGTCGTTCTATAGCGGGATCTTAGACTATTATCTCCTTCTCTCATAACCAGTTACGTTTCGTATATATAAGACACAGTGCAGACCTATTGTCTGTATCACACTGTAGGAGCAAGAGAGAGCAGTGCATGCGCACATTTTCTTTCTCTCTTCTTTTATAAGTTAGTGAAGTTTTACTTCAGTCGTGTGGTCTAAAGCACACTCGTTTTTTTTTCTTGAAGCGGCTTCAGCTGTATTTTGAGACTAAATTAAAAGCAAAGTGGATCCTTCTTATATATCTTTTTTTTCTTTTTCCCCTACCTCATTTTATTAATCCTCACAATTTAATATGAATGGGGTACTATATTTGTACTGGCTCCGGGCAGTTTGAATGCTTCTGTCAACAGTTGGAAATTTTTGTAAATTGTCTAATAAATATTTTCATAAATGACGGCAATGATGTTTAAAAATATTTTCGTTTACCCATTTAGTACTACTTTCTACACGAAACATAGTTATAAAGTATCCTGACATTTTGACATAAAGTAATTTTTGTAAAAATGCCTCAACGGCACAATATACCTGCTAATTAACGATTGAATTGGATTACTAGGGGAAGATTAGGATGAATCGCCGATTCGTGTCGGGATAATATTATGAAGTAAACTATTGAAGTAATCAAGAGTACCTACCTACATGATTTAAAGAAGATGATTTAGCAATGCGAATGTAGTATATTCTAAAGATTTAGATTCTTTTTGATTTTTATAATATCTTTTTTTGAAAGCACTTCAGTGGGGAAATGGTAAATGTCGCCCAGTTGAAGTTCGAGTTGCAAGTTAGTATGGGTTGGTCCGTTGGTGTTGGATAGAGAAGAACTTTCTTTTCGGTGGCAGATTGTTATGTATATTTATGAGAGAGTATAACGCTCCTTTTGCTAACGTAAGAGTATTTTGTGAGTCCCAACGTAGTTTTTTTTTGTTCCTGTGTTTCTCAACTTCAAGATAACGAACATAGTTTTCTCTGGGGATTGTGTTGCGATTCATTACTACCTTATCAAAAGGCATACTTTTTCTGGAAAAGAAAATTGCGGCACTATTGCGGTTGACATCAATTCTCCAGTTGATAACATATTTTGCAGTTAGCTATGAAGTTTTTTTTAGATATTATTCTTCAAGAGCTACGTATCACATATTGAGCGAGAATGCTTGAATCATATTCATATTATAACGCTCTTTATAATTATTTATAGGAATATATGAAGATATGTTTTACGTGTAGGTTTGTGTAAGACGTGTGGTAAAGCAAATAAACAAGATGTCTGTACAATACTTACGAGTTTATTTACAAATTACAACAGACACGTAAATCAATTCCATGTTTAACACTAGAAAGACCGTAGCCTTCATTTTGACGGCTGGCCGAAGTAATGTGACGATATAATGCTTAATAATTATTGTATTAGTGTGATTTTTTTTCACATTTCATGATTTATGATTTTACATCTATGGTGAAAAAAACAGGTACGGGTCTTATTTAGTTTTTGAGATATATTGACTTATACTTACAAAGACCGCCGCGCCGTCAATGTGACGGTTTGGGCCATAATGCTGAGTTTGTTTACAACCTTCTTTACCCAAGTTTACAACATGCCCATTCCTTCTCGTTTATGATAGAACCACGATAGTACTAATACGTCTGCCTCTTTCTTTCGCTATCGCGTATGATATAATTTATAAAAATACCAAAAAAAATATATCTCTGGCCCTAATTTATTTTTGGCTCGTCGGAGAACTAAAGACAGGGTATGCATACATATACCAGAGTTGGTCCAGCTGCGTTAGCTCCTGAAGAACTGGCAGAATCATTTATTGGATTACCAATACCTCCGCAATAGGCCCCCCTAAGAGGTTCGCTAAGTTTGGTGACTTAGCAGGGGTGCCCAGGTTCAGGGGGTTAGGTATTTTTTTACATTAGCTAACAGGAGGCTCTGAGAAAAATAATTCCCATCAGGGCTTATGTTATCTTTGGAGATGCTGTGTAGGAAGTATTTTTAGGAAAGGAAGGAGAGGAAGTTCCGGGAAGGAAAAGAATATTAGGGGTGGGTAGGTATCTGGGGGTCAGTGTGTCCAGGTGTGACGGACTATGAATCCATCCATCCGTGATGTTCCGAGAGAGCAAGGCTGGAGAAGTCAAAGGGACTCCCTCAACCAATCTTATCCGATCTGGCCTGCCATGGAGCTGATAGGCAGATGTATATTTTTTTGTACAGCGTCCTTGAGGTGATTTTTGACAAAAATCGCACTATACAAATAAGCCAAATACTATTATTATCTGCCGCCAAAAACCGAACAAGCCTCATACCATGAACCCGGGCACCCCTACTAAGTCACCAAACGTAGCAAACCAATTTTGGTGACCTATAGCAGAGGTGTTGATTATCCGATAAATGGTTCCCGGGGCGGTAGTACCCATATCCGCCTCCCAAATTGGGAATTTGTACGGGGAAGGTGTGGTCTGATCTTGTGGCGGATGCGTCTACCAAACGACTGCGTGGCAGGCCAGATCGGGAGTGCCTGGTTGAGAGAGATCGTTTGACCTCGCCAGCAGGACTCTCGGAACATTGCCATGCACCTCGGTGATAGGAATAGATTCTTAAGTCTGTCACCACACTGATCCCCAGATTCCTACCCACCCCTCACACCGCATTTAATTCCCATAACTTTTATTTCTTCCTTTCTCTAAAGGTACCCTGCACACAGCATCCCCTAAGATGACAATGCCCTGAGGGGAATTGTGGAGCTAATGTAAACGAAAAAAAAAGAAACCGGGCCCTATGCCATCTTTGGTGATGTTGTGTGGAGGGTGTTTTTAGGGAAAGGAAGGAAAGGAAGTTCTGGGAATGAAGAACGTGTGAGGGGTGAATAGGAAAAATTGGTAAATGTATCCAGGAGTAACGGATGAATGAAGGTGTAAGGGATGAATAGGAGAAATTTGTAAATATATCTAGGAGTAATAGACGACGGAATCGATCTCTCACACAGCGGTGCAAGCCGACGGTTCGAGAGAGGTCCTGCTGGAGAGGTCTAGATAAGATCTCCCTCAACAAGTGTCTCCCGACCCGGTCGGCTACGCAATAGGTGGACAAATGTATTCGCCACCTAGATCAGAAAAACCTCACCCAATGAACCCGGGCACCCCTGCTAAGTCACAAAAAATAGCGCGAACCACTTGGAGTATCCTATACCAGAGGTGCTGGTTATCCGATAAATGGTTCCCGGGGCGACGGTACCCATATTCGCCTACCAATTGGCAAAAAGTGATCAGCCGTCAAAATGACGGTCGTGGTCTTTATAGGTATGGAGAAGTACCCGGTCTTTCTAGTGTTAAATATTTGCAATAATAATGAATGTGAAGGGCGAACAAACTCGATATGCAAGTGAATCTTGACCGAGAGTTTAAAGCAGAATGATCGGTAGTTTTCGATGCAGCTCGAGGAGAGTTTTTTGACTTGGATTGAATTCGATTGGTTGCTAGGGAACCCATCGGGTATCTAGACGAATGCAGATCGGTGTCTTTTGTTCGACCTCCACAAGTTCTTATCGTTTGTGTCAATAAAAATAAAGCGTCGTTGTTTTAACCGTTTTAAATATGTCGACATAAACATGAGTAATAATAATCTTTAGAGTTGTTGATCTAACATAAATATAAATCACTAACTCATAAATATACCAAACCACCCACACTGACTGTTTAGAAATAATAAAAATTACAAACAAAACGCTTATGAAATAAGATATTTCTTTTTTTTTTTAATTAAATGAAGACAATATTAGCGAAACTCAATCCAAATCTGAAGACAGAAAAAACAAAAAAAGATATTGGTTGACACGAACCCAGATACCTTAGCATTCATGGCCAACTGCTCTACCGATTTAGCTATGGAACCCATTTCCAATTCGATCACTTTGAACTGTATAATACTTCGACTAAGAACTACCAACACTATCTTCATTTTTCTTAACGCACATATTATTGGCTAATATACAGTGGCTATATAGTGGCTATATACAGTTAAAACTGTTCGAATTGGAAATGGGTTCCATAGCTCAATCGGTAGAGCAGTTGGCCATGAATGCTAAGGTATCTGGGTTCGTGTCCCAGTGGAACCAATATCTTTTTCTGATTTTTCTGATTTGGATTGAGTTTCGCTAATATTATATATATTCGCGGAGCGACAACTCAACAAATTATTGAAGATATACACAGTGTAAACTCACTGTCCCATTTTAAAATAATCAAGGAAGTAGATATTCTAAACATTATTGAAAATATGAAAGGAGGGTCGTCACCGGGTTTTGACAACATAACTGCAAATATGTTAAAATCTATTAAAAGCCACGTGATAAAACCATTAACTCACCTAATTAATTTAAGTTTAAAAAATGGAATATTTCCGTCTAATTATAAGAGGACAATTATCTCACCTATATTCAAAAGTGGAAACGCACAAAATGTAACTAACTATCGACTAATTTCCCTTATTTCAAATATTGGAAAAATATTTGAAAAAATCGTAAAATCTCAACTAATGGAATTTATTGAAAATAACCAAATACTTCACGACAATCAATACGGATTCCGAAAAGCGCGCAGCACACAAGACGTGATTGCAAATGTCACATCACGCATACATAAAAACCTTGATATGAGCAATAAATGTATAGGTATTTTTATAGATCTGAGAAAAGCGTTTGACAGCATATCCCATAAAAAACTTATGAAAAAATTAGATAATTTGAACATTAATGAAAACGTAGCAAATTGGATAAAATGCTACCTAAAAAATCGCCTTCAATGTGTCAAAATAAATAACATTTATAGCGACGAAGAGACATCTGAATATGGAATTCCACAAGGTACTGTGCTAGGTCCTATATTATTCATCTTATATGTAAACGGGATATTCTCACAGTCACTTCATGGTAGTATAACCTCTTATGCCGACGATACAGTACTTATTGAAAGTGGAATCACATGGCAAGTAGCAAAACAAAAAGCAACAGAAGACATAAACATACTTAAACACTAGTTTGATATAAATCTACTATCTCTTAATAGTGAAAAAACTCACGTTATACCATTTGCAATAAAATCAAAGGACGTTCCGGTAAATTTTGATATAATTATACATGACAATTCTAAAGATCACAAAAAAAATAACTGTAAAATAAACTGTTCCACATTAAAAATTTCGAATAAAATCAAATACTTAGGAATAACAATAGACAAAAACCTGAACTGGAAAGATCAAATCAACCTTACCGTTAACAAAATAAGGAAATTAATTTACATATTTTTAAAAATCCGAAACTTTCTCTCATTAGAAAATCTAACATCAGTCTACCATGCTATAGTACAGTCAAATCTCCAATACTCTGTAGTAAGCTGGGGAGCTGCATACAAAACAAATCTACTCCCTGTTGAAATTGTGCAACGTCTAATTATAAAAATTATATTGAAAAAACGAAGAGATTATCCAACTCACCTTATTTTTGAAGAATTTAAAGTATTAAAATTTAATGATCTAGTTCGAAAAAATATAATAATCCAAATAATAAAAGAAAAACAAAATCATAGCTTTTTAACTGAAAGTCGTACTCGTCAAAAGCATATATTTCCAACACAAAAATGTAACACCTCATTTGCACAACATCATTACACATATCTAGGAAAAAAATACTTCAATAGCCTTCCTGAAAAAAATAAGAACAATCGAAGACGATAAATGCCTACTAAAAGCAATTAAAGAGCAATTTAAATTAAAAATAACAAATTGATAAAATTTATCATCATAACTTATATAACTTGTAAATTTGTTTTTTTAAGTATCTACCACAATTAAATCAAAAGATACAAAATATATTTTGTTAATATATTTTAAATATTTTTTCATCCCGATACTCGTCCCTCTTCTAATCACAAGCGTCTGCTTCTATAGAAGAGAAATATCATACAAAAAAAAAAATCTGTGAAAATTTATTATGTAGTTTATTTTTATCAAAAAAAGATTATTTTGAAATATAAATATTATATTTCATATGTTATTTTTGCTGTATAGATAATGTATCTTCTGTAATAAATAAATGAGAAAAAAAAAAAAAAATTCTTCCTTATTCTGTAACGCTGGTGGAATCTCTTTGATGAATTATACCTGCATTACTAATTTCCTGTGTGAAATAATGATTTCTATACAGCACACGTATTATTGACGTTTTTCTATGGCCACTTTAGTGAAATTCTCCCGAACGGGAATATTTCATTGAATACTTAGAAATCGAAATACGAAGAGAAAATACTAATTAGCTGTGGAAATGAGATATGTATGTGAAACCGTTTAACCGTCATACGAATATAGAGATCTGATTGAGAAGGCTGATTTAAACGTAATAAATGAGATTGCGTGGTATACTGTTGTTTTCTCTGATGAACAATACAACTCAAATGAACGGGAGTTTCAATGATTATTTGGTTAGTCCTGTTTATTATCGCCTTTATACAATGAATATTTAACTGGACTTGTAGTCCGTTCTAATGGATGCTCTGAATTATTTTGCGCCAGGAAAAACTTCACTGAAGGTGCCCGCCAGATCGGATATCATTGGCTATCTTCGTAACCGTTCATGTATTAGACCAGAAAGGACGGTGGTTACCTCTCTCATATATTACAACCTTACTGACCTCTGTTGAGACACCTTTAAACTACTAGGGATGTTCACAAAGTAAGTGTAGTGTTGTTTATTTTGTTTATTGGGGGTTGGCAGCACTGAGTGGTAGAAGGGGGTCTCCTGACCAGAATGAGCTTCGCAAGAATATTGTAGTACGTAAACTCACATTGTAGTGTCCAGTTGCTCGAAAGATATCAGCAAAAAATCCCGCCAAATGCTGTGATGCGCTTTTTCCTCACGAGAGGAAAAAAACCTACAAGAAAAAAAGGTGACGATTTCTGAGCTCTATTGTAACTAGATATGATAGTGGGTGACTCATTACACGTCTGGAAAAAAAACACTCGTCAAAGTGGCGTCACACTAATTCCCAAAAAATTCAAAACAACAATTTCGGGGAAAAAAATCATGGCCTCAGTATTTTGTGACCGAAAAGGCATAATTTTGGTTGAATTTCTGCCTCAGGTGGAGACCATCATTGTCCAACGATATTGTGATACCCTGAAAAAACCCAAAAGGAGCATTCAAAACAAAAGGAGAAGAATGCTGACCAGAGAAGTGTGCTCATTTTACAAAAATATCCGTTCTCACACAGCCTTAGCCACCAATACGCCTTTGGACTCATTTGGCTGGGATGTTTTGAACCACCTCTCGTTTTCTCCTGACTTGACGTCTTCAAATTATCATCGTTTTACCTACCTGAAGGCATACATGGATAAAAATAAATTGTCAACCGACGAGCAGGTGCAGAGAGAGGTTCTTATATAAATAAACTTGTGCCACGTAGCACCACAAGCATGTGATGGAAATTATGTAGAAAAATAGTCAAGAAGTGTGTCAACAATATCCTGTAATTTTTTTTAAATACACTTTTTCTAAAAATAGGTATATAAAAATCTAGTACACTTACTTTGGGAACATGCCTCGTACATAAAATTTACATAAATTAACAATGTTTATTGAGAGACATTGATACTACAAACATATTCACACACCTACAATGATCAAGGAAAGGTGGCTTAGACGGTTTAGTCATATGGGGCGGGTGCATGAAGTAAGTTTTTTTTTAATGTTTCTTTATTCTTTGCTCTGATGATTACATAATTTGTGGATTTTTCGACCTGTAATATAAAGAAAATATAAATGAAGACAGTATATAGATAGGAAAATAGTAATGACAAGGTACGACCGAGTGAATCAAATGCTTGAGTCGGGTCATGTCAAGAGTCAGAATAACAAAAGAGTTAATTAGGTTTTACGCGATGTATGAATGTGAATGAAGCCAGGTGTGTGTTCCAAGTTGGGTTTTTTTGTTTATTCAGAGAGTCTATTCCTGCGGAGAAACATCGTGATGGTTAGTTATTTAGTTAAATAACTTAAAGCAACCGACTTTAAATTTTGATAAATTTTAGTATTTTAAAAAATCTTATTTGTACCTACCACTCAATATTACAGCAAAAATGAACGCCATTTTTCTAAAAAACTCAAAAGATAATTGATTTTCGCTCAAAGGATAATCGATAAATATTTTTCCAATTGAAATTTGGTTCTCTGAATCAAATAAGCAACATATTTTGTTTGATAAGCTGCTCTTCTTTTCTTTTCGTGGAATTTTCGTAATGTTTATTCTATAATATCACCCGATACCCATCACCAAGTGGAATTATTTTTAGTACAAAGTATTTTATGCACAAAAATTGTAAGGAATATAAAACATAAAATTAATTATATTTGTGTGTTTGTAGGTTATTATCTACGAATCAGTTCTGACTTCGAATTGGTTTTAGTTTCATATCATATGAGCATTTGTAGTTTGCACCAATTCACTAGTACGTGAATGACAGTATAGTCCATGAAGCTTTTTGTTTGGCAAGCCCCCAAAGGACAGACAAACCAAAACAGCTCGGAGGGTTTTGAAGCAGAGAATAGATGGTTACCTCGAGAGAGTTTCCTCCTGTGATACGAATAAACTCTTCGAATTTAATGTTTCAAGACCCAATCATTTCTGAATATATCTTAAAGAGATCGAAATGACAAGCTAGTCTTCCTGACCTTCCTTTGATAATATATACTTGGTGTAATTCTGTGTGACCAACTCAGGCACAGGGCTCCTTAATAATAATAATAATAATAATACTTGGCTGATTTATAAAGCGCCGTTTTTGTGAAAAATCACCTCAAGGGCGCTGTACATATAAGCATACAATAAAATAAAATTAATACGATAGACTTACAACTAAGATTCAAAATTATAACTAGGTACTTACATTTAAGACTTATATATTATGTACATAGCTAGTGACTTACGACTAAGACTTATTACTACTAACTGAAAACTAGTGGCATACATATATATTTACAAATGTGACTTAAAATTAGAGGTTTACAATTAAAATAAGTGTTTACATATAACAATAAATATTTTTTAGTTTTGCGAGGTGTCTAATATTACCAAGTGATCAACAACACGAAGCCAGAGTCAAGTTAGACTCTCAGGAGCTGAACGTACTCTCGCAGATATTTTAATAGTACCATCGCTAGTGATCCCCACTATTGAATTTGGCAGCCACCTCAAGTCTAGAGCTTCAATATATTTTTTGAAAAATACACCAGATTATTTTAATTTGCCATACCCCAACGATACCGCACAATAATTTCATCTGCCGTTGAATTTGAAGAAGTTGAAGAAGAGAAATAAAAAGGTTTTGGAAATACTTGCCATATAAATCTGGTTATTAAACATTGCTTACCTAGGATATTAATTTATTATTCCTCCGCTGGGTTAGATTCCACACCCACTCACCGAAAGGCGGCTGCAAATTTGTTTTCGTACTTAAATCGGGTTAGAATCGATCAAATATTACGAACACCAATCACGTGCCGCGAGGTATCAAATTCAAAGTGCGTTATAATATATTTTATTGAATGTTAAACTTTCACAGATATATTCTCCTTGATCAATAAAAATGTTTTTCACCTGGGGGAAAGTATTATTCGTAAACTTTGCACCCTTCGAAAGAACTTTCCGTATGAAGATTATAAATAGGTGGGTATGGAGTTTGTCATGGAATCGCAGCATAACGTTGTAGGTACTTGATATTATTTACTCATATTATAAACTTAAAATTAATGGCATTAAATAATTAGTTATCCAAAGAAGGTTTTTTTTACATTAGTTAAACATAGGAGGCGCTGAGGAAAATAAATCCCCTGTCATCTTTGGGGATGCTGTGTGGAGGGTCTTTTTGAGGAAAGGAAGGGAAGGAAGTTCTAGGAAGGAAAAGGGTATTTAGGGTGGATAGAAATCTGAGGGGCAGTGTCCAGAAATGAGGAACGTATGAATCCATCTCTCACACTGCAGTGCAAGACGATGTTCCGAGAGTGTACGCTGCAGAAATCAAAGGGACTCCCTCAACCATTCTCTCCCGATCCGGTCTGCTATTCAGCTGGTGGGTAGACGCATCCGCCGCTAAGACCCGGACAAAACTCACCCTACGAACCGGGGCACCCCTGCTAAAGATAAATAAAATTGAGTTCTTTCTAAAGAGGATACAATATTAACATTTTTAAATTAAATTAACTATTGATTGCCAATAATAAATTATCGCATGCGTGCGTATTATATTTAAAATGGAAAGCACTATTTTTAAGCGAAAAATACTACCATTTTCATGGAATTTGAACAATTGTTCCATCAAACTTCATTTTCAAGCTCTGTGAAGGTTCTGATCAAGTTCTGTTATTTCACATAACTGAAATAATAACAAAATTTCAATAGAACTTTTCCAGAACTACTTAACTTTTCCCTTCCCAATTTTCACTTAAGCTTTCTCCGTCACGCCAAAGGTAAACTGGCTTTAAAAAACTGAGAAAGAAAATAATTTAAAAATTAACCAACCATCACACCGATCGAACTATCGATGATCATTTACTGTTTCCTCGCACGGGTAGCAAAGAAAATAGACAGTCACAAAACTATGTCTTGGCATAAACGCCTCATTTCATTCATATTTAATAGGTATACATCGTCTCAAAAAAACTCTATTAATGATACCTGACCCCTAAATTTTGATTCACTTGAGAATGTTGGGTTTTTATGGGTTTTCTGCTGCTAGGCTCTGGAGTACACTCTTTTGGGATTGAGTAAAGTTCTGTTAAACTCGTAGGGACGAAGGTATTTGTCTAACAATGAAAAAATATGCAAATATTAACTTTTCATGCGCAAAATTATGTGAAATTTATTAATTTGGCAGTTTATTGGCCAATCCATTAACTCGGTCGAAGTTTCCTAATTTGTACATTTGGTCAATATTTCTTTGGCCAATCGGAATTTCCAATGTGCAAAACATGATTAAATTTATCCATTACCAATTTTTTGGCCAGTTAGACAATTCAATTGTGAAAAATATCATCAAATTTGCCCTTTTGGACAATACGCCATGGAATAATTTCAATGGGTGAAACGTTGTCAAAATTGTCCATTTAAAATACGACAGTTTTCGTGAAAAATTATAGATGGTAGCACTTCTGTTTCTGCAAACGGAGTGCATGTACAATTTAACAATGCCACATACGGCTGCTAACCACTTGGACACTTTTTGCCACAATCTGGCACTATTTAAAAGACCACGGATTGCTTTGCTGCCAATTTTGGCAAAAATTCCCTCAATTCTTTAAAAAAAAAATTGAAATATTTGTACATATTCCCGCGGTCTTTACTTGACGTTTTAAGAAAGCTGAAAAGCCTACTTCTGCTAATAATCATTCGGTGTCACTGTTTTTTGTTTTTTTTGTACAGGTATTTACAGGTTTACAAAAACTGAATGAAACAAAAATGCTCGTGTATAAAATGTAATTTTTCATCGTGTTTTAGTTGATTCTTCTAACATATGTGCATACCAGTGTAATAATGATCGAATTATTAGGGTAAAGGCAGAAACATACTTGCGTGTCGTGGCGTGTCGTGACGCGCCAGAAGCACATCAGTTTCATACATTTATTATGATTGGAGACATAATTGTGACCAATTGGGAAGGGAAAAGTTAAGTGATTCCGGAAAAGTTCTATTTAAATTAAGTTATTATTTCAGTTGTGAAATAACAGGTCAATAATGATGAAATAACAGAACTTGGTCAGAACCTTAACAGAATTTGAAAATTAGCTTTGAAATTTGATCAATTGTTCAAATTCCATGAAACTGGCAGTATTTTTTGCTTAAAAATAGTGAATATTCGAAATGCAAATTTTTTTCGTTGTCGCGATCATATGTTACTGTGTAATAGATTTGGCGAATCGACTGTGTTTGAGAATGGACTCTTTTCAATAAATAAAGCAATTATCGAGTTAATTAGTAGATATTGTGGATTAAAGATCATGAATGTATCTGTCTGACGTGTTGCAGTTATTTTTGGTAAGTACGTTAAAAATTCCATTTTTGTGTAATGAAATATTGGCATTTCTCGAAAAAAATTTGTGTCAAAAGTTTTTTTAAACGAAACATTAAAGAACTTGACAACGTATCAAAATTCAGTTTTCTTATATATACATATTTATACTTAAGATCATAAATTAGACCTTAAAAGAAACTTCAGAGAAAATATAAAATGTGGGCGCAAAATTCAACTTCCTACGCGAGTTTATAGCTAGAAAACCAAGAGAATTTGTCTGTTCATAATGTTCATGATTTTTTAGTATTCTTTTTATAAATCCTAAAAATATGGCATGATAATTTAAATATAATGAATTCAGTATGAAAATTTTCAATATGATCTTTTTGAAAATGAAATTTCAAATTGGTCTCTCGCTCCAGTGGAGGAAGCATGATCTACATACATTTGAATAATATTAATCGATCTTAATCTCACGTAAAATCGACCACCATAATACAGGCATGTGCCTAGCCTGGTGGTCGAAAAATCCACAAATTATGTAACCATGAAAGCAGTGAATAAAGAAAAAATAAATTAGAAACAAACAGTCATACAAAATAATAATATAACAAAGAACATTCATTGTTGTAGACCAATTAAGTTCCATTAAGTTAAAATGTTGATATAGGTTTTTTACCTATTCAACTTATGTGACAAAAAAATAAACATAATAAGGAAAAACATAAAAAATAAAAACATAAAACGTAATAAAGAAAAAAAGTAAAGTTATTAACAAACATAGTTATACTATTTGCTACGGATAATAATAATATTATAAATTTTCACAAAAAAGAAAAAAAAAGTATTTTAAGTTATTAATATATTAAGCTGCATTTTATATGATTTCAAATCATGGTTGAAAATGTCTACATCTCGTAAGGCATTGTAAGTTTCACAGATACGTATTATTACAGAGTTTTGCGCGTATTTTGATTTACTGTGTGGTATTCTAAATAAGTCGTTTTATCTGGTAATTTGTTTTGGGCAACGAAATGCAATATTTTCTAACAGATAGGTATGATGAATCAACAAGGCAGTTCATGATTTTGTATAAGAATAATGCATCAAAGATTTTTCTGCGTTTATACAAGGCGATAGGGTCAAATTGATGATCACTAAAGCCATACCATAGGTGTTTTATAAATTGTTTCTGTATATTTTCAATGCGATGAATATACGTTTGATATTGAGGATTCCAAATTACTGAGGCGAACTCGAGTTGTGACCGTACATATGACATATATAACAGAATTAGGGTGTGTGCTATAGTAAAAGGTTTTGTAATGCGAATAATGAAACCCAATTGCTTATAAGCTCTTTCCAGAATATTTTCAATATGATCCCTAAATAACATTTTAGAGTCTAGTATTACTCCAAGATCTCTTATTGTTTCTACTCGTTGTAGAGGGACATGGTTTAGTTTGTAAATATAATTAATTGGATTTTTTTTCCGTGTAAAAGTAATAACATTACATTTGTCTATATTTAGATATAATTGATTGTTTTCGCAATATTCCTCAATTCTGCTAACGTCTTCTTGCAATTGGTTGCAGTCATCTATGGAGCTAATACATTTATATAATTTCATGTCATCGGCGTAAAATAGGAAACAAGAATGATTTATGACACGGTTCATATTGTTAATATATAAAATAAACAAGAGCCTTGCGGTACCCCTGAGGAAATAGTTATAATTTGTGATATGTAACCTTTTAAAGCAACAGCTTGACTTCTATTTTTAACATATGAAGAGAACCATCTCAGAAGATCTCCACATATACCAATCTTCGAGAGCTTGTATAACAGTATGTCGTGATTTATTTTGTCGAAAGCCTTAGAAAAATCTGTGTAAATGGAATCAACCTGTTTCCCATTATCCATAGATTTAAGAACAAAATCAGTAAACTGTCCTAGGTTCGATTCAACCAAATCGTTCCTTGAAAAAAACCATGTTGATGGGGCTAAAAATAGTATTTTTGCATAAGTTAAAAAGTTGGTTACACACAATATTTTCCAAGATTTTACTAAAGATACATAGCTTAGAGATAGGTCTATAATTTTCAATGTTGTGTTTGTCCCCTTTTTTAAAAACAGGTGTAACAAAAGCTTGTTTCCAAATGGTAGGAAATACACCTTCTTTAAGAGATTTATTGAACAGTAGTGTTACAGGAGTAACTAGCGTTTCAGCACAATTAACAATAAAAATTGGGTGTACCTTATAACAACCGGAACTTTTTTTTGTGTCCACATTTTTGAGATGTTTTAGACAAAGACAGATTGGAAATAATCGTTAAAAAGATTGCAAATTCGTTGACCATCACTCGATGAAATATTTTTGTGATACACGTTATTAGGTACTCCAGAAGATGATTGTTTAGATTTCACGAAAGTCCAAAAATATTTCACATCTTTCCTTATATTGAACTCAGCATTCTTTATATAGTTGGTATAACACTATTTTTCAGTTCTTTTTTGGCGAGTCCTGAGTAATGAAAAGGTATGATAATGGGAGGGGTGTGAATAATTTTTAAACCTTCGGTGATTCTTAAGTTTTTCTTTGATAATTTTGATTAGGTAGGGAGTGTACCACGGGGGATACTTGGGAGATAGACAAATGGTTTTTGACGGTACGTGGTGATCAATAGCTTCATAAATAATTTCGTAGAATTTATTAGTTGCTTCTTCCATACCTCTTGAACTAAAAATATTTGACCAGTCAAATTGTTCCAAAAACTCATTAATCTTATCAGAGTTAGCAGAATTAAAAAATAAGACTTGTCGTGGTTGATGTTTTAAGCAAGGTTCATTTTTTAATCTTATTTCTATTTTGAAGGATTTGTGGTGCAAATTTTCGGTTAAAAGAGGAGGAATGCAAGGTTGTAATGAGCAGTTTGTGTTGCTAATAGCTAGGTCAAGAACTTACATTTAATGTCCTCCAAAATCTTTATGAAAAACCCTAATCAAATGTAGTCGAAGAACACTAGAAAAACATTTTTTTCCGAAAAAGGTCAAAGATGTATTGAATAACTTTTATAAACCTTCCTTCATTAAAACTTTAAGCACCAACCGGAAAGCATTAATAACTGTAAATTCTGTTCAATTTTATGCTTTTATTTCACTTAAATCTTCATTTTACATCAGTTTACTTTTAAAAAATAAGTAATACATGATGAAAGAATATTAAGTATATATTGTTTTTATAAAATATCTAATAATACCTCGTATTATTTTAATTTAAAATCTTAAGCCATACAAAAGTGATAAAAAATATTTTTATGCCAACGCAAAGGCTTTGCACCTGTGGTATTTTATTTTTTAACACTTTATTTTTTGTTCCTCGTATTTTTGAATTTTATCGTGTGTTCCAATTTCGTATTTTTATCGTGTGTTCCAATGCATGAAAAACTTTCAACAAAAAGGAGTTTCTGGATCTTGTAAATTTAAAACTGTCACATTTGTGAATATCAATGAAACGCTAGCCGGTTTTGAATTACTGGCTATCGTCAGTGCTAGTTATGAACTGATACGGCGTAGATGTTGACACGTGTGCCGAAACCGTTTGGCATGTCCATAAAAAAATTGTTACACAAAATGATGGTATTGTATGAAATGATTATCCCGCGAAATTTTATTTTTTAATTAAAAAATAATAATGCATGAGTTCCAATACATTCTAAAATTATCATAGTTTAGTAGTGATAATATTAAATGAATTGATTTTAAGTCGGCAAACGAATTTATGGTTTAAAATATTTTTTTACTACATAAATTAAATTCAATCCATAGAGATATACTATAGAGGCGCTATCCCGTACATAATTCTTCGAGATTCGTGTTCAAATCATGCACGAACAAGTGAATTCTAACTGAAGCCACCGCGTCGAAAAGCTCGGCCGTCAGACCGTCCTTTCCTTTTACTCAAGCCCATGGTTTCATCCTACTTTCATACGTCACACAGAAATGGAGAACCTACGATATCGTTGAACCAATTTATTCGCTCAATGTCTAATCTATATAATGTAATGATTCAATCTCATATTTTTATGTACGGGGGGGCCCAAAAGAAAGTATATTTAGTGGATCGATTTAAAAAAAAAGGGTTGTATCGAAAAAATGTTAATTTAATACTAAAATACAGAATTTGGGAATTTATTTCTCAAAAATAATATCGTCCAAATTTAAAACCTCGCGTTCATTTAATCGAAGAGTAAAATTTCTTGTGACGGCTCGGTAGTTAGGCTTCGGGATGGCTGCCATTTCGTGATGGATATTTTCTTTTAATTGCATCAGGGAAGTCAGATTGTTGGTGTACATTTTAGATTTGAGATAACCCCACAGTAAAAAGTCCATAGGGGTTACGTCAGGACTACGAGGAGGCCAATTCATGTCACCTCTTCTGGATATTAATTTTGCCAGGGAAAATTTCACGAACTCGTGGCAGAGACGTATTGGACATATGTGATGTTGCTCCATCTTGCTGGAACCATGTTCTGTGGTTATAGCCAGTAAATTTGTAGGGGTGTCTTTGTGCAAAATGCTGTGGAGCGATGATCTATGAACATTTAAAGCACTTGCACGCTTCCGAATCGAAAAGTTTGAGTCGTAACGAAAAGACTGATAAATACTATCTAAGTTTTCTACCGTTTTCGATGACCTTGGTTGCCCGGATTTTGGTTTTGCCAGCATTGTACCGATCTCTTCAAACTTTTTGACCCATTTTCTAATGAGAGGAATGCTTGACGCATCATTGAATTGACAAAAACCTCGAATATTGCAGAATCTTTTACGCGCTACAGTCGCCGAATCACCATGTTCGTATAACTCACGCATGCACAACGTCGCAGTCGCTCCCGAGAAATGCTCCATTGCGACTGAATTCCCAAGAGCCAGGCTACGGATTGACATACCCCCCGCGCCCCTCGAAAAAGTTGCATTCACACAGAAAGCAAAACAAATATAAACTTTCTTTTGGGACACCCAGTATATACATATTCTAATTATTTAGGATTAAATTTAAAAAACAGATTATTTCTGTAAGTAAAAAAACTCACGTGACAAAGAAGACGTGCACTTAGACTTTATTATTTTGTAATGCTAAAATGAAAAGTAAAACTATTAGTAAGTTTCCGCACCACGGTGGGTGGCGGGGGTGGCTGGGGTCGGCTGGGCGAAGAGTGGAACGATTTTCCGCATGAGCGGGTCCTTTTAGCTCTTTTCTCTCATTTTTATAACTTAAGTTTCACTTGATGGACTTTTGATATGGGTCCGTATCATGACTCTTGCAAAATATACCGTCGTACAGCCTTGGAACACGAGGAATTGGATCAGTAATGCGTACCTGTGGGTAAATTTGTAACATTTGTTATTTTAGGTTGATCGACGGTATGATTTGTTCTATAAAATTTTAAAATGGAAATGATTTTTTTTCTCCAAATGGAGATATCAAGAAAATAATTTATTATTTTACGATTTTTTCTCGTTTTGTTTTCATAATAAATACAAAAATATGCACCATCTAGAAATACTCGATAAAAAAATATTTTTAATTGCAACAACAATATCAATACTGGGTCATTTAAATACTCACTCTTTCCTAGATTTTTTTGAAGTTATCTCCACACCGGCCTTGAGAATAAAAAATCCCTCAGTGCCTCTGTCATCTTTGAGGATGCTGTGTGGAGGGTCGTTTTATGGAAAGGAAGGATAAGCAGTTCTGGGAAGGGAAAAGGTAGAAGGAGTAGGTAGGAATCTGGGGGTCAATGTGTTCAAGAGTGACGAACGTATGAATCCATCCCTCCCACTTTTGCAAGGTGATGGGTCGAGAGAGTCTGTTATCCAATAAATGGTTCTTAAGGCGGCTGTACCCATACCCGCCCCTTAAATTGCATGCGGTTGGCAAAACTTTCTCAGATGTGTTTAGCAGCATGAAATTTAGTTGCAGGGGGACTATAAATAAACACTAATAATCGCTTTTATTGTGGATTCTATTTTACTTCTTGAAAAATTTTCCATTAAATTATTATATCACATGTTTGTAAATGCCCGAATAGAAAATTATTTCTCTCAGGAATCATCTTTGGGGAAATCCATGCTAGGAAGGAGGAAAAGCAGAGGTCGGGAAACATTCCACCGCCGAGCTATCGAATACTGCAGCGATTCGTAGAAGCAACCAGTACCAATGTTATGTCAAATTTCAACCGAATACAAAATTTGGCTTGTTTACGTGAAAGGATCAAACATTAGCAAATTCCATTGAATACCGGTTGAACACGAACGGCGAACATGCGTGTCTTAATTGAGATTGCCGGATTTAATTGAGATAAAGGCTAAAGAGCATACATACTCGTACATTGACGTGGATCTTTCGACCACATTTAAGTTTATAAATATTTTATTTTGGCATCATTCTTTATTTTAAAAATCCTTGAATAACTTGTGTTTAAAATCCCGTATGGCTAAGACACCCGAGGAAGACATGGCGCGATGTATGAGTATGAATAAGGCAATGAGTGTGTGCCAAGACTGAGTTGTTTACCGGGTCCGTCCGTTAGTTAATTTAAAATATGTGGAAATTTATGTAATATAATTCGATTACCTTGTGCGTTAAACGATGCACTTTTTTAAAAGAAAAAGGAATGAAAAACCCTGCCGAAAAAACGATTTCGCTTTTTAACTTCCGTGTCATAAAGCAATTGAAAACCAAAGTTGGATGGTAAAAATATTTAGGTTTTTCCGAGGCCGTAAAATCCAGCAATCAAGTCGGAGTGATTTCTTTCTTTGGTTTTTTACAGTCAAAGGGAAAATTGCCTTTTTAATTTCATCATTCATTTCTTTTTGTTGTCCGCTTCACTGCGTCCTTTGCCTCGGATTTTTTTTAAGAAAACACAAAAATGGAGATTTTGAATTATTTAACGGAAAAGTATTAATTTAAAACAAAGGAATAATTCTGACGAATTTTAAAGTATTTGGATCAGTTGGGATTTAACTTATAACCATAGCCAGCTTTTCATTTGACTTTTTTCTCGAAGATAAATACATTTTTTTAGAGCATAAAAATCACGTCTCCCAAAATATCAAATCCAAGTAGGTATTTTAAACATGGTGCGGTCAAAACTAAATACGTAATATCACAATAATCAATCTCTGTGCAATGCTTCGCAATAATAAAAAAAAGTTGTATTATCTTCCTTTTTTACATACCTTTTATACATATTAATTTTTTTTATATACTATGTATGTTTCTATGCGTTACGATTAGGCGTACCTATTCTTATTTTGTTATGTGCAACAGGTTTGTATACACTTAAATAATAATGCAAGCAAGCAATAAGCATATTGATGCTTATTGCTTGCTATCAATTATGTACCTATAATTTTTATAATTAATACTAAAAGACCAATAGGCGTCTATGTAAAAAAAATAGAGATAATAATTTCCATTGTGTGATTTCATTTAAATGTTAAAATTTACGAGTATGAATAATACGAAGTAATAGGGTATTTTCACAGTTTTTTTTTATTGCCGAAAAAAATAAAGTAAAAAATTACGAGAACAACGAAATTTTTATTTTATTTATATGATGATTTATAAATTTTCTACAACGATTTAAAGTATGCCATTTTTAAAATGCCGCCAAAACGATTTTTTCGCGCCGAATGTACCGTCGCTGAGCTGTGACGTCAGCCCCGTCAATAACCGCCATAAGTGAGATCTGTCAGTACCAGTTAGTACGTACGTTGCAGTTGGCTTGATTGTGAACCTCCAGATTGCTCGGTTAATATCATTATATTTGTTTCGATGTCTTCCCACTTGCGATATAAGTATTGTTTAGTACCTATGTGTACAAATACCACTGTGAATACTCCAAGTAAGGTGTTTTTAGGTTTTCCAAAGGACGAGAAAATGAGGAAAAAATGGTGTAATGCCATGAAACGAGATCCGAAAAGAAATCGAACCATTTCTTTGAAGAGCCATCTTCATTGTTGCGAAGACCATTTTAACGTAAGTTCCTATATATTAATAATATTCTAAGCATTGTAATTCTCATAATTTAAGATTAATTCAGTATAAAACGATGTGTTAATATTCCGAGCATGACAGTCAGATGACAGTTGTTTTATTTTCAAATTTTACGATTGTTATGCAAATAATGAACATATCTGCCGTAGTCATTGAGGTTTATGTAGGTATATCAATGGCTTTAGTGTACATACGTCTTTAATATTCATTTATTTATATTTCAGCTTGAAGAAGACGTCGACAACTACATGAGGGTCAGGTTTATGGGTGGTGTCATGCACTTGAAAAAGAGTGTTATTCCTCACAAATTCGAATGCCAGAAAAAAAGAATAGCCACTCCTCGACAGACGGGATTGAAGCGTTCGCACGTTGAAGTCATCAAAAACACTCTACTACAGTATAATCAAACAGAGCCACAATCACAACCTTCCACCTCGGCACTGCCAGAAGAGCTAGCTGTGACTGAACTTCTTCATGTTGCTACACAAACTTGCTCACTTAGAATACAGGACAAGGCTGTTCAAGTTAGCCTCAAATGTCAAGTTCGCAGTAAAGCAACAGTCACATCAAGGCAAAAAACTAATACAGCTTGCTCACCAGTGAAGTGGGATATCAGTTTGACGGTGGCAAGTACTTAACG
The DNA here is from genome assembly GCA_917563855.2 of Limnephilus lunatus. Taxonomy (NCBI): domain Eukaryota; kingdom Metazoa; phylum Arthropoda; class Insecta; order Trichoptera; family Limnephilidae; genus Limnephilus; species Limnephilus lunatus. The sequence continues at coordinate 63,740,224 of OU830597.1, read as the reverse complement.
TACACAAGCTGATGCGACACGTGTGAAACCTCAGGATACACAAGCTGGCACGACAAGTTTGGAACCTCAGGAATTTTCATCGGATTCAGAATTCATACCAGAGGATCTTATGTATCGTTCAAACTCACCGGATTTTGCAGGTGACAACTTTGAGAGTGAAAGTTTTAAAGCTCAAATGCGCAAGTCAAGCCTAATGGCCCTTGAAAGAAGTCCTAGGCTATGCCTAGGAATTCCAAAAGAAATGTACCATATAATTTCCATTTTGGCAAACAAAATACCCACTCCGGTAACTAATGTCTTAATAACTCTAAAGAAAATCCGCTTGGATGATTCATTTGCCATCCTATCGCTGCATTTTGGAATTTCTGTTCCATCTGTAAGCCGGATTTTTATGAGAACTGTCTTGTTAATGGACAGATTTTTAAAAAGCCTTATTGTATGGCCATCTGCAGACAAAATAAGACTTAACTTACCTATAAGTTTTAGATCAAGATATGCTAAGGTACAATCTATTATTGACTGTTTGGAAATTCAAATAAACAAACCCAATAATCCAATACACCAATCACTGACCTGGTCCGAATACAAGAGCTGTAACACACTTAAATACCTCGTTTCGTGTACTCCAGACGGATTGGTGAATTACATTTCTTGTGGCTATGGTGGACGCGCTTCAGCCGCTACCATTGTGGAGGACTGTGGATACCTGGATGCTCTTCGGCCAGGCACGTTTGTAATGGCCGACAGGGGATTCAAGAATATAAGCAATCTTCTTCAAATTCGACAGTGTGAGCTTATACGTCCCCCTAGTGTATTTACAAATGTGCTGTGTACAGCGGAAGAAGTAAAACAAGCAAAGAGGATTGCAGCGTTAAGAATCCACGTTGAACGTGTTATTAGCAGAATACGGGAATTTAACATGTGCAAAATGCATGCATCTACACACCACAATCATATCCCCTTCATGGATCAAATCATAAGGATCGTTTGCGCTCTGATTAATCTACAAAATGTTCTAATTAAAGTGTAGAGAGTACATACAGTATAAAAATATTTGTGTCCTTTTATGAATTTGAAGAAGCGCCTTACAACTCTTGTATTTGGACCAGGTCAATGATTAGCGTATTGGGTTTGTTGATTTGAATTTCCAAAAAGTCGAACTTATGGGGAAGTTAAGGTTAAACGTCACGTACGTTATAATCTACGCATTCACAGATGGCGCCAATCAAATTATTTTAGGTTTTTAATGCTTTTTGCACGTTACGCTTTAAAATATTAATGTAAATTAATTGTTCGCGACCGTACATATACAATTAGAATATAAATAAATAGTTTTGTCCATAAACAAACCCAAATCTTTCAAGAAAGGCTGAAAAAATCAATTTTGTATCGGTGACTCAATCCAATATTGTATTTTTCAGCCATTCTTGAAAGATTTGGGTTTGTTTATGGACAAAACTATTTATTTATATTCTAATTGTATTAACAAGACAGTTTTCATAAAAATAAATGGTAGATATGTTTGAACGCATATGTACATACATTTTATTTTATAGTAAATAACTACTTTGAAATTATTGTGTAATTAATTGTAATATTTGTAAATTATAATATAACCGATATCACTGTATTATTAAAAACAATGTTCTATACTGTAATATTTTCTGTTGTTTTTCTTTTACTCACCTATATAAAAAGAAGATTATATCTGCATTCTATAAATTAAAGAATGTTACTCTAAATTCAATTGAAAAGTTATATCAGTTATGAGAACTCATAAGGAATGGAGGAGTCAAGGAAGATAATTAAGGTTAAACGTCACGTAATCTATGCATTCACAGGTGGCGCCAATCAAATTATTTTAGGTTTTAAATGCTTTTTGCATGTTACGCTTAAAAATATTAAGGTAAATTAATTGTTCGCGATCGTACATATTTAATTAGAATATAATAGTTTTGTCCATAAACAAACTCAAGTCTTTCAAGAAAGGCTAAAAAATTTAATATTGGATTGAGCCACCGATACAAAATTGAATTTTCAGCCTTTCTTGAAATATTTGGGTTTGTTTATGGACAAAACTATTTATTTATATTCTAATTAAATATGTACGATCGCGAACAATTAATTTACCCTAATATTTTAAAGCGTAACCTGCAAAAATCATAAAAAACCTAAAATAATTTTATTGGCGCCATCTGTGAATGCATAGATTATAACGTACGTGACGTTTAACCTTAAATCATTTTATACATGTCATACCCATTTGTATTTAAGTTTTTAAATATGGCATTAGACCAAAACTTAGTACATTATATCAGTTATGAGAACTCATAAGGAATGGAGGAGTCAAGGAAGATAATTAAATCATTTTGTACATGTCATACCCATTTGTATTTAAGTTTTTTTTAAATATGGCATTAGACCAAAACTTAGTACATTATATCAGTTATGAGAACTCATAAGGAATGGAGGAGTCAAGGAAGATAATTAAATCATTTTATACATGTCATACCCATTTGTATTTAAGTTTTTTTAAATATGGCATTAGACCAAAACTTAGTACATTATATCAGTTATGAGAACTCATAAGGAATGGAGGAGTCAAGGAAGATAATTTAATCATTTTATACATGTCATACCCATTTGTATTTAAGTTTTTTTTTAAAATGGCATTAGACCAAAACTTTAGTACATTATATCAGTTATGAGAATTCATAACGAATGGAGGAGTCAAGGAAGATAATTAAATCATTTTATACATGTCATACCCATTTGTATTTAAGTTTTTTAAATATGGCATTAGACCAAAACTTTGTACATTTTATAATGAGATCTTTACATAACTCTTCATCGTACTTCACATGCAACTGCATTACTTTTTTAGATGTTTCAAAATCATGGTTGGCAACACAATAAAGTGCACTTGGCTTCTGAGCAAAATGCATTTGTAGTTGCATCTGTGCCATGACTTTAGGTGTAGGTTCCTTTGAATCTATCAAATAATTTTTCATCGTAGACTCCTTCGCTGGGCATTTCACTTCAACGATGAAATCTTCTCCCAAAGCATCTGGAGAGGCACCAAAAATTGGGTACTCATTACTTAAAATGAGACCACACTTTTTAAGTTTAATTTTGTTAGTAGCCTCAACCACTTTCAAAACTTGCGCTTCCAGAATTCTTCCACGCTGAATGGCTTTAGTTTCAAATACTTTAGCACCGAGGATGCTTTCCACCAGTGACCCGTCCAGTGTGCAGCAGTGAGCCGCTTCATGAAACTTTGAGGCTGTCACTCTACCATAACGTAGGTTATGCCACAGTGGACTGTCAGACTGGCCGACTGTATCATAGGCTGCCTTCTGACATGCCTCAATAGTCATTGCCTTCTTACAGAATTCAATAAATTCACTGGGCGTCGAGCCCATATTATTTTCAAAAAAATCACATTCCATGTTGTGGATTGACAAATTTTCGAGAGTTGTGGGGGGTGCATAATACTTCGTCAACTGTGTATTTATAGATGTACTAGCATCTAGCAGCTCTCTTATGAAACTCCCATCATCCTCTGGCAAATTCACACGTCCCAGGGTCCCCATGTCTTTGGCCTTAATAAACTTCAGACTTGTACCGATTCCTGCCATCTTGGAGCGTTTCCAATAACATTGGGTTGAAGTTTTTGGAGGTTCTTCACTGCGTCTGTGGAGCCATGATAAGAAAGCAAGTGCATGCTTACAGCCACCTGGAACAATGAAAAGATTCACAATCTTAGATACTTTTGTTTCAGTATGTATTATATTGTGGATCAGACTACATGAAGCTGTTGGCCGGGGGCTACCCGCTACTTTTTTTAACATTAACTACACATTTGTCGGAGGGAGAAAACATAGAAGCCGGCAAATCATTCCACAGCCGAGCAGTTGAATTTAAAGGTCGCCTGTAGAAGCAACCCTTTCTCATGTGACAAAATTTAATGTCAATAGTGTAAAATTGTTGAACGCATGTTTGGCGTGTTTCCCGACTGTGCACTGGTGCCGAAGGGATCAATGATGCTAGGTCCATCGGGGCATCTTCCAGGTAGAACAAGCAGGTCTACCTAACACATGTGCTCTAAAGATTGCGATACAAGGTCGGCAGTTGTGTGCTATCTGCAGTATCTACTGGTCCTGCACAGTACACCCAGCTGCCCAGCTTCTGAGAGGCTATTTTGACTCTGGCTTCAATGGAGCCCCCTGCCAGAGCTAATCACAGAGGTACACCAAGCATATCACTGAAGGGCATGTTGGAAAGATTGCTTCCAATTGAAGGTGAGAAGAATACACAAATTGGGAACTAACCTTGGGATGCAGGGCAATCTTCACACTTGCACGAATCTATAACCTCTAGTGCTTCATTGCAAATCAGTGTGACTGCGTAAGCCTTTGTTCTGATTTTGTGCTCCGGAGTGACTCGAGCTTTCACAGTACAAACATCGTCAATTCGTTTTACTTGGACGTATCCCACAGCACTATCTCCATAATTCTCCCGTGCTGATCTGAAATATACATAATATTGTTCATCAACACATTAATCTACCAAAACATGGCATTATTAGCAGGCGGGGGGTAATGTTTTTTTGCAGATTTGACATAACATAACAATAACAGCATAAAGATATTAACTAATTATATTCATAATTTAAAGGTAGAAACGATATTACACCCTTTGTGTATAGTTGTAAGGAGGACATCTATACAATAATAAGTAAATTTACTTTGAGAATGGCCAAAGTTTTACAAAGCATCTTACGAAATGGAGGTTAGGTGACCGAACTGTCACTTGTTTCAATTTCAATAAAGGGCCAAAATAAACACTATTTTGTGCGCATGTTTACAAAATGTTCAAGTATATGTATAGGATTAGAGTTACACAATATGTTTTTCTTACCTGGTTGCCTTAAAACCTCTGAATTCAGCACTTAGAAAATTACTGTTACCAGCAATAAAAGATGCCATCATTATAGCATCTACTTTGGGCAAATTGTCGGACTGCGCCCGTAAAAAACCGCTGTCAGTCATTATAACAACACTATATTATATTAAACTATTATAAAATAACACAAAAGTCTAAAAAAATTAAACAAAACAGTTGAAAACAGGCGATAACAACAAACAATGTTTTAACTCCTAACAAAAAGATGACAATGAGCAAATCAGCCGGTAATGGATGACGGGTGTGACGTCATGATTCTATGAACCAATAATGGGCCGTTTCTGGATGAACAATATTTGGCTGCTTTTGAAATCAATAATTATGGATGAAAATATTAAAATTGTTCATTTTGAGTATGATAATCGTAATCAGAAAAATAAACTTTAAATCTTCCACATATTTTTAACAGTATCCCCAGTTTGTGAAAATACCCTATTACAAATATGTGTTATCATGTAGCGTTTTTTTCTGAAATAATTATGAAATACTTTACATAGTGTTTCTGGTGCCGTTAAATGGTTTCGGTTTCAGTCTATATTTGGTATTTCTGATGGTTCCGCGACTTTTCATCCCTTGAAAAAATATCCCCGACAAAAAATCCTACCGACAAAAAATCCCCCAACAAAATTTCGACTAAAACCTAACCTAACCTTACATAACCTAACCTAACCTATCCTACCCTATCCTAACCTTACCTAACCTAACCTGTCGAAAAAATGTAACAAAAATAATACAGACATTAACAAATTATTGTTATCTGTATTATTTTTGTCCCATTTTACTGGTTTTAACAATAATTTTTTTGTCTTCACAGGATGTTTGTATTATTTTTGTCCCATGATTGGATAGGCGAGGATATGTTAGGTTAGGTTAAGTTTTAGTAGATATTTTGTTGGGGGATGTTTTGTCCGTAGGATATTTTGTCGGAGAATATTTTGTTGGGGATATTTTGTCGCAGGATAAAAACGCGAATTACCATTTCTGATCTCCCTATGTTTCATATCCAGCTTTTTATTATATTATTCTTACTAACCAGTGGGCGTTTTTATCGTCGTGGAGATACGTTTAGAGGCTTTAAAGAGACTTTAGGGGTTACTTAAAAATATTTTTTGTTTAATTACCTATGTAAAAATTTATTTTACAAATATCCAAAATATACCTACATGAATATTTAGGTTAGGTATTTGCTATTAGGTATTTATTTGTTGAAAGTCTCAATAGGTTGGTACCTATTATTCACTGGAGTTCCTAATTCATCAAACTTGCTATTAATCGCATTGCTTTGAACTGGCAGGATGTTATAAATGTGAAAAGCAAAGTTTTGTACCCGGAACAGGATAATAATTCTGTAATGTTCAGAAACTTTACCGGGAATACACCGGCACCATAGTTCCGGCGGTGACTATATTCCTGGAAAGTGGTGGGTAGGTATATTTGCAATTGAACGTAGTTATGCAGATAGTAGCCAGACACAAATACCTTAAATAAAAAAAAAATATTGTAACTTGTATGCAGGTTTTTGGAGATATTGGTATTTTTTCAGGTTTTCACATACACATTAGTGAATGTAGACTTTGTAATCAACTGTGTAACCTTATTATGCAAAATATGCATTAGATCTAAAGAAACACTAAATAAAAAGTATCCACATAAAGACTACTCTGCTCTTTGCCATTCATTAATTTAACATGTTCAGCATTATAAAACTGTACTGAAAAAATGCCGTACTCAAATTTAAAGAAAAATATGAGTACCTTGCTGACCAACACACCTACACTATAAGGACGAAATCATCAAATCTACTAAACATTCCAAAATAAATAAATAAACATCTTTTGGCCAGAAAAACCATAATTTCCTTGCTACAAAATTATTTAATGCCATTCCAATTGAAATTAAAAACACCATGGAGATACAAAAGTTTGAAAGAGACATCAAATTATGGCTAACTCAACACGAAGATATTGGAAACATTAAAATTATGAAGTAACAACGCAACCTACAGACAACAACATAAACACTTTATAGTTTATTTGTTTTTATGTTGTGGAAACGAACAAACTAGATGATGAGGAAATCATGAACACCCATACAACTTACAGTCCACCTCGGAACAGGAATACCTAGTGAGGAAGTATTTTTGCTTTTTTTACCTTACTTTATGTTTTCGAATTAAAAAAATTAAAAAAAACTTAATCAAGCCCCGTGAAAATTTTCTGTAGTTAGGTCAAATAGTCATTGGTCAAATGTTAGGTACATTGTTGAAATCAACCAGTTTACTCTGGTTGTTTTGTGGTAAATATGTTTAGAGAAATAGCCACATTAAAAGTGTTTTGAGTGCAGTGGACGCTTTCTGCACGTTTTCAAACGTTGTTTTTCGCAATCAACAAATATTTTGGATTACCATGATTTTTTGCTATGAAAGTAGCCTTGCTGGTTTTAGTGGAACCATAGAGTTGACCTTACTCTGTCAGATGAGAACAATATCTTATTTTTGTCAAAATTATCGACTGGCGGTTTTTTACATAACTATGAACGTTCAATTTTACATATTGTTTTTTTCAGGTTACATTGTATACATAAACATAGATTTGGGCATATTACTAATACTTTTGTGGGTGCTTCATTTTCATTTTCATTGGGCGGCGTTGTTTGAGAGCGGTATTGGAGCGTATTGTTGGAAGGAATAGGGTATGTTTGGTTTGATATAAGATTATATTGAAATTACAAGATTCTAAACGTAATTTTCTTATGGTATTTAAAAATCTAAATGAATGGCGACCATGGGGGTTATCGCAATTAGTTGAACACCCACTCGTATTGAATATGTACCGCAGATACTTTAATAGTAAACAACTACTAATCATGCGCAAATCGCAAGTGCGTCTCACGGTTGAATTTGGCAGCCACCTCTGGTCTGGATTCCCAAAATACTTGGAAAAAAACCTTAACTTTGTGCAGAAACGGGGGATCCGTTTGATAGTTTCTTCTTTCTTAACAAACGGATTGCAATCTTTATAGTACAGACTGTAGGAATGCTATCATTGTTCTACCGATGTTTCATTGGAAGATGTTTCGAGGAACTAGCGTCATTGATTCCTTCGGCACCGGTGCACAGTCCGAAAACAGTCCGAGAACGGGTCGTTTCTGCAACTATTTCTTAAGTTAAACAGCTCGGCTATGGAACGATTTGCCGGCCGCTGTATTTTCAAGACCTATGTTCACTTATTCCTCTCCTTAAAAAGACCCTCCCCACAGCATCCCCAAAGATAAATAAGCCCAGAGGCGTTAGTGTAAAAAAAAATCAATGTTACTGAGCAGGCATTTCATCATTCTATTTATAGCTTATCCATAGGATAACGTATGTTTTCTATTTACGACTTATTTTTTTATTATGTCGGAGTTAACTATTCGGTACTCGAACCTATAAATAATAAACATACAAGCATATCTAATAATTTGGCCGCGTTTTATAACTATTGCGAGTATTTTACTTTTAATAATATTCGTTTTGGGATGATAAGCTATCCGAAGGGTGGTGAAACACAAATGCAACAAATAATACGTACTTACACAATAAGATCTATTTGATGGACATATATATATGGGTGTAGGTACTTAAATCTAGGGTGCAAAGTGACTCGGTATTTCAAGTGTTTTATTCACCCGGTTCAATAAAATCACAAAAAGGGTTTTTCGGCGTTTTATGAGGTTATACTACTATTATTACCACTACTAGTATTAAATCGTTTAAGAACATACCTGAGAGCTTTAATATGCGGTCCGTCATAATTTACCCATAAAAACATAATATAAGATTATTAGCATTCCTTGACAGGGTACACTTTAAGAGGTGTCCCACTGAGCAACCCTTTTCCAGACCCCCCCCCTCTACCCCCTTCCCTCGACCCCATCCCGCCCCCGCCCATGGACCTTGCCTGTGTGTACTGTGTATCTCGTAATCGTGGAAATAATAGAGTGCTTAATGCAAATGCGGCGTTCTATAGCATCTTTTAACAAAAGCTCCGCGAAGAATTGTTTTAAGCGATTGTACGCGAACTTTGTGCCCGAAGAAAGAGTTCCCGCCCGAGTTGCAATCCATTTGCATATTTAAACTCTGGAAAGTGAATGCAATTTTATTCTCTTTGACCGTCTTTGTGAAGATAAACACTTCGTAATGATTTAATTGATTGAAATTTTCCACTCGGCCAATAAAAAAATCAGTCAATTTGTAATTTGGATTAATTAAATCAGACACCAAGCATTTCATCATCAAACAAAACAGATAAAACATCAACGTTTTTATTAAAACATGTCTACAAGTATGTATTTTTATTGGTACGATGTTGATTATCTTTTATTTCATTTTTTTAAATATGAATAGACCTAGCTGCTCCCCTTGAGCCAGTGAGACTATTGCATCCTTAATTGAGGTATGTTATGAGGCTGATGGTAGGTGGGGGGGAAGAAGATGGGGAAGAGCTAGGTGGGAAGGTACTTGGCTATTCAGATCCGGTCACCAAATACCATAAAAAGCAACGTTTCAATTCTGAACGGTTGTCTTATACCAGGGCGATAAATATATTTGTATTGTTGTTATTATTTTTATTTTTGTTGTAAACTGCCTACATTATAAATTTTCTAGGAGTTTCTAGTGAGACAGGCACAGCGCATCACCAATGTAATCTTTATAATAATTTTTTTTTTAGGTTGCATAAAGTGCTAATAATAACTGGTGTTGATACAAAAAATCCGTTTACAAGTGTAATAAATTCTAAGTTATAATCACTTTTAGTATTGACCAGTGTAACGGAGGTAAGACGACCTGAGGAACAATAGTCGATATCTGAAGGCCTTTGTTGTAACTCGGTTTTCAACAGCGTCCCGTGCTGAAATTTTGAATATTTTGATGGTTCAATTGGTTCTGTGTCACAGTAAGTAAGTATGTATACCCATCCAGGGAAAGTAGTATTTTGCTGCCCAAACAAAAAAAATATTTCTCTACCGTACGCCAGCTATTTCGGTGTTTCAATACAAATTCACACTGGCGATTTACATCGTAAGGGTGTAAATGGCAGTTCTGGCACATATCGTTCGTACACCGATAGATGCTAATGGCAGCCGTTGGGTTAACGGCAAGACTTTTCTCGGTGCAAAAGAGTACGATTACAACTTCTTTATTCCATTTATTAATATTATTGATTGTAGTGGCTGCATTCAGCCATCACCACTACACCCCGTCAAACAATTATATGAAATGTTTTAGCCCAAATTCTTTGGATCCGAAAATCCGACGGGATTATGCGAGGTAAGATAAGCAGTACGTATATTAACACACTCTGGTATGTTCTCCAAGATTGTAGAGTTGTAGAGCAACCATAAAGGTGCCGGTAAACAAGAAAGATAAATTGCCTATTATTGCATATTGCCGAACAATTATCTTGGCCATCAATGGTCCTGCAGGGCAAGGTGTTGGCCGTATATGCTGTATTGTCCCCTGGAGATTGCCTTAATGTAGGTAATAGACAAATTAACGACCCAAAAAAAACCTTCAATAACTCCACCAAGCTTATATAAACTTGACAAAAAAATATTATTAATCGCAATCGATTGATATATGATAATATGACACTTTTAGTAAGGGGTAGGTGGCAAAGAGAGACTATTAAATATACGTAACAGAGCGAGAAGGACATAGATTTCGTCTGGCAACATTGTCGTAATATCGCTAGGGGAGCGACCTTAATTTTAATAGGGCAATAAGTCGTCAAGAATAAGCAATACATGATACTCATATCCAACACTACGAAAATCTTGAAGGAAATACTTTGCCGACAAGAAATTGATGTAAAAATTTGCAGCTTTACCAGAGCCTCAGCAGATTAAATGTAAGATTCGATGCTGATCTTCACGTGCTTTAAATTAGTCTCCCACATAAAAAAAATGAAATGTCGCCATTGGGTATTTTTTTGTCAATTTATCATAAGGTGTTTTACGATTGAGTTCTTTGTTATATGGATCCCAGATTCACTCGATGAAAGTGCAATCTATAATTCCAGTGAATTTCTCTTTTGCATCCGCAACTTTCTTTCCGCGGTCATAAATACGGAAAGATGCAGAAATTTTCTGTGGGCTATAAACCGCCTTACCGCACTAATATGAGCTAAGTTTGGCAGTCTTCGACGGCTTTCCATTAGTAATAAATAATGCAAAATTATATGTTTATTTTAAGTTGTTCTAGCATCTAAAACCCACGACGACATATTGTCTATATTGACCCGTAATTAAAAGCAAATTGTTGAAATCATTAATTTGGTAAACGGCATCCAAATGGAAGATGCAATTATTTACTTAATGGTTACGAAATAAGAATTTTAAAAAAATGTATTTAAATATTGACTGTAACCATGAGCTATATTAAACGCGAATTTGTTTATTTCATGATACAAAGTTTTATTTACAAATTTAACGGCTATTTCTAATTTACAATTTACCCTTCGACGTATTGACTTTATTGTTAATTTTTTACATTAGATCTAATAACATCTGGTGAATGTTGTCTCTTTCCATGTTGATATTAAAGTAGGTACCTACCTTTCCCCTAGTCTTTAATATACCTTAACGATGAAAAGTATTATTTTTTATTCACACCTGCCTAAATCACGAAAATCTTTCTGGAAAATCGTGATTGTGCTAAAAAGTATCAAAACTTGAAAATGTGCTACGTTTTCTTCATAGTTTGTAAGGTTGAGTAAGGTCACTTTAAGATGTTTTTTTCCTTAGCCACGTATTCCCGACCTTCAGACGTGATTGAGAACCTATTAGGTATGTCCGGGTGGATCACCAGATTCTGGCATAAATATTCAAAATGAAACTTGAATTTATCATATTCTTTCTTGTATTTTTGTTGTTTTTTTTTTAAAGGTCAAGAACGTTATACAGAATATTGCGGCATAATAGACGCACTTAAATTTTGACGCATTAGCTCGAATTGATATTAATACTTTATGGAGTACAATTATGAAATTTCATAGATTAGTGGCAATGTAAATTATTATTATTTTATTTTTTTTTTAAATATTTATTTTTAAAATATTACATGGTTAATACATTATATAAAGTTTTTATTTCAAGAATACATTGTTTATTACGTTTACACCTTTTTTTAGGAGCAAAGCTCGTGACAAAAAAGGCGGAGAACACGAATGTAGTTAAAAAAAAAAAAAAAAATTACTAATGGTAAAGTAACACATATTTTTTTATATACACGAGTATAAAATTAAAAATAGGTAATATAATTAACAGTAGGCTATAAAAATCATTTATATTATATAATATGTCTATATATTTTTATATAGTATATGTATGAAACATATAAAAGAAGTAATGTAACACAAAGAAGAGGACGAGATAAAAAATAAGAAATGATGAAGATAAAGAAAGAAAAAGGATAACTGATATTACAAGTTGAGTTGAGAAATATAGTATTTAAAAAGATGAAGTGATTGTAATAAGCTATATATAAAGAGCTTTTATAGATTTTTTGAATTTTTTATAATTTTTTTCCAATCTTAAGTTAGCTGGTAATTGGTTAAACCATTTAACTCCAATATATTTATAGTATTTTTGGGCTGTGGTGGTGTTACAGCGTGGGAGAGTCATAGTGCCGATAATATGTGTTCTAATGCTGTTAGAAAAAGGAGTAAAGTTCTCATTATTGAGGCAATCTTTGTGTATTTGTAAGATTGTGATTTTTTTGTAGATAACATGAAGTGAATGTACTTTAAAATCTTTAAATAGTTTGACGGTGGGGTAATCGTATGGCCTTTTTAAAATTATTTTTATGATTATTCTTTGAATGATTTCCAATGGTAAAAGAGAAGTTTCAATACATGAAAATACCTGATCACGTATTGTACCGAGCAATAATAAGGACCCCAACTAATTTTGAGACAGCCCCCCCCCCCAAGGCACGCCACGCCTTGGAGGGGCCCTGCATACGCTTCTGGTAGACTGCAGTCACTACCGTCTTGTCGGTGGCCACTAGCTACTTCCTGGCTCCGGGCCGGCGAATCCATTCATTCATTGCTCCAGGAACATTATCGATATGCTGTTGTATATTCTATATCAAAATATAATTCCACAGGCGTTAATTTATCGGATTCTGGGTCGTTCCATCGAGCTGTTTCGATAATGTCACCATGTCCCACGCGTATTAAGTTCTTACGGAATTCAGCAAACAATGTTTTTTTACATTGTTGCTGCATTGGGAGAGTCATATTGAACACTGTACTGACACTTTCCCTTTGCGGTTCAATATTACCATGGCCCAAGAGATCGTCATTGAAGTAAAATAAAATATTTCATACCTTTAATTACCTACTTTAGGCCGGTTACAGTGCTCGGCCGACCGACGGTTGGTGCGTACGTCGGTCACCCTTGTCATTTGTATGAAAATTCATAAACCGTTCAGTGCAGGACCGACCGTGCGAGAACCGCCGGTCGAGGGCGTGCGCATGCGGACCGTCGCGCGTCGGTCGACCGACGGGCTAGACAGGTCGGTGGACCGATCGTACGGATGTCTGTATCATCGTCGTTTCTGTTCCTAATACGTCTACGAAGATAATAAGCAGCAATTAAACTATTCATAAACGCGTCCATTTTGCGTACGACTTCCGGTCAGCTTGTTGGCCAAGCGTGAACTGACGGTACGGACCGACGGTCGGTCGGTGGTATGCGATCATCAGGACCGACCGTACGAACGCGTATCGTCAGGACCGACCGTATGGACCGACCGTCGGTCATGCACTGTAAGAGCCCGTTCACACTTCCGTCGTAATAACGGAGGTGGGTTCCGTCGTTATGACGGAAGCCCTAGGCCCCTGTTCACACTTCCGTTTTCAAGACGGATCCTACTCTACGAAAACAACGACCAAAACATTTTATCATTCTTCAGTAGACGGTCGTGCGCACTGCGCAATGCGCAATGCGCAATGCGCAATGCGCAATGCGCAATGCAAATATTGCAAATTTTACTATTATAAAAGTTCCTCTTAGTTTGGGCCGTAAAAGGCCGACAGCAAAAACTTTCCCTTGGGGCTGCCATAAATAGTTATAGGTGCTATTTGAAATGTACACATACCTACTTAAAAAAACAATTTAAATAATAAACTTTTTCTTCAAATCGGGAATGTATTGATGTAATACCAGCCATAAAATTACTTCAGGGGTCGGACCTTATTTGTTCAAACCGTGGGAGAATATTTTGTTTGCATACTTGAAAAGGAGAAAGTACGCGAAAATCATCCAGCAATTATTATAACTAAAATGACTAAAAAACATGAATGATATGACTAAATATTTTCTTGAGATTAAATAGAAAAAATCGCATTCTGGAACGAACATGTATATTATATAATAATATTATAAACGCCAAACGCGCGCCCCATAAAAACACAGTTTGCCTGCTCGCTTGCGTCTGGGAGCGGGCGGTGGTGAAGTGTGAAGCGGGGTGTGGCGGGTTCAAAACGGATCCGTCGTCCCGCCGTATAGTGTGAACAGCTCCATTGAAATGTATGAGCCAGCGCGTTCCTTTCCGGCTTCACGACGGACACTCTGCGTAGGCGAACTCTCCGGCAAAAAATGACGGATCCGTCTTCACGCCGGATCCGGCAAGTGTGAACAGCTCCATAGAGCCACTACAGCGGCTAGGGCCTCCGTCGTAATGACGGAACCCACCTCCGTTATTACGACGGAAGTGTGAACGGGCTCTAACCGGCCTTAAAATTGATCCTCGTATCTTTAGCTAAGTCCACTATCTGTTATGGAATTACTTCTTGGGGACATTCTTGTAAACACTTGGGGACAAGTTGTTACATCCGAACACTTCAAAAATGCTTTACAAAGTTATTAATCTGTTAATGCACGTAGACGTAACATTAATTAATATACAAGTCTCAGAATGTTAACCTGTTAGGGGATTTTTTTATAGTATTGTAAGTCAACATATATTATATTGTCCAATTACTAGAATAGGGAAAGAGTTTACCATAAAAAAACGAGTGTGCTTTAGACCACACGACCGAAGTAAAACTTCACTAACTTATGTCGTCCATTAACAATATAACAATAACAGGAATAAAAATATCCCCATCCCCTCAACATCCCCATCAACTCAACTATCAACTCTCAACTCTCAACTCTCAACTCTCAACTCTCAACTCTCAACTCTCAACTCTCAACTCTCAACTCTCAACTCTCAACTCTCAACTCTCAACTCTCAACTCTCGACTCTCGACTCTCAACTCTCAACTCTCAACTCTCAACTCTCAACTCAACTCAACTCAACTCAATTCAACTCAACTCAACTCAACTCAACTCAACTCAACTCAATTCAACTCAAAACTCATATCATTGATTAGCGTTTCATATTGATTAGCGTGTCACATTTTTTCGTAACGTTTCATAACCTATTCATCATTTTACCCCCAAGTGTAAGCGTAAAGAAGTTTTACTTCAAAAAATTTCAGGATTCCATGGGATCATCCAGAAAACGACTTAAATTCGCGTAGGCATAGTGCACAGAATAGTATAACAAAGCGCGATGATTAATTCGGTACATTTTAGAGAATTTGTTCTCGCGATTCGCTAAATATTTTTTGATTACCCATTTATCTATTTAATTTTAGAACTGCAATAACTGATGTGAAGCATAAAGGATTTATAGAGCTAATTTGACATACTATTTTTGTCAGTTATCGCATCTTGTTCTTGGGCTAGACTCTGGGTATTTATATTTGATTTTAGGTTGGTGTATACTATAGCATCCCTTATATAAAAAGTCACCGACCGCCACTGCTACATGTAGGTTGTCAATTAATGGTAAAGTAAAAATTGGTTTCGTTTTATTATTTGGAATAAAAGAGCTTTCGATTGAATTACAAAAAAGAAAGAAATCCGACGAAATGTTTCCTTCTTTCGATGTCCTCCCTTTCTCCCGTATGAAAAAAAGTTTGTTACACCGATTAGTTTTCCTAAAACTAAGTAAATTATGTAAGTAATGAGTAGAAGTAATTATGTCCATGCCTTCATGACCTGCGGCTATAAATAACTACAACGTGTTTTAGAATTTCTCCAAAGCGTCAAGTTTATTTGTAGTCACGAAGAATGTCATCTCCATTTCCTGTTCTTCTCTTCCTGCGGTCTTTCCTATTCTCTTCCAGAAACTTAGTTGCAGGGGTTAGAATAGAAGAGAATTTTGACTTGGGAGCGGTTACATTGTGTTTTATGAAGAGCGTCGGAATTTAAAGTCCATTCCCGTAAATAATTCTAATTTCATAAACCCATTTACTATGACCCAGTTTGAGGAAACGCTGTTTCTGCAATCTGATGATAACCCTCTGAAAACTAATATTGTAGTAGGTACTGTAATGCAGTATTTAAAACGGTGTTAAAATATATAATCCACATAAAGATTTGGGAGAATATTACTTATGAGGACACAAATGTTAGGTACAATGTAGTTATAATATGTAACCGTTTTATAGTATTCAAAATAAATTTGTTCAGTGGTAAGTAGTAAGACATAAAAAAAGTGTTTAAACCTAGAAGCAAAAGATTTTCTATTCGAGAGTGGATACATATTTATTTTCGTAGCTTAAGCAGGAAGTATTTATGCGTATTGAATTCTATAAATACTTTTCAGAGTTCATTTTTTTGTAAACGCTAAATTGATTTATTAGAAGGTCATCTTGTTTTAAATAACGAGTTTTCCTTTTAAAGAATATTGATAAGTTATCCTATGCAATCAGTTTTAAAAATACCTTATGTAGCTTGTACGAAGGTTTATTTTAGGACATTATGCAAGGTTCATGGAAATAATTTTATTAAGGCAATTTTTTATTTAATCATCATTAATTACACGATTACACGATTACGATTTATTATTTTAATACATTACGATAATAATAAATCGCTCAGCGATATTACATTACAGGAAAATCCTCATGAACAGAATTTCTCATCTTTTCAACTCGATTGCTCATGCCCTGGGGAGTGGAGAATAAATGCATTTTGAAATAAAGTGTAACATATTGTGCAGGTTTTCTGAGAAATTCTTCATAAACCTACAATTACCTAGTAGTCTCTTAAGAGACTATGAAATTCTCTTCAAGCGCTAAGAAGAACACGATTTTATTATACCTCGTTTACGGAAGTAAGTTTTCTACTTCTACTACTTGCACTTCCTTCAATTTGGATGTTCATTAACAAGTTTAATTTCCACGCTTTTATCTTAAGTATAAACGCTTTATATAAGTTTTGCTACGCTTCTGATAAATAGGCATGTGAATAAAGCATTTTGTAATTCCATTTATGAGGCAACGTCCAATGGTAATTTAAAATGAAAAAGTTTTCTCTTGTCTAGCTTTATTTATTAAATGACTTCTATCTTGCGGTATATAATACACATCTTTTTTGCTACTGTTATCACATTAATCAAACTTTATAGGTCAAATCGAGCAGTTTACTATGATCAATCTTTTCGTGTAACTGGCCCTCTCATTTGGAATAAACTTTCCTCAGCTCTTACTAATATTCAGAACTTGGTGGAATTTAGATGGGCTTTAAAAACAAACCTTTTTATAAAAATCATACGTTTCATTGGTTTAAACTTCTTTTCAATATACTCTACTAAGCCATGGTCCTCAAGTTTCCGGTAGTTGTTTGGTTTCGATTACCTCCTTACTATAATTTTATATGCACTCCGAATTTTTCTTGTTTCTTAACGTAAACTGCCTCCTATTCTTTATTATATTTTAGTTCTAATGATTCTTCTTTAATGGCACCGTCCTTGGTTATCATTATTTATTGTCCTGTGCCAAAACAGCACCGTTTTTGTTAATTTTGTTCTCTTGGCATTGCTTTGTATACACTGTATCTTATTTGTTTAACATTATTTAATCAATTTTTGTAAGGACTCGTAAGGAACACTGTAGGATAACTTTTAAGTTTATTATTATTAAGCACACTTATATTATATTTTCTTATCGATATAGAGAAATAACACAAAACTGCGCTATTATATACTACATTATTATTTTTTTTAAAACATATTTTGTAAAACCAAATTACCTCCACATCCACTTTAAAAATTATATCGATAAACAAGTGTAAATAAAATTAGGAAAAAAGACTAACTAATTGTGCCCGTATGTAGGTATGTTCATGGTTAAAAGTGTTATGTCTTTTAGAAGTAGTTGGTGCTTTCATCTTTTCGAGCAAGAAAAAATCTTATAGGTACACCGAAATATTAAAGGAGTTCCTAACTCGGATAACTCAAATAATATTACGTTGGGTGTAACCTCCCTTCTTCGGATATTCTTGTTTTGTCATTACATATTTGCTGACTGCTCTTTTTTGCCATCAAATTTGTAACTTGTATGCTCGACGAACTTAAATAAAATATATAATATACTCAATATAGGAATGTATTGTTGGAGAGGGGAGTTATATTTTTGATGTAAACAGTTTTTTTCTTTCAGTAAAAATGAAATGTGTAGGTAGGTAAACAAATGTTGTTTTGGCATTTTTAGTGGATGATTTCAGGTAGTCGGAGGCCATTCAGAACGCGAGGTATGGGTATTAAATAACTAGACTGACGCTTTTAAAATCTTTTTATTTTGATTTCATACATATTTATTTATTATCACCTTCAATAATTATTCATCAGCTTTCAGATTACACTACGTAATACTAAAAGTAGGGATTTATTTCAGTGTAGAAATTCTGAGACCCACTACCATATATATTCCTCTTTACCGAGAACCAGAATACTAATGGAGGGAAAGAATTATACTAATTCAGTGGACATCTTCAATTTGTCACTAAACAATAAAAAATGTTGTTTCTGAAGCAGTTCATTTATCTACAGTAAATACTGTATAATTTTTACTATCCATATGTAAAATTCCCATCGCCGTGCACCGCAGAGGGAGGAATGAATTCATAGGTGCGTCACACCTAGACACACTGACCCCCATATCCCTCGTACCATTTTCCTTCCCAGAACTTCCTCACCTTCCTTTCTTAAAAAAAACCTCTACACAGCATCCCCAAAGGTGAAATAGGCCCGAAGTGTTTCCGTCTGGTCTTTCTGTGTGGAGCTATTGAAAAAAAATTAAAATGTTTATTGGGTTAACTGTAAAATATGATTTACTCATAAGCTAACTTTTATGCTTAGGAATTTTTTAATTTTAAAATTCGAATTTTCATCCAAACGTCGAGCCGATGGGAGTCGGTGGAATGAGGGATGGTAAAAGGGATGAGAATGGAGGTTGCAGTTGATAGAGAAAAGGTTTGGGTGCCGGGGGAGCAGAAGAGGCCAGCAGATGTTCTGGTGGAGCAAAAAATAGTCGCCAAATCGACCTGAGCGTTATCGTTATACCGCCAGCTTTCTCCGCTCTTATTTTCATAAAGTAAAGTGCACACATGTAATTTGTCGGATAAAAGATATAGCAACGTTTACAGGACGTAGATTTTTGTGGTTTCATCTTTCAATGCCTTAGTTTTTTTTTATTTTTTTACATTAGCACAGGAGGCCCTGAGAAAGAATTTCTCTTTGAAAGAATCTGTGTCATCTTTGGGGATTCTGGGTGTGTATGGTATTTTTGGGAAAATGAAGAAGAGGGAGCTCTTGGTAGGAAAAACACATAAACAGAAAATAAATTCCTTAATACGAATTTGCCCCTGGAGAAGGCGTACGGATTGCCCCGTAGGTCAAAAATAAAAGATTTTTACCGACACATAAATATGCAGAAAAATCCACAAAATATATACATTATTATTATCTTGATTGTAGTCACTTACCATTGAGAATTTAACGGTTCACTAAAGCACGAAACATCCAACAACATCGACAAAATATTTACTTTGAGCATGCGAAAACACATTACGCCCTCTCGTGACGCTCGCAGCGGCCGCAATGGCTGCTAACTTCGTGGACAACTGACGGTCGCCCGCGCCTACCCACACCCGAAAAGCTAAATAAATGCGCTGTTTTAACAAGCTGTAGGAATGACTGTATGAAGCTTCCCCGTGTATGAATGGTGCCAATCTTCCCCTACGTCCAGGAGTGACGGATGTATTTTTATTTATTTATTTATTCTTAGTATATTTACATTACAAAGTTATAGTATATTGTCCTCCACACTAGGAGTTCACCTGTATTGTAGAGGACATTTTTCAGTTGTAAATTATAAAATGTAAGTAGTATATTATTCTATAAATTATATAAAATTATCAAATTATTATTAATACTAACTAACAAATTATTATATTCAGTAAATTATAAAATTTAAGTAATAAAGGACATTTTTCAGTCGTAAATTATAAATTATAAAATGTAAGTAGTAAAACAAAAACAAACAGTGTTTTTAGTTAATATAAAGAAGAAACAATAAAAATCAAAATATACAGAAACAATAAAATTAAAATATAAAATCGTGAATATAAAATATGAATCCATCCCTCCCACTTCGGTGCTAGATGATGAGTTGGGAAGGGTTACCATTTAGAAACTTGAAAAGTCCTGGCAAAAAGCCTGAAGTTCAAAAAAAGTCCGGACATTTTAATCACATAATGCAAATATCAGGTACGCACTTCATAACATCAAAACTATGAGCTGCGAAGAATTCTTTACGAAAACTTTGAATAAACGGGAGCTGATCCGTCAAGTTTCTAGCGCTGAAAAATATTAAGATTTATATATTTGTCAAAAACAAATGTTTAGTTTTGAAGAAGATATTTTATGTTTGAACTTGTTGATTGTTTGCAAATTTATTGTTTGATCTCCATGAGTTGGTTTTTAAAGAATATTTATATTTTGTTTTTAGATGAGTGGGAAATTAATAAAGATTAAAGACTTATTTGATATTACTTACGTAAGTTTTATTACTCGTATTCCATCTAAACCAAAAAATCCGGACAAATTAAAGGGCTGGACAAAGTTCGGACAAACGGCTAGAAGTCCGGACATGTCCGGATTAATTCGGACGGATGGTAACCCTAGTCGGGAGAGCCCGGCTGGAGAAATCAAAGATCTCCCAGGTCTCACCCGATCCGTCCCTCCAAGCAGTAGCTGGCAATAGGCTAAGACCTAGACAAACCTCACTCCATGAACCCGGGCACCCATGATAAGTCACCAAACATAGCGAACCTCTTGGTGTGACAGAGATTTATATTTTTTTTCTAGATGAGTGGGAAATTAATAAAGATTAAAGTAAAAATAAAATTAAATAATTTGATATTACTTATGTAAATTTTATTACTCATATTCCATCTAAACCACAAAATCCGGACAAATTAAAGGGTCGGACAAAAGCCTAAATCTCCGGACATGTCCAAATTAATCCGGACGGATGGTAACTCTAGTTCGGAGAGCCCGGCTGGAGAAATATGAAAGATCTCACAGATCTCACCCGATCCGGCTCTCCGAACAGTAGCTGGCAATAGGCCAAGTCCGAGACAAACCTCACTCCATGAACCTGGGCACCCATGATAAGTCACCAAACATAGCGAACCTCTTGGGATGACCTATGGCAGAGGTGTTGGTTATCCAAAAAATGGTCCCAGTGCGTCGGTACCCATACCCGCCTCCCGAATTAAAATTAGTTGTTACTCTTAAGAAACTTTTTATCATAATTTAAAAGAAAGACAAAAAATATTCCCGGGTTACGAATAACCTGACAACATTTGAATATCTCTTAAGTAACCACACTAAGCAGAAAATGTTGCTTGTGTCATGATGGAGGACTTATCCAGCCGAGGAATAACACACGACGTCTGGCTGGGACCTAAACGCGATGCCAACTCTGCCACTGACCGATCTTTACATACATTAAATGCATACTAATTTTTTGTAATGTTTTTATATATTTATCAGCGAAAACATATTTTATTTTAGCACTCTTTCTTTTTTTATGTAATTTTGTAAAGCTGGTTGTTGTCCAAATGAAGATATTATTATTATTTTATTAACCACTAAACCATAAAATTGATTCATAATCATTTTCTATTTTATGATTATATATACTCTAATAGAAAATCTTTTGTAAAAAATTGTTTTGGAGTGCATTTTTTAACAAGATGGACAATCAACATAATACAATACATCAAATCATGACACATCCTGTAAACAAAATTGTATATCACCTCGTTTGATAGAAAATTTTTGGGCATGCTCGGAATGAACCATCTGCGGATCTGAAGGAATTAAAAATGTTTGCTACAGATTTCATCAGATTTATTTGTGGATGGTTTTAAAACTCCGCTATCACGGAGAGCATTTATTTCTACATTCCCTTTGAATATCTCCGTCCCCTACAGCATAAACTATACTATCTCCCAGCCTGTGGTGAGCAGAACAGTCTTACAGCTGAACAGAATCAATCCGGAAAACGCATATTTATCATAAATGAAGCTACCGTTAACAGTCGATTACAATTCGTGAGAATATTATTCTGATTCAAATTCCTCTATATCTCTCCACGCATTATTTTTCTTTTTATTATTATTACTCATACAAAAACCGTTCTCATCTATGGACCATCCGATATTCTATGGACTTACGTAATATAAATTATAACCATGAAATAATGAAATTGAATACGCCTTACCACTAGAATTATAAACTACTGTGTACGTCTTAATAAACAAGTAAACAAATGAGGACTAAACTTCTTTTAAATAAGTTACTTAATCTTAATAATTATGGAAATAGGCATAAAAAAGATTCAAGGTTTTTAAATGTTTATCAAAATAGACCTCTTCCCCCCTGGTGCGTCGTCACACATTTTGCAATTTTACATCTAAAAATAATCAAAACAGTAGTTCAAATTTTTTTCATGCGATCTCACAGAGCTGATACCCCCCCCCCCCCCCCCCCCCCCCCCCCCCCCCCCATACCCCTTGTGTGACATTTTAACACTTCTCTACTCCTCCCTCCCCCCCAATTAAGGTGTGACATATATTTTCAGTTACAGTTTTCATTTTGGAGTGCGATATAAGCTTCGTTTAAATTTTTGTCATATTAATATTGTTAAATCACGGTGTATTATAATTGTATTATTATTTGTGAAGCTGAAAGCATTTATAAAATTCGTGACTCAAGATCATACTGCCTTTCAAAATCAAATATACGCCACAGGATCAGACTGCCATTCAAAAACAATTACATTATCAATTATACACCTCCAATTATATGTCTTTCTAAACAAATATATACGTTAGGATTAGATTCTCTTTCACAAACAAATATATGCCTCAGAATCATACTGCCTTTTGATCAGATTTCGCAATCAAATAAATGCCACAGGATCAGACTATCTTTCAAAAATGCCTCAGGATTATTCCTTTTAAAACCAAATATTACCAATTTTATTTAAAAAACAGTTACATTTTTTGTTGACAAATTAGAAGGACGTCATATTTTTCTTTGAAAAATTATCGGTCAAAAATTTTATTAAAAAAAAAACGCGTCTAAAATGCGGAACGATTAAAATGAATTAATTTTCTAATTATGTAGGTATTTACTTTATACTTTATCCCATGTCTGAATTCACACAATCATCAAATCCAATTTGAACAAATCAGAGTTTACTTTGTAGGACTATTTCACATCACGCAGAACATCACACACAATCGAAAATAGTTTGTTTGATTCTAAGTAAGGTTGCAAGATTATTGTTATCGGGAAAGAAACACATTTTTGACGTCTGTCTTTTTATATTACAACGAAGGTTCTACCGCACCCTTTTCCTTATTTGATTGTCAGAAAATATGGCTTCAGACAAGATGAAGGGGGATTAAAGTGAACATTTTAGGTTCATTGGGTTTTTTCTAATGTATAAAAATAATATTATGTACATAGGTACCTACCCAAAAGCATATTATTGTAAAAATAATCCTAAAGGATTTAACAAAGTAAAAACCGACCATTATTATTATTGTTACTGTTACTAAGCTAAAGTAAACTTGCTTATTTGTAAAAGGCATGTGGCTCGTCATAATTAACAATAAAAACATATAAATTTGTTATGGACCACTTTAATTTTATTTTATTCACACACTACCGATTTTGGAAGAAGCCTTCGAACACAGGGGTTAAAATTCTTCCCCCTAACAAAAAATGCAAAAAATTAGATAACTTGAAATTAGAAAATCCCTAAATAATAACTCAAGTATTTTGAATAAGCAAATTAATTGATCTTTTAGTTTTATTCTAGATATATTTCCAATAAACCGCTCCGTTCTTCCCGGAAATCCCATATTTACTCCTTCCCCTTTGTTCACCTCCCACTCAAATACCTGAAATTTATGTATATATCTGTCATTATTTTGTATCATAGGTTAGTTCTAATATTCTGTTCTGTTTTACAATACTACACTTATTAACTCCTTTGTACAACCGTTAATGATAATGAAACTACATACCTACATATTGAACATGTTTATATCCTTAATATTCAGTTTATTATGTTATATACTACATGCTTATAAGTATACTCCTGAAAAACGTATGTATCTATAATAACGTGATATTGTAAAAGCCTTCAAGGCGTGTATAAATAAATATTCTCCTGGCGAAGGAAGTATTCTTCCGAAACCGGTACAATATAGTTAAATTGGTCTAAAACAAATTTTTACGTTTTTATTGGAAAGCAAACTTATTTAGGGTCGATATTCCACATCCACTTCTTTCGAAGGAAAAATATGTAGGTTTTTGTAAAGTATATTGTGGATAATTTTGAATTGAATTGAATTCTTTCCTATTTATTATTTTCAAGTTCAATTTGTAGAACTTTTTTTTAATTTTACGTTTTTCAAATATTTATTTCTATGACGGGAATATTACTTTAATAAATATCTAATCTGAGATTTTTTTACTAATATGACTGGACCCGAGACCAGAGGGTTCAAAAAGATGCAAAGGTTAGAGAAGCAGATTATATATATGTATTTTATTGGAAGAGTATACCTATTAAAAAAATAAAATGATATCTTCGTATTATATCCAATATACTGCATTTAACTACTATTTTTTAAATGAGAACTAAAACAGCAGAACTTTTCCAATTTATTTCATTTAACCATCCCTTCAACATTTCTCGCAGTGGAAACTCTGCCCGAGACAAAAATTCCTGCAAGTTCTCTGCGACCAACAAAACTAAATTGCTTGATCAGTGAAATTGAAAGATATTTGAATTGGGGAACATAAAATTCTTTATCCAATCGGCTTACACAGAAAAATCTCTGCGTAAATTGTACAAAATTGTCAATGGGAGTCTCAGGAGGCAGCGGTATATATTTTTTATGTGTGGATATATCAGACAAAATAATATGAATCCTTTTTTTCAACACGAGTTTGGATAAACTCCCGCGAGACTAATACAAGGTGAACCTTCGGACATGCTTTTGGTCGGTTATTTTTTTCAGTCTAGTATGTGTCACAATTTTTAGAATGAAAGTAAGTTATACCTGTGGTAATTGCATATAAATTTAAAAAGGATGATTTTTTCGTTTAAGATTTTATTATTTCAGTGGATAACTGTGCACTGCAGTTGTGATATTATATACTGTACTGATAATTTTATTTATTTAATATCACGTGAAAAATGCATAACCATTATGTTAAAATAAAATATGATTTTAAGAACTCAAACGAATACGAAAAATGATAATGATTTTCTAAAATTAAATTTCTGAATGTCATAAATAATGAAAAAAATTCTTTTGAATTTTTGTTGAATTTGTTATTTGACGACGTCTCCGCTAAACCACTGGACTTATTGCCGGTTTTTTTTATGCTATAAATAAACATTCTGCAATAAACTTTTACGGTGCTCCAGATTTTATGTCCGGATTAAATCTTTCCCAAATGAAAGACTAAACCCTTCCACACACTTTTCCACAAATGATTATCTAGTAAATTCACGCAATGTAAGTGCACTGTATAAGCATAGTAAATACAAAAAAATACAAGAACAATACGTCAATCCACCAGAAACAAAATGGGAAAATATTTCACCGACTCCAGATATTTTCATATCAGAGGGTTCGGCTCTGATGAAATCCTAACTCGTCCGATAAATCCTACTGATCCCTCAATATAAATATTTAAAACATCTTTCGTAATCCTATCTGTATTTAAAATGACTGCCTTTTGCATTTTTATATATATAAAGTCTTTGACAAATCTAATACGCCTAAATTTTGAATGAGAGAGCTAGGTATAATGCCAATAGCCGAAATAACAAATGGTAATATTTTTATAGTCTGAGAATGCCAAATTCTTTTAATCTCATTTCCTAAATCTGGATATTTTCTTATTTTTTCCGAAACAGTTTTCTGAATTTTACAAGAATTTGGAATAGCGACATCAATGATATAAGTTATTTTTTTTAATTTTGTCGTGTAAAACTATATCGGGTCTATTATGACTAATTGTTCTGTCTGTTAGAATAGTTTTATCATAATAAATTTTATAATTATATAAAATTCATTTTCTAAAAATGAATTTGGTTCATATTCATAATATGGTACATTACGGCAGTCAATCAAGTAATGTTTAGTTACCAAACTTTGGTGAATTATTTTAAAAACTTGATTGTGCCTAAATGTATACTCGGACGGCGCTAATACAGAACATCCCGATATAATATGTTCTATAGTTTCCGGAAAAGCCAAACATTTTCTACATAAATCATCAATTTGATTTGTATCTTTGATGATATGCTTCCTATAATTTTTTGTATTAACGACTATCTTGAATGGCAAGCATAAAGCCTTCTATTTCTGCGCTCAACTCTCCAATACTCAACCATTTGTTTGACGAAAGTTTGTCAACATATGTTTGGTTGAGATAATTGAAGTATTTTGCGTGAAGAATTTTATTTGACCAGGAATCTAATAATTCCTGGTTGGTATTTATAAGAATGCTGGCATTCTCGTCGTATAAATTTAATGGCGAAATATTTCTATCTGCCTTGCAAATTATTTTGTGCATTTCTGAACTATCAGCTTTCCTATGGAAAAAATTTCTTAGCATTTCTACCTGATTATGTTTTAAAGATGTGATTTTGACAATACCTCTACCTCCTAAATTTCTAGGTAAATTAATTCGTTCTATAGCTGAATTTAGATGATGGCAACTAAACTTTGTTAACGTAGTTCTAATTAATCGTTCTAAGCTATCTAGATTTGTATTGTATCATTTAATTATACCAAATGAGTAAGTTAATAGAGGTATTGCCCAAGTATTAATTGCCTTTACTAAATTTTTAGCAGAGAGATTGCAATTTAAAATTTTTCTGATCGTAGTTTTAAATTTAATCCTAATATCATTTTTAAAACTAGTATGATCTAATCTATTTGATTGCGGATATCCTAAATATTTATAAACCTCATCACCTTTCATACTTACAATTTTGATTTTTCTAAATATACAATTATCTAAACCAAAAGTCATTTTAATATCGTCTGAAAAAATTTTAACTATTTTAATCATTTTTTCTAAATTTGGTTCAGAATTCGAAAATAATTTTAAATCATCCATAAATAATAAATGTGAAATTATATTGCTCTCTCTCGTATTACCTTTAATTTTTATTCCAAACTTGCTTTTAATTAACATTTTAGATAGAGGATTTAAAGCTAAGCAAAACCAAAGAGGACTCAATGAGCCTCCTTGAAAAATCCCTCTTTTTATTGAAATGCCTGGTACTATAATTTTCTTATCTTTTAAATTCACAAGCAAATCGGTATTCCAAAATGCCATTATTTTTTACAAAAATCTAATAATAATTGGGTTAATTTTGCATATATTTAAAACTTTTATCAGCCACGAGTGCGGGACACTATCGTAAGCCTTTTGGTAATCTATATAATAAATATGTAAATTACGCTTTTGGGTTTGAATCTGTTTTAGAATTACAGAATCAATAACTAATTGTTCTTTACATCTCATATGTTTTCTGCGACAACCTTTTTGTTGTTCAGATAAAACATTTTTTTCATCTAAATGAGTGTATATTAAATCTGTCAAGCAAGAGGTTAAAATTTTATATATTGTCGGTAAACATGTAATGGGTTTATACTGAGAGGTATTTTTAATATTTTCGCTTTTAGGAAACATAATGCCCTTGGTTAGAAAATTTGGAAAATTTTGAGGTTCTCTGACAAATTTTGAAAGATTTTTTGCCAAAAGAGGATGTAAAGTAGTCAGACGTTTATACCAAAAATTATGTATCCAATCGCGACCCGTGGCTTTCCAATTGTGAGTATTTTTTATAGTTTTGGCTAACAATTCAACCGATATATCAGAAAAACTCATTTGTTCAATGTCTGAACAAATAAGTTCTTCATTTTCTATCCACGAACCGGACTCATTATGTTTTATATCTTTACTCCAAATGTTTGTCAAAAATCGAGCATATCTGATTCAGATGGCAACGGATTATTATTATTCGAAATAATATTTTGTTTATCGTCAAGTTTGGAATAAAATATTTTCTCATTTTTATGAAATAATCTATTATTTTTTTATTATACATATAATCATAAAAATTATTCTTAAAATGCCACTTACTACCAGCACGGATACTATATTCAATTCCTTCAACGTTATGGACATAAAACAGATCTACTCAAGATCCATACTAATTAATTTACACAAAAACAACAAAACACTATACAAAGCTACACAAACAATACACAATACCCGAGCCAAAAACAACGAACTTCTCCAAACTCCTTTTTTCAAAACCACCTTCGGGCAAAGACACTCTAAATACATAGCTTGCAAACTATACAATACACTACCAACTACGATCAGACAAACTGACTCCTTTACAAAATTCAAACAAGATATTAAAAAATGGATTATAAGTATTGGACGCCTCACTATTACAAACATCTGTAAAATAAATCACACATAGACAAAAATAACTATACCAATACAACCTAACCCATATAAAATAAATGAAAATAATGGAATCCTGTCAAATTGACCTTTAAATAGATTAGGCAGAATTTACTTCTCTACTTCATCTCCAACGTTTATAAAATAACTCTCTTTAAAAGATTTATCACCCTTCCAATCACTTTTCTGTTTTAATTCTATTCAAAGTGATATGTATTTTACCTTAAATATCCTTGTAGCTACAATATTCATTTATATACCTGTACGCCTGTCTCGACACAGGTATACCCTAGTGAGACAGGCATATACATAAAACCATTGTAATTATATTTTATTATAGATAAATAAAAAAAATAAAAAAAAATTATATCTTTTTAATCTACTAGCTACACCTAATTTTTGTTTTAATAAATCTAACAAATAATAATTTAACAACTCACAATTATTATTATTGTGAGTTGTCTTCAATAAAAAATATATTTTACCATCGTATACTAATAAGAAATTAAAACAAAACTAAAAAAGGATTTTGGTAAAAGTATTTATTTGTAGATAAACTAATTTCTAGTAACGTAGGTGCATAAGTAAGCACATACCTGTCAGCTATGTTATAACTTTCTCTGGGGTTTATAAAAATAACTTAAAAATGTATCTCAAACATTATGAAAGAAAACCGTTCTCGCTTTCTGAGTGTTTTTTTAAGGAGCTTTCAGCAGGCTGCACCAAAAGTGTTCGCGGGCCGCACCAAAAAGCTTGCCGCAGGCTCCCCACCCTGGTCTATAGGATCTGGGTTCGAGTTTCAGTTGCAACGATATTCTTTTTCAACGACGGTTATGTTTTTAATATTGTCAGCATTGATGGAATATATTTTGAAAGATTTATAATAAATTTAACTTTTCTTTTTAAATTTCTTATTCAATAAGATCAAAATATTTTACAGGTGATTATCTGTTATATTCATCAGATAACATATCTGCTTATCAGGAAAATATCCCTTGAGCTTAAGCATTCTGTATCTATGAAAACGTATAACTTTGGCTTTATAAATATTTTGTAGGTCTTTGAACATCCAGGCGTAAGACGTAATATTCGGGGTAGTTTAATAATTGAACACCTATTAAGGGTGTCATGGCCGGAAACCGAACTATGTAGATAAGCTGGGAGGGTACGGCAACTCCGATTAAGATATTCCAGGGGATCAGCTAACCGTGTAGACGTAGATCAAAGCGTAGATGGCTTTGGAACTCAGCTTGGATTACTTCTATTTTAAACTGGTAGTTGACAGCAAAACATTAGGATCGAATAAAATAAACCGTCCTTTTTGTTAATGCCCCGAAATAAAGACATAAGAAAAACGTCTATTTCGAAAATAAAAACAAAAGTCAAGTCCTTCTACCTCCGTAGAACGTGATAACAACAACCTTTACCTTCGTATCTGTGTACGTGCATGCAAAAAATATACATATATACAAAATATAAAATATAAATTACCAGTTACGTACCGTTACATATCATAAATGTTATGTGACGTGGGAAATTAATATTAGAATTAAACCAAATTTTAATATCGTACCCACTGCAAAACATTAAGAGCGTATAACCAGCCAGCGGACGAAAATCCACATTTCGTCCAAAGAGGTTCTTACGATCGTACAAGGCGGTTTCAATGAGAAAGATTAATTACTCTCCATACCAGCTTTTTAAAATTAAACTCAGTATCGATTTTATTTCATTCCAAATAAATATGCTTTAATTTATACCTAAATCCAAAAATGCTGAAAGGCGTGATGATAAAACTATTAAAATTATGTACTTAGTGTAATTATTTTTTGATAATAAGTATTTATCATTTTTTTTAAATGTCTCAGCAAAATAAGAACGTAAAAAAATTTGAAATATATTAGTCTGTAAGTGCGCAAATAAATACACAAACGGACCAATTTTCGACAAGAAACACACGTACATATATATTTTTTTATGATTTTATTTAAACTAAAATTAAAATTTTGTTACATACGTTTACCATATAATGAAATGGGTGTTGTATAATAAATGTACTTTTTTGAAAATTTAACAAATCCGCCAAAGATCTATGGTATAACTTCATTATACTAAAAATTATCATTTCTTCTGAAAATTTAAAATATGCATTTACTAGATAAAAGAACAATCTTCCGAAACCAATTAATGATTTTTCGTGGAAAAGAGTCAATACTTCTAAACTTCTCTGGTTATAGTCTCTTAAGTCAATAAGTACATTTTAACGAATAAAAGTCACTGATAGGTAACACCTACATTTAAAACAAAAAAATATGTAAAAATGATAAATTTCTTACGATCAAACTGAATAATTCTCTGTTTTTAAGACTTGCAAGAAAATGCATCTGTTAAATTTTTTTTTTTAAAACTATTTACTTTATTTTATTATTATTTCATATACATTTTACATTGCAATTCATTTGTATTATCTCGACCACCGTACTAGGCTCATGTCCGTTTCATGGCAGTCACAACTGAATGAAAATATGTTTTGAAAGTTAGAGAGTTGCCGTTAGTTTTAAGGATTTTCCAGCAGGTTAATGTTGTTATATTACAAAGGTTATCTTACAAATTATCGGTTTAAATGTGTTTAAGTTTCAAGAAAAATTTGCATACCGATTTCTGTGATGTGGAGAAATAAATAGTTAATATTGGCGGAACCAAGTTACGTGTGGTTACGGTGAATATTTGGCTACGGCGATGCAAAGTATGTAAGTACATAAGGTTAGAAATATTTTGATTACCTGGGAAACAAGTTACTAAAAATGGTTAAATAGATTTGGTAAGCTACGAAGATCTTCTACCTCGTCTGTACCTGTATGGATGAGCGTCGTGACGACTGTAAAACCTGCACGGTTTTACGTATTGTTTGAGATAATAGACCATAAAATATTACTAAGCTAAAAAAAATAGGAATGGCCGAAACAACAATGAACTTATTAGAGTCATATATAACAGGGCGAGAACAACAAGTACAAATTGGCAAACAAAAAAGCAAATCTATCCTTAAACTATGGCGTCCCTCAAGGAAGTGTACTGGGACCGATTCTATTCATTATCTATATTAACGATTTAACTAACCTTACCATTAAAGGAAACATAATCAGTTCTGCTGATGATACTGTTTTATTATTTCAAGAAGAAAATTGGACGGATACATGAGGCTGAAAAAGGGCTTAGTGCACTTCAAAATTGGCTTAAAATCAACTCGCTTACCCTTAATATAATCAAAACAAAATATACAACATTTTCAATAAATGCAAGGAGCCAACCAATAAAATCACTAGAACTAAAACTACACGAACGCCATGGAAATAATATACAATGTTACTGCCCCGTCATCGAAAAAACACAAAACATAAAATATCTCGGAGTAATAATTGACAAACATCTTAGATGGGACCTACACATCAAAGGTATTACGGAAAAAACTCACAAGCCTTATATATTTCTTTAAAAATCTAAGAAACGTGATAAGTAAAAAGGATATGAAAAAGGTCTACTACACGTTATGTCATTCTCGAATTTAATACGGAATCATTGGATGGGGATCTGCCACATACGTACCTACACAACCTGAATACGATTCAAAAAGGAATCATAAAGACCATTTTGAAAGTACCAATTAGAACGCCTTCAATTGAAATTTTGAATAGCTTTAACGTAGCAAATATATGCCAAAAATATATTATTGAATCTTTTCAAAAACAATGAATCCTCTACTAGACCATGTATGCATAACACTAGATCGAATAAAAATGATATAAAAAATATTCCATGTTATAAAACCACATTCGGACAAAGAAACTATACATACTTTGCAACAAAACTCCATAACATCCTTCCCCAAGACATAAAACTAATAAAAAATCCTAATGAATACAAATCAAGAATAAAAATATGGCTAAAAGAGGTCAATGAAAAAACCCTAATGAAGACACTAAAAACGACATAGAAGACAAATAAACCATATTTAAATAACTTTATCCCGCCTCGGCACAGTGAGGAGGACTAAGAAATACGATATTTCATACTTAATTTCACCATTATATTTTGTATGTAACAATTATTTTATATAGTCGCTAAAATAAAATTTAAAAAAATGAATGTTACACGGCAACCGTGAGTCAGTAGTGAATGTATATTATTGTATACGCCACAAGCCACAACCGTGTGATGGTCTTGCCATGTTCGGTTTCGACCGGCGCGCGCGGCCGAGGCTCGTGTGAACTAGGCCTTACTACGCCAACGCTGCCGACCGCGACGTCCGTCCTGAGACCGTGTCATGGCTTAAGACGTTGGTTTCTGACAGGTTGTGGAAACCCTTAACCCCTGCTAAGCGTTGAGGTTAAAATTGATGCACTGAGAGAAAACCGCAATGGAATTCTTTCTTCTCGGCTTCTGAATCTTTTTTTTTCGAATCTTCTTCTTTTCGAATCGGCTTCTGCCGAAGTCTGTAAAATTTATTATGATTTCTTAGGCACTATCTAATTATATTAATTGCAAATGGATACAGACAATGTTTTTCCCTGCAGAAAAAGTTTTTCCTAAAATAATTAAATATGCGCCATCTTGAACGACCAGATTATAAAATATTTTAAGCTTTCTCTTGATATGATGTTATTATGTAGGTATACACATACAAGCAAGCATTAGATTTGAGCGAACGTGTATTTCGAAGATTTTCTGAGAGATTGATAAATATTAGTTTTACATTTTGAAAGACTAAAAGACGAACGCATTATTTTATTACAGTAGTCTAGACATCAAAAGATGTACAAGTTTACCCTTTATTAAGTTGCCCCAGTTGAAGGCTTAGGAATACAGATTTAAATATTTGAGAATTTATGCCCCTGGTGTATGGAAAGCAATTTAGAGATAAATTGATCATCATATTCACATCAGACAGCAAATGCGACGAGATTATATATATTTCTACTACGAAAATATATTTTTAAATATTAATATCTTGATTTTTTTTTTTAATAACTCTTATGATAAAAGTTAATATAATTTGAATTATATTACTATCCCATCAACTTTATTATAAATATATTAATAAATGTAGGTAACAAATAATTTTTTAGAACTTTGTGATCATTTAAATATCAGCCAAGAATATGGGAAAAATTAGTCGAAGATAATATCTATAATTCTAAATTTGAAATATGAGATCCACAAAAATGACTCAAGAATAAGAGGTCCCAATGGCCGAGTTCGTTAAGGCGTTTGTCCCGGTAAGACAGGGTTTGATTCCCAGTTGCGACCATGACCTTTTTATTTTTCTGTGTCGTTCTTTTTCGTATTTTCGATTAGATTTATTTGATTATCTTCTTCTTCAGTGATATAAATATCTTAAATTGCCTGAAATAGAAATCAAGAATTTAATACATTAACGCACAGAAAAATACATTAGTGAAAATGTTTGTAATTTGTTTACATTCCTGACGGATTTTATAAATATGTTTTCATGTATTTTCCTGTCATAAAGAAAATATGTTATCAAATTATTATTTTTCTGATAAACGTGTTGTTTATTCAGCAAAATGGTATCTGTTTACACCAAAGTAATTGGAAGTTTCGGAAATAAATATTGTTTGTTGTGAAAATAAACAAACGAAAACGTTTTTGTCCTCTTTTTCAATTTGTTCTCCGTCTCTTAACAAGTAACCGAGGAGACATAAGTATGAATCTATCCAATTTAATATTTGCATTACTACCAATGACACAACAATAATCACGATTGAGAGCAATACTTTTTTTTCATTTTGTGAGCGGCAAGTAACGAAACCCAGAAGCTAAATAAAACCGTCGGACGTATTAAGACCGTAAACACACAACAAATAATACTTCGAGATCAATATTGATTAAACTCTGTTAAGATTCAGCACATCATCTAAGATTGCAATAGTTACCTATCTACTAAAAAAAGGTCCCACAACACTACTGCTTTACTTGCATTATGTTTAAAAATGTGTTCTTTTTAACTCTAAAGAAAAAAAACATTAACTTTAACTAATGAAAATAAACACTTCCCAACCGTTAAAAGGTGTTTTAGTACAAATTGGATAAAGAATTCATAAGCTCAGATTCGATTTAGTAGTAATAAAAAATATACTTTGTGCACACAAAATATACGGTATACGCGGTAGAAGTAAAACCCTCAGAAAACTAAAGTAGGCAAGGGTGGGGAGGCTACGAAGGACCGCACAAACAGGATACCGATTATTCTATCTCAGTCTCGGCAGGATAAATCCTATAGATGTATGTGTTTGTCTTCTTTTAGTCTCGTTTTTTCGTTTAAGGGTGCTAAAGAATGTTTCACTTCAAAAATGTCTTTAACCGTGTTCCGAAAGAGGTGGAAACGTTGCATTTCAGCAACATGACATGTAAAATTCCCGAGGTTATTTCGTACATATTATTTTTAAAATGGCGCTCTTCAAATTATCCAAATATTATTATTATTATTAAGCTGTAAAAATATTTGTTTTTGCGCTCGTA
This sequence comes from Limnephilus lunatus, assembly GCA_917563855.2. Taxonomy (NCBI): domain Eukaryota; kingdom Metazoa; phylum Arthropoda; class Insecta; order Trichoptera; family Limnephilidae; genus Limnephilus; species Limnephilus lunatus. The sequence goes on along the minus strand of OU830597.1, from coordinate 63,704,745 downwards.
AATACGCAATATATATATGGATAAATAGTTTTGTCCAAATAAATCTTAATTTTTTTAGGAAAGTCATTTAAATACAGAATTGTATTTAATCGCCGAAACACTGTGGTAGGTATTTGTATAACTTTCTTGAAAAGAAAATGAGTTGAGAAAAACGATTGAGAAAATCATCACATCACTAATATTGGCAATATCGTAAATATTTTAAGGTTGATATAAGAACATTGAAGAAATTTCAGCTAATACGAGTAAGTTTGAAGATAGCCTATTCCATAGTGGGAGTTGAAGACCTTCCCCGAAGACAAAAACCCGATAGAATTTAGATCGAAACTTAAGACCGCTGTATTTGTAGATGTCGCACACTGTCACGTTGTGAAACAGTTAATATTTTCTACGTGAACTCTCAAAAATAAAAACGATAATCATTTGTACAACTTTATAAACCAAAAACGTTATAATATTTTTGTTTTTGATAGATGCTGATAATTCGTGGTGGAATTCCATTATAATAATTTATGAAGGCACTTTAAAAACTTTATTCCCGTTTTTTTAACCGTCACCGGTTTTAGCCTATCACGCCCGTAATCAGACTGGTACAATGTCTCGAAACAGGTTTATCGTAGTGAGACAGGCTTAAAAATTCAACGTAAATATACTTTTTAGAGATCAATAAATAAATAAATTAAATTAAAATAATGTTTCCTAATGCTACGTCCAGACCCTTGCGACAAGCTGCTTGTCGCAAGCTCAGGCAAGCTTTGGCAAGCGATGGCTTTTAAATTATTAATCTCAACTCTTAAGTTACTACACAACAACCAGATTTTATTACATAACATATTATTGGAAATTTGAATATCCGTTTCTTTTCCATTCCAACAGATCCTTTACTCACATATTAAACATTAATCATAGGTGTAACGTGTAACCACAAACAACTTGATCGAAGGTAATATTTTAATCCAACCCCATCACTATGCCCTGCCTCCTCCTATTCGTCGTACTTTACAGCGTGGATATAATATTGGCGTAGTAGTTCGCCGCATACATCGCCATATCATACTCGGCACTTGATACGTCACGTTCCCAAATTTAATTGAACATCTCCGATCTGAAGAGTAATGTAAACAGGTATGCCGTTTGCTCCCTGTAAATATGGTTCCCGGTTAAGGGGAGGATTAGCGGCAGGGATCGGCTCATCTTCAGATCGATGGGATGTTCGGCGGCAGTTAATCATTTTGAGATAACTGCTCGAGTGGAGCAATCGCTTAAATTTGAAGTGATGGATCTTTGATTAACAGAAAAATTTCGGGAAATTTAGGATTCGAAAATAAATTTAAAGAATTTTTCATTTAGCTTATATAAAATTAATTAAATGATAGATAATGTACATAGAAAAAAAAACAGAGTGTTCAATTCACACACGGTAGAAGTAAAACCTTCACTAAACTATAGTAGACAAGAGTTGGAAAGCTACGAAGAACCGTACAAAGTACAAAGAGAAGACCGATTAGTCTATCTCATTATCTCGTAGGCTAAATCCTATAGATGTATGTGTTCCTATATAATCTATAGATGTATGTCTCCTTTCAGTGTCGCAATTTTTCTTTTCATCGAGTTTCAAATAATAACGGCGCTAAAAGAAGTTCCCCCTGAAGAATAACTAAGATAAATATTTTGTTTTCAATTATTGTATGTTATTTAATGTATGATTTTTAAGAACGAAAATAAGCAATAATTTGAGTAAACAAGTTCATTTCATATTTGTAAAAAGCATTAACTTTGTGGTTCGCCATAATCAATATATTTTATAAAAGAAAGTCCCAAAAACGTGCGGCTCGCAAAATCTCAGAAACGAGTCCCGGTATGATCAAGGGATTTATAGGGTGCGTGCTTTTGAAGATATAAGGGCTGAAAATTTCGCCCTCTTGAAATTTCTAGAGCTGTCTCCCGGAAAGTTCTAGAAGGTTCCATAGAGCTCTAGAAAGTTCTGGAAGGTGTGGCGGAGTATGCCGTGGAATGTTCGGGAATAGGGAATCGGGAATATCATTGTGGAACATTCCAGAACACTCTCGAATGTTGTCCTAAGCGAATCCGGGTAACCCAGCTAGCTTACAATAAAAACACATATAAATTTTGTGTGATCTACAACAAATATATATGTGTTTTATTGTATGTTCATTTAATATTACCGAGAGGTACAAATTGAATTTTGTGTAACAAATTTTCCTTCAAATTAAAATGATCGGTTCCCATGTTTCTTATTTTCTTGTATTCATAAAAGGTTTTTCTTAAATAATGCTACTCTTGCAAAATAAAACAAAACATTTATAATATTTGGTAACGAATAAAAACACACAGCAAGTATTCGAAGCTTTCAAAATAAACATTCAAATACTTGAGAAAATCGTGTCTAGAGGTTGAAGCATTAAATTGTTTCAGGAAACCGCTAGAACAGATGATATTTCATTTACCACTTTGCTAGAGATGGGTTCTTAAACAAATGAAGTTAGTTTACACAGCATTAATGCAGCTGAGAGCTTGTCCGAGGGGCGCTGCACTTCAGGCGGGCTGCAGACTGCACTGCACTGTACACTACTACACAGTGCACAGAATGCAGCGGAGAATGTGTACAATCACAAGGCACAGGCAGGCGCGGAGTTCACAGTGCACTTCGTGTACAGGTAAATATGCAGGGATGTCGGTCGGTCCAAAACTACTTTACACGTCTACATAAACAGCTTTCAATACAAAATAATCTAAACAGCAACGACAATTTTTAATTTAGTGTAAGGTTTGTGGTTTTAAAGTGCTTCATTATTTTCTACACTGTTACGCAAAACAGATTCCTTAACATATTTCCTTCCTTCTTTTTAAAGCTCTTTATTATTTATTTGGATGCTAAGCAAATAAAATATTTATTTTATATGGCGATCAAATATGAAAAATGTTGCTTTAAAGTTTCTTTATTTTATCGTTTAGCAAAAATTAAGGAAGCAAAATATTATTTTGTCATGTGTTAGTTGATTAGATAAGGTCAATCTCTGGATAAAACAAAACAATTCCCCCAAGACATAGGTCACTAGGTAGGCATCTATCTTCATGCAGTGAATGTGGAAAAAAATTTGCCATGCCATTAAATTATTCTGAAACATAATCAAAGGTTGTTTTTTTATGTTTGCTCCCCTTCTCTGCTAATTGATTTTATTTATAAACAATGTTTAATATTTCGTAATATAATATGCGTGAATTTCTTAGGCTTCCCACTGCCGCTCTTGCAAAAACATTCAACCATAAATTCAGTAGAAGGGAGAGCGGTTATAAAATAATTAAACTCAGATTTGTTCTCTTCGTTTGAAACGTCCGCTATACCCACCGTAAAAACATTTTTTTTATAAATTTTTATGGCTTGCGCTGTAAGTAAAATTTTTAACGTTGCATTGCATCGCTTTGATATAAATATGTTAAGGTTTATATTTATGCATATAGTTGTCATTAAAGAAACCGGAAACGGATTACAAATAAGATTTTTTTTTTCATTCTGGGCTTGTTATTAAATTTCTTATATTTACAAAAGCTTGCCTGTCTCCTAGACTAATGCCAATTAAGCTTTATTGAAAAATTCAGTATTTGTCTCTGAATATTTTTGCATAAATTACATGTATTTTCAAAAATTTCTTTTGCAGAGAAAAGCGGCATTTAAACTGATTCCAAATTAAACATTTTACGTACATCAAAATTAACCCAATATGCAAGATTATTTTCGTTTCCTCTGCGAAATTTTTTTTTTTTGAGTTAGGTGGTGTATGGTTTTGCACGACGATCCCTACACTTTGAGTGGAAACAACTTTGTTGCTAGGCTTAAACCCAACCAAGTGCTAAAATAATGATTGCTTTAATAATAAGGGTTTTAAAAAATCAGACCACTTAATGAAATGTTATTAATTTGCTGTGGTAACAATTTTTTCCAATTTCGGAGCATAGATGGTGGAGCTCCATTGCAACATTATGGTTATTATGATTGAGTGGTTACGATACTTTTATCCCGGTGTACGCGAGACAGTTTTATTTGATTAATAATCAGATATTTTTCAACCTTCTTCTTCCCCCTATCCTTCCCTTCCCTACTATCTTCAACCTCACAACACACCCCAATTGGGGATGCCGTAGTCTCACTGGCTCAGGAGGATTATGAGCTCTTGGGAAATCCTTACGATACTCACATAAGAATATATTAAAACTTTATTTTACTTATTTATTTGAGTAATCTTTATTTAAGTGTTCTTTAAGTGGGTAGTCATACTGGTCGCCGCTCTGAAGTTTCTGGGCTCAAATAAATAATTAAAACATTGTTGCAAAACCGATTGATATTGATGAAAAATTTATATTACACCTCAGTCTACCTAATCCGCTGTTTCTTCCTATTTTAAATATATCGACGGTCCCGAAGAACAATGTCGGATCTGATAAAAATTGAAAATCGTCTTGTCGCTATATTTAATCTCCTTTTGATGATTTAAAAGTCTTCATTTTCGGAATTTTCAATGAAATACAATAAAATATACGTATTTTTTTATGTGCTCTATTTCTTAATCTCAAAACAGTAAAAAGGCAGAAACGTAACTTTAAAAGCCCTATTGCAAAACTACAAAACCGCACTTCTGACATTGTTCTTCAGGACTTTCGATATACTGTGTACTATACTTTACACTAACTTTATACTATACTTTAATATCAGAGTACCTTCTATGAATAGTGAAACTTCACGGGACTTCCGTAAGGCCCATAAAAAAGAAAAGTTTCCATAAAATGCAACAACTTTTTAACTTTCTTAATTAAAATGCAGTATTACATAAAATACTGCATTTCAAAATTGACTGTCCTATTGAACAATACCAGGATACTGTCTTACCAAAATTCCCCTGCGAGGGAATATTCTGATCTGCGAGTTGTACTAGGGTTAGTAAAAAACTAATTCCTCTTATTTTCTTTTTAATTAAATAAAGTTAGTTTAATCAAAAAATGTATTTGGCTCTATTCATCAAACCTACATCCTACTGCCATAGTACTTTCTGCATCAACAGGTGGCAGCACTGCAGTCGCTTGCAAAATAGCCGAAATAAATGTTCGTATTAGTCAGCGTTCAGTGATTGAATTCTTGAATGCAGAAGGTGAAACGCCTATTTGCTCAAGACTGAAAAATCTGGACGGTGATACAACTGCATAAAAATTGTGATCAGAGACGAAACATGGGTTTCATGGAATCTGAATCAAAGAGGCTGTCAATGGAATGGCATCACATAAACCCACCGAGAAATAAAAAAGCTGTGCGATCGGCAGGAAAAGTTATGGCGACAGTATTCAGGGATGCAGGGGGTTGAATATGGTTGATTTTTTGAAGCAGTGCTGCGCAATAAATTCTGTCCAATACGTCACAACCCTTAAAAAGCTTAAAACACGTCTTTCGCCTAACAAAAGTTATGGCGGATGGCCTTTGAAAGCAGGACCATGCTTTTTAGCACTATGGGATACATGCCCTTGTTAAAAGATGGATCAAAACTTTGGAAATGTACGTAGATTGTATTGAAAAGTGACAAATTAATCGTCAATAGTGTGTTTTTCGATCTTTGTAAATGCATTTTTTATTTCTTGACAATTCAAGGAGAAAAAAATAGGAGACATTACTTTTTGACTGACTGTATTTCGTATACATTGTTTATTCCAACTCATTTACGAGTATATATCTAGATACAAATAGATGTGTATAATTTCTGCAATTTTTGTTGGTAATGAATATCTACATATTTATGAGACCTGTTATCTTTTTTACCAACGTAGGTATTTTATTTTATTATATTGTTGTTCCTTTTTTTTTCATTTAATTTTATTTTATTTATTATTTTAGTTTTGAAGTATTTAAAATAAATGTGATACTTAACTTAAAAACTAGAATGTTAAAGCCACTTACGGTGTGTAATAAATAAATAAATAATGCCAAAGTCTAATGCAAATAAATATCTCACATGGTCGCTAAAAACTAACTTCCCAAAAAGTTTTGGGTAAATTCCTTGTACCTTCCGGACTTGGTCACAGCGGACCAACGACCCATATATTACTTTATAAGGCAGACTCAAGCAATCCCAGAGCACACAGAGCACACTGGTGTGGAGGTAAATGACCATCAGATTTGGGTCGGGGATCAGGCGTAATTCATTACAGAGCCACTGTCCACCCGTTCAAATATTATCCCTACCCTTAGAGGACGGAGACTTCAATATGAATATTTTAAAGCATCGCCATCTTTCTGGGTAAAAATCAGCTTTTTACTTTGCAAGAAAAACTCGAGGGGCTGAGAGTTTTGTGAAATAAAATTTTCCTCTTTTAAAGTTTTATGAAATTATTATATATATTTTTTTAAGAACCACAAATAAAAAAATCAATAAGCGATTTTTTTTTGTTATGTGAATACCGCACAAGACTCCCAACTGCTCCCAACCGCGAGACCATGGCATTCTTAATTGGGGTATGCTGTTCGGCTGGAGATATCGGGAAGGGGAATGAGATGGGGTAGAGGAAGGCAACATATATTTAAACTCCTACCACACTATGGTAAGCAATCCATTGGTTACGAGTGGGGCAACTTGTATAATTGCTTTCGAAACGACATTGAAAATGAAAAACGTTAATTTTAAAAACCTTATATTTATTTTTTTATTCTTAATAAACAGATAATAAAAGTAATGAAACAAAATAATACTGTTTTAAGTATAATGTATTTAAAATGTACTTAGTTCGAATATTTGTAGTCAAATAAGTGAAAAAAAATTTCTAGAATAAAAACTAAAAAAAAGGTGAGGAAGTACCTGGCTATTCAGATTTGAGATTTCAAGCAACCTTTCAATTTTTAATGGTCTTACATCAGGGTGATACTGAGAGTATCTTCCACTCTGTAAAGTATCACAAATATAACATAACAATTGCGTAATAACACGATTTAATAAAATTATCTTGCGCACACCATAATTTGAACCCGCGACCTTCGAATTGCTTGTCAAGAGCCTTACTCCTCGACCACGGAGGCTGTCGATATTTTGCTTGTGAATGAAAAAAAATGATCCTACGATGCCTGGGTAGAACCCGACGCGTTTGTCTACTCAACTACTTACCGATCATGCAATGGATAGTGTAAAAAATTGTAGAACCGATAGAGTGGCAGAATTCTCTGCTTCATATCTGAATTTATTTTTTCTTCCTTTATATTCATTATCTCACTCGCAAGGCTGTGCTGTCTCCTGATACGGCCTTACTCAAGTAATCACTTGTTATCACATTCACGCCTAGCTGGTTCTATACACAACAGTTCCATTAAAACAAAATAAGTTTGTCGTATACAATCTCTGTTTTTGCAAAGCTTTTTTCTCGAAACTCCGAGCTGATAACTAATTCAGCCGCAACTCGGGCTTACATTTTTTCCTCAGTTGGATTTCTCGCCGAGTGCGAATTAACTATAAATAGTGTTATAAGAATTCTCCGTTTGAAACGAGCAACCATTTGGCAGGCAATAACACAGTTGATCTCCCCGGCTTGCTCGGCCGTTATCACATAACGTTTGAGCTGCCAGCCGCCTTGATATATTCTTGTAATAACTCTTTTATACACGGACCTCTTGAACCGGAATAGTCGGTGGAGAATGGTGCAGAGTTATAAGGGGTTATGGGAATCAGCGCATGGGCCTTTGCGACCCGGAGATAGCTATAGTGCCTTCCTACTTATATTATACTCTACAGTCCACTGTCTCCTTGCAGACCATTAAAAAGGTCATCAATGGATCAACCGAACTGAATGACAAAGGACATAAAATAAAAGACTAGTATTTTTATGAAGCCGTCCATTTACAAAAAAAAATACGGTGCTCTGTCATCAAGAGCGCGGAGTAGCATTTTTCAATATCTAACTAAAATTTTACTATCTTTTATGTACAAAACAAATAATAAAATAAATTATTTCGATAGAGTGGTTTGCGATAGGTACTCGTTTTAGGGGTTTCTTTTTCGAATGAATATGTTTTTGGAAATCTTTTTTTTATTTCTATTTTTATCTTTTTTATTTATTTATTTATATGTATATTTGTTTATATTACATTACATTGCAAAATAATGTTTTGTCTATCCAACTGGGAAGGATGCCAGTTTCAGGACAGCCAAATTGCATATTTAGTTCATAATATTCTTAACAAAGGAATAGTTTCGTTCAAGAGACCAGGAATGAGCTTCTGTCAAGACAACTTTTGAGAACATTCATAATTGCATTCTGAACGAAGGGATGGTTTCTTTATGTCCTTGAAAGAATCGAAAAGATGTAATTTTTTTCAAGGTCATTTTGGAGAACATTAATAATTGTATTCAGAATAAATGAAAGGTTTCTTTCGGGAGATCACTTGTATGAGATTATTTCCAGGTCATTTTGGAGAACATTTACTATTGCATAATTAGAATTTACACATTTATAAACTAATATATGACGAATCGTTTCTTTATAATAACAGTCTTGACATTTTTGAAGAAAGCTTTATTTATTGCCCGCCGAATTCTACTGTGGTTTTCTGAAGCAGGGTTGCTTTCGGTTCTGTGCTTAACTTTATCATCTTTTCATAATTGCTCATCTTTCCCGACAATCTGCCTTAATGCTATTCGAGAGAACACCGGTCCTAAAGATCTTTCTCTGAGAGCTCCGTCGGAAACTCCCTTTCGTCGCATACTTCGGCTATGAGGGAGAGGAGAGGTTGCAAATAAGCTACAAGCGGCATGCCTATAGCGGGCGGCCCTTGTACGTTCTTGAGCCATTAGGTTGCCTGATTTACCAATTTATATTTATATATATAGGTAAATATGAAAATAGGACTGCCGTCGTGTTACTTTGGACTCGCTTAGTGCTACTCTTTCTGAAAAAAAAACAACGTTATTTTTGCGAAAAGAATTGGTCGAAGGAAAAGAATTACAGTTTATATTAAGGCTCCGTTATTAGATTTCAAAAATAATCAGCAGATTGCTGAAAATGGTTCGAAAGAGAGATACAAAAAGAAACAATATTAAAAACTTTTATTTTATTAATAAGACAAATAGTTTGGTTTATGTCACTTTATTTTTATTTACACAATCTACATGTTTAGTGGGTTGAATGTAGTGAAGGTATACAAAAATACAGTGTTATAAACAAAGTTATTTATTTCTTTAATGTTACCATAAAAGAATTTAAAAAATACACGTAACACACAAAACCATTATAAAACATACATCATTCCCGAACACACAAATCATAATTTATGCAGATTTTTTTTTTTCATAATTTTTTTTTTAAACCTACTTCATCTAATTAAATTTTTTAATTATAAATTTGGGGCCTCATCACGGGTAACCCACCCAGTGAGGCCAAAAAATTAAATTAAAATAATGAATAAATAAATAATGCCATCACGAAGTGACAACCGGCTGGAAGAAGCTTTCTTCCTAAAATTAATATTGAATTATAATTAATAGATTCAAGCGAATGTAGTGAATAAAAGATGACTCCTTTAAAATATACAAAAATTGCTTGTTATCTGATTTAAGTAGCTTATAAAGACACACCGTGATTTATTTCATTCATATAACGTGATATATGAGTCATTTAACATGTTTTATTGAATTTTTGGAGCATACATTGAGATTATTTTTCTACATTTTCAAGGAATTGACATTAGCTTCAAAAATAACATAGGTATATTTTTTTAAAAGCTTAAGAGCTTAAAGTTTTCTGTAGAAGTGTGTTATTATATATTTTTAGAAATTCAGAATGTGGGGTATTATTGAACTTTAAGATAATCAAAAGTTTTTTTTTCATTTTCTTCCGCCGTTCAAATGAGGCAATCAGCGAATCTAAAAATTCTTGCTTTTCTTTTCAATCGTATTCGATATGTCGATATGTTGCATGCTCTACATATACATATGTTTCAATAGTTAATGTGAATCAACAAGAAGAAAGGTTAAAAAAACGTTTCGAAAATCGGGTGAAGCTTTATTGCTGGAAGAATTTATTATGAAGCAGGAAGAAAGAAGTTTTTTTTCCTTTTTTTAGTATCTATGTTAAGTTACATAATTATTTTCTTCGTTGTTTGTCCCACTACCACAACATAAAAAAGCGCTGCATAAAAAAAATTAATTATTGTAGAATATTAATGGATTGAAGTATGGTCAGAAGCAGTGGCGTGCACAGAGTTTTTGATCAGGGTAGGCAGTAGGAAAACTGCCAAATTGATTCCAATAAATAAATAAAAAAAACTTACAAACAGATAACTCCCTTCTTACACGTTTTTTTTAAGTGTGCTTGCTGCTGGTTGCAGAGTATGTAGGTTTGGATTATCTAAGCCACATCAAATATCCAAATAATCGCTTCATTTATGCCTATTACCCCAAGCCAATTACTGGATATCCGAGGTGGCCTTGATAAAGGCCGTTGGCGTTGTCTCACACTTCATACAATTTTACTGGAAATATTATTTAAATGTCAAATCGATACGTCTAGAGTCTAGGCGTACGTCTCCCAACACAAATTATCCTTTTTTTTCGTTAAAAGATAACCGAGAAAACCCATTGTTTTTAAATTACTAAAACACAAATTATTTCCTTCACGACAACAATTTTCACGGGTTAAAATTTCCATATTTTACTGGATAAATTCACAATTAAAGTTCGAGAAACGTTTTTGATCTGACAATTCGCATTTGTGAAAGACAACTGCATGACAACTGACTGGTATAAATAGAAAACAACAGATGTCACCGTCTTCACTAATTGCCATTGTTAATTTTGTTCTAGAAAGCACTGCTTCATACTAACAAAAAATCTTCTACAAGCAAATTCAAAACGACAGTTAGTAAACATTGATATTATAATCTTTTACGAAATTAGCCCCATGCAGACATAATTCCTGCTTACGGCCGCATTTTAGTGGACCAGTCTGAGGGCGCTAGTGTAGTTACAGATTATGCCACGTTTTGTAGTATGACGTTTAACGTGGCGCTTGCGTAGTTTCGGTTGCAGAGCTTTTTCCGCGCTTATTTTTGAAAGTGTGTATTTATTTTTAGCAGTAATTTAATAAATTATAATATTATTTACATGTGTGTTTTACAAATACGGTAGGGTAGGCAGTGCTTATGTGCCTATATGAACTGCACGCCCCTGGTCAGAAGATCTATGAAGGGTACCTCGAGTTCCGCTGCTGGCATCAAGTATTTTTCTCCAAATAAAAGGTTCTTAGCCCTTGAGGTGATTTTTCACAAAAACGGCGCTCTACAAATTGTCCAATTATTATTATTATTAGAAAATGCAAACCTAAAAATATGATATGATGAAAGAAAATAATGAAAGGAAGAATGTGAGTTTAGGTGGTTCAAATGATTCTATACTCAATTCTGAATTCCTCACTTATTGCCAATCTTAAAATATTTAATAAAAAGGTTAGAATTTTGTTCTAAAATTCATTTAACATTTTTGCATTTTCAAATGTTCATCTCAAATTTTCGTGATTCACAGAGCCACCCTAACCCCTCCCGAAGCTTCCAGGAACCTAAATTATTCGCTGAAAACTGAAGTAATTTTTATTGTAAGAGTCGTTAAAACAGCTCATATTTCAAGCAGATTATCTAGAAAAGGAAATAATGTACGCTGACTTAGGTCCTCCAGCCCAACCAATTTTATACCCCTGAATATATTATTACTCCTAAAACGTGGCTTGGTGGGTAATTTAAGCGTCACATTGTTTATATCCTCAATAAAATTTTCACAAAATCGTAAAATTAGAGTGTAAACACTTGTACTTTCACTGCGCTGTAGATATTTGACTAATATGTGGTCCAGGATTAGGTAGTAATTATTTAAAGAAACTTTAATAAATGATTTTAATGGAAAGCGATCATATAAGTATGTCATTTGCGCTGAACCGACTAATTCCAGATGTTGTAGGCCATTTTGTTTAAAAACCTTTGAATTTCTAGACCACGACAGGCCAATGAAATTACATGTATGCTTATTAATTCTTTATTCAAATTTCGGTATTTCAAAATGTTTGCATTAAGTTTGGATTGAGCCCAGAAACATGCTCAGAATATACTTGTTTCGGTTTATAACTAAGTAATAGCACCTAGTAAAAATATTATACTCGTGGTACAATTTTTTTTTCTTTAGGGGTAGAAGAAATATTACAGATCAAAATCAAAATTATTCATAAATTTAACTATTTGGTAACTCCATTAACTTTATATAAATAATCCGACGAATACCCAAAAAAATTAAAATCAATAAAACGGTGGATTTAGCGCTCGATGAGCATAAAAGGATTGATGTTCAATAACACTCGTCCATTAAAAACTCCCGTAATGCAGAAATTTCGGAATGACGTTCCACCCCTGTTGAATTTTTTTTATCCATGAAATTCCATCATTCATCAATGACAGACAAAACCACAAAGTGTTCCAGGGTTGCCAATAACTCATCATTTTATGTTGATGAAGGCAAAAGGTTTTTTGCAGGGACCTTTATAGGTCCTGAGAGGTTTTGATTTTGCTTGTGACATGTTGTAACTGTCAAACCTTAAAAATATTTAATGATGTTACCTTTTGATTTATATAGAATAACAAGATGAATATATTAGAGCTTCAACTATTTTTAAAAAATGGTCATTCTTTGAAATAAATAAGCAAGAAATCATTAAAAAAAAATAAAGAAATATTCATGTGAATATGTATGTTTATGTAAATGTATAATATTATTATGTTTTGGATATAAATGCTGGATACTTTTGAAAGAAAAGTGCTGAGAAGAATATGTGGACCCGTGAAAGAGAGCAAATAGTGGCGCATCCGGCACAATACAGAATTTTATGATATATATAAGACCCCTAGCATCTCAGAACATATGAGACTTCTCAGGCTGAGATGGGCTGGGCATGTACAGAGAATGCCGGATATACGCGTCCCAAAAAGAATTTTGACTGGACACCCAGGTGGAAAGAGAAAAGTGGGAAGACCCAGACTGAGGTGGGAAGACGAGGTAAGAGGGGATGCAGCACAGCTTCTCCAGGTACCAAACTGGAAGTCAGCCGCTGAGGACAGGAGGAGTTGGAGGCGACTGTTGCAGGAGGAGGCCAAAGCTCGATATGGGCTTTAGCGCTACCAAAGAGGAAGAAGAATATATTATTATGTTTTATGTTTGATTTTGTCCCTTTAGATAAAATTTGTTTTATTTGTCGAAATCCGAGATAAATTTAGTAAGGTTTTCTTTTCATAAAAATGGTGTAATCCAGTTCATTGCTTTCAATATTATCATTGTGTACCTTTTTTACTAAAATCATGAAAATTTATCGTATTTCATATTCGCATGAGTGGCATTGAGTGAATAGTTATTGAATGAAATATATTGATGACATACAAATTATTTCACGACTAATATATTATTTAATATCGGTTGAATATATGTATATCGGTAAAAATTCAGCATATTTTCATAGCATAAATAATTATTTTATATTTTGATAGCATGAAGTTATGATACTTACAGATATGATGTGAACTTACCCAACTTTGCCAATAGTTACTGAATATTATTAATATTGAGTAAACTTAAAAATATTATATAAAATAGTCATGTAAATGTTTGTACGTTTTTTCCTTAAACCCGGGGTTGTAACGAGTAGCCGTAAAGCGAGTGGTTGAAATAGAGAAATAAAAATAATTCCAAACTTAATCATATATTCGTTAGCAACTTAATTTCGTGGAATAAATATACTTGAAGAATCTAGAGTCTAATCTAGAGTGTTGACACCCCTCGGCAACTTTACTGCGAAAAGAACTGTATGAAGTTTTAATGTGTACCACAAATTCGTTTCGTATTTCAACACCCGAAAAAGTCTGGCGCAAAATGTGAAGCTTTTACGCGCTGAATAAAAAATTTTACATTTTAAATAATTGTGCTACGTTATTCACGTTTAATCTATTTTATAATAGAAAAACCAAAGTTATTCAGTAGGAATTTCATTACAGAAATTCTTAATTGCTTAAAGTATTAATTGAAATGTTCAAAGAATGTGGACTAAAATAATTAACAGAATAGGGAGAATGTTATTATTTAACTATTTAACACTATATTTTTATTAATTCTTCTTCTCAAGTCGTTTCCTCATTTCCGGGGATCGTGACCCCTACTCCAATTTCCATGGTGGACCAGGCTCCTTCACTCCTAGCGTTCCTGCGCCGCGAGGAAAGCTGCGGACACCGACGTACCAGATGCCAGTGATACTTGGCCACTTCTGGGAATTGGTGACGTTCCTCTGCTTCTTCTGCCTTCCACTTTGCCAGTGACTACGATTTTCTCCAAGTTTTAGTCTTCAGTGTGTCCAAAGTATCTTAAATAAGATGTGGGCAGAAATTTTAAAGTGTATTGTGGATACCTACCTCTTCTAGGATTGACACATTTGTGAGTCTGGCTGTCCAAGGAATCCTGAGTATTTTTCTCTAGCACCACATTTCGAGGGCGCGTATCAGTTTTCTTTCGCTGACTCGTGTCCATGTTACCACACTTCCAGAAATATGGGAACGTCAAGGCCCATTAATTAATAAAATTGTAGCATTATAATTTGGGTAATGTTATGAGGTCGGCGGAAGAGTAGATGGGAAGTAAAAACAACCTTTCTCTTCAGATCTGAATTAAGAAAGTCAATTTAGAGAAAATCGATTCATATTGGTCGTCTCGGATAGTCGGAGGTCGGGGATACATACCTACGGTAAATATTTATTCTACAACAACGTGTTAATAAACTACTCGTACTTATTACTTATTGTAATCCTATTTTGTATTATGTGGAATAACCCGTATAAAACGGATAAATAATATTTTTCAAATAATAATGGTCGTTTATGTGATTTTACCAGATCGCCAACAAAGGCCACAAAACTTCAATACTTTTTTATCTTTTAGAAAGGGAGCTACGTCAAATATTTTTAATACTTATCCACATTTTCCTAAATAATTTATATGAGGACATACTACCTTGAATGTAAGGGGTACATTTATGTTTTAAAATGTAGGTATATTACAATTACTTTCGCTACTATCTAAATTAGGATTTCAGGAAATTTCTTTAGGTATTTAATACCATAGAGTCACAGAGCTTTGTATATCTGAAGGCTTTTGATCTTAAGGGAAAAAAGGCTAAAATGAAAGCTTAAGCATTATTTGTGTGGTGAAAAGCTCCCTCATTTGAGTTACAGTAATTACCAACCATTACCAAGCATATTTATTTGTCTGCTGTGAAAAGAAGCATTCACTGAAAGGGTTGTTAATTAGGGCTAAGGTATACACGCGAATTTCCATGAAGATGTTTCCTGTACAAAAAAATATATAACTAAGACTAAGTTCTTGAGATTCATTTTATTGCCACAATTATTTATCTAAAATTTCCATGTTTTGCTAGAAGCCTTTTTAAACAACGCAATCATAAATTTGATTTTAAAATATGCCTAGCGCAGATCATAAATATATTTCTTTAACATTTCGTTTGGAGCAACTGAAATTTTAGTTTTATTGACTGAGCGCAGCGAAATCTTGTTTAACACGACTGTTTTGGATTTCGTCTGCCTGTAAATTTGTTTATAGTTTCATTTTCAAGACGGTAACCGTTTTAATGCTTCAGTAAGTTTTTTTTCTCTAATTTGAAATTGTTGTGTTCATAATAAAAATGCTGCGTGAAATATTAAGGAGGTAGATTAAGTACTTCCAAAAAATAAGATTTTGGAATTTGATTATTATTTTGGTTGAAATTAAGATTTTGAAAAAAAATTTGGTTTTGATTTAATAAACAAGAAAAATGCAGAACTATTTAATTATTGTTTTAGATCATTTGCAGAATATTAACATGATTTCATTTATTTAATTTGCATTGGCAAGTGCATACGTATTAACAATTAATTTTAAAATGTTTAAAGCATGTTTAATGTATAGCTATCACCAGGTATAAGATGAAGAATTAAAAAAGATTAGGCAAATGACAACATTTCTAACAACACTACTATTATCAACGAATTTTTTCAATTTTTTTTTTTAATCAGTTTTCAAATTATATTTTTATTTATGTTATTTCTCTTCTATAGAAGCCGACGCTTGTAATTAGAAGAGGGACGAGTATCGGGATGAAAATATATTTACAAAATATATTTTGTATCGTATAATTAAACATGGTAGGAACATAAAAACAAGAGAAATTTAAGAGTGATAACATAAGTTATGAAAATAATATCATTATTATGTCATTTTTACCTTGAATTGCTCTTTAATTGCTTTTAGTAGGCATATATCGTTTTCGATTGTTCTTATCTTTTCAGGTAGGCTATTGAAGTATTTTTTCCCTAGATATGTGTAATGATGTTATGCAAATGAGGTGTTATATTTTTGAATTGGAAATATGTGTTTTTGACGAGTACGACCTTCAGTTAAAAAGCTATTTTTTTTCTTTTATTATTTGAATTAATATATATTATTTCGAACTAGATCATTGAATTTTAATAATAATTATATCCTTATTTGGAATAATATCTTTATTTATTTTATTTTTAATACTTTAAATTCTTCAAAAATAAGGTGTGTTGGATAATCTCTTTGTTTTTTTAAAATAATTTTTATAATTAGACGTTGCACAATTTCAACAGGGAGTAGATTTGTTTTGTATGTAGCTCCCCAGCTTACTACAGCGTATTGCTGTTAACCTGCCATCTAAGAAGTTATTTATCGAAGTGATCCTGTATTATTTTACTCTGTTGGTAGATGTAATGAATGATGTTACGTGGTATAGACGTAATTTTGAGAAAATTTGACTATATTTTTGTCGCTTGTCAAAATATTTACAATTAAATTTTATTCACCATATAACTAATGAATGAAGTTCTTAAAATATACTCCAAAAATACCTCATCGAAGAATGGTCATAAACGATTTAATTTACAAAGCACTTAATACTCAACTAAATCCAGAATTAATTTACTAATCTAGCGTGTAAATGTTATCTTCTCACATAACATCGTTACAAATTAGGGGTTGCGCCTTAATTATGCCGCTGGCATAAAAGGCTCGCCGGGGTTTTGCTCTCGGGGGCGGGGGACATCGCGTGCAGGAAAACATTATTCCAATGTGCCGGTAATGTAGAAGCGATAAGAAGGCACCTGTTGGCGGAGGAAGCGCTAACAAGCCCCGAGATACGCACTCACCCCTCCCATCTCCTGGTACCTTGGTACTCGCCATCCCCGACTAACTAGCCACTGGCTGGGCCTTATGATTAATAAAGCCATTGGGTGATTAATGTGCGGCCTGATCTTTACTGACTGAATATTGCCATGAATTGAACACTATTGTGAATATGTATGTGGGACACAGAGAACGTAATTTTATTTTCCATGAGATTATCTTCTAAAGTCAGGAAACATACACAATTTGCTGACATTGAATTCAATATCAAGCGACCTTTATATAAATATTGACAGAAAACATAAAATTTTGACGTAATGCGAATTTAATTCGTTTCAAGTTATCTTAGAAAGATACTGTCACTCTAAAGTTTTATTTTTAATTATCTTATTTTACTCATATAACATACTTTTCAAATCAATCCTTTTGATCTTTAGAAAAAACTAAACGTACCGCTTACTCTTTACTTGAAGTAAACGGAGCGTGGGTTTTTTTTTGTTTTTATTTAATTTTTGTTATTACCTACAACTACAATATTATGAATGTTTTTTATATATCTTTACATTTTCATGACAATCGTGTGACTGTCAAAGCAGTTTGCCATAAAATATTTGTTACGCGTAAATGCTGAAAAAGTTAACATAATTATGTTGTTTAACTTTTTCAATGAGACTTGTACAAGGTATTAAGTCAAACGTTTCGGCGAGATAATGAAGATGAAGAGGTGACCATGACAATCAAGGGTGGGTATCATTAGAGAGAGCAAGGCGGTGAACAAAGGGCGGGGAGGCGGAGACGGAAGAATGAACACGCTTTACGGGACGAGCGGTTATCTCGCGACAAAAGAAGGAAACACAATAAAGTCAGGAATCCGACTGCAGACAAGGGGAACGTAAGCCAGGAGCCTGTCTACTGAGAAACCTTATTCCCTTTTTACTCGAAGAAGTTAAGACCCGCTTGAAACGGCTTATTTTGACAAAACCGACTCTACAAACATAAATAAAGGTAGTGAACATCAGTGGCCTGGAAGTGGCGAACGAAATTCACCAAAAATCTGTCTGTTTCAAAACCACATTCTGTTGTTCCCGCTTTCCACTCTGAAGCGTGTTGGAATTTATTGGATTACGACTTTCATTCGATTTTATATCAATACCCGCTAGTTCCAATCTAAGAACCCATTTCTTGGCGATTTATCAAAACTAACATAGACAATTTGCTTTTGACGAAGCTTCAAATATTATTTAATTAACAAACAAAAACAATAATTGATGAAGGCTGGGTGAAAAAAATTAACCTTAGTGTAAGGGTAATGAATAATATGTTTTCTATTCGCGTCTTTATTTATCTCTTTGCTCTCCATTTTTCGTTCTTCTTGTTTGCTACCATTTTTTCCCTTTCTTCTTTGAATTGTGATTAATCCTACCAATAGAACAGGTGGGATATATCTACGGATATCTACGGATATTCTGCACTTTGCAGTATGTTTCTCTGAACAACTAAGCACATATATATTCTTATTGCTAGCCTTTCTAAAAAGTTTAGCAATCAGGGACAACATTTTATTCGTCTATTTTATTTCTTATTCAGTGCGTGTGCACCCACATGAGATTTTGCTTTGAATATTATATAATACAAAGACCTAACAATTTGTTCAATTTTGTCAAAATAAATTTTACAAAAAACCTTTTTCAAAGAACTTGTATCGCGCTTTCTAAAACTGACAATCATGTTATTTTGATTGTTTGTGGAAATGTAGCGCTACGGGGTTAGTTTAACGAAATAAGTTTTATGGAAAATATCTTCTAATTTTATTGATTCCGTCAGTTATTGGAATCCTGGCATATGTTGGTCATCCAACTTACTATAATTTCATTCAGAAATATTATTATTAGTTTTATGGAATATATCTTCTAATTTTATTGATACCCTGTCAGTTATTGGAATCCTGGCATATGTTGGTCAAACAAACTATTTGAATTTAATAATATCGTTTTGCTACTTGCAGTATTTCAGTGTGTTTTTAAAATTATTCTCTTTTTGACATTTGCCTACTTTAAAAACATCCACAATGATTATTTGTGAAGGATGCCAGGTTAAAAGTAATAATAACGAAATAATAACTTGCTCGCAATGCTCGCTGAGCTACCATTTCCAGTGTGTAGGAACTTCGAAGGATAAATACTTAAAACAATCAAAGAACTACAAAGCAACCTGGAAGTGTCCAGATTGCAAAGTGAAACAACGATCTACAGAAAAAAATACGGAAACACCTACTCGTGCCAATATTTCCACTCCACAAAGTGTAACCTAAATGATCAATCTCAATTAATGATGAATCACATTGACCATAAATTAGATGAAGTATTAAAAAATTTAAAAAATGAGCTATTTATTTATCTAAACTCACAAATAGTTAAAGAATTAGGGCATTAAATCCAAACTCAATCATTTTGATGAACTTAAAACATCACTTGAATTTTTTTCGGTGGAATACGAAAGACTTAATAAAATTTGCAAACTAAATGAGGCAGAAATTAAGAAACTCAATGCTGCCAATACTCATCTACAACAGAATCAAGAGATGTTAATCACTAAAATAAATGACATGGAACAATGTAATAAGAATTGCAATGTAGAGATCCAAATGGTACCTGAAAAAAAGGAAGAAATAATCAAGACTTCAGTCTTAAAATTATGTAATGTTATAAACAACCCACTAAAAGAAGAAGACATTAAGTCATGCTACAGAACTCCTCATCATCCAAACGCCATTCAAGGATCTCGACCTAAAAATATTATTCTGGCCCTACCCTGCCCTCGTATACGGGATGAACTTCTAACAGCGGTAAAGCAATTTAATCGAAGGAATGCTGAGAATAAATTAAATAATCAGCATCTTGGTTTCCCCAACTCTTCTCCAATTTTCGTATGCGAACATCTCTCACCGCATAATAAGGATATATACGCAGCTGCACGACGCGCTGCTAAAGATCTCCGATTTAAGTATGTGTGGGTCAAACATGGACGCATATTTTTAAAAAAAGATGACACATCTACACCAATATTTATAAAAAACAAAGAATCACTCCTCAATCTATACTAACATCATTTCATATCATATACTTAGACAAATACTAAACAACATGGCTGATTACTTTGAAAACATGGACTCGGACAACCAACACTACTGTATTAGTACAAACGATCTTAATATATGGAAGAACATCACAAAAGAAAAAAAAAGATTCAAAATATTGCACCAAAACATTAGATCGATTAATAAAAATTTTGATGAATTTACAATATACCTTCAACAGCTTGAGAATAATTTTGATATCATTGTGCTGACTTAATGTTGGTTGAATGAAAAATATAAACCTAAAACAATTGAAAATTATAACACACACCACACAAAGAAACACAAAAATCAAAATGATGGTATAGTCTTATATATTAATGATAAAATAAACACAATCGTACAAGAAATACACATCATAGACTCCAACTGCATACAAATAACATTTGATAAAGAAACCTGTATTCTTGCGATGTACAGATCTCCATCCAATAACAACATTACAAACTTCCTAAATGCACTTAACAATACATTGAATGATCTCAAACAAACCAAAAATATCATCATCATTGGAGACCTAAACATAAACATTTACAAAACGGACACCCACAAAACATAGAATACTTAACAATTCTGGCACAGCATAGATTGGAACCAGCGATAAATGTCCCAACACGAGTTACTCAACATACAAAAAGTTGTATAGATCATATAATGATTAAAACAAAACTAAAAACCAAAACTATAGTATTTGAAAGCACAATTACAGACCACTACATGAATATGACAGCAATCGACACCGAAAAAACAAAACCTAACCAACATAAAATATTTAAAAAAAAAATAATTGACTACCCAAACTTAAAATAAAAACTCTAAAACATAGACTGGAGTACAATATACCAAATAGAAAATGTTGAAGAAGCCTGGGATAAATTTAAAGCTGTG
The DNA here is from genome assembly GCA_917563855.2 of Limnephilus lunatus. Taxonomy (NCBI): domain Eukaryota; kingdom Metazoa; phylum Arthropoda; class Insecta; order Trichoptera; family Limnephilidae; genus Limnephilus; species Limnephilus lunatus. The sequence goes on along the minus strand of OU830597.1, from coordinate 63,683,460 downwards.
TTAATACAAGAAATAAATAATAACACTAATTTAAAACAAGTTAATCTTACACACAATGCAAAAAAAATTAAACTATGGATAACAAAAGGAATATTAAAATGTATTCGTACACGAGACAAAATTCACAAACAAATTAAACATACGCCATACGACATGGAACAATTTAATTACTATAAAAGATATAGAAACATCTGCACGAAAATTATTAGAGTAGCAAAGGAGTCATACTATAGAGAAAAACTTAAAAAAGAAAACAATAACCCAAAGGAAATATGGAAAATATTAAAAGAAGTAACATATACACAAAAATACAAACAAAAATATACTATTGAACATCTTAACATTAATTCAAAGAAAATAGATGCCAATACAAATGCAGAAACTATAACAAATCATGTAAATGATTTCTTTGCAAATATAGGAAAAGTTTTAGCGAACCGTAAAATACATAACACAAACATACTAACACAAACAAACATACCGAACAATACACAATCGACACAACATAGATTTATAATTAAAACAACTTCAATAGAGGAAATTGACAAAATAATAAACACATTAAAAAACAAAATTGCACTTGGATTAGATGAGATAACAACGGATTGCATTAAAATAATAAAAAATGAAATATTAAAACCTATAACACACTTAATAAACCTTAGTATAAAACACTCCTGCTTTCCTAGTTCTCTTAAAACAGGACTGGTGATCCTTTTTTATAAATCCGGAGACAAAATGGAAATAACTAACTATAGACCAATCACATTATTAAACTCGCTATCAAAGATTTTCGAAATAGTCTTAAAAAACCAAATCATAAAATACTTGGAAGAAAACAAATTAATCTCAGATAAACAATATGGATTTAGAGAAAAGAGAGGTACAAAAGAAGCTTTGGCATGTACTATAGATTATATACATAGCAACTTAGATCAAGGATACAAATGTATAGCGATATATCTAGATTTAGCTAAAGCCTTTGATTCAATCTGCCACAATACACTTTTTAAAAAATTAGAAAATATGGGTATCAAAGACAAGGAAATCCAACTATTAAAAAGTTATATGAGTGATAGAACACAACAAGTCAAAATTAATAACCATACAAGTAAACCACTGCCGATTACATACGGAGTTCCACAAGGAAGCATACTAGGGCCCGTTCTTTTCACTATTTACATAAATGAACTTTGTAGCATGGAAATAAACGGTAAAATAGTTAGTTATGCAGATGACACAGTTTTACTGTTTAAATCTAAGGATTGGAATAATGTATTTAACATAGCAAATTTAGAAATCACGCGGGTGAAAACTTGGCTAGACTCAAACATACTTACACTAAATATATCGAAAACAAAATTTATGACGGACAGTATAAATAGTACAGGACAACCAAGAAACAACTCAAACACCATAAAAATACACGAATGTTTAAATACTAACATCTGCAGTTGCCCTTCTCTAGAAAAAACAGAACAAATAAAATATCTAGGAATCATAATTGACCATAACCTTAGATGGACACATCATATCAAACAAATCACAAATAAACTCCTCAAAACAATATACATTTTCCTAAACATAAGAAACATATATAATATAAAACAAATGAAAACAATATATTTTGCACTTTGTCAGTCAATAATAGAATATGGATTAATTATCTGGGGAGGAGCAACAAACTCAGCTATCGATCAGTTAGAAATCGCGCAGAAAACGATCTTAAAGATAATACTTAAAAAACATAGACTGACTGACACAAACCAAATATTTAACAGTTGTGACGTACTAGATATACGCCAATTATATGTTAAAACACTGCTAAACTACATTTTTGACCAGAAAAACAAATTTCAACAATCTCAAAATATCACTAACAGACCAGTTAGACAATCGTACAAAAATAACTTAAAAACTCCGACGGTAAATACAAGCTTTGGACAAAGGCACTATAAATATCATGCTATAAAAGCATTCAACAGTCTTACCCTTGAAATTAAAATGGAAGAAAACAAAAATAATTTCGTACTCAAAATTACAAAATGGATTAAAGAACAAAAAAGACAATATTACCAAAATTTCTTTACAAAATAAAAATAAAACACAACTACACGAAACACTCAAAACCAACATAAAATACACATCACTCACAAACACACAACACATAATATATATCGATTTTAATTTATTTTTTTTAGTAATAAAATAATTCATTTTATCCTATATTTATAAATTTTAATTTTTAAGTTTATTTTGTTTTTGTTTTATAAAATGGAGGCCTCAGCACAGGTGAGCTACCCAGTGAGGCCGACATTGTTTAATTTTATTTTTGAAATGTAAAATATTATGTCAAACAAATGAATAAATAAATAAATAAACTTACCATAATTTCATTCAGAAATATTATTGAAAGGTAGTACCTACCTACACGTTAATGTTTTTTTTTTCACCGAAACTATAAAACAAGTAATTTTTCGAAAAATGTTTTTTGTTCATAAAATATCATATTTCTATTTAGATAGAAAAAAGTTAATGGCTTTTTCTAAACATTTTGTTCCGAAGAGTTTTACTTTCCATGTACATTTGTAATTAATTTTTTTTTTTGCTACCAGTTTCGACAAATCCGCGTCATTTACCAGCGAACTTAAAACTAACTGAAAATTTATACAAGTACAGAAATGATTAGATTTTCTTAGGTGGGGGTTTTAGCGGGAGGTCTGATGTTGGGGGAGAGGGAGAACGGTGGTAAGAGTCAACATAACATTTCACGGTCAGTAGCTGAGTTGGCGTCGCGTTTTGGTCCCACCTAAGAATCACGTGTTCTATTCCTTGGCTGGTTAAGTCCTCCATCACGACACAAGCAAAATTTTCCGCTTACTGGGGTGGTAGTAGGATATTTTTAAATATTGTCAGGTTATTCGTAATCCGGGAATGTTAGTTATTCTTAAGAAAAAAAACATTGTTAATAAGGGTGATTCACAGGTTGCTATTATTTAGTTAACTAAATTAATTATTTACTTATTTTTTTGTTTATTTTGAAGGTTTCTAAAGCGCACAAATTAAAGTAGGTATACATTTATATTTCAATGTTTAAACATAGATTTTTCTTTATTGATGCTAGGACCTATCTCTAGTAAACAGAGTTCATGTTCCTTGATTGTAGTTTTAAAATTTATAGTAGTCATACCTACTTACTTACTGTGCGTCTCAAACATTTCATTATAACATGTATATTCCATTTTTTCAAATTTATAAGGAAAAACCTTGTCATTTATTATTGGATCATATTTCTGCCCTAATTCCAAAATATTTTTTTTATTAATTACAAGAATGTTTCTAATAAATTGGGAAAAAATGATATATAAACTATAGAATGTAATGTTTGTGACGCACATTATGTAAGTATGACTATAGAAATTTTAAAACTAGAATCAGGGAACATGAACTCTATTAACGAAATAATAACTTTTCCTAGTTTGATTATCATTTAATAGAGACAGGTCCTAGCTTCAATAAAAAAACAAGTTTCAACATTTTCAAATATAAATACATGCTAACTTTAGTTTGTGCGCTTTAGAAACCTCAGAAATAAACAAAAAAAATTAAATCAAAATTTATGTTAGTTAACAAAATAATAGCACCCTGTAAATCACCCTTATTAACAATGTTATGTTGACTCCTCCCACCTTTCTCCCCCTCCCTCTAAATCAGCCCTCCCACTATCCCCACCGAATAAAATCTAATGATTTCTGTACTTGAATAATTTTTAAGTTAGCTTTAATTTGCTAGTAAATGGATGTGTCGAAACCGGTAACAGATAAATTTGTCCATAAACTCTTCAAAAAAAATTCTAATTATTGTTACTTAGGTAATTCCCAAAAAATATAAACAAAAATGCTTTTTCTATCCCCAAGAGCGTGTACTTATAAAGATTGCTTAGGTACATTTGGTAACTACCCATAACAATAATATAGCTGCGGGAATAAACAAATCTGTAAAAACCGTTAAAATATCTTTCCAAGTGCTCAAAGTTCTGTCTAGACTAAATAAGACTAGAAAACAAATAGCTCCATTTACCCCTTAGTTTCATTTCAGTGAAATTTGATTTCCAGCGGGTATTATTATCGGGGAAACTTTCCTCGTAATCAAGGCACACACAAAACAGACCGCGCCCCGCGGAGCAGGTAAGAAGTGAGACGAATTAGACAATGAAATCCCCAAACAGAACTACGCGTCACCCCGCTGGAGGAGTTTGGTGTTGTTTTTGCAGACAGACTGAGCATATCTGTTTCCGGGCAGTAAATTATCTGGTTTTCCCGCGCTGTCGCCCATTCATCAGGCCGCCCACAAACCCCCTCCAATCCCCTCCCCGTGGGTTAAAGGATACCTGCTACCAACACGTGTCGAATTCGGATTCCACCATCTTGTTAACATCTCCATTTACGTCAGCCAGGTTGTTTATATGATCCGTTTCACTGAAAATAGTCGGCCGTTCAACACTCGGGAAAAACGGCGGGGTGGACATCACACCGGACAGACCTTCTCTTGTCAAGTGGTGAAACAATTAGAAGGGCGGTCACATTCTGTGTGGATTGTCATAGACCTGGGTCAAATGTACGTTGGGAAGAACAGAACATGACCCATTTTATTAACTGAACATACCCAAATCGTTGATACGCGAACACGTCAATGTAAAATATAATTACGTTTTTTTTAATAATATTATCTATTTCTACATAGTAAGCATGAATCTATTATTATCAAGTAAGTAACTAACCATCACCTCATCGCAGGGGTAAGCAGAGAGGATAGACTGCCACACAACTTGCATGCAACATTCATAAATCGTCTCGTAGATACTATTCTGTTTATCTGGTTCTTCATGGTCCGACTTATTAGTTATTTTGTTTACTTAATCGTGCCGTGCCTTCCTCGGCCGCCCCCAAATTATTCTGCCATCTGTTCTACATGCCTAATACACCAATATTAATAATTTACAAAAATGTGTGTTTTCGAAACGCAAATTATAACAAAATTAAAATGTTGCTCTGGTTAAGTTCAAGTCAAAACGACATCCAGTTAGCACCAAAAAAAGGAAATAGTGGTCCATAACAACAACAAAAGAGTCTAATAAAAAATATATATATTTATAGTTTCGGTTATAATTCTCATTAGGATTAAAAATATTTTAAATGTTTGAAGAAACCTTTCAAACAAGTTTGTGTAAGCATAAACCCACCTATTATAATCGGGAAACACTGCAAAATCGCGACCAACATTTGTATACCGTTGACATTTGTCACATGAGAACGGGTTGTTTTTACGATCTTTCTTGAGTCCAACAGCTCGGCTATAGAACGATTTGCCGCCCTCTGTGTTTTCTCCCTCCTACAAAATGGGTATCTTCAAAACCCAGGCTCTCTCCTTCCTTTCCACAAAAGGACCCTCCGCACAGCATCCCCAAGGATGAAATAGCCCCTGTTGTTTTCCTCAGGGCCTGCTGTGAGGAACAAAACAACGTAAACAAAAAAGGGGGAAATATTTATGCCGCCTGATTTTTTAGCTAATTTCTCTAAAATATATATACTACGTTTGGTGACTTAGCAAGGGTACCCGGGTTCATAGGGTCAGGTTTGTCCGGGTATTGGCGGCAGATGCGTCAGCCCACCAGCTGCATGGCAGGCCGGATCGGGACAAAATAGTTGACGGAGTCCCTTTGACTTCTCCAGCCGTAGTCTCTCGGAACATCGCCTTGCACCGCAATGGAAGGTATGGATTCCTACGTCCGACACTCCTGGACATACTGACTCCCAGATTCCCACCCACCCTTCATCATACCCTTTTCCTTCCCAGAACTTCATCTCTTTCCTTTGGAGCTAATGTAAAAAAAAATATATATATGTATTTAATTTTTTTTTGTATTAGATATTTATTTATTTAATCGCCACCGATAAGCTTGGTATTGTTCAAAGATAGAGCAGTTCATTAAGTAGTTAGTTTATACGCTAAGTTGCTCCCTAATGGAACTATTGTGTGTAATTTCCGATCACCTGCGCTAAATGGTACGTTTCGAAGTTGCCACCATATGTTATATTCCGATAATAATTCTACCTTACAACTCAATTTCCGAGGAAACTTCTCACAAAGGGGTATTCTAAGACACTGCCAACCGCTGAGCTGTGTAATAGTTACTTAACTCTCTGATCATTATTTACGATAATATAGCGAAGGCATGTTTAAACTGTCACCCATTAAAGGGGAGAGAGATGTTTTATGTCGATATTATATCAATTTATCAATTGTGTTTAGGGAAAACTAACTAAAATTCATGAAGTTGATAAATTAGAAACATTATTCAGTAGATTACCCAGACTAATCTAGTATTGCTTAAGTAACCTAAAATTCAATCAATTTACCCAAGTGTTATTTGAATCATATAATTCCGTAGGTAGGTACCTACTATAAGAATGTTTAAATCGTTTGGTCCACTTTTGTGAAATGTTGGCAAAGCATAATTATATTTTTCTATTATAACTCTTACAAATAAAAATCTAGAACATTATTTATTTATTGTGCTAAACATTCCAACAACAAAGCGTTTAAAATAATCCATTTACTGGGTTTTCATACTTAAAAGTTATTAAAAAAATGGTTTGCCAACATTTTACCCAAGGGGACTCATCGTGGATGGAAACTATACGACTCATTTTAGAGATACGATCCTGAGAGATAAAAGTTTAAATAGAAGTAATTTTTCGTTATTTGTTTTTGAGGTGTTATGCCGTGTTGAGCTACCTCTGAAACGTTGGCTAAATAAGGAGGTTGCGCAACACGGCATAACACCCCAAAAACAAATAACGAAAATACTTTTGGCCGTTAAAATCTAAAAACGTATCTGAGCAGTAATTTTATCCATCGTATTAACTTGCTAAACTACAACACAATGTTTGTACTCTTAGTAAAACACCGAAGTTGTTTAAACAGCAATGGGCCATTTCAGGTTTTTTATATTGGGTTTCTTACATATGAAATTGGCGTTTTACCGTACTGGCAACTTTGATCTCAAATATCTTCTCTTTGGTTAGGAATTCCAAATTCAAATTTTAACAGCTATGTACTAATGTATTTGTGTTTCGAAAATTAAAATTCATTTGTTTTTTTCCTTAATTGTTTTTTTCTTTGCGTCACTTAGTTTACAAAATGGAAAACTTGAAATATCGCGTTATTTACGAGTACGAGTTCCACCGTGGCACCAGTGCTGCAGAAACGGCTCGAAGGATTAATGATGTGTATGACGACGGTGTCGCAAAAGAAAACCCAGTGGGTTTTTGGTTCCAACGTTTTCGTTCTGGAAATTTCGACCTGCAAAACAAGCCCCGTGGACGGCCGGAGACCAAAGTTGATAATAAAGAATTGAAAGCTCCTGTGGAAGCGGATCCATCGCAAACCACGTCCGAGTTAGCTGCAGGCTGCGGTGTTAGTGATAAAACTGTTCTAATCCACTTGAAGCAAATTGGGAAGGTGAAAAAGCTCCCATAAAAAACTCCCATAGCTCCCCATACAAAGTTCCTCCCGTACACAACGCCAATTTCACATGTAAGGACCTAATATTAAAAAAAATTGTACTTACATTGTTATTTATAAAAATTAAAGTTAGGTTAGGTTAAGTTCTTCGGGACTGCAATCAGGAATAAGGCAATAAATTATAGCTAAAATCAACTATACTTCCGATCAAGTGGAACGTGTCCAATGTTCAATAAGCTACTAGATGTGGATTTAATTCAATCACATTTACTATCCCAACGACTCGGTCGGGAGTGAAAATGTTCTATTGACTGCCAGAATGCATACATACTAACTCAGTGAATTTCTCATATTAAGAAGTTGGTATTTGGTCCGTCTGAGAGCAATTCGATTGCGTGGCTCCGGGTGCTTTCTGCGAACCCGTCCCTAGCTGGGATTAGGTCCACTTCCTGCCATGGAGATTGGTATTTGACGCCGCAATCCCTACGGCCAACAGCGCCCCTGCCCGAGAGGCTTCCGCCCCCTGCCCCGGTTCTTTTGTGTCCATCTACCCGGGGCAGGATTATTCTATTCTGTAGAAGTAGCAAGTTTCTTCTTAGTCCGGCATTCCACTGTAGCGCTGTCCAGTGCTAGCAAGTCCCTCCGGCTATAATTCTCTTATTTTTTATTTATTTTTTTATTTTATCATCTACGCTCTACGCCCTTTTGGGCCTTAGCTTATGTTATTACATTTTCTGTGATTAAGTGCATACATTATAGTGTAATAATGTGCCTATAGTAGGTAACATGGTACTCGGGGGGCACATGCTAATGTAGTATTTAATTCCACTCAAAATTATGACCTTACAATATTACGATCGTGGACCCCGTGGTCGAGGGGTAAGCTTTCAATCAACAATCCGGTATAAATCAAATTGCGTTATTTCACAATTAATGAATTTATTATAATGTACAGTATATTTGCGGCACGCCTTAAAGTGGAAGATATCCTCAGTATCGCTCTGGCTTGGAGATCAGCGATGCACATGAAAAAAAAAATTTGGATGGTAAAAAAATAGATTTTTTGGATAATTGAAGCTCATAACATAAACCTCATCACAATATTTATTCATTGAAAAAGGTAATTTTAACAACTCTCAATGAAAATAAGAAACAGATAAAGACACGAAAAATAAAATAAAGAAAAAATTATATTGTTATAAAATCTGTTGTATCCAAATGATATGGGAATTGATTGAGGATACTGCCTGTATCAGATGACGCTAAAATAAGCATCAAGCGTTTTTTGGGCGCGGCCTAGATCTTCACATCGCTCGTGGTGACCCGATAATTGATCCGACGACAATTAATCCGACGACCCGCCGACAGTTGTTCTGGTGGCAGTTGATCCTCTGGACAGTTGATCATCCCTCTGCCAATTGATCCCTCGGACAATTGATCCCCTAAAAGATGATTTCTTTGATTAACCTTTTAAAGAGGATATACGGCCTATCTATTCCATCTTAGGTATTTTTAGAGTCGATTTAAGGTTTAAAATTGGCAAATAATAGTTTGAAATTCGTAACAAAGTATTCGAAGGAAATTTTTGAAAAGGAACAAGGAAGTTTTTGAAAAGTGAGAGTCCTTCACTTCTACTACCCTAATTATGTATAGTCACGGGTAATAAAATTGTTTCTGCTTTTTACAAATTAATTTGTTCAGGTATTGACTTTTTTATATTATTTTCTCTGAATAACCCCTTCTGTTATATCATGTATAAGTAGATAATACATCATATTTCCTAAATAGTATGTATTTTGTTACTCGGCCGTACATTTATTTATTTATTTTCAAAAACAGTATAAAAATCAATGGATTGCAGAAGCGGTAAAGAAAATTACGTAATAAATACATTTTACATTAAAGGTACATACAGTTATAAAATAAGCGATATTTCACGCTTAAAATCGTTGTGTGGAAAATATCCACATTTTTACAGGCAGTTAATTAGCCTAGTGAATCTTCCCAGGGGTATCACCATTGGTTAGTTATTTCTGCACCTGGGAAGAATCAAAAGCCTGTTTTGGCGACCTCGCGTGAAATTATCCTAGACATTGAATCCAATTTAGCCAGAATATCGGGTACCGATGTAAAACCATTTAGAAGCTCATAAGCCATCAGCAGTAATGCGACATCTCTTCTGGAACTAAGGCTGCAGATACCCAGCATTATTAAGATAAATTCTGTTCTAAACAGCCATGGGTAAAGCTTAAATGATAATAATAATAATAATATTTGGATGACTTGTGTAGCTTTTTTTTTTTGACTTGTATAGCGCCGTTTTTGTGAAAAATCACCTTAAGGGCGCTGTACAAACTTATATTACATTTTTACAATCTTACTTTTAACTACAAACTAGTCAAATTACTTTAACAACTTATGACTAAAAATTGCATCCACCGGTTCATCGATCACCGATACGTAACTATATGAACAATGATTTGACCAATGAACGCGATGCTGCGTAAAAATGTACTACAGGCTAAAAATATAAAGGGCCATACTTGCCTACGATGTCACTAGAGATTAACACTATTATTGTTTATTTAGAGAAAATTATGTACACTTCGCACTCAGAGGACATAATTGGGAACTACAATAATATATAATATGTTCTTTAATGAGCGTATTTTGAAAACAACAGCAAAATTTTATGATGGGCGCTACATAATAATACAAAGTTTTGATCAGAAATATTTATCTTCCTGAATGTGATTTGATCCTCGGTAAGAGAAAGATTGATGTGTAAGGATTCGAATAATATGTCGTGATTTGCCATGTTTTTTGCATGATGCGGTCCCATCTCCTTCGGTAGACACAGGCTTCATGTTTTTTTGTTTCATATGTGTTCATTAAGACATTGTCATTTGTATTATCTTCACTGATGATTTATTTGTTTTTTTTTTTTTATAGTTTTATGTGTTACCCGTAACCCGTTCTTTACCTTTATATTCCACTTTATCCTAAAGTTATTTATATATTACAAGATGTGTGTAACTATCTACCTCCGAAAATTTTTGGGCAAAAAGCAAAATGTTAAATTAGCATACTCGCATATAATAATAAAAACAGAAAACTATTCTAATTTAAACATTCCTCACACTCTCGTAAACAAAGTGGGAAAATATCTAATTTATCAATCGTAAAAGATAGAAGGCAATTAATGAAAGAAGTTATTTTAAAAATTTATTTCGAATTGAATTAATTTATTAAATTTTCTGAAAATAAGTATAAAAAATCATAGTAATGCTTCGAGGAGGTAAATGGTAAATTTAATTTTCCATTTGAACACAGAAATTTTCTTAGGAGGAAAAAATTCAAAAGACAGCTAAATGTAATATAAAATTTTATAAATAATATTTTGTAGGATGGGAAAGGGTGGACCAATTGTAAAATGTATTTCACAGCGCTTTAAACCTACGAAAATGGCTGCATAGCTAAAGGCTATCGCAGGTTTCATTGAAAAACTGAGATAAACGAAATGGAAGAGAAACGTCCGGGCTTCGCTGGTTCGTTTAATACTTCAGTAGTGCATTCGTTAAAGCCGACAGCTGCAGAATGGTTGTCAATTATCTTTCCTCTGAACGAGTGGTACCTTGAAAAATGTATTCCCCTTCTCCCACCCTTTCCCTGGCCCCTCACCGCCTTACCCCCCTTCCAGGTGGGTGTGCTGAGTTAATGGGGGAGGGGCGGAAGGTGAACGGATTGTTAAAGGTTGTCATGTGTTATCACATATCTGGTTGTTAACCTGCTTGCTGGAATGTTTTAGTATAGATTTCTAAATATTCAGCTATCAAATTGTGTTCAAAAATGTTTATTTATGACAACGTTATTACTTTATTACCAAAGAAAAAACCAAAGTTTTGTCGTGGTTATGGAATATTTTTAGTACATACAGAAATCCTAATTCAGAACTTCGAATTGTTAAGAAAACTAGCCCTGTCCTTCTTTTCTTTGAAATCAACATTCTTCTCGTCGGTCATGTAGGAGTCTTTTCGTTCTATAACTCCAAATTAATGATTAAATAATTGAAGACAATATTAGCGAAACTCGATCGAAAATCTGGAAACTGAAAAATCAGAAAGAGTAATGGGCACATCTGGGACTCGATGTGTCCATATCTTTTTTTTGATTTTTCGAATATTGTCTTCATTCAATTAAATATTACAATCTGTGGTTTTATTCATTGAGTTCTAAAATAAAAATAAATAAACAATATAATTATTTATAAAATCGAAAGATCGTTTATAAAAGAAGACCCACATTTATTTTATTCGGAGTACAAAATATAACAGAACGTTTTAATCATTATTTTACAAGAAAAACCATCATACCTAGGTTACGAATAAAAAAAAGTCAATCATTTTGACTATTCCTTAAATATATCTTTTCTGCCTGTTCATGGATAAAGCCAGCCTGTCGTTATATATTTTATACTGGGCAGGTAAAGGTTATGTTATTCTTGTCAGGTACTCAAAAGGGGTTAATATTGTTATCTGTCATAAAAAAGCTGTTTTTTGTCATTTTTCCGCTTACTACTTACTTTCATTATAAAGCTGATTTTTTTAATGTTTGGAAAATTGTTAGCTACATATTTGTAATACTCAGGTAATCGAATGGTACTCTCAAGCCATTTTTAAAAATATGAAAAAACATAAATAATATAAAAATCTAACGCTTTGGCTTACATAATGTTAGGTAGAATAAAAATAATTTACAAGTCTCTTTGTACATCATTTTTTATCCATTAATAAATTACTCATTTATTGTCTTCTCCAAAAGACCTCTAAAATCCATTCAAAGGGCTACATTTTAAAAACCGGCACATTTCCGAATAAATGGAAAACAAGCTTTCTGTCTCCAATTTTCAAGAAGGGTGATAAATCCGATATATCCAACTATAGACCTATATGTATCCAGTCGTCAATCCCAAAAATATTCGAATCTGCTCTGCTCTCTAAACTCACTCCTGAGATTAATAAAGTAATTTCACATCGACAACACGGTTTCATGGCAAAAAGGTCTACTCTAACAAATTTAATGATCTATCAGGAATACTTATTTAATAATATGCACAATCATCTTCAAACAGACGTAGTATACACTGACTTTAGTAAGGCTTTCGACAAAGTCTCACACAAAATACTTATACGCAAATTAAAATCCCTTGGAATAACGGGGCATATTTTGAGATGGTTTGAAAGTTATCTATACAACAGAAAAATGTCAGTCAAACTCAACTCGCACTTTTCACATCAATTCGAAATCTTCACCGGAGTTCCCCAAGGGTCACATCTAGGACCAGTGCTGTTTTCTTTGTTCATCAACGACATAACCACAATCTTTGATGGAGTTATGATACTTTTATTTGCAGATGATCTTAAAATTTACAAAACAATTACTAATCTCAATGACTGTTGCGTATTACAAACAAATCTTGTGAGGCTACAAGAGTGGTGCATCCATAATGAACTGTTCCTCAATATTGAAAAATGCCAAACAATAACTTTTGCCCGAATTAAAAATCCTGTTAAATATGAATACAGCATCAACAACATCTTTCTAAAAAGAGTTGAACAAATTAAGGACCTAGGAATTATTTTTGACAGTCAATTATCTTTTGTTTCTCATATTAACGAAATAACTAACAAGGCCATGAAAAACTTGGGATTTATATTGAGGACGGTAAAAGATTTTAAAATAATTAATTCTTTTAAATTGTTGTACACTGGGTTGGTGAGAAGCCATTTAGAGTACAATTCAACCATCTGGGCTCCTTTTTACAAAACTCACCAACAAAAAATTGAGAGGGTGCAACACAAGTTTCTGAGATTTATAAACTACAAATTAGGAATTCCAATCGAAGAACTTAACTACACATTTCTTAAGGACTTACTGAAATTAAATGAATTAACTTCGAGACGAACAATGAGTGATTTAATTTGTCTTTTCAATATATCAAATGGCAGACTGGACGCCCTTGATTTAACCAATCTAATCCAGCTGCGAGTACCTACCCGTGATACAAGATTGATTGCGCCGTATTTTGTCCATGCGTCTACTAATAACTATTTCGAAAACTCACCAATCGAAAGGCTTCATAGACTCGGAAATAAATATAACTCAATCGATGTTTATCGCCATCAGTCAGTGTCGAAATTTAAATGTAGCATATTAGAATATTTACAATAGAATAATAAGTACAATAGTGCACTTAACCCAACATAGTTATATTCCGAAAAACACCTACCATATAGTGCTTAATAAAGGTTAGTAATTTATAAACAAATTTTACATTAACTATTCGTATTTATCGTTGTAATATTAATAACAAAATTACCTTAACTACTTAAACTTTAATTAATATTTTAATTTGATTAAAATAAGATACTCTGTTATATTTTATTATCGAATTCATTTCTACTTTCCGTGATTGTATACCCAACAATCTGACATTATTTGTTTATACCTTAAGTATTCTGTGGTAGCATTATAAATATAAAGTTTTTGGTCTTCTGAAATTGAATTCTTTAAGCAGAAACTCTGTCGTAAATGTAATTGGTTAAAATGGAATCGCTTTGAATAATAATTCTAGTGCGGTGCAAGTCGGTAGTGTGTATTTTTGTTTAATAAATCAACTTCGCCATGTATTCAACACGTAAAAATTATACATATATTAAGTACCCACACATTATTATTATTTGTTATATACTTATTATGCTATCTGTATCTCTTAAACTGATTTTTTTTTCTGTCTCTTTATTGTATAATGCTATACTCTTTACCTACCATCTTTACTTCTGTGTACCATGTCTGAAACCTATTATGTTTTCTTTGTCATCTGAACACACCTGTATGCACTAAAATATAAAAAAATGTAAATGTATGTAAAAGCCCATAAGGGCGTTAATGATTAATAAAAATTAAAATTAAAAATTAAATTAAATTTTTTTTCAGTTGAATATAATATATGCTCTTTGAGCATTTCAACTAACGTTTGTGTACAATGTTACAGTACATTTTAAATAAAATCTTTTAAAAAATATATTTTTCCATCCGCATTCTTAAACTCAGTGACCAGCTGCAATCGCGAAAATAATTCGAACGGAAAATTAAACCTTTAAAACCCCTGGCCAGGGGAAAGGGTGACTTTGGAAAAGAGGGGTCAGGGTTAGGCTCCGGACCGCGGCCCTACTAATGGCACCCCAGTCCTGCTCTGGTTTGATTTATTGACACTATTTGTGTGGTAACGATCCGAGCCCTTGCCGTTTTAATTAGGGCCCTTCACCTAAGCTCTGAGAAAACAAAGCCAAAAAGAGCCCAATGATTAATAAGAAAACAAACACCTAGTACAATGCAGAGCTTGAGGAAATATAGTCACTCTTATTTTTCTGGCGTTTTTTTTGGAATGGAAGAATTTTATCATTCTTACTTATATATTGCACTGAATAATATAACGTTTCCGAGACGAAGTCTACGGGGTTAGGACACTGAAGAAATAAATCGTAAAGTGTGCAGTGGGCATTTTCGAGTACCTGAAGTAAGCTCAGTTTTTCCTCACATCGTAATCACAGGGTCAAACATTTTCAAATATTGAAATTCTTTCTTCAACAAAAAATAAATATCATTGGCGTATCTGGGGTCCAGGAATAAAAGGTCTTTTGTCAATTTGGGACTTCAGCCATGCGATTCTGTATCTTTTGTGGATACGGAATCGATTTTATACATAATCGCCTGTCAGATTTGTGTGATTGTCAATTGCAATTGCTTTTTCTACGGTCTGATGTGTCAGCTGTCGCCGACTTCAACTAGTTTAAAACAAGAAATGCGTAAGTGTTTATGATTAATTATTCATTTAATGTACGTTTAAAGCTGTATATCACGGATTTGACTTTGCAAAGTCGGCGACAGCTTACCGGGTTGCCAATTTGCGGGAAACTTGTGGAGAAAATGTGGGAAATTTTTTCTCCCCAATTTGGGGATTTTGAACATGTATTGCGAATATTTTAGCACATAAGCATCGGAAACCCTGCAGCTTACACATCAGCCCGTAGAAAAAGCAATTGGAAGCCATTTACAATCACAAATCTGACAGGCGATTGTGTATGGTATCGATTCCGTATCCACAAAAGATACGTAATCGTTATTATGCTGTATTTGCCAATTTACGAAAATAAATAAATAGAAAATGATACAGAAATGTTAATATAAAATATTTGTTCACCTCATTTTGATACTTCCATTGGCCGAGTCAGCTTGTTTTCAGATTTGAAAAATTTATAAAGTTCATGAAAGTCAAAAAGCCAGAAAATAAGAAATTTAAACAAAGGAATTACACATTCCAAATATAGAATTAAAATAATTTTCAGGTAAAGAAATATTATATTCTAGGAATAATGGTATGATGACACGGTCAAGTGATTCAAATACGTGAGTCGGGCCATCAAGAGTCTGAATAATACAAAAGTTAATTCGTTAGTTTATATTCTTAGTATCTACTTTATCGCTTGTCTGAATTCTGTTTCAATTTTGAAAATGATACTTAAAATCTAAACAAATCCGAATTTTCTGGCCGTAATAAAATATTTATCAGAAAATTACTTTAATTCTGTATTTAAAATGGGTTTTTCTTATGTTTAAATTTCCTAGAGTTGAGTTAATATTACAAATATAATGAGAGATTTCGTGAATTTTAAAAGATCTACGTTTATTTAGTTACAATGCAATTAACATTTCTACGATTATAATATCCGGTGATTTTTCACGGGTTTCTAAAATAATTCTGGATTAAAAGCAAGGTTTTCAAATCGCTTAAAAAATTATAGCACCTAATCTAACATAACTCAACTCAAATAAAAAAACCTTTATTACTACACGGTCCCTTCTCTCTTCGTGCAATATACCTACTTTCATATTAACGGTAACTTCGTATTTTCTATTATTCAAGGTTTCTGTATTTCATTAATTCTATATTTCAAGGTGTCACTTCTTCTTCAAGGTTTATCAATCTTCTTATTTTTCAAGGTTTTCCCAAAACACTATATGTATTTGAATAATAACTTTGTAACCGTCTTAACCGAAAAATACACATCAAATCCTGAACACAGGTTTCTGATTCTCTCTAAATACCATATATAATATATGTTTTAAATCATTTACCGTACCCAAACGTCATCATTCTATATTTATTTTTTGTCTGTCTTAAAATATCTTATTAAATTCTCCTAATAATAATATAATGATAACAACAATACTACCTACAAAAATACAACACCTGAGCACAGATTCTCTTTGTGAGGTAGGTGTTCTTGAAACAACATAATATTTAAATTAGTTACAGTATATTGTCATTATCCTTCTAATTTGTAATCTTTTAAATGTAAACTCAATGTATGAGCATATAAATAAATTCATTGAAGCTCCAGTATTTTTTTCCGGTTCATCATTTAGATTTACCTTACATTCATAAAATAGATAAATTATTAATGATCCAGAAAATATTTTTTTTGCTTACGAACGGGCTTAAATCGTCTTGAGAAATAAAGCACTTATTTTGAAAAAACCAATTTGAAAATATGCTTCCAAATTACCATTCCCTCGCTAAGCATGTTCCCAAATAATTAAGGATTTTTATTTAGGACAGAAATGTTTGCGGACATTTAAAATTTTGACAAAATAAAATGGGAGCAAATGAATGAGCAAGTGAGCAAGAAAGGAACATGATCTTCCATACCATTGGAGTGCTGGTTTATAGAAAGATTCAATATTCTTCCCCTGGGATTTGTAGGGATAAGCTTTAGGTACAATGGTGGATGATGTATTTACAAGATTTACAATTGTATTTAAATATTTTCAAGCTAGGGATAATGAAAACTTGGTTAAACATTATTACGAAATGAAACGTGAATTTTTGGTCATCCTCCAACTTTAGAATGCGAGAATTAAAGGTTTAATTTTTAATGGTTGATTTAGCCAAACCATAAAACGTTATGTACACGGACAGAGATGGGTGCATTTAGTTCACATCTATTCTCCAGATTTTGTTTATGAGAAATATGTCATAAAAAGATTATGAATAGTCGGCTATGGAATAGATGTTTTGTGTGTTTAACTGCATGTTTCCTAAATAAATTTAAATAAAAAGACATTCAAAAACATAAACCGAACAAAGACAAAAAAACAGCAAATTAACAAAATATCGAAATACAAAAAAAAACTCGCTAATTCTTATTTCAAAATCTAAATCATTAATCCTCACGCCAGGTGGGCAACAATCTTATTCACTAAGGAAAATAATATTGGTGACTAAATTACCATATTGTGACTTTAAGATAAACAATGTCTACCTAGTTAGTGCCAAAAACTTACTCTCTAACTGTAAACAATTTTGACCTTAAAACTTAAAAGTACCTACACAATTAATTCGTCGTCATAAAACAGATTGAGTCAACCGTTAGTGTCAACAAATAATCTACCGCAATTTTGTCAATAAAATCGGCTGCTCTCATAGCAAATTGTATTTATTCCACCAAAACTATGTAAATTTAATATAATGGCCGTTCACAACTAAAACAGAAGCATTAGAATTAACATATTACCACATTTGATCCACAATAATAATTATTGTCTCTTCCCTGCGAGTGATTTCTGCTTCTCTTTGAGTTGAGGTTAATATTGAATAAATTCGATAATATTGTTTGCTCTCCAATTCACACTCGATTAAACAAGCCGAATCTACTTTTGGAAGAGACCGGCAAACATATTATTCATTTGGGTAGATAGTTGTACATGGAACTGTTCGGACAGATAGCTGCTCCTGTTAACGTTATATAAATTAATGATTTACAGAACACTATAAATTCCACCGCGATTTTTATAATTGTTTTCCATGTGAATTAATGAAAACTACGTTGGCGGTGTTTTATTCGTAACAAAAAAGTTGTTTTTTGGTATTAGCTAAATCTCTCTGATTATGAGCTCTGGCACTGTGAAAATTGGATGGCTTTTTGTCCGAAATTTTTAGATATATTTATACTTATATATATTCAGCTCACTGTGTCCATACTAGTTTATTATGGAAATTTGTACAAAATATTTATTTGCCAAAAATAAAATAACACGCCATATTGTTCTTCATTAACATAATAATTAATTGAAGTTTTTTAAATTGGTGAAAACTGGCATATTGGCTGAAATCTCGGTAAAGTATCTGAGTGAGTGGCTGAGTTGGCATCGCGTCTGGTTCCCACCCTTACATCGGTTGACTAAGTCGTCCATCACAAGCAACATTTTCCGCTTTATAGTGGTAGGAGATTTTTCAAATATTTTTAGGTTACCCGTAACCCGGGAATGTTTGTCTTTCTTTTTTAATTAACGAAACTCAACTTGAAAATGATATTCTGAAGTAAATCAACACCTCTGTTTTACATCACTCATTTTACTGCGACATTACCGTACCGGTGTCGCTTATACCTAACCTCCATACAAACGGTTATCTGGTCGAGCGGTCCGAAGCCTCGGGTTCCACCCTAGCGTCACCGAATAGAAGACCGTTTAAAACAAGTCAGCTCGACAAAAATCTACAGGATATTAACAAATCGATTACTAGAACACTTAAGCGATAGTTGGATCGAAAAAATTGCATTAACTTATTATTAGTCAAAAAACCAAGAGGAACTGTGATTCACCCTTTGATTATATAATGTCTAGATAGAGCGCTGCGGTGTAATTCCGACAAAAAACAACAGGCCAGATTTGAAAAACTTGTGTGCGTGATACGCACACAAGTACGCGTAACTTCTATTATTTTACAAGCGCTCTACGTCACTGTAGGCGTACTGAGTGATACCAGCTCCCGAGTATTTCCCATAAAAGTGGGTATAAAATATGTTTCGATTTTGCGGGACCTATAATTCCTTTAATTTTGAATTCATTTAAGTAAGATAATTTTCTACATATAATAATATAAATGAAAAGAAAATCATTGTTAAAGAGATTTATTTTTATTTGATTATTTTTAACAAATAAAGACAACGAAAATCATTAGAAACGGTTTTATTTAGTTATATAATAAAGACAAAATACATTTAAAAAAATTAAATTAAACAGTTTTTTAGAAAGAAATGTAATAATACTATAGATAATATATTAAAATCTAAAACATCATTAGGTAGGTCCTGGGTATCAGTCATCACACCACTCTTTTCATCAGACAATATACAGGTCTTTGGCACGGAAATGATCAGAGCAAAGTTGTTTTAACTGGTTGGCAGACATCCTCTCCCCGGCTTTTTCTTATTATTTCTATCCACTTACTTCTTAATTTAGGATCATTAGGTATTCTGTAAAATATGTTTGGATAAAATTAAAAGTTTACTTGATACTTCACCAAACAAACCTGTCACATTTTTTGCAATTTTCATAGATAAACAAATTTCGTATTAATAACTTTTTTAAATTTAGTGTCAACGCGAAGAATTTGCAGATACTTAAACAGAAAGACAAACTTTCATATTTATAATATTAATATGTATAGTGTACTTTTGGATAATTATTAAAAACCTATATTAAAATCAACAACGCACTCATGGGAAAATTTAATTTGAAGAACAGGCAACCCTGTAAACATGGCGTCAAATATTAAAACTGAATTCTTTCTTTAACTAAACGGTTATTTAAAGGTAACTTTTTTTTCAATCGTCCTTTGTAATTCCTGCACACTGTTATAGCGCAAATCGTCATTTTCAAATGTCACACAACACGTGTTTACCGCACAACGATAGTGTCGCCACTGAGCGGACAGGACGAGCTTATGAGCCAATAGTTAGCCGATATTTTTTTTGGCGTTTCGTCGCTCGAGAGCTCTATCTAGACATTATATAATCAAAGGAGTCACCAAAGATGAGGTAATGAGTTATACCAATTTCCGCCTGCACTTTAGTTCGATTTTAGTACATCAATCAATAGCATATATTTCTTTGCGTTGTGCGGTGAATTAAAATTTAGTTATGGATATTATTACAACGGGTATGTACCTACTATTAAAATATAATCTTGTTTCTAAAATATTGTTAGTAAATAAAATACTCAATTTTATAAGAGAACGTGGTATTTAATCGTATCCTGATAATTTAAAAAAAACTGAATATTCATTTACTTTACCTGCTTACCCCAGTAACTCGAACTGAATTATTTTATGTTTAAATCACGGACGTCTATTTGTATGTCTATGGTTTAAATGGAAGATTACCTTATTGTTAACTATAATGTATGAATGTTTCTATTACATGTCTTTAAGTACAAATGAAGGAATGAAGATGTTTATATGTCTACTAGCTGACCCGACGAACTTCGTACCGCCTCAGAATCAATAACTGTCGTGTTAACTTAATAGCTGAATTAATTTTTTTTTATAAGAACTTACACCATAAAGCAATTATCGATGCGCAACTGTCCGTGTTTTGCTTTTGTCAGTATTAGAGATGACGTTGTTTAGGGATTTTCTTTTTTTTCCACTTATGTGAGAGAGATTTATTATAATTATTGAATTTTTCCTTTGGAGGGGTGCAGACATACATTCACATTGACATTTAGTGTGTAAGAAAGAGGGGCAGCATTATATGCTTAAGAATAATAGCAAAACCATCAGCGCATTGACATTTGACGTTTTGGAATTTTAGGAATTCACCCACTTTTCAATATTATATTTACCTACGAGTATCACATTATTGCGGAAGCTCTATCAAAATATGAGAATTCGTTCCGTGATTTTTCCGATGTTTCAATAGCTATTCGGGGCGGAGACAAATCCAAAATCGGTATATCCGTTCTTGAGTTATAAATGGTGTAACTAACCCGACGTTGTTTTATATATTAAGATAAAGATAACGTTTAGGGTTTAGTACACATGCATTTCATTTGCTAATTTTTTAGCGAAAGCTTTCCAAATTGTGCTTCATTACATAGTATAAAATTAAGTCGCTAAAAATGTATGTGCGCTTAGATCTTTCAAACTAGGCAATGGATTTTCATGCGGTTTTCACCAATAGATAGAGTGATTTAAGAGAAAGGTTTATATGTATAAAACATGCTTATTATAGTAGAGAAAAGCCGAGAAATTCAAATATTCATCATTACATAGTATAAAATGAAGTCGCACAAAATGTTTGTGCCCTTAGATCTTTTAAACTACGCTACGGATTTTCATGCGGTTTTCACGAATAGAAAGGATGATTCAAGAGGAAGGTTTATATATATAATTCATGCTTATTATAATAGAGAAAAGCTGAGAAATTAAAATATTCAATTCAGGCAGCGGGCAGCTGGCAAGCGGGTGGTGTGGATTTTTTAAAGGTTGGGTAATAGCGTTGTGTTTCGTTAGCCACAGCAACGTGTGGGTCTTCTTGTATAAAATAAAACATTATGCTTATTTTTTGTTTTAATATCAATATCAATCTCTGCCTACTTGTGTAGGTACAATCGTCTTTTTTAGGAAAGAAGGGGAAGGTAAAAGGTGTGAGGGGTGGGTATTAATCTGGGGGGCAGTGTGTCCAGGAGTGACAGACGTGTGAATCTATCCCTCCCACTGCACATACATGGCGATGATCCGAGAGTTCTGCTGGAGAGGTCCAAAGGTCCAGTGGTTCTCACCGAGGTGAGAACCACTGTTGTAGACCTATACGGTTCACTGTGAGTGGGTGCAATCCTCTATTAACTAATCCCCCATAAGCTTTCATTAATTATATTATGGCAGTAACAGGAGAAGTGAAAGATTTACGGGTTATTCGTAACCTCATATAATATTGACCTTTCTGCTTAACATAATAAATAGTTCTTTACTCTCTCTCTCTCTCTCCCTCTGGTTTCAATCCTGGGATTGGTTTGCAGCAATTTCCTCTAATCTTCTCTTCCATTCTTCCCTGTCTTGTGCGGCTCTTTTGAATTCTGCATATGATGAGCAGCGCACGTCCACCATTCACTCGTCCGTCACTCCTGGACACAATGACCTTTAGATACCTACCCACCCCAAATACCCTTTTTCTTCTCAGAAGTTCCTCTCGTTCCTTTCCTAAAAGCTCCACACAGCATCCCTAAAGATGACATAGGACCTGAGGGGAATTTATATGTTTTTTTTAAGTCTATTTTATACTTTGGGTACTTGGAAATATAATTTTTTTGTTTTAATATTACCCACACTCAGGCAGTGCCTTAGTGGGTTTTCATTTCTTGTTCATACTATTAGTTATTATATATTATGTTATTATATACTATTTGCTATTATACATTATATGTACAAAGAAATGGGAAAAAATAAAGTTTAAAAAAATATATTTATATATATTTTCTTAAGGGCCTCGTGTGTGGAGCTAATGTAAAAAATCGAGTGCAGTTCACACGCGGTAGAAGCGAAACTTCACCAAAACAATATCAACCAATAGGAGCCTTGAAAGGTGATGTCATAATCAAAGCGGCCAATGCGGCCAGCGCTACGCTTCGTAGGTAGTTACCTACTGTTCGTAGGTAAGATTTCATTCTAACTCATTCTCTTACAGGCTAAATCCTATAGATGTTTGTGTTTGTCTCTTTTTAGTGCCATTTTTGTTTCATCCTAGTTTCAAATCACAACGGTGCTAAAGAAGTTTCACTATAAAAATTTGATTTCGGCATATCGCTCGCCGTACATTCCCAATGGGAATATATGGCGAGCGATATGATGAAATAGACCAAGCCACGTCTTTTATAGCTGCGTGTGGCATACATAGGTCTATAGAAGACTTGCGTGGGACCGTGAATTTATCGTATTATATTTGAACCGAGTACCGTGAAATAAACAAATATTTTATTGCTACCTCATTCTCTCACAGGCATTTACCCTGTTCATTTTGGAGTGGTTTGAAGATTGGATATTAATTTTTCAAAAAAATAATAATATTTTTGGATTTTGTAAGACTCGAACTCAACTGGTAAGAAAATTTGGTCCAATTTTGATCCGCTGTCAATCGCATAAAACTTAAAGCTGTCCATTTTTCGACCATAATCGCTCTAGTGGTAACCATTTATGTTGCTTGTAGTGAAATTGCTTTCCACGAAAAATAAAAAAATAATTCAATAATATATGTACATAATATATTATCAATCCAAATTCAATCATAGTTATTCCGACATACACGATACGGCATAAGCTCTACAGCCGAATGTTTATTATAATCTGTTTACGTTGCAGCTATGCTTGAGCTGAAGCCAGAGTAGGTTCGGTGCTGGTACTGCTGGTGTTGGTTGATCGGGGGCAAGCTCCCCAGTGACGTAGTGGACCGCTGCAAACGACCTCGGTACGCCATAAAAGCCAAGTGCTGCCCGCACTCTCGTTTAGTTGATAGTTTAAATGTGTACTATACGGATACGACACTACACTACACTACACACTACAGTCCACCCAGCGCATTATCGTACAACTAATACCTGCTCCCTACACAATGTACACTAAATACACAATACGATGATACTATCCACAGGGTTGGACTATAATCTTATCAAATTTTACCTTGAAAAATTTTACCACTTTTAAAATGTAGGTATATATATTTATATTAAACTACAGGGTGTAAGTGTAAGGGTGCATACCCGACAGATAATTGTGTGATTCCCTAGACAATTTTGATTTAAGTGGAGATAGGAGATAGATAAAAGATGTCAATAGGTAAAGTTCTTTTCTATTACTTGGTTATAATTGCCAATCCTTCAGCCAATGGAGTGTTCTTCTACAACGAAAAATTATACTAGAAAACTAAGACAAAGGAAATAAGTTTGATCTGATCGTTGTGATATAGTAAGTTACTATTTTATTTCAGGTCTTATTATCGATTTTATATGTATATATATTTTAAGCTAAATTGTATTAGTTTTTTATAAGTACCTACTACTCATGCTATTTCATTTCTTTTAATCTCTGTTATGGTTCTATACCTTGCGATGATGATTGCATTCTTATTTATTCTGTTTTATTGGTTTAGTAACACACATAATTATTATTGTGATTATAAATTTTCCTTTTATGCGTGTAAAAGCGCACTAGGGCGTAAATAAATATAAATAAACTGTAAGATACATAAGTTATAATAAGATACATAAGGGGCCATAGATAAATTACATCACACAAATTTCATGTCTTTAACCACTCGAGCGACAGCGCGATTATTAACATTTTCCTCCGATTGCCCGTTATTTTTTGGTGACCATTTTGAATATTTCGACCGACATAAAAAAAATCATTCCTCTGAATTTTAATATGGAAAAATTAAATAAAATCTAGGGAAAATTTGCCTAAAACTGGCAGCAATGCAATTCAAAGTATTTTAAATGGTACCATATTGTAGCAAAAAGCGCTTCAGTGGTTAAGTCTTTGAATAGTTCATCAGTGTATAGATTGAAGAGAACCGAAGACATGCTTCCACTTTGCCTTACGCCACTTTTAAAAAAAAATGGGTTGGAAAACTCCCCAGACCATTTCACAATATTTACCTGCGGCGACCAAATTGAAAGAATTGCTATTATGTACATCTTCCTGCTGCTCTTATCCCTAGTTATAATAATACCAATAATACGAATAATAACCATTTTTTCCTATTGTAAGAAGGTACTGTCGAAATTCTTAATTTTTAACTAACATGTATTTCTATAAATACGGATTTTTTGTTATTCAAACATTTAAATATAGAATATGAATTGATACGTAAATAAAAGATGTCTACGGACAAAATAAATATATTATTGTGAACATTCCAAAATTAATATATTATTATGATATTCCAAAATAAATAAATTTAGACTGCCTTTAACTAATTCCAAGTATAATTGCTGATGCGAGATTTTTTTATGTCTACGTTAAGCATTGAGTTTCTACGATAATTACATTTTTTTATTCTCCGTATTGTGTTCTTTTATTTTCTTAGCTCTTGTCCGAAACTTGTTTCTATATTCTATAAAAAAATGTATAACGCAAAAATATTATTAGATAATAATGAAAAAATATATAAAATGTGATATAAATGCATCATGCCAAATGGTTACCAATTCTCCCCTACTATTAGTACCTACCTTCATTGTTTTTGCCACTCCCCCCACACAGCCGTAGTTTATTACAATTTATATGCAAGAGGAGAAATAATTACTTCAGTTAAATACATTTCAAATGCACGCTACTGACAGCGTGGATTAGCGTGCTTCGAAACCCCGAACTACGTAATCATATTGTGGAAACTATTACTGGTGAGAAAATGTTATGAGAACTAGAATTGGTCGATGTTAACTCAACCTCTTGGAGACTTACCTTTTTTGAACAAAACTGAATCAGAAAAGTGAGTATTTTGGATTCAAAATTTCCACAGTTACGAAACCAAAATCTTTTCGTTGTCATGTAATTATTTGGAACATGCATGCAACTATTTAAGTAAAGTAAATTCTGCTTAGGTAAAACACAAATTAAGTTGATAAATTGATTTTCCTACTAGGTTGTCGTACAATGTCTACGTATTAGAGTACGAAAAAAGGTTGAAGTGGAAAAAAAATAAATTAAACAATTTTATTTTGTTTGTACCACTTGTATATTTGTTTGAATCCGACCGGTTTCGGAACGACCGTTCCTTCCTCAGGGCAAACATATACTGATTTGACAGTCACAAAATAGTGGGTGGGTACAATACATTATTACAAAATGTGTGCAAATTATTACAAAGGTGGAGGTGTGGTTAGGGATTATTTAAGAGTGGGGGTGGGGGAACATATCCATGATTGGGCTATAAGATAAAAAAAATTGTTTGTTTATAATGGATTTATTATTTTTAAGGGATTTTTTTTTATTTCCAAGGCCTCCAAGTTATCTAAGCGTTTTCCTTTATGGTTGATATGAAGAATATTTATCCCCGTATTTTTTTCAAAACTATGGTTATTTTCAATGATATGGTTAGCGAACTCGGAAAAATTATTATTATTAAGACACCTTAAATTTTCTTTGATTCTAATCAAAATTTCAAAGTGGTTCAAACAAAGTAAAATTGTTTAATTTATCTATAATGGATTACCACAAAGTTATAGCTACATTCAAAAGTATGGAAAAAAATGTTTATTTTATGAAAAATAACAGTGAAGCCAAAGAAGCCTCGTACCTTTGTAATGGAAGATTTGTACCTAGGTACGCATTCAACCAATAATTATATTCAAGTGAATTTCGATTAAAAAAGAGGTTCGTAGTCTGGATAATTAGTTTATTAATGAACTGAACTAACTATCTAACCATTACGCCGTTTTCCCGTAGGAGTAAACAGAGAGGACGGACCGCCAAACAATCCTGTCTTGGCATACCCACTTTGCTTCATTCACATTCGTAGATAGTCTCATATGACATTTATTAATTTATTCATACTCTTGACATGGCCCGACTCATGTATGTGGTTCATATCTTTCTCGGGCGTCCTCAGGTTTCAATTTGTACATATCTGATGATTACATGTACCTTTTAGCAGAAATTGATGAAGTGTAAATTATAATATGTCCTTCTGGTATGCAATTATTTTTTTTTATTTCATCACAAAGTAACACCAACAAAAAAAAATTAGATCAGATCCTCTAAAAACATTACATCAGCTTTCGAAATGAAATAAAATTACATTGCCTTATTTGTGTGCACTCAATTTTTAACAACTTTATTATGATGTATCTACTTTTACAATATTATCAGCTCTCCCATTTCAAATACCAATCTTTTTAAACCAACTCTATGTACTTACCGGCTACCTATTAATCAAATGAAATAATATTATTTTTATTTCTGCTACATCATCAATACCTGTTTTATCTATATTGTGTATCTAATTTTATTAACTCTTATTTTATTCACGTATTGTGTAGACTGGTTATCATTTATATAAATTATTTTCTAATATAAGTACTTCTAATAACATAATTTCTGTACCTATTTACAATGGCACTACTCCAAAATTCAAACACGAGAAAGGAT
Source organism: Limnephilus lunatus (assembly GCA_917563855.2). Lineage (NCBI taxonomy): Eukaryota > Metazoa > Arthropoda > Insecta > Trichoptera > Limnephilidae > Limnephilus > Limnephilus lunatus. The sequence goes on along the minus strand of OU830597.1, from coordinate 63,655,883 downwards.
TTTTCTATCGAGTGTGGTAGTTTCGTTAACAAGAAGTATTGTAATTAGTTTTAAGAATCATTCGTTTTCCTTTAAATCTGTTAAATGTATGAATTTTAAATAATAATAGAAAAAAACCTTTTATTGTTGACGTTCGCGTCATATATTATTCTGGTAGACTTTCTTCGTCCATTTCCAAACCATCTAAGCGTCACCTTCTTAATCAACAAATTAAAACAATTGTTTGAAAAATATCTGACATAAAATTTCTAAAAAATTGTTTCTGAAAGCATTTATTAAAGTGAAATAGAATTTATTGAAACCTCTCTGATGATGTTGCCAAGCGCACAAACGTTAATTCTCCTGATAGTTGCTCCAATTCGCACATACATTAAACGAGCGCGTTTCGCTGAGTGCATTTACAATAATTGTCCACATATCAGAGCAGCGTCAGGGCGATAAAGTATCGCTGTAAAATAAATCAGAAAGTGGCCGCAAAGTGACGGCAACACTCGTGATATATTTCCTGCTTGTGCTCTTGATGGGGCAGAGCAATCGATACTTAAGAAATACACTGTGGACTGTGCTGAAAGCTGTTACTTACTTACATGCCACATGCTTCGGCTGGATTCTGCTGTGGAACAAAAGATTTCAAATTCTCGGGAAGAAGTCGGCGGCGGAATAAACCCGCTGAAGGAAATAATAATACAATGAGGATAAATCAAATGAAATCCCTCTCAGATCTTTGTGGATTGGTGGGATGTTTCTTGATACCTATATTTCATTATAAGTGTTTTTTGAAATCCGGAATTGATTTGGAATTAATTTTATAGATATGTATGATGAATACTTTATCTATGTCCCAAAATTATTTAATGAATTCATGATAATAACCCTCCTTAACACTAGTTATTCTCAATTAGGGAGGTATTAATTTACATTAAAAATAACAATTAATAAACTTTGTTGTAATTAATTATTTTAAGGTTTCACCTATGGCTACGGGCATTGCTAAAATGTGTACGACATCTATAATCTGGAGAAAAAAAAAATAGCTGAAGATAATATTGTTAATTCTAAAATTTGAACTATGAGATTGACAAAAAATATGACGGTATGACAGAAGGTGGCAATGGCGGAATTGATAAACGCGCACGTCCCAGTTAGACGAGAGGTACTGGGTTCGAGTCCCAGTCTTTTTTTTTTACTTTTTCGTATTTTCATTTAGATTATTATTATTATTATTTATTATTTATTATTACATTTATTACATACAAGATATAACAATATAAAAGGAAGCTTTGACTGCCCAACTAGGAAGGTTTCCCGTTTTAGGACAGTCAACTTGGCAGGTTGCGTGTACATAATTTCACATTAATGGATTCAATAATAAATAACAATAATGGTACATATTGGGGAAGTTACTTAGATATTAGGTACAATATCGGATATAAGTTGTGTTATTCTAGGTATACAGCAGTAATAAACAATAAAATCCAGATAGGTACATGTAAAATATAAAGTATTATTGTTATCTTCTTCTTCAACGATATATAACATTGAAGGGAATAACCTTAAAAAGTTATAAAAAGTGAGTTTTTTTACCATTACATAGTATAAAATGAAGTTGCTCAAAATGTTTGTGGATTTAGATCTTTTAAACTGCGCAACGGATTTTCATGCGATTTTCACCAATAGATAGAGTGATTGAGAAGGAAGGTTTATATGTATAAAACATGCTTTTTATAGTTGAGAAAAGCCGAGAAATACAAATATTCATCATTACACAATGTAAAATGAAATCGCTCAAAATATTTGTGCGCTTAGATCTTTTAAACTGCGCAACGGATTTTCATGCGATTTTCACCAATAGATAGAGTGATTTAAGAGGAAGGTTTATATGTATAAAACATGCTTTTTATAGTAGATAAAAGCCGAGAAATTCAGGCATCGGGCAGCGGGCAGCGGGCAGCTGGCAAGCGGGTGGTGTGGATTTTATAAAGGTTGTGTAATGGCGTTGTGTTTCGTTAGCCACAGCAACGTGTGCCCGGGTCTGCTAGTAAAAAATAAAATAATTATATCCTTAATATATTATACAGATGACGTGATTTTTTGCGTAGGGATATTTGGAGAACTGGGAAGTGACATAGGCTAACTTTCATCCCGGAAAAACATTTCATTTCCGTGGAAAAATTCTTTGTACAGTAATTTCTCCCTAATTCCACGCGAACGAAGCCACGCACGGTTTAAATATAATATATTTATAAATATATTAACATAAAAACATGCAAAGTGACGGAAATTGAGCCCACTTTTTTACTTTTCCTGATTCGACGCGTGTCCATGAGCGGAATAACATTTCAAAGAATAAAAACCCAATACGAGTGTGATTATATACATTATGTACATTTCAAAAAATAAAAACCCAGCTATGTCTGTTGTTTCCAACAAGAGTGTGTTTGTATCTACAACTCTAACTGTGTACCTTAGAGGAGTTTGAAAATTTTCCAATGTTCTAAAAATCGCGATATATGCGAGCAAAGTACAATTTTATTTACGATGGGGAAGCTGTTGTAATATGCCCATAGTAACAATAGTAACTAATACGAGAAATACTCCCCCCCGCCCTCCCTCACTTTTCTTCATATATACATTATTAGCTTTTGCCCCCGGCTTCGCTCGCATATCCCCCCCCCCCCCTTCCCCCACATCAACCCTCCTCTCCCCCCAATCAATCAACAATCAAATACGCGCCGTTTCGCATTCATAATAGTAAGTCAAAATGTAGATTAGTACCTATTTTATATTTGTACACTAAATATCCATATTAGAATACTCGTATTTGAATTTTTGCTATCAAAGAAATCTCCACAGCAACCTAAACAAATAACAAAATGACAGCCCACGTCAAATACTTACTTAGCAACACGCTTTGCCAATAAACGTATAATAAATAATTTCATAACGCCACAGCTTCTTCATAACGCCAGAGCTTACCAATATATAACCTATTTTACTCGCAAATAATGTAGCTTTCGATTAGGGAAATAATTTTTAAATTCCGTTCGGTATTTATTGCGTGAAAGAGTAACGAACACACATCCATACAAACTTTCGCCTTTATAATATCTATTAGATTAACCACCGCATACGACGTTTCCGGAGAATATATGACGCAAAAGTGAATGCGAAAATAAGTCGGAGACTTTGAAGGAAAGCATTGCTTACGCAATTAATCAAATACTGTAATCTGGTCATATCAACAGTCGGATTAACAGAAGAGTATTTATGAGAAGACTAGCAGTTAAATCCCGCTCCGGCGGCTTTTGATTCGGCTTCGCCCTGTTTGAGCGTTGGTGACCATTTTATAAATCCGATAGGAACTGGTTTAAAAAAATAGTCGGTTCCTCGGATCCACTGTGATCCAGTGACAGCTAGTCACCGGGACACAGTAATCGCGACAGACAATAACAAATTACCGTCTATCGGTCCATATCTGGAGAGGTACTCAAATTTACAAATTCGTAGTACTTAGATATACTTGCCAGGGACACGTCCTCATGCGATCTGCTAACGTAAGTGGCGCCATCCTTTGACGAATTCTTTAATTCGAAATCGAAATTTGACGGTAGTTTTATTTGAAACTTCACGTACACAGATGTTTATGTGGGGCGGCGCGTACGGCGTGGCGTCAGACACAAGCTGAATTCTTAAATGTCAACCACGCAGACGAATGGCTATTAATACTGTTTGATTATGATAAATATGTACACACAGATTGCGTTCTGCGACTGTCTATCTATCGAGTCCGCATAACCCTGCGGCGCGGTGTTAGTTAGTTTGCTGAACAATAGCTTAGTAATCATTTTCATTACAAAAGTTACTAATTTCTAAATTTACTTATCTATCTACTTTAGAAGCATTTGCGTTTATGCATTAAACGATAATAATCGTTAAAACGTTGGTAACGTATTTCGCGTAAGGTCTAGGTACGATCATCAGTCCTGTTAATGGCTGCCGGATGTCCAGAGAATTCACACGAGTAACGCTAAAATGTGTAACTAGTTTGCGCATCTCGCATCAATTTATCAGAATCTATCTCTGGGCATTCAGCATATTGAGGAAAATTCAAAAGCCATTAAGCGCCAGCGTTAAATTCCCCAACGGAGGGCTTGATTCGCCCACCAGCCACCAGCTGAACACCATAAAGCGGTATTCAATGAATATGCACTTTGAACACGTTAATTGAAGTTCAGTTATAATCTAACTGCTTGTTTCAAAAACGTTGAACCTGATGGAACAAAAGTTGGAAACAGGGAAGGTTGCAATCATATTATAAAGTTAATTACATTATTCAATTAGCTTATTACCGAACTTTTCCTGAAGTCAATTACTTTTTTTTTCGTATTAATTATAATAATTGATATATTATTAATGAGTACCGACCTGCAAATTTCGTGTTTTCGATATAAAGATTTTTCCGTTTCACGAGAATAAAGCAAAATTCACATTTTCGGTAAAATACCGCGATTATCTGACATTATAAAATAAGAAAGTTATATTATTTCATTTTCTAAATATTTATTATCCAGGTCCATTATAGGTCCAGGTAAATGAGTACATAATCTTACTTATATTATAAATGCGAAAGTTTATATGGATGATTGGTTGGTTGGATGGTTGGTTGTTGGATGGTCCTTACTATTTCACGAAATAAATATCGAATGGAATTTAAAATATTATAAATGCGAAAGTTTGTATGGATGGTTGGTTGGTTGGATGGTTGGTTGGTTGGATGGTCCTTATTTTTCACGAAATAAATATCGAATGGAATTTTAAATATTATAAATGCGAAAGTTTGTATGGATGGTTGGTTGGTTGGATGGTTGGTTGGTTGGATGGTCCTTACTATTTCACGAAATAAATATCTAATGGAATTTAAAATATTATAAATGCGAAAGTTTGTATGGATGGTTGGTTGGTTGGATGGTTGGTTGGTTGGATGGTCCTTACTATTTCACGAAATAAATATAGAATGGAATTTAAAATATTATAAATGCGAAAGTTTGTATGGATGGTTGGTTGGTTGGATGGTCCTTACTATTTCACGAAATAAATATCGAATGGAATTTTAAAATTCTTTCACTAATCGAAAGCTACATTATTTGCGAGTAACAACGGCTTTATATATTGGTAAGCTCTGGCGTTATCAATGAGCTGTGGCATTATGAAATTATGTATCATACGTTTTCTGTCCCTAACAAAATCGAGTTATTGCAAACGTCAAACAAATTGTTACCTTGGAAACAATGTTTTGTTTAGGCTTGAAAAGAGTGTTTTTTTGTTATTAAAAAGAGTACTTTTTTGGCGCCGTAGTTAATATCTACATATCTCTAAAAATGTTTATTCTCCGAACAAAAAGCATAACGTTGCTATAAAGCATAGCGTTTGAAGTGGACTGTCATTTTCTTATTTTTTTAGGTTACTCTGGATTCAAATATGAATAAAATACTAATAAAGGGAGTAGGTACTTAAAATAAATTTCTGTTTTTATAATTTAAATATTTTCTAAAATAGAATTATTTGCGAAATGTCATTCTCAAATTTTGAAATTTTCTATTAAACAATAATTATTTTCTATTAGACAAAATAGCAAGAATAATATCAATTATGACAATAATTATGCCAGTAATTTCCCTCTAATACTATGCGAACGAAGCCGTGGGTAAAAGCTAGTGTATAATAAACCAATTGTACTGTGTAGCTAAAATTTTCAAAAAAATTGCACCCATTTGAGTTTGGAGAAAAAAAATTTACCAAAGGGCAATTTCCTTATGGTTTGACAGTTTCTATTGGTTGTGAGGCAAAAAAAGTTTGTTATACAATTTTCGTCCCAGATATGTACCTATATGTTTTTTGAAACTTTGCCGTATTGCTCCCTGGGACCACGAGATCCTTTCTGGTGAGACTTCTTGTGATGTATATATGACCAATTTTATTAAGATTTTCTAGATTTTTGTGTACGTGGATAATAACCATTTTTATGCCGTTTTGACGAAAATCAAATACATACATTTTTTTGTAGAGCTGTTCGCTATAAAACCTATAAGGTTTACGCATAATGACTTTAATTATGGATTTCTGAGAACAGAAAAAATAGAATTTTCGCAATGAGATGGTAATAAAATATGAAAACGACACTCTACAAATTAGTCAATAATTAATTATTTTCATAGTGATATGTTTTTTTCTATTTCTTAATGTGCTATTTTACAGAAATAAACACAGCGATAATTATGATTTTTGAATCATTAGAAATAATACACACCTAGAATGACTCATTCATTAAAACTGGGAGTAAGATTAAAATCTATACACCTTTCGAAAGTTACGATTTTATCGATGGATAATTTATTTACTTTTTCAATATTTTTTAAGTCATTTGAAGACTACTGAAAAAAATGTCGGGATTCCGATAAAACATTCTAGACCCAGACAGATACGTTTGTAGAAAAGTAATATAAGTAATAAGGGTTCCTCCCATTTTTGCTAGTCATTTCCACAGTCGAAGTATGTACACATGATATAAGCAAATAGTACTGAATGACTCGTTTAATAAATCTTTTGTCAATAAGTTAATTAATATTAGTGCTCATAGCTTGGTTACATGTTTCCAATAATTATTGATCAAATTTGATGACGCATTCATTTAGCCTTCGTACCCAACAATATACTTCCATTGATAAAAACGAGTACTAAAAGCATAAAAAACAGATTTTTGCATGCTAACTAATTTTCAGAAATACCAGTAGAATAAGTGCAGCATACCTGATGTCCGTTTTCTAAAATGGGGAAACTTATCAAAAATAGAAAAACATTCAAAAACTTTTTTCGTGGGACAGTTTTAAGTGAATAATAACTTAGGTTCAATATTTTATGATAATATTTTATTGCAAATTAAATTAATTGAATTGACGAATAAAAAGACAACTCGATAAAAAAATCAATTTGCAAAGTGTCATTTTTTTAATTCACAAAGCGAATAACCCTTACATTTCTGTGACATCACTTCAACACAACAACAGCTCATTTTAGTACCTCCGTATTAAATAGCAACATACTGACATTGAAACAACGTAATAACATATCCCGAACTAAAAATAAATAAACAATAACAAATTAGTCAAAGTGACAGTATTTTTGACGGTGGGCAGTGTGATTATTGGCTTTCAATCTTGATTTAAAGATTAAATCTGAAGTGTCAAAAATACTATTTGTGATTTTATTGTGAAACGGCTCCGCAATATTGTCGAATGTCGAATTTGATAAATAATCTATAACCCGCCACATGCTGCTACAATTTTAATAGGCATAGATTTATTTTTATTTTTTTACATGAGCTCCACACAGGAGGCCGTGAGGAAAATAATGCCATTTTTGTCATCTTTGGGGATGCTGTGTTGAGGAGTTTTTAAGGAAAGGAAGGAAAGGAGAGTTCTGGGAAGGAAAAGGGTTTAAGGGGTGGGTAGGAATCTAAGGCTTAGTGGGTCATGTTCATCTGCCTCCAAGACCTAGTCAAACCTCACCCCATGAACCCTGGCACCCCTGCTCAATCACCAAACGTAGCGAACCACTTGGGGAGACCTATGGCAGAGGTGTTGAATATTGAAAAGTAAACGACTTTTAAACTTAATTACCAAAAGAAACATCGGTTTCAGTCGGAATAAACGGAAAATATGCATTATTTTTTTTTTTTATTAACTCCACTCAGGAGGACCTGTGGATAATAATTTCCCTACGGGCCCATATCATCTTTGGAGATGCTGTGTGGAGGGTATTTTTGAGAAGAGGAAAGAGTGAACATGGATCTTGAAGAGACCCGTGTTGCAGGAAGGAGAAAACGCAGAGGCCAGTAAGTCATTCCACAGCCGAGGTGTTAAACTCAAGAACGAGTCGGAGGAGCGACCCGTTCTCTCGTTACAAATGTGAACTGTTTACATAAATGTTTTATGCGCGTTGGGCGTATCATTCGAGTAAAGTTAGCCTCCCAAAAACTAGGTGTACTGTACAGGGCCCGCAAATACTTTAATAGTACACAACTGCTAACCCTGTACAAATCACAAGTACGCCCCACAGTTGAATTTTCCAGCCACCTCTAGTCTGGAGCTCCGAATACCTGAAAAATACCCTCAACTCTGTGCAAAAACGGGAGGTCCGTTTGACAGATTCTAGTAACAGACGGATTGCAATCTTTAGAGCACAGGCGTCGGGTGGGAATGCTATCCTTGTTCTACCGGTATTACGATGGAAGATGCTCTGAGGAACTAGCGTTATTGATCCCTTCGGCGCCGGTGCATAGTCGGGAAACACGCCAAACGCGTGCCCAGCATATGTACATGATTGACATTTGTCACATGAGAACGGGTCACTTCTTCGACTCGTTTTGTGGAACGATTTGCCGGCCTCTGTGTTTCCTCCTTCCTACGACATGTGTCTCTTCAAGACCAATGTTCATTCCTTCCTCTCCTCAGAAATACCCTCCTCACAGCATCTCAGATGAAATAGGCCCTGAGGGAATTTTGTTTCGTCTGGGTTCCTGTGTGGAGTTAAAAAAAAATGTTTAAAAAAATCATCCAGTTATCTAGAGGTGGTGACCAAACTCAACAGTGGAACGCATTTCCAACAAGTTATTCAAGTAATAATGTACAGAATATTTTCAGTCATTTTTACAATTTTCAGGTAAAACCAAAAAAACAACATTTTTAGGGTAAAATCACAACAACGTTTTTCGGGTAATCAACACAATAATTTTCGGTTAAAGCCAAAACGACATTCTTCGAGTAAAACCAAAACAACATTTTTAAATAATGTACTTATATTGAATCTACAAACAAAATTGTTTATACCGTTTCGAACATGAGTCTTGTTGAATGACGGAGCATTCGGTCAAAAGGTCAAGTATGAACGTATGGGTTCAGAAATAGATATTAACGTATCGTTTTATTTGTTTTAGTTTAATTTATTGTATTTTCCCGTTTCTTCGTAAATTCATAAGTAATGAAAAAGTTCGCCTAGGAATTAAATTTTAAAACAGGGTTGTAGGTTGTAGATAATATAAAAATTATTTTAGAACATAGCAATGTACTTGATAATGGTATCCTATTATTTGAATGCTACGTAAAATATGTCTACTTATCTGTTATCTTTTACTTTGTTACGAATTTCCTTCCGGTAATTTCGTTAAATTTTGTTCCGTAAACAGCTTTTTCAAAATCGCTTGGCAAAATCATAAAGATATACTATAGAGGCGCTATCCCGTACATAATTCTCCGAGATTCGTGTTCAAATCATGCACGAACAAGTGAATTCTAACTGAAGCTACCGCGTCGAAAGGTTCGGCCGGCAGACCGTCCTTTCCTTTTATTCAAGCCCATGGTTTCATCCTACTTTCATACGTCACACAGAAATGGAGGTACTTACCTACGATTTCGTTGAACCAATTTATTCGCTAAATGTCTCGTCTATGTATATACATATATCAATGGGCAAAATTTAAGAACACTGAATTTTTTTAACGGAGTTTTGAAATTAATGTTACTTTTTATCTGTGTTCTTTTATAAATAATAAACTAACTAACGGACTAACCATCACGCCGTTTCCCAGCGGGGGTAGGCAGAGAGGATGGACCGCCAAACAACTCGATCTTGGCACACATTCCTTGCCTCGTTTACATTCATATAGCGCCTCATACATGCACTTCTATTATTCTGACTTTTGACATGGCCCTACTCAAGTATCTGATTCACTTGTTCAAGCCATGTATTCCTTGGGCGTCCCCGACATCTTTGACCTTTCACATGTGCGTCATATATTATTTTTACAATACTTTATTTGTTACATGCCCAACCCATCTGAGGGTCCTTTTTTTAATCTTACTCATTACGCTTACATCAGCCTTGTTTCTTTGCGGATCTCCACATTTTTCGCACGATCATACATGATTTTACCACGTATACGCCTCAGGGATCTCATTTTAACAGCATTCAGTCTAATTTCAATCTTCTTCTGCCAGTCCCATGCCTCACTTTTATACATCAGCGTAGTTACCAGGACTCCATTGAGAAATATTCAGGAAATTATACATCATAAATCATACATCAGGAAAAATTCTTAAGTTAGACATTAAAAAAAGTCTATCTAGTCCAGTCATTGGTACCAGCACTCCATTGTGAAATATTCAGGAAGTCATACATCAGGAAATATTCTTAAGTTAGATAATTTAAAAAGGTCGATTACGCGTAGTCCAGTAATTAATTCAATATGGAATTATTGGATGCGGAGGTGCGTACGAATTGTAAGCCCTGTGAAGGTGGTAAAAATACTAATTATATAAGTAAGTTTGAAAAAACAACGGTTAATGCTTATATTGTTAGAGCAAAATACGTAAGTCATTATTTATGTACATAATAATATAAGCGTTAACCGTTGTTTTTTCAAACTTACCTATTAATAAATTAATGGTCAAAATGTGTTGACTTTTTAATTTTTTATAAAAATGTAGGCTACTCCTTCACAGCTATACATTTCCACGATGACTTATATTTTTAGTATTGTCATTTGAACAACAGTGGTGCCCTCCTATGTTTTCTTTTTTTTTTGACAAACTGTAATTTAGCATTCCAAATTACATTTTTTTAAACATTTTAAAAATTCTGTCATATAGGTACCTACTTTGGGGGAAGTTTTTCACAGCAATTCCAAAAATCTTACGTGATAAATATTTTAAAATGGCCAATAAAAAAAAAATTAATATACTCACGTAAAATTTTGAAACCTAAGACAAATCGTTTTCCCATCCCTGCGTAGAGGACAAGTCGTTTGAGGAATGGAATCTATGATGGCGTATATAAAACCAAGTTCGTCCTATTCCAAGCACACTACACAACAGGTATCAGACTCGCAATCGCAATCACCAAGTTGCATTCAGATATCCGAAATATAAATCATGAAGATCTCTGCCGCAGCTCTTTTGTGCGTATGTTTAATATCAGTGTGCTACGGTCAGGGTTTTAACAGACCAGAAGCCAACGGAGTGGCTGCAACTCTTCAGGGCATTGCTGCATTCTTCGGACCCAATGCGGCGGGGCCCGCTAACCCGGGTAACGCCGGGGTTGCTAATCTGCTCAACAGTATTGGGACGGGGGTAGGGGGAATTATTGATAACGTCCCTAGTCAGCAGGGAAGGTTCAGAAAGTGACATCAGCCGGGTAAGTCTTTTTTATTTATTAATACGTATGTACATAAATATTTAATACGTACGAGTATTTTGAGCTAATAATATAACCGTAAACCGTTGTTTTTTCAAACTTACTTTTAATTAGTCGTTTTACCACCTTTACAGGGCTTACACTTCGTATGCACCTCCCCATCTAATAATTCCATACTGAATTAATTACTGGACTAGCGCGTAATCGACCTTTTTAAATTATCTAACTTAACAATATTTCCTGATGTATGATTGCATGCTATATGATTTCCTGAATATTTCACAATAGAGTGCTGGTACCTACCCTGATTTATGGAAGTGAGGCATGGAACTAGCAAAGAAAGAATGAAAGTAGACTGAATGCTGTTAAAATGAGAACCCTGAGGCATTTGTGTGGTTAAACCATGTATGGTCGTGTGAAAAATGTGGAGATCCGCAAAGAATGCAAAGAAAGATTAATAAAGGGACCCTCAGATGATTTGGGCATGTAGAGCGAATGAACAAATAAAGTAGGGCAAGAACAAGAAGAATATATAACGCAAATGTGAATGGTCGAAGACGTCGGGGACGCCCAAGGAAGATATGGCATGATCAAGTGAATCAGATACTTGAGTCGGGCCATGTTAAGAGTCAGAAGAATAGAAGAATGTGAGTGTGTAAAATTTGTTGTATGAGACGATGTATGAATGTGAATAGGCAAATAATGTGTTGGAAGGCTGAGTCGTTTGGCGGTCCATCCTCTTTGCCTACTGCTGCGGGAAACGGCGTGATGGTGTTAGTTAGTTAGTTAAGAATATTTCTTTGATATGATATTTTTTTCTAATTTAGAAAACACTATTCGTTCAATTCTAGCTCTTATTTACATTTTAACTACTCCCAGAACTTTATGCTTTTGACAGTAGCAGTCAATAGATACTTTTCTTCTTCGTGTATTTATACGACTTAGTTTTATAATATTGTTATGACTGACACCTTAATTTCACCTTTATAATGTTTGTCTCAACTGATAACTTACTAATTAAGGTTTTCTTTTTAATCGGAGCATATCATAAAAGCATACAATATGTGTTCAACAGTACCTAAAATGTTGTAATCTTGGAGTAATATTGTTACTCTAAGGTTGTAAAATATTATTCAAATAAGTTTTGGTTCCATTTAGTCTTATTATTACGGCAATATTTAATATTTAAAGTAGTCTTATTTTTGTTTATTCTCATCTAATTTCATTTTCTAATTAATAAGTTTTGATTTTGAGTGTGTTTTTCGGATGGAAAATTACGTTTTATCCTTATTTCTTGTCCCTTGTAGCAAGCTTTGTCAATAAATCTCAATAGTTCACCTTTAGTGTATATTACATTAGGTATTTACTCAAATGACATGTTCGTCAACTCATCCGTAGATGTAATATACTTTTGAACAAATGAATATTAAAATAAATCTTGTCATAAATTCTCTATAACTTCTTGTGTACAGACTAGACACTCGAAAGAAAATGCTTGAGAAGGTGGCAAAAGCGATTGCTAGGACTTTGCCCGTTTTCCACTCCATAATACTTAAAATAATATTAACACACGTAATTATTCTTGGTAAATATACTTAAAAATTTCTTCAGCCTGTAGTATTTGTCTTTCATTAGAAGTAAAGTGGTTATTGTTTAAAATATAAATACGTACTTAAATACACAAGCCAAATCAGCATATTATATCATGGCAGGCCATGAGGATTTACATATTTGCAAAGTATATTATGTGATAATGTGATCAATCTACCTTCTTCATATAGATTTATATGTTTGATGTTAAAATGTAAGAATTAAATTGAAAGATCATAACACGAATTGTCGGTATCTTGCTCTCCCCCAAAAATTGTTTTTTTTTTGTATAATGAATAAGTTTTCTGGTTACTCTGAATTAGGTTTAAATAAATCATAATTATTAAATATAAGTAATTATGATTTTATTGTGTTTAATAATTAATTTAATGTGTATTCTTTCAGGTTTCTAAAACTGCAGCGAGGACGAAAATTATGATTCAAATCACAAGTTACACGATTAAATAATCATAAGAGATGGTTTGTCCGAATGTGTACTTAATAACAATAAATTGTATTTTGAAATAAATTTTTACCTCACGATTTGATTTCTTTTAATTATTTTTTTCTTTTATGCGCACATGGAGCTTTTACATTATGTCATAATATTTACAATTTCAATTTACGGATTTGTAATACACAATAGTTTGTAAAAATAATCTCTTATATTACAGTGGTTTATAATTGGATGAAATTAGAAAAAAATAATACACCGAAATTAAAAACTTCGAATTTGTTACTAAAACATGTCGATATCATTGGTACCTATATGATTTTATTAAAAATATAACAAACTTACATAAAAACCAACGATCCGGCAGTAGTCTCAGTTTTGGTTTCGATTTGGTTAATTTATTTTACTAGTAATAAGTAAGGTACATAGGTTTGGGTTATTCCCGGATTGGTCAAGAACTTTGAGAGTTTTCTTTTTACCCTGGATTCCGTTTTCTTTTTTTTTTAAATCAATGTGCAGATGAATAATATTTTCTCCAACAACGTATTGTGGTCATTTGAATGTGAAATAAGGGTTTTGTTTCATATCGAAATGGACTAATTTAAATTCCCTGGTTTCTTGTGAACGGTTCCATGACAGTTCATCCTGCGACAATTCATCCTGCGACAGTTCATCCGGTGACAGTTTATCCTGCCGACAGTTCATCCTGCCGACAGTTCATCCTGCCGACAATTCATCCGGCGACAATTCATCCTTCCTGATCATTTAGAAGATTTTTTCTTCAAGTAAGTATGCAAAGTGGATATACGGCCGTACAACCAAAATCGATATACTTATATCTGAAGGCATCTTGAGTGGAAATCCGCTGTAAAAATATTTTTACTAACCATAATTTCGACTCTCCGAAGAAGCATGCGTTAATAACAAAATACGACATACTTATACGTGCAATCGGCTAAGCAAAAAACCGTAAAGATTCCTACTTGCATATAATATAACTTTTTTATCTGAAATTAACACCATCTTTTTAGGGTGAATTGACTAAGTTTAAATATTATATATCTTTTATATCTTATATCTTTTTATATCTTATATTTTTAAATTTTGCTTTTAATTGTTTTATTTATCACTTAAATTTTTATTTTTACTTTTTCCCTAATAATTTATAGTTAATAGTTTATATTTTATACTTTATAATTTACTTTTATACATTTTACATTTTATTCACTGCTTATTTACCTTACTTGTTTATTACTACCTTTTTTCTTAAATTTCACTAACATTTTTCATGTTGTTGTACTATTTATAAGTATGTCAATTATGTTAATGGCACGTGTTGTGCCGTATATATGTAAATAAATAAAATAAATAAATAAATAATTTTAAAAAAAACACAAGAGTCCCAACCGTCTCGAGCCAGTGAGTGCCAATGGCATCTCCAATTTTGGTATGGTGTGATGCTGAAGGCAGTGGGGAGGGGAAGAAGATGTGGAAAACGTATCTTCCTGGCTATTCAGATCTAGTCACCAAACACGGCTTAAGCCATTTCAAGTAATTAGACTAAACCAATATACACTGTACAACAGCGAAAAAATTTAAACAAATCATATGAGTGGGGAGGGGAAGGAGATGTGAAAAATTCTGCTGATTTGAAAAAATGCTATTCAGATATAGTCACCAAACACGCCTAAAGCCATTTCAAGTAACGTTTCAATTCTGAATGAATACTGACGAATAGCAAAATACGATATACTTATATGTGCATCTACTTAAGACTTAGGAGGCTGACGTGTTTACCGTCGCCCGGGAACCATTTATTGGATAACCAACACCCCTGCCATAGGTCATCCCAAGTGGTTCGCTACGTTTGGTGAATTATAAGGGTTCTTTTTAAAAATTTTCTTTATTCATTACTTACAAAATATGGTTACATAATTAGTGGATTTTTCGACCACCATGCTAGGCTGATGCCCGTGTTATGGTGGTCGATTATATGCCCGTGTTATGGTTGCCCGGGTTCTTGGAGTGATGTTTGTCAAGGTCTTGTTGGCGAATACTTTTCCTCACCTAATGCGTGGCGGTTCGGATCGGGAGAGATTACTTGAGGCAGACGTAATCAGGACATCTCTAGCCGTACTCTCTCGACCTTGCACCGCAATTTGTCTGACTAGTCAGATCTAGTCACCATACACGGCTAAAGCCATTTCAAGTAATCAGACTAAGCCTACATACACTGTACAAGAGCGAACCCGGGCAACCCTTATAATTCACCAATTGTAGCGAACCACTTGGGATGACTAATGGCAGGGGTGTTGGTTATCCAATAAATGGTTCCCGGGGCGACGGTAAACATGTCCGCTTCCTAAGTCTTAAGTAGATGCACATATAAGTATATCGTATTTTGCTATTCGTCAGTATTCATTCAGAATTGAAACGTTACTTGAAATGGCTATAGGCGTGTTTGGTGACTATATCTGAATAGCATTTTTTCAAATCAGCAGAATTTTTCACATCTCCTTCCCCTCCCCACTCATATGATTTGTTTAAATTTTTTCGCTGTTGTACAGTGTATATTGGTTTAGTCTAATTACTTGAAATGGCTTAAGCCGTGTTTGGTGACTAGATCTGAATAGCCAGGAAGATAGGTTTTCCACATCCATAACACGGGCGTATAATCGACCACCATAACACGGGCATCAGCCTAGCATGGTGGTCGAAAAATCCACTAATTATGTAACCATATTTTGTAAGTAATGAATAAAGAAAATTTTAAAAAAGAACCCTTACAATTCACCAATTGTAGCGAACCACTTGGGATGACTAATGGCAGGGGTGTTGGTTATCCAATAAATGGTTCCCGGGGCGACGGTAAACATGTCCGCCTCCTAAGTCTTAAGTAGATGCACATATAAGTATATCGTATTTTGCTATTCGTCAGTATTCATTCAGAATTGAAACGTTACTTGAAATGGCTATAGGCGTGTTTGGTGACTATATCTGAATAGCATTTTTTCAAATCAGCAGAATTTTTTACATCTCCTTCCCCTCCCCACTCACATGATTTGTTTAAATTTTTTCGCTGTTGTACAGTGTATATTGGTTTAGTCTAATTACTTGAAATGGCTTAAGCCGTGTTTGGTGACTAGATCTGAATAGCCAGGAAGATACGTTTTCCACTTCTCCTTCCCCTCCCCACTACCTTCAGCATCACACCATACCAAAATTGGGGATGCCATTGGCACTCACTGGCTCGAGACGGTTGGGACTCTTGTGTTTTTTTTTAAATTAGTCAATTCACCCTAAAAAGATGGTGTTAATTTCAGATAAAAAAAGTTATATTATTTGCAAGTAGGAATCTTTACGGTTTTTTGCTAAGCCGACTGCACTTATAAGTATGTCGTATTTTGTTATTCACACATGCTTCTTCGGAGAGTCGAAATTATTGTTAGTAAAAATATTTTTACAGCGGTTATCCACTCAAGATGCCTTCAGATATAAGTATATCGATTTTGGTTGTACGGCCGTATATCCTCTTGGCATACTTACTTGAAGAAAAAATCTTCTAAATGATCAGGAAGGATGAATTGTCGCCGGATGAATTGTCGGCAGGATGAACTGTCGGCAGGATGAACTGTCGGCAGGATGAACTGTCGGCAGGATGAACTGTCGGCAGGATGAACTGTCGCCGGATGAACTGTCGCAGGATGAATTGTCGCAGGATGAATTGTCGGGTCACCCTTGTGAACATATTCCACGATAATATGATGTAAATCAAATTGATGTAATTCAAAATTTTCAGTGACAAAACCAAAAAATTTGAAAAATGGTGATAAAATATTTTTGAGAATTTCGATTCATTAGATTAAAAAAAAAGTTATAGCGTTTTTCAGGGTTTTTAAACCATTGGAAATGAGCTACCTAACAAACTAACTAACAACAGACGAACTAAACAAATATCAAACATTTATAATTTCTAATACGGCCATATTCCTCACAGGTCATTTATTTCTGGTTATTCCTAATAAAAGCGCCTATTATACTCGCCAAAAGATTATGGCAATAGTTTATAAAGTAAAATGATGACTATTAAACTTTTATTAATAAACAAATATTTAATCAGCAATACGACGAGAGACGTGGTACCACCTAGAGAACTCTCAGGACCGCCATAAAATTGTAAACATTTACACGACAAAGGTTTTATTTATCATGGAAACCGAATTTCGACACATATATCACGGATTATGGCTTACGACTGTCGGTTGGAAAAAAAACAGCAAATGTCTAAAATGATTTTTGATAACAGTTGCGCAAAACAAACTAATTTTACTTTTACATTTCAAATCGACAGATAAATTTGTCATTACTATTATCGCGGCGTCAGGCATGCTTGCTATACTGATAAAATGATAAAATAGTTAGTTTGTCTATAAATTCGCTTATTTGTCGATATGGTCACTAGGTCTCCTGAGGAAGGGCAGCCCTGATAATCAGTTCGGTTTCAAGATAATTCATCAATTTTCATATTAAAATGAGGATGACTGTATTCAATGAATTGGTTGTACTTTTTCTTCATTTGTAAACAGATAAATCATACGATGTCTGCAGGCAGGGTAACAGTTTTTTTATTTATTTTTATATATTTAACTAGCAGACCGGCTACACGTTGATGTGGCTATAACGAAACGCAACGCCACGCCATTACCCAAGCTTTATAACAACGTAATCTGTTAAATCAAATCCACACCGCCCACTTCCAGGCCCGCTGCCGCTGCCTGCTGCCCGCTTGCCAGCCCGCTCCCTATATTTATGTATTTCAACCAATTTACACAAAACCTTGACAAATTATATACCTAAAAACCTTCCTCGTGAATCTCTCTATCTATTGGTGTAAGCCGCATGAAAATTCGTTATGTAGTTTAAAAGATCTAAGCGCACAGACAGCGAGGGCGACTTCATTTTGAACTACACATATAAAGATAAAGATATCTACGCGGTCAAGAAATGTGAAAAGTTTCCACCGGGCAATTGAAATTCAATTAACAAAAAATCCAATTGAACACACAAAGTAGCTGCCTGCATGTAATTAAGTTAGAATGATTGCAGTTAGCTACCAGTATACCGATACGGGGATGTCGCAACGATACTGAAGAAGAACTTGTAGAATGAGCACAGGGAAATGATATTTTTCTGACAACAGCAGCATATTGTTATACCGATTCTGCTTTCGGATTAAGAATCAGGCACCCTGGTTACATTTTTTTTTCTTTCTTAAATAAATAATATTAGATCGCAAGATGAAAACACTGTTATTTGAAGAATTAGACATTTATTAAAACAAAAACAAAAACAAAAAAAAATTATGAAGCAGATTCTTTGTGATGTGACATTATAATAAAAAAAAAAAAAACAATAAGTTTGTAAACACCACTTTTATTTTATACACTTTATGCCGACCGGGTTTCGCTACAACCGTAGCTTCTTCAGAGCGGTATAATACTCTACTAACATTATGTTACATGTGAGTTATAGATAATAATATATGATTTAACAAAATGGGCTGGACTCCTCAAGTGAAAATGGAAGAAGGCATAAGTGTAGATGGAGAATTGGGAAGGGAACTTGAGTGTTCTTTGTCAACAGGGAATCATTTTTAATATAGAACTTTTGTTTAAATTTTGTTGGTTATTAACTATTTTACTATAAGTGTTATGGCTTTCCTAAGTTCAAGTGCCTCTAAGTTATCCAACCTTATACCTATATTGTTTTTATGAATTAGGGTGGCGCCTGAGTTTCTATTAAATTTATGGTCTGTTTCGATTAAGTGGTTTGAAAAATTCCTAAAATCCAGAGCTGTGTAAACATCAAAGATGTTCTTTGACATGGGTGCTTACGTGGCGTGCTGTTTTGCCTATATAAAAAAGGGGCAGTCACTGCATTGGAGTGAATAAATTCCCAAGTGAGATAGACTATCTTACCCAAACTATTATTAGTGTAAAATGCTGGTTTGATATCTGATGGGAGATTATTAACGCTTTTTTGAGAAAAAATATTGATGTACAAGATTCTACCCCACTGATAAGGTTGATTATTATTAC
Organism: Limnephilus lunatus; assembly: GCA_917563855.2. Taxonomy (NCBI): domain Eukaryota; kingdom Metazoa; phylum Arthropoda; class Insecta; order Trichoptera; family Limnephilidae; genus Limnephilus; species Limnephilus lunatus. The sequence goes on along the minus strand of OU830597.1, from coordinate 63,636,494 downwards.
TTGTTATATTATTATTATGAGTTGAACTGTTGTATAAAAATACTTGTGGATATTGATATTTGATAAAGGGACTGTAACCAATCTGTGTATCATGGAATGAAAAGCTGAATGTTTGTGGAAGTTGGGTGGTTAAAGGAATTGTGAATCGTTGTATCAGTGAACGTCGGTTTGCGGTAGATTTTAAATTGAATTTTATTATTTATGATTGATAATGCAAGATCTAAAAAGTTTAAGGTAGAATTGGTTCTTATTTCTATGGTAAATTTAATTGGTTTGTGGGAGGAGTTTATTAGTAGCAGGAAGGAATTGAGTTGTCGCTTGGTTCCTAACCAAACGCAGAACACATCGTCAACGTTTCTCTTCCACACAAGTACATTTTTTAATAATAGAGATTTACAGTTAAAAATATTGTTCTCTAATTTGTCCATGAATATTGAATATATCAGCGATGAGGGGCGATTTCGGTGCCCCCATGGCCAATCCTTATTTTTGTTGATAAAAACGTTCATTGTATTGGAAATAGTTTTGGTTAAGACACATATTAAACAGGTAAGATAAATCCTTAGAGAAATTATTTGGTAACTTTAAATTTTGTACTAATTTAGACAATATATTTTTTCTTTCGACTACGCGAATATTTGCAAAAAGGTTAACAACATCGAAGGAGACTAATGTTGCCTTATTTAGGATATGTAAGTTTTCAAGATCATCAATCAAGTCAAAGTAATTTTTAATAGTGCATTTTGGAGCAAAAACTTTTGATTTATTGAAAATATTAGTTATAAATGTTGCTTTTTTAAAATTTATTGTTTTTAACGCTTTTTTAATTTTTAACAGTTTTTTTCGGGCAAATAACACAAATATTCGTATTTTTCACGCGATTTTCTGATATTATTAAATAAGAAATTTATATTATTTCATGTTCTAAATATTTGTTGTGTATGATTTTACAAAGCTTAAATGGTCATGAACTAGAACGTAATTAAAAAGAAGAAACATTTATTTTACCAAACTTCTTGCTGTAAAATATATCATTACATCTGTTTTGTAGCAAAACACCAATGCTTTTGCTGGAAAATGACGACTTTACGGAAAAGTTCCACAAAAAATAATGTAGTTTTCGCCAAAAAATACCGGATTTTTATTGAAAAATAATGCGAAATTATCAGGTCCCTAGTAATTGAGTACATTATGTTTAATCTAACTAAAATTACTGATAACGAAAAGAACAAAAAACACAGACATCCTTTATTAGATAAATGCATTATAAACATTATTGTCACCTCATTTTTTGGCGTTACATGTAAAAATAATGATTAACAAATGACAAAATTTTCTTAAATTGCATTCGGAAACTTTGGTTTCGTGTGTGTACATTTTAAATTAAACCAATTGTAAATACATATCTGAAACACATATTTTTGTAAAAATTTGCATCCATTTAGAGAGTTTGGAAAAAAAAACGTTACCATTTCCTTATGGTTTGACAGTTTCTACTGGTTGTGTGGCAGAAAAAGTGCAATTTTTTCACCCTTAAAATTGTTGCAGCGAAACCAAAAACTGGAGTTGCCAATAATTTGTTGGTTAGTAAATTTTTTTAAAACAAACATTTTTATTAGGAAGGATTTTTTTATACTATAATAAGAATAATTCTACATGACTGACGTGAAATCGTGTTTCTTCTGTAAGAAAGATTATTTATCTCTTTAATTAAATCGTTTTCCTTGTGTTCTGACAAAAAATGCAAGGGATATAAAGGAACTTCGAATCATTTTACAATGCTTTCTTGTGGTTTGGGAAAGAATGAAGTGGAAAAAATGATAACAAGTTGAAGAATTATTGAGATAAAAGTGGAAAACAAAGAATATTCTGTATATTAGTTTAGTTAAACTGGGATATTCTCTATATCAGCGGTGGCCAACCGGTCGATCGTGGCTATTAGTCCAGTGGATCGGAGGCACGGGTCTGGCCATAGACATACAAATAACTAGACGAGAACTTACAGATGAGGGGTAAAAACCAACTATGGCGGGGCGAAGAGAGGAAAGAGACTTGTGATTCGCCGAGCCTTCTTCACTGTCTAAGTATGTGTTTCATAGACATACAGCGTCCGCGCGTAAAATGTACGACGAGAGCACGACACTGGTCCGGACACGCCCAGCCGGTTCCGAAAAATGGTTCCAATGGGAGGGGGAAATAACACGTTTTTTAACACGTAAGGGTATGTCCATATATTTTGTACGTCCGTGGGTCTGGCCAAGGACTCGAACACAATAGAACCCGCACCCGCACAAGAACTCGGACCCGTAGCCGGACAAGAACTCACACAAGAGCTGCGCGTATCATCTTGTGTGATTTTCAAATGCCGATCCATCATTTTATTGGACGTAATAACAAATGTTCTTAAAGAGAGGGGTGATGATAATCAGCAACTCTGTGATTTAGACTGGCAAAGTGATTTAGAATTTTTAGCAGATTTTACCGGAAAACTAAGAACATTTTTTTATTTTATTTTATTGTGGATTTTTCGACCACCATGCTAGGTTGATGCCCGTGTTATGGTGGTCTGTATGTGGCGAATTAAAACACACTCAGAACATGAAAATGGTTTTTCTTTGATTATGTCGGCACAATAAGAGGCTGCAACTAGAATTTTATAACTGCACTTCGAAAAAGATAATGTTTTCCTTTGAAATGTGTCAGCAGATGAATCCAAAACTGGAATTTTACGTTCTGAACACAAAACTGGTTTTAAATTGAGCGTGAGTCCTTAGTTTTAATTAGTATTACTCTCATAATGTGCATTTTTACGAATTTTGAAGAATGGTTGAAGTACCCAAATAAGGGGGCGGCAAAATTTTCCTCCGCCCGGAATGGCTGAAACCTACGTTACGCCACTGGGTAGATCGCACAGGGTTTCGTCACTGAACGGTAGATCTTGGGTCTAATCAAATTGGCCACCTTTACTCTATATCAATTAAATAGTCATAAATACATTGGGAATTCATTGTCCAATGTCATATATTTTTGGTTTATAAATGTGTAATTTCTAGTACTTAGTAAATGTTCAAAACTATAGTTATATATATCCCTATACCCTTTTCCTTCCCAGAACTCTCCTCTCCCTCCTTTCCTTAAAAATACCCTCCACACAGCATCCCCAAAGATGACATAGGCCCTGAGTGAAATTATTTTCCTCAGGGCCTCTAGTGGAGCTCATGTAAAAAAAAAAAGTTACGTACTTAATTTTAATAACGCAATTATTACTGTTCTACAAAATGACCTTGAAAGAGTTGAAATAATCTCATCCTTGCGATCTCTCGAAATTTAATTGTTCCATTCCTATTTTTTTAATGCAATTACGAATGTTCTCCAAAATGACCTTGAAAGAATCACATCCTTGCGATTCTTTCAAAGACAGAAAGAAACCATGCCTTCATTTCGAATTCAATTATTAATGTTCTCAAAATTTGTCTTGATAGAATCTCATTCTTGTGATATCTTGAACGAAACCATTACTTTGTTAAGATTATTATGAACTAAATTTGCAATTTGGCTGTCCTGAAACAGGAAACCTTCCCAGTTGGTCAGACAAAGCATCATTTTGTAATGTTTTTTTAAAATATATTTATATACAAAATCATTAACTTTTTAAGTTTTTTTTAGTGGTAAAATATATTTTATTAAATTTTATACTAGTAAAAGGTTATATAGTATAATAATAAAGGTATTACATTACATTATATAACATATCACTAATAAAAAAATTCAAAAATAAATAAATGTATATTATATATACTACCTATTTATTTTGTTGGTTATAATATTTTATTTTCTGTTCTTTAGTCCATCTTTTAATTTTGTAACTGAAATGTTTTTTGTTTACATCTTTTTTGGTATCGAGTAAAATTAAGAAATGTTGATTGCTTTGACCAAAGCTAGAGGTTACCGTCGGAGTTTTTTGTTTAGTTTTTGTGAGTAGTAAGTAATTGCTTGAGGCCAAATAATGGGATATTGAGTTAATAATTTTTCTTTGATATTGATTAATTTTTTTTGTATTGGACAACATTGATTTTTTCTTAAACTTCATAAAATTTACACCTGTACAATACGACCAATAAACTACGAACAAGTTCATTTCACAGCAATAAGGAAAACCGACATGTTAAACCGCATTATACAGGGTGTTAAGGGACGTACTTGTCTTACTTTAACTCGTGATCCTGACATTATTTGATGTAAAAAATGAAAATAAAATTTTGGTCTCCGATGACATTTTTGATGTTTTTTTTTTCTACAAAAACCTAAAAAAATGGTACATGTTAAACAGTTGGGGGTTGGTTGGTTACTCTAAGTGGCTGAGTAACCAGTAACGACATGCAGAAGAAATTTTTTTGTTGTTTATTTTTTAAAGAATTTTTTTTTGTTTTTAAGTCACCGGAGACCAAAATTTGGTTTCCGTTTTTTACTCCAAATAATGTCAGGAATCACTGGTTAAAGTAAGTCAAGAACGTCCCTTAATTTTTTTTTACATTAGCTCCACACAGGAGGCCCCGAGTAAAAAAATAATTCCCTTCAGGGCCTATGCCATCTTTGGGGATGCTGTGTGGAGGGTATTTTTGGAAAGTAAAGAGAAGAGGTCGTGGGAGGAAAAAGGTTTGAGGGATGAGTAGGAATCTTGGGGTCAGTGTGTCCAGGTGTGACGGACATATGAATCAATCCCCCTACTGCGGGTAAGGCTTTGTTCCAAGAGTCCTGCTGGAGAGGTCTACAGGTCTTCCTCAACCAGTCTCTCCCGATCCGGCCTGCCACGCAGTTGGCGAGCAAATGCATCCGCCGTCAAGATCCGGACAAACCTCACCCCCATGAACCCGGGCACCCCTGTTAAGTCACCAAACATAGCGAACCACTTGGCAAATAGCAAATGGCAAATGTGTTGGTAATCCAATAAATGGTTCTCGGGGCGGCGGTCCCCATACCCGCGTCCCAAATTGAAATTTTAAACTCCCTGTTTAAACTGTATTTTATGTTTTGAAAGTGAAAGAAAAAACATTGTGGCACCATTTCCAATGGTTACTTCGATCGACACCTAATTTAAGGCTCTAGAAACTCCGCGTATCAGTCGAAAAGATACTGAAGGTAAGATGAAATGAATACTTTCCTACACATCAGGAAGTTTTAACTGAGTAATTTGCAAACATTTTTACCCTAATAATGTGTAACGTGCAATACGATTTCTCTAAATTTTGTTTTTTAATTTTTACGTATGCATTGAAAATGTATATTTGCGGAACTATTTGCGACCTTCTGTGACCGATTGATATATTTATCAAATAATAATTCGTAATAGATAATAAATACATAATACAAATGTTTAGGTATTTCCAGTGATTACCCAACCGCATCGCAGTAATCATTTAAAAAAAACAGTTTACCCAAAAAATATCAAATATTTTCCTTATTGAATATAAATTATCTACGTAACAGTATCTACCTACTTTATTTACGAGTATTTCAAATAATTATTTCAAATGTGATACTCTTTCTCCTTTCGATATTTTTTCCAGATCATTAGCAATTGGACTTTTTTTTACATTAACTCCACACAGAAGGCCATGAGGAAAAAAAATCCCTCAGGGCCTATGTCATCTGAGATGCTGTGTGGAGGGTCTTTTTGGGGAGGGGAAGGAATTAACATTGGTTTTGAAGAGACCCATGTTGTAGGAAGGAGGAAACCCAGAGGCCGACAAATCGTTCCACAGCCGAGCTGTTGAACACAAGGACGAGTCGAAGAAGCGACCCGTTTTCATGTGACAAATGTCAACCGCGTACATATGTTGGGCACGCGTTTGGCGTGTTTCCCGACTATGCACCGGTGCCGAAGGGATCAATGACGCTAGTTCTTCACAACATCTTCCATTGTAATACCGGTAGAACAATGATAGCATTCCCACCCGACGCCTGTGCTCTAAAGATTGCAATCCGTCTGTTAAGATGGGAGAATCTATCAAACGGACCGCCCGTTTCTGCACAGAGTCAAGGTTTTTTTTTAGGTATTTTGGAGCTCCAGATCAGAAGTGGCTGCCAAATTCAACCGTGGGGCGCACTTGCGATTTGTACAGGGTTAGCAGTTGTGTACGATTAATGTATCTGCGGGCCCTGTACAGTTTGCCCAATTTTTGGGAGGCTAACTTTACTCTGGTTTCGATGGAGCCCCCATAGCTGAGCTGGTCACTTAGAGTTACACCAAGCATATCAATGAAGGGCCTGTTCGGAAGATTGCTTCCATTGAAGGAGACTAGGTTTTCATTTCGATCCCTTTTAGACGTAATCAGACATGATTGGGTCTTTGAAACATTGAATTGAACGAGAATATTTTTACCCTATGAGAAAACACTCTTGAGGTAACCGTCCATTCTTTGTTTCAAAGCCCTCTGAGCCATTGAACTTTGTAAGCCCTTTGGGGGCTTGTCAAACAAAAAGCTATCATGGACTGCACTGTCTTCCGCGTAACAATGAATTGGTGCACATGACAAAAGGTCGTTGATGTGCAACAAAAACAAATTCGGAGGCAGAACCGATCCCTGTGGGACGCCAGCATTTATCGAGTGTGTGGAAGAGTTGAAACCATCGGCTACCGTTTGAATCGACCTCTCCCTAAAAAAATCGGCAATCCACTTACACAATGATTTGGGAAGTCTGTAAGACCGTTTGTTGATAAGTCCTTGGTGCCAAACTCGGTCAAAGGCCTTGGAAATATCCAGTGCAACCGTTTGGGTCTCACCGAAACGTTCCAGGCGCCGCCCCCAAACATGCGTCACATACGCGAGATCACCGCGTGTGCGGTTCCGCCGGAATCCGTATTGACGGTCGTTAATAATTTTGTTCTTTTCGAGGTATATGAGCAGTTTTTCGTTGATCACACGTTCCATCACCTTAGACAGAACTGATAAGATCGCTATGGGACGGCAGTTGGCCGGGTTGGAGCGGTCACCATTGTTAGGAATATGATTTATTAACACTATTTATTGGATGACCAACACCTCTGCCATAGGTCACCCCAAGTGGTTCGCTACGTTTAGCGACTTAGCAGGGGTGCCCGGGTCCATGGGGTGAGGTTTTTCCGGGTCTTGGCGGCGGATGCGTCTGCCCACTAGCTGCATGGTAGGCCGGATCGGGAGAGAGTGGTTGAGGGAGTCGCTTTGACTTCTCCAGCTGTACTTTTTGGAACATCGCCTTGCGCAGTGAGAGGGATGAATTCATACGTCCGTCACTCCTGGACACGCTGACTCCCAGATTCCTACCCACCCCTAATACCCTTTTTCCTTCCCAGAACTTCTCCATCCTTTCATAAGAAGAACCTCCACACAGCATCCCCTAAGATGATATAGGCCCTGAGGTGAATTATTTTCCTATCTCCTGTGCTTTAGAACTTTAGACCACCCAACTGCAGTAAAACTTCTTCGTATCTATCTATACAACTTCTCTTTTCCAATAATTCTTTAACTTCTTCACCTTATTCGTATAATCCAAAATAACAACATTAACTCTCTTATTGTAGAAGAATCTGTGTGCATAGTAAATATTTTCAACCAATACTAATGAATGTATATCCGCAAACTGTAAACTTCACCCGCCATAACATGGGGTCATCCCTAGCATGGAGGGTGAAATATCTTAAAAAAAAACTATACGTACTTTCGATAATTCATGTATTAAATAAATAAATATGATAGGAAGAGAGAAAGAAAATGTGCGCGCGCACTGCTCTCTATTGCTCCTACAGTGTGATCCAGACAATAGGCCTGCGCCTGCTACCGTTCGCCTTGCTTTTCATAACGCTCTCGTCAAGCATTTGCCAGCTTACCCCAAGGTCGAGCGTGCGTAAAGAAATTTTACCTGAAAAAAAAACATTTTAGATACATTTGTGGATAAGTAATATCCTATGGGTGCCTCCCATTTTTGCTAGTCATTTCCATAGTCGAATTATGTACACATGATATACGCAAATAGTACTGATTGACTCGTTAATCTATTCTTTTTTTCAAAAAGTTAATGAATATTATTGATCATAGCTTGGAAAAAACAAAGGCTACCGTCTAACTGTGCCAGTGTCATTTCATTCCTCTTTACAAAATTATTAATTTTAAATAGATAATAGCTTTATAATAGTATTGTAAATTAGTGTATTATAGTTTTAACTTGTATATTTGTTTTCAAAGTAAGTATTTGTGTTGTGTAATTGGTTCTTCGGAGCAGTAAAGGTAAGTTTTTTTTTGTTTTGTGTCATTTAGATTTGTTGAAAAATGGTCCAAGAAAAACCACCTGATCCCCCAGATGACGGTGGTTTGCTATCTGAATCCTCGGGTGTTGGAAAAAAAATGATCGCTGTTAATATTCCGGAGGCTTCGGACTTCGTAACGATTACGTCCAAAAAAAGAAAAATGGCTAAACCAGCAGATAATAGAAATGCAACAGATTTTGAACAGATACATCGTAAAATACCCTCCACGCAAAACGACTCCCTTCAAAATAATTCTTCTGTTTTACAGGATGTAATTCCGTGCACTTCTTCCTCGATCTCAAACCCAAGTCCACCTAACCCTTCCACCACACTCACTACAGCCGCCCCACTGGTACCCTCTACTCCTTTGTCACGCTTATATAATAATCTGGATAGACCTCCTTACATAACACACGTGACTAAAATTTCAAAGGATGAAAAACAAACAAATTTATATGATGTGGACTTTGGACATTTTATGTTTAAAAATAAAATCCATCCTGTCTGGAATGGAGTTAAATCTGTTGGCCGTAACCGTCTTTCTGTTGAATTCAGGACAGCGGCTGAGGCCAATAGCTTTGTAAAATCTGATGTTGCCAAAAAAAACTCGTACAACGTTTTTATACCTACATATCAGGTTACAAGGCTAGGTGTCACAAAAGGGATCCCTCCGCACTGGTCGATAGAGGACATCCTGGAGAACATTACTGTTCCTCAAGGTTTCGGAAAAGTTTTAAAAGCGCGTCGTCTAAATTACAGGTTTAATACGGGAAACTCTGTAGAATGGAGACCCTCCCAATCCGTTGTCCTGACCTTTGACATCAAAGACCTTCCACAAAATGTTACTATGTTTAACGTCTCTCTACCAGTAGAGCTCTATGTGTTCCCAACTGTGCAGTGCTACAAGTGCTGTAGATTTGGACACACAAAGAACCTCTGCAGATCAGAACCCCGTTGCTTCAAGTGCAGTTCATCCCATAGTGGCGATTCCTGCGATAAAACTGAGGAAAATTATAAATGTTTAAACTGCTCCGGAATTCACATGTCCATCAGCAAAACTTGCCCTGAGCTGTCAAGGCAGCGCAATATCAAACACACAATGGCCGAGAAGAGCATTTCTTATGCGGAAGCATCAAGAATGTTTAACAAATCCATTCCATCTTATTCTGAAGTAACTTCGAAAAATTCGAAAAATTCCACCCCTTCTCAACCTTCATCTTCTTCATTTAGAAAAACTGTTGAACGGGTTGTGAAACCCAGAATTCTAACAAAAAAAAATAATACTAATCACGAATCCCTTCTGTGGTTCCCTAATGGACAACTTCCTTCCAGTTCAAATTTCAATACTTACCTAAAGTCATCTAGTAAAGAACAAAATTATAATATAGACATTAACTCTACACTAATCACCTCATTTTTACATATTTTACAAACTTTAAATAAAAACAACATCCAAATACCGTCCCACGTTGCTAAACAAATTACTAATATTATCAACTCAACTAGAAATGGCTCCTCTGATGAGGATTCTTCAGTGGAATTGTCATAGTCTTAGAAATAAGTCTGACGAATTTTTAAACACATTACACTCAAACTCAATTGCAGTGGCTGCCATCTCGGAGACATGGCTGGAACCGGATTCTGATTTCAGAATCAGGGGATACCACTGTCTTCGAGACGACCGTCAAGATGGAAAGGGCGGCTCCGCTCTTTTCATTAAAAAATCATTACCATTCTCCCCAGTAGATGTAAAACCAATTGGTTGTCCTTTTCAAGTGACGGCCGCAAAGGTTTTTGACACTACAATCATTTCTTTGTATATATCACCATCTAACAAACCTTCAAAATCAATCCTGAAAGCAATGTTTTCCAAGGTCACTTCCCCTTCTCTTATTCTGGGAGATTTTAATGCCCATCACGGATTATGGGGAGCTCACAATTGTGACAGAATGGGCAGAGATATTGTTGATCTACTCGACGAACTAGATTTTTGTATCATCAATGATGGTTCTCCTACCCGTCTTCAGGTGCCTGGTCAGCGTCCCAGCATGGTTGATCTTACTATTTGCAATTCCAGCATAGCCGCATCCCTGTTATGGAAGGTTTTGGATGACCCTCATGGGAGTGATCATTACCCCATCCTCATTGAATCCTCAAATATTTATCATTCCAATAAAATTGTCAAGTTCAGTAGTCGAAAACCAAGGTTCTTAACGGCCAGGGCAAACTGGAATGATTATTCAAATCATACAAAGTTCTCCGTGCAAAGTCTACCCTCTCCAACTACAGAAAATGTTACGGAATGTTACGATTTATTGGTGTCTGCAGTCATTACGTCCGCAGAAAAATTTATCCCCATTAAAACGACACGTAACAAAGGGAAACCTCCCCCAGCTCCTTGGTGGGATATTGAATGCTCAGACGCAGTAGATAAGAGGAAAAAATATGCGAAAATTTATTCAACAAATATGAATATGGAGAACTTCCTTCAGTATAAACAGATTGAAGCTAAGACCAAACGTCTTCTAAAAAACAAAAAACGTCAAGGCTGGAAAAATTTTTGCTCATCATTATCTCCAGAAGTTCCTCTTTCAGTTGTTTGGAATTCAATTCGTCGGTTTAAGGGTTCTCACGTCCCATCGGTGACTCGACCACTCTCTTCACAGTGGGTGAAGGAATTTGCCGATAAACTAGCTCCTCAAACTGCAAGTAATTTTAATGAAACAGAATTCACATACTCATTTAAAACACGGGGTTGGATGGACACCCACTTCAATTTGACAGAGCTTAGGGAGGTCTTAAATGATCTCACAGACTCATCTCCCGGTGTAGATGGAATTCCTTATAGCTTTATTAAAAACTGCGACGTTACGACATTAAACTATTTTCTTTCAGTTATAAATTTGATCTTTGACTCCGGCAAAATTCCATCAGCATGGAAAACTCAAATAATTGTCCCCATTCTGAAACCCCAGAAAGACCCTAACTCTGGACTTTCTTACAGACCTATAGCTCTGTCATCTTCCTTAGTTAAAATAGCTGAACATATGATTAAAAGACGCCTAGACTGGTATGTAGAAAATGAGAAAATTCTTCCCAGTTCTCAGTTTGGCTTTCGAAAAAGAAAAAGTACGATCGAAAGTGTGTCCATCCTGACTTCTGATATCCAGTTGGCCCTGGCCGATAATGAATCCCTTGTCGGTGTTTGCCTTGATGTGTGCGGAGCTTTTGACAACGTTTTATTAGATGTTTTATTTAATAAATTATTAAAAATTGGCATCCCTCGTAAGCTTTCCAGTTTTATAATTAACCTCCTTCTTACCAGGAAAATTCAAATCCAGGTGCTGGATTCTTCTCCGCTGGAAAGAATAGTAAACAAGGGTTTGCCTCAGGGCTCCGTCCTTAGTCCTATCCTTTTTAATATATATACCTTTGACCTGCATCGGAGTTTGCATCCATCTTGTAAAATACTTCAGTATGCGGATGATCTTTTCATATACATTTCAGGACGAATTATTACTATTCTGGAGGAAATAATTAACATTTGCATGAAAAACCTTGACACCTGGTTAACGAATCACGGCTTAGAAATTTCTCCGTCCAAAAGCAATGTTATCGTTTTTTCCAGAAAACGTGTTCCTCCGCGTATAACAGTCCAAATAAATAATTCAATTCTCCCTATGCAGGTACAGATAAGATTCCTTGGGGTAATTTTAGACTCTAAGTTAACATGGAACCCGTATGTTAATTTTATCATTAACAAATGTCAAGCTGGCCTCAACATTTTACGTGCCGTTTCACGGGTTTGGTGGGGAAGTCACCCATTCACCCAAAAACTTTTTTATAACGCATATGTTAGGAGTCATTTGGATTATGCATCATTCCTCATCGAACCCACTTCTAAAAAGAACCTCGCGAGGTTGGACCGCATCCAATTTCAAAGTTTAAGATTGATTATCGGTGCAATGCGTTCTTCCCCAATTAACGCTTTACAAGTGGAAGCTGTGGAGGCTCCTCTTCATTTCAGAAGACAGTTCTTGGCAGACAAGTTTTTATTTAAATGCTTAAGACTCTCTAATCACCCACTGATAGACAAAATTACTGCACTCACTGCTCAAGTGAAATCACTTCCTTATTGGAGGAACAAATCAATCCCTCTTCTTGTTAAAAGTCTCCATACGTACAGTGCGTATAAACCCCTCTTAAATCCATCTGATAGACTTCCTTTATATGCTAACTCCTTTCGTATTCATTTACGTAAACCAAATATTCTTCTTTCTCTCGGCATAATTAACAATCACGAAGCTCCAAGAAAGCTTATCGAAATTTTAAATTCTAAATACTCCAACTGGAAAATTATTTACACAGATGGTTCCAAGTCTTCCTTATCAAACCATGTGGGAGCGGCATTCCATTGCCCATCAGATCAAGTCAATAGAAAAATCAAACTTCCAAAAGAGGCTTCCGTTTTCACTGCTGAATGTATAGCCATTTTTGAATCCCTCAAATACATTGACAATGATCACATTGGAAACTTTTTAATTCTCTCAGATTCCCTGAGTGCACTTCAAAAATTGAACTCTTCCCCCTTCCATTACCCAGAAGACGATTTCTGTGTTGGAATCCGCACTTTAATTCATAAATTAACCGACTCTGGCAAAGAAATCGTGTTGGCTTGGATACCTAGTCACTGCGGTATCCCTGGAAATGAAAAGGCAGATTCATTGGCGAAAGATGCCATTATTTCGGGGGATATTTTATATAATTTTTTAAACCTCGATGACATTTTCATTAAATTGAAAGAAAACATGATTTCCACATGGCAGAATCATTGGAATGAGTCTAGTAAAACAAAAGGATATAACTTTTTCATAATTCAGCCAACGATTCCTTCAAAACCGTGGTTTTCTAGACTCTCTTTGAACAAATTCTCAACATCCTCGATTTGCCGCATGCGGATAGGGCATTGCTGCCACAATGTTCACTTGACAAATATTCATGTTAAGAATTCTGCGATGTGTGAATGTCGTCTTGGTGAAGAGGACCTCAATCATATTTTTTTCAGTTGCCCTATAAATAATTCATACATAAATTTCATCCCTCACCTTATCAGTACGGGCATAATGCCTCCCTACAACATTGCATGTCTGTTATCTTCTCAAAACAAACGCGTTTATAGAGTATTGTCTAATTTCCTGAATATTAACAGCATCAATTTGTAATTGTAAGTTTAGTTTAAAATTTTTCATTATTTAGTTTATTTATTATGTATAATAAATTACATAAGCATATTTATTATTTTCCTGTTACTTCCACTTGTTATACATATGTAAATAATTAAAATCATCTCGTGTTGTAAGAATTTAGCGTATTATTATTATTATTTGTATAGTATTATTATATAATGTAGATATGTTCTTGATACCAAAATTGTAAATATTTACCAAAAATACACTCACAAAATTACACACAAAAATCATTCACTTGACACTGGCCAGAACACTCCTTTGGGGTGAAAAGCCATTAAAAAAAAAAAAAAAAGATCATAGCTTGGTTACTTGTTTCCAATAATTTTATTTAACAAATTTTATGACGCATTCATTTAGCTTTCGTGCACAATAATATACTTCCTTTGATAAAAATGAGTTCTAATAGCATCAGAAACAAAATTCTGCAAAAACACAGAGACCGGTAAGTCATTTCACAGCCGAGCAAGAATTCAAGAACGAGTCGAAGAGACGACCCATTTTTGTCATTAAGTTTTGTATTTTTGTTTGCTACCATGACTAATAATGTGATATGGGACTCTGAGAGTACGTTAAAATTCAATCATATATATAAATCTCATCCATGTTTATGGGACCTTCAGTCTACAGACTATAGATTAAAACATTTTCCTTTTCCTGCGACATTTCTCTTAATTCTTGTTCTAGGAGATCTTGCGATACATTGGCACGGTAGTCTGCAGAGTCGTAACTGAATTGACTGACTGACTCAGTGACAAATTGAAAATTGCGAGTTAACACCTACTCGTCTATCAAACTTTCTCGGCCTAGTATCATTTTACTGTCTCGCCAATCTACTAGGTTGGACTGAACTGAAATTTCGGATGATAGCGTATGGTCAAAAGTTCAAGTATGAACGTACGGGGTCAGAAATAAACATTTACTTATCATTTTATTCGTTTTTATTTATTTATTGTGTTTTCCTGTTTCTTCGTAAATTAAAGAGATAAATTAAAAAGGTAATTATTAGGAAATTAAAAAGATTATTTCTTCGGTAAGGAAAAAGTTGGCATATGTATTTAATTTTAAAACAGGGTTGTAATCGTTGTAATATAAAAAATCTTCGAGAACATAGCAATGTTACCTTATTATTTTAATGTTACTTAAAATATTTCTACGGGCGTTATCTTTTACTTCAATACGAATTTCCTTCAAGTAATTTCATAAATAAATGAAACAATGTTACTTTGTTTGAACCACTTGTGTATTTTTTTAAAGCCGACCGGTTTCGGAACGACCGTTCCGTATGCGTTTGCCGAAATTCGCCTGATCACCGAAACCGGTCGGCTTCAAACAAATACCTATACAAGTGGTTCAAACAAAGTAACATTGTTTCATTTATCTATAATGGATTATCACAAAGTTATAGCTACATTCAAAAGTATAATTTCATATTTTTCCGAAAAACAGCTTTTTCAAAATCAATTTAGCAAAATTTAGGAACACAGATATTTTTTATCGGAGTCTTAAAATGCTACTTTTATGTGTGTAATTTTATAAATATTTAATATGATGACCAAAGTTACTTTTTCATACCGCATTTCATCGTGAGCTATGGAATTTATAATATCAATTTTTTCTATCAAAATACAAATAAATTAGAGAAGACAGTTCAAAAATGGTAAAGTAAATCTTTTCCATTTAACAAAAACACACATTTTTTGTTGAGACGAGTTTTTGACAAGTGTGGCGAAGACCTATTTAACTCGTCCTCTTGCATTTCGTCTGTCTGTAAATCTGTTTCTACGTTCCATTTACGTTGCAAGATGGTGGCCGTATTGGATATTGCATTTTTAATTTTTATCCCACCAGAGTTCGCATGAGCTTAGGTCCTCTTTAGGAGCTTTTAAATCTAAATTAACAATATTAATGTGCCTACCTACGTATACGTTCTTCAGGCAGGTAGGTACCTGCCTGAAGAACGTTTGGAAAGGGTATTGTCATTGGGAAAGTGATGTTTCTTTGGACTATTTGTAAAATTCTTTATTATTATCATTACTTAATTAAATGTTGTCACATGAAATATTTTATGATTTATAATTAATTAGATACCTACTTTTAAATATTATGATTTCTGGGGAAATTTTGTTTTCTGTTTATTAATAAGAAAAAATTAGAAACATACATTTTCAAAATCGATGTTTACTGTTCACAAAACTACTCGTCCTATGTATTCCAAGTTGGCCAGTTAAAAATACATTTCAATAAAGTCACGTATTTAAAAAAAAAACTAATACGAATCGTTTTCCCATCCCTGCGTAGAGGACAAGTCGTTAATGATGGCGTATATAAAACCAAGTTCGTCCTATTCCGAGCACACTACACAACAAGTATCAGACGCGCAATCGCAATAACCAAGTTGCATTCAGATATCCAAAATATTAATCATGAAGATCTCCGCCGTAGCTCTTTTGTGCGTATGTTTAGTATCGGTGTGCTATGGTCAGGGTTTTACCAGACCAGCAGCCAGCGGAGTGTCTGGCACTCTTTCGGGCATTGCTGCATTCTTCGGACCCCAACCGGGTCCGCCCGCTAATCCAGGTAACCCCGGGGTTGCTGGCCTGCTCAGAGGTATTGGGACGGGGGTAGGGACAATTATTGAAACCGTCCCTAGGCGGCAATAAAGGTTCAGAAAGTGACATCAGCCAGGTAAGTCAACACATTTTGACTATTTATTTATTAAAACGTACATAAATAATTAATGCGTATTTTTCTCTGCTTTTTTCAAACTTACTTTAATAATATAAATTAGTATTTTTACCACCTTTACAGGGCTTACAATTCGTACATACCTCCCCATCCAATAATTCCACACGGAATTGATTACTGGCCTACCGCGTAGTAGATCTTTTTTAATTATCTAACTTAAGAATATTTTCTGATGCGTGATTGTGTGATTTCCTGAATATTTCACAATGGATTCCTAATTCCTACCCTTATGTATGGAAGTGAGGCATGGAACTGGCAGAGGAAGGATGAAAGTAGACTGAATGCTGTTGAAATGAGATCCCTGAGGCGAATGTGTGGTAAAACCTGTATGGTCGTGTGAAAAATTTGGAGATCCGCAAAGAATGCAAGGCTGATTGATGAAAGCGTAATGAGTAAGATTAAGAAAGGGACCTTCAGATGGTTTGGGCATGTAGAACGAATGAACAAACTAGTGTAAGAATAATATATGACGCAAATGTGAATGGTCGAAGAAGTCCGGGACGCCCTAGGAAGACATGGCACGATCAAGTGAATCAGATACTTGAGTGGGGCCAAGTCAAGAGTCAGAATAATAGAAGAGTGTGTATGAGACAATGTATGAAAGTGAACGATGCAAAGAGTGTGTGCCAAGACCGAGTTGTTTAGTGGTCCGTCCTCTTTGCTTACCCCTGCGGGGAAACGGCGTGATGGTTAGTTAGTTAGTTAAGAATATTTCTTATTTTTTTCTGATTTAGACAAAACTATTCTTTCGCTTCTGGCTCTTATTTACATTTTAATTACTCCCAAAACTATATACTTTTGACAGTAGTCAAAAAATACTTTTCTTTGTTTTTCTTCTTCGTGTAATTATACGACTTACTTTTATAATATTGTTGTGACTGACATTAATTTCACCATTATAATTATTGTTTTAACTAAAAACTTACTAATATTTTTTTTTTTAATCGGAACATATTTTGGAGGTGTACAGTAGGTACCTCTATGTTGGTTGTGTGTGTGGGAGGAAACACATTGGGAGTTAAAAGAATAACACGTCTACTTCAGAGCTAGTGCGTTTAATGACTGGCTGGTTAGTCCCAGCGGTAAAATGTATTGCGACAATGTTGAGGTGGGGGTGCCTGTGACGTAGCCACTACATGCCTCCCCTCCAAGTGAGATGGTCACATATTACACGAACAAAATAGAATTAAAACAACATTGTCAAGGATTGTAAAACAAACACAAAAAGTATTCAAAATTTGCGAAAAATACATAATACATTTAAATATCGTAAAGGATACATTGTACAAAATATTTGTAATGGTGCATTAAAATTGTCGAAGATAAATCATATGCCATAAAACCACAAGCAATAAATAAAGTGTCATTATAAAACATAAGAATGATTACACACACAAAAAAGAAAAAATAATTCAAAATATTTATCACAAAATAGCACGAAAAATTTTAATTGTACACTTTTTTACACTGAGCGCATTTGCCTTTTAAACTATAAATGTACGGGATATTGACGGGGAAAGTTAGCAGGATTGTCCCCTGCTCCAACTCGGCCTGTGATCCTGTCCATGATGCTGTTCGAAATTAGAAATGAACATTTTCAGGAGAAGCGTACTGGTTTTTTGATGGTTCGTCCGGCACGTGTAGCGTATTTTGCTGACGGGGTTAAGAGTACCGGTTCACTTTCCACTTCGGTTGATCGTCCTGCCCTGTCTACAGCTGACTCAGTAGTTGCCCTGAATAATGTTTGGTCAGCTGGTTTATTTTTTTCGGAAACATTAATAGGTTGATATATTGCCGGTTTAAGTCTATCGATAGACACGTTTACCTTTTTTGAATTTATTATTAAGCTAAAATACTTTTCCTTTCTTTCGAAAACCTCATACGGACCCTTGTACGGTGGAGTGAGAGCTTTCTTTACTTCGTTTCTGAGGAAAACATGGGAGCAAGTTGTTAAATCAGGGTGAATAAAAATGTGTCTTTGGTCTGTAGCGAGTCTTCCCTCTGGCCATGATACGTTTCGGAAATGGTCCATCAGTCTTTTGTTGAATTCTGTGTCATTTATTTTCGGCCTAGAAGGCACGAAAATATCTCCAGGAATCGCTAAAGATGTACCATACACCATTTGCGCTGGGCTGTAGCCTTTATCATCCTTGACGGCTGATCGGAGGCCCAATAGTATGATTGGTAATTCATGTACCCAATGTGCGTTACCTTCACATTTTGCCATGATAGCAGCTTTGAGAGTACGATGATATCGTTCTACCTTACCGTTGGCTTTTGGGTTATAAGCGGTAGTATGAATCTTTTCGATGCCGAGTCTCTTTACCAGTTGATTAAATAAGTCAGACTCAAACTGCCGGCCCTGATCAGTCGTGATAAAGGTCGGACAACCAAATCTTGAAATCCAATGAACAATCAGAACGTCAGCTATCGTTTCGGCGTAAATATTTTTAACTGGAATCGTTTCTGGCCATGATGTTTCTCTGTCTACCATCGTTACACAATATCGGTTTTCTTGTGAAATTGGAAGCGGTCCGATGATGTCGATATGCAAATGTTCGAATCGAGATACATCATGGAATTCCCCCAGCGGTGATATGGTATGCCTACTGACTTTTGCTTTTTGACAAAGTAAGCATTTTTTTACCCACACTGCTATATCTTTGTTCATTAAAGTCCAGAAATAACGCTGCGTAATCAAACGTCGAGTTGCTTTGATGCCCGCATGACTCAAGTTATGAACGGAGGCCATTGCTTTTTCGCGGAATTTCATTGGTAGATATGGCCTTACACGTGCCGTTGAAACTTCACAAGTTATTGGACAATTTGAATTTGGCAAAGTAATCAGTTTAAATTGAACATTACTCTGCTTTTTTAGCTGTTGTAATTCTTTGTCTTTACTTTGCTCATCTGCGAGTTCTTTGCTGTTAAACAAGCTAGGTAAGGTGATTTCTTGAATTCGTGAAAGGGCATCTGCGACAGGGTTGTCACCACCTGGAACATATTTAATTTGAGAACAAAACTGTGAAATGAAATCTAGTTGCCTGATTCTTCGAGGTGTGTCGGATGTTGAAATTTTCTTTGTAAGAGCAAAAGTAAGAGGTTTATGATCTGTATATATCGTCAGCTCTCTTCCTTCCGTCATGCTGCGAAAGTGTTTGATTGCCATGTAAATGGCCAACAGCTCACGATCATAGGTGCTGTATTTCTGTTGGGTTTCACTCAACTTCTTCGAGAAAAAACCCAGTGGTTGCCATCTGTTTTTGACTAGTTGTTGTAATACAGCTCCGACACATGTCTCAGAAGCGTCCGTCATTAGGGCTAAACCTGCGTCGAGAGCAGGGTGAAACAGTGTAGCAGTGCTTTTTAGACTATCTTTGCACTGTTGGAATGCCTCCTTTGCAGATGCTGTCCATTCAATTCGTGTTTTGTCTTTCTTTTTGGAGTTGTGCAAGAATGCGTTGAGCGGGCCTTGCATTTGTGCAGCTTTAGGGATAGAACTACGGTAGAAGTTCACCATTCCCAGGAATCGACGTAGTTCTTCGATAGTGCTGGGTTGAGGGAAATTGACAATAGCCTTAACTTTTTCTTCATTAGGGGTAACTCCATCACTTGTCACGCAGTAACCAAGGAAATTAATCTCCTTTTTTCCGAATTCACATTTGCTTGCGTTAATTGTTAAACCAAATTCGTCCAAACGGGATAATACCTGTTGAAGGTGTTGTAAATGTTGTTCTTCGTTTTCTGACGCTATTAGTATGTCATCCAAATAAGCAAAAACGAAGTCCAGTCCACGAAATATCATGTCTATGAACCTTTGAAAAGTCTGACCCGCATTGCGGAGACCAAAATTCATTTTAGTGAACTCGTATAAACCGAAAGGAGTTAAAATTGCTGTTTTAGGAATGTCTTCGGTTGCAATTGGAATTTGATGATATGCCCTGCATAAGTCCAATTTTGTAAATATTTGTCGCTTGTGCAATGCGTAAGTGAAATCTAATATGCGAGGAATCGGGTATCGGTCCGGGACTGTCTGGGCATTCAATAAGCGATAATCACCACACGGTCGAATTGCGCCGTCTGCCTTATCTACAATGTGTAAGGGATTCGCCCACGGACTGTTAGATTGTTGACAGATTCCGAGCTCGAGCATGTGTTCGAATTCTTGTTTGGCTGCTTTGTACTTGATAGGATTTAGTGGACGTACCTTAACGTGAATGGGTGGGCCTGTAGTCACAATATGATGACAAATATCATGTTTCGGTGCATTTTTCAAAGATTCCGGTCTTGTTAACTCGGGATACTTCAATAATAACTTGTGATATGGGTTTGTTATGTCTACTGCGTAAATATTTTCATTTGAATCCTTTGTAATGGATGTATTGGTGGTTAGGGTTGTCACCTTGTCTACCACTTTCCTTCCATGAAGATCTACGAGTAGCTGCTTCGCCCGTAGAAAATCTGCTCCGATGATAGATTGTTTGACATCAGCAACGATGAACGTCCACCGGAAAGGTCTGCGTAGTCCTAGATCGAGAACGAGAGATTTTTCACCATACGTATTTATTTGGGTTCCATTTGCTGCATATAGTTTGTAATCGGTAGGTATTGATGAGTGAAATTTTCGAGAAGAAAGGACGGAAATATCGGCGCCTGTATCAATTAAGTATCTGATACCACTTTTGCGGTCGGTAACACATAATCGAGATGTATTATCAACGCCAACTATCTCGATCGCGGGCGTCAATGTTCGTTTTTTGCCTTGTAAGTACATTGATCTTGACACTTCTGAGCCTTAGCGCCAAATTTATAATGGTACCAGCACAGGTAGTTGGAATCCCCAGGCTGTGGTGCACGGAAACGATTTAGAGAAGTTGTCCGGCGGCCCCTGGAAGTCGAACGTTGTCGCTCGCGGCCTCGTGGTTCTCTGCGTAAGCTCGCTATTTCCAATTGTAACTTTTCAACGGTCCGAGTCAACGTCTCGATGGCTGAAGATGTTTGCTCTCTAACCTCAGCTACCTCAAAAGTTCTTGTAGTGTCCAGTATTTTGTCAGCTAATTGCGATAGCTTTTCCATGTCTTTCACCTCGCTGACCGTCAGAACGGCACGAACCGTCTGCGGAAGGCGTCTCAGCCAAAGAATCCTGAGCGTCTCGTCCGAAAGTTTATTTATCGCCAACTCTTTCATTCTTCGCAGGAGTTGCGAAGGCTTCTGGTCGCCTAGTTCCAGCTCTCCAAGGAGTTGTTGGAGTTGCTGGGCCTCTGACTCTTCATAGACCTGAAGGAGTCTGGTCTTCACCGCCAGGTATTT
Organism: Limnephilus lunatus; assembly: GCA_917563855.2. Taxonomy (NCBI): domain Eukaryota; kingdom Metazoa; phylum Arthropoda; class Insecta; order Trichoptera; family Limnephilidae; genus Limnephilus; species Limnephilus lunatus. The sequence continues at coordinate 63,614,906 of OU830597.1, read as the reverse complement.
GTTTTCTGCCGGGGGATTGTTTAATATGTCACTGATTTGTCGCAGTTCGTTTTTTCCTAATTTCGCGACGAGAATTAGATAACGATTATCCTCACTAATTTTTTGTGGAGTCAAAATTGCCTCTAGCTGATGAAACCACAGTCGTGGCTGTTCATTCCAAAACTCCGGAATTTTGGTATTTATAGAAACCACATTCAACTCGGGTTCGGGGGCAGCCCTGGACACACTACTTGGGCTGAAAGCCATTGTTTTAGATGTCTCTGACGCACTGTTGTTTAATGTTCACGAGATAATATTGCACTTTCTTATCACTCTATTGTTCCCACACACACACTTGTAGATCACGTCGGGGTCACCACTTTGGAGGTGTACAGTAGGTACCTCTATGTTGGTTGTGTGTGTGGGAGGAAACACATTGGGAGTTAAAAGAATAACACGTCTACTTCAGAGCTAGTGCGTTTAATGACTGGCTGGTTAGTCCCAGCGGTAAAATGTATTGCGACAATGTTGAGGTGGGGGTGCCTGTGACGTAGCCACTACAATATCATAAAAATATACAGAATGTCTTCAATAGTATATGTTGTAAACTTAAGAGTAATATTGTTACTCTAAGTTTGTAAAATATTATTAAATTGAGTGGTTCTTCCATTAGATTTAATATTTAAAGTAGTCTTATTTTTGTTTTTTCTCATCTTATTTCATTTTCATAGCTCCGTAGATTAATGAGTTTTGATTTTGTGTGTTTTTTTCGGATTGAAAATTATGTTTTATCCTTATTTCTTGTCCCTTGTATATACCTATATTGCAAGCTTTGTCAATGACTCTTAATAGTTCACCTTAAGTGAATATTACATTAGGTATTTACTAAAATGACATAATACTTTAGTTCGTCAACTCGTCCGTAGATTTAATATACTTTTGAACAAATGAATATTAAAATAAATCTTGTCAGAAATTCTCTATAATTTCTCGTGTACAGACTAGACACTCGAAAAAAAATGCTTTAGAAGGTGGCAAAGTGATTGCTAGAACTTTGCCTGTTTTCCACTCCATAATACATAAAACAATATTAACAAACTTATTATTTTTAATTGATAAACTAACGTTTAAACAAGATTTTTATGCATAGCACAAAGGGTAGAAAACAAATATTATAATCAATAATTATCAGCCTGAAACACTCATCTACATTGAAAAAATCTTCCGAGAAAAGATACTGGCTGCCAACGGGAATTGAACCCGTGTCCCTCTGATTGCCGGTCAGGAGCTCTGACCACTGAGTTACGCCGGTCAGAACCAATGACCGGCAATCAGAGGGACACGGGTTCAATTCCCGTTGGCGGCCAGTATCTTTTCTCGGAAGATTTTTTCAATGTAGATGAGTGTTTCAGGCTGACAATTATTGATTATAATATTTGTCATCTACCCTTTGTGCTATGCACAAAAATCTTGTTTAAACGTTAGTATATCAATTAAAAATAATAATTAATATTTGACAAGTTAAAGTATTTCAGCAATAAATGCAGACATAATTAGTCTCGACGCCACCTAGCGGTAGATTTAGTACTTAACAATACCTCTCTCACAAAAATAAAGTTGGTTGTTTTCAGTTGGAAAAATGTAATAATAGGTAATTGTCGAATGAAACACTACTATATATTGAATTATTTGGCGGGTACTAGATAAGCCGCCATAGCACAGTGGTCAGAGCTCCTGACCGGCAATTAGAGGGACACGGGTTCAATTCCCGTTGGTGTTTAGTATCTTTTCTCGGAAGATTTTTTCAATGTAGATGAGTGTTTCAGGCTGATAATTATTGATTATAATATTTGTTAACACACTTAATTATTCTTGGCAAATATACTTAAAGATTTTTTCTGGCTGTAGTATTTGACTTTCTTTAGAAGTAAAGTTGTTATTATTTAAAATATATACACATACTTAAAAACACAAGCCAAATCAGCATAATATATCATAGCAGGCCATGCGGATGTTCATATTTGCAGAGTATTTTATGTGATAAATCCACCTCGTTTATATACATAGGTCTAATATGTTTGATGTTAAGATGTAAGAATTAAATTGAATAGTCATAATACGAATTGTCGGTGTCTTGCTCTCCCCCAAAAATTTTTTTCGATATAATTATCAAGTTTTCTAGTTAGTCTGAATTAGGTTTTAATCAATTATAATTTTATTGCGTTTTATGATTAATTTAGTAATTTTATGTGTATTCTTTCAGGTTTCTAGAACTGCAGCGAGGTCGAAAATTATGATCCAAATCACAAGTTACATAATTAATTAATCATAAGAGATGGTTTATCGCCACGTGTACTTTTATTACAATAAGTTGTTTATGAAATAAAATTTTGAACTCACCATTTTATTTATTTTTTCTTTTATACGTCCAATGAGCTATTTCATTGAATACAATGTAAAAAATTGTAAATATTATGTCATAATATTTACAATTTTTTACACATGGGTTTGTAATACACAATAGCTTGTAAAAATAATCGCTTACATTAAAGTGGTTTATAATCGGTTGAAATTAGAAGAAAAAAAAATAACAGAAATTAAAAACTTCAAATTAGTTACAATAAACATGACGATATCATTGGTATATGATTTTACTATTAATATAAAAAAACTTACATCAAAACCGACGGTCCTGCAGTATTTTTTATCATAATTGGTTTTATTGGTCTCAGTTTTGGTTTCGATTTGGGTTAATTTATTTTAATAAGTAAGGTACATAGGTTTGGGTTGTTCTCGGATTGATCAAGATCTATGGGATTTTTCTTTTTGTCCTGAATTCCTTTATCCATTTTTTTAAATCAAGTTCAAGATGAATAATATTTTCTACAACAACGTATTGTGTTCATTTGAATGTGAAATCGGGGTTTCGTTTCACATCCAAATGGACTAATTTCAATTCCCTTGTTTCTTGTGAACATATTTGCACTCTGGGTATCGGTGTTGCACGCATGCGAAAATCGAATAATAGCGACAAATTAATTTTCAATATGGCCTCCCTGGAAAATAAAAATAAATTTAAATAGAACTAAATAAAGGGCTACAAGGCAAAATAAATATAGAAAAAGATAAAAAAATTATCCTTTGGTTATAATTAGAGGCCTTATCAAAGGAGTTAGTAATGATGACCTAATGCATTCCTTGGAGAAAAAAAATAATGGGATAGGTATAGATTTCTCGGTAAAAATATCCATTAAATACAAAAAAAATCATAGGAATACACTTCTTTGCAATTATAGTTAGAATTGCATTAGAATTATCGCCAAAAACTGGAAAAGCTTGATAGAAGCTGGCCATATCAATGTAGGATACCAACGTTTAAAAGTGGAGGATCAGTCACCATTGGTCTAATGCTATAAATGTATGGGTTTCGGACACACCCAATTGTTTTGCAAGGAAAAAACGGCCTGTGTTCACCGCGGGGGCAACCACAATTTCTAGGCCTGCCCTAACAAAAAAGAGCAGTCTGCATGTACCAACTGTAATAATCTAAGTCATAACGACAACAGAGCTACCAGCTCAGAATGTCCAATCTGGAAGATGATGGATGAAAGTGTTAGGGAAAAAGTGGACTACGCCGGAATTTGTTGAAAAAGCTGCTGACCAATCAATCATACAAAGGAAGTACCAATCGGTGGATGACTGTACGCCAATAAAAAATAGCTTGAGAGTCCTGTACATTAATGAGAGAAGTATTAGAAACCAAATAGACGAAATAGAAGAAACGCGTCACAGAAACATGGCTGGGAGATGGAGAAGGATCTTCGTTCAAGATCAATGGCTACCAGGGTATTTTTGCTTCCCGGACTATTGGAAGAGGAGGAGGAGTGGCGATATATATACGCACAATACATTTTACTGTGAAGTTATTGAAAAGTGGTCAACGAATAACTCTTTTTAGGAGTTAGGGTACAATATAAACCATGAAATATATATGCTATATACAGGAAACCTAACAACACTATAATAAATTATTTTCTGGTATCTTTTGAATCTATTTTACAAAAAAGTGGCCTAGATACACTCATCTTCGGGGATTTAAACATTAATGTTCTTAAAAAAAATGATACAACAAAAAAATATATCAACATTTTATTTTCATATAATTACTTCATATGTAATATAATAATACACATCCCACGAGAGTTACGGAAATCAGCAGTTCTCTTTTAGACCATATTATATCAAATCAAATAGAGAAAACATATTTAGGTAAAATGTTTACAATACAATTTGTCACCTCACAAGGACAAGTCCGTGTTGAGGTTAACAATTTTACAAATTAACTAAATAGCACAAAATTATACAGATATCAAAAGAACAATTTTGTTGTATTTCTTACAGATTGAGATTATAAGTATTTATATTATGGTCACCCTAAAGATTATAATTTAGGGTGACCATAGTTTTGAGATCTGATTTAAAATATAAATATTTTTTTAACGATTAAGTTGTAAATAATAAATACATGTTTATAATATAACATGCTATAAACTTGGCAGGAGGAAGATGAAAAAACGGTTTAACCAAAAATAATATTAATTTAGCTTTAGCTAATAATTTAAAAAGGACAAAGTAGAGAAAATCAATTGGCAATCCTCGGCTAACACAAATAATTTAAGATTCTTTTTAAAAGTGTAAAAGGAATTAGATGACTTTATATGTTCTGGGAGGCTATTAAATATTAGTGGAGCTTGATAGAAATAATTTATTTGACCAAAAGAAGATTTAGTTAGAATTGCCATAAAGTTCAGACCAGAGCCAATTCTCGTAGTACGAATTTGCTGTGTTCTTTCCGCAATATTAATATTGTTAAAAAATCTACAAAGCGTTTGTGTAATATACAACTGTTTTACATTCATTACATTAAATTCCTTCAAAAGTAAATAACATAACTTTAAGAATCATTTTTGGGCAAAATTAAGTGGTTCTTTATAAGTCCTTGGGCAGAATCCCCAGCACACTATATAAGAAAGCAGAGACTGGATTATTGCAAAACAAACTATTTTTAATTTTTCTTTGTCTAGTATATGTCTCAGTTCTTTAAATATCCTGGTATTATTTACTGACATATTGACATGATCATTCCATCTCAAAAATGTATCTTTTTTTACACCAAGGTATTTGATGCTGACTACATTTTCTAAAGGGTTTGCTGTTACATGTTTGCAAACAATTGTAAATAATCAAGTTGTGAGTTTCAGAAGGCTGACTTTTACTTGAAATGCTAAAAGTGATAAATTTGGTTTTTTGTGCATTAAAAGTTTGTTGAACCAACTATTTACCACTCTTAAACCTATATTACTTTTGTTGAAAGTTTCATTCGAAGTTTCACCCTCAAATATTAAGGTAGTATCATCTGCAAAACTAACAAAATTACCAAGAATATTCAGACTGCATAAATCATTTATATAAATGAGAAAAAATATATTGACCCAAGCAGACTACCTTGCGGGACTCCAAAGAGATGGATTTACGCGTGCTTAACATTTTTTTTATTTCCACTTATTGTGTTCTGTCACTAAGATAAGATGTCTTCAACGACCTCCAAAATTGATAACCAGATAAATGATCATGGTATAATAATGTTAGACTACCAAAACTCTTTGAAACACCACTCTAACAACAGAATATCACCAAAAATAAACATCAGCATCGATAAGAGGGCTTTGAGAACATACCTTGAAACCCAACCGTTTTCTCATAACACCACCAATATAAACAAAAATTTTAAACAATTCTTTAAATAGATCAAAGCAGCAATTGACACTTTCGAATTTAAGCCAAGGATACGAATAGGAAACCCTAAGCAAGGTTATATACCATGGTTTGACACAAAACTGGCGCTTCTTATTAGAGAACGAAATACTAATTACAAACAGTGGAAGACCACAAAACAGTCTTTTTATATCACAAAAAAATAAGTCAAGAAATTCGGTAACTAATTATAGACGTTTCGCCAAGACAAAATATTACACAGATATTTTTAAAGATATCATACATAATCCAAGACAATAAAATTCAATCATAACTAACAGTTCAAATAACTCGACAAATAAAATTGAAACTCTTACCATCAATAATATAGACATAAAGGACGCGAAGCAGATATGTACAGCGTTTAATGACTTCTTTACATCGGTTGGTAAAAATTTAGCTGCGAGTATCCCATTTTATTCAGATAACGCAAATACAATAAACATGGAACCAAAGCCATTACAGTCCCTCTACATGAACAATATAAACAAACTAGAAGTTTTAAAAATTATCTCAAAACTAAAAACTAATGCATCTCCAGGAGTCGATGGTACGACAACTAACTTACTCGGATTCTGTAAAGAAAAATTAGCCGATCATCTTGTTATTCTCATTAATCAATCACTAGTGATTGGACTGTTTCCGGGTCAATTTAAGCTCGCAAAAATCATTCTAATTTACAAAGAAGACTGCAAAAAATCCATCTAATTATCGTCAAATATCAATACTCTCAGTCTTCTCCAAAGTATTTGAACATGTAATCAAAATATCTCATAACTAGTAATATTCTCACGCCTCAATAATATGGGTTCAGAAAATTCTCCAACACGAAATGTGCTGCCATTGATTTTATACTAATTCTTCAAAAACACTTATATCAAGTAAAATATGCAGCGGGCATTTTCATAGACCTCAAAAGGGTGTTCGATACGGTTGATCATAAGATTCTGTAAAAAAAGCTTAAATATTTTTGGCATCGTTGGCAACAATCTAAAACTTTTATCTAGTTATCTTACGGGTAGATGCTGTTCGGTTGTTATTGGAAAAGAATCAAGTGATCATAGAAATATAACATGTGGTGTTCCACAGGGCTCGATTCTCGAACCATTATTATTTTTGATTTATATAAATGATATTGCAAAATAGGGAGTGAAAGGTACACTTCAATTTTCTGCTGATTACACAATATTATTCAATCATAATACTAATTTAAACGAAATGGAAAAGAACATGGAAAGGGATTTGGCTCATCTAGCCGAGTGGCTGAGAATTAATAAACTTAGCCTTAATATTAAAAAGACTAACTATGTGCATTCGGGAATAGGAGAGAACAACGCCTAAACATTTCTTGGGAATAAACAAACTACTGGAACAAACAGATGTCGCGAAGTATCTAGGACTTTTAATTGACTCACGGCTTACATGGAAAAACGTACCTGTAATGTACAGACTACGTAGATTGCTTCCTACAGCCATACAGAGTGGAAGATACTCTCTGTATTGCCCTGGTGTAAGACCACCATTCAGAATTGAAGCGTTGCTTGAAATAGCATTAGCCGTGTTTAGTGACCAGATCTGAATAGCCAGGTACTTCCCCACCTTCCTCTTCCCTAAATCCTTCTCCTCCTTACTACTCTCAGCCTCACAACATACTCCAATTGGGGATGCCATAGTCTCACTGGCTTCAAACGGGAGCAGTTGGGACTCTTGTACGGTATTCATATAAAAAAAAAAAAAAGTACTGCGATCATTGTACTATGATATTATTCAATCCCACTGGGCATACCTTTCGAGTATCTGGGGTTTTCCTACCAAAAAAATGATATCGGAGGTGCAAATAATCCAAAATAGAGCCCTACGTAACATTTTTGAGCTTGCCTTGGGATACACAAAGATATTTCCGTCACGCACTTGTATTGCCATTTAAGATTGTTCCTAGCTTTGAGATAACAAACACCATTTTAAATATTATTTAGTGCAACACCCACACAAATATAAAACTGAACTTTAACAACGACTTTCACCAATATAATAAACGACAACACAACAAACTACATATATCAAAAATAAACTCAACAAATTTCGGACTGAAATCATTAGAATACATTGCCTACACTAACTATAACAAATTGCCTGAAAAATTAAGACAGGTATGTATATATGCCTCTAACAAATCTCGAAACGATATATTGAAATCCTATTTTTTCGTACGTTATTTGGAAAACGAGTCATAAGTAGGTACAAACTGTGTTCTGATAGCTGTCCTGATTATCTCCAAGTACCAAACTCTGTACATCCAGATATGATAGTCGTAGTTTATATCTTTTTTTAAATCTTGTCATGTATTTGTATGTAAACATCTTGTATCAGGTCTGTATATTTTTTTGCCGGTACCTTTTATTTTATTTTCCTGATTTTTTTATGCATTTCTGTAGTCCATCGTGGAGGATACTTTATTTTAACTTTTTGCACCAACAGTACATTAATCAAATAAGTGGTTATAATAATTCATAAAATCTTATAAGACATGTTTCTGTGAAATATTTGTAAAGTGATTCTTCATATGTTGTGTCTGTATGTTGCTTCTGGGTTATGTTTTGTAAAATTTTTCATCATATATTGTGTCTGCATATTGGGTTGGGTTGGGTTTAACTTTTCAAAAGTTCCAATTCGTTGTATGTTTTATTTTATAATAAAAAAATTAATAAAAAAAATTTCAAAAAATATTCTACGATAATACGATGTAATTATCTAAGCTAAAATTCCAAAAGACAACAAAACCTTGTTCATAAAGGTATTTTATTATTAAAAAACTAATATTATCGATAAGTGTTTAGATACCACAATTCTATTTTAAAAAAATAGCGGCTAGTGGAAAAACACACCATAATTAAAGGTACTATAAAATTTAAACTCTGTTTTGGAGCAAATATTATTTATGGTTTGACTTTTAAGCATAATGCGAGTTTATATTATTTGTTTGGTAGGGTTTCATTACCCTTTAACCCTATGAGGTACGTTTTCAGTTGCAAAAAATAATTATTACGTGGGCTAAATATTTAAAGTGGCTTAATTTATAGTTCTTTGTTAAATATCGCACCTACTCTTGGATGTTCGTTGTATGGTGAATCAAAAATTAACTTGGGTTTTTAACTTAGTTTCTAGGTGTACTTAAGCTTTTTTTGAACGACTGCGTAATTTTTTGTCTTCACAGTACAACATGGTGAAGTAATATTTACTGATTAGGATATTTTTAAACCTGAAAACTAAATTTATACTAAATTTTGTTTAGGTTATTTAGAGAAATACGTTGATGAAATTACTCAACCCTCAAATTTCTTAAAATTATAAATTGATTTGCAGGATCACATGTAAACGTAGGGTTTTAATTAGTTGTACGAATTTGTAAACACTCGTTTTTATCGTCTAAAATTTTTCATTTTGTGGCTTAAAGGGTTTTACCAAACATTAAGACATTTATTGCGTCGTGTACCTAATAAGATTTAATAAAAAAAGGCATTATTAACTTTAGGCAAAGAAAAAGAATTAATAATAATATAGTGTATCTTGTTTCAGTCACTTCTGAGTGAAAACGATTCATTTTTATTATTAACCATGTAGCGAAAAGCTAACACTTTGTTAATTTTATTTTTTTAAATCTAAAATGTTTTTTTTTTATCCCAATTTATTAAATCGAATCATTTTAACACGAATTATTGGCGTTGAAAGGCTGCACTCGGTGTACCATTTTTTTTTTAAATTAATCCTTTTTCACCGTTCACATTTTTCGTCGATGAAATTTGACCTAGTTTCTTCCCCTCGAATGGAATTTAATTCATCATCAAATTTTCAGAAAAAAATTAAATGGTTTTCAGTATTATTTTTTAAAATAATATTGGAAAATATTTAAAAAATAAAACAGATATAATTCAATTGCTATGTCGTATTACGATTTTTCAATTAAGTCAGGGATAGGTTGGTACTCCTATCCCTTTGGGAGCAGTAAGACGCATTTTGATAAACAAACGATCACGCCTTTTCTCGGCAGAGAGACCGCCAAACAACTCGGTATTGAGACATGTTCCTTGCTTCGTTCCCATTCATACATTTTCTCATGCATACCCTTCTGTTATCCTGACCCTTGACATGGCCCTACTCAAGTTTTTGGTTCACGGTTCACTTGATCGTGCCATGTCTTCCTCAGACGTAACCGACTTTTTCTACCATTCATGTCCGCATCATTTTTTTTTTCCTACACTCCTTTCTTCGTTCATTCGTTCTGCATTGCCAAAGCATCTAAGCATCCCTATCTTAATTTTATTAATTACATTATATTATCCATTGGTGAAAATTTACAATTAATAAACAAAATTCATAGTGGGTACCTATTAAGTGTTTCATCGTAGTATCTTATTTATGGTGTGCATATTAAGTAATTACCGGGTAATGTGTGTAGCGGGAAGGTGTGTGTGTGTGTGTGAATACGTGTGTATGTATGTATGTAAGTATGCGCATTAAACAATTTATATGATTAATTAATTATTTATATAATTATAGTTCCCAAGGTCATCATACATGGTCATTCACGGTCATACATGGGTCTCATTTCTACAACAACTGAAATTACTGGAAAGAAAATTGGTGTAGACATTTTAATGCCATTTTAGTTTTCAAACAGCTCGCGTGCCACCTATTGCAAATTTCATAATACCAGAGCTCACCAGTAGTTTTATACAAGCCTTGTCCTGACAATAAAGAACACAAAAAAAAATCCAATTTGATGCAGTCGTCCGGAAGTTATACATACATTTCTGCGATTCATTTTTATTTATATATATATATATATACTCGTAGATGTATAGATATTAACTACGACGCCTGAAATAAAATTTCCTGCAAATATATCCAATTCGTTTCCACGACAACGATTTGTTTCACTTTTCTTCTGACGTTAGCAATTTTGTTAGGGACAGAAAACGTATAATAAATATAATATATTCATATTTATAATTTCTTAACGCCAGAGCTTACCATTATATACAGCCTATTTTACTCGCATATAATATAGCTTTGTATTTATTAAAGAACTTTTAAAATCTTTTTATTGGTTTAGGCGTGAAAGCGTAACAAAAAAACACACCCAGTTTCACATTTATAATAGTAGTACTGATGAAAGTGAATGCTTACATTTATTTATTAATAATGTTTTTTTAAAGAAAGAATTGGCAATAACAAAAATGTTAAAAAGTTAATTCATCCAAAAGTAAAATAAAATATTCAACAAGTAGAAAGGGTACCGACCTTTTAAAACCTTAACACCATTTGTAAACCTTTTGAAATAGATTTTCACTTGGTTTCTTGTATTATCTGAACTATGCTTAACGCTGTAAGGCGGGCAATCGACGACGTGTTATCTCTCCCTGGCAGGTTACGCCGTGTAGCGAGTTCCTTACTAACCGTCCTCCAACCCCTTAATCCGACCCCTCTACCAAAAGGAATAAACAACTGAATGAATAAATAATTCAGCACTGCTAAAATGGTGTAAGCTTTTGCTGTGGTGGTAGGAGAACTTTGTGTATTTTAGAAGTGGAGACAAGGAAAGAGGCCTTGCATAATGTATCTCTATGGGTAATAGTGCTCAGCATGTATTAGCTTGCTAGGCAGAACCAAAGGCGTGCCGAATATATAGTTTTTTTGATTTTAGTCATTTATTTTTACCATGCATTTGAAGTCATCCTTAAAAAGTTTTAAAAGCTTATCATTATAGAAGAATCATAACAGGTAGTTGAAAAAAATTCTTTTTCACCATGGTGGGGGATTATCATTCACAGTCAAAACGTTAAGTGACTTGGCTTTAGCTATGTATGCTTAAGATATGTTTAAAGACCAACCATGGTTAACAAGGCACATCCCACTATTCCCTTTCTTTCTTTTTTGATCCCGCTTGCATATATTTCAACCTTACAACATTTCCCGGAATGGGAATACCGTGGTTCCACTTATGGAATAAATAAGAACACTTGAGAAGCCTTCCATATATCGCCATTCCATTTGAATTTCTGGAGAAACGCAGTTCAGCACATGAAAGTTAAGCAAACAGTTTTAGATCACGCAACACGCAAACACGCCCACGTGACATTTCTTGTGTTCTTCTTTATTTTATGGATCTGCTTGTTGACACTTTCGTGCGATACGTTTCATATACAAATTCGATTTTCCAGTGAAAACTTCTTTAGCACCGTTGTGATTTAAAACTCGATGAAACGGAAACGAACTACATCAAAAAGAGACAAACACATACATCCATAGGATTTGGCCTGCGAGAAAATGAAATAGTCTAATCGGTATCCTCTTTGTGCGGTGTTTCGTAGCCTCCCCACTCTTGCCTACTTTAGTTGTACGAAGGTTTCACTTATGCACATTTTTGCACATTCTGATTTTTGAAGTGAAACTTTTTTGCACCATTGTGATTTAAAACTCGGATGAAATGGAAATAACACTAAAAAGAGACAAACACTATAGGATTTAGCCTGCGAGAGAATGAGATACAATGAAACCTTACATAGCTGGCCTCTTTAATTATAAGCTCACTTTTCAAGGCTCCTATTGGTTTAGATTGTGTGGGCAAGCAGCTCTGGGTGGGTGTTCACTGGAACCCTCAGACGAGAATCTTTTTAGCCAGCTTCTAGGTAGGTCGACTCATTATTGTAAACACGCGATGTGTATAATAAATCCAAATAAAGAACCAATAAATAATCTATTATTCCAAGAAGCAATCTCCATCCATAGGAGAATCTGTTGGTGTGTCTGAAATAACAGAACACCACACTAATAGGAAAACAATAACATAAACCATCAGATTAAAACTGAAGAGAAAATAAATAAATAAAAACTATCGTAATGAACTTATTTAGCTTGTGGAAACGGAACGCCACTGTTACAAGGTATCAAAAAGGGATTCCCACAAACACGGAGCAGGGCCAGGAATTCAAAAATACGGAGCCTTCGATTTTACGATACCCGAAGTCTATTCTTATTTTTATACTGAATAAGGGTATGTTATAGTAGGCTTAGTTTCCTGTGAAAACCTGTCCCTGTACCTGTTTCCTGTTATGTCACAGAAGATAAATTATGAAAGATAAATGCTGTCTTTGAATTAAGTCTTCTGAATTAAAAAAAAAATTGCGTTAGGTTATACAGTTTCTGCGGACAGGGTTCATACAAAGATGCCCATCTTCAGACTGGTGGACTGATCAGAAATAATCAAAAAAGTGGAATAAAGTTTAAAAATGGTTAATAAATAATAATAAGTAGGTAAATTACGATGGAATTCCACCAAATATTAGCAGTTGATAAAAATTACATAAAAAAATAACGGTAGATAGGTAATTCATTGTTCTCTTTAATTGATTACTCACTTAGAAAAATATAGAAATCATTGAAAAAGTTAAGTTTACTGTGGGTGAAATAAATTATATCATAATTTTAAAAAATACAAATATTTTCAATTTAAGATCGGGGTCATGATACTTGTATTGAGTTTAGTTTTAGTTAGTAGTACGCAGAATTTGATTTTTCTAAGAATACTAGCTGAACCCGGCATGCGTTGCAATGCCACATTAATAAAAATATTCTTTCTCGGTGCGTATCCTTTCCAATTCATCCCCCGTTCCCCTTCCGCCTTCTCTTCTCCTCCTGCGTCCCCCCTCCACCTTTCTCGCCTTCCCCCCCTCCCCTTTTCTACTTCCATCCCCCCCCGCAACCCCCTACACTTTCCCACTTTCACCACCTTCCCCCCTCCCTCGACCCCCTTCCCGCGAATATTTCCCCCTTCATTCCCTTTCGCCCCTCCCCCTCCAAATGGAAAATGCAATGTTCTGTAAAAAATTGAGTCAATCCATCGATTATTTTCCATCGATATACATCGATTACGTCCGAAATTTGCGGACGCAAACATAAGGAATCTAAATTTATATATACATATGGACAGGGACACCCTAATCACCTAGCGGTATGAAATATACTTTACGACCTATTCTCATACCTACCAAATATACATAAAAAATTTCAAAAAAATCGGTCAAGCCGTTTCGGAGGAGTGCAACCACAAACACCGTGACACGAGATTTTTATATATATAGAAGTATATTGCATTGTACAAAATATTGTTTCACTTTATTTACAAATTATATGAAACTATCTATTTATATAATTTAGCTTATCGACAGAAAACTTATAAATCGAGACAATCGGTAATTTCAGTATTTTTTTGAAATGTGTGTTCTTTACAATCCCATAATGGAAATGATATTTTAAATCACCTTTAAAAAAGAGACATTACTTTACGACACTTCAAAATACCGCTCCTATTTGTGCAGTGTAAATAAAGACAGGGCAACTATTTCGCCACCTGGTTGGGCAGCGATTCGAGGCGGGTTAAAGTTAGAAAAAACAGATGCCGGTAGCTCGTTCCACATACGAACCGACTTACACAAAAACGAGTCGAAGAAACGGTGACTCCACAGTTGATTCGCCGACACTAGGCCCCCTGAAATGATTAATACCGTTTTTTTGTGCATTTTTTACCAATTTTAAACGTAAAATCGACTTAAAAATACCCTTAATAATAATTTGGGATAAATATCAAACTAATTTATACACAGTGTCGATTTTTTGTATTGGATCGCTGATATACACATTATATAATAGAGAAACATATTTTTCCATGATGCATGTGGATGAAAATATGTTTTATACTAAACCGACTGCACAATTGTCGGCGGATCAACTGTCATGGAACCGAAAAAACAATAGTGCCCCCCACACGCACACTTCGGAGCGACCGAGTCCCGCGCCACTTCAGGCCGCCGTGCAGAAAAGTCTCACGGTGAACTGCGCTGTAAACCTATCGGTCTTTACTTTTCTGCGCGGCGGCCTGAAGTGGCGCGGGACTCGGTCGCGCGGAAGTGTGCGTGTGGGGGAGCCAAATCCTTTTCATGAAGCCAATATAAACTGCTCTGGGCAGCTACATTAAAATGCCTGTAGAACAGACTACAGACTAAGCACGTCCACATTGCGTATGTGCATTAGAGATGGCAATCGGTATATGTTAACAATGGCTTGTCAATCAGACGTACCGTCTTCCTTTGCACAGGATCAGGAGCTGGAACCTAAATTCAATAGTTGGGCGTACACGAGATTTGTACAGAGTTAGCAGCTGGTCACTTTTAAAGAATCCACCAGCCCAGTACGAGACGGCCAGTTTCTAGAAAGCCAGATTTATTCCTTCTTCTATGATTGGAGCTCCGATGCTTGGGCCGGACGGATATACTTACCTACTCCAAGCATTTCAATCTAACTTGTTATCAGTGCCTTTATAAATGTGTGTAGATTAGGGAATGCAATCTCGACTCGAGATCTCGCGAGATTAGAAATTACAATCTCGCGAGATCTCGGAATTTTCGGGATCTCGTTAATTGAAAGAAAAGCTCAGTAGTTCTTGATGTTCTTCCGACTCCCCCATTCAATGATTTTGTGTCAATTTTGTGGATTGACATCATATGGACGCGTAAACCTTTTGTAGACCCGGATGTGGTTTTGAGAACAGCTTTACATAATTTGCATTGAGCAGTCAATTTATTAACTGCTTTCTTGAAGTATCTCCATACCGGTAAACGACTGCTAAACTCAACGTACTCTGGATTATTTTTCGACATTTTAAGGTATTAATAATGTAAGAATCCAAAAATTATGTTTATTTAACTCACATAAACAATAAAAAATGCATAATTTAAGAAAAAGTAATGACTATAACTGCACAACTAAAACAAACAAATGGCTGCCTGCACGCACGAAAGTATCTCTTTCTTACTCGATACAGTTTTATATTATTTATCCCGCTCGTCATCCGTCACTAATATTCGTAAATAGTCGGGATAGTTTTCTTTCTTCGATCGACACTCCCGCCCGACCGTCAGTCAGTCAGCGCACCACTCGCGCCGGAATGGGCGGAAGTGTGTAGCGTCGCTGACTACTGCCACCCAATCCCGTCGATCTCGAACAGGATCTCGTCATATTATGCTTCGGGATTGATCCCGAAAAATAAGATGACATAGGCCTGAAAGAAATTATTTTCGTGTGTTAATGAAAAAAAAACTAATGGTTTAACGGAACGCTCCAGTTAAATTAATTATTAAAGCAGTATTTAAAATAAAAATGAAGAAAAGAAATACGACCCGAGTACCTAACGAGTACGACCCAAGACTCAAACTCCTTTTCTCTCACTTGCCAGGCTAGTGTGTTTCTAGTGCTCCACCAGTCCAGATATCCAAGCTGACCTTGGTATATTTTTTTCTTCTGTTTCTAAAACATATTGTTTGAAAATTATTATTATTTTTAGAATCATTACCTCAATGGTTAGAATATTTTAAAATGTCTGTCTTTTAGGTGGGTCCCAGTTAATCACAGTCCTTGTGAGGTTGATATTCAGAGCTTCGCATGTTATTTCGGTAACACGCAATAATTAATAACGCGTCATACGAAGTGCCTCGCAGCTATAGCGGTGGAGCCTTTTAATAAATAAATAATATAAATCAGCCAACTCTTTACGTTACTTTTATTAAATTCCCCGAATGTCCTTTTGTAGGAATACTTGAATACGTGTCAACAAAACGAAATAAATATTCAAAATTTTGTATTCGGAATAAGCCCCTTGTCAGAATAAAATATTTCTTTCTTATTGTACCTATGTACTTGTTTGTTTGCGTAAGTAATAAAATAAATTCCGTGCATAGCACAAAAATCTTAGCTTTTCTGTTCATAAAATAGTTCCAAATTTGTGATACAGTTTTTTTATATTTACTAGCTGACCCGACGAACTTAACACTTAACTTAACTTAACTTGACGACGAATCAATAACAATTGAATTAAATAAAGTTTTTTTATGAAGTGAAAAAATAGACAATGATGCAGTTATCGACGCGCAACTGTCCATGTTTTGTTTGTGTCAGTATCAGAGATGGCGTTGTGTACGGATTTATATTTTGTTGTGATTTTCTTACCTTTCCACTTACTTACGGGAATTTTAGAGGCGGGTATGGGTGCCGCGGGAACCATTTATTGTATAACCAACACCTTTGCCATAGGTCACCCCAAGTGGTTCGCTACGTTTGGTGATTTAGCAAGGGTTCATGGGGTGACGTCTTGGGGTCTTGGAGGTGGATGCGTCTGCCCAAATGCTGCGGGGCGGGCCGTATCGAGAGAGACTGGTTGAGGGAGGCCTTTTGTTGGAGCTTAATTATGTTTAAAAAAATGTGTTTCATTTCAGAGATTTATTATTGTATTTTTCCTTTGGAGGAGTGCAGACGTACAATCAACGTTTGTCTCAATTTCGACTATTGACATTTAATGTGTAAGAAAGAGGGGCAGCATTATATGATTACGAACAAATGAAAAACAATCAACGCATTGACATTTGACGTTTTTGGTTTTTTGAAATTCACTCACTACTCAATATTATAGGTACTTACCACAAAATTACCGCAGCTCTTTCAAAATAAGAGAATTCGTTCCATACAAAATGTATGGGGAAAAGAATTTTCTTGATAACTATTTTCTTCGTCAATTTTTGCGATGTTTTAATAGTTATTATTTTATCCGGGGAGAAGATAAATCCAACAAATCAAAGATCATCAGGTTCAGCCGTTCTCGAGTTATAAATAGTGTAACTAACCCGACTTTGTTTTATATATTAAAGATTATTATTTATTGACTACATAACGGGCTTTGAAATTTCATATAGTAACATTTATTATGTAAGCATAAAGGTAATTATACCTAACAATGTTAGCGGGTATACATATATTTCTAGACTTTAATACCTCCCATTTCTAAGTATTTATCTTAAAAATGATCACTTAACCCCAATTTTAAAAAAATACACAGATTATTATTACACAGAAATGTTTTTCGATTTGGATATTATGTTTAATAAAATCCGTGCATCACCCATATGAAAATACAATTGGTACTATTTGTTTTATGAAAAACAGCCTCACCTTATTAACTTTTAAAATCATGTGTAGCATTGCAGCTCATGTTACAGTTGTTTGTCATCGATCATATCAATAATTGAAAGAAAACGATTCTTTAACCCCGAAAGTTTTATTAACTCCGAGGTCTCGGTACGCCAAAAACTAAATATGAAAAGAAAAATAATATTTTATTAAAAGACAAATACTTAACTTTGTTTACATCACTTTATTTTATACACAATCTATATGTTTCGTGAACAATGTTCACATCGTCAGGAGTAAATGTACACTTTAGTGTACTTTAGTAAATGTACAATTTAGTGTTCATTTACTCCTGATGATGTGAACATTCTTTAATTTTATACCCTGAAGATGCTTATGTTAACCGAAACGGATCGGTATTGAAAAAAATTAAATAATAAAGATCGTGGTTACAAAGTGATTGTTTTATTTCAAGGAAATAATATAATAACCACCCTGCCCAACAGATGCCATGTACATGCTACTAAGGTATTGAAATACATTTTGAATCGATACTCCTCTCGAGAACGTCCGAATACAATATCTTAAAACACTCACATTTTCCGTGTTGATTGCCCGGTCATTTGAAAACATCAAAATATTTCATTTAGACTCGAATGAATCGCTTAATTCTTTCACACATTATAAAATTTAAGTTACAGTATTATACCGGTAAAAGAAAAGAGGTCAGTGTTTTTTGTGTAAATTTGACGACATTCAAGACGTCACCAGTTTCCCATAGAATTTTTCGAAATTTTATTCGATCATTTAAATGTTGTTGCACCATATATTTCGATTATCAAAATGGTTCGATGTCGCCCATCACCAACTACATTATTGATTTTTAACACGGAAACAAACAAGAACAATATCAATTTCCTGTTATGAAAAGTTATTTCATTTTCATGTCATTAAAATATCGTTTTAAATTTAGCTTCTGCCGTAAAATACGCTTACGAAATCACGTTATTTTTTTTAGTATGTATGCTGACATGTTTCTTGAGAAAGCTCTGCTTTGATGTAAATTTTAGTAGGAATCCACGGGTATCGAGAAACAATTCAATAAAACAAAATCGATAAATCTCAGGTACATAACTCTCTGATACACAAATTTGACCTATAGATATTTTTATATTTTGTAAAGAGCACTTCATCGCAGAAACGGAAGCAAATGATTGGTAATTGAAGATGTTGGTACCTACCACTGATCGTTTAATGTACTCGTACCATTGATGTAACTTTTCCTAATTTAATTCCTACCTACAAGTACTTTTTTCAAATCCTTACAACAAACTTAAGAACTTAACTTATGAATAGATTTAGACTTAATAACATATTTTTTAAAGATTATAAGGGTAATTAAAGAAAATATATATATAGGATGTACATAAAACCTTTGGAATAACAAAGAGTCAAAAATATATCTAATAAAAGTTAAAATTATATGGTGGGACTACCAAAATATGATTTAATTTTTTTTTTATATTTGTCGTAATTTTTTTCTGTTCGCATATCGGCGGGTAATTGATTAAATAATTTTATTCCTTTATATACATAGTGATTCTGTGCTGTTGTGGTTCGTATGGGTGGTATAGTTAGTCCACCAATAGAAGTATTCCTTATGCTAATATTTAGCAGTGGGGTAATATTTTTTTTAAATATATCTTTGTGTAGCTGAAGTAGTGCTATTTTTTCATAAATTTTTGTAAGTGGGGGGACAGGGAATTCTTGGAATACGTTTATTGTTGGGTAGTAATACGGTTTTTTAGGATAATTTTTTAAAGATTTTTTTGAATTGTTTCGAGTGGGAGAAGGGATGATTTATATGCACCCCCCCAAGCTATGATTCCATATTGTAATACCGAGTGCGCAAGTGCAAAGTAAGTTTCTTTTAATATTTTTAATGTGATAGTATTTCTAAGTCTGAAAAATATATATATTAGTTTTCTCATTCTGTCTATTGTGGAGTTTATTTGAGTTTTCCATTTAATGTTATTGTCGATAATTATTCCAAGATATTTTATTTGTTCTTTACTACTAATATGTATACAATTTGTGTTACAGGGTGTGATTTTAAGTAGACAATTTCTGTCGTGAACTTTAATGTTTACATTTATATTTGAAATATGTTCTGTTAGGCTCAGAGGTAGAAAATGAGTTTTTTCAACATTTAAAGAAAGTAAGTTTTTGTCAAACCATTGTTTAATGATATTTATTGCATTATTTGCCGATATTTCGGCTTCTTTCCAAGAGTTTTCTTCAATTGTTAATACTGTATCATCCGCATAAGATATAATCTTTCCGACGATTGGGAGTTCAAAAAGTTCATTTACATATAATAGAAATAGTATTGGGCCCAGTACAGTTCCTTGTGGGATTCCAAAATTATTTTTTTCTATATCACTTAACTCGTTATTTATTTTCACTTGCTGTGTTCTTTGATATAAATAACTATTTATCCACGATTTAGCTTTGTCGGTTATTCCTATATTATTTAGTTTGTTGATTAATTTTGAGTGTGAAACACTGTCAAAAGCTTTACGGAGGTCAATGAATATACTTAAGCATTTTTTCCCTTTATCCAATGCTTTATAAATAACTCTAGTTAATTCCGCTATTGCGTCTTGTGTGCTCATTTTTTCTCTGAAACCGTATTGACTAGGATTAATACATTTTTTATTTTCCACATAATCTACAATTTGTTTCTTTATTACTCTTTCGTATATTTTAGCTACATTGGATATTAACGATATTAGGCGGTAATTGTTTATTTCTTTCGAATCTCCGGATTTATACACAGGTGTTACAATGGCTTTTTTGTAATTTGATGGGAATATTCCATTTTCAATGCTTACATTAATTATATGAGTAATTGGTTTAGTTAGTGAGTTAGAACATTTTTTTAGGATTTCTGTAGTTACACCATCATATCCAGGTGCAGCACCATTTTTTAGTGATTTTATTATGTTTTCAATAGTTTCCTCCGTAATCGATTTAAAAACTGATAGATTGTTTTCACTTAGTTTATCTTCATATATATCATCTGGTTGGTAATTTTGATCAATTTTGTAAGCAAGTTTTTGTCCGACGTTTACGAAAAAATTATTTAAAATATTTGCACACTTCTTTGATTCGTGGATAGCATTTAATGTGGTTCCATTGTTGTTTATAAGATTTATAATTGATTTATTTTTATTCATAATTTCGTTTATGGTTTTCCATGTTTTTTTAGTGTTTTCCTTTGAAAGGGTTATTTTTTCTTTGTAATATTTTTCTTTCGTATCTTTAATAATTTTTGTGAGTTTATTTCGAAATATTTTATATTCAGTTTTAATGTGATTATTGTTTGTTTTTTTTTTGTTTGAATGAAGAGTTTTTCCTTTTTCCGGATGGATATGATTAGACCTTGCGTAATCCATGGTTTAATTTTCCTTAATTTAGCATTAGTTTGAAGATTAATATAGGTGGTACAGTCAGCGATATAGTAGTTAATGTTTCTGCAAAATAATTTGCACATATATCAGGGTTTTGGCAATTTAATATTGATGTCCACGATTCATTGCGTAATTTATTATTTAATTTATGATAGTTCAGTTTAGAAATGATTTTAATATTTTTTCCAGGATCATAAATTTCTGAGTTTTTACATAAATCATAAATAAATATATTCGTATGATGATCTGTTATAGCGTTTTTCTATATGATAGATTTAATTTTATCTGTGTTTTTAATATTTGTCCATGTCATGGGTTATCATGTCAACACTGATTTTGTATGTGATTACGGAGTCCCGTGTTTCGACCTTGTCGAAACCCATAAAAGCCATCGCGAGCTCACGAGTTTGTGATTGTACCAGCAAAATTGAGACAAGCGATAGAAGGAATAAGGTAAGTCCATATCCTTGACTTTCACCATTCTTTCCGCTTTGCGGGGTACCTACCTCGTGTATGTCCCTAACACAAGAAAAACCATTTTATTACATAAAGACGAATAGAACCACTGCCATGTTTCATTTCATAGTCATTATTTTATGTTTATTTACTTTGCTGGGTTCTTACGAACGTTCTTACACATGAGAGAACAATCCAGTTATAAAAAGTTCAGTTAATATATAAGTAAATAGGTATTTAAAAATACGAAAAACTACCCAGTCAAAGGATACAGAATATCTACATAATGTTTTTTTCTTAATCTTGCTTTGATGGTTGTATAATTTGTGGAATTTTCGACCACCATGCTAGGCACATGCCCGTGGTATGGTGGTCGATACATACATAAATTGAAAACTCACTGAAATCTTACTAATATTATAAATGCGAAAGTTTATATGGATGGTTGGTTGGTTGGATGGTTGGTTGGATGGTCCTTACTCTTTCACGCAATAAATATCGAATGGAATTTCAAAATTCTTTCACTAATCGAAAGCTACATTATTTGCGAGTAACAACGGCTTTATATATTGGTAAGTTCTGGCGTTATGAATGAGCTGTGGTGTTATGAAATTATGTATCATACGTTTTCTGTCCCTAACAAAATCGAGTTATTGCAAACGTTAAATAAATTGTTACCTTGGAAACAATGATTTTTTTTTAAATTTTAGGCTTAAAAAGAGTGCTTTGTTGTGATTCAAAAGAGGACTTTTTTGGCGTCGTAGTTAATATCTACAAATCTCTAAAAATGTTTATTCTCCGAACAAAAAGCATAACGTTTCTATAAAGCATAGCGTTTGAAGTGGATTGTCATTTTCTTATTTTTTAGGTTACTCTGAATTCAAATACGAATAAAATACTAATAAAGGGAGTAGGTACTTAAAATAAATTTCGATTTCCATAATTTTAATATTTACTAAAATAGAATTTTTTATTCCGAAATGTCATTCTCAAATTTTGAAATTTTCTATTAAACGATAATTATTTTCTATTAGACAAGAAAGAAAGAATAATAACAATTATGCCAATAATTATACCAGTAATTTCCCACTAATACTATGCGAGCGAAGCCGTGGGTAAAAGCTAGTGATCAATAATGTAAAGAGATGCAAGATACACAAGAGATATGAAAACAGACCCAAGCGATAAATAATATAATTAACTCAATCTAACATATTTTTGAGCAATAGAAGAACATTTTTTTCTGAATCAGCATAAATTATCGACGAAAATGTCTACGTGAAACATTCTTTTGCATCTTAAGATTTGTTGATTTGTCTCTTTATACTTTCAAGTACTTTTGACGAATTTTGAGCTAGGTAATATAATATAATACATATAATAAAAAATACAAATAAATAAAATTTACATCAAATAAAGGTCAGATTACGAGTGCAATATAAACATTCCATTTATATTATAATGAAGATTAAAAAATAATTTTTTTAATGTAATTATTCGATTGTATACGGCATTAACGAAATAAGTGATGTAAAACCTTTCTTCGGGGCTTACCGCTCTAAAAAAATCTGTTCCAAAGGTTTCTCATAGCGTAAACAGACGTAACTTTTTTACCTATGTATACAGAGAATTTGTGTTACCCACGCTTTGTCTTTTGGGGACCTTTTCCCCACCATTAAAATTATTTATGAACAAACCAAAAATTAGGGTGAGGCCACATATGAGAATAGACAAACGATGAACCAATCGTCGAAATTACGATAACTTCCGAACCTTTTTCTTACTCATCTCCTTCCAGTCCCAGTTCTTTATTCCTAACCATATACACTATTTGGGGGTGATATAAATTTTAGAAGAGTAGGTTTATGAATGGGCTCTTAGGTGTTTTTTTTCTAAAGAGCGAAACCTTTTAATAACTATTTATATATTGCATCATTGCATGTGATCCTGGTTCATTTCTTTCGCATTTTTTTTGCTAGTGGTTACTTATATATGGATACTTTTTTTTACAGAGAAGGAGGGTAAGTGGAATCTCTTGATATCCTTGGAAGGCAGTAAAAAGAAATTTTTGAGCTACTTCAAGATGGTTCTCTATGAGCAGTTTACAGGAAACCCTGATTCTTTGGTTCCGGCCACATGGGGCCAGCACAACGCAATAAACCGCAAGTTTAGCAATTATTATTATTATTATATTATATTATAATCTTTATTTATCAAGTTACATAGGTGATTGTACTGTGCCTGTCTCACTAGGAATTCCTGTGTTGAGAGCAGGCGCATTTTAACATAAGTAGTTTAATATAAAAAGAAGAATAAGGATAACAACAACAATGTTATATACATTTAAAGGTACAAGGACAATCAGCATTGTACCAAAGGGAAAGCATGCATTAGGAGGTTATAAAAAATATTGTTAATATATGATCTGTCTTTGCTAGTGATCCAAGACTTGGTATCTGATTTGTATTTTACATAGTTAGTGTGCTGTCTAGTGGTCAGTGGAAGTGTATTATAAAGTTTAGTTGCAAAGTATCTGAAGTTTCTTTGACCAAACGTTGTTTTGGCGAAAGGGATAAGTAAGAGATTTTGCCCTTTGGTTCTCGTATCACGAACAGTTTGGATATTGTCAAAAACAGTTCTATGTTTGAATAGGTAAGTTAGTATATTTTATGCATAAAGTTGCCTAATGTCCAAAACACCGATTCTCCTAAAGATTTCATCCGAACTGCTTGTGATCGGTAGTTTTAGAATAATTTTTATAATTAGTTTCTGGGCTTTGGAGATCGGATCAATGGCGGCAGCATTTGCTCCTCCCCAGGCTATGATACCGTACTCGATTAGAGATTGACATAGTGCATAGTAAATTGTTTTGAGTTGCTTCAGGTTAAGAAAGTTACGAGTTTGTCTAAAGAAGTAAATAGATTTTCTAAGTTTGTTTGCTGTAGTGATAATATGTTCTTTCCACTTTAAATTACTGTCAAAAATAATACCCAAGTATTTGATTTTTGTAACACGTTCTAGATAGGGGCAATCACATGTATTAGCATTTGACAGGGGGCAAGCACATATATGAATATTATTTTCAGGGTTACTTAGGGACGGATTAATACTAAACTCAATGTATTTGGTTTTTGACACATTCATTCTTAGTGTATTATTGTCTAACCATCTTTTAACAATAATTGTGCCCCTGTTTGCTTTTATGTAAACATCATACCAGTTACTTGATTTGAAGAGGAGAATCGTGTCATCAGCGAAACTAACGATTTTGGCATCTATTGGTAGATTACACAGTTCATTTATGTAAATTAGGAATAAAGTGGGACCCATAACGCTTCCTTGAGGCACGCCAAAACTAATTGGCAATTGATTGCTGAGGCAGTTATTGATTTTAACACTTTGTCTACGGTTTGAAAGGTAATTACGAATAATACTAAGTTCATTCCCATTTATTCCAATGTTTGATAGTTTTTGTATAAGTTTGGAATGTGAGATAGTATCAAATGCTTTGCATAGGTCTAGAAATATTGCCATGCATTTTGATCCCTTGTCTAAGTTTTCATTTAAAAAGTCGGTAACTGTCGCAATGGCATCGGAGGTGCCTTTATTTTTCCTGAAGCCAAATTGATTGTGGGATAATATATTATTTTTTTCAAGGTATTCGACCAATTGAACGTTGATTGCTTTTTCAAAGACTTTGGATAGTGAATTTAGTAATGTTATTGGACGATAGTTAGTTATATCCACTTTAGAACCTCCTTTATGTATTGGAATTATGATTCCGTGTTTAAGTTTATCTGGGAATTGGCCTTTTGCGATACTTAAGTTAATGAGATTTGTAAGGGGAATGGTGATTTCTGGTAAAAGTTTTTTTAAGGCAATATTTGAAATGTCGTCCAAGCCAGTTGAAGATGAGTTCTTTAATGAGTTTATTATCGTTCTAGTATCTTCATTCGAAATATTTTTTAGACTAAAATTCAAGTTAATGGGCCATTTTGTATTAAGTAAAAAAAAAACACTTGAATATTGATGCTAACGCCCGTACACTTTATTTTGTCATTTTGGTAGTTAGGAACGGATCAGCACGTTATGTGGGCTTCGAACGGACGGATCCTTTGAATCCTGAGTCCATTACAGCATTTAGAAATATACTTGTTCCCTTTTTTATTTAAAAAATTGACTTACTTTAAATTTATAAATTAAGTAGGTTCCTTCTTTAAAAAGAGATTTGAAATCACAATATTAGAAAAGAAATTAAGAAAAACATGAAAAAATTATATTAAGTAACACGTATATTTTAACTTTATCCAAGTTAATTATGTAAATAATACCTATTCATATCCCTTAAAAAACACTGCTTAAAATACTTTAATGTGGTGTAGCCTTTGTTGGCGATGTGTAGCGATCTAAATTAAAGTTGTCTTTTCTACAACATTTTTTTAAAATTGATCATCTTTGTCGTTTTACTATCAAATGTTAATAACATCTTCTTTGCTTATAGTAACTTCTCTGCTTATAGCAAAGAAGATGCAAGAAGATGCAAAAAGATGTAAGAAGAGCTAAGAAAGGCCACGGCGAAACTAGAATAGGCAAGATGATGCAAGGCGAGAAGAGCCAAGAAAAGACAAGGAGAGTCAAGAAGAGGAAAAGTCCAGAAAAGTCAAGAAGTGCCAGAAGAGCCAGGATAGCCAAGAATAGCAAAGAATGTCCAAGGAGTCAAGAATAGCCAAGAATAGTCAAGAAAAGTAAATATTTCTTCATCTTCATTCATCTGCCCATCCCGAATTCCAAAATTGGCTTAAATATTAGGTTGCCATGTGGTCGATTGAACTCCTTCCTTCTATCTTCATGGCATGTGTTACAAGTCCTAAAAAAGGAGGCGTCTACTAATATCTACAGGAATTCTAAAAACAAATCGGACTAATATCTATGAGAACCAAAGTGCAGACGAATATCTACAGCTCAAACTGCTGACTATGAGAACCAAAGTCAGAACGAATATCTACAGCTCAAACTGCTGACTAATATCTATGGAACAGGTGATGTTGACGAATATCTAGAGCACTGGCAGGTATTGGATTTGCAATTATGTATAGCATATTGGCATAACGTAATATTTTAAAAATACTTAATTTATGTTAAATTAGGTTAGATTAGATTAGGTAAGTATTACGTAATTGAAGTAATTTATGCTTTTCCGTGCAACCTCTTGCTCAGCTGCCCTCTGTAGATATTAGTCCCACCTACGCTCCATAGATATTCGTCACCACTGGGACCGTCATAGATATTTATCCGACCTTAGCTCTATAGATATTAGTCTTCACTCTGTAGTTCATAGATATTTGTCCAACACATGAGCTGTAGATATTCGTCCGACATACAGGCTGTAGATATTAGTATCTGAAGTCCTAACAAATCAGTGTCCCCCGGTGTACCGGTTGGCCCAGGAAAGGTGTGCCCCTGGCTGGGGTGGCACAATCGTTTCGTACTGTATGCATGCCATCCTCATGGAAAAATCTTATTCAAGGGAGATTATTTTATGTATTTTGTGATGTTGCCAAATGATATCAGAAAAAAAAATATTTTGATTAGTCGGTATTTGGTTTAATTGGCTCCAGCCTTTCGATAATTCTACCGGAGGTTTGCGATTAATTTCATGGATGCCTGGTTCAAATAATTACCAGTCATATATTGCAGTCATAACACTACTAAATACGATTAATAATAATTTAGTGCATGGTGGGGTGGATGGGTGGACCTCCAATTTAAACACAAATTCAATTCAGGGTCAATAAAGTGATTCCTTGCAAAAAAACATCGATTTCGGTTGTCTGTACGTTCTGCGTACCACTGGTCCAGTGAACTCAAATTTGCTTTGAATGTAAGAATCATTTTCAAAATTGGAACTGTTTAGTCGAGAATTCAGACTATCCCGTTATTTTTAGTTTAAAAGTAATCTGGTTTAAGGGTTACATGAGTTTCGTAGCCAAGAAAAAAATCTATTTTCTCGATTAAAAAAAAATATATGTGAATTATGTTGTGAAAAGTGTTGAGCACATCTACAACTACTACTCAACTACAATGAAAGAATTTTTCATTAAAAAAATCGGAAAATTCAGCCGGTTGCGCTAGGTTTTCAGAGGTTTAAGCAGGATAACTCATGATAGCTTCATCTGAAATAAAAATAAAATCTGTTAGAAGATAAGTATATTTATGCTGTACCTAAACGAAGAATTCCGTTGATGCATAGAGTTGTATGCAAAATAATTCATTTTTTGGTACAATTTACACTACGTATACAGCCTTGTAAAAATATTTATAGTTGAAATATAAAATTCGTCGCCCAGGAACTGTTAAATGCTATTTTGAAAAAATGTGGTTTCTGCGCAATCTTGCCTGCCAACTTCAAAAATGGTGTTTCAAAATAATCACGATTGAAGTTTCAAGGTCAATGTCTTTCCCAACGGGGCTGCCGATTCGTAAAGGCTCTCTCTCCTAGACTTTTACTCCGATTGACTTGAAACTTTAAGAGAATATTCTAGACATGTTGTAGGTACTATTAGATAAAGGAAAAAAAAAGTTACGCTTCAAAATATTAAGATGAATTATTTGATTGCACCTGCACATACGGTGTATGAATATTAATAAATAGTTCGGTATTAGGTCGGAATAGGCTATAATAAATTATAATAAATATTATAATTCAATCCAATATTTTATTTATATAATATTCAATCCAGTATTATATTTATATAACTTTTTGAAAAAAATTAGTTTGCATACGAACAAACCTTTTTATTCATGTTTATGCCGTATGTACATGCGCAAACGAATTATTTTGAAGCATTAGTTATTTATTATATGTAAATAAATAAATAAATTAGTGTTTTTCCTAAAATAATTAAATAAGCAAAACCTATGAACGTGCAGATTATAAATTATTTTAAGTTTAGGTCCTCTTAAGTGCATTTTTCTTTAGGCTCAATACTAAAAAACTTTAAAAAAAAAAAATACTGAACTACCCAAAAACCATCAATTCCCAAACCAGATAACAGAATTTGGAGTAGGCACATCGTCAGTGAGAAAGCTGTTGTTTTTTACCAGTGGTCCATCGGTAGATTACCCCAAAAATCTAGAATCATTAAAAAATTTATAATAATATTATTATTTTTCCTTCTCTGAAGGCTTTGGCAAACTACCAAGATAGTTTGATAATGCCTTCAGAAGACGGAACAGCTGTCACGCATAGTAATAAATACATAGCAGAACTTGTTTATAAATAAACTGTTTTTTTGAAGTTTAATAATAATATTATTGAATATACAAAAGAAATTAAAGTAATAATGGAATTATACAAATTAAATATGAAAACAATAAATCTAGAATCATCGATCCCTTTGATTCCTGTGGATTTCTTCCAGCCATTAGGAATGCACCACCCCAATTCCTTCCTTTAATAAGGTATATCTAGTATCCACTCAGTAACCCTAAGGATATCATACGTGTGCCTCAATAATGAGATATTATGATACCATACCTTGAGACCTTAGAACACTCTAACTGCACACGTGTAACTTCCTTAAGTCCTCATAAATTTTGTACCAGCAGCTGGATATGTTCCACGCTAAAATATAGCAAGTAGCAAGGTACATTATTAATTATGTTAGCACAGCGTGCATGTTTGTAATTTGTGCAATGTGCATTCCGAACAAGTTAGTATAATTTTCGCAAAATAATATTTACTATAATAATATAATATCAGGGAGATCTGGGTTCCTGTGAGGTTCGTATCCTTTTGAGATGAGATTGTGTCTGATTGATATTTTTGTATCTTAGTTTTATTTTGTTTGTACAAGTGAAGATATTTTTTATACTGAAGTTGATTAAGTGTGTTATAATGTTTGGGCAATATTATTTTTAATATTTTAATTATTTTATCATTTTCTTTCTCCATATTTATTTTTAATGTAAGCCTTTGTAATATCGTTGTGTATCGATGTTGATGTATTTGTTTGTGTTGGTATTTTACGTGAAAAATATTGCTTGTGCAATGATTAAGGACCAGCCAATAGAGCAAGTGAACTTACGACGTCTGGGTGAGAACCTTTGTACAATCGTCAACTGACAGGTCATCTTCTTTTATATTTTTTTATAGTCCACATAAAACAGTTGTACACCAAAATATTTCAGATATTGCAGATGTAAAACACACAAAGATACAATAAAGCAGAAATGGATAAAAATTGCAGCAAATAGTAGAACCAATTAGTAGAAATAAGTACAATACTTGAGTGATAAACATACTTAAGTAGTTTTTCTACATCAAACATTTAATAAATTTCATTATGGTATAGGAACTAGAAAAGGTTGATAGAAAAATTCAATAAAGTAGAAGTATATAATACTTACCTATACAAAAGTTGCAGTTTCATAGGATATATTATGGAAAAAATTAAAGGAATCAGGTATACCTTGGAAAGTGGTAAATATTCTCCAAACATGGCACCGTCAACAGGAAAACCTTTGGATTTTCAGAACCTTATTTCCTGAAAAGCGGGGTCAGACAGGGAGGATGTATGTCCCCGGTACTGTTTAACTTATACGTGGATGAACTAACCCACAGGTTTAACAATGCTGGAGTGGGCTGCCCCATCGGAGGTCAATGTATCAACAATATGAGCTACGCAAATGGTTCTGATGACACCGTCAACAAAGGGATTACGAATCCTCCTGAAGATCTTTGAAGAATTCGCACACGAAACCAACATGATCTATAATGCAAAAAAGGCACTGTTGGTCATTAAACACGGGGAAGGCCCGACCAATATTCTCCCCGCCTTTTTGAACGGTGAACTTGTAAAAATAGTAGAATCCGCCAAATATTGAAGACATATCATCAACAATAAATTAACGGATGACGAAAATATTGACAGGCAGAGGCGCGTACTGAGCATAAAATGCAACATGCTCAGTAGAAGATTTCAACTCTGCAGTCCATGGATGAAAAGGACGCTCTTCCTAGCCTTCTGCACCACCCTGTACCCATGCGAGCTCTGGGCAAACTTTAAAAAAAGAACCATGAAAAGGCTTCGGGTGCAATAATAATGCTTACCGTCAGATGTTCGGACTCCCCAGGCACTGCAGTGCCTCCTCAATGTTTACAGAAGGACGAGTTCCAGGATATAAAGCTCTATTAAGAACCAGGATTGCAGGACTGAGGGGAAGGATAAACCACTCCAGAAATATTCTCATCATAGATTCCCGTCTGACTTCAGGATCGAGCATAGAAGAACATTGGAGAAAAACACTGGCTCACACAATCTCAGATCCGATGGACTAAAAACAGCTCAATTAAAGATTTTGTCATACTTATTATCTAATGATGCCTACTAATTTTTTATTATTTTTTATTTTTTATTTCTCTGAATTTTATTTTACTATATTCTTCTTCCTTTCCTTTGTTTCTTTGCTTTCGTTTTTACTTTCAATTTTGACTGTTCCATCTTTACCCTATTTTAGAAATACCTATGTTTTCAATGTATGTACTTACACTCTATATGTGGTGTGTGGGATTGCACTCACCTCCCCACACCCTGGAATAAAGACCATTATTATTATTAAAATTCAACATTAACTATTTATTTTATTTATGCATTTAGTTGTGTTTCACATTTCTTTTCCATTTTTTTTAACTTCGGGTGCTCTCTCCTATCGGGGGTTGACTGTCAGTAGGGTAATCTTCATATTGCAGGATGCAGTCCAGACTTTAACTATGGCAAAACTATCCTCGTACCAGTCACGTAGATTTGAAGTGCGGTAACAGTATACTCATTCTTGCCACGAAGTGCGGCATTCTCCTCTGCTACATATTGTATCAATCTTCCCCTGGGATATTCATTGTGTAATATTGCATTCGTAATACCTCATTTAAAGTAACGTCTTAAAAATTTAGACAGTCGTATACTCTAAACATGTCATAACTTGTATCTTTATCTTAAATTATTCCCTAGAATGTTTTAAACCCGCTCCGTAAAATGTATACTTTAATCACGCCCCAGATATTTCAAAGTGACATATTATCATTTGTACCGTTCCTTCTGTATACCGTTCATTTTATCTACGTACTATTTGTTTCTAAAATAATAATAAAATAACATTCAGAGCTGAGTAATTGGAGAAAAACTCGTATACAGTTATTGTTTGGATATCTCTTGTTAAACTCCAATTTAGACCGCGCAGTTTGTCTTTTGATTGCAATAGGATGGAAGGATATAAGGAATGAGAAATGGTACAGCGAGAGGGTGCCACTAGAATAATGAATAGGCCTATCTTGATGATGGACCTCCACCGCTTTCCCTTGTATGCACAAAAAACTCCACGGCGATTGCTTTCTTATATACCCGCGTAACGCTACGTTGAAAGCGTCACTAGGTATACATAGATACTACTTGTTATATCTTGTTGCACGGTAGAAAATATACTGGGCACTACATCCCGGTGACAAGGTATCAGACTTGAAGGTAGTGGGGGGACATGGTAATAATCAGCTATGTCCACAGTATTTTCATCCCAGAGATTTCTATATCTTTTGTGGGAACGAGATAGTTCTCGGCCGAGATCTGCAGTCAGATTTGTGTGATTTTATATGGCTGTTATATTTGCTTTTTCTATGGGTTGATGTCAGAATTTCAGGCGTGAGCTGTCACGTACTTTAGTTTATGTTGTTTTAAACACGAATTTAGGTATGTATGCATGATTATTTATTCATTTGAAAATCACACAAATCTGACAAGAGATGTCGCCCGAAATCTATCTCGATCGAGACGGATATCGGGCGAGATCTCTTGTCTTAGAAAAAGCAAATAACAGCCATATAAAATCACACGAATCTTACAGCAAACCTCGGCAGAGCACTATCTCGTTCCCACAAAAGATATAGAATAACTCTCTCTTTATTTATCATTGGGCTGGCTTACTGACTGACCGTCCAAATAATTTCAGGAGTCTAAATAATAAAAGTAAGTAATTTTGAATATGTGCTGAGTAGAAATTTACCATTGGCAGAAGAGTGCTAAATCCATCCCACCAATCGACCAAGTTGATATATCGATGAACCCATCATATATTTTTCACAGCTCGTTCGGATAAAACATATAATAATTTTACTTTAAACTACGTTGGTTATTTGGGCTTTTCAGCATGCTATTGAGTTCTCGATGGAAAGCTCATTTGTCATACTACATAACAGTGATGTATGCAGCGCTGCACGGATGCATGCTGTCCGTCTATTAGTTGCATGATTTATTGATATTGATTCATAAATTTGTGTTGTTCCGAACCGGTATCATATCCATATTGTTGAGTAAATTGTGATGTGAGTTTCATTGTGATGAATGTTTTCACATAAAAGTTTAGGCCGCGGGTGGGAAGTTTCTTTGTAGATTTGATTGATGGAGAAACTGTTCATTTTTTTGGCAGCATGTTTATTATTATACTTACATTCATACTAGATGGTTTGATATTTATATACCATATTGACGATGTCCGTGGCCTAGGTCTCCTGACTACATGTCTTTGGGTAACAGGTTTTTTTCCCAACGAAGAACAATTAAATTTGTAGATAATTGAACTAAGTTTTTAACTCACGTTCTTTTAGACGTAGTGTTCTTAAACAAAACATTTGATAGTAATTAAAACAGTTTTGATACTTACTATCATCTTCAATGGTTCCCTATTTTGAACACTTCAATGAATAAATATACAGAGTGTCCGGGGGTAAAGTACATTAACTTCGGGAGGTGATTCTAAATTATGGTAGAAGTAAAAAAGATTAACAACTTTTTCCGGAATTCCAACATTTTTTTCCCATTAGTAAAGACGTACCTACTAAAAATCCTTAGTGTGACGTACGATCTTACTTGCTGAGAGCCTGCCGGGCACGATTGTGACAACGTTGCATAGTTGTGGTTGGCCCGTATCGTAATAATCTCCGCCGGTCTAATTTTATCTTTTTACCACAAAACTACCTTTAAAAGTTGGAATTTCGAAAAAAAATGTGTGTCTTTTTTACTTATAATATCATGTAGAATCACCTCCCGAAGTTAATGCACCTTACCCCCGGACACCATGTATATTTTAAAGATATTTCTGAAAATATTATTTAGGTATGAAGCAAATTTTCGATATTTATAGCATTTTTTTCTAAATGGATCAAAACCATGCAAATGTCTAACTCACTATATTATACTCACTATAGTATTCTTGGATGGACCATTCACGTGGAAAGCTTCTCCAAATATCGTTTCAGGATAATCTGATACGTGCATGTAAAAAATACCGAAAGTGTGATCCATACTTACATAATATTTGAAAATACAAGATGAACAATCATCGCAGCAATCCGAACTAGAAGAGACCTAACTGCTGAGGACATAAAAATTAATGGAAAACACCGGATTTTTATAAATGAACACTTAACTTTTAAAACAAATGGCTTTACACAAAGGTCAGAGATTTTACTAAAATAAATCATTGTTTAAACATCTCACTAAAACACTATTAATTTTTTTTTTGCATGTTAATACTCCTCCCATAAACACGAGCTCTTGAGCTCAATTTATGGAGTAGTAGTAATATAAAATGAATTATTGTATAACCTTGCACATGTAACCATTTGTATTGTAAAAACAAAATTCTTGAAATAAATAAATAAATAAAAAAAAAAAAAAATAAATACAAATCGTCGCCTCAGTTCTTAATTGTCCAAACGACCATTTGAAAATTATGCAGGAGAAGAAGGTATTATTTCATTATTTCAATGAAACATTATGATAGGTGTTTAAGATAAAGGTATTTCCTTAAAGGTAAAGATCTCATTAGCTTAAATATTTCTTAGTTAAGTGATAACCTGTAATTTTTATGCTTTATTTTTAGTTTTAAAGTCGAGATTGAACACAAACTAAAATGGTCGTTTGGACAATTAAGAACTGAGGCGACGAAATTTAACTGGGTAAAAAATATGTAAAATCAATTTTAGACTCAATGAGAACTCACAACAAACATTTTTGCATAAACTCTGATAACGACTTTTAAAAACTAAATGAATACGATATTTCTATCAACAACACTTGAACATAAACTTTTAAAATTACAATGGTTCTATGTCAGCTCAGCCTTTGAGGGGCAATGTGCGGTTGTTAAGTGTGTGAAAGAAAAAAATTATATGTGTTTATTCCACAACGTAACCAACCAACCAACCTAACGTAACTTATTTAACCTAGTTCTTTTTTCGCCGTTTGCATCGCTTTTCAAGCTTTTGTTGGTTCGCCACTCTGTTGAGTTATCCGGTCACCGGCTACAATCTACCTCGGTTACCAATTATGACTTGAATAATATCGTAATGAGTATTTTTTGCACAAGGAGGAAACCTATAATTAATATAATGTAAAAATTAAAAAATATATAAAATTCAACTGTAATAATTTAAATTGCATTCGACTTGAATGTTTTCTTTGAATGTAATTGTGTAATAATTTTTTTACATACAATTAAAATACGGAAAGCATATAGCCTTGAACAAAGGGGAATGCTTTTATTTTCAGCCTGTCAGCTGTTAATTAAGTTTTTCTGAAGTACTTACTTTTTTCGGTTTCCTCGAAAGCTTGTTTACTCATCAACCTAGTAAAATGAATCGATTAAAATATTACCATAAACATGTCGGTGTAAGAGCCGAACGAAATCATGGTTTCAACTCAGAATACCTTGGGAAGGGAGGAACTTCGGCTGTAGGAATACCGCCTGAAAGTTTCACAAGTAAGTAAGAAGCCTTCGCAGCATGTTTTATGCCGTTCATCAACGTCTATTCTTTATTACTTTCACAGACCAATTCTTTCGTTTACCTATAAATCATGAAGTTATCTTCTCGGCTCGAAGTCAAATTGATTAACAGTGAGTACATTTTCCAGCGTGTTTCTAGAAAAATAAAGGAGTTTTCCGAAGCGATATTTCAGATTTTCCACATCATTCTTTTGATAAATGAATACTGCCTTAACTTGAAGGAAATATGAGACGTTTCGTACGCGGGAGGCTTTCGTTAAAAAATGTAAGCAAATAGCAACCCCTAGGCTTTTGCCCGCGTGTAACGCGATATATTTGATTATTATTTGTATGTATTACAATGTTCAAAGATATAGACTGTTCTTCGGTTCACTGGGGTGTCATGTTTCATACAGTTATTGAATATGAAGGTAAAAAGTTTACAGTGGATGTTCGTAAAACGGAAATACGCACCTCTCTCGAATATAACGCTTAACAAAGATAATATGATTTAGGACAGTTATTTATTATTCATAACATTATACATCATTACAAACAATTACTTATTTTTATTTACATTTTCAGAAACTATTTACAAATTTCATTATATAATAATATGATATAATTATTTAATCTACATAATTCAACCAATTTCTAAACTACTTTCCATCTGTCTAAAACACGTATATATGCATTAAAAAAGTTTATTTACATGGAATGTCAGTTTTTACATCTTTAACAGTAAGGAAAATATAGTAGCGAACCCTTTTTCTCTCCAATCATTCAACTAATTCAACCATTCATTCGCAGTACAATTACTTAACATTGTACGCATAAAAAACAATGACCTATTTCAAAAGAATTTTAAACGATTGAATGAAAGAAAAGTGAAAAATTTAATTTACCGTTAAACTTAACATATTACATGAATTACACAAAGATTTAGAAAATTCGTTGGCACTTCTAGAAATATTTTTTTTTTTGTGATTCTCTATGCAATTATTTTCCACACCGCTCTAGTAATGATTCATGTGCTTTACAGTAATGATTAAAAAAAAACAATTTTGCATTTGATTTATTAAGAAAATCTTTGATATAATCGATGTTTACGAACACCTAATTTATTTTACTCGTATAATGAAAAATAAAATCAGTCAATATTTTTTTTTTAAATCATACATGTTCATGATTTATTACTCAATATGACGACTTTAGTGTTTTAAGAATACCCTCCATGCTTGTATTAATTCTCATAAATTACTGACATAAGCTGACCATAAAAATAATTTGTAATTTTATTTAAATAAAATAATATGTATTTGAAATCATTAAGAAGACCTTGGATAGTGAGAGGACGATTTCAAAAGAATCTAGGAATATAAAACACATATTTCTTTCCTTTTTTATTATAGATCGG
Organism: Limnephilus lunatus; assembly: GCA_917563855.2. Classification (NCBI taxonomy): domain Eukaryota; kingdom Metazoa; phylum Arthropoda; class Insecta; order Trichoptera; family Limnephilidae; genus Limnephilus; species Limnephilus lunatus. The sequence continues at coordinate 63,577,937 of OU830597.1, read as the reverse complement.
ATGATGGTAGTTAAGTGTTTTGTTAATACCACGCATATTTTTTAGACAACTGTTTTTATTTCATAACGATTACACAAATTATGCAATCAAGTAAATATACCTGAAAATTTTTCCTCAATGTGAAAAAAAAATAATAATTTTTTTTAAATGTCTTTTTTATAACAATTTTGAATTTTTTTATTTATTCACTGAATTATTGTCAAGAATGTAGCACATTAAATGAATAAATTGTACGCAAAGGTCGTAATGTAAACACATTAAAGTCTAAGGTTTAGGTACAACAAAGAGATGGAGCCAGTGTGTATACAGGTGAGAGAGGAACTTCTCAGTTAGGCCGAAACAAATGCAGTACGATAAAAGAAAGCAGTATATGCAGCACTTCAGTCGCGGAGCCGCTTCTCACTCCTGGAATAAACAAACATCATTATAAACAATTGTATTATTTTCTTTATTACGCATTCAACAAAATCACTAATAGAAAAAAATCTGATGACAAATGTAACATTGTCATCAAATGTCCATCCAGCCCCGTTTAACATTTTTACAGTTGATAGGTCCCCGTTAAATGCCGATTCTAAGTCCGTTTCAGGTTTTGAACATGTTGTGATTAGCAGAAGAGGAAAAATATCATGTTGATAAGTTTGTCAGATTATTACGATCTGATAGAAAGCTAAAACGCATCTATCGGCGTTTAACGGGGACGTTCCAAATTAAAAAAAAAAACAGGGCTTAATAGCCATTTGATGACGATGCTACATTTAAAACATTCATGAAAAACACAAAAAAAAAAAAATTGCAGAATTATTTCCATTATTATTTTTACTAAGCAATATAATTTGGATTATTATTTATTATGATTACAATTATTCATTTATTTTAAAAACGTTACGAATTTTCCAATTTTAATTCATCTTAACGATAATGATCAGTAAAGAAAACAAATAGACAAAAAATACGGTTTTATAAAACAGCCACAAAAAAGTTTGCCAAATAACTCTGCTTCGTTCAATATGTATGTCAATATAATAATATCCAAAGTGATTCTATTTCACAACAAGCTTGCTCTCCCCACAGGCCTGACCATTCGTAAATTAGTCTGCAGCCAATGCACTATTAACCGCCAATAATTTCTCAGCAAATTTATTTTTAATTTTTTTTGTATTTCTTGGGCATTAACTATGTAACAATTTGTAGACATTTTGTTTTGAAGAGTTTTAATTTTCAATGTACATTTGTTACTTAAATTTTAAATTTTCTAATTTAAAATTTAAGTAACAAATGTACATTAAAAATTAAAACTCTTCAAAACAATTTTTTTATGCCTATACTGTTTTTATAAATTGAATAATAATATTATTGAATATATCTACATACATATATTTTTTATTATATATTATATTGTTACCGCAAAACTTCGGCTAAAAATTCGTTTTAATGTAAAAAATAGTAGGTATTAGGTACGAACGAAGCTTTTAATGTACTGTAGTTTGTCGACAAAATGTAATCGAAGCCTAGTTTTGAAAAAAATATTATTACGTAGATAATATTAAGTTTACGCTTTTCAATCTTAAAATCTCGTGGAAAATATTGGGAAAGTACAGAAGAATAATTTTTAATAGATTTTTTATTGTGTAGTAGTGTATTGCATCGTAGGACTGCTCCAGGGTAAGAGGGGACCGCAGGCGGGTGATCCAAACATTTTTTTATAATATATCTGAACATTTTTCGTTGTGCTCAACACATTCAAACATGCGCTCTTTAAAATAATATGCCTGTACCTACGTCAAAACAAACTTTTTGTCAACCAAAACAATTTCAGATCATTTTTCTTTGGGCCCGATATTCAAATAAAAAAAGGTAGGTAAGCGGTTTGGGTGAGAATCACGCAGCGTTATGAATTTGTGTAGTTGTTGACATCTTTGACATTAATTTTATATCAGGGGTAATATTTTAAGAACACAAAATCATGTTTTTTTTATATGCAGACAGATAAGTAAAAAAGTTACTTAAAAAGCTTTTTCTTTGAAGTCCTAAAATCACATCTATGCACCGAAATTAAATGAACGCCTTTGAATTCGAATATTTGCGGTAATAAGAATGTTTGTCATTTTGTACAGGTTTATTATCAAATTTTAGCATTTGCGCCTCTACTCTCGGCATAATCCTTTAAGGATAGAAACCATAGATTCCTAACTTGCTTAGAGGACTAAGCCTCAACGAAGCCTTTGTTTTAGCTGTGTCTCATAATTAACACTTATCTAAAATGCATAACTTGGTTCAGGCTATGATTTACAAATGAAATTCAAAAAACTTTTCTGCGTGTCAAGTAAATTTTAATACCCGTAAAAAATTTACTCAGGATTTCTTCATATTACATACATAAACTTATTTTTAATAAACTATTTTGAATGTGTGAGTATCATTTTAATATATAGTAGATTCAAAACATTAATTATAAAATGAACGTTTGTACAGAGAATTGAGGTTTGTAATAATATTTAAATTACACTAAATGGTGGAAGCAGATTATTTTGAATCACATTTTTTTCTAAATAGTTCCAGACTTTGATCCTGGTAAACAACTTTGTTCGCTGCTTTCCCCGGTAGTGCGCCTCCCATTCCTTTTCCGTTTGCTACTTCTCACTCCAACAATATTTAATAACTGGACGCTAATTCAAGTGAATTTGTTAGTTAAACTTTCGCCCCGAACTCTAAATGGAGGAGTTCTTCCTAAACCGGTCGAGTTGGAAATAAATTAATAAGAATTGAATTGAGTATTTATCTCTTTCTGAAAATATTTAGTTAATTCGACTTTTAGGCTGATAAAATAGCACAACTTACCACTAGAGCTTTCTCTCGTTCCCAGAACGGAGGCAATCTGCGGTTTCTCTCCCTCTAGGATGAGGTGAGCCTGCGCACTGTACAGCGAGAAGACCGTCGCCCGGCACGTCACAGTTAGCCTGCCCTGCAGGAAGCTCTCCTGGCTGATGACCAGCACCAGCGAGGACCCACTGCTCTTCTTCACCACCGCTTCCGGCTTCACCACCTTGGTCTCGAACACAGACTTCTTCCCTCCGTCCTCCAGAGAATCGCCTTGGTTATATAGTCTATCTTCTGTTACCCGTTTTTGAAATCCTTCATCTATATTTCTTTTTTGTTTTACCAGCTTGGTTTTAAAAACCCTTTCTTCTAACGAATAATCTTGGCTGTAAAGTCTCTCTTCCGTGACTCTTTTTTCAAATAAATCTATATTTCTTTTCTGATATCTGGATTCATGTTTGGTATTTAGAGGGTGGAATCCAACTTTATCAGCATTCCTCTGCCCTCTGCGTAGGTATCCGATGTTTTCCTCAGCGGGATCGTTACCGCTCTCGGCATTAATCTGCCCGAACAGTCTGGTAACGTTCCTGCTAGCCGGGGAATACGAGTGCTCGCCCAGAGCGGGCCGCCTGGTGGGCTGCTGGTACGCAGGTGGGTCTAAATCCATCGGCGTGCCTTTTACCTAATTGGAAACAATACAGAATACATGTAGTGGACACAGGCATGGCTTTTTTAAACACAGTCGGGAGAGATATATTATTCCGAGCATGTGGCTTTTCAATTTCAAATTAAAATTCTGCGACACCGGTAAATGCTGACCATAAATAGTGTTTCATTGGCCACTTTTTCCATTGAAATTTTTCGCTGCGAAAGTTTCGTTTTTAATTTTCTCTCGCGTGTTTCATGTTGAATGGCGTTGTAAAACAATTTCTTTTCGGAATAAAAAATACGATAAATATGATTTGAAAATAATATGTTATTTTATAAATCTGTGACCTAATGCAAATGTACAAAAATAACTGTTAAGACCAACCAAATTCGGAAAAGTGATAGAATTAAAAAAGAAAACGGGTTTTTTATGCAGAAACAATGTACTTACCATTATTTTCAAGGAATTTAGCTTACTTATCCTATTTTTAAGAATACAGGAAAATAGAAAGTATTGTAATTAAAAAAAATAAATTATTAACATGGTACTGTATCATGTTTATATGGGTATTAGGTGTTGTGATGTTTAAAATTATACGGGATCATTCTTAAGTGTGAAGAAGATAGTTTTTTTTTTGCTTTTAGGTATTAGGATGTTATCCGTATATAATGAAAACTTAATTTATGTTATGGTTGTTTTAGTGAAAATCTGTCAAAAGTATGTGTACTTGTGACTATCAGTAGATGTACATCTACATTTTGGAAGAGGGACCTAAATGAGTTAAGTTATATGAATTTTGAAAACTTTCCTTTCATGTTAAATTCTTTCACACTTTAAAAAAATAATTTCAGGCAAAACCTGATTCAAAGAAATATCATATCTAGGTGAGATTGACGAGATGAGATAATATTGAGATTGATATTTAAAAATACTAATTTTGGATGTTCCTCTGTCCGTAACTCTGGTTCAATGAACCCTAAATAATGCTTTGAATAATTAAAGATTGCTTCTCAAAATTGGAAGTTTCTGTTTATAGAATCCAGACAAGCGATAAATACCTACATATATTATACCTAATATATAACAGAAATTTATTTTAATTGACATTTTGAAAATTGGAATTGATTTGTCGGAATTCAGACTACCCCACTTGATGTAATATATTTAGATGAGACCGGAAGCAAAAAAAATGGTTCTGCTTTTTTACATCCAATTAATTCAATTTGACCTCCAATCCTCTAACCCCAAACGACAGGAAACTATCGAAACTGATCTCCGCGAAAATAATGAAACACGTTTCGAAGAGATATTAGTACGAAATAACGCCTCTAAGTCTACCCTGTGATTTTACATAGGTCTGCGCTAGTTCCATCTTAATATATAAAACAAAGTCGGGTTAGTTACACTATTTATAACTCAAGAACGGCTGGACCGATTATGATGATCTTTGATTTGTTGGATTTGTCTCCACTCCGGATAACAAAATAACTATAAAAACGTCGCAAAAATTTACGAAAAAGAAAGTTATGAAGAAAATTCATTTTTTCATACATTTTGTATGGAACGAATTCTCATATTTTGAAAGAACTGCAGCAATATTGTGATAATTATAATATTGAACTGTGCTAATTATATAATGTGATAATTATAATATTGAATTCCAAAAATTCAAGGTTTTGAGTGTTTTGCATTTGTTCTTGATCGTATAATGCTGCCCCTCTTTCTTACAAATTAAATGTCAATAGTCAAAAATGAGACAAACGGTGATCGTATGTCTGCAACACCTTCAAAGGAAAAATACAATAATTATAATAAATCTATATTGGGCGCGAAATTGAGTAATCTGGAAGTATGTTGCCTATTGTATGCCGATGATGCGGTGCTAATTTCTAACAGTATGGAAGATCTACAGTCTCTCGTGTCTAGGATGAACGATGTAATATAAAAAGTCTAAAGCCATGGTGTTTGAAAGAGAGAGTACGAAAACAGTATGCAATATAGTTGTGAATAATGAATAGTTGGAGCAGGTGGATGAGTTTGTGTATCTGGGTAGTATGTTTACGAAAGATGGGAAGGCTGATAGAGATATTGAAAGAAGGGTGAATGCCGGTAACTCCATTATTGGAGGACTGAATGCCGTTGGCGGTAATAAAAAACTGTTCAAAGACGCGAAACTAGCCGTCCCTAATGGAGTGCTGGTACCTAACCTGATGTATGGCAGTGAGGCATGGAACTGGCAGAGGAAGGATGAAAGTAGACTGAATGCTGTTGAATTGAGATCCCTGCGGCGAATGTGTGGTAAAACCATGTACGGTCGTGAGAGAAACGTGGATATCCGCAAAGAATGCAAGGCTGATGTAAGCGTGATGTGTAAGATTAAGAAAGGGACTCTCCGATGGTGTGGCATGTAGAGCGAATGAACGAGGAAAGGAGTGTAAGGAGAATATATGATGCAAATGTGAATGGTAGAAGAAGTCGGGGACGCCCGAGGAAGACATGGCACGACCAAGTGAATCAGATACTTGAGTCGGGCCATGTGAAGAGTCGGAATAATAGAAGAGCATGTATGAGACGATGTATGAATGTGAACGAGGCAAAGAGTGTGTGCCAAGATCGAGTTGTGTGGCGGTCCGTCCTCTTTGCCTATTCCTGCGGGGAAACGGCGTGATGGTTAGTTAGTTAATTAGTTATAATAAATCTCTAAAATGAAACGCATTTTGTTTTACATAAGCTCCACACAGGAGGCCCTGAGGAAAACAATTTCTCTCAGGACCTATTTCATCTTAGGGGATGCTGTGTGGAGGGTCTTTTTAAGGAAGGAGAGGATAGAAAGTTCTGGGAAGGAAAAATGAATGAGGGGTGGGTAGGAATCTGGGGGTCAGTGTGTCCGGGAGTGACGGACGTATGAATCCAACCCTCCAACTGCGGTGCAAGGCAATGGGTCGAGAGAGTCCGTCTGGAAAGGTCAAAAGACCTCCCTTAACTAGTATCTCTCGATCCGTCCCGCCACGCAGCAGGTGGGCAGACGCATACGCCGCCAAGACCCGGAGAAACTTCACCCCATGAAAACGGACACCCCTGCCAAATCACCAAACGTAGCGAACCACTTGGGATGACCTATGGCTAAGGTGTTGGTTATCCAATAAATGGTTCCCGGGGCGGCGGCACCCGTACCCGCATCTAAAACTCCCGTAATTAAGTAGTAAAGCAAGAAAATCACAAAAAAACCGTACGCAACGACATCTCTGATACTGCCAAAAACAAAATACGGTCAGCTGTGCATCGATAATTGCTTCATTGTGTAATTTTTAATTTAATAAAAAAACTTAATTTAATTCTACAGTTATTGTACAGTGATTCTGAGACGACGACGACGTTCGTCGGGTCAGCCAGTAAATATTAAAAGAGCCTTAAATGAGCGATGATTGCCGTTACTTAGAATTTTTTAAATTGCAATTAAATTAAATTCAACCTTCAAAGAGGGACAATTCAGTGATATAAGCAAAGTTACAAACTATCCAAAGCCCAGTAAATCGTTTAAAACAGAACACAGCGGTGGATTGAACGTAAGAATGACAAATACTACGGCTGAACCGCGCCGCACCGACTGCCGATGCCTGCGCTGAGCTCGCTAGGGATAGTAAGTGCAGCCGAGTGTTTCTACTACACATACTGCGATTGTCGATTTTGTGCAAAAAGCTTCCTCCTCCCGCCTCTGGGAACTTTTTAAAGTGTCATTGTACTCGGAGAGTGCACTTGCTCAAGCTGTCCGCACCGTGCCGCGCCGCACAGTGCGACGGCATCGAATTTCAACAATAACAATTTAATAGATTTTTTGGTAACATAATTTTGTGTTACTTTTATTATATTGTATTAAAAATTTCTATCTAATTTGAAAAATTATAATTTGTAGATTCTTCAGACTTTCAAAAGTATTGTGGTGTATAAATACAGTGCCGATCTGCCTCCTGGAAAATGGCAGTGTACACTTCTCGACAATCCAGATAGAATTCGATATACATTAGTCCTTGAGTCTAAATCTCATTGCGAATTACAATTTATTTAATCGGAACTATAATAAGTAGAACATTAGTGAACGGTGTAGAAGTTTATATTGTTAGCCACGTAATTAAATTAAGCACTTTTCACTTTGATACTTGTAAAATAACCAAATCTTCCTAGATCAGATATAAAAAAACGTATTCCTTTTGAAGTGAAAACTTCTTTACCACCGTTGTGATTTTAAACTGGGTGAAACCAAAAAGGACATTAAAAGAGACAAAAACATTCATCTATTGGATTTAGCCCGCGAGAGAGTGGGATAAAATAGTGGATCTCCTCTTTGTGATGAGCTTCGTAGACTCCCCACTCTTGTCTAATTTTCTGAAGGATTCACTGCGCACATGTTTAATTTTTTTCTAGCAATTAGGTAAACCCTTGTAAGTTTCCATGTTAGGTATTTATTTGGCTTACGTTAAATATATTAGTTGTACAAAACTCTACGAGGCTAAAAGCGCAAGAAGTATGAACTCGAAACTAAAATATTTCACATCTGTTCGTGTACGTATATCAGTCTCACCATTGTGCGGGGACGTGAATCACGGATACTTTATGCGCAGTTTGGGCCTCCGGCCAATGAAAATGGATATTTTATTAACACTATAAAAGCAGCCTAAGTGCCAATGTAACTGGCCGGTTATACGCGGCGCCTCCGGGGAGGGAAAATGAAAAATAAGCATTCATTAGCGCGTGGGGTCGGGGTAAGAGGCGGGTTACCGAAGGGGTGAAGCGGAAAGGGAGGGTTTCATTTGCCGGCTAATAAAGACGCTCCCAAAACACTCCCATAGCTCAACTTGTTTTTCTGTGTCTTGTGCATAGTTAATGGCGGAGTTATTTATGATTTTATTAGTTAGTAGAACTCAAATAAACTGTAAAATTGTTTGTTTATCTACTTTTCTAATCGCTGTGACGGTCGAAACAGCGTCTACGCATTACGCAACAATCAATAGATAAACATACTTACATACATACAAAGCAGTTTATTAAGCTGAGTTATTCCTTCGATTTTATAATTAACAGTTGTGTGGTTCAAACATGACTAAACCACAAAAGTACTTTTTTGTCAGGCTTTCGTAGGGTGAAACAAGATATGTTTAGAATTCCATCAAAATAAAGTTCGAAGCAAAATAAATATGTTTATTTTGTTTTAAACTTGATTTGTTCTTCTGCTTACAGAAACAAAGAACATGTGTTAGAATTTCGTAAGATTTTTTTTAATGTACTTACGAAGATAAAAAATCACTAGATGACTAAAACATAACGTATTGCCTATTGCTTGTTTTACTTATTTTTTTTAAATGTTGCTATAATTAATCATAACTTGCTGAGTATATTAATGTGATATACCATCCGATGGTTCCAATTAAGTGAAATCTACCGTATTTTTTCATTCTGATTATCAAATCTGTATCCACAAAAAATACTCATTTTATCATAATTCTCGCTTCTTTTACAATTAAAAGTGTTTGTTCTTACGATTCTTTGGTATATACTCGTACCATTAAAATTTTCAGATTCGATTAATGTTTTAAGCACCCACACTATCAATGGGGAACTTCCAGTATCAGTAAGTGGACTGACTCGCAAATCCCCTGAAATTATACAAGTCACGGATCATCTCCACCGAAGCTCGGGAATCTCAATTCCTACTTCAACCACTCCTCCGTAATGCAGTTCTAATCTGGCATTTACGGGATGAGGCGGAGTGAATTACTTGATCTTAATAATAAAGCACCCCCCCCCCCCCGATCCCCTCCTCCCTCCACTCACCCCTTATTCTTCATCTCACTCTACCCACCACAGGTAATGAGAAAATCGATAATGCCATCTTATGCAGAGTGGGATATTATTTACCAATCTAATCAATCCAGTAACTAATTTTAAAAAATCATTTAATTAATTAAAAAGTGTTTATCAACGAAATACACTTTAACGTATTTGGTTGCTTGTTATTTAAATGACCCTCCTTACGGTATAGCAATCATTATAAAGATAAGCCAAAAGCCCTAAGACTTTTGGCCTAATAACATCGTGTTTTATCCAGTTTTATTGAATTTTTGCCGTTGTCAATCATCCAATGACAGCAGATCTTTTCACGTTGTTCGCGGGACGACGCGACGGTAACTTCTTTTTTATAAGCAACGACCAAACACCGCCCTAATTACGATACGATATTTTCACCGGTCATCGAACTGCTTGCCCATCTTAAGTTTAAAGACTTGAGTGTAATTCGGCAACTCATGATTACCCCGAATCCAATAAGTATTTTTATCAACCAAAGTGATATCAGCATTGATTCTTTGCGATGCAACCAATGTTTTGTCGTTCATTCCCGATTTTGCCAAAGGTTGTAAATCCTGGACTCAATGGTGATGATGTACATAGATCTAGAATGATGAACGCAAACGGGTTGCAAACAAGTAGAAAAAAATAACGTTTTAGTGAGAAAAGAAAAACTAATGGAGTCAGAGCTTATTTAAATGGAAAAAAATGCCATTCACGACTTTTTTCACTGTCTTCTATGAAGTAATACATAATATAGTAAAATATTTTGCTTTAGCGCCCTAAAAATATAAAATTCGTATATTTGTCTACCTAACTACCCACATATTGAAGGAAACTGTGGCTAGAACAATGCTTTCTGTTGGAAAGTACTATCTGTATGCAAAGCATGGAAACTTTTTCATTTTTTCTGGAAACTGGGAAGGCTTTGTCATTTAGATAAACGTAGCATAATAATGTAGCGAAGGTTTATTTTTCAGTTTTATTCTGAGCATTATAGTGCTCGTATTCAAATGAATTGTTCTCTTTCGAATTTTCAAAAAGCTTGAGTCATAATTTGATTTTACCTACAATTTAAGAGTGATTCGGTGGTCATATTATGCCACCAAATGTTGTGCAGAATAAATATATAGAGCGTGCAGTTCATTCTGACAACACGTGGTTTTATCGCTCTCGTGTATTTATTTTTCTGTCAAAATGTGTCAAAATACGTGTTTTAGTGAAAGCTTTTATTTGAGATTGTGACAGTTGGTCTTGCATCGTGCTAAAAGTGCTAAAACGGACGTTAAAGTTCGCAACTGATTTCGATTTTGGACAAAGGATTTCTTCGCCCCACGACATCATAAGATAAGATCATATTTCTATTTTATTCATAACATTGAAGTTTTGTTTATTTATGTTAGGTTCGGTCAGGGAGGTTCAACCGTTGGGATACTTGAGTTCCAAAAAATGCTACGAAATTTTGTTAATTCACTTGAAAGCAAAATGTTGCGATGCACTGGAAGCGTTGATATTTCAAGTGTTGAAAGACGAGGATCACATTGGTCTTGTATTGTTATTATTTATACATCTTTGTGCCCAGATGGAGACATAACATCAATAGTGGGTAATAAAAAAGTCACGAGAACTTGGAGGGCGCCGCCTAATTGGGTATTTATTTACTAGTGGAGCTGTTTGTCAAATTAATTTATGTAAGTTAATTTAATTTATCTGATTGTTTTTTTTCAGTCGGTTTTTATTTCTTGTATTCAGTTTAAAATCGGTACGTATAGTGTATTTCAGAAGTTATTCCTTTTCGTATACAGATTCATTCATTTACAAATGCTACATTCATTTATAAATGAATGAATAGTGATACGAAAATACGAAACAATACGAAAATACGAAAGAAGAAAGAAGAGCCAAGAAGTGATAAGAAAAACTACGAAGAGCCAAGTAGAGCCGTGAAGAGATGAGAAGATCTAATACGAGCCAAGAACAGACCAGAAAAAGCCAAGAAGAAAGGAGAGATGAGAAGATGCAAGAAGAGGCAAAACGAGATTAAAATATACAAGAAAAGCCAAAAAATTATAATATCCCAAAAGAAACAAGAAGAGCCGAGAAGAGACGAGAAAATCCCATAAGAGGCAAGAAGATACCAATCAGAACCCAGAAGTGATGAGAAGAATCAAGAAGAGCCAAGAAGATGCGAGCATTGGATGTGCTCGAAGAAGCAAAAAGAGCAACTAAGACACAATAAGAACCTAGAACAAACCAGAAGAAGCAAGAAGAGACGAAAAGGGGGGAAAAAACACGAAAAGCCAAGAAGTGACAAGAAAAGCCGCGAAGGGCCACGAATAACCATGAAGAGAAGATCCACGACGAGCCAAGTAAAGACGAGAAAAAGCAAGAAGAGAGGAGAAGAGACAAGAAGATTAAATAAGAGACGAGAAGATTCAAGAAGAGACAAGACGAGCCAAGGAGAGGCAAGAGGATCCAAGAATATACAGGAAGTGCCAAGAAGAGACGGTAATGTTCCAGAAGAGACAAGAATATCCGAGAAGAGACGAAAAGATCCAATTAGAGTCAAAAAGATGCAAGTAGAGCCAAGAAGAGACAATGAGAGACAGGAAGTAGCAAGAAGAGCCAAACAGAGCCCAGAAGAGATGAGAAGATTCAAGAAGAGGCAAGAAGAGCTGAGTCGAGCCGAGTCGAGCTGAGAAGATGCAAGAAGATCCAAGAAGAGGTGAAGAGGCCATGAAGTGACAATAAGAACCCAGAAGAGAAAAAGGAAGAACAGCCAAGAAGAGACAACAAAAACCCTGCTATGGCAAGCGTATGGCGGAAAACATAAATTACGGGAAGCCGGAAACGAGAAGCTAGAAGCAGCAGGAGGCAACAACCAAAAAATACATATATACGCGGGAAGCGGGAAGTGGGAAGATGAAAACGGAAAGCAATAAACTGGAAGCGAGAAGAAACCGGAAGCAAAATAAGCGAAAGGCGAGAAATGATATATATAGCTCAATCATTTCCTTTATTCCTGCCCATCCTATATTTCAATATTGGCACCAGGTTGCCATGTATACCGGTCGATTAAACTCCAACCTCCTTCCTATCCTCAGAGCACGTGCTCTAGTCCTAACATACAGTGCCCCCTGGTGTACCGGTATCACCGGGACAGGAGTGCTCCTGGCTGGGGTGGTACAATCGTATCGTATCGTATCGTATCGTTTTCACCAAATTTGGGAATCAATACAGAGGTGGTAGATTCTGCCAGCAAATATTTGAATAATCCAGATGTTTTTATTTTATTTATTTGAGTAAATTTGTTAACTATTTAAACAATAAGATTTAGAAAACTTACTAAAAACATGCTGGCTATCAGCAGATTCACCCTTGTGTTTCCGAACCCCTTTTCCTTACTATGATTTTTATCAAATTTCTTGATAATCGCTCCCTAAATTGCACCAATTTATTTTTCATGGGAGGCATCTTAGACCAACAAACTAAAATATATAATTTGTGATGTACAAGTGCCCAGAAAAAAATGTTAAACACCTTTTAGGAAATATTTTACGCTATACGGAAAAAAATCGCTTTCAATAAGTTGTAATAACGTTTAATCTGTGGTTCTGTGTGAATCTACCACATCCTCAAATATCGATTCAAAATCACTGTGGCAGACCAGACCAAAAAGCAAAGGAAACTTTTAATCTGTGGTTCTGTGTGAATCTACCACACCCTCAAATATCTATTCAAAATCTCTGTGGTAAACCAGCGCAAAAAGCAAGGGAAGCGTTTAATTTGTGGTTTTTTTTATGAATTCACCACATCCTCAAATATCTATTCAAGAGCTCTAAAGTAGACCAGCGCAAAAAGAAAGGGAAACGTTAATCTGTGGTTCTGTGTGAATCTACCAAATCCTCAGATATCTTTTCAAAATTACTGCGGTAGACCAGAGCAAAAAGCAAAGGAAACGTTTAATCTGTGGTTCTGTGTGAATCTACCACACCCTCAGATATCTATTCAAAAGCTCTCTGGTAGACCAGCGCAAAAAGCAAAGGAAACGTTTAATCTGTGGTTCTGTATGAATTTACCCCATCCTCAAATATCTTTTCAAGAGCTCTGTAGTAGACCAGCGCAAAAAGCAAGGGAAACGATAATATGTGGTTCTGTATGAATCTACCATATCCCAAATATCTATTCAAAATCTCTATGTTAAATCAGAGCAAAAGCAAGGGAAACGTTTAATTTGTGGTTCCATATGAATCTACAACTTCAAATAGCCATTCAAAATCACTGTGGAAGACCATAGCAACGAGCAAGGGAAATGTTTTGTGAATTTTCTATCATCAAAAGTAATTTTATACTTATGCATAAATTGCAAAAATAAATTTGATTTCACTAAAATCTAAACCGATCACTTACTTACCTCCCTTAAAAAGCGCATTACCTTTAATCATATTTTTTTATTTGATGTTGCAATTTAACTAACCGTAAAACCAAAGATATATTTAATAGCTGGTTCCCAGCATGCTTTGCTATGCCATTTAATAAAGACATTGTTTCTCCCTGCGTCCCCTTTCCCATTCGTCCCGTTCCCCTTCCGCCTCCTCTTCCTCTCCCGCGTCCCCTTCTCCTTTCGCGTTCCCACTCCGCCTCCGTCACCTACCCTCTCCACTCCCCCTCTTCCCCCGTCCCGCGAATCCCTCTCACGAGTTCCTCATCCCCCCTCCCAGGTTCCCCTCCCCCATCCCCACTCTTGCATTCCATATATTCAGTCCCGGTACATTAAGTTTTCAAACAGCTCGAGTGCCACCTATTGCAATTTTATATTGTTAGAGCTCCCCATTAGTTTTAAACAAACCTTGTCTTGACAATAACGAACACAAAAAAAGAATTATGGAATTTGGTGCAATCGTTCGGAAGTTATGCGCATACATACATTTCGGCAATTCATTGTTATTTATACAGATAGATAGATATAACTTTTCCCTTGAGGTTTTTTTTTTATATCAAAGAAAACTTATTAACGTTTTTTACAGCTCTCTGACAAAGTGGTTGTTATTTATTGGCCCGTATTATTTTAATGACAAAGTTATTTGTAAACCAAATACCGGTAGTCATAGTCTGAGTTGGAATCGCATTTGGATCCATTCCGAACATTGCGTGTAAGAATCGTCGGGTGGCTAAGTCCTCTAACTTGATACAAGCTATTTTTTCCGTTTACTGTGGTGGTAGTAGTCGATTTTCAAATTCGTAACCCGGGAATGTTTGTCTTTCTTTGTACGTATATTTTTTATGCTATTTTTAACACAACAATATGCACTTCTTTAAGTCCAAATCAAGTGCTTAGTTACTAAAACGCAGAACTCTCCTCTCAATCGCTTACACAAAGATAAATCTAATTTAAAACACGGTTAGATTCGGGTAATTGAACCGCCCCGTTAAGAGGTCGGAACCACCAAAGAAAAGCTCCTTCCCGCGATTCTTATGATTTGTTCCGAGAAGTTTAGCCAATTGTATCCCAATCCCCGCCCCCGCTATCTGACGAGTTCAGCAGTTGGCCATTTGTCTTGCTGTATTCCCAATTTGTTTTCTGTCAGACGGGTTCTTCCACTGCCGGCGGAAATGGATGCAGCATTCGCCAAGCCCCGAACATTCGAAGCAAATGGGAATTTATATCTTGCATTAGATATGAAATGCATTTTCCTTTACCGAATCATGCAAATTCGTCATTCCTTTCGCCGTGGAACGGACGGGGGTACCTCTGGTACTTTATTTGGAGATTTATGAGTTGTATTTACGACGATCTTTAGAGTCCAGTCCGAGAAGATAAATTCCTAAGGTAATATAGCTTTCCCGAATGGTTATTGCTGTTAAAGACCAACATTTGAATTTTATCGATTTTATGTGTAAAACTTGACATAAATCGACAGTAAAAACGTGATAATTATACACCCTACTAATGTAAATCTCATAAAAAGGAACCATACTCTCGTATGTTTATAGTAAGCGTAATATTATTGTAATAATTTATTTCTACGTCATACAACAGAGTGGTTCTTTTGAAGGACTAATTAATGATTGTTGAAACAAAAGTATTTCAAACTTCTTCAATCATTGCAAAATAACTTTGGGGCATTATTTATTATTTAATTAATATTGTTTATTAAAAAAGTGGTTTATACAAAGTTATCTCTTATTAATTAAAAATTATTTCAATTTTAAAACCCTGACAATGTGAATACGTCGCGTCGCGTCGGTCGTTTACATTCTATGACTGAATAGATTGACTTTCAATCATTGAAGAAGAAGATAACACTAATAAATAATCTAAACTAAATATGAAAGAAAACAAGACACAGAAAAATAAAAAGATAACGGTCGCAAGTGGAACTCGAACCCAGAACCTCTCGTCTCACCAGGGCGGGCGCCTCTACCAATTCGGCCACTGCCACCTTTCATCAAAGCTTCATATTTGTCAATGTCATATTTCTAATTTTAGAATATAATATTATATTCGACTAATTTTTCCATATTATAGGCAATTACCTTTTTCATTGGAAACAATCTTTTAAAAACTGGTTTATAACCTAGCTCTAAATAGCTAGATAAGAAAAACTCTCTTTTTATGTCTCTTGAAGGTTATTCTAGTGTTATCTTCTTCCACAATAATATATTACATAACGTCCTATGTTACATTAACGTCTTATGTCTCTTGAAGGTTATTCTAGAGTTATCTTCTTCCACAATAATATATTACATAACGTCCTATGTTACATTAACGTCTTATGTCTCTTGAAGGTTATTCTAGAGTTATCTTCTTCCACAATAATATATTACATAACGTCCTATGTTGTCTCTTGAAGGTTATTCTAGTGTTATCTTCTTCCACAATAATATGTTACATAACGTCCTATGTTACATTAACGTCTTATGTCTCTTGAAGGTTATTCTAGTGTTATCTTCTTCCACAATAATATATTACATAACGTCCTATGTTTCATTAACGTCTTATGTCTCTTGAAGGTTATTCTAGTGTTATCTTCTTCCACAATAATATATTACATAACGTCCTATACCCGAGGATCTTATAATAGTGAAACTACTCTACTCTTGCATTTGATTTTTTAATAAATTTGTTGCATCGCGTACGCGACTGATTTAAAATGTGTGTAGGTATATAGGGCATGGGTACCGCCGCCCCAGGAACCATTTATTGGATAGCCAACACCTCTGCCATAGGTCACCCCAATTGGTTCGCTACGTTTGGTGACCCCTAATACCTTTTTCCTTCCCAAAACTTCCTATCCTTCCCTTCCTTAAAAAGACCCTCCAAACAGCATCCCCTAAAATAACATAGACCCTAAGGGGAATTATTTTCCTCGTGGCTTCCTGTGTATCGCGGAAGCGATAGGCCGTGATTGCCTGTTTTTATAATATATAATCCACAGGAAGACAACATTGCAGTTTTAAACCTCCAAATTTTCTGTTACCTAAGCTTTCTGTGCCATAGGTGAGAATAATTGATGTCGAGTGGCTCGTATTAGATATTGGCTTATTTGAATACGAAAATCATCACATTTCATATCAATTCATTATCCGCCTGAATATGTGGTATAATGTTGATCTACATTACACTACATAATATGTAGGGCAGCGTAGCATATTTATACTACGCTGCCCCGCGCTATGAAATATTCAAATAGGATTTACATTGTAAACCATAAGTGAAGCCGCTATTCAATAAAGACTGGGAAACTAGCGCAATGGTAATCGCATTGACAGTAGATACCATTTATAATTCAATGTAATATCAAGCTCATAACATGAAATTTCAGTAGGATCGTGAAATCATGATTATGTGATAAAAAAATAGAATTAAACATTAATTTTTTTAACTAGCCGAAATCGTATTTTATTATTTGTTGAAAAATTGTGATGAGAATTCGCTTAATGTTTTACTTAGGTACTATGGTAACAGGCCGTTTTTGCATCTATAGTACGTTTTCACGAACTTTTCGTCCATCAGACCCAAATAAATAGTTGCAATATCAGTTTATTTGGAAATACAATGTGCGAATATTTTTTTCAAAATGTCAATAATAATGAAGTTTCGTGTTTTAAATGGGGAACACTCTAATTATTTACCCTTTTAAATTGGAAGTTCTGTGAACAGTAGACCTGGCGCCCAAAAAAGTACATTTCTGTCTTTCTCTTTTATATGTATATTAACACAAAAATTTCATCCGAAATTATAAGATTTTTACTTTTTTTTTCAATTCTTTATTTATTTTAATCATCGATCGAAGTCAATTATCTTAATGGTACAAATAAGAGATAAAATATGTAATGTAAGGTTTTTTTAATATGCGTTAAATTCATCGTGTTACACCTTTCTTAAGAGTTTAGAGCAACGCTCGTGTAAAATGGCGAAAATTTTCTAAAGATAAAGTTCCAATATAAAGTTTTCAGAAACTTTTCAGGAAGATCGAGAGAGGAAAATATAAAACAAACAGTAGAAAACAAAATAAATGAAAGAGAAAGGAATAAAATTATCCATTTATTACGGTGCTCCAGATTTTATGTCCGGGTTGAATCTTTCCCAAATGAAAGACTAAACCCTTCCACACACTTTTCCACAAATGAATATCTAGTAAATTAACGCAATGTAAGTGCACTATATAAGATTAAAACAATACAAGAACAATACGTCAATCCACCAGAAACATAATGGGAAAATATTTCACCGACTCCAGATATTTTCATATCAGAGGGTTCGGCTCTGATGAAATCCTAACTGGTCCGATAAATCCTACTGATCCCTCAATATAAATATTTAAAAAATCTTTCGTAATCCTACATGTATTTAAAATGACCGACTTTTGCATTTTTATGTACAAATTTTTTGACAAATCTAATACGCCTAAATTTTGAATGAGAGAGCTAGGTATAATGCCAGTAGCCGAAATAACAAATGGTAATATTTTTATAGTCTGAGAATGTAATAGTCAATAGTAATGTATAATGTAATAGTAATAGTCCACACTATTTCTGATATTATTATTTGGATTTATTATATTACATTACAAAGTAGGTATAATATATTGACAAACATTATTGAAAACGTTTTTTAATTGTATTTTTGCATTTTAAATATTTTTTTCCTATCTAATAATCAACCATTCAACTTCAACATACTTATAAAATTGTAGGACTGTGGTGATACTACGGTACGGAATAGTTTTAGAGCCAAGAACATTTGGTATATTATTGCCCTTCGAAAAAATGTTACGTTTTCATTACCTATTGAAACAATCTTTGTAAATTCGTAAAAGGGTTATTTTTCTATAAATTTGGGTAATTTAATGTGAATAGAATTTAAATTCCTGAAATAATCGTATTATGGCGTAACCATACCATATTTAAAATTATTTTTAATAATATCTTTTGGATAATTTCTAATGGGAAGCGAAAATTTTTTGATTCTCCACCCCAGCCAACAATTCCGTATTACAGTACAGTTTGAATTAGGGATAAACACACGGTTCTTAGACCAAAATTTAAACTCAACTTAAATGCCTATCTAATTAATTAAAAACCATCAAATATTTTATGCAAATTTTATTTTCAAATAAGGATTGTCATAATACAATTTGTCCAAAGAATTTTCACTATCTCTTTAACAATAATTCTATTTTCAAACTTTCTTCAAGCAGATAGGTACCATAATATTGAAAAACTCATTCAAAGTTAGCCATTTGTCAAAGTAAGGCTTGCTTCAATAATAAAATGGATGCAGCAGATTTTTGTAGAGGCAAAACAATCATTTATCTTGTTTCTAGTCAAAGTTAGCCATCTTCTCATAGTAAGATTTGCTTGAATAATTAACGAAACATACAAACAAACTTACTGACAGAAGAAATCCCAAACGGTGGTGTTAAAACAGGACATTGCTCAGCTCGGTCATTAATTATTTTTACTGATTATGAAAGAAAAAATAATTCTATATCGATAATATAATTGGTTTGAGATTTTAACTAATACTATTTAATTAAACTGAAAACTTTTTTAAGCGTTCCATTTGTGCAATATATGTAATTTGAAGGAAAAACAAACGAATTTCGTTCTCTTTGTACACAACGTGTAAAAGTACAATATAGTACAATCAAATTAATAAATCTCTTTCCATATCGATGTTCATCAAGCCTAAATTATTGTGACGTTTTTTGTGAAAATGTTTCTCATTTAAATATAACATTGATAAAACAATTTATTTGAACATTTCTAAAAGCAAACGTTTTGGGCTCTGTGTGAAGAAATTATCAATTTTTAATTGCTTCGAAGCTGGCCACAAGATGAAAATCAAATCAGCTATCTTCTTGAACCAAACGTTGCTAAGGAAAGATTACTCTAATTAACGTTTTCGGGGAATTTTCAGTAGAAGAAAGAGGGGGCTCAGCTTTCTTGTGGTTATTGAAGGTGGAATTCCTTTAGAACCCCATGAGCGTAATATTATACTGAAGGGAATTTTTGAAAATACAAAACAGATACTGAACGTTCGCAATATTCAAACTTTACTTTACTTTTATAGGGCGATCGATTCTTACTATCGTATTTTTGAAGTGAAAACATCTTTAGCACCGTTGAGATTTGAAACTCGATGAAACGAAAAATAGCGACAAACACATTCATTTATAGAATTTAGCCTGTGAAAGAATGAGATATTATAATCGGTCTCCTATTTGTGGGGTGTTTCGTAGCCTTCCCACTCTTATCTACTTTAGCTTTCTAAAGATTTCACTTTTACCGTGTGTAAAATGCACACTTTGATTTTTTTAAACAGTTTTATGTCATCGATAACATGAATTTAAATGCATAAATACATGAAAACGTACTTTTTTAATGTTTATGTGATAAGAGTTTACAATTCATGGTGCATCATAACGATTTTTTAAGTGAATAAATTTTCTTAGATTTTTCACTTCCATCTTAAAATTTTCTCCTAAGTTTGGCGATTTAGAGCAGTCGCCTGGTTAGCGGAATGTTCCGGGGTTCAATATTTTTACAATATGGTTTTTAAATCAATTGTATCATTATTTTCAACGATTCGCTTTGACCGGGAGACCTGTCGGTCTTCGGCCCCTTATTGTTCAAGCGATGACCGTAAAAATCCTATTCAATAGGCTACCTCAACAAAATGTGTGTTGGGCATTGACACCTAAAAATATTTTTTTTAAAAGCGTTCCGCCACATTTCTACTCGGGGGAAATTCTGGAAACGGATGACTTCCGATTTCATTTACGGGTAGATAACATCCTACGCGTCAATTTCTACACTGAGAGAAGAACCTGGCAGACGACCTGAAAGGTCACCTCCAGAGGTGATAAAATTCTAAATTAATTATAGGACATCTCACCGCCTGAATGAGGTTCTGCCGACCTAATATTTGGGAAGCGGGTTCGGCCGCTCCGGGAACGATTTATTGGATAACCAACACCTCTGCAATAAGTCACCCCAAGTGACTTAGCAGGGGTGCCCGCTTCATGGGATGAGGTGGCGTATGCCTCTGACATCAACTGCGTGGCACACCGGGTCGGGAGGAATGGTTGTTCGTGATCTTTTGACCCCTCCTGCAAGACTTTCCCGGAACATTGCCTTGCATCGAGAGGGAGGGATAGATTCATACGTCTTCACTCCTGGACAAACCGACCACAGATTCCTGCCCACCCCTCATCCTTTTTCCTTTCCATAACTTTCTCTTCCGCCTTTCCCTAAAAAGACTCTCCACACAGCATCCCCAAAGATGACATAGGCTATGGGGGAATTACTTTCCTCAGGGGCTCTTGTGTGGAACTAATGTAAAAAAAAAAAAACAATATTTATATTTGCGGTGAACCCGTGAATTCATCAGATAAGTTAACCGTGTCAATGAGAAAAAAGAGATTTTTCGCTCGAATAATCGCGTCTGCCACAGGGTTCTCCTCAGAATTATGACGGCAGAATGATATATTCATAAAGAAGGAACTCATACCTAAATTTGAGCATCGGCTTCATTCAGGTGTCAATGCGACATCTTTTCCGCTACCTAAATGAAGCACATTTATTAAACTCGTAAATTCATCAGATAAGTTAACAGTGTTAATGAGAAGAAAGGTATTTTCTCATGAAACAGGATTCCTTTCAATCGGCAACGCAACAAATTCGTAAAGAGGGAACTCATACTTAAATTTAAAGTTCTGTTTCATTCGGTTAGCGGTTGAGATATTTTATCACCTCAAGAGGTGACCTTTCAGCTGAGCGATTTTATATCTTTTGTGGGATCTTTTTGAGATAACAGACATGATCTCCTATCAGATTTTTGTGATCTATTTGCTTTTTCTATGTACAACGTACATTAAATGAATTAATAATCATGCATACTTGCAGGAATTCGTGTTTAAACGATCTAAACAAAAATCTGTGACAGTAAAAATGTAAAAAATCACAAAAATCTGACAGTCCGTTATCTCACAACGATCCCACAAAAGATATAGAATCGCTCGGCAACTCGTAAGTTAGGTACTTAAAAGTTGGCAGAACGCATTTTTTCATAATAAGGAACTCCAGTGAAAAATATCATGGCTTTAAAAAAAAGTTCATATAAAATATAGACCAATAAACGCTAATTCTGAATATATAAGTTTTGTTAAATAATATTAAACGTACAGAGGGTCGTTGAAACACGCCTTCAAGTTGGTATTAATAAAATGTTTAGTGGTGACGACACTGATCACTGTAAAGTCATTGTACGAGAATGAAGGTATGACACAAGCCATCGTATTAACAACATTTCATCGTATTCGTTTATTTATATACTGTTTATAGAGATTTAGTTGTTGTGTTTATTGAAACATTATTTAGGCCTAAATAATTCAGTTTCAAAAATAGAGGTATCTCTTATTAGTTTACCTCTATTATAGAAAATATTCAAAAACTACTTTACAAAAAAAAATAGTTATGCTACTTCTAGGGAGATTTCTTGAAACTCCAAATTTCAAAATGGCGGCGAGTCGAACAGCTGATTGCGCGATCTTATGGTAGATGATGTGATTGGTGACGTCATACGGTGGTTTTCGGGAGATCTTGAAAAATTAAAACTTTTACAATTATTTTAACTATTAAAACTAAGTCTAAAAATAAATAAAAATATGCAGTTATTTAAGTTAGAAAGTCATTATTCTAAAAAAATGGACTGGAGTTCTCTATTAATAATGAACCGTGAACTTGTAACATAAATACCACGGTTGGGCGTCTAATGTAACATAAATTGTGCCCAAATGTAAATTGTAAAGCGTAATGTGGAATTTGTAAATTTAGCAGGTGGATTACATAATACAAATGTAACCTAAAAAAGCAATTGGGCAGCTAAATGTAACATAAAGTTTTCTTATTAACTTTTTTTTATATAGAGCATGAGAATCTCTCTCAGGATGGTGGGAAGAAAAAATACAGTTTTTCCCTCCGGTATGGTTAGTTAGGCTAGGTTAATAAAAGAGATTATCTCACGGTAACAAATAATTCTATATTTATAGAGTAAACATCATAACAAAAGGTTGCCCTTTGAGGGTACGGGTACCAATTACCCAAATACATAACCTATACTGTGGTAAATTGACAATTAACTAAAATGCAGTAAAAAATAGCGTGCCTGTGGACCATTGAACTTAATATCATTACTTCTAATATCATGGACACGCTTTTATAGACTTCACATAATGCGCTAGGGAACCACGGACCGTAATTTCGTGTGAATTCCAGTTCGGGAACCGGAGAGACTCTAAGGGGCTTCAGAGAACCAGGACCCTCAACTTCGCCAGGGACCGGGACCACGCTCACGAAGTACCAGGGTTGGGCGTACCAGAGAACACCAGGTCTATGCCAAGTACGAATAGGGTTCTTCATCCAAAGATGACCACCGGGAATCCATCCATTCCAAATACAGGTAGCCACGGCCGACAAGGCCATAAAAAATTTGTCTCGCGAAGTAAGGCTTCTTCCGAGTAAATATTACCTAGGTAATTTTCAATACAATCATGGCGTAGCCATGCGGAGGTCACAAAAAACCCGGTGACCGATAACGCCCAAAACGTGCGATAGGTCGTATTTAAACTTTTAACTGATCATACTTAGGCTGGCCGCAAACACACGTTTTCCGTATTCGATTTGGAATTCCGTGAGACTAGCGCAAACGTTCGTTTTTCTTCATTCGGAATGTATACACGTCAGTACAGATAGTGATAGCGTGGTGAACCAAAACCTCCTAGACTCCACAAGGCCAGGACACTGGATCAAGATGGCCGCCGCTGAAGGCTGATGAGTATGGATTAAAAAATCTAATAAGGTGCCAATTATGGCAAAATAGTTATCTGAAGAGAGAAAATATTATACTAATTACACACTGAAGTGCAAAAAACATAGGTTCATGGCACATTGGGGAAAAATTATTGACGGGTAAAATAAGGCAACAAAATTTCTTGGTAAAAAATCAATAATATCCTTTATTAAAAATGAAACTTTTCTAAGTACAGTGTATTGGTACTTATAATTGGAGAAGGTATCAAAAAAAGATATTTTTTTTAGAATAAGGGCCAATTGTTTCACAGAATTTAAACAATTCATCAAATTCCAATGTAAATTTAAAAATTCTGTGAAAGTTCTATTTAAGTTCTGTTATTAAACCAATTGGGCAAGTTATTCCACATACCTGAAATAATAACAGAACTTGAGTAGAACCTCAACAGAACTTGAAAATTAACTTTGAAATTTGATGAATTGTTATTCTGCGAAACAACTGGCCCTAAAGAATAAACTAAATATAAACAAAATTAATGATTGATTACATTTAATAACGAAATATTATATTGATATGTGTTGGAATATGTATAATATGAATGTTGTGTAGTTGGTGGATATGATTGCCGGCAGTTGAGATTGTAGAGTAGTCTGCTGCAGTTTCTGGAGGTTGGCTGGCTGCTGTAGAACGTGCACCTGAAAATAATAACTAAAGTAGTACACAAGTAGTATAAATATTAGATGTAGGTATATTGTTTTGAAATGTTGAATGGTGATGAGGGAATGGTGTATGTGGGTATATCAATCAGTCAAGAATATTTTTTTTTTACTGTGTTTTTACTTTAATTCTACGCATTCAACAAATAAACTCAACTGTAAATTTATATCGACAACGGCAGATGCAATGACTTTTGGAAATGGAGTTTTCGCAAGATAAAAAAATACTACAGAACTTTCTTTTTTCACGGTAATACAATCAGTTGGGAAGTTATGTTTGTCAATGCAACCTAAAAATTCATTAAAAGTTGAAAAATGGTTCTGAGATTCAAAGACTGCATTAGAAACTATGCTCTTTTCTACTGCTATTTGTAAATTAATAAGTTCTTTCCTGCTCTTCCTTGCGTCCACACTTTCTCGGGATAATGTCGGAGTCGCTGACAGGTAGGCTGGACAATTTGGCAGAATTGATGGGATGGCTCCCGGAGCAAGTTTCACCCTCTTGTACTTCATTATGCATTGCTCTCCAGTTTGAATGTTGGTGTGAACACTGGTTGTAATGATGTCCTCCTTTCTAAAATGCAGCTCGCAAACCTGAAAAGTTATTACTTTAGTGTTAATTTATGTTCAATAAACATTAAATATCTAGGCACTCATACATTACAGCAAAAAGCTGTCACAATCGAAACAATATATTAAATTATACAACAACGTTAACATAAACACATTTTCAATTCAAAATAATATGAATAAACATGTGTAAACATCACATCACAATCGCAGTTGCACGTTTTTATAAATTGAGGTTATGTACAAACATAACAATCAATATGCATTCAATTGTGCTTGTTAATATAATGTAGGTACATTTTCACAATGTACGACAATAATAGATTTCAATTGTACAGTACACCCTTAAAAATAGTGTTATTTAGCCGTTTAAAATATTAAATATCTAGGCACTTTGAAAACTTATATTTTTTCATGGTGTTGTCTTTCATTACACCAAAAAGCTGCCAAAACCGATACAATATTAAATTAGACAACAACGATATGAGCTAACATCATTAAATAAGACAATAAACACATTTTAAAATCAAAATAATACGAATAAACATGTGTAAACACCACATTACAATAGATTTTTATGACGTCTTTCATATAGGTATATTGAGGTTATGTACAAAGTTGAGTCCTGTATTTGCAGTAAAAAATAAGCACATTTCACTTACCGTTGAATATGTTGTTGGAATGAAATCCCGACGAATAGACTTAACCCATTTATTACGTAATATAACATCATTTGGGAACTTGAATGTATGACGTTTTGGTTCGTTGTCATAATTTCCTCTACAACGAGGTACAACGCACTTATTAACCATTTTCAAACTTAAAACACTTCTGTAGAGAATTAATACGTAACGTCGCTCAAACTTTTGTATGTATTGTGCATGTAATACTTCTAATTTAAAGTTTTTTGCCTAAATCAAAACGCACGCGCTGCACCGCGATAATAATATCCATAGAAGTGAGGTTCGTAACGTATGAATCTGACGTTTCCAGCCGCCTAGCTTCAGCCTCCTAGAAAGATTATTACCGCTAGAGGCGTAAACTGGGTCTTGGCCTTTATACCGTGGGTGACGGGTGAACGCACGACCATGGAGGACGACGATTCTATGCGTAACAAATACAAAGAATACGTCCGATGCACGCGGTACGGGTGCGATACCGAACAGAAATTTCCGAACGTGTGCGCCCGCACAAACAAAATGTATGCAAGCGCTGCGTTCCGCATGACGTCATTAGGTTTTTTCCAGTAGGTTTCTCCGAACGCGCCGGCTTGCATTCGAAACGTACGTACGGAATTTCTTCCGTTCGAAAAAAAAGCGAACATGTGCGTCAGTTAATGTATTTTCTACTGATTCCATGCATTCGGATGTCCGAATACGGAAAACGAATTCGGAAATCGAATACGGAAAACGTGTGTTTGCGGCCAGCCTTAAAGATCCGGCTCGCGGTTTGTGAAAACATCAAGAGATCATCCCATAATAAAATCAAAAGAAACTATTACTAAAGTGACTTGTCTCATTAACGCCGCTTCCCGGGTCGGCGGAAATACGAGAAGTGACCGTGCCGGAAATCTATGAATCTAGTTGCCAACCAAAGAAGAAAAAAAAGAAAAGCACGACGATTCAATAATTAAATAAGCGGCCAGGTGAAGGTTTTTTGAGTCAGGATAATAATTATTACTCCGTAATAAATATTATCGTGACGATCTTTTATCAAGGTGGCTCGTTGGATATTATCCACTCAAATATGACACATGAAGTCGTCCTTACCCAGGATTCCTCTCGAGTAGAATTCTGGCAGAACGCTTTTTTTACTAATCTTATTTGGTGTTTATGCCCAGCACTCATTTGATTGAGATGGCCTCTAGGATAGGACTTTTAGGGTCATCATTTGGACTATTATTTAGCAGTACATTTAGTATTCGGATACCTACTTATGTTGGGTGCCGTGCCGAATCATTCACGGCCCTATCTACTATATACACGCTAATAGTATGCGAGCTTGTGATATTGCGGACACAACCACCTAAGAAGAAGTATTTTTTTAAAGTAAAATTAGGTACGTTGTTTTTTTTGTATTTTTGGTCACTTTATTTAAATATTTACTTTTTATTACTGTGCTATTTACTTGAGTAGTATTTACTTGATATGTCGGGTAGAGTTTACACGAAGGATTACATCATTATTATTATTATAGATCTATTTCAGGGTTGATTTTGACGGTAATGTTGGTTACCATTGCTTGAGTAAAATGCTGTTTGGCAATGTTTTCCGATAAGCAATTGAAATAAATTTTCTTTTTCTGGAACGGATAAAATAAACTTCATTTTCTTCTTTCAAAATCGATTAAATAACAAAAAATACCCAAAAGTTTTCTTTTAATGACCACTATAGCCAGTCTTTCGGTTGCCAGCTCAAATAAACATATACATTATTCCTATGAAGCAAACAATAGAAGTGGAATTTTATTAAGCCATAATCTACGAAATCTTATACACGGTCTGTTGCTTACTTTATTCAATTATGCAGGTATTTTTTTGTCAAAATTTAAAATGTGCCTCATGGGAAAAAATATTTAATACATAAATTTAAATTATAATATTGATACAATAACTAATAATACGTTGGCATGAAGTACAGCGAATACGGATTTTTTAAAATAATTATACTTTTTTCGGGAATGTACCAATTCCGTAAATTTTTTTTACATCTTCGGGAAGGCTATTAAAATAAATGTTTCTCTTTTACGCATTTCTTGTAAAGAAATTATAGGTGTTTGCATGTTATATTTATGTCTTTGTGATGAATTAAGTTTAATTATTTCAATCTTGTTTTGTTTGTAATATTGAGTCTTTTTAAACGACTTCGAAAAGGAGGAGGTTATCAATTCAACGGCATATATATATATATATATATATATATATATATATATATATATATATATATATATATATATATATATTTTTTTTTTTTTTTTATGTTTGTTGCCTCAGAATTTTAGATTGGGTGAACCGATATTGATGATTCTTTTTTATTAGAAAGCTGGTGCTTTCCGTGTGGTCCCATTTTAATTTGGTCCAGTTTTGACAATGGGATCTATGAGAAAACCATATATGTCTTAAATTTGCAATAAGTATGTGCGCGACAAATGGACGAATAACTCAATATTACGCCAAAAGATTTCGATGATTCTTTTTTTGAAATAAAACTTCTTTACGCTAGCTCATCACTAAAAATCAAAAAATAAACAAAAATTTTAACAAAACAAAAAACGACTTCAAAAAATGCACTAAAAAGTAATAAAATCATTTTGATTGTTATTTTTGGAGTCGGTGTCAGCCAAGATCTCCACATCTCACCTATAACTACCTATGTATGTAGTTACCTTGGCTGACACCGACTCCAAAAATAACAATCGTACGAAATTATTTTTTTACTTTTTAGTGCATTTTTTTAAGTCGTTTTTGTTTTGTTAAAATTTTTGTTTATTTTATCTTCAATTTTCGGAATTTTGTAAATTTTTAAAAATATTGCTGAATTGAATGCAGGTTGATCTTTCAAAGTTATTTTAAAAATTAGTCTTTGAACCACCTTTACAGGGCTTATAATTTTTTTCATTTGTACCTCTCTGCTTAAAATGGCCTCAAGTCGTGATTAATCTGAATATCTAGGTACTTTCCACCATTGTATTACCTTCACCGCCTCCCTTCGGCCTTACGCCATACCAAATTAGGAATGCCGTAGTCTCACTGGCTCTGGTGTTGGGGAGCAGATGGAACTCTCGTGCGGTGTTGACTTGAAAAAGTCAGAAAGACAATAAGCAAAATTTTTGTCTTTCTGACTTCCGTCCAAATATTCCATATTGAATTTATGATTGGACCAGCGCGTAAGGGACTTTTTTTGAAATGATCTAATTTAAGAATATTTTTTAATATAATAAATATATCAATACATTTCCTTATTTGCTTAGTCTTTTCTATTCATATGTTGGTTTACAACTACACCGAGGTAATTTATTTCAGTCATATAGTTTAATATGGTGTATGACACACTTTTGTTACATTTCTTATTGCGTATAATTATTTCAATGTTTGGGTAAGTTATGAACTTATAAATTGAGAAGGGAATGTAAAGTTGTGTGCTTTAATTGAGAGCAGGTTTGTTTTAACTAGTATTTTAGGATTTACATGGCATTATATATAAACTCCTTTAGGCAATTCTTGAAATGAACTGAGTGTTATTATAACATTTCAGACCCATTTTTCTGAAATTTAATATAATACTTTATTAAATAAACATAAAATTCCCTCTTTAATTTGAAACGTTCACGTGGGCGAGATAATACCTACGTGTTTATTTTCCATCCATTGTGAAAATAAGCACAACGTACATTGTGAGTAAAAGCCTGGATGGGTAGCCATAATTCAAGAGCGTGCGGTGATTTTTTTCCAAAATATTCAAGCGGGTTTATAATTCCAACTAATGTTTCGTATTTACATTCCGAATATATTTTTTAAATATCGTTTTCTTGGAAGCTATTTGCATACAAATACACGATAATACGATATCTATATATATATATATATATATATAAATCTCGTGTCACGGTGTTCGTGATCGCACTCCTCCGAAACGGCTCGACCGATTTTTTTTTAATGTACATTTGGTAGGTACGAGAATAGGTCGTTAAGTATATTTCATACCGCTAGTGTCCCCTATCCAGATTTTTTTTTATATTTTTTAGTATATTTTTTTATTTGGCATCAAAAGATACATATTATAACCCCAAATTTTCAACCTCCTACCCCCACCCTCCCATTTTTTTAATCGCGACCCTCCCATTTTTTAATCGCGATTTTAGTATTTTTGTATGAAAAAATTTAAGCGTCGTTCGAATTTAAAACAGAACGAAATTATTTATGTTGTTGAATGACAGATGGCGCTACGTCCGCCTCATCTAACTTTCATTTATATGGCAGAACAACGTTTGCTGGGTCAGCTGGTTTAATAATATAATACTTATCACTTCACGTTATATGTATTATGACAGTTATGAATTGCGAATTATCGCCTTTGTTATTAAAATTTTGTTTCCATGTTCTTTGAGTAAGCAATCATTAACGTACGACCGGATGCCATTTTCACAATCTTTCTCTAAGCTTTCTCTAATCACGAGAGAGTTAACAATAAAACCGAACGCCTATGAATACCTTGATGACCAACTCTTCAATACTGATCATCATTATTTGAATAGTCTCTCGCTGCACCTGCTCTACAAAAATCGTTTCACAACTTGGTGCACAAAACAAAACCCTCTCGTTTATAAAATACAAACCGAAAACTTGTTGTCAGTCACGGCACGCAATCGCTAACCTTTACCTCTTTGAGTGACGTGCCGATAAATTTATGACAAGTCCCCGCTCCCAGGGAGCAAAACAATGTGTGATATTCCGGGATATTGCACGAAATGAAGTGTTGGACGCACGACTCGGCGGCGGCCCAGGGAAATAATATCGCAGATCCTGACAGGCGACTGGCTCCCCGTATAATTCCTCATAATATTTGAATAAATTGTCTTGGCATTTCGGCGATTTCTCTGACAAGTGCGGGACGGGGGCGGACGGGGGATAAGAATCCGATTCCAGGTACGACTTGCGATGCTTTTTGATTACACTAAACAGTTTGAACACGTGCCAGCCTAAACATTTTGTTTCGTGAAACACTCTAAAATTGCATTCATCTATATTTGTTCAAATGGATTTATGTAAATCTTCTGTAGAATGAGCGAATTATGAAAATCTCGACAATTTGTCATTCTCTTAATATTTTCGCGCGTAGGAAGGAACAACGAAAAATGTTCATTACGACAAACGGTTTTGTAAAAACGTAATTGAATCATTTGTTTTGTTTAAAAGAAAGACAACAGCTTCCGTGATCGTGAGGTAAGGCTCTCGACTCACAATCGAAGGTCGCAAATTAATTTTATTTCATTAATTTGCATTATTTCACAATTAATTAATTCAAAATAATACATATTATATCTGCGGAACGTTTCTGAGTGGAAGATACTTTGAGTATCGCCCTGGTGTAAGACCACCATTCAGAATTGAAACGTGGCTTGAAATGACTTTAGCCGTATTTGGTGATCAGATCTGAATAGCCAGGTACTTCCCCACCTTTCTTTTAACTCATCTCCTTCCTCTCCCCACTTCCTTCAGCCTCAAAATATACCCTAATTGAGGATACCATAGTGTCACTGGCTTTTGAAGTAGGGAGTAGTTGGGACTCTTGTACGGTATGCACTTAATATCATTATACGCTGAAAGCGTTTTGGGTTTTATCTCGACGCATTAGATAACTAAGCTACTTATCAGTCAAATTATCGCTTAAATTACTTAAGCTTATTAATTATTGTGTTTAAAACCGTTTCAAATTAACAAAAATAATCCGTAAATTAAAAGGTACCTACCTAATTTATTTTGGTGTCGTTCGTAATAACATAATTATCGAATTTGAGAAAAATGGTGCGGAAAATACTCTAAAAATGTTATCATATGATAATTATGATTTAATTAAATGAAGACAATATTAACGAAATCTGGAAACAGAAAAATCAGAAAAAGATATGCTGAAATCTGGGACTCAAACCCAGGACCTTCGGCTTTTCGGGCCACAACTCTATCAACTGAGCTAATGTGTCCCTATCCGATTTGGTCATTTAAACTGCATCATGACTAAGAACTACCAATATTAGAATCTTCATTTTCTTAACGCACATTTTTATTAGCTTATATATGATAGCAAGATTCAACAAGAGCTAAATGCTGTCTAGGCCGTTGAATTGCAGGAGACCATATTTGTCCCAGCTCACATTATGTCTCATATAAATCGCTTTAACTTCCTTACTATCAAAGTGAGAAATATGCTTTGAACGGTACTAGAAAAGCAAAACACCACGCTTTATAGTCAAATCACGTTTTATTGTGACTATATTTCATACTTTCAAAATTATCGTCACAGCTAGTATTGTAGGGATCTACAGAGACGTCAAGATGCGGTGTGTAAGAGAGATGCAAGAATATGATTACTTTTTTCCTTTAGAGTAAAAATACCAACGTACATTGTGTATCTCATCTTTTTAAAAAGCTGCAGCATTAATTTGTGATAAGGAACGTATGTTTGTTGCCTTTTTTTGCCGTCACGGTACCGTAATCGTGGATCGTCACGGTAATAATAAAAGCACTCTATGCCTTACTAAAATTAGCGCCCCAGTTTCTCATTGACTTGAACCTATTGAATCTTTCATTTCATGGTTCATATTATGCGATTTTTTAGATCCGTTAGGAATATATGATGCGCAAGGGAATGAAAAGGTCGAGGATGCCCCAAAAATGCCAGGTCAGGTTAAGAATTGGCACAATTCATAAGAAGGCAGTGGCGTACATCGGTCTATTACCAAAAGTAAGCTGTGTGTAATTTTTTAAGCTCGGGTAGAATAAATTGTAAATAGAATATAGGAAAAAGGACCCCTAAAGCCGCCGCTACCCGAATTTCTACCGATATCTTGCATATCTCCGTTAAACACTTTCAGCCTTACTAAAAAAAAAACCACAGCACGATCGATAACCTGTGTTTTTGCAGCAACATCAATAAAACAAATTTACACTAAAACACGAAATATTACTAAAAATGAATTTCTCTCGAAAACACATTTTAAATTTGGCAACACTGCAATTTTTCAAAATTTTCTTTTTTTCATTCATAGCCGCTAGATGGTGATGGCATCGCGCCTGCAAATTTGTACTCTCTTGCCCGCGCAAAAAATAGCTGTTGGTTTTCATGCATGACGGGAATATTTTTAGTAAATATTGTGATTTTACTGAATGATTTCTATTATCGTGACCAATTCACTCTTCTATTCATGTAATTAATATGTTTGCCGTGTTATTTGTGTGGTTTTCAAGTTTTCAGTTTTATCAAGTTATTGCACAATAAAGAGTTCTTTAAGGTGAACTGTCAAAATATTGTTTTGGGTTACATAAAAGTTCAAATTAACGTTTTTAAATCTTTATTTTATGAGAATTTCTTAAAAGTGGTGTTTTTTTTTTAATATTAATATCTAATACATGTGGTGGTAAACTTATCAAAGAAATTAACATATTTAGTGGTGCAAGAAATGTGTTGAAATGTCAGAGATAATTTTAGGTTATTCTTTTGGCAATAAAAAAAACTTTGAATATTTTTATTCTATTCACGAGGAAAAAGTGAGGTGACAGTTTAATTCCAAATTCATTATATAAAAGGTCCGTATTTTTTTAATTTAATTTTTATTTTTTAATTTTGTTGTTTTAATTTCTGTACACTTCAATTAAAAATGTTTTGCTAAGAATTTTTTTACATTTTTTCCGTATTTTAATCTTCAATTATGGCAGTTTTTTAAAACTAAAGTGTATTTCAAATACACAAATCTAAAAGGTAATTTTATCTTGTTTTTAAAAATGGTATTTGTTTTTACGACACCTTCAAAAATAAGAAATATATAGAACATTCAAAATACTTTGGAAAATTCCAAATTTCATTCAAACACCATCACTAAAACAGAGATAAACTACCTTTCCAGGCTGTGCAAACAGTGTGTATTTTTTTTCCAAGAATTTTTTTTTAATTAGTAATGTTTTCACATCCACGGCCGTTTGTCAATTGAATAAAATATTCACGGGGTTTTTTAGTAAGGCCGTTTAAATTTTAAAGCTCTAAAAAAAATATATGTTATTCTGGAAGATAATATCTAGACATTCCCCGCGCCGAAATACAAATTATATAAAATTCCCACGATAGAAAAAAATCACAAGGTATGCTCCAAAAATTATCATAAACATGTTTGTATCAGTTATTTTACAAGTTATATGTATGAAAAAATTCACAGTGTTTCTTTAAATGCTGTTTAAGACAACCCCGCGAGAGTTTTGCTATATTTTAAACGATTCGTTTACTTAAAACAAAACTCGTTTTACTTAAACATTTGCACGATGTTCGCATCGATTTTGTCGCTTTAAATATTAGCGCGCTAATACATCGCTTTAACATTCGAAATTTCATATATCTCCATCTTTTCTTTTTGAGCCCGGATGCGGCGCCTAAATAAGTAAAAAAAATGTTTTTTTCTTCAAAGAACTCTCAATTCTTTACTCTCCCCACATATGGCACTGCAAAATATCATTTTGAATGATTGTTCTGAAACATTATTGAAACATGGTAGTGGTGTCATAAAAACCCGAATAAGTCAAAAAATGTTTTTTTAAGTGAATACCTCACAAGAATACCTCATAATTAAAAATAAATATTTTTTATGTCCCAAGAGTCTTAATTGCTCCCGTCTAGAGCCGGTGACACTATGGCACCCCAATTGGAAGGAAGGAGATGGGGTGGAGGAAGGTGGGAAAGTACCAGGCTAATCAGATTTAGTTACCAAACACGGCTAAAGCCATTTTTAGCTGCGTTTCAATTCGATACTAAGAGAACCTTCCACTCTGAAACGTGTCACAAATATACCGTATATTATTTTAAAGGATTTAATTGTGAAAACACAAACCAATCTAATAAATTTCATTTTCGCATGCTGGGAACTCGCACTTTTATTGTACAAATATGGCTACTATATATTTCACAGCTGTAGTGCAAGCGATAAGAGGATACATAACTGTGTTGTATTTCCTGCAAAGATTGATGATTCATTTGACCGTAGTAGTGTGAGGAAAGGCCAGTTGCAACATAACAGTCTCATCAAAGAAAAAAAAAATCTATTGATGAACTGTTATGACATAATTTATTTTCTCAAAATTTATTTCTAAAAATGTTTGGAAATCTTACTCAGTTTTTCCTTTTAGGCACAGCCATTTTTGATATCATTGCTTTGACAGCGATTTTTTTCCATATATGGATAGCATGCTACTGAAAGTAGATATGTATTAATATTGAATATAGATTATGTTTGAGTAAGAATGGAGTTTGTTAGTTTTTAGTTTTTTAATATATTCATCAGTTATTAAATTATAACGTTAAAAAAACAACTTTTTCGCCGTGGTCACGAGCGCAGTCTCAGGCAGCCCTGCAATAGTCGTACGAGAAGCCTCCACTGGAGTGATTGTGGTCGAAAAATGGACCACTTTTATTTTTCTGCGATTGATAGCGGTCCAAAATTGGACCACATTTTTCTACCATTTTTAAAACATTTATTGTATTTATTTAAAACATTTTCCCGGCTTTATCTATTATGTCGCAAAACCGAACTCCGTAGATTATTTTACAACGATGTTTAAAATATATATATATATTTTTATGTCAAATTTTTTATCACCTTTTTACGGTTATAATTAAGTCTTTTCGCCATGCACCTTTCATTATCAAGCATACCACAGAAAACATACAGAAATTGAAAATATTCTATGTTGACTAGAATAAGTACCCTTCACGTCAGTTTCAAACTAACAATCAACACTCAGGATTCGCGCGGCTATCAACTTTACGATTTTTTATATATATTTTTTATAAATCTTACAAATATGAGACAAACGTTAAAATGCAGGCTAATTCATTGGCTATTTTGCTCCATAATAGTTTTTTATATTTCCATGTGAAAATTCGAAGTTATGATTTGTTTAATGTTAAAATTTATTTATTTTACGTGGTCGCCCCAGTGGATAAGATGCCAGATACTCACGGGAACGTTGTTGAGCAACCAGGTGAGGTTGGCGGGCGGGTGCGCGGGAGGAGCCGTGCAGTGCGCCCGCAGTGTATCTCCAGCCATCACGCGCGTCTTCTCCGCCGTGATCACGGGCGCAGACTCAGGTAGCTCTGCAAAGAAACGAGGGAGGTCAATAAGTTCATCTGTTCCAAAAAAGTCAAGCCGCGTATGTGGCAAATACGAGGGCTGTCCGTAAAATAAGGTCTCCAAGGTGCCGAAGTCGCGAGAAACGATTTTACGCGCGATCCGGCAACACTGGCGTGGAGCCTTGTTCCTGGGACCTCACCATGCTACACTCTGCGAATCTTAGTCTCGGAGTGGCAGCCGTTCGCGACGGAGCCTCCGCGCGCCGCACCCGCCAGGTGTGAATTATTGTGTGTCCTGTAATTTGTATTTTGTACGCAAAAATATTATCCTTGAAGACATTCATTCTCAGCCGTATAAAGTGTACAGAAAACAGCGTATGAGCTCAAAAGGTTGGTTTAGAAGGTTTTGTCTCTAGTCACAATTGAATCCAAGAATTCCTCGCAATCGATGCCATAGCACTCAAGGAATTGGGGCTCCTTCAACCCGTTGTTGTTTGAGATCTTTGGTTACCATTTTTGGGATCCGCCTTCTTTGAAAATCTTCTGTCAAAATCTTGTCAATAGTGGTTTTACTGACATGGCCATTTGGCCATATCACAGAACTTTGATAAAACGAATTATAGAGCGTCATTCACACCTGGCGGGTGTGGCAGAAGTGTAGAATGGTGGGTATTGGCGTTGGGGAACCAGGCTTGGAGACCTTATTTTACGGACGACCATCGTATATAAAATTAATAAAGTTAAAATTAATAAAATAATATCCTAATCCGTCAGGCCAGCCCCCTTTCAATATAGTTTTTTCGACAAACTTAATTAAGTGCAAAGAAAGGGGTTCTCGAGAGTCGAGACCCTACTCGAAAGACAAGACAAAATATCCAGGGATCCATCGTAACAATATAAAAAAAAAAGTTCACTAACTGGACTGTCAAAAATCTTGCAAAAATACCTAATGATATTCGATTTAGATTTATTTCAATCAAATCTATGTATTTCAAAGATCATCACTGGCATGTTTGCCTGGATGGAGTCCCCCCTGATGGCCCTCTGGAGACTTGAGATGTGAAATATCCTCCTAATCTTATCCGTTTTATATCTTTTACAGTTTTATTTCTATCATTTTTCATGTTTATTTGTTTTTTATTTTATTTATTTATTATTTTTTTTAGTTTTTACCTCATCTTAATATTTGTCTTATTTTTTTGGTTGTTTCGAAAATTTGGAATCTTTTACAGTTTTATTTCTATCATTTTTCATGTTTATTTGTTTTTTATTTTATTTATGTATTGTTTTTTTTTACTTTTTACGTCATCTTAATATTTGTCTTATTTTTTTGGTTATTTCGAAAATTTGGAATGTTTTGCAGTGCACTACCCCTGCATGGAATAAACTATTGTTATGAAGACACTGTTACTACCCATTTTAATTTTTTTACAATGCTCCACACAGGAGGCCCTGAGAAAACAGGGCGTCAGTGGATCCAGGAGTGACGGATGTATGAATCTGTCCCTCCCACTGCGGTGCAAGGCGACGTTCCAAAAGAGTTCTGATTGAGAGGTCACAAGATCTCCCTCAACCAGCCTCTCCTGATCCGACCTGCCAGACAGCTGGTGAGCAGACTCATCCACCGCAAACTCACCCCTGAACTAGGGCACCGCTGCTAAGTCACCAAATGTAGCGAATCACTTGGGGACACCTTTGGCAGAGGTGTTGGTTGTCCAATAAAAGGTTCCTGGAGCGGCGGTAATTATACCCGCCTCCCAAAAACACCTATATAATACTTACTTACACTACTTAGTGAACAGTTTTTTTTTTCGCGATAATATTCATTTATTTTCTCTCCTCAAAATCATATTTTCAAAATGCTTGTTTTATTGAATGTTTTTTATTTTAATCCGTGTACATGATTATAAATTAATCACAGAAGGAATGATCTCGTACTTCTCATCTTTTGTGTTTCTTTCAAGTTTCGTGTCGAGGGGCGCGTATCACCAAAATTCTCTCAAACTCATAATTGAGTTTAGCAATTTATTTGAGAAAAGCAAACATCCGGAACAGATCATTCAATTGAAACTTTGTTTGTCTTTTTCTTTCTCACTTATTGTTTCTCTGAAACAAATTTGTTATAATTATGATTTCAAGAGAGACCTATGAAAACCCTAGCTACTGGGTGACTCGAAAATCTGGGATATTTAATATTTTCCGAGTTTATTTAACTTCTTTTAATAAAATATCGTGGTGTTTACTCCCTCCCAAAACGTGAAACTTTTGAAGATCCACGTTAACCTCTTCCCTTTCTCAAAAAGACCATCCACGCAGCATCCCCAAAGATGACATAGAATCTGAGAGAAATTAATCTGAGTAGTTAACATTAAAAAAAATTACTTTTTTGAAATAAAGAAAAAGAAAATATTGCACGATCAATAATTATTATGAAATAATTTTAACTTTGATATCTTGATTGGGGAGCATGATTTTTATCCCAGTATAGGTTGAGTACCAAGAGGACACAACCCAAAACATCAGTATCAGCTTACAGTACATACATACCAGGTTTCAAAGCCATGTACGGCATCTTCCTTTGGTTACAATTTACCTCTCGAACATCAGTACGGTAATCTGTTGCTAAATGTGATGTGGGATGTAACCAATATATTCGAGTTTATAAGCATGTTATAGGTAAAATATAAAATTAAATTATGTTGAAAAGACGACATTTGCACATTAAAAATAATGTCTGGTGGTATATTACTTATTATTGTTGTCTACCGCGAAATACCTTCGAGAAAATATCCCGATCAAGCGGCCACTGCCCGAGGGGGATTCCTATCCAGAAATAATAATACGACGGAAAGAGTTCGTTAGGGGGGAGGAGGTAGGTTGGAAGGAGATAAGGTGGAGAGGTTTGGGGGAGATGGGCCAGTGGGGGGCGGCTGGGTTGGGTCCAGAGGAACGAAATACTTCACGATCCATTATTGGAAAATAAATAAGCATCAGTGTAGTGTGTTTTGGCGCGGCGTGCCCGAGAATCCAGAATGGGACAGAATTTTTTTATATGAAAAAGGGTCGACGTCTATAATTTATGCGAATCCCCCACCCCGCGTCGTTCGCAATATCTAGCGTGGCTTTGTTCATTTTCTCCCTTTCCATGACGATCGTATCGGAAGTTGGAAAATGTAATCGCAACCGCACACATGTTATTTCAAATAACTCGACTTCTCTCACATTTCAAACGAGTCTCTACTTAAATTAATTTAATCCTCAAAAATATCTACTGTAAGTGAAAGGATAGGCTTTGGCTATTATTAATTATCATTTATGGTTTTCTAATGCGCTTTAAGTTGAAGAATATTTACCGCAAGCGGTGTTTACGCTTAAAACGAAGCACCTAGGTATTTGCTTTTATTTTTTTATTAAATAACTTTTTTTATTTAAAACAAGTTTTGTCTTCTTCGTGATTAAAACACCCCAGAGTGAGAGATTCCCTGGAATTTTCCAGGTGAGACAAAATGTCAGAATGGAAAGTCTTTTGAAGTAACTACTTTCCTCAAATAGAAAATCCCTCTCCATTTTAAATTGTTACGAGCATAATTTGTGTATGTGAAATGAATTGAAGTGAGTTATTTTCTAGTATATGTCTAAGTAAACTATTTCTTTAATAATTTAACCCCTCAGGGTTGGAGTTATATTTTTGATACTGCTCATAAAAATGCTGCTAAATGTCGGGGATTTCTTGAGAATTTCTGCATTTCAATAATATCACAATAATTTTATTATTTCTGAACGTATCCAAAAACTAAAAACTGTTTTAGAAAGATGATTAAATAAGCTTTCAAATTCTGTCATTAGAAGTAAGCATGTTATATTTGAAATATTAAAAGTTTGAATGCAAACATTATAAAGTTTTACCTAAAATATTGGTGAACGTATGACGTCATAAATCCGAATAAATTTATCTTTTTTGCGGATATCTATGGAACTCAAATGTAGTGAAGGGTTGTCTCTTTCTATCACTGTTTAGATCATATATCTCGACATTAGAGTAAGGGAGATAAAACGACTTTTATAAGACCAGATGAGCTATGGGTCAAGTTTACTTTATATCAAATAATTATTTGGCCCATATATGGGTCAAATTTACTTAAGAGGTTAATTTTATTTTATAGAATAACTATAGTTAATCATCCTTGAATAAGTCAGGCATGCGTCATACGTCATACATACGTCTGGTTCTGCTATTTCATCGTTAAAACAAACTTATGGGTCCGATTAGTTAAAGAAGCAGCACTAAACTCAATTGTACTCTAGTGAATTTACTGTTTTAATTTCTAAATCCCGACATTCTCGATTCCGCCACCACCTCAACATTAATTAAAGTTTTTTTTTTCATTTAGCGCAGAGGTTCCCAAAGTAGGTGCCGCGGAGCCCTGGGGTGCCACGGAGAGAGATCAGAGGTGCCGCAAGGCGCCTCTGATGTCTCTACTAAACATCAAAATTGATATGAATACAAACATTTTATGGAATGCAAAATATGTGGCTGGTCCGAGCTCTGGTCTCTCGACCGACAACAGCCTAAAAACAAAATAAGTTGTTCGGAAAAACGTATTTTGAAAGTTTGAAACATTTCCTATATAGCAACGCATAGCGGACATACATTCATACAAATATTTTTTTAAATTTTTTATATTTATATATGTAGTTAACAACCATAGATAGATATTAAGTTATGACTAAGGTGTCGTGAGAAATTTCAAATTTTCTAAGTGTGCCTCGGCTTGGAAATGTTTGGGAACCCCGGAATTTAGCGTAAGACTAATTATAGCCTAGCATCGTCTCGAAAAGAATGGCAAGGCTATGTATCAATGGATATTTTCCAAAATGCCTAAATTACGGGTGTCAAGTAAGAAATTTCATCTGTTATTTTTTACCCATTAAAGGATACACTTTTATCAGAATAACTTTTGTAGGTTTTACCCATCAATGACAATATTGAAGAAAATGATGATATTAATAAATCTAATCAAAACATGAAACTGAATAAATTACAGAATACTAAAATGGCAACGGTCGCAATTGGAAATCGAACCCGGGATTTCTTACACCGCCTTAACCAATTATTCCATTGGCACCTATTTTTTTTACGTCATTTTATCGATCTAATTTTGCAATGAATAGAGGTGTATATGATCACAAAATGGAACTAACGGATCGTGTAACCGAAATGTCAAATGTGATTTTCTTCAACTTTGATCCAACTAAAAACTTTGTGTTTTCCGTATATAAGACACAAAAAAAATCTTATAAGTAGATACACCTAAAATTAATTTCGAAATCAGATTTTGTTTCATTGAACGTTTGTAACTTAAATTGGACATGGTAAAACATGCTTCCTTTTGATCTAAATAATTAATTTATACATCCAGAATTGACAGTTTCATTTAACTAACTAAAACGTCATTTTTAAAATATATAATATACCAATATTCTATAGTATATACTATCAAAAATCCAATCAAAATCATGGGACACGTCAAAAACTCAATTTACACACCAATTTACAGGCGAAAATGCCCATATTATACATATTGTCTAATTAACGTAATGTAAAATAGATTTGCAAGAGAACCACACATGAGTCCGAATTGCTCCCAACAGTCTGGATCTAGTGAGATTACGGCATCCCCAATTAGGATACGTTGGGGGAGGCAAATGATATGGGAAAGAAGAAGATGGGAATGTACCTGGATATTCAGATCTGATCACCAAACACGAAAAAGCCATATCAAGCAACGTTTCAATTCTGTTGAATGTTGGTTTTTGACCAAGAAGATCTTCCACTCCGGAAAGTGCTGCTAATATAGTATTATAATATACATATTACTTTTGATTAATTGTTAAACAACAAAAACTAATTTTTAAAAATATATGGTGCATTTGAACCCGCGGTCTGCCGCAAAAACCGTCTGTAATTCATTTATGTACCTCTACGCCTGCGCCTGCCTCGACACAGAGACAGTCATCGAAAAACCTAATGTAAACATACTTTATATTGATAAATAAATAAAATGAATAAAAACATAAAATGTAAAAAAATTTGAAAATCTATCCATGAAAATATATCCGCTTTTATTTTAAATTACCAATAGTCTACTCGGTGGAAACTATTTTAATCAAATGATCGGAGAACCTTCAGCGAAGCAGACGTGGAGATTCGTGTAAACTGGTCGCTGTAATAATACTCTCCGCCCGGAGAAGTAACGAACCACATTTTTTGTTAGTTCACGAACATTCCCGATTTTTTTCACATCCTCGATTTCACAATAATACCCGGAAACACCATTAGTCACATAACTCTAACTATTGTAGGAATTCCTCTCCCTCCTCCTTCTGCTATCCCCCCCCCCCCCCCCCCCCCTCCTCCCCACCAAACCCTTCACACCCATTATCCCCTCACCCGAATAGCGGGTTTGCCATTGGTTGAGCGCCTTTCAAGAGGTTTCCATTCGCCTCCCGACATACTGGGTTCTAGGTACTGGGTACTGGGGCTGCTGTTTGGTTAAAGATAAGTTATATCTATGTACTTGTTCGTACATAGATATAACTTATCCACAATAAATTCAATGAAAAACACTTCATACAATCCATTATCTATAAAAATAATACCACTCAATGTTGTGGGATTTTGGTTATCCAAAGAAAATACTTCATAAAATATAAGCAGAACTCCCCGGCGCAGGAAAGGAGGAGACGAAGATCTGGGAAGGCAAAAGGTATAATGGGGTGGTTAGAAATCTAGGGTTCTGTTTGACCAAGAGAGAGGGACGAATGAATACATCCCACCCGGCTTTAGAGAGTATCGGTATACCTGAGCCGGCTCGCCACGCAATGGGCGGGCAGACACCCACGCCGCCAAGACCTAGCCAAACCTCACCCCATGAACCCGGTAATCCCTACTAAGTCACTTTTAGTTTTGTAATAAAATTATACAAACTCTGGCCGCCACAATCTTCTTAATATAAATAGCTGAATGAATCCAACGTTGTTCGGGGTTAGGAAAGGTTTGGAGTAAAGTTTTGAGGTTGTGAATTCTGTTAAACTTGTTGTAGTTTTAAAGTGGAAATAATAATATTGTAATGATTTTAAAAAGTCAAATTTTGTAGGTATTTTTTTTATTTTTTTTTATTTTAAAGAAAAACAAACATTCCCGGGTTACGAATAACCCAACAATGTTTGAAAATCTCCTACTACCACCACAGAAAGCCGAAAATGTTGCTTGTGTTGTGATGGAGGACTTAGCCAGCCGAGGAATCGAACATGCGACGCCCGGTTGGGACCCAAGCGATTTGATTCACTTCATCATGCCACGTCTTCTTCGGGTGTCCCCGATACTTTTTACCATTCACTTTCACGGCATACATTCTGCTGACACACCT
This sequence comes from Limnephilus lunatus, assembly GCA_917563855.2. Taxonomy (NCBI): domain Eukaryota; kingdom Metazoa; phylum Arthropoda; class Insecta; order Trichoptera; family Limnephilidae; genus Limnephilus; species Limnephilus lunatus. The sequence continues at coordinate 63,534,762 of OU830597.1, read as the reverse complement.
TTCTTTATTCACATGAGCCTCATTTTACCACACGTATGATTTGATTCAACACAATTTTTCGAATTCGGATGGAGACAGTAATGATCCTCTTATTCTGAACATCAATTTTACAAAATTTCTTCACGATATATCATAATTATGCTTTCAGGGATTGGAATAGAGGAAGAGGGTAATTTTTTGAAATCTGGTGTAAACAAGGACCATCCCCTTGTTTCGAGGGGAAAGTTTCATCAATCGCGGAAAAAAACAGCTGATTTACATAAAAGCAAAACCACACCGCCGCACCAGGGGATTTTTATATACGAGTAGATTAGATAGAAATAAAAATTCATAGAGTATTATCAAAATGTTGCTTTAAGGGGTAGGAAACGAGGGTGGAGGTATTTTTTCGGGATTCAATGTAGACAGTGACAATCTCTTATTTTGAAGGTCAAGTGGGCCAGTTTTAATCGATCTCGGAAATAATTTTTTTTTAAAAACAAAACCACATTGATACTCTTTCATATATATGGCAGAGATATATAGCTGATGGTTCCATGACATTTGATCCGCCGAAAATTGGTCCCCCGGAGTAGTTATATGCAATGTGCAATCGCTCTAGGGAAAATACGTTTGACATAATTACACCAAATACAATTAAGTGACCCCGTAGGGACGTGTGTGAGAGGATGTACCGCCGAATAACAAAATGATAAAACTTATTTTCATTCAAATGCATCCAGGAAAAATCTGATTCTCTATTAACTTATGTACTAGCGCATAAATACAAAAAAAATCGACACTGTGTATTAATTCCTTTGAAATTCATACCAACTTATTATTAAGGTTATTTTTGAAGTCGAACTGAAAATCTTTTACGTTATAAATTATTATTATTTTTATGTTTTCATGTTATGGGTATAAAAAATTCACAGTGTTTCTTTAATAGCTATTTTAAGATATTTGCCTACATATTTTTGCTCAATTTTAAACGAATCGTGTTTTATAACATATTTTCACAATTTTAGCTTAGTTATTATCGTTTGTTTGAATATAAGCGCGCTCCCTCTAACATTCATATTTACATAGGTGTCTCCTTTTGATACCAACTTCTTCTTCTTTTTAAACGCTTACTAAGGAGCCTTAAGGGGTTGGAAAAATTGTTTTCGAAATTGTTTTTAAGAGAAAAATATAGACAGCGATCTTCCCCTTATTTTCAAGATCTAGTGTTCATCATTCATCGACCTCAGAAAAAATGGAAGATTTGTGTACAATTCAAACCCACGCCGCCCGCCCGCCACAGACAAAGAACTTTACATATTAGAAGAATATTATGTGTGGATGGTCCAAAACACTGCTCTGTTTCTCATAAAATATTTAATGGCTTGTAAGTACCTACCTAATATTATTTTTGACAATTTTTTTAATGATATTTAATTACCTAAGTGGACAGACGTAAATTAGCAACGAGTTTTCAATGTCATATTGAATGTATTCGGCGATTTACAGCAATTAGTTAAATTTTTAATAACTGTGTGTCCCATCCATTTCGAATAATGTACCTATGTACAGTCCTACATCACCATAAAAACTATTTTTCTTGAAGTAATTAAGTTGCTGCAAGAAATCGAATTAATTCGAGATTGACGAAATCATACTACGGAATGTCAGCACAAGAGAAAAACTCATTTAATGTGCACAAATATCTGACATCATATATTCAGACTCTCAAAAACTTATCTTGCTCACACCACTCTTTTGAATTGAAACTTCTTTAGTCCCGTTGTGGTTTAAATTCGGATGAAACGGAAATGACGCATTACAGCACCTGCGAAGCATCAAACTGCGCTCATGATTATGATGTCACTTTTCAAGGCTCCTATTCGTTAAGTAATGAAACGAAAATGACGCTAGGTCTGCCCTCACTGGCCGCTTTGATTATGACCTCATTTTTCAAGGCTCCTATTGGTTGAGATTGTTTTGGTAAAGTTTCGCTTCTACCGCGCGTGAACTGCACTGTATTTTTTCTTTCCCACGCTAACAAGAAAACTTTTAATGCTATCTTAGATAACTTTTGCACTATCACTACCAAAAAAGTTATTTACTTTTCACACAGATCGGAAACAAATTAAGGTACAGTGAAGTACAATAAGGTATAATGAAGTACAGGTACAATGAAGTATAATGAAGTACAGTGAGGTACAATAGTAAAAAAAAGAACAGGTTTGTAAGCGCAGGGTTCTGGACTTCAGTTCACCGAAAGTCAAGAGTAGGTAGGTACATTATTATTTATTACCTGCCGAAAGACGATCGGTTGTAATTACATTGCATTAGCAATTACCCTCATGGCCTATTTCATGGTCGTGTTTTGGGTTGCTGTGTAGGGGATCTTTTTAAGTAAGGTAGGAGAGGAAGATCTTTGAACGAAAAGGGTTTAATGGGTGGGTAGGAATCTGGGGGTCAGTCAATCCATCCATATGCGATGCAAGGCGTTTGATTGAAAGAGTCCGGCTGAAGATGTAAAAATGTCTCCCTTAATCAGCCTCCCCCGACCCAGCCCGCCATACACCGGGTGGGCAGATGCATCCGCCATCAAGACCTGGACAAACCTCTCCCCATTAACCCGGGTACCCCTGCGAAGTCACCAAACGTAATGAATCACTTAGAGTGACATATCGCAAAGGTGTTGGTTATCCAATGATGGTTCTTGGAGTGACGGTACCCATACCCACCTCCCAAATTGAATGTAATATATGTTGTATGTTTTATGCGGCTGTGGATATCGAAGGACCTTAAATTGTGTTTTTATGTGTTTTAACCACTGCACAAGTAGAAAAAATAAACTTAAAGGAAAGGAGAAAAAGGACTGTGGAAACTTGTGGCGCTCTCTGCTATCTTAGTTAGGATTATTATTATTAATATTAAAAACGTTAGTTTATCAATTAAAAATAATGATTATTATACACTGGTATGACTTTATTAGTCGCGGTTACTTGTGGTATGCGGGATTCGGTTCGCGGATGCGGTAAGCGGTATGCGGAAGGTTAATGCGGAGATGTTTAGGCGGTGAAGATCGATTCATGACTGATGTGGGTAAGAAAAATGACAGATATATAGTGATGGGTAGGAAGAAACATGTGACAATACTAACCACAAGCACAGGTTCTATGGTGTATAGATGAATGTAAGTAAGTGTAGCTATGTATTGTGTAAATGCCCAACCAGTAATTTTACATCATTTACGTTTCTCTAGACACGTAGAAACATTATTGGTAAATATATATTGTCTTTTTACAGGCATGACTCCTGCAATAGTCGAGTTGAAAACTGACAGGAACTTTAGTCAAACAATTGACTCTTGCAATAGTCGAGTTGAAAACTGACAGGAACTTAGGACTAGTAACAGGACTAGTCAAACAATTATATCAGAGCCTAGTTATCTTCGTTGCCCCCTGTTTTCCCTTAAATGCCCCTCTTTTCCACCCCCAGGGGGGCACATAACCTACTTTGGAAATCACTCATCGATCCGATTTCATTTATGCAACAAAAACAGAGGCTCGGGCTCTTGGTGTGGGGAGTATGTATTATGTAATTGTCCGATGGTGCAAATTGTGTCAACGTATTTTGAATTGGTCCAGCAAAATGGCCACTCGGCTGCCAGTTTTTATCCAAAAATTACCAATTTAAATATCAAATTACCATTAATCTTCTGCGATTGAATTTAATTTCACATAATAGAAATTTCTCAAATCTGGAAGACACAAACTGATTCTGAAATGATTTATGGTGCTTTTCCGATCATTTATCAGAATTATTTTTGTTGCTTATTTGCTAGGTTTATATTGAAATTTATATTAAATCCAATTACGATGGAGATTTCAAAACTACGTTATGAAAAATTACGAATTCATTTATATTGATGGGGATGACTGCAGTCGATTGTAACATATTGAAAAAGGTTTTATAGGACCTAGGATGTCACGAATGTCAAACATAATTGTTTGTCTAAATCTTGCAAAAAATTTTGCAAGACTGCGATTATTTAATTATTTTTTTTTTTTAAATCGGGTAAAATTAAATGGAAATTGGAACAATCCCCTTTGTCACAATTAACACACTAACGCGGTCAATAGGCCACTTGCATCACATTTAAAAAAAAAAAAATCCGGTTAAGGCAAATATTCTAAGACATTACGTATTTTTTATATATTTTTTACCGTATTTTTGAAGACCTGGCAATTTTTTGAAAATTTCTATCAGAAAAATCAGACCATTACTTATAAACCGGAAATACGGGACATAATTTTATGTGTACGAAAAAACGATAATTAGATAGCCAAAAATCATTTAAAAAAAATAACGTTTTCCACACGAATTGCAATAAATTGTACGGGGTTCTCTTCGTAACATCTGTAAAAACACCGCCATCTTTATCAAAAAATCAAACCAAAGGATAAGTTCGCATAGAACAAACAATAAATCTAGTGAACGTTAAACGAAAATTCAAAAATTCGTCGGAAATCAAAGTGTTGCCATATAAAAAAAAATTAATCAGTGTGGAATTTTACAAAATTAAGGGAACATAATCGGAGACGGGACATTTTCATGTAGTGACGTCACGAGCTCAAATAATGGATTTATTTATTTAAAAATAAGAAAAACCATACATTTCTTTAAATTTTTACTAACATTTTCGTAATCTTAGTAAAAAAATCTATCCACACGAATTTTTCCAAGTCGTTATGAAATCCATGCAAGTGGCCTATTGAACCACCATATGTGGATAATTGTAACATCATTTTACTTAATAACTGTTTTTTAAAATTCTTGTTTTTTGGGTTTATACCGCACAATAGTCCCAACTACTCCCAACCTTCTATAGCCAGTGAGACTATTGGTATCCCCAATTGGTGTTTTATGTGAGGCTGAAGGAAGTGGGGATGGGAAGTAGATGGAGTAGAGGAAGGTGTAGAAGTATATGACTATTCAGATCTAGTCACCAAACATGGCCAAAGCCATTTCAAACAACTTTTCAATTCTGAATGGTGGTTCTACACCAGGGCGATACTAAGAGTATCGATTTCGATCGTTCCAAAAAGACTTTTGCATTTGTTTACTACATGGCTAAGTTTCAACTATATTTTATGTGAATCATTTTTAAATATAATTGTGTTTAATCGAAATAAACAATTAACATATATTGCATGATCAAAGAAACGTTCTGAAATAAAAATTTTATTAACCTGGAAATTCCGGAATAAGCTAAACAAATTTCGCAGTACCGGAGGTCAGCGGTCGAGAGTACTTGACAGGTAAAAAACTTTATGCTAAATATTAAAGATTCTCTTAAAACAGTTTTATTTATTTTTATGTTAAAAGAAATTTTCTTCCGATAATTAAACTACGGGTCTTCCGAATTCTAAGAATTTGTCAATAAAATTTTAAAATTTAATAACTCTGTAGTCCTTTTCTCTAATTTTATTTTATTTGTAGCAAGACAAACATTCCTAGGTTACGAACAACCTGACAATATTTTAAGCACTCCAAACATCATTATAAGCATAAGATATTTCTTATGAAATGTTGCAGGACTTAGACAGCAGAGGAGTCACTGTCCGATCTATTCTAGCCCGTTAGGCCTCTGGAATTTTCTGTCAGGTCAAAAAATTTCCGCTGCGCAATAAAATCCAAATAATTGGAGCATTTCTGAATTTATCCAAAAATTGTTTTTGAAAGGTGATGAAATACGCTTTCAATTTTTATTATTAGAAATAAACATATTTCTTTTTAAAGATATATTTTTTAATGCAAACAAAAAAAAGTTTTTAAAGTGGTTTATATTAAAGTGGCTTATCTTACATGTTTTCTAACTAAAATTTCTGAATTTTCTGTCTAAAATTACGAAAACAAAAGAAAAGCACACACATATTTTAATAGATAAATCTATTATAAATGTTACCGTAACCTCATTTATTTTTCGTTTCATTAAAAAAAATCATATTTTTCTCTAAAATTGCGGTTTCATGGAGATTAATTTGTATATTTATATTTACTTTATTTATTATTATTTACCAGCCTCTGTGTTTCCTCCCTCCTCCAACGTGGGTCTCTTCAAGACCCATGTTCACTCCTTCCTTTCCTCAAAAAGACCCTCCATACAGCATACTCAAAGATGACACAGGCATAGAAAATAATTTCCCTCAGGGCCTCCTGTGTGGAGTCAATGAAAAAAAAAATAATTTTAAAGCCTTGAAGGCTTTTACAACATCACGTTATTATAGATACACAAGTCATTCAGGAGTACAATTATAAGCATGTAGTATATAACATAATAAACATAATAACACCCCCCCATTAACACAAGCCCTGGTTATTTATGGGGATAAATCAAATATGTATACATATTATGTAATTAATTATAGTATAAAATTAACTGTAATTTATGTATATTTTACTTCATAAAACAAAAAAAATAAGCAGAAATAAAAAGAAATAACAATAAAAATAATATTAGAAGAAAAATTATAAAATTTACATAAGAATTTTAGAAATTTCTGTTATAAACTTAGGTAAGGAATAAATGAAAATATCAACCGAACTGAATTTATTTCCAAGCCTATGTGGTCTTTGGATTAAGGAGTTATTGAAATAGTTAGTTTTAGACGGATAAACAAAGAACAGCTCTGGAAGTCTCGTGTCACTATTTGGTACTCGGAATGTTATTAGTTTTGTTAAGTGAATATATCGAATTTAAAAAAATTAAATTAATAAAAAAAAAAATTAAATAAAACAAATGTAATTATATTTAAATTAAATTAAATTTAAATTTAAATTTAAATTTAAAAATCATAATTAATTTCTTGAATATAAAGCGTGGTGTTTTCTCTTCCTTACTCCATTTAGATCATACTTCTCATCATGACAGTAAGGGAGATAAAACGATTTCTATGAGGCCTATGTGAGATGTTCCGAAAAGCGAACAAATTAGCCTGTAGGACAAGTAATATTTATAAGTATAAATAGGTTGTTCTGGAATGATTCCAAGCATTTAATTAGTATTAACTTTGTCACTACAGCCGTTAAAGAAATAGTGTCGTCGCCTGGAGCACCAAAAGTATGGATTTAATAAAACGGAATTTGTGCCGTACATTAATCAAATTCTCAAGTGACAGATTCATTTGCAATTTTGACACAAGACTGTGCTTATTAAATTTGCGCGAAATTTTCCCGCTTCTGAAAATAAGATCTAAGGCAATAAAACACAATCTCCTGTTATATTAACACAAATAAAATTATGTGTAGGCATAAAATGTGTACATGCCAACAAATACATCAAAAGAAATGAAAAAAATACGTAAAGATACCCTAAATTGAAACGTGAAAAAGAAAAATGTTGAACGTTCAACGTTACAGTGTTCAAGGTGCTCAAAAACGCCAGACGAAAACTCAATACCAATAGTCATTTAGGGTGATTAAGTAAAGGCAAATAAATAAAATAAATATAATAAATAATAAACATAACTTTTTCCGAAATTTCAACTTTTTTTCCCAGTTTTTTATTTATTTTTTTTATTTATCTATATAAAGTATATTTACATTGGGTTTTTCATTGCCTGTCTCACCAGGATATTTTGAGGTTGAATTAAAAAGGCATGCCTACTAAAAATTCTAAATCAGATTAAAAAAAACTTTCAAGGGTTCGAAAACTCCGAAACGTTAAATTGTTAATAGTAACCATCCAACAACAGATTTAATTCAAGTTTTACTAAAAAAATCCCACTTCGGACTCAATATACACATACCACGAAATCTACTGTAAATGTGAAGTAGATTCACCAGTTTCACGCTTGTACCTACTACGAGTTTTCAGACACCGTATAACACCGTAAATCGATATCTAGTTGAATTGATGGACTTAATATATAAATTCATTATTATTTTTTAATTGGTAAACTAATGTTTTAAGACAAGATTTTTATGCATAGCACAAAGACAAAAAATGTAGACATAATTTGTCTAGACGCCATCTAGTGGGAGTGTTAGCACTTATAATGCCTTTCTCACAAAAAATAAAGTTGGTTGTTTTCAGGTGAAAAGTGTAATACCTAAGCAGTAATTGTTGAAAAAAACACTAGTATATATTGAATTATTTGGCGGGTGGGAGATAAGCCGACGTAGCTCAGTGGTAGAGCAGTTGACCGGATATCAGAAGGACGTGGGCTCAAGTCCCGTCGGCGGCATTTATCTTTTCTCGGGAGATTTTTTCAATGTTGATGAGTGTTTCAGGCTAATAATTATTGCTTATAATAATCTAAATACAATCATTTTGCAATTATTTTGATTGAATATCCTAATTTAATACATTTTGGAACTAACCGACATCCTTTTATTGTTTTTGTCCATCATCTTTCAGATCAGATCATTTTTCTTAATTATCGTTGACGCTACAACCCCTGGGGAGTCCTTGCCGCATCCACTCCTGCTGGTATCCCGCTGTCTCCCTCTGGTTTTTTCACCCAGTGATATACCCTCATATTATCCTAGAATAAACTGGGGGAGTGAGTACTGGGAGACTTTCTCTGTCAATTTTCACTGCGGTTTGTATCTGTTCGCTTGTATGGAATGCAAGATCAAGAGTCCTATTTAAAAATAGGCATACCACAATGCTACCAGGATTGCCGATAAACACTTTTTTTAAATTATTATTGTAGATCTGAAGAAGATTTTAAGCATTAAAATTTCCCTTTTTAGCTTTAAGAGGGTATAACCAGAGAAAACCGGAAATACGTCCTTTTTAAATGAAATTTTAGACGTATCGACTCTTTTCCACAAAAGGTTATATATTGATTTCCAAATAACATTCTTGTATCTAGTAAACGCATGCTTTAAATTTGAAGAAAAAATGTTTATTTTTAGTATAATAAGGTTACACCATAGTTCGTTGGCAAATTTGTTAAATTTTCAAACGAAAAATCTTATCTTTCGAGACATATTTCATATCATGTAATCATGCATTATTGTAAATCAATACAATCTTATCTTTCGAGACATATTTCATATCATGTAATCATGCATTATTGTAAATCAATACAATCTTATCTTTCGAGACATATTTCATATCATGTAATCATGCATTATTGTAAATCAATACAATCTTATCTTTCGAGACATATTTCATATCATGTAATCATGCATTATTGTAAATCAATAGTTATCTAGTAAGCGAATGTTTAAAATTTTTTATTTTTGTTCAAATAAGATCATTAAAAAAAACACTTATTTATGACGAAAATTTCTCTATTTTGTATTTACGGTGATATTGGTAGTGATTTTTAATTTATCTATTTACGGTGTTACAAATTAATATATTTAAAAAAAAACACATATAAATTTGTTGTAGACCACTTTTATTTTATAAACACTCTACCGGTTTCAGAAGCACCCTTCCTTCATCAGGAGAATATTATGATGAAGGAAGGGTGCTTCTGAAACCGGTAGAGTCTTTATAAAATAAAAGTGGTCTGCAACAAATTTATGTGTTTTTATTGTAAATTGCAGGCGAGCCACAAAGTTAATGCTTTTTACAAATATGTAATAGATTTCAGATTTTTTTTCACATTCATTTTGCTTAGACGTTGTTGAAAAATTATAAATACTTATATTAAATAATAATTACAAAAAGTACATCATTTTAATACACTCCTTTCAGCATTTTTGGATGTAGGTATAAATTAAAGCAAATTTGGAATGAAATATAATCGATATTGAGTTATAATTTTATAAAGCTGGTACGGAGAATAATTAATCTTTCTCACTGGAACCGCCCTGTACGATTGTAAGAACATCTTTCGACGAAATTTGGATTAAAGGCCCTTAAAACTTCTGTATAAATTTGAACAAAAGTTATGAAATTTTAAATAAAAGATAAAGAATTATGAATAAATTGTACAGCGCCCTTGAGGTGATTTTTCACAAAAACGGCGCTCTATAAATTATCCAATTATTATTATTATTAAAGTTAATCGCTCTAGCATCTCCTTGCGAATAGGGTTTGCTTGTTAAATATTGAGCTCCAATATAAGACAAGTGCATACAGACATAAAAAATCGATGTGTAGTTGAACATAACTATGCGCAATGCGCACACTGAATTTCGTCGTTTATGTCAATACGAACTAAGTTACTAAAATCGTAACTATATTAAATTGATTCTTGCATGTGTAGTATTGTAGCGGAAAGTTCCACAAATAACAATTATTTACCGTTGCAAGGAAACTCAAAATTTAAAAAAAAAATCATTAATTTACAAAAATAAAACATAAAATGTTTAAAGTAATAATTATTCAAGTTTATAAGTACATCCTATTTCTTATTTTTTTCAATCTTTTAAACGATAAGTTAAAAGGGTTCGTTTTGCATATTAATAATCTTATCAACTAACAAACTGTCTATTAATGGTCTTACTAACTACACGTGCTACATTGTAAATGTAAAGCGATTTTTTTTACATTAACTCCACACAATAGGCCCTTAGCAAAATAATTTCCCTCAGGGCCTATGTCATCTTTGAAGATCTTTGAAGGAGTGAACATGAGTCTTGAAGAGACCCATTTTGTAAGAGGGAGTAAACACAGAGGCTTGCAAATCATACCACAGCCGAGCTGTTGAACTCAATAACGAGTCGTAGAAAGGAGCCGTTCTCATGTGACTAATGTCAACCGTGTATATATGTTGGGCTGGTGTTTGGCGTGTTTACCGACTATTCACCGGTGCCGAGGGGATCAATGACGCTAGTTCCTCGGAGCATCTTCCAGTGTAATACCGGTAGAACAAGGACAGCATTCCCACCTGACGCCTGTGCTCTAAAAATTGTTTGGTAGTTGTTATAAAAAGGTTCTTTAAAAATAAGGAGGGAAAAAAATAGGCCACTTGCATGGATCTCATAACGACTTGGAAAAAATCGTGTGGATAGATTTTTTTACCAATATTACGAAAATGTTGGTAAAAATTTTAAGAAATGTATAGCTTTTCTTATTTTTAAATAAATGAATTCATTATTTGAGCTCGTGACGTCACTACATGAAAATGTCCCGTCTCCGATTATGTTCCCTTAATTTTGTAAAATTCCACACTGATTATTTTTTTTTATATGGCAACACTTTGATTTCCGGCGAATTTTTGAATTTGCGTTTAACGTTCACTCGATTTATTGTTTGTTCTATGCGAACTTATCCTTTGGTTTGATTTTTTAAATAAAGATGGCGGTATTTTTACAGATGTTACGAAGAGAACCCCGTACAATTTATTGCTATTCGTGTGGAAAACGTTCTTTTTTTTAAAATGATTTTCGGCTATGTAATTATCGTTTTTTCGCACACATAAAATTATGTCCCGAATTTCCGGTTTAAAAAAAAGGGTCTGATTTTTCGGATTGAAATTTTCAAAAAATCGCTAGGGTTTCAAAAATACGATTAAAAAAAAAAAAAACGGAATATCTTAGAATATTTGCCTTAACCGGATTTTTTTTTTTAAATGTGATGCAAGTGGCCTATTGTAACGGTGTAAATGTCGATATTATAAAGTGTGAATTAATCTAACCTAAATCACGTTTCTTAATTTAAACGGTTTACTTCTGCAAGTACTTGAGTACTTACTGTTATTTAAAGATCGCCACGCACCCAATATATTGCGGGATAAGAAGGAAAGTAGTGGAACGGGTGTACCAAAGTAGTTCGAAAAACTTTTTTGAAATTTTCAAAATTATCGGTATACACAAATACATTCAAACGTGTCACCTCTGAAATGGTTTGCCTGTAAATGAGGTTTTTGCAAAAAGTTATCAGATTTTTTTTGGTAACATTTTTTTTCTTAGTATAACTGAATAACGACAAGTTACAGGGGAAGTTGGTATATCACAATTAGATACTTCCTAACTTTCCTCCACCCCGTCTCCTAATCCCATTGACTGCAGGTAGCTAGAAATCTTGTGCTCTTATGACAGACTCCGTCGTTGAGCGGTTACGATCCGTGGCTATGAATCCGAAGATCGCAGATTTAAATCCCGGCGTGCCCATGTAAATTCTTGTGGCACCTTCCAAAGTGGTAGATACTTTCAGTTTCCCTTGGTGCAAGACCACCATTCAAAATCGAAAAGATGCTTGAAATGGCTTTATCCGTGTTATGGTGTCCAGATCTGAATATCCAGGTACTTCCATACCTGCCTATTTCTCATCGCCTTCCTCTCCCTACTACCTTCGGCCTCATAATATGATCACGACTCCAGACGGTTGGGACTCTTGTGCGGTGCTCACATATAAATAAAAATAATTACCTGATGTTTATTTATGGAATTCAAGAAACATTTTTCGTACAATTTAATCCGGCAGAAAACAAAGCGAAAATAAAATTCAGAAAAATATTTACATTGTAATCAGAATATTGAAATAAGATAATAAACCCTGAAACACTTTTGTAAAATGGTTCTCTAACAATATACATTTTATTGTATTGTATTTTTAAGACGAAGAAAAATCACTTTTAGATGCGTTTTACCACGAACAGAACAAATTACGAGCAACTTACATTTGCAAGTAATATTACATTAGTACAATGCATGAACGATAACTAAACAACATTGAGGTCTGGTAGAACAGAAAACGATAGAAAAGGCGTTATGTTAAATGTTCAATATTTCCATAAAATAAATACACTAATGGAAATGTTACGCGGCGGTAAAGCATTTCCCAACACAAATCGCGCTTTATGCTAATTTGGCGAGAAAAAAACAAGTCAACTATCGCGCCAGGAAAAGTTGGCATTTATCTGAGAGTCCCTCCCTTCGAGCTCACTTATCGTATGAATACGTAATGGCTGTATCTCCATTTGGCTGTCTACTAAAATATCTGCCATTAAGCCTAAACGTCCGGAGAACAAGTAAAGCATCCATTTAGTCGGGAAAGACAACGATTGATGTTTACAAGTAATTGGATCCTCAGAGCCCCACGATAGCTTCCAAACTATCGTAACTTGTGAAATGAGATTTTTTATCTTTTCTTACTTTTATTTGACATTTTTCATTGTAAATAGTTATCAAACATATGTAAATAGATATCATACAATGCGTTAAAAAAAGGGCAAACGGAGTATATTATGAAGTTTGGTGCTTGTTTACAGGCTCGCAGCCGATGACTACGGGAGAATGCCAACATCTCCGGCCTGAGCCATTGGTATTCTTGTGACGGCACGACAACGTCACAAAAAAATTACGTTTTTTTATCACATACATGCAACAACTCTTTCATTACCACTAAATAATAGTCAGATAAACGATGTGCTCATGTCTGCTTCCCCCAAAGAAGAAATTTAATTATTATCATACATTTCCCTCGCCCGTGTTAAAGAAATGAGATGTTGCGTACCACGGTCGCCGTGCCGTTGCCGTGGGAATTTTAAAAGCAGCTAATGAGAGCTTTTAGTATTCCTACGGCGACGCCACGCAACGGCACAAAAAAGTTAACAAAGGCGTTAATTTTCACAATAATTCTGCTGCTCTTTCTTACACACTAATAAATAATAACGAGACAAACGATGTACATACATATGTCTGCTTCCTACAAAGGAAAAGAAATAATTTTCTTGCAACTCCCTCACTCGTAATCAAGAAAGGAGATGCCGCGTTCCATTGTCGTCGCCGTGCCATTGCCGTCGCCATTCCGTTGCTGTGGTAAATTTAAAAGCAGTTATTCTCCTTTCCACATTTTGTGACGTTGACTAAGAACAGAATCATTAAATATGGGGTGAATAAAATGATATGAAATTCAGATGTAACTGGCATCCAATAGGCCACTTGTATGGATTTCATAACGACTTGGAAAAAATCGTATGGATAGATTTTTTTAGTAAGATAACGAAAATGTTAGTAAAAAATTTTAGAAATGTATAGTTTTTTTTTATTTTTAAATGAATAAATCCATTATTATAGCTCGTGACGTCACTACATGAAAATTTCCCGTCTCCGATTATGTTCCCTTAATTTTGTAAAATTCCACACTTAGAATTATATTAACACTTTGATTTCCGGCGAATTTTTGAATTTGCGTTTAACGTTCACTAGATTTATTGTTTGTTCGATTCGAACTTTGGTTTGATTTTTTGATAAAGATGGCGGTGTTTTAACAGATGTTACGAAGAGAACCCCGTACAATTTATTGCTATTCGTTTGGAAAACGTTATTTTTTTAAAATGATTTTCGGCTATGTAATTATCGTTTTTTCGCACCCATAAAATTGTCCCGTCTTTCCGGTTTACAAAAATGTCTGATTTTTCGGATTGAAATTTTCAAAAAATCGCCAGTGTTTCAAAAATAAGATTTTTTAAAAAAATACAGAGTGTCTTAGAATATTTTCCTAAACCGGAATTGTTTTTTTAAATGTGATGCAAGTGGCCTATTGTGATTAGTTGACAAAAATAACAACATGACAGTTGTATTTTTCTGTTATTCAAAAATGGTTTAAAAGCTGAAACCAACATTTTTAAATGACAATGTGGCATTTGAATTTCTGCGCTTCCCAACTGAAGCTTTACGCCGGAATTTCTATATTTACGGGACGCACTATATTCAATCCATTTTTTTTGTCACATTTGATTTTCATGTTTCTCTCTGGGAAATAAATAAGGTTAAATCATTAGCACTCACTCTAGTATTTAATTCTACCCTGGATATATAAAATTATGAAATATGTGTCCGAAATCATTTAAATTCACTTAACAGTATTATACAGCAACAAGGGATAAAATTTGTATTTTTTTCAATTGACTATTTCAACAGAGCACATTTACTTTTAAGCTGCCAACTCACTGATTGAACTTCCACTGGCCACTATGCCTGGATATCGCGTGCCTAGCGGTTAGGAATATCTCCAGAAAATTCACCCGTAAAAAGGAATCCACCAAAGACATACTCGTAATATAATGTAACCTCCCCTGAGGCTTGAGTTGAGGTAATCATGTTCTCCCCCTTATTATACCTGACGTTATGTCAAATGCCCAGGTTATGAACTTGAATAATATATGTTTTTACGGTAGAAAGTCTGGCATTTGTATTGTTAAAACCCTCCATTAAAACCCACATCCTGATCAGACAACAATAATTCATACCTTACGCAAACTTAAGTTTTATGGTTCACTGTCTTTTTATGTAGAATTTAAAAAAATATATGTACAACGCTGTAAGAGACGGTTTTACAACGGTGGCATTAATTTTGATTCATTTTCGTATTCCTACCATTAGATCAAGTTTCCCTAGTTTGTATTATTGTGACAATAATCAATAATGCATACTACGGCGTCAGGCTACAATTCAGTTGTAAATAGATTACCCAGGCTACAATTCAGTTATGCATAGATTACCCAGGCTACAATTCATTTATAAATAGGTACCTAACTGTATTTCAAATGTGGCTGATTCGTTATATGCCACAAAGCTGTTCTTAACACTTAAGCAGTGCATATTTTATAGAGTAATATGCATAAATTCTTATTTTTTTCAATTTCAGTTCCGGCAACCCGGGCGTTTATTTTATTATAATTTATGTACATTGTTTTCTTTACCCGCTTCACTTAATAAAGTCTGTTCTGAGACGGGTAATTAACATATTGTTTTTATTAAAAGTTTGGTTTTAGATTTTTGCTGGCCATTTATAGTATACTTCACTGATCCCTGTTTCTGTGTTTTTGAAGACCTTTTCCTATGATTGTGAACTGAACAATAATACCGTGTCGCCTGCATAACTGATTATTTTGAACCCTATTTTTCCTAGGATTATCTCAGTTGGACTATTTATTTATAAAAAAATTTAATACCCTCCCTCTTGCAATAAAAACCATTAACCGACTTCAAAAGAAGCATTAATACATGGATATGGATACGGGAAGGAAGAATATGGTTTCAATTTTGCAACCTAACAAAGATTAAAGCTTGTAATATGTTTTCTTCTAGATATTGCTACACAATTATCCTCTAGGAATATTTTAAAATGGGTACTTATAATTCATTTACAAAACCATATGTAATGTACATGGTTACGTTATCATATAATAACCGATATGTACGATTACCACAGTAAGCTCACATTCTTTTCAAATAAAAAATATGGGACCCAAGACGCTGTTTAGCAGTACTCCATGCCCGATGTCTATTTTGTCACAGCTGTATTTATTTATTTTTATTTGTTACCTATTTTCGATGTAACTCACAAATGTCAGTTAAACTTAGGAAGCTAGTATGTGTACCGCCGCCCCAGGAACCATTTATTGGATAACCAACACCTCTGCCACAAGTCACCCCAAATGGTTGGCTACGTTTGATGACTTAGCAGGCGTGCCCGGGTTCGTGGAGTAAGGTTTGTCGTCTGCGTCAACTGCGTGATAGGACGAATCGGGAGAGACTGATTAAGGGAGATCTTTTGATCTCTCTAGCAGAACTCTACCGGAACATCGCCTTGCACTGCAGTGGGAGAATTGTATTCATACTTCCGTTACTTCTGGACACACCGGCCCCCCAGATTCCTAGCCACCCGTCGTGCCTTTTTCCTTCCCAAAACTTCCTCTCCTTTCTTTTCTAAAAAGACCCCCCACACGGTATCCCCAAATATGACATAAGCCCCATAGTAAGTTATGCGAAATGATGTCGAATGCTTCCCTTTAACACCACATTCAACATTTGCTTGTGCCCTGAAAAGGGACAATATTCGATATAGTGCACAGATAATTAACTTCTAAGCTGTTATTTTTTCAAAGACTCCTCTAATGTGTAGAAATAAAACGAAATAATGTTTTTTTTTTTTATTTCAACAAAGAATCATTTCGAAAGTGTTTGTTTATATCGCTTTTCTCCGTTTCTTTTGGAAAACCTTCCACTACCTAGTGCATCCTCAAACCCTTTACAACATTTTGGTCTTCAGGGATTGTCATATTCATAGTGCGGAGTGTTTGCAGCACTATCCCCGTATAGCTGACTCCTCGGTCGGTTCCCGAATCAACACCTTAATAGTCAGACCGCGTTTGCGAAGATTTATGGCGCGGATCCGCCCGCTCCCGCTCCCGCCACGGGGAAATTCATTCTTTCTGCCATAAATTCTGCAATTCGAGCGGGCAGCCGTTTATTTCACTTACCTTTATACGGCCGACTTGAGTAAACACGTCGCGTAAAAAAACATCGGGCCTTTCGCTTTCCCGGGATTACAATCTATCCCGCCTGCGCCCCATTATGGCCTGGCTGTACTGTATTACCAAACCACATGGGAACTATCTAATATTATAATATGGTATTTTTGGCATTTATAATCTGGTTTATATTATTATTTTATTTAAAACAGTTCACTTTTACAGGTCAAATAACAACTAATATTGTATTTTAAGTGATTGAATCGAGCATCTATTTAACATTTTGCCAATGAAATGAAACGTTTTTACAAGAGCCGGTGACGACTTAATATTTATGTTCAAAATTGTAAATGGTAGTACATACAGCTCTGCCGAGCGGTTCTATATCTTTATGGGATCGTTGTAAGTTAAAGGACGTGATCTCCTGTCAAATTTGTGTGATTTTTTTGCTTGTTCTATGTACAACGTACATTAAATGAATATATAATCATGCATACTTACATGAATTCGTGTTTAAAAGGATCTAAATTGAAATCTGTGACATTAAATATGTAAAAAATCACACTAATCTGATAAGAGATCACGTCCGTTATCTCATAACCATCCCACAAAAGATATAGAATCGCACTTCTGATTTACTTAATTCATTGATTTCCATACCTACGAAAGCTACTCCTTTTTAATTGTGTAATGTAATTATTATTTGTGGTATTTTTTTTAATATCATGTATATTATCGAGGCTTCTAACTCACACAATATTGCAATTTTTGCCTCTTATTATTTGTGGTATAATTATACCATTGATAATAAATAAATAAGCATTTGAGGATGGGATTAAGCAGGACCGTATTTTAATTATTTTAGTTAATTTATTAGTTTCTAATGCAGTTATACCTAATATCGTTTAATATTTGGACTTAACCCTTTCTGACTTAAATTAAGGCATATATTATGGTGCTTGATAACAATATTGGTAGAGTTATATATATTTTTAAATAGTTTAGAAGATGTTGCTACTTTCATTTAAAGTCTCCGTGGGGTATTGGGCATAAAACGACAAATCGGACACTGTATAGCAAAAATATAACATTTTATTGAATTTTAAAAAAGTATATAAAAATTCAAAATTGAAAAACTACCTCCATACTTATCTACATTCAAAAAATTGTTTAAAAAAATTCGGTCGAAATTAAACCAAAAATCTCAATTCAAAATTGGCTAATGTCTAAACTTGTAACTAAAATTCGTTAAAGACATAGCACGCAAAGCCAATTATACAATCAATTGGAAAATGAATTTTTTTGTTCGCTCTGGAAAATTAAGATATACAAACGATCTGAAAGGGTTAACCATCATAATATTTTTTGTATAATATTTGAAAAATACATGACATTTCATTTCCTTGTAAAATTTATAAAATATGGTTAAATCATAGACATACAAATAACTAGACGAGAACTTACAGATGAGGGGTAAAAACCAACTATGGCGGGGCGAAGAGAGGAAAGAGACTTGTGATTCGCCAAGTATTCTTCATTGTCTAAGTATGTGTTTCATAGACATTCAGCGTCCGCGCGTAAAATGTACGACGAGAGCACGACATTGGTCCGGACACGCCCAGCCGGTTCCGAAAAATGGTTCCAATGGGAGGGGGAAATAACACGTTTTTTAACACGTAAGGGCATGTCCATATATTTTGTACGTCCGTGGGTTAAATAGAATAAAATACACTAATATGTATAACATCTCACACAATCATAAAACCAGAGCCAAGCAAATAGACTCACAAAATGCTTCTACTTTGAACACAGAAGCTCTGAATTTTTAGCAGTAAAGTTATATTATAAAACAAACTCCCACACAGTACCAAACAAATTAACAAATTAAGGACATCAAATCTTGGCTTAAGGATCGGAAAAAAGAATTTACTACTATTATAAACATCGTCATAGAGGTTTCTGAAAAAAACCTTACACAAACCATGAAGTTATACCATAGTAGTCACTGAAAACTTATCCAAAACATACTCCCTCTTAGCACAGGATATATATCCTAATAAGGAGAACTAAGAAAGTAATCTGCATCTATTTTATATTTATATTTAACCTGTAGGTATCTTCCATAAATGTAAAAATTAAAATAAATTATTTAAATAAAAGTAAAAATATGTAAAATAAAAAAATATACATAATGTATTAAGTCTCAAAAGATATATATTCAAAAAGCGTTTTTTCGGTTGAATGTCCAGTTCTACCTACCCTCTGTGCTTAGCGCTTAGTACAGAAGTACGAGTATATTGTTCAGCCGCGTTCCGTCCCCTTGTTTCGGGATACCTCCCGCTCTGTGGAAACATTCCGTGCCTTTTCATATGTTCATACATTTGTGTCCAAATCCAGGAGATTTATCGCGGACCATTGTATAAGCTGTACACTACAAGCGAACGACTTTGTGAAAGCGCTGTAGCCCGATCATTCACTTCAAAGGCATATTGTTGTTTGATTCCTTCAAATGAAAAATCTACCTGCCTTATTATTGGAATTTTTACCAGGTTCAAAAGACAATTTGCATAAAATGGCCAATTAACAACACAGTGTTGATTTCTGTACATCAATGGCGAAAATTAATACACTAATAAAACATTCAAAAGATTTCCTGTTTTCAAATCAATTTTTAGTAACCAAGTGATAAATACAAACGATATTGCCAATTAATTTAAATATTCCTAGAAAGCAATCACTTTGAATTAACTACTAATTAATAGAATTGTGAGAATGAGTAATTGTGGTTCATACAAAGTTATTGTTTTATGATAATTATCGTTTCTCCGAATCATATTTTCACAAACTCAGGATACCGTTAAAAATTTGTGGAAGGTTAAAGGTTTATTTTTCCGATTGTGATCATCGTACTAAATATTGATCCATTCCTAAAATATTGGTGTTTGGCTACGACGTAGATGTCCCTACTGGCTGCCATAACAGCCGTCACCGGGAACCTGCCAATATTGACCGGCTTGACGTCACCAACGCCATCCGCACGAACAAAAACGAACATGAACAAATCAAAAATGGCATGTTGTAAATCGTTATAGAAAATATACTCGTCGACATAAGAGTAAAATAAAAAAACGAGTGTGCTTTAGACCACACGACTGAAGTAAAACTTCACTAACTTATGCCGTCCATTAACAATATAATAATAACAGGAAAAAAAATATCCCCCTCCCCTCAACATCCCCATCAACTCAACTCAACTCTCAACTCTCAACTCTCAACTCTCAACTCTCAACTCTCAGCTCTCAGCTCTCATCTATCAACTCAACTCAACTCAACTCAACTCAATTTAACTCGCGAGCGTTTCACATTGATAACGCTTCATATTTATTAGCGTGTCACATTTTTTCGTAACGTTTCATATTTTTTCGTAACGTTTCATAACGTATTCATCATTGAAGTTTTACTTAAAAAATGCCAATAGTAATTTTTTGGATAAAATTCGGATTAAAAAATATAGTTGAAGTACTTACCCAATTATCAATTCCCGAATCCAATTTACGAAAACCAGAATAAAACACTCCACAGAATGTGGCAGCATTACACGTGTAATAGGACATATATGGTTGTTTATAAATTTAAAGTGTCCGCAGTCCAGTTGATACATTTTGGGGACGATTTATCACAATCAGCAGAGGCTCCAGCCTCCTGGGGAAACACGGCCAACTCAATTAAGGAGAGGAGCGAGACTCACACCCCCTTCCCGCCCCGCCCGGCCCGGCCCGGCCCCGTAGACCCTGCCCTGGCCGCAGGGCTGTCGGCCGTCAAACGAAGGGTGACATTTCTGTCCGTTTTTTTATAGAACATCCTTGAAAAGGTTTATCGCATATCAATGCCGGCCGTGGTCCATTGTTAAAATCATGATTGATTGAGAGAAAAAAGATTATATTGAGATGAAAAATATTTTTATAACCTACTCGGCAGTTTTTGAGCGTTTGGTTCACATGTCAAATATCACCTTAATATTACATGAAATGTTTTTCAAAATATTATTTACTTCTTTTGCTTACTCTTTTCCTACATACTTATAATAAGTTGTATACAAAAAAATAAATACTTATAATGTTATAATATAGTTATAAATCACATGTATACTTAAGCCGCCGCTACCCGAATTTCTACCGATTTCTTACATATCTCCCTTAAACGCGTTAAGTTTTAAAGCTCTTAAAAAAATATATGTTATTCTTGAAGATGATATCCAGACATTCCCTGCGCCGAAACGCAAATTGTATAAAATTCCCTCAATATAAAAAAAATCGCAAAGTAGGTATGCTCCAAAAACTTTTATAAGCACGTTTTTTTCAGTTATTTTATTTTTTTTTATTATTTTATGTATGAAAAATTCACAGTGTTTCTTAAAAAGCTGTTTAAGACAACCCCTGCGAAATTTTTGCTCTATTTTAAATGAGTCGTGTTTTATTAAACATTTTAACAATTTTCGCATCGATTTTGACGCTTTAAATATTAACGCGCTCCTCTAGCATTTGTAATTTCATATCTCTCCATCTTCTTCTTTTTGTGCCCGGTTGCGGCGCCTTAATTTGAAAGATATTATTAGTAAATTAAAATTAATTTCAATTGTAATTCAAGACTACTTTACCTTCTTTTGCGAAAAGTAACAACTATTTGCTAATGGTAGATATATCTTAATTGTTCTGTGATGTGCGTACTACTCAAGTTAAATTACCTCTTGTAATTGAGCATTAGTACCTAATCCCCGCTCATGTAAATTAATTAAATGAAATGTTAAGGACGTACCCATGATAATTATTCTGTATTATTTTAATTGCGTATCGGTTGTTTAAAATTAATCTAAATACACTTCAATATTCTTCATGGTATATTTTAAATAATATCTAAAAGTAGACAGCAAATAATTTTCTTCTGGCTATTGATTGAGGCTGGGATAGAATAATAATTATAATATATTATGTATCATTAGTTTTGTTCGTATGAAGCAGATATTTTGTGATGTGCTATTATAATTTAAAGTAAAACAATAACTTAGTAAACACCACTTTTAGGGGTAGGAAGGAAAAGGATTGGGAAGAGGGTGTTCTTTGTCAATAGGGAACGACGTAAGTAAAAATCCATTTTATTCAATCTGTAAAATGTTGCTATTAATTGACGTTCACAAAAAACGATTATTTTTAATTTTTAAATAACTAGAATTTCCAAAAATGAATCGTTAATCATGTTTTTGTGCGCGAGTGCTTGCGTTCAACGTATTTTTATCTTAATTCGAAACTGTATTTTTTTAAAATTTTATAATGGTAAATTATAACTTAGCACAGCGTTTTCAACCGTTTTGCAACTAATATCAGTTTCCACTCACATGTTCATCGTGAGCTTGCTTTAAAATATCCATTTAATATAATATCTCAATAAAAATGGTATTGAAACTAGAGAAAAGTAGTAGTAAAATAAGTAGGTATTATAGTTAGGTACAAGCTGGGTAAAAAGATTAACGTTAAGTAAAAATTGTGTGTTAATGGTTGGAAAACCTGAAAAATTAAAATCAATTTGTCTAGCTATTTTTCAACGCAATGTCACACTACACTCCTTTAAAAATATGTTTGTGTGATACTACTCATAGTAAACT
Source organism: Limnephilus lunatus (assembly GCA_917563855.2). Lineage (NCBI taxonomy): Eukaryota > Metazoa > Arthropoda > Insecta > Trichoptera > Limnephilidae > Limnephilus > Limnephilus lunatus. Next base: position 63,511,962 of record OU830597.1, on the reverse strand, counting down.
CGGAAAAACTAGTGCGATGGGTGACAGCGAAACCTTAGTCTAAGCAGATCACTACCTTGATAATCAAATCCTATAATTATGGATAAAATACTAACATACCAGAAAATGTCAGCAAACAAACTATGCAGTTTGCAGAATACTTATAGAACAACCAAATTATTATTATGCGAAGTACCGTATGCACTGAATGACCGAATGTTATCTTCAGTTAATCTGTTTTTATGATACATATGTGTGAATATATTGATCATCTTCTAATCACAAGCGTCTGCTTCTATAGAAGAGAAATATCATACAAAAAAAAAAAAAAAAAATATCAGTGAAAATTTATTATATAGTTTATTTGTATCTAAAAAAGATTATTTTGAAATATAAATATTATATTTTATATGTTATTTTTGCTGTATAAATAATGTATCTTCTGTAATAAATAAATGAAAAAAAAAAAAAAAAAAAAAAAAAAAAAAAAAAAAATTGTTGATCAACTGTCGGGGGGATCAACAACTGTCGAAGAGATACTGTCTGGGGATAATACCTACTTATTTTAATATTGACTAGTTCTAAAACCGTCGGGGGATACACTGTCGGCGGACCAATAGTCGGGGAATCAGTTGTCGCCGGACCAACTGTCGGGTTACCATTAAAAACACTGCATATTCCCATGAATTTCAGTTTATATTTCATCCTCCATTACCATAGATATTAATATGATTATTAAATCTGTCTAATTTATCAACAAAAAACATTCAATTATAAAGAAAATCGACACAACCTATTTGTTTTTGAAAGGTAATGAGATTCACAAAACCTATATTTTGATTAAATTCGTGATTTTTCACAGGTGTGCGTTATTCATTATAATATCTACTATTAGACCCCTTGATTAAACAAAAATATAAAATGTACATATTTGTGAAATAGCGATGAAACATTATAAATAAAATAAGTATCTACCTACTGGTAGATTACAATTTTTTTTTGAGAAATAGGCTATTCACTCTAAAAATAATGCTTTGTGAATGTTGTCTTCTCAGAAAGGTAAATTTAGAGCTTACGTTTCATCGTTTAAATCGGGAGAAATGAAACGGTATTATTAATGGCGTGTTTTGTGCCTTTTCTGTGAAATTGTTAAATTTTTTTAAAGTCCCGTACAGTAGCACTTAGTGTTATTAAAGCAACGCGCCTCTACCCAATTAAGTAAGCATGGATTATTATTTAGAATGTGTACATAAATAATTACATACGCGTGCAAGTGGGAATAGCGCGGTTCCAGAATGATAATCGTGGTTTAATACATATTTCCACATTAATTACTTTCTGTAACCAACCGACAGTGGGTGCCGCTCTCTTACTTTTACCCAAAGATATTAGAAACCCGAGATATGCTATGTTGGCCGCCAGACCGTGGACGGACTACGGCCTACGGAGCGGAGTGTGAATACGGAAAGAATTCGTTCATTCAATTGGTTTTGTGTCGTAACCGCGTACAGTTTGTGCCCGTTTTATTCAAAATGCCGTCTTGTTCAGTGCAACTATGCAAAAATAATACAAGAAATGTGAACTTCAAGATAAATGGAGTTTCATTTCACCGGTAAGTACAAAATTAGAGTACGTTATCAATTTTTAATGATTATTCGAAGTTTTTATTGACATAAGGCCCCGTTAAAACAAACATCGCCGCCATTACGATGCTAGTGATGGGGACGCGAATTCTTTTAAATACCGACCATCGATATTTCGTAATATTAGTAGGGCTTTATAAAAAAAATATAAATATGTATAAACATATTATTTTTGTAGATAATTATTGTTGTAGATGCTGATTGGTGGTAGAAACAAATACAATGATTTTCTTTTAAAATCATTGTAATTTTTTGGCGCATGATCAGTTTGAGAAATGTGCGTGTTTCATATAGTTTAGCCTCAGGAAGGGAAGGAGAAGGGGAAGAGAATCCGGGACGAGGGATCTGATAGGGGGAGGATTATGTGGGTGGAGAAGGGAAACGAAGGAGGGGGTTGGCGGGGGTGAGGGAGTAATGAGAGGGGGGGGGGGGTTCGCGGGATGGGGAGAAGCATAACAAAAAAAGCGTGATAATTTATTTATCTTAGGTAACGTATAATTTATATCCGTTTTTAAATGCAGTAACTTATAGTATTTTAATTATTTCAGATTTCCGAAGGACGGAACAATTAAAGAAAAATGGATTGACGCAACGGGGAGAAAGGGAAACTGGTTTCCGACTCGCCATAGCATCATTTGCTCGTCTCACTTTGGCCAAAACGATTTTAAACCAGCAACCTGGCCTTTTTTTTCCTTCAATTGATGTTATAAACATTTGCAAAATAATGGAAGTGATAATAAAGAACGCTATTGTAGATAAAAATAAACTGAAAATTAAATCAAAAAATAATATTAAACAGGAACTAGTAACCAAAGCCTTACGTCATTTCGTTGGAATCAAAGTATTTGAAAATATTTATTTTCATCAATATGACCAATCACCAATGAATAATCATTCAGTTCAACTCAAAGCCGTTTTGTAAAAATACATTGATATCCGTTTACATTACTTAGTTAAAAACGTAACACCAAAATTATCGAAGCGACAAGTATCTCCAAATACAAATATCTCCACTTTACCGGTCAATAATATGTATATATTTTTTAAATGTTTGTTTGCTAAATTAAATACCTCTTGTACATACATATTTCTATATATTTTTGTTAATTATACAAAAGAGCACCCAACGTTGCCCAAAATACTTGTCATTATTATTGTAAAATTATTAATTGTGAAACAGAATTGTAAATACTTTCAGTATAACCCTGGTTAAAGACCACCATTCAGAACAGAAAGGTTGCTTTAAATTTATTAGCCGTGTTTAGCGACCAGATCTGAATAACCGGATACTTCCCCACTTTCATTTTCCTCGACTTCTTCCACTCCTCACCATCTGAAACCTCATAAAATACCCCAATTGCGGATGCCCTAGTCTCACTGGTTCCAGATGGTTGGGAGCAGATGGGACTCTTGTGAAGTACTCAAATACAAAATAAATTAACATGAGTAAAAAATGAGAGTTTCTTTTTATGGATTTTTACAACAACAAAAACACACTGTGAGTGTTATTGTGATTAAAGTTATTGAACAAAACCAAAAACTGTTAAAATTCAGTTATCTAATTATAGATTAGAAACAATTGATTTGGATTTGTTACAAATGGGACACGTTAAACGTGCCCAGAGTCCAGATCACACTTGTTTCGATTTATCGGTTCTGAGAATAAGAATTTTTCATCAAAATTTTAACTGGAACCATTTTTTAACTAAAATGTCGATCTCTGTCGATTTGTATTCTTGTAAGCCTTATTCGTCATCATTTCTATGTATTGCTAATTGCCAATGCGTTCGGAACGTGTACGCATAGAAATCTGTTCTAAGTATTAGTGCCAACGAAAATGACAAGTTTTAAGTGTGAGTTCGAATAGGGGCGTATACTTTAGCGTAAGCGAAGGTGTGTAATAGTATTGGTTAATAATATCGGCGACACGAGGAAATACAGTTCCGCAAGGTTTAAACTGCCCATAGCATATCTCCCTTTGTTTATATTATCTGTGTGCGGCACGTTCCAGATCTGAAGATTCTCTCTATATCTCCCTGGTGAAAGACCGCCATTCAGAACAGAAACGATGTTGGAAATTGCTTTAGCCGTGTTTGGTATCCATACATGGCACCATACTCCAATTGGTGATGCCATGGTCGCACTAGCTGGGAGCAGTTGGGACTTTTATGCAGTATCTTCTTCTAATTTACGAAGTTGATTGTCTGTTTGTGACAGGCGGGCGGCGTGGATTTGATTTGTATACAAATCTACAGGGTTTTCCAACAAGAGGTGTTATTTTGAATAGCCCGCTATTTCGGTAGATGTCACTTTCGAAGGTGTCATTTTTGACATTTGACAAGTAGAAACTACGCCATTTATAAAAATGGAACGATACACGGTTCGTAAAACTCGAACATTTTTGGGTCGTCGTGAAGCACCTTGTCGGACCGCAATACAGAAATTGGTGGAAAAATTCGAGCTGTTGGGACAACTTAGTGATGGGAAGAATAAAACTCGTGTACGTCGCTCAATAACAGCGAGAATATTGCTGCTGTATCCGAAAGTGTTGAAGAAAACCCAGGTTTGTCCATTACTCGTCGTTCTTTAGAATTAGGCATTCCACAAACGTCATTAGTTACACCGTATTTTGCATAAAGATTTGGGTCTTAAGGCTTACAAAATTTAGTTAACACAAGAACTCAAGCCGGCCGATCATCAACAATGTCATGTCTTTGCTGATTGGGTCCTTGAAATGCATGAAAATGATCCGGAATTCCATCGAAAAATCATCTTGAGTGATAAGGCCCATTTTCACCTCGGTGGTTTCGTCAACAAGCAACATTGTTGCATCTGGGGCTCGGAAAATCCAAGAGCTATTGTTGAAAAGCTTCTCTATCCTCAACGTGTGACTGTTTGGTGCGGTTTATGGTCAGGCGGAGTCATTGAACCTTACTATTTCGCAAATGAGGCTGGAGCAACAGTTACCGTGAATGGATTGCGCTAACGAGAGATTATTAATGATTTTTTTATGGCCGGAATTGGATGGTATTGATCTGGACAACGTTTACTTTCAACAAGATAGCGCTACGTGCCACACAAGCAACGAAACCATTGATCTTTTACGGGAAAAGTTTCCGGACCGTGTTATCTCTCAAAGAGGTGATCACAATTGGCCACCGAGATCTTGTGATTTAACACCTTGCGACTTCTTCCTTTGGGGCCACGTGAAAGAAAAGGTCTACACCAACAGCCCAGCGTCGATTCAAGACCTCAAAGATGGAATTCGTGAGGCTATCGAGGACATAGGGCAGCCACTTTGCGATTTGGTTATGAAAAATTTCATGAAAAGGATATGGTCCTGTAAGGGTGGTCGTGGTGGTCATTTACCTGATATTATTTTCCACTATTAACTGCAAACCTTCCTCTTTATAATGAAATAAACATCCGATCATTCATATAAAAAAATTGCATTTTTCTTTGAATATCAAAATAACACCTCTTATTGGAAAACCCTTTATATATACAAAGTTGATTATCCGTTTCTGGCGGGCGGGTGGGTGGATTTTATATGTATACAGATCTATATATTATATGAAGTTGATTGTCCGTTTGTGGAGGGCGGGTGGCGTGAATTTCATTTGTGTACAAATCTATACGTGTACAATTGATTGGTAGTTTGTGACGGGTAAACAGAGTGGATAGATTTGTGTACAAATCTATATATATAAAGTTGATAATAATAATAATTTTGATTTTGGTTAAGTTGATTTTAATTTTTTCAAGGATAAAGTCGAAATATCAATATCTCTTAGGGCATTTTAAGAAGTGGCTAAGAGTTTTGAGTTAACGTTTCAACCTCAACTGGAACGTACGTCTGCACCGCTGCATCGCGTAAAGTATTATCTGTTAATTCCGGGTTGGGTGCTACTTGCCCTAACCCTTTGCGCACGCAAAAAGTGAGGTCTCCAATATGTCGGTAAACGAAATATTGGAGACATTAAAGAGTGAAGTATACAAAAACATCAAAGATGTAAAAATTAAAAACTCTATTGAAAAACAATTCCTACAACTTGAAAACACAATCAAAAAAGAAAAAATATCGGACCAACAGGAAATAATCAAATTAAAAGACCTTCTACTAACGAAAACAGAAGAATATGCCAAAGGACTAGAAAACAGAAACCGAAGTTATCCTATAAGTTATGAAGCCAAAACGACAAATAATTTACCTCAAGATACAAATAAATTTTCAATCATTATTTCTTCTGATGATAAAAACAAATCATCAGAAGACATTGAAAAAATAATTACAAAAAAAATTTCTGCTGCAAAACTGAAAATTGCAGTAAACGGAGTTAAAAAAATAAGCAGGAACAGATTAATTATTCACTGCCCAAAAAAAAATGATGCTTTAATATTGTCAAAAGAGATTAATGAAAATCTTCGCAACATCCAAGCTGAAGAAGTGAAGAAGAGAAAACCTAGGATCATTCTAAAAGGACTTCATGAAGATATTCACGATGACGATATTGTGCCGAACCTAATCGCACAAAACCCAGATCTGGAGGAAATGATTAAAATGAATCCGGGCTTAGACTCCCTAAAAATGTTAAAAATATTTAAAACTAAATATTCAAAAAATTGTGTCCTGGAAACTAGTGGGAGTATGAGACAATTTCTATTGTATAAACAAAAAGTGAACATCAGCTACCAGCGGGTTAAGGTGGAAGACAGCAGTGTACTCACGCAGTGCTACCATTGCCTTCGTTTCGGACATACTTCGCTCCGATGCCTGGATAAAACAAATGCTGCTACTTGCAATCACTGCTCTGGAAATCACAACTCTCAACAATGTACCAACAAGAACTCTGATCCTATATGTAATAATTGTTCATATCAAAACAAAAACTACAAACTAAGTTATGACACAAACCACAATGCATCCAGCATTAAATGTCTATATCGTGCTAAAATGCTTAGAATTGCTCAAGACAAAATCGATTTTTCGTAAAGTAAGTAGAAGTATGATACATGAGTACCTATTTAACGTACTAACTACTCGTATTATATATTTACACTGCATAAATTATTTTAAAATACAAACTAAAATAAATATTATTGCTACATATATTAAATTCACCTTACTATTATATACGAAAATATTATACTTACGAAAATATTTGACCATGTCAAATATAACTGTTATAGATCATTCTATCAATAATTTTTTTTCACTAACTATAAATCTGAGAAAAATATGTATTTTATATTTGAGAGTTTTGTTAATACTTTTTCTTACTGTAGTAAACATGTTTAACTCGACCAACACTATACATTTTTTTCCATGCAATTACATCTCAACAATACGATAATGTCAAATCAATATTTATTATTCTATACTCTTAAAATACTTCCATGTCTGACTCATTATTTGAAGATATAGATTCATCTTTCAAGATTTCGGAAAATATTTGTTTATCTAGTGTAGAATGTAATAACACACTATTAGAAATGGATCCCCTGAAATCATTAACAATCCTTCACTTAAATATTCGTAGTGTCTCTAAAAATTTTGATCATTTTACACTTGCATTAAATGAACTCGCTCATAAACCGGATTGTATTGTGTTATCAGAAGCCAGAATTAGTGGCTACTCAAGTACCTTCAATTTACCTGGATACAAATACTTTGTTACAAATTACAAAATAAATCAAAACAGTGGAATCATTGTATTTGTAAAATGTACTCATGACAATATTTCCGTTAATGAAATACATATCGATCTTGTAAATTGTCTTCATATTCAAATTATCATAAAAAACAAGTTTTATGATATAATTGCATTATATAGAACACATAACTCGAGCATTAGTAATTTCACCGAGAAACTGAAATCTATTATAAATATAAATTGTTCTCAAAATGCATTTATTGTGGGGGATATTAATATAGATATATCTGATGAATTTGTAAACAATAGAAACAATGAAAAAACTGAATATATCAACACATTAACGGAACTAAATTTTAAACCATGTGTAAAAAAATATACAAGAGAATGTCTTGGACAAAGGCCATCATGCATTGATCACATCTGGTGTAATACTAATGAAACCGAAAAAATAAAATCAATTATATTGGAAAAATAATATTACTGATCATCATACATGCATTATAGCTTTCAAAACTGACAAAATTGATGTAAATAATTACTCCCACAACAATTTTTCAAAAACTATTATTAATTACGAAAAATTACAACAAAACCTTAGCATGGAAAATTGGGAATCTGTTCTATCCTCTAATAACACCAATTTATGTTCCCTGAATTTTGAATCAATTTTAAATAAGCATATCAAAGCTTCTTCTACTATAATAAAATACTCTACAAAAACTAAATTCAAAAAATTAAAACCGTGGATAACTCAAGGAATCATAATTTCAATTAGACATAAAGAAAAAATTTATAAAGAACACAAAAAGTTTCCAGAAAACTATAAACTATACGAATATTTCAAAAAATTTAGAAATAAACTATGTTACATTATCCGGAAAACCAAAGAAGATTTCTATAAAGGAAAAATCAATATTGCTGGCAACAATAACAAAAAGGTGTGGTTAACTATCAATGAAATTATCAATAAAAAACCAAAAAAATCAAACATAAACAAAATCACAGATATTGATAACAAAATTTACGATGTAAACTCGGATCCAATGAAATGTGCAAATATTTTTAACAATTATTTTGGATCAGTTGGTGAAAACTTAGCACTTAAAATTAAAAGCAACGGTAACAATGAACTATATACATCGCCTTCAAATCCTTGTAAAACCTTAAAACAATTCCAAAAAACTAATTTTGATGAAATTAAACATACTATTAATCAATTAAAAGGTAATTCTTCCCCCGGTTATGACAATATCTCAGTAGAAATGCTTAAAAAAAATTCTGATTCACTTTGCAAACCATTGGCACATATCATAAATACAAGTTTCGAAAATGGCAACTTTCCACTAAATTACAAAAAAACTATTATTACTCCTATTTTTAAATCTGGTGACCCTATTCTTAGTAATAATTATAGACCAATTTCTCTAACCTCAAACATTGCAAAAATATTTGAAAAAATTGTAAAAAAGCAGATGTTTAAATTTATAAAAGAAAATAATACATTGAATGCACATCAATATGGTTTTAGAGAAAATTTAAGCACTCAAGATGCCATTGTAGACTTAACATCTGAAATATATAAATCCTTAGATAATAAAAAAAAATGTATTGGAATATTTGTCGACTTAAGAAAAGCATTTGACAGTATATCACATTCGAAGCTTATCTCTAAACTCGAAAAAATTCGTATAACCAATAATGCCTTAACGTGGATTGAAAATTACCTACTTCATAGAGAACAATATGTCAAGCTAAATGGTGTTCTCAGTGATTCCCAAATTAATAAATTTGGTATCCCGCAGGGAACGGTATTGGGACCAATTCTCTTTATCATTTATGTGAATGATATTTTTAAACTCAATATAAAGTCCAAACTAATATCATACGCTGATGACACAGCAATTTTAACTGAGGGATTAACTTGGAATGAAACTCAGAGAACGGCGGAATCAGATATAAATTTAATAAAAAAATGGTTTGATCAAAATTTACTATCTCTAAATACCGATAAAACTTTTGCAATACCATTCACTCTGACTAAAAATGCAACCCCTGAGCAGGCGCGGCTGGTGCCTTAGTGCACTCGTGCAATGAACCGCCAACAAAATTGAACAACAATTTACAGCTCATCGTAATCTTACTTGATGTTTTTAATTATAAAATTAAGCAAAATTTTTAAAAAATCTTAAAAATTGCAATTAATAACATACTAAATGTTACTAAAACGTGACTAAATACAGCAAAAACATTGCACCCGCGCGCCGTTTACATTGGATAGGAACGAGAAACCGAGGTACATACAAACCGCGCGCTTTAGCTATGCGCCTTGTTTGGCTAATAATATTTTATATGCCGCCCATACGAAACATCTCTGGACCGTGGTTTTGACAAAACGTATCAAGAAAAATACCACAGACCGTACGCCGCACGGTCAGCGGAGATATCCGAACGAAGAATCGTAGAATTCCGAACGAAGGGCTCGAGCGATGTAGGGTTTGGACAGTATGAAGTAAAATCATAACATTTCTCTTGTAAAATGCAACCTCGGGTCAACGGGTCACGGGACAGCTATGCGTGGGATATTATCTTGTGATAAACTCCTGCGGATTTACATACTCGGCATTGACTTTTTTATTTGCTTTTTTTTGCAGAAAGTAACCTTTTATTTGTGTGCGTTTTTTTAATTATTGCTAACTTCACACAGTGCTTAGTGGGTCAGTAAACATCCGCCACCATTTGCAATGTTTGCATCCTACGCTGCAAATTAAAACATTATTGTGATATTAATTCATATCCGAAAGTTGAGTCTTTTAAAATAAATACCTTCTCTTCTTTGCCTCTAATCCTCTAATACAAATAGATGTAATATCAAAAGAATGAACCATAGTGTAAAATAGCAAAAAATGTATGATTTCTGAAGTTTTATGCAGTGTCACGGCTTGCAAAGTCGTATCTTCCAAGCTCAAACTTTAATATAAATGTGTTTATCGGATAACGAGTTTATCAGGTGAGTATATCTGTATCTGTTTGCAAATAGTAAAATTGTAGTGCCCATGAGATGATTTCACACAAAAACATCGCTCTATAAAATATCCCTTTATTATCATTACATATTATTATAATTATTGTTGAATTATTCTGGTATCAATATTTTTTAGGTACAATTGAATTTCTTTACCCTTTTGAAAATGAGTGATGCAATAATAAATGTGGAATTTATCAAAAAGAACCGCATGAACTCGGCAAAGGGATCGTAGAATTGATCTTCTCTATAAATAAGTAAGATACGTGCATTTATATAAATTACATACATTTAGTATATCTCTATGCATACATTACGTTTTTTATGAAATCGGTGAACCACCAAAAATTTGAGGCACCGGCCGCGCCTGCCCCTGAGAACCTTAACATATGTATCCACTCATATAATTGTAATTCAAATTCATGCTTATGTAAACCTGATTGCTCTGTACTCACTGTTAAAACCAATGTTAAATACCTCGGTGTAACTATAGATAGTAACATAAAGTGGAAGATGCAAATTTGTACAACAGTCGAGAGACTAAGAAAATTAATATACATTTTCATTAAAATTCGAAACATTTTAAACATTACGATATTAAGAACTATTTACTTTTCCTTAATCCAATCAGTGCTACAATATGGAATTGTAGGTTGGGGGGGTGCCTTCAAAACTTCTCTTTTACCATTGGAATACATTCAAAGAATAATCATAAAAATAATTTTAAAAAGGCCATACGATTACCCCACCGTCAAACTATTTCAAGATTTTAAAGTACATTCACTTCATGTTATCTACAAAAAAATCACAATCTTTCAAATACACAAAGATTGCTTTAATAATGAGAGCTTTACTCCTTTTTCTAACAACATTAGAACACATATTCTCGGCACTATGACTCTCCCACGCTGTAACACCACCACAGCCCAAAAATACTATAAATATATTGGAGTTAAATGGTTTAACCAATTACCAGCTAACTTAAGATTGGAAAAAATTATAAAAAATTCAAAAAATCAATAAAAGCTCTTTATATATAGCTTATTACAATCACTTCATCTTTTTAAATACTATATTTCTCAACAAAACTTGAAATATCAGATATCCTTTTTCTTTCTTTATCTTCATCCTTTCTTTTTTTATCTCCTCCTCTTCGTTGTATTACATTACTTCTTTTATATGTTTCATACATATACTATATAAAAATATATAGACATATTATATAATATAAACTATTTTTCTAGCTTACTGTTAATTATATTACCTATTCTTAGTTTTATACTCGTATATATAAAAAAATATGTGTTACTTTACCATTAGTAAATTTTTTTAATTTTATTTTTTAACTACATTCGTTTTCTCCGCCTTTTTTGTCACGAGCTTTGCTCCTAAAAAAAGGTGTAAACTTATTAAACCATGTATTCTTGAAATAAAAACTTTATATAATGTATTAACCATGTAATATTTTAAAAATAAATATATATTTAAAAAAAAAAAAAAAATAAAAAAAAAAACTTCGATTTGAAATGTTGTATATCAAATAAAGTATTCGATTTGGTATTGCATTCGGGGAAATGAAATTCAATCCCTCTGATTGGGCTGGTGAGTTAAAAAGTCAGTTCACAATCTTATACAAAAACAGCACGTCAATAAAGTTTTCCCATTTGTAAAGAGCATATAAAAATATGTCATTTTTTGATTGATACAATAGCATTATTTCATTCAAATGAAACACAGTGTATCGTTGGTGTGGTTCCACGCAATTCAAAACATTGAAACTACAGACTATTCATTCTCCCGCGGTAATATTGATAAACCAGTAATATGATAATCAACACGGCATGATTTTTTGACCGGACATTTGTTTCATCATCAAATTACTACAAACCAATTGGTTACAAAATCCCAACAATCAAAAATGGTTGAATTTACGAACCTACAAAGCACAAATTATGAACAAACGTAGAAACATTTTTATTGTTTGGTCCATTTTTAGAATACATTCATTTATGTATCTGGCTTCACTGGAGAAGTAAGGTAAACAGAATTGCAAAATATTTGAAATATAAACAAGGGTTTCGGATATTTGTTTATTCTCTGAATTACTTATCATCGCCAGTGATTTTGTGTAATATTTATTTAACGCCGTTTGCACGTGTTGCTCGCTGAAATGCAACAGTTCACCGTTTTCCCTATTTGTATTCAGAAATCGTATCGCATGTACTTTACCCAAATACCCAATGCGACGAAATATTTAATATTCTCATGTTTTTCTCACTTCCTTATAAACGCCACCGATAGGTAGGTACCATACCCTTATTTTCGTACCGGATAGTTTTCTTTTTGTTGACTTATTGACGCAGATTTAATGGAGTTATTTTTCTGATTCTGATTATTGTACTAAAAATGTATAACTTTAATATTTTCAATCATAATTATCCTGATTTGAAAAACCGCACATTCTGAAATGGTTCCAAATGGCTACAACGTCGTTATGACATAGAAAACGCCACTAACTAGTAAGACGGCTGTCATTGACGTTACCCGCGTGACGTCAACGCCGCTGAATTCGTGAATAAAAACGAACGTGTCGTTTTGTCGGCAAATTGGAAATGACACATTTTAAATATTTATAGAAAATTTATTCGTCAACATTAAAATACCATGAAAATATATTCATTATCGTAATTTTTTGGGGGAGTTAAAAAACGGTGGAAATACCCTATTCTTGACGATGCGATAGCGGAATGAAGCTTTTTAAGTTGTGGGATCGTTTTTTTACACGCACTTATCAAAAATAAAATTAATCTTATAATCTGACCACCCTATTGCTAGCACGTTCCTGTGAAATGTTGAAATTATGAAAGGTCGATTGGTTTCAGGTTGGCTACTCTCACGTCCTGAGGAAAGGAATCGAGCTTTCTTCATTGACTTGAGTGCCATGGTGGCAGTGAATTCTTTTAACAAGTCTTTTTAATGGGTTGAAAACATTTAAATCACTCCCAAAACAGCAATAGACGAAATCTGCGTAACCATTTGACATTACAGATACTAAAAAGGAGAGGGAATTCATAAAAAAAGTCTTGAGGGCAGTTGTTTCACAGAAATATTTTTAAAATCACCAAATTTCAAAGTTTATTTTCAAATTCTGAGAAAATGATTATTTCTTCATACGCCGGTTATTAACCCACTTTGATAAACAGCACTTGAATAGGACATTCACTGAATGTGAATGTTAATTTAGAAATTTTCTAATTCTATGAAACAATCCGTCATTAGTTTCATAATTTGAAAACTCCAGTATCCAATTATTTCGAACATCATACAAATCGTGATCCTCTTTTGTTGTATTTTCTTTCCCCACTTTATTATATCAATGTTGTTTTTAATAATAATGTGCGAACTTCGTTCCAGTTGTGGCAAAAATGGATTATTTAGGAAACAGAACACGTATCGGCCAGAGCAGAGCCATCTGTGAATACCAATAACAAACAACCTAGTCTGGCGAGGCTTGCGAACTTTATTGTACCCATACTTATGTTTAGTTTACTGTATTATCAAGTACTTTTACGAAATTCCTAATTGATTCGTAATATATTTCTTGAGATGGTTCTGTAGTTGTAAAATATTAATCTGAAACATGAAGTGGGAAATCTGTGAGCTGAAACACCATAAACAGTGAACTCTGGCATCATAAAATCATCAACTCTTTCCGTGTCCAAATTATAGGTCAACACAATTACTTTCACCTCACTACGAAATTTCCATAAATGAAGCTTTAAAAATCACTTTACACTGTGAAAAATGAAACAATTTTTTTCTGCTTAACGAGGTAAGTCTAGAAATCTAAAGAAGGAAAATATGAATATAAAAACTCGGTGTTCATACTTTTTACCAAGAGTTCCCATCAAAGTTAACGTGTTGTACCAAGGTGCACAAGATAATTTGCATATTTATTTTATTTGTGGTTTTAAATAGTTTTATGTTCAATCTCTAATGTTCTAATGCTATCCATACATTGTACATATTTTATTATTTAAAAAAAACATTTTTTAGAAGGAATGAAACAGGTATTTAAGTTTGAATTTGTTTGTACATTCTTCGAATTTTATTTCCTTTGGTAATTCATCATACATCTTAATTGCTCCGTACATCAAGGACTTTGGGGTTTAGGAACAAAATGTTTTTTTTTAAGGGGGGTTATTACAATTCTCTTCCTCGTCTCATGTGTGTGTTTTTGTGCTGCAGGTTTTTATTTTTTCTTAGATATTCACTTGATGTAAATTATTTTGTAGATTTGAAAAAAATATTATACTAAATAATTCATTTAAATGACAAGTTATTATATCAAGATAACTTCTTCAACATTTCCTTGATTTTCTTATATCTATTTTTCTTCATTGTACTTCTCATAGCTATTTGTAGTATTCTCTAGACTCTAGAGTCTCTAGACTATTATTTTGTAGGATTCTCATTTTTTCCAACCCATAGCCAGCGCTCTATTCTAAGCCAATGGCTTAGAATAGAGCGCTGCTACAGTAATCAACGTGTGGTACAATAATTGCATTGTATACATTTTTTTGGAAACTTGTTCGAAATCTTCTTACTCTTCCCAACTGCGAGATTTTTTTTGTAATTTTTTTTAAAATTTGTTTGGGATTTTGAGAAAAAGTCGTATTCATTTGTTTAGTGTTTTGCAGTCTATTATTATTCCCAAATATTTCATTTGAAATAACTATTTCAAAGCTTCGTCGTCAATCAATATTTACTTATTGTTGGTGTTACTGGTACTTTACAGTGTCCATCCATCAATCCCCGAAAACAAACGGGCGATAAACAGTGAAGGAATACTTTTACTTTTTTAGAAAAGTGTTTTAAATTTTTCTACAAAAATCTGGGTAGGCAGGCATTTTTTTTTTCGTTCCTGTAGATATCATGGAGGATGCAAAAATAGTATGTTTATTCATTAGTACTTTGCTGGTACTAGTCATTTGGCCGCTTGCGTAGATAAATAGTGTGGGTAACATCTAATATACTGAAAAATTGGGTGAAAACCCACCCAACAAAAATTATAATATCTACTAGCAGTATGAAGTGGGTATATCTAATATAAGTGGTAGAATTATGATAACTTCCTGCATTCCATTAATAAATTAAACTAAATTTAATGATATTCCGAATAATCACAAATACCAGGAGTGTATGATCGAAAATAAGTATTTTCTTCCAATTCCATACCAACGAAAATCTGAAGGAATGCTTCTAGGTCAAAACCTTCCGAAACCTAAAGAACGAGAAATAATAATCCACGAAGGCGGAAGTTTATTGAAAGGAAAAGCGGGCATTGCGATTGTGCCTCATCGCGGCGCTAGGGAATTACGAGTCACAACATTCAAACATGGCAACAACTAACTGTTCAGTTTTTCAAGACAAATTACTGGAATTGGCTGAATTGAAAAAAAAACAACCTTGACCTACTAAACTAACATGTGATTTACGGCACGTGGTAGCATATATATTCCACTATGAAAAACAGAAACTGATATAATAATAGTAATAATAATGGTATTTTTTACAGGATGTGGGGAGGTGAGTGCAATCCCATTGAGAGTATAAGTACATACATTGAAAACAAAAGTATTTATAAATAAGAGTAAAGATGGAACATAGTCAAAATTAAAAATAAAATCGAAAGCAAAGATACACAAGAAAGAAAGAAAAATATAGTTGTAGTAGGTATACTCTCTTGGTTATTTTCGTATTTTTTAAACGACTTCGAAAAGGAGGGGGTTATCAATTCGACGGTATTTATAGTATTTTTTTTTTTATGTTTGTTACCTCAGAACTTTCGATTAGGTGAACCGATATTGATGATTCTTTTTTTATTAGAAAGCTGGTGCTTCCCGTGTGGTCCCATTTTAATTTGGTCTCGTTCTTACAATTGGATTCATGAGAAAACCGTATATTTCTTAAATTTGCAATAAGTATGTGCGTGACAAATGAAAGATTTTATTTATTGAAAAAAATAAAAAATACATGAAAACATAAGCTGCACGTCTCACTAGGGCATTCCTGTATCGAGATATACAGTTTTACAAAAATGTAATTAAAAAAAAAGATACATACATATACCTAAACTTAAAAAAAATATAATAATAATCCTACAAAGAAGCACTGAGTACAGTTATTCAAACATTACTAATTCATAATTTTTACAGCTGGGCAGTATGCCCATTGTTGGCAAAAATAACATTATACTGTAAACTAAATATTAAAATATGTAAATACAAGGTACCTGTTGTGGCTTACCAGGTGCAATAATAGGGTGATCATATTACAGTAGCATTAAATTATTAACAAAAAATAAATAATAATAAACAAGTATGTAATAAATTTATATAGTTTATGAAATAAATATAATTTATTAAGTAAATATGTAGATATTAATAAATTAAACAAATAATATAATATAATTATTAGTAAACTATAATAAACAATTTATTAATAATAAGTAAATAAACATAAGTAAAAAAAAAGTACATAATAATTATGATTAAATACTAATAAACAATTATAATATTGTATAGTAAGTCGATTATGATACGAAAGAAGTAAATAATAATAAATAAATACTTAGAACAATAAGCAAATTAAAAAGTACATAATAATAAATAAGTTAAGTACATACACAGTAAATAAATATGGATTGTATCAAATATAGCTTAATTCCATAGTGATTTATGATATAAGCGACAACATGGGTAACCCAAAACCATCACTCTCAGTTAGTATACATATTTTGACCATTTTCTTGAATAAATGTAATGTACCAATAGTTTTTATTTTTTCATTGAGCATATTACAAAGCAACGGAGCTTTATATGAAAAACTTCTTTGTCCAAAGGATGTTTTGGTATATAGATACTGGCTGATACATTAAAGAAGAGCCCAATCTAGTGTTGCGCACTTGTTGAGATCTTTTTGCAGTGATAATGTTGTTGAAAAATTTACAGAGAGCATGAATTATGTACAACTGCCTTATTGTCATAATTTTGCTTTCGCTATATAATAACTGTGATGAATACATAAAACTTTTCTTGAACATTATTTTTAAAATTAATTTGTGTGCAATATTTAAAGGCTCTAGAGTAGTCTTGTGACAAGAACCCCGACAAATAACGTTATATGAAAGTATTGATTGAACAAGAGCATAATATACAGTTTTTAGTGTAACTTTGTCCAATATATTTCTTAGAGTCTTGAAGATATAGGCTAGCTATCTTATTTTGTTTGTTAATATAGTAATATGATTGTTCCATTTTGAATGTTTATCAATAACTAAAGCAAGATATTTGATTTTGTCTACTCTTTCCAAAGATTGACAATTACACTTCTGCACGCAACAATGTATTTCTAAAGATCGGTCCAAAGATTGTTGATTTACAGAAGAAATACTAAAGGTAATATATTTAGTTTTGTTATTGTTTAAGGTTAACAAGTTTTGATCAAGCCAATTTTTGACTGCCCTTAATCCTGTCTCGCACTTGGCATACGTTTCATCCCAAGTATCACCAGCAAAACACTAAAACAGTGTCATCTGCAAATACAATTGAAGAACCAGAAAATGGCAGTTTACAAAGGTCATTAATATATAACAAAAATAAAATTGTACCCAGAAAACTGTCCTGAGGAACACCATATACAATTGATTTGTTTGAACTAATATGATCATTAATCATGACTCTTTGTGTTCTATTTTCAAGATAAGTTCTGAACCAATCTAAAGCTTTATTAACAATACCCATTGAACTGAGTTTTTTCAATAGTAAACCGTGGAAAACGGTATCAAATGCCTTAGACAAGTCTAAGAAGACAGCCATTGCTTTATTGCCAGTATCGAGAGCTTCTATGACTGTGGTGATCATTTTTAATGCAGCATCACTAGTTCCCATGTTCTCTCGGAAGCCAAACTGATTATCTGAGAGAATCAACCTAATTTTAGCTACCTTCTCTATAATTTTTGATAAGGTGTTTAGCAGGGATATAGGTCATTGACATCTATGTTATCTCCTCCTTTAAATAAAGGAATAATTTTGGCATTTTTGCAGTGATTGGGAAACAAGCCGTTCTCAAAGCTAACATTTACAATGTGTGTAATAGGTATAACTAGTTCAGAAGCATTTTGTTTGTAGACCATTGCACTTATACTGTGATTTCCACTCGTAAAACCTAATTTTAGCTCGTTAATCATCTCTAGAACTTCATTACAATTCGTTGGGTAGAATTCAAAATAGGCATTTTGCATAGATTGTGTTGGATTGCAATTATTGATTAAACATTCTTCACTTCACTGGTTTTATTTACACTGCACAAAAGATTAGCAAAATTTTGACCTATATCACTAAAAAAATCATTTACATGGTTAGTAATGAGCGTTGGATTATCATTGATAGAAACAATGTTATTATTTATTTTCAATTTATTTATCGACACGGATTCCTTTTGCATATCCAATGCTTGTTTTTTTTTTTATTTTCCATTCTTGCTTTATGTTTCCTTTTACTTCATTAAGATTATTTTTATAATATGACTGTTTGGTCGTTTTTACAATTTTAGAATACCAATTTCTATATCTTTTGTAATATGCAAACAGTTCAATATTATTTGGTTCTTTGCGACAACTCTTATGTAATTTGTCACGTTTTATGAGGCAGTCAACAATTCCAGAAGTTATATATGGTTTCAAGTAATTTTTATTACTATGGATTCTCTCTGTAGATGAGCAATTTTGAATGTGTAATTTTAGACACTTTATGAAATTATCAGCTGCTGTATTGACATCATTTTCAGATAAAACAGTATTCCATGTTTCTTCTTTAAGTCTTGAATTTAGCAGGTTATTATTTACAGTTAGTTTAAGCTTTACGTCTATTTTTTTTGATTTGGTTATTATAGATTTAGGATATCTCAATATTGCAGCGAAATGGTCTGTGATGCTGGTCCTGAATACAGCACTTTGAGGATTATCTTTTGTCTCGACAATAATTTGATCAATACAAGTCTTAGTTTTTGAAGTGACTCTAGTTGGTGACATAATAAATGGTTTTAAACCGTGGTAAATCAATAGTGAAAGGTATTGTTCACTTTTTGTGCAGCTCATTTCCAAAATATTTATATTTATATCACCACATAAAATCACTTCGTGGTTAAGTGCTGATACAGACTGGAGTAAATTGTTCAGGTGGTCAAAAAAGTTATCAAGATGTGTTTGAGAAGGAGATCTATAAATCGCCAAAACACATGAATTATCTGATAGTTGTAATTTAAGACAATTAGCATGTGGAATAGCTATTTCTTCAACAGAAACAATAACATCATTCCGGGTGTAAACAACAACACCATCGTGTTGTAAATAGTTTTTTTTGGTGCTGTGTGAGGAATATCCAGTAATACTTGGGATATTGATTGTATCTTTCAATCAAGCTTCACTAAAAACAATAATACTGAATCTGTGTTGAATAGAGTCGAGAACAGCTACAGTCTCATCAAAAAATTTTTTTTTGGCATCTTATGTTCATACAGTATATAGAGAGAGCAGAATGGTTCAAGAATTCGTTGCATATTGATGGGTCATCAATGTTGATATTGATTTCCTTGTCATTTAGTTCTTGATCCAAAAAAAAATCCATAATATCGGGCTAATAAGATGCATAACATATTAAAAGTTCTCAATTATTAATCGGTCTCATTTGAATTTTTTTGATCAGAGAGCTTCAAAAAGTCATCCTCGTGCTTGATGTTGAACGCTCCTGTTTCTTCATTCTTTTTAATCAGGATCTTACCATTTTTGAACCATACGTAAGAAAAATTATAACTTTTTTCTTTCAACTTCGCTTTCCACATGAGCTCTTTTAGGTATGGGATCATTTTTTCGCCAATAATTTTTTTATTTTTGTTTTCGACATTACAAATCTTAGCCTTAGTTCTCAGAGCTAATAGAGCTTGACGCCTAGTCGAATCCTGTACTTCAATCGAGATTCTTTTTGGCGCGCCTGGTCTGGTATCGTAACGTGATGCACGTTGGATGTCAGTTGGGGAAAGGTTTATTCCGAGGGTGCCCACCACTCGAATTGTCGCATCAGCTGGGTGTTCACCGGGTCGTTCGTCCCTCAATATATATCGTGGTGCACGTTGGATGTCAGTTGGGGAAAGGTTTAGTCCGAGGGTGCCCACCACTCGAATTGCCGCATCAGCTGGGTGTTCACCGGGTCGTTCGTCGCTCAATATATATAACTCAATAAATAGTTCGTCGCTCAATATAATAACTTAATATTATTTATATAACTGAATCTTTTTTTTAATAAAAATTTATTTTCGCACGCTCGTCACTAAAAATCAAAAATAAACAATAATTTTAACAAAACAAAAAACGACTTAAAAAATGCACTAAAAAGTTAAAAAAATAATTTCGTACGATTGTTATTTTTGGAGTCGGTGTCAGCCAAGATCTCCACATCTCACCTATAACTACCTATCTATGTAGTTATCTTGGCTGACACCGACTCCAAAAATAACAATCGTACGAAATTATTTTTTTACTTTTTAGTGCATTTTTTGAAGTCGTTTTTTTTTTGTTATTTTTTTGTTTATTTAAGCATTGGGTAGAGACGGGAGTATAAACTGCCTTTATTAGATGCTTTAGTAGGACGTAGGGTGCAGAAAACGGTGATGTGTTACGACACAGCTTAGTTCAGCTTGTGTCTGCTTGGACGTTGGTCGTTTGTGAGAATATCAAGTTTCGTCTCCAATTTTGACTTTGAAATTAATAATTTACTATTCTTTCAAAGCGCGAATACCTACCAAAAAAATCCATACATACAAAATACCAAAAAGCGAGATCCTCTCGCGGAAAAACTACCCGCCTGCGCACGTTTCGCGCAGAATCTGCCCCGCGGCCACAACTCGGCGCAGTGTAGAGCAGACGAGTGCTTGCTCTACAGCGTACGTCGGTTTACACATTTATACTTTAGAAAATCTGCCCTGTTTTGATCTGCTCTGGTCTGCGCGATCTGCGTCTCAGCCTATGCCCAGCCTTTCGAAATGTTGGTCTTTCACTAAGACGGTATTAAAAAAAACGTAACACTCGAATTGGTAATGAATGACAATATTGTATACGCGAACCAAATGCGAGTCAAGCCAGATAAGAAAGATAATATTTTTATAGTAAGCAATTTGAGAAAACTAAATTGGATCTTTAAAAAATTTGGAAGATCTCATCAGTTTTAAAGCGTTCTATAAAATTCCCTAAAGTAGTTAAATTACACAATTTTTGTAAGTAGCAAAATTTTATAATATTGCTCTTCTGAGAGGACATCCCACGGGCTCCAGTTTGGAGAAAGCGACAAAATATACTTTAAAATTTATTTTTCTTTCAGAATACTGTTAGTTATATTTTAAGTTAATGTGACGTAAATGTATGTAGGGGAGAAGCATTTGAACGCGTAATCCTGTTTTTGATTGCATTCGGACTTTCCAGCGTTACACGCCAATTTCTCCCTCACTTTCCACCGCAGCTGCGGCCGCAATATTTCAATGCGAAATAGCGCGCTAATGATGTACATTACTTTTAACTTTTCCGTGGGCATTTCCTCGTGATTCAACATTTTAAATGTGTTATTCAGATCGGCAAATATAAAATCCCGTCTACCGTCGGAACAATGCCGGAGAGAACAATACATGTGTTTTTATCAAAGAAAAAATGTCTTACAAAACGCTCCATGTAAAACATGATTATTTGATTACATCCTTTTATTACATATTTAATCATCTAATATTGCTCTCGGTATTTGTATAACAAAGCAGAAATAGCTCGCTGAACCGTGTGAGTGTTGAAGCGTTTCGAAGTTTTCGTAATACAAGTCAGCCCCATGTAATTTTAACATTATATTTCAGGGTGTAATTTTAGTATTAATTACTCAGTTTTGAGAAATACGCTTCATAATTGTATATTTTATGAAAAAACTGCTCAGAATTATTTTTTTTATTACACATAAGATCAACAAATTCTCATAAAATTGAATTGATGACGAAACATAAGAATACCAAGGTCATTTACTGAGTAATTAGGACCGCGCATAAGCGTAAAGGGAATGTATTGTAGGTAATAACTTAGGACAAGTACCCTTTCTAGAAAAAACAGACCAAATAAATTCAGAGAAGAAGAAGTTGGGCCACTTTGCCATATCGAATCTTAAATGAATGATTTGAATGGGTCCAGCCCAAGAATTGAGAAAACAAACTAAACAAGATGTTTTCCTGAGAAAAGCCTACGTGCAAAGTGGTACGCCGAAGGAGGGCTCATGAAGAAGAATAATAATAGGTAGTTAAATTTTTTTTTTTCTAAGAGTGCCCAATTATCGAGAAAACGTATTTAAATTATTAAAACTCAATGGAAGTTTATGGATGCAAGGGAAAGTAAAAAAAAAATACAAATGTTGAATTCTTTCCCGATAAGCCTTGTAAAAACGTATTTTTTCAACAAAATAAGACTCTAACTAACGGATCTCTTTTATTTCACTAACAGACATTGGCCCCGGGTTTGTTGCTAAAAAAAACGCTGAAATACGTCAACAAACGAAAGAAAAATGAAAAAAATATGTATTGCAAAATAAAACAAACACTTCAGGCATCTTGATCAATTTGTGTAAAAGGACACGTAGATACCTATCTATCAACTATCGCAACGCCGACGTAAGGTTTTTTGAATAAAGTAAATAGTCCATTATTTTGTCGTGGGAAAAACATTACATTATCGCTAGTTTTTCACTTATGGTACATTGTCCCTCTGACAGATTTTATACAGCGTTTATTTTGTAATAAATTGTTAACAAAACTTCCCATCGAACACAATACAAAAGTTTATATTTTAATATGAACGCGTTGATATCTTAAAAATAAGGAACACACAGATTTTGCGTATCATTTATCATATTTATTATTTAAATCATATGTACACTGACTTAGGCCATCCGCTCATGGAGAAACTGCAAAAAAACAGTTGGTGATGCAGGAAAGGAATTAGTGAATTTCTGTTGTCAGTGAAATACAACAGATTCTGGTAGCGAGTTTTTCACTCTATGTCCGTGTTATAGCAACATGCTGTCTCTATATATACTGCGTTTTGGCTTTATAGAGCCCAATCAATTTCTTTCATCGAGGTACATGATATTAACTTACATAAAAAAATAAATTATTGTGGTAATTTCCCAAGGAATTGACGATGGCACAGTGCTGTAACCAAAAAATACACTTCTGTAATGGCAGAACATTGCAACATGAAATACAGCATTCTTCCAGGACAACCCCACAAATACACTGTTTGCCATTACAAAGCCGTTTCCGTGCGGGGGGACAGAATGTTTGAGTTGCAACGTGTAGGCCTCGCGCATCGACGACTTTCCATGTCGGATAATGTGTCAATATGCTGTATCTCCACAAAGCTAATTTTGAAATGAATTTGAAGACTTTCGTTTTTTGCACATTTTGTTATTTTTCTCGCGAACCGTAACAATTTAAAATCTGGTGACAATGTTAATTGAGAATTTATTTGAAACGTTGAAAAAGAAAAAAAACAAATATATTATGAATTTCAAAATAAATTATATATTTGTACATTTTTTACAACATTATAAGTAAAATAAAACCTTTCACCAAAGTTGAATTTAACAAAAGGTCCAAAAAAGTCATATACCTCAAAACTCGTTTTTAGAGACATAGCATATTGCCATAACACAGGAATCTGGTAGGTACTCAGGTGAGAATGATTCATTTTCTCGTTTTCAATCGTAAGTTTTCCGTGCGTTAACTTACTATCGTTCAGCGGGAAGCTAGGTAATTAATAATGTATATCGCACATTCTTGAATGACAAATCCTATAATCATTCACCAAACAATCTGGAAGGAATAATGACAAAGAGGTTATGCAACTTACCAACTACGTGCATGTAGCTCGTCTTCATAGCAGTGTGAAATGAAGGGGCGTCTGCAGAAACCTCGCAGCGGAAGCGGCCGGACATGACGGGGGACACGGAGCGGAGCACCACCACCCCAGGGCCGGACCTGCCCACCTGCAACAACCAACAGTTAGTCTTCATAGCTTAGTCTTTCCTTCATGTGAAATGAAGGGGCGTCTGCAGAAACCTTGCAGCGAAGTGGCCGGACAAGATTGGGGCAAGGAACGGAAAACCATCACCTCGGGGCCGGTTCTGCCCATCTGCAACACCATCTATTTTTTTAACATAAGTTTCGCTTAAAAATGAATATAACTTTCTACTTCATTTAATTTGGCACACTGATTTTAGACAGTTTTAATTTACTGAATGTTTATGTTTAAATAACCGCTCTAAATTAATAATCTGAGGCGAAAGAAGGGGAAGAAAGGAGAATAAAAAGTATAGGCAAATAAGATAGAATCATATTGATTCGCAAGGTTATCTTAGAAGACCATACTGAAAAATACACAGGTGAATAATACAAAGCTGTTTATAACAGAAGAAGATAAAAGTTTTAGAAACTAGATTTAAAACATTTTTAGAAACTAGGTAGACATAAAAATATTACATGCGTAAGGTCATATCTTCGCAGAAATTTCGGGTAAATGTCAGCTAATACTAAAGTTGACATCACGTAGTCGTAGATGTATTATATTGTGTAGGTGTTTTTCACTTTAACTTAGACATTATTTTTTCTCTTGAATCTGCCGTAGAGCAAGTATAATTCACCGCTTTTTAAAACAGTGCAAATGACCTTATTTTCCGAAGCGCAAAATGGTTAATTACGGGGAAAATAATGTGAAATTGAGTACATTAACAATTTAAACGACGAGAAAAACGGAATAAATCAAGAACAGCGACAAGAAATGTATCACGTCAGTACCGAGCCTATGATTAACACGCAAACAACAGTGTCCCAGTCTCTGGAGCCGTTGGAACGATAACGTGTCCTGAAATGGCTGGCCCTTGGCGTGATTTACAGCCAGAGTGGGATGAGGGCAAGAGGCTAGGGCTTTTAAACCGGTTAACCGGTTACCTTTATTAAATACAAAAGAAATGTTTACGATAACTCTATATGAGAGAGTTAGGTTATAAACCATGGCTTGTTCCAACAGCATTTATCTCGGGAATCTGCAGCCTTAGTTCCAGAAGAGATGTTGCATTAGTGCTGATGGCTTATAAGCTTTTAAATGGTTTTATATCGGTACCAGATATTCTGGCTATAATAGGATTTTATGTCCCGGATTTTCTACTGTTGACATTTAGTGTGTAAGAAAGAGGGGCAGCATTATATATTTAAGAACAAAAGCAAAACAATCAGCGCATTGACATTTGACGTTTTTGAATTTTTGGAATTCACTCATTACTCAATATTATACGTATCACAATATTCCTGCAGCTCTTTCAAAATATGAGAATTCGTTCCATACAAATTGAAAGAAGAAAATAATTTTCTTAATAATAATAAAAAAAAATTGTGATTTTTTCCGATGTTTTAATAGCTATTCTATTCGGGGCGGAGACAAATCAAAGGTCATAAAAATCGGTCCATCCGTTATCGAGTTATAAATGGTGTAACTAACCCGACTTTGTATTATACATTAAGATTTGTTCAGTTTCACAATTATTTCATTTACAAATTTAAAATAATATATTTGCGGTATGTTCCAGGGTGGAAGACACTCTCAGTGTCAAACTGGTGAAAGATTACGATATAGATTTGAAACATTGCTTGAAATGGCTTTAGGCCTGTTTGGTGACCGATCTGAATAGCCAAATACCTTCTTCTTTTCCTCCCCGCTACCTTCGGTCTCACAACATACCCCGATTGGGGATGCAATAGTCTCACTGGCTCCAGACAGTTGGGAGCAGTTGAAACATTTGTGCGGTAATCACAAGTGCGATACCGTAAACCATACATATATAGAGATCCGTAGAATATGAAAGGCCGATATAAGCATAAATAAAAAATAAGAAAAGTATGAATAGAGCCTATAGAAAGACATAGGAGCGTCAGATGAATACATGGAGCACTAGTCGATGGAAGATAAAGAAAGGATGGTCCCCGCAGTCATAGTAAGATCAAGTGAATAAAATACTTGTTGTGGTGAAATCATTTCAAAACCAGTCATCGGTTAAAATCGGCTAACCAGTTTAATGGATGTTAAAATAACCGAAAACCGGTTATTTTGATTAAACTATTATTTGGCAGCCCTAGCTCGGGATCATTTAAGTATCGTGTTTCACATCCTCGTACATAGTTCCTCCCTCCCATCTCAGGTCTGAATACGCGGCCATATTCGCTGAAACATCGCTCTCATGTGCCACATTTCTCACTGATTGATTGGCTTTTTCATGAGTTATGCCTCCGGTTATAGTCAGCGGGAATTAATATCGCATTCATTCATAGTATGGCTTTTATTGGGAAATGAAGCATGCGCATTAGTGAAAGATATGGTCCAATGAAACCCTAAAGGTTGGTTAAGTATAACTTATATTTACATATATGGTAATGGCCTCCAATACCACCCGTGCAATTCATTTCGTTTTACTCGTTTACTGTTTGAAAAAATGTTCTCACGTTATAAGGTAATTTTTTAATATTAGAACATTTAAAATGATAGAAAATTGTATTTATGTGAATGCTGCATTTTCTCATTATTTTTAATATGTGACTTAGATCTTTTATTGACCGCCAAACAACTCGGTCTTGGTACACACCCCTTGCCTCGTTCACATTCATACGTCTTCTCATACATGCTCTTCTATTATTCTGACTCTTGACATGGCCCGACTCAAGTATCTGATTCACTTGGTTCTCGGGAGTCTCCGACTTCTTCTACTATT
Source organism: Limnephilus lunatus (assembly GCA_917563855.2). NCBI lineage: Eukaryota > Metazoa > Arthropoda > Insecta > Trichoptera > Limnephilidae > Limnephilus > Limnephilus lunatus. The sequence continues at coordinate 63,484,763 of OU830597.1, read as the reverse complement.
CTCAATTGCGTCATATATTCTCCTTACACTCATTTCCTCGTTCATTCGCTCTACATGCCCAAACCATCGAAGCGTTTCTTTCTTGATCTTACTCATTACGCTTACATCAGTCTTGCATTCTTTGCGGATATCCACGTTTCTCATACGATTATACATGGTTTTACCACAAATACGCCTAGGGATCTCATTTCTGCAGCATTCAGTCTACCTTCATTACATGCGTATAGATAATGTATATATGAGTAAATTTTAACTGCCTTAAAAAACAACGTACACGTTACCACGTGGTATACTGTATAATAAAATCAGTATTTACGAAATTACAATTCAAGAGACATGTTGATAAAGATTAAGAAATTTGTTAAGTTATCAGGTCACATGTTTCAGAAGGTCAGACGTTACAGCAAGTAAATGTTTGTATCAATGGTACTCGTATTTATCCATGACTTATTACCTTTTTATATTTGCTGTAAGATGATATATTTTCATATTTAATTTCTTTAGTCTTATAGGTGCATTATAAATGTTTGTTGTAATAAAATACGCTTGTCTTTGCGCAAGCCTAGTTTTACACATTGGAACTTCAAATACATTTTCATTTTTTTAAAACGAATATTTTGAGTTAATACACTGGTATATTTTAAACATTGCGTACAGTAATTTTTTCTCATCTCTAACAATTCACCTTCTTGGAATAATTGCAGGGAGGGGTAGTTCATATCTTTATGCAACATTATTATTAGGCCCTTAACTTTTTAAATAATTAGCAACGGGGAGATGAACAAATCTACGTCTTTCTACTATCTTTCAATCAAAATAATATTTCATAAGGCAAGAATAACAGTATCAAAAATATACAAAATATTTTTCGTGTCGGGAAATGACCGATTATGCCGGGTAGTTCCTGGCCTACTTCAAACCGTGATTACTGGCAATACTTGGAGTAAAAAATTTAATAAATGAAATTTTGGTCACAGTGACTTTTTCTCAGCATTTAAAAAAAAAAAAAATCTTTCATGCGTCGTAACTTTCGAGTAACCAACCACCCAACTCCGATTTATTGGATAACCGTCACCTCTGCCATAGGTCACCCCAAGTGGTTCGCTACGTTTGCTGACTTAGCAGGGGTACCCGGGCTTATGGAGCGAGGTTTTTTCAGGTCTTGGCGGCCGATGCGTCTGCCCACTTAACATGTGGACTTTAACAAAAAAACCTCTACACAACATCCCTTAAGATAACCTAGGTCCTGAGGTAAATTATTAAATATTTATTATAAATATTTTTTATGATATTCATAATGAGATAGTAGTTAATAAAAGCGCATAAAAAAGCACGATTTTAGTATCGGTGTGAAAAACTTAACTTGAATACAAATTCTGCTATTGTACTTACATTACAGCATTAATTATTCCGTGGAAGCAGTTTGTGCCTTCAGGGCCATTTCCAGACAGTTTACACGTAACACAATTTGCTAGTCTGTGAAAATTCTCAGGAAAACTAAAAATAAGTGTGGTTTTCCATTAAACCTTTAACGGCTAGAATCTGTCACGAAACGACGCAGCTTAACCCAATATTCATCATTCAAATAGAAAAATTTCGCATGCAGACGTATAAGTAATGCGGTTACTCAATCAATTCACGTTTCCGGATTGGACCCGCAGCCCGCAGCCAGCAGACTAGCCTGCTTGAATCCGAGACGCAGTTGGCGGAACGTGCGCGGGAAGATGACATCTCGCGCCCGTCTGGGGACGACATTACCAGGAGGCAAGAGGACCCAGGTAAGTGCACAGCACATGCAAGGATATTGAACAGGTAACTGCAGTAAGCTGGTTACAGACTGCAGACTGCAGACTGACTGCCGCCAGCCCACGGAGAACTTCCGACAGCGATGTACATTTTATCAGATGGAAATATATCATATTCGGGGTATTTGCGACAAGCGATGTAGCGCTTTTCTGCTGAAATGCCGGAAATTTATCGTCGTTTATTAGCGGCTGTCCGCACTTGCGACTAAATTCTATGTAAAACTTTTACGGTGACTAATATTTCCGCAATTGAAGATTTAAGCTATACATACAAAAATGCTAAAATGCAGTACTTCTATACCCTGGCGTAAATACATTTTGATCGATTGTAATCTTTTACTGTCTACTTTTTTCGCTAAATACCTTATTTCCTATTTATTCAGTGGGCTCTCCGAGGTAACAGGGAAATTCTTTTTATAAGCTATTTATGATGCATAAAATAGAAATAATAAAAGTGGAAAATGAAACAAAATTGTAAATAACTTACTGAATAAGAGTCGCAGAGCCGAATTTTTGTGTTTTGGGAATAATATAAGGATGAAGAAAATTGGGAAGAGGAAAGGGAAGAATGAGAAGTAGGTATCTAGCTCTTTAGGTCTGCTAACTTAACATGAGGCCGGTATTTTAGTTAGTGTTTAACCTCGGCTTGAGAGATATGTACGTCCGTCATGTTGTTATTCGCTAGATTTCCTGACAATCCACAACAATCCGAACCAAATTTCTCCGATTTATAAAAGCGGCACAAAGATGTCCGTAGAAAATTTTAGACCGGTAGCAGATTGTTCATATAATGACTTTTCAAATGCCTTCGATACTTTTAGCTACGACGTTTTGATAACTGGCTAAAATAATAATTCATTTCCCCGAAAGTCCATAAGGCCACTCACGTTTTTTGCTAGCTATCTTGCATATGTGAAACACTTTGTCACATTATCTATTCCAATCGATTCTATCTTTTGTGTAATCATGAGTACCCCAAGATTTTAATTTAGGTTCACTCTTCTTTCCCATTTTTACTAAAGATATTTCAGAAATAAATCTGCATTCCAGTTGTTCTTCTTTTTTATTTTAGTTTATTACGGAAGCAAACAATTATATATATTTTATTAAAGTATGTACATGTTACATGATTGCATAAACCAGCGAGGTTTTCGTAAAAATACTTTACTCTAATACTCTGCTGATTACCAAAAACTGTTCTTATAAATACCAACTTAGAAGATTGCTATCAACTTCAGTCAGATATTGATAGATTTTTTTACTGGAAAAAAAGGAATCGGATTGAGTTCATTGGAATTAAATTTTTACTTTTGTCATTCACTAGGGCGTTTCATACCTGGTCCCTGGTATTACCGGTATACTATGGACGCCCGATGTTTAAAACATGGATCTTGGAATCATGTTTGGTAGTAGGCTGATATTTCATTCTCATATCGAGATGGCTTGAGCACTTTATTGAGAATGCTGGACTTAGTTCTGCGCACTACAAGGAATTTTATAGATACCCAGGATCTCATAATTTTATACGATTGCTTAGTCAGGAGTAAAATTAAAAGTGGCTCAATAATTTGGAGGTCCGCCCCAGATAAAATATTCCTTTGTGTTGGAGAAAGTTCAGAAGGAATTTCTGAGATTTCTCTACATTAGGCTACTTACTACCCTTGGCACTATCCTACCAACTTTCTTTTGGGTATTCTTGGAACGAACCATCCACGGGTCGAGGGGATGTACACAGTGCTGCACGTTTCTTCAGACTGATTCGTGGATGGTTTGAAAGCTCGGCTGTCGTCCATTTCTATGTTCCCAATGATTATCTCCGTCACCATCTACTGTTATGCCTCCCAACCTGCAGGACTCAATGCATGGACTCACTTACCGGTAGGGAGAGCAATCTTGCTGTTGAACAGAATCAATTCAGAAATCGATATATTTACCAAATTAGCAAAACCAGGAAAAATGTAAAGAACTTTCCAAACAATGTTACAAAATGTATATAACCTATATCGAGGACACTGTTTTTAAATCCAATAATCTTTGGAAATTTCTTAAAAAACTAAACAATGAAAACACAAACTACCCGTCAATAATGCAAATGAATGGAACCAGTGCCAACAATACACAGGACAATGAAAACCTTTTTTCAGACTTCTTCAAAAATGTATATGATGAAGAAAACCCAGACGACAAAATACCTGAATACAAATTTAGCAAGACTACACACTTAACAAATTGCCATATCACACAAAAATGCTGCGAACAGAAATTACTTTCCTTAGAGACTAACAAATCAGCTGGCCCACCAATATTCCTTAAAAAAATGCCCTAATACATTATCTAAACCACATACTATTATTCAATCGTCTCTTTACCCTTGGACACTTTCCAGACCGCTGGAAATCTAGCTTCATTACACCTATCTATAAAAAAGGAGACGACACTAATATAGCCAATTATCGCCCCATTTGTATACAGTCAGTACTAAATAAGCTTTTTTAATCACTGGTCCTTGATGAAATCTATCCCAAATTAATAAAATTAATTGACCAAAACAGCACGGTTTTATCAAAGGTAGATCTACCGCAACTAACTTAACAATATTTCAAAACTTCATAATACAATCTTTTGCTGAAGTCGATTGCATATATACAGATTTTTCGAAGGCATTTGACAAAGTATCCCATAAAGTACTAATCCAAAAACTCTTCGCTCTGGGAATAAGGGGTAACATGGTAAAATTATTGACTAGCTATTTATTAAATCGTAAACTGTTCGTCAAAATAAAATCTTGGATATCTAAAGCTTTCTGGGCTACTAGTGGCCTACCGCAAAGTAGTCACCTTGGCCCAGTTTTGTTCATTTTTTCATCAATGATATAACCAATTGCTTCAATGATGTTGAGGTATTGCTCTTTGCTGATGACATCAAGCTATACAAGAAAATAACTGATATAAATCATTGCCATATTCTCCAGTCAAATATAAGTAAATTTAAAGATTGGTGCGTTCAAAATAATTTATTCTTAAATGTAGAAAAGTACAAAACGTTGACTTTCTTCAGAAATAAAAATTCTGTTTTATTAGAATATTCCATCAATAATACAGCTTTAGAAAGAGTCACGTAAATGAGAGATCTTGGAATTATTTTGGATGAAAAACTAAGCTTCGCCAATCATATCCACCAAATTGTAAACAAAGGTATGAAAACACTAGGCTTCGTATTAAGAACAACCAAAAACTTTAATTCCATACAAGCCATTAAATTATTATATGTATCTCTAGTTAGAAGCCTAATGGAATATAACTCGGTAGTTTGGTCTCCATCTTACAAAATTCACATTTATACCCTTGAGGTGATTTTTCACAAAAACGGCGCTATATAAATCGTCCAAATATTATTATTATTATTATTGAGCGAATAAAAAAAAAATCTGCGTTTTATAAATTTTAAATTAAGAATCCCTTTAGAAGACTTCAAATATAAATTTATTATTAAATATTCTAAAAATACACATACTAGAAGACAGACGTAAAATGACTTAACATTTTTATTCAAAATACTTAACTCTAAATTCGCCTGTTGTGAACTCCTGCAACTCATAAACTTACGAATACCGATAGTAACTACACGACAAAATACACCATTCTACTGTAGCATTCAAAAGCGGAACTACATTTCCCACTCTCCGATACAACGATTTCACACTATGGGAAATAAGTACTTAGGTGATGTTGACATATTTAACATAAACTTAGCGAATTTTGTGGATCTTATAAAAAACTTATTCCAAAACTATTCCTAAACATATTTGTACTTATGTAAACCTATGAAATCGCTGTGTTTTGTATTTTTATGACTTGTACATTTTTAATCAAATTTTATTTTTATTATTTCTTTATGTGTTTAAAAATCATCTGTCATTAATTAATTGTACTACCAAATATGTAAAGGCCCTTTGGACATTAAATAAATAAAATAATTATGGCTGCCTTTGAAAACCAAGCTCTGTTACTACTTTTATAGTTGACTAGCTGGGTTACCCGGCTTCGCTCAGGACAATAAGATAGTGTTCTGGAATGTTGCACAATGATGTTCCCGATTCCTATTCCTGATCATTCCACGACATACTCCGCCACTCCTTCCACAACTTTCTACAGCTCTATGGAACCTTCTAGAACTTTCCGGAAGACTGTTCTAGAAATTTCAAGAGGGCGAAACTTTCAGCCCTTATATCTTTAAAAGCACGCCCTTTAGGTAAAAACGGATACCCTTATTCCCTAGGGGGGATAGAGATCTACCACACCATATAACTCCCTTGATCGAACCGGGACTCGTTTCTGAGTTTTTGCGAGCTGCACGTTTTTTTGGACTTTCTTTTATAATATATGCCATATATTCAAATAAAATGTTACTCCTTTCCCGTGCGTTCCCCTCCAGCGTTCCACTTCCACCTTCCCCACCACCGCTCTCCCGCTCTCCCGTCACGCCAACCCCCCTGGCACTGCATTTCTTGACTCCTCTCCCGCCCGGCTCGTAGCCGAAACTTTTTTCTAATACTAACAATTTTAAACTCGTGATATCTTTCTAATTAAATATCCGAATTGAAAAATTCTAAAAGTTAAATAAAGGTTTTGAAGCTGTCTTGAATATGAAGTAATTTATTTTGATAAGGATTAAAACCAAGATACAAATAAAGAGCCTTTTCAAGCGGCGGCATTAAAATTAATTTTTTAAAATAAAAGAATACTTATTGTGGCATAAACATAATAGTTAGACATATGCTGTTGCAACCTTTTTTGTAAATAATGATGTGTTCTATAAAGTCGTAGTACATTATTTTATTCTATCATCAATAGTTTTCGCAGCGCACGCGGTTTAAAGAATATTTTAGGTAATTTTTTTACACCCTGGGTTACATTATTGAAGTTTTAGTAAGGATCACTATTTTTTTTGGAAATATAATATAGCCTATGTCACTCGGGGACAGTGTAGCTTCCCAACAGTGAAAGAATTTTTCAAATCGGTTCAGTAGTTTCGGAGCCTATTCGATGCAAACAAACACACAAACAAACAAACAAACAAATCTTTCCTCTTTATTTAGTGTGTTAGATGTTAGATGTTAGATATACCCTCCATCCATACTTATGTAATTCTATTTTTAAAATGAATTTAAAAACGCACTAAAATGAACAATTTTGTAATGTTTTTAAAATAATAAACAAATTGACTCATAACATTCTTCAGTGCGTTGAAATATCAGCCCATAGTCATCAAAACGTTTCGTGTCGCTCTGTCTGTATTACCAGGCCAATTCTAACTTTATTTTTGATTATTGAACGAGTGCATACCTATCCCGTAAAATTATAAATTTTTATTCCTAAAATAAACCATTTAATGTTAATTTATATTTATTTAATTATGTCTATTCTTGAACACAAATTTTACAAATGATTACAATGGTTTCTAAAGTAGTAGAATTAAAAAAAAAACTTTAATATTCAGTAGCCGAAAGCAAAAATATTTTATTTTTTATTATTATGTTGGGTGTAAGGTAGGTTTGAGATATAATATTATTGGATACCTTTTGAAGTTTGTAATATTTTATCATGGAAGAAAAGGATAATACTAATAAATGTAATCAACACATGAACAAGACACTGAAATTAAAAAGGCAACGATCGCACCTGAGAAACAAACCCAGGATCTGCCTTACCGAGACAACCCCTCTAACCACTCAGCCATTGTGACCTGATTTTTAACGTCATTTTCAAACATTCAATTTCAGAATTGACAATTCCATTTTTTTGGCTGTTAACTTTTTCGTACGGTTACAAATTTCTACACGAATTTGTTTGTGTCTCAGATATACCTATATGATTTGTATTTATATGGGACACCCACTGACTCTTTCCACAAGAATGAATATTTAAATTTTTTGAAATATGTTATAACTTATAACCCTTCGATGATCAATGTAATATTTATTAATTATGTTATTTGCCTAGATTTCAAGCACACGAACGCTCAAGTCAAGCATGTAACCGACCTGCCGCGGAGTTGGTCACTTGAATTTTTTAATTTTTTTTTCTTTATTCATTGCATAAATTGTTTACATTATTAGTGGATTTTTCGACCATCATTCTAGACTGTTGCCCTTGTTATGGTGGTCGACTTTACATACGTACAATTATATATAAGTTTTAATTTTTTTTTGGTTTATGTTTATGTGAATTAACTCCCTAATATGATTTACCTCTCTCTGAAAAGTAGAAGTTAAACGAATTCATTCTAATTTCGAGACTGAGTTGTTTCACATCAAACGTCTTGTTTCATAACAAAGGTGAAAAGCAATTTTCGTCAAGATTGTTTTATGTTGACTCGCCGCCTTTACAAAGTTTAAAGAATTTAATACCTTAAATAGCGTGATGTTGAAAAACAGAATAATTGTTTGTAGCTTTGCGATAGAACCGTCTAAGTTGTTCAAAGGGTCTCTAATTACGGAGCTTCCACTTTTAATTTTTAATTCAGAGAGAGGAAGAAGCGGAATAGTTGCTCGTGTTTTCTTTTCTGCTTTTGTCTCGAACTGAAATGTTGGCAGTCTATACAATTTAATGTGGTGTATTTTATAGGAACACCTGAGCTGTTGGCTTTTACCTCAAACTCTATTATTTTTACTCAACATTGAAATCATCTTTTATATAATAGCTTGTTTTGCAAAAGATTTTAAAAGTACATCGTGTAAAAATATAATAAAAATAAAAAATAAAAATCTGAATTCGCAGATCATTTAATAAAAAATAATCATAATTTTGACAAAAACCATGGACTTAAAATATTACACACAGGCTATAAGGCATCACAAATAAATAATTTAGAGATTTTAGAAATTAGAAAAAATGTAAATAATAAAGCAGACATAATTAATAAGCAGCAAATTTTTATAAACCCTCTTTTGAACCTCTTCCCACTTAACCGGCCTTTACCTGCTAATGGCTTTGAAATCCCTAACTGATAAACTTTCCCCACTCTTACCCCTCCCCCTCCCTCCTACCCTTTCCTTCCATGTGTCATCTATATTTAATTTTTAAGTTTAGTATACGTTTGATCCTGATGAAGTAAACATTGTTTACGAAACATGTTGATTGTGTACCATTAAAAGTGATGTAAACAAAGTTATTTGTCTTTTTATTAAAATAAATAATGCCATCACAAAGTGAAAACCTTTCCGAAGAAGTTTTCTTCGAAAAATTAAAAAATATAATAACTCAATTATGCATTTTATGTAATTTCTATCACGCTACTTCCACAACGCTGTAACGTTGAGTTAGTAATTATGTTTCTTTATTTGTTAGATACTTCGAGACACTCAACAAAATATTAATTTCGCAACTAACTTTACAGGAAAAATATGTGGGATTAGTAATCTTTTGAAAGATCTGTGTTATTTGAAAAACAATCCGTTCTCGCTGATATGAAAAAAAAGAACTACCATTCAACAGACACTTGTCAGCTCGAAAAACGAGACAATATCGTGAGCGAGGAGGAAACAACAGGAATCGGAAAGTGATTTCAACTTTTTATTGTTATCGGAGCGCAGCCCCCGCCTGGCGCCTGTTGAGAACGGCTTCCCCCTTCGGGATTATTGGGGAGGGGGAGAAGGGGAGGAAAGCAACCCCACAATCTCCCCCCCCCCCCCCCCCCCCCCCCCAGGCACCCACCGGGGGTGATTGATAGCCATTGACAAACACATTAAAGACTCGGCCGGGAGTTTTTTAAAGCACGCCGGCAATCTGGGCAGATGACGGTGCAAGATTTCCATACAGCCCAGCTTCCTCGGCTCTTTGAGAAAACTCTAAAAACAAGAATACCCCTCCCCACCACAGAGCTCTCGTGGGGATTCCGCGAGTAAGCAAGATCAATCCCCGTCTCGCGTAATAGAATTAGAGTAAACCGAATCACATCTACAAATCCGCGGTGGTTCGTTCTGCATAATGGATCACCAACATTTAATAGAACACTTAATGTGATGCCTCTTTTTACCAATTTTCAAAAATGAGGCCAGAATTTAAACGACATTTCCCTTAGCCCGAATATTTTCTTATATTAGAAAACTTTCCAAGTAAGTTCGGCAAAGTGATGAAATTTTCCCCGTATTATTATTCTTCTTAAAGATCACTTTAGAATTTAATACGAACAGAATATTTTTTATCGATATTTCTTCAAAGGCTGAAAGTTGGGAGAGGGAGATTGACCCCGCGATAAACTTTGGAGCGAAAACAATATTTTAGAACCACAATATTTTTTACCTTCTTTTTAAACCGTCAATATGCTTTGTACGCCCAATGGGAAATAAAAAAGAAAAAACTTTAATATTATTCATAAATAATTTCCCTTCCCATTTTCTAATGAAATTTTAATTAAAGATTTAAATTAGCTTAGAGGAAAATATTATAAAAATAATTGTAGTTAAATTTCGCATGTTTGTGTATCAGCTGTGTAGGAATGATCACTTCATTTATCTAATTAATCGACTTCATATTTTTTAATTGGTTTCCCAAGCGGATTTTGCTATCGTTTAAATTGGTAGAATAGTCCAGTCAGTGGGGAGTTTTACCATTGGACAATTATTTTGAAAAAAACAAATTTTGCACCTTCAATCCAATATGGCGGCTCGAGCTCGACCCCCTCAAGGTCGAAAACTTTTTTTTTTCAAAACACAGAGTCCCAATCTAAACAACATATATCAAAATCGCTACGACATGACCATTTGCAAGCTAAATGCCTTTTTTATCCCCCACTGACTAGAAGTGAAATATCGCGTTTTGTCGAGTTGGGTGAAGTTCCATGAAAATGGAACAATATTTGGGTTTTATAAATAAAAAAATTTATGTGAATACCGCACAAGAGTCCCAACTGCTCCCGACAGTCGGGAGCCAATGACACTTTGGCGTCCCCATTTGGAGTATGTTGTGAGATTGAAGGTAGTGGTAAGGGGGGGGGGAAGGTAAGAGGAAGGAATGGGAATTACCTGGCTATTCCAACCTGCTCACGAAAACGGCTAAAGCCATTTCAAGCAACGCATCAATTTTGAATGGTGGCCTGGGCGATATTAAGAGCATCTTCCACTCTGGAATGTGCCTCGCCTCAAACTATATTTTATTTCTAATTAATAAATTGTGAAAATCCCAAATTAATTAAATAATATTTACAGTGCACATCTGGATTTAAACCCGCAACCATCAGATTCATAGTTGAGAGCCTAACCCCTCGGCTACGGAGGCCGTCTAATATTTTTAATAAAAAGTTTTATTTTTATTTTTCAGCATTCATCTACAATGAAATGTGTAATTTTTAACAAATCGTCTGCGGGAGTCTTATACCTAAGTTTTAATGGAAGCCCGGTATGAAGTTTGAAGTTCTATAAAGTTCTTTTATTCGCAGATGTTTTTTTAAAGGTAGGCCATACTTAGAGTTTTTTATTGTATTTATACTAGCGCAGACCCGTGAAAAATCATGGGATATTATAATTGTAGGATTTGTGAAGATGAAAGTATATTTTTTTAATGTTTGCCTCTGGATCATTCACGATCAGAAATTAACCTTCCGAACAAACATAGTTGGACCATTAGACGATATTTGTCAAAAATTTAAACAAACAAATTGACATTTCAAACATAGAATAAATTGTTAATTAAAAACATAATTTTGATAGATACCTACCTACTTACTTTATCGCATATCTGAATAGTTCTCACAATCAATTTTGTACACGACCGAAAGTATTACTTTTAATTGGCTTTTGGACAGACACAACATTTGTTTATTATTTTTTATCAATATGAACCCTTTGACGTCATTGACTGCATTATGTAAAGCCATTGTATATTATTTTAGAACATTAATTTGAACAAAATATTATTAAAAATATTGTACAACTGTTTCCATTTTATTACTTTTAAGTTTTCTCTACCGATTTAATTCTGCAACGAGTACTTTCATACTGGCATAATATCGATTTAATGATGTTTATAACTTTGAGATCTTGAATAAATAACAACGATTTTAAAAGAAATCATATTGCAGCATTCAAAAAATAGACAAAAAATTGTTTTCTTCAATGCAATGTGGTAAAACGTTTAGTTCCAAAATCACTATCACAATGATCTTTAGATAAAATATTTCTTAATTAACTCTCAAAATTTAATAGGCAGCTTTCATATTATGATCAATGAAATATGGCGCTTTATGAAACTTGGATTTAAATATTTTCCTGCCGAGCTTTCAAGTAAGTCTTTTGCGTTTCTTTTAAAACGTTACCCCTGAAATAAACCTGATTATTTTGAATGAAAAGCGATAAAATTTACCCAACTCAAGTTTAATTAAAAATGTGCCGAAAATGTTTACACTTCACAATCGGTACAGCGGCGATTCTTTACTTTCACAAAATGATTACAGTTTTTTTTTTTGTTACAATTTTTTTATATCTTATTTATTTAAATGAAAACTTAACGAATTCCTTTGTAAATTAATAATTAAGCTCTAGGTATTACGTTAAAAATTGATTTACTTTGGTAGCTATCTGGTGCGGTACATTCCATACACATTGTGGATGCTGTGCGTTCCTTCCTTTCGAAGCGTAAATAAATATAATTATAATTGTTATTTATTTATTCCGAAATTAAATAGTTATTATTTTTTTCAAGCCGGAAATAGCAATAGATACTGCAATTTTGACACCGTCCAAACCTCAGAGGCCAAAAACAACAAAACGCAACGCGCGTACCGGGCCGAAATACGTGTACATATAATTCCATTCTCGATACTCGTGTGTCTAATGTCGCGTAAACGCACCAACACTAGCAACAAAGGATTCCCTGCTTTATTCCGTATCCACGATGGTAGAGAAAGTATAATATTAAACATATTCGCTCATGCGCATTTAGTTATGCCTGCCTAGTTTTGTCGGAAGCCAAAAGCTATAATAATAATTGATGTGAAGCATAAAGGATTTATAGAGCTTATTTGACATGTCTACTATTTTATCAGTAATCGCATCTTTTTCGTATGCTTGTCGTCTATAAATTTTTATATTTGATATTAGCTATACACATACTTCAGCATTCCTTAAAGTCACCGACCACCACTGGTAGCTACCTAAATATTCTTTGAAGAAATATTATGCTCTTACTAGTTATGCAGATTACTCCTGTATCATTTTATATTACGCAGTCATCATGGCATGAACTTACATATTTTAATACCTTTTGTATTAGTGTGATTTTTGGGTGGAAATACTACTACTCATCCAAACTTTATCGGTAGGTGGTAATTCCGCTTTCCAATATTTAAAAAATTTATATGCGTTGAAATTCCATGGAATCAAGCGAGCAAACCAATCTCGTATAGAGATTTTAGCACTTTTGTGAAAGGGGATTATAATTAAATTTGCACAGCCTTCTGAAAACAGATTTGATTTTTAAAAAACAGATAAACGTAGACGCGGGTTAAAACAACATTTCAGAAAAAGGTAGTAGGTATTATGAGAGCTGCTGTTGATTTCATGAAACACAGCAGTATTTTTAAAAGAATTCCTTAATTTTCATTTGATTCCAAGAATTTTATAATGCCATTCGCTTAAAAACACGAAATTTTGTCTGCACCATAGTTACTTTTGTTACATTCAATCGAATTAGTTGCTTAAAAAACGATTTATCAGGCGATTTTGCGAAGGATTTAATATGCGGTATGTAAAAGAGGCTTAGGAATTCTGAGATCAAACAGATCAGATTCTACCGCCATAATAAAGGGCATTTATGCCAAGTCTCGTAGTCAAAAGATCATCAGAGCAAATGTTCCATTGAGAAAGAAGAAAAAAATACATCATAGTTATTATGCAGGATCCGGGCAGTTTTAAGCAGAACAAAGAAATAGGTGCATTAAGCCAGTCTTTATTTTCGATATTTTGAACATTTTACTCCATTTTCTCTAAAAAATATGTTAATTAGATTTTTTAAAAAAAACGCGATTCTGAAATTATTTTTAATCTTTCTCTATGATCATTTTAATTACCTACATATTATTTATATTACAGAACACAATGCAATCATGGTACTACGTAGAGCCATGGTTTAATTTTTGAATTTCCAGATACGAAATAATCTGTTTTTAGATAGACGTTTACAATCAGGAAACATCAAAGAAGAAAAACAAACAAAGCTAGGGTTAAGATGTCTATAATATTATTTAATAATCTCTAGTGATGATTAAAATAAAAGGTTTTTGACTTCCTTTGTGTTGTGAAGATGTCCTCGCAATATCTTGAACATTTTCAAGCTGTGGAATTTAGTAGAAGGACTTTCCCGTGGAATAATCATTATTATGAGCGCTGCGAAGAGACGTGGAAAGGTTAAAGAGCAAAGCATCCGCGATCTCTCAGTTCATCCGGACCGGCAGTTTACAGATATTTGACGCTTCTGCTTCCTACTTCCCTGGTGGAGGGAGTATTCTGTTATTATTCCAGGGGCGTGCCATGACATTTTAATTTAACTTTATTTCACAATTAATTTATTAAGAAATCAGTAAGCGTAAACATACATACTGTGTTAATCTGTAAGTGAGCACCGGCAGAATTGTTCCTTCTTTTTTTCATTAGCTAGTTTAAACACGCGATCTAAATTAACATCATAATGTCAACCCTTTAAATATCTGGTTTATTTGTGTTTTATTTATTTTTTATTTTTACTTTTACTTTTATTTTGCTAATGTGGGTACGTATTTGGGTAATGTAGGTAAAGAACAATAAAATTTATGACGATTTTTAACTGTTATATGTATCTCGAAATCACATCAAGTCGGGATGCGGATCGGTGCTTGACCCCCTCGAGGCTTGATGATGTTGTGGTCATAAATCTTTTAATGTTTCTCGCCGTGCTGAGCGAGGCTTCTAGCGGTGCGCGAGGCCGGAGACTAAGTCGGTCTCGGACGGCGGGCGAGGCGAAGGGCCGGGGTTATGAGTGAGTCACTAGAGCTAGACCAACAGGCTGGCGCGGTGCGTCGTTCCTCTTAGAGCGTTCCCGGCGCGTTTTCGTCATATAAGTCTCGTTCCAGGCTGCGCTGCGGGCGGCCCGTACCAAAAGTAGAGCGTAAGCTAATAAGGAAAAAAAGTTTCACAATTCAGCAATATTTTTACAAACAAGATGGAAAAAGAAGCATACATTATTGTAGGTCAACGAGAACCTGCTAAATTTCTACCAATGAGTATCTCCACCCTTTTACGTAGAACTCCACTTTTTTACAAGAAAAAATACTTATATGCTGTTCGCACCTTCCAACTTGTGTAAGGGAAAGGTCAACTTTTGTTACTTAACTAAGTTAACGCCTTTTTGAATCGTAAATAAGTATATCTTCCACTGAAACTATATCCAATTAGTTAGACACAATAAATTTAAGTACTCTTACCTGGTTTTAAGCCCGCGAGCTTATGGGTCAAAAATAAGCCCGCAAGCATCTGGGTCAGATCAATTTTACCGTATACTCTACCAGATTATCTCTTCTCATGTTCCCATTAGAACGAATAAAAAACACTTACCTAAAAGTGGTATTCACAAGACCTCATGCGTTTAATAAAAGAAAAAAACAAATTTCTCAAAAAATAAAAAAAATATGGTAATTAACTAAATCATTTATCTTTCAAATTGATTAGAACTAGAACTAAAAATCTGATTAGAGTCTGTTATCAATAACACTTATACCTAATCAAACAAAATTTAAAAGCTAACCCAAACATTTCTGGAAATTTGCAAAAATCAAATATAAAAACAAAACTGACATACCAAAAGAGATGCACTTAAATGACATATTGTCTACCCAAGGTCAAGTTATCTGCGAACTCTTTTCTAGGCATTTTCAATCTATTTACAAACCACACGATGCAAACTATTTTCCACAAATTTCCGAAACGAAAGCCTTGGCACGATCAATATTTCGTCTTCAGACATATTAATTAAATGTAAGAATTTGAAAACTTATAAAGGATCAGGTCCTGAAGGTATTCCTCCTATTTTTTTTAAAACATGCAGATATTTCCTTGCCAGACCACTCGGCCTACTTTTTAACAAATCACTTCAAGATGGTATTTTTCCGGTCAATTGGAAAACGGCTTTTTTAACTGCTATCTTTAAGAAAGGTTGTAAGAGCGATATAAAAAAATTTAACTTGAAAAACTTGACTGCATCGGAAAGTTATTCGAATCTGTAATGTATGACTCTCTACTAGCTCATGTAAATAAATATATGATCATTGAGCAACAAGGATTTTTCCCGCAGCGTTCCACAACACAAAACTTCTTGTATACTCCCAATTCATCCGCGATAGCATTGAAAAGCATTTACAGGAGATGCTATCTACACGGATTTTTGCAAAGTATTTGACCAGTTAAATCAAGCGCTACTCATCAAGAAGCTGGAAAAGTTTGGCATTAGTGGAAATACTCTGAAATGGTTTGAGAGTTACATAAAGAAAACTAAAGTAGTTGTAGGTGTATAATCCGCGGATCTTTTTACTGTAACGTCGGGAATTCCGCAGGGCATTTTCAAAATATCTACTATTTACCGACGACCTCAAGCTATACAAAGAAATCATATCATTAGAAGATTGCACCAAATTGCAAAAAGACCTATCATCACTTCACGAATGGTGTATACTAAATCTTACTAATATTATAAATGCGAATATTTGTATAGATGCGAGCGAAGCCAGGGGCAAAAGCAAGTTAATAAAAACGAATGTGCTGTAATTTCCTTCACAAAGAACAGAATTTAAATTTTCAAATACGAATCACATTAACAATGTCCCTTTATTAAACATATCTTCAATTAAAGATTCGGTCGTGACATTTGACTCGTCTCTTAGATTCAATATACATGTGATATAATTTCAAAGAGTGCTTTACAAATATTAAGATTAACGCTAAGAATCAAAAATTGTTTTGAAAGTACAGAATTAACTTTACCATTATATATATCAATTGTGCGAAGCATTCTGGAATACGGATCAACCATTTGGTCTCCGAATTATGAGATTCACAATAAAATTATAGAATCGAATCCATACAAAGAAAATTAACCCATTTAATTGCTTATCGCGAAGGCTTATCTCATCAATTTGGAACGTATAACGACCGACTATTACATTATAAACTACACTGACAGCCAGACGTAAACTTTTCGATTTATTGCTTCTACACAAAATTATACATGCATCAGTTGATACACCAAACATTTTATCCCAAATTAACATCAACACACCATCAAGAAATTCAACGAGAAGGATGCAAGATATTTTCTATATATCTACCTACCACACAAATACAGGATACTATAACACTATACACTGCTCTAATAATTAAATTGACATTTTTAATGACCCTTTTAAACACTTGATAAAATATATTTTACCAAAAATCATATAAAGCTGATATTGTGATGAAGCCCTTTATTCAAATACAATCAATATTGTACCTACTAAATCATTGTCCCATCAGCACAGGTTCAAATAATAAATTGTTGATGATACTTCTGTATTCTACTTTTTACTCATTCTTGTTTGTTATTCACTTTTGCATATTTAACTTATTAATTTTGTTATACACTGTATTTAAACCATCGACGTATAAACATTTTTGGGCAACATGCCTATTTTATGTACTTAGATAAATAAAAAATATATAAAAACCAAGCTTCTGAAACGATCGGTCTGGCTAAGAACATAGTAATATAATCTTTCTACTTTACTTTTTAACTACCAGTATTATTTTTATTTATACTCACATCCACGTCGAACCCCGGAAGCGGAAAGACTCTGGTATGCGGCAGCTCCTTGGGTATGTAACGGAAGAACTCTTCGCGACCTTTATACCACTTGACACTGTACAGCACGTCTTGTTCAAGGTCGTAGCGGCACTGCAGCGATACCGTGTCGCCAGCCGCCGCCGCCTCGGGTACAGCCACTTGCACGTCACGCAGACCCGCCACCGGGACGCCTGCAAACAAATCAAAAGAATTCATTATTATAAGTGCTCATCGATAATGTGTACACAAGTTCTTCAAAGATGACACGTGTCCTTAGGTAAATGTTTTCCGTGAATACTGTAACTAAGCAGGGTATGCAGGATGTAACAGAACGTGCCCGAAAGATTTTAACAAGCAATTCCTGAATATATTTGGAGTTAAAAACGTAGGTGTCAAATTTTGCTGCCCAGTGATTTTTTTCCAATTGAAGGCAAAAATATTTCTCCATCACACCTCTCCGTCTCTTTCTAGCAGCTCAGTAACAGGCGAGACAGAGCGGGTATCACGTGATTCATCGCGACGCGACGTGTAGAAGAAGTGTGATCAATAATCGCAGACTAAAATCATCTGGGTATGTGCTGGTAAAACCTTATGTAAGGATTTAATATAAACATCTATCTTTAAATAAATTAGGATTTTTTTTTAAATGTTACGGATTTTTTGTTGACGGATAAACCCCCCTAATTGGAAATTTTTCGACCTGCAAAGGGGTTGTGTATTTAAAAAGATTGAAAACACTGGATTAGAGTATTAATTGTTTTTGTGTTTAATACGTAGAGCTCCATTTTAATTTTTAGAAATTTATTGAAAATTAAATTTGATTATCGAGTTCTGCAAGTATTTTAGGATGTTTTTTAGTTACAGCTGTTTCGACTTGTAAGGTCATTTTCAAACTGTGGTGAAGCCACGTACGGACGACTTATTTATAATATTTTAAAAGTCAATTTTTGAAGTCTAAATTAATTTATTACCGGTAAATCCAATTTCGCAGAGACACTAATTGAGAGAGTGATTATGTGGGATTCTGAATCTTTCTCTTTGGTTTCCCTTGCACTAAGTGTAAGGGTTTTTTGTTAATTGATTTAGAATGAAGTCATTGCAATGACTCATTTAAGTACATTATATTGTTTAGGTTTGGTGAACATGCATAGTGGGGAATAAATAATTTTCCTTACTTTATTAATTAGCATTATGTTGGGGTCATTCGTTCGTTTATAACATTATCAAATTTAATTTTAATTAAATTTCTAAAAATTCAGATTAGAGGTTGCAAGTTGCAACTCTAGGCATAGCGGAAAACATCATGCACTTTCCAACACGGTTTTTAATTCGGTTTCATACGTGATGATTTTGAATTTATTTAATAAACACTAAAAACTTATTTGTATAATAGGAACTTTGTCAACCTAAACTGCGATATCGTTATTCAAAAGAATACCAGGAATGAATTTTCCAATAATACGGCCCGACCTAAATAGTTGTAGGTTGGATTTTGCATGGTCGTACGGAGCCTGTAATGCTCCCTTTACCGACTTGTTGTAGACCAATTGAGGCCTTTATAGTAACTGGCGCTCCCTGCATCCGACAAGTGGTGCATGATAGAATTTCCTACTCCCAGAAGGTATTGCTTCCTCGCCGTGAACAAATCTCCTTTGCGAAACTGGGCGAGTGTAATGTGTTTTAGGGCGTCGCTCGTTGGTGGAGGTTTTACATATTTCAGGGGTATTTTCAGACAAAATTATGAATCTCGTATCCATGCAACGAATCGTGAATTCATCTAATGCCCGTGTTACCATCGCATTAGGTTTTCAATAGAAGACTTTAAGACAAAAAGGATGTTCAAGTAATACCAGGCGCTGTATACAGAGTGTTAAGGGATGTACTTGACTTAACTAAATGAAATTTTGGTCTTCAGTGACATTTTATTTCTACAAAAACATAAAAAATAGTAGGTGTTGGGTTGGTCGATCACTCGGCTGAGTGACCAGTGATGACATGTGGTAAATTTTTTTTTTTTTGAAATTGAAGAAAAAAAAATGATATTAAAAAATTCATTACTCCAAATAATGTCAGGAATCACTGGTTTAAGAAAATCAAGTACGTCCCTTAACACTCTACATAATCCATCAAAATGCTACAAGTGACAATATTACAAATAAGCCCAAATACACGTACCTCCCACCAACGATATGTATAAATTTAATTAATGAGTATGACAGAGGTGCATTCAAATAATAATGTTGCCAACGCTGAATACTACATTGCCAAGCAATCGTAAAAAAAATCAACTCTATAAAAAGTTTGTTCCACGATTGTCGAACCCGTTTCATTTTTCGATACCTAAAACAATATCGGGTTGGTTACACCATTTACAACTCAAGAACGGCTTGGCCAATTTTTATGATCTGTGATTTGTTGGATTTGTCTCCGCCCCAAATAGCAGAAATAAGATAATTCTTTTCCTCCAACATTTTCTATGGCTGGAATTCTTATGTTTTGAAAGAGCTGCAGCAATATTGTGATAAATATAATATTGAATAATGTGTGAATTCAAAAAATTCAAAAACGTTAAATGTGAATGCGTTGAGTGTTTCGCATTTGTTCTTAAACGTATAATGCTGCCGATTCTTCCACATTAAATGTCAATAGTCGAAAATGAGACAAACGGTGAACATATGTCTGCACCCCTCCAAAGGAAAAATACAATACTTATAATAAATCTCTCTCACACGTATAAATAAAATGAAACGCAGTTCCCGTAAGTGAGCTAACATAAGAAAAACGCAAAAATTATAAATCTGTACACAACGCTATCTCTGATACTGACAAAACAAAACACGGACAGTTCCGCATCGATAATTATTTGCTTCATTGTGTAATTTTTAACTTAATAAAAAAACTGAACTTAATTCTGCTAGTAACTTAACACAACAGTTATTGATTATGAGGCTGGACAAAGTTTTTCCGGGTCAGCTAGTTATTAAATAAAAATATACATTTTGATAGTGCCTCTTAGAGTAACTCTGGTCCAGTGAACTATAGAACTTTTGCTTTGAATTTCAGTTTCATTGTCAAAATTGGAAGTAATTGCTTGCAAAATTCAATAAAGTACCCTACCTACCGATAATATAATAGTTTAACAGTTTAACCCATTTAGCTGAGACACGAAGCGAAAAACGTCAGGATAGCGAATTTTGTCACCGCGTACAGCTACTCGCGTGATATAAGTGAAACACGTTTCCGCGAGATATTAATTCGCAATAGCTCCTTTATTACTATCCCGTAATTTTTAACGTGGCTACGCTATACTTACTAGTAAACCAATAATTTTGTATGATAATTTTGCAGAGAGCAAGGTAAGTACTGTAATGTAATGTATCTTAGACCCAATCTGAATATTCACGTCTCGCGCCAACGCAGCATCCGCTCTTAAGAATTTTGCAGGAATTTTAAGTTGCTCAGTCGCAGTCATTCTAGAGATTCCAATTGAGTTGGTCTTACTGCAAATTCACTACGTGGGTGTAAACATCCTGCACAAGTGTTTTGGCGTTGAGTGATGCGATGTATTTCCAAACAGATTTCAATTTCAACGCACCTCGCTGAATGAAACGTTAACGTGTTTTCAAAGGAAATATGATAAGTTTACAAATTGCTAGAATAATAACGCTCGAATATTTTTAGTAATGGTTATTTGATACCTTTATGGCTTATTTCTGATTTGATCATCTCATGTGGTTATTTTTTTAATATTTGAATACCTAAAATGTTCTATATGTGTGGGACAATTCTCAAGAAGTTTTCGAGTAGGCATCTAAAATAAACAATTCTTTCTTCTTTCTTGTGTTTTCTATTTTTTATTGTTTCCTTTTGTTATTGTTTCAATTAACGTGTTCAATGCAAGTTCATCCAGAACAACAGTTTGTCAAATAAGAGTAGAAAACATAGAAGGGCGCCACTGTTGTTCAAATGGCAAAACCAAAAATATAACCATATAATCTAAAGCTGTGTAAACTACATCTTTATTAAAAATTAAAAAGGCATAAAAGTAAAAAAAATATTTTTCATTGCACTGATTACCCACTGATCTCAAAATTAGAATTGCATATAGTTATATTATTATTATACGTTTGAAATTTTGTGTTAACATGATGAAGAATAACGACATTGTAATAAAATATAATGCGCACTTTAGAAATTGCTTACATTTATTTAATATTAGCTTAAGTACCTAGCGTTTCCCGGGCTTTAGATCATGTCATTAATTTTAGATCTGAATATATTTAACTCATTCATATCTAAAAGTAGTGTAACTAAACTCACCATTAATAATTCTTCCTTTCTACCTGCTGTTAAATTCAAATTTACGTTAAATTAAATCCTTTCATATTGTAAAACACAATTTAATCATAATTGATGTCATTAAGTAGATACCTTACCAACAGTGCTTCTTCGATTTTTTTTTTTTAAGAACTAATAATGTTTTTTTAAATGTGTGTACAGTGTTCTGTATTTTCAGTTTCATTACACTTTAAAATAATATTTGACAGTTAAGTTGGTGTTGCCAGCCTAAAAACTTGGTGGTTCCATTTTTTTATATTTTCTAATCTTATTTGACAGACTATACACAATCATTTAAATCAGCGAAAGATTTTGAATGATACGACGCGCGCCGTTCTGATTCAAACAGTGACAGAATTATCAGTATTTAAAATTTAGATCGGTGAGAACGCAGCGGAATTTTGAATAATACGACATCCTGAAGCAGTGACAACACCGTAAGTATTTTGGGGTCGCTCCAAATAGCGTGCTGTGGTCAGCTTGAACGCAACTCGTGATAGTTGGACCAATAAAGTGAGAAGTCTCGGTGAAAATCTTCTGACACTTATCCAATTTACACCACCCAGCTCTTTACCGCTGTGCAATAAATTCCGTGGTACTTCACTTCTGCGCTCCGATTCCCGAGTTTCTTGCCCGTGTCAGCTAGCCACTCTATAATACGATAGATGAAGGAAAATGAGTTTCTCCCAACCTCTCTGGTTTTCTCTTTATCTATTCTCCTGCACTCCCACAATTTCGATCACCGTACGAAATCCGCCGAAAACGGGTCAACGCATAAATATAAAAATTTCAGTCAACACTGCCACCAGGTAACTAGACGTCCACACCTACGCTTTAACCCGTTTGATCACAGGAGACCATTTTTGTCCCAACGCACCCAGGCGTCATATAAAACGCTGTAACTCCCTTACTATCATAGTGAGAAATATGTTCTAATCGGTGTTAGAAAGGGAAATTACCACGCTTTATATTGCAATCTAAAAAATAGCCACCAAAAAAGTAAAATGTACACTTTTATGTATACAAAGTCTGGAATCTAAAATTGAAAAAAAAATTTGAAACTTCGGGAATTTTTTATAAATTATTTTTACATAGAGCGACAAAAAAGTGAGGTTACAATATATATTTGTTATTTATTTGTCTAATAAAATATGTATGTGTTTTTATTATTTTTTATTATCAGTAACTTTAGTTAGAAAAAACATAAGGTGAGCCATTTTGAAAACTTTTTTATGTTTGTATGTAAAATTTTTGAAATTAATTAAATATTTGCTTATTTCCAATTATATAATTTGAAAGCGTATTTTATCACCTTTCTAAAACAATTTTTAGTTTTTGAATGTGCTCAGAAATATTCCAAATATTTGCATTTTATTTTAAAGCGAAAGTATTTTGACCATCTGAAAAAAATGCAAAATTTTTGAAGGGTTGTAAAAACTCCCTCACAAATGTGAATCTTCAGCTCTCATGCATAATTTTATGAATGTAAAACTATTGCTCAGTACCTACCTACAACTATATACGAGAAATAACCACAATAGGGAATATTCTCAAAGGGTATAAAATAATGATTACTATAATGTCATAACTTTGGTGATTTATTTCGACCATTTCTGAAATCCTCCCCCAATTAAGCCGAAAGATATGTAGAACCTACTCGTTTATCAAATCTCCAAACTCTCTTCCAAACTCGCCAATCCGATTACGGCCCATAAAACGTTACATTGTAACATCAATACCAAAGTTTAACTTAAAACCTTTAATAAATTCAGTTTGTGCTCAATTTAATTTAAACTTCGTAATGCGCGGTAATTTATTTAAATTGCCACGTTTATCTGCGCTCAAATTGTACGCAATAAAACAAAATTTTGCTCTTTCCCGGTAACATATGTCCCCCACAGGGGAAGCTTTGGAACCGCCGCGCTGCTATCTTATCCTTCATATTTCTCTACAAATACCACGAAAGCCATTCGCCAACGCTCGATACTATCGAGTTAGAATATCTACACTACAGCTTCTTGCTTCCAAGCGACTCTGTGCAAGCGATTTAATAATAATTTACATTTGCGTAAATATATTATATTTCTGTGTTTCTGGATCATTTCAGCAGGGTGGAATATTTTTGATAATCGGACAAGCAGTTAAGACAGCGATTTACTTGCGAAATTCTCTTGGTACGTTCGAGCCAAACTTGTTACAAAAAAAATATATGTGTTATTGAAAATGTTCGACTAGAAGGAAACAATGCTCAAATTTATATTTTAGCTGTGTTTTGACGTTTTATTTTTAAATACACTGTATAAATTTTTAATCGTTGTAAATCAATAAGAATTTAATAAATTACCCCTTGATATATGATCGGAAGAAAGCTACGAAAAATATTTTTAAAAAATTAAATTAAAATATTCTAGTACCACCTGTGATGATCTCGCCTTTAGGCCTACGAAATAATTCTTTTAAAATTGAGAGATCGATTTAGAAATATATTTAATTTTGTAACAGGGTATGGTTTCAGAATACAATTCTCTGTTCCAACTCTTAAGGGTGATTTATGAAACCGGGCCATTACTAGGAAAAACACGTGTGCCAAAATACTTTGGTTGGAGGAGGAATCCTAATGGATATTTCAGGTTCATTATCAAGTCAGGGGCGGCCGATGGATATTTGCCCGAGTGGTGACTGACTTTAACGCGAGCAGATTGGATTTACGAAACAATTATCTGGTGAATTTTCTATGGCAGTAGGAAAATTGAAAATTAGTCAATAAGGATTGCTCGTTGGTGTATTTAAATATACTAGCGCGACGCGCCGATTAGGGGTTAAAATATTTAACATATTTGTCAAAATAAGATTGCAGAATTCGTTAAATAGTGACGCACGCAGAAAGAACGAAAACGTGTACAGACAATGCTTATATAATGTTATTATATAACCAATAAAGTCGACGCAAGTAATTAGGATGTGTAGTGAATTGAAGTACGCCACTGAGCTCTTCTTTTAAGCGTTATTGGGATAGTTTATGACTCCGGCGCAGACGAAATTAGTTTACACCACAAAAAATAACGAACATGGTTTCTACACAAAATTCTCTGAAATAATAGTTATTATGTGACAGAACACGATTAAACGATTGAGATATGCATATTGGGAGATGTGCTTATCACTTAAGATTTGAAAAAAAGTGACTAATAAATTATTGAAACCACACAAGGAGATGGGTGGGAGTTGGGGCAGGGAAGTGTTGGGAGACAGTGAGGGAAGGAACCTAGGGCCGCGCAGACGGGATAAAAATCATCGAGTTTTGATAAACGGCAGAATAATAATTTGGTGCGCGTAAACCGGGAATAATTCAGATAGTTATATATAATAATAAAGGAAGTCGGGGTAGAGAAGTGTTAGAGGACAGTCAGGGAAGGAACCTAGGGCCGCGCAGACGGGATAAAAATCATCGAGTTTTGATAAACGGCAGAATAATAATTTGGTGCGCGTAAACCGGGAATAATTCAGATAGTTATATATAATAATAAAGGCAGTCGGGGTAGAGGAGTGTTAGAGGAGAGTCAGGGAAGGAACCTAGGGCCGCGCAGACGGGATAAAAATCATCGAGTTTTGATAAACGGGAGAATAATAATTTGGTGCGCGTAAACCGGGAATAATTCAGATAGTCGGGGCAGGGAAGTGTTAGAGGACAGTCAGGGAGAGATCCTGTTGAGAATTAAGATGGTCAAGTTCTGAGAGTCGCGAGGAGACCAGCTCGGTGCTTCTAAATCATTTTAATTAAACAAAGGAAATTCCGTTTTATTAAACAAAAAGAGTCCACGCGAATAGGGAAGTCAGAGATCGAGGCTTGCGAGTTCATATCGGTGAAGTTAAATAATATAATTTGTAAATTGAGGCGGTCGGGACGTACTTTCGGGGCGTCTATCAGGGTCAGGGTGAAATTTAAAAAAAGAAATCTACGCGAGAATTGTGTTTGACGGCTGCATCTTGGAATAAATAACTGCATGACGGGTTGTGGTTTATAAGTGCTTGTTTGAATTAAATATTATTGTAGTGAATTGATTTGTGAAATTATTTTGTGCAACAAGGCGAATTTGGTAAGTTTGTATAAAATTATTAACATATTTAGTACGGGCCTTGCAGGAAAGAGTCAATTAGGGTTTATATACAAGCCTTAGGAATCTAGGACCTTTTTTTTAAGTCGAGCGGAGCTTTGCACGTTTCCGGGTTGACCGGCTAGCAAGTACCTTTGTTGGGTGAAGTTATTCTTGAGACGAGACCGTTGTAAAAATAATAATTTGGGGTTCAATGGACTAAAATAGCATTTGAAGCACAAAGTGCGCTTTCGGGCAATAAATCTTAGACGAGAGACTTCATTTAAAAGACGGGATTTTGAAACCACAAAACAATAATAAAACCCTTTAAAAGTGCTTTGTTGGTGATCTAGAAAATTAGGTTACTGGGTATTCTCCAATACATAACGGGTACCAAAATACATAGGTATAGAATGTAGGTATAAATTAATTTGTAAAGCGCCTTGGAGGTGTTAATTATTATTTACGAGTTTCGTAATAATATTTTTAAACGTAGCTAGGGGACTATATTCAGGAGGGTTTTTTTGAAAGGGCATTGGGTAATATAACGGTTTAAGAATGGTGCGTAGCATGGGCATCTTTGCTTACTAACAAAATCTGACATAATTAAATTCCCATTCCAAAAGTTTCCCACACCTTATTCCAAATTTTAGGTATCACAACAAGTCTACTACATAGGACTTTGCATAAACTTGGTTCGATAATTTATCATATAATCACCTTTGGTTCACGTTTAGGTATATTTCTTTCGACTTAGCAAAAAACTTTCATATTGTCGGTTGAATGCAGCCGTCGGTAGGTATTCACATTTTAGCGTGATGCGCTATATCCACCTACTTAATTAACAAACTCTTTTTCTTCAAACTTAATTGAGCGGGTTACGACTCGAGAATGGACGGCGGTTGTCGAATGAATTAACGGGTCCGGCTTTCCTATTTCACCATGAGGAAGTATCTCACGCGACTTTATCGGGGGCGATGTGATCGAAATGCAGGTGGGCTTACACTATTTTCCTAATGTGGAGGCGAAGTAAGCGATGGTCGTGTCTGGTCCGAGCAAATTGGAATCCCTTGTGATCACATCTCGGTAACGTGGATCTCGTACCCGCTCTAGACTGGATTGGAAGCGTGGCCGGAGCCATTCCATGATGTCGACGTATGTACGTCACTAAGGCATTGGGGGACTTCAGGAGAACAAAGGACGTGCACCCATTTCGCCCTCCCTCTACCGCCGCTCCGAGGTACCAGCGGATAAAAGTTGTCGTCGCGGGAGGCCAGTTTGATGCAGGACGAAGATTACGATCTGGCCGGACTACCTTCGTCATGGGGGAAACGAAGTGACGAAATTTGCGTGGGCTTCACTACCTTTTAGGTTACGCTCGTGTGGGGTCTGCCTTGTCGTCGGAACGAAGGGAACATGACATATGGAATCGTTTGGCAACCGATCGGCGGTTCTTTGTTGGAATCCGGATAAGTTTTCTTAACTACTTTTGGTTTACGCTTAGGTAGGTATATTTCCTTCGATATTCGATTTAGCCAAAAACTTTCACATTGTCGGTTGAATGAAGCCGTCAGTAGGTATTCATATTTTAAGCGTAATGCGTTATATCCACCTACATAAGTAGCAAAAGTTTTCTTAACTACTTTTTGGTTTACGCTTAGGTAGGTATATTTCATTCGATATTCGATTTATCAAAAACTTTCACATTGTCGGTTGAATGAAGCCGTCGGTAGGTATTCATATTTTAAGCGTAATGCGTTATATCCACCTACATAAGTAGCAAAAGTTCTCTTAACTCCCTCACACTAGGAATAGGGATCATCCAGCATCAGGGTGGGAAAGTACTCTGGACGAAAGTGCAGCCGGGGAAATAGAAGGGAGGGAAGCCAGATTCACGACCTGGTGCCTTTCATTCTTGGACCCAGCACCCTGGACGCCGAGTTTGACCTTCCTTCTTTGAGCTGATATTTGAGTTTGAGCTTGAGGTACGCCTATCGTAGAGCATATGCCCGTAACACATATAGGGGAAGGTCCCAAGTTACGCTTGTATATGTTATGCGAGAGGACGTATTTTTCATTCAAATCAAATACCGATGACCATCGCGATTGCAGGCTGGCGCATGTTTTGTAGCGTGTCTAGGAAAAACGTAATCATTATTTCTACTGGTTCGAGGCGGCGTGCTGGACGGAGAACGGGACTGTTGGGGACATGAGTGACTGCCAAGGCGAGGATCGGTGACATCAAAATCTTCCTTAATTAAATTCATACATCGCCAGATCAGAGGAGAGAGCGGCCCCACCGATCTCCTGACATTGCCGATTGTCTAATCAACTTCGGTTTAATGTTTATGCCGGTGCTTTAGGAGTTAATGGAACTCAAGTCATCGGCATGCTGAAGAACTTCAAAATCATCACCATCATCATCAATCCAGAGTAGGATGTCACGATCTAAAACCTCGTGCCACCCACGCATTTCCTGAACAGTTCCTGACATCGGCTATCACACCTTTAATCGGAGCAGACCCTCATATCAAAAGGTATGAGATGACCTCTCATCATCATCATCAACATATTTATAATTTGGCGGCGTAGTGGTCGATATTATTCCCATTATCACTCTATGATCCAGAAACACACATCAAACCCTTTCCCGACAGAAGGCAAAACATGTCGATTTTCATTCGTCGCTTGCGACCTTAACATTCTCCGGAGGCGTTGGAATTGGAAGCTGATTCGGCGGTCTATGACCATCACCTTATCAGTTGGGCTATGGAGGAGTCCAATTATTTAAACAGCACATGTTCTGTCTCATGTTAATCCAAAATACCTACTCGTAGAATCAAATTAACAAAATAAAACAAGCTAGCTAACTAACAAACTGCATCTAGCACTGTAAGTGTAGAATTATTGCACTCCGTACTGCTTTGAGTGTAAATCTTTTGTTAGAATGTACATAAATGTCAAATTATTTTCACGATAGCATTCTATAGAGCTGCAGAGAGTACGTGACATCGCATCGAAAGGTAGGATCTTCTCAATTCGCCGTTTGAATGTAAATTTATATGCTAGATGCTAGGAGGGAAAATGCAGATTACTTCAATAAAAATAGTCGTCGATGAGCGTAGGCGTATAACAGGTGCTAGGGGAGGAAGCTGGATGAATATAGATAGAAAATTAGTTATTTTTCAAGCTAGTCAGACTCAGTCATTGTTATTCGAAGCCTTGCAAATTGTAACACGCCATACCTAAAAGAACAAGGGTTTACCACAAATAAATTATTAATTAAATTGGATTAACTATACCAAACCACTCAAACAAAAAAGTACACAACGTTGTGGGGTTAATTACAATTGATTAATTAAGAGCATCTCGTCACGTTTGCATAAAAGTATTACGTGATGGGGTTGAGAAGGCGCTTCAAAAGAAATGCAGGGGAGAGGCGCGAGAACGGGCGAGCTACGAGCTTTTAAAGGCCGACCGGGGTTGCGCCTGTAGCTGTAGCAATGTAGCAGCATTTGGAAATCAAGAGGAAGACGTTACTTCGTAGAGGGGGGGGGGGTTTATCACACACCTCATAACTTAACTTATTGTATATTATATTTAGAAATATATATTGCATATTAAGAAATATGTTTTTGCCTTATCAATACTTCAAATCATTTATTTTAACTAACCTATATTTTTATTACTTTTATCTGTATTTTCTCATAAAATCACTAATATTTTTTGGTAAATTACTGATATTTTTTGTTTTAATTTAAACAAATGTAATTTTTTTAGTTGTCCTCTCCTAAACACAAGCAGCTGCTTCATTAGGAGAGTGATTGAAATATTAATGTATATATTATGTTGTAAAACTGTAATCCTCGTTATATTTTTAAATAAATAAAAAAAATAAAAAAATTTGATTAAATTCTTTAAATGTAAAAAGAAAAGTTATTTTACAAAAGTTTATAGGTAAGTAAGTAGGTACATATTTCGGAATATGTAAGACATTTCACTCCTAGTCTTAAGTTTGCCTAAATAACATTTTATGTACACAAAAATAAATATTATGGATTTCTTTTATTACGGTTCATTACATGCAACTTATGTTGGAAAAGCTTTATATAAAATCACTATTTTTGATTAATCTTTACTACGAATTGGTTAACAGAATTAATACCAAAAATATGCTTAGGATAAATTAAAGCCTTTTCTATCGTTTTGCTTCAGTACAATTAAAATAAAATTATCAATAGAAATTTATGAACGCATATGAGAAACAATTTTGAAAAAATGTAATTTTATGACTTAGGTTATCTCTGACAATTTCCAATAATTATTGTTTTTGAAGTGAAAACTTCTTTAGCACGATTGTGATTATAAAGCTCGATGGAACGAAAAATAGCGACACTAAAAAGAGACTAACACGTACATCTATAGGATTTAGCCTGCAAAAGAATTAGACAGTATAATCGGTCTCCTCTTTGTGCGGTGCTTTGTAGTCTCCCTCTTGTCTACTTTAGTTTTATGAAGGATTCACTTCTACAGCTTGTGAATTACACACCTGAATTTTTCTTTTTTTTACGTTATTCACGGAATAAATAAAATCCAATTTTACGCTGAAGTCAATCGTATCTGGACGTGCCGTTTGTCAAACGATGTTTATGCCTATTACCTACTACATACATCCGTAGTGATATAAAGCACACTGAGAATAAAGATATTTTTGCCTTGTGTATTCCTCAGACAAAATTCAACAAAGATCTGTCAAATTATTTAGATTAAATAGTTGAATAGTTCATACTTTCATCACATTTGCATATCGGAAATCAAATTAATGTAGGCAGAGATTTCTCCCTCGTTTGAACACCGTAAAATTAATTTCTAAATAGATGCGAAATCTATCAATAACGAACTTGAGTATCGTTTTATTGTTCGCAAGTGGTAATTAATCATTTTATTCCAATTTGGACCGAGAGACTGGAGACTGGAGTGTAATGGATTATATTTGGTAATTTGATCGAGAAGGGTAATTCCCCATTTCACCGTCGCGGTCGTCCGCCGGATTTTGAGCGCAATCCTAAATCTGTCCCACTTTGTCCCTTATTTTAATTAAACATTTTTGTTCTTCTCCTTCCGTATCTAAAGCTGATTTAGCTGATGCGTAATCATTTTAATTTGCGGTTTGGAAAATAAATTGAAACACTGCATGAATTTACAAACTAATTAACGTATATTTCGACTGTTTTATAGGACTATAAAAAATAAATAGAAAAATTAGACCCTTCTCAAAATTTATCAGTATGTACCAGTTAAATAAGAATTAAGCATGATGATTGTAATTTTTTTTATACTGGAAAAACTTCTAGAAATTTTAAAATTAGAGTTAAGGAACATATAAGATGTTTAAATAATAATAATTATTCTGAATTTGCCAACCTTATTTTGGAAACAAGTCATTCTTTTGATATTAATACAGGTCTTAAAATTTTACACACTAACACTACGGGCATACAATTGGATAATTTAGAAATTTTATAAATTAGAAAAAGCATTAATAGTAATTGAAATATTATAAACAACCAAAATTTTTTTTAAAATAGCCATCTTTTAAATTTATTTTCTTATTAATACTTACAATAATTATTTATTTTTGATTTAGACTAATTATTTTAATTATTTTTTCTTAAAAGTTTTTTATTATCTAAATGCAATTTTATTTTTCTTTAAATAATTTTTATATTTAATTTTGTATAACTATTTTTATGATTTTTAAGCAATTAATCACCTCTACTTTTTAATTTTTCGTCTATGTTATATTTTATTCTAATTTGTCAATACTTGTTTGTCATTTATTTTTCTTTATATCATGTCCTGAAGAAGACTACATTGTTTTTGAAACATGTCGATATTGTTTATTAAAAAGTGGTTTATACAAAGTGATCTGTTATTAAATAAAGAATTAACCAAATTATAAATTATTAAATCTTTAATAGATTTCCTACGAAAGCGTTTATTAAAAACTACACTACCCATGCAGCAAAAACGGTATTCTCAATCATCGTCGTATTTAAGTAAAAAAGCTTTTGATTACTATAATAGTAAGTGGTTGTGGTGATTCATAATAATTTATCTAACGTTCAATATTGCTCTTCAATCGAAATATTTCTTCCGTTAGAGAAATATGGATTAAATGTTTTTCTTTTTTTGTTGTTAAATGGATATTTTTAAATTTCAGATTAATTGCCAATTAATGCGGTGCGCGCTGAGTGGGTTGATCAGAAAAATCAAAACAAACTAAAAATGTGCAAATTTTATGAAGTATCCAAAGTTCACAAATGCTAACTTTTTATTTATTTTTACAACATTTTTATTTATTTTAATTACATTTGTAGAAGATAATATAAAATAGATGTAGGTAATTTTCCTGTGCTGAGGGGGAGTGTGTTTTAACTAATCTTCCAAGATAATCCAGCAAGTAAATAAAGCAGTATTCTTGCGCAGGTGTGCAACATACAACCTGCCAAATTTAATGCATACTTACAGAAAAATTTTCCTTTGCGAACAAATGAACAGTAGGAATAAAATTATTTAATTTTATAAGAAAAACTTTCTTTTTGTATCTTTTTTTAAGGTTATTCCCATCAGTGAAATATATAATATTAGAATAAGTTAAAAATAATAATCTAAACGAAAATATGAAAGAGAACAAGACACAGAAAAAATACAATGGTCGCAACTGGGACTCGAACCTTTCGAACCTTTCGAACGGGACTCAGACCTTTCCGTCTATCCGGGATGAGCGCGTTAACCAATTTCGCTATTGCCACCTTCTGTCCAACCGTCATATTGGTCATTCTCATATTTTCAAATTTTAGAATTAACATTATTATCAACTAATTATTTTTCCATACCAGTTGCGACCATTGTCTTTTTTTATTTATCTGTGTCTTGTTCTCTTTCATATTTTCGTTTAGATTATTATTGTTAACTCATTCTAATAGAAAATTATTTATTTATTTTGATACAATATTTTACATTTCATAGTACAATCCAGTAAAATAAAAAGGTCACATCTGAGACTCGAACCCAGAACCTCTCGTCTTACTGGAATGAACCCCTTATCCAATTAGACCACTGCCACCCCTTATTAAACCGTCATGCGACCATTATCTTTTTTTATTTTTTTGTGTCTTGTTTTGGGAATAATTTTCAAAAGTTATAAAAAGAGAGTTGTTCTAATAAAACATGAATATTCATTAAACTTTTACAAAAAGGTCAATAGGTGTTCCACGTAAATCAAATCGGATATATTTATCCGATACACTATCGAAGTTGTAAACCAGTTCTTCAAACGATTGTTTCCAACGAAAAAGGTAGTTGCCAATAATATGGAAAAAAAACAGTCGGAGGAAATATTGTTAATTCTGAAATATGAAATTTGAGATTGACAATTATTACGGTTATAAAAGGTGGCACGGTTTAATTAGATAAGGAATTCTTCCCGGTAAGACGATAGGTTCTGGGTTTGGGTCCCAGATGAGATTGATTATTGTTCTCTTTCATATTTTCGTTTAGATTATTAGTGTTGTCTTCTTCTTCAAAGATAAATTACATAGGCGGGAATGGGTACCGCCGCCCCGGGAACCTTTATTGGATAACCAACACCTCTGCCATAGGTCACCTTAAGTGGTTCGCTACGTTTGGTGATTTAGCAGGGATGTCCGGGTTCATGGGGTTAGGTTTGTCAAGGTCTTGAAGGCGGATTACCAGGACACACTGAACCCCAGATTCTTACCCACTCCTTAAGCCCTTTTCCTTCCCAGAACTCTCCTCTCCTTCCTTTCCTTAAAAAAAACCTCCACATAGCATCCCCAAAGATGACATAGGCCCTAAGGAAATTATTTTTCTCAGGGCCTCCTGTGTGGAACTCACGTATATAAAAACATTGATGGGAATAACCTTCCAAAGTTAAAAAGTGAGTTGTTCTAATAATAAACTAAAATACGTAAATTTTCAATATTTTAAGCAACCCCCGACTCGAAAAAGAGCTGATAACCTTGTTTTTTTTTTTAAATAGAATTTCATTAATAATTGTAGCTAAGGACCATCTTGATCACGTCAGCTTTCAATCAAACAAACAAAAAACCGCATCATAATCGGTCCATTCGTTTAGGAGCTACGATGCTACAGACAGACACACAAAAAGTCAAACTTATAACACCGCTCCTTGCGTCGGGGGTTAAAAATTTAATATTAAAAAAAAAACTCCTAACAATTGAAAAATAAATACTAAAAAACTAAATTCACGAAAACACATAAACCTTGAACGTAATGAAGACTTTCTTTGTTTCGAAATTGTTATTTTAATTTTCGTTGTCACAATAAAAGCATCTTATTTGAAGGGTTGTAAATAAAGCATCACTTATCTTTACTGTTAGGCGTGATGAGTTTCCGTTCTTACGTTACCATCACGTAACCTTTTATTTCGTAAGAAAGCAATTTATTATTTACTATGCAAGTTCCGTTCCTATCAATTTTTAAAACAATTTATGCGGAAACGTAAAATAACATTTCCAAACTCTGGGTCTGCTCAAATTAAAATGTTAACACATCATTAAGAGCGTATAACCAGAGAACACCATAAATATGTCATTTTTAAATCAGTGTTTAAACCTATTGACTCTTTTCCACAAAAAATATAAATTGGTTTCGAATTATTGTTTTTTTATCTAGTAAACGAATGTTTTAAATTCTCATAAAAGATGATAATTTTTAGTATAATAAAGTTATACCATAGGTCGTTGACGGATTTGTTAAATTTTAAAAAATGTACATTTATTATACAACACCCATTTCAAATCATATAATCATGAAGTAAAATAAATCAATACATTATCTGGTAAACGTATGTAACAGAATTTTAATTGTAAAAGTATTGTGTTTCTTGACGAAAATTGGTCCGTTTGTGTATTTATTTGCGCACTTACAGACTAATAGATTTCAATTTTTTTACATTCTTATTTTGCTGAGACAATATTAAAAAATGATAAATACTTACGATCAAAAAATAATTATAAAAAGTACATAATTTTAATAGTTTTATCAACACCCCTTTCAGTATTTTTGGATGTAGGTATAAATTAAAGCAAATTTGTAATGAAATAAAATCGATATTGAGTTATAATTTTTATAATCTGGTACGGAGAGTAATTAATCTTTCTCATTGGAACCGCCCTGTACGATCGTAAGAATCTCTTTCGACGAAATGTGGATTTTCGGCCGCTGGCTGGTTATACTCTTAAATACATATTTCTTTTCGCTCAGTATTATGTAATTTGGATATTAATAGAAAAATGCAAATTTGCAACATCTAATCATATAACAGATGAGAACATAAGATAAGAAATTAGAGTCATAGTTTAAATGATAAGAGTGCGCAATTTACACGCGGTAGAAGTGAAACCTTCAGAAAACAAAACTTCGAGAGAATTAGACGAATGCAAAGTATCAGGAGTAGGATAATTGTAGGGTTTATTTATTATAATGTTGTTGTCAAGTTAAAAAATTATTAAATATTTTATTCTACGAAGCACCGCACGGAGACGAAACCGATAGTCTACGAAGCACTACACAAAGAGGACACCGATTAGTCTATCTCATTCTCTAGCAGGCTAAATATTATAGATGTATGTGTTTGTCTCATTTTAATGTCGCTATTTTTCGTTACATCGAGTTTCAAATCACAACGAAGCTAAAGAAGTTTTCACCTCAAAAAATCCTGGCGAACAATTTTATTACAAATCCATAGGTATGTAAAAAACCGTTTCGTTGCAGCTTTTCATAAATAGTAATTACTTAATTCTTTATTATTTTCATAAATAGTAAAGTAAATAGGTACTGAGCAATGGTGATTCCGAATCTAATCGACAGTTTAAAAAATGGAAAACCAAGTATTTGTCATACCTTCTTTTTCTTGTCAAGAAGGTTCTTTACCTCATCACGTATTTTGGGAGTTTCTTATGAATACTAAATTATGTTTTAGTCATAGACATAAAATATTTTTCGATAGAGAGAAAAAATTCTGTTCGAGATACATTAATAGTTGATTACCCATAAAACACCTTTGTCAATTGCAAACAAAGTTAACAGAAATAGCAAAAACTCATACAAAATTTGCAGCAATCCACAAAGTGATAGATGTACATTATCTTCGGCAAGTAGTTAATAATGCAAGAACTGAAAAAATGTAATAAGAAATCCTTTATTGAAAAAATCGTTTAATAATCATCTTTGCGGAATTTCTAATAATTTAACACAAATAAACCGCCACCTAATAGGGTGATTCAATATATTTACACTGAATTTCCTCAGGAGGCACTGACGAAAATAATTACCTTCAGGGCCTATGTCATCTTTGGGAATGCTGTGTGGAGGGAATTTTTAGTGAAATAAAGAAGAGAAACTTCTGGGAAGGAAAAGGGTATAAGTGGTGGATAGGAATCTGGGGGTCAGTGTGTCCAGGAGTGACAAAAGTATGATTCCATCCCTCCCACTGTGATGCAAGGTAATATTTCGAGAGAGCCCTGCTGGAGAGTTAATAAAATCTCCTTCAACCAGTTTCTCCCAATCCGGCCTGCCACGCAGTAGATGGGCAAACGTATCTACCGCCAAGATTTTGACAAATCTCACCCCGGGTGAATCACCCGGATGAATCCGGGAACCCCTGCTAAGTCACCAAACGTAGCGAACCACTTGGTGTGACCTAGGCGATATAAGTCGAGAGAGTCCGACTGGCGAGATAAAAAGGTCTTCCTCAATCAGTCTTTGCACGCAGTAAGTGGGCAAACGCATCTGCCTACAAGACTTCCTCATCCCATGAATCTGGAAACCCCTGCTATATCACCAACATAACTAAACACTTGTGTGACCTATGGCAAAAGTGTTGGTTATCGTAAAATGTCTTAATTAAATACTATGTATTTAATAAATACTCAGTAAAAAAAACTTTGGCTACATTCTGTTATTTTTGGATCACCTTTCTAAAAATAATAAAATTATTAACTAAATATAGGAATGGCTTAAAGACGAGTTTAATAATACATATATTATGATAATAATATATCAAACTCTATTAATAATTCATCTCCAACTTTGTATCGGTTTGCTATTGGTTAATGGTGTGCATTAGATAGAATAAGTTATAGTACGTCCACGGAGGATTGAGTGTGAAACAGAGGCGTACAAGGTTTATCGTGTTCAAATATTTCTTCATAAAACTTTCTTAAAGATAATTTGAAGTGGCTTTATTTGAGTAACTAGCAAATTTTCAATTTTTGGCATTTGAATATTTTCCTATTAAACGCCGATTCTCGGTCAGTTTCAGCTTTTCTCCAAATTGTCACCAACTGTCAAGCATAATAGTCATGTTTCAATTTAATGTCAGTTTATAATTATTTGCTCAAAACCTAAAATCGGCCTAGAATCACCGTTTAATAGTATAATATAATTAATGGTGCTGATCATCGATTTGACGGTCATCGTATGCACCAACCTTAGTGATATTATCTATTCAATTAGAGGCGGCGCACACTGTGTAAAAAATCAGATTCCAGCACCGACCATCTTTGAAGAAAAAATCCGCCATGCTTCTGTTTCCCAAAGTATTTTTGTTCGGTTTTTGGAACAACTCATATATATCTCATAGAAATCGTTTTGTCTCCCTTACTATCATTTTTTTTAGGTGAGCTCCACACAGGAGGCCCTAAGGAAAATAATTTCCCTCAGGGCCTATGTCATTTTTGAGGATGCTGTATGGAGGGTTTTTTTAAGGAAAGGAAGGAGAGGAGAGTTCTGGAAAGGAAAAGGGTTTAAGGGGTGGGTAGGAATCTGGGGTTCAGTGTGTCTAGGTCATCCGCCTCCAAGATCTAGACAAACCTCATCCCATGAACCCGGGCACCCCTGCTAAATCACCAAACATAGTGAACCACTTGGGGTGACCTATGGCAGAGGTGTTGGTGATAGTGATAAATAAGGTTTAAACGGTGTTAGAAAGAGAAAATACCACGCTTTATATTCAAATATAAAAAATAATCACAAAATAAGTCAAATGTAATCCTTCATAAATCCAAAGTTTCAAGAAATTAATTTATGAAACTTTGCATTTTTTTTAAATTATTTTTACATGGTACGACAAAAAAGTGAGAGAAGAATAACGTTTGTAATACATCTTAATATATAAAATAAAGTCGGGTTAGTTACACTATTTATAACTCGAGAACGGAATTTGTTGGATTTGTCTCCGCCCCGGAAAGGATAATAACTATTAAAACGTCACAAAAATAAACGAAAAATGTAGTTCTTAAGAAAATTCTTTTCCCCATACATTTTATATGGAACGAATTCTCATATTTGAAAGAGCTGCGGGCATTTTGTGATAAGTACCTATAATATTGAGTAGTGAGACAGTTCCAAAAATTCAAAAACGTCAAATGTCAATGCGCTGATTGTTTTGCTTTTATTCTTTCAAACATATAATGCTGCCTCTCTTTCTTACACACTAAATATCAATAGTCAAAAATGAGACAAACAATAAACGTATGTCTCCACCCATCCAAAGGAAAGATACAATAATCATAATAAAAATCCCTCACACGTATAAAGAAAATGAAAAGCATTTTTTTTTACATCAGCTCACACATGAGGCCCAAAGAAAATTATTTTCCTCAGGACCTATGTCATCTTAGGGGATGCTGTGTGGAGGGTCTTTTTAATGAAGGGAAGGATAGGAAGTTCTGGGAAGGAAAAAGGTATGAGGGGTGGGTAGGAATCTGGGGTCAGTGTGTCCGGGAGTGACGTACGTATGAAACCATCCCTCCAACTGCGGTGCAAGGCGATGGGTCGAGAGAGTCCAGCTGGAAAGGTTAAAAGACCTCCCTCAACCAGTCTCTCTCGATCCGGCCCGCCACGGAGCGGGTGGGACCCGGAAAAATGTCACCCCATGAACACGAGCACCTCTGCTAAATCACCAAACGTAGCGAGCCACTTGGGGTGACCTATGGGTGACTGATGACAGAGGTGTTGTTCATCCAAAAAATGGTTCCCGGGGCGGCGGCACACGTACCCGCCTCCCAATTTCCCATAAGTAAGTGAAAAAGTAAGAAAATCACCAAAAATTTAAATCCGTACACAACGCCATCTATGATACCGACAAAAAAAACATGGACAGTTGCGAATCGATGATTGCTTCATTGTGTAATTTTTAATATATTTAAAAACTGAATTTAATTCAACAGTTATTGATTCTGAGGCGGTACGAAGTTCGTCGGGTCAGCTTGTTTTTAATAAAATGCGTGTGTTTTTATTTTGGTTTTTTCGTAATCGTTAATTTTAGTTAGAAAAAAAGTAAGGTGAGCATTAATCTTAAAAAAAATTATGTTTGCGTGCAAAATTTTTACATTTCAAAAATTATATTTCGATTTATAAAATTTTAAAGCGTATTTCATCGCCTGTCAAAAGCAGTTTTTATTTTTCGGAAAACGAAAATATTTTTACTCTGACAAAATATAGTCTAGTCCTGAGGGGGTATACAACACAACACTTTCATAATGGTGTTTATTCATCACCCACACATCAAAAACATGACGGAACGTTCGCTTGAAACAATCATCACGTCATTAACTACCAGAAGCAGTAATCCATTTGATATTGAAACCTCAATGTCTACAACTATCACCTAATACGTTGCAAGAGGTTTTCGTGGGATTCGAGAGTTTAACAATTTAATTAACGCTAGAATCGCAATCTAGCCCAGTATGCGGCTAGCTCCGAGGGTTTAATTCAGTGTTATATGTTATATGCGAGAAAGGAGTAATATCATTAGATATTTAAAGTAAAAAGTTGTAAATTTAAAATAAATTATATTTTAAATCACCTCAATAAAAGCTGAGGTCAAGCTCAGCTTGGAGTTAAAACCAAATAATAATAAAAATTAAATTTAATTAAAAAATGTGAAAGTAGATAATTAAAATAAATTTATTCAAAAGTAAAACATAAAGTATCCTTGAATTTTTACTAAATAAAAAGGCTTCGCTGGTTTGAAATTGAACACATAAATGAAACAACGGCTAGAATCTTATTTTAAAGTTGAAATTCAAGTTCTCTTCTTATTTCATAATGGGTTGTCTGTTTCACGGTACTCGGATAATAATAGAACTTGATTATTAACTTTGAAATTTTATGAATTTTTCAAATTCTGTGAAACAAACCCTTACGAAGAATACCACTGACAATGTGCAGTTGCAAATAAATTAATGGTATGCTATTGTTACGAGATAATGATGTCCAAATGAATGAATTTAAATTTAAACAATCAAGTTCTGTGAAAATTCTATTCAAGTTATGTTATAATTGACCGGTTGTTTCACAGTAATCGGATACCGACAGAACTAGAATATTGACTTTGAAATTTCATGAACTGTTCAAATTCTGTGAAACCACCCGCCCTTACAAATAATACATCTGAAAGTGTGTAGTTACAAATAAATTAAAGGTATGCCATAGTATGTTGGCTGATACTTAGTAAATTATACTGAATGTAGTAAATTATTTAAGTTATTGTGAAGTGTTTCTTGATTACACGGGGTGTTTGAATCCTAGTAATATAATGCATATTTCCCTTAATATTAAATTAATAATAAAATGTATAAATTCACCAAATATGTAAAATCTTACACTCTCTAATTAACAGTTATGTTATCTCTACTACAAAGCACAAATGTCTCGAACATTACCAGTGAGCTCTGGCAATATGGAAATCCTTTTCTGTCTAAATCAATAAAACTATTTTCAACTTAAATTAAATATCATCAAGAAGTTTTTAAATATTTGTACTGTCATGAACATTAAAAAAAGGTTCGTACTGCTCCTATATTATTCAAAGAAGAAAACTAGTAGGTATCTATATTATATTATATGATATCAAAATTTTAGATTTTTATGGAACTCATAGTAAGCCGTTCAATGGTCATCCTAAGGTATCGACGATGAATTGGAGGTGGAAAAATCCGAAATACATTCACGTAATATTTAATTAAAATTCAACTGCCTCATTGGTAATTTCGACCAAATGTATAAACCATTTCCAGTGCACCATTTTCTGAACAGTGCAATACAATATACCGCATGTCCGTGATCAGCGAACGAGAACTCAAAATTGCAATCACAACATGTATTAAATTGGAATGATAAATGTACATTTTTATACCAAATAATATACCTACTCATGAAATTTGCATGCAAAATGCAAGGCAAAAGCATATCCAAACAAAACCTTCCAAAAAAAAATACCTAGACGATATTATTGCCTAGTTGTTATAATAATAATAATAATAAAAGTTTATTCCAGAATGTATGCAGGGGTAGTGCAATGCAATACATTCCATATTTTGAAACAAAAAATGGGTTAATGTTAAAAATAAAGTAAATAACAACATATAAATAAATTTTAAAAAAAAAACGAATAAGCATGAACAACATGAGAAAAATAATAATAAACAGTAAAATTAATTCATGCAGCTGTTTACGGAGGGTATTTTATCGTCTCCCGTCTCCAGAGGGCCATCAGGGGGGACTCCAACCAGGTAGTCATGGCGGTGATGATTGCATTCTTCGATTGGCGTAGTCTGCGCCATAAACTTCCCATGCGGTGGCGGAGAAGTGCTTAAAATATTATATTTGACGTTGTCATCCAATTGGCAATCAGCGTAATTTTGGTTTTTGACGATTGCCCCATCAAAACGGTTCGCGTTGATGCTCGGCCCATAAGCGTTTAATAAAAAAAAATAACTCATGTGCTGATTAAGCAACATAACTTTAATTTTGACTAAAGACTAACGGACTGAGAAACACCAGGCGTTCTAAAGAGATATTCTTTAAATAATAATGCCTGGAGTAAATTCATTGAATATATAACTCAAACCATCATGTCAAATACCAAATCAATAGAAAAAAAGATTTCACACAAAAACCAACATCTTAAACCATGGATAACCCAAAGCGTTATAAATTGCATTAGAAAAAGAGATGAGCTACACAGGAAAGTTAAATTAAATCCTTGTGATATTTTTATACAACGATATTATAAAAGATACAGAAATATTTGCAAAAATGTTGTACGCAATGTCAAAGAAAATTATTATAAGAAAAAAATAGACGAATGTAACAATGACCCACGCAAATTATGGAAGATCATAAATGAAATTACAAGTGCAAAATCATCCCATAACAAGAGCATAGACGAACTAACAATTGAAAATACCCAAATCTCTTTCGCAAAGCATCCGGACAAAATTCTCGAATACGTAAACGAATGTTTTACTAATATAGGGTCACAATTAGCAAAGAAAATCAGACAACCAAAAACTAGCATTTTACCAGAAGAAAAGGAAAGTATGAAC
The DNA here is from genome assembly GCA_917563855.2 of Limnephilus lunatus. Classification (NCBI taxonomy): domain Eukaryota; kingdom Metazoa; phylum Arthropoda; class Insecta; order Trichoptera; family Limnephilidae; genus Limnephilus; species Limnephilus lunatus. The sequence continues at coordinate 63,442,239 of OU830597.1, read as the reverse complement.
CAGATAGATAAATTAAAGTTAACTGATGTAACCAATACTGAAATCAGAAATGCAATTGTATCCCTTAATGTTAATAAATCATCCGGAAATGATATAATATCAAATAAAACAATAAAACAACTCCAAAATGAGCTGACCTTCCCATTGACATACTTGGTCAATCTGTCTATATCTACGAATGTATTCCCCTCTTGCCTTAAAAAAGCTACAGTTATACCCATACATAAAAGTGGTAACAAAAAGGATATATATAATTACCGACCCATAAGTCTCTTAAGCTCCTTCTCAAAAATCTTGGAAACTGTAATGAAGAAGCAAATTGTTCAATTTTTTGAACAAAACAAATTATTATCACCATCCCAATATGGCTTTAGGGAAAATCTAAGCACCAATGATGCCATAGAAAAACTAACAAGCATAGCCATAAAAAACATAGATGATGGGAAAAAGTGTTTGGCTTTATTCATAGATCTTCAAAAAGCTTTTGACACAATAGACCATAAAATATTACTAACTAAGCTAAAAAAAATAGGAATGGCCGAAACAACAATGAACTTATTAGAGTCATATATAACAGGGCGAGAACAACAAGTACAAATTGGTAAACAAAAGAGCAAACTACTATCTTTAAACTATGGCGTTCCTCAAGGAAGTGTACTGGGACCGATTCTATTCATTATCTATATCAACGATTTACATAACCTTATCATTAAAGGAAACATAATCAGTTTTGCTGATGATACTGTTTTATTATTTCAAGAAGAAAATTGGACGGATACATTTAATGAGGCTGAACAAGGGCTTAGTGCACTTCAAAATTGGCTTAAAATCAACTCGCTTACCCTTAATATAAGCAAAACTAAATATATAACATTTTCAATAAACGCACGGAGCCAACCAATAAAATCACTAGAACTAAAACTACACGAATGCCATGGAAATAATATACAATGTAACTGCCCCGTCATAGAAAAAACGCAAAACATAAAATATCTCGGAGTAATAATTGACGAAAATCTTAGATGGGACCTACATATTAAAGGTATTACGGAAAAACTCACAAGCCTTATATATTTCTTTAAAAATCTAAGAAACGTGGTAAATAAAAATGATATGAAAAAGGTCTACTACGCGTTGTGTCATTCTCGAATTGAATATGGAATCATAGGATGGGGATCTGCTACACATACGTACCTCCACAACCTGAATACGATTCAAAAAGGAATCATAAAGACCATATTGAAAGTACCAATTAGAACGCCTTCAATTGAAATTTTCAATAGCTTCGACGTACCAAATGTACAGCAAATATATGCCAAAAATATATTATTGAAGATTTTCAAAAATAATGAATCCTCTACTAGACCATGTATGCATAACACAAGATCGAATAAAAACGATATAAAAAATATTCCAAGTTATAAAACCAGTTTCGGACAAAGAAACTATACATACTTTGCAACAAAACTCCATAACATCCTTCCCCAAGACATAAAACTAATAAAAAATCCTAATGAATACAAATCAAGAATAAAAATATGGCTAAAAGAGGTCAATGAAAAAACCCTAATGAAGACATTAAAAACGACATAGAAGACAAATAAACCATATTTAAATAACTTTAGTCCGCCTCGGCACAGGACCCCCTAGTGAGGAGGACTAAGAAATACAATAATTTATACTTAATTTCACCATTATATCTTGTATGTAACAATTATTTTATATAGTCGCTAAAATAAAAAAAAAAAAAAAAAAAAAAAAAAAATTCCAAATGATTGCCGAGTTCATTAAAACGTTAATGCGGGGGGTTCAAATAAATAGGTCTTAATTTCGTAACAGTCGCCAAATTTCTTCAAACTTATTTCAAATATGGTAGATTATTACTTATTTTCTCAAATTCTCAACCCTAATAGCATGCCAACTGAATATGAAAAAAACAAGAAACAAACTAGTTAGTGTCGGTTGTCGGTGATGCGTCATGTGAAATATTCGTATGTATTTCCTGCCGGAAAATTATTCAAGTTCAATTAAATTTTAATTTTCAAAATTGGAACTGATAAATATTAAATTATGTCAGCCAAGTGATAAAGTACCTAAGTATAATTTTTTTTACCCATTAATAATTATTTATTTGAAACGTTTATTTGTATCGTTGATTGCGAGATGGGATTGATTACTAACAATCAAAATGTAACTTTCTTTGTTTTTACAGGCAATGATACTTTGGTACCTTATTTTTTAATAAATACTTTTGGCTTCACAAATCCTAAAATTATAATTTCCAGTGATTTTTCACAAGTCTGTTCTCGTAAAATAAAATATAAATAAATTTGGCAATGAATATAAAATTCGGAACGTAATCCAAATGTTCGATTTCGAACAAGTTTTTTTATAAAAAAAACGGACATTCCCGTTTGAAAATAACCTAGCAATTTTGAAAAACTTTCACTACAATCGTGCGAAATGTTGTTTGTGCAGTGAAGGCGGACTTAGCTGGAAGATGAATTAAAGCCACGACGCATGGGTGGGAACCAAACGCATGTGTGCACTCAGCTTAGTAAAAATGCATACACAGCGCATAAGGCTTTTTTACTCGAAGGTTTTGTTCGAACCCTAACATTGCTTTCACCAATTTCATCCCACTTAAGATTTTTCCCATCGTCAATAGAGAACCGGGTGGGATAGACTGAATATTAGCATAAAATTTAAAACTAAAGGAGACCACTTCGCCTCCATTCAATGGGTTATCTCACCAAATCGTGGATTCACCATTTTCCACAACTTTCAGAATGTAATAATTTTCCAGTCTGATTCGTATGAAAATAGGGCAATGCTTCTGACCCTTTTTTAAATGGTGTTATTACTTCTCCGAAAAAATATAGTAGGTCTATCCAAAAGTTTACTTTCTTCACGTGTTTAAATAAAACTGTACAAAAAATAGTCTTTTCATGTCATATATGAATATACTGGAAAAATTTTTTTTCGCAGAAATAAAATTTTCCTATTATAAAACTTTACAAAGAAAGGTACTGTTGCGGTCTCTGTCGCTTTAACTTCCCCGAATACTGAGTGGAAGGGACAACTGTACCTCAGGTTGATAATACCTAAATAAAATGATCAAAATCAAGGTTTTGTATTTCTTATTTTTCTTCTCTATAGCTTTAATGATTTTAAAGATATTTTTTACTAACTGAATTAGAATAAAATACTGTTTGTCTGTACGATTTGCTTTTAAAAAAAATACTTTATCTAGTTTGTATATTGAACATCTGTTGATGGTGTTCAAACCAATCGGCAATTTAAATGAATTTTTGGAGAGTCCTAAATCCTATAAGAAGTAACTTATCAAAAAAAACAAAACGTACTGACAATATCTAAATTACATTAAAAATATTTGCAGTAGTGTCAAAATCCAGAGAGGAAATTGGGGAATACGTTTGTATAAAAAAAACGCGGCCCTATTTTCTCTTAATTTATAGAGCGCAAAATCTGTTTAGGTGTGTGAAAACACTCTAGCAGAACAGTCAAGGCATATGCAAGGCTTTTTTCTCTCTGGAATATCAACGAATAATTATTAGATCGAATAGTCATTTCTATCATAAGATATAAAACTAGGGTAGTAATACCACTTATTCATCATAAAACAAAATAGTTGAAAAGCCTTAACCTACTTACGTGCAAAGTAACTAAGAAAAATATATAATCAAAAATAATATTTTAAATCAGCTGCCTACATAATAAGGTTGTGCATTAAAATTACAGTTACCTAAAGCCGTAAATTCCGGTAATTCAATTAACGCTCTGATATTTTACAAGGGTTTTCCAATTAACAGATGTGGGCTGGGGCCAGGTACGAGTATTACAGGTGCCTGCCTCCCGTTAACTCGTACTTGCGATGGAACTCCGACCCGATAAAATATACCTTATGGGAAAAATTTCAAAGTTTCAAACGATCGAAAAGTATGCAGTGAGCGAGCGCTGGGACAGAAACCAAAAAAAAAAAAAAATTTATTTTAACTTTAAAGCAGCATTCTGCAGAATTTTTCTGAAGAAGAAAACAAAAGAAGAATTTGAAACGTAAGGTCTCTCGGAATGAAATTTTTCGTACCGATAAATTAAACAAAAATTAAAAGTTTTTTTTTTAATAGTTCAATAGTTTAAATCGACAAAATCAACTAGGTAAACTAGTCCCAGCGAGAGGTTGGATGGATTTAAGTCGTTAATTTTTATTTAACGCCGTACTCCATTTTAATTCTGGTGCATAGATAACGAGTTAAGTCTTCCTCGGGCGTCTCACCATTTCGGGCGCGTCAACTTTTCCCACCATTCACTACTGTATACCAAGTTGTTAATATTAAAAACTACTTTATATCGGTTTTATTCGACTCCGTATCTCATTTCAGTGTAGACAAAATGCGTTCAGTCTTCCCCGGGCGTCCCCGACTTCTTCTATCATTCACACCACCCTCTAAACACTCATGGAATTAATAAGAATGAGCTTTGAAATTTTCAATACAGACATTGCCTTTTATTTATATCGAAAATAATATAAATATAGCAGAAGTCCCCGTTGTTACCCGGGCATTACGCAAAGTTGTTCGAAAAGATAATATGTATGTAGACAGTAATTTTCTTGTAATTTTAAACGTCAAGTGGGCAAAATTTCTTCGAGTTGTATCAAAATTCTGCTTTCAGGGATGTAAAGGGGATATTGGGTAGTTTTTCGACATATCATGTAAACGGTGACGTTCCTCTCGTTTGGAAGGTCAAATTTGTGAAAATTCATCCGTCGCGAAATAAAACTGTAGATTTGTATCGAAATCAAATCCCTGCCGCAACTCCAGTACACTCCTCTTTGCAAATAGATAGATACGTAGCTGAAGTCCCCTATTTTGCCGGGCTTTATTTATAGTTTTTTAGATTATTTGTAGATATAATTTTCCTCTTATTTTGAACGTGAAATGTACAAAATTTCATCAAAAAGTGTAAAAATACTTCTTTAAGGTCTAGGAAATGGGGAGGGAAAAAGGGTAGGGACCGGGGTGGTTACTTAAAATCTTACGTAGACACCTCCACGGTCTTCGACTTATTTTGAAGGTCATGTGTGCAGAGTTACATCAACCTCGGAATAAAACTGAAGATTTGTGCACAAAACAAATCCACGCCGCCCACCTGCCCGCCACAAGCCAGACGATCAATTTTATAAATTAGAAGATTTCGTCGTTCCACTCATAATGCTTGTTCAGTAGAATAGAATACTTTATGTACCATAATATGTTACGACTATTTCTTCTTCAGCTACACTTTCAGCTATACTTTTTAACATAATTTTAATAAGCAATTCAATCCTCTCTCGGCCCGTTTTTTAAAAGCTTAGCGCTCCATTATGACATTAAATAATGAAACAATTTAAAGTATTCCGCCTGGCAGGCACTCGGCGCACTCTCGGCCGAATTATCAATTTACGACAACAAAAATATTTTTATTTGAAATTCTCTTGAAAAAATCAGAAATGCTCGTGAGGAGACTACCTAAGAATATCTTTTAAAAAATTACTTATTCGGGTTAGTTGGGATCAGGTAGTCGTATATTTCTAATTAAAAAATAAAAATTATTTCACATAAAATATTTTCTGTATTATTAATTGATGATATAGTAGATAAACATATAATTATGACTTAAGTATAAAATGACCATAACTTGTAAAACTGTTAATTTTTTAACATTATAAATATGTATGTAGTTCCTTTCTCTTAATCCTCGTTTACTTTAGAACGGGGTCGCGAGACTACCGGGAAAGGGTGAGCTCGATTTAACATAGGGGGGAATGTATTTAACGTGTTTATAATAGCTATGAGTTATTTTTCTCGAAGTAGTAAAAAAGAGTAGTGAAACTCAGAGGATTTTTTTCTAACTCTAGCTACAGTAAAAAAAGCAATACATTTTTTTAACAAAAATGGTGTTTCACAAATCATAAATTATATCTATATCACTTACAACTGTAATTTTAACAATAATTGCAGGCTAAAAATGTAACGTTGTAGTACAATTACTATAACAATAAAGTACATGCCTGACGCTTCAATACATGTTTTGGAAATGTTCTGATTTAAAAATAGGGAAAATATGATGAGCGTGGTAACTTCGCAATGATTGAGGCGAAACTAACCAGTATCGGTCGCGAGATAGAAAACTCAACTTTGGGCACATGTGCAGGCGATTGGATGGCGTTTACAAGATAAATGCTTGTGGTTCATTTTGAATAAATTGGTTTATAGAGAACATTTTAAAGGTATTTTTGATTACTTTGAAGACAATATTTTTTATTTTTGGCGCCGTAATTTGCTTTACCTGAGGCGGCGCGGCGGAAGATTCCCACTTGACTTATTTATTTTCTGTAAGTTTCTCTAATGCACATTTAAAAGCATTTTTAATAAATTTGAAGATTGAAAGCCAATTTGATTTTTTTAAATAATTATAATTATTTTCTTAATAATTCATTCTTGCCTAATATGGATGAAGGCCACTGTATTATCGCAGGATATAGACGCCTGGAGACCACTTGTCAAGACTCTTGACCCGAATAGGATAAGGAGAAACTGCTTAGATAATTTTCGTTATAATCAAAGTACTTAAATATTGCAAACCATCCACCAAAAATTAATAACTAAGTTGTTGGTCTAACAATTATTAAAAGTAATAATTATTAGCCTGAAACACTCTTCTACATTGAAAAAATCTCCCGAGAAGAGATGAGATTGATTTCCGGTCAACTGCTCTTATCTACTGAGCTACGTCTGCTTATCTCCTGCCCGCCAAATAATTCAATATATACTAGTGTTTCATTTAACAATTACTGATAATTACATTTTTCCACCTGCAAACCACCAACTTTATTTATATGATAAAGGAATTGTATGTGCTAAATCTCCCACTAGATGGCGTCGAGACAAATTATGTGTACATTTTTTGGTGAAATACTTTAACTCGTCAAATATTAATTATTATTTTTAATTGATAAACTAATATTTAAGACAAGATTTTTATGCATAGTATAAAGTGTAACAATTATTATAAGTAATAGTTATTAGCTTGAAACACTCATCTACATTTAAAAAATCTACGTCATAGTTGTGGTCAGTTATTCGTCGTAGTTATTTGGCGGGCAGGAGATAAGCCGACGTAGCTCAGTGGATAAGAGCAGTTGACCGGAATTCAGAAGGACGCGGGTTCGAGTCCCGTCAGCGTCATGTATCTTTTCTCGGGAGATTTGTTCAATGTAGATGAGTGTTTCAGGCTTATATTTATTACTTATAATAATTGCTACCCTTTGTGCTATGCATAAAAATGTTGTCTTTAACATTAGTTTATCAATTAAAAATAATAATAGTTGTTGGTGTTTTAGAATTTTATGCAATCTACATATTATTTATTTATTAACGTAAAAAGCAAAGCCAGAATAATAAAAAAACGTCGTTCAGAACTTGTCCACGTGTATTTCTTCCTTGATCACATCTGGGAAAATTACATCAGAAGTAGAATCCACTTACTTTTATGGGTTCATAAAATCCATTATTCCCGTAAAACGATTCTCTCAAAGGCACAAAAGTAAAACCGCAATCGCCGTTTTACATTGTTTCCGTCACACTTTTTTTTAAATACACAATATTTTGTAAGGGAATAATTTTTTGCGAGTGCCCAAAATATTTGTACTTATTTACTTACGTTACTTATTTCTAATACATCCTACGGCTCTATACAAATTATCTAAATATTAGGTACTTTTATTTTTTATTAATCTTGTCCAAACTTATACTGGTCAGCTGGTTGCAAAATATTTGTGTTGTTGATATGCTAGTACTATCCAGTTTCAGTGGAAAGGAAATAGTGAAACTGGGTTTCGAAGATTCCCGAGTCGTAGGAGAAAGAAACACTGAGTCGGCAAGTTCTCATTCAAATATCAACTGTGTAATATCGGTTAGTTAGTTGAGCAATCTAATGCGTTGGACTCCAATCTATGAGTCGCTGATTCTATTCTTTTGCTAGATAAATCCTCAATCTACACTTTCCGCATGATGGTTGGAGGAACTCAAATATTGTCCGATTATTCATAACCCCGGATAACCCGGGAACGTTTGCCTGTCTTTAAAAATACAATAATATGTAGATAAATAGTTTCATGTTTCTTTCACAACACACAAATACTGGGGCTATTAAATAATTCAATAGTTTTAAGGGTATTGAAATCAAATTTTATCAGCTCTCGGTCTTACACTCTCTCTCTGGTTTCAATCCTGGGATTGGTTTGCAGCAATTTCCTCTAATTTTCTTTTCCATTCTTCCCTGTCTTGTGCGGCTCTTTTGAGTTCTGCATGTGATGAGCAGCGCACGTCCACCACTAGCTAACGTATATTTTGTGTATTGAATGAGTCCAATACATTTTTTTACGTTACCCATGGCTATGCCCAGTCATTTGGTCTTATTAGCTACTTAGAGACATGTAGAGGTATTTTCTCTGCTCTAAATATGATTATATTTTATTAAATATATCTAACAATGGGATTATGGCTCAAATAAATTAATTTACACCAGAGTTTCACTCTCGATGACGTCACCATAATAAATACTTTACTGTAGAGCCAGCCGAATCAATTTGTTTATTAGCTCATCTGTAGGGAGAGCTACTTAATTTTTTTAATGCAGTTGATCAAGAGGTAAATGTGTACTATAAAACGTATTTATAAGGTTTTTGGCACTGTAAATACAATTTTTAACTGTGATGACTTAGCCTCTCAATCTGTATAAGAAAAATTGTACAAATTGAACAAATAAATTTAAAAAAACTAGTGTGCTTTAGACCACACAACTGAAGTAAAACTTCTGCTCCATCTGTATGATAGGAAGAGAGAAACAAAATGTGCGCGCGCACTGCTCTCTCTTACTCCTACTTTTCGTAACGCTCTCGTCATGCTTTCGCTAGCTTACTGCCCAAGTCAGGCGTGCGTAAAGAAGTTTTACTTCAATAAAAAAATTTAAGGTAAACCTTTATGTTTTCAGAGATAAATAATTTAATTCTCATCGTGTTTTAATTTGTTCATTCAAAAATTGACGATGCGTGAATTAAAAAATAATAATAAACGAAACTATAAAATTAAAATAAATTCGTAAAAAATATACATTTTGTCACCACATTTAATTTGCGCCATTGGTTAATTTACACTCTACATATGTATTCTACTGTTCAATAAATTTATGGTGCAATAATAACGATTGCACATGTTTCCCATCGCAGGTAGTTCACAGAGCAACATGAAGCTACCTGCACCGTGCACTGTGTATGGTGCATTGTGCATGGTGCACCTGCCATCAGAAAACCTCTTCATCATTCAGTAATGCAATTTTTTATAGATAATGAATAATTGGCCCGACAAAATGACTCGTGAAATGGGAATTCGCCCACTTTTTAATGCATTTCATCAAAATTATGCGTTATTTACGAGCGGCGATTTATTTGCCTTTTATAGGCAATATTTTTTGGCAAATTGCTTTATTTTGGACACCTCAAATATTTAGTAGCGAAATTTATTTTTCCGCGAATATTTTGTGTTTCGAAATCAAATTGAAAAGCACTGGCCAAAATCTTATTACTTGGGGATATTTTTTGATTTATACGCTACTTTAAACTTATATGTTACCGTTTTTAGTAGTAATGATGATTTTATTATTACGAGTCTCACACCATCGTGTTTGCTAATCATCTTAGAAATATGACTTAAATATATATACACATTCATTTATATTATTTGGCAAGCATAACATATCTGAAATATTTTAAATTTAAGTATATTAAACCAAAGTTGCTGATTTAATTGCCAGAATAGACCAACAAAAGTGGAGATGGACAGGTCACATGATCCGCGATCCACAAGACAAATGGTGTAAAAATGTCACTGACTGGTATCCAAGAGATGGCAAGAGAAGTAGAGGACGTCAACAAATAAGATGGGAAGACGACCTAAAACTCACGGCTGGAAATCAATGGAGAAGAGTTGCGCATGACAGGTCCCAGTGGAAAACGTTAGAGGAGGCCTATGCCAAGAGGCAAACTGAGCTTCGGGATTTATTATAAACAAACAAGAACATGCTTAGTATACCTGACCGAAGACCAGAATTAAAAGGCTTATTATTATTATTATTATATATTCATTCACAAAAAATCTATATTAGAGGAATACTTTACAATTCCGTTTTGAATGAATCAAATTTTCAATCTCAGTAATTTCATTCGGGATTTTGTTATAAAATATATTTATATTGTAAAGTATATGAGATGTTTGAGTGCTTGATTTCTTCCTTGTTGGCAATCTAATTTGCTTTGCATTTCTTGTCCCGTGTCCGTGTAAATAATGATTTTAATTTATTTTTCTTTTCAGTTCCTTTGACATCATTCCTATGTTAATTTTATTTTCTATTTTCTATTTTCTATATTGTGGTATCTTGTTATAATTTTTCTTTTGTGTTATATTAATATTGTTAAATTGACCTGCTGACAAACTGCTTTGGCGGTTTAGCGGGTGTTTAAAATGAAGAATAAAAAAAAATAAAAAATAAAATGCATAAAAATTGAAACTTTCATATGTATAGTTTGCTTCACCGTCATAAAATTTAGCACCTTTAAAGTGTTTCCTATCGGCGTGAATTTGTTGCTAATGTAATTGTATTTGATTTTTTTATAAATGTTCTCTTCATTGAAGAGAAAAAGAATACTTGAACAGTATTCTGTTATATTGACCAGTCAGTGGCTGAGTTGGCATCGCGTTTGGGTCCTACCCAGGACCCAAACGCGATTACTTAACGCGCACGTTCGATTACTAGCTAAGTCTTCTATCACGATACAAGCAACTTTTTCCGCTGACTGTGGCGGTAGTAGGAGATTTTCAAATATTGTCAGATTATTCCTAACCGGGGAATGTTTGTATTTCTTTAAAAAAAGTATTAATAGTGTGATGATATATTTGAACTAAAAATTCCTGTGACATGTTTATTTATTTACTTTGTTTCTGATTCTGCCAAGAAATTGTATTTTTGTGCATTTTTTTTCAATCTATTATCGGACTTTTTTGAGATGATCATTATAGGTTTCAGTCTATAATGACACCTTGATATTTAATTTCTTGTCTTAATTTTTTTTTTGTAATGATGATTTCTTCATTAATGTAAATCTTTGGATCCGCATGCTTATTTTTTCTGCCTACATTCATGTAGTTTGTTTTATTGATATTTAGTTTCAACTTAATTAGTTTGAGTGATTTTGAGATGGAATCCAAGGCACTATTTATTTATATATTGATAGCTTTCTCATCTTATCTTCTGTAATTAAAATCAGTATATTGTCTGCAAACAGTCTTATTTTATTTATTTTTATTTTTAACTCTATGAGTAAAACCTTAAATTGTAATATTTCATTAAATGAAGACAATATTAGCGAAACTCAATCGAAAATGGAGACAGAAAAATCAGAAAAATATATTGGCATCTCTGGTCCTCGAACCCAGGATTATCCTGGTTAGGCTAATATTGTCTTTATTTAATTAAGTCTTATTTTAGTTAAAAACAAATATTTTCAGCTCGCAACATCCTTGAGACCTGAACTATAAGGCTTTTAAACTGTTTACATATATATTAAAAAATTTGACATTTTATTTTCTTTATTCATTGCTCTGATGGTTACATAGTTTGTGAATTTTTCCACCACCATGCTAGGCACATATCATGTTTTAATGATATCAAAGAAACTCGGACGAAGTAATAACTACTTCAAAAAAAATGAATGCCTATAAAATTACCAACCTGAAATTTGTTACTCAACTGAAAAAAATACTTGAAAATAACTCATACACAACGGTCACAATATTTTATTTGAATTTTGTAGTTACCAACCACATGATACACACATTTATATTATATAGAACACAAATGAAAATGCTCTTACATCTACTTCAAATTCATACGCCACAGAAATTATTATTAACCGCATGCGCTCGAATTATGTCGGTATTTACATTTCAAAATGAGGGAATCAAGTAAGTTTAGAAATTACTTTGCGCGGTTGTTTAAATATTTTCTTTCATAAAACCGTACATTCATAAATCATTCCCTTGTAATACAAAACTTCTTCTAAATACACTTCGTTATCACTAACATCAGCCGCTGATGAATATTGTTCTACAGAACTTTTAGAATGGGTTGTTCCATAAAATTCATCAAATTTATAAGTTAATTTTCAAGTGCTGTTAAAGGTCTATTATTTTCCGTTATAATATCATTATTTTCTAGTTCTATCATATGACTTAAAATACAACAGAACTTGAATAGAACTTTCACAGAACTTGAAAATCTACTTACAATTTTGATGAATTGTTAAAATTCTGTGTAACAACCCGTTCTAAAAGTTCTGTAGAAGAATATTCATCAGCGGCTGATGTTAATGATAACGAAGTGTATTCAGAGGAAGCCTTCTCAGGGACAGGGTTGTTTGACAAACCGTCAAATTGGAAATTTTCACAATTTGAAGATCAGCTCCATTGGCGGTTAACGTGGACTATTTAAATGTCAAAATATTAAAATATGAAATTTAAAATAATTTTTATGATGTCAAATTTGGCGGTCGATCAAACAAATGGAACTTAGTATGGCAATACGGTGACCGACGCGCGACGCGGAGTCTCAATATATGAATGAATTATTGTAAATGTATATTAATATATGTTATATAGAGAACATTACATAGATAATACAAGACAGAAGTGCCTCTCTTCGTTTTGAAAGAAACCCAGTGTAGCCATTATTAGTATTACATTTCTTGTGTTCTTTATTCTTTTATTCGATGGAGAAGAATCTTTATCAAAGTGTAGTATGGCTTATTTATGCATTTATCGTGGCTATTCGCATTAATTTTTTAAATTCAACCCTACCAAAACCGTTTTACAATATAAACAAGACATTTAAAATACGTTGGAAAAAATCCAAAATTCATTCAGAAATTATTAATAAAACAAGCATATACAATAGATAAACAACTCCCTCTGTTTCTAGTAAAATCTTCTATGATAATTTTTGTCATTTTTTTAGTAATGTTTTATCCACGGTCGTTTATCAATTGAATAAAATTTTCACGGCGTATTTTAGTACTCATAAAAAACGTAAAGTTAATTTTATAATAAACCTCTTCACTCACAGCTGAACGAACTGACTTGCGTGTGACAAGCAGCGACGGACGGAGATTTGGTAGGAAATAATAAAATATCAAAACAATACAATCTCTTTTTTAAATTATTTATGTAGGATAGTATTTTCCGAAATTTTTGGTACCCCTGTTGGCAACGGAAAGGTTAAAGGTCCCTCTACTTCAAGCTTTCATCATTGAATGTACTACCAACCTACAAATTAGTTCTGTGGGGGATGTGTACGTGCTACGAATAAATAATTTTCAAACCCATAAAACGCTTACATTACATAAGTAGAGATGGCATTCAATGAGCTATTTTTCAAGATTGTTGTGAGAATAATAATTTTTACCAAGAATCATGGGCAAAAAAATTTTCATCTACATACTCGTAATATATGGCGGCCTGCATTGCCAAGGGGTGAGTAACAAATCCGGAGATCGTTGCTTCAACTTCCGACGTGCGCAAGTAAATTTTATTTGAATGATTCGTGTGGTTTAACAATAATACTCTCAGTATTGTCCTGATGAAAGACCACCATTCAGGATTGAAACGTTTCCATGTTCAGTGACCAGATATGAATAGCCGGATACTTCCCCACCTTTCTTTTCTCCACCACTGCCTTCAGCCTTACAACATAGCATACATAAATTACGTGAGCTCAAAATGGGGAGGGGGTTCCAGTCAAATCTTATCAAATCTGATTTAAACTGAGGGGGGTCTATCAAAATCTAACCTCAACTTTAAAAGAAAATATATATATTATTATAGAGATAATAAAAATAAAATAATTAAAAATTCAGGAAGGTGGTGCTGTTGTCTGTTTTCATTTTTAATTTTATTAAATTTAAATAAATTTGCTAATAAATATAGTCCTCTATCAACTGTGATGTAAATCTCACGTGAGGGGAGGGGGGTACCACCAAATCTCACTTAATCACACCAAGGGGGGGGGGGGGTCCAAATTGAAACAAAAAACAGCTCACGTAATTAATTGATGTCCCCATACCCCATTTCGGGATGCCATAGTTATATGACTTTTGTTCGGTATGCACATTTAAATACATACTTATTTGATTGCACGAAAAGGCTTTTCCAGTTTGACAAAAGGGCCACATTATGGGATTGTTCACACGTACAAGCAAATCAATTTAAAAAGGACACGTATTAATAATTAATTATTAATGTCTGCACACCGATAATAGCAAAAGTTTCGAAAAAGGTTTTTGAACTAGTTTGGAACACCCGCCCGCAGTCCCCTCTTATCCCGCAAATGCCCTAATTTACTGGGTACGCAGCGATTTTTATCAATTCCGTTTTGGACTTTCGATTCAATTCGACCATATCCCTTTTTATTATTTTGTTTCATTCTTCAGCCTCCCAACGGAAATAAAATTACTATTAAATAAAACAATTTTTTTTATTATCTATTCATTAAATCTAGCAAACCATTACATTTTTTTATATTAGCTTGTAAGTGAGAACATCAATGAAATATATTCTTATCGTATTAATGACCACTATCGCTTCTTCTCGCAGTCTCTATAATAATGAATACGTTCTGAAAAATTTGCAAAATACTTAGTCTTAATATTATAATTCATAAATCTATTAGTAGCCCATTTCTCTTGGAATTCTATGGCTTATAAGTGCCTTAAAGCCTCAGCTGTGGTCGTCGCCACAACTTTTTCAAGAAACCACACAGCAGAACAGATTTTCTTGCACAATTACAATTAGAGAGAGGGTATGGGTACCGCCGCCTTGGGATTTATTATTTTATAACCAATACCTCTGCTGTAGGTCACCCCAAGTGGTTTGTAACGTTTGGTGACTTAGCAGAGCTGCCCGGGTTCATCGGGTAAGATGTGATCAGATTTTGGCGGCGGATAAGCCTATCCATCATCTGCGTGGCGGGCCGGATCGGGGAGGCTGATTTGGAGAGACGTTTTGACCTCTCCATCTGGTAACTCTCGATCCATCGCACCGCAACGGGAGGGATGTATTCAACCGTTTGCCACTTATGGACATGCTGTTTCTTATGTTCCTACCCACCCCTAATACCTTTTTTCCTTCCCAGAACCTCCTCCCCTTCCTTCCCTTAAAAAGGTTCTCCGCAAAACACCTAAAGATGATATAGGCCCTGAGTGAAAATGTATTCAGGGCGTACTGTGTGTAATTAGTGTAAAAATACAAGTGACGCGTGCTATTGAATTTAATTTCTAAAACAGTGGGTATATTTAGTTACTCTTAAAATAAACTTAAAGCTTTTTTGTACCATATGCCTAACTATCTTTCCAATTGTAAGAATGTGAAAATAAGATATTTGATATTGTAAAAACTTGGCTAAATTATCTGTCCTACAATCTAAGCAAAATGAATTTTAAAAATACATTTTTTCTGTCAGGCCAAGCTACTAGCACACCAAAAATAAATTTACAAGTACGATTTTGGACAAGTTATATCATTTCTACATGCCAGCTGGTGAATATTTTCTAATGATTCCATTAGAACTGAAATATTTTTTTTTACTTTCAGTATTCCATTAAAGAAATCTAGCACTCTTTTCCAAATTTGGTCAACGCAGTTTTTGATACTTTGCCACAAAAATAAACAACATGCTAAAAGAAACAAAAAACAGACAATAGATTAAAACAGAGTCAGATTCAAGCCTTCAAAAAAATTACTTAAGATAAGTTCTAATGATCGAGCCTTTACTGGTGCACTCCTGTCGCCCTGTCACTGACAGTACCCGACCTTTTTGTAGTTTTTAATGTGTACTAATTAAGTAAATAAAAAAAATATTTTTATCTAGTTAGTTGTATTGTTATGATCACATTATTTATTATTTTTAAATTACTTTATTAGCTAAAGAGTAAACTAAAACATATCATAAATTTATTATTATAAGTAGGTGTCTATTGTTTAAAAAGGGTTATTTAACCGGAAATGTTACTTTGAAATAGTTAAATATATTCCAAAATTATTATTTCGCATATTTTAATCTTCCCGTTATCAATTTCGAAAACACAGTAATTGTAAATGGAATTTTTTTTACTAAAACTGGTTTGTCATTTTTGTTTTGATGAACGAATGTCAATACAGATCATGATAAGGATGATTTTTTAAACCCATAAAAAACCGTTGTCCTGTATCAATAATTCAATACATTTATGCTGATTGTTTCAAAATCTGTACACCACTGTATGCAGCAGGGCACATTCCTGCTCGACCTCGTACATGCACATTGAACATTGCACATTCTGAATGTCGACACGGATCGTTAATTAAACCTAAAGCCGACTGATCGAGGATATTGCCATTTGTCATCGGCCGAATGATGTCTGACGTGTGTTAAACTAATTGCATAGGCACGATGTATTTATGTACCTAAGCGCAGAAGCTCTTTCGTCAACACAAATTTTGCTAAGCCCTGTATGGCCAGCAGAATTAAATCTTCACACCGAAAGCTTTGATTCCTTTCAAATAATAATTTATATCAGGGAAGGCGTATTGAGCCATGACATGGAGATAACTGTCCGTTGAAGTTTTTGTTCCACACATTTATACCACTACAGCACAATGAAAGCATGAAAGATGTAATTTTTTCATTACATACACGCATATTTTGTTATCTTATAAAATAACATGGTATTTACTGTTCCACGCTGTTAAAATGATGTAATTAATATCGAAGCTGGAGTTTTTATTATACATGAGTATTATATATTATGATGCTGTAATTTCTTACATTATTTGTAAAATTCATTGCTTTTAAATTCCCCACCATTAACACCACCCAATATATTTGTAAATAAGGAATTACACCGGTAAACCCATCGTGCAGCTATTTACTCAAGCAATCAACATAAATTTCCGAGGAACTCCAAACTCTCAATGGAATACTGAATAATTTTTATTTGGTTTCTTAATTTACCAAATCCCTTTCGAGCGTACAATTTCAAATACCTCCGGGTAAACAAAGGAGATGGCCCCTAAAAGGGAACCTTTCTTTAAGCCTGTTTTCTTCTTTCCACAGCGGCTTACCGAAGTCTTTAAGTAAAATAACAGTGTTAGATATTTCACAACCGCGATAAAAGTTCATGGTCTGTT
The DNA here is from genome assembly GCA_917563855.2 of Limnephilus lunatus. NCBI lineage: Eukaryota > Metazoa > Arthropoda > Insecta > Trichoptera > Limnephilidae > Limnephilus > Limnephilus lunatus. The sequence continues at coordinate 63,424,903 of OU830597.1, read as the reverse complement.
TGTTTTCGGGGATTTCTTGCCTTGTGTTTATGGCACCCCGGTCTGAGAAGGCAACGACTACTTGTAATCCACATTTATTTAATAGCGACCTCTTCCAGGAGCCAATTTTAGATATTCCTCAAGCCAAAAATATTCCCGTTCTTTCTCTAAAGAAGATAATGGAAAGGTAATAATCCAACCGAAGACGATTCAACGGATATACCGTCTATGGTGCCGTACTGTCACCTTAATTTTTTGGGTATCTTGTATAGAAGGAAAGGGGAAAATTATGTGGTATCTGGTTTATTTGGCGCCAGTCATTATTGTGTTCACTGCCATTCACTATATACCCCAATCCCTACCCAATTTTCATAGAATAAATATGAACACGAAAAAAATTTCAAAATGAAATTCGTTTGCCGCTGACTCGGATAGACGACAGAGCTTAATGTCATGTTTGATGTTAAAAATGATTAATTTATTTTCATTTCATAGTTTACGTTTAAAATATATTTTAACCGCATATTTAAAGAGACAGCGTGTTGAATATTAGTCACTGTGAACACTCTATTCCTCCTTCATGTTCACAATTTATTTCCTGGTTTTAATCTTTATGGTATAGGTATTATTATTAATTCCATAATAAGTGCCTCCAAATAAATGCCTACTTGTCAAATCAGAAAATATTCCTTGAAGTTAGGTACTAGTATTTTAATCGTAAGCCTCTGAGGCGTAATTTAAGAGAATTGATATAAAATGGGAGCAGCAGTCTCAAAATATTGTAATATGAAAGCGAGATTCTATAATGGTTAATAAATTTGAATGGAAGCTGATTGGGTGCAATCCAGTTGCAGTTCTGGATATTTGATCTGACTACCGATTTCGTAAACTTTGAAGATTTAATGTCAAAAGATCTTCCAATACCCTGTAATTGGATTGTTTTGATAAAAACTATTATGTATTTGATTTATCTTCGGTTGGGTTAGGCAAGAACAATTGCGGCAGATGTGATTTTATTAGGATATTGTTGGAATAAATTTTTTGTAGGTATTAATCTTTTATTTGCAATTCCATAATAAGGCGTCCCCTAGACGACACAATTGTATTGAGAAATATTACGAATTATATTACGAATTGACCGTTTGGGGTGAATATTGAAGATAACGCAATGATTAAATAAAAATTAAACTCGCATAAATTTTGTTCAATCATTGCGCAATCTTCAATATTAACCCCAAACGGTTAATAATATTGGACATTTCGTAATATTGCACAATATAATTGATCGTCTAGGGGCCGCCTCACGTCTTGCCATAATCTTTCATAAATTATTTTTATGTAAAACCTTTCAAGAGCACCCTTTACATCCAGTGTAAAGGCAGGGGAACTGTGTCGCCACACGGTTGGGTATCGTTGTGGGGCGGGTTAGGGGAGAGACTGTATAGGAAGAGTTTTATTAACGCAGGTCTTGAAGAGGCCCGGTTATATGAAGGAGGAAAAGAGATTCCGGTAGCTCGTTCCACACACGAACCGACTTACACAAAAACGATCTGAAAAAAACAACCCATTCTCATGAAACTAACATCAACTGTGTGCGGGTGTTCCGTTTGTGTCCGTCGAGTTTCGCGCAGGAGCGGTACACCGGGGATCAATGCTGCTAGCTTCTTAGAGCATGCTCCATGAAAATACGTGTAGAACATACTCAGCATACCTGGGTTCATGGGGTGAGTTTTGTCCAGGTCTGGGCGGCCTATGCGTCTGCCCACCAACTGCGTGGCAGGTCGGATCGAAAGCAACTGGTTGAGGGTGGTACTTTGACCGCTCCAGCCAGAATCCCTTGACCCATCGCCTTGCATTGACTCCCTGATTCCTACCCACCCCTCATACAAATTTCCTTCCCAGAACTTCCTTTCCTTTCTTTACCTAAAAAACCCTCCACATTGCATCCCCTAAGATGACATAGGCCCTTAGGGAAATAATTTTCCTCAGAGTCTCCTGTGTGGAGCTAATGTAAAAAATATGCCCACATTGCGTATGTACATTAGAGATGGAAATCGGTCTGTTAAGATAAGGTTGTGGTAGTGAGTGCGCTTGATGCATTTATAAAACCTTTAAAAATAATACAAAATTATATTATATAAATTATGTATAAGGAAACAGAACATTTTCTACGGATGCATTTTCTACAGATGCATATAAAGAATCCAAACGATTCAGTCTCCGTAAACTATTTTGCTGCAAACTATGAAATATGTCTTTAAAAACAAAAACAAATTCGAAAAAAATTTAAATAGAATCCACATTAGAAATAATAATGTATTTTAATTAATTTTATGCCCTCCAAACAAATACCAAAACCAATGAAAACTCACACCAGTTTTATAGGACCTCGTACTTTCAACCTTTTACCGAAAAAAATTCAAGTCACAACCAAACTACCTAAATATTTAAAAGAGTTAAAATTATAGGTTAACAATACAGATGTTGAAACTTTATTTATTTAATTTAAATCGCTATGTGTTTCTCACTTATTATTAAATTATTGTATACTTATTATGTTACTAGCTTTTACCCACGGCTTCGCTCGCATAGTATTAGTGGGAAATTATTGGCATAATTGTTATTATTCTTGCTATTTTGTCTAATAGAAAATAATTATTGTTTAATAGAAAATTTCAAAATTTGAGAATGACATTTCGCAAATAAAAATTCTATTTTAGAAAATATTTAAGTTTATTTTAAGTACCTACTCCCTTTATTAGTATTTTATTCAATTTGAATCCAGAGTAACCTAAAAAAATAAGAAAATGACAGTCCACTTCAAACGCTATGCTTTATAGCAACGTTATGCTTTTTGTTCGGAGAATAAACATTTTTAGAGATATGTAGATATTAACTACGACGCCAAAAAAGTACTCTTTTTAATCACAACAAAGCACTCTTTTTAAGCCTAAAATTAAAAAAAAAAAACATTGTTTCCAAGGTAACAATTTGTTTGACATTTGCAATAACTCGATTTTGTTATGGACAAAAAACGTATGATACATAATTTCATAACGCCATAGCTCATTCATAACGCCAGAGCTTCACAATATATAAAGCCGTTGTTACTCACAAATAATGTAGCTTTCGATTAGTGAAAGAATTTTAAAATTCCATTCGATATTTATTGCGTGAAAGAGAAAGGACCATCCAACCAACCATCCAACCAACCAACCATCCATACAAACTTTCGCATTTATAATAAATATTAGTAAGATTATTACAGGTATAGGCACACTGTTTGTTTTTTCTAGGTATAATAATAAAATGTATATAACTATATTACCCATGCATACACTGTGCCTTAGTGGGTTCCCATTACTCTTGTGATTTAATAATATTGTATTTATCGAATGGAAAAATTTTTAAAATAAAGGGGAAAAAAAGATGACCGGCTGCGCGACCTTTTTTATACAAAACTTTAATATGGATTTGAGGCCAAAATGCCTAACCAAACGGAATAATTATTTTTTTAAAATCGAAAGTAGAAAGGCATATATGAAATATCTAGTACGGATTTGAACTACTTTTTTTCATTTTTGTTTTAAATTGTGTAACATGGACATTTCAAAAACTCAAGTTCTTCGGCATTTTTTGTGAGATAATTATTTATTTATTTATTTGTACTGGGCTTTTACAGATGAAAACAATTCAGTTATAAAAACTCAATTAATACTCAAATAGGTACAAACAATTACATAAATCTAATCAGGAAAATTATTCATTTATAAATCTTGAAATTGTTCCTAAGTAAAGATTAAATAACAAAACAAATAAAAATAGAAAATTCTAAAAATACATAAAAGTTTACCCAAATGACAAATAATACAAAGAGAGGCAAGAAACACAAACATAAGACACGAGATACACAATTAGAGACACAAATGATACATAATACAATTGGCACAATATATTTTTTAACAACCGTAGAACATTTTTTCTGATTTCATATAGATTGTCGTCGAACATATAATTCACATTTAAAAGATAACAATCTTAACATTTTTTAACCATGTTTTCATATTTGCAGTAATGTGGATTCCAAATAGTGCTTCCATATTCAAGTATAATTCTAACAAATCCATTGTAAATGGTTAGAATTGATTGAGAATATTTGAAAGGTTTATTTATTTTGTGAATAATTGCATCACGTTAAGTATTTTTTGGTGATTTAATGTCGTTAATGTGTTCATCAAATATGAATTTAGAATCAAGAGTGATTTCGAGATCTCTTATAAAAGATACTTTTTTTTAAATAGTATTATTAATCACATAGGAAAAATCCTTTTTAATTATTTCATTTCGTGTGACGTAACATTTTTAAACATTTTTATTTTATTATTTTATTTGTTTTTATTTATTTTTCGACTGAATCGCGGTAGGGATTGTAAATACGAGCCCCGATACTTAAACCGGTCTGATATACTTACTCCTAGCACTCCAAAGTATATATAAACATCTAGAGATACATTAAAATGATTTTAATTACTGAGTAGTGTCATGCTTGTCACCCGTACTCATATATTTCCCTAATGTATCGCTGTCATCCTTTTCTCCGTATAATAATACAGCCTCAATCAATTACCCTTTTCATATTATGTAAGAATGTGCGGGCATTCTTTTGTTGTGACACGCAATTCTCAATCAGATAAGTAATATAAATTCTTTCTGGTGGAAGTTTCCCGAATGTCAGAAGTCCCGACCCGGGCAGGATCCCCCGCCCCCGCCCAAACCCCGCCCCCTGCCGCCAGCCGCCCATCAGAAGCTGGCCCTGGCCGTGCGTAAACGGCGGCTGCTCGTCACGTAAACAATTTTGTTGAAACCACTGTTTGAATACGAACGTCCCGTGGATACATCACCCCTGAAGAAAAATACCCCATGTCAGCTTGAATATATTTTACCGTGGAGATTTACATCCGGGGAAATCCCTTGATACGCGAGCAACCACTCTGAAACCTATTTTCCTACCAAACCGAAAGCGGCAGCTATTGAATTCTCTATGTTTTAATGGATTTATTGGATTGTTCGGAAGGAAGATTCCAAAAAATAATCATATTGGATTGGTTACAGAAAAAAAATAATGTCATTTGTAGACGCGGGTAAAATGATACATCCGTCAAAGCATAAGTATAGATTTAGATATACAAATTCGTAGAGATAATCCTCGTCCCACAGTATGTTACCATTTTGTAGCTGGAATTCGTACAATATAACTGAGGCTTCAAGATTCCGTAAACTGATAGGGAGGTGAGAAAGGTTTGAAGTTGATGAATTCAATAAAACATATTCTAGAATTGTTTAACCCTCCGAAATACGAAGCGACATTTTATTCGCTTTTGTAAAACACACTTTATGGCCACACATAGAATAGAGTGAGATAATAGAATTATTTTCAACTGATAAGGTACAAATATCTCGAGAGTGAATTAGTTTTGTGGAGAAAATTCATGTTATGATTAAAAAACATTAAAACAATTAATTTCGTTAATTATGCATAGTCTAAGCACTCTCGGCCCTAGGGCTAGTCTATAAATGCAAATATATGTTCTTATTTGTTTTAATTAGTTGTTTTGATATATCTTCATTATCGTTATCTACAGGTATGAAAAATATTGTTATAATATTTTGATTTAGGTCTCGAAAAAAACTATTTTTTATTCTAAACAACTTGTTGTCAATAGGCAGGTAGTTTTCGCAGGGTCTTCTGAATACTAACGAAGTACGTTAAGCATCACCGCAGCGAGGAACCACCGTTATCTGTGTGCTATCTAATTTTCCTGAGAGTCTTATTACCTCCTCATGCTGCTACTCCGTGACAAAAAAAGAAACAGAGAATATATCTGAGATAAAAAGACGTCCCGCGTCGCCGGGAACACAGCCCCACCTTTAAATGTACCTTCACCTTATCATCGCACATTCTGTAAAGTGGCACCAACAGACAAGGGATGCTTTGCTATTTACTACTTCGCTTCGATGATTTATCTTAACGTACATTTATTTCGTTTCTTCACTCTCTAGTTTTTAAGGCTTTGAGGGAAAATTGTACGCACGGCTCCCCGCGCCTCCCGCTAGCTGAGACTCAACGATGGGAGTCAATGTTTATGCCGGCTTGGGTATATGTGATATACGAAGTCAGTTCTCTTGTCGTGGAAATTGTCGGTATCGAAATATTGGCAAAGCATAAAAGAAAAATATGTCATGCGGAGAATAGATCTGATGTGTAAGGGGTATTGTGTTTTTATGCCTACTAACATACAAGCCCACAAAAAGTTAATACGTATTCTCATTTTATAGTAAAGAGAAAGCTTAGGAATTTATTTCAGAAATGTAACTTTTTTCATTCTGGCAATCCCACCATCAATTTTTTACAAAATAATAAAACAATAAAGTTTTATAACGCCTTGTGCAATATCTCGGAGTGAGAAAACATTATGTCCCAAGGCTGTATTTTAAAATGCCATTTGTAGCCTATGCCCATTGCCCAGGCACTCGTTAGAAAAGTTTTTGGTAAATATTTTAGACTTTTGAATTTATGAGTAGGTGCTTACATGAAAGCTTTTTGTTAAAATTTTAACAATAATTTCCCTTTGTTTGCCTTTGTACGAATGGTAACATATTATAGAAATATTTAAAAAATCTTCAATTTATTGGAATAACTTTTGAAGCTTACATTTTAAGGGGATCCCTTGAGGGGATTTTCTCGCGCAAATGGCGCTATAAAAATTATCGAAATATTATTATTATAATTATACACACATAACATTTAATCACTGTAGAAGCCAATATTCAAATTTCAACGAATATAACTCGGTTTCAATAGCTCATTTGCGAGACCTGTATTCACTCTTTCCTCTCCTCAAAAAGACCCTCCACACAGCATCTCCAAATATGAGATAGGTCTTGAGGGAAATTATTTTCCTTAGGATCTCCTGTGTGGAGTTAGCATAAACATATAAAAAATGTATGTTTTCTGTTTCATATTTCATTGAGATTTGTTAACATCATCTTCTTCTTCGATGTACAATCATCCAAAATTGTTGATGTCTTGATATGTTAACAGAATTTATATGAAATATTATTGAATAATTTCAAATCAAAAGTAACAATGCTAAAACGTGTTTTCACTTGAATACCGATGCACTCAAAATGAAATTTATTCTTTCAACTCAATATTTATGCACTTGTTAAGCCTATTCAAAACTGCTTTATTTAAATAAAAGTTTATTTTCAACGAAATCTCATCGAAAAATTCTTGGTTTACGCTTGCCAAGTACAGACTTTCAATAAGGCTATAAAGAAGTCCCCATATTTCTGGTCCAGGATAATATTGAAATAAATATATGACGCTTGAATAAAGAATGTAAACGGAGCACTCCTTTCTATATAGTTCACAAAACTTTATTTGAACTACTTCTACGTTAGGTGTTTTATACACATTAATTTGAATATTTATTTTTCTTTATCGGGAAACTAACGTAAATATCCATTTTTTTCCTTTGTAGTTTAAAGAAAAATAAAATACCTCGGTTCGCGTTCATTGATCTTTTTCTACTTCGCATCGCCATAACCTGGTAGGCTGGGAGAGGGAGAGCAGTAGCTTGTTATTTTGAGCATCATGTTTTATTCAAAGTTTTTTGATTAACCGTTTTAATTCATTCCGCCAGCTCAACGCAGGGCTGAGATTTACCAGAATTACTGAAATAATATAATAAAGTACGCTTCATCCAAATTATTTTAATAATCCCAATGCGTCTACGTAAAAGTCCATTTAACGGGAGTAAAAAGATAAATTAATAAAGTTATACACTAATTATTGAACTCCTTTGTGCAAATTTCAACGATAATGTATCTACAAAGTGAATGAAGTGACATGAAAAGTCATTATTATACCTATTTATGTTTATTACATGTACTGATATATGTTACATTTCTGCATTTTGTAAAATAGGCCACTTGCATGGAATTCATAACGACTTAGAAAAAATCGTGTGGATAGATTTTTTTACTAAGATTACGAAAACGTTAGTAAATTTTTTTAGAAATGTATAGTTTTTTTATTTTTAAATAAATAAATCCATTATTTGAGCTCGTGACGTCACTGCATGAAAATGTCCGGTCTCCGATTATGTTCTATTAATTTTGTTAAATTCCACGCTGATAAATTTTTTTTATATGGCAACACTTTGATTTCAGGCGAATTTTTTAATTTGACGTTTAACATTCACTAGATTTATTGTTTGTTCTCTGCGAACTTATCCTTTGGTTTGACGATTTTATAAAGATGGCGGTGTTTTGACAGATGTTACGAAGAGAACCCCATACATTTTATTGCCATTCGTGTGGAAAATGATTTTTTTTTAAAAATGATTTTCGGCTATGTAATTATCGTTTTTTCGCACCCATAAAATTATATCCCGTCTTTCCGGTTTATAAAAAATGGTCTGATTTTTCGGATTGAAATTTTCAAAAAATCGCCAGGGTTTCAAAAATACGATTAAAAAAATAAATAAATAAGGAATGTCTTAGAATATTTGCCTAAACCGAAATTTAAAAAAAAAAGTGATGCAAGTGGCCTATTCCAACATAAATTATGTTTGTAAAAGCCGTAGCGAACGTTAAATGAATAACAAACAAAAAAATCCCAAAAATGAACATCATGGAAACAGATAAAGATTGAATGGTGTGATAAGAGAGTGTCTCGAAAATATGTTTTTGGGGTGGAAGTAAGTTGGTAATATTAAAAAGCACATTTTCCGAATAGAATGTTGCAAAAGAGAGATTCCAACAGGCATGAAAGGCAAAAGGGGTGAAAGAGCAATGTTGCTTCATTGGCTCTGTTATCGGCACTGGAATCGTTATCGCCATTCTCAATACGAAAAGAGCGTTTCTCGTCGCCATCAGTCTTATCTACATTATGCGGGGGGACATTTTACAGGGGGTGTGGAGGGGTCGGGGAGGCGGTAAATCCTGCGGTCCGTCCCCTAAAGCTGACCGGAGACACTTGTAAAGCATGTCAAAGGATTGAAACGAACATCGCGTGGCCCTTAAAATAAAGGACCTCACATGTATTTGGCAAGTGGCAATCCAACTAAAGGTTTTGATGTACCTAAATTCAGTATTTGAATTATGACATTATAAAATAGAAGGTAGTGTTCTTACATTGAAAATGTTATGCGTTACTACACTGTACGGGTAATTTTTATTATAATATTTAGTGTATGTCATATATTGTTGTATTACTTATTATTTTCATTTTCATAGATTTCATAACAAAAATACATCGACTAGCAAAACTGTAGGTACTTATGGTTTTCCGTTTTTTTTAAATATTATTTTATCGCAGAAGTAATAGTTATCCACAAAGGCACTAGCATGTGTAATTTATAAGAGTACCTACATATATCTATAAACATAAATTTACCTGTCGTTTTAAAGGTTCAGGTGAAATAAAAAATAACTGTAGATGGCATTATGACGGTACGTCAAAAAATATTAACCTTTGCCAAAAAAAAAATATTTTCTCTTGGAATTCAATGTACAGCATTAAGTTGGTTCAAATCATATCTTAGCAAAAGAACACTACAAGTAGAGATAAATAATAATTTAAGCATAAGCAAACAAATCTCTTTTGGGGTTCCACAAGGTAGTGTACTTGGACCAATATTGTTTTTAATTTACATTGATGATTTATGTAATTTAGATATTCCAGGTCACATTGTCAGTTTCGCAGACGACACTGCTTTAATATTTGAGGGTAAAACCTGGAAAGATGCTTTTGAAAAATGTGATTCGGGATTAAGAATAGTAAAGAGTTGGCTAAATAATAACATCTTAACTTTGAATACATCAAAAACAAAATATGTAGCTTTTAGCATATCATCAAAAAGTCAGCCATTCTACATTCATAATCTAACTATACACAATTGTCTGCATAATTGTAATTGCCACCCTTTAGAAAGAGGAGACTGTATTAGGTACCTAGGTGTAATTATTAATAAATATTTGAGATGGAACGACCATATTGATATGTTAACAAAAAATATCAGGAGACTTACCTATATTTTTAAAGAACTTCGTCATATATTGGATAAAGAGAAATTAAAATCTGTCTATTATGCCTTAGTCCAATCTCGACTTTCTTACAATATAGTATGTTGGGGATCCTGTCTAAAGTCCAATGTAGAACTACTAAATATTTCTCACAAATTAATTCTTAATGTCATGTACAAAAAAAAATTTCGTTATCCATCGAAACTACTTTACAAGGAATCTAATGTTATGTGTATAAAACAGCTGTACATCATTAAAATAATTTGTAGATTTTTTATCAATACTAAATCTGCAGAAAGAACCCAACAAACCCATACCACTAGAATTGGCTCAACAATGAACTTTGTGGCAATACATACTAAAACATCTTTTGGCCAAAGAAACTATTTATATCAGGCTCCACTTATGTTAAATATTCTGCCAGATTACATTAAGTCTTCCAATTCATTAACTAAATTTAAAAATAATGTTAAGAAATTTATGTTTACAGAGGATTGGCATACTATATTTCATCCTTGTCCTTTTTTAAATAATAAGATTTTTTTTTTAAATAATAAGATTTTTTTTAAATAATAAGATTTTTTTAAATAATAAGATATTTGAGTTCCATTTGCACAAATTGAAGTGTCACCCTAGTTCTTTTGAACTTACTTTGTTTTTGGCAGGTATAAATCTTAGAGTAACAGAGGTATAAATATTGTTACAAATCATTCTCAAATTACCCATCTGGTCTAGTGACCAGATGGGTAATTAGTATGTAATATTAGTGTTTTGAAAGTAGTAGTGTTTTGAAAGTAGTGTATTTTTATATTGTATTTTGTATGTAAAATGCATCCTCAAATTATAATTATTAACCTCAATACAGGCATTAGTCCTAGTGAGGTTAATTTATGTAAAAAAAAAACAAAATGTATGGTGAGAATATAAATAAATAAATATAAATAAATAAAAAAAAATTACACGTGAGCAGTGGCGGACTAAGGGGAAGGGGCATGTGGGGCGGCTCGCCCCGGGCCCTGGTCCTGGGGGGCCCCCAACGCCTTCATGTTCCCTTGACCAAATCCTAATCAAGGCTTTAAAGCACCAGGACACTGCATCATTCGTAAAATGGACGGATACAGCGTTTTATATGAAACCATTTGAAACAGTTTGTATGTTGAATTATCCTTCAGCAAAATTTTGAATGCGTTTTTCTCTAAACTTTTATAACACCTTTTCCAACCTGGTTGAAAACATATTAAATAAACTATACATCCGATTTGCATACACCAATTCTTAAACTGTCCGAAAATCTATGGTATATGAACTATGGCACCATGTAGGGGAATTTTGAAATCTAAAACAAAAGAAAAAATGGCACACCAGCAAATTTTATTTTCGATTTTTATGGAAAATTTTAATCTTTCATTAAAAAAAATAGAATGGGGCTTTTTTTAAAACAATCCCTATATGGTGTCATAGTCAAGGCTGGATTAAACATGTCGGGAGCCCTAGGCAATGCACGTCTTCGGGGCCCTTTAGGGTAAAAATAGAAAAAAGAGAAAATGGCTGAAAATTCAACGTAAAAAAATGTATTAAAATATAAATAATCATTAAAAAAATAGAAGGGGGCCCGTTATAAAAAAATCCCTAGGTAGTGCCATAGTGATTTGATTTTTGAATAGTTTAAGACTTGGTGCATGCAAATCGGATATATAGTTTTTCTAATATGTTGTCAACCAGGTTGAAAAACGTAGTTTCGAGAAAAACGCGTTCAAAGTTTTGCTGAAGGATAATTCAACATACAAACTGTGTAAAAAGATTTTATATAAAATGCTGTATCTCTGTGAATCTTATAAATTTCCTTAAAAAATTGGCCAGAGCTTTAATAACAAATGCATCTTTTATAAAATGATATAAAAAAATTATTTAAAAAAAAAATTTTCAGAGTCGTGGTGCCTTAAAGTCTTGTTTAGGATTTGATCGAGGGAACGTGTAGGCATTTTGAGACCCCCATAACCAGAGGCCCGAGTGAACTAAATAAAAAACTTGTAAAATTTTATCAACTTCTTTAACTAGAGGGGGGGCTCATTCAGCTTTGCCGCCCCGGACCTCTGACGGGCTTAGCCCGCAACTGCATGTGTGACTAGGAGAAAAATAATATTCTTTCTAATCAACGTCTAAAGTCAAACGTGTATTAGTTCCGCCACATTTCTTCTTTATGTTTGATTACAATATTGGTTTTTTAATTTTTTTTTATTAAATAAAACATACAACGAAGTTGCACTCCCATGAGTTATCAAAACTCTTTAAGGGATCGCCAATTGGTACTTTGAGAAGTTAAACCCAACTCAACCCGATATGTAGACACAATGTATGAATAAAAAATTTACAAAACATTTCACAGAAGCAACATACAGGCACAACATATGAAGACTTCACTTTACAAATATTTCACAGATACATGTCTTATAAGATTTTATGAATTTGTATAACCGACTCATTTGATTTATCTACTTTTGGTTTCAAAAAGTTAAAATAAAGTTTCCTCCATGATGGACTAATGCGATGGACTAAGAAATGCATAAAAAAACAAAATCAGGAAAATATAATATAAGGTACGGGCTCAAAAATATACAGACCTAATACAAGATGTTTACCTACAAATACTTGACGAGATTTAAGAAAGTTATAAACCGCGCCCATCATATTATAAGTTTAGTATTTGAAGATAATCAGGGCTATCAGAACAAAGTTTGTACCTACTTATGACTCGTTTTCCAAATAACATCTGAAAAAATAGGTTTTTAAAATATCGTTTCGAGATTTGTTGGAGGCATATATATACCTGTCTCAAATTTTCAGGCAGTTTGTTATAGTTGGTGTAGGACTGTAGGCAATATATTCTAATGATTTTAGTCCAAACTTTGTTGAGTGTATTTTTGATATGTGTAGTTTGTTGTGTTGTCGTGTATTATATTGGTGAACTTCGTTGTTATAGTTCAGTTTTATATTTGTGTGGGTGTTGCACTGAATAATATTTAAAATGGTGTTTGTTATCTCAAAGCTAGGAACCATCTTAAATGGCAATACAAGTGCGTGACGGTAAATATCTTTAACAGGTGTATATATCTTTAACAGGTTAGCGTACCTGGTTTGGTTAAGGTATACAAAGATTTAGTAAAAAGTATACAGAATAAATAATAATAATTATTATTTTACAATAAACGTATGCGGAAACTTTGACTAGCCAACTAGGAATGGATCCTGTTTTAGGCCAGTCAAATTGACAAATTTAGTTCATACCATATTTTCATCTTACATTGTTTAATTATATAATCATATAATTATATAAAAATAAATCTTTGAAACATTTACCTTAGAAATACAACAACGCTACAAATAATATTTACAAAAATTACGTACATTGTCAGATCTATCGTTTCTATAATATGCTAAATAATAAAAATAGATAGTCCCAAATTGCTATCCCTTATTGGTTTAAATGTTCCAAAGAAGCACACTACGCTTCTTCACTTATAAGCCAATAACACTAATACAGCAAATAACTCATTACGAAAAATTACTACACTTAAGACATGTTCCATGTTTCCTTGCTAACATACAAAACTGATATAAATTATTTTTTAACTTCTAACGCTTAATTTTAATTAAACTTTTACCAGTCAATTATAATTGGAGAGGCCTTACGTAATATGAACTAAAACAACGTAATATTTTAATTTCATATTCCTTATCACTTAAATTATAATGTACTGTGTATGTCTTAATAAACAAATAAATGAAAAAAGCTACTTAACTCTGCATTTTGATTGTCCGTTGTATGACCATCTGCTGTATTTGGTTATAATTTATTCCATTCACAAACTACACAAAATGGCAGCCGTTGGCAGATTGCACGGAATTTGCCCTCTACGTTACAAAAGGACATTTCCCACTAGCAAAACGTTCCTCGGAAAGAATTACTGTCGAAATATTTGAAACTGTCGTCCTTCGCTTATTGTATCTATTAGCCACATCGTGTGATGACAACAAAGTCATCCTTTTGCATAACAAAACGGGAAAAATGTCCTACGTCCAGGAAACTAGTGGAAACTTATTGTGTTTGGTGATCATAAAACAATAAAGTTCTAACGGTAAACGTTGTGGCGAGTCCTTCGCACAACATCCAGTTATTTATTTCTTTAATTTACGTCTTGTAAATCAAAAAATTACGTAGGTGTCTTAAGTATTATTAAGTGAGAGAATTCCCTACAAATATTTAAATCTCAGATGAATGTCCTACTAAAATTTCGCGACTGAGCTCTGGAGTAAATAATCTTACTTGCACTTTCATGAAGTAAATTCCTCCCCTCCCCTCTCATGTCCCGTCCCCTCGCGCGTTCCCCTTCAGCTTCTACCCTCTCCCCTCCCCTCTCCCGCGAAACACCTATTGCAATTTTTTTTTCATTTTTCATATATTACAAACAATTATTTTTTGTATATTATAAGAACAATCAATCAAATTTGGTACCTAACATAGGTACCTATTTAAAATAAATATATTTTTTATTAGATTCATGGCATTCGCTTTGGTTAGTGCCACAGGTAAGTACTTCGATCAAATTCATTAATTTAAAGAGTTTATTCGAAAATTGAATTTTGATTGAATAATTGATGGTTTGCAAAATGTCATTTTCAAATTGTGACATTTTTGACCGTTTCGTAAGAGTTTTTGAAATGGTTAAAAAACTTTTCATTTTTTTTCCCTCCATTCAAACTTTGCATGTATTGTCATGCGGTTGTAATAATACTGAAACCTTCGTGAGGGTGGAAATAATGTATTTTGAAAGTTACAAACATTTACTGTGCTTAATGTAGCAATACATAAACAACATACATACATACACACATGCATGCAAGCAAGCAAGCAAGCAAACATACATTGTGTAAGCAAACAAACATACAGAGCCGGCGTGGTCTAGCGGTATGGCTTTTGAATCGAAATTCAAAGGTCGCGGGATCGAATCCCGGCGTGGGCAAATAAATTTTATTTTACTAACTTGTGTTATTTCACAATTAATTCATTTAAAATAATATATGTTACATTATATTTGCGGCACGTTCCAGTGTGGAAGATACTCTCAGTTTCGCCCTGGTGTAAGACCACCCACCATTCAGAGTTAAAATGTTGCTTGAAATGGCTTTAGCCGTGTCTGGTGACCAGATCTGAATAGCCAGGTACTTTCCCACCTTCCTCTTCCTCATCCCCTTCCCCTCCCCACTACCTTCAGCCTCACAACATACCCCAATTGAGGATGCCATAGCCTCACTGGCTCCAGACGGGTGCAGCTGAAACTCTTGTGAGGTTCTTATTTGTATATTAAAAAAATGTATGTGTATAGATTTTTAAATGTGAAAAAATATCATTGAAATATATTGACTACTAAATTATTCCAAAAGTTTTCAGCGAAATAAAAAAGACATAAAACACTACTTATGACTTTTTAATCATTTTGCTTTATTTCGTCGTGTTCTCTATGAAAAGTTGAAAAGTAAATTAACTCTTGAGCTAAAAAAACTAACTAACACCAACTCCGTCTTGGCATACAATTCTGGCTTCATTCACACTCATACATCTTTTGATACATTCCTACTCTTCTGTTATTCTGACAAAAAAAAAGTTTTATACAATCCTTTATTTCTTCCTAAAATGTTAACAATGATACAAAATTTTACAATGAATTGAAGTCTTATTAATAAATTATTCTCTACTCATTGATTCAGAAACCTTCAACTTTGTATTATTTAACCAAATCTTAAAATTATCAAAAAACAATTAGAGACATTTTTCTTCAAAATTTTTTGATAAATTTCCTTTCATATCTACACAATTATATATAATTCATTGAATTCAAAAAATGTCCTTAAATACCTTTGCTTGAATTAGTTCCCCAAAATGTCTCGTGAATCGGGCATTGATTATTTATCAATATGAGTTACTAGCTGTAGTATCTGGCTTTACAAAGAGTTTTTCGAAATCAAATGTAAACATTGACCTTCCTCTAGTTTTGAAGGTCGATTGTGCAAAGTTTCATCAATTATGGAACGAAAATGTAGATTTATATAAAAATTAAATAATCGCAGCCCGTCCGCAACAAACACAGGTAAAGAAGTTGTTCAGTTTCCGTGCATATAGATTATGCACTATTGCTATTATGGACACATAACGGCGTTACGCAATCGCTTGTTATCTATCTACATACAATAATAAATTATAACACCGATATACGTATAGTATATTGCACAATCCCAATTTACTCATGCCATGTCCAGGCAGTTGTAGTCCCAACAGATGCTGCACAAGTTGGTCGCATAGTTTGAATTCATTTTAATATATTTTGCAGCTCGCTTTTGAGTTGGTTTCACAATGTCATGGAGCAGCTTTTTGAAAAGGGCTGCCTAAAATGACTCTGTTTTTAACTATTCTTTTATTCTAGTAGCCATCATCATTATCATTTTAAAAAAACCTATATCTATGTCTACCGGTGAGAGCCAGCCTCGGATCTACGACTTTTTCAAACCGAGGCAGAAAAGTGATAGTGGCGCCCCCCAGTGGGGTAAAATGGGGGGGGATATTAAATTAGAAATTAAAATTAAAATATTAAAAGTTAAAAAGCAATTTATTTTAATATATTGTCAATTCTTAATAATAATACACGTAAGATGATAATATTATATAATAAAAAATAATTAATTTCATCCAATTTAATGTAGATCTGAATATAATGGAATATTTCAGTTCAATTTTCATCTACTTTCCAAACTACCGAAATATGTGAATTTTCGCACACGTGATACAAATTATTACAATACGTACAATAACAAAAATTAACCAATATTATAGTTTATTTTGCTTCATTAGTACTTGATTAGCCTGTTTTTGTCTTTTATAGAATACCTGCCCTCACCGTATCATCTCAACGCCCCCTAATTTTCTCTGGGTCTTTTACTACCCCCCCCCCCCCCCTGAAAGTCTCAAACGCCCTCAAGAGGGTGTTATCACCTACGTTGAGAATCAATGACGTACACTATGCACTATTTCAAAATCGACTTAGGATACGTTCATAAATCAACTTAGGATGTGTTCAAAAACCAACTGGGCGTTTTAAAATCAAATGAATAATCGATAGAACAACGTGCGCTGGATGCCAGGCACTTTGTGAATCAAGTTTTTTTTGTTCAATCAAACATAACACTAGTACGAACGACAACAACACAGCATATAAAATTATTCAATGAATTAGAGATCAGAAGAAAACTACGATAATTATAAAAAAAAAAAATTCTTACCACCTCATAGCTTTTCTTATTGTTTAGATATTAAATAAACCTTCCGCCCCCTAAAACTTCCGCGCCCGGGGCAGGCGCCATCTCGATGCCTATGCGAACCAGTCGATACGTAAAATAATAAAATTCGTGGTTAAATTCTAATTATTATATCATTGAAGAAGAAGATAACAGTAATAATCTAAACTAAAATATGAAAGAGAACAAGACACAGAAAAATAGAAAAAGACAACGGTCACAACTGGAACTCGAACTCAGACCTTTCGTCTAACCGGGACGTGCACGTTAACCAATTTCGATATTGCCACCTTCTGTCAAACTGTCATATTTGTCAATCTCACATTTCAAATTTTAGAATTAGCAATATTATCATGAACTAATTTTTTTCCATCTTACGGGCAACTACCCTTCTTATTGGAAACAATTATTCTAAGAATTGGTTTGTAACCTGGATAGCGTCTTGGATAAATATATCCTAATTTATTCATATGGAACTATTTACTTTTTTATAAAAATCTAAATGAATATTCAATTTTTTATAATAAAAACTTTCGTTTTATAACTTTTTGAATAATGTAATATATTATTGAAGAAGAAAATAACAATAATAATTCTTTGAAAATGCTTCTAGAAACAGATTTCCAGCAAGATTTATTTTACCGGCTTATCTAAACTTGGTTTAAAAATACGAGCTGCTGGTATGGGCTTCTGGTTGTCTTGTCTGGAGGACCCGAATATAGAAAATATATAAAAGAGCAATAAAATATCTCACCCACTACAGCCAACAGCAGCAGAAGAAGCGGCTCCAAGGCCGACATGCTCAGGACGCGCCGCATCGGTGTTCCTTTGTGTCACCTACTGTATCGATGTACGAGGGTGTGGGTACGTCACATTCGTATGGCGCCATATATCACCCCCGCGAGAGTCTTCATATAGGAATCCTGAAATAATATATTATAACTACTGCTGTAACTGCGTTCGCTCTCGATTCAGTTCGGCACCCTTATTACATCCATAATATCATCCATCGTTTCACTTCACTTCGCACGGTATCGATATTCCTTGTTGACGACACTCGTTTCACTTTACTTTGTTTTATTTGAACGCAATGTTGTTTTTATTATTATTTCTGTTCAATTGAATGCAGCACAGCGGTGCGTGGGAAATTTACTATCCGTGGGGTTTAATTTTGAGTGGTAGGAGTTTCACAAAATTTGCATAACCGAAACGACTTTTGACGTTCATTATGTTATCTTCCTTTTTGCCATTAGCTTTCTGGAAACGAAAAATAGTTTATTTTATTGCTATTATTTCAATATAGCTTTGAACACAAAAACAAAAACCGTATTTCGAATGAATTGAACAGCCTTAATACAGCAATCTTTTTCGAAAATACAGTTTTTTTTGTATTGCGTGCAATAGTAAGAATTTTTAAATAAATGAAGATTTCCTCTTAGGTTCAATGTTTTCAATGAAATTTTGTCTATGAAATAATGTATCGTTTTACTTTTCACCCTCGTAAGCATTAGTCTCGAAAAGATTTATTAATATTAACCAGGTATAACGCCTTTATTCCGTAAACCTTGAGAGATTTAACCTTCCCGAATTTATCTAACAGGTTGTGTTTTTTAGAAATTTCGTGACCCTTTTCGGGATCCTATTTGCTTCGGGTTTCTGTAGGTTATATACCTCCACCTTAACAACCTTTAGCTTTTCATCCTCCGGACCTCCTGATGACTAGTAAAACACACTAAACATTTTGTGATAATTTTACATATTATATTTTAAAACACTTTAGGCATTTACAATTTTGGAGAAAACATGTTTTATAGATGTCGGTAATCTTCCAAACAGGCTATACTTGGTGTAACTCTAAATGACCAGCTCAGGTATGGGGGCTCCATCGAAGCCTGAGTTAAGTTAGCCTCTTGAAAACTGTGCGTACTATTCATGGTTTACACATCTGCTGCTAACCCTGTACAAATCGCAAGAGCGCCCCGCCCCAAAATACCTGAAAAAACCTCGACTCTGTGCAGAAATGGGCGTTCCGTTTAATAGATACTTCTATCTTAAGAGGACATTACCAGAGAAACCAGAAATATGTCATTTTTAAATCAGTGTTTAGACTTATTGACTCGTTTCCACAAAAAATTATAAATTGATTTTGAAAGATTGTTCTTTTATCTAGTAAAGTTATGGATTAAATTTTGAGAAAAAATGTTTATTTTAAGTATAATAAGGTTATACCATAGGTCGTTGGCAGATTTGTTATATTTTCAAAAAAGTACATGTATTATACAACACCAATTTCAAATCATATAATCTCGCAGTTAAATAAATCCATACATTATCTGGTAAACGTATGTTTTAGAATTTTAATTTTAGTTTAAATAAAATCATTAAAAAATATATACGTACATGTGTTTCTTGACGTAAATTGGCCAGTTTGTGTATTTATTTGCGTACTTCCAATCTAATATATTTCAAGATTTTTTTAAATACTTATTTTGCTAAGACATTATTGACGAGTCATAAAAATTTTGATCGAAAAATAATCATAAGAAGTAATTAATATTAATTAATTTACAGCTCGCGTTTTACCATTTTTCTTATAGCTCGACGACTCGAGAATTGAGAATTCACTCTGCCCGCAAACGTGGCAGCCGGCGGTTGTCTCCGCGGCGCTCTGTATCGTAATATTTGGAAAAGACGAATTTAAAACGAAACCAAATAATACGATTTCATTGTTTCGTGTTTGTAAAAACTACAGGGTTTACCGAACGCAAAAATTCATGTTCATTGAATATTTTTATGAAAATTTTGAAATTTTTTTTTATTGTAAATAATTCTAATGTGAATACCGCACAAGAGTCCCAACAGCTTCAAAATATTTTTTTTGAAGTAAAACTTCTTTGCGCACGCTCAACACATGGGGGGTAATCTGGTAAATGCGTTACGAAAAGTGATGATTGTTACGAAAAATGTCCTGCGAACGGTAATCGATGCGAACGGTGATCGATTGCTAGGCGGGTCGGGCCTTAACGAACGCATGTTATTCGTATTATTGTTAATGGACTATTTTTCCGTAAATAAATAAATAAATTATATACAGTGGGTACCCGGCATGCGTTGCAAGACCAATGTAACCTCGGGGTTAACTAAACTGTAATGGTTCCATCCCAAGTTCCGAGAAACTACATTATATTGCAAGCGCCTGGACTATATAACATAATATACAACGGGTACCCGGCATGCGTTGCAAGGCCAATGTAACCTCGGGGTTAACTAAACTGTAACGGTTCCATCCCAAGTTCCGAGAAACTACATTATATTGCAAGCGCCTGGACTATATAACATAATATACAACGGGTACCCGGCATGCGTTGCAAGGCCACTGTAACCTCGGGGTCAACTAAACTGTAATGATTCCATCCCAAGTCCCAAGAAACTACATTATATTGCAAGCGCCTACACTATATAACATTATATACAACGGGTACCCGGCATGCGTTGCAAGGCCACTGTAACCTCGGGGTCAACTAAACTGTAATGATTCCATCCCAAGTCCCGGGAAACTACATTATATTGCAAGCGCCTGCACTATATAACATTAAATACAGCGGGTACCCGGCATGCGTTGCAAGGCCACTATAACCTCGGGGTCAACTAAACTGTAATGGTTCCATCCCAAGTCCCGGAAAACTGCATTATAATGCAAGCGCCTGCACTATATAACATTATATATAGCGGACACCCGGCGAGCGTTGCCAGGCCACTCAAAGAAAGAAAGGGTTTGTGCGCTTTAATTCTGTTTGTTGAAGTGCTTTTGAATAGGTTCACATAAATTTTTGTGTTTTCGTCCGACACGTCCGCAGGTCGCATACAGCTGTCCGTTTGAGAAGCATGTTTTATTTTAAATTTATTGTTATAAGTTTTTACTTCAATCGTGTGGTCTAAAGACTCTAAAGCACACTAAATTTTAAAAAATATATATATTATAAATTATTGTTATGTGAATATCGCACGAGAGTCCCAAATGCTCCAAAAAAATATTGTTATGTAATACCGCATAAGAGTCCAACAGCTCCCAAGGGAGAGAGGTTGGAGGAGAGTTGAGATGAGATGAAAGGGGTGGCTGAGGGGGGGGGGGGGGTAAAGGAGCCGGGGGGTGGAGAGGTGTTAGAGGTGGGGGTAAGGGGAGGGGGGTTTAGGGGGGGGGGGGGGGGGGGTTGAGAGGGGGTGGGAGGGTAGGCCTTTTTTATATCCATTTTTCGTATTACAAAAATAACAAACACGAGAATCGGGTATGGGTACCACTGCCCCGAGAACCATTTATTAGATAATCAACACGTCTGCCGTAGGTCATCCCAAGCGGTTCGCAACGTTTGGTTCGTGGGGGTGAGGTTTGTTCAGGTCTTGGCGGCGGATGCGTCTGCCCACCAGCTGCATGGCAGGTCGGATCTAGAAAAAGTGGTTGAGGGAGTCCCTTTGACTTCTCCAGCCTTACCCTCTCGGAACATCGCCTTGCACCGCAGTGGGAGGGATGGCCTCATACATCCGCACTCCTGGACACGCTGACCCCCCAGATTTCTACCCACCCCTAATACCCTTTTCCTTCTCCGAAGTTCCTCTCCTTCCTTTCCCTAAAACGAGCCTCCACACAGCATTCCCAAAGAAGAGATAGGCAGTGTGTCGAGCGATTGTAAAAAAAACGGTCTCTCCTGATCCGACCTTCCACGTAGACGAACCTCGCCCCATGAACCCGAGCTCCCCTGCTAAGTCACTTGGGGTGACCTATGGCAGAGGTGTTGATAATCCAATACATGGTTCCCGAGGCGGCGGTACCCATACCCGCCTTCCAAATTACTGATACTACCTATTGACGGCCGGCGTGGTCAAGGGGTAAGGCTCTTGACTCGCAATCCGAAGGTCGTGGAATCGAATCCCGGCATAGGCAAATTAATTTTATTTGAATAATTTGGGTTATTTTACAATTATTTAAATTAAGAATAATATATTTGCGTCACGTTCCAGAGTGGAAGATACTTTCAGTATCACCCTGGGTGGTGTAAGACCACCATTCAGAATTGAAACTTTCTAGAAATGGCTATGGCCGTGTTTAGTGACCAGATCTGAATAGCCAGGTAATTCCTCGCCTTCCTCTCCCCCATCTCCTTCCCCTCCCTACCACCTTCAGCCTCATAATATACCCCATAGTCACGTCATAGTCTCACCGGCTCCAGACGGGAGCATTTGGGTCTCTTGTGCGGTATTCACATAAATATAAAATAAACAAATATGCACACGAATAAATATTTGAAAATGAGTAATTATTTACAATCCAACTGAATATTACTATTTTTTTTCATTAATACCGTACAAGAGTCCCAACTGCTCCCGTCTGGGTCCAGTGAGACTATGGCATCCCTAATTGGGGTATGTTGTAAGGCTGAATGTAGTGGGGAGGGGAAGGATATAGGGAAGAGGAAGGTGGGGAAGTACCTGGCTATTCAGATCTGTTCACTAAACACGGCTAAAGCCATTTCAAGCAACGTTTCAATTCTTAATAGTGGTCTTACATCAGGGCGATACTGAGATATCTAATGGCCGTAAAACACAATTAAAAACAAAATATTAAAAAGAATATAACAAATTGTTTATTCATGTAGGTATCTACTTAATACCTACTGGGTTTACGCATTTTACTTGTATCTATTTATGTTTATGCACTTCGATATACAAATTACAAATAACTACTACTCATCAAAATTCTGGAAGCGAGAATTTAACATCTTCATCTGACCCATACTGTGGCGTCTATACAGTCCTAGCGCGTGAGCTAGTAATCTCGAAACCAAGCTTGGAGCGGAACGAACTCTAGTTCAAAAAATGCCCGCTAGCGAGTGTGTAGCGCTGACGTCGGAATCTGAATTTAAATTTGCTGGTTATTCGCTCTTAACAAACGGATTGTGATCTTTCGTGGATATTTGTGAAAAAAAAATTATGTTAAGTAGGGTGGTGCTTAACTTTATTTAAAATATCCTTGCCATTATATAAGGATATGATAATACATTCAAATGTAATCATTTGCGCCTACATGTTTCGCAAATCGGTTAATTCGCACACATTTTGGCAATACATTGAATAATACTGTACTTAAATTGAGAGCAGGCAACCAATTGGTAATTGTCGCATGTGAAACGTCATGAATACAGTAATATTAAATCACTGAATCATCTAACTACTATATTATATGGGCTGGACTTCAGTTAGAGGCCGAGGGGCCCTGGATAAATATTTCAATACTACAATAATAATATAATAATATTAATAATATTACAATAATAAGAAACAGGTTTTGGAAAGAAATATTTCAACCAATTTCGTAGGGACTCCTCTTCGGAGGGGGCACCAACTCTTTGCCAAAATGGTACACATTGAGGATTCAGCAATAATGGAGGACTTAGCTAGCAGAGAATTGAACTCGCGACGCCTGGACGGGAATCCGAAGCATTTTTGCACTTGGTTACTAGATAAAACTGAGTTTTAAGTAAAGTTTTTCGATTTAAAAATTACCGAAAGATTTTTTAATAAATAAAATACTAAAGGATTTCCATTGTTATGACACTGACTTTCTAAAAAATAAAAACCCAAAGCATGTATTTTTTTGCCCTTCAACCTAGAAATTTTTTTGTCTGCGGCGCTTTTTCAAATTCTTTCTGGACATAATAATTCACATTCCACTTAATTCATCCATACGCAATGGGCCACTTGCATCACATTTTTTTAATTTTTTTTCCGGTTAAGGCAAATATTCTAAGACATTTTGTATTTTTTTTTTAATATCATTTTTGAAACCCTGGCGATTTTTCTAAAATTCCAATCCGAAAAATCAGACCATTTTTTGTAAGCCGGAAAGACGGGACATAATTTTATGGTTTCGAAAAAACGATAATTACATTGCCGAAAATCGTTTAAAAAAAAGAACGTTTTCCATATGAATAGCAATAAATTTTACGGGGTTCTCTTCGTAACATCTGTTAAAGCTCTGCCATCTTTATCAAAAAATCAAACCATAGGATTAGTTCGCATAGAACAAACAATAAATCTAGTGAACATTAAACGCAATTCAAAAATTCGCCGGAAATCAAAGTGTTACCATATAAAAAAAATGAATCAGTGTGGAATTTTACAAAATTAAGGGAACATAATCGGAGACGGGACATTTTCATGTAGTGACGTCACGAGCTCAAATAATGGATTTATTTATTTAAAAATAAAAAAACATATCAAAAAATTTTTTTTTACATTTTCGAAATATTAGTAAAAAAATCTATCCACACGATTTTTTCCAAATCGTTATGAAATCCATGCAAGTGGCCTATTGGAGATACCACGGAAAAATTTCGCCTGCGGCGCCTTCTGAGTCATTATAAGAATTAGCAATGTCTTGCACAAACCCCTAATGATAAAATAATGGACTACACATTATTTTGTGGTTCTTTTCCTGTAGGTTTTGATCCTGATGGTTTTCAGAAAGGGCCCCCACACTCAGTTTACCTAGGGCCCCTTCACGGCTTACGACGGCCCTGCCGGCAATAGTCCTAAGATAAAGTACACCACAACGCAAGCAAGAATCTCTTTAAACTGATTCTACTTGTACATTTGTACTTGTGTTGTGTACGCCTGTCTAATTATTAGGATAGGTGGGTGTTACGTAGGTGTTAGGATAGACAAGCGAAGTTGTCAGGTTGATAGTTAGATCTCTGCATTTGAAGGTGAATATGAATATGGCTATTCAGATATGGTCACCAAACACGTCTTAATCCATTTCAATCAAAGTTTCGATTCTGCATGATGGTTTGATTGTCGTTACTCACTGGCCATTTTCTTCATTTCCGGTGTTAGGGAAGCTAACCTTTTGTTACTTTGTTAACCTTATTTCAATGCAAATCAGCAATTATTTTAGAAACTCAATCTTATTAATTATTTATCGTCTTTATGCCGCCATTGGCATTGTATCGAATCCTAATCTGACGGCGCCTGATCGTAAATAACCGTCTAACGAATATGCGGCACCGGGTGGTAAAATAAAACCGTTTAAAATCACTACGCCTTATTACCCCTAAATGCTGACAAGACAAATTACGGCAACAACACAATACCCTCTGCTGGCGGAGTCGCGGGGTTGTGGGGTAGTGCGGAAGGGGGGTAGCGGGGTTGAGGTGGCGAAGGGGCCCTAGAACTTTATCTGGCGGATACAATGTCATATTTTCTCGGTGAGACTTGACTAAGTACCCTATTGAGCTTCATTAATGTGGAAAGGCTGGAAACAGCTCATTAAGGCGATTATAGCGGCTGCCATCTTCTTACTGGCACCAATTTATTCCTTCGTTATTGCGGCTTGGCATAAATCTTAATTTTTTCAAATAGGGTTGTTTCAAATATGTTTTCTAACGAAAATGAATCTATCCAGTTGTGCAGATATTATCAACACCTCAACTAATTTATCTCTATACAGCATGTTATGGGGCGTAATTGATTTTCTTTAACAAGTGATTTCTGACATTTTTGGAGTAAAAAAAAGTTAATGAAATTTTTGGACTGGGGTGTCATTTTTTATGTTCAGTAAAAAAAAATACTTCCATATGTCCCTGGTCACTCAGCCTAGTAACCGTCCAACCCCTCACCCCTCACCTAACTGTCCAATAAATAATGATTTTTAAAAAAAACATCAAAATTTTAAAATTCAAGGAGTCCAAAATTTCATTTACATATTTTACATCAAATAATGTCAGGAATTACTTGTTAAAGTAAGTCAACTACATCCCTTAACACCCTATGCCTTATTGCAAACTTTTAATATAATTTTCGAAAGCTCGATAGGTATATTCTGTTCTAATTTCTACGCAAATTCCCAACTGGGCGTAAAACCAAATAAAATAAAATATACTTTATATAAAAAAAGTAAAAAAAATATTTTAGTTACGATGCCGTTAAGTAATACATTATTCGGGATTGTTTTCATCCAAAAATTAATTAAATTTTTTTCAATATGCATTCTAAAATATTATACAATAAAATTTATAAAATGTTCATAAAAACGACAGAATTTGAAAAATAACTACGTTTCTGATTGTTTAGTAAAATAACATTATTTTCTACAGTGTTATTGTCATTTTCATCCATAATAAAAGTAACTTTATCAAAATAATGCAAACCCAAATTCACGGAGAAACTTTTTTAACACAAAATCAACTTTAGAAAAACTATGCTTTCTAAAAAACCACCAGAATTTTTAAAACTGCTTCTTCAAAAACATAAGAACACGCGCGGATCTAGTTGACGTGCGGGCGATCGGACGTGGCATCGATGCGCATCGCGGCGCCTATTGGACGCCTATCGGTGGCGGCTGCACGAGCAGGACTGGAGGACCGCGCGCCGGGCGCCGGGCGCGGGGCGGGACACCGCGCGTGCGTCGCGCCAAGCCGGACACATCACTAGTGTACTGACTAGTGAACACATCACATCACTACTCCTACATCTTCCATACAGAGACAAAACAGATTGAGAGATGTTACTATTATTCATTTGTGGTTTAGAGAATTGGACAATAATTAAACTTAAATGCAAGCACATTGAATTATTGAGAAAGATACCTTTGAACATGATTCAAATGCATTTTAATTGGAACACAGGACCCTGAATGCTGAGTTTTTGAGAATGGAATATTTAAAGTTGAGTTTTTGAGAATTTAACATTTGTATTTGTAAGCAAAGTTGACATTTTTGAGAATGGCGGTTGGGTAGCACTGATCAACTTGAAATTATACATTTTTTTAGTTGTAATGCAAATTGATTCCGTGCATAAAAGAGATAAATAACAACTTTTAATCATCATTATGAAAGGTTCCAAAGCTCTTGAAGAGTCCCGCCTGTACCCTTGTGGTGTCTCCGCTCAGTTCTGTATTCCCGAATATTGTGTAATGATGACTTGTTTCCACACCAAACAACGACCTAAGCTAAGGTCTATTTTATCTGAGGAATGTTGTGGACTGAGAGGGTTGAAAGAGCGATTATTTGAGGAAAATACCTTGCTATCCACAACGGGTCACTAAAAATAGCTAAACATTCATATCCCTTCTTTTATATCAGACATTTATTTTATAAGGTTTCATGCCAACTCAGAGTCAAGTTAACATAACACCTCTTTTAAAAGTCGTTAAAAGCCATGAAAATTTAAAAATAACCCATAACCCTATGCTAACTTAACCATTTTACCAATTTTTATATTTTTTTCCATCACTTTTAATGGCTTTTCAAAGAAGATTCTGAGTTGTCCAGTCACCATTTTATAAATATAATATAATAATAAATATTAAAAAAATTCAGTCCATCGATTCTGAGTGCCTGTTCCTTGCCAAGGCGATTCTGAAATCGGCATCTCTGAAATATTCTCTAGATATATAGTAGCAAATAATATAAATAGTGCCTGCGAATATCTACACTTGCATAAAAAAAAGTTTTTAAAAAAGTCAAGAAGTTTACCTCTGCCACACAGATCTTTTCCCTTCGTCAATCTAGTCATACTTTTATTGTGTTTAATATGGGCCCTACCGTAAACACCTTTTTTTAATTTTATATTTTCAATTAACAAAAATGTCAGATTAAATTGTATAACCAACAACAGATTGTAGATATTATTACTTTTTTATATTCCCCTAAAGATAACATCCTAAGAAATAAAATCACCCTCAACAAATAATATAAAAAATGTATATTGTGTTCTGTAAATGTTTAACTTTAACCATTTTATCTCATAACATTATTTTCCGGAGCATTAATTTTTTCACTAAAAGTACAATACATGACAGAAATAACATATAAAGAATAATTTATATTGCGAATTCAGATTACTCCGTAACTTGGATTTATTATCTAGTCCTTTTTCGAATCCGTAAGAAGATTCTTTTGTAATAGCGAACTCATATATTAACTGAAATATCTCAACATATTCTTCTAAGAACTTTATCCGACTTTTCTCGGATTATATTATTTAAAATATCTTTTAAACCATTATTTCGTTTTTTTATGGGTCAAATAAATGACGCCGCTTTCAGAAGTTTAATGGAAAATGTGGTTCTTAATATCATGTCCAACCCATTCAATTATTTTTATGCTAAATCCAGATTCCGGGAACTGTTTTCTCGATTTCGATTAAAGTCGGAGCAGAAAAAAGTGTTCATTACATTCAAAAATGTTTTCACCGAACGCCCCAAATACCTGCGTGTTTTTCCAGTGCGTGTAAATAACTAACCAACCGTCACAATGTTTCTCCGCAAGGGTAGGCAGAGAGGATGGATCGCCATAGCTCTGTCTTCCATACTCAAACATACTCCTCACTTTAATCACATTCGCACAACACTCTCACATACTTCTCTTCTATTATTATAACTCTTTACGTGGCCCGACTTAAGTATTTCATTGACTTGTCTTTCTCGGGCATCTCTAACTTCTTCTACCATTCTCTTTCGCGTCAGATATTTTCCTTATATTTATTATTTACTATGTACACTTTCAAACATATAAGCGTACCTTTCTGAATCTTATTCATTACGCCTATAACAACCTTACATTATTTCCGGATATCTACATTATTTGTAACAAGGCCATTCATTATTAACACACACCCGCCTCAGGGATCTGATTTCTACAGTATCCAATCTACTAATATCATCTTTCTTCTGCCAGTACCATTCCTTGCTACCATTCCTTCCTAGCATTCTATTCTACCAAATCTAAAGGGCATTATTATTTTATAATGTTTTGGAGTAAAAAATTAACAGCCTTTAAACGTGTTTTAAATATTACACAATTGATAAATACCCGTTTACGTAAAGAAGAATTCATGTTACACATACTAGTTTAGCAGCCGTACAGAGTTCGTGGAAAGTTACATATTGCTTACATAGCTGAAGAGGCTTGTTTGGTTGTATTTTTGAAATATTTTTGGCGCATGCTCTGCTCCCCCTAAAGCGACACGTCAAAACTTATTCAGTATTTAATCAATGTGTAACTAAAACACCGTTTATCGTAGATAAATGATTTTTATTGGTATTAGGCTGAAAGTATTTACCGTTTAAAAGATAGTCCCAAACGTTTAATTCAAATCTTCAATTCTTTA
This sequence comes from Limnephilus lunatus, assembly GCA_917563855.2. Classification (NCBI taxonomy): domain Eukaryota; kingdom Metazoa; phylum Arthropoda; class Insecta; order Trichoptera; family Limnephilidae; genus Limnephilus; species Limnephilus lunatus. The sequence continues at coordinate 63,395,320 of OU830597.1, read as the reverse complement.
ATCCTAAAAGTTTTAAATGTCTCCCTTTCCGAAGACATCATTTTTTAAAGTACGTCATTGACATTAAACTGACCTTTGGCCTGTTGTATAAACCGCCCTTCCGAGAAATTGCCTTTCCCTAACGTTTCATTTTTACGTTATGCCTTTGTTAGATTAACTCATAAAGTAATTTATTTAGGTTGAAGACTGGAAGGCAGTAGGCAAGCGTGGGTAAGAATAGAAACCATTATGATATTTTTTAATTCAATTTTCTTCCTTCCTGTTCCACCTTTGTGGCAAAAAGGTGCACCGAATATTTTTATTATATATTTTTTCGACTCTACCTTCTACTCGTGTGAATTTTACGGAATTTTGGTTTAATTTGCAGAGCTCCGTTTTTTTATAATTCAACATCGCATTTTATGCAATATGCAGACTCGTTAAAGATACCGGAATGAAAATAATTTTAATTTGAGAAATACACTTACATTAAAAGCAAATTTGTGTTTATTTAACCAGATTTCACTGAGGAGATTTCAGCAGGAATAACTAAAGCGCATCACAGACAACTGTAATAAGTATATTTGATTCTTATAACACGATTAAGTAAGTGCCGCTCGATTTTTTATAATAAAAGTTCGTGTTCACTCTTCGTAGGCATCGTACCATTTTTTTTTCAATTTATTTATGTCTATTCTTGAACACACATTACAAATTAATGATTACAATGGTTTATACCAGTGGTTTTCAACCTATGGTACGCGTACCCCTTGGATTGCAAGATTGGGGGTACGCTGCACGAATGTAGAATTTAAAACTCAGCTCAACGTTTTCAAAGTTCGGCTGTTTAGGCTCGGTGGTTTGGCAGCCTTTTGGCAGAGATTTTTTTTAAAGAGAACAGAAACATTTAACTGTCAATATAGGTTCGCTTTTCTCAAGAGCTACTAAAGCACAGGAAACAGCTCTGGAAGCATCATACAGAGTAAGTTATTGCATCGCTAAATCAGGAAAAAATCATACAGTTGCAGAGGATTTAATTATACCGTGTGCCAAAGACATTGTCCGATGCATGCTCGGTCACGAAATATCAAAGAAAATAACAAACACACTGCTGTTAGACAGGTCTGTTTCCCGGCGAATTCGGTAAATGTCTCAAGATGTCGAGATGTCAGTTGTAGGTAGAGTAAAAAAGAGTAAATATTTTTCTCTGCAAGTAGACGAAAGTACAGACTTTTCAAATCAGACCGAACTTATTGTTTTTGTGCGCCATATTCATTATATTGTTATTAAAGGGGGGGGGTGTGAACATCATGCTAATTACGCCACTAGTTACGGGGTACAACAAATTTTTAGTAAGGGTCAAGGGGTACGCAGGCTGAAAAGGGTTGAAAACCGCTAGTGTATACAGTAGTACAAAAAACGTTAATATTCAAGAGATTTTTTTAAGAAGATTTTTTTAAGTATTATGTTGGGTGTAAGGTGGTTTGAGAAGGTAAAACTGTGCTTTTGCTGCTAGATACGATAAAACTATTTTGAAGAAACATAATTTTGTTGTTGTGTTAACATAAAAATACGAGTAGGTTTAGGAAAAATACTGCAGTTTAAACGGTTTTATTGTGAAAACAAAGAACCATCTAGATATCTAATATTCTGTATTTTACATTTGTTGGTTCCTCCAAAATTATACTTTTGAACGCACAAACAAAAATCGTTCTAAAATCTAGATAAAATAATCTTTCCAATGTGTATATTATAAATTAGTAATTTTATTTTTAAATATAAAAATTTTGGTATTGAAAATGTAAATTGTAGCTACCGCGACTGAGCTGGAAGAGGTTTTGGAAATGGTGCTGTTTTCATATTAAAAACAACATTATATTTTAATACATTCAATATGAACGAATTGTGATCGTACATCATCATTTTACTCTAAATGAATCAAACTCAACGTCTAAAATAAATTAATCATACCGATTCAAGTTCGTCCACTTTGAATTAACGAATTATTTCTTTAACATACTAATTTGGAGCCAAAATTGAATCAATTAATCTGTCATGGTGAAGCGTCAAAAATCTCACCACTTCGAAAGGTTTTTTCTTCATCTGTTCATGGTTCAGGTAGTAAAGATATTACATTAATCTACGATCACTCGTGAAGTATTATCAATAATTTAGCAGCCGGAATCTAGAGTTTCCTTGTAACATTTGATTACTGGCGAAGCAACTAACCTTGGCGAACAAACGCCCGGCCAATTTCCCCGCCCAAATCACGGCAAATTGAATTAAAACTTTAAATGAATGTCAAGACAAGTTTGGCCCTAGGGAAACGGGAAAGGCGGGGGGTGGGGTGTGATGAGTTTAATCCCACTTCACCTCTGAACCGCTCTACTACTTACATCCTACTTCTTATTCTTCCTCTTCTCGGGCTAGAATGTGTGAATTTATACCGTCACTGCACTTAGGTGTGAGAATTTGTAAAAGCCCACCCCTTGTTTTGCGTTCAACTGTTTTTAGCTGAAACAATTTTGGAAAACTTTCAGAGATTGTCCCGATGCCATATTTTATTAGTTCTAGCAATCTAAAGTTTGTTTATAAATTATACGCAGTGAAGAAATGGACGATCAATATATTGGAACAACTTCTTTATTTATTATTGTTATACGCCCATAGGGGCTTTTACATAGATTATAAATAAGTTTTACAAAAGTTATCGAGTTAGAATTTATACCAAAGTTATAAAAGTGAAAAATTAAAAAATAGTATATACAAGTAGTTTTTGAAGAATATGGCGTAAAGAAATATTTTAAACAATATAATATTTGAGTTATCGAGTTAGAATTTATACCAAAAGTTATAAAAGTGAAAAATTAAAAAAAAAATATATATATATATGTAGTTTTTGAAGAACATGGCGTAAATAAATATTTTAAACAATATAATATTTGAGTTATCGAGTTAGAATTTATAACAAAAGTTATAAAAGTGAAAAATTATACAAAAAATATATATATATATAAGTAGTTTTTGATGAACATGGCGTAAAGAAATATTTTAAACAATATAATATTTGAGTTATCGAGTTAGAATTAATACCAAAAGTTATAAAAGTGAAAAATTAAAAGAAATATTTAAGTAGTTTTTGAAGAACATGGCGTAAAGAAATATTTTAAACAATAAAATATTTGACAATAACATAATATACAACATTACAATAACACATCAAATCGTTAAATATATTAAAACCGTTACATTAATTTGTAGGATTCCACAAAGTGTTGGTTTAATTTGCATTTAAGATTATAATTGGAATCAGCAAATATATCTATAATACCACCAAACTTGTTGCCCAAATTATGCATCCTATTGGTAAGCGAGTGTGATTGATAGTTGGTTGTGTATGTGTCACAAAAGAATGTTGTTCTTTGTCTAGTATTCCTTGTCGGTACATAGAGTTTAATAGCAGCAAAGATGGCAGGGCTGTCAATAAGGTTGTTCATGACTCTGTATAATAAAATTAGATCTGAAATGGTTCTTCTGTCGGACAGCGTAATTAAATTAAGTCGATACATCAAATTTACATAATTTATGTTTTCTATTGGAATTTTGAGTTTTAAATTTAAGTACCTAAGAAATTTGTGTTGAACCCGTTCTAATTTTTTAGAGTGTACTTTATAGAAAGGAGACCAAATAGGTGAATTATATTCCACTTGGCTTCTAACTAGTTCGAATAAAACTTCCAAGTCACGAATTTGTGATACTGGTGTTAATTTAACATTATTTAAATTATATTCATGTAAGATATGAGAATGAGTTCTGGAAAATTATTGATGCACACAAACCTCATTGTAATATTTAATCATTAAAGATATAATATAAGACATAGACATCGACACATGACTCCGAAAACAAATACTACGGACAAATATATTTCCATAATCTGACTCCAAAAATTATTAATGTTATTGTAAAAGATATTCACGTGACAAAAAATGCAAATCTTAAACACAAAATTCATACATGGATTGTCAAAATAGGCATTGCATACTGCGGGCAGATAACATCAAAAATATAACTACACACACTTAATTTATCTTATTTTATCTTCCAAGATTAAGATATGCCCTTGCTAATAGAGAACAAGTTGACTCGATTTATACAGATTTTAGTAAAGCCTTTGATAAGGTTTGCATTAAAATTCTTACAAATAAATTGTCAAAACTAGGAATAAGTGGTAACTTATTACTCTGGATTAAGAATTACTTATCAAAACGTGTACTTACTGTCTTTATTAAAGAACACTTGTCTTACGAATTTGAAGCCACTAGTGGCGTGCCTCAGGGTTCGCACCTTGGTCCAATATTGTTTATTCTTTTTATTAATGATGTCACTTCCATATTCTCTGATGTTAATGTATTATTGTTTGCCGATGACATGAAAATATATAAAATCATAGAAAATATGTACGACTTCTTGTCCCTACAATCCAATTTTTTAAAATTCGCAAAATGGTGTACCATAAACAAACTTACATTTAATATTAAGAAATGTCAAATCATGAGTTTTTACAGAATAAAAAACCCTATCAAATACAATTATTCACTGTACAACCATAGTTTATTGTCAGTACCTGAAATAAGAGACCTCGGTATAACTTTTGATACAAAACTATTATTTACTAACCACATTAATATCATTACTAGTAAGGCAATGAAAATGTTGGGCTTCATTACAAGAATATCGAAAGATTTCAAAATACTTTATTCAACTCTAGTTAGAAGTCATTTAGAATATAATTCTCCCATATGGAACCCCTTCTACAAAACTCATGCAATTTCCATTGAAAGAATCCAACACAAATTTCTCAGATCAATAAATTTTAAATTAGGAATTCCTATGGATGAAATTAACTATGATTCTCTTTTACAAAAAATGCGACTGTTATCGTTAAAAGATAGAAGAAAACTTAATGATCTAATTTACTTATTTAAAATAAACAATAACTGGTTTGACTCCCCTGAACTAGTTTCGTTAATAAACTATCATGTACCTAGTAGAACAACTCGACTCAAAACACCTTATTATTGCAACAATACTCTCAGTAATGCAGAACAAAATTCAATAATACATCGTTTACATACTTTAGGTAATGAATTTGCTCATATCGATCATGCCGAAAGTCTGTCATCATACAAAAGATGCATTAAACAAAATTTACAAGTACTACCACATAATCATAAAATAATCATGTAACCATAATATGTCCTACCAGTTACGCACTCTAATATCTATGGATTAGAAACATATCATAGGTACTTTAAAACTCTTTTATGTTTTTTAAATTATATATTATCTAAAATTTTTTGCTCCTAAGAGCATTTCTTACTCTTTACTTTTTTATATTTATAACTTTTGAACTTTCTATTATTCTTAAAGATATCTTGTAGTCTATATATTTTACTTTTTACTGTATTATTTCCTGCATTTAAACTTTTCATTTATCTTTTTACTTTTACATTATACTTCATATTTTATGCTTTACGTTATACTTTCTTTTTATACACCTTACTTTTTTACTACTTATTACCTTAACTCCTTTTTTTACCTTTTGTTTCAAGATTTAACTTTACATTTATGTGTTACTTTCTCTACGTTATTGTATTATAATATATATATATCTATAAATATAATTATGTTAATGGTACATATTGTGCCGTATGTTTTTGAAATAAATAAATAAATAAATATCAAAATTAGATTAAATTCCTGCCACCTTGAAATAGGCCCAGCCTAGTGAAGTGGCATGTACCAAAAAATATGTATATGGTTCATATTGTTAAATTATCTTGTTTATCTTCTTATTCATAAATATCAATTTTTGTTTGTTTCTTTGTTTGTTCGTATGTTTTGCGCTGCCATACCGTTCATCCTATTGCGATGAAACTTAGGGGATTTGTTGTGCGCACGCTTGCTAAGGTTATAAGCTATTTGTAATGGTAAGCTCTAGCGTTATAAAATTTGTATAAATAAATGTGAGTGTATTTAATTTATTTGGCAGGAAGGGAAGTCATGAGGGGAAGGGTAATAAAGGAGCTGGTTTTAGCGGGAAGGATGACGAGGGAGGGGAAGGCGTGGAAGGTGGGGGTGGAACGTGAGGGGAAGGAGACGCGGGAGGAGAACGGGGACGCATGGGAAAGGAAATGCAGGGAGAAACAATTTATAAATTATTTCCTTGAATTTCAACGCACGCCGTGCTTTGGGCTTTGAGCTTTAGCTTTAAGGTTTGGACTTTAAGCTTTGAACTTTAAGCTTTGAGCTTTAAGCTTTAATTTTTTAGCTTTAAGCTTTGCACTTTGAACTTTAATTTTTTAGATTTATGCTTTGAGTTTTAATATTGTACATTGTAAAACTATCTTGTTTAATAAATAATAAAAATAATATCAACTACTGTGTTTTACGATTAGATTATTTATCATCGTGTATTTTCCTTTCGAACGATTTTGGTTAGAACAAATATTTTTCTTAAATTGTTATTATTAATTTCGAAGGCCAACAATCTCACTGAAAGCAAAATTTGAACCCTGTTCGGGAATTATTGAACAAAGATCATGAATTATTCTGATTCCGGAGAAACATTGGAATTTATCTCCGAAAGTTACGGTTTTGATTCCCACCAGAGTTACAATACCTCCCGATTTATAGTAGGTACCTACATACAGTACCTACCTATATTAATCTAAGTTGAAAATACTCTTAGTAGCTCCCTGGCGAGAGATCACCTTTCAGAATGAAAAAGTTGATAGAAACAGATTGTTTTATTTTTAGCGTTAAAATCTGAACAGTCGTGTACATTCCAACCGTCCTCGTCCCCTTCTTCTTCATTCTGACATTCTCAAAATGGGGAAGGCATGCACTTGCCTTTGATTTCCGCCAACAACGAATATGATAGTTTCTAGGCTGGATGTAGTTTCGATGATTACATAGACATGTGAATAATCGATAAATATAAGTTCCCCATACCTCCAAAGCCCAGTTGGTAACTTGGCCATTTGGCTGAGAGTTATTACTTTCATGGCTTACTGGGCTCATAAATTAGGAAATGGAAGACCCTTGTTTTCAAGAAAACGTGAACCCCTATTATGATTGGTCTACATGCCGAAGCGCACAAATAATATAAGGTTTCAATATACCTACGTAACATGTAATACATATAATAAATAAGCCCTCTTCGCTTATCGTAAATTAATAGAATCCTTGTTTATTTTTAAAGTTTTTACACTCCTTATATATTCAGCGAAAATATTTGAGAAAAACTTTAAAATTCTTGTTCCGCATCTTACGAATTGTGCGCTTATAGGTACAAAAGAGATAATCTCGGTTTTTTTTTCAAGGATTTTCAGATCAATATTTTGTTTTTAATCAGTTTATGTCTTAATAACTTTAATAGATAATTGACAGATGCTTTAGAAGGTTGCGGCCGATTGAAAACGTTGCGGCTGGTTGAAGCATAGGTTATTTTGCAATGGGGTTTTTACAAGGTGGGGCAAAAGTCATCACGTTATCAGAAGATTCCATAATTTTTTTAAATGGCGGCAAATGTCAGTTTTGCTTTGATATTTGTGAAGTAAACAAATGCAAAATACACGTCAATAAGACATGAATCGCTATACTTTGCACTGGCCGGCAAGATCGCCTGATTTAACCGTTCCAGACTTCTTTTTGTGGAGTTTCTTGAAATCACCAGTCTATGTAAACAAGCTTCAGACTCTTGAAGCCCTCTTGACTCTTGAGAACCTATCGCCGGAAGTTCTGGAAAGAGTGATGGACAATGCCATAAATCGCCCGTATGGTTATCAATTTTGGCGGCGGCCACTTGGCCGACGTCATTTTCTCGACTTATGGCAGAAAAAAATGGAGACATCAAATTAACACAACCTAAAAGCAGAACCAAAATTTTTCATTCATGAAAAAAACAGCCAAAGAACATCGGGTGACAACTTTTGTGCCACCTTGTATATTCGGTAGGGGGAATAAACTTATTTTACTGTGAGATTTTTTTTATTTAGTGCAAGGAAGCTGTTAGAGTGTATATTTCTTGATACATGAATATTTTAATATTGCAGATTATCACTTGTACGTACTTGTTTTTCACTGCTACTTTTATTTTTTTTTATTATAATTATCTGTTTACAGGAAATTTAACGAGGGAAAACTACAAACTAAATTAGCGTAATGGATAAAAAGAAAGATTTTATATTCTTCGTCAGTGAAAAGGGTTAGTCATTGAAATTTTCAATCATTCAATATTGTTATGAATATCTCCTTTCCTTTATCAATAATTGAGTATGGATTGAGTAGGTCAAAGGCCTTCTAACCGCTCCGAAAATTAACGAATTTTCACTTCCCTCCAGCGAATCCTGTACGATGTATATATTCTATATCCTATAAAGACAAAGCCAGTTTTACCAGTTTCGGGACAATGCGTATATCAACTGAGATTATACAAATGTTGTAGCTTGTTAACTGGAGCACTGAATTTAGGCTTTCAACTATGGCAAAAATTAATATTATTAATATTTATATTAAAAAGTCTTGCAGTTTTTCGTGGATTATGTCTTAATGTTGTAAAGTCCAAATTTTAGTCAGTAAGTAGTAAATAATATTGTAGTAGTCATAGATAAGAAAACATTAGATATAAGATGTCAAATTTTATATCTAAATAAAATAAACAATAATAACAATAATAATAATATGACATCGTAAGATGTGTTTCAATTTTGAAGGCGGGTGTGGGTACCGTCGCCCCGTGAACTATTTATTGGATAACCAAAACCTCTGCCATAGGTCACCCCAACCTAATCGCTACGTTTGGTGACTTAGCAGGGGTGCCCGGGTTCATTGGGTGAGGTTTGACCAGGTCTTAGCAGTGGATGCGTCTGCCTTACTACATCGTGGCGGGCCGGATCAAGAGAGACTGGTTGAGTAAGGCCTTTTGAACTTTCCAGCTAGACTCTCAACCCATCGCCTTGCACCGTAGTTGGAGGGATGGATTGACACGTCCAACACTCCTGGATACACTTACCCCTAGATTCCTACCCACTCCTCGCACATTTTTCCTTCCCAGAATTTTCTACCCTTCTCTTCCTTAAAAAGACCCTCAGACAGCATTCCTTAAGATGACATAGGCCCTGAGGGAAATTATTTTCCTCAGGGCCTCCTGTGTGGAGCTAATGTAAAAAAAAAACCTAAGGCATATAAATTGTTTGTGTTTAGGATTGGGATTGTAAATGTATTTTTTTCTTATGTTAACTATTTTTCCCTGTTAAACACACTTCACGCGTAAACTCTAGCCTATGCGTGGGCTTATAAAAATACAAATAAAAGTATGTAAAGTAGATTAGTTATTGAAAGGCTGACAATCACGTGTTGGTGTTTCCTGAAAATTTTACCCCGTAGCAAATAAAGTGTTTAACCGTCGGACAGCTGAACTGTTCAATAGTAAGTAATAAAATGTTGAAAAAAATGTACCAGAACTTTTTTCGGTGCATTCTTACTGCTCCGTCTGCCCCCTCGCAGCCAAGAAAATTGCCAATTTTGGAATCTCTGGTCTACACATAAGAGTATAAAGATATGAAAAAAGTTATATTGTGAGTGAATAACATACGCCAATAGACAGAATAATAGCAGTCGACGCCTGTCTTAAAATAGTACAACAAGAAAAGAAAATCGACATAATATTAGGTTTCCGTAATGAAAGTGGCTTAGTCATTTTTTTTTAAAAAGCCCGAAACTTTTAATAAAACAACCTTTTTAGTGGCTAACTAATTCCATCAAACGTAGTTTCATCCGTAGAAACGTAGTTTTATCCACAAAGGAACTTAAGTATACATATTAAATTATACAAATTCCTCAACCGCTGTCTTCACGGTTTCCACTTAGCCGGTGTCATGTTTAAAAATGATCAAATTAAGATGCCCGCGGCAGGATTTCCGCGGTAATATAACACAAATGACGGCATTATTCGAGGACTTTTATTACGTCACGGAATCCGGCTCAAGTGGGAATTGTCAAAACTGAATTTAGATTGAAAGTTCCTCAGACCGCGAGGGCCGTAAGCCATATAAGCCGAAGGCACTTGACAAAAAGTTCGAGACCATTATTAATCTCTGATTGTGACTGTTCGTCGTCGAAAAGAACCATTTTATGGGTTCTTGAAAAGGTATCCGTGGAATGTGCTCTTTTGGAAAATCTTTGCTTTAAACCTAAGGCTCGGGGTCTCCCAAACCTATTTCAAGAATATTATAATTACAAACGGTCAAATCAAGATCAAGCAAATCCTTAGAGGCCTACAGTCAACCTTTGTTCTGTTGCTTCTTCTTAAACTTCAAACTAACTAAAATTAAATTAATCATTACCACCAAGTAAGTAGTATCAACCGAAAATTAAGTAAAAAACACATATGATGTATCATATTCACTTGGGTTTTGGAACATTTTATCCACAGGTTATTTAGTGAATTATTTCCTTCTGTTTCTCACTTAGTCGTTAAACTAAAATTATATTACAATAACTGCTGCTAAAATAAAAACCCGGGAAACCAATAACATCCTCCCGTTCAATACCTTAATTTAAAAATTTTGAAAAATAGACGTAGTGTGAAAGATGTATCAAATATGTTTTTTTGTGAAAAGAACCAAAAATACACGAGTTCCTCGTGTTGATTTTTGCTACCAAAATAATATTATAAATCCCTTTTCCCAGTATAAAACATAAAACAATCAACGTGTACATTTTGAATACGTTTTAATTAATAATAAAAAATTATAAAAATGCTTCAAATGATAATAATTGTATTCGTATATCTATCTGATTTCAATTGTATTCGTATATCTATCTGATTTCAAGGACTTTTTTGCTTTTCCTGAAAATACTGTATTCAGTATTTTATCTAACCATGGATATTAGGTACCTATTATAATAATACCAAACCACGTAGGGTTATAAACCCAAGACAGTTTTGATAGTTTGCAAGCCTGCTACCAGATTGATTGGAAATTATTTGCTGTGCTTACCTTACCGCATGTCTATTTATTTCACTTTTAGTTCTTCATACAAGATGGATCGTAAAAAGATTCGAAAGATCGAATAACTGAAAAATTATTTAACCAGCAAAGAAGGATTCTAATTTTATATAATTTCAAACTAAACTTCACTCATCTTATCAACAAAATGGTAAAAAATGTATGAAAACACAAAGCTTGTTACCAGTAATTCCTTTAAAGGGCATATACAGAGCAGAAATGTCGCGCACGACGAACTTGGCAAAGGCTTGGGCCCTGATCGTTTGTGAGAATGTCGAGTTCCGAGTCCGATTCTGACTCTGAAATTAATAATTTACTTTTGATTTATCATCTTTTAAAGCGCAAAAACTACTTGGCAAAGTGATTACCTGAAGAAGTCATTCTCATGGGAAATACTGCCCGCCTGCGTACGTGGCCTGCAGAATCAGCGCCGCGGCCACAACGCAAAGCAGTATCTGTACAGTGTCTGTGCTGCATGTGCTTGCCCCACAGCCTATGGCGGTTCTTAGTCGTTAATACATTACAAAATCTGCCTTGCTCTGCTCTGTCGGAGAACTAATTGAATACAGCTCAGTAATTGGATTACTCTCTTATAAAAATCACATTAACAAGTTTTATAAAGTTCAAAATAATTATCCCTCTATAATAATTACCATTTTTTTACCCTAGTAATAAATACACTGGAAACTAGAAGATGGACCAATTATATTTAAATTGAACGATTTAACTTTTTTTATTTAAAAACCTTACTCCTACAACTCATAAACCTACCAAAGAACAACCTGAAAAATAAACCATTCTACCGCAGCATCCCTAAGCCAACTACTTTGCTCATTTCCCGATACAGCGTAATACACTATTGGAAACCAATATTTTCATAGGTGACATTGACATATTGAATGTAAATTTGGTGAACCCTATTCCTAAACCTTCTGTTGTCTTTCTGTAAATTTTCTTCTTGTTTCTGTGACCACTGTTTTTTTTTATAATTGCATTTTTATCTGATCTATTGTATTTAATATTAATTATTTTCTTTATATATATATGTCACGTTAAAGATCTACTGTATGAAATAATAACTCTGTTGTAAAGCTTGAAAACCCGCTCTTGGAATTTTATATTCAGTCCACGCGAAGAAGCCCCGCAGCCGCCTTCACCGTCCTTCCAGCTACAGCGGCTGTCGTTGATAAATGGGCGGACAACTCACTCCCATATCTGCACGGGCTTTGCTTGGATTGATGCAAACCCTGCGGATTCGGATTAATTCTGAGAGATAACAAATAACATCCCCCGTCCCGAAACCCTCAATTTAAACCAACCAGCCGACCGAGCCCGACATGCCGAGTCTCGTAATGAAAGTGTACAAACCGTCGGGATGCACAATTAATTTTCCCGGCCGAACCGACACACCCTCTTGTTAGGTGGTACAATCGAAGCTATTAAAACGTAAATGTTGTCTTAATGAACTGCAAACTTACATACAATAATCATATTATATGCAAGAATACAAGCTAGGTTTGTGACGACCTTCGTAGTCCAGTGGGTAAGACTATTGACTCACAATCCGGAGGTCGCGGGTTCGAACCCGGCGTGCGCAAATAAATTTTATTTGATTAATTTGTTTTATTTCACAATTAATTCATTTAAAATAATATATAGTATATTTGCGACACGTTCCAGAGTGGAAGATACTATCATTATCGCCCTGGTGTAAGACCACCATTCAGAATTGAAACGTTGCTTGAAAATGGCTTTAGCCATGTTTGGTGACCAGATCTGAATAGCCAGGTACTTCCCAACCTTCCTCTTCCCCACCTCCTTCCCCTCCCCACTACCTTCAGTCTCACAACATACCCCGATTGGGGATGCCATAGTCTCACTGGCTCCAGACGGGAGCTGTTGAGATTCTTGTGCGGTATTCACTGTAAAAAAAATAAAAATAAAAGTATGTAGGTACTTTTGATAAATTGACATTCCTACGGAATACCGGGCAGATTAGGCCCCCAGTTCTACCAAATTGATGAATTACTTACTCTATTTATTTTTTTATATTCACTCTCCTCCTCACCAGGGATTTCTGTTCCGATGCGGACTGCAAGTTGTTTTGTTGATGTCAAATTATAATTTTTATGATTTCCTCATCTTCATGTTCATTGACTGTGTTTGTTGATTTCTTCATCTTCATGTTTGTAGACCTAATCATGCGTTCATTTTCTCATCTTCACGTTCGTTGACTGTGTTTGTTGATTTCTTCATCTTCGTGTTTGTAGACCTTATCTTCAAGTGTTCTCTGATCTTCATGTTAGAAGTTGATTTTATTAATATTTCTTTTACGGAACATCCGATAACCGATGTAATTGAGAAACTCTCACACTTGTAACATCTCACTCGTAAATTTGGAAGCGTTTACCCAGATGGCGCAAGCGTATGTTAGTCATTATGTTAGTTTAAGTCTTGTGAAATGTATATGTACTGCACAAAGCAATTCTACAACCAAACAATAAATTAACCGTGCGTATTATAATATATTGATTTGGTGGGTCTTTGGACATGAAGACAAGGTATTGTTACATAGATGGCGGCAGAGAGACTTTATAAACAACAAAGTGGTATTGTACAATGGAGACAATATTCAAAGCTCTTGTGATAATAATCTACACAAATTATCCAACCGCTTAACTGCTGAAACTTCAATTCACGGGTCACTGGTTAAGCTATATTAAATTAATCATTAAAATAAATCCGAAAACCTATTTGTGTGTCACACTAAAAAGTTGACAGTCTCGAAATTTTATGCCGTTGTGATGTTTTTCAGTTCGCAATTCAAAACCAAAAACATTTTTTTTTTTAGTCTTGAATCATTTTTTAGAACAAAGTGTTGCAGCTATGTGACTTCCACGTTACGTCAGTTATTTTTGGGATATTCTGCCGTGTAGCGCTACCTTCTTCTTTAACCATCGTACCGTCCGGCGTCCGTCATCGGGGCAGATGTGTAATCGATGATTGGTGAAGTGTGTGCTTACATAAAATATATATGTGGATGCGATATCGTATTCCCAGCTCGAATTCGATAAGCGCTGGTGTTACAGTATAATTTTGAATAGTTTTGTACATTTAATTTTAGTGTAGCCGTCAATTACCAGATACCAAGAACTATTGAGCTTAACCCATCGTCTTTATTAATATTAATGGGATTTTTGTGAATTTGATAAGCACTGTAACGCTGTCCGAAACGTTGGCTAAAACAGGAGATAAAAATAAACCACGATAGTCCGTGAAAATCTCAAATCATATTTCCCCCTATAAACACACTAACCATAACCAGTTAAAAAATTAACTCTTCCCCAAACAGATTTATCATGTGGTCATTTTTTTGGTACCTTCAGGATGGTGAGTCGGCAGCTGGCCTGACCGCTTAAGCCTCGATGACACACGGCGAGTTTACAAGCTACTATCTACTAAATTTAAAAGCGGGTGAATCGGCGAGTGAGATTGTCATGATGACACACAAAACTGTCCACTAGAAGTGTGTCGTTCCGGCCGGAACGAATCCAATGACTACGAGTCCGAATGCGTTTGATTCGTTCCGAGTTCAGAATTTAGAAGTGTGTCGTTCCGGCCGGAACGAATCCAATGATGAAAATATTTTTCAAAAAGAAATAGCATTATCTCGTATTCAAAAGATAGTGACGAGCATTGCTTTTTACCTTTTGTTGGTAACAAATTTGGCTTCCAGCAAGTTCGCGCCTACGAACTTGGGTGTAAGTAATTACTAGTTTTATGAAGATCATTTTTAAAATACAAGTATTCTCTGGAAATATGCACTTTATAAAGTAACGACAAGGCATTTGAATATATTTATAGCGCAATATGTGTATATATGGATTTTTCATTCAGTAATTACTTTAAAATTTAGAACATGTGATAAAATTATAATGCTATAGGTACTAAATTTCCGCTCCTAAATCCATTGTCATTTTATCACATGTTCTAAAGTAAAATTTGTTTATATAGAGTCCATTATAATTTTATTCCTAATCTAATACTCCTACGCAAATGTGTATGGTAAAAGAAGTCGGAGACGCCCGAGGAAGACATGGCACGACAAAGTGAATCAGATACTTGAGTCGGACCTGTCATGAGTCATAATAATAGAAATGTGAATGTGAATGAGGCAAGGAGTGTGTGCCAAGACCGAGTTGTTCGGCGGTCTGTCCTCTCTGCCTACCCCTGAGGGAAACGTCATAATGTTAGTTAATTAATTATGTAAAATATGTATCCTTTTAAAATCTAACATTGCAATAAATGCAATATCAATGAAGTGACAGAATGAGAGGAAGTACGCGGCGCGGGCCGGGCGAGGTGAATTTTCTCTAGCGGGGCCGTCTTACTCTCTCACTCGGGAACGAGAGAGAGAGTGAGAGTACAGGAATCACTCAAGGGAAGAGGCGCGCGGCGCGGGCCGGGGCACAGTGTACCGCTCTAACCGGTCACGAAAACATTTTTCAAAAAGAAATAGGCATAGTATTATCTCGTTGTTAAAAGATAGTAACGAGCATTGCTTTTTACCTTTTGTTGCACGGAGCAAATTTACTTTCCGGCAAGTTCGCGCCGGCGATAATTACTTGTTTTATGAGGATCATTTTTTTAACACATGGTACAAGGACTTCATTGTTCGTAAATTTCAAATATAACGTAAATATTATCTTACACGGTTCTCATAAAGCCGACATATGATATCACTCATCCCAAACAGATTATTATTAGCTATAAAAAGATAAGACTTCTCGAAATAATAATCTCACAATAAACAATAACATAGCTGGCGGCTACGGCTCGACACAAACACATTAACACATTTGTTGGCGCTAATAAAAAACTGTCAAAAGAAGCGAAGCTAGGAGTCCACAATGGAGTCCTGGTACCTACCCTGATGTATGGCAATGAGGCATAGAACTGGCAGAGGAAGGATGAAAGTAAACTGAATGCTGTTGAAATGAGATCCCTGAGGCGTATGTGTGGTAAAACAATGTATGATCGTGTGAGAAATGTGGATATCCACAAAGAATGTAAGTCTGATGTTAGCATAATGAGTAAGATTAAGAAAGGGACCTTCAGATGGTTTGGGCATGTAGAGCGAATGAACGAGGAAAGTAGTGTAAGAAGAATATACGACACAAATGTGAATGGTAGAAGAAGTCGAAGACGCCGAGGAAGATATGGCACGATCAAGTGAATCAGATACTCGAGTCGGGCCATGTCAAAAGTCAGTATAAAAGAAGAGAATGTATGAGACGATGTATGAATGTGAGTGAGGCAAAGAGTGTGCGGCAAGACCGAATTGTTTGGCGGTCCGTCCTCTCTGCCTACCCCTGCCGGGAAAAGGCGTGATGGTTAGTTAGTTAATATTTTACTTCCAACATTTACCAGTAAATTAACCCCCACTTTTGTTGAGAACACCAGATGGTGAGTGCCATTTAAATAATAATAAAAAATATCAAATCTTGAAAAGCAATAACCTTATTTTTTTAACTCCCCAATTAACCCCAGTGGGTTGAATAATTGATCCCTAACTCCGTGACCCTCTACGATTCCGCCGGGTAAGGGAATCCAGCAGAATCAACTTTCGGCATTGAATCAGCTGGAGTCAAACTGAATTTGGCCCAGGCTGATTCAATGAATCCGGCGGAACGATACAATCAGTTTGATTCAGGTGAGTCCGGCGGAATCAAATTTCGGCAGTGAATCAGCCGGAGTCAAACAGAGTTTCGTTCCGGCCGATTCAACGACTCCGGCGGAGCGCTACAATGCGTTTGATTCCGTGAGTCCGGTGGAATCAACTCTCGGTTTGGTTCTGGCCGATTCAAGGACTCCGGCGGAGCGCCGCAATGAATTTGATTCGGCGAGACGGGCGGAATCAAAGGAACGAGTCCAGTGAATGGAGTGCACACAGTTGAATATCGGTCCGGAACTGATTCCGTAAAATGAGTGAATCGGCACACTTCTACTGTCCACTCGCTCAGTAGCTCGCGACATTTTTGTAGGAAACTGGACTCGCACGTAGCTGCTAGCGCCAATAGCGGAAATAACGTGAACTAATCCTTCAGACAGTTGACAGTCGAAATCAGCTGGTTTTTGGCAGCCATATTGGAAACACAAATAAACCAATCACGAGTCGGCTTGTAGCGTGTAAAGTTGAGGACCTTTCAACTTTTTCCGTGGATTGTCAACAATCTGCTAGTTAGCAAGTAGCACGATGACACTGAGCGAGTTTACCAACAGATAGTGAATTTCCGAGATAGTAGCTTGTAAACTCGCCCTGTGTCATCGACGCATTACTCAGCACATTCTGTACTCCAATTATTGGTACCTAACTAATGTATTCTTAAAAAGGTTTCGAAAAATGATTGTTTAAGTATCAGGAAAAGATTTATGATAGGTTCCTAACCAGTTTGGATGGAAAAAAAATATTTAGAAAATCTATTTTGAAACTAATGACAATAATTCACAGAGAATTCTATGTTGATACTTGCTCGGTAAACTAACCAATTGAAGGTTTAATTTATCTACTACAGAATGGATAAATGGGAAACACCGCTGGGATTTTGTTTCATCTCATATTGAGTCCCTAGTTATTTAATTAAACAAGGACCCCTATTGTTTGGAAATTGAATTATGGTCTGTTCTCGGAAAGATTGATTGATATCTGCAATACAGTCGTTTCCGCTTATTTGGTACACCGATTTATCGGGACAACCGGTTATTTGGAACAAAACTCAAACGTAAACAAAAATAGAAACTGGTACTAATTTACTTCGATTATCTGGGACATCATGTCGTTTATCTCAGTAAACGAATTTTAGTTAAGAAAAGCGGCCATGCGATATGCGGCGCGGGTTAAGAGGGGATATCAATTTTTTTTGGGTTGATGACATATAATTAATAATTGAAAAAATAATAATTTTTAGAAGAGTGAAAAACGAATTTTGAAGCAGAAAAATGAACATCGACCTCCAAATAATATTTATTTATATTAATAATGATTATCAATGCGCACAACCAATAAAAATAATCTTCCTTCATGTTCCTGCTTAAAAATGTGTTTTTTCATGTGTATGAAGAAATGGAAAACCGACACTAAAAAGAGACAAAAGCATACATATCTCTAGGATTAAGCCTGCTAGAGAATGATATAATGTAAAAGTTATAAAAAGTTAAAAATATATGACTAATTAGATAATATAAAAGTGCTAAATTACATCAATAAGTACAAGTAAAAAATGTAAATTTTAAAGTGAAAGTGTAAAAGGTAGGTATCTTTAAAAATATTGTGGTAAAAAAGTGACACATAGAAGTTAGTCGATTTTTTGTTATAGTTTCAAGAAGGTAAATAGAGTTAGTCTTGAAATTACAGTAGAATTGGATTTAAAAGTGAAGCATGAAGGTTTAAATTGAATTTGTAAGAAAAGTGTTTCAACATCTGCATCATTTAGCCATAATTTTAATTATTTTGTGTAATGTGATATTTTATCTGTCATTTGAATGTGTTTTGGTAGAAGTTAAAATGTACGAGGACCAATAAAACTGCTATGTGTTTGCATTAATTTGGTTTTGATTTGGGGAGTGTCAAACACATTATTAGCCCTTTTGCTAATTCTAAATAACCCTCTCTAAGGCACATGTTAAAAATATATATAGCAAAGGAGTTAAAATATGTTGTTTTATTTTATGAATAATCGGTACCACTTTGTGCAGTGATTTGTAGCCTCACCATCTTGTATACTTTAGTTTTCTGAAATTTTCACTTCTACCGCACACTTGTATTTTTTACACATTAGAGGTAGAATGCGCCCAGCGACGATATTCGATATTACCTAAAGTTAGTAAAAAAAACGTTTAAAAAAAGTATATTTATATATTTTTTTAAATTTGATAATGTTTATAATCACATTCCAGAGAACTCGAATAAAGGCAACATGTATACATAAAAAAATCTCAATATACGTTTTTTTTCCTCCCTTAAACATCGCGTATTTTGTACAGCCGCTTATTTGGGACAAAATGTTTTGCTCGTGATGTATCCCAATTAAGCAAAATCGCCTAATATGTTATAATATTATTTGCAAACTGGCTCATTAAATATGCCTGTGTGTACGAAATATAGTCAAACTTCATACGTGTATCTTGATCAGTCTATAACCTAAGCTATTATTAACTCTTAGGGCTAGTACACATATACACGATACGACGTCGCATCGTGCTACGACGCGGCATCGTTTCACGATGCGACGTCGTGTCGTGGGAATCTATGACGAGCAAGCGACACGACATCGCAACGTGCCACGGTCTCGTCGTGTGGTCGGTCGCAGTTGTGATAAGCCCCCCCCCCCCCCCCCCTACGAAGTAAAGCCTATCTTTTTTTTTTTCTCCATAATGCTGCTACAGCTACCCTGCCGGCGCAACCCCGCTCGTCCTTTAAAAACTCGTAGCTCGCCCGTTCTCGCGTCTCACCCCTGCATTTCTTTTGCAGCGCCTTCTTAACCCCATCACGTAATACTTTTATGCAAACGTGACGAGATGCTTCTAATTAATCAATTTGTAATTAACACCACAACGTTGTGTACTTTTTTGTTTTAGTGGTTTGGTATAGTTAATCCAATTTAATTAATAATTTGTTTGTGGTAAACCCTTGTTCTTTTAGGTATGGCGTGTTACAATTTGCAAGGCTTTGAATAACAATGACTGGGTCTGACTAACTTGAAAAATAACTAATTATCTATCTATATTCATCCAGCTTCCTCCCCTAGCACCTGTTATACACCTACGATCATCGACGACTATTTTTATTGAAGTAATCTGCATTTTCCCTCCTAGCATCTAGTATATAAATTTACATTTAAACGGCGAATTGAGAAGATCCTACCTTTCGATGCGATGTCGCGTACTCTCTGCGGCCCTATAAAATGCCATCATGAAAATAATTTGACATTTATGTATATTCTAACAAAAGATTTACATTCAAAGCGGTACAGAGTGCAATAATTCTACACTCACAGTTCTAGATGCAGTTTGTTAGTTAGCTAGCTTGTTTTATTTTGTTAATTTGATTCTACGGGTAGGTATTTTGGATTAACATGAGACAGAACATGTGCTGTTTAAATAATTGGACTCCTCCATAGCCCAACTGATAAGGTGATGGTCATAGACCGCCAAATCAGATTCCAATTCCAACGCCTCCAGAGAATATTAAGGTCGCAAGCGACGAATGAAAATCGACATGTTTTGCCTTCTGTCGGGAAAGGGTTTGATGTGTGTTTCTGGATCATAGAGTGGTAATGGGAATAATATCGACCAATACGCCGCCAAATTATAAATGTGTTGATGGTGATGATGAAAGGTCATCTCATACCGTTTGATATGAGGGTCTGCTCCGATTAATGGCGTGATAGCCGATGTCAGGAACTGTTCAGGAAATGTGTGGGTGGCACGAGGTTTTGGAACGTGACATCCTACTCTGGATTGATGATGATGTTGAAGTTCTTCAGCATGCCGATGACTTGAGTTCCATTAACTCCTAAAGCACCGGCATAAACATTAAACCGAAGTTGATTAGACAATCGGCAATGTCAGGAGATCGGTGGGGCCGCTCTCTCCTCTGATCTGGCGATGTATGAATTTAATTAAGGAAGATTTTGATGTCACCGACCCTCGCCTTGGCAGTCACTCATGTCCTCAATAGTCCCGTTCTCCGTCCAGCACGCCGCCTCGAACCAGTAGAAATAATGATTCCGTTTTTCCTAGGCACGCTACAGAAACATGCGCCAGCCTGCAATCGCGATGGTCATCAGTGATGTTTGATTTGAATGAAAAATACATCCTCTCGCATAACATACACAAGCGTAACTTGGGACCTTCCCCGAAATGTTGTCACGGGCATATGCTCTACGATAGGCGTACCCCAAGCTCAAACTCAAATATCAGCTCAAAGAAGGAATGTCAAGCTCGGCTTCCAGGGTGCTGGGTCCAAGAATGAAAGGCACCAGGTCGTGAATCTGGCTTCCCTTCCTTCCATTTCCCCTGCTGCGCTTTCGTCCAGAGTACATTCCCACCCTGATGCTGGATGGTCCCTATTCCTAGTGTGAGGGAGTTAAGAAAACTTATCCGGATTCCAACAAAGAAACGTTGAACCAGTAGAAATATTGATTACGTTTTTCCTAGGCACGTTACGGAAACATGCGCCAGCCTGCAATCGCGATGGTCATCGGTATTTGATTTGAATGAAAAATACGTCCTCTCGCATAACATACACAAGCGTAACTTGGGACCTTCCCCGATATGTTGTCACGGGCATATGCTCTACGATAGGCGTACCCCAAGCTCAAACTCAAAAATCAGCTCAAAGAAAGGAATGTCAAGCTCGGCGTCCAGGGTGCTGGGTCCAAGAATGAAAGGCACAAGGTCGTGAATCTGGCTTCCCTTCCTTCTATTTCCCCGGCTGCGCTTTCGTCCAGAGTACATTCCCACCCTGATGCTGGATGATCCCTATTCCTAGTGTGAGGGAGATAATAAAACTTTTGCTACTTATGTAGGTGGATATAACGCATTACGCTTAAAATATGAATACCTACCGACGGCTTCATTCAACCGACAATGTGAAAGTTTTTGCTAAATCGAATATATCGAATGGGATATAACTAAATCGTAAACCAAAAGGTGAGTATACTGTACTATAATTTTATGTATAGTCCTATGTAATAGACTTATTGTGATACCTAAAATTTGGAATAAGGTGTGGGAAATTTTAGGAGTGGGAATTTAATTATGTCAGATTTTGTTAGTAAACAAAGGTGCCCATGCTACGCACCATTTTATAAACTGTTAAATTACCTAATGCTTTTTTTTTCTAAAACCCTTTCCTGAATATAGTCCCCTAGCTACGTTTAAAATATTATTGCGAGACTCGTAAATAATAATTATCACCTCAAAGGCGCTTTACACATTAATTTATACCTACATTCTATACCTATGTATTTTGGTACCCGTTATGTATTGGAGAATACCCAGTAACCTAGTTTTCAGCACTTTTAAAGGATTTTATTATTGTTTTGTGGTTTCAAAATCCCGTCTTTTAAATGAAGTCTCTCGTCTAAGATTTATTGCCCGAAAGCGCACTTTGTGTTTCAAATGCTAGTTAGTTAATTGTATCCCAAAATTATTATTTTACAACGTTATTGTCTCAAGAATAACTTCACCCAACAAAGGTACTTGCTAGCCGGTCAACCCGGAAACTTGCAAAGCTCCTCGTTCCCCAACGCTCGACAAAAAAAGGTCCTAGATTCCTAAGGCTTGTATATAAACCCTAATTGACTCTTTCCTGCAAGGCCCGTACTAAATATGTTAATAATTTTATACAAACTTACCAAATTCGCCATGTTGCACAAAATAATTTCACAAATCAATTCACTACAATAATATTTAATTCGAACAAGCACTTCTAAACCACAACCCGTCATGCAGTTATTTATTCCAAGATGCAGCCGTCAAACACAACTCTCGCGTCGATTTGTTGTAAATTTTGTCCCGACCCTGACAAATGCCCCGAAAGTACGTCCCGTATTGATAATTGACCGCCTCAATTTACAAATTATATTATTTAACCTCACAGACATGAACTCGCAAGCCGCAATCTCTGACTTCCTTATTCGCGTGGACTCTTTTTGTTTAGTAAAGACGAACTATCCTTTGTTTAATTAATATGAAATATCCCCGATTTAGAAGCACCGAGCTGGTCTCCTCGCGACTATTATCCTTTAATTTAATGAATTATTCCCGGTTTACGCGCACAGAGTTATTATTCTACCGTGTATCCAACCCCGATGATTTTATCTAGACCGTGCGTCCCAAGAATCTCTCCCTGACTGTCCTCCAACCCGACTCTACCCTGACTGTCCTCTCTTTAATTAAATGAATTATTCTCGTTTACGCGCACCCAATTATTTTCTACAGTTTATCAAAACTCCGATGATTTTAATCCCGACCGCGCGCCCCCAGGTTCTTTCCCCGACTGTCCCGTTCCAACCCCCCTACCCTCTGGCTCCCCAATCATCTCCTTGTGTGGTTTCAATAATTTATTAGCCACTTCTTCAAATCTTAAGTGATAAGCACATCTCCCAATATGCATATATCAACGTTTAATAGTCAAAAAATGTCACACTTTAACTATTATTTCAGAGAATTTTGTGTAGGAACCATGTTCGCTTTTTTTCCGGTGTAAACTCATTTTGTCTGCGCCGGAGTCATAAAGTATCCCAATAACGCTTAAAAGAAGAGCTCAGTGGCGCACTTCAATTCACTACTCGTCCTAATTACTTGCGTCGACTTTATTGGTTATATAATAACATTATATAAGCATTGTCTGTACACGTTTTCGTTCTTTCTGCGTGCGTCACTATTTAACGAATTCTGCAATCTTATTTTGACAAATATGTTAAATATTTTAACCCCTAATCGGCGCGTCGCTCTAGTATATTTAAATGCACCAAGATTAATCTTTATTGCCTAGTTTTCAATTCCCTACTGCCATAGAAAATTCACAAGACAATTGCTTCGCAAATCAATTTGCTCGCGTTAAAGTCAGTCACCACTCGGGCAAACATTCATCGGCCGCCCCTGACTTGATAATGAACCTGAAAAAATCCCTCTAAATGTTCTTCTGGGTTCCTTCTTAGTTTTGTGAAGAATGGCCTTTGCCGGGGCTCGCATGCACATGTGGTTATTTAGTGGTCCGGACCCATAAATCACCCCCAAGAATTGGAAACAGAGAATCGTATGCTGAAACCATTCCATGTTACAAAATTAAATATATTTCTAAATCGATCTCTCAATTTTAACAGAATTATTTCGTAGGCCCAAAGGCGAGATCATCACACAGTTATCTCGAAAAATGGACCGCACTAGACGCGTTCTCCTCGTACTGATATTAAGAAGTCGAATAACGAAGAAACAAATGCACAGAAGATATTGGATACATCCATTTATTTCAATTACGAATAACGAGAGTCATTTTAAGAAGAAATATAACGCCTTAAAAACGGATCCCGAACAGTTTTAACGAAGTCGTACCGTTCATCGTAGCACGTTGCGATGTCGTGTCGCTTGCTCGTCGTATCATGTTTATGTGTACGAGCCCTTACATTGAGTTCACACTTCCTTTTCTGTCTAAATTTTATATCCAAATTGTATAAGCTAGAATCGTCAGGTTCATAATGAGCTTCGAAATATCAATCAATCGCTCATAAAATAAGACGAGAAGTCAATTTTTTCAATGTTTCATTAAAAACATATATTTAGAAAAAGAGTGTTTAAACTAAGACAAAGATTTTTGGTAAATAAAATCTTAAAATATCTTTACTAGTTTAAAATAATATAATAAAATTCTTTAGTTTAAACAGGAATCTAATGTTATGTGTATAAAACAGCTGTACATCATTAAAATAATTTGTAGATTTTTTATCAATACTAAATCTGCAGAAAGAACCCAACAAACCCATACCACTAGAATTGGCTCAACAATGAACTTTGTGGCAATACATACTAAAACATCTTTTGGCCAAAGAAACTATTTATATCAGGCTCCACTTATGTTTAATATTCTGCCAGATTACATCAAGTCTTCCAATTCATTAACTAAATTTAAAAATAATGTTAAGAAATTTATGTTGACTGAGGATTGGCATACTATATTTTCATCCTTGTCCTTTTTTAAATAATAAGATTTTTTTTTAAATAATAAGTTTTTTTTTTTTAAATAATAAGATATTTGAGTTCCATTTGCACAAATCGAAGTGTCACCCTAGTTCTTTTGAACTTACTTTGCTTTTGGCAGGTATAAAATATTGTTACAAATCATTCTCAAATTACCCATCTGGTCTTCATATTATTATATTATATTATCATATTACAGTACGTCAATAAAACTATTTAAATGGTAATTATAGATGGGTAATTAGTATGTAATATTAGTGTTTTAAAAGTAGTGTATTTATATTGTGTTTACATGTAAAATGAATCCTCAAATTATAATTATTAACCTCAATACAGGCATTAGTCCTAGTGAGGTTAATTTATGTAAAAAAAAAAACAACAACAAAATGTATGGTGAGAATATAAATAAAAAAAAAAAAAAAAACAGTTTCTAAGGCAATATTTAAATATGTAACATCATTTTTAAATTACTTTTCAATGTACATCGAATTTAACTTAATAACCGTTGGTAAAACAATGTCTAACCTTTTTAATCATACAAAATACATTTACACTGTATTTATTATTTAATTCGGGCGGTCACGAACCCCGTTAAAGGTTTTAAATAAATTAGTATAAAACGTGATTTTGTGAAACCATCATTGATTAAAAATGGTCGTCACAGCAGAATAAAAGCTATGACTGTGACGGCGCCTCGGAAAGCTCACCGACACAGGGTGTCTCAATTGAAACTATAACAAAAAATCAACAAAAATTTTGTTTCACTATTTTAGTACAATGTTTTCACAGATTACTATATTTCTAAGCATTTACTTTAAAATTTACTTTTTTTACCTGTACTTATTGATGTATATATATGTAAAAATGTATATAGCAATCTTGTGTAGGAATATTACCCACAAACAGGCAGTGCCTTAGTGGGTTACCATTACCTACTCTTGTCTATTATATATTTTACTTATTGCTAACTTTTACATTACTTGTACTTTATATTTACATCTTACTGTATTGTAGTAATTATTTAAAATTTCTTTCGTATGTATGTAGTTACAATGGGAAAAAATAAAGGAAAAAAAATTAAATTACACACTAAATTTTATAGTTGAGTTGTTTTAGAATGTGTGAATATCTTCAAAATTGTAAAATATATGTCCAAACTAACTAATTAACCGTCGGTCGCAACGTTTCCCCGCAGGGGTAAGTAGGTATGCTCACATACCTCGAAAAGAGCAAAATTATTAACGACCATCAGTACGGATTTCGGCGGAACCGCTCGTGCGGTGATCTTCTCGCGTATGTGACGCATATTTGGGGGCGGTGCCTGGAATATTTTGGTGAGACCCTAACGGTTGCATTGGACTTATCCAAGGTCTGTTATCAATTGACCGGGTTTGACACCGAGGGCTTGTCAACAAACTGTTTTTATTTCTTACGAACTTCCCGTATCCTTGTGTACGTGGATTGCCGACTTTTTAGGGAAAGGTCGATTCAGGCGGTTTCTGACGGTTTCACCTCTTCCTCGCATTCGATAAATGCTGGCGTCCCACAGGGATCGGTTCTGTCTCCGACCTTGTTTCTGTTGCACATCAATGACCTCTTGTCATATGCACCGACTCATAGTTACGCGGATGACAGTACAGTCCACGATAGCTTTTTGTTTGACAATCCTCCAAAGGGCACACAAACTCCAATGGCTCCGGGGGCTTTGAAGCAAAGAATGGTCCTCAAGAGTGTTTTCACTCGGAGTAAGAAAAATCGTCGAATTTAATGTTTCAAAGACCCAATCGTGTCTGATAACGTCTAAAAAAGATAGAAATGAAAATCCAGTCTCCTTCAACGGAAGCAATCTTCCGAACAGGACCTCCATAGATATGCTTGGTGTAACTCTTAAGTGACCAGCTCAGGTACGGGGCTCCATCGAAGCCAGAGATAAGTTAGCCTTTCAGAAACTGGGCGTACCGTACAAGACCCCCAGATACTTTAATATACACAACTGCTAACCCTGTACAAATTTGGCAGCCACCTCTGGTCTGGAGCCCCAGAATACCTAAAAAAACTTGACCCTGTGCAGAAACGGGCGGTCCGTTTGATAGATTCTCCTAATTTAACAAACGGATTGCAATCTTTAGAGCACAGGCGTCAGGTGAGAATGTTGTCCATGTTCTACCGGTATTACAATGGAAGATGGTCCGAGGAACCAGCGTCATTGATCCCCTCGGCACCGGCGCATGGTCAGGAAACACGCTAAACATGCGCCCAACATTTGTATACGGTTGACATTAGTCACATGAGAACGGGTCGTTTCTACGGCATTAAGGAAACAGCCATAGGTAAAAACCTAACTCTCTCATATAGAGGTATTGTAAAAATTTATTTTGTTTTTTTCGACCATTAGTACATAGACGATTTCCTCTGGCCCCTATATCTGACATCCACTCTGGAGAATGCTATGAACCAAGCTAAAGTAAAGCAGCCTTATACAGTTACTGTGAGATTGGTCAATTCCTTTGATTTATGTATGACAAAACCTAACATGTACTTCAGGTTTCTATATTTTTTTAAAAGTTTTTTGGAGTGAACAATATCGTATAAATATGTACCAGAATTGGTTTATTATAAATTTTTTTTAAATCTTAGACCCAATTAATAATTATGTTATCTATTAAAAGAAACTTGAAAACGATTTATGTTGTATAATGGAACACCATATAAAACGTATTAAGGTCGAGGGATTAAGAGCGCGCAGGAGCGCCGAGAAATTTTAACGATAGGTATTTGTAAAAATTATTTCTATTTCGTTCATCTCAGCGGGGACAGCAAAAGCGCTATCGGTGTATTGGTGAACCCCAATGCGTGTGTGTGCGTGGCTGCAGGTGTTGGAAGCACGAATCGCCGCGCCGCGCCCGCCAGCGACTTCGCGTTCTTATTATTTCATTTACTGTTATTCATTTATTCCAAAAATTAAGTAGGTGCCTAGGTACATATTCGTAATAAAATAGCGAGGTCTACATTATTTAATATTGTATTGTACTTAACTTTATTATTATTATTACTTACTACAAATACATGTGACTGCCTGCTCCGAGCTCATCTTCTGCACACGCACAAGTCAATGAGACTTGTGGGTGCGTGTATACAGGTTGCTGCCTGCTGCAACAGATAAGTCAATACGCGTCGCGACTTGAGCGTGCGTATTCCTATATAATAGATATCTTCTGCGCTCATAGTTCATTCATCTTGTTACTATTAGTAAAGTAAGATGCACGCTGTTTTGGTTTAGTAATATCGGGAATTCATACCATCTTTTTTTATAAAACGGCAGCATAGGCGCAGTAGGTACATCACGTACTTTGTGATTGTATAGTGTTTTTATTTTTCGCTGGCTGCATCACTCTACTGTTTTTGACTAGCCTTTTTACTGGAAACTATTCTACGTCAAATACAGACCTTCGAATTTTGACCCTGAAACCCCCTTGAATATTGAAATCTGTTTGGTCATTTCTCACGATTTACACATATAGAAAATATGGTGAGTAGATACCTACTAAACTATTCATAAATTATTCATAAACTATTATTATAAACATAAACTATTCATTCATAAAAACTCAATATTACAACACAATTTCCTTTTTTAATTAAACATATAAATATCGCTAAAAATGTTGTTGTTTTTTGGCTCTCCCTGAATAACGTAAATTCATCAGTTTTGACTGTATGCATAAAGTGCATTATTGCAAGTCGGTACATTTGTTAACATATCTAGTAACCTATAATAAATATTATTCTACGTCTTAGGCTGCGTATACACACGCCAGCCGAACAACGGATTATGGGAAAGGAACGAAGCAAAAGCAAACTGCCCGAAACGCTGCGCCGCTTGCGGTTGCTTCGTACCTTTACCATAATTCGTGGTTCGGCTCGCGTCTCTGTCCGCAAAGAGTGGCGTGCACTGATTTTTCAGTGGGCTAGAATCCTAAGATTGAAAATACGACATTAATGATGTTGTCGAAGCTGAAAATTATTTTTTTTCCGAAATTTCAATTTTCAAATTCTGTGCACGCCACTATTCGTAAATATATACGTAGCATAAGATATGTGTATTTAGAAATTGAGTTACATAAAATCGACTACTA
Organism: Limnephilus lunatus; assembly: GCA_917563855.2. Classification (NCBI taxonomy): domain Eukaryota; kingdom Metazoa; phylum Arthropoda; class Insecta; order Trichoptera; family Limnephilidae; genus Limnephilus; species Limnephilus lunatus. The sequence continues at coordinate 63,366,363 of OU830597.1, read as the reverse complement.
TATTACCTACCTTCAACTCAAAAATTTTTTTCTTACAGATAAATAATGGGTAAAAGAAATGGAAACAAAGCGCGTTTGTTTTTATCTGCTAGACGAAAAAAACCGATTATTAGTATCAAACGACAGATTCATGTTGCACCACGTTCGACATCTAGGTAAGTCGAAATATCGCTTTCCTGTCACTCTTACTACTGAACCTTCCTAAGGTTACCTTTACGTACGTAAAGTTTTTTTTCCCGTAAGTTGCTCACATAAGAGAGTTATGGCAAAATTACCAATGGGTATCGTTTACATTGATAATTTTGCCATAACTCTCTTACGTGAGCGACTTACGAGAAAAACCTAAGGATTTATGCTATGAGAGCCGTGTATTATGTAGCATGTATAACGGGAAAATGGGATGGACAAATTTAAATAAATAAATCATTTGCATTTACAGGGATATGGATGTCATCGATACTACTTTTGGAAACTTAACTACATCTTCACTAATGCATGAAACTTCCATGGATGAATCATTTGCTCCAAATATAGACGAAAACGCAAGTTCATCATCATCAACAACGCTTGATGATTTGGTGATAGAACCAGACCATATTGATGAAACCGATAATTTCGAAGGTCGCAGAATTGTGGATATAAAATATTTGTTTTCGGAGATATCAAATATAAAGCACGAACACACCAACTGCACATTTTCCGATTTAAAATTTATGAAGGAACGACGAAATGGTCTTCTAAGCCAGTATGTTTTCGAGTGCAAAATGTGCAAGAAAATAGAATACATTCACTCCGAAGACCCGAAATGGAAAATGTCTATAAATACTGCTGTCGTCGAAGGAGTGATGTGTACAGGAAATGGGTATTCACAATGGAATGAAATTTGTGGGGTTTTAAATATGCCAAATATGGATTGTAAGACTTACACGAACGTAGAACAATGTTTAGCGCCAACAATTGAAGAATGTGCCTTAGAAGAAATGATCGCAGCTGGTGAAGAAGAAAAAAGGCTAGCCATTTTAAACGGTGACGTAGACGAGGGTGGCTATCCTTTGGTAACGGTGGTTGCAGATGGCTCCTGGGCAAAGAGGTCGTACAAAAGTGGATTTAGCTCCTCATCTGGCGCAGGGTGCATAGTTGGACTACGAACTAAAAAGGTTTTATTTCTGGGAGTGCGAAACTCATACTGCTGCATATGTGCTAGAGCTACTAAACTACACATAGTTGCTTCTGAGCACAGGTGCTTCATAAACTGGCGTGACAGTGCTAATGCCATGGAAGCCCACATTATAGCAGAAGGGTTCTCGAGAAGCATGGAAATGCATGGATTGAAATTTAACAAACTAGTTGGTGATGGCGACTCCAGCATCATGAAAAAAATAATGCAACAAATGCCATATGGTCCTAACCTTATAGTACAAAAAATAGAGTGCAAAAATCACTTACTCCGCAATTTTTGCAACAAAATGAAAGCACTTGGAAAAAAAACCAACAGCGCTAAAGGCTTTGTACCAGTTCATATAAGGAAAAAGGTTGAAGCAAACGTTTTACGCATGAGAAGAGCTGTAGTTGGAGCAATAAATTACAGGAAAGAGCAAGAAAACACAGTACAAAGTGATAAAATAAAAAATTTGAAAATGGACATAAAAAATACCGCAAATCATGTGTTTGGTGATCATAAAAATTGTGCATCGTACTATTGCAAGCCGGAGAAGTATACTGATGATCCAAATTTAGTAAGCGATCTTCGAGATTGTGGAATATGGACTGATTTCCAACAATTCTTATTGTCTCTAATAGCAAATGCAGAAAGTCTTATTATTGACGTGACAAATAACACTGTGGAGCTATTCAACAACGTTATCGCCAAATTTATAGGTGGAAAAAGGGTAAATTTTACTACAAGAGGATCTTACCAAGCAAGATGTTTTGGAGCAGTAACTTCGTGGAATAGTGAATTGGCAACCCATTCAAGAATACAAAAGAAAATCCAAGGCCACAGTCCCGGCAAATACACGAAGCACTTTATAGAGAGAAAACGACGTTCGAAGGAGAATAAACAAATGTGTCGAAAAAAAAAACTAAAGTATAATGAAAATACGACAGAAAAAAGAAAAAAAGTTACAGGGCCCGATGAAAATTATGGTCAATTGGAATTAGAACCAGATATGCCACCTGAAATATTTGAAACGAAAAAAGAGGAATTTCTCAAAGAATTATCTTCAACCAATAAGGAAGAGCTCGAACGGAATACGGTAGGCCAAAGCAATAACAATCTGTGGGCAATTGAAAGACGTAAGCGGATAACGGCGTCTAACTTTGGAAAAATATATAAGCTTCGGCAAAAAACTTCAGTTACGGGAGTACTAAACTCTTTACTGTACTCACAATTCAAAGGAACTATGGCCACAAATTATGGAAAAGAAAATGAAAGCCTAGCAATAAAAGGTTTGCTGTATGAAAAAATTGAGAGGGACGATGAAATCTGGCAAAAAATCGTTCCACTGTTAGAAAATTTCTACCACCAATGCCTTTTACCAGAAATAATTGACGGTCGCATACCAAGAAATTTACCGGCGAGGGAAAGGTCTGGACCATAAATTGTTTTAATTTCATTGTGTAGATGTTAAACAGTAATTTTTTTTACAATAAAGCGTTTAAAAACAAAAAATATTAGATCATTGAAGAAGATTGAAAATGTCAAGTGATGTAGGAGGTATTCCCAAAAGTGCATTTTTCTGTAATAATATAACGTATTAAAAAAGTTAAATAAAAACTAAACTAGTTATGTGTATGTACCTAATATGTAGCACAATAAACAATATGGTGCCTCTTATACATAGATTTCAATATTCATTTGTATAATATGATATTATAATAACATAATCGATTCAACAACATGTGGTAGATGCATGTACCACTGAACATACGCTGTACCAGCATTCCATCAAACGATCAGTGGTGTATGTACTTACCATCACACATTTTCTTGTAAAATATAATTTTTTTGAAAAAAAAATCTAGAACAATATATTTAGTCAAATATAAAAGTTTTTTTTTGGTTCGGTAGTTGTATCTTAAAAAAAGTGTCCTATAAAGGGATAATATTATGTTGAGTACAACCTTCAAAAGTTATCAAAAAATATTTTAATTAATTTTTGTGTTCCATATCCAACTCGGCAATACGGAACGGAATCATCTCGGGGTCTGTCTGTAACAGGTGTTTTTTTTTCAATTTTTTTCCATTAATTTATTTGACGTAAACAAATTAAATTTGTCACAATAACTTTAGTAAATAAGCTCGGTAAGTATTGGCACACTCAAAATAAGTCACCAAACAGAAAAATAATTTAAAAAAAACATCGATAACTAGGGACATGACAACACTAGTGGACTAGTGTATCGATATAATTATTGAGAATGTCACATCACTTCGTTGACTGTATACGTATTCAACAAAACCCTCTCCGCCCCCCCTCACCCCCGAATACTGAGAGAAAGGGACACATGCACCTCAGCCTGATAATATCTAAATAAAATTGTCAAAATCGAGGTTTTGTAGTCCTCATTTTTCTACTCCAAAACTGAACCAATTTCCAAGATTTTTTTTACCAAATGTATTGGAAGAAAACATTCTATGTCTGTACCTTTTGCTTTTTTTAAAAATACATCGTCTAATTTGTATACTGAACGTTTGTTGATGGCGTTAAAAAAAGGCAATTTTAACAATTTTTGAAGGGTTATAACTCCTATAAAAAGTAACTTATCAAAAAAATCAAAACGTACCGACACGCTTGCGGTCAATATTCATATTATGTAAAAAAAAATATTTTCTCTAGTGTCAAAATTCAGAGAGGGAAATGAGGAATACGTTTGTATAGAAAAAACACCACCCGGTTTCCTCTTAAACGGATTTTTACACCGTTGTCATAGGTAGCTACGCGAACACGAATTTTCAATTACCGGGTGCATTTGATTAAAGCATTTCTGAAAATGTGGATAGTAGGGTCTATAAATTGTATTTCTTTTAATTAAAATTATTTTTATCAAGCTTAATGCTCTACGTGTTACATAAGTACGTGAAACAATATGGCACATTAATTGAAATGTTACTATTCGCTCTCTCTGGTTTCAATCCTGGGATTGGTTTGCAGCAATTTCCTCTAATCTATAAGTAGTTACTATTAGATAATTTTAATTGTCATCGAATCTCTCTTATCGAAAGAAAGCTGTTCTTCTTGATTGGTTCTTTTAGGGACAAAAACTCGATCTTCTTAAGCACAGATTCACCGCCATATTTACTCATATATGTATAACGTACAGCAATGCGCAACGTTATAACAGGTTCCATGAAATATATTAAATCTCTTAGCTTAGGATATTTTGTAATTTATAAACACAATCAAAAAGCAGAAGTGTTTTCGTTTGATTAGGTTTGATTAGACAAATCAGTAAAATATTAAAATATTACTAAGGGTTGTGCGTTTTGGGCGTGGTAGAAGACAAGAACAAATGGAAACTAATGAGCACATATTCCAACAAAATATTTTGATGAAAAATGTACACATCTGAAAAAAGTGTCGCAGCACCGCCAAATATGTACTTAACAAGCGGAGAGTTATTTTTCTCAATAATAGAGATGGCCGTCAAGATCAATGGGGCACTGTACATATTATCTAGTACCTACATAGCAAGCAGTTGTATGCTATAATAAATGTAATTGATCATATAAGATTAATTGTATTTTCGAACCTAGGGTTAGTTATTAGTTGTAGAAATATGGACTGCAGACATGAGTCCTGAGTTCAGTATTGAAGGTTGTATGCAGCCCGGAGGTCGTGTCAAATTGTTCCTTGCTTACTGTACCGGCTAGTACTCGCTATAAGAGTGTACGGGGTAGTTTCCGTTGGCTGTATATAATATAAATGGGAGCGGGTAGCGACCCTCGCCGCGTGCTTCGCAGTTTAATCTACCCTACTAACGGCTGACAGTTAATAATAAAACCGGCGGACACGTCCTCCGCGACGTTCACTCCAGACTCCAGAGTCTTCAGACTTACTTCTTATAATTTTACCATTCCTACATATCTAAGTTCTTCTGGCTTTTCTATCCGACATTGCACGAAACTTTACCCCAATTTTACAATATTTCTTTCATCTTGTTGAGAGAAAAAATTAAATGTAACGAACATATAAATATTGTGATTTTTGTTAAAGTAAACCGAAGATTTTCTTTCATTATACCTATCAGGGGTAAGAACCAATTTTTTTGCATCGTTGCATGACAAAAATGGCCATGGTTAGTATCACACTGGAATTAGCACGAGAATATTATTTTACTCGGGGCCTAAAAAATACAAATAAATAATTTGACATAAAATACCTTGGGCCTTACCAATAAATGTCTTTTAATTTTTACACATTAATGTAGTCAAATTAAAAATAAAATTTAAAATACGTTTATCGGTGATAGGGTATATATCACAATGCATAAGTAAATTTTATTACATTAACCTCTCAGTCCAATTTTTCAACTCGTATAGGTTTCATAGAAATCGTTGTGTCTCCCTTATTATCATAATGAGAATACGATCTAAATATTATTAGAAAAAGAAAAACAGCATGTTTTATATTTAAATATAAAAGTTTACCACAAAAAAGTAAATGTCAACTTTATGAAACCAAAGTTTTGGGTCACAATTTGAAAAAAAAAATTAACTTTGATTATTGGTAATTTTTGATTATTTATTTTTACATGAAACGACCAAAAAATTGGGGTACAATAACGTTTATGTTACATTAGCAGACCCGGACACACGTTTTTTTTTGGCTAACGCGACACAACGCCATGCCTTTACCCAACCTTTATAACCAACGCCATCTGTTAAATCATATCCACACCGCCGTTTGCCAGCCCGTTTCCCGCTGCCGCTTGGCCAGATATATTGTATATTTCAACCAATTTTCACATAACCTTGAAAAATTATATACTATTATAATATTGGTGAAAACCGCATGAAAATCCGTTGCGTAGTTTAAAAGATTTAAGCACACAGACTGCGTGAGGGACTTCATTTTATACTATGTTAAGATTATTTGTAAAACAAAATACATACGTTTTTTTTTCGTCTTCACCAATTTTATTTTTAAAAAAACGTAAGTTGTGCCATTTTTAAAACTTTTTTATGTTTGAATGCAAAAATTTTGTACTTCAATAAAAATTGTGTGTTTATTTGGATTTATAAAATTTTAAAGCTTATTTTATCACCTTTCAAAATAGTTTTTAGTTTTCAGATATGTTTAGAAATATTCCTTTTACTTGGATTTTAAAACCGATTATGAATTATTTTTACTAACGGTATGTACAACAGATAACCCTTTAGCCGTATAATCTATGTATATTATATCTTTCCATCAACTATTTTTTGCCATAATATATTTAATAAGTAATGTTTTCACATGCACGGTCGTTTATCAATTGAATAAAATTTTCACGACGTTTTTTAGTAAGGCTGTAAAAGTATTCGGTACCCATTTGAATGAATTTCCATGTTACCAATTTATATAAGACATATCGACTCCTGTACCCCAAACAGGTTAATGACATTGATTATCTGTACAAAAAACTATTTCGGAATTTGAAAATATTTTATCAATTTTTCCCGAAGTAAAGGAAAGTTAATATTACTTCTGCCCACAACACACTTTCATCACACAGCGAATCTCTTCAGGTTCCCTATCTATTATAACAAACCACTTTAACTATTCATCGGTCGGTATGGGCTTTATTCAATTATTTTGTGATGGCAATTTAATCGGGATATTGAAAGCAGGTGATGGCCGCTCAATAGAACGAAGTAAAGCCTCGTGGGTTGCACTCACCATTCTATCGCGTGTGATGTGGACATCCAACCATTTGAACCAGTTACATTTTTAACAGGCTTTTCACCGGCGGCGATGCATATTCATCGCTTGCAATCAACATCGCACGATCGGAACTAAACTGCCACGTTTAACAGTAATCACTACTCAAGATAATTACTAACATTTATGATAATATTTACAACTTCTTGGTATAATAATTAACATTTTCAATATCATTGAAAACTACTTAAGTTAATTACTAACATTTTTAACTATTTAGTGAATGTCTCATATGAAGAAAAAAATAATTTCATTTGTAAATGTGCAAAAAATGTATATTGTATAAAACGCTAAATTTAGATTAGTTCCTAGTTTGATCCAAAGATGAAACCTACAAGAGGTTCAATTATTACCTAGTTTGATCCAAAGACCAAACCTACAAGAGGTTCAATTAGTACCTAGTTTGAGCCGAAGATCAAACCTACGAGTACAAGAGGTTCAGTTAGTATCTAGTTCAATTAGTACCTAGTTTGAGCCAAAGATCAAACCTACAAGCGGTTCAATTAGTACTAAGTTTGAGCCAAAGATCAAACCTACAAGAGGTTCAATTGATACCTAGTTTGATCCAAATATCAAACCTACAAGAGGTTCACTTAGTATCTAGTTCAATTTAGGTTTGAGCCGAAGAACAAACCTTCAAAAGCTTCAATTTTTATAAATAAAAACCAACTTTCAGTATTAATTACGAAAAACTTGCCAATATTTGAAAAACTCCTACCATCTTTAAAGCGGAAGATATTGATAATTATGGGAGACCTAGCTAGCAGAGGAATTGAAAGCACAACGACGCGACGCCTGGATAGGAACTACATACCCGCATGTATCAACTAAACTACTAACTGGTCACGTACTTAAAAGATCTGTTCTATAAATTTTAAGTTTTATCATAAAATAAATAAGAAGTTTCATAATTAATTTGGTAAAATACTATGCATTAATTTTAAACTTTTTTTCTGCAGGAGCCCCACTTTTTTGTGATAACCAATCCAAGTCCTGTTATTGGGAGAGGGGGGAAGGCTATATATGTACTGGTATATGTATTTCTGATAGGTAGTATATTAAAATAAGTTCAACCATGACAAATCACAACTGGTGCCCAAAACCATACAACCAAGCGCGTAAATTTCCAGTTAATTGTTGAAGATGAAATTAGTGAAACTTTAAATATATAGTTACGTGGTAAAATGATGTAAAAAAACATATGTACCTACCCACTCTTTAATTGCAGAATGTCGGTAACGTATTTCCGAAAATGTTTATAGGTATCTATTTATAAATTTATTTCAAATGTAGTGAACTTTTTTCAGAAGCCAACCGAAACACCGATATTCAATTTCTGCAAAAAAGTTAAACGGGAACTCCGCCGTACTGGAAACTGATACTTTAAAATAAATGCTGAAAATCCTTATGAAGGGAATTTTAATGGAGTATTTGTAAAATATAAATACCTGGTGTAGCAGCATGTACCCAAAGGATTTTACCTAGCAATTTCTGACGGCCAAAAGTGAACTAACGAGTGGAACCATTTTATTTTATAATTTGAAGAGAATATTAGCCATTTTTTTCATTGAAGATAGTGTCAGCCACTCTCAAATGAAAATTTGAAAAATAAAAGTCAGAAACAATCACAGTCGCATTTAGGAATTGAATGATGATTTTAGTCTTGCCGGACTCCTTATTAGGGCTCTAACCATTGAGCTAATTCGAGCCTATCCCCTTCGGTCATATTAAACTGTTTGAATCTTCGACTAAGAATTACCAACATTAACGTCATTTTCTAACCCGTTTAATCACAGGAGACCATATTTGTCGCCGCACACATAGGTCTCACAGAAATCGCTGTGTTTCTCTTATTATCGTGGTAAGAAATGTATCTAAACGGTGTTCGAAAATTCCACGCTTTATATTCAAATCTAAAAAATAACAACTAAATAATTTAAATGTACACCTTTATGTAACCGAAATTTCCGTACGCATTTTGAAAACACAGGAGGCCCTGAGAGAAATTTTTTGAGGTCATCTTTGGAGATGCTGTGTGGAGGGTTTTTAAATATTGGAAGAAGCGGCGAGTTCTGGGAAGGAAAAGGGTTTAAGGGGTAGGTAGGAATCTGAGGTTCAGTGTGTCCAAACCTCACCCCATGAACCCGGGCACCCCTGCTAACTCACCAAACGTAGCAAACCATGTGGGGTGACCAATGGCAGAGATGATGGTTATCCAATAAAGGTTCCCAGGGCGGCGGTACCCATACCCGCCTGCCAAATTAGTATATAATTCTATTCATTCATTAGGTTATTACAAAAATACATTTTATTTTTTTTTTATTTATTCTTAAAGGTACTACTGAATATGAGTATTACAGCTTAAATATCTTTAGTCGAAGGCCGCATAAATCACACCGTTCTCATCCACTCCGGATTGTCAATAGTATCATCTCAATATTTTTATAAAATCTCCAATAGTAAAAGCGATGAATAAAATCGTGGAATATTTAAAAAAAAAACCTTACTTCAAAACCATTACCAAGCTGTTCCGCAGCCCGCGCGGTGAATTAATTTCCAGCTGAAAATCGCCACCGCACGTCTGAAAAAAGAGTTAACGCCGACCGCTACACGAGCGGGATGCTCGAAGCACACGCGTTTTAACTCGTTTACACTCGTCGGCAAGTGTGGTTCCACCGACCGCCGAGAGCTCCGTTTAATCTAATAATCTAATAATATCGGTTAACGTGTGGTAAAGTAGTAGCAAACCATGTTCCAACCATGTGCCAACCACGTGTCAACCATAAAGATGACCGCCCTCCCCGGTAACCATTTATCGGATAACCAACGGTTCACTACGTTTGGTGACTTAGCAGGGGTGTCCGGCAATGGCGGTCAGTGAGTTTTCAATGAGCTAGAGTGCTAAGGTTGAAAAAAAAGACTTTATTGATATTGTTGTTGCTGAAAATGTTTTTTTTTTTCAAATTTAAAATTTTTGTATGAAGAATCATGAAAATTAAAAATAAAAAAAAGAAATTTTGAAAAAAATAGAATTCATTTTCAGCTACAACAACATCAATAACGTCGTATTTTTCAACCTTAGCACTCTAACTCACTGAAAACTCACGAACCGCTACTGGACTGTCCGGGTTCATTAATTAATGGAGACCTTTTGATCTCTCCAGCCAGACTCGAAGGTGTGGATTCACATATTCGTCATTCCTCGACACATTGACCCCCGGATTCCTACCCGTCCCTCGCACCTTTTCCTTTCCATGAAAACACCCTCCACCCAGTCTCCGCCAAAGATGACATAGGCCCTGAGGGTTTTTTTTCCTCAGGGCCTCCTGGGTGGAGATAATGTAAAAAAATCAGAGCTTACCTATGTCAGCTTTGGAAATGCTGTGTGCCAACTCATGTGTGGTAAAGTTTAAAAAAAAAGTAAACATCTTTCAAAATTGGTTGAGAATGGTAGGTAAATATAATATCAAATTGAATATCGCTGAAAGATATCTTTACAAAAATAACGATAATATGGCAATAATTCTCAAACGTAGAAAGCAAAACAAGTCAGGGGTAAATAATAAAGGGTTATACGTTTAGTTATCAGCCTAGACGTAGACATCGTTCTCCGCTGTGCCTACACTGAACCTACACTGTGCCTGCTCTGTGCCTACACTGTGCCCACACTTTGCCTACATTGTGCCTACACTGTGCCTACACTGTGCCTACACTGTGCCTACACTGTTCCTACACTGTGCCTACACTGTGCCTACATTTTTCGTACACTCTGCAGCCATCATGCCTCGATCGCGCGTCGCGGCGACCGACAAGATAAATTGATTTAGCGGCGGATGGCGGGTCGGGGCGGTTGGTTGCTTGCCGCTGCTATATGCCAGGGGGCGCACGCCGCCGTGAAGTGTAGCGGGGGATACGTGCCAGCAGAATCGCTTTATAGCGCATCAATAATTTTTTTTCTTTTATTTCAACCGTGGCAACATTATCAATTTTGATAGATTTTTTTTAAAGCACGTCGCATGTTTTCGCAGTGATCGAAGTAAATATATTATACAGGATGTTAAGGGACGTATTTTAACCAGTGATTCCTGATATTATTTGGAGTAAAAAATATAAATTAAAGTTTTTTGATGTCTTTTTTTTCAACATTTTTGTTATGTTTTAATACTTAAATAATCAGTTCCAAAAAAAAAAATTTCCACATGTCGTAATTGGTCACTCAACCAACCCCTTACCCCGCCTCCAACTGTCGAACATCTAACATTTTTTTAAGTTTTTGAAAAAAAACAACAAGAAAAATGTCAAAGGAGACCAAAATTTTATTAACATTTTTACTCCAAATAATGTCAGGAATCATTGCTTGAAGTAATTCATGTACGTCCGTTAACACCCTGTATACATGGATACATTTTAACACTTACACACTTTCCTACTAGCGTAGTTCTTCCCATTTATTGTTTAATTCATTACATTATTGTTATCAAAATAATATTTCTTGCGGTTAATGCTCGAATTTCCTACAAATGTCGTATTTTAGTGATTTAAGGCATTAGATAGTAATAGTTAAAGTTCTCATTTCTGATTAATAAATTGGTGGCGTAAAAAATCGACAGACAATTGTCTTTACGTACCTACTTCTAACCACACCAGATTTATACACCTCTTTCCTTCATTTTGTATGTTTCCTGTCTAACCATTAAAACCACATACTTCTGTCTTGCACACACTGATTAAGGCGAATCATAAAATTTTTGACTGAACTTGGGCAAAATAAAATAAAGTATACTACTTGGCGATGTTTTTTTGTTTGGCGATTAAGCAGGGGTGCCCGGGTTCATGGCGTGAGGTATGTCTAGGTCTTGGAGGTGGATGACCAGGATACACTGAACCCCAGATTCCTACCCACCCCTTAAACCCCTTTCCTTCCCAGAACTCTCCTCTCCTTCCTTTCCTTAAAGAGGCCCTCCGCACAGCGTCCCCAAAGATGACATAGGCCCTGAGGGAGATCATTTTCCTTAAGGCCTCCTGTGTGGAGTTTAGGTAAAAAAAATGGCGGCTAGTATTAAGCGGGAATTTGAACCTTGTTAAATACCAAAAAATTAAAGTTTGCCTGAAAATGTATTTGCTAGGCGGGTATGACCGCCGTCCGGGAACCATTTATTGGAAGACTAACACCTCTACCATAGGTCACCCCGAGTGGTTTGCTACATTCGGTGACGTAGCAGATATGTGCGGGTTCATAGGGTGAGGTTTGCTCAGGTCTTGGCGGCGGATACTCAATTCGTCCGCCCAACTGCATGGATGGCGGGTTGAATCGGGAGAGACCTTTGACTTCTCTATCCGGATCGACCCATCGCCTTGCACCACCATCCGATGGATGGATTCGTGTGTCCGTCACTCCTGGATACACTGACCCCTAGATTCCTATCCGCCCCTTGTACCCTTCTCCTTCCTCTCCTTAGATACTTTTATTTAAAACTAGCTGGGTTACCCGGCTTCACTCAGGACAATAAGATAGTGTTCTGGAATGTTGCACAATGATGTTCCCGATTTCCTATTCCTGATCATTCCACTCCTTCCACAACTTTCTACAGCTCTATGGAACCTTCTAGAACTTTCCGGAAGATTGTTCTAGAAATTTCTGCCCTTGTATCTTTAAAAGCACGGCCTTTAGGTAAAAACGGATACCCTTATTCCTTATGGGGGATAGAGATCTACCACACCATATAACTCCCTTGATCGAACCGGGACTCGTTTCTGAGTTTTTGCGAGCTGCACGTTTTTTGGACTTTCTTTAATAATACATGCCATATTCAAATAAATAAAATGTTACTCCTTACATGTCCTTTCCCGTGCGTTCCACTTCCACCTTCCCCGCCACCGCTCTCCCGCTCCCCCGTCCCGCCAACCCCTCTGGCACTGCATTTCTTGACTCCTCTCCCGCGCGGCCCGTAGCCGAAACTTTTTTCTAATACTAACATTTTTAAACTCGTGATATCTTTCTAATTAAATATCCGATTTGAAAAATTCAAAAAGTTAAATAAAGGTATTGCAGCTGTCTTGAATATGAAGTAATTTATTTTGATAAGGATTAAAACCAAGATACAAATAAAGAGCCTTTTCAAGCGGCGACATATTAATTAAAATTTTAAAATAAAAGAATACTTATTGTGGCATAACCATAATAGTTAGACATATGCTGCTGCGACCTTTTTTGTAAATAATGATATGTTCTATAAATTCGTAGTACATTATATTATTCTATCATCAATAGTTTTCGCAGCGCACGCGATTTAAATAATATTTTAGGTTTTTTTTTTATACCCTGGGTTGCATTATTGAAGTTTTAGTAAGGATGCCTATTTTTTTTAAATATAATATAGCCTATGTCACCCAAGGATAGTGTAGCTTCCCAACAGCGAAAGAATTTTTCAAATCGGTTCAGTAGTTTCGGAGCCTATTCGATGCAAACAAACACACAAACAAACAAATATTACCTCTTTATATAGTGTGTTAGATTAAAAAGACCGCCCTCCTCCTCCTCACAATATCCCCAAAGATGACATACGTCTTGAGGAAAATTATTTTCCTAAGGCCTCCTTTGTGGAGTTAATGTAAAAAAATATTAATAACCTCCGAATATTTTTATAATTTAATTTACTTTTTAATTTAATAATATTCTTGTTAAGTCCTGCAATTTTAGTTTTTTTTATCTATTTATTATTGGAATCGCTGTTTCGTCATACTATGCCATTTTCAAACTTTGGTTATGAAAATGGTCTTGTAAGCCGAAACAGCCGCCACAATAATAAATAAATAAAAATCCTTTTTTAATTAAATGGAGGTATACGAATCAAACACAAAAACAATTAATATCCTCGCAAGCAATAATTTATTTATTTCTATTAATTATCTGAGACTTTTTCCTGTGATTAAATACTAAATAATCAAAAATGGGACAGTAATCATTTTCTAATTTTAATCTAATATATCAAAACCGTCAGCCTTTTTGCTAAGTTTAGAATATTGATACGATATTCGCGTCAAACACGAGGTATATTATTTTCGATGTAATAAAACGGCACAATTTTCTATTTTCGGTTTACCATCATCTCTTACAATCTTCTTTCGATCAGGACCATTGTTAAAGAGATTTGATCCGAAAACCAATCTTGTCTGTCACCACCTGCCACCCCTCTGTGAAATCGGATCACTCATAATAATATAATATATAATGTAAATCCATTATTAATCTTGGGCGAATCGATTATCGAGCCTTAAGATGTCGCCATAGGTAGGTAAGTACCTTATCTTCTGGGACCGCTTCGTCCTTGCAATAGCAATCAGTTTGCCTGAACCCGATGATAGTATAGGCCTATCATCCTTAGTTGACTTCATCACAGCACACACATACACACCCTCACACACCTTCACACACACACACACACCTCTCTCACCCTCACACACACAGATGTGAATCTCACGTACAGGGTGTTTCGGTTTAAGCTTTTATTTAAAAAAAAAAATGATTATTTCACATTAAGAGTTCGAAGCTAAACTTATATGAAACTTATTTTAGCCTGCCAAAATATTATTTTACAAGATTGTTATTAAAATACCGTTAGAACCGTTAAAATAGGTTATCAAAGTAGAGTTTATTTAAGTAATTGTGATAATCTTCAACTTATTTTAGCCTGCCAAAATATTATTTTACAAGGTTGTTATTAATCTACTGAAGGTTATCAAAGTAGAGTTTATTTAACTAATTGTAACAATCTTATAGACTGAATTCAAATTGATAGCAATAAATAATGAAATTTAAAAAAAATTGTGTTAATTAAAAATAATAATGTAGGTACATATTATAATTATTTATTTATTTCTATTTCCATACATGCAGTTTACAGATATTTACAGTTTACATAACATACTCGTATATATTATATATTATATGTATATATTATTTTTTATGTGAATACTTTACAAGATTCCCAGCTGCTCCCGTCTAGAGCCAGTGAGACTATGGCATCCCCAATAGGGGTATGTCATCAGGTTGAAAATAGTGGGGAGGGGAAGTATATGGGGGAAGACGAAGGTGGGGAAGTACCCGGCTATTCTGATCTAGTCACCAAACCGGACTAAAGTCATTTCGGGCAACGTTTCAATTCTGAGTGGTGGTCTTACACCAGGGCGATACTTATAATATCTTCAACTATAGAACGAATCCGAATATCGCGGAATTTGATTCGCGGAATGTGACGTTTATCAATGCAGTTTAAATTCTATTAAGCTCGCGATTTAATTCAACAGTCTTTTTTATTTATTTTTTTGTTATTTCATTCAATCAGACTCCGGAAAAAGGGTATTAGGTATTAGAAGATGATATTAAACTTTTAAAAATCTATTGATGAAGTAGTTCCAGAACAGAAGATACATAAAATAAATAATAATAAATGATACAAAAAAGAACTACGCACAATGCAGCATGATAGAGATACATTTTACAAAAGAGCACGCCTTACTAATAATACTATGGATTGATATAACTACAAAAAAGCGAGAAACAAATACTTTAAAGAGATAAGAAGAACGCATAATGAGTACATAAAAAATAAAATTAATTCAGAAGAAGGGGATCCCAAAAAAAAATTGGAAAAGCATAAAAGAATTAGTACATGGCGAAAACAATGACGACATAAAAATTGTAAACTTCCCAAAAGAGATAAACGAAGAAAACATGGCTAATAGCTTTAATAAATATTTTATTGAAAGCATCACTCAAATCAACAAATTAATACCCAACATTGTTGCTAACCCCATAAATGAAAACAACGACTCAAACAAAGAATTACTGGTCTTCAGAAAAATAAATGCAGAATATTTATTTAAAGTCTTAAGTAAAATTAAATCAAAGAATATTTCAGATGGATTAACTATTAGTATAATAAGGGATGCTTTTCCAGTAATTGGATCTACTCTATTAAATATTATTAATGTGACGATTGAAGAAGGAAAATTTCCAAAGTCATGGAAACAATCTACCATTATACCGGTTCCAAAGGTTAAAAATACCAGAAAATGTGAAGAATTTCGACCAATCTACACCTTACCAAAATATGAGCAGATTCTTGGAGTGATAATAAAATAACAAATTTTACAATACCTAGATAAAAACAATATTTTATACGAAGAGCAATCCGGATTCAGAACTAATAACTCGTGTGAAATAGCATTAAACGTAATTGTCGAAGAATGGAAGGAAGGAATGACTAGTAATAAATTTATCTGAGCAATATTTTTGGATTTTCAAAGGGCATTCGAAACTATAGATCGAGAAATACTAATAAGAAAACTTAAAGAAATTGGTTTCTCATCTATAACCATTAAATTAATAAAAGAGTATTTGAAAGACAGAAAACAGGTAACAAAAATAAATAATCAATTTTCAAAACCAATGGAAAATAAATTAGGAGTAACGCAAGGAACGGTCCTTGGACCCCTATTATTCATACTCTATATTAATGACATGATGAAAATATTTTCAAAATGCAAAGTACGACTATTTGCCGATGATACACTTATATACTTAATTGGAGATAACTATGAAGAACTAATAAATATTTTAAATAATGAACTAGATGATGTATCAAGATGGCTAAAAATAAATAAGCTTAAATTAAATACCAAAAAAAAAACAAAATGTATGGTGATTGGATATAAGATGACATCCAGTGAAAGCAAAATTGATGGTGAAATTATTGAAAATGTTACTGAAATGAAATACTTAGGAGTTATATTAGATTCCAAAGTAAATATCAATAGATATGCCGAATACTCAAAAGAAAATTGGCAAAAAGATATCTTTTTTGGGAAGAATTCGGCCTAAAATTTCCAGAAAAACCGCCATCACCATTTACAATTCAATTATTGCTACACACTTTAACTACTGTTCAAGTATCCTTTTTCTGTGTAATGAAAGAGAACAGAATAAGTTTCAAATTCTCCAAAACAGAGCAATGAGAATAATACTCCAAAGAATTAGATTTTCAAAAATAATTAAAATGTTAGAGGAACTTAATTGGTTAACAGTGAAACAAATGCTGACCTTGAACACGTTGATATTTATTCACAAAATATTAAATAATATGTTACGAAAATACTTCTCAAATAAAATCGTATACAATAAGGACATTCACAAACATTACACAAGGACGTGCAAGGAAATAAGATTAAACAAAAAGGACAAAACGAATACGCAAAACAGTTTGCTGTACAAAGGAATTAAGTTATACAACACACTACCAGAAACTCTAAAGTCCTCACCAATTGAAAAGTTCAAAATGTATTGTAGGAGCTACATAAAAGAAGAAAAAATATAGTGAATTTGAAATATTATAATTAATTAGCTGCAATATGAAATATTATAATAAATTAGAAATTTGTAACCTTAAATGTACAAATTACTAAAATAAAATTAAAACAAAACAAATTATTTTTTTATCTTTCCAGTACTTCACTGTGAAGTATTAAATTATTTAATAACTTAGTTTTTCTTCGGAAACTGACAAAATGAAACAACAACAAAAAGCTCTCCGAATAGTCACGGTTTTCACTAGACTTCACCGTAAAATATATAATCTCTTTAAAATTATGTACCATTTTTCTCAAAACATTTTTAAACTCATCTGTAGAAATTCTCAGAAACATATCTTACTCGTACATTTGGGTAAGGATAAAACTTAAAACGTGATGTCCATTATGTGCAAAAGCGAATAGGTAGGTCTTACAAGTAAAGCTACCTATTAGTGATAAAAGCATTTACAAAAAATCCCCTCGGCTTTTTGGACCAAAGGGAGTGCCATGATTTATTAAAATCATATTTTTACGAGTATGTCAAACTACCTTTCCATCAGAGGATTTATAAATAAAATTATAAGCTCGACATAATCTTCCATCTTTCTTATTATTGTTTCCGTAATACGATTAGGAAAATCCTCTTTGAGACAAGTTTTGTCCAGTATTTTTGACGGTAGCTTTATTCTCGTTTTATTTTTTAAAGTCATAAAGAATGATACGAAAAGGTGATTGCGAATACTACCTAAATAAATAAAAAGTATTAAAAATAAACAAAGGATGTATTTTAATCATACTCAAAATATGTATATGAAATATCCCCTACAACGGTAAAGATATTGGTTTGGCAGAAATTGCGCGTTCAGAACACAACAACTTATCTATATATAGAAATCAAAATATCTATATATGTATATTAAAATCAAAATATGCTTGCTTATGTTTATGTAAGTTGTCTATGTATTGCTAAGTTAAGCACAGGAAATTTTTTAAACTTTCAAAATACCTTCTTTCCATCCCAGCAAATGTTTCTAGATTATTACAACCACATGAAAATACATTTGAAAAGTTTTTTAACCATTACAAAAACTCTTACGAAACTTTAAAAAATGTCATAATTTGAGAATGATATTTGGCACACCATCGATTGTTCAATCAAAATTCAATTTTCGAATAAACTCTTTAAATTAATTTACTTGAAGTACCTACTAAGTAAGTAAGAACGATAGATATTTTAAATAGGTACCTGTATTAGGTAACAAATTTGATTGGTTGTTCTTATAATATACAAACATGAATGTTTATGATATATGAAAAATTAAAATTTTAATTTTTTTTTTAAATTAAAATTTTGTACTGCGAGTGAATATATGTTGGCGGGACGGGGGAGCGGGAGAGGGCAAAGGGAAGGCGGGTAAGGTGGAGGGGGAACGCGTGAGGAGAAGGGCACAAAAGAGGGGAAGGGGCGGTGGAAGGGGAACGGGACGAATAGGAAAGGACACGCAGGGAGAAACAATTTCTTTATTAAGTGGCATTGCAACGCATGCCGGGAAATCGCTAGTTTTAAATATAAATCAGACATCAAGTGTTGGATCATCAGCCAAGACAGATTAACAACAAAGATTTTATCGAAACCAATTTATAAGTGCGCATTTTCAATCATTCGATGCTGATTTTCTTTTATTTTAAACGTAACATATTGTCATTAGGTATTTGTATACAACTCAGAATGAAACCAACTCAGAACCACCTCAGAAAGGTCATTAAGAGTTAGGTTAGGGTTAAGGGCTATTTTAAAATAATTTTTTTCATAGCTTTTAATGACTTTTCAAAGAGGTGTTGAGTTGACTTCATTCTGAGTTGGCATGGAACCGTTACAAACTGACCATGATATAAACTGCGCCTCCTCCAAATAGTATGCATTTCCAAAGGTTTAATGTTGATAGTATTTTATTTTAATGTAAATGTTATGTGTTGTTATTTGCATTTTTGTTATAAACTTCGCCTACACTAATAAGTATGCATTTCCAATGGTACAATGCTGATTCTCTTTTATTTTAAAATAACATTGTGTTGTTATTTGTATATTTGTTATAAACTGTGTCTGCTCTCAATACTCTCAATACAGGAGTTCCTAGTGAGATAGGCACATCACATCACCTATTGTAATAGAAATAACAAATGAACAATAAAAAAGTTATAATCTTTTAAAAAAGCTAGTGCTATAAAAAGTTTTAAAAAGTGCATCAAAATATTTTAAGGTAATTAAAAATAAATACATGAAATTTACAAAATATATTGTGTATGATCGAAAGGGTGACCGGCCAACTAATAATGGAACCACCTCAGAAAGGTCAATAAGAGTGATGAACCGATCAAAAGACGTTTATTTATTTGATAAAGTTTTGTATTATAAAAGTTTTCCCATATTTGGTGTAATATTAATATGGTGATTAAAATGTACTTGTACTGAGTTAATTTGATTTCCATCACATAATATGAATATTGTAATGATCAACCAGTAATACCACTAATAATAATTACCAATTAACAGCGATAATTATCAGAAGAGCGAATTGACAATTGCGGTTGCAAGAGATAATGTTTTTAAAAACTTACTCATTAATTTGCAATAATTATAATAAAGCTTGTTCAGGCTGAAATATTCTTGGCAAAATGATGTTTTAAAGAAACTTAATTGTTAATTCTAATAGAGCCCGGTTTTTAATCTGTTGTAATTAGAGCTCAAGAAAATTGATGTACTTATTGGTGCTGGTAGACGAGCAGGATAAATTGTCCATTATTGTCTATTGCCTGTCAAGTCTTGCCGGGAAAGGTGTTAGCCATCAATATTAGCGTGTTCCGGCAAGATTGTCGTAATGCGTAAGACAAATTCACAATACAAGAAAACGATCTCCTACAATAAAAGAATAACCGAGGTTATTAAATAATAGAAAGTAGAAGGTGAGAATCTTATTAGGGGCGTAGCCAGCTTCCAAGGTAGGGGGGGCAGCTTTATTTTTTATGGAGCTTACATGAAGGGAACAAGGAAGTAGTCATAATAATTTAGAAATATTTACATAAAAACTGACGTGAACCCGGCGTTGCTCGGGGTTATGTACAGGGCCGTCTTATGAAGGGCTCCATGGGCGTACTGAGTTCGGGGACCCCCTTTGAAAGCCGTAAACCTACAAAAAACAAGAACCACATGTTTTCAATAATTTTGTTGAAGGGGTTTATACAAGACAGAATCTTGATTTGAAGATATGTACCTATATACTCGTGTGATAATTTAAACGTTCAAAATAATTGTATATACTGCTCTTACCATTTTGAATCGTGAATAAAAGGACAATGAAAATATTCATTAGCATTTGGATAGGTCACATAAAAATTAAATGTATGTATACAGATTACAGGGTATTAAGGTACGTAGTTGACTTACTTTAACCAGTGATTCTTATTTGGAGTGTAAAATGTAACTGAAATTTTGTTCTCCGTTGACATTTTTTGTGTTTTTTATCTGTTGGTATTGCACAGTTGGGGTCGGGTGAGGAGTTGGGTAGTTACTCGACTGAGTGACCAGTGATGACATGTGGAAGAATTTTTTTTTTTGGTTTTGAAGAAAAAAAAATAAAAGAAGTCACTGGAGACCAAAATTTTATTTACAATTTTTACTCCAAATAACGTCAAGAATCACTGGTTAAAATAAGTCAAGTACGTCCCTTAACATCCTGTATATACATATTTTTAATAATTCGGGTACGCCTCATACGTCATACATATTGTCTGGTAATGTTATATTATCGTTAAAACAAAATTATTAAGTTCTAAAAGTATTTATTTATTTTATTTTTGTGGTAGCTATTTCGGCGTTCAAGGCCATTTTCAAACTGTGTGTATAACGATGAGTCATGCTTAGGGCCCGAATTTCAGTTGCATTATATATTAACATGAACTAACTAATATAACTCTATAACACTTTCAGTTAAGTTCTTTAAAAAATATGTTAGTTTTTGTAACGGACGTGTCGTCGTCCTTACAAGACTGTAAATTTATGAGGGCACCGGTGGCTGTGCACTCCTTCCCTTTTGTCTGCCAATGATGATGATGATGCTGGCCTCCCTACATCCAGTGGGTAGTGGCCCTGGATGCGCCTAGTTTCTGCCTGGGCCTGGTTGCCTTGGGAGTACCCAGAGTTAGGGCCGGCTGTAGCGGCAGGCACCAGGCACTCGTCCAGGCAGAACTTCAGCAGGAGGCAGCAGGAAGCAGGACTTCCAGTGGTAGGAAGTAATAAAAAACACTTTGTAGAGTAGAATTGAACTTGAACTGAACACAACATATTTATTGACAAATTTTCATAACATTTAAGGGGTACTTGTACCCGACAGCGTTCGGGCAGTGTTTTTATGAAAAAGTGGAGGGGTTTTCGTCCTCAGACCAAATGGTATAAATAGGGCGGTCATTATGTGGGCACCCTATTTTGCCGGTGTCACCGTTGAAGGCGGTCGCTTAAAATGTATTTTTTATAATAATTCTACAGAGTTAATTGTGTACATATGTGTTCGTTATTATACAGTAATCATGAAATAAACCAATTGTCTATTGCTAGATTTTTAGTTAGAGACGTTTAGCTCATTTTTGAGCTAAATCGCATAAAATATAACTTGATTTGCCGTTTGGCTGAATATCTGGTTATTTACAGTTACAATGTTATTTTTACGAGGTCTCCCGTAAGATGTGTTAATGAAACCTGTTTGTTTCACCATCTTACGGGGCACCCGGATTTTTAAAATCGGAAAAACGTATTTTTACCGAAATTTTTCTAAGTGTTTTTTGAGGGTCATTTATTGCCCTAGTTTGAGTAATTTAAGGGCTAGAGACTCAGGCTCTCTTTCCCTCGATGCCTTGTAGGACTGCGGAATGAAATCTCTTAGTTTCATTATCCTACAAGGATCGTAAGTTAAAATATTTAACAATATGTCAAAAAAAAGGAAACATAAAAAATACGTTTGAAATTATAAATTGACAAATGTCCCTGGTGGCAACCTGAGCATGATAGCGTTTATTTGTTGCACCGGGGGCATTGTACATGGTAAAATGAAACTTTTTTATTAATACAATATTACAATTAGAATAACTTTAAATTCTAATTGGAAAACAAACATAAAAATATTTTCAACGAAAAAGATCGCCGGCGGTACGGTACTAACGAGCTCAGTGGCCAAGCGGGATTTCTGGTTTTCGAGCGAAATCCCAAAAAAATGACCACTGAACTGTAGAGGATACCGCCAAGGATGTTTTTCGTTGAAAGAACATTTGAGGGTACGTAACACGTCGGTTACACTCCCCCCGTGCAGCTATGCTGTACTAGTCATCACGACGTGTAGTAGGATGAGCAGGTGAAGCTGCATCGGTAGACGCGGGCGGCAGGATCACAGCGAGCTTCACGGCAGGTCGGACGTAGACTCTGGTTCTCGGCAGGTCGAACGTAGACTCTGGTTCTCGTCTGGGTCCCGGCGGTCTTTACTTGGTCGTCTTCAGCAGGGATGGTGTCAAGGACTCGGCCGTGTGTCCGGCTGATGTGGGTCCATGACAACCATGACACGGGGTCCATGACAACCATGATGGGGTTGACGGACTCCCCCCGTGTGAGGAGCGCCACTTCCTTGATAGTGGCACTGCTGGAGCAGGACGGATTCGTCTTCTCTGCGCCGATGAGGAGCACCACGTCTATGACAGTGGCACTGCTGGGGCAGGACGGGCTCATCTTCACTGCGCCGATGAGGAGTACCACGTCTATGACAGTGGCACTGCTGGGGCAGGACGGGCTCGTCTTCACTGCGCCATTGAGGAGTACCACGTCCTTGACAGTGGCACTGCTTGGGCAGGACGGGCTCGTCTTCACTGCGCCATTGAGGAGCACCACGTCTATGGCAGTGGCACTGCTGGGGCAGGACGGGCTCGTCTTCACTGCGCCATTGAGGAGTACCACGTCCTTGACAGTGGCACTGCTGGGACAGGACGGGCTCGTCTTCACTGCGCCATTGAGGAGCACCACGTCTATGGCAGTGGCACTGCTGGGGCAGGACGGGCTCGTCTTCACTGCGCCATTGAGGAGTACCACGTCCTTGACAGTGGCACTGCTGGGACAGGACGGGCTCGTCTTCACTGCGCCATTGAGGAGCACCACGTCTATGGCAGTGGCACTGCTGGGGCAGGACGGGCTCGTCTTCACTGCGCCATTGAGGAGTACCACGTCCTTGACAGTGGCACTGCTGGGGCAGGGCGGGCTCGTCTTCGCTGCGCCGTTGAAGAGCACCACGTTCATGACAGTGATACTGCTGGGGCAGGACGGGCTCGTCTTCGCTGCGCCGTTGAGGAGCACCACGTCTTTGACAGTGGCACTGCTGGGGCAGGGCGGGCTCGTCTTCACTGCGCCTATGAGGAGCACCACGTCTATGACAGTGGTACTGCTGGGGCAGGACGGGCTCGTTGTTGCTGCGGGATGTGGTTGGTCATCCATCTGTGCTGGCGCTTGGTACCTTTGTCCAAGCAGTGGAGCGGATCCGGCAGCTGTTCTCTGCTGATCGACTGGCTGCCTCTGGTGGAGCAGAGGTGAGGGCGGCCCGGGACCAGAAGGTCCAGGCGGCAGTGAGGACCAATGCTCTGGCGGCGGAGCGGATCCGGCAGCTGTTGTCTGCTGGTCGGCTGGCTGCCTCTGGTGGAGCAGAGGTAAGGGCGGCCCGGGACCAGAAGGTCCAGGCGGCAGTGAGGACCACTGCTCTGGCAGTGGAGCGGATCCAGCAGCAGTTCTCTGCTGATCGGCTGGCTGCCTTTGATGGAGCAGAGGTGAGGGCGGCCCGGGACCAGAAGGTCCAGGCGGCAGTGAGGACCACTGCTCTGGCAGTGGAGCGGATCCAGCAGCAGTTCTCTGCTGATCGGCTGGCTGCCTTTGATGGAGCAGAGGTGAGGGCGGCCCGGGACCAGAAGGTCCTGGCGGCAGTAAGGACCACTGCTCTGGCAGCGAAGCGGATCCGGCAGCTGTTGTCTGCTGGTCGGCTGGCTGTCTTTGATGGAGCAGAGGTAAGGGCGGCCCGGGACCAGAAGGTCCAGGCGGCAGTGGGGACCACTGCTCTGGCAGCGGAGCGGATCCGGCAGCTGTTGTCTGCTGGTCGGCTGGCTGCCTCTGGTGGAGCGGAGGTAATGGCGGCCCAGGACCAGAAGGTCCGGGCGGTATCGTGGTTGGGTCCCTCTTGTAGTAAGGGGCCGGTGGCGCAGGGCCTCCTGGCCCTTGCTGCGCTGGTGATGCGTACCTCTGGTCCATCAGAGGTACAGGTCCAACAAGCTCATCGCGTACGGCTTCTCGTTGCCTCAGGTTGAGCAGAGGTACGGGCGGCACGGGGCTGGAAGGTCCAGGCTGCATACATCTTCCCTGGAGTCGCCAAGCTTCTTCTTGGCCTGGATCTTTGTGGTCAGTTGACTCCAGGATTGCATCAGGTTTGGAAGGCGCTGTAGTTGCGGCTTCTGGTGATGCGTACTTCTGGTTTTCCAGAGGTACAGGTCCAACAGGCATCTCACGTACAGCTTCTGGTTGCCTTGTATTGTGCAGAGGCAAGGGCGGTACGGGGCCGGAAGGTCCAGGTTGCAGCCATCCAAAGCTCCCATTGTAATGAGGGGGCTGCGGCGCGGGGCCTCCAGGCCCTGGCTGCGCCGGTGATGCGTACCTCTGGTTTACCAGAAGCACAGGTCCGACGGGCATCTCTCGTACGGCTTCTTGTTGCCTTGTAATATACAGAGGCAAGGGCGGTACGGGGCCGGAAGGTCCAGGTTGCAGCCATCCAAAGCTCCCATTGTAATGAGGGGGCTGCGGCACGGGGCCTCCAGGCCCTGGCTGCGCCGGTGATGCGTACCTCTGGTTTACCAGAAGCACAGGTCCGACGGGCATCTCTCGTACGGCTTCTTGTTGCCTTGTAATATACAGAGGCAAGGGCGGTACGGGGCCGGAAGGTCCAGGTTGCAGCCATCCAAAGCTCCCATTGTAATGAGGGGGCTGCGGCGCGGGGCCTCCAGGCCCTGGCTGCGCCGGTGATGCGTACCTCTGGTTTACCAGAAGCACAGGTCCGACGGGCATCTCTCGTACGGCTTCTTGTTGCCTTGAATTGTGCAGAGGCAAGGGCGGTACGGGGCCGGAAGGTCCAGGTTGCAGCCATCCAAAGCTCCCATTGTAATGAGGGGGCTGCGGCGCGGGGCCTCCAGGCCCTTGCTGCACCGGTGATGCGTACCTCTGGTTTACCAGAGGCACAGGTCCGACGGGCATCTCTCGTACGGCTTCTTGTTGCCTTGAATTGTGCAGAGGCAAGGGCGGTACGGGGCCAGAAGGTCCAGGTTGCAGCCATCCAAAGCTCCCATTGTAATGAGGGGGCTGCGCCGGTGATGCGTACCTCTGGTTTACCAGAAGCACAGGTCCGACGGGCATCTCTCGTACGGCTTCTTGTTGCCTTGAATTGTGCAGAGGCAAGGGCGGTACGGGGCCGGAAGGTCCAGGTTGCAGCCATCCAAAGCTCCCATTGTAATGAGGGGGCTGCGGCGCGGGGCCTCCAGGCCCTGGCTGCGCCGGTGATGCGTACCTCTGGTTTACAAGAGGCACAGGTCCAACGGGCATCTCTCGTACAGCTTCTTGTTGCCTTGTATTGTGCAGAGGCAAGGGCGGTACGGGGCCGGAAGGTCCAGGGTGCATCCATGATGCTTGTAGTTGCCAAGGTTCTCCTTGGTCCGGATGTCCATGGCTGGTTGGCTCCGAGGCAGTACTCGCTGCGACGAGTTGTGCCAGCCCTGCGGCACCGGGTTGTGCCAGCCCTGCAGTACTGGGTTGTGCCAGCCCTGCGGCGCCGGGTTGTGCGGGCCCTGTCGAATCTTTTGCCGGCAGGATCCCAGCACGGGGTTGTGCAGGCCCTGTCGCATCTTGTGCCGGCCCTACACGGGTTTGTAGTTGAAGGGCTGCATTCAGCCAATCAATACGTTTTTGTTGGCTGCGCAGCTGTCGTTGCAGCTGGCGCAGCGTGTCCTCAATAGATGTAGAGGGTGGTGTTCGCTCATTGTTGCTCTCTTCTGTGGAGCGTGCCATCTCAGTAGTAGAGCTTGGCGGGGGCACGAGCGTGGGCACTCGTGGCATCAGGCGTGGTGTCAGCCCTGGCATGAGACGCGGCATCAGGCGTGACATGGAATCAGGCGTGGCATCTAGGCGTGACGTCTGGTGTGGCATGTAGGCATAGCATCAGGCGTGGCATTAGCCCTGGCATGAGGCGTGGCATCAGGCGTGGCATTAGACGATACGTCAGGCATGGCACGTAATCCACGTAGCAGGCGTGACCTCGGGCGTGACGTCAGGCGTGGCATTCGGGCGTGCCGTCAGGCGTGGCGTGAGGCGTAGCTTCAGGCGTGATGTGACATCAGGCGTGGCATGAGGCGTGATGTCAGGCGTGGCACGTAGTCGTGGCTCAGGCGATACGTCAGGCATGGCATGTAGGCGTGGCATCAGACGTGGCATTAGCCCTGGCATGAGGCGTGACATCAGACGTGGCATTAGCCCTGGCATGAGGCGTGGCATCAGGCGTGGCATTTAGGCGTGATGTCAGGCGTGGCACGTAGGCGTGGCGTCAAGCATGGCATTCAGACGATACGTCAGGCGAAGGCTCAGGCATGGCATCCAGGCGTGGCGTCAGGCGTAGCATCAGGCGTGACCTCAGGCGTGGCTTCAGACGTGGCATTCAGGCGTGACGTCAGGCGTGGCGTGAGGCAGCTTCAGGCATGATGTGACATCAGGCGTGGCATCAGGCGTGGGCGTGGGGTGCAGCTGATCCGGCCCGAAGGACCACTTGTAACGGACGTGTCGTCGTCCTTACAAGACTGTAAATTTATGAGGGCACCGGTGGCTGTGCACTCCTTCCCTTTTGTCTGCCAATGATGATGATGATGCTGGCCTCCCTACATCCAGTGGGTAGTGGCCCTGGATGCGCCTAGTTTCTGCCTGGGCCTGGTTGCCTTGGGAGTACCCAGAGTTAGGGCCGGCTGTAGCGGCAGGCACCAGGCACTCGTCCAGGCAGAACTTCAGCAGGAGGCAGCAGGAAGCAGGACTTCCAGTGGTAGGAAGTAATAAAAAACACTTTGTAGAGTAGAATTGAACTTGAACTGAACACAACATATTTATTGACAAATTTTCATAACATTTAAGGGGTACTTGTACCCGACAGCGTTCGGGCAGTGTTTTTATGAAAAAGTGGAGGGGTTTTCGTCCTCAGACCAAATGGTATAAATAGGGCGGTCATTATGTGGGCACCCTATTTTGCCGGTGTCACCGTTGAAGGCGGTCGCTTAAAATGTATTTTTTATAATAATTCTACAGAGTTAATTGTGTACATATGTGTTCGTTATTATACAGTAATCATGAAATAAACCAATTGTCTATTGCTAGATTTTTAGTTAGAGACGTTTAGCTCATTTTTGAGCTAAATCGCATAAAATATAACTTGATTTGCCGTTTGGCTGAATATCTGGTTATTTACAGTTACAATGTTATTTTTACGAGGTCTCCCGTAAGATGTGTTAATGAAACCTGTTTGTTTCACCATCTTACGGGGCACCCGGATTTTTAAAATCGGAAAAACGTATTTTTACCGAAATTTTTCTAAGTGTTTTTTGAGGGTCATTTATTGCCCTAGTTTGAGTAATTTAAGGGCTAGAGACTCAGGCTCTCTTTCCCTCGATGCCTTGTAGGACTGCGGAATGAAATCTCTTAGTTTCATTATCCTACAAGGATCGTAAGTTAAAATATTTAACAATATGTCAAAAAAAAGGAAACATAAAAAATACGTTTGAAATTATAAATTGACAAATGTCCCTGGTGGCAACCTGAGCATGATAGCGTTTATTTGTTGCACCGGGGGCATTGTACATGGTAAAATGAAACTTTTTTATTAATACAATATTACAATTAGAATAACTTTAAATTCTAATTGGAAAACAAACATAAAAATATTTTCAACGAAAAAGATCGCCGGCGGTACGGTACTAACGAGCTCAGTGGCCAAGCGGGATTTCTGGTTTTCGAGCGAAATCCCAAAAAAATGACCACTGAACTGTAGAGGATACCGCCAAGGATGTTTTTCGTTGAAAGAACATTTGAGGGTACGTAACACGTCGGTTACAGTTTTGAAGATAATATATGTGCATTTGAAATTGATTAAAAAGACATTTTGTTCGGTTAATTAACGTCTTATATCTATGAAAAAATTCAAAAAAAAATCTTTAAATGCAACTTAAGCATTTGTTAAGTATTTATTAAATCGAATATCTACAGCACTGACAGAGGTTGGGTTAGGTTAGGTTAGGTTAGGTTAGGTGCTCAGCTGCCCTCTGTAGATATTAGTCCCACCTACGCTCCCTAGATATTCGTCACCACTGGGACCGTCATAGATATTTTTCCGACCTTAGCTCTGTAGATATCAGTCTTCACTCTGAAGCACATAGTTATTTGTCCAACATATGAGCTGTAGATATTAGTCCGACATACAGGCTGTAGATATTAGTATCTTGAGTCTACCTGAGTAGGCTGGTATATATACTGAAATACCGGCCCTTAGTAAATTCAAATTGGCCCAACCACCCAATCAACGTGGTTTAAACCCAATCACGTGGTTGGTGACGTGATTTAAAAACTCGCAGTCAAAAAACTGAAACATTCCATTTTGATATTCTATTGAAAACGCCAGAGACGCAGATTAACGCGGTATCTCAATTAATGGATTACTGAGCGTAGTGAAGTTCTTTTTTATCTCGACCATTTGGCATTTTATTTGTCCGTAAATGTATTTTTTTCATTCCGGTTCCGGTTCAACGAGTGGTTGACGATTCAAATTGGAATAAACAATAATGGTACCTACCGGTCTACAGAATGTTTGAAAAATGAATTGTCATTAATATGGTGACATATCAATGACAATTCATTATTATTCCTGTAATATATTATAATTAAGTTTAGTATGAAGGCATTTAAGTACCTCCTTACAAATCTTTCAAATGTAAATAAATTCAGAGGAAATTTTGGGTTAGATTTATAAGAGAAAATTGAATTATATTTTTTGGGCGCGAAATCTAGTTACTATTCACAGAACTTATAGTTATTGATATAATACAAGCAGACGCCTCGTTTTAATACTTCTTTCATCAACTAATAAGTTCTTTCATCGTTGGTCTGATACTACTGCAACATCATCTGTGTTTATAAAAATGTTCAGCTACTCGTGTGTCCGTGTGGTAGTGGTAATGCTAAACTCTCCCCCGAGCATTCTCGGGAGGGAAAACGCAGGACGCATCTGGCGGACGGGGCTAGAAGCTGCCGCACACGATTACGGGCAAACTTGGAGGTTATTGGTTGGGAGTTGGGAGTTGGGAGCGATCAACTATTGAGTTCGCCGCAAAGACAAGGAGAACCATTCTGGCGGGAGGGGGCGGGGCACACGACCTGACAGCTTTTAGCTCCGTTGGCTGCACTGGATAAAGGTACCCACAGACTGCAGACAGCGCTGCTGCTACGTGAACTTTCACAGGAATTCAGGCGAGTAACTACGGGAATTCAAAAGAAAAGAGCAAGAGTTCATTTTGTGTTTGGCGCAAATTGAATCTGTTTCTCCATTAAAGGAACGCTTCTTGTGTGGGTGTTTATGGGATGGTACCTAAGTGCCCACATTCTGAAGAAGGCGGGTAGATAGGTACATAACTAAATAAGTTGGTCTGTTATTTTTTGCTACATTCCTTCAGAACTTTTTGTGAATTGTAAAAATAAAAGAGCACTAGTTAATTGTTGATTTAGTACAAAAATTTAAGTTTTAAAGATTAAACAAC
Source organism: Limnephilus lunatus (assembly GCA_917563855.2). Taxonomy (NCBI): domain Eukaryota; kingdom Metazoa; phylum Arthropoda; class Insecta; order Trichoptera; family Limnephilidae; genus Limnephilus; species Limnephilus lunatus. Next base: position 63,336,187 of record OU830597.1, on the reverse strand, counting down.
GCTTCTTGCGTGGGTGCCAATATAATATTTTAAAACAGCTTCATACGAAAGAGGAACTATCGAATATTTTAAGCATATTTTTGCTGCTTTTGAAAGGTTTTCCTAACATTTTCCAAAAATAGGTGTGTAGAAATGTATTAGATTTCCAAACAGGCTCTTGAGCTTTCAAGCTCATTGGATATGGTGCAAATTAGAACAACCTGGCAACAAATTGGAAATATCTAATGATAATGAAAATTGTGATTTAAAAACATCAGCCAACATAAACATTAATAAATATTAAATAACAAAATGATTGCGAATAATTTTCACCCTGTTTTTTCAACAATATTGTTTATTTACCAGAATCTCTGCCTTGCCCATTTTAACATTATCAAGGACTCTCTGAAAGCTAGAGAAAAATGTTTACCAATAATTGAATAGAATTTCGACTGCGAAAACATGCGTGGCATTTAAATCGGATGGGACCTGTTGGGACTTGGGATCACCCGACACTCCTCGCTACTTCCCGCACTTTTCTTTATGCTATTAGGCCCTCTGTGGGTTTCAGCTAAAAGCTCCCTAGTCACTGCTTTCTGCTTACTGCCCTCTACTCTCAAGTCTCTATTATCAGCTCACTAGGCTGGGCCATTGAGGGTAAAATTCATAATCTGCTCGTTCGTAAATGGCGGTCATATAATTATTTTAGGAAAAACCTTTTTTACAAGTTATGCCGTAAGATATTAAGATGAAATATTGGTTTGCATCAGTAAATACGCAATATGAATATGAATAATAGTTGTTCGTATAAAAACCCAATCCTTTGAAGAATGTCGTACAAAAACCATATTGTACCAATGATTCAATTCGGTTTCAAGCCAATTGATCCGCTGACAATTTCCCCCCGACAGTTGATCCCCTACAGTTGATCCATCGACAATTGATCCCCCGACAATTGATCCCTCGGACAGTTGATCCATTAAAAGATTATTTAAAAGAGGATATACGGCCATACAGTCAAAGTCGAGATACTTATATCTGCAGGCATCTTGAGTAAAAAATCAAATATTTTTACTAACAATAATTCCGACTCCCCGAAGAAGTTAAAATAATGCAATATTGTACCGGTGATTCAATCCGGTTCCGTGACAATTGATCCAGCGACAATTGCCCTCCTGACAGTTGGCCCGTCGACAGTTGATCCTCCCAACCGTTGATCCCCCTGACCGTTGATCCCCCCGACAGTTGACCCCTAACAGTTGATGCCCTGACCGTTGATCCCCCGACAGTTGATCCCCCCGACCGTTGATCCCCCCGACAGTGGATCCCCCCGACCGTTGACCCCGCAGACCTTTGATCCCCCAACAGTTGATCCCCCGAGCTTTGATCCCCCGATCATTGATCCCCGACAGTTAATCCCCTGACAGTTGATCCCCCCGACAGTTGATCCGGCCTGATTTGTTGATTCCTCAGATAGTTGATCCCCTAAAAGATTATTTTTGCAACTAAGTATTTAAAGAGGATATACGGCTGTACAACCAAAGTCGATATACTTATATCTGCAGGCATCTTGAGTGAAAATCAAATATTTTTACTAACAAAAGAAGCATGCGAGTCAAAATTATGCTTAAAAAAATATTTGATTTTTACTCAAGACGCCTGCAGATATAAATAAATCGACTTTGGTTCGACGGCCGTATATCCTCTTCGCATTACTTGAAGAAATAATCTTTTAATTACTATCCGAGGGATCAGCCGGATTAACTGTCAGGGGGATCAACTATCGGGGGGATCAACTGTGGGTGAGTTTAACCGTCGGCGGTCCAATTGTCGGTGGTCCAATTGTTGCCGGATCATTTGTCGGGTCACCATTCAATCCGATATTGTATCCGCATGATCCACTTTCTTAGAAGAAATTTGTTTTGAGTATTTACGGGCGCATTTTACAACATAACTTGTAGATTAGATGTAGATTAACCATCTAAAACATTCAATAAGGAAGTTGAGTGAAAAATATTTTGACTTATAAAAAATATGTTCATGTAGATCAAAAAATATCGATTCTAAATATATAAATATATTTCTATATTGTTATTCTTAGAATTAATTAAACCTTCTTAAAAATCCATCAAAAAGCTACGAACTAAAAACGCTTCATGAATGGTCGAAAGAATTCTGACGTCATTGGAACCTCAGTTTGTATAAAGAGCGGATCACCGAAATGTCTACGGTGCATCTCTTTCTATTACACGAGAGATGGTTTGTGTATGATGAGAGAGGTGTATAGGCCAAACGTCGTTTACTTATGGGCCAAACGGTTTTGCATTCTATCCCCTAAAAGTCTTTTTAAGTTTAGTAATGGGTGGTTTGGTATATTTAATGGTTTATAAACAAAGTTTATGTAATGCAAAATCTGTTTAAAAAACCACATACCATGTCAGAAATCGGATATATTCAAGGCCAGTCCGACTACCTACAAATCGTTGATTCTGACATGTTGATTTTATATTTAAACAAGATAATACTGACCACATAAGTGCTGAAATTTGTGGAGTTAAAGCTTCCAAGTAAATACATCAAATTATTAATTGTGTTCATTTGTATGTTACAATAAGAATAATACATTTTTTCAGTATATATAATAATAATTACGTATTCTCTACTCATCTGACATCTGATGTTTCGCCGTAAACCTCACTAGTTTTGTGCAAGTATATTAAATTTATTGATTGCGCAGAAAAGTCTCACAGTGAACTGCGCTGTAAACCGTTATCTTACTTTCGGTCTTTACTTTTTTGCGCGGCGGCCTGAATTGGCGGGTGATACTTCAACCAACGGCGATCGGCCAGCGATGGTAATACCGTGTTTGTGAAGAGTTTTGGCGCGAGAAACAAAAATTCTACCTTTAAATATTAATTTAACCATGAAAACTTGATCAATTTTCTTTTTTTAAAATAACATCAATTCTGATAGACGGTTAACATTGATAAAAAAAATTACTGGAATTCCTTATTGAAGAATTTAAAAAATCTCCATACAAAATGCCCAAGCGACGGAGTTTTCTCAGTTCAAATGACGTCACACCCACACCCCGCTTCTTACCGCTCGGATCCGCTCGTTTTGGCGGGCTTAATAAAATTTAAACTTTGAGAATTAATTTTACTATGAAAACGAACTTTAAAAAAAAAAAAAAAATACCAGTATTTAAGTTTGAATGCGAACATTGATAAAAAAAAATAAAAAAAATGGACTCAACTTCCTTATTGTTGTATTACTTCACAAAAATGGAGATAAATCTGCGATTCAAAATTACCGGCTGATATCTTTGGTCAATTCTGTCTCAAAAATTATAGAGAAAATTCTCAAAAACCGTCTTAACCTCTACCTTGAAGATAATAACATTCTTTTTGAGAGACAATATGGCTTCCGGCCGGGTTTAGGTACCGAAAATGCCATTGGCAATCTTAATAAAGTCATTTCTAATAACATCGATCGTGGAATTAAAAGCATCGCGCTCTTTCTGGATCTGGCTAAAGCTTTTGATACCATCTCGCACAAAATCCTTATGAAAAACTACAGATAATTGGTATACAGGGGCAGTTACTTAAATGGTTGGGAAGCTATCTAGAAAATCGGAGCCAAAGAGTTAATATTAGTAGTACTCTAAGCGATCCAGCCAATATCAATTTTAGTGTACCACAAGTAAGTACTTTAGGACCGATATTGTTTAATACCTATATCAATGACCTTTGCAACAGTAACCTTGCCGATTATATCATCACTTTTGCTGACGATACGGTATTAATATTTGAGGGCATAAACTGGTACGAAGCGCATAGAAAAGCAGAAATTGGAATAAACAATGTCAAACATTGGCTAGACTATAGTCTTGTATAAAAATTTATACGTTTTAGTGCAACACAAGCGGGACAACCCAAGGTAATACTAAATATTACTATTCACATCTGCAATGAAACGAACACTTGTACTTGCAATAACCTAGAATGCGTGGATAGTTTAAAATATCTAGGGATCACCATTGATAAATATCTGAGATGGGAAGAGCACATTAACTCAACTGCCTCAAAAGTCAGAAAACTTCTCACCTTTTTATTACCATCAGAAATATTCTCTCTGTAAAGGAAATGAAATCAATATACTATGCCGTGTGTAATTCTTTACTCGAATATGCATCCCTAGGATGGGGTGGATGTGCCAAAACAATATTAGACTCCCTGGCTAAAGCACAGAAATCTCTAGTAAGAGTCATCCTTGAAAAACCATTCAGGTACCCCAGTGACGCATTATTCACGGAATTAAAAGTTCTTGATGTTAGACAATTGTATTTTAGAAAGATTGTATTACATGCTCAAAAACAACGTCAGCACTTCCCTTCCATTGATCACCTTCACGAAACCCGACATCCAAGGAACAATCCAATAGTCCCAATAAAAACCACGACGTCCCTTTAGCAACGGCAATTTTCGTACTTAGGACCTAAAGTATTTAATATCATTCCTAATGCTTGGAAATCGAAAAGTACAAATGTTTTGCGCAAATTGATCAACGACTGGCTTCTTGATTTAGGGAGTGTCAAAAGCGAAGATATGTTGACCAATAGATAGTCGAAAATTAAAAAAAAAAAAAAAAAACACACACACACACTCATACATAATTTGTTAGAGTCCATATAATACAAAAACACATATGTATTTATCACTCCAGAACATAATTGTCTATTCTTTATTAATTTATGAGATCGATTATTTTCTAATCCCCCATCTAGATTATAAACTTGTATCACTACGCTTCCCATTTTCCATTTTCCAAAACATTCACATTTAACATACGCATTCTTCATTTTTTCTCTTCACTTTGGTATTCTTTTTCTCATAAGTACAAAATTGTGTATTTATCTAAAGCTTATACGATAATAAGAAACTCCAGTGAAAAATATTATGGCTTTAAAAAAATATGTTCATGTAGACCAATAAATGCTGATTCTGAATATATAACTTTTATTTGATAATATTAAATGTACAGTTTTTAAAAAAATATTAATATTCTCGTTAAAACACAGCGTCAGGTTGGTATGCTGTGTAATGCTGTGTGGTGACGTCACGATGGAAGATTCACCTGGTGATGGCATTTTGAAATGTATGAGGCAAGCCGTTCAAACACAACATTTCGTGTTTTTTATTTGGTTTATTTACATACTGTTAGTAGAGATTTAGACATATAGTTGTTGTGTATTATTTAGGCCTTCACAAATAAAAATTATGATATTTCCAGGATAATGTTTTTCAAATATATTACGGACTATGTACCTAAGTGCTGAATTTCGTGGGATAAAAGTTGGTTAGTAAATAAATCATCTTATTAGTTGTTTTTGAAAGTCGTTGTAAGCTGTAAAAAAATTTTTTTATCATTTTCAGTAAATGTGGCCTATTTGAGGTTAAAGTCGAGTCAATTTTGACATTTTGTTTATCTACCTTAACATCGATCGTATTTTCGAATTGGTTTATTATCAAGGGCTTTTTACACAAGTCATGATCAGTGTATTATAAATACCAGTGTTTCTGTATGTGTTATACATAATACAATGTATTATGTTAAAGCAAAAGTCACACCTGAACACAAAATTCTACGGCTTACGATGTCATTTGCAGTCATTTGTATTTGCAATAAAAAAGATGATTAATTGTTATTGTATTGCACTTTGGTACAATACAATAACAGTAGCGATGAGATGTCGACATTTTACCTAATGTTTTTTTCTATATTAAAAGCAGTTAATCGTGAAGAAAAAACGCCTCGACTTGTCACACCTAAAGTCATTCGGCTATCGATTTTTCAATATAAAATGAGTAAAATGACAGCACCTGTTGAAAGTGAATAAAACTATCGATGACGTGATGACGTCACCTAATGCACCATAGATATGATACCCTTGAAAAATCAAATTTTTGAAAATTATTTTAAATATTTTAAAACTAACTCTAAAAATAAAAATAAATATGCAGGTATAGAAGGTCATTAAAAAAATTGGACTGGAGTTCTCTATTCTCATAAGTACAAAATTGTGTATTTATCTAAAACTTATATGAGGAATTCAATTGTAACACTTTTTTCCTTCTTTAAATAATATGTTATATACTTAAACAATGTAGGATAAAATTTATGATATGAACTAAATTTGTCAATTTGACTGGCCTAAAACAGGATCCATTCCTAGTTGGCTAGTCAAAGTTTCCACATATGTTTAATTGTATAATTTTTATCTGAAATAAATTTATTATTATTAGATAGAGTTTTTTTCCTAAAATAATTAAATTATCGCCATCTATGATGAATTATTTTAGATTTGCCCTCAAGACACAATGGTTTTTCTTTAATTCTCTTGCGGTCTCAAAGTGGTTTGTGACTATTTATTTTAGATTATAACCTTATTACTTCTCCGCACAGAGATCTGAAAATGGGGCAATTAGTAATTTTGTGAGAAAACTTGTGAATGAATTAGTTTTTGTATTGGTCATATTAACGTTTCAACAATTGAATAACTTGAGTGTGATATTTTCATTTTCCACATAGCAACTCTTTGTGAAAAAAAACTCTTGCAGCCGCCGCGCCGCGCCGGCTGCCGTCGAAAGTTGCACTTAAAAATGCATTTTAATGTAGGTAGGTACCGTCTGAAAAGGACATCCTAAAATTTGAACAATTTGGGAATGTGTTGATGTTTCAGGTTTGATCTTGCATTGTCCGTAAATGATTAAACTTGGGACAGGCAAATGAAAATTGCTTTGAAAACTTTGGCCTCTGATATCGGGTCGTAACCAGCAGGATTTTTTTTTGCCTTAACAGTACCTACCTAAAGCCTACAATATACGACATCTTTTTTCATGGTTCAGCATGGTTCATGTGTTTTTTGCAGTGATGAGAATTGAAATCGTAGAATGAAAATAGCGATCGCGTAAAGCGAAAAATGTTGACTTTGGTATCTAATTGGAATCGGGCTGAAAAAAGAGATGGTGTAAAACATACGAATGAGCAAATTTTGAGACCCCTGACTTGTCCAAACTCTAGAAAAACTTTGACGGCCCGGCCTACTGGCTCATTCGAGAGTTTAACCGAAGAAAGCATAATAAATCGCGAAGGCGACGGGCCGACGAATTTGGGAGAGTGAAAATTCGTGACTCCACGTTGGCAGCAAATTGCCGCCAGATAGACTTAATTGGTTTACCTTCCAGCCTGCAAACACCGTCCTATTACTTGGCCCACCAACCGAACCCGGATATAGGTTACGTAGATGCGCCCCGCGGCATCAAAATTACCTTTTAAAGGTGACATAACTTCAGTTTATGACGTTGTGGTATTCTATTCTATTTTTGTATACTATTAAGTACAAGTTGTTGAGTAAACTAGTAGAATTAATGAAGTGTACATTTTTTCACCGAGGAGAAATAATGCAATGTTAAAATGGAGAAAGGCACTTTTCGTCTAAACGGGCTGCCCATAATAAGCCCCAAGAATTCAAGAATTCCTAGATAGGAAAGAGTAGACTTGAATTAAGACTAGAAATAATTGAGTTTGTTTATGAACAAAACTATTTATCATATTCAAATTGCGTATGTTTTGGGCGCAAACAATGAATTAATCTTAACATTTTAAAGCATAACTTTCAAAATGTGCTTTTTCCTTCTATGAAAGAGCAGATAATGAATTCTGAAGGGTAGATATATTAACCTTGGCGCTTTCCCAAATTAATATCTATTATATTAATACTACTAAAATGTATAAATATATAATATACTTAGCAGATGCTTGCTACCTGGCTTTTCCCGAGTTTCGACATACTTTTTTTTATGGAACAACTAATAAATTATAATTAGGTATAGCGCTATTTTCGTGAGAAAATCACCTCAAGGGCGCTTTTTCTTATCTGTTTCTTTTATATACTACACAGTATTAGACAATATATCTAGATTATGCTTAGGCAGTTTATCAAGTTCCTATCTTTATAATATTAGGTTAAAAAAAAAAAAAGTTAATAATTATTTAGGCATGATGTGAACATTTGCTATTGGTTTATAACCTAATTATTATAATTTATTGTTTTCTTTAATGCATGTAATATTATTAATCTGTAAATGTTCCTAATAACATAAAATAAAAAAATAAATAAAAATAAAGGGTGCTTGATTCCTGAGCTTATTTGGAGTAATAAATGTAGATGTCATTTTGCTGTCCGATGAAATTTTTTTCTGTTAAAAACAAAAAATATATTTTTCAATCACACTTGGCTACTGATCCCATTTCTGCGACAGTTACCGTGCTGCTATAACGATAAGCGACGCTTACCTGGTAACCAGCTAGTCTATAAACCCGCTATTCTCCTGACTACTCAGTTGCGTGATGGAAAAATATTTTTTATGTTTTTAATGGAAAAAATTCTCAAATCCTAAAAATCCTAAAATCCTTCGGGTACGTGCTGTTACACCCTGTATGCTTATGACCACCTTTCAAAAACAATATTTGCGTATTGTCTCGTTTTTTGGCAATTTATTGAAATTCTAAAGCACCATAGCTTAGAATGGAAATTACGTTGCGACATAAAAGTAATATCGGTAAACTGAAAAATCCAAACAGTAGAAGTGTGCCAATTTCATTATGCCGGAGCACACCGGTTGAGAGTTTTGCTGCTTCAGCATACACATTTTTTGGTATTATATTTATTAAGATTACAGTTTGCCAGACATGTTATCACTCTTTGTATTAAAATGGCTATGTGTACATAAACTTATTTGTGGAAATGTTGTTTCTATTTGCGATGTCGGAAAGAAAAAATTGGAGAGATTCATTAATTTATTATATTAGCTCTGTGGCTAGATTCCTAGATGTTTAAATAAATTTATTACCACTTTTTAAAATCAAATACGCGTTGCCTTAAAAATGTACCCAATACGTCGATACGTGCTGTTATGCTTCATTTCCGTTTCATCCGGATTACAAATCACAACGGGGATATAGAAGTTTCACTTAAAAATCTGTGATGAGGCGGTTACGACTATTCATGGTTGTACATATTGTAGGGTGCAACTCCTTCTGGAGGTTTTATATCGCTGGCGCCACCCAGTTGGGCCCGCCAACCCATTCGAGTGGAAAATGCGAACTGATTGGAAGCAGAAAAACAAACAACAGTCGACTGTGAAGTCGCCGGGAATGTTGCCGCGTCTACGGAAAGTCGTTGCACTCGAGCGGGACACGTACAAGGATGCTGCTATTATTTGTGAAATCGAGCAACGAAGTAAATAGAATTACGGCCCCGCTACTGTGAATACCGCTACACAGAAGACAAGCGGAGATAACAACTTGGGATTTCCTAAAAGTCGCTACAAGCCGGGACCATCACCATATTTACATAATATATTATTATTAACTCGATGACTCGGAGAACATCATTTCCCTGTTGTTAAATATTCATGTTTTCTCCAACATTTACCTCTCCACCCAACGAAAGCCTCTCTCTCCCTCTTTCTTCCTTAAATAAATTTGATCGTTTGAAAAATATTGTGTCTCTGTCGGATTAAAATGAAACTATTGTGCATTATAATTAATACGTTTTTTTTACATTAGCTCCACACAGGAGGCCCAGGACAAATCTCACCCCATGAACCCAGGCACCCCTACTAAGTCACCAAACGTAGCGAACCACGTGGAGTGACCTATGGCAAAAGTGTTGGTTACCCAATAAGTGGTTGCCGGGGCGGCGGTACCCGTACCCGCCTCCCCAATCTATTTGTAATTGTCGTTTGAACTATCTAACTAGGTACCTAATCTTTAAAGTAACTTTTCTGATTTATTCAATTTTTTTTTTAATCTGTCTTTTTTTGCTTACATACAGTATTGATTGATTTCATAAATTAGAAGAGCGTATATATATATATATATATATATATATATATATATATATATATATATATATATATATAACCAGAGAAAACCAGAAATATGTTATTTTTAAATCAGTGTTTGGACGTATTGACTCTTTTCTACAAAAAAATATGAATTGATTTCGAAAGATTGTTTTTTTATCTAGTAAACGTATGTTTTAAATTATTTTGAGAAAAAATGTTTATTTTTAGTATAATAAGGTTATACCATAGGTCTTTGGCAGATTTGTTAAATTTTCAAAAAAGATTTTGTATTATATAACGCCCATTTCAAATCATATGCAGTAAAATAAATCAATACATTATCTGGTAAACGTATGTTACAGAATTTTAATTTTAGTTTAAATAAAATCATTAAAAATGTATACGTACATGATTTCTTGACGAAAATTGGTCCGTTTGTGTATTTATTTGCGCACTTACAAACTAATATATTTCAAATTTTTTTTACATTCTTATTTTGCTCAGACATTATTGAAAAATGATAAATACTTACAAAAAGGACATAATTTTAATAGTTTTACCAACACGCCTTTCAGCATTTTTGGATGTAGGTATAAGTTAAAGCAAATTTGAAATGAAATAAAATCGATTATGAGTTATAATTTTAAAAAGCTGGTACGGAGAGTATTTAATCTTTCTCATTGGAACCGCCCTGTACAATCGTAAGAACATCTTTCGACGAAATGTGGATTTTCGGCCGCTGGCTGGTTAAACGCAGTCATTTATTAGACAGTACGTATTAGCACTGCACTTAAAATGGAACCTGTACCATATAAAAATATATTGGGTAGATGTAAATAGTTTTTTCATGTTATATATCCGACAGATCCAGTGTGACACTTTTCAGGCCGTCAAAACAGTTAGATACTAACAAACCAAATATTGTATTTACCACTAATGGCGAGCCCCCTCGCTGTAAAGTTAAAGTTTTTTACATTATCTCCAAACAATCTGAACATAATTTTCTTCGAGGCTGGTCGTCTTTGAAGATGTAGGTTATTTTTTTAAAGAAAGATGCTGTGTGGAGGGTGTTTTTAAGGAAGAGAGCAAGTTCGGAGAAGTGAAAAGGTATCAGGGTGGGTAGGTATCCGGAAGTTAGTGTTGCAAGACGATGGGTTGTGAGTCCTGCTGGAGAGGTGAAAAGGTCTTCCTGTTATGTTACTAAACGATAGCGAAGGTAACTACCTAATCGAATTTTCCTTTCAATAAGTTTTTCAGCGGAAAACTTTAGTTTTTCTTCAAAGATTTGAATCAGCCGCTCAAATAATAAGCTTTTGTTCAAATTATTATATTATTCTTTAAAAGACGGAAAATCATAATTCGTCCTTAATTGGAGAAAAAAATACTTTTTCATTGCAGCTTTTTTGTTGAGATCAATGTTTGATGCATTTTAAAGGTGTCCGTTTTATAAATGACCAAAAGTTTCTCGACTAAATTTTGTCTCTCCGAACATAAAAAATTAAAAGCATTGATTTAACCTTGAAACTAGCAAAATTTTTGCCTGCGGCGCATTCTTTGCATTAGTTTGTACTTGTAGTTTCGGCACCTAAAATAACGTGATTATATTATTATACATAAATGAAACAATGTTGCTTTGTTTGAACTACTTGTATATTTGTTTGAAGCCGACCGGTTTCGGAACGACCGTTCCTTCCTCAGGGCAAACATATACCTACTGATTTGACAGTTACAAAATAGTGGGTGGGTACAATATATTGGTTACAATAGTCGGCTTCAAACAAATATACAAGTGGTTCAAACAAAGTAACATTGTTTCATTTATCTATAATGGATTACCACAAAGTTATAGCTACCTACATTCAAACGTATATTATTATAATTTTTATACAGGTTTAGTAATAATGTTTCAAGCATAGGAATTAACAAAAAAATATTTTGTAATTCTTAGAAAAGATTATATTTATTGTATGCAAATAAATATTATTACAAACGGACATTAATGTAAAAACACCTCATGTTGTTTGCTTTTGACACTGTTTTCGGTTGATCTCAACCTTCATCGGGACATAGATATAAACTGATAAAACAAAGTAATCCGTACAGCCCTGGGCGCCCCAAAGTGGTTGAGGGTGTCTCAACTCCACAAGGACTCAAAAGTCCCATTTTTAAAAACCACATCTTAGGGACTGTCCGCACAGCGATATTTTATTCGTGTGGAAATAAATCCGCCTTCAATTTGCATCAAACCGCAGATTTTTTCGCGCGATATTTTTACTGCCAGTGCGGATAGCCCTATAAGATTCCATGTGTCACAGAATTTTGCGAAAAAAAACGCGCGGTGAAATATCGCTGTGCGGACAGTCCCTTAAGTATCGCGGAAACCTTTCACCCATGATAATCCGTCTATCAACTGCCTCACCCGGTACGACGCAAACGAAATTACGAAACATAAAAAACCTAAACAAATCCTCCGTAAAGATCCTCCCCCCATATTGCAGCCATGTCTCCCCTTGCAAATAATTAATTAATTAAAACACCATAAATTATTTAGTTCTACAAACAATGAAAATTAAACTCATGATGAAAGAGAAAGGGTTTTTTTGTCACGGAGCTCTGTATGCCAGTATGTTAAAAGTTAATGTCCTGATAAAAATTGAGACCAACAGAAACCGTTTATAAATAAATAAAGTGGTTTTAAAGAAATAACGTTTTTCATTTGTAAAAAAGATTAGGTACTCAAAACACTTTTTGCAGCTGAGCGTGAGCAGTGGCATCTAGCGGTCATTTGTTGTACTATGATGACAATGTCTATGTGCCTTGGGGTGGAGAGATGTTTTGTTTTGGTCTGCTGAGTGCTAGGTATTTTTGTGTTAAAACTTTGGATATAATAATAATTTTATATGATATACCTAATAGTTATTTTACGTATTATTTTGGTATTCTACCTCGAAAAAGTCGTTTTACCTCTGCTGTGAACGTTAACAGGAATGACAGGCGAGTTATTTTACTATGAAAAAAAATCATAAAAAATATATAAATAAAATATAATAGGCTCCCCCACACGCACGCTTCGGAGCGACTGAGTCCCGCGCCACTTAAGGCCGCGCCGCCGCGCAGAAAAGTGAGAAAAGTAGAGACCGATAGATTAACAGCGCAGTTCACCGTGAGACTTTTCTGCGCGGCGGCCTGAAGTGGCGCGGGACTCGGTCGCTCCGAAGTGTGCGTGTGGATGGCGCTATTGTTTCATAGTGCTTTAGCAGTGCTTTCACAGTGCTTTCACACAAACGAAGTATTGAATTCCATAAGTCTAAACATAAACTTTATATTATATTATTATATGTAATATAAAAAATATAAAAATATTATGTAATTATAATATATATTTTATGCTTGCCATTCAAGATAGAGTCATTAAAATAGAAGGCTTTATGCTTGCCAATCAAGATAGAGTCATTAATACTAAAAATTATAGGAAGCATATCATCAAAGATGCAAATCAAATTGATGATTTATGTAGAAAATGTTTGGCTTTTCCGGAAACTATAGAACATATTATATCGGGATGTTCTGTATTAGCGCCGTCCGAGTATACATCTAGGCACAATCAAGTTTTAAAAATAATTCGCCAAAGTTTGGTAATTAAACATAACTTGATTGACTGCCGTAATGTACCATATTATGAATATGAACCAAATTCATTTTTAGAAAATGAATTTGGTGTTTTATAAAATTCATTATGATAAAACTATTCTAACAGACAGAACAATTAGTCATAATAGACCCGATATAGTTTTACATGACAAAATTAAGAAAATAACTTATATCATTGATGTCGCTATTCCAAATTCTTGTAATATTCAGAAAACTGTTTCTGAAAAAATAAGAAAATATACAGATTTATGAAATGAGATTAAAAGAATTTGGCATTCTCAGACTATAAAAATATTACCATTTGTTATTTCGGCTACTGGCATTATACCTAGCTCCCTCATTCAAAATTTAGGCGTATTAGATTTGTCAAAAAATTTGTACATAAAAATGCAAAAGTCGGTCATTTTAAATACATGTAGGATTACGAAAGATTTTTTAAATATTTATATTGAGGGATCAGTAGGATTTATCGGACCAGTTAGGATTTCATCAGAGCCGAACCCTCTGATATGAAAATATCTGGAGTCGGTGAAATATTTTCCCATTATATTTCTGGTGGATTGACGTATTGTTCTTGTATTGTTTTGTATTTATTATACTTATATAGTGCACTTACATTGCGTGAATTTACTAGATATTCATTTGTGGAAAAGTGTGTGGAAGGGTTTAGTCTTTCATTTGGGAAAGGTTCAACCCGGACATAAAATCTGGAGCACCGTAAAAAAATGTTTATATTTTTAAAAATATAAAATATAAATAATGCATTTCATTTCAAATTATATTTTATTTAATAATAATCACTTCATGTTTTATTTTATTTTTTAGCCTAGGGATGAGAGGGAACCTTGATCCCTCGGTAGAATTTAGTCGAGCAATGGTGAGTAATTTCGTAGCTAACGTTTAGTGGTTTAGTCGAGTCAATTCATTTTGTTCTATTTTTTCGGGCGAGTACCGCCCGATGCTCCCACCACGTTTCACTGCTTACGGGCTCAACCACCAAACAAGTCCGAACCCATTGTTTTAATAGAGCTCATTAGCGGCATGATCTTCTAAAAATGCTATTTCCTTGAGAAAAAAAATTGTATTTCCAAGTTTATTTATTTTATCCATTTTCGTATACATAGTTTATATACTTAAATAAACTTTACTTAAAGTTAGTTTCTTCTCACTTACCGAGCATGGAGTAACTAATATTTTTATTATTATTATTCCCGAAGGCAAGAACCAAAAAAGCCCTCGGCAGAGCATTAGTGCGATTTTGTGTGAATGACATTGAAGTTCAATGGGATGAGGAAATTGTATGACTAACTTTTGCAGTTATCTTTTGAAATATTTTGTATGAAAAATGGTATTAAATGAACTACTTTATTTTTGTATTTAATACAATAACACTTGTTCGGAGTTGGAAGGTTGGCCGATCGTGTGGTGGCTGCGGCCAACCCTACAATTTGCCATTTACAGGTTGCCTACAATTATTACGTACCTCTTAGTATATACTTATATACACGACATATTTTCAAACAATTGTTATATCACTCTCCGTAATAATATCGTTATTTAAAAAAAAAAACCACGCGGCACGCGCGTTTTGATCGCCTGCCGTTCGCAGACGGATATATGGACAGCTGCGGCAGGCTGGTTCATGTGAGTTGGCCGTCGGGATCGCCTCGAAGGCGATCCCGGGCCAACTCGAACTCCAACTTTCCAATTCGAACTTCCAACGCACGAACACCCCTCCACACGATCGTACAAACGTTTGAAGTTGGAACGTTGGCCGCAGTGTGGGCTTACCATTAAAATTTAAAAAAAAATTGTGTCCAGTACATGTAACGCTGAGAAAACATTAGAAGGCCGGTATAAATTAATGGAAAATAATTTTTATTAATATTATCGTTGATTTCAAGGATGATGGCAAATTATCAAGTTTTATGATACTTATTTATTTTTAAGTTTATGTTTTATATTCTGTTTATTTTCATTGTATTTTTGTTGTAAAGATGTACGGCAATGTATGTATAAGCCCTTTGGGCATGCACCTATAAGGCTCTGGACATAGCTATTCGAAAAAAAATTGAATGGTGTGGGGGAAGATGTGTGAAAAACGCCTTTTCTTTACCTACTTATTTTTTAAAAGCTTGTTCTATTCACTGTCTCATCAAATATCCAAAGTTGGAAGGTTGGCTTCGGTATGGACCTAGCATAATGAAAAGCGCATATATTTTCTGGATTAAATTAAAGTAAACGCTTTTCAAATGATGCGGTAACATTTGACTACCCAACGTCAAAAATGTAACCCCCAAATGAAAAGAAAGAAGAAATCATCATGCCATACAAGCGAGTATAACCGTTTTCTTTTTTAATATTTGATACGAAATCACAGCGCCGAACAAACGCAAAAGGTGATTTTGGGTCAAAGTATATACAAACTAGCTGGGTTACCCGGCTTCGCTCAGGACAATAAGATAGTGTTCTGGAATGTTGCACAATGATGTTCCCGATTCCCTATTCCTGATCATTCCACGACATACTCCGCCACTCCTTCCACAACTTTCTACAGATCTATGGAACCTTCTAGAACTTTCCGGAAGACTGTTCTAGAAATTTCAAGAGGGCGAAACATTCAGCCCTTATATCTTTAAAAGCACGCCCTTTAGGTAAAAACGGATACCCTTATTCCCTAGGGGGGATAGAGATCTACCACACCATATAACTCCCTTGATCGAACCGGGACTCGTTTCTGAGTTTTTGCGAGCTGCACGTTTTTTTGGACTTTCTTTTATAATATATGCCATATTCAAATAAATAAAATGTTACTCCTTACATGTCCTTTCCCGTGCGTTCCCCTCCAGCGTTCCACTTCCACCTTCCCCGCCACCGCTCTCCCGCTCCCCCGTCCCGCCAACCCCCCTGGCACTGCATTTCTTGACTCCTCTCCCGCCCGGCCCGTAGCCGAAACTTTTTTCTAATACCAACAATTTTAAACTCGTGATATCTTTCTAATTAAATATCCGAATTGAAAAATTCAAAAAGTTAAATAAAGGTATTGAAGCTGTCTTGAATATGAAGTAATTTATTTTGATAAGGATTAAACCCAAGCTACAAATAAAGAGCCTTTTCAAGCGACGACATTTAAATTAAATTTTTAAAATAAAATAATACTTATTGTGGCATAACCATAATAGTTAGACATATGCTGTCGCGACCTTTTTTGTAAATAATAATTTTTTCTATAAAGTCGTAGTACATTATTTTATTCTATCATCAATAGTTTTCGCAGCGCACGCGATTTAAAGAATATTTTAGGTAATTTTTTACACCCTGGGTTACATTATTGAAGTTTTAGTAAGGATGCCTATTTTTTAAAAATATAATATAGCCTATGTCACCTAGGGATAGTGTAACTTCCCAACAGCGAAAGAATTTTTCAAATCGGTTCAGTAGTTTCGGAGCCTATTCGATGCAAACAAACACACAAACAAAGAAACAAATATTACCTCTTTATATAGTGTAGTAGATAGTAGATAGATAGTAGAAGTAGAAGTAGACTACAAACCACAGCACATCGGTTGTGTGCGTGTGTAACTATGCGGCTGAACAACTAGCCCCTTTTACCCAATATCGATACTAGCGGCGCCACACGATAAACGACAGAACTGTATTCAAATTTTCAAACAGTGCCAACGGACATTAATTATATTTTATGAACGAAGTGAAGGAAGTAAACGAAGTGACTTGTTTTGACATTCCCAGTGATTTTATAATTGTTGTAGTTTTTTATTATTAATGTTTACGAGTGATCTAATGATTTACCTTACATCATTTACCAAATAGCTAACTAATAAGGATTTGTGCAACGCCGAACAGAAGTTGTACAAAATGTTGTCGGGCAAGAGAGATTATAAAGCCGCCAACTCTCCACAGCGGAAGAGAGCCAGGAGAAATTCGAAAGTCGGGACTCCAACTATGAAACCTTCCCTAGCTGGACAAACTGATGCCACTGCCGCTAATATTAAGGTAGCCATCCGTGTGAGACCACCAAACGACAGGGAAAATACCAATAATTGCAGGCTGGTTGTCAAAACACTCGACACCAGAATGCTTATTTTCGATCCAAGAGAGGATGAAAAACCATTCTTCTTTCACGGAGTCCAACATACGGCTCACAATTACACAAAGAAGGCTAATAAAGAGATGCAATTCATGTTTGACATGGTTTTCGATATGAATTCCACCAACGAAAATGTGTTTAACGATACAACCAAGGATTTAATGACCTCCTTGATGGATGGATACAATTGCTCTGTGTTTGTATATGGAGCAACTGGAGCTGGCAAAACTCACACCATGTTAGGTTATCCAGAATGCCCCGGAATAACATACCTGACCATGCGAGAACTTTACCAATGTATGGAAGAATATAAGCTCGAGAGGGACTTCGACATCTGTGTCTCCTATTTAGAGGTTTGTCCATTAGTTTTAACGATATATGAAAATAATCACTATTGTTTCCATCTACACATTTGACTACGAGTGGGGAATTCGATTTCTGTGACACCCCTAAAGTGTGTTATCAAATTTTAATGTTTTGTATAGGTAGGTACGTAGTGCTGCCAGTCTGGGTGTTATTTAAATAAGCCTTAATAATGGCCTTGATTCTGTCATGAGGAACACATAATTGGCTCCCCCACACACACACTTCGGCGCGACCTGAGTCCCGCTCCATTTCAGGCCGCCGCGCAGAAAAGTACAGACCGATAGGTTAACAGCGCAGTTCACCGTGAGACTTTTCTGCGCGGCGGCCTGAAGTGGCGCGGGACTCGGTCGCTCCGAAGTGTGCGTGTGGGGGGCACTAATGCAAATAAATTCAAGTCAAATCTACCCTCTCCAGAAGTCGCAAATTTTTTTTAATGTTTCAAACCAATTTTTAATTAACTGGCCTTAGAACACCAATCTTATATCAATAATATCTTGGGTTTGCAGGAAAATCAATATTTCGATTCCCTAGTTATGTTAACAATGCTTCTTTTGTAGATTTACAATGAGAATGTTCATGACCTCCTGAGTCCTTCTGGTCCCCTGAACCTGCGAGATGGAACATACGGGGTCATCGTGTCGGGCCTGCACAGCCAGAGCATTGCGACTGCCCAGGAGCTGTTGGACATGCTGGAGAAAGGAAACAAGAACAGAACCCAGCACCCCACCGACGCCAACGCCGAGAGCTCACGCAGCCACGCTGTGTTTCAGGTAAACTTTCAAACATATCTCAGTTACTGAATTTTCTACAGATGACTAAAGGCCGGTTTCGCAAAATTTGAACAATTCATCAGTTAATAAGTAAATTTTCAAGTTCCTTCCCCACCTTCCTCTTCCCCATCTCCTTCCACCTCAGAGGATACCCCCAATTGGAGACTCACTGGCTCCAGACAGTTATAACCTGTTGGGACTCTTGTGCGATACTCACGTTTAATAAATACATGTATCTACAGTAGAGATGTTATGAATGTGATATTTTTCACATTCGCGAATGCGAATGTTCAGAGTGCAAATGTGCGAATGTGAAAGGAATCACATAAAAAAAATGCTTTAATCATCGTTTCAATAAAAAAAAAAAATTAAAAAATCAATTCTTATACAGTAAGTTATAATCGTAATTAAGCAATTTAATAATCGAAGTTCAAAAGAGGCATATTATATTTCAGAAAATGCAATTTTGCAGCCTTTTCTCCCGTGAGGCGATTTCTACGGGGCCCGTATATAAGGCCGGCTGCACTGAACAATTGTTCACTCGGAACGCTGGCCGGTGGAGCGCTCGGATATTTACGAGCCAGATCTGTCAATTTGTCATATTTCAATTTAGTCTTCCACCAGTCCAAAGGGTTTTCATCAAGAGAGGCTTGTTTTTCTTTAAGATATGCCTTCAATTGAGCTTTGATTTTAAGCTTATAATGTCTCCAGATTCTGCACTGTCGGAGTTTTGAGTCGTCACTTGAGGAATCTAGGATTCCTGCCAGATTGCTTATAAGAGTTTTTGCAGAACTTGTCGAAGGCTCATTAATGTTGCTTGTTGAAGTCGTCAACTTTTTAGCACCGGAAGCTGAATGCCGATTACCATCCTGGTTACTCTGCTTAGATAGACTTAGAGCCAATTGAAGAATATCAGTACTGACTTTGTCTCTCACAATCTCACTAAAAAAAATTTACTTGTATCGTGGGTCCGGGAATGTCACGTGGTAGGAAAAGACACGTGGACAGTGGGCGACTCACGACATGATCTGCACACATTCGCATTCGCTAAATATTTGAATCGATTATTGCGAATGTTTAAAATGATGCGAATTATTCGCATATGCGAATGTGAATGTTCGTAACATCCCTACTCTACAGTATCAACGCCCCTAAATGCACAGACAAATTTGGACACCTACATTTATGAACAACATGTATAAGTCTGTCAAATAAGAGTAGAAAATATAAAAAATGGAACTAAGAAATTTTTAGGCTGGCAACACCAATTTATCTGTCAAATATTATTAATTCTCTAACAGCCTTACTCATAATAAAACCCTACCACGAGGCTGTAGAGTCGCGGTAGCTACACAGGGGAGGGGACCTACACTGCTCAGGCTAAGAATCTTTACTCATCTTCATAATATTGCTCAAGAGTTGGATTATGGGTTATGATTTTTTTACGGTAGCAACACTCAGCTCCAAAGCTGAAAAACGCAGTCAATTTGGCATTTCGTGGCGTGTTGCCAACATCACGTTTATTCATACGTCAAAATATTATTCAACGAGATTGTTTTGTGTTTCGCGTTTCAAAAATAACTAATAATGGAAAACATCATAAACAGTAATTCGGATGAGGAAACAAAAAGTAGTAGGCATAATAAGAATCGGGGTGACGTTGAAATGAGTGTTATAAAAAATAATAATAGTAAAGCCTGTTTGGTTATCGATTTGGCTGATTTGTTTCACAAGAATGCAATTATAAACACTCGTTTCTACCCCATTATCGTATGGCACAAAGAACTTGGAGATCGGTAGATACTTTGCCACCCTGTTTATCGTTCACATCCAAATACGGCCATACCAAGGCTATCAAACGTCTCATGTTAACTTTTGTAAATCTATATTTAGACCTAAAATCTCCTTCCGTAAGTTCCGCAAATGGATCGGACCTTTTTTGTACCTTTTCCGTAGCTGTGGTGCACGAATGCCGCGAATACGGTCAATATTTCCCAAATCTCCATCCAAAATGTCAAGATTCTCATAAAAGTTCGCCATTTCAAAAAAGTTACAACGCCGTGGTACTGAGTTAACCCTGGTGGTCGGGTGGTTTAAATTCTGACAGCTACTACATCTCCCGTACAGCAACGGGGTAAGAAAACGTGCATGCGCGCGATTGACCCACCATGTTGAGTAACTATATCACCTAACCCGGTCTTGCTCTCGTGGTTGTATCTTATTTTGCGATTATGAGTAAGACTGTAAAAGTGCAATGACACTGATAATACAAAACACTGTATACACATTTAAAAAACATTTTTTTGTTCTTAAAAAAAAAATCGAAGAAGCACTATGGTGAAGGTACCTACTAAATGTCATAAACTTGACTAAATTGTGTTTTACAAAGTGATTGGCTTTCATTTAATTTAACATACCTGCATTTGAATTTAACAGTAGGTGGAAAGGAAGAATTATTAATGGTGAGTTTAGTTACACTACTTTTAGATCTGAATGAGTTAAATATATTCAGATCCAAAATTAGAGGCATGATCTAAAGCCCGGGCAACGCTAGATACTTAAGCTAATATTAAATAAATGTGAGCAATTTTTAAAGTGTGCTCATAGGCATACAAATAGATAGACGAGAACATACAGATGAGGGGTAAAAACAAACTATGGCAGGATGAAGAGAGGACAGATGTCTGTGATTCGCCAATAAATCAATCTAACAGTATATAGGCACCTCGCATTATAAAATCACCATTTAGTTCTTAAAAGTAAAATCTAAATTAACCTTTTTACATGGGAGCGCGAAGTGCTCGCTGCGATGTGAAGAAATATGCGAAGTACAAATATGGCAAGGTAAAGTTTCAATTATTTTCAGAGTAAAATATTTTGTCGCCGTATTTAGGTAAGACACTTTTACAAATGTTTCATAATTTACTTACCCCACTAACAGCGACAAGCACACTGGAGACACGCCCACATTTCTTATGATTTTGCCAACGGCTGTGTGTTTCACGTCGCCATGTATCTCAATGTCATAGTATATGTTACAAAACTGATAATATTATTGAACCTTAATACGCTTAAAATAAAGAAAAATAATGCTTATCTATGGAAAGCAATAAGACAATTTGGTTTATTCTCTTTTTCATTTCTATTTTTACACGTTTTTATACCACAAGCCACCATTTTTGCCGTGTTATTTCGTAAAATGTACGATGAGAGCTCGACACTGATCCGGACAAGAATGATGACGTCACATTTTTTAGATTCACGCGAGGCTTCTGCAAGCCCAGCCGGTTCCGATAAAATGGTTCCAATGGGAGGGGGAAATAATACGCTTTTTATCACTTAGGGCAGGTCTATATATATTTATATGTCTATGAGGTTGCTTTATTTTATTTTATTACAATATCATTATTCTTCATTATGTTAACAAAAAAATGCAAACATATAATAATAATATACCTATATGCAATTCTAATTTTGAGATCAGTGGGTATCTGTATGTATTGCAATGAATTTTTTTTTTTCACTTTTATGCCTTTTTAATTTTTAATAAAAATGTAGGTTACACAGCTTTAGATTAACACCATGATTATATTTTTAATATTGCCATTTGGGTGACGGTGGCGCCCTCATATATTTTCTACTCTTATTTGACAAACTGTAGGTATATTTTTAAATGCCTACATGAAGTGAGCTTGGATAGCAGTTGAGTTGAAAAGAGAACAAAAGAAAAAAACAAAAGTAGATGATATTAGTGCCAATATTTTAAAAATAGTTATGCAATATTAATCAATTGTGTAGATCCAGTGGTATAATTTAAATACCAAGTTAATTTTTATGTTTGGTTTGGAGTAAATAGGTTTTGGAAAAATAGTGTTCCTTAATTTTTATCCAGTCTGCGATTTGTTTTTTTAGTTTATTTGTTGGTGAATAATCAGCAGGTTGTTTCAAAGAAGGTGGCATGCAGTTACAGTGTAGTTTAATGGAATAGTAGTTAAAGGATCTTTGTCCGTGGGTTGTGTGCTTTAGCGGGATGTTGAGTGTTAGGTTTGTTGAAGACCGGCTTGTTATTGAGGAGTTAGAAAGTAAAGGGATATGTAGTTTGAATTTGAAGAGGTGAAGAATAAACGATTTGTCTGATTGACAAAACGTCGAGCATATTGTAAATTTTTTCAGAGTCTGTATCATATGGTACTTGAAGAATTAGTTTGATTGTTGCCTTTTGTGCCTTTTCTAGTGGATCTAGAGAAATATTACTTGCACTTCCCCAAGACAGAAAACCATACATGATTAAAGATTGGGAAAGAGCAAAGTAAATATGTAGATCTTAGTATTGTGCGTGGGAAGATGTTTTTTATATTATTTAAGAGATACATGATTTTTTTAAGCTTGGATGTAATTAAGTTAATGTGATCATTCCAGCGTAGGTTTTCGTCAAATATGACGCCTAGATATTTTATTTGTTTGACATTTTCTATGATTTCGCAATTGCATGCCTACCAGCTTGGTTCTATTTGCGTGTGTAATTTTAAATGTTTGTATAAACAAGCATTATTTTACTACTTTTTTATCTTTTATCTTAAAATAATTAACTAGGTAGATTCGCACCTACCAATCAGTAATGTTTTAATACTCTTTTACTTACATAATTCGGATACAGCTCATTTGCATGGTTTGTTAAAATCTCATCACAGATGATATAAACATTTTATTGTCAAAACACCATGGTTTTTTGTTTATTATTCACAAAACAGCGCATAAATTAACTAGGTCATTATTTACATAAATTTTAATATATTTCTGTATCTCAGGTGTACGTAAAGATGCGCAGCAAAATGTCGGGTCAGGTGAAGATCGTGAAGCTGTCCATGATAGATCTGGCGGGCAGTGAGAGGGCCTCGGCCACCGGCTGCAAGGGCGAGAGGTTCAAGGAGGGGGCCAACATCAACCGCAGCCTCCTGGCCCTGGGGAACTGCATCAACCAGCTCGCCGACGGCTCCAAGTTCATTCCGTATCGGTGAGTTGTGATCCAGGGCATACATATACTTGGTGGCTTTGCAACTCTATGACTTGTTGGATCGCAGTTCCGCTGACTTACCTTAAAGCCAATCTCCAATAGAAGTGGTTACCAGAAGAGTTAATCCCAAGCAATCTGTAAAATAATGGGGTATGGGAAAGGTGGGCGTTGCCCCTCAAACAAGTTTTCCCCCTTATATAGTTATTTTGCTGTTGTAATTTCTTGTGTGATGTAAACTATCTAAATTCATTTTCACTGATGACAATATGGATCAGAGTGCTACTCTGCACGTTCAATATTTTTTGTGATCCAATATGGATCACAGGATTTCTAAATTGAAATATCGAATGATTTGAATTCAGAATACTGGATCGTTATAAATATTGAATGTGTAGCCTACTCCTCAATATTTATCACGATCCATTGGTTCACGTTACAGAATTAAAGTATCTAGACATCTGTGATAAATATTGTGATAAGTCAATACTCTACAATAAATGCATTCAATAAATATCACTATATTTCGACCAGAATAATTAGATTCCATCTTACTGTGGATCCCATTATTTTGCAAGATGTTGCCTCGATAGATGGACATGAACATAATATAAAAGGGGTGAGAAAAAGTGAACTTTGCTCTACGCGTATACATAAATGATATGTAAAGTAGAGATGCCACGAATATTCGGCTACTATTCGATATTCGGCCTATTCGGCTACTTTTTTTACTATTCGATATTCAGCCGAATATTGCAAACTATTCGGCCGAATACCGAATATCAAATCATGAAAAAAAAATGCATAATATACATACCTATAACATATTACTCACAAAAATGTTTATTTTACCTAAAATTAGCATATTTAATACTTAAAATCTATCAGTGGTCAGATATGATTAATGAAAACAATTTTTTTCAGCATTTTGTTGATAGCAAACGATTCATAAATTATACCTGCTTCCGAAAATAGCCGCTCACATTGCTACCGGGAGTTTTTTTTTTGTTTAAATTACAACATTGTTATAGTAATAAACATACTACATATGGCAAAAACAAAATTGTAAAATAGACATTTTCAACGATTTCTACTCCAATTAAGAGAGAGCTAGCTCTTGAGCTTGGCGTATAATTATGAAATAACTCCTACGCTAGTGATATACTGCTGATGATACTGCTTTTGTTGTATCAAATGAAAATCCTAAAATAGCTATACAAGAATTACAAAGAGACTTTAACGAGCTTCTCAAATGGGCTCATGATGTAGGATTAATTATTAATGTTAAAAAACCAAATGCATGTACATAAAATCACCAAGTTTTAAAATGTGGAATGTTCCTAAAATAACCGCTCATAGCTTTGACTGTATACATAGAGGAATTGTAAATGTTTGCGACTGTGAAAAAATAGATTTTACAAATGAATGTACTTATCTGGGAATAATTGTTGATAACAATTTTAAGTGGGATAAACAAGTGGCAAAAATTTGTAACCATCTCCGATCCTTAGCTAGTAACTTTTACAATTTTTTTTTTTTTTTGCCTCATTGTACTCTTAAACTCTTTTTTTTTTCTATGGTCGAATCCATCCTTAGATATGGTATTCGAACTTGGGGACATGCAAGCACTACTTTCATTAAATATATTCAAAATTTACCAACTGCCATAATAAAAAAAATTGTCACAACAAATATTTACAAACAGAGACATAACTTAAAACTACTATATGGCTCAGAGAGCCTACTTACAATAAAAGGTCTCCACTGGTTCACTACTATTATGGATAATATGGGGGAAAGCCCTTACAAACACCTACTTGTACACAAACATACCACAAGATTTAGAGAAGGAAAGGGCCTAAAAACTCCTCGAATATTAAATAAATATGGAAGCTGTACTCTTGAATATCTAATACCAGTGATTTTCAATAAAAACATAAAATTTGAAAAAAATGAGAGACTGTCCTAAAATGATAAAACTATGGTTAATGAACGAAAACTCCATGTATCTTTGAATATCTTAATATAGCTGCCTACATATCTTGTTATTAGGCAGGTATATTGAAATATCTTATATATTTATAGATGTAAGTTAAATTATGTAATATTACTACGTGATCTATTCTAATGTTTCCTTAAAACTATAAATGTATTTACAAATATTTGTTTAGATATTATATTAAGAATGTTTAAATTGTTAGAACCTGCAGACAAGCTGCCATATGACAGCTTTGTGGGTCTACTCAAATTTTTGTACAAAATGTCTTTTGTTATTATAAATAAATAAGAAAAAAAAAAATATAGATGATAAATAAATATTAGCAAATTCTGGTCGGCTTGGATACCGTTATACGTTTGCTGATCACCACTTGTAAGGGTCTGCTGTCCGATCTAGGCGAACCGTTTTCATGTAAAAAGCAATTTCATTTGCTATCAAATTGATTTTTACATGAAAACTGTTTGCGAAATGTAATAAGTGTCACCGAATATTCGGCCGCCGAATATTCTGCTCTTTAGCCGAAAGCCTAGCCGAATATTCGGTATTCGGCAAAATCACTATTCGTGGCATCTCCAATGTAAAGGGTGTTTTCCTTTACGTGGATTCCTTTAAGAATGCGAGGATTGCTCTTTATTAGTCAGCGTTGTGCCTTTTGTCTTGAATTTCATTCCTTCATTATTTTGTGTTGAATGTTCATGCCTAGACTGTGGATGGTTCTATAAATTTCAACGGATTCTTATGGAGCATGATTTTCATCATTTTAAGTTCATGCATTCAATTATTTTGAACAATTGTATCGAGTTATTACTTTACAACTTCGCATATAACTGTTTTTCCATTAATTAACTCATTTAGTTATTAATTTAGTGACTCCAAATTGACCCGCCTGCTGAAAGACAGCCTGGGCGGCAACTGCCGGACCGTCATGATCGCCAACATCGCCCCCACGCACCTCTCCTACGAGGACACATACAACACTCTCAAGTACGCCACGCGCGCCAACAAAATCCAGCTGCGGATGAAGAAGAACATTGTGAACTGCGACACGCATGTGACGCAGTACATCAAGCGCGTGGAGGAGCTCACGCTGAAGGTCAAGCAGCTGGAGGCCGAACTGGCTAAGGCTCAGAGTGCGGCTAAGCCGATGATTGTTGAAGATGTCCAATCAGTTCTCTCTAGTAAGTTGATTTTATTTATTTTTTTAAACTTTTGATTTTAGTTCAGTAATAATGGAAAACAGAGGCAAAGGTCGATCACTCGAGCTCGCAATTTGATTTCTCCAGTTTTCAGGAGACCTGTCCAGTGACTTGCATTCCATGTAGGCACAAAACCACTGCTTACTCAAATACCCTACCTCACTCTCCACACTTTTAAAAATAGGCGCTAAATTGTAACTGCGAATTGTAGCACTACGCATGCCCCGCCGACTGCCCTACTATAATGTGTGTAAAGCTGGAACTAAATATGCAAAAAATGCACATTATCATATATTCAAATATTGACTGAATTCTACACAAACCACGCACTTGTGTGCTAAATGCGCATCAAAGACTAGCTTGTGTTACTGTCAAAAAAGGCTGTGCATTTCGGTACAAATCACAAATGTATCAATCAGTGCTACCTGTTGGTACCTCCATTAATTACCTTGCTAACAAAATAAAAAAATTATGTAACCAATAATTATTGTAATATGGAAGTGATGTAAATATTTGATGGGTAATCCCAACCAACTTCGGCTAAAGTAGCTTAGCCATTCATAGCGAAAACTTACCACGGCAGTAGATCAATTAATTTGCTGTTTTTCCCTGATCAAAAACTCGTGCAATCCTGTTCCTATGTCCAAATTAATCGCCCGGAAGAAGAAGAATTTCTGTAATTATTATAGTTAGTAAATAAAATAAACTCAACCTTCAATTGCCTGCCTTTTGGCCAATTGTATGATCTTTTAATTCAAGTAATAATTTATATTTAAGATGAAGCCATACTAAATAATGCAAAATCATACAAAATCGTATGTTATTGTTTTGAAAATTTTACCCCTTAGAAGTATTATAGATGCTTCAATTAAATACTGCGTGTAGAACATACCTTGGCCATTAAAAATATCGGTCATTTTTTTAATAAGTCTTTTAATAAGCTTACGGTGCTCCAGATTTTATGTCCGGGTTGAATCTTTCCCAAATGAAAGACTAAACCCTTCCACACACTTTTCCACAAATGAATATCTAGTAAATTAACGCAATGTAAGTGCACTATATAAGAATAAAACAATACAAGAACAATACGTCAATCCACCAGAAACACAATGGGAAAATATTTCACCGACTCCAGATATTTTCATATCAGAGGGTTCGGCTCTGATGAAATCCTAACTGGTCCGATAAATCCTACTGATCCCTCAATATAAATATTTAAAAAATCTTTCGTAATCCTACATGTATTTAAAATGACCGACTTTTGCATTTTTATGTACAAATTTTTTGACAAATCTAATACGCCTAAATTTTGAATGAGAGAGCTAGAGAAAAAAATAAAGTATTAGGTCTATAAAAAACATTTTTAAGTGCAAACTCTTTTACTTATAAACACTTTTTCGGATATGGTTTTATTGCATAATATGGCAAATTGAGTTTCTTATATAATTATGGCAAAAAAAATTGAACCTCACAAAATATAATATGCATTTTCGCGTTGGTATTTTTGACATCACGGCGACAATACGGCAGTCGACGAATTTGTTATATCAAAGTGAACCTTATACCGTCCACCAAAGAACGACTGGCAGCCGCCCCATTTTTCCGTCATTTCCGTTTTACTTCAGTCGTGTGGTCTAGAGCACACTCGTTTTTTTTGTTAAGAACTTTTTACTCTGTGGCCAGAGGTTGCAGCCCAGTAGTCGGGTACTTCCCAACCCTCCTCTTCCCTTTCCCTCCGCCATATTCCTATTGGGATTCATCTGGTCAACACATGATAAAATTACTACAATATATAGGTATACACTAATATTACCTTGTTTTTAGGTAATTTCAATATTTAATAACTGTAATGTTTGTGCAACTTCTGCTAACACCCAATATTTCTTCCAGGGAAAATAAAATAATAATTTTACCTGGGTAGAATCTTTATTTTGCACTTTTGTTTTATATGATTGATTAGCCAAACAATTTGTTCATATTTTAAATTTGAGAGTTGATTCATTGCAGATAAATTGGTGAAAGAGTGGCAAGAAAAGCTGGAGACCGGAGTAAAGCCCTACTGGCAACTGCTGGAGGCCTTCCTCGAGGCGCAGAGCAAGCAGAGGTGCCTGGTCGGGAGGGCTCTGAGTAGACACCGGGCAGCCACCATCATGTCTGTCATGTGTTGTGATTACAGTGACATTGAACTTGGAGAGGTTGGCTTATTCAAATTATATCTTATAAATTTCTTCTCCCTTATTGACTCTTTGACTGATGAATATACTGCGCCCAACTATAATTACCCGTACAAATTTTATTTTAGAATAATATGAAATGAAATGTTATATTTTTCTAAATAGTGTAGGAAACTGCATGAGAAAATATTCAAAACAACTATACTTCAATGCTTTTTTTTTTGTTTAGATGGACAATACACCCTAAAAAGAGTACTTTGTACTTAAGATGAAGCCATACTAAATAATGCAAAATCATACAAAATCGATGTTTTGTTTTGAAAATTTGACCGCTTAGAAGTATTACAGATGCTTCAACTAAATACTGCATACATACCTTGGCCCTTAAAAATATCGGTCATTTTTTTTAATATGTCTTTTAATAAGCTTAGAAAAAAATAAAGTATTAGGTCTATAAAAAACATTTTCAAGTGCAAACTCTCCTACTTATAAACACTTTTTCGGATATGGTTTTATTGCATAATGTGGCAAATTCAGTTTCTTATATAATTATCGCAAAAAAAATTGAAATTTACCCCCCCGCACCTCACAAAATAAAATATAATATGCATTTTCGCATTGTTATTTTTGACATCACGGCGACAATACGGCAGTCGACGAATTTGTTATATCAAAGTGAACCTTATACCGTCCATCGAAGAACGACTGGCAGCCGCCCCATTCTTCCGTCATTACTCCTCCGGATGGAGCGGAGAAACAACGTGTTAGGCTCCGCGCTGCTTGTTTTCGTGAAATCAATTTAAAAATTCCGTTTTATTACAATAAACAATGCTTAAAACAGGAATTAATGTTTTTTACAGGCCTTTACGAAATCAACATGTAAAAAAAAATTCTCAAATATCTTTTCCAACCTTTCCAAAAGCTTTTTCTCAAGTATTTTTAAACTCCTCCCATAAAAGGGCGTGAATTCCGATTTCGATTTTTTCCTGTACTAGTGAATCGCCTTAAATACTTGTTAACTGCATTCATAGGATAAAACTTTACTGATTAATCTTTATTTGGTTTCTAGGCTTGCCAAACTCAAATATCAAGACTGCACACAGCTTCAGAAGCTCTTCACCAACAGGCCAAGAAGTTGACTATCGAGATTGTAGAAAAGTGGGATCAAATGAGACTTGCAGAAAGAACGTACAAGACTTTAGTTGAAGCTGCGAAAAAAGCTACTCCGGCCATTGCTGCTTCCATCAATTTACTAAAATGCAAAAGAACATCTATTATAATGGAAGCCCAGGATCAGCATTCCAAGAAAATATCCGCTATGCAATACGAAGAAGTTGCTCACTTTCACGAATTCATCAGGGATTCGCTGAAGATGCTCAACAAATATTATATCTACCTTAAAGCGGATAATAAGGTCACAAAGTCCATGACTGTGGAATACAATGATCTCATTCGCAGGGCCAAGCACGCTAAATCAATCACCTGGTTGGACGAGCAACAGACAGAAGATGAAAAACTCAATGAACATTCCAAGTTTTTGATGAGCTTAGACCCCACCAATATCGTGAGCATCCCTAATCTGCCGACCTACGATACGAGCCCCCAATCCTCCCCAACGAATTCGGAATATTCTCCAGAAATAATCAATAGTAATCCAAATGCCACCTTTGAGTTTGAAAAACCAAGAATCGACACGACACATGATATGTTTGATTCGGATGAAGATTTGGATGCCACCCATACATTGGGTACAGATTCAAAGCCCTGTATTGTACTCCCAGATGGAAGCTTTACTAATGGCTTTACGAAGCCTATCAACCCCAGTGATCTCAATTCTACATTTGTGCTTTCGCAGAAGCATAAGAAGGGGGAACCGCCACAAAGGAAACCAGTTAAACTAGCAGGTGTTCAAAAGAGGATATTGTCAGAGAGAACTAACTTTTTGGTTGGCGATAGCAAAAGTAAGTATCTCAACAGTAAACTGTAACACATTCTGAGTTACTCTTCATTTCTTCATCATACACGCTTACAACTAAAACATAAATACTTTTCATTAATTCTTAAATTTACTTTCAGACTTGAAGACCAAGACATTGATAAAATCTGCAACTTGCACCAAGCTGGTGACAGGAAGTGCCGCCTTGTCAAAAGAAAATAAATCAGGGTTTGGCTCGTCTGCAAATCGCTTCCGGTACAATGAGAATGCCAAAGCTAATGCTGCTATTGCTGCAAATACTATTCAAGGTACAGTTCTGTTCTACCAATATTTTATAAATAATTTTTACACATAATTAAGATGGCCACGGACCTGGAAAACTGAGAATTATCGAGGAATTTTACAGACTCAGGGAATTTATAAATATTTTTGCAGTATCGGAGAATTATTTTTTATATTAACTACACATAGGGGTCACCTTTGGCGATGCCTTGCAAAGGGTCTTTAAGGAAGGAAGTAGAGGAAGTTCTAGGAAAGAAAAAGGTATAAGGTAGGTAGGAATCTGGGGGGTCGGTGTGCACAGGAGTGACATGAATTCATCCATCCCAGGTCGAAAGAGTCCGGCTGGAGAAGTCAAAAGAGTCTCCCTCATCCGGCCTCTCCCAATCCGGCCCGCCCCTAGTGGACAGAAGCATCCACCACCAAGACATAGACAAACCTAACCCAATAAGCCGGGCACCCCCTGCTAAGTCACCAAATGCAGTGAACCACCTTTGACTGTGGCAGAGGTTTTGGTTATCAATGAATGGTTCTTGGGGCGGCAGAACCCATACCAGCCTCCGAAATTGAATTGTAACAATAAAATAAAATTAATTATTTTTTCAATTTCTGAAGTTCCAAAGTTGTGTTTTATTACTTTTATCCTCGGTTTAAATAACAACAGATATGCCGACAAGGATAACATTATGTTCAGATGAATTAACATAAATTTGTAACAGATTATTTTTGTTATGTAAGGAAATGTACAATCTTTAGATGACAGTGTTCCCTTTATTATTTAACTTTCTGATGTTAATCTTCTGGGGCGGATGAAACAACAAAAAAATAAATGCAAACATTTAACAAACAATAAACATTTTAAAGATGCGCCCCTATATTAAATAAAAATATATTGGGGAAAAATATTAAAAAACTGCTCTGGAAAACCTGGAATTATAGGGTAATTTGAAATCTGTTTTCTGTGGCTACCTTGATAATACTTTTTAAGTCTTCTAGGCCTGAGATGCAATCAATATATCAACATTATAAATTTGATACATAATATGTTCTGAATTACAGTTGGGTGCAAAGCAGTGCGCAAAGAACGTGGAGCCATCGCCACCAGTGGCCCGTACCAAAGACCTAACATCACTCAGCCGCCTTGCCGATGATTCATCCGTACCTCTCACCAGAATTTTGTTTTGGATATGACGTCTGTAATCTCCATTCTGTATACTCCTATACACGAAGCCTACTTTCTAGAATAGGGTTAAATCTTTTTATGTGATTTTAATCCTTCTAATAGGTCAAGAAGAACGTTGAAGTTTAATTTCATTGAAATTGTACATTTTCCAATGAAATTAAATGAAATTTATGTCAGTTTAACATTTTTTCTATCTCTGCAAATATCTATGGCAAGCAAAACTCTGTGAAAATAATTTTATTTTTTATTATTTTTAACACTCCTCTAACCATGAGGGGTGGATGAATAACCCATTATAATTTTTCTAACAGCTTACCAGCTAATTCAGATGGTAAATCAGTGATCCTACATGGAAATGCACTTTATGTTTACCATCTTGGCTTGTCAAAGATTAACATCAAACTTAATTTGCTATTAGGGTTAACGTTAAGACAGATCCTAAAAAAGGACACATTTCATTTTATATGATATGTACGTACGGTAAAACCCTCTTGTTTCGAAAAATGCATAATTCATAATTATGTATCGACAAAAACAGTCCCCAGGAAAAAAATTGTTTTTGTCAATCCAAACTTATTTTGGTCTGTGCTCGAAAATCTATCCGTGTAATTTGAAAAAAAAATTATTTGGGCAAAAATAAATCAATCACATAGTTTGGGAATCTGAATCTGAAAGGCCGACCGTGCCGAATTTGACATGCCGGCCTGAAAACTTCACTTATTTGCAAAAAAAAAATTTTCAATCTTTTGGTTGGATAAGGGTTCATTCATTTGTTCTTTATCTTCTTTTGAGCTTGGTAAGTTATGTATATCAAAATGATTTTTAGATGCTGACTTGTGTATATTTTTTGTATTATAATAACGTTTTATGTGTGTAATTTTTATATTAGATAGTATTACATTTTGTAAATAATGTTAAATTTTAGACCAGTATTTTGCTGATACATATTATATAAAGGGTGACCGGACAACTCAGAATCATGCAATTTCAACACCTCCTTTGTGATGAACAAAAAAAAGTAATTGGCTAAATAGGTTAGGTTAGGAGCTATTTTTCAAAAAAAAATTTCATAGCTCAATGATTTTTCAAAGGGATGTTGGAGTTGCATGATTCAAAGTTGTCATGGAACCTTTATAAATATATCTGTTGGTGTAGCATTTTAAAATATCTATATTTATTATATAAACTGGTTTTATCGGAGTCAAAATACCTAATATTATAGAACTAGAAAAAGGACAAGTAAGAAAAGATAATATATGTTTTTTTAATTAGTCACTATGTTGTGGAACGTTAATAATAATAAAATATATTTTTATACATATTCCTGTTTTGGACTAGTTCATTGAATGTCAAATAAGTTTATTTAAATTGCATTAAACGATAAATTATTATATTATGAATGTCTCATTCGGTATATTAGGTGCCAAACTTTAAACTAAGAACAGGTTTGTTGAACAGAATTTGAACAATTTATCAAAATTCAAGTTCTGTTATTATTTCATCATGGACTGGTTGTTTGAGGTAGATATATAATAACAGAACTTTCACGGAACTCAAATTTTAACTTTGATGAAGTACATATTCAAATTCTGTGAAACAACAGTCATAAAAGATCTTTAATTGATGTGAAGTGACTGAAAATGTGTTCCGATTCAGGTATAAAGGTATTGTATTAAATGTGTTTCATAATTTTTAATGTTTGTTTTAAAATACTTTTCCTACCCCTCTTTCATTTTACTATTGACAAGGTTTGCAATATTTATAGAATAACTTTCCTAAGCTTTTCATATATTAGATATTAAAAATGATGTAATTTTAAAAACCTCTTTTATTTTATTACCATTTAATACATATAACATTTTCTTAATTAGATTTATAACTTTGAGTAATATTATGTGTCTGCGTGCAATAATTAAAAACCATACTTGTTAATATAATTATGTATGTCATCATCATCATCACTCTTGGCTCTACAACCCCTGGTGGGTCTTGACCTCCTCAAGAGACTTCCTCCACTCATCTCGGTTTTGTGCCAGCTCTCTCCAGTTTAGAAGCTCCAAGATAGATACATATGTCTTTGAGGACGTTGTCGCTCCATCTTAATCTTGGCCTTCCCAGGCTCCTTCGACCTATAGGTCTTGAGTTCAGCAGGAACTTTGGTGTTTGATGCTCGGTCATTCTCTCCACATGACCCAGCCACCGAAGTCTCCACCCAGTTTTATAAATTTTGTGACGTTCAGCAGGCGCGGTCCCTCCATACATACTGTGGATGCGGCGCTTCCCTTCCTTTTGAAGCGTATAATAAATATGTATAATAATAATTGTTATTATATTTATTCAGCATTAGCTTTGAGCTTATTTTTTTCTAGCCGTAAACAGCAATAAATACTGCAATTTAACGACACCGTCCCAACCTAAGGTGCCAAAAACGACGCGACAGCGGACCGGACCGAAATATATAAAAACACCATTCTCGGTGCTAATGTGTCAAATGTCGCGTAAACGCAAATACCAGCAACAATGGATTCTCCGCTCCATTCCGCATCCACGATGTTAGAAAAAGTTTGATATTTGCACATGCGCGTTCAGTTCTGCCTGCCAAGTTTTGCCTGAAGCAGTATATGCATTCGATGGGAGCATCCAACGCGCAGAAAATGACTTTAATGCGTGTAGGAATAGTGCACAGAATAGCATAACAAAGCGCGTGGATTAATTCTGTATGTTTTAGAGAATTTGTTCGCGCGACCATTTTGACAATTTGGCTTGAATAACGGATGCCGATTGATACGTAATCGAGTATCTTTCGAATATCTATTTCATTGATCATTGACTATTTTTGTCAGTAATCGCATGTTGTTCGTGGGCTAGTCTGTAGGCATTTATATTTGATATTAGGTAGGTACATACTTCAGCATCCCTTATACAAAAAGTCACCGACCGCCACTGACGTTTAGCTCCTTAAACAGAGTATAAAGCTCATTGTTGGCTCATGTCTGCGCCTTAATCCATTTTCTAGTACCGGTATGAAGATACACCTTAAAATTTTCCTTTCAAAAATGTCCAGTGCTCGCTTATTCCTCTTAATACCCACGTCTCAGCTGCGTACGTGAGCACTGGTCTAATAAGTGTTTTGTATATAATATCTTGGTGTTTCTGGACAGCAGTCTGGATTTTATGTGCTTGTAGGCGGAAAAAGCAGCGATTTGCGCTCACTTTACGCTTCTGGTTCTCCTCTGTAGTATTATTATTGTTTGTTATCAGGGAGCCTAGGTATGTAAATCTTGGTCCCGTTTCAAAATTTTGAGTTCCACATGAGAGAGTTGATGTTTGTTGGGTGCATCCTACGGCCACGTATTTGGTCTTCTGCTGGTTTACTAGGAGACCCATGTTTTTGGCAGAACTTTCAAGATTTATGAAGGTTGTATGTATCGCGATGTATTATTTTTATTCTATATATTCCAGTGTACGGTGTGAGATGGTCCTCCAGCCTATATTAGTCCAATACCACCACTGAAGCCTGAGATATGAAATGGCTGACTTGAGCCAACTAGTTATGCCCTTGCAACCGGTTCTTCTTTGCTTCGCCTTCTCGTTTGCTTTTACCTCATAAATAAGCAAGATACCTGCAAATTAAATTAAAACATTTCAGCCTTACTAAAAAAAAACTACAGCACGACCGATGACCTGTGTTTTTGTAGCAACATTCGTACAAAAAATTTACACTAAAACACGAAATTCTACCAATAAAGAATTTCACGCTAAAACAGGTTTTAAAATCTGGCAACAGTGCAATTTTTAGTAATGTTCATACAAAATTGTTGTTTTCATTCATGGCCGCTAGATGGGGGCGCCGGCGCATTCGCTGTTCGCAGTGAAAACATATTAAGCCGCGAAAGATTATTTGGGTACGGCGATGTGCTTCGTAATATTACCAAAGAGATCGTAATTTTTATTAATATGACTAATTCACTCTTATATTTATATAATTGATATATTTACCGTGTTTTTTGTGGTTTTTTCATAAGTTTTAGTGAAGTTATAATAACAATAATTGTACTTTCAAAGTTGAAATGTCAAAAAGTTTTTTATATGATACATAAAAATTCATACATATTTACATTTAATGATATTTATTTTATGAGAATTTCATAAAAGTGGTGGTTTTTCTAAATATTAATATCAAATTCACGTGTTGGTAAGCTTATCAAAGAAATTAACATCTTTAGTGGTGCAAGAAATGTGTTGAAATGTCAGAGATATTTTTGAAGTTATTTTTTTGAAAATTTTTATAATTTTTTAAAAACTTTGAAATTTTTTATAATTTTTTTATTGTATGCACGAGGAAAAAGTGAGGTGACAGTTTCATTTAAAATTCATTATATAAAAGGTCTGTATTTTTTAAATTTTAATTTTTTAAATATTTCTGTACACTTTCATCAAAAATGTTTTGGTAAGAAATTATTTTACACATTTTTCAGTGTTTAAATCTTAAAATATGGCAGTTTTTTTAAACTATACTGTATTTCAAATACACAAATCTAATATGTAATTTTATCTAGTTTTTAAAAATGGTATTTGTTTTTACGGCACCTTGAAAAATAAGAAATATATAGAACATTCAAAATACTTTGGAAAATTCCAAATTTCGTTCAGACATCATCCCTAAAACAGAGATAAACTAGCCCCCCAGGCTGTGTAAACGGTGTGTATTTTTTTCCAAGAACATTTTTTTAATTAGTAATGTTTTCACATCCGCGGCTGTTTGTCAATTGAATAAATTTTTCACGGAGTTTTTTAGTAAGGCCGATTGGGTTTAAGATCCTCTACCACAAATCCAGAAAAGCATTAGGAGAGGAAGACCCTTCGATCTCTCCAGTCCAGTGGCGGCTCGTGACTTGGGTGTACTAGGGTGCTAATATTTAAAAAATGGCATCATGGATGTTGTCGTAGGCGAAATTTTTTTTTTTCCGAAATCGTTGTTTTGTATGAAGATTTTTAGGAAATCCGTGCGGCACCCGGCCAAACTGAAATTTTTCATACAAAAAACTGATTTAAAAAAAAAATTTAAAAAAATTCAGCTGCAACAACATCAATAATTCCATTTTTTTGATATCAGCATTCTAGCACACCCAAAAGTCACGAGCCGCCACTGCTCCAGTCAGTCTTTCTCGAACCATTGCCTTGCACTCCAGTGGGAAGAATGGAATCATATGTCCGTCACCCCTTGTACCCTTTTCCTTCACAGAAACTTTATTTCCATAAAAAGATCCTCCTCTCAGCATCCCTAAAGCTGACAGGCTCTGAATGAAATTATTTTCCTCAGGGCCTACTGTGTGTGGAGTAGTTACTCACAGTATTGCCCTGGTGAAGACCACATTCAGAATAGAAATGGCTTTAGCTGAAAAGGCCAGGTCTTCCCAACTTTCTCTTCCCCACATTTCCTTTCCCTCTTATACTCCTCTTACTCACTTGGCTTCACAACACACCCCAATCGGGGGATGCCACAGTCAATCTGACTCCAGACAGTTGGGACTCTTGTGAGGTGTTCATATGAAGAAGGAGACTCTTCTGAGGTGTTCACGTGAAGAAGGGGACTCTTGTGAGGTGTTCATATGAAGAAGGGGGCTCTTGTGAGGTGTTCATATGAAGAAGGGGGCTCTTGTGAGGTGTTCACACAAAGAAGGGAACTTCCGTAATAGTTTAAAATGAGTTGTTTTTACCTGATAGAACATACCCGAACATGAGTATATAGAAGGCTGCCTGCAGCATCCTCATGCTGACAGGGGTGGGGGTGTACCCCCCTGCGGGGCTGGTGGCATCTCCTCCCTCCTCATCAGAACTGGCATTGCTCACACTATCAGCCTTTATCTCCAAACCCAACTTCTCATACTCTTCGTATGTTATCTTTGTAAGGATACCGGCTTCGAAAAGCTGCATCAATCTAACATAAAGTTTAAATACGTTTTATTATAATTCTGCAACAAACTGTAATCTTATTATTTCTTTCAAAATAATATTTGTATCCAATTTTTTTTTATCTTCGTATAGGTGGAGGGTCATTTTAGGAGGAAAGTAAAAGGTATGATTGGTGGTGGTCAGTGTATCCAGGAGTGACAGAAGTAAGAATCCTTCTCCCATTGTGGTGCAAGGCGAAGTTCGGAGAGAGTCCTGCTGGAGAGGTCAAAAGGTCTTCCTCAACCAGTCTCTCCTGCTCTAGCCCTCCACGCAATTGGTGGACGGTGGCGGTACCCGTAACCGCCTCCCAAATTATTGTATTCAGGTTGGTTGATTGTTACTTACATAATTTTTTAAAATTCCATAATTAAATTTAATTTAATTCTACACTTACACTTTATTGAAGTTTTCAATGTATGGGCAACCAACTTGAAGTGCAACTGCTGAATAACGAGTATACAGTTTTTCACTCAGTTGGAAGTTTGAGGGACCTGGTTGTAAAAAAAATTACCATTTAAAAAAAAAACGATTTCTATCTTACATATTGTTTAAAATATTGGGTTAATTTCATATAATAATAAAAACGTTCCCAAAACAGACGTGTAAACACGAGGCACAGAACCGTTTACCTCCCTCTTCCCTCTGGCAGGTTTCAAAGTTACTTGCCTAGCTCGGAAGCTCACCGACTACCCCCGGTACTTATTGAGCAGAACAGTAAAACATGAGAGATTGAGCCATAAAAGTCACCGTATCTCCTGGTGTTGAAGTAAAGTGTCTCTCTGCCAGCCAGCAAAACTGTGGGCGGACCGTTGTGGTGCAGGACTCTGCGAACTCCTTGCTCTACCGATCGCACCGTCTGAGAATCCTGATTCTTCATTAAACTCCAAAGTCTGCCGTACACACCTGTTCCATTCTATAATTATTTAATACGTATTTACACAAAGAACAAACATACATACATACTTACATATGCAACAATTAAATAATGAATGATGATGCCCAATTATGATACTCCTAAACGCAATAAGGATTTTGCGTTTTCAGTATTTTGTGGATGAATAAAATAGATAATAGAAACAAGAAAGATGGGCCATGAAATATGGATGAAAACCCGTATGAAACCTCACTCATACTACTGTAAATTGCATCTGTGCACTCAACACCCCGCTATTCTTTTTACCGATACAGCAAATGGGTAACTTTCATTGGCTCCACCACTTTGATAATAATAAAATAACCAGCAGTTTTTCCTAGGCCCTACGGGCGACTTTTGGTTCGGCTTCGCCAAGTTAGTGTTGGTGATCATTTTGTAAATCCAATAGGAACAGGTTCCAAAATTAGCCCTTTCCTCGTATCCACTGTCAACGTGTCAATCAGTGATGGCAAGTCACCGCGAAAAAGTAACTGGGACGGACGGTGACGTCATATGTAAGATACAGCCGCTTGATACAACTAAGTATTACCGTCAATCTTTCGAAATCTGGGAGATACTCCAGGTTCACAAATTCGTAGAACTTATACCTAGGAAGGGAACATCCCTTTGCGTCTTTCCGATGAAAGTTACTTCATCTTGTGACGAATTCTTGAATTAGAAACTGAACTATAATGGTAGCTTTGTCTGAAAATCCACATACACGGATGTTTATATGGTGCGACCGGTAAGGCGCGGCGGCAGACATGCGTTGGAAGTCAGATTCTTAAATTCAACCACGTAGACGCAAACCTATTAATACTGTTTGATGATAATAATAATTGGATAATTTGTAGAGTACCGTTTTTGTAGAAAATC
Source organism: Limnephilus lunatus (assembly GCA_917563855.2). Classification (NCBI taxonomy): domain Eukaryota; kingdom Metazoa; phylum Arthropoda; class Insecta; order Trichoptera; family Limnephilidae; genus Limnephilus; species Limnephilus lunatus. Next base: position 63,295,877 of record OU830597.1, on the reverse strand, counting down.
ACCTCAAGGGCGCCCGTGAAGCTTTGTCGTAGCTTGGCGACAGTCGGCATTCCTGTAATATCTCCTTTTGTTTCTATTATTTATAATATTATGTCTTTGACAGCCTTTTTAAAAACAAGTTCAGTATATTATCAAGTGGGGAATTTCTCCTAAACAAAAAAATAAATCTTTTTGGACGTGTCAATTTCGGAGGCCGTCCCCGAAACCACTAATTGGATGACCATTACCTCTGCCGTAGGTCACTCCAAGTGGTTCGCTACGTTTGGTGACTTTGCAAGTGACGGTTCATGGGGTGAGGGTTGTCTGGGTCATGGCGGTGGAGGCGTCTGGCCCACCTTATTGAGGCAAACTCTCGACCCATCGCCTTACACCACAGCAGTGGCGTAGCTAGTATGGGTGGCACCCGGGGCGGATAGGGTGGATAACGTGGTGGTGTCACCCCCTCCTCCCCCTCCCCCTTTAAAATTGACAAAAAAATTGGTCCGTCCTGCGGGGGGGGGTAGGATTGGGCGCATCGGGTCCACCCGGGGCGGACCACCCCCTCGCTACGCCACTGACCACAGTGAGAGGGATGGATACATACGTCTAGACACATTGACTCCCAGATCTCTACCCATCACTTATATCTTTTTTTTCCCAGAATATCGTCTTCCTTAAAGATCCTCAAGGGTTAATGCAGAGTTAATACAGAGGTAATGTAAAAAAGTCACCATTTCTTCAAGGAAGTAATAAATATTTGTTCACCTGAAGTTTAGCCAAGGAAGAGCTGTGTCTCTCCACTAGAAGTTGGTATTTATGAGTTAGCATCGCTGTCTCCAGGGCCTGTAGGCTGGCCAGGGGCGGCTCCAGGGTCGGGCGGGCCAGCAGGGAGGTCAAGGTGGCGGAGTACACATCACTCAGGACATAGGTGGCAGCGAAGGAGAGCAATAGGACCACGAGGCGGGCGTGACAATTCTGGGCTGGGACTCGTCCACCTGACGATAACAGAACAACTTGACAACAATATCAGCAATAATATGAAAAGTATTTTTTTTTATATGTCTGGTTATGCACGGTCAAAACTCGTACCAAAAGTGGGGAAACTGGCGAATCTACATCACATGGAAACCAATTTTTTTTTTCATTCTGAGTATTTCCATTTTTTTACCTTTTTCCATTTTTTTGGCAACATCTCTTCCCCATCTCCTTCCCCTCCCCATACTGAAATAGCCCACTCTTTTCATTACAGCTAAATAGAATAATACAACAAATAAAAATGTCAGGAATCACTAGTTAAAGTAAACCAAGTACGTCCCTTAAAACAATATCTTTTAAACCGTATCGCATAGCTGCCATATCATGCAAATGTATGCAACCACACCAGCGCCATCTGCTTAGAGCTTTCTAGATTACCTGCCATCAGTGAAGGGTACTCAGAAGCTGAGAAGAGTACTTTAATCAATATTTATTATGTGACTGAGGTTGTGTTATGAATACTTGCATTGCTTCAGGAATATGGACATAGTAAACCAGATGCACTTGGACAGCGATGGGGGACTGGGGCCCTTAGGCCCCCACAGTGTGGGCACCGCAGCAGCTACCCATAGAGCCGGCCCGCTGCCTGCCAAGGTGATCAAAATGGCTGGCCACACCTGGAATCATATTCATTTTATTTTGCTTATGCACTAGCCAAGTGCATGTAAAAATAATTAAAAACTCGATTTGCATTGTTCAAATAGTAATTTCTTGGATTTAAAATTACTCAATTTAATGTACGACTTATTATCGGGGATGGCATAGACTTGAGGCCCTGGAAAATCTGTTAAACATATAATAATAATGTTTTTTCTTTAATTTGCACATAAGTTGATTAGCGCTCACCTCAACAGAAAGCATTTTGTTTTGAATTGTACCACGAATCTAGAATTTTTTGTGCACTTGAATGTCTCGTCAGGAGATGCATAGCTGCCCGGCCGCCCACCCAAACTAAGCCACCAGTTCCAACTAAGTCACTAACTCTAGATAAACCTACGAACTCCAGATTATAAATTGTATTGCATAACACAATTTGTAATCTTCGCATTCATAGATGTCGCTAATTAAAATATTGGATTGAATCACCAATACAATATTGTATTTGTATAAGTTTCTTGAAGAATCGAGTTTTTTTTACTAACGAAACAAATAATAATTTTTATATTCGTCGTAATATTTTGAAGATTGTTTCTAAAAAAAAAATTTTATCAGCACCATCAATGAACGCGAAGATTAAGTTTAACCAAAAGCCAGAACCGCCAGTTGGGCCACTGGTTCCTAATGAGCCACCAGCTTCAGCTAAGCAGCAGCCCCATCAGAACCATTAGCTGCAACAAAGTCACCAGCCCCAGCTAAGCCACTCGGTTCTACTGAACCACTAGCCCAACTATGCCACCAGCCCAAATTAAGCCGATAGTTACAGAATAGTCGACAATTCAACTGGTGGGATTGTTTCCACTTATTTTACAGAGAAAAGCATCTATATTTCTCCATAAAGACATACACATTTAGACATGACATTTGTGTGACCTGCCAGCGGAAAGGTCTCAGCAGAGCCAGGGCCTCGCTGAGTTTGCGGCGAGCGTGGGTCACGAAAGCCCCACTGTCGGCCAGTGTGAGGAAGGAGAACTCCACCCCCAGCTGGCGCTCCCAGGACATGGTCACGTCTCCCAAGAAGAAGTCTGCCTCCTGTGGTAAAAACAATCAATCTCTTAATAATAATATAATTTGTTTCAGTGTTGTTATGTGGGAAACACAACGCGCCACATAAAGAAATTGAAAGGTATATTGAAAATTGGTTGATATGAACGGGAACCTAATTTCAACCAATACACGCATGTCTAATAAATGCGGAGGCATTTATAAATCATGCTACAAAATTTACAGAGTGGTAGAAACTCTCAGTATCGCCTTAGAGAAAGACCACCATTTAGGATCAAAAAGATGCATGAAATGGCTTTAGCCGTGTTTGGTGACCATACTGGCCACTGGCTCCAGGCGGTTGGGAGAAGTTGGTACTCTTGTGCGGTACTGACATTAAAGTATAAAAATACACATACTCTTTATGCACATAGGTAACTACTTATTGTAATTTCAATCCATGAGGGAATGGCTAGTAATATTGTGATAATATGTTTTAATTTTGTTTTAAAATTATTACCTACCCTCCGATAAATCATTCCTAAAACTCCCCTAAAGGATCCGTTGGCGGAAACCCCCGAGCCCTGGCTGTGCTGTGGAGGGTCAAAATACTGAAATCTGAAAAAAATATTGTATTGGTTACGCGGTGAACGGATTACTACGATTTATTACAAAAATTAATTTGATAAGAATGCATAAGAATTTTTTAGGCAGCTTTCTGAATAGCCGGTAACATCAACCAAGTATTACAAAATATTAAAATTAATACTAAAAGCAAAAATATTGTTAATAAAACATTAAATTTAACAAAAAGAAAGTGCTATGTTACCGTCGAAAAATTAGAAGCATTGCTTTTTACCTTTCGTTGATCTCCACGGAGCAAATCTGTCTTCCAGCAAGTTCATCCCAACGCTTGGATTAGGTTTGTGAAGATTTGCAAAGATCATTTATCAAACACGAAATTGAGGCAGTTAGAAATATTTTAAGTAGAGGCTCTCGCGGGCTTTATCATTAACTATTTAATCAGCTGTATGAATATTTAAAAATATATATACCTTATAGACAGCTTCGAAGCGGCGTATTGATTAAAGTAACAATTATGTACATTTTTTTCTAGCAAAACAACTACGTCACCCAACAAATTAAACTACAACATTAGACTACTACATGACAACACTACTGTTTTATATTGTAGAAAACTTGCATTTATTTCTAGGCTTTCGAAGCAAGGCATCAGAATTTGATAGGGAGATGTTTTATGAAATTGAATTTAGATATGAGAGGGATAATCTATTGATATTATACTATATATGTATATCGATGACCAGTAAGGAGTCGACATAAACCAGGTGCTGTAAGAAAGCGTAATACCGAAAGGGCCCCGTTACATACATTTCTATTGGCGCCCGTATGCGAGTTTTTGTGGCATGGGAGTTTTGTTACGTACTTCCAATAGCCGCATTCTCACTGCATCTGTGTTATATCGATGCTTTACCGACCCGAGAGAGAGTGGGGTTAAACTTACTTAAAATTCAGTTTTGCAGCCAATAACTTCAAGAGTTGGTGATCCCTGCCACCAGTTACTTCAATAGATGAATCATTGAGAAGTTTTACAAAGTGCCAAGGTGGGGCCTAAGGAAACATTAAAAACAATTGTGAATGGTTTTAGATAGATCCTTACATTGATAACTGAAAAGGGAGTATGCTGGCAGCAACTGTGAATTTCGAACTCGGTCTGTTTACTTGCTAGCCGAGTGTCATGCCCACTGTGCTATAGCTATCGACCTCCTTGGTCGGTTGGAATGTCGATGGCAAATTATTAATACCTATGGTAAGTACCTATTACCTAATCGTAATATATCACGTATCACTTTATCCTGTCAATCAAAATTAATAATTTCTGACTTCAAGCTTGCGGTATTGACTGACATTTCATTGCAATAAGTTGGCATTTTAAAAGAAGACAGTAGGTAGATTATTGATGTTCTGCCACAATGGTATTATGGCAGAATATTCAAATCAGAATCTATCTAATCTGTATATTCTTCTTAAGCTTTTTATAAAAATATATGAATGTAAAAGAACTTCAATTTTTGCTTTTATAAACCTAAACGCTGTTCACAAAAAAAAACACAGATATTATTTACGACTTACGATTTTCAGAAGGCTTCAACCATTGAACAGATACCTAATTGGAAGAAGTGCAATCTCTACCTACCGATTTGAAAGTCAAGAATTTTGAAATTTTAAACTGTTAAATTTTTGCAGAAATAGTAAAAATATTATCTTACTTTGGGCACACTGATACGCCCATGGCAAACTTCTGTTCATTACTCCAGTTGAGTTGACGATAAAGCATTTCACTAGGGATGTTTGATCACAACCGAAATAAAGAATTAGTAAAAATAATAAATGATACCAACGTGAAGCACGGGCACCCTGAAGATGCGCCCTCCAAGGTTGGAGTAGACCTCGAGGGGCGCAGGTAGCGAGGGCGCCCTGTACAGGCGCCCCCGTTCCCACCAGTTCACTAGGGACAGGGGGCGCACGCCCCGGCTCACTCGAACCTGGTTGTAATACAGACGGTACCTGAAAATATTTAACTTAAGTCACTAGATTTCTTAATTATAATTTAAAACAGGGTTCGAAGGATTACCGATACACAATACACATTGTGATATTTACCGTATATCATGATATATGTACGAGACGTTTGTACATAAACTGTATAAAATAGGGAGCTGGACACAATGGTACGCCAATGGTCTTTGGGTGAATTTACCACTTGATAAATGATTTTAGGTTAAATTGGCAAAACTGGTTTAAAAATATATTTTTCACTTTGGAGACTGTTGGAGACTGGGGTTTTTGGGGTTCAGGCGACTGGGATACTGGGAGAGGTAAACTGAATTTAAGACTTATTAAAACACTTGAAAATCGGTTTGAACTTGGAGACTTTGGTTTCTTGAGGACTGTTACTTCTTGGCTGGTAGTTTTGAACTGACTTCCTACCGGTTTGTCGTCTGTTTTATAGGGCGAATCCGGGTTGGACTTTTGGAGCACAGAACCTCCCTATTTTTGAAGGGTGCTTGTGTTTAGGTATTTTTCCCAATCGCTATGATTTTCGTTCAGATGTGTTAAAATTGTGTGTGATAGCCATTGCCAAGATAGTCCCGATCCTCCAAACCAAAGTCTCACATGATTTTTATTGTTTCAACAAGAAAAGGTAAAAGTTTACAAATGTGATATAAGGTACAATATCTAGAGTGCAACAATCACTGGTAGACGTAAGTTTTTTAGTTGTTATTGTAGCATATACCCATTTTTAGATGATGATATTTATTTCTTGATCCAAATCATTAGTCAGTAGTCAGTACGCTACCAACACCCAAGCATGGCGGATGCCGAACTTGTGTCGGCTATTGCGTTTAGTTTATCATATTTTTATCAAAGTATGAAAAAACAATATAATATTGTCTTTTATTATAAAAAAAAAGTTATTCTAACAAAAATTATATGTTTTTTGTTAATAAATAATAAATCATCAATAAAATATTATTTCTTTATATTGACTTTTTAGGTAAATCCAATAAATTAAATTAGTGCATTCAAATTATGTACTTATACATTTTAATAAGTCAGGCACGCCACATACGTCATACATATGTCTCGTAATGTTAATTATCGATATACCGCATGGAGCAAAAATGGCGTGCATTCGCCGTCAGTTCGGAAATTACACTGAGCGTTTGCCGAAGCTTACCGCTGGATCCGACCCCGACTGGATCGGATCCAGCGGCAAGCTTCGGGATGACGTAAATACGACGTTGATTATTGCTATCTGGAGTCCCTGGTGGAAGCATTACGTGGTCATTCAGATGTGTTTTCAAGTCCAATGACGCTGCAGCATGTATTTATTTTCAATTGCGTTTATGTTTTCAATTGATAAGTTAATTGAAGAACGTAATAGCGTTGTAGACATCATTTGGAAGATGTGCCAAACACACAGTGTTTCGTTAGCCAATAGTCTCTTCCATTCTTTAGTGGAGGCGCTGGCGGCATGGTATTGTGTGGGGACGTAAATTTCAATGTCGACTTTTTTAGTTGTCTCATTTGCTTACGTGCATTCATTCGGTGCACACGGATTTCTATTGCCGATACATTTAGGTATGTATATCAATGATATTATTTATAATTTAGTAGGTTTCATTGTTTTTACATATATTTATAATACATAACAAAATTTGCCTAAAATAAACGTCCACGAGATTTTCAAACGCGATCATGATACCACCTGAAACAATACATCTGTTGACTTTTCTACTAAAACGTCTTACTGTCATTGATTTATCGGTGAAGGCATTAACTCAGTTGGCAACTCACGAATATTTGGGCCACGAGAAGGTTAAAAGATATTCTAATTCATTTTAAAAAGTAGGCGCCCACATTGTGAAAGCTATCAACCATCTTTATGGGCCCTAGCACTCCATTGGTTAACTTTTGTCAAAAAGGGAGGAAGTCTAATAGTGCCTCCACACAATAAGTTTGCATAATAATCACTGAAGCCACCGCGTCGAAAGGCTCGGCCGTCTGATCAGACTTCCCTAAAGTCAAGCCCATTTTTCGCTCCCTTCCCACTTGTTTTCTTAACCCATTCTCAAACAGTCTTTTTCAAGTCATTTTAAAATTACACCAATTTTGAACATTATTCTTATTCACAAAGTAGGTACTAACCCTGTTCATTTGCAGCATTAAAATAGTCAAGTTATTCTTCTCTGGCAATTTTTTCTATTTCTTGGGCATTAACCATGTAACAATTTCTAGACATTTTGTTTTGAAGAGTTTTAATTTTCAATGTACATTTGTTACTTAAATTTTAAATTTTCTGCGACCGGTTTCGACACATCCGTGTCGTTCACGAGCAAACTTAAAACTAACTTCAAAATTCTATACAAGTACAAAAATTAATTAGGTGAGGGTAGTGGGAGGGGAGATTTTGGAGGAGTGGGAGAAAGGTGGGAGGAGTCAATGTTACTTGGAAACATCGTAAGTAAATGTGATTTACATGGGGCTATTATTTTATTCACTAAATTAATTTTAGATTTAATTTTTTGGTTAATTTCTAGTCGCAGAAATTTCTGGTCGCAGAAAATTAAAAATTTAAGTAACAAATGTACATTGAAAATTAAAACTCTTCAAAACAAAACTTCTCTGGCAACATTATTTTTTTCATTGGACTCGCTGTATTAACACTTCATTAACCTTTTAAGTGCCAGTAGGTAGAAGTGTAGCTGTGTACAGCAGGCCGTGAACTTTTAATCAAAATAAATCATTTTTACATCTTATTTAAAAAAATAAAAAAAAATCAAAATCAAAAAAAAAAAAAAAAACAAAATCATCCCAATGTCGTCTCTGTGTGATCCATATTTTAAATTAATAAAAAACGGGACATATGTATGATACAGAGGCTCAAAAAGAGCGAGTAAACTCGATATTTTTCTATGGCCGGCCTGCTGGACACGACCAAGGATGCGAGATATCTCGCTCTTGGCACAGAAGCGGTTGAAATGTATGTGTTATGTAGTATTTATACCTTTATTGTAAATAAAGCTGTGCAAACTGCCTACATATTTGAAATTAATTTATTTATTGTAGTAATATAATTTTATCAAATTAGAGTAAAATTAAATCCTCACACTCCTGTTCGGGGGTTGGTGATAACAGCAACTCTCATGGCTTCATGTAGAGTTGCCATGAATCGGTTACTAGGTTCTCTTCCACCCCAGTAGAATATATATAGCAGAAATCTGTGCACTAAATTCTTCTCACGAATCTGGAAAGGTGCAACAAAAGGGGTTGGGGGGTTAAAATCTAAGTATTGGTTTACAACTGAAATCTGGGTAGTGTTTCACTTCACTTTAGAATTCACTAAAGTTTTTTCACTCAACTCATTTTATTTTATTAAGGATAGAAGGATATGATTACTTCAACTAATAGATCTTCACATTGCAGAGGTGTGCAGAATAATATGCTTGCGGTATCCAAAGAGTCATCCATAGCCCGAGAAAGGTAGCTAAAATACTGTTTCTGCAATATAAACAAAACATCATTTTATTTGCTTGTTTATATATTTTTTATAAAGAAATACAAACATTCTCAGATTACGAATTAGATATCTCCGATTAGTATTTGATTTCCTCATACTTCTAAAAGCAAATAATATTTTATGAACTTATATTCTTATTTTTACCTTCGGATCATTGGAAAGATCGGCCTCATTTAGAAAGAAGGTAGTTGCGATTCTTTCACCCTGGAGAGTTTTAATAAGTTGAGTTTGATCCGGCCTTCTACACAAAAGAAATCTCATTGATTAGTACACGTTTAATTAGTTTTCTTCTAAAGACAATGGAGAGGCTAATGGATAGACACATAAGAGACGGGGCACTGAGAGAAAAGCCCCTCCACGAGTTACAATTTGCGTATCAACCAGGTAAGTCGGTTGACGCGGCACTGCACAGGTTGGTATACAAACTGGAGCAGGCGCAGGCAACCGGGGAACTAGCAGTAGGACTCTTCCTGGACATAGAGGGAGCATTTAATTGCACCTCTATTAAATCCATCGATGAAGCGGCAGAAAGACATGGACTCGATAAAACCACCAGAAGGTGGCTGAAGAACATGCTTTCAGGTCGGATTCTTACGATGGAAAGGGGTGAGGTGAACCTCAGAGTATTGGTGACGCGAGGGTGTCCACAGGGAGGGGTCTTGTCACCCTTGCTGTGGAGCCTGGTGGTGGACAACCTCATCAGGAAACTCAACAACAGGGGCCTGTATACTCAAGGGTATGCGGATGACATCGCAACCATAATAAGGTGTTGGGATGCAGACACATCCAGAGGCCTCATACAATCAACACTGGCAACAGTGGAAGAATGGTGTGAAGAAACAGGGCTGTCGGTCAATCCAGACAAGACAGAACTAGTAATCTTTACACGTAAAAGGAAACTAGAGGGATGGAGCAATCCAACCTTCTACGGAAAGGAGGTAGAACCCTCTGACACGGTTAAGTACCTCGGGGTCATTATATATGCCAAACTGAGCTGGAAAAACCAGGTGGAAACTGTGGGCAGAAAAGCCTGTGCTCTCATGTGGGCAACTAGGCGAATCTGCGGCAGAACGTGGGGACTCAAACCCAAAATGATGCAATGGCTGTACACAGCCGTTGTAAAACCAAGAATCATGCATGCAGCCTTGGTCTGGTGGAGGAGAACAACACTGAAAACAGTGATGGCCACACTCAACCACATACAGGGACTTGCATGCAGAGGAATCACAGGAGCTATGCGAACCACTCCAATACTAGCCATGGGAGTGCTGCTGAACCTACCCCCACTAAACTTAGAAATAGAGGGGGCGGCGATGGCGGCAGCCTACAGGTTAAAATGCAAAGGTCATTGGAGAGGTGAGTTGCCCAAAAACAGTCATACGGAGATCGGAACAAGACTGAGGGCAATTAGCCCGACAGCTGGAATGAAGCAGGACGGCAAACAAGCTGAATACTTCTTCAGACAGCAGTTTGATGTGATGTACCCCACCCGGGAAGAGTGGGACATGGTCCCAGGTCCAACCTCCAGACAGGAACTAATCTGGTTCACAGATGGGTCCAAGATGGAGGAAGGAACGGGGGCCGGGGTATGTCTACAGGGATCCAAGAGGCAACTCAGTATACCTCTAGGAACTCACTGCACTGTGTTTCAGGCTGAGATGAAAGCCATCATGGCCTGCGCACAGGAGAATATACGTATCGGGTACAGGAATAAGAACATAACTATTTGTTCTGATAGCCAGGCAGCCCTATTGGCACTGGAAAGTAACCGATGCGACTCCAGACTGGTGATGGAATGCAGGACTGTTCTTACAGAACTCGCTACCATTAATAAAATAACACTGATATGGGTACCAGGACATAAGGGTATTGAGGGCAACGAGCGGGCTGACGAACTAGCAAGGAAAGGGGCGAAAGCACCACTTGCGGGATCCGAGCCGGCCGTAGGAGTAGCAGCTTGCCACACGAAATTACATATTGAGAGGTGGGTCAAATCCCAGCACTGGAAGGAATGGGAGAGGGCACCCGGAATGAGGCAATCCAAAGTACTCATAAACGGACCGGACCCCAGACGGACCAGGAAACTACTCGATATGGATAGAAACTCGCTGAGGGAACTGGTAGGACTACTAACGGGACACTGCCATCTCAGGAGACACATGCAGCTATTGGGAGTGGAAAGCACCAATAGATGTAGAAAATGTGAAGAGGATGAAGAGACTCCAATTCACTTGTGGTGCCAATGTCCTGCCCTGGTGGGAACTAGGCTCAGATACCTGGGGAGACACATCGTGGAACCAGAAGACTTAGCCACATATCCAATGACAACTCTGGTGAACTTCATTAAAGGGACTGGGTTATTGTTAAAGGATTGAGGTAAAATGGGAGATAGTACAATGGGCCTATGGCCTAAGTACTCACGGGAACTAACTGTAAACCGTCTCCGTAAGTTAAAAAAAAAAAAAAAAAAAGTACACGTTTGGTAATGTCTTCAAAACTCTGAACAATAATTTATTAAATGAAATGAAAATAATTAAGTTTTTAGTCCACCATCAGAACAAAGGATTGAAAAAGAACAAAACATATTGTTTTTGTCGGTTCCACAGTTTGTTATTATAATTAATTACCTACATACCTATCGAAAATGTTGCTTGTACAATGATGGAGAAAATTAGCTAGCAGAGGATCCTATCCATGATGCCTGGATGAGTGTGAGTGGGAACCTGGCGTATTTGTTCACTCAGCTACTAAACGTGTCTATTTACTTAAAGTGTACATTTTTTACCTGTTGTATTCGCCACTGTCCCTAAAAACGATCAGAGATTTGCATCGCAGTCCAAATGCTATGTCAGTAATGGCCAGGGAAAGGCTCTCCGATGTTTGCTCTTCGTTGTTAACATCAATTATTTTACCTTAGAGTAATTTGGATATTATAAGAATGTTATTATCAGATAATGTGCACATAAATAATATGTATGTTTTCTTACAGTAAAAAAATATGTGTTAAGTGCATAAAACGGTACCTGCACACTCTTTTAAAAATAAAAATACACAAAAACTGACTAGTATTGCACTTCCTTCCATGGTTAAAATCCTCTGGGAAATTTTAAGTTTGTTGTAGGATTATCCTCCAAGCCTCAATACAAACTGAACTTTTGTCTGTGTCCTGCCCTATATGCGCTGTAATCTTGGAATTCGATTTAGGTAGACCAGTGATGCACAACCTTTAAACAGAAGTTACAATCGTTTACAGGTGAAAAGGTCGCTAGTGCAGATTTTGAGAATTAAAAATACTGTACTATATATAGTATAGTACGTTTTTAAAAGGGTGACCGGACAACTCAGAAAGAAACCAACTCAGAACCTCCTCAGAAAAGTCAAGTGATGATAAAAAAATATTAAATATTGGTTAAATAGGTTACGTTAGGTTAGGGAAGGGATATTTTAAAATTATTTTTTCATAGCTTCTAATGAATTTTCAGGTGTTAAGTTGACTTAATTCTCAGTTGGCATAGACCATTTATTAATTTAAAAGTACCAAACAAAAACTAGAAGCAAAATAAAATTATTTTAATTTAAGCGAAAAAATGTGTATCGAGCATTGATGGATGCCATCGCTACACAGAGGATTGAACCCGCAATCGAGGAGTCCAAGCTAATGTGTTGGACTCCTCGACCATAAAACCGATCTAGTAATTTAGATCTTTTCCTTTTTTTTATTTATATCGACAGCAATAATCTTCAACCATAAATAAATAAAGAGTTTCAATTTTAATTTTTCCCCACAAAATTGTATTCTGTTCTACTTAGAAGTGATCGAAATGACAACCTATTCTCCTACAAAAAAGCAATCTTCCCAACATTTACCATCCCTTGATACGCTTGGTGTAACTCTAAGTGTTAAATTAACCTCTCAGAAGCTGGGTTATATAGGGCTTCCTACTGTACAGGACCCGCAGACAGTGGCGTAGCTAGCATGGGTGGCACCCGAGGCGGATAGCACTGTGCTCGGAGATAATTTATTAGTACACAACTGCTGACCCAGTATAAGTCGCAAGTGCACCACACGGTTCAATGTCACATGAGAATGTGTTGTTTCTATGATTCGTTCTTGAGTTCAACAACTCTGTTGTGGAATGATTTGCCGGTCTCTGTATTTCCTTCCTTCTGCAACATGAGTTTCTTCAAGACCCAGGTCAGGTTCGCTCCTTCTTTTCCTCAAAAAGACCCTCCACATAGCATCCCCAACGATGACATAGGCACTGAGGGAAATTATTTTCCTCAGGGTCTCCTGCGCGCAATTAATATATTTAATAAAAAAAAATAGAGAAAGTTTTGTTTGAATGAGAAACACTGATATTGGTTATACTGTAATGTTGCATGCACCGTGAGTTGTGATTGATTGACATGTAATAAATGAAGGTATTGATACCAATTCGCAAGTGAGGATTTATGTTACTACTAAAATTAATATAAAAAGCTATATATATTAAAATAAAAAGCTACTAAAATTAATATTTTTCCCTCAACAAAAAATTAAAAATATTTTTGTAATTTGCTTTAGCTAACGATCAATTTGATTATAGATTATAGCTGATTAATTATAGCTGACTTTATTATTGCTGATATGATTAAATCTGACTTAATTATAGCTGATTTGAGTCAAAGAGTTTCTCTCTACGATAGGTCCACTTAGGTAAAATGTTGGCTAACCAATTTTTTTTTTTACTACTTATAAGTGTAAAAACCTAGAAAATTATTTATTTTGTGTGCTTTGTTGTTAGAATAATTATTTTTAGTACACAAAATAAATAATTTTCTAGATTTTCATTTTTAAAAGTTATATTCACCCGAGTGAAGTTATGGTAGATAGGGACTATGTATACAACTTATTTGACTAATGCGGACTTGATTATAGCTGATTTGATTTTAACTGACTTGATTATTGCTGACTTGATTATACCTGAATTGATTATTACTGACTTGAATATAGCTGACTTGATTAATAATGACTTGATCATAGCTTTAATTAAATTATAGCTTACTTGATTATTGCTGACTTGATTATTAGCGGCTTGATTATTGCAGCTTAATTTTTGTTGAATTGTTTTGATTTTTGCTTGGTGGTTGTTACTGACTTGTATGAATAATTGTAAAATTTAAAATTCTTGATTATTGCTGACTTGATTAATGATGACTTGATCATAGCTGATTTATTTAGAGCTGACTTGTTTATGGCTGACTTGATTATTGCAGATTATTTTTTCTTAAATTAATTTGATTTCTTCTTGGTGGTGTTATTGCTGACTTGTATGAATAATTGTAAAATTTAAAGTATATGGTACATTGTGGTGAGAAAGACACAGAAAGCACTTTTTTAAATATCAACTATTTATTTACCAAAATTACAAAGACAGCAGAAAAACAAGAGATAGGTACAAAAAATGGAACTTTAAGCAACATTTCAATAAAAAATAGTAGTTATTTTTAATTTGGCTTTATATAATTTATTTCACTGAATCATCTGCTCTTCCATTACGGTGGCCATCCACTCGGGCTCCTTGGCGGTGATCTTGTCGATAATGCTGTTCACCTGGTAGCACAGGCTCTGGATCTGCCGGTCCCACTGGGGGAGGACTTCTCGGGCTGGAAATACAACAATATAATTATTATTAATCTTATCTAGGTTATCCCTGATCTACAGAATTTACGCATGTGCGATCCATCGATGATAAAACTCGTATTGAAAAGGGCGTAAGTCAATACCCTCCGTGAGCATCAAACTCAATCCGGCCAATCGCTAGTCAGGTGTCTTACCCACCAGGCTATCGAGCTTCTCTCTTTATTTATATCAATTATCTTTAAATAACATTTTCAAATCTTCCGTGGTCGAGGGGGAAGGCTCTTGACAAGCAATCTGGAGGTTGCGGGTTCAAATCCCAGAGTGCGCAAGTAAATTTTATTCGATTCATTTGTTTTATTTCACAAATTATAATTTAAAATAATGTATAATATATTTGTAGTACGTTCCAGAGTGGAAGGTACTCTCAGTATCGCCCTGGGGTAAGACCACCATTCCGAAGTGAAACATTGCTTGAAATGGCTTTAGCCGTATTTGGTGACCAGACCTAAATAGGTTCTTCCCCGCCTTCCTCTTCCCCTACTACCCACTACCGACAGCCTCACAACATACCCTAATTGGGGATGCCATAGTCTCACTAACTCCAACGGTTGGGAGCAGTTGAGACTCTTGTGCGGTGTTCACACATAAAAAAGTACTAAGATAACATATAAACAATGAATATATAAAAATTATGCATTACAATGAAACGAAAGTACATAATATATTATGTGCCTACATAACGATGGCTTCACCATAAACCATTATTTTGAGATAAACAAAGTTTGAAAAATAGATTTTAACATGTTGTAGAGATGCCATATTTTTACACAAACAAATTTAGGTCAAATCTCAGCCAGTGACTCATTTTTGCCAAAAAGTGGGAATTTCGATTCATAATAATAATATAATATAGAAATAATAATGAATATTTGCTCTCTCATTCAAAATTTAGGCGTATTAGATTTGTCAAAAAATTTGTACATAAAAATGCAAAAGTCGGTCATTTTAAATACGTGTAGGATTACGAAAGATTTTTTAAATATTTATATTGAGGGATCAGTAGGATTTATCGGACCAGTTAGGATTTCATCAGAGCCGAACCCTCTCTTTAAATCCATCTTCAAGCTACTTATGTTCTTTTATATTATATGAATTTATATTATACTATCTTCTATAATTACTTTTATATTATATGTATTTTGTCAATGCTCTTCATATATATGTACTCTCCTTCCATTGTCATCTCTCTATTTTTTATTCGTGTTATTGTTATATTGTTAATGGACTATTCGTCCGTAAATAAATAAATAAATATGAAAATATCTGGGGTCGGTGAAATATTTTCCCATTATGTTTCTGGTGGATTGACGTATTGTTCTTGTATTGTTTTGTATTTATTATACTTATATAGTGCACTTACATTGCGTGAATTTACTAGATATTCATTTGTGGAAAAGTGTGTGGAAGGGTTTAGTCTTTCATTTGGGAAAGATTTAACCCGGACATAAAATCTGGAGCACCGTAATTAAGGTACAGAGTGCCCAAGGCGTTCTTTATGATGTATTTGTTTTTATTAAAAAATTTTAATTTGGGAGGCAGGATCGGGTACTGCCGCCCCAGGAACCATTCAATGGGTAAACGTTTATTCATTCACTGCAGCAGTGAGAGGGATGATTTATATGTCTGTCACTCCTGCCTCCAGATTCCTACCCACCCCTCTTACCCTTTTTCTTCCCAAAACTTCCTCTCCTTCCTTTCCTTAAAAATACCCTCCTCACAGCATCCCCAAAGACGACGCAGGCCAAAGATATTGAAATACAAGATATTTGATATGATGGCCGCCCGACCATTGGCGGACTACCTCCTCACAGCATCCCCAAAGATGACGCAGGCCAAAGATATTGAAATACAAGATATATGCTACGATGGCCGCCCGACCATCGGCGGACTACTGTCTGATGGGAATAGTTTGAATACGGAAAGAATTCATTCATTAGTTGATTTTCGTTGAAGGTGTGCAGTAGCATTGCTTAACAATATCGGCGACTCCAGAAAACACAGTCCCACCCAGAAAAAACTGCCGATAGCACATCTCTTATATTTCAATATCTTTGATGCCTTTGAGGCCCTGAGAGAAAATATACTTACTTTCGAAATGAACAATTGAATCAATCTGATCAATGTAGCCATTCATTCGTCCTTCTGTGATCATTTGACTGGCGATTCTTTCAGCTTTAGCAGGGGGAATCTCAAGCAACGCTCCCAGCTCTTCAAACGTGATGTTATTGTACAGCTTACTGGCCGACAGCAGATTGTGCTCAAATACGGCTCGGTCCAATATTGGGGACCCATCCACCGTACTAGCCTGAGAAGAATATCATAAGAATTAATGTTATTTCCTGCTTTGTCTGTGGGATCAAACATCAAACAAACCTGCTCGAGAAAGCTAGCAAAATTAATCTACGGCTAACAAAAATATGAAAACAAATTCCACTAATCCCAGCTAAGGATTGTTTTAAGCGTTTGGGTCCCAGCAATTTTTCAAGTTAAAAAAATCTAAAGAATTAAGCATAACATTTAACAAATGAATTTATTTGGTTGACAAAAGCTTCTTCAAGGGCTTTCCTTACTTCACTGTATCTTGTTTCAAGGGCTTTCCTTATTTCACTGTATCTTGTTTCAAGGGCTTTCCTTATTTAACGGTTTCTCGTTTCAAGGTGTTTCCTTATTTCACTGTATCTTGTTTCAAGGGCTTTCCTTATTTCACGGTTTCTTGTTTCAAGGTCTTTCCCTTTTTCACTGTATCTTGTTTCAAGGGCTTTCCTTATTTCACGGTTTCTTGTTTCAAGGTCTTTCCCTTTTTCACTGTATCTTGTTTCAAGGGCTTTCCTTATTTCACGGTTTCTTGTTTCAAGGTCTTTCCCTTTTTCACTGTATCTTGTTTCAAGGGCTTTCCTTATTTCACGGTTTCTTGTTTCAAGGTCTTTCCCTTTTTCACTGTATCTTGTTTCAAGGGCTTTCCTTATTTCACGGTTTCTTGTTTCAAGGTCATTCCTTATTTCACGGTATCTTGTTTCAAGGGATGCCGCCACTCTGAGGCTTCAGTGTCTTTTAGTTAGATGCAATCCATGTAATGAAAAAACCGTGTATTTTTGCTTTGAAAATTTGATTGTTTAGAAATAGTGTTTAATTTAAGCATAATATTATTACAGATGCTGTAGGGAAGATTGGCACCATTCATACACGGGGCAGCTTCATACAGTCTCTACTACAGCTTGTTAGAACAGCGTAATTATTTAGCTTTGCATATGTGGGTAGGCACAGGCGTTTTAGCATGCTCAAAGTAAATATTTTGTCTATATTGTTGGATGTTTCGTGCTTTAGTGAGGTGTCAAATTCTATAGTATAATACTCAATGGTAAATGACTACAATCAAGATAATAATAATGTATATATTTTGTAGATTTTTCGGCATGATTTATGTGTCGGTAAAAATCTGTTATTTTTGACCTTTGGGGCACGTTCGGTGGCATGAGCCGCCGTACATATACGGGGTCCGCCAAATAACTTTTTTTTTTTGAAAATGCTATAAAAAAAAAACTACTGAATATTTTCTCAAATTTCTTTTTTTATTTATAAGTACAATCCTTCCGGTTAATAATGGAAAATAATTTCATTCAAATGGCTGCCTCGGCTGGCCATGCAGTAGCCTACACGATCGGTCCAATTTTTAAGCACATTATCGAT
This sequence comes from Limnephilus lunatus, assembly GCA_917563855.2. Taxonomy (NCBI): domain Eukaryota; kingdom Metazoa; phylum Arthropoda; class Insecta; order Trichoptera; family Limnephilidae; genus Limnephilus; species Limnephilus lunatus. The sequence continues at coordinate 63,277,746 of OU830597.1, read as the reverse complement.
TGTGTGCAGCTGTATTTCACCAATGGCTTCACGAATATTGTCCTTTAAAGCGTCAATTGTCTCTGGCTTGTCGGCGTAACATTTATCTTTGAGGGCACCCCACAAATAATAGTCCAACGGTGTCAAATCGCAGCTCCGAGGTGGCCAAACGACATCAGCTCTGCGGCTGATAATGCGATCTTCAAAAACAGGGCGCAAAACATCGAGTGTAGCTTCGGCTGTGTGGCACGTAGCGCCGTCCTGTTGAAACCAAATGTTGCCAATATCCTCCTCTTCAATTTTTGTGAACAAAAATTCGTTCAACATGGCCCGATAACGATCGCCATTGACTGTAACGGCCACTCCTTGCTCATTTTCAAAGAAAAATGGCCCAATTATGCCTCTGGACCAAAATCCGCACCAAACAGTGACTCGTTTTGGGTGTACCGGCTTTTCAATGTATGCGTGCGGGTTTTCTGTGCCCCAAATACGACAATTTTGCTTGTTTACATACCCGCCAAGATCAAAATGAGCTTCATCCGAAAAGATGATTTTTTTGGCAAAATCGGCATCTTCTGTAAGTCGATCGCAGGCCCACTCAGCGAAGCGAAAACGAATTGGATGGTCACAATATACACAACCATATTCGCTCAGCGGAAGGATAAAACTAATTATCTGTCAAATCAGACATGAGCTAAGTGTTACCATTCACGAAATAAGCACTAGTTGAAAAAAAAAACTTTAGATGGCGGACCCAAATTATGATTTTTACAGAACATGAAAAAAGTCACAATGAATGTTCCCCTACCCATGTACGAATGTACCCCGTTAGTGGGGTTGATTCGGACATTTGTCAGCTTTTATTGACTTCAAACTTTTTGAAGAGGAGCGAAACATATGCTGTTATGTTATAATAACTGATTGAGCAATCTATCTTTCATTATCAATTTTTGAAAAATCAAAGTCTAAAAAGTGTATAAATGGTGCCAATCTTCCCCTAATTACTGCAACCTGACCTTTCTCATAATCAAAGACTTTTTATATGCCTAAAAATAAAGTATAAGTATATAGTATGGCAAACCATGCTTTGAAGTGCAAAATCCCCTACTTATGAACCCCTTTTCGGATTTGGTTTTATTGAATAATGTGGCAAATTAAGTTCTTTAGATCAAGATCGGAAAACATGTTAATATTTGTGCATGAACTTCACAAAATAAAATAAAACTTGCATTTTGGCAATGTTCTTTTTGGTAAATCAAAACAGGTGGTCAGTGTAAAGCGGAAATTTCAACATTATCGCCATCTGCTTGGAGTGTGAGTTCAACCAATTCCGAATGTTACACATCAAGGTGGATCGCCTTTATAGTATTTTAATGCGGTTAGCGTTAATGGAAAGTGAAGAAATCAAATAAATTTATAGCGGAGACAATTGCTAATCGACCTTTAATAAAAAAGGGACTTAACCCTAAAGTTCAATTTATGTGTGTGTGTGGATTTGAATTACCTTTTGATGATTTTGCATCAGGGCCTCAAATTCCTGCAGCTCTGACCTCCGAATAATTCTATCCAGATACATTTTCTCAAGGATTGAATAAGCAGGAAGCTGCTGGCATCTTTCATCTTTGAATAATGTTGCGAGCATGCGAGACCTTTGTTGCCCTGTTAGAAAAAAAATTATGCATTTTTAATATTTAGATATATAAAAATGCGGTATACTCGGTAATATTATAATCTGTCTATGTGTATTGTATACAGTGATATGCTTACCAGCTGATGCCAGATCTGGACAAATAAGTATGGTATACTTTGACATGCTTACCAGCTGATACCAGAACTGTGCAAAAGAGTATTGTATACAGTGAGGTGCTTACCAGCTGATACCAGAACTGTGCAAAAGAGAATTGTATACAGTGACATGTTTACCAGCTGATACCAGAACTGTGCAAATAAGAATTGTACCCTGGTCTGAGTTATATAAGTCGGTAATTATTACATTCATTACTTGTTCATTTAAGTCATTTCATAATTTTCAACAGGATATTATATAAGCAATGTATGTATTCTATATTTATCTACCACCAGTGGCGGTTTTCTCTGAAGTGCGTTTGTGCGGTGAACCCCCATTAAAAAGATGAGAAAATAAAACAAATTTGTTTTATAATAATATTATAAACACTATTACAATTTATAATATAATAATATTATAAACACTACTATGGATAGCGCGCCATTAAACCCGGGCCACCGAAAAATATGATAAGATTCCTTTGTGCGAGTCGAATCCCGCACCAAACGCTCCATACGAAAAAAATCCTACTAGTGCAAATAGCTCTGACGGTGACTAGGCCTTTCTATACGCAAAATTAACTCATGGCGGTGCGACGATCCCGAACATGATGTCCGAACATTGTCCGAACACGATGTCCGAGACGAGTGTCCCGAGGCGCGATGCCGAGATCCTGCGGGAGCGCAGACTGACCGTTGATCTTTAAACCGTAGATTTTGACTTCTGTTTTCGTATCATTATTTTTTTAATAATCCCTCAGATTAGAGAAGGAACTACCGATAATCTCTAAACCTGATTTTAATACCCGCGTAATTGAAGTGTTTTCAAATGCTACAGTCGGCGCATGGTTTTTTTGTACAAGTGAAAAAAAGAAAAATTAACTCTTGACACTTTTATTATGTTTTTTGTTTTTCTTATGTTTTAAAATATCAATCATATATTCTACGTAATCATTCTTGTTGAAAGAACAATAATAATTAGACCACCGAACAAACAGCGAAACATGTAAGTTCCGATCTTACATGCTTAAATTAGCCAAAGAAAGAATAAACTACGACATTGAATAAAAATTTTATAAATAATTTTGCAAAATACAACTAGAAATGCATTAAATGGATAATTTCTTAAATAACGAACTTGAATTAAATATTAAAATTCAGGAATATGAATGTATATGTACTGATTCGTGTAACAAAATTATTTCTAAAAACATCAATGACATAATTATTATGCACATAAACATCCGTAGCATTCAAAAAAACTTTGATGAATTAATTCTAAAAATAAATAATTTAATTAAAAAACCGGACTTTATAGTGTTAACCGAAACATTTACAAACGCCGAGTCACCGCCTTATCACTTGCCCGAGTACAATTATATTTCTACCAAATTAGACATTAACAAAAATTCGGGAATAATAATATTTGCAAGCAATAAATTTAGTATTGTTAACATAATAGAGCACCCGATACATTTGGTTAACTGCATTGAAGTACATTTCAAACTCGGCAAATCAACATATCATCTAATAGCTATCTATAGAACGCATAGCTCGAGTATTATTACCTTTATAAATGACCTCAAATACATATTATTAAAATTAAAAAATAAACTTTGCTTCGTGGTAGGTGATTTTAACGTAAACATCAATGAAAAAATAGAAAATAATATCAAAAATGAATACATCAATTGTATGACTGAACAAAATTTCATATCGTGCATAAATAAAAATACTAGAGAAATAAAAGAACATACTCCATCTTGTTTAGATCACATTTGGACAAACATAAATATTAAAGATCTTCACAAATTAAAATCTATTGTTTGGAAAACTAACATAACTGATCATCATGCATGCTTACTTCTGTATAATAATAATATTAAACATAAAAAACATAATTTAATAACCAAAAAATCAACAATAGATATGACTATTCTCTCTGAAAAACTAAAAAAGGAGAATTGGAACAATGTTTTGAGCAGTGATGATACCGAAATATGTTCGACTAACTTTGAAAATATCTTGTCACAGCACATTAAAAATTCGACAACTGAAATAACACACATAAAATCAAAATTAAGATGTTTAAAGCCTTGGATTACCAAAGGACTTATAATATCTATCAGGAACAAAGAAAAACTTTACAAAACAACTTTAAAAAATCCCAACGATGAAAAAGCATATATTTTCTATAAAAAATATAAAAATAAATTAACATCTTATATTAAAAAAAGTAAAGAAGAGTTTTTTAAAAATAAAATATTATCTTCAGAAAATAACCATAAACAAATGTGGAAAACAGTAAATTTGGCCATAGACAATACAAAAAAAACACAAAACATTAAATACATTGAACACGATAAAAAAATTATAGATGCCAATATGCAACCTAAACAATGTGCAAACATTTTTAATTCCTTCTTTGCAAATGTTGGAAAAAATCTTGCGAAAAATATTCATAAGCCTTCTAACCCGGAAAAACATAAAAATAAAAATTTACAGAAACGTAATATACTTTCAACATTCGAAACAACAACAGAATGTGAAATCTTAAAAATAATAGAAAATATGAAAGGAGGTTCGTCTCCCGGTTTTGACTCTATTACGGCACATATGTTAAAATCTATGAAATCTTACTTAATAAAACCCATCACTCATTTAATAAACTTAAGTTTAACAAAAGGGATATTTCCAATGAACTACAAAAACACAATAATCTCACCTATTTATAAATCTGGAGATCCACACCAAGTAACAAATTATCGCCCAATCTGTCTAATTTCTAATATAGGAAAGATCTTTGAAAAAATAGTAAAAAAACAGTTGGTAAATTTCCTAGATTGTAATAAAATAATACACAAAAACCAGTTTGGTTTTATAAAATCACTCAGCACACAAGATGCTATTGCTAACGTAACTTCATACATTTACGAAACAGTAGATAAAGGTAAAAAATGTGCGGGTATATTTATTGACCTCAGAAAGGCATTCGATAGCATATCTCATGAGATACTATTAAAAAAATTAAATAATATTGGCATAAAAGGCAACGCGATTAAATGGATCACCAACTACTTAAAAAACCGCCCTCAAGTGGTAAAAATCAATCATGTTAATAGCGATCAAGAGCTTTCAAGCTTTGGAATCCCCCAAGGTACAGTGCTTGGACCAATCCTATTTACTATATATGTAAACGATATTTTTTTAGAACCTTTACATGGTCAAATTACATCATACGCCGACGATACAGTATTAATAATAAGTGGAAAGACTTGGGAAAATGTAGAATTAAAGGCTATAGAAGACATTAACACGCTTAAGAATTTTTTCGACACTAATTTACTATCACTAAATAGTGAAAAGACATTTGTAATTCCATTTGCAATACATTTAAACGATGCTCCTAAAAATTTTAACATTGTCATACATGAAAATACTAAAATTCACAGCCAAAACTACTGCAAATCAAACTGTACAATATTAAAAACAACAAATAAAATAAAATATCTAGGAGTAATTATTGATAAAAATCTAAAATGGAAGGAACAAATATGTCAAGTAGTAAACAAAATTAGAAAATTAATTTACATATTTTTAAGAATTAGAAATTTTTTGTCAATAAAAAATCTATATTTAATCTACTATGCCTTAGTTCAATCCACTTTACAATACGCTATTATTAGTTGGGGATCCGCATATAAATGTAATCTTATTCCAATAGAAATTGTACAAAGAACAATTATTAAAATTATATTAAAAAAATCCTTGGACTACCCAACAGAACGCCTATTTGATGAATTCCAAGTACCTACATTTAAAGATTTATATATTAAAAATTCATTAATTCAAATTATAAAAGAAAAAGATAAATATCAATTTTTAAACGAAAACAGAACGCGACTTAAACATGTTTTTATATGCCCAAAACTAAATACGTCTTTTGCACAACACCATTACACTTACCAGGGAAGAACTTTTTTCAATCGTCTACCAGAAGAAATCAGAAGCATTAATGATAAAACCCAAATACTGCTCTCTGTCAAGAGACATTTTAAAAATATTCTGAAGAAAAAAACTAATGCCACTTAATTATCCTTACAAATATCCTTAGTTTTCCATAATATTATTTCTTTTATTTAAATGTATACAAATATCCTTGGTTTTCCATAATATTCTTTCTTCTCTTTAAATATATACTATTATATACGATTACAACACACATGTATTTATGTAAATGAATTATTTAAGTACTAAGTAATAACCACATTTATGTACACTCCTTTTCCATACACAAGCATATGCTTTAAATGGAAAAGTAGTAAAAAACCTAAGATGTAAAATTATCATTTAGCAACATGTAAAACATATTAATGAAAATAAAAAATAATAAAAAAAAAAAAAAAAAAAAAAAAAAAAAATTAGCAACGTACATTGAGTGCTGTGAAAAACAAATTAATTTCTCCAATATTTTTCTTGTTATCTAATAATTGTGTTGAGTGTCAACTGATTCGAAAACAGAAAACAATAGTATGTAGGTACCCCTCCCACTAACTTTATTTAAGTTGTGTGAGTGCCGCTATATTCGACGATTTGACTAAGGACAACAGTAAGTAAATTTTTATTAGATATAGGTAATATCTTCTCTTGAATTTCGAACCCCCTGTTAAAAAGACCATGAACCGCCACTGTCTACCACCCTTAGCTGTTGTTATCACATATAATTTGTCATTAGGTAACAACAAACTAATAACAACTGTTCAACACAATATATCAATAACAACATACTAATTTGACTGTCCTAGAACGGGAGACTCCTAGTTGGACAGTCAAAGCTTCTTTAATATGTATTCTTTATAATAAAAACAAATAAATAAACACAGTGAGGTGCTTACCAGCTGATACCAGAACTGTGCAAATAAGTATTGTACACAGTGAGGTGTTTACCAGTTGATACCAGAACTGTGCAAATAAGTATTGTACACAGTGAGGTGCTTGCTTACCAGCTGATACCAAAACTGTGCAAATAAGTATTGTATACAATTAAGGGCGCCTTCCACTACGAGCGGAAAAGAGTTGAGCGGAGCGGGGTGGGAGATGAGCGAAATAGCTTTGACCTTCCACCAAAAAAGAGTCGCTAAGAAGTTAGGTGTTTGCCTCCCACTGCCCGTGCGAGAAATGAGCGAGGCGACCGGAGCGAGGTCAACGAAAAATGAGGAATAGTTTTTCCCTTCCATTGAAAACGAGTCAGTATCGCTTTAACGTTTGAAGTGAACAGAGTGATTTTTGTGATGTCAAGTATTGATTCTAGTGAAGATGATTCTGACAGCATGTATATAATGAAAAAATGTTTGCTAATGTATATTTATAAAAAGATTTTCATCTCAAAAATTTTAACTTTCTCATTTCCGCCAATTTCATCTCAATGATGGTTTTCTATGCCGAATTCTCTTTTATCAACATTGCATCATTCTTTGCGAGTCGTATCCTATAAACAAAAATGGCGACCGGCTTCAATAAACACCTCCGTCTCGAAAAAAATGCAGTTGAGGCAACTGAATTGACGACAGTTTTTGAGCGGAGTCCGCTAGAAACTAGTCGGTGATGGTGTGCGCGAGCGGACTCGTTCAGACCTATTTTAAATACTTCTGTCCACTTCGCTCACCTCGTTCTTGATGGAAGCACTTGTATGCAGTTAACGTTTGCGAGTCGAGCGGAGTTCGTACAGAGTCCGCTCCGCTCGCGTTAGCGAAGGTCGAATCTATTTGAACTCGTTTAGTCCGCTCCGCTCACCTCGTTCTTGGTGGAAGCACTTATATGCAGTTAACGTTTGCTAGTCGAGTGGAGTCCATAAAGAGTCCGCTCGCAGTGGAAGGCGCGCTTTCGGTGCTTACCAGCTAATACCAGAACTGTGCAAATAAGTATTATATACAGTGAGGTGCTTAACAGCTGATACCAGAACTGTGCAAATAATTATTGTATACAGTGACATGCTTACCGGCTAATTTTTTTTGTTTTATAATAGCTCCACACAGGAGGCCCTGAGAAAAATATTTATATTTTCCTCAGGGCCTATTTCATCTTTGGGGATGCTGTGTGGAGGGTCTTTTAAATAAAAGGAAGGAGAGGAAGTTCTGGGAAGGATAAGTTATCAGATAGGTATCTGGGGGTCAGTGGATCTAGGAATGCCAGACGTATGAATCCATCCGTCCCAATGAGTTCTGCTTGAAAGGTCACAACTTCCCCCTCAACCAGTCTCTCCCAATCCGGCCTGGCAAGCAGACACGTCAGCTGGTGAGTAGACACATCCGCCGCCAAGACCCGGACAAACCTCACCCCATGAACCAGATCACCCCTGCTAAGTCACCAAACATATCGAACCACTTGGGGTTACCAGAACTCTGCAAATAAGTATTGTATACAGTGAAATGCTTACCAGCTGATGCCAGAACTGTGCAAATAAGTGCGTTACGAAGACACGTCATTCTTTCATCATCGTGTATTATTGTTCGGTACGATAACTCATTGTATCTTTGAGCAGCTTCTATGAATTTTCTAAAAAAACATAGCAGTGGATTATTAGATTATGAATCAGTTCTGTACGAGTATATTTGTATCTGATAGTGTTAGATTATTTTGGTAAACAATAGAAAATCATTGTTACGCTACCACACTGTAAATTGTGTTCATATTTTTAACGTTTTATTTACTTATGCCACTGTATTAATGATTCTATCAGTGTTTAACTGTATTAATGATTCTATCAGTGTTTAGGGGGGAAATAGGTGTAGGATGGCACATTTTTAGTGATTTCACAATTTTTTTAACAGATGAGGAAAATATATATATATATATATATTTTTTTTTTTTTTTTTATGTATACTTTGCGGTCATTTTACACATATATTCAAGAGTATATTCTAAAAATTTTAAATATTTTCCTCAAAAAATATAATAATAATAACGGAGATATCAGCTGCCGCGCATTATAAGTCACCATCTGGTTGGGCAATTTGTGGAACTCCTGGAGGTCACAATTTTCACTTAAAATCAATTTTTCAAGAAAATTTACTTTCTTTATAAGTGTTTCTTCTATTTGAACCTCACTCCTGACAAAAAAATCGAAAATTAATATTTTTTTGAGGAATGTGAAAATTTATTACGATTTTTTGGTTCCATGCCAACTCAGAATGAAACCAACTCAGAACCACCATAGAAAGGACATTAAAATATATGAAAGAATAATTTTAAAATAGCTGTTTACCCTAACCTAACTTAACCAATTTAACCAATTTTTTAAATATTTTTTTACCATCACTCTTAATGACCTTTCTGAGGTGGTTCTGAGTTGGTTTCATTCTGAGTTGGCCGGTCACCGATTTTTTACCATTATTTTGTACGTTTTTTGCAATAAAAATATAGTTAAAATAAAGATACTGTTTAGGATTGAGGTTAAAATAGAGCGCATTTATATAAAGAAACTATGTGCCGAGTTTGATAATGATTGATCAAAAACTGTAGGAGCTAGTTTTGAGAAAAAGTAGTTTTGAGAAAAAATGCGTTTGAAAATAAGAGTGGCAGTAAAGTAGTATGTAGTAGTTCGACCGAGGGCCACTCACTCAAATGCTTATAACTTTTAAAGGGCGTGGAATTTTGGATTGAAATTTTCAGAATATATTTTTGTATAGTTTTACTATCGATTTATGGAAGAAAAAATAATAATAATTTTTTTGAAGCCTGTACACCTATTTCCCCCTTAATACAGGATTTCCATGTAAAGATAAGAGAGCAAACCTTCTATAATCCAGTACACGCGCATAGCACACTTTGTAGTAGATTTGCAACTGTTCATTGCTACTTTCTGCCTGAAGAAGAGAGGCCCGGTTTACAAAAGCCTCGGCCTGCACCGGGTCATCGTCTTCTAAGTACAAACGAGCTATCTTCAAGTATGTCTCCAGTTTATAATCCACAGAGTATTGCCTGCAATTAGCATCAAAACCTACATTATTTTTGGTAAACAACTGTCGATTAATAGGCAAATTTTATTTAAAAAAAAAAAAAACACTTTGTATCAGTTAGATAATATTGAAAAACCACTATTACAATTTAATTAATAAAATCCAAATAAATGGAATATTTCTGAACGCATTCGAAAACTAAAAACTGTTTTTGAAAGGTGATGAAATATACTTTCGAATTTTATAATTCGAAATAAACATATAATTTTTTAAATATGTATAAAAATTTTGAATTCAAAAATAAAAAAGTTTTAAAAACGGCTCATCTTACGTATTTTCTAACTAAAGTTAAAGAAAAAAAATAAAAACAGACACATATTATTTTATTAGACAAATGTATTATAAAGGTTATCACCAAATCACTTTTTTGTCGTTTCATTTCAAAATAATTCATAAAAAATTCCCAGTTTCATTTTTTTTTTTTCAATTGTGGTTGGATACTTTGAATTCATAAGGGTGTAGGTAAATTTTAATTATTTTGCAGTTAACTAGTTTGAATATAAATTGTGGTGTTTTTTCTTTCTCACACGTTCAAATCATATTTCTAAACATCACAGTAAGAGAGACACAATGACTTCTATGAGACCTATACAAGTTGTTCCGAAAACCGAACAAGTTAGCCTAAAGGGTTATTATATTATTATGATGAAATTCCATCACGAATTGTCAGTATCAAAAACAGAAATATATAAATACATTATAATTTTAAAACATTTGGCAAAATTGCAAGTAACATACTTTTGCCCCGTTTCGAGAGGAATTCCTACTAGAACATTAGCGGCTTCTTTCCAGTTGTGGTTTCTCTCGTAAATATCTGCGAGGTGTTGCCTTATGCTGGCCACTTGCTCTTCAAAGGATATCACTCGAGGTTGAACTTTATCTAGTGTGTAGTGAGACACTTCCTTAGATACATCATCAGGCAATAGGGTAAGATGAGTACTCACGTCCGTCAGAAGTTGTCTGGATATTACAAGACTGACATTTTCATTAACAACTGAAACAAAAAGGTTTACTGTTGCCACACACTCGGCTACGCAAGTATAACATAATCTTAACCATTAAATATGCAGAAACACCAAACTCACTTGCTTCAATGAACACTTTTAATGTCTCCGTCAGCTCTTCAAAGGGATTATCTAGTAAATCTATTAGAATATTTCGGTACCTGAAAACGAACAAAAGAAATTAAGAATCTCAATTTAATATGAAATTCAGTATGCAATATAAATAATTTTCGGCACAAGAAGTGCGTACTTTTCCGCTTGATCCTTGTGAGAACTACAAGATGTTCCTAACTCATTGAGACTCTGACGAACATTAGCAAGGGACATAGGCATTTTCGGGTATTGCTAAAAAGTACGGAAAGCCAAAAATAATAAAGTTAAAGAAATAGAATATGTCTAATCGAATCGCCGTAATGCGACCGGATTAAGCATTCGGGGTACGAAAATTGTTAAATTTGATTTGACAATGATTTGACCATAAATATACCAATCCCATTTGACAGTCGATAAAACCATAGATAAGAGCGAAAACCATGAAAACAAAACTAGATCATAATCACAATAAATATAATAGACAATAGTAGAAAAGGTTTCGAATAAGCTCGATTATTACATCGATTTTAATCTCAAATTTGTTTCCTTTGAATTAATGAATTCAAACCATTGGAGTGGAAATTAGCCCCCTTTCCGGCATTCGATCGAGCTGAAACTCGGCAGATAGACTCGTTGTCGATGACAATGCATTCTATCAACTTTTGGAGTCGTTCACGCCCAATCACGAAAGTTGAAGTCAATTCACTTATGGGTGGGCCTTTTAGGTTCATGATTTCTAGTTTCATTCAAATTCAAATGTAGTACAACAGAAAATTGATCAAATAAAACTGAAATATCTGATCGGGGCAATAGAAAGTCTGTTTTTTTAATCACCCTGAAGTGTGAGTGCTTTCTGAGAAAGCCTGTTCCTTATATAAACCAAACCACCTAGCAAGTTCTTATGCATCTATTTCGTAGATTATATGAAATACATAGACCAAAATAAAAGAATAAATGAGGTGGGATTTAAAAAAAATCAATACTGATTATAACTTAATCATATAAACTATGTATTGTTTCAAAACAAAATATCTTACTTTACTTTTCAAGTTATCTTTATCAATTTATATTTTATTTTGTAATGTACATTTTAATAGATACATGTTAATAGATGCATGTTTTTTTCTTCACTACTGAGGGGTCGTCCATTAATCACGTGATGCTTTTAGCAACTTTTCCCCCCTCCCCTCCCCCCCCCCTGGTGATATTTGGTGAGGTTTTAGGTTAACCCCAGTGGCGGATACAGGGGGGGGCGCGCGCCCCCCCTTGAGAGGCCGTCAGCCCGCACGCTATTCGTTCGTTTCTATCGTCGACTCTGAGTCGAGTTATTGAGTAGATATACTTTCTTATGCTCTGTCTGGCATTTTTTCTCGAATATTCTACTGTTTGTTTTTTTCACACTCCCGATTTTTTTGAGCATAAACGCCCTTAATGATCGTGATTCTGTTGTGCAAGCGTTGTCTGTTTGTCCTAGATCTGACTATCCTACTTTGTACACGCTGTACAAAATATTTGCTTGTCTACCTGTGTTTGTCAACATTGCAGCGTACAAGGAGCCGTTCAAGTATTACGTAACGCACTTGGGGGGGAGGGGGAAGGGGGTTTCGTAACATGTTTTTTTATTTAAATAAAAAATAGGGAATTAATAATGTACATTCTTAAAGCTACATTTTTCTCCACTATGAACCGCGCTGCGGGTTTTTAAAGGTATCCCTTTTGAGAACACAAGTAGTTGCAGTCAGGACATGAAAAAGGTTTTTCTCTTTCGTGAATCATACTGTGGATTTTTAAATGTTCCTTTAGAGAACTTGTATAACTGAATTCGGAACATGGGGAAAGAGAGTGTTAAATGTGGAGATCCGGAAGGAATATAAGGCCGATAAAAATAATAATAATTTCCAATTTTTTTATAAATAGCAACATGAAAAAATAAAATAAACAATATACGCATGTATCGCGAGTTAGAAATCTCTTGTTTTATTTATTACCGCAAACGCGATTAAAACAATAAAAAAATATATGGAGGGGGGAGGGGGGTCAAAAATCTTTAAAAATTGCGTTACGTAATAATTGAACGCCCCCCAAAGACATGGCTGAGGTCGACAATGAAGGAGGATAGACTTAATGACTTAGCTCTGTTGAATACTCACCCTGAAATTGATACAATGATTGTCCTATTGACGATGTAATTATCCAATTTGCCAAATGAGAATTCATCATTTAAGGCAGGGGTGGGGAACTTTTTTAGCGTCACGGGCCATTTGGATGTTCAACTCGTGGGCCGCACTCCAATTTCCGTCTCGGGGGGGGGAGTCACATTTGAAACAAAGTACTTGCATAACTGCCTACACAATTAATACACTCCTTAATTATAGCTACACTCAGAACATACAAATGATTTTGTACCAGAATTTTGTAACTGCACTTTGAACACAAGAATGGTTTCCTTCAAAATGCATCACCAAATGAAACCACTATTGCAATCATTCGTTTGCAGTATAAATGCACTTCTAAGATAAGAAATGCTACAGCAAATGAAATCACAACTAACATGTTTTTTATTGCATTCTTAACCCTTCAGGGTTTCAGCTGTATTATTGATACTGCTCATAAAAATTCTGTCAAATGCCGGCGATTTTTTGAGAATTTCCGCATTTCAATAAAATCAAAATAATTTGAATATTTCTGAATGTATCCAAAAACTAAAAACTGTTTTAGAAAGGTGATTAAATAATCATTCAAATTGTATCATTATTTTTTTTTTTTTTTTTTTTTTATTCTTGGCGGAGACGGTTTACGATTAGTTCCCGTGAGCACTTAAGCCATAGGCCCATTGTGCTATCTCCCATTTTACCTCAATCCTTCAACAACAACCCAGTCCCTTTAATAAAGTTCACCAGAGCTGTTATTGGAAATGAAGCTATATCCTCTGGTTCGACAATGTGTCTTCCCAGGTCTCATTTCCCCTCTTCACTCGTCCTTGGTTCCCTGAAGGCCCCTTGAGGGAAGAGGGCTTCATCTCTCCTCTCCACTCCTTAGTTCCCCGAAGGCTCCATGACAGAGAGTCCACCCACCCTTGGTTTCCTAAAGGCCACACAAGGGAAGAGTCCCCCCCACCTTGGTTCTCAGAGGGCCCCAGGAGGGAATAGGACTTCATCTATCCTCTTAATTCCTCCTTGGTTCCACAAAGGCCCCAAAAGGGAAGAAGACTTCATCTCTCCTCTTCACTCCTCCTTGGTTCCACAAAGGCCCCAAAAGGGAAGAGTTCATAGAGATGGTCTCATTTCTCCTCCTCACTCCTATATGGTTCCCTAAAGGCTCCACATGGGAAGAGGACATCATCTCTCCACCTCACTCCTCCTTGGTTCCTCGAAGGTCCCACGCTGGAAGAGTGTCCTTCCCTTTGGTTCCCTGAAGGCCCCACAAGGGAAGAGTTCATGGAGGTGGCCTCAGCTCTCATCTCCACGGCTTCTTCTCTTAAAGTCCACGGAGGTGGCCTCAGCACTCCTAGGTTCTCAAAAGGCCCCTAGTTTTCGAATGGTCCAATTTTTTGTCCCACGAGTTACCAGGGCAATAGAAGGTCCACTCCAGCAGAGCCCCGAATGCTGGAGTAAGGTCTAAATACTCCGAGATGCGACCTTGTTTCTCGGAGGCACCGTTCGTGACACTGTTCCCCAGGACATTCAGCCTGAGCACGGTAGCTCACACCTTGGCTTGGGATGGCTATTGCAGGTGTTTTTCCACTCCCTGAGCGATGGGTTCGCCACACTCCCTACGCTTAAATTGTATCATTAAAAGTAAGCATTTTATTTTAGAAATATTGATATTTTGAATGCAAACATTAAAAAGTTATAAAAGTTACTCACCTTACATTGTTTCCTTTAAAAACTGAACTAAAATAACTGATAACGTAAAAAGAAACTCATTTTTTAATAGTCAATATACGCTTTCAAATTGTGTTATTAGAAGTAATCTTGTTAAATTTGAAATATTAAAATTTTGAATGCAAACATTATAAAGTTTCACCTGACATTTTGGTGAACGTATGACGTCATTAATAATAATAATTTTATCTTTTTTGTGGATATCTATGGAACTCAAATCGTAGTGTGGGGTTGTCTCTTTCTACACTTTTTAAATCATATATCTCGTCATTATAGTTATGCGTCGATGACACAGGGCGAGTTTACAAGCTACTATCTCGGAAATTCACTATCTGTTAGTAAACTCGCTCAGTGTCATCGTGTTACTTGCTAACTAGCAGATTGTTGACAATCCACGGAAAAAGTTGAAAGGTCCTCAACTTTACTCGCTACAAGCCGACTCGTGATTGGTTTATTTGTGTTTCCAATATGGCTGCCAAAAACCAGCTGATTTCGACTGTCAACTGTCTGAAGGATTAGTTCACTTTATTTCCGCTATTGGCGCTAGCAGCTACGTGCGAGTCCAGTTTCCTACAAAAATGTCGCGAGCTACTGAGCGAGTGGACAGTTTTGTGTGTCATCATGACAATCTCACTCGTCGATTCACCCGCTTTTAAATTTAGTAGATAGTAGCTTGTAAACTCGCCGTGTGTCATCGAGGCTTAAGGGAGATAAAACGACTTTTATGATACCAGATGAGCTGACCCTTATATGGGTCAAATTTACTTTATGTCAAATAGTTGTTTGACCCATATATGGGTCAAATTTACTTAAGAGGAACACAGAACTGGTTTTGATTACAGGGTGAATCTATACGCGGAGAATTCAAACTACACTCAGAACGTTAAATTGCTCTCCTCCAATAATGGCAGCACCAATGCAACTACACATTTATAACTGCACTTCAAACACGAGAATGGTTTCCTACGAAATGCGTTAGCAAGATAAAACCAACCTGGATTTTTTCCGTTGCATTCTTAACACAGAATTGGTTTTATTTTAAAAGTGAGTTTGTACGCGGGGAATTTAAACTACACTCCGAACAAGAAAATATCTTTCCTCCAATTCTGGCAGCACAAAGTACTTACGCAACTAGAATATTATTACGTCAAAAAATGAAACTGCATTTCAAATGTTTTCGATGCATTCTAACCACAGAACTGGTTTTACTTACAGGGTGAATCTGTACGCGGGAAATTAAAACTACACTCAGTACATGAAAATGGATTTTCTCCAATACTAAGCAGCTTAAACCACACTTACAATTTTTTCATTGCATTTTGAACACAAAACTGGTTTTACCATTAGAGCGAATTGGATTGTTTGTCCCCAGCTTTAATTAAACTGCGCCTAGAACAACAAAATGGGTTTCCTCCGATTTTTTGCAGTCGAAACACAAGAACGGTTTCCTTCGAAATGCGTTAGCAGATGAATCCGCAACAGGAATTTGCATTGTGAACACAAGAATGGTTTTACCTTAAGAATGAGACTGCGTAGGAGTCCACTAGTCCATAGGCTTAAATTAAATTGTACTCAGATTAAGTGAATGGTTTTTCTGTCTTTTGTATTATATTTATCGTATGCAATTAGATTAAATTAGAATACGTATATGATTTTATGTTTATTTAACTATTTAAAATAATTTACATGGAATGATTTTACATTAATTTAACTACTTAACTGGCAGAAATTTGGCGATATATTTAAAACTCAGATAACACAACGCACTTTTTCAATAACGTCTTAAAAATGCATCTGAAACACCGTGAAAAAATCATCCAGTTCTGTGTAATTTTTTGTTGTTCTTTCAGCAGGCCACACCAAAAAGCCTCGCGGCTCGCGGGCCGCAGGTTCCCCACCCATGATTTAAGGAAAAGAACCACAATTGTATATCATAAGGTGGCATCGCCTTGTACATGTGTATTGTCAGTTTTAATAAAACTTTGGCGTAGTTAGCAAGAATTGGTCCGTCCTGGGGGGGGGGTGGGTGTCTAGAGGATTGTGCTCGTGGGGTGGCGGCTGCTCCCCTCTAGCTACGCCACTGCTCAAGATATCTTTAGCGCCCCCCCCCCCCCCCTTGAGTTTTTTCTGTATCCGCTACTGGGCTAACCCCCCCCCCCCCCCAAATCACGTGTATTTTTTTTAGTACAAAGCTTAGGACGTTTCACCTTTAGAAATCAATGAAAAATAAATACACGTGATATCTCGTTTTACCCCCCCCCCCCCCCCCCATCGTGATTTTTTTCCGACCCCCCCCCCCCCCCCCCCCCTCTTTGGAGCCTCACGTGATTAATGGACGACCCCTTACTGGGCTGTTTTATATGTTTGCTTTCTATTATACTTAATTATTTTATATAGTAAATATTATGATTTGCTCTTATCTACTTTCTTTCATTTGTCCTATATTTTTATATATTACTGTATAGTATAATGCTAATATTGGCATAATTTCATCAGTGAAACTAGTATTGGCACTTCTAACATTTTATAAATTAAGAGTGCCCGCCGACGAGACACAAGCATCGCGACACTGCCGAGATCATTTTTGAATTTGTATGAAATTTGGAATAGTTTCCATCTGTCGCCGCAAATAAAGTTTCTCGTCGGCGGGCACTCTAATTTTTTCTTATGATAATTTTTTCGCGATTGAATTTATGGTTCCTACTGGATAAATGGCTAGTAATAAATTGTCTTGGCGCACTTTCGAATTAATGTGTTGGCATCATTGTATGAATAAATTGAAATGGGCGCTTTGAATTTTTGATGGTATTTTGAAAATGTATCAACATTCTCGACGAATTTGGATAAATTATTGGTGTTGTCGTGATTTTAATAACAATTTATAATATTGTCGAAGTTTTCAATTTGATATTTTATATTATAGAGAAAGCGTAATCATTTAAAGATCGCTAGTGAAACCTTGTTTGTCAATGAGTGGCATATTCACGTATATTATTTTGTATTTGACAATTGGAAATAAAATGGCGGCCAATTTCAAATCTCTCGTTATCTTTCTGTAAATAGTGCCGAATATTTCGTCGGAAAATATGTTTTAAAATTTACTATTATGATTCAATGACATTTTACTCAAATATATTCCTTTAAAATGGATCAACAACTTGACGAATCTCTGGGCCTGGACGATGGAGCTATCGGGGTATGATGCCTTTGCTGATAAATTCTTCAGATGTAAACATAAGTTTCAATTAAACTCTGTTTATATTCCTTAATTATTCTTTTAAGATCGAGTTCAACGGAGAGCAAGAAGTTGTGACAACATCTGATTGCTCATTTGACGTAAGCAATGCGAATTTTGAAAGTGAAATAGATGAAGAAATGGAACTTGGACAAATACGAGATGATCATGAAATGGAAACAGACAATCAAGTTATTGGTATGTTTTTTTAATATTATTTAATTTGTACGGAAGCATTGTCAAGTTAACACAACAATCTGGTTGCCGGCATTGAGAGTTCAAATTGGAAAAACTTAACTCTGGTATAAGTTGATTAGTATTAAGTAAATTGGGTACTCCACATCTTATGCCCGCATCTTAAGTATATATTATAGTCGATTTTAAAGTGCTGCTTCCACGGAAGAAAATTGTATAATTTAT
Organism: Limnephilus lunatus; assembly: GCA_917563855.2. Classification (NCBI taxonomy): domain Eukaryota; kingdom Metazoa; phylum Arthropoda; class Insecta; order Trichoptera; family Limnephilidae; genus Limnephilus; species Limnephilus lunatus. The sequence goes on along the minus strand of OU830597.1, from coordinate 63,259,328 downwards.
ATATAACTCGGCAGACTTGCGTCCCATTACGTGACACGGATAGGTGCTAACGGGTGATATAGTTTTCGACGGATCAATATTAGTGCTATATAAGTGTTATTTGTGAATCATACATATTTTTAGGCAAAATTCTGTACTCCACTTCCACTTCTAAATATGCCCAAATTATTTAAATAACACTTCGTTTCAACTTAATTAGTACAAGAAACAACTATTTACACCGGAGGAGATGGAAAATAAAAAATAGGCAATTAGGTTCTTAGTTTGGGTTATTGAAGTGAAAACTTCTTTAGCACCGTTGTGATTTGAAACTTGATGAAACATAAAAAAAACGAAAAAGTGTCACTAAAAAGAGACCAACACATACATCTATAGGATTTAGCCTCCGAGAGAATGAAAGAATAATCGGTCTCCTCTTTGTGCTGTGCTTCGTAGCCTCCCCACTCTTGTCTACTTCAGTTTTCTGAAGGTTTCACTTCTACCGCCTATGAACTGCACACTTGTATTTTTTTTAAATAATTTGTATTTAGATTGAAGCGGAATCTTTCGGCAAACATCACATCACACTAAGAAGATTAAACATAGCATTGAAACACGGAAAATATTGTTTGGGTGTATTCATTTTAACTACAGAACTTTAATGCAAGGTTTTCCATCTCCCCTGATATAAATAGTTGTTTGTAGAGCTTCCACTCGCTGCACCCACCAGGTGTGAATTACGCTCTATAATTAGTTTTTTTGTGCAAAAAACAAAACCCCGGTAGACATTCATTCTCACTACTTGAAGTGTACGGAAAACCATGTACGAGTGCGAAGAACGTATGCAATGGTGCAGAGAATTTAAAAGCGTCCCGTACGGCCATTGGTTTCAGATGAAACAATTGCCAAAGAGGAAAAAGCAATGATTGCAGATCGACGGGTGATGGTTCGGGAGCTCTGTGGCATAATCCCAGGTGTCAGTAAGACCAGGAACTATCCCGTCAGTGGCGTCATTCAGATTCACCGAAGAAAAATTTAAAAAACGAATTACAGAGCATGACTCACCCCTGTCGGGTGCGGCGAGTGGAAGCTCCATGGCAAACGGCTACCACGCCGAGACTAAGCGTCACTGAGGGTGAAGCTTGGTGGGGATTTGGCAAGGGGAAACCAGGCTATACGCCAGTGTTGCCGGATCGCTCGTAAAATTTTTCCTCGCGACTGCAGCACCTTGGAGACATTATTTTACGGACAGCACTCGTATTATAAAAATCTATACTGCTAATTAAAAACTAAATAATAATTAATAAAGCTCATTATTTAACATTTAAAAAAAATAAACAAAAGATCTAAAAATACCCCAAATATTTCTTCTACTAAAAGAAACAAAATCTGACATTTTTCCTCAGGAACTCACTTATTATAGGACATTTGACAAAATTTGCAATTACTAATAATAAATTATAAATAAATAAATACTAATAATACTTACACATTAATAATAAAACAAAAATTCTATGCTTTTGATCAAAGTTCTCGTCACGTAGCGCCAATTGATTGTCGAGAAGCGTACGCGTCAGTTAAACATCTATAGAAAGGTACCTAGTACGGTGCGGGTCAATGTTGCATGCTTACAAAAACATTTTACTCAGGTAAATTTTACCCAGTGGCGAGTCTCGCCGAGTTTAAGATAGTTTTACCAATGTGTTATGCCTTTGCACTAAATTCTTTGCATATATAAAATCACAACAGTGAGTGGCACTCTTTTTGACAGGCATCACTTAATCTGTGACAGGCAAGCATTTTCTTGAGCAAATATATAAATGTATGCTCGTACTTCAGTTGACTTGGATTTTATTTGTGAATAATTTTATGCACATGGGCAGTTATAAGTTAAAAATTCCTCATTCCGTAGTCACAGCAAAATTTTGCAGTTTAGACAACTATGTGCAAATTGCACAATTTGCTTTTCTTCATGTATGGTGTTTCGAAGTGAAAACTTCTTTAGCACCACTTCTTAAATAATCAGCCTCCTCTTTGTGCAGTGCTTCGTAGCCTCCCCACTCTTGTCTACTTTAGTTTTCTGAAGGTTCACTTCTACCGTGTGTGAACTGCACACTTTTATTATTATTTTTTCATATTTGTACAATTATATGTTCCTGATGTTCTAATTTATTTTATTTTAGGAGGTGAGGAGTACATACATGAGGACTCTTCAACACACAATATGCCCATCCTTGGCGGCGAGGAAGAAGTCTTAGCAGACCAGACACAGGTGAGAGAAATGGATTTTTTTTGTAAAAGGATGATAGATGATGTAAGAAGGATATAATGTAAAAGGATGTTGTAAAAGAAATTTAAATTAAAGTAAATTTCATTGTCAAAAAAAATATTGAGTATCAATTATTGTAATTTCTGTGTAATTCAGAATAAATATCAATACTTACGGTCGGAATTTCAATGTTAATTAGCACTTAGCCAACATAATAACTTTCTCGCCGTGGACTTTCCAAATCACCTGCCTGTGTGTTAGACGTGGCTAAAAAGTTAGTAATTTTTTTTTTTTTAATGTATTTTTCAGGTTAATTTGAAGATAGGTACCCAGCCTAATGTGATTCAATTACCAGACCTTGGAGAGTCGATAAGAGAAGTAATTCCTGCAGAACTATTTGCCCCCAAAGCAGTTTCTAAAGTTACCAGTCTCCCGACTTCTGCATTGGGACAATCATTTTCCATTCAGGTATTAATTAGTTTCACATAATATAACATTGCCATTGTATACACTTGTTTCTTTGCAATGTGTTATTTACTAATAATATTTTACAGACCTTTCGAGTTGCCAGTAACTCGTCTTTGAAACCAGTTTCCATCGCTCCAAAACCGATCACCATGTCATCGAGCGTTAAGAAGATATCACTTTCCGATTTGCAGGCCAGACCTAGTCGGATTTTAGGTAAATATGAATGTCGCATACTCAAATTATAAATCTTTGCAAAGATGAGCGATTCTTTTGATAGTTTCGCTAAGCTTTCATTAATTGAGGAAAAAACCAGGCGCCATTTGTTCATATTTTTCAGGTTCTTTTAGAAAAAAAATCTTTGTGCAAATTCCTTAAACAGATGATTATTACTTAGCCTAGCGCATACGTATTTACAAAATGTATTTCAGATATTTATTCTGTGACTTGATACTAAAAGTACTAAAGATGTAAAAAGATTTTACTAATGTCAATTTTAATTTGATTGAACCTTCATAATACCATTGTTGTCTTGTATTTGTTTTAATTGGGGGTTTTTTTTCCGAATGAAAGTTCATATGTTTTGCATAGTTTTAACTCAATACTGAAATAAAAAATCTTTAGTTGTACTTTTAGCACAAATAGATGTATTTAAAAATGGATTTATTTTGCCTTATTTCCACACAGGTGGCGAGCTATCGGGCAGGCAGGTGGTGGTGATGCCCGGTGGAGGTGCCCGTCTGAAGGTGGTGGGTGGGGTGGGGGTGAGCGGGGTGGTACGCGCCCCCTCCCCCGCCCCCTCCGCCCAGCTGCTGCAGCTCCGCCAGCGCCCCGCGCCCCCCCTCACCAAGCTGACACTCACCCCAGGTAAATCTTAAACATTTAAATCAGTTTTTCGAACCACAGCAAATTAAGCTAGTAGGCCAGTGCAATTAGCGATCCGCGATCGTAATTATTCCAGTAGTTCCAATTTTTTAATATGTTTTATGAAAATTGTAAAAGGCAAGTTTTCGACCTTGGCGCAAATGTGCTCGCCTCGCCATTTTGAAAAAACTAGCCGAAATCATGCCAAAATCTAATTTTCAAAAATATCTCATTACCAGTGCAAACTTTTTATTTGTAATTTTTTTTATCTGTATGAGATACCGAGATATAACATCGTAAAAATATGTATATGTTTGAAAAAACAAAGTTACATTCACATCTAGGTTTGTTTTTTCATGAGTATCTTGTTGCCATTGCAAAGTAGAGAAAAATTTACTTATTTAGAGAGAGCATAAAAGAAGTGTGTATTTTTATTTTTTTTAACTAATATAAAGTATAAACAATAACTAGGTAGTTATCCACAGAACATCAGATTTATCCCTGTTTATTATCACTTTATTGGACATTTACAGTGTTTCATTTTTACAAATATAACTACAAATTATTAATTGTCATTATGGGTGTAATTATATCTACAAGTAGTGTTACGATCGGGGATAGCAAAGTCACTTATCACATGGCTGAAAAAATGGGAAATTCAATATGTCTAAAATTATTAACAAGAACTTTGAAGACCTACTTTGTGTCTTAGTTTGCTTTGTATCTCGTAAAAGTCTTTTTAAGTTTAGTGATGGGTGGTTTGGTATATTTAATGGTTTAGTAAACAAATTTTATGTAATACAAAATCTGTTTAAAAAACTACATACCTACCATGTCAGAAACAATGACATTAATATAACGTCATTGGTCAGAAATCGGATATATTCAAGGCCAGTCCGACAACCTACCAATCGTTGATTCTGACATGTTGAGAGATAATACTGATTACATTAGTGCTGAAATTCGTGGAGTTAAAGCTTCCAAGTACATAAATACATCAAATTATTAATTGTGTTCTTTTGTACGTTACAATAAATATAATACATTTTTACAGTATTAAATAATAATCATTACGTATTCTACCCATCTGACATCTGATGTTTCGCCATATATTGATTGCGCAGAAAAGTCTCACAGTGAACTGCGCTGTAAACCGTTATCTTACTTTCGGTCTTGACTTTTCTGCGCGGCGGCCTGAATTGGCACGGGGCACTTCAACCATTAGCGACGGCAATACCGTGCGGGAAACATTTAGGCTCAAAAAACAAAAATTCAACCTTTAAATATTAATTTAACTAAGAAATCTTGATCAATTTTATTTTTTTATCAATTCTGATAGACGGTTAACATTGATAAAAAAAATTACTGGAATTCCTTATTAAAGAATTTAAAAATCTCCATACAAAATGCCCAAGCGACATGATTTTCACAGTTTAAATGACGTCACACCCACAACCCGCCTCTTACTGCTCGGATTCCGCTCGTTTTGGCGGGCTTAATAAAATTTGAACTTTGAGAATTAATTTTATTATGAAAACGAACTTAAAAAAAAAAAAATATACCGGTATTTAAGTTTGAATAACATTGATAAAAAAAAATGGACTCAACTTCCTTATTGACGGCGTTTTTTAAAGTCAAATCACAAAATCGTATGCTGTGATGGTCCAATCTTGGTGGTGGTTGCTCTTCCACGATGATAGCACGATGATAGGTGGTTACTGTTTACCGTCACTTTTGCATTAGTTAGTACTTTTTACGACCTTTAAGCGAGATTTCAATAGCGAGGTGTGCACAATGATTTTCGACTAAATTAAATGTGGGTAATTTTTGATTTTGTACAATAATGTTTATATGTTCCAAGTAGGTATGCATCATCTTCCTCTTCTTCTAGTAAGGTTTAAGGTTTCTCATAACAGTGCAAGGAATTTGGGAAAATGGGTTTCAGAATAAACTAAACACACAGAATAGCATACCACGAATCGAGTTGATTGTTTTAAGTAAATACATGTCTGATACATGTTTTGCAGCTTGGTTTAAATAACTGACGCGGAAGTATTGAATCATTGAATATCCATCGATAACATATTTAATTCATAATAAATTTTTAAAATGAATACACAAAATAACACAGAAACTTCACCAACGTGTTTCGTTGTAAATGATAATAGTGAATTTTGTGGTTGTATAATTGAATCATTAATGCGAAAAAGTTTTGGGGCCATTAAAATACGATATCTCACTGTTAATGATGCGGGAAATTCTACATCTCTGTTGAAAACATTTTGTTTTTTAGTAATTTTATAAAATAATATTTGCATCCACAGGGTCTATGGCAGTCCAGAAGAATGCTCCGGCACGCTACATAAGCATTCAGCAAGCACAGCAAATGGGTTTACTATCTGGTGGAAAAATTACTCAGGTATTTATTTGCTTTCTTAAATACTATACACTCATTACATATTATTTATATTCATTAATCCCTATTAAAAATTCTATTCTTGGTTTGGTTATGTTTCTCATGTTTGTTTTGTGTGTTGTTTTTTTTTACAGTTAGTAGCCGTGTCTCCCACGAAGCAGCCTGTAGCGACATCCACTCCAATAGTCCGCCCTATAAGACAAAATCTCATAAGTTCAATGAAATCACCGACTAAAATATTACCAGCTCCTCCCCAAAGTAAGCATCAATTGAACTATATAAATGTATTATACATACTACTTATCATCACCTGTTAAGATATTTTAAACCTCAAACAAATATTATTATGTACTAAATTATATTTCAAATATTTATAATAATTTACCTATTATCTCTGTTGCTATATTCTTGTGTGAATAATGAAAATAAATGTATTTACAATGATGTTAAATCAAAATTTATTTTCTCTTAGCAAACACTGGAAAAGTTATTTTAACTGGCGGCTCCCAAAGCGTGGTCATCAGGCCCGCTCCTTCCAGCAAACCTGCTAAAGTAAGACACTAAGAACCTCTAGGTTGTTTCACAGAATTTGAACAATTCATCACATTTCAATGTTAAATTTCAAGTTCTGTGAAAGTTCTATTCAAATTCTGTTATTATTTCATCATGATCTGTCTCTTTCATAGTAATTGTATAATAACAGAACTTGGATACAGTGGAACCCTCTTAAGAAGTTTTCCAAGGGACCGGAAAAAACAAACTTCTTAAGCAGGAAAACCTTATATGTGGGAAAAATTGGGCTAATTTTGAAGCAAGGGACCGAAAAAATCAAACTTCTTAAGCCACGAAACGTCTTAACAGAGAACTTCTTAAGAGGGTTTCACTGTATTAACCTTGAAATTTAATGAAATTTTCAAATTCTTGAAACAACCCACCACTATTTCAATACAACATATTTATTAAATTATTTGCTACTAACTGCTGTGGATCTCACATTGCTTGGGGTTATGGATGATTTGGGTTGGAATACAGTTAATTTCCGCCTCATTTGGAAAGGGTTCTTACTGACATTTTTCAAAAATGACCTATGAATGCCAAAGCATTTCTTTTGCTTATTTCTACACTCAAAATAATTTTCCGAACCATCTAGTCAAAAAGAAATTCCTCCTATTTTTTTTTTGTCCTTTAATTGTCAAGAAATAAAAAATGCAATTACTTGGGTTGAACACACTATTGACAATTAATTTGTTACTTTTCAATATACTTAATCTCCGTCTATTTCCACAGCTTTTCCATAATTTAACAAAGGCATGTATCACAGTGTTGTAAAAAGCACGGTTACATCCAGAACACCATCGCCATAACTTTCCCCACCGATCACAGTGTTTTGAATTTTTTTGTCCTTGGTGAGTTTGTGTGATGCCATTCCACTGACTGCCTCTTTGATTCAGGTTCAAAAAAATGAACCCTTATTTTGTCTCCGGTCACAATTTTTTCCAGAAACTAAGTGTTGTGAGGCTATTGTTTTTCTTGTTTCTTTATTCTGGCTGGTTAACTTTCTTGGTACCCACCTTGCACAAAACTTTTGTTGAATAATCAGTTGTTGAAAATAATCGTCGTCACACTGCCTTTACTGAGGGGGAGAATGCGACATCTGTAGTTACAATAATGTCATCAACTCGCTCAATGTTGCGTGCAGTCACTGCAATCAACGGCCTGCGCCGCTCTGCTTTTCTCCAGCCAGTGATGTTTATCCTTCGGATTCGTATCAGCGACGAACCCTTTGTCTAGCAGTGCTGATATTCACTCTTGCATCATGGTACACATTTTTCAGTCTTTCATGTATGCGAATGGGAGTTTCACCTTCTGCAGTCAAGAATCAATTACACAAAACTGTCTAGTACGAACATCGATGTCGGCCATTTTACAAGCGACTGCAGTGCCTGTTGACGCAAAAAGTTACTACTGCAGTAGATTGTAGAAGGTTTGAGCAATAGCACCAAATTGAAAATTTTCACTTAACTAACTTTATTTAAGTAGAAAAAAAGGAGACATTATTTTTTGACTGACCCTCGTAGTTCGTCACTTTGGTTGGATAGTATTCTAACTTCACCTTACCGTGTTCTGAGGTTTCAAATTTTGCAAAGACGAATTTTCGTAATCTATTTAACAATTTTTGATTTTGGGGTTCAATCTTTTGTAAAGTATTTCTAACTACATTTGCCTAATGCATTAAGTGAAGTTAGAATCCCATCCAAATGAGGTGACGTAATGTAGTCTTTTTATTGACAGGGTGAGGAGTTCACCTTTTTACCACCAGTGGTGAAAAAAGCGCTACAGCACTCTGGTGGTGGAACGGCGAACCGAGTGTTAAAGTGACTTGCTGAAACATACATCCTAATTATATTAGGAGATTATGCACTTGTGCTGCTTTCTGTGTATTATTTGTGGTTTATGAAGTCTTAATCAGGCTAATCTAACAGCAGGTAATCAAGATGGAGGGCTCTACTGGAACTCTGCTGGCGAGCATCCCAGCGGGACAGAAGATCAATCCTCAGCAGATTCACCAAATCAATATTCCTGGAAAAGGGGTAAGTTTGTATTTTGATGCAGCCATCCCTAGTCTAGAATCCCAAAATATCTGCAGTCTATTTGATAGATTTTCCTATTTTAAAAAACGGACTGCAATCTTTAGAGCACAGGTATCGGGTGGGAATGCTCTCCTTGTTCTACCGGTATACCAATGGAAGATGCTCCGAGGAACTAGCGTTGTTGATCCCTTCGGCACCAGTGCACAGTCGGGAAATGTGTCAACAGTTGACATTTGGCACATTAGAACAGGTCATTTCTAGGACTTGTTCTTGAGTTCAATAGCTTGGCTGTGAAATGATTTGCCAGCCTCTGTGTTTCCTCCCTCCTACAACATGTTCACTCCTTCCTTTCAAGATCCTCCACTCACAACCCCAAAGATGACATAGGCTCTGGAGAAAATTATTTTCCTCAAATGTGGATAACGTAAAAAAACTCATACTTAAAGTTCAAACCTTTTTTGTTGATGTTTATGATTAAGCTGAGTTTTGTACCAGTTAAAGCCGTGGTCGTCAAACTGCGGCCCGCGACATATTTGTGCGGCCCGCACAAATTCCTGTCGCTTTCTTTTCTTTTTTAAATATATATTATTTTTTTTTCATGTACAATTACAATATTAACCTGCTTTTTTTTTAAAAAAAATTGTGTATGTATGGCTTTATGAGTTTAAAATGTTGATTTTAATGGATTGACATTTCATTTTAAAAAGCCGAGTTGGTTTTTGAACACATCCTAAGTCGATTTTGAATGCACGCATAGTGTACGTCATAGGTTCTCAACGTGGGCGATAACGCCCCCTAGTGGGCTTTTGAGACTTTCAGAGGGGCAGTAGAAGACCAGAGAAAATTAGGGGCGTTGATATGGGACAGTGAGGGAGTGGGCAGGAAAAAAAATCGGGTATAAAGAAGGCAAAAATACACACCAATCACATACTAATAAAGCAAAGTAAACTTTAATATAGGTTAATTTTTGTTATTGTACGTATTGTAATCATTTTTACCACGAGTGCGAAAATTCACATATTTCGGAAGTTTGGGAAGTGCATGAAAATTGAACTGAAAGATTCCATTACATTCATGAACATTAAATTGGATGATGTGAAAATTTTAATTTTCAATATTTTTTTTTTTTTACATGTGCTCCACACAGGAGGCCCTGAGGAAAATAATTTCCCTCAGTGCCTATGTCAGCTTTGGAGATGCTGTGTGGAGGGTTTTTAAGGAAAGGATAGTTCTGGGAAGGAAAAGGGTTTAAGGGGTGGGTAGGAATCTGGGGTTCAGTGTGTCCTGGTCATCGCCTCCAAGACCTAGACAAACTTCACCCCATGAATCCAGGCACCCCTGCTAAATCACCAAACGTAGCGAACCACTTGGGGTGACCTATGGCAGAGGTGTTGGTTGTCCAATAAACATTCCCGCCTCCCAAATATATAATATTATCATCTTACATGTTTTATTATTATTAAGAATAGACACTATTATCATGAATATAAGAAGGAAGGAGGTAGTAACCCGGTACTTAAAAAAGAATTGCTTTTTTAACTTGCTAAACAAAAAGGTGTAACAAGTAATTTTTAATTGAATTATTGATTTCGTGACAGTTTCCACCCCCCCCCCCCACCCCCCTCTCTCAATTCATAATAAGGAACTCCAGTGAAAAATATTATGGCTTTAAAAAAATATGTTCATATAGACCAATAAACGCTGATTCTGAATATATAACTTTTATTTAATAATATTAAACGTACAGTTTTTAAAAAAATATTAAAAAGTGCATTTTTAATATTCTCGTTAAAACACAGCGTCAGGTTGGTATGCTGTGTAATGCTCTGTGGTGACGTCACGATGGTAATCACTGTAATGACAGGTTTATTTATGCTGTACGTCATTTGTATGGGAATTTACGTATGACACAAACAAATGTTCTATATATTTCTTATTTTTGAAGATGTCGTAAAAGCATATACCTTTATAGAAAGTTGATAGAATTGCCTTTTAGATTTTTGTATCTGACATATACGATTGTGTTTGAAAAATGCAGTATTTTAAGTTTCAAAATGAAAAAATTTAAAAAAAACAGCCGGCTGTAAAAATATTCTATTAAATGGTTGAAAAAATTAGGAAAATTCAAAATTAAAAAATACAGTCCTCTTACTTTATGAATTTGGAATAAAAGTGTCACTTCACTTTTTATCTCGTTCATACAATTAAAAACGATAAAAAAATATTATAATAATTCCGAAAAAATAACTGAAAAAATCCGACATCTTGGACTCGGTTTTACGCAATTAATGCGTTGATTTCTCGAATTTGTATTTATTTACACATGCATAAGGCTTTTACATTATTAAATAATATTACTTTTATGGAAGTTTTATTAAATTCACGCGGAAAAGTCATAAAAATTATAGACAAGTAACCTTTGATTATGTAATGTCAGTAACCTAAAAACCGAACGAAACTAAATCACCAACTAAACATTATTTAAGGACTAAAACTGAAAAAAAGTAAAGGCAGCATTGGTACTTATGTTGAATTACACTAATATCACAGTGAATTAATCATTTAAACGAAAATTATCATCAAAAACATAAAACTGCAAGTAAAATTCATCAACGTCATTCATTGTTGTGCAAAGAATTTGATTTCGCCATTTGCAATAAATAAGCCATTAGCCAATCAACACGTTATAATAAACAAGATGGCCGCGCGCCTGCGCAAATCTATGTGAGATTCAAGAAAACCAACATAACAATCATAAAATAGTGAATCGTTATTTTAGTAGATGACGTCACAAAATTCACCATAGATATGGGTGTTTTCGAGGGATCTCCAAAAATTAAAACTTTGAAAATTATTTTAACTATTAAAACTAACTCTAAAAAAAAAATATATATATGCAGTAATTTAAGTTAGAAGGTCATTTTTCATTAAAAAAAATAAAGAAAATGGACTGGACTTCTCTATTGTGCAGCCCGCGGTGATACCTCACATTTTCCTATGTGGCCCTTGACCGGAAAAGTGTGACGACCGCTGATTTAGAGGACACAGGGTTTTCGGAGATATCTGTCTAATCAACTGGACGATCGATGTAGTGACATTATAAGGACACTAGTCGATGGTCGTTATATCCAAATACACAATAATTGTGCTTTACAAAGATATAAAGTCTATAACATGTATGTATTTTGTGTTTCAGGTGCAATACGTTAGACTATTGCCAGCCTCTGGCCTTAGTCAGAACAAAGCCTCTTCTTCAGCCGCCCCCCCTTCCCCCGGCGGGCCCCCTGCAACCCTCTCTCTCGCCTCCCCCACCAAGGTATCCACCCCTCAGATGCTGCCAAAGACATTCCTCATTACGGATTTCCAAAGTAAGCTCCTTTTAAATTTCATTTATGCAAGCAAATTTAATTTTGTATGCGATTGATGTTCAGCTAATGAAGTTGCATGCTTATTCTTAGGTGTTTTGAAAGGACTTTTACTGCAAATGTGATATTTTAGAAGAGCCAACTTTGAAGTTACAAAAAAAGGGCTTTTATAAAGTACATAACATTTTGTTATGCTAGGCAGATAGAGTAGATACTTTATTATGCAGGGAACGCTGATTTGATTGTACTGTTACATGTACACTAATATATTATATTGTGGTAAATTTTTGTTTGGTTTACAAATAAAGTAATGTATAAACTTATTTGTTACCAAGCATTCATCCAGGGTAACAACATGCCCTGTGAGTATTTTCTTTGTGTTTTGTTCTAATAATATACAATATCTTATAATAAGGTTGTGAACATCTTTTTGAGATATTACTACAGCTTTGACATCATTCTCAATCTAAACCTGTGGAAGCAATTTGTTAGCTTTGTGAATTTCTCTGGGTATCACATATTATTTAAAAAAAAAAAAAAAGATCAAGCAATATAAGTAAGCTTATCAATACTGAGAATAAAACTATTTTATTTTATGGCAGGATGTTACATGTAATTTTCTTATGCATTTTATATTTGACGCAGGTAACGTAATGCAAGTGGTTCCTAGCAAGAGTCAGAGCATCATAAATACATCCAGTGCCCCCCACACATCTTTACAAAAATGTAAGTCCAAAAACAGAAAATTTAAATAAACTGTAAAATTTGTACCATCAAATAATATATTATCGGTCATCATGGTGGCACTACATCTCAGGGTGGGATTTTATCTCTGAATGTTCGCAACTGGCTCCGGTCCTTTCCTTTTATCTCCAACCTTCAAGCTATCGCATCTTGCTGCAATCTTCTTCCCCATGTCAGTTCACCCGTTCCTCGGTCTACCTCTAGACTGCTGCATTGTGAACCCATTTGATGGTGATTTTTGCTCTCTTTCTTTCCACGTGGCTAGTCCATCTCAGTATTTGGGACCTACGGAATCTTATAATGGTTCCATGCTCAATTAGATTCTCAACATCATTATTATACTTTTTGAAATTTCTCTACGCATTAATTTTTTTTACAAACTCATTTCACAGAGCAAAAATAATAATCTTGTAAAATTTCAGTTGTAGGAAAAACACAAACCAAACATGCCCCCGTGTCTATGAATATGACATCAGCGATTCAAAAAATAACTGATACTCCTGCAGCACTCACCGTGAGTCACTATTTTATACTTACCCTTTTTTTCATAATATTTTTTTACCTTATTGCTTAATTTATAGGTCTATTATGTAAATAATATGTTTAATTGCTCATTTTAAAAATTTTAGTTTACCCTTGCGCCGTCACAATCTGCTAAAGCACAACCCGCCGTAACTATGTTGAGTATGCCAGAAAGAGTGCAGAAGCTGGAAATAGAAATAGAGGAACAACAAGAAGAAGTCATCACTTCACCAGAAAACATTAAAGAAGAGGTTAGAAATTGAACCATTTTTTTATATTGTTAAACTGTGTTTGAACAATTAAAAAGTAACCAGTCAGTGGCAGATGCAAACTTTCATACCAGAAATGGTACTTATTAGTTTACTGAGCCGGGACATGTGTTAAAATGCAACGTAAAACAGGTCGCTGAATATATCATATAATAAATGTCCTTAGGGGAATTTTACATTTTAATGGCCAAAATTTATCGTGATTTATTTTTAGGATACAATTCGAAAAAGGTTTGTATGATCTAATCTTGTTAAAAAAGCATTTTCTACGAACCTTGGGTATTTGCAATTATGGTTTATATCATGGAATCTATGAAATAGATCAATGAGAACAGGCTTTTCCATGGAATAGAAACCCAAAGTTGAACTGACTTCAACAATTTTGGTTCTATAAATTGACCATAGGGACTCTTAGAATAGTTCAGGTGGGAACCCAGCATTACAAGGAAGTTCTAGCTTCATGCAAACTAATAAATAATAGTACCTACTTATTTTAAAACTTAACTCTGCTAAAATATTCTAGGGTCCTACCTAGAATTTCAATTTTAACTCCAATTTTATCTGAATTCTTTTGTTTTCAGTCAGTTCAGTTTAAAAGTCCATAATTTCTGTTTTAGTTGTGTATTTTTGCTAATAATTATTGTTTATATCTCAAAATACAGTAAATTAATATTTGTTTATCATTATTGTATATCTCACATTCAATTCAATTTCCCTTTCTTTCATCTCATCCCCCCGATATGAATATTTAGCTACATGCTGCAACTTGCTTTCTGTTTTATAATAAATGTTTTCCAATGTACAGATGTCTTCGAGTAACGAGATGCCAGACCAAGAGATGGTAGAAGAAGAAGTTGAAGATTCTCCGCAACTCCAGTCTCCATCTTCTCCCGGCCCTACCATGGAGCCCAAACATATAGTCATGCTGCCTGCATCATATATTCATCAGATTCAGCCTAGAACAGTTGTAAGTAGTCATGGCCATTTTCATACATATATCTTCTTCCCCTTGTCCTAGTCGGGACCCATTGCATCGACAAGACACCTCCACCGGTCCCTGCCCTGGACTATTTATGCGGCCTGTTTCCATTTCAGGACCAACCTCTCTTTTTGCAGCCTCTGGAGTTCTTTCTCACAACTTTGTTTCAGAATTTTAGCAGAATTCTATCTTCTGGCATTCTTAATACATGACCATGCCACCAGTTGTGACTTTTTCATGTGATAAATATTTAAATATCATTTGTAGCATTATTTAGTGACTATCTACTCGTATGAAAAATCACCATTTCGATTAGTTCCCAAAAGTGTCAGTAGATTAGCTTTCTCGTGTTTAGGAATTGACAAGATAGTGTTGTATTCTTCTCTCTTATTTCTTTCTAACAAGAGATAGAGATTAACATTATCCAGTGATGTCACAGAACTCACAGAATTCCATATAAAAGATTGAACAGATCTGTAGTTAGAGATAAGACATTTTTCATTGTTAACGATTTTACACTTCGCATTTTTAAAATTTTGTGTTGTTTTCGTTCTTTACTTAAGTTTATGACCATAATGAATAATTTTATAATTTTTTGTTACAGGCGGCGGCAAATAAATCAATGCAGATGACATCAAGTGTGGAAATAAAAGAAGAACTCTCTGAATATAATTCCAAGTTTGAAAGCGGTGAGTTCTTGCTTAATCTAACACACTATATAGAGGAAAGATTTGTTTGTTTGTTTGCATTGAATAGGCTCCGAAACTGCTGAACCGATTTGAAAAATTCTTTCACTGTTGTGAAGCTACACTATTCCCGGGTGACATAGGCTATATTATATTTTCAGAAAAAATATGGATCCTTACTAAAACTCCAATAATGTAACTCAAGATGTAAAAAAATTACCTAAAATATTCTTTACATCGCGTGCCCTGCGAAAACTATTGATGATAGAATAAAATAATGTACTACGATTTTGCAGAGCACATCATTATTTACAAAAAGTGTCGAAAGATATCACGAGTTTACAAATGTAAGTATTATAAAAAAGTTGTGTTGTCGCGCCGCTCACCGCACTACGGGCCGGGCGGGGTATAACTCCGATCCAAAAAGTTAACTGAATCTTTGGTGATATCATAAGTCCCCTTTGATTTGTTCCAATAAGGAACCACCAATAGGAAACTTTTATTTTTGTTTGCATTTCTCTGCTTTATTTTCGTTCAGTCTTCCTAAAGTATTTTTTGAAATGTATTGTTTAAATTGTGTTTTAAACTGTGTTGTATATGTTTTAGTTTTCAGAACATAACCACCCGGCGTCTAATCTAATCTAATATATAACTATATAAAGAGGAAATATTTGATTGTTTGCATTGAATAGGCTCCGAAACTACCGAACCGATTTGAAAAATGGGAAGCTAAACTATCCCCGGGTGACATTTATTTATTTATACTGGATTTTACAGATGTTTACATGGGCTATATCTAACACACTATATAAAGAGGAAAGATTTGATTATAATTTATATAGTTAGCTAGGAAGGGGACACGGGAGGGGAACGGGAACGCACGAGAAGGAGATTCCGGGAGAAAAATGTATTTATTTGAATATGGCATTGCAACGCATGTCGGAAACCAGCTAGTTTTAAATAAATATTATCATGATATAATTAAAAATAAATTGTTAAACCAAAATATGTTATCCGCTAGCTGTGGGCATTTTCGCTGAGCTTCTGTATTTTTATTATGCAATGCAAGTATTTGTATGATGGCTACTATGTTGATTGTCATAAAAAATAAGCTCCTCAGTGAATACTCCTCGGAACATTGCCTTGCACCGCAATGGGAGGGATGGATTCATGTCACTCCTAAACACACTGACATCCAGATTCCCACCCACCCCTAATACCCTTTTCCTTCCCAGAACTTCCTCTCCTTCCTTTCTTAAAAAGACCCTCCACACAGCATCCCCAAAGATGACACAGAATTATTTTCGTCAGGGCCTCCTGTGTGGAGCTAATGTAAAAAAAAATTGTGTTTCATGGAATATAGCCCCTCATTGTAGGTGGGTACATATGTACCCGTTTTTCAAGATTGCCCTATCAAGTTAAATAACACAAAACTGCGCTATACAAATATAAAGTTATTATTATTAAAGTAACATTCCGCCATTCACACAAAGGCGATAATAGTTGCCTAATGGTGAACCGCAGAAGTTTTTATGAATTTATTTAAATACTTGGTAAAGCCAATATTTTTATTGATTTGTTTGTTTTCAGCACTAGAATTTGGTCTTCGCCCACGTAAGCCGTGCAACTGTACCAAATCACAATGCCTCAAACTGTACTGTGATTGCTTTGCCAATGGAGAGTTTTGCAATCAGTGTAACTGCAATAACTGCTTTAATAATCTAGAAAATGAAGAGTATCGCCAGAAAGCCATCAGAAGTTGCTTAGATAGAAATCCAAATGCCTTTAGGTGAGTGTATAATAACAAATTATATACATACTTATATATTATCACCAATTTGTGATTATGATTCCATTTAATAATAAAATATTAAGCATGTTTCAATACAGCAGAATCTAATCATCTACTGATACATAATTATACGCCAATTTAAAATGTCTCATAAAATTTTTTGTATTTCCTTTTAGGCCCAAAATTGGAAAGGCTAAAAATAATCTGGGACCAGAGGTAGTAAGACGACATAATAAAGGATGCAACTGCAAGAGATCGGGTTGCTTAAAGAACTATTGCGAGTGCTACGAGGTAAAAAAACTACAACCTTAAATATGATTAAATTACCACATGCAAATCAATCATTGAAATATTGTTTTTTTTGTTCAGGGTAAAATCGCTTGTTCGGCTAATTGCAAGTGCGTTGGCTGTCGTAATATCGAGGATTCACTGGACAAGAAAACGTTGAGAAGATCTCGGGCCGAGAGTGTGATGGGTATAGGCTCCGACTCTGCCAATGAGCACTTCAGTACGGTGCCGTCCCGCAATAATTGCAATCTTCTCACACCAAAAAACAACCCAACTCTACAAAAAAGGTACTTTCATTTGTATATACAGTGAAACCCTCTTAAGAAGTTTTCCAAGGGACCGAAAAAAAACAAATTTCTTAAGCAGGAAAACCTTATATGTGGGAAAATTTGGGCCAATGTTGGGTTGAGGGACTGAAAAAACCAAACTTCTTAAGCCACGAAACGTCTTAAGAGAGAACTTCTCAAGAGGGTTTCCCTGTATATATATATTTTTTCAATTGGAACATATCATTACTTTATTAGTTGCATTTAGGTACTCACGTAAGTAAAAACTGTAGCCAAGTAGCAATTGAATCACAGAGGGCTATTGGCAGTGAGTCCCAAGATTAGTGTTCAAAATTCCATTACATATTTACAGATTTAATTCAAATTATTTACTGATTACAGATTTCAATCTCATCAGCTGTGTAAATCTATTATCTAAAATACATTACCTTCTTTGAAATCTAATAAAATATGAGCTATTGGATTATGTCCGTAACATTTCAGTTTAACTGCCGGCAGTCTTCCTTATGTTTTGAAGGGCATTTTATTATGTAGTTATTTTATAGGGAATTCGTTATGTATTGAAAGAATGTAAACCATACAAGTCTAAGTTGTTTTAATAAGACATGATGAAGTAAGAAGGGATAAAATCAAAGCCGGGCTGAAATAAGTTTACACAACCTCAAATTACAAGTAGAATAATATGTTTATTCCAGGCAACCCTGCAGCATAATGACGAGCGATGTGATTGAAGCCGTGTGCCAGTGTCTGGTGGCGCAGGCCGCTGATGCAGAGAGCCTGGGGGGCGGCGGGGCGGCCCGCCAGGTGCTGGAGGAGTTCGCACACTGTCTACAGGACATCATCAGTGCGGCCCAGCACACCAAGCCCGCACAAGTGCCTTCCAATGTCTTGTAACCAAACATTTACCAAAAAAAAACGTGATATGCGTTTAAACGTGACTTTCTATCAATATTTCATTATGAATTTGGTTTGTAATTTTCAAAATATTTTCATTTTGGAAAATCGTAAAAAAGTTTCAGTTAGTATGTACGTAAAATAGGAGCGGGCGGTAACCTCACTAACATATGAAAACATTTATTTTTTTCCTTATTGATATTGTGTACAAATTTTGTTGTATATTTTATACTGTTATACAAATATGTATCTTGAAGTGACACATAGAATTATGTATAAGAATCGTGGTGGGATCTCTCAGTACTGTCCGTGTTTGTACTTAGACAAATAGGTAATAATTATTATAGTATTGTAAACACTCATTTTAGAAACATTATGTGCAACAGATTCCAATGAAGAGCCCCTTTGTTTCATAATGCTTAAGCTATATAATATGATTTTTTTATGCATTAGATGTAATGTATTGTGTTATGCATAATTAGGATATTTACAAATAGCAATAGTACATTTTATGCTGGTATGTAATTGAAATAATGCAATAAAATAAATATATTATATTAATTTGATTAATGGAGCTCGGGGTAATGGGAGATAGGCTAGCTTTTGTACAAAGTTTTATAAGTGCATGAAATGTCTGGGTAGGCAAGATTAAATTGTGTTCTGTGATTAATATTTTTCTAGATAGTTATTATGTATTTTGCGCACCCTATGACGGCTTTGGAAATGGGATAGCGCCCTCCCATGCATTGTCCCCATTAGCCTGTGCCTTATGACATAGGGTTAAAGTGTCAAATTAAAAGTTATTTCTAAAAATATTATATTATACTGTTACTCTTTTAATCACTTTTCTATATTTGCATGTTTTCTTCAAAATCAGTCAAAACTCATAACTTTAGTACATTTTTACCACTCATTCCCCTTTTAGACAATTTTCTTTAAAAAGTCATTAGATAATAATATTACTTACAATGCATTACATAAAAATTTTATTTGTAATTATTAGCTAAAAATATATCATTTATCTTATTATATATGGAAATATGGCCTGTACAATTTTCTACATACATATACGTATTTGTGATTTGTTACACTACACCCAGCTCAAAAAAAATGGCCACACTCCCCAGTACAAAAATTCCCATTGAGCATCAATAAAACCTAAAGCATGTACATAGATCCGCTTCCAGGAAGGGCAACTCCCTTATCAGGTACCTGAAGATTTATTCGCTTTAGTGCCCATTTTATTAAGTGTGTTATTAGCTTTAAAAAAAAAAAAAAAACTGTACCGAACCGCATTGTCTAAGAGACTTAAACTAAGTGAGCAGAAAAAGGGATGGTAATTGCATTATCAAAACAAAACTTTTCTAATCGTGCTACAGCAAGGCAAAGTCATGGTAATGAGTCATCGGTAAAAAGATTTCTCAAAAAATATCTATAAAGTGGGAACTTGCTTAAAGCGTAGAATGTACTTTGAATCGAGATTATCGCATTTTGAAATTACTTTCTTTGTAAAATCGTTTTGCTTCTGCTTCACAGACTTGTGAGTGGAACTCCAAGACACCGCCTGTGCTAGTATTAGTGTCAGAACTATGTATTCGCAATAGGATCAATGCTATGGGTTTCCGAGCAAAAAGACCAGCAAAAAAACCAAGGAAATGAAAAAAAAAAACTGCTATTGGCCAAAGAAAAAGAAAATTAGTCTGCGAGTGTTTGGGAAAGGGTTGTTTTTTCAGACAAATCAAAATTTAACTTGGCTGGTCCAGACAGTTTGCGGACAGTGTGCCTGAGATAGAAGTATGGCGATAAATTCATCACACCCGTAGTAAAACAATCTCCATATCACTTGTTGTTGGAATCTCTTTATGCTAGAAGTATCATTAATGTCAGTATTGAAATCACTTTCATACCCAGGAAACACACCCGATTTAAATATTATTCAAAATCATCTTTTATGATTTTTTTGTGGTGTTGCCGTGCCGTAACCGTGGGAATTATTAAAGAGACGATTTAGAAAGTAATCCATTCCAAAATGGTCAAACAAAATATTGATTTGATGTTTAAAATATGTAATAAATTTATATTATATTCATACTAATCGAACCATAAAGTAGCACCGCTTAAAATTATAGCCATTCAAAGAATATGTGTGTACGAATGAAATAGCTAAATAAAAGGACAGTCCGCTTAAGTATGTCCGCTGGACCTAGTTCAGTGAAACCATGCGCATTGTCTCAGTAATGTATCTCCACTCTATTGATACATCATGAACTCTCAAACATTTAAAGAAATACACATGTCAAATGAACTATCTCTATTTATACAAAAAAGAGTGGTGGGTAGCATGCATTTGATTTTTTTTTTAAATCTAACATTTCAAAATATGAGGAAAATTACCTATATTAATTTGCCTACATCTGATATCTGACCGCCTACATTTGTTTTTGAAAAATCTTTTGTAAAGCCCAGGCAAAGCCGGGGCTTCAGCTAGTTATAACAAAATAATTTTGGTACCTACTTTATCGCTTGTCTGATATGTATATGATTTATACTTATCAGTAGTATGCGGCTGGCGGTGGCAAAAACATTGGGAATGTATGGCGAGCGATATGCTGAAATAGGCCAAAACCAAATGATCTTTTATAGCTAAGTCTGTTGGCCCCATAAAACAAATTTGACCAGTTAAATAACTATATTTTAATTGTTTTGTCTTAAATAATGAGCGACTCTGAAATTTTCGTTTTACCACTGCCAGCCGCATACTACTTATCAGTTTCAATTTTGAATATTAAAAGTTCATTGAACTGAATAATTTTAAGCATTATGCAGGAATACAATTTCAAATTAAGCACCGACAACTAAAATTAGTGTTAAAAATTAAATAGCACTTCGATATCGAACGTAGAAAATGCGTTTATAACAAGGGTAGGGCGTGGTTGGTTAAAAAATCGTGACGTAGCTTAAGGTCCATGTTCCACTATAATATTTTAATTAACTGCAATGCAAGTGGCAGTGTTTTACTTCAAGCTACGTCACGCATTAGAATTTTCGAAAAAGGCTCTTAGGAGCTAATCTTATTAAATGCATTTTCTACAAACCTTGGGAACGGCATAGAAATCATTGTGAATTAAGAATGACCATAAAATGAAGAAGAAAACTTGAAGTGCCTTCTATACAAAATTGAATGGAAACATTTAGCCCAAGAGTCCAGCGCTCCATCTCACTTAAACTGTCCTGACATTGTAGATCTCCATCCCATTTGACTTTCGTAAACACAGTTTTGTATTGGAAATTTAAGCCTTGATTAGGCATATGTTTGGATCACGAAACACAATGTCCTCAAGGTACTTTTGTGTTATCCTACGAGAATAACTGATTTAGTTTGAATACATATTTATGGAAGTTTTCCTAATAAAAGTAGTCTTCAATAATTAAACACTTGATATTGTTATTATGTTATAAAATGAATGTTTTAGGGCCTTACTAATTAATGCGTTTAAAATACCCTTTACCATACATAAATAGTTGTTTATCAGTTGTGTAAAATTTAAAACATATCTATTAGTAAGGGGGAATAAATATAACGGCTAGCAAAACACAGCTGATAAATCAAGCAAAATGATAAATAACAGCCGAAATTATATTTTCAGTACTGGGTTAATTTTTTTTGCGCTGGGTGTTCATATGTTTCCGAAGAATTTATATTGTCTACTGATGAATTGATATTATTGTCTATCAATTAGGAATTCTGAAATGTGGGTTATTTTACCATAAGAATGTAATGTAGGTACATACATTGTAGAATTATAAGTGTTTGGTTTTTCCGCAATATCCTTCAATATTTTTTATTTCGTGAGTTTTCAGGTGGGTAGGTAATCGTTATATGGGTACACAAAAAAGATATAATTTTAGCTGGTATGTATTTTCGTATATAAATTATTATTATATATTATATTTTTATTGTAAAATTTGTTCAGTGAATGTGAATTTGTTTCACCTTCATTTTTTGTATAGTGATAAATAGAGGTAGTGTTTCAACAGGTCAATTCGATTTATCATACAATATACAGGATGTCCCAAAGGTCCCCTTGGAGGGCTACTAGGCCAACTCATGGCGGACCAGAATATCAAAATATGACTTTAGTAGAATGTTGTTAGTTTTCGAGATATTGACACTTTATGAATTTTGTGAAAATCGATACCTTAGATCTGTTTTTTCAATGCCACAGTTATGAAATTCTATATTCTAAGATTTTAATTTTTATTATGCAAACCGTGGATAGCCCTGCTACTGACCACAGTCCAAAATAAAACTAATAGTGCCTATACCTTTTGAAAATAAAAACATTTTTGCCCGATACATGAGTTCATTTTTAAAAATTAGTTAACTCTGACTCCCCGTATGGTAAAAAATGTATCACGCTACACTTGCAAGTTATTAAAAAAGTTACTTATTTAGTGTAGTTTTTGAAATGGTATAATGGTATTTGCTATCTTTTACTTTATAAAAAAAGTATTGCTATTTTATTGCAAAAAGACCTGAGAAATTATTTCTTTAATTAAGAATTTGAGTTAAATTAAAGTGTCTGAAAAACTAATCGAAGGTGTTGATTTTCACAAATTTCATGAGTGCCAATATCTCAACTAATAACATTTTACCAAAGTCGTATTATGATATTCAGGTCTGTCATGAGTTGGCCTATCAGCCCTCCAAGGGATAATATTGACTTTTGGGACACTCTGTATATAACAGTAGGACATCTTAAGCCCTGTTCAGACACGGCTATAAACCGCAAGCAGATATCTGTTGAACTCCGAGCGCTTATGTTTTGTACCGCTCACACGGTAGGAGAGGGAGTCAGATGAATTAGGGAGCGCCCACGGAATGCACATTTTTTGTATTGAATCTGTCATCCACCGGTCTAGGCAGCTCTGTAATTAAAATGACCCCCTCTCCTGTTTTCGTCAGAGAGGGGGGTGCATAACTTTTCATATATCGCGTCAGGAGCGGTTATGGCGTAAGAAGTGTATTGTCTATGGTTGATCTGCACTTAAACTGCTTAGGTGTGAACGGTCTGAAGGGATTGTATGAAGAGCGATATTTGGCATGCTTTGATCTTTTATAGTTTATAGCTATGTTTGAACAGGGCTTTAATTTCAAACTGTTTCGAGTTCGAAAATTAGAAGAAATAAAATTTGATTCTGTATCGAAAAAAAATAATGCCAGTTGGTTAGGCATGAATCACACGATTCACTAATGATCGAATCACCAACATGTTTGAATCTTTCATTCGGCACTGTCTCTCAACACTTTCGTTTCATTGCATGTTTAGACGGGTCATTTCGCAGGAAAGAGGCGGAATGATTCTATCATTAGTGAATTGTGTGATTCATGCTTTAGTGCTCTATTGATAAATCAAATAAACTACAGCGACACCTATTGACAATTATCTGCATTATTAGTGAGTTTTTCCCCTTTAAAATTGTACATATTATTATAGGTGACCGGTCAGCTCAACAAAGTGGCACTTCATCACTCCTTTGTAAAGTATAAAAAAACTAGATTATGTCAGGTTAAGTTATGAGCTATTCTTTTTTTCATCACTTTTAATGACTTTTGAAAGGGGTGTTGAAATGTCACTTTGTTGAGTTCTCATGAAACCATTATTATAATACATATATCACAACTTCTGATGAAACCCATATTAAATTTACACTAGTACCAGCGACAGATTAGATACTGAATGGACTTAATTTTATAAATGAATCTTCAAAGCTCTCTGTTTATTTGTGTTTTAAATAGTTGGCGATTTAAGAAATTGAATTAACTAGTGAAAATATATAATATTTATCCTTTCTCTACCCATACGCACCCTTTAGTACCTGTATAAATAGCTTTGCATCCAGGGAATACTTGGAATCGTAAATTTATACAATTGTATTCTCACAATAAATTGTATACCCATTCATTATTATTTTTAAAAAATTAACGAGTTTAACTGTAAAAAAGATTTTTTTTTATTTGAGGTCACAATATTATGAATTTTTTTTAAATAGTTTTTAAAATATCTCCATGAAATACAAATTGTAAATACATAGATATTATGGGCTATGTTGTCTCTTAATTTATTATTTGTTTCATTTTAAATTATTATTGCATCACTAATTTATAAATACGTGAATAAAGGACAGTTGCATTATTTACTCTTTGTTTCATCCCCTCCAACTTCCTGTCAATTTTTTAAAAAGAAAGACAAACATTCCGGGATTACGAATAACCTGACAATATTTGAAATTTCCCTAACCACCACAGTAAGCAAAAAATGTTGCTTCTCATGATGGAGGACTTAGCCAGCCACATGCGACGCCTGGATGGGACCCAAACGCGATGCCAACTCAGCCACTGACCGGTCTGACCTGTCATTGATTTTAAATGGTGCTTATATCGGGTGGAGATATACTTGACTTACTTTAACCAGTGATTCCTGACATTATTTGAAGTAAGAAATGCAAGGACTCCGGTGACATTTTTTGTTTTTGTTTTTCAACAATAAAAAATAGTAGGTATTGGACAGCTAGGGTCGGGGTGAGGGGTTGGGCGGTTACTCGGCTGAGTGACCAGTGATGACATGTGGAAGATTATTTTGTTGGGTTTTGAAAAATATATACAAAAGCAATATCGAAATTTCATTTACACTTTTTACTCCAACCGTATTTTAAATAGTAATACTAAAAAATGTTACAAATAATGTAGAATTTTTTTTCATGAAATAAAAAATATATATGCGGGGTTGTTGGTTTCAGTAATTTCACAGTGCAGGTGCTTACAAACTATCTTGAATACATTGATGTGAATCTTAAAATAGATGCAGATGTGTGGTATAATAATACACTGCATTCATTCTGTCAAGTGACAACTTACAGATACTTGCTCTCTTGAGTTACCTAACAATGCAGAACATGGAAATTGCAAATTCCACAACTGAAATTAGTGAAATTTATGGAAGGTAATGAAATAATTCATAAAGTGGTTTATTTAATATTTTTTTAACTTTAAATGAAAAACCAGCAATAGCTTGAAGAAGAGGATTTTTAAATGTGTTAATTCAGCACATGGGAACAGTGGTGTGATTTTTGTAGGTTGATAGTCAATGTGATCATTATTTGTGCAAAATATATTTTTCAAATTTACTATTGAAGTGAATATATTAAAATATCTAGTTTGATGGACATGCTAACGACAAGTTGAATGTTTTTACAGGTATTTGGTGGCCTCAAAAGATATAAAGTCAGGTGAAATAATACTTAAAGATCGACCAATATTAATTGGTCCGAAAATCAATTCGGAGTTAGTATGCGTCAATTGTTACCGTGTACTGTCTAAGAAATTTCATGTCTGTTCAAAATGTAAATTAGCACCTCTTTGTGAGCCATCTTGTGAAGATGGTAAAGGTAATTAATTGTGATTTGAAAAACTAATATCCTTACCATAAATTAATAAGTTATTTGATATCTATCTATTTTTCTGATTTCCCTCTATATATTTTATTCACTCTCATTTTTCATTTGTTTAAATAATTATTTCTTATTCAGGTGATCATACTTTGACCGAATGTCAATTATTTTCCAAAATCCAAGACAAACTCCCGCTATTGCAATTAGTCAGTGTATTTCACATGGTTACAATTTTACGTGGCTTGGCATTGCGCAGTAAGGAAAGCAAGGAAGAGTGGAATACGTTAATGAACCTCGAAGATCATCGGGAGAAACGTAAAAACACTCCAATCTGGGAGCTTCATGATGTTACTTCAAAGGTAATGATACAAATAAGAACTCAATTTACTTATAACAAAACTTTCTTGTTTTTTTCTCATGAAGGAAGATTATTCCAATTGATAAAATCTTTCTACTGCTTCCTACAACGTGCAATGCTGTTGAGTTGGTAATGGATGCTCTGCATCATGAGATTAAACAGTAATTCAGTGCAGCTCATTACACATTTCAAATATTATTTTCAGATGATACAAAATCTTGGTTTACTGAGTGAAGAAGATGTGAAATTAGACATTATCCAAAAAATATGTGGAGTTTTGGACGTGAACAGTTTTGAGCTGCGGGCTTCCAACAACGAACCTGGCTCTCCCGGGATAGACTCTATTTGTGGAATTTTCCCTACAGCTGCTCTGATGGCTCATAGTTGCGTCTGCAATACTCATTTAGCCATCGATGATTTTTATAATATGACTGTAAGAGCGAGTGTTGCCATACCCAAGGGGGCAGCCATACTTTTCAATTACACAAATTCTATGCAGGTTTGTCTTTGAAAAATAATAAATTATTTAAAGTAAAGCATTTGATTTTTATGTATCGTCTTTGTGTCTGTCTTTTACTGTATCGTCTTGCTTTATTTTCCAGGGAACCTTCAATAGAAAAGAGCATCTTAGAGAAGGAAAGTACTTTGAATGTATTTGTGAACGTTGCAGTGATGCAACCGAATTAGGAACTCACACAAGTTCACTCAAGTGTTGGAAATGCATTACGGGTATGATCATAATGAAGAATCCACTGAATATCTCACAATATTCATCTGAGGATATTTGGATTTGTAATTCCTGTGTAAACACTCTCCCTGGAGATCGGGTTAAAGTCATTTTAGATTCAATACTCAAGGAGGAGGAAAACTTGGGTAGGTTATTTTTTACATTTCATATTGATTATTTCCTCTGAAGTCAAATAATTTTAACAACTCTCAGTTTGATTCTTCCAGATAAAACTGATTTGAAGAATATTGAAAATTTTATCACCAAAGTATCTCGGCAACTGTCTCCCTGTCATTACATCCTGCTTGAAGCCAAACAACAATTGGCCGGAGTTCTGCGGGATTGTATAAACAAGACATGGAACATTCCCAAGAAAATTATAGCACGGAAATTGGAAATATGCAAAGAGTTTCTTCCATTACTCGACGTATTGGAACCTGGAATTTCTAGGCTGAGAGGTATGTAGACGATTACATATCTGATTTAACTTCCATGAACCCATCGTATAATTATGTTACCTACTATATAACCAACATGGATTGTCAATATGTATTGTATATTATTATGTTTACATTTTAGGACAAACTGAGTGACATGTTCAGTAAATTGTATTTGGAATATTTTAGGAAGGACTGACCAATCACGGCTGGGCTGGTGTGACCAATGACTGGACTTGGCATACCTATAAAACATTCTGTCCAAACGGTTATTGAAAAATGGCAACCAATATTTATTATTTTTCATATAAACTGAATAATAACTACGGAAACTGCCTCCATTATTGTACAACCGTTTGGACAGAATGTTCGAAGAGTATTTGGATCAGTATGCCAAGTCCTTCTCTTGGGTATTTTGTATAGTCATTGAGTTTGACTAACATTTCAACTTTTATTCTTTTGAAATAAGGAATGAATCCAGAGTAGATGTTTAGGGCCAGTTCACAGAATTTGAACAATTCATCAAATTTTTAAGTTCTGTGAAAGTTCTATTCAAATTCTGTTTACGGGTGAGTTGTTTCACAAAACTGAATTAATAACAGAACTTTAATAGAACTCTCACAGAACCTGAAAATCAACTTTGAAATTTTATGAATTATTCAAATTCTGTGAAATAATCCGTCCTAATCTTCGACCAAGTGTCCTAATAGTTTTAAAGCTATTTTTGCATTTACTTGGTTATAATGTAATTGAATGTTTTAAATTTACAGCTGTTACTTTGTACGAAGTGTACTATCCTATAGTACAGATTTCTAACAAAGATTATGAGGCGGGGGAAATATCAAGCAATGTGTTATTGGTATGATGAACATCCTGAATAATATGACGTTTATTTTGTGTTAATTAGATAAACCCTTCTAGTTTTTAGTTTGTACATACGGAAAAAAGATCCATTTTAGCCCATCCTCCCTGGCATTTTTAGTCTATTGTATTAGTTTTACAATGCCAAACTTTCCCAATCCCGTAAATGTATGAAGGTTTTCTTAAAAAGACAAGTGTAACCTTCCATACAAACATTGAAATATACTTCAATGCAAAGTTTTACTTTTTATTAAATCATTTCCAGGTGTGCTATTGCTGCTGTGAAGTCAAAGGGCGAGAAGGTGGTGGATTACAGCCTTTTGTTTTGTATTGTTTTCAATTTGTATCCTTGCCTTTCTATGCTTGACTTGCTTATAAGAAAGAAACAAAGAAATTTCATTAGAACATGTTTGCAAACTACCTACACAATTTATACATATTCGCACCTTTACCAGTTTAAAATCAGTTTATATTACAGATCCTTGCCGGGAATACACCTTATATTCAGACACTACATTTGATGATTTGGAATACTACATACATCTCTTTTTCAAATAATGTTTACTTTATTCACGTTTTACGCCCACAAATTACATACAGTTCTCTCTAGTAATCTGCTGCATGATTATCCGACAACTACTATAATCCGACGTCATTTTTAGTTGAAATTACAATATCAAATTCTATAATTCGCCAGTATTCCGTGTGTCAAATTCAATAGTCTGCCGCATGCCTAGACCAAGCGCTAAACTTTGTACACCGAAGGGTCGACTACTGAGAGAGTACTGTTCTTAGTTTATGATTCATATTCTGTTGAGTACCATAAATTGCATTTTGTCTGAACACTATGTTAATTCATCACATATATTGTAAAAGAAACTGCATAAGTAGGTATGTACATAAAAACATAGATCAACTATAAAAAAAAATTCCCTGCAGCTTGCAAATTAAAATGATATAAATTCATTATTTGGAAACCTGAACTTCTAACAGAAGCAACTCCTGACTTTGGGTGCAGTGAGCCACAAGTTAAACAACAAACTATACAAAATAAGTTCTGTGATATTATATTAACCCAACTGCCACACGAATGTGATTCCTTTAGATTAGTTTGTTGCAAAGGTGAGTGATTGTAGCACCCATGATTCATAATTAATCAAAATCAATCAACGGAGTCTGGGCGCTTTATTTATCCAGGTAGGTACAGGTTGGACCAACTTGTGTTCGATAAAATATCTGGATTTATAAATTTCTGCTATCTCTGGTAGTAATACATGTTTATTAAGAATATTATGAGATCCTGCTAAAGCGGCCGCATCCTGAATTTCTACCGATTTCTTATATATCTTCCAAAAATTTGAAGATTTTAAGCTCTTAAAAAAACATATGTTATTTTTTAAGATAATATCTAGACGTTCCCCACGCCGAAAGTATATGAAATTCCCTCGATAGAAAAAAATCGCAAAGCATGCTCTGAAAATTATTATAAACATATTTTGTTCACTTATTTTAGAATTTATATGTGTTAAAAAATTCACAGTGTTAGTTTCATTAAATGCTATTTAAACGAGTCGTGTTTTATTGAACGTTTTCACAATTTTCGCTTAAATTTTATCGTTTTAAATATTACCGCGCTCTCTCTAACATTTTTAATTACATATCTCTCCATCTTCTTCTTTTTGAGCGGGGATGCGGCGTCTTAAGCAATTTTTATGAATTATTTGTATTTATTTTCTAAAATACTTAGAAATTCAATCATTTTACATATTTTTATTTTGTGAGTATTTCAGGAATATTATATTCTGTTAAAATTAAGTAGTTAATTTTACTTTTTATTTAACGGGCTTGCGACAGAAGAAGAACTGAATTTTGGATCGGAAAACACTTTCACTTTAATGACATAAAACTTCAATATTTTGAGAAACTTGTTTTATGATTTAAATGTTTTTATTTTTTCTATAAATATTAATATTTTGAGTAGTACAATGGTAAAAAAATCTTATAAATATTACTGGTGATAAACAAAATTGAATTGAGCAATATTCTACAAAGTAAACTTTTATTAATATTTTTTAACATATTTTCAGACACATTTGGAAGCAGCTGAAAAATATTTAAAAGATGCAATCAAATTTCTTCTTTTTGAACCCCTATCTACTCCTGAAGCAATGTTGTGTAGAAGGGCAATGGAAGAGTTGCGAGATCTCAAAAAGTCAATTGATGGAGTTAAAATAATAATACAGGAAGAAACCAAAGCTAAAACTAGTAAAAAAAAGTAAAAAACCAAATATGTAATAAAAAATAACATTTAATTTTTGTATTTACTGCTTAAGCATTATTTTTTTTTAATAAACTGTTTTTACTTACATGACAAGAATACTTTTAGTACATCATATTCTGTAGCTTTTTCTTCCATATCTGGTAAGGCAGAATTCAGTTTTTTTTTTAATGTGAATTCTACACAAGAGTCGCAACTGCTCCCAACCATCAGGAGCCAGTGAGACTATGGCATCCGCAATTGAGGTATGTTGTGAGGCTGCATCAAGTGGGGAGAGGATGGATAAGGAGAAGAGGAAGGTAAGGAAGTACCTATCTATTCAGATCTCATCACCAAACATGACCAAAGCCATTTGAAGCAACATTTCAATTCTGAATGGTGTCTTACACCAGGGCGATACTAAGAGTTTCCTCTACTCTGGAATTTTCTGTATTTATATACAAATACATACATATCCTGATATCCTTGGCTTGCAATTCCGATTGCTATGAAACTTTTGTGATTTGTTGTGCGCATGCCCACGAAGGTTTCTACATAAATATAATGGTGAGCCCTGGCCTAATGACATTATATTCTATACCATTTATCCGATTGCGATGAAACTTTGGTGAGATGTTGTGCGCACGCCCGTGGAGGTAACTGTATATACTGGTGAGCTATAAAATTTGTATAAAAATTTTGCAATATGTGGTGAGCGAGTTGCTTGAGAAATGAGTGTATTTCATATAGTAAGGCTGTAGGGAGGGAAGGAGGGAGAGGGAGGGGGGGAGAGAACGAAAGAGGGGAGGGTGGGAGGGGGGAACGAGGGAAGGTGGAAGAGGAACACGGGAGGGGAAGAGACCTCTAAAATCTTTTTGAGGCCTCTAAAATTTCAAATTTATCTCTTCATATTATAAATAATGAACATTGTATCACTACATATTATAAAATAAAGTCCTCCGACGCGTCCTATCGTAAATACATAACAAATATATTTTTTTAAATCTTAATAAATACGTAACAATTAAAAGCTACAATGATTCCTTGGTTAATGAGTTTTAAAAATTAAATACCTATTCACGTATAGGCGATATACATATGTATATGAACTGTAAACCAAGTGGATATGCTGTTCACATCAAGGCGGATTTAGCTTCTGCTATTTGTAGCGTAATGTTGTTGATTTTCGCCTGTATGGTCGGTCACGTTCGTGTGGTTCGTGAATGCTTCCCATCTAGAGCATCCAGATAGTTTGAGAATCCCATTTTAATTGAAATTGTTTGGCAATCTCCAGCCGCTCCTGTTCAGTCGAAGACATCTGAAATGTTAAATAATATTTATAACATTTACACATAATATTACAGAATGAATAATGAGAAATTTTACCTTTAAATAATCTCCTTTCAAAACCGTGAAACAGCACACACTTCTGGAACAACCTTGCTGATGGTGGAATCATATATTCTAGTAGCATACATCAGGCTTTTAAACGTTTCTCCTGTTGCTAAAAATCTATAATAACAAGGATGGGCCGAGGAAAATATATTCTTTCTAAGTCTCTAGCTAGGAAATGTTGGGAGAAATTATAGCAATAAGTAAATAATTTAGATATTTTTATAGGTACCTATGCCTTGGACATCGCCAATAGTTTCAGGAACACCGCGTCTGGCATTCTCAAATATTTTTTTAAAGAAACGGTACGATCTTTTAGACTTCCAGGATATTTAGGGCGCCGTGTTCCTTATACCGGAGAAGCCACGGTTCTCTCCACAACTTCCAATCTATTCTGCGAGTCACTCGCCTTTGTTAAATCACTGCAGCGTAAACTGCGGCAGATGCCAAAGCGATGGCTTTCAAAATCCCGTTTCCATCCGTCCAAACCGTCTTATAAAAACAATCAGTACAAATACAAGAACAATGACAGATGTCAAAGTCAAAAGTACCGCCATTAATCTGTACCAAAACCGGCACTACCAACTGAAAATAGAGCATGTCTCCTTTTTCAGCCCGAATCTGCAAAATAGTACCCTTTACACGTAGAGTTCGGAGCGGGACGTGCCCCGCGCCACTTCAGGCCGCCGCGCAGAAAAGTCTCACAGTGAACTGCGCTGTAAACCGTTATCTTACTTTCGGTCTTTACTTTTCTGCGCGGCGGCCTGAAGTGGCGCGGGGCACGTCCCGCTCCGAACTCTACGTGTAAAGGGCACTAATCGGGCTCGTGTATTACTGTGCACAATTCATTTCCTTATGAGTAGCGTGCGTGGCCAGTGAATATTTTTTTTTATCGAAATGGATAGCGATAGATACCACCCATCCTCCATGTGGTATAGCAGAAATAGCGGTGTTCTAGTATCGCGCTGGCCGAAATAATACCCGGAGGAATCTTGCTTGACATTTTTCGTTATCCACAGCAGCCGCGAATGTCGCTTATATCTGAAGAGGCCTTTAAATAAATGTATCTATTAAATTATTCGCTTTCTTATTCGCAATTCATTACTCTTCCTTCATCTCTACATATTATAAATTAAAGTCCTTTGATGTGGTCTGTCTGTTCGCGATAAACTCAAAAACGACTGATCGGATTTTCATGTATGTACTTTATACCAATAGATAGAATGATTCATGAGGGAGGTGTAAGTAGGTATCGTAGACATATGGTAGGTATATAATTTGTCAAGGTTTTGTGTAAATTGGTTAAAATATATAAAGCAGAATGTCTGTATGTGGTTAACAAGCGGGCCGTGTGGATTTGATTTGTATTCAAATTAACAGAAGGCGGTGGTTACAAAGGTTGGGTAACCATCTAGTAGGTGGCGTTGTGTTTCGTTAGCCACAGCAACGCGTGGTATATTCATTTGGATACATTTGTTGTTCATAGGCACAGAACAAATTTTAGAATTTTGTTAAAGTCAAAAGAAACCGATCCCAAAAATGGCCATTTTCTTGGAAAAATAATATTGGGCGATACAATATTTTAATGTTTGGTTAGACATTTTTATCTTTTTCATTTTGTTATTTGAATTTTGGAAACTTTTCATGTTGGGTAATTTTTGATCTGGACTCTTAAGGCCCGTTTATAATAGGAATAAGCCGTAAGCCGTAGGCCGTAAGCCATAAGCCGTAGAAGTTGGAAGATAGGAAACCTGTGTATCCGTTTATAATAGATGGCAATAAGCCGTTAACTTTTTCCATAACCGAAAAGATGGTTCAACTTTATCTTTTAACTTAAACAAAAATCGTAAAATTAGCCGGATTTAAAAAAATGTATCTTTTTTATATTATGATATGGTTGGAAATGTCCACGTGGAGAATTTTTCCATTTTTCTGCAAAAAAAGAAAAAATTGGAAAATTTTGCTATGAAAATTGGAAAAAGACTCGGGATTTTTTTATAATACCTTTAACACATTTATCTTTTTGATTTGGTTATTTGTAGTTTTTACATTTATCTTTTAGATTTTTTTATTTGTGGTTTTGGAAACTTTTTATGTTGGAAAAACTTTTAATCGTGAACATTTTTATTTTTCTCTTACCCCATCTCAAATATCTACAGAAATGCTATCGAATGAATTTCAAATTCATTAAACAATTAAAACCTATTTTATAATAATTTTACATTATTTATTTCACATATTATTTTTGTCTAATTAATCACCACTCATCATAAATAAACCAATCCCCCACTCATTGTAATGTTTTTGTCTATAGGTACTGTACTAGACGTTTGTACATAAATTGCAAAAAATAGGGAGCTGGACACAACTTGTCACGCCAATGTCTTTTACTTCTGGATTAATGATTCTAAGTAAAATTAGCAAAACTTAATCTATTACTGTTGTAAAACACTTAAAAATACTTGCAGACTTTTGGAGACTTTGGAAACTTTGGGAATAGCAGGAGACTAGGAATATGGTACGCCAATGGATCTTGGTACGCCAATGGTCTTTTTAATGAATTTATTACTTGAAAATTGATTCTAGTTATAATGGCCAAAACTGAATTTAGTTACTTAATTTAATATGATTTGCACTTTGGAGACTTTTGGAGACTGTTGGGGTCAGGGTAATGGGATATTGGGATACTGGGAGAAAGGTAGAACAGAATTTAATACTGATTAAAAACACTTTTTAAGTAGGTTAGAACTTGGAGACTTCAGTTTCTTGGAGACTTGTTACTTCTTGGCTGGTAGTTTTTGAACTGATTTCTTACCGGTTTGCCGTTTGTTTTATAGGGCAAATCCGGGTTGGACTTTTGGAACACAGAACCTCCCCGTTTCTGAAGGGTGCTTGTGTTTACGTATTTTTCCCAATCGCTATTATTTTCGATCAGATGTATTAAAAATCTGTGTGATAACCTTTGCTAAGACAGTCCCGTTCCAATAAACCGAAGTCTCACATAATTTTTATTGTTTCAATAAGAAAAGGTACAAGTTTACAAATGTGATACAAGGTACAATATTTAGTAATAAATATTTTTCTTAAAGTGCAATAATCACTGGTAGACGACAGTTTTTGAGGTGTTATTGTAGTATATACCTATTTTTAGGTGATGATATATATTTCTTGATTCAAATTATTCCCGATTTCCCGAAATTTAGCTCCAAGTTTTTCGGAATGTAAATTGGCTGTCGTAAATATTTACGATTCAAACATTTCCTTTGTTCAGCATTGACCAATAGCGCCGCAGCTGGTAGCAGAGTGGGGATAACGTAAATACTCAATCATTTTCTTGATTTTGATCATTGCTGTCTGGGGTCCCTGGTGGAAGCATTACGTGGTTATTCAGATGTGTTTTCGAGTCCAATGACGCTGCAGCATGTATTTATTATCAATTGCGTTTATGTTTTCAATTGATAAGTTAATTGTAGAATGTAATAGCATTGTAGACATCATGCCAGCTCAGGTATGGGGGCTCCATCGAAACCAGAGTTAAGTTAGCCTCTCAGAAACTGGGCGTACTATACAGGGCCCGCAGATACTTTAATAGTACTCAACTGTTAACCCTGTACAAATCGCAAGTGCGCCCCACGGTTGAATTTGGCAGCCACCTCTGGTCTGGAGCTCCAAAATACCTAAAAAAAAACCCTTGACTCTGTGCAGAAACGGGCGGTCCGTTTGATAGATTCTCCCATCTTAACAGACGGATTGCAATCTTTAGAGCATAGGCGTCAGGTGGGAATGCTGTCCTTGTTCTACCGGTATTACAATGGAAGATGCTCCGAGGAACTAGCGTCATTGATCCCCTCGGCACCGGTGCATAGTCGGGAAACACGCCAAACACGCGCCCAACATTTGTACACAGTTGATATTAGTCACATGAGAACGGGTCGTTTTTACGATTCGTTCTTGAGTTCAACAGCTCAGCTGTGGAACGATTTACCGGCCTCTGTGTTTCCTCCCTCCTACAACATGAGTCTCTTCAAGACCCATGTTAACTCCTTCCTTTCCTCAAAAAGACCCTCCACACAGCATCCTCAAAGATGACATAGGCCCTGAGGGAAATTATTTTCCTCAGGGCCTCCTGTGTGGAGTTAATGTAAAAAAAAAAAAAAAAAAAAAAATGCCAAACGCACAGTGTTTCGTTGGCCAATGGGAGCACTCCCTTTGTTTCGTAGGTTATTGGAAGGGGTAACGCGCAGCGGCACGGTATTAGTACCCTTTACACGTAGAGTTCGGAGCGGGACGTGCCCCGCGCTACTTCAGGCCGCCGCGCAGAAAAGTCTCACAGTGAACTGCGCTGTAAACCGTTATCTTACTTTCGGTCTTTGCTTTTCTGCGTGGCGGCCTAAAGTGGCGCGGGGCACGTCCCGCTCCGAACTCTACGTGTAAAGGGTGCAATTATGTGAAAGCGTAAATTCCATTCTTGAATTCTCAGGGTTGTCATACGCTTTCTTTGACACGTTCGATACAGGTACTTATTTATATATTCTTAAAAATGTGTAAATTCGCATCAAGCCTGTGGCCAACACGTAGATTATTACGAAATGCTTGTGACCAGTGGCGGACTAAGGGGGGGGCGGCCCGCCCCGGGCCCCCGATCCTGGGGGGCCCCCAAACGCCTCCATGTTCCCTTGACCAAATTCCAAACAAGGCTTTAAGGCACACTGTAAAAAAAAGATTTTTTTATTTCATTTTTTGATTGATGCACTTGTTAAGAATGTTCTCATCAAATTTATTAAAAATAAATTCGAAAAATTGAGGAAGATAATTTTTTTTATGTGAAACCGTTTGAAACAGTTTGTTTGTATGTTGAATTATCCTTCAGCGAAACTTTTAATGCGTTTTATTTTTGAATTAATTTTATTTTCGTTTTTTATGGTAGATTTTCACCATTCATAAAAAATAAAATAGAACGGGAACATTTATAAAACAATCCCTAAGTAGGGTCATAGTCATAACCGGATTAAACATGTCGGGGCCCCTAGGCAATGCACGTCTCGGGGCCCCTACCCGATGCGGGCCCCCTAGGCAGTGTCCTACACTGCCTTTTGGACAATAGGGCCCTGCTAGAGCCGGCTTAAACATGTCGGGGCCCCTAGGCAATGCACGTCTTGGGGCCCCTTTACCCTAGGGGCATCTACCCAATGCGGGGCCCCTAGGCAGTTGCCTATACGTCTTATGGATAGTACGGAATAAATTATTTTTTTTCGATTTTTAATGTAAATGTCATAGCATGGTTCATAAAAATAAAAATAAATGGAAGGGGGCCATTTATAAAACAATCACTACGTAGGGTCATAGTCAGGGCTGGATGAAATATATCGGGACCCCTAGGTAATGCACGCCTCGTGACCCTTTTCCCCTAGGGGCCCCTACCTGATGTGGGCCTTATGGACATTTGGGCCCTGTCATGGTCGGCTTAAACATGTCGGGGCCCTTAGGCAATCAACGTCTCGGGGCCCCTACCTAATGCAAGGCCCCTAGGCAATGCACGCCCCGGGACCCTTTTCCCCTAGGGGCCCCTACCTGATGTGGGCCTTATGGACAATAGGGCCCTGCCAGGGCCGGCTTAAACATGTCGGGGCCCCTAGGCAATGCACGTCTTATGGCTCCTTTACCCTAGGGGCACCTACCCAACGCGGGGCCCCTAGGCAGAAGCCTATACGTCTTATGGATAGTATGGAATATATGTTTTTTTTCGATTTTTAATGTAAATTTCATGGCATCGTTCATAAAAAAAATGGAAGGGGCCATTTATAAAACAATCCCTACCTAGGGTTATAGTCAGGGCCGGATTTAACATGTCGGGCCCCTAGGCAATGCACGCCTCAGGACCCTTTTCCCCTTGGGGCCCCTACCTTATGTGGGCCTTATGGACATTTGGGCCCGTCAAGGTCAGATTAAACATGTCGTGCCCCCTAGGCAATCAACGTCTCGGGGCCCCTACCCAATGCAAGGCCCCTAGGCAGTCGCCTACACTGCCTTATGGACAATAGGGCCTTGCCAGGGTCGGCTTAAACATGTCGGGGCCCCTAGGCAATGCATGTCTTGGGGCCCCTTTTCCCTAGTGGCCCCTATCCAATGCGGGGCTCCTAGGAGGTTGCCTATACGTTTTATGGATAATACGGAATATAATGAATTTAATTTTCAATTTTTTATGGTAAATTTCATGGAATCGTTCATAAAAAAATGGAAGGGGCCAATTTTGAAACAATCCCCTGCGCAGGGTCATAGTCAGGGCGGTATTAAACATGTCGGGGCCCCTAGGAAATGCACGCGTCCAGGCCCCTTTACCTTAGGGGCCCCTAGGCAGAGGCCTACACTGCCTTATGGATAATAGGGCCCTGTCAAGGCCGGCTTAAACTTGTCAGGGCCCCTAGGCAATGCACGTCCCTGCCCGATTGATGCGGGGCCCCTAGGCACTGGGCCTAGCCTAGGTATTCAGTTATTTTACAAGTTAATATGTATGGGAAAATTCACAGTGTTTCTTTAAATGCTATTTTAGATAGCCCCCAAGAGATTTTTTCTCTATTTTAAACGAGTCGTGTTTTATGAAACATTTTCACAATTTTCGCTTCAATTTTACCGTTTTAAATATTAGCGAACTCTCTCCAACATTCGTAATTACATATCTATGCATTTTCTTCTCTCTGAGCGGGGATACGATGCCTTAAGGCACCAGGACACTGTAAAAAATGTTTATAATTTTTTTTAAATTTCATTTTCTGAAGTTAGCAATGCTCTCACCAAATGTTTTTTACAGCATTTTATATGAAACTGCGTATATTGAATTATCCTTCAGCAAAACTTTGAATGCGTTTTTCTCGAAATTTTTTTAACTCGTTTTTTGACGTGGTTGACAACATATTAAAAAAACTATACATCCGCCTGTATGTACTTTTATTGCATTCATTTGTATGTACAAACTCTTAAACTGTTCGAAAATCCGGTATCTATGGCACCACGGAGGGGAAT
Organism: Limnephilus lunatus; assembly: GCA_917563855.2. NCBI lineage: Eukaryota > Metazoa > Arthropoda > Insecta > Trichoptera > Limnephilidae > Limnephilus > Limnephilus lunatus. Next base: position 63,220,414 of record OU830597.1, on the reverse strand, counting down.
TTTCATATAAAAAAAAAGAAAAAATGGCGGACCAGCGAATGTTATATTCGAATTTTTAAGGAAAATTTTCAGCGTTCTTAAAAAAAAAAATAGGAGGTCCCAAAATTAGCCAATGGTGCCATAGTGACTGTATTTTCTAACAGTTTAAGACTTAGTGCATGCAAATCGGATCTATAGTTTTTCTAAGATGTCGTCAACCAGGTAGAAAAACGTAGTTTCGAGAAAAATGCGTTGAAAGCTTTTTTTTCCAACATACAAACGGTTTAAAATATTCTTGAATTTTTTTAGAATTTCCCTAAAACATTAGGTGATAGCATTATTAACAAATGCATTTTTTAGAAAATGAAATACAAAAAAAAATAAATTATACAGTGAGGCTTCCCAGGACCAGAGGCCCGTGTGAACTGAATAAAATCTTGCAAAATTACATAAACTTTTTATACTAGGGGTGGGGGGGGGGGGGGCTCATTCGCTTTGGCCGCCCCGGGCCTCTGACGGGCTTAGTCCGCCAGTGCTTGTGACAAGCCGCAAGTGCCACCCACGCCGCAAGCAAGAACTGTAAACGGTCAAAAATCTTGTTGGTTCAAGCCGCTTGATCGTCTCCGAAGCGCTTTAAAAAAACACTCAAATAGTACAAGATGGTATCCACGGAATCCAGGGAAATTCCACCTCGAAATCTAGGGAAATATATTTTTTTGGACATACCAACCCTGGCGGCTTATTTATGGTTGTGTGGGGATTGGTTATTGGCTTATTGCTTTATTAATTATTTATGGTTGTGTCGTTGTGTGACAGGAGTGACAGCAAGTGACAGGTAGTTGTCAGAAGGATTTAAATTTCTTTTTCATGTTATCGATTACCAGTTTTTATTACGGTAGGTAAATATTTGAGTTGATTCCCTGCACAAATAATTTAATTTATTGATGGTGGTGATCAGTGATGTCCCGCCATTATATTCTAGATGTGATTTTTGTGTATTACACATACATTACGTTAGTCGGAAGATCAATAAATTTAATTCAAATTTATGAATAATATATTATGAGCTCATAAACGCTGTCTGCCGGTGAATGTGTTGTAATATACTAGGCAGCAGCTAAGTATACCCGCTTTCATTAAATTGGAAATCATCGAGTAGTTTTTAGGTCTTATCTTTTGGTGGTCGGTGAACCGGTCCCAGATTAGGGAGTATTTAATCAAACCATAATATCAGTAAATATTTCCAGACTTTTAAAGACCTTTAAATGGCAATTAGTCAGATTTGACGACTGTAATCGTTTTACCCGATTATGTTTTATTTAAAAAATATATTATTTACATTATATTTCATCATCTGGGTCCTAAAGTATGTGAACCATTATTTAAACTATTCAGTGTTTTTTTTTTAACATACTGATTATTATCATCACTTTTACTTATCTTATATTTTGTACTAAAATGTTTTTGATTTTTCGTAGAACATTTTAGTCAAAGCCATCAGTAAATTTCATTACTCCAAAAAATGCATTGTGTGTAATGCGAGATGTTTGTTTGATGTTTTCGTTTTTTTTACAGATACATATATATTGATAAGACTGCACAATGGTTGACCAAACAGCGATTCTTGCTGGATTTTTGCTACTAAGTGGAGTTATTTTTAATTTTTCTCTGCACAAACTTGAGGAAGGTCATGTTGGTGTATATTTTAGGGTAAGTGCTTCTTTATTGTACATATTATTGTGTGTGACTCGAAAAGATTTTAGCTTTATGCATTTTACTATCACCATGATGCATGGGCATAGGCACGGTGGGGCAAGATGGGGCATTTCCCCACCCTGGCTGGCATGACCTCGTCGACCGAGTCGCATTTTTAAATTTACAGCACTTCATGGGATGGTTTTTCCTTCTTCCGTTCATAATCTTTGTGTTTGTATTCATAGAGCCTAAAGCATGAGTATGTTGTAGAAGCCTATTTTTTTCTCAGAACTGTAGATTTTTAGTTTTTGCCCCACCATAAATCAAAATCTGGCTCCAGCCATGCCGTGATGGTTTATTCCCCAGGATCTCACTAGGAGCATATTCCAGCGCAGTGTCAGTGATGCGGCATCACTGAAACGCAGGGTAAGCAACAGAGCCTCTTTGGCACACTACTTTAATTGATTTACAAGTTTGGTAAATATTTCCCTATTGAGTACACGCTCAATACACACTTTAAAAATTAAAAAAATTGTACTAGGTAGATAATAGTTAGTAATAAGTTATCCAGTAACCGGAATTGAAAAATATTGCATTTTAATGGTTATTTTGTTAACTTTAAAAGGACGAAAATAAATAAACACGAAAAATCATTACTTATTACGCGTGCATGACGTGAGACCCCAGCCCATATGAGATATGAAACTGTTCCATGTGAAACATGAGTTACAATATGCAATATGCAATTTGCAAATGAGCCAACCTAAAAATATAAAAGCATTCACGAAACGAGTAGCTAGAAACGATATATAGACAATATTTTTATGAAAGTTCCTGATTTGCCTAATTACGTATGTAATTATTCTAATACCTAGAACGAAAATAAATAAAAGAACACACACGCGTTTTTCTTTTCAATAATTTATACATTCCAGGTTTTTAATTGAATTGTACTGCCAGTAGGGTTTATCTATCGGGTTTGTGTAATTATTTGAATACCTAGAATGAAAATAAATAAACGAATGCGCACGCGTGTTTCTTTTCTGTTGTATTTGTAACCACTGGTCACGCAAAATGTCTTTGAATTTTTATGTTGATAGCGCTATTTGCGAATTGCAGTTTCACAAGGCACAATTTAATACGGCACGCATAATGAGTAATAATTTTTTGTGTTTATGAAACCGAACCTAATAATTTTATTTATTTATTATTTATTAATTTTCAACGCCCTGATGGGCTTTTACAATACAAGTTTATAACACAGAGACAGTTTTTTTTTTTTAAACGAAAGATAAACTATAAAAAAATAACTAGTACACGTCATACGAGTATACAGATAAATTAAGGAAAGATAAAATACATTACATTACATACATTACATTACATTACAATAAAAGAGAAAGTTTCTAAGTTGTAAATAGAATAGAAAATAAACTAGTAGGTAATCTAATGTTAGTAATTACAAAATTTAAACATATACTCCTATAAGATCATAAGCTTACCCTTTATTGTGTTTTTCTATATTTTATCATGCATTATTTAAGTATTTAGCTTCTCCTTACTATTTTTTTTTTCTTAGTTTTTCTTTATGTTTAATTTAGCTTCTCTTAACTATTTTTTTCTTAGTTTTTCTTTATGTTTTTCTTGTCAGCGAAAAAAAAAACAAATTTTATCAGCGAAAACATGTTTTTAGGCTTACTGTTTTATTTTAGCACTCTTTATTTTTATGCATCTTTGTAAAGCTGTTTGTTTTCCAAATAAAGATTATTATTTATTATTATTTATAAAAAAAAAAAAAAAAAAATTTACAGGTGAATGATTAATTGTGATGTGTAAATATATAACAAAATGCAACATACATAAAAATAAAACGGTAACAAGTTTTTACATTGTGGATTAATATATAAATACACAAATATATGCATAAGCCCCTATGTGATGCTCCTTAAATGTCAAAATATTCTTCATAAAAGAAATTATATAATTAAGACATAAAAATATCGTTCAGGTATTTCTTAAATAATAGTAAACTTGTGTTAAATACATCAATATTAGATAATAATAATTAATACGCATTATTTATCATTTACGAAGTTTGAAATACGTACTTCTTATTAACTGACATAAAGTGATTTTTCCTAAAAGTGCATATTTGCCGTCGTAATTAAAAATATGGCGGTCTTTGAAAAATGACATTTCGCATTTTTAAAGTTAACAAAATAACCATTAAAATGCAATATTTTTCATTTCCGGTTACTGATTTACTTATTACTAACTATTATCTACCTAGTATAATTTAAAAAAAAAATTTGAAGTGTGTATTGAGCGTGTACTCAATAGGGAAATATTTACCATAAGTTTCACTTTGACTAAATATTTTTTTTAAATGGAGGGTTTTGAAGTTGTTACTGAGGAAGATTCTATAACTTTGGTGTCGTATCATCCATTATTGTTTAATAATTGAAAAATATACAAAAACTTTGGGGTGAATTTGATAATTGCAAATTATTAAGAAGATATTCATAATCATATGTTAGGTAGTTATGGATAAAAGTTAGTTATAGATAAAAATTATAGGAGCTAGACAAGTCGGTCAGCGTTCATGTAATGACTGTCGGCGGTGTCCCCCGGCGATAGTGTCGCGGCCCTCGGAAGTGACTAGCGTTTCAGTGAGGCCTTAGCAGTGATACGCCGACACTGACGCATGGTCACTGGCGCTACTGACGCCGTGGTCGAACTCTACTTTAAAAAAACTGAACATTGCTTACATGTACGCCGTAATAGAACTCTCAGCGGAACGCCGAACAAACATCTAACATCACATGCAAGCTTGCACATCGTCATTTAGTTAGCATGTATAGTCAAATTCAAGTCCTACAAAATGTTAGCAGGGATTTCACTGATTTATTGAATATTTTCTTAGCAATGACTGGTTCAGAGATGTGGGCTATTGAAATGGAGCATTCTTATTTTTTAAATCCGTCAACCGGCTGAAAAACCCCATCCCATTTCATCCACCAACTTTTCTCCATCATACAAAGAATAATATATAGATATATATATAAAAATAGATATAAATTACGGGATTTTAAAAAAGATTCCTAGATGTATTTAGTAAATAAATATTTCATTTAAAATTTGCATTTTTGATTCAGCAATACATCATTAATATCAATATTGATCATCCACATCTCTAAAAACGAAATTTGAGTTGAATATGCAGTTATGTGTAAAAGTGAACCCTCTATCTGTTACAATACGCAGATTAGGCTAGGGACAGACTCAGCTATAAAAGCTCCAGCGTTATTTCGGCATATCGCTCGCCGTAGATTCCCAATAGGAATGTATGGCAAGCGACGTGCTGAAATAGGGCGCTTTTCTAGCTGAGTCTGTCGGCCCTCTTACTCATAAACACCACAAATTAATTATCATGCCGAAAAACTTGGAGTGAAATAAATAAAAAATTGGTAGATAACAAATATTATAATCAATAATTATCAGCCTGAAACACTCATCTACATTGAAAAAATCTTCCGAGAAAAGATACTGGCCGCCAACGGGAATTGAACCCGTGACCTTCTGATTGCCGGTCAGGTGCTCTTGACCACTGAGCTATGGCGGCTTATCTAATACCCGCCAAATAATTCAATATATACTAGTGTTTCATTCGACAATTACTTATTATTACATTTTTCCAACTGAAAACAACCAACTTTATTTTTGTGAGAGAGGTATTGTTAATACTAAATCTCCCGCTAGGTGGCGTCGAGACTAATTATGTCTGCATTTATTGCTGAAATACTTTAACTTGTCAAATATTAATTATTATTTTTAATTGATAAACTAACGTTTAAACAAGATTTTTATGCATAGCACAAAGGGTAGATAACAAATATTATAATCAATAATTATCAGCCTGAAACACTCATCTACATTGAAAAAATCTTCCGAGAATTGAATTACCCTTTGTGCTATGCATAAAAATCTTGTTTAAACGTTAGTTTATCAATTAAAAATAATAAAAAATTGGTGTTTTCTGGGTTATTTTTTGGAAATTTCAAAATGTTATACTAATGTACTGGACCGTTATGCTTCGCAGTGCTATTTTATAGCATATTTAATATGTTATGTTATTATTTACAGAAACTTGTAAATAAGATTTGATTTATGGGAAGCATTTGCTTTCATAATGCTTTCCTCATTATCTCAAAACTTAGTATTTGGAGATGTATTACTAATCAACTGGACTATCGATATGTGTTATATGGAACTTTATTAAATATTATTTATGTTCTTTTTTCAGGGTGGGGCGCTGCTTCCCGTGACTAGTCAGCCAGGATTCCACATGATGTTTCCATTTTTAACAACTTATAAATCTATTCAGGTAAAGAAAATAATTACTTATGTTTTCATTAAGTACTACATATATGTATGTATTAGCATTATCATTCAATATTTGTGTGGTTTTGATGCCTTGTGGTTGGAGTTGAATTACCTTTCTATATATACGTATTGATTAAAATATTATTACGTGTCAAGTCTAATATCTGCAAAAAGGACCAATATTTGGTAAAATTTTACTTTTCCACGTCATTCATTGCATTTTTCAACAATGAATTTTAGAATCTTTTGTCCATTGATAAATTTAATTCGTCGTTTTGCAGTTGGTCATGACGCATGCATCCACAACCGAAATTACTATGTTTAATAATTAAAAAGATCAACAACCTTCCGTTTCAAAGCAGCACTTGTACTAATAATGTTGACGACGTGAAAGCTAATGTTGATTCTCCTATTTATATTCTTCCAGCGATACATAAAATATTAGTACGAGGGCGGGTCAATAAGTCCGTGACTTTTTTAATTTCCTGACTCTTGACTGAAATGGTAACACCGCTCGTGTCAACAGGCATCTGTCAGTAGACTCCTGTCAAAATTTGAACAAGCTACGTCATTACCTTCCAGACCCTCCACACAGCATCCTCAAAGATGACATAGGCCCTGAGGGATTTTATTTTCCTCAGGGCCTCCTGTGTGGAGTTAATGTAAAAAAAAAAAAAAAAATTAAGTTTGTGTTTAACAGCCATTGATAGCAGCCTACCGCGTAATTTGAAAAGAGAATGGAAAAAAGTGAATTTCGTGTGCTCATTAATCATTATATTTTGCGGAAAAAAACCAATACTCAAACCAAAGCTAAGCTTGATAAATGCTATGGGAACTCTGCATCGTCAATTTCAATGGTTAAAAAGTGGGTTACTGAAATTCGCTGTGGCCTTACAAGCACGGAAGATGCCGAACGTTCTGGCACCCAGTTAAGGTCTATACACCCGAAACAATTGAAAAAATTCACGATATGGTGTTGGCCGATCGGAGATTGAAAGAGCGAGAGATTGTGTGAGCCATAGGCACATCACATGGCTCAGTGGTTTCAATTTTGAAAGATCACTTGGGTATGAGAAAGCTTTCCGCAAGATGGCTGCCGCGTTTGCTCACGATCGACCACAAACGCAATCGTGTGACAACTTCGCAGGAGTGTTTGGCGTTGTTCAACCGCAATATGGACGAGTTTTTGCGCCCTTTCGTAACCGTGGACGAAACGTCGATCCACCATAACACACCAGAGACCAAACAGCAGTCAAAACAGTGGGTTTCTCGGGGTGAATCGGGCCAAAGAAGGCCAAGATGGGTTTGTCAGCCAATAAAGTCACGGTGACCGTTTTTTGGGATGTACGCGGAACAATCCAGATTGACTTAATTCAAAGGGGTAAAACAATAAATGGCGAATATTATGCCAACTTATTGGGTCGATTTAATGAGGATTGGTAAAAAAACAACCGCATTTGGCCAAGAAAAAAGTCCTTTTCCACCAGGACAATGCAAGGGGGCATACATGTGCAGTTTCCATGGTAAAAATCCATGAATTAGGCTACAAATTGCTCCCTCATCCGCCCTATTCTCCGGATTTAGCCCCGAGTGACTATTTTTTGTTTCCAAACCTGAAGAAATGGCTCGGCGGAAAGAGATTTGACTCCAACAATGAAGTCATCTCACAAAAAAATACCTGTTTTGATGACCTCGACAAATCTTATTTTTTGGAAGGGATAAAAAAATTGGAGAAACGTTGGACAAAGTGTATAGAACTAAAAGGAGACAATGTTGAAAAAAAAATATTTTTTTTCTCCAAAAACCTGTATTTCATTCAAAAAGTCACAGACTTATTGACCCGCCCTCGTAGTTTACCTTTTATTTAGAACTGATTATTTTTCTGAAACAGGTGTAGTAATCCTTCCTGCCAGCCAACCTCCCTCTAACTATTATCGAATAGAGTTGATGCTTAAATGGTACTTTGACCCAAAATTTGTTTTCAGGTCACTTTACAAACAGATGAAGTAATCAATGTTCCTTGCGGTACTAGTGGAGGTGTTATGATTTACTTTGACCGCATTGAAGTAGTCAATAAGTTGGAGCCTAAAAGTGGTTTGTATAGTTGTTTCTCTGTTTGCATAAATTCAGTCTGAGCACACCGGATGCATACCATTCTAATTCAAGAATTAGAATGTTATGGATTCTCAGAATAAACTTCTTAACCCTTAGCGGAATTGTTGTATCCCAGTGATAACACAAAATAATTATAACCTAGTGTAGCAGTGAGCTTTTTAAAATAACACATATTGAAGTAACTAATACTGCCAAATATATGCCGTTATCAAAAACTTCATAAAAAATTTGAATAACATCATATTTACCGACATTTGTGTCATTCAGTTCAAAATTTTGAAGTAAAAAAAGTCTAAAGTTCCACTGAGGGTTAACCCTAAATGATATTTTATTTTAAAAAGCTCACTGCTTCACTAGGTTATAATTTATTATTTTGTATATGTTATCACTGGGATACCATAATTCCGCTAAGGGTTAACAGTCCTAAATCCTAATTTCTTGGTGGCAGAATGTTCCAAAAGCAATTCAACAACATCATCTAATGTAGATTTTTTCATTCTACGGTTACGACTGATGATTAATTTTGCAAAGATCAGTCTGATTTCATTTAATTAAAATATATTTGTTTTTAGTTTTAGATATAGTTCGGAACTACACTGCTGACTATGATAGAACTTTGATATTCAACAAAGTCCATCACGAGTTAAACCAGTTCTGCAGTGTTCACACCCTACATGAAGTTCATATTGACCTCTTTGATCAAATTGATGAAAATTTGAAGAAGGTAAAAATTTATACTACCTAACGTTTAACTTTTTATTAATCGCTGCATGAACATGATATACTATTATTATGTAATACATACATAATTATAATCTATTTACTTTATTTTTCAGGCTTTGCAAGCAGATTTACATGAGATGGCCCCTGGACTTCAAATCCAAGCCGTGCGTGTTACAAAACCAAAAATTCCAGAAGCCATACGTAAAAATTATGAGCTGATGGAAGGAGAAAAATCAAAGCTTCTAATAGCTGCGCAACACCAAAAGGTGAGATACTGAGAACTTATTTTTCACATATTTTTAGCCTTTTTCATAAGATAGATCTATAATATTTCTCATCTTAATTCTATGAAAATAAATATATTTTTTCTAAAAGTCAAATCTCAACATTATGGTCACCCTACATGCTTTCATTGTAATGTACTATCGCCTTCAGCTAATTAGTTACTAATCATACTCATAATCTGTAAGAAACATACAACAATATTGTTCTTCAATAACTGTATTATTTTTGTGTTATTTTATTAAATTGTAGAGTTGTTAACCTCAATACAGGCTGGACCTAGTGAGGTTATAAACTGAATTGTTAACATTAGACCAAGGTACCATGTAAAGAAACAAATACGAGGGCTGTCCGTAAAATAAGGTCTCCAAGGTGCTGCGGTCGCGAGGAACAATTTTACGCGAGATTTGGCAACACTGGCGTGTAACCTGGTTTCCCTATGCCAAAGACTGAAAAAACAATGATTGCAAATCGACGGGTGACGGTTCAGGAGCTCTGTGATATGATCCCTGATGTCAGTAAGACCACTATTGACAAGATTTTGACAGAACATTTGGAAAACCACAAAGTCTGCCTAAGGTGGGTCCCAAAATGCTCACTGAAGATCACAAACCATAACAGGTTGAAGCAGCCTGCGAATTCCTTGAGTGCTACGACATCGATGGCGAAGAATTCTTGGACTCAATTGTGACTGGGGACGAGATCCGGATACACTACACGACACCAGAGACAAAGGAACAATCCCAATGGCGTTTTTCAGATTCGCCGAAGCAAAAGTTTAAAAACGAATTATGGAGCGTAACTCACACCTGGCGGGTGCGGCGAGTGGAAAATCCAACACGAACGACTGCCAAATCGAGACTAAGCGTCACGAAGGGTGCAACGTGATGAGGATTCGGCAAGGGGAAACCAGGCTACACACCAGTGTTGCACATAAAATCGTTCCTCGTGACCGCAGAACCTTGGAGACCTTATTTTACAGACAGCCCTCGTACGTATAGTGTGAACATGTACTTCTGCGGCATGTACAATTTATTAAATGCATAATATATGATTTCAGGTGGTGGAAAAAGAAGCAGAGACAGCACGAAGAAAAGCCATCATTGAAGCCGAGAAAGAAGCCCAAGTCGCCAAAATACAGTTTGAACAAAAGATAATGGAAAAGGAATCACAACAGAAGATGGAAATGATTGAAGATACAATACACCTGGCCAAGGAAAGGGGAAGAGCAGATTCCGCCTTTTATCATTCCTCTAAATTAGCAGAAGCCAATTCTGTATTATTCACCAAGGAATACATAGACCTTAAAAAATATGAGTATATTTCAAACAATAACAAGATCTATTTTGGTAATGATATTCCAACCATGTTTGTTCAATCAGGAATATCAGAGCCAGTGACGGCAGCAGTTGCCAAAGATCATTTAGATGTCTAAGTTGTAAATCATACTTTATAATAAAAAATAAGAAAACATTTGTTATAACCGCTGTTTTGAAGACTTGTTTCATTGTCACGCCTATTAACCAGTTGTGGTTGAAAGTAATTTGTCTTATGTCTACATTATGGGTTAAAAGAAAAAGCACAAATTGTTGCATTATTTTATTAAAAATAAAATATTTCAAAAAGTTCACAAGGATGAAACGAACTGCTTAGATCTTGTTAAACGCAGCAATATCAACAGACTGTACAAAGTCTTCGAATTCCTGGATCTGCTCAGTGAGGAGGTCGATGGACACCTTGTCATCCTCAACTACGCACATGATCTGAAGTTTGTTGATTCCGTATCCGACGGGTACAAGTTTGGACGCGCCCCACAGAAGACCCTCCATCTCGATGGATCGAACAGTCTCCTCCAACTTCTTCATGTCGGTCTCATCATCCCAGGGCTTGACGTCCATGATGATGGAGGACTTGGCGATGAGCGCGGGCTTCTTGGACTTCTTGGCGGCGTAATCGGCCACGCGCTTCTCACGCTCCGCTGCTGCTTCCGCGCTCTAAAATAATACAAAAATTCTACATTAACAAAAAATCAATCATCTTATGCTTTTCAAACATTTAAATAACAGCTTTCTATCTGTAATTAGCGCCTGTGTGGTTCACACCCTACCCTTACAATTTTTTTTAGTTTTGTGGCAATGACAGAAGCTATTGCATTTATACAAAAATGCAGTGGCAAAGTTGTATTTTATTTGGATAACACTCCACAAAAGCTATAATTTGGTGATGTGACTCTCAATTCAGCACCTAGATAAAGTAATTTTCTATTAAATACGTTGATTTAGCATAGAAAAGGAGGCCTTCTGTAAGCTGGATTGTGAACTTGGCAAATTTAATGCAAACGGTGAGTTTACCTCGGCTTCATCATCTGAACCAAAGAGATCTAAGTCATCATCATCTTCCTTGGGCTTGGACGCGGGGGCAGGGGCTGTGGTGGTCTTAGCTCCAGCCTTCAAGGGACACGCCTGTCCTCCCCACGAGGTCCTTTCGGCATCAGAGTATGATTCAATGTTCTTGTACCAGCGGAGGACATTGGCAGAAGATTGTGCGGGGGCCTTACCGAGAGCCTTGAATACGCTGACATCTCCTTGTGATGGTTGGTATCTGTAAACATTACATTTTGTTAATTTATTTACGCCAATTGAAGCAGTAAATAGATACAATTTTTAATGCTACCTACCACAGCTGTTGCTACAGGACTGACATTAGATTATAAATCTTTGAAAAATGGTTACATTCAACGGAGACAGGGGTGATATATGAAATACTTCCTATTTGATATTAAGGTTCGACCTAAATCTATTTATATGATATGGTTACCTAGAATAACTGCAAAATAACCTCACAATGTTAAAACTTCAATAAAAGGTAACTAACCCGGAGATGAAGCTGTTATCTGCCAAGAAATTGTTCAATTCCTTCAGTCCATCAGCACTTGACACATCGGAGAATGCCATTTTTAGTTATTTAATTTAAGGCGATCCACTAGTACAGGAAAAAATCGAAATCGGAATTCACGCCCTTTTATGGGAGGAGTTTAAAAATATTTGAGAAAAAGCTTTTGGAAAGGTTGGAAAAGATATTTGAGATTTTATTTTTACATGTTGATTTCGTAAAGGCCTGTAAAAAACATTAATTCCTTTTTTATGCATTGTTTATAGCAATAAAACGGAATTTTTAAATTGATTTCACGAAAATAAGCGGCGCGGAGCATAACACGACCGCTCTCCGCTCCGTTCGGAGGAGTAATGACGGAAGACAGGGGGGCGGCTGCCAGTCGTTCTTCGGTGGACGGTATAAGGTTCACTTTGATATAGCAAATTCGTCGACTGCCGTATTGTCGTCGTGATGTCAAAAATACCAACGCGAAAATGCATATTATATTTTATTTTGTGAGGTTCGGGCGTAAATATCATATTTTTTTTCGCGATAATTATATAAGAAACTGAATTTGCCACATTATGCAATAAAACCATATCCGAAAAAGTGTTTATAAGTAGGAGAGTTTTCAGTTAAAAATGTTTTTTATAGACCTTATACGTTATTTTTTTCTAAGCTTATTAAAAGACTTATTAAAAAAATGATCGATATTTTTAAGGGCCAAAGTATGTTCTACACGCAGTATTTAATTGAAGCATCTATAATACTTCTAAGCGGTCAAATTTTCAAAACTAAAACATACGATTTTGTATGATTTTGCATTATTTAGTATGGCTTCATCTTAAGAATTAAAAGGCAAAAAAGGTATTATAGAAACGACCACGGTGGACGACGTTTCACCGGTAAAGGAAGAGGAAGTGACAACCATAGATATATGTAACATAATGTTCGTGAGATGTCTATGAATATTATCAGCGATCGTCAAACTTTTTTAACATATATGTGTACTACGACTGATATTATTATCTAGCACCCCTCACACGTACACTTCGCACAGCGCGCCACGTCACGCTGCCGCGGTCGAGCAGAAAAGTCCCGTTATCATACTTTCGGTCTTTACTTTTCTGCGCAGCAGCCAGAAGTGGCGAGCTCCGTACGTGCTAATCATATGTGCTAATGACTTTTCAGTTTGGATTGTTGTAGACGGAAGTGGCGGCCTCTGTTATTTTCAAAAAGAACCAAAAAGAATTCAAACAGCAACCCCGATGAGAAAATTACAAAAAAAACGATTGTGCTTTAGACCACACGACTGAAGTAAAACTTCACTAACTTATTCCGGGTAACCACTGTATATAATGTTATACTATAGTGCAGGCGCTTGCATTATAATGTAATTTCCCGGGACTTGGGATAGAACCATAACAGTTTAGTTGACCGCGAGGTTACAGTGGCCTTGCAACGCATGCTGGGTACCCGTTGTATATAATTTATTTATTTATTTACCTATCCCCATCCCTAATTCCCCAATCCCCTTTCCCCATTTCACATTCCCATTACCCTTTTCCCACTCCCTATTCTCCATTCCCCAAGTTCAAGTATTACGTAAAGCAATTTTTGACCCCCCCCCTCCATGTAACGCGCCGTAACGTTTTCCTGTACACCCCCCCCCCCTTCCCCTCTATATTAATTCTGAAGTACTACATTTGCCGCGTCGAAACGGTAATTATATGAAATTTTCTCGATAGACAAAAATCGCAAAGTATGTTCTGAAAATTATTAAAAACACGTTTTTCGGTTATTTTACAAGTTATGTTATGTATGAAAAATTCACAGTGTTTCTTTAAATGCTTTTTGACACATTTAACTAAATTTTTGCCCTATTCTAGTCGTGTTTTATTGAAAAAATTAACAATTTTTGTATAAATATTATCGTTTATAATATCGTTTATTAGCGTGCCACCTTTCACATTTACATATCTCCCATTCTTCTTATTTTTGAGCGCTTACTACCGAGCCTTGACAAACTGTGTGGACGTTGAATGTTGTGAATCTTGTTATAATCAGAGAGCAACTGTGAAACATAAAAGAAAAACAGCACTTTACCCGTCTTATATGATTCTGACAGACATGCTCATGAGTAGCATGCTCTTTTGCTACTAATGAGCAAATGATACCTAGTAGCATGCAAAAAAAATAATTTTTTTACAGAATAATTTTTTGCCATTTTCACCAACATTTGGTTCCTTAGAACGGGCAATCTGCCTAGCTAGCAACCAATATCGACCTACAAGACATAATAACACTTGTACACATTTTTAATATTTTCAGTTATTATGCAATATTATTACTTTGTTATTCTTGATATATAAATGTATCTAGTGGAATATAATAAATAAATAAATGTGTGTCACGCCCAAATGAGCATGCTCATTGATTCGCGGGTGGAAGTCCATCAGAATTTAGGTCCAAACTAAATTTAAAATACCATTTGAGAGTATCGTTCTTGTTTTGCCTATAATGTTCCAATCACACTTTTCTTATTGGATTAACATTTTTCGAATCCCACATTTGGTTTATTTATGCCCACATCAATCTGTCCCGAGGGAAGAATCACATTTAAGGAGATAATTATGATATGATATTCTCATCAAGTAGTTAGAAGTAAGATTGTATAAGTTTGTACAGCGCCCTTGAGGTGATTTTTCACAATACAAGTCATCTAAATATTATTATTAATAAGGGGTAATGAGCATGCGTGTCAGTACCAAATACCAATCTCTATTGGTTTATTTATGCCAATCTCTTTATCTACATCTCTACCGTACTCCCTACTCTACTGCTGTTTTTGCGTTCAATAGCGTAAAACAGTAAAATCTATGGTTTTGATTTGACGTTTGGCGTTAAACGCTATCTGTCGGTCAAATTTGGAATCCTTGTTACAGGTAAATATGCCACTGAAAAGATTTCATTTGCGTTTAAAATCCTTTATGTGATACTACGCTATTTTTTGATTGAAATCTCTTATTCAGCCCCTCAAATATTTATCACTAATATAAAGATAAAAACATATTTGGTAAGATAGGTTAGGTCTTATGTAACCTATAAATAATATCTACTATATTATTTTCAAAGCATTGATTTCTTGGGCTATAATTTAAACTACTACGCAATACAAAATAATCAAGTTAATTTTTACGAAAACAATTCGGTTTAATAATTAAACGTAGTTTTTAATGTAAAATGTCAAAAAATATTTTCTTTTCAGAAAATGTTTCGCGTTACGATAACTAGGGCCTTGGCTCTTCCATCTCTGACTCCCCAAAACACTGTCGTACGTCTTAGCCCTTGCAATGTGCTCTGCAAAGGATATGCAGACAAGGCTCCTGAAAAGATTGAAGTATTCATCGATGACAAACCTGTCATGGTGTTGCCCGGAACAACTGTCTTACAGGTTTTTAAATTTTATTTTTGTGATGAAATATAATAGCTTTAATTGTCTCAGATGGACGTATTAATTATGACCTCCTATTTAGACATTGGTGGTAGAACACGTAACTGAACCATAACATTTTATGACAACACTGATGAATCTATGGTCATATTATGGAGTAAAAGGAATCGTTCAGATATGGTCAATTTCATTGACTTTTGTGTTTTATTAAAAGACAAATAACTTTGTTTACATCACTTTATTTTATACACAATCTACATGTTTCGTGAACAATGTTCACATCATCAGGAGTAAATGTACACTAAGTACAGTAAGTGAGTAAATGTACACTAAGTACAGTAAGTGAGTAAATGTACACTAAGTACAGTAAGTGAGTAAATGTACACTAAGTACAGTAAGTGTACATTTACTCCTGATTGATGATGTGAACATTGTTCACGAAATATTTAGATTGTGTATAAAATAAAGTGATGTAAACAAAGTTATTTGTCTTTTAATCAAATAAATAATGCCATCACAAAGTGAAAACCTGTCAGAAGAAGTTTTCTTCGAAAAATTGACTTTTGTGTCTTGATTGGTTTGGCGCAACTATGATAACTCTCTATGAACAAATGGCCCACCAAACCAAACAAACAAACATGTTGTTTATCGATACACAAGTACAATGGCAGGTAATCTGAAATGCTCTAATCAGTCGTTGGCGCTGGCGTAGTTGGATATCATGTCAGCCTTTATTCCTATGCAATGGTAAACGTTTTTTTTTACAAAAGTTTAATAAAATAGGATTTAAATTTCTCAATGTTGTATTGTCCCTCTACGCTCCTTCTGAACATCTGGACACAGGTTTCTGAACAGTAAAGAAAAAAGTCGTTTGTGCCTTATGCCTGTGGCTGACCACGCTGTACTCATGGCTTGGTCTATTTCAGCATATTGTTCACCCACGCTCGCCATACAATCCCAATGGGAATGAATGATGAGTGCTATGCTGAAATGGGCAAAGCCATGAGAGGATAGCGCAAGTGTATTATCTCCGTTGCAAATAGGTACATGCACATAAACTAGTGTTTCTTAACCTTATTGAAAGAATCGCCCCCTTAAATACTACAATAAAATTATCAAACCTTCGCGTTTATAATATTAGTAAGATTATTTTATGTATCCACCGCTATTCAGTATCTAAAAGTTGCTTGAAATTGTAGCTGTGTTTTGTGAACATATCTGAGTAGCCAGATAATTTCCTATCTTCCTCTTCCCATCTCCTACTGCCCCCAACTTATTTTAATAACTCATAAACCTTAAAAACACATCATAAACTGGGGATCCCATAGTCAGGTGGTTGAGACTGTTGTGCGGCAATCACATGACATTATTGAATTTCAGGCTGCGGCACAAGTGGGAGTAGAGATACCACGCTTCTGCTACCACGAGCGGCTTGCCGTGGCAGGCAACTGCCGCATGTGCCTAGTGGAGGTGGAGAAGTCGCCCAAGCCGGTGGCCGCCTGCGCCATGCCCGTCATGAAGGGTTGGCGCATCAAAACCAACTCAGAGATGACGCGCCGCGCCCGCGAGGGCGTCATGGAGTTCCTACTGGTCAACCACCCGCTGGACTGCCCCATCTGCGACCAGGGCGGGGAGTGCGACCTCCAGGATCAGTCCATGGCCTTTGGATCTGATAAGAGCAGATTTACTGACATCAATTTCTCGGGAAAACGGTAATTTTATGCTTGATCTTTAATCTCACCTACGCGGCTGTCACATACATGATCCATCGGCACCTATCCCTTCCGAATTGGGTATGTAGTGAGATTGAAGGGTATGGGAGAGAAAAGAGAAAGGCGGGGATCTGCTGAGCGATTCCGCATCTTTTGTGGGATCGTTATTGGATAACGGACGTTATCTCCTGTCGGATTTGTGTGATTTTTTTACATATTTACTGTCACATATTTTAGTTTAGATCGATTTAAATACGAATTCCTGCAAATATACATGATTATTTATTCATTTGTACGTTGTACATAGAAAAAGCAAATAACAGCCGTTATACATAGAAAAAGCAAATCACACAAATCTGACAGGACATCACGTCCGTTATGTAATAGCGATCCCACAAAAAATACGGAATCGCTCGGCCGATCACCAAAGGAGGATAAATCCATATCAAGCAACATTTCGATTCTAAATGGTGGTCTTTATTTATTTTTAAATTTATTAATTTTATTCTAGCAATTGTACATCAAATTTTACCAATTACAAATTAATAATAACTTATATACTATATTTTCTCTTACTTAATGTGGGTCCTGCAGGACGTCATGAATCTATCAATAGCGCAGACTTTATAGTTTCCGACAGGCAATAATGAGAGTATATGTACATATACCAATTGTACCAATATTGTGGATCGCGTGCGTGTGACTTGGAATGGATATTGTAATTGATATTTTTAAAGATGTTAACTTCCCTATTCCTTTATTTTTAGCTTATTTAAAAAAAAAAACATTATATAATTATTATTATTGTTTCTAAAGCAAATTAATGACAATTTTTTCAGTGCTGTGGAAGACAAGGACATTGGACCGTTGGTAAAGACCACCATGACCCGTTGCATCCACTGCACTCGTTGCATCAGATTCGCTTCAGAAGTTGCCGGTGTGGATGATCTTGGAACTACCGGTAGAGGATCCGATATGCAGGTTTGTTCAAGTCTTTCTTCCATTTTTCATAATGAACATTCAAGTCTTTCTTCGATTTCTCAAAATGAATATTTAAGTATAACTACCTATTATAAAATAAAGTCCTCCGTCGCATCTGTCTGTCTGTCTGTTCGCGATAAACTCAAAAACCACTGAATGGATTTTCATGCGGTTTTCACCAATAGATAGAGTGATTTATGAGGAAGGTTTAGGTATATAATTTGTCAAGGTTTTGGGTAAATTGGTTGAAGTATATAATATATAAAGGAGAATGTCTGTATGTGATGGACGAGCGGGCTGGCAAGCGGGCGGTGTGTATTTGATTTGTATGTAAATTTATAGTTTTATGCTGAGGTTGATGAAATTTTGCACATGTGACCTTCAAAACAAGAGGAAGGACTGTCTACATTTGATTTCGAAAACTCTCTTTAAAGCCCGGGCATCGCTAGTTTTTTAATATTTTAATTGTTTTCAAAATCAAACAAAAAATCTTCCACATGTCGTCACTGGTCACCCAGCCGAGTAACCATTCAACCCCTCACCCTGCCCCTAACTGTTCAATACCAACAATTTTTTTAATGTTTTTTAGTTGAAAAAAAAACATTAAAAATGTCACCGGAGACCAAAATTTCTTTTACATTTTTTGCTACAAATAATAGAATATAATAATCAGGAATCATTGGTTAAAGTAGGTCAAATACATTCCTAACACCCTTTATAGAGCTTGCAACCCAATCATCATACAATGGATACTGGAAAACTATGTCTAAGCATAACCTATGTTATTGCCATTTCCACATCTGCCATGAATTGTAATTTATGATAATTCCTACAGTAACCCCTTATTTTAATTCTCTTGGACATGATCCCAACTCCAGTCCTTAGTATAGAGTACATTATTCCTTGATTTAAGTATCTTTGTTAAATTTTTTTTATGAAAACCGGCTTGTAAATTACCCGACAAAACCCAAGGAACACAAACCAAATAAATAAACTAATACATACTAATTTACTTCGGTTATCTGGGATAACATTCGTTTAATTGGTACAAATTCCGGTTTGAAGTCGTTGCAAAAGGAATCACAGTAAACGAATTTTAGTTAAGAAGGGCGAGCTTACGGTATGTGACGCAGGTGAGGAAGGGAAGCTATTCACTATGGGATTGCATTAATGACGAATTGATTGAAATTGAAATATTTAAAAATATATATTTTAGAGGAGAGTGAAAAAAACCAATTTTAAGGGGGAAAATGGAGGTGGACCTCCAAATAATAATAAAATAAATATATTAGTAATGATTATTAATGTACACATTACACAATAAATAATAATAACTGGAAGTCTTCCTTCATGTTCCTGCTTAAGGGCCGGTTCTCCCAAATCAGAATTTGCGATTCGGTTCTTTCTACAATTAATACTTTGAAAACCTTCCTGCAGAGGTTCCATCGTCTCATTAAAATAAATAAAGAAATGAATGTTTTGCCTTAGCGCCATCTGTTAAAATGACTGCAAAGTAACACGATTTTTATCAATATTGTTCGTTGATAAAGTCAGTAGTTTTATTGAACAGCAATCCAATTCAGTTTGCTTTACGTGCCCATTTACAAAAAGGACGCGTCGTAACATGGCAGAATTTTGGGTTTCAATGGCTTTGTGCTTCGAGATTTGCGCTTTTTTTTCTCTATAGTCTTGAGCGCGTTTATTTTTTTCAATCACAAAAATAACCCAGTTCCAGCTACTTTAGAGGGTATGCATCGCGGACTTTATTTTTAAAAATGTAATCAGCTATCCGAATACGAAAAAACATATATACCTTATAGATCGTTTTAGGGCAGCGTACAAACAAATGTGAAAAATTTAAAATTTTACATTTACTTTCAAGCAAAGTTTCTGACATCACGACATCGCCGCGTTTGGAGGCACACGTGTTCCTTCCTACATATCAGGGTTGTATTTCATCATCATTGGCCCGCGGGTATTTTTTTTCAATAATTTTTTTTTAAATTTTAGTTCTATGTTGCTATATTAATTACGTGTTTCTTTTTGTTGAAAAAACACATCTTACAAAATCGAAAGAGATACATACCTTTTATATTAACTCTTGAGCAATTTTGAAACGTTACTTCATAGATATTACCACCGCAACGACGATTAGCTATAATTTCAATTCGTCAGTACTTAAATGAAAAAATATCGATAAACGATAGAGATACATACCTATACCTTTTTTATTACTTACTGAGCACTCCCACACACGTCACAGATTCCTACCCACCCTAACCCTAACACCTTTTCCTTCCCAGAACTTCCTCTCCTACCTTTCATAAAAATCCCCCCACACAGCATCCCCAAAGATAATATAGGACTGAGGGGAATCATTTTCTTCAGGTCCTCTTGTGTGGAGTTAATGAAAAAAAAATTATATTTACATATATATATACTATATATATTTAAAATAAAAAACTAAATTAATTAAGGTTTTTCTCATAAGGTTATCTATACAGGGTTTCCAGGGATAAAGTGTACAAACTTCAGGCGAAGATTCTAAATGTAGTAAAATATGTAAAAATGACAACTTTTTTTCGAAATTTCAATGTTTTTTTTCCTAATAAAAATATTTTTCCGTAGAAGAACATACTTTTTTATAAGCAAACAATTCAACTTTTTTAACCGAAAACTACCTAAAAACGTTAGAAATAAATTATTTACCTCTTTTACTTGTACTATCATGTAGAATCACCTTCCTTCATCATCACCATTCAGAATCTTAACGACGTAAGTAAAGAAGTCGTGTATACAAATTGCGACTCGCGACCCATGTATTGGACGGACCTACTGTCGAATTTGCCCTATAAAAGAAAAGAAGAAGAAGAAAAATAATGTGGGAATCTTAACGACGTAAGTGAAGAAAGCGTGTAAACAAATATACCCCCATGGCACGGCGTATTGGATGAACGTACGGTCGAATTCTCCCTAGCGGGCCTGAAGATTCGACCTTTCCGCCGCGTTCATTTCGATTAATTCTGAAGAACGTGTTACAAATATTTAAGATGTTTCTAAATGTTTCCCTCCCGAATTTATTAATACATCGTCTAGAAAAATAAAATCTGGTGTGTACCGCTAACTTTATATTTGAAAAAATCGGGTTATAAAGTTTTAAAATTGTTGTATGTAAAATAAATTAATGTGTATATAATATATAACCGTGGCCGGTTATCCCATATATTTCTGGACTCCTTTCTATGGATCCAGATTCCTCTGAATATAGTACTCTCCCTACAGGGTGATAGCAATAATAAGTCGTAGGTAGACTATTGATGTTTATTCCGGGATAAAGTACAATGTTATTCTAAGGAAGTCTGATGGTAAGAGGACGAATGGACAACAATCGCACCCTTTTATACGTTCCTCATGTTGTCTCACTCATACACGCATGTCTCTTTCATACCGCAAGACATACGTTCACCACAGTAACGTATTGTTTTTATTAATCTAAAATATAAAGAACTTACATCTCCGGGTATCGGTTTGAATAAAAAAGTTATTATAGTTACGAATTCGCCGGAAATGATTAAAATGTGAGTTTTGAGCAAACAAAAATTATTAGGGTTGTGTACCGCCTTAAGAAGAGAAGACTTATAAGAAGACTTTTTGTAATTATTTATTTATTAATTTAAACAATTCAATAATAATTATAAAGAGTAATATAACATTTATGCATCATAAAATTACATTCCAACATTTTTTATGATGATCTCGAAAAAGCAGTTTCTGTATTTATGTGTGGAGGGGACATTATTTATTCACATAGGTAAGAATTTTTTGTTACTACAAGTACTATTTTTAATAGTTTAAGTTATCAGTGAACTTTCAATTTAATTTTGAACTTTATTGGTTATAATTTACGATCTACTTTTAACTTTTCTAAATCTTATTTGTTTAAATTGTCAAATATAATTTAATCACTAACATAATACTATGAAGAATTGGTGGTTCCGAGATGGGCCAATAAAAACGGTGAAAGAACCCTAAACTATGTTGTACCAAGTAAAATACAATAAATTTTGCACATCAGAGGTATGTTAACAGCCGTCAAAAACTCGGATAGTTGAGCAAGCCCAATTCCCGCAGGAGTCATCCCCGATACTGCTGCTGAATTTACATCCATGGTATGTTTAGGTTTTGGGTCGCATGTGTTGACTGTAAATTTGGCGCGACACATGTTACATTCAAACAGTATTTTGGACATTAGGCCAACTCTTTTCTCAGATTTAACAGTAAGATTTCCAAATCCGCATCCGAAAGGAGAATGGTCCGATATGGATTGCAGTTGGCTTACAAAATAGAAAATGTCGACGATGCGTCTTTCTTCTCCTCCTTCGACTACATCATTTTTATCCAACCTAGAAAAGCAAAAGCAGCATTAGAATGGATACCGATTTATGAAAAAAAAAAGAAATTAAAATGGATATCGATAATGATTTGCATGCCAATATCATTATAAGTATGATAGACTTTTTAATATCTGTATTACAGATTTTTTTTTCGAATAAAGCGGATGTTTTTTCACAAAAAGCAGAAAGTTTGTAGATTAGTAATTCACATCATCGGAACATATGTTTTTTCGTTAGTAAAATAAAATACATATATTAGTTTAGTGAAATAAATCACCATATCATACCAACTGTAAATGCTTTGTGAAAGACCTCTCCGGCCGATGAGTTTCTTCCTAAGATGTTTTTTTTGTTCACGTATACGCGTGCTTCAGATTTACTGTAATAAAAAATAAAGTTAACAATATTTTTTTTTTTACAACACGATAGTTTTATCGAAAATCTTAAATCCATTTTACCTTTATACATTATGTACATTGTCCTCGGCAGGTACGTTATCCCGTTTTTCGTGGAAGCTAGAACAAAATAAAATCGTTGATTATAATACATTTCAAGAAGAGACCTTTTAAATAAAAGTGAAGGACTTAAATGATTTTATTGTTACCTCAGTGCTTCAACATATTTACAAGATGTGGACATAACGTTCTGAAGTTGAGTATATTCACATCTGAAATATAATAACAGAGTTTATTTTAGACATCCCTGAGGCGTATGTGTGGTAAAACCATGTTTGATCGTGTGAGAAATGTGGAGGTCCGCAAAGAATGTAAGGCTGATGTAATTCCCTAAAGTTTGAGATGCACCCCTGGAAACCGATGCTCTTGAATACATTGGACAAAACGCAGCGCGCCGCCGGCAGTATGCATCCACCGAGTAAAAAGGTATTATTAAATGTACGAAATCATCGGTAGATCGGAGATCTGACCAGGACGCTTTCTACATATTCTAGGTACTTACATAGTTATTATACATATTACTTGTCTCATAAGGAAAGCACTATTATACTACAAGATATTATTAGTTGTTTGTTGCTAACGATGTAAAGATATGAGATGTCAAAGTTTGCAAAGACGATTTCTCATTATCTATTTACCAATTTCTGATTTTGAGGTTGAATCTTTTGTAAAGTATTTCAGATTAATATTTTTAAAATTAATAATATTTAAATAGGACATATACTTACCATTTTTGAACGTACCTAAACATGCAGATAGAACATGATGCAACTACCAACGGCATAATAATTCATTGTACTAGGTAGATTCTAACTAAAGCAATTCTGTACTCTGGCAACGTTCTAATTAAATATTTTCCATTAAAATATGACGAAAAAAAATATTTTACATAAGATTGAACCGCAAATAAAAAAAAGTTAAATAGATTACGAAAATTCGTCTTTGCAAACTTTCAAAATATGGAAAGGCGAAGTTAGAACTCTATCAAAACTCTACAAAGCGCAGCAAAATAAAAAAAAATACGTGATATTAGAACCTTGTAAATTAAATGCAGGTTGATTTTTTGATTTTATTTCCTAACTATCTACTAACTGTCAAAAATAGAACACAAATGGTTCTGAAAATTATTTTGGTTATAATGAGCAAAAGAAACGATTTTACATTCAATGGTCATTTAAAAAAAGTAAATTAATTAAAAAAGCTTAGCCGGGAATTTCAGTTTCCGAAGCATTGGAAATATATTTATTTCCCAAAGTACGCATTCTGTAAAAGATAAAACAATAACTGTCACCTTTGTTATATAATACACAAATAAATTGAAAATTATTTTGTTATAATAAGAATTACATAAATAATACTAAAAAATACGAGTATCGATTTTTGATATAATGTTTACGCTTAGAAATACGACTTTTTTGTTTTGTTCTTCCCATTTTCGTAAACAATATTATTATTTTGGTACGTGTATAAATCACGAAACGTAGGACTACACGTCTGTATAGCGAGCTGTCTGGACAGCGAATGACGAATATTTGAAAGGCACATAGGTTACACGCGCGTTAAAAAGAGATGACCTGTAAAAATGATCTTTAGAATTAAAAAACGTAAGCGCCTGTTGTTAAAATATTTAATTAATCACGGTTTATTTAAAAAGAGCCAAAATCTCGCGATAATTCACTTTAGTTTTATTTAAAGGAACATAGTGAATTTTTTCATTGACATAACTTTTAAAATAATGGAAAGATTCTTGTAAATCATAATTTTCGGAGTATACTTTGCGATTAATTTCTATCGAGGGAATTTTATATAATTTGCGTTTCGGCGCGATAAACCACTAGATAATATCTTCAAGAATCACATATATTTTTTTAAGAGCTCAAAAACTTTAAATGTTTAAGGGAGATTTGCAAGAAATGGGTAGAAATTCGGAGAATCGGCTCTTAATAATTTGTTTTTACACTCTTGCAAAATAATTTTTTTTCACTTTAGAGGAATTATGCGGCCAGCGACGATATTGTACCCACATTGCAAAATAAGTTTTCTGTGTAAGCTTTTTTTGACTCCCTTAAACTTTGCTTCTTGGGACAGCCACTTATTTGGGACAAAATGTTTCCGATGTGTCCCAATTGACTGTATTATCATTTAATTTTTAGGTGGGCACATATGTGGAGAAATTATTCCTGTCAGAGTTATCTGGTAATGTGATTGACCTTTGCCCGGTGGGAGCTCTGACCTCCAAGCCATACAGCTTCTCCGCCCGTCCCTGGGAAACGCGCAAGACAGACTCCATCGACGTCATGGATGGACTGGGCAGCAACATCGTGGTGTCCACCAGGACCGGAGAAGTTCTCCGTATCTTGCCCAGGACTAATGAGGTAGTTCTTCCACTAAAAACTCTTCTACTTTCAAATCAAAATACAGTTTCATATTGATATGACTTTCTCATTGATATCTTAAATACTATGATGCCCTGTTTGAATATTTATTGAATACGTATGTATATATTTCACTGTAGATAAATTTAAACATTTGATTCATTAGCTCATCATTCGAATCCAACAAAACAAGCTCAAAACTTACAATTTTCCTAGATGAAATGAAATCCTGCGCTAACTAAGTCCTCCGTCATCCGCTTATAATAATTGAAGTAGGAGGAATTCAAATATGTATTGACAGTAATTTATATGTCGTAATATAATATTATGTGCAATTTAAAAAATGTTAAAAACAATAATGAATAAAACATTTGAATTATTCTAGGAAATCAATGAGGAATGGCTTTCGGACAAGTCCCGCTTTGCCTGCGACGGTCTGAAGCGCCAGCGCCTCATCTCCCCCATGGTGAAGACCGGCGGCAGCCTGACTCCTTGTGAATGGGAGGACGCTCTGGTCGCGGCTGCCAAAGCCATCACCAACTGCCCCCCCAATAAGGTACACATTCAAATTATGTTATTCCGTTGTTTTTGATTGAAACCAATTCATTGTATTAATATTAATTTAACATATCTATGTGCCCTGAAGAAAGCAAAGTAACAATTTTAATAACGTATTCCTTGAAAGTTATTAATTATGAAGATGCACAATTTTACGAAAGCATCGGAAAATGTTGAATTTTCAATTAAAAAAATTGATTTTCCTCTCCAATTCTAGTACTTACATCTATGCCTTGATGGCCTAACTGTAATGAATGCGGTTTCTTTATTACAACTTTGACAATTTTTTAAATGATAGAATACTGTGGCGAGGACCTATTGTAAAAAAATATGTCATTTACTTGCCTCATTATCATCTACGTGTTTAGCAAATATAGTACAAATTTTGAATTCATAGATTGCAGCCTTGGCTGGAGGTCAGGCCGATGCGGAGGCCCTCGTCTCCCTGAAGGACATGCTCAATGCACTGGGCTCCGAGCTGACCTGCACCGAACTGGCATTCCCAACTGACGGTTCTGGCACTGACCTGCGATCCTCTTACATTTTCAACACAAAAATCGCTAGTGAGTACATTAAAACAGGATTCATTTCCCCAAACTCTCACCCCAAGCTTCTATTATTTATTTAAAAGAAGCTAAGAAACAAACAGCTTATACATAGCATAAAAATATGTATATATAAATGTATGTATGTATGTGTATTAAGTTAATTGAAGGCAAGCCAAAAAAGTTTCTTATAAAGTTGTTTAGCGGTGGAGTTTTATTATATCTTTAAACTAATTTTAGGTAAGGGGGAGTGGAAGAGGAATATAGGATAAGGGTAGGAGATGCTCCCGATACGTTCCAAACTCATGTATTAATTTACGATCGTACACGTTACTTCTATTCCATATTTCTGAAGGGTGTATCTAAAAATGTCTATATTGTCAAATTTTGTGTTATATTGCACACAAGGGTGGCTGGTTGCACAGTGCGTTCGTGTGCAGCACTAGTAAATTATATCGCCTAAAATTACTTTATAATATCTTACTGAAAAATATAAAATCTACGAATCTCATTAAAAACATCACCTACCAATATAATGCCTAATATAGTATGAATCAGGGAGAGCGGATTCTCTAAGTTCCGCGCGAAGCTGCCTTGTACCCCGCGTGCAGGCCGATTGCACGCGGAACGAATTATGTTTTTGTACCGAATATCCCAAACATCGCCAGGGCGCAACGCCAGCAATATCTATGAAAAATTAAGCAATATTCGTGTGCCACCGGGCGGCCTTTATCATACAAACTTAAATTTGGATTTGCGGCAAAGATACTTAACCAAACTGAATAATTCTTTTTTTAATCAAAAGGTACAGTCAATAATTATTTTTAATTGATAAACTAACGTTTAAACAAGATTTTTATGCATAGCACAAAGGGTAGATGACAAATATTATAATCAATAATTATCAGCCTGAAACACTCATCTACATTGAAAAAATCTTCCGAGAAAAGATACTGGCCGCCAACGGGAATTGAACCCGTGACCATCTGATTGCCGGTCAGCAGCTCTGACCACTGAGCTATGGCGGCTTATCTAATACCCGCCAAATAATTCAATATATACTAGTGTTTCATTCGACAATTACTTATTATTACATTTTTCCAACTGAAAGCTACTATGTACAGTCAATACCTAAATTTTACATATATTTGCTTTTTTATTGATTTGTGTTTTAAATTATAAGACGCAGATCATTAAGGGATTCAATTTTTTATAGGTAACTTTGACAATTTTGCCCACATACTGTTTATACATTGTTTATAAATACTATTTGTATACTGTTTATAATGAAATATAAAACTAATTAACTAACCATCACGCCGTTTCTCCGCAGAGGTAGGCAGAGAGGACGGACCGCCAAACAACTCGGTCTTTGTCTCACTCACATTCATATATCGTCTCATACATTCTCTACTATTATTCTGACTTTTGACATGACCCGACTCAAGTATCTGATCCACTTGATCGTACCATGTCTTCCTCGGGCGTCCCCGACTTCTTCTACCATTCACATTTGCATTGTATATTCTTCTTACACTACTTTCAAATTTATTTTATTTTATGAAATATAAAATAAAATAAATTAAACATTGTAAAAGAAAGAGTTTTTTTGAGTTGAAGTTCAAGATTTATTTACGAAAAATTTGTGTTGTTTCTATTTTCTTAGTACAGAAAAAAGATCTGTACAAATTTTTTTTTTTATTTAAAAGCGATATGTAGAAGTTTTCGCCCTTCGAAAACAGCTTAGAATAGACTTTCTCTCCAAATAAGATAAGTGGAATCATTTTTACGTATTGTTTCTTAGTACGCGTTATCTGATAGGTACGAATTATCAGTGAACCACCACATTTTCAGGGCAGCGGCCGCCACTGATTGCACACATATATGAAGAATTTGGGATTTTTTTTCTGATGTTGGTTCTGCATGTGGGCAAATGAAAAAAATTAGTTTGTCAGATTGATCTTGACGGAATATGAATATTTATTAAATTGGTAAACTCTGTATTTTTTTGAATTTTGAATTACAAGATTTGATCAAAAATTAAACATTATGTATGAAGGGAGTTGTGAAATTTAAAGAATTCAGTATAATTTGAAAAGTATAAGTATAGCCTATAATTTATGTTTACATTTTATTTTTTATTCTTCGATTCTTTCAATATGAGCTTGATAGTACGGAGTCCAGATCGGTGTGCAGTGTTCTAATTGAGGGCGGATATGTAAGGTGTAAAGGAAATACAGAATCCTTATATTGCAGAAAAGTTTTGAAATATGCATTATATATCCCAGCTTTTTGTTAGCTTTATTGATGACTTCGTTAGGTGTGTTGGATAAAGTTTAATTTAACATCCAGTATTACCCCCAAGGTAGATAGATTTTTCTTCATTGATATGTGTCCCTTCTAATGTATACTCAAAAGAAATTTTATTTTTGTTACGTGTAATGATAACTTATTGCATTTTGAGATTTTATATCAAATTTGTTCAATTCACAGTAGACAAGAGGACAATTGAAGTTTAATGCTGTCTTTGATTGAATGCAAAATATTACGCTAGGTATTTAGCCTGTAAAAAAATATTTATGAATGATACATATAACATTAAATAATAATGCCCCTAAATGAGATCCTTGAGGTATACCAGTGGGTATGCAAAAGAAGCTGGACTAAGTTCTCTCAACTGGTACACATTGTAGTCTTCTCCGAAGATATGACGTGAGCCACCGGAGTAAGTCACAATGGGTGCCTTTATTAGGACTAGCATTGTAAAATTAACCATAAGCATGTTTATTACAGATGTGGAAGATGCAGATTTGGTTCTGCTTATTGGCACCAACCCAAGATTCGAGGCACCGCTGCTGAACACCAGGATTCGCAAGGCATACGTCCACAAGGAGTGCGATGTCGCTTATATTGGACCCAAAGTTGACCTGACCTACAATTACATTGTGAGTATAATCTTTTGGCATTCTGCAAAATCAAACCCCCACAAAAAAGAAGGCATGTTATATGGTCAAATGATGAAATATAATATAATGGACATTTTTTATATAAAGTTGACAATCTCCGTGACTGAGCAGTTTAGGAATGCTTGAATTTAACTAAATTGTCAAGCGGCCCGCCGTGCACCAGCTGACACTATTTTCGTAATAACTTGTTTTTTACAAAATATTTTTTTGTATATTGTACCGTCTTACCAAATAGTGTGTTTATATATCGACCGACCCAAAGAACAAAGTCGGATTTGCAATTATGTAGTTTTTCAGTAGAGATGTTTAAAGTTTCGTTTCTGCATTTTTACCATTTTTGAGATCAACAAAAATAGTGTTGTTTTGATAATTGTCATTCCATTCGAAATTCTGAAAAAAACGACAATCAACGAAATAAGCCAATGAATAAGTCAACAATTTTTAATTTTTGGCAAATCCGGCATTGTTCTTCGGGACCATCGATATTTTTAAAAATTGTGTATATTATTAGTTAGTTTCCCCAGGATAACTTATTATTAAATAATTATTCAGAGATGTATATTTCTCTCTCTAATGTTATAAAAATATATAATGCAAGGTGTCCAAGGGTAAAGTGCATTAACTCTGGGGGGTGATTCTACATAATAGTATAAGTAAAAAGGATAAATAACTAGTGTCCGACCGAAACAGGACTTTGTACCGAAACCGAATCTTCGGTATCTGTCTCACTTTCAGCCGAAACCAAAACCTTTTTAGACATTTTAAAAATCTATTGTTTACTCAAATTTGGCTTATTTTTACACTTATACAGACAGTTAACTCTTGTTAAATGAGATAAAAAGTATGTGAAATTTTTTTATTTTTTATGGTTTTTATATTACTGCTATAAAACAAAATTAACAAAACATGTTAACTACTTCTTGGAATAAAGATTTGTCAATAAGAAACACTTACATTATAAAGGAAGGACCTCATTAATTGAGTATTTTGCTGATGATGGTGGGTGACACACGAGCCACGAACTCATCCGAAGTCAGCCAAACGACGCGCGATAATTCCCAAATGCAGAGTTTCGATGCGGCCGAAGGTTCGGCTGATTTTCTGTCCAAACCGGAACTGATGCCGAAACTAGATTTTTTTACCGAAACTTGCCGAAACCGAACGTTTAGGGGTACGCTTTTGGTAAAAAGATAAAATTAGTCCGGCGTGTACGGCTAGAATTATTATTTTCCGCTGTTACGATACATGCCAATCACAGCCAGGCAATGTTGCCACAGTCGCGCCCGGCAAACTCGCAGCAAATAAGTTTGTACCTCACACTAAGGATTTTTAGTAGATATGTCTTTTTGTACGGAAAAAAAATTTAAATTTTGAAAAAAGTTGTTAATATTTTTTACTCCAATCATCATGTAGAATCACCTCCCGAAGATAATGCACTTTACCCCCATTCACCTTGTATAATAACACTAAAATATTCTAGAGTTTTATTATATTTTCCAACTCAATAACCGTTCTTCATAAAAATAAGTCACACGAGACTTTCTTGTAGATATGTAAATACATATATGACTATGATTTTTATAAATCGGAATTTTGCGACACGCTTTTATTCCAGATAAAATAAATATGTTTGCAAGCGACGAAACGACAAGCTAGAACATTATTAAGATATATTATTTCCTTGCCAAGCGAATGAAATATAATTTATAATGTTAGGAGCAATTTTTAAGGTTCAAAATACGATAAAATCGAGGCAAGTACGGTGATATCTGCTACATATACGTTAGCATTCAAGGGGTTAAGAGATATTATGTAATTTGATGATAACTATACGACTCCTGATGGTCAAATAAATGTGATACCATTACTTCTCACAAATTGATAATATTATTTATTTTTTAGCATTTGGGAGAAGATGCATCTGTTCTAGCAGAATTGGAGGCTGGGCGCGGAGACTTCTTCAAGAAATTGAGGGCAGCGAAGAGGCCGGGTACGGCAATTCCTTTCTTACTGAAGTATAACCACAAAACGACGATATTAGTTTATTAAAATAAATTTCAATCTTTTTCTAGTTATCATATTGGGTGCGGATCAGGCACAGAGGTCTGATGCAGCCGCCATCTTGGCCAACGTACAGTCCCTGGCTTCAAGAGTACAAGCTTCCTTGGAAGACAAAGAGTGGAAGGTAATTATTTGATTTGTTTGAACATATAAATAAACACATTTGAATGAATTTTGTTGAGCAACCTTGAAAATTTTATTTCGTAAAAACTATTAAATTATTGATGTTTTAATTAAAATTTGATTTATTTATTAAAATTGTCGATTTTTTAATGGGTGGTTAGAAGCTTAGACGGTTTTGACATGTAGAGCGAATGTACGAAGAAAGGAGAGTATATTATGATGCGAAAGTGAATGGTAAGAAAAGTCAGGGATGCCCGAGGAAGTCATGTCACAATCGAATGAATCAAATACTTAATTCGGATCACGTCAAGAATCAGAATAAAAGCAGAGTATATACAAGACAATGGGTGCTTTTATAATTCTCACGGTTACGGCACGGCAGCGGCATAAATAAAGCATAAAACTTATGTTCTTTATCACAATAAAAACAGAATCTCAACATTTTCATGGAGCTGAAATATTAAATTTTCACTGTGACACTAAGACTGCGAAAAACAATATGTAACATGACGGCTTTGTGTTGCGACTGATATTATCAAAGAAATCATCGTTGGACATTTTTTTTTAATATCAGCATCTAGCTATAATTTTCGTAAATCTGACATGTCGTTTAAGACATAAAAAGTGCATATTCGCGATATATCAGAGTGGTTAATGGCTAGTTATATTTTTATACAGTACCAATGCGAGCATGCAAATAATTAATATATGCGCAAGAAAATATGAGTGAATTTTCACTCATAGTGGCGGCTGTGCTTCATGCTCTTTTAATAAGACTGTGGACTGGAGGTGAAGCTGAAGTTGAAGAGCCGCCGTCTGCCGACCTCATACCTAGAATTAAGCTTCAACAAATGGACTGTAAATCATAAATGATAAATTATGTTTCTCAACAGGATTAACATTGTTGTTTTCCTGGGTAGGTGCTGAATGTTCTGCAGCGTGTGGCCTCGCAGGTGGCTGCCCTGGACATGGGCTGGAAGGCCGGAGTGGCCGAGCTGAGGAACGCCGCTCCCCAGGTGCTCTTCCTGTTGGGAGCTGATGCCGGAGCCATCACCAGGGAGGACCTGCCTGCCAACTGCACCGTCATTTACCAGGGTGACTAATTAAACTAAATGTTTTTGCTAAACAGCACAAAAATATTTATTCCAAACAATTCCATTTTTTTTACCTGATCTACGCAACTTGCGTTACTGATGAAATTTCACTAAAAACTTTTCAAAACGTGTCGCATGATGGAATAGATAAATTATTAAAAAAATATACATTTCTTTATAATATTACAAAAGAAAGCTTAGGAAATCGATAAAATTTTTTGGTGGACAAAGTTTTGTCTAGTCAATAATTTACAATGTGGTAAAGAGTTTCCCCAAAGATTATTTTAATCTTCACGCCAAACT
Source organism: Limnephilus lunatus (assembly GCA_917563855.2). NCBI lineage: Eukaryota > Metazoa > Arthropoda > Insecta > Trichoptera > Limnephilidae > Limnephilus > Limnephilus lunatus. The sequence goes on along the minus strand of OU830597.1, from coordinate 63,187,342 downwards.
GACAATTCGAATCTTTGTTAATGGATGCGTAGATATAATACAAACAACATTTTATTATATAAGTTTGTTTCGGCCTACGTAGACGGCCTTCTGACAATTTATTTTTAATATTATTGCATGTGTTTTGTAAAATATAATTATTATGTATTGATATTGATATTATTATGTGTGTGTGTGTTTAGGGCACCACGGTGACAGTGGAGCAGAGATGGCTGACATCATCCTGCCCGGTGCGGCCTACACGGAGAAGCAAGCCACATATGTGAATGCCGAGGGAAGGGCCCAGCAAACCTTCGTCGCTGTCACTCCACCAGGAAAGGCTCGAGAAGATTGGAAGATAATTAGGTACAACTTATTTTGTTTCCTTGGATGCAAGTTCTATGAAAATATCTAACATAGTTGATATAATAATAAGGGGCCATCCATAAATTACGTCACACGAAATTCATGATTTTTTTACCCCCCCCCCCCCCCCCCCCTCCCTGTCACACATGGTCACATTTGTCAGACCCCTCCCCCCCAGTGTGACGTCACATATTTTGAAATTTTACATCTAAAAAAAGTTTTGCGTTTTAATAATTTAGATTTTTAGATGTGACGTCACAGAGCTGATGACCCCCCCATACCCCTTGTCCCACTATGTCACACTTCTCTACTCCCCTCCCCCCCTTTAAGGTGTGATCTGATTTATGGATGGCCCCTAATCGGATAATTTGTAGTGTCGGTTTTTGTTGAAAAAATGGTAGTGTTCATATCATCGTCACGGCGTTGCATCCCAGAGTGGATTTGGCCTCCTCCACAAATGATCTCCACCGGCTACGGTTCCTCGACACTCTCACCTGTCCTCCTATCTTCCTGCCCTGCTCCATTCCTCCTCCACGCAGTCTACGCCACTTTTTCTTCAGTCTGCCTCTGGGTCCTGGGCCACTGGGGCACTCACTTGGTCACAACTTTTGGCATCCTATCATCTGGCACTCTGGCATCCCACTGTATAGTGTTCATATATTAATTGTCATTATTTTCACATTTTCAGAGCACTGTCAGAAGTAGTCGGATGCAAACTAAACTACGACAATTTAGATCAAATTAGGGATCGCCTCGCTGACGTCAGTCCGGCACTGGTCAACTATGGAAACTGCGAAGAAAACAACTACTTCGCCCAAGCCGAGAAACTCTCCTCTGTAAGTTTTATATTATTACTAGTTTTGCATATTTATGCCCATATTTATTTTTGTCTATATTATTTGCATATCTTAAAATGTCTCTAACTTTGGTATAATTTCTAATGAGAGCATTTTTTTTTTCATTTAGCTTCTTCCAAAAACCATCAAGGGGGAGCTGAGCGTACAGCAGCAGACTCTGCAGGACTTCTTCATGACAGACCCCATCAGCAGAGCTTCCCCCACTATGGCCAAGTGTGTCCAGGCAGTCATCAAACAGAAAACTGCAAAATATTAGTTCAATCTTTTAATTACGTATTTATTAATTGCTTACATTCTCAACCGCCAACTTTGCTGAGTGACTTTTGTGTACCTCTTCCTTTGTTAAATTACTTCATAAACTATATTTCAAGATTCTGAATGTTTCTAATACACCATTGTAAATAATTATATATTATGTATTAGGACACTAAAGAAAAATACATTTCAAAATTTTTATATTATTTTTATCGGTGAACTATCTTAATGTTGATTAAATATATATATATTTGTAGATGTACCGTATTCGTATTTTATTAATAGTATTATTTTGCTTTTACCCCAATCCATATAGAACTCCAACCTCTTTTAGTCTGTAGGCCACATGAAAACAGCAAACAACACTAATCCTTTAAAATGTATCAGTAAAATAAGTTTTACACATCAGCCACCAAGGTTTACCATGTGTTATTAGATATTAGGCACTAAGCCGGAAGAAGTCCGCAGAAACTATTGTAAATATTTACTTAAACCGCCGCACTTTTGATGGGCACAGATTATGCAAAAACAAGAGGCTGGGCCTGCAATTGCAGTGTTGAATAATCGTACCTATGCAAGGCACAAAGCACTGCAATTGCACTGTCGACCTTAAATATTCATTTTGCCTTTGGATATTACCTCTATTAGATTACATAGATACAAAATATAAATGTTGCTTTAGCAAGTATGTATAGTATTGTCTATGACAGCGGTTATCAACATTTTTGAGCCTGCGTACCCCTTGACTCTTACTTCAAATTTGTTGTACCCCGTACCCTCTATCTATCTTGTGTACAAGTGTAATAAAAGATGTGGTTTATTTGTAATTTTTTAATACTCTCAATATTACATGAATTTAACAATCAAGTCAAACACATACAATTAATGCATTTTATACAGAGTGTAACACGGCATTTATAATCAGTCATTTTACATATGCCACGATATTGCATACCCCAATTTTTACTTCGCGTACCCCAAAAGGTACATGTACCACGGGTTGAAAACCGCTGGTCTATGACCTAGACTCTTGTGTGTTAGATTTAACAAAAAACCTTTTTGTTTATTGAAATTTCTTACTGTAGCCTATGGGTTAATTACTACAAGAAACAACTACAGTGGTACCTCGAGATATGAGTGCTCTAACATAGGGGGCATCCATTAATTACGTGAGCACAAACGGGGGGGGGGGGAGGGGGGTGGGGTCCAGCAAAATCTCACATTACTTGAAAAAATATACAAATTGGCCCAAATTTATCTCACCGAGGGAGGGGGGGGGGGTCTAGATTGGAAGAAAAACTGCTCACGTAATTAATGGATGCGCCCATACGAGATATTTGGGTAAATTTTGGATAGGGCCTGACATGCTTATTACGAATAATTTTTAGAAAAAAACTTTATATACGCCTTAATTACTATAAAAGGAAACTTTTTGCATTCCGGGAGGTGGAAAATTATGCATTTTAATTTTCAATTGCATAAATCCAAAATTCACTTCGCGAACCGGTCGGCGACTGTCAGCGGCCATTAGGTACGTCACTGTTATGTTGGTATCACTGATGCTTTAACAAGAGCTAAATACGACCGTAGCCATCTTCGTGGGATACACAAAGAGGCGCGGAATTATGAAAAACAGAATTAATAATGTAGATAAATGAACCTCTTCACTTCAGAGTCTAGCTGAGGCACTGGAATCATGTTGGATTTCATCGTCATTACAGTTGGAGGTGTTGGTATTCGTCGCATTATAATTGAAGAATAGAAATAATAATAATAATAAACAATACTCTAAAACGGAATATTTTTTATTCAGACAGTTAGAATTAGCTTTATTATCATGAAAAGTGAGTATTTATGTCGCGGGAGGAAAAAAAACATGCAAAAAATATGCATTTAACATTTTAATTTTGTTTTTATTTCACAAACAATCAATCATAATTACACAAACCCGCTAGACAAACCCTGCTTTGCCAAACAAACCATTCAAAACCTGGGATATTTTTTAAAATTATGATGACATGCAGCTTTCGTAGTTTAACCTCAAAGTTCCGTATTATCCGTGAGGTGGACTCAATGCATATTTACCATTATTTGTAATTTAAAAAAATAAATTACATTGAAAAAAAAAAGCTGGAAATTAACAAACATAATAATAATCCTAAAGCTATTTTAATAAATGAACAAAAAAATATAATACACTCTCCACTTTTAGATGTACCTATTCAAAACCAATTTTTAATTATGCTTGAAAAGAAAACCATGAGTCAGCATTTGTGAATGACTCACAATTAGATTGCTTAACAACTTTCAGTCAAAGTGGGAAATAATAACCATTAATATTTTCAGTCATTTTTAATCAGAAATTAGAAATGAGTCATAGTACAAACCTATCCAAAAATACAATAAATAGATTGTCTGTATGTGGCATGACCACAGTTTGATAATGCCCTCAGAAGGCGAAACAGCCGTCACGCGTAATAATAATTATGGCACCTGCTGACAAGCCAATTGAATTGGCTTAGCAGGACTTGTTTGTGATAAAAAAAAAAATATACATATATAAATAAATAAAAAAAAAAAAATAAAAAAACCAGCAGAACTTGTTTATAAATAAACTGTTTTTATTAATTTAATAATAAAATGATTGAATATATAAAATAAATAAAAATTAAAATAGAGTTCTACAAATTAAACTTGATAACAATAAATATTTTAAAATAGACTAATAAGCCTAAACACTCTGTTTATTTGTTTGCTTGCGGCAAAACAACACATAAATCAGCAGTTCCAACAAGTATTGACGACAACCGCCACCATTTGAAAACTGTCGTTGCCCTATTATATTTATTGTGTAGCTCGACACATCAAAGTCCGACAGGCATCCGGACCTTTTATTCTAGTAGGCCTTAAGAAAAGGAGACAGTGAACATTGCATCACAAAGTGACATAAGCATACGCTGCCCGACCGCTATCTATAACATTCACACACGTACATTCTTTGATTGTCTGTCTTTATCACACAGGAATAAACTTTTGAATTTAGAAATTATACTGAAAACCGCTGAAAACAAAAGAGTGTTGCTTGCTTTCCACATTATATTGCGAGTATGTGAGACTACGGCGAGTCTATTTATAATACATAACGTCATTGGGAGAAAAACCGTTTTCATGTTCCGTCTGCAAGCAATCATTTACTCGAAAGGGATCTTTGACGAACCACATGCTGATTCACAGTGGAGAGAAACCTTTTTCATGTTCCGACTGCGAAAAATCATTTTCTCAAAAGGGAAATTTGAAGACACTCATGCTGATACACAATGGAGAAAAACCGTTTTCATGTTCCGTCTGCAAGCAATCATTTACTCGAAAAGGATCTTTGACGAACCACATGCTGATGCACAGTGGAGAAAAACCTTTTTCATGTTCCGACTGCGAAAAATCATTTTCTCAAAAGGAAAATTTGACGACACACATGCTGATACACAGTGGAGAAAAACCCTTTTCGTGCTCCGCCTGCAAAAAATCTTTTTTTCAAAAAGTATATTTGACAAACCACTTACTGAGATGCAGAGAAAAACCCTTTCCATGTTCGGACTCTAAAAAATCATTTTATTAAAAACAAAAATGCTGACACACAGTAGAGAAAAACCCTTTTCATGTTCTTCCGGCTGTAAAAAAATTGTCTTATTAAAAACTATTTTTGACATACCACATTTTATTTTTTTGCATAATTTCAATTTTTTAATTATTTTTTTTTACACGAGCTCCACACAGGAGGCCTTGAGGAAAATAATTTCCCTCAGGGCCTATGTCATCTTTGGGGATTCTGTGTGGGGGGGTTTTTTGGGGAAAGGAAGGAGACGAGAGTTCTGGGAAGGAAAAGGGGTGGGTAGGAATCTGGGGTTCAGTGTGTCCTGGTCATCCGCCTCCATTAACTAGACAAACCTCACCCCATGAACCCTGACACCCCTGCTTAATCACCAAACGTAGTGAACCACTTGGGGTGACCTATGGCAGAGGTGTTGGTTATCCAATAAAGGTTCCCGGGGCGGCGGTACCCAATCCTGCCTCCCAAATTGAACGTGCTGACACATTGTAGAGAAAAACCCTTTTCATGTTCCGACTGAAAAATCGTTTAATCCAAAAAGTTCTCTCACGAACCACATGTTGACTCATAGTGTAAAAAACCTTTCGCTTGTTATGACTGTTCGTAATTCATCTTCTCATAAGGGAGACTTGAATAGGGGAGATTTTGGGGGCTGGAACGGATTAATGGCATTTCAATTCATTTCAATGGGGAAAATTGCTTTGAGATATGAGCAAGGTTACGGAACGAATTAAACTCGTATCACGAGGTATCACTGTACATATTTATGTAGGGGAGATGGTAAAAGATGCATTAAAGTTCCATTTTTATTCAAGATTTAAAATTTTCCTTGTCTTTTGCCATCATTTTGGATTTTTTTAGTATTGAGTGATGTTTGCTGAAAGATTTTGTTTCAACCATTTAATTTTTTTTTAAAACAGTGTTCACTTAACACCCGGTAGAAGTGAAACCTTCTGAAAGCTAAAGTAGACCTGGGTGGGGAGGTTACGAAGCACCACACAAAGAGGAGACTGATAGGCTACGAAGCACCGCACAAAGAGAAGGCCGATAAGCTACGAAGCACCACATAAAGAGGAGACCGGTTATACCATATCATTCTCTCACAGGCTAAACCCTATAGATCAGCGTTTCTTAGCCTTTTAAAAAAAATATAAATTGTGGACCGTTTATTTTAGTACTACAAATACAAAAAAAAATTTTTTTTTGTAAAAACATACGTTAATAATTGCATACGTTCACGTTAATTAACGGACAATTAATATGAAGGTTGGTGTAGCTTTTTTCAACCAAATTAGCGATATTCGGGTTGATGTAATCTCAAATCGAATTCTACTTGTAATCTGTTTCTATATTTGTTTTTAGTATACAAGAGCAGATAATGCCCTTTCACAGAGGTATGTGGTTCAGAAAAGCAGCAAATGATTCAGTGCTTCTTCTGATGTTTCCTCACAATCTACGTTTACCTAGCACACAGCTCGCTGTAGCACATTCGCCGTGCTAAGTAAGAGTAGAGCTACTAAGTAGCACTTTTGGTGGCATTTATTTATTATTATTAAATGATCCAGAGATCAGACTTCGGACCCTCATACATATATTTGTGGACCACCCGGGGTCCACGGACCACAGGTTAAGAAACACTGATCACTGGTATAGATGTATGTCTTTTTTTAGTGTCACTATTTTTCATTTTATCGAGTTTCAAATCACAACAGTGCTAAAGAAGTTTTCACTTTAATAACCCTAAGAAGTTTTTTGTCCGTAGTAATGTTTCTTGTAGTAATTAAGTTGAAAAATGTGTAATTTCGATAGCCGTGCCTATCAAAAGTGCCGCGGTTGGCGCGGTTAAGTTTATATTTACTAACACTTTAATCAAGTAGAGGACTGAGAAGAGAATTACTATAAAAAGCTAAAGAATATTAATTACACTCTTGATTTTTTAAAATCTGAGCTCTTTATTGATTTAATACTGAAAAACATTATTAAAATTTCTCCAAATTGACTCCCAATATTCTCTCCCAATACTCCCACAGAGTAAATTATACCCCCAAACTACTCTCTGCTACTAGCTCCCTCAACGAGCACAGCGAGGTCTGACACAGGCTTTAATAACTGACACGATCTAAAATAAATTATGGTCCAGTTGTCCATGAGATGGTTCATTATAATAATGCTGTTTTTGAAAAAATAATGCTGGTTCGAAAACAAAAAAAATCATCTTAAAAAAAACCTGTTTCTGTGCAAGTATTGTCATCATTAAAAATCTGTCAATTTTATTCTAATTGTCTATGACATTTTGTCTAGGGTTTTCAGCATTCAGCAATCAGCATTCAGATTTCGACTTCTATCCAGCGTTGCCAACTCTACGTCTTTTTACGTAGATCTACGTATTTTAGGTCCTTCCTGAACATCTACTAACTTCAGTCCAGAATCTACGTATTTTTTGTCAAATTGTACAAATTTGCAAAATAACATAACTCATTAGGCTGAAGAAGCATATTTTCCGTTACTTAACGGTGGCGCCCCCGTCTGCGGGGCAAAGTATGTGGCGCGGACTCCAACAAACGTTCCGTTTCATATTAGAGTCCGTGCCGGAGTTGGAATGTCTAGGGAAATTACCCTAGATCTAGGGGAGAAAAATATTTTTTAGGCAAAAGGGAAATTAGCACAAATCTAGGAAAATTTCGAACTATTACCATTTTTTTTTATTTATTGGAGTTGTAATCTTCTATTTCCCGGTAAAATACACAATTTCAGACAAAGGCATCGCTAAGTTATTTATTGCTAGTATTTGACCTTAAATGTTTACTCCATATTCAAGTTTTTTTCCTAAATATTGCCTATTACCCCACATTTGCATAATTACCAAAACTATATTTCGTTTCATTTAAAATTTAAACCTTTCTCAACGTGGGCAATAAATAACGCTCCCTTGTGGACGTTTGAGACTTTCAGGAGGCAGTAGAAGACCCAAAGAGAGGGCGTTAAAGTAGCACAGTGATGGCGAGGGCAGGTAAAAAATATAATCTAAAAAGACAAAAAAACACGCTCATCACGTACTAATAAAGCAAAATACACTTTAATATTGGTTAATTTTTGTTATTTTATGTATTGTAATCATTTTTATCATGTATGCAAAAATTCACATGTTTCGGTAGTTTAGGAAGTGGAAGAAAATTGAATCCATTAACCCCCACCCCCCCATAAGAAAAACAGGGGGTCTCTAAAAAAAAATCTCATAGTGGGCGGTGGGCAAAATTGAACCAAGAGTGAGAGGCAAGGTTGAGAACCAGCGCCGGATCTGCCATACGTTCAAAAACGTGCAAAAACCTGGCGCCAACTCCAAAGGGGCGCCGTGAGAAAATAAATATTGTATTAAAATTTAGTTATAATATTCCCTGAATCGTTTAAAAATTACCCATAGTACGAAATAATTATTACGCTCTAGCAACACTTTCCAAAGAAACAGAATGCGCATGCATCAGGCTGAAATCAACGGCTTACGAATTTATAGTCAGTTATAGAATTTTTTTACAAATTCCATATATTTAGTTTAAACGTAAGATCTATTTTTCCATATATATTTTACGACGAATGGGTGCGATCCAAATTCAATAACCAATCACAGCGCAGTTTTTTTGTTCCTGTGAATCAAACAAACCGACTTGCGCCTTTCAAAATGCTGACAATTTTTGTTAGTGTGTTGTCCGTACGCTCGCTATTGTTTTATTTTGTACGATTTAAGTCTCTAGGAGAATAATAATAATAATTGGACAATTTGTAGAGCACCGTTTTTGTTAAAAACTACCTCAAGGGCGCTTTAAGAGAAGGTAGTTAAAGACCATTTTCATATGAAATCTTCAGTAAATTCTATTAACAAAAGCATCGCACGGTTTGCAGGATTTGCAGGTTGAACGTGTTGACAGTTATTTGAAGATCGTTAAATGTATTATTAATATCTATTACATTTGTTGGATGTTGGATTTGTTATTTTACGGTGTAGGGGGGGGGGGGGGGGGGCGCCATCGGTACCTACTGCACAGGGCGCCAGATTTCGTAGATCCGGCCCTGTTGAGAACCTATGATAAATGAATTAAAAATAATAGATACATTTCAACTTAATTACTACAAGAAATAACTAATTACGTTCACCTACCCTAACTTCTATATTTCACTCAGAAAAAAAGTACGTAGATCTACTAACTTTTCATAATCCAAATTATACGATTCTACGTAATTTTCTAGTCCGATCTACGTCTTTTTCAAAAAACGGGTTGGCAACACTGCTTCTATCTGCTAAAAATGGCTGCTTGGAGCAGCGTTCGAAAATTGCTCACCGGGAGTATATTAACGAATAATATTAAACAAACGACATTTAACCAATATGTGAAGTTTTCCTTAAATTCCGTGATGAGGAGTGATCATGGAGGGCCACGAATTATGGGTATTCAATCTTCCAGGTAAGACCGCTGCATGTTATCTAACTTGTTTTTTGACGTTTACGAATTTTTCGATTTTCTCCCAAAAACTATGTCATAAGATTTTATTTATAATTTTTTGTAAGCAAGACGAATTTTACCGCGAGACATGTTTTGAAATCTTCTAATTAGGTTTTAAAAAATAAACTTCAAAACCATCTGCAAACCTGCATCACTTAGGCCAATAAAATTCATTCAAGTGCCAAATTATCCATGAGACTATTTATTTTGAAGTATTCTATATGTGTTCATAGTTTTTTGGTTGATTTCTTTGTACAAAACTATCAATAATTATTTTGTTGTGAAATGTGTGTGTCAATGAAGATCATCTTTTATTTACCATGACTACATTACTAGGACTGTAATAAAATTGGCTGCAGCTGGCAGCATCTTCCTTTTCTTAGGATGCTACCAATTACCCAATATAATTTTGCTTTCTAGTTCCTTGCTGGTGCTTTTGATTTGCTTAGGATATCCAGCATTCAAATTTTAAATGCCTTTCCTTTAACCCTTTTTAGACGAGCGTCATGTATACACGCTAACCGATCGCGTGCCTAAAAGACGAGCGTCATTTATACATGACGCTTATGTGTGAGAATTTGAAATACCAGTCCACAGGTATCGCAAATTCTTTAACAACATAGTCTTTAAAAGGTTAGCATACCTACACAACTTCTATAACGGAATGTGCTTGTAATGTTCGTTTCCTTAATATAAACCTGTTTTCCTATGTTTTAATGGTTATAAAACTATGTTAATAGAGAACTCTGGCTTTATAAAAATACTGGTGTGGTACTGGTTTCCAGGATCCTAGGATTAGTGAAGGACGAAATGAGGAGAAAAATATCTTAATATGTTTCGTGTTACGATATTTTCCAGGTGGCAATGGAACAAGTTCAAGGACATGACCCACTATTACATCATGGTGGGAGCCATCCCTTGCGGGCTGGTCATCTTCCTCTCCAACGTGTTTGTGGGCCCCGCCCAGCTGCAACCCATCCCGGAGGGCTACGTGCCCAAGCACTGGGAGTACTACCCTCACCCCATTACCCGCTTCATCGCCCGCTACATCCACCAGAGCCCTCAAGAAGACTACGAAAAGTTCATGCACTGGGCTTACGAAGAAAAAGAAAAGGTAAATCTTTAAATTTTTATTAAAAACACTTTCAGCCTTACTAAAAAATGTTGTGAATATTGGTAATGCATTTTTTTTGATGTCAATAAAATAATATTTTGTGCTTAATATAATATATTATCATTTTACTGAGCTTTCTCTCCTCTTTGTGTAATACAACTATAATATCTGATATCCACCCCTCCCCCCGACCCCTGAGGGGCCCCACCTAAGCTCAGTAATTTTTTTGGCCCACCTTGTTGTGGGCATTTGATTGGACACCCCTAGTCTAAAACCACTGATATTTATTTATGAAATATTTGAAAACTGGATTGTTATCGATTTATAATTCTACTACAATACTTCGACATTGGAAAGGATAAATGGCTAAACCGCCATACATCTGGAATAGAAGAATCTCTTTCTTTCCAGCTGCATAGTGCTTTAGCCATTTATTCTTTCCAGCGTCAATATTATTATCATTTTGTTTCAAATAAGATTACACATTTCACCTCTCGGTGAGTAAGTTTTTGCGAAGTTAAGTACTAGGTGTGGGAGTGAGTTTTTTTTTAATTGCATGGATCAACTAATAATAACTTTATATTGTGAATAAAAATGTGATTGACTTTAATCCACGCGAATAAACCTAATAAAACTGATGGTGGCTTTTAGCAATCGCCAACCATAGCTTTTGCTGCACAAATAGGTATGTTTTATAAGAAAAATAATTCTTTTGACGGACGCTCCGGTGCGTCCATACTCTTTTGGAAGTTTTTTACTTTTGGATGAACCGTTTAGTCCACACTCGCTGAGAGGTTAAACCCTTGTTTCAGCGCTATGCTAGTTTGTTTATATTTAGTCATATTTAAGCTTTAATCTGTACTTTTATAAATACTGATATTATATTAAATCTATATAAACCTTACCGGGTCTAGTTGACACTTGAAAATCCTCATGGTACCAGTATAATTATTTTTTTAATAATATTTATATGCTGAGAAGAAAGCCTCATTGTAAGCAAGTATGGAAGACTACCCTTAGGAATTTTTACCAAAATTGATTTTTAACCAAATGCAATTCTGATTACAAGTGGTGTATTGTTGATGTAACATAATCAGAACATTATTAAAAATAATGAATCAATTAAATTAACGAATTAACTCCAATGTTTTGCTTAAACCACTGTTATTCATTATTTTGTAGATGAAAATCAAACGTTTGGAAGAAGAAATTTTGGCAAAGATGCAGGAACGCCAGGACTACCAAGCATACTACTACAAACCCTTCGCCGCCAAGTACATCCGCAGGTACCAGGAGTACGAGAAGGAACTGGATGAACGTCTGGGAGACAGGCGAGGCTAAATATACCCTCTTCCACCACTTGCAGAGAGGCTTAAACTTTCATTTTGTAAATTACGGTCTGTTAAATATGATGTAGATAATAAATAAATATAATAAATACTTTAATTTTTTTTTTTTTTAACTTAATCAGTAAATCCTCAAATTGTAATATTTAATTAATGAAGACAACATTAGTCCTGGATTTGAGTCCTAGATGTGACCATATCTTTTCAGATTTTTCTGTTTCAGATTTTTGATTGAGTTTCGCTAATATTGTCTCCATTAATTAAACAATAAATAATGGTGTAGAAATAATTATGTACATACATAATCCCCGCATTTTTTTTTCCTATTATTGTTGTTAAGAAAAGAACATATTCGTCTTAACCCATTTTATTGGCATAACAATACATGTCTGACCTCTAACAATAATTACATATTGAAGAGTGACCTCCTTTACGTCACTTTAGAAAAGTCTACAACATGACATGTAATATGTAATTACTAAATTACCATTCAACTAAACAGATTGATATGAAATTCTACACAATAATGGTTGACCACAAATTATATTTTTCTAATTTCATACATATAGTCAAATATAACAATTATTTACACATACATACATAGTCTGGGAATCTGAAAGCATATCTTGTGGAGGAATGTTCAGAACTTCCCTACCGTTGTCTACATTTAGGTTCACTCTGAACTACATACATAGATTTATTTAAGAATAATTATTAAGTATCACATTCAGCTTCATTGAGATGTACGGAAATGAAAATGCGCACAAAAAGAAGGGTACGCCATCACATGAATAGAATATAAAGGAACATTAATTTTTCAAATGGCTCTATCGTGGACTTCTGTTCTCCCGTTCCTTCAACCCCGTCTTCTCCAATGTAAACAGTTTACTATCAAAATATACCTATATTTAACATACATACATATCAATACCCATTGGGCTTCTACTCCGTAATGTTCAATGCCTACTTCCTATGTACATTTGTAGGTTAGCTTTATGTATTTATTATTTTATTTCAAAAACAATAGATAACAATTATATTCATTTAATGAGTTATTTAATTCTTATAAGAAAGCCAACTGCTAGGTACTTTTAACAACTAGGTTGAATTTTTAAATCCACGAATGATGTTTAGCAATAGTCAAATAAGTTTGCACAATCTTAAGAAATACGTAATAGAATATTATTGCCAAAAGTGATCAAAACTTTTATTAATTTCCAATGGACATTTTACAAATAGGAAAATAAAGTATATTCTAATTTTAATATGGAAGCATTTCCGTCTCTATAATAATTTACTTCATTGAAGAATGAACGGTTCCAATATCGATATAAATATAATAAACTAAATGATATTGCATTTCACAATTGACGCTCTTACATAATATTACTATTCAACATTGACTACCCGTCACTATTTAGTTGCAAATTACATATATGTACTTATGGACTACCATTTCCAAACATTAAACAACTCTGCATATTTATATACCATGCATAATACATAATCGTTATTCCTTGTAGAGACAGAAAGGAGCCTTACTAATAAAACTTTTGTTATTCCACATCTTTCAATCAAATATAGATACTTTGAGGCAGGACGTCTGGTAGATAGATACTTTGAGGCAGGACGTCTGGTAGATAGATACTTTGAGGCAGGACGTCTGGTAGATAAAAAAATTACGACAAATAAATTCCAGTAGAGAAGCATTGTTGTTAAAAAAATTGCTGGAAAAGCATAGAATCCAGACAAGATATTGAATTCATGTTTGGTATCTACAATAACTGTTTATGACTGGCTTCTTCTACCTTCCTGAAGATGTTACATTTAAAAATAAAAATAATAATTGGACCTTTTACTAGTTTTACTCAGAATTGTTACCTCTTAGGTGTATTTATTGTCTTCTCAATTAAAATTTAAAATATGTTTTTATGTATATTGTTATCAACACGAGTTTTCTGTTTTTGCAGTAGTTTTATCATCAGTAAACTAAGTAGGCCCTTTTATAATATTTCTCTCTATAATCCTATTCGAAATTTCCTAAGGACTGCAAGGTTGTACAAAAGTTGTCACCCGATGTTCTTTGGCTGTAATTTTTTAATGAATGAAAAATTTTAGTTCTGCTTTTCGATTGTCTTTATTTGATGTTTTAATTTTTTTTCCATTAAGTCGAAAAAATTATATCGGCCAAGTGGCCGCCGCCAGAATTGATGACCACAGGTCTGATTTATGGCACTTTCCATCACTCTTTCCAGAAGTTCCGGCGATAGGTTCTCGCATTCTTGACGGATATTCTCTTTGAGGGCTTCAAGAGTCTGAGGCTTGTTAACATAGACTCGTGACTTCAAGAAACCCCTCAAAAAGAAGTCTGGAACGGTTAAATCGGCGATCTTGCCGGCTAGTGCAAATCACCAAACGAGAGATTAGGCGACCCGGAAATGAGATTTTTCAAAATTTTTCTGCATTCTCAAGTGATTCACATCTTGTTGGCGTGTATTTTGTATCTGTTTACTTCACAAATGTCAAAGCAGAACAGACATTTTCCGCCATTTGCAAAAATTATGGCATCTTCCGATAGGGTGATGACTTTTGCGCCACCTTATGTAGGGTGAGCTTTAAAGTTTTGCACTTTTGTAGTCATGCTAGCGGGGACACCGAATAGAGCACCTTATGGGCGGCTCCTCGCTTCTTGGAAATTTAGTCACAATGGATCGTTTTATGGGAGAACAACAAACTTTCTGGGTAAAATATTTTTACAGAAACAAACTCTCTCTAACAAGTTGATCTCGCGCAGAGGAAATATTCCATGGCCTCCCCGCAGACCGGATCTAACTCCAGCTGTTTTATTTTTTATGGTGTTATCTTACAAATCGAGTCTACGTAAATAAACCAGCGACGATACTCCAATTGAAGGAGAATATCCGTCAATAAATGGTCAACATCCCCGAGCTTTCTGTCGAAAAGTTTTCAAAACTCTAAGGGCCAGGTTTGAGAAGTGCCAGCGAGATGGTGGCCATTTTCACGAAATTGTTTTAACGAAATGATTTTCCAGCATATTTTTGTTCTTATCAATAATTTATAAATATGATCTGTATATGGTTATTTCAAAAGTACAAAAATTTATGACCCACCCTACATAATCCCCATAAACCATTAAAAAACCCAGACACTGCCGTAATTGCCATCAGTAAATTACATATTATGTATATTATAAATTACCAATGATTGCCATTGGTAAATTACATATGTATTATAAATAATCAATGACCGGTCAGTGGTGGAGTGGCATCCCGTTTAGGTCCCACCCGGGCGTCGCATATTCGATTCCTAGGCTGGCTAAGTCCTTCATCACGACACAAGCAACATTTCACTTATTGTGGTGGTAGTAAGAGATTTTCGAATATTATCGGGTTATTCATAACCCGAGAATATTTGTCTTTCTTTTTAAAAAAGATTTTTAAAAAAAATATGATTGCCATTAGTAACCTGTTAGAAAAATCACCATTCTGTGTAATTATGTAAATTATCTCGGGGTGCAATTTTTAAATAATCATTTAATTTGATGAATCTCAATTAGTGTAAAATTTAGTATAGATCAATATTATTCAAAATCATGAAGTTCAAAGATTGGAAGATTCTAATAAACTCATTTCTTTTCCTTCTCTGCCAACAGCGCCTGCTTCGCTTCTTTTTTAGCTTTCTTCTTTTCTTCCTTGGCGAGAAGCTTTGCTTGTCTTTCTTCTTCCTTGGCTTCCCGCTTCGCTTCTCGCTTGGCCTCCTTTTCTGCTTTTTGCTTCATTTTTTCTTCTTTCTTTCTTTCCGCCACTTCATTTTTTTTATTGTCATTTTTCTCCTCGCGTTTATTTTTTTCTTCTGATTTTTTCATCTTCAACTCATCATTCTTTTGTTTAACATCGCCATCTTGCAATCCTTGATTATTGTTCATAATGTTTGCATTATTTTCATTTTCATCCTGATCATTCTTGCTAAGCAAAGGAGATTGTGCGGCATCATCTTTTCCGGTCTTTTGGGACATGCGGTAATAATTCCCCTTTTTTAAAGGTGTGGTTTCTAATTGAGTTAATATCTTTTGTGCACATCTGGAATGAGAAACATAATATTATCTATTAAAAAAAAAAAATCTTTATTCATCATATAACTTTTTGTACAGTTTTTACAGGTTATTCGACTAACACATGCCTGTATTATGGTAGTCAAATATAATTATAAAACAAGTATAATGTTATTGAAATGGAAATTAAATCGTAAAACTGAGAGGGACTTACATATTGTAAGTAAAAACGGATTTGTATGTAAAATAAATAATTTAATATTGTTCACTGCTTTTCTGTTTGTATTCTATGTATGTGCCATAGTCAAAGGTCGATATGTAGTCTCTTCTAGCCCAGTCAATCTAGACAAAAAACAGGCCCTAACTGGAACAAATTAGGGGATAGCTAAATTTTTGCAGGTTAATAGTACATACTCTAGGAAGTATTTTAACAAAAAGTCCCCACTCCTACCCCGCTTGTTCCCCCCCCTGTGCCCTCCCAAACATTAAAATGTGGGGTTCTACTAAAGTGATTATATCTCATAAACTAAAACATATATCAGAAAAAAAATTTCATCAATGAACTTCTTACAAAATTTCCTAAAAATAATAAAATCCCTTTTTTTATTATCTGCATTGGTTTGTCCAATAATAATGAGATTGTTGTTAAAAAAAATTTTTTTTTACAAAATTTTTTTTTGAAGTTGAATATTCTTTTTGTCTGAGAGAATATTAAAAAATACTTCAAACAAATCATTTGCCAAATTTAATAAGCTTTAAAAACATGTATAACAGTATTTACTTATATTCTTAATTTCTATTGAAAAAAGTGGATGAACGCAATGGCGTGCGTGAAGCCAAGCGACGCATCGCGCATTGTTGCGTCGCATCGCTGTATATATTTTTTTACCAGTTTGATCTCGGTTGAGGCGTGTGTCAGTTTTGTGCGTTATGTTTTGACGTTGTTGTGCCGAGCGTTCATTTAATCAAGTTTTTTGTGCGTTTTCCCACCTTCATCAGGTAAAAATATTGAGAAACAATTATTTAAAAAGAAATTTTCAATCTGAAAATGTCTGAAGTGAACCTATGGTGTATTTTATGCAAAAAAGACCTTACTGGAAATGTTTTTAAAGTAACGAAAGGGTTACAAATGCTAATTAACGCTAGTATTGAAAGAAATGACAATAATCATGTTAAATTAACCCGTTTGGATAGCGTAACCGTGCATAAGGATTGTAGAAAAAAGTACAGCTTTTACAAATGTTAAGTGTAGCCCATCGACCAGTTCATCTCAACCATTCCTAAGGCATTTAGGAAACACGTTTAATTTCTTGGAGAATTGTATTATTTGTGACAAAAAAACATTTTTAAATGTCTAACTACCTCAAAAATATCGTGAAAAAATACATTTGGTGTTAAAACTGGAAATAAGAGAAACATTGATTAATGCTTGCAACACAAGAGATGATAAATGGGGTGCAAAAGTTAAATCTAAACTGTTAGGTGTGTTTGATTTGGTCGCTGCAGAAGCTCGCTATCACGGCAGTTGCTACAAGAAGTTCTGTAAAAGTAAATCAAATCAGTATGTAGGAAGACCTAAAGATGAAGATTCCGCAAAAAATTTCTTAAACTCTGTAATTTCTTAGAAAATTCTGTCTGAAATGTCAGTTTACATTAGAGAAATTAAGGGAAATAGTAATAGACCTTTGTGGCACTGATCTTCCGTACTCAGATAAATTTCTAAAAAAACAACTTATTGCCTATTTTCAAGAACGGATATATACGTATATTTTTGGCAGAAAGACTGTCATATGCATGTCTCACTCTACTTATAAGATTCTAGATGACTGGTACAAAAATAAAGAAAATAATGTAAATCTGGAACGTTCAAGAATTGTACGTGCTGCCGCAGAAATAATCAGAGAAGATATTCAAAAAATGCCAAATGATTGTGAAAGCTATCCTGATATTCCAGAAATTAGTCGTGGGGGTGATGATTTAGTTCCTGAAACTCTGAATCTGTTCATGTCAACTGAAACAAAGAAGAGATTGTACGATAATGGACCTGATATTATGAGAAGACGTTTAGTAATTAACTACGCCATAATAGCACCTGCAAGGCCTATGTCTTTTTTATCATCAATACAAACAAGTTTGTGTTTATATCTACAAAGAATGTATGGATCTAAACATTTAATAGAGGTGTTGTCGTCATTGGGAATTTGTTCATCTTATCACGAAGGTGACAGATACCAAAGATCTCTAATAAGAGCTGGGCCTCCTACAATCAAAGATGACACGTTCACACAATTAGCATTTCATAATTTTTTGAGTTTAAGCTACAAGACAAGTGAGCAGAATGTTGAGCTTAGGGAGAGCCGCCAGCTACGGGACAAGCAAGACTTATCAAAATTCGTAAACTGGTTAAGCCAACACAACCCTTTTGCTCAAAAGTCTGGTGAATTAATTTGCATTTCTTCGGGATTAGTATCAGACTCAACCGTAACATGTGACGATGCCTACGAGATAGGTTTCAAGCTATGAAGAAAATGACAGGGCAAAGTTTTTCTGAACTATAGCTACACAGATCGGATATGGTTGTTACTCAAGCCAGTAATAAGTCTGTCAGAATTAGAAACAAAGAAGCTGTAATCAACCCTCAGCAGATATTTAATAGAATATTATGCGTATGTGACAGTCCTGCAAAGCTCAAATCCTACTTTGAGTTTGAACTATTAACTATACTAACTTTCTTTATTTGATGTTTCTTTAAAGAAAGGTAAGAAAGCCTCCATTGTAAAAGCATTTGACGATGGTATCGTTGATATAAATTCCACAAAGGATGAAGCTGCGTTTATCCTTGACGGTGGATACCTATTACATGCAGTAGTGTGGCCTTAAGTCTCTACTTTCCATGATATTACCGAAAAATATGTTAATTATGTATCTAAAAAGTATGGTGCAAATGTAATAATAGTTTTTGATGGTTATCCCGAGAACGCTACAACAAAATAGCAGGAGCAGTCAAGAAGAGCTGCAAAAAGAACATCAAGTGAAATTATATTTTCTGATGATACTGTCTGTACAACACCTCAGGTAGAATTTCTCGCCAATTCTCAAAATAAAAAGAGGTTAATAGAAGCTGTTAAAATTAAGTGTCATGCTGCAAACATACAGACAATAACAGCAAACGATGATGCTGATACGGAGATAGTGGGTCAGGCGATTAAGTCTACCTATAGAGCTTGGTAGCACTGTGGTGGTTGTTGGAACAGTCACAGATTTATTAGTATTGCTAGTAGCATTGGCCCCTTCAACGGAAAACAAGCTGATTTTTTGGAAACCAATAGCCACTTCTACTAACACCAGTACTGTGTATTCTGTTCAGTTTTTTGTACATATGTATGGTAATCAAAGGAAACTCATATTATTTGCTCATGCTGTCACAGGATGTGACACAACCTCTGCTTTGTATGGTATCGGAAAAATGAAGGCTGTAAGTCTAATAACTACACCGACAGATTTGAAAGATGCGGCTAAGAATTTCATTCAGCCCCACACGGAAAAGGACCTGCTCTTCCAAAATGGTGAACGCTTTCTTTTAAGTTTGTACGGATTGGCAAAATACAAGAATCTTGATGAGGCTAGATAATAAGATAAGTTTAAGCATTTAAATGCCAAGATGTCTCTTAAATCTAAGTTTGATTTGGCAAGACTTCCACCAACAAAGAACGCAGCCCGCCAGCATCTCCTTAGGACGTACCTCCAAATTCAAACATGGCTAGGAAATGAACTATCGTGTAATGAGTGGGGATGGCAAAGAAGTGAATATAAGTTAACACCTATTCCAATGACATGTCCCGCGGCTCCAAATGAACTTCTCATGCTGATTTCTTGTAACTGTAAAACCTCGTGCGGAAAGTGGTGCAGCTGTCGGAGGGCAGGACTAGACTGTTCTGGTATGTGTGGCCAATGCAATGGACTCTCCTGCAGTAACACATCTAAAAATACTGATGAAATATTTGAAGACGACTGTGATGCCCAGTGAATAATAATAATAGTCCCCTAAAACCTACCCTATAATTTTTTTAATATAATTTTTTACATTATTTTATTGCAAATACTTTTTAATGTTAAAATTGTTTTAATATCATAAACCAATGAAAAAGTACTCAGTGTTTTAATTTAAAACTATAAATAGTGCTACCTAAACACAAATCGGTCACCTGCACCACTGCGGGCCGGGCTCAACTGCCAAGCCTCATACCCTGCACTCCGTGCCGCCCTGCGATTGAGTCGAAATTTGACCAGTATTAAGGATAAAGGTAAACAATGTTATATGTCGTTTTAAATCCGATTAAATTTGGCAAATAGTTTGTTTGAAACATTTTTGCGTGATTCCTCAGACAAAAAAAATATTCACCCTTAAATCAAAATTTTACGAAAAAAAAAATTTTTTTGGCGACAATTTCATTATTATTTGCCAAACCGTAGTAGATAACAAAAAAACACTTTCCATCTTTTTTCTAGACAGCTTTCTTAAAAGTATAACGGTGTAATTATTTTTCAGATATGTGTTATAGTTTAGGAAATATAATGGATTTTGTAGAACTCTACAATTTCAAAGTTTGGGGGGGTGCAGCGGGGGAAGCAAGCGGGGGAGGGGTGGGGACTTTTTGGAAAATACTCTCTGTAGAAAGTACTATTCACTTGCAAAAAATCAGCTCTCCCCGAATTTGTTCCAGTTCAATGCGTTCATTGACTGGGCTATTCGCGGAATGACTGGTTTATCCTAGGTTAGGTTAGGTTAGACCTGAGGATTGACTAGTCAAACCTAGGAGCGCCAGAGCTTCGAGGATTGACTATAACATAATATGCATTGTTATTTTGCCTAATCTCTTTTTTGTGTTTGTCTAATTTATTTTTGTATTATTTCGAAATATGGAATGTATTGCGTTACATTACTCCTGCTTACATTCAGAAAAAAAATATTATAAGTTTTTTGAGGGTGATCAACAAAATATGTCCAAGCCCTTTAGATTTCTCACAGTAATTTTAACCTTTACAATGCTGGCCTATTCAATACAATTTGACAGATTGTATTGAAAAGGCCACGATGACGCGACACGTTTTGACATATTTTATGTGTTTTAGTGAAACTTCATGGAACTCATGTGCATCTTCCATAAATGGGGATTGTTGCTGATAAATATGATTAAGTGCATACCTAAAGCATATATTAAATACATAGTATATAATCTACCATAAGTAGTTTCCCCCAGAATATCTAGTTATATTCAAAGAAATAATATTTTGAAAATATCCAAGGATATGTGAGCACACAACGAGGTTAATCACCTTATTCTAGTAGATGTTGAAGCAACTGCATTTCCGCTGACTGTGACATATCCCACCGGAGCACACGCCGGGCTCTTGACCGGCTCCCCCTCCTTGGTGATCCCCACGGAGGTGACTCGGGACTCTTTGCGGGACTCCTTGATGTTGGTGAGCTGTGAGGCACGGAAGTCTCTCTGGAACTCTTTTATAGGTGGTAATCTCCCACCGGACGAACAAAGATCACTCGAAAAACCTTGCCCTCTGTAATCCTGCAGTCTCAACTGAAATGCAAACATATTTAAAACCATTTTCACTTCAGTAATACTTGGTTTACAGATAAGATATTAACTTCGTCCAGTCAACCCATGGCACGTGAGTAGAATGAACTAGACAAGTTTAGTGCGAACAAGTATTATGGAGAGAGAGAATGGTTGAGGGAGTCCCTTTGACTTCTCCAGCCGGTAGGTACTCTCTCGAAACATCGCCTTGCATCGCAGTGGGAGGGATGGATTCATATGCCCATCACTCCTGGAGACACTGACCCCCAGATTCCTACCCACCCCTCATGCCCTTTTTCTTCCCAGAACTTCCTTTCCTAAAAAGATCCCCCTCACAGCATCCCCAAAGATGATATAGGCCCTGAGGGGAATTTTTTTCCTCAGGACCTCCTGTGTGGAGCTAATCTAAAAAAAGCAATATGTAGTTATTTTAACATTAATGGGAAGGCCCAAATATATTATTATAGTCACAATTGATTTCATATTTTTCATTTTGCCCTTTCAAGTGCAAAATAATTCATTCGTTGGTTGTGAACTGCCTCAAACGCAACCACGCGTCGCCTGGATGAGTCTAATGAGTAGTTTGTATGGTAACCGAATAAAACAGAACATGATAAAAGGTTAGGTTAGTTGTTTGTTCTTTTTCTTCACTTTTTATCAATGTCCTATTTTGTCACTGTTCTGTTGTGGGTTGGTGGGTGTACCTTCATGGAGTGGTGCTGAGAGCGGCGCAGCGCGGAAGAGCCGGGTTGGCGCAGCGGGGGCGCCAGTCGGCGGGGCACAGCGCCCAGGCAGCCGCCTGCACAGTCCCCGCCGCGGCATACACGCGGGCATCCGCTAGCCGCACTTGCCTCACTGCTCGACGACACGGACGACACTCCTGGAACATTGCACAACTTTAAGAACACTGTCAGTTGGTATGGACGTATCGCTGAAAGTTTTCTTTTTCATAAACAATGGAAAGAATAGTTAGGATGAGACTAATAGGTGACCTATTATTTCTATTGCATGAACTAAAGAGATACACTGATAGAAGTGTGGTAGGTGGACAGCCAGTTATTTGGGCCAAAACCTAAGAAACAGCAACCCAAATAAGAAACTAATACCTACTAATATACTTCTGTTGTCTGGGCAGCCCCGGATCTACTATTTTTTCAAACCCGGGGCATGAATTTGATGGTAGCGCCCCCTCTCTCCAGCGTTTGAGAGGTGGCGCTGGGAGGGGGGGGGGGGGGAATATTTCGATTAGAAATATATTAAATTATTTATTATACCTTTTTGGTATTGTTTAGCTTCCTTCTTGTATTCATGATATAGTGTCAATCCTTAATAATAATAATAATACACAAAAATTTTCATATCATCCAATTTAATGTAGATCTGAATGTAATGGAATCTTTCAGTTCAATTTTCATCCACTTCCCGAACTACCGAATTATGTGAATTTTCACACACATGACAAAAATGTTTACAATACATACAATAACAAAAACTAACCAATATTAAAGTTTACTTTGTTTTATTACTAGTTACGTCACGATTAGTGTGTTTTTTTGCCTTTTTAGACCATATTTTTTTCACCTGCCCTCGCACTCACTGAGCCTCTCTCTGGGTCTTCTTCTGTCCCCCTGAAAGTCTCAAACGCTTACAAGGGGGCGTTATCGCCCACATTGAGAACCTAGGACATACACTATGCAAGCGTTCAAAATCGACATGTGTTCAAAAACTAACTGTCGCCCGGGCAGGTGCCCCGGTTTACCCCCTTCTAGATCCGGGGCTGTATCTGGGACACCATTCAGTTTACTTTGGACAAATTCCGACCTGAAGTTGGTATAAAAAGTGTCTCAGTAAACGTGTTTTAGTTAAGAAGGGCGTTCTCAGTTCATTCGACAGTAATTTGGTAGACTTCACCCACACCGGTAATTTTTTCATATTCATACTCACCTATTGGTTTTCCTGTGACTAATTATTTTTTTCAAAAATTCATTTTAGTTACCACAGAACTCGAATAAATAATATAATAATATGTCATAATAGATAATAGGTACAAATATGTATTTTTTACCAAGGTACCTTAAACTTTACTTATTTGGGATAAAATTTTTGGGCCGATGTGACCCAATTAAGCGGAATCGACTGTACCTACATCATTTACTCAATCTGATCTGAACTAATTTTATTTCAACGAAAAGATATTAACATTCATTTATGTACTTATGAAGCCTTGGACATTATAGTATTATTTTTTGTTTGTGATAATTAAAGCTCCTGCTGTATACTAGTTATTAACTCATGACTTGCAGGTTTCTTCCTCATTTTTTTATATCGATGATGACAGAAGTTTGCATGCATTTTTATGTGATTTTGCAGTTTGATACAATCACATAAAATACTAAGGCAATTTTTTTGCCTGATATTTTTTGTATCTTTCAAGATAATTTTTCTGCTCCAACCTTTATTCAAATAAAAAATATAATAATAAGCATTCTACATGTATAATAATAGTAGGTCCAATGGTTTTAACTCCAGTCACATTAGACATTGTTATCAAATTTAACATCAACGCCATATTTAAATTTTTTATTAGCTCCACACACGAGGCCCTGAGGAAAAAAATCCCTCAGGTAATATCATCTTTGGGGATGCTGTGTGGAGAGTATTTTTTGGAAAGGAAGGAGAGGAAAAAGGTATGAGGATAGCAATTTGGGGTCATTCTGTTCAGGAGTGACGGATGCCTGAATACATCCCTCCCACTGTGGTGCTAGGCAATGGGTCGAGAGAGTCCGACTGGAGAGATAAAAAGGTCTCCCTCAATCAGTCTCTCAGGATCGCGCCTAATGCCGAAACTGGATTCTTTCTTCATTATTCTTCTTCTCGGTTCTTTTTCATTCTTTCGTTCCCAAAATCAATTGACCTGCTGCTCCAGGTTTCAAAGATGTTATCTCCTGGATCTCTCTAGTATTTTATAATTTAGGCTACCAAATTCGTTCAGTGTGTTCATATTGCTCTCTTCGCATATATTTTTTTACCTGAAAAGGAGGACGAGCCGCTGGTCATAGAGTAGAGACTGGCAGAGTTAGGTACAGAGTGGGCCCCCACAGAGTAGGCGCTCGCGGACCCCGTCAGCCCCCAGGCCTTGCCCATGGAGTAACTGCTGGCTGACCCAGGGACCTGCAATCAGTCGATTAATAATATAATATACATCATCTGATTAATCAGTCTATTTGGGAGTTTCTGGAATTTGTCCTGGAGTTTGTGTGAACCTTTTATTTCTGGAGTTTTAGCCATGTTTGGTGACCAGATCTGAATAGCCAGGAATCTTCACATCTCTTTCCCCTCCCCACTCAGCCTTATAACATAGTATGTTATAAGGGATATGTTAAACATACTCCAATAGGAGTGCCAGTCTCGCTGGTTCCAGGAGGTTGGGAGCAGTTGGGGCTCTTGTGCAGTATTTCCATTTAAAAAAAGGCTTCCAAAGCAGGCTATCAAATGCCAACAATGTACCTACATTTAGATATTTTGGACACGGTGTCCGCTAAACTGAGAACTCAATCCTAATTGTGAAGAACATCGATGCACAGAGCCGACCTGAGTTAAACGGCGCCAGTAAAAACCTCAAGGACGCTGTATAAGGTGCTAGTTATTATCGGTGCCTGGCTCCTTGACGTCTTGACAAGTCGTAACTGACTGCTCCAATTGCTTCTGCACAAGGCCGGCCCTGCCAATACGTTGGTGTTCGCGGTTGCACACGACAGTGAAGAATAGAGCAGCCTGGTCCATCAAGGCAAGTGGAGTGGGGGTCGTGATCCTCAACAATGTACTCAAGAGGACCTACCTGCCAACTTTTGCTGGTGGGCATGCTCTGCTTGAGACGTAGGATCTTGGCCCGGCAGATGACGCATCGCAGAGGCAGCAGACGTTGGCTCACGGCCATCTGGATGGTCTTCACGAAACACTTGCGGCAGACCACGCGGTGGCCACACGGGGACGTCTGCATCGTGGCCTTAGCGTTCACGCATATCACGCACTGGAATTAAAAAATATTTATTTTAGGGGGATTGTATTGAAAAGGTCATAAGAAATTAAAATGTACTACTTTTATTGAATTAGGTAAGTACTAGGGGAGAACGGGGACAGTTGTACAAATTTGACTTTTACCATTTTCTACATCTTAGGTTTTTTTTTTTACATGAGCTCCACACAGGAGGCCCTGAGGAAAATAATTTCCCTCAGGGCCTATGTCATCTTTGGGGATGCTGTGTGGAGGGTTTTTTTAAAGGAAAGGAGAGTTCTGGGAAGGAAAAGGGTTTTGGTGGTTGGTAGGAATCTGGGGTTCAGTGTGTCCAGGTCATCCGCCTCCAATACCTAGACAAACCTCACAAACGTAGCGAACCACTTGGGGTGACCTATGGCAGAGGTGTTGGTTATCCAGTAAAGGTTCCCGGGGCGGCGGTACCCATTCCCACCTCCCAAATAGAAAAAAAAAATAGTTTAATGTTTATGAAAAAAAAATACTCATACTCAACGGCAGATAATTTTGTTGTCTACCAAATTCTTACATAATTATTTTTTCAAATCTTATAGAAATTAAGCTATAGGCTCGTAATCAGATCGAGGGAAATTGTACCCTGACCCAGGGGTCAGTTGTACCAGTAGCGGAACTAACTAACTAACTAACTAACCATCACGCCGTTTCCCCGCAGGGGTAGGACCGCCACACAACTCGATCTTGGCACACACTCTTTGCCTCGTTCACATTCATACATCGTCTCATACATGCTCTTCTATTATTCCGACTCTTCACATGGCCTGACTCAAGTAACTGATTCACTTGGTCGTGCCATATCTTCCTCAGGCGTCCCCGACTTCTTCTACCATTCACATTTGCATCATATATTCTCCTTACACTCCTTTCCTCGTTCATTCGCTCTACATGCCCAAACCATCGGAGAGTCCCTTTCTTAATATTATACATCACGCTTACATCAGCCTTGCATTCTTTGCGGATATCCACGTTTCTCTCACGATCGTACATGGTTTTACCACACATTCGCCAGTAGCGGAATGTTGATTAAAATACAGAATTTAGGCATAATTGTTCATTTTAAAAATTTCAATGAGGAAAAACAGTTATTTTATTAGTCTCTGAAATTACCATTCAAAATATCAATTATAATTTAACATAATACACAATTTATCTGGCCTCAAGAAAATTTTTATACAATTCGCAGTTGAAGTGTTATCACGTATGAAATAAAATGACAAAACAATTATATGATAAAATCATAGCTTGTTTTAATCTCAAGGAAAAGAGAAAAAAAGTGACCTAATGTATGAGAACAATGTGGTACAATTGTCCCTGTGGTACAACTATCCCCCAAACCAAATGTATATATTAATGTAAAAACCCGTAAATTGGTAAATCAGGTTTTACTAGTAAATCTTAGGATTCACTGGACAGTCTTAAGATTTACCGTAGTCCGGGCTTTTACAGTAACATATTATGTATAAGTAGATATATATTTTTTTTACAATAAAAAATATAACTTTGTCGTAGAAAAGAGAGACAAAAAGTCAAACGAACAAATAACTAAACGGGCCTTTGGTAATTTGTATGCAAATGTTTTTTTTATTAACACAATACACATATTTAAATTCATCTCACTTTTGAAAATACAACATAATAAACAAAGAAAACAGGCTGGCTAACTCGGTCTTGGCACCCACTCTTTGCCTCATTCACATTCATACATCATCTCATACCATACATACCGACTATTTTGATACTTGATATGGCTTGATTCTTGCGAGAATCGTTTAGATTTACGAATCTAGATATTTTTATCTAGGAATTTAGATAGAGAAATTATTTACGATTTGTCTGAGCTTCTTGGTGGTATACCTATGTAGGTACGGCGTTTTGTTTCGAGCGTGTGGACGCAACGACGAGCATGGTTCAAAGTAACCATGTTCGATCGAGCCAAACCGTTGAGCATGAAGGCCTCCAGTCCAGTAATAAAACAGATATGTAGGCATATTGGTACTGATTTACAACTTTATTTTGCAGTCGGAAAAAGTTGGAACATCCGAATGAACTAGGCGTACAAGAATTGAAGAAGTTGGTATTTTACTAGTAACCTCAATATCCACAGTAGAGACGTCTCCCAACCACGCAAAGAAGTTAGAATTCTATATGATCGTTTTCCATGGTATTTTCTTGTAATGCATTTTGTTGTTTCCCTACCTCTTCCTCCTGGCAGGTGGCCAGCTCCGGCTCATTCTCCTCTAGTTTGTTCAGCAACTTATCCTGAAAACAAAACAAACACAAATTAATCCTAACTTTGCCAAAAGACGTCAACTTTTTACTCGGACAAAAGACAGTCATATAGTACCTACAGTAAAAAAATTCCAGATTAAATTTAATTCTCTTCCAAGGTGATGGCCGATGGTGATTCGCCGGTTTTGTCGCTTTGATTTTGGTTTTATTCGATTCTGCTAATTTAATATCTTTAGATTCTGCATACAAAGCACATAAAAATTGATACCCCACACTTCTTGAGGAACCAATTTTTTCCAAAAACCACTTTCCACCCAGCGCCGGATCTGCCATACGTTCAAAAACGTGCAAAAACCTGGCGCCAACTCCGAAGGGGCGATGTGAGAAAATAAATATTGTATTAAAATTTTGTTATAATATTCCCTGAATCGTTTAAAAATTACCCATAATACGAAATAATTATTACGCTCTAGCAACACTTTCCAAAGAAACAGAATGCGCACACATCAGGTTGGTATCAACGGCTTACGAATTTATAGTCAGTTACAGATTTTTTTTACAAATTCCATATATTTAGTTTAAACGTAAGATCTATTTAGATTTTTCCATATATCTTTTACGACGAATGGGTGCGATCCAAATTCAATAACCAATCACAGCGCGGTATATTTGTTCTAGAGAATCAAACAAACCGACTTGCGCCTTTCAAAATGCTGACAATTTTAGTTAGTGTGTACGCTCGCTAATGTTTTATTTTGTACGATTTAAGTCTCTAGGAGAAGGTAGTTAAAGACCATTTTCTTATGAAATCTTCAGTAAATTCCATTAACAAAAGCATCGCACGGTTTGCAGGATGTGCAGGTTGAACGTGTTGACAGTTATTTGAAGTTCGTTAAATGTATAATTAATATCTATTAGATTTGTTGGATGTTGGATTTGTTATTTAACGGTGTCAGTGTGAGCGTCTTTCGTAAGCCGTTGATACCATACGTCAGTGTTTAGTGTTTGTTTGCTCAATTTGGTGTTTGTTCGCTCAAACAGGGGAAATGCAAGGTACAAATATGAGGTTATATTCTTATTAGATTTTTAAATTTATAACTAAATTTCTTTTGGTTGTTAGAGGTTATAAAAGTACTATGGATTACAATGAATAAAATAATGATTTTAAAAAAACTTTCAGGCTCGCAGAATCTAAAACGTAGAATTAAAGAGCAGAATGATGTAAAAAAACTCGTTTCCATTGGGAATTTTTTTATTCCAATTTCTCCAGCACCGATAAAAAATATGTCTTAATTTTATTTGATAAATTAGTGTAAGAAAAAATTATTAAATAAAAAATTGGGGTGAACGAATTTTTAATCAAAATAAAAATTTGGGTGGACGGGGGGGGGGCGCCATCGGTACCTACTGCACAGGGCGCCAGATTTCGTAGATCCGGCCCTGTTTCCACCCTCCATTCGGGCTCGAAATAATAGGCCAGTGCAATTAGCGCAAAAAAGGGGCTCGCGATCGTAATGTGTAAGAGGGGGTGCGGAGGGAGGGGATGGGGGGGGGGAAAACCCGAAAAGTCGGAAAACGTGGTAATAAATCGCAATAAATATTCTGTTTTAAATGATAGTTGTTCATACTAGTACTTTCAGTTAAAAAACTACAAACAAAATAAGAAAAAAAAAAATACAATTTTTTTTTTTTAATTTCTTTATCTACAAAATTGGTATCAGCGGTTTTTTCACTAAATTATACTGAAAAAGAGATACGTACAAAAAACCAAACCAAGTCGTGCAATTTACCGGTTTTTATAAACTTATACACATTTTTGCGACTCTATAACTCGATAATAATTATAGATAGAATAAAAAATTTTGACCAAAAATTGTTGATAATTTTATGTTCTACTAAACTTGACTAGATATTTTGGTCGAAATTTTTATTGGAAACGAAATATTTGAGAAAAACTAGATTTTGGCGCGATTTCGGCTGGTTTTTTCAAAATGGCGGCGAAAGCTCAAGTGACCCAAGGTCGAAAACTCAGATTTTACATCAGGAGATGAGTATATAAAACATATAAAAAAATTGGGACTACCAGAATAATTACGATCGCTGCGGCCTATAATGCGAAATCGTACAAAATCATGTATTTTTGTTTTGAAAATTTGATCGCTTAGAAGTATTATAGATGCTTCAATTAAATACTATAAATAAAACACATTATCTCAGCCTTAGAAAATATCGATAATTCGATAGTCTTTTTGTAGGCCTAGAAAAAAATAAAGTAATACCATATAGGTAAATTAAATAGTAATAGTATATAAAAAAATATTATTGTAAAAAGCAATCACTTTGTGGTTTGACATAAAATACTTTTTTGTTTAAAACCACGAGTTTGACTCGTGGTTTTAAACAAAAAAGTATTTTATTTTATTTTATAAAAAAAATACGCTCGAGCGCAAGTTCTCCTACTTATAAACCCTCTTTCGGATATAGTTTTATTGTAGGTATATGTGGCAAATGTTGTTTTTTAATAATCGCAAAAAAATATATATTTGCGTTGTTTTTTTGACATCAATCAAGACGGCCGGCACTCAACGAATTTGGGTTTTTAAAGTGAACCTTATGCCATCGACGTAGAAACTATGCAATTGTCACACCCATTTTGTATCTGTTCCGCACGGTCTGCGGTGGGGAATAGATGTCCCGTCGCTTGCGTCACTCTGCGTCGCTTGGTTCCGTGAAATCAATTTTAAATTTCCTTATTACAATAAACAATTCGTAAGAGAGTAACGTTTTCTAAAGAAGGAAGAAGCCCAGCATAAAATAAAAATTCTTTAATTGTGCTGTTTTTGTTATAACATAAAATAAAGTCAAGAGTAACTAGGCTCTTGACTTTATTTTATGTTATAACAAAACAAAAATTTATTTATTGCAAACTTTTATTGTGCCTACGCAGAACTTCCAAAGAGTATCTCAAAATATTTAAAATCATGTAAGTTTTAAAAATTAAAAATTATTCCTCCTGTAAAGTTGATGAAACGAACTTGAGGATTTAACTTAGGTGGTGATATGATCATGTTACTTTCATGTTTTGGTTAGCAGCTGAGTGGAAAAATGCGTCTGGTTCCCACCTGAGTAAGTCCGCCATCATTGCACAAGCATCATTTTCCGCTCATAATAAAATTATGATAGCAGTTTCTCAAATATTGTCTAGTAACCCGGGAATGCTTGTCTTTTATTAAAGAAATATATGCATATAATCAAAAGATTTTGACTGTATCTACAATAGACAACTTAACCTTCGACAACATATAATATATACATTATATATATCTATTATAAAAATTATAAAAATTTATGTAGATACATCTGTATCTACATTAATTTTTAGAGTTGTATCTAAATGGAAAAAATGTGTATAGGTAAATAAGCTGCAGTATGTAAATAAAAAAGTATACAGCCTACTTTTTATTCTAAGGCTCGGGTGAAATTGCCTGTCAGGTTAATTAACCTCCGACTAAATCGCAAAGAAAATCTTTTTAGTCGTCGCCCGGCAACCAGATTAGCTCTGGCGCTAAAGCGGGCAGCACCGCAAACAGCAGACAGTTATAGGTAGAAGGCAGAAGGCAGTATAGACTGTAGACAGGTGCTACGTAACCAGCGCAGGTGGGAGAACTCTACGCCCCGTAATGAAAACGTTAAACTGTGCTCAGAAAAGTGCATCTTTGTGGAACGTTTTCGCGTTAATTATTATTTCAGATTTTATATAGAATAGCTACCATACATAGACATAGTATGTCTATGCTACTATACCATTTTAAATAGAATACCACACAATTTTAAATAGAAAAGCTGCGCAGAATGAGTTCAAAACAATTTGTCAAAATCAAAGTGTGCAATTCACACGCGGTACCAGTAAAACCTTCAGAAAACTAAAGAAGACAAGAGTGAGAAGGCTACGAAGCACCGCACAAAGAGGAGACCGATTATACTATCTCATTCTCTTGCAGGATAAATCCTATAGATGTACCTATGTGTTTATCTCTTTTTCATTCAATTTTTTTTGCAAATCACGCAGCTCACAATAATTAAGTAGAGATCCCGTGCAAATTCTTGGCTCCAGATCTGATCTTGATAGCTAGGTATGTCGCCCCTTCGAGCGAGGTGAAATCTAGATCAAGTCCTAGACTCAATACCTACCTGATACTAACAGCGAGATGTGTCCCTTTTCAGCAAGGTTAACGAGTAGGTACCTACCGAGAGGTATTTTTTCTGTCGAACCTACTATTATACAATTAGCGCACAGACAGACGAGCAGACCTCTCTCTATCAAAATGACACCTTGATCACCGTTTCACCACAACACGACCAATATCATATAACCGATGAATAAAACTATAAACCTTTTAAACTTGACCGTGGAATGTAGACCACCTTGCACCAGCCGTCAAATAAAATATTAAAGAGTAAGTACCTATCAACTCGGAAATAAACCAACTCAGAAATGTCATTAAAAGCTGTGAAAAAATAATATTAAAATAACCGGTAACCCTAACCTAACTTAACCTATTTAACCAATTTTTTAAATATTTTTTTATCATCACCCTGACCTTTCTAAGGTAGTTCTGAGATGGTTTTATTCTGAGTTGGCCGGTTACCCCCATAAACACCAGCCAACTACAGGTTAAAATATGTTTATAATTCCTAACTTAGCCAACGCAAAACGTACATCTAATCTTTTAAATATTCTAATAAAAAAATTAAATGCGCATTTTGCATAACAATTTTGTAAATTAAAATCAAATATAGGTACCTACAATGCATTGAGCACCGATATAAAGTCAAATGATTATATTTATCCCTTTTTACTACCCGTGTACAACTGTAGATAATTGAAAGGAGCGATCTTTTATTTAAGATTACACGAATTGAAAATTTCCGATCACATATTTCTTTATTATTTTTTTTAATTATTGTTTTTATTAAAATTATACATTGTAATAATACGACTACCATGATACGGACATGGGCTTGGTATGGTGACGTGATAATGAAAATTAATATATTGAAAGGTGAAATTTACATGAAATAAAAAAAAATATATAGATATATTTAAATACTTCGTAGGTAATATACTCCCCGCACGCAAGCATAAAAATGTGTAAATTTATCTTGCATAGGCTGACCACTTTCGGGTCGGGGCCGGCCCTGTGTATTTGATATCAACCTTGGTTTTTTTTTCGATTCAGTTATAAACAAATAAAAACCAACAAAAAGTTCCATTATTATCTAAGACGCAAATACAAGCCAAATAGAGTGTGTTATGACCCGGAAGATTCAAGCACATCGTGCCCAAGAGAATATAGTTTTGAATTTTTGACATATTATATCAAGAAATATTTTTTAATTCCTGTTTTGAATCCGGGAAAAAAACGAAATCAGAATCCTTGCCTCTTTTTGGGAGGGATTTAAAAATACTTGACAAGACTTGAGAAGAATCTTTTGGAAAGATTGGAAAAGGTAATTGAAAGTTGTTTTTTACAGGTTGATTTCGTAAAGGTCTATAAAAAAACATTATCTCCTTTCTTAAGCATTATTTATTATTATTATAATTATGTTATTACATGGACAATTTAAATTTATTTCACGGAAACAAACGACGCAGAGTCTAGGGACGTCTATTCGCCATTGCCTACGGGGGCAGGGCGGAACTGATACAAAATGTACAAAATCGTTGTGCGGACGGCATAAGGTTTAATTCTCAAATCATAATTCGTTGAATGCCTCCCATTTTGATTCCTGCCGAAAAAAACAGAACAAAATTGCATTTTTTTGTTTTATTATGTAAAATTCAGGCACAAATATTAAAATATTTTCTGATTATTTTCTAAAGAACTTAATTTGCCACAATATAATAAAACTTTATTCGAAAATTGATTCATTAGTAAGAGATTTTGGCAATTGAATGTATTTTTTATAAGCCTGATATTTTTTTCCAGGCTTACAAGAAGAGTTATTAAAAAAAACTCGATTATTTCCAAAACCAAGAAGTGTTCTACTCGCAGTATTTAATTGAATCATCTATAATATTTAAAGCGAACAAATTTTCAGAACCAAAACTCACGATTTTGTATGGTTTTGTATTATGTCACATGGCTTCATCTTATTATTTTGTCTACGGTTGATCTTGTTTTGAATTAATAATTTGTTTGATTTTAAAAAGCTCAACCCTAATCGTTATTATATACTT
The DNA here is from genome assembly GCA_917563855.2 of Limnephilus lunatus. Taxonomy (NCBI): domain Eukaryota; kingdom Metazoa; phylum Arthropoda; class Insecta; order Trichoptera; family Limnephilidae; genus Limnephilus; species Limnephilus lunatus. The sequence goes on along the minus strand of OU830597.1, from coordinate 63,153,135 downwards.
TTACATTTGAATATACTTTCTCATGCCCAGTTCTCATTATCCTGTAACTAGCAGACCCGGACACGGGTTGCTGTGGCTAACGAAACACAACGCCATCTACTGGATGGTTATCCAACCTTTCAACTCACCCGCCATCTGTTAATTTGCATACAAATCAAATCCACACCGCCTACTTGCCAGCCTGCTTGTCCACCACATACGGCACATACAGACATTCTCCTTTAATTATATATTTCAACCAATTTACACAAAACCTTGACAAATTAAACATATGTATAAACCTTCCTCATGAATCACTCTATCTATTGGTGAAAATCCGTTCAGTAGTTTTTGAGTTTATCGCAAACAGACAGACAGACGCGGCGGAGGCCTTTAATTTATAATATTTTGAGGTAGTTACATAATATATAACATAATACGTAGTAGACATAATAGACATAATACCTGATTATCAAAATACGTTCAGCCGAGCGATTCTATATCTTTTGTGGGATCGTTATTAGATAACGGACGTGATCTCCTGTCAGATTTGTGTGATTTTTATGGCTGTTATTTCCTTTTTCTATATTACAACGTACATTAAGAGGGAATAACCAGACAAAACAGTATTGACTCTTTTTCACAAAAAATTATAAATTGATTTCGAAAGACTGTTCTTTTATCTAGTAAAGCTATGTTTTAAATTTTGAGAAAATATGTCAATTTTTAGCAAAATAAGGTTATACCGTAGGTGGTTGGCAGATTTATTAAATATTCAAACAAAAAATTGTATTATACTCGTACAACACACATTTCAAATCATATATACCTAATCATGCAGTAAAATAAATCAATAAATTATCTGGGAAAGCTATGTTTCCGAATTTTAATTTTAGTTTAAATAAAATCATTTAAAAAAATATGCGCACACGTGTTTTGTGACGAAAATATTTCAGTTTGTTTATTTATTTACAGTCTTACAAACTAATATATTTAAGATATTTTTTTCATTCTTATTTTGCTTAGGCATTATTGAAAAATTATAAATACTTATGATAAAAAAAATTAATTACAAAAAGTATATAATTTTAATAGTTTTATCATCACGCCTTTCAGCAATTTTGAATGTAGATAGTTATAAATTAAAGCAAATTTTGAATGAAATAATATCGATATTGTGTTATTATTTTAAAAATTTGGTACGGAGAATAAATAATCTTTCTCATTGGAACCGCCCTGTACGATCGTAAGAACATCTTTCGACGAAATATGAATTATCGGCCGATGGCTGGTTATTGGCCCCTAAATGAATAAATAATCATGCATACTTGCAGGAATTCGTGTTTACAACGATATAAACTAAAATTTTTGATGAAAAATTTGTAAAAATCACACAAATCTGACAGGAGATAACGTCCGTTATCTAATAACGATCCCACAAAAGATATAGAATCGCTCGGCAGATGTAGGTATAGTTAGGAGAACGCGCCCGCTGTTGGTATTTCTAATTCAGACTGTGTTATATTAATAAAAGCCATTTATTTTTCTGGAAAGATCTCAGGGACTCTGGGACCTGCTGTAACTCCTGGGCTTCTTGGAGACTGTTAACTACGTTTTACTTGGTAGGAAAACTCTATTATTTATTATTTTTTATTAGATGAAACATTTTTATAAGAACGAATAATCCAATATAATACCTAAATCAGTTATACTTATGTGCCTCTGCTGTTTTTTTTATGTAGTCAGTGAAACCTTTTGTTCGAAATTGAATTAATTTTAATACTGTTGTCGATAATAATTATTGACTTTCGCGAAAAAATTGCATCCTGCGTTTCTATTAAGGGTCGACCGAGATCTCGGTCTCGGTCTCGGTCTCGGCATTCTCGGCTACAAATTCTACCGAGAACTCTGTCTCGGTTCTCGGCGAAAAATCGCCGAGAACCGAGACAGTAACCGAGACCGTTGTACAACTGGCAGGAGGCGGGTTTTACTCACAGCAGTCGCAGTTACAGAAATAGCGCTTGATAGCTTTCTTAAAGAACCAAGACTGCAAAGAAATGCTAATATTTTTGAGTATTGGTATTTGTCATCGTATTAAGTACTTAGGCCTGCAGCAAAAAAGTTTTTGTCAGCACCGCCTACTAGTGTAGCAAGTGAACAGCTCTTTAGCAGAACTGGTCAATTATACGACATGAGGCGACACTCTTTGAAGGGTGAAAATGCAGATAAATTGCTATTTATGTGCTACAATATCATGTTTTTCAATTTTGATTACTAAAACTTAAAACTATGTAAAACAAATTATTATTATTTTTTTTTTTTTTACTTTGTGAGTAAAATCTCAAATTATTATTTAATTAAATATTTTATAATATATTACATAAAATCTCAATTATTTTATTTTTATTTTTAACATTGTGAGTAAAATCTCAAATTATTGTTTGATTAAATATTTAATATTAGATATATTATATAAAATCTCAAATTAGTATATTATTACATTCTTAAAAATATAGTATATTATGCAAAAATAGCGCTATTTCATTTTTTTGCTCAATTTATCTATTCTCGGTCTCGGCTCTCGGTCTCGGCCGAGATTTTAATTTATTCTCGGTCTCGGTCTCGGTCTCGGCCGAGAACGAAAAACCTGTCTCGGTCGACCCTTAGTTTCTATCGATTTATTAAACATTTTCCAGTTTTAAAGCTCTTAAAAAATATATGTTATTTTTAAGATAATATCTAGACGTTCCCCACGCCGAAACGCAGATTATATGAAATTCCCTCGATAGAAAAATATCGCAAAATATGCTTCTAAAATTATTATAAACACGTTTTATTTTTTATTAACTAATTTTAGTAGTTATATACATATATGAAAAAATTCACAGTGTTCTTTAAATGCTATTTTAGATGTTTCCCATGAGATTTTCGCTCTATTTTAAACGAGTCGTTTTTTATTAAACATTTTCACAATTTTCGCTCAAATTTGATCGTTTTTAATATTAGCGCTCTCTCTCTCTAACATTCGAATTTAATAATATATCTTCATATTCTTCCTTTTGAGCGGGTATACGGCGTCATAACGGCAATATGGAAAGATAAGCTCATTTTAAGTTGTTAGGTTTTTACGGAACGTCGATTAATTATATTATTTTGAACCTAACCCCCTTTTGCTGTAGGTACCTACTGCTGTGGCCATGGCCAATGACCGAAGATACATTGGATATCAATGTGACCAGATGAGAGCCCCATCAATCGTCCGTAAAAAACAAGGCTACCAGGATATAATTTTACGATGAAATTATAAATATGTGATATCTATTATAATTTATTTCATATTTATACACAGAGTATAGATATTACTGCATAGTGTAGATAGTAGATGTATACTTCATTTACTAATTTCAAATAAGATTTATTTAATATCTTATGTAGGTTTTACACGATCTCTTTTTTTCAGCCCGATTCCAATTAGAGACCAAAAGTCAACATTTTTCGCTTTACGCGATCGCTATTTTCACCTCTATTTTCATATCTAGGATTTCAATTGTCATCACTGCAAACAACACATGAACCATACTGTTTGTTGTGATGCCTACTGAAATCGTAGATATGAAAATAGAGATGAAAACAGCGATCGCGTAAAGCGAAAAATGTCGACTTTTGTCTCTAATTGGAATCGGGCTGAAAAAAGGTGTCGTGTATAACGGCCATTAGTATCTGAATTGGAAGATTTTTTGTAGGAAAACCGATGAAGCGGAAATTGATGACATTATTATTATGTGAGCGAATAGCACGAAAGTCTACACAAATAATCATATTAAATGACTATTAAATCGTAATCAGTTGTTGTATCAGTTGTTATATACGTTGTGCGTTATTAGTAAATATTACCAATTTAAAGAAATATAACCTTGATGGAATGATATATTCGGTAAACGATGAGTTAACAAAACATACAGAAAGTCTAGATCCCTTCCGGTTTCGTACAACAGTTGTTATTGTTAATGAACTTTAAATGATTTCAAATAAATTTGAAGCCATTTATGATTCTTTTTCCGCAATTCATAATAAAAACAAGCGTTTTTTATTAGACTACGGAAATCAATTAGCTACCTTGGCATACATTCTACATTCAAAGTTGAACTCGGCTTGTGATAGGTAAACGACCTCTTTTGACATTGGTCTAAGAATTTTAATTGGAAAAGACTTTTACTTTAGGTCCTTAGAATTACCCTTTATATGAGGTCAAAAAGTATTTTATTAGGTACCGTTGGAAAATATCATAGATTATCCGGCCGTATGAATAAGGTAGCTTTATTCAATAGATTGCAAATGCTTAGTAATGGTCCGGTATATTAGTTGCTTTTAAGCTCAGCTTGTTTGTCATGTTGAGCTTAGCTTGGCTTAGCACATAATCCGTATCATAGATATCACTAGTATTACACATTTTGTCCATGATTTTAATGGAGGAACCTTCTTCTTTGCAAACCAAATTACAGTCTGTCATCGCGATGTTTAAAAATGTCAACGACAAAAGTTGTTTATTTTTACGCGGATTTACAAAATTTTCGAGTCGATTTTTGATAAATTCCCCACTTCAATTAACATGGTGCCATATGCGGGGATTCTGACGATCCTATACAGTAGGTAGTTGTTTTGTTTACAGTATTTACCTAATTGTTTTGTTTTGTTTGTTTATTCACGAAAATATGACGAACTAACACTTGCAAACAAACTGCTTTCTCAATAAAACTTGTAAAATCCCTCTTACAGGTACTTATTAGACTGTTTTAGTCGAGTATCATCCTTTATGAATTAATTTCACCTGCCAGCGTAGCGTGCTTTTAAAAAAGGAACTATATACTTTGCGGCTTATCAAGTAGCGAGGATTCTCGAAATTAGCAAGAATAAAGCAACTGATATACCGGGCCATAGCGATACATATAGTGTAGTGGTAGTTGGTAGTGGCGACTAATTTACTTCCCCGAAACGGATTCAACTGATATTGAAATTTTACATGTTGCTGTCGGATCACGAAATATTACACCGCTTACATAAGACTTTTTTATGTATCAAAACACCTTTTACAACTTTGTTCCTCGTATTTATTTCTGTAGCACCGAAAATAAATTTCTACCAAAGAAGTATATTTATGAACTTGCTCCTATCTCCATTTTAATTCTATGTGTCCTCCAGTCTTTTATTAAAATTTATACTCTTTCCATCTGAATATCTAAAATAATTTTCTTCGCCACTGGACGATGATATTTAATAAGCAGGCTTACGATTTGCTTATGATATATTTTGGGATTGACTTTTGTGTTAAACTGTTAGGTAAACAAACATGTCTACATAAATATAATATATGAGATAGGAGACCGTGTCCATGACGAATTTAAATAGTGGTTAACATTGAATAACGTAAGAACATATTTAAATGTAATCTACGCCTTTTACGATATAATGCATAATCGATGTACATATACAAATCAAAATATTTCAATAATAAAACAACAAAAAAAAAACGATGCACGTATATATTTAAAAAAAAAATTGATTAGATACCATGACTTTTTCAATATTTTGATAAAAAATTACCCATCATTACAGAATAAGGACGTGCATCATGGCATATTGTATTAAAGGTTTACCTAAAGCAATTAATTCATTAGTATTTTTTTAGTTCGAGAGCGAATTGAAAAATACATCGAAAGAAAGGCGCGATGTACCTACTTCAGACGTGGACCCATTCTATTACGCAGTGTAAAAAATACTGTAAGACTTTAGACATTGTAACAAAGCGTGAATGTGATCCTGTCACTGTGAGCTCCATTATAACATCTTTTACATAATAATTTATGTTTATCGTTCATCATAAAGCAGTGGAGGTTACAGTGGATCTGTCAGCGGCAGAAGTGGTCGGTTCATGGTTAAGTATTGGACTTACCGTCAGTGAAAAACCTCTTTCCTCTGCACAGAAATTACAAGTTTAAAATTCAAATCAATAAAATGTTAATGTTACATTTTATTGAGATTGAACATCCGCCAATGTGCTGCAACCATATAATAGATTTAATGCGCAAAATAAACAATGAACATAAAGTGCGGAACTTTTTACCTCTCCTTTTAGTTCGTTCATTTTCCAAGTTTCTTGTCTAGCTAAGAAACTCACCAAACGCCCCTGATCAACGGTATACCAACAGTTCATATAAGATGAGCGTCAATTAAGGCGATCCACTAGTACCTACAAGAAAAATCGAAATCGGAATTCACGCCCTTTTATGGGAGGAGTTTAAAAATACTTGAGAAAAAGCTTTTGGAAAGGTTGGAAAAGATATTTGAGAAATTTTTTTTACATGTTGATTTCGTAAAGGCCTGTAAAAAACATTAATTCCTTTTTTATGCATTGTTTATTGTAATAAAACGGAATTTTAAAATTGATTTCACGAAAACAAGCAGCGTGGACCCTAACCCCTTGTTTCTCCGCTCCGTCCGGAGGAGTAATGACGAAAGAATGGGGCGGCTGCCAGTCGTTCTTCGGTGGACGGTATAAGGTTCACTTTGATATAACAAATTCGTCGACTGCCGTATTGTCGCCGTGATGTCAAAAATACCAACGCGAAAATGTATATTATATTTTATTTTGTGAGGTTCGGGCGTAAATTTCAATTTTTTTTGCGATAATTATATAAGAAACTGAATTTGCCATATTATGCAATAAAACCATATCCGAAAAAGTGTTTATAAGTAGGTAAGTAATACTTAATTTTTTTTTAAGCTTATTAAAAGACTTATTAAAAAAAATGACCGATATTTTTAAGGGCCAAGGTATGTTCTACACGCAGTATTTAATTGAAGCATCTATAATACTTCTAAGCGGTCAAATTTTCAAAACAAAAACATACGATTTTATATGATTTTGCATTATTTAGTATGGCTTCATCTTAAGCTGCAGGTTCCAATAAGAGATAATATATATACTTAATCATCAAATGTAACAAAGTAACTATGCCGACCATTCTAAGGTCGCGGTTGTGGTCAGGTGAAATAAGACTAGTTTTAATTGATATTTTCACGAAATTTGGCTGAAAACCAAGAAATTGCCCTAGTTTTATCGGCGCCAAGTAGGTACGGAGAAGTGGTCGCTCCTACAAGTACCTACCTAACTCTTACTTACCATATCTCCTACTTATCCTATCTCCTACCTACCCTATTTCCTACTTAGCTTATCTTCTACCTATTTATAGGCATGCTGTAGCACCTACTTTTCCCAAGTTCCAGATATCACGTAGACTGTTAGTAGCAGCCTACGTGATATCTACGTCACAGTCTGGCCGTAGCATGCTGTGAGGCGGAACAACGTTTTAACTTTATGGTACAAATCTGCTTATTGCGTTCTTGGAACCATTTTTAACCACGTCCCAAGAATGTCAAACGTGTGAGGTCAAGGTCGGTAGGATTTTTTAACCGTCATAAAATCATGCTACTCGTATAACAGAATATATAGTAAAAAGTTATATGAAAATATTATAAAGTCTTTGGCCATGCTTGTTTTTGTTTTTAGATTATTGTTTAAAGTAGCGTAAAGAGTTTCACGTCATAATATCTGTATTCACGTTGTAGGTACCTATCTACTATATTTTTTAAAGAATAACTACAACGGAAAGTATAATTTTAAATGTTAGTCACAGTCACTTCATGGTATAACCTCTTACGCCGGCGATATAGTACTTATTGAAAGTGGAATCACATGGCAAGTAGTAAAACAAAAAGCAACAGAAGACAAACATACTTAAACACTGGTTTGATATAAATCTACTATCTCAATAGTGAAAAAACTCACGTTATACCATTTGCAATAAAATCAAAGGACGGTCCGATAAATTTTGATATAATTATACATGACAATTCTAAAGATCACAAAAAATTAACTGTAAAATAAACTGTTCCACATTAAAAATTTCGAATAAAATCAAATACTTAGGAATAACAATAGACAAAAACCTGAACTGGAAAGATCAAATCAACCTTACCGTTAACAAAATAAGGAAATTAATTTACATATTTTTAAAAATCCGAAACTTTCTCTCATTAAAAAATCTAACATCAGTCTACCATGCTATAGTACAGTCAAATCTCCAGTACTCTGTAGTAAGCTCCCCAGCTGCATACAAAACAAATCTACTCCCTGTTGAAATTGTGCAACGTCTAATTATAAAAATTATATTGAAAAAACGAAGAGATTATCCAACTCACCTTATTTTTGAAGAATTTAAAGTATTAAAATTTAATGATCTAGTTCGAAAAAATATAATAATCCAAATAATAAAATAAAAACAAAATCATAGCTTTTTAACTGAAAGTCGTACTCGTCAAAAACATATATTTCCAATACAAAAATGTAACACCTCATTTGCACAACATTATTACACATATCTAGGAAAAAAATACTTCAATAGCCTACCTGAAAAAATAAGAACAATCGAAGACGATAAATGCCTACTATAAGCAATTAAAGAGCAATTTAAAGTAAAAATAACAAATTGATAAAATTTATCATCATAACTTATATAACTTGTAAATTTGTTTTTTGAAGTATCTACCACAATTAAATTAAAAGATACAAAATATATTTTTTTAATATATTTTAAATATTTTCTCATCCCGATACTCGTCCCTCTTCTAATCACAAGCGTCTGCTTCTGTAGAAGAGAAATATCATTAAAAAAAAATTAAAAAATTCAGTGAAAATTTATTATGTAGTTTATTTGTATCAAAAAAGGTTATTTTGAAATGTAAATATTATATTTTATATGTTATTTTTGCTGTATAAATAATGTATCTTATGTAATAAATAAATAGAAAAAAAAAATTATGTTTTCAAATCGTAATATAAAATATCAAAGTCAAAATACTGCAATTAAAGTTTTTTGAAGAAGACATTCTTACAATTTTTGATTGATTTATTGGTTGGTAAAATTTGTAACAACTTTTACCGACGGTTTCGTTCGCGTGGTGTTAGAGAGAAATTACTGTACGAAGAATTTTCGCTTGCCTCACTTCCCAGTTCTATCCCTACGCAAAAAATCACGTCAATCTGTCGTTCCGTTGCGACGCGACGCCAAAGAATGACAAACCAACGCACTTTCGCATGTATAATAAATAGTAAGGATGATAAAAGAAAATTGCTGAATATTTTCAGCGAATACATATTTTCCTTGAATTTTCACGGACTTTAGTTCTGAGTAAGTACACGCTTCTTAATTATAAATAAATTGTTAATAAAAATAAGTTAATAAGTATACGTTAATCTTTCATTACTCGTTTTAAGAATTTCCTCATTTATGTTTTTTTCTTTCAGTTTTGTACGTCTTTTTTTTTACATGAGCTCCACACAGGAGGCCCTGAGGAAAATAATTTCCCTCAGGGCCTATGTCATCTTTGGGGATGCTGTGTGGAGGTTTTTTTAAGGAAATGAAGGAGAGGAGAGTTCTGGGACGGAAAAGGGTTTAAGGGGTGGGAAGGAATTTGGGGTTCAGTGTGTCCTCTGCATCCGCCTCTAAGACCTAGACAAACCTCACCCCATGATCCCGGGCACCCCTGCTAAATCACCTAAACGTAGCGAACCACTTGGGGTGACCTATGTCAGAGGTGTTGGTTATCCAATAAAGGTTCCCGGGGCGACGGTACCCATTCCCGCCTCCCAATTTGAAATCTATCACCATATGCGAAATATTTCCCATAATAGAGCCTTTTATAAAGATTTCTATTTCAATTTTTTTTTTTATGCATATACATAAATAGTCAATTTTGTAAAGTTTCGTGGATTTTTAAAAGCTGCGTAGCTCGTAAAAGAAAAAAGAGCTGAAAATATTTGTTATTCCAGATAGATTTTAATATTTCAGGACGCCAGAGTTCACTGTTGAAATCGTGAACCAAACGTATATTTATATTTCATAGAAACATTAAACATTTAACGTAAATTACATAAAAACAACTTACAACTCGAAAAATGTATTAGACAAATATTTAGCAGAGGCATGTAATAAAGCAACGAAGCCACGACTCCGAGTAAACAATGTAATTTTCCTGTTTATCGATTTTGACGTAAACGTTTTTCTGTTTCCCGCCATATTGCAAGCATCCAACTCCATTGTGCGGTTTTGTAATGAAAGCTGATGATGAAACCTTGACTCTGAGACAATACAGAATAAAGCAGGTTCGTCAGGAATTATTGCCAATAAGGACCACATAAATTAATTCAAAGTTGAACTGGGCAGAAAAAAAATACTCCTATTGTTGCGGAAGACACCCATCGCAAATTATTATATCCCTTTGTAAGCGATGATGACGTTACTCGGAATTTCAGAAGTTGTCAAGATCCAAAACACTAGCCCCCTTACTAATAACGTAATAACCGTAGTGTAACGCTACCACACACTATACCCTTTATAATACAGGGACATCCCTAGCATGGCGGATGAAATAACACAAAAATGTATACCTACCTACAATGTACAAAATTCTTATAATAAATTGTGAAAATTTATTTGCTTATTACCATGACGTAGGGATGGACGAAACGCCTTTAAACAAACGCTTAAACTACCTTATTAAGACCGGCGCGCGTGAGGATCTAATAATTTAAGACGGTATGTAATTATGTAGTTCATACTTAGTGATAATATAACAATATAATTAGTTTCCCGGAGACACATCCGTGCCCCACCCTGAACTCCACCACAAGAGAAGACAAAGAAGATCTCAAGATATCGTCAAGTCTAAAATCAAAAATCTGATAACATGTAATTTACAGATCACCTGAAGCAACTGTTTTTGTAAAGTCTAAAGCAGAAAAAAACGTATAAGTTTTGCAGAGAAACTTATAGCTAGACGCAACAATTATAATATGTTATGAAATTTTTTTTTTTTAAAGAAAGACAAACATTCCCGGGTTACGTATAACCCAACAATGTTTGAAAATCTCCTACCACCACCACAGAAAGCCGAAAATGTTGCTTGTGTTGTGATGGAGGACTTAGCCAGCCGAGGAATCGAACATGCGACGCCCGGATGGGACCCAAGCGCTATGCCCACTCAACCACTGACCAGATTAGTGGATAGTTCAAAGTTCTGCAACTGATTATATTTCCAAAAAAATGTAGGTACTCTGAATATATAATAATATACTTATGGGTTTGACGGAAAAATACATTGTAAAGATTATCATTAGATGTTATTACGAGGGTAGGCTGAAAAGTAATACACAAATGCTTGTACAGCGCAAACAAAATGACCATCAAAAGCGCGTCAGGTGGAATTTGGAAGTGGCATTCCTCCACTATACGCAAGTATACGCAAGTTTGAGGTCCTTGAATTCATCCTGTATATTTTGAGAAGGGGAAGTATGGAGACGTGTTTTAGTGTTATGTCAACGCAAGGTAAACAGCGTGCTGTTATCGAATTTTTAACTGCTGAAGAAGTGATTCCTACCGAGATTCGTCGTCGTTTAAAGGATATTTATGATGACGATGCTGCTGATAGGTCTACTTTAAATCGATGGGAAATAAAATTTTATGATTGTGAGCCTGGAAAAGCAATAATTGTTGATGAAACACGTAGAGGACGTCCGATCATTGATAAAGACGATAAACAATCCACTCGTCCACGATTTGATTCAAAATGACCGGAAAATCACTCAAAAGCGTATCACAAACCATTTTGGTATATCCAAGGAACGTGTCGGCTTCATTGTTGAATAATTAGGATACCTTAAAATCTGTGGACGATTGGGTATCACGCCGTTTCACAGACGAGAACAAATAGCGTCGATTAGAGCATTTTGCATAACCTGAAGTTTGAATCGATTCCACACCCTTCTCACTCCCCCGATCATTCGCCTTGCGATTTTTATTTTTCTCCTCTACCCAAAAGACACCTCAAGGGTAATTATTATACCTCAGACGATGAGGTGAGGGCAGCTGTCAAGTCCTGGAATCGAGAAATGTCGGAAGAATTTTTCAGTTACATAATGAAAAAACTTGTTACACGTTGGGAGAAATGCGTTAGCCTTAACGGTGACTATGTGGAAAAATAAATATATGATTTAAAAGCATAAGAACCGTACTTTAATGTACTTTTTGCCCGATCTTGCTATTTGTTTTTGTTCGTGTTTTACAGATTATGTGCATTACTTTTCAGCCTACCCTAGTATAGGGACATTTAAAAGTTACTGTTAGTAGGTAAGTATAATAATCCCATGTAAATAAAAATAATATGACTAATTTAATAAATACACCTGCAACAAAAAACTTAAATTTGAATCATCGTAAAAACAATAAAATAGCAGTTAATGCGAGTGCTTCCTTCACCTTGGCCAAAGCGATCAAATGGCTAGAATCAGACGTAACCACCTCATTCCACTACCGGTACCTGCATTGCGTAAGAAATGACACTAAAAATATAATATTATGTACCTATTTACACAAGTGGCGTTGTTTTTGTTTCTCGTTTCGTAGATAATATTTTTATAAATGATAGGTGGAGACCCTAGTAACTATGTACCTATATTACTTTTTTAAGTTTGTTAATACCGCAATAGAGTTCCAACTGCTCCTAACTATCTGGAGCACGTGGGACTATGGTGACCACCATTGGAGTATGACGGGAGATTGGAGGAATATACTAAGGAACTCCAGTCCTTTTTATATATTTTTTCAATTTGGGAGGCGGGCGTGGGTACCGCCATTTATTGGATAACCAACATCTCTGCTATAGGTCACCCCAAGTGGATCGCTACGTTTGGTGACTTAACAGGGGTGCCCGGGTTCATGGTGTGAGATTTGTCCAGGTCTTGGCAGCGGATGCGTCTGCTCTCTAGCTGCATGGCGGGCCGGATCGGGAGAGAATGGTTAAGGCCGTTGAGGGAGTCCTTTTGACTTATCCAGCTGCAGTCTCTCGGAACATTGCCTTGCACCGCAGTGGGAGGGATGGATTCATATGTCCATACATACTTGGATTCATACTCTTGGACACATTGACTCCCAGATTCCTACCCATCCCTAATACCCTTTTCCTTACTAGAACTTCCTCGCCTTCCTTTCCTAAAAAGACCCTTTATACAGCATCCCCAAAGATGACATAGGCCCTGAGGGGAATTATTCTCCTCATGGCACCCTGCATGGAGCTATTGTAAAAAAAAGTAATAAATAAATAACCTTCGAACTATTGCTTTTTTTTGTATGGCGGTGTCGAGAGTCAAAACCTTTTTTTTTACGCTTTTTGCATTGAAAAATACTAGGTAAAATGTCAGCATCTCAACGTGACCGCAACTGATAAACAATTTATCGGTGTTCCAAAAGCTGCATAAAAAAAGAATAAAATAAATAAAAATTAAAAATTTTAAAATTAAAAACTACGTTCCTAAACTGTTCCAAAACTACGAAAAATGTTTCGTATATGTCTAAAAAACATACTGGAATTTACGCTATTTTATAATAACTATTCATAATGAATTTTTATAGGTCCACGAAGACAGGAAATATGATTTTATGAAAAAAAAAACTTTCTCTTCGCCTCCTGAAAAATTAACATTTTCTGCGATCGATGTATAATCCTTAATATTTTCATTGGAGTTCCTTATTATCGCCATTGAGCTTTGAGATTTAAAAAAAATCATCAAATAAAATCAGACAAAATTTTGTTTTGTTCCATTATTTTCAATAAAATATTCAACAAGAAAGATCTCGGTTAGAACTCGAGCGAAACCGGGTAGTAACCACTGGTGGTAACATAAATCACGAAATTATTTGAAAAAAAATGCACCTTTTGTTAACAGGATGTTCGGTCGAAGAATCGTGAATAAAAAATGGAATTTAAATTTACTTTTATTTTATTTACTTTAATCAAGTTGCAAGGTCATGCTTCCGACAAGAGCTAATGTTATCGAACTCCAACCAATTAGTTATAACATCATCGCTGTAGCTAAATACCTTCTTAAGTCATCGGTCAAATCTGATCCGAAAAATGTCACGGGTCGTGCAATGAATTCAAGGACTTTCTAAGAGGAAATGACAGGAGATGGAAGTGAACGGATGTTGTTGAGTTGCTTTTTGGGCTGTACCGTGTCAAGCGGAAGACTGATTTGTCTGAACCCGCTGCGGATGCCCGATTATGTTTTTTTCTTTGTTTTCATGGACGAAAAATAATTAAAATATTTAAAAAAAATTAATACAGCTTATCACCAAAGAGACTTCTCTAACAAACCTACAGGACAAAGGGATGTTCGGGTTGAAAACTTAAATTGGATGGGTTGAGGCAATCATGCAAACATAAACATCAAGCGAACGGGGGTTCTCGAATCCTATGAAATCCATTTTTTTGCGAAATCAATATCCAATCTTCAAACCACTTTAAAAAAACAAGCAAAAGAAAAAAAGCGACATCTAGCGACTTTCTAGTTTCACTTGCACCGCTTGCGAATTACACACTCTGATTTTTTTACATTAACACCACACAGGAAGCCCAGAGAAAAATAAATCCCCTCAAGGCCTATGTCATCTTTGGGGATGCTGTGTGTTTAAGAATGTAAAGAGAGAAAGTTCTGGGATGGAAAAGTGGGTGGTGGTATAGTGGGTAGGAATCTGGGAGCTAGTGTGTCCAGGAGTGAAGGACGTTTGAATACTCCGCCACTCCTTCCACAACTTTCTACAGCTCTATGGAACCTTCTAGAACTTACCGGAAGACTGTTCTAGAAATTTCAAGAGGGCGAAACTTTCAGCCCTTATTCCCTAGGGGGGATAGAGATCTACCACACCATATAACTCCCTTGATCGAACTGGGACTCGTTTCTGAGTTTTTGCGAGCTGCACGTTTTTTTGGTCTTTCTTTTATAATATATGCCATATTCAAATAAATAAAATGTTACTCCTTACATGTCCTTTCCCGTGCGTTCCCCTCCAGCGTTCCACTTCCACCTTCCCCACCACCGCTCTCCCGCTCCCCCGTCCCGCCAACCCCCTCTCCTCCTCCTCTTGACTCCTCTCCCGCCCGGCCCGTAGCCGAAACTTTTTTCTAAAACTAACAATTTTAAACTCGTGATATCTTTCTAATTAAATATCCGAATTGAAAAATTCAAAAAGTTAAATAAAGGTATTGAAGCTGTCTTGAATATGAACTAATTTATTTTGACAAGGATTAAAACAAAGATACAAATAAAGAGCCTTTTCAAGCGGTGACATTTAAATTAAATTTAAAAAAAAAGAATACTTATTGCGGCATAACCATAATAGTTAGACATATGCTGTTGCAACTTTTTTATGGATAATGATGTGTTCTATAAAGTCGTCGTACATTATTGTATTCTATCATCAATAGTTTTCGCAGCGCACGCGATTTAAAGAATATTTTAGGTAATTTTTTTACACCCTGAGTTACATTATTGAAGTTTTAGTAAGGATGCCTATTTTTTTTTTAAAAATATAATATAGCCTATGTCACCCAGGGATAGTGTAGCTTCCCAACAGCGAAAGAATTTTTCAAATCGGTTCAGAAGTTTCGGAGCCTATTCGATGCAAACAAACACACAAACAAACAAACAAATATTACCTCTTTATATAGTGTAGTAGAAATAGAAATTAAATTTTTAAAATAAAAGAATACTTATTGCGGCATAACCATAATAGTTAGACATATGCTGTTGCAACTTTTTTGTGGATAATGATGTGTTCTATAAAGTCGTAGTACATTATTTTATTCTATCATCAATAGTTTTCGCAGCGCACGCGATTTAAAGAATATTTTAGGTAATTTTTTTACACCCTGAGTTACATTATTGAAGTTTTAGTAAGGATGCCTATTTTTTTTTAAATATAATATAGCCTATGTCACCCAGTGATAGTGTAGCTTCCCAACAGCGAAAGAATTTTTCAAATCGGTTCAGTAGTTTCGGAGCCTATTCGATGCAAACAAACACACAAACAAACAAACAAATATTACCTCTTTATATAGTGTAGTAGAAGTGTAGTAGATAGTAGACAATAGACTAATAGTAATAATATTATTGAATATATGAAAAGAAAAAATGTACAGCCTTAATTCTAGAGGGATGTCGCATTACCGCTGATGGCGTATAAGCTTCTGAGTGATTTCTAGACTTTTTGGCTGAAACACGAGGCCGCCAACACAGGCTTCCAATTCTTCCCAGGTGCAGAACTAGCTTATTACTGCTGATGCCCCTAGGACTAGGAAGATATTTGAGATTAATTAACTGCCTCGCAGAAAATCTGGTTATTTTCCACACGTACCCCACTGGATGATTTTGGTGATTTGGTGGAATTCTGGATGAACCCGGTTGAATTTGGCAGCCACCTCTGGTCTGGAGCCCCAAAATAGCTATTTAAAAAATTCACTGATTCTGTTCAGAAACGGTCGCTCCGTTTGATAGTATCTTAACAAATGGATTGCAATCTTTAGTGGACAGGTATCGGGTGGGAAAGCTGTCCTTGTTCTGCTGGTATTTCAATGAAAGATACTCCGAGGAATTAGCGTCGTTGATTCCTTCAGCCCGGTGCAATTTGTCACACGCGAACGGGTCGCTTCTACTACTCGTTCAATGGTTCAACAGCTCGGCTGTGGACCGAATTGCCGGCCTCTGTGTTTTCTCCCTCCTACGACGCGGGTCCCTCCAAGGCTCAGGTTCAATCCTTCCTTTCCACAAAAATACACTCCACATAGCATCCCCAAAGATGACATAGGCCTTGAAGGAAATTATTTTCTTCTTTACCTCATGTGTGGAGTTAATGTTTTAAAAAATGTCCTTTAACAAATTAATCTACCTGCCATGTCATTGCAATCTTATACATTTTTCTAGGAATCTGTTCAGAGCTTAGAATTAGGAAGAAATTATTTATCCTAAGGTTCAGAGTTTATTAGTCAGACATCTCCGAAAAATGTTAATTGTGCATTTAACATGTAAAAGTGTACCTTCTATCTCATAGGTTCTCAACCTTATTTTGCCCACCGCCCACTTTCTGAATATTTTTTTTTCTAGCGTCCCCCAATTGTTTTTACTTACCATCTGTCGCGAATCTGAAACAGCTATTGACACGATTATATTAACCACAACTGGGGGAGGGGGGTACCGGGTTGCTACCTCCTTCCTTCTTGTATACATGATAAAGTGTCAATTTTTAATAATAATAATAATACAATATATGAATGGAGTGTGTGTTTTTTTTTTGTCTTTTTTAGATATTTTTTTTACCTACCTACGCCCCCACTATGCCATCTCAACGCCCCCTAGTTTTCGCTGGGTCTTCTACCGCCCCCACGCTTACAAGGGGACGTTATCGCCACGTTGAGAACCTACGCTCTATCTGGTACAATACTGAGATTACTCATAACCTCCACCAAATCAATTATAATATACAAAAATTTGTAGAAAATAAACAAAATGTTTGTGAGGTTTTCTGGGTTACTGGGTTTTGGTGTTATTTTGTAGCAGTAGTGTAAAACATTGACAGGTTTAAATACTCGTAATATTTGATTTATGGTGAGCATTCGAATATTGTTTTTCTCAATATCTAAAAACTTAATTTTTGGAGATGTTCGACTAATCAACGATCGATGAGATCAGGAAATGTTCTCTGGACTCATATGCCATTTAAATATAATTTGCTTCTAGTGCTAATTATATCGAATATATGCGTAATATCATATGGGTTGAATACATGTTGGTTGAATAATAGATGATGAGTCTATTTTATCACACGATCGCGATTTGTGGTAGAACGCTAAAAATAAAACCTGTAGTAATATAATTGATTGAGCGTAGTGAAGTCCCGTTGTAACTCTACCGTATTGAATTTCGTCTGTTTTTAAATTTGTTTGTACCTTCCGTTTTAGATTACAGATAATTGCCATTTTGATGATAAAGTAAAGACTCTTTTTTCGTATATGAAATTGTCGTATTTATTTGGACTTTCTTATTCGCATTTTTTCAATATTATGGTACCTACCTGCCTACCTGAAGAAAGTTTGAAAAAATAATTGTCATTTAGATATGTCGTTTCTTTGGACAAATTGTATAATTCATTATTAGATTTTTTTTTAAATGTTACATAAAATACATGGTTTATAACTAAATAGGTAGTTACTTATAAATCTTATGACTTCAAAGGAAATTTTGGTATTGATTTTTAAAAGGGATAATTAGAAACATACTTTTTTGGGCGTGAAATTTACAGTTCACAGAAATAGTTTATATTATTATATGATAGATTCATTTTGTATATATTTATTTTTTAAATGTGAATACCGCCCAAGAATTCTAACTGATTCCAACCGTTTGGAGCCAGAAGGATTATGTCTTCTTCAATCGGGTAAGTTGTGAGGTCGAGGGTAGTGGGAAGCGGACCGAGATGGGAAAGAGCGTACTGCAGATAACATGACACTTTGAACATATCAACAAGTCGTCTTTGGGGATGCTGTGCGGAAGGTCTTTTTAAATAAAGGAAGGAGAGGAAATTCTGGGAAGGAAAAGGGTATGAGCTGTGGATAAGAATCCGGAGAACAATGTGTCCAGGAGTGACGGACGTCAACATTCACAAATTACAACACCACAGGTAGTATCATCAGAAAACGGCTTTATATAGGTTAAATATTTTTTTTATATATACATGTACATACTTATAGGTTTTATTTATGCTAGGTTTTTACAGATGCTCTCACTTACAGACGTATTACGTTCTGATAGTTTGTTGCTTATGCACAGAGATGATTGTCGTGTGACAGCTGTTTGCAACGGACTTTAAAGCCATTATCAAACTAACCACAAAAACATTAATTTAACATTATGAACTATCATGCACGATAATTCATATTCCTGGTTAAACTTCGTACAAATTTGCTTTAAAAATTATTGAAGCTGTCACTAACAAAACAATTATGTACATTATTATTCCTAGTAACACTTCTACGTACAAATAATTGAAGTTGTTACTAACACATACTATAAATAATTTATCTACACATTGTTAACAGTTGATGGTCAACTTCATAAAAACATAGCACATAAAAAAGTCGTGATTAGCGATAATTATTATTAAGTAGGACATGGCGATTATGTTATACCTAGGTACAGGCAAATCATTTAAAAAAACGCATGTTTGAATGTAATTTATGCACGCCGTCAGTGGTTCATATTTCAATTAGGTTCGAAATAGTTTTCCAACATCCGCCCGCAGTCCCCCTTTTAGTCCTACCATATAGTACACCACTACACAAGCAAAAATCTCTTCAAAAGATACTACTACACCGTCCAGCGAACGCAAGCGTTTCGCGCCGGTCAGCTGTTGTAGATTTGCAGGCTGAGTGCACTACAAACTACATACAATCTACACGCGAGTGGTGAACCAGGCCTTGAAGCGTGTGGCTACCGTTCTGCCGTGAGAATCCTCGGGCAGGATGTACGCGTGGTCTTTTTTCTGCAAAAGCTTTTCCGCCCCCCACCCATTGGCGCCCAACGCGCCCCTCCTCGCGGTCATAGATCAAATTGAAGCGATCGATTGCCGGCTTGAATTGCGCGGGAACTTTTTATTTGACGTTTTACCGCGATAGCAATCACCTGTTTAAAACGTCTTGATCGTGTTGCGCACCTATGAACAACATATAAGTGATACATTTAATATAAAACCCATAGAAGTGTCGAAAAAAATTAGGAAAATAGAAGATAACTTACATAGCGAATGTGCTGGTTCTTTTATATAAGATACGTCATTGTCATTAGCAAGCCATTAAAAAACGTTAACGAATTTATAACCGGGTTTTTCTGCATTCCTAAGATGATTAGTGGATTCTCAAGATTGCAATATTCGTCATTGCAGAATTAAATGCAATGCTAAATATAAAAACAGCTGATTGCTCTTTTTAATTAGGCATATCCTAAAAGTGACTGAACTGTGAAACTGAAATCTATTGCATTACTTAATAATAAAGAAATCTCGAGAAAATGCCTCTGGCCCGGCATTGGCGTTGTTGCTGAAAGTTTTGTAATATATATATTTTTAATACTAGATTTGCTCCAAAAAGTGCCGAAATTTGTTCAACTCGAAGGCAAATAATTGATTAAAGTAAATAAAATGGTCAACCTATTTACAGCAGCTATTTGCCAAATCTCAACTGTTTTATTGGGTAAGTTTCTAGTATGTACATAAAATATTTATAATCTTTAAATATTTTCTTCAAAATAAATATTTTCTTTAGCTGTAGAATGAAATGTATTGTATTGTAGAATGACAATCTTTTTATCAACATTGAGTAACATTTTTTATCGTTTTGTAATGTTTCAACCATTCATAATATTACATTTGCAAAGTAACACTGTTTCTTTAATAAAAAGTACAAATATAGTTTTATATTTTTATTAATTTGGCCTTCACTCTTGAACAATAGATTTAAAACAAGTTAAAAGAAATTCGAAATGGTTATATTTGAAGGTTACTTTCATGAATTCCTGTATGTTTAAAAAAAATGAATGATGTTAGGGGGGAAAAGATTATATTTTGAAATGGGAAGGGAAATTCGGTCTAAATTTAAAAAAGTAATATCTCAAAAAAGAATTTTTCGGAAAATTGTCGTTAATTGTTATGTCAAAAAGATAGTTGAACAGCTTAATAAATAAATAGCAATGAATTGCAGAAACTTTTTTTTCCCGGAAAATTCAATTAAAATAATATGAATTAACAAATTGCAAGAACAAATTTACAAACCTTTCGGGGACGTCTGTATTCCAGATATTTGAGTTAACTCGTTCGCTAATTTATATTAGTTAGATCACTACGCTCTATGTACAGATAAGATTGTAATAAATCTACATAATATAGGCAAGTATGACTGTTATTCTTTACACATAATATCGATTTTAAACAGTGAAAGAAGACAGTGTAAGTAAGGAATTTAGGGCAAAATTAAATTCGTAATAAATAAAGTAAATTAGTTTTAGTTGAAATTAGTATTATATGCGTTATATACCCGACGTTTCATATTTTTTCGATTTATTTTTAGAAGAACTTTTTTGATGATATTTTCATAAACAAACAAAAAAATATCGTTTTTAATTTCATCCTCTTTCCATAAAAGATAATCTTTAGGCCCCTGAAATTGGTACTAAATTAAGCACCTATACATAAGTATCGATTAACTTCCAACATGACTAAAATATTTTTTAATTGGTTCTTTCTTTAGCTAAGTTAATTAATTTAATAATGATAACAGCAATTTGTTATAATCTCACCCTATTTTCAAGAGTGTTCTTCCTTCTTGTCTTCGGTTGATTATGCTATTGATTAGTTGTTGTTAATTTCTTTTGGTTAAATACCTGTCTTTAGTCTGCATTTCAAGACTTAAAAATTTTGCAATTTGCAATTCTAATAAATTGAATTGACGCTTCAATGAATGTTGCGAAACTAAATATGTTGCAAATTATAACTAGTACTGATAAAGATATCTTTGTAAATAAACAAGCAAAAAATAAATGCACCAGTAAACATGGGATATCAAACTACTATTAGGTATCTCATGTTTGATCAAAATCAATAAAAATTAACGTGAAACTTGATGTATTTAGATAATGTATAACCATGTATTCATATAAACCAAATAGTTGTTTTTTCAATTTTCTGTACAAAAGTTGCGATTAAAAAACATCTTTTATGTTAAGTCGGTGTTGCCAGATGCATAATTTTTACCATGTTTTCGTGGTTTTTTTAGTTATTTATACGTCCATGAATTTTTACCAGTCACCAAAAACTTGTACTTTTTAGTGAGATACGATATTTAGCTACTTGAATTCAAGCAAGGCCGTTCTTAAACTTCGGTACGGGTTCATGTGTTCACAATGCCTCTTTATCTAATTATTGTCTTTGTCAATACATCATTAATATTATATCAAGTAACTATAAATAGGTAATCTGCACTAACTACTGTAAAATGCAGAAAAAATCAAATATTGGATTTCGGAGAAAATTTCTTCTTCCTCATCTCATGGATCTGAAGAAACTTGTTTTTCTAAAGATACTTATTTTTTTATAATAACTATTTAATTTAAAACGGAGTTTTACAAATTTAACTTGATAACAGTAAAAAAATAAAAACACCTTTGTATTTTTATTTTATATTTTGTCCTATTAAAAGTAAAATTATAAAATCAATAAACCATTAGGTATACATAATTTACTTAGATACCACTGTTGTTTTCTTATTTAAATTCTCAATAAAAACTTACGAAAAACATGTTTTTTTATCCTTCAAACATGGGAAAACATGTTTTTACCCCCGAAACAAGTTTTTTTGGGACATGGTATGACAGACATGGTATAACTAAACAAAAGGGTACAAAACTTATGAAAAACGCGAAAATCGGGAAAATACCTCTTTCGGGCGGACGACGTGTCACAACTTTCAATGTTTGCGATATTTATATGTATAATATACTCGTATTTGTTTGTACAGCGCCCTTGAGGTGATTTTTCACGAAAACGGCTCTATATGAATTATCAAAATATTATTTTTATTTATTTATTTATTTATTTAATACATGAAAAATTTATATATTGTTATTATTTAAATGATATACTCGTAGGTCGGGGAGGCTTGCTTGATGTCACATTAAAAAGTCGAGGGGCTTGCAAAGAACTTATATCGGATGATATTTTGTAGGTACCTACTATTCCATATTTTACTTTCCATTTTACAATTTTTTTAAACGAGAAAGTAAAGCGGCTTTTTTATTTATTTAAAAAATGTTAAGTGTTACATCGATAAATCCTTTCGCCTACAAAAAAGAGAGAAAAAATTGATCTCGAAAATCGTAAACTGCAAAAAGGCTCCACAGACGCATCTTAAGTAGGTATTCGGTATAAATAGAAATAGTCTCTAAATAATTTTACAATGTTGTTATAAAGCCTGTAACTGTTGTAATGCCTGCCTGTAAGTAATGTAGATTGGCACCATGGAAGTAAAACGCTATGGAAAGGCAATAGAGCCCATTTTCCGTACTAGAAAATGAAGCACATTTTGAATGTACCTTATAGTTTAGCTCCGCCCTCAGCACCTGTTTTCATGATAACGCGGTACTTGGGTAAAGGACCGCATTTGGAAATTTTATGAAATGAATTTTGGCTACATTGTAATTTTTTACAACAGCCGAGAGGTCTCTCGTTAATGTCTAGATAATAAGAAAGTCTAGCATATATGTATACCCATATAAAGTTTATTCATGTTATTAAAAAGTAGATACATATTATAACAAATCGTTGTAAATGTATGTTTCGCTGTTTTTCAGTAATATATGCTTTTAATCGCCATGGTTTGAACTATTAGCTGGTGAATAGGGGAGGAGCATTTACGTAATAAATAAGTGGTAGGTTATGAAAATAGTATTTTATCAATTATGAACTATATAATAATATTATAAGACCAATAGTAGGATATATTAATTAAGTATAATAAAACCAGTCTATACTTTAATAAATAAAAAATAATAGTTAATTTCAATAATGCTAACGAAATTTTTAAACATTAAAATTTTATTAATAAGTTTCACGAGTTTAACTAAAGAGTTTCACCAAGAAAGTAAGATGTTATTTTAGATTTTCACAGCCAAAAATTATTTTCTTATTATTTTAGTTGTTTATTTTTGGCGTGTTACGCCGTGTTGCGCAGCCTCCTTCTTTATCCAACGTTGCCCTTTTTTAGCCAGAGTTTTAAGCTATGGAGATGGCACACATTATGTCAGACTTGTAGATGGCCCACATCTGCCTTGATGATGGACACTTTAAAAGTTAATTTATTAAAAAAAAAACAAAGACATTGCACAATTGCAAATTGACATTTTTTAATGCGTTGCACACTTGTACTGCTTTTATACATTATTAGGAACATTACAATTATAAAACTTTATATATGTTAACTAATTCGGCTCTGGACACCTTCGGTTAAATACTGTAATAATAAGTGTGTGTAATAACGTTCGAATAAATGTTTTTAAATGTATACCTACGCTAAAATAATTAAGGAAATGTATTAAAAATACCCGATTGTTTAACGAAATACCACTATATGATTTAGATTTTTCATTGCGTTTCTTGGAACTCGAAATCAATGAACACAAAACCATTTTCACACAACTTCAAATTCAGACTGCCATTCCATAAACTCTTACCTCAACGGTTGGCTCCTACTTTTTCTGAAAATTGAATTTCGTGGAAATCAGATTTTTTTCCATCAAGTGGATTTTATTATGCAAGTATCTGGTAAAGTAAATTGCATTACCTACATTAGGGAATGTTTCTTATATGAATGTCATATTATATTTTAAATACCTATATCCGCTAACAGCTTTGTATTTTATTTTAAATTGGTCTTTGCATTGTATTTTAATATAGGAATATAACAAAATTGTACGTTAATACGAATACACACATATATAAATTTATAAATTTTTAGATAGTAACTAGTTTCTAAACATTGCTGTACAAATTTCAGTTTGCTTAGCTAATTTTGAATAACTACTGTTTACTGGCGTCATAACGTACATATATGAACACGATGATCGGTAAATAATTTGGCATACTTTGCTTTTAGTCTAGTGTTTTTTTTTCTTCATTATCTTTATGTCAAAATGTGTCAGTACTCATTTATCGTATTCCAATCAGCCGAGCGATTCTATATCATTTGTGAGATCGAGATTGATAAAGGACGAGATCCCCTGTCAGATTTGTGTGATTTTAACGGCAGTTATTTGCATTTTCTATGGGCCGATGTCATATTTCAACTGTGAGCTGTCGTATATTTTAGTTTAGATTGAAAATCTGACATCGGCCCATAGAAAAAGCAAATAACAGCCATAGAAAATCAAACAAATCTGACAGGAGATCTCGCCCTTTATCAATCTCGATCTCACAAAAGATATAGAATCGCTCGGCTGATTGGAATACGATAAATGAGTACTGACACATTTTGACATAAAGATAATGAAGAAAAAAAAACACTAGACTAAAAGCAAAGTATGCCAAATTATTTACCGATCATCGTGTTCATATATGTACGTTATGACGCCAGTAAACAGTAGTTATTCAAAATTAGCTAAGCAAACTGAAATTTGTAGAGCAATGTTCAGAAACTAGTTACTATCTTTAATTAGAAAAAAATAACAGAATTAAGTATTTTTTAATTTATTTTACGACAGATCAATCGTCCCTTTACAGTAAGTACCTACTAGATTTCTTATTTAAAATACTTACTTAATATTTTTTGGGAAGATATACATATATACATTTTTTTAATGTTTATAAAGAGCAATTAAATACAAGGGTTATTTCACCATCCTCTTGAAAGCTTGTCCATAGAATCACGTATATTAATAAATAAGCAAATAAATACTTGCATAGGAAGAAAACTCGGCTAAATTATTCGATATTATTTACCCACTTTTCCATAGAATAAGGTACCTATAACATAGGTATAATATAGGTACCTATAACACTAGAAGTGCCTTCCATACCTTGAATGGAAACAAATGTTCCATTTAGCCCAACCCCCAGCGTTCCATCTCACTTACACCTGAAATCGTAGATCTCCTCCCAATTTGAAACCAAAATTTCGTACAAATAATATGTAGGTAATAAAATAACACAATATATTGTAATAACGTAATATGTAAAATCATAATATGTCGATAATAATACTGTGTTCGTATGCATTATTTTAATACATTAGGTTCTCATTTTATTATTATTAGTAATCGTGTATGTGGGGACTACTACTTCTTATTACCTTCACCGATTTATATTTATATGGGTACCTATGTCTTTATTATATCTTAGAACAACTTGCTAGTCTTCGTCGTCATTCTCCCGTATGGTCTAGTGGCTAGGATAGCTGGCTTTCACCCAGCAGGCTCGGGTTCGATTCCCGGTACGGGAAAATACCGTTAGGTGTTTTTTTTCCTTTTTTTTTAATAACTTCTATGTATTTTTTAAATAAATATTTCCATTAAAAACTTTTTTTTTTAAATAAATTCTGTTTATTTTTTAAACAAATAATATGTCTACGAAATAACCACAATAATTTATTTATTATCGTAAAATAACGTACGAGGATTTACCTTTTTCTGCTGCCTGTCAGAAAGTGGCGTTAGTCTTAGGTACCTACCTCCCATTTTTAGGATACTTAAGTAGGAGTAGAGTATGTACACAAAATGAAATGTTATGATATTATTATTCAGGAAACAAAAGTAGCGCCGAGACATTTTATGGTTTTTAATTTTCGTTGTTAAATTAGCATTTTTATTTTAAATTAAATAATTCACGTCTTCTCAAGGCCTTATTCTCGCATAGTTATGGCAAATTTCTAGTAAAAAAGAGCAAACACATATTTTTTTATTGACAGTTTGTTTTGTTTACCTACTTACCTGAAATGTTAGGTTGGGAGCCGAGGTTATGAAAAATCATTATTTACTTCATTTGATTTTTATCGTAAAAACTACTCGCATGATATTTTTTTAATTAATCGATTATTTTCATTATTATCTCACAATGTGAATATAAATAGGTATAATTAAAATTATCATAACAGGTGGTCGGGGGTATCTACTTGTTATATGACCTTCCGGTTATTTTCCCAAAAAAAAAATTAAAATTATAAGTTGTACCTATGATGTAAATTTTATTTTATGTGTTTGCAATTTTTTATTCCCGCCTTCAAACGTAAATACATATTATTATATCCTTATGTTTATTGCATACAGGAAATAATTCAAAAATACCAATAATCGAAATAATTTAATAAAATTATAGTTTTTTTAATGACGTATTTGGCGGTATTTATGTAAACGTTTAAATAAATGTTTTTAGCAAATATTTAAGGAAAATTGATAGTTGGATATTATACAGGAAATAAAGCTAAAATAAATTTTAAAAATTATGTTAAATTACAAATATTATACATAATTTTAAATAAAGTTTCTTGGTAAGTTTATGGTGATGGATTATTATTGTTTACATTTTTTATTCCATCCAACATTAAAAGTTACTAATTTATTTTGAACTTTTACTGTGACCAGGGGCGTTCCGTGACTTTTAAAAAATATATCTTGGAAAAAATTTAATATTATTTTATAAAAGAAGTGCCTTGATGATATAATATGTTTCTTTTACAATAGTTTGTGCAAATGACAAACATTGTGACACTGATACTCCACAACATTGATATAGGTATATACACCTCTATGCTCCACAACTTTTTAGGCAGCATCGCGTTCATTGGTCAAAATATTGTACATATATTTTCGTATCAGTGATCAATGAACCGGTGTATGCAATTTTTATCCATAAGTTGTTTTTAATTGTTTGTCTAGCTTGTAGTCTTTCTAGATTTTAGGCATGTATGGTAAGTTTGTACAGCGCCCTTGAGGTGATTTTTCACAAAAACGGCGCTATATAAATCGTCCAAATATTATTATTATTATCAAGCACACACCCACTTTTCATCAAACCTGTGATGCATTTGCTCAACGACAATGCGGTATTTTCACAAACTACGAATACCGCTAAAACATGTGGAAAATTTAAAGTTTATTTTCCTGATTCTAAAAATGTATTAAAAATGTGTAATTTTCTTTCATCATTTTCGATTTGAAATACCGTATATTCAGAAACAGTTCCGACTGGCTACAACGTCATTATGACAGAAACCGCCACTGGCTGCTAAAATGCTGGAAGCAGACGCTTCACTCGAGTGTATGTTCGTTTTTGTTTTATTCCGCGATTACACGGCGCTACAAAAATGGGTGAATGTTTATTCCTTCTAAAATGTCATCGAACGAAGTCGTGCGCGTTGGAGTTCGTTTGATTTATGATAATTTGATCAAAGAATTGACTAAAAAGAAGCAAAGAAAACGCCGAAGGTGGTGGGTGATTTTAAGGAGAAACGTGTTGGGAGCTTCAGATACATTGTTGAGAGAATTAGGGTGTATTTCACAATCTTCTTCATAGGTTATCCATGCGATAACGTACATTTTCGTTTAATTTATTTATTTGTGAGTATATCTTAGTTTACTTTACGGTACTTGTACCCACGAATAGTGGCTATATATTGGATAAGTTTAGCCGATTTTTTTTTGTGTTGTATTTATTTATTTATTTGTTAAGGGGATTTCTTACTTTTTATAACTCATTATATTTTATAACTTTTTATAATTTATTTTTAAAACGTTGTTCCTTTTAAAGATATCTTATATTTCTATACTTTACGTTTTACTATATTATTTTTACATTTAACTTTTATTTTTACCTATTACATAAAACTTTACACTTTGTACACTTTACTTTGTATTTTATATATACTTTATATGTATATGTTAATTATTTTCAAATTTTTGTTGTAGATACTATTTATAAGTTAACTATGTTAATGGCACATGTTGTGACGTGTATTTAAAAAAAAAAAAAAAACATAATTAAAAATTCGGTGTATGTTTCAAGAATTTTGTGGTTAACATTTATATTTGAATGTATATCGTATTGTTTTCTCTTTCTAATACCACATTTAGTTAAGATCACATTTCTCACCATGATAGTAAGGGAGATACAACGATTTCTATGAGACGTGTTCCCAAAATCAAACAAATTAGTTGAACGAATACCATTTTGACGTTTTGCGTGCGACGTGATGACGTCATCTCAGTTAAGGACGCGAGACGGAATGATCGAGCGTTCACTCCATATTCAGACATTTCATTTTGATTTCATTCCACGTGCTAGTGAAGGATGCCGAATGCCAATATCCAACATTGTCTGATCGGCTCACTAACGAATTCATTCTGCAATTTAGTTACATTTCTTTTCAAACGTTTCATTCCTAGTGAAAGAGGCGGAATGAAAGACAGAAATTAAAGAAAAGTGAACCGTCTGATTCTCGCGGCTGGCACAACGTCACCGCTGGCGAATTCACAAACTACCGTCTCTTTTTCGTTATTTGTTTTTAGGGTGTTATGCCGGCAGATGTCCGGCAGATGTCGGCACGGAACCGCTCGTGTGGTGATCTTCTCGCGTATGTTTGGGGGCGGTGCCTGGAACGTTTTGGTGAGACCCAAACGGTTGCACTGGGCATTTACAAGGCCTTTGACCGGATTTGGCACCGAGGGCTTGTCAACAAACTGCCTTCTGACGGACTTCCCGCATCCTTGTGTACGTGACACAGGCGGTTGCTGACGGTTTCACCTCTTCCTCGCATTCGATAAATGTTGGCGTCCCACAGGGATCGGTTCTGTCTCCGACTTTGTTTCTGTTGCACATCAATGACCTCTTGTCATGTGCACCGATTCATTGTTACGCGGATGACAGTACAGTCCATGATAGCTTTTTGTTTGACAAGCCTCCAAAGGGCATACAAACCTCAATAGCTCGGAGGGCTTTGAACTTTGAAGGAAAGAATGGACGGTTACCTCGAGAGTGTTTTCTCCTGGGGTAAGAATAACCTCGTCGAATTTAATGTTTCAAAGACCCAATCATGTCTGATAACGTCTAAAAGGGATCGAAATGAAAATCTAGTCTCCTTCAACGGAAGCAATCTTCCGAACAGGACCTCCATCGGTATGCTTGGTTTAACTCTAAGTGACCAGCTCAGGTACAGGGGCTCCATCGAAACCAGAGTTAAGTTATCCTCTCAGAAACTGGGCATACTGTACAGGGCCCGCAGATACATTAATAGTACACAACTGCTAACCCTGTACAAATTACAAGTGCGCCCCACGGTTGAATTTGGCAGCCACCTCTGGTCTGGAGCTCCAAAATACCTTAAAAAAACCTTGACTCTGTGCAGAAACGGGCGGTCCGTTTGATAGATTCTCCTAAACAAACGGATTGCAATCTTTAGAGCACAGGCGTCAGGTGGGAATGCTGTCCGTGTTCTACCGGTATTACAATGGAAGACGCTCCGAGGAACTAGCGTTATTGATTCCCTCGGAACCGGTGCATAGTTGGGAAACACGCTAAACACGCGCCCATCATTTTTGTACTTTTGTACACGGTTGACATTAGTCACATGAGATCCGGTAGTTTCTACGACTCGTTCTTGAGTTCAACAGCTCGGCTGTGGAACGATTTGCCGTCTTCTGTGTTTCCTCCCTCCTACAACATGGTTCTCTTCAAGACAAATGTTCACTCCTTTCTTTCCTCAAAAAGAGCCTCCACACAGCATCTTCAAAGATGACCTTGAGGGAAATTATTTTCCTCAGCGCCTCCTGTGTAAAGTTAATGTAAAAAAAATCCTGATGATGGACACTGTATCTTCTTCTTCAATGATACACTTATAATTATTATAAAGTAGCGTTTTACCGGGCCAAATAAGCCCCTGCTTTTTCAAAATGGAGAAACAAGTTGTTGTTTTACGTTTTAATTAAAAGAGAAAATATGTGATAATAAATGACGGGAATGACTATTGGGGGTTGATTGGGCTTGTTTGATTTGCTGATTTGTTTGGGTTTTTTTAAATGAGTCAGTGTGTGCATTCCGCACACACGCTTGGTTTGTCTGGTAATAATTTGCTAATCCAGCCTATCTGGTAATCTGTGGTCAATCTGGCTAATAACTTATTCAGGAGGTTCCACAAAACGATGTGATTTATATTGTTAATTCGCTCGGAAAATTTCCTGGTAGATACTGAATCTCAGCGGCAAACTCAAATTATACGTGAGAGTGATTCAAATTACCTGTTTATTGTCGCCGGGGAGTTAATATAAGCAAAGTACAAAATTATGTATATTTGATCACTTGATTCCGCAAAATTTTGATTGTGTTTTAAGCACGCATTTTTTTATATGAAGAGACAAAAGCATTTTTGAAACTATGAGCTAATTACAAGGACACATTGTATATGTTTTATACACATCTATCTATGTTTTATAATAATGCTATTATTATGTTCCTTTTTACGTAAATACAAATATTATCAATGGCTTTACAATGTTCTCGCGCCTATGAAAAGAAATAAACTTTTTTTTAATCGGTTTTACAAAGAGTTTTGAAATGTACATCATATCATTAAAAAATATATAATATCATTATATCATATCATTATAAAACAAAGTCGGCTTAGGTACACTATTTATAACTCGAGAACGGCAGCGCCGATTTTGATGATCTTTGATTTGTCTCCGCCCCGGATAACATAATAACTATTAAAACTCACAAAACTTAACGAAAAATAGTTATTAAGAAAATTCTATTCCCCATACATTTTGTTTGGAACGAATTTTCATATTTTGAAAGAGCTGCGGGAATGTTGTGATAAGTACCTACCTATAGGTAATATTGAGTAGTGAATGAGTTCCAAAAATTCAAAAACGTCAAATGTCAATGCGCAATGTTTTGTTTTGTTTTTATTCTTAAGCATATAATGCTGCCTCCCTTTCTTACACACTAAAAGTCAATAGTCGAAAATGAGATAAACGGTGAACGTATCCGTATGTCTCCACCCATCCAAAGGAAAAATACAATAATTATAATAAAAATCCCTCACACTTATAAAGAAAATGAAAAGCATTTTTTTTACATCAGCTCACACATGAGGCACCGAAGAAAATTATTTTCCTCAGGACCTATGTCATCTTAAGGGATGCTGTGTGGAGGATCTTTTTAAAGAAGGGAAGGATAGGGAGTTCTGGGAAGGAAAAAGGTATGAGGGGCGGGTAGGAATCTGGGGTCAGTGTGTCCGGGAGTGACGGACGTATGAATCCATCCCTCCAACTGCGATGCAAGGCGATGGGTCGAGAGAGTCCAGCTGGAAAGGTCAAAAGGCCTCCCTCAACCAGTCTCTCTCGATCTGGCCCGCCACGCAGCGTGTGGGCAGACGCATCCGCCGCCAACACCCGGACAAACGTCACCCTATGAACCCGGGCACCCCCGCTAAATCACCAAACGTAGCGAACCACTTGGGGTGACCTATGGGTGACGTATGACAGAGGTGTTGGTTATCCAATAAATGGTTTCCGGAGCGGCGGCACCCATACCCGCCTCCCAAATTCCCGTAAGTGGAAAAATAAGAAAATCACAAAAAATATGTATAAATCCGTACACAATGCCATATCTGATACTGACAAAAACAAAACACGGAAAGTTGCGCAGTGATGATTGCTTAATAGGCCACTTGCATCACATTTAAAAAAAAAATCCGGTTAAGGCAAATTTTCTAAGACATTCTGTATTTTTTATTTTTTTTAATCGTATTTTTGAAACCCTGGCGATTTTTTAAAAATTTCAATCCGAAAAATCAGACAGTTTTTTATAAACCGGAAATACGGGACATAATTTTATGTGTGCGAAAAAACGATAATTAAATAGCCGAAAATCATTTAAAAAAATAACGCTTTCCACACGAATAGCAATAAATTGTACGGGGTTCTCTTCGTAACATCTGTAAAAACACCGCCATCTTTATCAAAAAATTAAACCAAAGGATAAGTTCGCATAGAACAAACAATAAATCTAGTGAACGTTAAACGCAAATTCAAAAATTCGCCGGAAATCAAAGTGTTGCCATACAAAAAAAATGAATCAGTGTGGAATTTTACAAAATTAAGGGAACATAATCGGAGACGGGACATTTTCATGTAGTGACGTCACGAGCTCAAATAATGGATTTATTTATTTAAAAATAAGAAAAACTATACATTTCATAAAATTTTTACTAACATTTTCGTAATCTTAGTAAAAACATCTATCCACAGGATTTTTTCCAAGTCGTTATGAAATCCATGCAGGTAGCCTATTGTATAATTTTTAACAAACTTAATTTAATTCAACAGTTATTGATTCTGAGGCGGTAAGAAGTTCGTCGGGTCAGCTAGTTATAAATAAAATAGGGAAAATACCAGGAAATCCTTTCCGCGCCTTCGATGGAATATTCTCCTTGGAAATACCCAAGGGGAAAGGAGAATGCAATGATTGCTATGGGAATAAAATTGTCGTTTCTTCGGCGGGAAAAATAACTCGAGTATCTGCGGAAGAAAGTTCTCGTGGTTGTTGGAATTTTTTGTAAAGTCGCATATTCTTTGGTCCAATGTATTTTCTTTATTTATTTTAGGTACCTAAAATATTATTTTTCCTTTGCAGCATATGCTCCAATAAAAGTAAACATATTACCGAAAGGAGATTGTTTTAAATGCTGCCCCATTGATGATGACACGGATATGAGATATTTGCTATATACAAGGTAAAAAGAAGTTTATAAAAAAAATATAAAAAATAAAATCTGCATCGGCCGGGAATCGAACCCGGGCCGCCCGCGTGGCAGGCGAGCATTCTACCACTGAACCACCGATGCTACGACCAGTTTGGCGATTATTTTACATAAAATGAAAGCATTGCTGCTCATTTATCACTAGAAATTAAATAATTTACTTTCGATGTTTACAATAAATTATTTTGTTTTAGAGAAAATCCTGCTGTCGCAGAGCAAATATTTTCATATCGTGAACTGCCTAGCGATACAAAATTTAATTCGTCCCGGCCAACAGTAATTTACTTGCACGGGTTCACAGAGATTGCACCAGGACAGAGTGGCACTGATATAAGAAACGGTATGTTGAATTATTATTATTATTATTATGTACTTATATATATATATATATATTTTTTTTTTTTTTATTTATTTATTTATTTCAAGACTTGTTTTTACATTAAAAAAATGATAACATTTGCAAGGTTAAACAACAATATTTTTTTTTATTCTACTACTCCATAAGTTGAGCTCTGGGAGCTCGTGTTTATGGGAGGAGTATTTATTATTAATTATTATTTACGAAACATCAATTTAACATTTTTTTTTAATTTTTGTCCTATAAATTACATGTTTTATTTTAAAAAATACAAAGATTTCTCTCTTCCTGATAATTTATTTGGAATTACCGCCCTCTGGCGGCCTTTTCCATAGGAAGAAACCACTAAAGGTAAAAATGGTAGATGTGTTTATATAATAATAGGTACGGTATTTTGAAAACGGATTTTTATTAAGCTTTGGGGGAGGGGGGTATTTCGACTTATTTATTGTTTTAAAGTAAATTTATTTAATTCCATTATATATATTTAATCTTGGTATTGAATAAATAAACCGTTTTTGAACATTTCCGCTACTTTAATTAATTTCAAACAAGATATTACTTCCTAGAAAAGTAATCAACTCCTTCAGGTATAATATAATCTTATACTCTTCATATAATCATCAATGTTTCTTTGTTTGTCCGTTATACGGTCCCTAAACCATTCATCCGATTGCGATGAAACTTTGGTGAGTTGTTGTGCAGGTTTATATATATATATAGTGGTGAACTCTGGCAGTATGAAATTTGTACAAAAAATTTCAATAGGTAAAGCGAGCTAAGTTTGAAAACTGAATGTATGGAGCGCGGGTGGGGGGGTTCACGGGACGGGTGAAGCGGAGAGGAGAGAGGGAAGGCGGTAAGGGTGGAGGGGGAACGCATGAGGGGAAAGGGATGCAGGAGGTGAAAGGGAGGCGGAAGGGGAACGGGACGAATGGGAAAGGACACGCAGGCAAGAACACAATTTCTTTATTATGTGGCATTGGAACGCACGTCGGGAACTCGCTAGTAATAAATTAAAAATATAATATATACCTAAAATAAAATAAAAACACACTTTGTAATAGGTACACCACTTTTTATTTGAATTAATAAATGACAGCCAACCAGGTTTCGCTTAACTCAAGCTTCGTCAGGGCTTATTATAATTAACTAAAGATAATTAATTATATGCGAGTGAGTATATATGTGTGTTCCCAATTATGTCCGATGCGTGCGAACTGTGCCTAAATTTTTCTAAATAAGCAGTGTTAATTCCAAAGTCACCTCCCAGGTAAGTATTGTCCTGTTTATTTTCTGCCCGTACAGAGTATAAATAAAACAATTTATGAACATTTCTATGCAGCATCGCGTTCATTAGTCAAATCATTGATACATATAGTTTCGTACCAGTGATCGATGAACCGGTGGAGGCAATGTGTAGCCATAAGTTGTTATAATGGTTTGTCTAGTCTAGTGTCGTAGTTTGTAGTTGGAAGTAGGTACCTACCTACTCGTAGATTGTAGAAATATATTATAAGTTTGAACAGCGCCCTTGAAGTGATTTTTCACAAAAACGGCGCTATACAAATCATCCAAATAATATTATTAGTATTATAAGAAAATTGAACTGACGAAGCTTGAGTTAAGCAAAACCTGGATGGCTGTCATTTATTAATTCAAATAAAAAGTCTGTTCTTTCTGGTTGGCTGTCATTTATTAATTGAAATAAAAAGTCTGTTTTTTAATTTAATATATAAAGACACACCCCAAAGTATTTACCTCCTTCGATTTTTTTTTACTTATTTAATAAATAAACACCACTTGATTTTATACCGACGTTTCTGTTTAACCCGCCGAGTAATAATAACAGCTAATTTCCATAATTTATTTTTGTGCACCTCGCGGGCTCATTACAAAGCAATAAAAACATTTTTTACGTAGCTAATTTTCTTTTAATATGTTTTCTTTCCATATAAGTTCATGCAATGACTTCAATTCAGACTAACACCAAATACTGACACACTTTATCTGAAATATGTGTTAGGTACTTCGTACTTGTAACTTGTACACATTTGTTTAAAATATTGTATACCAGCTGGACCCCAATGCCATTCAAAGAAATAAATTAATTCCTTTCCTGTGCGTCCCAGTTCCTTTCCACTTTCCCCGCCTTCCCCCTCCCTCGTCTCTTCCCTCTCCGCGAACCCCACCTCCCCCGTTCCCCTTCCTCCTGCCTTTTCTCCCTGTCGCTAAAATATATGAAATACACACATTTTTTATTTATACTAATTTCTTAACGCCAGAGCTTACCATTATACATATATATAGCCTATATGTTATTCTAATGTATGAGTTATATTATTGTAAAGTTTCGTTAAAATCGATTTAGTAGTTTTTTCGTGAAAGAGTAACAAAGACACATACATTCATACAAACTTTCGCGTTTATAATATTATGTAGTAAGATAACATGTAACTTTGGTTATATACTATCAATATCGCCATATTTGAAGACCGTCACTCAGAATCGAAATATCGCTTGAAATGCTTTTAGCTGAGTTTAGTGACCATATCTGAATACCCAGATACTTTCCAACCATTCTCTTCCCTATTCCTCCTCCTCACTCCTATCAGCCTTTCAACAAACCCTAAATTGGGGATGCTTTAGTTCCATTGCCGCCATTCCTGGTTGCTTTTGCCGTATTCACATTGAAAGAAGTAAGTATGTTCAATGAATGTAGTTACAACGGGAATCATTATTGAGAATTCTTCAATAGTAGGAATTTGTATTGGTTATGAAAATAAAATCATTAAAGAATCACTGCTAATAAAGGGAGTAGGTAAATATAATGGTGATGGTGACCGGACAACTCAAAATTGTACAAATTCAAAACCTCCTTTGAAAAGATATTAAAAGTGATGGAAAAAATATATATAAAAATTTTTGTTAAATAGGTCACGTTAGGTTGGGTTATGGGCTATTTTAAATTATGTTTTTTTTCACAACTTTTAATCACTTTTCAAAGGGGTGTTGAAATTGCGTGATTCTGGGTTGTCATGGAACCAGATATAATATATGCCAATGCAAGATGACGAACAGTAAAGTTATGACGCATGTATTTTTTTCAGTGTAGCCTTCATGTTTAGCAGCGTTGACCTTTCAATGAAACTTATTTTCCCGATAAAAGCTTATAGGTTTTTCATTGGTTTCTTATTTTATCATTTACCTTTAAAATGAAGGAACAATTCGCTATTCTTTATCGTTTTTAAATCCCTCGTATTTACGAGTATATTCCTAGATTTTCCCATGGGAAGCTTTCCTTCGTACACGGCTTTCCGTGAGAGGGAAGGCATCATGTAGATACTCGTGTACTGCTGGTACTACGGTGTAGTATAATGTACATTGTAGCTTGTGGTTTAATTAATTGGATTTATGTTCACCGTTGCGGTGAGCATAATGCATAAGCTGCCATCTGAGCTAACCGTGGTATTTCATTGAAAGAAAATAGGTAAGTTTGTAAAGCTTTGAATTGGTTTGTAAGGTTAAAAAAAATCATTCACTTTGATCACAGATACAACCTAACTTTCTTTAAAGAATTTTTGCTATAAGGTTAGGTAGATAGTAGGTAAGTATCTACTGTTAATAATGTGTGAAATGTTGTAATTTGTAAAGTTTTCTTTTGGCTGATGGTATTATGAAATGCAAAACAAGTTCAGCATTTTACTGACCGCTAAATACCGGGACCCGGGACTGTTCAGAAAGTTTGGCAGGCGTCACGTCACAGCAGTCTTCTGCACTAAAATATCGTTTGAAGATAATAATTAAAACTATGCATAATTTAAATAGTAGCGGAAAATTTATTCATGAACAAACAAAATAAAATATCAGAATAAATAGATTAATGCCTGATTCCGTAATAAAAAAACGGTTCATTCATAATTATATAATAGTAGGTAATAAGCAAACGCCAATTTTGTATCGGAAAACTGAAAACGATATGCAACAACATTCCAGCTAGACAATTTCATACACTTGTGTACATATTATGACCATTACAAATCGTAACATAAATCGATTGTTTTCATTACACGGCGCTGAGTCAAAAAACACAATGTAAACGGTTTTCCTAAACGTGTATAATATTATAAAATTTACATACATATATGATTTAGCCGATTTGCATACAAGAGTTATTCGTGTTAAACTCAGGGTTGGTAAGTTAAACTTATTACAATTTCCACAACCGAAAGAAAAAGTTACATAGTGAGTAGTATACAATTGTTTAAAATTTAGTTTTCATTGTTTTAAACTAGCGCAGACCAGTGAAACACGGGGAAATTTAAAAAAAAAATGTTTAGAGAAATATAGAGTTTTAAAGTAAAGAGATATAAAAAATGCCACTGCTGAAAATTGAACCCCGATCAACTGCTTCGGAGGCAACTAAGCTGACCATTATATCGCCAACTATTTTATAATTCCTCCAATATTTTATTAATAATTCACTATAATACCTACGTACTGGAAATATAAATAGAATAAAGGGGGGTGTTCCACAGAATTTAAACACATCATCAAATTTAATACATAATATTTAAGTTTTGTGAAGGTCCTATTCAAGTTCTGTTATATTATCCAAGTACTACGACACATCATTGATGAAATAACATCAGAACCTGAATGGAACTTTCACAGAACTTGATTTTTTAACTTTGAAATTTAATAACTAATTAATTGTTCAAATTCTATGAAACAACCCTTCCTAGGTAAGAATAAGTAGGCTATTATTTATTTTTTAAGGTTACATAGGTACACACCACCGCACCGAAAGAATATTAATTCAATAATATTTTTGTTTTTAATTCCGTGATTATAAACAAAGTTATTTTTCTTCAAACAAAGCAAACTTCCACTTTCGTTGCTTAAAAAACCCAACACGTTCGTAAGCAATGTTTACTTCTTCAGGATTTACCTAAAACTAAAACTACCTGCTTCGCATACAATTACAACTACTTTTAATCGTAATCATAAGCAATGCTTACTTCTTCAGAATCTACTTAAAACTATTCGTATAACTAAAACTACTTTACTTATAACGTAAACCCTGAAGAAGTAAGCATTGCTAATGATATTTTTAAAGTTCCTACAACTAAGTGACATGTTTAAAACTACTTTACTTATAACGTAAACCCTGAAGAAGTAAGCATTGCTAATGATATTTTTAAAGTTCTTACAACTAAGTGACATATGTTTAAAACTACTTTACTTATAACGTAAACCCTGAAGAAGTAAGCATTGCTAATGATATTTTTAAAGTTCCTACAACTAAGTGACATATGTTTAAAACTACTTTACTTATAACGTAAACCCTGAAGAAGTAAGCATTGCTAATGATATTTTTAAAATTCCTACAACTACGTGACATATGTTTAAAACTACTTTACTAATAACGTAAACCCTGAAGAAGTAAGCATTGCTAATGATATTTTTAAAGTTCCTACAACTAAGTGACATATGTTTAATTAAAAAAATATGTATTTATTTCTTTAAAATGTAAATCCACAAAGCGAATATTTTCCACCAAAATATTTTTTTGGTGCAAAATTGCTAATCACAAATATAAAATGCTAAAGATAAAATGATCGTTTTGTTCCAGCCTACCTGTCCACAGGGGATTATAACGTTGTTCTGGTCGATTGGGGCGCTCTCATCGCATTGCCATGGTATGTTTACACATATTTTATTTATTTACATACTCCAAGCTCTTCACCGATCTACCACATTTATTCTACTATTTAGGTACATTTAAATATATGTATAAATGAATTTAGGTATGCTTGCACCCTTATGTTTCTCATGTGTAGCTAAACCGTTCATCCGATTGCGATGAAAATTTGGGGATTTAATTTGCTCATGCTCGCGATGGTTTCTATGTATAATAGTGAGCTCTCTCTCTGGTTTCAATCCTGGGATTGGTTTGCAGCAATTTCCTCTAATTTTCTCTTCCATTCTTCCCTGTCTTGTGCGGCTCTTTTGAATTCTGCATATGATGAGCAGCGCACGTCCACCAGCAGGTCGTCCAGGTACTCTCGGCGTGGGCGTCCCCTAGAGTTTGTCCCCTCGGTCATACCTTCCATTATGGTATTCAAGAGGCCTTCTTGTCGTATAACATGTCCGATCCATCTTGCACGCCTTTCGGACAAGGTCCTGAGCAGGTGCCTTCCTCCTTCGATACTTTTGAGAACTTCCTCATTTGTAATGTGGTCTCTCCAGGAAATTCCTAATAATCTTCTATAGGACCACATCTCAAAAGCCTCTAGTCTCCGTTTATCTCTTTAGGATAGGCACCATGTTTCGCAGCCGTACATCAACATACTCCACACATAGGTCTTGATGAGGAGTATTCGCAGTTTTAGGTCTATATTATTTGATTCAATTACTTTCGACCTTTTATTGAATGCAAGCCTAGCCTGGTGTATACGGCTGTCGACCTCGCTCTTAGACCGACCGTCCCATGTTATTTTGCTCCCGAGGTAGACAAACTCCTTGGTGTTCTTTAGTGGAACTCCTGCCATCTCTACTCTCATCTGGTGTTGCGTTAGGCCTACAGTCAGCAGCTTTGTTTTGTCTTTATTTATCTTCATGTTGTAGTTGTTTTGAAGAATGCTTTG
Organism: Limnephilus lunatus; assembly: GCA_917563855.2. Lineage (NCBI taxonomy): Eukaryota > Metazoa > Arthropoda > Insecta > Trichoptera > Limnephilidae > Limnephilus > Limnephilus lunatus. Next base: position 63,112,848 of record OU830597.1, on the reverse strand, counting down.
CATGGTTGTTAAGGCCTCTTGCAGTTCTTCTTCGTTTTCAGCAACCAAAGCAATATCGTCAGCAAACCTTATCATATCCACCTTTTGCCCGTGTATCTTTACACCTTTTCTGTGACTCATTCTCTCTCTCAAGTCGTCAATCGCACTCTGTATATAAACGTTAAAAAGAACAGGTGACAGAGAGCATCCCTGTCTCACCCCTTGTCTTATACTGGCTTCTTTTGTATCATTGTCACATCTAATTATAGCGGCCTCATTCTTGTATAGGCGTTATGAAATTATTTCCTAAACAATTCATCCGATTGCGATGAATCTTCTGATAAAGTTATTGTGAGCATGCGAAGGTTTGGCATTATTAAATTTGTATAAAAAAATGTAATAGGGTGCACGCGAGCTGTTTGAAAACTGAATGCACCAGGACTGAATGTATGGAACGCGGTAGGGGAGAGGGGAACGCGGGAGGGCGTTCACGGGACGGGGGAAGCGGGAGAAGGGAGTGGAGAGAGGGAAGGCAGAGAAGGCGGAGTGGGAACGCGTGAGGGGAAGGGTACGTGGGAAAGGAAGAGGAGGCGGAAGGGGAACGGGATGAATGGGAAAGGACACGCCAGGAGAAATAATTTCTTTTTTAAGTGGCATTGTAATGCATGCCGGGACCTCGCTAGTTGTCTATAAAGGACAAAATACGCAATGTCGTAAACATTTTATGGGTGTTTGTTTGATTGCTGACTTATTTGAGGAATCACAGAAAAATCAATGTTCGAAATCGAAGATATTTTTGTGGACTTATTAATTTTATTTGTAGATACTTTTACATGTTCAACCGGAAGAACCTTTATTTGTGTACTACGTAATTATAATTATAATAATAATAATATTTGGACGATTTATGTAGCGCCGTCTCTGTGAAAAATCACCTCAAGGGCGCTGGATAGTGTGCGCTTTGCGTATCAAGTTGTTGATTTGTGAAATCGTGTTTTTTTTTAGAAATTTAATTAAAATTACATTTGATAATGTTATTATCAAGTTCTGCAAGTATTTTAAGGTGTATTTTAGTGACAGCTGTTTCGACTTATAATGTCATTTTCAAACTGGTTTGACAATTTGAAAATGACTTTACAAGTCGAAACAGCTGTAACTAAAATACATCCTAACATACTTGCAGAACTCGATAATAACATTATCAAATTTAATTTTAATAAAATTTCTAAAAAATAAAATTGAGTTCTTCGGATTAAAAACACAAACAATTAATAAGAAATCATTTATATCTTTTTTTTACATTAATCATAGCTACCAAGTTCAGGGTTATGGTTTTGAAAGTATGAATAATTATTATCCGTGATTGCGCTTCAGATTCCTCAGCTCACTTCAGATATAAATGGTAGGTATTTTATTGCATAAGTTTGTATTTGGTGTTCTTGTGATTTTGTTGATTCACTTTGTGTTACATTACTATTATTGCGATGGAGGTACAGTCGATCTCGCTAAATTGGTACATCGGTTTATTGGGACAGCCGGCCAAAACCCAAAGAAGAAACCAAATTAATACCTATAAAAATTCTTATACTAATTTACTTCGGTGATTTGGGATGCGCGGCGCGAATGAGGAGGAGTGATACGTTGAAAACATATATTTTAGACGAGAGTGAAAAAAAACATTTTGCTACAGGAAATCCTACTTTGTTATTGTAATAAGGTTTATCAATTGCGCTCTAAATAAGAATATAGGAAGATCTCCCTTCATGTTCCTGATTTAAAACATTTTTTTCGCTCTTCTATAAAAAAAATCATATTGGAAGTATGACGCTCTTAGCGACAATATTCGTATTCGGCTATAGTTAGTATATAATTATTTATTTATAAGTACATTAAAAATAATAATAATAAACTTCAAAAAACGTTCGAGAGTAATAACACACAAATAAAAAAGTTCAGTAAATATTTTTTTTCCTCCCTTAAACTCCGGTTATTTGGGAATAAATATTTTTAGTAGTAGATAAGTCTCCGAAATATTGGAACGTCGCGTCGGTCGCGTCGGAACGCGCGTTCAATGTTCTTATTCTAATAAACAGGTTGTCCGGGGGTAAAGTGGGAGGTGGTGGAGGTGATTCTACAGAAGTAAAAAGATTAACAACTTTTTCCGAAATTTCAACATTTTTTTTCCTATGCAAAAAGACGTACCTACAAAAAATCCTCAGTGTGAGTGAGATACGATCTTACTTGCCAAGAGCCTGCCGGGCACGGTTGTGGCAACGTTGCATGGTTTGTAAGGGTCGACCGAGATCTCGGTCTCGGTCTCGGTCTCGGCATTCTCGGCTACAAATTCTACCGAGAACTCTGTCTCGGTTCTCGGCGAAAAATCGCCGAGAACCGAGACAGTAACCGAGACCGTTGTACAACTGGCAGGAGGCGGGTTTTACTCACAGCAGTCGCAGTTACAGAAATAGCGCTTGATAGCTTTCTTAAAGAACCAAGACTGCAAAGAAATGCTAATATTTTTGAGTATTGGTATTTGTCATCGTATTAAGTACTTAGGCCTGCAGCAAAAAAGTTTTTGTCAGCACCGCCTACTAGTGTAGCAAGTGAACAGCTCTTTAGCAGAACTGGTCAATTATACGACATGAGGCGACACTCTTTGAAGGGTGAAAATGCAGATAAATTGCTATTTATGTGCTACAATATCATGTTTTTCAATTTTGATTACTAAAACTTAAAACTATGTAAAACAAATTATTATTATTTTTTTTTTTTTTACTTTGTGAGTAAAATCTCAAATTATTATTTAATTAAATATTTTATAATATATTACATAAAATCTCAATTATTTTATTTTTATTTTTAACATTGTGAGTAAAATCTCAAATTATTGTTTGATTAAATATTTAATATTAGATATATTATATAAAATCTCAAATTAGTATATTATTACATTCTTAAAAATATAGTATATTATGCAAAAATAGCGCTATTTCATTTTTTTGCTCAATTTATCTATTCTCGGTCTCGGCTCTCGGTCTCGGCCGAGATTTTAATTTATTCTCGGTCTCGGTCTCGGTCTCGGCCGAGAACGAAAAACCTGTCTCGGTCGACCCTTAATGGTTTGTGATTGCCCGTATCGGAACAGTGGAAAATAATAAAACTAGCGGCACACGCCCCGGTTGGTCTAATTTTATTTTTTTAACACAAAACTACCCTTAAAAGTTGGAATTTCGAAAAAAGTCAAACAACTTTTTTACTTATAATATCATGTAGAATCACCTCCCGAAGCTAATGCACTTTACCCCCGGACACCCTGTATAAACATCAAGAATGCATGACAGCTCATCACGGTGATTATTAGCATCATTAGTATTACATTACATATAAAAATTATGATAATAATAAAAACGTTTTTTCCATCAATAATTTTTTTACAATAGTAGGTACATTTTTTTGACTTATTGATTCTATTGGCGTAAAGGTCACTGCTCAGGTACAATTCAGGATTTCTCCTGAAATGCAGCTGGTTTTCAGCAGTGCCAGGTATTTTTATCAGGTATTCTGAAATTCTTTTGAAAGATTCCTGGACTCGGCTCCCCCCCCCCCCTCCTTCCCCCCACTCTCTTGCTCTGTTCTGATATTGCACATATGCACCATCTATCGGCAGTGCTGGGAAATAACAGGGCCATAAAAGCAATTTACTCATTTTCCTCCGGGAGTGAACGGTGATTTCATTTGCCACCGTGACTTGAAATGAAATATTATCTACTCGTTGTGTATTCACATTGCACATAATTTTCTACCATGAACGTAGGTCGGAGATTGTCTTTTGAATGTGAACGTATGTCCCTGATGAATGTAAGAAGATACAAAAGGCCTGTTAGCGTATTCGAAAGTCTTTTCCACAGTCTTTACCTTCCCAGAACTTCATCTAATTCCTTTCTCTAAAAAGACCCTTCACACAGCATTTCCAAAGATGTGGAGATAATATTAAAAAAAAACCTAGGCTCCTTGGATCCTTGGCCAAAGTCGACCAACTTAAATTTCGATTTTTCGGAGATGTGTGACTAATCAACTGGACGATCGATTTATTAATTTGTGTAAGTCGGGAACGAAATACCAAAACACTTTAAAACACAATCAAAGTTCAATAGAAATTTCACATTCAAAGTGTATGCATTCGAAATCGTATATTCAAATTTCATACCTACTTTATTTTTTGGAAATTTAAATTACACAGGAACATTCAAATTTCACACATTTTAATAATTTCAAACATTTTAATTTTACATATTTAAATGTCATACATTCAAATTTCTTGCTTTCAAAATGCATGCAATTAATTTAACATACTTAAAATTTTATGCTTTTAAACTTCATACATTCAAATTCATAACATTGAGATTTCATGCAATCATCAAATTATACGAAAATTTAATTTAAATTTTCAGTTTACGTACTGAGCCTGCGAGCTAAATTGCGCAGCACTCATTAAAAGCTAAAAATAGACATCCCTAAAGCTTGTGATGCCCTACTTTATTTTCTTTCTTTCATTTTTTCCCCGGAAGAAAGGGGAAAAATTTTCCTCCCACATGCCTAAGGAAGATCGCAAACTTTTTTCCCCCGCTGTTCTGTGCATTTCAAATAAAATCATATACACCGCGTTTCCCGTTCAAACCGCGAAACTTTAGGGAAATTTTTCATAACAATCTAAGGAAAATAAATGTTAATTTCATGAAAGCGCAAATAAAGAAAAGCCTAGCTTTCTTTTTGGGTCCGGATGACAAAAAAATCGTATAAAAGTTGATACTTTTTATTTTAAGTTTCCTAAAATAATTGTTGTTTCCCAGACGGGTATACCTATGTCCTATGCCCACCCACTACCCTTACCCACGTCCTTTTATTTGATGCGAAATCGTGCTAATACACGCATAGCCAGAGGTAGAAAATCTTGACTTACAACGTAAAAAATCGTTAATATTACAATAAATACACCATACAGTTTCGCGGTATGTTTGTGAATGCGAATTCGGTGTGTAATCTGTGTAATGAGTAACGACTAACAAAACGGGCCGTGAAGATTGAACGCGGACAGTATAATTAATGCAGAATGATTTGAGAAAATGTAAATCTTTACTTGGAATTTTGCCTGATAGATTTTTATACGAATGATACTGAGTGGGTACTCCCTAGAAGTACGATAAATGCCGATTTGTAAGAAAATAAATAATAGTTATCGTCCATGTGGTATCGCAATTTTTTTTGTTTAAGATTTATTTTTATTGTAATTTTTTTTTACTAAATAGAAAATAACTTCCCTCGGAGCCTATGTCATTTTTGGTATGCTTGGTGGAGGGTTTTTTCGGGGAGAGGAAGGAGCGAAATTGGATTTTGAAGAGAAAGGCCGGAAAATCGTTCCACAGCCGATCTGTTGTACCTACTCAAGAATCAATATTCTACAAGTCGTAGAATCGACCCATTCTCGTGTGACAAATGTCAACCATGCACAATTGTTGGGCGTGCATTTGGCGTGTTTCCAGAATATGCGCCAGTGACAATGACGCTAGTTCCTCGGAGCATCTTCCATTGAAATATCGGTAGAAAAAAGACAGCATTCCCACCTGACGCCCTGGGAATTCGTCAGAGGTGACTGCCAAATTCAACAATGGGACATACTTGCAATTTGTACAGTAGTGAATTATTTGCGGGCACTGTACAGTACGACTATCAGCTTCTAAGAAGGTGACTTGACTCTGGCTACTATAGAACCTCCGCGAGCTGTTCATTACGAGTTACATTCGTTACATTAAGTTTTACAAAATACCTTTCGGCTCCTAGGCCCCAGACAGGCCAGTGAAATTGATAAAAATTTTCTGCTCGAGGCAGAAATGTTGATAAATTTCGTCAAAAGTAAGTAAAGTATGAGCTTTTATCGGTTTACCTGTATAGTTGAAAATATGAGATTGGTTTTTTTTTTCAGGTATATATCGGCGGTGCGCAATACGATCCACGCCGGAACAGTCCTGGCGCGCTTCGTGTCGTGGCTGGACACGCGCGGCGTGCGACCGAGCACACTGCACGTGGTGGGATTCTCTCTGGGGGCGGAGGCCGCGGGCCTGGCCGGCAAGGAACTTGCCACCAGGGGCTTGCGTATCGGCAGGATCACAGGTAAGGACTATATATATGTGCCTTCATTCTTTCTACCTCAGCCTTCATCTTTACCATAAACTTCTCTTCCTTACTACCTTCAGCTTCACAACAATCCACAAATGGGGATGGTTACAATAATTATTTCAGTCAGCTGGCTACTCTTGAACGGAATCGCACGAAATACCCACCGAAAAGAAATTCATGAATAACGATAATATTAGAAGCCTTTTCAAACTAAAGAAATAAACTAACTAACTAACCATCACGCCGTTTCCCCGCAGGGGTAGGCAGAGAGGACGGACCGCCAAACAACTCGGTTTTGTCACACACTCCTTGCCTCGTTCACTTTCTTACATCGTCTCATACATGCTCTTCTATTATTCTGACTCTTGACATAGCCCGACTCAAGTATCTGATTCACTTGGTCGTGCCATGTCTTTCTCGGGCGTCCCCGACTTCTTCTACCATTCACATTTGCGTCATATAATAAACATCCAAAAAAATAAATCTCCAATATTATTTATAATAACTAGCTGGTACCCGCAAGCAATGTAATGCCATTCAAAGAAATAAATTGTTTCTCCCTGCATGTTCATTCCCATGCGTCCCGTTCCCCTCCCCGTCCCCTTCCCCTCCTGTGTTCCTCTTCCACTTTCTCAGCCTTCCCCCTCCCTCATCACCCTTCCCGCGAACCCCACCTCCTTCGTTACCCTTTCCCTCCTGCCTTCCCTGCCTGTCGCTAAAATATATGAAATACACACATTTTCAAACCACTCGCATACCACCTGTAGTATTTTTTATACAAATTTCGTAGCTTACTATTATATATAGAAACACTCTTCTGCTAAAATGCAATGTTCTGTAAAAAATTGTGTCAATCCATCGATTACTTTTCGAGATTTGCGGACACAAGTCACGGTTCCAAAATTTTTACATATATAGATATTTAGAAATAATCTAATCTAATATAAATAACCATATACCTAAATTATTTCTACGTTATTCAAATCAGCCAAAGTTCAAATTAGCCAATGACCCAATCTTTGATCAAAGAATATTTGAACTAATTGGCATTCAATTCACGGCATAAAGCGCCTTATTATTATTTATTATGAATATTGGCCGAAACTGGATGAAAAGAAATGAAGCCACAGAGATCAGAAATTATTTGTGAGTCATTCATGGTAGGTCACAACCATAATTTTGAGTTAGATTAAATCTCTTCCTAGACATGAAACTAACATTAAATAAATACATCAAATTATTTGGTAGCTAGAACTTCGTTGCGTTTTAACTCAAATTTCCAGCGAATTCTTCAATTTGGAACGTGACATTTCGTCTGCGTGACCTTTTTCTGAAGGTAAATGTCACGTAAATATAACTCCCATTCCTCAACCTTTGAAGACTTGTACATTAGGTATTCATTAAAATTCTAGTAGGTACGGGTTGTACATTACGTTGTGCGAGTAGTTGATCTTTGTATTAGGTTCGTACCGCGTAGGTCCCGAGTCCCAACTACCTGTACCAGCTTTAGAAAATATCCGCATGGTTTTCAACCATTCTTTTCCATGCATGTTGAATCTACGAATATTTTATATATTAAAACTTTTATTTTATTTGGAAAAAGATGTCTACATTTTTAATCCCAGTATGCTCTGATACACTTTGTATTACAAACACTTTTTCTTATAATGGGGGGAATTTTCCACCCAAGTCTGAACACAAAGGAACTCAACAGTAGCACACAACGACAGTGTTTTTATTCTCGTATTGTTTTAGTCAGGAATAATATCAAAAGTACCTACCTACTTCTTTGTTATGATTTATAATTCTAACATGCAAGACATTATTATTTGCTGCGCTCGGGTTGATTTTTTCTTGGTACACGGACGACTGTGCTTTTATGTGATCACTGAATATTACTTAAAAGTCATACTTCATTATTTCATTAAATGATTCACAACTGGATTCTCTATATATACCTATGTAAAGATGACATATTTTCCGAGAGTTATACAACCTCTGAAAACAGTTTTATCGAAGATTATGTGGGATGCAATTCCAAATGTGCGCGAATTTTCGCTCTCATAATTCCATAACAACTCTGATAATAAGATAAATCCGAAGGGGACACTTAAATCTGCGTAGACCAAAGGTCTGCTGGTCTGAAGGACCAACGATGTTGCTGAAAATAAATAGAGTTAAAGTCCGCGTCAGCGTCCACTTAGAACTTAGACCAACACTAAACACTAGACATATGGAAAATAACGAATGATTTTTACTGACCCAAAGTAAAAGCACGTTTAAGAATTATAAAATTTCCTTAAATGCGTTTAGTCTCTTTTTTCTGCCCCCTATCCCACATTCCTTCCACCTTTAAAGCTCTTGTATCGTGTGAGATCTTTTCCTATTAATTTTGATTTATTATCTACAGGATTGGATCCAGCATTTCCCTTGTATAACGTGATGGGGAGAAGAGGACGCTTAAGTAAAGAAGACGCAATCTTCGTGGACGTGATCCACACCAATTCGGGAGTTTTTGGCTACCCAACTCCTATAGGGGACGTGGATTTCTATCCTAACTGGGGATCTCCCATCCAGCCTGGCTGCCTACCACAGGACATCATCAGAAGGAGAATCCTGGATCAATTAAGTAATCAATCCTTCGATATGTACATTTTAAATTTTGTTGCTCTCATTTGCAAATTACAATTACGATTTGTGTACAAGGGTTTCTATCTTTTTTTCATTTTATGTGAGTAACAATGATCTTTGACAAAAGGGTCTATAATTTTACCGTAAGTTATAATTCTGACTGAACCCATTTACTTGGAACAATTTTGCTGTAACGATGGGTTCTAATATGGTTTCTTTTAAGCAAAATTTATTTTACTTCGAAGTTAACCGGATCCGGTGGAAGAAGTAATTAATGTTGATACAGACGAGTAAACATTAAACTCGCTAAAAGTATTTTATTCAACGACTATTCACAGAATGTGCAAACATTTAATCAATCCAATCAGTTAGTCCCGTAGAACAGGTGATGCGAACAATATACGAGTACTACAATGATTTGGAATGATCCCAGCACCGCTAAAGCCGGAACCGCTACTATTTCAATTATAAAAAATGCTATCGATTCGGAATTATCCAATCATCCCAATTTGAGGAAATTAAAGTAAACATTTTTACCGTAACCACTCGAACATTGACTATCCCCGTGGGTACAATTTCCCAGTCGATTAATCTTCCGGGGAGTTAACCGCTAAAAGCTCTCAACAGCGGGAATTAACTTCTACCGCGCGATTGATTTATCGTAATTAAAGAAAATTATGTGTATATTAGTGGCTGAGCAATCAATAAAAGCTTCCACTAAGTACCTAGAAAGGTTTTGAGCTTTTTTAATTGGTACCTGAGAATGTCGACGCCTTTTTTATGGTTAAGCTTTATGACATTTTAGTTCTTACGATTAACGTTTTCTTCAGTCGCTCGGCTAAATTGCTTTCTTTGGGTGTGACTTCAGATAGACGAATGTATAATGATTTATGTTTATGTTTTAAGATTTACCACGATCATATTCTAATTTGTCACACATAATGTTTCAATTCATGGTAGGGAGAATAACTAACACATTTTTTATAAGGTAGCCGTCAATTTGCGTCATTGCTACGGGAAATAATATCTTTTAATCATATTTTTGTTTTATATTTTTCACATTTTATCAAAATTTATACCTCCATGAAAACTTTTTAATGGGAAAAGTTTGTAAAAATGTACATTGATTACATGTGTTGATTTACTATAGCGAATGTCTGTATTCAAGTGAATAGTGATTAATTTTTAAGTGATTAATTTGCATGCTTTATTAAAAGTCCTAAGAAAATCACGTTAAATAGCTGGTGTAATCTTTAACTTTTAGTTATTCTACTCCATGATCCCAAGGTTCGGTTTACATCTATGAAAAAAAAACAAATCAATACAGATTCTATTTGCTAACGTTTCAAGGTCATTTTAATGGACTTTTCACAAAGCAAAAAAAAATACAATACTAAATTACACGATTCTTTCATTTGGTATTTGGTTAAACGGCTTGGAGAAAAGTTATGCCAATTTGTCAAAAGCATTTTATATAATTTGCCTTCGTTGATTGATAGATTAAAAAATACTTTTAAAACGTCTTGACCTATTTTTTGCACCATAATATTATATTTGGATTATAATGGGTTTTAAAATGATGACGTAAACGATTATTTTGGATATTATGGTTAGATTACAATGGCTAGGTACTATAATAAATTTGGTGAGTATTTATTGCCTGACCCCGTTACAGAGCTGATCGTGGGACATGTATTTGTCGATAATAGTTAAATGTGTGTTTTCCAGGGGACATTTGTAAAAGAGTAATTTCCAAAAATCTGGCGAAACGCCAAACACATTTTCCAGGCTGGCATGATACGGAAATGCATCGGATATCGCACCGAAGCTTGCAAATACCAAATTATCTGGCGGAAATTCGAGATCGATTTTTAAACCCTTACATTTTTTATACCATTGCATGCACACTGCACACTCGACATAAACATAAACAGTTTTCATTAATCACGAACGATTGAAGGAAATAATAACATACCACGATACCCCTTAGCATTGTCAATATGGGTCAACATTAAATAGTCTCAAATCTAGTTAGTTGCTTACGCAAGTACTAATCTAAAAGCTAATTTATGGTTTCAGCTTTCAGACTTTGAAAGATTTATTTGAGACCGAATTGCGACGTTTGCTATTATAAATGTGTTACATACTGCCTGAATGGTATTTTTTCGATTTATGTTCAGCATTATAATGAAAGACTCGATAAGTTGAATTGAATGCAGCGAGGCACGAACGCGAAGGCGAAGGCGAACTTGTGGAGATCGCATGCGATCTGATCGACAGAAAGAATTACGTGAAAGATTGCACGGTTCAGACTTGAACTCATTTCCCATAAAGTTGGCAACAATGGCGGGACGGGTGAAGAAGAGATTGGACGTTAAACTTGTTGAAGAATGTGAAATTCGGGTCAATTAGGGTAATCTGCTCGTGCAATGGAGTAAACTTTGGCAGAGCGATTCTTACAATCCCATTAGCATCCCATAGATAATGACGCGTCGTTCAGAACATCTAAATAATCTGTCGTTGTGTCAGGAAATTGTTATTTTATGAGGTGGAAAAATATAGGTACAAAGTTAGATACGAAGCCTGGCGAGAGATCGTACGTGACGTCATCGTTCTAGCATCTTCTTCGCTATTTCGCTTTGAGATGGAGGAGGACGAATATTGATGACATAATAAAAGAGTTAATGTTATATTTTAATAATATAATATTAAAAATATCAATTGAATAATATCTTGTGGTTAGTAATTATTTTATATCACGCTATTGTTTTATTCTACAATTTGACGACCTCCGTAGTCTAGTGGCTATGACTCTTGACTCACAATCCGGAGGTCGCGGGTTCGAACCCGGCGTGCGCAAATAAATTTTATTTGATTAATTTGTGTTATTATTTCACATTTAATTCATTTAAAATAATATATAGTATATTTGCGGCACGTTCCAGAGTGGAAGATACTATCAGTATCGCCCTGGTGTAAGACCACCATTCAGAATTGAAACGTTGCTTGAAAATGGCTTTAGCCGTGTTTGGTGACCAGATCTGAATAGCCAGGTACTTCCCAACCTTCCTCTTCCCCACCTCCTTCCCCTCCCCACTACCTTCAGCCTCACAACATACCCCTGTTGGGGATGCCATAGTTTCACTGGCTCCAGACGGGAGCAGTTGAGATTCTTGTGCAGTATTGCACTGTAAAAAAAAAAAAAAAAAAAAAAAAAAAAAAAAAAAAAAAAAAAAAAAAAAAAAAAAAAAAAAAAAAAAAAAAAAAAAAGGCAAAACCTTTTCACGTAATAAGACTTTCCCTGCATGAACAAATCATGCAACCAAAAGCAATTTTTTTTACATAAATAGTTCATTCCATATACAGATTTCTTAATCCCTTCCAAAAGTGTGTGTTTAGTGTTTTAAAAAAAGAACACGTAAAAAGTTCGTGCGGGTTTGTTTGTTTTTTCAGTCGGGTGCAGTCACCGGCGCGCGTGGCAGCTATATGCCGAGTCAGTCATCAACCCCACGGGCTTCCCCGCGCGCCGCTGCAAGGGCGGGACGTGCAAGAAGACCCCTGTGGCCTACATGGGCATCGCCGCGGACCCCAGGTAAATGCTACAATATAATAATAATATATGAGGCGTATCGCTGATCGATCCGTTGTGACCTTTCACTCTTTCTCATAAACGATGCATAAATAATATAGAGAGGTTCTAACGGAGCTCTCAGTAAAGAGTTGGGCATCTATTTATCTTGGCCTCTAAAGATTGAGTCCCAACGTCCCAACTGACCGGAGTCAGTAGAAGGAAGAAGCATTTCCATTTGATTTACGACCGAAGAAGTGATTGCGAATTGCGAGACACTTATAGATATTTTGGGTTTAGCATTATAAGATTTTTTTACATTAACTCCACACAGGAGGCCTTGTGGAAAAAAAATTCCCTCAGGGCCTATGTCATCTTTAAAATTGCTGTGTAGGGGGTCTTTTTGAGGAGAGGAAGGAGTGAACATGCGACTTGAAGAGACCCATGTTGTAGGAGGGAAAAAAACACAGATGCTGGCAAATCATTCCTCAGCCGAGCTGTAGAAAAGAAGAACGAGTCGTAGAAGCGACCCTTTCTCATGTGACATGTGACAAATTTCGACCATGTACATAAATTGGGCGCGCATTTGGCGTGTTTCCTGACTATGCACCTGTGCCGAAGGGTTCAATGACGCTAGTTCCTCATAGCGTCTTCCATTGTAATACCGGTAGAACAAGATAGCGTACCTACATACTTGATGCTTGTGCTCTAAGGATTGCAATCCGCTTGTTAGGACAGGGGAATGTATCAAACGGACAGCCCGTTTGATACATTGCCCGCACAGAGTCGAGGTTTTTTAGGAATTTTGTTGCTCTACCAAAGTTAGCTTCCGAATTCGACATTGAGGTGCACTTGCTTCGATGGAGTATATTACGAGTCCATTCAGTGGGCATCCCCAATTGGAATATATTATGTACCTGAACGGAGTGGAGAGAAGGAGATTAGAGGGAGGAAGGTTAAGAAGTACTTGGCTTTTCAGACATAGTTTAGTGTCTAATGTTTCGATTCTGAAAGATGAACGTGGAACTCTTGACAAACATGCGAAAGTGGGCATAGCGCAAAAGCACGCGCTGTTATTCCTCAATTTTCTTTTTTTTCTCAAAGTTTCTTCGAAATGCATATGTTTGAACATTTGCATTTCGAAGAAATTTAAATGTGGTAATTATGTACTTTAACTAATTGATTCCTTTTTCCAGTTTAAGAGGACAGTTTTACCTTGGTACCAATGCCGAAGAACCTTACGCGAAGAATGCCCCCTGAAGATTTTCCTGTCAATTACCTCCGCTAATGTAATCAATACTTTGTACTTGCCACTGAAGCATATTATTGCCCAACTGAAACCCTAGTTGTAAAAACACAGTGGCGATATAATATTATGTATAATTAGTTACCTATCGGCATTTAATGAAGGTATCGGAAGAGTTGTAGGTACCTTTGCGAGGAAATAATAAATTTGACCTTCTAGTGATTTTGATATAGACTTTTGGTATAAACTACATCTATAAGTTTGCTGTACTGTAATACCCCGAGTATAATGTAAGTAATGCATATAGTAATTTGGATTTACGTACCTAAGCTTAATTTCTATAGTAATTGATACCTCCTGACGATCTTCGTTGCACTTCATTAGAGTAGTCGAATTACCCTGAACGACGTTTGAAGCAACCAACGATTTAATACTTACTAGTTCTGTGAACAGTGTAGATCGCGCGATCAAATTTTCTCTTATTTAATAAATCAAAACCAAAATTTTCTCTAATAAATAAGATTAGTAAGTAGGTACTTAAATACCTACCCCAACCACTTAATTAATAAACAAGACGTTTCGATGATCGATCATATTTGAAAAAATAATATTTATTGAATCATTAACACGTCGCGCGTCGTTTGCTGACACAAAATTTTCTCTGTAAGTCAGCTGATATCTTCGTAATAATACTTACGGCCGTTGTTCCCAACTTTTTGATGGATCAATCTGAGTCTCCGATCAGCTAAGTGATTTGTTTAGTAACGCTCGATTCGCATGTTGGTCGGAAAGTTGCGTGCGTCGGGAGGAGCGTATTTGTGAATTTGAGGAGCGTTGAGCTAAAACTTCGGCTCAACAGTTGATCAGTAGATTTGGGAACAACGGCCGTTAGATACTTGTTGTTTGCACAATTATGGTTTTGTGAATTGTACCGTGTCTTACCAGATAATGTGTTAATATATTTTTTTGTATAAAAGTAGTATCTACTTATAAAATCTTTCATAAGAATTTCCCCCAAAATAGTTACTTATGCAGAGATTTTTTTTTTTAAATCATGCCTATCTGCTTCTACGGCGCACGGAAGATTAAAACGGCCACCATAGTTAACTGGAACCGGAACGTAATAAACAAATTTACAGAAAGATGAAATAAAAAACGTTCGAGTTCCTGGCGAGTTAAAATAGGACTTCCGCTACACTCAGTCAATTATGCTATTTATGCATACCAAGGGTTAAAATTTAAAACTTTATGTCTCTCTTTTACATTTGTTTTTTCTATGTTTCAAGATATGTAGGTATTATCCTTTTTATGTACCTGTGAAGTCGCTTGTTTTGTTGCTCGGGGTGTTACTGTTTATAATTCCGTGTCTTTCTTCTAAAAGGGCCAAATTCAGTTTTTTTTTATTTCCAGAGGCCTATGTGTAGTTAAGAAAAATCTTTTCTCGAAAGCGGAAGATTATTCTAGAATTAACCCATTTTTTATGAGAAATCTCAAAAAAAGTGTATTAAAAAACTGACATTGGCCCTTTTAGCAAGCCACATAATTTATTAAGTGGGTATAATAGTTAAATACATACATGTGATATTAAAGTTTAATGAATGTTACCACTTAATGAAGAAAATAAAATGTATTAAATATTTTACTTTAAATTTATTTATTCGTATAGGTACATGCACATAATAAAGATTATTCTATGTATAACCGCATAAAATTTCAGAAAATTGAAACACAATCGACCAAGGTCGACCGTCAGGTAAAAATGCGCAATTAATGAATTAATTTCCTTGTGCGTCAGTGTGTTATTTTCAAAATTAGAACTTATCTATGGTGTTGTGTTGTGAAAATTATATATGTTACTGTAAATGCCCGTACTACGGTAAATCTTAAGAATTACCAGTGAAACTGTTTTAGGTACTAATAAAACCTAAGATATACCAATTTACGGGCTTTTAGAGTAACATATTATACATATAAGATTTTTCTTGTATTTTGTAGATATGTTATACAATATTAATCCTTATCTAATCATTACATTTTGTTTGTTGTGACTGGCCAAAACACGAAAACTACACATTTTTTTACAAGAGCCCGTAAGTGTTCTTTGAGTCTAGTGTTTTTGGCAGTGTGAAACCAAGGTCAAACACTTAGAAGAATAAATAGAGGAAGATATTATATTACTGAGATAACTCGCTATACCGAATCCAGTAGATATACTTTAGCAGGTCGTTCATATTACTATTTCATTTTTGCATACATATTCTTTGAATGGCTATACTTTTCATAAGCAGTGCTACATTTTTTTGTTCGATTAGTATGAATAATATGACGTGTCTTGTATTATTATAATTACATGGTCATTGGATAAACATACCATATTGGATGAGTTATTTAATTTAGTAACGAATACCTAAGCTTAAAATTTATTTTTATTTTTTATGTACATAGTATTTACTCATATGTCTGAGAAAACTTCGTTTGTATTATGAGAAAACTTCGTTTGTGTTTGTAAATAATATATTATATTAATATTTCAATATATATTATAACTTAATATATTTATTGTAATGGTTCATTGTGAATCTCATCTCAATACAATACTTTTCGAGTTACGTAATTGTAGAATATCTGCTTATGACGAAATGCAGGCATATTACTTATTGTCTCTGGCCTTAAAGCCTTGCATAAAATTATGTGTCTCCAATCATTATATAACATTCAGAGGGAATAACCAGACAAAACCGTAATACGTCATTTTCAAAATATTTTAGCCGTATTGACTCTTTTCCACAAAAAAATATAAATTTATTTCGAAAGACTGTTCTTTTATCTGGTAAAGTTATATTTTAAATTATGAGAAAATATGTTTTTTTTAGCATAATAATGTTATATTTATATGCCCTTGTCGTTGGTCGTTGGCAGATTGTTAAATTTTCAAACAAAATTTTGTATTATATAAGACACATTTCAAATCATATAATCATGCAGTAAAATAAATCAATAAATTATCTGGGAAAGGTATGTTTTAGAATTTTTATTTTAGTTTAAATAGAAACATTAAAAAAAGATCCACGCACGTGTTTTGTGACGAAAATACTTCAGTTTGTCTGTTTATTTAAGGTCTTACAAACTAATATATATATAAGATTTTTTTGCATTCTTATTTTGCTTAGACATTATTGAAAAATTATAAATACTTAATTACGTTAAAATAAATAATTACAAAAAGTACATTATTTAAATAGTTTTAACATCACGCCTTTCAGCATTTTTGAATGTAGGTATAAATTAAAGCAAATTATGAATGAAATAAAATCGATATTGGGTTATAATTTAACAAAGCTGGTACGGAGAATAATTAATCGTTCTCATTGGAACCGCCCTGTACGATCGTATGAACATCTTTCGACGAAATTTGAATTCTAGGCCGCTGGCACAAAAAAGAATGTAAAACAGAGGTCCAGACGATTGTGTTGTAAATAAAGTAAAATTAATTAACTAAATAAAGGTAGCCAAATAAAATTTCAAAGTCATGTTTATCTGGAGTAGTTTAGGTAGGGACATTCCTAATATATTTATAATTGGCACAAGAACTATTCGAGTTTTTTTTTAAATCTTCAAGGTCGTTATTTTGAGTTTCATAATGGAATAATAAATGTTACTTGCATAATCTTATTGTGTTTTTTTCTGTTGTAATAATTATCCATCTTGTAAGAGCTGCATATCGCTCCTTATGCCTACAACCTACAATACACGACACCTTTTTTCAGCCCGATTCCAAATAGAGACCAAAGTCATTTTTCGCTTTACGCGATCGCTATTTTTATCTCTATTTTCATATCTACGATTTCAATTGTCATCACTGCAAACAACACATGAACCATGCTGTTTGCTGTTATGCAAACTGAAATCGTAGATATGAAAATAGCGATCACGTAAGGCGACAAAGTTGACTTTGGTCTCTAATTGGAATCGGGCTGGAAAAAGATGTAGTGTATTGTACTTTGGCTTCAAATCTACTTTTCATTGTCATGAATATTGCGCAGAAGAAAAATGAACATTTTATTCAATAGTTTCAGGAACTAAGATATAATGTATAATGTGAGTGGGTATGTACTTAATATACACAAGGTTTCGCACAAATTGGCTGACTCATTTAAAACCGTATTAGCCGAATTTCTAGGCGGCAGAAAAAAATGTCGGCGTTTCGTCGGATGGCATGTTTTTCATTTGCTGGTCTGCGGTATACCTACGTAGAATACAGTTGGTACCTTCACAGAAATAGAGCCTACCCGGCCTGGTGATCGGTCTTACTGGTCAGAAGAGGGGCGGGGAAGGTCAAGAAGAAGGGAAGAGGAAGGAGACTCCATCCATCATGGGCGAGACGAGGGGAGGAGGACTGTGGTCAGCGGCAAAAATTATTAGGGTGACGTTACATAGATTTTCATTCTTCGATGGATTTGGGACATTTGTGTAAAAAGCATCGCTGTATTCGAGTGCTCAATGAATTATTGGATATTGGAAAGCTCAACCCATGGGTGGCTCAAATCAACGATGAACAGAATTTTTTTTTTTAAATAAGTATTTTGTTTTTCTTTTGACGTGGTGATGAATTTGAACCTTTGTCTCCTCCATCTTTCCCCTTTTAGTCCTAGCGTGATTCATTTTTGCTTATTGTACCTTCAAGTCTTTCCCTCTGATTTTCTTTCCATCAACTGACATTTTCTAACGCAGTAGCAGCAGTGATAATACATCTATTTTTTTAAAGAATGCCATATAAACAAGGTATGAAACAAAGAATAAATACATTTACTACTAAGTAAAATTCAACAAAACTAATAAATAAAGTAGGTACCTATAATCTATAAACAAAGTATCATTCATTACATACCTAGTATAAAATTAAGTCGCTCAAAATGGATGTGCGCTTAGATCTTTTAAACTACGCAACGGATTTTCATGCGGTTTTCACCAATAGATAGGGTCATTCAAGAGGAAGGTTTATATGTATAATACATGCTTATTATAGTAGAGAAAAGCCAAGAAATTCAAATATTCAATTTAGGCAGCGGGTAGCAGGCAGCTGGCAAGCGGGTGATGTGGATTTTATAAAGGTTGGGTAATGGCGTTGTGTTTCGTTAGCCACAGCAACGTGTGGCAGAATCTGCTAGTAAAGTATAAACGAAATATAATTTATAAACATTGTTTACATAAATTTTTAAACAAAGTAGGTATCAAAGTGTAAACAAAGGACTTTTGTAATGCGCTTGTTATTATATTCAATTGATTTTGATTCATGCTTTGAGCCAAAATGTCAATCTGCTCATCGTACGAACTTCAACAAACGACATGGATTAGGATACGAAATTAAAAGATTCCGATTTATATTATCTACTATCGAGTTCATATTGTTTTCATGAAGCCATAAAGCACATATAAATCTCTCCATTCGAAAGCTAAAGGGTTAAAGTTGAAAGCGCCCCGCACCGAAAGTTAAACAAAACCGGAAACGACTGACTGGCGGCCATTTTAAGCTAACATCGCGTGATTCGCGTTTTCTCGCCGCCATATTCTTTCAGCTGACAACCTCACTGCCGATAAGGAATACACTAACTTGGGTTATCTAATTCTGGCTGGCCCTTAACAGCTGGACACTCACGTCAGAGCCAACGAGCTGAATGGCCCCGCGCCGAGCCAAATAGTGTATGGGGAAACTCAGATGGCTCGGTGTCCAAAATCCACAAAAAGCCGTGGCTCGGCTTGACCGTAATTTATTTATTTATTCAACGCCCAGAGGGCTTTTACATGTTTCGTAGTAAAGTTAATTCATGACAGATGATTTTTAAACAGATAAAGAAATAATAAAAATAAATTAGATAAAAAATGCAAAGAAGTCACAAAAATACAAAAAAAATACAAAAAATACAGCGATTTGGTAGGTTTACAAAAATACAGATATGTTTAGGAATAGTTTTGTAATAAGTTTTTCACAAGATCCACAAAATTCGCCAAGTTGATGTTAAATATATCAACATCGCCTAAGTACTGATTTTCCATAGTGTGAAATCGTTGTATCGGAGAGTGGGCAATGTAGTTCCGCTTATGAATGCTGCAGTAGAATAGTGTATTTTGTCGTGTGGTTACTGTCGGTATTCGTAAGTTTATGAGTTGCAGGAGTTCGCAAAGTCGAATTTAGAGTAAAGTAGTTTGAATAAAAATGTTAAATCGTTTATTTTACGTCTGTTTTCTGGTGTGTGTATTTTTAGAATATTTAGTTATAGATTATATTTTAGGTCTTCGCTCAATGTTATTGTACGTTTTTGTATTCGCTCAATGTTATTAACGTGAATTTTATAAGATGGTGACCAAACTACCGAGCTATATTCAATTTGGCTTCTAACTAGAGATGCATGTATAGTTTAATGTTTAATGGCTTCTATGAAATAAATTTTTTTAGTTGTTCTTAATGCGAAGCCTAATGTTTTCATACCTTAGTTCATAATTTGGTGGACATGATTGGCGTAATAATGGAAAAAATACTGTATACATGTGTTCGATCGCCGAGCCAAAATCCGCTAAGTATAAATTCAGACATCGAGTCGTACGGTATGACTCACGGAGGAAAGATTCCTCTGTGGCATGACCTCTTCCAGTGGAAGTGATTTTGTTCTTTATGGTAGAAAAACATAAACCATTTTCTTTATGTACCTACTCGTATGTACCTATATTTTATGTTATTTTTCTAAGTATATATATAAGTACCTAGTCAATTTTAAATAAATCTTTGTCGAATATTTGTGAAAAAAACTACTTTGTGTGCCTATCCGTATATGATTTTATTTCACGAGTTCAAGTTGTTCACTCGATGGTGACAGATCAAACTGGCCTGGCTAGGGTCGTTCGTGTGGTTCTCGCTGATGGATGGTCCAAATGGATTCCGTCAATTGGCTCGTGGCTAAATGGTTCTTCTGTGTGTGTCCAGCTTGAGGATGCGCGGTCGTAAGTCGTAAATTCAATCGGATTTAACTAGCTACGCTTTCTTCGACCCCGCAGTGTGCGACGGTTCTCAGACAGAATTAAAAATATTATATAATATTTTGTCAAGGACATGACAAAAGACTACAAATTTTCAGTGTTAAGGCGACCCACTAGTACAGGAAAAAATCGAAATCGGAATTCACGCCCTTTTATGGGAGGAGTTTAAAAATACTTGAGAAAAAGCTTTTGGAAAGGTTGGAAAAGATATTTTAGTTTACATGTTGATTTTGTAAAGGCCGGTAAAAACATTAATTCCTTTTTTATGCATTGTTTGTTGTAATAAAACGGAATTTTTAAATTTATTACTTATCTCGTTGATGGTCGTTTCTCGAACCGTTTCACTTTTTTATCAAATTACCAGTGATCAGTAGTCGAGAATAACGTTTATGTTGTCATAAAATACTATTTGAATCATTCCAACTGTAGCCTATAGATAATTTTTTTTATAACAACTAACTCCCTCCGTGGTTGAATGGTTACGAATTTTTAATGATTTTATTTAAACTAAAATTAAAATTCTGAAACATAGCTTTCTCAGATAATTTATTGATTTATTTTACTGCATGATTTGAAATGTGTGTTATATAATACAAAATTTTGTTATATAATACAAAATTTAACAATTCTGCCAACGACCCACGGTAAAACCTTATTGTACTAAAAATAAACATGTTTTCTCAAAATATAAAACATAGCTTTACTAGATTTTAAAGAACAGTCTTTCGAAATCAATTTATATTTTTTATGGAAAAGAGTCAATACGTCTGAAATTTGATTTAAAAATTACTTATTTCCGGTTTCTTCTGGTTATCCCCTCTTAAATTCATAAATTGAGCCGTTAAAAGTTATAATTTTACATATTTTTAAAAAGAAATCTAATATTTCCTAAACTAAAACTTCCGCTTGCTGGAATGGCAGGAAGCTGCATATTTCCTACAAAAACACTGTAAAATATACTCCTGAGAAATCTTTAGGAATTCTCCTTAGGGAGTTTATGACGTGTTGGGAAATAGGAAATAGACTTCATAGAAGGTAGGGGGGGGGGGGGGTGAGACCCGGAAACACATAAACATGTATCTAGAGATGAGACCTATAAATTTATGGGTTATGGGTGAGTACAAGGTGGCTCAAAAGTCCTCACTCGATTTCATAAGGCATTATCTTTGTTTGTAAATTCCTTGTTGGTTCCTTATTGCTGAGGATCGTGGCCATCACACCTACATATTTCCATGGTGGACAAGGTTCCTAGACGTATTGGACACTAGAGATACTTGTGACCTTCCTCTGTTTCTCTTGCCAAACACTTTTCCAGTGACAATGAGTTTCTCTAAGTTTGAGTTCCCAGTTTGGCGAGCAATGTGTCCAAATTATCTTCCAATACGTTGTGGGCAGACAGTTGAAATCCTATTGTAGATGTCTAGCTCTCCCTGAATGGACATATTTGTGCATCTGGTTGTTTGTGAAATCCAGAATTTTTTTCTCCAGCACCATATTTCGACGGTGTCTAGTGTCAATCCGCTTCCTTTCGCTGACTTTATTTACAAAGTTTCCATACACACCGTATGGAAATAGAGGGAAAACTGCGCCCGGGTGAGTCCAATCCTCTGTCTGTTATGCCTCTGTCACTATGTACAATGTACATATCTAGTGCATTTTGCTTGTATTATCACGCAAATCTTTCTTTTCAAAGCCACCTTCAACACTTATAGATGAGCCTAGGTGCATGAAGTCGTTCACCGTTTCTAAGTCTATGAGAGTATGAAAATATTTTTCCATCACAAGTCACAACTCCGGTACAGCTTAGAGGGTCACGTAATAAGCACTCCGTCTCATTCCAGCACCACTATAACACACGAAACAGCGCGCATCACGTGATCCCGTCTCGACGTGTAGGAGAGTGACCAGTGGCGACGTGGGATTGAATAATAATTTTTAGATTTTAATAGAAAAAAACTATCATCGGACAGCAAAATGACATCTACTTTTTATACTCCAAATATATTCAAGAATCGCATGCTAAAATCCTTCGGATAGCACGTATGTGCTGTTACACCATACACCAGGGGTGGGGAACCTCCGGCCCGCGAAGTTTTTTGTGCGATCCGGAAGTACTTACTGAAAGCACCATAAAAAAAATTACACTCAGAAATCGAGAACGATTTTCTTTCGCGGTATTTCAGTTACATTTTTAAGATATTATTACTAACCCGAGAAAAAGTTAAGTATAACATAACTGATGGTATGTGCTTACGTATGCATCTATGTTTCTTGAAATCAGGTAAGACACAAATTAAATACGTGATTCAACATCCTTTTATAGTTTTATTTTAATTTCTTATTATAATGCGATAGGAAAATTAACGTTGAAAAAACTCTAATCAGGAAAGAAAAAAAAAGTTATTTCTTTATTAGTTAATTCTTTCTTGTTAAAACATACAATGCATTACATTATTTGTTATAAAAATAATGTTAGTTTAAAAGTTGGCAACATTTTGTGTGTGGCAACATATTTATATTTCTTCTCTTTTTTTTCTCTCTGACTTACTGCTGTCACGGCTTGTAAAATATACATTGTGAATAAAAGAATTTATTATAAAGTGTTATATTTTATTAGTATAATTAAGAAGAATACAACAATATTGTCACACTTCTGCCATAAAAAAAGTTAAATAAAAAAAAATCATTCCAAATTAAAATTATTTTAAATAGGATATACATATGTATAAGTAAAATTATGAAAACTTTATTGCAGTCAAAAAATTTGCTGTAAAATTCACGAAAACCATTAAGGTGTTCTGAGTACAACATAATTTAATCTGATGGACTTCTACGCAGATCCAAATTTTAAATTATCAACTTTTGTGTTCATAATGCAAATTCCTGTTGCGGATTCATCTGCTGGCGCATTTCGAAGCAAACCATCCGCGTGTTCCAAGTTTTCTCCCTAATAAACGATTCAACTGTCAGATTTGACCTTGATTTGACGCAATCGGTAACCGATTTTGCCTAGCATCCCTAGGGAAATTCACCTCGAAATTTTTTTTTGTTCTTTTTTCGGTATATTTTTGGAAAAAACCTGGCAACCCTGGTTCCAAGTGCAAAACTCGGAGCAAAACCATTTTCGTGTTCTGGATGTAGGATCCACTCTTAAATTAAAACCAGTTGCGGATTTATCTGCTGACGCATTTTGAACCAATCCGTTTTAATGTTTCGTGAGGAGTTAAAATTTTTGTTTCAAACCATATGCTGCAAAATTCGTAATTCGTAGGAAAACCAAACACATATTATAGGGGTAATACTAATAGCTGGGGTTTGCATGCAGATTCACTATTAATCACCAGTTTTTTGTTCACAATGTAACGATTAAATTCCAGGTGTGGATTCATCTGCTGACACATTTCAAGGAAACTATTCTCTTATTCGTGCAGTTATAAAATTCTAGTTGCAAAATAATTTTCATGGTCTGAGTGTAGTGTAGAATTCCCCGCATACAGATTTAATTTAAACCAGTTTTGTGTTCAGAATATAACGACAAATCAATTAATAATAATAATATAAACTTGTGAACTCGTGTTTTAAGACCATCTAAGAATCGAGATGCGAAAATCTTTAATTCTCTACTGACGCAATTCAAGGGATACACAATCCCCCCCCCCCTCTTCTCCAGGCACTTAAAAATACATGTGCGGCCCGCGGGTGATACTACAAACATCCAAATGGCCCCCGATGCAACAAAGGTTCCCCTCTCCTATGTTACACCTATATATATTATATACAGGGTGTCAAGGGGGATGACTTACTCTCACCAGTGATTCCTGACATTATTTTGAATAAAAATTAAAACGAAATTTGGTGACATTTTTTTTTTTTTAATTTTGTATATAAAAAACATAAAAAATAAGTAGATATTATAAAGGAGTTAGGGTCGGGGAAAGAGGTTGGGCAGATACTCGGCTGAGTGACGACACGTGGAAGAAAAAAAATTGGTTTTTAATAAAATATTTTTTTTATTCACTTTATTTATTTTTGTCTGATAGTTTGATATTCTTTTAAATACTAGTAAGTTACTTAAAAATGTGCTACTACTTATTATCATAAGAGTTGATGACTGTTACGACCTATGACTATGTAGAAATATCAAATATGAATACCAACATATCTCCAAAATGTCACCAATAAGAGCTAAGACCAAGAAGTGGAAAGAGTTGTACTCGTACACAGTTGTGATACAGCTCACAATAGCCGTTATCTCGACAGCCCCATTCCCTCTTTGGTTTACGGCTCAGACTCTACGCCGAAACATGACAAAAACAGATAAAATATTCCGACTGCTTTGTTTAACAAATACCGCCAGTGGCCATGAAAGATGCTAAATAAAGCTCTTTATGTGAACAATTTTTGGAAAGTGCTCTAATAAGTACACCAGACTAGGATTCTGGGCGTTTTTTACATTGCCATGCCATATTTATCTTTTTAGACAAAAATGTTATGATGCGAACAACATTTTTTGTTGAAATCCTGCTGCTGGGATCTGTTATGATAATAGTTGCAATAATAAAATCTTGATTTCAGAGTTGGCCTGTAAGGTGGGATACCGAAGCACCTCAACTTGCCCCACCCTGGCTAGCCGATGCATGACCTCTGGGATTTTCGACCGAGTCGCGTTTTCAAACTTACAGCACTTCATTAGAGGGTATTTCCTACTTCAGTTCATATTTTTTTAATTCACAGAGAAGACAAGACATGAATAAAATTGTAGAAGCCTACATTTTTTGCTACTTACCTACTCTAGATTTTACTTTTTGCCCCACCCTAAATCAAAACCTGGCTACAACATGTGTATTAAGGTAGGTGGGTAGGTACACTGTACGTATTTATTAGCATTTCTTGAGTTTGTTTATGAACAAAACTATTTATTCATGTTCACATTGCGTATATAGGTACGGGCGAAAACAATTAATCAGAGCATAACTTGTAAAAAAACATTTTTCCATAAAATAATTAAATACGCGCTATCTATGAAAGAGAAGAAAATGATTTATTTTGAGTTTAACCTTAATTTAAATACTTATTCGATCCTTATCAAATATTGGGATACTTTCCTCCTAATAATTTATATTCTCTTGGTACTTACCTAAATATTGACATTGACACGTTATGTAATCTTGAAACCTCGATAAATGAAAATAATTTCAATACAAAATATAAATACCTATCTACTATTGTCGAACTCGAAAATATATTTAATCGGGTGCGGAATTATTTTCTACGTTAAATAATACCAAATTATTATATTGATACCATAAATTACCCAAAACTCTATGACAAATATTTTAGAATGCGCCCTCGAAACTATTTGTACCAAAATTTATATTTGGTATGTAATAGAAGTAGGTAGATTATTAATTAATGTACTTACCTACCAACACAAATACACCTATTTGTATTTATATACATATATCCATATTTCTATATATAGATAAATGGATACATAAAACAAGTAAAGTAAGGTACCTACCTACCTAGCAGGTTTTAAATTTTATAACTGTAGGTAGGGACTAATTTACGTACTTTGACACCTGAGAAACAGGTATAACACCAGATTGAGTATTTTTCCACACGCAACACCGGCCCGGCTAGCTCAGTCGGTAGAGCATGAGACTCTTAATCTCAGGGTCGTGGGTTCGAGCCCCACGTTGGGCGAATATTTTTTGCCATTTCGTTTTAATAATATTATGTTGAACTTTTTATTTATTTATGGTTTTTAAATAGATACACAGTTACCAACATCCATTAGGATAAAAAAAACGTACACACACACTTTTGTATAAATTATAACAATTTTGTATAATTAATGATTTAATTTAAATTTGTGTATATTTTCTTCTTATTTAATTAAAATAAACACTGAAATAATCATTTTTGCTTGTGTAGTGGTTGTCCGTACCGTGGGACTACTGCGTGGTAAGAGGGGACTGCGGGCGGGTGTTCCAAACTAATTCGAACCGTTTAACGTACAGTTTTACCTACTATCGATGTGCCGCCATTGATATATATATATACACGTGCCGTATGATTTTCCTTGTTCCTTGTTTTTTATAAATTTTTGATATACCTAATATAAAATAAGACGTTACTTTTTTGTTCGTAATTTCCCAGTTGGTTATAAATTTAAGTTCAACGGAACCAGCGTTATAATCTACGCATTTACAGATACCGCCAATTGAATTATTTTAGGTTAGAACGGGTTAGAACACTTTTGCAAGTTATGCTTTAAAATATTATTTTACACACGTTGCTGTGGCTAACGAAACACAATGCCACGCCATGACCCAACCTTTGTAACCAACGCCATCTGCAACCAAATCCACACCGCCCGTTTTTCAGCCCGCTGCCCGCTGCCGCTTGGCCAGATATATTATACACTTATTTCAACCAATTTACACAAAACCATGGCAAATTATATACCTAAAAACCTTCCTCATGAATCACTCTATCTATTGGTGAAAACCGCATGAAAATCCGTTGCGTATTTTAAAAGATCTAAGCGCACAGACAGCGGGAGCGACTTCATCTTATACTATATGTAAAGAAGAAGGTGACTTAATTGTTTGCGCCCAAAGACTTTGCGCCCGTACATATTCAATATGAAAATGAATAAATAGTTTCGTCAATAAACTCAACTCAAATCTTTCAATAACGGCTACAAATACATAATTGGATTTGTTAGCCTTTCTTGAAAGATTTGGGTTTGTTTATAGCCATTATTATTATAAATTATAACGTAGGTTTCGTTTAACGATGTAAATATTAAATACAAAGTTTTCTAAAAACTTCGATTCGAAAAAACTATATTTTTTTAGCTTCGCGAGTTTACCGCTCCAACTCTAAACCATACACAACAATAAAAAAAAAAAACAAAAAATCAGGTTCCACCGAGATTTGAACTCGGATCGCAGGATTCAGAGTCCTGAGTGCTAACCGTTACACCATGGAACCGACGGGCACCGCTACACAAATAATTTATAAAGGCAGTCAGTGATATTCATGGAACTAACCATACATACATTGCACGACAAACGGAAAAAATTCTTCTCGACGCACACGGCACGGAATCTTCCGCGTAAGGCTCGAAAGGGGAGGGGGGGGTTTCGGAAAAAATCACGAAATATCACAAGGAGGGGGGGGGGGGGTTTCGTT
Organism: Limnephilus lunatus; assembly: GCA_917563855.2. NCBI lineage: Eukaryota > Metazoa > Arthropoda > Insecta > Trichoptera > Limnephilidae > Limnephilus > Limnephilus lunatus. The sequence continues at coordinate 63,085,015 of OU830597.1, read as the reverse complement.
GAAAGCACGATTTCTAAACCAAATGCCAGTCAAAACAACCTGCAACCTTAATGTCTCTCTGGAAATTTTTATCTTTCCAATATTAATCAGATTATAGATAAGTACCTGTATTTAAAGATAATATTCTGAAATTTTCAATAAACTTTGTACTAAAAAAATACACGTGATTTTGGGTAGGGGGGGGGGTTAGTCTAAAACCTCACCACATATCACCAGGGGGGAGGGGGGGTTAAAAAGTTGCTAAAAAAACATCACGTGATTAATGGACGACCCCTTATAGGCGGGGATACTTACTCAGGGGGCATTTCTCCATCCTCCTCACAGAATATCCATACTATAACGTACATTTTCAATTAATTAAACACGATTTCTTTATTTAAAACATTAAAAAAGTTTCATAATAATAATAATAATTTGAATGAATAGTGGCTATACGTAGGATAAAGTCAGCCGAGTTTTTTACGTTGTTTATTTATTTATTCCTTGTCGTAATATGGATAAGATATCACGAGGTAGGTATAATATACCTAGGTACCTAGATACATAGATAAAGGAGTATTTTCTAGGATTTATATTCTACACTACCTAGGTACCAACTACCGGAGAATAGCTATTATTAGCAGACTGATAAACAAAATAATAGTTAAGTATTGGGTATTGGGTAGTACGTAGTACCTAATACGTAACTATTATATAAGTAAAAGATACCTAGGCTATATTTTTTTTTTCATAAAAGTTCAACCTAAAAATATTAGGTAAGTAGTACGTAGTACCTACCTAATACTTAAATATTATGTAAGTAAAAGATACCTACGCCATATTTTTTTCCATAAAAGTTCAACCTAAAAATATTAGGTAGGTACCTCCTCCTCTTATTCCTTTTCCATATTTTTGTTGGATCGCTGTGCATTTTAAAGAGAAAGTGTATTTTATTTTTCATAGAACTACAATACAACAATATTACGCCCCATCGACCAAGGGTCATACGTCAATGCTACGTCCACATTATTTAAAAAGTTTAATTTCCCTTACTCCGATGACAAATCATCATTAAAAAAAGTGCACTGCCCGGGAATCGAACCCGGGTCGCAAGAATGGGAATCTTGCATGATACCACTACACCAGCAGTGCTTCCGCATTCCTAAAATAATTGTGAAGTTATAAATAAATCCCTGCCGCCAAGAGTCCACATTAAAAACCTATGAACCTTCGAGTCAATGCTATGAACACATGATTTTTTTCAAGGCATTTCTAGAATACTAAAAAATATTCTGTAATAAAAATAGTAGGAAAGATAAATAAGTAAAACAGTATAATAAAAAAACGGCAAAAATAAATTTCCGGTACCGGGAATCGAACCCGAGCCTCCTGGGTGAGAGCCAGGTATCCTAGCCACTAGACCATACCGGACTTGTCAAACCTTGCAAAAATATAGTATTTGAGTAAAATGATATGTCGTTGTTATCGCAAATTTTTAAGAAATTTGATACTCCGAAATAAAATACGAAAATAGTCAGGATAACGGAGGCGTCTAGAGATAATATTATTATATCAATGTATCCAATGACGTTATATTATAAATTTCTTTGAATGTATCTACAGGAATTCCAAAAACTGAACAAATCCGACTAATATCTATGAGAACCAAAGTGAGGACGAATATCTACAGCTCAAACTTTTTTTTTTTTTTTACATTAACTCCACACAGGAGGCTAACTAACTAACTAACTAACCATCAAGCCGTTTCCCCGCAGGGGTAGGCAGAGAGGACGGACCGCCACACAACTCGATCTTGGCACACACTCTTTGCCTCGTTCACATTCATACATCGTCTCATACATGCTCTTCTATTATTCCGACTCTTCACATGGCCCGACTCAAGTAACTGATTCACTTGGTCGTGCCATGTCTTCCTCGGGCGTCCCCAACTTCTTCTACCATTCACATTTGCATCATATATTCTCCTTACACTCCTTTCCTCGTTCATTCGCTCTACATGCCCAAACCATCGGAGAGTCCCTTTCTTAATCTTACACATCACGCTTACATCAGCCTTGCATTCTTTGCGGATATCCACGTTTCTCTCACGATCGTACATGGTTTTACCACACATTCGCCTCAGGGATCTCATTTCTACAGCATTCAGTCTGCTTTCATCCTTCCTCTGCCAGTTCCATGCCTCACTGCCATACATCAGGGTAGGTACCAGCACTCCATTATGGACGGCTAGTTTCGCGTCTTTGGACAGTTTTTTATTACCGCCAACGGCATTCAGTCCTCCATTAATGGAGTTACCGGCATTCACCCTTCTTTCAATATCTCTATCAGGCTTCCCATCTTTCGTAAACATACTACCCAGATACACAAACTCATCCACCTGCTCCAAGTATTCATCATTCACAACTATATTGCATACTGTTTTTGTACTCTCTCTTTCAAACACCATGACTTTAGACTTACTTACATTCATCATTAACTCATTCTTCATACATACTTCGTTCATCCTAGACACGAGAGACTGTAGATCTTCCATACTGTTAGAAATTAGCACCGCATCATCAGCATACAATAGGCAACATATGTCAAACCACTCCGTAAAATCGCCGTTCACCCTGACACATGCAACGCTTCCCTCATATAGCGACGCAATTGCCTGAATGAGCTTCGTATTCACTCCGTACTTGGATAACACCTTCCATAGCTTTTTCCTGTCAACTCGGTCGTACGCTTTTTGTAGATCTACAAAGGCACAGAAGAGTTTCTGGTTTTTTGCAAGAAACTTCTCAGTGAGCATACGCAATGAGAAAATCTGGTCCATGCACCCCCTTCCACTCATAAAAGCACCTTGCACATCCCATATTTTATCCTTTGTTTCCATTCTTACCCTTTCGATCAATATTCTACCATACAGCTTGCCCACTGAACTAAGAAGGCTAATAGCCCTATGATTCCCACATTCCATACGTGACCCTTTACCTTTGTATAATGGCATGATTACAGCCCTTCTCCAATCTAATGGCGTATAACCCTCCTTTAAACATTGGTTAAAAAGTCTGCACAGCCATGTGAGAATAATACGACTATCTCCTTTAAAGTATTCGGCAGCAATATTGTCGAAACCCACAGCCTTGCCACTCTTCATGCATTTAATTGATCTTTTTATTTCATCCATACTGATTTTGGTAACATTCACTCCATCATCGTGCATAACCGATTCACCGCTGGGATCACAACCACTCGGGTTACTTTCGAAGACTTCCTCGAAATATTTCATCCATCTCTCTTTAATTTCATTCTCATTCGTCAACATTTGTCCATCTTTCGATTTTATCACTTTCATGCTTCCATTCTCTGGTCCACTCCGGGATCTTTTGACCTCCTTCCAAAACAGTTTTATGTTTTCTTGGAAGTGGTTTGTCATTTTGATTCCCTCTTCTTCTTCCAGACGTTTCTTTCGTTCTTTCACCCCAACACTTACACTTTTCTTGCATATATATCTTATACACTTCTTTCACTCGATATCTCTCTTCGCTCCTGAGGAAAATAATTTCCCTCAGGGCCTATGTCATCTTTGAGGATGCTGTATGGAGGGTCTTTTTGAGGAAAGGAAGGAGTGAACATGGGTCTTGAGAGACCCATGTTGTAGGAGGGAGGAAACACAGAGGCTGGTAAATCGTTCCACATTCGAGCTGTTGAACTCAAGAACGAGTCGTAAAAACGACCCGTTCTCATGTGACTAATGTAAACCGTGTACAAATGTTGGGCGCGTGTTTGGCGTGTTTCCCGACTATGCACCGGTGCCGAGGGGATCAACGACGCTAGTTCCTCGGAGCATTTTCCATTGTAATACCGATAGAACAAGGACAGCATTCCCACCTGACGCCTGTGCTCTAAAGATTGCAATCCGTCTGTTAAGATGGGAGAATCTATCAAACGGACCGCCCGTTTCTGCACAGAGTCAAGGGTTTTTTAAAGGTATTTTGGAGCTCCAGACCAGAGCTGGCTACCAAATTCAACCGTGGGGCGCACTTGCGATTTGTACAGGGTTAGCAGTTGTGTACTATTAAACTGCTGACTAATATCTGTAGAACAGGTGATGTCGACGAATATCTACAACACTGGCAGAGGTTTGATTTGCAATTATGTACCTATAGCATATTGGCATAACGTAATATTGCGTATGCAGTTTAAAAAACTTAATATATGTTAGGTTAGGTTAGGTTAGTATTACGTAATTTAAGTAATGCTTTTCCGTACAACCTCTTGCTCAGCTGCCCTCTGTAGATATTAGTCCCACCTACGCTCCATAGATATTCGTCACCACTGGGGCCGTCATAGATATTTATTCGACCTTAGCTCTGTAGATATTAGTCTTCACTCTGAAGTTCAAAGATATTTGTCCAACATTTGAGCTGTAGATATTCGTCCTACATACAGGCTGTAGATATTTTTATCTGGAGTCGGGATAACTGTCCTGAAACTACGAAACGGCACGCACGTAGAATTAACAGAAAATTTTCTATAAAATCGAAATTTTTCTTATAAGTGCATTTTATAATATAAATAAGTAAGCACATACGTTGATATATTCATGCGTAATAATTGTAGCTTTAAAAAAATTCACGTCCAACACTCAATACCACCATTCAACGATTCAACTCGGAGCAAAATAATTTATATTTGCACAAATCCAAGTTATTTTGTGTTATCTGGCAGGTGTTTATATTTTAAACACTTCTCAAACTGTTGATCGATATTCATTATTATTATAAGTAGCTACTACCTATCCAATTTATCCACTGCTGGATAAACCAAAATGGTGTAGAATGTAGGTAGAACAAGCATATCAAAATTAGAAGCTTTGGCGTGCTCTGACGGGCCAAATTTACAAGGTCGTTGGATCACGTTATGCAAAACCATCCAACATACAATTTTGCAAATTTGGACTCTATGATAAATCCTACTAGGTAGGTACACCAAGAGTCATATTTTCATTTACAGAAAAACCCCAAAAGAAAATAATAACATCAGTGAAAACCTGTTATTGGTTAAATTTTTATACATATGTATTTCATCAAACATTATTGTTATAAACTGTTGGTTTTCCAAATAAAATAAAATAAAATAAAATTAATACAAACATCCACGTGGGTTGACAGCTTTCAGCATTTTTCACATTACAATTATTTTCATGGGTATACATATACATAAAACATTGCGGAAAAAATCCACGTGCTTTGCATGTGCTCAACTTTGATCTAGAAGCGACAAAAAACAATATCACTGAAACCATCCCAACCATACAAAATCTTTAAAAAATATCAAATTTAAAATTTGCTGCCAACATACAAAAATTGTATTTTATTTAAACGCCCATAGGACTTTTACATATAATTCACTACGATCATCATCGACTCCAACATTATACACTAATTTCGGTTTTGGGTCTGACTGTGAGCGAATGTAACTATGCCATAGATTCTCAACCTTTTTTTGCCCACCGCCCACTTTAAGGATATTCATTTTTCTAGCGCCCCCCAACTCGTGAATCTAAAACAACAATTGTCGTCACGATTATATTTACCACAACGGTGGTGGTGGGAGGGGAGGGATGGGGGGAGGGGGGGGGGGGGAGTATATACATAAAATGATTTTCAAGATATATGACAATTTCAAAAAAATTGAAAGACATTGATGGAGTCATCCATTTTTATCGCTTTTTGCTGTTCGCTGACGATCTAAAATTATTTCTTCTAATAATGGGATGGGGCGAAATGGGATATAAGAATAATATTTTTTTATTAATTTCTTACACCATTACAAATTTGACTTTTTTATTTATAAGAAATAAGGCAAGAAATATGGCAATTTCAAACAAAATTCAGGCGGTGGTGAAGATTTCGTCAATGTGGAGAGACTCTTTCAAGAATCAAAAGAATTTCCCTTTTGAATCTCTCCTCACTGACGCCAAATATATCGATCTCGGAGAAGATTTGGTTCAGGAGCAATATACTCCTCCCTACCGGGAGAACCATTGGCAAGTTAGTCCTACAGGCAGGAAGATCGAATAATCTATGATGACGCTGTCTAAGTTAGTCATCTGGAACATAGAGACTCACGCGCTCCAAAATGGCTGAGTTCTCAATATAGCCTCGCAGCAGTCTGAATAAGTGGGTGGCGGCATACCCCTCTCTTCTGAACTGCAGGAAGTGAAGTCCCAGCATGCCCAGAAGAAAGTTCGCCAGGTAGATCCATAGATAGTGGTCGTACTCTCTCATGTAGAGAAATCTTAGAAACTTTTTTGAACCCTTTCAAACATAAGGGATCATCCCATCTTATGAGGATTCTAGATAAGCGAACCACTCTCCAACCTATTGCGTACCAGGGAGAAGTATAAAATCTTCAGAGCACGGGTATCGCGAAAAACACTGACGGTTATATGAGGACAAAATTACTAATAAAGCTTACTTTCATACATACTACCAAGATCCTTTATATTTCGTTGACTCCATTCTGAAATGTTATTAACATCAGCTTGAAGGCGCTGGCAGTCCTCAATATTTCTTATTAGAAGAAATAATTTTAGATCGTCAGCGAACAGCAAAAAGCGAGAAAAACGGAGGACTCCAGCAATGTCATTAATGAAAATAGAAAAGAGAAGAGGCCGTAGGATCGATCCTTAGGGAACCCCAGAAAAAACGAAAAATTCAGCAGATTGGAAGATTCCGTGTGTGACAAATTGCTTTCTGTTCTTGAGGTAAATTTTAAAAAACTTTAACATCCGAAGGGAAAAATCCAACTGGGCAAGTTTTATGAGTAAGATATCATGATTCACAGTATCAAAGTCTTTGGGGAAGTCGTTATACGAACAGTCTACTTGGTATCCACTATCTAGGGACCTAGCAACATAGTCGGTGAAAACCATCAGATTGGTTTCAGTGGATCTTCCTTTCCTGAAACTATGCTGTTCGGGGATAATGTATGCAGCTATCTGAGGCATAAGGATTTTATAAATTAATTGTTGAAATAGTTTAGTGTTAGCAGGAGCTGATAGTATGGCAACTGGTCTATAATTTTCGATTAACTTTTTCGAACCTTTCTTAAAAATAGGGCATATTTTTGAAAGCTTTCCATAGTTCAGAAAAATTGGAAGTTCTAATAGCGAAGTTAATGATAAGACACATAATGGTGTTTTAGGAACTCGGTGCACCCTTTAATAAAAAATACGGGAACGAAGTCTGTTCCGATAGAGGGTGAGTTCTTCATGAGACATATGGCACTCATAAGGTCAGATTCCGTAAATATATCAAAATCAAAGTTTGAAGCTCCTCTGGTAGTAAATGTGGCCGTATTATTAATGTCTAAAAGTGGAGGGTCTTTATTGTAGACCGATTGAAAATGATCAGCAAATGCGTTAGCCACACTCAAGCCACGAAATTCTTGATTACCTTTCATCATAGTGTGTTCAAGACCACCATCCTTCAGAAGGGATTTTATATAGTGCCAAAACATCTTGGGATCATGCGTGATGTTTTCCTCGATTTCAGACACGTAGGCTCGATAGGCCACTCGAAACTCGCGCCTAACTAACACTCGGTAAGAACTAAACAGATTGTATTCACTCTGAAGGTCTCCAGTTTTCCAACGCTTATGAAGAGCGTGTTTGATCTCTATATTCGAGATGACTTCTCTCGAGAACCACTTCTCAGATACTAGTTTTCTCGTTAATATCAATTAGGATAAACTTGTAAATCATTTTAATAATTTTAAAATTACGGCGCGCAGCGAACAAGACGTACGTCCTGCCGGCGAACTATCTGGAGCACTGAAGGGGTAAGATGGGTTTCTCTGGGTCTTCTACCGCCCCCCTGAAAGTCTGAAACGCCCCCCAATTTGCTCTTGGTCTTCCACCGCCCCCCTGAAGGTCTGAAACGCCCCCAAGGGGGCGTTATCGCCCACGTTGAGAACCTATGAACTATGCAATGCAGTACATGTTTTTTTTTTAATTACAGTAAAAATAAAGAGTTGACAAAATACAAAATAAAATTTATCTAACCTTATTGACAAAATAATCCAGATTTTGAATATGATTATGATATGATACACAATAAACAATGGCTTTTTATTGTAATATTTGGAAAAAATTCTAACTTCAGCTTGCCATTTGAATACCTACTTCAACTTTGTTAGTAGTACTAATCGTTGTGGGCCGCGAGTTTCAGATGCTTGGTGTAGGTAGACAGTGTAGAAGTGTGGACAGCTGCTTGTTCGGGATATTTGACCTTCTTTTAATCGTATCAAAGATTTCACACAATAATTACAATAATCGAACATGGTCCGCACGTAATCCGCCATTTATTAACAACCATTATCAGATAATATATGTATATCATTCTATACCCGTCGCCCCACAAGCTTGGTACCTAGGTTTGCAGCGCAGCCATTGTGGGACTATTTCGCGCAGGGTCTCCGGTTTTTGTCGATTTGATAACGATTAACCGATACCGAGCCAGCGAGATGACGGGTTACGTCAAATTACCTCAGTAAAGTAAGAATGCAACATGCTACACGCTACACCATGCTACAACATGATACAGCGCCTCTAGCGGCCAGCAATGCCAACCTTAACAAGTAAAATAAAATAACAAGTAAAAAACAATACAAGTAAAAAAAAACAATAACAATTAAAAAACAATACTTACTTGCAATTTTTTTACTGAGGTTGGCGTATTCTTAAATATTATAGAGTCTGTTAAACGTGACTTCTTCATATCATATATAAGTCAAACTCCTAACATGATCAATGTATCTATGTATTTGTTTTTTCGGCGAATCTCGTTATAAGAACCTACTTACTCAGAAATAATTGCTTTCGAATGGGAATGGGAATGAGCAGGGTACAGTATCACATGAAAACTTTTTTTTTTCGGAGAAAAAGATTAAAATGTTCCTAGATAAGATTAAAAATTACGAACAAAGAATGCACACTTGGATCAATAGCTGAGCACTCTGAGCAGGCGATGCGACAAATATTATGCTATCCGGAGGGATTGGATTCTGAGATCATAGCAGCGTTTACATACATAGGTAGGTTCGCTGATATAGAAATCGATTAAAAATTATTCGATTTCGGCTAAAAATAAATCAATCAAATGCGAAGACAAAAAAACATTGTCTGATTCGAAAGTTCGCTGTAATAAATTATAGATTATTTTATAACTGTTTTATAATCGTTATCAACACTTTAAGCTGTCTCTGTATCGTCCAGTAAATCGTGTAAAATAAATAATATTGTAAAATCCCATGAGCGCGATTAAAATTAGTAAGTAAGTAGAATAACTAACGCAACCCGTAAAAAATAGAGGTGTGTTGTGTGTTAGGTTAGTAAATAACGCTTTCTTGAAAATGGAAAAAGCGCAACCACGAAATTTGAATTTGTCAAGATTATAACAGAGATTTCACGGACCGCCACTGGTACCTAGGTAATTACTGCTTGTCTGAATTATTGGCACAATAAGTTACAATTTTCATTAAATACATTTAATTTCAAATCAAATCCGAGTTCATTGAACATTGAACAAACCCAAAACTGAAAATAGTGTATAATGTTTGATTTGATGAAGACAGTGAATCATTATTTTATGTACCTTATAGTGAACACTGTGTACCAGAAGCCGACTGATTTTAAATTAAATCTCTGCATAAAAAGTCACACAGACGGTAACCTACCTACATAATTTTTTAAATATTTTATTAACTATCCGAACAAAAATAAAAAAAATATATATTATTTACCAGTGTAGTATTGCTTCGGGAACGCGGAGAGAAAATAATATTAGTTTTCATGAACATAAAAGTGAAGTAAAATATAGATTATATTTTTAAATTAGGTTGACAAAGTTTAAAAAAAAGTACATCTGAATATCAAAAACATCAACATCAAATCAATAATTAAAAAAAGGCAAAAATATTTGTGCGATGGCCGAGAATCGAACTCGGATCAACTGCTTGGAAGGCAACTATGCTGACCATTACACCACCAACGCCCGTGCGAAACTTGTGTCGTAAAACAGTATATATTACCATATGCGACGAAAAAAATTATATTGCCTAATAATGAAAATTGAAACTTTTCTACTGATTTGGAACCGAGGTTTTCCCACGTTTTTTTATTGCTTAAAAAATTAAGCAAAAGATTACGATGATTATAGCATTATTTGTTTTATTTTTATGTGTGGCCAATAAATTTTCTACAGCGAGTTAAAGTTTCCCATTTTTTAATGGGAAACGCATAGACATATAAATAATATTCATATATCTATGGGGAAACCGCTAAAACGATATTTTGGGGCGTGGCTATCGTGTGACGTCATGAGTGCGGACGCTACCTGACAGTGTTTATTTATGCTGGTTCAGCATAGCTACGCTTGTGACGACACAAACCCATTTGCAAAAACGGGCCGTTTTGATTTTGTCAGTTTAAGAGCGTTTTTAAAATTAATATCTAATATTGAATGAAAACATAAAAAACAAAAAAATTTAGTAGGATGATTAAAATCAGAAAAATGATCTTTAAATATTCCGTACATTTTCAACAGAATCCCTCGTTTGTGGAAATACCCCATTGGATTATTTTTTAGCGCAATTTTAGTGAAAAGACAGAACAAATGGATTGGTATCCGATAAATTTCGTGGAACAAACTCCATTCATAACGTAAGCGAAATAATAGAAATCGAATCAAGCTGAAAATGTGAAGGAACGTAACGATTCACGACGGTGATTTCTGGGTGCTTGCTTTCTTCCTTGTCGGCAATCTAATTTGATTTGCATTTCTCGTCCCGTGTCCGTATTTCTCGTGATTGCGATTTATTTTTCTTTTCAGTTCTCCAGATACCATACCTGTGTTAAAGTATATTCAAATATATATATATGGTTTGCTTCACCGTTATAAAATTTAGCTCTTCATATCAGTTCAATCCATCTCGTATGATATAGCGCTGTATATAGCGCAGTATATAGTATAATGTATAGCGCTCGAGTATTATTCGCATTGCTTTAGTTTGCAGTATTTGCGTTTTTTCCATTTTCTCATCGTTGCAGAGAAAAAGAATTCATGAACAGTGATTACAAAGTGTGGTGATATAATTAATTTTACTGTATATTGTCTGACGAGTTCCTTTATTTACTTTGTTTCTGATTCTGCCAAGAAATTATATTTTTTTGCAATTTTTCAAATTGTATAATTCATATTTTTTTGGGAAGTTCAGCTTTGAGTCTATTATAGTCATCGAGCGATGAGGAAGGTCAATGTTGTTGTTTTACATTAGCTCCACACAGGAGGCCCTGAGGAAAAAAATCCCTCAGGGCCTGTGTCATTTTTGGGGATGCTGTGTGGAGGGTCTTTTTATGGAAAGGAAGGAGTCGATGTTCTGGGGAGTGAAGGACGTATGAATCTGTCCTTCCCACTGCCATGCGAGACGATGGGTTGAAAGAATTCGGCAGTAGATTAGGAGATTAGAGAGGATCATGTTAGGTCTCCCTCGACGACTCTCTCCCGGTACGGCCCACCACGCAGTAGATGGGCAAACGTCAAGACCTAGACAAATGTATAGTTTGTTTCGGCAGGACGGTTAATTTCATGAATAGATAAAAAAAAACTATTTTAAATTAGTATTTGAATATAGCGTCCTGAAGTGGGGAACTTTATTAAAAATCAACTCATAAAAAATCAACCCGCAATCATAGACAATCTGTGTATTACTGGTGATGTCTAGGCTTATCTACCTAATACTATAAACTGATATATCGGGCCTATTACAAATCATTTATTTACTAATCAACTACATTTTGTCTCACTATTTTTCTTCCTTCGGCGACGTCACTTATTTTTTCTCAGTCAAACGGATATTACGAAGCTCCTGCCTCTTGACGAAAATTATGCTGAAAATATAAATTCCAGACAAAAAATGTGGGAAAATTTGCCAGACGCCTGAGCTCACGGTTCGAGATACCTATTATACGGTAACAAGTGGCAAGTAAACAGATTTCGGTTTCCCCAATGACATCAAAAGCCATCATGTTTTCAATATTAATCAGTATTTGATTTGTTTTAATCACGTTAAAATAAAAATGAATAAATAATAGTGAAAACAAGTTGTTTCAATCCGGAAAAGAATCGTCAACCGATGCATTCCACAGGTTAATTTGGCATTCACACCTTGTCACTTGTCAGGTTAACTGAATGTCGGAGGGCACTTAGGATAAATTAATTGAACAATATGCTCCACCGTTCACGGAGATCAGAATAGAAAAGTGGCTCTCGGTTAGAGCACTGCCTGTGCCTAACTCGCGCTATTTATAATAGTGGACTACCCATAAATATACCAAACCACCCACGGACTACCGTAGATAACATTGGACACCTCTCATCAGAAATCACGGGCACAGTCAGTACCCAATCTGAAAAAGCAGTTTGGCGTTATTTGGTAACGAAACTAGTTATTCTGTTCCGATTCTTTTCGAAGAAGGTACTCGCATATTTAATAAATGTATTTTTTCTTTAAAATGTGATTTTCTTCCGATAAATATTGAAGTGCTAATCTTACTAATATTATAAATGCGAAAGTTTGTATGGATGGTTGGTTGGTTGGATGGTCCTTACTCTTTCACGCAATAAATATCGAATGGAACTTAAAAATTCTTTCACTAATCGAAAGCTACATTATTTGCGAGTAACAACGGCTTTATATATTGGTAAGTTCTGGCGTTATGAATGAGCTGTGGCGTTATGAAATTATGTATCATTCGTTTTCTGTCCCTAACAAAATCGAGTTATTGCAAACGTCAAACAAATTGTTACCTTGGAAACAATGTTTTTTTTTTAAATTTTAGGCTTAAAAAGAGTGCTTTGTTGTGATTACAAAGAGTACTTTTTTGGCGTCGTAGTTAATCTCTAAAAATGTTTATTCTCCGAACAAAAAGCATAACGTTGCTATAAAGCATTATAGCGTTTGAAGTCGACTGTCATTTTCTTATTTTTTTAGGTTACTCTGGATTCAAATATGAATAAAATACTAATAAAGGGAGTAGGTACTTAAAATAAATTTCTATTTCTATAATTTAAATATTTTCTAAAATAGAATTTTTATTTGCGAAATGTCATTCTCAAATTTTGAAATTTTCTATTAAACAATAATTATTTTCTATTGGACAAAATAGCAAGAATAATAACAATTATGCCAATAATTATGCCAGTAATTTCCCACTAATACTATGCGAGCGAAGCCGTGGGTAAAAGCTAGTGTTTCATATATTTCATCTGATTATCGCGGGCACAGTCATTAATCCCTAATTTAGCAGAGATATTCGTATTTATTTTTTGGCAATGAAACTTGTAAACTGTATTTTTTACTCTTATAAATATTGAAGAAGTATCTAATAATATATTTATTTTAGGTTAAAACACTTTTTGCAAGTTATGTTTAATTTTAAGATGAATAAATTTTTCGCGGCCGTACACACGACTATGAATAAATAGTTTTGTCCATAAACAAACTCAAATATTTTAAGAAAGGTTAATAAATACAGTATTGGATTGAGTCACCGATAACAAAATCAGATTTCTTGAAAGGTTTAAGGACAAAACTATTTATTCATATTCGTATTGAATATGTACGGGCACAAATAATTAATTAATCTTAATATTTTAAAGCTAAAGCAATTGCGAAAAGTGTTTTAACCAAAAATAATTAAATTGGCGCCATATTTGAATCCGTCGATTATAAATTATAAGGGGTCGTCCATTAATCACGTGAGGCTCGAAAGGGGGGGGGGGGGGGGGTCGAAAAAAAATCACGAAACATCACGAGGGGGGGGGGGGGGGTAAAATGAGATATCACGTGTATTTATTTTTCATTGAACGCACAATTTCTAAAGGTGAACATCCTATACTTTGTACTAAAAAAATACACGTGATTTGGGGGGGGGGGGGGGGGAGTTTGCCTAAAACTTCACCACATATCACCAGGGGGGGGGTCAAAAAGTTGCTAAAAACATCACGTGATTAATGGACGACCCCTAACGTAGGTACATTCCGTTTAGATGTACATACCTACTACGTTCTACCAACAGTAGCTATGTACCAACTCACACTACTTAATAATATTGGCCACGCTATTTATAATATTCACCCTAAGTGGTTCGCTAAGTTTGGTGACTTAGCAGGTGTGCCCGGGTTCATGGGGTAAGGTTTTTCCGGGTCTTGGCGGCGGCTGCTTCTGTCCACCAGCTGCATGGCAGGCCGGATCAGGAGAGAATGGTTGAGGGAGTTCCTTTGACTTCTCCAGCCGTACTTTCTCAGAACATCGCCTTGCACCGCAGTGAAAGGGGTATGATGCATTTATGGACATTCCGTCTCTCCTGGACACACTGACCCCCAGATTCCTAATACCCTTTTCTTTCCCCGAACTTCCTCTCCTTCCTTTCCTAAAAAGATCCTTCACACAGCATCCCCAAAGATGACATACCTAAGCCCTGAGGGAAATTATTTTCCTCAAGGCCTCCTGCGTGAATCTAATGTAAAAAAGTCAGCAAATTCTATGAGTTCCAAATAAAAAATACTACCAATGCGTATTGGCAGTGGTATTATTTGGTTATAAAACTTCCACACTAATACATCAGAAATTTAAATAAAAATTGAGTCGTCTACGTTTTAAATTGCCTACAAATAGTCCTAATAATTGTCTAAATTAAAACGAAAAAGAATTATCCGTGAATTTATGATATGTCAAAATCCATGACTAATCGTAGGTTTAATTTAGTAATGTGGCCAACTGCACCCCGATATTCCGTGACCAAAATATGTAATTGTTTGGGACGGGCCAGCAAACCTGACAAGGCAAACATGAACCAACCCTCGTGGTTTTACAACACGGGAACAATAATTGGTACCGTGTATGGAGATCTAGTCTATTTTAGGTTTCCAAAATTCGTTTTATTCATGTGGGAGGTTGACGCACAAACAAGCGACTTACATGTAACGAGGTACTGGGTTTGGGCCGCTAGGGTAATTGAACATTATTTGAAGGTATTTGATTATGATGTACAGTTTCCAGTACTCAGAATACATGTCAGTTTCCATTCTTTGGAAATCGTCAAGTACCCAGGTAAACGGAGGCGTCTACTAATATCTACAAGAATTCCAAAAACTGAACAAATCGGACTAATAGATATCTATGAGAATCCATGTTCTGACTAATATCTATACGAGGTATGTTGGAACAATATCTATGGGAACCAAAGTGAGGACGAATATCTACAGCTCAAACTGCTGACTAATATCTATGGAACAGGCTCTACAGCACTGGCAGAGGTTAAGTTAGGTTAGGTGTTCAGCTGCCCTCAGTAGATATTAGTCCCACCTATGCTCCATAGATATTCGTCACCACTGGGACCGTCATTGATATTTATCCGACCTTGGCTCTGTAGATATTAGTCTTCACTCTGAAGTTCATAGATATTTGTCCAACATATGAGCTGTAGATATTCTTCCGACATACAGGCTGTAGATATTAGTATCTGGAGTCAGGTAAACTACACCAACTAACTAACGAACTAACTAACGAACGAACTAACTAACCGCATCACGCCGTTTCCCCGCAGGGGTAGGCAGAGAGGACGGACCGCCACACAACTCGATCTTGGCACACACTCTTTGCCTCGTTCACATTATATACTCAACTGACCCCATTAAAAATTAGATTAGGCTAATATAGTTGGTAACTGCCCAACCAGAGGGGAAGATACTCTCAGTATCGCGCTGGTGTAAGACCAAAATTCAGAGTTGAAACGTTGCTTGAAATGGCTTTAGCTGTGTTTCGTGACCAGATCTGAATAGCCAGGTATTTCCCACCTTCCTCTTCCCATCTTCTTCCCCTCCCCACTACCTTCAGCCTCATAACATACCTGTGTCACTGGCTCCAGACGGGAGCAGCTGGAACTCTTGGGAGGTATACGTATAAAAAAAATTACCCCATACCGTAATCGAAAAAAATATATGATTGTGGTTAGAGTATAATCTTCATTATTAGTTCATTAACATAATATTTTACGAAGATGCTCTTAGGAAGAAATAGAGGAAGAATAATGAAAGTGATGAGACGTCCCATTACACATAGCGGGGTGGGAATTGCGCAGTTAGCCTAGTTGTGATTATTTCACTTTTTTTTCCAAGGGACATTCATTTACTGAATTGACGCACTAATGGAGAATATTAGATACTGAGAAAAAAATCGTTATTTGGTGCATGTTCTTTGGATAAATTAATCTTTTTTTTTAAATATTATTCGTATAGACTAGACTTGTATCTTGTATCTAGGCGTTCAATATACCAAAACATTACATGTATTTTTAAAACAGAATTTTTTATAAAACTCTTTGAAAAGTATTTCCAGACGGCCTTTTCTATTACATGCAACAACAAAAATACTTTTCAGTTATTAAAAAAGCCAAACGAAAACTGTTTGTTCTGAAAACAAAACACGAATATTGAAATAAAAATAACGGCACGCCATTTGAATTTACCCCAAATACCATTATAAATATGAGCAAACCTAAAAATTTAAAAAATTCTACTGTAATTAGCGAGAGATTTAATAGCGAAATTTACTATTTGCTGCTACGCGTAGGCGAGTGCTGCATGCTGAATCCGCCGCTACGAACATCTACGTTACGTATTCGGCTTACGTGGCTACGACACAGACCGCAGTTCTGTTATCCGTAAATAGAAAACGTAGTATATATAGTCCACACAATATTTGAGCAGGTTAGCGGTGTTTTACCTGCCCAAAACGTGTGAACGAATCATATGAGCTTATATAATATATCATAAATGGGATATTTTACACATTAGAAGAGTAATTTCTCTGGAAAACTTATATAATTTGTGTAATTCAACACAACAATCATTTTTCCACAACACCCTTCATATCTTAGAAATACGAGTCCAGCGATCGAGATTTCTGAGTGTTCTATTAAATTTAAAAAATCTTACCTCCGAATTTTAATTTCGGGACATATAAACTGATTAGAGTGCTATATAGCAAATGAATTCATCTATATTTTAGCGTTTATTGCCGTGCGTGGTATTTATTCCGTTCAACATTGAATATCTTATATGTCTGTACGATTTCTATAGCCTCTGATAATCACAGACACACATACGAGATACGAGTACATCAAAAAACTCAATTTTTAATTAAAATGACAATATTAGCGAAACTCAATCGAAATTCATTCGAAAATCTAGAAAAAATCTTTAAAAACCAGTGCCGTAAGTAAGACAATGAGGAACATCTATTGATAAAATGGAAAAATATTATCTCAGCTTTCTACTAACGCAAACTGCAGATCGCGGGAAGGTTTGCAAACATTTTTAACAATATTTTACAATATATTTATATTTGGCACATTATAGCAAGCGATCGCTCGTTTTGCAAACTTGCCGCAATATGCCAGAAATCGTTCAAACGTAATTTCACAAAACATAATCAATTACCTATAAAACATAATAACACTACGCAATTTCCGATTGTCCAAGAAATATTTAAAAAAATCAACATTTAAAAAACAAAGCTTTTTGCTACAATATATCTATTTTCAAACGTTTTTTTTTAACTTTTTTTGGTAAGCCGAGGTTTGAACATTATACCCAGTGATCGAAATCAGCCGCGCTACCAACCGGGCCAAATCCCGAATTTATTTCGTATACTAAGTTCTTTAATTTCTACCTAATTGCCACCAAAATAGATAAATACGATATAATGCATTGTCATCGATAAAGATTCTATCTGCAAAGTTTTAGCTTGACCGGATGTCGGGAAGTGGGCTAATTGCCACTTCCAAAATTTCGCTTCATTCAAACAAATAAAAGTGAATTCAAATAGATGTTTAAAAAAAAACTAAAATCCACGTGACCCCTTCTTGTTGTTCAATCAATACAATCTTTAAAAAGTGTCGCCAATGGCCGCCTTGCCTCAACGGCAGTTATCTCCGGGAGGTTTTTACTCCTCATATGAACAGGACATATTCCGAGACATGTATATTGTATAATTTGTCCTACGTTCAACCTCTAGGATCTACTCGATGGATTACGTGCTTATTTATTACATCATTACAGTTTTGTAAGGTTATCGCCTAGCAAACCCCATCTAGCGAGAGTTTGGTGAACGTAGTTGAGTAAGTGGCTTGGTTATCGAATTAACCCGCACTATCGATGGCTTACCTTTAGCATTTGCGAAATTCGCAGCAAATTGAATTCTCTGCATCGCGAAACCTCGTGTATTATTAACACTATCGTGGCTTTTGATCGCGTCGAGTGAATAGAAGTAATAGCTTATATAATATTATTTGCTCACATAATATATATGCGGAGGTTATTAACCTATGTACGAGAATTTCAGAGATAAACCAGAAAAGAAGGTCATATGAATAATGAAAAAAATACTTATTTGAATCACTGGGCAATGTTCATATTTGTATTAAAAAGCTCCCGGCTTCTTTTTCAGGAAATTTACAACAAAGTCGTGGCAACAAAACTAACAATAATCAATATATATTATAAAAGAAAGTTAAAAAAACGTGCGGATTGCAAAAACTCAGAAAGGAGTCCCGATACGGTCAAGAGAGTTATATGGTGTGGTAGATCTCTATCCCCCTCCAGGATGAGGGTACCCGTTTTTGCCTAAAAGGCGTGCTTTTGAAGATATAAGGGCTGGAAGTTTCGTCCTCTAGGAATTTAATTAACAGTCTTCCGAAAAGTTCTAGAAGGCTCGATAAAACTCTAGAAAGTTCTGGAAGTAGTGGCGGAGTATGTCGGTGAGTCTAAAACTTTTGAGAACGTTCTGGATGGTTCGCTAATGCTCTTGAAGAAACATTCCAGAACACTCACGAATGTTGTCTTGAGCGAAGCTGGTTACCCCAGCTAGTTTGATTATAAATTATAACAGAGATACATATAATAGAGAGTCGTTTAAAACCTGAGCATTCATCCATAATTATAATTAATAAACATTCTAAAGCCATTTACAGCAACTTTTCGATTATAGGTCGTGACTTTTAAGTCGAAGATACTGCGAGTAACATACTCTTCTCATTTTTCTAACAGCCAATTAAACATTATAGAAAATCTTAATATGAATAACTTGAATTATAGACTTGATATGAATATCTTGAATTGTAGAATATCTTGATATGAATATACTGAATTGTAGAATATCTTGAATTGTAGAATATCTTGATATGAATATCTTAAATTGTAGAATATCTTGATATGAATATCCTGAATTTATTATAGATAATATCTTGAACGCCCATTTCTTGGATATCCATTATAGAATATCTTAAACGTTTATTGTTAATTTTCGTGAGTTTTAAAGACAAAACAAACCAAAATACACCAAAAGAAGAAGTGAATTTTAGGAAGACTATTTATAAGTAGGTACTCAAAGGGAGGGTGTCATTTTTAATTACTTTAAAAGTGGCTCAGAAATCTGTTGTTTGTTTCAACAAGGCCAGACAAATCGTCATTAAGGGAACACCAGGGGAGGAGAGGACTAGAAGACTAGCGGGTAATGAGTTGGCGTAGGTAAGGCCCGGTATATGTTGGTTATAAGTTCGACTTGGTTGGAATGTCGAGCTTAGCACAGCTTGGAACATAATCCGTATATAGGTCGAAAGCCTACACGTCACCTACACGTCTATGAATTTAATAGAGGAACGTGTTTATTTTTTCTTCGAAAAACTAATCTACTGATCATGTGGACATGAGTGGTATATCTACGCTATCTACCGTCATCTTCACCGAGACTACTCGTGAGTGGTTTGGTTTATTTATGTCGCGATGTTGTCGAGATATTTCAAAAACGACGGCAGTTTATTTTTAGGCGGGTTTAATTTACGAGTTAATTTTTTATAAAGTTTCCTACTTCAATTAACTATATTTATCAGAGTACTCTTATTTTATTTCGTATTTGTTTTGCTAGGGTCAGTGCACTATTAATGAAATTAACCGCTAAAAACAAACTGTCTTTTTAAAATCCCTTACCAGACCATTTTTTGATTGATTATTATCAATTAATAACATCGTCATTCTTCATCTAGCGATGAATATAATAGTCTTTTACTATACTTGTGAAATTAGGCATTTTAAATATCAGTGTGAAGTATTCAAATATTATTTACGTGAATGTCAGATTTGGCAAATGACCGCTACCACCTCGGCGTTTAAAATAGGAATTATTCTGCGGCTTAGCAAAGCTTGGGCGGTAGATGTAGCCCGCGAGGAATGTCGTACATAGTTAGGATACGGACTATGGCTGATATACCGGGCCTAAGAGTAGTAGTATGTGTTCCGGTGGATGTACGGTGTTCGCCTAGCCAAGGGCTTTCTGTCTCGGAAGCTCTGTACTCCGTATGAATGCCGTAGTTACTTACTAGTAGAACTATAGTTCCCCTTCTCGCAGGCATTGAGTGAAGAAACTACTAATCTCCTACGCAGATGATCCGGGGATTCTAGATAGTTTTGGCTGAGCAAGGTTTCGAGTATGGGTAGCCATACTCTTAGGTACCATGATATATAAAAATGAATGTTTCTTTGTTTGTCCCTTAAGCTTTCCTAAACCATTCATCAGATTGCGATGAAACGTTTGTGATTTGATGTGCACATGCCTGAGATGGTTTCTATATATAGTAGTGAGCTCTGGCGCTATGAAATTATTTCCTATACCATTAATTAGATCGCGATAAAACTTTGTTGCTGTTTTGCGCATGACCGCGAAGGTTTCTATACATCCTGGAACTGGTGAGCTCTAGCGTTATGAAATTGAGTTGTTTGAAAAATGTGTGTATTTCTTTTAGTTTAGCGTAGAGGAAGGGAAGGAGGGAGGGGAGGGAAATCCGGAGGAGGAAGGCAGGGAAAGTGGAAGAGGTACACGGGAGGGTGGAGGGAAACGCAAGATGGGGGAGGGGGGGTCGCGGGATGGTTAAAAGAAGGAGGGAGTATTTTTAAAGGTAGGTGGTAGGTACCTACAGCTTTTCAGCCTTTACGGACTGCATGCCACTGGAAGGTAACTTGATAAATAATTGGATTTGATGTTGCGAGATGTAATTATTATTATTCATACTTTTGATATTTGCTACATAATTGGTGGATTGGTGCAATTTCAAATAGGCATAATCCCTTACACTAATTAGGTTTTCATTGTTATTACAGTAGGTAGGTACCTAAAAAGTTTCTAGTTTACCGAGTCTTTAGTGGGTATGTATTTAAATACCTCTCTGCTATTGATAAACGAAAAAACTGTGATTAGTTATGTTACATATACTTGCAAATTGGTATGGCTAAAATTGTAGGTACAACTTAAGGTAAATTGGGTAAACTTGGCATCTTTGAAATTGTGTAGGTACCTTCCTGATGTGTCGAAGCAATAATGGAAACATTGTTTTTGTTTTATTTATCAGTGTTCAAAAAGAGAGCTGCAAAACTGTTTTTGTAAGTATTTTTCCATTAAATTTTAAAATTTACATCACAACATATGTAAAAGGAAATTCCATATGAAAAACACTTTTTTCTCCACAGCTGAGTACTTGGAATTTCCCTTCGAAGCGAAGCGAAGCATGAAAATAGCCATTTTTAAGCTAACTCATTGTGCTTCACGAATTTTTTCGATGTTATTATATTACCAACGATTTCTGCCTCATACGCTTCACCTCTACTAACCACATAATATTATACCAAAATATCTTCAGATGTATTTCTTCAAGAAACACGATAAAAAGCGCCTACCCTGTGGGCACATACTAGGGAAAAACCCGTGGAGGTATGTTATTCTAAAATTTAATCTTTTTAAAAATTTTATGTGAAAAATAACAATGTTAAAATTTAGGTATAGTATAGCTACATTATGGCAACATTACTAAAGATTAAAAAACATCAACCCTTAAAAAAACAAAATTTAAAAAAATATATAATACATCCAAGTACATACTTTTATTATTTAGTGAAATAGTTTCTACTTTCCGCCACGGTCCTACGCTTCGAACCTCACGACCTAGCTGGATGGTAGCCAATTTGAGAGAAATTTCGAATGCATTGTCATCGGCAACGAGTCTATCTGCCGTGTTTCAGCTCAATCGAATGTCAGGAAGTGGTTTAGTTTCCACTTCCAAGATTTGCATTATGTTATGTCTCTTAATTTCTAGGTTCAAGTGATTACTAGTTTGTTTATTTAAATATCGTAAAAACGTGCAATGAATATTGGAAAACAGACGTCCTTACTAGGAGGCTATAGGCAAGTAGTTTTGTTGCTCCGGCGAGAAGACTGTGGGAGTCCGCCCAATCTCACTGATGCCTTCGGTCATCATCATAACCATTGTACCTAAGACACCGGCCATCATCATAACCATTGTACCTAAGACACTAGCCGAAAATATAAAAAAAATTACGACTGGAAGCGACAATCAAGAACCTCAAAATCATATGACTCAGTGCTCTATTATAAACAATGACAGACATTTCAAACTAAAAAAAGTAACTCTGGAAGACACCAAACAAATAATACAATCTCTAAAGGATAACTCAACATCGGGACCTGACGGAATAGACTCTAAAACAATAATAACACTAAGCCAACAACTGCTTATACCACTAACGTACGTAATTAATCTTAGTCTTAAAGAAGGAATTTTCCCGAGCATTTTAAAAAAAGGTCTGGTTATTCCTATTTATAAATCAGGAACAAAAAACAATGTAAACAACTACAGACCCATTACATTATTAAACAATATGTCAAAAATTCTTGAAAAAACGATAAAAGTACAGCTACAACATTATCTGGAAAACAATCAATTACTTTCAATAAACCAACACGGCTTTAGAAAAAATAGGAACACAGAAAACGCAATTGCCACTGTAACTGAGTTTATTACACATAACCTAGATGCTAAAAAAAAAGTTATATCAATTTATTTAGACTTATGTAAAGCTTTTGACACAATTTCTCACGAAAAACTCTTCAATAAACTAAAAATTGTCGGAGTTAGTGGCATAGAACTAAACTTACTGAAAAGTTTCATGTCGGGTAGAATGCAACAGGTTAAAATCAACAACATGGTAAGCGAGCCACTTCTATCTAGATACGGTGTACCACAGGGAAGCGTTCTTGGTCCCCTAATGTTCCTTATTTACATAAACGACCTGTGTGACATTGATATCGACGGTAAAATCGTAACATTTGCTGACGATACAGTACTTCTCTGCCAGGCAGAAACATGGAATGATGTATATAAAAAGGCCGAAAAAAGTCTATCTGTGGTCAAAAATTGGCTAAATAACAACATTCTTACCCTGAATACAACAAAAACCAATTATATTACACACAGCATCACACAAAGAGGCCAACCTCCACCGCACATAGACCTTATCTTACACGACTGCGGACAAACTTCTCGCACATGTTTATGCGAGCGTATTGAAAGGGTTGACCACACAAAATATCTAGGAGTTATAATAGATGCTTACCTACGCTGGACTGACCACATAACTTACATCACAAATAAACTGAAACGAGTCATGCATCTGATAAAGACAATAAAAAATATATTTCCAATAACAATCCTCAGAACCATATTCTTTGCACTTTGCCAATCCATTATTACATATGGCATACTTGCTTGGGGAAGTGCAACGAATATAGCAATAGATCCATTAGAAAAAATTCAAAAGGCAATAATTAAATTAATCCTACAAGTTCCTCGCTACGCATGCTCGAATATAATTTACGAAACACTAGACGTCATGACAATAAGACAACTCTACGCCAAAGCTGTACTACTATACTTCTTCCAACATAAACTTTACATTCAAATACAACCTCAATTAGCAATTAAAACCAGGGCCTCTACTAAAATAACACTTAACATACCGATAACTCATACCTCACACGGGCAAAGACACTTCAAGTATTACGCAATCAAACTATATAACCTCATGCCCACCACACTGAAACAACTACTAACTACAAATCCATATACAATTCTTCACAAAAAATACATCAAAGACTGGATCAAACAACAAGGTATTCAATTTACTCAAAAAATCATAACACCTAACCAAACATAACCAAAAACAAATATTAAAAATAATTAGTAGACAATTATAACTTTGTTTTAAGACAAAACATTCAACAAAATCACAATATTATTCATTCCATTGGCGTGTGGTCCCTACAATAATATACCTACCTATTTTTCAAAACTACTATCTATCTTTTACATAAACTAGATGCTATGTATAACTTTATGTATAGATCCTAACTGCAACTAATCTTTTATTTTATGTATACGTTACTGCCGCCATAGGTCGACCCACAGTCTCCTTCTTGACAATATCAAGGAGGATACGGTGTTTCTACTTTTGTCGTCAGAACTGCAATTATTCCAAAACATGGGAACACCTCAGCACAGGTCCGCCTAGTGAGGTGTTCACAAAATACTACTAGGTACTTACCTATATACAGTTACGGATCAGTAACATTTTATTTTTTCTCCTTATTACTTAACTTAATATCTATGTATACCAATGTAATTATCTGTAATATGTATGTATGTTGAAGAATAGAAATAAATAAATAAAAAATAAAAAAAATAAGACACGAACTGTGGTAGATGGTACTATTCTGATATCCTACTCAACTGCCATCTGCTGGGATATAGCATAACTTTGTATTACAAACTAAGCTATCGACATCTATTGAAAGAAGCTGAAACTACATAAGTATTCAATACACTACACATTCCTTCAAGAAAAAAAAAAAACGAAATTCAAATAGTATTTAAAAATGCAAATAGACTTACGATTTTATGGTTGAGATGTTGCAGTTCCCTCTCCGTGATCTTCCTCCTCGCGTTCTCTACCTGCTGCTGCTTGTACTGGTTGTACTTGTAGAAGAGGTACATGCCCGGCAGCGCCAGCACCACAAAAGGGCGCATCAGGGCTGAAGATGACAGGGAGCGCTGCGGCATGGCTCACATCCGCTGCTGATGCTGTGTCGAACCCTCTGCGGTGACGAACCCTCTGCGGTGACGAACCCACTGACGTGTCGAACCCGCTGTATCAAACCCTTTGCGGTGACGAACCCACCGATGTGTCGAACCCGCTGTAACAAACCCACTGCGGTGATGAACCCACTGATATGTCGAACCCGCTGTATCGCTGATCTCGAAGTTACTACTGTGTTATTTTAGCTGCCGTGTCGATCCACGGCTTTTGAAGAATTCATTGATCATGAGAAGTTCGATGCGGTGTCGAATCTACTGATATATCGAATCCGTTGCGATGTCAAATTCACTCCTGTGTCAAACCTGTTGTGGTGACGAAGCCCACTGCGGTGTCACGACCACAGATGTTTCAGATGCACTTTTAAAAACAATAATCTAAATTGAATTAATAATTCAGAAATATTAAAATTATATTTATCACGGTGTTAGTTTAATTAGGAAGGTAGAATTAATTAGAAATAGATTTTTTATAGTTTACCTACTCATTGAGAAATTGACACTATTTGTTTTACGAATATTCTACTTCTACTATAATATTAGCAGCTATTTTTATCTGAAGAGGAAAGTTTAACGAGACTCCACTTTTTCTTACTTTTCAAAGTAATTTTCTCGTGGCACTCGCTGGATACTAATTAAGAGGAAAAACGTGTTTTAATAAGTAAATCTTTAATTAATTAAAAATAATTATTGATTTTCGAAGAAGTTAAAATTTTTATCTATCCCTCAAACTAAAACTTTATTAATTAAATTATTTTTAGAAGATAACTTTTGACATAATTAATAATTAAACTTATCCCGATAAATTATTTATATTAAGACGTATTGAACTTGTTTCTATTTATACTTTATTTTATTAGTTTTATAGTTAATGCTAATAGTTAGTGTCTCTTTATTAATTTATTACGTAAGTAGTATTTATTGCTTGAATCTGGAACAAAAAAAAAACATAAATTAATAAAAACAAAACACACAAAATATATGGTGAGCCCCCTAATAGTTGACCCCCCGACAGTTTGCCCCCCGAAATGAAATATAAAAAAAATCACAAGTCTTTGTGCATTTTTTACCAATTTCAAACCTTAAATCGACTTCAAAAATACCTTTAATAATAAGTTGATATTATACCATATTATATTGTGTCTAGAAATTAAATAGTAATCTTGCAATTACATTATTATAACAAGAGGGAAGTAGTACAAAATATATGTCAATATATTAATGCAGTTTTGTACCCATTTAATACATTTCTAATGCACTCTTGACGGAGTTTTTATATTTATATTTATTTTCGTCACAAAATATTACACGAACGTCTGATTGTTATTGCACTTAATTATGTAAAATCGACCACCATAACACGGGCATCAGCCTAGCATGGTGGTCGAAAAATCCACTAATGTTACCCCTATTTTTATTTAATGAATAAAGAAAAAAAAAATTAAAAAAACGAATTTATTTATAGTGTCGATTTTTTGTAATACGCCGGAATATACAGTAGGCATATAGACAAGTGATTTTTTTCTTGACGCATTTGAATGAAAATTTTTTTTATACAAACTATCATTGCTCAAATATTTAAATCTGGTAATCCAGAAGAAGTAGGCTACTACCGACCAATATCAGTAATCTCAAATACAGCAAAAAAAAAATTGAAAAAATTAACCAGTCTATAAAATGTTATAAAATAATTAATGAAAATCAGTTCGGATTTGTGGAAGGTAGAAGCACACAGGATGCAATTGCAAAATTTACTAGCCTTGTTCACAATTCATTAGATAAAATATTAAAATGTTTTGCATTTTCATAGATCTCAAAAAAGCGTTTGACAGCATATCACATGACAAACTTATAACTAAATTAAGAAACATTGGACTAAACGGTGCAGTTCTAGAATGGATAAAAACTACCTTTTCAAACGCCCTAAAGTCGTAAAAATCAATGATCTGCTTAGCCAACAAGATACGAGTATATTTGGCATACCTCAAGGTACAGTCCTGGGGCCGTTACTGTTAGTCATCTATGTAAATGACATTTATGATACATAATGACATATTCTGAGGTACATCCTCTCTGCACACCCGTTCGGGGACACTTAGTTATATTTTGTATAAGTGTAGGTATACCTTATTTTCCTCAAACCGATTGCATATTCTATATACTTACTATATGCATATTCAACGTACGCCGAGGGACCAACTGTCGGGGGATCAGCTGTTATGGAACCAAAAATATCTGCAATCCTTTTAGAGCCAGCTTTAGTTAAAGCAAAGGTTTGCAGTTACAATTAATAATTCAAATTAGTATGCATACAAAATTATGAGAGGCAAAGGGTATCTCCAGTGCCCACGCATTATATTATGTAAACCCCAGTGTATTTTCCCCACAGGTAGTGTTTGCTTTACTGACTAAAGATAGCTCGAGTAAAAAAGGACAAATAATATTGACATAATGAGTGATATAGAGTTTTGAATGCTTGTTAAATCAACATTCAGTAAAGTTGAACAACATTTCTCATTAAAGTATTACCGTAAAAGGGTTATGTAAAGAGGTGTGAAGTAACTTTTTATACACAAAGAGGTTGAATTAAACCAATATTGTTTTTAAAATTAACATGCAAATTACTATCCAAAAACTTTCTCATGAAGGATACCTATTATTTTGTCAGTTTTTCCTTAATTAAAATTAGTAATTTATAACCGAAAAAACAGTTGTTATTGAAAACAACGATTTTTTTTATACAGACGACACTGGGGAGCAAACAACGCAATACAACTTACCTGTATCCCTGTATGTTAGTAATAATTTATAAAAACAATGCGTTGTTATCTTAAGTTTGTCGGTAATTTTCTTTGTAATTAAAGTTTTTTATTCTTATATAATTTAAGAAACGTATTTATCGATCTCCGGTTGATTGGTCAGACATCTCCAAATACTAAGTTTTTATTTATTACACGCTCTAATGGGCTTTCATATTCTATTTGATAAGTTGCTGGTATCACTAAATAGCTGTATGTACCTAAATGTATCTAACTGTTAGTATGTATCTAAATGCTGGTATGAATTCGTTAATACCTACTTATAAACTAAAACAATAAATAAAATATAACGGGGGTAGCAATTTTCGAATACTCACCATAAATTAAATATTATTTACATGTGTCCTTGTTTGATAAATTTAATATGCTATGAAATAACACTGGGAGGCATAACGCTCTGGTACTTTAGTATGACATTTTTAATTGACCCAAAAAACACTAATATCTCTAAGTCCTGAGAAAAATAATTTCCCTCAGGGCCTATGTCATATTTGGAGGGTTTTTTTAAGGAAAGGAAGTTTTGCGAAGCAAAAAGGTAAGAAGGGTGGGTAGGAAAGTGGGTAGGTTAGTTTAGGTTAGGTTATATAAAATGGGTTTAAGATCTTTAAAAATAAAATAGGAATGGTCATAACTCCAGAAAGTGAGTCCGGGGGCGACGGACGCATGAATCCATCCCACCTACACAATTGAAACGCAGGCAGACGCATTCGCTGTCAAGGCCTAGACAAACCTCATCCTATCAATCGTTGCGAACCACTTGAGGTGACCTATGGCAGAGATGTTGGTTATCCAATAAATGGTTCCCGTCCCGGCGGTACGCATACCCGCCTCCCAAAATTAAATTTATAACTGTTAAAATCTTTCTTTTCAAATAATTTAATTTTTTTTTATCTATTTGTAAATAGTAAAATAAGATAGAGACTAAGAATTCTTAATGGATTGTACAGCGCCCTTGAGTCGATTTTTCACAAAAACGGCGCTAACAAATAATCCTATTATTATTAATTATTTATTTCTTATTATCTACGTAAGAAATACTATATGTTAAGAAACCTTCAATCTTTCAAATACTTAAAAATAACAAGACCTAAAAAGCTAGTGTAGATATAAATAGATATTGTTGTTTCAAATGTACACCTTGATATCATAAAAAAAACCTGGTATCGTGTAAAGCAAACGCGTTGTAATGGGTAAAAACATACCTACCCTTATCTTGATTTTGACTATTTGTAAAAAATCGTATCTTGTATACTTGTATTATCGGCATTGTGGAAGGCGTACGGTGTAATTGTGTAAAGTAAAAGTAAGGGTTTATTGATTTTATCATAAAATTTTACACGAAGGTTCTTAAAGTTGTACCAGCTGACCTCCGGAAAGCGCCGCTGGCGGGAGGCTTTGGCTTTTGTGGAAAATTCACCAATGACGCAGTGCTGACCATAAATGAATTTAAATCTGGCGGAATATTAAAAACCTGCTTCAAAGGTCGTTTTCGCTTAAAAATTTAAAACCCGTGAAGGTCGCATTCGCTTAAAAGGTTTTTTTTAAATCTCGACGGAAATTATGAAAGTTGAAATTTTATTTCATGTTCGCAAAAACAGTTACATTGTGGCTTGTTTAAAATTAATTACTGTTGATCGGTTTCGGAAGAACCCTAGCTTCATAAGGACATAAATTAATGTTATATTGTTAAAGCCTAATGAAATTCTGTGGTTTCACTAATTAAACATAACCTACCCTAACCTAACCAATCGATATCAGTCGCGTTATCGGGTGTAAAACAAAGATTTAACAAGCTTTTGGTCGGTTAACCTGCTACAAGCAGATATCTTAGTTGATTTTGGAAAAGTGTACTTTTTTTTAATTAATGGTGAATATTTAAAACTTAAAATATTTAACTGAAAAAAAAACAACAATTTGTCCTTACTATATTTAAATTGCATTAATACATTTAATTTTTTATTAGAAACAAACTTTTTTTTTTATAACTTTTGAAGGTTATTCTCATCAATGTAATATATCATTGAAGAAGAAGATAACACTAATAATCTAAACAAAAATATGAAAGAGAACAAGACAGAGAAAAATAGAAAAACATAATTGTCACCACTGGGACTCGAACCCAGAACCTCTCGTTTAACCGGGACGGGCGCTTTTACCAATTCAGTCATTGCCACCTTCCATCAAACAGTCATAATTGTCAAACTCATATTTTTCAAATTTTAGAATTAACAATATTATCTTCGACTAATTTTTAGTCACTACCCTTTTCATTGGAAACAATCGTTCTAAGCACTGGTTTGTAACCTAGTCCTAGATAGCGTCTCGGATAGATATGTATATCCGATTTTATTTATATGGAACATGTATTGACCTTTTTATAAAAGTCTAAATGAATTTTCATTTTTTTATTGATATGGAAAAATTAGTCGAAGATAATAATGTTAATTCTAAAATTTGAAAAATATGAGATTGACAATTATGACGGTTTGATGGAAGGTGGCAATTAATGAATCGGTAAAAGGTCCGTCCCGGTTAGACAAGAGGTTATGGGTTCGAGTCCCAGTTGCGATCGTTATCTTTTTCTATTTTTCTGTGTCTTGTTTTTTTTCATATTTTCGTTTAGTATATATTTATTATATTTCGTATTATCTTCTTCTTCAATGATATTATTATATTTACTTATAAAATAATAAGATTTTTGAAGAAACTAAATGAGAATAGGTACAAATTATTTGGTGTTGTTTACTGAATAGTGTTTAGGTACCTATAAATATGCCTACACAAAATAAACTTGTGATTATTGCTAAAAAAATAAAGGTTTTATTTTCATTACAGGCCAAATCAGGGATTGGGCGCCAAGTTGATATAGCATTTAAGGTGTTAAGTGAGGGTGGGACTGTTTAGGTAGGAGGAGTTTCGGTAACAGGGGCTAGATATCACACTTTTCAAATGGTGAATCGATTAATATGGGATTAAAAGTCTTACTTTTCTTTCTTACTTGTAAAATATTTGACAGCAGTGATTTATGAGCTTTTATTTTCTACTGTTGTTATACTACGGTAAAAGGTTTGTCGAAGCTTTTCTTGTAATTTGATTCTGTTTTCTCTAGATTCATACCTTTTAAAATTCTGATATGATTGGAGATTTTCACGGCCAAAAGCATTATTGCAATTTATTTTTAGATTGCGCAACCTCCTCCTTTAGCCTACATTTCGGACAGCATTACAGTGTCCATCGTCAGGGCAGATGTTTAATCGAAGATTGTGGTGAAGCGTGTGCTTATGTATATAAATGCACATTGCCAACCCTCAAGACAGGCATGGCCAACCCACACTGCACCACGGGCCGCAATGACGACCTAAAGTTTTCCAAGGGCCGCATAGGTTAAATACTAATTGATTTTTGTTCATTTCTATAGTTACATCTGGGGAATGAATTTCGATATTCCGTTACTGGCAAGTCGCAAATGACGGCACGAGAATGGTTTTTCTCCACTGTAATTCAGTATGTGACAATTTAAATTAGACTTTTTTTAAATATGAATGCTTACAGTCGGAACAAGAGAGTAATTTTTCTCGGCTGTAAGTCAGCGTGTGCCTATTTAAACTGAACTTTTATGAATATGCATAGATACAGTCGGGACACGAGAATCCCTTCCTTCACTGTGAGTCGGTATGTGACTATTTGGTCGGCCATGCTGTGAGAGCTGGTTTTACAGTATTACAGATTTTAGGTGATACCAAGAATTATTGAGCTTAGCCCCGTCGACTTATTAATATTGATTGGATTTTTGTAATAATTTTCTTTATTTGTTTTATTTAAAATTTATAAAATATTATATTTTATAAAATATATATTTTTTAAATTGTACCTAACAACAGAAAAAGAAGAAAATGAATTTTTAACAACTTAATAAGCATTAAAAGAAACATAATAAAATCAAAAAACTTGTTATGTATTGACCTCGTTAAAATATGTTTGGCTGAAATGTTTGATCAGGCCTTGTATTTCAGTAGAGAAATATTAAAAATATTGGCATAAAAATTACCAATTGTGTGTAATCTACTTACAACAGAATTGTAGCCTGAGGCCGACGTGTAATTGTCACAATAATACATACTAGGAAATCTTGATCTTATGTAGGTGCATCAACATTGGTATTGCTTTGCAACAGTTTTTTTTAATTTTCAAATTCCAACTTTGTATAAGTATACAGTATGTAATAGCACAAGGATTTAAACCAGCGATTCCTGGGCAAATTTGGAGTAAAAAAGTATAAAGGTGCACACATCAAATTGCCGTCTGATGATATTTTTTTCTTTTAAAAACCAAAAAAAATATTTTCCCATCACACTTCACCAGTGATCACACTCATACATGTCGCGACGGGATCACGTGATACGCGTGCTGTTTCGTGTTACCGTGCTGCTAGAAAGATACGGACGACTTATTTACGTGACCCGATTATATATTTCTATTGTTTTTAATTGAAAAAATAAATATGCTGAGGAATCGCTGGTTAAAATCCTTGGGTACGTGCTTTACAATACGGTTCATTGTAAAAATACACGGCGCTATTCTGTTGTCATCAGTCATCAAGTCATCATCAATCAATTATTGTCACTTTCATGTAACTTACGTGGAAAGCTCTTGTCGTTTTTAAACATGTTACGTACCTGCCTACACCTACATATTATAAAAGCAGATTACGACAAAATTATGTACTCACTACTGTTTGCATTCTAAAGCTCCCAAACTTTTGACTTTGGTGGAACACATTGATGGGTGAAGAAATACACACTTCACTGATAATCAGTGGCGTACCGTGGGGGGGGCGGGGGGGGCGGCCCGCCCCGGGCGGCACTTTTGGGGGGGGCGGCAAAATCAATAATCATCTTGTAAAAATTTGGATTGGGGAAGTCGCGGGTTCTATTCTCGCGTCAGGACTTAAAAGTTTTTTCTAGTTTATAGTTTCTTAACATCTTTCTTAAGTTTTATATACTGTTAAAATCAAAATATTAATGACAGACGTTTTGTTTTTATTTCTAACACATACATTATTTTTAAATAAAAATTTAAATGGCAACAGTATCATTTTAGCTCTAATTGATAGTCGATTTATGTTTTATATTCGTGAAGCTTTGTGCGCCCTGCTGAAAGCGCACAAAAAATTATACTTATACGGTTTTCTTCCACGTATATATCACGGTGATATATTTTAAATTTATTATCACAGAAAAGTTAAATAGCTGACAGGTGTGTGCATACTTATTCGAATTGCAGTTATAAAATTCTAGATGCACACTATCTATGTGCTGCCAGAATCAAAGAAAAACCATTTTTATGTTCTGAGTGAAGTTTTAATTCACCGCATACATATTTAATTAAAAGCAGTTTTGTGTTCAAAATGTATAATTCCAGTTGTGGATTCATCTGACGACACATTACGAAGGAAAACATTATATTATTTAAAGTGCTTTATAAAATTCTTGCAGACAATTTATGTGCCGCCAGAATCAAAGAAAAAACATTTTCATGTTCCGAGTGTAGTCTTAATTCACCGCTTAGAGATTTAATTAAAACCCCTTTTGTGTTCAGAATGTAAAATTCCAGTTGTGAATTCATCCGACGACACATTTCGAAGAAAAAACTTATTTGAAGTGCTTAATAAAATTCTTCCAGACAAGTTATGTGCCGCCAGAGTCAAATAAAAACCTTTTTCATGTTCTGAGTGTAGTTTTAATTCACCGCATACAGATAAAATTTAAGCCAGTTTTATTGTTCAGAATGTAAAATTCCAATTGTGTATTCATCTGCTGACATATTTCGAAGGAAAACATAACTTTTTTCGAAGTGCAAATATAAAATTCTAGTTGCAGACAATTTATGTGCTGCCAGAACCAAAGAAAAACCGTTTTGACGTTCTGAGTTCGCATTAAATACCAGTATTATTTTCGGAGACGATTAAATTTGATATTTATAATGTACCTTTAAATAAATCTAACCTGTTAAATCAGCTTCAATTTCAACCCGTTGAGCAGTTTTTGAATCAATTAAATTAGTGATATACCTACTAAACGCCACCGAGTTATGCTATGTGCTAAAAACTGAAAATAGAATTGCTTGTCATAGAGAAAAGCTATCGAACGGTGAGCTTCGGGGTTATGAAGTTTGGAAACCAAACCTTTGGTCGGTCATTACTATTTATGCGTTCCACTCAGCTACATCATCACAAGCATAACTGTCCTTCTTTCTTGTAATATCCTTGATATTAGTGTAAGAGCTCACCCACTAGATAGTAGTATATTAAGTTACCCACAGATGGTGTTTATCTGACGATATTGTAGAGACCGAGTGTAATAATAAATAAAGTGGGAACTTCAAGGTCGGGGTCCAGAGGAGTTTGAGGTTTGAGACAACCCCGGAGGTACAACAAACCAGTGGCGTAGCGAGGGGGGACGGACCATTCCGGGTGCCACCCGACGGGGGGTGTGAAACTCGGTCGGGTGGCACAAATCGCAACAACCAATCGCAATTCTCTATCCGCCACCCCCCCCCCCCCCCCCCCCCCAGGATAGACCAATTTTTTATAAGTAGAAATTAGTGTTTGTCAACTTTAATGGGGGGGGGGGGTGACACCAACCACGTTATACGCCCCGGGTGCCACATACAAGTTTTGAGCTCAGCCCATGGTCGGGTAAGAGGATCGATTAGTGCATCAAGTGGCGAGGTCACTTTTCGGGATTGAAGATTCGTGAAACCCAAGAAGAATCACAAGTCTGTTTCAAGAAGGTCAAGAGGTCCATCGAGAGAAGCCCAAGAAAGTTAAGGAACAATCCATCCGGACGTGATCATTGGAGATCACCACCAAGATCTTTAGAGGGCTCAAGAGGACAGAACTTCAAGGTCGGGGTTCAGATTATTCCAATCACCTGCTAAATAAGATATCAGAGGCCATCATAGTCAGTATATTACGATAAAGTTCAAAGTCTTTTGATTCCGGAGTTTTTTTAAGAATTTGAGAAAACCGACATTTCTTATTTCCTGCCTTACATTCATCATCTAATTTTTTTAGATAGTTCTACTAAATTCTACTCAATAAACATATTGTTTTTCCAGATCGAGGAGCGGGATAGGCATACCGAAATTAATAGAATAGATACGAACCCCGACTGTTGGAATAAATTATGTTTTGTTTTATCTTGGTTTCCGGCCACCTAAAATTCGTTGGCCACGGTTTAAGAAGTGCTTCGTGGATGTTTTGTTGATAGTCCGGGCCCACTGAATAGATAAACTGGTAGAAGTACATTGAGGGCCTATTTGAAATAGACTCAATTTTACCTCATTTCTGTTGAAATTGTTTTCAAATAAAGATTTTCTTCTGCCTGGAGCTTGGATTTCATGGGTCTTATGTAAATTGACGACATCGGTTTTCTTTCTAATCGATATAGATTGGACGCACTTCTGGGGATTACTTGTTCGGTGTCCGAGCCCTACGTGCCTGCCACCCATTGTTTCGCGGTGGAAATGCCAATTCTGCCATATTGCTTGCCACTGTGAGTCAACAACATGGATAGTTTTAATAATATTGAACGTCCTCTTATTATAACCGCTGAACGAAATACGCCTATTAATAACTTTCCATTTTGTGGCACCAATTTGTACGAAATCATTTATTGTTTATTACTTTAAAACATAAAACGCGATCATCCTGAAATTATTAAATGACGAAATATAAAGAGTGAGTAAGTTTCTTAGCAGACTATACGAAAATGATATCATTTCTTGGCGGAAATTAAATAAAGAAACATGTCAAATAATATACTCCAAATATATCACCACACTTTAATTCCTTTTCTCTGCAAGAAGAGATAATGAAAATAAAATACAGCAAAATAAAGCAATGAAATGAAAATAATTTATTTTTTAACGCAACATACTGGGTGTTGCAAAAAGAACTTGACTTTTTTTAGGCGGTAGAAAACCCTAATAATTTTTGTTTGCTCAAAACTCACATTTTAATCATTTACGGCGAATTCGTAACCATAATAACTTTTTTTCAAACCGACCGCGACCCCTGGGGATGTAAGTTCTAATAAAAACAATACTTACCATTAATATATTTTACGTACAACGATTTTAAAACTTTATAACCAGTTTTTCAACCATAAAGTTAGCGGTGAGCACCAGATTTTATTTTTCTAGGCGATAAATTAATAACTTCGGGAGGGATTCATTTAGAAACATCTTAAATATTAGTAACACGTTCTTCAGAATGAATTAAAATGAACCCTGCGGAAAGGTCGAATATCCAGGCCTGCTAGGGTGAACTCGACCGTACGTCCGTCCAATACGCCGTGCCGCGGGCGCAATTTGTTTAAGATTAAGACACTAAGATTCGTTAAGATTCCCACATTATTTTTCTTCTTCATCTTTTCTTTGATAGGGAAAATTCGACAGTAGGTCGGTCCAATACACGGGTCGCGAGTCGCAATTTGTATACACGGCTTCTTAACTTACGTCGTTAAGATTCTGAATATATTTTTGGGTATTTCCTGGCATAATTTGGAGAGAAAAATTTAAAAGAAACTTCAGTCTCCGATGACTTTTTGATGTTTTTGTGCTTCATTTTTTTTCTTTAACACCAAACAATTTTTTTTTCTTTCTTTAATCCCAAACAAAAAAAAACCATATGCCATTACTGGTCATTCAGCCGAGTAACCGCCCAACCACTCACCCCGAACCTACCTGTTCAATACATACTATTTTTTTGGTTTAAGTTAAAAAAAAACGTCATAAATACCTATCACCGAAAAAAAGAGTAAAAAATTTCATTAAAATTTCTTACTCCAAATCGTTAATGTCGACGATCGTGTTAAAGGAGCAAAATTGTATGATGGCAAACTTTACATTTTTGAATGTAGATATCTATTATTTCCTCATCAAGATAAACCTACCTACGTTTATTATACATTTATCCTGACGAATAAATCGTTGGTTTCGAAATATTTTGATAAAATAGTGGTGTTATTATTCAAAGTTATTGATTTTATTTAAATGTTGACGCCACAAAGTCAATTTGCGATTGTTGAAGTTTTTTTATTACCTATTTTTATCATTTTTTATGTAATAATAATTACTTATGATCCTGAAACAACTCTACTCTATAAATCTAATCGTATATGAACCTACTAGGATTTTGCATGCATTCTAAGCATTTATAGTAGGTAAATTAAAATGCTTTTTTTATTAATTAATTAAATACCTAGGTAAGTACTCCTGCATGGTTTACGATTGACCTCCAACATTTAGACATTTTCAAGATTCCAAGCCAAAAGCCCATTGATTTTTAGGTGAAATGTTCAGAAAGCAGACCTATTTCATGGGGATTCCTGAATAGAGAGATGGTTGGATAGAGTTTAGCGGAAAACGTAAAAAAAATCTGATGGATTTACATTTGGAGAATAAACTTCTTTAATGGGATATGGGATTTAGAATAAACCTCTAATAGAGCCATTGAGCGACTTTTGTTATTTTAGCAGTAAGCAATAGTGATCATTCTGTGATTTTAGTAGGTATTATGCATTCAACTCTTCGGTTAAAGTCAAACTAATATCTTCATTTTATTTAGCAAACAATTAACACATTACATTGATATGGAATGTTTGAATGGACTTTTGCCAAGGAAACAAACATATCAGAGTGTAAATATTGTCAGTATCGCCCTGGTGACAGACAACCATTCAGAATCGAAACTTTGCTTGAAATGGCTTTAATTAATGTGCTTTGTGACCTCTAGATGCAAGTTCTTCTACCCTTTTCACCTCCATCTCCATCCCTTTCGCATTCCTTCGCCACACAACATACCCCAGTTGGCGATGCCATACGCCTTATGCTGTTTTTTTTAAAATAAAAACGTGATAATTTATACAACAATCTAAGATGTTTGTTTTCAATTACTTTATGAAGAGTTAAACTATTACTTACATGCTTTTCATTTGTAGGATATGCTACTATTGCAGTGCTATGGAATAGGCCGCCTATGAAAATTCACAGAATTTAGCGTCGCGGTGCTGGGCTTTCCCCTACATGCCGGTAATACAGCCGACCCGTAGGCGCCGCGACGCTAAGTCTGGTAGGATTAGTTGTTCAATAATATGTGGTAAATGGTAAATCAATGGCATCAGTCTTTTGAACTTTGTACCAGAATAGACACGCCGTTTATAAATACTTTTTTTAAATAAGTATTCACAAAAGAGTGAAAAGCTCCTACTCCTCGGATCCTGTGCAACTAAGGCATCTCCAATTGGGTTATGTTGTGAGGTTGAAAGGAGTGGACGGGGAAAGATGTAGGGAAGAGGTATTAAACATAATATTTCGTGAAATACATACTTACGTTCAAATGCAACTCATATTATTTATATAACAATATATATTTTTTTTATTTAAACCAATATTAAAACTATGCCGAAAATTATTTTAAATGTTTGTAATGTGAAACTTGTGTGGAGCCAACCGTTCAGATTTCCAGTAAGATTTTTTAAGGCTCAAAGCCGTGTAGAAAAAGTCGACCTTTTTAAATAAATAATAAATTCATTGGCATGAAATCAGATTAGCAAAGGAAGAGAATTCACAATATTACACGCAGGGGAGGATAGTGCAATCATAGTCTGTAATATTACGCGAGTTATATAGGTACAACTATTATATTAATTAAAAAAAAATAATAAACTAAAAAGAAAAACATAATAGGTAGACCTAATGATAACACAAATCAAAATAAAATAATCCATTAATTTAGAGCTTTGCATCGTGAAGACATTATTTTTGCCTTTCTTCACGAGAAAATTAAATGATTTTGTATACATATTATTCGTAATTGTACCGAAAATACTAATTGAATAAACACCATTTTCACTGTTCTTCAATTCTCATCCCGATTC
The DNA here is from genome assembly GCA_917563855.2 of Limnephilus lunatus. Taxonomy (NCBI): domain Eukaryota; kingdom Metazoa; phylum Arthropoda; class Insecta; order Trichoptera; family Limnephilidae; genus Limnephilus; species Limnephilus lunatus. The sequence goes on along the minus strand of OU830597.1, from coordinate 63,046,142 downwards.
AATAATTTTTTTCTATTTATATGCTATTAAATGTAAAAAAAAAACATTGCAAATCGCTTAGCAACCGACATAACTATGCATATTTTATTCAGCCAACCCCTTGAGGAATGGGGTAACAATTATTGTTGTCGAATTCTTATTAACATAATACAATTAGCCTGTATTTACCCTTGAGTGTACCGTCGTACCACAAACAAGTTCGAATACGTTTCAACAAATGACCAAATCGCATGAGCAAAAGATATAAAAGTTGGATAAATGAACCGGCGGGGTCGGTAGCTACCTATCGTGAGACATTTTTCAGAAAGATTTTTTCACTGAGGAATGTATAATATTACTTCAAAATAGCTTTAAAAGTTTCGTTTGTTATTAAGTTGGAAACTAATCATTTTTGAAGTGTAAACTTCTTTAGCTCCGTTGCGATTTGAAACTCGGATGAAACGGAAACGACACTAAAAAGAGACAAAAACATACATCTATAGGATTTAGCCTGCGAAAGAATGAAACCTTACTGCATTGGCCGCTTTCATTATGAGCTCACTTTGCAATTGCTTTTTATTGGTTGAGATTGTGTGGGCGAAGGTTTCACTTCTACCGCGTGTGAACGGCACTTGATTTTTTTTAAATATTTCTTTTAAATTTTTTTGATTTTTTTATTGTTTTGACTCTAAAATTCGAAATGTAGGTAGGTACTGTATAAGATATTTTATGGATATTTTTAATACTGTGTTGGTTGTGAGGTATAGTAAAAACACTGACCCCACCACCTTTATCAAAGGGCAAATGAATGTTGGTGCGCGTTTCATAAGCTGAAAAAATCCAACGAAACAAAATAAGTTCTATGGATAACTGGAACAAATCAAAACATCTCTGTTCGGATTGTATATTGTTGTGTAACAAAGCTAGTATTGGTTACGTAGGTAGTAACCACGTTTTGATCTGGTTACTTTGTTATGAAACGAAGATCTCCGCAGAGATTAGCGAGATTTGGCGCATTGTTACTGCAATTAAGTGGGGTACCAACTATTAATGAATAGAGCACCCGACAGTGTCACGCTGTAATTAAATGATATTATTACCTGATAAAATAAACGCGTCGAATTGTGCAGGATAATGTAACCTTCACAAATAGAATCACGTCATATCATAGTGACTTGTGGAAGACAACACGGCGTCAATGACAGTCGCGGGGAATTAGAATCATAACACAAAAGGTTGCCGAATTTCCTCGTTTTCCCTCGAATCCCGTTCGGGAGAGGGTCGAGCACTGTGCCGCCGACAGATCCGCTCCGAGGAGCCTTGGCCCGCGTGCGTTACTTCATAGTGGCTGTCGGGTCGGTCCCGCCAAAATACACGTCAACGTTTCCCGCGGGATGAGGGTAGCGACTGGCCCTGCTCGCTGCCTACACACTGGCACTGGCTCAGGGATGTCCACTGCAGGCGGGCCCACTCCCCTTCCTTCCCCCCGGCTCCAGGGCGCATGCGCCGCCCCAGACCCGCGTCCCACGTCCCTGTGAGCCACCCTGAACACTGAACACTGAACACCCTTCCTCCGCCCCTCCCCCGCACATAACCGCTTTCCTCGATACAGCGCTAATGCGTTTTCCAATGGAAATTGGCGCGTACACCGTACAACCGCGTATAGCTCTGCCCATCCGACTGCAACATACTTTAAGCAATGGTAAAATTTCACTTTTACCCTCAAGGAGCGCGGCTAGTAAGTAAACAACATCAGTAGAGCGAAGCATCACACCGCACTGGATCTTGTCTAGTCAGAAAACAACAGCGAACCGTTATTTAAAGTACGTCTTTAGATATTAAAAGGATGAAATCAATAACTTTCTATTATAATTGAACCCGTCGCGCCAACGCCTAAACGTCTAAAAACCTTCCTCATGAATCACTCTATCTATTCGTGAAAACCGCATGAAAATCCGCACCGCTTTCGTGCCTCACTGCGTTAGTAACAAAACAGGAGAGCCATAATGAGGACAACACTTTCAGTAAAATATTAAAATAAATTAAACAATGTTACTTTGTTTGAACCACTTGTATATTTGTTTGAAGCCGACCGGTTTCGGAACGACCATTCCTTCCTCAGGGCAAACATATACTAACAAAGTAACTTGTTTCATTTATTTATAATGGATTACCACAAAGTTATAGCTACATTCAAAAGTATAAAATATTCAAATATTCATCTTGTGCAAATGCTGAAAATGTATCGCTGTTTTCGAAAATGTCAGTGGTAGGTAACTTGTCGCATAAAATGTACATGACAAAATTAGCATAAATACCTGAATATTCTAGACACATCAAAAATGGCAAGGGCTTTCCAAGGCTTTTGGAAGGTGATCATCAACCTTAGTTTTTTGAGGGCTAATTTCACCATTTTCAATTTCTTCGCGGACCTCAGTGGGTAGGGTACATTCAGCTTGATACGGTTAACTTTGCATTCGGTGATGTCGCAAATCTATTTATATTTTGAAATACTGTAATTTTCTAACAAAACTTTTATAGAAAGCAAAAAGAAAGCACCGCAGGCGGAAATTTGATATCTGCTAGGCCAAAACAATAAATGCTGTCGATTTTTGTCATTCTGAAATAAAAGAACGAATAAAAAATACTTTCTTGCAATTTTGGGAAACTGTTTTTATTGTTCTTATGGATGTGAGGCGTTGACACTGACGGTAAAGGTGGCTGAAATGCTGGATTCTTTTGAAATAAAAGTGCTGAGAAGAATATGTGGACCCGTGAAAGAGGGCGTACAGTGACCCATCCGGCACAATAAAGAACTGTGTGATATACGAGTATATCAGGCCCCTAGCATCTCAGCCCATATGAGACTACTCAGGTTGAGATGGGCTGGGCATGTACAGAGAATGTCTGATGCACGCGTCCCAAAAAGACTTTTGACTGGACGCCTAGGTGGAAAAAGAAAAGTGGGAAGACCCAGACTGAGATGGGAAGACGAGGTAAGAGGGGATGCAGCACAGCTTCTCCAGGTACCAAACTGGAAGTCAGCCGCTGAGGACAGGGGGAGTTGGAGGAAAATGTTGCAGGAGGCCAAAGCTCGATATGGGCTGCAGCGCCATCGAAGAAGAAGAAGACGTTTTTATTGTTCCGCAAGTTAAACAAAATTTTGTTAAGTAAATGTTTGGTATTTTGTTAAATATAGACCTATCATATTTATTTATTTTACTTAATCACAAATCACCTTTCGGAGCCTGTTTGATGTCTCGGGTTACGAAGTAGATTTTAAATCAACTTTCTGATTTGCTTGACCTGTTTCATCTTTCAAATTAGCCCATTGAACTGCATTTTAACATTTTTAAACTAATCGTGTGTGTGTTAAACATTTCAAATACATAGTTCAAAGTGAGTAATGTGGCAAATTATTATGCATTCAGAAATATTACGACATTTTCTGGAAATTAGAAAGGAGTCTAATTTTTAAAACCTAACAAGAAAGCGACAGGCGAAATTAGAATAAGCTCTGATTTTCTCAACAGGACTGACTCTTGCTGCTGAAAGCTCCATTATAACCACTATTTTTGTTATTAGCGTCGCATATGAGAAAGAGGGAGAGAGTTATAAGGGAGCTATCTTCGGTACGTTAAACTACCTATATAGAAACTTCTCAGTCCACTGCGAGTAGGTACCAATCATCAAAACGCAGCACCATTCGCTGAGTGACTGCCGTCCGCGACGGTCGCTCCTCTGGCTTGGCATATGCCATTCCCCGACATTGTCGCTTGTTCCACGCCCGTTCGCCTAGTTCGTGAAAACCACACCACAGTGAATCCAAAGTGCCTTTCCCAGTAAAGGAACCAAAAAAATCACCTCAGTCTACAGTGCTTGTTCGCGCCATTTCATACCGTCCCTTGTGCTTTGAACTACAGTGCTTAAAACATTCGTGCCTTCAGTTATCCTAGTGTTTTCCCCCATTCTATACCATCATGTCCTCCCCCCTTCTCCAAACCTCCGACGAATACCAACGCCTTACTCTAGAGATCCAGTCCTTCTTTGCCAACCACCCCGACCCCAACAACATGTCCCTTGAAGACAAAGAACATGTCTTCAACCTGGCCTTCCGCAGAGTTCACAGTTCCCCTTCCAACTCCCCCTGCAACTCACCCAGCCCCCCCGCCCAGCCAACCCCCCCAAACCTCCCCCTTACTGCCCCCCAAACTGACCCACCTATCACCCCTCAAACCGACCACCCCCTTACCGCCCCTCAAGTAAACCGCCCTACTATCGCCCCCCAAACCGTTTGCCCTCCCATCGCCTCTCTATCAGATCGCCCCCTCACCGCCTCCCAACCCCTTGGCCCTCCAATCGCCCCTCTAACCGCCTCCCAAACCGATTGGTCCTCATTCGGTTTAGGTTTCCTTACCTTCCCCCCCAACCCCCCAACCAAGGGGCAAAGACATCACTCCTCATCCTCGCGCTCCAGCGTCACCAAAGAGCCAATCCAACCAACTTCCGACAACCCAGGCCCCGAGGAAATGGCCTGGGTCTGCGTCAGACCATCCCGCAAACGAGTCCGTCTAAAGAAACCCCCCCACCCGTTCTCATTCCAAAATACCAAGAAGTTTCTTCCCAAGCTAGTAAACCGATCCATCAATCAAACCTGCTTCAAACACAAGCCCCACCCCTCAGTCTACCACTCCCCTCACCCCTCGACATGCCACCGCCCCCCCAAGCCTTCCTGCTCTTCCCCCAAGCCCCGACATCTATCTACCTACCCCCCCTTCCATCTCTCTTATTACCCCCTCCCCCTCCCTACCCCTCTTCAACGTCCCCAATAAAATAAAATAAAAAAACCAATCAACAATCACTAAGTCCAACAACCATTAAACAAACACATGATGAAGGAGAAAGGGGCCGTATGGCCCGGTGCTCCAAAGACAGTATATCACAAGTCACAAGTCACAAGGTACCAATCATAGTTTGTCCTTCTCGAAAAGAGTCAATTTCTTGCAGTAACAATACACATGTATTATTAATACTACAAGTGTATATAGTAGAATACTGTTACCCAATCCAAGTATCAACCCCGACTCACTCGGAATATGTTATGTGCTTGACCTTTTATATTATACAAAAGGTCAAAATGTAAATTGTTCAGGAGAGGCGAAAAGAAAGTAAAAACCAAAAAAAATTATAATATCTCCGCTTTTGTAGACCTTATGGTTTTTTTAAATTATAAAATAACGTTTAATAAATCTTTCAAAATATTTAACATTTTTAGTAAATTTATTTAATAACAATAAATTAATTTATTTTTAATTCTTATTTTCCTAGAAGTGTTTCGATTAAGCGGATTAAAGAATGAAAAAACGGATAAAAAGAAGCACTAATTTTTCTAGAAATATTTATTAAGAAAGAGAAATAAAAAGGAGAAATAATTTTTGTATTTATTGTCCTTTACGGTATTTCAAATTTCCGCTATCGAAAAATTTATTAAATTTTATACAAATAGATTTAATGAAAATATATAAATAAAAAATAGTCCTTTTGGGAATCGGTTTTCAACACATATTAGAAAAATGGTGTGATCTGTTTTTTTCATAACATGTACATTTAATTTTTAAAAATGCAACGTCAACAATTTTCATTCCCTAATTCATTTTCGATTTTTAGTTAAATTTACCATTTTTACCAATATAAACGAGTTTTAAATACCAAGGTTTTTTAGAAAAACATTCTCTCAAACGTGTTTCATATTCTTATTCGAATTGGAAAAGTCGGAAAATAGAAAATAAATCTTACATAACTTTCTTTGCTTATATTCCATAAATTTTGTGCCGGCACGTAACCTTCGATAGCTCAGTTGGTAGAGCGGTGGACTGTAGAGGCTCTCAACAATATTGTTATCCATAGGTCGCTGGTTCAAATCCGGCTCGAAGGATCTGTAAAAATTTTTATTTTTTTTTATTACTGAGATAAAATCATTTCTTTATTTTTTATAATCCTTCTAAACTGGCTTGCCTCAGTTAAAAATCAAAGAGCAATTAACAGCCAAAAATAAATTTCTTACGATGACGTCAGCAAACTCCCATGATATTGAGTTCAGGGACCTGTCCTAGATTCATTATTTCATAAAATATGATTCCAATATAAATAAAATCATGCGAATCTTTAGCCATTTTCGTATCTGATTTCAGTAGGTACCTATTATTAGAGAGCTGGCGTTAAAATAAATCATATTATTACTTGATTGTGTTGGTGCTTTGACAGAAAGCACGCACACACGCACGCTTAGTATAGGATTTGGGGCTACGAAATGACGTAGGTAGATAGTACTACGATATGACGTCATTGTGACGTCAACGGCGTAGCTTGGGGTGAGTGGTTGAGAAGGGGTAACAAAGACCTGCTTCTCGTTAGACGACTCTTTTATATTATTATTAGGTATATATCACGCCTACGTTTTTTTTTCATCGCACAACACAATGCAAACCTATTAATATACATAAACAAACAAAAATATGTTGTTTGAAGAAAGTAAAAACAAATTGTATACAAAAACAGCGCTTTTAAAAATCATCAAAATGGTGGAACTCCATTATAATATAATAAACATTAAACAAATATGAAACTTATTTCCACTTTAATTTATTAACCGTGACAGGTTTCAGCCTGTTCGGGCCATCTTCAGACTGGTGCAAATTATTCGTAACTCACGGTTTATATACACAAATATGGGGGGGGGAGAGGGGTGGCCTACAAGGTTTTTAAAAATTGGGCTTTATAAAATATCCAATTATTACTATCAATTACAAAATCAATGGCGTTGCTAGTTTCCCAAATGATTTGAAATATTTTCAATAAAATAAACCATAAGTAAAAATATTGCATGATATGACAAGGTTCTAACTGACATTTTTTTTAAATTACTTTTGAAAGCAAAATTTTGCTCATTTCAATAATCAAAATAATTTTCAGAACCAAGATTTTTGAGAAGTCCAATAATTCGTTGAGTATTTATTCAGTGCCTGCCATCTATGTTTTTATAGGCTTACCAAAATGTTGCCCACTATAGAAGTCTGCTTATAAGATGTAGTTACAATTATTGACCATAGAGTTGAAAAAGTGCCAAAAAGAAAAAAATACCAATAAAATAAAAACACTGTATAAAATGGAAAGAAATTTATAAATTGATGCAATTATTTTTCGATAAGGATTAAAAAAATTATCAGAAACATAATTTATTATTACAATACAGCTTTACAAAATTATCTATCCGGGTGACCATTTTACTCCAGCCGAATTCAAGCACTACAATAATTTGGCTGTATTTCCAGATTCCACAGCGGCCAATCTTTCGTCCATAAATAAACCAAACCACTCCTTTCGTCTCGGTCAGTCTCGGCAGTGAATTTCCTCGGTGGTACTTTCATTTTTTTAATTTTTTATTGCTAATACCTCACAGCAGCTCCCGTCTGGAGCCAGTGAGACTATGACATCCTCTTTTGGGGTATGTTATGAGGCTGAAGGTAGTGGGGAAGGAAATGGGCAAGAGGAAGGTGGGGAAGTACCTGGCTATTCAGATCTGGTCACCAAACACAGCTAAAACCATTTCAAGCCACTTTTCAATTCTGAATGGAGGTCTTACAACAAAGCGATACTGAGAATGAAACAATGTCTGACTTCGTAATTAATTTTAGGTGCGTAAGGTTAATTGGGTGGTTTTATAAATAGCTTACATAATTCACTTTTGGAAAAAATAAAAATCTACCAACATCGAAACAAGTCAGATTTAACATTTCTGGTTCGAAATCTGAAATCAAAATCGTATACACGGCGCGTGTCATCTGCTGACACATTTCGAAGGAAAACATTCTCTTATACGATGTGCAGATATAAAATTCTAGTTGTAGACAATTTATTTAATGCCAGAATTAAATGTAATTAAAAACTACACTCACTCACTCACTTAATTAAATAACGAGTTGCAGATTCATCGTGTACCGAGTGAAGCTTTACATTTGAGTTAAATACCAAATGCTGCAAAATTCTGAGAAATTGATTGTTCCGTATGTAACTATAATTTGGGGACTCTGAAGTTAAAACCTGCCTTGCGTTCTAAACACGGTGTAAAAATTTTCGAGATGTGAAATCCTCTTAGATGGATACCATTTTGGATTTCCGACAGTAGTTATAAACTTTGTAGTAGAATTTATAAACATGATTTTCGTTGGAAGAATACTCGTCAAATGTGATTATTAAAAAAATCGGCTCGTAAATAAATAGGTCGTAATAAAAAAATAGGATATCCATATACATGCCCCCCCCCCCCCCCCCCTCACCCGGCGCTTGAAGTACCTAAATAAGGGGGCGGCGAAATTTTCCTCCGCCCCGGGCGGCCGATACCCACGCTACGCCACTGGCTTACGTCGTTAACATTCTGAATATATTTTAAGGTATAGGTATTGTCGTCTTAAGATAGAATAAAATTATATACAACTATACTACTATTGTACAGTTCTTTTTATTACCTTCGGTACATAACTGCCCCCGCAACAATCTTTTGTTTTGACTAAGTGGTGAATTGAAAATGTACACCGAACAATCCGTATTATTTTATAACCCTCCATTAGTACCCTGGGCAATGAGAAGGAAAAGTGCGTAGGTAGGTACTTTAGTAGTTTTAGTCTTTTTTGTATTTCTTCGGCATTAACTTTGTAGTTAATTTTAAGTCGGTTTTAAGTTTGCTAGTGAATGACACGGATATGTCGAAACCGGTAGCAGAAAATTAAAAATATAGAGTAACAAATATACATTGAAAATTAAAATTTTCTGCACTGAAAAAATAAACCCGACTTCTAGTAATCTAGTATTGGTGAAAAATTAAAAGTAACGGAGAATAGGATAAAAGCAAGTACCTACAGATTATGGCGAAAGTACCCTTTAGGCACTGTTTCCGCAGACATCAACAAATCATCTAGGGCAAAAATATTTCAATTTTATTTTTGCATCAATTTTGTGCTAAACAATTTCCCGGATGTTGAATTTTCAAGATGTTCTTTTCATATCTCTTCTAAATCCGTGCCTTCCTCGACACGCAACTGCAAATTAAAATGAGCCGGTTTTTTCCTCTTTATAATTTATAACCCGGCTACATTCTCCCATTCTTCGATACTCGAGGTGATTGTTCCTTGTACCAACATTATTGTGTAAAAAACCTACTTGAGAAAAAGCTTTTGGAAAGGTTGGAAAAGGTAATTGAAATTTTTTTACAGGTTGATTTCAATAACAACGAAATTTAAAAATGATTTCACGGAACCAAGCGACGCGGAGCCGTCTATTCCCCGTCCTGGCCGGGGCAGAACTGATACAAAATGGGTGTGCCAAGTCCTCAATCCTTAGGTGGACGGCAAAAGGTTCACTTTGAAAATCCAAATTCGTCGACTGCCGGCCGTATTGTATCTAATATAACACGCGAAAATGTATAAGTATATAATTTTTTTTTTTTTTACAATTATTATAAAAGAAACTGAATTTGCCTCATTAAACAATAAAACCATAACCGAAAAGGGATTTATAAGTAGGAGAGTTTGCACTTGAAAGTTTTTTATATACACATTATACCTACTATATTTTTTTCTAGGCTTATTAAAAGAATTATATAAAAAATTGTCTACAATTTTAAGGGCCAAGATATGTTCTGCACGCAGTATTTAATTGAAGCATCAGTAATAATTCTAGGCGATCAAATTTTCAAAACAAAAATACATGATTTTGTATGATTTTTCATTATTTCGCAAGGCTTCATCTTAAACAGTGGGTAATTATTACTGGGAAATATGAGAGTATCTATATATAAATTAAGAGTCTTCTTTTCCTTCTAGTGGTCTTTCTATCGACTATTGTCTATCATCAGGTCAGTCTTTACCCTACAGAAAAATCTCTTCCGGTAGAGTTCTGTTATGGTGAGGTCAATAGTTTTCCCTCAAACAATCTCTCCTGATCATTGGCGGATTTGCCCTAAGGCCCATTTAGGCCCGGGCCTAGGGCGGCCAGATATTAGGGGCGGCCAATCTTGACAAAAAAGTCTCTGATGATAACAAGATATAACTCCTTCTTAGATGATAACAAGATATAAATATTCTTTCTACGAGAACGTCATTGCTCGCCGCAAGGGTCCCGCGCTCGTGCTCGGGAGTTTCGTGAACGTCATCACCCTGTATGTTTTTCTCCAAAGTGAGTCAGCATGCGGATTTTAAATTGTCACTTTCGAGAACACGAATAGTCGCAGTCGGAACATGATAAAGTTATTTCTTCTGGCTTGTGGAGTGAGATGGCTTGTGGACTTTTAAATGTTCCTTTTGAGAACATTCATATTTGCAGCCGGAAAATGAAAATGGTTTTTCTCCACTTGAGAAAACTTGTGGGTTTTCAAACTCTCCTTTCTAACACATAAATAATTGCAATCGGAACATACAAAAAGTTTTTCTCAACTGTGAGACGGCTTGTGGACTTTTAAATGTTCCTTTCGAGAACATGAATATTTGCAGTTTCTTATATTCTGGGTGTAGTTTAAAACGACTTCCCGCAACCAGTTTCGAGAAAAGCTTTAAATTCGAGGTTCACGTCGACCGGTCCGCGGTGATAAAAAGGTTGGAGACAGGCGCATCCGGAACCGGAACCAAGATCCGAACAAATTTAGCCCCATGAACCAGGACTCCCCAGCTAAGTCGCCAAACGTTGCGAACCCATTGGGGTGACCTACGATGAGAGGTGTTGGTAATCCAATAAATGGTATTTGATTACAAATAATTATTGATATATGTTCCCAAATAATTATTGTTTCGATTACCAATCAATCGTAGCCTTCAATATTATGTGAAGCATCCGAATTGTATTTAGCATAGGAGTCTATTCAACACTTTCTTATTAGAAGAAAATCTCATCAGAATAAAAAAGGGATAATTGATCTACAATATACGACATCTTTTTTCAGCCCGATTCCAATTGGAGGCCAAAGTCAACATTTTTCGCTTTACGCGATCGCTATTTTCATCTCTATTTTCATACCTACGATTTCAGTTGGCATCACAACAAACAGTATGGAACATGTGTTGTTTGCAGTGATGACAATTGAAATCGTAGGTATGAAAATAGAGATGAAAATAGCGATCGCGTAAAGCGAAAAATGTTGACTTTTGTCTCTAATTGGAATCGGGCTGAAAAAAGATGTCGTGTATAACGGCCATTATGAGCGTAATACACGAGCCCGATTTTCAGCCCGTTTCCAATTGGAGACAAAAGTCAACATTTTTCGATTTGCGCGATCGCTATTTTCACCTCTATTTTGCATATCTAGGATTTCAATTGTCATCACTGCAAACAACACATGAACCATACTGTTTGTTGTGATGCCTACTGAAATCGTAGGTATGAAAATAGAGTTGAAAACAGCGATCGCGTAAAGCGAAAAATGTTGACTTTTGTCTCTAATTGGAAACGGGCTGAAAATCGGGCTCGTGTATTACGCTCTTTAGTTTCCGAAGATAAGAAAATAAAAAGCTTAATCTATGGTGAAGAGTAGGTAGGTAACTATAGGTACTCAACGAGTCAAAAACTTTACATAAAAACCTGCATAAAATACAGTGATCACGCTTCCAATGGTAAGGTATACGCATATTTGTTTTATAAATAAGAACAAATCGTGCCCAGTTCGATATAAATAACATAGGAATGTAATTGCGAACGCAGCGGTGTCCCAATTATTATGGGTAAGTTCATTCCATCTTCCTTCGCAAGGCCGTACAAAGTGAAAAAATCATTTTAGGTATGATAGGGATGCAATATAATAGTGGATTGCCTACATAATGATGAAGCTGTGCTTCTCAAAACAATAAACTCTACATAATATTGTACGTAAATTTTTTATAAAGTACATAATGTAAAAACATTTAGTCAATGAAATAACTCTGGTTCAACCAGGGAAAATCTGAAAACTGTTCCGGATCATAAGGATTGCTCCGGTAGGTACCTACTAATCCCTAATGAAGGTGTATATAATGTTATTATTATTATTACTGGCGGAAAAGGAGTTTTATATATAAATATTACTTACTGAGGTATTAACACTAAATCTGGAGTGATTAGGTTTGTGAAGAACTGGCATTGAAATCAAATAAATCAAATTATCTACATAAAACCTTCAATAAATCCAAATATATTATCTATGTAGGAAGTCATGTCAAGTCATTTTCTTTTTGATTTTTTGTATTGGTGCATATTCAGGCTAGATGTTGTTTTATACCTCAAGGTATTTAGAAATCTGGATGATTTTCATGTTTCTCAACACCCAACTCGAAAAAACACATTTCCTAAGATATTTAACCGCTGAAGATCAAAACCGTAGTTTCAACGGGTTGCGTGCTACTTTTTACCCCAGTTTTCAACCATTTTTTTTTCATCTAGTTGAAAATTTGAAATAATTAGTCAGTAATTACAATCGTGGTCCGTGATCGATTAGTTGAGAAAACTTGGTATTCATTTTTGGTTCTAAAGATGCACAAATAGGTCTCCATGGTAGCAAAGCTCCAAGATGTAAAAACTATTGTAGGTCTTGCTTCAGGAAAGTCTTAGTACAGAGGTATCATCGACACTGCACCTATTGCCTATTGCCTACCTTTATAATATTAATTATTTTTACAATAAATACTGCACGTCATGCACATTGCACAATTGCACACGCGTATGCACCAGCACGCGTGGTCATCTTATAAATATTTGATTAAAAACGAGCCCTTTTGGAAAATACTGAAAAAAATAATTAAAAGATGATGATTGCTTGATGAAATATTTTGTCAGAGTACAAGTTGAGTGTCCTCAGTTGTTTTGAGTTGCAGTCAGCAAAGGGTGAACATTTTCCTGACGAAGTTATTCTCCGAGAGGAGAGGACAAGAATTTCAGATTGGACGTAGGTATTTCTGCTGTTCACTTTACATCGACGATTCTTTGATTCTTGAAACATCTAAATCGAAATTATTGTGTTCAGAAATTGATTCGTGTAGTCATAAGTTTTTTTTTTAATTTTGTAAAACGCCTTTTGATAAAACAGGTTCCTTGTTTCTTACCTACCTACAACATGTTACCTAGTTAGCTTATTTAGTAAAAGCCCAGCCGGGCGTGAAATTCCAAATAAATAAATAAAAAATAATACTTTTGGAATGGATTATTTTAGTATTTTCGCACTTTACTAAACTTAATTTTTTTTTTTACCCATATAATTATATTTCCTTGTAGGTAATATGGTAGGTTACGTACAACATTTCCTCGTCATATATACGCGTTGCTTTTGTGACCATTTTCAAAAGACCGACCCAAAAAACTTATGCAACCTTCTATCTCACTTTCATAATATTTATATTAGTTAACAATTATTATAAGCAATAATTATTAGCCTGAAATACTCATCAACATTGAAAAAATCTTCCGAGAAAAGATAAATGCCACCTTATAATTATTGCTTATAATAATTGTTACCCTTTGTGCTATCCATAAAAATCTTGTCTTAAACATTAGTTTACCAATTTAAAATAATAATTTATATTAGTTACCTACTAGGATACGACTTAGGATGGGTTCTTTAAAATAAATTGAACAATTTATGAAATTTTTTAAGTTAATGTTCGCGTTCTTTGAAATTTCTATGAAGCAACTGGCCTATAAGCGTATAATAATATGATAGCTGAACTTGAATAGAACTTACACAGTACGTGATAATTAGATAACTTTAAAAACATTTTTTTTTAAAACAATCTGTCGTAGTAGGTAACTAATATAAATATAATGAAAGTGAGATTGAAGATTGCATGAGTTTTTTTGGGTCGGTCTTTTGAAAATGGTCCGAAAAGCAACGCGTATGACAAGGAAATGTTGTACCTAACCTACCGTATTACAAGGAAATATTATTGTATTTAATAAAATTAAGACAATATTAGCGAAACTCAATCGAAAATCTGGAGACAGAAAAATCAGAAAAAGATATTTGTTCCACTGGGACACGAACCCAGGGCCCTTTGTTGACATGACAAGAACTCTGCCAACTGAGCGATGGAACCCAAATGGGTTCCATCGCTCAGTTGGTAGAGCTCTTGTATTGAACCTATCCCACTTTCTAAAATTCGTTAAATTCTAGGTAAAACACAAAATAATTGAGGATAAACCGAGAAAAAACGTATAGGAATTTATCGGACGGAAACTCAATGAAGATTTTATTATGTGGGTTACCTAATTACTTGGGTTCATCCGTTATGATCACGGAGCTGGATAACAGTAAAGGGATTTTTAATCTGATTGTTTTTTGAGGTTCAATTATAATTTATATTTCACCAATTTGTTTAATAATTAATTGTTTTTTTTAGTTGTTGTGCTTGTTACCTGTACCATTTTTTGGGTGACAACTAAATATGATCAATCAAAATTTATTAAAAAAAATTATATATTATACTGTGATATTATTTTAATAATTTGAAAAGATATTTTTTTTAAATCAAAATTATTTTCAGGATCAAAAACATCAATAATGTCGAATTTTTCAATCTGAACACTCTAGCTCAGTGTTCCGCAAACTTTTTGTGTTCAAGGTACACCTACCAAATCAAGAGGTACACCTACCAAATTAGAGGTACACCAAATAAAGAAACATTGTTTATTTAATATTTACTAAAATCAATATAATATGAAAATACTGTGTTCTCATGAGGGATTTTTTAATATTTTATGGTTTTGTATGTTTTCAAAGACACCTGGCCACATAACAGCACAATAAAAAAAATATTTGTCATAAGTTTTTTTTAGATGAATATATGTTATATTCCACCAGTTAAATCTAAATATTAACAAATAGAGAATCTCGGGAATTTTTTTCCACGTTATAGGGAAAAATCGAAATCCAGCGATCCACGAAAACGGTTAAGATAAATACGACACTTTTTAATTTGTGTTCGGGAATGATCGCTGTAACGTCGGTTTTTCACGAGAGGATACTAGGATCAAATCCGTTTTGAGTAACAAAATATAATGACTTTTGGTGGAATTGACATAAAAATCCGATGAGGGCGACAAATTTGCAAATTTCGAGAAAATCGATTGCCCTGATTAGAAATGTGAGCCTGCTAAACTGAGCACAGGAGATCAAAATTTGGAGCAATCGTTGATAATGTTGCTCTCATCTCTTCGTCGATCGTCCTTAGTCGTTCTCTTTTTTTAAATTTAATCGGAGTTTTGTATTAATTAAAACCCCAATTCCCGTAAGTAGGTCGTGGCAAATGGTAAGAGAATTGCAACAGCAAGCTTTGAAAGAAGTAGATACTCATTTTTGTATGCAGCCAAAAATGTGCCAGCTCTGTTTCGGAAAATTTTAGTTTTAACGTCCGATCAGTTTTTAGCTCCATGAATTCTTCCTGCTCGTTTATCGGTAGGTGTTCAAGGGAAATGCTATCTGAGAATGGATTTCGTACCCAATTTATTTCTATAGGTTGCAGGTCACACTTACGAAAATATGAGTTCATTTTTTCTGAATCGGCAGCCATGATATTTGGGAACATTTCATTACTACCATTCATAAATAAACCAAACCACACACTACCATTAGTATCGTGGTTGATCCATAACACAAAATTAGCGCGAAAGCTTTCAATCTTATCATATCCCGATGACGTTAAAGTATTAAAATTCCTGCCTTGCATTTTTGTAGAGCTCATTGGCGATACGAGATATGCAAGTTTTGCTACCCATTCTTCTTTTTTAAACGGAGAAGCAAAATCTAAATCCCGGGTCTCTAAAAAAGTCTGGGTCTCATTTTTTAGCTTGCTTGCGATGAGGCACACCAACTAACTACCACGGCACACCAGTGTGCCGCGGCACACGCTTTGCGGAACACTGGCTAGAGTCTAGCTCACTGAAAGTGCGACCGAATATTTTCTGTTTCAAATTTCGGGTTGAGAGGCGTTAATATTGTCTTCCATGATTACATATAATATCTTTTTCAAGCGAGTTTTGGCGTGGATGTGTGGTTAATTAATTATGCGACAGTTATTGGATTCTAAATCATTATAGAATTTGGTAAAACAATTTTAATTTCTTAAATATATATGTTTTTAATTGTCAATACACCTCTGTTTGCATTATTACCCGAAATATATCGTAAAGTTATTAGTTATTACGTTACGATTATAACGTCCGGTTTAACCGATTTCTACTTTCATTGTGTTATTCTGGGTGGAAATTTTTCCATTAAAATCCATGTTTCCCGATATTGTAAATACCTACATAGAGTCCTCATAGCACAAAAGACAATTTTGAAAATTATAGTTTGCGTACCCATCAGAACTCCCTTAGACTATGTTTTTAAATCCCTGAATGTAATGTCGCTGAAATAATTATTTTCAGAAGATATTCTAATTTACGCATTCGAAAACCAGGATACAGTTTACATATACAAACTCGGGCCGATTGACAAGATCCTCATTACAACATACATTCCACCAACCTAAAACTAAAACGACTTTCGGACATAGAAATATGCAATATTTCTTTATAAAATCATTTAATATCCTCCCTCTTGCCATAAAAACCATTAAAAAATAACCGCCTTCAAAAGAAGCACAGATTCATTTGGATAATGGACACGGGAAAAAAAATATAATTATAATTTTTTTGTAAGAAATTATTTTATAAAAAATACTCATACTTGGTAGGTACCTACTATTGTTAGCTATGTACATATATATGTATTTTAAATTAGGCAATTCATCCTAAAAAGAGTGCTTTGTGCCCAAAAAGTAAGAAAGATAGTTATAATTTTGAAGATAATAGGACAAATCAAACATTAAGTCATTCAAGTCTATGAACTTAAATAAAACTGAAAAAACGCGAGAATTGTTAAGAGACAGAAAATGCGGAATACTGAAAGGAGAATGGCGGGTGATTTTAATGAGTAAACGATATATGCTGTTGAAGGGAGAATGATTTTTACATTTGAAAAAGCTAAATCGTAATAATTTTTGTTCTACGATGAATGTACTAAGTACAAATGTTAATCACTCCTCAGAATTGATTGTTTCCCCTTTCCTATTAATAAACTATTAATGTAATGTAAAGGAACCTTCTACAAAATCTATTTATTCGGACATGTGATAAACCAGGAGTATCGTATATTTTTCGTAATTATAGGTGTTTCTAAAAAACGGAAAATGATTTTAGAATATTTACAAGTTCTGTACAAGATTAAAATAGATATTTAGCCGTTGGAAAATACAAACTATCGCACACACAAAGTACCTACCTATAGTAGGCATCTAGTATCCCCCGTCGGCCGAGCTACCTGAAATAGTCTTTGACCAGAGAGACCCGTCTCTCCATTATATCCTGCCTCACCCCACAAGGGAGACATTTTACCATCCCATCAAAAGGGTACACATTTAATTGCCTATTAAATCTGTACCTGAAGTCGAGAAACAGTTCTTTTGTTATGAACCCTCGTACTGGGTCAGTTTTTATACCGGTTTGGACGATTATGTCCATGGAGTTATGATTCTAGTTAACTCCGCGGGTTAGGGAGTATGAAATAAAAGTTAATTATTGTTGTAAATTCCATAACTCGTTCTGGAACCATAAATTACTTGCCTAGCCCAGCAGCTGGAGCCGGTACCTATCACACTATTAACCGTCGTACCTTTACAAATTATTAATAAAGACTTGTTGACAAGTCAGTTTATGTCGAATTAAGATAGCCCCAGTTAATCTAAAAAAATGTGTTTGTGATCTGTTGTTAATAGGTAAAAATAAAAATAATAAAATTCAAAAGTGTTATGTGTATCCAAGGTAAACTACTTGTTCAGAAAATAACTTATAACGACGTAATTAATTGATTACTTTGTTTTTTTGCAGGTGAGTATGAATCGAAATGAATCATAGAATTCCACGTGTATATTATACAGGGTGTTAGAGTATGGTATATCTTACCGTTCGATAATCGTATCACCTCATTAGGATCCATACATAAACTACGTCACACTTTAAGGGGGTGGGGGGAGGGGAGTAGAGAAGTGTGACATTTTGTGACAAGGGGTATGGGGGTCATCAGCTCTGTGACGTTACATGTAAAAATCTAAATTATTAAAACGCAAAACATTAATGTAAAGAAAAACTAAAAAAAATAATTTTTGAACGACTGTTTTAATTATTTTTAGATTTAAAATTGCAAAATATGTGACATCACACTGGGGGGAGGGGGGTCTCGCAAAAGTGACGATGTGTGACAGGAACGGGGGGGTCGGTCAAAAAATCATGAAATTCGTGTAATTTATGGATGGCCCCCACGGACATACAAATAGATGGCTCCTTATTTTCGCTGCAGGGGATGGGAGGGGGAGGGGTTAAGGGGGAGGGGAGGGGGAGGGGTTAGGGGGAGGGGGGGAGGGGAGGGAGAGGGGTTTAGGGGGAGGGGAGGAGGGGGGAGGAGGGGAGGGAGGGGGATCACCTAATTAAAAAAAGCCACAATCAAAAAGTTTTATTGGAGAAAACGACAACATAAATATAAAATAAACAATTTGCTAAGGTCGGGCTGTTTCACGAATTTTGAACAGCTCATCAAATATCAAAGTTTCGCGAGTTGTGTTATGATCCCACCATGCGGCATGACAGTAGATAAATAATGACAGAACTCGAAGTGAACTTTTATAGAACTAAAAAAACTTTTAAATTTGATGAATCGTTCAAATTCCGTGAAACAACCCATTCTAAATATTTTAAATCTAGTCAATATCGAAAGTTTTGAGACATCTTCAAGCGGTGACCACTGAGCTCTCACGGGAAGAGAAGAGACGATAATAGGTTATGTGATGAGGCGAGGCTGGCGTAAGGTTAGCTGAGAGCGGAACAGAAAAAATAATATATTTAAACGATGATTGTGCCACAAAACATCCCATTGCAAAAATGAAGTAAAGATAAACAACTAAAATAATGTTTCTGTTCAGATCTGGTCTCTAAAGACGACTAACGCTGTCTTTCATCAATGCGGTAATAAGAGAATTTACCACTCGTGCCGTATTTATTATAACAAAACGCTTAATTTAGCTTTAAAAAAATACAATTACATAGATGCATATTAAAAAATGTTCAAGAATAATTTTGAGATTTTACAGTTCCATCCAGTTATATCCCGTGTATTAAAAAAAATCAAATTTATGTTGATATGTATATACTTTTTTTACATTAACCTCACACATGAGTCTCTGAGGAAAATAATTTCCTTCAGGCCTATCTTTGAAGATGCGGTCTTTTGAGGTGAGGAAGGAGTGAACATGGGTCTTGAAGAGATCCGCGCTTTAGGAGGGAGGAAACACAGAGGCGTCAAATTGTTCCATAGCCGAGCTGTTGAACTCAAAAACAAGTAGTTGAAATGACTCGTTCTCGTGTGACAATTGTCAAACGTGTACATTGTACATGTACATGTGTTTGGCGCGCGTTTAATTTCCCGACTATGCACCGGTGCCGGAGGGATCAATGTCGCTCTTCCTCAGAGCGTCTACCATTGTTATGCCGGTAGAATAAGGACAGCATCAGGGGCGTGCACTCCACATAGGCACATAAGCACTGCCTACCCTCCCGTTTTTGTAAAATATAAGCATGCAAATAATATTGTAATTTATAAAATTATTGCTAAAAATAACTACACACTTCAAAAAATAAGAGCGAAAAAGCTGAGCAACCGAAACTACGCGAGCGACACATCAAACGGCATACTACAAACGCGGCATAAACTTACTGTAACTAGAAACTACACGCGCGCCCTCCAATTGCCTCACTAAAATGCGTTCTAAGCAGGAATTATTTCTGACTAGAGCTAACTTCATACAAGACATAATTTAATGTTTACGAAATGCACAAAGCATAGAGTAGAACTGTCGTTTTGGATTTGCTTCTATGAGGTTTTTTGTTAGTATTAAGCAGTGCTTTCTAGAACAAAATTAGCAAATGGCAATCAGTGACGACAAAAACGTCTGTTGTTATGTACTTCTATCAAATAGTTGTCTTTCAGAAATACTAATTGTCGGTTCAAAAAGTTTGTCGTACTTTAATTCTGAAATTATCTGATAGAATATGGAAATTTTAATCTGTGAAACTTGTTGTATTTTCTTACTGCCTACCCTGATCAAATACTCGGTGCACGCCCCTGGACAGCATACCTATCTGCCACCTGTGCTCTGAAGATTGGCAGATTTGCGAAGTGAAAAATGTATTTAGCCTCTCAGCATCTATTTATTCGTCTCGTTTTTAAAATTATCGTAGGTTGAAAGCGCAAAATGAAAATGACGTTGCGAGATTGAAATATATCATTTAAAAAAGTTAAATTAATAACTACTTTATTTTTTAAGCAGTCTTCCAATAAAATGCTGGTTCGTCGCTGTTGTTTTTAAAATGTTTAAAAAAATACACGTTCAGAAGGATCAGCAAAAAATAAACAACGCGACGTTATCCCAAGTAAAATGTTACGTGTTATTATAGATACCGTAAAAAGAAGCGTAGATTATGCCGTACCCATGTAAATTGGGATCAACATTCCTGCATATAAATAATATTTTCCTGTTCATAACAAACAACAATAAATCAGATTTATTATGAAAATTGTTTTCAAAACAATTAAAGTAAAAAAAAAATAAAAAAAACGATAAACAAAATAATTCATTTCAATTTATGTAGGTATTTTGAATATTTTCTAATCCTTTACTTTGAATTAGTAATACATTATCAAACAAGTGTATTATTGTGGTTTTCTGTTAATTTTCTTAGAAGGTCGAGGGTAAGTAGTATTTAGGAAGGTACTAATGTACATTTTTTGTGTAACGGGTAATTTTTAGGTTTCAATTATAAATGGTTTAAAAATATTTTATAAACATGTCGTAAAGTAATTACCCTGTACACACATATTTTTTTAATATACCTACTACCTATAGTACCTACATACAACATACGATGATTTACGAAGGTAGGCAGTAGGCAGTAGGCAGTAGGCAGTAGGCAGTAGGCAGTAGGCAGAAGGCAGTAGGCAGTAGGCAGTAGGCAGTAGGCAGTAGGCAGTAGGCAGTAGGCAGTAGGCAGTAGGCAGTAGGCAGTAGGCAGTAGGCAGTAGGCAGTAGGCAGTAGGCAGTAGGCAGTAGGCAGTAGGCAGTAGGCAGTAGGCAGTAGGCAGTAGGCAGTAGGCAGTAGGCAGTAGGATGTAGGCAGTAGGCAGTAGGCAGTAGGCAGTAGGCAGTAGGCAGTAGGCAGTAGGCAGTAGGCAGTAGGCAGTAGGCAGTAGGTAGTAGGTAGTAGGCGGTTCGTAAGTTTTCAGTGAGCTAGAGTGCTAAGATTGAAAAATACGACATTGCTGATGTTGTAGCTGAAAACGATTTTTTTTTCAAAATTTCAACTTTTTGTACGCAGATCTTTCAGTATGTGGATGTGGCGCATCCCTTAACTGAAATAATCCTGAAGATCTTCATACAAAAAAATTAAATTTTGAAAAAACAATAATCATTTTCAGCTACAACAACGTCAATAACGTCATATTTTTCAATCTTAGCGATCTAGCTCACTGAACTCACGGACCGCCACTGGTAGGTAGGTGAGTTGTGAGTTTTGTGTAGATAAGGAGGTTTTAAGGCCAACAAGAATGAAAAACAAACGGTGAGTTTTGCAGACCTCAGAAGGTCTTGAATTAGGCGTGAACACTGAAAATCAACAACCTCCTTTTATGAAAGCTTTTTTAACTGTTTCATTGTCGTTGTACATTAAAATATTAATGTATTTTGATACCTCTGTTTGTCTTGTTCAATGGTATCTGCTGTGTTGGACATGTTTTACCATCCACTTGATTCTTTTTTCCATGAATACCACACAAGAGTTCCAACATGTCGCAAAAGTCTGGAACCACTGAGACCATGGCATCCCCAATCTGGGTATCTTGTGAGGCGGACAGTATTGTGGTGGAGACGGGGAGGAGGAAAGTGGGGGATGTACCTGGCTACTCAGATCTAGGCATCAAGTTTCAAGCAATGTTTCAATTCTGAAATTATATCTTTCATATGGAAGTATCTAGGGTTCTGCAGCTGGGATAAAAACTTAGTACCTATTTGTAGATTAATTAACCTCTGTATGGAACAAACGTTTCAAGTATTAATAAAACAAAATCATAGATAATAACCACTCTGTAAATTGCCATCTCAACACAGGCGTTTCACACCTAGTGAGATGGGCAATACGTCATTATTATAACCTAATCTAATATTAAAATAATTAAATAAATAAATAAAATAAATAAATCATTTCTAATTTGTTTTTCCGATATATATTACGAAATTCTCACAATAGTTCATTTTCAATGCTTTTCAATAATATTCTCAGATCACAATATGTTGTGCTTAGTACAATTTTACACTAGGGACAAACTTAAAAGCGCCAGCGTTTTTTTGACTTGCAGCATTCACAACGGAAATGTATAGCGAGCAATATACAGAAATAGGCCAAGCCAAATAGCTGAGTCTGTCACTAGCATTAATGGTTGTCATCACAGATTCACTGATTTCAGTTTAATTAATTAAATAATATACAAAAATCGTTCTTACGTTACTTGAAGTGGAAAGCCGTGTTTGGTGACCAGATCTGAACAGTCAGGCACTTCCTCACTTTCGTCTTCTCCATCTCCTTCCCATCCCCACACCCTTCAACCTCACAACATAGGTATCCAATTAAAGATATCATTGTCTCGCTGGCTTTGATTAACAAAGAGCAGTTGGGACTTGTACTGTAAACACATAATAAAAAAAGTAAAAATGCACTGCTTTATAAACATTAAAATTAAACTGATTACAAATTACAACATGAAATACTACATCATCCTATGATGTTACTACTGTTCCTATATTTTCAAAGAACGTGATTTCTGCGGAAACTATGCTAATTAGAAAAATAAATTAGTCACACCTCAGTGCAGGTGGAAGTGTTGGCAAAATCAACTCGTTGACAATATAATACATAGGTATATACAAATCTGGACATTATACATACATTTCCAAGTCATTACAGTATTGTGCGGGAACTAATAAATACCTATTATGATGGTTGTTTGCACTTCACGCATCATTTGAGTCCATTAATATTATTGTATACTTAAGGACGCATTTAGTATATTGTGGATTTCTGAAAGCAAACGTCATTTACTTGTTCAGAAACTGACATCATTTTACATAACCGCAGAGCAGGAGAAATAGTTTTGATTAATATGAAAATCTTATACTTGTACATTAGTAGCTTCTGACTTGCACCTTGTACCTAATAGGTTATCTTCTGGCTTCACCCTTCAAGGGTGTTCTAGGACATCATTTAATATTACATAGAAAGGAAAGGTTAATTTATATATTAACTAGCAGACCCGGACACACGTTGCTGTGGCTAACGAAACTCAACGCCACGCCATTACCCAACCTTTATAACCAACGCCATCTGTTAAATCAAATCCACACCACCCGCATACCAGCCCGCTGCCCGCTGCTCGCTTGCCAGCCCGCTACCTTTATGCATATATTTCAACCAATTTACACAAAACCTTGACAACTTGTATACCTAAGAAACTTCCTCGTGAATCACTCTATCTAATGGTTTAAAATATCTTAAGAGCGTAATACACGAGCCCGATTTTCAGCCCGATTCCAATTAGAGACAAAAGTAAACATTTTTCGCTTTACGCAATCGCTGTTTTCAACTCTATTTTCATACCTACGATTTCAGTAGGCATCACAAAAAACAGTATGGTTCATGTGTTGTTTGCAGTGATGACAATTGAAATCCTAGATATGAAAATAGAGGTGAAAATAGCAATCGCGCAAATCGAAAAATGTTGACTTTTGTCTCTAATTGGAATCGGGCTGAAAATCGGGCTCGTGTATTACGCTCATAGGCGCAGAGACAGCGGGAACGACTTCATTTTATACTATTTAAAGATTTTATTTAAATGTGCAAATTTCAGAATTATATAAAAAATTGGAGTCGAGTTCAGACTTCGAAGAGATGAGATGTTGAATGGAGGGGAGGCAATTTTAGGTAACGCTTTATAGAAGAGAGGATATTTATTTAGAGAGGGACAACAACTGCTTTAATATGAAGAAATTTAATTTTTTTAAATCAATTTAATGACGAGTCTCTAGATATTATTTGTCACCCTGTTCGTCCAGGGTAGGTTTTTGAAGATGTGCTTTTAGTCTTGTAGACATACATATCGAACGCCCGCACACGTTTTCCCTCTCACTTTATAATATAGAGAAGAATACAATGAATTAATAAAATTATTTTTTTAGGTCACAGTTATATAAAATTTTATTCGTACATATTATTATATCGAAGAGGTTCCTGATGATAGCAATTCAAAACCATATTTCTGAAAGTAAGTCCCATTTATCATTTAACGCGTTAAACCAAGTTCGTAATTGTTTTGATTAAACTGTACACGTTCTATTAGGTTGTCGTTCATAACAAAATTCTTCATGTCTACGGGAATTTCAAGGCTACCTGAGTTACTAGTACCTATTAGAAGCTTTGTTTTCGAAGCATTAATTTTAAGTCTATGTTTCTAACTTATTCGTTAACCTTTCATATTAGATCGTCGATATTATCTGCGAGGGGTGTGGTTTGATTTGCAAACATTATATTATTTATCGACCTACCAGAAACAACTTTACTATTCCGGTAGTTTCGTCAAACAAGGCTTCGTGGAATAAGATTCAAGCACGTACTTAAAGATTGAATAAAGGGGGCGATACTATTATATTAAACAATGAAATTAAACATTTAATTCGACACTTAGCTTCATTACATACACCATGGATTCTTGTTGTGTCGTCATATTATTTAATATAGAAAATAGATATATCCGCCGTTTGACCCCATTTCCTTGCTGACTGATTTTATTGGGTTATTTCCATACTTGGTCGTAGGTTATTTCTGATGATTTGGTCGCACTTTAGGAATGTAGATGTCAGGGTATAATTACAAATCCGATCGGTTGACTACTCACATTGCGGTTGGGTCAGGACTTCAGGACTAAGGACCTGCAACCTGCATGCATATCGCTAAAACCCAATTTGTGACGCTATATTGCGTAGATATCTTTGAAAAATAAACCGATGGAATTTGTGGTAAGTACCTAATATAAAAATGTGTTTATTTTTATAATAATATATTTAGTAGAAGATTATACTAAATTGTACGCCGCATAAATTAGGAATGAGTTATTATGGAATACATAAATATACCAAACCACCCATGGAATGGTTGTGGTTTTTTTTTCAAATGCAAAATTGTGATCCACATATTTGTCAATGTTGTGAGACTGGTGAAAGTGAGGAGAGTGAAAAGGGGTGAACGAACATTGGAAGTGCCCGGGTATTGAGATCAGCATGGTCGATCGATAAAACCCTATATCAATACGATAAAAATCAATGATCAGTTATCAATATTTGCGATCACGGTCAACAATTGGTAAGAGATATTCCGACCAACGATCGATAAATTTTAGCCCGGACTCGATAGTACCAAATAGGTTTCGGTTAACTGTCAATATAATATGCATTTATTATATAAAATTACTAGCTTATTAATGAATGGAGTTAGTATTAACTAACGAAGCTTTTAGAATTGAAAGAAGACGTGTACCTACGCGCAGTGGCGTAGCGAGAGGGGGCGGCCCGCCCTCGACCGAGTGACACCCCCAAGAGCCCAATTCTCTAGCCACCCGAACCCCCCCCCCTCTTTTATTTTATTTAGATTTAAATAATTCAACTGAGACGCGACTAATTTATCCTATTCGATCTTTGAGAAACATGACTAAAGTGGTTGAAATATGACTAAAGAACTAATTACATTGTGTCACGACTTGACTATTGCAATGGCATATATGCAAATCTCCCTAAAACATATACTGACAGACTTCAGTCAGTTTTCAATGCTGCAGCAAGACTGATAACCGGCGTTTCCAAGTATTCTCACATTTCCCGACATCTGCGGAACCTTCATTGGCTTAAGTGTCCTGAGAGAATCCAATTCAAACTCTGTTGGATGGTTTTTAAGGCAACACACGACATGGCGCCACCCTACCTGTCGGAACTGTGAATTCCAAATGATGTCAACACTAGGCAAGCAAGCCTTCGTTCAGCATCTTCAACAGCCATGGGTAGACTCTCAGTACCTATGCGCAATCCCAATACCAATTTCGGAGACCGGGCTTTTGCAGTGGCAGGCCCAACAGCTTGGAACAAACTCCCTTCATATTTGCGAAAGATCGACAGCACATCTGAGCTCAGAGCAAAGCTCAAAACTCACCTTTTCACATTATCATATCCAGAAAAATAACTGCCTTTTTTCAGTAGTATTTCATTACTCAGTCCACGGGATTTACCTAAATTGATATATCTTCACTACCACCTTTTACGTTGTTACGCAATTTTTGACAATATTTTACAATTTATTATGTATAAACTTTTTTTTTTTGCTATATTTTCATGACTTACACTGACAGCACGGGCAGTAATCATGACAATATGTATTTATAAATGTTAATAAGTATGTTAGTCCTAAATAACTAATTTTAAGACAGTTGCAAATAATAATTTTTTATTTTTTCTATTTTTTTTTATTTTTTTTAAAATTTTTTTCTTTATTCATTATATAATTTGTGTACAGTTTTACAGGTGATTCGACTTCCACGCTAGGCACATGCCCATATTATGGCAGTAACCATTACAATATGTGATTATAAATGTAAATAAGTATGTTAGTCGTAAATAACTAATTGTAAGACTGTTGCAAGTCATGATACAAATAGGACAGTAACAATACTGCTCTGTTCGTATAACGACTTGCAAGTACAAACTCAGTTATAAAAATAAGTATAGTTCTAAGTCACTAGTGATATAAGTCTTAGTTGTATGTCATTAGTTATCAATCTTAGTTATAAGCCACTTGTAGTATATAGGTATAGATTTAATGTACCTATAAATGAATTTGTAAAGCGCCCTTGAGGTGATTTTCTCACGAAAATGGCGCTATAAAAGTCATCCAATTATTTTTATTACGGTGCTCCAGATTTTATGTCCGGGTTAAATCTTTCCCAAATGAAAGACTAAACCCTTCCACACACTTTTCCACAAATGAATATCTAGTAAAATCACGCAATGTAAGTGCACTATATAAGTATAATAAATACAAAACAATACAAGAACAACACGTCAATCCACCAGAAACATAATGGGAAAATATTTCACCGACTCCAGATATTTTCATATCAGAGGGTTCGGCTCTGATGAAATCCTAACTGGTCCGATAAATCCAACTGATCCCTCAATATAAATATTTAAAAAATCTTTCGTAATCCTACATGTATTTAAAATGACCGACTTTTGCATTTGTATGTACAAATTTTTTGACAAATCTAATACGCCTAAATTTTGAATGAGAGAGCTAGGTATAATGCCAGTAGCCGAAATAACAAATGGTAATATTTTTATAGTCTGAGAATGCCAAATTCTTTTAATCTCATTTCCTAAATCTGTATATTTTCTAATTTTTTCAGAAACAGTTTTCTGAATATTACAAGAATTTGGAATAGCGACATCAATGATATAAGTTATTTTTTTTAATTTTGTCATGTAAAACTATATCGGGTCTATTATGACTAATTGTTCTGTCTGTTAGAATAGTTTTATCATAATAAATTTTATAAAATTCATTTTCTAAAAATGAATTTGGTTCATATTCATAATATGGTACATTACGGCAGTCAATCAAGTTATGTTTAATTACCAAACTTTGGTGAATTATTTTTAAAACTTGATTGTGCCTAAATGATACTCGGACGGCGCTAATACAGAACATCCCGATATAATATGTTCTATAGTTTCCGGAAAAGCCAAACATTTTCTACATAATTCATCAATTTGATTTGCATCTTTGATGATATGCTTCCTATAATTTTTAGTATTAATGACTCAACCATTTGTTTGAAGAAAATTTGTCAACATATGTTTGGTTGAGATAATTGAAGTGTTTTGCGTGAAGAATTTTATTTGACCAGGAATCTAATAATTCCTGGTTGGTATTTATAAGAATGCTGGCATTCTCGTCGTATAAATTTAATGGCGAAATATTTCTATCTGCCTTGCAAATTATTTTGTGTATTTCTGAACTATCAGCTTTCCTATGGAAAAAATTTCTTAGCATTTCTACCTGATTATGTTTTAAAGATGTTATTTTGACTATACCTCTACCTCCTAAATTTCTAGATAAATTAATTCGTTCTATAGCTGAATTTGGATGATGGGAATGAAATTATTATTATTATTAACGAATTAACTCCCGTTTATTGTCAAAAGTAAATGCGGACTGCTAAAGCATATTTATTAATATTTTTACGTAATTGCTTGGCGTTTGACATCTCGAAGTTTCAATAAAGAGAAAATATTTTCAGTGTTGCCAAAGTATATCAATTTCTTATTTATTTCCTGTTAATATTGGTTCGGCTGTCAACGGTGAAACTATGCTCGGGACATCGATATAAATTCATCGAAAGTTACGCCTATCGATCCGATGTTGTAAAGTTATCGATCTCACCGTACTAGAGCTACTGCAGATAATAATACTTACCTCAACGTCAAAAAAACTATCACGAACCTACACATGACACCCGAATCATATTTGGCTGTTAAGTACACCTATAAATTTTTGTAAGCAATTACTTTCAGCGATGAACTTTATAAAATACAGGAAACAAAACAAAATAAATTTATTCCTTTGCAGAAATCGGTAGATAATGGGATGTGGGGTGCTCACATTTGCACATTTAACGAGACTTAAAAGTCTAAAAGGGAATAACCAGACAAAACCAGAAATATGTCTTTTTTAAATCAAATTTTAGACGTATTGACTCTTTTCCACAGAAAATTATAAATTGATTTAGAAAGACTGTTCTTTTATCTAGTAAAGCTATATTTTAAATTTTGAGAAAATATGTTTATTTTTAGTACAATAAGCCTTTACCGTATGTCTTTGGCAGATTTGTTAAATTTTAACAAAATTTTGTATTATAGACAACACATTTCAAATCGTATAATCATGCAGTAAAATAAATCCATAAAAATCTCTGGGAAAACTATGTTTTAAATAAAATCATTAAAAAAATCCTGTCCTGAAAATACTGTATATTTACTTACGGTCTTACAAACTAATATATTTAAGATTTTTTTTAACATTCTTATTTTGCATAGCCAGTATGATCAAAAAATAATTACAAAAATACATAATTTTAATAGTTTTATCATCACGCCTTTCAGCATTTTTCAATTTGGGTATAAATAAAGCAAATGAATTAAATAAAATCGATAGGTATTGAGTTATTTTAAAAAGCTAGTACGGGGAATAATTAATCTTTCTCTGTACCTACCGCCTTGTACGATCGTAAGAACATATTTCGACAAAATTTAAATTCTCGGCCGCTGGTTAATGGCTCTTAAAATAATATGTCTACTTCTAAATTATATTCTCTTTGATTTAAATGAAAAAATTATCAGCCATTAAAAACTGCCGTTAAAACAATGGCAACCATTGGCGACTCTTTGTTGACGTTGTCATTGTCTACAAAAATATGCGGGAAGCGATTTGACTCCCAATTTTAAAACAGGACATTATAAAATGCTTACAATGGTAAATAAATTTATTCGTATCAAAATGTTGGTACTAGCCAACTAGGTAAGCACACGCCACAAGCGATTTGTTTTATTACGATCCTTGAAGGATTGCTGGATTATAATTCGTAATAAATTATTCAAAGCAATGGTCAAATATTCAAATTTTTGTTGGTTGCATTCCTGTGAGTCGTACATCATCAAAGTGATTCGTAGAAAAAGATAAGTTTTGGTGCAGGGAGAGGTATAAAAAAGCCCTTGGCATAAAATAATTTTAGCAAGAGAATTCTTGTCTGTTGCTTCAGGATAGGTTTGCACCGTAACATATTTAAATATAGTAAAATCTTGTAGCCTATTGCATCGCTCAGCGCAAATTATAACAAAAAATGTCCACAGGTCAAACAATGTGAACGAAAACCATAGAGAACTTGTTCGGAGGTTGTCTTTTTAAAAATATTGAAATTACAATTACTTTCGCAAACCCCAACCGAGAATTTTGAAGGGCATATTACTGATTAGTTCAGTTGATGCAAGGCTATCACCAATCACCACAAAGAAAGGCTATTCTTAATCAAAGGATTGAATTTCTCAAAATAGATTATTCAATGTTTTTTTATCAATAGACAAACAATACATATATAAAATATGTTAGGAATATTTTATTTGTGTCCGATTATAGTGTTCACTGGTCAATGGGACAATTGTCTCAAACATAAATCTGGCGACCAACCGTTTTCTCCGGCCCTCGTTGTTCTATGGTTATGCCTTCGCAATCTAAATGTCAAAAATTTTCACCGCCTTTTCCTGCTGTATTTCTTTTTATTATTTTAATGTTGGCTCCACACAGGCGGTCCTAAGGAAAGTAATTCCCCTCAGGGCGTATCGGGGATGCTGAAGGAGAAGAAGTTCTGAAAAGGAAAAGATGTGAGGGGTGGGTAGGAATCTGTGGTAACCCCTTCCCCCACTGTGGTGTGGTGCAAGGCTATGTTCCGAGAGAGTCCTGTTGGAGAAATCAAAGTGTCTCCCTCAACCAGTCTCTTCCGATCCGGTCTGCTCCGCAGTTGGTGGGCAGATAAATCCGCCGCCAAAACCCAGGCCAAATCTCACCCCATGAACCCACGTACCCCTGCTAAATCACCAAACGTACCGAAGCACTTGGGTTTCCGAACCACTGTTCTGCGAAATGCCAAATATTAATTTCGGCAATAGAATTTATCAAACGATCTATGAACATGAATAAAGCAAGAAGTGTGTGCCAAGTACAACGTGACCTTACTTTCCGTTTTGAACGGGACCATCTCGTTTTAGGGACCCTATCCCGAATAAAAGCCTCGGGACGCAGAAATGTCCCGTTTCAGGAAAGCGGGCCACTCGCGACTCACGATTCACGACCAACGACATCGAATTGAGAGTGAAAGATTACCTCAACTGTAATATCGACATACAAAAACGAATAATGTTAGAAGTGTAAAACATACCGATTTGAAATAGGACTGATGTCGCCAATTAGATAAGCCCTAAGACCTACTCCTAGGGCGCAAATAATGAAATTTTATAACTCTTCAAGAAAGACTTTCGATACCTGTTTAGGTATGAATATTGGATCAATTTCACTTGGAGAAATATAAAAGTGGCCTTACTTTAGGACCTTTGGGCACACAACACTCTTCCACCGTGTTATCTCTTCAGTGACTATCGTGCATCCAAATGTGGAAATGGTCCTTGTGAAAATCTGGTCGCTCAAGTAAGAGTTGCGAAGCGGTACATCCTCTTCTCTAGTAAAATAACGTATTGTTATTCAGTTATTTTTATTTAGCCTACGTAAACGCCGCCTTAGGTGGTATGTTTAATATATTGTACAAATATGTCCCTACAGTTTGAATGAACGACGTGTATTATGTTCAATTATTGACAATATTAGGTAGGTACCTACTAGATACGTAGTGTACTCTTTCTCCGTTGCCCGAGGCATGGTATTTACTTATCGGATGGGGTGAAAACATCACGAATACGGAGGGAAAGCTGACATTTACAGAACCAATCAGTGTGACATGTTTGTATTGTTTTGATTGCCGAAGAAAGTGAGCGTAATTATCAACATTGCGTGCGAAAAGAAATTGGGGAAGTAACTTTCTTACCACGGCCACGGAGGAATTCAATATTTCTGAAGATGTATTTATCACATTATGGATGGGCAACTAATATAAGTTTATCGAATTGACAATCCATGGGGTGATTAATGGAAGGCGTGCAAGACGAAGAATCAACATCTCATGACTTCGAAACTTTAGTTGTTTGCGAGAAGGTTAAATTTTTAGGAAATACAGGGTATGTCTGCAGGTTAAATATTGGCCTGATGATAATCAACTTTTGATAAGAGAAGATGTTGACGCAAATGCTGCAGACAAGCAGCCATGTGGCAGCTTCGCGGGACTACCGATAAATTGTCTAAATTATATATTTATGTAATTTGTGTTTTTGTTGGAAAATAAATAAAAAAAAAAAAAAAAAAAAAAAAAAAAAAAAAAAAAAAAAAAAAAAACTATATGCATCTCCTTGTAACATATGTTCCCTCATTCCATCATACAACCTGCTATCCAGGTACCTGTCCCTATCTGACAGTGTGTAGCTAATATACCTACTTGTGTGACATTAACAACAATGCAAATTGAAAATTATTGTATGCAATCTGCGCAATGATAACCATATTGATCTCTCGGTGCATTTAATACCGACTCTGTTAAAGTATCTTGTGCAGTGTGCAATGATCAACTATAGTGATCTCTCAGTGCATTTAATTCTAATCTGTTATGTGCTTATACAGTGATTACCACCAGCTGTATCCCTCGTGATGACAATATCGATTCACAATAATACAGTTTCAGAATACAACAAGTTTTTATTATCGATTACAGTCCACGAATTGATTCGCTGAGAATATAATATGCGACTTCAGAAGACATCAGAAGTATTAACGCTTTATTTCATAATACCAATTTATTTGCACTTCGAATGGTATTTATAGAACCCCTACTCTCTGTATTATTTTTTGTATTCTACCACATATTTTTTTACTACCTACTACGTAATATGCACATTGCACAACATACTAAAACGTGTGACCGAGACACTAGACATATTATGTTAAAAAAGATCGTCAAAAACTTATCTTCGAAATATAAAAGAGGGTAAAAGTTCGCCAAAGGGTGGGTTCCTGTGTGAGCATTCAACACCGTTCACCCTATTGAAAGAAATACCTAAAAAGGAGACCTTTAATTTCCCTATGAATCTTTTATAGCTTGTAAAAAAAAAGAAGGTCTGATATTAACAATAGTGGTCGAGTATTCAAATAAATAAAGGTATTCAGTGCCTATCTAAATAAACCTTGACAGGTTTAAAAGGATTCAATCTCATTTGGGGAATACCGGTGGCTTGCATTATGGGACGGGAGCCGGGATAAGACCAAAAGAAGGAATAAAACTTGTTTTCCTTGTATGTAAATTAACTGAGATATTAGTTACAGGGGTTCGTTGCTTTTAACGCCAAGATCGTCCCGCCTGGACAGATAAGTACGATTGCTTTTCTATACAACTATAACATTATATTTATCTTATTGTGGTATCGATGTTAGGGCTAATTAAAGACGCCCAGCTTTTACTGAAGAGGCTTGTGCGGGATTAGAAAAGGTTCTGATGTGTGGTTAAAAAACAGATATACCTACTACTTTCGGTCGCTTGCACCAATCAAAAAAATTAAAAAATTGGCGGAGGATTTTACGAAGAAACATTTAATGTAATATAATTTGTTTTTTTTTTTTAACTCAGCCTTATCGCAAATTCTTGAAAATTTCTTTGAAATGTTCGTCTTTGATTAAACTTGTTTTACTCCGCTTCACGGTTAATACGAAATATTTATTATTCAAATATTTGAATTTAGCTTTATTATTACAAAAACGGGTATATATTTATGTCGGGGGAGACGAAATTATGAATACACAAAAAAAATCATTTATGAATTGTATATACTATGCCGTATTCATATTTGTAATATATTTCATTGACAATCAATGCTGCCAATAATAGAAAAAAAATATTATTTCCATATAAAACAATAATTTGTTAATGTTATGAAGTGAATGCATTATTGACAAGTTTGAACCAGTAGTAGAACATGGAAAGAGAGGCATTAGAATAATTACAATTACCTGTTAGACAAACCCTGCTTGCCATTTAAATCATTATAAACCTGGGATGTATATCTAAAGAGCCCCTCAAAATTTAGCAGTGCCTACGTGTAATACGGCCGGCGTAGTCCAGCGGCAAGGCTCTTCACTCGCTATCCGGTAGCGGCTCTTGGTTGCGGGATCGAATCCCGGCGTGGAAAATAAATTTTATTTGATTAATTTGTGTTATTTCACAATTGATTAATTTAAAATAATAATATATAGTATATTTGCGGCACGTTCCAGAGTGGAAGATACTCTCAGTATCGCCCTGGTGTAAGACCACCATTCAGAATTGAAACGTTGCTTGAAATGGCTTTAGTCGTTTTTGGTGACCAGATCTGAATAGCCAGGTACTTCCACTATCTCCTTTCCTTCCCCACTACTTTCAGCCTCACAACATACCCCAATTGGGGATGCCATAGTCTCACTGGCTCCAGACGGGAGCAGTTGGGACTCTTGTGCGGTATTCATATTTATACTTTTAAAAAAAAATCCATATGATGAAGACACGCAGCTTCCGCAGCTTAAACCTCAACCCAGTACGAAGAGTACCAGTACAACCAATCAACCAACCAACCAACAAACCAACCCAGTACAGGCCCAGTACAGGTATGTTTGTTTTTATTTTGACAATACGGTTGGTACTTCCGGCAAATGTCATATTCGATTGTCAAAAAAAGGAATATTCCGTATTATCCGTGTATCGAACATCGACGAGGAATATTCCGTGTTTTTTGTTGCTTGGCGATCGCCATAACTGTGTTTTGGCTTTTACTAATGTGTTACTTTAAAAAAACGAATGATTTATAAAAGATTACACTAGGAAGCTAACACAACTTTTAGGTGGCACTAACAATCACGGCCAAATTCTTAAATTTAAAACGAATCTACTTTTACCTCGAATTGAATGAATAAACGCGATTGGTAACTGATGCGTTGTTTCAATTGACGTAAAAAATACAATGCATTATGTACGTACGTAATGTTAAATAGCATAGTCACACGCAATGTTTTGCAAGTGTTAGTATTTTTTAAATATATTATTTAGTAAACAGTGAAACGCTCGCCGCTTCGCTGTTCAGTTATTTGGACTAATTCGATTTTCCTTTGACCGCTTTCCCCAACTCCCTATTTCAGCCAGTACATTAGGTACAGACCTACCTACTGTATCTTGTGGAAAAATTATGTAGGTTCCTACCATAGACATTTTATAATCTTATCACCAAAGGATATTATTCGTAGTTATAGTTCTCCTTCAGAAATACCTCTCCTTTCCTTCAGAAAAAATGAAAAGGCGCAAAAGTAATGTTTTGAATGGAAATTTGAAAATTCGAGATGTGCATGCGAATTACAAAAAATGCTATATCAATGTACATATAGTCATAATAAATTGGCTAAAAACAACGTAATATCGATGCACGCACGTGTTTTAACTCCCCAAAATTGTCTAAAAAATTATCAACCCCATGCGTGTCACCGTGGTAGACTTTTTATCACTTATTGATAATAGGCCACTTGCATGGATTTCATAACGACTTAGAAAAAATCGTGTGGATAGATTTTTTACTGAGATTACGAAAACATTAGTAAAAATTTTTAGAAATGTATAGTTTTTTTTTTATTTTTAAATAAATAAATCCATTATTTGAGCTCGTGACGTCACTATATGAAAATGTCCCGTCTCCGATTATGTTCTATTAATTTTGTAAAATTCCACACTGATTTTTTATTTTTTATATGGCAACACTTTGATTTCAGGCGAATTTTTGAATTTGACGTTTAACATTCACTAGATTTATTGTTCGTTCTCTGCGAACTTATCCTTTGGTTTGACGATTCTATAAAGATGGCGGTGTCATGACAGATGTTACTAAGAGAACCCCGTACAATTTATTGCAATTCGTGTGGAAAACGATCGTTTTTTAAAAATGATTTTCGGCTATGTAATTATCGTTTATGTCCCCGTCCCTGTCACACATCGTCATATTTGTGCGACCCCCTCCCCCCTAATGTGACGTCACATATTTTGCAATTTTACATCTAAAAACTTCTTACATTTTCATGACGACAACAACGAAAGGTTCATCTTAGATAACTGTTTCTAAGGACACAATTGTGGTCGAATATATTATTATTTCTCTTCAAATTATTATTGCTGGATAACCATTTTTCTGTTAAAAATTAAGTTAGTACTCTAGACCATTTTGTTTTCACCTATCTATATTATATTATATATGTATTAATAAAAATAATTGTCGCCGAAATGAAAGTTCCCGCATAACTTCCGAATGACTGCACCAAATTGGATAATTCTTTTTTTTTTGTGTTCGTTATTGTCAGGATAAGGTTTGGATAAAACTACTGGTAAGCTCTGGTATTATGAAATTTGTATAAAAATGAATCGCCGAAATGTATGTACGCGCATAACTTCCGAACGACTGCACTAAATTGGATAATTATTTTTTTGTTGTATTCGTTATTGTCTAGTGAGCTCTGGCATTATGAAATTTGTTTAAAAAAATTGCAATAGGTGGCACGCGAGCTGTTTTAAAACTAAATGTACCGGGAATTAATTTATGGAACGCGAAAGGGGGGGAGGGGAACCAGGGAGGGGGGAGGGGAATCAGGGAAGGGGGAGGGTAAATCGGGAGGGGGTAGGGGAAGTCGGGAGGGGGGTTTGCGGGACATGGGAAGGGGAGAGTGGAAAGGGGAGAGGGCAGGTGGAGGAGGCGGAGTGGAAACGTGAGAGGGGAAGAGAACGCGGGAGAGGAATGGGGGGGCGGAAGGGGAACGGAACGAATGGGAAAGGACACGCATGGAGAAACAATTTCTTTATTAAACGGCATAGCAACGCATGCCGGGTACCAGCTAGTTTTTAATAAATAGATTTCGAAGCTCTGGAAAAACCATAACAATTAGTAGAGAAATATTCTCGGGTCTAACTGGGGAGCTAGTCTATGTAATTATGTATATGTATAGATAATAATATGTAGGTATAGTTACAAAAATGTAAAAAAAAATATTTTCAAAAATACTGCAAAATATTACAAAATATTGTACAATAAGAAAATTACGTATAATTATAGAAACAGAATTTCAACAAAAATTCAACAAAAATCAACACAAAATTGTATCAATACAAAATTCCATCAAAACCATGGGTTCAACAACGCCCCTATTTTTTCAAAAAAGAAATCTCCTCATATATTCGAATCAGAATTGGACAATGTTCCGTTCTTCTCACCGTTTTAAATCACGTGCTTGACCCTAGATTGTACTTTCTGTAATCTAGAAGTGAAAACCTTTAGATCACATATATTTTAGTTGTCCCTCTCTACTTAAATATCCTCTCTTTTATCAAGCCTTTTCTAATAAAATTGCATCCTCTCCGTTCAACATCTCATCTTTTTTAAGTCTGAACTCGACTCCAATCATCCATATAATTTAAAAATTTACTTATTTAAACAAAACAGTAGGTATGTATGTCTATGTAATATTTATTTAATAATATTACATGCCTAGTATTTTTATGCATATTAGTATTTACATGA
The DNA here is from genome assembly GCA_917563855.2 of Limnephilus lunatus. Classification (NCBI taxonomy): domain Eukaryota; kingdom Metazoa; phylum Arthropoda; class Insecta; order Trichoptera; family Limnephilidae; genus Limnephilus; species Limnephilus lunatus. The sequence goes on along the minus strand of OU830597.1, from coordinate 63,008,628 downwards.
CCGGTTAGTGGCTGAGTTGGCATTGCGTTTGGGTCCCGCCCGGGCGTTGCGTGTTCGATTCCTCGGCTGGCTAAGTCCTCCATCACAACACAAGCAACATCTTTCCGCTTTCTGTGGTGGTTGTAAGAGATTTTCAAATATTGTTAGGTTATTCGTAACCGTTACCCGGGAATATATGTCTTTCATTAAAAAAAAAAAGTGTCTTGTTAATATTGCGCATGTGTGCATGCACATTATAACAATACCGTTTGTGGAGATGATCCGTAAAACGAGCTTCTCCAACTCCAACAGAGAGTAAGTAGGTACTACTGTAGAAATTATCGCTTGAAAGAAAGCGGTTGTGGACAAGTGGCAGCACTCACTTTCCTGTACTTCAAGACGTTTGCTTTTCATTTTAAAAATCGATTGATTCTCTAAAACTCCACAACTGCATTGTTTAGAGTTTCAATCGTTAAAATATACCTAGGTAGGTACTATAAAATATAATGCTTATTTAATAATATGTATATATATGATAACCTACCTAATCAAAATATTGTGATATCTATTATTGAGACCCAACTTTCTTGTTAAATAATACTAGATTTAAAACTCCCACTCTCCAATATAACGATTTCACTCTATGTGAAATCAATACTTAGGTAATGATGATATATTATTGAATATCGACTTAGCGAGTTTTGTGGATCATGTAAAATATTTATTCTAACACTATTCCTAAAGACATCTTGTTAAATAATTTTTAAAAAAGGATCTGGAATCATCAAAGGCCTAGCTATTATAACATTTACATGGGGAGTTCGATCCTAAGGTGGGATTCGATTCTGGGGAGGGGCAAGAGAGAAATAGGGGGGGGGGGAGTTGTAAAATATATTAGAAAGTTTTTTGATACCTTTACTTACTACAACTTATTATTTTCGTGACGCTGATAAAAGAGATGTTGCAAATAAAATCGTTGAATTTTCCAGGAATGTAATCCACAAGAAGGGTTATCTTTTTTCCTACGCAATACTGCAACATTGCAAATAATAAGTAACCCCCCTCCCCTCCTTCCTTATATATGCCCTTGTGAATCATAAATCTGTTACCTGAGCCCTGACGAAATGAAATTTGCACTGCTTTTACTTTTCAAAAAACTCTAAAAACGTCTCAATATTTATTTTGTGGGTGCGAGTTTCATTGGGGCACTAATTATATCTAAATTTTAATTCCAAGGCTTTATTGCTTCAAATGGCTTTATCAATAGTTCTGTCTAATTATTAATATCATTCCACTCGTGTACAAGCGGTAGACAACTACTCTAACTAGGTGATATTGTTTCACTAACCATTCATTTTCAATAAATAGCTTTCGAATCAAATTCCTGTCGATTGTAAAATAATATACCTATTATATTTGTGACGCACAGAACATAAAATTCATATCATTTCTCGCACCAATTAAAAAATCTGCAATTATTAGTTACAAAATGAAACAAGTTAGTGACTCCGGTTTATTGTGCGCATTGTTCCATAAATTACGTAGATATTAGAAATATCTCCACCATGTCGTAATTGTAACGTATGGAAGAAACGTAATATTTTGTAATGGCTATTCATTATTCATTGTTCTAGAATTATAACACCACAAGACTGCATTTTTGGGGGTTTAATAATGATTAAAACTATTAAATTAAATGACGTAAGATGGCCGATAGGCGATAGGTGTCCACATCACAATATCACTGTGAAAGCCGTGAAGAGATAAAAGTTAAGTTGTACTTAAAAGCACGCTGAGTGCATAAAAAGTGAGAGTGGCATCATCTTTTGTTGTACTCGTGATGTGTTGCAATGGAGCCCATGCTTTAAATTGAAATTTTAATGTGATCGATGTCATAAAGTCTCGTAATTATTAATTTATTATTTGGCCCTTCAAAATATCGTGTTTTTAAATATTGCCTCAAGGTGATGCACCACGTCGCGTCGTGTAAAATTCGGGATCAGGCAACAATAACACTCCTTGTGTATATGGCGATACAGTTTAAATTCCAATTTTAGGAAGTTAGTTACAAGCCGCCTGTTTTGATTCATTCAAGAAAAAAATGATTTATTTTATTTTGTCAAGCTCGGGCAGAAATTTTTATGTGTTTTACAATCATTTTCTAAAGAATTTAATTACCCACGTAATACTATAAAACCATAACCGAAAAGGCGTTTGTAAGTAGGAGATTTTGAACTTTAAAGCAGTTTTTATGGGCTAAAGACTAATAAAAAAATACTCGATTGTTTCAAAGTAAAAAAAATACGTGTTCTACTAGCAGTATTTAGTTAAAACATCTAAAATATTTGTTTTAATTTTCAAACCAAAATCACACGATAGTGCGTCGCCTTAAATTAATATTAACTTTCCAAATCGTACCATAAATCAAATTATTAACTAATAAATTCATTATTTTGTTTCTTCCCTAGATTTTCAATAATAAAGGGGTATTTTCACAAACTAAGAGCTAGAAATGTGTGGAAGATTTAAAGTTTTTGTTTTTCTGTTTTTGACCCTAGAAGTTCAATGATGTAAAACAACACATTTCGAAACATTTCCAATTGGCTACAACGTCACTATTACTTGAAAACGCCACTGGTTGGTTAGACGGCTGTCACTGACGTTGGCCGGCGTGACGTCAATGCCGCCATATTCACAAATAAAAATATACATGTCGAGATACGTTAAAGAATATTCCTTCGTCAACATAAAAATACCTTCGTTATAGTAATTTTTTCGAGAGTAAAAAATAAACAATGGAAATAGCCTTATAGGGCAAAACCCTAGTGTTTTCAATGTTTGCAAGAATGTATTACACAAATTGTTAGAAAACAAATTGTTGAGTGCACTCAATGAATATGACTTACGATGACTCTATAAGTTATGAAATATTCCATTACCTATTATACTATACATAAAATATGGTAAAATCCACATTATAACCTCTGGAAGGGTTGCGATTTGTGATATATTTATAGACGAGATATGGTAGATACCTACTACCGGAATAGGGGGTTGTGAATACCCGCTAAAGGGTTGATTAAACAGGTGCTACGGCTCATTACACAATTTGAAGTAAAACTCGGTCATCCGAGGCACCAAATCCCTCACCTGAGTGAATCTCTTTAAATTTTCAGCTCGAGGGAGAGTAAAACACTGGATAATTTACTTGAATTATTGTTACTTTGAAATTATACGGCAACCAAAAAAAAATTGAAAAGTTAGATGGAAAGTATTTAGAGTCTAAATACTTTCCATCTAACTTTTCAATTTTTTTAGACCATCAAACCTGAGATTCTTCATATAAAAAATCGGCTTTCTAATGTATTAAAATAAAACCTTAAAATTAATTTCAAAATCAGATTTAATTTTTTGTCTGTATTATTGGCGATCTTCAGCTCTTAAGTCGGTCGGCGCGTGGTCTCACAGAATATGAGATGATAATATCATAAAAACTTATCATTATTGAACAGTTTCCAGGGCTCACGGGCTGAGATATTAACTCAAAACATACCTGTGGATTGTGGAAGTATAGGTACAATCATTAAAACACGAAATCCGTTATCTGCGCCTTTTGGAGTATGGACCTTAATTATGATAGTAAAGTAATGAACTCTCCAGGGCTGGAGTTGAGCTTTGGTACTTTTAGAGTCGGCTCTGTCAAACATCAAACAACATTATATTTATATTCTAAAGTTTTACTTAATAAGATGTCATGATTTCTTTTAGATTTATTATGCACTTCTCTCTTCTTCTTCTTCGTCAGTTATTTAAATAACTAATTACGTTAATTCATCAAGTCGTTTCAGTCGGAAGATGGAAAATGATGTTGTCTTTTGTCAAATAAAGTCACGAACACCAAATACTAATAATACTAAGACGCTTTTGATCAAATTTTAACAGTCATGATTTTTTTTATTTATTCCATTTGAAACACTCACGCTCCGTTCACAACGGGATTCTTTTAGTGCGATACAAATAAATTCGTATATGCTTACTTATATGCATCATATTATTATAGTATACCTACGAAATATTGCCGTTTTTTCCGCTTCGAGCGCTGTGGCTAGGAAAAGAATCTGAAATAAACGGGACATCGCCATTTAAAATATGATTTAGTTATCGCAATACATTTTCGCCATCCCAGTTTTAATAAATTATTCACGTTTGAAAAAAAAATAGTACAATTAAGTAGATACATACGGAGTGTAGACCAAAATTTTATTTTCATTTTTTGCTCCGATGTCAGAAATCACTATTAATAAGTCAAGGACTTCATACCCTGTGTATATGTCGTAGGCCGATCGTAAAATCAGGCTGATAATGATGCGCCTAGCCACACGTGAAGTGCCTGTGGCGCATTATGATCTGCCTGATATTGCGATTGGCCTGCGACATATACACTTTGTCCGGAAACCAGTAGTACAACCGGGAAACTGGAGAACTCAAAAAAACTTTTTGTTTGCGATCTGAGCAATTCGATTTTTTTAAAACCTTTTTCAGGGTTAAAAAAAGGTTTTGGAGCAGGGTCTTTGCTTCAACTCATTTAAGACGGCTGATGTCAGCTCCCATAGCAACCGATAAATAAATTTAAAATAAAATTTTCAAATTTAGGCTTTGATTTAATCGAAAAAATAAATTTAAAAAGAATTTACCGCGAAATCGTTTCCAAACAAGAGTACATCCACCAGTTTACAGGCAGGTAATATTATGATATCTTCACCATATCGTGAACAAATATTGATCGTCGTCGTCCAAATCTTCTTCTGATTATTAGCTGCCATTGACTAAATAAAACTTCCGGGTGTGTTTTTTGTTCTCAATTTGGATGCGTCTTTTGCGCAATTTTTTAAAAAGAAGTGGCGCGAACGTTAAGAAAAAGTATCGCCGCCAAATTTGTTGCTTCCTTAAAAAAAAAATTATTTTGGGGTGGTGTTATGGACAAAGGCGACTTCGGAAATGCATAAAAACCCTAAATATTGCAAAATTCCTCGTGCTCTCTTAACGAGCCGAACCATAACGTTTGAAAACGAATGGTGTAAAGAATTTCGGTGTTTTATATGTGTATCGTACAGTTTATACCTTCTGCTGGTCATGATCCCTCGACCTTTACGACTTTAGGGAAGAATGTCAAGCCAATCAAGGACAGAATAGCAGTCGGTGTGTACTGCCGATTAGCTTTGTTTGGGCGAGGATTCCAAGTTACTGCATTTTTGCATGAAAGCCTCAGATTACATCGGCACGGCTGCTTTACGATTTAGCGGATCGAAGTCGAGTTTGTTCGCGGAATTTGGGTCCCGGATAAACAAAGAATGTCCGGATGACATTCAGATTCGGAAAGTCGCACGTGACAATGTAACACCTTCAGTTAGCACCTAACTTCACTTATAAAACACATTGGCAACTTTCAAAAGCGCTAAATCTGCGACACCTCTCATTTTTGTAGGCTTACAAAACTGGAAAATAAAACAAAATTAATTTTGATTTCAATTCAATGGGTTTGTCAATTATTGTGAAGTTGGTTTGGGTTGTTTCCAACTTGCAAATGCAAAATTTTCAAAAATATGCTTGCTGATCAAACGATTTTATGATCATCGAAGCTCATATGAGTTCCCAACAAACGAAACAGATCAGACAAAATTCTTAGCCCCCATCGATACAACACCAATTCTAAGCAAAACGACCTTCATTTGTCGTGCATCACACACTTTAAATACACACTACATACAATTTGACATTTTTAACTTTTCACCACGCTCATTTTAAATTAAACTCACACAGGCGATTACTCGATGTTTTATAACAAGAGATACTGATCGAATGCTACCACCATTCTATGAACTCAATTTTTTTGTTATGCATATTATTATTAGTGTACATACTACACTTCAACTAGATCTCCCCCCCCCCCTCTCGCCATCCTACCCCTTCCCTGTTTCCACTTAAACATTTGTTAAGAAATGTGTACTAATTATCATCTTTCAAATCTATTATACTCGTATATTATATTTCCCAAATGGAAACCTTTTAACACTTAACAATGTAACTTAGATATTATTATGTTTTATTTTAATGTACACTGTTGGTCTCCCATGTAAAATAAAATCAAATTTAATGTGATTTGAAAGAGCCCAGCCTTAGGACGGGTTGTTTCACAGAATTTGAACGATTCACAAAAAATTCAAAGTTAATATTCAAGTTCTGCGAAAGTCCTATTCAAGTTTTGTTATTAATCAAGTACCTACTGTGGAACAACCGGCCTATGAAATTCAATATAAATTTTACAAAGTTTGAATTTGAAATTTGATGAATTGTTCAAATTCTGTGACGCAACCTGCCTTTACGGTAACTTCTTATTAGGTTTTCACAAACAAAAAAGTTTTTTTCCATTTTTACTACCACAACTGGATAAGTCATCATTTGTGCAATGTTCATCAAACTTAACAATCAATATCACAACACTCATCTTGCATTTACATTCGGCAAAGTTTATTATCACATGAAACAATCACGTTTCAGCAACACCTAGAACATATACACCTACGTAGTATTTAATTAATCATAGCAAACTCTCTTGAACCTGCTAGTGACAAAGCACAGATAAAAGCAATTTATGGCGTAGGAACAAATTCTCCCTGTTGTTCCTGTGCTTTATTATTGTATAATATATACAAATATTATATTTTAGACATGATTGGTTAAAACTAACAACGAAAATGATTGGTTACTTCAAATATTTTACTTATGAAGTCTGTTAATAGTACATATTATTGTATATCGAACATCCCGTTGAAAAGTGTCGTTAAGTTAGAGAAGTAAATTTTAGGGGAGAGCGAAAACAAATGACGTCGAAAATATGCACTTGCGTCATCCTGTGGAGATAGGGTGATCTATTTTCGCGGGGCATAGATAATCACAATCCCTTTGAAACAGAAAAATTTGACTTAATATCCTTTTCTATGGGATGTGCGATATATGTTTTAGTGTATAGGTTAACTACTGTTGATTTCTCTAAAATGGCAGCGCAATGTAGCTACCAAACACTTGAGTCACCAATCACAATAATTGCATATTGCGTTTGCTAAGTAAGTGATATAGCATTGCCAAGTCATGAATCACCAATCATCATGTTTACATCGCACTGTATTGTGTAGGTTTATAGATATTTCAATGGAAGGTGCTTGGAAGAACTACCGTCCTTGGTTTTTACGGCCCGGTGCACAGTCGGGAGACACGCTAAACGCGTACCCAACATCCGTACACAATTGACATTTTATTCTGACTCGTTCTGGTTCTCAACGGCTAGGCTACGGAACGATTAGCGGACTGTTTTGTTTCCTTCTTCCTACCCCGCTAATCAAAACACCTGATGGTAATAGTCTTTATAAGGAAGGTACCTGCTTACGTATTATATCACTGATTTGATGAACGGTGCCCCCTTTGCAATAATGTTCAGGACTACATCGGTGTTCGTACCTTCATCTCGTTGTGTCGCGGAGGGTCCCATGACAATTGATCCGGCGACAATTGTGCCGCTGACAGTTGGTCCGCCGACAGTTGATCTCCCCCAACAGTTGATCCGACGGACAGTTGACCCGCCTGACAGTAGATCCCTCTGCCAATTGATGCCTCGGAGAGTTGATCACCTAAAAGATTATTTCTTCAAGTAAGTATGCAAAAAGCTGCTAGCACAAAACTGCGCTATACAAGTATTATATTAGGTACTAGGGTGATTCCACAAAAATTGGGTAACTCAATGTCATTAGACAATAGAACGGTGTGTTATTATATTTTGTGTAAATTTTTAATTTTATTTTAAAACAATTAAACGCCTTTTATTTGGTCACTCAATTTCAGCTACTCATTTTAAATACAAGTGTGTAAATTTCCACAATATGTTCTCAAAACGTCAGTACTTTGGCATGTCACAATCCCAAAAACGCGCAATGAAGTGGCTGTATATTAAATATTACCATGAATTTAACCAAACTTACTGTTTCCCTACAATCTATGAAGAAGTTAACTGTGTAAATTACAACTTTTTAATATAATATTCTTACCGTTGTTGTAAAAATAATAAAAAAACTTTGTGTTCACTTTTATACGTCAGTCCGTTGTGTGTTGTTCGAATTTGAATTTCCCGCTAAATATTGTCGACTCAAATTAAAATCTATCTTAAATTTCAACGTTGGTAGTAAAGTTGGCTGCAGGCAGGCGCCATCCTACGGAGGCCAGTAGTGTGCCAGTGCTAGCGTCGTGTTTGTCACCGAAACACGTGCCGATCCAGTCAAAATATCAGTCCTATGGTGAGTCAATATTTTCTTGTAAACCTGTGTTATATTTTAATTTATACAAAGCTAGCTTTGCTTGTTTTAAATGTAGCTTGTTGCTATTCAAAAATATCAAAATGTACGTTGGTTCTAATGATAACCTTAAATTTATGTCTTGTTTGTCAGTCCGTTGGCGTCAGTCCTTTGTCTGATATTGCGCCATAGGACTGACGTGTTTCCAGAGTACTGATATTTAGCGTGTTTAACCATTTTTTTTTACTTATTTCAGTTTAAAATTTTATGCCGCCTCCTAAAAAAAACAAAAGATGTATAAGGATAGAGAAGATATATTAAAAAAGAAAAGAGAAGCCGAAATGGTTCGCTTAGCTAGAATCAAAAGCGACCCTATTAAATTAGCCGAATACAAGGGCAAACAAAGGTGTCAGTACTTAAAAAAAGGAGAAGGGACAAAGAAAAAACGTTAAAGAAATGACACCTCGGGAGCAACGATTAACTAGAGAAAAATTGGAAAAATTATTCATCAAAGTACAGGCAAAAAAAAACCATAATTGAAACGTACTACTGATAATTTTGTACGCCAGAATACTCCGTCACCTACTCACGATGAAGCGGCAGTTGGTGAAGTAATGAGACATATTATTAACGAAGGCCAAAGAGCAGAAGAGGCAAAAAAGAGAAGTCAAAGGCAGAGAAAAAAAAAACAATTAAAAATCGTTTCAGAACTGAGAACTAAACTGAATACTCAGCGTCACAAATATAAACGAGTTAAAAAACAGTTAAAGAAAGTTGTAAAATCTGTTGAAAATACTCCAAAAACCAGAATTGAAGAAATGAGTGAAGATATTACATACTAAATAAAAGGAATTAGTGAAGAAAGCCCTTTTCGGAAAAGGAGCACACGATGGTGTAGGAGCCACTTGTAAACGAACAGCAGATCAAGTGATTGCTACAGCAGGTGATATAACTGACTTGAAGGAGTTTGCTTCCGTTATGTGATCATTTTAAGCTAGGATCTATTCAATATCAGACAGAAATATCGGCTGAACATAGTACACGTTTAACTACTTATGCCGTATTTACAGACTCTGAAGATGATGATATTCTACTATCCACTTACGTGAGAGACATTAATGACCACTCTAAATTGGATATCAATCTATCAACACCAGGAGTTAGCGGTAATTCACAACAGCAAAGTCTTTACAACAGTGGTGATTATGTATTGGTCAAATATGTCACAAGGAATACGGAATATCGTTATGAAGCAATCTGCTCTTCTGTTGATGATGAAGAGGGTGAATTGAGAGTGACTTTCCTCAAAATCTGTAAACAGAAAGGCACTCTGTTTCAATTGAATGAAAGAGACGTATCAGATGTTCCGATGGATCAAGTAATAAAAAAAATACCTGTTCCAAACCTCATTACAAAAGGTAATAAAGTGTTTTACCAATTTAAAGAAGACATTGATGTTTTTGAAAAGTAATTATTGTAGTGTTAAAGTATTTTAAGTATTCTTTTTTTTTTGTGGAGAAAAAGATCTCATTTTTATTACCTGCCTTTAAGGCGTGGATTTTCATAATTTTAGTTCCTATTACTTGTTAGTTTCTTAGAAAATGTCCACTGATAAAGCAGTAATACTGAATCCAAATAAATAAGTTAAGCAACATAACAATATTAAAAATGTCAGAAGGCTGTTTTGAACACTGAAATAGTTTAAGTACTTTGTTATAAATTCCATTAAGGCGGAATATATCTTCAAGGCAGAAAGAGTCTTATTTTAGTTTCAATTGTTTGTTGATTACTCAGAAAATGTATAATTTTAAAAGGAGGACAGTTAAACTACCTCAAACTACACTGTACTAATACTTAATTAAGTAATATAACATTATTAAAAATTTTAAAATCGCTGTTTTAAAGGGGGAGAAAATATTTTCTTACACTATTACACATTAATGGTTTTTAATTGTTACTTAAGTCAATTAAGACTCAAAGTATGTGCCATTATTAGATTCTAAGAGATTTCTTCTAAATATTAATAAATTACATACATATCTTATGAAATTGTGTTTTTTGTCAGTACTATGTCACCCTCGTCAGTCCTTTGGCAGTCAAATTCAGAAAAATCGAAATATCTCAGAATCTACTTGAAAAAGTGACTGGCCCAAATGCGAACAATATATTCATTATATTAGCTATCTTAAATGCCCAAATTTATGAGAATATTATTAAAAAAGTATCGTAAACAAAATATCCCTAAAAGTTACCCAATTTTTGTGGAATCACCCACTAGCATTTCAAAATATGCAGATATTTCATAACCCTCTTATTCTTTATTTTTTTCTTATCTCTTATCCTTCCAGTTTTCCATCTCATTCCGCCTTACAACATTCCATCATGTTGGGGGTGCCGTGAGTGCTGATTAACATTACATTTTAAAGGCAACTTTACCATCATGCCGATCAATTCGAAGTTCGAGATTTCAGACCAAACATAAATTACGTAGCACATTTTTAAACGTAAATAAAAAAACGTATTTTTCGCAGAATGACGATAATATTTTTAATTAGAGGATTATACTGATTATGTTGATTAGAGCGATTTTCTATTTATCAAATCTTGCTTGGTGACCATTTGGTCGACAGGTGATACGTCTTCTTACGGTCTTGATTGATATCGGTTTTAATTAATTATGTGATAAAATAATTCTAATAATACATAATTTATAAAACCACCAATTCAGAATCCAGACGCTGTTGGAGATTATCATCCACTTCTTCTACGGTTGTAAAGTTGGGTGACTCAAGTCACCCAGGCAGTATTGTGGATCCATAGCGATCAACACCCACAATCTTTAACGTGATCGGTTGACTGAAAATCATTAATATTTTCGGTGATCTAAGGTAGCTTATTTCATTATATTCGATTAATTATTCGCTTTTAGCTTAAAATGCAATCATCAATGGGTGTTATCACCAGCACACTATCTTTTAGATTAAAATATGATGCATATCGAAATGAAATTCTCATGCGCCAATGAAAATGTAGTCGCAACAATGGCGACCGTTGCGTTGGTGACGCTTTTATGACAATTGACTGGGAAAAATAATTATATTTTATTATTGTTTATTAGGAAGGTTTAACGGGTTGATAACGAATAATTCATATTGATAGAAGCAAAATAAAAGTAGGTATATAAATCAATCCATTTACAAAATGTTCTCATCATGTGTTGGAAACATAATATATAATTAGGTATAACATTACACTTTAGATTGGGTAGAAAAGAAAAGTAATAAATAAGTAGGTAGCAATTTGATTGCTAATTCAAAATAGTAACAATTCTTTTTTTGTAAGTAAACATATTTGCCTTTTTTTACCTTAGCTCTACACAGGAGACCCTGAGAAAAACAATTCCCCACAGAGCCTATGTCATCTTTGGGGATGCTGTGGGGGGTCTTTTTAGGAAAGAAAGGAGAGGATGTTCTGGGAAGGAAAATGGTATGAGGGGTGGGTAGGAATCTGGGGGTCAGTATGTCCAGGAGTGACGTACGTATGAATCCATCCCTCCCACTACGGTGCAAGGCGATATTCCGAGAGAGTACGGCTGGAGAAGTCAAATTGACTCCTTCAACCATTCTATCTCGATCCGGCCTGTCATGCAGCTGATGGGCAGATGCACCCGACACCAAGACCTGGACAAACCTCACCCCATGAACCCGCCATTACCGTCGGATATGTAATGCTGTCCAAAACTTTCGCTAAAGAAGGAGGTAGCGCAGCACGGCGTAATTCCCAAAAATAAATTATTATAATACGTTTGGCCGTAAAATTCTCAAATCGTATCCAAAATCAGATATGTTTATCCGAGACACAATCTAGGTCACAATTAAAGTCATCTTCGTCATTAATAAAGATAGCAGACAAAAAAATTAGAAAAATTAGTTGAGGATAATACCTATAATTTCTGAATTTGAAATATTAGATTGACAAAAATTACGTAAAATGGAGGTTCCAATGGCCGACTTAGCGCTGTGTCTCGGTAAGACAAGTGCTCCTGGGTTCGATTCTCAGTTGCGACCGTTACCTTTTTATTTTTCTGTGTCTTGTTCGGTTTTACGTTTCGTTCAGATTTATTAGTATTACCTTATTCTTCAATGTACAACATTGATGGGTATAATCTTCAAAAGTTATTCAAATAAAATTAACTCAATCAATTTTTTTTAAATTAAGATATGTAGGTACATAAATACGACCCCACCTTAAAAATAAGAATGCTTGTTATTCCAAATAGGGGAGATAAAGAACAATGGTCAATAAATGGCTCCTACGACTCCCTACTACTACTCCTTGTATCTTGTGTTGTTATCGAAGACTTCAAAACATTTTGAAGGGATCGTCGGTAATAATAATAAATAATAATATGTAATAATGGCGGACGGTGATTGGTGATGCATGATGGTGGAAAGGGCTTGATTTTAAAACAAAAAATTTAAGGTTGATGTTTTGAATTGATATGTCGGTACCATTAACAATATTTGGCTAATTTATAAAACGACGTTTTTGTGAAAAATCACCCCAAAGGTGCTGTACAAAAAATATATAAAAGAATTAATATTACTGGCTTATAACTAAGATTTACAATTATAACTAGTGACTTACATCTTAGACTTATAGCTAGTGACTTACGACTAAGACATATAAATGCTTAGATTATAGAAGGCTATAATAACATACCCCAGTAATAATAATCAATGTTATCATAATACTATTCTTCGGCATGGATACCAAATCAGGTAAATCATTTTTTCCCTGAGGTTGAAAATTAGTTTTCTTTACACTAGATCCACTTAGGGCCTGTGTCATCTTTGGAGATGTGTGTGGAGGGTCTTTTTAGGGAAAGGAAGGGTATCTTTAGGGAGAGGAAGTTCTGGGAAGGAAAAAGGTACGAGGGGTGGGTAGTGGGTAGGAATCTGGGGGTCAGTGTGTCCAGGAGTGAGGGACGTACGAATCCATTCCTCCCACTACGGTGCAATACGATGATTCGAATTAAAAATAAATTTAAATTAAATGCAAATTTATAATTATTATTGATTTATTATATGGTCTCTAACATTATGCCTGGAATATTATATTCAGGTCATGTTGCCGCCTCTGACCGTGGCGCAAAGGCGAGCTTTTTCAAAACACATTTTCGCAGACTTCTTGTGTTATTTCAGTGGCTCCGTTTCTAATATTATCCTTGAGCAACGAGGTTGTGGTTGTTTGGTTGGTGTATCCACGCCTTTTCCTTTAAGTACCCCCCATATGAAGAAATAGGGAGGGGTCAAATATTATTTAAGTAAAATGTTTTAATAATTTCAATACGTTGTTACAGCGTTACACGCTCCAAAATAAATTGTTATCGACCACTCTCTAAAATTGTCAAATGTCGAATAATGTCATCCAAACCAAAATGACGGCCAAACAGAATCGACCTGGAACATAAAACACACCCTATATTAGGACAATAATTATTTATTGGTAAGTGATGTTACAAGATTTTGGTAGCATAAAAACTTCCAATTCAGCTTGTTCCTTGACACTCTGTTACATAAAAGTATTTGTAACAAGGTGTGTGCACCCTCTTATACACACTTCATTTATGGTTTCGGTGTGTGCCACCTCTAGTGCTTGCCCATTTACATTTGGGCATTGATAATGTAATGAGCCCTGCAATATTTTTGAATGCAACAGTTGCTGATCCTGGACAAAATTCAAATCAGCAGATTTGAAAATAGAGCTGGTCATTCTTGGTATCACCACAGCCGAGGGCTCAGGGCGGTCCCCTCGACAGCAATATGACGGATCCTTTTTTGAAGACCGCTACAATTGTGATTGTAAATCTGGCATGTCATACTCGCCATCTTGAGAGCTGACTGGAAGTCATCGTGGAAGGATGATTGGCATCCAGAGCCATCCGCCTTTGCTGTTTCTGGAGGGTCATTTTGGCTGGGAGCCACTTCTCAGGAGTCCTGCCCATCTCACGATGTGAGATTCGTTTCACAAAAAGAAGATTTCATCATGCGTCATTTCGACTTACCACGGTATCAAAAATGAACTATTTAAACCTAAGCAAGCCCAAGCCAAACAGCCTTAGTATTAAGATGTCCTTTTTGATATAATATATATTTATTTTGTATTTCTAATACCTACCTTCTTTTCTTTGAAAATCAACGTAATCCTTACATCTGCCATGCGAGTCATTTTCGCTCTTAATTTACTTTTTACATTGTTGCCACCTCTTCTCAGGTAACAACTCTTTATTTGTGTAAGTGCTTTTACTATTTATCTTATGTAATAATTTTAAAAAAATTAAGTTACAAAGTTTTTAAAAAATAAATAATATATAAAAACCTACTTATCGACATAAGAGCGGACCCAAACTTAAAATAAAACGCTAATTGACGGGGAAGCCTGGAAAATAGATTATTATTACAAAGGAAACTCGGTGATTATTATCAACAAAAGTGATTACATTGATAAAACTATGGACTTTCTACAAGGTGATTACTTTGAAATAGTAAAAACAAACCCAATTAATAAATGTCAGGAAATGATAATGGACACTTTAAAAACTTGTAAAAGTGATAAAATTGTTAATTTATTTAGAAATAAAAAAATAACTGTAAAAAATCCTCAAATTCCCAAATTATACAGTCTACTAAAGATTCACAAGAAGACTCAACCAATCAGACCGGTAATTTCCAATTGCAATGCTCCTAGCTATAAATTAGCGTCAACTTTAAATACTATTATAATTGAATCAAATATTTTTCAACCTAAGTATACAATTAAGAATTCCCTACAATTAGTTGAGCACTTGAAAGGTTTGGAAATCCCCGATAATGCATTATTAGTATCTTTTGACGTCGTTAACCTGTTTCCATGTGTCCCAGTTGAAGAAAGCAAAACAATTATAAATAACTTACTTAATTCCTGAAAATTACCTAATGAGTTAGCCCAGGATTTACTTAAATGTCTTAATGTAGTTTTAAACCAAAATTTCATTCAATTTAATAATAACATTTTCAAACAAAAAGACGGTTTGGCAATGGGGTCAAGTACCAGTGGCTTGGTAGCTGATATATTTTTAAACCATATAGAAAATAAAATATTTAATAGTTCTGCCTTATTACTTAAATTTGTGTATTTTTATAAACGTTACGTAGATGATATTTTTTGTATATGGACCGGGCACCAAAAGACAACTTCAAGTGTTCCTTAATTTTTTGAACAAAATTCATAAAAACATTAAATTTACATTAGAAATAGGAATTAATTGTAGCATAAATTTCTTAGATTTAAACCTAACTGTAATTAAAAATAAAATTGAATTTAATATTTTTAGAAAAGAAAAATACGCTGATATAATTATACACAACTCATCTAACCATCCATTTTCACAAAAACTCTTAGCTTTCCATTATTTGATCAATCGATTAATTAATATCCCGTGTATCGAACGTGTCGACGAAAGCGTATGACAACCCTGAGAATTCAAGAATGGAATTTACGCTTCCACATAATACCGTGCCGCTGCGCGTTACCCCTTCCAATAACCTACGAAACAAAGGGAGTGCTCTCATTGGCCAACGAAACACTGTGCATTTGGAATGATGTCTACAATGCTATTACATTCTACAATTAACTTATCAATTGAAAACATAAACGCAATTGATAATAAATACATGCTGCAGCATCATTGGACTCGAAAACACATCTGAATAACCACGTAATACTTCCACCAGGGACCCCAGACAGCAATGATCAAAATCAAGGAAATGATTGAGTATTTACGTTATCCCCACCCTGCTACCAGACGCGGCGCCATTGGTCAATGCTGAACAAAGGAAATGTTTGAATCGTAAATATTTACGACAGCCAATTTACATTCCGAAAAACTCGGAGCTAAATTTCGGGAAATCGGGAATAATTTGAATCAAGAAATATATATCATCATCTAAAAATAGGTATATACTACAATAACACCTCAAAAAACTGTCGTCTACCAGTGATTATTGCACTTTAAGAAAATATTTACTTCTAGATATTGTATCTTGTATCACATTTGTAAACTTGTACCTTTTCTTGTTGAAACAATAAAAATTATGTGAGACTTCGGTTTATTGGAACAGGACTGTCTTGGCAAAGGTTATCACACAGATTTTTAACACATCTGCTCGAAAATCATAGCGATTGGGAAAAATACGTAAACGCAAGCACCCTTCAGAAACAGGGAGGTTCTGTGTTCCAAAAGTCCAACCCGGATTTGCCCTATAAAACAAACGGCAAACCGGTAGGAAATCAGTTCAAAAACTACCAGCCAAGAAGTCACAAGTCTCCAAGAAACTGAAGTCTCCAAGTTCTAACCTACTTTAAAAGTGTTTTTTAATCAGTTTAAATTCTGTTCTACCTTTCTCTCAGTATCCCATTATCCTGACCCCAACAGTCTCCAAAAGTCTCCAAAAGTCTGCAAGTCTTTTAAGTGTTTTTACAACAGTTATAGAGTCAGTTTTTGCTAATTTAACTTAGAATCATTAAATCCAGAAGTTAAGGACATTGGCGTGCCAAGTTGTGTCCAGCTCCCTATTTTTGCAATTTATGTACAAAACGTCTAGTACATTTGGTCCTTCGAGCCGTATCTACACATAACACGCCTTCAGTATTACCCAGTGGAAATGCCGTCTCTTCGCAGTGGCCGTAAGACCCCGACATCTTCTGATACATCGCTGTCTAAATCTAAACCTGACGCCCCGGGGACAAGCCGAAATATGCCAGTGGCGCCCCTACGGACCCCGGGCCCACACACCGTAGACACCGATGAGACGCCATCTAGAGGACCCCGCCAGGTCCACGATCTATCTAGTGCGAGCCCAGCCAGAAACTCTGATCTCATCACGCTTGACCGACCAGCTCCAGAATCTGTCTCCGAGAGCCTCCACGAATCCAACAGTAAAAGCAGCGAAACAACTTCTGAATCAACTGAAGACTCCCTGAGATTACTGCGCCGAGAGATGCGCATTCGGGACAGACGTCACGCCAAGCAGACAGCCAATCTGCTCGCAGCCCTGAACGCTGCGACACGCCAAGCAGTCAGCCAACCTGCCGAGGAGCCAGCACCAACCAGCCCGACCCTGCGAGCCAACCTCGGTCAGGCAGTAATTTAAGTACACACGTCAGACGGTCCGTCAACCGGAGAGTTTGCAACTAGATATGCAACAACTCAAGTGCCCGCACCAACCGGCCCTTCTGCTAATGAGTTCGCAACGAGATATGCCACTCAAGTAAACAAGCCAGCCGGAGAGTTTGCAACGAGATATGCAACAACTCAAGTGCACGCACCGACCGGCCCTTCTACTAATGAGTTCGCAACGAGATATGCCACTCAAGTAAAAAGGCCAGCCGGAGAGTTTGCAACGAGATATGCAACTACTCAAATGCACACACAAGTCGGTCAGCCTACCAATGAATTTACAGTAACCGATCCAACTGGATATGCCGCCACCCAAGGCTACGCACTACTGACGGGCCCTGCAAAAAACATCCCTACGACCGAATACAGCCATCTCGGACCCGAGCGCCCACTTTACAATACAACGGGGTACCAGCAACAGCCAGCCTCCTCCGGCCAGGATTCCCCATTGTTTACACCACCGCATACAGCCAACGAGACAGCACGGCACACCCGAGAATGGTTGCAGCACGGCAACGACCCACTGGCCCAGATCGCCTCTGTGATGGCAGAGGCGCTCCGCTCCTCCAGAACGCAAGATAGCCCTCGCACATTAGAAGATGACTCAAGAATGGCAGCCCTAATCGCCAGGCAATCCACAGCAAAAGATTTGCCTACCTTCTCCGGAGACCCCCTCGAGTGGCCTACCTGGAAGGCACAGTACGCTCAATCCACCGCTACCTGCCAATTGACTCCGAGCGAAAATCTCATCCGGCTGCAGCGTGCCCTCAAAGGCAAGGCGCGAGATACCGTGGGTCCCCTACTAATGGATCCTGCGCAAGTTCCAGAGATCATCAGCGTCCTCGAGCAGCGATACGGCAGCGCTAACTCCATAGCAAAATTTATGCTAGACAAGGTTAAAAAGCTACCTTACCTCACGACCGAGGTATCACTCGAGGACCTGGCAGATTTCTCCGGGACGGTGCAAAACCTGGTGGCATCCCTCCGGATCTTGAAAACCGAAGGTTATCTCACCAATCCTGCATTACTGAACGACGTCACTGACAAAATGCCGAGTTCCCTGCGGCTGGCATGGCTAATCGAGATCCGCAAACAACCTGCCCCGGCCACCATAACCCAGCTCGCTGCCTTTCTGAAAGAGGTATCAAACGCAATTCCAAACAGCGGGATGGTGGACCACATACGATCCCGACCACGCCGTGAACAAATACATGCCGGGTACCAGGAGGAAGAAGATAGTGATCGCATGCGACTTCTACCGAGCCATGAGCAAATACATGCCGGACATCAAGAAGAAATCGGGGACGGCCCAAAAGAAAAGATCACCCCGATGAAACGCAAAATGAATGAGGCACATACTTACCCTGGACCAAGCCGAAAAAGAAAAACAGCCGACGAAAGCTGCGCCCAATGTGGCGGCGATCATAAAACCCGCGAATGCAAAGAATTCGCAGCCAAAGATGTTGAACTTCGATGGGAAACTGTACGCATGGGAAGGTTATGCCGCAAGTGCTTAGAAAAACACCACTCACGAAGCTGCAAAATAAACCAATGGTGCAAAGTAGGGGATTGCCGATCCCCACACCACCCCCTGCTACATAATCCCGAGTTCGTACGAAAAAGCACCGTGCAAAATGTCAACTTGTGACGCCAGGACTCCGGACAGAGAGTACTGTTAAAAATTGCGCCAGTAATATTAAGCGCTCCCAACAAAGAAGAAGTGTCAGTGTTTGCTCTCCTGGACGAAGGATCCACAGTAACACTTGTTGACACTGACACCGCAATACAAGTCGGAGCAAACGGCCCAGTTCACGGACTGCGAATCCACGGTGCCAAAGGAATGTGCACCTCTGACAATCTCTCCCAACGAGTGAGACTAAGAATACGAGGTGCGGGCAACAGTAATACATACCACATCTCTGCCAGCACAATAAGCAACCTCAACCTGCCGGAGCAACAGATCCAAGGAAGGTCTGTCGTCCCGAAGCTACTAATAGGCCAAGACAACGCTCACCTAATTGTGTCAAGGGAAGTTCGTGAATGCAATGATACTACGCGAATAGCATCACGCACCGCACTAGGATGGATCGTTCATGGGGGAGTCAACCCCAGAGATAATAACACGACTACCACTTTGGCACTACAACCAGAAACGGCCGTAGACATACAATTGAGGGAGCTAGTAAAAACCAACTTCGCCATCGACTCGCTCGGAGTAACATCAGCCACCAGAGTCAATGCAAGCGAACAACAGGCCATTGCACTTATGAATGCAACTACCCGTCCTCTTCCTACAGGGAAGTGGGAAACTGGTCTACTATGGCGCAATCCAGAAGCCTCGCTACCTGACAATCGGCAGTGTGCGCTGAAGCGACTTCTGTCTCTGGAGAAAAAGCTAGCAAAAGACAAAAATCTAGCAGTGGCCTACAATGACAAAATAAGTCAACTTCTCAACAAAGGCTATGCCAAGAAGCTATCAGGCCATGAAGCTTCCACCACCACACCTCGCAAATGGTACCTGCCTCACTTCGCAGTAATCAACCCAAATAAGCCAGGAAAAATCAGAGTGGTATTCGATGCTGCAAGCCGATGCCGAGGAACCTCCCTCAATGATCAGCTGCTTACTGGTCCTGACCTGCTGTCCTCCCTCCTGGGGAATATAATACGCTTCCGGGAAGGAAACATCGCCATTGCTGCAGACATCAAAGAAATGTTCCTGCAAATAAAAATAAGGCGAGAAGACCAGCCGTCCCAGCTTTTCCTGTGGAGGACATCACCCCATCATGAACCAGACACCTATCAAATGTCATCAATGATGTTCGGAGCCACCTGCTCCCCAAGCAGTGCCCAATTCGTCCGAAATAAAGTGGCCGAAACATACGAGCACGAGTACCCGGCCGCCGCAAAAGCCGTACACACCAAGTTCTACATGGACGACTACCTAGATGCAACAGACACACCCAATGAAGCTGCTACACTCGCCCAAAGTGTAAGTGCCCTCCTCGCGAAAGGAGGGTTCCACTTGACAAATTGGGCGTCTAATAGCCCGGTGGCCCTAGCTGGCGTACCCATAGAAGACCGTGCCAGCTCCGCGATACAGATCAGCAGTGGAGGTCCAGAGACAGAACGAGTGCTTGGTTTGATCTGGGACCCCACCACAGACCGCTTCCTGTACTCATTTCGCGAGGCGATCTCCCCCGACACGGCCACACAACCTACCAAGCGGCAACTATTATCCATAGTAATGAAGATCTTTGACCCAGTCGGCTTCGTTGCCTGCCTTACCATCAGATCTAAGATGCTACTGCAAGCAGTGTGGCGCTCAAGCGTCGGCTGGGACGAACCCATTACCCCCGAACACGCCCAGAGATGGACAGACTGGCTGAGCCTGCTGCACACAAACAGCATCTCAATCCCGAGACGTTGCCTCTCAAACAAACAGAACAACGTAACTCTACACCTCTTCTGCGACGCATCGGAGCAAGCTTGCTGTGCCGTGGCCTACTTCACCGAAGAAATAAATGGATCCTTACGAGTAACATTCCTTGCAAGTAAATGCAAGGTAGCACCACTGAAGCCTCTCTCCATTCCACGCCTCGAGCTTCAAGCCGCCCTCATAGCAGCGAGACTAGCCCAGACGATCCAAAAGGAAAGCAAAGCCCTGATATCCCGCACCTGCTTCTGGACAGACTCCACAACTGTACTATGCTGGTTACGCACCGACCCACGCGCCTACTCAACCTTTGTGGCAAACCGATTGGGCGAAATAGACGAACTAACCAACATACCCGACTGGAAATGGGTACCCACAAAACTCAATCCAGCTGATATAGGAACACGAGACTTAGAGGTGCCAGACCTAACACCAGAAGGAAGGTGGTTTACCGGCCCAGCCTTTCTCACTTCCCCGGAGGGTGCATGGCCGAAAGAACGGGCACCCGCCCACAGGCCTGACGACCTAACACTAGAAGTCAAACCTCACTACGTTGGCCTTGTGTCCACCAAGGGCGAAGCACTCCCATCAGTAGAGCGGTTCTCCTCATGGCACCGGCTAATCCGCTCCACAGCTTGGATCCTCCGTTTTATCAGACGATGCAAGATGGGGCCCAACAAACCAGTAGAAGGCCCACTAATAGCCGAGGAGATAAAAGCAGCAGAACAAAAATGGATCAAAAGGTCCCAGGAAAACGCTTTCACAACTGATCTACACACCATCCGACAAGGTCAAAAACTACCTACTGGCAGTCGCCTCAACTCGCTGAACCCCTTCTTTGGACCAGACAACCTTCTACGAATGGGGACCCGACTACGAGCCTTGGAAAGAACAAAGAGTGTGGCCCGAACCCCCATAATACTGGACGACGACGAACCCTACACTCGGCTCCTAATCAGTCACTACCACAAAAAGGCGGATCATCCTAGTACTGAGAAAACAATTGCAGAAATACGCAATCATTTCTTCATAATACGAATACGCACAACAATCAGGAAAATAACGCACGTCTGCCCCACTTGCTT
The DNA here is from genome assembly GCA_917563855.2 of Limnephilus lunatus. Lineage (NCBI taxonomy): Eukaryota > Metazoa > Arthropoda > Insecta > Trichoptera > Limnephilidae > Limnephilus > Limnephilus lunatus. Next base: position 62,986,569 of record OU830597.1, on the reverse strand, counting down.
CATACGACGCAGCAAACCGACTCCACCTCTGATGGGCGCATTACCACCACCCCGCCTGATGCATCACGTCCGTCCATTCACACACTGCGGGCTTGACTATTTCGGCCCTATGGCTATCACGGTCGGTAGGCATCGAGAAAAATGACGGAGCCATCTTCACCTGCCTCTCAACGCGCGCCATTCACCTAGAACTAGCCGCTTAACTGACTGCCGACTCGGCCATCATGGCCCTTCAAAGAATGACCGCCCGCAGAGGACAACCCACAGCCATGTACTCGGATAACGGAACAAATTTTCACGGAGCTGACACCGAGATGAGGGACGCCCTGCTGTCAATAAGTCAAGACGCCAGAATGATTGACGCAATAGCTACCCAGGGCATCGAGTGGCACTTTATACCACCGCTGAGTCCCCACATGGGGGGAGCTTGGGAGAGACTAGTACGATCAGTAAAGAAAGCCCTAAGCGCAACACTCAAAGAAAGAGCACCAAAAGAAGAAACTCTACGCACAGCACTTGCAGAAGCCGAGTTTGTGGTAAATAACCGACCACTCACCCATATTTCAGTCGACCCGCGTGATGAAGAACCTCTAACACCCAACCACTTTTTGCTGGGATCGGCCGGGAAGCGCCCCCAATTATCCTTCTACGACAAAAAAGAAGAGGAAGTATGCCTACGCCGCCAGTGGCGCATCGGACAACAACTTGCAGACACCTTCTGGAGGCGATGGCTGCGCGAATACCTACCTACCATGGCTGCCCGACAAAAATGGCACCATCCAACTACACCAATTAAGAAGGATGACCTAGTGATCATCATGGACCCAGCACTGCCTCGAAACAGTTGGCCACGTGGCCGTATCCTCGAAGCAACACCTGCAGCTGATGGACAAGTCAGAACTGCTCGGATCCAAACCAGTACTGGGATATACGTAAGGCCGGCAGTCAAAATCGCCGTCATCCTGCCTGCCACACCAACAACTAACGAAACTGTACCAGTTGCGAAGACACCCGATTCAGAACTCAGACATCGGAAAAGGACACGCCCGACGAAGTAGCTGAGCACAGTCGAGACTGCACTGGGGGGAGTGTATCGAACGTGTCGACGAAAGCGTATGACAACCCTGAGAATTCAAGAATGGAATTTACGCTTCCACATAATACCGTGCCGCTGCGCGTTACCCCTTCCAATAACCTACGAAACAAAGGGAGTGCTCTCATTGGCCAACGAAACACTGTGCATTTGGAATGATGTCTACAATGCTATTACATTCTACAATTAACTTATCAATTGAAAACATAAACGCAATTGATAATAAATACATGCTGCAGCATCATTGGACTCGAAAACACATCTGAATAACCACGTAATACTTCCACCAGGGACCCCAGACAGCAATGATCAAAATCAAGGAAATGATTGAGTATTTACGTTATCCCCACCCTGCTACCAGACGCGGCGCTATTGGTCAATGCTGAACAAAGGAAATGTTTGAATCGTAAATATTTACGACAGCCAATTTACATTCCGAAAAACTCGGAGCTAAATTTCGGGAAATCGGGAATAATTTGAATCAAGAAATATATATCATCATCTAAAAATAGGTATATACTACAATAACACCTCAAAAAACTGTCGTCTACCAGTGATTATTGCACTTTAAGAAAATATTTACTTCTAGATATTGTATCTTGTATCACATTTGTAAACTTGTACCTTTTCTTGTTGAAACAATAAAAATTATGTGAGACTTCGGTTTATTGGAACAGGACTGTCTTGGCAAAGGTTATCACACAGATTTTTAACACATCTGCTCGAAAATCATAGCGATTGGGAAAAATACGTAAACGCAAGCACCCTTCAGAAACAGGGAGGTTCTGTGTTCCAAAAGTCCAACCCGGATTTGCCCTATAAAACAAACGGCAAACCGGTAGGAAATCAGTTCAAAAACTACCAGCCAAGAAGTCACAAGTCTCCAAGAAACTGAAGTCTCCAAGTTCTAACCTACTTTAAAAGTGTTTTTTAATCAGTTTAAATTCTGTTCTACCTTTCTCTCAGTATCCCATTATCCTGACCCCAACAGTCTCCAAAAGTCTCCAAAAGTCTGCAAGTCTTTTAAGTGTTTTTACAACAGTTATAGAGTCAGTTTTTGCTAATTTAACTTAGAATCATTAAATCCAGAAGTTAAGGACATTGGCGTGCCAAGTTGTGTCCAGCTCCCTATTTTTGCAATTTGTGTACAAAACGTCTAGTACATCCCGCTATCCCCAAATAATTTCAAAGCTGAGCTTAGCACAATTAAAATAATTGCATCTAATAATGGTTACAACCCCAAATTAATAGACGACATATTGAACAAAAAATATAAGAAAAAATTTCATTTGTCCTACATTTACCCATTGCTTAGTGATAATATCAAAAAACAATGGAGAAAAATATTGTTTGTAAATCATCAAACCTCCAATTTAATCGGGAAAAAAATCCCTAATACAATACAGCCAGCTTTTTATACCAATAATAAATTGAAAAAAAAAAAAAAATTATATTTTTAATAACAAGGACAAAGACCAAAAAATGAAAAAATCCGGAGTTTACCAATTGAATTGTAATGATTGCAATCATTTTTACGTAGGTAAAACTTGCAGAAATTTTGAAACGAGGATTAAGGAACACTTGAGATGTCTAAATAGCAATAATTATTCGGAATTTGCTAACCAAGTAATTGAATTTAACCATTCATTTGATATAAATACTGGTTTTAAAATTTTACACACTAACGTTAGTGGTTTTCAATTAGATCTTTTAGAAATATTAGAAATTAGGAAAAATGTCAATAGAAATTTAAATATTATTAATAACCAAATTAATTTTGTGAATAACCCCATTTTAAACATATTTCCATTGTAATTTTGTCTATGATCTTCTAAGCAACCCCCTCCCCCCCTGTCTATCTTCTAAGCTCCTCCTCTTTCCGCCCCTCTCCCCCCCCCCCCCCTCCAACTAATTCCATTTCCACCCACGCCTATCTTTCTATGCTTGATAATTTAGTTTTTAGTACATATAATGTCCCGATGAAGAGATCATCGTTCTCGAAACATGTCGACTTTTTAAATAAAGATTATTGTGGTAAAAACAAAGTGTTTTAATAATTTAATTAATAAAATGGTGCCACAAAGTGAATTTGCAAAATTTGAAGAAGATTATTATTTATTTACATTTACATGTAGTGCAAGTGCAACTCGTTTCTGTTCTAGTAACAACCCTAAAACAAAAAGGAGAATATCTATAATAAAACACGCTACACATCTCTATTCAACGTTTTCCATAGAAATAGATAAAAAATACTTATTTTGTAGAAATAGTTTTCACCCGCCAAATCGCATACGCGCCGATATATAGTGTTAATTTTGATTAAATATTTTTGTATGAAATGGTAAAACAGTGAGGTAACAAAATAGTTTATTATACATTTATAATGATAGAATAAGTGTTTTTTTTTTTAACATAATTCGTGATTTTAGTACCGTTTTCTCATAAAAACATCACGTGTCATTTTTACAATGTGTGTATTTTAAATTTTTAATTAAAAAATTTAATATTTATTTGTAATAATACAATTTGAGAGCAAATTTCACCACCTTTTAAAAACAATTTTTAGTTTTCGAGTACGTTTAGAAATATTTCATTTTTCGAGCTTTAATTAAGATGAAATAACCAAAAAAATTATGAAATTTGAAAGTTCATTAAGACCTAAAAGGCGATAGACCAAAGAGGTTAAATGTTTAGCGAGTTATCCGAATTTCTACAGATTTCTTACACATCTCCCTTAAACATTTGAAGTTTTTAAGCACTTGAAAAAATATGCGTTATTTTTTTACGATAATATCTATACATTCCCCACGCCGAAACGCAAATTATATGAAATTCCTTCGATAGAAAAAAATCGCAAAGTATGCTCCGAAAATTATTATAAACATGTTTGTTTCAGTTATTGTACAAGTTATATGTATGAAAAAATTCACAGTGTTTATTTGAATGCTGTTTTAAACAACACCCACGAGATTTTTTAAACGAGTTGTGTTTTATTAAACATTTTCGCAATTTTCGCTTCAGTTTTATCGTTTTAAGAGCGTATAACCAGAGAAAACCAGAAATATGTCATTTTTAAATCAGTGTTTAGACGTATTGACTCTTTTCCACAAAAAATTATTAATTGATTTCGAAAGATTGTTCTTTTATCTAGTAAACGTATGTTTTAAATTATGAGAAAAATGTTTATTTTTAATATAATAAGGTTATACCATAGGTCGTTGGCAGATTTGTTAAATTTTCAAAAAATATTTAGTATTATACAACACCCATTTCAAATCATATAATCATGCAGTAAAATAAATCAATACATCATCTGGTAATCGTATGTTTCAGAATTTTAATTTTAGTTTTTACATTCTTATTTTGATTAGACATTATTGAAAAATGGTAAATACTTATGATCAAAAAATAATTACAAAAACTTCATAAATTTAATAGTTTTATCATAACGCCTTTCAGCATTTTTGGACGTAGGTATAAATTAAAGCAAATTTGGAATGAAATAAAATCGATATTGAGTTATAATTTTAAAAAGCTGGTCCGGAGAATAATTAATCTTTCTCATTGGAACCGCCCTGTACGATTGTAAGAACATCTTTCGACGAAATGTGGATTTGCGGCCGCTGGTTGGTTAAACGCCCTTAAATAATAGCGTGCTCTATCCAACATTCGTATAATTACATATCGCTCGATCTTCTTCTTTTTGAGCGGGGATACAGCGCCTTAAGTGTGTTTCGGTTTTAATCGTTTCTAAATAACGATTTATTAATTCACTAACAATAATATATTATAGAACTTATATATTGAGAATCTGCGTTTGTTCATCCATGTGAATATACCTATGTAATATAATTAATGTTTTTTTAAAACTATTTTTCAATAAAGTTTCTTGTTTTAATAGTCTGGTGCAGAGGAAGGGGAAGGGGACTTCATAGAATACTATGAAGTCCCCTTCCCCTATTCTTCTCTAATCTCATGCCTTCTACCCTACAACAAATAAAAAGGAATGTCATAGTCCCACTGGCTCAAGGTAGTTGAAACTCTTGTGCGATATACTAAAAGTTCATTTCTGATAACGTGTGGGCAATTAATTAATTTGTAATGAATGTAATAATTTATGACAAAATAAAGCGATAAAAAACACACAACATATTATATTGTGAAATTTGGATTTATCACTGAAAATTAAAAATGCACAACATGTCGATAGTGTTATCAATTAAAAATTCCGTGCAAATAATCCGGCAACGAACCCGCATACTAAATATTATTAAGTTACGAAATCTTGAATGAATAATTATGAATTATGAATTTCACTGATTAATGTTTGATAGTCACGTGTAATACCTACTAATGCACGCCTTTTCCTATTGTATAGTTTTTTCAATGAATGCGGAAATTAAATATTTACCAAGGAATATATTAAAAATAATACGATGATGTTGTTCCATTACCCACTTAGTTTAAAAGGAAGAGGCTGTTGTTAAAGACAATTAAGTGGGTGGATGTGGATATACCTTACTATCTACGTGAAATAATCTTGTTATGACAATTCGAAAATTCGGTATCCTGCAGTTAATTAAAAATATAAACGTATTAAGTGGGTAGGTACCTACCTAACTAAAGTAGAGAAAACCGGGCGGCGCGGCGTTTTGTCCATACAAAGGTATTCCCCAATTACTCTGTGGATTTTAACACTACTAGAAATATTTATAGATATTGTGATATCGACCACTAGAATGTCGGTAGTTTGCATTTTGATAAGTTACTTTTTATAGAAGTTAGGACACTCCAAAAATTGTTAAAATTGCCTGGTGAGAATGCCATCAAAAGACGTTCAGTATACAAACTAGAAGACGTATTTTTTAAAAAGTAAAACATACATATATGGGTAAAACAGTTAAAAAGTTTTTAAGTCGGACCAGTTTTGGAAGAGAAAAATAGGGATTAAAAACCCTCGATTTTGACGATTTTTTTTAGGCATTATCAGCCCGAGGTGCAATTGTCCCTTTTGCTCAGTATTCGGGGGAGTAAGAGCGAGGGTGACAGCAAAAGTTTAGTAGATGTAAATAAATACCCATTGTTTAAATTTCTTGGCAACCGGGTTTCCTCTTAAATGCTTATTTTTTTAACCTGGTATCTCTGCCTAAATGCTAATAAAAAAATCTTAAGTAGGTCCAAGTAAATTATTTTAAACGGGCTCTTGCTTGCGTAATGGTGAACTCGATGGATCCATTTTTTTTTATTTTAATAAAAATTTTGCTTTTGTTAGAAGCTAAATTTGAATTCTAATTTTGGAGGAGGGTTTGGATATTTCACCCCGGGAACCATTTATTGGATAACCAACACCTCTGCCATATGTAGGTCATTCCACGAGGTTCTTTACGTTTGGTAGCAGGTTCCCAGATTCGTAGTATTTCGAGAAGTGTGTTCCGGTCTTGGCGGCTGATGCTCCTGCCTAATAGCTGCGTGGCGGGCCAGATCTAGAAAGGCCGGTTTAATGAGACTCTTTGACCTCTTCAGATGGTTTCTCTCGACCCTTCACCTTATACCGGGAATGAATGGATTCATACGTCCGTCATTCCTGAACACACTGACCCCTAGAATTCTACCCACCCCTAATACCATTTCCTTCCCAGAACTTCCTTTCCTTAAAAAGATCTTCCACACATCATCTCCAAAGATGACGTAGGCCCGGAACCTCCTGTATGGGGTTAATGAAAAAAAAACGGAATTGAGAAATATCGCTACGCACCCAGTATCTTTGGGCTTTTGCAGGGGTAAGGGGGAACTGTGGGCAAAATATATAATATTTTTTAATGTAGTAAGTACCTACTTGCCTAAATGTTTATACTATTTTTCTGTTGGTACCTACCTATAAACGTTCCATTTAATAATCTTTATTTAAAAAGGCAAACTGACTGAAAGTGTTTTTAATTATTTAATTAATTCATATTTTATTTATTTGTATAATGCCAAGAAACGTAATAAATGAGTTTTGTATGTTTGCAAGAAATCATGAAAAATGTCTAAGAATGGTAATTTTTCATAGTGAGTATGAGTTGTGATTGCGCGAGTAATTGGTGAGTTATTTGCTGCATTAGTATGGTTGGCTTGCCGTTATTACATTACTTTAATTTGGTTTTTTTATTTTTTTATTTATTTATTTTTTTATTTATTTTTTTTTTATTTATGTTTTTTTATTTTTTATTAGCATATGAATTATAGTATACATTTAGATAATGTTATAATTAGCATACATGTTCATGATCGAATGTTAATGCCACTCTTCCATAGAAGCATTAGCTTGTGTCTGGAAGAGTAGTGTACATTTTTTAATGCTATATTATGTTATGAGTTCTTAAATTACTATGTGAATGTAAAAAAACAATAAGTTGTAAGTTCGGTGATATGTAATTAAAAGTATTTTTCTACTAATAAACAATTTTACTATTAGAATAAAGTATCTTGAGTTATTGTAATTAGTTGTTAAAAACAAAACAAAATTTACCTTATTTGAAAAACGGGGTATCACTTGGATACTGAGTTATAAGTTGTTCTTGAGATTAGATTAGTCGGAAACTTTTTTTTTGAGATTATCTTTAAAAAATTTTTTAACAGAGTTTATTAATTGGATTTTATCATTAATGTTTCTAATTTCATCCGGTAATCGGTTGAAAATAAGTCTTCCTTGATAAGTATAATAATTTTGTGCGAAGGAAGTGTTTAATTTTGGGCATGAAAAAATATATTTATGTCTAGTACGATTTTCAGTTATAAATTGATACTTCTCTTTTTCTTTTATAATTTGAATCAATGTATTTCTATTGTACAGATCTTTGAAAGAAGGTACTTGGAATTCCTTAAATAATTTATCCGTTGGGTAGTCAGATGGTTTTTTTAATATGATTTTAATAATTAGCCTCTGCACAACTTCAATTGGGGAAAGATTAGTTTTGTATGCGGATCCCCAGCTAATGATAGCATATTGTAAAGTTGATTGAACCAAAGCGTAATATATTAGATATAAATTTTTTACAGATAAAAAATTTCTGATTCTTAAAAATATGTAAATCAATTTTCTAATTTTTTTTACAACTTGACAAATTTGTTCCTTCCATTTTAAATTTTTATCGATAATAACTCCTAAATATTTTATTGTGTTTGTTGTTTTTAATATTGTGCAGTTTTGGATACAATAATTTTTACTATGTGTTGTAGAATTATCATGGATGATGATATCAATGTTTTTAGGGGTATCATTTTTGTGTATTGCAAATGGAATTACAAATGTTTTATCACCATTTAGTGATAGTAAATTTACGTCGAAGAAATTCTTTAAAATATTTATGTCTTCGGTGGCTTTAAATGTTACTTTTTCCCAAGTTTTATCGCTAATTATTAGTACCGTATCATCGGCATATGAAGTTATTTGGCCATGTAGTGGTTGAAAAAAAATGTCATTAACATATATGGTAAAGAGGATTGGTCCGATTACTGTACCTTGCGGGATTCCAAAGTCTGATATTTCTTTATCGCTATTAATCTGATTTATTTTTACGACTTGCGGTCGATTTTTTAGGTAGTTCGAAATCCATTTAATCGCATTGTCTTTTATACCTATATTGTTCAGTTTTTTTAGGAGAATCTCATGGGATATACTATCAAAAGCTTTTCTGAGATCGATAAATATACCGGCACATTTTTCACCTTTATCCAATGATTCGTTGATGTATGAGGTTACATTAGCAATAGCATCTTGTGTGCTAAGTGACTTTATAAAACCAAACTGGTTTTTATGAAGAATTTTATTACTTTCTAGGAAACTGATCAGTTGGTTTTTAACAATTTTTTCAAAAATCTTTCCAATGTTTGAAATTAGACAAATTGGGCGGTAGTTAGTTACTTGTTGTGGATCTCCAGATTTATAAATAGGTGAAATAATTGTATTTTTATAGTTTGTCGGAAATATTCCCTTTGTTAAACTTAAGTTTATCAAATGAGTAATTGGTTTTATCAAATAAATTTTCATGGATTTTAGAAAATGTACTGTAATATGGTCAAATCCGGGAGACGAACCTCCTTTCATGCCTTCTATTATTTTTAAAATTTCACCTTCTGAGGTTGTTTCAAATGTTGATAAATTATTTTGATTTTGTACATTTTCAATCGTTTGTGTTTTCGGGTTAAAAGATTTATTGATATTTTTCGCAAGATTTTTTCCTACATTAGCAAAAACAACATTGTTTTGAATGTGTGAATTTCTAAGCGTTTGGCGTTGAAAGGACGACCTCTATTTATTGTGATGGCGGAATTGGGTTTAAATTTTAAACGTTATGGGTTCAGTGCCCAGCGGTGTGTTGTGTTGGTTGGATCAAATCAAATGATACAAAGTGACCGGATGTTGCCACAATGATCGGATAAAATCTGCAAAACTTGGTCAAATAATTTTCGTGGAAAACAAGAACGCGTTGGTGAAAATTTTTGTTTATAATGAATTGAATTATTTTAATCTGAGAAATATGGATGACAAAATTGATATTTTTATCCAGAATGTCACTTTGTGTAGCCAGTGGGACTACGGAATTCTCAATCCTGTTAAGAGGGAGACAAACAGGAAGAGGAAGAAATGAGAGTAGGTATCTAACTGTCTATAATGAAACTGACTTTGTTCTACAGATGGAAAGTCAATTTGGGAGGCGGCTAAAGGTACCGTCGCCCCGAGAACCATTTATTAGATAACTAACGTCCCGGTTCATGGGGTGAGCTTTGTCTAGGTCTTGGCGGCGAATAGGTTTGCGCACGTATTTCATGGCGGACCGGATCTGAAAAGATTGGTTAGGGAGACCTTCTGAGCTCTCCAGCCGGACTTTCTCAAGCCTTGCACCTCAGTGGGAGGCAGGGGCGTGCAGAGAGTTTTTGGTCAGGGAAGGCAGTAAGAAAATACAACAAGTTTCACAGATTAAAATTTCCATATTCTATCAGATAATTTCAGAATTAAAGTACGACAAACGTTTTTGAACCGACAATTAGCATTTATGAAAGACAACTATTTGATAGAAGTACATAACAACAGATGTTTTTGTTGTCACTGATTGCTATTTGCTAATTTTAATGTTCTAGAAAGCACTGCTTAATACTAACAAAAAAAACCTCATAGAAGCAAATCCAAAACGACAGTTCTACTCTATCCTTTGTGCATTTCGTAAACATTGAATTATGTCTTGTATGAAGTTAGTTCTAGTCAGAAATAATTCCTGCTTAGACCGCATTTTAGTGAGACAATTGGAGGGCGCGCGTGTAGTTTCTAGTTACAGTTTATGCCGCGTTTGTAGTATGCCGTATGTGTCGCTTGCGTAGTTTCGGTTGCTCAGCTTTTTCGCTCTTATTTTTGAAAGTGTGTATTTATTTTTAGCAATAATTTTATAAATTATAATATTATTTACATGCTCATATTTTACAAAAACGGGAGGGTAGGCAGTGCTTATGTGCCTATATGGAGTGCACGCCCCTGGTGGGAGGGATGAATTCATAAATTCGTCACTCCTGAACACATTGACCCCAGATTACTACGCACCCCTCAAACCCTTTTCCTTCCCAGAACTTCCTTTCCCTAAAAGACCCTCCACACAGCATCACCAAAGATGACATAGGCCCTGAGGGATTTTTTTCCTAAGGGCCTCCTGAGTAGAGCTAACATAAAAATAATAAAAAATTGTGTCATTAAATTATTTTTTGGCAATATAAATTTCAAATAATTAACATCATTTTCCCAATGTCACAATTTTTCAAGTCCAGAAGTTCGAAAGTCAAAATAACTTCAGATTGAATTTTTTAATGGTTTTAAATTTAATGTTGCTCGTTATTTTCTTTGCTCCTGAATGATCCCTAGCAAGATGAGCCTGTGAAAACATTACTTAAAATACTGATATACCTAATAGTATTTATTAAAAAAAAAACATTTTATTTCCATTTTAGACTATTTTGGCGGCCTAAGCCTAGAAAATTATTTATCGTTCATTCTCATTAATTATTTCAAATTTCGAACCCCTGCATTCTTCAGGGTATTAAAAAATGATCGCCAACCATTGAGCTGACTTGTCTCCAATCTCGTTCAAAGGACGTCGGGGGTTAATCAGATTTTGATATGAAAATTTTAAATTAAAATAGCTGACAAAATAAACGTAAAGCATAAAAAATTCAAGTATTTTAGTCTTTTACTTTTTATTTGCTTAAGACGGTAAAGTTTTTTTTATGAAGTGCCTACTTAATAATTGACTGGCTGGTGCGGTGGCATGGAGGTTCTGCCGCGCAAGGCCTACGTGAGTTTCCCAGTTCGACAGTTCGCCATTGCCGATCGAACGACCGGCGCGAGCGGTACTTTTCGTTGTGGCATCTCGAACTAACATTGTTTACATTGCGATCGTGTTGTGAAGGGCTGATCATTCGAATCTACCGCGAAAATGTGCGAATAAAAGTGATAAAACGACGACATTTTAACTAATAACATAAAAACTATTAACAGTGCGTTCTTATAGAGATTAATAAACTGATAATATTATACGCTGTTATAATTATTTTCTTCAAGAAAACAACAATCATAACGGACTGTATATAAATAATATAAAACATCTTGTGATTTTTAATAACTTGTGTGATGTTAACGTGCTATTAACCTTTTAAGTTTTGATCTAAAAAATAATTATAAACCGAATGCAAATTTTTGACTCGATAACATAAAAAAGTGTCGTATTTGAATAAACCACAAACTGTGACTTGAAATAACTAACAAAATAGTTAATTTTTCAAGGAGACTACCAAAATACTAGTGAATTTTCCCAGATAATTTGTGACTTAAAATAACAAACAAACTAGTGAACCTTTGTAAGTGTATTTGTGGCTTGAAACAAACAGATTAGTGAGTTTTTCCAGGACTTGGTGGGTGTCTTAATCGACAATGTTTTGCCTTGTTCTGGAGATTTAGGAGTTGGAGAAACGAGTGAGATAGCTACTCCATAGTCAGGATGTTGGTGGCCACTCCTGCGGCCGTCAGCCTGGCGGACCGGAAGCCAAGAGTCATCTCGGAGATCAGGAAGCCGCATGTGCAGAGATCGCCCTCGTTGGACGACCTTCCAAGACTATCCGGTGAGTTTTCGCAGTCTTGACATCAAATTAAATTATTTTGAAGATAATCACGTTACCTAATTGCTGTTTGAAGTTTGAACTGATTTACATCTACGGATTTGATTCGTTTTGGCGCCTATCATCCTTGATTTTTAAGTAGGTACTTATTGACACACTCATCTGTGCAGTTGTGGGCGTTTCTGTATTCAAAATACAAGTAGACTTTAATAAATTAGTTCCTCTTGCATAGGTAGCAAAGTTGTTTGTAGATCCGTTGGTAATTGGTAGGTACCTACCTACTTACTTACTTTTTACTTTCACTTGTTATTTGACTTTTGGGGTAGTTAGGTAGGTTAGGTACTTATTTCTACACTTCTACCATGATTCAATATGGGAGGCGGGTATGGGTACCGCCGCTTCGGGAACCATTTATTGGATAACAAACACCTCTGCCGTAGGTCACCCCAAATGGTTTGCTACGTTTGGTGACTTAGCAGAGGTGCCCGGGTTCATGAGGAGAGGTTTGTCCGGGTCTTGGCGGCGGATGCGTCTGCTCACCAACTGCATGGCAGACCGGATCGGGAGAGAGTGGTTGAGGGAGTCCCTTTGACTTTTCCGCCGTACTCTCTCGGTGGGAGGGATAAATTCATACCTCCGTCACTCCTGGACACACTGACCCCCAGATTCCTACCCACCCCTAATACCCTTTTCCTTCTCAGAACTTCCTCTCCTTCCATTCCTAAAAAGACACTCCGCACAGCATCCCCAAATATGATATAGGCCCTGAGGGGAATTATTTTCCTTCAGGGCCTCCTGTGTGGAGCTAATGTAAAAAAGAAACAAAATGATGATGGACACTGCAAAGCTGTCCTAAATGGTGACGCAAGAAGAAGAAGAAACAGTCAAGCTTGGTAATTATAATTAGATACCTATTTATACACCAACAAATGAACAGATTTTTTATTATATTTTATTATGGTTATTTAAATGGTCTACAAATATAGTAGTAAGTGTCAACCCACTGGTTTTCTAAGGGCGAAGAATATGTAAAATCACTTATTCTGGTTTTCTAATACTACAATATCAAAGTAGGGTACCTACATAAGTATACAGAAAATACGGACAAGCCCATTTTATTTTAAAAACACTTTGTCAGTTAGATAATAATGAAAGTATTTAAGTTTCCGAAAATGGAAAATAATGCATTTTAGTACTACTTAGCCGTTTCGTTTATAATTTGACTTTTCTTCAAAGATTTTTTTTGGCTAGGTAACTAGGTACTTACTTAGTACTTTATTTGTTTTTTTTTTAAATTAAACCCAAACAAAGATCCTTAGAACCTATTTTAGGAACATAGGTATTTTGGATTAAATTGGAGAAGAAAAATAACTAACCTTTTGACATGAATAAAAATTGCCGCCAGGAGAATATCGTTTATTTAATTTTGACGAAATAACTATTAAAATCATTGACGTATGATATCATTAAAATGCATTATTTTTCATTTTCGTATACTGAAATATGTATTTCTCATTACAAAGTATTTTTAAACCCAAGCCTATTATAAAAAGTTTATATCATGCAGGATGTAGGTAAATGGAGGTGGAATTTGCAGTGCACCCTGAAAATTACTAAGGCCTCTGATAACGATTAGCCATAGCATTAATCTGTCTATAAAGGCTTCTCGGAAGGTGATATCTACATCGTATTGCTTTATGTAATGTCGCTAATTAAAGCAAGACCTTTTCGAAAAGTAAAAACAGTTTTATTATACATATGTATATTATTATATAACTCCCTTTATTTACCTGAAACCTGGAGATTATATTAATAGTTGTTGCCTACCCACTAAAAATACTGGATGTAACGTGAATTGCGAACACTGAGAAATTTAGTTTCATATGTTTCAAATATAGAATAAAAATAAGAGTTTGGTAAATTATATTAGGTGGGTGAGTGGGTACCCTCACAGCTTGTCTGGAATTGAAAAGATTTTTTTTATGATTAATCATCATACTAGGTTGGTAGATAAATCAATTTGAAAATGTTTATATTGTTTTAGAATCTAGCTCGTATAAAGGGAAAGGCATTTCCTAAGGGAAAAACATAGCCACTGTCGCATGTCGGAAAGAAACTTTAATCGCCGTAAATTTCATCCGCGCTTCTAGGTTGATCGATAAGTAGTAAGTAGGTTAAGCAGCAATAAGCCTTCAATGCTCTATGTACGTTACACCCAATGGTTTCGTTTAAGGCGTTGCATATACAATTATTGATCTAATTTAAACGTATGCGATATTAAGCGATAAATTAACCCATTTTGCTAACGACACCTAGTACTCGATTGACCAACGCCAATTTGCTCACCAATATCAAATCGGCCTTCGGTACAAATTGCCAGACTTAATCATTATTCTTAAATGGATCAGGGATAGAGGGTCCTTTACTGATGAAAATTTCAATTGAAATGATTAGGACTTCATGAAAAACACATTAATTTAATACACATAATTCAAATCATATCACATAGTGTGCAATGATAGACATTGTAGACAACGCCGTATCTACTCAAGAATGACGAGGGTGCTTAACTGGATGTAGTTATGTATAGGTACTGGTAGGTAAATTATTATTTTTTTAAGCATCTTAAGTTGCCATTGTGCAATCGTTACTTCTGTTTTAACTCTTTAATGACAACATCACCCCTACCTTCTCCGAGTAGTCGATTAGGAAGAAAACTAATGACATTTTAAATGCAATTAACAAAACTCGCTTTTGAATTAGGTAAGTATGTATTTACACGATATTACAGTTACGAAATAGGTACCTATGAATAAATTATGCTACTGCTAATATAGTCAGATATGAGTTAAAATATGGGAGGTTAGATTTATGCTAATCAGCCCATCATTTTGATGTGTTTCTCTTTTTTTTATGAAATATTTGGCAATATTTCTTAGAAAGTGGCCGCCATCCCGGCAGGCTGATCAGGCAGACCCTTATCCATATTAATTTACGATTAGATGTTATTATTTGGAACATTCCTCCAGCATTGAATCACTGTGATTATTGAGTATCCTTCTTGGGCCGGGACGCCCACACAATATTATTTTATATTATGGTAATAATAATAAGCTCAGCATTCCGAAATGTTTCGCAAAATTGATTACAAGTTTGTTATTTGATTTGTTTCAAATAATAGAGATTGTCGTTTAAATAACAATCAGGTGATATTTCAGAAGGAGTGTGCGAACATAATGTAGGCCTATTATAATCTGTAATTATTTATTATCTTTTGTCGGTTTTCCCAAAGAGATTAGTATAATAATTAATATGATTTCCCGCATTTTTACGCAGGAATGCGATATTATAGCTAACAGGAAATTCAGAATTCTTGTCAACCACTGAGTGTTTTAATAAATTAGTGTTATTATAAAATTGCGTTTGGTAACTGCCGTTCTGACTTTTGTGGTGTTCATAGTTATGTCAGTTTGATGGACCTTACAAACATAGCTTTTCTAAAAGAACGTTAAAATTCATTGTTTGTATAGTTTCGAATCAATTTGTTTTTATTTCAATTATTATCATTGTCTTTGTAATGAAATCCAACTGCTTATCAAAGCCACAGTGAAAATTACTTAATACCACCCGAATTAACCTAACCTTTGCTGAACTTTTTTGGCTCTTCTGAACAATTTGCCATATGTACTAGACAGTTATAATACAGCTAAGCTCAGATGAGTTTGAATAAATAAATTATTGTCTTTGTAATGAAATCCAACTGCTTATCTTTTCTCCAAGGCTATCAATTTTATATAACACAAAAAGGAGTGGTGAGTGGTGAGGCCATTATCCTTGGCTACCCTCTTCAACTTGGGAGTTATTCTAATATTAATCACAGTTTATGCATTATTTACATCGTACGTAGGTACTATGTTCAATGATCTGTGATTCCTGCGTTACTTGATTACTTATGGTCCTGCCGCTTTGAGCTTCGTTGTAACCTCTCCTTCTTTCTCATAAAGGACACGTGTAACTGAAAGAGAGGTATCAGCGGTATGTCTATAATAGATTCTCAATACCTACGATGATCTTATTTGGTTCGCTCATGTGAAACCCGTTACAAATGGCATTTTTAAAACGCGTTAAGCTTGTTCAAAATAAGTCGACCTTTCCGATTGCATTCTCTGATTTATCGATACGGAATAGTAATAATAATTGGCTTTCACCAACATGTTGTGATAGTAATATCATATTATTAACTCATCTGCACTGATACAAGATAATAACATAAGCGTGGATGTCCATTCTTGTTGGGGCCTTATGTCATTTCGCCCACGGAGTATCGTCGGTAGTTCGCGGTTCTGCGTTCTTGTGATAGTTAATAGAAATACAGTAGACTACCGATTTAACTGGGTTTATCTTAACCGCGAAGCGACTTAACCGGGACGTTACAAAAAATAAATTTAAAATTAAAAGATTCTTGTTGACCTCAACGAGCAGAAAGACGACAATACAATAAGAGAAAATGGTTTTGAAGAATATTTACCGAATAGTACAATCCGTCAAAAAGTTCTGTTATCTATACATAGATAAACGTGTTAGTCAAAAGGTGTTTTTTAAAAGTAAAAATATTCAGGTATCGTAATAGGTATAACAAAATTATATTTATCATTTTTACCTCAAATATGCTTAGAGCGGCCTCCGTGGTCGAGGGTACTTTCTGTATCGCCCTGGTATAAGACCACCATTCAGGTTTGAAACGTTGCTTGAAATGGCTTTAGCGTATTTGGCGAAAAGAACTGAATAGCCAACACGTTCTTTCTCCACAATTTTTTTTTACATTATCTCACCGCAGTAGGCCCTGAGGAAAATAATTTCCCTCAGGGCGTACGTCATCTTGTGCTGTGTGGAGGGTATTTTTAAGGAAGGGAAGGGTAGAATGTTCTGGAAAGGAAAAAGGTATGAGGGAGGGTAGGAATCTGGGAGTCAGTGTATCCAGGAGTGACGGATGTATTAATCCATCCCTCCAACTGCGGAGCAACGTGACAGGTCGAGAGTCCGGCTGGAAAGGTCAAAAGGCCTCCCTCAACCAGTATCTCTTGATCCGACCCGCCATACAGCATGAGAACATATGCATCCGCCGCTAAGACCTGGACAAATCTCGCCCCATGAACCCGGGCACCCCTGCTAATCACCAAACATAGCGAACCATTTGGGGTGATCTATGGCAGAGGTGTTGGTTATCCAATATATGGTTCCCGGGGCGGCGGTACTCATGCCCGCCTCCCAAATTGGACACTAATTTCAGCCTCACAACATATTTAATTAGATACGCCAGATGCCATAGTCTCACTTGCTCCTGGGATCAGTACTACTCTTGGGAAGCGTCTACTAATATCTACAGGAATTCCAAAAACTGAACAAATCGGACTAATATCTATGATAACCAAAGTGAGGACGAATATCTACAGCTCAAACTACTGACTAATATCTATGAGAACCAACGTGGGGACGAATATCTACATCTCAAACCGTCCCGATAATCGATAGTCAACTGTACATTGTATAGGTTGGTAGTTAAAGTATGTAATTCTCCACGACTGCACACCCACCGCTCCTCCTCTCACTTGCGATTTCATCATGTCACCTGCAAGGTCAAGACAGCAGCATCCCGAGCGGTGACGGTGGCACAATCCTCCCAAATCTCCATGCTAATCAATTCCGAGCTGAGATGAGTTGCAACCAACCAACCAACCTAATCTCTCATGCTAATCAATTCTGGGAGATGAGGTGCTCCGACCGAATCCGAGTTTCATCGCCCTTTTGTGGTGGGTTAATGGAATATTCAATTTTTCACTGTCACGTTTCTCGTGGTCTTAAAGGCATCTGTAAACAAAGGACTGATGATTATAATATTATCGGCATTTTTTCCTGGCATGCCAAAATTTCTTAAAATATTCGCGCCATTGTATTTAGTTTCTAGGTCTTCTATACAGAGGAGTAACCTCATTATGCAAACTGCCAGATATTATTAAATTTACAATTTTAAATTCATGGCTTTGCATGTCTGAAAATGGATCTGATTTACAATTTCTAGCCTCGTCCGGTATGGGGTATGACATATGACGAATGTGTGCCAACAATTTTTTTTTTTTATCAAAAATGTAGTCCTCACATCACAACAGCAGTTTAGAATTATTTAGTATTATCAGAAATCATTGTCCAATATTCAATGTTTTGAAATATCAATGGGCCTAAATATATTATTCAGGTAAAACATTTATTTGAAGTGCAAACTAACTTTCAACTAATTCATCATCAGTAGGTGTGCAAATAATGATTGTCAGATCAGTGTTTCTCGAGGGAGCCACGGAGGTGCAGGGCCATAGAAGTGTCCTTTGAAATCGTCGAGTCATCAATTGCTGCATTTCAAAATGCCCTTTCTGTCCAGCGCTAATGGCATGATCCAAACATACCATCAATGCAAACAACCCAACGAGAGGCATCTTGAAGAAAGACACCAAGTAACATATTGTATCTTATGAATATGCTATGTGTGGAGTTATTCCTTTTTAGCGCACCTGCTAATCGCTTGAGGCCCTTGGACGGGTCCTAATGACACCAGTAATGAGTGTCCTAAAGTGAGTCAGGTTGCGTGGGATAAGTGTATAGAAAGTTTGTTTTCATAATGTATGATTCGAGACCCTCGAGTGTTCATCATTTCGAAAGTTAAACTTTAACAAGAATGACCAGAAAGCTGTTATTTGAGTGGAGTACGTACTTACTAGATGCACGCATTGATCGGTGACGAATACAATGTCATTAATTAAAATTTTGTCAAACGTTCGAGTCCCAACATGTAACATTGACTGATCGGCCATACGACAGTGACAAATTTATGAGATTATTCCCATGGTCCTTGGTTTGAAGGAATATTAGAATAATTAGTGTGTAAGTCATATAAGTAAATAATTTATCATAAGTAAATATCCGGTCCACAGTTCTCTTATCGTCCAGCAGTGATTAGTTCCATTGTGTGCCAAAACATTAAATGAGTGAAGCGAGTTGAAAAAACTGCAATCGAAAAAGCATTCTGATAACTTTTATTAGTTATTAATACGATGAAGGGGGCGCATCCTATTATGTGTTTAAGTGTGGCATTGAACCGAATTATTGTGTTAGCACTGATATGAAGTAAGATTAAACAATAAAATTTAATATACCCACTTATACGAGTATAATACGATATTATCTATCGAAATGACTGACACGATTTTGATTTTAGTAAACTGTGTAAGTGTAGTTGCGTTGATTATCATCTTTTAATGGTCTCATCTTTATTGCTAGTTATTTATAATTGTCATTTCTGTAGGTAACAAATTTAATTAATAGATACTTGTTAGTATCTTCCGTTCGCCCACATGCGTTTAAAATATGAGTAAATATAGACATTGGGTACTTAAAGTAACACCCACTTGAATTCTTCAAAAGAATAAACTCATCGACTAAGCCAATTTGCACATCAGTAATGCCTTTGCCAATCAATAGTAAATGTGTTGTCTAAGTGAAACCTCAAATTCCTTTGCATAAACCGGGGGCATATTAAGTTAGCTGCCAGGAATGCTGAAAAGCTAGTTTATATATTCCTAAAACTAAACTGGTTTGTAACATTTCTTTAAAAAAATTGTAAATAATTCAAAAAGTTATAGAAAATTCTTTTAGAGCAACACATTAAATATAAATGTGATTATTTAGAAACCTTAGCTCTCTTCATAATAAATAGTACATAACGGTATCAAAAACAACTTCATCAACAAGGAACTTAAATTTTCAATAAATTAAAACTACTGTCGTATTTGTGTACAACTTCAACTTAACCAAAAGACAAAAACATTTCATTTCTCGTTTGTAGATAGAGTATGTACGTAAAATAATCGTGCTAAAATGCTGTGAATATAATAAACTTGCTAAAAAATTTATAAGTGTATCCACACTGGCCGTTTGTGAAAATGCCGTCTTTGATGTTGTGCCCTTGAATTACAAATAATATTTACACAAATTTTTGCTGTAATAGTTTTTGGTAAATTAATTTACAAGTTGGGTGCCAAAATTCTTTGTCGCAACGCCTCCACAATCAAGGATATTAATTTAACATCTGTTAGCGAGGCTGAAAAGCTCTCTTGCTTCTTATTTCATTGTACTAAATGTTCCCAGTTCCCATGTCGTGTCTCCGTAGAGAATTATATTGACGTCATCTCCTATAAATAAATAATACGTTACAAGCGCGGAGTAACCGCCATTCATTTCTGCCAACACAGTAATTTTATAAATGGCTTTCAAAATTCCATTTGAATCGCTTTTTTTGCCTGCGTTTGAGATACTGCGTCTCCGATAGCACGATAAGTGGTTGAAAATCTCTCATGTTTGTTGACAAATGGTTGGTGTAAAATGTTTGTAGGGTTATCTGTGTGCCCACTGCCCGACCCGCGACCTTTGCTATCAACTTGCCACGGCGCCAAATACCTAACACAAATGAGGCGATGGCTGGTCAACTCTCGACTGGTCGCTGGACACTGGACAGTGGTCATATCAGGTTTGCTGCAAATATGTTTACTTTGCAAAGAGCGTTAGGCATACCCCGCATAACTAACTAAGCACATACAAAACCACAAAAGAGAGTAACCAAAACTGGTTGCCACAAAATAATATACAAAACAAACAAATCATTTCAGAATTTTTCAATTAAGAATGTCCAGATATTTCACGAATTTTTCCTTGTAAATTTAATAACATAAGCACGCTTTGATAATGATGAAATTGATGTTGACTGGTGAGTGGTATGGTGTAGCTATAGCTACCTACAGACTTATTTGGGATATCGTGTGTATATGTGTATAAGGAGTGGATTATTATTGAGGTGCACCTGGGCTGGCCGTGCGCCTAAAACACAAATAAAATAAAATCTCGTGGTTTGGAGGAGCATCCTGATGTAAAAACCGGATAGAGACTGCGGCAAAGGAGATTTTTAAGATACTTCGCCTTCGCTGGACCGCGTTTGATTGGAAATTGATAAAAAATATTTTCGTCACATTTTAATGTTTCTTCCTTTATGGACTTTTAAATACATCCATCTATTTGAATTTCACTTTGTTCGTTTGAATGAATGAAGTGGAATTTTGGAACTGGAAATTAACCCACCTTTTGACATTCGATCGGGTTGAAACTAGGCAGATAGACTCGTCGATGACAATGCTTTCTATTAATTTTGGTGGAAATCACACAAACACGCATTTCTTCGAAATTCGGTGACAATACAGCAGTCAGTGTAATACAATCGGCATTTGGCTTAGTTGGGAGCGTGGTTGACTCCAGTTCCTGAATAAGAAGGTTCAATCCTCAGATAAACAAAAAAATTGAGATGTTTTAAAATAGATATATTATGGTAAAATCTTTTTTTTAGGGGTTAATTTTGTAGTGTATTTTTGCAGACTAATTTCTCCCAAGGGTTTTCGTTTGTTGATATTTGCATTATTTGTAAATTAAGTTATATTATATTATCAGCAAAAAGCACATCGTATTTTTCATTGGTGTTCAATATAATTTACGGTATAACATAAACAAAAATTTTAAACAAAACAAAAAACGACTTAAAAAAAAGCACTAAAAAGTAAAAAAAGAATTTCGTACGATTGTTATTTTTGGAGTCGGTGTCAGCCAAGGTAACTAGATACATAGGTAGTTTGTTATAGGTGAGATGTGGAAATCTTGGCTGACGATTTTTGTTTTGTTAATTTTTTTTTTTTTGATTTTTAGTGACGAGCGTGCGTAAAGAAGTTTTACTTAAAAAAAAGAATCATCGAAATCTGTTGGCGTAATATTGAGTTATTCGTCCATTTGTCGCGCACATACCTACTTATTGCAAATTTAAGACATATATGGGTTTCTCATGGATCCCATTGTCAGAACTGGACCAAATTAAAATGGGACCACACGGGAAGTACTAGCTTTCTAATAAAAAAGAATCATCAATATCGGTTCACCCAATCGAAAGTTCTGAGGTAACAAACATAAAAAATAAAAATAAATTCCGTCGAATTGATAACCTCCTCCTTTTCGAAGTCGTTTAAAATTGCCTTGCGTAAACAATTTTCGTGTTCTTGAGGTTGACTATTTGACTAGGTACCTAGCTACTCGGATGTATAAATAAGCTTCCACTTTTTCACGCGCGCATGTGTCGAGCTTAGTATAGGTACATGTCGGTACAAAGAAGCCATAAAACTTTACAATGTCTTTGATAAATCGATGTGCAAATAGTCAATATCCAGCCAATGTATACTTAATTAAATACATAGTTTGATTACAGCTTACACGAGGAATACAAAGGAAGCTACCCGTATATGTCGAAATAAGCGGTATCTAACGGGAAATAGGCAATTTAATATTATGATGCGACATAATATCAATTTGATGTGTGCTGCCGACAGCCAAATAATAGGTGATTTGTCTATGTCATCATGTGTGTCCACTGTCCAACATACTTCTCTGTACTTGGTGCTTGATACTTGTACCTACTTCTATCACAGTAACAGAATACAGGACAGCCGTATTCCTGCCAAGTGCCCGCTGCAGGTTACTAACTATTCCAGTCATAGATTGCACAACATTTAATATGCAAAGCTTTGTTCTTGGTAGCACTTGCACGTGGTCAGTACGTGAAAAAATCTAACATTTTTCTTGTCAACAGCATTGACGAGTGTTTTCCTATTGTTTGCACGACCGTCCATTTTAATCTCGATAAACCGCGCGGCACATATTTGCTTCAAATTATATTGTCTCACTTTTGTGGCCGATTCGAATGACCAGTTGTGTCTTAAAAGTTGTTAGTAACTACTTGTGTTACCATCTTGTTACTAAGGCGGGAAGAATTTGGCGGTTTCTGCCGGTGGAGATTCTCAAACCGACGCCAATAAATAAAGCGTTTATATGCTAATCTAAATTATTCATCATAGTTATGCGAAGGTCAATGTAATGGTGACACTGTTTTCTTATAAATTATTTTAGAATTAAAACCTTTAATTCAGAATTTAAATTCCGATCACGATTTTTACAAAGCTTCCATAATATAATCTAGTATTTATACAAATAATGTATTTAGATAAATATTGAATTATTTAATCACATTTTTATATTGTGTGCCGTACCATACGTAACGCCTCTTACCTATCAAAATATTTGTATAAATCAACAATCATTGAAAGATTTCTAGATACCAAATTACAGATCTCAGTCAGGCCTAACAGGGCGCGGAGTGAATACAAATTAGAAACCAGAGTATTAGTATAATATTATCATCACTCATATCAAAATAATCCCCAAGACGTCGGTTACCACTGTGTGCTCATATTATAGCGACCGGTTTCTGTGTACAGCGAGGGTAGTTCCATTCCCACGGCACGGGGGCTGAAGTGCTGAAGGAAGCGGCGGCCAATAGGGCAAAATAGGGGTAGTCGGTTCTTGAGGCCTCATTATTCACACATGTCAAACAATTAATGAGTATTATTATTTACAATACGTCGGAGATTTTATTAATTCCAACAATAATGAAATCGATCTTAATCCTTAGTTTATACTGCTTACCATTTTTACGAAAAATAATGTCCGTTTATTGCACTTTTCTAACCCGACACGGTGGTTGGTTGCCTGTCGCCATGTGACCCGCTGCAAACTCCTTACGCACAATTGATTCCACATTGTTGATTCAACAATACCACCGTCTCCCGCTGACTTTACATTTTTTGCGGATTCCGTAGGTAACGTGCCTACATAAATCTTGCAACGTTTCTATTGTGAAAATACTTCAAAATGTGTCTTACTCGCCGATGCGAGTTGCCTAACGAAACGCAAGCATTATTTTTTTATTCCAGCTTGGAACTATTTTACCGTATTTATTTTAGATTGTCGGCAATTTGCAATTTTTACGAATAAAAGAAAATGTTGAAATGCAATACGTTTGTTAATGATAATATAATAACACAACGCGGTGCGTTATTCAAATGACAATATGCCACAAGTCAGTGAAATCGGATGCATTTCGTAAGTTTTGTGTTTGTGTGTTCAATATTCCATGATGAAACAAATGCTCCTGTATCAATCTAATTAATGGTTTTCACGACTTCAAGCTTCGACAACCATTGGTGTGTACTAGGATTGGAAAATAATTAGGTACCTATCTTATACTTGTATGTGACATTGCGGACTTTCAAAACGAAACGGTTAGTTACCTAGAAATGCGCGAGTACCAAGTCAGTACAGATGGCATGTAACTTATTTAATAATAGTAATATGGTAAACGTCTAATAATAGTAATAATATTTTCTGCAAATCGTGAGTCCCTTGTCATAAAAAGTCCCGTTTTCATTTAAATTTTTAACGCTTCCTGCATTCTGTTAGTACACGCCCAAATGTCTCTTAATCATTTGCAAATAAATCGACGTTAAAAAACCTTGTCGCTACTACCGACCTAATCCCAACACTAGAATAGGGGATGGTAATAGTCTGGTAGTCATAGTCGTAAGTGTCAAGTTCGTATAGCGACCAAAACTACAGAACGACTATAATACTAGGTATACCTACCCTGAAAACATTTTTTTTGTTGTCGAATAAAGAGTCAATGCTTTATGATAAAACGCCCGTGATGTTTCTGTCGCTTGTCAATTAGATAATATATGATTTTTCGCTTATTATCGTATTTCACTTTTGGGTTATTATATCTTAGTACCCGCCATAATTTGGATTCGTGTCTAAAGGCTGGGAACGCCCAAAAATCCACAAACCCACAAAAATATTAATAGGGACAACGGGGCTAACTTGGAATCCAGTATTAGACGGCAACAGCAAAACTAAACGCAGAAACTCACAAGTGAATTAATGCTTGCAACACGGTATCAAGTGCATGCATTCATAAGACCTTATCTCAGGCGAAATTACCTTATAATATTATTTGTTATTTGGACTTACGTAATATATGCATATATGTAACCATGTAATAATAATGTACCATAATGTACCTACTGTGTATAAACAAATAAATAAGTAAAGACAATTTTAAGAATTAAATTACACTTCACCACAATTAACACTTTTTAACGTTGTTCGAAACGTTGGGTAAAAAGCGCAAAATAGCATAATGACCCAAAAATTAACCATGGTAATGTTTTAATAATGACATTACTATTTATAGTGATTTGCTTCATACTTCCAAAAAAGAATGCAGCGATATATTGTGACTAAATGAATACCGGCAGATAAAACGATCATCTAAAGAAATTGTAACTAAGCACATGCAGATTATTCTCAATGTTTAAGCCGCCGCTACCTGATTTTCTACCAATTTCTTACAAATCTCCCTTAAAAATTTGAAGTTATTAAGCTCTTAAAAAAATATATGTTATTTTTAAGGTAATATCTAGACGCGTTCCACGCCGAAACGCAAATTATATGAAATTCCCTCGATAGAAAAAAATCGCAAAGTATGCTGCGAAAATTATTATAAACACGTTTGTTTCAGTTATTTTACAAGTTATAGCTGTGAAAAAATTCACAATATTTCTTTAAATGATACTTAAGATGCGTTCCACGAGGTTTTTGCTCTATTTTAAAGGAGTCGTGTTTTATTAAACATTTTCACAATTTTCGCATCGATTTTATCGCTTTTAATATTAGTGCGCTCCTCTTTATTCGTCTCATTACATATCTCTCCATCTTCTTCTTTTTGAGCGCGGATGCGGCACCTTACCGGTTCAACGTTTAAAACTTTTCTACCACTGTGTGCCTCCCGGTTTTCTTATTTTTTGTTAAAGATTATTAGTTGAAAGGTGCCAGATAATTACAGCTGACACAATCCTAAGCTTTGTCCCTCGTGTATGAATTATTGTCAAGGGTCCCGACTTCAGACGGGGGGAAATTGTAGGTTTTGGGATTATTTGAAATACGATATCGTCATTTTTTATAAGACCATAAAATTCTCGTTTGTAGATTATGTTGGTATTATGGGAAAGTAGAGCTTTATGTTATTTCTGTGAAGTTTCGCTCTATAAACATAGTTTATCGCTGTACTAAAATGCGTATAATCTGTAAAATAAGTTAAAAAATCATGACACGCATTTTAATGTCTTAGCTTTTTGTGAGAATCGTTCCTTCTTAGGCTGCACACGCGAGCCGATAAACGAATTACGGGAAAGGAACGACACAACCGAAAGCAATAATTCCAATGGGTATTTCCCCCAAATGTGGTTTTCGCCCAGTTAGCGGTTGCTTCGTTCTTTTTCCATAGTTCGTGGCTCGCGCTTATGTTAGCAAATGTATACGCAGCATTAGATATGCGTTTATTCCTACTTTGTGCGTACTAGGATTTTTATCTATTGAATCTACATTTCAATAAAATGAACCACGTGAAATACAAAATGCAGAAAATTATTTCTTTGTTTTTTTAAATTCATGGTTTACATCTGCTAGTATGAATTTTGTCATTTTTAATGTTTTAAGCATTGTTAATTAATTGTTATAATTTTAATGCATACTGATAGCCTCCGTGGTCGAGGGGTCGGCTAAGAAGCCAGAAGTCGCGGTTTTATTTAATTAATTTGTATGGTTTAACAATTAATTACATAGTATATTTGCGGCAAGTTTCAGATTGATAAATGTTATCAGTATCTACCTGGTAAAAGACCACTATTCAGAATTGAAACATTCCTTGAAATGGCTTTTGCTGTATTTGGTGACCAGATATGAATAGCTGGTACTTCCCACCTTCCTCTCTCCCATATCCTTCTCCTCCTCACTACCTCCACAACATAAACTAATTGGGATGCCGGTTTCACTAGTTAAACATTATTTTTATTAAAAGACAAAAACTTCATTTTCATTAAAAAATATTTGATACCTACCTACATGATAAACGTGTTTCTTGGACGACATCCACTTCATCAGAAAAAATGCAAAAAAAAAATAATTTAAAAGATATAAAAATAAAATAAAGAAAACTTAAGAAAGGGGGTAGAGGGAGGGGAAAGGGGTACGAGTGGGGGAAGCCTTTGAACTTATTTTAATTAAATAAATAATGTCATCATAAAGTGAACACCTTGTAGAAAATTCTTCGAAAACTTATAAAATTTCGCTGAAATGGTTTAGTATAAAGCTATTCGAGCAAAGCGCACTTGGTAAAATATCACAAAATTTTAAGTTTGTTAGGACAGCAAATAACAGAATGTCGTAAAAGTTGCGCTTGCAACGTACCTAAGTCCTTTGAAATCCATTATTTTCCATATTTATGCTGCTATAGAACCCAATGATCGTTCTCATATGCATAAGATTACGAGTCTACCATCTCGTTTAAATATGTATTTTATTGAAACATCAAAAGCTTGTTTTTGTCAAGATATCCTACGTGTGTCGAGTCGCGTCCCATCTCCCCGACCTGTGAGCTCAGAGCTCTAGTCTGTCGCTTATCTGCGACTGGTTGGCTGGGTAGTTATTTGTGTCTATTGTGACAAAGGTCCTGTGTCCCATGTCCCATGCCCCTGCCGAGGTGACAGTTGTGTGACAAATGACGCCTGACTAACACATGCAGAAGGTTTCAAATTATTGGAACTAATCCCGGCTGAAGTCGGGTATTTGTGACACTCCGGGAGCATTAGCGTTGTGGGCCGATTCATTTATCAAAGATAATTCTTACAGCAAACTGTGAGATGCGTTGGTCCCACTGACGTCTACGAGTATGGTTGTTCTTATGTTCAACTGTCAATATTAGATCTGCGAGTAAATAATGAAAGATCCGATTATAGAGCCAACAACTGCAATATCCGCATCTTATCTCTAGATCTCGCATCCTGAATTTCTACCAGAATATTATAACATACTTTCCTGGAACACATTAAGTTTGTATGCTCTTCATTACTTATGTTTTTTTTAATAATCTCTATTCAGGTGGCGAGTAATTAGATAAAATTCCCTCTATATAAAAAATCTGTTATTCAACATGCTACAGGCATTGAGGTACAGCTACAGATATGAAAAAACACAGTGCTCAAGATGTCGAGAGATTTTTGATCTTTATGAGTCCTGTTTTATTGAATATTTTCACAACGGTCGTTTACGCCTATCTCTTTTAATATTAGTGCGCTCCCTCTGTCTTTCGTACTTATTTACATATCTCCCTTCCAAACCATCTTCTTCTTTTTGAACTCTTATTTGCCTTGGTTTGTCCAAAAAGGTCTTAAATTTTTCTCCCGCTGTGTATTTGAAATCATCTGCCTAAAAATAATTATCTTTTGTTAATCACAATCGCGTGCATTTTACAAAATGATCTTCGGCCTTGATACCCTCGCCTGTCAAACCGTTCCGAGAACCACCATCCGCCAGAATATGGGTTAGTGGTAGGTGAGTTTTTTTCATTCGAGCAATTATTTATCTAATTTTATTTCGCTCACAGGTAGACTCAGAGCGATCGTCAGCATAAAGAATACAACCGAAGGGTCCCAAAACCACAGGATTGTAAATTGCAACCTGGAACTGTAGGGAATAACATAACAAAACAATAATAAAATAACTTATCACTCGAATACCAGAACATTCGCCAGCAAACATTCCGGCAATTTTTTCTTAAATTTTGAGGTGTTTGAGGTCGCTTTTAATCGAAGTGAACAATAGAAGGTATGTTCTGAATTGAATTGAATCATTGTCCGTATTTCGCATGTAGTTTTGTTTTCACAATAAAACTGATAGGTTTGTACCTAATCTAGATTCCGAGTAATGCTGTAATGATAATAATGTTGAGTCATAATATAATTTTTGGCCATTGTAAAACGATTAGCACTGACAGGTTCGTGTGTCTAATGACTTGTTTTATAAAGCGGTGCTTAAAAATAACAATTACAGTAATAAGGCTTTTTGCAATTAGATGAGTAGATAACTGATTTACTTATTGAGATGTGATTCATCCAAAATCATAATTGCCGTGTCTACTATTATTATGATTTACAGGTGGCTTAAAAATTGGGCTTTCCTTCGGCATTTTGTAGGATATTGTGAATGAAAGTGTTTTACTTTTTTTATCCTGAGCTGCTTAGATCAGATGTCAGAGACATTTCTTTAGGAGAGCTTCTTTAGAGTTACCTACTTCGGTATAATGTGACCCATTAGGTTTTTCCTAAGTACCTAGTCAACCCTTAGAACCTTTACTTAACCCTTGCAGGAGTGGCAGGTGTGTGAGGATTAGGTCTGGTTTTTTCCTACCTTCTATATAAATGCATATTTATAAATATTGTGAGTTATAATTTGTACTGGCTTCAATATTAGTCGTAATTTGTAATAAATACTTTATTATACTTTTAATATGTTACAAGTAATTAAAATGATATTATGCAATGAAACTAGGTTGTTTAATAGTTTAGTAATCACACTAATTACGATTTGTTGTATAGATTTTCCATTTTTTTATTAGCCATTAATTTTAAGTTACTAATTATAAGTTCTCAATTAAAAGATCTTTCTGATGGGTGTGGTAGACTTTAAGTATTTGTTTGGCTTGTAATATTGTGAAGCACCCTTGAGGCAATCAAAACCACGCTGTATGAATTATCAATTTATTATAATCCAATATTGACAAGGTGATCCAGTTTTTGATCATTCCTACCTATTCGTGTACCTACCTCTAAACTGGCTACTAACTGCCCATCTATCTGCTTCTACGAAGTGTGAATCGCCGTATAAACAACAATTATTAACTAATTCACGTTTCATTATTGCAAAGCAGTTCAAAGTAGTGATGCATTGACAATCAGAATGTAGTTTTACGGTATGACAGAGGCCATAATATTATTTCGTAAACTACTGCTGCCAGGTTACCAGGTATTCACTATTGAGTCAATAATAAACAACTATGAGTCGTCCGAATTCCAAATAATTTTACGCGAAATATTTGACTACAACATTCATGGAATTGCGAGTACCTACCTACTAACTACAAATGAATCCACTCGCGGCTCTTGATGTGGTGTACCATAGATTCGACCTTGTAGCATTTCACATTTTTGGCTTCTAACCGAAAACTTTTGAGGTATTATAATATGAACATAAGCTGTATTTCACAATAAAAAACAACCTGCCTCCGAGTGTTTTCATAATAAATAATAACCCAATTTGCTTAAACTGTTATTGCAGTAAGTCTAAATGAACAATACCGAAACAATGTGACCAAATCGACCATGACCCGTAGGTCACTCGTTTGTATAATATTTACTTTGGCTAGGAACCTATTGTGTCATTTTTATATGTTATATTTAACAGCAATCAAATCAAATCATAAAAAATCGTTAATGACGTTTGAATTTGTAAATTTTTATTCAGATAAGCACAGGTAGTTCTTAGTACATTTAGTTCCCGCATTTTGTTACGTATACAGCTATTCGTGATTATGAATAGGTATGAATTACCTACTAACTAGTTAGTACCTAAAATTTTCATAAGACAAAACTATTTTCAAGACTAAAGTTGTTTTATTTGTACAGATAAATACTATAGGCATACAAATACAATATTGTGTCGGTGATAAAAAAAGTATATATGTATTTATTTATTTATTTACGCCTATTTAGGCTTTTACATATACATATAATACAATATTTACGAAATTATACTCAGGATATAGTGCAGGAAACGACTAGATTAAGAAACTTGCACAAAAATAATAAAGAAAAATATTATTGAATTTGATCAACACAATATGTAGGTACAAAATATAAAAAATCCAAAATAGTTATAGCTTTTTTCTTTCAGTCGACAAAATACTGTTAATGTGTTAGTCAATTTAAATAGCTTTATCAAAATATTCCCCTACTTGATGAAAAAAAGGTTTATAAGTGAATAAGGTTTGCTTATATATTAAAATTGATGTACTAAATATATCAATATAAATATATGTGAATACCTCACAATAGTCCCAGCTGCTCCCGTCTGGAGCCAGTGAGACTATGGCATCCCCAATTGGGTATGAGGCTGAAGCTAGTGGGGAGGGAAAGGATATAAGGAAGAGGAAGGTGGGGAAGTACCTGGCTATTCAGATCTAGTCACCAAACACGGCTAAAGCTATTTCAATCGACTTTTCAATTCTGAATGGTGATCTTATTAATTAATCAAATAAATAATTCAAGAGCCTTACTCTTTGACCACGGAGGCCGTCATTGGCCGATTCAGTACTGTATTTGTAAGCCTTCATTAAAAGATTTTAGTTTATTTATGAACAAAACTATTTATTAATATTCGTATTGCGTATGTACTTACTAGCATAAACAATTATTTCATCTATTTTAAACACGGACGTACAAAATACATTTGTCTATGATTTTAAAGCGTAATTTGTAAAAAGTGTTTATTTCTTAAAATAATTAAACTAGCGCTATCACAAAAGAGCAGAATACGATTTATTTTAAGTACTTATCACCTTAAAATATAACGTCAGCGCTTGAAAAAGTGCGTTTTTAAAAAAAAAGTTATATGAATACCGTACAAGAGTCCCAACTGCTCCCGTCTGAAGCCAGTGAGACTATGGCATCCCCAATTGGGGTTATGTTGTGAGGCTGAAGGTAGTGGGGAGGGGAAGGAGATAGGAAAGAGGAAGGTAGGGAAGTACCTGGCTATTCAGATCTGGGCATCAAATACGGCTAATGCTATTTCAAGCAAAGTTTCAATTCTGAATGGTGGTCCTACACCAGGGCGATACTGAGAGTATCTTCCACTCTGGAACGTGCCGCAAATATACTATATATTATTTTAACTGAATAAATTGTGAAATAACACCAATTAATCAAATAAAATTTATTTTTCCACGCCGGGATTCGATCCCGTGACCTTCGGTGTGCGAGTCAAGAGCCTTACCGCTGGACTACGCCGGCCGTCAATGGAATTAAAACATTTTTTTAACATAAAATTCGTTTCCAGAATATGTAGTAAATTTCTATAAAATTTTAATATCAATTTTATCTTTATTATTGGAAAAACTGGAAAGAATTCCATGGAAATATATTTGCTTAGCGCTTAAGATTATTAAATCCATCCTCGCATTACCATTAATCAAATAATCAGTCATTGTTCCCAAATTGATTAGCAAAGCTTTTCAGAATTTTCACGGTCACTGGCTGGTGTAAGTGGTTGTCGCCATTTTCTCGGTAATGAATTCACTTGTCTATGTAGACAAGGCTTTCGTAATACTGTGAAGGGTACTACTATTATCACGGAGGCGAAAACCAACATATTGGATTCGATATTTAGGTAAATAGATCATCATAATACAACGCGTCAAGTTATGTATAGAAATATTATTGTTTATGTGATTTATTTTCAAGTACCACGTACACAGGCGTTATCTTTAACCGGATTACACGACTTTATTATTATATTATCAATTGATATAAATAGATTTTAATTATGTTATTATTTTCGTGAATGTATGTTGAATATAAATAACATAACACACGCAATGATACAATGCAAAGCTCTGACGCTCGTGATAATTATTAATGAAAAACGGCATTCAACAAGTTATTTTTTTTATCGTGATCATTATCTAATCTATTTTCAATTTTCGACCTACTTGCGCCGTCTCTTAAACATCTTGCAGCCAATTTAAAAACAAATGGTTTGATTAAGGATTGAACCTTCCTTCACAAGGACTAATTAAAAGGAGTTAACTTGGACACCGCTAACTGCCAAATATAATTGCATGGAACCCAGATTTCTTTCGGAAACTGCTGTGAATTTTTAAATATGGTGTCATAAAATTTCAGAAAAATGCGTTTTTGTACGAGTGTGTGTATGCGTGAGTGCCACCAAAATAGAATAAAGTGTGGATGGAATGCATCAACAAGTCTATCTGCCGAGTTTCAGCACAATCAGATGTCGGGAAGTGGGTTAATTTCCACTTCCAAGATTTGCATTCATTCATGAAAAGAAAACTAAATTTAAGTAGATGTTAATTGTCTTAGACATATAAAAATATACGTATTATATTATGTACAAAAACTCATATGTACATAATATAATACGTTTAATTTCTTATCAAAAGTCAAGCCTTATTTAACTGAGAACTTAAATACGAAATCATAATTTCTACATTGCTTGCGTAAATGATTGATTTTCTTTAGCATTCAGTAAAAAATGCAACAACCGTTCAGTCTTAGTAATACGTAATTCGGTTTATTGGTACATTGATTGATTTCAATTTACCAATAACACGCGAGATCTCAAGACGGATAAATAATTTATTGTGAAATCACTCAAATCTTGTGTAGATATACCTGGAGGTGCTTTAGTGTGCGTACGTCCCTCATCTAGTAGAAGTCATCTATCAACAAATAATGTAATATTCCTTCTTGAAACAAAATTGTACCTGATAAAATCCGCAAACAGTGTCTTGTACTCTCTGCGAGAAAAAGAGATTTATCTCCCTTACGTTATTTACCTCATTGCGTAACGAACAACTCTCATTTTCCGTTGACAAAAAAGCCACCATACTGGATTAAAATTCATAAAATGTAGCGCACGATTTGTGTTTCGAGTTTTTACAGTGTAACGACTTTAATGCCGAGAATCAAGGTCAACTAATGAAACGAATGACTGCTTTAGAAGTCAACTACTTCTAGGATTCCTAGTCGGGCAGGTTATTTGATTGGCCCAGCAAATCTATTGCTAGATGCTGTAGATTACTCGTATAGGAAATGATTCGTCTAGTTACTTGTACATTATTGTATACAATAAATTGTGTTATCTTATGGTAAAATGTTTTTTGCATAGCAAATTGATCATCAGATTTCGGTGATAATAAGAGGTAGCTACAACCATAATATGAGTACAAATATTTAACATTACTCGTGTGGTTAGGGTCTATATATACCTATGTATATTATATTTGATTCTGCCATTCTTATTATAGCATTGAAATCAGAATATTACTATTCATGCAGTTACCTATGTGACTTTTATACTATTTATTTAAATTTTAAAGTAGTTACATAGAAAACTCCATTTTTGGTTCGAGTCGAGTTCGGTTTGCAATGACGGACCAATTTAAATTTGCGTATAATAAATAAAGTACCGGTTGATTTTGATATCTGATGACATTTGGCGTTATTCTGAAAATGATGATGAGCCTCGCAAAAATTATTCCATGCATATTTCCGTTTCAAATATTATAATTTTATCATAAACAACATTTTAAAGTGTCATTATTGCACATTTATCTGAAAATCTATTATTTATTGGGCAGGTAAGTGTATTCCGACAGCTCCAATGAACTATTCGGCGCAGGTGTTCAGGTAGTTAGCTGACGTGACAAACCTCAATCTGGTTGAGAAAATGATAAAGCCAGGTAATCGACCAACTCATTACATAACTGACAATAACAAGCGATGTTTTAAGGTCAACGGCTCTCTGTTGAGTCGTTCGAGGAGTACCGTCAAAAATCTGTTGTCTCGCGATTTTTTTTCTTTAATTAAGACGACTCTATTTCATTTCAATCATGGCCTTTGTATTTTGACATTTTGTGTACGGCCATGTATGACTTATGAAGTTATTACGCGAGGAGATCTGAGGTGAAGGCTTTTGTTGTGTCGTATTTATGTTTGAAGAGGACGCCCGTTGAATAATTCAGAGAAACGTTGGCGGCATAGAAATGTTAATAATTTTATAAGGATGTGTTTGTTTTTTACGATTCTTATCAGCGATTACATTCCTCAACTGCTTTACTACAAAAAACGTTAAACGTATCTCTCAGTAAATCAGACGCAATTATATTATAACAATTTAATGTACAAGGTTAATTTTTGTCTATGAATTTACTAAGAAATGTGTTTGCAAATGAAACCCTTCGCTATAAAAACACTATAATTTGTCGACATGCACACACTCGCCTACTTAAACTTATTTATAAAACGTTTGAATATCTATAATGACAGCATTAAATGAATGTGTATGAAATTATCATTTCCTTGGAGATAAATTAACTACGAGCATACGCCACGTTCTAAGGCCATTCGCTAATGGATTACGCCCATAAAACACCTTGTCTTATCGTATATTATTTCGCACAAAATCCTGCCCATGAAAAACCAATACAAGCTATAAAGTATTCGTATTCAAAATCCTCCGATATTGAATAATTGTGAACTTTAAAATTCCTCCGCCAGGACTGGGTACTGGGTGCTTGCTGGGTAGGGGCGCCGCAAGCCAAGAGGTGTGGGTAACAGCGCGCTCCTGCGGGCGGCAGCTTTCAACATTAAATTAGAATAATATTATTAGAGATAATAGATGGCACGTCTAGAAACAATCTCCCATCGCCTCTGTAATTTCATCACAAATCAAGCTGCAAAAACAATTCCCGCTCTCGAGTTGAGCGCTGTTCACATTGGATGTAAAAATACGAGATTCCAAACTCCTACATATTTTGGGCGGCACCCGTACATTTTGGAAGCTTTTTGCTGCTCGGTAGGCAATGAAACTGCTGGCAATTATGATTTTGAATTTGGCAGGAGGTACAAATAACATGATAACAATCTATTTATTGAATTTTCAAAAAGGCGAAGAGTTTGAGAGAGTTTAATGCCAAAATTCACGTTTTAAAGTAATTCAAAAGTATTCTCCTACAATTATATTCCATTAAAAATCAGGACAATAATTTTTGAACCGTTGTAAAAGTATCCCATTGTGAACAGTGCTTTGTAGCGAACAGTCCAAGGAGGAATCGCTATTTTTGCAGAGGTAACAATAATTAAATCTTGATTGTTATATAAGTAGTTACCGGATAGAATCAATTCCCAACGTGCGTGGGGCAGGAAACCTTGTTCAATCCAAATAAAGATTTTTATGAGGGTCAGTAAATAATTATTTTAGAGTGTTCTGGTGCCTGAACCTAACTAAAATTGAAGCTGACCAAAATTGGTATTGCCTGTTTTGTCGAATCCCTCCGCCATCAATGACACAACTAATCTTCACACGGGCATCCGTGGGAGTACGGGAATATTGCAAAACATAATCATACAATATATAGTAAACATTGCGTCCTCAGACCATATCTAAGTACGCCTAACTTGTGAATTTGGCAGTCACCTATGGTCTGGAACTCCCAGAAACCTGCAAACACTGTACAATCATTTTGATACATTTCTCTCGGTGAACCGAACGAATTGCAATCTTCAGAACATTTATATCAAGTGTAAATGCTGTTTTTTTTCTAACTTTCTGACCTCATTTCAATAGAAGGTGTGTACATAGCTGGGAGATATTCTAAACGGATTCCTAACATTATTGTTATATTTTCAAATGCTGAAGAGCGCGGCTGTAGAATATTTCTCCGGCTTTAATGTTTCCTCCTTCGTAAGATTTGGGTGACCCCCAAGGCCCATGCTCACTCTTTTCCTTAAAAAGACCCTAGCCTCTCCAAAAATGACAAAAAGCCCGAGGGAAACTCCCTTTGAAATCAGTATAATGGAATGAAGGATTATTAAAAGAAAATGGTAGAGGTTTAGCACATTATGGCTGTAAATCGTAACACTGGCGCCCAACGTGGTGCATGTAACAACCAGCCCCAGCCCTGGCTCTATTACCGAGAAGCCGCGCCCAGGTCACGCTCCTGCCGAAGTCATCTCACATTGTCTATGATGGCTGCCTGATTCCTACTATTGAATAACAATCAGGTGTGCTGTAACTTGTAACCGACCCGCCATAGCCTACTATACCAAAACTCCATTATAACCTCTCTCTCTGCTACACGCTTCTTTGTGTAAAAGAGGGAGAGACTAAAATGGATATATCAACGGTAAGCCTACCCGACTAAGAGAAATCACGCTTACTGTTACATGCTCAATTTTTTTGTCACGATATTTTGAATGCCTAATTCGAAATCGCAATGCCAAAATGAGCCCCGGGGATAAAATTATAATCGAAATATCCATCTTATTTTTACGTAGGCACAAACTAACGTTTTCAATTTCGTAACAGTCTACGTATGCGAGGCAATGACGCGGTTCGTATGTCTTTATATTGTATGTTTTCTATCCATTCTTAACTTATTGCAGATAATAAATTAATTTATATAAGTAGTAGACATTATTTTTTATTAAAACCGCTTATTCTGAAAGGTACGAATATACGACTGACGTATGAACAATAATAATATTATCTGTAGCCTACTTTCACTTCTTTCATTCCTCATAGCTTAGGCTGGCAGTTTTTCAGATTACTCTTATTATTGCTCTTGTCTTGTTAAGAGACTGTTTAGCTGAAATGGTTTTAGCTTTGTTCAGTGACTACATCTGAAGAGCCACGTATTTCTCAACCTTCCTGCCTGCTTTTCCATCTGCTTCTCCTCCCCACTTCAGCCACAAAATTGTTTCTCCCCTAAACAGGGATCCCATAGTCTCACTGACACAAAAGGGAGAGCCTTTGCGAGCTTGATGAATAATAAATTATTGTACGATGATTGTACCATAATCAAGGAATAATTTATTATAATAAACGCTCTTATGACGTGTTTTACTTAGTTTCTGAGAAGAATGCCGATTCGGGGTAGTATAAATTGAGTTAAATTTATCATCTTTTTTTAAAAACCAATAACTTTTATAAAAAAGTGTAATTAACGGCCTACTATTTTTATTTTCCAAACCACCATATTGAAATGACTTTCGTAATAATTTTGATCTGTGTTTCAAACCGAAACCGGGTTTCAACTATGCATTTAAAATACCTGTAAATATTACCATTAAAACATATTATGCTAATTTAACGAATTTAATTCATGAGGTCTGAATCATCAGTATAAAAAGTAGATTTAAGATAAACGATCTATGTCCTAACTTGTAATAAAATAAGTAATATTATGTTGGTGTTTTCTCTCTCAAATCAATACCTTAGTTGTAGGTTTAACGACAATAATAAATTATCCAAATTATGTTATGAATTATTGCGAAATTATGAATATTTTTGGTTTACGCCATTATCATGCATGTTTAAAATAAGTGCCACGGAGTCTTTATCTAGTTGCCATAGCAACAGTGGTGAATATTTCTGTGGTTTTAATTGGCTGAACGAAGAGCCCAAGACATTATTAAGCTGATTAAAGTATTTCTAAAGAAAATTTTCATTCCAATTTTATCCACATTTTATTAACCTAATAATTTACAACGGGAGTCTTTTAGACACGTGCGATAATTATCATTGCCTTCCTAATTTTGTTTGGAATTTGACTGAAGTTTCCCCAGACAATTTTGCCTAACGGTCTTCTTTCTTGTGGACGCTGAAAACTCTTAAACCTGAATTTAGCTACCGAAAATATTATTTTAAAACCATTGAGGTAATAATTAAAATCTTCAAAAAATATATTATGTTAGTTAACGATAGTTAATTCGATTAAAACATTCTATTTGAAAGTTAAAATTAATATCATATACTATGGAATTTCGGCATTTCCTCTTATTTTAAAACCTTCATATTTTCGAGAAATCATTTAAAATACGCACGCATCTCGTCGCTAAAGGAAAAACTTTGGTAGATCCCTTGTAATCTTTCCATTTTTCTCATAAACCAGGTTGGTTACAAATTGTAGTTACAAGTTACAACGGAGCTCTCGTGACTCGTGACAGATCTACGTAAATTAGCAAAAAAGCGTAAGATACAAAAAACACCTAGCGCCTTTTATTTGTCTTTCTCCCAAAAGCCTGATATTTTTCTCCCGATCTGAACGGAATAAATGCTTTTTACGTCTCTTGTGTAAGTATACAGTGTATCCCCGAATAGCGGCATCGAATGTAGTTTAATCTGTCATCATATTACAAACATATTATGGATGGACTGTGAAATTATAACACTGTTTTGAAATAGTTTTATACGCGATAAAGCTTTCAAATTGTTTCAGAGTTGAACAACGGTCGATGACACTCGAAGGCGTTTCCTATGGCCCGAAATTATACCGCGTCATCTGCAGATCACATTTTATAACGAGCAATTTTAGCGCAATAAGTTTGTAACCCGTGTTTAGCCAGTCGTTATCTATGAATATTAAATTTGACTTGGTTGGAATATTTCTCCAAGACCAGGTCCACTTCGGGGGCGGGCCTCCTAATATTTTAGCGGCGTGATGTTATATAATTATTGATAAATGGCTGCGTCAAGTTATTCAAATTGGATCAAAGCCCGCTGTTATAAATGTTACGAGAGAGATTTTTGAATAAGTAATCTATTTTTTATCGCGAAATTGCGATTATCCGTAGGATCAACTGTACTGTCACTTTCTTCGTGACGTGTTCGTTTCGTTATTGCGACATTGGGTTAACCCCGCATTTTTTTGATCCTGGAAAAACTTTCGCTGTCATCACTGAACGATAGAAATCATTATTTCAAGCGCCTTTTTGTCGGCTCATTTTGTTGTTGAAGTTGACTAAAACGCATTGGAATCGCACTTCATACCTTCGCGTTTAACGTGCCATGAAATAATGTGTACCTAATGTTTAAAATAAGTAGCTAATAACACATATATAACACACATATCTACAAATCAGTTAAATAAACTCCCACACAATCATGCAACAATAGTCCGAAACATTGCCTTAAACGGCCTCCAAACTAGAGACCAAATTCACGTAAAAGTATTATATTATAATTTATGATCCATACAATATTTTTCTTTTGCAAGAATTTGGTAAAACGTAAAAGTTTTATTTATTGATTTACTCGTCTTGAGGGTTTTTTAATAATACAATTTATCTATTTGTTGTAATTTTTTATTAATAATGTGACATACAAATATCATGAGTTGCTTTGCTGACAAAGAAACTACAATTAAAGTTATTTGTCCGTCTTCAAAATAATATCACTTTGTAATTATAAACTTATTTTTCAATCTTCTTATTACTTCAATCTGTGCTACCCAGCTAGACAACAAAACAACAATCATCTATCATCTGTCTCCATGACAACACCTTTTTAAAATTCGAACATAAAGGAATCCTATGCATTTCTAGGTAGGTATTCCTTTACATATATTATTATAGATACGTTGTTTAGGAGTATAATATAAGTGTATAGTGCATCAAATAATAAACCGAAGATTAAAGATATGAGTAGGTACGATACAAGTAGGTTATTATTCTCACACTTATTGAACTCTTATCAATAATTATCATGTAAAGTTTCATGTAAAGATTCATTATCAATAATTATCATGTAAAGTTTACAAAAGAGTTCAATAAGTGTGAGTATAATAAGAGTTAAAAATATGTACTTAGGTATTATGAAAGTGGTTGCAGAGCAATGTGTAGAAACTTTGTTGATATTATAATAAACATAAACAGTTTGTTAAAAAGCAAGTTTGTAATTGGAAAAACTTTAGAAAATTTTACAGAACATAGCAAAATTAATACAGCGATAAAAGGTACAGATGAAAAAAAGCATGAAAGATATAAGTAGGTACCTACAATACAAGAATGTACATATTGTACCTAATTATGTGTATATATACATTATTATATTATAAAATTTATAATTTATGATTCATCACTACACTTTTACAAGAATTAGTTAAACGTAAAAGAACTATATTATAATCTATGATCCATATAACACTTTAACAAGAATTTGATAAAAATAAAAGAAATATGTTATAGTTTATGGATCCATACAACACTTTTACAAGAATATGATAAAAGTAAAAGAAATATATTATAATCTATGATCCATACAACACTTTTACAGGAATATGATAAAAGTAAAAGAAATATAATATTATAAACCTATATAATCCATTCAACACGTTTACAAGAATTTACACACTCGGTTATCATGGTAAAGCCGCTGAGAGCTCCATTTTATGTAATGGCTCTTTCTATATAATGGGTGCATGCATCTTTAATAAGAAAGAGGGAGAGGTAACAACGAAGCCATCATCTGTGCTATTTATAGTTATTAGTTGTCGGTCATCTCAGCCAGCATCTTTTATTAGACCTCATGAATGAAAGTCAGGTGCGGAATCGTGCGGAGTAACCTTCAAGACGCTTATTATAACTAATAACTTGGACTTAGGTAAACGTAAAGTCAGAACTATCTGTCCATTAAAACCTTGTCTAGATTCGTTACTGCAATATTCCGAGCGGCACTTAGTCAAATAGTGCGGAAGGTTTCTCTTTCAGCACAAACTGATATTCTGTTACGTGTTACTTTTTGCCCAGATTATTCTTGGCGATATTCTATTAACTATACCGGTCAGCAGGGGCGTGCACAGAGTTTTTGATCGGGGTAGGCAGTAGGAAAATACAACAAGTTTCACAAGTTAAAATTTCCATATTTCATCAGATAATTTCAGAATTAAAGTACGGCAAACGTTTTTGAACCGACAATTAGCATTTATGAAAGACAACTATTTGATAGAAATACATAACAAGAAGAAGTTCTAGAAAGCACTGCTTAATACTAACGAAAAAACATCATAGAGGCAAATTCAAAACGACAGTTCTACTCGATGCTTTGTGCATTTCGTAAACAATGAATTATATCTTGTATGAAGTTACCTCTAGTCAGAAATAATTCCTGCTTAGGCCACATTTTAGTGAGGCAGTCGGAGGGCGCGCGTGTAGATTATTTTTGAAAGTGTGTATTTATTTTTAGCAATAATTTTGTAAATTATAATTTTATTTACCTGCTTATATTTTACAAATACGGCAGGGTAGGCAGTGCTTATGTGCCTATATGGAGTGCACGCCCCTGCCGGTCAGCCATATTAGAGTAGCGACTGACCAGTGATAAACAGCCTTTTTTAGCAAAGGGGTCAATTTACCTATTTGTAAAAAAAAACGTTCCGGATAGCACTTTCCGGGAGGTTGTCATGGAAGTATAATTTTTTTTTACATTTCTGTGGATTTCAGCGGTTTTTGTTGGTCTATCAGCTATTTTTGAATAATTATAATAATATTTATCTAATATTTGGCTGATTTATAAAGCGCCGTTTTCGTGAAAAATCACCTCAAGGGCGCTTATGTTCAAAACCTTCCTGAAATAATCTATTTATCCAAACGTTTGATGAGAAACCTAAAAAAATAGATAGGTACTACCGACGCCGACGTTACTTGGGAATTCATTTAGGACTTGGGGTATGGTCGGTAATGAACAGCTATATCAATAGGTCAATCCGTGAAAAATAGTTATGGTGCAAGCGAATTCTCTAGTCATGGTTTTTTTTATATATTCAGTATTTTTAATTACTGTCTATATCTGTGTGTTATCTTAGTATATAAAACAAAGTCGGGTTAGTTACACCATTTATAACTCAATAACGGCTGGACCGATTTTTACGATCTTAGATTTGTCTCCGCCCCAAATAGCAGAATAGCTTGGAAAAATTCACGAAAACAAAATTATGAAACAATTTTTTTTCCTTATACATTTTGTATGGAAAAAATTCTCATCTATGGAAAGAGCTGCAGCAATATTGTGACAAGTGTAGATACCTAATATTGAATAGTAAGTGAATTCCAAAAATTCAAAAACGTTAAATGTCAATGCGCTGATTGTCTTGCTCTTAAACATGCTGTTTCTCTTTCTTACAAACTAATTGTCAACAGTCGAATTGAGACAAACGGTGAACGTATGTCTGCACCCCTCTAAAGGAAAATACAATAATTATAATAAATATCCCTCAGACGTATAAAAATCAAACGTAATTCTCGTAAGTAAGTGGAAAAGTAAGAAAATCACAAAAAAGGAAATCCTTACACAACGCCATCTCTGGTACTGACAAAAACAAAACACGGACAGTCGCGCATCAATAATCAATTGCTTCATTTTGTAATTTTTAACTTAATAAGTTTTATTTTATTTAATTCAGCTAATAAGTTAACACAACAGTTATTTATTCTGAGGCGGTTCGAAGTTCGCCGGGTTAGCTAGTCCTAAATCATAGATTCTCAACCTTTTTTTGCCCACCGCCCCCTTTGAGAATATTATTTTTTCTAGCGCCCCCTAAATCGTAAAAAAAGCAATTGTCTTGTCGTCGTATATTTACAACAACGGTGGGGGGGCGTAATGGGATGGGGAAAGATGGGATACATTAATTATTTTTATTAATTTCTTACACCATTACAAATTTTAGTTTATCACATACGAGTATAAGAAATAACGCCACATAAATATTTTACAAAAAATGTGTACAAATATTTATACAAAAAAGAAATTTCAAGAAAAATTGCAATTTAAAAAAAATTTCAGGCGGTGGTGAAAATTTCGTCAAAATGGAGAGACTCTTTCAAGAATCAAAATAATTTCCCTTTTGAATCTGTCGTCACTGACGCCAAATGTATCAATCTCGGAGGAGATTTGGTTCAGGAGCAATATTCTCCTCCCTACCGGGAGAACCATTGGCTGGTTAGTCCTACAGGTAGGAAGATATAATAATCTATAATGATGCTGTCTAAGATAGTCATCTGGAACATAGAGACTCACGCGCTCCAAAATTGCTGAGTTCTCAATATAGCCTCGCAGCCATTGACGTATGATAATCTTAGAAACTTTTTTGAATCCTCTCCAACATGAACCACTCTCCAGCCTACTGCGGACCAGGGAGAAGTATAAAATCTTCGGAGAACGGGTATCCTGAAAAATTCTGATGGTTTGGAGAACAAACCCTAATATTTTTAAGGCCGACTGGCACACTCCTTCGATATGAGGGCGAAATGTCAACCTACTTTCATACACAACCTCAAGATCTTTTTTCCGAAGGGATTTTATATAGTGCCAAAACATCTTGGGATCTTACATGATGTTTTCCTCGATTTCAAATATTTTCACTTAAGCTCGATAGGCTACTCGAACCTCGCGCTTAACTAACGTTAAAAACTTAACAAAACGTATTCATTCTGAAGGCCTCCAGCTTTCCAACGCTTACGAGGGCATGTTTGATATCTATATTCGAGATGACTTCTCTCGAGGACCACTTCGGGTACTTGCGACCACCACCGCCTGTCGTTAGCAAAAGAAGCGCACTCATTTCCTCGTTGATATCCATTAGGATAAAAACTTTTATTAATTTTAAAATTATGGAGCACTGATTGGGGGGGTGGGATGGGTTTCTGTGGGTCTCCTATACCGCCCCCCTGAAAGTCTGAAACGCCCCCCAATTTTCTCTTGGTCTTCTACCGCCCCCCTGAAGGTTTAAAACGCCCCCAAGGGGGCGTTATCACCCACGTTGAGAACCTATGTCCTAAATAAATAAAAGTTAAAAGAAAAGACAAATATTACCGAAAACATTTAATTTTTTTTTTTTTGTCAAGTGGGTCGTACGAAATTAGCCCGCGCAGGCCGCGGGTTGTACTTCGCTGAACTAGAAGAGGCTTGGCTTCATTTTTATTATAATTTATAAACTGAATTCTGTTCTTATTATTCCTTTTGCAGTTGTACGAAGATGGGATGAATATTAAATTGTTCGGGTTGATAAAAAGGATGCCTAATATCTGCTATTTTTCATTATGTACATTATAGGAGATCCTACCTACTAATTACGAATAAATTGGAGCGA
This sequence comes from Limnephilus lunatus, assembly GCA_917563855.2. Taxonomy (NCBI): domain Eukaryota; kingdom Metazoa; phylum Arthropoda; class Insecta; order Trichoptera; family Limnephilidae; genus Limnephilus; species Limnephilus lunatus. The sequence continues at coordinate 62,941,747 of OU830597.1, read as the reverse complement.
TTACTTACTTAACTGTTACTGCCGGTCGAGTTTCTCCCCTTTCTCGTTACTCCTTGGTTTATATTACTTTTCTTTTATTGATTGTCCATAGAAATCTGCTCATTCAGTAGTGATGCAAAAGTGCCCCACCTGGAAAAGTTGCGCTGGCTCAACAGGTGTTGGTTTGCGCAACTACTTTACAGGCCGCACTCTATATTTCTATACAATATATATATACAGTCAGCTGCAAAGATATAAGGACATGCCTCAGATATATCGTTGATATTATAATTATGCAGGTAGTGTGTATATCGATTAAGAATTTCAACAAGATTTTAAAACTCCACCCCTCTTGATTGCAATGACGTTTCGAACTAAAAGCAGTTTTTTTAAAACATTTATTCCATGCTGAAAATAGTTCTTATGGCCTGTTATCTTTGTTGGACGCGCGTTTGACATGTTGAAGGGATCAATGAAGATAGTTCTTCTGAGCACTTTACATCGAAATTCCATCACAACAAATATAGCTTTACCACCTCACTCCTGTCCTCTAAAGATTGCAAACAGTTTTTTAATGACCTAGAAATTCCAGACATGAAAAGCTGTGCAAATCTCATAAGTATTTTCTGAACCCTACACTAACCGATTTTATTTGTTTTTAGGTTCTGTAAACCAATAATCCTATCAAATCCACAGACGTATCAACTATAGTTGCATAGGATGAAACTAAATACACAGAGAAAATAATGTTATCGTACATAATATTTCAGATTAAATTACTAAATTTAAACGTTTGTAATAATACGGATTAATTACCAAAAAGCAATTTTATTTGGTGTTAAGTGCAAGCAAAGCATTAAATGATGTTGCGCTGAAATTGTTTGGAAAGCTGACATTTAATTCCAAATTGTAATCCTTACATAACGTTCCCAGCACTCAATAACTAGTTTCCATACGCGATGCTCGATGTAATAAAGCATGTTAGCCATATAGACATACTCTTACATACATGTGCGAAGTGAAAGTGATAAATGCGAATCGAAAAATTATATTTTTTCTGTAATATATATTATATACTGAATGGATCTTAACCTTGATAAGAACAAAACCGGATACTTTGACTGCCTCAACTCAACCAGACATTGCCATTATCTCGTCCTAATGCACATACACATTATACACTACAGAATAAACATTTGCTCATTGATTGAGGTTGTTTCCAACCTAATAAACATATCGGTTAATAATTCACTGTAATAAAAATAATATAAGCACTCTGTAATTACGGTCTACAGATACAAATAGTAAGCGTTAATGCTTTTCGTTCCGTAAAAACTGGAAATCATATTATTATTTTGTACTGGTATTCTGACCTGCGTTGAAATTGAATTTATTACTAAAGCCGGCAGGGAATGCTAAATTGAACCAACCTTTGAGCAACAATTTGGCTTCGCAAACCCTCTTCTTAACTTCATAATTTGAGGATAACCATAAACAACAATTATTACTCGGGTGAAGGAATTTGATTGAATCACCGCCTGTAGGAGTCAGGACAATATAGCGCTGGTGTAACTCCTACCGACACTTGGCAATTCGTGAAGGTGTTATCTTTATAATTATAATGAAATACATGGAAATCATTTCATCACGTGCAATTAACGAGCATCATATCAAAAAACCTGGCTTGATATTTCGTATGAACCAATTAAGCGATATAAGTAACTAACATAAGATAATATATATGTATAATATCCAATAATTATTTGTCAGCAATGTGCGAGCACGCTCTTTACCTGTCAGATTATTTGGTTTTAGCACCCATCTGAATGTTAGAATGTTGGCTTTGCAGTAGTTTCTGGATTGGATGAAAATAGTAATAATTTTATTAGCACACTAGCTGGGCTACCCGGCTTCGCTCAGGATAACAATCGAGAGTGTTCAGGAATGTTCCACAATGATGTTTCCGATTCCCTATTCCCGAACATTACACGACATACTCCGCCACTCCTTCCAGAACATTCTAGAGCTCTATCGAACCTTCTAGAACTTTCCGGAAGACTTTCAAGAGGGCGAAACTTCCAGCCCTTATTTCTTCAAAACCATGCCCTTTAGGTAAAAAACGGGAACCGTCATCCTGGAGGGGGATAGAGTTCTACCACATCATATAATTCCCGTGATCGTACCGGGACTCGTTTCTGAATGTTTGCGGGGCACAGGTTTTTTTGGACTTTCTTTCATAATATATATTGATTAATTACCATGGTTACCTTTATCAAAACACTTTCCGGCATCCTTCGGGTACGCATTGCTACAAGTCGTTGGTTAATTATTATTGCCTCATTACAATTTTAAGCAATATGAAAATATGATTCATATGACCAATAACCATGCGATCTATAACGCACGCGAGACGTATTTTTCCATAGATTCATTAATATTGAACGTACTCACTACTCAGAATGTTAGAGTTTACACCTAAGAGTATATAATAGTTCCATGGTTTACACCATGGTATTCTGATATCGCAATGCCGAACTTGATATTATTTCAATAGCTTTTCGAATACCTAAGCATTTACCAATTGCTTTTAATCCATTGTTCATTGCAGTTGATATTTGAATGTTGAATGGTTTCATATATAGGTACCTACCATTGTTACTGAAATTCTTGGAGAATTCTCTCAATTGAATTTGCAACACTTATCTCCGAACTCTACATAGGTACTGTTATGTGGAAAGGTATTTCACAAAAAGAAATAGGAGCACGCACAATCTTGTGAACAGATCCTTGATCGTAATTCACACTCAGATTTTCACTTGCAGACGCGGTGGCTTTAAAAAAATGCGATGTGGACAATGTGAAAATGAAAGCATAAATTATGTAATGTGAAAGAATACTTCCCTCTCACTTACTGCACACGACGCGCGCGTATGTGTATTGTAGATTTTATTGAAACATTTGTGCATGAGGGAAATGTCCGCTGTCAGGTGGTTCCTGATTGCCTGGTGGTGTGTCGCAGATACGACGCACTGTACTCCGTGGTCTATAGTCTGTACGTCTAGGCCTAGAGGCATCAGCATCAGGTGGAGGCCCCGGGGCTCGCGCACTGAGAACGCATCAACTTTACTTTAGAAATCCACAAGTCACGTTGACCGCTACCGATTCACGCTCCACGCAATCGCTCTATCTCCTATCGCAATAATCGCCATTGTTGGCTCGTTGCTTGCTGCAGTTACGGCGACCACACGCATCCACTTTATCTCGGAATGCAATGTGTCGATCATTCGTTTGTCAATACCCACCACTGCAGATTAGATAAGGTATGCGAGGCTTCCTCAAAGAAAGAAGTGCGAAACCTTCCGCGTCTGCTCTGAATCTTATCGAACGAACGTGTTATGGTAATTTGCACAAGGAAACCATTATTTATGAACTCCGTGAAGTATGATCTGATCTAATCTTGTATGGTGATGAATTGTTTACAATGAACACTCCCTAGAATAAAGCCAGTTTTAAGACTGATAATGACTTTCGTTCATTGGGTAGTTTGGCTTAGTTTTTTTTTATTACCTATTATAATACGTAATTAATTGGTTATTATTACTACCGATCGGCTCACGTTTTTCGTTACACATGTTATGTAGTCAAGTACGATAATATATATGGCTTAATATAATAAATATTTGTAAGTCAAACTTCCAGTCCTCACATCAAACACATATCAGAGTATTATAGCAGGCGTAGATAGATTCGTGGATTATAATGTTCCTTTAATTAACTTTGAAGGCATAACTTAATCCAGTGCCTAATGATGAGCTCAAATAATCAAGTATTATAATCAGATCCCACAGTATGTTTCCTTTTTACGATGTAGGTACGTCTAATTGTTTTTTATGAATGTGATTATTTTTAAGTCAACCACTCCCCTAATTGTTGTGTTACGTTTTGTGTGGGTTATTTTGTGTTAATGCTATTAATTATAATATTTGGCAAGTAGACGTGATTGAGTATCGTGGCTTTTTTGAAATACATAGTTAAATGTATAAAGGTTATTGATCTTCTTCAATTATACAATACATAGAGAAAAAACTGAACTCACAGGAGTGGGAGGTTAAACGATCGTCGGTCGGTTCTCTGGGGTTGATGGTTGATGATTATATTGATTATGATTACATAATGTCTACAGTATATCGATTAGTAAAATGAAGGAAGTAATAAACCACAGTTATTTAACAGAATTAAATAGTTACAATTTGCCAAAATTAAAGCATTTTGACATTGAAACGTGATGAAAAGAATTGAAATAATTGCCTATTGTAAAATTTTATTAGTGAGGGTTAACCTCTCCTGTCTAGTCACCTTTTGTTAGTGCTGGTAACCCCCTCTGTCTAGTCACCTCTTTCAAACCAATATATTCAAAGTAACAGCAAATACTAATTAAATAAGAGTCGGTATTAAAATGGACTATTTTTTTACATTAAGCCTCCGCAACCCGAATTTCTACCGATTTCTTACATATCTCCCTTAAACATTTTAAGTTTTTAAGCTCTTAAAAAAATATATATTATTTTTTAAGATAATGTCTAGACGCGTTCCACGCCGAAACGCAAATTGTATAAAATTCCCTCGAAAGAAAAAAATCGCAAAGTACGCTCCGAAAATTATTATAAATACGTTTGTTCCAGTTATTTTACAAGTTATAGTTGTAAAAAAAAATCACAATGTTTCTTTAAGTGATATTTAAGATGCGTTCCACGCATAGATATATATGTCCATGGTTCCACGAGATTTTTGCTCTATTCTAGACGAGTCGTGTTTTATTAAACATTTTCGCAATTTTCTCATAGATTTTATCGCTTCAAATATTAGCGCGCACCTCTAACATTCGTAATTTCATATCTCTCCATCTTCTTCTTTTCGAGCTCGGATGCGGAGCCTTAACGCCACATAGAAGGCCCTGAGGAAAATAATTTCCCTTAGGGCATCTTTGGGGATGCTGTGTGGAGGGTATTTTTGAGGAGAAGAAGGGGAGAACATGGATCTTGAAAAGACCCGTGTTTGAGCGAAACACAGTGGCTGGATAATCATGGCCACAATCGAACACTTGAACTCAAGAATGAGTCGTAGAAACGACCTGTTTTTATGTGACAAATGTCAACCGTGTAAGGCAAAATTCCTGTTTAATACCAGCCGCCTGTTTTGATTTATTCAAGAAAAAAAACATCGCCAAAACGCGTGTTTTATTTTATTTTGCGAAGCTTAGACAAAATATTTTAATGTTTTACGATCATTTTCTAAATAATTTTTCAACAATAAAAGCAAAACCGAAAAAGGGTTCATAAGTAGGAGATTTTTAACTTTAAAACAGTTTTTTCAAACCTAAAAATATTTTTAAGCGATCAAGTTTTCTAATCAAAAACACATGATTTTGCATTACTAAGTAGTGCATAACTTTGATAACAATAAATGAATTATATTATTTCCCTACATCTGCCATCATAGTTTTAATGAATTGTGTGGCTATAGTGTGGCACTTCTAAAATAAATGAATTTAAATATACTTTTACCGTCAGTTTATTCAGTGTGGACCTGCGTATGTAGTCCATTACAGTCATAAAGTAATTATTATTTAAGTAATGATACCCAGTTAAGTAGGTAGACATGCTAGTGATAGTAATCACTACTTTCATTTTTGCCTCAGTTAAATTGCACGACAGCTATCAGATAGGTATTATACAGAAACCTAAGTAGATAATATTATATGCTGTTAGGGTACCCCGATGCCGGCTTCTAAACCAACATCAGCACACCAACACGTCCCTGGCTAGCTCTCAGCGGGACAAGGGTACTCTCTATTCAGGGGAGTGGGCAGCTCAAGGCTAGGGAACTTCTCTCCATCCTTTGGTGACCCACGGGATCCTCACCGGCCAACAATCCTCCCGCCGTAGCAGAATAATAACAATGTTAAATCATTTAGACATGTATTGTAAGCTCAAACACATACATAGGTTTCTACAGTACAATTCAATTACAAGAAATGCAATTTACACAAACCTAGCTAAAGTGTTTAACTCTCTCTGACTGTCTCTCAAAACGAAACTCTCCGAGTCGTGATTTCCACGGGGGCCCTACATTTCACTGTATTACGGACAACATTTAAAGAGGAAATCAAGATACAGCTTACATGTAGGTAGGCAGGAACCTCGTCTCATGTGGCAGCTTCATCAGGCACTTTCATAGTTTAAATAGACCGAACTATGGTGCGGCAAAAGGCCAATTATACACAAAGGTACTTCAATAATACATTGCGACCCCAAATGAATTGGGTCCGCCGGCTTAAAGTGCGCCGCTAGCGTGTCCGTTCACCAAGGCACTCAGATTGCTTCTGTGGGCGAGCGCAGCGGGCAGCGGAGTCGCCGGGCAAGCGGGGCGGTAAGGAGAGGCAGACAGGATACGGGGCGGGGGGGGGCGGCGGCCAGCTGTGGGCTTGTGCTGCGTTCTCGAACCTACTCGCTTCAAGGGCGTATCGTAACACTTCCCCCCGCGCTCGGAAAAAAAGCGACGTGGCAATGGAGCTGTAGGATAAAAAATCCTCTTAAACTTCCATAGGGGTTTTTGAGAGATTCGTTGCTTGAGAGATGCCTAGCTAGAACATGCAATTTATGTTATAGTTTAGGTTACAATGTTTGTAGGGAATGGGTGAGGGGTACATACAATGTTTTGGAGAGGAACAGTTTTGGTGAAAGTACATGGTGTGAAACAACATACAAGATTATGCAATTGAAAGATGACAATACATGGTTATGCAATTGAACAAAATAACAATACATGGTTATGCAATTGAAAAATAACAATACATGGTTATGCAATTGAAGAACAAAAGAAACAACAAGAACAAAAATGCCTGTGTGATTCTAAGGTTTCATTGGTCTGGGAGCTAAGTTTGCGAAGCGTGGATTTGTTTGGTTTCGGAGAATTTCGAAGAGGAGGACGTGGTTTCACAGATTCTTAGGATTACATTATCACTGTAATCAGACCCCTTTGAGATAACACTCAGAAGTACACTTGGGCCTTAGAAAACACTTGGTTTTGTCGAAGACGTCGAAGTTCATGAAGTGGAGACTGTGGTTGCTGTGCCGCGACTATGGTTACAGAGGTCATTGAAGAGGAGAATCCAGTGTCTGCAGACATGCCAGTACGAATCCTAAGTGTTATTAAGGTAAACACGGATCGTATATAATGGTTATTGAAGCATAATGTAGCTCAACATAACTTGTATTGGTACGCATTCAGCGAATACTGGAGGTCAAGGTAATGATGGTTTACACATGACGATTTGCGTCACTGCATGACAGCGCAAGAGACGACATGGTTGGCATTGATAGCAAGAGTAAGAACAAACCTAGGAGCTAGCGTGCCCAAAAGGTGGTTCAGAGTGTCATGATGTATAGTGGGACAACTCAACTTGCTGTGGCACGACAAAACAACATACATATGGGTGGTATGGTCTGTGCTTTCAGGAACAAATGCGTAGAAAAATGGCAGCAGGAGGGACCTAGTAACCACAGCGCGTGCTGTCAGGAAGTGGAGCTCAGCTTGGCTGTTGGTGATGACATCCGCCTGGGCTTCTTTTTAATCCGGGAGAAATTATTATTAGAGCAAAATTCTTGAAGTTTACCTGCCTAGGGACCAATGAAGAAAAGGTTTGGAGAGAAACAAAATGTGTCCAGATAATGAAATAAACGAAGTTTTAATCACCGACCCAGAGAGTGACGAAGAGAGAGTTTTCTAACTAAATTGTGATTACATGAACATTTCCTTTACCAGGATGACTTGGCGTTTGCCGAGTGACAATATGTCTTGGTTAAAAAACAACCGGCCTTCCATGGCCTATGTTAACATAAAGGTGGTAACATTTTTTGTAGAATTTCAAAAAACAAGACAAAGAAGTCGTGAATGAGTCACGGTAAAAGCAGAGAAACCAATTCATGAATAAAGGTTGTCAAAAGGAGACAGACGGTACGCCAAGTGCATATCGTACATATCCAACATTCATGAATGTGTTTCGTAAAATTGAGAAAAAGAGAACAAAAGGTGAGACATATGCAGAGAGTGAGGGAGAAAGCCTGCTGATAATTGGTCAATTTACCGATTCGCACTCCCAGTGAGGGCGAATTATGGTTAACAACAGATTTTCCTCTTCATAACATATACCTGAGAACATGATGGTGAGGAGAAAGGAAAAGGAAAAGGAAAGGAGTTGAGTGACGAAACTTGCTAGAGACTGGACTAATTTCCACTTCAAACTCCATGTGAGAATGAAACATGATCAACCAGCAGATTTCCTGACTCTTTACAATTGTTAAGGATGAGGAGAAATTTGAATACACATTAACAAAGAGACTAATCTTTTGCGTGTATTGGGCAAAAGATTAGGGGTCATTTTTTTAAAAACTCCTGCGTGATTGTAAGAAAAGACAGACCCTTGCTCCAATTTCACAAACCTGGGGGTTTTCTTATCCGTTCCCCAGACAACGAGTTGGGTGGTTTTGTGCTCAATCGATTAACTCCCACAGCACTATGCCCCATAGTTAGCAGTGAAGCTACAAACTAGTCCTTTTGGGATAGTAGATACTCCTGGGCTTCTTTCCTTTTTGCAAAGAAGTAAAAAAACAGGAGGTCCACGGGCATTGGCGTTGAATGACAACAAAGGGTTGTGGACTACATTTCGTAGATCGCACACAAAAGGTTTGATATTATTTCGTTCGCACGACTCATGGTAAGTGTTTTAACGTCTCCACGTATAGTGTACAAAACATGTAAGTACATACAAGATAAAACTCAATTATAGACAGAAGTCAAGAGTTTATACAATGCCTCTTAAAGAAGATGGCAAGGCCGATATTATGTCGTTCGCACGAATCACGGTAAGTATTGTTATTACGTCTCCACGTCTCGTGTACAAGGGTTGTACACAATTATACATACAAGCGGTACTCATGACAAATTAATGACACACGACCAAAATACAAGAGCGGTACTCATGACAAATGAATGACACACGACCAAAATACAAAAGCGGTACTCATGACAAATTAATGACACACGACCAAAATACAAAAGCGGTACTCATGACAAATTAATGACACACGACCAAAATACAAGAGCGGTACTCATGACAAATGAATGACACACGACCAAAATGCAAAAGCGGTACTCATGACAAATTAATGACACACGACCAAAATAGATTGTACAGAAAGGGTGGTACTCATGACAAATATGTCACACGACCAACTCAATAACATTTAGCTATGAGCAAAAGTGATTATGACGAACTTCTCGTATCGTGGCAGGTATTTTAAGGATCCCTCCTATAACGGTGGATGTTCTAAGGATCTCTCCTATGACGGTGGGTTACGTTTAAATACAATACAATAAACGTTAACGGTGCTCGTTTTAACACATTTTATAAAGATTCGTTAGATTAACTAACTCCGTAGCCCAAGAGCGTACGACAGAGAAGATAGACAATTTGATGCTACTTCATGTGTTACAAAATACAAGGGTGATGGCAGAGTATAATTCTACTTACACCAAGTATTTAAAACAAAGACAGACCTATAATGGTTTTACATACTGTCTGTTGTGGCAACCTGCAGTGAGGAAGACCAAAGAAAAGGGACCAATTACGGTTTTACATACCCTTTGTGTAGTTACAAACATACCAGGTTATGTGCAATTTGGGTTGCAAATACTTGGTTAAATGGACACCTAAAAGTAGTGAATTCCAAAATCAGGATGACCATAAGGTTTTATTAACCTGTCTTGTAGGGTTGAAACGTGTCATATAAGACATACGTAACGTACAAGCAAAAAAAACAAAAAGGTGGCTTTGTTATAACAACCAAAGACCGGATGATTCGGTTTTACGTACTTTAGTTGAAACGAGCCAAATTGATTTATATACAGGGTTATAAAGACCAATCATTGGTTTTATAAATACAAGTTCCAAAATGGACGTGTCGATATCCAATTTGGGTACAAGAGCATGAATTTGGGTAGGACGTCATCAATTTTTTAATTTAAGAGGAAAAAATTGAAAAAAACTTATATACACGAGGGGCGACTATGTAAGTAACCACTGTTTGATTTTCATGCTAGAGATACCTCGGAAGGTTTTACAACTCATGATGAACAAGATAAAAGGAAAAATTGTAAAAAAATAGTTAACTGGTTCTGAGTCGGAATTTTAACACTTTGGAATTTACAAAACCCGACTTCTAGAACGACACGCCGATGGGCAATTGTCAACTACTTTACATGAACAAAATAAACAGGTGAAAAAGTTCCTTTCCACATGACAAAAATGCAACAAAAAATAAATAAAAAAATTACAAAATTACATGACAAGGCAGGGTATGACGTGACATGAACATTGCGTAGTGTACGTGTTGAGACAATAAATGGGCTCGCGACTTCCCAAACATTGAAACTCAAAAAGTGTCTCCGTTCCAAAGTGATCAGTTTTAGAACAGGTGAAAAAAAAAAAAAATAAAAGAAAAAAATTGCCGTGAGGGAAAGAAAAAACAGTGCAAAAACAACATTTGAAAGTAACTTCAAGGAGAGTACGCATCAATTTACAAAATAATTCACAACTTGTTTCATTTATGAAACGATGGGCATGTGATTGACACATTACACGCCTGACGTAGTAAGACTCTGTGAGCTTACAAAAAGGTGATGCATACTGGATCATTTTACGTTTGCTGAGATAGTGGGGGCAGTTTTACTTGACTCCTCACTTCCAGACTTTACAATGTCCTTGATGTGGTAATTACCAATGTGCTTTCCAGATGAGTCAGACAAGGAGTACACTAGGTCTGATATTTTCCTTAGGACTTTGGCCTTCACGAAACGTGGTGCCAGCTTAGCAGAGAAATACATGGCTCCTTGGGAAAGTGTGTTGTTCTTTCTCCAAACTATATCTCCTGTATTGAAGGTGACATGTTTTCTACGTAAGTTATATCTGTCCGCACTCTTTTGGTGAGCCAGGAGCAAAGCATCAGTGACTTCACTGTAAATGGCCGACAGTTCTTCCAAGCGATGGGCATAGTCTGCGGTAGGGTTGCTTGTGGTGGCAGATGACGTAGGAAAGTTTGTGTCCCTATGTAGAGAACCATGGACGACTTGTTGCATACCGTGTTTTAAGAAGAAAGGTGTGTAACCAGTGGCCAGGTTAACAGTGTTGTTCATAGCGGCCTGAATTTTATCTAGGTTTTTACACCAAGTGCGTTGATCTTTATCAACTAGAATAGCTAGAGCTGTGTTGATTGTTTGGTTGTAACGTTCGACAGTGTTATTTTGGGGAGTGTACAAGGTGTTATAATAAATGTCCTTGATTCCGTATTTGGCAAGAAATTCTTTGAATTCCTGGGCAATAAACTGTTTTCCGTTATCAACAATTACGGTTCTGGGTGTTCCGTAAGGTATAAAAATGTGTTTTTCCAGAAGTTTGATGATGGCGGACGCATTGGCTCTTTTTAAAGGGAAGATCCAACAGAATTTGGTGAAAACATCCACTACACTAAGTATGTGCATGTGTCCGGCATAACTTCGAGGAAAAGGTCCGACGAGGTCCATTGACAATGACTGTAGGGGTCTGTCGGCACGTTTGGGGTTACCCATTAGGCCGGCAGGTGCTGCCGTGCTATGTTTATAAGCTTTACAAGTTTCACATTTAGAGATGTAATTGCGAATTTGTTTGAAAAGACCAGGCCAGTAATACTTCAAGGAAATCTTTTTATACGTCTTGAAAGTTCCTGGGTGTATAGAGTCGGGAGCACTATGATTGTCAATTATTATTTGTTCTCTTCCTTCGAGGGGAATGACAAGTTTCCAAGAGTAATCTTCGAGGATGGATAGTGGTGCCTTGCAATTACGGTATAGTTGTCCTTCTTTTATGATAAAATTAGGAAACTTTTGTTGATTATTTTTACAACCTTCGAAGATTTTCAAGTACCATTCATCTTTTGTAGATGGAGGGGGGGCAATTGTGTCAACATTTAATGAAGCCAATTCAATTCTTGAAAGAGCGTCAGGAACAATATTGTCCGCGCCTTTACGGTGTACAACATCAAAATTGAATTGAGACAAACGGGAGGCCCAACGAGCGAGTCTACCGGAGGGATTACTTAAAGAGATCAACCATTTCAAACTACTATGGTCTGTGACTACAGTAAATTTGCTACCGTCTATGTAACCGCGGAAATGGTGAACAGAATCCAATACAGCCAGTAACTCTTTTTCGGTAATTCCGTAGTTTTTCTCGTGTTTATTTAGTGTACGGGAAAAATACGCTACAGGGTGTTCGCCATCTGGGAACTCTTGGGTTAGGACTCCACCGATTCCTACGTTGGAGGCATCCGTGTGGAGGGTAAAAGAGAGTGCAAAATCCGGGCAATTCAGAACGGGGGCTTTTTGAAGGGCATTTTTTAAAGTTGTAAACGCTTCTTCAGTTTCAGCAGACCATCGGAAGTTGCTGACACCTTTACGGGTGCCGGTAATTTTATTTAAGGGGGCTGCAATTGTGGAAAAGTCTTTGATGAATCTTCTGTAGTAACCTGCAAGTCCAAGGAAACCTTTGACTTCCTTCGCGTTTTTGGGTCGGGGAAAATTTGCCATGGCTTCCACCTTAGCGGGGTCTGTTCTTAGACCTTTTTCGTCGACAATGAATCCCAAATAACGTAAACGGGACTTACAGAATTCAGACTTCTTCAAGTTGATGGTTAAACCAGCGAACTTGAGTTGTTGAAAAACCTTTTCCAACATTAATAGGTGTTTTTCAAAGGTGTCGCTGACGATGATGAGGTCGTCAAGGTAACAAAACAGGCTGTTATCGACTTCAGGACCGAAGAGTTTGTCCATCAGTCTTTGTAATTCGGCGGGGCTGTTCTTTAGACCAAAGGGTAATCTTTTAAAATGGAACATTCCCCTACCAGGTACAACGAAAGCAGTTTTTTCACACGATTCTGCGTCCAAAGGTATTTGCCAAAAAGCTTTGCTTAGGTCAACAGAGGAGATGAACTTGGCGTTGCGCAGTTGGTCTAAGGTCGCGTGGACGTAAGGTAAGGGGTATGCGTCAGCTTCCGTACAAGAATTTAAACGTCTACTGTCAAGACAGAAACGTGCGGAGCCATCTTTTTTAGAAACCAAAAGAGTTGGGTTGGTCCATGCACTTCTGCTGGGAACCACCACACCCATTTTTAACATTTCGTCAAGTTCTTTTTCCAAAAGTTTAAGCTTTTGGGGGGCTAAGTTGTAATAACGTTGCTTTATGGGTGGGCCATTGGTTTTAATGTGGTGTTCTACCAAATTTGTCAAACCCAATCCACATTTTTCGAAAGATATTGATTCGAATTTATTGACCATTTCCTTTAGTTGGAGAGCTTGGTCCGTGCTTAAATTTTCGTGAGGTATTATTGTGCGGATCTCACTAATTTGAGCAGCAGTGGAGGTTTCGCCAAGAGTATTAAATACTTGGGGAGCAACGTTAAAAGCCTTCCAGAAGTCAACGCCAAGGATGAAATTCTGGGATATAGAGGGCACTATTAGAAAATTGATTGTAATTATTTTATTGTTACAATTAATTGGCAGTGCAAGGGTACCGATGACCGGCTGGGAAACATTATCCGCAGTCGTCAGGTGTGTTGTTTGTGGCGAAATTTTAAAATCACTGTTAACAAAAGGCAGGTGAGCATTGTTGCCAAGACAGCTGACAGATGCACCGCTATCAAGTAATCCGGAAAAGGGGACATTGTTAACAGAGAAAAGAGCATAGGGTCTCCCATCTTTAGCTTGTTTGCAACAAACCGAGGAAACATTTAAGGTCTGGTTAAAATACTTAATGTGTGATAACCAATCAGTCCATTCTTTAGACCTTGGTTCAGAATGGGTACCTGAGAGGTTATTATTTAGTTTTTTGGCCTCTTCATGTAGAAATTTGGTGGGGGCTTGGAGAAATCCACCTGAGGTCTGACATCGCTTGGGTTTTGTAACCTTTCTGCATTGTGCCTTGATCTCTTGAAAATGTTGCGCAGTTCGTCGCGTGGAGGAGAGCGGTCCCTAGAGTGGTGTCTCTTGGAGGTTCGGGGTTCCTTGGATTCCAGAAGTCTTGCTTGCTTGAAACAAGTAGCGGCTAGGTGGCCTACTTTTTTGCAAAAGGAGCACACTTTTTTGTTGTCAAATTCTGGCTTTAAACCAGACGAACGGCTTGGCACAACCACATTATTTGACACATTCTTTATGTTTTTCCTATCTTGGTATGATTCCAGGAGGAGGCAGACTTCGTTTAGCTGGGCCAGGGATGCAATTTTCTGTGAGGTGATGATGTTCTCGTATTTGCTTAAAAGGCCATCAGTTATGACTGGTAATAGTTCAGCTTCCGGAACAGGATGTGAAAGCTTGATGTTGATGGATTCAGCCCTTTCTATGAATGTAGCCACAGGTTCATCTACTAGTTGTTTAATAGATAGTAGAGATAGTTTGATCCGGTGCTGGGCCTCCTTTTTTCCAAAGCTAGAGATTAGGGCAGCTCTGAGTTTATTCCAATCTTTGCATTTAGTCTTTTGGATGCGGTGCCACGGAATTAATTCTGGGGAGATGAGTTCTATAAAGTTTCTCCGTAGAATCTCGAATGGGATATTTTTGATTGTAGCCGTTTCTTCAATACGGTCAATGAAATCCAGCACATCGGAGACGCCATTATATTTGACTTTCCAAGAGGATAAATCGTAAGTTTTATCTTGTGTCAAGATGGGTGCGACGTCCTGTTTTATCATTACATGCGGCGTAGGTTCTTTGTCAAGATTATCCAAAACTTGCGTAGCCGAACATGAATTATTTTCGTTGGAGGGGGCGAGGTTTATTCTCCTAATGTACTTTTTGTTGAATAAAAGTGCATATGCCTTCAATGTAGATTTAGATTTGCTTGATGGCGAGAGTCCTCTATCCCTTAAAGCAGCTTGTAAGTGGGCTTTGGATAAACTATGCACATTGGGAATGGTACCCAAGTTGGATGATGTAATAGTTTGCTTGTCCTCCATTGTGAGTTTCCTGGGTGGTGGGGAAAAGAAAAAAAAATTGGCCAGGGGTTTCCTTTAGAAAGCGCAAAAATTAATTTTTGTGAGGCACTTTTCACTTGGTGATCACTGTTGGCACTTCCAAATGTGTTTTGTATACATGACACCAGAATTCTTGTCAAAGAGGGGCAGGCGAGAAAAAATTTTGCGTGGAAAGACCTTAGTGGTAAAGGTTTTTGTATTTTACTGACCACTTTTGAGAAAACTGTGAAATTCACAAGTATTTATTTATTTTAGAAAAATTTTTCCAGGACTGACCTTTAGAAAACAGGTCTTTTATTTTCACAAAAACACTTTACACTGAGAAAGGCACTAAAGTTCACAAAAGGCACATTTCTGGCAAATAAAGGACAAACTTCCGGATGAAAATGACTGAATATGGGGTTTATTGCATCCAACCATATTAAAATTATTTTATTTATTCATGGGATCAGTCATTGGTTTTATTATTATTCCACTTTTCACTTATGTAAGGAAAAAAAACACAATTCACTTTCACTTATGCTGAAAAAAAAAACAGTACCTATAATGTACAATGGGGAAAGAAAGTCATTATTTTGTCCATTTGGAGAAACATTAAATTGTACTAATTTGACAGACACAAGTGGGCCAATTGGTATATTGTGCAGAAATAATAAAAATACGTAAGTCCGAAATTTTCATTAAGGAATTCGCAAAATAACTGGGGTTCCAGAATCAAATTCATAATGATGATTTCCGTTGGTAACCCAGTTCAGTCATAAAAAACGGTTTGGATTTAAAACGCAGCCTAGCAACAGTCGGTTGGGGTATCGGCGGGAACAAGGCATTTGCGCGCAATCCGGACTATCGCTTGGAACAAAAGCCGTTGGATTTTGGGCGGGAATAACTGTTGCTAACGCGCCCGCCGTTTGGAGACGCGTGCGCAATCAGACTCGTGGCGCTTCGGGCACTTCAAAATGGCCGTTTCAAATGCGATGCAATTTCATAATTCCAGTCAGATCTGTTATGGATCTGATTTACATATTGGTTTCTGTGGTTTTTTCACAGGATTTACTGTAGAATAACAAGGCATAATTAATGTTTTACAAAATAGTTGTTGTGCGGGAAGGACTTTGACAGAGGAAGGTCCCGCAAAGTGATCGGGGTAGAGAAAAAAATTCCAGCCCCACGATCGGGCGCCAATTGTTAGGGTACCCCGATGCCGGCTTCTAAACCAACATCAGCACACCAACACGTCCCTGGCTAGCTCTCAGCGGGACAAGGGTACTCTCTATTCAGGGGAGTGGGCAGCTCAAGGCTAGGGAACTTCTCTCCATCCTTTGGTGACCCACGGGATCCTCACCGGCCAACAATCCTCCCGCCGTAGCAGAATAATAACAATGTTAAATCATTTAGACATGTATTGTAAGCTCAAACACATACATAGGTTTCTACAGTACAATTCAATTACAAGAAATGCAATTTACACAAACCTAGCTAAAGTGTTTAACTCTCTCTGACTGTCTCTCAAAACGAAACTCTCCGAGTCGTGATTTCCACGGGGGCCCTACATTTCACTGTATTACGGACAACATTTAAAGAGGAAATCAAGATACAGCTTACATGTAGGTAGGCAGGAACCTCGTCTCATGTGGCAGCTTCATCAGGCACTTTCATAGTTTAAATAGACCGAACTATGGTGCGGCAAAAGGCCAATTATACACAAAGGTACTTCAATAATACATTGCGACCCCAAATGAATTGGGTCCGCCGGCTTAAAGTGCGCCGCTAGCGTGTCCGTTCACCAAGGCACTCAGATTGCTTCTGTGGGCGAGCGCAGCGGGCAGCGGAGTCGCCGGGCAAGCGGGGCGGTAAGGAGAGGCAGACAGGATACGGGGCGGGGGGGGGCGGCGGCCAGCTGTGGGCTTGTGCTGCGTTCTCGAACCTACTCGCTTCAAGGGCGTATCGTAACAATGCATTGTACGTGAGATTGATTACCTACGTGTACCTTTAAATATATAATTATAGTATCCACATATAATAATTTCTAATCATTTACTTTCCCAGATCATGTAGGTACCTACTGTTGCTTTTTTTCGTATTTATTATTAGTTACTCTAATAAAACACACACATATATAATTATCGGCTGTATACGAACTTAATAATATCCGACACGATACGAAGCGTGAATTAGAAGGTTTGCGTGTATCTATATATTTAAACTCGTTAATAGGTTCTGATTGTTACATTTAAAATACAAAACATTAAAAAGGAATCGATTTTTTTTATCATCTCACGCAGTACGGTGGTGTGACTTGTGTGCGTGATCTCAGTTTTGTAAATTATACGAATATAAAAAATAATAATAATATAAAAAAAATAATTGGATAATGATATATTGTACCCATAATTTAATTTAATTTACCCTTACTTTAACTGTAATATTTAATATTAAAAAAAAGGTATTGATATATTGAATATTTAAAAAAAAAAGTATTGACCTTGTATAACTATTTTTTTCCTAAATTAAGAACCTATGTCAATTAATATTTGTATTTATCTCATAAGTTCTTTGAATATTGTTTAAACACTTAATTAGAACATTATTATTATTTTATTTTTTGCGTGTGTATAAATACTCCTCCCATAAACACGAGCTCCTAGAGCTCAATTTATGGAGTAGTAGAATAAAAAAAAAGTTGTTGTATAATCCTTGCATATGTTATCATTTTTTTAATGTAAAAACTAAATGTCTTGAAATAAAAAATAAATAAATAAAATAACCAATTGATGTTTTCCGAACATTCTTCAACTTACCTAGACGAAAAACACGCATACGATTTATTTTCCTATTTATTGATGTTATTCCACCATTTATAACGAATTTAAATCTATTAATCATCGATTTTATATCGATATATATTTAGCAGATTTAGCAGGGTGCCACGTCAAATAGTAAATTTTCGTGAACGTGTTTATTTATACGTTTGTTTTTTTTTATACATGTAGATTTATGATAAATCCCAAAGCTTATTGAATTCCAATTTAAGTCGAAAAAATTTAAGTTGTTAGTTATTTTATTAGTTATTAGCTTAAGACAGGATACTTGAGATTTACTGCATTTAGTATCGCACATGCACATACGTTCGCTCGTCGGACAAGCTGTCACCGGGTGTCATTAACACGTCGATATGGTTTTTTTGTGAAGAAATGTTTTGTTTTTGAAAGGTGCATAAATCATTCTGGAGCAAAAATAAATTCGAAGGCGTTCCTTTCCATTCGTAAATATAAACAAATCGCTTATTATTTAAAAAAATATAATTATTCAACGGTTTCGGCTACCCGAAATCGGTAAATGTCAAATTAAAATAGAGGGAGACAGGGAGCGGAAGGGATTTTTCGCTTGGTACTAAAATCAAGAGATGCGCACCCGTTGTGTTGATTTTAATACGCAAATACCTGCACATATCTTTTTGAATTGCGATCCTCTTCTTATTCGTTTCGTTTTAGCTATGACAGAAAAATCAAGATCGTACTATATTTTCAGTTCGATTTGTAAATATAACTATAATCTGTCTTTGTATTTACTTAGTCTATGATTATTAGTTCCTTATTCAACGTGTGAATGAAAAGGTGACCGGCCAACTCAGAATGAAACCAACTCAGAACCACCACCACCTCAGAAAGGTCATTAAGAGTGATGAAAAAAAAATATATAAAAAAAAATGGTTAAATAGGTTAAGTTAGGTTAAGGTTACCGGCTATTTTAAAAATATTTTTTGATAGCTTTTAATGACCTTTCTGAGATGGTTCCGAGTTGGTTTCATTCTGAGTTGGCATGGAACCGAATGAAATATTATGCTTCACCGCAACGACATAAATCAGTTCAAGTTTGGAGAGATTTTACTAATGGACATACGAACATGATCCGATTCAACTAATGTTAGTTATGCTTCACTGTGACGTTTTTACCTGAAGCATTACGTTACATTGAAGTCACAACAATATTGGCTTTATAATAGGCCACACGTGAACTTGACAAACAACCAGAAGAAACAACAATGTAAATCTATAACACCAGTGCATTGCATTTCGCGTGGCGGTGGGTTTGATTGATGTAAATAAAATGAATTGAACATGACAAACTCACGCAACGAAGGTCGACCACCACATCAAAAGGCTAGCAAAATCCTTGCTGTGAGGGCATAAAGGTACAACATGTCACCAAAATGGTATTTATAGTTCTACAGGTGGTTAATCTCACCTTACTTCGATAATTTTAATAGATTTTCATGCGTGAATCATTTTCATAGATGAAAATAATTAACTCTTACTAACCTAATCTATTTTTATACTATTACAGGAGTAGATATTTGCATGGAATTTTTATTTTATTACTTTTGAAACGAAAAATTTCTTTAGCACCGTTGTGATTTGAAACTCGGTGAAACGATAAATAGCAACACTAAAAAGAGACGAACACATACATATATGTAGGATAGGATTTGGCCTGCGAGAGAATGAGATCGTATAATCGGTCTCCTCTTTGTTCGGTGCTTCGTAGCCTCCCCACTCTTGTCTACTTTAGTTTTCTGAAGGATTCACTTTTGCCGCGTGATTTGCCGCACACTCTGATTTTTTTTCATTGGATTCTCATTGTACTTCTTAATGTATCGCATTAGCTGAGTGAGAAGTACAGTTAATTTAACTGTGTTATTTTTTCATTGGATTCTCATTGTACTTCTTAATGTATCGCATTAGCTGAGTGAGAAGTACAGTTAATTTAACTCTGATTTTTTTTCATTGGATTCTCATTGTACTTCTTAATGTATCGCATTAGCTGAGTGAGAAGTACAGTTAATTTAACTGTGTTATTTTTGTGTATTAATGTATACTTTTTTGTTCCTACCTTAAAATTAGATCCACATTGGCTATGATGTGAGGTTTCACGGCCAAAAATATTATCGTGATTTATTTTTGGGGCATTATGCCGTGTTACGCCATCTCCTTATTTAGTCAACCTTTACAACTACATTCATTATAATAATTTCCTACGTACTACAGATATCCGTCAGTGTGCACTGTATAGGTACTTATGATTTCATGTATCATTTTTTATGTAAAACCTTTTTTGGCGAATAAATAAATAAATAATAACCCCAAGGTTTCGATTAAATCATGCACACTTTTATCCCCGATAAACAGGCAATGTATTGTTTTAAGAAATCGATTAAAAAACAATGCAGGTTACACCCCTAGCACGATATTCAATTATTTAAATATTGATGTCATTATTCATTTCTGTATCGCTTTGGCGGTTCGAATAGTAAAATGTATTATTGTGGTCCATTTGAAGGCCATGGAGATATAATCGGAGTTCCACCGACATAATAATATTGCATACAAGCCTAACGGCCCCATATTCTTTGTTCATTACCCTAAAATGGGGTGACTTTGCTCAATTTTGAACTTTGAAACTAAATTACTTTTTTAAAATCATCTGTGTTGGTAAATTTTATATCATATTTTGTATGCTTGCTGAAACTTTCGAAATACATATACGTTAAAAACAAACTTGTCTGTTTTTGGGGAGTAAAAAAAATGGCCATCAAGTCACCTTTAAGAGAGGGGAATTTTTGATAAACTAATTTCATAATATTACAAAAAACGTCCTATCCCAAAAATATATTATAATAAAATGCAAATTTGAATATAAAGTATGCAATTATATATTATATCTTTAAATATACTCTATACCTATGTACTTTACAATACAAATGCCATGAAACTATCGTTGAGAAATTTATAATTTTTTTTCAAATTTTTTCAGTCCGAAAATAACTAAAAACATATGTGCAGTTCACAGTGCAAGTGAAACCTTCCGAAAACTTAACTTCGAGAGAATGAGACGAATGCAGAGTATCGGGAGAAGGATAATTGTAGGGTATATTTATTATAATATTGTTACCAAGTTTTAAAATTATATTAGATTTTATTCTACAAAGCACCGCACAAAGTGGAGGCTGGTAGGCTACGAAGCACCACCCAAAGAGGACACCGTTTAGTCTATCTCATTCTTTCGCAGGCTAAATCCTATAGATGTATGTGTTTTTCTCTTTTTAGTATCGCTATTTTTAGTTTCATCGAGTTTCTAATCATAAAGGTGCTAAAGAAGTGTTCACTTTAAAAAAACAGCTACAGAATTAAACCATCAATATGTTTGAATATAACTGCAGATCAACTAATTTGAAACTTATTTTCGAAGCATCATTGCATCAACGTTGCCCGAAAATATATTAGAAATAATGTAGTCATTTCTGACAGGTAGCGAGAAAATGCGATGAACTAAGTCACCCCCAGATTCAAAAGTCGCCCCATACTACGGTACTCATGGTGGTTCCTCTTCAACTAATCAGCATGAAATAACACAAATCCGGTCACGTTCCTAACAAATAATATAATGTTAATAAAATTTTGATAATTTCAATGGAATTAATAAAAAAAATTGAACAGGTGTTGTCTTGTTTTCGTGTATTTTTTTCTTTAACCTATTACGTTTTTTTAAAGTAGGTTCTAGGTTTCACATTATAATATTCCCATAACTTTTATTCGTTGTCTAAGCATATAAAAACATTGGTGTCATCACTCAAAATGATCATTCAAACAAATTTTGAATGCAAACATATAAATGTTTTCAAAATTGTTCACCTTACGTTTTTTCTAAAAAAAAATTACTGATAACAGAAAAAATAAAAAACACACATATATTTTATTAGGCAATGTATTATAAACATTATCGTCAGCTCACTTTTTTATCGTTTCATGTAAAAATAATTTTTAAAAAATTCCAAAAGTTTCATACGTTTTTTCAATTTGCAGTCAGAAAATTTGGTTTCGTAAAGGTATAAATTTTAATTATTATGTGTTTAACTTTTAGATTTGAATATAAGGCGATTTTCTCTTTCTAACACTGTTTAGTTCATAGTTCTAACCATGATAGTAATGGAGTCACAACGATTTCTATAATTAGCCTAAGGGGTTACCTACATTTTTGGGGAAACAAAACAAACAAAAAACAAGTGGAATACCATAGTAATCTGGATTAACAATATAAAACGTTTTGGTTTATATTTATCCAATTAACTATTCATTATATAGCTTAAATTTAAACGCGAATAACAAATTAATATACAATTTTATGCAAGTGTTCAGTCACAAAGATGTATAACTTTCATTTATGTGCGATTGCTTTAAATGGCCATAGATATTTTTATTCTTTAATAGCAATACAACATGTGGCCTTGTTATTTATTATCCATCGCTTCCTCCACGTCTGAGACTTGAGATCTCTTCAAATATTGTACCTACTAATAAAATATTAGATGTTTCCGAATTAAATACAACACGTTGATTACACACATATACAGTGTTGATATTTTATAAAACATTTCTCACAATTTGTCAAGAGTTGTGTATTTTACATCTCCTTGGGAAATTCTGAATAAATATTTATATTTCCTATGTACCTATTGCCAATATTTAAATTGAGTATTGAGTACCTACTCACTTCTAAAGAGTAGTAAATAATAATCGCATCTCAGTGCATTCGGTGATTATTCAACTCAAATTTGCAACATGACATTTTCACCGATGTATGATATCTATATATTTTATATTTCCTACATACATAATATTAAGAATCATAAGTGCCGATTCAAGTATTATTACACATTTTTCTATCAATAATTAATATATGCCAAGTAATTAATTTCAAGTGTAGTTACATCATAATTTCTACTTAGTGACGATTATTATACTTTCCAATGTCGCAGAGTTAATTTTCTCAATAAAGTTTTTTTTTAAATGTGTTCAATTCATAACACATTGATCTACATTCTGCATTATTCAAGATGTATCCACCTGTAGATATTTTCTTCATTCTAAAATTGATCGATCAGTGACTTCTGAAAACGCCTTTCCTATATATGTATATATGTAAAATATATTTAATTGGGACTGTTTGTGGCAACAAAGCTGGTTGGTTGTCTGCTTGAATTGAATGATGACCTAAAAATCGAGTCCTCCATCTATTATCTGGATTCGTGAGAAAATGCTTTTTTAACTTATCTAAGATGTCTCGAAGCCCTTCTCCTCGTCACGAAGTTAATTCTTCTCCATCATTACCTCGCATGCCCCATTCCTATAGCCTATAGCTTATGGCCCTATAATACAGCCTATTATAGGTACTGCACTATGTAAGTCTCTATACTGCACCAGTACCTACACAGTGCACATAGTATGATAGTACTGTATGCAGGGCCTACACAATACATTCCTTCGTTGATCATTGATCATGATTTGAAGATATTCAGAAATCATCCGATTCTTCTTTTTCAAAAATCTAGACGAGTATTTTCAAGCGATAGGGACAACACATGAACGCCAAAAAAATAATTAAAATTAATGCATTCCTGAGAATCAATAATATCAATTCATTGATTTAAAACGCAGTTTTAGCCGATTGGTTTAGCTTATACCCAAACATGATCAAAGCTATAATAAATTATACCTGGTCATTCACTAAAAAACAACGAATATTAAAAACAATTCGTTGTTTCAAAGACTTCCCTGAGTTCACACAATATTATAATAATAAATAAATAATTACATACTTGCATCTAAATAGTAAATAGAATCCTTGACCCCATTTTGAATTATAATTGAATACGCGAGAGAATCATACATGCACGCCATTAGCCATTAGCCATTGGTGTGGTTGTTAATATCATAAATTTGGTGTAATATCGAAGTTCATTGTTAACAAGGTTGTCCTTGAAGTTGTAAACGTTTCGGGTAGAATCCATCTATCGCAGCAGCCGGTGAATCCGGCAGAGGTCGTGAGTAAAGAGGCAAATCTCGTGAGAAATCTAACATACTTCTCCGGAACATCATCTCCGTAATCAAACGTAATAGTGATTGTTGCGTTTATGCCTGTCATAACCTTCATTGATCATTACTTAATACTACTTGTGGCTCGCGGGTCGCCAGGCTGGTGGAATTCACTAAACAATAGCTCCTTTGTATTCGGGAGGCTTTAGAATAGCGGAATTTAAAAGCTTTTTAATAGTAAACTACGAACAACATGAGTACAATACAATAATGCTATTAATGCTGGCATTACGTAATAATTGAACTACCGTTTGGTATTTCAACAATAATAAGTCAAGATTAAGTATTTTATTTTATTTGTTATTTTATTTATTTGCATCATACACAGTCTGGTTTAAATCACGTATGACAGTATTAGGAATAACGACATTAAAATTTAAAAAATATTTCTGATAAAGTGCGCCTAATGGTGTATTTTTTATTTCCTGCTTCCCTTGTCTGCATGCTACCTCATTTCCTAAGCCACTTTGGAGGGACCTCAGTATCATTATGCTAATTTGTTATCTCCAACTGCTTCTAACCTAAATTAATATGCAAGTAGAATTTTTGTATTAAAAATAATGAAACACGTTTTACAACATACAACTTACTATAGATGGTAACACGACTTGTTAAGCGAAGTAATAAAAATGGTTTTAATTGTGATTTCTCAATATCAGTGAAAACCAGACTAAGCAGAACTGGCGCACTCACTCTCGTAAAAACGAGTAAGAAAGAAAACTCTACACTCTTATTTAAATCGGAAACTATTCAGAATTAGCAGCCTCGGTGGACCAACGGTCTTTTGAGCCTTCCTGTCTTGTGAAATAACCAATCATTAATTTATTTTGTTAATGTGGAAAATTTGATTCCTTGTCAACTCAGAATCAGGTCAAGTCAACACCTCTTCGAAAAGTCATTAAAAGCTATGAAAAAAATAATTTAAAAATAGCCCATTACCCTAACTAACGTAACCTATTTAACTATTTTTTTTTCATCACTTTTAATTACTTTTCAAAGGAGGTTCTGAGTTGATTCATTCTGAGTTGTCCGGTCACGGGAAAATTTATATGAAAAAGTCTCAACCCGCCCTAATACTAAGTGGTTACTTGTAGATTAAGATTATCCACAATTGCGTGTTTCTTCTTCGAAACATTGCGAATGCATCGAAAATCCTTGTAACATTTAAATCGTTAGAAATATTTGCCTGCTTACTCATTTAATTACCTACGTACTCGTACATCCAACACCTTACTGCTAACAAAGAGGCCGCGTTTCATTGAATTATTCGCGAAAAGTACTTATTGGATATTATTGGTATGTTAATTTAATGATCAAGTATTAATATAGCAGAGTTTCGGCACCAGACTTGGTAATTGCGTCCCAAGACTCCACATTGCGGCCACATGCTGGGAAGGATTATTGCGGATAAAGAGAGTTATTCGCGTGTAACTGCCTAACATTTATTTTACCGGATGGCTGTCGGATTCAAACATTTCTTTTGCATTCCTGCGTCTGTGAAATGTAAAGCACTGAATGGTTTGGAAGTTAGAACAATACCCGAACATGGGGCTACTCGCGTCTCGCCTACTATCGTATACTCCCTCGGGGGCTGATTGTTCGTTGTGAGCATTATGGTTTACGGCAGGAATGTTTGGAGGCGCCATATGTAATAATGCTCACGATAAAGATGAGCTTTCCTAAAGTCTCGGGAACATGTCATGTAACAAATACTTTTAGCTAAAGATTTGTCTTTGTTTCGGCTGTGTTTACTTATCTTAAAGTCGGAAATGGCGTTCAGGCTATAACAACTTTATCAGCGTCAATGGAGCCAACAAGGCGAGGCTGTAAATAATAAGCCAAGGTAAGATAATCGTTGGACAAAAAAAAACATGCAATATTAGTCTGGCGCTTTTGTCCCTTTTGTCTCCGAGTGCCTCCGTCCATACTTGTCTCTGCATTATTTGATAACTAAATATCTCAAATAATTATACGCTATTTTATTAAGTCGTCCGTGGCTCAAATCAGTATTTTCTGTGTCAACCTGCTTTAATTTGTATTTTTTTTATGTTGAAATAGACTATCTTCACTTACCTGCAGTAGATTTTTTAAACGAAGGGACAGACTGGATGGTTCGAAAAGGAAAACCCATTTGCAATTTGCAGTATTACCTAGGTTAAATCAGGTATGCGTTTTTTTAAATTGCGACAGCTTTATTAATTTGCTTAGACCCTAGTGCTACAAAGTGTACAGGAGGTTTATTGTTCCTTATTGCTTATTTTAACATGAACACAAATTCGGTTTAATAAAACAGTTTACTTAAAAATATGGCCGTATAGTTAAAAGGGATTGGCACAGTCATTTGTACAGGCAGAATAAACCTACACGGAAGAACGTGGATATTCACGATGAGCATAATAAAACTAACCGGTTTTTGGAATCTTCCTATAGCGAGCATATCCTTGAGATTTTAATTTGAGGACATCGAGGGAATTTTTTGTTTTCTTTTATCTTCGCGGGTCGACTACAATATCTGCTGAAACCGCGGGGAACTTAAAACCTTCCAACTTAACTTCATAAGTGAAGTGTTTGGATATTAGGTAGTAGTAGGCGACTCCACGCTTTAAATAATAGATTAGATGGTTCCCCAAGTTTAGTATCGCCCTTCCAGTAAGTCCTCTAACAAACGCAACTAATGATCAGGATGGTAATCGCCTGAGCCTCGCCATGAATTATAATTATCTTTAACGAAATATTTCTGATAGCCGTGAATTAAAATGGCCGCTGAATAAGTTTTAATGGCTCCAAGGGTTCTGTGTGGATAATAAAAGCGACGCCATGATTGGGGAGTGCAGCTTGGCCCGTAATCAAATTATTTCTATTAGTAGGTTGGGTGGGTGTGTGGCAAGCAAACTCGCACAGAGAGGTTATTGTTGGAGATTCGACGATGATGAGCGCTTATGGTGATGGCACCATATACCTCACCCTGCGGTATATGGTGATATGGAATACAATAATTCATAATGCATTACCTCCTACGAATTAAGTTTAAACGTATTTCAATAATGAGCGTGTAATATAAACATGACTATTTATAAGCGTATACCACCAGGAGCGCGATGCACTACTTTTAGCCTCGCATCGAGTGGGTCCGGATTCAGATTAGAATGCTGTGTTCTGTCTGTACAATATTGTATATACTAATACTGGACAGTGGACAGTCAGCCGTATCAGTCTACTATCCAGATTGTATCAAGTGTTTGAACAATAAACTCACGCGTGTTTCTATCTGTTTCATTGGTGTTATTTATTGTATTACGACTCACTGTCGTTGGGTAATAGAGAAAACCGACTTGGAAATGCATTTCAACTTGACTTTTAAGGTCGTTAGAATAAAGAACTTAAGAGGCGGTTCTCCGAATTTCAACCGATTTCTTGCAAACTTCCCTTAAACATTTGAAGTTTTTAAGCTATTAAAAAAATATATGTTATTTTTGAAGATAATATCTAGACATTTATCGCGCCGAAACGCAAATTATATAAAATTCCTTCGATAGAAAAAAATCACAAAGTATGCTCCAAAAATTATTATAAACACGTTTGTTTCAGTTATTTTACAAGTTATATGTATGAAAAAATTCACAGCGTTTGTTTAAATGCTGTTTAAGACAATTATCGCGATATTTTCGCTCTATTTTTAACGAGTCGGGTTTTATTAAAGATTTTCATGATTTTTGCATCAATTTTATCGTTGTAAATATGTTAGCGTGCTCTTCTAACATTCGTAATTTCATATCTCTCCATCTTCTTCTTTTTGGGGCCGGGAACTGAGCCTTAAGGGGAAAATATTATGACTTTAAAAATATTAATTAGTTCATATAAGTAGATTAACAAACGCTGATTCTGAAAATATACGTTTTATGATACAAAAATAAATCATTATTAAAAATATCATATTAGAATAAGTTAACAATTATAATCTAAACGAAAATATGAAAGAGAACAAGACACAGAAAAAAGACAATGGTCGTAACTGGGACACGAACCCAGACCTCTCCGTCTAACCGGGACGAGCGCGTTAACCAATTTCAATAAATAACTAATAACCTTCAAAAAGTATAAAAAGAAAGTTTTTCTTATAAAAAAAATCATTAAAAACTTAAAGCCTTTAACCTGACTTACTCACGGGTCAGTTAGCCGCGCGTACCTATATGTTGCACCGCGATGATTCGCACACGTACCACTACGGTATCACTACGGTATGCATATAATTTCAAAAGTGTGCATTTTTAAAATTATTTATTTATTTTGGGATTTGTTGATTTCGTACCATCCGAGAGGGAATAGCTGACAAAATCGATGTACCTACGCACCTAACGCATGACATCACGCGCACCCTGCCAGATTTCGAGCGTTTTGGCCATGGAGCAATTTGGCGGTTTTAGAAGGTGGAATATTCATGAATTTAGTTTTTTTTTAATTACTGTAACTCATTGTAACACTAAAATGTTCGTTAAGAATTATATGTTTGTATTTATACTATTATCAGTATAACTACATCAGGAAGGAGAGGGATACCAAGTTCAACCGTTCAGCTGTTGAATCATGAATCAAACCATCAACGTTTAAATAATATGATAGGTGATGGAAATCTAGGAATATAATATACATTCATCAGTCTCCTCACATTCTCCTGCTTGGGGTGTAACCGTTGTAACTTATTCTGAATGAACTTCCTTGAATAATATCAATTCTATTCTACCTTCAATGCATAAATCTCTCCGGTAAAAACCCTTTAACTTTTAATAACCAAGCCGGCGCGGCGTGGAGCGTTTATTTATTGCGTATCTGATGCTCCTCGGCGTAGGTATGGAGGGCTTTTTCGTCTATTTTTGTTTATCTCTAAGAGGCTTCTGTAATACTTAAACACAAGTGCCTACCTAAATGCTGAAGCGATAACATTTTAAATCTGTTTCTCAATTTATTTTGCCACGCGATAAGTCGCTGGTGTAATAAAATGATTATCCGAAAAATACCTATCATAATTTTATCAAAAGTTCTACTAATTTCATGTTTTTATTGCGTCATTGTCTGTCTTAACCATTGTATGCATCATGCTGTATAATCTCTAGCAATTATCACTCAAATGCTAGTGATTCAAACGAATGAGTCCTTTAACAACTAAAGAATCCCTGAAATTGTAACCATTGCGTGACGCATGTCCAGGACAACTCGTCATGCCTCAATGACCCAAAACATTCTTGGATTGTAAATCAAATATTAGTCATTAATATCTGACGGGACGTCCAGATTCCCGTCAGAGATACAATCGGGAATAAAAGAGGGGTACGTTATGGGAATAAAAGAGTACCTACCTAAAGTATGCGTAGGTACTAATAATGACTGGGTTTGGGCCGGTCGCGGTCGCCGGTCACGACCCGGGCTGGAGCCGAAGTCAGTACTGAAATCGTAAAGGTATGTTTTTATTCCCGAAGCTTTGTGATGACGATTTTATGGTCCGGCCCCTGCAGGGGATAGGAGGGACTAGAGAGAGGATACACACGGACCGTTGACCACTTGGTAGGTACTGAACTCAGTACTTACCTACATTTCTCATTAATCCTGATTCGGGGAAGTTCATCGCCTCTTCTGCCGGACGGAAACATTAGAAAAATGATCGCTATTGAACAGCGCTAGCCGAATTTTAATCACAATAATTTGTGTTATAATAATAATAATAATAATAATATTTTATTCGAAGATATGCGGAGGATTGTGCAATCCCTCACGACCCATATAGTTAGTTATACATATATACCTATAAAGTAATGAAACAAGTAGAATAGATAAAAATATAATCAAAATATTAAGTAAAACAAAGAAAATAAAAATAAATAATCAATTATGTAGGGCGTGGTCTTAGTGAGCTCGGGCCCAGCGCTCACTCAGGAGGGGCGCTTGGTGCTGGAAGGCTGCGGTCACCACTATTAACCGTATCCTGACTTCAGTGACCCGGTGCCTCATCAGGCCGGCGAATCCATTCGGTTCTAGTTCCTTAAACATTGTTTAGTTATGGTTTATCTCCAGACATGACATCAAGTGAATTGAATATTGGAGTTTTTTCATGACTAATATGTATAGTATACCTCACTAATAAAAGATAGTATTTTGAGAACAAAGTAATCCATGTGTACCGGTCAGGTCAGAGTTGTGAGACGTTCCATCATGTCTACATGCTAGTGGCGGTTGTCTAATTGTCAAATAAATGTCTAGGGACGACACAGGAAGACTATATACGTACCTACCTACCTAACTCCCAAATACATCTTTTATTAGGTTGCTATGAATACCGGCCGATTTAACTCCCACATTCCTATATTCAAAGTGTTCCAAGTCTTAACAAATCAGTGCCCCATGGTGTACTGATCGCACCTGGACAAGAGTGCTCCTTGCTGGGGTGGTACATTCGCCTCAATTTAGGGTAGTTACCCAGATCTTGTAGATTCTTCGTAAAGTCACCTCAGCCGTGTGAACTGTTAACGCGCTGCCTAGTTGCCAACAGGTGGGCACATTTACGATCCACTTTTCAGAATTGGTTGAGATTCTCCGAGAAAGTG
Organism: Limnephilus lunatus; assembly: GCA_917563855.2. Classification (NCBI taxonomy): domain Eukaryota; kingdom Metazoa; phylum Arthropoda; class Insecta; order Trichoptera; family Limnephilidae; genus Limnephilus; species Limnephilus lunatus. Next base: position 62,911,123 of record OU830597.1, on the reverse strand, counting down.
AGATCAGCAGGAACGTGTTGCAGATCTGCGCATGCTTCATGAATGGCGACTATTTGCTCGAGACAATCCCATAAAATACTGACTTCATTATCCTACCACGTCCTCGGCACTGCCCGTGGTTACCTGGGAGTAATAAACTAATTTCACAACGGTGAAAATTTTATGTTTATTGTAGTCCCATAAATCATCAGTACGTGAGTGAAGTAAATAGCAACCCTTGACAGCCCTTTACCAATAGGAATAGGCATTCCGCTGATAACTCTATTGTTACCTTTCCTCATTCTCATTAACGACGCATGTACATAACTTAGACATGTTGCAATGGAGCTCTCAGCGGCAGAATTGTTATGTTTTGGCGTCTGAAAAATATAACATTTTTATTTTTCTTCGCAGGCAACCTTTTTCCATGTCCCTTTGTTTGAATTGTCTATACTGGACTGAATGGTTGGTGATTGGTGAATGAACCATTATTATTATTATTATTTTACGGCTTTTTAGGCATTTACAATTTTAGGCAATTGCAATTGGAATTACAAGGTTCATTGCCCTTTACGTCGATCATTGTAAATCAAAATTTAAACTGCTGGGATTAAAAACTCTCCTAGGCCTATGATCTATTATTATAGTGCACAAATTAATTCTATTGTGTTAAATTTTACGTACCTACTTAGATAAAATCTATTCATATTTCAAAAATATTTTTATATAAAAAAACTGTTTTTTTACCAACATAGTTATAATATATTTTTTATGCGAATACCTCATAAGAGTCCCAACATGGAGGCAGTGGGACCATGGCAACCCAGATTGGGGAATCTTGTATGGTTGAAGTTAGTAGAGAGTTGAAGGAAATAGGTAAGAGGAAAGTGGTTGCTTGAAATGTCTTCATCCGTATCTAGCGACTAGATCTGAATAGACAAATTATTCCCAACCTTCCTCTTCCCCATCTTCCTCCAGTTTCTGCAGATACCTCCTTTCCTCACAATATACGCCAATTTGGGAATGCCATTGACCCAATTGACATGCATTCCGTATTTTTGTGTCTTACTTACCAATTTCAAAAGTAAAATCGGCTTCAAAAATACCTGTAATAGTAATAAGTTGGTATTGATATCAAACGAATTTATTTAGTGTCGATTTTTTGTACTTCCTATACGCTGGTATACATATGCAGACGAGTGGTTTTATTTTGGACATTTGAATTAAAATATGTTTTCAACTTTTGTTACGTCATCGGCGGTACATCATCTCTGCACACACCTTCGATGACACTAAGTTATATTTTGTGTAAGTAAGTATACCGTATTTTCCCTAAACCGACTACATATTGCACATAAGTTTGCCGGGAGGCCAACTGTCGGGGGATCAACTGTCATGGAACCGTATTCTACACAAATAAACCAAAAAAAAATCAAAGATGGACATTGGATAATTTTAAAAGTTGATTTAAGAAGGAGGAGGAACAAGTAACTTTAAATAAAGAATAGTAACAGTAACCCGTTCAATAAAATATTCACGTGGGTAGGTCAATCAATTAACTTCCCAGTCGAAACCTTCAAAAATTTTTGAGATGCATATTATGTAAACCTTTGTAGAAATGAGATATTGTTTTGTATTTGGTATACCTACCAAAAGGGGTATAAGTAATAAGTGTAGTATCTCGCTATGGCCTCAGAGCTCAGAGCTGACGTGGGAATGTAATTCGTCTTGTTTGAGTTTGGTCCGCAGCTCTGATTGCATTATATCGGAAAGGTCACCATTGTGCTCCAGATTAAGATACCATTCTTTGTACGCCTCATCCCCGGAGTCGGAGTCGGAGTCGGGGTAATGCAGCGGAGCGGATTGCCCGTGAATGCGGACCACAAAAAACGTCTTTTGTAAAAACAGGTGTGTTTTTTGGGAACAGGTAAAAGAGTTCCGGGATTCACTTCTGCTGCGGGTTAATATATATTTTTTCAATATGGAAACATTTAGCGAACTCCTGGTGTAAATCATCTCTAATCAAATATATTGTCTCATATTATTGAAGAATATCAATCATACTACATAATGTTAACAAAATCAATACCTTCTTACTTCTTATGTATCTATGTATGTAATAAATAAATTTCCATTTCTCACTCCATGTTCAAATCAAAACATTCTACTTTAAACTTTCAAAACGTTAAACTCCAAAGCAGACAATTGTGTGCTAAAGCAGCAAGAATTTTGCACCACTCTTGCTGTCCGGAACTTCTGGGACGACAGAAAAAAAAAACCAAGAAACGCCATACATATTGTGAGCTATGAGACTTTGAAATATCCATTAGAAAATTAGGCTTGATTAGGGGATTATCCACACATCAGTAAAAGTAAAGTGCATTACCCGCGTACATGGAATATAGAATATAGCACTAGAAGTGCCTTCGGTACAAATTTGAATGTAAAAAAATGTGCCACTGACTTACCTATTGGTTCTAGACCATTTAGCACGAGGTCTCTTTCTCTAATAATATCATGTAATCAGTAATCATGGCAAAACACACAAAACTTATAGAAATATAGGTTTAAAGTAGGCTTGTAATTGGATCGAAACGAAACACGTCCACAGGGCACTTCTTTATTTGAAGTCCAAAGTTCGTGTTAGTGCAGCAACAACAAAAATAATGAGATCTCTAAAAAGAGAAGCTCCTGAATGTAAAAAAATGATTGACAACTTTAGCCTTAATTTAGGACCACCTGTGAGTTTTTGAGTGGCGGGCATAGAATGCTAACCTGCTGTGATCCTACTCTTATTCCCTTTTTTGTCTCTTGGTTTGATATCTCCGGTCAAGGATGTTCCTTTGTATTCGGAAGGTCATTTACTGAAAGGTATACTTTGAATAGTTATTTTGATCACTTGTTTTGGTCTTAATGTAAAAATAAAATTGCTAATAATGTTTTTTCTTCTTTTCAGGTAAGTTATCGCAAAATCTTCATTCTGATACTTGGACAAAAATACTTGGTAGCTCTGCACACTGGATGGGTAAGATTTATATAATTCCTACTGATTCCACTAATTTACCGATGAAAGAAATGCAAACAATAAACAATGATTTATTTTTAAAATTACTTTTACGAGGGTAATCAACTCGCTTACGCATTATCTTTAACATGAACGCGCTGGAACTCTTCCCAAAAAACTTTATTACCTCGTAAAGTTCTGACTGATCATACAGTGAACATTTAAAGATTACAGCGCGGACCTATTGAGACTAAATACTATGGACCACTCTCCTCGATCTTTAAATGCTCTCATTCTTCAGAAGGTCACCATTAAGGCTCCTACAGCGGGGTACTTAAAACACTGTTACGGTGATTCGGAGTCCTGAAGTATTTAGTATTTTCTATTTCCCATAAAGGGAAGATTGTGTTCTTGCGTTCCCAGTAACGCCCCGCGACGGTCGCACGGCTTCGGTTCGTTGGGAGCGTGAGTAGGCAAGTGTTGGGGCTGTCGTAATAGCGTCTTTTAATATTCCTCTAACATTATTGTAGCGATTAAGTATAGAGTTTAGTGCCGCGGGATGCAGGCGGGGACGTGTTGGTTCTGGTCTGAGAGGATTCCGGTTCAGCCATTAATGTGTCCCCAGGCTCGCCTAACGACAACAGGAGCTCAACACTCAACTAGGGTTCGAGTCTACAATCTACACGGTACGGCCTGGGGCTGGATCAATGCAACTGCAACTGGGGAGATATTGCTTAGGTATACGCAGCTGCGATTTATTATGCCATTGACTACTTTACCAACATCGCAGCCAGCTCAGAAATCTCTACATTCCGGGCTTGCTTTTACAAATAGGGGCAAGAAGACTTGGTACCTGAATGTCACATAGTTTAAACTCTCTAAGATGCTAGGTCAAGGTTGAAGTGCGTGCGTGAAGTCCCCTTACGAGCGTCTCACACTCTCTAAATAGATAATGGGTATTAGAAATCAATGGAAAGGTCATGAAATATCCAGTTATCTTTTTCAGATTAATAATAGAAAAACATGTAACACATTGTGGCTTAAGTGCTTTTAATTTAAGCCCTAGTAAACCTGTAGTCAGGTTCCCGATGGCCTCAAAAGCAGCTCGATAAACCTACAAGACATTGTTAAAGGGATCACACAACGGTTAACCGTAACGTAAAGTCTACTCATTATTTTATTTATGACTAAATGTATTTACGATTATTCTGACCGGCCCCACGTGAATTCCAATCGTTTTATTTGGTTAATTTACTACGGTCTTAACCACCGCCTTTTACGATGAATAAGTTGATAAACATACACTATGCACATTGCACTGTCTGCCTCTCTGTGTAGTATGTAGGTACCTGAGTCTCCTTCGTAATGGATGGGTGTATTCGAGTCTAGTCTGCAAGTCTGGCAACTGCCTAGATAAGTACTAAACAATCCTAGGTTATGGAAATAAAAAGTGTATTATTCCTTCATCATATCCCACTCGTACTGCAATTACGTTTTACCCACCTATCGCCTGTGTGACATCTGTAAATGCCTCGATAACGTTAAAGAAAATATTATGTTAATTAACACAGAAATAATGCATTCAATTCGCCACACAACACGTGTAGTGTGGATATTATAAATTTAGATTATAAAGCATAAATAAAGATAACGCTCAGTTACGTGAAGTCGAACAATATACATCATACACGTAATTGTGCAATAATAATTGTAACGACACGCGACATTTCGATAACAAGTTTTAAGATTATAACGTATCTATAATATTTCTTAGAATATAGATTGGATGCACATTGTACCTGCTTACACAGTGACAATTGTATTTATTTTTATTTATTTATTTATTTATTATTGTTATACGCCCATAGGGGTTTTTAGATAGATTATAAATAAGTTTTACAATAGTTATCGAGTTAGAATTTATACCAAAATAGAATTTATATTGAACAGTATGCTTATATAACATTATATTAATATTGATAAAAATGGATCAATCATTTCACAGAATGAACAATCATATTTAGCAAACACCTCACATTATCATAAAACCAGAGCAAGGCAAATATGTAGACAAGCATATATTATATTATGTACATACGTAAGTGTAACGTCTTTGGACGAAGAAACTCCGAATTTTGTTTGACCTGTAAATATTATTATTATTTTTTTTTTATATTTCCAAGAAAACTTTTTCTAATGCTTTTCACTTCCTTTGTACTTTTTTCAATGTTATATCATTACATAGTATAAAATGAAGTCGCTCAAAATGTATATGCGGTTAGATCTTTTAAATCACGCAACGGATTTTTATGCTGTTTTAACCAATAGATAGAGTGATTCAATAGGAAGGTTTATATGTATAATACATGCTTATTATAGTAGAGAAAAGCCGAGAAATTCAAATATTCAATTCAGGCAGCGGGCAGCTGGCAAGTGGGTGGTGTGGATTTTATAAAGGTTTAGTAATGGCGTTGTATGTTGTTAGCCACAGAAACGTGTGGCCGGGCTGCTAGTTTTTATATAAGTTACTGAAAAAACCCTACCCAAACCTTGAAATTGAATCATGAAAGTCGCTGAAAATCATCTACCCATACCTACATGACAGTCCCCTTCAGCACAGGATCTCCTAGTGAGGAGTATTTAGAAAATATTCTACATCTCTTTTTTATTTATATATTTCACATAAGCATAACATCTTAAAATTAATGATAAATTAAAATAAAGCTTATTATATGATTGGTACCCTTTTTATTGTTTAATTTATAACATTGTTACAGCATTGAACATAATATTATGGCAAGAACAAAATAGTGAAATACATATTTTAAAGGATTTCTACGCCAATTAAGAGAGCTAGGTCATGAGCTTGGTGTAAGACTTATTTCATAATTATATACTAGAGTGTACAATAAATATTTTATTTTTATTTTTTATTTTTATTTTATACACTTTACAAATACAAGACAAAAAGTCCCGATAAACTACTTTTTAGCAGTTTGTCTAACGGGTTCTTTACGTTAAAGATCTTATTATAGTGATTTAATAGTTACATTTTTACAGTTATATAAAATAAAATTATTTTTTTTTACGGAAATATAGATAAAAATGAATTTTTGAAAACATAAATAACATTTTTAAAGTCTTTAGAATAATATGTCATTGTAAGCTAATACAAATTAATTCTTTCCGTAAGCCAAGTCTTCAGTAAATTCATCAATTGTTTGTTTTGGGCACAGTTTTTAATTTCAGCAGCTAACATATTTAAACAACTGGGAATCATGTAATTTAACGTTCTTTGTCCATATTTATTTGTATGCTTAGGTACAATTAGCCCTTCATTAAAGTTAAAACGAGTATTATGGTTGTGTTCCAGCCTGTTAATATATAAAGGATTTTTTATGTGCTGAAATATAATTTTGTACCACAGAATTGCTCTCACTGAAAGAACTTTGAGACTCTGATAAAAGTATGGAATATTATGCCTTTTTTGTATAAATTTTTTTCAGCTAATAATTTAACCAATGAATTTTGCACTGATTGAACATGGTCTATATTTGTTTTACAGGAAAATCCCCAAGCTGTTATTCCATACCTTATAACAGATTCAGCTAGAGATAAATAAATTATTCGAAGGGTGCAGATAGAAACAATTTTTTTTAGTTTATACAATCTGCTTACAATTGATCTTAGTCGTGCACAAACTTTGTTTATTTGTATATCCCACTTGAAAAAGCAATCAATAATAACACCTAAATAAACATATTCTTTAACTAGTTCCATATTTTCACATGTACACGTTGCAGGAATACCATTGTGTAAGCAATCTGATGTATGTGTTTTTATTTCAAGTGTAATATATACCTTAACATTAGGGCATCTTATATGTAACAATTTAGTTTTTTTGGCATTTATGACTAAGCCAGAGTCATGAGACCACTTTAAGAGTTCAATGTAGTCTTTTTGTAAAAGATCTATACAAGTTTGCAAATCACTGCTAGAAATCACTAAAGTAGTATCATCCGCGTATACAAAGTACTTTACATGTCTAAAAATTAATTTAATAAAAGATACATATATAATATACAGAATTGGACCTAATATGGAACCTTGAGGAACGCCGGCAAAAACCTTATTTTTTTTACTTAAAGAGGAGTTTTAATTTCATGCATCGGTTGTTTAAGTAATTTTCAAAAAGTTTTAGTAGTTTTCCTCGTATTCCTATAATTTCTAGTATTTTAAGTAATTTACCATGATCAATAGTATCAAAAGCTTTCGAATAATCTATAAATAAGACTAATGTGTGTTTTTTACAGTTTAATTCATTATTTATCATGTTGGCAAATTTTTGAAGCAGCAATTCTGTACTCTATTTTTGTGGAAACCATATTGATTAGTATCTATTAAAGAAAAATCTTCTAAATATTTTATTAATTTTATTTGAATATTTTTTTCAAGAATTTTTTCTAGAGATGGCAAGATACTAATTGGTCTGTAATTACCCAATACAGAGCGGTCAGCTCCCTAATATACAGGTCTTATGATACTACATTTTAAGTCATCGGGGATTTTTGCTTGAAATAAGATTCTGTTTATGAAATGGGTTATAATTGGACCTAGGATTAAAATATGTTTGTTGTAATAATCGATGTTGTGACGTTAATATTTTAATATGGCATGAAATGAAGTTATAACATATTGATTGGTGATGTTATGGTTGTTAATTTTCTTTTAAAGATTAATTTGACCTTTTTCTTGAATGATACGAAATCTGTTATTTTTTTATTAAAATATTTTAAGCCTTTATAAATATAATTATTGTGCATTTGTTGTGTTGAAAATACAGGAATTTGGATGTTAAATTTTTGCCTTAATGATGAGTTAAGTTTAAATTTGTTGATTACATTTTCTTCGAATATTTGTAATATTCAATCTTTTTTATAGACGTCTTCAACTTTCGGTCCTTGCTTCGAAAATGTTGAACAATGATGTAGGGAACGTTGGTTGTTTTTTCAAAATTACTTTAATAATTGTTTAATTAATTTTAATAACTAATTAATTAATAATTACTACATAGTATTTATTATACCTGTCAATAAACGTTGAATAACAGGTGACTGTTAAAATATATCATTTGCAAATTTACAAATAGTCACACTTAATGATTTTTTGTCTTAAGGGTATTCTCAAAATATTTTTAGAAGCTTTACGCCGATAGATGGTGCTATTTTCAATATCGTCTAATAAAACACTTTTAACACGTTATGCTTTTTTAATATTGAGATGAATTATTGGTTCGCGAACGTATATTAGTAATATTAATCTATATAAAAAAAAATTTTGTACCTATAATTACATAATCGTAGAAAACGGGTGAAAAATACACAATTTCATTGCAAAAAATATGCACAAAAGACATTTTCCACAGCTCCGCGCGCGTTGGTAAAGAACATTTTTATTTACCCAACCAAAAAACATTCGCGAAAACGATGTATTTCAAAAATTTTACGATGTTCCGCATGCGTGGAAGAGAGACGCGAGATAGAGGTTTGTTGTATTCAGTAAATTAAATCAACGCCTGGGAAGATTGAATAAATTTATAAAAGGAACCGGCTGGGAACAACGGCATGTGTGGCGGGAGCTGGTGTTAACTGGACCTTTTTTTAGAGGCCGCTTTTGCTAAACGCGCTTATTCATAACAAGCGATGTAGGTACATACCTACTCATTAACCAAGCATTCTCTCGGTTGCTTGCTCGCTAATATTTCGCGAATAAGTCAAAAAGTTACATTTAATTCTTACATTTCTATGGGGCGCATTTGTCAAACCAACGAAGTGGTTAGAATTGCCAGATGGAGAAACAAATTTGTCGTGTGCTCAAGTCAGGATACCACGGCTTCCATAATCATCGTTCATTCGACAACATCACAATACATAATAATATAGTATGTGGTGTGATTTCATAAAATTGTTGACACTCAAACTGGCAGAGGAAGGAGTACAAGTAGAAATGAGATCCTTGAGGGGTATGAGTGGTAAATCCGTGTATGATTGTTCTACAAGCGTCAAATAGATAATATAATATGTGTACTGTATCAAGAAAGAATGCAAGGCTAAAACTGGGATCCCACATCATCTATTTCATAGAATCTATGAAAAATATCGGTGAGAACCCGATTTCTGTACAATAGAAACACAAAATCGACTTCAACTTTCGTTCTGCGAAATCTAACAATTTTTTTTTCTGTTATTGTGATACCAACTAACATTATAGTATAGTGTCTCTTGAGATCATTTTTCGCAAAAAACGGCGCAATCAAGCGAATTAATTATTTGGGAACAGTCAGTCGGAATAATAGAAGAGATGTGTATGAATGTGAATAATCGTATTCCTCACATTCTCTTTCAACTCTTAGTTGTGACCCATCCTCTCAGCGAGAAAACGGTGATAGATAATTAGTAAAAATTACACGATTACTACAGAATGTAATAATTACTGCAGAATAAAATAATTTAATTGTTAAAATTAAAATAGTAATTAAAATATTTATTAGTAATCAAAATATTTATTATTTAATTTTATATAAATTACTACAGAATGTACCTAGAAAATGTGGGTATAGAGCGAATTAATGAAGAAAGTACCTAGGTAGTATAAGAAGAATATATGACGCAAATATGAATGGTAGAAGAAGTTGGGGACGCACGAGGTAGACATGGCACGATCAAATGAATCAGATACTTGAGTCAGGTCATGTCAAAAGTCAGAATAATAGAAGACTATGTATGAGACGATGTACGAATGTGAGTGAGGCAAATAGTGTGTGCCAAGACCGAGTTGTTTGGCGGTCCGTCCTCTCTGCCTTCCCCAGCGGGGAACCGGCGTGATGGTTAGTTAGGTAGTTACCGAGAAAATATTTGTAAAAAAATTTGTAACTTAGTCTTGGATTCACTCTCTACCTTCGATCAAGAATGCTCTCTAATAATACTTTTGATTCTTATAAAGAGCACGCCTCATTTTTATGGAATAACAATAATGCGTTGTACAAAGTCGAAAAAAGCTTCAAACTCGTGGCAGACGGACGAGAATCGGACAGAATGTAGGTACCCAGCTCGATCTATGCATTTTATTGTTTAGCAAGTCTCAATAACAAAATAACTAGGCGGGCGTCTAGTGATAGTTGGAGATTTATGAAAGTTCTAAATAATTACAGTCGTTCTCACTATAATTATATAGTTAATTTGTCCTTTTTTACTGCGTGCCAAAACCGCAAATGTTCCTTGCGCCGAGTAATACTGGAACATTCATAAAAAAGCAAAACGAACATTCTATCAGAATAACAAATCGCGCCACGCAAATTGACATTTTTACTACAAATATACTGACCACTTTAACACCATAGGAATGGGTTGAAAGCGTGCACGTGAAACGTATGGCTCGCACATAGGTTTGTCTCCTTCTAACGCAGATTAGGGCATTTTGGCTAGCAGTTTCTGCACAAAATAATTAATTTTGTTAATTTAATTACTGGGTTATTATAAGTGATAGAACTGTGAAATTTTCGTTCGCGAATATTTCATTATGAGTATTATTTTTCGACATTAAAATAAATAAAATATTATCTGTAGTTTTCAAATGCGGTTGAAAAATTGATTGTATGGGAATGGTCACATCTGTTTCACCTTAATTTCGAGCGAGTAACTAGACAAATACTAAATGCTGACTTCCGCCGAAGATAAAAAAATTTGAGGTGTTTTTGTAATGTCTCGCCATGTTTGGAGTAAACCACTCTGGACCACTTATCGGTCCATCATCTCCGTCTCGTACCTGCCACTTTGTTGTAGTAAACTGGACCCCTCCGTCTGATATTGCAATTCTCATTTCCTCTTATTCATCTTGCCTGATTGAAATTAATGGACGCCCCACACCATGTCAAACAATATCATTTTAATACATCTGGATCCCATTGTGCCGGGGTTATTTGTATATTGGGCGCGAAAAAACCGAATCAAAGGTACCGACCTCTGGCTCATTCTTTTCTCCGTACTTGATTTTATTACTTGCATAAATTAGCACTATTCTTATGTAACCATTTATTACAAGCGGTTTCATTAACCCTCCCCCGTCGATTCTGCGAGGGGTCACTTATGAACTGTAATATAAGTCACGAATTAAATTAAATTTAAAAACTCAGTACCAGTTCTCATTATCTTCGTACTGAACTTACTGCGAAAATAATTCACAAGTACCTACCGTGCCGTAAGTTAAAAATTGGGTGTTTTACGGTACCTACCACATTTGATCGAAAGCAATAAACAAACTTACCTAAGGCCCTCCGTTCATGGAGATACTTACAATCTACGTAATTGTGACGAAACCACAAGTAGGTACCCTGTTGATATACCACTCTTTAATACTGGTGTCCGTACACGGTGCTACCCGAAACATACTGAACTTGATCATTTTTCACGTGCAGCCGTGGAGTTAACACGATGACAAGCGATGTCAAATGACTTTTTTTCCTACATCAATCCATCTCCACTAAATCCTTTCTTACGTATTCTGGTAAAGTATAGTTATATAAACATGCATTTTTTCCACTTCCAAAACCAATCTAACATTACTTTAATGTTCCGACGCCATTTCTATCAAACGTCAAACGAAAAGTATCAGACACAAATGATGCGACGCGTCGTGCGCGATCAGCACCGTCTTACGATCGGCGCGTATGATACGCTCACGAGGATCGAGTAGCTTGTAAGTAGCGTCATGTACGGAGGCCGTAAGCCTTTTTAGACATATTTGTTTAATGTTTGAATTCTGCTAAATTTTCACAGAATAGATAGCGTTATTTAGAGCTCTAAAGACTAGATTACATAAATTATTAATAATTTCAAATTGATTCACATACATACAAAAATTTGTACATATTGAAGATGCAAAACCTCTAGGCTAACGGTCGGGGAATTTTTTTAACCATTACCCCAAAATATTTTTGCGTAAGTCGATATTACCCCTTCCCCCCATTTTGAAAAGAAGAGAATCAGTTAATTATCAGGTAATTCCATTATAACTATCATATTTATGTACTTACCACCTGAACCATATTTATGTACTTACCATCTACCAACTACCTATCAATTGAAATATAATAATATTTTTATTTTACTAGTACACCTATATCCTAACTTTTATATATCTATGTACCGTACATCTATTTTATTAACTGTTAAGTTAGTAAATTTCTATATTTGTTATCATTCTTAGTACAAGTTTTATTTTATTTCTTACATCAAACAAAAAAAAAAAAAAAAAAATTCTTTATCTTTTAATGTAATGACACGACCCCCCAATTTAAACACGATAAATGTTTTTCTTTATTAAATTGGGTAATTTCATTAACAAAAAAATTACTTTATTGTAATTAGTTCCTTGTATTTTTCTTCTGTAAATCTGTCATATGTATGTATTTCAAATAATAAAAAAAAATAATATTTAAATAAAAATTATTTATTGAATTAATTTAGACGGAAAATAAAAAAAGTTACATGAAAATAGTAAGTATGTAATAGACAAACAAAACAAAATTCTCCAATTGGATCAAACAAAAATTCAGATTTTCAGGTTTCCCTTTCAGTTTTTGGAGAAATGATGTTGCTTCATGTTTGATACAATTACTTCAAAATTGGGACTTTTTGATGTAAGAGCGATTTGAATACGGTCTTCGGCGTTTAATCGATTTCTGTTCTTCGTTTTTATGTTCGTTAGAGTGGAAAAGCCTTGTTCACAAAGATAGGTTGTTGCAAATGGCAGCAACTTTTTTACCGCCTCCTCATGTGCAACTTTGAAAGCCTTCGTAGCTTTTGACGTCCAAAAAGACAGATTGGCTTTGCTCTCAAATTGAATACGTGCTTAAGTATTAAATCGAAGTTCAAGTATTGTTTCTGCCAAACTTATTACTCAAAAATTTTTTTCTACCCCATCTGGGGTAATTTACCCCGGTTCCCCGACCGCTGCTCTAGGCTCGTTATCTCAGTTTAAAATGTTTACGAGAGCTTAGTTAGGGGAGTGCTAATAAAATTACCAGTGATGATCCTACCTCTCTATAAGGAAGAATTGTTTAAAAAAAAATGAACAATTCATCAAAATTGAAGTTAATTTTACAGTTATGTGTACCTAAGTTCTATTCAAGTTTTGTTATTATATCATTACAGGCCAATTGCTTCATAAAACTGAAATAATCACATAACTTGAATAGAACTTTCACAGAAAGGGAAAATTATCTTCAAATATTTAAGTATATATATTTTTTTACATGAATACTGCACACGAGTCCCAACTGCTCCCGTCTGGACACAGTAAGACTATGGCATCCCCAATTGGGGTATGTTGTGAGGCTGAATGTAGTGGGGAGGGGAAGGAGATGGTGAAGAGGAAGGTGGGGAGGTACCTGGCTTTTCAGACCTGGTTACGAAACTCGGCTAAAACCATTTCAAGCAACGTTTCAATTCAAATTGATGGTCTTATACCACGGCGATATTGAAAGTATCTTCCACTCCGGAAGGTGCCGCAAATATACTATATATTATTTTAAATGATTTGTGAAATAAAACAAATTAAATTTATTTGCTAACGCCGGAATTCGATCCCGCGTCCTTTGGATTGCGAGTCAAGAGTCTTACCCCTCGACCACGCCGGCTGTCATAATTAGATGAATTGTTCAATTTTTTTTAAACAACCTAAACCTTTCCTCTTTCTCGTAAATAACTAACACAACAAAAAAAGGTTGCAATAGTGATAGGCCTTAATAAAAAATGCATAAAAATTGTGTCGGTATAATTTTCCTATTTCTCTACAAAATTGGCAATTACGTAAAATAATATTATTTTGTCGCAATAGTTGTTTCCGTTCAATTTGATGAACAGTTAAGTCACAACATAAACCGTAACATATTATAGCGTAATAATCGATTACTTTCTTCGCTTCCTTGCCGCGTAAGCACTTTACTCGTACCGCCTGCTATATTATTATTTAGCTATTAACTGACTACGCGTATTCTTTGTCTATCGGTTTTATTGGTGTACGATAACTATTTTGATTGCCTTCTGTGCTTGATACTTTTTACATGATTTATTACCGGGTGTGGGAAGGTAGGGTTGTTATCAATATCATTTTGTACGGTTCATTTTACTCACTGACTTCAATGTGATTTTACCTGTGTTTCTCAAATATTGCCCAATACATTACATAGATTTATATGTCTACCCGACAATTGTATAGTAAAACTTTCACACACTTTTGATATCTTTCGGAGTATCATTGATTTATCAGGGGTGCCAGGGTTCTTGGGGAGACGTTTGTTTAGGTGTTGGTGGCGAATGCGTTCGCTCACCTACAGCGAGGTGGGCCGGACCGGGAGAGACTGTTTTAAGCAGACATAATCTAGACCTCTGCAGCCGGACTCTCTCGACTTATCGCTTTGCACCGCAGTGGGAGAGATGAATTCATACGTCTCTCAGTCCTGGACCCATCCCCCTCAGATTCCTACCCACTTCTCATACCTTTTTCCTTCCCAGAACTTCTCTCCTTCCTTTCCCTATAAAAACCCTCCACACAGCATCCCTAAAGATGATATACGCCTGGATTTATAGGATTTCTCCTGTGTAGAGCTATTATAAAAAAATACTCATATTTTCAAATACAATTTATGTTTTAACCCCAGAGGAATTAAACCAATATGAGTTTTATTTTTGTATAAACTAGTTTTAAATTTATTTAATTTTTTCCCTCTGTATAAACTAGTTTTAAAACATCATAATTCGATCGCCGCTGGTAATAGAAGACCTTCATCATGTTGGGTAGCCCATTTAAGGCACAGTTATTATTTAAATTTTTAGTTTTCTGAATATTGAATAAGGCCAAAGACGTTCCTCAGTCGGTTATGCTTATTCCGAGACGCTGCTTATGACTGACAGCACCACGTTCAGAGTGGGCCCTCGTCCCTCAGCATCGAAGTGCATTATTTCTTACAACTGATTACTAATGAATATTCATTAATTCTTGACCGGGGTATCCATTCATCATTTCCCGAGGAATATACTAACACATCCATGTTGTTACACTGTGTTATCATTGTACTGTGTAATATTACGCCGTTGTTCTGTCCATGGTGGTCATTCTGTGTAATCTTGAAGCTTCAATTCAATGTTTTTTCTTCTACATCTGATTTAGCATTTGGTCCGGGTTCACACTATTACTAGACTTACTGTATTTCTAAAATGTGTTGTTTCCGTTTGAAAATATGAATAATGTGATTTTTTGTCTTTTCTTCTCAACAATGGTGCCATTTTAATGTGCTTGGTTCGTGACAAAAGTATTTAGCATCAGTTGATTATAATTTGTTGCCTCTAGTGTATAATGCCACAGCTTTGCAGAACAGTTGACGCGTAACATTTTGCTAACGGGATGCAATAATTTTACAATAATTTTTCGTAAAAAAAATTCAAAGCATTTTATGACTGAAAATCAGAGCACTTATGTCATGATGTTTTTGTGCCAAAACTTCACCTAAACTGAGCTCACATTATTATTTTTTATACGCGTTACGGGAAGCTTAACGGTTTTTTTTAAACTTGGGAAAAAAATAGAATTTTTGGTTCTTTAATTTGTTATCCATTTATTTATTTAGCCACCATAGTCATAAATTGTGAACATGTGCAATTATATTATTGTGTGTCAAGTATTTTTATTTGTCTATTTTTAACAATGCTTTTAAGTTATTAACTCATCTCAACGAAGCTTTACGTGATTCTTTTAATACTATATGTTGTTGGGTAAAGAAATTAACTTGACGTCTTTTAAAATATCATTGTAAGCAACGAGAGACATTTACCACCTGTAAGTAAATATTATGTCCACCTTGTTTCCACACGCATACACCGGGCACCTTACTTACATACTCCCTTGTGGCACCTAAGTACCTACGCTAAGAGTCTCACCTTCGCTTCACGGTCAGAAAATAAATAAACAGCACCAAATTGGAATAAATCTTTCGAGAAAGTTGTTGACTGAGTCTTCTTTTTGGGAGAAAGAGAGCAATGCTCAATGTCGTGAAGTTATTCGAGATCGTTACCTAAATCCAATAGATTTTACAAGTTTCACTGTAAACTCAAACACTTGACGTAAAACGTGAAACCCTCACGCATTAGTAGTTAAGAGGTTCTTACCTTCTTACGAGGTCGCTGTAAGAAAGTGAGTACATAATACAAATACTTTGATAATGATGCTAACCAGAACTAAAAACTTCCTTCCGTGTAGGCGTAAATTATGATACATCAACCTTCAATGACGAACAATGGCTGGCTGGCTGGTTGATATGCACAAGTTCATGAACTCTTTGCATTAAGGCGATGATCAGTACTCGGTATAATTATGAATTGAATTAAAATTTCTCTACTTTACGGTTTATTATCGAACGTAAACCTTTGGCATTCATGTCGCTTTTGTAGGATACAATCGCAACTGAACAGAAGATTCCGTAACAATGCATGAACGGTGCCTATATTATATAGGTTATGCAGCTTGATATACGGATAAATTTACAATATGTTAGGTTTTATTTCTCTGTGTTATGTATAATATTGATCAGATTTTTGATTTCCAAGGTATTAGTAAAAGCTCTGCCCAGCTTCCTCGCGGGGTCCAGCAAAATAGAAATCAAGAGCAAATAGCGCGGAGCCTAAATAATAGAAGATAATAACAATTATTAGCTATTAGTGGCGACTTGCGAGTCGGATTCCACTGGTAATTGGCTTCCATTGTTGCATTCAGATATGGGACCGGGCACCTACTTGAGATCCTCCCAGCTCCCAACCAGTGGCTGTTCGTCGTCCTTCTCGACTGGAGTTCAATCTCGTCGGAAATGTTATTTTAACCGAAAGTGAAACCTGGCAAATTTCATAAAAGTTCGAAAGTAAAGTCCAGAACTAAAGCGTAGATGCTAAAGAGCACCGCTCCAAATGACAATCTTTTAAGGACCGTAGATAGAGAGGCCATACCATCACGCCATCCTTTCACCTTACGATACAGAATAATTTTTGTATGAAATATTTCATAGGAATCGTTTCTCTGTAGGTACGTTCTGGATTTCTCTCCTACATGCGCAGATTTTGTTTGCTAATGAGTTTTTTTATTTTTTATTATTCATCTTTATTAATTTTTGACTTACAATTTGTTTTATTCTATGCCTGCCTCACTAGGAGATTAAACCCCTGTAAATAAAATAAACCAGGTAAACCCCTGCCACATACAGCTATAAAAGATTTTAAAAAATCATCGCACGCCCAATATCGCTCTCCATACAATCCCACCAGACCTGTCACACCTAAGCAGTTTATGCGCAGATCAACCATAGACAATACAGATAATACACAGATACCGCTCCTGAGGCGATATGAAAAAGTTATGCGACCCCCTCTCTGCCGAAAATAGGGGTGGGGGTCATTTTAATAACGGAGCTGCCTAAACGGGCCTGAATATATCAACTTGAGAGCTGTCGTCCAGCTCTCAAGTTGATAGATTTAGTACAGAGAAATGGTATTTCGTGGCAGCTCCCTAATTCATCTCATCCCCTCTCCTACCATAGGAAGAGATATCAGCTCGCGCTTTTATAGCTGTGTGTAGCACTCGGTCCAAAATGTTATAATATAAAAATCCATTTTCATTTTCCTAGTCGTTGCTTTTATTTGTCGTGTTCACTGCATATACGCTCCAGAGAAAACCGCCACTGCACCCAGTTCCCATCCCACCGTCCGCCCACGACTGAAGTAGATTAGCTAGATGAGCTGGCGGGCACGCGGAATTGTCGAGGAATGCATCAATGCGTGCACGCGTGGTGCACTGCACAATACCCACTACACAGAGCGCACTGAACAGTGAATAGTGACAACGGTCATTATTAAAGCCATGGTCAATAAAATCCTAAGCAATGCCATAAGAAATAAGGTCGCCATATTATTCTCACAGTTGTCGTTTTTATAAATCAGCTTACTAACCATCACCATAACTATTTCCATTACGCCGCACTTTCGTCCTTGTTCTTCCAGTTCGATGCCTCACTGGTATAATACGCATTAGGGTTGGTATTAGAACTATATTTGTGGAATGCTAGCCTTGCACCCTCTTTGAAAAAAAATTGATAAGCTCTGACATCGTGCTGATGACAGATCGTGAACATGAACATCTATAGGTAGACATGGTATTTCGCCTCAATCAATCTTTACTTTTGTAAGTGATGATATTGATGATTGATGATAATGGTTTATTCGTTGTTGATGACAATCATGCCCCATTCAACAAAAGAGTTTTTTTGGGCGCTGCAATCTTTGTCACCTTGATTTTGAATAGAAATTGTCAGGAGTAGGTACGCAATGCATAGGTACTTGTGAGAATCAGGACCCTTGTTAGTGAAACTCAATAAGACGAATCTACTTTGGCTGGAAAAGTTGACCGTCTGACCTTGTTTGAAAATTGAAAAAATATAATAGGAAATTTCTAGATACAGATAATCATTTTTCAATCAGATTTCAGAATCTAAGGCAAGTAATACTCTGTAAAATCCATAAATTATTAGGACTTTGCGGAAATATTGTGTGTTAAATTTGATTAAGTTTTAGATTGAATCACGTGCTTTCCCCAGTTATGCGAAATGAGTAAAATACATCGATCTCGCTATTTTGCCATAAAATATGTAATAACAGTTCGATTAAATTAACCAATCCAACCTTACGTAACAGCCTCCTTAAACTGTACTTACGTAATATCAGATTAAAAATGCTTCCGGAAAATGGAAAATACTGATGTATAATTGCATTATTGCAATTTCACGTGCATGCTAATGATTCTGAAGATTTCGCATTTTAAAAATTAAACATTTTGAGCGAGTGTAGAAATGCGTGTCCATTGGTACCCACTATAATAGCCGACAATTATATTATCCATAACTTATCTGAGAGTTCTTTTCCTGAACTGTTCACACTCTGTAGGTAGGTACTATTCTATGTAATGCTACCTGTACACACATCCATGCACATTGCACATGTAGACAATCTATACTATAACGGTAACTAACTTTTACATCCAGTACCGAAGAAAACGCTAGACGAAGGCACTGTGCAATCGAAGATATCAATTCACTTATCACTTTCTATACCTATAGGAAAAATGTTTTTATAACTATATTATAAGTGTAAGCCTCATAACTTATAACATTGCTAGATATTGCGCTGTAATAACTTTTCAATTAAATGCGTTTCCACAATATTACAGGTAGGTAGGTATTACGTTTTCCGCTTGGAACGCACTGATTTTGGCACTAGAACCTGATTTAAAAAAATGTAACATCTTGGGTGTATCTGCCATGCTGAGGATTTCCCTGTATTTAAATAAAGACAGTTGTTTATTTTAATATTATTTAACGTAAAAGTGAAAAATCATTTTACTCGAGATAATATTGTTAAAAAATTTTTCGTTGAATTTTTTTACACAAAATAACAATCAGAAACGTTTACTGAAATGAAAGGTCCCATTAAATCCATGAAATTTTCTTTTTTTAAATTTCTGTTCTTGTGCCCTCACCTTTCATTACACCTCACGTTACTCTCATTACCTATATTATTAGTTATTAGTGCAATTCAGTCGCAACGAGTTTCTTCACATCCGCCCTGCAATAACTGCCATACATCGCTATGGGAACTGCACCTTCATTACGTATTTTTTTCGCGTAATCACAATATGTACAATTGAAACTTTTCCTAGCGGAAAATTTTCTTAGCGGCTGTTCATCGACAATCTACTGTTGTACTGCACTGTATTTATCTTATAAGAATCCTATTAATTTACGCTGTTGAACTGGTGTCAACATGTCTTACATTAAACCAGAGAGATTCCTGACAAAAAACAGACATTGACAGTATACTTTATTGGCAAATTAAGTTGTTGACTTGAAAAACTGTATTTTTTTTACTATCGACTCGCTATAAAATGTCAATTGCCGGTGACTGGTCTTCGATTTAAAAGCTGCATTTTTCCTTGGCGAGAGCGCATCGATTTTACGACAATGACACGCGCTCAATTTCCCATTGAAAGCGAATTCTGGGCTTCAATTGATTTATTGGCATTTCTTATTACAAAGCTCTATCTAACGATCATTGATACAATAGTGATGGACATTCTTTCCATTCAGTCCATTATTTATTATAGCGAATCGATAATAAAGACATTAATTTGTTTGAAATTGTGTCAGTTGAATAAATTGATATAAATGCAAGGAAAATGGCCTTCGCGGAGCATTGAGCTGCCGATCATACGATTTTCAAAGTTATGCTAAAAATAATAATCCTCTACTTACGGCTTACGGCTTACGACTGTAGGTACTGATAAACCGTTAGTTTAGTAGATTTTGTTTTTTAAGTACCTACCTTCTACTCACTTGTAGAGTACCTTCGTACATGATTTATTAGATGTTGCCTCCGATTCTCGGCGTCATTTTACGGTTTAAGTTACGGTCACATTCTGCGTTAAAAGCGCAAGCACTTATCTGTTGAACCGCAAACGCTTATGTGTTGTACCGAAACACTAAACTACAAAATATTTTTTTCTATGATAGGAGAGGGGGTCATTTCTTTATCCTGGATCTGTCAACTTGACAGCTGTCATCCGCACGTTTACGCGGCTCCGTATTTAAAATAACCCCCCTCTCCTGTTTACGGCGGAGAGGAGTCGCATAACTTTTCGCAAAATCGCTTCGGCAGCGGTTACGGCGTATAGCTTTGAGCTTCGAGCGCATAATCTGCTTGTATATGTTACAGGTCTGAATGGGATTGTATGGCGAGCGATATTGTGCGTGCGATGTTATTTTATCTTTGCGTGTGTCACCTACATTATTGATACCTAAATTGGGGAAGCCTCACTCGCCTCCATGAATAATATTTATTTTAACTGGTAGGTCTATTGCAGGCCTATGTAAATAACGGTCCATATGCTAATATCCTCGAATAATAATCACTCATATCGCCTTACTTTCTAAATCTATTACAATATTATCAAACATACCAATTTCGGTTGTTTATGATGATGTGCGCAATGCGAAATATTCCTGCGTAATATAATGCATAAAATTATTTACGTTCAATGAACTTTTAATTTTCAACATTGGAACTGGCTGTGGAAACCAAGAGTTAAAGTAGATACCAAAATTATTTTATTTTTACAATACGTAGTTCTGTATTTGAAGTGCGTATTTCTTTTGTTTATATTTTTGACAGATCTAAAACTGAATCATTAATGATTTTTAAAGTGTATTAACGGTGTTCATCCGAAAGGTAAATTTGTGATCGTATCTCTATTTATTTTTTTGTTCGCTATCCTGAGGCAAATATTTAATAAATACTTAGACTTCACAAATCCTATACAATTATAACAACTCGTGATTTTTCACGGCTCAGAGCTAGAAAAATAAGTAAAAGCGTTTTAGGTTCATTTTTTTATATTATGTGCTTTAATTGAATCCTTAGCCAAATGTATTCACGTTCACTTCCCGTACCTACCCGATTACATGAATGATTCGTCTGAACATGAACTTTATTAAGTTGCTTATGTAATGTTCATTTTCGCGTATCGCTTTTGAACTTTCTAATGTTTTCACTTCCGATCACAATAAATTAATTCTACAAAGATCATTACCCGCCTTTTATAATATTGTGACTCCTATTTCCAATATTTTATTAATTGGGCCATCGAACACTGGGCAGTTGGGCAGCCGCACTACTCTCTGCTCGGGGGCCCGCCTATGTTTGGAATTAAACGTAATTATGCGGGTAGCGACGGCGGAGTTCGGATTAATTGTCAAAATGAAATATGTGAATCGTGAAAAGAGTAAGTATCAATTAAAATTCTTTTATAACTGGACTCTGAACACTTTGCATAACTCCTCGTTTACTTAACTGTTATCCGGTAATTCGAAATCGTATCACTATTTGGAGTAGAATCATCAATTATTTGGCTACGCAATCTATACAAGATTATAGAGATGATTTCCAAAACAAATTGTACCGTTCATGATAAAGATTTATCACAAAATTGCTATTTCCATGTCCAGAATTAATATTTGACATAGGCTGTGTGTTGTTTGGTATAGTATACACCGTCTCTAATGGAGTTTATCGGTAACAGTCTTATCGACAAATTCTCTGAATTTTTTTCATTGTTAGATTGTTCTAATTGCTTACCAGTTGCATCCTTATCAGAACGGCTTCGTGACTCTTCGTTTAGTGGTTTGGTATGTAGATACGTGTATGAACGCCGACTTTCTTCAGATTTTAGCAATATTTCAAAAAAAAAGTTTTTAGTTGAATTTTTCAGTTGAAATAAATTTTTTTTAAATGTCTTGACATAATGCTTTCGGGAAGAAGAATGGTATCAGTTTTTGCGTTTAATAAGTGTGAATGAGGTAAAAAGATTGCTAAAATCGTATGGAATTCGGTGACCGGACAACTCAGAACGAAACCAACTCAGAACCTCCTTTGAAAAGTCAAGTGATGAAAAAAAAAAGTTAAATAGGTTAGTTGAGGTTAGGTTAGGGTTATGTATGGGGTGTTTTAATTTTTTTTAATACTATAATTTGACTTTTTCAAAGAGGTGTTGAGTTGACTTGATTCTGAGTTGACTTGGAACCATAGAATTCATAATATCTGGATGCGTGCGTACAACGTAGATACCTACATATTCGACATTTACTTAAAGAGATTGTTTTCATTTAAATGTAAATTCATTTTAACATTCTCATTTCGAAAAATATCATTTGATTAATACAATAAATTATTTTTTATACTTTCTCTACTTATCATCATATTATTGTAATAATATTAATACCATTGGGCGGTACAAATAACTAATCTCGCCAGTATAATATTTGCCTGTATGATAAACAATAATATGACGTGACGGTTTCCTACGATTTCCTCGGTTTAAACAAAAGATTAGATAAAACAGATTTACGTGTGCCATAACTGTAAACAATGATGGTAGCACAGATGACTATTAGAGAATGGAATACCGACATTATAAACAGTGGCTTCATTTTTCTAGAATTAAAGCGATTCAATTAATTTCCCCATTCCGTTAACTTACGTACAGGCCACATAGGGTTGATAATAATTATATATCAATGAGCAAAACCAAAATGCTCTTACTTAAGAAAAATATGTTACTTAGGTAGTAAACCATAATTATTAATATATATGATATTTTTGTTCCTATCAATGTACACTTAAGTTAACAAAGCGAAATTTGTATTTCTTTTAACTTAATAAATAACTAAAAAAAATAAAATATATTGAATAATTTGGCGGGAAGGAGATAAGCCGACGTAGCTCAGTAATAAGAGAATTTGACCGGAAATTAGAAGGACAAAATATTTTGTAGTTAACTTTTAGATTTTATGTGGTGTTTTCTCTATCTAATGCCGTTTCGAGCATATTTCTCATTATGATAGTAAGGGAGAAACGACGATTTCTGTGAGAACAAAGCAGCCTGAGTGAACATTAACTTACTGGGAAAAATCCTTCAACAACTAGATCTCTGCGTATTAACGTACGATCGATCAGTCGATACGAGAAAAAACATGTTACCAATTATTCCACACGAATGTGGTTTTAAAAGATGTTTATGCGACTGACCACAGAAATCAGCAGGTCTCTGGTGTGATAACGCGGCTACTAATTGTATGGGTTCGGCTCTCCTCGCTACGAGCTGGTGCCACAAGTATGGAGGTAGATTCGCTCTCTGCAAAGTACTTTCCTAACAACTCCTTTCAAGGTGAACATGAACAAGCTTGTATCTAGATTCTAGTTGGAATGGAAACCATTTAGTTGGATTTGCAATGCGAACAATTTGTCCGGAGCTGTCAATAGATCGCTGCTCGCAGAAGACAATAGCACAGAGACAGCTCGAACCCTGATTAATGGTATTTTGCCACCGGCTTGCTTCATTCGAATGATTGATGTTATTCGTGTCATTTCAACTCAGTACAAATAATATTCAATCATTGTGCAATCTGTCGGTTCTAAAAAGTTTAATGAACATGTTATTCCAAGGGCTAGATATTTTTTTAAAGTAAGCATAATATTTTATTACTTTGAAAGCTTGTGAGTTTTTTGGATCCAGAATTATGATTTCATCGTATGGATTAAATCGTATTTCAAGAAGCCATTGTTCAGGATTGAAATGTTGCTTGAAAGGGCCACGTATAAGTTTTTCATGGTTCAGGATTGAAATCTTGCTTGAAAGGGCTAGGTTGAAATTTTTTCAACACTTCAACCAAACAACCGAACGAGAGTGAAAAATGACTTTTTCCGATAAGATTACTTAATTCATCTTCTCTATTCTTGTTCTCACCTATTTTGTGTCGGCAGTATGCTTTCGTAATGTCATCGTATAACGTATTTTAACATGCATTTGAATTGCTTACGAGATTATAACGAGAAATCCCGCTAGTTGCTTACTCGGTTCGGGTAGAAAGAAAATATTAATTGTTAGCGGAACAATGGCAGATAACTGTCAATAGATGCATTTCTGTGAAATATCATCGATATTCCGCATTATGGTCACCAGTCAACATGGTAGCCGGAGACGCATTTAATAAAGGAATCGCATTCACGCTCAGCTGATATACACTGCGGTCAGTAGGTACTTATTCATAAAAACACCCATTGTATTTCTGAATCGAAAACCTCAAATAATAACAAAGGTTTTTAAAAACCATTATTTGACTAGCCTCTTGCATGCCATTGGAGACGAAATGATACATGTAGGTATCGTGTATGTAGGTACCTATGAATCCTAATAACACGTTACCTAACTTCTTTCATCAGTCGAAAGACCGGCTCAAAATTCTATCGCACAAATGTCATAAATCTTAAATTGTCGTGCAGATATTATCACGGAGGTAAAAAAATATCTATCGGAATACCTTCAATTTAATTTACATGGATAATGATGTAACTTCCTAGACAACGCTGATTGAGCACAGATGGCGAATCGAGCCGTTGTCATGTTTGATTTCTATCAGCCAGCGAGTCTTTTGGGCCTGCGAGCGATACCAGTTTAGAGGAGGTGTGTAAAAAAGTCCGCTCCAGTTGCTTCAGGTTTTTTAACATGTTAGGAGAATGATCTTTACGGTGTTGGTTGCGGCCAGTGTCCTCTAGTGGCTGGTGGTCGGGTACGGGGGCCCGCTGCCCAGAGTGCCCAGGGCCCCACTTTGCCTTATATGTGGTCTTGTATCACGATCGCAGGAAGTTGATTCAACTTTCGCTGATCCACAGACAAAGTGGAAGCTTCTCCGCAACGTCTTTGTCTGTTTCCGGTGGCTTTTTGCCGCGATGCAGAGATTTGAGAGCGGCTCCCCCACTCCTCCCTCCCCACTCCCGACACAAGGCATGACTGGCTCTATCGCCGATCATAAATTTTAATTGCATTTTTTTCACGCTGCATTTATTTATCTTTCTCTAATCTGTATTTTCTCTCCGGTAGAATAATAGTATGTGCGTTCTTCCATCAGACAATATAATACCTACATTGAAATTTCTTAACTTCTGTGTAGACTTCCTACTTCATTTTTCATCATATATTTACGGTGTTGGCGAAAAGCTTTTAATTGTACTTTTACTTTAGACACTCCTCTCTCCAAATGTAAAAATAATTTAATTTCGTCTTAATTTTGGCGACTTTTTACCCCAATAGAGTGTTTTCGCCAGTATCAAGGTGAAAAATGAAGAGTTAGTGCAAGTGGGTTAAAAGTTGTTAATGTTAATTCTTGCAATATGATAAATACCTATGTATAGTTAAATTTTCAGCTACTTCGAGAAATTCATATTATTTCGTTACTTTGTTATATTATTATAACAAAGAAACATTGTTTAATTTATCATATTATTTCTTACGGACGAAAGTTTAATGCAAGTAACTATAGATACGTAGGATCTCTGAACTGTCATTTGACGAATACCTACAAGATGTGATAAATTTGCTCAATATGAGTTTTTTTGAGTATTATGGGTAGAGTTTCCGTATGTTTTATTTCAAAGGTTTTATTTGACAATACTTAGAAGATGTGGCGAACAAAGGATCTGTGGGTAGGTGCAAGGCCCATAATACACGACATCTTTTTGCAGCCCGATTCCAATTAGAGACAAAAGTCAATATTTTTCGCTTTACGCGATCGCTATTTTCATACCTACGATTTCAGTTGGCATCACAACAAACAGTATGGTTCATGTGTTGTTTGCAGTGATGACAATTGAAATCATAGATATGAAAATACAGGTGAAAATAGCGATCGCGTAAAGCGAAAAATGTTAACTTTTGTCTCTAATTGGAATCGGGCTGAAAAAAGATGTCGTGTATAACGGCCATTATGGGTTGAATTTCCAGGTATTTTTTGTCTTTAAATTTATTCGATTGTTTTTAAAAATTTGTATAGTTTAAAAGTTTGATTCTAAGAAATAATAGAAATAAAGTAGGAAGGTACTACTATTAAAAATCGATTATATTTTCGTATTGAGTAGGTATATTGATTTTGTGCCAATTGTCTACAGGTTACTCACCGATATAATTACATTACCAGTTTTACAACAAGTGTTACTTATGAGTTCTTGGAACGTGTTTTACGCCATCATAATTTTAAGTAAACTAATTATTGAATAGTGGGGATGGGGAGTGGTCCCGAGATACTTGTCTGCCAAGCCTCGGCGGGAAGGTCTCAAGTTTTAAGCTCAAGGTAAGCCTTGCATTGCTTCTTGCCGATATTACATTTAAAAGTGAAAATGATAAATCGGAAGGTATTCATCATCTGGTCTGAACGGGAAATGGGAGTAATAGTTACCTATAATACCTACACGAAGCCACGCAGAACCCGGTAGTTAGTAGACCTAATAAAAACGCGGATTTCACATTGATATTAATTTGTATCGAGACAGTTTATTATAGCATTGCATGTCTCAAGCCGAGAAATTTAAAAATAAAACAATTCAAAAGAGAAAATAATGATACAATATTATTATTATATTTACATTAGATATTGTTATTTAATTATCGCACATTACTTTTAATAAGAAAGTTCTCTAATGAATAAACATTATTTTATATGATTTACACCGACGGAATTAAGTGTCCATTGAGGTTCAATGAAACCATAAAAGCAGACATTAAAGATACTCTGTTGATCAATTGTGGTCAGAAGTAGTGTTTCACCCTGTTGGCAATGTTGGTCAGTAGTGTTTCATTGGAACAGCGGATAGCAGACAGCACACAGCCCACAGCACGCGGATGATAGTACAGTACCCACTTTAATATAGTATTGTGTACAAATTGCCGGTGGTATTATTATACTTCAGCGGAAAGCGAAAGTCTTTCTTCCAGCGTTTCGTGACCGCCACCGTTACTACTTACTGCGGCAGCCTACCGCACGCCACACTCATCGCGGCAAAACATACAGTTGTTGCAACAGTATCTTCTCAATATTGTTGACTTTACAACAAATAAGAATGCTCATAAATCTATAATGTCATTCATCACATTCGGCCTCAAAGGCTTATCTTAATTGGTTCTGAAAATAGAACGAAATTTCCCCAAAAGTATTAGTTGAATGCTATCGGAGGAAATAGGTACTAACTAATGACAATGAGATGGATGTTTCGTTGTTCTTCTTACTCCAATCTCCATGTTAAAATAAGGTTAGTTTTATTCTTGTAGGATTCACTTACTATGTGGTAGATGATCAATAATATTATGTTAAATTCTCAGGTCTGATGTTCCTAAATAACTCAAGTCTTCTACCTCCATTAATTGAAATAGTAGATTACTTTATGTCAATTACATCACTAACGGTACACCAATTATTTGGGTCATCTCAGGTGTGTTACGTTATCACTGTAAGACGTTTCTTTGTATAAGTTCTTAACCGTTTTTCAAAATAACTGTCGAAATTCATTACAAATTAATGCACTTATCGTGTTAGAGGTGTCATGGTAATTCTCTTATCACGGGTTCCGTCCAAATCCTCCGATTGGTTTCAAATCGGTGTTTATTTTGAGTCATTTGGAGGTCTCTTTCGTTGGGAGTCTTGTCAGACTCGTATGGAAATGAAGTTTAATACAGGTCAGTTACAAACAGTTTACTTTTTATACGCGTACTTAACTTTTTATCATGTGAATACCTTACAAAAGTCCCAATGGTACTATGGCATTCCCGATTGGGGTATGTTGTGGAGAGGGGAAGGAGATGGGGGAGGGGAAGGTGGGGAAGTACCTGGCTATTCAGATCTGGTCACCAAACACGGCTAAAGCCATTACAAACAACGTTTCAATTCTGAATGTTAGTCTTATACCAAGGCGATACTGAGGGTATCTTCCACTCTAGAACATGCCGCAAATATACTATATATTATTTTTAAATTAATTAATTGTGAAATAACACAAATTAATCGCCGGGATTCGATCCTGCGACTTTCGGATTGTGAGTCAAGAGCCTTACCCCTCGACTGCGAACTAAGAAATAGTGGATTTTTTTTCAGATATTTTATTAGTGCGCAGTTAAATAATTTTACTTCTTGTAGCACCAACTAAAAGTTTGTTGTGAAAATCTCTATAGATTACTCCGTTTAAATTCACTTAATAACCTGCTCTTACGAGTTTCGATATCTTATAATCACATTGCTTGCTTGACACCAATCTCTCGACTCTCGGCTTTTCCGTGACCATGTAATTACAAAGGTAAATAGTATGAAATCGAGAGAGGCGTCGATAATTTATAGATTAAACAAATCAAATTATGAAAACACTTTAACCGAGTTATTCAGGAAATAGTTTTCCTTACACAATGACATACTCGTACATAATATATGTAAGTCAGTATTTCATAAGGTATGTAGGGGATACTTATTTTGAATTTGATATGATTTGTGGAAGTGGATAAAATTAAAGTGTCGGTTTTCAAATATTATAATATTAACAAAAGAAATTCACACTTCATAATCATGTATGCATATAATTTATTACACACTGTAGTTACAACGCTTAAAAAAAATCATATATTTTATTACATACATAAATTATATCAAATTTTGTAAATTTTAATGTTGTTTCTCTTTTCAAGTGTACTATGTGTTATACCTAAGTTCACACTTCTAAATACATAACCTAACATAACTTCATCTCTTTATGTTGTAAATCTTATAGTATTTCCTCCATCTTGTTATCAGGTACCTTTTCAATACTACTAACTTACCTACTTATATCAAACACTGTAAATCCGAATATATTAGATGTTATATATTATATGCTACCAGGTTACTTTTTCTACTGAGACACACATTTTTTGTTATGTAATTATGTACATTTCTTAGGGAATAATATGAACTAAACCTGTCAATTTGTCTGTCCTGGAACGGGAAACTTTCCTAGTTGGACAGGCAAAACTTCCTAATATGTAATTTGTATTTTCTTTTGTATCTATCTATATTAAATAAATAAATATTTATCAATTTCCCTTATACAAATACCCTCGCCTTGAGCCTAGATGAAATCCATGTGTAGTGTTTATCATTTTGAATTCTTTATTGCATAATGTTTTTTTTATGCGACAAGTTCGTCTTTATTTCATTTCATCTATAAATACTGTTTTTTTTTATTTTATTCCGCGCTGTGAATTTTGATATCGAGTAGAGATCTTTTCAATGGATGCTTTCTTGTGCAATCTCGGGTTCATAGCTATTTATTATCTGCCTAGAATATTGTCAGATTCCCATTGTAGTTTGTCACTAATGCTAGTTATTTAGCCACGCAATAGATGAGGAGAAAGCTGAAGCTGAAGTTTCCATTCAAACTCACGTGGCCATCAATTATTGCTTTGTTTTTGTCACTTTTTAACACCTCCATATCCGTAATTAGCTGTTGGTACGCCTCATCCGCGGCATCTTGTCAACTGGAACAATTGGATTTCATCACTTTCACGAATTATCTGTCGCGCCTAGAATTTAGAATGCCTTGGATGTATTTTAAGTCCACCTGGGAAAATACACATCACACATGACTGTTGCTATCACCTTTCGCATTTAGTAGAAAAAAGGGATATAAGTAGAGGCGTGCCGACTGTAGTTTAGCTACGGCCAAACTGCACGTGCTATCAAAGTGGCCGAGCCAATGAAAGTTATGCGTTTTGTGTATGGATAGAAACGAGGACAGGGCGATTTGATACTAATCATAGTTCATAGCCCACCATCCTTATTCATGTAGGTATTGTTTTGGAACATTTACAATGTATAAACATTAAAAAGTTATAAGTTTAACATTGTGAAAAGCGTAAATGTTAATAACCCACTTTAAAATGTCCACAGAACCTACTTTAAATTGTTTTTCTCCGTGTAGATTGTTTTTCTCCATGTAACTTTGATTGGAAATAACAAGATATAAACAAAAACCTAAAGAAAGATAAGAAAAATAAAACTCAAAGATTAAAATATGATGTGAAAAGATAATCATAAATATAGTAAGTAACAAATATCCATTCATATATAAAATAAATAAAAATTAAAATGGAGTTCTACAAATTAAACTTGATAACAATAAATAACAAATATCCACATTCGAGTTAACATGTTAGTAGACAGCTTTTCAAAATATGTGAGACTGTTTGCATAGATATCTTATATGTATATTCACATTCAATAGTATCTATTATACAGACGACACATTCAAGACAGTAGATTGAAGTAATTGAATTTGGCAATATTGCCATTGAATAGTTGTCAATATTGTCAATTTGGGAGACGGGAATGAGTACCGCCGCCCCGGGAACCTTTATTGGATAACCAACACCTCTGCCATAGGTCAGCCCAAGTGGTTCTCTAAGTTTTGTTGATTTAACAGGGGTGCCCGGGTTCATGGGGTGAGGTTTGTCTAGATCTTGGGTGCGGATGACCAGGACATACTGAACCGCATATCCCAGTATCCCTTAAACCCTTTTACTTCCCAGAACTCTCCTCTCCTTCCTTTCTTTAAAAAAAGCCCTCCATACAGCATCCCCAAAGATGACATAGGGCCTGAGGGAAATTATTTTCCTCAGGGCCTCCTGTTCGTGTAAAAAAATAATTAAAAATTGAATACTTAAATGCAATGAATATATTTTGTGACTCCTTAAATTATGTATAGTAGATATATTATGAACTTTTTAATGAGAATATTGCTCAGGTTGTATACTATAATATTCTTATATACTGCTTATCATGAATAATTTTGGGTTAACATCCTTTGTTTCTCTTATCTGTGGTTAATATAATTAAGTCAGCAAAATTGATGCAAAAAAAAAAGTTTTTTTCCTAGGGTTGTAAATGTAAGTGTTTTAGTCGTTCCTTGTAAAATTGGAGTATTTAGTCCAGGATTGTGTTTTTGTACAGATTCAATTCTTGTTTAAATTATAACGTAATATGCAAAATTCACACACGACCGTTGCTGTTAATTGCGATTTTGCTATTTCCGATTTGTCTACGGACAGGGCGTGAACGAGTTTCATCTGATACGCAAAGAGGTACTCGCAGAAAGCATCGGACGGTGTGATGCATTTATGTGCAGATACTAATGTGCAATGCTACTTACTTGTCTAACCAGCTGAGAGCAGCCGAGATGAGCAAGCGACCGGATGCATCCAAGTGCGTCCAATTGCATCCAAACACAGCTAGACCCGTTCCTTGATCCTTGACAGATATATAAATGTAGATAACAACTCAATATAATATTATATGTTTTGTTTGCTTTTGCAATTGACATTTTGAATGGCTTCATTTCAGTTTGTTAATTGCGGAAGCTGATATTACAATAAATAATAGCACGAATAAAATCAATAATATGTATTATGTTTAGCATTATTATTATTGTATTTTTATCGCACTGTTTTGTGGCCTTTAAACTTTGATAAGGGCATGCAGCAACCTCTGTCATTCATTCATTAACAATATTAATTATTATAGTTATTGTACCTGCCTACTTACTTCATTCATTATAACGAGTAATTAATTATCTTAACCCCTCAGGCCTCGACCATATTTTGTCAAAGGGTCAAAATATTTCCGCTGTGGAATAAAATCCAAATAAATGTAATATTAAATGAAAACTAAAAACTGTTTTTGAAAGGTGATAAAATATAGTTCCAAATTTTATAAATTGAAATAAATATATAACGTTTAAAGCATTTTTTTTTATGCAAACATATAAAGTTTAAAAAATGGCTCACCCTTCGTTTTTTCTAACTAAAATAACTAATAACGAAAAAAAAAAAAAAACACATACATATTTTGTTGCACAAATGTATCTATTATAAACGTTATTGTCAGCTCACTTTTTGTCGTATCATTTAAAAATAATCATTAAAAATTCTCAAAGTTTCATAATTTTTTTTCAAATCGTGATCCGAAACTTTGGTTTTTTGAAGGTGTACATTTTACTTCTTTTATGGTTAACTTTTAAATTTGAATATAAAGCGTGATGTTTTCTCTTTCTAAAAGTTTAATATTTCTGACTATGATAGTAAGGGAGACACAACGATTTCTATGAGACCTCTCTACGAGTCGTTCCGAAAACTAACAAATTAGCCTTAGGGGTTAAGTCATACCAACATAATAAAAACCGTCGACTTTATGATTTTGGGTAAGAATCAGTAAACCCTCCCTTCCTTGAATGTATATTTCTTAAAGTATCTATACCTTATGTGTAAGTAGGTACTGTGTAGGTAAAAATCCAAAATGGTAAGCCCTTTAAAATCGTTAAATTATTGTAGGAACATACCCTAAAATTACATGGTCCCGGAGTTCGATCTCGCTAGTCGATTGTTCCCTTTCATCAAAGACAATGGTCGTTAAAGTGCGACAAACGACCCCCCTTCTTAATCAAAGAGTATCTAATCAATGTCGAGGGAACAACCGTTTATTTTTAGTTTATGACTTTTCTTGAAACGCCGCGTTGCCTTTTAAAGAATGTTTATATTAGACAGGGTTTCTAATGGGTTCTACTCACCATCCGATTTGCAGAACTGCTTGCAGGACAGCATGCTGGGCTTTCGAAAAGCAAAACCAATAGCTGAATTATTATAAATTATAATGTGATTTATTATCATTTAATTAAAATTACACCACAAAGCGAATTTGCGATTATTGAAGAAGAAAAATTATTGCTCCCTTTGTCGGGTCCTTTGGGTCATCGGAATGATAGTAATTCGGTTAGCGGATTTTTTTGCATTAACTTCACATGGGACATCAAGAGGAAAATAATTTCCCTCAGGGTCTATGTCATCTTTGGGAATGCTGTGTGGAGAGTCTTTTTGTGGAAAGGAAGGAGTGAAACTGGGTTTCGAAGAGACACGTGTTATAGGAGGGAGAAAACACAGAGGCCGGCAAATCGTTCCACAGCCGCGCTGTTGAACTCAAGAACATGTCGTAGATATGACAAATGTCGACCGTGTATAAATATTGGGCGCGCGTCTGGTGTTTTTCTTAACTGTGCACCAGAGCCGAAGGAATCAATGACGTTAGTGCCTCGGAGTATCTTCCATTTAAATACCGGTAGAACGAGGACAGCATTCCCACCTGACCCCTGTGCTCTAAAGAATGCAATCCGTTTATTAAGATAGAAGAATCTATCAAACGGACCAGCCCCCCCATTTCTGCATAGTCGAGGGTTATCTTTAGGTATTTTGGGAAAGTAGGATCCCTTTTAGAAACGTAATCAGACAAGATTGGGTCTTTCAAACATTAAATTCGCCGAGGTTATTTTTACCCTGGGATGAAACATTCTTGAGGTAACCTCCCATTCTCTGCTTCAAAGCCTACCGAGCTGTCGGAGTTTGGATGCCCTTTGGGGGCTTGTCAAACAAAAAACTATCATGAACTGTACCGTCATCCACGTAATAATGAATTGGTGCATATGTCAAAAGGTCATCGATGTGCAACAAAAACAAAGGCGGAGACAGAACCGATCCCTGTGGAACACCAGCATTTATTGAACGCGATTGCGAATTGAGGAAGGGGTCCACAGGGATGTGGGAAGTCCGGTTCGACATGCTGTCCTGCGTGCAATTCTGCGAATCGGGCGATGAGTAGGGCTTTTGAGGACGCTTTTCAATAACATTACTTTTTAAAGCTGCTCCCAAGTCTCTCTACTAACAAGCCGACTGCGACTATTTGTATCTCGCATCTGATGATGTTATTTTAACTAGCTATTAAAAACCTTAATGGGTGTCTCGTTTAACCCGTTTATTATATGTGTGAAGTTGTGATCTGTAAAGTGTTCAAATGCTTAATTAACGAATAAACGTTTTTTTAAATTGCAGAACCTATGATCTCCCCTGATTTAATTGGTAATAATATCAAGTCAAAATAAAACATGTTTAAAATATATACATTTTTATGTTATACTAGGAAGTGAGGATCGATCATCTTAGAGATTGAAAAATAATAAAAAAATAAGAAAGCAGAAAAAAATAATCATCGTTTTAAACAAAAATATTTTAGTATCTATATTTTAAACTAAAATATTGCTCCAGAAAAGCAACATAATTTATTTATTTTGAAGTGAAAAGGACAAAAATCTTGGATGGTATTTTTGTTTGTATTTTGTCTTTCGGTGGCGCCTAAAGGGAACCAAAATAACCCAAATCCGGTGTCAGGACGAAATTATATAAACCTGAAATTCATTCGTACTAATATCACAAAACCAGAATTATACACGGACGCAATTACAGTTGGACGAAATTACACACGGAAAAAATTACATCTACTATTACACCTATAGGTACCTACTGGAATTAAACACTTCAAAAACAGCTGCTTTTTAATGGGTTTAAATTTTAGGGTGTAGTTATGTTTTTCAATATGAGTAATTCCAGTTATATTAATATTTAAGTATTTGGGTGTATTTTTCTCCTTGTGTAATTTTGTCTAAGTGTAATTCGTTCCGTGTGTAATTCCTGACAGTGTAAAATATTGGTACCTAAAATTCACGTCCGTGAAATTTCGTCATGTAACCCTCAAATCCGCCCTTAAAACTCTGCTGGAGACATTTCTAAGGCGGAAATACCTGGTACTCTGGCAGTGCAAAGCATGGAATCGATTAGAAGTAACTTGCCTTCTTCCAGCAAATAATGGCTGATTATTTTGTACATAAAAACAATAATGTAAAGTGGTTGTAAAAATTCTTTTCCCGACTCAAACTATTATTGGGTTGTAAAACAACTTCTTTCTGGTTAATGTGAAGTGATCATTTTATAACAACTTTCATTCCGTTTTTTTTTATTCGCTATCAATAAAACATATTATTACAATGAATAAATAATAGATACATTCGATTCAGATTGATTTCAGCAGCCAGTAGTGAAGTGACTAGTGACGCAAGCCAAAGCCAGAGGATATTGACCTCGAAGCCGTTGATGCTATTTTCAAATAACAATAATTGTTATCCTGTTTCAAATACCAACGGTCTTTTACAAATTATTTAAATTCCCCGATAACTTCACCCGAGCTGTGTATAATAATATACGAGAGTTAATATGTACATACATCTTTGAATACCTAATATATAATATGCAAATGCGCGTATGAAATGTCGACATTTTTTTAGTGGACCACCTCACGGGAGAGAGGTGGCAATTTTTGTCTTATAAGAGCCGTTGTTTACTGTTGACATTAGATTTTTAAACTCGATGGATAGTTGAATAATACGTTTTCTCTGAACCTTCCCATGATGCTGCATACATAACCAATAACTACAGTTAACATGCATTTACATAGATGTACCATACCTAGCTGTCAAATTAGCCACATTCTTATACACGTACCTATCTCTCTTTCAAGATTGGCATCGTCATACATTTCCTTGAGTTATGAGATGAGTTATCTCTGAATAGATGTTCTTTATTCCATGGTGGTTATGCACTTGTGAGGAAATCCATAATGTTATTGTCTGTACAATATGAGTTTTTTCCGCCATTTTCAAAGATACTTCCTCATCTTTAATTTCCGTACTAATCGGGTATTATTATTAATTAATCGAAATTACTAATAGGTAATTAATTAGGTCCCACGCTTGTCAAAGTTGATTGTTTTGTAATATGTATATAAATTTGTTAAAATTATAACCCTGTAACTTTTTGTACTTTACCTTAATTTACGACAAAACGCCATCCGGTTTCGCCGCTACTGTGCTTTCATCAGGACAAATTTTAATATTGTTTATTTGATTAACTGGATATATCCGCCCTGACGAAATCGTAGTTTTTAAATACATCTATTTGAATTTCAATTTTGTTTCCGTGAATGAATTAATACAAATCTTAGAA
Source organism: Limnephilus lunatus (assembly GCA_917563855.2). Classification (NCBI taxonomy): domain Eukaryota; kingdom Metazoa; phylum Arthropoda; class Insecta; order Trichoptera; family Limnephilidae; genus Limnephilus; species Limnephilus lunatus. Next base: position 62,874,708 of record OU830597.1, on the reverse strand, counting down.
ATGAAAATTAACCCACTACCCGACATCGGATCGAGCTGAAATTCGGCAGATAGACACGATGATAATGCATTCTATCATTTGGTGGCACTCTCGCACACTCAGCGTTTATCTGCCATTGGCTACTAGCCGGCCAAATAAATGGTCCGAAAATAGATGTTGAATGAATTTTAAAAAGTTTTTTTTTATTACGGTTTGATTTTTTCCAAAAAATTGTTAAAAATTTTCATAATCTTCTCTCGTAAAGCAATAAATTTTCACCGGTTCAATTTCTACCGGTCTTCGAAAGATGTTTTCTGTTTCTGATTCAAAATACGTTTTTGTTATCCGTGCAAAAGTAAAACAGCTATCTGTTGATTAAAAAAACTACTTAAATGTAGGTACATAAAAGGCCGAGGGAAAGAATTTAGTACGAGTCCGTTCTGATTACAAAGCCTATACAGTACATAAGCGTGTCTCGCCTTTTCACGATTAAGCCCATTCAAATTCCTAGATAAAGGAATCTAGTTATTTAAGCCCTTCAACATTGAATTGAAGTTCTTGAAATAAACGATTACCCTTTCATTTCTGAATTCCTGTTACCCTGTTAGCAACTTGTCCTTACCCTTGTTCCCCTACGATACTTGTAGATGGAGTCGGCTCTCACGCTGCTCCATAAATTGCGTTTAAAAAGAAAGGAGTTAGTGAAGCAAGGAGGACTAATTGATTGAAATGTCTAAGTTTGAAGCAGCTTTTCAAGGGATAGAGGACTAACGGACATTGAGTTAGGGACTAGTTGACCTGTAACTGACTAGTTTACCTGTAAAAATTATCAATCTTGTTCCAACTGGGTTGATCTTCTTTGAATCGAGACCCAGAACTCATGGCAACCGTTCTTTGTACGGGTTGTTTTACATATTTAGAATTTCCAAAATTGTATTACATTCTGGAATTCGTTTCAAAATTCTTCATATATTTGCCCTGCTACCATAGAATTGATAAATTTCTTAAAATGTCTTTAACTATGTATTTTTTACCAGATCTGAATAACTCGCCACCCCTTTTCCCTTGTCTTTCTTTTCCCAAATTTTTTGAGCCTCACAACATTCCCCAAATGGAGATTCCTTAGTTCCTCCGCTTCTAGACAGTTGAAACTCTTGTGCGGTATCAAATTATAAAAAAAGGCAAGTTTAAAATATATTTTAATAATTACGTTGGTTGATCGCCACGAGTTGATCTTCAACGGGTGTCTGAGCATAAATGTTGTACAAAAATTTGCCTTTCTGGCTACGTGAATAATCGTGCTACTTAAAAAGCGCTTGGAATGTCGTCAATTCATTCATAGCTTTACATTTTACATTATTAGGATAATAATGATTGTTAACAGACCGGTTGAGTGTGCGACAGTTTGTATTTGGTTGGCTGGCCACTGGCCACTCTGGCCAGTCCACGCCATCATCCAAAACTTCAGAAGAATACAAGAAATGCCGTGCGACTGCTTGTCAAATGGCCTAGAACCAAAGGTAGTTACTTCTCAATTTAGGAGGCGGGTATGGGTATCGCCGCCCCGGGAACCATTTATCTGATAACCGACACCCCTGCCATAGGTCACCCCAAGTGGGCTAAATCATCGAAAACGATAGAAAAATGTATTTATGCTAGATTAGCAGAGCTGTATTTTCATTATTTTATAAATTATAGCATATTTCTTCATTTGAATGTGATAATTCGTCATTTTTTTACAATAATTTGGTCGAATGCGAGTGCGTCACGTGGATTGTGGCCGGTGTAGGTGATTTTAAAATCGTGTAATGAGTTACATAATGGATGATTGAGTGATACCCGCGTAGCTGATACCTGCTTTGGTTTGCGGTGACATCCGACACTGGATCCTCGCTATGGGTTACGGGCAGTCGCAGTCAGGTGACAGATACCAGCCAAGGTTAGCGAAGGTCGAATTAGTATATATTATAGAGCTAGAGCTAGGCAGGTAGGTGATATTTCATTTGCTTACTGAGCAGAGCTCGGATTATTTAGCGAATTTTGGAATAATTAGATTAATTGGCTTATTACAGCTAATTCATTGGAAGGTCACCACTTTTCAGTGTATTTTTGCAACCGAGTAAAGATTAAAAATAATTTGTTAAGTACCTACCTACGTAGATACCTAGCCACATCATAATCTGCCGCATCGTGAAATGGCGGCAGATCGTGATGTGCCTGAGGCGCATCATAATCTTCCTGATCTTTACGATTGGCCTGCGACATTTACATATTGTGACATTTACTGCTGATGTATAAATTATATTTATTTGGTATGTAATTTTTCCGGAACATTCACGCATTTCTTCGCCGGAGCTCATTTTAAAAATGGATTTTACATTAAAAAAAACAACATCATGGTGAGTAATTATTAAGGCAGGTCGCCTGCGACCGTTTCCATAAACAACATCTACCTAAAACATTACTACAAACATGTGGCAGGACCACATTGTTTGTAGTTTTCTACCGGCCACGGAAAGCAAAAAAATTGTGGCCCCGACCTAATCATTCACAAAATGTGTATGTGTTTTTGAACGGCCATCATATAGACCGGCTTTGAACTGCTCATGCAGCAACAGTAACTCTTAACTCTAGACATATTTTCATCCTTATTTAAACTGCATTTTTGGTGACTTAGTTTAGAAAAAAAGTCGCTGTTTGATATAATATAATTTATCGGATATAGGTACTTATTTTGATTTATATCTGATATTTATATAAATGGGTATCATGATATTTTCGACCCCTGGTTTTAAGCGTTTAACATTATAATGTAAAATAATCACATCATCTTCAACCACAAACGTAAACAATCTTATTGTCATAAAACCACCTAATGGTAGGTACTCGTCCTAGCCTTCTCGCCTTCGACTGGAATATCGTTCATCTGTGTTCTATCGTTCATCATTCTAATACTCGAATCGACGTAGATACCTATAATGGAAACGAATAAATTATGCATACAAAGATCGCTGGAGTCTTCATATTGTCTTGAATCGATTGAAATCTTGCGTGTAAATGATTCCGTATTATACAAAACAACAATGTTGTTTACAACCTATAACGGGAATGAATCTCAGTGCGTAGTTTGCCATTTGTTATACACTCACATCTCACATCGCGGATCATTGATGGCGTATAGTGAATAGAGTCGGGCTCCCATGACGTCCCCGTGCCCCGTGGCTGCCTGCGGACTCTGAGCCCTCCATGACTTGTTTACGATCTAAAAGCCTGCTAGGTTATGTAACGCCCAGAGGCCCCAGAGCCCACTGCCCAGTGTGACACTGTTCCTGATGTGCTTGCAAGGTGTCTGGTTTTTGCGACTAGTTCTTGGCTGTGTGGGTGCAGTTAGACGTTAGTTAGAGGTTAGACTATGTGGCAATACTTGTTTCAGGCCGAAACTGTTTGTTTATTCACAAACAAATAATGCCATACTTATCTGGGTACCTACATCTAGTCATCATTCTCTGCTTCTGTTATGTCTCTTGGAATGTTATTAGGTGGAGTTTGTTTTGTAGCACTCGTAACGAGGAGGTATATTTTGAAAGTTAGTACCTAACTGTTTTATCCGTCGGTATCCGCTTGATTTCCTGAGAAAACATGCCTACATCCATTATTTCTCCAAGAGCGTAATAAAAAATATCATTTTTTAACAATACTATTGTATGAAATATGTATAACTTTATGTATAGATCCTAACTGCAACTAATCTTTTATTTTATGTATACGTTACTGCCGCCATAGGTCGACCCACAGTCTCCTTCTTGACAATATCAAGGAGGATACGGTGTTTCTACTTTTGTCGTCAGAATTGCAATTATTCCAAAACATGGGAACACCTCAGCACAGGTCCGCCTAGTGAGGTGTTCACAAAATATTACTAGGTACTTACCTATATACAGTTACGGATCAGTAACATTTTATTTTTTCTCCTTATTACTTAACTTAATATCTATGTATACCAATGTAATTATCTGTAATATGTATGTATGTTGAAGAATAGAAATAAATAAATAAAAAAAATAAATGAATGTGAACGAGGGAAGGAGTGTGTGCCAAGATCGGGTTGTTTGACGGTCCGTCCTCTCTGCCCACCCCTGCGGGAAGCGGCGTGTTCGAAAGGTTAGTTAGTTACTATGTAAAAACGTCGCGAGGATAAACGTTTTCTTTCCCGGCGCTTGAGAAAAATAGGGATCGCAGTCCACTGGAGGTAGTCCGCAGTCCACTCCTGTTAAAAAAGGGAGTCGCAATACATTTGAATACCCATAAGAACCAAGTACCTACCTACTTATCTTCCTTTTTTAATGTACCGCATATAATAATTAATCTTGTGCATTTTATGAACAGAAAATCCGTCTTTCAATGAGCAATGTTGCATTGCTCTGTCGATTTTAATTTCGACAGCACCGACGCGACGCTCACGTGACAGATGAAGCACCTGTGCTTACAAACTAGAATATTATGTTATTTGAGATTATTTCACAATCTATATAATCAATGATGGTAAGCAAAGTTACTATAGCGGATAATTAGGTAGGTACATACTAAAAACATTTGTGGTTTTTTTTAAACTCGAAAACCTGGGTAGAAAAGCTTTGAGTAGCACTGATATGACATGTCTGTGAGTGAGATTTTGGCCCTTCAGTTAGAAATGTGATTTTTACGGTTCAACGCACTTTTCATAGAAGTAGATAAATATTTTTTAAAATTGGATGTGATGTTTGATATTTTCCTATTATCTCTGAGCAGAGCCGGGTAATGGTTGCACTTTTCTCCAATCCCCAAGCCCAAAATCCCATCTCAACTCACCATAGTACCTATAACTAGAGTCCAACTAGAACTAGACGATGGATTCATTTGATTTGACGCATTGGGCAACCATGTTCTCATCATGTGATTGCTACAGACTGCATTTATTCTTGCATAATATTCATTCATGTGATATGGTGTATATTTCATGTAGAAGATTGGTGTTGCGCCGAACATTGAAGATATTCAATTATTCATACATAACAATATCACAATTGATTTTTTCAATAACAATGATATGCTTAAAATTCATAGCAATGACTTTCACAGCGATGCAACCAAACCATCGAAATGAATCATAAAATAATCAGAATTCTTATTATAATTATATTTATGTTTGTGCAATAATAAATCAAATTCCAAAAGGTGGTAGGTATCTACAGATACAGATTGACAATGATATCTATTAAGGATGCTGTATGAAAAGTGATACACGAAACATAAGTCTCTCAAACTCCTAACCGTCTAGAGCCAGTGGGAATATGGCGTACACAATTCAAATATGTTATGAGGCTGAAAGTAGTGGGGAGAGGAAGGAGATGCATTTTGGGAGGCGGGTATGGGTACCGCTGCCCCGGAAACTATTTATTGGATAACCAACACCTCTGCCATAGGTCACCTCAAGTGGTTCGCTACGTTTTGTGACTTAGCACGGGTGTCCGGGTTCAGGGGGTGAAGTTTGTGAAGCTCTTGGCGGCCGATGTGTCTAACCACCTGCTTCGTGGCGGGCCGGATCGAGAGAGACTTGTTGAGGAGGTCTTTTGACCTATCCAGTTGAAGGGATGGATTCATACATCCGTCACTTCCGGACACACTGACCCTCAGATTCCTACCCACCCCTCATACCCATTCTTCCTTACCTTAAAAAAACACTTCACCTCACACAGCATCCTCTAAGACGACGCAGGCCCTGAGGGAAATTATTTTCCTCAGAGCCTCCTGTGTGGAGCTAATGTAAAACCAAAAAAACGACGGGGAAGAGGAAAGTGGGCAATTATACCTACCTAATCTGCCTAATTAGATCTGGTCGTCAAACACGGCTGAAGCCATTTCATGCAACAGGTGGTCATTCACCACGGCTATACTGAAAGTATCTAACACTGTCATCATTGTGAAGCTGAACTTATTAGGTAGGTACTTGTATACATTATGTGTAAATTACAAGTCGGTACTATTAGTTAAACGAAGCAAGATCACATTCACATATACATAGGTATACGTATTTATTAGGTATACTGCAATCACATAACAGACGGATTGCAATCTTTAGAGCACAGGCGTCAGGTGGGAATGCTGTCCTTGTTCTACCGGTATTACAATGGAAGATGCTCCGAGGAATTAGCGTCATTGATCCCCTCGGCACCTGTGCATATTCGGGAAACACGCCAAACACGCGCCCAACATTTGTACACGGTTGACATTAGTCACATGAGAACGGGTCGTTTTTACGACTCGTTCTTGATTCCAACAGCTTGGCTGTGGAACGATTTGCCAGCCTCTGTGTTTCCTCCCTCCTACAACATTGGTTTCTTCAAGACCCATGTTCACTCCTTCCTTTCCTCAAAAAGACCCTCCACACAGCATCCTCAAAGATGACATAGGCACTGAGGGAAATTATTTTCCTCAGGGCCTCCTGTGTGGAGTTAATGTAAAAAAAAAAATCTACACCTGAAGTGCATACCTAGGTGAAGGTACAGTCAGGTATTTGTCATTGAATTGTATAATGTAATGTATAACTTATAACGCAAGTTGATTTTCAATTATTATGTTCTTAAGTTGGAACCGCGCCTTGGGATTGTTAACATCGTGCAAACAATGATAAAGATATTATATATGAACAGGTTTGGCCTAACATGACGTTAGTAAATGGTAAATATGTAGATATACATACACATAATATTAATATACATATAGATATACATATACATAATATTGTATACAGATATTAAACATATACCTTGTGTTGTGCGTAATTATGTACCGATATATTATTTACATCTCGTACATACGTGATATGATAATTATGTACCATTCCGTTCCAATAGCTACAGTATAAATTAATATAATGATGATTGAATCTAAAATAAAAAGCAATTATTAAATTAATAGCCTTATACTAATCAACTACCTATTGAATAAAATAGTCCAGGGACTATGATACCCTCCTTGGGAATATTGTAATTTTAGAAAATAAGTAAGAAAACTGGTTCTTTCATGAGAACTTACCATTTTCCATTACCCGTGATTCACATCAGGCTAAATTCGCTGAATAATGTGTCAAATTAGTGGGGTAATGATAATGTCAAATGAAGGATAGATCAAATTAGTTTTTATTTTTATATTTTTCTATATTACTTCAGAAGTTATTATATTACTACACTGTCACATCAGAAGCTCCTCACTTTTCTTATTAATCTCCTACAAGAGGTCAACACGAATCGCAAATCTGTGAGTCCGAGGCCTTTATAAAAATAAACCTTGTAGGTACTGTCCAGCTTTGGAAAAAGACTTCTGACTTACCTCAAATGTCCCAGTTTTGCAGTTTTTTGGGTGCTCTCAAACGTTAGTACGTAAGGTAGATACTTATTTGTAGTTTGCATTTATGGAAAACATATACATATGATTTCGGAGGTAAGAAGGAAATAGGTTTTTTTTTGTTTCGAGGAAATGCCTAAGAAATCTAAAGCAGCCCATTCAAAACTCCTATTTCACTCAATATCGAAAAATTTCAGAACCTCGCAACTTGTTACCGGGGAATCAGAAATGACAATCGCAAAGGAAGTCTTCCGCTCGATGGACGATGATGATGGGTATCGGATCAAATAACAAAATGATATCGCCGTTGTACACCCTGCGTCCACCGTCCAGTGTCCAGTGTGTCCACCAGTCAGCGGTGCGAAGAATGTTCAGTAATTGAACGCCCACTTGATTCGCTCCGTTTATTACACATTACACGATGTTTGTCAGCTACAACGACAGCCGACAGCACTACCAATGTAGACCACGAGCCTATAGCGTATTATTTATGTTCCTATTGTGTGGAGTACTTAGTACAGGAACAATATCTTACAGAAATTTGTTTATAAGTTTATGTTCAATTTCAATGACCAAACGGAAGATTCGTTGATTACACTGAAATATAAATAAACATAGTGAGTAGGTACCTACTTACGCGAAAATTATCATTGGTATTGTAATTTTAGGGATGGATGGAAAATAATAGATTTTCACTATGTGGGAGTACTTTTGCCGAAGTCCAGAAGGTCCACCCGAACTCGGAGGGCCCGGCCAGTGCGGTTTTTTTGTTGTTAATATTACATTAACCTCGCGCAAGAGGCCCCCTTGGAAATAATTTCCCTCAAAGGCGTATGTTACGTGTGGGGATTTTTTTAAATGTGAATACCGCACAAGAGTCTCAACCGCTTCCAACAGCCTGGAGCCAGTGAGATTATGTCGTATCCAATTGGTTTATGTTGTGAGACTGCATGAATATAGTGGGAGGGGGAATGATACGAGAAAGAGGAAAGTGGGGGGAGTACCTGGCTATTCAGATCTGGTCACCAAAGTCATTTCAAGCAACTTTTCAACTTTTGAATTATTATAGGTATATGTAAAGATAAAAATGATGGAATGTAATTAGGTGGGCAATTGGCAATAGCTCAGTTGTTAGAGTGCCAGTCCCGGTAAGACTAGAGGGCCTACATAGGTTCGAGTCCCAATTGCGACCGTTACCTTTTAATTTTCTTTTCTTTTTCTTTTCTACATTTTTGGAGGCGGGTATGGGTACCGCTGCCCCGGGAACCATTTATTAGATAACCAACACCTCTGCCATAGGTCACCCAAAGTGGTTCGCTACGTTTGGTGGCTTAGCAGAAGGCCCGGGTTCATAGGGTGAAGTTTGTCCAGGTCTTAGCGGCGGATGCGTCTGCCCACCTGCTGCATGGCTGGCCGGATCAAGAGAGACTGGTTGGAGGAGGCCTTTTGACCTTTACAGCCTGACTCTCGACCCATCGCCTTGCACCGCAGTTGGAAGGATATGTTTATACATCCGTCACTCTTGGATACACTGACCCCCAGATTCCTACCCACCCCTCATACCTTTTTTCTTCCCAGAACTTTCTATCCTTTCCTTCCTTAAAAAGACCCTCCACACAGCATCCCCTAAGATGACATAGGCCCTGAGGGAAATTATTTTCCTCAGGGCCTCCTGTGTGGAGCTAATGTAAAAAAAAGTCTTCGAACCGATCAACTACATTAAAGAAATAAAATTAAGTAGACTGTGTTTTTTGGATTAATTACCAAAGAAAAGTCCGGGCTTCCATTACTCGCTATATTTAAAATTGTTATGTGAAATAGGTTCTTCTGTTAGCCGTGGTTAACTAACTGATTTTTTTTATTTTGCAGGAACCTTGAACTACTACTGCAACATCTTGGGAATATGGAGCCAGCGAACAGTGTCCGTGAGGGACGGCTGCCTGCTGGTGTACGGGGAGGATTGCGGGGCCCGCCACCAGCCCCCCGCGCGGGGCTACGCCAGCCTGGGCCGCCGGGCCCCCCTGCACCATACGCGCTCTGCCACCGAGAGCCTGCCCTACATGGCGCGCTACTCCGGCAGCCAGACCCTGGGACGCAGCGCCGTGCGGGACACGTCCCCCGATGACCTCACCTTCCCCGGCATGGGCCGCGGGCCCGGACACACGCCCCTGCACCACACCTGCTCAGACTCTACCCCCTCTATCTATCTGCCCGCCGAGAGCCCCTTCTCTGGTGTGCAGTCCCTGGGGCGCGCGAGGGGCGCGGCTCTAGCGGGCCTGGAGTTCAGGCTGCCCCTGCGCCACCTCAACTTGATGCCCAACCCCCTGGCCCCCCGAGCGTTCAGCCTCAGTTACAGACAGCGTGCCAACGAATCTGCTCCTGTGGCTGTCTTTCAGGTAAATAATAACACACATCATATATAGCTTCCTAACTTGTTGCAATCAAATTTCGGAAGATTAGGTATATTTTATTTTTAGCGTAACTTTTATCCTGTCAACAATAGAAATAATAAAATTTATTTGGTGGCCTTTCAATTTTTAATCTTCTATTTATGTAGGAAAGTGTCTGTGGAGGGCGGGCGGGTGGATTTGATTTTTATACAATCTACAGTTTTATTTCGAGATTGGTGAAATTTTGCATACTTGGCCTTTAAAACAAGGGGAAGGTAACTGTCGAAAAACTACCCCATCCTCTTTTTCCATCCCTTGTAGCAGTATTTTGATCATTCTTGATGACATTTTGCACACTTGACATTCAAAATAAGAGGAAAATTACTGTCATTATCTGATTTCTAAAAACTCGGCATAAAACCCGGGCAACACCGGGGACCAGCTAGTGTTTAATATATTATTATTCTTATTCTTATTGTGTTTCTTTTTATTTCAGGCTCTCAACGATATGGAATATGAACGTTGGGTCAAAACACTAGCAGTAGAGATAATGAGACAAACGCCCCTCGACGCAATTCGGTTCCTGGATGTCCTCGGAATCGCAGCCATCTCCACCCCTTCTAGTAAATCCTCTCCAGCTTTCACCACACCAACTGTATCCACCAAACTAACACGACTATCAGAAAACAAGCCAAACACTTTGAAAACTAGAAATACCATACAGAATTCCGCCCCGCGGTGGGACCGGAGTCCATCTTCGGAGGGCAGCACGACCAGTGCTGATTTTTTGCACGACAAGAAAATCACCGATAGTGATAACATGTTGAGAGTTAAAAAAATCACATCACTCGGTCAAACTCTGCCGAGGAGAAAATTATGCATGAGCGATGTCGAAAGCCAAAGTGATCGTGACGAAGTCGACAGTGTTATGAGCAAAACATTCACCAAACATAAAACACCAGAAAATAAAAGCATCGTGTCTGGAAGAAAATCACGAGAAAAGATGCGAAGAACTCGAGATATTGCCGAAAATGGATCTTCATCAGAAGAGACACGCACTATAGATGAAGGAATAGTTCTGGAAGAAAGAGAATCTTCTTCTGAGAGATATTGCCGTCGCAGCCTGTGGCCTTCTGATCGCAGTGACTGCCTCGACAGTCCGCACAGCGTATCTAGCTACTCGAGTTATGAACTATGCGATAGCCCGGACGCTGTTGATTCTGTCGAAGAGCCATCTACCAGGTGTATTAAGAAATCAGAAGAACTAAGCAACGAAACCAAATGCACGGCGGAGCCGGTTACAGAACGAATTTACAGTAAAAATGTTAATACCGCACCCTACCATAGTAATTTAATGAAGAAAAAATGCGAGAAAAAGGTTGCTCTGGAAAAAATTTTACCTGTCATCAGTGCTAAAATCCTACTTGAAGATACTGTTAAAAAAGTGCCCACCGAGACAAAAACAGCACCACAAGTCAAAACAAACAGTCAGTTACACATGCCACTATACCGAGCACAGCCCTACAATGTAGAATGTGCATCACTATCGAAATCTGAACATAACAACCGACCGCTATTGTCAAGCAAGAACACCGAAACTCCTTCCATTGTTATTCATAAAATACAATCCAAAGAGGCATCAGGATTGGAGCCGGCCAATATCAAGAGTCAAGTTTGGAGCAGGGCAAGGTCGTGCTCCCCAAGCAACAGCAGCTCCATGTCGCCATCGTACGAGGGACGGGGGGCGCGAGCTTTGTCCGTGGGGCAGCCGCTGGAACCCTCCGTGGCTATCCTGCGCATGCACTGCCAGGACACGGAGAAGTACGTTCCCGTCAAAGACAAGTTGGCCCTGTTTGAGTCTCTGTGTCGCGTGGGGCGACTGGCCCGCAGCAGCGAGGAGCTGGCAGCCGAGGCGGAACAGGCAGCGTGGGCCCCGCGCGCACGTTCTCTGCACGACCTCACCCGGGAGCGCAGCCCTCACGTTCCGGTCAGGGAGATATGCAAATTCTTTGAAAAATTTGGCAGTTCCGAAGTATCTTTAGAAAATAAACAAACAAAGCCAACCCCTGTCAAAATTTCTCAGAGAAGATTTAGTGAAAATTTGCCAGTGAAATTAGCTTGTCGTCGGCAAATGCCTAAAGAAAAATATAAAAGTACAGATGTGTATAATATGCTCAGCACACCTTATATTAATATGCCTTTGGTTAATTGTGTTCAAATTAATTGTAATGTTGCTAGTAATTTGAACAATTGTTCAAATGCTAAATTGCAAATGGACACCTCGAAGTGTAAAGATGATTTTAAAAGTTTAAGTAGCAATTATAATAATAACAGTTACCATGTGAATGAAAGTGCCGGATTAAGTTCCAATGAGGCTTTTGACTATGGAGGTTTTAAACAAATAAGGCTTGGGAATAAAATAATTACATATGTATAATGTAATATTTAATCACACTTTTTCAAAATTTGTTTTGTCTACATTCTAATTGAAACAATTATTTTATTTTTAAGATTGGAGTTATTCAAAATGAGATGAACATCTTTAGTGAAAACACAAATGTTTTTAATTTTTTTTCCATTCCTAACATAATGTTAAATTATTACTTTTGGATCTTTTGTTACATAAAATATTTCTTTATCATTGTGATTTTTGTGTTAATCTTTAGGCTGTGTTCGAAAGGATTGGTGAAAAATCTTTGCAAAATTATCCTAAATCAAAAAGCTGCACATGTTTCTACTAATATCACATTAATCATTTGTGACTGCACGCTGAACAAAACCGTTTGTACTGACATGGCAGATTTGAAATGAGCTGAAGGGGAACGTGGTTGCTTTAAATCATAGATTCTGAACCTTTTTTGCCCACCGCCCACTTTGAGAATATTTTTATTTCTAGCGCCCCCTAACTCATGAATCTGAAACATACCACGACGAAGGGGGCGTAATGGGATAGGGAAAATATTTTTGTGGGATGGGATGGGGGTGGTATATGGGTTTTTCTGGGTCTCCTACCTCCCCCCTGAAAGTTTGAAACGCCCCCCAATTTTCTCTCGGTCTTCTACCGCCCCCTTGGGGGCGTTTTCGCCCATGTTGAGAACCTATGCTATCATTGCACAAGAAAAACATTTTTTTTTTACATTTTTCTAGAATTATAAAAGGAGAATTTTTGCAAATGAGTTTCGGTTCTGTATTATGCTTGTGCAACAATATAGCGAGGTTTTTTTCGTTGTTAGTTTTTGGGGTGTTATGCCGTGTTGCGCTACCTCCTAATATAGCGAGGACTCAAACCTACGAATGACTTAGTCGGAGAGGCAAGTGCATTGAAATGACTTTAGATGTTTCCCGACTCCTGATGGTTAAACAAAATAATTATCGTTTCTTTACGCCAGGGGTTCCCAAACTTTTCCAAGTCGCGGCACCCTTAGAAAATTTGAATTTTCTCACGGCACCCCTGTCATATAATGTCTATCTGTGGTAGCCTCGTGACCGAGTGTCACCCCCAAGAGCACAATTCTCTGGGCGCCTCGCACCCCAGGGTGCCGCGGCACCCACTTTGGGAACCTCTGCTTTACGCCTTTATAAATAGAATATTATCAGGTTGATATTTTTATGAAGTAGAAAAGAGACCACCTGCAAAAGCACTGGTTATCAGTTTTGACAAAAATTGCATAATCGACTAAAACATTTAGAATAATACTGTTGCATCGCCACCATCCAACTACTGCGACACCAAGAGGTTAACCTCAGTGAAATCAAAACGAAATTCATTTGGTATAAAACTATAGTCCTTTATTTTAACATGGTTGAAATATTGATGGCTGGAGTATAAATATGCAGCATTATTGCATATTTATACTCCAGCCAGATACCTCAAGCCAGCCGGGAAGCCAAACTAAAAATTTAAATACATTTTTTTAAATTTCAATACATTGTTAAGATATTCATATTCATAACTCAGATCTGTCCAAAACCCATGTTCATCTTCTTTCAAAGGCAACCTCAAACAACCTTTGTAACTAAATAAACAAATAAACCAAGACACTTTAAAACTTTTTACTAAATATTTGACCTTTAGAAATGAAATAATTTTCGATTATAAATGAAAGATGTTCTATTTCTTTAAATACCTCACTTTTTAAAACACTTTTAAATGTTATTGTTAAATAAAAGTTTCATCAGTGAAGTCCAATACCATGGAAGAACCATCTGTAAAAATGTCCAGGAGGGACAAAAATCTATGTACAATTCGCACTCTTGCTTATGAACTGGGCATGGTTCATTTGTAGCATTTACTAACTGAGTACAAGCAGTACATTGGTCTATTTCAAAATTTGAAAGCACCCAACAAATCCGGCTTGTGCTAAAAGCGCCAGAAAACCGTATTTTGAAATTATTGGGTCATACGCAATACGGGGTATTGAATTTACATGAAAATATCTCATATAGAATAGAATACAATAATCAATAATAATCATATATTTTTTGTACTCTCCGTACTAAAAACAGAAAGAGAGACAAATCAAAATAAATATTCTTAAAACTGATCCTCTAGATATAGTATTATGTTAGTAAACTTTGTACCAAACATAAATACCCCTGATATTTTTAACCCTTTCACTTTTTCGTGGAATCTAAAAATGTTGACTTTACCGAAAACAAAAACTTAATTTTGTAAACTGTTCATTTTACCACATACTTAACTTAGTTTAAATAATTATATATTATTATGTAAAGACACATTTTATACAGATTTTATAAAATAAATTTATTGCTTGTTTATTATGGATATTGTAAAAAGTATGTTAAAAATGCGTGAGTTAGTTTGTAACTTATTATTTATTGTAATAATATCGACGCTGGAAAGGAAAAATGGCTAAAGCGCCATACAGCTAGAAAGGAAAATTGGTTCAAGCTCCATACAGCTGTATGCCACTCTTCCTTTCCAGCTGCATGGTGCTCTAGTAATTTCTCCTTTCCAGCGATATGGATGTCATATATTATAGAAGTTCTTTCTTTTTATGTAGGACTAAAATAAATGTCTATCTGGTCATGATAATAATATTATTATACTGTTAAAACCGAAGTATTTCATTAATTAAAGACTGTAAATCTATAATATATAAATATGTAAATGTCAAATACATACTTAATAAAAATAAAAACATATCAAATAAAATATTATTTATTACTCCATCTGCAATCCTCAGATGAAATCCTTAGAATCCCTAGAAACCTAATATTAATTAATAAGTGCCGACCGGCGGCCCAGCTCGGCTGACGGTGGAAAAAAATGTCACTTTCAAAAAGCAATTATCGGGAGTTGGTAAATAATTTTATAACCATTGCCTAAAAATGGTAAATCTTATTCAAAATGATAAGGTAGCATTATTTTTTATAGTAAGCTTGTTTAAAAATAAATGATAATATATATGTTATTACAATCCTATAGGTAACAAAGTAATTAATATTCCATTCAAACATATACAATTAATTTTATCAATGCGGAGACAATATTTAATATTATGATCTCCTTAGAAGCTTGCATTAATTTATTTGTAGCTAGTTTATCATCGGAAGGGATAGATATTCTTATCACATAGTTTTTCTTTCATTATGTTATAAACAACTTTGGAGGAATAATATACAATTTCCTCAAAGGAAATAACATGCAATATCTTTGAAATCGGATGCAAACACACCACCAACCGATACATTAGCTGTATAAGCTTGATATCTATACTACATTCCATCGGTCAGCCGGTGCAGTGCAACACCCTCTTGAAGTAATCGGCCAGCTGCAGCCCGGCACCAGTCTGCCAGCGCGCTAACACAGTTATGTATTTTTTTTAAACTTGCTCTGTTTTTACAGAATACAGAAGAGAACGAAAGTTGAAGTTGATTCCACATTAGGTTTCTAGCTCTATCTAGAAAGCATGTTCTCACTGATCTATTTATTATTACATCTACTGTGAAATATATTCATAGATTCTATGAAATAAATAAGGAGTCAGTAGCTGGACATGCTGAGAATATTTTTTCGATTTAACATTTCAATTCACCCAACACTCTGGGCAATAAATAAACTAATCCCCCCTGCCCTCTGGGCTGCAGCACAAAGAATGGGCAGAGCCAATGACAACTTAAGAGTGTATAAGCAGAGAAACCAGAAATATGTCATTTTTAAATCAGTGGTTAGACGTATTGACTCTTTTCCACAAAAAACTATAAATGGATTTCAAAAGATTGTTCTTTTATCTAGTAAACTTATGTTTTAGATTTTGAGAAAAAAAAATATTTTTAGAATAATAAGGTTATAACCATAGGTCGTTCGCAGATTTGTTCAATTTTCAAAAAAGTACATTTCTTATACAACACCCATTTCAAATCATATAATCATGCAGTAAAATAAATCAATACATTATCTGGTAAACGCATATTTCAGAATTTTAATTTTAGTTTAAATAAAATTATTAAAAAATATATACGGACATGTGTTTCTTGACGAAAATTGGTCGGTTTGTGCATTTATTTGTGCACTTACAAACAAATATATTTCGGATTTTTTTACATACTTATTTTGCTAAGACGTTATTGACAAATCATAAATAATTTGATCGTAAAGTAATTTCAGGAAGTATTTAATTTTAAATAATTTTGAACATCGCATTTTACCATTTTTATCGCAGCCCGTAAACACAAATTTCAGATTTCATTACGGGCCCAAACGCGGCCAGGAGAGCACGTCTTCGCGACGCTTTGAATAATAATATTTGGAAATGAAATTTGAAAATGAAATTTGAAATAAACACGAATTCCTTGATTCATGTTTGTTAAATCTACAGGGTTGCCCGAACGCAATTTTTCATGTTCATTGAATATTTTTTTGCAAAAATTTTTATAATTTCGAATATTTTTTTTATTTTAAATTTTTCTTGTGTGAATACCGCACAAGAGTCCCAACTGCTTCAAAATATTTTTTTGGGGTAAATCTTTTTTACGCACGCTCGACACTTGGGGCTAAACTGGTGAATGGGTTACGAAAAGTGGTGATAGTTACGAAAAATGACATGCGAACGGTAATCAATGCGAACGGTGATCGATTGCTCGGCGGGTCGGGCCTTTACGCACGCTTGTTTTCCGTGTTATTGTTATATTGTTAATGGACTATTTGTCCGTAAATAAATAAACAAATTATATACAGCGGGTACCCGGCATGCGTTTCATGGGCACTGTAACCTCGCGGTCAACTAAACTGTTATGGTTCCATCACATGTCCCGGGAATTATAATGCAAGCGCCTGCACTATATAACATTATATACAGCGGGTACCCGGCATGCGTTGCAAGGCCACTCAAAGAAAGAAAGGGTTTGTGCGCTTTAATTCTGTTTGTTGAAGTGCTTATTATTAATTATGGACACGAATAAATATTTCAAAATGCGACATTTTTTACAATCCAACTTAATATTACTCGTTTTTTTTCATGAATACCGCACAAGTCTGGAGCCAGTGGGACTATTGCATCCCCAATTTGGAGTATGTTGTAAGACTGAAGGTAGTGGGGAGGGGAAGGATATAGGGAAGAGGAAGGTGGGGAAGTACCTGGCTATTCAGATCTGACCACTAAACACGGCTAAAGCCATTTCAAGCAACGTTTCAATTCTTAATGGTGGTCTTACACCAGGGCGATACTGAGAGTATCTTCCACTCTAATGGCCGTAAAATACAATTGAAAAACAAAAAACCAAAATATTAAAAAGAATATAACAAATTGTTTATTCATGTAGCTATCTACTTAATACCTACTGTGTTTACGCATTTCACTTGTATCTATTTATGTTTATGCACTTCAATATACAAATAACTACTACTAATTAAAATTCTGGAAGCGAGAATAGTAATATAAAGTAGCAATAGTAGCGGGTAGCCCTAGCTCGAGTGAACAAAACCCTCAAAACTCGGATTGCCGCGGAACGAAATTTAGTTCTGAAAACGCCCGCTCGCGAGCCCTGATGTGTTAGCGCTAGTGTCGGAATCGAAGTTGTCATGTGCTGGTTATTCACTCTTAAGTAGTATTACAGAGCTCTATTCGAATTCTCGAGATTTGAATCTTCTCCACAGGTTTGGCAACAGTTCAACTCCAAAATATTACAGGGCTGGCAATATGACCAATGCATTGGAGGTACCACACACCCAGACCATAAATATGGTGTGTATAAAAGGGTACACTTGTGTTACAAATGCTTTTAGGGCTTAGGAGAAGTACCCTTTACACGTAGAGTTCGGAGCGGGACGTGCCCCGCGCCACTTCAGGCCGCCGCGCAAAAAAGTAAAGACCGAAAGTAAGATAACGGTTTACAGCGCAGTTCACTGTGAGACTTTTATGCGCGGCGCCCTAAAGTGGCGCGGGGCACTTCCCGCACAGAACTCTACGTGTAAAGAAAAGTAAACTACTTTATCCTTTCTAAATTAATATCATTTTATTTTGTCTTAACTATTTTTTTTAATCATTCTCTTGCTAAATTAATAGCGCCATATATAAATAAATAAATATTTCTCATCTTAATTCTTTGAAAATAATTTTTTTTTTCTAAAAGTCAAATCTCAACATTATGGTCACCCTACATGCTTTCATTGTAATGTACTATCGCCTTCAGCTAATTAGGTACTAATTATACTAATAATCTGCATGAAACATACAACAATATTGTTCTTCAATAACTGTATTATTTTGTGTTATTTTATTAAATTGTAGAGTTGTTAACCTCAATACAGGCTTGACCTAGTGAGGTTATAAACTGAATTGTTAACATTAGTCCTAGGTACCATGTAAAGAAACAAATAAATAAAAAATAAATAAATAAATAAAGGGTACTAATATCAAGCGGCTTGATGGCAAGCACGTAAATTTGTTGTCTATTGTTATATATCATTGTCTATTGTTGTCTATGCTTAGCCGCTTGACACGTGTATCAAGCCGCTTTGGATTTCGCAGGTGGTCGAAAGAGAATTTTGTGTGAAATGGAATCTAGCAAAGACAAAGTTTACATTATGTTATAATAAATAATTAGTATTATAATGGAGAATTAATTAATAAAGTAAGGAAAGTTATTTATAACCAAATTCTTAGTATGTTCGCAAGACCTAAACTATAGATTCTCAACCTTTTTTTGCCCACCGCCCACCATAAATATACTAACCCCCCGCCCACTTTGATAATATTTTTATTTCCAGCGCCCCCTAACTCGTGAATCCGAAACAGCAATTGACCACAAAGGGGGGGGGGGGGGGATGGGGGCATAACGGGATACCGCGACGAAGGGGGCGTAATGGGATACCACAACAGGGTTACATTTGCTACAGCGGAGGGGGCATAATGGGATACCACGAATATTACGATGGGGTTACATTTGCCACCAACGGAGGGGACGTAACGGAATACCACGAATACCATGTGGGGCAAGATAGGATGTGGTGGGATCAGAGGCGGATTAAATGTTAAATGTTGAGAGCGCCCTAGACAAGCACCTCGTCGGCGGCGCCTCCTAGCAGCCATATATTTTTATTTTAACTATTACTAATATATAATAACTAATGCTGCGCCACTTGGCTTAAATCGGTGGCGTGGGAATTTTGGTATAAAATGTGTAAATCTGAGTCTCTAGCAATCTTTTTTTTTACAAACCAAGTTTCGTCACAATCGGTTCAATAGTTTTTTTGCATGGAGAAGTAACATATACCTATACACACACATTCACACTTTCGCAGTTAAAATATTAGTAGGGATAATATAAATACTTAAGTCAATTTATTACCTAACATTTGATAAATAAAAAATTTAAGTTATAAATTATTTATTTAAAATTTCGGCGTCTACATTTTTGTTTGCGAAGTTGTTAAGTATTGCTAACGAATTTAATCTCTTATCTGTCATGGAAGAGCGAAGATAATTTTTCACTCTCTTCAGCCAGGAAAAACTCTGCTTACCACTATAATTGCTGAATACCGTCGATACACACATTCTTATTCTTAAGGCTATGTAAATGTTTGGGTTAATTGTTTTAAATTATTTATTTCTTAGAACCTGTAAAACAGTTTTGATTGTTCAGGGTAGTTTTCCATGCCGAGCTATCGTTGTTAACTAAGAACGTACATGGAGATAGATACATTCATTAACAAAGTACGACATGAAAAGGGTTTTTTTCCCACTGTGAATAAACAAGTCGTATGACTTCCCTTTGAAAAACATGAATTGTTCCAGGCAGGACACGAAAAAGGATTCCCTCCACTGTTAATCCGCGAGTGCGTTCTTAGACGTCCTTTTTGAGAACGTGAATAGTTGCAGTCGGGATACAAAAAGGTTTTGTCGACTGTGGGTAAACAAGTGATTTTTTAGATGTCCCTTGCGATAGCATAAATAGTGGCAATCTGGACATTAAAAAGGTTTTTCTCCTCTGTGGGTAAATATGTGACGTTTTAATTATTCTTTTGTAAAACATGAATAGTTGCAGCCGGAACACGAAAAAGGTTTTTGTCCACGGTGGAAAAACGAAAACATGTGATTTTTTAGATTTCACTTTGCATGTACTAGCAAAGTTACACTAAAATCATAAAAAGGGTTTTCTCCAATGTAAATCGCGCTGTAAATTTACAAAATCTCCCTCTCGAGAACTTGAATAACTGCATTCGGGACATGAAAAAGGTTTAACTTCACTGTGGGTAAACAGGGGAATCTTAGATTTCTCTTCGTCAAGCAAATCAGTACATGAATAGTTGCAGTCGGAACATCAAAAGGGTTTTTCTCGACCATGAGTCAGCAAGTGATTTCTTAAATATCCCTTTTGAGAACACGAATAGTTGCAGTCGGAACATGAAAAAGGTTTTTCTCCACTATGAATCATACTCTGTGTTTTTGAATCTCCATTCTGAGAACTTGTTAACTGCATTCGGAACATGAAAAAGGTTTAACTCCACTATAAGTAAGCTTGTGACTCATAGATGAGAAGTGTTGCTCCACAGGGAAACCTGAGGAAACCTACTTTTCTCAGGCCTCCTGAATGGAGCTAATGTAAAAAATAAGTTTGTGTTGTAAAACCATCAAACAGTTTTAATACATTACCGTTTGCGTGGTTGAATTTCAGAACCCGGCTTCGAGTGTATGTCTGACCCCACGCCGTAAGCGCCGCGCCACAAATAACCTGTGTACGTGAAATATCAAACAAGCTACCGTTGTAATTTGGTTTCGAATTCAAGAATTCGTCAAAAGATGTCGCCACTTCCGTCAGCAGGTAGCATGGGGATGTACCCCCTCTAGGTATAAGTACTACGAATTTTTGAATTTGAGTATTTCTTCGGATATGGAAAGATTGAAGGTATTACTTAGCTGTGGATAATAGTATGTGCCTAGCGTGGTAGTCGAATCACCTGTAAAAACTGTATAAAAAGTTATATGATGAATAAAGAAAAAGAAAAAAAAAGTTACTTTGTCCCGGTGACTAGCTATCACTGGATGGCAGTAGATACGAGAAACGGGTTATTTTTGGAACCAGTTCCTATCGGATTTAAATGGTTACCAACACTAACCAGGCGAAATCGAACCGAAGGCGCCCACAGGGCCTAGCAGCAAAAACCTACGGAGCGGGTTTATGACTGCTAGTGTAGGTATATTATTGGTTATTGGTATGGCCGTGTTAAATTGTGGAGATCCGGAAGGAATACATGACCAATAATAATTTCCAATTTTTTTATTTCGCCCTTTAGTGATAAAATCACGTCAAGTGCACTTAGTGGATAGGATTAAAAGGTGCGCTTATTTCATTAGGGCATCAAAAAAATATGATATGGTGCGAAGTGAATTGTGGAAGAAGTCAGGGAAAGTCAAGGAAGTCATGGCATGATCAAGTAAGTCAAGTTGGACCACGCCAAGAGACAGAACAACAGAATTGTACATTTTAAGGAGCGCACGTTTGAATGTATCTCTTACCCGCAGCAGTCCTCCGATACTTTGCAACGCAACGCAACCATGAGAAGATTTATGAATGTGAATGAAGCAAGGGGTGTGTGTCGAGACAGAGTTGTTTCGTGGTCTTTCCTCTCTGCTTAGCACGGCTTGATGTAGTTCCGGTAGTTATCCAAGATAATACTTCAATTCAATTTTTACAATTCAAAAAGATCAATATTCTGTAAGTAGGTGCATACTTACTTACACAATTAATTTTATAATTTTTGTTTAAAAATCCTAGGTGCGCCCTTTGAAACCTTGCGTGGAGGTAAGAGTAAGGCACGTACCTTATGGATAATCCGCCACTGGGTGGGATGCGTTTCTCTGGGTCTCCTACCGCCTCCCTGAAAGTCTGAAACGCCCCCCCAACTTTCTATTGGTCTTCTACCGCCCCCCCTGAGGTCTGAAACGCCCCCCAAGGGGGCGTTATCGCCCGCGTTGAGAACCTATGACCTAAACAATAATATTTATATACGCATCATTTTAGGCTCCATGGACATTGAAATAGGGCGAGATAAATAGAATCATATAAATAAGTCGCCTAAACATGGCCTACTTGAAAATGGCCGTGATTGCTGAAAATTAGCTGTCATTATAATTTTAAAAACTAAAATACCTGCAGAACTTAATAATTACTTTATTAAATTTGATTTACCTAAATTTTTTTTTTTAAATCAGACCTAATTATAATAATTTTATCTAATTTTTATAATTGTTTTACATGACACGTATAATGTAATATTATCTAAAATCACCACTCATCGTAATATTTTTTTGTCTGTAGGTACTTATTTGTATATTCTTGTTTGTCCATGCCCTAAAAATATAAATTCGCATCAAGCTTGCTGCCAACACTAGATTATTGCGCGATGCTTGTGACATGCTTGTGACATGTGACAAGCATAAATGAACTAATACCATGCTAATACCGTGACAAGCTACAAACATCGCAAACATCCTCTGGAGCAACATACTCAACCTGTGGCCCGGCAAGCTTGTGTGCGGCCCTTAACACTTTATTATCAGGAACTTGATTTTTTAAAAATCTATCATTCTAAATTTTTTTATATCTTGAGATTCGTTTCGATTTTAACGCACAGATAGTGATACCCGAAAAGGATTGTCATTATGGTCCACATAATCTGGAATAAGAGTGAGATACGTTTTTTAGATATTCACGACCAAAAGTATTTTCGTTATTTGTTTTTGGGGTGTTATGCTGTGTTGCGCTACCTCCTTCTCTAGCCAACGTTTCAGTTTTCCACGGCGTTGCAGTGTCCATCATCAGGGCGGGCAGATGTGTAAGAGTGTTGCTATGGCCAACGCTAGATTTTTTCCAAAAAAACAAATATTTAGCACACAAGTACGCGCGCAAATAATTTATAAATAAAAAGTGCCACTTGTAGAAACCATCGCATCAAATATAATACATAAAAACTGATTAGTCAGGTACCTACTTGCAAATTTTAACAGCATTTCTTGCTGTAGTGTAAAGTGTAAAGTATTGTGCTGTTATGTGTAATAGCGGGAGTGTCTTGTGTGGTGGGGGGGGGGGGGGGGGGGGGGTTTGAAGATTTTTTCGTCATACCAGTATAATGTTGCGGCCCGCATAACTTTACAAATACATGTATGTGGCCCGAAGATAAAAAACGTTGAGTATCGTTGCTCTGGAGCAACACCTTCTAGACCATTGCTAGACTCTTTTTGTAATTAAGTACTATTACATAATACCAACTCTGTATGTTACTCTGTACATCTTCCTACTCCGCAGTTTGAATTTATTACTACCATCTTTGTATATTACTCTGGTACAGATGTACAGGTTCATATTTTTGGGAACCTGTACATCTTCCTACTCTACAATTTTCTAATTGCTATCAATACCAACTCTGTATGTTAGTACAACTTGTATAATCATATGAATATTTGTCTTGGTCCATGGTCTATATTTGCTAATATGATTTATCTATTCCATTTAAATAACTGTGAATGTAACTAATTTTTAAAAATGATAATGTAACTAACTATTTTTAAGAAAACTGGAAATGTAAACAATTTAAAAAAAATGTAACTAACTAAGAAATGGCCAAGATCACCCTTAATGGGTGAAAGCCAAATAAATAATAAAAAATAAAAAATTGCTAGACTCCTCTGGAGAGGGTCAAAATGCTAGCCATAGACAAAAAACTACGTGCTTGTGACAAACGGTTATTATATATATATATCTATGGTGTCCGTTACGTCGGGGGTCGGTTAGACCGGAAAAGATGTACATATGAAAGTTCCGTTTTTTTGTCAAAGCTTGAAAATTTGATGTGTTTTTTTTTTCTTTTTTGACGTAAGTTTTCGCGATTCGGAAATTTGATCAAAAAGTTTACCTACTTAATACAACTTTAAAGTTTAAAAAATAATAGGGATTAAATGACAGTGAGGTTCTTGTTTACGAGAAACAAAAAAATATATAATTGTATTAAATTAATGTATTTATAATAATAAATATACAAAAAAAAAAAATAACATTATAATAGATTATAATAAAACAAATAAAAAACTTTATTCCACTTAATTTTATTGACCGTAACCGGTTTCAGCTCGTCGGAGCCATCTTCAGACTGGTCCAGTCTTTATTTAGTTTTTTTATTATAATCTAATAAAAAAAATTATGTTTTAAAAATCACAGAAAATTTGTTCACGTTCCACGTAGGCCACTGCTTAAATGATAGACAAAGTTGTGTACATGCAAATTGTCTATTCTCTCATCAAAAACATAACCATAGAAAAATGACATTAACAATCCAATATCATCTATGATATTAATATACAAAAAATATTTTGTTATTTCAGCATTCAGGATTTATTAAATTTCCTTCCCAAATGCTCACATGGTTCTATATTTGTATTAAATAATTTCAGTTTTAAAGTCTCACGGTATACAGGTTTTCTAGATGTCCAGTAAATGGCTGGAATCTATTTTTATAACATAAAGCAAACACCGGCGAAAATGTCAAACAGAATTTCTATTTTATAACATAGTAGGTGTAAAATAGAATTTTAAATGTCCGTGCTTTTGGAAAAATAAACAATTTTATGTTCCTAACTAACCATATAAGTTTCGGATCATCCCATTGGGGTATTTTTGATCCATAACCGCTTTTCAAAATGGGCGATATGATTAAAAAGCTTCGTGAGAGATCAAAGAAAAGAAAGAAACTTTTGGTTCAAACGGTGAGTATATTAATTAAATTTGTGACTAAAAGTTGTGATTGATCTTTTTTTTTTAAATAGGCCTAAAGTACTCTAATATTACTTATGGCCATACTACATGGGGGTCCATAGAGAGTCTTAAAATATCAATCTTTTATTGAAATACATATTTGTTTCATTAAGTTTTAATATGTTATTTCAGCTTGGTATTTCCAGTGTGGGAGAATTAGGACAAGCTTTGGGCACCGTAGCAGATGTCCCGATCAAACAACATATCGGTGAAGACCATTTTAAAGATATTGGTTTCGGAGACAGCAAATCTACCAGTGAAGAAACTAATGCTCTGGTCTACACTGACTCATCCACATTTTTAAAGGTTGGTTCATATTCCGGTAGCAAAAATAATGAAACAAAATGGAAAATCTTAACCTAAAGTTAAGTGGATTACCACATTTACTACTGGTGTGGTTATTGTTATTTTAATTTACCAAGTGTTATTTTTAAAATGATTGCGTACTAAAGGTGAGACGATATTGGCGACTTTACCCTAATTTTGATTAGACAGATTTCAATTTAAAAGGCGGGTATGGGTACCGCCGCCTCGGGAATCATTTATTGGATAACCAACACCTCTGCCATAGATCACCCCAAGTGGTTTACTACGTTTAGTGACTTAGCAGGAGTGCCCAGGTTCATGGGGTGAGGTTTGTCCGGGTCTTGGCGGCGGATGCATCTGCCCATCAGCTGCATGGAAGGCCAGATCGGGAGAGAATGGTTGGGGGAGTCCCATTGACTTCTCCAGCCGTCCTCTCTCGGAACATCGTCTTGCATCACAGTGGGAGGGATGGATTCATACGTCCGTCACTCCTGGGCACACTGACCCCCAGATTCCTACCCACTCCTAATACCATTTTCCTTCCCATAACTTCTCCTTCCTTTCCTAAAAATCCCTCCGCATAGCATCTTCAAAGATGACATAGGCCCTGAGGAGAATTACTTTCCTCAGGACCGTGTTGCACAAAATTCTTTGCACTGAGTCACGAAATTGTATTTATTTCAGGGTACACAGTCTTCCAATCCCCATAATGACTACTGTCAGCACTTTGTGGACACGGGACAAAGGCCACAGAATTTCATTCGAGATGTGGGACTGGCAGACAGGTTCGAGGAATACCCCAAGTTGAGGGAACTCATTAAGCTGAAAGATGACCTTATTGCCCAGACTGCGGTACCACCCATGTATCTCAAATGTGATTTGAAGGTGGGAATAGACTTATCTTGTCGTCATAATGTATTTATGCTATTTTCTGTATTCACAAAGAGTTTTAAAATGTCTTTATTATTTATACGTTAAAGCAGTGATAACCAATCTTTTTAGCCGGAGGGCCAATTTATCCATTTTACGGGCCGCAGGGGGTAGGGTACCTATAACTTGACATTGTTAAATGTGCAGTCGGTGGGGTCGCAAACCTATTTGTCTTTTCTATAATGGTAATTTTTTTATAAAATAAATTTAGAATGCTAAAAACAAAGCACCGCAGACCAAAATTTATATCTCCAGCCTAATAACCAGAAAAGTTTATATCTCCAGTCCAAAGGCCAAACCAATAAATGCTGTCGATTTTTATCATTCTGAAATAAAGAACGAATAAAAAATACCAACTCGCAGTTTTGGGCTTGTTGATTTTTTAATTCGGAAGGTTAACAAAATGTAGTCAAGAAAACTTTGGTATTTTATAAAACTGAAACACTTAAAATGCGTCAAACCTAAATCTCAACAAGAAAAGTGCTGCGCTGCGAAGGTGATTTTTTTCTACACGGTCAAACCACAAAATTTTGTCTAAGAATATGTAAGAAAAATCTTATTATTTTGAGTGGCTGATTCAAAACTTTGAAGAAAGACTGAAGTTTTCCGCTCCACCCTTTTTTAGAAAGTAATGAATATTCTTTGCTGCAAACTTTTTGATATTTAGCCAAGTGGGAATTATGAAAAGGTTTGCGGGCCACACGAAATGGGCTTTGCGGGTTGCTCATCACTGCTTTAAGGTGTTGCCTAAATTTTTGTGGGTAAAGTAAGAGAAAGGGAAGATTATGTAATAGTAAATGGTTGTTGTTTTTAGACGATGGATATGAAGCAATTGGGGAGTAAGTTTGACGTAATACTGGTGGAGCCCCCGCTGGGGGGAGACTGGAGCTGGAAAGACGTACTGGCGCTCGACATCCCTCAGGTGGCGCAGTCCAGGAGCTTCGTCTTCCTGTGGTGTGGTAGCTCGGAAGGTACCCTTCACTTGTATATATGATCAGTGGCTGAGTTGACATCATGTTTAGGTTGTGTGTTTAATTCCTCGGCTGGCTAGGTCCTCTGCCTCGACACAAGCAATATTTTCCGCTTAACGTGGTGGTAGTTGAAGATTTTCAGATATTTTTAGGTTATTCGTAACCCGGAAATGTTTGTCTTTCTTTTTAAAAAGATAAATTATAAGTATCGATCGTCCAACTCATTCATGCAGAGTATGCAGTTATATGTAAAAGTGTATTCTTTATCTGGTACAATACTAAGATTACTCAGAAACACCACCAAATCAATTATAATGCAGAAAAACTTGTAGTGAATTAAACAAAATATTGATGTTTTCTGGGCCAATAGTAGGATACATCAAAATGTCATTCTAATAACAAAACTTGAATAGAACTTACACAGAATGTGAAAATTAACTTAAAATATTTGATGAATTGTTCAAATTTTTTGAAACAACCCATGCTGAGTTTTTGGAGATGAATGACTAATCAACTGGAAAATCGATAGGATACATCAAAATGTCATTCTAATAACAAAACTTGAATAGAACTTACACAGAATGTGAAAATTAACTTAAAATATTTGATGAATTGTTCAAATTTTTTGAAACAACCCATGCTGAGTTTTTGGAGATGAATGACTAATCAACTGGAAAATCGATATATACATAATATGTAAATCTCATTATGTATCATGTACACAAGATATCCGAGAGTAAAGTGTACTAACTTCGGAAGATGATTCTGAAAATGTTATTTATCTTTTTTACTTAACACTCCCGTTTCCGCGGTGCGATTTTAGTTTACAACGCTCTTTAAAACATCAATAACTCCTTAAATATGTTAATCATTAAACCTTCATTTTAGGTATTCCTAAAAAATATATTTTTGCATTCGTGAAAAATACTTAAAAAATTGTAATGATTCTGTATAAAATGATAAAAATGTTTTCCTAAATATCGACACATTTCTGTGCCAGATAGAGACAACAAATCTTAAATTTATATGGGAATAACAGAGAAAACAAAACATTAATTCATTCCAACCTCATAAACCTACGTGCAATATTACGATTTCTTTTTAATTATGTATAACAAAAAGAGATGTAAAATAAAACGTTTAAATATTTTGTCTATCTGTAGAGACTATTTTACTTCTCAAAGTTGACATGATATTACGTGTGTCGTCTCTTTCTAGTGCATTAATTTGAAATGTCTAAAAACAGAGATGACAATATTAATTATCTTACTGCAAAAAACTTAAGTTGCTAGACTTTCCGTTTAAATTAAAAAAAGAGCCACAAAAAAAATAAGGAACCACATCGGAAGGTTCGGCCGACCGACCATCTTAGCCTCAAACCAGATTAATTTTTTAATTCCTTTCTGCATATTTCCTTAAAATTGACGACAACATGGGACGAGTGTAGACAATTGGACAAGGGGGATGTTTTTTGCTTAGTTTTATGGGTTTTGGGTTATTTGCAGGGTCATGTCACATTAGTTCATAATAAATGTTTATAGGTATTATTTAATTTTATTTTTATCAAATAATATTTTCGTGGAAGACTTGATTTTCAAGGATGTAAGACAATGACAATGCAGTGTTTTTTTTACATTGCCTCCATACAGGAGGCCCTGAGGTAAATAATTCCCCTCAGGGCCTATGTCATCTTTGGGGATGACCTGTGGAGGGTCTGTTTAGGAAAGGAAGTTCAGGGAAGGAAAAGGTTATAAGGGACGGTAGGAATCTGGGTGTCAGTGTGTCCAGGAGTGACGGACGTATTAATCCATCACTTCTACTGCGGTGCAAGGCGATGTTCCGAGAGATAACAGCTGGAGAAGTCAAAGTTACTCCCTCAACCATTCTCTCTCGATCCGGCCTGCCATGCAGCTGGTAGGCAGATGCATTCGCCGCCAAGACCCGGACAAACCTCAACCCACGAACCTGGGTACCCCTACTAAGTCACCAAACGTAGTGAACTACTTGGGATAACCAATGACAGAGGTTTTGGTTATCTAATAATAGTTCCCGGGGCGGCGATACCCATACCCGCCTCCCAAATTGAAACGTGAGGCATTGAACTGGCAGAGGAAGAATGAATGTAGATAATATGCTGTATAAATGAGATTCCTGATATGTACCTATGTGTTGTAAAACCATATAGTAAAATTATGGGTATAGCCATGTTAAATTGTGGAGATCTGGAAGGAATACGAGGCCGATAAAAATTATAATAATTTTCACCTTTTTATAGCACCACTTCTATAAATAAAATAAATATGATAAATGTGATAAATATAAAAAATGTGATAAATCACCTCTAGTGCACTTGATGGGTAGGATTGAAAGGTACGCTTAGTTAGTTAGGGCATTGAAAAAGGAATATATGACGCGAAGTGAATTGTGGAAGAAGTCAGAGAAAGCCAAGACAGACATGGCATGATCAAGTGAATCAAATACTTTCAGTCGGGCCACGCCAAGAGATAGAATAATAGAAATATACAGATAAATCATTTTAAGGCGATCCACTAGTACAGGAAAAAATCGAAATCGGAATTCACGCCCTTTTATGGGAGGAGTTTAAAAATACTTGAGAAAAAGCTTTTGGAAAGGTTGGAAAAGATATTTGAGAATTTTTTTTTGCATGTTGATTTCGTAAAGGCCTGTAAAAAACAATGATTCCTTTTTTATGCATTGTTTATTGTAAAAAAACGGAAATTTAAAATTGATTTCACGAAAAGAAGCAGCGCGGACCCAAACACGTTGTTTCTCTGCTCCGTTCGGAGGAGTAGTGACGAAAGAATGGGGCGGCTGCCAGTCGTTCTTCGGCGGACGGTATAAGGTTCACTTTGATATAACAAATTCGTCGAATGCCGTATTGTCGCCGTGTTGTCAAAAATACCAATGCGAAAATGAATATTATATTTTATTTTGTGAGGTTCGGGCGTAAATTTCAATTTTTTTTGCGATAATTATATAAGAAACTGAATTTGCCACATTATGCAATAAAACCATATCCGAAAAAGTGTTTATAGGTAGGAGAGTTTTCAGTTGAAAATGTTTTTTATAGACCTAATACTTTATTTTTTTCTAAGCTTATTAAAAGACTTATTAGAAAAATGTCTGATATTTTTAAGGGCCAAGGTATGTTGTACACGCAGTATTTAATTGAAGCATCTATAGTACTTCTAAGCGGTCAAATTTTCAAAACAAAAACATACGATTTTGTATGATTTTTCATTATTTAGTATGGCTTTATCTTAAGAGTTAATAACCAGACAAAGCTGAAAAATGACATTTTTGAATGAGCTCATAGACGTGTCGAAGCTTTTTACAGAAAAACGATAAATTGATTTCGAAAGATCGTTATTTTATGTGGTAAACTTATATTTTAAATTTTGAAAAAGTTAACATTTTTTTAATAAAAAAATAGTTTTACTGTTGGTCGATGGCAATATTTGTTAATTTTCAAACGAGTAAAGTTATTATACAATACATATATCATACCAAAAAGTAATACAGTATTATAAAACTGTTCATTATCTAGGCAAAATATAATTTAGAATTTTAATTTAATTTCAAATAAAATCATTAAAATAAAAATCCAAGCACCCGTTTTGTGCCGAAAATACTACAACTTGACTTATTTATTACACACTTACAAATTGATTTCTCTCGGAATTTTTAACACAGAAATTTAACTTAAGACGTTATTGAAATATTAGAAATAATTTTTAACCAAAAATATTTTCTCGAGTATATAATTCTGTTGAATTTGCGACACGCTTTTGTGAATATTTTATTCTGTATTTTGACGCGCACGGCGCTAACCGAAACTCTTAGTATCTGTCGATTCACGGCAGCGAGCGGTCGTGCTGTCCGCGCCGGTCCAGTTCATAACATTTTAAATTTATTCGTCCGCTTAAAATGGGGAGAAAAATCAATAAAGAGAGAACTTTCATAAAAAAATCAAAATTACCACACCAAAAACATAACTGGGAGAAATATAACGAGAAAAAACAAAGATTAGTAATATTTAATTATCAATTTACGTTGTACATACCTTATATGCTACAGGGTCGTTGGAACGAATCTGTCAGATTTATTGTGTATTTTTATAACATGTTGTTTAATTTTTAGAGAAAAGAATCAACATTCTAAAGTAAATAATGACTGTAAAGTTTCATCGGTATGTGCAATTCAAATTTTTATTGTATATATATTATTATGTACGCGTAAATGGGCATCGACAAAGTATATTTGATCAATGAAAATGGGTAATAACTTCAATACATTGTGAATCATGGATATTACGGTGACCGATTTATCCGTTTATACCGCGGAAATTATAAACTAGCAATACTACCCAGCCTTACCGTGTATAGGTACACGGTGTCGGGAAATACGTGGTACATTACGGTGACCGATTCAATTGTAATTACCGCGGTAATTATAAACGATAATTTACTAGCATTAATACACGCAAGCAACATTGCCTTATATACACGGTGGCGGGAAACCGGTGGTACATTCCGGTGACGTAATTATAAACAATAATTCACTAACACTAACACCCGGCGTTGTGCGAATTATACGCTCGAAACATTACCTTGCATATGTATGTCGTAGGCCGATCGTAAAATCAGGCAGATCATGTTGCGCCTAGCCACATGATCTGCTGCATCGTGAAATGGCGGCAGATCGTGATGTGCCTGAGGCGCATCGTGATCTGCCTGTTTTTACGATTGGCCTGCGACATATACAAGGTGTCGAAAAATACGTGGTACATTACGGTGACAGGTTCATTGTTATTACCATGGTAATTATAAACAATAATTTACTTGCATACCCGGCATACTACATTGCCTTATATATGTCGGCGGTCGATAGTGAAATCAGGCAGATCATGGTGCGCCTAGTTACTTCGTGAAGTGCCTCAGACGCATCAAGAACGGCCTGATTTTACGGTTTGCCTGCGACATATACACGGTGGCGGGAAACCCGTGGTACATTACGGTGACCTAATTATGAACAATAATTTACTAGCATTAATACCCAACGTTGCGCAAATTATAGACATGCAACATTACCTTGTACACACGGTGTCTGGAAATTCGTGGTAGAAGCGGAAAACTGAGGACTTAAATTTCACCACGGGAACAGAAGCTTTTTACCATACTTTTTCTTCTATTTTTAACTTATTTATTTTTCTTTTTACGAACATATTAATTTATAAACAATAATCTGCGTAAATCGTCCTCAAATTCAATTTGATTCTGAATCTACTTTGCTTAAGACAAGTTCGTCCAGTCAATGAATGATCCAAAAGGTTTTAGGGTGCGTGAGCAGGAACCTAAGCGATTCCTTCAAAAAATTGTTTAGGGTGCTTAGGGTGTAAACATACTAAAAGTCCTGACGTCTAGGTGGTGAGTTAAGGGGTGGGGGGGAGGTCCCAATTTTCAGGTTTCCGCTTATATCTCGAAAACGGTGCGTTGCAGAGGAAAATTTTCTGAAATTAAGTAAAAGCTCATAAAATCATCTCCAACTTTTATTCTTTATGTAATTATCGAAATCCCAGCCGTTTTTGAGTTACACGTTCTACAAACGTAGATATTTTTGAAAAAAATCATTTTACCTCACATTTTTCATCAAACATTCCTTCATGTCGTCTAAAATATTCAACAAAGAAAATAAATTTATATTAAAGAAGTTCTAAAGAATTTAATTTACTTTTATAATATAATTATATATATATATATATATATATATATATATATATATATATAATTATAAACAAAGCTGTTTTTATCTCATTACTGACACACATTTTGTTCGTTCGCCTAATAATACGTGTGACCACAGTTTAAAGCCAACTTTTAAACAAAGTAGAAAAAAATAATATCACTTGAAAAATTTTAAATTGTATTTTATAATGAAAATTATAATAATATAAAAAAAGCTGTTTTTATCCCATTACTGACACACATTTTGTTCGTTCGCCTAATAATACGTGTGACCACAGTTTAAAGCCAATTTTTAAACAAAGTAGAAAAAAATAATATCACTTGAAAAATTTTAAATTGTATTTTATAATGAAAATTATAATTATCTCATGACAAAATTTTACGAAAAAACTTAAAATTCCTGTAAATGTTGACCGGTTTGAGATTAATTTGCATTTGTATATATATATATATATATTCTAAAAGGGAATTAAATTCTTTATAACTTCCTTAAAATAAATGTATTTCTTTGATGAATATTTTAGACGATTTGAAGGAATGTTTGATGAAAAATGTAAGGTTAAATGATTTTTTCGAAAATGTCTACATTTGTGGAGCGTGTAACTTAAAAACGGCTTAAATTTCGAGAATAACGTATAAAACAAAAGTTGTAGATAATTTTACAAGCTTTTACTTATTTTAAGAAAAATTTCTCTGTGACGCACCGTTTTCGAGATATAAGCGGAAATCCGAACATTGGGACCTTCTCCCCCTCCCCCCGCTAGCTCACACCTAGACGTCAGTACTTTTAGTATGTTCAGACCCTAAGCACCCTAAACAAGTTTCTGGAGGAATCGCTTAGGGTCCTGCTCACGCACTCTACACCTCCTTCCTTGACTGGACTAAATGTGCACATCAGCGTGGAAAATGAGACAAATATTCCTATTATCGTTTTCCAGTGATTTCGAAAGTTTACCCACATCCATTCACATTTTATTTTTATAAGATCTTTATTTACTTTTAGCAAGCATTCATTTGTCATTTTCTATTTTTCTTTAGCTCTCCGGTAGGTTGTTTCTTTTTTTACCCTTAGATTAATTTAACACACTAATTTCGGTAATAATTATATATTAGAAATGTGTACTCGCTTTATTTAATTTTTTGACAGATGATTTTTGAGCTTACTAACGACGTTCATTCGAAATGTAAATTTCTGACGCCTCTCTAATTTGTCAAAAAAATATATTATAAAGAAATTTGATACTGTGTCTTTGAATGGTTATGGATCGTGTTTTATATTAAGAACGACTGGTGAATCCAAATCAATATTTAAAAAAAATTAAAACGCTCTCTAGAAGTTACTTTCTGTTAAAAGAACTTAAACTTTCTCTGGTTAGAAGTTACTTTCTGTTAAACAGTGTTTTAGTAACACATTTAATAAATACTGTACAATTTCTGTTTTGAACTATTACTAATAAAAAATGTCTTTAACTGGCTGTGAAAGAGAGGCTAGACATATGCATGCACCATGCGCGTGAATTTCCCGTAAAAATTATGGTTTTAATTTGTGATTGTGTAATTCAAATCGTGTTTTTGTTAATAATTTCTGTTATAATGACCAAGTCTCTAATATATTAGTATATTCAGTATATTTTATATTATTTTCAGTTTTATTCTATTAATAATGCCATAGAGACATAGTCCCTGTTACGATCAATGCACTAGGTGAGCCGTGGAACCAGGTCTTCATTCCCTTATCGTTCAACTCCGCCGTCAAAAATGCAATCAACTCTCCCTCCGCATCCTGGTCGGTCTCCAAAGATTTTTCGTCCATGTGTAAAGAGTAATGTCGAAAGAGGTGTAATTCATGTCATTCATTGCCTTTTTGGTAGGGTTAGGTGGTGAACCCATTTTTCAACCCAAAAAAGTTTCGCCTTGGTTGGAAAAACAGTTCGAAGAGATCCGAGCGCATTTGCGCAACGAGCATTAATTTGCATACTCCATTTTTCCCTCAAAATCATTTGTGTGGTAGACTTACTGACATCTGGGATTAAAACTGCAAGCTTATGAACTTCAACAGGGCTAACTCCCTCTAAATTGAAAAAGCGAATAATTGAGCGCACCTCGCAGGGGATGGGATTCGACAACGGAGCGTCTTTCTCAAACGAACGCAAAGATCGCACTGAAGCAGCTACCAAGCCGGATCACCGCTCGGTTTTTTGGGAAAGTCTGAGCTAACGCTAGTGCCATCATATTTTGAGAAAAAACGAGCAAAGGTAGTTAATTCTTGGACAACCTTCACATTATTGTATTGCGGTCTGTTTTCACTGTACAACTACTAACAGTCCTACTGTTTTTATATTTTCAAGTTCTGTACATATATTATGTAGACTATACTAAAATATATGCCTGTTGCTATATTTTACATATTTTTTATTATAATGCTGCTGTTTTTTTGGTTATCTTTATTTATAGTTGAATTACATAATTTTGGTAAAAATATAAATGTTAAAAATACATTTTACTTTTTTTGACATTAGCTCCATACAGGAAAATATTTCATAATAAGAATAAATATGTCATCTTTGGGGATGTTGTGTCGAAGGTCTTTTTAGAAAAAGGAAGGAGAGGAAGTTCTTGAAAGGAAAAAAGGTATGAGGGGTGGGTAGGAATCTGGGATCGGTGTATCCAAGAGGATGTATGAGTCTATCCTCACCACTGCAGTGCAAGGCTTCCGAGAGAATCCTGCAGGAGAGGTCAAAAAATCTCGCTCAACCAGTCTCTTCCGATCCGGCCTGCCACACAGTTGGTGGGCAGACGCATCCGCCGCCAAGATTCGAACAAACCTTATCCCTTGAACCCGGGCAAGTAAGTCACCAAGCGAAACGAACCCCTTGGGGTGACCTATGGCAGAGGTGTTGGTTATCCAATAAATGGTTTCCTGGGCGGCGGTACCCATACCCGCCTCCCAAATTGGGTTCTGGATTCTGGGAAGGAAAAAGGTACCAGGAGTGGTAGGAACCTAGGGGTCCAAATTGAGTTCCGTTTCCCAAATTGGGTTCGGGATTCTGGGAAGAAAAAAGGTATCAGGGGCATGTAGGAATCTGGGGGTCAGTCCAAGAGTGACGGACATGAAAAAATCTATCCCTCCCACTGTAAGGAGATGTTTCGGAGAGTGCTGCTGGGTAGGTAAAAGATCTCCCAGGTCCAACCAGTCTCTCCTGATCCGGCCTGCCATGCAGTTGGTGGGCAGGTGCATCCGTCGCCAAGATCCGGACAAATAAATGAACCCAGGTACATGGGGTGAGGTTTTTGAAATTCAATTTAATTTAGATTACCAACAATAATCTTCCTGGTTCCCAGGCGGTAGTACCCATACCCGCCTCCCAAATTACTGATAATACCTATTGTGAGAAGAATAAATATGTAAAAATGAGATATTTCTTACAATCAAACTGAATATCACTCAGTAGAAATACAATTAAAAAACAACAACAGAATACTCGTAAAAACATTTCAAAAATCAAGAAATTTGTATATTATGTAAGTACCTATTTTATACCCACTATTTTTACGCATTTCACTTGTATCTATTTATGTTTATGCACTTCGGTAAACAAATTACAAATAACTACTTATTCGGAAAAAGCTGGAACCGAGAATTCAATATCGATGTCGTCTGAACCATCCTATAGATATCGCCAGTTGAGTGGGACATGCTGCTTGCGGCGGAGCGAATGTGGTATTTCTATCTCGTTCTAAAAAACTTCCGATCGTGAGGCCGTCTTTTGATGAAATTTGAATTTTCGGCCGCTGGTAATGCCCTCTTAAAGAGAGTACGTTTGAATGTATCTTTTACCTCGCTGTAGTCCTCCGATAGAGTGCACCGTAACGCATCCAAGCATCTATTTATTCAGATGTATCTGTATTATACGATTTATGAATGCGAATGAAGCAAGGAGTGTGTGTCGAGACATAGGGTTTTGGTGGTATGTCCTATCTACTCAGCACGGCATGATGTAATTTCGGTATCGAAGACTATACTTCAACCAAAATACGATTGTAAACATTTATTACTGCACCACCATAAAACTCTTTTGTGAGGGTCGGGTGCAATATTTAGAATCTTACCTACTTATTTTTTTTACTAAAACTACCCCCATAAAATAATTATTTATTTCTTTCCATTGAAACAGTAGTTAAGTGACATATTTACAAATGATTATTACATGGAAGGAAGTAGTAATAAATATAGATGGTTAGTTTTCAACGAATTGAAGGTACAATTTGCAACGAATGTTAGGATTCTTAGAATATTTTTAAATATAATTTTTTTACTATTTTAGAATGCTCAAAGTGTCTTTGTTTAACTTTCTATTTCGATCATTTTCTAAATTGCATTTTTTTCATAATAACGGCATGCCGCCGCTCCGGAAACCATTTATTGGATAACAAACACTTCTGCCATACGTGACCTCAAGTAGTTTGCTACGTTTGGTGACTAAGCAGGGGTGCCCAGGTTCATGGGGTAGGTTTGCTTGCGGATCTTGGCAGCGGATACGTCTGTCTACCAACTGGCTCTGAGAGGCTGGCCGGGTTGGGAGAGACTGGTTGAGGGAGACCCTTTGACCTCT
This sequence comes from Limnephilus lunatus, assembly GCA_917563855.2. NCBI lineage: Eukaryota > Metazoa > Arthropoda > Insecta > Trichoptera > Limnephilidae > Limnephilus > Limnephilus lunatus. The sequence continues at coordinate 62,837,098 of OU830597.1, read as the reverse complement.
CCAGCAGGACTCTCTCGGAACAGCACCTTGTGCCACTGATGGAGGGTTGGATTTATACGTCCGTCACCCCTGGACATACTGAACCCCGGATTCATATCCCCTCATTTCCTAAAAAGACCCTCCACATTGCGTCCCCAAACATGACATAGGCCCTGAGGCGAATTATTTTCCTCAGGGCCTCATGTGTGGAGCTAATTTAAAAAAAAAATACTGTTTGTCTGCACTACTAATTTTACGATTTATTGTAGATTTGCTATAGGCTATAGACAAATGAATTACATGTGTAGGTAAATATAATAACAAAGCCTTTGTTTTGCTTTTTTGTAGAAAAAAAGAAGTGTTTCATATATCTAAAAATACCTTCGACTCTGTGCAAAAACGGGCGGTCCGTTTGATAGATTCTCCCATCTTAACAGACGGATTGCAATCTTTAGAGCACAGACGTCGGGTGGGAATTCTATCCTTATTCTACCGGTATTACAATGGAAGATGCTCCGAGGAACTAGCGTCATTGATCCCTTCGGCACCGATGCATAGTCGGAAAACTCGCCAAACACGTGCCCAACATATGAACACGGTTGACATTTGTCACATGAGAACGGGTCGTTTCTTCGACTCATTCCTGTGTTCAGCAGCTCGGCTGTGGAACGATTTGCCGACCTCTGTGTTTCCTCCTTCCTACAACATGTGTCTCTTCAAGACCAATGTTCATTCCTTCCTCTCTTCAAAACGACCCTCTACACAGCATCTCAGATGACATAGGCCCTGAGGGAATTTTTTTCCTCAGGGCCTCCTGTGTGGAGTTAATGTAAAAAAATAATATATATCTTTTACATTAACATTTTTAATTACATTTTGGTATGATAAACATGTCAGTTTAATGTTTAAATAAGAATTTACCAATTGGTATTCGTCGTTATGTTTCTATCAAATAAATGTTTTTAATTTGCTATGTAAACTATTTCCACTCATAAAAGGAAATTTTTTCTTCTAACAATTCCTATAATAAATAAATTTCTCAAAAATATTAAAACATACAAGTATTATAAAAAATACAAGTGTGCAGTTCACACCGGTAGAAGCGAAACCTTCAGAATATTAAAGTAGGTAAGAGTGGGGAGGCTACGATGCACCGCATAAAGAGGAGACCGATTATTCTAACTCATTCTCTATAAATGCCATATGCATGTGTTTGTCTCTTTTTAGTGTCGCTTTTTCGTTTCAAAGCAGGTTCAAATCACAACGGTGCTGAAGAATTTTCACTTCGAAATAATTGTAAAATAATTTTTTTCGTGGTTTGCTTATGCGTAAAACTGTACTTTTTTTTAAAATTCGAGTATTCTCTAAGTATTGTATTTTTCTTGTAATCTATTTCTCTACGCAAGTGGTGTTAAAACCATTCAATCTGGTATTAAATTTGATAATCAAACATTAAAAAAATTCTTTACGATAAAGTATTTTTGTAAATATATTTAAAAATGATAGTAGGTCGGTGTCAGCCCTTACCAGTACCTAGCGCATTCCACATGTGGCTTTTTGAAACAATAGTGTTACTCTGAATGCTAACGTGACCCTAGGCGGTCGGCTGTCACAAGCGCACGCCTCACTGGGCGTTGCAAATAATATTTGATTATTTATTATGAATGATGACTTTTTTAAATATTTCAGTTATTAAGCACAAAATCAATGTTTTTTTCTTACAGTAAATTAATATAAGCCATATAAAAAATATTCACATCAATATTTTTACAAAAAACCCGAAATAATTTCCAAATCCCATATAGTAACGCTGTGTAACATGACGGTTTGTCGAGGGTATTTTTAGCATGGTATGGGAAAGGTTAATATTGTGTAGAATCACCTCCTGAACATCCTGTATGAGAAATGTCCATGAATGGTTGCGTTATTTGACTTGTTTTATCATTTTCCATTATGGTACTGACACATATGCTCATAAATGAACATGCTCTTTTCCCCTTCCACCCGCAAATCCAGTAGGCATGCTCACAAATCAACAGCCGGTTGGTTTGTGAGCACCCTCATTTGAGGGTGACACACATGCTACTAGGTAGCATTTGCCCATTAGTAGCAAGAGAGCATGCTACTAATGAGCATGTCTGTCAGTACCATAAAGCTGTGGTTATTTATTTATTATTCTTTTATAAGCCCATAGACTTACAGATGCTTTTACATTGGGTACTTATTATGTTACAATTTATTTTTTTACAAGGGTCAGTAATAAATAGTATCCGGCTGGGCGGCAGCAAAATGACGAATTCCGGAGCCGCTCATTATTAAAGGCAAAACAATTAAATCATCCTTATTTAGTAGGTTAAATTCGTTCTTATCACAGTGTAGTGTTCCCAACTGGCTGGTGTAGTCCACGAGAGGCTGACTGAAGAAATTCTCACTTTTGCAATATTTTTAACGAAATTAGTTTTCAAACAGTGAATACACATATAGGTACAACACTTTTGCGCATAAAAATATATTGGTTTTTCAGTCTGGAGGTTGTGTGATATCAATTGTGTTTTTTTATGAAATATAATATCAAGAATCAAGGTAATAAATCTGGTGTTATTAATAAGCACTGTGATAATATTAATGTTATAATATAGTCATAATATTATTTTAATACCTTAGAAGCCCACCAAAAAATATTTTTAGGTAAACATTTTTTTAAGCTAATATACTATACTAAATTCGCTTATGTTGAAAAAGATTAACATATGTCCCTAAGGCGTATACTCATGCAATTTTTATGCTCCGAAAGCGAAAACTTCTACCTATCAAAATGCGCCATTAAACAGAGCGACTCAACTGCTTCAATTCTGCATTGACCATTGATATCTTCAATGTCACCTACAGAGAGTTCAGCAACTATCTTTTTACATACGTCACAAAATAGTAAAACTGCCCCCTTGCACCTTTTTTAAAATTTGTAATCTTCTCCATAATATATTAGTGTATAACTGTTTTATGGAGAACCTAAAAAAAATAAAGCTAATTTTGTTGTTAATGTTAATAAAGTAAAAACTTTAGCCGAATTTTCAATGTGAATTTTATTTTGAGGTGACCAAACAACGAAATTATACTCTAATTGGCTACGAACTAATGAGGCAAATAAAATTTTCATAACAGGAAGTGAATCAGGGCCGGATCTACGAAATCTGGCGCCCTGTGCAGTAGATACCGATGGCGCCCCTCCCCCTACATTTTTATTTTGATTAAAAATTCGTTCACCCCAATTTTTTTATTTTTTTTATTTAATTTTATTTTTTTTACACTAATTTATAAAATAAAATCAAGACATATAAAGGGTGTAACTTTTCCAAGTGACCTGGCGGTAGCTCTCACACTCGTTTTTTTTTAAAGAGAGAATCGCCAGGAGCCCTATACTCTCTGAATCTATTGGGTAAACTATGGTGCTATTTTAATTATGGTGCTATTTTAATTATTTTAGGAACAATGCAAGTTATGCTTTAAAATAATACAACGAATTGTTTGTTTGTGCCCGTACCATGATTTAAAATATAGGTTACCAGACAATGCGGGTGGTTTCGCTGAACTAGGTCCATTAGACATTCTTGAGATTTCATTGCGTTTATGTATATACCCAACGCGAATATTAATAGAAAAAGCAAATACAAATACGTTTCCATGGCAACGTACAACACAAGAATATCATCTACATCTTCTGAATAGCTCTAAAATCTAATAAGAATATAACCTCATATTTGTACCTTGCATTTCCCCTTTGTTGACACCAAACACCAAATTGAGCGAACAAACACCATACAAACACTAAACACTGACGTATGGTATCAACGGCTTACGAAAGACGCTTATGTACACTGACACCGTAAAATAACAAATCCAACAAATCTAATAGATATTAATTATACATTTTACGAACTTCAAATAATATGTCAAATCAATGATGAAACTGTCAACAGTGTCAACACGTTGCAACCTGCAAATCCTGCAAACCGTGCGATGCTTTTGTTAATGGAATTTACTGAAGATTTCATAAGAGAATGGTCTTTAACTACCTTCTCCTAGAAACTTAAATCGTACAAAATAACTAACAAACTAAAATTGTCAGCATTTTGAAAGGCTTAAGTCGGTTTGTTTGATTCTCCAGAATAAAAATATCGCGCTGTGATTGGTTATTGAATTTGGATCGCACCCATTCGTCGTAAAAGATATATGGAAAAATAGATCTTACGTTAAACTAAATATATGGAATTTGTAAAAAAATTCTGTAACTGACTATAAATTCGTAAACCGTTGATACCAACCTGACGCGTGCGCATTCTGTTTCTTTGGAAAGTGTTGCTAGAGCGTAATAATTATTTCGTACTATGGGTAATTTTTAAACGATTCAGGGAATATTATAACAAAATTTTAATATAATATTTATTTTCTCACGTCACGGCGCCCTTTCGGAGTTGGCGCCAGGTTTTTTGCACGTTTTTGAACGTATGGCAGATCCGGCGCTGAAGTGAATTAAAGTGTTTATTTGTTCTAAGCAAAAATCTTAAAGCTTTCATAATGTTTTTGTTGTTAGTTTTGGGGTGTTATGCCGTGTTGCGCTACCTCCTTCTATAGCCACGTTTCGGACACTGTAACGCTGTCCGAAACGTCGGCTATAGAAGGAGATAGCGCAACACGGCATAACACCCCAAAAACTAACAACAAAAATGCTTTTGGCCGTGAAAATCTAAAAACTTATCTTTCATAATGTGGTTTGTTATGTGATGTACAAATTCTATATATTAATTGTTATTGTATTAATTCACAGAAATCCATTAATTTTTTAAATTTTATAATCAAATTTAATAATTTTATTAAAGTTCTGCAAGTATTTTAGTTTTTTTATTATTGTGACAGCTGTTTCGACTCACAAGGCCATTTTCACAGTTTGTAAATGGCCTTGTAAGCCGAAACAGCTGTCAATATTAATTTTATTACATTTAAGCTGTCACAATAATAAAGAAACTAAAATACTTGCAGAACTTAATAACATTATTAAATTTGATTTAAATAAAAATTTTACGAATTCTAGTTATTCATCAAATCGTCGTTGCATGTAGAATATGAACCATGTGACTCCGACTACATTCTGAGAAAATCGATAAAAACTGTTTTAAAAAATAACATAATGGAAAATAACAATTTAATATATGGACAAAGTAGGAAAAATATATTTCATTAATTATAAGAATATATTAATTGCAAATATTAATTATTTTATACCAAAAAATCACATTATAACGCGATTGAAATACACAGGATAGCAACTTGAGTTGCAAACTCGTTTTTTTTAGTTGCCCCGTGAGCGAATGCACTTACGCTACTAGTGGCAGTATTACCTTCTGTTTTCAAACTAAAATTTATATTCAGAAATTTTTCTGCTACTTCTTCACCCGCCATAGAGAGGGAGTTGAGAAATTCATTCGCGATATTTTCCTTTCCTCTTACCCCATTGACACAGAGAGGAGTTTTCAGTTCAGAGGTTTTTTGCCAAAATTTATTGTAATCGTTATTTATTAGTGAATTGACAATACCATCCATTCGCTGTTGATGTTTTTTCAGAGCTACTTTGAAAATTGTTCAGTACTTCTTCCTGTCTTCGGCAACCGGCCCTGAGATGGGTTTTCGTTCTCAAGTAATGAAAGAAAGGCGCGGCTCGATTCTACATATTCGGCTGCAACCATATGATTCCATCCTCCAACATTTCTATTTGTTTGATTCATGTTATTAAATTAAAGCCAGAGGCATATAACTTCTCTTCTCTATACTTTTTTTTTATCCTGGTCGAAGCCATTGTTTGACAACATAGATTGTTTGGATGTTAACAGGAAAAACAGGTAACCCTAAAGCTCTAGCGTTTTGTTTCAGGTTTGGATATGGGGCGAGACTGTCTGAAGAAATGGGGTTTCAGGAGGTGTGAAGATATTTGCTGGATTCGCACAAATATCAATAATCCTGGACACTCCAAGAACTTGGAGCATAATGCCGTTTTCCAGAGGACCAAAGAGCATTGCTTGATGGGAATTAAGGGGACAGTCAGACGCTCAACGGACGGAGACTTTATCCATGCCAATGTGGATATAGATTTAATCATATCAGAAGACCCAGAATACGGCAGTCCAGAAAAACCCATTGAAATATTTCATATTATGGAACATTTCTGTCTAGGAAGAAGAAGGTAAGGCCATTCTGTGATTAAAATTATTTAAGATTACATAATAGACGCTTTCATATATATATAAAATTTAATTTAAATCAAATTTATTTATAAGTTATTATTAAGTTCTGCAAGTGTAATATTTTATTATTTTGACAGCTGTTTCTGTGTTCAAGGCCATTTTCACACTGACTTATTTATATGATTCTATTTACCCCTGCCCAATTTCAATTTTTATGATGCCTAAAATGATTTATTACTGGTTAAACCGATTTACTGAAAAAATAAATGTGATGGATAATCTGTGGAGTACTTTTAAATCTGTTTTCCGCACATTAAATGATTTTGTTTAGTAATGGCGTGACTGTACTGGCTAAACCGATTTACTGAGAAAATAAATGTGATGATATATCTCTATTCTGTGGGGTACTTTGAAATTTGTTTTCTCTACATTAAATGGTAATGTTTTCTTACTTGTTAATGGAATGGCTGCTATTGACTTATTCAATATATTATATTGTTTAGGTCTTGTGAACATTCCAACAAGTGCGGAATTAATCATTTTCTTTATTTTATTAATAATGTTATATTAGGACCATTCATTTGTTTATTGATTTCCAATTGTTCAATTTACTCTTTCATAAGATGATTAGCGGTTTAAAGCTTTGGGTTTACTCCCAGACATTGCAGGTTCGTTTCTCTGTATGTTCGTCTTCCACCATAGCACAAACTATTACAGTTTTTCATGATGGGAGTGAGTAGAATAAAAAATATTACCAGGTTATTCGTAACCGGTAGTCCAGTCAAGGAATGAGTTGTAGAGTGCGTGAGCAGGGACCTAAGCGATTACTTCAGAAACTTGTTCAGGGTGCTTAGGGTGTGAACATACTAGAAGTCCTGACGTCTAGGTAGTGAGCTGGAGGGGAGGGGGGGGGGGGGGGGGGAAGGTCCCAATTTTCGGGTTTCCGCTTATATCTCGAAAACGGTGCATCGCAGCGGAATTTTTTTTGAGAATAAGTAAAAGCTTATAAAATTGTCTACAACTTTTATTCTATGCGTAATTTTCTATATCTCAGCCGTTTTTGAGTTACACGCTCCACAAATGTAGATATTTTCGAAAAAATCATTTTACCTCACATTTTCCATCAAACATTTCTTCACATCGTCTAAAATATTCATCAAAGAAAGAAATTTAATTGATAGAAGTTGTAAAGAATTTAATTACCTTTTAGAATATGTATACATATGCAAATTTATCTCCTACTGGTCAACATTTACAGCAATTTTAAGTTTTTTTGACTAAAATATTAACTTTTGTTGGTTCGCATAAAATTATGCGTGACCACACTTTAAAGCTTGTTATTAAATAAAGTAGACAACAATCATATTACTTGCAAAATTTTAACTTGTATTTTATAACGATAATGATAATTTAATGATAATTTTATTATTTTTCGTTACATTAAGTACATAAAATTATAAACCCCATTATCACTGTCCTCAATAACATCCATGTTACACTCTCAACTTTATAGGATTCATTTTTTCATCCTCTTTGGACGTGATGGTCCTGGCAAGTGTTGTTCATCCATAGCATCTTCATCCTCAGTAGTGGATGGTTCTTGCTGAATGGGCTCTACGTCGTCGTCATCGTCGTCCTCGGCAACATGCACGCTATTGAGGCATCTCCCTTGGCAGTCAAAACATCCACATTTGCCAATTGAACAATCTTTGGCGCAGCGGCAAAATATCATTTTCAGAAGGACCTCCGGTGCTGGTGGATCTTCTGTTGTTATTGGCACCAGGGTGTCTCCTTCATGTTTCCACCCCCATTCTTCAGGGGGCAGCTCAACCCCGAGCCACTGCTGAACTTGGTGGTAGGTGCACTGGGAAGCTGTTCAGCTGCGCTCTCTGTTGGAGGGAGGGAGCTGATGTCAGGGTTTAAATTTGCCACCGACCTTGTGAATGACTGGAAGCGGTACTGGTTAAGGGAGGTCTGTCTTTTTGGCGCCGCATACAATTTCAGGAAGCATTTATTTCCAGCCTTTTCAACTTCCTCGTGAGTAGAGGGATTGTAAAAGATCATTGCCGCTTGATTGATGATTTCTGACTCCAAGTACAATTTTGAGAAGCCCACCTTGCTTCTCCTGAAAGTTGCAGATGTTGTGTCGCATCCGGTAAATGAATGTAAGAAAAGGATGTGTTCAAATCCACGGTGCTGCATCTCTTGGGTGGAAAGTGCCATTGTTTTGGTTTTCCCTCGTCCGGGTTTCAGCAGCAGAATATCTTGGGTGGAAGGAGTAGAAGCAATCAAAAGGACAATGAGGTCCACATTCTCACCAACGACAGTCACTGAATTGTGAGAGGATTGTTCCACGATAAGGACGTCAGCATCATCGGTGGCCTGAAGAGTCTGTATCCCATTCTCCCGAAGCTTTGTCTATAGTAAAGAGATGAAGTTACTTTTGTTGGTAGGATTGGATAAAAAAATGTTCCTGTTTAACGGGTATCGATGTGTTCCATGTCAAATTGATGTCAGCTGACCTTCTCAATCTATATCGTCGCATCTGTTCTTGTGATTTTGCGAGTCATTCCAGGATAATGGTGGTTGACGTAAGTGATATAACAATCACAAATTGTGGCAACAGAGGCATCTTTTTGCCAAATTACTCTGTGTAGTAGAAATCCTCCGTCCACTACTATGTTCATCTGATTCAGTAGAACAGTTTTTTGGTAGGCTCGAACAAGCTGTACAGGACAGATTTAGTTGTCTTTCGCATCCCACTTACATTGAACAGTGCCAAGGGAAATGGAGCCAACTTATACAAAGTATTTCATCAAATCCTCATCTGATTGTTTGCTTATACACATCCGCTGAAACAGCAATGTTGGGTCAACTGCAACCTTTTCATTGTGAATTTTTATCGACGAGCTGACAGAAGACATTGTTTCTTGGGTTTCTTCATTGGGGATTGACATTATTTCACTGGTTTGTGGGAAGGGAGGATGTGCATCAAACCACTGACTGAGTTCGGAAATGTCTGCTGTATCTCTACTTCAGTGGGCTTGAAGAAGACTCCACAAAACTCTTCAAGGGAAGGGCAGATCAAGGGAAGTGCAGGGAAGTACAGAGGAAGTATGAGTAGCGCCCATATCAACTTACCACTTGCTGAGTACATTGTGCGAAACACCTCTGCCTCCTGTTATGCCTCCTCGGCTTTTGAATGATCGCACCAATGTGGTTTCAATGGTTATATCTGACCACACGCCTAACTAAAAGCGATCAGAGCGTCGCATAATCGACGTCGCGCGTCGGTGTGTCAGTGATAAGATAAAAACAGCTTTTTGTGAAAATGACGACATTTTATGAAAAAACTTAAAATTGTTGTAAATATTTACTGGTTGGAGATTTATTTGTATATGTTTATATATGTATTCTAAAAGGAAATTAAATTCTTTACAACCTCTTTCAAATAAATTTCTTTCTTTGGTGAATATTTTAGACGATGTGAAGAAATGTTTGATGAAAAATGTGAGGTAAAATGATTTTTTTCGAAAATATCTTCATTTGTGGAGCGTGTAACTCAAAAACGGCTGGGATTTAGAAAATTACGCATAGAATAAAACTTGTAGATAATTTTATAAGCTTTTACTTATTCTCAAAAAATTTTCCTCTGCGGCGCACCGTTTTCGAGATATAAGCGGAAACCCAAATATTGGGACCTTCCCCCCCCTAGCTCACCACCTAGACGTCAGGACTTTTAGTATGTTCACACCCTAAGCAAGTTTCTGAAGTAATCGCTTAGGTGCCTGCTCACGCATTCTACACCCCCTTTTGGACCATTCATTGACTGAACGTTTAAATTTTTTTTGGTGTATTTGATAAATAAAATAACCCATTCACCGCAAAACGAATCATATGATCTGCAAATACCGTGCCCTCTACCTTTTGGTTCACAATTCTTGGCCCGTGAAGGTTTGAAAAATATGTAATGCAGTGCATCACTGTTTTATCTGTATGACTGTCAAAAAGTAACATACACAATCAAAAGATTAATTACCTCAGGTAAAGGTAAAAGTAGCACTTCTATTAACCCCTCGGGGGTAGACAATATTATAGTATCATTTTAGTTATACTAGCCCCAGCGAGAATTGTATGTGACATCATCGATCTAGCATCTTGTCTTCTTCATTTTCAAACAAGACACGTGAGAAGGAAGAGGAAGAATGTCGATGATACCCATACGAGCTCTCGCTTGGGCTAGTTTATAAAATCTGCCAGGCTGCGCAGCCAACATGATCTTGTATGAAAATGTATTCAAGCAATGCATAAAGCAGCCAAAGATCGCCCGCTGCAGTCGATACATGGCGATTTTGCAAGCACGCTTGGCTATGGGCAGCCAATACGGCTACTTAAAATGTATGTGGTTGCCTAACTCTTGTGAAAATCAAAGAGCACTCCTAAGAATATAGAAACGAACTCCCACAATGAAATTTCATGTTATTTAAAAATATATTATATTATTAATAACAGCATGCTGAAGACTGAACGTAAATATTCAATTAAAAAAAAAAATGATTGTGGGAAAATTACATTGGCTGCAAGCGTTGGCTCCTCCAAATTTTGGCTGCCGCAGCCCGAGAATGAGTTCGTTTGGTTCCTTATATGACTCAACGGCTATTGATGTTTCGTGCTGAATACGACATTTCAGGGCAGACCCAATGTACTTTGCAATTAAATGGCTCGACATGTATCCAATACTAATTGATTTTTATTTTTAGGCTACACATCTTCGGAAGAGACTCGACCATACGACCGGGATGGGTGACTGTTGGCCACGATCTGACCAACTCTAATTTCAACGCTGACACTTATGCCTCGTACTTTTGTGAGGGCCGCGAGACCACGGGCTGCACCGAGCGCATCGAGGCCCTGCGGCCCAAGAGCCCCCCCAACACTAGCAAGGGGGGCTGCCGACTGCGGGGCAGGGGGGGATTTAGGGGAAGAGGGCGTGCACGAGGGGCTCCGCTCTAATCACAATCCTAACATTTCAATATTTCATGTTTTAATCTTATTTGTGACAGGTATTTTGTACTGTATTAGATTAAGATGACGCAATATTAACAACAGCACACTCATGAGATGGTATAGTTTACTGTTTTTATATTTAAAAAATGCAATAAAATATACTAAAGGTACACAACTTTTTATTGATTGCCTCACCTTTTCAGAGGCAATTTAACACCATTGATTCTAATATCTATTTTATTAATCAACTTCTGCTCTAACCTGTTGAAATCTCATTTGTACAAAATCAAATTTAATCACTCGCTAAGTTAAATGGTGTAGCTTATAAATAAATTATTAGATTCCGAGCAACATTTGACTTAGTTGGGGATAGGAGGGACAAAAGGGGAAATAAAATATAACGATGAATTACTATATAAATCCTAATGCAATATTTATTTACTGTTTTAATTGAATAACGCATTAGGTATTTTATATCACAAACATGCTTATGTTATCATTTCATTTGCTTTTTGTGTATCAAATATAAGTTTAAAAATCAGCCCAACACATGCTTTACAGTACATATTTCTTCGTCTGTTCAAAACACATATGGTTTAGCATTTAGTAGGGATAAAACCAATTATTCAATTTTGAATGTTAAATTCTTCTTACAAAGTGATTTTTGTGAACTTTGTGAGAAGAACTGAATGTAAGTAATAACAGCCATTATAAAATGGTAAATTGACCTTCACTTATATTTGGTCCATCCATTTAGGGACTCGGCTCGCAATATATTATTGGTAAATACAATTTCTAGATTGGTGTAAACTTTTAGAAGAGATATAGATGGTGTCAAGTGATGCAAGTATTGGCCAATGCCAATGCTCAATGCTAAACATCAAGTGATATGGCATTCCTGGAGATTTGTCACTTGGCTTATGAAACTGATGTTTTACAATAGTTGAGACAGTTCACCAATAGGTGTTTTGATTAGTACGTATAGAAATACAACAAAGGTTTGGTGCATTAATCCCCTGTCCCTGTCTCACACAAGCGTGTAAGCAGTATCAAACAGTAACAGATGTTGTGTGCCGAGTGAGGTCAATCCGTTTCAATCTCCTTGCAACAAATACCACAGTATAGCCAAAGTTGACAGGTAACAATATCAAAACCATCATTATGTAAAATACACAATCTGTCACAAATATTTAAACATTAATCTAACATCGATTAGTATTTTAATAGTTAAAACTGGTAAAATAAATGTATGTATTCAGCATTATAAAGTATATGTACGAATGACAAAAGGGTGGAGTGGAATCCTCCTGAATATATGAGCATCTGCATTCCGATGTTTCATAAAAAAAGACAAAAGATTTAACAAATAGCACACATTTGTTTGTTCATATCAACACTCGCTACACATTGGATTGATAATGCAAATGTTCTCGTGAGTGATGGATCCAATGATAGAATATTTGTCCGTAACATCACTGACTACATCACAGCCAGTCATAGCACATCCACATCACTACAGTACAGTACAATACAGTAACTAGGGCGGGCAACACGACTCACGCTTGGTTACTCACGCTTATTCGCTATTTACACATACCAGTATTACTATTGGCATTTCTGCTGCCTGAGTTACCCGAGCCAGCCACTGAGCTACTATGTATTCATCAATTACTTTTCATAAGATTCAAATGAATTTAATGATAAATTATACGTAAAGAAAATCTGTAATGGAACATTAACAATAATGTTCACATCAGTATAGAATAACCTAATTAAACATTTCCCGAGCTGGCCAAAGCACGCGAGGCCGACCAAGGACAACAAACTAAGAATAACCACCATCTACATCAGTGGTGCACTAGCCCACTTGAGCAGGCTTCTACTTCAACTCCACGGCCCGCTTGCTAAATAGGTTGTGCATCACTGGTCTATGTACACCACATTCTTACAATGCTTTGGCCATCTCTGAGTGATGCTTATGATTAACAACAAATTATATATTTATATACTCATACATTAACAGAAAGTATCCATTTTACCTGTATTAAGTACAACATTCAATTGAAGAAGAAAACACCAATCAATATTTTGAAAACAAATGTAATTAATTTTATCCCAATCAAAAAAAAAAAATTTTATTTGTAGATAAAGACAATAAAAAAATTGCAAAATCATTAATAATTAGCATTGGCAAGAAAAAATGAATCGCTTGAGATCAAATAACTCGCTTCCGTTAATTTGTACTGCTTAGGTAGAACAACACACGTCATATTAAACCTCGTTTATACACAGTATGTAATGATATTACTGCTTAGGTAAAACAACACACGTCATATTAAACCACGTTTATACACAGTATGTAATGATATTTACTGCTTAGGTGAAACAACACACGTCATATTAAACCACGTTTATACACAGTACGTAATGATATATGCATCCTAAATTATTCCATCAATCATCATTACTTTGGTGGCTTTTACTGGATTTTCTGAATATAGAAAAACAATAATTTAGCAATTTCTTTTAAATCTTTACTACAACTATAAGTTATTCATCGTCGTGTGAATAAGTCGGTAAATGGTTAAATTCTAGCGGCTATAAAACAAAGAGTGCCTTTAGAATTATGAAGTGTGATAACCGATTCACTAAGCCAATATAAACAATATTATGATTTAAAACAAAACAACGAGAGAACCCTACGCCTAAGTGTGCATCCAGAGTGAGGTGCTTGCGCGGTAGCGATAGCAGGTGTGAAATATCAATCAAGTGACTGTGGAGGGCGCGACAAGCTGTGGACGAGATTAGTCTCGTCATTTTCAATTGTTTCTATCCGCTCGTTGCGGGCACACATATAGGCCTAGCTAGCATGCGACACACTCGCTAGTGGCGGAGGAATAATTAAGAACTCGCGACTCACTGTGGTAAGCTACAAGCTCCCGCCACCGAGCAAGCACTTGCGCAAATCACCGCGCATTCACTGTGGACATGGCCTTAAGTATGTTTCCTTTTATGTGCCGTGGTTTGGGGGAAAAGAGACGGGTTTGAGACTTTTACATGTTTTAATTAATTAACATTTAAATTTTTGTTTCTAATGTCCTTATACAGATTCTGCGAAAAAAAAAAGTATTCACTGTAAGGTATTGATAAATAAATAATTCTGTCTTTTGTCTCCATTTACCCAACTTTGGGGTGAATAGAGGCGACACGGCGCCCTTGCGGTGATTTTTCACAAAAACGGCGCTCTACAAATTGTCCAATTATTATTATTATTATGGGAATGATTAGAGACGAGGGGGGTGATTGGAGACAAAAGGTGAGTGAAAAGAAAATTTATTTAACCGAGCCACCATAATTTTAGGCAACTACATATGTCGGAAGGCCTTCCCTCCAAGCCGTCGCCATAATTTAGGGCTCCCGAAAGCACTTCTTTTGTTTTTAAGTAAAAGTAGTATGCATTGACATCTTACAGTTTTTTTTGAGTAAGGTAAAACTAACAGTAAACCAGGACAAGTTAACACCAAAATTAATTGAGTTGCTGTGGTCACTTTCAGTCGAAAATAATTTCAGATGGGGTGGGTTAATTTTGTTTATGGCTTGCTGCAGAATTACTTCTTTGTGTTTTTGTACCACTTTGGCTAAAGATATGTGGCATTTTATCAAAGTATAATTGAATGAAAGGTTCTGGAAAATAATACCTAAACAATAATTAAAAACCGATCACAGTTAGTAAAATACTACATCTAATTATAGTGTAATCGCTGTCTATTCCCCCGCTGCCTATCCTATTGACCCATAAGGCATCTATGTCCCCCCACGGCGTCTCTAATCACCTCCTTCCCGTCTCCATTACCCTGATATATTTATAAATTGAGACTAAAGCGAAAAACACTAAAAAACAGTGGCGACTCATGTCTTTTGGTTGTGCTAGAGTACTATTAATATTAGCACTCTAGCACACCCAAAAGTCACCAGCCGCCACTCTTAAAGAATGCAACCAAAACTCTAAAATAAAGTATAAAATATGCTTATGATAGCAGAAAACTAACTCAACAACCAAAACAAGATATTTTCTCACTTTTTTGCAATTTGCAGCAAAGTGTTAGCAGAGCGAAAAATTATACATTAAACATGATAATCTTATATGTTTAGTCCCGTTTTGTTGTTGGTCAGTGGTGTTATATAAATACAACAATGATAACAGAATAGCCGTCTCATATTTGGTTTGGACCACTTTGAACAAAAGTTATCGAAAATGTCTCTATTCCCCCCCTAAACCACGGTAAATAATCTGATATTTTAAATAATTAAAACTTTGAATGATAGATTTATTTGAATTACATTATAACTAATTTTAACCGAACTTGCGCTTTTTCTGTGTCAGTTTTAAAAATAATTCTTAAAAAATAAATAATGTAATTAGCATTAGTAAAAATTAGTTTTCTATGTCAATTGTAAAAATATTTTAGATAAATATGTTTATATACAATACAGCAAGCCCATGGTATCTGCAGACAAGCCTTATTCATACTCCTCGTAGATACTGTACGTTCTACTGTTCATACATTATAACACAACTTCTTATTGTACACACTTTGTACGTTCCGGGGTGCCTACAGTATGTACCCAAGTAAATCCATAAAATCCTCTGCATACTGTACATGCCCTGGCTTCTACATACATAAGAGTTCTACTGTACACACATTGCATTCTCCAGGGTATCTACAGTTTGCACACAAATAGATCCACAGAATCCTCTGTGTACTGTAAATTCCCTGACTTCTACTATACTTACATACCATGAGTTCTACTGTACACACATTGCATTCTCCAGGGTATCTACAGTATTTACGCATCTAGATCCACAGAATCCTCTGCATACTGTTACATTCCCTGGCTTCTACTATACTTACATATCTTGAGTTCTACTGTACACACATTCTCCAGGGTATCTACAGTATGTGCACAACCAGGATCCAATACAGAATAATCTGCATACTGTACAAGCCCTGGCTTTTACTAAACACACATACATCATACATACCATGAGTTCTACTGCAAAAACATATAGTATGCACACAATTAGATCTGTGTACTGTACGAGTACACGCCCTGACTTCTACTGTACATACATAATATCATACATACCATAGGTTCTACTGTACACACATTGCATTCTCCAGGGTATCTACACGAGGTACACAATTAGATCCACAGAATCATTTGTGTACTGCACACTGCACATTCCCCTTTTCTTCTATACATACATCATTCATACCGTGAGTTCTACTGTACACACATTGCACGTTCCAGGGTGTTAACAGTATGTACACAATTAGACACACAGTATCTTCTATGTGCACTGTAAAAACTCTCAAGTTCTACAAACATACATAGCACAAATCCTACTGAATACACATTGCATGTTCCAGGGGATCTACAGTATGTACACAATTAGATCCACAAATCCTCCAGGGTATCTACAGTAATGTGCACAATTAATTCCACAGTATCTTCTTATAGCACCATACGTACATCATGGATACCACAAGTTCTATATCAAGGAAGGCCCAATTGGAGCAGTTGGAGAGGCGCCCGGACTTACCAAGGCGCTGATAATACCTAACACCCACCTCAACTAGCATGGGTACTACAGAACACAGAAGACACGCTGGGTCTCTCTGTGCCTGTAATGGATGCTTCATTATCTATACAGGCAAAAAAAAAGCTGTGATTTGAAACCTTTAAAAACCGGTGCTGCGGAGAAGAAAAAAGAGGAAAAAAAATTAATATAATCTTAGAACCGTTTAGTGCAACACATCTTATAATATAAAGGATATTATCTTTTAGAAATATTCTTTAAGCAATTTTTGTTTATATTGTACATTTATATATTTGGACAATTCAAATAGTGACGGCTTCAAATCTGTAGGGTTTTTATGAACCCGCTGTTGACACAGGAGATACCATGAATCCTACTGTACGCATACGCAATATACGCATAGTTTCTAGATGTGATGTCTAGGCAAAACGGGATTTATTTTTATTTTTATATATATTATATTCCTTCATTTTTTTTAATGTTACATAATTACAATAAAGTTCCGCATATTTTCATAAATCTAGAAAATTTTGAATCCTAATATATTTTTACATCTGACAAGTAAAGATGATATAAAAAGGGAGAGGGAGCGAAAACAGTAGGACTTAGGTGGCTAGGGAGATAACAAACAATTTTGGCCATCTCCAGGGAGTTTGGTTTATTTTCCAATGTTATACATGCATAATATGTGCTCGTAATCTATAGAAATTTTGACATCACATCACCCTAACTATGAGCGTAGTAGATGCCATTGACCCAAGGGCCCATGTAATTACATAAGTGATGCCACGAGTTCTACTGTTCATATATTAGAAATGCAATAGATTCTACCGCATTTGCATTAGAGATGCCATAGATTCTCCTGTACAACATTGGAATTAGATTTTACTGCACACATTAGATACCGTATGACAGGGTTAATTTACTTCCTCTCAGTTAACTTTATGCCCTTTTCGAAGAATTCTCTAATCTTAGAGTATTTTTTCCATAAGATTCAGTTGGTTTGTGTGCGATTTGACAGAAGCAGCTTGCTTTCGAGTGTGTTGGTAAGTTTTATTGTAAGTTGTCTTTTGTTTTGCAACGTTACTGCGTGATGAGCCATGTTTTTGTGTTATATTTTTCAATATTTTATTTCTTAAGGTGTTGTGTAATGATGTAATGTTTTTCTGTTAATTTAAACTTTACACAAATTGCACAAAAGCACTTAAAATTCGCTGACAAAGTACGTGATGTAAAGTAACCCGCTCCCAGGAACCACTTAAATTTTTTTAAATAAGTTACCGAAGTATGAAAATTATTTTAATGATACATATTTCATTAATGAATTATTTTTTAATGTAAACATTACACAGAAAAAGGTAGAGTAATTTAACCCCATCTTACGGTAGACCACAAATTCTGCTGTAATTCATTCCAAATGGCACAGATACTAGTGCATTAGTATTAGTGCACATTAAATTCCACAGATTCTACTGCAAATACATCAGATGCCACAGATTCTGCTGTACACGCATTAGAGATATCATAAGTCCTACTGAATATACATTCGCCCTGTACACTCCCACCCTCTTATCTTACATCTTTGCATAAAATTACAGATACTGAAGATCAGCACATCCGCAATCTCAAGGTATGCATATATAACATTACAGATACTGAATATCAATACATCTGCAATCTCAAGGTATGCATATATAACATTACAGATACTGAATATCAATACATCCGCAATCTCAAGGTATGCATATATATAATATTACAGATACTGAATATCAATACATCTGCGATCTCAAGGTATGCATATATAACATTACAGATACTGAATATCAATACATCTGCAATCTCAAGGTATGCATATATAACATTACAGATACTGAATATCAATACATCCGCCATCTCAAGGTATGCATATATATAATATTACAGATACTGAATATCAATACATCTGCGATCTCAAGGTATGCATATATAACATTACAGATACTGAATATCAATACATCCGCAATCTCAAGGTATGCATATATATAACATTACAGATACTGAATATCAATACATCCGCAATCTCAAGGTATGCATTTATATAATATTACAGATACTGAATACCAATACATCCGCAATCTCAAGGTAAGCATATATAAGATTACAGATACTGAATATCAATACATCTGCGATCTCAAGGTATGCATATATAATATTATAGATACTGAAGATCAACACATCTGCACCTGAAGGTATGCATATATAAAAATAACTTTATGAATGTAAAGTTTTCAAAGAATACACTGTAGGATTTCAATAATAAAACCATACTATCCACTAGTAGGAAAATAAAACTGCAAATAATCATACCACATTACACTCACAACGATTACTATAAAACAAGTCAAATTAAATTATTAACACATAATATATTTATTTATTCTTGCTTTAAACATAAGTTTAAATAGATAAATGAATGCAGAAAAAACAATGTATTATACAATCGTAACAAGGCATTGGTATCGGTACGGTACGGCATTCGCATTCCTGATGTAAATCTCCCAGCACACTGCACACTGCATAATGCGTCGGGAGAAACTTACTCCAACCAGTCAGAGTATTATGTATGATCTAACAATTATTACAAATAATAATTACCAATGATCCTATCTTAAACACATTTAAAAAAAACTGTTTCAAAGCCATAAAATATTTATGCAGGTACAAATAAGATAACGATCTTCAAAGTGAGAGAATGCATGAGATTATTAAATCAGAGATAAATGTCACTTTCACTTGATCAATTACATTTAATAGAAATACAGAACTATCCTCCATTCATAACAAATATTCAATAAAAGAAAACTGCAAAATCTCTGAGATCAAATATGTGATCGACATATTAAGAAAGCAACAAAACAAAAAGCACACTAGCGTTCAGTATTCTAATTAACCTATTACATAACAGATTTCCTCATTACATATTAAAGTAACTTATAATGACAAATAAATCATACATTATTTAAACGTCTGTCTTACTCTGACTCGCAAATTTGTAAAAAATTACAACAATGTACAATATGGAACACTAACTGCTTGATTCTTAACACACTGGGCCCTGGTCACTTGGCTCTGGTCACTTGGCTCTGGTCACTGGTCACTGATCACTGGGCCCAAGGCCTCGGGCACCTGCCCCGGCCTACAACTCACCGACACTGCCCCCTCCTCAAGCAGTCTTAGCAGTTAAATGTTGCAAAATGGCACATCAACAAGTGGACAACATTCTGCTTATACTTTACTCCTTACGGGTGGGTTCCTCACAGGTAGGTGGATTCTCCTGTAAAGACAGCACATGGTAAGCCACTTCCCTCAACCCACACAAAGCCAACAACCACGGACAAATACACTCATAGACAACACTAACGCAGAGCACTGTCCTCTAACTTTAAATGTGGTAGCTTGTTCTTTAGAGGATCTAAATCAAACAAGTTCATTTCTGGAAAGCTAGATTCACAGGTTTAAAAACAAAAGGACAAGCTTTGAAGTTAACATATCGACGGTCCCCAAGAACGATGTCGGATGTGCGATTTTTAATTTTTGCAGTAGAGCTTTTTAAAGTATCGTTTCTGCATGTTTACTGTTTTTGGTATCGAGAAATGCAGTATTTTTTAAATCTTTGATACTTCATCTCATTTCATAAAAAAATCCGAAAATACAGACTTTTAAATCAACAAAATAAGCTAATAAATAAGCCAACAGAACAATTTTCAATTTTTGTCAAATCCGACATTGTTCTTCGGGATCGTCGATATTATCATCTCCGAGTATTCTCCATTTAAGAAAATTTCCAATGATTACCATTAAAATAATCACAGGTGCAAAGTCAAACTAATGATATATTATGCAAAATGAGTTGACAAATTTAAAACAAAAAAATATCAAATCATTATAATAATTAGTCTATTGAGAGTGCACGGGTAATGTTATCTAATTGAATTCATATTATTTGGTCAAGCTTAAAGTGTTACATGAATCATTTAAAATGTGCTGTGCATAGTAAGCAAAATTATTTATTCTTTTTCCACCTGCATAATCTAATCATTATTTAAATATACTTATACACACATACTTTGGCTTTGAATCCCAAACCATGTTGTACTATATATATTATTTTGCTATACATGCACTTTAACAGATAGTATGTATTTAAATACTAAATATAAGATATAAAAGGTATCCACAACCAAAGAGTTGACTCTAGTATAAATGTGTGTATACCATCACCAATAAACAGAAATTATCTCACACAAATAATAATAGTGCATAACAAAAATGTAACGGTACAAGAATAAAGCGAAAATACAAATACCGGACTAGACCCTACTGATTTAATAATTATTAGGCAAGAGAGACTACAAATGTCATCAAAAATACTTTTTGCCGTAGGCATTAACCCTAAACAGTATGGCCGCGCCACTCGAAAGATCCATTTAGAATATCGCCGCCTATGTGCAGCCGTACGATTTTATTCAAATTTTTCTATTGCCATTTTTGTAATTTTGATTAAACCATGATTTATATTTGATCAAACATATTTACGTATTACAACAAAATATAAGTAAATGATAAAAATATAACTTACTAATCAAAGGGTTAAGAAACATTACATTTTAAAAGTTAACCATTTGGAAATTTTAATATGCAGTACAAGATTAAAAAAAAAAACAAAATGCTTTACCGGTTCATCTTTTTGCAGGTAAATGAGTTTTTATCAAAATAGATATATTTGTTTGTCAACTATTTAAAAGCGTGACATTTTGATGTTAGGAGCCCCTGTACGCGGCACTTTTTCATTGATACGTGTTCGCAAGACAACTATTCAGTCATGACGTCAATGGGATACATGATACGGCCGCTCACAACCCGACTGCTGTGTGGTCCTCGTTCAATGGGTTAGTAAAGAACTTCCTTTACTAAGACAGGAAATTATTGATAATTTTAATTAACTAATGTATGGTTTTATTAGACAGTGTTAAATAAGTATTTTAAAATGGGAAGAAAGCGTAATGATGATTGTGTTTAAGAGAAAAATATTAAAATGCTGCATATGTTCAACTTCATATAAGAAAATTTCCTTTTTTAATTTATGTCTAAAAAAACAAAATGATTCAAAAAGGACTGAAATTTATTTGGTTTTGAAAAGCTTCAGTGTGTCAGAAATGGATAGAAATGAATGATAAAATTAATATAAAAGAAAACTGCAGATCAACAAAAAAAAACCTACAGTCAAGTTCTAAGGAGTATTCCAAAACATGCTCCAACTAATAATGAACGCAATTAGAACCTTTGAAAGACTGTTGAAACTAGACACAAATAGTGATAAACACAATGATGGGAATCCATGAACACGATAATGGAAATGAAAATATGAATGAAACATTACACACAGACAGTAAATGATTGCAAGTAATGGACAAGCAGCAAAAATATAAAAGGAGCAAATGCGAGCTTAGCTATATTAGATCAGGGGTTAAACTGGCGTGAATGCAAAACAAATAGGAAAGAGACAAGAGACGGGAGACACATTACTGTGATCAAGCTTGGAGCATCCGGTCCACGTCGGGCCGCTGCTGAGAGTCCAACTCCAGGTCTGGCTCCGACAGCAGGCGGTAGCGTCCTAGCAGGGCTGCACCCGCACCCGCACTCTCGCCCAGCTCCACCACCGCTGCACCACACAACCAACCGTCACACATTAGCAACACACGTAACACACTCATTATGTATTGTATACCTTCTCTATTCTGTACCTTCTGTACCATCTGTACGTCGTCCGTCTCACTCCCACTCCCGTCTCACTGGCCCGGGACCGCCACTGCTCACACTAAAGGTTACTAACAATATGCAGCTTTTGTTTATATTCAAGACGATTCATGTCACATTTAGTTGCGTCATGTTCTTTAACAAATAGTTTCAAGAAATTAAATTATGCATTATTAATACTTTGTTTTAACCACTAAATCTAGCCACAATGTCACTGCTTCTTATTGACAAACAAATAATAAATTACGCATGTCATCAATCAGGTTGAAGAACTTCATTTACTATTTATCCTATACACAGATTTACAACAAAATAAATCTATTACTAATTTAAATGCTACCATCCTGACACAGTTTCACAGGAGGTCAATAAACTTGAAGATATCCGGGGAAGCTGTATTGCCATTGGAGGATGAGTACACAGGACGTCACGTTTCATGTCACTTTCCTTATGCACTTTAATGATTATTCAAGTGTGGATGCACAATCCCAATGTTATTGGTGAAACAACAAACCGTTAGAAGTGATGCAGCAGTTAGTGTTCATTAGACATTCAAAGGTATGTGATGATTTCCAAGTGTAACACGGTTTATTGGTGTCAGCATCCAAATATAACATACAATGATGAGATGAATTAACTTTATATTTCAATAAAGATATAAAACAATATACGTGTATTTCTCAAGATTGGTACTTTGTTTTGTCAGGCGGTGAATATGTACCAAGTCTCCGTCACCCGCAAGTACCCACATCTCTACACTTCAAACTCTATGGTAGAAGTCTGCTAAAAACGAACCTGCCGACATAATACAATATTCATGCACAAACTGAACCAATACCTGAGCTACAGTTCAACATAAGTACGACGCTACTGGCACAAATACATTCTGATCACCTGGTACTGTACTGGCTATCTACCCGGCAAACAGAACTTATTTGCACTAATCACAGCTCTCAAAATAAGAGACGAATATAATATACTACTTTGATAAATACCCAATACTTTTGTTCTACGATAAATTATTGACTCTAACGTTCAGCTTATATCCACTCAATTGCCCCGCATTTTACGAAAAGTAGTCACGATTGCCCCTGAACAACTGGAAGCGTCAACGCATTACCAAGAAATTACCATAATTACATTATTTGCTACGTAAGTGTACAAAGATAACAATTGTTTGTCATAAATAAATAAACAGTTTTTTTTATTTCTTTCATCGTCAAGAGTTTTATTTTTATTTTTATCTTTGAAGCACATAAAAGGTTTTTTTTAAAACTTATGGCGAGGTATGTGAATTATTTTATACATTTTAACTGTAGAATCATACCAAAAACACAGGTATAACCGGCCTGAAATGTTCAAACTGCAGGTCTTTAGGGTGGAAAAAAGGCATTTTTTGGTAATTGACAATCTAAAAATGCATGCAAACTTTTGATAAATAAATAAATTTCATTTGAAGCAAAACTATAATTATTTTACCCAATTAGTTTCAATTAGACGGGTTATTTGATAATACATTAGAGTTCGGATATAACAACTTCGCTTATAACACCTTACCGTTTTTAGCGACGACAATGTAAACTCAAGTTAGGTTTTATAGCTAGGTACTAGGAAAACATGTTCGTTTAGTACAGTGATTCTAAACGGGGGCGCCAGCGCCCCCCTGTAGGCGTTAGAGGTCTGGGGGGGCTTTTTAAATTTTTAACATTTAAGGGGCGCTGCAAAAGTTCCAGTGGGCATTGTGTCAATATAGAAAATAAGCTCATTCCACAAAAATTTTAACTGAGGCTTAATACTCAATGTCAATGTAATAATTGTGTTTTATTTATACTTCTCATCATTTCTTATTTGCAGTAGGAAATCCATTGTGGAAATAGAATTCCTACTAAAATGCGTACCTACGTTTTAATTTTTGTTTCGATGGGGGGGGGGGGGCGCTGGATAATTTTACTGTGGTAAAGGGGGCGATTCATTCAATAGGGTTAAGAAACACTGGTTTAGTACGACTTCATTCTAAGCGACCTATTTTAATGACAATTCGTCCGGTTAGAATGACACGCAGTGTTCTGTTTACAAAACCTACACACCAATACCTCGCTGCTCCGCGCCCCGCCTACTCCCCGCGCGCTAGCTAGATTAAAAATCTTGTAAAGTGATGTATTTTTTTTAATATTTTATAATGAACAAAATTTTCACACAACACATTTTAGGTTGTGAATGAGCTTTTACGCCAACAGGCCACTTGCATACATTTAAAAAAAAAAAAAAAAAATGTATTTTTGAAACCACGGCAGGTTTTTTGATTTTTCAATCTGCAAAATTAAATCTTTTTTTTTTTACAAACTGTAAAGACCGGACATTATAAAAAGTTGCAAAAAATCAATTTTAAAAAAAAAAACAAGAATTCCAAACTAATGGCAGAGGGGAATAATTAGGTATACCAAAAATATTACATCTCATAATATATTTTTTCCCTGATCCATCTTATTGATCATTATAAATTCAACATCGTTTTTAACAAAAATATGTTGTTCCTTTTCACACATTTTTCACTGGTTGAGTGAGACCTGTTAAAATAATCTGTTGGCGGTTGAAATATTCAAAATTCAATCACCTGCAGGCTCATTATCCAACCAATTTTCATCTTGCAACAAAGCAGCAATATCTTGGTCATCATTTTAACTTAAAAGCCCTAAAAATACAAAAAAAACAAAAAACTTACGTAACTGGTATCATGGGTCCATTTTGACCCGACAGCAACATGTACCTCCACTTCTTGTAAACTGTAAGTGCTGAACTTCCATAACGCGCCGCAGCACACGACTTAATGAGATTAGCCAGGTACATGAAATTATAATGCCGCGCAGTAGGGAGGTATTAACCTGTTGAGTAAATCTGGCCCATATATAGGCCGAACAACAATTTGACACAAAGTAAAGATCCATATATGGGTCAGCTCATCCAGTCTCATAAAAGTCGTTTTATCTCCCTTACTCTAATGACGAGATATATGATCTAAACAGTGATAGAAAGAGACAACCCTACACTACGATTTGAGTTCCATAGATATACGCAAAAAATATTAAATTATTCGGATTTATGACGTCAAACGTAAACCAAAATGTTAGGTGAAACTTTTTAATGTTTGCATTGTATTTTTAATATGTAATACAATTTGAAAGCGTATTAAAAATACGTTCGACTGTTAAAAAATGAGTTTCTTTTTACGTTTTACTTCAGTTTTTAAAGAAAACAATGTAAAGTGACTTTTAAAACTTTTTAATGTTTGCATTCAAAATATCAATATTTCAAAAACAAAATGCTTACTTCTAATGATACAATTTGAAAGCTTATTTAATCACTTTTCAAAAACAGTTTTTAGTTTTTGAATACGTTCAGAAATATTAAAATTATTTAGATTTTATTGAAATGCGGAAATTCTCAAGAAATCGCCGGCATTAGACATCATTTTTATGAGCAGTATCAATAATATAGCTCCAATGCTGAGGGGTTAAGTACCTATTTATGTTTTGCCGGGTCCAAATGGACCCACAATTTCGGTTAAGGGTTAAACATACATACATTATATAGTACTTTATAAGTTCTAACTTTTCAGATTTAAATTATGCTCATACTCACATAATTAGGTATATAGTTTGCACCCTCACCTGTCACCTCAATGTAAGTCGGAAACAGAAACTTATGAACTTTGTGTAATGTATACTACCTGTCAAAAGTCAACCAAGTCTCGGTTACTGTATTTAAAATATCTGTGGAATTTTATAAAAATAATTTGTTTACTTTATTATTAAAAGGGTAAAAAAGGTAAAGCCTAACTTTTTTTAGTTATATTTTCGAAATCTAAGTTAAAAAAAAAACCTATCGGCACAATTTTTTCCAAGTCATTATAAAACGCATGCAAGTGGCCTACTGTCCTTCACAAAAAAAATTGTAATTATTGGTGGTTTGAGTCTAAAAATGAACCTTCTCTTATTTTTTCCATATGAAATGGATGAGGAAACTATGCATTGTACAATCTTGAAACTTATTTATTTTCATGATCTATGTAAAACGGTTATATGCCAAAAATGGAGAATATAAATAATCCAGATAGTATTATCATCTTGATAAATGTACAATTTAGAATTGTTGTAAACGGAAGTGGCGCCCTCTATTATTTTCAAAAAGAACTGTTGAAGTTTGCAAAACAATATCCCCGATGATTTACAAAACTTGGAGTTTCCCAGTTTCAAAAACTTTTATACCATTTTCTGACATTTTCCAAGATCAAAAATCTTCAAACTTCACATAACAAAATCAAAAAGATAAATGTTTTTATAAAAAATTCCAGATCCATTATCCGACTAATTTTCTGACCAAAATTTTTCCGATTTTCCCAGAGAATTTTTTTTTTCATAAAATTTAAAAACTTACATAATATCAAAAAGAAAAAATTTTCCAGAAGTTTTTCAGAAAATTAAATTTCCAGGATAAAAAATTTCTCAAAATGAAAAATTTCCAAAGTTCAAGTAACAAAATCAAAAAGGTAAATGTCTAACCAAACAATGTTTTCTAAAGTTATTGAAAAAAAAAAATCATTAATCAAAGGCACATCGTGATGGGATTACTGATCCCGAATGGGATTCAC
This sequence comes from Limnephilus lunatus, assembly GCA_917563855.2. NCBI lineage: Eukaryota > Metazoa > Arthropoda > Insecta > Trichoptera > Limnephilidae > Limnephilus > Limnephilus lunatus. The sequence goes on along the minus strand of OU830597.1, from coordinate 62,809,827 downwards.
TTCAATTCAATTGGGGATATAAGGCCGCTAACAATATCACTCCTCTTGTACAAGGCGATAAGGTTTAAATTACCGTTTTACAACAGCCGCCTGTTTTGATTTATTCAAGAAAAAAATATTGCCAAAAAAGGGTCTTATTTTTAGAAGTTCAGGCACAAATTTAAATGTTTTATGATCATTTTGTAAAGAATTCAATTTTCCGTATTATACAATAAAAACCATAACCGAAAAGGTGTTCGTAAGTAGGAGATTTTGAACTTTAAAGCAGTTTTTATATGTTTGATACTTCATTTTGGGCTTATAAAAAGACCAATAAAAAAATACTCTATTATTTCAAAGGAAAATAGTGTTATTTTTTTATGTCAGCTCGACACAGGAGGCCCTGAGGAAAATAATTTCCCTCTGGGCCTATGTCATCTTAGAGGATGCTGTGTGGAGGTTTTATTAAGTAAAGTAAGGAGAGGAAGTTCTGGGAAGGAAACAGGTATGAGGGGTGGGTAGGAATTTGGGGGTCAGTAGCCAGGAATAACAGACATATGAATCCATCCCTCCAACTGCGGTGAAAGGTGATGGGTCGAGGGATTCTTGCCAGAGAGGTCAACCAGTCTCTTTCGATCCGGCTCGCCACTCAGCAGGTGAGCAGATGCATCAGCCGCCAAACCCTAGACAAACCTCACCCCATGAACCCGAGCACCAAACGTAGTAGCTAACCACTTGTGGTGACCTATGGCGAATTCTACTCGCAGTATTTAATTAAACCATCTAAAATATACCTAGAAGAACTAATTTTCAAACCATAAACAAACCATATTGCATTACTTAGTAGTGCATCACCTTATTGGGAGTATGTTACTTAGTAGAAATTAATTTTCATTCGTCCAGTGAATTTCAAATGAATGAAGTTGAAAGACATACATATATTACGTAGGCCATTCACAAATGATTTTTATTAGTTAGAAAAATGAATAGGTACCCATTCATGCGATAAATAAATTCTTGCAACACATTCTAATAATTGCTTTTGTACATACGCCTGTCTCAACACAGGTATACCCTAGCGAGACAGGCATCCAATAATATATTGTAAACATCACGTATATAGATCAATAAAAAAATAAAATAAAAAAAAATTTAAAAAAAATACAAAAGGGCAAAACTCTACTTTTAGGGAACTTTACTAAATTGGGCCTAGCAGCAAAAAACCCTTCTTATTTTTTAAAAAGAGAGGCAAACATACCCGGGTTACGAATAACTTGACAATATTTGAAAATCTCCTACTACCACCACAGTAAGCGGAAAATGTTGCTTGTGTCGTGGAGGACTTAGCTAGTCGAGGAATGGAACATGCGACACCAGAGTGGGACCCAAACGCGATGCCGACATTGAAACGACGGTCAGTTATGTCAGTTGTTATCTTCAATCGTGTTCACAACATACAAAGTATATTTATAATTTTTGTACTAAAGAAGTTGGAAAGAATTTAACTATTAATTTAACACATAATGTTAAAAAAAAAAATATATATATACAATTGTAAAAAACTTCCGTTTGAAATTAAACGAATATTTTGAAATGTTAGTATCAGTGTTGACACTGAAATTTTATTCAACCACCCGGACCCAGAAGCTTGCTTTCACGATATTATAACATTACCAGAGATCTGTAAGACGTATGAGGCGTAACTGAATTATTAAAGGGCCAAAATGTTTCATTTTCATAGAGCTGTAAATAAAAATACTAAACAATAAAGGAGTGAGTAACTAGAATGACGCGATCGCAAGTCCACAATAACACTTTCCTTGATTCTGCCAGTATGAAGGTCCAGTATTGTGCACCAGGGCAATTGAGCGGATATGCTTACAGGTTTTTAATAATATTATTGTTATATATTACATGCAATATTCCCTCTACGAGTGTTCAGATTAGTTACCATAACGGACTAAGAAAGGACATATTATTTTTTATATTGAGGACATCATAGATCATTGGTAATTATGAAGACCGCTGTTACGTACATATTACTGAGCTGGGAGATGCAGTATGCAAGTTAAAGAAGCCATCTTTAAATTACATGTACATTATTATTAAATTAGTTTCTGTCGAAAAGTCGAAAATGTTTCAAATTGAAACACCCTCCATCCACTCTGTCAAATGATAGCAAAGCATTTCATTTGACAATATCCGATATATGCCCCTACAATAGATGCTTCTATATAGAAGCATAGGTGAGATTAAATAAATTAATGTAAATATATAAATACATACATAAAATAAAAGTGAATAAGAATCACTGCTAAGAAAATGTTGTTTTCCTGATGTAAGCGGACATTGCTAAATTTGAAATGAAACTTTAAATGAATTCTACGCCATTGTTTTGAGCTGCTTTCACGTTTGTAAGGAATGCACTTGATTGCTTGGTAATTTCCAGGGTAGCATAATTGTGTTATTTCATGAAAAATTCAAATAGTGTAAGCTTCACAAATATATTTATTTCACATTTATAACACATTCAATGCATCAGAGTAATTTGTAAACGTATATATATTTCTTATTACTATCAATCAATATGGAAAAGGGTTTTTTAATTAAACCTATATTTAAAATAAAATTTACGCCTTAACTCAACTAACTTAACAAAATATTATTATTATATTACAAAGTACTCAGGCGTATAGAAATTAGAAAAAGGGATGATCAGGAGAATTCAGAATGTTTATATGTACTGCTACAAGAATAGTACGACTTGTATGTATTAGGAATTGTATAGGAAGTACAGTAGAACCCCGCTGATTCGAATCCCATTGATTCGAACCCTGAAAAGAGTAATTTTAAATGTTTTACTGAAAAATGGTCACTGGAAAAATTTACAAATTTTTTTTTAATTTGTAATTTATTTTGGTCCACACAGGAAAATCTGTCTACGTGCATCAAAAAAATAAAATTTGCATTAAAATATATATAATTTTGTAAATCTGAAACTGACAGGGCTCGATTCATCGATAGACTTTACTTTAAATTTGTAATAACCACTTATAATACGAATTTGAAAGGGCGGCCAAAGAACTCAACAATTTTTTTTTAATCTTAAAATTTAGAAATATATGGGAATTTGTTAAGTCAAAATTTGGCTTTTGAGTCACCATAGATTTGAAATGAACGAGGTTCTACCATATAAAAGAAGAACAGGATGAGATAGTACGTTGGGAGGCTCCAAATTTAGCATCTACGCCAATATGGTAATACTATGACACTTTTATGTATATGTTACATACTAAAATAAATATGGGGCAAGTTTCAAATCATCTCAACTTTGAATAAACATTTTTTTAGTAGGTATAAAAACAATAATGGAGGAAATGTTCAGAGAATGCAAATTCTTCTACCTCATATATAATATTATCATGGATATACGGATGGAGTAGGTCTTATAAAAAATGTTGATATTTCTATACAATTGATTTGAATTTCATCAACAAAGCGGAGCAAAAACCCCAAAATATATGGTTGGTTCAAAGGTAAAACCTGAGAGGTGTTCTACTACTAATAAGCCATTTCTTCAGTTATACCTTTCAATTTACAATATATTAATTATATCATATGTAAATGATTTTTTATTGGAATAAATTCCGTAAGCTATTCCACCGATAACAACACAGTAAACATGTCAGTACACTGGCTAAAATGTAAGTGTTATAAATATTCCTAATGGATTTCAGTTAGGAGATATTCCTCTACGGTCAGAAAGATCACAGTTCGGAAGCACTGACGGGTGGAAGATGTAATAACGATATAAGAAGTTGAATGATATGGAAAATCTCTGAGACTGGAGATGAGCGAATACATATTGGTATGTGAGCAAGAGATCCTTTTCACTTTATGTCGCAGGTCATACATTTCCAATTGAAATTAATTTATCATATTAATTTATAGCACCGCAAGGCCTTTTCACAATTTTTAGGTTTGTTTTAGCCTTTTCACCACATTCTCGACTAATACAAGTCATACTCACAGGCGAATGCAGAACACTTTGTTCACGAATCATAATAATATGATGCGGTAGCGTAGAATAGGCTAACTAAAAGGAATAACTGTTAAAACAGTGACAACAAGGCTGGTAGTGTCATAATACCTTATCTTAGAAAGGAATACCTTGGCTAAAGCAGTGTATGAGGGTTGTAAGGTTGTGGGAGTGTGAAAGAGGGGGCACTCCGGGGTGCGTATTGACGTACTAACGGAAGGAGCGAGAGTGAGTGAGAAGGGGAGTGGAGAGGCGGCGGGTGTGGGGAAGGCGGTGAAGGGGTCGGGAAGGCGGGGAAGACAGGCGCCGCGCCTCACCAGAATCCCAGCCCTCCTCGGGCTCCAGAGAGTCCTCGCTGTCCTCCTCAGCGCTGGACGAGTGCGACAGGGAGGTGGGGGAGCCGCGCAGCCCGCCCGTGCTGCCTACGCCGTGTCCCCACGCCGTGTTCTCCGGCATGCGCTGCACCAGCAGCTGGACCTGGAACACATCAATACACCATACAGGCCTGATGCTAACTATATACGCTTCTAAATAAATATATTATATGCTTTTTGTAATTTCATCCTGAATTATTGCCGCAAATGACCATGAGGTAGAGATACTTTAAATTTAATTTGAAATATTATTTTACTGGAATAAAACAAAATTATGCAAATTGGCAATCTTGAGCATAAATCGTCAAAAAGTAATTTATGCAAAAAATTTGTGCGGAAAATGAATATCATGTAAAGCCATACTTGGGAAATCAAAGTAATCATTCAATTTATAACATCTCCATAAGCATAATAAAACTCACCATGAAGCCTGGGCTGTATATTTTATCCCTTTTATCTTTATGTGCTACGTCTAATTGCCATTTATCCAAAGTTAATCTAAAAGTGGTTATTAAAGTACCTGGAAACAAATATATTTTATTGAAATATACATTCAGTGTTTATACAAGATAAGGTTAATGGATCATATTGTGTTTCTTTTTCTATTAGCTGCGGGATTTATGTTGTGGATTAATATCACATGACATACTGCTTTATTCCATTTACTTATCCAAAGTAGGAAAAGACAAGTTGACCTTGGGGTAGGCAGAGAGGGCGGAACCGCCTCCATACATTGACACACGTTCCTTGCTTTATTCTCATTCATACATACCAGTCCTCTATTCTGACCATTTACATGGTCCCACTCAATTTTTCAAGCATTTGGTTCGCTTGATCGTGCCATGTCTTCCTCGGGCATCCCCGACATCTTCCACCATTCAAATTTGTTTCATAATATATTCTCCTTACATTCCTTCTAATCGAGAGAATTCTCCTCACTAACAACAATATTGTTGAATACAAATAATTTGTGATTATCGGCTTCAAAATCAGCCCACAACATAATGATAACGATTGGTAAAACACGCACAAAAGAAATTTCATGCTTAAAAAATTTTGTTTTCCAGGTCCCTTGAAAATTTACCTAATTTACAAATAGTGTTGAGTGAGTGTGAGTGGTTCTCTCCCACATACATTTTGACATACCAAGAAAAACCTTTCAGAAAAGAAAAGAGTTTCACCAAGAGTATTTGTATTTGAATGCTTATGAACCTGCTTTACTGGTGAAATATGATATTTACCATCTTGCTCAGTATCTTCCCTGACAGCGTTCACTTCGTGCGTCACAAAGAAGGTGTTGAACCAGAAGTGGAAGAGCTTCTCCTTCTTGGGTTTATTGTACACCTCCACCTTGATGTCCCCTACCAGAGGGGTACAGCGATCCAGTCGCATGCGGATGTCGGACGCACCCTTCTTCACCTCGTGACAGCCCAGAGATACCTGCAATCACAGTCCCTCAGTTAACACCTGTTTCTGACATTTATTTATTTACACCCAATTTAATTAATCTAAGAATTTCTGTGGCGGCGGGCGTAAAAACAACAGTCGTACAAAACAGATAAACTACCCCCTCAGGCTGTATAAGCAGTGTATATATCTTTTCATGAACAATTTTTTAATTAGTAATGTTTTCACATCCGCGGCCATTTGTCAATTGAATGAAATTTTCACAGGGTTTTTAAGTAAGGCTGTAGACATTTAAATAAGAGGAAAATTACAGTCTACAGTTTGGCAATTAAGTGTAGAAAATAAATGATGGCGCTGCGATCGATTTCTTGGTTTTAAATGGCAACACCGTGATGGCTCATAAGACAATGAATGTATGTTTTAAAAAACCCTTCAGCCAAAATGCATATTTCATAACGTGTTTGTATTTTCATAAATTTTGCACAAAAACACATAATTTAATAGAAGTAAAATAAAACAAAACAGGTTTTAAGTGGGCGTTTATTTTGTTATAAAAACGTAGGTACATAGGTATTTAAAAATCTGAGTATATTTATTCAACACCCGACATGTAATAATTATTGTCTTAGTCCTCATATGATTCTTCTTCTTCCATATCTTCATCTTCATCTAAACGTTTTATCAGTTCATCTATATCATCATATAGAGTACTTCCTCGTGCATAATAATCTGCCTCGATTTTCATCACAATTTGATGTTGTTCGACAATTGTTTTTGCAACATTTTTTTTAATCATCAACACTTATGCTATTTTCCGTTTTCCCTGTGTTTCAAATTTTCCATCTGCCTTTTCCCTTCCTTGACGATTTATCTTACTTTTCAGATTTACCTGTATGTGGAAAACATCATTAAAATGATTATTCTATAGAAGGTAGTTTTAAAAAAGCACACCTGATAATATTCATTTAGAAAGAAAGAAAGAGAAAATTAAGAACAAGTTACATTTCTATGAGTTTAAAGAAGTTGCATATTATTATTTTTTTTTTAAATTGAGTTATTCCATTTTTCTTGTGGCCTAATATTAACTGTCAAATGGAAATGTCAAATTCGGATTTTTAAACATAACCTCAAATCAGATTGTAATGGTTATAATCGCACAAAAATTGGCATAAATCTTGTAATACTAATGAAATTTATTAAAAAAAACTATACCACGTACCATTCATTTCTGCAGTTCGTTTGTAAACTTCTTTCAAATTGGATAGGAGCTTCTTCGCACGATATTCAGCTAGGCAGCGTTGAAACACGCAGTTTACAACTTCTCTTGCACCACTACGTATTGGTTTGTTCAGTTTAATTCAATTCAAACAATGCACAGGCAAACAATGAAAAAAAAAAACACTAAACGAGCGATTTTCAGTGTGTTCCACATGATTAAAGTCAGTAAAGCCAAGAGCCATACAAAATGTCATTGACAAAACGAGTATTTCGGTGTTACCATAGTAATGAAAAAATTTAGTTCCAAATTAATTAATTTCTACACTTTCTTGCCAAACAATACTTCTAATTTTGAAAGACTTTGCGCAAACCCGGGCACAGATGGGGACTTCAGCTGGTGAGTTATAAAGCAGTTATGAAATAATTTTGAACTTATAAATAAAAAATGTGAATAACATTGTACAATGTACATAGTTACTAAATTACAAAATTTATTTATTTGCATCATTACTATCATTACATAATGTTTTTCGGTTTTTACATAATATAACAAATAAACTATAACACGAGAAATTAGAATTGCGTAAGTAATAAATAGTATGCGGCTGGCGGTGGCAAAATGAAAATTCCATAGCCGCTCATTATTAAAGGCAAAACAATTAAATTATAGTTATTAAACCGGTCAAATTTGTTTTATGGGACCAACAGACTAAGCTATATTTCAGCATATCGCTAGCCATATATTACCAATGTTTTTGCCACCGCCAGCCACATACTAGTGCTAAAGAGCCCAAGAGTGTGTAAAAGAGAAAACCGAAGAAAAAAAAGTGGCACTTCACTCCTTTGAATAGTCTAAGGCGGCGGTTTTCAATCTGTGGTATGCGAAGCAAAAATTGGGGGTACGCAATATCGTGGCACGAATGTACCTTTTAAAACTCAGCTCAACGTTTTCAAATTTCGGTGGTTTATGCTCAGAAGTTTGGCAACCTGCCGTGCCGCCATACGTCAGTCAGTCAAATCACTGGTTAAAAATGTCCGAAGTCGTGTTACACTCTGTATAAAATTGCATTAATTGTATTTGGGTGACTTGATTGATGAATTTGGGTATTAATGAGTTTTAAAAATTACAAATGAAACATGTCTTTCATTACAGGTGTACACACACAAGATAGATAGAGGGTACGGGGTACAACAGTAGTAAGAGTCGAGGGGTACGCAGGTACAGGTTCAAAAATGTTGACAACCGCTGGTCTAAAGTGATGAAAAAAAAAAATAGGTTACATTTAGTAGGGAGGTGTGTTTTTTTATTCATCACAATTAATGAATTTTCAAAGGAGTGTTGAAATGCCACTTTGTTGAGTTGTCATGAAACCATCAGCCTTATATAAATGAGTTGGTAAGTCCATTTCTGTATTGTAACAGCAATATATTTCATACTGTACGAATATTGTAATGCATATTGTGAATAAAAACTAATTGTTAGGAAACCCCTAACAAGGTGGCTCGTAAGAATATTAGGGTATCCAGATAAAACATAACATGATATAAGAGTAGGTTAGGTTAGGTTTATTGTCTGTTTGTTTTATTTTTTCTTTAATGTTCTGTTTTGCATGGAAACAAATATATTAATTAAATAAATAAAACGTGCACATAATGTTTCCATAGACCAAATTATTTTTTTAGTGAACAAAATAATCACAACAACAAAATAATATATAGAATAACCCTTCAAAAATTTCGCATTATTTTCAGATGGTCAAAATATTTTCGCTTTACAATAAAATGCAAATATTTGGAATATTTCTAAGCACATTTAAAAACTAAAAACTGTTTAGAAAGATGATGAAATAAACTTTCAAATTATATAATTCGAAATAAACATATATTTTATTAATTATAAAAATTTTGCATAAAAAAGTTTTCAAAATGGCTCATCTTACATTTAAAAAAAATAAAAACACATACATTTATAAAAAATTGCCGAAGTTTCAATTTTTTTTTCGGTTTGCAATTCAAAACTTAGTATACATAAAAAGTGAACATTTAACTTTTTTGGTGGCTATATTTTAGATTGGAATATAAAGCGTGGTGTTTTTCCTTTCTAACACCGATTAGAACATATTTCTCACTATGATAGTAAGGGAGTTACAGCATTTTATATGAGACCTATGTGCGTTGGGACAAATATGGTTCCTGTGATTAAACGGGATAATAATCAATATCTGTGACTTGTTATATTCAGAGCCTATCTTTTTTTAGATGGGACAGTAATAATTTTCAATCTGGAGGTTAGTGGTTTCATTAACACAGTTCCATTTTCTTTGAAACTTTTCTTATTCTTGGAATAATAATAATAATTGGATAATTTTTAGAGTGACGTCCTCAAGGAATATAGGTATATTTTAACCCTTAGAATGGCAGGAGACCATATTTGTCCCAACGCACATAGGTCTCGTATAAAACGCTGTAACTCCCTTATTATCATAGTGAGAAATATGTTCTAAACGGTGTTAGAAAGGGAAAACACCACGCTTTATATTCCAATCTAAAAAATAGCCACCAAAATAGTAAAATGTAGACTTTTATGTATACAAAGTTTTGATCGCAAATTGAAAAAAAAAATTTAAACTTCGGGAATTTTTTATAAATTATTTTTACATAGAGCGACAAAAAGTGAGATAACAATATGTGTTTGTTATACGTTTGTCTAATAAAATATGTATGTGTTTTTATTTTTTTTTATTATCTGTAACTTTAGTTAGAAAAATCGTAAGATGAGCCATTTTTAAAACTTTTTTATGTTTGTGTGCAAAAAATTTATAATTAAAAAAATATATGTTTATTTCGAAGTATATAATTTGAAAGCTTATTTTATCACCTTTCTAAAACAGTTTTTAGTTTTTGAATGTGCTCAGAAATATTCCAAATATTTGGATTTTATTGTAAAGCGAAAATATTTTTATCAACCGAAAAAAATGCCAATTTTTTGAAGGGTTAAACTGTGATTTGAGTGAAATTATGGTTTTTCACAGACAAACCTCAGCGAAATTTAGTGTTCTTGGCACTATTGTGTATGGATAATGAATGAAATCAACATGGATTTATAAATAGTTGATATGTGGTAAAGTGGAAATGGTGATTTACCTTTTGCACGGAGTGATTGGCTTCCGAGACCAAAAACTCCAGGATGCTCTGGCCCCCGTTGAGTGCGGGCGGGAACTTGATAAGAAGCTCCAGAATGAGAAGAGAGGGTCCCGGGTACAGGTCCATGGGGCTGGCTGGCTCCCCCACCGCCATGGCCCCGGGGTTTCCCTCCCGCCCCTCCATGGCTAGCAGGGCCGCATAGTACTCCACGTACCGCCGCTGGGAGGGTATTGTCACACCTGCAAACATACATTAAAGGTGTTGTAATAACATTATTAAAAGTAAAGCTGTCAAAGATTTGTATTATCAGAGGGATAAAATTAGAAGGGAAAATAATAAGGGTCGACCGAGACAGGTTTTTTGTTCTCGGTCCAGACCGAGAATAAATTAAAATCTCGGCCGAGACCGAGAGCGGGACCGAGAAAAGATAAATTGAGAAAAAAAAGTGAAAATGCGCTATTTTTGCATAATATAGTATATTTAAGAATGTAATAATAATTTGTTTTAAATAGTTTTAATAATCAAAATTGAACAATGTTGTAGCACATAAAAAGCAATTTAAATAATTATTAAATCACAACACATAAAAGAACTTATTTTTTTCTACTGCAAGCAAAATTCAAACAATCTTCCTTTAACTACAATTGTTTGTTTACAAAAGTAGTGAAATGAACGAAAGGCGCGGTGCGGCGGCAGCAGCAGTAAGTAAAACCCGCCTCGCTACCAGCCGACCAATCACCATGACAGCTCTCTATTAGTCAAATATATCATAGTTATTTAAAACTGCTAGTCTTCTAAACTTCTCTTTTTCCAAGAAAAAAATACTGCTACAATGATTAATATTTATTTATTTATTTAAAAAAAAATTAATATCAATGTTATAATAACAATAATATCAATGTTATTATAGCTGTCGTGACACGCACTGACACCAAGTGACGAATGTGGATTTGAATCCCATTATCCTATACCGTACCTACTTACAACAGTCTCAGTTATGGCCCAGAATCTCGGCGATTTTTTGTCGAGAACCGAGACAGAGAATTTTTTCATGCCGGTTCGATGGTCCGGTGGGTGATTATTTTACCCAATTTCCTTTAAGTATTAAATATCAATATGTTAGTAATATCCTAATGTATGCGGTTTTTAATATTAGTTCAGTTTTTAACAAAGAAACAGAAATAATTCTTAGTCTGATGAATTACAATTGAAAAATGATAATGTCAACATGAAAAAAAGTATAAGCATTTTTGAAGTCTATTGTAGAATTTTCTAAGTAAAAATAGTAATGTGAAAGGTTGTGATATAAATCTTATTTTTAATTTTGTTTCTAGTTCTACTGCGAACTTTAAAAACATGTTCATAAATATCCTGTAAGTCTGCGCTTACATTTGCAAACATAAGCACGATCGAGCCATGAATTATACTGACATGCCGTTGCTTCATTCCTTTCCCATAATTCGTGGCTCGGCTCGTGCTTATGTTCACAAAAGTATATGCAGCATAAGAAGTACAATTTTTGATGATTTCTTTTAACAAACATTCAGCAAAGGATGAAATATAGTTAGATTAATTGGCTTTAAAGCACAGTAAGCAGTATACATGTTTCCATATCAATATTGGGAGGTATGTTTCGAATGAGCGCGGACGAATCCAAAAGTGATCTTCCGGAAATCTCCCACCGCTCAAAGCATTTTGTTTTGTAAATGTCTCGGCGCTACAGTGATATTTTATAGGCAACAGTAATAAATAATATTAAAAGTAATATATTTCATGGCATCCTGGCATATTTGTACACAAACTAGATAAGATGGAAGTATGATGGGTATGCACTATTTGTAATAAAATACCTTTTCTATCGTGTGTTCTTTTCTGGCCGTAATAATTGAGGGCGTCATCGGCGGTTTTGAACTGGCCTATGTGCAGCATGTAGCAGCAAATCATTGTTCCTGGAAAATTAAACACTTCATTAATGCATAATTCTAATTTATAACCTACTCGCCCGACTCATTATTTCTTTTATTTAAGTGGCATGCCAGGTGATAAAATAAACCATTCAACAACAATTTTTAAGCTTACAAAATAGAAAACAAGTGGTATTGCATATTCTTTCTGATGATCAGTGTAAAAACAATTAAATAATAAAAGAAAATTAAACATCCTTAAAACTACAACAGAGTGACAAAATTTGCCACAACCAGACTCAAAACAATCAGGAAATAAAGAGTTCATTTTTCAATTTGGCAGGTTTCCAAGTATCTAGGGGATGGACAACTGAGCAGAGAATTTGTATGGATAGCGTAAGCCCAGTATATTGGAAAACATTTTTTTATGCATTGATTGCTAAAACAGTAAAGCTAAAATATTGGTTTCAATTTTAATGTAACATTTTTATTAATTTTTGACATTCTTGTTTCCTAAGCATAATATTTAATCTTTTAGCCTTACAACTGTGTGTTACATGTAATCTACGACCAATGTACAATGAGGGCAGTCATATAAATTTGAGGTTGCCAGGAAATCAATCCGGAAGTACGGACTTTACGGAGCGGTATCTTAACCACGCCAGCCACGGATATTGCCCCTACCCATCATTATTCATAATAACAGCGTGACTCACTTAGAAAGGTACACTCTGGAATGGTCAGTTGGACAAAGTGTTGTAAGTGTCCCCCAGGCACCTCTCACGAGTACCACCCACTGTGAAAACCACTGCAACAACCTTAAAGATGAACCATGAGAAGCCTCTCATGATTTGTAATAAACTCTACATAGACTTGGTCTAGTAGAGGAAGGTCATAAAACAAATGATTTACCAGTTCTGCCTTTCCCTGCTTTACAGTGAATGGCAGCAACGTTTTCAGGATTTGCTGATAACCATGTGTGCACGTCTTTACAAAAAGATCGGATGAGTTCAATTTTCGGAGGGTTGTGATCATCAAATGGATATACAGATACCTAAAACACATAAGTTATCATTAATACAAATCTTCTTTGTGTCCGGGTATATTTAAAGCCGTCGTTTGTAATTGTTCAATTAACATTTATCCAAAATTTTGTGTTTTTAACTTCATTCTATCTTTGACAATTTATTATTAATTTATGGAAAGATTTTTTTTTAAATTAGTTGTAAACTCCTGTCTCCTGGCCTTGAGGAAAATAATTATCCCCAGGTCTGCCATCTTTGGGGAAATTGTGTGGACGGTATTTTTAGGAAAGGAAGGAGTGAAATTCTGGAAATGAAAAAAGTATGAGAAAGTATGAGAGGGTGGGTAGGAATCTGGGAGTCAGTGTGTCCAAGAGTGACGAACGTATGAATCTATCACTTCCACTGCGGTCATAGGTCAAAAGGTCTTCCTCAACCAGTCTCTCCAATCCGGTCTACCACGCAGTTGGCGGGCAGATGCATCCGCCACCAAGACAAACCTCACCCCATGAATCCAGGCACCCCTGCTAAGTGTGCAAAAGTTGCAAACCACTTGGGATGATCTATGGCAGGGGTGTTGGTTATCCAGTATATAGTTCCCGGGGCGGCGGTACCCATACCCGCAAATTGATTGTTTGGATTGTTTATGCAATGTTTCAGTTTAAATTTTAAAACAGAGATAATAAAATTATGCTTTAGACAAATTCTACTAAATCTCGGAAGAAACAAAATGGCCATAATAGTGTGCATAATTATATACCTCGGTCATATCAGGAAATAAAGAAGTCACATAAGTAATTATAATAATGTGCTATATATAATAGGGTATTGATAATAATCTGGGACTGCAGTTTTATAACACTAAATGCCAAAATAGTGCATTGAAATTAAAAGGGAACTAATAAAGTAAGTATTCTTTCAGTTGTATTTTTATATTTGTCTTCTGCCAATTTAATTAGCACTATACAATTTAATTAAATAATAAGCTTCCATTGTAATAAGCCTTACTTTTTTTACTGTCTTACGAATAACCTGACAATTATTTGAAAATCTCCTACTACCGCCACAGTACGTGTAAAACATTGCATGAGTCGTAGTGGAGGACTTAGCCAGCCGAGGAATTGAACTCACGACTCCTGGGTGGGACCCAGATGCGATGCCAACTCAGCCACTGACCGGTTAGCTACTATATTGTAACTTTTAGTTTCGTCAAAGAAGAGGGGCTAGAAGAGGGGCATACGCGATAAGGGAGTTCTTCGGTTCCATAATTTTGAGAAATTATTGGTTGATTCCTTCTTTATTACATCTCAAAAAAATCTGCTTCATCCGATGGGTGGCTTTTCAAATTCCCACAGCAACGGCAAAGGCACACGGCGATTCATTTCTTTAACATGTATGATGGAGATATATGATAATTACTGCATTTTCCTATGGGGGAAGCAGATATGCGTACATCGTTTGTCTCACTATTATTTAGTGAGAAAGAGATGCAGCATCATTGTGAAAACGAATATACGTTTTATGCTTTTGTGTGCCGTACGAGTTTTGCAAGGGAAGGTATAAATAAACTCAAGCTTTAATAATTTATGTTAAATTCAGTAAAAATTTTATGTTTCAGCAGGTACGCCCCTACCGCATAAATGTTTCCTAATGAACTATTTTATAATAACAAATAAAACAAAATATAAAAATAGTTATCTCATGAACAGTTAACGGACAACTCAGCAATGTGCAACTTGATCACTCCTTTGAAAAGTCATTAAAAGTGATGAAAAAAAAAACTTGGTTAATTAGGTTAGATTATGGGCTATTTAAAAAAACTTGGTTAATTAGGTTAGATTATGGGCTATTTAAAAAAACTTGGTTAATTAGGTTAGATTATGGGCTATTTAAAAAAACTTGGTTAATTAGGTTAGATTATGGGCTATTTAAAAAAAACTTGGTTAGTTAGGTTAGATTATGGGCTATTTAAAAAAACTTGGTTAATTAGGTTAGATTATGGGCTATTTAAAAAAAACTTGGTTAGTTAGGTTAGATTATGGGCTATTTAAAAAAAAAAATCATCACTTTTAATGACTTTTCAAAGAAATGTCAATTTGTTCAGTTGTCACGGAACCCTCATGAACATATACCTTTCTCAGAGTACCAATTCATATAGCAATAATGATCAGGATATCCCTGAAAGCTGGCAGGTATCGGAACAAGTGTTTAGTACTTAAGTTATACAACATTGGAAGTTAATTATAATTGTTGAAATAGAAATGAAATACTTACTCTGTTATCAAATTTATTGATGTCGTAAGTTCTTTCTGAACATAGGCTATATACTTTATAATATATTGTATGTTTGGCTTTTAAAAATCTAGCAACGTCGTTAATATGGTTGCGGTAGATTGCCTCCACCTTCTCAGCAGGGAATCCCATCGCTATAATATTATTTGTTATATCTGGATTTAGAGGTTAAGGGAAATCTTTAATAATATTGCGCAATGGTAATACTAAAGTACTAGTAATAAATAACACATTTCATATAAATTGCTGCTCATCTTCATTCACACACTGAAAGACAGCATAAAAGGAAGAAGTCTCATAAATATGTAAAATCCCCATAATTTTTCATCTTCTGAGGTCTTAGCATTTGAGGGGTATAGTTTATCCATCTAAAATACCTACTTATATGTTGAAGCTAATTTGGGTATTTCAAGAATTCCCTAAAATTTGATAAGGAATGGGAATATAAACAAGATGATTTTAAACAATTATAAGACAGTATTTATTCACAGAGACAGTCAGCAAAACTAGTAAACGATGCATTTTTTAACCCAATAAGTACAAAATTACATAGTTAAAAATATCGCCAAAAGATCATGAGGGACTTCATTGCACCAATTTTAAAATGATCATGATAGAAAAACAGTAGCATAACTATTTTAAAATACTTGCAGATCAGAAATTGCACAGTTCTCAAAATGATAATTGAGCGGCCAGAAGTTAACAATGGACAAGAGAATTTTTACTTTTGTCATCCCTAGCTGCTTTGGATATTCATTAAAAAATGCCTTTGTCAATGATCAAATAGTGAACTAATAGAACATTTAAATAATGATAGAACACACAAATTACAGGTGACATAACCTATACTATACATAAAATGAAATTATTAAATGTTCCATGTTGCCGCACTTTTAAGCACAGATTATGGAAATTACACTTCATTTCAACAATTACTACAAGAAACCACTACTTACATGCACAAAATAGGTTATTAGGTTCTTAGTTTGGGTAAACTAAGTAATTTATATGTAGGTATTTAGATTGGAACAACTTCGCAAATTTCAAATCCAATACATACAAAAAAAATTTAAATGGCAGCAAAGGAAAAGTTTTGTATGGGAAATTTTAAACTTTGCATAAAAACTGATTTTTAATGCGTCTTTTATCATCTATCCAAACATTATTAGTTGTATCTTGAAGAAATTAAGTTGAAACGTAGTGTAATTTTCAGAATCTGTGCCTAATAAAAGTGCGGCGGCTTGTGGAACATTTATGACGAAATATCCTAAATTACTACGCATTTGTTTTTGGATCACGTAAATGTGGAGCAAAAATAATTATTGTTATTACCCTTGTAAGATCCAATATAAATCTGATAATTGTGCAAAATTTAAAGCTTAGCGCAAGCTTGTGGAAGATGAAGAACAATGTCATTGTAATAAACTAGGTTATAGTTTAAAAAGATATTGTTTCGTTGGCTGTCTGCTTATTAACAAGGAAAGCACTTTCAGCTGATGAACTGCGTTGCATTTCAGTCGGGGTTCGATAGATGTGAAATGAATAACTACCACACTATTATTGAACATAATAGGTTAAATATCCCTCAAGCGCAGTTAGAGACAGTTTGAAAAACAGTAAACAATGTGTCAAGTATACCGCAATAGGCTCCCCCATACGTACACTTCGGCGCGACCGAGTCTAGCGCCACTTCAGGCCGCCGCGCAGAAAAGTAAAGACCGATAGGTTTACAGCGCAGTTCACCCTGAGACTTTTCTGCACGGCGGCCTGAAGTGGCGCGGGACTCGGTCGCTCCGAAGTGTGTGTGTGGGGGGCACTAATGGCTCAGTTTACTGACAAGGAGATCTTTACCATATTTCAACTGTGCTAGTTAGAATGCACAAGTGCTGTACCGCT
Source organism: Limnephilus lunatus (assembly GCA_917563855.2). Lineage (NCBI taxonomy): Eukaryota > Metazoa > Arthropoda > Insecta > Trichoptera > Limnephilidae > Limnephilus > Limnephilus lunatus. The sequence continues at coordinate 62,792,552 of OU830597.1, read as the reverse complement.
ATTAGCGCTAAAGACTTTTAGTACATTGAAAGCACATTAACCAAATGAATGGCACCTTCGAGTAAAAAGGGCTTCTCAGGACCTCTTTTGTTTGTCAGCAGTTAATTGAAAAAATAAAAAGGAAAGCATCGTCTGACACAAGAAGCAGTTAACTAAGCATTTGATAGACAAGGTATAGGTATAGATAGATTGGCCATAGTAAAAAGGATACATGTCAGGTCGAGGTTGAAGCCGTCCTCCGTGTAGCGAATCCGCTGCTTGCTGACCAACACCTTGATGGGGTTCGTCATCTTCATGTTAGAGATGGTGTTTGCCATAGTCGCACTGTCACCACCGCACGGTTTCACATGAATGAGATCAGTTGAAAAGCTATCACATCTACTATTACAACTATTGTCTTTTTTATTGGATATGGAAACAAGATGATGTCTGTTCAATAAAGATATCGCTTGCTTTCCATTAGAATTATCATGAGAGTAAAATTGATTGAATGTCTCAAGATTCTCGTTATAACTAGGTACGGTTCTCTTTCTAGTTCCATTGCACGCTTCACTAGGGAAGTCTGTGGAGAAGGCCCGGGCCCCTCGAGCACTGGCGGCCTGCGGAGAAGCTACCGAGGCCCAATGGATGGGATTCTTGTCTCCCGTGTCCCCGGGTGCACTAGCCGACGTTTGGTCCGACACCACTTTATCACACTCGCCGACACACTCATGTAAGGGAGCTAAGGATTGACACAACTGAAGATCAGACTTTTTCTTCTCGGAACCCCTACGTTTCCTTCCGTGGCAGCTAAGACAAACACCCATAAAAGTGTAAGCGATTCGATGGGCACTTCACATTCGTAAACCTATATCACATCGGGAATGCTTTATGAGCCAAGAAAAAACCACATTCTTTGTCCTGGAGTAATTAAGAAGGAACCCATTGTAAACCAAAGGCCTTCCAAACATTCAGTTTATCGAAGCACTTTACATACACGACATTATTTAGTCTCTTTTCTTCCAATAAACGTAAATAGTAACTAAAAGAAAACATAATATTAATTTTATTCAACATACTGACGAAATATCACAAAAGTGAAACTGTCACACACGTTCTGAGAGACTTCCCAGTTAGTGAAGGCAACTCTCCCGGAAGACCCGCTCGCCGGCACTCCCATTAGTTTCGTCAAAGAACTAACCACTAAGCCATAATCACTGTAAGTTATTAACATTAATATCACAAATTATTATAAAAGTGGCAAAGTGCTCTCAACTAGCACAATGGAAAGGATTTATCTTGCATTAATGGCGTCCATCCTTCGCTTGCAGTAGGATCGCAGGCGGGTAGAAACAGCTGCAGGAGATGAAATTGAGAACACTATACTTGTCCCTTTTTACCAGGTCCAATATTGCAAGAGAGTGACAGAAAAATACTTCATTTCTCGTTGCTCGTGGAGAACAAGAGAGTGAGAGAGAGAAATTTCTTTGTTCAACACGGTTATATAAAATACCGCCAGGTGTCAGTAGCATAGGTATCATCAGTGTTGCCAACCCGTTTTTTGAAAAAGACGTAGATCTGACTAGAAAATTACGTAGAATCGTATAATTTGGATTATGAAAAGTTAGTAGATCTACGTACTTTTTTTCTGATTGAAATATAGAGGTTAGGGTAGGTGAACGTAATTAGTTATTTCTTGTAGTAATTAAGTTGAAATGTATCTATTATTTTTAATGCATTTATCATAGGTTCTCAACCTTGCCTCTCACTCTTGGTTCTCAATTTTGCCCATCGCCCACTATGAGATTTTTTTTTAGAGACCCCCTTTTTTCTTATGGGGGGGGGGGGTTAATGGATTCAATTTTCTTCCACTTCCTCAACTACCGAAACATGTGAATTTTTGCATACGTGATAAAAATGATTACAATACATAAAATAACAAAAATTAACCAATATTAAAGTTTATTTTGCTTTATTAGTACGTGATGAGCGTGTTTTTTTGTCTTTTTAGACTATATTTTTTACCTGCCCTCGCCATCACTGTGCTACTTCAACGCCCTCTCTTTGGGTCTTCTACTGCCCCCTGAAAGTCTCAAACGTCCACAAGGGGGCGTTATTTATTGCCCACGTTGAGAAAGGTTTAAATGAAACGAAATATAGTTTTGGTCATTATGCAAATGTGGGGTAATAGGCAATATTTAGGAAAAAAAACTTGAATATGGAGTAAACATTTAAGGTCAAATACTAGCAATAAATAACTTAGCGATGCCTTTGTCTGAAATTGTGTATTTTACCGGGAAGTAGAAGATTACAACTCCAATAAAAAAAAAATTATGGTAATAGTTCGAAATTTTCCTAGATTTGTGCTGATTTCCCTTTTGCCTAAAAAATATTTTTCTCCCCTAGATCTAGGGTAATTTCCCTAGACATTCCAACTCCGGCACGGACTCTAATATGAAACGGAACGTTTGTTGGAGTCCGCGCCACATACTTTGCCCCGCAGACGGGGGCGCCACCGTAAAGTAACGGAAAATATGCTTCTTCAGCCTAATGAGTTATGTTATTTTGCAAATTTGTACAATTTGACAAAAAATACGTAGATTCTGGACTGAAGTTAGTAGATGTTCAGGAAGGACCTAAAATACGTAGATCTACGTAAAAAGACATAGAGTTGGCAACGTATGGTATCATACCATACTGATGAAAATAAATTAAATCTACTCGCATTTACGACTATGGTAACACAGTTAAACCAGAGGCAAGATTATTGCGCAAAAAAGCGCGGTTTTCAAACATAGTAATTCTAATACCCATACAAAAATTTTGAGCAATTCTTGTTATCACGCTTATGGAGATCTCATTTTATTTATCCACTATTATATCCAATTTCTACGATGTGGATTATTGATTCTATAGGAAAATAGCAAAGCATTACCAGCCCCTAGCAGCCGGGCTCCTGCATTTGCAGGGTCGAAGAATTGTTCTGAATTTTATTAAATACAGCGATTCCCCATATGTTTAAAATCATATAATAAAAATTGAACACACCTTTCGCATGACCAAATTAATATTTTTTTAATCAACTTTAACTGTAAACAAAAGGGTGTTGAAGATGGGCTACCTGTGTGGGGCCATAGAGGACCAGTGTCCAATGTGGTCGTTCTGGGTTCTCTAGCAATATGTGTGTAGTGATCATGGAACTATGATTAATATACATACTCTGTAATATTATAATCTTCTGGATATTGATATGATTAAGTGCATATGTTTTAAAAAAAAATTGTTCATTAGCTTGCAAAATATTTATAAATTTGTAGGTAATCAGTGAATATCATTAAAGTAATTTTCGAAATTCAAGTAGACTTTCACAAATAATCCCACAAGATCCCTTCTTACAATCTTTTTTTTTAAAGATAAATAAAAAAAAGTTTTGCCAATTGTTTGCACTTTACTTTTTCTACAAAATGTAAAAAGTGAAGGAAGAATGTGTAAGAATTTAAAAATAAATGTTAAGCATAGGTACCGTAAAAAGATATACAATATTATAAACACTTAAAAAAAACCATGTACATATTTGTTTACATACATACCATGTAAAGTACGGTCCCTACGACAGTTTCCATAAAATTTTTATGGATGGTTAGGTCGGCGCAACAAGGTTTTTGTTTTCCGTGGCTGATAGAAAACAAAAAACGTTGTGGCCCTGCCCCAATGTTTTATAAAATATTTTGTCACATGAGACCGTCCTTTATATGAACACCCCTCAGGCTAATTTGTTCGGTTTTCGGAACGGCTCATATAGGTCTCATAGAAATGGTTGTCTTCCTTACCTTACTTACTGTCATGGTTAGAAATATGATCTAAATGGTATTAGAAAGAAAGAACACCACGCTTTATATTCAAATCTAAAAGTTAGGGGCCATCCATAAATTACGTCACATGAATTTCATGATTTTTTGACCCCCACCCCGGCCCTATCACACATCGGCCCCCCATCGAGACCCCCTCCCCCTAGGGTGACGTCACATATTTTGTAATTTTACATCTAAAAATAATTTTTCGTTTACATTTACATTTTGCATTTTAATAATTTAGATTTTTACATGTGATGTCACAGAGCTGATGACACCCCCATACCCCTTGTCACACTTCTCTACTCCCCTCCATCCCGCTTAAGGTTTGACATAATTATGGATGGCCCCTTAACCAGAAAACAATGAACACCTTTATGAAACTAAAGTTTCTGACTGCAATTTGAAACTTTGGGAATTTTGTAATTAATTATTTTTACATGAAAAGACAAAAAGTAAGATGATGATAAGTTTATAATACATTTGCCTAATAAAATATGTGTTTTTTTTTAATTTTCAGTAGGATGCAGCCACGCGGTGGCTTTAAGTACTCTAGGGGAAAAGATGACTTAGTTTTAAAATAGACAAAAAACGCATAGGTACCTAATAAACCCTTATTTTTAAAACACTTCCCAGTTTTAGCATGCGAGAAGTGGAGTAAGTATGTTGTTTAAAGTTTATTGACTTATGATAAATGACATGCAGAGTTTTCTTGGAACGGTTTGTTTAGGGGATATTCTTCAACTGCTGACCCTGTACAAATCACAAGTGCGCTGAATTTGGCAGCCACCTGTGGTGTGGAGTCCTAAAATACTTTTAAAAACCCTTGATTCAGAAACAGGCGGGCCATTTGATAGCCTCCACATTTTTGTGTCGTAGAATTAGATCAAGCACTATGAGAATAATTTGCTGAATACTTAATTTTTTTTTTAGTTATTTACAGTAGAGCGCATTTGAAGTGAAATAACCCAAAACTGCGCTATGCAAATATCTTTTAAAATAATAATTATTATTATCTAACACCTGGGCAGTGCGTAGCATAGGGGCGGCGGGGGGCGGGGGGAGGGCGGTCCGACGGACCCGACCGAGTGTCACCCCCCAAGAGTACAATTCTCTAGCCACCAACCCCAGGACGGAGCAATTTTTGATGAAGTCAATAGGGGTGGGGGGGGGGGTTTCCCACCCTATCCGTCCCGGGTGCCACCCATGCTAGCTAAGCCACTGCACCTGGGTCCTATACCACAAAACTTTACAAGTGGAGCGAGGATGAGATGTGACTTCTAAGCAATATGATTGGTCAATTTTTGCACGTCTCTGTTTCACTCTGCTCAGCTTTGCTTTTATGGAAACGCACCCTTAGATAAGTACACTTATGACAATTTATTACAACCAAAGGTTCTACGAAAACCAAATGTATTTTGTATTTGAAATTAAAAAAATGGTTAAAATACTGTATTTTGTATTTCAAATACACCACTTCAAAGTATTTTGTATTTCGTATTTTAAATACACGCGAAAAAGTATTTTGTAATTTGTATTTCAATTACAGCAAAGCATGTATTTTGCCCAGCCCTGCACACAGCATTCCCAGAGATGATATAGACTCTGAGCAAAAAATTATTTTACTCAGGGTCTTCTGTGGGGAATGAAAGTAGAACAAAAAAAAAATTAAAAACATTTTTTTAATGTGAATACCGCATAAGAGTCCCAATTGCTCCCAAACGACTTATCCGAGCTAGTATGACATCCCCAATGAAGGTGTGTTGTGAGGCTGAAGGAAGTGGACAAGGGAAGGAGATGGGGAAGTGGAAGGTTGGGAATTACCTGGCCATATGCTTCACCAACCATGGCCAAATTCATTTCAGAATCCTGAATACTTTGGATATGTAGTGCTGCAAATATACTATATCGACGGTCCCGAAGAACAATGTCGGATCTGACAAAAATTGAAAATCATTCTGTTGGCTCCAGTGGCGGCGTGGGGTAGATTGGCGAGATTGGGGTAGATTGAACCCGGGGCGGTTTTGTTTTGGTTTTCTTAAAATAAAACACCAAATACTAAACATGCTTACGAGACTTTCGTTTACTAAAATATTCGATCACATTATCAAAATTGATTTTCCTGTCTCTTTCAATTGATAACAAAGAAAGATTGGTTATTCGCGCTTGTCTCATTGTGGACCTTAAATAAGATTTGACTACTTTTAACTTTGAATAGCTTTTTTCACATGAAGCCACCGAAACACAAATTGTTAAAAAAAATCTAACACTTAGTGCTAAAGTTGGAATAGACTAAGAATAGCCCCATTTACAATGAATTTGAGAAGCTCCAATGCAGTCCATTGTAAGGGTCGACCGAGACAGTATTTTCGTTATCGGCCGAGACCGAGACCGAGACCGAGAATAAATTAAAATCTCGGCCGAGACCGAGAGCCGAGACCGAGAATAGATAAATTGAGCAAAAAAAATGAAATAGCGCTATTTTTGCATAATATACTATATTTTTAAGAATGTAATAATGTTTAATTATATAATAATTTGAGATTTTATATAATATATCTAATATTAAATATTTAATTAAACAATAATTTGAGATTTTATATAATTATATCTAATATTAAATATTTAATTAAACAATAATTTGAGATTTTACTCACAATGTTAAAAATAAAAATAAAATAATTGAGATTTTATGTAATATAATATAAAATACGTACCAATCACAATCGACAGCTCTCTCACGCACTGCGTGAGAGAGCTGTCGTGACACCAAGTGACGAATTTGGACGCGCGCGGTAGATTTGAATCCCATTATCCTATACCGTACCTACTTACAACGGTCTCGGTTACGGTTACAACGGTGGCGATTTTTCGCCGAGAACCGAGACAGAGTTCTCGGTAGAATTTGTAGCCGAGAATGCCGAGACCGAGACCGAGACCGAGATCTCGGTCGACCCTTAGTCCATTGAACCGCTTCTTGGGCAAAAATGTTGGCGGCTTCCAAATGACACCTCAACCGTAAAATCGCCAACACGGTGTTCTCTGCTGAAAATTCATCGTAAATTTAAAAAAAATTTGGAACCATTCTACCAAGATCTTCTTCAGTGATGTTACCAACTTTTTAGGTTGAATAACAACTTATGTAACCAAAATAAAATTCATTGCTCTGTAACGATGCTCTAGTTCTTCGGAAAATCTATCGTAACATTCTAACATTACTCTCTGCAGGTCCTTTGGTAATGTAAGTCCGGAATCTCGGGCCATTTCTCCAGGCATACATTTTCGAAATCTCTTCCTTCCTCTTTTTCCTTCAATCGGAATGTCTAAGTCCTCTCATTTTTTTTTGCGTAGCAAATAGCCTTTTCTACTCTTTGGTTGCATTGATTTTTAAGAAAATTTTAAGAGCTTTATTTTTTATTACACACTTTTCCAATGATAGCCCAGATTTCTGTATTTACTTTTTTGTCTGATTAACTTCTTCTAGGACTTCACACTAAAAGGAAAGATAGCATAGAAAACTGAAGTCACACAAAGCTGGTATGAGTGTTGATCCTGCTTCTCTTCTTTCAACGCTTTCTTTGCCGGTGCTGGGATCACACATCTCTTCGAGTGTTGATACAAGCTTCTCAAAATTATTCTTCAGTTTTATAAAGGGAATTAGAAATTATATTTGAAAAAAAAAATATTGTTGCGATGCGTTTCAAAATATGATAATCTAAATAGCTAGATACAAGAATACACAGTTATTTATTGAAATGTCTTTACAGAGGGAGATTTTGTGCGCATTCTTTGGCTATACGAGTGAGTTGTCGTTGTCACTCCTTCGTGCTTGACACCCGGGGCGGACCGCCCCCCCCCCCCCCCCCCCCCCCCCCCCCCCCCCCCCCCCTTACCCCCCCGCCGCTGGTTGGCTCATTTATTGGCTTATTTTGTTGATTTAAAAGTCTGTATTTTCGGATTTTTTAATGAAATGAGATTAAGTATCAAAGAACAAAACAACACTACATTTCTTGATACCAAAAACAGTAAATATGCAGAAACGATACTTTAAAAAACTCCACTGCAAAAATTCGAAATCGCACATCCGACATTGGTCTTCGGGACCGTCGATATGTTATTTTAAATAATTTTAAAATTTACACCAAACTTGCGCCCAACATTTTTACATAGTCGACATTTGTCACACCAGAACAGGTCGTTCCTACGATCCATTCTTAAGTTCAACAGCTCGGCTGTCGAACTGATCTCTTTGTTTCAGACCCAGGTTCACTCTTTCCTTTCCAAAGATGACATAGGCTAATTATTTTCCTCAGGCCTAAGTCATCTCTCAAGTGGAATTCTTAAAAATATTGCCGAAATATTACAATAATAAATAAATTGATATTATTGTTTTTGTGTTTAAGGGGCCATCCATAAATTATGTTACACCTTAAGGGGTGGGAGGGGAGTAGAGAAGTGTGACAAGGGGTATGAGGGGGTTATCAGCTCTGTGAAGTCACATGTAAAAATCTAAATTATTAAAAAAAATATTGTAAAATTGAAAAATATGTGACATCACACTAGGGGGAAGGGGTTTCACAAATGTGACGATGTGTGACAGGGACGGGGCAAAAAAATCATGAAATTCGCATGATGTAATTTATGGATGGCCCCTAATTCGTAGAACTCCATTTAATTTAAAAAATTGCCAATCCTAATTCGTATTAGTACTAAAATTATGTAAACCTTCCAGATGCTCTTGTTGTTATTAAAGATTCTTTTATAGAGACCAAGCGGATAATCATTCTCCTTTCTTTTCTATATGCTGTCCATTCTATAGAAAGAGATGACAATAAAAATTATATTCTTATGTATATAATTTTGTAAACAGGTAGATCATATTTCACAATAAGGAACTCCAGTCCAATTTTTTTTTAATGAATGACCTTCTAACTTAAATAACTGCACACATATTTTTATTTTTATAGTTAGTTTTAATAGTTAAAATAATTTTCAAAGTTTTATTTTTCAAGATCCCCCGAAAACCACCGTATTTATGGTGAATCGTGTGATGTCATCACTCTCCAAAAGTTTTATATATTTTCAACAGGTATTGTCATTTTGTATGGAAGAAACTATTCAATATGTAAAAGCATTATTTAGGTGAAATTATTTATTTATTATATTATATTTATTTATTATATTTTTCAACATTATTATGGGAGAGTGGTATAAAAATTGTTTGAAATTATTATTTTTTTAACTTTACGAATCAAAATCAATATTATGGAAACCGAATCATCGCCTGAACACTGATAAGATACAGCATACAGCGCCGAATCGGCTGTTCGAGGTCCGCCATTTTGGAATTTAGAGTTGGAGGGATGCGAGTAGCATTACAATTTTTTTTGTACAGTTTAAAGTTTTTGAATATTTTAAATAATAGAGATAAACTAATAGAGATACCTCTATTTTTGATACTTACTGAAATATTTAGGCCTGAATAAAAACAACAACTATTATAAATATGTCTAAAACTCTATTAACAGTATGTAAATAAACCGATAACATGAAATATTGAATGGCTTCCATCATACATGACCGTGACTTGCAAAATTTACACTGTGTTTAAAACAAATTTGATGGGTTTAATGATAATTTTATTGTTTTGCCTTTTAATGAGCTGCTCTGGAATTTTTCGTTTTGCTCGATCGAGACAGATATCGGGCGAGATCTCTTGTTGAGATTTGTGTGATTTTCTAAGGTTGTTAAATGTATAAATAATCATGCATGCTTGCATAAATTCGTGTTTAAAACGACCTAAACTAAAATATGTGACAGCTTACAGCTGAAATTCTGACATCGGTTCATAGAAAAAGCAAATAACAGCCAAAAAACATCACACAAATCTAACAGGAGATCTCACAAAACATAGAGAATTGCTCAGCAGATTGTGACACGGTACGAAGCACTGCAATCGCAGTGACAACCTTACACATTTACTTTGCTTTCGGATATTGTTTCAACTCTTGAGTAAAAACAAACAAAAATATCTTTTTATTTATTGACAACCCCGAAAGGTTAGGGGGAATCAGAATCTGACTGCATGAAACACAATAAGTCTTTGATAATAATTGCCAGATTAAAAGTTTTTAAAAAGCAGTCTTTCGTTACATGGCCTTTGAATACGTTAAAAATAGAATATAAAATTAAAAAAATAATTATTTATGTGAAAATAAAAGAAACAGATTGTCTTTGATATAGATTATTATATGGATGGAAAACAAGCAAGCCGGGATACAGCATGTAGTTGGACAAATACGCTAGGGAGGTTAGGAAGGCAGTAAGGTAAAAAAAAGAACACAAAAATTTAAAACACTAGTTTATTTCTAGACAGTAGATAACACAGCCAATTGGCTATACATAGTTTTAATATTAGCAATAATGAACTTTTGTATTTTCTACGATAGCTTGTGAAGTCTTAGATCTAAAGAAAACATTTATTTAAGTACCAAGTACATTTACTAGAACCATTTTCAATGCAAGTAACAATACTTTAGAAACTCTTTAAGGCTGATTTAATTTAAATTCTAAAGAGAAACTTGAACCCATAGGAAATTCACAGGTTTGCATTGCCATCGGGATAGCCAACCTGATGGGGCATAGTAAAATTATAAATAGATAAACCTCTAAGGCTGTTGTCCCATGGGACAGTAAGGATTCGACATACGAGGGGGGACCCAAAAGTAACGGGAGTTGTGCTGTGGTGGAGAGGAAGAGTGGGGGAACCCATTGTTCGACCAGGTGTTCTTTGGGTCACTCCTCCTGAGTCAGTCTGCGAAGTTGTGTCGCTGTGAGTGCACCGGTTCTCCAGTGAGATTTTTTTTAGTAAAACAACTTTTCCATTTCAACGAAAAACGTGATGGCAGATTGTCGAGAGCAACACGCGGCTTTGAAATTTTGTTTCCTGTTGTGGAAATCGGCCTCGGAAACTATTGTAATGCTAAGACTGCCTATGGGGATGCTGCTCTAAGTAAAACTAGAGTCGACGAGTGGTTTCACTTTTTAAAAATGGAGAAATGCAAATTGAAGACCAACCCCGTTCAGGATGCCCCTAAATTTCAAAAACTAACAAAAACGTCAACAAAATCAATGCCCTCGTTCGTGAAGACCGTTGCCGAACCATTGATCAACTCTTTGAGATGTCTGGAATGTCACGGAGTTCAATTCAGAGGATTTTAACTGAAGATTTGCACATGAGAAGGGTTGCAGCCAAATTTGTCCCTTTGCATGCTACACGCTAGGCCGGCCCACACCGTGAAGCAGTTTTTGACCAAAAAGGGGATGACACCGATTGTCCACCCCTTCTGTTCACCCCTTCTGTTCACCGGATCTAGCCCCTAGTGACTTCTTTTTGTTCCCCACACTCAAAAGGGACATCAAAGGAAAGCGATTAGCCACTGTGGAGATGGTAAAACAAAAATCGCTGGAAGGCCTAAAGGACATCCCGATAAGTGAATTAAAAAACGCTTTTGAACAATGAAAGAAGCGTTTGGAGAATGCGTTGTGATCAATGGAGAATACTTTGAAGGTGATCAAAATTTGGTGTAAAAATATTGAGAAATAAAGAAATTCCCATTTCTTTTGGGTCCCCCCCTCATATATCGAGTGCTGCAAGACCCTGAGCAGAAAAGTCCCACAATAGACTGCACCGCAGACGGTTAGCTTACTTAAACAAACTTTACTTTTCTGCGCGGGGTCTTCGGTTCCTGTCGGTTTCTTACTCACCCACCAATTTACAATACAATTTTTTCATTAGCCCTCCACATTAGATGAAGACAAGAAAGAGAACTTTAATTCACAATAAAAGTCAGTAGAAAAAAAAAATCCTAATTACACTATTTCCAACATATTAACGGACCACTACATCAACCATAACAACCAGTATTACTAAATTATTTCATTAATGGCTAGTGGAATTAAAATAAAAGATAAATGTGAGAATATTTGATAAAGTCAATTGGACACATTTGAAAATTTGTTGCAATCAAAAAATTAATAAATAGGTATACATTCACAATCACTACAAAAATATCAACAATAACGAAGTAGTAACCGGAAGATTTTTCCACAATCAAAATTAATTCTAGCAATACAAAAAAGGAAATCACAAACCGATCGCAGGCAAACATTAAAAATATAAAAATTAAAGCATTTCAATTCATATTCTACTAGTTTAAACTATTCTCGTAGTTAAAACAAATACAGCAATGCCCCAATCTCACAAACTGTTTCGGTCATTATGACAATAATTGGCTTTATTCCCATCATACAGAGATACAGCGTGTACCATTTTATATCTCAACAATAATTAATGACCACCTTCACATGGTGGGCACAGCATCTGTCCAATGAATTGGGTATGCTAAAATGATTATACAATTTCAATTGTTACTCATCATTTGATTGAGAATACCATGTTTACAATTTACAAAAAATATTAGGTGTGTTTACAAAAATTCTGTAAGAGAGTAAAGGAATGGATAGATGCAGAGAGAGATACAGTGAAACCCTCTTAAAAAGTATTGATGCTTTAGAAGTTTGGTTTTCGGTCCCTTGAAGAACTTAATGACCCAATTTATCCCACATATAAAGTTTTCCAGCATAAGAAAAAAAAATTCCGGTCCCTTGGAACACTTCTTAACAGAGTTTTACTGTATATCCACATTGTGTACACACAGTAACGGTTCAGCCGAAACAATAGATATTCTGCTCAGAAAATTTACCGTGTCATGCAACAATTCTTACATTTTTTTCATCTGAACATATTGTTTTTTTCGTTGTCGTTTTTTTATATCTTTCTAACACTACCATTTTTATTTTATAGAATTCACCCAACCGTAAGATATAACTACAAGAATTATAATATTATGCCGTCTCTGATAAAGATTTTTCTGTTACAATTTGTACATACAGCTGTGTATATTTGTACATAAATCTGCTTTGTACTGAGGATATACATAAAGAATGTTTGGTTCCAGACCTTATATTTCTTGTACATTTCAACAAGTGATATTTTAATGTGAATATTCTCATTACAAAAATTAATAAAAGATTTTATATAATCACAACATTAAAGTCGTAGAGAATATTATCAGACATTAAACGTAACAAATGAATATTGCCTAGCTTTAAGCAAACCCTTTTGCAAGGTTGAGAGCATTTTGCAAAATTGTTAGAAGAGGACGATCGTGGATGACGTACGTACAAGCTCTCATTGGGACTAGTTTATAAGCTCTTAATCCAAATCAATCTGGGCTCTTTGATTCGGATTGAAATTGTGTGAATCCTTGAACTTCTTCAGGGATAATAATAAATCTTCCATAGTAATGGGACGGACGGCTTCATCAAACTTGTCTTCTGAATCAGCATCGTTGACGGAAGTTGAGGGACCATCTGTATTCTGTTAGCATAGCAATAATATTATGTTAACATGTTTAATGTAGCAGGTACTACTGGTACTTGGCGCAAACTATTCTATTGGATGTAATGGCCGAGACATATTATTTTAATAATAATTTATCCCAGATTAATTGGATTCATTGGATTCGTGCAGGGAAAGTGCAATTATTCAATAATTCAGAGTCAAACAAAACATGAAGTAAAAACAGAAAAGCGAAAAAATATTAATTAGAAATTATGCAAAAAGTCATTTATGGAAGATATTTGACTGTCTCCCGTCTCCAGAAGGCCATCAAGGGTTGTGTTGAAGAAAAAAAAGTTTTTAAGAGCATAGTGTCATTTTTTAAGGAGTAAAGTAAAATAAAATTACATTCAAAATAGACTAGATAATAGAACGATCCGTATCTTTGAGGAACAAGGATGTTATAGTAGGGCCTACAGCCATTTGTTGTAAACATTTTGCTTGTATTTAGTAAAACCCATTTATAAGGTTCCCACATAAGAAATTTATACAATTAATATGTAATTAATACATCGTATAAGAGAGTTCACTGTAATATGTCTCCTCTATTACATCCTTCAACATTTGGCAACATAATGCTACCAGAAAGTCTGTAGAGTAGCCAAAAGTAAAAAGTGCATAATATCAATGAACAACCAAGACAATTGACTCGTCAGGGACGTAATTTGAATGTTGAATTATTTTGTTTTGTGAGAGGTGGAGGAATTTATAATGATAAAAAGTCAACAAAGTGAAACTAACTTGCAACGGACTGTGGTTGATTAGAGCCATGTAATCCCTAACTCTGTAGACTGAAGCATTCCGACACAGTTCAAACAGGTCAGAGCCAGACAGGTTCTCCGTCTGTGCAGCAATGCGCCTGGTATCAACATCGGCGGCCACGGGCTCATTGCGCAGAATCAGCTTCAGGATGTTGTCCCTCTGCGCGAGGTCGGGCAAGTTAATGCGGAATGTGGCCGGCATTCGCCTTTGGATCGCTTTATCCAAGTCTTGGGGTCGGTTGGTAGCACCTACATACACAAATATATAATAAATATTCTAATATTTACACTGAACAAATAATGCTCTGCACATTTTAAATGCAAATTAAAAGCAATTCCTCGCACATTTTTAAAATGCAGTCATCTTGGTTATACATAGTCACATTTTTAGAGAAACCACAATACTTATCTCAAACAAACTAGTAGTTCTGAGAACAATGGACATTGCACCCAAGAAAGTATGTTTCTAATTTTCTCTTATTTTATAAATATAAACCAAAATTTTCTCTGAAATCCCATTTAAGTAGGTACTTATAAACCTACCTGCGTAATTAAACCGTACATTCCGTAAATTTTTTTAAAAATAAGGAATTATACAATTTGTCTGAAGAAACGTCACTATCTCAATGACAAATCTTTGTTCAAACTTTCTTCAGGCTGGTAGGTACCATAATATTGATAATTCTTTTTGAAAAATCCTAGAAGGATCCGTGCTCATGCAAACTCTTGCGGGATAAAAAACCAATATCCAACAAGGCCACAATCTTGAAATGGAAATGGAACGTACAAACAAATTTAGCTGTATGGCCCCCTGAGTTGCCAAGTTGTCACTACATTTAAAGATAACAAAAGTGGAAATAAAATGACTTACCCATAACAATGACAGTGCAGTTAGGATCTGTTATGAGACCATCCCACAGAGACATGAACTGGGCTTTCATCATGGCCGTGGCTTCATGGTCATGTTGGTTGCGTGACCTTAGGAAAGAGTCGATTTCATCAATAAATATGATGCATGGTTGCAACTTGACGGCCAAACTGAACACAGCAGCGGTCAGCTTCTGGGATTCTCCATACCACTTGTCCGTAAGGATAGAAAGATCCAAATTAATAAACTGGGTTTTGGCTTCCTTAGCTGTGGCCTTGGCTATCAGCGTTTTGCCCACACCTGTAATCCAAGTGAAGGATTAGTACCTTCCAAGGGAAGATAATAAGTAGATATCTATGGGCGTACATATAATGTAATAAATAAATATTACCCGGGGGTCCGTGGAGCAGCACTCCTTTCGGAGGTTGGGTGAGCATCGAATCAGCAAATAGATCCCTCTTTTGAATGGGAAGAATCAAAGTTTCTTGGAGTTCTTTAATTATATCATCCAAGCCGGCAATATCATTCCAACTGACCTGAATTATTATTCACAAATTATTTTAGAATACATAGTTTAATTGAGAGATTGGAATGCATTTCTAATTCATAAAAGTATGTGGATATTTAATTATTAAGCTTATTTAGTGGACATGGACGTCAACTGTTGTTTGTTCAATGGAATCTTTATCTGTTAATCTTTAATGCTAGGGGCCTGAATTGAGAAAGTCAACGATACAATGATTTTTTTATTGGGGATGTAGCTGTGTATTTTTTAAATTTCACATTCAATTATTGTTATAGTTCTAATAATTGGCAGTCAACAGTATTTAGGAAAAGGTCACAATTACCGTTATTTCCTCGGGCACCACCAAATGGGCAGCGATCATCATTTCATAATCAGTCAGTTTGTCAATTTGAATATTGTGCTGCTTCTTTAGGCCCAATCTGAAAATTATATTCAAACACCATTAGGTAGTATTATAATATAACCATATTATTATCTACAATAGGCCACTAGCATCACATTTAAAAAAAAAAATTCCGGTTTAGGTAAATATTCTAAGACAATCTGTATATTTTTTTTTTAATCGTATTTTTGAAACCCTGGTGATTTTTTGAAAATTTCAATCCGAAAGATCAGACCGTTTTTTATAAACCGGAAAGACGGGACATAATTTTATGGGTGCGATAAAACGATAATTACATAGCCAAAAATTATTTTTAAAAAAAAAGTTTTCCACACGAATAGCAATAAATTGTACGGGGTTCTCTTCGTAAAAACACCGCCATCTTTACCAAAAAATCAAACCAAAGGATAAGTTCGCATAGAACAAACAATAAATCTAGTGAACGTTAAACGCAAATTAAAAAATTTGCAGGAAATCAAAGTGTTGCCATATTAAAAAAAATTAATCAGTGTAGAATTTTACAAAATTAAAGGAACATAATCGGAGACGGGACATTTTCATGTAGTGAAGTCACGAGCTCAAATAATGGATTTATTTATTTTAAAATAAAAAAACTATACATTTCTAAACAATTTTACTAACATTTTCGTAATCTTAGTAAAAAAATCTATCCACCCGATTTTTTCCAAGTCGTTATGCTATCCATGCAAGTGGCCTATTGTGTCGGAAAATACACCTCACTTGAATTAATGAGAAGGAAATAATAAAAAAAATACAACATAATGTTAATCTGTGTCTGTGAATGTATGCTTTTTGTGCTTCCCCCAATTTTAATAAGGTTATAATAAAAACATTGTTTTAGGCCATTTCTCAGCATTTTAGAATTTAATAATGAATTAGGCGGAAGAAGTAGAATAGTAATTCATGATCTAGAATGAAATGCATTTCATAATAATTTCGCATTTACTTAAGAAGTTCGAATTATGTAAGCCTTTTACGTTCTTTCTCCAAAATGCCGAAGACATGAAAACTGGGTAATTATTTACCTAACCGCCACACTTTTACACATAGATTATGGAAATTACACTTCATTTCAACTATTAATACAAGAAACAACTATTTACATACACAACAAAAGGTTATTAGGTTGTTAGTTTGGGTTAATTAAGTAATTCATGTGTTTATAGATTGAAATGCAAAAGGAGGCAAAGGGATCGTTTTAAAGGGAAATTTTGAACTTTGAATAAAAATAAAGTTTTAATGCATCTTTTACCATCTATCCAAACTTAATTTATTTTCTTGAAGGAATTAAGCTGAAAAGAAGTATAATTTCCATAATCTAGGCCAAATAAAACTGCAGCGGTTAATGGATGTTCAGACACGGCTATAAAATAAAAAAGATCATCGCATGCCAAATAACGCTCTCCATACAATCCCTTCAGACCGTTCACACCTAATAGCCCGCGCACACAGAGAGCGGTCAGGAGTTCCGAGTTTCGCGTTCGGCGTTTATTAGAATGTACCGAATCTATAACAACGCACACAGCGGGCTGTCTGACCAGGGCGGTCAAAGCGGAACGTCGCGTTCTAAGAGTTCTTTTCCCGCCGAGACAGGGAACGCCTGAACGCCGACAGAATATTATGAAAACATATTGTATTTGTTACATGATTCGATTAACAAATGAACCTTTCGTATATTTTGTTATTATTTCTAAATACTCTAATGTCTTTTCTAATCCTTAATAAATAAATACATTTATTTATTTATTCTTAGTACATTTACATTACAAAGGTATAGTATATTGTCCTCCACACTAGGAGTTCACCTGTATTGTAGAGGACATTTTTCAGTTGTAAATTATAAATTTTAAAATGTAAGTAGTAAATTTCAGTAAATTATTATATAAATTTTATCAAATTATCATATTATTATTAATATTAATACTATCAAATTATTATATTCAATAAATTATAAAATGTAAGTAGTAAAACAAAAACAAACAGTGGTATTAGTTAATATAAAGAAGAAACAATAAAAATCAAAATATACAGAAACAATAAAAATTAAAATATAAAATCGACTTCTATGCGACATAATTATAAATTAAAAGTTAAAAGGATTGTAGCCAGTTCCATATGTTTTTTTGTATTCATCAAAATACAGCCAGCCTTTCTTTTGATGAAACACAGTTCCTCCAGTTAGTATTTTGTTTTTCGATATCAGGTTTTATGATGTTATACAATTCATTAAAACTTTTAATCGACATTCAAAAATAAATATAGAATCGTTGTTCATCTGTAAATCCTGAAAAATACTACTAAATTCGCCTTGTTCTTCTCGCGTTGTGTTGATTGGGTAAACACAATACTTCCTTTTCTTTTTAGAAGTGCTAAGCTCCACAAGAGCAATAATTCTTCATCGGATGATGAACTTTCTAGTGACATGTTGCATGTGCAAAGACCCAAACGAAACTAGAAGGCGAGAATTTGAACGCCGCTTGTGTGCGTTGAACTCTTGAGCGGTCAACGGTCACTAGAACGCAGAACTCTGACCGCTCTCTGTGTGCGCAGGCTATAAGCGATTTAAAAGTGCAGATCAACCATAGACAATACACATCTTACGAAATCGAAAATAGGAGAGGGGTCATTTTAATTACGGATGTCAAGTTGACAGATTCGGTACAAATTAAGTGCATTCCGTGGCCGCTCGCTAATTCATCTGACCCCCTCTCCTACCATAGGAAGAAATATTTGATAGCGTTGTGTGAACGGTACAAAACATAAGCGCTCGCGGTTCAACAGACATCTGCTCGCGGTTTATAGCCGTGTCTGAAAATTGCTTTAAGGGAAACACCATCGAAAACGAAAACTGTACCATCATTATTATTTACCTTGTCAATCTATCGTGGGCTGTCGTCTTGGCTTGCTTTTTATTTTTGTTAGTCGGGTCCATCTGATTCATCAGCCATTTCAAAGAAAAATATGTGGCGACAGACAGTAAAGACACTCGGATTACCACTTGAAAAATTTCATTTCGGGTAAAAACAGAACCCTGGCTCACTTGGCTCATCATGACAACTACTATTTTATCGCTTCTGAAAAATATTTAATCTCTTCCCACACCTGAAAATTTTCGTTTTTTCCTAATGTGTCGTCAGCGGAGACAAAAGTAAATTAACAATTTTAAAATTTCACCGGATCACACTAACTAAAATGAATATAATCACAGTAGGTAGAGTAGAAATAAATAAACGCAACTCTTCCAATAATCGAATATCTTTTTCTCAAATCGTAACGCGACAAATCAAAGCACAGTGCGAAGATTACCAAAGACAATGATGAACGATGGAAAATGGAAATGTGACAGAAGAAGAATCGCAATAATTTCACCTACAGCAACACTGATGTTTTTCTTTGTAATGCTACGTCCAGACCCGTGCGACAAGCTGCGCTTGTCGCAAGCTCAGGCAAGCTCTGGCAAGCGAATGGCTGGCGTCCCCATACTTGCAAGCGCGCCAGTAGTACGGCAGTACATTCGCAGCGCCCAAAGATGGCGGACGTCGAAGCAGCTGCATCAGCTGTCATTTTTGCGCTAACCTATTTCTATTTTAAAGCGAAACAAAACGAAAGAGAAGATAGTGGATGATTAAAATCCATAGAAATCGTACCAGGTATTTCATTTAATATTTTGTTTATTCTCCGTAAGTTGTACCAACGTGTGGATGCCACGCCAGCGTTTGCCAAAATATCCGACCTCGATCGGATCGGCGGCAAGCTCTTGCAAGCCAAGCCACACGCGCGCTCCAGACATTGGGACTTGTGGACGCTTGCAGAGGCTTGCCATGTGTTTGGACCCGGTATAATAACATGGCAAGAAGTTTTGGTGTTCTGTAATGGTACAGCCACACTGAGGCCAACTTCAAACGTTTAGACATGACGCGACGTTTAATCATTTGAGATTTTGAGTGCCGATTGTCATCCGGGTGACAATATTTCAAGCATATGCGGCCACATTCGTCACACAACAAGTTAAACATGGGAAACTGGGCCCTGATTCATCTCGCCAAAGTAATAGAGAAAGAAATTAATTAGAATTAGTTTCCTAAATGATCTGAATCTTAAATTACATAAACAGGGACAATTGTCCATTGAGCTGTAAGGATATGTCAAAGTTTTTTGTAATACACTCAGATTTTTGGAAAATCAGATTAGAGGTAAAAATTGACACCATTTTCATAGTCTATCAACTTATACAAACATCACATATAATTCTTATGGAGATGACTTAAGGCATTATAGACTAGGAGACGAGATAGGTAAGCCCTACGACATCGAGTACACGGATGAAATTACTTTGTAGTGATAATGGACATTTAGAAAACCTTAAAAAAGCTGGTCTGCCGGTGCGCCTCTTAGTCCAGGCAACGAAGGAAAAATAGGGGAAATAATTCGTGTAGAAGTGAATTTTGGCACAGTTGTAGGGGAAGGTATCCTTAAAAAAATACTAAAAGTACTGAGGGGTGGGGCTGGAGCTAAGGGTGGGGGGGGGGTCTCTAAAGGTCCCTTTTTCCAGTTTTTCGTTAATAACTCGAAAACTACTACCTCTAGCGGAAAAATGTTTATGTACTAAATTATCTACATAAAATTTTCAACAAAAAAAGTATCTGTAAACTTTTTGTTTAGATCAATGCTTATGGAGATATGGAGGGGGAAAATGTAAAAAAAAACAGTTTTTATTGTTAAAAATCAAAGTTTTATTGTTAAAAATGAATTTTTTATTGAAAAAAGAAATGGAAGAGAATAGAGAGATCTTGACTATGCTGACCAGCATGGAGGAACTTACTCCAGACAAATATGAACAGTTTCCTTGGTGTCAGCTTTGACTAAATTTCAGAATCATCTGGAATCCAAATTTGTCTGGAGTAAGTTCATCCACGCTGGTCAGCATAGTCAAGATCTCTCTCTTCTCTTCCATTCCTTTTTAAACAATAAAAATTACATTTTTAACAATAAAACTGTTTTTTTTTTTAAATTTGACATTTTCCCCCTCCATATCTTCTTAAGTATTGATCCTAGCAAAAAGTTTATAGGACAACTTTTTTCAAAGAAAATTTTATGTAGATAAACATTTTTCCGCTAGAGGTAGTAGTTTACATAAACATTTTTCCGCTAGAGGTAGTAGTTTTCGAGTTATTAACGAAAAACTGGAAAAGGGACCTTTAGAGACCCCCCCCCCACCTTTAGCTTCACCCCCACCCCTCAGTACTTTTAGTATTTTGTTAAGGACACATTCCCGTACAAATGTACCAAAATTCGCTTCTACACGAATTATTTCCGCTATTTATTATCGTTGCTTGGACTATCTTGTCAGGAGCCGCGCAGTCATCGGGAGTCAAACAGGAATGGTTTCATATGATAAAGGTCGATTAGAAAATGTGAAAAAAAATCAGATCTGCTACTACTACTACTGTGTAGTAGAAATCGTGTTTTTTTCTTAATGAAATAATTTGGTTAATAATGTTCTTAAATGTAAATAATTTTACTTCCAGACGTCCAAATGGGATGAAAACGTGAATCCATATAAAGTTGAGAGTGTAACATGATGTTATTGAGAACAGTGATAGCAATGAGGTCTATAATTTTATGATCAAATGATTAAATTATCATGAGATAATCATCATTATCATTATAAAATACAATTTAAAATTTTTCAGGTAATTATATGTTTGTCTACTTTATTTAATAACTGGCTTTAAAGTGTGGTTAGACATATTATTAGGTGAACAAACCAAAGTTGTGTGTCAGTAATAAGATAAAAACAGCTTTTCTGAGAAAGGTGACATTTTACGAAAAAACTTAAAATTGCTGTAAATATTTATTGGTTAGAGATTAATTTGCATATATTCTAAAAGTAAATTAAATTCCTGACAACTTCTTCTCGATAAATTTCTTTCTATGATGAATATTTTAGACGATATGAAGGAATGTTTGATGAAAAATGTGAGGTAAAATGATTTTTTTCGAAAATATCTACATTTGTGGAGCGTTTTAACTCAAAAACGGCTGGGATTTCGAAATTTATGCATAGAATAAAAGTTGTAGGTAATTTTATTAGCTTTTATATAGCCAAAAAAAGTTTTCCTCTGAGACGCACCGTTTTCGAGATATAAACGGAAACCCGAAAATTGGGACCTCCCCCTCCCTCCCCCCTAGCTTACCACCTAGACGTCAGGACTTTTAGTATGTTCACATCCTAAGCACCCTAAGCTCACGCACTCTACACCTCCTTCCTTGACTGGACTAATTTGGAAGGTTGGCTTTGGTGTGTTATGGTAAGCCCACACTGCGGCCAACTTCAAACGTTTGGACGATCGTGTGGAGGGGTGTTTGTACGTTGGAAGTTCGAGTTGGAAGGTTGGAGTTCGAGTTGGCCAGGGATCACTTTCGAGACCATCCCGACGGCAAACTCACATGAACCAGCCTGCCGCAGCTGTCCAAACATAACATCAGTCTTCGAACGGCAGGCGATCAAGACACGCGTGCTGCGTACTATTAAAATAACGATATTATTACGGAGAGTGGTATTAAAATTGTTTGAAAACATGTCGTGCATATAAGTATATGATTATACGTACGTACGTACGTAATAATTGTAGGCAACTGAAAAAGATACAGCCTAACTACAGCTGTTCCATGTTCGCCATTTTGGAGTTCGGAATTCGGGGTTGGAGGGTTGGCCGCAGCCACCACACGATCGGCCAACCTTCTAACTCGGGACGTAGCATAAGAAAGTTAGCTCATACAGGCAGTGGCGTAGCTAGCACGGGTGGCACCCTGGTACCTGGTACCTGGTACTGGGCGGATAATGTGGTGTCACCCCCCCCCCCCCCCATTAAAGTTGACAAATGGAAATTTCGACTTCATAAAAAAATGGTCCGTCCTGGGGGGGGGGGGGATGGATAGAGAATTGTGCTCTTGGGGGTGACACTCAGCCGGGTGTCACGCAAAGGGTGGCACCCGGGTGGTCCGCCCCCCCCCCCCCCTCGCTACGCCACACTGTACTATTTGAATATTGGTAATGAATAAATAGAGGTAATTTTTCACGTAAACGGTACTATATTATAAATTAACCAAATCTTATCATTATTCCTGGAGTATCTATCAGTGTTATTTCCACATTAATGATGAAGTTTCGAGGTTATTAGCGCCTTGTTCAATGGTGAATATCATCCCCCCATTACACGTATCAGTATTCGCATCAGTAAATGCTGATGCGAATACGACAACCGTCAGTATTTGTAAGCCATTACACGTGTTAGTATTACTGACGTCAGTATCGTTGCGAATCCTTGCAGGACTGACGCTGTTAGAGTGATGGATCCGAAAACAAAAGCCTATTTTGCTATAATTTTGGCGTTCGGTACAAAGAAACGAGTGAAGCGCTAACGATGGGTGAAGGACTGGCTTCTCAAAAAATAAAAATTCTCACACTTGAATTTAATGGATGAAATTTTGCTGACTGATCCACACGGCTATAAAAATCATCTTCCCATCTATTTATTTTTAAGCCATCAACAAGGTGCAATACAAAGATCCATTTACATTTTAGCCACTGGAGCAATTACAGAAATTAAAAAAAAACATACTCCTTGATTGCTCAACATTCCTGCTCGATCATTTTTAAAAATTTTCCTCCGACATTGAAACAAAATCATACTTCTGAATTTGAATATGGAGACATACAAAACTGATTATTGTGCTATATAGCCAATATTTTACATTGTTACGCATTTTGGGATTTGTAAAAAAAAAATAAAAATCATAAACATTATTATTTTTTTACGGAATTTAGGTAAATTTGGCTTCTCAAAGCCACAAAATCAACCTGAGACTTAACCACTGGATTGCTTTTGGTTCGATTCGGACCGATTTTATTTTTCTACGAATGTTTTCGGTCCAAAATCGGACCACATTTTCCTACCATTCGCAAAACATTTATGGTACCTAATTATTTAAAACATAGATATTCATGGCATTGGCCAGAGGAAGGATGAAAGTAGACTGAATGCAGTAGAAATGAGATCCCTTAGGCGTATGTGTGGTAAAACCATGTATGATCGTGTGAGAAACGCGGAGATCCGCAAAGAATGCAAGGCTGATGTAAGCGTAATGAGTAAGATCAAGAAAGGAACGCTCCGATGGTTTGGGCATGTAGAGCGAGTGAACGAGGAAAGGAGTGTAAGGAGAATATATGACGCAAATGTGAATGGTAGAAGAAGTCGGGGACGCCCGAGAAAGACATGGCATGACCAAATGAATCAGATACTTGAGTCGGGCCATGTCAAGAGTCAGAATAATAGAAGAGCATGTATGAGACGATGTATGAATGTGAACGAGGCAAGGAGTGTGTGCCAAGACCGAGCTGTTTGGCGGTCCATCCTCTCTGCCTACCCCTGCGGGGAAACGGTGTGATGGTTAGTTAGTTAGTTAGTTAGTTAGTTTTTATTCATGGCCTGCAATTTTTTCTATCAAATAGTTGTTAAAATAGACTATAAGTCTATGACCTTAACGATTGTCTTTGAATTGTTCTAGAACGAATTTTGACAGTTTATAACTCAGTTACGAACTCAAATTCTACAAAATAATTTTTAAACGAAACTTTTGATTTGCTGTTAACATATGAAAAAATGGATTTCTAATATATATTTGCATCTGAGGTTATCAAACAGGCCATAGGAAACATAACAACATAGAACATATTATTCAATATATATTAAAAATATCCACTGGCGGCAATTTCTAAACACTAAAGCACGAATTTCGCGCATTTATAAAGTTGAAGATTTTTTAATAATTTTTCTCTCAATTTTAAAAACATAAGATAATTAGTAAAATATAGGTGAATTCATTGGCTGCATAGCACTATAATTTGTTTATATGTTTACATACACAAATGTGGAGTAATCATGTTTTTAATGTGGTAGCTAGAGGCGATAAAACAGCACCGTCCTCCATGGCGTATAAGAAATACTGACATACTGATGCGGCGAGCAGTGTTGCCAGCCGTGTCTTGTAAAAAGTCACCTAAAATATATAAAAAAGTAACCTTTTTGTGTGAAAAATAACCTTTCATATTTTTTCCAGTGGTATGGTAAAAAGTTAATGGAATACATGAGGCAGTGGCGTAGCGAGGGGGGGGCGGACCGCCCCGGGTGCCACCCGACGGGGGGGTGACACCCCCCCAATCACGATTATCTAGCCACTACCCCCCCCCCCCCCCAGGACAGACCAATTTTTTATGATCCGAAATTAGTGTCTGTCGAATTTAAAGGGGGGGGGGGGGGTGACACCAACCACGTTATCCGCCCCGGGTGCCACCCATGCTAGCTACGCTACTGACATGAGGAGCTCAGTATCAAAGTGGGACATAAGCCATTTGGATTATTTTTCAGTAGAGCGAGTTTTTGTTTCGAATATACCGGTATGAAAAATCCGATATTTTTTCTACCTGCATAATCCTTGCGCGTAAAGAATCACAAGCCATAATACATAACATTCTATAATTTGTTACTCTTAGCTGTTTTATTTTTAAGTTTAAGAATGCTTATGTTCGCTTTTGATACTAAAAGGAGCAATTGTCCGTTTATGAAACGCATGAACTTGTAATTGTCTGTTTTCGATACAAAGTCTTACAAGGGTCCAGGGTCCACAATATGAAATAAAAGGCTGTTCAATTTTATTTTTAAAAAGTTTACTTTTTTTAATAACATAATAATAAATTGTAACAACCAAAATTACCCACTTAGTGATAAAAATAAGCCGTTTCCGGTACAAATACAAAATAAACGCCGTAAACTCAATATTTTAGAGCAGTTGGGAATTAAAAAAAATGAAAAATAAAAAAATCCGAAAGCTAGTTTGACATGTGAAAAAAATTATAGAGATTATAATTATGTAGAGACAAAATATAAATTTAATGAAACTTTTAATTTAATTTCAATTTAACTGGAAAAAGAATCATCAAAGAGTCATCGACGTTGGTTCTAATTCCGTAAGGAATTAATTCTACGAATTCCGAAAAATCACCTAAAAGTAACCTTTTAAGTAGTGTAACCTGAAAGAAACCTTTCGGAGTTAAAAATCACCTAAAAGGTTACAAAAGTAACCTTCTGGCAACGCTGGCGGCGAGCCCTTACACACATCAGTACGGCATCAGTATCCCCCACCACTTTTCGGCCACGCCCCAATACTGATGAGGCCGATCCAAATATCTAGATGCGCGTCAGTAATTTTGTCGATGCGTCAGTATTAGCCATTACACGTATCAGTATTCGCATCAGTACTTAAATACTGATGCGAATACTGATACATGTAATGGGGGGATCAGGATACTGATTGTCTGACAAATAATGTCAATTTTCCTATCATAGCCAGGATTATACGGGGAAAGTATTGAGAATAATCGAATAATAATAAACGGCACGTTCAGAGAAGAAAGTTCAAGAAGAGTTAATAAAATGTAAAAACGCTATTTATATTTTTAAAACTAAAGAGTTCTTTTTGGCCATCTTTGATATCAGTTACCTCAAATATAAATATATGTACGTATTTCGATTAAAATTACTTTGGCGCGCACAATTCGATTATACGTTACCATTCGCATCACTATACTAATATGTCTATGGATCAAAGAAAATCATACAGCCATAGACAACTTCAGTTTTACTTTGGCCGCGAAGAGCGAAGCTCGTTAGTTGTGTGGGTAGTGTTGGTGGCGGGTTTTTATTGAATATTTAAAATACCGAAAGTTATTGATGTAAAACGGTGCGATTTTACCCTGTTAATATTAAGTTTGTTCATCGTCACAACACCGGACATGGTAATTCTTTGACCGATCTTTTATTTCTTACTTTATCAAACTTTCAGAAAGTTTGTAGTATAATACCGACACTTCTAAAATACAACAATGATTCGTGGTAAATTCCTAGTTTACCATTTCGTGTACAATATATTAAGATTTTTTTCTTGTAATTTCGTGCTATCTTAAATATTTGCTAGTTGTAACCATACTTAAAATGTGCTTAGTTTTTAGTATCAACTGTCAAAACAGTTTTGTACCGCTTTTTTAATTGACAGTGAATAAATAATATATGTAATAATATCAATATGTTTTGCCTTCCAGGATGATGCTGTTGGAAAGGGATATATATACATCTACCTAAATAAATATTTACATGGGTGAAAGTTTGATTAGTGAATAAACTATATTGAATAATAATAAAAAAGTGTTGATCGAGTGGTGAAGCAGCAAATTATTTTGCATTCATTTGGCAAAAGTACCGAACGGTATACATGAACATAATCATTCTTTTTTATGGTTGTTTGAACTTATAAATACTGCCTAATCTTATTATTAATAATTATTCTTATCATCATTCATTTTTGTGTAAAGTTTTATATAATAATAATTAATGTGCGGGCTTAGGAATTTAAAATATGAACTTAAAAGTGATAAAACATCCGATGTAGATCATCGCAGTGTGTGATTAAAACTGTGTAAAACATTGGCAAAGATTGAATAAAGTTGTACATCAATAAGTTGCTTCAAATATGGAGAAAAGGGTTGAAGGACCAAACCAGGACTCCGTAATCGAAGGGTTGGTAAAGTTCAGGGATGGAAAAAAGGTAAGTTTATTATTCTATTTTAATTATTGCAGACATCATCATAACATGTCAAACTGATATTGGGGAAAGTGTAGAAGACGCTGAGGGGGCACCTGGTTAATTAGATCTAGTCAATAAGTTTCATAATAATATTATTGTCTCATGTCTAACGAATTATTTTTGTATCGTAGGTATTCCGTATTATCGACACCGCGTTCAGTTCACAGAAGGTTTTTATTTATTTAATTAGGTACTCGCTTAAGTCCCCGGCGATGCCCGGGCTTTACACTGAGTTTTCTAAATTAAATGTAGACAGTGACCTTCCTTTGGATACAAATCAAATCCACACCGCCCGTTTGCCAGCCCGCTCGTCCACCTCATACAGACATTCTCCTTTATATATTATATATTTCAAACAATTTTCACAAAACCTTGACAAATTATATACCTAAACCTTCCTCATGAATCACTATATCTTGGTGAAAATCGCATGAAAATCCGTTCGGTAGTTTTTGAGTTTATCGCGATCAGACAGAGAGACGCGGCGGAGGACTTTAATTTATAATATGTAGAGATGAGTAGGTACTGCAAAAAGCCGCAACGTGTTTGTAGGTACTGTACGTATTTTTTTAAATGTGAATACCTACCGCACAAGAGTCCTAACCGTCTGAAGTCGCTGAAACCATGGCTTCCCCAATCGGGAATTGGGTAGGTATGTTGTGAGGCCGAAAGTAGTGAGGAGAAGGAGATGAAGAAGAGGAAGGTAGGGAAGTACCTGGCTATTAAGATCTGGTAACCAAACAACCGGCAATTATTTGCCCAACCCCCGCACTTTAGACACAAATTATGGAAAGTACAATTCGTTTCAATAATTAGACAAGAAAAAAACTATTTACATTTATACACCAAAGTTAGGTTCGTAATTTGGGTAGGTAATTAATGTGTTCTTAGATAACTAAACTTTCGCAAACGTAAATCCATACAAAAAATTCCAAATGTCGGCAAAGGGATAGGTAGTTTTATTGGGGACATTTTTGATAAATGCATCTTTTACCTACCATCTCTCCCAGCGTGAATAGTTGTTGTTTCTTCTAGTAATTAAGTTGAAACAATGTCTAATTTCTATAACTTCTACGGTACTTATACTATTCTTATTCGCATACATAGTACCTACTACCTAGTACCTACATTAATTACATATTTAGAATTATACTTTTCCTGTAAAAGCCTAGGTCTTCGGGCGTTAATAAAAATGTTCTAACATGAAAAATTGGAAAATAAACTAACGAAACGGTTGTTAGAAAATTATTATATACTATAAGGTGTTTTGTTCGTAGATCAGTGTTTTTCAAACTGTTCCCGCATCTATAAAAAAGTTTTGTTATCAAAGTATCTGCTCGTGTACGTACCACGCATAAATAAACCAAACCACTTAGGATTGATAACTTCGGACTTTTTGCATGGAAAAGGTTAGGTACCTGCCAACCTACATTCCACATTTTCCGAAATGTAAGCTAATATTTATTTCAAAAATGATTAGGAACTTTGTTATTGACATTTGTATAAGTTCCCAATCATTTCAACGAAAGAATATTGTTATCTGTTCACTGAGAAAAAAAATAATCATTACAATAATTATATTATTAAATAAAATAATCGTTAGATTATTTTATTTAATACCTGCGCGATGCGCGATACGTGCAAGGAAAATTCCCATAAACATAAGTATAATTGCAATATTCGCCAACATTAGACTACATCGCCCTAAAATTTTCCCCAAAATAAAATTATAAGTAGGTAGGTACCTACCGACCAGAAATGTGAGACAAAATGCTACCCTTTTCTGTGACAATTTTAGAACAAACTGCATAATTTTGGTAATAGGTAGATATATAAAATGTTATCGACATAAAATTTAGAAATACTTTGCTGAAATACACACGTTTATCACTCCACAGCTCCATAGTGAATGTATCTATATATTTTTTTCCATATTTCTCTATTTTTTTTAAAATTTTTTACACTGGTTGCATATTTAATTTGCTAATATTATTTTAAATGAGTGTGTTTTATGATTAATTTACACAGCGTTAATGATTCGTAAGGGGCCATCCACAAATTACGTCACATGAATTTCATGGTTTTTGACCCCCCCCCCCCCCACCCTGTCACACATCGTCACATTTGTTAGACCCCCTTCCCCCCTAGTGCGACGTCACATATTTTGCAATTTTACATCTAAATATAAGTTTTTCGTTTACATTAAAGTTTTGCGTTTTAATAATTTTAATTTTTACATGTGACGTCACAGAGTTGATGACCCCCCCCATACCCATTGTCACACTTCTCTATTCCCCTCCCCCCCCCCTTAAGGTGTGACGTAATTCCATCCATTGTTACTACATCAAATAGTTAACTCAACCGTACTATAATGTTAATTTCATGTAAAACCGTTCAATGGTGTAAATAAATAAATTATTAGAAATATTTCAATGCTCCGTAGCGAGAAAAAAAATACTTTGAGAAGCTCTTGTGTAGATACGTATATCTGAAATTGAATACCTAATAATACCATCTGAAAAGGAAAAATATTTAATAAACCAATGCCTAGACATAGTTTATGTAAATTCTAAGTCGTTTGTTATGTAGGTAACGTTGTCATCGTCGTGCTGAGATTTGAATTTATAGGCAGTAAATTTATTGAAATACGTTCACGGTAAATGCAAGTTATCCCGCGTAAAGGTTGAAATAATGACGCCAACATTAGATTGCAAAAAATGCAACTCCGCAGGCCTTCGTCTGGCGAACAAACCAAACACAGGCGCTGATAATATTATCATGTGATTGCACCTATAATATTCCACATACGTAACGTATTGTATTAACTTACCATTGGCGTAATGGCGTGCATATCGCGTGGAGGCAAGTACCTGGCCAGTACATCGAGTGCCAAAACAGGCATGAAACAAATTCAAAATGATGTGAAAGAAATAACAATTTGGGTGGTGGGAATGTGTACCGCCGCCCCGGATACCATTTATTGGATAACCAACACCTCTGCCATAAGTCACCTAAGTGGTTCGCTACGTTTGTTTACTTGGCAGAGGTGCCCGGGTTCATGGGGTGAAGTTTGTCTAGGTATTATCGGCGGATGACCTGGACACACTGAACCCTAGATTCCTACCCACATTTTTCTTCCCAGAACTTCCTTAGAAAGACCCTCCACACAGCATCCCTAACAACACTATAAATATTGTACTTCGGCCAAACGAAAAGCTCCAAGATTCCTTAGCCTCGCCTCGAGATTCGCTATATATATTTCAGCTAGCACTTATTTTGTATCGTTCACTGCATTAGAAGCTGATGTTTCGTATTATTTGTTTATTTCTCACTTTGTTATTTCCAAAGAAGGTACCTACCTACTAAATTAACACGTAAAAATATAATATCATTCGTTGTGAACGCTTATTAACAGGTTTGCCCCGGGGTTCACTAGTGTTGTTACTACGCTACTTGTGGCTAATAATATCATTCACACTTATTACTTATCTTATAACATTATGTACTTACCTTTATCCTTACAGTGGTAGTGTAAGTAATTCCATTATACATTACACTAAATCACGAGTTTCACCGGAACGCTAATGCCTGGATCACATACACCGATTAGATGAGCGAGGCAGTGCTCTCGGCCGAGTGTTCGGTACGTGTAAACACATCAAACACATGTTTACATGCACCGAGCACTCGGCGAGACAGTGCTACGTACGTGTGATCCAGGCATAAACCATAGTTTTGCGAACCCTTTCGTACGTAGGTAGGTATACTACTCTTTCATAACTCGTGTTAGGTGTTATTAGTTGACTTTACATAACAGAGGCCATTAGTAAATATGTGTATTGCATTCAATTACACGGTCTTTTCAGGGTTAGAATCTTACCATTATCACCGTATTTTATTAATTTTCCTTGAAAGTTAATAATTTAGATATATATTTGAAGGATATAAAATCAAAACCTATAAACTATATCTTACTCTCTGCATCATACAACCTTGAGGCTCAAACCAAAGCAAATACGCATCTAAGCCATTAAAAAAACTACTTATAAATCGTTGGTCAAACGCAAAACCGCCATCTTTTACTTTTGAAGAGGTTCAAAAGCGCCATTCTCGAATTGCACCAATCACGAAAGTACTTCGCAAATCCAATACGGCCGCGCGTCTTGCTGGTTCAAATGATGGCAAAATTGCCACTAACAAATTTTCAAAAACGCCACAAACAAATGTACAGTTTTAAAAACGCCACTAAGCTGAGTTGAACTGCTAAACCTTCACTATTCAAAATACTTGTTTTTAGAGCAGAAATAAATCTAAAAATGAATGTTTTGAAAATGCGAATCGAAAAAACATGCAAAAGCAGTATATCTCTATGGCAAAAGCTTGCAATAAAAAAAAATCACAAAAAAAGTTCAAGCATTTTGCATTAGTAAATAGTGACCGTTTTGCATTTATACCCCGCATTTCCTTTTTAGTAAGCAGGTACAACCATTGCCTAATTATTTAATGATAAAAAGAACTTGTATTTTCAATATAAATTGTTAGGTAGGTACCGATGACTTGCAACCTATCCAAATTAAAATTGGCGCTGAGCTAACCATTGTTCGTAATAAAATATTTTTAGGATCCCAAGTGGACATTTCTGGAAATGCAAAGTTTTAATTAGTGAATTGTCTTTTTCAGTGGAAATCCCGATGGTGTGTTATCAAAAAGCTGTCTCCTGTCGCAGGTAAATAATTTTTAACATTTTGTGATAGTATCTACGTAATAAAGTAGTTTTTTATGTCGTGTCTTGTACTCAAGGTCAACAGGTGGGTACATTAATTCTCGATGTTTTTAATTGTTCTTATGTCCAAGTCTTCGAAAAATCCATAAAAACTTATAATATTGAAAATATTTTTATATTTCGATTTGATAATCTTTTCGATTATGACCATCACTACTTTCGAGGTAAAATTTTAAACGATACCTACTAATTATGAAATCTGTTCATTAATAAAATGGCAACATTTTTCCGTTAGCAACAACTACAGCGTGCAGTTAGTAATTAAAATAATAATTTCATTTTGTTATCGCTTTATAATATTTTAAGTAGATAGAATACTGCGGAAATACCCGTTAAGTACAATACACACCAGCGTGGGCCATAGTAGGCCAACAGTATTTTTAAATCTTTGGTCAGACATATTAATTTGAATTGTGTTTTTGACCACTTAATTGCTAAAAGAAAATAACAATGGGAAAAAGTTAACAATTTATAATCTCAAAACGTAGACTAAACGTCCCGAAACTCGAAACCACGCTGAACATTGATATTACATTGAGATTTTATACTCGGGCTTCCGGGAAATCTAATGTAGATGTTTTGAAAGGCAAGTGTGCAAAATTTCATCAATCTCGGAATAAAACTGTGGATTTGTATAAACATCAAATCCACGCCACCCGCCCGTCACAGACACTACTTGTGTCAAAAACGGATTATAGGGTCCAAGGTGGCAGAAGTAGGTAGGTACCAAACTGGCATAGTGCCTTTTGGCTTTGAAATTTCTATTTTCCGAGTTGACGTTAATACCAATTATAAAAGCATCCATAATTTGCAGATTTTTACCCTTGAACAAAACTAGTGTCAACCATTTCCCAGTTAAATAATTTAGGATCAACTTCACCCAAATTTCGTAACGTTTGTCGGCAAGTTGTATTTTTTTTGTACAATTTTGTTTTTGTCAAGATTTTCCCTGCAATTCCCTTGGTTTTGAGCACCAGTGCATTGTGTATTTATTACGGTGTTTTTTTTTTCGACTCCCCCCTCCTGATGGTCATGAATATTTTTAATACCTTCCTCCCCCCCTAATATATTACCCCTACAAAGGTACATGTGAGTTTTAATAAGTAAGCAAATTCAAGTTAAAGTTTTCTTGTA
Source organism: Limnephilus lunatus (assembly GCA_917563855.2). Taxonomy (NCBI): domain Eukaryota; kingdom Metazoa; phylum Arthropoda; class Insecta; order Trichoptera; family Limnephilidae; genus Limnephilus; species Limnephilus lunatus. Next base: position 62,759,081 of record OU830597.1, on the reverse strand, counting down.
AAGTTTACATTATTTGATAAAAAAAAGTATAATAATAATATGGATATTTAAAAGCCAATAAAAATGTGTGTACCCATATGGTTCTATAGTCTATATATAACAGCTTCGTTGCTAGTGTGAGTATTTTTGCTGATTTCACAGCAGTCCCGATAATGTAGGTGAAGGTATAAATCATTTCTATTGTTGCTGGCAGACCACCATTCTAGCTCCAGTTAACTTTAGATTATAAATCCGCAAAGGAGGCGACACAAAGATGAAAAAAGTTTTTCATTATCCCACAGAGTTTAAAATTTTAGGGGATTTTTTAGGTGGTGAAGGCTTTCAAGGGTGGTCAAATAGAGTATTTTCATTCTGTTTCTGTAACTATAAACTCAATCAGCATCAACATGGATGAAAGTTTTTCATGGTACCATGGTTCATTGACACTGGAGTTCATATATATCGATCGTCCAGTTGATTAGTCAGACATCTCCAATACTAAGTTTTGAGATAATGAGGAAAGAAATTTTTGAATGCTTCCCATAAATCAAATATTATTTACACATGTCTGTGTTTTACAAATTAAATACGCTATAAAATAACACTGGGAGGCATAAAGTGACACAGAAAACATTAACATTTTGTATAATTCATTACGAGTTTTTCCGCATAATAATTGATTTTGGTGGTGTTATGAGTAATCTGAGTATTGTAGGTACCCGACAGAGGGAACACTTTTACATATAACTGCATACTCAACTCAAATTTAGATTTTTCGGAGATGGCGGACTAATCAACTGGACAATCGATTTTATGATTATTCTTGATTTTATCGCCGTCCTAAGACGTTGTCAGAACCGACGTTTTACATATTCAAAATCAAAGATGGATTCAAGAGGACATTTTATGTTGTCAACTTTACTATGAGGTTCTGTTGAGTCAGCTACTCGTACATCATACATCAGAACACGTAATATATGTACATGATCATTGATCATTCACTGCAGTTTGTCAATTCTCAATCGGCACGAATCGGTTTCTATTGTGATTAGTGGTACACACATCCTCTGCAGTGAATCTAACGTTTGCTGGTGACTATCGACTACAACAGAACAGAACCACGAGGCAGCGGCAGCTGGCCTCCCTCTGAGAGTTTTATAGTAACACATTACCAACACAGTTTACCCCAATTCCGTGAAGAGACTTGTGCAATTTTATTAAGTGGGGCATTTGCCGGGATTTCGGCGAATTTAAATTCCCCCACATAATATGCCATTAAAAACTTATAGCCTCAACTTATCACTGTGTCACAATTTATGAATATTAAACGTCCACAAAAAAACATTTAAATTTGGTCTATTTACATCAATGGGAAGTAGTAACAGAACGGAAAATGTCGGTTGTTCACAAAATACAATATTTAGAGCTGTAACTGTTTTAAATTCTGCCTTTCTACATCAATAGAAACAGAAAAATAACATTTTTATTGGAAGAACTTTTGAAGGTTATACCCATCAATGTAATATATCATTGACGAAGAAGATAATACTAATAAATCTACACGAAACGTCAAACCGAAGAAGACACAAAAAAATTAAAAGGTAATGGTCGCAACTGGTAATCGAATCCAGAATCTCTGTCTTACCGGAATTCGGCAATTGTTTGCCGTGAAGAAGTTTTACTTCAATAATAGACACTTAAGATTACAATATATTAATCTCTTTATTATACAATTTTGTGGGATTTGAGCCAATCATTAATTAATGTTAAAAATATATTATTATGAAATTGTTTCACGAGCAAACTGCCACATGAACACCCCTATTTGAAATTAAAGTATTCTATTTTAAGTAACTACCTAATCAAATGTTAATTATGATAATAAAAAATGCGATGAGACAATAAAATGCGGCGAAGAACGCACATATATTAATGTCACGTTATGTATATGTCTTTATTATATTTATCACGGGACTATTTGTCATAAGTCATAACCACATCAACTATCCATTTAAGTCTGCGAAAACCTCATTAGTGTGTATTTTCACCACAATTGACATCCAATTAAATTATTATTTCTTCTAATACTGTTGATGAAATGAAAATTAGGTTTCCTATTTTACTTTGAGAGGCACCGGTTTTTATGCTATGTTTTGTCACTCTTCTTCGTGTAATGTAGATAGATGTGATAGATGCATACCTAGTAGGCAGGTAACTTGTACTATATAATAATAACAAAATTACATCTATGTAATGTTTATGTATCTGAAAGAAAAAGGCGATTCAAAATAAGCTCTAACAAAATGAATGCACTCAACCGGTTGTTCATAGCCTATTTTTCAAATTCTGAATCGTATCATTAAAAAATCTTATTTGCTTCAATGAAAGTCCATAAATACAATTTTATATTTTGTCTTGCAAAATACTGGTATAGAGATATTTACATAACCGAGGGTCACCTAATCTTCTTCCTTTCGCACATTGATATATTTCTTAGTTTCGTAGGTCATCCAACCAACTTCAAATTAAAAGCCTTTGTATTTTTTAATCGATTCATATAAACTGTACTACATTGTTGAGGAAACCTCCCATCCCAAGTCCCAAGTTGCAGGCTTTTGGCGGGTATGGTTCGCGTATCATTTGTGCCTAGCATCTGCTGCATACCGAAATGCCGAATTCAACAGTAGAATGAAAGAGATCTCTATTATTATTACTGAAACTCGATACCATTCGTAATCCATAGGGCCGCTCTTCCGTTATTTTTTAGTCAGGATGAATTCGGTAAGATCGGGAAATGAGTCGGACATTCCTGTGTATATTATAAAGAATTTTATTTTTAACAATGACGCACATAACACTTACAAGTGTTTAGAATTTGGCGGGAATATAAAATTGGACTGTCAAAAATGTCGTTGGGTTTCTTGTATTATATCTTATATTCCTGTAGACTTGTTTTACAGTAGGCCCTAACCCTAAAGCAATATATTTCGTAACTAAAAGCAAGTTATATGTACCCATGTCATGTATTATTATAACCATTTTATAATACATAGCGAAAGTTTTACTTCTGTCTCGTACAGGGGTGGATTTACCGATAAATAATCTGAGAGTGCGCAACTGCCAAGGAGCAGAGCTCCACGCTGATAAGGTAAGGAGCGCCTAAATGAAAAAAAAGTTTTGTTAACGCCATCGATATGCCTTATTTGGTCGATGGTTTGATTTCAACGGTACCTACCCAAGTATAAGTTTGTCAGAGTCATTTTGTTTTATTAATTCTAGCCGGAAACTACCACTACCCCTGCATACATTCTTGAATAAAAGATTAATATTATTATTAATAAAATAAAAAACTTTTTTGTTTACAACCACGAGATTTATTAATTTATGAACCGATCAGTTTCGCTTTACTAAAGCATCTTCGGTACAAATTAATAATAATTATGATTAGAGGCCACACAATATCTGAGATCTTTTCAGGTGTTATGGAAATATTAATGAATAAAAATAATATTTTTTATATACATGTAATATCTTCATCCGCTCGTGTCTTCAATAAATTAAGCACTGTGGTTTTAGGTGTACTTCGTCAATTTTGGGCATCATTTTTTTGTTTATTTTGGAGGGTCTAATTGGTAACGCTTGTAGGGCCATTGAATAGTTAATTTGCCCCTGGTCTCTCTCCACCTGACCCTCACAAACAACATAACAATGTTTCAACAGTATTTAGTATTAGTCTCACCTCAACAATTCTCACCTCCCCCTCTTCCTCGGGTCCGTGGTCCACCCGGCACCCCGCCTCCATTCCCTTACATTATATTTATAGCCTCCTGAAGGGTGTACTTGTTCCACTGTTCCTGTAATGTTACCTACAAACAAAACTTTACACCTTTTGTTAATAAACGCTTTTGTGGGATCGATTGAATAATGTCCCAAGGGGAATGTTTGTTCGAACAAGTTTCAAACACTTCGAGGAAACAGTAAAAAATCCGACACAATAACAGGCCGCTTCTTGAAATGTTTCGATGACTTCATCTCGGCGGGTTTCCGAAGGCCTCGCAACTCGATACCTGTGTTTTCGTAACTTTTGTGGTTCTAGTTCTTACATAGGTATATAATGTGCGTTGACATTCAGAAAGTCATTTGATACATACATAAGTCAACATCTGAAGCTGTGTGTCAAACGCTACAGAGACAGACAACCGATCTATCGCAATATTTTATCTTCGTTGATAAAAAAAGATATTAAATGTCCGATAAAGCCAACTGCGCAATACGTCAGTTTGTTTTCCCGTTATTCTTATCGTAAAATCGATAAATTTGATATAATACAATCAAATTCACAGTTGATATTGTATGTGTGCAATGTAAAGTTGCACCTTTAGAATTCCACTTGAGAATTCTGAAAATTATACCACCACAAAGGATGATATTATTCTTAATTCTAGGAATGTAATATATAAAAAAAACATTGTATTTGTCAGTTTTTTAATACAACTCCAAGGGCACCAAAGTTAAAATTATAGGTAAATCTTTGTTATGGTGGGAAGTATAAAGAATTACGAAAATCGAAACTTTGAGAGTAACGTGATTCCCAAACTTCTTGTGCATGAAAAGGCTTATTTGCATTGTAAGCATTTGGAAACGTTGAAAAAGCACAATTATCGCAAATTTGAATATATTAGTTTACTCTCCAATCGACGAGATTGCTTTAAAATAAACACCATACTTGCAGATGTGCAAACCTATCGGAGACGCCCCTTATGTAAATGTCGTAGTTATCTGCGCCAAAAATAGTTCATTCGTTCGTTAGTTCCTTTTTCGTGGTAACTAAATATTTAGATATATTATTAATATATCGTTAGGTTATATACCTTCTCTTCTATAGTATATGTATATATATACCTACCTTCCATCACGTGTGACGTACGTAACTGTATATTTCGAAAAAGGATTAATATCGGGCGATATTTCCTGGTGACTGAACTTGTATTTTTAGCATTGTCCACCCGCACATGTTAATATACTATAAAAATAAATAATTTTAAAGTATTATTTGCTTAGTATGAAAAGAGTTTTCAAAGAATACTCACCGAGGTAAGGAATAGTCCCTTCATACCACTACAGCATCTGTCATAACATCCTGAATAACCTGTTGAAAGTTGTTGTTTCGGGTTATGGCTTTCCACGCTTCAAAGCTGCTGATGGTTGTCGGAACCAGCTTTTAAAATTAACTGCAATGTTCCAATCATCACTGTCTATTTGATATACCAATGTGATTTGAGTCATTTGAATAGCTAATCTTTCGGGGAATATGTAATTATGTATATTCAAACAAATAATTATCGTAATAATATGCAAAGCTAATTGAATTGCGGATTATAATGACAAAGATATGTGAGATAGCAGTGGCGAATAGTGGTATTTTTTCTAATTTATACAGTTTTTCAGAACAAATTTTTTTTTGTTAGTGTTTTTATAGCCGAAGAGATTTTATTTTCAAGTAAAGAAAATCTTTAGAGGACTGATGGTAAGAAGCTATACAATTGAAATTTTCAGATTCCTTTTTCTGTACCCTAGTACTGCTTGGTATTTATTGTACCTAATAATATTTATTTTATTTTTTATTTATTTAATATTTATTTTATGCTGTAGAAATGAGATCCCTGAGGCGAATGTGTGGTAAAACCATGTACGATCGTGAGAGAAACGTGGATATCCGCAAAGAATGCAAGGCTGATGTAAGCGTGATGTGTAAGATTAAGAAAGGGACTCTCCGATGGTTTGGGCATGTAGAGCGAATGAACGAGGAAAGGAGTGTAAGGAGAATATATGATGCAAATGTGAATGGTAGAAGAAGTCGGGGACGCCCGAGGAAGACATGGCACGACCAAGTGAATCAGATACTTGAGTCGGGCCATGTGAAGAGTCGGAATAATAGAAGAGCATGTATGAGACGATGTATGAATGTGAACGAGGCAAAGAGTGTGTGCCAAGATTGAGTTGTGTGGCGGTCCGTCCTCTCTGCCTACCCCTGCGGGAAAACGGCGTGATGGTTAGTTAGTTAGTTAGTTAGTTAGTTATTTTGTATTAATTGTTAAAAAAATGTTTTACACCACTGCCACCGGTATGTTTCTAGTACTTGAGCTGCACTGGAATCATGTTTTGAGTAGTATTGTGACAATAATAATTGCTGAATCGTATGCTGTAAGCCAGAGCCCAAATACAAATCTGCTTGTTGAACTCCTTTGCACAACTTACTTATTGAGTACTTATCTACACCTAATTGTGTTTTGCCTGCTTATGTCTTTCGTGCTCAGTTTATTATTTATGTACTAAATACTTGTTAGGATGCTCCTGTACAACTTACCAAGGTTTCTTAAAAGCCTTCAGGGCGTAATTAAATAAAAAAAATTAATCATAATTAAAAAAGCTGAGTTTAGTAAGTAAGTAAAAAGCGTAGTTTCTCTCCGCGCTCCTGGAATGTTGAACATTTTTATGAACGTTGAACATTACTAAAATATCTTTTTATCATAGTTTTATTTTTTTCCTTATGTGGAATTATGCACATACACGCGAATACATAAAATAAAATTAGTTATTAGTCAAATTAGATGTAGATACCTACTTTTATAATTTACATAATTCAAGGTTTTTCGAGTGATTTCTAGTTTAGGTACATCGATATGTCTGCGAATTTTAATATCGAAGACTCTACCGAGGTTTACATGGAGGATAACACTTTATTTTTACGATTATTTGCAGTCATTCGTGTGCAGTAATAATTAGCATAAAATATCGTTCAATGCACATCGCAGTGGCCCGTAGCTAGTTCACTTTGCATAGCATTACAGAAAACAGCATTGGATCATGAGCAATAAAGGCTTTAAAACGAGCACAACAAAATGCAATGAACTTCTAGAATTATTATGATTATCTTTTTCCCACATTAACTTTATATTATGTTCTTATATTATGCATTTGTATTTTGCGAGGTGGTTATTTTCCATTTTACGTCGAAAATACAATTTGCGTTTTTCTTAATTCGTGTCTCGTCGAGCAATTCAGAGGAATTTTAATCGATTGTTGTAAGAGATTCAAGTTTCGTAATTAGGTATGTTTTTTTTCGATTGGGTCGATTTTTAGTAGTATTGAAATGTAGACTATTTCTGAATTGAAATGTCTGGATTAATCGATCATTTCAAAATATACATCGTGATTATGCTCATCACTAGAAACAACAGTCAGTCGGCACGCGCTCTGAAAAGTTTCTCGACGGCGGAATTAAAATATTATTTCTAAATAAAAATGTATCAAAATTCACAATACATATTACAAGAATCTTAAATCGTACGTTTTTATTATTATTTTGAGTACCTAGGTACGTCAATACTCGGTATTTACCTCGTCTATCACGTTTTGCCGTAGTGCATGCTTGGTGTTTTTATTCCTTCCCCAAGTAGGTCGCGTGATGTCTTAAACAATAGAACCGTGATAAAAAAATAAACAAAATATCTACATGGTAACCAGGTGTGACCCAGTGGCAGCAATTGGCGTGTGTGTGGAGAGGATAGTCCATCGCGATCGTATTTATAACCATTGATCATTGGTTGCTTCAGAGGTGTCGTCTTCCTTCAAAATTTATTTGATTTTTTTCACGTACCTAGTCAATCTATTCATTGTCATTAATCATTATTTTCTTTAGCCGAATCGGTCCACTGTTTTGTTGTTTGAAGGCAAGCGCTTAAAAAACAACATTAGTGCATTGCCAATTTTACAAAATAACTATATTTGAATGATGTTTTTTTAGCTGCTTTTGTGAATTTTCACGCCAAGGACGCTTATTTACAGTGAATTAAATATCTTCAAGAAACTTACAATAAAACTATTTTCAATAAATCTTTATGTTGTGTAACTACTCTAGTAATCTTCAAACTATAGTCGAACAGATACCAAATGCACTCACAAACACACAACAACAAAATTTCATACGGAGATTAACATACAATAAAAACTTCGAAAAACCCAAACTCGAAAGGCTTTCTACCATTAAATTATTAATATTTATCTACTACACTATATAAAGAGGTAAGATTTGTTTGTTTGTTTGCATCGAATAGGCTCCGAAACTACTGAACCAATTTGAAAAATTCTTTCGCTGTTGGGAAGCTACACTATCCCAGGGTGACATAGGCTATAATATATTTTCAAAAAAATTAGGTATCCTTACTAAAACTCCAATAATGCAACCCAAGGTGTAAAATAATTACCTAAAATATTCTTTACATCGCGTGCGCTGCGAAAACTATTGATGATAGAATAAAATAATGTACTACGACTTTGTAGAACACATCATTATTTACAAAAAAAGGTCGCGAAAGCATATGTGTAACTATTATGGTTATGCCACAATAAGTATTCTTTTATTTTTAAAATTTAATTTATATGTCGCCGCTTGAAAAGGCTATTTATTTGTATTTTGGTGTTAATCCTTATCAAAATAAATTACTTTATATACAAGACAGCTTCAATACCTTTATTTAACTTTTTGAATTTTTCAATTCGGATATTTAATTAGAAAGATATCACGAGTTTAATAATGTAAGTATTAGAAAAAAGTTTCGGCTACGGGCCGAACGGGAGAGGAGTCAAGAAATGAAGTGCCAAGGGGGTTGGCGGGACGGGGGAGCGGGAGAGCGGTGCCGGGAAGGTGGAAGTGGAACGCTGAAGGGGAACGCACGGGAAAGGACATGCAAGGAGTAACATTTTATTTATTTGAATATGGCATTGCAACGCATGCCGGGAAACAGCTATATATTATAAAAGAAAATCCAAAAAACGTGCGGACCGCAAAAACTCAGAAACGAGTCCCGGTACGATCAAGGGAGTTATAAGGTGTGGTAGATCTCTGTCCCCTCTCGGGAAAAAAGGTACCCGTTTTTACCTAAAGGGCGTGCTTTTGAAGATATAAGGGCTGGAAGTTTCGCCCTCTTGAAATTTCGGAAAGTTCAAGAAGGTTCTATAGAACTCTAGAAAGTTCTGGAAGGGGTGGCGGAGTATGTCGTGGAATGTTCGGGAATAGGGAATCGGGATCATCATTGTGAAACATTCCATAACACTCTCAAATGTTTTCCTGAGCGAAGCCGGGTAACCCAGCTAGTATTTTATATATTAATAATATAATGGTAAATTATAAATAACATTAAATTATTAATATTTATATTTTATATATTAATAATATAATGGTAGAGAGCCTTTTAAGTTTGGATTTTTCGAAGTTTTTACTGGATGTTAGGTAATCTCCGTGTGAAATTTTGGGAGTGCATTTGGTATCTGTTTGACTATAGTTATTGTTATTAGTTGTTACATAGTACACACTACACAGTCTACACACCTATCCCTAACAACTTTAGAAGGTAAATAGATTAAAGTTTTGTTTTCTTCTTGTTTCGTTATGTTATTTCGCGTAGGTAGGTATATTATTTATTTATCACTGTTAATTTTTACCACAGCTCTGAAACTACGTATGCAAGGTTCATCAAACTGTTCAGTAAACATCACAAAGCCAAGACCTGGCTGCACCCATGTATACTTATTGACAAATTCATGTTTACATGTTGTATTTTTTGCACTGCGCGGTAATTGAACCCGCAACCTCCCGACTTCAAATGCGAAGACTCCAACGTTACGAAGATTTTCTTATTAGGCTAATATTAATACATTTTAAAATTGTACATTCAGTTATTTATCTCATCTCATCTTATTGCTATTGTCGCGTAGCTATGATATTCTCCATTGCAGACCAAGTCTTTCCTCGCACAGCCTTTGGAATTTTACCCAATGTTGTGTGGGGCGACCAATTCTAATATCGTTTGTTAATGAGTTGAGTTAATTGCTCATAGTCGTGTTGATTTTTTTTACCCCTTTCTTCACTTGATATCTAAAAAAAGATCAGTAGAGCTGTACAGAATTCACTTGAGCGTGCTGCCAACTGCAATCTTTGTATCAATTCCTCATGCATGTACAGATTGCTGGTCGGCGCTCGGACATACATTGTAACGAGTGCAGGCACAAGCGCCGCATGCTCGGACGGTGGAAATGGTAAGATGGTGGCTAATGCCAGTGGTCACACCTGCTTACACTGATTAGTTTGCCTGTGTAATGATAGCAGGGCATCTCTCCAACTGCCAAACAGGAATATAAGGTGCAGCTGATTGAATTTATTAGCGCTAATCGTCGCGTGCGTGCTCCATACAGATTGGCAGGGGGGGATTTAACCACTCGAGAAGTAACGAAACTTTCCTGAATTACCTATATGTACCTATGTAAATGCCTTTACATTGAAAACCAATATCCCCGCCAATCTTTTCAAATATAATTACTTTCATTTTTCTTAAATTAAGAAGAATAAACATTTATTATAAAAATTAAAACAATGAAGTCCAATAAGAAACCTCTAGGTAGGTATGTATGGGAAGGTATTGAGTTTTGACCAAACTCGCATCACCAATGTGTGTCTGTATTCTAAATAAACAAAAAGATATAAGTCGCATTTAACATTGAACTAATAAAAGTTTATGACTGTCACAGTTTCGACTTATTTTTCGACATGAAATAGTTCTATTATCGCTGCAATTGTTTCTTCCCTTCAATTCCACGACGTATGAAGCTAGTAGCTATCGCGGATAGTATGTAGGTTCCTTTAAAAAAATATATCTACGGTTAGTAATTGTAGAAGTTGTTTTTTTTTAAAATATAAATACAGTGAACCGATACAAATAAAACATTTTATTCCATCTCCATGTAAAAATTGTTTCATTTCATAACAATAAAAATTCATAAGATTTATTTTCAATTAGTTAAGTTTGTACATTTTTAGGTCCTCTAAATACCTTAATCCGTACCTGTCTATAGATAGGCATAATGGTGTATTATAGAGTGTGGATCAGTACAGTATCCGGTTAATCCGGTATGTTTGATTTGATTCGCTTTGGCCGTAATCTAATTTGAGCATGTAAAAACGGCTACTATAATTAACTTAACGAATCAATTGACCTCCTTTGTTTTATTGATAAGAATGTATATGTACCTACTTATATAAATTTATTGTTGTGCTCTAAGTGTGAAGTTGAGGTTTTAGACATCAAGAAATATAGTGTTGTTTAGATATTTTGGATTTCCTTTCATTTCATAAAAAATCCGAAATACAGACTTTTAAATCAACAAAATAAGCCAACGAAACGATTTTCAATTTTTAACAGTTAACCAACAGTGTTCTTAGGAACCGTCGATTTCATCTTGGCGGTCCTGTATTCCCGATAGTGAAATATTCGTATAATATACGATCATACGAATCTTTTAAAAAATAATAATTAATCTATTATGGTGCACAACTTGTACACATCCAAGATAGTACCTGAAAAAATCCTGAATCAGTTGATAGATTCTCTAACTTAACACCCGATTGCTATCTTTGGAATTCCGTTTTTGTTTTACTGATGTTTCAATGGAAGGTGACCCGAAAGACTATCATCATTGATCCCAGCTAGGTGACACGCCAAACAAGAGCCTAGAAGAAATACGCCGCATGAGATCGACTTGCCGACCTGTGTGTTTTCTATCTCTTACAACATGGTCTTTACAATACGACGACAAGATTTTTTTTCAGTTCCCCCGTACAGCATCCACAAAGGTGACCTCTGTATAAAGTAAGTATAAAACGTAGGTACAGTCACTATCTACTGTGCATTGGCATAGGAACCCTATCTAATCGAGGGTATCGATTTTCCACGACCTGTTGTTTATCTGATAAGCATAATAAACGCGTTATTATTAAATTTGTTATGGCTTTTGCATACCTCAAAGATTCAGTTTAAAATATCAAAATGATATCAAGTGTTTTGCGAAATTTCTGTTTGACCAGATTGAAAGGTGCAATGGAAACCTGTTAGCATTTTTCCGTACGGCAGGCGATACGGCAGTGTCAGCAGGTATACCTACAAGAGGCAAGAGTAGTGCAGGTGGAGAATTTAGTGAATGTTTGCGCCGAAGTAGCCAAGTATGCGGTCGGAGACACTTGGAAACCTGATAGTCTGCAAGAAGGGTCAACGATAATTATTATTTGTTTACTCTATTGGACTTCATTATTGAGCTGTTTTACCCACTTACACTGCTAAACAGCGTATTTTCAGGGATATAGGTACTTTTTGGTTGAGGATTATTTTCTCATATTTGTTTAATCGTTATTAATTTTTATTATAGGTATTATATTTCAGTTTATGTTTGGTAAAATACCTATTGTTCAAATTTCCCGGCTCACTACTTTTGTTTTTCTTAAATACAAAGTATTAAGTCAATCTTTAATAATCGTGTTACCAGTACACAGTATCTAAGTACAATGATAATAATTTGTATGGAGGTACCTGCTTTCTTTAATCTCTCAGATGATTTTTATCTCAACCACAACGCGAATATTTTTAGTGGGCGTTTTTTATTACGGCAATACAGAAATTGGTCACTAAACGAAATTGAACAGGTACAGATTTTTTTGTTTATTTTTAATGAAGGTTAAATGTAGTGAGATCTCAAATCGTGAAGAGTGATGGAAGTGTGTTTTTTTATGATTTACGGACGTGTTTTCATTTTACATTAGGAATTTTAGTTTCTATTCTGCTGAAACTCTTCGCGTTTTCACACCATGATGCTTCCACTTTATCTTATTATAATTTGTTCACAGCCTATTGATGTTTAATACGTTTTAAATAGCATTTTTGTATTTGAAAGAAAGTTTTGTACCCACGGTTTATTTCTACAGTTTTTTTTTTATGTTTTGCGATTTGATTGTGTCGTTACTATGGCCTAGTTTTGTAGTGCAAGTTAATTTACAATATCATAAAATTTAGAACTCTATGATTGCTTCTATTCAGGTTGCTCCATACAGTGCTTTGCCCTCGGGCGATGCTCCCAAAAATAAATGTTCGTGTTGATAACAATAAATGGATATGACTGACTTTTATTCAAAGTAGATACTTCTGGGTTCAAGTGTTAACTGACAGCCCGGTTTGTATCCGGTGTCCAATCAAATAAAAGCACACAATGATCAACACGAAATACCCTTGGACCTCGAAGCGTCGAACATTCATACAAACATTTTGTCTTAGTATGCGTATGTGGTACCTACACGGTGTAAGATTATCTATTGATTTATTGAAACCTGTGTAGGTTGGTACTTCAAATTCAAAACACTTACAATTCAGGACACTTAAATGCCATGTTTTTGCATATTTGTACCTGCACCATTTGTATGGGTAATATATTCTGTAAATAACGTGCATTAGTAATATGTATGATGTTTCCACTTAACGTCATGTCATGGAAGTTAAAAAGTTTTAGATCATTATTATTTAGCAGAATGCTAAATAACTTCTAAAGCAGTCGGTGTGTAAATTGAATGACGTGAAATCTGATAAAAGAGTTAATTATTTTTTAATCCAGACAGATTCATATTTTGAGTTAGACCTCGCGGAAAAATCTCACGATATTATTCATTTAAAATATCAATAATTGTAAACGCTTTATTTCGTAGGCATTATGATTTGCCTGTTATAATTCGATTTGAAATTGCGAAAAAGCAAAATTAATGTCCCAATAAATCACAATTTAAACACATTTTTTTAGCATTCTATTTACATACATTGGACATTAATGTTTGTATAAAGGTGTGCCTATCTGTTGCCTGGTAGCAGTATCTCTTTTTCAATCAAACCATGTTCGATATCGATACTACGAAATTGTATTCTTAGAGATATTTTGTACAAAACTTATCAAAGCAATCACAATTTTATTGCTTCATCTGGGTTAGTGAGTTTGGTCAATAATTGCTTAATATTTTTTTAAGACCTCGAGCGTGATTTTTAGGATTATACTTTTCCTAAATACATGTTAATAAATACTTAGCATTAAAACAAGTTTGGATCGGATTTAGTCGTGGCGGAATCGACTCGCAATAGTTTCGTGATTGGTATTGGTTTTCCACAAAGAATTGCACAACCTGGGTTCTGGTACTGGGTTATAGTGGTAGGTATACCATTGTTCAGTACGAGTGCTTCACCCGGAGTAATTTACGTTTAGCACTACGGTCGTGCGTGGCGGATGGATTTACTGCCGTTCTTTGGCTCGCTGCCTCCCGCCTCTCGCATGGTATCCAGCAGGCAACAGTTGGCACCAGTGATGTGATGTCTTTAGAAAATTCCCTAGATCTGGGTAAAAAAATATGAATTCAGGATGTTTTTTTAATTGGATTTACAGTAATGAATCTCGACATTATTATTGAAAATAACTGAAAATTACGAATGTCTGTTACAGCCGCTGAGAGCTACGCTGTAACCTCTCTTTCCGTTAAATGTATTGTTTATGATAAAGATGCTATCAGCTGTAAGTATATCGATTAGAAGAACCTTTTGAAAAAAGGGAACTTTTTTAATGTAAATACCGTACAAGAGACTGAAGGTAGTAGAGAGGGAAGGATCTGGGGAAGAGGAAGTTAAGGAAGTGTCTGACTATTCAGATCTGATCACCAAACAGGACTAAAGCCGTTTTAAACAACGTTTAAATTCTAAATAGTGGTCTTACACCAGGGCGATACTGAGAGTTTCTTCCCCTCTGGAACATGCCGCAAATACACTGCATATTATTTTAAATAAATAAATAACACAAATTAATCAAATAAAAATTACCTGCGCACGCCGGGGTTTCAACCCGCGACCTCCGGATAGCGAGTCGAGAGCCCTACCCCTCGACCACGGAGGAAGTCAAAAATCTTGCTGTGAAGAAGATTTGTTGATGCGGTGCATTTATATCATATTGTCTGTGTGCAGCATCAAACGAGTATTCAGCCTATAATGATAAATAAGTACCTATAATCAGTTTTTAATCCTTCAAAACCAGTATATTTTCTCATCACCCGACAATGGAGGGTGATGAGAATCACCAAGTGATCACCAAGACGAACTTATAATTTTGCCGGTATCATGATATTACCCCGAAAATGGGGAATTTCTGGGAAAATCGGAGGAAAACAAAACTAGGCACATTCTCAATTACTGCTCTTGGTTGCCGTAGCACCGTTGTACGCTGATCTCATTTGAAGCCAGGCTGGTTGTTTTTGCCGACAATCATGATACGACTCGCATCTCAACAACGACTTTACTTCGCTACGTTCGATATGTCTCAATGTGACCCAAAATTCTCTTGCTTAATCCTTGTGTTACCAATTGTACCTTTACCTTATGTGTGACTAACGATTTAATGAGACAATGAGATTGAAGGAAAATTATACATTGTAACCTTCAGTGTATTGAGAAAGACTGACTACCTGTAAGAATTTTTATTTTTTATGAAACCTCACACAAAAGTCAATGGATTTGTGAAAATATTGCAAGGCAGAATATAATGGAGACGCGAAGAGGAAAGATGTTTAGACGTAGGTAGGTACCTGATTATTTGGAAATGGTTAGGTACTAAACATTTCGATTCTATTTAGTAATCTTTCAAAAGTACCATGTGACCGGTACTTATCATGTATATTTTACTCAAGAACGCGCCATGAATGAACGAACGAAAAGGAACAAATACATCGATGGCCCAATCAGAAAAACCATAAAATACGATATGGGTATCAAAAGATTCGCAAAAGGGGCTCTTCCCAATTTTAAACGGCAACAAAATTAATAAAAAATGTTTGACTTCTTAAGAGTCGATAAACCTGTTTTGAAATATCCAAATATTCAGATGTATCCAGTTTTAAAACCATTTTTTCCATTTAAAACTGACGAGATTGTTTTAAAAACAATAGTTTGCATTTGAGGTAACGTAGAAATTTCAATGGAAACTATTAAAAATTTGACATTTTTGAATACGTATTTATAAATCATTACATAGTATAAAATTAAGTCGCTCAAAATGGATGTGCGCTTAGATCTTTTAAACTACGCAACGGATTTTCATGTGGTTTTCAACAATAGATAGAGTGATTCAAGAGGA
The DNA here is from genome assembly GCA_917563855.2 of Limnephilus lunatus. Taxonomy (NCBI): domain Eukaryota; kingdom Metazoa; phylum Arthropoda; class Insecta; order Trichoptera; family Limnephilidae; genus Limnephilus; species Limnephilus lunatus. Next base: position 62,743,064 of record OU830597.1, on the reverse strand, counting down.
AGGTTTATATGTATTAAGAGCTTATTATAGTAGAGAAAAACCGAGAAATTCAAATATTCAATTCAGGCAGCGGGTAGCTGGCAGCTGGCAAGCGGGTGGTGTGGATTTTATAAATGTTGGGTAGTGGAGTTGTGTTTCGTTATCCACAGCAACTTGTGTCCGGGTCTGCTAGTATAAATATACGCAAAAACTAAATATTGATTATCCCAAAACAACAGATTTGAACTTGTTGCAGTTTAATTTTAGGCCATCGATATGTCTAATGTCTTGGGACATCTAAAAGTCAATTTTTAAAGATTTTAATTATTTACGTGTTTAGCCAGTGACCTCTGGTACACTGGGACTATAAGCAAAACCACAGATTTCAACACATTTTCAATAATAAAACATGTCAATAAACACTGCAATACGTTGTATGTCAACTTAAGAAAATTGGTTCACAAAAAAATACGGTATGGGAAGATATTGATGTGCTTGTCCTTGTATGTCCTTGGGTTAATATCTAATTAGGTTACGTGTTCATTCATCACTTATTAATTTACTTCCGTTTCTGTAACGGAGTGTGATAATTAGTACTAGTTTTTTTTCAATTTTGTGTATATTTTCATTCTGGTCACGTTGTTCATTATGAGATTTTGCCGGCGATAAATTAATGATCGTATTTAAGCATTATGTATTCCCGTCAAACACAAGATACGGCCATTGTTTTATGTATATTGGCGGAGCTGGCAATTACTGGTGGCACGATTTTCTCTGTAACCAATAGCCAACAATATTCATTGGAATAGGTCTGACGTAATGCAGGTATCTACTTAACTTACCTATTGCAGATTCAGGCTTTCTTCAAACATCCTTCTAGAATAGTGTTATGTTTTGTTATAATAGTTATAATAATACCTGCTTGGCTATTTTTATAGCGCCATTTTTGTGAAAATATCAACTCATGTGCGCTTAATAAAGTTAGAAAATAACTCAAAAATACCTAAGTACCTACTAAGATTTTTTTTTCAAGATCAAATTATGAGCTATTGTTAAAATCTGCTATGGGAGCGCCAAAACTTTTTTAAGTAGGTACAATTGCAGGCCAATCGTAAAATCAGGCAGATCATGATGCGCTTCAGGCACTTCACGAGCTGCCGCCAGGAGCTTCACAATGTGGCTAGGCGCATCATGATCTGCCTGATTTTACTATCGGCCTACGATATATACATCAGTGGCGGTTCGTGAGTATTCAGTGAGCTGGAGTGCTGAAATTGAAAAATACGACGTTATTGATGTTTGTTGTAGCTGAAAATGTTTTTTTTTTTTTTAAATTTCATATTTTGCATGAAGATTCCCCAGGATTCTTTCAGATTGCATCCACATACCGAAAGTTCTTCAAACAAAATGATGTTGTCGTAGCTTTAAAAGGATTTTATTTTTTATCAAAATTTCAACTTTTGGTATGAAGATCTTTCGGTATGTGGATGCGGCGCAATCTGAAAGAATCCTGGGGAATTTTCATACAAAATATGAAATTTTAAAAAAAAACGTTTTCATCTACAACAAACATCAATAACGTCCTATTTTTCAATTTTAGCACTCTAGCTCACTGAACGGAGCGCCACTGATATACACATAAAATCTCACTGAAGAGGTAAAACGATAGGTAATTAAGTTTATAGGTCCATGTTATATTATATTCATGTTATGTTATATTATATTCGTCAGATATGGTCGATGCCTGTGTAGGGCCTAACACCCGTATTCAGAGTCGATCCTTAAAAGTTGTCCAAGTCAAGTGTCGGCCTTACCTTAGCAAAGGTAAGTAACGTCCCCGGGCGGCTTTTATACATCTAAAGTCATCCCGTCATAAGGTTTATTTTAGGTTAACATCATGTTTTCAAAATAAGTATGCATTCTTTCATTCTTTGTCGATTTCAAATCAGTACAGACATAATGTAAATAACAAGTTTCATCATAGCTGCATCACAAAATGCAATATTTTCGTTTCACAAAAGTAGAACAGAATTTTACAATAGATATCTACTAAAAAGACGCATTTACCTGATAATTACCAGTAGCGTAGAATCTCAGCGCGATAGCTACCTGAATGACAGGAGGTATGGGCAAGCATCTATTATTTACTAAAGTGTAATTTGGAAATAATAGAGGAATTAATAAATGCATTACAGTTGTTTTCTCCAACCGATATCGCTCCTTAAATTGGCGGTCACTTGGCAAGTTAAAGGTACCTATCCCACCAACCTCGAGTTTTGACAGCTATAAGTCAAAGTAAGCAAGAATGCGCGTGCGCAGTGTCGTAGAGACGTCGTAGAGACGTCGTAGAGACGTCGTAGAGACGTCAGTTTCTGAATACAAAAAATGTGCCGAATGTGGCCGCATATGCTTGAAATATGGTCACCCGGATGACAATGAGCACTCGGAAGGTAGCTTCCTTACTATGTGACTTCACACCGACCTTAGGTGTGTCTCTGAATACAAAACGGTGTTTCTTAAAGGAAAGGAAGGCTCCTTGAACTAAAGGATCGACTCTGAATACGGGTGTAAGAGTCGAAAGGCCTTGTAAATTGGCGACGTCAGTTTTCTTTCTATATGGTATAAATACGTCACACTTCTAGAGATTTTCTGTTCAGTGTTAAATAACAAGAAGGTATTATTTCGCAAAAGTTCTAAGTTAATACCTATCGATCATAATGGCTTAGATTATTATTAAAACTTTTAAGTGGGTTTTGTACGAAAACAAAGTTTTTTTTTCAATAAACTTATTCTTGAAAGTAACGGAAAGCATAATAATTAATAACTACGTATTTGATACCAATTAGGTATATTTTTAATTAACAATAATTATTTCCGCCACACTCGAGCGCGTAGATTATTTTTCGGAAACAATAGATAGATACTTAAGAACTTTGAGAAATAAATTATTATAACCCGACATGCAGAGCTTTAAATTTTTGTTGAATTATTATTAATTAGTAAAAATCCACTTGAATAACGTCAAAATTATTCTTTCACACTAAAGAAAAATATTTTAGTGGATTCTCCTTATTTTCGTCCAATCTATTTTTACAATGTTTTTTATTAAGTTATTAAAATCATAATTATATGATTGTAGGTAAGTAGGTACTATATTTTTATTTTATTTTTAAAGTTATGTAAATACCTACCTAAATAGTCAAAATTCATTTTATTTTGTTAAACATAAAAAAATTAACTCTTGACATAAAAATCTGTGTTCGAGCATTTTACCAAAACCTTTTAGGTCACAGTAGGAGGTTTTGATTTTACACGAACAACGTGTTGCTGTGGTGGTATAAACACATTGGTATAATTCGCCCAGTTTCTTTATATGTAGGCAGTAGAGCATGATAATCTAAATATTATTTTTAAATTATTTTACACCATGGAATATCATTGTATCATAAATATGCTTATGTATATTGTATTCTACAATACCATTATTAATTATTATAATCGGTTCCTACTTAAATGTATCCTTATACGGAAGTTCTTATGACGTGTTTTGAGTTGTTGTGATCGATTATTTTTTTCTTGAAGCACGCAGCTTGTTGCTCATTTAAAATTAATTCATTTTTCTTACATCTTAAGCCAAGAGTCTAAAATAATCTGCGATAATATTACCAAAGTATTTTATTTTGTGACGCAACTTTGGAATTTGCTTCAGGATTTCCGTTTCACCAGACTATTTTAAATAATTTTCCTTGTATTTTAGTGTCATGCTGGTTTGCTTTGTTTCATGTATTGCTTTATATTTATTACCTGAAATTAAAGATAAAAATCACTATTACAAAAAATGTATAATATAAAATAATAAAATAAGTACCTACACGTCACACACAATCCCATTATAAAACACACATCATTCATTATACACAATCATAACTCATTTCATAATATATGTCGATTTAAAAAAAATCATTACTGACTTTACATAGATCTATCTTCTATCTATCTATCTATCTATATAAATAAAAATGAATCGCTGAAATGTATGTACGCGCATAACTTCCGAACGACTGCACCAAATTGGATAATTCTTTTTTTTGGTTTTCGTTACTGTCATGACAAGGTTTGTATAAAAGAAGCGGTGATGAAATTTGTATAAAAAAATTGCAATAGGTGGCACGCGAGCTGTATGACTACTGAATTACCGGGATCGAATGTATAGAACGCGGGAGGGGGGCGTGGAACTCGAGGGGGTGGTTCGCGGGGCGGGGGAAGCGGGAGAGGGGAGTGGGGAGAGGGAAGGCGGAGTGGGAACGCGTGAGGGGAAGGGGATGCGGGAGAGGAAGGCGATGCAGAAGGGGAATGGGACGAATGGGAAAGGACACGCAGGGAGAAACAATTTCTTTGTTAAGTGGCTTAGCAACTCGCTAGTACTTTATAAAAATTTATTACATCATCTTATTGAATTTTATGTTATGAAATGTGGGCCTCAGCACGAGGCCAACGTTATTAAATTACATTGTAAAATGTAAATTATTATACCAAATAAATAGATTTTTATTTTTTCTATTTATTTATCTATTTAGTATGTTTACAATTGGTTTTTAGATGCCTGTCTCACTGGGATATACCTGTGTATACCTTGAATTTCGTCAAAAGCACAATATAATACGACAAATCGTTATAAAGATTTTCAGTGTTGGTGTGCAGAAAATTAAACTTCGGTATATTGTGCTACTTTCATGTACAAACAATACAACATTTTGCAAGTTGGATAAGAGACCCCATTCATTCGTTGAGAGTTTGAGACGAGGCGTGATTCGACTCCCGTCCCAAGACATTGACCCTGATTTGAGAACATCCATTTAAATTCGTCGCTATAATTATAATTAGGTACTTGGCGTTCCTTTCTCGTCGCGTACGTATCGACTGACCAACACCAACCTGAGACTTGCCCGGAAGAAATTAACCATAAGATTTGTTTTGAATTGCAATAATCGTTTCAATAATAATTCTGACATATAATATAATATAATATAATCATCCATTTAGAGTCCAGATTTAATAATGGTTGTTGAACCTGCGAAAGTTACTAGCTAAACGCTGTAACAATTACTAATCTTCGAATATAATTGTTCAGGCACATGCCTGATATACAGGAGGAAAGTACAATCGAAAATAAAATTGCAAATTTTTGCGTGGCTGTATCCATACGCTGAATATGCTCATGATCGCTTTGTTCGTGCCTCTCTGCCTGACCAACCCAACAGTGTGTTATTTTTGTTAACCTCATTTGGTCGATCCCCACACATCTTCTTTTGGATTAGGTTAGGTTAGATTTAAACATTTAAAGGGACATGCTAATGCAATTTAAAGGGACATTCTAATGAGCATGGCGAAACAGTGACACAAACATGTAAGTACAGTATTTTTTTGCCGATATTTTTTTGAAGTGAAAACTTCTTTAGCGCCATTGTGATTTGAAACTCGATGAAACGAAAAATAGCGACACTAAAAAGAGGCAACCGATTATATCTACAGGGTTTAGCCTGCGAGAGAATGATATAGTATAATTGGTCTCCTATATGTGCAGTGTTTCGTAACTTCCTGTCTACTTTAGTTTTCTGGAGGTTTCGCTTCTACCGCGTGTGAATTGCACACTCTGATTTATTAAAATATTATTTTCGATTTTCTGACGGTCTGTGTAACAGTAAAGTCTCGATATCAATATTTGGCTAACACCTACAGACTACAGACAAGAGAAAAGATTTCGTATCCTGGTAACGGTAAGAGGTACCTACTCTCAATTATTTAAAATCGTTTCGTATTGTTGATGAGGATGAGTGATGACGATGACCCGTATTGCGTATGGCGCAATACCGGTGATGAGTACCTGCCCTTTCTAATGATTTTCGGTAATATCTCATATAATTAGTCCATAATGCCATCCGTAATTTTGGAGTAACAACGACTAATGACCGGTCCGAATGGTATTTACAGTTTGATCGTACCTTGTGTGCCTCTTGCTTTAAATGTTGCCGAAGGTGTGAAATTTTATGGTATTCTCATTCACTTTTATAGTTACTTTATAAACTTAATATTTCGGCATAAAATCTTATGGAATCCTCAAGAGGCATTAATCACATTTTTGGGGGTTTTAACTTAATGACAGTAGTATTTAATTTTAGTATTTTTATTTCGATGTAAAAATAGTAAGTAGAGACAAATTAATCTAAAAATATAACCATTATAACACGGTGTAAACGATTTCGTTGTTAGTTTTTGGGATGTTATGCCTTGTTGCGCTACCTCTTTCTATGGCTATAGAAGGAGGTAGCGCAACACAGCATAACAACCCAAAAACTAACAACGAAAATGCTTTTGGCCGTGAAAATCTAAAAACTTATCCGGTGTAAACGAGGTTGCCTAATTATTTAACAAACACTCAAGTAAGCGTGTAGTTATATCAATGGGGTAAGATAGAAAAAAATATAATTAAAATAAAAAGGATTTTTTTAAGGAGAATCCTAAATACACGAAGAATTATTAGAACTTTTTTACAGAACGTGTTTCAACCTTTTTAAAGAGCAAATTTCTCCTCAAAAATTACAAAAAAATATATAAAAGACCCCTGGTGTAAAGGTATCTACAATGAGAATACATAAAGAAAAAGTACCTACAATAATAAAAATTTACAGAAATTAATTTGTTCATTTAAAGAGTAAAAAAATAATAACAGTTAAAAATAATATGAGAGATAGCTAAGTCAAAAAAGAATGCATAAGGCATATTTTTTATCTTAGTCATTATCGAGGCTTTTTATAGGCCATTATCGCTTCTGAATGTTTTAATGTGAATACCGCACAAGCGTCCCAACTGCCTGATGCCAGTGAGACTACGACATCCCGAATTAGGGTAATTTATGAGGCTGAAGGTAGTGTTAGGAGAAGGTGATGGGGAAAGGAAAGTGGGGAAGTACATGGCTATTCAAAGCTGGTCACCAAACTCGGCTAAAATTTTTCAAGCAACTTTTCAATTCTGAATGGTGGTCTTACACCAGGGCGATATTACTATTTATTATTTTAAATTAATAAATTGTGAAATAACATAAATTAATCAAATAATTTACTTGCGTATGCCGAGATTTGATACCGCGACCTCCGGATTACTAGTCGAGAGCCTTATCCCTCGACCACGGAGGCCTTGTCCCACACAACTTTGTTATTTTTGCCTCATTGGTTTTAACTTTATACTAACTAACATTTTTTTAATTGTCTATCATTTTTTAAAAGGTGTCTATCTTTACGTATGTAAGAAATCACTTATATACATGATCTAAAAAAGTTAAACATCCTTGATGAGTACTAGATACATCTAATATAATAGATTAACCCCCTTGCTGATAAACCATCAGTTATGATACGTTGATTGTTATTCAGTAGTTTAAAATTTTAAATATCAGTAAGATCAGTGTAACTTATTAGTAAGTTTATTAGTAAGACCAGTGTTACTTAAGATTGTGTGTTTTAGTTTATGAACGGTAAATTTGCCGGTAAACATACATATTTAAATATATTAAGGCATTTGGTTTAGTACATACTTATTAGTCCGAAATTAAGAGAAAGAGCATTGATACATACCAAAAAGAAGTGCTAATTCGTGTTAACACAAAATTCACCTTAAAAATTCTCATTCTGAATGTTCGCGTTACATGAGTCGTATTTAGTGCCAAATTTATTAAACCAATAATGGCCGCCCATTACACTGTTCTGTACACTGTGCAATAAATCACAAAAAACGATTTTCGGCCTTGATTTTGATTCAGTATCCGCAGTTCTCTTCATTTTCCTCTCGGTCCATTGGTTGGATGAAATGTTTTCTATGTTTGGCCTCCTCCCCCTTCTCTTCCCCACTAATATTTCCGTTCCAAATGTTTCAACCCTTCTGGGTAAACGAATGAGGCAAGTTGTATGTTATTATGAAACCCTAAAACCCAACAGCGCAAATCTATTTAAAAGTTTTGAATAGCTTTGGGAGAAATAATATTTTAGGTCCAGACTCCAGACGGTAACTTGACTCGGAACTAGAATTCATATGCCCGAATGCCCCCCTTATGCGAGCTAAAAGCGTAAACTATAATATTATAATAACGGGAAACCAGTCATGGATGAGAAGGAATCTAGAATGGTTTCATTGAGGATTTATAACCCATTAAGATTTCCTTCGGATGACAAGTTATAAAAACACAATGATTGGTCGTTGGATGTTAGATGTAGAATTTGGCAAGTTATTTTATTGTCTATAAAAATACTGTTGATATTCTACGTAAGCTTACGTATCTACGGCAGCGCGTCCCTTTTTAAATTTGGATTTGAGGTCAAAATACTTGACCAAACTGAAAAATCATATAATATATATAATTAAACACTATATTTAAACACCATGTTAGACGTTGTAAATCATTTACATAGAAGACAAATAAACCATATTTAAATAACTTTAGTCCGCCTCGGCACAGGACCCCCTAGTGAGGAGGACTAAGAAATACAATATTTTATACTTAATTTCACCATTATATTTTGTATGTAACAATTATTTTATATAGTCGCTAAAATAAATAAAAATCTAGATAATAATTTATAGATGTAATATATTATGAACGCAAGAGTTGTAGAAATACATTTCATTGCAGATTCATGGCAGAATCACGGCCAGAAACACATGGCACGATCAAGTAAATCAAATACGCGATGTATGCTAGGGGTGTTTCATCATTTCTACCATTTCTGCGGAGAATTTACGATGTCCTGTTCATTATTGGGGATCAAAAATCTCGGGCGCTTATTTTACCAGACAATTCCAGCCTCAAAAATATTGCACATGTTCGCTTTTTCTTGCTGCCATTCATTGGCTAGAGACTGGATAAATAGCGATAGCTTTACTCCACACTGCAGGGCATTATGGAAGTGCTAAAACTTTATAATTGTTTTATTTTCTGCAAAATTGTTGCTGGCTTGAACATTTAGATACTATAAACAGGTAAAATAACTCCTTTGTCTTGTTATCGGCAACCTGTCAAACCACCTCACAATCACCATTTCTTACACTACTATTGGTGTTTTGCAGGTTGCCATACTTAATTTAACCAAATTATTATTTAGTTCATTATTTAGTACCCACACTGCCAACTGCCGATTCGCCATTTCGTAGGTATGCACTTCCACACTACCTACTATAACATACACGAGTATTACAAGTATCGGAGCGTGACGGTGACTGCCCGCAGGAATATTCGCGGCTCGGGCATTTATAGGCGGATATAATAATACGAGTAATATGCTGTTTTGGAAACCATGGACTCTGGGTTCGCATACCGCACGAGGAATATAACCGAACGCACGCCGTGGAAGGCTAGCTTTACACTCAACTAAAATTTACGACTTACGATGTCGTTTACATTACAATTTTTTTATAAGATACTTAAGCCTCCGCTACCCGAATTTCTACCGATTTCTTACATATCTCCCTTAAACATTTGTTTAGCTCTTAAAAAAATATATGTTATTTTTGAAGATAATCTCTAGACGCGTTCCATGCCGAAACGCAAATCATATAAAATTCCCTCGATAGTAAAAAATCGCAAAGTCTGCTCCGAAAATTTAATTTAAACAAGTTTGTTTCAGTTATTTTACAAGTTATAGTTGTGAAAAAATTCACAATGTTTCTTTAAATGATACTTAAGATACGTTCCACGAGATTTTAGCTTTATTCTGAACGAGTCGTTTTTTATTAAACATTTTCGCAATTTTCACATCGATTTTATCGCTTCAAATATTAGTGCGCTCCTCTAACATTTGTAATTTCATATCTCTCCTTCTTCTTCTTTTTGAGCTCGGATGCGGAGCCTTAAGTAGATGATTTACGGAAAAAAACTATAAAGGCAGCCTGAAGTGTAATGATATAATAGGGTACCTACGCGACAAACATCTCCCAACTCTGCAAATTCCACTTCTATTCCCTACATTCTCTTCGTCTCTCCAAAACAATATAATTAGGAACTTCATAATTGGGTGACCTAAGTGACAGCAGAGTTAGTTCTTCGGCTCTGGATCCAGACCTCGCGAGTTCAAAACCCAAGATTTGTTTATTTTTTTCTCATATAATTAAAATGAAATGGAAGTTTTTTGCACTTGTCCCAGCGTAGACGATGTTGTCATTATCGCCCTGATGAGAGACCATCATTCTAAATCGGATACTTGCTTGAAATGGCTTTAGCAATATTAGTGACCAGATCTATTGAGGTGCTTCCTGTGCACTTTCCCTTCCACCACATTTTAATTCCACGAGCTCCGCGCAGTAAGGACCGTTTTCACAAACACAAAGAATGTTTCTCAGTATTTACAATTTCCATAACGGGTGATTTATTAACATAAAATTTTCATTTGAAATATGGTCGCTGCCAGATCTGGGTGTTCTGGTGCCGATTGTTAAGTTTGATGAACCTTGCATAAATGGCTTTCAAACTGTGGTTAAAACATTATTAAACGTAAATTAATTATTGTCATTGAACACCAAAAGAATAAAGCTTAGCTAGAATAGCTTGCTTGCACCTATCAGAAATCAGCCATACCAAATACAAAAAATAATATCAGTACAATGTACATACGTAAACAGACACTGATTATTCGCTAATGCTCTCGTTGTAATTTAATAATTTAGGCAGTAACAACGTGCACCAACTAAATATAGGTAGGTAGGTACTCGTTAGTGTTAGTATGTGATTATATTCCTTTCAATTATTTCGAACGAATTCGTTTCATAACATTGTTTCATATTTATTATTCACTGAAAATTTCTACATCGAGATTGTTGTGTGATTGATTACTGTTATTAAAAAATATTTATTATGACTTTATATTACCTGTACAGTATATTTTGACAATTATTTGAACTTTAATCAGCCAATAATGTATACCTTGCAGTATAATGGTTACAATAATTGTGGTTTATTTACTTACCTTTTTATTGATTGCATCGATTATCCAATTACTTGGTATCCAATCAATAATACCCACTAAAATCTTCAAATAATGCATGCACAATATTAATAATTAATTATGCGTCTTTATTATTGTAGGTTGCCAACCAAATTCAGTAACTCTTTGGTGGAAAATTAAATAAAATAAAAATATTAATCTTTGTAAATATTTACCTTTAGCTTCTTTGTAGTGATTTTAACCTCTCGGGCTAACTTATTCGCTTTTGGGAACAACTCATGTAGGTCTCATAAAAGTCACGATGACAACGCTTTATATTCATTAATTATAATACGAAACCAAAGTTTCCGAAAGCAATTTGAAAAAAAAAATGAAACTTTGTGATGTTTTTTTATTAATTATTTTCTCATGAAACGACAAAAAAATAAAGTGGCGGTAACGTTTATGATACATTTATTAAATAAAATATGTATGTGTGTGTTTTTTTTCCTTTTTTTAAGTAATTTTTATTAATATTTTATTTTCACTAATGTTATTTTAAATTTAAAAAAAAAAATATTATTTTTAATTATAAAATTTGAAAGTGTATTTCATCACCTTTCAAAAACAGTTTTTAATTTTTGGATACGTTCAGAAATATTCCATTTATTTGAATTTTATTGCAAAGCGAAAATATTTACCACCTGGTAAAAATATGTCAGGGGGGTTAAAGCCAACTGAAATAGTGGAGCCTTCATTAGGGCAGTATAGTATATGGTATAACAATAAAATTACAGAAAATAAATAGCATTTGAAAGATATTAAAATAAAGTACCTACTCGTGTAAAAAAACATGTTTAGTATGCTAATCTATATGTATATTGTTATCACCGGTTAAGTACATTCCCTGTAATAGACATTAAAATCAATTATAAATAGCACACCACGACCAGCTTGTATGAATTTCTGTTTATCAAATAAAATTTTCCACAAAGTTCAAGTGCGTATAGAAAAAATCTGACAATAGAATACAACACGTTTTGATATGTAAATAAGAAGGTAACAAGTAATTAGTGGTTGGGTAATGCCGTAATTTCAACAAGGTATTCACCTCCCGCCAACATCTGCGGTGTCATGTTAACTGCACATAAAGGGCGATTATAGGGGGCGAGGGCGAGGGCGAGGGCTGTTTGCCAGGGGCCAGGGCTGCCTTCAATTATCATTATTATGATTGTTTTACCATTTTAATATTTTATGGGGTTGCCAGCATTTATGTCATTGGTTGTCAGTATTGGAAACGAAATGCTTTTCAGAATAAAATAATAATTGTTCGAGTTGTTTTATTATTGATTGGTGTTTCGTGACTTAAGTTGAAACTCGATAATTTTTTTTGTTATTTGCACATAATACATAGGTACTAAGTTAATACCAAAAAGCTACAAATAAATAATACATGTAAGATTATAGAAATTTTCGTACAAAGGTACTAATACCTATTATCGCTTATGTAATTCAAAAGAACCACGTGTGCGAAAGTCGCGATTTTGAGTAAAAAATGTAGAAATATCCGTGAATTCAACGGCTTTGTTGTGTAAAAATACCGTATCTGCCATTTATCTAATTTCACCGTTCTTGTATGACACGTTTCTTTGCAATTATTTTTTTTTATACAAATTTAATATATTTTTAATGTAAAAAAATATATATTTAAAAAAATATATTTTATACTGATTACAGAAAAAAAATCTGTATATTGCAGATTGATTTTTGAAATATATTTGAAAATTTATAAAATATTTCAGACCCCGTTTTATCAAAACATGATAAATGCAGGTATATTTCTTTTAAATTGCATAAGCGTTAGGTATCTGTAGTAATCTGAAATGGTTATTACCTACACTTATTACTACCCTTTTTTTATTATTTCCAACGAAACACAATTTACTTAAATAAGTAATTTAGGCAATTTATCGGTAGTCCCGCGAAGCCGCCACATGGCTGCTTGTCTACAGGTTCTACCTCAATATACACCTTGATTTGCAAAAATGTTGTTCGATGCCAAAAGTTCAGCAATTTTGAAGAGCGTTTTATATTGATTAATTTTATTCTGGGAATTTAATTAATTTTTACTTTATTTAAGGATGTCGTTTACGTAATATTTTCATAACATTTATATTCTCATATCTGTAGGAAGTTAAATATGTACCTACTATGTATATGACTTGTAATCTATTTTATAATAATTTATTTATAACATAAATAAATAAGTTGCTGTGCCAACAAGCTACTTAAAGTTAAAAAAACCTGTTCCCGTTTGCAAAACCTGACAGCCTAAGCAATCAATAAAATAATAATAAATCATGCTACGTGAAAATAATTATCCATGTCTCCAGGTTGATTTTCCAGTTTATCATTTTTATCTGTCCACAGTGCATTGTGAAACGGTAATTCATTGGGTTTTTGATGTTTGAAAATCGATCTTGAATTGGTCTTTAATAATCGAGCATCATCGAATTGAAATTTGGAACTGCAACCATGCATAGGGACGAAAAGGTTATCTTCGCCTGCCAATGTTCGAATCGATGACCCTGAAGGGAGGTTTTCATGCCTCAGTGGGCAGTGCCGGCAGGTGGACTTGTCTGTAGTCTGTACTGAGACAGGAGTATAGGCGGCGGAGAAGTTACCTACCTACAGTCTGCGAATAAAATTGTACAAAAATGGAGGGCGCTGCGATTGTTTATGTTTTCAAGAAACAAGATAAAGATGGTTCAAAGGAAAAAATATTGTAACTTAAAAACACTATGGCGGTGTTCAGGAATTCTACATCAAGCAAATTTAATATTTGATAATAAATTATTATGTTTTTTTTATTTAGTTTTTATTTTTAATACTTAGCGAGATAATTGCATTGACAAGTCGTTTATTTAATTATTTAAATAAAGGAGCCATTTAAGAAAATAAAAATTGAACTGTGTGTAAAGTCCTTCCGTCAGATTCGGAAGTCAATGATAAGCTCGCATTTAAATCCTACTTTGATTTGTTCTAAAATCGGTTTTGCCACTAAATTATAGATCCATTTTATAAAATTTCTAGAATTAGTTGCCAGACTGAATAGTAGGCAGTAGGTACGGGTGGACTGCAGGAGGGTGCCACGCCCGCGTCCTAGCTCCGCACGTGGACGGACTTGCCCCCGGGGTGGCGTGTTTGTGCAATTATTCTGAACATTGAACTTGGTTTTTTTTTCAGTGTCTATTAGGAAATTACTCTGAAAACACGTCATCGTGTGACGTGCAACGAAAACGTCGTACCGTGTTTTTGTTTGTTTTTTTGTTGCGCTTAGCGTTATAATAATACGTACCTACCCATCAATGTAGTTACTACCTATGTAGTTATCCGTTAACACGAGTTTCAAAAATCTTTTTTTCTTTTTGGAAAATATTCCCCGGTTACGAATAACCTGACAATAGAAAATGTCTTATACTTTCACAGCTTATGAATTTTTCAAAGCTCAATAGTTCATAATGGAAATAACGTTGCGATTGGAAAATCATTTTGAGCGTTGGCCTGGGTATTCCATAGAGTCTATAGCCCCATGAGATGTCTAAAATCAATATAACAAACATTACTTACCAGCACTTTGATGAGCAATCCAAAATTTTATCTTACATTTGAGAATAGAAGATTTTAGTTTTGATGAGTTTTATTCACAATGTATATTTTTTACTTAATTCTATTTATTTTTTACACGATTCGACATATAACGAACTAGTGTTGCACTATCGTTCTTAAAAGTAACTTAACAATTATGCAAGTACAGAAATGATTAAATATTATTAGGTGGGGGTAGTGGGAGGAGACAAAAAACCAGGAAACATGGTCAACAAAGGTGACATACAGGGTGGTATTATTTTGTCTACAAATTTTGAAGTAAAAACGCTAGTAAATTACACGGATGTGTCGAAACCGGTAGCAAATAAATAAAATTAAGTAACAAATGCATACTGTGAATAAAACTCTTCGAAACAAAATGCCTGGAAATTGTTACATATTTAATGCCCAAGACATAAAGGAAAAAAGATTTTATTATTCCCTACGCATTACATTAGAGTCCTAGTAAGGACCTGAATAATTCAACAGTGACCATTGACCATGTTGATTTCATCACTATCCAAACATAAATAAGACCCTTCATTGTATTTTGAGCTACGATAATAAGATAAATTTTCTATCCTAACAATTTTAATGTAAGATTTTGTTTTATATACCAGGTTTTTATAAACAACCGTCTTGCATATTTGGGTAAAATCTACTTGAAATGAAGGTAATGTGGAAACATAGGCACGCTTGTTTGATAAATGGAACATACATAAATATTTGTAGGGCGGATGTTTACAATATAAAATGATTTTGGTAGGTGGAGGCACCTGGCATCAGGAAACATGATATTGTCCAAAAAGCCGGACACTTGGAAGGCGAAATATTAATTTAGGAAGCTTTTGAGTCCAATAGATAATGTAAGATAATATAAATAATACTTCATCAATATTATATTTGCGTATTTGGTTTTGATTGGAATTTAACTGGGTTAAATTCTTAGATGCGACCGCATCTTTTGCTGATTTTTCTTTTTCAAATTTACCTTTGATGTTTAATGTTTTTGACATAGACGTAATTCATAAGTATGAGTCGCTTATGTTTATGTCAAAAAAAAACATAATGTAGAGAATATTTTATTATTATGTTGGAACCTACTAAAGCTATTCTTTTATTATAATAATTATGTTTTATGAGAAAACCCAGATATAAACAGTAATTCAAAAATATTGTCTGGAAAATTCGCCTGCATCCTAACCATATCTTCTTCATTATAATAAAGAAGAAAATCTGTTTGTCACGAAATGTGCACAACTTTTTCTGTATATAACTATTTGTGGGCCAAAATACTCCAAGTTCACAATGTAATTTCCGTATTGAGCTATGGAGCTTTGAATATAGTAACTGTAAAAAAAAACTAAAATACGACTTTTTAATTCATGTTTGAAACTCAGGCGGAACCGAATAGTATATATAGGTACAACTAGATCTAGTAAGTAGTGAAGTTTTCATTTGACGATATTTTTCGATAATAAAATAATAGTTTTACTGTGTTCTAGACATGTTCTAGGCAAGATAAGTTTAGTGAGCATACTTTTTTAGAAATATATATATATATATATATATTGATATCGAAATTAAGATACCATCTAGACTAGATATCCCACAAGGAATTTAGATTACACTTGATAATGGTACCATCTTATCTAATATTATTTATTACATCAACTAGATTTTAAATGTATTATGTTATGATATAAGGAATCTATTGAGACATCTGTACGTTTTATAAGTCATGTTATAGAATTTTTCTTGTCAAAAACTTTCTCGTGATACTCAAACATTCATTATGCATGCATTGATATCATATTGGGCGGTTAAAAGTTCAAGGGAATAGAGTTGTTTCGTGATCGACTTATTTCTAGGCTTTGTACCGAGGTCCAAATTCGGTTCAGACGCCATTCAGAACCTCATGTATTATTTTTTGTATTATTCAAATTTGATCAAAGCGTACACATGTTTTCTCTTTCTCGCTAATAAATACTGTTATTAGGCCAAGTAAGACAAAATGTTGTTTCTCAGTTACGCTTCGTAGGGACATCGCTATTGGAAATGTATCCATATATGCACCAATACATACAATCCTAAGTTTGTGTTGGTCACCTCAACTAGACTACTATTTGAATGAAAAATCGCGCCATTTTTATCAACACATTCCTAATTGAAAGTAAATAAAACTTTTTTCATGTTTGAAATTAATTAAGGTTGGTGGAAATTGCTCTGCGGCTTTCTAAACCCCTCATTGAAAAATCAACTCTACACAAAAAAAATATTGTAATTTGGAAGGTAGGTACCTAAATAAAGTAACAAACAAACAGACGGCACGCTGTCTATTTCCGTAATTACCGAAAATCTGATTAAACGTGTTACGGATGGTCGCAATTTGACTAAAAGCGAGCGGTTGTGGTCCAAATTACGCCTTCCAAAAAAGCCGTTAAAAAGCGTGCGCAGTTATATCCGTAACCGATGGAATGTCTCGACAATGTGGATTGTTCGGGCGAAGCGAGTCTCACTTAAAATAGACATCAATGCTCCTTTATTAGTAAGCCAGAGTGCACAGATGTTCACCGTAAGTTCACTGCAGCCCAGTAGTCGCTCTTTCATTGTAAACTAACTTGCATCACTGATAATAGTGATAAGTACCTAACTAAATGCTTTTTACACTTAAACTCTCAACTCTTATTCGCTTATCTATGACGGTGTTTATCAATATAAGAGCTCATGCATCTTGCATACGGTGGTTAGGACAGAAGTAGTGTTGAACTATTACATTATCTAGAAACAACACGCTACGCTGTCAGAACCTTGAATTTTTCAACATCATTAATATATTTTCTAATAATGTTCCTACCGCGTTAATGACTAAGACTTGAAAGTTGTTTTGACGATTTACTAATGTAGGCATGCAATAATCTTTTAAACCTAACCTTTTATAACGATTACGCTACTACCAATAATAACACAATGTTACCTCAATACTCAATACCCTAACGCTTGAGTAATTTCAAATATTTTTATTTCATTTAGTAGGTAGGTGCCTACTATGAAAAAAGGATTGCATTAAAACGCTCGTTTTATATTTATTTAGGGTCACAAGCGCGATGTTATCGTCCTGTGAAGTGCCTGAAAGTGTAGTTGGGCACCTACCTGAAAATATAGTGGACATTTGGTATAATCGTATTGAGCTGTGCTCACTGAGCTGAATACTATCGTTTTATTTGACATCGCATAATCGCGTTTCCCGCATGCACTTTTCAATTTATAATAATCGGACCGCTGTTAAGTGCACCCCGCTCTCCTCTTCCACCCTAACCCCGCTTCCAACTTCTGGAACTATAGGATATATATTTATATACAGGTACACATCTATCGTACTCACGCCCCGCAATATCCTTGTGGTGAAGTAATGATCTGTCGAGGTACTCTGTACAGGATATCTGTCAAACTTCTATATAACACACTTTAGATCAAGGGGCGGGGGACCATGGTTTTGCAGGTAAAACTAAAAATGTCAATACAGAAACCAAATAATCAATTAGCACAGAAAATTTGTCAAATAAGAGTGGATAATTAAAATAATACTTTTAACACAATAAATTTTTCATTCGTTTATTTTGTTTTCTTTTAGTTTTTTCAGGTTTTATGGAATGTCAATCGATTGTACGCAGGTCATAGATAATAATTATGTAGGTATGTTACAATTATTTCAATAGCAATTAGTAAGGTTTCCATCACTTTTTTAAACAGGTAAATCGAATATATTTGTCGGAATAACAAATGTATGAATGATTTTTGAAGTGAGAACTGCGTTAGCACCGTTGTGATTTGAATCTCGATAAAACGAAAAAGCGATACTAAAAAAAGACAAACACATACATCTATAGGATTTGGCCTTCGAGAGAATGAGATAGAATGATCAGTCTTCTCTTTGTGCTGTGCTTCGTAACTTCCCCACTTTTTAATACTTTAGTTTTCTGAAGGGTTCACTTCTACCGCGTGTGAACTGCACACTTGTATTTTTTCTTATTTATGTGGGTTTCGCACAAGGGACCAAACCGTCTAGACCAGAGAGACTATGTCATCCTCAATTGGGATATGTTGTGAGGCTGAAGATAGTAGAAGGAGATAGGAAAGAGGAAAGTTGGCCGTGAAAATCTCAAATCGTAACTGAATCAAGGATTTTTTTGTTAGGACTGTGAATCAGAAGTGTAATCGCGATCTCTGCCTTACTCTTCGAAGAAATTCCGTGATAGTTATGTTTTATATCAACTACTATCGGTGTTGTTATTAGTCATAACTGCATAAAGGTGTTATAAATGCAATTTTTACTTGCAATTAATTTTAACCACATCCGAGGTAAATAACATTATGTTTATTAAATTTATATTCCTTCTTTATAAATACTTATTCAACCTTGTAAACCTCCGGGTTGAAATGAAACTAATATAAATTTAATACATTTTTATTATTCATTAATAAAATCGGAAGCATTGAATTTTGTAAAATGCTTGTAGTGCTTGTGGGGGTTTGAATTTTTATGGTAAAAATACCTACTCCTCAATTGACTAGGGCTACGAACTGTCAGATGCGAGAGATTACTAATTGCCATGCTTTTAATACAGATTTATTTTAAATTGCTGCCCCTACTCTACTATCTTCCAATGCGAAACCATTTAATCATCATACATTCCTTCCTAATTTAGGCCCCGTCTAAATGGTCGATAAAAATGTAAATTTGCGATTATTTTCAATTCGAATATTTGCATTCCTAATGGACGGGAATGGAGACTAATGGAGTGTGGCTCGGTCTATGAAATTTCAGCAAGAAAGATTGCCATCCCATTTCGCATCATCACCAACCATCATTAATTCATCGCTGCGGGTTTCAAATGCTTTCCTCTTCCGATTGCAACGACATCACATTTTCACTGATGCTTTATGGCAGGGGACGGCAGACCGCGGCTCGCGAGCTGCGTGCGACTATTGTATAGTCGTTTGTTGATCTTCAGATATCAACTCCAATTTCACCTTACTCGACGAAGCCGCCAAACCAACCTTGACATATTTCATGTAGAACTCATTCATACACATGATAATATAAAAGTTATTTGACTGACGATTCAGGTATTTCTGCCTTGAAATCTGTGTTTTTATCATAGAATTAGCCTAACTAGCCACCCCCCAGGATACGGGTTTCTTTTTTCTCAGAAATTCTCTGTCACATTTGACAATTTGGTTCTTCTCACTTGAAAGTCTGCCGACCTCTGCTCTATGCCTATGCACTGTGATTTACTGCTCCGATAATATCAACTCTATTACGTTATATCTACGTTCATTTACGCTAGGCCAGCCTTTGTTCTGGTTACGTTTGTGTAATATACGCATTTGTTTTGGTCCATTGTAATAGAATAATCAGAGAATAGTCATCAATGAGAACAATACTTACTAATAACAACTGTGTAGCTAGTAACGTATTTTTTCTTGATTGTACGGACTGGTTTTAGAACAGCGGTGCACCGCTTTACGGGACCCTCTTTTAATGGAATAAAAACTAAAACATCTTTTTTTATTGGCTGCAAACTTCGATCAATTGCTGCAAACGATGAGGCGCGAATGGAAAAATATCCCAGGAAACATAGGGGAAAATAATCTTCACCTCAAAAAACTTTAAATTGATTATTATTTAATTTTACTTTCTTTTGTACCTAATGCCATTTTCATTTTTGTATTATATTGATGTATTATATAATACTGCGAGAACGGTGCATGTTTTCTCTGCTGAAGGAATTATTTTTTCATAACTCTTACTACATTTTCTTTCTAATTTTGAAAATTCTACCTACTGGAAATTATTTTTTATTTTTTATTACCGCCTAAAGCATCCTACATGTTTTATATTAATATACTATTGTAGGTAATATATATAGAATGTTAAAAAATAAGACAATTGTGTTTTTAAGTTACATTCAGTTCCTCTTGTTTATTTACATGTATAGGGCCTTACTAATAAAATTGATTTAAATTTTACACAGTTGATAAACAACCATTAATGCAGGGCATAATATGATTGTTTATCAGTTTCGTAAAATTTAAAACACCTTATTAGTAAGGAGGTTGTTGTTTGATTATTGTTTTCAAGTTTAATTTGTAGAACTAGAATAAATCGTCTTATTCTTCACATCTCCATAAAAGGACTATAAAGGATCCTACTGAGTTCATTACCTTCGGTCTTAACTATCGACTTGATTCCTACTTTGTTCTATAAAGTGTTGATGTGTGAAGAGCGCCACTTGTGGGGTAGGTGTTAGGTGTGCCTTCTCATTAGCATTCCACGTGTGTTGCCAGTTGCCATCACGTGTAGTAGATTGCCACTCGTTTCCTTTGACCGGTGTCTGCCTGGCTCACATCACAATCCCGACCTCACACCTCAAGGTCTGAACCTGAACCCGATACCAACTCAACACACTTGCTACATCGATAAGCATTTAGATATTTCTTAATTTTATTGTAATTTAATTCTGATAAGCTATTAAATAGTTTCAAAACTTGGTCCATATAGAAATAAATTGTTGATCGCCCTTGAAGTGATTTCTCTCTTAAAAAGCTGCATTTCACCTATAAATTACACAATTATTGGTACATATTATAATTTTTGTTTTGAAGAGTTTTATAACACATTTTACATTTGTTACTTAATTGTATTTATTTGCTATCGGTTTCTGAGTTCTTAAAACTAACGTTAACCACACTGACCCATAAGCTTATTTTCAAACTATCTATGACATTGCCAGACATAGATATGTAATGACTAATGACGTATGAGACGTACCTGACTTTACGTACCGAAAATTATACAAGTACAGAAAATATTGGATATTATTAGGTGAGAGTAGTGAGAATGCTGATTTAAGGGGGGAGGAGAGTAAGGGTTGATATAGCACTTCAAAACAAAATGTCTAGAAATTATTACTAAGTAATGTCCAAGAAATACAAAAAATATATATTATATATATACTTACCTAGGTAGATACATTAATATATTTGATATATAAACTAGATACCTATCGTTATAAATGAACCCCTCACAATGCACGCTACACTAATTTTGTCACCCCTCTTCCTGGCAGACTGGCAAAACTTAAACCCCTCGAATGCATGATTTAAGAGTTTACGAGTAGGAAATAATGTTCCCTGTTTGTTATTGAGTGGACGCGCTATGGGGAAGTGTTCAGTATGTTTAAATGTTCACCAAGTGTCTGTTTAAAACGTCGATAAAACCTATGCTAATTAGAAATGGACAGTCGAGATCCAATGCGATCTGTTGGCTGAGTGAATAAGTTAGCTCTACCGAGAATCCGTACGAGGTTGTCTTGTCTCTTCGAATTCTCTAAGGCGGTTTGTCCATCTCACCGCATGCATTATTCACGATTTGATACTAGATTCTAATAGATAGGACAAGGTAGCTACACCTACCTACTTCACTACCTCATAAAAATATTTGACAGTCATTGAGAGGCGTGCTTTGAATACGCGTGGTCTACGATTTGGAATGTAGGCTAAGGATAAGATTATCGAAAATATCTATAAAATTTTCTACCATTGTGGCACTCAAGTTTGTCGAACAAAGTCGATAAATAATCTAGCCCGACATTTGGACCACATCGTGACATTAAATAAATCAATTGAGCGGACATGCTTTTCCCCGTTTTTAGTCGAGTGAATATTTTCGATATTTTTTCTATGTGATACCGCACAAGAATTCCAATTATCCGAAGCCAATGAAATAATAAAATTTGGATGATTTGTATAGCATTGTTTTTTTATGAAAAATCATCTCAAGGGCGCTGTACAAATTTATGATATATTTCTATAATGCTCTAACTTACTAACCACAGCCTAGAAAACTATTATAACAACTTATAGCTAACAGATTGCATCCACCAGTTCGTCGATCACTAATACAAAATTGTATGTACAATGCGTTTGACCAATGAACGTAGTGCGCGTTAAAATGTAGAAAATATACAGGACTATACTTACCTGGGAGATCACTTGAAATTAACACTGTTTATTTTTTGTTAGAAAAATTTAGTTTTGCACACTATGTACGGTATACATATTCAGCTTAACAACAGGGAAGCAGAAGAGGTTGAATAAAAGTGTTCCTGGCTATTCAGATTTCGTCGTTAAAGCCATTTCGAACAACGTTTATTTTTTTTAATAGTGCGGTCACTCAAAATATCAAGGTTACTGAGAGTAACTTCCAGAAACAGGCTTATATGCCACTATTTAATAAATTAATTAAGCACATACAATAGAAGTAATTTTTAAAAACATAATTTCACTATTATTTTCTCCGACCGGACTGGTTTCGGACAATCAAGTCTGTCTTCATATTGGTAGATATATTGCTTGTTTAAAAAAAAACATTTTATTAAAGGTACTTTATTAATATGACGGAGTTCCACGTATTAATAGTATTGATAGTTGTAAAATGTCATTATTTTAATAAAATTATATGTGAAATAACAAATACTTAGCCCACGTACATTAAATAAAATTTTACCTGCCTTTGTCGCGTCGGGGTCGATCCAGGTATTAATTCAAAAACATTTTCATAATTTAGTGTGAATTCTTCGAAATGCACAAGGCATTCAGATTCTACGTGATGTGTTTGTTTTCCGATTCTTTAATTTAACCCGGCATCATTGAGGAGAAAAGAAACCTGAAACAGTTGGCGTAGTCGGGTTTAAAAAACCCTCCCTTATTTCTGCTTTCAAAAGTAAATTTGATAATTTTTCATTAATTTTATACATTTTTAGTTTTATTTATAAATGTTTACGAAAAAACTTTCACATGTCGGTGAAAGTTATAGGAAATCGCACATAAAACATTCAAAGCATCTCTTATGATATATTTATATGAAGAAAAAAAATCGTTGGGTTTTGTCACACCCCCACATCACTAACGCCGGGTTTGATATAGGTTGGTAGGTACCCCACAATACTAATTATTGCATTCTCAGTTAAGTATCCGCGTAATTCGATATTCTTTTAAATTTAATTACGTGGCTATACTAATTTAATTACGTCTGCCATCTTTGTCGGATCTCCATTTGTAGTTGATAGTGTCCGACAGACTGGAGCCGGATACGGTGGAGACAAGTGCTCCATTCATCGATTTCATCTAAAGTGTTCAGAACATGAAGCACCATCTAACTGGACAAGATCTTCACCAGCTTTCTATTGATAAGCATGAAAGAGTCTGAATTGCTATCGTGATACAGTTCACTTATCCAGACATACTACATACATCAGAACAGAGAACTAAGATACTAGGTATCATCGTATCATGCACGTAACGTTCTTGTAAAATAAAATGTAAAACCTCAAATGGGGCGTGTATGTAAATAAAAAAATAAACTTTTTTTTTTAACATTATTTATTACAAGCTTGGTTAGTGGTTACCGGTTGCATTTTTGTGTCGATGACGTAACGACAAATTTTAGGCCCCAGAAAAACTTTAAATCGGAAACGTCCCACCCCTTTATGATATTTGACGTCTTATATAAGTTTATGGTAGGTATTATTATTTAATCCTTTTTATCCAGTGTCGTGAAACGGTACTCCAAGGGCGTATTGAAACCTCTGTTAAAAATTAAAAATGGTGTTATTACCGCGCAAGAGTGCTAACCGCCCTTGAGACTATGGCAACCCCAGGTTGGAAAATGTTGTGAGGCTAAAGGAGATGGGAAAGAGGAAGATTTGAAAGTACTTTGTTAATCAGACGCAGCAGACAAGATTCCACGAAATTAACGGCTATGGACTATAAAAATGATTGCATATTTTTTTACATGCAAATTAGGTATTATACCTACGATGGCATTGCTATAAAAAAATAGGTCTACTAAATAGGCACAGTACCTTCTTCTGTAGTGGAATATTTGTTTTTTTGTAATCCCGTTGTTACAGAAATGGAATAAAGCGAGTGTGTTCGCCGAATAAATAATACATTCAAGCTTTGTATTCTCTGTAAGAAACTAAGTGGGTTAATAGATCTTGACGCAATTGCATTTTGCACTTCTTTTAGATGCCTTGATGTTTTGCTCTTTTGTCCAATTTAGAAGGTTGCTTTACGATACGATGGATTTGGCAGTTTTTCGTATCTCTGTGCTGTTTTTATTAGTCTGTCGTATTGTTCGAATTAATCACGGAGTATCAGGCGGGGTCCATTGCGACGGCAAACGCCAGAATTTTGCTTGACAGTCCTATACAACAATCAAGGTCACAATTTTTGCCAACACTCAAGGCCGCAGTGTTTGTGCTTCCCGTGTTCGGCGGAAAACAAAACTTAAACATCTCATCCCGGGTGAAGCGGGAAGGCAGGCGGGGTCGAGCGGGGGGGGAGAATTCATTTTTTGACAGAAGTCGCGCGGTGCGGTCCGTGTATGTAGAAAAATCGGAACGGATTTTTGTGGTTATGTGCTATGTATGAGCGAACATAATCACGAGTTTAAAATATTATTATACCTAAATATAATATAATAATAGAAATATTTGATAATATAATATCAAATATTTATAATTATTCTGTTGTTGACGTAAATATTTACGTACTTTAGATTAGAAATAGATTTTAGATAGATAATAGAATTTAGATTCTATAGTTCTAAATTAGGTCGTGCAATAAAATGACGTTATTATATAATGTCATTGGTGCAATAATCGATATTAGTCGGAAATCTTTCCTGATAAACCCTGATCTGTGTTTTCTTCCTGATGCAGGTAGCATCTTTTCTACATCGAACGCATTTTAACATTTATGCAAACGATAAACGTCAAATTTTTTGGTGCGCGGACCTAATAATTATGATTTTAATTAAGTTGTAAATAAACACACTGTCGTAATGGATGATTATTTCTTTCGTGAACTCACTTGTAAATAAAGTCTATTAATTTATTAATCGGTTTCAGAGACACGGGAGAAATTGACCATTGTAAATCGATATTCTATTTTTGATGCTACGTAATTATTTACGTAGCAACAAAACGTATTCACTCTAAATTCTTAATAAATAGTAACTTTAGGTCGTGCGTATTAGTCGGAAATCTTCCCTGATAAATAAATATCTATTAAAATATCTGTGTTTTCTCCCTGATGCATCTCTTTTGTCATCAGAACGCATTTTAATATTGATATAAACGTCAAACGTCAAGTGTGCATGCCGTGGACACGTCCGTACCTCAGATTACTTGTCAAATCGTGTGGACCGCGCGAACTTCACCCCAAACGATGTTGGTGTAAAGTTATGGCCTTGAGTGTTGGCAAAAATTATGACCTTGATTGTTGTGTTGGACTGTCAAAACTCTGGCGTTTGCCCGCGCAATGGACAAAGCTTCAAGATGACAAATGCAGGTTTCTTAAACTTTTAAGATTAATTTTGTTATAATAATTATAAGTCTAACACAGAGTGTTGTTCTGTAGTATTTGTGAAGCCGTAAAAAATCTCTCAGTCATAAATTTTGATCAGCTTTTCCTTTTTGAAATTTCTAGGGTTCATTATTTTCAGTCCCTAAACGTCATTCTATCATGAAAGCTTTAAAATGCCAGTTCAACTGTCACAAAATAAGTCGTTTTTTTTTGTTTTATATCGAGATACTACCAGCTGCCAGCTACGATATTATATTCCTTTTGCTGTACACCGTGTTTAGAATCATCATTTACGAAGTTCTTTTCACTATTTCTTTTATATTTTACCAATGATGTATTTGCCAAGCTCTTTCTGAATATATTTTCATGTTTAAGAAATTTCACGGCAGTCAGTGAACTTTTGAACTAGATTTTTGTACTATTTGTTCTTCTGTTCTTCAAATAGCACCCATAGTAGACCAGTATCAGGTTTGTTATAGGTAGATATAATAATACATAATAAAATGGAAATGGCCGTAATGCAAACTACTATTACCAATGTTCGCGCAACCGCTATCGAATAACCGTTAGAAATTTGTTTATCCTAATAAACTGTATCAGAATGCACAAATGACTCAAGTAATCATGACTAAATTTAAGTTGGGTAGAAGATGTGTTTCAGTTATTTCCAAACGTTGTCTGTTTGAGTAAAAACTGTGTGAATTAGTTATATCCAAACCTTGCCCGTTTGGGTAAAAACTGTGTGAATAAATTATTTCCAAACCTCGCCTGTGTGGTTAAAAACTGTGTGAATCAGTTATTTCCAAACCTTGCCTGTTTGGGTAAAAACTGTGTGAATTGGTTATATCCAAACCTTGCCTGTTTGGGTAAAAACTGTGTGAATCAGCTATTTCCAAATCTCGCCTGTGTGGTTAAAAACTGTGTGAATCAGTTATTTCCAAACCTTGCCAGTTTGGGTAAAAACTGTGTGAATCAGTAATTTCCAAACCTATTTAATGAACATGTTGGTGGAAGGAATTTTTTTTTCAAGCATAATATATTTATTATTATATCGTTCCACATATTTATTATTTTATAAATTTATTATTATATCGTTTCACAAAAATAGCAGAATTAAAAACTTATCGGAATGGGTAGAAAATCATAACATTTACCTAAACCAGAATCGTCATAGAGCTTATGAGACCTAGATTGCCGCAATAAACATATGGAATGGTGTATGGCGTTTTTTCATAGTGCTGATTGCAGCAGCGTGATTTTCCTATGACAGTGGTGTAGGGTGTAGGGTGAGTTTTTTTTATCATTTTCGCTAGTTTCCAGAGCGAACAAAAATATTTCGTATTTTTATAATCGAAAAGATTTATTACTTAGGTACCTACGTAATGAATTATTTTAGAAAGAAATAAGATTATAATATTTCTAAATCAAAACACTTTTCAGAAATCTAATCCTTTTGCTGACCGTTTTTCAGCTCTTATTTTATTTACAGACATTCAAATTGTCACTGTTATCAGTAATCACATTCTTGATGTTTCTAAAAAATACAGACAAACCCTCCTTTCTTTTCTTTTGAAATCTAGTTTTAAATCTAGTCTTTCCTTTGTTGAAATCTAGTTTTTAAACATGAAATATTGTGAACAAGTGCAAATATATATCATTCGTTTTCAATTGAGGTTATTTTTTTTTTTTATTATTATTAAAAACATACAACGAAGTTGCACTCCCATGAGTTATCAAAAACTCATTAATACATTAATATCTTCAGAAATAATTTCAGTTTTTCATTGCCAAAAGTTTTATCATAATTTATGCCGCTTTCCTCCTTCGCTTGCCAAAGTTTGCTGCAAAAAAACTCTTTGTGGCCAATGACATTAATACT
The DNA here is from genome assembly GCA_917563855.2 of Limnephilus lunatus. Classification (NCBI taxonomy): domain Eukaryota; kingdom Metazoa; phylum Arthropoda; class Insecta; order Trichoptera; family Limnephilidae; genus Limnephilus; species Limnephilus lunatus. The sequence goes on along the minus strand of OU830597.1, from coordinate 62,715,155 downwards.
GGACGCGGGGTAGAAATCTCAAAGTGGGAAGCCAAACACAAGACGATTGTAGCTGTCTCTATGTCTAGTACTTTAGTACTAAACTGCTACGCGTCGAGTAAGGTCGTGTCTTACCAGTAAGTAAATTGCATTGCAAAGCGCCAAAATGCCCTCCTGTGTGATGAGAAAATGCTTCAATTACACGGCAAATAGTCGTAAAGGCGAAGGAATAACACTTCTTTTGTAAGCACACGCAAATTACTTATTATGATCATTTATTATAATTATTACAAATAATTTTATAATAATACGTCATTGTATTCATTACCCTTCCCTGTCCATTGTGTAACCGAGTGAGAGTATCTTGTTATCTCAGTCACACCCATAGGTCACACCCGTGATGTGAAAACAGTATTCGGCGAAGAAATTAATAAGCCGCCCTACCATATATCTATGACATTCACACACGTACATTCTTTGATTGTCTATCTTTATCACACAGGAATAAAGTTTTGAATTTAGAAATTATACTGAAAACCGCTGAAAACAAAAGAGTGTTGCTTGCTTTCCACATTATATTGTGAGTATGTGAGACTATGGCGAGTCTATTTATATAACTTCATTGTTTGTGGCCCACAAATTGGGAACCTGTACTGAATACATTTTTTTACGTGCATCTCCTGTACACTGTATTTGAACGATCTGCATAGTTCTCTTTCATTCTAAGTAAATGGTTTAGCAGTTGCATAATGTAAAATTGCTAAATCTGAACGTTTTAAGTGCAGGAAGAGGAGAGAATGAGAGAAAGGATACTCCACTGCTCTGAAATTAAACTAGTGTTTTAGGTTGCTGTAGGTCGTAAATACTTATAACCGGTTTAGCCGCAGTGAACTCCTCGTGGCGAAGTCACTTCTGCTGAGAGCACAAACGAGGTAGTTGATCTCGAACTGTCAAATAACGAATTAACAGTAACTTCAAACCATTTTACCAGAAAAACACTAGTAATCATCAATAATACCAAGTACATTGAACTTTGGACATATCACTGAACGTGTATGCGTTTACTAAGTATGCATGTAATTACTTTTTTATGCGTTTGTCTTACACTTGTGAGTGTTAGAAAGTGTTACTTAGTAAACGGAAATCAATAGTTTAAATTTGTATACAATTTATTTACCTCTTTATATTATACAACCAATTTGGACACCTTTGGTTACCGTTTCTGTTTCAACTTCAGAAGGTACGATTGCCTCCGAAACCGGTTAACTTCGATTGAAGCTGAGTTACTTTTGTATTGCTTCCACAATTATTCACCCCAAATTTGTTGATTTCCATTGTTCTTAAAAATATTCTTACATTTACTGACGTTATTGTCATAGTAGAAGTGGTTACCTATATTCGTAAATTGGGAGGCTAGTATGGGTATTGAATTTGGAAGGCGGTTAAAATGGGTACCGCTATCCCGGGAATCATTTATTGGATAACCAATACCTCTGCCGTAGACTTAGAGGAGATTCGTAGATTAAAGGGGTGAGGTTTGTCTAGATCTTGGCGGCGGATGCGTTTACCCACCTAGAGCGTGGCGGGCCGAATCTGGAGAGACTGGTTGAGGGAGACCTTTTAAGCTCTCCAGCCGGACTCTCGACCCATCGCCTTGCACCGCAGTGGAAGGGTTGGATTCATACATCCGTCACTCCTGGACCCACTGACCCCCAGATTCCTACCCACCCCTCATACCCTTTTCCTCATCAGAACTTCCTCACCTTCCTTTCCCTAAAAAGATCCTCCACAGCATCACCAAAGATGACATACGCTTTGAGGGGAATTATTTTCCTCATGGCCTCCTGTGTGGAGCTAATGTATAAAAAAATATATACTACCATCTATTATCTTATAACGAGTAGATACTACTTTTATTGAAGTTGCGACTTGATGAATAAAAAAACAGTTTAATAATTTTTTTTCACAGGAACGCCAATATTTACGTGCAAGTACGTTGGCGAACCAAATCGATAATTTTATCAAATTCCAAAATATTTACTTACGTCTGATAAAGTATGCGGCATGTGTCACATAAAAGATAAAATATCATTTGGCTTGGCGTATTTCGGCATATCGCTCGCCGTACATTCCCAATGGGAATATATGGCGAGCGGCATGCTGAAATAGGCCAAACCAAATGATCTTTTATAGCTGTGTGTGGCACAGGTCTCACAGTCGATTGACTTTAGTCCGCAGCTACTAGCAAACCATATTAATTTATGGCGAAGGCTTATTGATTCACAGACAAAGGCTCGCTATAAGTGACATTCACAGATTAGATTATTGCTTAGCAACATGGATTACAATATTGCTAATAATATACGTAGTTAGTCACCGTGGACTGTTGTACCCGCTTCAGAATATGTTTTGAGTTGAGTGAGAAAAAAAAAGTTAGTGTGTATCATAATCGTTATAGTAATATTGACAGCCAATGGGTATAGTGGGTAAATTCGTTTATGTTGGTAGGGTAAATTATTATGAAATACCTCAATGTCCACCTTTTTTTCTTTCCTACAACCGGTACAGCTACCCTTAAAGATATTAACATCTTATGTGGGCCAACCAGTTTGTACGCCTTGTCAAAAGGAGAACTCGTTTCATGATTCCGGGTCTTATCAAATAACTACATACTTTTTTTATGTTTTTATGCACGATATAAGATGTCACATGCTGTTTAATCGTACAAGTAAATATCACTTGCAAGTTTACTTTTAAGTGACTTCAGATAATATTATGGCTCTAATTGCTTAAAAAGTTAATAATATGCAGAAATTAATGTTGTGCATGTGCCAATTTACCCAAATAAAAATATAATCAACCATTCCTACTAATTCCGGGTATGGATCAGTCACTCTGTGAGTGATTATAACTCTATAACGCCATAGCTCAGTGGTCAGAGCAGCTGACCGGCAATCAGAGGGACACGGGTTCAATTCCCGTTGGCGGCCAGTATCTTTTCTCGGAAGATTTTTTCAATGTAGATGAGTGTTTCAGGCTGATAATTATTGATTATAATATTTGATTATAACTCTGGTTCAATGAACTTTGATTTATTTGAATGTACCTATGTGTTATTTTCTAAATTGGAACTGATTGCATTAAGAATTCAGACAAGCGATAATTTACCTACCTACAAGAAAATTGTTTAGTAGGTATTTATATTTTTAGTTATGAAATGTGTATTTCTTTTGTTTAAATTTCTTTGGTTTAAACATGACAAAGTAGTCAGTTTTCATTATTTTGCAAGGGTCTGCAATTTTTCCATTTTCAAGTATAATATATATATATATATATAATATATATATTCACCAAATAACTATTTTTTGTAAAACCTCAGTTCCATACTCTTTGTTCTTTGTTGTATATTTAGCTTTATTTAAGTTCTCTGTCCAAATTTCGTTCATTCTTACAGGATTTTAAGCACATATTAAAAAACTGTGAATACAACAAAATATTTCCAAAGGCCGGAGGCAGTGCGACTTTGGTATAATTAATTAGGGAATGTTTGGAGGCGACAATATAAGGGCTAATTAATGTAAAGTAATTGTACAAATATGTCGTACAATTTGCATAGATACCTATGTACATGGCCCTTCTTAAATGGGAGGCATTACCCACCAAATTCCAATGAATACACCCAGTTGACTCACAATTTACGGACTTAACGTGTTTGCATTACTCACGATCGCGATTACCGTCAAATAATGGGGTTATCAAATAATAAACCGTTGGAATTAAGTCCTATGGGAACATTAATCTCGGTAGCTGATAATGATTGTGAAGTCCAACGTAACCATGTTTTATTCTTACGTAAACATATTTTGTATACGATGCGTTTGTACCAGTCAGGAGCACTCCTGTTCCGGAGTAACTGGTACAACCGAAGGCACTTTCTTTTAGGAGCGAGCACCTGCTCTGAAGATGGAAAGGAGAATGGGTTTTAATCAGCTGGTATGCAAAGCAACCTACAGCCTACAGCCAATAGGAGGGAATGATATATTAGTATATGTAGGGAAGGAGAGAGATCATTGGGATGGCTCTAGACTCTAGACTGTAGAGAAGAATGTTTTTTCTCTAGACACGATGTAGGCCAAACGTCCTGTTTTCAATTTTGTTTCTTCTTGATAAAATAAAATTCTTATGTAAAATAATATTATATTGTCTTCAATGGATTGGTTTCTGTGCCGCTTGATACTTTTCCAATTCATCATATTATTACCTATTCCTCGTCACCTTTTGGACAAGTGCCCAATCCAATCGCATGGTCGCATATTGTCTACAATTAAAAAAATCATGAAATTCATTATCATACGATTTTTTTTATCTTCGGTGTATAATAATCGTAATTTTCAATTTTATTGTAATAACTTTGGAAGGTTATATCCATCAATTTAATTTAACATAAATATATGTATTATATGCCAAGTTGGTTGAGACGCTGGCGCTGTCCCGATAAGACAGAGATCCTGGATTTGATTCCCAGTTGCGACTGTTGCCTTTTTATTTTTCTGTGTCTTTTCTGTTTCGCTGTCAGATTTATTCGTATTATCTTCTTCAATAAAATGATAATATTATTAAAAAAATAAAAATAATAAAGGGAAAGTGGTTGTAATTTTATAAGTTTATAATTAGTAATTTTCCAAGTACGCAGATAAATTTTTTTTCTTACGGTGCTCCAGATTTTATGTCCGGGTTGAATCTTTCCCAAATGAAAGACTAAACCCTTCCACACACTTTTCCACAAATGAATATCTAGCAAATTAACGCAATGTAAGTGCACTATATAAGTATAATAAATACAAAACAATACAAGAACAATACGTCAATCCACCAGAAACATAATGGGAAAATATTTCACCGACTCCAGATATTTTCATATCAAAGGGTTCGGCTCTGATGAAATCCTAACTGGTCCGATAAATCCTACTGATCCCTCAATATAAATATTTAAAAAATCTTTCGTAATCCTACATGTATTTAAAATGACCGCCTTTTGCATTTTTATGTACAAATTTTTTGACAAATCTAATACGCCTAAATTTTGAATGAGAGAGCTAGGTATAACGCCAGTAGCCGAAATAACAAATGGTAATATTTTTATCGTCTGAGAATGCCAAATTCTTTTAATTTCATTTCCTAATTCTGTATATTTTCTTATTTTTTCAGAAACAGTTTTCTGAATATTACAAGAATTTGGAATAGCGACATCAATGATATAAGTTATTTTTTTAATTTTGTCATGTAAAACTATATCGGGTCTATTATGACTAATTGTTCTGTCTGTTAGAATAGTTTTATCATAATAAATTTTATAAAATTCATTTTCTAAAAATGAATTTGGTTCATATTCATAATATGGTACATTACGGCAGTCAATCAAGTTATGTTTAATTACCAAACTTTGGTGAATTATTTTTAAAACTTGATTGTGCCTAAATGTATACTCGGACGGCGCTAATACAGAACATCCCGATATAATATGTTCTATAGTTTCCGGATAAGCCAAACATTTTCTACATAAATCATCAATTTGATTTGCATCTTTGATGATATGCTTCCTATAATTTTTAGTATTAATGACTCTATCTTGTATGGCAAGCATAAAGCCTTCTATTTCTGCGCTCAACTCTCCAATACTCAACCATTTGTTTGACGAAAATTTGTCAACATATGTTTGGTTGAGATAATTGAAGTGTTTTGCGTGAAGAATTTTATTTGACCAGGAATCTAATAATTCCTGGTTGGTATTTATAAGAATGCTGGCATTCTCGTCGTATAAATTTAATGGCGAAATATTTCTATCTGCCTTGCATATTATTTTGTGCATTTCTGAACTATCAGCTTTCCTATGGAAAAAATTTCTTAGCATTTCTACCTGATTATGTTTTAAAGATGTTATTTTGACTATACCTCTACCTCCTAAATTTCTGGGTAAATTAATTCGTTCTACAGCTGAATTTGGATGATGGCAATGAAATTTTGTTAATGTAGTTCTAATTAATCGTTCTAAGCTATCTAAATCTGTATCAGACCATTTAATTATGCCAAATGAGTAAGTTAATAGAGGTATTGCCCAAGTATTTATCGCCTTTACTAAATTTTTAGCAGATAGATTGCATTTCAAAATTTTTCTGATCCTAGTTTTAAATTTAATCCTAATATCATTTTTAATACTAGTATGATCTAATCTATTTGATTGCGGATATCCTAAATATTTATAAACCTCACCCATTGTTAATTATTTTAATTTGGTGTGTTTTTACCTTCTTTGATGACGATTGTACTAAGATGATTGTGAAGTCGAACTAACATGTAGATACTCGCAATTCTGTCAATTTGATTATGTTTAATGATCATTGAGGCGTCAGAACTCCGAACTAGTTGATGATTTGCCGTTGAACCAAGTGGCTCCCAACCTCTCGAGTCTGACCTTCGATAATTTATTTTATTGATAGTTAATGAGGTTCTGCGACCCTCGGACCCGGGAGAAGCAAATCTGAAACATGGCCATGTCGATTTAATAATCTCACTTTTAGCCCATTAATTATTTTAATGCATTCACCGCAGTTAAAATTACATAAATTACCAAATTTGATAATCTCAGAAATTGGTGTTAAAAGTTGAAATAAATAATTAATATTTCGATGTGCTACGTGAACGGAAGTCAAAACGCGACACAAGATCAAGTAAAAACGTACTCTGCTATGAGTTCTAAAATATAATATGTGTGTGCTTATTGCTTACCCCTGTAGCGTACTATATTATTGTCATAAACGAGTGTTTATGTTCCTTTTTATATTGGTTTTTTAGCGATGTCTCCAGGAGCCACTTGTGGAAATAGGACCTGTTTCCACAACGTGACACTCGGGGTTTGATACATCCTCGTCCGTGAATACTTTGGATTTTCTCTTTCTGGTTGTTTTCTCCCAGTCCTCACAGTGCTGGGATTTTACCTTTATTATAATTATTAATCTAGAAACCTTTGTAGACAACACATTTATCCCTCTGGCTCCCGAAGCAATTGAAGTTGAACGCTAACGCTTTGTATAACTAATAAAGTGTTTATGTTTATAATTAGTGTTTCCTCCTCTCGGTCCAGTAAGTAGGTACCCCGGGCCAAGGCTGTAAGTGGAGGCACCCATCAACATTCCTCGTGTGGAGCCTTTGGAAGGCTAAAGCCCGCATTCCCACATCATGCTAATGCTTTCCGACTGCGAAATTATGTGTCCATAAATTTGTTTGAACCTTTGCCAGGTCTGACCTAGCCTCTCGAATTGGCCAATCTTGGCTGGAAGCAGTGAAGATTCTTTGAAAACTCCTTGTTAATATAATATTTCGTAATAATAATTATAACACCAATGGTAAAACGGTGGGTTTCTTGGTTCTGGGTCCAAAGGTCGCGTGGCTGTAACCCAGAATATGTATTAATCATTGTTACATAAACAAGTATATTTACACTTCGTTCCAGAATGCCTTGAGGTGACTTAGATGGGTATGTTTATTGAACAAATCTGATTGCTTCTGAATTAATAAATTGGAGTAGGGGTCACGATACTCAGCAATGAGAAAAAGAAAGATAATTCCATAAAAATGCAAGAATGAATAAAACCTCATTTGTCTACAATTACATTCATTATTTTGTCTATGCGACTTTGAATAGTCCTAATTTTTTTCCTGTCGATTTTGTGCAAACTCCATTCTTCTTATCAATTTTCATCTCAAAATTCATCTACCTACTATGGACATATTTGTTGTAAATGACGTTTTGAACTAAAAATAGCTGCGTAAACCTAGAAATGTAGGTATTACCATCAAGTAATATATGCAGGTACGCACCTACAGAGATACGACATTTTCACGACAATCATTGTTTGGTGTCCTGCCGCTGAGAGCTTCATTGTAATCTCTCTTTTTGTAACACACGAATATGAGTGAGAAATTACATTGGAGCTTTCAGTGGACTGCCTTTAAATTACGTTGTTATTTTACAGGTGTTGATTTAATTAAAAATATGTACCTAACTACGTTTTTGGTTTGCATATTCTCAGCTTAAACCAGAAGCACCACATTTATGGCGCAGACTTTCTCATTTTGGATGCACTGACGGAGCAGTTGTCCCTTTTCCCAGACTTAATACTTAATTACTTATCCACTTAAAATTCTTCGCCAGTTTAAGCAGTGTCGCTTCGGAAGTGAATATTCAAAGAGAACTGCGGCAATTAACGATTTAAGCCTTCTCTTTCAAAAATACTCCCCCGTTTGTAAATTCATTAAATAATACGAAGACTGAAGACTTTGCTTTGTTAGGAACCTTTGCACTTTCAACAACTGATAAGAACTTTTGATGAAATCCCACGGTCTCTCGTTTTATGTTTCTACCTAATTATACCTATTTACTAATTATATAACAATGAGGAGGTTTATCTTTTAAAGTCATGATAAAGATACAAAAATTCTCATATAACATAAATAAATCCTTGCAATAAAAAAACTGTAAATGAAGGTATTCCTTTTATATCTACAGACTTGTCAACGACAATAAAATGATCAAGGTATTACAAAATACTGATGAAGGAGTTAATTTAACTCCGCAAATAGTTTGAAAATTTTTAAACCGTTACTTTAATATTGGGTTATTTAAAAATTTACATTAAAAACATTCCAAGCCTTATGAAAGTTTGTAGAAACTAACGGTGTGTCCCATGGATAGAATTTGGCACCAATACTGTTTTTTTTATAAAAGACCATTATCAACGTTCTTAAAGATGTCAATATTATTAGCTTTTCACAAATGACCTCTAAATATTCAGTAAATTTTATTCAAGGGTAGCTATGTAATCAAGATAAACTTGAATAATTGGTGCATGTTTAACCAATTAACCAGTTGGTTTTTATGGAATAAGTGATATAATATAACTAAATTATAATAAAACGGTATGTATGGGTGTGCCCCAAGACCAAGTTATTTGGCGGACCATCCTCTCTGCCCGTCCCTGCGGAAAAACGGCTTGTTGGTTAGTTAGTAGTAGTATATTAATCTAGTACAGTGGTTTGGGCCAAAAGAGCTTGGGAACCACTGATCTAGTGAATATCTGTGAAAATATTAAATGTAAAGGGACCCGTATGTCTTATTTCTTAAAAACTTTTCTTATTATTTCATTTCATCCATATTCAATGTCCGTGTGCACCGCGTCAACATCATCCTACGACAGCTTTCCTGTCAAAATATATCACCGGCCAACACTTGAAATTTTGCGTATTGTTCACGAGAAACTGGGGAAGTTTTTTTTATACATGTTGCCTGTTATTACGAAACACACCTTTGACACTATTGTGCATGAATCACTCAGCCTGTTGCCCGGAGGAACTTAGAACAAAATACGTCACACGTCTCATTTTTCTCGTCTTTATTTTTCTTCATACTCAAAAGGGTTGGACATTGTATGACAGGTTTTTCTTATAAATATCCCATTTGTGTTGATACAATATTACGTTTTTAACATTTGTACATTTATACCAACAGTATGCTGTTATTACCTCACGATATACGCTATTTATTTTTTTATGTGATACTTTAAAATTACAACTGCTTAGAGCCAGTGGAAATATTGCATCCCCATTAGGGAGATATTATGAAGCTGAATTAAGTGGAGAAAGAAGTGTAGATAAAGGTTGGCAAGGCTATTCAGTTCAAAATAAGAGCCATCTGTTTCACAGAAATTCAAACTTAACGTTGTCATCAAATGGCCATTCAACGCCTTGTTTTTAAATTTGAAAGGTTCCTGTTAATCGTCGATTCTATGTGCGTTTCAGCTTACTAACAAATTGTAATACGCTCAAAAGCTTAACAGCATGATAGCTGTCCTCTTTTGCTAATCACAATTTCTTCAAAAGCTCAAACCGAGTCAGAATCGGCATTTAACGGGGACCTTCCAACTGTCAAAAAAAATACAAAATGACCTGAATGGCCATTTGATGACAATTTTACATTTGAATTTCTGTGTAACACTCGTCCTTAGTAATTTCAAGTAACTTTTAGATTCTGAAGGGTGGTCTCTCACTAGGGCTATATTGAGAATATCTTTTACTCCGAAATTAACAGAAATAGCCACAAAACCACAACATCCTAAATAATAGGACCCCAAAGAAAGATCATAATATTATTGTTTCGATATTGCAAATAATGCATTTTATTACTTTCATTTTGCAATGATGTTGAGGTTTTGTTCAGATGTGCAAACGTGATTACATTTCAATTTCACAAATGTTATTGGAAACAAATTTCAGGAAACATTACGTTTGAAGCTGCCGCCATGGCAGTCTCACAAACAGGAAGTAGAAGCTATAATCGTATAAAAGCTAGAAGTTATACTTGAAGCTATGTGGGTATGGGGTTCATATCACTCGGTTCATTTCTGTTTTCCTGGAAGTTTTCCGCCTTGGAGTTTGAAACGTGAGTAAACACAGCTGCCTGCGATGTTTGCCACCGCTTTATTCAGAAATCGATTAATAAGGCTCAATTTAGCATGTGACCATTCACCTCTTCCTATCTCTCTTTCATCATTAGACTGCCTTATTCGGTGAAAAGTTAAAATACCTGTTTCTAGCTACTGTTGTTGAGCTTTGTTCTCTTCCTATCCTTTGCAATATTTAAATATGTGAAAGAGTTATTAATAAATTACTAACGACAGTTATAACTGGATACCACAAAAATAAATAAATGTGCACCAAGTGGGCGCAATCATAAAAATATCGAAAAAAAAATTCTGAGCACTAATTGATTTATTAGTGATCAATGGAATCTTGCTAAATCACTGACCAATGTTGGGTTAGGTTAGGCTGGATGAAGCTGCGGTTTTGAATTTGTAGAATATGTTTGCAATATCAATTAAAAATTACAAAATTCTCATGCTTGCTTATCAACCCATAACTTTTAGTTTATAGTATATTTTACTGCCCAAAAATGGGTTAATGTTAGGTAGGTCCATGCTCAAATATTATTTTTAGGGGGAAAAGCAAATATTCGGGCATCAATTTGGTATTTTTTTTACTAGGCAAGCCTTTATAATTATTATCTTGGTCAATCCTCGCAATAATTATTATTCTATCCTATTGTTTTTAAGCTCGTCTTCACATCGAGAGACGATTTGATTTGATATCATTGGACGGAAGTGACACATTCGGTGAATATGTTTATTGCATTAAAGTGTGTGGGAGGTTCGTGGGTAGGATGTTTATTGCGAATAATATGCATCCACATCTAATATTTTGTATTTTCCAAATACACCCGGAAAAAAAGGTTATCTAAAAAAATTGTTAGTGTTATATTGTTGAATAAATACATTTAAATTGGTGATAAAAATGTAATGGGAATTTCGTATCATTTTCACTCGTGACAATAAGTCATCGAGCGATTAATCTTTCAATGCATTATGAATAAATTTAATAGTGGCTATAATAGTGGCACTCTTATCATACCTACCAACGGCCAGTTTTAACAAAAATAAATAGGAACACTTGGCAATTCCAATTAACTAAATTTTAAATATTTTGACTGACCGTTCACTCAAATTCAATATAGTCATCAAATTTTTTTATCAGTATGTTTATCGAACATCATGTTTATATAAAATTACATTTTACGTTGTGTTACCAATCCATAAAAACAAAGCGTCACTTTGAAAGTTCAACGCTTACCGGAGGTTAATTCATGCAAATAGATAGCTTAACATCAGGACAGAACGCATTGGGAGTCAATGACAGCCATTAAAATATCGCGACCATTGTTAACATTTTAGTAGCTTTCAATGGCTAGAAAATGAAGCTAGCTTTTTACCCCTTTAAAAATAGGCACTAATAATGCTCAGCCACGTTGGTAACACCGATATTAAATTTAGTAATGTATTTTGATTTAGCCGCGTCGCTCAGTTTGATGCATTGAAGCTGAAATTAATTAGCTATATAATTTGCTAAAACATTATTCTGGATACTTATGTTTTTATGTGACTCGTCATAGGAATCCATTTTACCCAAAAACTTCATTTCTCGTTTCCTCGTGTAAACCTTGTTAATAAAGGTGTCATTGACAGTTGAATCCGCGTTCAGGCAGGATTAAAAAAAAAACACCCGGAAATCTGTTTCTAGTAAATAAAAAAGTGTCGCCGATTGATTGAATAGATTGGATGACTCGCAAAAGACGAGTGATTTTTTATTACCAATACGAATAGGGCATGATTAGTCGAAATTGAAATTGATGATAAATGAAGGTGCAAGGTATAGGTAAAGATATAAGTAAGTTGTTGTAAGTTTGTTGCAAACCGCAGCGAAGGTGATATTCAAACGATTGAAAGGTTGAGCTCACACGGCCGCATCGCGACTTATATTGAACTTGGTACTTTACCCCGTCATTATGCAAATATGCTTTGGGATCTGGCGGCTTTGTTGGAATAAGTACAATGAAACACGATGTGTTGAAAGTTGTAATAAAATCAAACAATCTCTCGATTGTTTTACGAGTATGCTGGCAGCACGCGCGACACTCGGTCTGTTTGATCCCGCATTGTGTCGTATTTTGTATTGTGAAGTTTCGGTGACACCGTGGTTTGCTTTTTAACTTTAGGCTGTCGATAGCTCCGTTGTTTGTAACCACATCTTTCAATATTCTCTTCTCATAAACTGTACAACTGTATGTATATTGGTAGCAGAAAGAGGACCATGTAATATAATGATATTTATTGCCTATAAGTATTGTTTTTTTAATCACCACTCCACTCCTTTCGAAAACATCTAGCCCATTGATATGGGTTACAGTTGTTCAAATACGACGATGACCTTGTCGTTTATCAAAGTCGTGTCTAGTCGGTAGTACGAGAATAATAAAAGCATCTGCGCGATTTTTACTCAGTAATTTGACGTCATTTTATATCGTCAAGAATTACAGCTCAAACCTCATATAAAATCAAAATTGAATGAAATTATAGCGTGCTAAATATATTTTTGTTCGCTTCTAAAGAAATATGATACGGAAACCGGTTTTTGAGGTATTTTAAAACATCTGAACCGTAATCGCCAGTGACGTGCGCTCTATGATCAAAGGTAGGCTGTGTAGTTTTCAGGTTCGGGTATGAATTATTGGGCATTTAATAGGTATTTAAAAAAATGGTAAATTTATTACTTATCATTTTCCGCTGATTGTTGTGGCCAATAATATATGTGAGCGTACAAGTTCCTTGCCAAATTCACGCAAGAAACAAATTACAAAAAAAAAAAAATTCTGTAATATTTGAAATTCTATTTGTATTTTTTTGTTCTTGGAATAGGCACAGCCTTTCAGTCTTTACGAAGTGCACGCGCCACTGGTAATCGCCATACCTGCCCGGTTTGCGTGCTACTTCGCGGTATTTCCTCTCTAGACATTCCAGCAGGACTCATCATCTAACTAGGCTGGCCCCGGGGAAGGCCCGGCTCAGTCTCAACCCGGGCCCTGGCTTTCCAAAATGGGTATGCGCAAGTGCCACCACTATTTGATAGAATGCATTGTCATCGACAATAAGTCTATCTGGCGAGTTGCAGATCGATCGGGATGTCGGGAAGTGGGTTAATTTCCACTTCCAAGATTTGCATTATTTGATTCATTAATTCATTCAACAAAACAAAATCGTTATTCAAATATAGTACTAACCTGTTGAATGCTGTTGAATTTGAAATTATAGTTACATTTTTAAGCCACACAGGACAAAAAACGAAGAGTTTTTTCTGCCTCGAAAAAATACTTTGCCTCAGCCTCAATACCTCACAATAAATAAGTGTAGGTATACAGCCTATAGTACCCTATAGCGTTGAATTATTAAGTTGGTAGGTACGACTTACTTTTTTATTTTCAAAATCAATTAGATTTATATAAATGGGCCGCGTAAATGTACCTACTTAGTAATTATTAATTACCTGAAATGTATGATATTGATGATGTAAAGTGTATGTATTATGTATGATACATTATTTATTCTCAAATTGCAATTCACTGTTCTGTTTCCTAAGTACCTAAATTCCATTTCGCGACGTAAGTGAGTTTATCATTGCAAATGACAGGAACTTACATCTTCTATTAGAAAACCGTATTATTTACAAGCCAGTAACAAAGTTTAATCTGTATATACATACCTAGTTTATTTGTATGGGGTCTCGGAAAATATTCATTTTTCTCTATCTCGAGTGATGTCGGTACCTTCGGGAACCCTTAAATATATTTTCACGAAAATAAGGCTTTATGCAGGAGTAATAAAATCATAAAGTTTTTCGTCTTTATTGAAGGCGAAATTTTCTTATTGATTGAGCGTTGTTTCGACGCCGCTATAAGAAGGCACATTAATATTCCATGAATATCTCCCCTATTTTATTTCTCTTCTCAACCTAATTTAGCAGATAAGAAATGAGATCCACTAACAAACTTTTGTTGTGTTACTCAATTATAAGAATTCCCTTGCAAATTGTTTTATTGTTTCATTTCACTGAATTTTTATAATAGTTACCAAAATTAACAAAGTAAATATTTGAACCTCTTCGAAAAGTACCCACATAATCTCTGATCTCTCTACTGCTGTGTTGTTTTAATTGTGATGTAAGTATTAATATATTAAGAAAAAATATCATATTATTTTCCAATAGGTAAAGGTACTACCAGGTTTCAATGGTGATGCCCCCGGGAAGACTCACTAGGTTAATTAACTGCCTCGCAGGAAATGTGGATATTTTCCATGTGGATATTTTCCACATTTAAAATGTGGATATTTTCCACATTTAAAATATGGATATTTTCCACATTTCTTACAACGATTTTAAGCGTGAAATAGCCCTATTTTTTTAACTAAATGTATTACTTTAACTGTAAATGTATTTATTATGTATCTTTTCTTTCCGCTTTTGCAATGTATTGGTTTTATGCTGTTTTTGCAAATAAATAAATACTCTCGTGTCTAATCAATGTTATCTAAATTATATGCATCATCACGGTGAACAACATTTTCTATTGTAATACGTTCCTAGAGTTTGGCATAAAACAACATGATGTGGATAATATCGCGAAACAGCCGAAATTCACGGTCGCCTTGCCAACAAAAAAATAAGATTTATTCAAAATATCCTCTTGTATTTTCGGTTGTTTTATAACTTTTGCGCACTATTGTCATTTCCGATTAGATCTCTCATGCGTGATATTTACTTTTGCAACTCCAAAAAGTTGTAAGAAGTTAATTCGTACATAAATAAAGTCGCCCCTGTGTGGCTGGAAAACTACTCGTCTCCAATTTTAGTCGCTATAAAACCTATTATCAACGATTTTCCTCGCCATGCTTCTTGCCCTAGATTTTATCGTCGGTCGTTGTCAATAGTTCCATGTGGCCTTTTGTTTTCTCATGTTTCATTATTTTATCAGTTTCTTTTTACATCGCCAGGAGAACAAATAAAACTTATTCAACTTCAGCACAATTGCCTTTTTACGAGCCGCTTTGAATCAGCTATCATTAAAATGGCAGCCAAATATTCGACTATCCTAAAATATTATTCAGTGCGCTTTAGCTCGTAAAAGAACATTATTTGGTCACATTGACAATTACGGCCAATTATTATCATTCAGGAGCCAAACTAACGTATTCCTTTGCAACAATCAGTCTGTGCGATGATGAGTGTACAACTGGAGACAGATAATAGACGGTGCACAGTGCAAAGGTACTAAAACATGCAAAACATGCATAGAGTCACGTGGGGTAACCGTACGCGGAGTGTAAGTGTTCGCAGTGATGTTTCCGACAAGATCGTACCTATTTCGCGCCTGTGCGTTCCTTAATTCAGTAGAGTTTTGGGTCGCATTGAAGTAGGATATTAGTATAGTGAATCCTAATTTTAAAATAAAAATTGGTAGGTAAATTACTTTTTTTCGTGCTTTTCTTAAATTTTTCAACTCCGTTACCAATGTGTGCTATTTTGTAACCAACTGTGTCGGAGCGATGTGGTCTATGATAATTTTTGGTGTAATATTGTTAGTAACATGGGTGCAAAGCGGTAATTCTAATAAAGATAACCACTAGTCTGATTATAGATCACTTTTAAAGTTGATTGAATTTTGGTGTGATGGGGTAAGTGTGCTGGGGTAAGCGTACGCAGTTGGATGAGTGCGAACACTTACCCCTCTACATAAAATTAATTTTGTAGCATAATATTTCAACTCTGGTTATCAATAATTAGCACGAATATTCTGAACAATCAGATATCTTGCAATGCCGAAATACATGCGGCACTGAGGAGCCCAAAAAGGTCTGTCAGTCCTAAAAAAAATATTATTCGTCTGGTCCTTACTGCTCCGATTGAAGATGTAATTGAAGTTCGGGCTAGCTCCCTATTACAAGCTCAGTCCTTAACGTCCCAATATTTGATTTAAGTCCTCGGCCAAAGCAACACATACACAAAAAGGACGAAAAAATACTTGCAAGTCTGAAATAATTATTTCGAGTCCCTGTAAAAAGAAACTTCAACAGAAACGGAGAGAGGCAGATGCAAAAATGGTCCAAAAACCGATAAATAAAACCATGGATATCCGACGACCTCCTCTTTTCAAGAAAGCCGCACCACAAAGCCGTAATGCGGCAGATTCCTTTGTGCATAACTGTTTTAAGAGCACAAAATTAGGCTTGTAAGGACTATTTTTGCCCACAATGCAAGGAGAAATATCTAGATCCACCAACAGAAGATTGGATAGAATGTATTCTGTGCAAAGCATGGTGGCATGAGAAGACGAGAACTGCACAGACTACGATAAGGGGCAATTTAAGTGTGATAATTGCAATGGGGTTAACTGTTCGCGGTGCGAACACTTACCCTACGGTATGCGAATACTTACCCCGCACATGGGGCAAGTGAACGCAATCGACATGCACGTAAACTTTTTTATATAACTTTTTGTTTTATGAACCGTATGAGGTTTTTATGTTTATTTG
Organism: Limnephilus lunatus; assembly: GCA_917563855.2. NCBI lineage: Eukaryota > Metazoa > Arthropoda > Insecta > Trichoptera > Limnephilidae > Limnephilus > Limnephilus lunatus. Next base: position 62,698,146 of record OU830597.1, on the reverse strand, counting down.
AGATGCCTTAATAATCAATCATATTAACAAACGAAATAATTGAGTAAAATACCTAAAGATTTTTAATACAAATTCCAATGTAAAAATTGCGCACAGTTACCCCACGTGACTACATCACACGTATAAACATACAAACGTGCATACAGTCATCACCGTTTCAAAAAAATAATAAAATAGTTTGAAGTTAGTAAACCTAATCGAAATTTGCGTTCAATTTCAATGTTTTTTTTATTTTTTTATTTTTTTTATTTATTTAATATAGATATATAAGTGTACAAAGGTGTTACATAAATTACATATCGGTACAGAAATTATTTTAAATTGCAATCTCATCAAAGAAGAAGCTAGTTCTTGTGCTTGATGAGCGAGTTACACTAATTATAACAGAAATAGAATAACATTATGCAAAAGGTAAGTATATAATACGAACAATTGAGCCTTCTGGATCATCAATATGTGTAGGTGTACATACATAGGATACGGTACGAAATTCGAAAAATCTAAATAAAATAGAGATGAATATAATTTATAATAAATGGAAAGAAAGAGAAAAACAGGTAATTATTTAGTTTTAATTATTCCTGATGAAGTGTAGCTTCAGTTTGAGTTTCAGTTTATTGATATCTTTGGTTTTTTTTATTTCAATTGGAAGGTTGTTGAAATACTTTATTCCTAAGTAGATATAATTGTTTTGCATTAGTTTGGTATTAAATTTTGGTATTTTGATGTTGTCTTGATATCTTATTGATTGGTAGGTTTCAAATTTTTTGATGATATTATCTTTGTAAATTTGGATAATTGCATTTTTTTTGAAGATATTCTCTACTCGAGGCACCGTAAAATCTGCGAAAATGTGATTTCCTTTTTTAGTTCCGAAAGGTTTTAAGATACCTACCACCTCCCGCTTGGTGATAAAATAAAGCGGATAAGATAAAAGGGAATAATGGAATCGAATCGGGGAAAGGGGCCGAACCTATATTTAACTGTTCGAATTCAATGTGAAACTATTGGGAATTGGTTCGCCAAATGGTGCAATTCATGGTACTAATGCAGACGTATTATATTATAATATATTATGTGTGTACAGTGTACACAGAACCTAAACCTTCATAATGTATTATGTCATTATTCATTATTACGCGACGCGTCCATTGACGCAATATATCACAATAAAATAATTCCACTCTCCTTATAATGATTCAATTTATTTGTGATTCAAGGTACTTACTTTATTGATCCAGGAATTTTGCAGCAATGCAAGCAGAAAAGTTGATTACATTCGGTGTAATAAGAGTAGGTATATTTATACATATATGTAGGTATTTGTAAGCAATAAAGTGTAGGTACAAAATTATCAATTACCTAAAATTCAATTAAAAATACGAATGCTAGTTTTTTTCGTAACGTTCATATATGTACCTATAATATTGCCGACCTTCGTGGCATATCTATCGGCTCCTTTCCGATCCCAAAGGTTTGCGACCAAATTATTTTCAATTTATTTTTTTAAATTATGTCTATTGTTTCACATTATATATGTATAATATATTTACACCTCATCAGTTCGGACCTCAGTTATGCAGCCATTCAAAATCAATATAAGATGGCTTCCTTTAATGCTTGTTCGTTCAGTAACTAGATCTGAATATCCAGGAGCTTCCCTCTTCCGCTGATCTTGCATCTCTTCCACACTACACTATTTAATTGTATCAGTTATTTCACATAACTTGAACAATTTATCGAATTTCAAAGTTAACAAGTATCCCATAAAGTAATAATAACATAACTTGAAATTTGAAGAATTGGTCAACTTCTGTGAAACAACTAAAAAGGGATGGTCCGATGCTCTGTGGGGAACCCGCTTGCACAGCGCGGGTGTAAACTGTGTGCCCTAAAGTTAAAACTTAGACTTACGGATTTCAATACTTCGTTTGTATGGAAACACTATGATATGAAACAAAAACTGACCATTTATATCACAAAATTTCCCAAACGGCCCCGGGTAGAACAACTCATGTGCTGTCTCACACCTCAAACCCTAAAAGCCTAAAATCCAATAAAATAAGCATAGGCGAATACAACACTTCCCTCCCCTCAATCTCCAACCCCATCCTAACATTTTGTTATTTGTAGGATATAATATTATTTTTGATTCATAATTGCCCCACAATATTCAATTCCCATACATATTTTACGGGAAATATCCGAAGGGTGGAAACTTTAAAATTGAGATTTGTTTTGCGATTACAATGTAACCTTCTTCCAATAAAAAAAAATGTCTACAATAATGTGTGTTTTATTTTCAGACTGCATTCACCTTCAGCTGTATCGCGATGCCAAAGATCACGCCAAGGGCGGCCTGCCCAAGGGCTCGCTCTCCCTGCGTCACTACCTGGGCTGCGAGTCCGGCTTCACCCTGGACAAGGAGTCCCACACCCTGGCCCTGCTCTGCCGGGGCGGGGGCGGCGCCGTGCTGGCCCTGGGCGCGCCCGAGACCCTGCTGACTTGGAGGGCCAGGGCGGCGCGCGCGCTGGCTGCGGGCGCCTCTTCGCGCTGGCCCGGCCTGCTGGTGGGCCCGCCCTCGGGCAGCGGCCTCAAGGCGGGCCCCGTGGCCCTCCACGTGCGGCCCGCGCGCTTCTGCATAGTGTCCGGGGTGCCGCCCAAGGTGCTCGCCGTCTGGGATATTGCGGATCTGAGGTCATTATCATTATTTATTTTTTCTATTAGCTTATCTTTCAACATTATATCGTACAAGAAGATGAAATAATATCATAGGAAGTAAAACAGTTTTCTAAGTATAAGAATAAAAAAATAAGTACCAGGTACTTTATAGTATTGACCTATGTGGAAACGTATTATACACATATACATGATACGTTTACCTATGATAGATAGATAGGAAAAAGGAAATGGTTAAAAATAATAGTTAAGAGGGTATAACCAGAGAAAACCGGAAATATGACATCAAATTTTAGACGTATTGACTCTTTTCCACAAAAAATTATAAATTGATTCGAAAGATTGTTCTTTTATCTAGTAAACACATGTTTTAAATTTTGAGAAAACATGTTTATTTTTAGTATAATAAGGTTATACCATAGGTCATATTGTTAAATTTTCAAACGAAAAATCTTATTTTACAAGACATATTTCATGTCATGTAATCATACATTATTGTAAATCAATACGTTATCTAGTAAACGCATGTTTTAAAATTTTAATTTTAGTTCAAATAAAATATCCGAACACTTATTTATGACGAACATCTCTATTTTGTCCATCTATTTACGGTCTTACAAATTAATGTATTTCAGATTTTTTTTTGCACATTTATTTTGCTTAGACATTGTTGAAAAATTGTAAATGATTAAAAAAAATGATTACAAAAAGTACATCATTTTAATAGTTTTATCATAACGCCTTTCAGCATTTTTGGATGTACCTAAGTATAAATTAAAGCAAATTTGGAATGAAATAAAATCGATATTTAGTTGTAATTTTGAAAGGCTGGTACGGAGAATAATTCATCTTTCTCGTTGGAACCGCCCTGTACGATCGTAAGAACATCTTTCGACGAAATGTGGATTTTCGGCCGCTGGCTGGTAAAAGGCCCTTAAGAAAAATTAAAGAAGAAAGTTCGAATTCCAAAAAATAAGTATATTCAAAATTCTTATTTAAAAATCTACAGCAAGAATTTTGTGGCTACCAATTTTGCACCTAGAGCTGTTTTCGATATTATTGTTTTGCGTTTTGTCTTTCTGTAAAGATGTTATGGCCAAGTTCACTCTACGAGTTAGAGTAGGTTAGGCATTATTTGAAAATGGGAGGTCTTGAAACGAATCCTCCTGCCCTATGCCATTACACGCTGGGAGTTAAAAAGTTCTCGCCTTATTTTCCTAACCAATTAATAATTCCTATAATCAGTTACGAAAAGAAGGATGATCAAATAACAAAAGTAGGTATTCCGTTAAAGTATCACCCTTCATAGGTGATAGGTGAAATCCAACTAATTGGAATCGCTCGCGCCCGCAAGGGACATGCAGTAAACTGAGTAAACTATAAACGTATCATGCGGTAGCCAACTGCCTCTTGCCTTCATTTTCCCCGATATGTATTCTATTTATTAATTTCGCCATGTTTGCTTTAGCCATATCGAATCTGCCTCGTGTAGTGTGTACTCGCGGTGACGTCCTTAGTTACGTCATTAGTCTGAGCTGCCACTTCTTGATGTTATAGTAGTATGGGTGGAGGTAGAGATAAAGCAAAAGTGCCGAACACAAAAACTTTGTATCCGTTATTCAGTCAATTTGGTAGTTTTATGAATTCCAGCACAAACGAATTGGGGCCGTAAAAATATTATCACAAGCGCTGTATTTTATTTATGTTTCTCAGAAGGTTATAAGATCAAAAATCCAAGAAAACGTTGCCTGTCATATTACCACAGCGAATGTAAACACTGATAACTAACAATATTATTATATTTTATGTAAAATACATTCAGTAGAAAATTATGTAGATAGATAATGCCTATCTATATTTCTCAATAAATCCGCGAGGGTTAGGGTGCGTTAAAAATGTATCTTATTTACAAATTCATAGGCGCCGCACCATTATGTGGAACGTGTGCAGCAAATACAAGGGCCGGTTCGTCTGCATTGACCGCCCCTGGATCGGCGGTCTTATAATTAATCTCAGATAAAATCTTATCTACAATCACTCAAGCGTAGTACGTATGAAGATACTGTTTTTGAAGTGAAAACTCCTTTAGCACCATTGTGATTTGAAACTCGATGAAACGAAATAGCGACACTAAAAAGAGACAAACACATTACATTTATAGGATTTAGCTTGCGAGAGAATGAGATAGAATAATCGGTCTCCTCTTTGTGCGGTGCTTTGAAGCCTTCCTGCTCTTGTCTACTTTAGTTTTCTGACGGTTTCACTTCTACCGCTTGTGAAGTGCACACATGTTTTTAAAATTTAATTTTTATACCATAATTACCTACCCTTTATATTTTACATAACCATTCTTTTCGTAATGCGGAGGTGTTATTTTGTGGTATTTATTCAGTGAAACGATTATATATAATAATATTATGTTATCATTAACTTGTTCTAACCTAGAAACATCTTACGTGACCTACGGAATCAGTAGCCACTGGCGAACCTTCATTTTTACAGTCATAAACCTTTTATTCAAACTATCTACTACTAACTTCTAGGTATGTTGTAAGAAAGAATAAAACTCCAGTTTGATTTTGAAGATACCTAGCCTTGACGTGGTTATAAAACAGTTTCATATCAAAAACCACGAAGTGAAATTTAAAAAATTTAATAACCTGTTTTCATTTCGTGTCAGTATTATGAACTTGGCGTTAAAATTCGATGAGATGGCCATTTAAAAACAAAAAACAAAAAGGATTTGTAGGGGTTTGTTGTTTATGGTAGACTAGTTTCTAACTTACTCTCACCCTTGTCTAGAACTTTTTTTTTAACATTACCTCCACACAGGAGGCCCTGAGAAAAATAATTCCCCTCAGAGCCTTGTCATCTTTGGGAAAGGGAGGAGAGGTAGGAGAGGGAGGAGAGGGTCTTTTTGGGAAAGGAACGAGAGGTAGTTCTGGGAAGGAAAAGGGTATTAAGGGTGGGTAGGAATCTGGGGTCAGTGTGTCTAAGAATGACGGGACTCTCCCGATTTGGCCTGCCATGCAGCTGATGTGCAGACGCATCCGCTAAGACCCGGACATACCTCACCCCATGAACCCGGGCACCGCTGCTAAGTCACCAAACGTAGTGAACCATTTGGGGTGACCTATTGCAGAGGTGTTGGTTATCCAATAAATGGTTCCCGGGGCGGCGGTACCCATACCCGCTTCCCAAATTGAATTTGCTCTTCAAGTTGCGTCAAAAAAAAGAGTTTATTTTCCGAATTTTTAAAACAATGTCTTGATTTATCGATACTAAATGCTTAAATATTCTCTGAACTGAAAAATAAATTAATTCATATTTAAGTACCTACATACTTCTTTCCATTGTTTTTCGGAGGAAGTGGCAAGGTCAAATCAGTTCGCATGATGGGTTTATTCAGAGAAAAGCGGTCATTGAAATGGGATTTTTAGGAAATAATTGCTAAGAAGTACCTACCTAATTAATAGTTTTCTTGCATTTTTTCCTCATCACTGATTGCAACCACAAACAAAAAACAAAATAATGAAAACACTAATGGATAGCTTGTTACTTGGAAGTTGGAACCTCCCTTGAATGTGAAGTAAATTTATGAGAGGAATTTAATTAGAATTTTAAAAACATTTATTTTGTTATAGGCGCTACGGTGTGGTCGATGGAGGGGTATGCTTCGAGGCCGGATCTCGCAGTGGGAAACTGAGCGGTGCCTGGCTGATAAGGACTGATCGTCCGCATGCGCTGGTCGCTGCACTAGATGCCGCCGCTCCTGCACCAAATAAAGGTAGCTACCCGCTGCCAAACTGTGTCATACTTTTCCTTACCATACCACATAAATACATTTTATTTTTGTTGATTAAAAAAAATAGCATACTTCCGATTTTGGTTGATTATCTTTCTAATTCTTCTTTCTCTTTAACAGCAAGCGAAGACACGCAAAGTATAATAAACAGGAGATTCTCCGAGATCAGTGAATCTTCCAAAAATATAGCAAATGTCACTTTCGCTCCCGGCTGGAATATGTACAGCAGCGATCAGCAAGCCGACACCGCCAGCTCTGTGGGCTTTAACGATTCTGCATCCATCTCCGAAGTCAACTCCTCGGAGAGAGAGCAGCGAGCAGTCAACAGACACATGTTTGCCGGGAAGTGTGTCAGCTGCATGAGCCACCTCAGTTCCCCCACGTCACCTCTGGGGAATAATTCATTCAGCGGCTGGAACACCGAGTCTGACCGGGCGTCACTTTACTCCCAGTCTAGCGGAGGCACATCAGATTACTCCATCCCCAGAGGAGCTTGTGCCAATGAGGGATCAGTCTTGAACAAATCGGCCAGTATGTGTGGATTCCCACCGAATGTACGCCCAAAGAGCTTATGCCCTTGTCGCCATTCTCAGAAAATGTTTTCTGGTCCGTATGAGAATTATGATGTGCCTAGACCGCCATTGCCACTTATCCGGGTAAGTTTATATTTATGTAATAAAAGTTAATTTAAAGTGAAACTACATACAATATATATTTATATTCAAAAGTTTTTATCTACATAGACAAATGAGTCTAGTTTTTGCACTGTTAATTCGTGGTGGAATTCCATTGTAATAGAATTGAAATTAAAAAACTTTTTCACTTTGTTCCACTTATTTATTATTACCAGGACCGGTTTCATCCTACTACGGACATTTTCAGACCGGTCTGAAATTAATTTCAATTCTATTACATAGACAAACTTTAAAAAATGATTTATAATTTTTTTGTTTTTTTCGTTTCAGGAATATCCCAAAGTGGCAGCAGTTTCAAATGCCGAATCTAATTATGACAAACCAAAGAATTTAAAAAAATGTTTACTTAAAAATAACTGTAACTGTAAAATGGCTTCTACAAATTCTGAAGCGGGTGCTAACAAAACAGTTCTTTTAAATGAAACAATCAAGGATAATGCCGCTAGCAATGCTGAAGTTAACTGTGATATTTCTAATTCATCCACAAATCCCCCTACGCCTGATTGCCATTCAAACTATGTTAATATTGACCCAGTTGATGACAAAACCAAGCAGAGAAAAGAAGAGATTAAGAAAGAACTTTCCGATTTAACGGTGACTTTAGAGAAATTTGGAAGCTCTGCTGAAATATTAAGAAATGCTGGATTTAGTCAGGATGAAATTGATGAGATAGAAAATACGTCAGAAAAAGAAATTTCATTAGATCCGTGTGGTAACATCCACGAGGCAACAGTTGAAAAACACGGTGATTATTTATTAATGTTACCCGTTGATGGAAAGATCCCTTATAGAAGCCCGTCAGCCCTCGGTGGCGAAATTGCTCACAGTCAGAAAATAATTGACGAAGGTAAAAATTTATCTAAAAGGAAATCAAGTTCAGCTGATTTTCTACAAAAAGCCGAGGAGTTTTTTGATATTTCCAAAAGCAACAGTCATAAAGACGTATCATTGGATCTCAATCCTCTGAGAAAGAACTTAAGGAACGAGTGTGTCAATCATAATTGTGTGAGCTGCATTAAGATCCCGCAAGACACGGTCATAAGGTTGTGTGTAAATCAGAATGTAATAGATAAAGGTTTGAAACCTGAAAACTCTCTGCTCATCAAAATAAGGGAATCTGTAAAAATTCGTAGATCGTGTAGCGTGCCAAGTAAAGCCATTAAAAATAGGGATTCTTCTAGTTCCAATGATTCTGGTGTTTCAACAGGTTCATTAAAACATCACAGAGGTGATTTTACAGATTTCGAGATTACCCCCCGTTACCCTTGTAGAAGACACAACATACCATATTCTAACCCAATTAATAGGAAGGCCACGTCAGACACAATGCAGCACATTTCATTTCAATTTGATGATGCTTTCCATTTACCTAAATCACATTCAAGCGACACTGGGTCTATTCAAGTTGGCAAGAGAGATACAAGAGGTAATAAATTATTTTTATTTTTATTTTACAAGTAACTTAATATATTTTCTTAAATATCACTTCTTTAGGATTATTATAATATTCAGAAGTCCCGGGTGATAAAACCATAATACACTCATGAGTGCAGGGCGCATGTAAGTATAATGGGATTAGGAAAATAAATGCTTACATGTTTTAGGCATGTAGAGGAAACATACATAAAAATGTATGATACACATTACGGCAGAAAATTTATTATTAAAAAAATAATGTTAATAATTTAGAACATATCCTAAAAATACGTCAGGAGTGAAGAGTGGTAGCTTTGCACATCTATATCTGTTTTGTATCATCTGTAGCACACAGACAACGAGAGTTTTGACTTTTAATTATTTAAACGTTTTTACCTGAAAAGTAGGAATTTCAGAGTTGTTATTTTTTAAGCTTGTACTATCATGTAGAATTGCCTTCAGAAGTTACTACGCTTTACACATTGTATGTTGAAATATTAAAAATTTATCATTCTAAAAGTACTATTTAATTGCAGCGTTTTCAAGCAACGATGCCCAGAACCTTAGGAGTGCTAGCAGCTGCAGCTCTGAAGTGTCGGACTACCTGGACACCCTGTCGGTATCCTCCATCAGCTCCAGCGAGGTGTGCAACCGCAGCACAGCGCGGCCCCGCTCCGGCCGCGAGTACAGCTCCATCCTGCCACAGCAGGCTGCCCTCCGCCTGCCAAACATGTGCCACTGCTGCTCAACCGCACAAATTGTATAATTACTTAACCTGATCTATCCCCGTACGTGAATGTGGCATACGTAATCCACGCAGATTCATTAAAACACATACATTGTGTCAAAATGTCATGGGATAGATTCCGTTGAATTTACCAGCATTGTAAAGGATAATATATATGTATGTGTACACAATATACAGAGCCGTGTTTAGGTTTCATGAGGTCTTAGGATAGGAATAAAATTTCCCCCCCACCAGAAAGTGCAACACACGGCAGCACATGAGCTTATACCTCATCCAGACATTCCGTACAACACCCGTAAGTCATTCCCAACTAGCAAATAAATAATATTACGCATTCAAAAGTTAAGATGAAGTGTATGAAATCAATTTTGTCAATTATAATATATTACGGCCATAACATTAATGGTCAGGATTTAATTAACCTATTTAGTTGGGGATGGCTCGTGCTCTAGTCTCTCGGTTTCTAGACGAATTCTGCATTATGGCACAATTTGGAATAAACTTATTTATATTTTTGTGTAAAATATGAAAACTAATTTAGTACTTTGGCGTAATGCCTTCCCGGAATTTGCCGTCCTGGCGGCTGCCTGTGTTGCCTTAGCCTAAATACAGTACAGCCCTGATAGAATTTGTGACATTATGGTGTATTGTATTACCATTGATTTGAGAAATATATAAATGTATTTGTGTTAAATCTGTGACTAACCCAAGTTGTTAACATTGTTAGGTAGGGTTTTTTCGTCTTTTAGATGTGGTTTAGCCAAAACTTCATATTGTGAACTACGTTTTAATGTTTGAAACAATTTTTTTTAGCCATTAGTAATACTTAACCCGTTCTTTATTTCAAATGTTAGAACAAGAATTCAAAATATTAAGTTTTGGAACGACACCTAAAAGATTCGGCCTTAGTGAATGAGACATGAAAATGTTGTCAAAAATATGTACATTGGTGCGGGGTGCAGTAAATAAATTCAATTTGTTAGCCTTTCTGTGCCAATTCTTTATTATTGAAATCCAGACTGAAGAAATTATCCAAAATAATTTAATGCTGTGGGTTTTGTCTTTTGAAGAATTTAAACTACCTTAACTAGTTTCTTAGCTTTAGGTAAGTATAAAATATTGCACTAATATTTTATTATAATATTGTATAATGAATTACATTATCGTCTACATTCACTAAGAATATTTTATTTTATTTTGGTGGATTTATATTATTTGTGAGACTACTTGTCAATTTAATTATAGTGCTGTTTGTTGTTCCTTATTGCCGTTGTAAATTTATTCAAATGTGTAGTTTCAAATTAATTTGAAAAGTCAATTCTAGGGTTATGTAAAAAATAAATTATAATATATTGTTATAAATAAAAACTATTGTTAAAACATAATTTTAGAAAAATTATCAATTTATTAAAAATTTATTTGAGTTTGTAATATTTTCTAAAATATTAAAACAATTTTCAAATATATAGTTGCTTTTATTTATCCTGAATGTTCATAGTATTGTCACAAATTATTTAATTTTACAATAGTCGGATTATGGTTCTTCTGATTTATACTTCATGATTCAATAAATAAATACTATAAATTTATATAAATGTTCAGAATTCCTCTTTGGCAATAATAACTATGTATACATTGTAATTAAGATAGTAAAGAGTCCAACACTTGTGGTTATGTAGACTATATATAATCAAAATCAGGGCACATGAAGATAGTTCAATGGATTCAAAGAAAGATTAAATAATATAGCTAACTAATAGCTAGTTAGTTGTACCATACTAACTTGTAATACGTATATAAATAAATGTATATATTTAATGGAAAAATGTATTGTTATTCGTGAATGTGAATTATGTACATAAAAATAATTTTCCCCATCTTTATGAGCAACATTCTCTAAAGGTAAGCAAGCGTGACTATGGAACAATTTGCCGGCCTCTGTGTTTCCTCCTTCCTACAACATGGGTCTCTTCAAGACCAATGTTCATTCCTTCCTCTCCTCAAAAGACCCTCCACAGAGCATCTCAGATGATATAAGCCCTGAGGGAAATTTTTTCCTCAAGCCCTCCTGTGTGGAGTTAATTAAAAAAAAAAAAAAAATACATCCACAAAAAATACGTCTGCATCGGACGGATCACATTTGACAAATTTATTGTCGTATAATGCAACCTTGTACATTGCCCATATTGCAGCACCAAAGTGCAATACCCAAAAGTGTTTCATGTTACAGCCCCAAAAATATAATAAAACAAGACTCTAAAAAAATTTCGTGAAAGGAATTATTTTATGTAATATCAGTAAATTCTTCTTGAGCTAATTGTGTTATGTAATTAAATTAAATCGAATGCATGCTTTGCAAAATGTACATGGTTACTGTTATTTAATTATTTTTGCATTTATTAATTTTTGACATCGACAAATAATATAAATTGTAAGTAATAATATCAGTAGAGATATATCATATTAGAATAAGTTAACAATAATAATCTAAACGAAAATATGAAAGAGAACAAGAGAGCTCTTTGCAGCTCTATAACAGGACCTTCAGGGCTCGCTAGGGGTTGGGAGCCCTTGGTTTGAGAAGCACTGATCTAGTAGATCTGGCTGCATAAGAGAATAACATAATCTATAACAAAATAAAATGTTTCTTCACTATAATTCTCAATATAAATAGAAAATATGTATTGCTGCTTTGGGGGAATGTTGCTCATAAATAATCTAAAACCAATAACTGCCATGGTAAGTAAAATGACAGTTTCTTCCTTGACCGTGCGAAGGAAGACACTATGTTTTTACTTACCACGGCAGTATAATATAAACATAATATATGTTTTTTGTTCTAAATATTTATTAAATTTACAAGGTAAAAAGATGATGTTTTTAAAATTATAAATAAATGTACCTACCTATTTATTTATATCAATCATATTAGGTATATGAAATGTGTTTTATTTATATTTTGCCTCCTTCCTTTGTTTGTTTTTCTGCCAAAAATCAATATTACCAAATACAAATATCCCATAAGTTTAATAATATCTTCAACTTCTAACATTTCTCAAACATTCTGATGGCAGAATGCTACACTAGCACCTCCTAGCGGCGTGAGTTGTGCGCATTGGTTTTATTTCAATAATTTAATGAGTTTTATGTAATATACATTTTCTTTATTTTACATTAATAAATAAATCATAGAAATCGAAAAAAAGGCCAAAATGAAAACCGAACACCTAGAAATGTTCATCTGAGATTTGTTTTAAGTATCCAATTCGAGTGGATATGTAAAACAAATCTCATTCCAAGATGAAACTGAATTCCAAAGGCCTCTATAGATAAAGCAATTGATCGAACGATTGTCAATTGCACAGCAAGACGTTCATTCCGCTGCACCAATGTTGCTTATCTATGGCGTCTATGCTCTCGATCAAAGTACACATCTTTACCTCCGTCAATTGTCTCAGTAAACGAACAATTAGCAATTGTCAATCACATCAAGGATGAAGATTGACATAACTTTATACAGTGTGTCGACAAAATCTAGAAATATTTATATTTTTTTAAATGGAACAAATATGTTTCATTACTATGGCAACACCGATTTTAGACCAAAACATATTTTAGATGTTACGTGCAACGTTGCCAACTCTACGTCTTTTTACGTAGATCTACGTATTTTAGGTCCTTCCTGCACACCTAATTTTAGTCCAGAATCTACGTATTTTTTGTCAAATTGTAAAAATTTGCAAAATAACATGCTGAAGAAGCATATTTTCCGTTACTTTACGGTGGCGCCCGCGTCAGCGGGGCAAAGTATGTGGCGCGGACTCCAACAAACGTTCCGTTTCATACTAGAGTCCGCGCCGGGGTTGGTATGTCTAGGGAAATTCCCCTAGATCTAGGGGAGAAAAATATTTTTTAGACAAAAGGGAAATCAGCACAAATCTAGGAAAATTTCGAACTATTAAAAAAAAAAAATTATTGGAGTTGTAATCTTCTACTTCCCGGTAAAGTACACAATTTCAGACGAAGGCAAAGCTAAGTTATGTATTGCTAGTACTTTACCTTAACTGTTTGAGTATGGATATTAGAGAGACGGCATGTAAAGTGTGCAAACCTGCCCAAAGTGTGATTTTTCAAAAAATTAAACGGTTTTTAGACGGCTGACATTGGCTTTTACACCACGTTACACGTCATAAACATTCATAAAACATAGAAAAATGGTTCAATGCGCCGTAAAATTGTGTAAAAGTAGTTCTATGAAGACCTGAAGAAAGATGGTCTTACCTTTCACATGTAAGCAGTACCGGATTATCCCTAAGGCAGAGTAGGCAACTGCCTAGGGGCCCCGCATCGGCAAGGGGCCCCGCGCCCTAAGATTTTTTTTTTTTACATTCACTCCACACAGGAGCCCCCGAGGAAAAAAATACCCTAAGGGCCTATGTCATCTAAGATACTGTGTGGAGGGAATTTTTAAGTCAATATAACGGCATAGGAATAAACATTGGTCTTGAAGAGACCCATGTTGTAGGAAGGAGGAAACACAGAGGCCGGGCAAATCGTTCCACAGCCGAGCTGTTGAACACAAGACGAGTCGAAGAAGAGAGCCGTTCTCATGGGATTGTATTTTACTTTACTTTCCTTTTATTTGTTAAGTAGCATTACTTGGTATCAGGTAGGTGCCGAGTGTGGTTTTTATTGGCATTTATTTTGTTTCAGTTTTTTTTTTGCTTTTTGTTTCTTATTATGTGTTTAAAATATAAATGTTATACATTCTTCTCTTCACACCAAGGTTGTCTGGAAGAGATCACAAGAGTGATAAGACCGCTCATTGTATTTAAAAAATATATATTTTTGTTTCTATGTCTGTATCCTTTTATGCAGAATAAAGAATTATTGTATTGTATTCGTTTCAATTTCTTTATTAAATGGGATGATGGCATTACTTCATAGCCGGCCGGCGTAGTCCAGCAGTAAGGCTCTTGACTGGCAATTCGAAGGTCGCGGGATCGAATCCTAGCGTGTCAAATAAATGTTTTTTGATTAATTAGTGTTATTCACAATTCATTTAAAATAATATAGGTATAGTATATTTGCGGCACGTTCCAGAGTGGAAGTGGAAGATACTCTCAGTATCGCCCTAGTGTAAAACCACCACTCAGAATCGAAACGTTGCTTGAAATGGCTTTAGCCGTGTTTGGTAACCAGATCTGAATAGCCAGGTACATCCCCACCTTCCTCCTTCCTATCTCCTTCCCATCCCCACTATCTTCAGCCTCAAAACATACCCCAGTTGGGGATGCCATAGTCTCACTGGCTCCAGACGGGGAGACGGGAGCAGTTGAGACTCTTGTGTGGTATTCATAGAAAAAATAAAAATTTAAAAAATTTTGAAAAAAATAACAGATAAATTATGAATAAAAATACGTTGTAATAGAAATTTTTTTTTGGAAGTTAGAAAAAGGTAGGTAGGGGCCCCGAGACGTGCATTGTCTAGGGGCCCCGACAAGCTTAATCCGGCCCTGCATGTAAGTGTTTAAACATAGCTTAAATGTACATTTTATAATTTTCGACGTGTTCAATCAACCGCCATCGCCATGGGCCCGATGTTATCACGTGAACTCCGACTGACAATGGGCCAAATCAGTCAACTTAAATTATAATAGTTAAAAATTACCAAAAAACTTTTATTTTTTTTTAATCATAACTCAGGGCCGGATTAACCATGTCGTGTCGGGGCCCCTAGGCAATGCACGTCTCGGGGCCCCTTTACCAATGGTGGACTAACGGGGGGGGGGGGGGGGGGAGGGGCGGCCTGCCCGGGCTTCTGGTCCTCGGGGGCCATCAAACGCTTCCATGTCCCCTTTATCAAATCCTTAACAAGCCTTTAATGGCATCAATCAGCGGCCGAGAATTTAAATTTCGTCGGACGACGATCTTGCGATCGTACCCTTGCAACTGTACAGGGCGATTCCGATGAGAAAGATTAATTATTCTCCATACCAGCATTTTAACATAATAGCTCAATATCGATATTATTTCATTCACAATTTGCTTTGATACAAACCTAAATTCAAAAATGCTCAAACTCGTGATGATAAATCTATTCAAATTATGTACTTTTTCTAATTATTTTTTGATCATATGTATTTATATTTTTTCAATAATAACTAAGCAAAATAAAAATTTTTTTTTTTTTAAACTTAAACTAAAATTAAAATTCTGAAACATATCTTTCCCAGATAATTTATTGATTTATTTTACTCCATGATTATATAATTTAAAATGTGTGTTGTATAATACAAAATTTTGTTTGAAAATTTAACAAATCTGCAAAGCCCTACGGTAAAACCTTAATGTTCTAAAAATAAACATATTTTATCAAAATTTAAAACATAGCTTTACTAGATAAAAGAAAGGTCTTTCGAAATCAATTTATAATTTTGTGGTGAAAAAGAGTCAATGCGTCTAAAATTTGATTTAAAAATGACATATTTCCGGTTTTGTCTGGTGATTCCCACTTAAGGCGGACTCTGTAAATTTTTTTTTTGTAATTTTATTTTTTTATTTCATTTTCTGAAAGATGCATTTGTTAAAAATGCTCTCAACAAATTTAATAAAGATATTCGAAATATTGACAGAGATACAGCATTTTATGTGAAACAATACCTTATTAAACATCACTTTTATTACCGGGTTTCGCTACAACCGTAGGTTCTTCAGGCCAGTTTGTATGTTGAATTATCCTTCAGCAAAACTTTGAATGTGTTTTTCTCTAAACTTTGTTTAACACATTTTTAACCTCTATACATCCGATTTTCAAGTCTTAAACTGTTTGAAAATCTAGTTATGAAGAGAAACAAAGAATTTTAGCAAGCAGATAGGTAGTGCACACTAAAGCTTCTACAACATTTATATTTTAAACATTAGAAATAAAAGCAAAAAAAAACATAACAATTGCCAATATAAACCACACACGGCACCTATAATCATATCCCCATTGATACAAAGTAAAATACAACTATGTTTAAATATTTGTTTTAATTATTGACTTTTTATTTATTATTTGTGCGTGATGTGAACAGTTATTGGGCTATAACCTAATTATTATATTTTGTTGTTTTCTTTAATGCATGTAATGTTATTAACCTATAAATGTTCGTAATAAAAAAAAAAAATTTAAACATCTTGAAAGCTGACTTTTTCCAAAATGGGTGCCGGAGTTGCTCACTTATTGTGAGTCGAACCATTGACGCAGGTTATTTTTTCTTGGGGCGCGGGGCCCCTAGCCGATGCGGGGCCCCTAGGCAGTTGCCTACTCTGCCTTAGGGATAATCCGGTACTGCATAACGCACAAATATAAAGTTGTGATTTACACATGTCATGTCACAGGTCGGAAAACCTTCTGATTTTTTCATGTCCGCCCCCGACGGAAAATCAAAAAAAAAATTGTATATCCCAAAGGACTTCAATAAACAGAATTAAGACACAAACACTTTCCTTGAGTGGCATTCAACGCACGCCGGGTACCTACTCGCTTTATAAAAAAGGTTATTTAAAAACAATTTCGTTAATCTTTTCGGATCGCAGGCCACGCGAGCAGTCAAAAATCCACATTTCATCGAAAGATGGTCTTATGATCATACAGGGCGGTTCCAATGAGAAAGATTAATTACTCTCCGTATCAGCTTTTTAAAATTATAACTCAATATCGATTTTATTTCATTCCAAATTTGCTTTATACTATACCTACATCCAAAAATGCTGAAAGGCGTGTTGCAATTATTTCTTGATCATAAGTATTTATCATTTTTCAATAATTTCTGAGCAAAACAAGAATGTAAAAAAATCTGAAATATATTAGTCAGTAAGTGCGCAAATAAATACACAAACGGACCAATTTTCGTCAAGAAGCACATGTACTTATATATTTTTTAATGATTTTATTTAAACTAAAAATAAAATTCTGTAACGTACGTTTACCAGATAATGAATTGATTTATTTTACTGCATGATTATATGATTTGAAATGGGTATTGTATAATACAAAATCTTTTTTGAAAATTTAACAATTCTGCCAACGACCTATGGTATAACCTTATTATACTAAAAATAAACAGTTTTTCTCAAAATTTAAAACATACGTTTACTAGATAAAAGGACACTCTTTCGAAATCATTTTTTTTTTGTGGAAAAGAGTCAGTACGTCTAAACACTGATTTAAAAATGACATATTTCTGGTTTTCTCTGGTTATACGCTCTTAACATGGATATTTTTTAGAAAAAATTTTAATTCACCTATTATAAAAGATGACTATTTGCGTACGGTTACGAATAACCAGATAATATTTGAAAATATCTTACTTTTTTTACATTACAGGAGACCCTGAGGAAAAAAGAATTCCATCAGGGCCTATGTCATCTTTGGAGATGCTGTATGGAGGGTGTTTTTAGGTAAAGGAAGGAATAGAAGTTTTGGGAAGGAAAAGGATATTAGGTTGGAATATGTTGGATATTGGGTGGGAATCTGGGGGTTAATGCGTCCAGGAGTGACGGACATATGAATCCATCCCTCCCACTGCGGTGTAAAGCGATGTTCCAAGAGAGAACGGCTGGAGTAGTCAGAAGTAAGAGAGAATGGTTCCCTCAAGCATTCTGTCCCGTTCCAGCCTGCCACACGCTTGGCGGGCAGACGCATCCAACGCCAAGACCCGGACAAAACTCAGCCCGTGAACCCGGGCACCCCTGCAAAGTCACCAAATGTAGCGAACCGCTTGGGTTGACCTACGGCAAAGGTGTTCGGTATGGTACTAAAAAACAAACAAAAAACACGCTCATCACGTACTAATAAAGCAAAATAATCTTGAATATTAGTTTATTTTTGTTATTTTATGTATTGTAAAAATTCACTTGCAAAAATTCACATGTTTTGGTAGTTGGGGAAGTGGAAGAAAATTGAATCCATTACCCCCCCTTCTCCATAAGAAAAAAGGGGGTCTCTAAAAAAAAATCTCAAAGTGGGCGCGAGAGAGGCAAGGTTGAGAACCTATGATAAATCATAAAAAAAATTAGCAAAAAATGCATTAAAAATAATAGATATATTTAACTTAATTACTACAAGAAATAACTAATTACGTTCACCTACCCAAACTTCTTCATATCACTCAGAAAAAAGTACGTAGATCTACTAACTTTTCATAATCCAAATTATACTGATTCTACGTAATTTTCTAGTCTTTTTCAAAAAACGGGTTGGCAACACTGGTTACTTGTTCTACTCATGTTTGACTTCCAGATCTGACATGTTGGTTGGACGGGAAAAATGACTTCAATAACTCAAATGTTTTTAAAAACAATATTTTGAAAGTGCGCACTTCGTCCGCATAGATTTTATTTTAGCTTATTTTGTAAGAAAAATATTCATTTGAGCCTTAGAACTTTTTGAATTATTTTTTCCCTTCAAACGTCTTAGTGTTGCCACTTTTTAAAATTTATTTTTTAAAATACCTCACAAGAGTCCCAACTGCTCCCGTCTGGAGCCAGTGAGACTATGGCATTCCCAATTGGGGTATGTTGTGAGGCTGAAGGAAGTTGGGAGGGGAAGAGGAAGGTGGGGAAGTACCTAGCAATTCAGATCTGGTCACCAAACACGGCTAACGCCATTTCAAGGAACTTTTCAATTCTGAATGGTGGTCTTACACCAGGGCGATACTGAGAGTATCTTCCACTTTGGAACGTGCCACAAATATACTTTACATTATTTTAAATTAAGTAATTGTGAAATAACACAAATTATTCAAATAAATATAAATAAAGTGGCGCGCGGCACGGTTGCTCCGAAATGCTCGGGGGGTGCTCATAAATATACCAATCCCGGGGTGCTATTGAGGTTTAGCGCATGAGTGTAGTTCAAACGTAGTTAAATTCACAACACAAGAACACAATCTCGCCTTAGAAAATATGACAATTTTGGTAACGGGTAGGTTGCGAACACAGACGCACATAATATATTATTTTGTAACAGACCGAGAGGGACATAAATTTCGGAAAAAATAATTCAGAAATCTTGACAGCATTACCATGCAGATGAAACAACTTTGCATTATTTGCTCGTTGAGATTGACTGCAAATCATGAAGTGCCTACCTAAGATTAATAAATAATTAAAAATATTTTTGTGTGTGGATGCTTCTACATTTTAGAATCCTGGCAAGTATAAAAACGAGAGCCTAGAGTATCTCCAGGTTCAGCTATTACTACAATTTGTTTACTAGTAAAAATGTTTATCCCTGTATTTTGCTGCATGTATTATTTTGGTATTATAATTTATTATCTCGGAAGCTTATTTTTTAGTTGAATCATTACGACGTTAAGTTTTAAATAATCAAAATTATAACCCTCATTGAATCCTCATTTTGTACGAAAAAACATGAAACACATTTTTACAACCCCTGCTTTGAAAATATTTTTAAAAACCCAAGAAAAACGTAGTTTAGCCCTACAAAGGTAGTTAAGCCCTACGAGGAGAATTCAAACCCGCAACCACCGAAGTATAAGTTTTTATAACTATTATACCACAGAGGTTATAGATTTTTAATGAGAAAAATCAAATCATCTGAACAAAATAATAATTCTCCCACTGATGAATTCATTTTCAAATAAAGTATAAATATATTTGAAAAAAAAAAAGATTATGTGTCGTAGACAATAAAGGATTCACAAAAAATCAAAAGGGTAGTCCTACAAAGCTGCCACAAGGCTCCTTGTCTGCAGTTTCTATCTTAATATATACTTTGACCAAATTAGTAAGGAATAAGGAG
Organism: Limnephilus lunatus; assembly: GCA_917563855.2. Taxonomy (NCBI): domain Eukaryota; kingdom Metazoa; phylum Arthropoda; class Insecta; order Trichoptera; family Limnephilidae; genus Limnephilus; species Limnephilus lunatus. The sequence goes on along the minus strand of OU830597.1, from coordinate 62,677,990 downwards.
CGTTATATATTATACATAATACGAGTACATGGAAAAATGTACCAAAGTACACACCTATCCTATATTATATTATAAAGGTCTTACAATTTAGATGTCGCAAGAGCGGATCCATGGGGGGTCATGACACTCCCCCCCCCCCTTGGGCTGGGTCTAGGACCTAGGTGGACCACTAATTAAAATTGTTAAACATAATGTTTTTATATATTTTTGTCACAATATAGATTTTATTTAAGTACTTAATAAAATACCAACTTTTTACTTGTATCTATTATTATCAAAATTAAATTATAACTTGTTGTGACTTGACCACGACTATGTGACCCCCCCTGGCGCCAAAGCTGGATCCGCCCTTGAATGTCGAGATTTACTCGGTAAATTATTATGTTTATAAGTGTTTTCAATTCGGAATTTTCTATAAATTATAACATTGTGAATTACCTACTTTTTTCATAAAATAAAATACTGCGTATCTGTTTACTTCAAGTATTATTATCGAAATTTGTAATTCAGTTGATAACATAAAAGATAATTTTCTTTGGAAGAAAAACACCTTTCGACCCCTTAGGCCTAAAGGTGATTTTCGTGTACATATCCAATGAATTTAGTTATCAGTTTTTATAGTCGTTCGGTGCACGATCTTTGAAAACTAAAAATGCGAGATAGTGCGCGGTGGAATTAAGTGATGTTGTGCAGATATTTAAACACTAATTAATAAATCACCGTAAAAATGCATTATCTACCGAAGAAGTATTATTAAACTTTTAGATGTTTCCAAAAGTCCGCAGTTAAAATGGCTCTTATCACTGTTTGATTTGTTTACAACTCGTGCGTAAGCACTGCCGATTCGCCTATTGCGACACCGTGCACATTGTTTATTTATAGACCGCTATTGCAATCATGTAATTATTGAAATATATTTTTAAAAATATGTCACAGAGGGATACCGCCATACATCTTTTCGCTGGAGGGTAAGAATGAATTTTGAATTCGCTCTGCGTGTCAAATTGTTATCTCGTTTGATGCCTCGATGTAACTCGAGAAATAACCTTTCATTTACGCCGAAGTATTGATGCTGTTGTAGGTGTATGTCATGCCAAGCTAGTGTAATCTTTCAGGGACAAGTTATCGCCGAAATATATATTTTTTTTAATTTGACAACATGGCCAAAAAATAATAAGCCAAGTATTATTTTTCCACAATAACTTCACCGCGATTGTTCGATCAAATTATAGATGATTGATGACATACAGATGATTTGATTTTCTTCTCAGCAATTACGAGAAATATTCTACCAATATTTTGTAACTTTTACAAAACTAGTTACTACTTCATATAAATAAAATTTGTATAAATCAGACAGTTTCTAACTTCACTTTTTGACTTGATTTAATTGTATTTACAAAAATATGATGATGAAATTTAATGAAAAAGGATTTCACCCAGTGTATGTAAATTGAGTTGGTAATATAATAATAACACATTATTTTCACACTGTTCACTTAATTTTCACTGCACATTAATTTAAATTCTACAATTCTTTTTCCTGAAAGTGTCAAGGTCCATCGCGTTGATGAGGTATTTTGATTATGTCTATCTTTGATCTGGGTGAATTCTAATTACTTCTTTTTAGAAATACAAGTATTTGACGAGCGCAGTTTTTGCACCCCGGGTTTGGGCTGTCACATTATTTTGTGATAATGTGGCCAGTTGGAAGGTAACAAAATAAAATTGAGAATCCCGACATGTTAATGCTTCAGTTTTGGTGTTTTGGCATACAATTGGCGGTTACATTTACAGTGTTGCGGGCACAGCAGGAGCGGTAGTGACATGTCCTCTGGAGGTGGTGAAGACTAGACTGCAGTCTTCCCAAGGTGTGGAGGGCACAGCCCCACGCCCCACTCATGCCCAGGTCAGCAATGCACTTCGCTGTTTATTTCGCTTTGTTTATTTATACTGGCTTCTTATGTTACAAGTTACATGTAATTAAGAACCATCCAGTTATACAAACTCGGTATTATTATTGTACAAATAGATACGAAATGCTACTTTCTCAAAAGATACGTAACATCTTTTAAGTAAGTAGGCTAATGACAGCCAGCGTGGTTGAGGTGTAAGGCTCTTGACTCGCGATCCAAAGGTCACGGGATCGAATCCCGGCGTGGGCAAATAAGTTTTATTTGATTAATTTGTGTTATTTAACAATTAATTCATTAAAAACAACATGGTGTATTTGCAGAACGTTCTAGAGTGGAAGATACTATCGGTATCACCCTGGTCTAAGACCACCATTCAGAATTGAAACGTTGCTTGAAATGGCTTTAGCCGTGTTTGGTGACTAGATCTGAATAGACAGGCACTTCCCCACCTTCCTCTTTCCCATCTCCTCTCCTCCCCACTACCTTCAGCCTCACAACATACCTCAATTGGTGATGCCATAGTCTCACTGGCTCCGGACTGGAGCAGTTGGGACTCTTGTGCGGTATTCATATAACAAAAAAAATCTGTGTATATAAAATTACAAAATTAATGGCAGGTAATCTGTAAAGCTCGAAGCAGGTGGTGCTGGTGTGTTGGATATCATTTGCATTATATGACAGCTAAGCAGTGGCGTGCACAGAGTTTTTAGTGAGCTAGTGTGCTAAGATTGAAAAATTCGACGTAAATGATGTTGTTGTAGCTGAATATGATTTTTATTTTTTTTCGAAATTTCAATATTTTGTATGAAGATTTTTTATTCAGGGTATGCATACCTATAGGTATGCCTACCCTGAATAAATACCTATAGGTATGCCTACGCTAGATAAAAATCTTGATTAAAAAAATTCAAATTTCGAAAAAAAATAAAAAATATTTTCAGCCACAACAACATAAATAATCTTTTTCGAATTTTGACAGTTGAAAAACACTGTTGCGTTTTTTTTCATATTAATACGAAAAATCTAATTTTTGGCTTTTAGTCAGTTATAATTATAGTTTTTTGTCCTCTTTGAGTTCATTTTTTTGCTGACCAACTCCAGTAAGTGTTATTTTATTTGTGGTTTTATTTCCTTTTGCCCCAATGGCCTTTGCCATGGGGAAGAAACCCCCTGATCCCGCCCCCCCTGATCCTTCAAATTTTTACATTGGCAGTGAGGTAGATATAGTAGATATTCAAATTCCATCTTCTACTCCTAAAAAGAGGAAAGTTTGCGACCTTCCAAATACTGATACATCTCAGGTCTCAGTTCCTGTAGCTTCTCCTTCCTTGTATCCGACTTCGGCAAAAGCTCCCTTCATAGTTTATGTGCAAAACAACACTCCTGGCCACTCTTTTCATCCCCTTGAATTTGCTAAATTCGGGTAAAGTTCGGTTTATGGGCGAAATTCCTAAAAATACAAACTAGTTATTTTTATACTAACTATGGGCCGGGGAATACGAATCTGAAAGAATTAGGCGGCGGCAAGCAATATTAACTGAATTATACGACTTTAAAAAAAATTTTTACACACATAGGAAAATGGCCATTTTGGAAGCATTCTGATTCCTAGAAAATCAAACTAGTTATTTTTATACTAACTTTGGGCTGGGGAATCCGAATCTGAAAGAATTAGGCGGCGGCAAGCAATATTAAATGAATTATACGACTTTAAAATTTGCTATAAACAGACACAAAAATTGACACTATTGAAGTCGCAAGAAAACATAGAAAAAGAATAAAGATGTTACACCACATAAAATTAAGTGTTGCCATTAAGCAGTAATATCAATAACGTAAAATAACATGTTTATAATTTAAGTACTTACTTTTTATAAATTTTACTCACTTTTGTATCACAAACCATGCTACCTAAACCTAGCGTAGCCGCTAAACTACTTGAAAACTGGGATGTTTTTTTTAATTGACGCGAGCAGGCGGTATAAAGGGGCACAAACCATGTGACACAAACCTTGCGTAGCCGCTAAACTACTTGAAAACTGGGATGTTTTTTAAATTGACGCGAGCAGGCGGTATAAAGGGGCACAAACCATGTGACACGAACCTTGCGTAGCCGCTAAACTACTTGAAAACTGGGATGTTTTTTTAAATTGACGCGAGCAGGCGGTATAAAGGGGCACAAACCATGTGACACAAACCTTGCGTAGCCGCTAAACTACTTGAAAACTGGGATGTTTTTTTAAATTGACGCGAGCAGGCGGTATAAAGGGGCACAAACCAGACGACGAAGATGTGTTTGATTTATAAGGTATGTTCGATGATATTATTGTTTAATGGCCACACTTAAATTGTTGTTTTTCTATGGTTTCTATGGTTTTCATGTGTCAAAATGCTTTTAAAATGGCTGTTTTCTTATGTGTGTATTGAAAATTTAAAAGTCGTGTAATTCAGTTAATATTGCTTGCCGCCGCCTAATTCTTTCAGATTCGGATTCCCTGGCCCATAGTTAGTATAAAAATAATTAGTTTTATTTTTTAGGAATTTCGCCCATAAACCGAATTTTTTCCCTAAATTCATTGGAAAAAAACCACTTGGCATTTCCCCAGGTGGTATCCGATCTGAGGGCAGATTTCACATTTGTGTCGACTTCACATCCGCGTTTAATGCCAATAAATTTATAAATTCCATAAACTCCCTTTCTGCGAAAAAGTTTAAAGCATACATCCCTTCCTTCAATATCTCTCGCTGGGTTCTCGTTAGAGGTATCCCTGTTGACCTATCTGAAGAAGAGCTTATTTCGGAATTGATTATTCCATCATCTTCGGGAATAGTTATTAAGACTCTGCGTCTTAATTTCAAAGATAAATCATCAAAGTCTGTAGTTTGGAAACCCTCCCAAACTATAGTTCTGAGATTTGAAGGACAGTCCCTTCCCTCTCACGTTTATTTATTCCACAACTCTCTCTTCCGGTGGAAATTTATTCATTCCCGACAATCCAATGTTTTAATTGTTGTCGGTTTGGCCATTCGAAACAATCGTGCCGCTCTTCTCCTCGCTGCTTTAAATGCGCAGAAAACCATCTAGCAGACCAATGCCCTTCCTCTTCCAATTCCCCCACTTGCGTCAATTGTTCAGGCTCGCACACAGCCATACATCCATCCTGCCCCGAACTTTCTCGCCAAAAAAACATAAAAAGTTATATGGCCTCCAATAGCGTTTTTTACTTCCATGCCTCCAAATTAATAGCTCCTTCTAAAAAATCTTTTGCCGAAGTTGCCTCTCAACCCCAAATTAGTACTTCTTCAAACTTGTCTTACAGGAAGACTGTAATGACAAAATCTGCTTCTCGTCCGATTAAAACCCCTGGATATGATCAATTTGGTCACAACTCCCAACTCTTGTTCCCAAATGGTAACAACAGCGCTCTTTTTCCTCAAAACCCTGTCTTTTCCAACAGCAATTCAACTAACAGCAGTTCTTTCAACCCTGATCTAAAAGTAAATACCATAAACAACAATACTTCTAGTGACAATTCTTCTTTAATTCAAAATCTTGTCATGTTACTCATCTCAATTATTAACAATAATAATTCTCTACCGTCCAACGCTGCCTCATTACTCTCCTCCTTGTATTTTCTTCCCAATGGCTGCCCCAGCAGCAACAATTCTGCAGTTGAATTATGTAGAAGCGCCACCTCCAATAAGGATGACCTCATCCGCCTTCTACATTTACACTCCATATCGATTGCTGCCGTCTCTGAGACTTGGTTTAAGCCATCTCAACTCTTCAAGGTGAGTGGCTATCAATGTCTGCGGGATGACGGCATTGATGGGAAGGGTGGTGCAGCCCTTTTCATCAAAAACTCTCTCCCCTTCTCCCCTATTTCCATTAAACCCCCAAATTCATCCTTCCAATTAGCAATTAGTGGCAACCACTGTCTCTAATATTACATTTGTATCTCTCTATATTCCCCCTTCTACCCCATTTGACCTTTCACTGTGGGTCCACATGCTTAGCAAAATATCTTCTCCCTTGGTTTTTCCGGGTGATTTCAATGCCTACTCCCTACTCTGGGGTTCTTCTTCCTCGGATCCTTTAGGTATCAAATTAATTGACCTTTTAGACTCCTTGAACATTTGTCTCCTAAATGACGGATCCTCAACAAGGTTTAGTCATCCTGGACAGAATCCTAGTGCGGTGGACATATCCCTCTGTTCCCCGAGTATCTATCCTCCAATTTCCTGGCGAATTACATCAGACCCCCCTGCGGCAGTGATCACTATCCCATTATTTTGAATTTGGCTCAACAGTTGGATACCAACCACTTTAAAAGTAAGCCCAAATTTATCACAAAAAAAGCCGATTGGTCCCATTTCAGAGACTCTATCCAGGGTCATACCCTCTCCCTGCCTCCCCCTACTTCTGATAACTGCACCTCCTCTTATAAATCTTGGACTGATTCCATTCTAAAATCGGCTGACAAGTCTATCCCCAAATCATCTCCTGTAGGCTCGAAGGCTCGCCCTCCCCTTTGGTGGGATGAGGAATGCCTTAGAGTGCTGAAGGAGAGGAAAGCGGCCAATAAGACATACTGCCAACAGATGACTATGGATAATTACATCTCAGCCAAGAATGCCCAAGCTGTTGCTAAACGCACTTTTCGTTTCAAAAAAAAAAATCAGCTGGCGTAATTTCTGTACCAAATCCCCTGCTACTCCAGCAGGGGAGGTTTGGTCCATGGTTCGCAGGTTTAGATCTTCCTTTTCCCTGCCAAAGCTATCTCATAATTCTGCTATTTGGATAGATGACTTTATTAATAAAATAGCTCCCCCATATGTCCCTAATTTTTATGAACTTCCCACTTTAACTTATCCTCTAAAATCTTCTTCATGGTTAGATGCTCCTTTTTCCATTGATGAGTTAAAAAGAGCCACGGAAAACCTCAATGACTCAGCTCCGGGCAAGGATGAAATACTGAATACATTCATCCGTCATACTGATGACAATTCTCTTACCTACTTTCTCTCTCTCATCAATGTCTTTCTTGATTCTGGTATTATTCCCCCAGACTGGAAAATTCAAAATATCATTCCCATTTGCAAAAGTGGCAAAGATCCAAGTATAGGTTCGAGCTACAGACCTATCGCTCTCTCTTCTACTCTTTGCAAAGTATCTGAAAGAATGATTAAGAATAGATTGGACTGGTTTGTAGAAAAAAATCAAATTCTTTCCTCTTCCCAGTTTGGATTTAGAAAGGGTAAAAGTACCCTTGACAACCTTTCCTCTCTTGTTACAGATATCAAATTAGCATTATCTAAAAACGAATATTGTATTGCAGTTTTTTTAGATATCTGTGGAGCATGCGACAATGTTTCTATCCCTCTCCTGAAAGAAAAGTTACTGGCAATAGGTATTCCACCTAAACTGGTCCAATTCATTGTCAATTTGCTCTCCCAGAGAACTATTTTTGTAGATGGGTCCGAATCTCCTCCCCACATAAGACACATATTCAAAGGTCTCCCGCAAGGGTCAGTCTTAAGCCTGATATTTACATATATGATCTAGAAAAATCTATTCAATTCTTGTGCAACATACTCCAATATGCTGATGACTTGACTTTCTACAAAATATCCCGCAATATTTTTATTGCAGCATCAGCCATCAACAATGCTCTTAGAAAACTCTTGGCATGGTTAAATAGTAATGGCCTTGAACTTTCCCCTTCCAAAAGCAAAGTTGTCATCTTCACTCGTCGTCGAAAGCTCCCAGATATTCAGGTGATATTTGGCGATGAAATCATCCCTTTCACTAAGGAAGTTAAGTTCCTGGGAATGTTTTTAGACTCAAAGCTTACTTGGAATTCTCACATTAATCATGTTATAATGAAATGCGAAAGTAACATCAATCCCCTTAGATTTCTGTCCGGAGTGTGGTGGGGATCACACCCCTCATCTTTAAAACTTCTGTACAATGCTCTCATCCGAAGTCATCTCGATTACGGATCTTGTCTGTTTGATCCAATGTCTACTTCAAATTCGCTTAAATTAGATAAAATTCAGTCAAAATCTCTTCGCCTTATATTAGGAGCCATGAAATCTTCCCCAATCAACGCATTGCAAGTTGAATGCTGCGAACCTCCCTTAAATATTAGAAGGCGATGCCTAGCAGAAAAATACATTTTCAAAACATGCTCAATAACTTCCCATCCCTTGATTCCCAAACTTCAGTTGTTAAAGTATGAGGTTAATTTGAATCCATTTTGGAAAAAACATTCCCCTCCCCTTCTCTATGATTGCTTCAACTCTTTCCTGGTTGTATCCTCAAACTCCTATCGCAATGAATCTCTCCCCTTATACTCATATCCCTATGAAAGTCTTACTTTCTATCCGAAGGTGCACCAATTTATTGGAATATGTAAAAAAAATATAAATAACTCAGCTCAATCCAATAATGCAGAATTCAACAAAATTATTGAAAATAACTGGTCAAATTATATAAAAATTTTCACAGATTGTTCCAAACTCAGTTCGGACTCCCATTGTGGAGCCAGTGTCTAAGCACCTCACAGGAAATTGTGTTTCCCACACAGACTTCCCAAAGAGTGTTCCATTTTCTCTGCTGAATGCATAGCTATCATAGAAGCTTTGCGACTCGTCAAATCTCTCAACATTAGAAATGCCCTCATCCTTTCAGACTCTCTTAGCTCTCTACAAAAAATAAGCGCATCCCCTCTCAATTGCAGTAGCGACTCTCTTACCTGCTCTATCAGAGACCTCCTGCATTCCATGTCGCTGGCTCAAGTGTCAGTGGTCTTGGCCTGGATTGTTGGAAATGAAATAGCTGATTCTATTGCTAAGGAATCCATTGTCCATGGTCCATTAAGCAGTATTCCTATTCCTGTCAGAGATTATTTCCCTATTTTAAAAAATAAGTTACAATGTCAATGGTCCCCTGAATGGAAATCATCCTCTCTAATAAAAGGTCATCAGTACTCATTAATTCAACCTTCTATACCTGTCAAGTCCTGGTTTCACAAATACATTTCCATGCCTAAAAAATACATCTCTTCCATAACTCGAATGCGTCTAGGTCATACTTGTTGTCTTAGCCATCTCTCCAGATTCCACATAGTCAATTCGCCTTATTGTGATTGTGGTTCAGAAGATACTTTAGACCATAATTTTTTTGAGTGTCCTATCAGTGACCAATTTCCAAACTTCTTACTTGAATTGGTAAAACTAAAAATTGAATTCACTACCAGTATACCCTGTCTTCTTAGTCTCAACTCTCCTGAAATTCACTATTTGTTAGCAAAATTTATTTATAAAAATGGCCTTAACATTTAAGCATCTATAACATTTCTTTCTCTTCCATATGTATGCATTTTTTCTTGCATTCTTATTATGTACAGTTCTACAGAAAAACCAAAAAAACCATATATAAGACCATTGTTGGAACTGTATTGGCATATGGATGTGAGGCGCTGACACTGACGGTAAAGATGGCTGAAATGCTGGATACTTTTGAAAGAAAAGTGCTGAGAAGAATATGTGGACCCGTGAAAGAGGGTGAACAGTGGCGCATCCGGCACAATACGGAATTGTATGATATTTATAAGGCCCCTAGCATCTCAGCACATATGAGACTCCTCAGACTGAGATGGGCTGGGCATGTACAGAGAATGCCGGATACACGCGTCCCAAAAAGAATTTTGACTGGACACCCAGGTGGAAAGAGAAAAGTAACAAGACCCAGACTGAGGTGGGAAGACGAGGTAAGAGGGGATGCAGCACAGCTTCTCCAGGTACGAAATTGGAAGTCAGCCGCTGAGGACAGGAGGAGTTGGAGGCGACTGTTGCAGGAGGCCAAAGCTCGATATGGGCTGTAGCGCCATCGAAGAAGAAGAAGTAAGAAAATATATTGTCACGTAAATAATTATCAATTTGTGATATAATTATTTACCTGACCACTAACCTGGTAATTTGAACAGCCTGTATTGGACTGGCAACACTTTTTTCTCTGATTTTTGAACCGGGTCTTTTTCTATGCACTTTCTTAAAATTTCACCGTGAGGGAACCGGTGAATTTTTGACGAGGTCACTCAACAAGATGTTTTGAGTTTATTATTTAACTTTTTCGGGCTGGATTTTCGGTTAATAATGTGTGTGCCGCTTGTGAAATGGTGAATTTGAATTCTCCGCATGCGTAACCTTTTTGGGTTTTTGTTAAATTTGGAGTACGCGGTGTGTGGCCGTTGGCCGTGTGGCTCGGGGAATCGTGCTGAGATTCCGGATAAATCGCAAACCATCTGTTTTGGAGATGATAAATTCCGCGCAAAACCACTACGTGGATATGCTCCGGTTATAAAACTGTGACGCTAACGATTTATTTGTGGCCCACCGTCGGAGGAAACAGCCTCGCTAAAATCACCACGCTCTGGCACCAAGATGGCGTCCCTCGCGCTTGTAGGAAATAACCTGGCATTTGGCCTTTAGCGCCCTCATCCCGGTACGTGCTCGTCGGATCCATCTGGCCCGGACTCCTGGCCGTCTGGAGATTCTTCGCGAGATGTTTGCCCCCTTCATCCGGAGTCCTCCGTTGGCGATCGCAGGATTGCGTGCCGTCACCTTCTGTTCGCCGTTTTCCGTAATAGATTTAGAGAATAGAACCGTTTGCGTTGGTCCACAGGTATGAGGGTTTCTGTTATTAATTTTGTTTAACTTGATTTGTTGTAAAATACACATTTATGGAACCTTCCCAAACATTCTTGTTTTTTATTATTTGGAACAAAAAAGCAGAACCTTACATTTTCCCACATTACAGATCGCTAGGTCCCACATCAACCTGAGAGAGAGACATGGTGATCTTCATGCATAAAAATAACCTTATATTTGCCCCACGTTGGGCGCCTCTTGTTGAGTGACCTCGTCAAAAATTCACCGGTTCCCTCACGGTGAAATTTTAAGAAAGTGCATAGAAAAAGACCCGGTTCAAAAATCAGAGAAAAAAGTGTTGCCAGTCCAATACAGGCTGTTCAAATTACCAGGTTAGTGGTCAGGTAAATAATTATATCACAAATTGATAATTATTTACGTGACAATATACAAATACATTTTAAGAGGAACAAAAAAGATTAATAGACAAAAATACATTTTAAGGAAAGCAGATAACTATATGACTATCGATAGATATAAATCAAAAAACATTCTTTACATATAATGCACATATCCTACGAAAAGTGCTAAGACTTGAGGCTTCCTTAATGGCATTTGGCAGACTGTTATATGTAATATCAAACACTAGTAAAATACAGCTGAACAAGGAAAAAAGTAAGTACTTTTTAGTGTATTGTAGATATTCATAAAGTAACAATTAATTGCTGACTCCAGATGCTCCGATACCAAAGTATATGATTTGTAATTAAAAGGCAAAAAATTAGAGATTGTCAAAAAAAAAATCGTACTTTGGGCATAAAATAATGGACCATTTGGTATTGGTTAGGAACAACTAGGGAAATTATAACAAAATTGTGGTTAATCATTTTGAAGGGTCTGAGAATCGAACTATATTATTACCTTAGCGTCTGCGTGTGGTTGAATTTCAGAACCCAGCCACAAGTGCATGTCGACGCTTAACGGCCGCATCTCAAATAACATCTGTGTACGTGGAGTTTCACACCAAGTTACTGTTGTAGTTCGGTTTCAAATTCAAGAATTTGTCACGAGATGTCACTACTTCCGTCAACAGCTTGCATGTGATTAATTCCTCCCTAGGTATAAGTGCTACGGATTTTTATTCTTCAAGTATCCTTCCGGATTTAGAAAGATTGTCGCAATACTTGACAAAGTTGTTATAAATTACATTTAACGTCATTGCGTGTCTCGATCTTGGTTATTTTGTCACTGTTACTTTGTCTCGGTGAGTCCAGCTGTCACTGGATCACAGTAGATCCGAGGAACTGGCTTATTTTAGGAACCAGTTCCTATCGGATTTAGAAAATGGTCACAAACACTCAAACCGGGCGAAACCGAACAAAAAGCCGCCCGCAGGGCCTAGCAGCAAAAACCTGCGGAGCGGGTTTTTAACTGCTAGTAACAGTATGAATGGTCTCAATACAACAACGGAAGGGGACAGATAACCCAAAAAACAGAGACTAAAAACTTTTATTCAGTCCCTTCCAAAATTACCGTCTCACTATTGCCGACAAACATATACAAAACTCTATCTTGAACCAATAATACAAAGCAATCTACAATTGTATTGTATTTGCGAGCAGAATGCCAAAGAAAAAGTGTTGCCAGTTACTTAAAAAAAGCTGTTTAACCCGTCTGCTTGGTTGAATATATTTGCACCTCACAATCCGGAAGCCTCGGTTTCGCGCCAAACCGGTCAAACCGTCACTTTGGATCGAGATTGTAAAATATCTATGCAAGATAGCTTTCATATTTCAAAGACAATAAGAAGCATTATTTCGTTCTCTTTCTGGTTAAAAGAAAATAAATATTTTTGCATTAGAGAAAGAGAGGTATAATATAGCTTTTAAAATGTAAGGTCGCTCTGGCACGTTTTTTATCTTATGAAAGTGTAATGCGATTTACGTGTTTTGGGATGTATTTATTCCTAAACAAGCAGACGGGTTAATGATGTTTACAATGGAGAAAATATTTCCATATTCAAACCGGAGAAAGAAGAGTGTGACTTGTGCCATGCTTTTAAAGAGGGAAACATATCTGAAAATCATTACAACAACCATACAACAACCAACATGCTCAAAGATTCAGGTAGAGAGGAAAAATCTAAAGATAAAGTTTTGGCTAAAGAAGAAAGATCCACAACTTAACTGCAGACATAAAATGATCCCACTTTAATGCCAGCTCATTAAATTTTAAGACAAAACTTGTGGTTCACAACTTTACGGTTTACAACCTAGGAAATAATAATGTTGTATGCTATTGGTTTGTAACGTCATATGCTGCATTTTTCATCGATTATATTTCTAAGTTACTTGATGATGATCTGAAACCGGTAACGATCTTCACCATTTAGATGGCTGCACCGCAAAAAATAGAAACGACTTTGTTTGTAATGCCCTTTTGCGATTAGCAATGCAGAAAAATGCCACAATTACTCACAAATGGAGTGTGACTTTGTATACTCAGTAATTGTAAGAAAATTCTCAAACAGGGAGATCTTTTTGCCAAGTCAATACGTTTCGATTACGCGAGAGACACAACTAAAACGTCTAATTCTAAAAATCTTTGCTTTACGACCACACGTTTTTCAAGGATTGTTCCGATAAACAATTTTTGCCAGGCCTTCAGTGCCTTGGTTCTTTGGCGCCCGGAGCAGACTGCTCCAATTGCGCCAGCTCAAAGCCAGCCTTGAGCTGGGGTATGAAATATGCATTGAATATTTGAAAATTGCCATTATATTATCATCTCCGCTGATTGTTGTGGCCAGCTGAATAAATGAACGTAAAAATCACTAAATTTGGCTGGTGTTCAGCTAGAATCAAATCGAAGAAACTTCTTTTCCTGATGATAATTTTATACATTGTGTTAAATTAGGAAATTGGAAATATACTCTTTTGAATTTTAGAATATCAACAATAGGTAAAAGAAAATTGTTAATTTCTGAAAGACATTCGTGAAGTCTAGCGGTTTTAGTTGTCTATTTTACACCAATATGATAAGGAAGATAATAAAATCAGCATAATTTTGTGAAATTCCATACATCCCTTCACAACAATAATCATTTTTGAGAGCATGTCAAATTCCTGTTTGCAATCACTGATTAGGTTGTTTGATTTTCTGAGCATTACATTCACTTAATTAGCGTGTGTTTATTCCATTGAACCCTTGATCCTTTTATTGTGCGAATCAATATACATATGTATTTATCTCCAGCTTATCTTTTGCTTATCACACTAATTGTATATTCGGATTTATACAATTTGTACCACAAAACAGTTCTAAAATGTATGGAAAAAATTGCTTTGTGCTTTTGTACGTTAATATTTTTTTAATTATCTTATTACCATAAGAGTTGCGGCATTTGATGGCCTCCGTGGTCAAGGGGTAAGGCCCCGAAGGTGGCGGGTTCAAATCACGGCTTGCGCAAATAATTTTTTTTTGATGAAGTTGTGTTATTTGACAATTTATTAATTTAAAATAATAAATAGTATATTAATATAATATATACAGTTTCATATTTTTCAATTGGCAAGAGTTTCCGAACCACTGGGATGAACCAATAAAACTAGTTTCTAATAAAAACTGTACGTTAATGGTCATAGTTTAATATTTCAGTTCACAAATCAATTTTTTTTATTAATTATAATTTCAGTTATTTTCTTTTCTCTTTTCGTTTTGTTTTGTACAATAAATTTTAAAATATTGCCAGAAATACCCATCTCGATTTCATTACAGTATAATAAATTTATAGGTATTCCTCTTAATGACATATTTTTCTGAAACTCATTATTGTTTTTTTACCTTATCATTCTTTATTTTTATCTTGTAACTATCATGCCCATGTTTCTTATTAAAAAAACTACAAGCCAACCAAATTATTTTGTATTGATAATTAAAACTTATCATGTTACATCACATTTTTATCTCCCAAACTGATGTGGTATGTATTATACTGTGTAGTATTCCCACCAATGCGAAAATTGTAGGCTTAGTTTATAAAAGATAAAACTACACTATTTTTAAATGGAAAAGTGTGATAAATAAAAATTTTAAAATTATTTTTCTAATTTCATCTGAAATTTAAAAGCGTCCAAATAATTTTTTTCATGCTCACATTTTCATTTTAAAATGTTTGTAGCTCCCTTCTGTGACTACCTATCGACATATTGAATGAAATGTTGAATGTTGTTATTGAACATAATTGCTTTGTAATTGGACTTGCCTTCAATCTTCTGCATGCACTAGGAATGATTATATATTATGTATGTACAACATTATGTTAGCACAGCCCCTCTAATGAATTTTCATGGCCCAATCTCACTTACATTGCAATTATTGTTATTTAATTTAATTTGTATGATTTAAACCACTCCACCGATAGCACTAAAAAATAAATGCTTTGAGCATTGGGATTCCGCCACGCTTATACCGTCTGAATATTTATTAGCAAACATACAAACTGCTCACTGTGGTTTAACCTTTGGAATGCCGATCTCCCGCGACCTAATACCTCCATAGTGTGCCGAGGGTAAAAATCCCACCAACAAAATGTATAATGTCAGATTGCTATATGGTGCTTTTGGTCGTAAACCTACCTTTAACCTACATTTTAGTGTTTATCACATATTTTTAGGTTTTGTGAAATAAAATTTTAAATAAAAGTGGAAATATTTATTGTTAAAAACAACAAATTTTTAACATTGGTGTTCAATTTTTAACATTGGTGTTCAAATTATGGCGTCTACTAATGTACAAAACATTACCTGGAATACGCCATGAGAGGTACATTAGTGACATCTTTTGGTATTCGATAGAAGCTTAATTAAGCTAGCGACTAAAGATGTTAGTTGATTGCGGGAAGTTCAAATAAATAAATTTTAATTTATAAAAATCACTTACCTACTGTTACTCAAATTCTCTGTCACTCAAGGACATTAACGGTGCTACCCAAATTGGGTATCGCTCGAGAGGTTTGTTTTTATTTTATTTTATTTTTTATTTTTAAATTTTTGTTTTTTTATTTAGAAAAAAAAAGTTAATATTCACAATTATATCATTTTATTACCTATCATTCATCCGTTTATAAAATTCATCAGGTTATAAAATACACATCATCCATCAGTTTATAAAAATTAATAAGATTATAAAAATTATTTATGTATTCTCTTTAATATTATATTGTCAGGGATTATTATTGGACAGGCTTTCAAGCAGCGTATTATGAATTGCGTTGCTCTTGTAGCATTAATAAAGTAACTACTTCGATAAATATGAATTTTTATGTGGAAACTGTGAACGCATGTTCTGTGGCGCATTGTACATTACATAATATGTCATGACATAGTTATTGAGGCTTTATATTATTGCGAATGAAATATCATATCTCAGTGGCGTTTGGCACAAGTGTATCTTGTTATTCAATAAGGTGATAAATAGTTTTGCAAACAACTTGATATTACGGTTTTCAACCACTTCCGACTCTGTTTATATTTTGCTTTAAAAATAATGCAAAGTGAAAACTTTAATTTATTTATTTGTTTATTTAGATGTACACGGTACACTATGATACAAGTCATGAGGTATATAAAATTATACATGGTTAAAGTACCTATTATGTATGTCTACACATTATCATAGCAATTTCACCTGAATAATTTAATAAATGATAATATTTAATTTAATTATTAATGCCTTATTTGGGCTTTTACATTTTAATTCATTACAACCATGATAGGCATTGAATCAATTTTCACTTTCTTTATTGAGCTTAAATATGCTATAATTACGGTGGGCCACACACATAAAATAAATAAAACAAAGAACTTATTAAAAATATTTGGTTATACTTAATGTGATATCAAGGGGGGGGGGGGGAGGATAAATCAAAACCCCCCATTGAGAGTCCGAGGTCTAATAAGAAGAAAGTTCAAATTTCACAAAATATAATAATTTACGAGAATGATTTCTCTTTTTTTGTGTGACTACCAAAATCCAAAACATAGAAAGCTGAAAACTTCATTCTGGGCCCAAAAAATCTTCAATTGGGCCGCAGGTTGGGCATGGCTGCACTACACTAACACATTTAAAAACTTGCAGCACACGCCAAACTACAAAGTAATGCAAATCAATTTTATGAAATATGTTATGTATCTCCAAAGTGGGTTTAAAAAAACCTCACCAATAGGAAAAATATTGAGATCTTTCTCGAGCTGGATCCCTGAATCTCACTATGCCAAAGTCAAGGCAAATGTTTGTTATAAATATATATTTTTTTATTCAGAGAAAGATACATAAATTACAATAAATTCAATATAATAATTAATTACATAATAAGTGTACATATTTGATTTATCCCCATAAAAAAGCAGGGCTTGTGTGTATGGGGGTGTTATTATATTGGTTTAATTGTTTTATTTTTTATATTCAGTTCAAATTTTCGGTATAATTTTTGAGGTGAGTTTTAAATTTTTTGATATTACTGTTCATGTTTCTGATTTTTTCAGGAAGTGAATTAAAAAAATTTACTCCGATATATTTATGACTTAACTGTCCTAGTGTTTTTTTACATTTTGGAGTAGGAAGTATTGATGTTTGTCTAAGATTTCTGTTGTTTTTAAATGGTGCAACTTAATTTTGAATATTATCTTTATAAATTTGTAATGTTGCTTGATAAAAATATACATACATACATACATACATACATCTTCTTCCCCTTGTCCTATTCGTGTCGGGGACCCATTGCATCGACAAGGCTCTTAAAATATATTGATTGATAAAAATATATTGCACTTAATTTTCTGACTTTAAATTGTTGGAATAAAAGTTCTGACGAATATGAGTAGGGTTTTTTTAAAATTGTTTTTATTATTAGTTTTTGTAATATGTAAATTGTTTGTGTTTGATTTGTATATGTACCGCCCCATCCTATAATGCCGTATTGTATAATTGATTGACAGAAAGCGAAGTATGTGGTTCTAAGTAATTTTATATACTATATAGTAGTTATCACTAGTGTTGGGTAAATTCCTGGAAATTTATTTTTGTTAAAATTCCCGGGAATATTGCGGAATCTTTTATCTAAGTGGTTAAATCCCCAGACTAACCATTCAGGTTTGTCTCCTACAGTGAAATTTCATGTTATTTACAAGTATCACATTAATTAGGTATAGCATGCTGAGGGACTGAATTTTTTAGAATTTTGGAAAATACCAAATAGTACTGAGGATGTGAATGACCAGCGGACCGGCTGATATATGTGATGTCACGGTACACACAATTACTGGTGCAGCAGTGTTGTACTGAATTGAGTCTCGTGCCACGTTCCGCACATTGTACACATTTTACCCAAGTACTCTTTGAAAGCTCATTACTTCCGAAATTTTGGTAGATATGGATAACTTAATTTTACTGTCGTTATTAACTCTTTCAATAATATGATTTCATAAAAAAGGTCAACCTAATTCAGAATAACTTAATGAAAATATAAAAATTCCTGACTTTGGGGAATCTATATTAGGTCGGGGAATATTCCCAGTTGCACACCACTAGTTATATACCACCCATAAGCTCCACAGCTCACGATGACAATGTCATTGTAATCTCAAATTAGTTGAGTTTACCTAAAAAGTTCAGACAAAAGTGTGTAAATTGAATGATGCAAGGGTTTTGGCTGAGACAAATGATTTGAGATTTTCTGCTTTATAGTTGAGATATAATATAATAATAATAAGGCGGTGTTTTATTTTGTTTTCAGGTAGTGGCCCACCTAACCCGGAATGGGGTTAAACCTCCGCCACGAGTCAACCTGATTCAATGTATTAGGTGTGTATTTATGATTATATGTGTGAAAATAAAAAATTTAAAAGTGCCGCATTCAACCGTTATTCTATAAACATCAGGAACGCGATGAAAAGGTTAAGATTTTATAGTGACTGCATTGGTTCCGGTTTTTTCTCAGTTATCTTACCAGATTATTGTTATCATTTTTATTTCAACATTTTATTTCTGCTGATCCTCAAGTCACAATATTCAATATTGGGCTAAGTTTTAACTTCCCAGACTGGTTGAGGGATACCTAAACTAGACCTCTCCAGCCGGACTCTCTCTCGACCCATCGCCTTGCACCGCAGTGGAAAGGATGGATTCATACGTCCATCACTCCTGGAGACCGCAGATTCCTACCCACCCCCTGTACCTTTTTCCTTCCCAGAACTTCCTCTCGTTCCCTTTCTCTTAAAAGACCCTTAAAACAGCATCCCCAAAGATGACATAGGCCTTGAGGGATTTTTTTGCCTCTGGGCCTCCTGTGTGAAGCTAATGTAAAAAACACTAGCAAATAAATAACTAAACCATCTTAAAGTGTATGAAATCATTTGTGATTAATATATCTGAATTTTTGTAAACCTATCAAATCGCTGTATTTTTGTGACTTGCGTGCATTTTTTATCTAATTTTATTTTTACTATTTCTTTATCTGTATAAAAATCATCTGTCATGAATTAATTGTACTACTGAGGGAGCGGGCAGCGATCGGCAGAGACGAGGGACGAGTGAATGAAAAGACGTCAGTCGATGCATGAGTCAGTCTTTATTGCTGCTACGTAGCGATGTTGAATTTTAGTGTAAAGTAACAGTGTAGACAGGAGCGATGATGATTATGAGGCTCGTAGGTGTTGAAGTGATGAAAGGTCGGTGATGCATTGGTGTAGCAGAACTCGTGTCTGCATGTCGCCAGCATGTTGTTCCGCACCGTGGTGGTGGAGAAGACCTTGACGTCCAGGATGGATGCTCGACGCGGTGTCGCGGAGATGGCTGCGGTGAACCTGAGGAGTTGCCGCTCACGTGACAAGAAGGCCCGCCGTGGGACTTGTCGTGGGCAATTGTGTCGCTTGTTGCGTTCTCGAAGGTTGATGATATGTGGACCTGGCGGTTACCGCACTGGATGTTATCACTCGATGCACTGTCTATGTATTGGTGATGTTACTGATACTAGCGACTGAAACTGACTGACTGACTAGCGCGGTGTCGCTGCGCTTTATATAGCCGACCGTGTGAGTACCCGGAACGTCAAGTAATGTTGAGCCACCGCGCAAAGCGGAGAAGCCTCTGGAACATTCCGCGGCCGTAAGAATGTGACGGCTGTTGTGTCGAGGCCTTTCGATGCGCTTCCCGAAATGTTTAGCCATGTGCGGCGTGACACACTACAACTGTAGGTAGATTGTACACTTTCGAGAATACGCTGGCTATATCAGTGGCGGCGCAAGGATTGTGGCAAAAGGGGGCGACCGTTCTGGTCGCCACACTACTAAACATGTAAAAGCCCTCTGGGCGTTGAATAAATAAATAAATAATATATTCGAATTTTCTGCTTGATACTTGTTGTGAACAAGCAGTCGGGACTCTGGTGCGGTATATATAAAATAAAAGTTTGTCTGTTTCAGACTTGTTAAAAAGCCAGCCGCTCTATATACTTCTGTAAGTGCGATTTTCGGACAACCTTTTGAAGTAAGTCTAATTGCAGGCACATTGTGGAGACGGAGGGTGCCCGGGCGCTGTTCAAGGGGCTGGGACCCAACATCGTGGGCGTGGCCCCCTCCCGAGCCATCTATTTCTGCACCTACTCTCGCGCCAAGGCCCTCGCCAACCAACACCTGCAGCCGGATACGCCCATTGTTCATCTCACCGCAGCCAGCGCTGCCGGTAATTATATATTGCCAACCAATTATATATTACCAACCAATATTAATACATTATCACTCTACATATTTACGACAACGATATAAACGACACATGTAATAAATGTTACAACTGAACTATCAGTGGCAGGACCATAACAAATTAAAATTAATATATCATTGAAGAAGATGAGAATTTACATTGATGGGAATAACCTTCAAAAGTTATAAAAGTGTTGTTCTTATAAAAAATTGAATTAAGATTATTGTTTAGGTCATAGGTTCTCAACCTTATTTTGCCCACCGCCCACTTTGAGAATATTTTGTTTTCTAGCGCCCCCCAGCTGCTTTTACTTACCATCTGTCATCGCGAATCTGAAACAGCTATTGTCATTATATTTACCACAACGCGGGGGAGCGTGATTGGGTGGGTATGCCCTCACTATACCATCTCAACGCCCCCTAGATTTCGACGAATAAGATTGTAGACGAAGTATCAAGGAGAACATGCAGATTTCAAGTTAGATCTTACTACCTACCTCGAATTTTTATTAAGTAAATACCTAATAAAAATTTATCCGGAATTAAGAATAGAATACCGATTTGAATTGGTCAATTTCTTCCGCGTCTCTGAAATCGATTTATAAATTACTAGACTTTTTTTACAAGTGAGTTCACGAAAGAAATAATCATCCATTACGACAGTATTTATTTACAATTTAAAGTCGTAATAAGGAACTCCAGTGAAAAATATTATGGCTTTAAAAAAATATGTTCATATAGACCAATAAACGCTGATTCTGAATATATAACTTTTATTTAATAATATTAAACGTACAGTTTTTAAAAAAATATTAAAAAGTGCATTTTTAATATTCTCGTTAAAACACAGCGTCAGGTTGGTATGCTGTGTAATGCTCTGTGGTGACGTCACAATAGTAATCACGGTAATGACTGGTTTATTTATGCTATACGTCATTTATATGGGAATTTATGTATGACACAAGCGAATGTTCTATATATTTCTTATTTTTGAAGATATCGTAAAAGCATATACCTTTATAGAAAGTTAATAGAATTGCCTTTTTCGATTTTTGTATCTGACATATACGATTGTGTTTGAAAAATGCAGTATTTTAAGTTTCAAAATGAAAAAATTTAAAAAAAACAGCCGACTGTAAACATATTCTATTAAATGGTCGAAAAAATTAGGAAAATTCAAAATACAGTCCTCTTACTTTATGAATTTGGAATAAAACTGTCACTTCACTTTTTATCTCGTTCATATAATTAAAAAGGATAAAAAAATATTATAATAATTCCGAAAAAATAACTGAAAAAATCCGACATCTTGGACTCGGTTTTACGCAATTAATGCGTTGATTTCTCGAATTTGTATTTATTTACACATGCATAAGGCTTTTACATTATCAAATAATATAACTTTTATGGAAGTTTTATTAAATTCACGCGGAAAAGTCATAAAAATTATAGAGAAGTAACCTTTGATTATGTAATGTCAGCAGAGATGTGCAAAATGGGTACCCAAAACCGTTTGAAATGCAAAATGGAAATGGGTCAAAACTTTTCCATTTGAAAATGCAAAATGCAAAATGGTTTTTAGAAAAGCATTTCAAATGCAAAATGCAAAATACCTATTTTCAAAATGCATTGAAAATGCAAAATGGTTTCTAAGTTCAAACGAGAGTAAAAACTAACAGCCTTCTACCTTCTATTAAAACAATTATTGAATTTTAAAACAACTTTATTATTTTATAATGGCCATCAACTTGTGGAATAAAAAAATCATTGATACTGATACGTACTGTGTAAAAAAAATCTTGAATTTGAGTGGAATATAATAATAATTGGATAATTTATAGAGCGCCGTTTTTGTGAAAAATCACCTCAAGGGCGCTAATATATAATATGTAGTATCAATTATTAACTGAATAATGTCATTTTTAAGGAATTTTTCTTAGGGCCATCATCATTTGTGTAGCAACTCTCAAGTGAGGGGACATTCACCTGTGAACAATAAAGAAATACAGGACAGTTAGACAATATAATATGAGGTTTTCGAGTGCGCATTTGACTATAGATTGTTACAGAAAACTCCATTAAAGTAGGCGCACTAGAAAACCACATATATTGTCTATATTATGTAGTTGTATTTTAAATATATACATAAATTATCTTAACTTTCTTTACCTAGTTAGTGGTCTTGGTCACATAAACCTTAGCCATTATTATATTTAAGAAGAACAAGCTTCTCAAAAACATCATCACTCATATTTCTTCTATGCGGCCTCATGATCATACCTCCATATGAAAAGAGGCGTTCAACTGGTGCTGAATTCGGAAGACAAGTATTGCATTTGATGAACATGTGCCTAACAGTAGGGTACATTTCAAAATCGGTCCTTTTGTCTTGAAGGTATTGCTAAATCTAAATCCGGAGTTCCTGCTGTTGCTGCGGAAGAATCTTCATTATCTTGGAAAAAAATAGGATTCATCCCGTACAAGACAATTATTTCCACTTTGTAGAGTTACATTAGATTTTTTGGTACTTTATTTTAATTTCCTTATTTGTAGTAAAAATACTGAACGGACCTTGTCCTTTTATTCTTTAGGAGTCCACTTTATTTTTAAAAATGAATGCGACACTGTAGCGCAAATTGCATCATTCGCACTAGAATCTAGAATAAAAAATCTGTGAAATCGTTTTGTTACGTTTTTTTCCAATTTTTCAGTAGCGAAAACATTTCCATTCTCAATGCTGGTAACATCTTTAAAGCAAATACTTAATATTTGTGGTAATGTATTGGCATCCCTCACACCCTGAAAGAAAAAATATGCAGTATTTGGTTAAAATGCAGTTCGTATATATATTTATATAATGAGATAAGACAAGCAATGCTATACAAATATTCAATCGAAACTGCCCTCATATTGGTCTTCACTTGTATCATCGGCCGGCGATTGTATTTAAATTATAATACTGAATAAACTAACATAGCATTCTACAATATTCTAGCATATTGATTTTATTTGAAGCGTGCATATCTAAACAGTTCAATATAATAATATTAATTACAGTACTTACATGATTAATGTAAAACCAAAAACACCACGACCACGCAATAAATGAAGACGCGAAAAAAAAACAAGTCGAAACAAGCTACAGTTTAATTAAAAGTTTAACAGATTACGAAACTGCAAAAAAATTACGCGGGACTAATGTTGCCAGCGTAAAAAATAGTAACTTCTATCAAAAATTTAATATTACAGCGTCTGCTTGGCAGGGCTCCTACCAGGGAGCAACTTGACAGACGTAAATATTTCTCATATCGAGGTTAAGGACCAATGGACCGACAGAGTGAATATAGTAGGAAGAATGTTGCAAAAATGCATTTAAAATGGAAAATGCATTGAGAAAAGCATTTAAAATGAAAATGGAAATGGGTGAAAAGAAAAACCATTTAAAATGCAAAATGGAAAATACCCATTTTGCATTTTGCATTTCCATTTGAAATGGATTTATTTGAAATAAAGCACATCTCTGAATGTCAGTAACCTAAAAACCGAACGAAACTAAATCACCAAAAAAACATTATTTAAGGACTAAAACTGAAAAAAAGTACAGGCAGCATTAGTTCTTATGCTGAATTACACTAATATCACAGTGGATTAATCATTTAAACGAAAATTATCATCAAAAACATAAAACTGCAAGTTAAATTCATCAACGTCATTCATTGTTTTGCAAAGAATTTGATTTCGCCATTTGCAATAAATAAGCCATTAGCCAATCAACGCGTTATAATAAACAAGATGGCCGCGCGCCTGCGCAAATCTATGTGAGATTCAAGAAAACCAACATAAAAATCTAAAATATATGAAACGTTATTTTAGTAGATGACGTCACAAAATTCACCATAGATATGGGTGTTTTCGAGGGATCTCCAAAAATTAAAACTTTGAAAATTATTTTAACTATTAAAACTAACTCTAAAAAAAAATAAAAATATGCAGTAATTTAAGTTAGAAGGTCATTTTTCATAAAAAAAAAATAAAAAAAAATGGACTGGACTTCTCTATTATTAGGCTAGCGCAGTTGACATAACCCCAAAATTTATTTATTTATCTCATTCGATTTATTCTCCGCTACCAAGGGGGCATACATTAATTACGTGAGCAGTTTTGCTTTCCAATCTAGATCCCTCCCCCCCTTGTTGAGATAAATTTGGGCCACTTCGTATATTCTTTTCAAGTACCGTGAGATTTTGCTGGACCCCTCCCCCCCTTTTTGAGCTCACATAATTAATATATGCCCCCCAACCGCTCGGGGCGCCACAGCTGTAAAAAATGAACTAATCTCCCCCTGCCAGCCCTGCCTGCTTTCCCGCTTCACCCGGGATGTGAATGTTTTCCATCGCACATGGAAAGCTTGAAACACAACAAGAATTGTTAATGTTTATAGTGATGTGACAATGTTAATAGTGACATTTAAGGGAACGTCAAAGCAAAAGTTAATGGCGGAGGTCGCAAGAGACGGGCCTTTAAATGTCCTTGGTTCTTCGGGTCATTATGACCCGAAGCTGAAATTTAAGTGATCATAAAAGTTGTAATTATTAATATAATTTATAATAACTTCATGACAATTATCTATTATCCATTCACTTATTCATATGGTGAATTAATTCACATCACGTATTGTAAACTTATGGATAAATCTCTTATGTTAAGAAAATTAAGTTTTTTATATCTTAGATTACCACAGATTGAATGAAATGAAAAATCCGCTTAAATGACTTTCTATGTTGCTTTTCCAAAGTCTTTATTTGATACCAAATAATAAAAACGGTTTTAATAACAATCCCGCGAGATTTGAAAATAGTGCGGGATTTGCAAACCCTAATTTTATCTAATTCCCTACATAAGTTTTACATTAACTACTCGGATCCATAAGCTTGTTTTCAAGCTACCTACAACATTGCCAGACATATGTAATGACGTATGAGGCGTACCTGACTTATTACATTACAATTTCATACTTGGGTGTTTTACAAAGGATTATTTTTTTCAGGTTTTGTCGCATGCACAACCACAAATCCCATATGGTTTGTCAAAACGAGGCTACAGCTAGACGGACAGTTCACTACAGCCGGACAATGTATTAAAAGAATATATGCCCAGTCGGTTAGTATACCCGCTCCTTAGAATTTTGCAATTTTTCTCCATTTTGTACAAATACCAATTACATATGTATTGCATCCAAAGATTTAGATTTGATTTGTGTTAGGTTATAGAAATACAATATTTATAAACTTTATTTTCGACTTTGTTACTGTTTGCACCAGGCCACGGATACTTGAAAAGTCGGTCTAGGCAACTTAACACAACTTTTCCAGCAAATCTCAATTTATTTCTCAACATAGTCTCTTTTTAGCCCTATTACACACTTCGGCCAACGATTCTCCAATTTTTTGCTTCCCTCCGAGTAATGTGATTTCTTTAAGCCCTAAAAATAGGCCTCTATTTCAGCGATGACCTCTTCAATCGGCTCAAATCTCTTACCACTTTTTTACAAGCCATTTCTTAAAGTTTGGAAATAAATACAAATCGCAGGAGGTCAAATCTGGGAATATGGTGGATGAACAACCAATTCGTAGAGCAAAACATAGAGCTTTGCCAGAGCGACTGCACACTTGTGCGCCAGTGGATTGTCCTGGTGGAACAGCACTTTTTTCTTTGCCAAATGCTGCCTAATTTGCTTCAAATCGGTGTCGAATCGGTCCAACAAATCTGCACAATACAAACAGACCTTTCTTGGCCTTCTTCAGCTTCGCTTTGCCAGGAGCGGTCCACTGTTTCAACTATTCCTTGGTCTTTGGTGTGTTGTTATGGATCCACATTTCGTCCATGGTTACTAAAAAAGTCTAAAAAAAAACCAAAAAGGTGGTTCCCAAAAAATCCTTATCGCCAAACATTCCTTCGAAATGGTCAGACTATCCCTTTTGTTGTCGACTGAGAGCAAATTCGGTACTCATCTGGCGGAGATTGTTATGACATCTTTCTAATTCCCAAATATTCATGCAAAATGTTGAGCACCCGTTTGGATGAGATGCCCGAAGCCTTAGCTATCTCACGTTTAGTCACTCATCAATCATCGATTGTCATTGCATAGATTTTATCGACTATTTCCGGTGTTGTGTCCTCTTTTGGAAGGCCTGGGGGCTCATCATCAAAAATACTCATATGACTGCGTTTAAATTCAGCTGTCCAATATTTAATTATTGATATCGAAGATGCAGAGTTCCCATAAACATCACTTAATTCGATGTTGATCTCATTGTTTGTTTTCTTTTTCAAAAACAAGTACACATCTAATCACTGCGCTATGCTTGATTTTATTCATTTTTGTAAAAATGCACAAGTTGTTCACTTTGTGAAATGCCTTTGTAATACTAGTATGTATTGCAAAGGCATTTCACAAAGTGAACAACTTGTGCATTTTTACAAAAATGAATAAAATCAAGCAAATGCCTTTGTAATACTAGTATGTATTGCAAAGGCATTTCAATCATCTTCAACCACCATCATTCAGTTGAATGATTCCTGTTCTGTTCTGTCTCTATGACAACTATAAATGAAAATCTCTAGGGCTTGTCTAATCCGATAGGAGTCGTGCCAAGCTGTCTGTCCTCAAAGATCTTGGTGTCCTGCGTGACCTGAGCCATGGTCCTGCGGCCACCGGTTTCTGACTCACTGCGGTTTCTATATGAAAAAGCTGAGGAGCTGGCAAAGGGGTGTACTTCACGTCTCTATGTCGGGCTTGATGTTAACAAAGACTAGTGGACCTGATGGAATACCTGCCCTGGTACTGCTGAGGTGCGCTGCAGAAATAGCTCCAATTTTGACGAAACTTTTTAAAATGTCCCTGAAATGTAGCTGTAACCTCTGGTTGCAAAAAGAAATCATTCATCCTATTCCAAAGAAGGGTGACCGCTCCAACCTGGCCAACTATCGCCCCATAGCGATCATCTGTTCTGTCCAACGTGATCAATGACAAACTGCGTATATACCTCGAGAAGAAATAAATTATTAACGACTATCAATACGGATCCCCGCTTGTGATGGTGATCTTCTCGTATGTGACACATGTTTGGGGGCGATGCCTGAAAAGTTACGGTGAGACCCAAACAATCACACTGGACATTTCCAAGGTCTTTGACCGGGTTTGGCATCGAGGACTTATCAACAAACTGCCTTATTAACTTCCCGCATCCTTGTGTATGTGGATTGCCGATATTTTGAGGGAGAGGTTGCTGATGGTTTCACCTCTTCCTCACATTCGATAAATGCTGACGTCCCACAGGGATCGGTTCTGTCTCCTATTGTATTATCCCTTTGTCATGTGCACCAATTCATTATTATGCGGATGAGGTACTGTCCACTGCTCCAAAACTATCTCCAAAAGCTCGGAGGGCTTTGAAACAAAGAATGGACGGTTACCTCTTGGGGTAAGAAAAACCTAGTTGAATTTAATTTTTCATCGACCCAATCATGTCTGATTATGCCTAAAAGGGATCGAAATGACAATCCTTAATGGTCTCCTTCAGCGGAAGCAATCTTCCCAACCTGCCTTCCATTGATATTCTTGGTGTAACTCTTAAGTGACCAGCTCGGGCCCCATCGAAGCCAAAGTAAAGTTCCTCTCAGAGGGCATACTGTACAGGGTCCGCATATAAAAGTATCTATCTATTAAAGAATAGTACACAAATGTTGACCCTGTACAAATAGCAAGTGTGCCCCTACTGTTGAATTTGGCAGCCACCTCTGGTCTGGAGCTCCAAAATACTTGAAAAAAACCCTTGACTCTGTGCAGAAACGCGCGGTCCGTTTGATATATTCCCCTATCTTAACAAGTGGATTGCAATCCTTAGAACACTTGTGTCAGGAAGGAATGCTGGCCTTAATCTACCGGTATTACATTAGCACCCCCCACACGGACACCTCTACGCGCCACTTCAGGCCGTCAAGCAGAAAAGTAAAGACTGAAAGTAAGATAACGGTTTACAGCGCAGTGCACTGAAAGACTTTTCTGTTAAATGGCCTAAAGTGGCTCATGACACGAGCGCTCTGAAGTGTCTGTTTGGGGGGTGCCAATGGAAGATGCTCTGAGGAGCTAGGGTCAATGATCCCTTCAACACCAGTGAAGTCAGGAAACATGCCAAACGCGCCCCTAAAATATGCACACGGTTGACATTTTTCACATGTAAGATGGGTCATTTCGACCACTCATTCTTGAGTTCAAACGCTCGACTGTGGGCATAAGCTGGATGGTGGTGCAATTTGTGCTGAATGATGGCTCACCTGGAAGAGGTACAGCGCTGGCCCTTGCTTACTCTCGACTCTTTGCTTGCTTACTATCAGAAACTTGAAATATAATAAAAATTGTTCTGCAGGGCATATTAGGCTTCTACAAGGGCATAAGCGCCTCGTACATGGGCATCAGCGAGACGGTGGTGCACTTTGTGTTGTATGAGGGCGTGAAGGCGCGTCTGGTTGAGGCACGGCGCCGGCGCCTCGGCAGCCCCCCCGAGGGCGAGCAGGAGCGCCGCCAGCCCAAGGACTTCCTCGAGTTCATGGCGGCGGGGGCCTTCTCCAAGACCATCGCTTCCTGCATCGCTTATCCGCACGGTTAGATACTCCTTACTCATTACATTCCACTATTATGTACAGATAAATTGGGCCATATTTTAATTTCTAACTTCAAGGGACTAAAAATGCAGTTATGTGAACTTAAAAACTTGTTATGGTAATTTAAATTAGTTCAATTATGAGAGAGGAAGAAGCAACAGTGAACAGTGGTGGAGAAGATGGATAAGGACGAGGGAGGGAAAGAATATCGCTATTTTTTACTAACAAGTACTTGTCAACTAATGCAATCAGTTCTCTGATGTTTCACCCAATTTAAGTTACTGATAAAGTGTAATGCAAGTATTTGACACATGGCTTTTGTATTTATAGAAGTGGCGCGCACTAGGTTACGAGAAGAAGGGAACAAATATCGATCATTTTGGCAAACACTTCACACCGTTTGGATTGAAGAAGGTCACCGAGGTGTTTATAGGTAAAGATACATTAATGGCTACACTATATTATATATTTATAATAAATATGTGTCACCCTGTAGAGCAGAGGTTTCCAACCTTTTTGGGCCCGTTGCCCTCTTTTTAAGTATACATACTTATCTTCAGCGTGGAATTAAAAAAAAAAACAATATAAATTGAAATAAGGAAACAGTTGATTTAGCCCTTCTTTGTTGCCATTGATCCATTGAATTGAATATTATTGGGGTCAATATCTTTCAATAAACACATTTCAATGACTGTATAGTTAAAGGTAGCCTGACAACGTCGCTTTCGGCGGCGCATGCGCATTCGGCTTTTTTATTATTAAATGAAGTTTTAATGATGTAAATCTAAGTTTTGTTAAAATCCTCCTAACGGAAATCGAAGATTTCCAGACATTTTTAATATTTTACGTGTGAGGGCGTGATGTCAGTGTCATTATATCATTAACATCCATGATGTCAAAAAAAATTTTTGTGAATGTAAAGTGATGTTAAGTATCGTTAAGAATAATTATTTTTTGCTATTATGTTTGGCAACATAATTAAATAAATACATTACCCTAGAAATATGTAATTAATGCCATAACACACTTAAGGGGGTATTCTAGTTTAGAAGCATGAATTGTAGTTATTTCTTCAGGTGCAATAAAAAAAAACAATAATATTTTTAGTAGCCATTATTTTACCAAATATTTATTAAACATTAGAATACATAAAAAAAAATCAAATGAAATAATTAAAAATTCAAAAAGTTACAGGGTGTTGAAGTGAGGTCTTAAAAAAAATGGCGGGCTCTGGTTGGCACAATCGACGCACAATGAAAAAAAAAAATCTTAATCCAAACATGCTGATGTTAGTTTAATTAGGCAATTCACCCTAAAAAGCACTCTTTTTAGGGTGAATTGCCTATTTCAAAAAAAAAATAATGCTGACAATAATAAGATTCCGTTACCACGGAAAATTAAAAAAAATTTTTTTTCGCCAGATGGCGGCTGTCTGAAATAAAAAGGCATCTGTTAATCAGTTGTTTTTTTACTTTTCCGAATTTTTTTAAAACAGTAAAAATTGAAATTTTGTTATAGTTCCTGTAGGGGCGATAGAGTAATGTATAGAGAAGGCTCACACCAAATTTCAAGTAAATTGGTTCAGCAGAACTTGAGATATCGTGTCAACCGTCTTGAAAAAGTAGTTTCGAGAGAAATGCGTTTAAAGTTTTGTTCTATTTAGATTCCGTCTAAACCGCGACACGAAAACGGTTATAACTTTTTAAATAATTTGAATTTCGAAAAATCCTTTTAAGGAGATATTTTTGAATATCTAAACTAGTGGTGGGCAAACTTTCTTCATTGGGGCCAGAAATTTAAAAAAATTTCAGCAGAGGGCCAGGAGTATAGCCAAAATGCATTTTGTTTTAAAATCTGTATTTTAATTATAAAACTTTACACACAAACGCTAATATAAGTTACAGATTACAATTATTTAACTTTTATTCGAAGGCCCTGCTATGGTAGGTGTGCGAGACATATGAAATTGTTTTTGATTGGCCATAATGTCTTCAAATGCAGGTTTGAGCTGTAACGAAGTAACCTTTAGCAGCGAGAAAATGTGCTCATCAGTTAATTGATTTCTGACTGAGTTTTTCCGCAATTTCATGGTCGAAAAAGTCTGTTCGCAGACATACGACGACCCAAACATCGTTATTATTTTATGGGCGTGATCAATTAATTATCTTTGGATATTCAGTTTTCGGCAGTGTTCTATAAAAATCTAATTTTTCGGAATTTAATTGTTTTAAATGGGGGCTGCACTGCATAACAACAATTTCTAACTGCAATTTTGCAGGGACATTCTCCGGGTTCACATTAAACGGCATTGAAAAAACATCTAGCGATGACCGAAAAATCTTAATACCTACTTTCAAATTTTGTGTGAAGTTTCTTCAACGCCGGACTGAATTCTTTCAGTTTGTTCTCACTCACTGGTGACACTGATTCTAATCATTCTTCTCAATGAAGTTATAAAACAGAAACACCTGATTTTTAAATGATTTCAGACAGTTGAAATCTAGAAATGGCTTCTTTTTCAAATTCAAATAATATATTTTATTCAGCTGGCTATAATAGCCCGCGAAAATTATATTTTGATGCCGACGACCCTTCGAAATTAATAGTATATAATAGGCATACTTACAATTTCGAAAGATCGTCGGCGGGCCGGATTAAATACTTTTGCGGGCCGGAGTTGGCCCACGGGCCGTACTTTGCCCGTCACTGATCTAAATATGAATACATTTTTTTAAAAATTATTTTTTTTCTAGACTAGCTAGACTAGAATAAGCCTCTTTTGCTGGGGAAGCAATGTGTAACTTTTCATGAACTCTAAATGACTGTTAAACATCCGTTTAGTCTTTGTGATGTTTATTACTAAGGTTTTTATATAAACAGTTGTTTTATCAGTTGTTTAAAATTTAAGTCACGGTTATTAGTAAGACTGTTATTGTTAAATTTTTACATACTGTTGGAGTTATTTAATGGTTGTTATTTACTCTTTGTACCATTATTGGACGTTTGGTATTTACTCTTTATAATTTAGAATGTTAACCATCGGTCTGTTTGCTGTGTTCATAATAAATACATTCTGGTGAACTTGTCAGGGGCTTGGCCACGCAGCTGGTGCGGCAGATCCCCAACACGGCCATCATGATGGCCACCTACGAGGCCGTGGTGTACGTCCTCACGGCCTACTTCAATACATCCTTCTACGATAACACCTAGTATTAGCCGGCTTCCAATACTTAACTATAGGAATGGCCCAGTGCCCATGTTAACAATTCAGTGATTTGCTCTTTGAGCGTAGTGATGCCATCATTAAATGCTATATGTATATTGTAAACGATATATATATATATATATACATATTTAATAATTACTTAATTAAGATTTAGTTTTAAGTGAAATGTTTACATCTTTGTTGTAACAGAGATTTTGTATTTCCTTATTTAATTAATTTTTAGAGGAGTTTTTGTAATAGTCATACAAATTGTACATACATTTGGTGAGAATGGAATGGGCAGTTCTGCAAAGCACCTTGCTGTTGTCTTCCCACCTCTCGCGGGACTTCACGGTGCTACCAGTTGGGATCAGTGGGCCAATTAGCCACGCTTATAAATCACCTTTTTGTTACTAAGTTATTAATCTGTTTTTACATTTTTAATAATTGGATCACTAGGATTATGTAAAATTGTTTTCTACAAATCGATGTGAAATAATATATGTATGTATTGTTCTAAGCTTGTTCATGAATCAACGAAAAAAACATTGACTGAAGTTACTAGTGATAGAAGGTATGTATCCAGGAATGTTTTTAATGTATGTATTTAGAAAAATAATTTCTTTCAATTTGTGTATTGCTTAATTAATATATGTTATACAAATAAAATGGCCAGCCCTCGTCCAACACAACATTCCTATACCTCAATATGCAAATAGACAAATAAATCCTCTTAGTTTTACTTGCATAATGCGGGTAATGCGTTACCTGCATGTAGCACTGCATAATGCGGGTAATGCGTTACCTGCATGTAGCACTGCACAGCGTACGGAGAAGCTCTACCTAACTTTGCTGTAAAATAAGGGCTTCCTTTACACAAAGTGACATTTATAATAGTAACCTAATCTTCCATTCTTATTATGATTCAAACATCAAACAACGCACATGCGGAATTTCAACTTGTGATTCGGCTTCTAACTACACAAAGTGTTTTGTCGTGAATTATTGTGCCTTTATGTTTATGGTGTATTATGTATGTACATCTAAACACCCTCGCATAAAGCCTCTAATGATTGCATGCCTCTAACGGTAGTATCGTGTTTATCAGTCATTTTGTTTGCAAAATAGCCAATTACATATTACAGAATACGACTGAAAATGAATTTTGGCAGTGTTATGTTAGGTATAATAAAATGTATTATTGCTGTGTTGACTGATAATTGATGTGCTTTAAATTGATGCTACAAAAAAATATTGGTACATGAGGTTGCTGGTATCCATTAATGTCCGTTAATACACTTCTTCCAAACTTCTCTCTGCTTGTTAAATTGTTTTGGTTCATAATGTTTAAATCACGTGAAAAAGATGCAAATATTTTAAAATAAATGCTGAATAGTTTTGAGATCATTGTTTGGCCTCATTTACAGTGCTACACGTATTAGTTGGCAATGGGGTAAACATGAACTTATTTTCATATTTCAAGTCTGGCAACCACATCTATTATTGTTATGTCATAGAAGACAGCGCCCTCATATTTAGTCAACTTTTGCTTGTAGCACTGTATCTATAGAACAGAATATTAGTAAATTATAATAAGATTGTTTTTGAAAACCTAATATATCGTGTTATATATATACCTATTATAATAGATTCGCTAAATACAATTACAATTCTATTAAATTTGTTGGTTGTGCTGTAGAGTTGAGACAAATATTGCTGAATAGTTAATTACCTATTTTCTATTTATCTATAAAAGAGGATTTATATTAAAAAAAAACTATGCTTGTACAAGTTTTGTTGCCAAAACAAGGACTGTTTGTTAAATATATTTGCTTGGAATAAAATTATCCCTACTCAAATGTTATGCAGGCACAAATTAACACTTTATTTTTATGTTACACTGTAATTTTTTTAGAAAATCATTTTAAAATTAAGTCTTCATTTCTACGAAACACACCTTTTATATAATAATATTATGTACTCAATTCATAAAAATGGCTTGGCATGTTAATATTCTTAGGCTGAAAATTGAATGGAAGTTATCTCACGAATGGCTAATCCTGTTGTATAATATTTTGCTTGTTATTCAGCCAAAAGTGCCTGCAATGATTTGTGTTTTGTGATCTTAGTTACCTGTTCATTAATTTAGAAGTCTAAAAGTAACTTGTACTAATATAAACACCAAAAATGTATTATGTGCTGTTTTAAATCCGATAACTAATAGACTAATAGAGAATAATTATTTGGCAAAGCCTCTTTGAACAGAATAACCATCTACGTAATTATTATTACCTATTATGTTGATTTAAAGGATGCGGAGAAAGCCATTACTCGCTGAGAGTAACGTGAACTTCAGATAAGTTTTAATAAGAGCGGTGGGAGATAATTGAATTATTAGACGGAACCTCCGTGTTCATATTTAAATTATGTATTTAATTGTTAAATCATGGTAATCAGCTGAATGTATATTATTAATAAGGTTGAAAGAAAACATTTGAGATATTTTCTAAGTATTTTCCTGGTTGATGAAATAAGTAATAACAATAATATGAAAATTGGAAATTGAATAAAGGATAAGACCGAGTATTAATTTAGTTTTTCTGCGTACTCTAATTTTGATTCACTGTAAAATGCTGAAGGCATCATTTTTGATCGCTTAGTAGCCGATATGACAAATGTGTCAGATTTCTACCCAGACATCGTTGGTTTAATCCTCTGCTAGCTAAGTTTTCCATCATTGCGCAAGTAAGTTTTCTAGTAGGAGGAATTAAAATTTGTAACCCGGAAATGTTTTCTTTCTCTACTTTGAGATTTTAAAAGCACAGAAGCCAAAGAACATGTGCTTACAGCATAATATTACTTATCATAATAATTGATTGTCATTATTTATCAGTCATCACTACCATTTGATGGCATTGCTTTATTTTGAAAATTCATTGGTCGGTTGTTAAACATTTATTTATCGCAACAAAATAGTAAACATAAATTAATTTATTTATTTAAGCATTGAACATATTATTTAGTTAGATTGTGTTGTTATTTGAATTTAAGCCATTTTTATTATGTTTACAATAAATTGTTTCTGCTAAATCATCTTTACTTAATTAGATTTGTTTTACACTTTGAAATAACAAGAAAGGGTAAAATATAATGTATACATGAATTAATTTGAGATTCCCTGCATCACACTAGAGAAAGATCCTCGTGAAATGATGATCCAGGCATGTGGTGAAATAGAATTGAGAATGTCATTAGGATAGCTAAACAATCTTTGGAAAGGAAACAAACTCTGATCTAATACAAAGAGTGGAGTGTGCCTGAACCAATAGGCAGTGACAAACATGGTGAATCCCAGAATAATCTGCAAACCGTAAGTTACAAACAGCTTTATCTTTATATTTGCACTTCTTCTGGCTTGCGTGTTTTCCTTGTGCAAATCTTCCAATTTGATTATCCTCCTTTGCAACTTGGAATAAGCTGCAAAATTATCTGTCATGGAGATCCCTTGCTGCTCAGCCTTCAGATGTAAAATTTCATCGTAAATTTTCTTTTCTTGCGAAGACTGTCTAAAAAAGCACATCCATAGCTGAAAATGTAAGTTTTGAGTCAGTCAACATTCAACAGTAAATCAAAAAATTTGTTCTTGTATGTTTTGTCCTGAGCAATTTGGTTTAGGGGGTCATTTGTTTTAGGGCAGGAGGCAGTTGCATTGCAACACTTGTGGGCATAGAAATCCATTATGGTACATATTTATATACACACAAGAAACTTTGAATTTGTATGAATTTGGAATAGTTCTTCAACTGTCTCCGCAACTCGTCTCTTACTAAACTAAACTCAAACACCTCAAAATAAATAAATAATTATACATAAAAATAAAAAAAAAAACAAATTAGCTTAATTAAAAATGTTTTTCATTATGACTGGATAGGAGGCTGTTGTTGAAAAAAATGACCTAGCGGTTGTGATATCTGGTTCCATTGGTATGGAAAACCTCCATATTGGAAGATGGGTAAAATCCCGGCGTTGGAAGGAATGGGAGAGGGCACCCAGAATGAGGCAATCCAAAGCACTCATAAACGGACCAGATCATAAACGAATCCAGAAACTATTCTCAATGGTGACCGGGCAACTCAGAATGAATTCAACTCAACACCTCCTTTGAAAAGTCATTAAGGGTTATGAAAAAAAAAATATTTAAAAATAATTTACTTTAGTTAAGGTTGTGGGATATTTTTCAATTTTTTTTTTCATAGTTTTTAATGACTTCAAGGTGTTGAGTTGAGTTGATTCTGAGTTGTCGTGGAACCATTCTCAATATGGACAGAAACTCACAGGGAACTGGTAGGACTACTAACCGGACAATTCCATCTCAGGAGACACATGCAGTTGTTGGTAGTGGAAAACACCAATGGACGCAGGAAATGTGAAAAAGATAAAGAGACTCCAATTAACCAATAAGGCTCAGATTCCTGGGAAGACACATTGTGGAACCAGAAGATATATCCGATGACAACCATGTTGAACTTTATCAAAGGGACTGGGTTACTGTTAAAGGAATAAGATAAAATGGAGATAGCACTGTGGGCTGGCTATATGCTCAGGTATGTAAACTGCCAGTGAATTATAATTTTAAAAAAAATGCTATGGCAAGGAGTATAACATACAAGACTTATTATCAACATCTAATATCATTATAAGCGAGCGGTAGAAGTCAACAAACTAAAGGTGTGATCTGCATTGTTCGGTGTGTATCTTAGAAATTACAGTAGGATTCGGATATAACGACTTCTCGCCTACTCCCCGCGCCTGGCTACTCCCTGCGCTCACACCTATCCTTATTAGCACGCGTAAATCACAGTCAGTGTTTATCATCTGTTATAACTAGGTTAAAAGCTCGGCACAATGAGTTCCGTGAAGCGAAAGTGTTTTTCAATTGAAAAAAAAAGTGCTATATTAGACCGTTTAGAAGCCGGTTAACCAAATGTAACCCTCGTAAATGTCAGCGTGTATCATGTAAAAACAACCTTAAATTATCCGGCTGTTTTGTGCGTCGTCCGGTTGGTATGAAAATAAGGTTGTTTCATTATTATTCTCAAAGCTATGACGTTGGGCTTCAGGCCCTTGCAATGCATTTATTTCCATCTTAATCAGTTAGGTATGGCGAATGTTCGGGTGAGTTATGCGCATTAGACGCAAATGCTCGTTCGTTTTACCCTTTTAAATGAGTTTCTATCTAGTAGATTGCTGAAAAGTGTTAAATACATGTGTTCCACATAGTGCGTACCTTCTCCTGTCGCGAAATATAAGTAATTTCTATCGTTTAGCTAGAATTCGCAAACGATTAACAATTGGAGTGGTTTGTTAACAGATTAGACTCACTCATATTATTCTTTGTTTATTCATTGTTTATTTTAACATAATTATATTCCAGCTCTTGCGGACCATCGAGGCGTTGATTTATAAATTATGTCGACCACAAGGATGATAACACATAACCACGTATTTATTTATTAGAGAATTCGATTATTTTAAAAACTAAGTTGTGAATACTTTTAAGTTTTAAGTGTTTACGCTGCTCAAACTGCCTACTTTCAACAGAAGTGCGAAGGGACAAATTAATTTTATTAATGGTGGTTTTTGTGTTTAGTTCGATGACTCAATTTGATTTTTTAAGGGTTTAGCTTGGGTTGGGTTTGGCAGAGTTGTTGAGTTCTGCAAGTTTTTTTTGCAGTTTGAAAATGGCTTTGAAAGTAGGATGAAACAACTGTCACAAAAAAATAAAATGCTTGCAGAGCTCAGTAGTAGCATTGTTGAATTTAGTTTGATTGAATTTTTTAAACAATCAAAGGACTGCCTTGACCAGTCATAGACGCGGCAGTAGCATTTTAAACGCTCTTGATGTGTTTTACCCTTTTAAGCAGAAGAGACAAAAAAAGCCGTGAAGGGGCAAGGAGTCAAGAAAAGCCCAGAAGAGAGGAGAAGATCCAAGAAGGGACGAAAAGACCTAACAAAAAGAAACGAGAAAATCTAAGAACAGCCCAAGAAAAGTCGGAAATAGACAAGAAGAGGCAAGAAGAAGGAAGATGTAAAGAAAGGATAAAAAAATCAAAATGTTCAATCCACTCCATTATTCCTGCCTATCCTAAATTGCAATATTGGCTTATTAGGTTGCCATGTATACCGGTCGATTAAACTCCAACCTCCTTTCCATCCTCAGAGCATGTGTTCAAGACTTAACAAATCAGTGCCCCTCGGTGTACTGGTCTCACCGGGACAGGAGTGCTCCTGGCTGGCTGGGGGGTACATTCGTATCGTATCTTAATCGGTTAGGTAGATAATTACCCAATTTTCAAACTTGGGCGATTCAGAAATTTTTTGACACAGGCACTTCCAGCACTTTCCCAGAAACAAATAAACTAGTTATTGTTTTTAGAGTGCAAGCAATGCGTTCAATGGTGTATTAAAAAGTAAGCTTACTGGTTTCAGTGCCACGGGTAAAATTGCACTAATAATACTTAAAAACGTTAGAAAAACGAATATAATAGACTCCACACTGATTGACATTTTGAAAAAATTTAACTATTCTGAATTCTGACCATAAATGAACTAATACCTAGATCGATATCTTCGGGCTTTTAAGCGCGTTATACACGAGCCCGATTTTCAGCCCGATTCCCGTATCGAGACCAACGACCAAATTTTTCGTAATACACGATAACTATTTTCATCAATATTTCAGTTGGCATCACTGCAAACAACATATGATGGGCTGTCACGGGCTGTCACTTGTCACGAGGATTTTATATCGCGAAATGGGTGGTTTGGTATATTTATGATCGCGAGCCGTGGGAGGAATTGGTTTATTTAAGTCGTCAGTGTTTGGTTATTGTCTCATAAATCTTTATTATATATATTTTAGGAGGATGTGGTCGCATCTGCTACAAACCTCTGTAATTTAGGGCGACGACCTCCAACATAGAATTGTAAATTCAGGCAAATTCGCAGTGCCTGATTTATACTTGACAGTGAGATTATCTGGGAAAATACTGATAATTTAAATTATTATTATATATTTAATGAAATTAATTACATTTTAAACAGTATTATCACAATCTGCTCTGGGCTGAGTTGGTTAAACAGTATTGTCATGATTTACTCTAATTACCTGCGTTCCATGCCTCTCTGCCAGGTAGGAGAGTACCTGTACCTGGCAGAGAGGCATGGAACTGGCAGAGGAAGGATGTAAGTAGACTGAACGCTGTAGAAATGAGATCCCTGCGAATGTGTGTAAAAACCATGTATGATTGTGTAAGAAGTGTGGAGATCCGCAAAGAATGCAAGGCTGATGTAAGTGTAATGAGTAAGATTAAGAAATTATGTAGAGCGAATGAACGAGGAAAGGAATTTAAGAAGAATGTATGGTGCAAATGTGAATGGTAGAAGAGGTCGGGGATGCCCTAGGAAGACAAGGGCAAGGGCACAAGGAGTGTCTGTCAAGACCGAGTTGTTTGGCGGTCTGTCCTCTCGGTCTACTCCTGCGGCGAAACGGTGATGGTTAGTTACTCTGGGGTGTACTTGATGCAACGTTCTTAGTCATGCCAAGGCTTTTAATCTTTTTTCAGGATTCGGTGGAACATAGGCCAAGCCATCAGCAAAAGGTTGCAATGGACCATCCAAATCCTAAACCTGCTGCGGCCAGACAGCCACATATGTACATATTCTAGTACTTTAAATTGAATTCTCGTATTATGCATTTAAACAGTATTATCATAATATTATATTAAAACAATCTTAAACTTTTTTCCACTTAATTTATTTGTTACTGTAAATGATTTCAGCCTATTAAGGCCATCTTCAACTGAGGTTTATTCACATAACATTATACACAGTACTATCACAATCTGGGGTATGGTTGATGCAATGTTTGTAATTTGTAATCTTTTTTTGGGAATCAGGCGGAATGTAGATCATCAGATGCCATATAACATAATCCTAGAACATCTGCAGCTGATCGCGTGCTAAGCACCCCATCACATCCACATCGGTAGGTTCTCTTGCTGCAGAATGTAACGAACACAACTTTTGCAACATTTATTGAGAGTATCTTGAATGAAATTTATTAAAAAGATCGAAGAAAATCAAACAAACAAACCATTGGAAACAAGGACCAAACTGTTCCAAGCATTTATTCTATTCGCACTACATATTTTTAGAAAAACATTTTTTTTTTTTTTGTACATTTATGTAACTTTATAAATTGCTTATTATTAAAGTCTGGGTCATTATGAACTTTTTATTTTATATTTTTACAATTCAAATAACATTCAATGTAATAAATTTAGAATACAAATAACATTCACAACACTGCAATTCATGACGATATCCCTGAATTCTACATTTATATAGTTACAGTATGTAAGTATGGTAACAGTATATCAAGTATGAAAAGATACATATAGCAGTGACATACATTGCGTAACAGCAAAACACAAAAGTACCTCCAATAAAATAAGAAAAATACTAAAGCTGTGATGGGTGTTGATTTTAAATAATAAGATCTGAACAAGTTAATACAAAGTATAATAGATAAAAGCAAGTTAACAGGAACTTATATGCTTACAATGTTATTCATATGTGGTAAAAACCAATTAAAAACAAAAATAAGGATAACGTAATTAGAAAAAACAGGAGAAAACTAATGAAGTTACCTAATAATTGGCACATTCAATTGGAATTACTTGCTTTTAGGAGATCAGCAAATTAAATAACACAACAAAAATGTCTGTGTAATAAAAAATAAATGTATAAAAAAGGTTATAATTGTTTTTTAAAAATTAAATGCAAATTTTTAAAAATATATAAGAATAGGTATGACATGAACATTATTGAAAATATACAAAACATTATGAACATGCCACTCGTAGCAATGAATTTATATGGTGATATGTCATCTATGTTAACAGCCTTCAAGCATATTGTCTTCAGAGCCAAAAGATGTGATGGCTCTTATTATTTCAATTAGGCCAACACAGCATTGTTTTAATGATATTTAGTAGATGCTAATTATAAATTTTTATATAAAGACATTGGCGCCAATGGTCGCAATAGTGGGTTATACCGTGAAAGCTCACTGAATCATACAAACAAATGGTGCATTGAACATTCCACATGACAGGTTTGTTCACCTGGAAGTGAATCCTGCCCTTGCCATTTGTAATACTTGCAGATGACACATTTTTCCTTGTCTAATAATATTATGAAACCATACGCTCAAAATATGATCCCTGAAAAGCACATTTTCTTTTGTCGTCTAAGCAGGGCACAATGCATGATTGCTTACGCCTTTGGAATTTTGGCAAACAAACTGATAAATAACTGTCGGATAAAGTTGAATCACAATTCACAATTTTCTAACAAAATAGCAGAATGCATGGAAATTGATGGAGCGAGAGCACCAACCTTAGGATCCATTGTTGAACACCAGGCAGGAAACAGACCTTCAGCATTTTATTATTAGGTTAGGTTATGTTGTTTATATTATAACTATGTTATTCAACGTCTTATTGCCAGGGAACAGCTCCGGCATCGCTCATGAAGTAATCTCTGAAAAGATACCGGAAGTGTGAAGCACTTGCTGGAGGTCTGTTTCCTGCCTGGCATTCAACAATTGATCCTAAGGTTGGTGCTCTCGCCCTGTCCATTTCCACGCATTCTGCTAATTTCTCCTTAAGTAGAAAATTGTGAAATGCACACATCGTCAATGTAATGCATTCAACTTTATTCACGTCGAGGTTCTACTAGCTCCAAAGCTAGTAGAATTCTAAATCTGCTAGCCAAAATCCCAAAGGCATTTTCAACCACGCGTAATTGAAAATACGTTTTTCAGGGGTCAAACCCCTCTGCGCGTATGGTTTCATAATATTATCAGATAAGGGAAATGCATCATCTGCAACTATTACAAAAGGCACAGGGCAAGATTCACTTCCAGGTAAACACCTGCCATGAGGAATATTCAATGTGCCATTTGTTATAGCACGATTCAATGAGCATTGACGGTATACCCCTCCATCGCTATTGCGACCATTGGCGCCAACATCTACATATAAAAATTTGTAATTAGCATATACTAATGCCATTAAAACCATGCTGTGTTGGCCTTTATAATTAAAATAATAAGATCCATCACATCTTTTGGCCCTGAAGACAATATGCTTACCATCTAGAGCACCCAGACAATTTGGGAAATTCCATTTTTTTTTAAATTGTTCTGCAATCTGTAACCATTCCTCTTCAGTCGAAGGTATCTGAAATGTTAAATAATATTCATAAAAGTAATTTTACACATAATTTGGAATGAATATTATGTTAATGAAAAGACAAATAAGTTTGTTAACATCAAATGTATACATTTGAAAATAAAAGTGATGTAAACAAAATTATTTGTCTTTACATTAAAATAAATAATGACATCACAAAGTGAAAACCTTTCCGAAGACGTTTTCTTCGAAAAATTAATAAATATTAGCTATAATGACAAATTTTACCTTTAAATAGTCTTCCTTCAAAACAGCGTACAATGCAGCACAGACTTCTGGAACAATTCTACCTATGGTAGATTCATGTACCCTGATGGCGTACATTAAGCTTCTATACGATTCTCCCGTTGCCAAAAACCGTAGAGTTACAGCTAATCTGAAAATAATATGAATGGGTAATGAAATATATATACTTCTCTAGTTTTGAGAGACACAATTATGACAATGACAATATATAATATACAGATGTTATAGATACCTGTGCCTTGGCGAAATTGCTTGTCTCATCACGGTATCTTCGCGATTTATCAGAGGTGAAACCATCTCTAATAATTTTTGGAATTGGGCCTCTGGCATTCTTAGCAACACCCAGCAACGAGTTTTAAAAATGGTGGTTAACCTCTGACGCACTGACAGGTGACTGATCATATCAAAACATTGTGATAGAATAAAACAACAACACAAAACATCACTTCATATCGTGAGTCGTTGGTTTTTTTGGACCGTAATCATAATATCTTGAATACGAGACGCGACAGTTTATGTACGACGTGAAAAATCCGCTGTATCATAACCGCAATGTTCGAGCAGCCGCTGAAAAGAACTTGGCACAGCTCGTTTCGATTACTCGACCCAACACCACTTCAACTGACATAAAGAAAAAATCCAATATTTGCGGGCTGTTTACGCAACCGAAAACGCAAAGAGAATCTAAAAGCGGAATGTCCGCGTCAGAGGTAAGTGAAAATATTGAACGTTTTAATTTCGAGTGTAATGTTGAAACGAATATGTTTGTAAGATGAAATACAATGCGATCAAACATGGTAGGAATTTAAGACAAGTATGCAGCTGAAAAATTGGCCGCTTTTTAGAGGGAATTTATAAAAAACCAAGACAAGTAAGCAGCTTGGTTTTTTATAAATTCCCTGTAAAAAGCGGCCAATTTTTCAGATTCGCGCCCTAAATTACGTTAAACGTAAAATAGGTAAGCTTCTGAAGTATGGATCATATTTAAATAAAATGTTTAGTATCTACGTTGAATGAAATCTTTTATTATGTCCTGTTACAAATTTTTGTATTTTTAACTAACCATCACGCCGTTTCCCCGCAGGGGTAGGCAGAGGACGGACCGCCAAACAACTCAGTCTTGACACACACGCTTTGCCTCATTCTCACTCATACATTGTCTCTTACATATCTTTTTTTCTGACTCTTGACATGGCCCGATTCAAGTATCTGATTCACTTGATTGTGACATGTCTTCCTCGTGCGTCCCCGACTTATCCATTCACATCTGTGTCATATATTCTCCTTATATTCCTTTCTTCATTCACTACATGCCCAAAGCATCCGAGCGTCCCTTTCTTAATCTTACTCATTACGCTTACATCAGCCTCGTATTCTTTGCGGATCTCCACATTTCTCACATAATCATACATGGGCATTATATCAACTTGAATTCTTATTATACATACATTCAAATAGTATTACTGCAATATTGGGTATGTTTGATGCAACACTTGTTGAAAATAGTAATTTTTAATATTTTTTCAGATTTGGTAGAATGAAGACCATCGGGTTCACTGGACCATCACAATCCAAGAGTAGTTGCGGCTAATTATGGCAGTTTTCATATTCGGGTAATTAAAATTAAATTTTTATGACAATCTATCCAATGCTCATTGGCTATAGTAACTTTTTGTACAGTTATCTTTTTTAAGGAACATAAATTATCAGGTGGCATAGACCAACATACCAAACCAGCTGCAGCCACAACACAGCGGCGTAAAAATTCTGATAATTTAAATTTAATTCTTATTATGCATTTAAACAGTATTACTACATGTACGCTTGATGCA
Organism: Limnephilus lunatus; assembly: GCA_917563855.2. NCBI lineage: Eukaryota > Metazoa > Arthropoda > Insecta > Trichoptera > Limnephilidae > Limnephilus > Limnephilus lunatus. The sequence goes on along the minus strand of OU830597.1, from coordinate 62,633,398 downwards.
ACAGTATTTGGAAGTAATAACAACTTTAATCTTTTTTAGGATTCAGCGGAACATATATTATCAGATGACATAGACTAATCCAAATATAGTCTAGACAAAATAGACGGGAAAAAAATGCTTGTCATTACAAATGTCCCCGTCGATTCTGCTTATGCGTTGTTTTTTATCCGAGGCTAAAGGTCACAAATTTAGACCAGCTGCGGCCAAACACAACAGTGTAAAGATTATGGTAATTTTAATTGAATTCTTATAATGATAATATTTGGATGACTTGTGTAGCGCCGTTTTTGTGAAAAATCACCTTAAGGGCGCTGTACGCTGTACACACTTTAATACATTTCTACAATCTTACTTCTAACTACAATAAACCATTATAACATTTTATAGCTAAAAATTGCATCCACCGGTTCATCGATCACTGATGCGAAACTATATGTACCTACAATGATTTCACCAATGAACGCGATGCTGCATAAAAATGTACCTACTGTAAAATTAGGTGGGCGGTACAATAGTACAAGGATTTGATCAGAATATTTATCTTCCTAAATGTGATTTTTATTATTACGCATTTAAACAGTATTACCACAACCTGGGGTACGCTTGATGCAACGCTAATTGGAAATAGTAATGACTTTTATTCTGTTTTTAGGATTCGGTGGAACGTATATTATCAGATGGCTTATAACAACTCCTTGACCGTCTACAGCAAAGAACACGCTAAGCATCCCATAATTTCCACATCAATAGGTTCTCTTACTGGAGAATGTAATTCGGCAGTATCAACAAACTCAAGTTTGCCGACAGTATCAGATATACATATACAGTATACTTTGCAAGATTTGTTGAGTATCTTGAATGAAATTGACACTTGGCGATAGAAACATGGAGCAAAGTGTCTCAAGTCGTCGCGGAGGCGCAAGCCAAATTTAAAATAAAAAATGTTTTATTATTTTTGTCCATTTATGTATCTTTACAAATTGCTAATTATTATACTCTATGTCAGTATCAACTCGTTTTTTATTTTTTATAATACAAATAATACCTGCAATTCCTGACAATATCCCTGTATCAACGCTACAACTTTACTCAAGGACGCATTGTAACAATTTGTTTTTGGATTAATGGGGCAAACGAGCTTTACAACTTTTTTTTATCTAACCCAAACTTTAAACTTATTTTTTACATTAGCTCCATACAGGAGGCCCTGAGGAAAATAATTCCCCTCGGGGCCTATGTCATCTTTGGGGATGCTGTGTGATGGGTATTTTTAGGAAAGGAAGGAGAGGAAGTTCTGGGAAGGAAAAGGGTATCGGGGGTGGGTAGGAATCTGGGTGTCAGTGCGTCAAGGAGTGACGTATGAATCCATCTCTCCCACTGCGGTGCAAGGCGATGTTCCGTGAGAGTACGGCTGGGAAAGTCAAAGGGACTTCCTCAACCATTCTTTCCTGAACCGCGCTGCCAGGCAACTGGCTGGCAGATGCATTCAACCCAGACCAACCTCACCCCATGAACATATGAACATGGGCACCCCTGCTAAGTCACCAAATGTAGATAACCACTTGGGGTGATAAGTAGTGACTTAACCGTTATACATAGACATTATTTTACATCTGCCAGGGAACAGCTCCAGCTAATGAGTGACGTGAAGAAATCTGAAAAGAATCCACAAGTGTGAAGCACTTGCTGGAGGTCCGTTTGCTGCAACAAGTTTGGTGCTCTCGCTCTGTCAATTTTGCTTGCAAATGCGCTTTCAGGGGTCAAACCCCATTGCATATATGGTTTAATAACATTATGAGACATTTGTTACAGCAAGATTCAGTGAGCATTGACCTAAGAGTATGGATTAGTTCCATGGCATTGACGGTATACCCTACCAACAGTCTTGCATTGGTGCCAACATCTACCTAGTAAATTTATAATCTAGCCATTAAAACAATGTGGTGTTGACCTTTATTATTAAAATAGTAAGAGCCATCATATATTTTGGCCCTGAAGACAGTAAGCTTCCCATCTAGAGCATCCAGATAGTTTGAGAAATCCCATTTTAATTGAAATTGTTTGTTCAGTCGAAGATATCTGAAATGTTAAATAATATTTATAACATTTACACATAATATTACAGAATGAATAATGACAAATTTTACCTTTAAATAATCTCCTTTCAAAACCGTGAAAGAGCACACACTTCTGGAACGACGATGCTGATGGTGGATTCATATATTCTAGTAGCATACATCAGGCTTTTACGTTTCTCTAAAATCTATAATAACAAGGATGGGCTTTCGTAAATGGGCCGAGGAAAATATATACTTTCCAAGTCTCTAGCTAGGAAATGTTGGGAGAAATTATAGCAATAAGTAAATAATTTAGATATTTTTGTAGGTACAGATGCCTTGGACATCGCCAATAGTTTCAGGAACACCGCGTCTGGCATTCTCAAATATTTTTTTAAAGAAACAGTACGATATTTTAGACTTCCAGGATATTTAGGGCGCCGTGTTCGGTTTACCGAAGAAGCCCCGGTTCTCTCCACAACTTCCAATCTATTCTGTGAGTCACTCGCCTTTGTTGAATCACTGCAGCGTAAACTGCCGCAGATGCCAAAGCGATAGCTTTCAAAATCCCGTTTCTATCCGTCCATTAACCGTCTTATAAAAACAATCAGTACAAATACAAGAACAATGACAGATGACAGATGTCAAAGTCAAAAGTACCGCCATTAATCCGTATGAAACCCGGCACTACCAACTGAAAATAGAGCACGTCTCGTTTTTCAGCCCGAATCTGCAATCGGGCTGAAAATCGGGCTCGTGTATTACGCTCTTTAGTACTGAACAGGTTTCAACACTATTTAACCATAAATAATAAAAAAGATTATCAATTTCAAATTTATGACGTCACACACCATCGACAAAGATAGAGGAAAGTTAAAAAAAAGGTACTACCATAGACAATTTAAAAACCTTCCCAATTTATTAGCCTAAAAATATATTTTAAAAATAAAACGTCTGAAATGTCAATAGTACTTTTTTTATTTTTGTATCAATTTATACTACATTTATATTTTACATTCACACACGAAATATAAATCACACAAACACATTTTAAAGGTGTTTAAATATATTCATCACAAACCATTTTTAGGATTATTATTCTTGCTGATTTCCAAAAACAAGATGTTCGTTGTGATGTCTTTTGATGTCAATATATCTTGTGAAAATATGACTTTGAAGAAAGGAGTTGCAATTATTGGATTACTAGCTGGTACCTGGCATGCGTTGCTATGCCATTTAATTAAGAAATTGTTTCTCCCTGCGTGTCCTTCACTATTCGTCCCATTCCTGTCCCACGTCCCTTCCGCTTCAGGGAACACATTTGATTCTGAAATAAATATATTCATCACATTAACCAAAGTTCGCAAACAAAATATAGAATATTATTTCCTACGAAATATAAATACAGATGTAGTATACCTTCAAGGATCACTTTGACAGCAAAAGGCACTCTGCTGGCGGAACACATTTGGTTCTGGTACTTTTATGCTGGACACTGCTGGTAGAACACGATCTAAAAACGAAAATAGATTCAATTCTGAGGCGAACAATGATAATTTACACAGTACCTACATTAGGAACACTGCACAAAAAAGAGATTCTAACCTGTATTTTGGTGGCAACCACGTCCTACGTAAGTTTAGGTTTTCACTGGGTAAAGTCCGATGTTTTCTGATTAGATTTTCCGACGGAAGATTAAGGGACAGCAGAGCATATTTTTTCAACGAACCGTTGGAATGTTTGCATTTGTATTCGAAATGGGACCCTCAAACATATCCACAACTTCCCAAAATCGGATGAACAACGAAGTCACTTCTGCCAATTCTCCATGCACATTCCCTGTAATAACTTTCGTTTCGCGTTAATTTATGTCGAATTGATGTCAGATCCTTGCAGCCTTCGACACTAGAACAGTATTTAGGTGGCATTTCAAAATATTTACGTTGGCGTTTGATTGTTCGGCCATGTGCTATTTGACATAATATAACCATAGATATCCCACTGCATACCACTCAGTTTTTCTTTGTACTTGGAAGTCCGTATGATTGGTGGATCAAATCTAAAGATGGCAGAAATGATATTTATTACGTCACGAGCCATAGACATTGATTTGGTCACAAAATAAGTCGGAGTTATACCCCCCTGATTCTGACCATAAATAAACCAGATTCTGACGTCTGACCATAGATATAATAACCCCGTCTGACATTAGTTATTTGTGTGAGTTTGGTTGGTGACCATAAATAAACAAAACCACACACGAGTGACATTACCCGTAGATAAACCCAGTCCGAAATATAAAGTGGGTATATAAGTCTACAATACACGACATCTTTTTTCGGCCCGATTCCCGTATAGAGACCAAAGACAAAAATTTTCGCTTTACGCGATCGCTGTTTTCATCTCTATTTTCATAACTTATATTTAAATTGGCATTACAGCAAACGACACATGAACCATGTTGTTTGTTGTGATGCCAACTGAAATCGTAGGTATAAAAATAGAGATGAAAATAGCGATCGCGCAAAGCGAAAAATTTTGTGTTTGGTCTCTATACGGGAATCGGGCTGAAAAATAATGTAGTGTATTGTAGGCTTAAGCGCGGTTAAACCGGATTCGTTCCGGCTATGGTTCCGGACTCCGGAGTTCCGGCCGAAACGACACACTACACACTTCACTTGTGGGTGGTTTGGTATATTTATGCTTCACTTCTAGCAATGATTTATGATTGGCGATTGGTTTATTTTTATTTATGCTTCTAGTTGACAGATGGTTGACAGTTGACAGTTGTTTGTTGTTGATATACGATTGCAATGTGAGTGGTTTATTTATGATTATAAAACAAATACAGGTACCTCATTTTTCGAAACATGTTTGCTCTACTATTCGGTGAAATGAAGTAACATTATTTATCTAATTAATTCATGTTACACACATAAATGGACATAAATATCTTTATTTCATCAATATTATGTTATTATCGTAAATTAGTTTGCAGCTCTGTTGTAAATGAAATTGACTTTGAGATATTATTTCACAGTACGATATTTCATTTAATTTTATCCAAGTCAGGAGTTTAAAATTATTGGACAAGTGCTTCCTATCGGTATTCTTCATTATTATTTTTTTTAACTTCCCTTTATATTCAGCTAAAAATTTCATTAAATAATCCATAAGCCGCCGCATTTTTGCACGGATTATGAAAATCACACTTCATTTCAACAATTACTACAAGAAACAACTATTTTATTAGGTTCTTAGTTAGGTAAACTAAGTAATTCATGCGTATTTAGATCTAATAAAACTTCGCAAATGTCAAATCCATACAATAAAAATTGCGGCAATGGAAATTTTTAACTTTTATTGAATGGAAATCGAATTTTAATGCAAATTTTTCCATCTGTGCTGACTGAAACCGATGTTTCTTTTGGTAATTAAGTTTAAAAGTAGTTTACTTTTCAAAATCTATGCCTATTAATCTTTAATTACTCGCATAGGGTCAAAGCATTTTCAGATTAAAAAATGAAGCACTTGGCGCGGTCCGATTCCCAGCGCCCTCGCTAGCTGCATATCGCGCGTCTAAGTTTGTATTTTAGTAGCGACCAAGTCACGGGAGTGGAAGGACGCTTCGCTGCGCTCTTGAGCGGTGATCCCGTGCGAGTAATTGTTACTTTTTTGGAAGAGGTAAGTTTACCAACAAAATGCAAGAAATGTACAAGATTTGTGTGCAATAATCACTCTGAAATATACTGTCAACAGTGTAACAAGAGTGATTCGGAGAGTTCCTAATAAATACGAGTAATTACTATGATCTCAGTATACCTACTTAAGTACAAATTGTTAACAAATATTATAATCAATAATTATCAGCCTGAAACACTCATCTACATTGAAAAAATCTTCCGAGAAAAGATACTGGCCGCCAACGGGAATTGAACCCGTGACCATCTGATTGCCGGTCAGCAGCTCTGACCACTGAGCTATGGCGGCTTATCTAATACCCGCCAAATAATTCAATATATACTAGTGTTTCATTCGACAATTACTTATTATTACATTTATTATTGATAATTATTTTAGTTTAACTTGTTTTTGTATAGTTAGTTACTAATTTATGTTATTACTTATAGATATTACAGAATAAACAAAGCACTTTAATAATAAAATAGTTTCATTTACTTATATATTAAAAACTACTCATACTATTTGGGGTCATCTGTGACCCCATGCGAGCAGTTATGTAAATTTCTTTGTGCTAGTAATTAAGGGTTAAAAGTGTAGCGGCGTGCGGTAGCTTATGGATTATTTACCAAAATTTCTAATGTTTGACTTTTGTTTGGTAAAAATAAAAGTATTAGTTACCTATTTACAGGAAACATGTCAGAGATCGATTCCATGGAGGCCCTTCTTCACCGCTCTGTCCAAAACTTGTGTATGGTCAAGTCCAAGGATGGCATTGAAGTGTATGCTGGACATATTGATGGAGAAGACAATTTCGCATCTTTTCTTACCAATTTAAACGCTTTGGGCGTATCATTTTATACTCGAAGAAGTCGAAAATGCAAATCAAGTAAGTTTTTCACATACAGAATAATGATCTTTCGGTTCTGATTCTTGACTGCGTAGTTTGAACATTAAGTGTACAATGGCAATGGCGTTATTTCTTTAATCCCTATTTAATTTTAAATATGTATCTTTCACTAAACCAAACCATCATAACATCTATGTTTTTAATATGTAAAAGTATATTATTATCTTCTTTTCCCAGTCCTTTTTATTGTAAAGGAAGTGTTTATCCTGTTTTTATAAATCCAGGGAATTTTTTTTGCAGGCATACCGTTGTTCATATCGGATAGAAAGGACTCTGATATAAATATTCCTTTTATGGGTTCGCCATTTAAAATACTGAAAACAATGTACATGATGTGTTGTCAAGATGGAAATTACAACCCAAAGTCGGCGGAATCAGTGAGTTTATAATTAGTAAACGTTAGTCGTGTTGTCGGTTTACAAAATGTCTTTTTTGAGCTACATAAATATAAATTATATTATATAATCACCGTGGAATAAAGAAACACACAAGAAATGCGATGTGGGCGTAAATATCCATTCCAAAACTGTGTTTCACTATCATCATGAAATTCAGATGGGATGAGAAATGTAAGAGTAAGAGAGGCAGAACGCTTGCTAAATGGGTTAAAACCAAAAGGTTATTAAGTCAGTGGCGACATTGGTTTCCATTAAAATCTACATTGAAGGCATTTCTAGTGTGTATTATCTATCCAGTGATTCAATTTTGGAGGCGGGTATGGGTACCCACACCCCGGGAAAAATTCGATATTCAGCACCTCTGCCATGGGTCACCCAAGTGGTTCGCTACGTTTGGTGACTTAGCAGGTATGCACGAGCTCAGTGTCTCTAGGTCTTCACGGTGGATGCATTTGCCCACCTATTGCGTGGCGGGCTGGACCCAGAGACTGGTTGAGGAAGACCTTTTGAACTCTCCAACTGGACTCTCTCGACCCATCGCCTTGCACCGCAGTGGGAGGGATGCCTTCATATATACGTCCATCACTCCTGGATACATTGACGCCTAGATTCCTACCCACCCTTCATACCTTTTTCCTTCCCAGAACTTCCTCTCCTTCCTTTCCCTAAAAAGACCCTCCATCTCAAAAAATGACATAGGCCCTAAGGGAATTTTTTCCTCAGGGTCTCGTGTGTGGAGTTAATGTAAAAAAAAATATCTCTATTTTATAAAGTTTTTAATTGTTGAATTTTTCCCTTTATAGTTACAACCTCCCTCTAAGAAACGGAGAGTTTTCTCAAATCCAACAAAAAAGATTGGTTGTCCGGCTTATATGATTGTGAAATGTATAATTGTCTACAAGGAGGATGCATACAAGGTGAAAGCCCCATGCACGCCCCGGGCCACAGCTAAATTAAAGGTAACTTTTAAATATTCCTTTTTAACCAAATTCCGTCTGTTTCTGGCTGTGGTTTGTTCCCATCTCAGAGCAAACATTTATTCTTATGGGCACTGCTAGTCTGGGCGTTGTGATGTTTGTTGGACCTTACAAAAATGTCATGTCATTTTAAAGAATATCGATAAATAAATTTCATAATAATAATTTCATTGTTCTGTGCACAAATAAGTAAATTTCCCCACTCAGTTACATTCTGTGTATAATCTTCTAAAGGTGAGCATTCATTAGTCCGCAACCCACGCACGGCATGCAACGGATTTTTCTATATCTTTATATGTATTGGTACAGCACTGCGTCCACTACCGGCAAATATCGGGGGTCGGTGCAGGCGGTACCAATAGTGGACACAGTGCTGTACTAATTTATATAAAGATATAGAAAAATCCGTTGCGTGCCGTGCGTGCGTTGCGGACTAATGGATGTTCACCTTAAATCTTCTGACTTTTTTGAGTCTATTTTGGGATCCAATGCCTTAGCGTGCTGGCAGACTGTTGCCAGGTGGGTTATTTCAACGAGGTGACACTTGCACCGGCTGTTGGACAGTTTTTGTCATAGGTATCATGTCTGGCTTCAGTAATAATAATAATAATAAGGTCTTTATTCCAGGATGTGGGGAGGAGAGTCCAATCCCACACATCCCTACAGAGTCCAAATTCAAAGACATATACACACGTAATGGAATATTGCATGTTATTTGTAAGAAGATTAAAAAAACTACATATATGCATGAGAATATCGATCCCCCCCAATGAGAAACAAGCTGCAAATAAATTAATGTAGGCTTCAAAGGAGATTGTTTTAAATTGTCTCTGCATTGATAAAACGAATAGTTCATCTTTAAATGGAATATTAATTAATGTGTTTCCTACACAATTATTATAATAATAATTTATTATCATGTATTTTTAATAAGCTCATTTATAAAAAAATAATGTCACTATCATTTTGAATAAGATTTATTATTTTTAAGCAATGGTTATCAAATTAATTGCCAATTTTTCAGCGTGTGATAGTTGATATTTGAAAGCGACACATCTTTCTGCCGCCAGCCAGGCTATGCTCTGGACGCTTGGCATGCTCTCGGTTTGCATATTATTATGTCACACAAATCTACACCAAAATTTTATATCTCCAAGGCCTAACCAATAAATGCTGTTCATTTTATGATTCTGAATTATTAGTTTGGGTGGAAATAGGTAGGAGTGTGATTAGTAATTAATTTCAACTTAATTATAACTTTATAAACTTAGTATGAAACTGTTGCTAACCATTACATAAAGATGTTTTGATAAATTGAGAACTCGTTGGGTCCGCTTTTTACACAATAGATTTTCATAGTAAATAATAAGTTTACATGGGAGCGTTGTATTTGTGATATACATATTTTCAAATTCAGTTTTCTCAAAATGAGGTATTTTGAGTTGTTTCCCCTTTAGTACTGAGGTATTGAAGTAGTAACACTTTTATTGTTTGTTTTTGTAGGTACTGGAAAGGCTCAATAAAGATCTAACGTCTAACAATCCACCTGTGGGAACATATCGCTACATTCTGCTCTTATCTCCAGAGGGGGACCACATCCACTCTGTGGACAGTGTCTATTTGAATCAGACACTACATCCATCACTGCAAAAAGAAATCTATAGATTGGCTAATCAAAATATCTGTTCAATGGATATTGTTAGGGCACACCTTCAAGAAATGGTTTCAGGCATGTTTAAAGGCAGATACAATCCTAAACCAGATATTTTGAACCGAGCTTTTTATCCTACTGATAAGATTATACACTACCACTTGCGTCAAGCTCTTTTAAAGTTCAGCAATGCTAGAGAAAAACGTCAAGAACTTCTAGACGAAGCCGACGTGCTTGCTACCCACCCTACTAGTCAAGAGGCGAGCTACATTTCTGTGTCTGACGACCTTCTGGAGGATGCGGGTGACGGCCACATTAAAATGCAGCATGGAAATATTTTATCTTTAGGAAGTAACGTAACAAACAAAGACATTTGGAATAAATCGCGTGCTTCATTAATCAATATGATAGGTTTTACGTATTTAGAGCACAGTGAAGGAAACTCTTTAAAATTATCCCAAGCAATCAAGAAATTGGAGAGAGATATGAAAGTATCAGCTCAAATGTCTCAGGAAGTGCTGAAAGAGTCAAAAAGAAACTTACCAGAGCGGGGTGCTATAGATGAATTATGTGAGATCGAATCGGACACTGTGAATGCCCTGATATCAGAACAGTGCGAATCTGGGGATGACAGTGATAGTGCAGATTACTTCATCATTGAAGTATCGGAAGAAAAATGACCTTACTATTTTTATATTAATTTATAAAACTTCAATGTGTTTAAAAAAAAAATTCCTGGATACATATTGTACGTTAAAGGAAAAAGAAGAACAACTATTCAACAGTCAATAAAATATTCTTATCTTGTCCATTTGGTATCTATTTTTAAATACAATTTTATTTAAAATAAATATAAGCTGAAGTTTTCTTTGTTTAACCAAGGTGTGCGCGAGTCCCAAAAATATCCATTGTATGCTAAAATCAAGCTAAAAACTGTATATCCCTTTCAGGCCTGAATTTTTTTTTTCTAAAATCACATTTTTTTTGCAGTGATCTTAGAAAAGGACCTTATAAGTCACGTGCGAAAAATAATTTAAAAAATCCTAGCTACCCCTAAGGTCAAATACTACCCCTGCACGATCATGACGTTTGGGCTAGAACTCTACTAGTGCACGGTCGTGACGCTGTTAGACTTTCGGCTTTTATGTGCTTGTTTAACAGAAATTAAAGACAGTTTATGAAAAATAGTATTTAATATTTAAGAAATCACATTAAAAAATATAATCATAGTAACAAGATGACGAAGATGATAGAATATGTTTTAAATGTATTTGTGTTGCTAGAATTGAGATCAGACAAAAATATTATTCTCCCCGCTTAATTAATAAAGAGAATTCTGCTAATTTTTCAGACTTGATAAAAGCGATCTTTGATCTTATTTTTTGTGATAAAATGCAAAGCAAATTTGTTTCCTTGAGAGGCAGAGATACCCAACGCACTTTTCACAAGTAATCTTTGACCTGCTTTTAAAATTTTCCATTTTGCAGGCACGAGGATTTTCAATCTCGCCAAACACGGAAGATCGTCATAGTCGTCGTACCTTTTAGCTTGAGAGGGTTGGTTCGATCACCTATTTTCACATTTGGCTCTATATTTTCAACAGCCTCACCCATCACTCTCGCTAACCCTCCTTTGGAGAATAGGTGCGTTGGTAAGCCCATGTGCAACTTGCATCCGAAACTCCAACAAGTCCATAATTTTGTTGCCTGGAACCGCAGCTGCCACACAATCTAAGTTATACAAGTGCCATGCGTTAATGCGTATGGGCCAAATCAAAGAAATGGAGTTTGACCTTTAGGGTTCATTTCCTTGTCTTCATAAATGCGCGATAGTATTCAATAGATTGATCGAAATTGTCAACGCCGCCCATGTGTTTATTATAACTAGCTATAACTATAACACTTTAGGAGCGATAACATCAAAGAAAGCTGAACAATTTTTATTCCATCGTTTCACAGTTACTGTTTTAGTCTGCAGATATGCAATTTGATGAAACTAGTATGGATTTGTTGTCCATCCATTTGAAAACTACGACATCATCGCTCACGAACTGCTGAAATTTACCGCGCTGCATACGACCATCTCGTTTAAAATCTATGCTCTTCCGCTCATGGTAAAATGAATGTCTATGAGCTTCTTTAACTCAACGAGATTCGTATTTATGATAACATTGCAGAGTATATATTCGAAAAACTCGTCGTCGAAGTAGTCTTCAAAATATTTTTGTGGTTTTCGAATTACTCCTGGATCGGCACGTTGCGGGTAGCTTTGTCCTTTTTGGTTAAATGGCACCTGTCTCCAAAGTCTTCTTCTTACTGGCCGGCGCTTCTTTGGTCTACAATTACCCCTCCCCCTCCCACCTACCCTTTCCTTCCATGTGTCATCTATATTTAATTTTTAAGTTTAGTATACGTTTGATCCTGATGAAGTAAACATTCTTTACGAAACATGTTGATTGTGTACCAATAAAAGTGATGTAAACAAAGTTATTTGTCTTTTTATTAAAATAAATAGCACCGTTTTTGTGAAAAATCACCTCAAGGGCGCTGTACAGTCTGAAGGTTGGCTTTGGTGTAAGTATTTATTCTTATGCATATTTTTATTTGTTTTTTTTATTTATTTATTTCAAGACTTTTGTTTTTACTTTAAAAATGATAACATATGCAAGGTTATACAACAATTTTTTTTTTATTCTACTACTCCATAAGTTGAGCTCTAGGAGCTCGTGTTTATGGGAGGAGTATTTATTCACACGCAAAAAATAAAATAATAATAATGTTCTAATTAAATTTTTAAACAATATTCAAAGAACTTATGAGATAAATACAAATATTAATTGACATAGGTTCGTAATTTAGGAAAAAAATAGTTATACAAGGTCAATACTTTTTTTTTTGAATATTAAATATTACAGTTAAAGTAAGGGTAAATTAAATTAAATTAAGGGTACAATATATCATTATCCAATTTCAGGGACTTAATTTGTTTTTTGAATTGTTCATATTTCAATGTTTCAGTTACACTAATTTTGTTTTTAGATAATAATATATTGTACCATCTTACACCTAGATACAGATAGTGGTGCTGAGCCGTGGTAGTTCTAAGCATAGGGATGGCTATTAAGCCATTCGTTTTAAATCTATTGCTTATGCTATCAGAGGGGTGAATTTTTTTAATAAAATACTCTTTATAAATTTGATATAAAGCGTTTCTCTTATACAATTCTGTGATGGATGGTACATTAAATTCTCGAAACATCTCTAGAGTAGGGATTTCCTAAGGATGATTTTTATAATTATTCTTTGAATTATGATTATAGGTTGTAAGGAAGCTTTAAAGGCCAATAATGCCGTACTGTAATAAGGACTGAATTAATGCAAAATATACAATTTTTATGGTTTTCTTGTTTAAAATATTTCGTATGTTATAGAATACATAGATAAGTTTTCTTATTCTTTCCACAGTGAGATTGATATGATCTTTCCATTTAACATTTTTATCTATTCCAAGATATTTTACACTAGATTTATGATTTAACTTAGCGCAGTCCGTATTACATGTACCGTCATTTGCACAATTTTTAGAATGAATTGTTATGTTAATTATGTAAATTATTTGGCACATCTTGTAGAAAGAATGGAATATAATAAGTTTTTTCTGTGTTGAGTGATAATAGATTGTTGTCGAACCATTTTTTTATAACCTTCATGTCTTGATTGGCTGCATTGGTAATATCATTCCACGTCTTTTTTTCGATAATTATTACAGTGTCGTCAGCAAAAGATATAAGTTTTCCATTTAGCGATAATTTAAACATTTGGTTTACGTATATTATAAATAAAATTGGTCCGATAACAGTCCCTTGGGGAATCCCAAATTCTAATGTTTCATCTGTACTTAGTGAGTTATTTAATTTTACTTTTCGACTTCTTTGAGTTAGATAGCTTTGTAGCCAATACCTAACCTTACCAATAATACCGATATCGTTTAATTTATTAATTAGTTTTTTATGGGAGATACCATCAAAAGCCTTGCGTAAATCAATAAAAATGCCAAGGTATTTGTTTTTTTTATTTAATGCATTATATATAGTTGAGGTTAGTTCAGCAATGGCGTCGTGAGTGCCTAGTTTCTCTCTAAATCCAAATTGGCTAGGACGTAAGTATTTTATTTTTATCAATGTAGTACATGAGTTGCTTTTTTACGATCTTTTCAAAAATTTTTGCAATGTTTGAGACTAGAGGTCGATAATTTGATATTTCCTCAGGGCTGCCTGATTTAAAAATGGGATAGATTTTTTATAAATGGAAGGGAATATTCTACTATTCAAACTAATATTTATAATGTGTGTAATTGGAATGCTTAAAAAATTGTTGTATTTTTTCAATATTTCTACTGTGACTCCATCAAATCCTGGTGCAGATCCACCTTTTAATTCATTTATAATATTTTTTATGTCATTTGTTGTTACTAGTTGGAAAACTGACAGATTATTTTGTTTGGCAATCCTTCTCGATATCATCAATTTTATTATTTTCATCGATCCGTTTAGCAAAATTTTGACCGACGTTAGTGAAATATTTGTTGAAGGCATTAGCACATTTTGTCGGTTCCCTTATGGCATCAACAGAGTTTTTTCCGATATAATTTTTTTTAATTAGATTTTTTTTGTTTTTTCGACTATTTGTTTCATTTATTGTTTTCCAAATGTGTTTTACATTTTGTTTACCCAGGTGACCAGGTCAATTTCATTTGTGTAATAGTTTTCTTTAGTTGTTTTTATTCAAGAGGTTAATTTGTTCCTATATTTTTTGTAACATGTAAATATTTTTTTAACTAAAGGAAATTTCTTTGTCAGGTGATATAACTATTCTTTTTTTCTAATAGATACGACTAAGCCATGTGAAATCCATGGTTTATTTTTTTTAATTTTGCTTTAATATGAATAGTTTTAATATCAGTCGATGCTGTAATATAATTGCAGAGAATATTATCAAAAATATTTGCGCTTGTTTCAGAACATGTAGTTTCTAATACGGGTCGCCACGTTTCCGTACTTATTTTTATACTTAATTTATTAAGGTTTAATGACTTTTTTGTAAAAACATTGTATTCTGAAATTTTGTGTTTATTATTTTGTGTTTATTATATTTGGTTAGGTACCGTATTTTTTCCAATCTGGGGACTTTTTATGAAATGTGGGGAGATTTATTTTATCGGCATATCATCACGTTGACCTGAAGAGCGATTCTATATCCTTTGTGGGATCGTAATAAGATGGGTGGTTTTTGGTATATTTATGGTTATAACTGTTATAAGATAACGGACATGATCTCCTGTCAGATTTGTGTGATTTTTACATATTACTGTCACATATTTTAGATCGTTTTAAACACGAATTCCTGCAAGTATGCATGATTATTTATTCATTTAATTTAATGCACGTTTTACATAGAAAAAGCAAATAAATTACACAAATCTGACGCGTCCGTTATCTCATAACGATCTCACAAAAGATAATATATAGAATCGATAGAATCGCTCTCTGGTCACTGGGAGAGACAGGAATTTGTGTATTTTTATTTTGACATTCTATTAACTTAAAATGGACAGTATTGTGGTTTTAGAAGTATGCGACTCAAGTAAAGGAAATAAAAGCAAAGGAAACTTCAGCGAATGTACACTGGACTCGCTTATTTCGCTTTGCGTTTACAAATTTTGCGACCTGTCAAATGTTCCTCTTAGGTTAAAAATTGAAAAGTGCGATTCTGAAAAGCATCTGAAGCTGAATGAAGAGGATTTTCAGCAAAACGTTATCTGTCCGAGTGAGTTGCCGTGGCAGATAGCTTCTTGCAAACTGCCCGCCGTGTTCGCCGAGTCGACAATCATAACAGGCCTCTGTGCGGTCTCTCGCTACTTGTGCAAGTGTAGGACCGCCGAGCCCCTCGAGGTAGAACACCCTAAAGGCATCTTGGGATTCAGAAGCGGTTGTTTGCAGGCCCCTAATGAGGTTTCTATCTGGACCAAGTTTTGTGAAATAGAAATTTTAGAAACAACTAATGATCTTCTCGAAAACATGGATAAAATATTTCTTCCTGAAGACAATGCAACTTTTGTAATCCCCCATAATTTGGCACGTTTTGAAAAGCATTTAAAACAACCTTTGAGAGTTCATAATGTTTACAAAGTGGCGCGTGATGTTGCCAATAAGTCATACAAAGCCCAAGAAGCTATTTTCCACAAAACAGACCCTGAGAATCCCAAGCAAGGTTCTCTGAGAACTAACGTAAAATACAGAAACTGGAAGTCTAAAAATAAGCCAATATTCATCGATAGTTCCACACCGATTGATGATCTCCAACTAGAACATTTATTTGCCGAAGGACCATACTTAACTTTAGCCGATTTAATTTTGTATCCATGCTATTTCTTAATATTTTCTACTCTAGGCAGTTACAAATTGAAAGAATTCTTACCAAAATCTCATAAATGGTTTGAAAACTTAAAATCTCTCCTAGCATTTAAAAGCATAGACACCTTTTTGTCCAAAGTCTTCAAAGATGTAATTAATTTGGATGATCAACAGAGAAGGAATATAACATACGTGATACCCGATGTTCAAGATGTCAGTCTTTATAAATGTGATCCAAAGCGAAGTAATCCGAAAAAAAGACTTTACACAAAAGAAATGTTAGTGAAGTGTGCACTAGAGGTCGTCGGGGAGAATACAGAAGTTTTATTAGAGTTGACCAAATCTGAGGCAAACGTAGATGAAAATATAGATTGGTCGTCTATCCCTCCCGATGTAAATCCCAACGGCGGCCACCTGCCGGACAAGAGGACGGAGCGGAAGAGCCAGCAGCTGGAGAACATGGCGCTGGCGGTCATGAAGCTGGCCCGGCCCGGACATCGCATTATAGACTTCTGCTCCGGCAGTGGACATCTTGGGATACTGTTAGCTTACCTCCTACCTCAATGTACTATTGTCTTACTAGAAAACAAAGAGGAATCGCTGAATCGCGCCAAAGCCAGAGTGAAGAGCATGGGCTTCAAAAACATTTTCTTTTTTCAATGTAACTTGGATTATTTCATAGGTGATTTTGACATTGGAGTTGCATTGCATGCGTGTGGAATTGCCACAGATTTAGTTTTGGAAAATTGTATTAAGAAAAATGCTTCTTTTGTGGTGTGCCCTTGTTGTTACGGATCATTGCACGTCACAGAGAGACTCCTCTACCCGCGGAGTCAAGCCTTCTCCGTAGTGCCCCTGGACAGGTACATGTGCATCGGCCATGCTGCCGATCAGACGCACGTGGACCACCCCATGGAGGAGCGGGGCGGCAAGTGCATGATGATCATAGACTCGGACCGGGCGCGCCACGCCATGGATAATGGCTACACCGTGGAGCTATCACGACTGAAACCTTTGAGCTGCACTCCTAAGAATATGCTGATTGTAGGAATCTCCAGTACCTACGCACTTAACTAAAAACATTAGTCAAATAATATTCATGAAAATGATGTCTAACTTATTATTTGTACCACAGAGCTTTAGGATTGACCATATTGCTTTCATCTCAAATTGAGGAATGATTTGTCTACTTGAATTGTAAATAATAAATAAATTATATTGGATACAGAAATGCACATTATACCTATTCTTTTAACTCGTTAATGTACTCGTTTTTTTTTGTGTGCCACCTGATTCTATTTTGGTTATAACTTGTTTTTAGCAAAATGATGTTTTTGTAAATTGTAGTCTTGCCAGATTATGTGTTTAAAAATGTATAAAATATTGACTGTCCCAAAGAACAATCTGATCTGTTCAAAATTGAAAATCGTTCAGTTGGCTTATTTTGTTGATTTAAAGTCTGTATTTTCGGAATTTTCAATTAAATCAAATAAATTGCAAAATATCAAAACAACACTATATTTCTTGATCCCAAAAACAGATAAAATGCAGAAACGATACTTTAAACAGCTCTACTATAATAGTATCCTTAAGACGGGGTTCAAGAGTTTAAAGTTTTTTAAAATGTGAATACCGCACAAGAGTCCCAACTGCTGCATGCTAAACTGAGCCAGTGAGACTGGCATCCCAAATTGGGGTGTATGTGGTGAGGCTGTAGAATATGGGGCGGGGAAGATGGTTAAGTACATGGCTATTCAGATCTGGTTACCAAACATGGCTAAGGCCTTTCAAGAAAAGTTTCAAGTTTGAGACTTAGTACTATGTATTATACCACTGAGAATTTGTGTACTAAATTAATATTTCGAATTTTTTAATTATGAAAAGTGATGAACCTCGAAAAGACAGGAAATTAAACTAAGAATGTATTTTGTTTGATAGTATTCAGTTTTTTCATTAATGTATATTTTTATTTAGAAAATTTATCCAGAAAATCATATAAGGTTAAATCTGAAAACAAAAAATATATCAAAGGTAATAATAAATACACATACAAACTCATTACGTTACATGGAAGAATGAAACTATTTTAAAGTTTCTGTCTAATTCTTTATAAAAAAATCTAGTCCAATTCCAACCTTTAGTTCATCCACCAGGTTAGTGAATGTGGCCCAATTAATATTGACATGAACATTCTCATCAATGTAAATGCTTCTCAATATGTTCAGGCCCATGTACTGGTTGGTGTCCACACTGCAGCGGAAGATAAACACGTCTTCAGTCCATTGACAAGCTAGAGACGCCAGCGTACTTTTCTCATCAAACAAATAGTCCACTATAGAACCCACACTAATCTTTGGACACAGGGTTTTGAAGAAGCACAGCTGCGTGCCTTTAGTGCCAATAGATCCAGATATTATAATGTTATGATAATTATCTATGTATTTTCCCGCTATTGTGAATTTGCTTTTTAATGATGCTTTTCCCACTTCGCTAACCACTTCTGCGCCAACTGATAACCTTTGGTTTACTGCTTGTAAGTAATTTGCAGTTATTTCCACAAATGAAACATTTTTATGGGCAATGGATACAGATCCAGTAAACTCCTCGTCAAAATAGTTCAAGATACAATCTAGCCCACCCCCACCCTCTGGCAGAAAGTGGGCAAATACGGTGCATTTTAGTGCATTGGTTATGTGCGAATTAAAAGTTAGGTTAAAGAAGCCAGGGGTACTCGATGTACTGGGGTATATTAAGGGCTCTCTGTTTATGAATCTGTTGTATGCTTTATAGTTTGTAATACGACCTGATGTATCCAAATTAATTTGACTATTGTAAAGTAAAGATTCACTCATTACTTTGTTGATGTTAAATTTTAACCCTCCAAAATATATTGGATAAAGCGCTTTACAACTCTGATTAATGTTTATCAGTAAATTCTTCTCTGTCAGACCACATATTTTCTCAAAAGTTTTAAGCACATTCTTCATAGTAGCACGAGTGCCTGGAAAACTGACGTGTTCCCATTCCCACATATTTGTGGCAGTTTGCTAATAGTCCTCAATAATACCTCAATACATGTCTGCATAAATAAACAACTCACCATGCCTGTCATTTGTAAATAAAAAAAATATTGTAATTGACAAGTTCAAAGAATACTTTTAAAATTTTTCTTTTTGCCTTTTTTTAATAAACAGATACCTACCTACTTAAAAATAATCTTGAAATCAATTACTAAACAAAATACCTAAGAGAAGGACTTGGCATACCGATCCAATATATATCGAACATTCTACCGGCCATAATTATTATTATATATTCAGTTTATTTCGTCGCAGGAAAGCAAAACTGCTGTAGCCGCCACTAACTACGAAAATACAATGTGTAAATCAGTTAAAAAACGAATTGTTGACAAAATGGCTAGTTTTCCAACATCGTACAGTTATTATTTATTGTCGTAGTCACGTGACCCAGATAGATCGACGCAGAAAAAAAAACCCTGCAAAATGGTGTTTATAAAGTATTTTCGTAGGTAGTGGCGGTTACAGCAGTATTGCTTTCTTGCGACGATATGATGAAGTAATATGTATTGATCCTACCTTGGCCACCATTTTTGTACAACGTTTTGGACAGAATGTGTTATTGGTTTGCCAAGTCCTCTCTTACGGTATTTTATTTAGTCATTGAGATGAAGTACATATTGATGGTGGAAAGGAAGAATGGCTTTGGAAAAAAGGGTGTGCCGTGCAGCTGTATGGCTCGTTATCCATTCCTCCTTTCCATCCTTGATATTTAAATTTAAAAATATTAACTTCATTTATGCCAATATTAAGAGTCTACTCGTTTTTCGTCAGACTGGGCCTGGACACGAAAAACGACCACTCTCCCGTTAAGTTTAAATTACCGTAAGGCGCATTTTAGGTCACAGGATACCGTGGATGAGAACCGTAAGTAAAAATTCAGCCCTCAAAATTCAGACCAGTTTTCATACAAGCTAATCGTTTGGAAAAATTCAGCCCTTGAGATTCACTTTTTGTCATTCGAAAGTTGACCGCTCTCGCCTGTTTTTTGGAAACTCGAAGGTTCATTTTGCCTTGCCAAATCCCGCACGAGCATTTGTTTTTTTTTAGGTAGGTCAGGAAAAAAAATTTCATTTCGCAGTTGCCTTGTGGAAAACGAGATTGCTTCGAAAAGGTCGACTTTGCTAGTCAAAATTTTGGAAAATGTCATAGAGAGGAGATTTTAGTACATTGTAATTATCACTTTCCGAGAAAACACACTGCAATATCCTATTAAACTTTTGACATTTGAAAAAAAAAACGGGAAAAAATGCCATTTTCTAGTATTTCGCCATTACCACCTATTATTTACGAGTCGGCATGTAGTAACGTACACAACCAAGCATGTAGACCGTAAATGTACGTATCTTGAACCGGGGGACCGAAATGGCTCAGTAGCAGGTGTACAAAAGTGTGCGGCTAACTCTTTGGGCCCTTTGTGTAGGTACACACTCATAGCTTCATTCATCCCATCCACATTTAAACATACATATTTATATACATTTGTAGTCACACACTGCTTGTTTCATCCACACTTGAACACTGTTTTTTTTCTTTAAATATTTATTTAAAAAATGTATTTGTAGGCACACACTCCTTGCTTCATCCACATTCAAACACCACATCACTCACCAATTTTTTTAACCAATTAGTTGCCTGCAAAAAGCTAATTACATCTTAATATGCATAGCTTTCCAGTTGTTAGTGTAGATTTTGTGGATACAAATATTTTTGTTAGTTCCTCCTTTGGTTGCTTGCAAAGTTAACCATGTCAAGCTGCGGTTTCGGATCCAACCATGGTTTCGTCAGAGTAGACATCAATGTTAGATAAATACCTATCTATAATGCCGACACACTCAAAATGACCCAGTCATTCTGCAGCAAATCGTGCAACTTAAAAATAGTAACAGTAATAAAATTTTCGAGATGCCAGCCATTTATTCACGTATAGTCGCTCACTCACTACTTACACCGTATGGCTTCGAAGCTTAAATGACTGTTACGAATTCAGTTCCACTGAGTTGTTTGGGCTGCGGTCTGCATGGTGCTGCCCCGTTGATAACCAACTTCTAGAAGGCATCAGAAGAAACAGAATACCTCACACCAAATAGAGTTGGGTTGGCTCAAATAATTAATACAGGACACAATAGAATTTAATCTAATCATTTCTTTATTGATTCAAATTTTCAGGAAGCATTAAATAGTATATTACTAAACATCAAAAATTTATGCAAAATATTTCTCACTGAAATTTCTGATATAATATGAAGTATTCCATTTATATTTTCACAAATTTAAAATACATATTTTTTGGAAATACATACATACTTACATAAAAAAACAGGAACAAGAAATTATGAATTTCTTAAACGTAAAATAAATCTATTATAAAAATATATATCTATAAAAAACTTAACACAATTAATAATATGGCAATCTTTTACTATTAACTAAAATTGTAGTTCCCAATTAGCTGGCATTCTTATTGCTTAGCAGCTTACCACTAGATCATTGTGTACATATTTGTAGTCACTTACTTGCTAATAGTTAGCAAAGACAAGGCATGTCCGGCAAGGCAGGTAAGCCTGGAAAATAAGAAATTTTGATTAAGAAATTATTACACTAATAAAGTGTCTTCTGTTCGTTTTTGTATCACCCTTCGAAATAGATTTTTGCATTTTATCAAGGGTGCCAATAAAGCGTCTTCTGTTCGTTTTTGTATCACCCTTCGAAATAGATTTTTGCATTTTATCAAGGGTGCCCTCAGGGCAAATATCATCTTTAAAATGCTGTGTGGAGGGTCTTTTTAAGGAAAGGAAGGAGCTAACCGTTCTACAGTCGAGCGGTTCAGTACAGGAACGAGTCGTAAAAACTACCCTTTCCCATGTGGCAAATGACAATCTTATATGAGTATCTCACGCATGTGTATGGTGCTGAAGGTATTATCCAACTATAAACCATCTGTTAACTCTTTAGCCGTGGAAGGCGCACCCGTGTGTCGGACTATACATGCACTGTACATCACAAAATTTCTCCGGCGTTATGTACATGAAACATACTTGAGGATAGTAAAACTTATACTTCTAAAAAATCTCATAAATTACGTTTCCCAACCAATGATGATACAAAGTTTTGAAGGAATCTCAACATATTGCACAGGAACACTTCATAAGATTCTCAAGCAAGATGCTTGCAATAATAAAAATGCATATAACATTATTTGTATACTACAGATTTGTGATACATATTTCACAGTGATATATCGAATTATTGTTCACTTTTTTCGTGGATGTGTTTTTTTTCATGTTTTTTCTTAAATATAATAATTATTCATAAGAATACAGGGACCTAAAGCGATCAACTCAGTTGTTGAGATGGCGACGGACTAATCCACACCACAGTTGAAGAACTTTACTGTGGTATCTTTTTATGAATGTAGTGTTGTCCTTGAAATATTAAAATGGTTGCCCTATGGTATAAACTATGAAGATAAGCTTTGATGATTTATCGAGTCTCATTGATGTTCCCTTTATTTACACGTAAGAAGGTACTTGAAGACATTAGTGATGTAAGTGATTTTAAAACGAATTTAAAAACCCATGTGTGATTATTATAAACCATAAATTAGATTGATGAAAAAGAGCCCCACATGTAACAAAAGTGATATGTATTTTTAAGGGTAGAAAAGGGAGAGAGGAATTTATTATATCGAAGACTGGCCAGATGTTTCGGGTGGATGATGTCGATGAAGACAAGAGTAAGTATGTTAAGTGTCGTAATAATAATAATATGTTTACTTACTTGAATAGAGTCCTTGCGATCAGCCCACGGGATCCCAAGAGTGGAATGAATGCTGCCATCGACCGTGACACGGCTAAACCCTCCGTACTGGGAACTATCAGATGACAGGACCACCTATTGTTCAGAAATAAACAAGGAAAAAATTAGGGATCAAGTTACTGTAACTTGTGGTTATTACTAAGTTATGCACCAGGGATTACACTCAATGAAAGGTTTTCCACCAATTGTCTGTATCAAAAATATTTTTTTTATTTTGTGAGTATTCAAAACAATTTATTTTCATTTTACATAGTTTAGAATGTAAGAAGAGTTTTAAAATTATTATGAATCTAAATATAACTATATAAACTAGAGACAAGCATCAATAATATGTTTTGTGACCGCAAGCATTTTAGTGTCAATTTCATTCATTACAGTCAAAGCCTCTGAAATTTATAAAAAAACCTCTTTAGTTGTACCCACGTTGCCCATGAAATACACAAACCATGATAAATAATAACCACTTTTAACTTTGTTACCCTATAATCTCCCGGTGCATCCACTCCCAGCCTGTAGTCTGTGAAGCTCTTGTTGGAGTGGAAGTTGAAGACAAACAGCAGACCGGCGCGCTCGGCAGCCACCACTTTGTCATCTTCGTGCTTTATAGAAACGTACGCCTGAAATAATGCAAAATAACTGATGAGATTTTTATTATTCTTAAATTATGTACAGTAACTCTCTCAGTAATCCGTTGTTCAATTATCCGACAACTACTGCGTTATTTTTACTAGATGAAAGCGCAAAATCAAGTCTCTATAATTCGTCGGTATATGTACGTGCCTCGACACGAGCCCAAGCTTTGTAGACTGACGGGTGGGGTTAGCTTACTCTTACACACTCGGTTACAATACCACCGTCTAGCTTGCTAGAGCTGACTATTTTACCAGCCATTATTCTTGTTTTAGGACATTTTGGTTAATCCTCTGTGTATTCTAGCAACTGTCAAATATTATGTTTCTATCCATTTTGTTCTGCCACGGCTTTTGTTTGAATACAGAATGGAGTCTTCTCACTGGCATAAATCTTAATTTTAAATAAAAAAAATTGCAAGAACTATAACATATTTTTAGACATTATTGCTGTAACATATTTAGATTCCCAATATATGGCACTCGTGAGTTTTCCTTTAATGGTTTGAGATTTAAGTTATAGGCATGCATTTTTACCCCTTTCTTATAAATGTGTTGTATGAGAAATATAGAGATTACAATGGAGCTGTATTTGGTATTCCTCTAGTGAACGTTTCGTAGCATATTTTATTATTTATGGTGATATGTAAATAAATGTAATTCTTACGGGATTATTGTGCAGCCATCCGTATTTCTCTTCCAAGGCATTCATGTCCCGGTCGAAGTTGTTGAGATATTTGTACTTGAGGTTTTCATCATCCACGAGTCCCCACTGGCGGCGAGCGTAGTGGTACGAGGAGTTGTTCCCTGCCCGAGGGAAATCCAGCCATTCGGGGTGCCCAAATTCATTACCTGAAGAGTTCATAAAGTTTAGATTAAAATATCTTCCCTTTGTAAATTTGTTTCAGTTTGGCAGTTAGAATGCTTAAAAATTCCTTTGAAGTGAGGTATCACATTAAAAATAAGCAATATTATTTGTCTATTTATTGATTTACGGTACAAGTTCCTTTGAAAAGAAATCAGTACCTGTAATAAAAATTATGTAACAATTTATAAATAATAATACATTTAATAAACTTCAAGTATAGAGTGAAACTCTCTTGTAAGGTTTTCTGAGGTACCAAAAACAACTAGCTTTAAACTACGGCCTCTGTGTTTCCTCCCTTCTATAATATGGTTCTCTTCAAGACCCATTGTTCACTCCTTCCTCTCCTCAAAAAGACCCTCCACAAAGCATCACCAAAGATGACACAGGTCCTGAGGGAAATTATTTTCCACAGGGTCCCCTCTGTGGAGTTAATGGAAAAAAAAGTAAAGTTTTTGAGTTAATGTAAAAAAAAATGTTTGCGGAAATTTTGATATCATCAGTGTGCAAAATACATTAAAATGTGCTCTCTTTAAAATGATTTGCCTGTACATGTATTGTTATTAAGTACACAGGATTCCCTACCGATGAAGTTCAGATAGGCCTCCCCTCCTAGGGCGTGTGTGATCATTCGGATCATGCAGTGCAGGGCGAGGCCACGCTCCACCACCGGGTTGGGTTCGCTGTTCACGCTCATGTGCGTGTACATGGCAGCGTCCATCAGCCAGAAAGCGATCGTCTTGTCACCCACCAGAGCCTGAATACAAAAAAAATCATTTCAAGTTTTGACAAATATTTTTGTGACATCAGAATGAAATATGATAAACATTTTCAAATACATGTTAATTAATATAATTTGTCTTACAAATCTGTACCTTAAAGGAAAAACCTCTTAAGTCCATAGCAATTGCTATAGGATATACCACCTTAGTCCATGGCAAATGCTATGGAATTAAGTTATTTATCCTATAGCAATTGCCATGGACTCAAGTGGTTAATCCTTAAAGGTAAATAAATATATTCAAGTTGTCAGAAAATTCAACCAAGCAGGAATCTATGTCAAATTTGGAGTCTTATATAATTTATTTTGATATGACCTTTCGTTTTCGAGTAAGTCTAGTCGGAAGTTTTTTTTTTTTATCTAATTCAAAATAGTCGCTATAGAGATATCACTTATTCATTGTATTTTAAAACGAGTCAAGCGTAGACCTGGCTCCATTACTGTCTTAACCCTAAAGTTGCTGAAAGAAAAACTAAAATCGAAAAAACTTTTGTTCATTGGAGTTCTATAGGTGCTGCAGATGATGCACATTTTCTACTGTACGAGTTTACGAACACAGTGTATAATTTAATGAAGAACTTCTGAGAATGATTTTGCATTATAAGTTCTGA
Source organism: Limnephilus lunatus (assembly GCA_917563855.2). Lineage (NCBI taxonomy): Eukaryota > Metazoa > Arthropoda > Insecta > Trichoptera > Limnephilidae > Limnephilus > Limnephilus lunatus. The sequence goes on along the minus strand of OU830597.1, from coordinate 62,607,530 downwards.
ATGGGTATTTTTAAATTTCATGTAGACTGGAGAGTCAACACAAGAATACCTACATGGTAAGTACATCAGAAAAAGTTCAGAATTAACAATATGTACATAAATAATATAAAAAAATGTTTTAATATAAAAAAAATAATAATAAAAAAAACCCTATTATGAGAGTTGTTTTGGGATATCGAGTACGCTACTTATAAGATGAAATCATATTTGATAACATCTAGCGAAATTGATTTCAAATTTACATTTTGGTTTCGCTTCCCCGTAAAACTGTGAGAAAGGCAGTTAATAACTTATTGAGATCTCACTACTGAATCCTACCTTTGATAAGTGAGTGTTCTACTGGCTTAGTTACTGTATTCATAACACAAAACAAATAATATTATTGTTTACCATTACTCGGTTGAACATCGAACAAGATTTTTCTGCACCAGTAATAATAATATGAATTATTCCAGTCTAAAATGGCATAAGTGACAAATTACAGCTTTTTAGGAAAGCGAAAACAATGAAATTAATAAATCAAGAAAAATGTGTAGGTACAAAATATTTTAAAACTGAAAATGCATTTTTTTTAAATATTTTAAACAGAAAAATGTGGAGTATAACGTAACTTTATTTCCTCTCCTGAAAATTTGAGAATATATTGTCACTTATGTCCTTTTGGCTTGGAACAGTCGATATGAAAACAAATAATATTATTATTTATGATTCCTTGTGCGGAAGTCATTCTAACAGCATTTTATTATGATTAATTCATACAATCTTGTTTGTTCGTATAATCAAGGTGAAACGCATTCAGCGTCCCTTTAGAGTAGGTAGTAATAATAATAATTATATGTAAATGAAAGGCTTAATTAGCATATGTAAAATGGTTAACTCAACAAAGTGACATTTTAATACCCCTTTGAAAAAAAGTGCTATTTTTTTTCATCACTTTTAATGACTTTTCAAAGGAGTGAGGAAGTTGCATGTTGTTGAGTTGTCCGGTCACCGTGTAAAATTTATTTACCTGGTCATGGCTTTCGGCGTATGCAACTGCCCCCTCCATCCATCTCCTGTTTGTTAACGTGTGAACAATGTTACCGATATTCCAGTCCTCATCTTTATATTCCTTTAGTAGTTTGATCCAATTGTCGGGAATAGCCATGGCCAGGCGATAGTCAAATCCTAAACCACCTTCCGATACTGGCCGGCAAGACGCTGGCATACCAGATACATCCTAAAAGTAAATTGAAATAATTTCAAACTGATGTTAATCTGATCAACCCATTTTGAATGATTATATCGACGCTGGAAAGGACAAATTACTACAGCTGTATGGCGCTTGACCGATTTTTCCATTCCAGCCGTATGGTGCTTTAGCCATTTATCCTTTCCAGCATCGATATTTATGATGTCATTCAAAGGAAATGTATTGGTATGTAAACAAGTATTTATCACAAATATGTAATGAACTCACTTCAGCAATTGTGACACAGTTTTCGCTGTTTGTATGAAGCAGTTCATTAGCAAGCATAAGGTAAAGCAGAGCTTCTGTGTCCACATTCAGTCCAAAGTATTCATCGTAATGTCCAGAGAACCCCTGAACACCACGGCTGTGGTACAGCATAGAGGTAACTCCATCAAATCTGAAATATATCTGCTTACGTTAATTAATACTTCAATGGGAATGACCAAGTAAGACGATTTGAGTGCAGCTCTCTCACAGGTAAAGTACCACCACAAACGCCGCAACAAAAAGCAAATGAATGTCTCCTATCTTCTGAAAGCTAGACGTTTACAACAATTAAAAAGTACCTACTGTGTGAAAAAACAATTCTAAATGCATATAATATTAAGTGCTATCAAATTATCCATTTAATTTAACTGAATCTGACTTGAGTCTGATGTCAACTAATAGTATAATTAAGGGCGTTTAACCAGCCAGCGGCAGAAAATCCACATTTCGTCGAAAGATATTCTTACGATCATACAGGGCGGTTCCAATGAGAAAGATTAATTATTCTCCGTACCTGCTTTTTAAAATTATAACTCAATATCGATTTTATTTCATTACAAATTTGCTTTAATTTATACGTACATCCAAAAATGCTGAAAGGCGTGATGATAAAACTATTAAAATTATGTACTTTTTGTAATTATTTTTTGACCATAAGTATTTATCATTTTTCAATAGTGTCTAAGCAAAATAAGAACGAAAAAACATCTGGAATATATTATGTAGTTTGTAAGTGCGAAAATAAATACACAAAGGACCAATTTTTTCAAGAAACACATGTACGTATAAATTTTTCAATGATTTTATTTAAACTAAAATTAAAATTCTGAAACACACGTTTCCCAGATAAATAATGTATTGATTTATTTTACTGCATGCTTATATGATTTGAAATGGGTGTTCTATAATAGAAATCTTTTTTGAAAATTTAACAAATCTGCCGACGACCTATGGTATAACCTTATTATACTACAAATAAACATTTTTTTTTCAAAATTTAAAACATAGTTTACTAGAAAAAAGAACAATCTTTCGAAATCAATTTATAATTTTTTGTGGAAAAGAGTCAATACGTCTAAAATCTGATTTAAAAATGACATATTTCTGGTTTTATCTGGTTATACCCTCTTAATGAGAATCAATCACCACTCACCTGAAGCCGTCAAATCCATATTCTTCTTGATACCATCGCAGGTTTGATAATAAGAACCGGAGAACCTCAAACCTGAAAGAATAAAACATTGATTTGATTTCACAACCAAAAGAATTGTTGTGATTTATTTTTGAGTTATTACGACATTTTGTGTTACCTCCTTGTTTAGCCAACGTTTTGAGCAGTGTGATAATGATAATAGCAGCAATGCTGTCCAAACTGTTGGCTAAAGATGGAGGAAGGGCAACATGGCATAATAACCCAAAAATAAATCACAATCAATAAAACATTGTTTAATTATGCAGTTTGAGAAATTGGTTGGGAGGTTTCGTCTCCACATCAGCTACAATCGGATTGATTGATTTTTAGATTGTTTAAATATTTCTATGAGGTGACCGAGACCACACATAATCAAATTAAAACACAAATGAAATGTGTAATACTTGAATGATTCTTCATTTAACTTACTCAGAGTAGTTGAATAGCCTTGAATCCCAGAGTGGATGAGTTCCTTTGGGACCATCGTGGAAGTAGCAGGAGGTTGTGCCATCGAACTCATTCAATCCATCCAGCGTGTTCTTGCAAGCGTGAGAGTGCACTACATCCAGGAGGACGTACAGACCCATCTTGTGGGCCTCGTCCACTAGTCTCTTCAGCTCACAGGGAGTTCCGTAGCGGCTGGATAGTCAAAATGAATTGCATTAATCTTTCTGTGCGTGCGTATGCATATTATACACAGATAGAAAGCTGTGGTAGATTTTAAAGCATCCCTAGTACAAAAATAAACACTAAAAATAAGATGCCGTGATTGCTTTAAATCTGGCTCCTTGAGGTATTGAAAGATAGAAACTTCAATAGCTTCATCCAGAAAGTCCGCACATTCCCAAATAGCAAATGAATAATGAAACAGTCAAAGGGGCAATACAAGGATGACTGAATTACGGGATATTATTGGGACTATGATAATATATTGGTTGCTTAGTATTTGCACTCACCCTTCACTTATTAATAAGGTCAGTTGCATTCTGGATTCAAATATACTAGTTGCAATTGATTGCTAAAATAAATTCCTAGTGCGGCCATGCGCCTGGCACTTTTTAAGCAATATATCAAAACCCCCCAGAGTCCAAACACCAACCGAGAGCCCGAGGTCTAATAACGAAATGTTCTAATTTCACAAATAAATTTTAATAAATAATAAAAATGTGATAAATCTTTTTTTTTTGTATGAATACCAAAATCCAAAACATAGAAAGCTAAAAACTTCATTTTGGGCATGAAGAAAATCTTCAATTGGGCCACTTTCAGCCCGTAGGCGCAGGTAGAGCACGCCTTCGTCTAGTCCAGTGTTTCTTAACCCTATTGAAAGTATGGCCCCCTTTACCACAGTAAAATCATCCAGCGCCCCCCCCCCCCCCCCCCCCCCCCACGTATTAATATTAATAAAACACAGTATTATTACATTGACATTGAGTAATAAACCTCAGTTATAAATTTTTGTGGAATGAGCTTATTTTCTATATTGACACAATGCCCACTGGAACTTTTGCAGCGCCCCCTAAATGTTAAAAATTTTAAAACGGCCCCCCAGACCTCCAAAACGCCCACAGGGGGGCGCTGGCGCCCCCGTTAAGAATCACTGGTCTAGTCCATGCACCGCATGCCTCTTGGAGTCTGGACTATGCTAATGAAGGGTGCATAAGCATGCAACCATAAAATATAGTATGATCTAACCAACCTACTAGCGGCAAAGAAGCTTGTGACCTGGTAACCAAAAGAAGCATAATACGCATGCTCCATTATTGCCATCAGCTGTATAGAATTGTAACCTGTAGAAGAAAAGAATAATCTCAATGTAGCAAATAAATCATAAGACCGATAACCGTCATGAATGAAGATAATTGATTAATTTTAACAATTATAAGCTACCTTGGTTTTTAATTCTTTTCAAGATGTTTTCAGTAAACTCATTGTACGTCCCCACGCGATATTCTGAAGTAGCAATTCCAACGTGGCATTCATATATTCTTAGACTTTTGGGACGAGGAACCTTCTTGTGCTTCATTACATAAGGCTGAAAGAAAAAGCGGTTAATTAGTTTGAATGTTGACTGACAGTTGAGGAATAAGATAATAAGAATCCATCCAATATTGCTTCCCAAGACAGGCAGGCGACTTGCAGAAATGTTTTGAGGTTGAAATTTATTATTACCTCTTGCGGATTATAAATGTGCTGTTGGTAAACATTTCCATTATCATGCGGCTTGACATATCGTGCCCAGGGAGATATCCTCGGAAGCTGCCCATTTATGATCAGCTCTACGCGGGACAAGTGGTTCAGGGGACAGCTTCCGTCAGGGTTTGCCGGAATAATTAACTCCCATTTGCTAAATTCCAACTTCTTGAAAGCATGGCTGGTCCAGTTCCAATTATCTATGAATATTATACATTGTTCAGTTCAATATTATAATAATGTTCTAATTTCAACAAATTGTTTTTTTTTACTGTGGATTTGACATGCAAATAAATGTCCCAATTCGAGTGGCAAAGTTGTTTGAAAATTTACTGTTATACATATAAAGAAGATAATTTATGAATTTATTGGTACTAACTGAATTCTCCGCTGAGACAAACCGAGCTGGCACCCGGTGCCCACTCACGCCAACTGACGGAATTATCCGGGCGTATCTGCATGCCAAACTTCTTGTAGCCGCTGCTGAAGGCTGTCAGGCCCCCCTCGAAGTTGCTGATCTTCTCCCAGATGTCTTTGAAGCACCCGTACCTTTAAAATATAACAAAAATAATTCCAATTTCATTAGGCAAATATTACATTTATTCACAACACGAGGTAATACGACAAGAAAAGGCATTCTTCTGGTTGAAAAATATACAAAAATGGATTTTCAAGCTAAAAATTTAACTGATACTTTCATTATTCGAATAGTTACAAAAAAAAAAACAGTGTCTAACCATGTTGGACACCATGAGATTCTTATACTTTAGGTAGGTACCAGGTATTTCTCTTCCATTGTTAGTAATCTTATCTAATAAGCAGATTTACTTATCAATCAACCATTACCATTTAATATCCACGTTTTAAGACATCCTTGAAATGTTAAAACATAAATATATAATATTTCTATTTACTGAGATAACCTACATATCTCAGGTCGTTTTCATTCTAATCTGAAATGATATTATCAGAAAATTTTTAATACTTATGTACAATTTCAATAGTTCGTTCGGCTAACAAGAGGCTTTTTTTAATCCTTTTAAGTATTTCAAGATTCTTATCACCCACGCTATTTTATTTCATGTTGGAATAATAATTTATAATTTTGTAGTGGAAAATAGAAAATTCGGCAGTCTTAAAACAAGTAATTCTCTTTCATTAAACAAAATCGGCCGGTTCATGTTTTGAATGAAAACATAAATACCGCCATAGCCATCTGTGACCTTCAACGTGACATTGGGAAGGTAATGTTATCGAGAAGAAAAATAAAAACATAACCTGTACGAACCTACGGCGAAATTCTCTTTCGTAGCTTTTTAAATATCCATCACGTTCTAGAAGTTTGTCTAAATCCGGTACCACAACTGTCATGGGGTCAATCGAAGATTGTGTGCCTCCCATGATGTTAATTCCAATATGATTCCAATTTAAAAGCCGACGACAGCAAACACACAGTACGGAGCGCGCGCTGAGACCGCCTCAAAACAACTAAATGAAAAATGTGAATTGATGAATATGTAGCAAACGCACAACGCGCTGAAAACGTGAAACCGAAGTCGCGGTTTGAGAATTATTGAATGAGAATATAAATGAATGGCAAGCGCGATGTATATTTGATATTATTTTTATTTAACTAGATTGCAGATTTGTAACTTCATAAACATTTTAAAACCGGCTTATTTAATTGAAATTGCTTGCATTATTTTACTAGCTGAATTAGTTGCACGTAGATAAATTTTAATAATAAATCATCACATAATACATTATTTTCAGTCTTTTTATTATTTTCAGTCGTATGCCGTATGCATTTCAGTCATGAAGGTATGAAAAATATTGTTCTTCCCGTTGACTTTGAATTGGCGGTATTTTTTAAAAAATGACTGCTTAGGTAGGTGTAGGTAGGTCTAGGTATACCATGCCGAAAAATGTGCCCACTTTTGTGATTTATAATATAACGTCATTGATCAAAGTCTGATAAATGACATGTATTTTGGAATATAAACGCGCGTCTATTTTTGCACCGGGCTCGAGTTATTTTTTTTATAGGTACCTACATAGATAAGATTTATGGGTTCCTGTTTTTTCATCAACCATATTCCATCCACCGTTGGATGAAGTGAACTTGGATAAACTCCTTTCACCTTGCGTTCCTCTTTCCTGGGCTCACCATCTCGTCGGTTTATGAGACTATCACAACATCCAGAACAAAATCATTTTGTACGTTATATGGATTAATGTTTAGAAGTACAGATTTTTTATACATCTCTGGGAATCGAACCCGAGAACCCTTGACCCTGCCTAAAATCAAGGCGGTTATTATTTGCAGGGCCGGATCTACGATATCTTGCGCCCTGTGCAGTAGGTACCGATGGCGCCCCCCCCCCCCCCTACATTTTTATTTTGATTAAAAATTCGTTCACCCCAATTTTTAATTTTTTAATATTTAATTTTTTTTTACACTAATTTATCAAATAAAATCAAGACGTATAAAGGGTGTAACTTTTCCAAGTGACCTGGCGGTGGCTCTCACACTCGTTTTTTTTAAGAGAGAATCGCCAGGAGTCCTATACTCTCTGAATCTATTGGGTAAACATAAAATTATGGTGCTATTTTAATTATTTTAGGAAAAACTCTTTTTTCGAGTTATGCTTTAAAATAATACAACGAATTGTTTGTTTGTGCCGTACCATGATTTAAAATATAGGTTACGAGACAATGCGGGTGGTTTCGCTGAACTAGGTCCATTAGACATTCTTGAGATTTACTGCGTTTATGTATATACCCAACGCGAATATTAATAGAAAAAGCAAATACAAATCGTTCTCATGGCAACGTACAACACAAGAATAGCATCTACAGCTTCTTTTCTTTCAGAAAGGCGCAAGTCGGTTTGTTTGATTCACAGGAACAAAAAAACTGCGCTGTGATCGGTTATTGAATTTGGATCGCACCCATTCGTCGTAAAAGATTTATGGAAAAATAGATCTTACGTTTAAACTAAATATGTGGAATTTGCAAAAAAAAACTGTAACTGACTATAAATTCGTAAGCCGTTGATTTCAACCTGATGCGTGCGCATTCTGTTTCTTTGGAAAGTGTTGCTAGAGCGTAATAATTATTTCGTACTATGGGTAATTTTTAAACGATTCAGGGAATATTATAACTAAATTTTAAAACAATATTTATTTTCTCACGGCGCCCCTTCGGAGTTGGCGCCAGGTTTTTGAACGTTTTTGAACGTATGGCAGATCCGGCGCTGATTATTTGTATAGGTGGGTACCTAGACAGTGATATAATATGTACAGTGATATGTATGTGGAGCGTCATTGCGAAAATCAAATGTCAATATTGTAATAGAAAAAAAGGCTTTATATCATCCATATACTTATAAAAAGGTCAACCGGGGCCACTTGCATCACATTTCTTAATTTTTTTTCCGGTTTAGACAAATATTCTAAGACATTCTGTATTTTTTTATATTTTTTAATCGTATTTTTGAAACCCTGGCGATTTTTTCAAAATTTCAATCCAAAAAATCAGACCATTTTTTATAAACCGGAAAGACGGGACATAATTTTATGGGTGCGAAAAAACGATAATTACATAGCCGAAAAACATTTTTAAAAAATAACGTTTTCCACACAAATAGCAATAAATTGTACGGGGTTCTCTTCGTAACATCTGTAAAAACACCACCATCTTTAGCAAAAAATCAAACCAAAGGATAAGTTCGCATAGAACAAACAATAAATCTAGTGAATGTTATGCTACGTCCAGACTGAAGCCAACCTTCCAACTCCGAACTTAGTTCGGAGTTGGAAGGTTGGCCGATCGTGTGGTGGCTGCGGCCAACCCTCCAACCACGAATTCCGAACTCCAAAATGGCGGACATGGAACAGCTGTAGCTATGCTGTAACTTTTTCAGATGCATACAGTTATTACGTACGTATAATAATATACTTATTTACACGACATGTTTTCAAATAATTGTTATACCGCTCTCCGTAATAATATCGACATTTTAATAGTACGCGGCACGCGCCTATTGATCGCCTGCCGTTCGCAGACTGATGTGTGGACAGCTGCGGCAGGATGGTTCGTGTGAGTTGGCCGTCGGGATCGCCTCGAAGGCGATCCCGGGCCAACTCGAACGCCAACCTTCCAACTCGAACTTCCAACGCACGAACATCCCTCCACACGATCGTCCAAACGTTTGAAGTTGGAACGTTGGCCGCAGTGTGGGCTTACCATTAAACGCAAATTCAAAAATTCGCCGGAAATCAAAGTGTTGCCATTAATCAGTGTGGAATTTTATAAAATTAAGGGAACATAATCGGAGACGGGACATTTTCATGTAGTGACGTCACGAATCAAATAATGGATTTATTTATTTAAAAACAAAAAAACTATACATATCTAAAATTTTTTACTAAAATTTTCGTAATCTTAGTAAAAAAATCTATCCACACGATTTTTTCCAAGTCCAAATCCATGCAAGTGGCCTATTGCGTTACATTTTTAGAACGTTCATCTTCTAGTTCAAATTACAGCGCAGAACAAAATCACTATTTTATGGAAATTACGCATATTTATTACCTCGTTACGTGATCTTAATTAAAAATTTAGAAAAAAATAAATGTTACAAAGAAGAAAAAACAAAAGTTTTCCCAAACATCGACTTTTATAGTGAAAATTACGACATTTCTTATATTAGACACAAATTGGCAAAGAAATAATTGAACGTTTTGCGAAAAAAATGTAATTTACTTATATTTCATACAAAAATGAAGTGATTCCTTTTATTAAAATTTTTGCGGGAATAAAGTGTTTACAACATGAAAAACGTGATTCATTCAATGTCAACCCCCTTATTTATTTCGCGCACGATCTGTTTCAACGGAAATCAACTCTGCACCTTGCTTCGATTACATTAAGCGAGTTTACAAGCTACTGGCCGGAGTATTCACTATCTGCTAATAAACTTCCTTCAGTGTAAAATCTGCTAGTTAGCTAGTAATATGATTACACTGAGCGAGTTCACTAGCAGATAGTGAATACGCCGGCTAGTAGCAGGGCCGGATCTACGAAATCTGGCGCCCTGTGCAGTATGTAGGTATCGATGGCGCCCCCCCCCCCCCTACATTTTTATTTTGATTAAAAATTCGTTCACCCCAATTTTTTTATTTATTTTTTTTTTACACTTATTTATCAAATAAAATCAAGACATATATTTTTTATCGGTGCTGGAGAAATTGGAATAAAAAAATTCCCAATGGAAACGAGTTTTTTTATGCCATTCTGCTTTCTAATTCTATGTTTTAGATTCTGCGAGCCTGAAAGTTTTTTTTTTTAATTATTATATCCATTGTAATCCACAGTACTTTTATAACCTCTAACAACCAATAGAAATTTAGTTATAAATTTAAAAATCTAATAAGAAAATAACCTCAAATTTGTACCTTGAATTTCCCCTGTGTTGAGCGAACAAACACCAAATTGAGCGAACAAACACTAAACACTGACGTATGGTATCAACGGCTTACGAAAGACGCTTACACTGGCACCGTAAAATAACAAACCCAACATCCAACAAATCTAATAGATATTAATTATACATATAACGAACTTCAAATAACTGTCAACACGTTCAACCTGCAAATCCTGCAAACCGTGCGATGCTTTTGTTAATGGAATTTACTGAAGATTTCATAAGAAAATGGTCTTTAACTACCTTCTCCTAGGGACTTAAATCATACAAAATAAAACAATAGCGAGCGTACGGACAACACACTAACAAAAATTGTCAGCATTTTGAAAGGCGCAAGTCGGTTTGTTTGATTCACAGGAACAAAAAAACTGCGCTGTGATTGGTTATTGAATTTGGATCGCACCCATTCGTCGTAAAAGATATATGGAAAAATAGATCTTACGTTTAAACTAAATATATGGAATTTGTAAAAAAATTCTGTAACTGACTACAAATTCATAAGCTGTTGATTTCAACCTGATACGTGCGCATTCTGTTTCTTTGGAAAGTGTTGCTAGAGCTTAATAATTATTTCGTAATTTTTAAACGATTCAGGGAATATTATAACTTAATTTTAATACAATATTTATTTTCTCACAGCGCCCCTTCGGAGTTGGCGCCAGGTTTTTGCACGTTTTTGAACGTATGGCAGATCCGGCGCTGGCTAGTAGCTTGTAAACTCGCACGATGTAATCGAGGTTTAAAGGATAAACCACTTAAGGTGACGTATCCTCGCTGGGATAAGATGGAGAGATATGTAAATACGAATGTTGGAGAGAGCGCGCTAATATTTAAAACAATGTTATAAACAAAAAATGTTCAATACACGACTCGTTTAAAATAGACGAAAATCTCGCGGGGAACATCTAAAAGAGCATTTAAAGAAACACTGTGATTTTTTTCATAGATATAACTTCTAAAATAAGTGAAATAAACGTATTTATAATAATTTTCGGAGCATGCTTAGCGATTTTTTTCTATCAAGGGAATTTCATATAATTTGCGTTTCGGCGTGGAACATAATATTATCTTAAAAAACACCAATGGAGCGCTTTTCGCCACAATATGGCACCATTTAAAATACCTCGGATTGCTTTGCTGCCAGTTTTAGTAAAAACTTTCCTAGATGCGTTAATTTTTTTTTTCAATTTTTCCATAAATTCGGAGTTGTGATTTTTTTAATCTCGGCGGAAAATTTTCAAAATGGTCACCAAAAAATCACGAGCAATCGGAGGAAAAAGTTAAAAATCGGGCAGTGGCTCGAGTGGTTAAGTCAATAGCAATTGGTAGGTTAAAGCAATTGCTATGGACTTATGTGGTTTATCCTATAGCTTCCCTCCCCCACAGTAACGTTTTACAAGTTCCCCCCTCACATAGATAGGTAGGTACCTATGTGTTCTTCTCACATAGGTAGGTAGGTACCTATTCATTTTTTAATCCAAATAAAAACCATTTGTGAATGCCTTCGTAATATATATGTCGTATAACTTCGCTCGGTTGAAATTCACTGGACGTATGAAAACCAATTTCTACTAAATAATAAACTCCCTTCCATTAACTGCCAGTCAAAACTCTAGAAATTAAATTACACCGCTAAATTGTGTATTTTGACCTAATATTCGAGTTCAGCTCCTCTCTTCTCAGTGGCATAGCTAGCATGGGGCGGATAGGGCTGATAACGTGGTTGGTGCCACCCCCTCCCCCCCCATTAAAGTTGACAAACACTAATTTCGACTCATAAAAATTTGGTCTTGTCCCCGGTATGTCCACTGAGCACGCCATCACGTATGCGCTTGACTGGGTGATGGCTTGCCAAAAGAGGTACGTAATAGGAATCTTCCTCGATATTACTGGTGCCTTCGATCATGCGTGGTGGCCGATGATACTCGTCAAGCTCAAAAATAGGAAATGTCCACAAAATCTGCGCTGATTACCTCTGCGACAGAACGGTTATCCTTTCTTTTGGAGATTACCTGATTGAACGAAAAGTTGACATGGGTTGTCCTCAGGGTTCAATCCTTGGACGTGAGTTTTGGAACATTTTATTTGACGATTCCTCCAGGCTGCCCTTGCCTGAGGGATGTATCTCGGTAGATTACGCTGATGAAAAAGGAAGACCCGCTACACACCTAGGTGTTGAACTAATACCAGGTGGGGCGGCATCTCTCCCAGGTCTTCTTAGAGAGATGCGAGAAAGAACGCTGAGAGAATGGCAAGAGCGATGGGACAGGTCGAATACGGGAAGATGGACTTACTCCTTCTTCCCGTCAGTTAAACTCAGAATGGAAGGGGCACACATTGTAAGGGACCACCGTGTGACCCAATTACTGTCCGGGCATGGGGAGTTTAGGGGAAGATTGCACAGTCTCTCTCTATCCCCCCATACAAACACGGACCAAACAGCCGAGCACATTCTGTGGCATTGTGAGATTATGACGGATGCTCGAGAGGAAATGTTGGATGGTTTACAAGTGACCACGAGACCAGTATGGAACGCTGATCTCGTCTTCAATAAGGTGAACCACGAGTGCCTGACAAAGGTTTGGGTTGAGAGATGGCCTGATCTCAAAGTCACTGACCAGCTGTAAAATCATTGTGAATTTCAGATGCCTGGTTTATTTGCTCCTGATGACCACTGATTTTTCTTTCTCATCTCTTTTATTACCATTGTTCTGAATTTTTTTTATTTTTTATATGTTTCCTTAGATTTCAGATCCAAGCAGAGTTCAAAAATATTTTGTTTTTACTTCGATAAATTTCTTGTGGTTTAAAATCTTTATGTACTTCATGTATTTCTGCTTTTTCTCCCATTTCAGACTTTGATGTGCTGAATTGAGAGCGAAGGTCCTGATGACTCCTTCGCTCATAACAAATTGATACATTTCTGTTATTACTGACCAAATTAATAACATGGTATATAATATATTCTGCTACTTGTTACCAACTGCTATTCTTCACTAAGCGTTATGTTCTCTTATATTTGGTTTTTTTTTCTTTGCTATTTTTTTCTGTTTTAACGATTTAGCAATAAGCTCCGACACCTGTGGCTGAAAGTGAACTGTAAATGTTCTGTTCATGTCAACTTCCCCATTTTGGGGTGAGTTAGACCTCGCTCCTGCATACATTGGTGAATTTTTTTTGTTTTTCGGAATGGAATCCTTACAACTCATCTGCGCCTCCCTTAGCGACATGTGCAGGCCAGAAGTTTGGCTGGGCGAACTCGGCGTCCTTCCGCCCTGCCTCCGGCAACTCGACGCTTCTATCCTTAGGGTCTTCGGGTACGTTCCCCTACTTCCCAATCACTATCGTCAAGGCACAACCGAGGAACCGGCTAAAGGGCTAGGACGTTGAGATTCATTCACGGCAAACCGACCACCATACACATTCTGGCTGGTACTGCCAGATGACGAGAGAGGTATCCCACCTGACATAAGTGTTTTCATTATCTTTTCTTGCAGATGCTTGCAGCATACGCAAGATGCCATTACCCTGCGAGCAGCTGCCTTATATGTTTAATGTTTATCCGTTATCTTTTTTTAATTAGTTTATCCCTGACATGCTTTATGTTATTCACATTTTGTATATTATGTAAGCACTTGCATACTGCTTCCTAACACCGTATGCAGGGACACTGGAGGTCTAGATTCGTTCAAACTTAAATGTAGATTCGTTTTTTCAAATTAGAGTCCTTGCGAGAGCCTTGAAGGAGTAACCATCTGTTACTTATACCAAGGCGGGTAAGTGGTGTGGATAACCTCCAATGTTCTGGGGGGGGGGGGTAGCTAGAGAATTGGGGTGTCACCCGACCGACTGTCACCCCCTGTCGGGTGGCACCCGGGGCGGTCCATCCCCCCCTCGCTACGCCACTGTCTCTTCTATTGCAATTTCGAATTTTGTTAAAAGCTCTAAAATTTCAAAGTAGGTACTAACCTTCTTGACCATTTTTTTCTCGTTTATTCCAGATCTCGGCGAGAGTGGTGCAGTCTCACGAGTTCCATATTATACCTACATAGAATAGAAAAGAATTTATAGGGCTTTGCTCTTTTGTAGAACTAATAAAAATGGTGACTGGCCAAGTCAAAATGAAATCATCTCAAAACCTCCTTTGAAAAGTCATTAAAAGTAATGAAAAAAAAAGGTTTAATAGGTTAGGGTAATGGGCTATTTTATTAAAATTATTATTTTCATAGCTCAATGACTTTTCAAAGAGGTGTTGAGTTGACTTGATTTTGAGTTGGCATGGAACCAATAAATACACAAATAGCATTTAAAAACGCACCCTCTGTATTTGATTAGATAGAGAAGTTCTTCCATAACTCTAATATATTTTTTTCTATTTGCTATTACACTACTAAGTAAGTAATACAAAATCTTGTGTTTTTGGTTTAAAAATTAGATCGCTAAGAAATATTTTAAATGGTTTATTTGTTATAGTAAAAAATAAACTTATTTTAATTTCTTCGCAATATTATTTCCACCTTAAAATTAAACCAAGTTTTCCTACCAGGGTTCACAATCTCAAAGCTTTACTTCCTGGCCCCTAGCAAGGCCGGGTACAAGCCAGCTTGTATTATTTATTATAACTACAGAAGTTTTTTTTTAAATAAAATTAATTATTAGTGGAACCTTTTACCGATTAATAACTTGTAGTTCAGAAAGAATACAAAAAATATGATTCTAAGACAACTCAGAATCAACTCAACTCAACACTTCTTTAAAAAGAGATTAAGCTATGAAAAAAATTTATTCATAAACAAAAATTCTAACAAAACAGAAAACGACTTAAAAAAATGCACTAAAAAGTAAAAAAATAATTTCGTACGATCGTTATTTTTGGAGTCAGCCAAGGTAACTACATGCATAGGTAGTTATAGGTGAGATGTGGAGATCTTGGCTGACACCGACTCCAAAAATAACAATCGTATGAAATTATCTTTTTACTTTTTACTGCATTTTTTTAAGTCGTTTTTTGTTTTGTTAAAATTTTTGTTTATTTTTGATTTTTAGTGACGAGTTTTTGAAGTTTTACTTCAAAAAAAGAATCATCGAAATCTGTTGGCGTAATATTGAGTTATTCGTCCATTTGTCGCGCACATACTTATTGCAAATTTAAGACATATATGGTTTTCTCATTAATCCCATTGTCAGAACTGAACAAAAATTAAAATGGGACCATACGAGAAACACCAGCTTTCTAATAAAAAAAGAATCATCAATATCGGTTCACCCAATCGAAAGTTCTGAGGTAACAAACATAAAAAAAAAATTAAAAAAAATACCGTCGAATTGATAACCTCCTCCTTTTCGAAGTCGTTTAAAAACAGCCCATAACCTAACCTATTTTAACAATTTTTTCCTCCCTTTTAATGACTTTTCAAAGGAGGTGTTGAGTTTAGTCGATTCTGAGTTGTCCGGTCACCATAAAATATAATTATTTAAATAAAATATTATCAGTCCCCAACTTCATCTTCCATCAGTTTATCTTTTCAATATCCAAAGTAAAGCGTCATGAGAACACCATTAAAAAATCTGACCTTGTGTAACATAACCAAAACTAATCCATGTATTATGGTTATAAATAATAAAATATCTATAAACTACAGCCCAGGACCATCGATATAATCAATATATATTGTAAAAGAAAGTGTACTTGCCACTAAAACTTAGAAATGAGTCCTGGTACGATCAAGGGAGTTATATGGTGTGATAGCCCTATATCCCTCATCCATGAAGAAGGTTCCTGTTTTTACCTGAAGGGCATGTTTTTGAAGATATAAGGGCTGGAAGTTTCGCCCTGTAGAAATTTCTAGAACAGTCCAGAACATTAAAGAGTATTCGAGAGCATTCCACAAATTCCAGAACATTCAAGAATGTTCGGGAATAGTCCGGATAGTTCGGGAACATCCCAGATTATTGTGCAACATTCCAGAACACTCTTGAATGTTATGGAACATTGTGGACCGTTTGAAGCCTTTTTTGTGTGGGTGGGGCTACCCATTGGTATATAAAGCAAGATCTGTCATGTGTTCAAGAGTTCAATCTCATATGAACTCACTGAGTAAAGTCAGGTACCCCAGCCAATGGCGTAGCTAGCATGGGTGGCACCCGGGGCGGTCCACCCCCCCCTCGCTACGCCACTGACCCCGGCTAGTATGTAATATAACGATGGTCTCCACAGATAATATAAACAAAGGGAGATATGCTATGGGCAGTTTAAACCTTGTGGAACTGTATTTCCTCGTGTCGCCGATATTATTAACCAATACTATTACACACCTTCGCTTACGCTAAAGTATACGCCCCTATTTGAACTCACCCTTAAAACTTGTCATTTTCGTTGGCACTAATACTTAGAACAGATTTCTATGCGTACACGTTCCGAACGCATTCGCAATTAGCAATACATAGAAATGATGACGAATAAGGCTTACAAGAATACAAATCGACAGAGATCGACATTTTAGTTAAAAAATGGTTCCAGTTAAAATTTTGATGAAAAATTCTTATTCTCAGAACCGATAAATCGAAACAAGTGTGATCTGGACTCTGGGCACGTTTAACGTGTCCCATTTGTAAGAAATCCAAATCAATTGTTTCAAATCTATAATTAGATAACTGAATTTTAACAGTTTTTGGTTTTGTTCAATAACTTTAATCACAATAACACTTACAGTGTGTTTTTGTTGTTGTAAAAATCCATAAAAAGAAACTCTCATTTTTTACTCATGTTAATTTATTTTGTATTTGAGTACTTCACAAGAGTCCCATCTGGAACCAGTGAGACTAGGGCATCCGCAATTGGGGTATTTTATGAGGTTTCAGATGGTGAGGAGTGGAAGAAGTCGAGGAAAATGAAAGTGGGGAAGTACCCGGTTATTCAGATCTGGTCGCTAAACACGGCTAATAAATTTAAAGCAACCTTTCTGTTCTGAATGGTGGTCTTTAACCAGGGTTATACTGAAAGTATTTACAATTCTGTTTCGCAATTAATAATTTTACAATAATAATGACAACTATTTTGGGCAACGTTGGGTGCTCTACCCGTGTTAGGGCCTTTATTTTGCGATTTCATATTTTGTTTCATAATCTATTTATTACCCGTGTTTTACAGGCAGTTTTTTTAAATAATATGTAAAAAGTTATTTTCCTCCTCTTTTGAATGTCAAATGTGCTAGTTTTCATCAATCTCGAACATATGTAAATAAAAAAAATTAAATAAAAAACCCACTTTGGTATAATTAACACAAATTTATAGAAATATGTATGTACAAGAGGTATTTCATTTAGCAAACAAACATTTAAAAAATATATACATATTATTGACCAGTAAAGTGGAGATATTTGTATTTGGAGATACTTGTCGCTTCGATAATTTTGGTGTTACGTTTTTAACTAAGTAATGTAAACGGATATCAAGGTATTTTTCCAAAACGGCTTTAGTGAGTTGAACTGAATGATTATTCATTGGTGATTGGTCATATTGATGAAAATAAATATTTTCAAATACTTTGATTCCAACGAAATGTCGTAAGGCTTTGGTTACTAGTTCCTGTTTAATATTATTTTTTGATTTAATTTTCAGTTTATTTTGATCTACAATAGCGTTCTTTATTATCACTTCCATTGTTTTGCAAATGTTTATAACATCAATTGAAGGGAAAAAAAGGCCAGGTTGCTGGTTTAAAATCGTTTTGGCCAAAGTGAGACGAGCAAATGATGCTATGGCGAGTCGGAAACCAGTTTCCCTATCATCTCCCCATTGCGTCAATCCATTTTTCTTTAATTGTTCCGTCCTTCGGAAATCTGAAATAATTAAAATACTATAAGTTACTGCATTTAAAAACGGATATAAATTATACGTTACCTAAGATAAATAAATTATCACGCTTTTTTGTTATGCTTCTCCCCATCCCGCGACCCCCCCCCCCCCTCTCATCACTCCCTCACCCCCGCCAACCCCCTCCTTCGTTTCCCTTCTCCACCCACATAATCCTCCCCCTATCAGATCCCTCGTCCCGGATTCTCTTCCCCTTCTCCTTCCCTTCCTGAGGCTAAACTATATGAAACACGCACATTTCTCAAACTGATCATGCGCCAAAAAATTTACAAATTTTATAACGCCAAAGCTTACCGTTATATATATTGAAACCTTCACGGGCGTTCCCACACGAAAACACCAAAGTTTCATCCCAGTCAGATGAATGGTATAGGAAATAATTTTATAATGCTAGAGCCCACCATTATACTCGTATATAGAAACCTCCATGGGCTCCGGCACTAAAAATCACCAAAGTTCCATTGAAAATCGAATAAATGGTACACGAACGCATGCGGAACAAAGAAAGATTAATTTTTATAAATAATTATTTTAAAAGAAAAGCATTGTATTTGTTTCTACCACCAATCAGCATCTACAACAATAATTATCTACAAAAATAATATGTTTATACATATTTATATTTTTTTTATAAAGCCCTATTAATATTACGAAATATCGATGGTCGGTATTTAAAAGAATTCGCGTCCCCATCACTAGCATCGTAATGGCGGCGATGTTTGTTTTAACGGGGCCTTATGTCAATAAAAACTTCGAATAATCATTGAAAATTGATAACGTACTTTAATTTTGTACTTACCGGTGAAATGAAACTCCATTTATCTTGAAGTTCACATTTCTTGTATTATTTTTGCATAGTTGCACTGAACAAGACGGCATTTTGAATAAAACGGGCACAAACTGTACGCGGTTACGACACAAAACCAATTGAATGAACGAATTCTTTCCGTATTCACACTCCGCTCCGTAGGCCGTAGTCCGTCCACGGTCTGGCGGCCAACATAGCATATCTCGGGTTTCTAATATCTTTGATGGTCTCTCATACCTAATTTCAAACTAAAAATAAAACCACTTAAAAGTAATAACTGCACATCAAATTCCGATGCCTTGCTTTGAAAGTCTAGATATAAATTAAAGTTCCCTACAATATAAAAGTCTGAAGAGCATCGCTTCACAACATATAGAGATGTACTTTACAACTCAACTTGATGTAAATATACAAGCTTCTAAAAACCTACGAAACCAGCGATGATCATTCATTTTGTGGCAGTATTGTGTGATGTAGTTGTATTGCTAGAAAGAAATGTAACATATTTATCAATTGTTACTTTTATCGATATGCCGCCATAAAATTTTCTATAAGGTATATATTTTTTTAAGTATTAATAAAGCTGATTAAATTGTTAATGACAAAATCCGCGAGAATCCCCACCAAAATATTTCTAACTGCCTCAATGATCTTCACAAAGCGTTGGGACGAACTTGCTGGAAGACAAATTTGCTCCATGCCGAACAATAAAAGGTAAAGAGCAGTGCTTCTTCCGATTATTGAGATAATTTATTCTTTATTCATTGCTTTGATGGTTACATAATTTGTGGATTGTTCGACAACAAGGGCGGATTTAGGGGGGGGGCACGGGGGCACGTGCCCCCCCCAGGATGGTATTTTTGTGTACTGTGGAGATTCCATCACAGTACATACTTAGAAGCAAAGTTCGTTGCATCCCATTCATGCACTTGCAAATGAAATATGATAATCAGCGTTTGTGAGAGCGGTACGGTCGGGGGAAAGCGCGGTCGGAAAAGCCCCCCCCCCCCCATTAAACTTGACAAACACAAATTGGTCCGTTCGTGGGGGGGGGGGAATTATGCTCTTGAGGGGCACCCCCCTCCGCCCCTTGTGCCCCCCCCAGAAAAAAATCCTGGATCCGCCCTTGTTCGACAACCATGCTAGGCACATGCCTGTGTTGTGGCGGTCGAGAATACACTTTTATAATTCAATTATTCTTTCTTAACGCATTTTCTTTTTGAAAGATGTTTTCTTTAACCAATATTTTTGGTTTAGATGTCTAGATAATACTTTGTACACATCCTGTCTAGATAATACTTTGTACACATCCTGTCTAGATAATACTTGGTACACATCCTGTCTAGATAATACTTTGTACACATCCTGTCTAGATAATACTTTGTACACATCCTGTCTAGATAATACTTGGTACACATCCTGTCTAGATAATACTTTGTACACATCCTGTCTAGATAATACTTTGTACACATCCTGTCTAGATAATACTTGGTACACATCCTGTCTAGATAATACTTGGTACACATCCTGTCTAGATAATACTTGGTCGATGCCCAGGACCCTTACAAATGCAGAAGGATGCTGAAATGATCGATAAAGAATATATCATTATATGTAATCAGTAATCACTATAATCAGTAATCGTGTTCTAATGAAGTTCTCCTCAAACTTTGTCACATAATAAAAGATATTTGATGAACATAATTTTCCACTGCAATGGAAATTATTTTGTTAGATTTATTTTAAACTCAATAACGAAATGTTTATTGAGTAGATAGTACATAGTAGTAGTTTGAAATAGAATATTAATTCTTTAATATTATATGTTTTATACATATATACGTATATACATATTGTATGATGTATACGATTTTTTTGTTTACTGTTATTTAGGTATCTATTCTTTGTTTTATGTATAAAAAAAATATATGTGTTATTTTACCATTACTAATTTTTTTTATCTATATTCCATTCTCCGCCTTTTTGTTACGAGCTTTGATCCTAAAAAAGGTGTAAATTTAATAAATAATGTATATTTAGAAATAAAAAAAACTTTATAGAATGTATATGTATAACCACGTAATATTTGAAAAAAAAAATATATATATATATAAGAAATATATTTCAAAGTTCTTCATTGATAAATATTAGTTATAAACAATGTTATCCAAATGCCAAAAATCAATTTGTTTAGGAGAGTCAAGAGCTTCTAGACTCGTTATGGTGAGGCTCGGATTGTAAAGTAATTTGGAATGAAACGTAATTTTGTAGTTTACTGTTCTTTATTTACCTTCAGTGTTTAGTATAAAGAATTACAGGTTACAGGATTTCCTGGAAAGCAGAAGATCGGTGTTGATCCATTGTGTAACGTACTTTAACTTATTGCAGTCTTCTGGTGAAGTCTGGGCGTGCAGAGATGCTGTTCAGTTCGAGGTTTGATATTAGCCGTGTGTTAAGTGTATTAAGTGTGTGTATTGTCCCTCAGTCTGTGACCTTACAGAAGTAAGGACTTTCACAACATAAGACTAGTCAAGCTAGAGCTCCAGGCAGGTGTAGGTGGTGACGATAATGCTTGAGCGCTCGATATGTCCTCTAGCCGATTGTCATTTCATGATTACAGTCCCTCATGAAGTGGAATATATTCTGATGATGGTCTCGATGTTTGGAGGTTTAAAAAAATATGAAACAAGGGATAAGTACTATAAAAGAAATTTTATTTTGACTAAACTCTGCCTACAATAGTTTTCAAACAAAAAAATAAGTGAATAATTAAAATATTTTGGAAGTAGATTGTTGATAAAGTAATAAAAATAATTATGAATTACTTTACATACATACATTTTGTAACGAATTTTATTTTGTGATATTCCAAAATATTCTTAGAAATTAATGTTTCACACTATTTATCTTGCGTGAATAAATCTGAACCGGTTTTGCGAGCTTTTATGTAAGCTTCTTCCGAAGACTGGCTTTCGTCAGCAGATGGCTTCAAAGGGTTTCCCTCTTCATCTAACTCTCCTAATTTGAAATCACTGGCAATTTTATGTGAATACACAGCATTAAACAAGTCTCTTGGTGTGAATTCTGACTGAGTAACTGTAGGAGTTCTGTAGGAGACATAAGGTTTCAGCTCGCAATCCTTCAGGTCAGGTACAATCAACTCTGGAATTAATTCAGGGATTCTCACAAAGCGCCCATCCATCTCGTATCCAATTTTCCTAACGCCTCTTGTATATTCTGGCATTTCCGGGTCTGGTTTTTTATGTTGTTGTTTTTTGAAGATATTCGTACCACGTTTGCCGTAGAGCAAGAATTTTCTAAAGTTCCTTTTGCCTTCTAAGCATTGAGTTCCCGAAAATTCTCTTTTAGGGATATAATTTACTAATTTTAGTAACTTCGACATTATAACGTTCTCAAATCAAGATTTTGACAATTCTTAATTCTTGTGTAAAAGTCGCAAACTGTGTGGTCTACGCAAAAAACAGAATTAAAGTTTTAATAAACTATATTATAAAAAAAAATCACTAGTAATACCCGAGAAGTTGGGTTAGTTATCTGTCAACTTTAAAATCTTGCCAGCGAAAATCGAAATTCCACATAATTCAATAATTAGATACTTTTGGGGTTGGTAGTGTGTAAAGCATCTATTTAATTTTGATCTATATTTTTACTATTACCAACGGGGCGAAAAGGATTAATAAAATTTCAATCAATAGACCGAGGATCAATAAACCTTTTTCTTAACGTACGGCGAACTATGGCACTATGGGCCAGAGGTATAATAGGGTACAATCACATTTTTTTTTTGTTTTACCAAAAATTAAAGAAAAAAATTACAAACTGGAATATTCAAAAATTTTTTTTTTACGATAGGAAATAGTCCTTCAATAACGTTTTGAATATTCAATTTTCAAATTAGCGCTAAAACGCCCTTTTCGCGCGGTTTTGGCTTGTGACGTCACTGCGCACTTCTTGACAGATGTCATAAGTCGCAAGTCGTAATCCAGTAATCAGTCTGCAGTTGATCATTTGTTTATCGAAGAAAATGTCCGTAGATAACGTTTATAAATACTGTATTGTACTAACGTGTACAAATACAACATCTTCAACACCAAACAAACTATTTATAAACGTCACAAATAATGTTATTATGTGTAAAAAGCGGTGTCATGCGATGAAAAGGTACATGTAACTGCCATTATAATCGCGTCGATTTTTGGCAAATTATCAGACTGTCTTTGTAGAAAACCACTGTCTGTCATGATAGTATGTATTTACAATGTATGTTTTGCACAAACGAATGGGCTTAGGATGCATAACTAAACGATTATGACTATCAAACTTATTCAAACCGGCATAGCAGCTGGAACAAAAACTGTCAAAAACAATTTGACGTGGGACTAGGTGGGTGCGTTGTGACGTCACAATCTCGCAAGTCAATGATGACTCGTTTTTGATATATGAATTTTCATACAACTTTAAAAGTGAATTAATTAATTTAATAAATTTTTTCTTGGGTTTTAGGTGTGATATTCGAGTTAAGTTATTTTTTTTACTTGTAATAAATGCATTGAAAACACTATATTACATATACTGCATGTACCCTATTTAGGTAGACTAGAGATTTTCCAATAGATAATAGCATTATTACATTGATTACTTAGATTAAGAAATTTAAATATTTTATTTATAACCATTAATTTTAACATAATATAATGCACACGCTCAGGCTTCGCCTTTTTGGGATCTTTTTTTGTTACTCTCTTATATTTTATATTTTGTACCTATTTCCATGTATCAAAAAAAAAAAAAAAACAATTATCCAATTACCACTTTCTCCCAGGAAGCTTACGTAAATACGTTGTACCTATAATAATTCACATTGTCGCGGCCAAACGAGCCTCCTAGCGATAGGGGTTGAAGTTGAGGAAGAGGGCCACGGAGGAAGAGATCTACCCTAGCACCAGCAGTCATCGTCTGGCTTCCGCCGTCTCTATCCGCCCTTCGGAGAGGGAGCCGAGGCTCTCCAAAACGTTCCACGAATCTTCCGGAACCGGGAAGTTCCACAGAGTTGCCGTCTGCTTTCTGCTGAGGAAGTGGTCTCTCCCCTCACCTGGGAGTGATCACGAGATTTCCTACCAGGAATCACCGCAACCACTCTTTGGATTTTGGGCAGGCTTTCTATACTGAACCCGCCTTCGGAATTCAGCTTAAGAGATCTTATCTTTTCATGCCGCGCATAGTGTAGGGTTGCCATCTCCAAACTTTGAAATCCAGGATTTGAAGGTGGAAAAACCAGGACATTTCGGTTTAAAGCCAGGACTTTATATGTATAAGAGCAGTACCTAATTTTTATAGTTATATTGCACTGAAAAAAAGAGTCATTTACCTTCACACGAACAGCGCGAGCCCAGTGACAAAACGATTGGAGAGAGTAGTGGCGGATTTTAAAACATAGGTCCTTAAGAGGACTCCTTAAAAACTCAGGACGATGCTTAAAAACTATCCAGGACAGCCCTTGCTCTTGCGACACCCCAAAAAACAGGACATGTCCTGGGAAAACAGGACGGTTGGCAACCCTAATATAGTGCAATAATACATACTGTGTGTATGACTGGTTGATTTATGCTGTGTGTGTACGCGAGGACTCGAAGACCTGCATAAAAAAAGGAAGTGACTGAATATTTTATTCTTTTAACCGTCGAAGTGAATCAGACTTTTTATAAAGGACAAATTGATATTTTAATTTTACGATCTAATTAATTAAGTACTTGTTAGACACCCTAGGTTAACAATTAACCGCTGCCATCTGTCTGCATCAATGGAATAAATGTATAATTCTTTGCATGAGTAGCTCTTTTAATTCGTTCCCTCGTTTTTTAATTAAATAATTAATTTTTTGAACTCGCCCTAATATCTGGCACATCACTGTGTTAGGCTCAAGATAGCTTTATGATTTTATGAAAACCATACATGTAGTAAGTGAATAGGTGTGGGATAAAAATAATTTTCGGAGTTACGAGCAGAAAATCTACGGTAGCAAAATAAATAAAAATGTAATGCAAGTTATATTCTGAACCTAAGAGTATGGAATGGATACTAGAGAGACGGCATGTAAAGTGTGCACACTGACCCAAAGTGTGATTATTCAAAAATTTTACCGAACGGTTTTTAGACGGTTGACATTGGCTTTTACACCTCGGTCGCGTATAGAGCTCCCAGTAAAACGTTCATAAAACATAGAAAAATGGTCCAATGCGCCGTAAAATTGTGTAAAAGTAGTTCTATGAAGACCTTTAAAAAGAAAGACGGTCTTACCTTTCACATATAAGTGTTTAAACATCGCTTAAATATACATTTTATAATTGTCGACGTGTTCATTTCAACCGCTACCGCCATCGGCCCGTCGCTATCACGTGATCTCGGAATGGCAATGGGCCGAATCAGTCAACTTAAATTATAATAATTAAAAGTTACCAAAAAACTTTTATTTTTTTATAAATCATAACGCACAAATATAAAGTTCTGATTTACACAGTCGTATGTACGTGTTTTTTATCGTTTAGCTTATTCATTTTTAAACGTTTTTACTTCGTCTTTTTTGCACTGTTATTTTTATTTCTTTTCCTACTAATTTATCACTCCTTTTACATATGTTTACAATTGTAATTCATAGTAGGTATATAAAATAATATAAAATAATCACTGTATTGTTATGCAAAATTCAAATTGACATGCCCCCGTGGTCGAGGGGAAAAGCTCTTGACTAGCAATCCGGAGGTCGCGGGTTCAAATCCCGGTGCACACAGATAAATTTTATTCGATTGATTTGTGTTCTCAAAATTTAATAATTAAAAATAATATAAGGTATATTTCCGTCAAGTTCCAGGTGGAACATACTATCAGTATCGCCCTGGTGTAAGACCACCCATAATAATTGAAATGTTGCTTGAAATGGCTTTAGCTATGTTTGTTGACAAGATCTGAATAGACGGGTACTTCCCCACCTTCTTCTTCCCTATCTCCTTCCCCTCATTTATATATTCGATTATGTGTTATTCATATGTACATATTCGATTATTTGTTATTTACATATACATATATAAATAAATATTCGAATTTTATGTTATATATATACGTGTGTGTGTGTGTGTATATAGGGTGTTAAGGGACGTACTTGACTTACTCTAATCAGTGATTCCTGACATTATTTGGAGTAAAAAATGTAACTGAAAGTTTGGTCTTCTGTGACATTTTTTTTCTACAAAAACATTTAAAAAAAATGGTATGTGTTGAACAACTAAAGGCGGGGTTAGAAGTTGTTCGGTAGGGTACATGCAGTATATGTAATATAGTGTTTTCAATGCATTTAATACAAGTAAAAAAAAATAACTAAACTCGAATATCACACCTAAAACCCCCGAAAAAATTTATTAAATTAATTAATTCACTTTTAAAGTTGTATGAAAATTCATATATCAAAAACGAGTCATCATTGACTTGCGAGATTGTGACGTCACAACGCACCCACCTAGTCCCACGTCAAATTGTTTTTGACAGTTTTTGTTCCAGCTGCTATGCTGGTTTGAATAAGTTTGATAGTCATAATCGTTTAGTTATGCATCCTAAGCCCATTCGTTTGTGTAAAACATACATTGTAAATACATACTATCATGAGAGACAGTGGTTTTCTACAAAGACAGTCTGATAATTTTCCAAAAATCGACGCGATTATAATGGCAGTTACATGTACCTTTTCATCGCATGACACCGCTTTTTACACATAATAACATTATTTGTGACGTTTATAAATAGTTTGTTTTGTGTTGAAGATGTTGTATTTGAACACTTAAGTACAATACAGTATTGATAAACGGTATCTACGGACATTTTCTTCGATAAACAAATGATCAACTGCAGACTGATTACTGGATTACGACTTGCGACTTATGACATCTGTCAAGAAGTGCGCAGTGACGTCACAAGCCAAAACCGCGCGGAAAGGGCGTTTTAGCGCTAATTTGAAAATTGAATATTCAAAACGTTATTGAAGGACTATTTCCTATCGTAAAAAAAAAATTTTTGAATATTCCAGTTTGTAATTTTTTTCTTTAATTTTTGGTAAAACAAAAAAAAAATGTGATTGTACCCTATTAGAATTAAAACGTAGCTTTAGCCGTATTTGGAGACTAGATCTGAATAGTCGGGTATTTCCCCACCTCCCTCTTCCCCATATCCTTCCCCTCCTCACTTGCCTTCAGCCTCACAACATACCCCAATTGGGGATGCCATAGTCTCCAGAATGGAGCAGTTGGGATTCTTATGAGGTGATCACATTAAAAAAAATATATATTTAGTTATTGTTGATTGCACTTTTTTGTTGACATATTGCACGTGAATTTTAGTTCTACTCATAATAAGGTCAATGTTGGTTTTGGAATTGTCATTTTTAATTATAGATATATCTTGATATCCGACAATGTTGTGTAAATTATTTAGGTGCTGGATAGCTGGTGGCAGCAAAATTTCTTTGTTTTCGACAATATCATGAAGACGGGGATCATTTGACTGCTGGACACCTGGGAGTATGATATATTATCTATGTATCCGACGAGCCTGTAGGGTGAACTTGTATATGTCTACCATCCTGAATTGATGAAAGCAGTATAAGCTCCTGATGCTTTGAATAAATTTTTTGATGAACATCTGGTGTCAGCAAAATAATTTTTAGTATCCAACAGTAATAAGTTTCGTCATCAGTCGGAATAATTCAACATGACATTGGTCAGATAATCGTATCTTCCGTTAGGTTTTTTTTTTCGAATTATTGTCACGATATGTCTGTTTTTAATGTGATTGTTTGTGGTCTGGATGAGTAACATACATCAGGACATTTTAAAAATTAAATAATGTAGTCTCAAATTACTTATCTTACTCAAAAGTCTTTTGTTAAGTACTTCCCTTTTCTTCATTACTTATTTTTCACCACCATTCCCTGTTCAGAAAATGTGAAGCCCATTCCCAATTCGGCCCTTATCTCCTGGCGGCTGCCCTCCCCCCGCACGCTGGCCCCTTTAACCCGTCTGTATCCCCACTTCCCGGCGGCCACAAATTTTTAGAGCTACACTGGTTTTGGCGGTTTTATACATTCTGAGTTAGGTATGCCGCTTCCATTGGATTTTAGTTCCATGTTCTGAACCTACTCACTACCACTACCATAAATTAACCAATCCACCCACCACTACTGCGCGAGATTTTCTAATGACAGATAGAAGTTTTCATATTTATCTTTGGAAATTTGTTTGAAAATAATTTATTTATTGTCAAATTTTGAAAAAGTGAATATTCCGTGCTACCTATGGATTTTTCTCAAAAATAATTTTTTTAAATATCAAGAAAGTTAGTGGGCAATAATTGCTTAATTTTATCATATCATAATTTTGTCAGTTATTGTAATAATCTACTGTATATGATATGAATGTCTAAACCCCACTAGAATGATTGAAGATGTTTTTTATGTACCATATGATTTATCAGAATTCCCTAATAATAAACTACCACAATTTTCCAAATGCAGAGTAATTGGTTTTCTATATTTAGATAAGAACAAATATCGTTTTAAAAGTGTAAGTTTTACTTAAATAAATCTATATTATTTTAAGTTAATGAAATTATTGTTTACGTGCCAGCAGACTGCAGCTGGCTACCGGCCATTGCAATATACGCAGGGAGGTGCATCGGCCCGGGACTATCCTGGCGAAAAGCAAGTCGGGAACATGGCCAGAGTCAGCTCGGCTGGCGGCGGGAAGACTTTCAAAACACAACTGTCACAATGTTATTTGATAACAATTGCTTAAAAATATAAAATCTTACTCAAAATGATATCGACGGTCCCGAAGAACAATGTTGGATGAGCAATTTATTTTTTGCAATAGAACTGTTTAAAGTTTAGTTTCTGCATTTTTACAACAGTAAAAATTTGAGACCAAACAAAAACATTTGAGATCAAGAAATATAGTGTTGTTTTGATAATATGTATTTCGCATTTCATTTAATTTTATTAAAAATTTCAAAATACAGTCAAAATTTTAAATCAACAAAATAATACTGTAAGATTTTCAATTTTTAGCAAATCCGAAATTGTTCTTCGAGGCTGTTGATATGGAATAATGATATTATGTCGAGCAATTTTTGAAGTGAAACTTCTTTAGCACCGTTGTGATTAGAAACTCGATGAAACGGAAACAAGCTAAAAAGAGACAAACACATACATCTATAGGATTTAGCCTGCGAGAGAATGAGATGGTATAATCGGTCTCTTTGTGCGGTGCTTTGTAGTCTATCAGTCTTCCATTTTTGCGGTGCTTCGTAGCCAATGCACAACTATCTCGTACAATATTGTGGAAACATGATATCTAGGCGAATTCCGCCTGGCAGTCGGAGCAACGTGTCACCTCATTACCCGTAGCCCGGCACCCTCTGCCAGTAGCGTAACTTAGCATGAAGATTTTTAAACTAAAAGAAACAATGGAATTGTCTAAATAAATTTGTGCAAGTCTTTGGCAGTCGATTTTGACATAAAAACTGATTTAAAAAAAAAAAACTTTTGTTAAAAGTGAAAGAACAATTTAAATATTTGCAATAATTTTGTTCATCTAACATTGTAGTTATGTGAATAGTAGACATTGGGTAATTTTGATTACTCTGACTTGACAGCTTGTTCGCTCTGGTGGAATAAAAATCTAACAAACACGGCTACTATCTTCACATGATTGACCGGACACGGTACACCCAAGCAAATTTACAGAGTGGTTGAGTCAAAACAGGACTTTGGTACATTCAGTTAAAAACACTGCCATTTTTACTAATTTTAGTCAAAAATTGTTTTCATTATGTAATATAAAACAGATCTACGTATATTTACCAAATCGTACAAGCTGTAAGCACAATTGAAATGAAGTTTTTTTGCCTTGTTTGCCCTGGCTCTGGTCAGCACAATATATAAGCTATTTTATTGATGCAGATCGCGGTGCCCAATCCCATATTCTCGCCAGGAAAAGTACAAACCTTTTTATTTCTTTCTAGCTGAACAATGACTCCAAATGTGAAATATTAGTTACTATGGACAGTGTAGCTTCTATACCTGCTGCTCCTGTCCCACAACCTGTGCAGATATTTGGCCAATTGTCTTATTTTCACAAAGTAAATATGTGCATAATATAATATACATTCAAATTCACAAATTACATTTCCACTAAAGTTATGTTTTTTCGAGCCCCGCCCTTTGAAAAATATCTTATGAGAGTTTTACTGTTTCCAACATATTTTTGTAGAAAATTATTCAGTACAACCATTGCTCGATTCAGTAATGCTGCGTAATATAATTATTTCCTTATTATGTTTTAGAGTTATTATTTTTTACTAACTAATTTTATAATTAAAAATTATTTTTTTAGACTAATGCAGATGCCTCTCTTCATTGGAGTACTAGCGAAGGTAGTATTGTTTTTATTGTTATTAAATGAGAATTGTACTAGACAATGAGAGATAAAACAAATTTTCAAAATTTTATTTTTTTGTTTCTTTTTATAAAGATTTACCTATACTTAATTTTCATCTTAGCCAGCACCAATTTTATTTTATTGGTTTTATAATTTAGTTGATAACGTTGGTATTCATTTGCTTTTTTTCAGATTTCAAAACCATTGACACAAAACACTGGATGCTTACTTTGAGAGCCAAATTTATTCAGTTAGTTCAACCATCTTTAGTCTACTATATGAACGACATCATCTCTGAAATAAACTCAACTCAGTTTGACTAAAGTTGTTCATGTAAATCAGTTTGTACCAATACTAATAATACAGGACGAGCAGATAAACAAAAACAGCTGCCACAGGTTTTTGTTGCTCATGCAGGCGACTTTAAGTTGGGCAACGTTCAAGGTAATTTAAACAAAAAATGAACTAAAAAATATATGGTCTACATCATGATAATTTGTAATCAACCATGGTAATTGAACAAGCATGGTTAAAAAAAATATACAACACATATTGTCGAAATTGACAAAACTATTGTCCAAATGGATGAAATGAATTTTCAAATGGACAAAATAAAAGACAAAAAATAGATATTTTGTGGGATATTCGTGGACAATGGTTTGTCCATTTGGACAGTAGTTTTTTGTTCAATTATTCAATTCAAGTTCAATTATTCAATCTCACACCCTCCCTTACCTTTGTGAGCGGGCTTGTTTTGTGAAAAACACAGGCTAATCCGCGAATGTTCATAATTGTTTTTAAATTTAAAAGTGTTTATTTTAATGAGCTAGAAAATATTAAATAAAAATATGTTTTCAATGATAATTTTTACTGTAATTTATTTATTTACTAACGTTCTCCACAACTGCTGAATAGCCAAGTGAAATTTTATAAGGACTTTCTGCTTCTAACTTCCCTATCAACTTCGCAACACACACTTAGACCTTGAATGAAAAATTCATGTTGAATTTCGTTAATGAAAAATTTAACCTTCGATCTCTAGACACACTGTCATCAAATGTGGATCACTACTCTATGGAGGCTTATGTATTAATTCACTATTTTAACCTTTTTCCACGTCATTGATACAGCAAGAAATCGGCAATGATACGTGACCGTATGCACCCTGAGCATATCTGAGTATGAAACTACTGGAGTTAGTTAACGCGGCCAAAAGGTTAGGTTAGGCGAGGTGGGTAGGCATGTGAATGTGACATCATGTTGAAAGGAAAAAACATATAATAAAATAAACATTTAATAAAAAAACACATTATGTACATAAGATTGAAAATGTTTAAACAAAATAGAGAGACTCATAAAAGAGCAAATGAAGTGTATAAAACTAATACACATAATTCTCAGGAAATTATAATGGATGAGCACCGTGAAACAACCCTATCTCTGTTATAATACCTTTCGGCTCTGTCATTCTACTGATCTTTCCCACAAATTATTATATAAATACATAATTTCTCAAGTAAATATTAAAAAAAAAAATTAATTAATTGATGCACGTAATTTCTTCAAATATAATATAAAAGACAAATGTTGCAGACATCCAGTTCATAATAATACACAACTGAATGGCATTGTGAGTTAGACTCAAGGCAAGAAAGTAACCATTCTATTCAAGCTAACAAGCAAATCATGTACACGGCTGTCGCATCGGATCCATCAGCGGCTATCCTCGTATGGGAACGTCACACGTGTGATCCATCAAGTTTCAATACATGCCGCGCGATGGGATAGATTGCTTTCTAAAGATAAAACTAGTAACTATTAATTTATCATTTAAAGATATCAGGTAATTATGGAAGCCTCCAGTTACTGGTTGGCTGAACACTGTTTTTAAATTTTATTTCATGTATCATATTTTAAGATTATATTAAAAATTATGTTACTTTAAATAATGGAATCGGACATCAAAAATACCTACCTACGTATTCAAATCAATCAATCATTGGTCTTTTATGCATTCCTACATTTAAAAAAAAGTATAGTTTTTAATTTACTTCTATGAAAAGAGTTGAGTAAATGATTGAAGCAACAACACAATATCATTG
The DNA here is from genome assembly GCA_917563855.2 of Limnephilus lunatus. Taxonomy (NCBI): domain Eukaryota; kingdom Metazoa; phylum Arthropoda; class Insecta; order Trichoptera; family Limnephilidae; genus Limnephilus; species Limnephilus lunatus. The sequence continues at coordinate 62,574,872 of OU830597.1, read as the reverse complement.
TAACATAGTGACGAAATTCTAAAGAAAATACATAAATGTATGAAAAACACAAATTGAAATATTCTATAGAATGACTGACATAAACTGGTAGAAGTGTGTTATAGATGTGTCGGTGTACCCAAACATTATCAAATAACGAAATTCCTTCTTAACAGCCGAGCGATTCTATATCTTTTGTGGGATCGATATTGAGTTAACGGACGTGATCTCCTGTCAGATCGTTTTAAATACGAATTCCTGCAAGTATGCATGATTATTAATTTATTCATTTAAAGTACGTTGTAATAGAAAAAGCAAATAAATCACACACATCTGACAGGAGATCACGTCCGTTATCTCGATAACGATCCCACAAAAGATACAGAATCGCTTGGCAGATAATAGAATTTCATTGGCCGCTCTGGGCCTAGGAGTTGAAAGGTCTTCATCAGTTTTCTTTTAAACCTTAGTATAGATAACACTTTTGTTGATTTTCCGATCTGTTCCTATTTTTTAGCTAAAAAACATGCGACTCCATGACATGTTTCTGAACACTCCTCACGAAGCTTGGATTTAAAGTCTAGTCACCAAAGTGACCTCGATAACATGAGAATCAGCAAACCAACCCACAAAATCTTTTCTTTAGGAATGTTTCAAAAGCTTTATATAGAATTATCAAAACTGCACACAATCTTAATCAAAACCATAGACATATGAATATTACTAGACCTGCCCTAAGTGATAAAAGCATATTATTTCCCACTCCCCATACCGGTTCCATTGGAACCGGCTGGGCTCGGGTGTAACTTCGCGTGAATCTAGAAAATGTGACGTCATCATTCTTGTAGGGACCATCGTCGAGCTCTTATAGGTACATTTTACGAAATAACACAGCAAAAATGGTGACTTGTGCTATGAAAACGTGTAAAAATAGAAGTGAAAAAGATAATACACCTAATTGTCATATTACATTCCATAGGTAAGCATTATTTTACTCTATTTTCAGATCATATAATGTATAACACATATTATCACATCGAGATACATGGCGTCGCAAAACACAAAGCCGCTGTTTACTGGGGTAAGTAAATTATGAAACATTTGTAAAAGTGTCTTAACTAAATACGGCAACAAAATATTCGACTATGAAAATAGGCGAACCTTACTTTGCCGTATTTGGACTTTGCAAAATTGTTCATAACGTGGCGAGCAATTCGCGCTCCTATGTAAAAAGGTCTATTCATTCCAAAGCAGATTTTACTTTTAAGAACTAAATGGTGATATTATAATGCGTGATGCCTATAACCTGTCAGATTGATTAATGGACGAATCACATATCATTTCAAACATCTTGCCGCTCCGCGCCCCACTATTGGTTATTACCCCTCTCCTGTATGTTCTGGTCTAGTAATATTTATATGTCTATGATCAAAACTAAAGGAAAAAGAACATGCATATAAAATACAAAAAAAAATTATATTTATTATTATTGTTTAATATTTACCCACTTCCATTACCATATTATGTGCATTGTGTGATTTTAAATGAACTGTTCTCCCATGATTTTGGATATAGTATCTCTAATCAATAAAATAGGTGGATGAGTCTTCAAACTAGAAACCCATAAGTTTGGCACAAAGTTTTAACCCCTCAGGCTGACTTGTTCACTTTTCGGAACAACTCTTGTAGGTTTCATAAAAATTATGTGTCTCCCTGACTACCATGGTTAGAAATATGATCTAAACGATGTTAGAAAGAGAAAACACCACGCTTTCTATTCAAATCTAAAAGTTAACCACAAAATAATTGAAAAAAATTTATGAAACTTCGGGAATTTTTATTAATTATTTTTACATGAAACAATAAAAAAGTGATTTGCCTAATAAAATATGTGTGTTTTTATTATTTGTTTATTATCAGTGAGCCATTTTTAAAACTTTTTATGTTTGCGGTAAAAAAATTGATATTTCAAAAATTATATGTTTATTTGAAATTATAAAATTTGAGAGAGTTTTTGATCACTTTTCAAAAACTGTTTTTAATTTCCGGATGTGTTCAGAATATTTAATTTATTCGGATTTTATTGCAAAGCGTAAATATTTTGTCCTTCCGACGAAATAGGCCCGAGGCCTGAGGGATTAAGAGTTCAAGAAATGTTTTAAACAGAAAAGTCAATAGTTTAAAGCACACATTGTGATTGCAGAAAACCAAGCTCGTATTATCTGAACAGATTCACAAATTAGTTGTATTGTACTTGAGTTTATTCTTTAGGTGATGGTGGAAAACACTTACATATATGATTTTTAAAATAAATACAATTTAAAAATTGGTATTTACAATACATTTTAATAATATTACTATGTATAATATCATTTACTGTAAAACTCTGAAACATACTTAGCTCGTAACTGCATTTCAGATTTATATAAAGTATTTTATGCAAACATTCAATGCTTATTTTACACAATAATTATGTAAATAATTTTGTTCCGAGATATTTTACTTAAAGTTCACTGAGTGAGATCAATGATAAATGTGATTATACCATAGACACCCGAATTTATAGACCAGCTCGTCGGGGAAAGGGGAACAAACCATACTGTGATTTATCAACAAATGAAACTGAGAGGATACAGGCAACTCTCGCATTGTAATATAACTATTCAGTCCTCGATAATAAAATGTGCTTGCAAATTACTAGTCCTTTTTACAATGAGGCGCAAATTGCAGGCTGCATAAAAAAATTAAATACCTACAAATTCTTAAATCAGGTAAAAAAAAAGTTCAAGCTTGTTTCCAAAATTTATTGAACGCTTTGTTACACTATTTAGATCCCCCCCACCTTTCCCCGTCCCGCGAACCCCTTCCCGAGTTCCCCTCCCGTATTCGCCTTCCCCCTCCCGAGTTCCCTTCCACCTTCTCCTTACACCACTCCCCCCACCCAGTTTATTTAGACATTTTTACGAATGTGTTATAATTTACCCACTTCATTGATTTTTAGCATTGCATCATCAGGCGGTTCGTTTAAGCATGAACATTTAAATCCTGCGCAGAAAAGTTCCAAAATGGACTGCGCTTACTTTAGCGAAACTTTTCTGCGCAGGGTCTGATTGTTTCAATGAGTGCTCTTCGGTGGTCAATGTACGACTGTTGTCGTAGTTTATTCAAAGCATTCTCAAACCCTCCTGGTACCAAAATATGGTCATGTGGATTTCTTCCAGCTCGTCGAAATGATACCCAGATTTCATGTTAGGGTAAGTCTACCAATTTGGATGTCTATGGATTGTACCAACAATAATGAATTTATAGATAGCTTTTAATATTGTCAGTTCACTTTATGCACAAATAGTTTCATCGTATATGTTTGCCTATATTAATATAATATTTGTTTTTCATAGTATAATTTTGTATATTGATTATACAGAACCCAGAATGTCAACTCAGTACATCTCGCTTTATAACATAATTTTTTTACCTAATTTTGATGAAAATTAAAATTGGAATTTAAAGGTACATACATATATGGCAACGTAGGATATTTTGTGCCCTTCATGAGGGAAGGTTGATATGTTCGCAAGATAGAGGGGAGAGTAATATTGATTTGATTATAAAGAAAAGGATATTAACTCTTTAAATGCGCGACATTTTGTGACTCTGTTGATGCCACTACTTCAATGATACATATTTGCGAAACAACTTGAGTGCCATCTGCGTACGGGGCCCGGCTGCTCGCAACCCAACTATTGTACGACGTCCGCGTACAAAGGGTTAATAAAGCCAAAGTAGTATGCTTATATTTTAAGTAATTAAAAAAAAAAAACTCTGCAAAACTGGAAACCATTAATTGCCATTCTAAAATTTAAAAAATCTTTCAAAGATTGTTCTAAAGAGAAAATATTAAAAGTAAATTTAAATGATCTCTCTGCCACCTCTTCCATGAACTTATCTTTCTTCCTTATTCCTCATACCTATGAAATCATACTTTGTCATCAATATAATACAACACTTAAAACCCTACCAGGGCACCTAGTCACTATCTTTTAAGTTTCACAAACGGCACGTTCGCGAAACTTGGTGGTTGATTAAGTTCATCACAAATGGCTAAAAATGGTAGGTCAGTAGGTAACTATTGGGATAACGTTTAGTCACTAGATAATAATCACATAATAGTTACTGACTACCATTTTTAGCCATTTGTGATAAACTTAATCAACCACCAAGTGACTAGGCCCCCAGCATTGTATAAATGATGTTTCTTATGAATGTTTTACAATAAGTTATACTTTAGGACTGCCAGCTGAATCTTGATCTATCCTAATCAGAGTATTACGTAAGGAATGTATATTGGGAGCAATGATAATCAGCCAGCAGTGGTGTATTAGCTATTAGCTAGCCTTTGAAAGCAGCGTAGCCAGTGGGCACCGTGGGCTCGGGCTCCCATGAGAGCTCTCATTGAGTAATGTCATTGTGCGGTGGCTCCAGCTCGTCCAGCGTGTCGTTGGAGCTGGAGTGCGTGAGGTCGCTGAGCTCGTCCAGGTGCTTCTGCTTCTTCCTCACGTTCCAGTGCAGGCACTCAGCCAGGGAGTCGAACCAATCTGATATTTGATCTTGCGCACAGATTGAGGGAACGGGATACACTGACGTCGTCACACGCAAGCTATTCAAAAATTTATTACAATTAGTGTTTAAAAATAAAACATTATCACAAAGCTGAGGTTTTAATTCTTTAACCCATTGGCCACAAACCCCGGTGTGCAACTCAGGTACTCTACCACAAAACCCGGCGCGCTGACGGGCTAGAGCAGGTTCACCAAAAAACGGAAAACAAGCACGACAATGACGGTTGGTAATTAATCATTCATTTTGTAGAATTGGCAATATTATGTTTCTTATGTTTTTTCACTGATATTTGTGTTTCAAGTTTTGTATGCAGCCAGCCGCCATTTAATTTCTTCAAAATTGCGAGTGGTTCTAGGCTTTTGGCAGGTTGGAAGGTTATATTTGTATCCTTATTTACACATATTTTCAAATTTTTTAAATTTTAATTTTTATGTTTTTCTTTACCTTAATCCAATATGTAAACAAATTAAAAAAAAAAATCATTTGAATATATGGTTCAAAAGTTACAATAGATTTAGTACACCAATGCAGGTTTTCAATTTTAGGTACAAAATTAATTCGGTGGTGAAGGCCAATTTTTTAGCTCTTTAATTCTGTGGCCAATGGGTTAAGAAGACTGCAATTTATATCTTAATTTGAAAGAGCAAGAAAACCCACTGTGAGATTTGCACTCCCCGTAGGTCAGAAAAAGAGACTTTCAAAATCAGTATATGTTTTAGTGAAACTTAATTATTAGAGACGTGGACAGATTATTTCAGAAAGAGAAACTATTAGTCTTATTTCAGCGGGACATGGTGAAGGACGGTGTCCGAATGAATAAGCCAACAAACAGCGCTATACATTTTATTGATTGGCACGCATCGATGCTGGTGTCGGCCATAAAATTAAACCCTCCTGAGAGCGCTATACATTTGGCTTGGTGTCTCCACACGTAGTGATCCCACGATGTCCCGGTGAAATAGGCCTTTAGAAATTAAAAATATAATGCAAAAGTTGTAACTAAAATTACAAAACAATGGTAATCACCAAACCAATAACCACAGTATTGCTACATATATGATAAAATGTGCGTGTGATAAGTAAAATACAGCTTAAGCTATATAAAAGTACACTTAAATACATATAATACCTTAATAAGCCCAAAGCATGCTGGTAGTGCAAGTAAAATTACATATAAATATGTATAATGTCATTATTTGTTATGAATATCAATCAGAACTTGAAAATTGTTAAGGTAATGTTTAGTATGAATGAATATGACATATTATACAGATATGTATGTATATACATAGATACATACTATTATTTTATGAAAAGCATTGTAAGATTATGTATTACAATTTAAAGGCCGATTTATACTTACAAACGCGTCAAGTTGGTGTTTAGTGACAAGTACCAGTATGTAATTAGAACCGCATTCTATTTACGGTGTTTAGTAGCCTGTCAAGTACATAGTGTGGACGGTCTATTGATTTCTATTATCATCTCATTTTCTATTTCTGATGCTTTGACAGAAACAATATTTTTAGTTGTTTCTCGTAATTCTAAGCCCTGTTCACTGTCCACATTCCGTTTTGCTATTTTAGTAATTAGTGACAAAAGACACCAAATTTGACAATAAACATACTAACCATTGTACTAATCAAAGTGTAGATCGGCCTTTAATGTAGGTGTTGAAATTGGTTAGTACTATATATATTGTTGTGTTAGAAAAAGGTCTGGTACAGAGCCAGCGTGATGTGTAATAAGGAGGGTGTATGGGGTGGTGTGAAGAGAGTACAGATTGATGGACTTTCAGGTAATATCTACCTATCACCCGGACCGAGGAACTGTTGGCAGCGGCCGTCGAATGAGACGCAGGCCGTGCTGCGGGCCTCCACCGCCGGCATTATCTGCAAACATTACTTTCAGTATTCCCCCGCTACTGCTTTATTTATACTAATTGCCAACAATTCCAAGATGGCATTTAATCGTCTGCAACCGACGCCACTGCACTTCTTTTCACGCCTGTTAAATGTACAAATTCACTTCTTACCCAATTTGTTAATGAATGCTATTTGTAATCAAAGGAATATACTTAGGTTGAGTCGTCTGTCAAATCAACGATCAGCGCAATTTTGAAATTTGGACTTTTAAACGGTTCCTGTTAAATTGTGGTAATCTGACAAGTATAACAGCATGTCGATAATGCTCAAAAGTTTAATCACAATTTTTAACGGAGACTGTTAAAATATGAAATTGTCGCATATAATCGATTTGATGGTATCAAATGTGACGGAGTTTGAAACACATCAACCTTAGTTAATAAATCTTTCTTTCCGTTTTAGCAGAAAAAGTGAACTTAAAACCAAAACAGGTATGAGAGTGAAATGGTGAAGATATTTATAATCGTGAGAATGTGTGAAAACAAATTACATAATACATATAGGCAGAGAAAACAACACAACTACATTAAATTATTTACACAATATATGTGGCATTACAGGCTACATGCTCGTAAGTAACTACTCAATAGGGCATTGTGAAGCGGCTTTTTCTAATGTGTCAGTACCTATCTCCGTGGAAAAGTTCTTGCCGATTTCTGCCGTCAAATGAAACCCACGAGGTGTTCCGTGCATCAGGTGATAATGAAATCTAGAAAAAAAAGGATCAGCCAAACTAAAAAAAAACATCATAATATATAAAGGTGTGAGGCAGATTCATTTCTGGAATGAAGCGAGGGGAAAAATAATACATAATAATTATTTAATACAACCAACTGCGAGTTAAGCTGAAAATTTATCTAAATCTTATATTGTCATATTGCGGTGAAAATTTTACACTTTTAACCCTCGGAGAGATTTCACTATCTTCTTCATAACTTGTCCGTAGGATAATATACATTTATGATTTATATTTTCATAAAGTCTGAATTCACCATATTATTTGAACCTATGAATAGTGGCAAGTTAGCCATCTTTCTATCTTCATAAGTATTTATTTATATGTTTATTTATTAATATATGTTATTGAAAAGCTATCAAGAGGGTGGAGAAATATCAACTTAGCGTGCCAATTAAAATACCGAGCAACCTACCATGTGTGCCAGCTGACACTATTTTCGTAATAACTTGCTTGATTTTTTGCAAAATTATGTTTTCTAAATTGTACTGTCTTACTAGATAATGTGTTCATATATTTTTAAAAATTATACATTTCTATCATATGCAGTTTCCCTAGCATAGTTACTTTTATTCAGAGAAATGTTTTTTTCTGTCATAAAAAAAATTTATACAATGAAGACATTCAAAAATATTATTGAGTTTTATTATATTTTCCAGCTACATGAGCCTTTTCACTATAAAAACAAGTCATAATATGATGCTCTCCTGTTAATAAATACAGTACTATGACTTTTGAAAATGAAAAATTATGACATTTCGACCCTTTGTAATAACAAGGTTCCATCTATCGCGGAAACGTCATACGATAATGAACTATAGATCCCATTATCGCATGATGTTATGGCATTATTTACTGACAGATGGAACCTTGTTATTCCAAAGGATCGATTTGACATAAATTTGGGGTGTGCTTTTTCACAAATAAAAAAAAAACAGTGTTGAGCGACGAAACCATAAGCGAGAGTAGTATTAAGATAAATATTTCTTTGCCAAGTGAATAAGAATTATTTTAATATGCTAGGAGCATTTTTTAAGGTTAAAAACACCATAAAAAATCGAGACAAGTGCGGTGAGTTTCTAGTAAATCCGTTACGGATTCGCTGGCATTCCAGGGCTTAGAATAGAAACTTTGAAAAACAAATTATTTTTGTTTTGAAAATTTTTATTTTACAATGTACACTTGTCCGCGTACTTGTAAAGGGTTACAGTTTTGCACAAATAATGGTTCATGGACACATCTCCCTTATTTCTTTTACCTGTGGTCCACAGTATAGAGAATGTTAATGATGCCCCAGTACATACCTTGAGTTCCACGCCTGCCGGTACCACAATGGGGCGGAAAGACAGCGAGTGCGGGCAAATAGGGGTGACCATGATAGCGGGCACGGAGGGGTGGATCATAGAGGCGCCGGCCGCCACCGCGTACGCCGTGCTGCCCGTTGGCGTCGACACGATGAGACCTGTGTAACAAATTACGGACATACTGATAAATGTTGTTTACGAAAACCAAGTTTGTTTATGAATCAATTATCTATGAGGCAATATTTTTCAAAGGAGGTAGAAAGTTTACAATATTCTAAATGATTAAATGAAAAATGCACTAATGTTTCCAGCAATTACATTTTTGTAATGTAATTGCTTTTTTTTTATTTTATTTTATTTTTTTTCCTTCATCCATCATATAATTTTTTTATACAGTTTTACAGGTGATTTGATTACCACGCTAGGCACATTATGGTATTACTATGGTACTACGTATTATGGTAGTCGAATTATGAATATATAATTATATAAATGCAAGAATTGTTATCCATTAATATATAGTTTAGTTAGGTACAATGTTTTTGTATAACAATGAATTCTATAAGTGGTAATGTAATTGTAGTTTTGCATGTGATTATATTGAATAGCCGGGTACCTACTGTTGATGATGGAGTCAGTGGTGCACCAAGGACCTCCCCCCGCTACCTCACGGGTCGCGGTGTGTTAATGCAGGGATTGACCTTACTATTAACTGACAAATTATTAAGCAATGTACCCCATCAGATTTTAGTCATTTTGGCAAACTTTGAAAAATATTTTAATTATGAATTTGACATTTGTAAAAACAATAAAAAATACTGCTACAATTTAAGACCGAAGGTGAACATTCATAAAACAAAATTGACTGGAATTCCTCATTATTATCATACATAGAGATATGCTTACCATCCCCCTGAACGCTGGTGATGTGTTTCCCGTCGAGGAAGAGATCTATGTTGGAGAGGTAGGGCGAGGGGCCGCGGTCAATGACCACCTCGTTGAGCACAAGCAGCGTGGAGGGTGGGGGGGCTGGGTGAGCGGTTCCGGGGCGGGGGCCACCGGAGCTCTCGCCACCGTCCTCCTCGCCCTTCCTGCCATCCTTGCGGATTATCACACAGCGCAGACGGGACCGGAGGGTGAGGGCTGCATCACCTGGAGTTTATTCATATCAGCTTCAAATTACAAACAAAAGAGAAAGCTTAATGTCTTCAACACAAAACAGAATATACAAGAAAATTGAATAAGGAACCATTAGTTGGGTAACGAAAATCTCCGCCATAGGCTAAACCAAGGGGTTCGGTACATTTGGTAATTCAGTAGGAGTGCCCGGTTTCATTGGGTGAGGTTTGTCTAGGTCTTAACGGTGGATGCGTCTGCTCACCTACTGCATGGTGGGCCGATCGGGAGAGACTGGTTGAGAGAGACCTCTCTAGCCAGACTTTCTCGACCCATCGCCTTGCACTGCAATGGGAGGGATGGATTCATACGTCATTCCTGGATACACTGACCCCAGATTCACACCCACCCCCCATAACTTTTTCCTTCCAAGAATGTTCCCTTCTTCCTCACATTCACACCTATCTTACCTGTGCAGGGTATAAAATATTGACTCAGTATATATATCTGAGTCTGAATATAAGTGGAAAGTGGAACATGAACATAATATTAGGTTCACAAAGAATGAAGGAATGCTTGTTCCAAAATATAACGATAACTACGGACGGCGAACCCTGGAATATAATGTGCCCAAAATATAAAAAATTACCAAGTAATATAAAAAATTGCGATTCTACAAATAGATTAAAATATATGCTGAAAATATGGTTACTGAATAGAGATGATTTATATTAAGTCTGTGTGTTAACTGTGATAGTCTGTATAGTTATAGTAATAATATTATGTGTGTGTAATTAAATTGTAATTTAAGATTAACATCCTGTTGACAAACTTCTTAATTGCAGTTGAACAGAATTGTACTTGAAAAAAAAAACAATTAAAAAAAACACAGCATCTCTGTAACGGACGTGTTATTGGGGAATTAGAAGACGAGGAGTGTTTGCTAAACTTCCTCGTTTTCTAATTTCCTGTCGCTCGGCGGGCACCCTTCCACGTCAGCCTTCATTAGTTGTATGGTAGCGGGAGCGGGGGGGGGGGCTGGCTATATACGCTAGACTGCCGTACCGTTCCCCTCTCCGCTTCCCGCTACTCCCCGCTGCTACCGCATAGCTGACCAATCAGAGCGCCGATTATCATTGGTCGGATCTGTGCGATAGTTTGAATTGTAATATGTAATGTTTATGTTTGAATTACAGGAGTTCGGCCTATTATTTGGACTAATAAATGATAATGGAAGATAGGCCGAACTCCACTTTGCATAATTAGTTGATAAGTGATAATGTAAATCTAGTTATAAGTTGCATATGTTGAAATCCCCTGAAAATTGTAGGGCCGGGGACCCACGATCATTTTTTGTATTTTATGTTCTTTTTATTAATAAACACGCTTGAGAGAGATGGTTTTGGTCGGCAGAGAGAACACAGAAAAGAGGGTAGTTCCAGAGGTCCCAACGCCCGTCACGCGAATGGTGGCGGAGGTTATGACCTACACATTTGAACGCCTAGGGTCGCGCCGAATCCTTCACTCGGTTGAGGTAGGATTTGGTATAAATAGAGGTGCGACCCGGGAACGAACGCATTCCAGTACCGACGCGACAGCTACCTTTTCTCTCTGCGAACCGGACCCATCTCTCGACGGAAATTTACTGCAATTTGGCTTTTATTTCACGAGACACAGCGGCTGACATAGACTACCCGGCGCCCTATCTTACAGTCTGTGTGAGTGACGGAAACGTCGCTTACAATCTCAAAAGATGACATAGGCCCTGAGCAAAATTAATTTCCTCAGCCTCCTGTGTGGAGCTATGTAAACAATTATATCTTCCAAGACGCCCACCGTTTGACTGTTAGATTGGAACATAAAATAATTTAATACACTTCCAAAGCAAAAATTGATTTAAATAATAATTACCTTCTAAAACATTAGTGACTTGCTCCTGGAAGTTCTCAAACTCAAACGGAGTTAGAAACCCAAGAGATCCGAGGTGGAAGGCCATCACAGGCGGCACCGATTGCTGAAACAACAGAATAAAGAAAATTATCATTAATTTATAAACCATTTGTTCTATTAGCTTTATTACAAGCAAATGCTTTTAATGGAAGATCAGTAATATTATAATATGTACCATTTTTAAGCTAAATATAAAAAAAAAAAATTATATTCAAATTTCACAACCTGTTTGACACTATGGCTATGTTATTGCATCTCATAAGTGAACACTCCAACATTATGTGAGACATGAAGTGAAAAAATAACTATTACTTTTGTCAGTCCAATTAGTCTGATTTGGCCTCCGATGCTCTATCGTCAACCGACCGGAAACAACAAAATTCGGTCACTAATAGTAGATCATGTTCCAGCAACATAATATTAGTATGCAATAGCGGCTCTCATTGTGTAGCTACACGGGGGTAACCAGATAAAACAGAACACAATTCAATTATTTTTATTCAATTTTCTTCAATGTTCTGTTTTATTACGGAACCAACACCAGGATGGCAATAATTGCATTGCACTCATTGTAAATGTAGCACAAAATGTTCTATATCCGGTGCTCATCAGCTATCTCAATAGGAATGAAAATAATTTAATATTTTAGATGGCATACCTGAAACAGAAGGCTAGCATAGAGCAAGGTGCCATCGCCGCCCAAGCAGATGATGAAGTCGATCTTGTCGGTGAGGTCGTCCTTTCCATCTCTGAAGGTCATCAGCCGATCTTTTATCTGAGTGAAGTCGGTATATGGCTGCAGCTGGCTGTCGTCCATCACGGACGATTCCACAAACACTACCATGTTTTTTTCCTGGAAATGATAAATCATACATCATTTTGCTGAAGGAGGAACCATCATCAAGATATTATGTAAATTTTACATCGCTTAACCCCATGTGTGCCACCATTTCTGATAGGCAGAATCAAAAAAATCATTTCCCTGAATATAATTAGCTAATAAACATGTTATCTGGTAAGAAGGTATAATTTACAAAAACACTATTTTGCAAAAAATAAATAAGTTAATATGAAATAAGTTAATAGAATCAGCTGACGGATGGCACAAGAAGAGAAATATTTCAATGCCTCAATTCAGAATGGACCTTTCGAGCATGAGAATGGGTTCCTTCGAAATGCGTCGGCAGATGAATCTAAAAGTGGAATTTTATCATTACATTCCCAACACAAAACTGGTTTTAACTTTTTGGAGCGAAACTGAGAAATGGCTGAGGGAGATAGTGCCGACCTTACGGAAATGGCAGGGTTGCGACCTGGAGGTGGTAGGGTTAGATGAACTGCCAAAGTATGTGAAGGTCAAGGCGGTAATCCCTGAAAACGGTGTAGTAAGCACCGAGAGGCTGCTGCAACTGCTGGAAAACCAGACCCCGTGGCTTCACACAAAAAAGTGGATTGTCCACGACTCGATCAGGGAGAAAGATAGATATCGCCTGATCATGAGAGTGGACGAGGACAGTGTGAAAGTGCTGCGGGAAATGGGAATGACGGCGCACGTCGGTATAAGGAAGGCCACCTTCACGGTGCGCGGACCCAACACCGAGGAGCGGATATTGGATGTAAAGGGTAAGGATTAGACCCCCAAAAATGGCTAAAAAGTTACATTTCATCCAAATAAACTTACATCGCAGCCCAGCAGCGGCTGCCGTGCTCAACAGGAGAGTTACCCGGGACCGTGTGGATGTCGCCCTGATTCAAGAACCCTGAACTTGAGGGAGAAGGTCAGAGAACTAAACATGAACCAAGGTCTACTCTACTACAAGGAGTCGGGGGACAGACCACGTGCCTGCATCCTCATCAGAGGGATAGCAGACACACTGCTTCACGAACACTGCAGCAGGGACCTGGTGGCTGTGAAGCTACAGGTCACGCTGGACCAAAGAAGCCGGGAAGTAGTGGTGGCGTCAGCGTACATGCCCTATGACTCTGCGGAACCACCACCCTCAAGGGAAATAACGAGACTCATCCAGGACTGCAGGGAGAAGGGTAGGGAACTGATACTCGGAGAAGATGCTAACTCGCACTACACTGTGTGGGGGACGTACGGACATCAACAAACCAGGACAGGACCTCCTGGACTACCTGATGACAGTGAACCTTGAGATTCTCAATAGAGGTAGGGAACCTACCTTTGTTATAAGTAACAGACAGGAGGTGATAGACCTGACTCTAGGAACTTTGGGAGTCTCAGGACGGAGAGTTTCGGATGAACCATCCCTGTCGGATCACCGACACATAGTATTTAAACTAGAGGGAGAGACAAATAAAACGGGGACCGACAGATACAGGAACCCAAAAGCAACTGACTGGACTCGGTTTTCAGAGGAATTAAACATAGGAATGACAAGATTCCCAGCGAAATACGGCTGCCCTGAAGAAATTGAGGACGCAGTAGAAATACTGAGGGACTCAATGATAGGGGCATACGAAAATAGCTGCCCTCTGAAGACAAGTACCAGGGACAAAACACCGTGGTGGAGCAGAAAACTGCAGGAGCTACGGAAACTAGTAAGGCAAGCCTTCAACGGGCCAAAAAATCTGGAAACTGGGATGCTCACAAGCAATACCAGAAAGAGTACAAGGAAGCAATCCGGATAGCCAAAACAGGCTCCTGGGAGAAGTACTGCGGGGAGGTGGAAACCATCCCGCAGGCTGCAAGAATTCAAAAAATTCTCGCTAAAGACCCAGGGGCAGCTAAAGGCCCATTTCGGAAAGCCGATGGATGCTTCACCGATAACTGCTAGGAGGAGCTGGAGGAACTGCTGGGGAAACATTTTCCCGGCTACAAAAAGTTAGAAGCAGGTGACACCGGTCCACCACCAGCCCGAGTTATACGGGATGGTAAGGACTGGGACACTGCCAAAATAGTGACTCCCTCCAAAGTTAAATGGGCAATCGAAGGGTTCGACCCTTTTAAAAGCGCGGGAGAAGATGGTATCTTTCCGGCACTTCTGCAGAGAGGTCTGGATACAATCTTACTTCCGGTGACTAAGATCCTGAGGGCGTGCTGCGTCCTCGGATACATCCCCATACCATGGAGGAAAACAAGGGTAGTGTTCATACCTAAACCTGGGAGAACTGACTACGACCAACCATACATAGACACATAAGAGACGGGGCACTGAGAGAAAAGCCCCTCCATCAGTTACAATTTGCGTATCAACCAGGTAAGTCGGTTGACGCGGCACTGCACAGGTTGGTATACAAACTGGAGCAGGCGCAGGCAACCGGGGAACTAGCAGTAGGACTCTTCCTGGACATAGAGGGAGCATTCAATTGCACCTCTATTAAATCCATCGATGAAGCGGCAGAAAGACACGGACTCGATAAAACCACCAGAAGGTGGCTGAAGAACATGCTTTCAGGTCGGATTCTTACGATGGAAAGGGGTGAGGTGAACCTCAGAGTATTGGTGACACGAGGGTGTCCACAGGGAGGGGTCTTGTCACCCTTGCTGTGGAGCCTGGTGGTGGACAACCTCATCAGGAAACTCAACAACAGGGGCCTGTATACTCAAGGGTATGCGGATGACATCGCAACCACAATAAGGTGTTGGGATGCAGACACGTCCAGAGCCCTCATACAATCAACACTGGCAACAGAGGAAGAATGGTGTGAAGAAACAGGGCTGTCGGTCAATCCAGACAAGACAGAACTAGTAATCTTTACACGTAAAAGGAAACTAGAGGGATGGAGCAATCCAACCTTCTACGGAAAGGAGGTAGAACCCTCTGACACGGTTAAGTACCTCGGGGTCATCATAGATGCCAAACTGACCTGGAAAAACCAGGTGGAAACTGTGGGCAGAAAAGCCTGTGCTCTCATGTGGGCAACTAGGCGAATCTGCGGCAGAACGTGGGGACTCAAAATGATGCAATGGCTGTACACAGCCGTTGTAAAACCAAGAATCATGCATGCAGCCTTAGTCTGGTGGAGGAGAACAACATTGAAAACAGTGATGGCCACATACAGGGACTTGCATGCAGAGGAATCACAGGAGCTATGCGAACCACTCCAATACTAGCCATGGGAGTGCTGCTGGACCTGCCCCCACTAAACTTAGAAATAGAGGGGGCGGCGATGGCGGCAGCCTACAGGTTAAAATGCAAAGGTCATTGGAGAGGTGAGTTGCCCAAAAACAGTCATACAGAGATCAGAACAAGACTGAGGGCAATTAGCCCGACAGCTGGAATGAAGCAGGACGGCAAACATGCTGAATACTTCTTCAGACAGCAGTTTGATGTGATGTACCCCACCCGGGAGGAGTGGGACATGGTCCCAGGTCCAACCTCCAGACAGGAACTAATCTGGTTCACAGATGGGTCCAAGATGGAGGAAGGAACGGGGGCCGGGGTATGTCTACAGGGATCTGCACTGTGTTTCAGGCTGAGATGAAAGCCATCATGGCCTGCGCACAGGAGAATATACGTATCGGGTACAGGAATAAGAACATAACTATTTGTTCTGATAGCCAGGCAGCCCTAATGGCACTGGAAAGTAACCGATGCGCTCCAGACTGGTGATGGAATGCAGGACTGTTCTTACAGAACTCGCTACCATCAATAAAATAACACTGATATATGGGTACCAGGACATAAGGGTATTGAGGGCAACGAGCGAGCTGACGAACTAGCAAGGAAAGGGACGAAAGCACCACTTGCGGGATCCGAGCCGGCCGTAGGAGTAGCAGCTTGCCACACGAAATTACATAATGAGAGGTGGGTCAAATCCCAGCACTGGAAGGAATGGGAGAGGGCACCCGGAATGAGGCAATCCAAAGTACTCATAAACAGACCGGACCCCAGACGGACCAGGAAACTACTCGATATGGACAGAAACTCGCTGAGGGAACTGGTAGGACTACTAACGGGACACTGCCATCTCAGGAGACACATGCAGCTATTGGGAGAGGAAAGCATCAATGATGTAGAAAATGTGAAGAGGATGAAGAGACTCCAATTCATTTGTGGTGCCAATGTCCTGCCCTGGTGGGAACTAGGCTCAGATACCTGGGGAGACACATCGTGGAACCAGAAGACTTAGCCACATATCCAATGACAACTCTGGTGAACTTCATTAAAGGGACTGGGTTATTGTTAAAAGATTGAGGTAAAATTGGAGATAGTACAATGGGCCCATGGCCTAAGTACTCACGGGAACTAACTGTAAACCGTCTCCGCAAGTATAAAAAAAAAAAAAAAAAGATCGGTTTTCTTCAGTAGATACAACAGCAACTGGAATTTTAACTGTGCATTCCGAATATAAAATTGGTTTTATCTTGAGTAAATCTTTGGGGAGTCAGCAGTTTTAATTATTGATGAACCCAAAACACAAAAATGGTTTTCCTCCTATTTTTGAAAAGCGTAGTCTGCAACTCAAATTCATAAATTGCACTTGGTAAATGGTTTCCTTTGATATGTATCAGCAGATTAACCCACAACTAGCATTATTTTATCTCTACATTCTGAACACAAAACAGGTTTTAACTTAAGTATGCGAGTCCCCAGCTTAAATTATATCTACACGCGGAACAAGCAAATGGTTTCCTCAGAATTTTGCAACAAATTAGAATTATAGACTCCACTTGGTACTTTAGAACGGATTCGAATTTCTTCCGGCATTTGGAAAATGAAACTGGTTTAACTTTAGAGTGAATCTGTGCGAGTGTCCCCAGGTTCGACCCTACACCCAAATCGAAAATGGTTCGATTTTTGCAGAAAACAGTCTATAACTAGAATTTTATAACTGCACTTGGAACACGAGAATGGTTTCCTTAAAAAATGCATCAACATATGAATCCGTAAGTGAAATTATTTTCATGCATTCTAACATGAGACTGATTTGTGATAAATATGCTTCCTCCAGTCCATCAGCTTAAATTATGATTGCACTTATTTAAATAACTGCGCGAAGAATAATTAATAATATGAACAAGAAAAAGCTTTCAAATTATTTAACTAATTTAAAAATGTATCTAATATACCGTGAAAGCGAACCGTTCACGCATTCTGAATGTAATTTTTTTTGTGGTTCTTCCATCAAGGTTGCACCAAAAGTGCTCGTGGGTCGCACTAAAAAGCCCGGACCACATGCGGCCTGCGGATCACAGTTTCCCCACACCTGTCTTACAGGGTCTTCCCATTAGACTGACTATAGACATTGGGCATGAGTTATAATTACCTAATACATGTTTTAAGAATCGAATCAAGTGTGTAAATCATTATACAGCGAAGACCAACTATATTCCTTGGTAGTCCACGAAAAGGAAAAGTTAACAGTTTAAAGTACAGTAATAAAAATAAATAATGCAATAAGTACGATACGATAGGTAATAAAAATAATTCAGTCAGAGCAAAAGCTACAATACCTCTTTATATTTTATTACAGCAATAATATAGTAAATACATAATTCATAAAAAAATGCAGAACAGAGTTTATTCTGTACTGCATAAAAGTGATTTTTCCACTCTGTAGCAATTAGGAAACCTTTCAATTTCTAATAGGAATATTAAATTATATTTTTTATATTGAAGAAAAAAAAAATAGTATTTTTTTTTATGCAACTTCCTTCTAATCAGGTGTATTATTCTCCTACACTTTGGATGGCATCAAGATTCTAGGTCCCTTGGGATTCTCATACATAATACTAGTCCACAAAACAAGTTGAAATTTTAAAAAAACCCACATGAGATGATGGCAATATAGAGCACAGAGCACTGCAATGTTACTCGTAGATAGCAAAAAATACAATAAACAAAAAAAAAAAAGTAAGTAATAGATAATCAATAAGTAAGACAGCATAAACCCAGACATTACAGAGTAGGGTTGGTAAACCCATTTATAGAATATGTACAAGTTATTATATTTTTAATCTTTGAGTGTCTTATAAATAAATTATATTGACATCATATTACATAAATATTTTTTACAATTGGAGAGATGTAATCCTCCCCACATACCAGCTCCCGACTCTCGACAATAGAAATAGATATAAATTGAGCTCACAGATTAGCATATGAGGTAGTGAAGGTGGTCTAGTCAGTGTAGTATGCAGATGAGCTTACCTGAATGAGCCAGTGCACGAGCTGCACAAAGGGCGCCAGCACAGAGACATCGCGCACCTTTTTTATCACCAGCACGGTCAGTGGCGGCTTGTACCACGTCAGACGTTGGGATGCCGGGTCCTGGATTTGCCTGGAATTACACACAATAAGTAGGTTAATATAACAGGCCTCGTAAATTCTGGATCCACGACAAAACACAGCAATTAAGAAAAACAAACCTAACCTATGCATTTATCATGTTCTTTTTGTAACTTTACTGTTTTAACCTCTGAGACTATTTTTTCCAGTTTTCGGAACGACTCATATAGGTCATATAGAAATGGTTGTGTCTCTCTTACTATCATGGTTAGAAATAAGATCTAAACAGTGTCAGAAAGAGAAATTTTCACTCTTCATAATACACAATATTATTAACTTGAAGCACACTACCAAAAGGCTGAAAGGATAAGCTGATAAGTGGCCCTTGAGAACATTATCAAATTCATCAAGTCTGTTATCTAATCTTTCTGACAGAGTACAAACTACTATCCCCGGCTCTTGGCTTCTGGCTCCTGCATACTATCTATTGAAAGAGTTGTTATTTTGAAACATAGAACGTAAAAAAATTAAAATATAAAAAATACAAAGGTACAAGGAAATATAAAAAAACATGTAGATGGCCCCGAAGAACAATGTCAGATGTGCGATTTAGTAGTTATGCATTCGAGCTGTTTAAAATCTCGTTTCTGCATTTTTACTGTTTTTGAAATCAAGGGATATATGTAGTGTTGTTTTGCATTTCCTTTTATTTCATTAAAAAATCCGATAATTCAGACTTTTAAATCAACAAAATAAGCCAACGAAACGATTTTCAATTTTTAGCAGATCCAACATTGTTCTTCGGGACCGTCGATGTGTAAATTAAAAATCCCACAAAGGCAGAGCCTGTGCGTGGGTATTATAAAATTTTTAATATATTTATATGACTTAAGATTTTAAAATTATACATAAAATATTAAGTATGTTTTACACAAAGTTTTAGTTTTCTAGGAAAAATTATATAAAATGGATTTATAAGCGATATAAAATTTAAATAAAAAAAGATTAAATTCTGTAGAACAAAAATAGTAAATTGTACATTTTAGGGGCAAAACAATTAGATATTATGTCTTTGGCTAGAATGGATCGAATTTTTTGTGAAATTGTTTGGACGGTAAATAAATTTTTGACATTAAATACTACAGGTTTGTCTTGATTAAAGCTGCGTACTCTGAAGAAATAATACCTAAAATTTCACATATTCTAAATTCGGTTGGTACGATTTACTCCAAAAATATTCTCTAACCTTCCGACCAAACTCAAATCTAAAGACCAAAATATTTGTGAGGCTGTCATTGGCGAACGAAAAATAACATAAGCATAAATGGGCATCGGCGAGCAAATAAAATAAATAGGGGTTAATTAAATTAGATAGGTACTCACATGACCATGGCCGAATTTTTCATAATCCTCCCACATGGTCCAAACTGCTGAATCGGCGACGGGGCATTCAAGGAACGCGTTCTCCTGCAACAAGCAAAATAATACTAATGAGGAAATGTACCCAAAAGACATTATCATTAATACAGTGAGATGGAATATAAAACTATAGAGCCATCACATGAACATTTCTTTAGTTGTAACATTATAAGGTAATATGGGGCGACTTTTGAAACAGGGGACGACTTTGATCATTGTGGAATATCTGCATCCACTCAGAAATTACTCGCTTCTTTTTAAGGTTTTTGAAGTAAAATATCTTTACGCACGCTCGACTTGGGGGGTAAGCTGGTGAATGCGTTACGAAAAGTGTGATGCGAACGGTAATCGATGTGAACGGTGATCGGGCGAGGCGAATGGTCGGGCCTTTACGCACGCTTGACTTCGGGAGTAAGCTGGATAAGGATAAGGATAAGAGTAAGGATAAGGATAAGGAGGGTAAGAATAAGAGGGAGATATAAGTTAGTGAAGTTTTACTTCAGTCGTGCGGTCTAAAGCACACTCGTTTTTTTTTCTTCAGACATTAACGTGGATACAATGATGCTTCGAAAATAAGTGTCAAATTGTTGTTTCTAGTTTAAACATATTGATGGTTGAATATTGAAGCTTATCTCAACAAATTATAAATTAAAGTCCTCCGCCGCGTCTATCTGTCAATTCGCGATAAATTCAAAAACTACTGAACGGATTTTCATGCGGTTTTCACCAATAGATAGAGTGATTCATGAGGAAAGTTTAGGTATATAATTTGTCAAGGTTTTGTTTGAAATATATAAAAGGAGAATGTGTGTATGTGGTGGACGAGCGGGATGGTGGGCGGGCGGCGTGGATTTGTTTTATATGCAAATTAACAGATGGCGGTATGAGTTAAAAGGTTGGATAACCATCCAGTAGATGGCGTTGTGTTTTGTTAACCACAGCAACGTGTGGCCGGGTCAGCTAGTTATAGATATTTTCAGATGGAGAAAAATTAAAACACATTTTATAAACTCCTCAATGATTAATAGTTTCGTGTCATTTATATTGCAAATTATATCAGTGTCTATCTGTATTATATAAGTAACTACTTGAATATTCGAGCTAACATTTTTTACAATCTTTTTGGAATTGGCGTATTTGTTGTAATAATATGCTAAAAATAATATAAAAAAGGTATAATGTAAGCCCCCCCTTGTGAATTGTGACATTGATCACCATGTATTTTTTTGATCCCCCCAAATCCACAATAATATACTTTTTTTTAAACATATTTTCAATAGGTAGTTTAAGCATGTGAAATAAATGTGACATCAAATTTTCCAACTCAAATGATTTGATAAAAAAAAAGGCATTTAGTTTCAAAGTTGAAAATTAATCCCATTTTACGATAGTGTATAATAAATTTAAAAATCTTACTTGTGTCAAGTAGTTTAGTTATGTTTTTTGATCTGTTGTATATTTCATATTTTTGGCACATGTTTCGCAATTTTTCAAAATCTATGCCGGAGGGGGGGTTATTTTTTTGGTTTGTTGTATATTTAATATTTTTGGCAAATCTTTCGAAATTTTTCAAAATCTACGACCGGAGGGGGGTGGGGGTTCGTTTGAAGCGAGGTTTGGATTTATTGAATTTTATGAAAGCTTGATAGGTATTTTACAGCTTTCCAATTTAAAACCGCTAAAATTGGTAAAAATGACAACATATTAAAAATTTTCGGTAATTTTCAACAGCCATATCTCGAACACCAGTTCACATTTTTTTCATTTATTTAAAATTGCAGAAAATTTTGTCTACTTTAAAAAAAGTATTGAACATTCTTTGCTGAGAAATTAGTTCTTCGGGGTCAAAATTGACAAAACTGAAAAATGGAAAAAAAAAATTTTGAATTTTGGATTTTTGAGAAAGATCCGGAGGTCTGCCGAGGTCGAAAACTTTTTTTTCATTAGACCTCCGTCATGCACGATATACCAACTGCCGCAAGGTAATCTCCCCTATTAATTGATAAATTGACCGTATTAGAATATTCGCGCACTAGGCGGGTTTTTCAACTTTTCTCACAGATGGCGCGCCGGTAAAGGGCTTTGCTTTCACTTCGACCATCAAACAACGTTGAGCAGATATAGCAAGCAATCAATCAACTTTTAAATGGATCCCACAGGTACTACAGTAAACATAAAATTTTAGTCTACCTACTGAGTCTAGTGTTGACATATTCTTACGTCTGCTATAATTTAATAAAAATCAACATAAAACTGTAGTGTACTCAAGCTTAAAGATCTAAACTATTCCAAATCAAAGATCGCGCTTCAAATCAGTGCGTTTATATCTTGTGAAGTGTTATTTTTTCATGTTTTTTGTCTTCCCAAAGAAA
Source organism: Limnephilus lunatus (assembly GCA_917563855.2). NCBI lineage: Eukaryota > Metazoa > Arthropoda > Insecta > Trichoptera > Limnephilidae > Limnephilus > Limnephilus lunatus. The sequence goes on along the minus strand of OU830597.1, from coordinate 62,552,252 downwards.
TTGCATGATAACTGTCAAAAAAAAAACAAATAATAAAAATAAAGCTGTCATTCTGTACTAAAACGAGCCAGCTGTAAAAAATACAAAAGTGCCAAAACTGTGTTGAAACTATCAGTATTATATATCATACAATCAATTTTTATTCACAGCGAAATCACTTTTTATAAATTAATTTCAACATGAATACACTATGCATCGTTTGTGGCAAAAATATTGACAGTCCAGCCGAATTCATATCTTGTGTTGTCTGTGAAAACGGCTACCATCTTGTTTGTGCCGAGATTGTGGAAAACTTACGTGGTGCTCGTAATCATCAATGGAAATGTAAAAAATGTTCTAGGAGTTTTACTAAAAAAAGAGCCAAGAATATGATATTTGATGAAAAAATCGATCAAGAAACGTCATCTAGCGGCAAACCTACCAAGCAGCTATCTCAACCTTCTAAACCTGTAATCGAGCAGTCAACTGACGCGGAGAAATTTCCTTCCTCAACCATAGATGGCGCAAGCGGAATACTTACGTCAGATTATTTCATTTTGGAATTAAATAATTTCAAAAAAACCATTATGGATTTTGTTGAACAAAAATATGAATCGATTATCGCACAAAACAAAGAAATCCTTGATTCAATTCAATTTTTAGCGGATCAGCAAGACCATCTAAAAAAACGCATAACTGACATTGAATCCTCGCAAGTAAAGGTCAATACTGATATGTTAGAATTAAAAAAACAAAACGCTGTATTAGAAAATACTACTTCTCATCAGGACGACAAAATTGACCGGCTGGAGTACATTACACAGATGTGCAATATCGATATAAGAGGGATCCCCGAAGCAAACAATGAAAATATTATGGAAACTCTCAAAAAAATATCAAAAATCATTAATTACGGAGATACCACGATACCTTTACAATCTGAAATTAATAAAATGTACAGACTAGGACCAAAACTGTCCGAAAAAAATCCCAGATCTATAATAGTGTCGTTCAATAGTATTAAATCTCGAGATGACTTCCTACTCAAAATCAAAGAATATAAAAAATCCTCTACCTCCAGTTCAAGCAAACTCAATACAGCAGATTTAGGGCTATCACAAGAAGCCAAACGAATTTACGTGTCCGATCATTTAACGCAAAAAGGAAAATTCCTACTCTCCCAAACTAAAAAATTTGCCAGGGAAAATAACTACAAATACTCTTGGACATCTTCGGGGCGCATTCTGCTAAGACAAACGGATACATCCAAAATTATTACGATCAAAAACATCATTGATCTTGATCGAGAAAAACGCCAACAACTGTGACAGTTGATAAAAAGTACCTCAACATTTACTGCACTGCTAAACGAAAATAATCCGGTTAATATCATTTTCATCGCTAGTTTTCATATGAGTTTTTTCTTTGTCTTTAAAAATAATGTATCAATTCAAAATAATGCATTCTTACTCTTTTTAGTAGTTCTTTCATGTAGCAACAAAATCAGTGTGAAAATTGTTTATATCAGTATTCACTATTTTTATTATACGTTACCTCCTTTGACTGTAACTCACGTTTCTTTAACTCTCTCTAAGAACAAATTATATATCTACATAAATAATACATTCAGTACAAGTTTTTATTTGAGTATTACCGCCATCTACAATTCACTCACAATAAGTTTAATTATAATAACTAATATTTATCAAAATAATTCATTCTTACTTTCATTAGTAGCTTTCTCTAGTAACAGCAAAATTATTATAAAAATTACAAATCTTACAATTAAAAATTCTAACCATACTCTTCCTCTAATCAACAAAAATCAGGCTGTTTTAGTATTCTTTAAGATAATATCAGTTTACTGTGTAAATATTATTCTTCCAGCATGTTCTCGTAGGAATCAAAATAAAATAAAAAAAATTTATTGTAAAAATAAAAATCAGAGTATTAATATCTTATTTACTCACTATATGATGCTCATATTTTCTCTAATAATCTTTTTGTTTTGGTTAACTATTATTATATTCACTTGTATTTACAGAATTTACATTAACTTCAAATGCTCGAGCTCTGTCAAAATAATGTTTTTTTATTTCTCAAAAACCATTACTACTGTTTTATTTACATATTTTTTCAGCATTATTATGTACTGGGTTCTGTTCGATTTACTTATACAAGTCAGAAATGCGAGTGGTACATCTACCTTGTATTTAATTATTCGCTCGTTGAAGTGCGGTATTACATTCAATTCTTGGACATTTAAGAGGCAGTTCATAATTCTCATCAGAATATTATATATTGAAGGTAATATATTCTATATTCAGTTTTCGACATCCATGATTAGCACATTTAATTTAACTTTAGGATGCTACAGACGTATACCTACTGTTTATATATCTGGGAAAAAATCCCGTTACAAATGCCCACGCACATTTTTAATCATACTTTTGCATTTTTCACATGTTAATGTATTTAATTATTGTTTTTTATCACACCTATCAATTACAAGCAGAAGCATTATACACTATATTATGCACTTTACTGTTAAAATATATTTTAAGTTGGAATACTATGTATCAACATTCACGTTATATAATGTACTCTCATTATCTCATAATAATGCACTCTCTCTATTATTGGTATTAATTGTATTGATTGTTCTTTGTTGTTGTTTTATGAGGCATGCCAACACCTCAAACATTCTTTTTTATACGCATAATAATGTATTTTTCGTTCTTCAATCAAACTCATATGAACTTATCACAAGCAGCGATAGTATTTGTAAGATGATGTTCCCAGCAAATCTATATAAATCTGGAAAAAATCTTAATTTACATAAATATGTCCTAGTATTGGTTCTACTTTTGCATTTTTCGCATGTCATGGTATTCAATTATTGTTTTTTGGCATTTTTTTCGCATCAACTTCTCTACAAGAACAGCACATACTATGCATTTGGCCATTTTATTGATTTTATTGTTTTTATATTTACTGAATTTACAGCCTTCATGACAGATACTTACATAATCATCACCTGCTTAGAGTGCTTCTTTACGAAACATACCAACAACATCATCTTTTATAACATCTTTTATATCTATAATAATTCACTTTTCTCATATTTTTCTCTTCTATATGCTCGTAGCGGAATCAACCTTCATCTCGAAGAAAAATACGCATCATACTATCAGAACTCACAATCTCCTATACAATATATTAATAAAATACTGATGAACAACACCGTAATTTACACTTTCTATTTTTACTATTTGTTTGCTGACTTTTCGCACAAGAACTACGGGTTCACCACTACACATCATAATAAATTTAAACATAATTATGTTTCAGTTACCTTCGGATAATTGCAATGATTCTGGTATTAGCGTTAATATGAATATAATTCGAGATCTGGAGAATTTAAACAACTATAACTGGGACTCATATAGCCTAAAAATCATACACCAGAATATTAGAAGCATATCGAATCTCGACGACTTTACAATTTTTCTTGATCTATTTAATTCCTCTTTTGATGTTATAATATTGACTGAATGCTGGTTAAACAAATACTACACCGTAAAATCAATCCACGATTACACTGAATATCACACCACAACCAACCTCAACAAATCTAGTGGAATTGTTATCTACATCAAGGACGGAATTAAAGCTCATGTAGAGGAAATTCCTTTAGCACAATCAAACTGTATGAAAATAGTATTGAATAATAACATATGCATATTTGCCATTTACAGATCTCCTTCCTTCATCAATATTGACCCCTTCCTGTTTTCATTGCAATCAATTTTAAACAATGCTAAAAAATTTGAACAGCAAATTATTATGGGAGATTTAAACATTAATACTATCCCTGATTACCACCGTCAATCAATCGATTATCTATGTCTACTTGCGGAAAATGGTTTCACACAGACTATTAACAGCTTTACCCGTGAACAGGGCTCGAATAAATCCTGTCTTGATCACATCAATGTGAAAAATATTAACTTTATTGACACTTATGTTATACACTCAACTATTTCAGACCACTATACAACATCTCTTTGTCTTAAAAACAAGCCTCCCATTTCTTCGAAAATTAAATACATTGCTAAAACTAATTTCAATAATTTAATTGAGGACTTGAGCGCAGAAAACTGGCTAAATGTTCTAGATCAATCAGACACTGACTTAGCAATGAAAGAATTTATTACCAAACTACACGAGTACATATTAAAACACACAAGTAATATAACCATATCTAATAAACAAACTAAATTCACACCATGGATCACCCCGGGTCTAGTTAAATCGATTCACAGAAGAAATCATCTTCATGAAAAGGCAAAAACATATCCTGAGAATTTGGTATTACAATGTTATTATAAAAAGTATAGGAATTTGTGTAAGAAATTAATTACATCGGCGAAAGAAAATTATTATAAGAAACTCATTTACGAAAACAACTGCAATTCAAAACGTTTTTGGGGTACCTTTCGCAACATAACCAAATCCAAAATCAATAAATCTTCAGAAATTAAATCGCTATACATTAACACATCAAACTCTGAAGTTCCCAAAGATATGGCAAACTTTGCAAACTGTTACTTTTCATCTGTGGGAGACACACTTGCGAAAAAAATTCTCGATAAGTGTAAGAAATCAGAAACCGCTCTCGCCAATTTAACTATCCCTAATATCGGTCACAAAATAGACTCAATCACAACGTCATCTAACGAAGTCATGAAGATAATTGACGACCTTAAGTCATCAAAAGCATGTGGTCCCGATAAGATTTCATCGAATCTTCTAAAAATCATTAAAGTATACATAGCATTACCGATTGCGTTCATTGCGAATCTAAGCTTTAAATCAGGGAAATTCCCTAACCATTTAAAGCAGTCAATCGTCATTTTACTGCATAAAAGTGGGGACAAATCACTGATACATAACTACCGGCCGGTTTCTCTGCTCAACTCGGTCTCAAAAATTTTGGAGAAAATTGTAAAGAACCGTCTCACCCATTATCTAGAAAATAACAACATCCTTTCTAGTAGACAATTCGGCTTTCGCAAAGGTTTAAGCACTGAAAACGCCATCGCTAATTTGACAAAAATCATCTCCAATAACCTAGATAAAGGTAGTAAATGCATTGCACTTTTTTTAGATCTAGCTAAAGCATTTGACACTATCTCGCACAAAATTCTGCTGAATAAACTACAGCGAATTGGGATACAGGGTCAAATTTTCAAGTGGTTGGTTAGTTACCTAGAAAACAGGAGCCAAAGAGTGGATATTAACGGTACTCTAAGTGATCCAGCCAATATTAAATATGGCGTACCGCAAGGAAGTACTCTAGGTCCCATACTGTTTAATGTTTATATAAATGACTTATGTAATACTTCCTTTGCAGACCACATAATTACATTTGCTGACGATACAGTACTTTTATTTGAAGGCAAAACCTGGAATGAGTCTTGCAGTAAAGCTGAATTCGGCATAAACAAAGTTAAACAGTGGCTAGATAGTAATCTCCTCACTCTAAACTCGGATAAAACGAAATTCATCTGCTTCAGTTCAACTCAAGCGGGTCAACCACAAGAAATCCTTAACATTAGAATACACCATTGCAACGACATTATTACATGTAAATGTAATACCTTAGAATGTGTGGACAATATAAGATACCTAGGAATTATCATTGATAAATTTCTGAGATGGGACAAATATATAGCCTTAACTTCCACAAAGGTCAGGAAACTTACACATCTGTTCATAGCAATAAGAAATATTCTATGCGTAAATGATTTGAAACGAATTTACTTTGCAATGTGTAATTCCATATTAGACTATGCTTCCCTAGGTTGGGGCGGTTGTGCTAAAACTATACTCGATCCCTTAGCTAAATCCCAGAAATCGCTTATAAGAGTCATACTGAAAAAACCTTTCAGGTACCCCAGCGATTCATTGTTCGCAGAGTTTCGTGTTCTTGATGTAAGACAATTATACATAAGGAAAATCATATTACACACTCAAAAACAGAGGCACCACTACGCTTCCGTAAACCACTGTCATAATACAAGACATGCAAAAAAAAACCCAATAGTTCCGCCCACCACTTCCTCATCTTTAGCACAGAGACAATTCTCATACCTAGGCCCTAAATTGCTCAATCTCATACCTGATGCATGGAAGGCAATGAGTACTAATATTCTGCGTATGCAGGTTACTAATTGGCTTCTGGTCTTGGAGAGAGCTGAATGCGAGAATATGCTAAACAACAGTAATTGAATTGTAATTTTTGTTTTTCTTTACATTTTAATTTATATTGGTATTATATTAGCATTACAGTAACTGTATTTTTACATAAAGTAACTTCGAAAATTGCTCAATTCTTCGTGATATTTTTCCTTAAAGGAAAAGTTCCTTCTTTACTTTTATTTTTATTTTTCATTTTCTTGTTTTATCTATTAACATCTCTTTAGTTTATTATGTCAGCTAAACAATAGCAAAAAAATGTCGTGATATAACTGAAAGTATACTAGATTATGAATATATACATATATGTATTATTTTACCAACAGAATTTCTTCATTCATTTTCATTTTCAAATTCATTTTTCTTGTTTTATCTATTAATATTTCTTTAGTTTATTATGTCAGCTAAACAATAGTAAAAAATGTCGTGATATAACTGAAAGTATTCTAGAATATGAATATACATATGTATTATTTTACCAACAGAATAGTCAACACTATAATTTACTATAATTTACATGTAAAAACATTATCATACTGGAATGTCCTAAAACGGGCAATTGCCTAGTTGGACATTTTAAGTTCACTATATTGTATTATGTAATATTTTCAAACAATAAATAAATAAAAATAAATAAAATAAATAAATATATTTATCTCTCTTAGTATTTTCAACCTACTTTAAGTTTACGGTGAAATGAGTGGCATACATTAATTGCGCAAGTCGCGATAAGGTAAAAATTGTTTAGTCACGTCGATCACCTATCTAGGTATAATTACTACAAAAAATTGGATTATATCTACATTTTATTTTTTTAACCTCATTTTTCTTTAAATTTTTGTGGTCTGATTTTTGAAGGACTGCATTTATTATAATGGTGACCAGACAACTCAGAAGCACCTCAGAAAGGTCAGTAAGAGTGATGATAAAAATATATTTCAAAAATTGGTTAAATAGGTTAAGTTAGGTTAGGGTTATCGGCTATTTTAAAATTATTTTTTCATAACATTCTGAGTTGGCATGGAACCTATTATAATATACCTACAATTGAACAAACGAAGTGGGAGTACCTTCGAAATCCGATAGTTACAAGCATTATTTTTTTATTGAAACGAAACATTGAATTGAAACGTGGCTTGAAATGGCTTTAGCCTTGTTTGGTGACCAGGTCTGAATAGTCAGGTACTCCCCCCCCCCACCGTCATCTTCCTCATCTCGTTCTCCTCCCCAGTAGGTACCTTTAACTTCAGCCTTATTCAATCCCAATTGAGTAAGTCGTAGTCTCACTGGCCCCAGACGGTTAGGAGCAGTTGGGACTCTTGTGCTACAGTGCCATAAAAAAACAGTGTGCTTTAGACCACACGACTGAAGTAAAACTTCACTAACTTATAAAAGAACATATGACATTGAAACACATTAAAAAAGGAATCGGAGCATTGGCAAAAGTTGCACATGCTCCGTCTCCTTTTTTAATGACAGTGATCACCGTTCGCATCGATTACCGTTCGCATTTATTACCGTTCGCATGTCATTTTTCAACAATCACCACTTTTCGTAATGCATTCACGAGTTTACCCCCAAGTGTCGAGCGTGCGTAAAGAAGTTTTACTTCAAAAATCAGAGCTGATATGATTATTTTTTCTAGGCTTATAAAAAAATATAATATCTATACAATCAATTTATCAGAATTCAAGCCAAAATGTCACATTCGCTAGATGAGACATGAAATGAAAAAAATAGGTTACAATTTTATCCGTTCAATTAGTCCAATTTTGCCTCCAACGCTCCCAACGCTCAAACGCAGACCGACCGGAAACTACAAAATCCGGTCGCTAGTGGAACACGTTATCGACTAGATATTAGTACACAATGTCGACTCTAATTATTGTATTTCGCAGTATTTTATTATTGAAGAGAACGTTAAATTATTAAAATATCACGTAATTCCTGAATTCCTACCTCCATGATAATGTCCAATCTTTTTTCGAGTCTGGTGCGGCCAACTACAATGAACGAAAATGTAAATTTTGACAACAAAACAAAGCAATAACATCATCGTCGAAAAAAATAGTATTGTACTGATGATCATTGCCTAAACGTGTTTCCACGATAATTTATACGTAACGTGATTTTAATGAAGGGTCTAAGCAAAAACCACGAATTCATTAATAATAACACTATCGCAATGTAAAACTACTCGATGTATCGTGATACTTAAAATAATTCATAATCTACTCTTTCGTAGATGGCGCGACTTTAATTATTTTACGAGCTTTAAAAAATTAACCCCTCAAGTCTCGGGCCTATTTTGTCGGAAGGTCAAAATATTTCTGCATTGCAATGAAATCCAAATAAATGGCATATTTTTTAACGCATCCGAAAACTAAAAACTGTTTTCCAAAGGTGATGAAATACGCTTTGACATTTTATAATTCTAAATAAACATATAATTTTATAGATAAATTTTTGAATGCAAACATAAAAAAAACTTTAAAAATGGCTTATGTTACGTTTTTTTAAACTAAAATTACTGACAACGAAAAAAATAAATAAAAATACACACATACTTTGTTAGACAAATGTCGATGTCGTCAACTCATTTTTTTGTCGTTTCATGTAAACATAATTAATAAAAAAAATCTTTTTTTTTTCAAATTGCGGTCGGAAACTTTGGTTTCATAAAGGCATTTTTTATTTTTTTTGTAGTAATACCTCACAAGAGTCTCAGCTGCTCCCGTCTGGAGCCAGTGAGACTATGGCATCCCCAATTGGGGTATGTTGTGAGGCTGAAGGTGGTGGAGAGGGGAAAGGAGATGGGGAAGGGTAAGGTGGGGAAGTACCTTGCTATTCAGATCTGGTCACGAAACACGGCTAACGCCATTTCAAGCAACGTTTCAATTCTGAATGGTGGTCTTACACCAGGGCGATACTGAGAGTATCTTCCACTCTGGAACGTGCCGCAAATGTATTATACATTATTTTTAATGAATTAATTGTGACATAAATTATTCAAATAAAATTTATTTGCCCACGCCGGGATTCGATCCCGCGACCTTCGGAGTGCGAGTCAAAAGCCTTACCCCTAGACCACGCCGGCCATTCATATATACATAAATTTGTTTTTTTCGTTATTGACAGATGTGCCGGATCTGCCCTGATGATGGACACTGCAACGCTGTTCGAAACGTTGGCTAAAGAAGGAGGTAGCTCAACACGGCATAACACCCCCAAAACAAATAACGCAAATGCCGTGAAAACCTAAAAACGTATCTGACATAAATTTGTGTTCGCAAACCTAGGAAAGTAATCAATTTTTTTACCGAACATTGAATTTTAGCAGAAGAGTGTTTCTATTATGATGGTAAGCTCTGGCGTTATGAAATGTGTATAAAAAAATACTAAATGTGGTGCATAAGTGGTTTGAAAATGTTTGCATTTCATATATTTTAGCGGCAGGGAGGGAAGCCAGCGGGGGAGAGTAACAAAGGAGGTGGGGTTCGCGGGCAGTGCGAAGGAGGGGGGAGGCGGGGAAGGAGGGCGGGGGAAGGCGGGGAAGGGGGAAGGAGAACGCGGGAGGGGAACGGGTACGCATGGGAATGGGAATGGACATGCAGGGAGAAACAATTTATTTCTTTAAGTGGAATTGCAAGGCATGCCGGGTACCAGACAGCTATATACATAATACGTATAAATAATCTGCGGAGTTTGCAGTTTGCGGAAATGGAATAGAATTGAATAATAGCATCATCACTTCAGACAAGTATGTATCTACTTAATTACTTTTTGATGATATGCATCTCCCACAAGGTTAAAAATGATAATAATTGGATTTCTTTGCAAGTATGGTCGATTCCGCTTAATTGGGATAAATCGGCCAAACATTTTGTTCCAAATAAGCAAAATTTAAGGTTGATGCATTTACATATATTTTTTTAATTGAGCTTCTTTATGTATTTATATACAAGGTGGGGCAAAAGTAATCATCCGATGTTCTTTTGCTGTAAATTTTTTTGATTATTGAAAAACTTTGGTTCTGCTTGTGAAATTTGTTTATTTAATCCATTAGAATTCATTCCATTAAGTCGAGAAAATGATATCCTACGCTCAAGCCATCCTGAATCTCAACGAAGGGGTGGACGATTTTTCATCGAAAACTATCCCGAGCGATGAAGCTCATTTCCATCTTAGCGGTTATGAAAATAATCATTACTGGGGCACCGAAAATCCGTGTATCACCCAAGAAGAGCCATTACACCCGCTCAAAGTTACTGCGAGGTGTGCTGTTTACGCTGGAGGAGTCATTGGGCCATTTTTTTGAGAACGCCGCGGGCCAAACGACGACTGTGGACGGCGCGCACTATAGAGCCATGATTACCGATTTTTTTCTTCCTCAATTGGAAGAATTGGGACTGGAGAACATGTGGTTCCAACAGGACGGTGCAAGGGCGCACACTGCTCGAGCCACAACCGACATTCTGAAGGAAGCATTTACGGGTCGCTTAATCTCTCGTTTTGGTGATTTGCACTGGCCGGCCAGATCACCCGATTTAACTGTTCCAGACTTCTTTTTATGGGGTTTTTTGAAGTCGCGGGTTTACGTCAACAAGCCTCAGACTCTTGAAGTCCTTAAGGATAATATTCACCAGGAATGCGAGAACCTATCGCCCGAAGTTCTGGCAAGAATGATGGAAAATGCCATAAAACGGGCCTGTTTGGTCATCAACTCTGGCGGCGGCCACTTGGCCGATATCATTTTCTCGACTTGATGGAATAAATTCTAATGGATAAAATAAACAAATTTCACAAGCAGAACCAAAGTTTTTCATTAAAAAAAAATTACAGCAAAAGAAGATCGGATGATTACTTTTGACCCACCTTGTATATACATTTGCACTTAATTTATCAGCACAGCTCTTTTCATCGCGAGTTTTTTGTAAATTTGATGTTATGTCTTATTTCCACCGAGATAACCAACCATCACATGCTTTGAAATGGTCGTGGCCCAGCTTTATGGCCAACAACTCTGTCTTCGCCTTCAATACCTACAGGACCGCGGACCGCTAATATTCACGCATCTACCAGTAACGAAAGTAAACCAATGAATTAGTGCCTCCTCTACAAATGGAAACTCCCTCCCATGTTTTCTTCTGGATATATCTGATTTTTCTTCACGTAACATCTATTCATCTTCACTAAAATTCGTTGACGGAGACACTTTTTGCATCGATTCAGATCGGAATTCGTCCCAATTAGACGGAATGGTGTCCCAGTTAACCTAAGTAAATTCGGTTTATATTCCTCAAGTTTGTCCCAAATAACCGGCTGTCCCGATAAACCGGTGTACCAATTAAACGGAATCGACTGTATTATTATTTTGTCAATGATGTATTTAGGTAATCTTAAAAATATTTCCGTGATTTCTTATATTATAATCATAGTACCTATGTACCTACAATATACACACTGCTTTTGCCGTTTAATCTTTATATTGTTTCTTTGAAGTTGTTTTATCACTCACTTAGGCATCAATAATTATCATTCATAATCTTGCATTTATGAAAACGATCAGGAAATATAATAAACGACAATGAAATCACCACAGTAATTTATAAAACATCTGCATCCATATATTACATACGTATATCTGTAATTTACTTAAGTAGAAATGATTGGAATTAAAAAAAAATTGTAAATATTTTTTCTCAATTGTAAAATAAATAATATTGGTTACACTTAATATACACACTAAATATTGTACTTTAAATCATTATTGGTCGTGCAAACTTATCAGAAAAGATGAGCTCTTGTGCCTAGTAAGAGAGCCACGATTCTTACTTAGGTTGTATATTATACATTAATTTGTATAAAATAATAGCTGGTACCCGGCATGCGTTGCAAGGCTATAATCAAAGATATAAATTGTTTCTTACTGCATGTCCTTTCCCGTGCGTTCCCGTTTCCCTCCCGCGTTCCCCTCCATCATCGCCCCTCCCATCTTCATCGTTACCCTCCCCCTGCTGCCTTCCTTCTCTGCCAGTTAAATATATGAAACACACTTTTTCATTTAACAAATTTCATAACGCTAGAGCTTACCATTAAACATTATAGAAACACTCTTCTGCTAAAATGCAATCTTCTGTAAAAATTCTGTGTCAATCCATCGATCATTTTCCGAGATTTGCGGACGCAAAGATACGGAACCTATGTTTTTATACATATACGAGTATATAGATATATTTTTTAGGAGTATAAAAGTTTATTTTTAATTGTTTAATTTTATTTATTGGTTCTGATTGGTTGATAATACGGCGCAACTTACAAGGGAGATTATTGTACTTTTTTATGGCTTGGTTAATAAAAATTGGGTGTAATAAATTGATTTCCATTTCAAATCAGTTTGTAGAAATCTTGATATACCTAGAATATAATTTTTTCTTTACACCATTTTATGGAAGCTTGCTTAAACATGTCATCAACATTTGGTATTGGAAATAAATTAAAAAGTGATTTTGATGAGAAAGCAGATTTCATGTATTACTTTTATGATGATTCTTTGCGAAACTTTTACTGAACAGATTGTTTTTGGAATATCCTCCCCATTCTATAATTCCCTAGATAAGCAAATACATAGTGAAAAAGGGCCAAGTACATATTTTGGATTATTTTCACTTTTAAAATATTTCTTAACCTAACAAATATACATACATTTCAGTATTCTCTATACTAGCTTTGTAATATTGTGGCGTTCCACTTTAGGTTTGGATCAAAGTCGCGACTCGCGGTTCGTTGTTAAAAGTTAACTATTTTATTAGTAAATGATTGACCTGTATACTGTATCTGTGTGTTTGAACGTGAGAAAATTTGTTGAAATTATTTAATTATAACTCAATATCGATTTTATTTCATTCCAAATTTGCTTTAATTTATACCTACATCCAAAAATGCTGAAAGGCGTGATGATAAAACTATTAAAATTATGTACTTTTTGTAATTATTTTTTGATCATAAGTATATGTCATTTTTCAATAATGTCTAAGCAAAAAAGAATGAAAAAAAAAACGAAATATATTAGTTTGTAAGTGCGCAAATAAATACACAAATGGACCAATTTTCGTCAAGTCATGTGCGTACATATTTTTTTGTGATTTTATTTTAACTAAAATTAAAATTCTGAAACATACGTTTACCAGATAATGTATAAATTTATTTTACTGCATGATTATATGATTTGAAATGGGTGTTGAATAATACAAAATCTTTTTTGAAAATTTAACAAAACTGCCAACGACCTAAGGTATATATAACCTTATTATACTAAAAATAAACATTTTTTCTCAAAATTTAAAACATACGTTTTTACTAGATAAAAGAACAATCTTTCAAAATCATTCCATCGATTTCAAAATGTGGAAAAGTGAAAAATCTGATTTAAAAATGACATATTTCTGGTTTTCTCTGGTTAACCTTCTTACCCTCTTAAATTCACCCTAATATTTTGTACCCTCTTAAACTCACCATAATATTTTGTACCCTCTAATAGTTTACCCTCTTAAATTCACCATAATATTTGTATGTACAATGTTTTATATGCATAGGTAGTCGCTAAAATTAAAAAAAAAAAAACTTGTCTTTTTCGTTTGCATAGAAGACGCGTTTTTAGACAGTAATTTTCCTCCTATTTTTAACATCAAGTGTGCAAAATTTCATCAAAAAGTATCAACATTCTTTTTAAAGGGTTGGGAAAAGGAGATGGGGTGTTTTTTTTAATCAGATGTAGCCAGTGAACTTCCTCTTGTTTTGAAGGTTAAATGTGGAAACTTTCAACAATCTCGGAATAAAACCGTAGATCTTTATAAGGATCGCCACACCGCCCTCCACGGGGACACTCTTATTTATATAAATAGAAGATGGATGAATATTCCAAAGTGATAAACCTATATCAGGATATTGATTACACTGTGAGTTGAAAATAGAGACAGAAAAAAAACTCGACAAATTTCACAATGTCAGAAGCTGTTTAATTGAAAATTTAAAAACGGTTTTTAGTTTTCGGATTCGTTCAGAAAGATTCCATTTATTTGGATTTTATTGCAAACCAGTTTTCTAAGGGGTTAAAAAATATTTGCAGTAGTGTCAAAATCCACAGAGGAAATTGGGGAATACGTTTTTATGGACAAAACGCCGCCAGGTTTCCTCTTAGGTAGTATTATTATGATGTCAAGAAAACTGTAAACAACAAATTTTCAAATGGATGATTAACAGGCGTTAATTTGAAGGAAATCATAAGCAGCAGGCTGTGAAGCTATATCCCATCTGCCTACCTCTTCCCGTGCCAACTTCCTACGATGTTTGTGACCGCCATTATATTCTCACAAATAGCGCACACAATTCTATCACATTTAAAATTAGAAGGTAATCCATTATTGCGTGCAATTTTTAACAAAACTTAATGACCGTAAAATTAATTTTTCAGAATAATATGAATATTCGAGTAAAATTGAAACGTCTTGCGAAATATAAATATAATATTATGACTCTATACTAGACCTGCTTCAGCTTAATATTCGGTTTCCATTTACTAAATTCCTATTTCTCGGGTTCTCGTAAGTGATAAAAAAGTACCCACAAGAAAAAATAAAAAAAAATAAAGTTCGTAAAAACTTTGTACTTACCAATTTTTGTCAAAGAAAATAATATATTTGTTATTGTTTTATTAATGTTCTTTCAATTTGAATGCAATCAAGATGATAATGTTAATTATGTTGAATTGAATTCCGCTATCATAATTTATATTAATTGTTTGACGTCATAATCGTTGCAAAAATAAAAATATGCTTCTAGAATAAATATTTTATGAGTAGCACGATGACAAGAAATAATGACATTTGATGGTATAGGTTTTATACAAGGTGATTGGATGATTGAACCCAGAGGCAGAGGCAAATATCATCAGTGAAGAGCAAAAAGTCTGGGTTGAAGTGAGCGATTCATTTGATTGTAAATTGTAAAGATTCACGAACTTGAACTTGACAGAATTGGCTGGTAACTCGTATGGCTCCCTTTCCTTGTACCAAAAGCATACAAATAGAATTATGTACTTAGAAACTTATTTGTTTTATGTTCACCATTTGACGAATGTGGAAAACACGCCGTAGGCTGTTTAAAATAAGGGCGGCCGAACAGACAGGCCGCGATACCCACACCAATTTCTTTTAACTACATGTAATATGACATTATTATATGATTGCTAAATCAATGTTTATTAGAGATTAACTTTGAGACTTGCTTTACAATCATTATAAAAGAAAATAACAGTTTCACGAGATAAAAACACGGATAAACTTTAATATATAATAATATAAAGTTAGGTATATCAATTGCTGTTTCCAAGTTTATTCATGGGGTTATCGCAGCGGAAAGCGAAAAACCACAGAAAATAACAACACTGTCTCGTACACACGTTCGCACGTGTTGCAAGCGTGTATACAACATAAGTACATGTAGTAATCATGTAACCAAACCTTCTGATTAATCCATTCTTTGCACTCACAAGTCTCACCGCCACTCACAAGCACTGGGAAACAACCGAATAATAACTTTACACCGAACGCGATCGCTATCTGAATAAGTTCGGCGTTTGATAGCGCTGGCTGTCTATGCCGAAACACGAAATACACCGCGTGTTAGCTGGTGTTCGGTGCTCACTGCTCACCTGGCCGACTCGAACCGAATGACAGTTCATGTAATCATGAAGCAGGTACTCGCTAATCTACCTATACCTAGCGAGCCACCTAACCTACTATCAACTACCTGCCACCATAATTAATGTACTTATGTATTATAGATTATTGGTACTACTGTCAATCTACTATTGCTGCCTATATTGGTGGCCAAACAGAATCTACGAATGTATGTAGGTATGCAACGTAGAATCAGGTTCAATTAGATTGTAACTAGTTTTACCAATCCGATCGCGCCGTCGAGATTTAACGCTCAACGTTTTCAAGAAATCACTTTTCTTTCTGAAAAAAAAAAACAGAAACTTAGAAAAAATAATATTATGTTGTTCTGTCTACTTTTTGCCGATTAAACGAATATTTCAAAATTTTCATGATGGAAATAGTTGCTTTGTCTTAGAAGTTCCTGAGAACCGTTCGAGAGGGTATAGATCAGCGACGATGAACTTTTTGACTGGAGGGTAAATTTGTCCATTTTCAATCTGTTTCTCTGGCATCAGGAGTGGGAACATAAATTTATAGCTTGACATTGGTAAATTTGCAGTCGATGGTGTCGCAAACCTACATATTTGTATTTTCTAAAACAGTTTGCGAAAAACAAAGCGCCGTAGGCGAAAAAAAATATCCACGGCCAAACCAATAAATGCATCATTTCATATTCTGAAATATTAAAAAACATATTTAAAAAAAAAATACTTACATGCATTTTTTGAAATTGTTGATTTTTGTAATTCGGAAAGTTAAACAAAATTTATTCGAGAAAACTTTTGGTATTTTATAAAAAGGAAACCTTTAAAACGCATCAAATATAGACTTCAACAAGAAAAGCTCTGCGCTGCGTTGATTTTTTTCTACGCTGGTTCAAAACTTTGATGAAAGACTGAAGTTTTCCGCAAAACCCTTTTGCAACAAAAACAACAAAAACCGTGGAATATTCTTCACCGCAATTTTTTTGATTTTATTTAGCCAAGGAAGTATGGAAATGCTCGCGGGTTACACGAAATGGACTGGTAGCCCCGGGTTGCTCATCGACTTCTAACAAGAATCTTACAAGAATATTGGCTATCAAGTTTTTTTGTTCTTAAAAACTTTGACCATTAAACCGCTGCATTAACAGATAAGCACAACCAATTATTCGTCCTACGACCAGGATTCACAATCGTAATTATTAAAATCAACCAAAATTTGATCGACGATCGAACGGTTGGGAACCCTTGCTATAGATTGCAGATTATTAAGAAAATTATTTTTATAGTGCAAAATTGTTGGATTATGCACGTAAGTAGTATTGCAATAATGCGAAGAGGTATAATAAATGAATGCGTTAATTACCATAATTAATTCAATAATCTACAACAGAGGTTATTTTGCAACTAAAGGAGCTAATCATTGTTTATTTCGTCATCTCAAGTACGGTTTTCTGGTGAAACAATACAGATAATCCCACCATCTCACCGCTTCAACATGGATTTATTAAAGGAAGATCAACCCTTTCCAATTTAATATTGTATACGAATGATATTGTTAATGCCTTGATTGCATCACATCAAACTGATTCCATATATACTGACTTCAGTAAGGCATTTGATAAAGTAAACCACAAAATCTTATTAAGAAAACTGAAATTGTTGGGATTTAGAGGGAATATTTTGGAATGGTTTAAGAGTTATCTATTAGGAAGGTACTTAGCGGTCAAGGTTGATTCGTTTACTTCTTATACATTTGCAGCCTCGAGCGGAGTACCACAGGGATCTCACTTAGGCCCGATATTATTTTGCTTATTCATTAATGATATAGTTAATATTTTTAGTAATGTTAAAGTTCTGTTATTTGCTGATGATCTGAAGATATATAGAATAATCAAAAACGATGATGATCGCGCCATTCTGCAGTTGAACCTGAACAAACTATTTACGTGGTGTTCTGTCAATGATTTACAACTAAACATTGGTAAATGTCAGATTATTAGTTTTTACAAAGGTAAAAATCCTCTTAAGTTTTCCTATGATTTGAATGGTGTTAATCTTCTTCGTGTATCACAGATTCGTGATCTTGGTATCATATTCCATGAGAGTCTACAGTTCAATGTTCACATCGATGAAATAACAAGTGATGCAATGAGAATTCTTGGTTTTATTTTGAGAATGGGTGCAAATTTTAAAAATGTATCAACATTAAAAAATCTTTATTGCTCGTTAGTACGAAGCAAATTAGAGTACAATTCCACCATTTGGTCACCATATTACAAAATCCATTCTCAATTATTGGAAAATGTACAAAACAAATTCCTTCGGTATATTAATTTTAAAATGAAAATTCCAATTGAACTTATAAATTATAATAACTTACGCTCAGAAACCAGACTCCTTAAATTATCAGATAGAAGAGTGTTAATTGATTTGTTATTTTTATTCAAAATTATCAAATCTTTAGTTGACTGCCCTAATTTATTAGAATTAATCTGTATTAATGTACCTGCTAGACTAACTCGCAATAAAGATATTTTCAATTTTAACAATACCCTCAATACTAACTATTCTATTAATTCACCAATCCCTAGAATGCATAGCCTTGCAAATAAACATCGTGAATCTATAGATATATTTGGTGTTGACAGTTTTGCAATTTTCAAGAGACAACTCATCTCTATTTTATCGGTTAATAATTAACTTTTCTTATTTTTGTTCTTTTCATAAAACCTCCTCTCATTTAAAATCTTACCAGTAATTTATAACCTTATTTTATTTTATTTTGCTGTTCTATTAAGTTCTGTTTTATCATCGTACATTATTATACACATATAATTGTTTGTTTATACCTACTAACTAGCTTTTACACATTGCACTTTATTGTATTTCTGGTCTTATTACTGATTTTTTCTTATTACTTATAGTATTTCATTTCTTTTATGATGTTTAATTTTTTTATGTTTTTAATTTCTGTTGTAAAAGCCCACTAGGGCGTAAATAAATAAATAAATAATGCTGTACTTTGATACCTACCTTACAAAACAATGTACGTATCAATCGTTTTACTGGAGTTCAATGGTAATAATCAAAAATATATTTCATTTAACTTTTTATATACCTACATGACAAACATTGGCTACATTTTGTATCTGCGTATAAAAATAATAAAAGAAACATGTAAAAATAAAACTATAAAAAGCACTTCTCACTAACTGATTTGAAATAATATATTCGAAACGACGACCAACTATGTCTAGCAGGGCGTGTGGATGTTAAAAATGACACCGACACTAAAATT
Source organism: Limnephilus lunatus (assembly GCA_917563855.2). Lineage (NCBI taxonomy): Eukaryota > Metazoa > Arthropoda > Insecta > Trichoptera > Limnephilidae > Limnephilus > Limnephilus lunatus. The sequence continues at coordinate 62,533,008 of OU830597.1, read as the reverse complement.
ATTGGTGCCAAAAATTGAGCTACGAAAACATTTTTATCAAAAAGAAAATCCATTATCTTGCAGAAAAGATCGAAAGACTCGTTGCTTTATACCGTTTGTTGGTCTTCAAGGAGCAAATTTATCTCCCATTAAGCTTTCGAAGCAAGGCAACGGAATTTGATGGGGGTTTTGATATTACTCGTTGTTGGGCCGAATTTGTAAGACAGTATTTCTAGAGTTGATATAACTTTTTTTGATTTGAGCTTTCGCTTTCGAGGTTTCAGGTTCGCCCTTGAGGAGATTTTTCACAAAAACGGAGTTCTACAAATTATCTATTAGAGAGATATGTAAATAGAATGTTAGAGAGACAGCGCGCTAATATTAAAAATGATAATTTTAAGCGAAAATTGTGAAAATGTTTAACAAAAACGACTCGTTTAAAATAAAGCAAAAATCTCGTGGGATTATCTAAAAAAGTATTTAAAGAAACACTGATTTTTTTTATACGTATAACTTGTAAAATAACTGAAAAAACGTGTTTATAATAATTTTCGGAGCATACTTGCGATGCGATGTTTTTCTATCAGGGGAATGTATAGATTTATCTTCAAGAATAGTAGGTATATATATTTTTTAAAAAAGGTACAACTTTTTTTTAAAAAGGTTGCAACTGGTACCTGGTACTACAGACATCTCCAGGGAATAATGCACAAATTAGCAAATTTGTCGACGAAGGAGTACCGCAAGATAGCACTTTAGGGCCCCTCCTATTTCTAATCTATATTGACCCTCCATATGAAATCTAAATTTTCAAGGTTAGATGTAGATAACAGTGATTGGAGATGGCACAGTCTCTCAATTCAAAAACATTACGTGAAGCGAAGTGTATGAACAATAAGGACCTTAAAGCAAACTTACCTTCTAAATCGAAAAAAATAATGACATGACCAAAGTAACAAAAGAAGTGCATGTTTGCAACACAAATAAATGCTATCCCTACATTCCTCTATACCTATACCGAACATCCAAGAGAAATAAAACAACCTCGGTTAGTCATGGACCAATTCTTCGCCATTGACCAATATGATACGGACGGATGAGACTCCAGATTTATAATATAAGAGTTATTTATCATTATTTTAAAATATATTTTACTGGGTTCTTAGAGATTTTCTCACTTACTTAATAACAATCCATTTATAAAAACTCGTTACTATAATAGGTACTTATAAGTATGTACATAATATCTACTTACATAAAATTACAGAAAAACAAAAAGTTAATAATACAATATAAAAAAATGCATCTACTCAAACCAACACCTTACGAGTTTTATTTATTGACGTCACTCACTTGTCGATTAAATGCAATAGAGACGGACAGGGCGACTGATAATATGTGTATTTATATTATACGATACGAAACACAGCCACGAACAAGTAACAACTCATACACGCACCGACTACCCACATACGAAATATGTACCTACATCTTGCATCTTGCATGCATCACGAACATGCAAATTATACATTAGAAGAAAATTGTAATAAGGATTTTAAAAAGTGGTTAGGTATTAAAAAAGAGATTAAAATCAAATTAAAAGTAAAATAATCATAAGTTCTGCTCATGTAAAAAAATTAAATTACACCTTTTTTAAAATCTAATTTTGCTTATTGTTGTTATGAGTTAACCCAACCTTCCTAAATCTTATTTTATTTATTATAAATCTTTCTATCCGATGTTTAATTCATGCTTCAGGTTACAGTTCTAATGGTAAAAATATAATGTTTTCGTTACCTATTAAAAATTGTTATCCTTTGGAAACTTTCATGCCATCCTACAATAGGCTTGCCTAGTGAGGTGGTAAAAATCTATTAAATTTGGTTTAGGTGATGTACACGACATATTATGATATCATATACAATAAACAACCCTAGGAATTTTAAAAGTAAGCTGCGATGCATGAAGTTCTACCTACTTATTCATGAAAGGAGGTCAAGATAAAGTTAAAATTTGTATTACACAATATTTTATAATTATTACATTAATTACGTTTTCGACAATTGCACACGCGTTTCAGTACCACTGAAAAACTTATTAAGTATCTACCAGATTTTTTAACCCAATCGTTTGCCAGACAGTCGGAAATTTGACCAAGAAAAATATTTGTCATCGGCGTCATATTTTTAATAAAAGTAACCACATCCAAGTACACATTGAAACATGGTTGTAAATAATGAATCGGTAATATTATTTTTCTGGAAAAACGACACCATAGCAGTACCGAGAAGCAATAAACTATCAGGACAGGTAGGTAAGTACTAGGTGTAGGTACGCGGGTCATTGCGAATGGTTACCGCACACATGCCGTGAGCCGTGACCCGGGGTTCAGCAAACAACATCGGTGCATAAATAATAATATACAACATACATACTGAAACGATGAATAAAACTACAAAACCCATTAATTTTTCACGCAGGTATTGCGGTATGCTTAAGGTGACCAGATTTTTTTGCCCTAAAACGGGACATTGGTAAAGATGGTGAACACTCTAAACAAAGTTTCAACCCCCCCCCCTCCCAAAATCACTGGGACCATCTTTAGGCATAATCCACGATGCCCAATGAAGATACAAAATGGTGGAAGTGTGTTGTGCCCAAAGTTTTTGAAGAAATTGATCCAACATTTATATATAGGTATATATCGAAAGTGTTCCTCTAACATATAAGCAAATTTCATTATCTGCCGGGGACCTAGGAGACGAAAGGTCTTATGGATTGTCTAACTCATTGGTTCCCAACCGGCGGTCCGTGGACCACAGGTAGTCCGCGAGACCTAAAATGTGGTCCACGAAACATTAATTCATTTACTACAAAAACCGAATCGAAAGTATCCAAAACCTCATTCGTAACCTTTTTGGTATTAATGATGGAGAGGGAGCTGAAGAAGTCCAAGAAGAGCACATTGAATTACAAAATGATAGTAATTGCACGGACGCAGTTAATTACGCGATTAACGGTTTATCATTATTGTACCTTGTGGTCCCTGTGAGAATAAATAATTTAATAGTGGTCCTTGGTCAAAAAAAGGTTGGGAACCACTGATCTAACTAAAGGCATCAGTTCTCTTTCAAGTCGGTATAGATCATACTTCTAAAACTATTCGTTTTTCTCTGGCGATATCTAATAAGTAGTCGAGATAATCTTTTGCTCTCAATTTGATGTCGCGAGTGACAAAGGGACATTTCCGCGTCCCTAGAAACGAGCGGTACCGTTCAACACGGGACGTATGGACCGTATGGTCACGTTAGGTATGAATATCATTGAACTTTCTAGAGACACGCGTTCTACAAGTGAATTCATTATGTCATTGGTTGGAGCCATTTTAGACTATATAGGCACTTTCCCAGGCAATAGAGAATAATAATCGACTTGAACTTGGGACTCTTGGGATACGGCTCCAGTTTAATTTAACCCCGTGGTCGAATATTCGACAAATATTCACAAAATTTGCATTCAATAGCCAGCTATTGTACACATTTTACCGCAAATATATATTACATAGGGAAAGTTATCAATAAAACTCAAATCTTACATTTCAATAAAACTCAAATCTTGCAATATTATTATGCCGGTTAGATAAGAAAACGGAAACATGGCTCAAATATTTGATTCACTTATTGATTCGGAAATCAAAGAAAAGATATTCATTTTATAAATAATGTTTTTATATCTACACATTTGTTTTTGCACCTACAGCATCTATGGACAAATAAAATATCATGCGTCATACACACGATTTATTTTTGATCAGCCTTAAATCACACATGGCTAACGTAAATCTTCCGATTGTAAAAGTATTATCAATTTTACGCAAAAATATATCAATATATCCTTCATACGATTGAGGATAGTTAACAAGTGTTTTCTTAATTATTAAAATTTGAATTAGTACTGCAGAAGAAACCCTGCTTTACCGGAGCCAATGAGACTATGACATCCCCAATTGGGGTATGTCCTGAGGCTGTGAGAATGGGGTGGGGAAGGCGATGGGGAAAGGGAAGGTGGGTTAGGGGAAAGAGACTGATTATTCCTAATCTGGTCACTAAACATGGCTAGAGCCATTTCAAACAACTTTTCAATTCTACTGAACGTGTCGCAAGTAAACCGTAGTTAGGTACATACCACAATCGTATAATATCGTACAAGTATAACCTAGCGTCTACCGTAAACCGTAATATTTTGATGAAATAATATTTACGTGGAATTAGTTATTATTTTGAAACTGTGTGAAAGTGATCAAGAAAAAAATCCAACTCACCAACTTATAAACCTGATAAATAGCGTAAGATTGCAGATACTTAGGTGGACTTACTAAATAAGTTGTTATTTTTTGTATAGAAAACTGAAAATGTTGTCGAAAATAACACGTGCTCGAGAAAACAAACAAGGTAGGTAATTTAATTTAATGTATTATATCATAATATTTTATTTGTTACAGATTATTGTCTTTAATTAAATGTTGGTTCTATTGTAAACGACACCAACATAGAGGACATTACCAGAGAAACCAGAAATATGTCATTTTCAAATCAGTGTTTAGACTTATTGACTCGTTTCCACAAAAAATTATAAATTGATTTTGAAAGATTGTTCTTTTATCTGGTAAAGTTATGGATTAAATTTTGAGGAAAAATGTTTATTTTCAGTATAATAAGGTTATTCCATAGGTCGTTGGCAGATTTGTTATATTTTCAAAAAAGTACATGTATTATACAACACCAATTTCAAATCATATAATCATGCAGTTAGGAGTAGGAAGTAAGCAAGGTAGGAAAAAAGGTGATGCATGGTGGGATGATGAGATCAAAGCACTGGTCTCAGAGAAGAAGAAAGCATGGTTGCGTCTGATAGCGATTGGCAGTGTTTCAAGCGAAGAGAGAGATCGAGCGAAAGACGTGTATAAGATATGCAAGAAAAGAGTAAGTGTTGGGGTGAAAGAACGAAAGAAACGCCTGGAAGAAGAAGAGGGAATCAAAATGACAAACCACTTCCAAGAAAACATAAAACTGTTTTGGAAGGAGGTCAAAAGGTCCCGGAGTGGTCCAGAGAACGGAATCATGAAAGTGATAAAATCGAAAGATGGACAAATGTTGACGAATGAGAATGAAATCAAAGAGAGATGGATGAAATATTTCGAGGAAGTCTTCGAAAGTAACCCGAGTGGTTGTGATCCCAGCGGTGAATCGGTTATGAACGATGATGGAGTGAATGTTACCGAAATCAGTATGGATGAAATAAAAAGATCAATTAAATGCATGAAGAGTGGCAAGGCTGTGGGTTTCGACAATATTGCTGCCGAATACTTTAAAGGAGATAGTCGTATTATTCTAACATGGCTGTGCAGACTTTTTAACCAATGTTTAAAGGAGGGTTATACGCCATTAGATTGGAGAAGGGCTGTAATCATGCCATTATACAAAGGTAAAGGGTCACGTATGGAATGTGGGAATCATAGGGCTATTAGCCTTCTAAGTTCAGTGGGCAAGCTGTATGGTAGAATATTGATTGAAAGGGTAAGAATGGAAACAAAAGATAAAATATGGGATGTGCAAGGTGCTTTTATGAGTGGAAGGGGGTGCATGGACCAGATTTTCTCATTGCGTATGCTCACTGAGAAGTTTCTTGCAAAAAACCAGAAACTCTTCTGTGCCTTTGTAGATCTACAAAAAGCGTACGACCGAGTTGACAGGAAAAAGCTATGGAAGGTGTTGTCCAAGTACGGAGTGAATACGAAGCTCATTCAGGCAATTGCGTCGCTATATAAGGGAAGCGTTGCATGTGTTAGGGTGAACGGCGATTTTACGGAGTGGTTTGACATCACAAAAGGTGTTAAACAAGGCTGCGTAATGTCACCGTGGTTATTCAATCTATACATGGATAATTGTATGCAAGAATTGAAAGAGATGGGATTGGGCGCAAAATTGAGTAATCTGGAAGTATGTTGCCTTTTGTATGCTGATGATGCGGTGCTAATTTCTAGCAGTATGGAAGATCTACAGTCTCTCGTGTCTAGGATGAACGAAGTATGTATGAAGAATGAGTTAATGATGAATATAAGTAAGTCTAAAGTCATGGTGTTTGAAAGAGAGAGTACGAAAACAGTATGCAATATAGTTGTGAATGATGAATACTTGGAGCAGGTGGATGAGTTTGTGTATCTGGGTAGTATGTTTACGAAAGATGGGAAGGCTGATAGAGATATTGAAAGAAGGGTGAATGCCGGTAACTCCATTAATGGAGGACTGAATGCCGTTGGCGGTAATAAAAAACTGTCCAAAGACGCGAAACTAGCCGTCCATAATGGAGTGCTGGTACCTACCCTGATGTATGGCAGTGAGGCATGGAACTGGCAGAGGAAGGATGAAAGCAGACTGAATGCTGTAGAAATGAGATCCCTGAGGCGAATGTGTGGTAAAACCATGTACGATCGTGAGAGAAACGTGGATATCCGCAAAGAATGCAAGGCTGACGTAAGCGTGATGTGTAAGATTAAGAAAGGGACTCTCCGATGGTTTGGGCATGTAGAGCGAATGAACGAGGAAAGGAGTGTAAGGAGAATATATGATGCAAATGTTAATGGTAGAAGAAGTCGGGGACGCCCGAGGAAGACATGGCACGACCAAGTGAATCAGATACTTGAGTCGGGCCATGTGAAGAGTCGGAATAATGGAAGAGCATGTATGAGACGATGTATGAATGTGAACGAGGCAAAGAGTGTGTGCCAAGATCGAGTTGTGTGGCGGTCCGTCCTCTCTGCCTACCCCTGCGGGGAAACGGCGTGATGGTTAGTTAGTTAGTTAGTTAGTTAATCATGCAGTTAAATAAATCCATACATTATCTTGTAAAGTTATGTTTTAGAATTTTAATTTTAGTTTAAATAAAATCATTAAAAAATATATACGTACATGTGTTTCTTGACGTAAATTGGCCAGTTTGTGTATTTATTTGCGTACTTCCAAACTAATATATTTCAAGATTTTTTTTAATACTTATTTTGCTAAGACATTATTGACAAGTCATAAAAATTTTGATCGAAAAATAATCATAAGAAGTAATTAATATTAATTAATTTACAGCTCGCGTTTTACCATTTTTCTTATAGCTCGACGACTCGAGAATTGAGAATTCACTCTGCCCGCCACTGCCCGCAAACGTGGCAGCCGGCGGTTGTCTCCGCGGCGCTCTGTATCGTAATATTTGGAAGTGACGAATTTAAAACAAAACCAAATAATACGATTTCATTGTTTCGTGTTTGTAAAAACTACAGGGTTTACCGAACGCAAAAATTCATGTTCATTGAATATTTTTATGAAAATTTTGAAATTTTTTTTTTTTGTAAATTATTCTAATGTGAATACCGCACAAGAGTCCCAACAGCTTCAAAATAATTTTTTTGAAGTAAAACTTCTTTGCGCACGCTCGACACATGGGGGGTAAGTTGGTAAATGCGTTACGAAAAGTGATGATTGTTACGAAAAATGTCCTGCGAACGGTAATCGATGCGAACGGTGATCTTAACGAACGCATGTTATTCGTATTATTGTTAATGGACTATTTTTCCGTAAATAAATAAATAAATTATATACAGTGGGTACCCGGCATGCGTTGCAAGACCAATGTAACCTCGGGGTTAACTAAACTGTAATGGTTCCATCCCAAGTCCCAAGAAACTACATTATATTGCAAGCGGCTGCACTATATAACATTATATACAACGGGTACCCGGCATGCGTTGCAAGACCAATGTAACCTCGGGGTTAACTAAACTGTAACGGTTCCATCCCAAGTTCCGAGAAACTACATTATATTGCAAGCGCCTGGACTATATAACATTATATACAACGGGTACCCGGCATGCGTTGCAAGACCAATGTAACCTCGGGGTTAACTAAACTGTAATGGTTCCATCCCAAGTCCCAAGAAACTACATTATATTGCAAGCGGCTGCACTATATAACATTATATACAACGGGTACCCGGCATGCGTTGCAAGACCAATGTAACCTCGGGGTTAACTAAACTGTAACGGTTCCATCCCAAGTCCCGGGAAACTACATTATATTGCAAGCGCCTGCACTATATAACATTAAATACAGCGGGTACCCGGCATGTGTTGCACGGCCACTATAACCTCGGGGTCAACTAAACTGTAATGGTTCCATCCCAAGTCCCGGAAAACTGCATTATAAAACAAGCGCCTGCACTATATAACATTATATATAGCGGACACCCGGCGGGCGTTGCCAGGCCACTCAAAGAAAGAAAGGGTTTGTGCGCTTTAATTCTGTTTGTTGAAGTGCTTTTGAATAGGTTCACATAAATTTTTGTGTTGTCGTCCGACACGTCCGCAGGTCGCATACAGCTGTCCGTTTGAGAAGCATGTTTTTTTTTAAATTTATTGTTATAAGTTTGTTAAGTTTTACTTCAATCGTGTGGTCTAAAGACTCTAAAGCACACTAAATATAAAAAAATATATATATTATAAATTATTGTTATGTGAATACCGCACGAGAGTCCCAAATGCTCCAAAAAAATATTGTTATGTAATACCGCATAAGAGTCCAACAGCTCCCAAGGGAGAGAGGTTGGAGGAGAGTTGAGATGAGATGAAAGGGGTGGCTGAGGGGGGGGGGGGGGGGGGTAAAGGAGCCGGGGGGTGGAGAGGTGTTAGAGGTGGGGGGTAAGGGGAGGGGGGTTTAGGGGGGGGGGGGGGGTGAGAGCGGGTGGGAGGGTAGGCCTTTTTTATATCCATTTTTCGTATTACAAAAATAACAAACACGAGAATCGGGTATGGGTACCACTGCCCCGAGAACCATTTATTAGATAACCAACACGTCTGCCGTAGGTCATCCCAAGCGGTTCGCAACGTTTGGTTCGTGGGGGTGAGGTTTGTTCAGGTCTTGGCGGCGGATGCGTCTGCCCACCAGCTGCATGGCAGGTCGGATCTAGAAAAATTGGTTGAGGGAGTCCCTTTGACTTCTCCAGCCTTACCCTCTCGGAACATCGCCTTGCACCGCAGTGGGAGGGATGGCCTCATACATCCGCACTCCTGGACACGCTGACCCCCCAGATATCTACCCACCCCTAATACCCTTTTCCTTCTCCGAAGTTCCTCTCCTTCCTTTCCCTAAAACGAGCCTCCACACAGCATTCCCAAAGTAGAGATAGGCAGTGTGTCGAGCGATTGTAAAAAAAACGGTCTCTCCTGATCCGACCTTCCACGTAGACGAACCTCGCCCCATGAACACGAGCTCCCCTGCTAAGTCACTTGGGGTGACCTATGGCAGAGGTTTTGATAATCCAATACATGGTTCCCGAGGCGGCGGTACCCATACCCGCCTTCCAAATTACTGATACTACCTATTGACGGCCGGCGTGGTCAAGGGGTAAGGCTCTTGACTCGCAATCTGAAGGTCGTGGGATCGAATCCCGGCGTAGGCAAATTAATTTTATTTGAATAATTTGGGTAATTTTACAATTATTTAAATTAAAAATAATATATTTGCGTCACGTTCCAGAGTGGAAGATACTTTCAGTATCACCCTGGGTGGTGTAAGACCACCATTCAGAATTGAAACTTGCTAGAAATGGCTATGACCGTGTTTAGTGACCAGATCTGAATAGCCAGGTAATTCCTCGCCTTCCTTTCCCCCATCTCCTTCCCCTCCCTACCACCTTCAGCCTCATAATATACCCCATAGTCACGTCATAGTCTCACCGGCTCCAGACGGGAGCATTTGGGTCTCTTGTGCGGTATTCACATAAATATAAAATAAACAAATATGCACACGAATAAATATTTTAAAATGAGTAATTTTTTACAATCCAACTGAATATTACTATTTTTTTTCATTAATACCGTACAAGAGTCCCAACTGCTCCCGTCTGGGGCCAGTGGGACTATGGCATCCCTAATTGGGGTATGTTGTAAGGCTGAATGTAGTGGGGAGGGGAAGGATATAGGGAAGAGGAAGGTGGGGAAGTACCTGGCTATTCATATCTGTTCACTAAACACGGCTAAAGCCATTTCAAGCAACGTTTCAATTCTTAATGGTGGTCTTACAGCAGGGCGATACTGAGATATCTAATGGCCGTAAAATACAATTAAAAACAAAATATTAAAAAGAATATAACAAATTGTTTATTCATGTAGGTATCTACTTAATACCTACTGGGTTTACGCATTTTACTTGTATCTATTTACGTTTATGCACTTCGATATACAAATTACAAATAACTACTACTCATCAAAATTCTGGAAGCGAGAATTTAACATCTTCATCTGACCCATACTGTGGCGTCTATACAGTCCTAGCGCGTGAGCTAGTAAATCTCGAAACCAAGCTTGGAGCGGAACGAACTCTAGTTCTAAAAATGTCCGCTAGCGAGTGTGTAGCGCTGACGTCGGAATCTGAATTTAAATTTGCTGGTTATTCGCTCTTAAAGTGCGAGTATAACCTGACATCTAGCGCAATATTTTAAGATACTTGTGTGGAATTAGGTCGGAAATAAATGAAAAAATGTTTTTCACAAGCCATGTGCTTGAGAAAACAAAAAGGTTACTAAAGTTAAGTTCTAATGTAAATGAATTCGTCAACATACCTTCGAGACTGAGTCATCGTGTGCGAGGCGGGAATGAGAGGCTTCAACATCGCGATTGATTTTATATCAACTTTTATAATCCCAAAAACTAAACCACAACACAACAGTCACTGATCAACAAGACTCGTTACATGTCACTGATCCAACCACAAAACCCATCCAAGTGTCCTTTCACTAAATTTAACTAGAACATTTTAAGATAGTAATATTGTTATTACAAAATATAATTTTAGTTTCGAAAAACACGTTTGTATTTAGATACATATGCATTAATATACACGGTGGCCGGAAACTCGTAGTACAAGCGGGAAACTGGTGAATCTACATTCATACAGTAAACTTAATACATTGGGATGGTCCGGTGCTCTACACTCAAGAGAGAAGGGAACCCGCTTACAGAGTATGGGATGCGCCCTAGAGGTTAAGATTAGATTACGGAATTTAATACATGGTTTGTGTGAAAACACTATGAAATAATAAAATTTGGAGTCGATTTTGCGGTGTTTTTAATAAATCCTGTCCGAAGTTGGAATATTTTTGTTCAAATTTCTAACAAATTTGGTAGTATTATCAGCTAATGTGCGCATTACGCAGAAATAACTTATTGCCAATGGTCATGCCCGTCGGAAGAGCTGTCTTGTTGTTAAATAGAATTACTTCGAATATCGATATGTTTAACATCAATGAAGCACAATTCAAACGGCAAGCTTTGTTGCTGTTAGTCAATCTGTTTGTCATCTAAAATACTTTCTCTTTTAAAAACGCTTTGAAATTGTAATTTTGTAATGTTTTTAAAATGAATTAATTGAATTGAATTTCAAAAGGTATCGTAGCGTAGAATCGGTTCCAAAAGTTTTAACGCTTTAGCTGAAAAATTAAAAAAAATTCAAATGTTCAGATTGAAAAATAAAACCTACTTTTTGTGGTGCTCTATGTGATGTAGATTCACCGGTTCCCCGTTTGTACTACGAGTTTCCGGACACCGTGTATATTACAAAGTAAAGAATACTTCTTAAAACATTAACAACTTAATTTATTTAAAAAAAATGAATAACAACTACCTACTATTATGGAGATACAACATTTTGACGATTTTAATGTTATTTATGACGAAGTGTTAAAAATTTCTAATTAATTTAATGAATTCATAAAATTAATTAGAAATTCAAAAAAAATCACAGGTTTTCACGATTTAGTTTTCCGATGCACTAAATGCTTTTACAATTACTTAATTACATGTTATCTTTACATAATACAAAAGAATACGCCAAAATGTAATGGAAAAACAAAACATTCACGTTCTTCACGGTCATTTTTTTAATCAAATAAAATATCCTAACACGATGGTATTTAAAAAAGATATCTCGGCAACCAAAGAAAAGAAGATTAGATTGGTAGGTACATGAATTTGGACAGATTGTAAATGATAACAGGCTATGTTCCTGGCCTGATAGGAGATACAGGACGAGAAGATAGAAGAGGACTGACAAGTGACAAGAGATGGAGCTTGAGAGCAGCTGGAGCAACTAGCATACAACAGGCGGGGGGGGGGGGGGGAGAGAGCCCGAGGGCCCTGGAGGCAGGGCCGTAACTACTACAAGTGAGGATTTCTTTCTCACCTAAGATATGCGACATTGTGATGAAGAAACTCAAATACTTGACGTAGAACATGCAATATTTTAGTTGATTATGCAATTGCTGTTTCAATTTTTTTCGTACACCTTACAACCAATTATAATTGCCTTAATTGAGTGTGCAATGGTCTCGTCTCCAATTAATTTGGTTTGTATGGTAGTTGGCGGGGGATATCAGGGTGGGGTGTTGCGATTTCAGCCTACGACTTTAGAGAATTTATTAGTTTAACGTTTAACCGGACTGCAAACGTGTGGACTAGGGTGCATACAAATCGTTGACTGAACTTTCAGAATTTTTAAACCACTCAATGACCTTATAGGTAGGAATTAAGATGGGTCTCGACCTTGGGCTTGCAATCGTAATCTCAATCCCTGCATTATCGTCAGCTTAACGAAGTGAAGACTTCATTAGCACCGTTGTGATTTGAAACGAAAAATATCGACACTACAAAGAGACAAACACATACATCTATAGGATTTCAAGAATGAAATAGTATAATCGGTCTCCTATTTGTACGGTGCTTCGTGGCCTCCCCACTCATTTCTACTTTAGTTTTCTGAAGGTTTCAATTCTATCGCGTGTGAATTGCACACTCTGTTTTTTGTTACCAGTGCCATATATGAGTAACCTCTAAACGACTATTTAAAATATCACAGTTACCAGGCGTTCCGACCTAACGGACCGTTTCTAATTTGGGTACTTGTGTTTCAATGTCAACATATATGAATCATAAATGGCGCGTTATATGTTAATTAATTAAGTTCAGTTATTGAAGAAACATCAAACGTATTATAACGAATATTCTTCCTAGTGTTTAGAACTCTTCGTCACCTGTGTCGCTAATAAAACTTTATAAAAAAACTTCAGGCGGCCCTTTACCTTCGAAATGCAATTAGTCACTCATTGTAGCTTAATGCATTCACTTGATCACCTAGTGCCCTCGATACGGTACCCGCTGGACAAGTGGAGGGCCGACAGCCAACAGCCACAGGCCGACCTTAGGTCGGATCCGACGAATCAAGACTCGCTGTTCCCAACAACCTTAGATACCTACGTAACTACGGTCTTACGCTGTGCATACTCGCGGGAACATATTGTTATCATTATCAGATGTGTTTACAAGGTGACTTTATGTGCGATAGTTATAAAAAGGTGGTGCACGAGTCAGACTCGAGTCAAAACTGTCATGTACATGTACTTGTATTTATAAACCTTTTTCGAACAATGTATTTACTACGACAGAAGAGAACAGTAAAGGGGGAGTCACGGTTGACAGATCTGATTACAATAGGAAAAGGTACTTATCTGCTCGTTCTAATTCTTTTTTCAAAAACTTTGAACCTATCTCACAAAAAAGCTCCGTTAAAAAAAAGAAGAAGATTATTAATTAATAAAGTCATCCGCTTAGGTGATGGGGATTTTCCAATCACATCAAGATTCGGAAGTCATGTATCTTAATGAAATATATATCCAAGTCTCAGAGAATCCTTCTACGCGTCTTTAATGTGTTTTTGTTAAAACAATTAAAAGCCGAAGCAAAATATAAATTTAGAAAATCAACAAATGGGTCTAATGACCCGGAACTCGGAATAACACATATTACGTAGAAATAAATTTATCAAAAAAGATAATTATTATAATATTATTATTTGTTTTATTATTGTGATAGCTGTTTCGGCTTACAAGACCATTTTCAAAAAACACAAAAGTTAACTTATTTGGTAAAAGCCAAAAATGAAACCATGATTCCGTTCAGGTAATGAATGCCGTGATAAAACTGGACTATATTTACAACGGAAAGAATTTTAAAGGACTGCTGTCCTTTGTGAGAGAGCCACTTTGAGTGCATTGCCTAGATTTGAAATTCGTGAAAGTGAAAGGCCACGGAACAGGTACAATTTGAAAAATAATTTATAATTACATGATTATTCGTAGAGTCATCGATGTTTATGGTTGCCGACAAGATAACTTGAAACATATTTCTATTATACCTGAAATAACATGTTTGAAGAAGATAAGACAGAGGTAAAAGTAAACCCAGAATGCGCCAACAAATCGTTTCGTTCGGCAAACATTGTTCGAGAGAAGGTAATTATTTTTAAGATTCTTTATATATAGGCTTTAGATAACAAATATTGAGATTTAATTTGTATTGTGATAATCATTGTTCGTTTTATAAAGCCCATAGCCACCTGAGCGTTTTTGGCCACAATTTGGTCAATTTGAAAACATCCGCGAGCGCCCGCTGGCTCAAATTTGGCCTAATTGAGATTATTAAAAATATTTTTTGAATATATTTTTTAAATTCCCGCGTGTTGGGATCTTTGATAATTCACAACGCTAATTAATTCTAAATTATTAATTTATTAAACATTACACAAAATTATTAAAAGATTTTTGTTAGAAATCATTTATCATTTGTTAACATTTTTTAAAAAATGCATATTTAAATTTACATTTAAATAAGCATTTTTTAACAGCCACAGACAACATACGAGTTATCAAATAGAGAGCAAGTACAAGGCAATTTTTACTCAAGCCTTTATAAATTTAACGATTTTTTAAATAATTTTTGTATGAATCCTAAAAATAAGAGATAAAGGATCAAATACAGGTGCATTCAATGCCTCTCTAATAGTATTAAGCACTTTATGTATCTCCATATTAACGTTTGGAGGTACGATTTTTTTTAATGAGGTCGGGAAATTTCCAAACATCAAAATACAACATTTCCTAGCGCTCAAGGCTGACATTGTTCATATTGCGGATTGCGGAACAGAGGATAAGTTAGTGGATGTAAATCGCAACAGTTGGCGTTATTTCTTTATGCTACGTCCAAACCCTTGCGACAAGCTGCTTGTCGCAAGCTCAGGCAAGCTCTGGCAAGCGAATTTAGCGAATGGCTGGCGTCCCCACACTTGCAAGCGCGCCAGTACATTCGCAGCGCCCAAAGATGGCGTACGTCAGGGGTGTCAAAGATACGGCCCGCGGGCCGCATGTGGCCCTCGGGCCCTATCAATATGGCCCGCGACCATTTTAGTTTAGCACCATCCAGTGAATTGAACAGTTCTGCAATTTTGGTATTGGTTAGCGACTGTATAGTGCACTTAACACAACCTCATGATATAGATATCGCACATAAACAATTATTATGCCTTGTTGTCGCTTTCTGTAGATTTGTCAACCTGGAGTGCATACCACGGTGATGTATTAATCCTCTCCAACAATTGTATCTCACTGTCTTCAGCTATTTCCTCAATGCGCCTAGTCACAGTGATAGCTGACAAAGTCACAAATCTTCCCCCCAAGCTGTCTCACCGTGGAGAAAAACCTTTTGTATGTTCCGATTGTAAATATTTATGTGCTAGAAAGGTGACTTTAAAAACTCACAAGTTTACTCATAGTGGAGAAAAATCTTTTTCATGTTCCGACTGCAACTGATCAAGTTGTCGAAACTACCACGAATTTGACACCCGAAATCAATGAGCTTATCAAAAATAAGAGAAGTCAGATGTCAAGCTCAAGAAAATTTACCGTTTTACCCTCCTTTTTAACGTTAATGAAAATTTATAATTACTAGGTACATATCTCTAGCTAAATAAAGATTTTAAAAATTGAGTATGGGTTTTAATTTTTAGTCTGGCCCGCTTTCACGCGCTAAATCTTATAAACGGCCCTTAAGAAAATTCAGTTTGACACCCCTGGCGTACGTCAAAGCAGCTGCATCAGCTGTCATTTTTGCGCTAACCTATTTCTATTTTAAAGCAAAACAAAACGAAAGAAAGCGAAGAATTCGAAAGAGAAGATAGTGGATGATTAAAATCCATAGAAATCGTACCAGGTAATTCATTTAATATTCTAATATTTTGTTTATTGTCGCAAGCGCTTGCCGCTTGTGGCCAAAATATCCGACCTCGATCGGATCGGCGGCAAGCTCTCGCAAGCTCTTGCAAGCCTACGCAAGCCAAGCCACACGCGCGCTCCAGACGTTGGGACTTGTGGACGCTTGCAGAGCATTGCCATGTGTTTGGATCCGGTACTACATTCTCTACAACATGGAAATAGAATAGGTACTTAGGTACTCGTATGCCCTGTGCCAATGATCATCAGTCAGATGTAGCAATTTATTGATAATCCTTCATAGGACTTAAATAAATATTTTATCTGATTAATATTATACTAATTATCTGATTATATAAGATTCATATTTAAATTATGATACATTTTTACGGTGCTCCAGATTTCATGTCCGGGTTGAATCTTTCCCAAATGAAAGACTAAACCCTTCCACACACTTTTCCACAAATGAATATCTAGTAAATTAACGCAATGTAATTGCACTATATAAGAATAAAACAATACAAGAACAATACGTCAATCCACCAGAAACATAATGGGAAAATATTTCACCGACTCCAGATATTTTCATATCAGAGGGTTCGGCTCTGATGAAATCCTAACTGGTCCGATAAATCCTACTGATCCCTCAATATAAATATTTAAAAAATCTTTCGTAATCCTACATGTATTTAAAATGACCGACTTTTGCATTTTTATGTACAAATTTTTTGACAAATCTAATACGCCTAAATTTTGAATGAGAGAGCTAGGTATAATGCCAGTAGCCGAAATAACAAATGGTAATATTTTTATAGTCTGAGAATGCCAAATTCTTTTAATTTCATTTCCTAAATCTGTATATTTTCTTATTTTTTCAGAAACAGTTTTCTGAATATTACAAGAATTTGGTATAGCGACATCAATGATATAAGTTATTTTCTTAATTTTGTCATGTAAAACTATATCGGGTCTATTATGACTAATTGTTCTGTCTGTCAGAATAGTTTTATCATAATAAATTTTATAAAATTCATTTTCTAAAAATGAATTTGGTTCATATTCATAATATGGTACATTACGGCAGTCAATCAAGTTATGTTTAATTACCAAACTTTGGTGAATTATTTTTAAAACTTGATTGTGCCTAAATGTATACTCGGACGGCGCTAATACAGAACATCCCGATATAATATGTTCTATAGTTTCCGGAAAAGCCAAACATTTTCTACATAAATCATCAATTTGATTTGCATCTTTGATGATATGCTTCCTATAATTTTTAGTATTAATGACTCTATCTTGTATGGCAAGCATAAAGCCTTCTATTTCTGCGCTCAACTCTCCAATACTCAACCATTTGTTTGACGAAAATTTGTCAACATATGTTTGGTTGAGATAATTGAAGTGTTTTGCGTGAAGAATTTTATTTGACCAGGAATCTAATAATTCCTGGTTGGTATTTATAAGAATGCTGGCATTCTCGTCGTATAAATTTAATGGTGAAATATTTCTATCTGCCTTGCATATTATTTTGTGCATTTCTGAACTATCAGCTTTCCTATGGAAAAAATTTCTTAGCATTTCTACCTGATTATGTTTTAAAGATGTTATTTTGACTATACCTCTACCTCCTAAATTTCTGGGTAAATTAATACGTTCTATAGCTGAATTTGGATGATGGCAATGAAATTTAGTTAATGTAGTTCTAATTAATCGTTCTAAGCTATCTAAATCTGTATTAGACCATTTAATTATGCCAAATGAGTAAGTTAATAGAGGTATTGCCCAAGTATTTATCGCCTTTACTAAATTTTTAGCAGATAGATTGCATTTCAAAATTTTTCTGATCCTAGTTTTAAATTTAATCCTAATATCATTTTTAATACTAGTATGATCTAATCTATTTGATTGCGGATATCCTAAATATTTATAAACCTCACCCCCTTTCATACTTTCAATTTTGAAATTTCTAAATATACCCTCGTCTCCATCTACAATTTTACCTTTCTCTATATGGATCGTTCTACATTTATCTAAACCAAAAGTCATTTTAATATCATCTGAAAATTTTTTAACTACTTTAATCATTTTCTCTAAATTTGGTTCAGAATTTGAATATAATTTTAAATCATCCATAAATAATAAATGAGAAATTATATTTCTCTCTCTAGTATTACCTTTAATTTTTATTCCAAACTTGCTTTTAATTAACATTTTAGATAGAGGATTTAATGCTAAGCAAAACCAAAGAGGACTCAATGAGTCTCCTTGAAAAATCCCTCTTTTTATTGAAATGCCCGGTACTATAATTTTCTTATCTTTCAAATTCAAAAGCAAATCGGTATTCCAAAATGCCATAATTTTTTCCAAAAAGCTAATAATAATTGGGTTAATTTTGTATATATTTAAAACTTTTATCAGCCACGAGTGCGGGACACTATCATAAGCTTTTTGGTAATCTATATAACAAATATGTAAATTACGTTTTTGGGTTTGAATCTGTTTTAGAATTACAGAATCAATAACTAATTGTTCTTTACATCCCATATGTTTTCTGCGACAACCTTTTTGTTGTTCAGATAAAACATTTTTTTTATCTAAATGAGTGTATATTAAATCTGTCAAGCAAGAGGTTAAAATTTTATATATTGTCGGTAAACATGTAATGGGTCTATACTGAGAGGGATTATTAATATGTTCGCTTTTAGGCAACATAAAAGTAATGCCCTTAGTTAGAAAATTTGGAAAATTTTGAGGTTCTCTGACAAATTTTGAAAGATTTTTTGCCAAAAGGGGATGTAAAGTAGTCAGACGTTTATACCAAAAATTATGTATCCAATCAATCGTTAATAATAATAGTTTATTCCAGAATTATTATTATTATTTTTTTATACATAAGCATTTACACGTGAATACGTATATTACATTAGGCAGGTAGGTACCGTAATTGATTTATGAGTAATTGAGATTGCACGACTAACGGCCGCTGTTGCCAATTCTACTAAGCCTGCTTAAGCATCACTTAATGTGATGCTTAAGCAGATTTGAACCTTAGTTTTGGCTTAGTAGAATAGGGAACAGCGGCCGTTAATAGTATTAAAGTTTACGGAATTCAATACTTCGTTTTTTGTGAAAGCATTAGACCTGTGCCACACACAGCCATAAAAGATCAAAGATCATTTGGCTTGGACTATTTCAGCATATCGCTCGCCATATATTCCCATTGGGAATGTACGGCGAGCGTTATGCCAAGCCAAATGATCTCTTTTCTTTTATAGCTGTATGTGGCACAGGTCTTATGAAACTAGGGTTGCCAGATACGGACTTATCTTTTCCTGGACATTTCGACTACTACTGAAAAATAATGAGATTCTTTTAAATATAATATGATTTTTTCCTGCGAGTAGGGTCCTAAAATACTGCATGTGATTGCCGAGGCCTTTGTACGTCCACATGTCATTTTTGCAGTTATTTGACTATCTGAAATTATTTTATGTACATTTTTTCCATCCAACACAAACCATGTTTTACATTATGATAAACTACTTCTGCTTTACGAAAAAAGTGCACCTTGAAGTCTTTTTAGCCGACACCATCTTTTTATGCTTGGCACTATTGGCGTGAACCTACAACAATGCAATGCAATACAAATTACAATACAATTATTTCGATAATGTGTACAAAAGCAATAAGCATAGGTAATTAAATACCTACTTTTCCATTTCACCCACAGTAAAAAATCGATGCCAATAAATGCCTTATTATGACGACTTACTGTCAACGCGCGGCGACCTTCATACTGAATTGCGATATCCGAGTTACATGTTTTACAAATTGCAGTAAACTCATTTTTTTCCCAATCCAGTATTTAAAATCAGGATCATTCGCCCAATTGTAGTTAAAAGCCGTAAATATCTTTTTGCTCGTTGAAGGTAACGACGATGAGTCCATATCGATGAACAATGTATGTCCACTACGAATCAAAACAAAACACCTCCCCTCGAACTTTACGCACTCACTCTCCCACAGGCTCTGTGAGTTGTGTGTGTGACACGACCGACGACACATACCTACAGACCGCGGAAATATTTTCTTGTGGCGTCGCCCCGTGGTGCCGTAATTTTTTGGAAAAAAACTAGTATTCACGAATTTCGGAACAGTAAGGTGTAATTACTGGACACGGGACCACACGCTAAATTCCGGGACTTTCCAGGAATTCCCGGCCATTTGGCAACCCTATATGAAACGATGACTAGGTTACATCTTTTCCGACATAATTTTATTATAGCAACATACCAACATTACCAACTTGTTTCGGCATAACCGCGTGTGTCGTGTGTGAATATAATTTTTTATATTGGGGTCAAAATTAAGTTTTTGAATCCGAAACCTTTAATTATTATAATATCTATTAATAATTGTAGAAACAATAAGAAATAGAAAATGACAATTCTAGGTCACGTTCTAATTTATTCTTCTTTTCTGTTTGTTTTTCTGATTTATATTGTTTAAACCTATATTATTATTAACAGCATTTTAATAATTAATACAATAAAAGTTTATATCTAGCGAAATATATTGAAGAAACCGGTTGGCATATTGTTATAAATTAAAAGAGATTTAAATAAAGTTACAGCGTTTCATGTAACAATCACAAACCCATTTATTAGTGTACACGTACAGTAAAAAAAATCAGAATAAAAGGTTCAAAGCAAAGGTTCATCTGGTGGGATTCCAGTGAGGTTCGTGGCAGAATAATACGTAATTGCTGATATATGCCCAGTGCACATTGCACAGGGGACAATGTCACATACATTTCTAGTACAGGTAGGTACAACAAATAGATCTAAGATAACTACAAACTCGTTAGTAAATGGCTTAACTTAGAGGGATTAATCAAAAGAATACATATAATATATATTATTATAGTGATGTTTGATTGCTAACCTATTCAATTCTTGTGCATCGACGGCACTGTGAGCCCGGCAGTACGCGGTGGGGGAGGTAAGGCTGTGGCCGTTCTGCATTCCGAAGGAGATCTACCAAGGCACTAAACACAACAAACAAACACCAGCACGATAAGAATCCACACACAGAAGCGTCCAAATCGGCCATCATACCTCTAGAGTCGAGTGACCAGAACTCTCCACTGGCCAATTCAAGAACCTGTATTTACCAATATTTGGATGGGGCTGTCGGTAAACGAAATTTCTGTGCGACACGCCATGTTATCATAATCACATGCCAGTGCCATAGCATTTTTCTTTTGCACGTACCTAGATTTTATCAATATTAGCTGTACTTTTTCTCTCCCATTCCGTTACAAAATTCTGGTCACTTTACTCTAAGGTTCTATAGATTTAGGTGACGTAGAATATATTTATAGACACACATATAGTGTTAAATACTATTGCACGATAATCTATGGAACATTAATGATTAACACACCTGACTGGGAAATAACCTCACTTATATTATGCCATTTATCGCGAAATAAATAATGATCCGACTGTTTTATCAGTGATTCTATGATTTAACAGTACTTAAAATATATTTATGGCAAGGTTACACGTTTAAAATAAATATTAGTCCTTGGATTTTGCAAAATGTGGAAAACAATGGAAATGCATTTAAGGCCTTAATTAAGCGAGGATAACCTTGCTTATCAGAGTGGAATAACTTAGGGGGTTAATACAGTTTAATACACACCAAAAAAAATCGTTTTGCCAACAAAGTTTGTATAAAACAGAAGACGAAAAACCAATACGTCGCGAACTGTCAAAAAGCAAGCAGACGAAGAATGCGCGTGCGCAGACATTCTGCCGGTTCCCATTGGTCGGAAGAATCTCTCTGGCTATACAATATGCTAACATACATATTATTTAGG
Organism: Limnephilus lunatus; assembly: GCA_917563855.2. NCBI lineage: Eukaryota > Metazoa > Arthropoda > Insecta > Trichoptera > Limnephilidae > Limnephilus > Limnephilus lunatus. Next base: position 62,511,002 of record OU830597.1, on the reverse strand, counting down.
TAGGTACTATTATAAATAAGTGCGTAGGTAGACCATTCATTAATTAATTAATTTTTATTCCGTTAGTTCGGTGACGTCTAGGTAAATTTCCTAAGATTTCGGGAATAACATTTAACAAAAAGTTTTTCTTTCAATAGAGTAAGTAATTTTGTCAAATTTTCGCCGAATAGTCAAAGATAATGTATTATTATTATTTTTTTATTTATTACATTAGTTACATTTATACAGCAAAATTACATAATAATAATATTTCAATTAACTGTAGATTTTAAAATGTGTACAAGTGTTATTATGTCTTGTACGTTATTAGTTCTTAGCTAGGCAGATTGCCTGTTCTAAGGAACCAAATGCTGGTGAAAAATGCCAAAAATGTATTCTGTAAAAAGTAAAAAAAAAAACAAAATAGGTACTGTTTTTTTGTTTTTGTTTTTGTAGATTAAATATACATATACTAAGTTTAAATATACTTTACTAAGTTTTTACTGATTGTGCCATTAATAGTTAACCATGTATAATTTTAAGTTTTAAGTGACATTATTTAATAATTTTTCAGACTCAATCCTACCTAAGTCAATCAACCATTTAGTTATTATTGTACCGATGCATGCCATTTTACATGTTTTAATATTTAATTCTGGGGGGATTTTATTATACAATTTCGGTCCTAGATATGTATATGTCTTTTGAAACTTTGCCGTATTGCTCCCTGGGACCACGAGATCCTTTCTTGTGTGACTTCTTGTTATATATTTATGGTCAATTTGTTTAAGATTTTCTACATTTTTATGTACGTGGATATTAACCTTTTTTATATAGTTTTGACGAACATCAAGTACATAAAAATTTTTGTAGAGCTGATCGCTAGAAAACCTATAGGGTTTCCGCATAATGACTCTAATTATGGATTTCTGGGCCTTCACTAATGGATCTAAAATTGTTCTACCTGAAGCTCCCCAACCAATACAACCATACATTAAGATGGGGTTGCATAGTCCGAAATATATTTTTCTTAGGCCTTGTTGTTTGATTATGTTTCGTAATACAAAGAATACGTGAATCAATTTTCTTACCCTTATTGAAAGGTTGTCTATGTGAAATTTCCACTTAAGATGATTGTCTATAATAACGGCCTAGATATTTGATGTTTTTCACACTCTCCAAAGCTTCACAGTTGCAGTTTGAATCAATATTGTCGGAATTACAGTTAGTCTTATGTGTTTTTATTGTGTATGATGTACAAGGTTGTCCTATTATAGTTGAGCTGAATCTTATGTATTTAGTTTTAGCTATATTTAATGTAAGTAGATTTTTGTCAAGCCATTGTTTTATCGCATTGATTCCACTTTCAGCATGTTTATGTGTTTGAGTCCAGTCGTCTCCTTCAAATATAGCTACCGTATCGTCAGCGAATGTAATAATTTTTACGCCTACTTTTAGGTCGCATAACTCATTTATGTAGATTATAAATAGAAGAGGTCCCAATGTGCTTCCTTGCGGTACCCCAAAGTTAGTGTCTAGTGAATTACTTACTATTTTTCCCATCTTGAGTTGCTGGCTTCTACCTGTTAAGTAGGGCATTCGTAGGGCATACCTACAATGCCAATATTTTTTAATCTTTTGAGGATTTATGAAGTAATTTATGTGAAATTGTATCAAAAGCCTTGGCTAAGTCTAAGAACAGTGCAATGTTTTTCTTTCCGCGATCTATATTTCTAGAAATATGTTCTGTAAGTTGCGCTATAGCATCGTCCGTTCCCCTCCCCGGCCGAAAGCCAAACTGATTTTTGCTTAAAAGTTTTCGGCTCTCTACATAATTACTTAATCTCTTTTTAAATATTTTTTCTATAATTTTTGAAATAGCACTTAACAGGGATATTGGCCTATAATTGCCCACTTGGTTTTTAGGTCCACTTTTGTAGATTAGTACTACTAAAGACTTTTTAAGATGGTCGGGGAAAACCCCTGAAGAAAAGCTTTTATTGAAAATGTTCGATAAAGGTGATGCAATATTGTGTTTAATGATTTTAAGTATATGAGTGTTAAGACCGTCAGGACCTTTCGAATGTGTATAATTGAGATTGTCAATAATTTTTAAAACCTCTTCATTTGTCGTAGGTGAAAATTGAAATGAAAAAGAATTATGTTTTATTTCTATTGCCGATGCCAGTGAATCTTCAGTTTCCTTGGTGACACTTAGGATGTTTTCCGCAAGATTAGATCCCACCGCCGTAAAGTATTGATTAGTGTGGGAAGCAATTATGCCATAATCAGTGGTGGCTGTGTTTCCAATCAGGAGTTCATTAATATTAGGGTCGATTGTGTGTTTAGTATTGGTAATTTGTTTAACGATGTTCCACATGTTTTTACTGGATGGATCTCGGTCGAGTTGATGCTTATAATACCGTTCTTTTGCATTACGCATAACATCTTTACAAATGTTACGATACCTACGGTAATTCTGTTGTTTAAGAGTGTTTTGTGGATCTTTGGTCGCCACTTTGTATAAATGATTTCTTTTGTGTATAGCTTTTACAATACCACTGCTAATCCAAGGAGTAAGTTGTATTTTTTTTATGTTCAATGAGTTTATCTTTTGAATTTTGTGTTATATGCATGTTGATTTTGTTAATAAATAAGTTGAGTGCGTTGTTAACATCAGTCACTCCACATACATCTTGCCATGTTTCCTCATTTAGATCTTTAATTAATCCCTCATAGCATATGAATGATGTGAACTGTTTGGTTTTTACTTGTTTTTTTAAGAGATGTATTTGAAATGCTTATTGTTGTTGTATAGTGATCAGTTATTGTATTGTGTATAACAAATGCATTGGAAGCCATAATATTTCTGGTATTTATGTGATCTAAACATGACATGCTATTATTTTGAACCCTGGAAGGAACTTTAATATTTATTGCGAAGTTGTTTTCTGCCATGGCGCACATGTAATCGTGACATTGTCTGTGTATATTTCCAAATGTGTTAATATTTATATCCCCCATCACTATTTGTTGTTTGAAATCACTACATTTTTTTAGTTCAGATATGAGATTATCCAGAAATGGATATATGCATTGACTTAATTGATCGAAGGATAGTGTCGCCCAAACCTCTAACGGTGTTGGACGCGAGTGAGCGCCGTAAGCGGTGACTAAATAAAATAACCCCTTCAAACCCAGACAATTTTTATAAATACAAAAATTTACCGAAAATAATTTTTTTAACCTGTGAAAATGGAGGAAGCGGTTGATCCGCATGCCTTCATAACAAAGGCGAAACAAAACATAAGTGATTTACATACAATCATAGAAGAAAATAAACTTACCAAAGAAACCAAATCAAAAATGATGAAAGAAATAAATAACATCATGGAAATGATATCTCACATGGCAATAGAATTAGCTAAATTACAAGAAAAGTGTGATAATCAAGAAAAAAACCAAGCACAAAAATACCCATTTTCATACTCTTCTGCAGTAAAAAACTTAATACCACAAATGCAAGAAAAACGATTTCCTATAATAATTAAAAGCTTAAAAGAAGAAGACACTGAAAAAATAAAAGAGAAAATACAAAAGATTAAAATATCGCAGTTGGGAATTCGAGTATGCGAAATAAAAAAAACAAAAAAAAACCTTATAATAACATGCCCAGAAAAAGAAGACGCGAAAAAATTAAAAGATAAGATAAATGAAGTCGACAAAACCATAATAGCAGAGGTACTTCTGAAAACGGATCCATGCGTAATATTCAAAGGTCTTGACAAAGACTACACCGAAAAAGAATTCTTAGAAGACATCATTGAACAAAACAACGACATCAAAATGATATGTGAAAAATACCAAGACAAAGAAATATTACAAGTTAAGGCCATCATTACAAACAAAAAAACTAACAGCAAAAACTTAATTCTACAAACAAATCCCGAAATGAGACTACATCTTATTAATAAAAAAAAAATTCATCTAGGATTCATGAGAATCTATGTAGATGACTGCAGTCCTCTTACCCAATGTTTCCACTGTCAAAGATTTGGGCACACAGCCCAAAAATGCTACAATAGAATGAATAAACCAACGTGCAAACACTGTTCAGAAGATCATCCCATCTCCGAATGTAAATCCCTGGAGCTGCCACCCAAATGCGCTAACTGCAACTCGGCTAACAAGAAGAAAGAAACAAACTCCTTCAACAATAAAATGAATGAAGTAGACCACCGAACAAACAGCGAAACATGTAAGTTCCGATCTTACATGCTTAAATTAGCCAAAGAAAGAATAAACTACGACATTGAATAAAAATTTTATAAATAATTTTGCAAAATACAACTAAAAATGCATTAAATGGATAATTTCTTAAATAACGAACTGGAATTAAATATTAAAATTCAGGAATACGAATGTATATGTACTGATTCGTGTAACAAAATTATTTCTAAAAACATCAATGACATAATTATTATGCACATAAACATCCGTAGCATTCAAAAAAACTTTGATGAACTAAATCTAAAAATAAATAATTTAATTAAAAAACCGGACTTTATAGTGTTAACCGAAACATTTACGAACGCCGAGTCACCGCCTTATCACTTGCCCGAATACAATTATATCTCTACCAAATTAGACATTAACAAAAATTCGGGAATAATAATATTTGCAAGCAATAAATTTAGTATTGTCAACATAATAGAGCACCCAATACATTTGGTTAACTGCATTGAAGTACATTTCAAACTCGGCAAATCAACATATCATCTAATAGCTATCTATAGAACGCATAGCTCGAGTATTATTACCTTTATTAATGACCTCAAATCAGTGGCGTACCGTGGGTATCAGCCGCCCGGGGCGGAGGAAAATTTTGCCGCCCCCCCCCCTATATAGGTACTTCTTCAGGGAGGGGGGGGGGGGGGGTAGTGATCCTTTTTTAATTTTTTTTTTTTTTAAATATTTATTAATTAAATCTGTATGCGGTGAATTAAAACTACATTCAGAACGTGAAAACGGTTTTTCTTTGGTTCTGGCAGCACATAAATTGTCTGCAACTAGAATTTTATATTTGCACTTCGAAAAAAGTTATGTTTTCCTTCGAAATATGTCAGCAGATGAATACACAATTGGAATTTTACATTCTGAACAATAAAACTGGCTTAAATTTTATCTGTATGCGGTGAATTAAAACTACACTCAGAACATGAAAAAGGTTTTTATTTGACTCTGGCGGCACATAACTTGTCTGGAAGAATTTTATTAAGCACTTCAAATAAGTTTTTTCTTCGAAATGTGTCGTCGGATGAATTCACAACTGGAATTTTACATTCTGAACACAAAAGGGGTTTTAATTAAATCTCTAAGCGGTGAATTAAGACTACACTCGGAACATGAAAATGTTTTTTCTTTGATTCTGGCGGCACATAAATTGTCTGCAAGAATTTTATAAAGCACTTTAAATAATATAATGTTTTCCTTCGAAATGTGTCGTCAGATGAATCCACAACTGGAATTATACATTTTGAACACAAAACTGCTTCTAATTAAATATGTATGCGGTGAATTAAAACTTCACTCAGAACATAAAAATGGTTTTTCTTTGATTCTGGCAGCACATAGATAGTGTGCATCTAGAATTTTATAACTGTAATTCGAATAAGTATGCACCCCTGTCAGCTATTTAACTTTTCTGTGATAATAAATTTAAAATATATCACCGTGATATATACGTGGAAGAAAACCGTATAAGTGTAATTTTTTGTGCGCTTTCAGCAGGGCGCACAAAGCTTCACGAATATAAAACAAAATCGACTATCAATTAGAGCTAAAATGATACTGTTGCCATTTACATTTTTATTTAAAAATAATGTATGTGTTAGAAATAAAAACAAAACGTCTGTCATTAATATTTTGATTTTAACAGTATATAAAACTTAAGAAAGATGTTAAGAAACTATAAACTAGAAAAAACTTTTAAGTCCTGACGCGAGAATAGAACCCGCGACTTCCCCAATCCAAATTTTTACAAGATGATTATTGATTGTGAAATTTTGCCGCCCCCCCAAAAGTGCCGCCCGGGGCGGGCCGCCCCCCCCGCCCCCCCTACGGTACGCCACTGCCTCAAATACATATTGTTAAAATTAAAAAATAAACTTTGCTTCGTGGTAGGTGATTTTAACGTGAACATCAATGAAAAAATAGAAAATAATAACAAAAATGAATACATCAATTGTATGACTGAACAAAATTTCATATCTTGCATAAATAAAAATACTAGAGAAATAAAAGAACATACTCCATCTTGTTTAGACCACATTTGGACAAACATAAACATTAAAGATCTTCACAAATTAAAATCTATTGTTTGGAAAACTAACATAACTGATCATCATTCATGCTTACTTCTGTATAATAATAATATTAAACATAAAAAACATAATTTAATAACCAAAAAATCAACAATAGATATGACTATTCTCTCTGAAAAACTAAAAAAGGAGGATTGGAACAATGTTTTGAGCAGTGATGATACCGAAATATGTTCGACTAACTTTGAAAATATCTTGTCACAACACATTAAAAATTCGACAACTGAATTAACATACATACAATCAAAATTAAGATGTTTAAAGCCTTGGATTACCAAAGGACTTATAATATCTATCAGGAACAAAGAAAAACTTTACAAAACAACTTTAAAAAATCCCCACGATGAAAAAGCATATATTTTCTATAAAAAATATAAAAATAAATTAACATCTTATATCAAAAAAAGTAAAGAAGAGTTTTTTAAAAATAAAATATTATCTTCAGAAAATAACCATAAACAAATGTGGAAAACAGTAAATTTGGCCATAGACAATACAAAAAAAACACAAAACATTAAGTACATTGAACACGATAAAAAAATTATAGATGCCAATATGCAACCTAAACAATGTGCAAACATTTTTAATTCCTTCTTTGCAAATGTTGGAAAAAATCTTGCGAAAAATATTCATAAGCCTTCTAACCCGGAAAAACATAAAAATAAAAATTTACAGAAACGTAATATACTTTCAACATTCGAAACAACAACAGAATGTGAAATCTTAAAAATAATAGAAAATATGAAAGGAGGTTCGTCTCCCGGTTTTGATTCTATTACGGCACATATGTTAAAATCTATGAAATCTTACTTAATTAAACCTATCACTCATTTAATAAATTTAAGTTTAACAAAAGGGATATTTCCAATGAACTACAAAAACACAATAATCTCACCTATTTACAAATCTGGAGATCCACACCAAGTAACAAATTATCGCCCAATCTGTCTAATTTCTAATATAGGAAAGATCTTTGAAAAAATAGTAAAAAAACAGTTGGTAAATTTCCTAGATAGTAATAAAATAATACACAAAAACCAGTTTGGTTTTATAAAATCACTCAGCACACAAGATGCTATTGCTAACGTAACTTCATACATTTACGAAACAGTAGATAAAGGTAAAAAATGTGCGGGTATATTTATTGACCTCAGAAAGGCATTCGATAGCATATCTCATGAGATGCTATTAAAAAAATTAAATAATATTGGCATAAAAGGCAACGCGATTAAATGGATCACCAACTACTTAAAAAACCGCCCACAAGTGGTAAAAATCAATCATGTTAATAGCGATCAAGAGCTTTCAAGCTTTGGAATCCCCCAAGGTACAGTGCTTGGACCAATCCTATTTACTATATATGTAAACGATATTTTTTTTCAAACTTTACATGGTCAAATTACATCATACGCTGACGATACAGTATTAATAATAAGTGGAAAGACTTGGGAAAATGTAGAATTAAAGGCCATAGAAGACATTAACACGCTTAAGAATTTTTTCGACACTAATTTACTATCACTAAATAGTGAAAAGACATTTGTAATTCCATTTGCAATACATTTAAACGATGCTCCCAAAAATTTTAACATTGTCATACATGAAAATACTAAAATTCACAGCCAAAACTACTGCAAATCAAACTGTACAATATTAAAAACCACAAATAAAATAAAATATCTAGGAGTAATTATTGATAAAAATCTGAAATGGAAGGAACAAATATGTCAAGTAGTAAACAAAATTAGAAAATTAATATACATATTTTTAAGAATTAGAAATTTTTTGTCAATAAAAAATCTATATTTAATCTACTATGCCTTAGTTCAATCCACTTTACAATACGCTATTATTAGTTGGGGATCCGCATATAAATGTAACCTTGTTCCAATAGAAATTGTACAAAGAACAATTATTAAAATTATATTAAAAAAATCCTTGGACTACCCAACAGAACGCCTATTTGATGAATTCCAAGTACCTACATTTAAAGATTTATATATTAAAAATTCATTAATTCAAATTATAAAAGAAAAAGACAAATATCAATTTTTAAACGAAAACAGAACGCGACTTAAACATGTTTTTATATGCCCAAAACTAAATACGTCTTTTGCACAACACCATTACACTTACCAGGGAAGAACTTTTTTCAATCGCCTACCAGAAGAAATCAGAAGCATTAATGATAAAACCCAATTACTGCTCTCTGTCAAGAGACATTTTAAAAATATTCTGAAGAAAAAAACTAATGCCACTTAATTATCCTACAAATATCCTTAGTTTTCCAAAATATTCTTTCTTTTATTTAAATGTATACATATATACTTAGTTTTCCATAATATCCTTTATTTTCTTTAAATATATACTATTATATACTATTACAACACACATATATTTATGTAAATGAATTATTTAAGTACTAAGTAATAACCACATTTATGTACACTCCTTTTCCATACACAAGCAAATGCTTTAAATGGAAAAGTAGTAAAAAACCTAAGATGTAAAATTATCATTTAGCAACATGTAAAACATATTAATGAAAAAAAAAAATAATTAAAAAAAAAAAAAAAAAAAAAATATATATATGTCATGAAATGATGGTGATCTGTAAATGGCTAAAATACATAGATATCCATTAATTACTAATTTCAGGCAATTTGATTGACTGATGCAAATTTCTTGAACTTGACAGTGAATGTCATCGCGAATGTAGGTTACGACTCCACTATTTTGATTTAATTTTTGTGTTGTGTGATATTCATGATATTAATTTAAGTTTGGTGTTTGTTAATGGAGATAATGCTTGTGTTAGGTTCAAATTGCACGGTATTAATAATAATTTGAAATACTTGGTGTATACTATGGTGATAAATGGAATGATCTAATAGTGATCTAAATGTTTAGTGCTTGCTGTTGAAAATAATAATAATAGTATAAATGAAAAAACAGTACCTTCTAGTCATTTAATGTCCGTTAGCTTTTGGTCCGAATCAATCAGTATTGGCCTCGAATTATCGTCCCTTTTTACAAAAATTCTCCCAGCCTTTGTCCAGACATATCTATAACTATGTTATTTATTAACCAATTTACAACAAGATCATTATTTTTTAACCAATTTACAACAAAAAATTTGAATTGACGTTTACAGCTTAGCACAATTAGCAGGCAGCCAGAGGAGGAAGAAGTTTTAATAATAGTAGATTTTTTGTATACCAATAAAATATTACTACCGAAAACTGTGCGTTTTGTTTTGTTTTCGTTGTTTTTTTACATTAACTCCACACAGGAGGCCCCGAGGAAAATAATTTCCCACAGGGCCAATTTTATCTGTGGGGCTGCTGTGCGGAGGGTCTTTTTGTGGAAAGGTAGGAGTGAACCTGGGTCTTGAAGAAACCCATGTTGTAGGAGGGAGGAAACACAGGCCGGCAAATCCTTTTACAGCCGAACTGTTAAACTCGAGAACGGGTCGTAGAAACGACCCGTCCTCATATTATAACAAATATCAACCCGTACCCAACTGTGTACAAATATTGGGTGCACGTTTGGCGTGTTAGCCGACTGTGCACCGGCACCAAAGGAATCATCCGTTGTTTAAATTTCTCGAATTTAAATTTATAAAATTAAGATGGTACTCGGGAATATTAGGCATCTGGGGAATTTATGGGGATATATTAATTTTCTAGGGGAAAACTCGATATCAAGCCTGTGCTCTGAAAAGGGCAATGATAAGGACTACCTACCTAGATGGGTAGGTACTCAAATAAAATTATTCAATTTCTAAATTATTATTATTACTATAGCGTATTGGTTCATTACTAATGGGCTGCGACCCTAAATGTGTTTCGCCGCCTGAAACAGTAAAAAATAAAAATTATACTTGGATCTGCGGAACGATTCCTTAGTTGCATGGTAACCTACATATTTGTTGAAAAAATACTGTCATAATTATATATCAGGTGCGTTATATATCAGCAATATCCAAAAGTTACCAAAGGCTAGCGTAGCCTTTCTTGCATTAGTGCCATTCACTTCTACAAGTGAGTGTCGAGAATGACATATTTGCATCAGCGACAACTCAAAAGTGAATGAATTTAATGTTATTACGGAAAAATTACCATGCGAAGAATTTTCCACTAGAATGAAATATTTTTCCGGGATGAAGAGTAGCCAATGTCACTTCCCAGTCCTCCAACTATCCATGCAAAACAATCAGTCGATTTGTTGCTCCGTTGCAACGTTAATTAAAGGACAAACAAACAATACGCCGCGCCGCGCCGACCGGTTTCAGTACAAACCGTCCCTTCCTCTATTTTTCATATTAGTTAGGATTAGGATTTATTTACACACAACATGCGTTTTATTTAGGCAGTGCAATTTGGATAGGTTATAAAATTTAGAATCCCCAGCATCAGAAGAAATTCCCCCCCCCCCCCCCCCCGCTGTCGGGGTCGCGGTTATTAGGCTTTTGTTATCATTTTTAGAAAGATAATCTACGTCTTTGAGACGTAAAAGATACACAATTGCTGTATTTTTTATTTTGCAACGTAGCGCGTTTTCTACCGCAGTAGGCTCAGCTGCCGAGCAGAGCTTGCGCGGGGCGGCTCTGTCACCACGGTAAGTACAATAATTACGGAGAAATACATACACTATGCGTCCAAAAAACGTATGATTATCTTTTGTGTAACTTTCAGACTTGTTCACATAAATGTAATTTACCTAACGAACAAAAAAGTATTTAATTATTTGAGTATAATATACTAGCTGGTCCCCGGAATGCGTTGCAATACCACTCAAAGAAATAATTTGATTCTCCTTGCATGTCCTTTCCCGCGCGTCTCCGTTTCCTTCCACCTTCCCCCTCCCTTCCCTATCCCTCGTCTCGTCCCTCTCCGCGAACCCCTCCCCCTCCCCTGAAACCTCCCCCTTTCCCCTTCCTCTACCTTTTCTCCCTGCCGCTAAAATATATGAAAAACACACATTTTCATTTATACAAATTTCATAACGCCAGATCTTACCATTATATTTAGCCTATATGTTATTCTGATGTATGAGCTATATTATTGTAAAGTTTCATTAAAATCAATTCAGTAGTTTTTGCCTGAAAATGTCAAACACATATACACCCATACAAACTTTCGCGTTTATAATATTAAGATTGAAAATTAAAAAAATGTATTTTGATTATTTGACTGATACGCATTTAAACTTTCATAGCATATAAAAAATTACGCTTTAGACATAAAATGAAACATTGTTTTTCATTTTAAAAAATACTTAATATTTTGTAGTTGGTTTACAGAATTTTGTTTTTTTTTTTATTACAATATATTTTTTATAATTATTTTGGTTTTATTTAAAGTAAAAAAACCTTAAAGTAATTATTCAACTACGTTTAAACTGTGTACACAATATGTCAAATATATCTCAAATATACATTTTTAAACTCCAGAACGTCTATAAGACGATATAAATAAATATAAATGAATATAAATAAAAAAATAAGATTATCTATCTAGGGTTAAGATTGAAAGATTACGGTATCTACTTTTTAGTTTATAAATAATAATATTCACATCATAATTATGTGTGTTTTTGTTTTAAATATCCCGCTCTGTCCGTATATTGTTGTTATATGTATAGATAAATAATATCTAAATATTATAATGAGTGCAATGATTATATTATTTACTTTTTAATAGACACTGGGTTTTCTAAGATTATTCACGCCGAGATTAATGATGTTTTCTTCCCTTTTTACCCCCACTAGACATAGGCACCAGAACCAGCCCCAAGGACGAGACGCAGACCTTAAGATAATAAAATACTTACATTCAGTAAAAATAAATGTAAAATTTTGAGAAAAAGTTCAAAACTTATGTTCCCCATTACTTTGCAACTTGCGTGAGGTTTTTTTTTATCCAGAAAAGACTTTTTCCTCACGATGACACTAATTGTAACTTAAATTCAGTCAAATAAATACGACCTTCAGAAGGTAATAGTAAAAAGGCCAAATAAGCCGTAGTTTAGTAGCTAGAAACATGAAAGGGTATTGCAAAGCCTTAGCTAGTTAGAGGATTACGAAAGAATCCGTAGAATCAAAAAAAAAAAGATTATTCACACGTGAGGACACGAATGAGAACAATACAATTATAAAAAAAACTCAGTTTAAATATTAGTACACAGTTCAAAAACTATTATTTTGTGATCATAACACTATTTATTTGAAGACGACTCATCTCTACATATTATAAATTAAAGTACTCTGCCGCGTCTGTCTATCTGTTTGCGATAAACTCAAAAATTACTAAACGGATTTTCATGCGGTTTTCATCAATAGAGTGATTCATGAGGAAGGTTTAGGTATATAATTTGTCAATGTTTTGTGTTAATTGGTTGAAATATATAATATATAAAGGCGAATGTCGGTATGTGGTGGACGAGCAGGCTGTCAAGCGGGTGGTGTGGATTTGATTTGTATGCAAAATAACAGATGGCGGTGTGAGTAAATTTATCGAAAAAAAACGTAAAGTAGAAAGTTGTAAAGGTAGGGTAACCATACAGTAGATGGCGTTGTGTTTCGTTAGCCACAGCAACGCGTAGCCGGGTCAGCTAGTAGCAATATACTTCATTGCATTAAGAAAGTACCGTAGTACTTTTAAAAGTATATTTTATATTCGTAATTTAGATTGCAAAAAGCAAATAATTATTACGCAGATGAAAACTGATAGATAGGTGTATCGGACGTAATTTTGTGCTAAATTTATGTAATAAAATTAATGTACAATAAATTAATTCGCGGGGTCAAGCGGTCCCTATATGACCCCCCCCCCCCCTATCCTCCCATCACTCAGTGTTTATACCTACACACTTCTTATTTTGTTACTTTGCATAAGATTGTGATTTGTGCAAAGCCTTCATAATCTGTGGTACATACCTACAACCCTTTGACCTTTGCGCAAATTCAATCTTATGCAAAGCCATTCCTATTTCTCTCTATTTACCCAATTTGTGCAAAACTTTGTATTTTTATCCTGCACAAATTGGCTCTATGTAACTTCTTCGTATTATGTGCAAACTCGCAATATTTGAAAATAAATATCAAGGGAGCGTAGCGAGTAAGGGATATGTTACGAGATGACAAAAGGATGACCGCCGTCACGTTCATTCTCTTTGCCCGGCCGATTCCAGGATCTCAGTTCCTGGAATTACGGGGAGACAAAGGGCAGGACCCGCTTTCTCCCCTTTAAATAGAGCCATAATAGCTTTGGGCCGGTAGAATCCCAGCATCTGTCATCTCGCACACATCTTCGCCTGCCCTGCGCTCTCCGATCTAACTGCAAATTGGACTTTCTCTTCTCGCCCTGGCCGACTTGTTCACCCTTGAAGATTTAAGCATATTTACAATTGCTCGAAAGCCCCTTTTAAAAGGTGCAGGTTACCCCTCTACTTCCCTCTACCTCCCTACCTCCCCTCGCCTGCGCATACAATTAGTCGAACGCCTTTTTCAAGGCGAAGGTTTCACCTCTACTCCCCTCTATCTCCCTTCTACCCCTCGCCTTCGATCCATTTATCCCTTTCCCTACATTTTCTCCCATATTTCCCTCGCATTCTCCCCACTTATCCCTTCCTCCCTAGGCGTCGAAACGGCCAGCCGGTCCCACTTCCCACTACATCGTTTGTGCGGCGAGCGATTACAGTGCCCGTCCCGTACATGGTCCTTCGAGCCGGATGATCGTCTTCACGCCTTCACACCTCCTAGCTCCCGAGATGACGTCTCTCGCTGCCAGCCCTGCGGCGCCTCACCCTGCTGGTTTTGCCAGCCCTGTTGGCAGGGCTGCCCCTGTCAGCTATGCTGCCAGCCCTGCCAGCCCCTATGCTGCCAGCTCTGCCGACCCACACCCTGTCGGCCCTGGCAGCACCCTGTCCTCTGATGCCAAAGAGGACTACTCTGCCATGGTGAGGCAACTACGGAGGGAGAACCGAGCGATGAGCAGACAACTCGATGCACTGCTCGCATCCATCCCCACCGCAACGCAGTACCTCCCTGGTGCGCCCCCTGGCGCCTACCCTGGTGCCCATGCTGGTGCGCCCCCTGGCGCCTACCCTGGTGCGCCCCCTGGTGCCCATGCTGCTGCGCCCCCTGGTGCCTACCCTGGTGCGCCCCCTGGCGCCTACCCTGGTGCCCATGCTGGTGCGCCCCCTGGCGCCTACCCTGGTGCGCCCCCTGGTGCCCATGCTGGTGCGCCCCCTGGTGCCTACCCTGGTGCGCCCCCTGGCGCCTACCCTGGTGCCCATGCTGGTGCGCCCCCTGGCGCCTACCCTGGTGCGCCCCCTGGTGCCCATGCTGGTGCGCCCCCTGGTGCCTACCCTGGTGCGCCCCCTGGCGCCTACCCTGGTGCCCATGCTGCTGCGCCCCCTGGTGCCCATGCTGGTGCGCCCCCTGGTGCCTACCCTGGTGCGCCCCCTGGCGCCTACCCTGGTGCCCATGCTGCTGCGCCCCCTGGTGCCCATGCTGGTGCGCCCCCTGGCGCCTACCCTGCTGCGCCCCCTGGTGCCCATGCTGGTGCGCCCCCTGGTGCCTACCCTGGTGCGCCCCCTGGCGCCTACCCTGGTGCCCATGCTGCTGCGCCCCCTGGTGCCCATGCTGCTGCGCCCCCTGGTGCCCATGCTGGTGCGCCCCCTGGCGCCTACCCTGGTGCGCCCCCTGGTGCGCCCCCTGGTGCCTACCCTGGTGCGCCCCCTGGCGCCTACCCTGGTGCCCATGTTGCTGCATATCCTGGTGCGCATACTGGCGCGCATCCTGGCGCGCTTCCTGATGCCTCTCCTGATGCCCAGCCTGGCGTGCACACTGACGCCCCTGGCGCGCATCCTGGCGCGCATTCTGGCGCGCTTCCTGATGCCCCTTCTGGTGCCCAGCCTGGCGTGCACACTGACGCCCCTGGTGCCCCTCCTGGCGTGCATCCCGGCGCGCATCCCGGCGCGCTCCCTGGTGCGCATCCCGGCGCGCATCCCGGCGCGCTTCCTGATGCCCCTTCTGGTGCCCAGCCTGGCGTGCACACTGACGCCCCTGGTGCCCCTCCTGGCGTGCATCCCGGCGCGCATCCTGGCGCGCAACCTGGCGCGCCCCTTGCTGCGCAAACTGGCGCGCATCCCGGCGCGCATCCCGGCGCGCTTCCTGATGCCCCTTCTGGTGCCCAGCCTGGCGTGCACACTGACGCCCCTGGTGCCCCTCCTGGCGTGCATCCCGGCGCGCATCCTGGCGCGCAACCTGGCGCGCCCCTTGCTGCGCAAACTGGCGCGCATCTTGGCACGCATCCTGGCGCGCTTCGTAATGCCCCTTCTGGTGCCCAGCCTGGCGTGCACACTGACGCCCCTGGTGTCCCTTTTGGCGTGCATCCCGACGCGCTCCCTGGCGCGCATCCCAACGCGCCCACTGGCGCGCATCTTGGCGCGCATCCTGGCGCGCTTCCACATGCCCCTTCTGGTGCCCAGCCTGGCGTGCACACTGACGCCCCTGGTGTCCCTTTTGGCGTGCATCCCGACGCGCTCCCTGGCGCGCATCCCAACGCGCCCACTGGCGCGCATCCTGGGGCGCATCCTGGCGCGCATTCTGGCGCGCTTCCTGATGCCCCTTCTGGTGTCCAACCTGGCGTGCACACTGACGCCCCTGGTGCCCCTCTTGGCGTGCATCCCGACGTGCTCCCTGGCGCGCATCCCAACGCGCCCACTGGCGCGCATCTTGGCGCGCATCCTGGCGCGCTTCCTGATGTCCCTCCTGATGTCCCTCCTGGTGCCCAGCCTAGCGTGCACACTGACGCCCCTGGTGCCCCTTTTGGCGTGCATCCCGACGCGCTCCCTGGCGCGCATCCCAACGCGCCCACTGGCGCGCATCTTGGCGCACTTCCTGGCGCGCTTCCTGATGTCCCTCCTGGTGCCCAGCCTGGCATGCACACTGACGCCCCTGGTGCCCCTCCTGGTGTGAATCCCGGCGCGCTCCCTGGTGCGCATCCCGGCGCGCATCCTGGCGCGCTTCCTGATGCCCTTCCTGGTGTCCAGCCTGGCGTGCACACTGACGCCCCTGGTGCCCCTCCTGGCGTGCATCCCGGCGCGCTTCCTGGCGCGCATCCTGACGCGCATCTTGGCGCGCATCCTGTCGCGCTTCCTGATGCCCCTCCTGGTGCCCAGCCTGATGTATTTCCTCGTGCGCTCCCTGATGCGCACCCTGACGCTCACTCTGGTGCCCAACACGCGCACCAGCCTGACGTCTACCCTGCGACGCAACCTGTGGCGCCGCCTGACGCCCACCCTACGGCGCAACCTACAGTGCTGCCTGGCGCCTACCCTGCAGTGCAATCTGCAGTGCCGTCTGACGTCTGTCACGAAAAACGTGTCACCGCATCGCCTGGCCCTAGAACGCCCGGTCGAAATGACAGAGAGAGCCTTGCCCGTACACCCGGTCGAAATGACGGAGGGAGTCTTGCCCGTACGCCCGGCAAAATTACGGGGGAAGCCTTGCCCACGTGCCCGACCGAAAAGACATCGGCCGCCGGACGGTGGTGCGTGGCCCTTTACCCCTCGCACCCCCCGCACTCCCCGCACCCCTCGCAGTCACTGGCACCATTCCCGCCTATTCGGCGGCGCATGGGCCCAAACGGACGGACGACGGCCGCTGCATGATACAGCGCGGCCCTTCCTCCACCGCTGCGGATGAGCAGCTTTCCGTGCCGATATGGCCTCCCTCAGACAACGGAGTCCACACGGAGACAATGAACGCCAGCCGCAACCTTGAGTGCAGACGCAGCGCTACATATAGCTCGGAACCTCTGCCACCCTCGGGCGACCATTCTACAAAATACACGTCCTGACAGCTGGGCGCAGCCGTGACTGCACCGGAGGGAGAATGTATCGGACGTAATTTTGTGCTAAATTTATGTAATAAAATTAATGTACAATAAATTAATTCGCGGGGTCAAGCGGTCCCTATATGACCCCCCCCCCCCCCTATCCTCCCATCACTCAGTGTTTATACCTACACACTTCTTATTTTGTTACTTTGCATAAGATTGTGATTTGTGCAAAGCCTTCATAATCTGTGGTACATACCTACAACCCTTTGACCTTTGCGCAAATTCAATCTTATGCAAAGCCATTCCTATTTCTCTCTATTTACCCAATTTGTGCAAAACTTTGTATTTTTATCCTGCACAAATTGGCTCTATGTAACTTCTTCGTATTATGTGCAAACTCGCAATATTTGAAAATAAATATCAAGGGAGCGTAGCGAGTAAGGGATATGTTACGAGATGACAAAAGGATGACCGCCGTCACGTTCATTCTCTTTGCCCGGCCGATTCCAGGATCTCAGTTCCTGGAATTACGGGGAGACAAAGGGCAGGACCCGCTTTCTCCCCTTTAAATAGAGCCATAATAGCTTTGGGCCGGTAGAATCCCAGCATCTGTCATCTCGCACACATCTTCGCCTGCCCTGCGCTCTCCGATCTAACTGCAAATTGGACTTTCTCTTCTCGCCCTGGCCGACTTGTTCACCCTTGAAGATTTAAGCATATTTACAATTGCTCGAAAGCCCCTTTTAAAAGGTGCAGGTTACCCCTCTACTTCCCTCTACCTCCCTACCTCCCCTCGCCTGCGCATACAATTAGTCGAACGCCTTTTTCAAGGCGAAGGTTTCACCTCTACTCCCCTCTATCTCCCTTCTACCCCTCGCCTTCGATCCATTTATCCCTTTCCCTACATTTTCTCCCATATTTCCCTCGCATTCTCCCCACTTATCCCTTCCTCCCTAGGCGTCGAAACGGCCAGCCGGTCCCACTTCCCACTACATCGTTTGTGCGGCGAGCGATTACAGTGCCCGTCCCGTACAATAGGTGAGATTTCCTATGGTTTTTTTCTACAAAAACATAAAACAATGGTAGGTGTTGGACTGTTGCGGGCGGATTAAGAGGTTGGGCGGTTATTCGACGGAGTGACCAGTGACAACATGCATAAGATTTTTTTTTTGTTTTTTCAAAAAATTTTTTTTTCAAAAGTCGTCGAAATGGTAACCGGAGACAAAAATTTCATTTACATTTTTTACTCTAAATTATGTCAGAAATCACTGGTCAAAGTAATTAAGTAAAATACGTCCCTTAAGCCTCGATGACACACGGCGAGTTCACAAGCTGGGAAATTCACTATCTGTTAGTAAACTCGCTCAGTGTCATCGTTTTACTTGCTAACTAGCAAATTGTTGACAATCCACGGAAAAAGTTGAAAGGTCCTCAATTTTATACGCTACAAGCCGACTCGTGATTGGTTTATTTGTGTTTCCAATATGGCTGCCAAAAAACAGCTAATTTCGACTGTCAACTGTCTGAAGGATTAGTTCACGTTATTTCCGCTACTGGCGCTAGCAGCTACGTGCGAGTCCAGTTTCCTACAAAAATGTCGCGAGCTACTGAGCGAGTGGAGTGTGGACAGTTCTGTGTGTCATCATGACAATCTCACTCGCCGAGTCCCCCGCTTTTAAACTTAGTAGATAGTAGCTTGTAAACTCGCCGTGTGTAATTGAGGCTTAATCAATTGATCATTTTGATTGTTTGATGAAGTTTATGGCAGAGTTTCTCAACATAGGGCGCCCACCCAACTGGAAGGCAATTAAAATAAGGCAATGCGAAAACCGTTAATCATATTTGTTAAAAAATCACATTAGTCGAAAGTTTTTTTTTTTAATATTGTAATATTAACTTTCCGGAAAATGGAGGACTGAGGTGGGAGGACATGGCAACATTTTTCACTCGTTTCGGGTTTTCCATTAGTCGTGCATCGTTGCAAGATTTTTATTGATTTGTAAATGGATTAAAAAGTTATTTTTCTACAGTGTTTAACCGTTGAATTATTAGAACAGCTTGGAATTGATTAATCAAAGTTAAAATTTCGTGTATTTAAGGGTGCATTTACTGGTAATTGACTGAGAGTAGCGAAGTGAAGTCCTGTTTTAACTCGACAATTGGAAATTTATACTATTTGTATTTTTTTTGTTTCATTCCGGTTTCGATTCAGGACGATAGCTGTTTTAATGGTTCAGTAAAGATACTTCTTTAAAATGTGAAATTAATTAAGAACTACGGTATTTCAGTATCAAATTACAATTGTTTTGATTTCAGAGGAAATTTAGTTTTGATTTAAAATAAGAGAAACTTAGCAACATACATTTTTAGATGCGAGGTCTACTGTTCACAGAACTACTAATCTAATAATGTGTGCAGGAGTACCTAGAGCCCCGCAGAAAAGAGGTGCCAAAAAATAGAAAATTTCAGAGTTTAAATTTAATATTCTCCTGATTATTCTAATTAATGAAATGCATGGTGATCTGTCCCTTACAAACGTGCAACTTTCACTAGATATTTGACTGAACTCATTTCCGATTGATGGTAAGAACTTTTTCTTCTTTGGTGGGGGAGGGGGGAGCGTTGAAGTCGGGCATGGCCCAAATAAGTTTGAGAAACACTTGTTTATGGCATAATAATATCACATGCTTTGTGAATTCTAATGAATGAATAATTAATCATTAGTTTCATGCAGATTGATTTGCTGAATAATGAAGATGAGGAGATAATATAGGCATTTGAGAACAGGCATAATTGTCGTTGGTAGATAATGATTATGAATTCAACAACCCTGCCTTTCAGGCCATCTTTTATATATTATAATTTATGAAAATCTATGTTATTATGTGTGAACTTACGGCCACGTTCCTGACCTGGTCCTATGGCGGTGGTGAATAGCGTGTCGCAAGGGGTGCGATAGGGAGGCCCTGCCCTCCGCCCCCAGGTGCCTGGGCCTTAACCGATTTTCCCCCGAACCCCACTCCATTCTGGCTGACATTTTTTTAAAATTTTTGTAGTTGTAACCTAAAACTTGCAACTTTACTATAACCGGCGACTCGACAGAGGGCACTCTACCCTCACTGCCTACCACTGCGGAGGGTACTTACACGTTAAAGAATGCGCGACTATTAAATCCGATATCAAACAATATCGTGCAGAGACCTCACATTCAGAGCACATACCACATCTATATTCATTCATTTAAAACACATAACATGATTCACCTCCGTGTGCAAAGAGGTCAAATGTCATTTTAATATCATCTCTATTATGCGGTGTCAACAATTTTAGTTTGTGGTTAAAATGAACACTGAAAAACATGTCGCTACAGGCATAGTTTTTTTTTTTTTTATAATTTAGGTCAAAAATAAGATAGGCCCTGAGGGAAAATAATTTCCCTGAGGGCCTATGTCATCTGAGATGCTGTGTGGAGGGTCTTTTTGAGGCGAGGAAGGAATGAAAATTAAGATACCCATTTTGTAAATAGAAGAAAACAGAGAGGCCGGCAAATCGTTCCACAGGCGAGCTGTTGAATACAAGAACGAGTCGAAGAAGCGACCCATTCTCATGTGACAAATATCAACCGTGTACACATGTTGGGCCCGCGTTTGGCGTGTTTCCCGACTATGCATTGGTGCCGAAGTCAGTTAGTTCCTGGGAGCATCTTCCATTGAAATACCGGTAGAACAAGGATAGCATTCCCACCAGACGCCTGTGCTCTAAAGGTTGCAATCCGTTTGTTAAGAGAATCTATCAAACGGACCGCCCGTTTCTGCAGAGTCGAGTTATTTTCAGGTATTTAAAGGTTCCAGACCAGAGGTGGCTGCCAAATTCAAAGGTGGGGCTCACTTGTGAATTGTACAGGTTTAGCAGTTGTGTAGTATTAAAGTATCTATGGTCCCTGTACAATTCGCCCAGTTTAACAGATGCTGCGGCAAATAATTACAATAAACTATGTTTTCAGTCGTGTTTATCTTGTTAATATTTTAGAAAATTTCAAGTAAGCAGGTGTTCTACTAACAGGTAATTTTATTACTTATTTCGCGCCTATGATAAGTCCCAGGGGAAAATGTTATTTTACTGAACTATTGAATTTAATAATAATTTAAAAATATACCGGTTACTACCAATTTTCTTCATAAAAAACCATGGAAAATAATTATGTAGCCAGTAAAGTGTATATTCTTACAATTCACAATAGAACAATATTCGAAATAATATAGAACAGTGGTTTTCAACCTGTGGTACGCGTACCCCTGGGGGGTACGCAATAACGTGACACGCACGTAGAATCACTGGTTAAAACTGCCTGAAGTCGTGTTACACTCTGTATAAAATTGCGTAAATTGTGTTTGTGTGACTTGATTGTTAAAATCATGTACATAATAAATAAATTATTAAATATTACAAATGAAACACCACTTTCATTACACGTGTACAAAATATAGATAGAGGGTACGTTGAACAACAAATTTGTAGTAAGAGTCAAGGGGTACGCCGCTCGAAAAGGTTGAAGACCACTGATATAGAAAATAGCCTAAAAGAGTTTCCATTGCAGTCAAAAGATGGCAGTCTCTGTCTCCAATAAATATTTTTCTTTTGTTGCACAATCATCACCTAGTGAGGCAACGATTCTACCGTGAAAAATGATTATGTATTCTATGAAAAATCAAACGAAGTTTTCTTTTACATTAGATAGTTCATATAAATATTAGGATCTACTTGGGATAGGATTACATATAACACACAATGCAAATCTATGAAATATAGGCCACTACTTAACAGCTTAACAGTCTAACTAAATAATGTCAAAGCCCTTTAGGGCGTGTAGTGTAATAAGTAAATAACTGTGGAATATCAAACTTTTTTCCTTTCTTATCGGTAGTTACCTAGACCCCTAGCACGGTTCATCGATAAGGATTGTATTGATAACCGCCGGTAACTTCTCATCGTTCTCTAGCTAAAGTACAAACCACAGTTGACGTCGAATATATAAAGAACACTTAGTCGTTGTGAACGTGAACTGTTATTTATTCGTTGGTGATCTGCAGTCATGCTAGGGAACGATGAGAAGTTACCGAAAGTTATCGATACAATCCTTATCTACCAACCGTGCTAGGGCTCCTAGCACCTACCTATATAACACTATAGTAAAATATTACATTAAAGATTTAATGCACTTATTCTGTTGGTATCTCTACTTATAATATCTCTCGTTTGATTTACAAGTCCGAATTTTACAGTTAGTATCTCAGAAAAATAATATACTAAAAGGTTAGTGTTTACACTCCACCCTCCGCCTGTTGAACAATAAAATAATATTATCTAAAATAAAATTTCCATTTTTAAATATCGCGCCGTTTTCTGTGGCGCTGCGAGCGCTTACAACTCTCAACCAATCCAAGTAGGAACCGAACAGCGCGTATTTTAAAATGTGCGACTCAACATTACCATGATCAATCGAAGTATGCGAGATCAGGATCTTTCAATTAATCATGGACCATAACATCATTTTCTGTCATGGCGTCCATGACAAGAGAGAAAAAACAGTAGGAATATCTTATAATATTATTTATTTTACAAATACATTTTATGCATTGTTATCACTTATCACCGTAGTTTGATGTTTGTTATTCGATTAATGAATCGGTAAACCAATAAAACCTAAATAACTCACACCAAACCACAAAACACGTGGACAACAAACTTGACTACTTACGATGACCTACTGTAGAAACAAAGATAAGGCTATAGTGAAAAATCAAGTATGCGGTCATGACACAAGAATTTACTAACCGTAACCTAGATCAATTGAGTTCGTCCGTTTTGTATTATTATTCATTAAATTTTGAAGGTAATGAATATTAAGGATGTATGAATATGTAGTAATATAAGATAGGTCGGTACGTACTTAATTTTATAATACAAGTATGATATTAGCAATCGTTACGAGATTTACATCAAATTATAATAGTGTTTAAAATCCCATTGATGTCACATTCACTAACAAGCACTGCATTCAATAACCGAGTAATCTCACTTGGATATTTTTAAATATGTTGTTATTGTTTGTTTCACTTCAGAAAACGGTAGGTACTACTAATAAACGAATTGTGACTCACTCGACATTGTCAAACAGATGTTTATTTTATCACCAGGCTCCAACCACTATAACATCACTATTTAATATTTCAGAAATAATTTTTAGAAATTTTTAGAAAGTGATTTTTTCGCAAGAACCGCCTCGAACGCCACCTATCCTCGAGCCGAGTTGATAAAAACTGATTGCCGTGAAGGCAGTCACATTAAACCCCGCAATTTTGGTGGGAAAAGTTGTCGAGTACGTTTCATGCGGACCAACATTCATTTTCATTCGCATTCACGGAGGCGCGATTCTTGGGTCTATTGAAACGTGGGTTTAATATTGAAAACGTGATCTACGGAGAATATTAGGGTTCGTTGAGAGGGGCAGTTAAAAAAGGTCTAAAAAAGACAAAAGAATACGCTCATCACGTCTTAATAAAGTAAAGTGAAATGAATATTAATATTGCTTAATTTTTGTTATTTTGGTATTGTAATCATTTTTATCACGCGAAAATTCACAAATTTCGGTAGTTCGGAAAGTGGATGAAAATTGAAGATGAAACTAAGAGATTCCATTACATTCAGATCTACATTAAATTGGATGATATGATTTATTTTTATTTTTTATAAAGTACCTATATAATATTATCATCTTGCACCCCCATTAATTACGTGAGCACAAACGGGAGGGGGGAAGGGGGGTCCAGCAAAATCTCACGTTACTTGGAAAAAATATACGAATTGGCCCAAATTTATCTCACAGTAGGGGGGGGGGGGTCTAGATTGGAAGAAAAACTGCTCATGTAATTAATGGATGCCCCCTACGTCTATTATTTAGTATTATTATTGAATTGAAACTATATCATGAATAAAAATATATTATGAATACCTCTACCTACCTCTTTACTTCTTAATAAATATATTAAGAAGTAAAGAGGTAGCAGCACGGTATTTAAATACAAAATAATTGCTTTTTTAACTTGCTAAACAAAAAGCTTTTAATCGAATTATTAATTCCGTGACAGATGACCACCCCATAAGTAAAAAAAAAAATGGGGGCTCTAGAAAAAAAAAATCTTAAAGTGGGCAGGGACAAAATAAGGTTGAGAACCTATGCTCTACTTTCTTGAATTTTATAAATTTTTATTTATTACTGCATTCCAGCTTTTATGCACTACACGCCACCGCCTCCCCCGTTACTGAGCAGGTGTTTCTGATTACCTAAATAGGAGTACTGGCTGGGGTTATACAATCATACATATAGTATCGTATACATATATATATATATATGAGATAAAGCCGCGGATGGAAGGGTAACTACTCGCGTGCTTGTAGCTCAGTATACACAAAACACATGCTAGATACAGGCATGCTAGCTACTCACATTTCTAGTTTACTAGCTACTCACTTTAGGAAGAAATAATAACTGCAATTTTCTTTCTGTAAAGCCACGAACCTGTTGTCTACAGGCACCCGTAGCTGCGATAGTGCATAATAAAGTTCAGAGTCTTTTCATCACTCGACCGAGTAATTTTGATCGCGAAAATATCAACTTGCAAAAATGCAACAAAACATCGCGTTTTGACTTGGCTAAAGTTCTGGGAAGGAAAAAAGTATGAGGGGTGGGTAGGAATATGGGGGTCAGTGTCCGGGAGTGACAGATCCATCCCTCCAATTGCGGTGCAAACCGATGGGTTGAAAGAGTCCGGTTGGAGAAGTCAAAAGGTTTCCCTCAACTAGACTCTCGTGATCCGGCCCGCGCCCCGGGCGCCACTTTTAAGGGGGGCGGCAATTTTTCACAATAAATAATAGTATTAACTTGTAAAAATTTAAACCATTTCATTTCATATTTTTGTCGCACCTACGATTCGTACGGATTGAAATGAACACGGAATTTTTCATTACTTATTCTGTGACGAAACCGGGGAATCCCCTTTCTTTAAATGAATACATAATAATGTCATCTTGATCATTGTAGTGACTGGCAAGACCGTATGTAGTGAATTGCAAGAATTCCTTGAATTTGGTTTGAATTCAGAATGTAAAATTCCAATTGCGGATTCATCTGCTGACACAATTCGAAGGAAAACATTATCTTATTAGAAGTGCAGTTATAAAATTCTATTTGCAGACTCTGTATGTGCTACCAGAATCAAAGAAAAACGATTTTCATGTTCTACATATAGACTTAATTTAAACCAATTTTGTGTTGAGAATGTAAATTTTCAGTTGTGGATTCATCTGCTGACACATTTCAAAAGAGAATCCATTTTCATTTTCTGAGTGTAGTTTAAATTCGCCGCATACAGATATAATTTAAACCAGGTTTGTGTTCAGAATGTAAAATTTCTGTTGTGGTTTTATTTGCTGACACATTTCAAAGGAAAACATTCTCTTATTCGAAGTGCAGTTATAATATTCTAGTTGCAGACTATGTATGTGCTGCCAGAATCAAAACCATTTTCATGATCTGAGTGCAATTTTAATTCGCCAGGGACAGATTTAATTTAAACCAGTTTTGGGTTCAGAATTTAAAATTCCAATTGCATTCATTTCTAAGGAAAACATTATCTTATTCGATGTGCAGTTATAAAATCCTTGTTGCAGACTATGTATTTGATGCCAGAATCAAAGAAAAAACATTTTAATGTTCTGTGTGTAGTTTTAATTCACCGCATACAAATTGGTTTTGTGTTCAGAATACAACGATAAATTAAATAACGAGTTTCAAATTCATCGTGTACCAAGGGAAGCTTTACATTTGAGTTGCATACCAAATGCTGCAAAATCCTGAGTAATTAATTGTTCCGTGTTTTACTATTATTTGGAGACTCTAACGCAGAATCAATCGTAAGTTAAAACCTGCCACTAAACACGATGTAAACGTTGGAGATACGAAATCCTTTTACATGGATACTATTCTCGATTTCCGGTAGATAGTAGAATTTATAAACATGATTTTCGTTGGAAGACTACTCGTCAAATATTTAAAAAAATCGGCACGTACGTAAGTAATTCCTAATAAAATTCCACCTACCCCCCTCCCCCCCATCCCCGTCGGCAAATTTTCCAAATAAGGGGGCGGCGAAATTATACTCCGCCCCGGGCGGCCGACACCCCCGCTACGCCACTGGGTAAATCAAATACGCATATTATGTAATTAATTATTGTATAAAAAAATTGTAATTTATGTATCTTTTTGTAAATAAAAAAAAAATAATAATAATAAAACATTAGGTATACGCCATTGGCATGCTGAAGACCGCTACTGGTATGCTTTTGAAAGAGTTACTGGCATCACAAATCACAACAACTTAAATCGAACTACTGGTTAGCATCATAAAATCAATTCGGGGACATATTATTTTTATGTCACAGCAGACGTCAAGTGGATGCAGCTGACGGTAGACAGCTGATGACGAGCATCACAAGTCTGCCACTGATCAGAATTCAAATAAAAATATGGACTTCGGTTCCATAATAATACCCATGAGTAAATGAAAGGATAATAATACCGCCATCTTTATTTACATTATAATGATAGCGTTACGCAAATTACACACAAACCGGGTCCATCCTTGTAGCTCAGACACAAAAAATCTACACTGTTCGTATACACAACAAAAAAATCTATGGCTTGGTTTTAAAAGGACCAATGTTCTCAAATTTCACCAGGCATATGTAGAATTTAATCCTTTTAGCAAGTTTTAATTATATACTGTCACTTTGGCTCCCGAAAAACGAAAAATTCTTTCTTGAAATTATAAGGTTCTTTTAGAATTCTCCTCATTGGAAGATAACTTATTTGAGGCGAAATGGCAAAAAAATATATACCTACCTATTGAAAAACTGACACTGTCCTTTTGGAAGCGTCACATAAATATCTATTATGCATGCCGAAATTATAAGCAGAAATACAATATGGTAAGGACAGTATTTCTTTTTGTTTAGAATTAGCTTCCCGAGTGAAATATTCAAGAATCTTCCGTATTTTATGTAATACAAAATGTGTTATTTTGTAGGTAGTGTATTGTAGGTGCGTAGCTAGGGGGAGGGGGGGGGGGGGGGGTGCCTACCATAAAATACCTGTGCCCTTCCTTAAGAGGGCATTACCAGCGGCCGAAAATTCAAATTTCATCAAAAGACGGCCTCGCGATCGGAAGTTTTTTAGAACGAGATAGAAATACCACATTCGCTCCGCCGCAAGCAGCATATCCCACTCAACTGGCGGTATCTATAGGATGGTTCAGACGACATCGATATTGAATTCTCGGTTCCAGCTTTTTCCGAATAAGTAGTAATTTGTAATTTGTTTACCGAAGTGCATAAACATAAATAGATACAAGTGAAATGCGTAAAAATAGTGGGTATAAAATAGGTACTTACGTAATATACAAATTTCTTGATTTTTGAAATGTTTTTATGAGTATTCTGTTGTTGTTTTTTAATTGTATTTCTACTGAGTGATATTCAGTTTGATTGTAAGAAATATCTCATTTTTACATATTTATTCTTCTCACAATAGGTATTATCAGTAATTTGGGAGGCGGGTATGGGTACTACCGCCCGGGAACCAGGGAGATTATTGTTGGTAATCTAAATTAAATTGAATTTCAAAAACCTCACCCCATGTACCTGGGTTCATTTATTTGTCCGGATCTTGGCGGCGGATGCACCTGCCCACCAACTGCATGGCAGGCCGGATCAGGAGAGACTGGTTGGACCTGGGAGATCTTTTACCTACCCAGCAGCACTCTCCGAAACATCTCCTTACAGTGGGAGGGATAGATTTTTTCATGTCCGTCACTCTTGGACTGACCCCCAGATTCCTACATGCCCCTGATACCTTTTTTCTTCCCAGAATCCCGAACCCAATTTGGGAAACGGAACTCAATTTGGACCCCTAGATTCCTACCACTCCTGGTACCTTTTTCCTTCCCAGAATCCAGAACCCAATTTGGGAGGCGGGTATGGGTACCGCCGCCCAGGAAACCATTTATTGGATAACCAACACCTCTGCCATAGGTCACCCCAAGGGGTTCGTTTCGTTTGGTGTCTTACTTGCCCGGGTTCAAGGGATAAGTTTTGTTTGAATCTTGGCGGCGGATGCGTCTGCCCACCAACTGTGTGGCAGGCCGGATCGGAAGAGACTGGTTAGGGAGATCTTTTGACCTCTCCTGCAGGATTCTCGGAAGCCTTGCACTGCAGTGGTGAGGATAGACTCATACATCCTCTTGGATACACCGATCCCAGATTCCTACCCACCCCTCATACCTTTTTTCCTTCCAAGAACTTCCTCTCCTTCCTTTTTCTAAAAAGACCTTCGACACAACATCCCCAAAGATGACATATTTATTCTTATTATGAAATATTTTCCTGTATGGAGCTAATGTCAAAAAAAGTAAAATGTATTTTTAACGTTTATATTTTTACCAAAATTATGTAATTCAACTATAAATAAAGATAACCAAAAAAACAGCAGCATTATAATAAAAAAATATGTAATATATAGCAACAAGCATATATTTTAGTATAGTCTACATAATATATATACAGAACTTGAAAATATAAAAACAGTAGGACTGTTAGTAGTTGTACAGTGAAAACAGACCGCAATACAATAATGTGAAGGTTGTCCAAGAATTAACTACCTTTGCTCGTTGTTTCTCAAAATATGGTGGCACTAGCGTTAGCTCAGACTTTCCCAAAAAACCGAGCGGTGATCCGGCTTGGTAGCTGCTTCAGTGCGATCTTTGCGTTCGTTTGAGAAAGACGCTCCGTTGTCGAATCCCGCCCCCTGCGAGGTGCGCTCAATTATTCGCTTTTTCAATTTAGAGGGAGTTAGCCCTGTTGAAGTTCATAAGCTTGCAATTTTAATCCCAGATGTCAGTAAGTCTACCACACAAATGATTTTGAGGGAAAAATGGAGTATGCAAATTAATGCTCGTTGCGCAAATGCGCTCGGATCTCTTCGAACTGTTTTTCCAACCAAGGCGAAACTTTTTTGGATTAAAAAATGGGTTCACCACCTAACCCTACCAAAAAGGCAATGAATGACATGAATTACACCTCTTTCTTCACCTGAAGCAACACATGGACGAAAAATCTTTGGAGACCGACCAGGATGCGGAGGGAGAGTTGATTGCATTTTTGACGGCGGAGTTGAACGATAAGGGAATGAAGACCTGGTTCCACGGCTCACCTAGTGCATTGATCTTAACAGGGACTATGTCTCTATGGCATTATTAATAGAATAAAACTGAAAATAATATAAAATATACTGAATATACAAATATATTAGAGACTTGGTCATTATAACAGAAATTATTAACAAAAACACGATTTGAATTACACAATCACAAATTAAAACCATAATTTTTACGGGAAATTCACGCGCATGGTGCATGCATATGTCTAGCCTCTCTTTCGCAGCCAGTTAAAGACATTTTTTATTAGTAATAGTTCAAAACAGAAATTGTACAGTATTTATTAAATGTGTTACTAAAACACTGTTTAACAGAAAGTAACTTCTAACCAGATAAAGTTTAAGTTCTTTTAACAGAAAGTAACTTCTAAAGAGCGTTTCAATTTTTTTTAAATATTGATTTGGATTCACCAGTCGTTCTTAATATAAAACACGATCCATAACCATTCAAAAACACAGTATCAAATTTCTTTATAATATATTTTTTGGACAAATTAGAGAGGCGTCAGAAATTTACATTTCGAATGAACGTCGTTAGTAAGCTCAAAAATCATCTGTCAAAAAATTAAATAAAGCGAGTACACATTTCTAATATATAATTATTACCGAAATTAGTGTGTTAAATTAATCTAAGGGTAAAAAATGAAACAACCTACCGGAGAGCTAAAGAAAAATAGAAAATGACAAATGAATGCTTGCTAAAAGCAAATAAAGATCTTATAAAAATAAAATGTGAATGGATGTGGGTAAACTTTCGAAATCACTGGAAAACGATAATAGGAATATTTGTCTCATTTTCCACGCTGATGTGCACCTTTAGTCCAGTCAAGGAAGGAGGTGTAGAGTGCGTGAGCAGGACCCTAAGCGATTCCTCCAGAAACTTGTTTAGGGTGCTTAGGGTCTGAACATATTAAAAGTACTGACGTCTAGGTGTGAGCTAGCGGGGGGAGGGGGAGAAGGTCCCAATGTTCGGATTCCGCTTATATCTCGAAAACGATGCGTCACAGAGAAATTTTTTCTTAAAATAAGTAAAAGCTTGTAAAATTATCTACAACTTTTTTTTTATACGTAATTCTCGAAATTTCAGCCGTTTTTAAGTTACACGCTCCACAAATGTAGACATTTTCGAAAAAATCATTTAACCTTACATTTTTCATCAAACATTCCTTCATATCGTCTAAAATATTCATCAAAGAAATACATTTATTTTAAGGAAGTTATAAAGAATTTAATTCCCTTTTAGAATATATATATATATATAAATATATATATACAAATGCAAATTAATCTCAAACCGGTCAACATTTACAGCAATTTTAAGTTTTTTCGTAAAATTTTGTCATGAGATAATTATAATTTTAATTATATAATACAATTAAAAAATTTTCAAGTGATATTATTTTTTTCTACTTTCTTTAAAAATTGGCTTTAAACTGTGGTCACACGTATTATTAGGCGAACGAACAAAATGTGTGTCAGTAATGAGATAAAAACAGCTTTGTCTGAAAATGATATTTTACGAAAAAACTTTAAATTGTTGTAAATATTTACTGGTTGGAGATTAATTTGCATCAAAATATATTTATATATATAATTATATTATAAAAGTAAATTAAATTCTTTACAACTTCTTTAATATAAATTTATTTTCTTTGTTGAATATTTTAGACGACATGAAGGAATGTTTGATGAAAAATGTGAGGTAAAATGTTTTTTTTTTCAAAAATATCTACGTTTGTAGAACGTGTAACTCAAAAACGGCTGGGATTTCGAAAATTACATAAAGAATAAAAGTTGGAGATGATTTTATGAGCTTTTACTTAATTTCAGAAAATTTTCCTCTGCAACGCACCGTTTTCGAGATATAAGCGGAAACCTGAAAATTGGGACCTCCCCCCACCCCTTAATTCACCACCTAGACGTCAGGACTTTTAGTATGTTTACACCCTAAGCACCCTTAACAATTTTTTGAAGGAATCGCTTAGGTTCCTGCTCACGCACCCTAAAACCTTTTGGATCATTCATTGACTGGACGAACTTGTCTTAAGCAAAGTAGATTCAGAATCAAATTGAATTTGAGGACGATTTACGCAGATTATTGTTTATAAATTAATATTTCGTAAAAAGTAAAATAAATAAGTTAAAAATAGAAGAAAAAGTATGGTAAAAAGCTTCTGTTCCCGTGGTGAAATTTGAGTCCTCAGTTTTCCGCTTCTACCACGAATTTCCTGACACCGTGTGTACAAGGTAATGTTGCATGTCTATAATTTGCGCAACGTTGGGTATTAATGCTAGTAAATTATTGTTCATAATTAGGTCACCGTAATGTACCACGGGTTTCCCGCCACCGTGTATATGTCGCAGGCAAACCGTAAAATCAGGCCGTTCTTGATGCGTCTGAGGCACTTCACGATCTGCTGCCAGGCACTTCACGAAGTAACTAGGCGAACCATGATCTGCCTGATTTTACGATCGACCGCCGACATATACAAGGCAATGAAGTATGCGTGTAACTCGCGCAACGCCGGCTATGCAAGTAAATTATTGTTTATAATTACCACGGTAATAACAATGAACCTGTCACCGTAATGTACCACGTATTTTTCGACACCTTGTATATGTCGCAGGCCAATCGTAAAAACAGGCAGATCACGATGCGCCTCAGGCATATCACGATCTGCCGCCATTTCACGATGCAGCAGATCATGATGTGGCTAGGCGCAACATGATCTGCCTGATTTTACGATCGGCCTACGACATACATATGCAAGGTAATGTTGCGAGCGTATAATTCGCACAACGCCGGGTATTAAAGTTAGTGAATTATTGTTTATAATTACGTCACCGGAATGTACCACGGGTTTCCCGCCACCGTGTATATAAGGCAATGTTGCTTGCGTGTATTAATGCTAGTAAATTATCGTTTATAACTACCATAATACGGGCATGTGCCTAGCGTGGTAGTCGAATCACCTGTAAAACTGTACACACATTATACATATAATGAATAAAGAAAGTTTAAAAAAAAAAAAAAAAATTACCGCGGTAATTACAATTGAATCGGTCACCGTAATGTACCACGTATTTCCCGACACCGTGTACCTATACACGGTAAGGCTGGGTAGTATTGCTAGTTTATAATTTCCGCGGTATAAACGGATAAATCGGTCACCGTAATATCCATGAATCACAATGTATTGAAGTATTACCCATTTTCATTGATCAAATATACTTTGTCGAAGCCCATTTACGCGTACATAATAATATATATATATAATAAAAATTTGAATTGCACATACTTTACAGTCATTATTTACTTTAGAATGTTGATTCTTTTCTCTAAAAATTAAACAACATGTTATAAAAAATACACAATAAATCTGACAGATTCGTTCCAACGACCCTGTAGCATATAAGGTATGTACAATGTAAATTGATAATTAAATATTACTAATCTTTGTTTTTTCTCGTTATATTTCTCCCAGTTATGTTTTTGGTGTGGTAATTTTGATTTTTTTATGAAAGTTCTCTTTTTATTGATTTTTCTCCCCATTTTAAGCGGACGAATAAATTTAAAATGTTATGAACTGGACCGGCGCGGACAACACGACCGCTCGCTGCCGTGAATCGACAGATACTAAGAGTTTTGTTTAGCGCCGTGCGCGTCAAAATACAGAATAAAATATTCACAAAAGCGTGTCGCAAATTCAACAGAATTATATACTCGAGAAAATATTTTTGGTTAAAAATTATTTCTAATATTTCAATAACGTCTTAAGTTAAATTTCTGTGTTAAAAATTCCGAGAGAAATCAATTTGTAAGTGTGTAATAAATAAGTCAAGTTGTAGTATTTTCGGCACAAAACGGGTGCTTGGATTTTTATTTTAATGATTTTATTTGAAATTAAATTAAAATTCTAAATTATATTTTGCCTAGATAATGAACAGTTTTATAATACTGTATTACTATTTGGTATGATATATGTATTGTATAATAACTTTACTCGTTTGAAAATTAACAAATATTGCCATCGACCAACAGTAAAACTATTTTTTTATTAAAAAAATGTTAACTTTTTCAAAATTTAAAATATAAGTTTACCACATAAAATAACAATCTTTCGAAATCAATTTATCGTTTTTCTGTAAAAAGCTTCGACACGTCTATGAGCTCATTCAAAAATGTCATTTTTCAGCTTTGTCTGGTTATTAACTCTTATCGACTATGATAATATACTAGTAAACTGTTTGTTCATAGTTTGATATGATTGAAAGAAAAATACTAGGTACCTATTAGTGACATCTAAGTAAACAGCTTCGAATTCGAATTAACCAAGGAATCATATCATACTACTTCTTTATTCTGCCCGTAGATGGCATTGAAGTATGTGCGCGAATTGCAATTGCTTACGGGGCATTCCCAAACAGTTTGGGGATGCTGTTGATGGTTGAGTTTAAGATGAAGCCATACTAAATAATGCAAAATCATACAGAATCACGTGTCTTTGTTTTGAAAATTTGATTACTTAGAATTATTATAGATGCTTCAATTAAATACTGTGTGTAGAACATATATTGGCCCTTAAAAACATTGGTCTTTTTTAAGTCTTTTAATAAGCCTAGAAAAAAGTATAATGTCCATAAAAAAATTTCAGTCCAAACTCTCCTATTTACAAACCCCTTTTTGGATATGGTTTTATTGTTTAAGAT
Source organism: Limnephilus lunatus (assembly GCA_917563855.2). Lineage (NCBI taxonomy): Eukaryota > Metazoa > Arthropoda > Insecta > Trichoptera > Limnephilidae > Limnephilus > Limnephilus lunatus. The sequence goes on along the minus strand of OU830597.1, from coordinate 62,476,749 downwards.
GAAGCCATACTAAATAATGCAAAATCATACAAAATCGTATGTTTTAGTTTTGAAAATTTGACCGCTTAGAAGTATTATAGATGCTTCAATTAAATACTGCGTGTAGAACATACTTTGGCCCTTAAAAATATCGGTCATTTTTTTTAATAAGTCTTTTAATAAGCTTAGAAAAAAAAAAGTATTAGGTCTATAAAAAACATTTTTAACTGAAAACTCTCCTACTTATAAACACTTTTTCGGATATGGTTTTATTGCATTATGTGGCAAATTCAGTTTCTTATATAATTATCGCAATGAAAATGATATTTACGCCCGAACCTCACAAAATAAAATATAATATGCATTTTCGCGTTGGTATTTTTGACATCACGGCGACAATACGGCAGTTGACGAATTTGCTATATCAAAGTGAACCTTATACCGTCCACCGAAGAACGACTGGCAGCCGCCCCCCTGTCTTCCGTCATTACTCCTCCGAACGGAGCGGAGAGCGGTCGTGTTATGCTCCGCGCCGCTTATTTTCGTGAAATCATTTTAAAAATTCCGTTTTATTGCAATAAACAATGCATAAAAAAAGAATTAATGTTTTTTACAGGCCTTTACGAAATCAACATGTAAAAAAAAATCTCAAATATCTTTTCCAACCTTTCCAAAAGCTTTTTCTCAAGTATTTTTAAACTCCTCCCATAAAAGGGCGTGAATTCCGATTTCGATTTTTTCCTGTACTAGTGGATCGCCTTAATGTGGCAAATTCAGTTTCTTTTATAATAATCGCAAAAAAATTATATTTACGCCCAAACTTCACAAAATGAAATAAAAAACATAAATTTTGGCGAAGTTTTTTCGAAGTGCAATAAAAGAAGAAGAAGAAGAAAGAAGAAAACTGCGAATATAATCCCTACGCCATCTGCAGAAGGGCCGATAGCGCGTAGTTCAGTCAGTTGCGGCTTGCGGCCCGAATTTCGGGCCGAAAAGACGTTGCTCTGTTCTCCGCGTCGCTTCGTTCTGTAAAATTGTACTTGCGGGCCGTTGTTGGATACTGATTATGATTTTTATTGGTCAACGCCCTAAAGTCCTTTACTCTCCCCGATTCCGAATGGGTCCAGTACCTACTAGGGGATCTCCTTAAGTTATGTTTGCACCTTGTATCAACGACGTGTCGCGTGCAACGCGGTACAAACTACGAATCGTTTTTGATGGATAACAATTAGAAAAATTAGGTTTACGTAAAAGTTTAACTATAAAGTCATAATATTGGTACGCATAATCAAGGTTTACTCAACAGGAAAATTGAAGTAGATTTCGAGATTTTAATTTTTCTGTGGTGTTCATTGGTTAGTGTAGTGTAGTAAGGATAGTATTTCGTGAATTGTAATACGTGCCCGTGATTTTGCGATGGATATACGAGCTTTCTTTGGCAAAAAACGGAAAATCGAAGAGGAAATTGAAAACTAAAAACCTCATTCCTCAAAACAGATGGAAGGACAATGTACAACTACTCCTAATCCTATGGAAAAAGGGTTTGGTGAAATATGATAGCTATGGTATGGTATGTATGTACACATGTACGACGAAAATCGATTCACCAGATCAGATCAGGTTACACTTTTACTTGCGTCCTACCTGTAATTATCGTTGCCCTGTCTTAAATTCTACTCTGGCAACAGCCCTGAGTGTATACATCAATAATATCTATATCTAAAAGTAAAACAATTATCATTATGAAGGTATCATTTTGGGAGGTAGATATGGGACCTTCGCCCCGGCAACCATTTATTGGATAACCAACACCTCTGCCATTGCCATAGGTCACCCCAGGTGTTTTGCTACTTTTGGTGGAAAGATCTGGAAAAAACTAACCCATTAAAAGTGGTGGAAAAAATAGCCCACAACCTAACCTGACGTAATCCATTTTACCTAGTTTATTTTTCATCGCTTTTAATGATTTTTCAAAGGAGTGTTGAAGTGCCAGTTTGTTGAGTTGCCAGATCACCATTTTTTACTAGGATAGGCTGGAGGCGGGATAGGTATTAAAAAAAAAAAATATATATATATATATAATATGAATACCGCACAAGAGTCCCAACTGCTCTCGTCTGGAGCCAGTGAGACTATGGCATCCCCGATTGGGGTATGTTGTGAGGCTGTAGGTAGTGGGGAGGGGAAGGAGATGTGGAAGAGGAAGGTGGGGAAGTACCTGGCTATTCAGATATGGTCACCAAACATGGCTAAAAGCCATTTCAAGCAACGTTTCAATTCTGAATGGTTGTCTTAACAACAGGGCGATACTGAGAGTATACACTCTGGAACGTTCCGCAAATATACTATACATATATTATTTTTAATGAATTAATTGTGAAATAACACAAATTAATCAAATAAAATTTATTTGCCACGCCAGGATTCGATCCCGCGGCCTTCGGATTGCGAGTCAAGAGTCTTACCGCTAGACAACGCCGGCCGTACCTTCCCAGTACTTACAACAAATGAGTACCTACATCATCTCGTAGGGTCAGCCCTGGCTGACAGAAGAAAAACTTTATACTTATGTAGATATCTCGAGGTTCTATCGACGAGTGCTATTATACCAGTGCTGTCAAATACTAACTTGAGTCCAGTCAGAAGCATCATTGTAACTTGCAAAACACTCAATCATACTCAGTATCTAGTTAGCCGCACTTTTCACAGTGAATGTGCTCACTTTATTATTATTCATTATTCACAATTATTATTCAAGTCTGACTCTCTAACGCTAGTATTACGTTTGATCTTTTGGCTAGTGAAAAAGTCAGGAAAACCGTCATAACTTATAAATATATTATTTTGAAGTACTCGTATTGTGTAATATTTTCTTGGTAAGATATTAGTCTATTTCCGTAAATCGCTGTAAAAGAAGTTATATTTAGCATGTTATCTATTTATAAATAAAGTACCTACTCGTATCCTACGCATTCAATTTTGAACACATCCTATTTTATTTTGCTTGTATCAATCCTATTACCTAATATTTACATTGTGAGAATTTGATATTTTAGATTTGGATGTGGTTTTATGGTTATTAAGGCACCACTGTAGATTGAATTTGAAAACTAAAGAAGTCGCGGCGTCTCGTTACATCTAAAAATCTGAAGTTACAAGAAATAATTATTTAATTTTTTTTTTAAATAAATGTGTCTGCGAACTTTTTCATTTCAATAAGCCCATTGACGGACTTAATTAATCGAAGAATAAGCCCCATTTTTTTTCCTTATTACGTAATATTGTGCCCGAATTCCGTGTAATCTTTCAAAATCGTATCTTTTCAGTCCTTGAAAAGCTTTAGAAGTCAGTGGCGCACCCAGTGGGGGGTTTCGGCGTAAACCCCCATTACAAAGTACATTATTTTAACAACCAACAGCAACATAAATCGTAATTAAAATAAAGCTAACGAACAAGCGCAAAAAATGAATGCTATAAACAAGCCCCGAACTACAAATAATATTCAATTTTTATAAGAAAAACTTTCTTTTTATACTTTTTTGAAGGTTATTCCCATCAGTGAAATATATCATATTAGAATAAGTTAACAATAATAATCTAAACGAAAATATGAAAGAGAACAAGACACAGAAAAACAGAAAAATACAATGGTCGCAACTGGGACTCGAACCCAGACCTCTCCGTCTAACCGGGACGAGCGCGTTAACCGATTTCGCTATTGCCACCTTCTGTCAAAGCCGTCATATTTTCGTTTAGATTATTATTGTTAACTTATTCTAATATGATATATTTCAATGATGGGAATAACCTTCAAAAAAGTATAAAAAGAAAATGTTCTTATAAAAATTGAATATTCATTTAGACTTTCGTAAAAAGTCAATTGTTCCATATAAATAAATTCGGATATATCTATCCGAGACGCTATCCAGGTTACAAACCAATTCTTAGAATGATTGTTTCCAATAAAAAGGTTAGTTGCCCGTAATATGGAGAAAAATAATTATTTGATAATAATATAATTCTGAAATTTGAAAATATGATATTGACAAATATGACGGCTTTGACAGTTGGTGGCAATCGTCCCGGTTAGACGGAGAGGTCTGGGTTCGAGTCCCAGTTGCGACCATTGTCTTTTTCTGTTTTTCTGTGTCTTGTTCTCTTTCATATTTTCGTTTAGATTATTATTGTTAACTTATTCTAATATGATATATTTCACTGATGGGAATAACCTTCAAAAACGTATGAAAAGAAAGTTTTTTTTATAAAAATTGAATATCCATTTAGACTTTCGTAAAAAGTCAATTGTTCCATATAAATAAATTCGGATATATCTATCCGAGACGCTATCCAGGTTAAAAACCAATTCTTAGAATGATTGTTTCCAATAAAAAGGTTAGTTGCCCGTAATATGGAGAAAAATAATTAGTTGATAATAATATAATTCTGAAATTTGAAAATATGAGATTGACAAATATGACGGCTTTGACAGAAGGTGGCAATACCGAAATTGGTTAACGCGCTCGTCCCGGTTAGACGGAGAGGTCTGGGTTCGAGTCCCAGTTGCGACCATTGTCTTTTTCTGTTTTTCTGTGTCTTGTTCTCTTTCATATTTTCGTTTAGATTATTATTGTTAAATTATTCTAATACAAATAATAGTTATTATTGTAGTTTGTGTTTTAATTTTATTATTTATTATAATCAAACATGGAGTTGCAATGTTGATGTTGCAAGTCCAGAGGGTTATTATCGCATCTCAATTTACAATCAATTAAGTTTTAACATTTGGTTTGGGGAGAGCAACACGCGGCCCGCGAGCCTTTTCGGACGACTCACCTGATTAAATAAAATGTCAAAAATTCTTGTTCCTGAATTGTTTTGTAAAGGGGTTTAACCGGACACTTAAGTCTTTCTTCAAACTTTGGAATTATTCGCTAAAAATAATAAGCTTTTTACACATTCTTAAAAATACAGAATTTTGTAGACTGACATAATAGGCCACTTGCATCACATTTTAAAAAAAAAATTTCCGGTTTAGGCAAATATTCTAAGACATTCCGTATTTTTTTTTTTTTTAAATCGTATTTCTCGATCGTATTTCTTTCGTAGTCTGAATAATCAGCCCATATTTTGTAAACCGGAAAGACGGGACATAATTTTATGTGTGCGAAAAAACGATAATTATAATAGCCGAAAATCATTTAAAAAAATAACGTTTTCCACACGAATTGCAATAAATTGTACGGGGTTCTCTTCGTAACATCTGTAAAAACACCACCATCATTATCAAAAAATCAAACCAAAGGATAAGTTCGCATAAAACAAACAATAAATCTAGTGAACGTTAAACGCAAAATTCAAAAATTCGCCGGAAATCAAAGTGTTGCCATATAAAAAAAAATTAATCAGTGTGGAATTTTACAAAATTAAGTGAACATAATCGGAGACGGGACATTTTCATGTAGTGACGTCACGAACTCAAATAATGGATTTATTCATTTAAAAATAAAAAAAAACTATACATTTCTAAAAATTTTAATAACATTTTCGTAATCTTAGTAAAAAAATCTATCCACACGATTTTTTCCAAGTCGTTATGAAATCCATGCAAGTGGCCTATTGAGAAGACTGGACTATTATTATTCCTTAAATAATGGTTCATATTATGCAACATTTAGGGGAGAGGTTAACAGGGGTGGTGTACAATGATTTTATTAAAATTACTTGGGTTTTCACACCTTCGTTGCTATGTACGGTCTACATTGCTATGTGCAGTCTGAAGATGGCCTAATAGGCTAAAACCGATTATAGTTAAAACATTAAAAAAATAAGTGGAAAGAGTTTAAAACTAATTTAATATACCTATTAACATATTAATTATTATATTCTTTAAATTTCATAATGATAAAAATCGACAGCAGTTACTGGTTTAACAATAAAATTTTCGCCTGCGCGCTTTAACCGTTCATTTATGTTTATAAAAAAATTGTTTTACTCGTCCTCATTTTTATAGAAACCATATCGTATCTATTTTAGTTAAAGTGGCTGTAATCACAGTTCGTGTTAGAGTAAAAAACAATCTGGTGCTAAGCGGCGTAATCTACACGCACCTTCATTTATGCATACCTGGTATTTAAATAAAATCGTTTTGAAGCAGTTTTATTATATTCCTGGAAAATATAAAAATATTATTTGCACTATCTCTTTTTTTAGTGTGATGTAAATAATAAGTTGTTGTAAGTAGAGGTCTCAAAAAGCTTTTCAATAAATTTTCCATCCCCCCCCTCTTTTTTCCTTGCCCTCCACCCCAAGGATCGAACCCCCCCCCCCTAGGATTGAACCCCCCATGATAAAACCTCCCCCCATTTTTCTCAACTGCCCTCTCAGGATTGAACCCCTCTTAGGGTCGAACCCCCATTTGATGCTATAGCTATGCCCTTACACTCTAATTAAGCAAATAAACATATAAATTAAGTATGCACCTATACAGCATACATTTTTGGTTGTTTACAAATCCCCCCCCCCCCCCCCGATTTTTTTCTGAGTGCCCCCCTGTTTAAAGATATAAAAAACTTAATTATTATTTTTAATTAATAACCAACTTTTTTTTTTAAGACAAGATTTTTATGCATAGCACAAAGGGTAACAATTATTATAAGCAATAATTATCAGCCTGAAACACTCATCTACATTGAAAAAATCTTCCGAGAAAAGATACTTGCCGCCAACTGGACTTAAACCCGTGTCCTAGACATAATTTGTCTCGACGCCACCTAGCGAGAGATTTAGTATTAACAATACCTCTCTCACAAAAATAAAGTTGTTTGTTTTCAGGTGGAAAAATGTAATAAGAAGTAATTGTTGAATGAACCACTAGTATATATTGAATTATTTGGCGGGTATTAGATAAGCCGCCATAGCTCAGTGGTCAAGAGCACCTGACCGGCAATCAGAAGGACACGGGTTCAAGTCCCGTTGGCGGCAAGTATCTTTTCTCGGAAGATTTTTTCAATGTAGATGAGTGTTTCAGGCTGATAATTATTGCTTATAATAAATATAAAAAACTTTACATAATTTTATGCTTGAATTTCTAAGACAGACAAAACAAAAAGTAATCAACCGATAATATGTGTCCCTGTAAAAACTCTCCGAATTATATGTGTTTCAGTATAAACTCTCGAACGGTAAGTTCTGGCGTCAATTAGCACAACATTTTTTCATTTGAATTTCGAAATCAGCGCAATTATTTTCACAACGAATTTTCCGTCTATGGAGCTATGAAATACCCATTTAATAGCAAAAGAAACTTCACACGTTAGTGTGCAGTTTTAACACTAATTAATCTAAATTAAAATAAAAAAAAAAAGAAAAGAAAGAAAAAAGAAAAATAGAAAAAGATAATGGTCGCAACTGGGACTCGAACCCTCTCGAAAATAATATTGTTGATTCTAAAATTTTAAAATATGAGATGACAATTATGACGGTTTCTTAGAAGGTGGCAATGGATGATTTATAAAAGTGAATTGGTTCGAGTCCCAGTTGCGACCATTTTCTTTTTCTATTCTTCTGTGACTTGTTCTCTTTCATATTTTCGTTTTGATTATTAGTGTTTTCTTCTTCAATAATTTATTATTCAATTAATTAACTAAAAATATTTCTAAAATAAGGAAAAATGAGTACCTATCAGGAAATTATGTGAATGTATTCCGCTGCACCCCGACCTTATTAAGAACGTGAAAAAATGCAGCCATGGTGAAAAATTTTCTTACACTGAGCTGAATAATCGCCACCAAAAATTCTCAGATATTTTAATAAAAACGTTCCTAAAATCATTGTACGGAATTTCGAAAAACTGCAATTACTTATATCCGTATATTTTATGAAACATAAAAAAAATATATATAAACTAAAAAATAAATACATATTTTTGAAGATTTGTTGTTTTAAATAAAAGTGAGTAAATAAAATTCATGCCAATAAAATGCAATTTACCTACAATAGACAAAATATATAAAAATATTCAATAATACAAACTTTCAAAAATAGAACCAAGAACTTTCGTTTCATAAGAGTATAAGCAAAATATCCGAATAACATTAAAATCACAAATTTTTATTCCAAGCACGTTCAAAATACTTATCTCTATCTAGGTATAGTAGGTTCATATATATTATTATTATTTCGTTTAAATATTGAAATCTATATTGATAATCTTGAGTTTTTCTTACTTATCTTTTTGTAATTATTTGCAATAGGTATTTTATTATTTACTTACATGATTTCATATAATTCCGCATGAATTCCTTCACCAAACACAAGAGCTTTATCTCTTTATGGTGAGGAAAGATTATTTTTTATATTCCTTTAAAATAAAAGAATTTTACCTACCAATAAAATTTATATTTTGTTTCCATCGATGGCGATGCCTGGTATCCATGAGAGAGCTCTTTCGCCCCTTTTGTAACCGTTTCGAGCGTTTTTTCTCTAAATATGCCCTTTTTTTGACTTGCCACGCTTTACTTATTGTAAAAAACATACAAATATCAAATAAATAAATAAATGTCAAGTTTTGTGCTTGAGCAATAAGTATTAGAAGTAATCGTTTGTCTTAGTGGATATTGAAATCAAAGGTCATCAATACCTGAGATTCTCGATGGTGCAAATAGAAACATGTGCTCAGCCTCTCCACTTTTCAATTAATATTAATAAGGAACTCCAGTGAAAAACATTATGACCATGAAAAACCAATAATATATTCAGATATAATAAAAAACTCCGATTCTGAAGTACGCATTCTATGATTCTTTCTATGTTTTCAAAACATGTGACAAAAACAAAAACACCGAGGCGGGGCCACAATGTTTTTGGTTTTACGAAACGTTTACACAAAATATTAGGGCCTAGCTGAACTCACTTGTGTATGAATACACAATGTTTTCGCTTTCCGTGGTCGATGGAAAAATATTCTCCGAGCGGGTGTTTTGTGTAAATGTTTTGAAAATCAAATTATTTTGTACGCAGGAGACCCGCCTGAACTTGCCCGAAGCCCAACAAAAGCTGCCTACACTAGACTGTAGGCTGCTGTCTGCTGTAAACCTCAGCGGCAAAATGGTCTGGTTTGTTTAATGTAATATTATTATAATATTCATGACTCCAGTTCTCCAGTAGGTAAATTCAATGAATAAAAACAATATTATTTTTTACGCTGCAGTTGTTATGGCCCCGGGTTCATAGGAAAATTAGGCCTACATGTGTCTACAATTCTACTTATTCTTGAAGTTGTATGTACGCAGATCTTAATCCTGGCTATGTTTTTTCTTGATGACAAAAAGTAATATGCGTGCAAATTATACACGTTTGTAAGCCAATAATATGGAAATGATGGCCCGATACGTTATAACTTATTTTTTATATTACTTATATTAAAAAAGTCCAAAGTGTTTCAAATCTTTACATAAATTTTCTATTTCTAAAAATTAAATAACAACTAACGCAACCATACTAACCATATATGGCATATAAAGATACTTTTTAAGAGGGAATAACCGGAATTATGTCATTTTTAAATAAAATTTTAGCTGTGTTGACTCTTTTCCAACAAAAAAATATAAACTGATTTCGAAAGATTGTTCTTTTATCTGGTAAAGTTATGTTTTAAATTATGAGATAATGTGTTTATTTTTAGCATAATAAGGTTATACCGTAGGTCGTTGGCAGATTTGTTAAATTTTCAAACAAAATTTTGTATTATACAACACACATTTCAAATCATATAATCGTGCAGTCAAATAAATCAATAAATTATCTAGGAGAGCTATGTTTCAGAATTTTAATTTTAGTAATATAAAAAAAAAGATCCGCGCACGTTTTTTGTAACGAAAGTTATTAGTTCGGTTTGTCTATTTATGTACGGTCTTACAAACTAATATATTTAAGATTTTTTACAGTCTTATATTGCTTAGACATTATTGAAAAATTATTAATACTTATGATCAAAAAATAATTACTAAAAGAACATAATTTTGATAGTTTTATCATCACATCATAAATTGAATTGAAGCAAATTTTGAATGAAATAAAATCGATATTGAGTTATTATTTTAAAAAGCTGGTAAGGAGAATAATTAATCTTTCTCATTGAAACCGCCCAGTACGATCGTAAGAACTTCTTTCGACGAATTTGAATTAATCCAATTTATCCTTTATCCAAAAATAGGTTCCTACCTTTGTGGGAATAATAATGTATGAAGAAAAGAACAGAAATTTAATATTCTTATCGCAGTCTTCAACTACAGTTCAATTTGGGAGGCGGGCATGGGTACCGTATCCCCGGGAACCATTTATTGGATAACCAAAATCCCTGCCGTAGGTCACGCCAAGTGGTTCACTACGTTTGGTAATTTTCTTGCGTTTGGCCACCCAGTGCGTGGTGAGCCGGATCCAGGGACTTTTTGAACTCTACAGTCACACTCCACCCACCCCTCATACTTTTTCCTTCCCAGAACTTCCTTTCTCTATAAAGACCTTCTACACAGCATTCCCAAAACTGACGTAGACCCCGAGGGAAATTATTTTCCTCAGAACCTCTTATATGGAGCTAATGTTAAAAAATTTACATTTTCGAGCTGGCAGAGAAATAGCTCCAAATAACGGGAACGTATCCCATTATCTATATAGAAAAAAGCCACAGCACGCCACTGGGGATTCCTACCAATTTCATTTATTATAATATTCTGCCCTTTTTCCGTTACGCAGATTTTTTTCCGAATCTAATTTAGACAGCGACTTGTTTTGAAGGTCAAGTGTAGAAGATTTTATCAACTTAGGAATAAAACTGTAGATTTGTACAAAAATCAAATCCACCAAATCCGGTGTCCACCACAGACACTCTTCTTTGTATAAATATAACATATAGATAGAAGATTCACAATTTGGGAGGCGGGTATGGGTACCACTGCCCCGGGAACCATTTATTGGATAACCAACACCCCTGCCATAGGTCACCCCAAGTGGTTCGCTACTTATGGTGATTTAGCACGGGTGCTCTGGTGCAGGGGTGCCCGTGTGAAGTGAGGTTGGTTTTGGTAACGGATGCGTTTACTCACCTAATGCGTGGCGGGCAGGATTAGAAGAGACCGCTTGAGGCAGATATACCTAATCGAAACCTCAGTCTCTTAGCCGGACTCTCAACCCATGTGGACTCTCAACCCGCCTTGACCGCAGTGAAAGGGGGGATTCATAATATGTCTCCTGGACATTTTGACCCCCCCAGATTGCTACCTCATACCGTTTTCCTTCCCAGAACTTTCTCTCCTTCCTTTCCCTAAAAGGACCCTCCACACACCGCCCCCAAAGATGACCCTTTAGGGTTAGGGTTTTTTCCCTCAGGGTCTCCTGTGTAAAGCTATAATAGAAAGAAATAATTCTAACTTTTTGGCGGACTAGCCGCATCAAAACACTTAAAAGTGAAAAAAAATCCTACCTAAATGTCTTGAGTTTCTCCTGCAGCTGGGAGGCGAAGGTCTTCCTCAGGGGTGCTGGAGAAGCTCCCGGAGACCCATCGTCAGTCGAGGCCCCCACCATGGCTCGTGCCAGCGCCATATCGTTCTCATCCATCTCCGCTGAGTCCAGATGTCCAGGTGTCCAGCTGTCCAGGTGTGACGAACCGACTCTTAATTCACCACACTAATCCTCAACTGGTTCTTGCTTCAGACAAACCAACCGATTGCCTAATCTAGATCAAAAAGTAATTTACGATGCCAGTCTGGTCACTTTTGCAATCAAACGAGTGTTTTTTTATTATTTATTATGCATACGGATTTACCATCGATGTTGCAATTTACTAAAACATTGTCACAGTCGATAAACTTTACCACGAACGTGTAATTAATCAAAAATTGTTTTACATTATTTTACACACTGATTTCTGGAACAATATTATTAATCATTGTTATCTTTTTAAAATAACAAACATCAGTTGTCACTTTGACACTAAATCAAGCGGTTTAATTATATTATAACCATAGATAAACACCGTTCATATTAATTCAAGAAAATGAAAGAATTATTTAAGTAGGTACCCACACTAAATTGTTATTGTACCTACCTAACCAGAGGGATAATTAACTCAACGGCTAGTATATCATAAATGAAAATAAATTAGAGTACCTACGACCTCAGCGAACCGAACAACGAATAATACTGACTTTTATAACAATAAATACCTACGTAATAATATATAGGTAGGTACTTATCCGGTGGATGAAGCTAAAAATTGATAATATTGTGCACCTGGGGGAGTGAACAATGATCGATCAGCGAAAAGCGGCGTGAAATCATGGACGGTTCGTAATAAAACTTAGTTATTTCAATATATTATCTTACCGTTTTGTTACCACGAAGTATTAAAGATCGCAAAATCGCTCACGCAAATGGTAAAATCGAAATTCACTAATAATATATGTGCATATAAATTTTTGTTATTTATACTACTGTAAGTTATACTAAATAGGCACTTTGATTATTGATTTGTCGTCTGTCCAGTAAACTATTTTTCTGTTCTGTTTACCGATAGAATAATCGGGTCTCTCCTATCGATTTATTCCAACGCAAGCACCATGGCACGCCTACTTCCATCTACTGTAACCTGATAAAGCAAGATATTATGTCGAGTAGGTACCAATCCGCGGTGTAGGTACCTATCTAATACAGACAAAAAAAGTAAACGCTAGTTTTTTATGCCGTGGTGTATTTTTCATTTACTTCCGATAATTTGGAAGGCGGGTGTGTACCGCCGCTTCGGGAACCATTTATTGAATAACCAAAACCCCTGCAATAGTTTACCCCAAGTGGCTCGCTACGTTTGGTGACTGTGGGTGCCCGGGTTCACGGGGTGAGGTTTGTTTTCTCTGGATCGGGAGAAACTGGATGAGGGTGACCTTTTGACCTTTCAGCCAGACTCAACTCATCGCCTTGCACTGCAGTAGGAGGAATGGATTCATACGTTCGTCAATCCTGAATACCCAACAGTCATACATTTTTCCTTCCCAGAACCTCGTCTCCTTCCTTTCCCTAAAAAGATCCTCCACACAGCATCCTCAACGATGTCATATTCCCTACGGGATTTTTTTCCTTAGGACCTTATTTGTGAAGATAATTGCACAAAAATAAAACAAAATAAAATAACCGATTCTGGTGAATATATCCTGATATGTTTTATGGAAAAATGTGGGGTCAAGGATTAATTTGTATTTATTCAACATTGTGTAATTTGAGGGTAATAAGCAGAAAAGCATTAAAATATAACCTTAATAAATTACAATATTTGTCAAAAACACTTTGTGTTGTAAACAGTAAACACAGGTATTTATTTTCGATTAGATAGGTACCAACGTATTTATCTTCTACCTACAAACTAACTTGCCTTGGCTCGTAACCCGTAACTAATAACTGCTGTCGTTTACACATATACATATATCACACTCTTTCAATAATGTTCATCACGGATTTTAAACTAACGATAAGTAAATTTAGATTTTCTCTAATAAAAATAATTTGATGTAAATTTTCACGGTTCGATTACGTAAATTAAAGATGTTAAAAATATCGAATGTTGTCGTCAAAAAAATATTTAATGGACACTATTAGCAAAGTAAACCTACTTACTAAATGCCAAGGATACGATATTACGGAAATAAAATCCATCATATTGACAGAATAGTAGTTTAATCGATAATAATTATTTTGAAATAACCTTTTTAATAACAGGAAGATAAGTATCTACTTCTACGAAAACAAGAATTCTCTCATTACCGCGCGCCCTAATGTTAACCCACATTCATAAATCAAAATCATACGTTGCTTGAAATGGCTTCAGACGTGTTTTGGTGACCAGATCTCTATAGCCAGGTAGGTGCTTTCCCACCTTCCTCTTCCCCACCATCCTCTTCCACACCATCCTCTTCCCCACCTCCTTCCTCTCCCCATTCCCTCCATCTCACTACATATCCCAATTGGGAATGCCAGTTAGCAGGGAGCATTTGGGAGTCTTGTGCGGTATTCATAAAAAAAATCGAAATAAACTCTGTACGTATACTGTATCTGAATTATTAAGTTATTAAAATACTATGCATGGATATTATTTAGGAAAACATCAAAGTTTTTAAGTTATTATTTTTTACTTCTTTAATAATTGGAAATTGACTTTCCGGTACCATTGGTAATTAATAAAATAATTTATAAACAAGTTGATAATTTGTACTAAAAATAGTAGCGAAAAAAAAGGTGTTTATTTTCATTTAATTTATTAGTTATGCTTTTTAAATATTTTGATTTGTTAGTATTTATCATTTTCCGGACAATCAAAATAATATTTACGAATAGACAATTGTTTTTTTTTTTTAATGTTATCGTGTTATTAAGAAGTTTAACGTCAAAATCATTTGTGATTGAAGGTTACCGGCCAACTCAGAATGAAACCAACTCAGAACCACCCCATAAAGGTCAATAAGAGTGACGATAAAAAAAATATTTAAAAAATTGGTCAAAATTGGTTACGTTAGGTTAGGGTTAACGTTAACGGCTATTTTAAAATTAATTTTTCATAGCTTTTAATGACTTTTCAAACTTTTGAGTTGACTTGATTCTGAGTTGGCATGGAACCATGATTGAAACAGTATTTTAACCATTAAAAACTATTCGATTCGAATCTGCAGACATTTATGCGAAAATGGGTCTGTCTAGCAAAATGATTTCAATGAATTATTTTTATGTCAAGAATCCCATCCCTAGATCAGTAGCACTGACCTTTGGTTCTGTCACCGAGTTCATGGCGCAACTTCGTAATATCTACTAACGCACTAACTAACAATCGTACATATACACACAATGTACACATAACACCTGCCCGAACACTGAATAGATAATCTCTAGTAGAAGTACCGATTTGGAAGAAAATTGATATCGCCAATATAATTTTTCTAAAGACTACCACACTGACACGCCGATAACACTCTTCTTTTGGTTTGTTTCTTCAGTGTGCCTGAAAGTATGTAAATTGTAAACACTCACATATTTGTACACACTTACGCGATCTTTGCAATCATAGAATAATCACTCAAGGTCTCATTTTATGGACACAACAGGAAATGCGTAAGGAAATAATTATTTTAGTACAATTAACGAAATCAATAATAATATGTTACGAAATGCGCGCAGACCTACTTACACTAATATAAACACACTTGTTGGGCAGACGAGTAAGTACCTGATTTTCACGTAAAATTTTGATAATGAGGGTAGGTATCTATTTGAATTCTATGCATTTTTAGCACTTTAAAATAAATAATATTAAAATGATGAAGGTAGGTACTGTTCGCAGGCTCTAATTTAATCATAAATTACTCTGTGACATTTTGCGGTCGTTATTCTATAATAAATATGTAAGTAAGTACTTGAATTATAGCAGAATATTTAATAATATTTATTATTTTCTTGTTGTGCATGGGCCGGCCCAAAGACAAGGTTGAATGGAGCCTGCGATTTACTCACGCGCCGGGGAAAGACTGAAGTACTGAAGGAATGAGTGTGAGAGATTTTGAGATTCTGTCGCCGCCTTTTGTCTGAGCCAGTGGACTAATACCTCATACCGGGCCTAGGACTTGGAGGAGGGGTTCGTTCATACACTTCATACACATTCACAAATCGGCCAACACTACCAAACATTCTTTATTATAATGTAATAATAAAATGCATTATTCTCCAATGATTGGGACAAAGTCTAAGTCAAAATGTTCTTGAGTAATACCAGTTAAGACCCCCCTTTCAGAATTCGACCGACATATACAAAGTATATATGACACTTCATTTTAACATTTTTTTAAAGATAATTCCTATTCAGATTCCCAAAGTATGCTCCGAAAATTTTAAAAGCACACCCTGTTCTGTTATTTAATATGCTGATGTCAAGATATTTTCTATTTTAAATGAGTCGTATTTTATCAAATACAAGCGAGTACCCGCAAGCGTTGCAAAGCCATTCAAAGAAAGAAATTGTTTCTCCCTGTGTGTCCTTTCTCGTGCGTCGCCGTTCCAGCCCCCAATCCCCACCTGCTTCTTCTTCTCCTTCCGCGTTCCCCCTCCACCTTCTCCCTTCCCAGTCCTCCCCCTTCCTTCCACCTCACCCGCCTTCCCAAGTCACCCCCGCCACCCGCGAACCTCCCTCCTTCGTTCCCCTCTACCCCTCACGGATTCCCCTACATCTCCCTCCTTTACTCCCTATCGCTAAACTGTATGAAATACACTCAATTATTAAACAACTAGCGCGCAATCTATTGCAAAATTTTATGTAAATTTCATACGCCAGAGCTCACCAGTATAATTATATAGAAAATTTCGCTGGCGTGCGAACTATAAATCACCAAAATTTCATTGCAATCGGATAAATAGTATCTAAAGGAAATAATTTTATAACGCCAGATCTTATATATAAACCATGGCGGGCATGCGCACATCAAATCACGAAAGTTTCATCGTAATCGGATGGATGGTTTAGGAATGCATAAGGGACAAACAAAGAAATATTCATTTTTATATACCTACTTACATATTACTAAGATTTCCACAACAATCGCTTATGACCGCCTATTAATTAAACAACTTTTATTTTAAATATTAGTGCGCTCTTATTTGCATTTTTCCTTTTTTTAAAATCTTCAGTAATCTTTTTTTAACGCTTATAACCGACCCTGAAATCATGCCACAATATTTTTTTGTCCCCTAGCTTAATAAAGAAGCCCCGACATTATTTGCAGAGGAAAATGCATCTTTTACACAAGTATCTTTAGATTAGTCTCTATTCGTCACCTGTAGGTCTGTAGGGTAGTGAGGGTTTGTGAGAAAATGGTGCTACATTTTCTCATAAACAAAATAGAACTTCACCGTGACAAGCATTCCATGACAGTTGATCCCCCGTCTGTTGGCCCTCCGGCATACTTATAAACAATATGCCGTCGGTTTAGGGAAAATACAAAATATAAGTAAGTGTCCCCGAAGAGTATGCAGAGTTGCAGAGAGGATGTACCGTCGAACAACAAAAGTATAAAACATATTTTAATTCAAATGCATCAAGGATAAAACTACTTGTCTAAATACTTTGTATACCAGCGAATAAGTGTACAAAATCGACACCGTAAATAAATTTGATAATAAGTTTGATATCTATACCAACTTATTATTAACGGTATTTTTTTAAGTCAGTTAGGTTTGATATTGGTAAATAACGCATAAAAAATTATAATTTTATAATAAACTAGCAGACCCGGCCACATGTTGCTGTGGTTAACGAAACATAACGCCACGCAATTACCCAACCTTTATAACCAACGCCATTTGTTAATTCAAATCCACACCACCCGTTTGCCAGCCCGCTGCCCGCTGCAGCTTGGCCAGATGTATTATATATTTCTACCAATTTACATAACACCTCGACAAATTATATACCTAGCAACCTTCCTTATGAATCACTCTATCTATTGGTGAAAAACGCATGAAAATCCGTTGCGTAATTTAAAAGATCTAAGCACACAGACAGCGTGAGCGACTTCATTTTATACTATGTAAAGATGTAATTTCGGTGAGGAGAAAACTGTCGGGTCATCGTAACAAGCATAATTTTTGGCAAGGTTCCCAGCATTAGACGATTACGCTATCATGTTCATTTTAATCATGTCTGTCAAGTCATGTTTTGCTTGGCTGGTTTCTTAAAATAACATTCACATTTGAAATACTTAAAAAAAAAAAAACGTATTACATGCATGTTAGGCTGCGTATACATGCATGTAACAAAACGCGAAGTAAGCCACGAATCATGGGAAGGAACGGAGTAACTACAAAAGTGGCGTTATGCGCCGTTTGCTGTTGCTTCATTCCTTTCCCAATTCGTGGCTCATGCGTTTTGTGAAATCAGGTGTGTGTAGTCCATGATAAGCTATTCCGTTTCCTACAACATTCATTTTTTATTATTATATACTACTCACCTCTATATCAGTGGCGTAGCGTGGGTATCAGCCGCCCGGGGCGGAGGAAAAATTTGCCGCCCCCCCCCCCCCCCCTATATAGGTACTTCTTCAGGGAGGGGGGGGGGTAGTGATCCTTTTTTTTTTACTTTTTAAAAAAAATATATTTATTAATTAAATCTGTATGCGGTGAATTAAAACTACACTCAGAAAATGAAAACGGTTTTTCTTTGGTTCTGGCAGCACATAAATTGTCTGCAACTAGAATTTTATATTTGCACTTCGAAAAAAGTTATGTTTTCCTTCGAAATATGTCAGCAGATGAATACACAATTGGAATTTTACATTCTGAACAAGAAACTGGCTTAAATTTTATCTGTATGCGGTGAATTAAAACTACACTCAGACATGAAAAAGGTTTTTATTTGACTCTGGCGGCACATAACTTCTCTGGAAGATTTTTATTAAGCACTTAAAATAAGTTTTTCCTTCGAAATGTGTCGTCGGATGAATTCACAACTGGAATTTTACATTCTGAACACAAAAGGGGTTTTAATTAAATCTGCAAGCGGTGAATTAAAACTACACTCGGAACATGAAAATGTTTTTTCTTTGATTCTGGCGGCACATAAATTGTCTGCAAGAATTTTATAAAGCACTTTAAATAATATAATGTTTTCCTTCGAAATGAGTCGTCAGATGAATCCACAACTGGAATTATACATTTTGAACACAAAACTGCTTTTAATTAAATATGTATGCGGTGAATTAAAACTACACTCAGAACATAAAAATGGTTTTTCTTTGATTCTGGCAGCACATAGATAGTGTGCATCTAGAATTTTATAACTGCAATTCGAATAAGTATGCACAAACCTGTCAGCTATTTAACTTTTCTGTGATAATAAATTTAAAATATATACACCGTGATAAATACGTGGAAGAAAACCGTATAAGTGTAATTTTTTGTGCGATTTCAGCAGGGCGCACAAAGCTTCACGAATATAAAACACAAATCGACTATCAATTAGAGCTAAAATGATACTGTTGCTATTTACATTTTTATTTAAAAATAATGTATGTGTTGGAAATAAAAACAAAACGTCTGTCATTAATATTTTGATTTTAACAGTATACAAAACTTTAGAAAGATGTTAAGAAACTATAAACTAGAAAAAAACTTTTAAGTCCTGACGCGAGAATCGAACCCGCGACTTCCCCAATCCAAATTTTTACAAGATGATTATTGATTGTGAAATTTTGCCGCCCCCCCAAAAGTGCCGCCCGGGGCGGGCCGCCCCCCCCCGCCCCCCCCCACGCTACGCCACTGCATATAGCTGCTAGCCACCGTCATTTCGCCAACCATACGAATAAAAAGACAAATACTTTTACTCGTATTTACCCATTTTCCAGACTTAATTTGTTTCCAAGTCCGCCCCTGTGCGTGGACAGGTAGAATTTTCATTGTTCAATACTGTTTATTAAATACTTTTGTAAATTAAATATATTTTAGGTAAAGTGTGAAGAAGCCGCCGCATGCATCTACCCTTTACATAGGCATACATTTTGAAAAGTAAACTTATTTTAAACTTGATTACAACAAGAACCATCGGTTTCAGTCGAGACAGAGGAAAAAACATGCATTTAAATTTTTATTTCATAAAAACATTTTTGTATTTACGTAATTTTTCCTTTTTGAATGACATTTCATGTTGTATTCTTTCCGGGATCCAAGATTTTCAAAGGGTACTAATTTTTTAATATTAAATAAGATTGCCATACCGCAAAAAAAACTACCTGAAAATATAAAAGTATTTACGAAACAAGTAGCTAGAAACGGTGTATGGACAATATTTTCACGAAAATACCTAATTTGCCTAATTTCGTAAGTAATTATTCTAAACCCTAGAACGAAAATAAATAAAGGAACACGCACGCGTTTTTCTTTTAAACAAGATATACATCCCAGGTTTTAAATGGTTTATTTAGCAAGCAGGGTTTGTCTAACGGGTTTGTGCAATTATCCTAATACCTAGAACGAAAATAAATAGAGAACACGCACGCGTTTTTCTTTTAAACAAGATATACATCCCAGGTTTTTGAATGGTTTGTAGAGCAAGCAGGGTTTGTCTAATGCAGTTGTCGTCACACTTTTCTGGTCAAGGGCCATATTGGAAAATTTGAGACAGGGCGCGGGCCGCACATTTCTGGAATTTGGGGGGTGAGGGGGAGAATAGTAAAGACCGAAATGGTTTTTTTTCTACGCAATGTGTGGGCTGCCTCTGGCAACATGAAGGGCTTATGTTTTTTTTTATACTAGATTTTATGTTTTTTTCTTTTTTTCTAATTATTTATTTTAATTTTCGTCCGTAGGTATTTCATATTTTTTGTAATAGGTACTATATTTTTTGTATATCTGGTTGTGCTTATTATTCTTTTATTAGAGCCCACACATCAGGGGGGATATGAGGCGCGCTCCGAAGTGTACGTGTGGGGGTGGTAATGGGCAGTGGCGTAGCTAGCATGGGTGGCACCCGGGGCGGAAACGTAGTGGCACCCCCCCCCCCCCAATTTCGGATTCACAAATGTGTACAAAATTGGTCTGAGTCCTGGGGGGGGCTGGCTAGAGAATTTCAGATATAGTTTATTATCGCATTATATCGTCAAGAACATTTTTCCCGTTTCGTCGCACCGCACGGCGAGCCATAGAGCTACGAAAATATAAATAAAAAAGCTCATTTTTGAAAATGAAGCTTCACAGAGATATGTCGAAGTAAAAATCACCAAAATAAATTGAGCGCAGTCTTGTAAACATTCAAGGTTGCTATATAGGCAAATTTCTCCAGAATTCAACATACTCCTGCTTTTCACGGCATTCGATGAAATAAGCTTTTAGTACTGTGTCGAATTTTAATTCAATGATTTCGTTCATCAAATTTGTTTTCGGAAAACCAAGCTGGTAGAAAAATTTCATGTCCTCGTTTTCACAGTGCCAAGGGTTTTCTACAAGAATAAAACAGTTCTTAATAGTTCTGACATCATTTTTTATTATTTTTTTATTATTTTTTTTATTACTATCTATAGCAAAATTTGTACATAATGTATTTATAAATTATATTATATTAAGAGGACATTACCAGAGAAACCAGAAATATGTCATTTTTAAATCAGTGTTTAGACTTATTGACTCGTTTCCACAAAAAAATTATAAATTGATTTTGAAAGATTGTTCTTTTATCTAGTAAACTTATGGATTAAATTTTGAGAAAAAATGTTTACTTTAAGTATAATAAGGTTATACCATAAGTCGTTGGCAGAATTGTTATATTTTCAAAAAAGTACATGTATTATACAACACCAATTTCAAATCATATAATCATGCAGTAAAATAAATCAATACATTATCTGGTAAACGCATATGTCAGAATTTTAATTTAAGTTTAAATAAAATTATTAAAAAATATATACGTACATGTGTTTCTTGACGAAAATTGGTCCGTTTGTTTATTTATTTGCGCACTTACAAACTAATATATTTCAGATTTTTTTACATACTTATTTTGCTAAGACATTATTGACAAATCATAAATAATTTTAATGGAAAAATAATTTTAGGGTGTATTTAATATTAATTAATTTACAGCTTCGCGTTTCACAATTTTTCTTATCAACGACAACACGAATCGAGAGCGCTCATTCTGAATTCTGACCGCAATAAGGAAGTTGAGTGAAAAATATTTTGACTTATAAAAAATATGTTCATGTAGATCAAAAAATATCGATTCTAAATATATAAATATATTTCTATATTGTTATTCTTAGAATTAATTAAACCTTCTTAAAAATCCATCAAAAAGCTACGAACTAAAAACGCTTCATGAATGGTCGAAAGAATTCTGACGTCATTGGAACCTCAGTTTGTATAAAGAGCGGATCACCGAAATGTCTACGGTGCATCTCTTTCTATTACACGAGAGATGGTTTGTGTATGATGAGAGAGGTGTATAGGCCAAACGTCGTTTACTTATGGGCCAAACGGTTTTGCATTCTATCCCCTAAAAGTCTTTTTAAGTTTAGTAATGGGTGGTTTGGTATATTTAATGGTTTATAAACAAAGTTTATGTAATGCAAAATCTGTTTAAAAAACCACATACCATGTCAGAAATCGGATACATTCAAGGCCAGTCCGACTACCTACAAATCGTTGATTCTGACATGTTGATTTTATATTTAAACAAGATAATACTGACCACATAAGTGCTGAAATTTGTGGAGTTAAAGCTTCCAAGTAAATACATCAAATTATTAATTGTGTTCATTTGTATGTTACAATAAGAATAATACATTTTTTCAGTATATATAATAATAATTACGTATTCTCTACTCATCTGACATCTGATGTTTCGCCGTAAACCTCACTAGTTTTGTGCAAGTATATTAAATTTATTGATTGCGCAGAAAAGTCTCACAGTGAACTGCGCTGTAAACCGTTATCTTACTTTCGGTCTTTACTTTTTTGCGCGGCGGCCTGAATTGGCGGGTGATACTTCAACCAACGGCGATCGGCCAGCGATGGTAATACCGTGTTTGTGAAGAGTTTTGGCGCGAGAAACAAAAATTCTACCTTTAAATATTAATTTAACCATGAAAACTTGATCAATTTCCTTTTTTTTAAAATAACATCAATTCTGATAGACGGTTAACATTGATAAAAAAAAATTACTGGAATTCCTTATTGAAGAATTTAAAAAATCTCCATACAAAATGCCCAAGCGACGGAGTTTTCTCAGTTCAAATGACGTCACACCCACACCCCGCTTCTTACCGCTCGGATCCGCTCGTTTTGGCGGGCTTAATAAAATTTAAACTTTGAGAATTAATTTTACTATGAAAACGAACTTAAAAAAAAATAAAAAAATACCAGTATTTAAGTTTGAATGCGAACATTGATAAAAAAAAATAAAAAAAATGGACTCAACTTCCTTATTGCGGCCACCGGCGGTTGTCTTCGCGGCGCTCTATATCGTAACATTTTGAAACGAATAACGAAGCAAAATAAATACGATTTCCTGTTTGTAAAATTTATAGGGTTGCCCGAACGCAAAATTTCATGTTCATTGAATATTTTTATGATAAAATTTTTATAATTTTGAATTTTTTTTTAATGTAAATTATTCTTATGTGAATACCGCACAAGAGTCCCAACTGCTCCAAAATATTCATTTTCAAGTAAAACTTCTTTACGCACGCTCGACACTTGGGGGGTAAGCTGGTAAATGTGTTACGAAAAGTGGTGATTGTTACGAAAAATTTCCTGCGAACGGTAATCGATGCGAACGGTGATCGATTGCTAGGTAGGTCGTGCCTTTACGCACGCTTGTTATTCGTGTTATTGTTATATTGTTAATAGACTATTTTTGCGTAAATAAATAGATAAATTAAAATATTTAAAAATATATACGTACATGTGTATCTTGACGAAAATTGGTCCGTTTGTTTATTTATTTTCACACTTACAAACTAATATAGTTCAGATTTTATTACATACTTATTTTACTAAGACATTATTGACAAATCATAAATAATTTTGATGGAAAAATAACAAACACGAGAATCGGGTATGGGTACCACGGCCCCGGGAACCAATTATTAGATAACCAACACGTCTGCCATAGGTCATCCCAAGTGGTTCGTAACATTTGGTGACTAGCAGGGGTGCCTGTGTTCAAGGGGGTGAGGTTTGTTTAGGTCTTGGCGGCGGATGCGTCTGCCCACCAGCTGCATGGCAGGTCGGATCTGGAAAAGTTAAGGGAGTTCCTTTGACTTATCCAGCCTTACTCTCTCGGAACATCGCCTTGAACCGCAGTGGGAGGGATGGATTCATACATCCGCACTCCTGGACACGCTGACCCCCAGATTTCTACCCACCCCTAATACCCCTTTCCTTCTCCGAATTTCCTCTTCTTCCTTTCCCTAAAACGACCCTCCACACAGCATTCCCAAAGAAGAGATAAGCAGTGTGTCGAGCGAGTGTAAAAAAAACGATCTCTCCCGATCCGGCCTTCCATGTAGTTGGTGGATGTACCTTCCAAATTACTGATACTACCTATTGACGGCCGGCGTGGTCAAGGGGTAAGGCTCTTGACTCGCAATCCGAAGGTCGTGGGATCGAATCCCGGCATAGGCAAATAAATTTTATTTGACTAATTTGGGTTATTTCACAATTATTTAATTTAAAAATAATATATTTGCGTCACGTTCCAGAGTAAAAGATACTTTCAGTATCGCCCTGGTGTAAGACCACCATTCAGAATTGAAACGTTGTTTAGTGACCAGATCTGAATAGCCAAGTAATTCCTCGCCTTCCTCTTCCCCCACCACCTTCAGCCTCACAATATAACCCATAGTCACGTCATAGTCTCACTGGCTCCAGTAGGAGCATTTGGGTCTCTTGTGCAGTATTCAGATAAATATAAAATAAAAAATTGTGCATACGAATAAATATTTCAAAATGAGACATTTTTTACAATCCAACTGAATATTACACTTTTTTCATAAATATACCGCACAAGAGTCCCAACTGCTCCCGTCTGGAGCCAGTGGGACTATGGCATCCCCAATTGGGGTATGTTGTAAGACTGAAGGTAGTGGGGAGGGTAAAAATATAGGGAAGAGGAAGGTGGGGAAGTACCTGACTATTCAGATCTGGTCACCAAACACGGCTAAAGACATTTCAAGCAACGTTTCAAATCTTAATGGTGGTCTTACACCAGGGCGATACTGAGATATCTTTCGCTCTAATGGCCGTAAAATAAAATTAAAAAACAAAAAACCAAAATATTAAAAAGAATATAACACATTGTTTATTCATGCAGGTATCTATTTAATACCTATTGTGTTTACGCATTTTACTTGTATCTATTTATGTTTATGCACTTCGATATACAAATTACAAATAACTTACTACTAATTAAAATTCTGGAAGCGAGAATATAAGCATACCGTAGCCCTGTAGCCGCCCTAGCTCCGCGCGATACACAAAACCCAGTTTACAGCGGAACGTAATCTAATTCCAAAAACGTCCGCTAACAAGTTCTGATGTGAGAGCGCTGGCGCAGGAATCAGAATTATGATTAGCTGGTATGATACTCTTAAGGTATTATAAGGTACATTATATTTTTTAGGTATTATAAAGTACATGTTTTTTTTTCACAGTCCTCCTCACTAGGGTTTCCTGTTCTGAGGCGGCCTGTAGTTTTTCCACATTTGTATTTAGTATCCAGTTGTCTTTACGTGGTCTTCAGTATGTTTGATAGTTCATTTTCACTTTGTTCTCTCAACCATATTTTTACTTTTGTTTTAAATTTATTTATTTCTGTTATTTTTTTTGTTTGAGTTGGTAGAGCGTTGTATAGTTTTGTCGCATTGAATTTCATATTTCTTTGTCCAAAAGATGTTTTCAAACTGGCTGTAGCTAGAATATTTTGGTTTATTGCCCTGGTTGTGTATCTATGTTGGACAGTGGAGTATTCTGGTATGTTTTTTTAAATTTTAAATAAAATATTTTTTGCATAAAGTTTTTGTATGTTGTAGACTTGAATGCTTTGAAACAATTCTTCTGTCGGAGTTCTAACCGGTAATTTCAAAATTGTCTTTAGTACTCCTTTTTGGGCTATATTGAGTCGGTCCATGTGAGTGCTCAAGGCAGATCCCCATCCAGTTATCCCGTACTCTATTTGTGATTGACATAAAGCGTAGTACACTTTCTTAATGTCGTTTTTGTTGAGGATGTTACGGATGGCTCTAAAGAAGTAAATGTACCTGGTGAGTTTTTTTGTGATTACTTCAATGTGTGCGTTCCATCGGAGATTATCATCAATTTCAATACCAAGATATTTGATACTTTTGGAGTGTGCTATGGTAGGACAGTGGCATGATAAGCCTTGATTTTGATAGTTTTCTTGGCATGTATGTAATTTGAGATTAAAGTCATCCTCTGGCTGTCCTCTGGGTGTTATAGAAAATGTCAGATATTTTGTTTTATTGACATTAAGTGTAAGGGAATTTCTCTTAAGCCAGTTTTGCAGTAGACCAAGTCGTCAGCAAAGCTTATGATTTTTCCTCTCGTTCCTAGGCTACCGATATCATTTACGTATGTTAGAAATAATATCGGTCCTAGTACGCTTCCTTGCGGTACTCCATGGTTGATTAGGAGAGGTTTACTTTTTTTCTTGTTAATTTGAACGCTCTGTGTACGCTCCGTCATATAACTTTTTAATAAGTTAAGAGTTTTATTTGACATACCAATTTTCGAAAGTTTTGCAAAAATGGTTTTGGATGTCACCACAAATGGTTCGCTAAGTTTGGTGACTTAGCACGGGTGAGGTTTGTGCTGGCGGTGGACGTGTCTGCCCACCAGCGGTTGGTCGGATCGGGAGAGACTGGTTGAGGGAGACCTTGTGATCATTCAACTCAAGAACTCTTTTGGAACATCGCCTTGCACCGCAGTGGGAGGGATGGATTCATACTTCCGTCACTCCTGGACCTACTGACCCCTAGATTTCTAGGGAAAATATTTTCCTCAGAGCCTCTTGTGTGGAGGTTTTGTAAAAAAAAAATACGAGTGTGCTTTAGACTTGGATCACACGACTAGAGTAAAACTTCACTAACTTATGCCGTCCATAAACAATATAACAATAACAGGAATAAAAATATCCCAATCCCCTCAACATCCCCATCAACTCAACTCAACTCTCAACTCTCAACTCTCGGCTCTCGGCTCTCGGCTCTCGGCTCTCGGCTCTCGGCTCTCGGCTCTCGGCTCTCGGCTCTCGGCTCTCGGCTCTCGGCTCTCGGCTCTCGGCTCTCGGCTCTCGGCTCTCGGCTCTCGGCTCTCGGCTCTCGGCTCTCGGCTCTCGGCTCTCGGCTCTCGGCTCTCGGCTCTCGGCTCTCGGCTCTCGGCTCTCGGCTCTCGGCTCTCGGCTCTCGGCTCTCGGCTCTCGGCTCTCGGCTCTCGGCTCTCGGCTCTCGGCTCTCGGCTCTCGGCTCTCGGCTCTCGGCTCTCGGCTCTCGGCTCTCAACTCTCAACTCAACTCAACTCAGCTCAATTCAACTCAACTCAACTCATATCATTGATTAGCGTTTCACATTAATAAGCGTTTCATATTGATTAGCGTTTCACATTTTTTCGTAATGTGTCACATTTTTTCGTAACGTTTCATATTTTTTCGTAACGTTTCATAACGTATTCATCATTTTACCCCCAAGTGTCGAGCGTGCGTAAAGAAGTTTTACTTCAAAAACAATACGTTTTAACAGTTTAATAACTTTTTTTAACCTTTTAAAAATAGATAGGGACTCATTTAGCGATTGCTGACAACGGACTGTACTAACGTTTTGCGCTGACCATTCCCATTGATGATTGATAGCGTGATATTATCATTTAGCAATAAAAAATTAAATGAAAAAAAGTTCTAAGCAGTGGCGTGCATTTCTGCTTGACCAAGAGTTATTTGTAACTTTGTTAGTTAAGTACATAAATATTAACCCTTTTCAAGACTTTGACATCCAAGTGATTCTACGTTACAAAAAGTAAAAGTCATAATATTGGAAAGTTTTTTTTTAGTGTTTTAGTTGAGTTTCGAAGCAAAACAATATAGTAAATAACACTGAAAAGATTATACACACCCCAAATAGCGATGCCTCCATCGATACACTTCCATGTAGTTCTTTCGATTTCTGTGACTACTTCTTCTTCGTGAATTTGCTGGCGTCCAGCTTTGCATAATACAGACTTTTACTTAGAGTTTTTTTGAAGTAAAAACTTCCTTACGCACGCTCGACACTTGGGGGTAAAATGATGAATATGTCACGAAAAAGAACCATATGCCAACGCTAATTGAAGTAAAATGAATGTGTAACGCTAATCTATATGAAACGCTATAATGAAAGTGAAACGCTAATCTGTATGAAACGCTATAATGAATGTGTAACGCTAATCTATATGAAAAGCTATAATGATAATCGATATGAGTTAAGTTAAGTTAAGTTGAGTTGAGTTCTTTTGAGTTCTATTGAATTCTTTTGGGTTCTTTTGAGTTCTTTCGAGTTTTTTCAAGTTCTTTCGAGTTCTTTAGCGTTCTTTCGAGTTCTTTCGACTTCTTTTGAGTTCTTTTGAGTTCTTTTGACTTCTTTTGAGTTCTTTCGAGTTCTTTCGAGTTCTTTTGAGTTCTTTTGAGTTCTTACGAGTTCTTTCGAGTTCTTTCAAGTTCTTTCGAGTTCTTTTGAGTTTTTTGAGTTCTTTTGAGCTCTTTTGAGTTATTTTGAGTTATTTTGAGTTCTATTGAGTTCTTTTGAGTTCTATTGAGTTATTTTGAGTTCTTTTGAGTTGAGTTGAGTTGATGGGGATGTTGAGGGGATGGGGATATTTTTATTCCTGTTATTGTTAGATTGTTAATAGACGGCATAAGTTTGTGAAGTTTTACTTCAGTCGTGTGGTCTAAAGCACACTCGTTTTTTTTTTACATTTGCTGATTCTTGGCATATATAATTAAATGAGACACGTTGTGAAAAAAAGTTCCATTTAGTTGGATATTGTGAACATCCAACTGTAATCCACCACTTTCATCGATCTTACAGCTATCGACCGCTGTTGACTATGGGTGAATATGAAACAATATCAAAAAACATTAAATTGTTCTATGGTTGTGTAACTGCAATTTCAACAAAACATTAAAGCCGACGCAACTGTGTGGATACTTTCCATTGGAAAGTGCATTTCATCGCATTGAAAATTGAAAGATGATGTACGAACACTCTACTCTATTTGTGATATCTGTTTGATCCTTGATGACCCTCACACCTCACCCATCCGAAGTTTGTGGCTCTCTGAATATCATTTGCCCATCTTCGCGGTGCCGAGAAGCCATCCGATGATACTGTGATAACCGTCAACTGTAAATCGTGAATGGAAAACATTATTTTTTTTTTAAGTACGCAAAATTGGCCAGCTTCTCGACCATTATTGACTACACGTTGCACGCCACTGGGTCTAAGGATATCATTAATCCCTCGCTGGTCGCAAATGGCATGGTCTATAAAGTAATGTGGGTCAAGAATGAAGGCTAGACGCCAGAGACAGCCGTACGTAGCTATAGCTTTAGGAGTCACGATACATATTGGATCATCGGGCCCCCGGGCCCCCGTGCGCGTTATAATACATTACGTATATTGCCTATCTGTCAGCTCAAATCTCGCTTAAAATAGACCTAATGTGGTCTTGAAACTCCGATAAACCTTTGGTTGGTTTTATTTCACACTACCATCGGCCAAATACATTACGAGTAGATATATTATCCACGTCGATGTTTATTACCTTATGAGGCACGTTTCGGGAACAATACAAAAAGCAATAATTCTTAAAACGCGCGGATATACGACTAACTAGTTGTCTTGTTGATTCACGATAATTCCTCTCTGCTGCAAACATACTTAATTCGCTTTTATCGTACAGTTGCTGTAAATATAGTTTGCGTAGAACAATAATGATTTTTTTCATAAACAACATCATTAAATTTTTCAACAAAATTATATTACTGCCAAAAGATCTCAACAAGTGCGCAACACTATAGAATGGGTTCTATATATATGTTATTCTTTAGTGTATCAGCCGGTATACACCAGAACATCCTTTGGACAAAGGATTTTTTCATATATGCTCCGTTGCTTTATAATATGCTCAGTGAAATTATGAAAACTATGTATAGGTACCTATTTATTGAAGAAAATGGTCAACATTTATATTTTGGATCACCCATATTATCGCTTTTGTCATAAATTAGCATGGAAGTCCTGTATTGTACATTGTGTATGTACTTTACTTATTTATTATTTCTCACCAGAGCTCACCAGCTTATTAAATTTTCATATTCCGTAAAGATCAATCCGACAATCTGATTTATTTTAGTTTCCCTCATTTAGAAAAAATATTAGAAAAATTCCCCAAATTCCTCGAGTATGTGCACAATATAATACAAAATTTCACAGCATTGACATTTTTAGTAATAACTTAAAGAAATATCGATACGAAGTAACGCGTTCGATCGATTATTATTAACACGAGAGTATGTAATGTATCGGGAGCATCTCCTACCCTTTTCCTATATTCCTCTTCCTCTCCCCTTCCTGTAACCCATAATTAATTGTAAGATATTAAAACTTCATTTCCAACGAACTTTAGCATAAGAAACTTCTGTGGCTTGACTTCAATTCACTTGTATATTTATCACTGTATATCCTAGGTATAGCAGAGATGAGATGGCCCAATTGTGGAGACTTCTGGAATGGTGACTACAGAATCATCCACACAGGATTCATAAAGGATAAACCTGGCCAAGGGGGATTAGGCGTTGTGCTGTGCAAGGAGTGGGGAAGACGGGTTAAGGGATACGTACAATATAGCGGAAGAATTATTCTAATTAAAATAGATACTAAGCTTGTAGACACTGTAATTATCCAAGTATATATGCCAACATCTAGTTATAGCTAAGAAGAAGTGGAGGAGGTGTTCGCTAGATAAACTTATATTAGAGATAAAAGCAGGTGAAAATCTGATTCTCCTAGGAGATTGGAATGCTGTTGTAGGAGAAGGACGTGAAGGAACTAACATTGGGCCCTTTGGGCTGGGTGCAAGAAATGACAGGAAACAGACTGACAGAGTTCTGCGAAAAACACAAATTAGTGATAGCAAACACTTGTTTCCAACACCACCCAAGACAGCGATACACCTGGAAATCCCCTGGAGACAGACGAATACTGCAAATAGACTATATAATGGTTAGACATAGATTTAAAAACCAAATAAAAGACTGTAGAAGCTATTCCGGCCAAGATATAGATAGAGACCATAATATTGTAATGGCCAAAAGTCTTCTAAAACAGAAAAAAATAAAAAATAAATAATTTCAAATGGGATATAAAGTATTAAAGATAAATTATTATTTTTAATTGATAAACTAACGTTTAAAAAAGATTTTTATGCATAGCACAAAGGGTAGATAACAAATATTATAATCAATAATTATCAGCCTGAAACACTCATCTACATTGAAAAAATCTTCCGAGAAAAGATACTGGCCGCCAACGGGAATTGAACCCGTGACCATCTGATTGCCGGTCAGCAGCTCTGACCACTGAGCTATGGCGGCTTATCAAATACCCGCCAAATAATTTAATATATACTAGTGTTTCATTCGACAATTAATTATTATTACATTTTTCCAACTGAAAACAACCAACTTTATTTTTGTGAGAGAGGTATTTTTAATACTAAATCTCCCGCTAGGTGGCGTCGAGACTTATTATGTCTGCATTTTTTGCTGAAATACTTTAACTTGTCAAATATTAATTATTATTTTTAATTGATAAACTAACGTTTAAACAAGATTTTTATGCATAGCACAAAGGGTAGATAACAAATATTATAATCAATAATTATCAGCCTGAAACACTCATCTACATTGAAAAAATCTTCCGAGAAAAGATACTGGCCGCCAACGGGAATTGAACCCGTGACCATCTGATTGCCGGTCAGCAGCTCTGACCACTGAGCTATGGCGGCTTATCAAATACCCGCCAAATAATTCAATATATACTAGTGTTTCATTCGACAATTAATTATTATTACATTTTTCCAACTGAAAACAACCAACTTTATTTTTGTGAGAGAGGTATTTTTAATACTAAATCTCCCGCTAGGTGGCGTCGAGACTTATTATGTCTGCATTTTTTGCTGTAATACTTTAACTTGTCAAATATTAATTATTATTTTTAATTGATAAACTAACGTTTAAACAAGATTTTTATGCATAGCACAAAGGTCAGATAACAAATATTATAATCAATAATTATCAGCCTGAAACACTCATCTACATTGAAAAAATCTTCCGAGAAAAAATACTGGCCGCCAACGGGAATTGAACCCGTGACCATCTGATTGCCGGTCAGCAGCTCTGACCACTGAGCTATGGCGGCTTATCAAATACCCGCCAAATAATTCAATATATACTAGTGTTTCATTCGACAATTAATTATTATTACATTTTTCCAACTGAAAACAACCAACTTTATTTTTGTGAGAGAGGTATTTTTAATACTAAATCTCCCGCTAGGTGGCGTCGAGACTTATTATGTCTGCATTTTTTGCTGAAATACTTTTACTTGTCAAATATTAATTACGACGCCACCTAGCGGGAGATTTAGTATTAAAAATACCTCTCTCACAAAAATAAAGTTGGTTGTTTTCAGTTGGAAACATGTAATAATAATTAATTGTCGAATGAAACACTATTATATATTGAATTATTTGGCGGGTATTTGATAAGCCGCCATAGCTCAGTGGTCAGAGCTGCTGACCGGCAATCAGATGGTCACGGGTTCAATTCCCGTTGGCAACCAGTATCTTTTCTCGGAAGATTTTTTCAATGTAGATGAGTGTTTCAGGCTGATAATTATTGATTGACCAAATAGGAGAGAGATGGAAAAGATATCTCGAAATGCTGTACAATAGAAAGGGAAATAGTGACAACGAAACATTGAGAAAAAGAGGTAGACGCAGATGATTTGGGAGATCCAATCACTAGAGAAGAGTTTGATCTCGCACTGAAAAATCTCTAAAGCGGGAAAGCACCCGGAATCGATGATGTTCCGGCTGAACTAATTAAGCCAGCAGGAAAAGGAACTACAGATGCCCTGTTTAAAATGATACAGACAATGTGTAAGAGTGGAGAAATACCAGAGGATTTCGAGAAATGCCTAATTGTCGCATTACCAAAAAAGGCAGGCTCGATGAAATGTGAACAACACAGAACTCTTAGCCTAATATCCCATGCCTCAAAAATATTGACACATATCATTCTAAAAAGAATCGAACCAAAAGTAGAGAACATCCTTTCCGGAGACCAGTATGGCTTTAGAAGAGGTGTAGGAACCAGAGAAGCAATATTCAAAAAACGCAAACGCAGCACCACAAAAAACTTTGTTTTTCCAAAACGCAGCACCACAGAATGGCTTGGCATCATGCCATCTCCCGTCGCCTGCAGTTCGTTCGTCCCACGCCAGTTTCGCCCAGCTCGTGAAAACCACACCACAGTGATTCCAAAGTGCCTTTCCCGGTAAAGGAACCTAACTCCCCAGTCTCCCTATCCACCTCAGTGTCGCCTAGGAACAATCCCGCCTACTGTCGCGCCCAAGGCCGCCCGCATTCGCCGCTCCTACAGTTTTCCCGCCAAATTCAACCGACAAACGACGAGGCCTTCACTTTCCCGCCATTTCCAACCGTCGTCTTGTCTCGCGCCCACCGATCACCCGCCTATCGGGTTTCACGCCTTCCTACACTCAGTGCCTTCTCCCGCAAATAACTTCAGTTAATTCAGTGGTTTGAACTTTCATGCCATTCAGTTTTCCCCGTGTCTGAGGCTCGAGTTGATCCCGCCTGAAAGAAGAGTAAGGCTCATCGCTCGCCATAGGACAGCACCGCATGAAACCACTACTGAATCTCCACCCAGACCATCTCACCATCATCACCGTTCAGACCAGACCCCGTGCCACTCCTTACGTAAGTCTTTTCCATACTCGACTTACAGATTCCACCAAGTCGTAAAATCACTATTGTAAATTCACTTTATTCTATTGCTCTTCATTCTTCCCCAATTCTAAAATCTCTCCACCGTCTTCCCCCCAACAAATCCATCATGCCTTCCCTCCTTCCCCCTGATATACTCTCCTTCTGCGACAACCACCCTGACCCTAACAACATGTCCTTAGAAGACCAAGAACATGTGTTCTTACTCATGCACAAACATTACACCGGTTCCCGTACCCTCTCCCCCTGCAGTTCACCCCAGCCCGACTCAGAAATCATCTCCTCATCAAATCCCCCCCCTACCCCCCTCCAAGATCTCCCCAGTTAACCTCCCCAAACCACCCCTCTACCCCCCCCCCCCAAACCGATAGCCCCCCACTACCCTACAAACCGACCACCCCCCTTCCACCCCTCAAACCAATGCCCCTCCAACCAACCGCCCCCTTACCGCCCCCTGCACTGACCGCCCCCTTACCGCACCCCTAACTGACCACCCCCCCCATCGCCCCCGAACAGATGCCCCCCTACTGCCCCCCCAACCACCCGCCCCCTACCACCCCCCAAACCGTCTGCCCACCCTTCACCCCCCAAACCGATGGCCCCCATACCACCACTGCATCCGTTCACCCCCAGACCACCCCCCCAACAACCACCCCCTCACCACCCCCCAAACCGATCGACCCCCCACCGTCCCCCAAACCCCCCCTCACAGCTCGCTCTCGCCCAACACCTCAGGCCTAACCTTCCCCCCCAACCCCTCAACCAGGGGGCAAAGGTTCCACTCCGTCTCCTCACTCCTCAGCGACACCCAGTCAGCCCAACCAACTTCTGACAACTCAGGCCCCAAAACGGCCGGTGAACCCCTCAAATCATCCCGCAAACGAGTCCGTCTAAAGAAACCACCCCCCCCCCCCCCGTTCCTCTCCAAAAACACCAAACAGTCCCCCCAAACAACAAACGTCCCCTCTCCTACACCTCCGGCAAGCCCAACGCAACCTTCACTCCTCAGCCTACCACTCCTCTCACCCACCGATCTGCACCCCCTCCCCCTTGTTCCTCTATCCCCCCCCCATATCCCCCCATCTCTCTCCCTACCCCCCCTATCTCTCTTCTACACCCGAAAATCTTCACCCCACCCAATCTTCTCCATCCCCCTCTCTACCCCCTCCCTATCCCCTCCCTTCCCCCTCCCAAACTCCGCAATAATTAAACAAAACACCTAAAATCATTTTTCTACAACCATTTAAAAATAAACTCATGATGAAAGAGAAAGGGGCCTTATTTGGCCCGGTGCTCTGTAAGCCAGTATATCAAAAATCAAAAAAATCAGAAACAATATTGTCGCTACGAATACTACTAGAAAAAATAATAAAAAGAAACCAAAACACATTCATAAACCTGGAGAAGGCTTTCGACAAAGTAGAATGGAAAAGATTCTGAAGAGAATTGATATCAAATATAGAGATAGACGAATAATCCAGGCGCTATACAAGAATGAGGCCGCTATAATTAGATGTGACAATGATACAAAAGAAGCCAGTATAATACAAGGGGTGAGACAGGGATGCTCTCTGTCACCTGTTCTTTTTAACGCTTATATACAGAGTGCGATTGATGACTTGAGAGAGAGAATGAGTCACAGAAAAGGTGTAAAGATACACGGGCAAAAGGTGGATATGATAAGGTTTGCTGACGATATTGCTTTGGTTGCTGAAAGCAAAGAAGAACTGCAAGAGGCCGTAACAACCCTGCAAGGCATTCTTAAAAACAACTACAACATGAAGATAAATAAAGAAAAGCTGTAGTCCGAATGCAACATCAGATGAAAGTAGAGATGGCAGGAGTTCCACTAAAGAACACCAAGGAGTTTGTCTACCTCGGGAGCAAAATAACATGGAACGGTCGGTCTAAGAGCGAGATCGACAGCCGTATACACCAGGCTAGGCTTGCATTCAATAAAAGGTCGAAAATAATGGAATCTAATGATGTAGACCTAAAACTGAGAATACTTCTCATCAAGACCTATGTATGGAGTATTTTGATGTACGGCTGCGAAACATGGTGCCTATCCGAAAGAGATAAACGGAGACTAGAGGCTTTTGAGATGTGGTCCTATAGAAGACTATTAGGAATTTCCTGGGGAGACCACTGGAGGTTATCCACCACATACCCGCCCCGGTATAAGTAACTTATGGTTACTCCTTCAGGGCTCTCACAAGGAAGCTAATTTTTTTTTATTTGAACGTCTCTACATTTAATTAAACAAAACTAGACCCCTGGGGAGACCACATCACAAATGAGGAGGTTCTCAACGAATCGAAGGAGGAAGGCACCTGCTCAGGACCTTGTCCGATAGGCGTGCAAGATGGATCGGCCATGTTATACGACAAGAAGGCCTCTTGCATGCCATAATGAAGGGTATGACCGAGGGGACAAACTCCAGGGGACGCCCACGCCGAGAGTACCTGGTGGACCTGCTGGTGGACGTGCGCTACTCATCATATGCAGAATTCAAAAGAGCCGCACAAAACAGTGAAGAATGGAAGAGAAGATTAGAGGAAATTGCTACATACCAATTCCAGGATTGAAACCAGAGAGAGAGATTATATAAAAGCTGTTTGTTTCTTACAAAAAAAATATATTATATATTGTTGATGTACCCAGTGGCGGCGTAGGGTAGATTGGCACCCGGGGCGGTTTTGCATTGAGCACCCCTACTCGAAATAAAACACCAAATACTAAACGCGCTTACGAGACTTTATTTTACTAAAATATTTGATTACATTATAAAAATTAATATATCCCTGTCTCTTTCAATTAACAAAACCGAAAGATTGGTTAGTCGCGCTCATTGTGGACCTTACGTAAGATTTTATTAATTTTAACTTTGAAAAGCTTTCCTATGAAGTCACCGAAACACATATTGTTAAAAAAATTCTTAGAGAGCGCTAAACTTAGAACAGACTTAGAATAGCCGCATTTTACAATGAATCTGTGACGCTCCAATGTGGTCCATTGAATCGTTTCTTGGGCAGAAATGTTGGCGGCTTCCAAATGGCGCCTCAATCATAAAATCTCCAACACGACGTCCTCTGATGAAAATTCATCGTAAATTTTTAACAGATTTGGAACCATTCCACGAAGATCTTCTTCTGGTGATGTTATTAACGTTTTAGGCTGAATAACACTATATGTAACCAGAATAAAATCCATTGCCCTGTAACGATGGTCTAGTTCAGTGGCTCTTAACCTGGTTTCGATCGAAGCCCAGGGGTTCTATGAGCCAGTCAGAAGGCAAGACACACCCGAAAAATATTGTCACTATCCCATCCCGCCCTATCCTGTCCCATTGCGCCTCTTTACCCTTTCCGCCCGTGCAGTGAGCGGCGCAGTTCACAGTAGCTACGATCTACGATTTATTATTATTCACTCGAGTGCCACGATGGCCATTTCGCGCTCGATATTACGCGCGGTATAAGATCGGACCAAATGCAACACGAATTCTTTCTTTTAGGGAATTAGAAATTATATTCGAAAAATAATGAAAAAATACTTGCGATGCGTTTCAAAATATGATATTAGTATGTAAGTAGCTAGGCACAATAGTAGGTAGTTATTAATTGATATGTCTGTATAGAGGGAGATTTTGTGCGCATTCTTTGGCTGTACCAATGAGTTGTCGTTGTCACCCCCTTGGTGCTTGGCACCCGGGGCGGACCGCCCCCTCCGCCCCCCCCCCCCCCCCTTACGCCACCACTGGATGTATTTATAGATACTTATTGTTGCTATTATTTATTTAATATTATCTACTTAATGTACTATTGTTATCTACTTAACTTTCGTATTATTATTTACTTACTACTGCATGATTGTTTATTATTATTTAATGATAATTATTATGTACTTAATTTATTTATATTTATTTACTTACTGTTACAAAATTGATAATTATTATTTAATCATTTTTATGATGTATTGTCTACTTAATCTACTTATGTTTATTTACTTACATAATTGTTTATTATTATTTACTTATATTTATTTTTATTTTGTTGTTTTTATTTATTTTTGTTTAATTAATTTATTATTCATATCTACTACCCTATTGTCACTGTCGGTAAGGTGAATGGTTATCAGATAATCAAATGGATTCTATGAATGCATTTGATTTTCTGATAAGCCACCATAGGTACCTTCTAGCTACATGTTAAGTTTACAGTAGAATATTATTTTTGCTAACTACATATAAAAGTACTGCCCAATTGGAATAAATGTTTAAATATTAGTGTTTAGTGCAGGGGTGGGGAACACTCTGCCCGCGGGCACTTTTGGTGCGGCCTGCTGAAAGAACCACAAAAAATTACACAGAACGGGATGATTTTTTCACGGTGTTTCAGATGCATTTTAGGGCGTTATTGAAAAAGTGTGTTGTGTTATCTGAGTTTTGAATACATGTTTTGCCAAAATTTTGCCATGTTTTTTTTTTTTTTTTTTTTTTTTTTTTTTTTTTTTTTTTTTTACATGAATACCTCACAAGAGTCCCAACTACTCCCGTCTGAAGCCAGTGAGACTATGGCATCCCCAATTGGGGTATGTTGTGAGGCTGAGGGTGGTGGGGAGGGGAAGGAGATAGGGAAGAGGACGGTGGGGAAGTACCTGGCTATTCAGATCTGGTCACCAAACACGGCTAATGCCGTTTCAAGCAACGTTTCAATTCTGAATGGTGGTCTTATACACCAGGGCGATACAGAGAGTATCTTCCACTCTGGAACGTGCCGCAAATATACTATTTATTATTTTAAATGAATAAATTGTGAAATAACACAACTTAATCAAATAAAATTTATTTGCCACGCCGGGATTCGATCCCACGACCTTCGGTGCGCGAGTCAAGCGTCTTACCGCTGCGCTACGCTGGCCGTCGTTAGTAGTTAAATTAATATAAAATCACTTCATGTAAATTATTTTAAATAGTTAAGTAAACATAAAATCATATACGTGTTCTAATCTAATCTAATAATTGCATACGATAAATATGCTACAAAATGCAGAAAAACCATTAACGTAATCAGAGAACAATTTAATTTAGGCCTGTGGGCTAGTGGACTCCTACGCAGATTCATCCTTAAGGTAAAACCAATCTTGTGTTCACAATGCAAATTCCCGTTGTGGATTTATCTGCTAACATATTTCGAAGGAAGCCGTTCTTGCGTTCCGACTGAAAAAAATCGGAGGAAAACCATTTTGATGTTCTAGGTGCATTATTTATTACGGCTAGGGACTCACAATCCAACTCGCTCTAACGGTAAAACCAGTTTTGTGTTCAAAATATAATGAAAAAATTGCAAGAGCGGTTTCATCTGCTTACACATTTTGTAGAAATCCGTTTTCGTTCTTGAAGTGTATTTATAAAATTCTACTTGTGTTTGTGCTGCTAGTATTGGAGAAAAGCCATTTTCATGTACTGCGTGTAGTTTTAATTCTCCGCGTACAGATTCACCCGGTAACTAAAACCAGTTCTCTGTTTAGAATGCATTGAAAACATTTGAGGTGTAGTTTTATTTTTTGACGCATTTCTCGCGTTAGTAGTGCATTAATTACATTGTAGTTGCGTTAGTACTTTATGATGTCAGAATTGGAGGAAAGCCATTTTCATGTTCTGAGTGTAGTTTTAATTCCCCGGGTACAAACTCACTTAAAAATAAAAATCAATTCTGTGTTCAGAATGCAATGGAAAAATTCCAGGTGGGGTTTCATCTTGCTAACGCGTTTCGTAGGAAACCATTCTCGTGTTTGAAGTGCAGTTATATTTTATAGTTGCATTTGTGCTGCCAGTATTAGAGGAAATCAATTTCTCGTTCTGAGTGTAGTTTGAATTCCCCGTGTAGAGATTAACCCTGTAATTAAAACCAGATCTGTGTTAAGAACGCAAAAAAAACATGTCAGGTGTGATTTCATTTGCTGACTCATTTCTCATATTGGAAGTCCATTTATTAATTCTAGTTGAATAGTTTGTGCTGTCAGATATAGAGGAAAGCCATTTTCATGATCTGAGTGTTGTTTTATTTCCCCGCATGCAAATTCAACCGAAATTAAAACTAGATCTATGTTCAGAATGCAACGAAAAATTCCAGTTTTGGTTTCATCTGGTGATGAATTTTGAAGGAAATCATTCTGGTGTTCAAAGTGCAGTTACAAAATTCTGGTTGCAGACAATGTGCAGCCTGAATTGCAGGAAAATCATTTGTGTGTTCTGAGTGTAGCTATAATTATGGAGTGTATGCAGTTATGTATTTAGTTTTTCAGTAAAACCAGTTTTTGTTTTAAATGTGCCCCCCCCCCCCCTTTCCCCGAGACGGAAATCGGAGTGCGGCCCGTGGGTTCAAGTATGAACATCCAAATGGCCCGCGACGCTAAAAAGGTTCCCCACCACTGGTTAGTGCTTCTTTTATAGATTGAATTTTATTTTTTGTAGGATTTTTTTATTATTTAATGTGTTATTAAGTTTATATGTTTTTTTTTTAAATTCCATAATAATAATAATTGGATAATTTATAGAGCGCCGTTTTTTTTTAAATCACCTCAAGGGCGATATTTGTAAGGCTGCACATCTCGATACAGGAATGTCCTAGTGCAGCTTATGTTTTTGTGTATTACATAATTCTTCGTACAAATAAAAATAATAAATCGCACCCAGTACCCAGATTTGAGGTTTTCACGGCCAAAACCATTATCGTGATTTATTTTTCGGGTATTACGCCGTGTTGCGCTACCTCCTTCTTTAGCCGACGTTACTGTAACTTTAACATATTTTTGATGCAAATTAACGTCAGAAGGTATTTATAAATTATGTCAATTTGATTTATTTTTTAGGTTTACGCAGCATTGCGCTACTCTCCATCATAAGGGGAGATGTGTAATGGCCATCTTCCCTGATGATGGACAGTGTAACGTTGTCCGAAACGTTGGCTAAAGAAGGAGGTAGCGCAATGCTGCATAAACCTAAAAAATAAATCAAATTGAAATAATTTATAAATACCTTCTGACGTTAATTTGCATCAAAAATATGTTAAAGTTACATTTAATAGTAATAATAATTATTATTTATTTCAGATAAAATTATACAATAAAACATGTGTGGAAACTTTGACTAGCCAACTATGAATGGATCCTATTTTAGGCCAGTCAAATTGACAAATTTAATTCATGTCATAATTTCATATTACTTTGTTTAATTATATAACATATTATTTATAGAAGGAAAAGGGGATTAATTACGAATTATTTCTCATAGATGCTTTAGTTAAATATACAATTTTGTAAGAATAATATAAAAAGAATAAGCGAAGAGAAAAAATAATATCTTAAAATACAAATTCAATATCGAATGCTTATGTTTAACAATAGATATATGTTTGGTAATTTATATCACTTGCAAAAAATAATATCTTAAAATACAAATTCAATATCGAATGCTTATGTTTAACAATAGATATATGTTTGGTAATTTATATCACTTGCAAAAATCGAGAATCAAGACATTCTTCAAGCGTGATTACAAAATATTATAATAAAGTGTGCTTATGTTTAGCAATATTCGAATGCTTATGTTTAACAATAAATATATGCTTGGTTATTAAGTTCGCTTGCAAAAATCGAGAATCAAAACATTCTTCAAGCGTGATAACAAAATATGACGTGTCCCCCAACTTCAGGAGCCGGCAAAGAAACTCAAAAAAGGATGTGACTCGAAAAGGATGCAGCAAATGATTCAAAACAATTTGAATATATATATCTTCAGTTAGTGTATAAAAAGCGACATGAGAAAAAGGTTGATACCCAAATGTATTTATTTCCCTTTCCTTGCTTCATTTATTAATCTTACTGAGATATTTTCCCTTAGAGCATTTAATATAAAGATAAAACCGGTAAAGTAAATAAAAGCCAGATGGTAATAATCTAATAAAAAGACAGATCACCGCACGAGTTGAAGGTAGAAAAATGGTAAGAGTAGTAATTATAAGTTTATAATCTAGTTGGGGGATTAGAAAATAATCGATTGCATAGATTAATAAAGAATAGACAATTATGTTCTGAAGTGATAAATATCTATGTGTTTTTGTATTGTATGGACTCTAACGAATTATATATGAGTGTGTTTTTTTTTTATTTATTTTTTATTTTTATGATGAGACTATCTATTGGTCAACATATCTTCGCTTTTGACCCTCCCTAAATCAAGGAGCCAGGCGTTGATTAATTTGCGCAAAACATTTGACCTTTTCGTTTTCCAATCATTAGGAATGATATTAAATAATTAAGGTCTTAAGTACGAAAATTTAGTTAGGCACATTATCATTAGGGGGTATACATTAATTAGATACATAGATTAATTTCTTCCAATCTAGACCCCCCCCCCTTGGTGAGATAAATTTGGGCCACTTCGTATATTATTTTCAAGTAACGTGAGATTTTGGACCCCCCCCCTCCCTTTTGAGCTCACGTAATTAATGTATGCCCCCTAAGGTAGGTAGGTACTAATTACTGTACCTAGTATTGTACCAGACTGACTTCAAACAGTGATTCCTGGGCTTATTTGAAATTAAATTATATGAGTAACCACCCAACTCCTACCTACCACTGATTTTTTAAATATTTTAGCTGAAAACAAAAAAAAAACTGACCAGAGGCAAAAATGATCACCCCAAGTGGTTCGCTACGTTTGATGACTTAGCAGGGGTGCCCGGATTCATGTCATTCAGTCCAGGTCTTCGCGACGGACGCGTCTGCCAACGTCTGTGTGGCGGGCCGGATTTGGAGAATCTGGTTGAGGGAGACTTTTTACCTCTCCGGCAGGACTCTCTCGACCCTTCGCCTTGGAAGAGATGGATTCAAACGTCCGTCACTCCTGGACACACTGATCCCCAGATTCCTACCCACCCCTCAAGCCTTTTTCCTTCCCAGATCTCCTGTGTAAAATAATGGCTAATGTAAAAAAAAAAAAGAAAAACGAAAATAATTGCGGGTTTCTCCTACGAACATGGTTCTACAATAGTATCAAGTCGATTTAATTTGCAGATTGTGCAATATACATACAGGTAGGTACCTGCTTTTTGGAAGAGACCAATTACAATGACTAATTAAAATATCTAAGAATTACCTCTTTTCCAGAATTAAAAGTTTTAGTTTCGCATTTTTACAGTCGAAAATTTCAACAGTAGGTATTTCTAATTCCAACGGCGAACCCTCTGCACAATATGCTGACTCCATTCCAAATCCAAACTTTATTATTACCGTGATGATTCACGGTTACGGTACCGTGACGTATGGGTGAAATGATGAAAACGCAAGAAAATAGTAGTACTTTGGTGGAAACCGTCACGCGTATTTTGTGTGTCTCATCTTTTGCCTCACCATTATTTAATGTATAAGAAAGAGCTGCACCATTGAAGAACATGTGTTTTTTGCTTTTTTTGCCGCCACGGTACCGAAACCGTGAATCGTCAGTAATATGATGACGACCTCCGTAGTGTAGTGGCTAAGACTCTTGACTCACAATCCGGAGGTCGCGGGTTCGAACCCGGCGTGCGCAAATAAATTTTATTTGATTAATTTGTGTTATTTCACAATTAATTAATTAAAAAATAATATATAGTATATTTGCGGCACGTTCCAGAGTGGAAGATACTATCAGTATCGCCCTGGTGTAAGACCACCATTCAGAATTGAAACGTTGCTTGAAAATGGCTTAAGCCGTGTTTGGTGACCAGATCTGAATAGCCAGGTACTTCCCAACCTTCCTCTTCCCCACCTCCTTCCCCTCCCCACTACCTTCAGCCTCACAACATACCACAATTGGGGATGCCATAGTCTCACTGGCTCCAGACGGGAGCAGTTGAGATTCTTGTGCGGTATTCACTGTAAAAAAAAAAAAAAAAATAGGCCCTACACACGATCCGACTTGCAGAACCCAACACGTTGAACCGCCAAACGAATGATTATTATTATTCCGACGGGCCGACAAATGGAATAATAATGTAGTTAATAAGTAATGTGTTTACACCAAAATATGTAATTAAGAACTCTTTTGAACTGATTGACTCATTGAAAAATGTTGTGCTTCCCAGTTATGCCAAACTTGTGTCTTTTGATGTCATTAACCTATTTCCTAATGTGCCTATTGCTGAGAGAAAAGTAATTGTTTCCAAACTATTGAAGGATTCTAAATTACCTACAGACCTGTCTAATGACCTAACTCGTTTATTTAACTTAGTTT
Organism: Limnephilus lunatus; assembly: GCA_917563855.2. Taxonomy (NCBI): domain Eukaryota; kingdom Metazoa; phylum Arthropoda; class Insecta; order Trichoptera; family Limnephilidae; genus Limnephilus; species Limnephilus lunatus. Next base: position 62,432,843 of record OU830597.1, on the reverse strand, counting down.
TAAATCAAAATTATTTTCAGCACGATAATGTCATATATCAACAAAAAGAAGGGCTTCCAATGGGGGCCCCCACCAGCCCTCTAATTGCTTATATATTTATGAATGATTTGGAAACATCTGTTTTTAATTCAAAATCCCCCCTTTTAAGCAAATTCCTACTATGGAAGAGATATGTGGATGACATATTCGCCATTTGGACAGGATCGGAACGCCAACTCAACAAATTTCTTAACCTTTTAAATTCCTTACAAAATCAAATAAAATTTACGATAGAAATAGGCAATGAAACCTTAAACTTTTTGGATTTAACTTTATCTATTATAAATAATGAAATTGATTTTAGTGCATATCGCAAGCCCCATACACTGACATAGTAATTCATAAGACCTCCAACCACCCTGTCTCACAAAAACACTCCGCCTTCCACTCCATGATACACCGCTTAGTAAATGTCCCAATGTCTAATAATAATTTCCTTTCTGAACTTTCTATAGTAAAACAAATTGCTGTAAATAACGGATATGAATCAAGTTTAATTGATAATATCTTAAATAAAAAAACTTAGCAAAATTTCAATTAATAAATATCTATACAATTCTAATAATAATAATGCTAAAGAATGGCGTAAAATTTTGTATATTAAAAAAATTTCAGTTCGATATTGTAAAAATCTCCCTTCTAATATTAAACCAGCTTTTTATACAAGAAATAATATCGGTAATTTTTTGAGGAATGTTAAAGATAAAGACCATAAATTGACTAATTCCGGAATATATAAACTCAAATGTAATGACTGTTCCTCTTTTTATATTGGAAAAACAACTCGTAATTTTGAAATTAGAATCAAAGAACATTTAAGGTATCTTAATAATAATATTTTTTCCGAGTTCGCTAACCATATCATTGAAAATAACCATAGTTTTGAAAAAAAAAACGGGGATAAATAATATTCTTCATATCAACCATAAAGGAAAACGCTTAGATAACTTGGAGGCCTTGGAAATAAAAAAATCCCTTAAAAATAATGATAATTTAAATAATCTGTTTGTTTATAATGAATCCATTATAAACAAACAATTTTTTTTACTTATAGCCCAATCATGGATATGTTCCCCCACCCCCACTCTTAAATAATCCCTAACCACACTTCCACCTTTGTAATAATTTGCACACACTGTGTAATAATATATTGTACCCACCCACTATTTTGTAACTGTCAAATCAGTATATGTTTGCCCTGAGGAAGGAACGGTCGCTCCGAAACAGGTCGGCTTCAAACAAATATACAAGTGGTTCAAACAAAGTAACATTGTTTAATTTATGGAATAATAATGATTTGTTTGGCGGTTTTGCCGGTTCTTCAAATCGGACCATGTGGAGTGTGGAGGTACCAAAGAGTTTCAGAGCTCCGATTCTTGGTCAGATGTTGTGAGCTCTAAATGGTAACATAAGTTAATTGCCGTTGTTTTTGGATACGAATTTGGTTACAAAACTAAAAGGGTAATTGTGTAAGTAAGTATATCTATTTCAACCATCTACTTGTTGCACAGAACTAACAGTGAATGACGCCCAATTATTATTTAACGACCGAGAAAAGCCGAAGCCATAAATAAACTGGTTGCGATATTCCAACCTAATGAAGCTGTTAATCGATCTGTGATAATTAATCAAATAACACAAGCAATATCGTGAGCTGCCGACTGCCGAGGTTCATTAGATTTAGGCTTAAATCACCAGACTATTTTCATTAGCTGTATTTGGTTGCCTAAGGTAACGCGGCCCATTAACCCGTCACTGTCAATGTAGACTAACACCCTTCGAGAACTACTGTATATAGTCGATACTACATATATTTTTTTTTAATTTTTAAAAGAAAGACAAACATTCCCCGGTTACGAATAAGCGGAAAATGTTGTGTCGTGATAGAGGACTTAGCCAGCCGAGGAATTGAACATAAGACGCCAGGGACCCGAACGCGAATTTATAAATCGATGCTGGACAGAAAAAAATTATTTTCCGGAGTTTCCCAGGACAAGTAGTGCGATACTGTAGAAAACTTGATTTAATGAACACAAGTACAAACAAATAATGTAACTTATTGTGCAGGTTCATCTTTAATGTCTCAGCTTTAACTTCACACATGGCGGTTTAGCCATTTTTCCTTTCCAACGTCGATATATTGTTTACACACCAGCGGCATCAGTCTATGTGATAATGTTATTAGTAATTAGGTAATTTATTTAGTAATGGCCACCAGTGGCGGACTAAGCCCGTCAGAGGCCCAGGGCGGCAAAGCTGAATGAGGCCCCCTAGTTTAAGAAGTTGATCTAATTTTACAAGCTTTTTATTCAGTTCACACGGGCCTGTGGTCCTGGAGGCCTTTAAATACCTCCATGTTTCCTTGATCAAAACCTAAACAAGGCTTTAAGGCACCAGAACCCTGTAAAAATTTTATTTTTATTTTTATAATTTTCTAAAAGATGCATTTGTTAGTAATGCTCTCACCAAATGTTTTAAGGGTCCGCAACTCGAATTTCAACCGATTTCTTACATACCTCCCTTAAACATTTGAAGTTTTTAAGCTCTTAAAAAAATATATGTTATTTTTGAAGATAATGTCTAGATGCCGCCCAAGCCGAAACGCAAATTATATGAAATTCCCTCGATAGAAAAAAATCGCAAAGTAGGCTCCAAAAATTATTATAAGCAAGTCTGTTTCTATTATATTATAGATTATATTTGTGAACAAATTCACAATGTTTCTTTAAAAGATACTTAAGATGCTCCCCAAGAGATTTTTGCTCTATTTTAAACGAGTCGTGTGTTATTAAACATTTTCGAAATTTTCGCATCGATTTTGGCGCTGTAAATATTAGCGCTCTCCTCTAACATTTGTAATTTCGTATCTCTCCATCTTCTTCTTTTCGAGCCCGGTTGCGGAGCCTTAAGGAAATTCTTTAAATTGACGGAGATACAGCATTTTATATGAAACCGTTTTAAACAGTTTAAATTATCCTTTGGACGCGTTTTTCTCGAAACAACGTTTTTTAACGTTGACTTTTTATTTTTATTAGAAAAACTATACATCCGATTTGCATGCACTAGTCTTAAACTGTTCGAAAATCCAATCTACGGGTCCACGCTGTTATTATAAAGGTAAACAAATAAATACAATTAATCATTGAAGAAGAAGATAATACTAATAAATCTAAACGAACGATAAAACAGAAAAAAAACACATAAATTAAAAAAGTAACGGCCGCAACTGGATCCAGGATCGCGTTCAAAAGGTAGCAGAAAATGGTTTAGGCAGAAATGTAAATACGAATGTTACAGGAAGCGCGCAAATGTTAAAAAATGATTATAATTATGCGAAAATTGTAAAAATCTTAATATATAAAAATTAATGTTTCTTTGTTTGTCACTTATGCTTTCTAACCATTCATCCGATTGCGATGAAACTTTGGCGATTAAATGTGTGCTTGCCCGCGATGGTTTCTATCAGTGGCGTAACTAAACCATCTGAAGCCCGTGGCAAATTCATTGGATGGGGCCCCCCAGTAAAAATCGTCACTTTGTAATTGAATTTTTATAAATCACTTAAGAAGTTACCCAACAGTATTACTAATAAACGAATTCTAGAGCTTTTTTATGAGATCAATGTCTTTTAAATTTTGCAAAGTGGCATGTTGCAAAACACTGAAATTGCAAACAATTTCTTTTATCGGAAGGAAACGCGATTTCAGTTGATTAATAATGATATCTAATACTCGATAAAATATGTTCACTAAACAAACTTTCCGGATCTTGGAGACGCTCATCTTGGCAAAGTTCGTTAAAATGGCGTTAAATTTTGTTAAAAATATTAGGTTACTTCTGAGCTTACGGCCTCTTGGGCCGGGGCCCCGGCCCCCGCGGGGCCCGTGGCATTTTTGCCAGCCCTGCCACCCTATAGTTACGCCACTGGTTTCTATATAAATAATAGTGAGCTCTGATGTTATGAAATTATTTCCTATGGTATTTATCCGATTGCGATTAAACTTTGGTGGGTTGTTGTGCGCACGCCCGCGACGGTTTCTATATATTCGAGTATACTGGTAAGCTCTGGCGTTATGAAATTTGTATTGCAATATGTGGTGCGCGAGCTGTTTGAAAAATGAGTGCTTTTCATGTAGTTCAGCGACAGGGAGGGAAGGAGGAAGAGGAATCCGGGAGGGCGTAGGGAATCCGGGAGGGGGAAGAGAAATGCAGGAGGTGAAGGGCACACGGAAAGGAAATGGGAGGCGGAAGGGGAACAGGGACGAATGGGAAAGGACACACAGGGAGAAACAATTTCAACAACTCTTGCCGGGAACTCGCTAGTCTATACATATAAAAATGAATCCCTGTTTCCCTTGGTCACGCCATAACATTTTTTTTTAGTTTTCTTATACTTCGTAGAAGGTTGTAACGGAAAGAAAAAATAAGAAAATTGCGCGGAAAATTGGATAATTTCAGAAAACTTAACAACTATTTTAACTTCGCACGTTTGAGAGTTCGTGCGTTTAATGAATGTGAATTTAACAGGCAGCTGTTTTTTTTTAAACAAAAGAATTGTCTATAGATGTTTAAAATTTTATATATTTTAAATAGGTACCTATGTTAGGTACCAAATTCGATTGATTGTTCTTATAATATACAAAAATGAATATTTGTAATACATGAACAACACAAATTTGATTGAAATAGGTTTCTAAAAAGGTAAATAAAAAAATTTTAATAGGTGGCACGCGAGCTGTTTGAAAACTGAATATACTGGGACTGAATATATGGAACGCGGGAGCGGGGTTAGTGAGCGGGAGAGGGGAGAGGGTAGGCGGGGAAGGTGGAAGGGGATCGCGGGAGGGGATCGCGGGAGGGGAAGGGGATGTGAAAGGGGAACGGGGACGCACCGGAAAGGACATTCAGGAAGAAACAATTTATTTCTTTGAATATGGCATTGCAACGCATTGCATAGGCGGGAGCCAGCTAGTATGAATGGTAACCTCCAAAGTGTTGATTGCACTGATGATTTAATTAACCCCCGCTCAATGGAACAAAAATCTCTTGACAAATGTCTAATGTAGCACAAATACACTGAATTTTTTCGTACATTTAAATGACAGAACAAAATGTGTTTTTAATAGTTTTCGGAGCCCACTGCTATTTTTTTTAACGAGGGAATTTCATATAATTTCGGTTTCGGCTCGGCAAATGTACAGATATTACATGAGAACTTATTTATTTATTTATTTATTCACGCCTTAAAGGCTTTTACAAAAACACGTTAATACAGATACATAAGTTTTTCAGGACTACAATTAAAGTAATATTTAAAATAGTATTATTTAACATAATAAACTGAACAATAAGGATATAAGCAGAATTAAAAAGATATATCAACAAAAACCATATTAGAAGAATAATAATAAAATTTACATAAGAATTTTAGAAATTTCTGTTATAAATTTAGGTAAAGAATAAATGAAAATATCAACCGAACTGAATTCATTTCCAAGCCTATGAAGTCTTTGGATTGGGGAATTAATGAAATAGTTTGTTTTAGACGGATAAACAAAGAACAGCTCAGGAAGTCTCGTGTCACGATTAGGTACTCGGTAAGTTATTAGTTTTGTTAAGTCAGGTGCGTCAAGTGATCTGTACTAGACGTTCTGTACACAAATTGCAAAAATAGGGAGCTGGACACAACTTGGCACGCCAATGTCCTTTACTTCTGGATTTAATGGCAAAAACTGACTCTATAACTGTTGTAAAAACACTTAAAAGACTTGCAGACTTTTGGAGACTTTTGGAGACTGTTGGGGTCAGGATAATGGGATACTGGGAGAAAGGTAGAACAGAATTTAAACTGATTAAAAAACACTTTTAAAGTAGGTTAGAACTTGGAGACTTCAGTTTCTTGGAGACTTGTGACTTCTTGGCTGGTAGTTTTTGAACTGATTTCCTACCGGTTTGCCGTTTGTTTTATAGGGCAAATCCGGGTTGGACTTTTGGAACACAGAACCTCCCTGTTTCTGAAGGGTGCTTGCGTTTACGTATTTTTCCCAATCGCTATGATTTTCGAGCAGATGTGTTAAAAATCTGTGTGATAACCTTTGCCAAGACAGTCCTGTTCCAATAAACCGAAGTCTCACATATTTTTTATTGTTTCAACAAGAAAAGGTACAAGTTTACAAATGTGATACAAGATACAATATCTAGAAGTAAATATTTTCTTAAAGTGCAATAATCACTGGTAGACGACAGTTTTTGAGGTGTTATTGTAGTATATACCTATTTTTAGGTGATGATATACATTTCTTGATTCAAATTATTTCCGATTTCCCGAAATTTAGCTCCGAGTTTTTCGGAATGTAAATTGGCTGTCGTAAATATTTACGATTCAAACATTTCCTTTGTTCAGCATTGACCAATGGCGCCGCGTCTGGTAGCAGGGTGGGGATAACGTAAATACTCAATCATTTCCTTGATTTTGATCATTGCTGTCTGGGGTCCCTGGTGGAAGTATTACGTGGTTATTCAGATGTGTTTTCGAGTCCAATGATGCTGCAGCATGTATTTATTATCAATTGCGTTTATGTTTTCAATTGATAAGTTAATTGTAGAATGTAATAGCATTGTAGACATCATTCCAAATGCACAGTGTTTCGTTGGCCAATGAGAGCACTCCCTTTGTTTCGTAGGTTATTGGAAGGGGTAACGCGCAGCGGCACGGTATTATGTGGAAGCGTAAATTCCATTCTTGAATTCTCAGGGTTGTCATACGCTTTCGTCGACACGTTCGATACATGATCCATTAACTAATTTGAATAATAGAACCAAATCGCTCTTGGATCTTCTACACGATAGGTCAGTTAAATTAAGCATATTCATTAAATTAACATAATTAATTTGTTCAATAGGTATGGAGAGTTTGAAATTAATGAACCTTAAAAATTTATGCTGAACTTTCTCAATTTTTATTTTGTGTGCTTTATAGTATGGAGACCAAATAGTGGAATTGTATTCTAAATTACTTCTTACTAAAGCAGTGAAGAGAATTTTAAATGAATAAAGTGATGAAAAATCTTTTACTGTTCTTAAAATAAATCCCAAACATTTCATAGCCTTATTAGTAACTTCATTAATGTGTGGAACAAATGTTAATTTTTCATCAAAAAGGATACCCAGATCCTTGATACTATTGTTAATACTATAATGAGACATAATAGGATTTTTGTTTCTACAGAAAGATATAAATTGACATTTATCAATATTTAAAAATAGTTCATTATAATTACACCAATCCTGTAAGCGATCAAGATTAGCTTGAAGAATATTACAATCATTAATTGAGGTAATCGTTTTGTAAATTTTTAGGTCATCAGCAAACAAGAGTATGTTTACTTCTTTAAAAATTTTTACAATATCATTAATAAATATTAAAAATAAAACAGGTCCTAAATGTGAACCTTGAGGAACTCCACTGGAAGCCACAAATTGTTTTGAAATGTAATCTAAAATTTTTACAGAAAGTTTTCTACAAGGCAAGTAACTAATGAACCAGTTTAACAAACTACCCGAGATACCAAGAGCTTTTAGTTTTTGGATTAAAATTTCATGAGATACCTTATCGAATGCCTTGCTAAAGTCTGTGTACACTGTATCAATTTGGAATCGTTTATTTAATGATTCAATTATGTGATGTTGATAAATCAAAAGATTTGTTAGAGTTGATCTTCCCGAAATGAATCCATGTTGAAAACTTAAAGTGACGGAATAGGCCACTTGCATCACATTTAAAAAAAAAACCTGTTTAGGCAAATATACTAAGATATTCTGATTTTTTTTAATCGTACTTTTGAAAACCTGGCGATTTTTTTAAAATTTCAATCCGAAAAATCAGACCATTTTTTATAAACTGGAAAGAAAGGACATAAATTTATGGGGGCGAAAAAACCATAATTACGTAGCCGAAAATCATTTTAAAGTAACATCTGTAAAAACACCGCCATCTTTATCAAAAAATCAAACCAAGGATAAGTTCACATAGAAGAAACAATAAATCTAGTGAACGTTAAAGGGGGCGTTCAAGCATTACGTAACGCCATTTTTGAAGATTTTTTACCCCCCTTCCCCCATGTAACGCGCCGTAACGTTTTCCTCTGCAACCCCCCCCCCCCCCCCCCCCCCTAAACGTTACGTAACGCCCAAGTGACAATTTTTACCTTTTTATCGCGTTTGCGGTAATAAATAAAACAAGAGATTTCTGACTCGCGATACATGCGTATATTGTTTATTTTATTTATACATGTTGCTATTTATAAAAAATTGGAAATTATTATTATTTTTATCGGCCTTGTATTCCTTCCGGATCTCCACAATTTAACACTTTCTTTCCTCATATTCCGAATGCAGTTATACAAATTCTCAAAAGGAAGATTAAAAAATCCACAGTATTATTCACAGAAGAGAAAAACCTTTATCATGTTCTGACTGCAACTATTCGTGTTCTCAAAAGAGATACCTAAGAAGTCACTTGCTGACTCATAGTGGAGAAAATTTTTTTATGGTTCCGACTGCAACTATTCGTGTACTACGAAGTAATTACAACTATTCATGTACTACGAAGTAAACGAAAATCTAAAAATCACATGCTTACCCACAGTGGAGAAAAACCTATTTCATGTTCCGACTGCAACTATTCATGTACTACAAAGAGAAATCTAAAAATCACATGTTGATCCACAGTGGAGAAAAACCTATTTTATTCCCTGACTGATGGGGCCTTAAAAAGTCGGCGATATGTGAATGCGGTGCGGTGCAGACCACCGAATATGTGGTCAACGAATGCCCGCTCCATTCATTCCCCGGCGGGATTGATGAGGTCCACAGGGCAACGCCTGAGGCCCTAGACTGGCTCGCAGACCTAGATGTCCCCCTCTGACCCCCCACCATACGAAAGAAGAAGAATTCCCTGACTGCAACATTTCTTTTTTCTCGAAAAAATGACTAAAACGGCACTTGCTAACTCACAGTGATGAAAAACCTTTTCCATGTCCCGACTGCGACTATTCATGTGCTACAAAATGGTATCTAAAAAATCACATGTTTACCCACACTGTTCAACAGTGGCGGCTCTAGCACTTCTTTAGTGGTGGTGATCGACGTTTTTTACGTACTGTACCGTAATCTCACCCCCCGTAGAATATAATATAAAATTTCTCAAAATAAATTTTTGATTGTCTAATCATGCTAGTCGGATATATTTAACACAAAATAATATAAAATTTCTAAGGATATATGCCAATTTACAATAAAATATAATAAAAATAAAGCTTTACCTTCTAACTAATTTGAACGCGAGCGATTCCCGATTCCACATGGGGATCCAAAGGATTGTCCCCGCTGGTACTTAAATTCAAATACTACTGCGCATGCGCAGTTGCATACGATCGCGAAACAACGCAAGGAAAGTATAGGGAGAGTTCGGATCGTCCCCCAAGTGCGCATTAGATTCTGCGCACTGAGAAATAGACCCGCTGTTTTTTGCGCCATACATTGTTCGCCGTACGCGCGTAGGGTCTTACTAAAATCATCCGGAATAATTGTTTGTATTTTATTTCTGCAAATGTTAATTACTTTTATGTTTAAATAATTCATTCATTTTGGTGAAGACAAAGCATCGACTGTTATTTTCTTTACTAGGTTTTGAGTGTAACTGGTGGGGACTGTCCCCATTGTCCCCCTGTGAAGAACCGCCACTGCTGTTCAAAAACCTTTTTCATGTCCCGATTGCAATTTTTCGTGTTGTACAAAGGAACTTCTTAGAAATCATTGCTGATTCACAGTGACCGAGTAGAAAAATCTTTTTGATGTCCCGATATCCACTACTCATGTTATCACGAAGGACATTTGAAAAATCACGTGCCCACAGTGGACAAAAACGTTTTTCGTGTCCCGACTGCAACTAATCATGTTCTCAAAAGGGACGTCCAAGAACGCACTCGCTGATTCACAGTGGAGAGTAACCTTTTTCGTGTACTGACTGCAACTATTCATGTACTACAAAGGGATATCTGAAAAATCATATGTTTACCCACAGTAAGAAGAAAAACCTTTATCAGAATTTTTTTTATCCATCAAAATTTGAACACTTAAGAAGTTTAAAATATTGCTAGTAAGTTTGTTAGTGATGACATTTTTTTTTAAATTTTTATATTTATTAATTTGAATATAATTACCTACATCTAATACAATATAAGATGTGGGTAGTCCCACAAAACTGTGACAGATCAGCTTGTCTGTAGGTTCTACCATTTAATATGATTACATAACACAAAATAGCTTAATAATACATAATTCTGGAGGTTTAGAAATATGCTTTTTTGATGAATGTATCCATCTAAAATCTTATTTAACAACGATAGCTTGAGATGGAGAACTGCCCCGAAAAACCAAAGCGATTTTACATTTTAGGTTCTAAGAAATAAAGAACTTAAAACAATTTACCCACATAACATTGACATAGCCTTAATAATGTGCATTAAGTTTTGAATTCTCTTTTTTTATTTAAATTTTAAAAAAAAACATGCTACGTAACGCGTTGTTCGAACCCCCCCCCCCCCCCCCGTAACGCACAGTAATGTTTTACTAGACCCCCCCCCTATTAATCATTTTTTAATAAATAAAGTATTAAAATACATTTATATATATTCCAATAAAAAAGCATTTGAAAAAGTTCGGACACTAAAGGGTTAAGTTTTATAAAATGCTCGGATAATAATAATAACAAAAAGCAGGTAGGTATCCAACTTTCGATATTTTTCGCATTATATTTCTAAATGGCCTGATTAATCTCTGTCAGGTACCTACAAAATAACTAGTTCAGGGTCGAACGTTCCGCCAGTCCGACATATTAACACTAAATGGATATAGATGCAAAACAATTCATTGTTTTAAAGCCACAGAGTTGAATAGCCCAATAAAAATTATGTAGTTCAAAGCGGAAAACCCGAATTATACGAGAACAATTTTTTTTATTAATTAATTCCAAGTTTTCATTCAATTTCAAAATGGATTTAGGTGCTTTTTTCTCGGATACAAAACATCAACTTGCGGCGATGCATTTTAGTAACCCGAAATCATTGGTTTTTGGTTTGAAAATTAGATCGCATAGAAATATTTTATATGATTTAATTAAATACTGTGAGTAGAACGCACATTTACCATTGTAAGATCTGGTATACTTGGTCGAAGGTAAGATCTAATCAAGTTTTTTTTTTGTATTTTTATAAGTCCAGAACAAATAAAGTGTCAGGTCTATAAAAACCGCTTTAAAGTTACAAATCTCCTACTTACCTACATACCACTTGTGGAAAATTAAATTCTATAGAAAATTATCGTAAAACATTATTTTAAACATTTGTGCATGAGTTTCGCAAGATAAAATAAAACACGCTCTTTGGCGATATTTTTTCGTGAATAAATCAAAACAGGCGGCTGGCGTTATACGGGAATTTAAACCTTATCGCCATTTAAATAGAGTGTTATTGTTAGCGACCCTGAACCCGAATTTTTGATGACTTGGTGCATTAATTTTCTTAAAAGACGATGTTAATAGGTACCTAAAATTCAAGTTCTGTGAAATTCCTACTCCTATTCAAGTTCTGTTATTATCCAAGTATTGCGAAACAACCAGTTTGTGATGAAAAATAACAAAACTTAAATAGAACTTTCGCAGAACTTGACATTTAATTTTGAACTTTGATGAATTGTTCAAATTCTGTGAAAAAACCCATCCTAAATTTTTTAAATGTTTTATTCATAATGTTCTGAAGATAGGTAGGTAGGTACTTACTCACAACGTCATAACTCAGTAATAACCTCATAACCTACCCTATAGTATCGCCGGAAGAAAATGGGAGGGGTGAAGGAGAAAAGCGAAGAGGAAGGTCGGTTCTACTAAAAAACACACAATTTATGTAAAATATCATTATTTTTCAAAAAGTTACTTCCCTAAGTTTTGATAGGTATTTGAGAATTTCCCCAATAGGAGTGTGACGTCACACGACACACCCGTGCGCAAATGAACCACTTGCATGAATTTTTAATTGGCTTCATTCAAGTAAACAAATTTTTCAACTAAGAGTAGATTTATTTTAATTTTTTTTAATTCATCTTTATTAATTCTAGATTTACAATTTGTGATGTCTGTCTCACTAGGAAAACCTGTGTTGGAAGCAGGCATTTTAAAACATGGGCAGTTTCTAAAAAAAATAATAACACATAATAAAAATTAATAATACAATATTAAAGTAGCAGACAATCACCATTGAAAAAATACATACCTACTTATAAGTTGGTTTTGATAATATCTTTGATGATGAATCTGTATTGGCTGGTAATCCAGGACTTGATATCAGATTTATGTTTAAGATACATTGTGTTTTGTCTAATGGCCAGTGGAAGTGTATTGTATAGTTTTGTTGCAAAGAAGGTACCTATCTAAAATTTCTTTGACCAAAAGTTGTTTTAGCAAAAGGGATAAGTAAGAGATTAAGCCCTTTGGTTCCAGTATAAGTTTAGACTTTTTCAAAGGTAGTTGTGTTTGAAGAGGTACTCTGGTATATCTTTGGCATTAAGTTGCCTACTGTCCAAGTCACAGATTCTCCTGAAGAGTTTTAATATAATCTTTATAATTAGTTTCCGAGCTTTAAAAGTAGGATCAATGGTGCTAGCATTACTTCCTCCCCAGGCTATAATACCGTAGGTACTCAATTAAAGAATGAAATAGTGCATAGTAAATTGTTTTGAGTTGATTCAAGTTAAGAAAGTGGTGAGTATGTCTAAAGATATAGCTTGAGATGTAGATACAATAACATAATTTGTTCTGCTTGCTGTTGGTTTGCACTCTGCACACGGGTATCCAACTGCGCGGCGGCCAAACTACCTACTTGATAAATCTCTCTCCCTGATAATATTCATACTATGGCTTTATAATTTATAAGTAACATTTTTTAATTAGTTTTATAAAATAAGATATTATGTAAAAAGAGCATTTATACCAATAATGCACACGAACACACTGTGCATTGTGCAACCAGCCGCCCTTGATAATAATGTTAGAGTTTTTTGCTATTTGCCAATAGCAGAACTTTATTGTAAGCTTTCAATCAATTGTGACTTTTTCAGGGACTTCAATAGAGAACTCCAGTTCAATTTTTAATTTTTTTAAATGAATAATTGACCTTCTAACTTAAATAACTGCATATTTTTGTTTTATTTTTAGAGTTAGTTTTAATAGTTAAAATAATTGTCAAATTTTAATTTTTCAAGATCCCCGAAAACCACCGTATCTATGGTGGATCGTGTGACCTCATCAATCACGTCATTTAATATAAGATTACGCAATCAGCTGTTCGACTCGCCGCCATTTTGAAATTTGGAGTTCGAAGGAATCTCCCTAGAAGTAGCGTTACTATTTTTTTTGTACAGTAGTTTTTGAATATTTTCAATAATAGAGATAAACTAATAAGAGATACCTCTATTTTTGAAACTGAATTATTTAGGCCTACATAATATTTCAATAGACACAACAACTAAATCTCTTTATACAGTATGTGAATAAACAAGTAAGATGGAATGTTGTTGTCATACCTACATTCCCGTACAATGACTTTACAGTGATCAGTGAGATCACTGTAAACCGTCAAGTTGGTATTACTAAACATTTTAGTAATACCAACTTGACGGCATGTTTCAACGACTCTATTAAAAATGCACTTTTTAATATTTTTTTTAAACTATACGTTTAATATTATTAATTTATTTAATAAAACTTATATATTCAGAATCACCGTTTATTGGTCTATATCAACCATACTCAACCTGCGGCCCGCCAAGCTTTTTGTGTGGCCCTAAACACTTTTTTATCAGGAACTTGATTTAAAAAGATCTATCATTCTAAATTCCATGTATCTTGAGATTCGTTTCGACTTTGACGCACATATAGTGACACCCAAAAAGGATTGTCATTATGGTCCACATGATCTGGTACAGTGAAAACCTCTTAAGAAGTTCTCTCTTAAGAAGTTTCGCGGCTTAAGAAGTTTGGTTTTTTCGGTCCCTCAGCCCAAGATTGGCCCAATTTTTCCCAAATACAAATGTTTTCCTGCTTAAGAAGTTTGTTTTTTCCGGTCCCTTGGAAAACTTCTTAAGAGTGTATAAGCAGAGAAACCAGAAATATGTCATTTTTAAATCAGTGGTTAGACGTATTGACTCTTTTCCACAAAAAACTATAAATGGATTTCAAAAGATTGTTCTTTTATCTAGTAAACTTATATTTTAGATTTTGAGAAAAAAAAAATATTTTTAGAATAATAAAGTTATACCATAGGTCGTTCGCAGATTTGTTCAATTTTCAAAAAAGTACATTTCTTATACAACACCCATTTCAAATCATATAATCATGCAGTAAAATAAATCAATACATTATCTGGTAAACGTATGTTTCAGAATTTTAATTTTAGTTTAAATAAAATTATTAAAAAATATATACGGACATGTGTTTCTTGACGAAAATTGGTCGGTTTGTGCATTTATTTGTGCACTTACAAACAAATATATTTCGGATTTTTTACATACTTATTTTGCTAAGACGTTATTGACAAATCATAAATAATTTGATCGTAAAATAATTTCAGGAAGTATTTAATTTTAAATAATTTTGAACATCGCATTTTACCATTTTTATCGCAGCCCGTAAACACAAATTTCAGATTTCATTACGGGCCCAAACGCGGCCAGGAGAGCACGTCTTCGCGACGCGTTGAATAATAATATTTGGAAATGAAATTTGAAAACGAAATTTGAAATAAACACGAATTCCTTGATTCATGTTTGTTAAATCTACAGGGTTGTCCGAACGCAATTTTTCATGTTCATTGAATATTTTTTTGCAAAAATTTTTATAATTTCGAATATTTTTTTTATTTTAAATTTTTCTTGTGTGAATACCGCACAAGAGTCCCAACTGCTCCAAAATATTTTTTTGGGGTAAATCTTTTTTACGCACGCTCGACACTTGGGGGTAAACTGGTGAATGGGTTACGAAAAGTGGTGATAGTTACGAAAAATGACATGCGAACGGTAATCAATGCGAATGGTGATCGATTGCTCGGCGGGTCGGGCCTTTACGCACGCTTGTTTTTCGTGTTATCGTTATATTGTTAATGGACTATTTGTCCGTAAATAAATAAATAAATTATATACAGCGGGTACCCGGCATGCGTTTCATGGGCACTGTAACCTCGCGGTCAACTAAACTGTTATGGTTCCATCACAAGTCCCGGGAATTATAATGCAAGCGCCTGCACTATATAACATTATATACAGCGGGTACCCGGCATGCGTTGCAAGGCCACTCAAAGAAAGAAAGGGTTTGTGCGCTTTAATTCTGTTTGTTGAAGTGCTTATTATTAATTATGCACACGAGTAAATATTTCAAAATGCGACATTTTTTACAATCCAACTTAATATTACTCGTTTTTTTTCATGAATACCGCACAAGTCTGGAGCCAGTGGGACTATTGCATCCCCAATTTGGAGTATGTTGTAAGACTGAAGGTAGTGGGAAGGGGAAGGATATAGGGAAGAGGAAGGTGGGGAAGTACCTGGCTATTCAGATCTGACCACTAAACACGGCTAAAGCCATTTCAAGCAACGTTTCAATTCTTAATGGTGGTCTTACACCAGGGCGATACTGAGAGTATCTTCCACTCTAATGGCCGTAAAATACAATTGAAAAACAAAAAACCAAAATATTAAAAAGAATATAACAAATTGTTTATTCATGTAGCTATCTACTTAATACCTACTGTGTTTACGCATTTCACTTGTATCTATTTATGTTTATGCACTTCAATATACAAATAACTACTACTAATTAAAATTCTGGAAGCGAGAATAGTAATATAAAGTAGCAATAGTAGCGGGTAGCCCTAGCTCGAGTGAACAAAACCCTCAAAACTTGGATTGCCGCGGAACGAAATTTAGTTCTGAAAACGCCCGCTCGCGAGCCCTGATGTGTTAGCGCTAGTGTCGGAATCGAAGTTGTCATGTGCTGGTTATTCACTCTTAAGAGGGTTTCACTTTATAAAAGTGAGTTACGTTTTTTAGATTTTCACGGCCAAAAGTATTTTCGTTATTTATTTTTGGGGTGTTATGCCGTGTTGCGCTACCTGCTTCTTTAGCCAACTGTTCAGACAGCGTTAAAGTATTCATCATCAGGTCAGATGTGAAAGGTTGCTATTGCACACGCTAGATTTATTCCCAAAAAACAAATATTTGACACAAAAGTACACGCGCAAATAATTTATAAATCAAAGTGCCTCTTCTAGAAACCACTGCATCAATTATAATACATACAAACTGGTTAACGTCACTGGTTAGTCAGGTACCTACTTGCATTTTTTTTTGCAACAGCATTTCTTGCTGTCATAAAATATTTTTCTGTTATAATTTACATTCGCATAATGGCACGGGAGTGTCTTCAAAATGCGAAAAGAGAGTGCTTCAAGACAAATGGGAAGAGGAATATGTCTTTTTTGGAGGGGGGGAGGAGGGGGGGGGGGTCCTGTATGGTCCTTGGATGGTTCACATAAACACGGGATTTCAAAAAACCCCACCAGAAAAAAGTCACAAGGGGACAAATCGGGAGAGAGGGCCGGCCACTCCAAATCGCCCCTAATTGAGATGAGGCGCTCTGGGAAGTGTTCCCTCAAAACAGCCATCGATGATCTTGCAGTGTGC
This sequence comes from Limnephilus lunatus, assembly GCA_917563855.2. Taxonomy (NCBI): domain Eukaryota; kingdom Metazoa; phylum Arthropoda; class Insecta; order Trichoptera; family Limnephilidae; genus Limnephilus; species Limnephilus lunatus. Next base: position 62,416,013 of record OU830597.1, on the reverse strand, counting down.
GCCATTGCACCGTCTTGTTGGAACCAAGTGTCCCCTAAGTCTAACTCGTCTAGCCGTGGGAAAAAAAAATTCTGTAACATGTTTACATACCGGTCCAAATTCACTGTCACTGTTACTTCATTTTCCTCAAAGAACCAGGGACCAATAATCCCACTTGAGGAAATTGCACACCACACTGTGATTTTAGGAGAAAGCAAAGGCCCTTGATGCAATTCTCGGGGATTGTTCTCAGCCCAATGTTTGTGTGAACTGTCCAAGGATCATACAGGATTTAAAGACCAACATCCATGAAGAAATTGCCAGGATAACGCCCAATATGCTGACAAGAGTCTTGACAAACGCCAGAAATCGGTTCGCTCAATGTATGGAGAATGGGGGACGGCACCTACCTGATATGATCTTCAAAACTAAATAAAATAAACATTTATGTATGTGCCTACATTATAAAAAAACAATAAAAAATTTCTGATTCATACGATGGGTTTTATTATATGCTGCCGCACCTTGTATGATCTACCATAAGTAGTTTCCCAAGAATGGCTCAGAGAAATATTTTTTTGACCAATCCATATGGATACGGCGGCACTGAGTGGTTAAATTTCATCATTGTACACACCCTTGCTCCGGAATACCTCCAATGTGAAAAAAATTAATATTTTACAGGAGAGTGAGAAATCAATTTAGATACAGGAAAATAATGGTGGACCTCCAAACAATATTATTAAAGATTATTGATGTACACAATAAATAAGAAGTAATCCAAATCTCCCTTCATTTTCCTGTTTAAAATTGAGTTTTTTCAATCTCCCGTAAATTTTTTAAATACTTCACATTGGAGGTATTATGCTCTCAGCAACTACATATATAGCAGATGCCAAAACACTTCACTGAATCCGAGTTGGTACAAAGGCTAATTCCCGCTGGTTTGCCAAGTTTAATAAAGCCCCATATTATTATATTCAATGAAAATTTATTTTGTAAATAAAGTTACTACATATATTGTAAAGAAAATAAAAGTCATATGTATTTAGTTTTATAATTATTCTTATATATTTTGAAGATTGCATTACAAGTCTCAATGTAAAACTACAAAAAAAGTAATTTCCTTAAAATATTTTGAAGTACATGTTTGTGCAAATTTAAATTCATAGTGAAAAAATTAACTAGATTACAAAAAATTCACAATAAAATTAAGAAAATAGCAACAGTAATAGTAATGGATAAGAAACAACTCAAAAAGAGAAAAATAAAGGTTAGAATTATAGGTACAATATTTTTTAAATACACAACTGCAATAAGTATCAGCCAGATCAAACTACGTATGATGATGGTTATTATGGTATTCAAATTTTGATAAGGATCAACATTTTGTGGTTTTTATAAATCAGTCTTTTTGGTTAAAAATAAAAGCAATAAAGAATTAACAACCCTTTCTTGATTTATCCGTAAATTTAGTACACACAAAAATATGTCAAATGAAGACTAAATCTTTACAACACTTATAAATATATGTGTTATCTATTATAAATTAGGTTTAATTAGAAGTTATCGGATCAAATTACGGTTTATTAAATAATTAAAAGTAAAAACATTAAATTTATGAAATGACAAATACAAGCAATCTTTCCCTAGTTTAGAAGAATAAAACTGATAGGAAAAAAAAAACAAAATCGAATTAAAATAAGAAACATTGAAATATCTCCTGATCGTAATACATAAGCAATAATTCATTCCTACAATCAATACAGTAAGCAATCAACATGTCCAATCTAATCTACACTAGACTTTACGAGACGAATACTAATTCAAAAATCCTTACCATTGAAGTAAAGCAACACCCTACAAATCTAAAACTACAGTGTGTTCAATACTTGACCCACCAATATAATGTTTATGCAATCCATAGTGCTTACTTACTCCTAACATTTTTCTACTTTCGTTTAAACGAAGCAGTTCCCGTCTGCTGTTTGTTGTCCTCACATCTCAACTAATACAATTATAATTCATAATTAGACAATGAACACAAATAATGATTAATATATTCCACAAAACGGATCTTAATACGCCAAGAACTACACCAAATGATTAAATACGTCTAATTGACAATTTAAAAATAAGAAATGTTTCTAAAACTAAAATCATCTTCCAGGAATTGGGAGTGCTATTAAGTACGACACATTGATAATGCAGAATACCCCACAACCCGGTATAAAAGGGTGATATATTTTAGCATAATGCTTAAAAATATGTAACATTATATGCTGGTCGTTCTTCTCAACGTATACTTGTGCAGTTTTTCAACATAAATACAAAATAAAAATGCAAGAATCATAAGATAAAATAATAGTTAAGATATAAGATAAGATAGAGTTCCAATCGTTAAAAGATCGAAAGTGCCAGAAAAGAAAATGCAAGCAAATATGTATTAAAGAGGTTCCGACACAGAGGCTTGAAACAAGCATGTAGATTTTCGCTTGAGTCAAGCATGTTTGAACATTTACAATATTTGCTTGATGTTCAAGTTAAGCATCACAGGGTGGCTTGACACTAACGGCTGATCAAGCATAAGTAAAGTGGTATCTCAACTTTTACCATTATTGGCACCAAATTCGTTCATTTTTATTCAAACTCAAACCTAGAGTTAAGAATATTATTTTATCTCTGTTAGATTTCATTTCACACAAAATTCACATCATTGGACCACTGCACTGAAGAATAAATTATGTGCTTGGCATCAAGCTGATTGACCATATCGGAACCCCTTAAAGGTTGCTATCTTTTCTTATCGTTATGGTTGCCCTATTCTAATCAAACATGTATTCTTAATATCTAACGAGCTCTTAACTAAATTTACTCCACCTCTAACAACAATGAATCTCATGACAAGGCTCCTTAACTTCGTATCAATTTTGCACAAGACATATTTCCAAATATATTCACTATACCAATCTTAATATTACTCCCCTTTCCTTCAACTCAAACTTTAAAAGTATGGTTAAACTCTGACCACCGCCAGTTTACCCACGGTATAATCAGGAACTACAGTTTATTTAGAAGGTACTTTAACCCTTTGAATGGCAGGCGACCATATTTGTCCCAACGCACACAGGTCTTGTATAAAACGTAGTAACTCCCTTACTATCATAGTGAGGAATATTTTCTAAACGGCGTTAGAAAGGGAAAACACCACGTTTTATATTTAAATCTAAAAAATAGCCACCAAAAAAGTAAAACGTACACTTTTACGTATACAAAGTTTTGAATCGCAAATTTAAAAAAAAATTTGAAACTTCGGGAATTTTTTATAAATTATTTTTACATAGAGCAACAAAAAAGTAAGATTACAATATGTTACTTATAGTTTGTCTAATAAAATATGTGTTTTTTTATTTTTTATTATCAGTAACTTTATTTAGAAAAAAACGTAAGGTGAGCCAAATTATATAATTTGAAAGCGTATTCCATCACCTTTCTAAAACAGTTTTTAGTTTTGGAATGTGCTCAGAAATATTCCAAATATTTGCATTTAATTGAAAAGCAAAAATATTTTGACCATCTGAAAAAAATGTCAAATTTTTGAAGGGTTAAAAATATTTTTTTACATTAACTCCACTCAGGAAAATAATTTCCCTCAGGGCCTGTGTCATCTTTGGGGATGCTGTGTAAAGGGTCTTTTTGTGGAAAGGAAGAAGTCTGGGTCTTGAAGAGACCGTGTTCGTGGACATCTATAGTTCCTGATTACTCTTGAAGAGTGAAATTTAACCCCTGAAGAGGAAAAGCCAAATATGCACTTACATAGGCACAATCAAATAATATACATACACACCTTCTAGAACGATTTCAAATATCAATAATCCACGTAACAAACAGTTAATGTTTAACTGGCGCTAACAATCTATTGGCGATAGGACTCTTCAAATAATAGGTTACAGTATTAAGAATTTCTTTATACCAAACTTGCGGCATTAAGTTTACATGTTACATTACAAATTTAATTGATGGAAGAATGATACATACTCAAATACATAAACATATTTCATCAACCCAACACCAAAGTAATAATCAAATCTTAATTCTAAACAGTTAACGTTTTCAAATCAATTTCTACTTCTACCTAGCTTGATCCTTAGCTCAGTTAATGGATGCCAAGTACACTTATTTAATTAATCAATGTCTAATATTTAAAAGAATAATTTCACAAAATTTTAAACATTATTCTCATTTGATAACGAGTTAATGGTGCACTATAAAAACCACCTACATTGCACAATTCATGTGTCTCAAGATTTGTTTAAGCTTACTAAATTAGAATAACATTTCAAGTTTTTCACGGTCGCTTTCACCGATGATAACTGAGCGATTTCTAAGTTAAATTGAAATTACGCAATTCGATTTCAACAAAATTTTTTGACTGAGCTCAAAGGCATTTAAAAAATTTAAGGTAAACCTTTTAAACATCCAATTACCAGGAATGAAAAAGGGTTTTATTGTGATTACACTTTTTATTTGTGATCTTGGAATGCACAAACCAACAATGGTCACTTTTTAATTCATATTTGTAAATAAAATTATATGATTTGATTTCTCCGTTCAAAAAAAACTGTGTGGAAACTTCTTTAGACAGTTTAATGCTAAATGGAAAACAATCCACGCAAACAGATGGCTAAACTTTCAAAACTTAAACTTAAGACACATTCACCCGGAATTAAAAAAGCATCCGGGACTTTTTTACTCTCAAATCTAAGCTGGGTTTAAGTGCACAGCTAGTCGGAAATTACACTACCCTGCTGAATTTGGTTAAACTGAGTAACGGCCATCGCTTATGGAGAAACCGAAAACTGGTTAGCAACTCATTTCACGGCACAACACAATTTATCAACCTCTTGAACAAAATCAATATTTTTCTGATTTGACATATCGCAAATTACTCGAAAACTTGACAGGTTTGTGAGCAGCTACCACGGCAACCTTTCAACATGGCAACGGCCGCGGCGACCAGCACTGCTAGTCAAAGCGTCGCCCTTGACAACTAGTCTTTAACAAGTTGCCTGTGTGCGTACCGTCAATGAAATTCACAAGTTCCGTTCCTGTGGATAGCGATTGAGTCGCAAACTGTTTTTTTTTTTCAGTTTTTCCATGAGCGGACAGCCTAAAACTCACTCGGTTCGAAGGGGAAAACAGCTGTCAATATTATATCGATGTATGTAATTTGAAAAATACTATGAACAATGACTACTCCTACAGAGGATATTATGAAACCGTAACAATTTTGTAAAATAATTCTACGGGTGCCATTCAATCAATATAATATATCCCACAAATCCAAAAAGAGACGTGAGATATTTGAAAAAGTTGGAAATATTTGTATAAAAATTAGAATAGGAATGTAGGAGTAGCAATGCATAGATTAAAAAATTGTCTCATAAGAGCGAATAAGATAATTTGTTGACAGTTCCAACATATCAAACAGTATCAAATAGCACCACCTACCACCATCAATATTTGATATTTACTTAATAATAAAAATTCTAAAATGAATGATGAAACATAATTTAGAAAAATATATCAATAATAACATTAGAATAGTCTCTACGAAAGATTCTAAGAAGAACAATGTTATTATTGAGGTGTACATAAGCACTTTTATTAGTACATAATGCAAAAAAGTTCATTTGGTTAGTCAAAGTTTTTATCGGACAATTGCTTCCACACGGTGGCCGATACTTGATTCTGCACCGTCCCTGGCATGATCTCCCTCGAAGTTATATTTGAAGCTAGCAAGTAGAATTGACAGCTACCTGCAGTTACATTTAATCACATTCATCCAGTTTGTTACAGAATCAAAGAATTTTAAAATAAAACTGTCGCCCTCTGACGTAATCAAAGTCGATTACGGCTTCTAAAGGCACTATATTAAGTATGAGAACACAGAAAGCGAGACGTTGCAGTCGTTTGAGTGTTAAGTTTAAAAGGTCTCCACAGGGTGGGGGCCGACTGGTGAACAGCGGCAGTATGGAAGTGGAGAAATGGGTATAGAAAGAACGAGTTTTCAATGTCGTCTTCTGAGGGCACCCACTCGGCCCGGCGGAGAGACTTCTCTCTCTGTGAGACAGCCTCCTGAGTGAATCCAGACTGGTGGGCTCCCTTCAGTCTAAAGAGTGGGGCCCACGGAGCTCTGCCAGAGGGAGCCCGGGAGAGTGTCGTAATGGGAGGGGACAGTCAGCAGGGCGTCATCTGACGTCCGATTCGTCGAGCAATTCTAAACAAATAAAATAACAAATTATTATACATTATAATTTATACAAGAAGTCATATATGTTCAATTGGGGTATTTCTAAGCTGACAAATATGAAATCTCTTCTTTGAAAAATTATTAGGTAGTCCTTTCAGCACAAAAGTGAGTTCTCCCCATAGACATATGAATATTACTAGACCAGAACAGAAAGGTGAGGGGTAGAAACCAACTACAGCGGGACGAAGAGCAAGAAGACGGCTTTGGTGATATGTGATTCGTCAAATCTCAATCTGACAGTATATAGGCACCTCGCATTATAATATCACCATTTAGTTCTTAAAAGTAAGCTCTACTTTTAAATGAATAGACCTTTTTATATGGGAGCGTGAATTGCTCGCCGCATAACGTACAAATTTGCGAAGTCCAAACGCACCAAAGTAAGGCCGCCTATTTTCGATTGAGACCAATATTTGGTTGCCGTATTTAGTTTTAACACTTTTACAAATGTTTCATAATTTACTTACCCCAGTAAACAGCGCGGGCACACGACATGTATCTCGAGTGATAGTACCTATATGGTACAAAAACGATCATATTGTGTGATCTGAATTAGCTTTAATAAAGTAAAATAATGCTTGCCTATGGAATGTAATACGACAATTGGGTTTATTCTCTTTTTCACTTCTATTTTTACACGTTCTAAAAACACAAGCCACTTTTTTACCGTGTTATTTAGTAAAATGCACCGATGAGTGCTCGATGCTGGCTCGCAGAAGAATGATGACGTCACATTTTTTAGATTAACGCGAAGCCATAGTCGATCCCAGCCGGTTCCAATGGAATGGTTCCAATGGGAGGGGGATATAATAGGTTTTTATCACTTAGGGCAGGTCTAGTAATATTCATATGTCTATGGTTCTCCCAGTATCAGAAGGGTTCACTTAGTAGCACCTTGGCAGACGCATCCGCCGCCAAGAATGATCTATGGTACAGGTAGTTGACCTATGGCAGAGGTGTTGGTTCAACCACTATCTTGTTCTATTTAAGGAAACTGTAGGCACCTTGGGTTGGTGACGGTGAGTATCAACGCACTCAACGGGAAGTTTGATGAGCTCCGAATGGTACTTGTAGCCGTGGGCCGTCAGCTTGATGATGGTGTGGAGGGGGACATTCATGTAGGGGAGCTCATCTGAAACAATCACAATTCTTCATCAGTAAATAAGTTGATTAACCTAAACAGGTTTACACTTCTTGATAAATAATTATAACAAGAATTTTAAAATTTCAGATTCGCTGCAATGAGAATTCATCGTCCAATAGAATTTAATTCTCCAATAAACAAGAAAATGGCATCCTGCCAAAGCGTAAATTTGTCAAAAAGCTGTAAACCAAAGTGACAACACAAAGCTCCAAAGCAGGGGTTTCTAAACACATACTTACAGATGAACCAAACAAACTTTTGGCTGGGTAAAAAAATGTTATGAAGAGGATCACAGCACCCGCTTTGAGAAACAATGAACTTAGTCATGACACAAACATTTTCCTTACAAAATTAGTTGAATTTATAGTGTCACATTTAGAGTGAATCACAAAATTTCTATAATCAAGTAATTTCCCAGAAAACTACAAGACAAGAAAATGGAATAACAAAAATAGAAAGCTGTATGTACCTAAAGTAAAATTGCTCATTTTATAACAAAGTCAGTGAAGTGAAGACTGTCATGTCTATTGTTATAGAGAGTGGGTTATTGTACTGCGCACTTAGAGAATTGTTTGATAATTAGAAAAAAAAACACTGCACATTAAAACTCATTATTTTAACCCCTCAACTGTCGATAACACGCAGGCGAGCCAAAAAAAAACTTTGCTTTTTTTCTTTAAATGCGATTTTAACCCTTATGTATAAAGAAACTGTATGAAGGATGAGGTCAGAATCGCTAAATGACAGGTTTTTTAATAACATATTAAACATTTATAGTAGATAACAATTGTATCAGATCACTAAAAGATCGTGCTAACGTGAAAAAAAAATAACTGGAATCATGAAAACTCATCAGCCTACAGGTTTTTCGTGATTTACTCGAAAGTAAGAAAATCCATAAGGGCGCGTTTTGGAACTCGACGATTAAAATAACATTTACAAAATATTACTTGTCTTTCAGGGGTTAACAATTAATTCTGGACTCTTTTGTTCCTACAAATGTGAAATATTTTATAGATTTTATTGAATCATTTTTGATAAAATTATAAATAGAGTTAACGAGAATCATGTAATTTCTTGCATGTTTGATACAGATTATAATCTGCAGGAACCTTTCAACTGTCAAAAAAATAAAATGGTGCTGAATGGCCATTTAATAACTACGTCACATGTGAATTTCTGCGAAGCAGCTGGGATCTTAGTTTTTTTAAAATCAAATATAAATATTTCCTACTATTTGTTATTGTTATTATTAATTATTTGTTTATGCACTTTTTATCACTCTTCATTTACTGTACATTTATGTGTTCTACATCAAACTACTGTTTTTACAATAGATTTTTAATCTTTACCTTGATTTCCTGGTTAAGTAAAGGCCACACTAAATCAAACTTAGGGGAAATTTATAGGTAAAAAATGTACCAACCAAATAATACACATACATTTCATGAACAAAGATTTGAGAAACTTGAAAAGATGGATTATTTTATGAAACAGTCATAAGAGTAAGAAAGTTTTTAAGAAAATTAGTTTAGTTGGGCACAAAAATATAACTTACCGAGTTTAGCATCGAGGAAGTATCCGAGAATACAGCGCAGAACGGCTTGGTGCCCGACAAGCAGAACATTGTTGGAATTGTCGAGAGCGGTGAGCGCGGGGCGCAGGCGGGACATTATGTCGATGTAGCTCTCGCCCCACGGGTAGCGGTAGCGCAGTTTGTCTTGGTCGCGCCAGGCAAACTCCTGGGGGAACTTCTGCTGCATCTCCTCGTACGTCAGGCCCTCGCATATACCCTAGAACATCAAACATAAATTGCACTAATATTCAATATAAGATGATTTTTATTCTAAGCAGTATTCTTGATATCTGAAATGAGTATGGAGGTACGGTGTTCTTTACAACAGTAAACATGTAGCACTTTTTGTTGTGGAAAAGAAATGATCCATGTCTATCAAATGTACCAAAAGGAACGGGTCTGGTAAAAAACCGTGATCTCTCACTAATCCACCACCATAAAAATTGGGCAAGTGTCCAATTAGTGAAAATGACAGATCACAGCGCGTACATACATGCTAAAAATTAAAGACCAATATTGAACACTTTAGAATATAACTAGATGAAACATCGCTATAGATCTTTCGTAAAATTTCCATTTTTTGGTTTAAAGTAATAGGTATCATGTTTACGCTTGCAAAAAAAACTCCAAATTTTTTTTGTAAGTAATCTTATTCAAATCAAAAACATAGGAGAATGAAACAACCAGAAACACATGTGACAGTTGCTAGAATACACAGAAGATTAACTGGAAAACCGAAACGATCTAAAACGACAACAACATGACTTGCAACAGTTAAAATTTGGTAAAACCCAAGCAGCCTTACTCATAATGAAACCCTTCCACGGCCTACCATGACGCTGTAGCGTCGCGGTAGCTACACAGGGGAGGGGGCCTACACTGCTTAGGGAAAAAATCTTTACTCATCTTCATAATATTGCTCGACAGCTGAATTATGGGTTATGATTTTTTTACGGTAGCAACACTCTGCTCCAAAGCTGAAAAACACGGTCATTTTGGCATTTCGTGGAGTGTTGCCAACTTCACGGTTATTCTTACGTCAAAATATTATTCGACGAGATTGTTTTGTGTTTCGCATTTCAAAAAAACTAACAATGGAGAACATCATAAACAGTAATTCACATAAGGAAACAAAAAGTAGTAGACGTAATAAGAATTGGGGTGACGTTGAAATGAGTGTTATAAAAAAAAAATAATAAAGCCTGTTTGGTTATCAATTTTGCTGATTTGTTTAGCAAGAATGCAATTATAAACACTCGTTTCTACTTCATTATCGTACGGCACAGAGAACTTGGAGATCAGTAGATACTTTGCCACCCCGTTTATCGTTCACATCCAAATACGGCCATACCAAAGCAATCAAACGTCTCATGTTAACTTTTGTAAATCTATATTTAGACGTAAAATCTCCTTCCGTAAGTGCAGCAAATGGATCGAACCTTTTTTTGTACCTTTTCCGTAGCCATGGTGCACGAATGCCGCGAATACGGTCAATATTTGCCAAAGCTCCATTCAAAACGCCAAGATTCTCATAAAAGTTTGCCATTTCGAAAGTTACAACGCCGCGGTACTGAGTTACCTGGTGATCGGGTGGTTTGAATTCTGACAGCTACTACAACTCCCGTACAGCGACGGGGTAAGAGAACGCGCTTGCGCGATAGACCCACCATGAGTAACAATTTCACCTAACCCGGTCTTGCTCTCGTAGTTGTATCTTAATTTGCGATTATGAGTAAGACTGAAGGAATACGGAAGTGCTTTGCTGTCGTAAAGAGAAAGATTTTTCAGATGAATGTGATTTAAAAAAAAAAACTTTTATCTTATTGTAGGTGTTTTTTAAAAGAAATGAGTTGTATATCATAGAAAAAAAATTTATTCTGTCATTATGAAAATGTTATTTATGATTAAATTTCCTCTTTATTGCGCTATAAGTATTTGTTGTTTTCAACTGAGGAAAATGGGTCTGCAGTGTTATAAAAATTACAACAAGGTTTTAATAAATTTTATGGTACACATAAAATAATGTCATTGTAATTTTTTATTACACCTATATATGTACGAGATAACTAGAAAATGGAAAACAAATTTTGATAATTTGGAGAATAAAATGGCTTTAAACAATAAAAACAGTTAACCAGATTAAACCGAACATGATAAAAAAATAGGTTAGGTTAGTTTAGAATAGGTTTTTTTTTAATCACTTTTCCTCAATGTTTTGTCATGTAACCATAAAAATGACTTCAAAATGAATTACAGATAAAAGACTTACGGCATCAAGTTCGTTAAGGGGCCTCACGCAGAAGTTGGGGGCTTGAATGCCCTCGGCGGTCTGCTTGGTGCGCTTCAGCTCGCTGGTCCACACCTCCATACCCTCGGTGCCGGGGGCATCTGGCCCAAAGTGGCGCGCCAGAGCTTGCGCGTACTGCCTGCCCCTCGGGGACAGGTCGGCGTCCCCGCCGATGCGGCCCAGCACGTTGTACTCGCTCTCGCCGTGCTGAAATTCAACCACCAATCGCAATACAGACTTTGGAAACTGGATGACCAATGACTACAATGTGAAAGGTGGATGAAAGTGGCTGCGGCGGAGGTCACACCTGATAATGGCCACACGACACAAATGAACGATGATGGCTTCACTGAATCAAACCTCAAATTAACCACACAACACAGATGATGAACGAAGGCTTCATTTTATCACATTCTTCGGAGACTATTTTGAAGATCTTCCGTGTCATGGCCCTTGGTTAAGTATTTGTAATACGTAAATCCAATTAAAACCAGTTACTAAACTAAAAACAAAATTAATGTGAAATGATTGAACTCTGATTTTTTTTCTATAATGTTTTGAAGACATAATAATTTAGATCTTTTCCTTATCTAATGCAGACATTTAATTTTGTAAAATGTCCACAACAAACCTTCAAAATAACAAGTGTTGGATATTATTATCAGTTTGTACTGTGAACCCTGTTTTCTAAACAATATCGGGGGATTTTAGACGCCTTCAGGCATATTGATTATATTTTCTCAAAGAGGTGATGAACTTAGAAATATCCGGGATTACAGAGTATTTATGACGTTAATGCAAATTGTAAACTATCTACGAGTAATAATGTTGCTTACAGATTATACTTCATAAAAATTATGATATTTATACTTAAAATGAAACGTGCAATACATATGTCATGACATGTGACGTTAATAAATTTGATAGTTCCCATGCAATCGCAACATTTGTTTCTATTCAGAGTAAACACCCACCCGTGTCGATCTTAACATAAAATATAAATGGAAAATTATACATTGAAGAAATGATAACACAGGATTCAAATCATGCTCACAGATGGTAATCTTTCTTAATAGCTATAAAGATGATATATACCTATAATATATAATATGCCATATTGAAAAGAAAGAAATGGTGATATGTAATTTTTTCCATGCCAAGAACCTACAACTTATTCATACTAAGATCAATTGTTAATTCTATTTGAAGATTTACCAAATACCTGTTGTACTTTTCCTTAAATTATTAAGGTTTAATTCCATTTTTGCATTATTTTGGATTGGGGAAAATTATCAAAGCTCATGGTAGGAGGAACACAATCAGCTTCAGGCACAAAATGTTGTGGGTCCGGCCCTGAACATTTTTTTCAACTCTACTTTACAAATCGCATTGTCTGTGGCCTACCAGCTAATGTACAATGTTTATGTAAAGCATAAAAATAATCTCTGATAAATAAGTCATATTAAAATATATCTTATCAGCGAGAGCAAATATTTTTGTACATCACAAAGAATTGATAAGGGAAAATAAGCGTTTATTTCCCACAATGACATTATTTTCAACATATAATGTAATTAATGTAATGCAGGACATCAGAGAGATGACGACATACTGTACTAAATATTTCCAGATACTTTGCAAGGACATGACGTATTGACCCAGAAAAAAAGCCGTGAACTGAGAAATTGGAATTCTCAATGAAATAATGTGTAATTAATTCTGATCTACTAACAAAACAATTTACTATTTCTCTTTGAGGATGGAAAGCCAAAAACTTCTGGCTACATTCATCCACTCTTGACATTATGTGATTAATTTGATTGTGTCATTTCTTCCTGGGATGTTACCTTTCACCTTTATCTACAGATAGACTATAAGAACCTTATTCTCACTTTCCAATCTAAACCCTTCTAAAATATAAATCTGAACTAATTGGTATTTTCAGCAGACCACAAGACCATTCCATATTTACTTGATGTGTTCAAATCTATTACATTTTCTACTCGTTCCTTTTACACACGAAATACCCTTTTGTACTTTTCCTGAAAAAATTTTAATATTTTTTAAAACTTACTCGAGTGAAATAGATGGTTTGCGGCATCGGCTTGACGTTGGATAGATATCCCAGAATGGCACTCTCCCTCTGGCCATTCAGTTTGTGCGCATTCACCGACAATCCTCCGTTGAATACTCGGATGTAGCAAGTGTCTTCAGTGGCAGGGTCGATGGGTTCATATTGGCGCGTGTAGTGGTCCAACTTGTTCCTCAGGTCATCCAGAGCCTCAGATTCCTTCATGTTCTTATAGTCGGGAGAGTAGCGCAGGATCTCTATTATATTCTTCTCCATCAGAGCATCATCGTCACAGATACATTCAATAAACAACACACGGAATCCCAGATCATTCACACAGTGATTCTGGAGGTCGTGCCTCTGTTGGGCGGTAATATTTGTACCGTCAAATATCTGCAAAATAAAGTTAACAAATAAATAACCTTTCAAAAGCAAAGTGGTGTTTCCATATAAGTTATCAATATTATTTATAAGTCCACTCGAAAGGTGAACCCACAGATAATATTCATAAAGGAGATACTGATAATGTAAACAACGTACGCCAATATCGTTAGATAAAACCAAATCAATATAAACATGGAATAACAAATATTAGTTCATTTTAGACCAAACAAAAATTCAAGATTACAGAATAGAAGTTTTTTTCAATCGGTGGCGCAGTAATATCAAGCAAATGAACTGAAGATGCAATCCTTGTAGACTGCGACTGTTTCAGCCAATGAAGGCTAATAAGTTGGAGGCGTCTATTACCACCCTCATCAAACTCTAGTTGCAACTGCAGTTACATATATCAATCGCCCAATTGATTAGTCAGACATCTCCAAAAAATCCAAATTTGAGTCGAGTATGTAAAAATGAACTCTCCATCTGGTACAATACTCGGATACTCATAAACACCACCAAACTATAATAATGCAGAAAAACTTGTAGTGACAGGAATGTCTCGGCAGCCGATGTGTCTGCCCTCCTGCTGCGTGGCGGGCCCGATCGAGAGAGACTGCTTGAGGAAGTCTTTTGACCTCTCCAGCCAGAAATCCCTCGACCCATTGTCTTGCTCCACAGTTGATGGGATAGATTCATACATCCGTCACTCCTGAACACACTGACCTCCAGATTCCTACCCACCCATCATACCTATTTCCTTCCCAGAAATTCCTTTCCTCAAAAAACCCTCCACACAGCATTCCCTAAATGGCATAGGCCAAGGGGGTATACATTAATTACATAAGCAGTTATTCTTCCAATCTAGACCCCCCAAGGGAAATTATTTTCCTCAGGGACTCCTGTGTGGATCTAATGTAAAAAAAAAAGTGAATTAAACGAAATGTTGCTGTTTTCTGGGTCACTAGTAGGATATTTCAAAATGTCATACTAATGTGAAGGACCGCTATCCCTTCCAGTGTTATTTTACAGCATATTTAATATGTAAAACACAGACAGGTGTAAATAATATTTGTAATATGTGAGCATTTGAATATTGATTTCCTCGTTATCTCAAAACTTAGTATTTGGAGATGTCTGGCTAATCAACTGGACTATCGATAAAGCTATATAAAGTAAATGTAATGCAATGCTTACAGCAACACTGTTGCCTTCGGAGAGCCACTGGATGGCGTCATGCACGGCATCGCGGGAACTCTGCCGGCGCACGGCCGCCCCTGTCGGGTGATCGGCACGGAACATGTCATGGCGCGCATACGCATCCATCTGCCTGCGTCTGTATTCACTGCAGTCAAAAACTGTAACAACCAAACAATACAATCGTGTTAATATTATGTTTAGATACACTTTTGATTATATCTCCATCTCTAAACTGTTTTTAGTTATGTTAAGTGAACAGGTCTGGTAGCCTGATAGCCAGGTACTTCCCAAACTTCTTCTTCCTCTTCCACGCCTCCTTACTCTCCCACACTTCCTTATCAACCCTTGTTGTGCTAAAGCAAAATTTTCGCAGAGCGTCATCTTTGCCATCAAATTTTTGTCATTACTTACTTGTTTATTGCAAAATTATGTACTTATTTACAAATTCTAGTCTTACCAGATTATGTGATTATAATTTATAAAAATATAATATGATATGTGGTGAGGTTTTAGTCTTAAATTAAAGTGTAAATAAGTTTCATATTTATTTTATTATAATATATATTATAATCTTTTTCTGTATCACTCAACCTTACAAGTCTACAAAGAGGAAATCCTAAACAAAAACATACCTTTCAAAAACACAGCAAATCTCAGGCAAAAATACATGTTACCAATTCCCATTTGTAAAAAAACTTTAGGCCAACAAAACTACAAATACTTGGGAACAAATTTCTTTAATAAATTACCAGAAAATATAAGATCCCTTTGTGACAGTTTCAAAAATTTCAAAACACAATTAAAAAAATATACTGAAAACCTTAACTAAAAAATAAATAAATAATAATAATATATACATATATTTATATAAACATACATTTATCTTATTATTTACATAAACTAAATTTCAAAGTACTAAATATAAATAAAAACAGCAATAAAAAAAATTTAAAAAAATCAAAATAACCAAACAAATGATACTTCCTCCCGTACACACAAGCATTGCTTATTATGGGAGAATAATTTAAAAAAATATATATATAATTGTAATAATTATAATTATATACTTTCATTATATTTATGTATCTATTGTATGTATTTTACCAACTTAAAATATTTTCAATAAAAAAAATAAAAAAAATGGAATTCCGTCATGAATTGTCAGTTTCAAAAATAGAAATATTAAAAGGTGTTAACCCATTTATTTTTGCAAAATTGCAACTGTAGAGGTTTGTTTGTTTGCACTTCCAATAAAGTAACATCTGACGTAGGTACTTTATTCATTACACAATGCATTAGCCTCGCAATGGTAATGAATTTAACTGACAGAATGATAATTAATAATTAGATCAATGAAAATGGTTATGCTAACAATGAGTCATTGTGTGTACAAGGCTTAATATTTATAGAAATGGGCGCCAGACTAAAAATGTATTAATTCATTTATAACCAACTAGCTGGGTTACTGGAAGTGTATTCTGGAATGTTCCACAATGATGTTCCCGATTCCCTATTCCCTAAAATTCCACAACTTACTCCGCCACTCCTTCCAGAACTTTCTAGAGCTCTATCGAACCTTCTAGAACTTTCCGAAAGACCGTTCTAAAAATTTCAAGAGGGCGAAACTTCCGGCCCTTATATCTTCAAAAACACGCCCTTTAGGTAAAAACGGGAAACATCATCCTGGAGGGGGGATAGAGATCTACCACACCATATAACTTCCTTGATCGTACCGGGACTCGCTTCTGAGTTTTTGCGGGACGCACGTGTTTTTGGACTTTCTTTTATAATATATTATATTGATTAAAAAGTGTTCAAGCTGAAATTCTGCTCTGTAATTCTGTTTTTTTTTTCATTTGTACAAAACGCGAGGTTGCATAATAATGTGCAAGGAAAATATTTAAATAAATTTTAAATATGCTGTCAATGAAATTTATAATGTAAATGCGGAATTCTCGATAATGTTTATGTTAAATTTCTTGTACGCTCGACACACGTGTTGAATAAGAGAATTCTACTAGTTATCTACGAATGCATATTGTGAAAACACTGAAGACTCTAGTATTTTATCTGAAATAAGCAAGAAAATGGAAACAGAATGGAAGTTATATGAATGAGGAGGCCAATATGAATGATACATCCTCGGATGGTTTGGAAAAGTAGAGTGGGTAAGGAGAATAAATGATGGGAAAGTGAATGGTAGAAGAAGTCGAAGCGGCACAATCAAGCGTGAGTTGAGTACTCGTGTCGTAAAGAGTCACGCAAAAGTAAATGCAAGAAAAAGTTAGGGACGTCTGAGGAAGACACGGCACAATCAAGTGAATCAAATACTGGAATCGGGTCATGTGAAGAGTCAGAATAACAGAAGTGTAGGAGACAATCTATGATTATGAATGAAGCTAAGTAATATATGTTTCTCTGCCTACTACTGTGGAATGACATGATGGTTAGTTAGTTGTATTGCTTGATATTAGTTTTGCGTCAATGTGAACATTAAATAACAGTAAACCACGCCAACTGTCTTATGAGATTTCTCGAAACTTTGAACCTAAACTATTATTAAGTTGCTATTTTAAAAGTTTTACGTATCAGAATACTTTACTTAGCCCTTTCTACTTCATATCTAAATTCTAATCTACCACATTCAATAATCCTTTATGATTCCTTTATTAATTATATACATCCCTACATATTATAAATTAAAGTACTCCGCCACGTCAGTCTGTTTGTGATAAACTCAAAAACTACTCAAAGGATTTTCATGTGGTTTTCACCAATAGATAGAGTAGTGATTCGTGAGGAAGGTTTAGGTATAAAATTTGATAAGGTTTTGTGTAAATTGGTTGAAATATAAAAGAGAATGTCTGTATGTGGTGGACGAGCGGTCTGGCAAGCAGGTGGTGTGGATTTGATTTACATGCAAATCTACAGTTTTATGCTGAGGTTGATGAAATTTTGCACATGTGACTGTCAAAACAAGAGGAAGGTCACTATCTACAGCAGTGGTTCTTAACCTTTTTGGCTGGCGACCCAAAGTACGAATATATTTGAAGTACGCGACCCTAATCTAATTTTTTATTTTATTTTCCAGTGAAAGGTACTAAAATGATATATTATGTAATTTTAAACTATTAAATTACAAATACATCCTATAAAATTTATAGGATGTAGTTGTAAAATTAGAAATAAACAACTTTATTTAAATGTTCTGTATTAAAATCAGACAATTTAGCAATAAAACAGTTAAAAAAATTACAGCAAAATAATTTGTGACTACCCTGGTGTTGTATTTTTGAGCAAAGATCATGTATACGTGGAGTTATGTTTATAGAAAGTGCACACCGCATGTCATGCTGATGATCCAACCTATTCCTGTACTTATTCTTCATAACAGAAAGGCATGAAAATCCTGCTTCATATAAATAAGTAGTTGGCAAAGGTAGCAGGGCTTTTTCAGATTCATTGCTCAGAACAGGCTTCCCAGATAATTGTGCCCAAAATTTTGGGCACATACGCTATCAATATGCGATTTCCGCGACCCAACCCAATGCCTCTCGCGACCCGAATTTGGGTCGCGACCCGAGGTTAAGAATCGCTGGTCTACAGTCTACATTTGATTTCAAAAACTCTGTGTAAAACCCGGGCATCGCCGAGGACTTCAGCTATCTATTAAAGAAGAACGTCATTGGCGGGCGGTGTTGATTTGATTTTTGCACAAATCTACAATTTTATTCAGAGGTTTATGAAATTTTATACACTTGCCTTCAAAACAAGAGAAAGGTCAGTCTACATTAGATTTCCAAAAGCTCTGCAGATAGCCTGGGCAACGCCGTGAATGTTTTAGAATTTTCTCCATATAATATTTATTATTAGTATTAACTAGGCTTATGCTATATTTACATTTAATTAACTATAATTAATAAACCCATATACAATGTGACCTTAGAAATGGGTAACCCCAGTAGGGTTACAATTTTTCCAAATGTTTACAAAATTACATGAAGAAATAAATAATCAAATTCTGAAGATTATACCCATCAATGAAATATTTCATTGAAGAAGAAGGTAAAACTAATAAATCTAAACGAAAATACGAAAAAGAACAAGAATCAGAAAAATAAAAAGGAAAGGCAAAATCGCAACTGATAACCATTAAATAGCTTACAGGTTAGATAAGATGTGTTGTTTACCTTTTGTGCTCTCGCCTTGCCAGTTGAGGTGTCGGGCGAGGCGGTGTGCCAGGTGCGTCTTGCCCCGCGCGGGCAACCCCGCCAGCGCCACCAGCAGCGGGGAGAACTGCGCCCATGATCCACCCGAGTGAGCAGCTGGAAGAGAATTACGCATACATTACTCAAATTATCTATATAAGAATGCCTACAGACTAGCGCTTTTATCCGTGCTGCCTGGAGCCACCACATCGAAAGGCTCGGCCATCCGACTGCCTTTTCTTAAAGTCAAGCCCATTGTTCGATCCCTTTCCACGCATTTTCTTCAATATGCTTTTTTTAAAGTCTCGATACAACCATTTTTCACCTGTCAAAAATCAGCGAAAATTTTTTTTGCTCCTTTAATTTTTTTTGAGTAGTGTATTATCTGCCTCCATTGATAGGTAAAGCCAAGTCAACATTTTTGTTCTTTACTATCGAAACCAGATAAATTTTCGTGAACCCCTACATCTAACTTTGAACCCCCATTTTTTATCGCGCCAACGTAGACCCTCCTCCTCGAGTCTCCCGTGGACCCCTGGGGGTCCAACTGGACCACTTTGGGAATCACTGGACCACTTTGGTAATCACTGGAATAGATAAATATAATAGAGCCTTCCATGAAGATTGACAGTACATATAGTATGAATACAATTTGGGATATGATAAAATAGAAATACAATTTGGAAGACGGGTATGGGTACCGCCGCCCCGGGAACCGTGGCGAGTGTGTGAAATCATTTGTGATTTTACTATTTTATTATTATTATATTTTCTTCTGGACTTTCCAAAATTAATATTCAATATTGGTTCTTACTTTTTCGCACTTGTCTATCTCATGTATGGCTCTATTTGTATGTCCATGTGTATGGATGAAAAGCGAAGTTGTGAGCAATATATGGATAAATTATTAACTAATGCAAAAAAAACTTTAAAAAATAATGACGTAATAATGCATTAGGAAAAATCTACCTCTTAGGAAGGATTTGTATTCGGGTAATGAAACTTCAGCTAAGACGACTTTGCTAATTTATAATGAATATATCTTAATTCCAGGGATGGATTATGTTTATATCTCAAATCCCGCCAGACGAAAACGTTTATAAAATTGAAACAGTTTTGCAGTCAATTAATGTTACAGTACCACTAAAATACTATTACGAAAATATAAGAGAAAAATCACAAGAAAAATAACGACTGTATCGTTGTTGTTCGTTAAGTTAGAAATCATGCCATCACTACTAAAAACGTGATTAGAAATATTTGCAAGGACGTACACAAACACGTTCGTTACAATATCATATTATTATATTTATATTGTGTACAGAGCCGTAAGATTTCCACTGAAAACAAGAATATGACAACACAAATAATAAATGCAATCCTCTGCGGACTTTCGTAAGCTGTTATCACGCAGCGATAACGTGCCGGGTGCCGGCTCAGGACAATAATATTACTTATCAAAATTATATTTACAACGAAAAATTAAATATTTATGACTTTACATATTTATCTATCCACTTATTTGCCTTTACAGAGTTCATTACTGTAAAATTCAGAGTAGGTAGGTAGGTAATACAGAAAATTGGCACGTCTGAAGTAGCGGCCCGGTGCCGCATTTCTACCGATTTATTGCATATTTTCCTTAAACCCTTCTTAAAACTCTTAAAAAATACATATATGTATGTTATTCTTGAAGATAATATCTGTACATTTCCCACGCCGAAACGGAAATTATATTGAGTTCCCTCGATATAAAAAATCGTAAAGTATGCTCCGAAAATTATTATAAACACGTTTTTTTCAGTTATTATACAAGTTATATATATGAAAAAAATTCACAGTGTTTCTTTAAATACTATTTTAGACATTCCCCACGAGATTTTTGCTCTATTTTAAACGAGTCGTGCTTTATTAAACATTTTCACAATTTTCGCTTAAATATTTTCGTTTTTAATATTAGCGCGCTCTCTCTAACATTCGTATTTACATATCTCTCCTTCTTTATGAGCGGGTAGGTACTACCGGGACAGTGTGCTTTGGCTTTACTCTGCTATTTGAAATATTCATACAACTGTTCTATTGTTTGTGTTCCATTCGAACATACTAGGTAGGTATATACATACAATTATTATTCAAAAATAATATTCATACGACCGTTTTATTGCATTTTCCGTATACATAATAGTAAAGCAAGTTATATAAATTGAGTAATATGTATGTGTTGCTATGTAGGTAAGTTTTACATTACATCCTCTCTCTCAAAGTACTATCAATGTAATGTATGTTGTAATACTGTATATACTGTAAATTCTTTTTTTTTACATTATTTAATCAATTTTTGTTAGGACTCTTAAGAACACTATATTTAAGTTTATTATAATTGAGCGCACTTGAAGTGAAATATCACAAAACTGCGCTATATAAATTCTATGCTATTATTATCAAAATCATTGTATGATGCGAAATTCTGTAGGTATTAGGTAGGTATCCCGTTTGCACAGCAAAGGTGAAAAAGACTGAACACTATTCAAAACTACTGTTTTGTAAATCCCAACCGATAACAATGAACGTTTGTTATGTATCGATTACCTGTGCAATTATAGATTATAATATCTATGTCGATAACGATGACTTTCTAACCTTATGAAAAACAAATATTAGTGACGTTTTGCCAGGTAAAATTAAAATACCTACATATATCATGATTACTATCTGGAACATATTAAAGATACTAAAAATACCCACACTTTAAAATATTATTTAAGTACAACACATAATCATATCATAATATAATAATAATGATGACATTAATTATCTTCTTTGCTCTTAAGATAACAAAAAAGGAATTATTGTAATAATCTGGCCAGCGGGGACACAATATTAAAAATGAACTTGCTCTTTTCTTGTTTCATTATTTGCTATCTATAATTATTTGGGTTCCGAAAAATGTGCAAAATCCAATACACATAACGTTCTTATTATCTTCACGACCACCACTGCATTTGTTTACATCGGGCGCGTACGGGGGGCCGGTATTTCGGTTTCCTTTTGCTCTGCTTGAAAGATATTTAATTTACTTCCGTCAAGTTCCATAGAATATAGAGTAGGTGTGTTTCCTGAGATGTGACACTCTCGAGTAAATTGAAAACTGACCTCGAATTTATAGTTCATAACTGTGAATCAATATGGTAAAATATCTATTTTCTAAAATCGCGAAACGAAGGCGAGGCGGAGGTATCTACAGAAAAATAATTACAAAATATTATCAAACTTTTTCACTGTAGGTACTTTTATAATAATATATGTATTATAAAAAAAATATTCAGAAAGATTTGCAAAAACACAAAGGATCCAAAGAACTATTCGCTCTTTTTGAAGTTAGGGTATTTACTAGAGATGCAATGAATATTCGGCCAACTATTCGGTATTCGACCAAGTATTTGTAATTCTCATCAAAGTCAAACCGATTTTTAAGCTATATATGTATATTCGGCGGCCGAATATTCGGTATTCGGCTAAATTACTACTCGTTGCAACTCTGCTTTTTATTTCTACTAAAAAACAAAGGGTTATTTTTCAAAACGTATGATGTACATTCACTAATGAAGCCGGTTTTATTGTCAAAAAATTTTAAAACAAAACTTCAAATAAATTTATCTTAAAATGGGTTCCTATCTAGTCGGTTGGATCCGGTTTGCAAAACTAGTTATTGTGTATTAGAAGTAGGTACTTGTTTATTGCGTAAGAATTATTATTGTTCAAAACACTTTTTTAAGAACCCAGCTCGATTAAAAAACATTTCATTTATTAAATCTAAAGTACCTACCGTCAAACGGTGTGAAGCCAGACACTTTTTCGTATTTTTATTTTAGTTTCATTCAGACTACCCCGGGTAGTGTTAGCAAAAGGGTAGAGCAGGTATTATAATATGGCATTGGATGTATTCTAACATAGGTTCTCGATAAATAAATTCTAATTAAGAGGTATAATTATAACATATATTCCAAACAATTCTTCCGATACACTCGCTAAAGTACCCAGTCATAAACCCATAGTACACAATTCTATTAATATTAATTATACGTAGTCATAAACATACCTGTTTGCCTTTGAGAAAAACATGGCGGCCACCTGTTTACATATTTGTGTGTAGCCAATAATACCGGTAGTGAATAACGTGCTTCGAAAAAAAAGTGGTGGGGAAATAAAATAACAAAAACACGATACCACCGACCTACGTCACCAATCGTAAAATAATATCGGAAAGATAAACTTACGATATGTTTTAGGTCCGGTCTCCGCAAGTATCTTCAGAGGTGACAAAAATAAATGGAAACACGTGCATGTGTTGTTTTCATTTGGCAGAATAACATTATAATATGTAATATTTCTAGATAAAGGCAAATATATGTGCATAATTACTAATTGGCTACTGTATTGGAAAAAATATTAAACTTCAAATTCGATTTCAAGTTTTTCAAAAGATTTCTCTCCGATTTATAAAAGGAAATCTTTAATTCCGATGATTTGAAAAATTGCACATTGGCGAAAAAATTAGAAAGATACCTCGACGACCTCAGAGTTAGAACAGTAAGATCGTTGACTCTGAGCCCGAAGGTAGCAGGTTCAAATGCGGACGAGGACGAATAAAAAAATGATTTAATGGGGTTTTTTCACTAATAAAAATAAAACATTTGAACTTTGCAGATACATAAAGGTAGGTCCATACCTACCTGTAATGCGTCGTTTCTCAGCAGGCGTAGAGATAGAAGATGTACTTGGTCTTGGTACACCCTCCTTGCTTCATTCACATTCATACATCGTTTCACACACACCCTTCTGTTATTCTGACTCTCGACATGCCCCGGCTGATGTGCCATGTCTTCCCCGGGCGTCCCCAACTTCTTCTACAGTATCTAGTTGAATTTCCAATGTAATTATGTAGCTACTGTTAACCTTTCCCCGTCTGTACACTTCCTATCTCAACATGTAACTGTCGTCCACATCCGCATAGTCGGTTGCAGAACCAGTAGTACCTATTTTTACTACACTGGAGTCTTTAAAAAACTACGTACTTACTCAATTAATATTTGACCAAAAGCACAAAAATGTTGTAAATGAATTTATGATGGGTGGTAAATGATTAATTAAAGGGGATACATCGCGCAGTGCGCGATTCTGAAGTACAGGAAGTGGATAAAACATTTTTTCTAATCCTTCTGCATATTCTCCGCCTAACAGCAGGTAACAGGACCGTCACAGCCTGCATCTAAAAACCAAAGCCCGTGTATATAGGCCTGCATACGGCCTAGAATCCATCTAAAGTAATCATTAATTTGAAACAATTAAAGCATTAAATAAATTCTCTAAAATATTTTCGACATTTGATTGACGTAGGAACATGGAAAAAAATATTCTTCCACCAGGAATCGTGAAACCGTAATTATGAATCTTTTGCGATGTTTGCAGACCTACCTAAATAGACATTATGGTTCACCTCAGATAATGAAGTCTATGCCGACGCGGAAATAATTACGCCAAACTATTGTAATCTATGTAATTGCGGGTACCTACATAGATACAAAAAAATATGCGGAAAAGTTTTATTGTTTGAATCTACAAGCAGCGTTTTCGAAACGCAGCGCCGACGGATTCATCTCAACAATATTTATCAACGTTCATTAGAGAATATCTTCGACCAAGTCAATGGAGAATATACATCATCATCACAACGCCTAAGCCGAAAGTTACAATACGCCCTTGTTATCTTTAGCTATGCACGTGTATCGATGTCAGGGACCGATGCAATTATTTCTACCCTGATTTTGTATGGCATCAGACAGGGGTTATGTTTGCCCCATATTGAAAAGAAATGGGACGTTATTTCAATTTTATTCAACTTGTATGCATGTAGGAGAATTGGCACAAGGTTCGTTCATTCTCCATAGTTTTTTTGTGAGGGATGAGAATCATTTTTGATGGGTACAGATTCTGTATCGCCGTCATGTTGAGACAAAAGATGCTGAAAAATGATATCATTTTGACGGATCTAGAATCGTATGTTTCGCAGCATTCAAAATATCCAATACCAGAATCACCATGACGAAATCAATGGGAACTTACGTAAGTGGGTCGAATAATAAAATACTGTTCACAACAACAACTTTCTCAGAACAAAATCAGAGTGAGGTGTGTGGTGTGTGCCAAGTCACATCCCGTTTCTTTGTATCCTTATGGCCAAGCTTTCATACTGGGTCGTGGAACCTGTTAGGATGGAGGATCTCATTCTGTGATTCACCTTTCCGAGAGACCCCTCTATACTATGTACCTATGCACTCGTGCTTGGAGATTCAACCAGTACGCGGTAACTAGAGCTTGTAACAGAAAGAGAAGTTATAACTATGTCTTTGGGCGAGATTCTATAACCCTTATCGCTAGCAAGGGTCACATTAATTAACCATTTCGCGTACTGTTTAGTACCTACGCCTACGGAATGAATAGCAGGGCTGTTGAGCAACATACAACTTACGTTTTGGCCGAAAACGGCGCGCGGTGGCCACGCACGCCACGTTTAGTTGTTGGCACAGCTTGTAAACAGAGGAAAATCAATAGTCCGCGCCATACATGATGTGATGAATTCAAAATTTAGAGCTCATCCAAACATTATTAGGATCAATGTTTTCAACAGCAATCAATCGATCACGGCTAAGTGTCCCCGAGTAACAAGATAATAACATATCCATTATTATGTCTGGAACTTAAAATAAAATAATAATTAATCAGTCGTGATCGATCAACACATTAAATGTAATCTAAAGCCAAATTCATCAATATTGGTGAAAAATTTAATGCGCTATCAGATAGCCAACGGAAACAAAAATAATTAGGACCCTCAGAGAAACTCCGTGTATCTAGGTATGTTCAATATTGTTGGACGGTTTATTATAATTTTGCTTTTGGCAAAGACACACTTCACATTTTCTTATAATATTATTTGAATGTAGATAGATACTCTGTAGGTATTTAATATTTATGCAGTGAAAGTGTTTAGATTCTCCTTCAGTCTACGAATATTGAATATTCAATATTCGTAGAGACTGAAGTGCTGAACTGCTCAGTAAACATGGAGCAGATTATTAGATGATAAAACTATAATGTATAACAAATAATATCAAGTTGAATTTCCCGCCTTGTAATTTTACTTTATTCCTTTGCGTAGAGTTTATTGTACCAAGTCGATCGGCCCACGCACAGCGCCCAGTCCCCGGTCCGAGCTTAGACACTGAACTTTGCACCGGACTGTGATTAGACTATAATTTAATTTCAACAGTTGATCTACATTTTTTTATGTTTGCTTCTCTAGCGGCGTCCAAAACGAAGGATGGCCCACATCTTCTGGCACGTGACTAAAAAGAGATTTCGGGGAAGAGGTGAGTAGATAAGAAGAAAAGCAACAAAAACGTTCGAGATGGAAACGAATCTGAATACTCGTATTTTTCACTCTTCTAGGAAATTCCTCTGGCTTAGAGTAAAGATTCCTGGATGTGGAGATTGCATACGTAGAGAAAACATGAAATTATACATATATCCAGGAAAGCGATGAGCAAAGACAGCAATCTTAAAAAAAAGTTTTCTTGACATTTTGAGAGAACTGACCACTACAAGTGAAACAATAATCTCCAAATTTATTATCATATTCACGTTTTTCAAAAAATAAAACATCTTTTCATGTTTATAAGTCAGTAAGACGGGAAATGCCGTTTAGTGAAGGAAATGGTTGGGAAGAAGTTAGAGAAGGATAAATGGCAAGAATTTTTAATTGAATTAATTACATGTTTCTCCTTGAAATATTCATGTTCGAATTTGTTTAGTTATTCAGCACTCTGGTATTTAGAAAGCAGCTGAAGTGGCGATTAAACAAAAATTACAATAACAATACGCCATGTAAATGGCAAATGATAACTTTAACGAGTGTGCACATACCTAATGTACATAACAACGTTTGTTTGCACGTACGACAGTGCGGTCGCGGCGTATGGTCGTTGTTCGTTTGGTCCAGGGTCCAGCCCCCGCCGTATCAAATAATGGTGACGTAGGCCCCAGACAACGCCCAGCAACAGAAAGTTGGAGATAAAAATACACACATATTTTTTTTAATGTAGTTACTTATGTTGTTGATAACAAGCGGAGCTCGGAATGATGAAATATTTAAAATAGCTGTCTGCTATTTTAAATATCAGCAATTCGTATAGAGTACATGGGGTGATTTTCCACAGAAAATCGGTATACAAATTATCAAATTATTATTATAGAAGAGAGTGGGGAGATACCGCGCCACGGTTCATTATTGCAAAGGTGATATACATAGACAAAGACAAAGCAAATACCTTGCGGTGGGTAAACAAAGGCTATTCAAACAAACTCCAAGGTACGCATCTTACGGGAATTGTTGTAATTAATCCACATAAGAAACAAAGACACAAGTTAAATACCACTGAGTAATTTTGAGCAGACTTGGCGCATGGCGGTGCAGCATAAGTTTCGACGGGTTCCAAAAGAAGGACGGTGAAGGATGCAATATGTACCTAAAAGAGGTTGCTAAATATAGCGATGCGTGAAAAAGACAAAACGCAGCTCATGACGAGAGACGCGGCATTAGGTACTTCATTCCCTATTCCTGTTAAGGGCCGGTTCTCCCAAATCAGAATTTGCGATTCGGTTCTTTCTACGATTAATACTTTGAAAACCTTCCTGCAGAGGTTCCATCGTCTCATTAAAATAAATAAAGAAATGAATGTTTTGCCTTAGCGCCATCTGTTAAAATGACTGCAAAGTAACACGATTTTTATCAATATTGTTCGTTGATAAAGTCAGTAGTTTTATTGAACAGCAATCCAATTCAGTTTGCTTTACGTGCCCATTTACAAAAAGGACGCGTCGTAACATGGCAGAATTTAGGTCACTTTGTGCTTCGAGATTTGCGCTTTTTTTTCTCTATAGTCTTGAGCGCGTTTATTTTATTCAATCACAAAAATAACCCAGTTCCAGCTACTTTAGAGGGTATGCATCGCGGACTTTATTTTTAAAAATGTAATCAGCTATCCGAATACGAAAAAAAATATATACCTTATAGATCGTTTTAGGGCAGCGTACAAACAAATGTGAAAAATTTAAAATTTTACATTTACTTACAAGCAAAGTTTCTGACGTCATGACATCGTCGCGCTTGGAAGCGCACGTGTTCCTTCCTACATATCAGGGTTGTATTTCATCATCCTTGGCCCGCGGGTATTTTTTTTCAATAATTTTTTTTTAAATTTTAGTTCTATGTTGCTATATTAATTACGTGTTTCTTTTTGTTGAAAAAACACATCTTACAAAATCGAAAGAGATACATACCTTTTATATTAACTCTTGAGCAATTTTGAAACGTTACTTCATAGATATTACCACCGCAACGACGATTAGCTATAATTTCAATTCGTCAGTACTTAAATGAAAAAATATCGATAAACGATAGAGATACATACCTATACCTTTTTTATTACTTACTGAGCACTCCCACACACGTCACAGATTCCTACCCACCCTAACCCTAACACATTTTCCTTCCCAGAACTTCCTCTCCTACCTTTCATAAAAATCCCCCCACACAGCATCCCCAAAGATAATATAGGACTGAGGGGAATCATTTTCTTCAGGTCCTCTTGTGTGGAGTTAATGAAAAAAAAATTATATATACATATACATATATATATACTATATATATATTTAAAAAAAAAAACTAAATTAATTAAGGTTTTTCTCATAAGGTTATCTATACAGGGTTTCCGGGGATAAAGTGTACAAACTTCAGGAGAAGATTCTAAATGTAGTAAAATATGTAAAAATGACAACTTTTTTTCGAAATTTCAATGTTTTTTTTCCTAATAAAAATATTTTTCCGTAGAAGAACATACTTTTTTATAAGCAAACAATTCAACTTTTTTACCCGAAAACTACCTAAAAACGTTAGAAATAAATTATTTACCTCTTTTACTTGTACTATCATGTAGAATCACCTTCCTTCATCATCACCATTCAGAATCTTAACGACGTAAGTAAAGAAGTCGTGTATACAAATTGCGACTCGCGACCCATGTATTGGACGGACCTACTGTCGAATTTGCCCTATAAAAGAAAAGAAGAAGAAGAAAAATAATGTGGGAATCTTAACGACGTAAGTGAAGAAAGCGTGTAAACAAATATACCCCCATGGCACGGCGTATTGGATGAACGTACGGTCGAATTCTCCCTAGCGGGCCTGAAGATTCGACCTTTCCGCCGCGTTCAGTTTGATTAATTCTGAAGAACGTGTTACAAATATTTAAGATGTTTCTAAATGTTTCCCTCCCGAATTTATTAATACATCGTCTAGAAAAATAAAATCTGGTGTGTACCGCTAACTTTATATTTGAAAAAATCGGGTTATAAAGTTTTAAAATTGTTGTATGTAAAATAAATTAATGTGTATATATAACCGTGGCCGGTTATCCCATATATTTCTGGACTCCTTTCTATGGATCCAGATTCCTCTGAATATAGTACTCTCCCCACAGGGTGATAGCAATAATAAGTCGTAGGTAGACTATTGATGTTTATTCCGGGATAAAGTACAATGTTATTCTAAGGAAGTCTGATGGTAAGAGGACGAATGGACAACAATCGCACCCTTTTATACGTTCCTCATGTTGTCTCACTCATACACGCATGTCTCTTTCATACCGCAAGACATACGTTCACCACAGTAACGTATTGTTTTTATTAATCTAAAATATAAAGAACTTACATCTCCGGGTATCGGTTTGAATAAAAAAGTTATTATAGTTACGAATTCGCCGGAAATGATTAAAATGTGAGTTTTGAGCAAACAAAAATTATTAGGGTTGTGTACCGCCTTAAGAAGAGAAGACTTATAAGAAGACTTTTTGTAATTATTTATTTATTAATTTAAACAATTCAATAATAATTATAAAGAGTAATATAACATTTATGCATCATAAAATAACATTCCAACATTTTTTATGATGATCTCGAAAAAGCAGTTTCTGTATTTATGTGTGGAGGGGACATTATTTATTCACATAGGTAAGAATTTTTTGTTACTACAAGTACTATTTTTAATAGTTTAAGTTATCAGTGAACTTTCAATTTAATTTTGAACTTTATTGGTTATAATTTACGATCTACTTTTAACTTCTCTAAATCTTATTTGTTTAAATTGTCAAATATAATTTAATCACTAACATAATACAATGAAGAATTGATGGTTCCGAGATGGGCCAATAAAAACGGTGAAAGAACCCTAAACTATGTTGTAACAAGTAAAATACAATAAATTTTGCACATCAGAGGTATGTTAACAGCCGTCAAAAACTCGGATAGTTGAGCAAGCCCAATTCCCGCAGGAGTCATCCCCGATACTGCTGCTGAATTTACATCCATGGTATGTTTAGGTTTTGGGTCGCATGTGTTGACTGTAAATTTGGCGCGACACATGTTACATTCAAACAGTATTTTGGACATTAGGCCAACTCTTTTCTCAGATTTAACAGTAAGATTTCCAAATCCGCATCCGAAAGGAGAATGGTCCGATATGGATTGCAGTTGGCTTACAAAATAGAAAATGTCGACGATGCGTCTTTCTTCTCCTCCTTCGACTGCATCATTTTTATCCAACCTAGAAAAGCAAAAGCAGCATTAGAATGGATACCGATTTATGAAAAAAAAAAGAAATTAAAATGGATATCGATAATGATTTGCATGCCAATATCATTATAAGTATGATAGACTTTTTAATATCTGTATTACAGATTTTTTTTTCGAATAAAGCGGATGTTTTTTCACAAAAAGCAGAAAGTTTGTAGATTAGTAATTCACATCATCGGAACATATGTTTTTTCGTTAGTAAAATAAAATACATATATTAGTTTAGTGAAATAAATCACCATATCATACTAATTGTAAATGCTTTGTGAAAGACCTCTCCGGCCGATGAGTTTCTTCCTAAGATGTTTTTTTTGTTCACGTATACGCGTGCTTCAGATTTACCGTAATAAAAAATAAAGTTAACAATATTTTTTTTTTTACAACACGATAGTTTTATCGAAAATCTTAAATCCATTTTACCTTTATACATTATGTACATTGTCCTCGGCAGGTACGTTATCCCGTTTTTCGTGGAAGCTAGAACAAAATATAATCGTTGATTATAATACATTTCAAGAAGAGACCTTTTAAATAAAAGTGAAGGACTTAAATGATTTTATTGTTACCTCAGTGCTTCAACATATTTACAAGATGTGGACATAACGTTCTGAAGTTGAGTATATTCACATCTGAAATATAATAACAGAGTTTATTTTAGACATCCCTGAGGCGTATGTGTGGTAAAACCATGTTTGATCGTGTGAGAAATGTGGAGGTCCACAAAGAATGTAAGGCTGATGTAATTCCCTAAAGTTTGAGATGCACCCCTGGAAACCGATGCTCTTGAATACATTGGACAAAACGCAGCGCGCCGCCGGCAGTATGCATCCACCGAGTAAAAAGGTATTATTAAATGTACGAAATCATCGGTAGATCGGAGATCTGACCAGGACGCTTTCTACATATTCTAGGTACTTACATAGTTATTATACATATTACTTGTCTCATAAGGAAAGCACTATTAATACTACAAGATATTATTAGTTGTTTGTTGCTAACGATGTAAAGATATGAGATGTCAAAGTTTGCAAAGACGATTTCTCATTATGTATTTACCAATTTCTGATTTTGAGGTTGAATCTTTTGTAAAGTATTTCAGATTAATATTTTTAAAATTAATAATATTTAAATAGGACATATACTTACCATTTTTGAACGTACCTAAACATGCAGATAGAACATGATGCAACTACCAACGGCGTAATAATTCATTGTACTAGGTAGATTCTAACTAAAGCAATTCTGTACTCTGGAAACGTTCTAATTAAATATTTTCCATTAAAATATGACGAAAAAAAATATTTTACATAAGATTGAACCGCAAATAAAAAAAAGTTAAATAGATTACGAAAATTCGTCTTTGCAAACTTTCAAAATATGGAAAGGCGAAGTTAGAACTCTATCAAAACTCTACAAAGCGCAGCAAAATAAAAAAAATACGTGATATTAGAACCTTGTAAATTAAATGCAGGTTGATTTTTTGATTTTATTTCCTAACTATCTACTAACTGTCAAAAATAGAACACAAATGGTTCTGAAAATTATTTTGGTTATAATGAGCAAAAGAAACGATTTTACATTCAATGGTCATTTAAAAAAAGTAAATTAATTAAAAAAGCTTAGCCGGGAATTTCAGTTTCCGAAGCATTGGAAATATATTTATTTCCCAAAGTACGCATTCTGTAAAAGATAAAACAATAACTGTCACCTTTGTTATATAATACACAAATAAATTGAAAATTATTTTGTTCTAATAAGACTTACATAAATAATACTAAAAAATACGAGTATCGATTTTTGATATAATGTTTACGCTTAGAAATACGACTTTTTTGTTTTGTTCTTCCCATTTTCGTAAACAATATTATTATTTTGGTACGTGTATAAATCACGAAACGTAGGACTACACGTCTGTATAGCGAGCTGTCTGGACAGCGAATGACGAATATTTGAAAGGCACATAGGTTACACGCGCGTTAAAAAGAGATGGCCTGTAAAAATGATCTTTAGAATTAAAAAACGTAAGCGCCTGTTGTTAAAATATTTAATTAATCACGGTTTATTTAAAAAAGAGCCAAAATCTCGCGATAATTCACTTTAGTTTTATTTAAAGGAACATAGTGAATTTTTTCATTGACATAACTTTTAAAATAATGGAAAGATTCTTGTAAATCATAATTTTCGGAGTATACTTTGCGATTAATTTCTATCGAGGGAATTTTATATAATTTGCGTTTCGGCGCGATAAACCACTAGATAATATCTTCAAGAATCACATATATTTTTTTAAGAGCTCAAAAACTTTAAATGTTTAAGGGAGATTTGCAAGAAATGGGTAGAAATTCGGAGAATCGGCTCTTAAACAGTTTGCTGGGCACCTTGTCTTGTTGAGTTGTTAGGGACCAGCTTATAAATCCCGCCCTATTTATAACAACACAAGCGAGTGAGTAGATACTATGCAATATTATAGGCAATTCATCCCTGGAATGTTTGAAGGGCAACCCACTGACCACTGACCAGGAGAAAAGGTAGACAACCTTTATCATGAGATGTTTCGGGATAAAATGGTTGTACCATAATATTTCCTTTTCAACGCGGCCTTTCACAAAATAATGTTCCGAGGACAACAAAACAAGATATTTTTACGCGTTCAAATATTGATGAAACATAAAATGTTGTGGATTTTAGAAAACGGACACAATCAGAAGCAGAAAAGGACACACGCGAGGTCGATACAAGACTTAATATTATTATCCGATCCGCGTATGAGTACGAATATATACCTACCTAGCAGATACAATATTCGGTAAGGTATATTATGATAAGTGATATCTTTTCGTCGCTACTGGTGCAAGGAGTTTTCAGCTCATTCAGTGATCACGATCAGTAACGACAAGAACAATGCATTCGGTAACGGTAAGTGACTTTGCTCCAAGTAGTCAAGTCAAGTAGCCAGTCAAGGAACAAAGGCCTCGGCATAATATGGGTCAAGGGACCTGCGAGGATATTACTCCCGGATTTTGTTTCGAGCAGACACAACCACAAACAAATAATAAACAGTGGGTATTATTATTTAGGCTAAGATAAGTTATGTGTTATTAAGTTATTTATTTTGTGGTTTATAGATCACTACCGAGATCAGCCATGTAAAGAACATTTAGAATAACACAAATAACATAAGTTCAATAAATGACGTAGATTAGGTACTATGATGTAGATAGATAACACTTTTACTTATTGAATAAATCGTACTCAAAATAATTGTGTACGGTAGGGCTAAGCAGACTTTAGCAGACAGGGTAGAGCTCAGCTTCTTGCGATATTTTGACTGTCGAATAATACACTTTCTTTTTGTTAAATCATTTTTTCGTAAGTCAATTTTTGGCACCAATAATTTTGGTTTCGGTATTATTTTTAACATCCACACGCCCTGTTTAGACTTTGTTGGTCGATGATTATAATTAATGAATAGAATAAAAATAAATCAATATTTTATGAATATTATACATATTTCAAAACTTGCTCACTTAGAGGGATCGACAATGGAAAGGTCTGGAA
Source organism: Limnephilus lunatus (assembly GCA_917563855.2). Lineage (NCBI taxonomy): Eukaryota > Metazoa > Arthropoda > Insecta > Trichoptera > Limnephilidae > Limnephilus > Limnephilus lunatus. The sequence continues at coordinate 62,381,548 of OU830597.1, read as the reverse complement.
TAAAGTTGAAAATCTCGTTCCAGTTGAGGGCAGGCCCGGCCAAACCTGTCCTATTAGATTACACTCGTGCAGACAGTAAACATTCGAATGCTGCACGTAGGCCATGTTTTTGTTTTCTATCTCTTTTACGGACTTGGAGTTATCTCAGTTAAGTGAGCACACAGACAGAGACAGCAACATGTGATAAGACATTCATTAATTCATTTAGAACGCTATTCGAGAAGACCGAGTATTATTTTTTAATACCGAAGATTGTGAAGTAAATGTAGGTGTGTCAGATAAAAGTTAGAGATAGCGGTGGCATTTGGAAAATAAGGCAAAAACAACTCTAGCAATACACTATGTATGGGACAATCAGTCCATGGCTTGACCCATCGTCCCATTGTGCCTCAGAGCCAATTCCCGGGAACAAAGGTGTGTGTGTAGCAGTTTAACTATTGAGGTATTCATGGGTACCATTGTTTATTGTAAATGCCTTTGACAAAAAATGTCGATGTATTATAACATATTATTAAAATTCATGAAGAACGGAAGAGAAGATTATAGGAAATTTGTGCAAACCAATCCCAGGATTGAAACCAGAGAGATTAAAATTAAAAGCATATTTCAATTCAAAGATGTTGATGATTTCCATCAATAAAACAATGTCAAATAAAATATAAAAAAGCTGGTTATCTCATACTAAAGATGATCCATTTGAATAATAATATTATACCTATTAGATGGGCAATACAAAAATATGCCATATTGGCGCGTATTATGAAAAAGACAATTAAAATAATTTTCTGATTATTTTAGACAGGTATATAATCGATTAATTACTTTGTTTCAGTTTCAATTTTTAAATGACACTTAAATCCGATTTCTAGAGTTTATTGAACGTTTATTGAGTTACATAGAGACACACAACCGAAATTAGTATTTTTGATGATGTTTATTATTTATTGCATACATGTATGTACACATACATCATACTCATCCAACTACTCTGCAAATTATTTTATTATAATTTCATAATGGGTTTGTGTTTGTAGTCGAAATATTACCTATATGCTGTTAAGTGTTTAGTCAAACAGTATATCAATAGTAGTGATACACATCAATAGTAGGGACACACATAATAAAATAATATACAATAAAAATTATCTAGGTACTCATTGTAAGGCGCTTTTGAGATGGTTATACTGAAAACCGGCGCTGTAATTTTTTTTTATATAATTACCAACAAAGAATATTTGATAGTTTATTTTGAGCTAGTAAAAAAAAGGAGCTTCGACAAATTATTCAAAATGAGAACCCGGAAACTACAGTATAATACGTATATTAGGTGGATCCGGTTAGTGTTACGTTGTTCCAAAGACCATCACCGAAACAGAACAATGCGCTTCAGAAGCCCAAACATAGGAATTGGGTCGAAGAAAAGATAATCCAGAGATTAAAATAGAAGAGATTGAGTTTATAGTTTTCATACTCACTCCCTGAAATATTGTTAATTAACCGCTCTCATGCCGGCGCCAGACACGAGTACAAATAAGTGTGAACTTATTTGAAGACTGTGCTCACACATTTGGTCACTTATGTGTGTCTCTGCCAGATATGTGTTCAAAGATTTGATCACTTCTTTGAGCTCACAGTTTTCAAGTAGACCTCACATAACATGGACGACGATTTGGTCGACACAGTTTGCTTATATTATTTATGTGCGTGTAATTATTTATTACACATGCAAATAAATAAACAAAAACAGCCAAAACGAAGACGTGAATGGATGTGTGAAATGTATCGTAATAGAATAAGGTATAAGTGAATTTTATTTTAACAGCTAGCACAACACTTACAAAAATAAATCAGGGAAATTATAAGTCACCATACTTATATATTTATATATATATATATATATATATATAAATATTTTTTTTTTACATGAGCTCCACACAGGAGACCCTGAGGAAAATAATTTCCTCAGGGCCTATGTCATCTTTGGGGATGCTGTGTGGCGGGTTTTTAAACGAAAGGAAGGAGAGGAGAGTTCTGGGAAAGAATGGGGTTTAAGGGGTGGGTAGGAATCTGGGGTTCAGTGTATCCTGGTCATCCGCCTCCAAGACCTAGACAAACCTCACCCCATGAAGCCGGGCACCCCTGCTAAATCACCAAACGTAGCGAACCACTTGGGGTGACCTATGGCAGAGGTGTTGGTTATCCAATAAAGGTTCCCGGGGCGGCGGTACCCATTCCCGCCTCCCAAATTGAATATAGAATAATTTTAAGATAATGTTTTCCCTGTAGTCGTTTTTATTTAAAAACCGTTGTTGATGAATGATGCATAGACCAGTGGGTTACTTCAGTAATTTTTGGAGAATGTCTTCTCTCCACGGCGACGCTCGCGCTACTGGGCTTCGCGCAGCGCGCAGTGTGGCAGGCATACAAACATTTGGACTTTGATCCCTTTGATGTGCGCTAAAGAAACCGACACGGAACGGCAAAGCGCACTTAAGTGCTCAAATAAGTGAACACAGTGTCAAATGCCCGTGCCACACATGTGAACACTTATTTGAACACTTCTTTGAAAACATGTCTGGCACGGGCATCAAGCAAACCACTTTATCCACCGACGCGTTCATGTAAAATATATATATGTATAATGCTTTCGTAAGTTGCAAGCACACTACAGGCTAAAAGTTTCCTGGTAGCAAAGAGAATTTCTATATGTAAGTATTATACATAATATTTGATTTTGAAACTTCTGGGGCTTTTCTCTAAGGAAACCTTCTACCTTTGCCGAAAATATTATTAGATTGGGGTAAAACAAACCATTACGAAAAGTATTCCCAAAAATATGATCATTATTACAATTAAGGCACCAAATAAATGCGGAAATTTCAAATGCTTTAGTGGTCCTGGTAATAAAATATTTAAACCAATACAATAGATTCCGCTGTGAATGATTAACTTTAAAATGAAATATAGGTATATGGGTAATGGATTTGTCTGTATATTATAAGGTGCATTCATAGAATAAAGAAGCGTACTAACATTCTCGGTACAGAAAGTGTTTATGTATTTCAAATAGACAGGTCTGATGAAGATATAACGATAACACTGAAAAACATCTATTTTTATCACACTTTTTTATTACTCTGTTTTTATCACGCAAATGTAATGAGCGAATGATTCCAGAAAATTAAAAATTGCACGTAGCACATTCTCGACAGGATTCATAAAATATAAATAGAAGGTCAAGATGTACAACATGTGGACGATTGACGAACAACAAACGGCAACAGATAGCAATAAATCGGCAAGAGAAGAATCGAAGGTTCTTGAAATAACTAGAAGAAAAGCAAATCTCAAAAGACGAATCGCGATTCGTGACGAGGGAACCACTTCACAAATAATGTACCTAACCCCACGGAGGAGAGCCTAGCCTTTCCCTTAGGACTTACTCACCTGAGAAGATGAACTATTCATAAAAATTGCTGTCGTAGGTAAATCCTGTGGCGGGTTAAGCTCTTCTTCGGTGGTAGGGACTGACAATTTTTACGTGATTGTTTTTATTTTAGTAGGTTTCGGGAATATCTGGTAGGGATCGTCCCCAGTGCGCCTCCTTGAGGAACCGCCAATGGGTAAATAGGTTTACTAAGCATAATAAAAGCTCGCGAACAAACCTGCATTCTTGATTCCAAAGTGTCCACACCGCACAACGAGCGCCTTTTGATTCAGAGAAGACGATATTACAGAGATGTAGCGTGGATGAATCTGTTCGCGACTATTTGCTAATGACATGGCGTTAGTAGTTCGTGTCAACCTGCGACCCTCAACACCCGAACCCTACACACCACCGTCACTGTCACCATTGGATGACTGGATAACTGGATGCTATCTAATCGTATTCATAAAGTCTGCCACGATTAGTTCCGTTATTGTTGTAATCAAACATCTGATAATCGCGTCGGGCTGACTGCGACTGCTCGACTGCTGGACATCAAAACACTTGTTATTACGTACTTTATCTTACGTGGGTCATGTTAAATGTTTGCGTCTAGACTCAAATAATTCATTATTACATTTCCAAGGCTTGCAATATAATATAAGTCAAGTGCCTACTTCATCATGTTGATACAATCATCAAAGACCTTTCGCGTAAATATTGTATTATGTGAATGACGCCGGCCCTTATAGATAATGTAAGTATTATAATTACAAAAATGAATTGCGAATTTAATCAAAATACAACGTATTTTTGGGGATTAATTAGCACATTCCACATTATCACATTCCATGAAATAATCTCCTTGGATTGCGTATAACTTTACTGTCGAGCTGATAAAAAATATAAGGGTTATCTTTTCGACAAGTCCCTTTCAACTTTTGACGTCCGAACACCTCGGGAAGTTTCAGACAAAAAGTTGACCGCCTGATAGGCCCAACCTGGTCAGTTTCAGTCTAAAAACCCAAACCTCTGATTTCAGCAAAGAGGGAGATCAGTCACTGTTTGGTGCAGTTTGATGGCAGCAACCTCCCCAATAAAGAAGCATCCCCCTCCATTGAAATGCTTGGAATAAGTATATCAAGACAGGCTCAAGAATCGAGTACCTAAATGTGACTTCCAACAAACTGGGCGTCTTGTACAGGGCTAGCAGATGTGATTCTGTCAAAGGAGGGCGGTCTGTCGGATTGACTATCTGTTATTAACAGACCGATTGTCATCTCTAATGCACAGACGATTCTACAAGAAGGATCTAGCAGCATTTATCCCCTGTGACGGACACGAATAATAACACCCGTTCACAGTGTTGTCGATGTTGGCATTGACAATTTTATAATATACAATTTACACGGTCAAGTCTCAATGCAATCCTCTTGAGGGGGTCATTTACATCTGCCATTCGCACTATCAATATATTGTACTTTTCATTCTGAGATTTCTGACTAATCAACGGGACGATTAATTTTTTGTTGAAAACGTAACCAGAAAGACGAATGAGTACCATTCGAACAGGTAGCACTAAAATGAAAAGGTTCGATATTTCTTGGGTTTAATATGTACGAATCGTGGTATATTTCAAATGCGATAATATGAATATATAGGCCACTTGCGTCACAGTTTTTTTTTCGGTTCAGTAAACATTCTAAATCATCCTGTATATTTTTTTATCATATTTTTGAAATCGTGGTCATCAATCAATCGATCAATATTTCAATCCTCAAATTCAGACAATTTTTATAAACCGGAAAAACCGAACATCGCGAAATTAAAAAAAAAAATAATAGCCAAATCCACACGAATGTCGGAGGGAACAACGAGGCGTAAACACATATATTAAATCTAATTTACAGCGCTCTTGAGGTGATGAAAATTCTCACGAAAACGGTGCTATATAATTTAGCCAAATATTATTATTATCTCATAAAACAGCTTTTTCCTTGATCCAACATTTATTTTTTATTATTGTATAACGGATTATTCATCCAATTTCGGTACAATCTTCTCATTCTGACACTCAACATCTAGGAAGATAATTATACAAAAAAAGTCTTAAGGCTTATTTAACAAGGAATTAAATACATATTGTACTGTTTCAGAAATTTCATTCAACAGCACCATTCCTCTTGTCTTGCTATTCTGTGCTAGAACATTTTTTCTACCGCGTGGTATCTTGAATAAGTCGTGGTGACGACTACGGATCATTGTTATATTATAATTTTCAATGTCATTAGATTAACATATTATAGTATACATTATGTTATTTTATAGGTACTTAAGTAAATGAATAAAATTTAATATCAAATTATAAAATATCAAATAATTTGGTTTTGTTCAAGTTTGCATCATCGTCGCTGTGTATCTAGGTACCTAATCCGATCTGTAAAAATTCAGAAGTCGGTGATGCTGTATATTTTTTTGTAAATCGGTGTGGAATTTTGTAAAAAATAAATAAAGCATAGCATTTCATCTAGTGATGTCACGATAAAAAAAAGTTATTTTTATTAAGTAAAAACAGTACGTTTCTAAGTAATTATTTTGCATAACCTCAGTAGAAACATAACGATTTTTTCCAAGTCATTGTATTATGGTACGTCTGAAGAATGTTTGAAAAAAAAAAAGTCATTGAAATAACGACGTTTATTTGGACATATTGTAATAAAAAAATCATATGTTTTTAATATTTATATGTATAAAAATGAATGTTTCTTTGTATGTCCCTTATGCGGTTCCTAAATCCGATTGCGATAAAATAAACTTTGGTAAGTTGTTAGGTAGGTATATAGGTTGCATAGGACACGTAGTAACGTAAATTAGATTAAAAAAGTAACGGGATATCATGAGGTAAATTTGGAAAACCCATGCTTCTAACACTGATAGCTGTGTGGCCTCCCGACGGGTCGGAAAACCTTCCGATTTATTCGTGTAGGTACGCACCAGACGGAAAAACAAAAAAATATTGTACATCGGAAAGGATTTCAATAAACAGAACTAAAACACAAACACTTTCTTAGAATGGTGTTGCAACGCATGCCGGTTTCTCGCTAATTTGAAATAAATAAATAAAGTTACCTACATAAATATACGGTTTATAATTAAGAGGTAAGTACCTACGTATTTAAGTACTTAATAAATTTATGATTTCAGGGGAAATTTTGGTTTAGCTTTATTATAAGAGATTAATAGAAAAATACTTCTTTGGACGCGTTTAGGTAGGTAGGTAAAATACCTATCTATTCACAGAACCACTATGTACCTAGTTAGAAAGGCCTATTTGGTAATCGGATATTTGTAAATAGTAAAATTATGTCTAATATTGTACCTACTGAAACGAAGTAAATTATTCATAAATAAAAACCAAGGCATATGAGGGCTGAAAATATTGTACACCATAAACAAAAAATATCCATAATAAAAAATAAAACCCTAATCATCGCTGCCCTAAATTGCTAGAGATTGTTGGATTAGCGACTTGAGGCGTGAAAACTTCGTCGCAATAAATATATATTTTTTTTAATTACACATACCTGCACATTAAATACTCATTAAAAAAACTAAAAAATATATAATATACCTAACTTTAACATTATCACAAATAAATAAAATGAATTATCTTTTTAATTATTTATTATTTTAACAAGATTCTCCTGCACCATTACAACTCAAAATATTAATATAAAGAGTCGGGATAGCTAAAGATATATTCAATATCTTTGGATAGGTAGGTACTAGGTACCTCGAGAACATTCAGGCATTCTCCCAATAGGGTTTGTTGTTGTTTACAAAGAGTTGCACAACGGTGAAGGCCAATAGTAACATGGTGCAGGTATAATTTTTTTCGTGGCATGATGCGGCTCTCCCCCAGATATATATTTTCACCGAAAATCATTTTATTGTTAGGTACATTAAGTAGAAAAAAAAGTTAAAGCTTTTCGCAAATATTTATTTTAGGTCCTACCAACCGGTCCAATAACCCGATCGCTTTCTAAAACTGGCCCTGAATATCAAATGAACAGTAAACAAACAAAACAAAAAAGAAACCGATCATGTAAACTAAAAATATATTAATTTAAAAAAAATATATGGAAAAGTAGAACAAGGTGGGAATATTAAATGAGAATAACTCACCAGTTCTGGGTTTAGAAATGTTCATCCTGTCCTTATCCTCGCGCATGGAGTCCGCAGTAGAAACAGGAGCCATGGTAATATTGTTAGAAGTTTTGCCGGTAAGTTTGGAAGAGTCCCTAGGTGTAGAACACAGTTCGCTGTTTGCCGTATCGCCAACGACTGACATCGAGCAAGTATTGCTGGCGATGGCTGAGATGGCTACGCCCGGGCCCCCCTGCAGGCAACGCTTCAGCCAGTCCCGAGGCAGTGATAACAGACCCCCCTCGCCAATAATGTGCAAAGAGGACTTCTTATCTACCGGCATTAGGCTACGATAAATAGTCGCCAAGAATCCCAGCTTCAAGACGAAATTGATTATCACGAAGTGAAAATACAGCAGCACCGTCAAATATATTTGGACCAGTTTCTGTAACGTCATGGCGGATTTTTGAAAGGCGAATGTAAACAAACTGAGAATGTTCCATTACACCAATCCGCGCCTAAATTTCAGCCCTTTCTTCGCAAAAATGGTCGGAGGAAGTGTGTCGGATAAAGTGGACGAGGTCGGGTCTCATGGTGGCTGAAGCCCGGGAGCGCGCCGCTGGCCCCAGAGCCGCCGCTGACAAAGCGATGAAACGCCGAGAAATGCAAACAACACACATGTGAAAACTGTCCTTGTTTAACAAATATATACACTTCATAAATAAAATCGCGGTCCTTTAAACCGCGTTTACTTTCGAAGAACTCGTTTCAGTATTTTAATCAAGACAAAATACGATAGATCCGTATGAATTTTGCACAGAAGGTCTCTTTTGGCCTATTTTTGTATTCACATAGGTATCAGAAATTGTTATTAGCGCGCAGCTAATATTAGTTCGGTTTGAGGGTCACAACTTTTCACACATTAATTTATTCGGTGTAATCACGGCTTACTTTAAACAACAAATAATACCAACGGAGATGACATGTCCATACACAAGAACACAAAATCCAGTCAAGCTGCAAATTATCGTAATAATTGTTATGTTGTCAACTGAAAGAAAACACCACCTGACCACCTTACTGTAGTAGGTATGTGACGTACGTATGCGTTGGTATGCGTACTTCCTACGTGTGTGGTGTGTAGAATGTACACTACACACAATCACAATATACACACATACACACTGTGAACTATGGATGGATGTACACATACACTATTGTGAACAATGTGAACTGTGTATGTAGTTGTAGAGTGGCACCACTGAATAGAGATGGTCGAAATTCCTGTTCCGGTTACATAGAAACGGTTCCTTTCTGTCACGGGAACCGGTGGTTGATTTTGGAAACCTTTTGATACGCCCGCGCCTTATGGCGGGTTAAAAATTAAACTATTGTTAGCAATAATAAAACGCTAAGTTAATATTTATGATGAAATATATTGTCTCCACGTTAATTGGCAATAACAACATTCAAGAATCAGCAAGATTATGTCCCGCCTTTTGTATTTTCCAGCCGTTCGCTGCCCGTGGCCCGTGCTGTTGGTAGTTCTTCAGTGCCCCCAGCCAGGAAGCGTTAGTAGTGCCCTTCTTTACCGGCCGCCATAGCTGGTGTAGTTTCCTTGTTGGCCGCCAGAGGCGATAGCAGTACCTCTGGGGGCGGATGAGCAAACGTGTGAAGCGGCAATATTCAAACATGCTGCTAACACGGCCATACTGACCACTGCTTTGACCTCAAAGCAGGAAGCTAAAAGAAAAAAAAAATTAGAGGGATTGAAATTTTTTCAACCCCACAATGGTACTGACAAACAGATTACCCTGTTCGCCCTTCCTGACCATTGCAGAAATTTGTTCATCCGGTCAATTCCTCATATTTTCATATGTGAACATCACTCTGTGAGTGCTGCCATTGGGTCTGGTTCCCAACACATCAAAACGATAGTTCGGCAAGACTTTAACCACCTTATAAGGCAAGCTCCGAAACCGACCTTTCAAATTTTTGTACACGTCAAAACGATCGTTCGGCAAGACTACAACCACCTTATAAGGCAAGCTCCGAAACCGACCTTTCAACTTTTTGTACCCCAGATTTCCCTTAGAAATCCGGACCAAAACCGTATCGCCAACGCGATACGAAGGTTTAATGAACCATTTCGCATTGAATAGTTTCATCTGCCGTCTTTGATCTGCATCAAAAAGCATGAATCGGTTCGAGTTGAACCGTTTCATCTGCCGCTTTGATATTCAACAAAAACACCCGTATCTGAGCATGTACGTCCATAATGTCCTGCCACTCACCAACCTATGAGTTTATGAATCGGTTCGAGATGAACCGTTTCATCTGCCGCCATTGATATTCATCAAAAGCACCCGTGTCTCAGCACGTACGACCATAAGGTCCTGCTACTCACCAACCAGTGAGTTTATGAATCGGTTCGAGATGAACCGTTTCATCTGCAACCTTTGATATTCATCAAAAGAACCCGTGTCTCAGCACGTAATACCATAAGGTCCTGCCACTCACCAACCTGTGAGTTTATCTGTCGCCTTTGATATTCATCAAAAGCTTCCGTGGCACCCCAAAAAGATACGCCATCGCCAAAATTGCCTTGATGACAACTTTCGTGCTTATTTCTGCCTCCGCCTCTAATCGGCAGTTTTTTTCATGAAGCCACCCTGGAGAGCAATAACACGCAGCATTCCGTCCACGCTCTTTACGAAAGATCATAACAAATTGATCTACCTGCTCGACGCAACAGCAAAAGACATCTCCATTTTCTAAAAACCCCGGGCTCACATATCACATCGCCCAGTACCTCATTTTCCAACCAACATTTAAAATAGTTTTTCATATATTTTGTGATAACATTCTTCTTCCATGGAAACCAGTATTTGTCCCGGACGGCAGCCAGTGTTTGATAAACACCTCGATGTCCAATCTCATCATGAAGAATCCAAAGAACGCCACACCTGACATTTCTAGGTGTTCACCATTTCGAATATCTTCGAACCATTCAACATCGAATCATTTTGATTATCTCCGAATCATTTCAAAGCACTTTGAATCATTTCGATTAACTCCGAACCATTTCAAATAACTTCGAACCATAATACTAGGTTTTGATCAAGGATAGATAGTCGGCATAATTGTAATTCAACATGATTACAACTTCTTTTCGCCACACATAAACGGGCTTTAATTTTCGCAAACATATTTCCTTTTAGTTATTGCAATAAGGCATCTGCGATGTCCATAATCAAAGCAAATCATCAAATTGATCCCCTTTTTGTCAGCTAGACGGCTACCAAGATCAGACTGTCATCGCCGCATAAACTTTCAGCGTCGTAATTTTGAAACATTTTAAGGTTCCGAACATTTCACTAATTGCCATCAAGAGATCATATCCATCTGCTATCTTCTGGCTCTCAAGTCAGCTTCCCTGAGTCACTTTGTATTTCAGGTTATTCGCCCAGCGTAATGCTAGCGACTTTATATGACAGCCGTTTGTTGACATTTTGGACAAATGTCTTCGATCATCAAATTAGGCTCACGATGATAAACACGAAAGGGAAAGGTCTTTTGACGAATCCATTGAACCACAAATGAGTTTTCAAGCACCAAATTAAAAATTTCAATTCGTTCTTTCGGCGGGAACACGATCCACGCATTCCTCCGACATCGGGCATCAATGCATCTGTCATCACTGTAATTACGCGGCATTTTTACGTAAATTCACAACAGAAGTCCAACATTTCACATATATTCAGAAGTCCGATACACAGATTGTCACTAAATCACCGGCATCAAACATCAAACCTAAACAAACTCGAGAGACGCCATAATGGACGGCATTTGTATTCAAAACACGAGTTTTTGTCAGGTGAACGAAACAAAAGCCAATAAACACTTGCTTTTACGAATTCCACTTCTGATGTTGGCAATAATAAAACGCTAAGTTAATATTTGTGATGAAATATATTGTCTCCACGTTAATTGACAATAACAACATTCAAGAATCAGCAAGATTATGTTCCGCCTTTTGTATTTTCCAGCCGTTCGCTGCCCGTGGCCCGTGCTGTTGGTAGTTCTTCAGTGCCGCCAGCCAGGAAGCGTTAGTAGTTCCCTTCTTTACCGGCCGCCATAGCTGGTATAGTTTCCTTGTTGGCCGCCAGAGGCGATAGCAGTACCTCTGGGGGCGGATGAGCAAACGTGTGAAGCGGAAATATTCAAACATGCTGCTAACACTATAAACTAAAGTTAAGGAGGAACAAATTAAAAAGCTATAGATATTACAAGTCATAAGTTTATTCTGATACAAAAAGGCAAGTGTTCATTATTAGGTACATTAATTATTAGTCTTATACTAGGTACATTAATTATTAGTCTTAAAATTAGAGTGTCTGTTTTCTTAATAAGGAACTCCAGTGAAAAATATTATTGCTTTACAAAATATGTTTACATAGAAAAATAAATGCTGGTTCTGAATATGTATATAAGTTTTATTTAATAATATTAAACGTACAGTTTTTTAAAAAATATTAAAAGAGCATTTTTAATATTCTTGTTAAAACACAGCGTCAAGTTGGTATGCTGTGTAATGCTGTGTGGTGACGTCACGATGCAAGATTCACCTGGTGATGGCATTTTGAAGTTGTTTTGAAATGTATGGGGCAAGCCATTCAACCACAACATTTCGTGTTTTTTTATTTGGTTTATTTACATACGGTCAATAGAGATTTAGACATATAATAGTTGTTGTGTTTATTGAAACATTATTTAGGCCTTCACAATTAAAATTATGACGGAAAAGGGCTATATTTGCAACCAAACAGACATTCCCTGGATAATGTTTTTCAAACGGACTATTTTAGTGCTGAATTTCGTTGAATAAAAGCTACTAAGTACATAAATAATCTTATCAGTTGTTTTTGAAAGTCGTCTTATTAGTTGTTTTAGAGACGATGTATGAATGTGAACAAGGCAAACAGTGTGTGCCAAGATCGAGTTGTGTGGCGGTCCGTCCTCTCTGCCTACCCCTACGGGGAAACGGCGTGATGGTTAGTTAGTTAGTTAGTTTGAAAGTCGTAGTAAGCTTTAAAAAAAGATTTTTGATAATCTACAGCATAGATTCTCAACCTTTTTTGCCCACCGCTTACTTTGACAATATTTTTTTTTTCTAGCGCCCCCCAACAGCTTTTACATACCATCTTGGTGGGGGAGGAGGGCGTAATGGAATGGGTTTCTCTGGGTTTCCTAAAAGTCCATTATTATTTTTTACATACCTACTAGATATCTGTCGCGAATCTGAAACAGCTATTGCTACGATTATATTTAAACGTGTAATTACACTGTAATATTACGTTATCGTAAGAAATGCTATGACTCGTTTCCTATTTCTGGGAAGAAGATTGTTTCCATGAGAACAATTAAAACGCATATTCAATTACATGGAGAAGAATTTTTATTAACATTGAAAAGATATTGAATTTATAACTTATCTAATGAGATGGTTGAATTTCATGCGTTTTAAGAAGTTTGTCTATATTAGTCCCGATTTTATTTTAAAACAAACGTAAGTCGCCGCGTTCAGTAATATGGAGCCTATTTCTCATTTTGGTTACCAACGTTGCTACAGCACTGAATCCACGTTCAGCTAAATAGGACGATGGGGATGCTAAAAATCGTTGAACTAACGACCATAATCCTGGGTACAGTAGTTGCGAAATCAGCATCTGCAGCCAAAACTCTTGGTAGCCATTCTTAAATTTAATTTTTAATTCCTCGTTTATTGTCAGTTCTATTAGTTCTTCTTCTAACTGGGATGATCCTGCTGTTTTGAAATTTGAAAAAGGATCCAAAACCCAATCTGGTATGTCCATGTTTAAAATATCCTGGAATCATTCTTTGAAATCACTGTGAAGGTTTTCCAAGTGTTGACTGTAAACAAGCAAGTCGTCGTTCTTGAATGATACTGCTGATAAATTTGGGAAGTTATTAAATTCCCGTCTGCCGATATTTCTTTTGTCTAGTAGCAGTTTGGATACAAAAGCTGCAAGACAATTTTTTGTCTTAATCAAATTTAAGTCGTCGCCTTCAAGTTGGAGATTGACATCATTAAACAATTTATACAGGTCTGTCAAGTACGCAATATCGTTCTTCGATGAGGTGAGGTTGTCGCGCAATTCTGTGTCTTTGTTTCCTAGGAAATCTATCACAGACTCAAACAGATTGTAAAATCGAGTCAAACATGAACCTTTTGACAGCCAGCGCACCTCTGTGTGAAGCAGCAATCGGTTGAAATCTTCATCATCGGCAATGCAAAGCTGTCCAAATAATCTGTCATTCAATGAGTTACTTCTGATTTTATTAACTTCTCTTAATTTTTACGGTGCTCAGATTTTATGTCCGGGTTGAATCTTTCCCAAATGAAAGACTAAACCCTTACACACACTTTTCCACAAATGAATATCTAGTAAATTAACGCAATGTAAGTGCACTATATAAGTATAATAAATACAAAACAATAAAAGAACAATACGTCAATCCACCAGAAACATAATGGGAAAATATTTCACCGACTCCAGATATTTTCATATCAGAGGGTTCGGCTCTGATGAAATCCTAACTGGTCCGATAAATTCTACTGATCCCTCAATATAAATATTTTAAAAATCTTTCGTAATCCTACATGTATTTAAAATGACCGACTTTTGCATTTTTATGTACAAATTTTTTGACAAATCTAATACGGCTAAATTTTGAATGAGAGAGCTAGGTATAATGCCAGTAGCCGAAATAACAAATGGTAATATTTTTTATAGTCTGAGAATGCCAAATTCTTTTAATCTCATTTCCTAAATCTGTATATTTTCTTATTTTTTCAGAAACAGTTTTCTGAATATTACAAGAATTTGGAATAGCAACATCAATGATATAAGTTATTTTCTTAATTTTGTCATGTAAAACTATATCGGGTCTATTATGACTAATTGTTCTGTCTGTTAGAATAGTTTTATCATAATAAATTTTATAAAATTCATTTTCTAAAAATGAATTTGGTTCATATTCATAATATGGTACATTACGGCAGTCAATCAAGTTATGTTTAGTTACCAAACTTTGGTGAATTATTTTTAAAACTTGATTGTGCCTAAATGTATACTCGGACGGCGCTAATACAGAACATCCCGATATAATATGTTCTATAGTTTCCGGAAAAGCCAAACATTTTCCACATAAATCATCAATTTGATTTGCATCTTTGATGATATGCTTCCTATAATTTTAAGTATTAATGACTCTATCTTGAATGGCAAGCATAAAGCCTTCCATTTCTGCGATCAACTCTCCAATACTCAACCATTTGTTTGACGAACATTTGTCAACATATTGTTACGATACACCCTGTAGCGGATAGATTCAAGCCCTAGAGCACGGGACAAGTCTACACAACTCGGTCTCTCCCCTCTTTCCCCCCTGTTTCCTGCTCCGCCGCTCCCTTCCGCTCGCGCTGCCACCCGCCACCGGCCGCCGCCACCAGACGAGATTTGAGCGCCTTTGCGAGCACACGTACGCGGCCCGCTTTCGGGCGAGTGGACCAAATTCAAATGTAGCCCGCGATGTTTATTGAAATAACTACGGGCTGGAGCCGGCTACGCCGTGCTATAATAATTTCGGTTTGTTCGAACTAAGAAAGTGCCCTGGTTGAAACTTCCAAGGAGGCGAGGACCCTGCGAATCCACATGTAAGCTGTATCTTTGATTTCCTCTTTTAAATGTGTCCGTAATCAGTGAAATGTAGGGCCCCGCGAAAATCACCACTCGGAGAGTTTCGTTTCGGAGAGAGATAATGAGAGTTAAACACTTTAGCTAGGTTTGTGTAAATTGCATTTCTTGTATTGAATTGTACTGTAGAAACCTATGTACTGTGTTTGAATTTACAATACATGACCTATTGATTTAATCTTGTTATTATTCTGCTACGGCAGGAGGATTATTGACCAGAGTGTATCCCGTTGGACGCCGGAAGGTAGGGAGAAATTCCATAGCTTTGAGCGACTTGCTCCCTGAATAGAGAGTATCATTGTCCCCGCTGAGAGCTAGCCTGGGACATGTTAGAGCCCCCTTGGCCCCGGAGCTGGTGTTGGTTTGAGTAGCCAACATCGGTGACCATAACAATATGTTTGGTTGAGATAATTGAAGTGTTTTGCGTGAAGAATTTTATTTGACCAGGAATCTAATAATTCCTGGTTGGTATTTATAAGAATGCTGGCATTCTCGTCGTATAAATTTAATGGTGAAATATTTCTATCTGCCTTGCAAATTATTTTGTGCATTTCTGAACTATCAGCTTTCCTATGGAAAAAATTTCTTAGCATTTCTACCTGATTATGTTTTAAAGATGTTATTTTGACTATACCTCTACCTCCTAAATTTCTGGGTAAATTGATTCGTTCTATAGCTGAATTTGGATGATGGCAATGAAATTTTGTTAATGTAGTTCTAATTAATCGTTCTAAGCTATCTAAATCTGTATTAGACATTTAATTATGCCAAATGAGTAAGTTAATAGAGGTATTGCCCAAGTATTTATCGCCTTTACTAAATTTTTAGCAGATAGATTGCATTTCAAAATTTTTCTGATCCTAGTTTTAAATTTAATCCTAATATCATTTTTAATACTAGTATGATCTAATGTATTTGATTGCGGATATCCTAAATATTTATAAACCTCACCCCCTTTCATACTTTCAATTTTGAAATTTCTAAATATACCCTCGTCTCCATCTACAATTTTACCTTTCTCTATATGGATCGTTCTACATTTATCTAAACAAAAAGTCATTTTAATATCATATGAAAATTTTTTAACTACTTTAATCATTTTCTCTAAATTTGGTTCTGAATTCGAATATAATTTTAAATCGTCCATAAATAATAAATGAGAAATTATATTTCTCTCTCTAGTATTACCTTTAATTTTTATTCCAAACTTGCTTTTAATTAACATTTTAGATAGAGGATTTAATGCTAAGCAAAACCAAAGAGGACTCAATGAGTCTCCTTGAAAAATCCCTCTTTTTATTGAAATGCCCGGTACTATAATTTTCTTATCTTTCAAATTCAAAAGCAAATCGGTATTCCAAAATGCCATAATTTTTTCCAAAAAGCTAATAATAATTGGGTTAATTTTGTATATATTTAAAACTTTTATCAGCAACGAGTGCGGGACACTATCATAAGCCTTTTGGTAATCTATATAACAAATATGTAAATTACGTTTTTGGGTTTGAATCTGTTTTAGAATTACAGAATCAATAACTAATTGTTCTTTACATCCCATATGTTTTCTGCGACAACCTTTTTGTTGTTCAGATAAAAAAAAATTTTCATCTAAAGGAGTGTATATTAAATCTGTCAAGCAAGAGGTTAAAATTTTATATATTGTCGGTAAACATCTAATGGGTCTATACTGAGAGGGATTATTAATATGTTCGCTTTTAGGCAACATATAAGTAATGCCCTTAGTTAGAAAATTTGGAAAATTTTGAGGTTCTCTGACAAATTTTGAAAGATTTTTTGCCAAAAGGGGATGTAAAGTAGTCAGACGTTTATACCAAAAATTATGTATCCAATCGCAACCCGTGGCTTTCCAATTATGAGTATTTTTTATAATTTTGGCTAACAATTCAACCGATATATCAGAAAAACTCATTTGTTCAATGTCTGAACAATTGAGTTCTTCATTTTCTATCCACGGACCTGACTCATTATGTTTTATATCTTTACTCCAAATATTTGTCCAAAAATCGCGCATATCTGATTCAGATGGCAACGGATTATTATTATTCGAAATAATATTTTGTTTATCGTCAAGTTTGGAATAAAATATTTTCTCATTTTTCTGAAATAATCTATTATTATTTTTTTATTATACGTATAATTATATCTTTTTAATCTACTAGCTTTTACACCTAATTTTTGTTTTAACAAATCTAATAAATCATTGATTATATTTTCATCATTATTACTACCAATGCTATAACTGATTTTATTATTGCAGTGATGTATGAAGGCGTTCACTCAGATTTTTCGCAACCAAATGCTGGCGATGAATTACGCAATGCACGGCAAGCAAGTCAGGAACTTTATTTTTTAAGCACACTATGAAGCCTTTGTGACGCCCTGTCATAGCTGGGGCGCCATCCGTAGCAGCTGACAAAATATTAATTAAATGAATTTTCTTTTCGTCACAAAACTTTTCCAGTGTATTAAATATGGTTTCTCCTTTTGTATCTGTTTCCAAATTTGTAACAAACAATAATTCTTGACATATTTTCTCATATTTGATGAATCTCACGTACGACAATCAATGCTTCATTGGTTGGTAAAGTGGACTCATCCAGCTAAATTGAAAATCGACAAGACTGCAGATGATTGCACAATGATTCTTTAATGTTTTCAGCCATTTCATCAATTCGTCTTTGCACAGAACTATTGCTCAAAGGAATTTTTCGGATAATATCTGCAGCTGGTTTACGGAGCACAGTGGTTATTATTACTTCTTTTACTGCTGGTAAAATTAAATCTTACCCAATAGTATGTGCTTTGCCTGTTTTAGCAATCAACAATGAGATATTGTACGAAGCTCGAAGTCCATCATCGTCTTGCTTAGAAGCTGTCGAAAATCGTTTTTATATAGTTGGCTGAATTTCGTACTTCTTTTTCATGTCTTGAAAATAGGTCACATCTTTGTCTTTCTTATCCGGGTGGATTTTATTAAAATGATCTTGAAGCCTAGAAGGCTTCATCGCTTAATTTGAAAATGTTTTTCGACAAATAAGGCACATTGGCGATGATGGATTTGTAGGATTTTCGATAAATCCGTATTTAATATAATCCACACCATATTGCCGTATCTTCTTTTTTTACTTCCGACATTTGGAGATACGTGAGTAAAATATTAACTCTTAAAACCCTTTTATTAATGGCGTGCGTTAATGTTAATGAACATAAAATGATAAATCAGTGACTATATATAGGTTGGAGACATATAACACGCTTCGATAGGAATAAAATAAACACGCAGTGACTCGCTTTCAGCACCCGGTCGCGTATTTACAAAACCTATACCAGTTCAGTCGCGGCGACCGCGGCAGCTGAAATGGGATAGGGCGCGTTCAGACGTTTCGATTTTTGTTGATCCACTTTTATTGAACGTTAAAAGTTGAATGAGATTATGTTCATACGTTTCAATTTAAGTAGAACCGAATTTGACATTCAAGATGGCGTCAACTGAAATTGTCAGTGCGTGCGTCTCTCTGATGTTCTGCGAGACGAGCTCGAGATTATGAAAAAGCATAAAAAACGTCATATTTGGGCGAGAAAATGGATCATGAGAAGGAGTGAGTTAGGCGCATCCAACACAATTTTGAAAGAGATGGCCCTAGAAGACTCTGAAAGATATAGAAATCCCTTGAGGATGACAGAAAAACAATTTTGATGAGCTGCTTGCCAACATTTATTTTATTGATTTATTTATTAATCCTAGTTCCTTCTTGTACATCGTTCTAATAGTTTTTATTTTATTTTTTACGTCGGTCGGCGTCAGTTCCACAATACCCATTTCAAAAATAATATGATTTATCGCAGTATCACGGGCATTTCTATATTTGTATACTTCTTCCTTTTGATCCCAAAGACAGGGATGGCTTTGATACAGATCCAAAAACCTGAACATCAAATCATCCGACCATTTCAGATATTTTTTCGTTACGGATTCCATGACGGTAGAAACAAGGTAACACGTTTGACGTTTACTTTTGCCCGCGAAAAAACCCAAGCGAGTGGAAACATGTGTTCATACTCGTCGATTCTCTACAAAACTTGATCGATGAGTCATATCAAGATGGCGATGGTCATACTTGAACGTCAAAAGTAGACGGGCTTTCAACTTTAGCTAGTCAACAAAAAACTTGATCAACTTTGTTGAAAAAGTGTTCACACTTGTCAATTAGCTTTCAACTGTCGAGTTGATCAACAAATGTTGAACCGTGTGAACCGGCTAATAGGGTTTGTTGTACAAAATCATCAACAAACCATAAACAAACTGTTTCGTTTGCTTCGTTTCGTAGCTCTCTCTGCTTCAGTTACACTGTTTTCTACAATAACATTCATACATACAAGTCCATTCCTACTAGTACCTACATCTCAAAAACTACAATACCACCAGATAGTTTTACCGCATGGGTAGGAGATAGGATGACCGCCAAACAACTATTAAATAGCAATATCTAAAATATTAGTAAGATGTATTTATTCTCATACGTATAAATGTGATTAAGCAAGCAATGGAACCGAGTTGTTTGGCGGTCTATCCTCTCTGCCTCCCTCTGCGGGAAGCAGCCTGATGTTATTAGAGAAGCGGCCTGATGTTATTAGCTACTATAACTGAAATGGTGGGTATATAATAATAATGACTAGTAAACAAGACGATGTATAAATGTGGTTAAAGCAAGCAGTGTGATCGAGTTATTTGGCGATCCACCATCTCTGCCTACCCCTGCGGTTAACTATCTGACGGTATTATAGTCTGTTGGGATGGCTGAACTGGTAGGTTTGTACTTTTATGTAAATTTAACAATGTAGGAATGTCATTGAAGCAAGGAGTTCGCAGTAAATGACAAAATATATATCGCTAGTTTTAATTATGTGTCAAAATGTACTGCAACTGCACTTATGATCCAACATAGTTTGAGTTCACCCATGAGTTTCATACCTTTTGAGAATATAATGCAAGCTATGAATTGTACACGTTTTTATAAATTTACGAAATAAATATATAACCATGGAAATGCACCAGCACCAACACCAACAGAAGCTACTCTATAATTACGGTCCCCACAGTCTCTGAAACAGATAAATAGAGCAACGAAGCGCGTTGGCGACTGAAATGGTATAAGGTTTGTTGATGATTGTGCACAACAAAACCTATACCCAGATCAATACACAGATAATACTCTCAATTCTTGCAGGATTGCAAAAATTCCGTTATTTAACAAAAAACGTTATAATTTAACAGCTACAATCTTTTTATTTATTATCAGGCTTTTATTAACTTCGCCTGTATTTATGTATGTATGAGATATTTCACGTGAAATGGGAAGATTTAAATTTAAAAAAATGTATATATTCTAATCAACAAATTAAAATTTTCATTCATAAAATTTAATGTAGATCTGAATGTAACGGAATCTATCAGTTCAATTTTCATTCACTTCCCGAACTCTCGAATGAATTTTCGCAAACGTGATAAAAATGATTAAAATACACACAATAACAAAAATTACCCATTAAAGTTTAGTTTGCTTTATTAGTATGTGATTAGCGTGTTTTGTTTGTTTTTTTTAGACCATATTTTTTTACTTGCTAACATTAATGATGTGTGAGAGAAATTTCTGTACGGCGCTTTGGTTGATTTTGATAGTCAACCCTCCGTCTTCTGTTGGGTCTGGAGTCTTTTCCGCCTTTTTTTCAGCGCCGAGAAACCCCGGGACTTCTTCTGGTGCCCGGCAGAGCCCTGGTTGCTGACACTAAAGTTCTTATAGAACTTCTGCATGCCACTGAGATGAAGTCTTGGAGTTGTCGCACCCTGTTGCTGTTGCAGAACACTTTTCACTGTCGCCCCCCTGTGCCATCTCAACGCCCCCCAATTGTCTTTGGATCTTCTACCACCCCCCCCCTGAAGGGGGCGTTATCGCTTACGTTGATAAATCAATAAACCCTGGTTCTGAATATTTAAGTATTTTTTAATAATATTAAACGTACAGTTTATAAAAAAAATTTAAAAGTGCATTTTTAATATTCTCGTTAAAACTCAGCTTCAAGTTGGTATGCTGTGTAATACTGTATGGTGACGTCATGATGTAAGATTCACCTCACCTGCTGATGGCGTTTTGAAGTATGGGGCAAGCCATTCAAACACAACATTTCGTGTTTTTTATTTGGTTTATTTAAATACTGTTAATAGAGATTTAGACATATAATAGTTGATTGTGTTTATTGAAACATTATTTAGGCCTTCACAACTAAAATTATGACGGAAAAGGGCTATATTTCCGGACAATCTGATATTTCCAGGATAATGTTTTTCAAATATAATACGGACTATGTACCTAAGTGCTAAATTTCGTGGGTTGAAGCTACTAAGTAATTAAATCATCTTATTAGTTGTTTTTGAAAGTCGTAGTGAGCTGTAAAAAAAGATTTTTGATAATCTACAGTAAATGTGGCCTATTTGAGGTTAAAGTTGTGTCAATTTTGTCATTTTGTTTACCATAACATCGATTGTATTTTCGAATTGGTTTATTATCAAGAGCTTTTTATACAAGTCATGATCAGTGTATTATAAATACCAGTGTTTCTGTATGTGTTATACATAATACAATGTATTATGTTAAAGCAAAAGTCACACCTGAATACAAAATTCGACGGCTTACGATGTCATTTGTATTTGCAATGAAAAAAATGATTAATTGTTATTGTATTGCACTTTGGTACAATACAATAACAGTAGCGATGAGATGTTGACAATTTACCTAATGTTTTTCTATATTAAAAGCAGTTAATCTTGAATAAAAAACGCCTAGACTTCTCACACCTAAAATCATTCGTCCATCGATTTTTATTTATTTATTTGAGACACAAACAGGATATTTATAAAACATTTTTGCAGGTAATATAAAATATATTCTATTACAAAATATAAATATCCCTAGACTAATGTGTCTGCAGTAATAACATTTGCATATTCACAGAAGCAACATGAAAAACAATGTAAGTATTATTTATAGATAACTTAAAAACTAAAATACAAAATTTGAAAACTAAAATACAAAACTTGAAATACATAGTAAAAATATGAAATATTTATGAAGTGATTATTGAGAAGTAATGAAACAACATTTTTTTTTAGATGCACTTATTTACTGAAGCAATCACAAGAAAAACAATGTGAAGTAATTATTGAAAAGTAATGGAACAAAAGCATTTTTTATTATTTTATGTTTTCAATATAAAATGAGTAAAATGACAGCACCTGTTGAAAGTGAATAAAACTATCGATGACGTGATGTCCATAGGTGTGGTGGTTTTTTAGGGATCTTGAAAAATCAAAACTTTATTTTAAATATTAAACCTAACTCTAAAAATAAAAATAAATGTGCAGTTATTTAAGTTAGAATGTCATTATTCATTAAAAAATAAAAATATTGGACTGGAGTTCTCTATTACCCTGGTCACCACCCACACATTTTTTAAGTTCCAAAAGTAACTGGATGAAGAACCGGTTACACTTCGGTCTTTGGTAACTGGAACCGCTTCAGATACCGACACCACCATCTCAACCTACTGTGCTTTTGATAATCGATTGCAAACGCACGTTCGTGGAACACACCATCCGATGGAGCGATCACGTAGGGAGAAAAAAAATTGCCTCGATTGCTTGAGATTTCCCAGAAGGTCATTTTAAAAATTTTTCGCCAACATTGATGTTTGCATTCAAAATATCAATAATTTCTAAAATAAAATGCTTACTTCTAATGATACAATTTGAAAGCTTATTTAATCACCTTTCAAAAATAGTTTTTAGTTTTTGGATACGTTCAGAAATATTCAAATTATTTTGATTTTATTGTAATGCGGAAATTCTCAAGAAATCGCTGGCATTTGACAGAATTTTTATGAGTCAATAATACAGCTCAAACCCTGAAGGGTTAAGCAATTAGCGTGCCCATTAAGGGCTAGCGAGACTATCAAATCGTTTGACTCAAACACGTAGTTTTTTGTCTATGGTTAGAGTTTTTTGGTCTATGGCTAGAGTTTTGACCGTTGAACGTTGAACATTGCGCAATAATCTACGTGATTGAACCAAATTTATATTTTTGGGCGTATCATAGACAAATAAGTACCTACGTGGTGATTTTAGATATTACGTATCACGTAAAACGTTTATAAAATTAGATTAAATTATTACGAGATAGGTATTAATTGTTTTTGTGTCTAATTTGTAGAAATCCATCTGATTTTTCTTTAAAATTGATGAAAATATAATGTAATAATGTTATTAAGTTAATGTTTTATTAAAATATTAATATTACAACATGTATTATAACATAACAAATAATTATCTTTCTTTACTAGATTCCATCTCGCACAAAAATCACTTTCGACTACCGAAAATGACAGGAAGCCAACATCTAGGCATAGACTAGATTTGACTCAACGGCTTGCACTCGGCTTGCAGCGCGCGTCAAGCTGTTTGAGCCAAACATACATAGACGTAGACTGTCAAATCGCTTGGCTCAAACAAAAACTACGCTCAGTGCTGCCAACTTAACGAAAAACTGCGTGTTTGACAGAAACTACTTTTGATAGTGTCGGAATCTCTTTACAGACATGCTAATTTTCTCGCTGAGTATTTTAATTTTTTGTCCCAAGGTCCCAACTAGCATTTTGTGCAACTTGACAAATAATGGTCTTTGGAAAACAATTCTTGTCAAGTAGGTACTTTTCATCGATTATAAAACGTTTTTTTTCAAAGTAATAGTAAAAAGGCCAAATGAGCCGCAGTACTAGTAGCTAGAAACACGAAAGGGTATTGCAAAGCCCTAGCTAGTTAGAGGATTACGAAGGAATCCGTAGAATCAAAAAAAAAAAACTACTGATACATAAATTTTCATTTTTAGGACATGGCAACACTGCCGCTAATGACAGTTGACAGCAGTGTTGCCAACTTAGTGGATTTTCCAATAAAACTGGTGGTTTTCATCTTTCATACTTCATTTAGTGGCGAAATATTTCTTTTAGTGGCTGGTGGATTTTTTAGTGGTTTCGAAAATTTTTGTTTCATTACTAAAACACAATCACTCAGCCACTAATCCACTTCTATGTTTAATCTTATATTTACGTTTAGAATATATGATGCAAATGTGAATGGTAGAAGAAGTCGGGGACGCCCGAGGAAGACATGGCACGACCAAGTGAATCAGATACTTGAGTCGGGCCATGTGAAGAGTCGGAATAATAGAAGAGCATGTATGAGACGATGTATGAATGTGAACGAGGCAAAGAGTGTGTGCCAAGATCGAGTTGTGTGGCGGTCCGTCCTCTCTGCCTACCCCTGCGGGGAAACGGCGTGATGGTTAGTTAGTTAGTTAGATTTACGTTTACTGTGTAGGCAACACCTGTGGCGTCAAATTCATTAATCGAAATGGAGTGAGATGAGACGAAAAGCACAAAAAAAATTTGGAACGAAGTATTCAATTTTAAAGATGCTCAAGGAGGGCTGAGGTTTAAGGAATTAGCGACTTTTGCGATTAGTCTCCTAATACTGCCTCATTCTAATGCCGATGTTGAGAGACTATTTAGCATGATTTAGCAGTATGAATATAATAAAAAACAAACAGAGGAATAGAATGAAGTTAGGTACTTAAATCATTTTAACTGCTATATTGAGAGTACCAGTACGCTGTGGTTTGAGGTTGGAAGGAAAATGCTGCAATGATTATAAAATTCCAGTAGCTGTTGTAAATCAAAATCGGTCTAGCGAGTGTGAGTGTAGTACTATATTTTTTAGTGGTTTTCTGGTGGATTTAAAGGTAGAATCTGGTCAATCTGGTGGAAAGCTGGTATAACTGTTGGCAACACTGGTTGACAGGGGTTAGTAGTTAGTATATTTATGAGTTGACAGTTGACAATAGCGGGCAGGGGGGTATAACTCCGCTTCATTTCGTCAACCGAGTTCAAAAATGGTAAATTTCTATGACTGCGTGACGTCATACCGCGAGGACCAATGGAAAGCTTGACAGCTATGCGTATGTGTAATGTGTATGTGTATCAGTGTATAATGTATAATCCAATAATCCAAAATGGTCGCTCTTCAAAATGTCACGTTCTATTTACCCGAGCGCAATCTAAAACTTTAAACATGTAAATATCAGTGCGGTGTGGAATTAGCAGACTTGAATACATTGTTTACCCGATTTTGAGAACTCGTGCATGTGTTTTTGGATAATACTATCGTGAAATGGCACATTGCGATTGAATGCATAACCGTCGTGAATTCGTAACCTCCAGGTACAAATATTTATGTTGATTATTTATATGGAATTTTAAGCTCATTTCGTACGGCTATTTTAGCGAATAATTACAATCACTTCATAGTGTCATAGGTACATTAATTTAATCTTGTTTTCACGTATTTATAATGTTTTGTTTTGATCTGTCTGTCTTTATGTATCTCACGAGTTTTTCTAATACTTTCAGCTCGAAACACCAAAGTGACGGATAGTATCGGGCTGCCTACTTTCTACCCCTACAGCTGGCAGGCTGGCGGAGACTACAAATGCTGGAGTACACTCATTTCCTTCAGTAACGTTGTGGTGTCATACCGGGAGATGGGGGGCTGACTTATTCCACCACTTCCTGGCACCGCTGTCCTTGAGAGAACACAAGAAGGAAGAGTCTCCACCAGAACTCGACAAGAACGACACATTCTCAGTACGCCTTTTCTATTCTGTACTTTATATTTTTGTCAGTAGAGGGAGTACGAAAACAGTGTGTAATACAGTTGTGAATGATGAATGCTTGAGAAGGTAAATGAGTTTGTATATCGTGGGAAGTATGTTTACAAGAGATGGGAAGGTTGATAGAGATATTGAAAGAAGGGTTAATGCAGGTAACTCTATTAATGGAGGATTGAATGGCGTTGGCGCTAACAAAAAAACTGAAAAGTCTAAAGAAGTGAAAATGGCAGCCCACAATGGAGTACTGTACCTGATGTATGGCAGTGATTAACTGGCAGAGGAAAGATGAAAGTAGACTGAATGCTGTAGAAATGAGATTCCCGAGGCGTAAGTGTGGTAAAATCATGTATAGTCCCTTTCTGCCTGTACAGAGTATAATTAAAGCAATATATTATGTATATTTTACGCAGCAAAGCGTTTATTGGTCAAATGAATGTACGAGTATAGTTTCATATCAGTGATCGCTGAACCGGTGTATGAAATTTTTTGCTATAAGTTAAAGTGGTTTGTCTACTTTATTTATAAGTTTGTGCAGAGCGCCTTTGAGGTGATTTTTTTACAAAACTGGCGCTATACAGATCATTAAAATATCATTATTTATGATCATGTGAGAAATGTGGAGATCCGCAAAGAATGCAAGGCTAATCGTAATGAGTAAGATTAAGAAAGGGACCCTCAGATGGTTTGGGTATGTAGAGCGAATGAACGAAGCATGGAATGTAAGTAATATAACGCAGATGTGAGTGGTAGATGAACTCAGGGATGCCAGAGGAGAAGACCTGACACGATCAAGTGAATCAGATATATTGCCTCGGGCCACGTCAAGAGTCAGAATAGTATGTATGAGTCGATTTGTGAATGAGGCAAAGAGTGTGTGCCAAGACCGAGTTGTTTGGCGGAACGTCCTATCTTTCCACCCCTGTGGTGAAACAGCGTGATGGTTAGTTGGTTATTCTTGTTTTTAACTAACTAACTAACCAACCATCACGCAGTTTCTCCGCAGGGGTAGGCAGATAGGACGGACCGCCAAACAACTCGGTCTTGGCACACACTCTTTGCCTCACTCACATTCATACATTGTCTCATACATTCCTATTATTCTGACTTTTGACATGGCCCGACTCAAGTATCTGATTCACTTCCTCAGGCGTCCCCGTCTTCTTTTACTATTCACAAACGTTCATTCGCTCTACATGCCCTTGTATTTCCTTCTTCTTGTATTATTGTATTGTATACCCTGATGTATGGCAGTGAGGCATGGAACTGGCAGAGGAAGGATGAAAGCAGACTGAATGCTGTAGAAATGAGATCCCTGAGGCGAATGTGTGGTAAAACCATGTACGATCGTGAGAGAAACGTGGATATCCGCAAAGAATGCAAGGCTGACGTAAGCCTGATGTGTAAGATTAAGAAAGGGACTCTCCGATGGTTTGGGCATGTAGAGCGAATGAACGAGGAAAGGAGTGTAAGGAGAATATATGATGCAAATGTGAATGGTAGAAGAAGTCGGGGACGCCCGAGGAAGACATGGCACGACCAAGTGAATCAGATACTTGAGTCGGGCCATGTGAAGAGTCGGAATAATAGAAGAGCATGTATGAGACGATGTATGAATGTGAACGAGGCAAAGAGTGTGTGCCAAGATCGAGTTGTGTGGCGGTCCGTCCTCTCTGCCTACCCCTGCGGGGAAACGGCGTGATGGTTAGTTAGTTAGTTTTAGTTATTTCCTTGTTTCACTAATTCTTGTATTTCCCTGTTTTTACCTGTTTATAATAAAATATTAAAACATGTTATTGAGTTCATTTATTATGACATTCCATTTTATTTTTAAAATAATATTTTAGGCTAAAAAAATTTGGTAGGTACCGAAAGATAATTATATTGTCTATGGTCGAGCCTTTCATTGTTTCCTCTATTCTTGTCGATGGTGTCTATGACGTCATACCGCGAGGAAAAAAAAAAAAGTCGTCACATTTATGGCGTATCTATGGTGAAATAGCGTTGAAATTTTGTCTGAGCAAAAAGCAGGAAGTTATCAATCTAATGACTGGTTTATTTATGATAGCGGGGTTAGACAGTTAGTATCAGTTAGTATATTTATGACAATAGCATACAATAGATGTGGGTCGTTACGACGTTTTCAAGAAACGTAACGAGACTAGTTTCTTGGTCAGCGTAACCTGTTTCAAAACAGGTTATTTTTGTAACTAGTTATTTTCATTCAGCTACTGTGATTGTTTGTGTAAATACCTCCACTAACTATACAGTTACACACGAAACGAAAATAAATTAAATGACTCTCTAGTATCTAAGTGTTTGTAGCTATACAGTGAAATCAATTTTATTACTTTAACAATAGGATTACTTCGGATTTCGTGTCACGGACTCCCGCTGACTCGGAAATTTTCGACCTGCCAACTCGCTAGCTCGGCCGGCTGGCAGACGCGATGCGAAACGATGCGAAACTACTCAGTTACTCACGTTACACCCAACACCAACAATCACAGTTACAAGAATAACGCATTTACAAAAATAACTACTTTTAATTTTAACGAAACTAGTTATTTCCGTTTCATAAACGAAACTAGTTATTGTATCTAGTTACGTTAAATAACGCGCACGCCTAGCATACAATAGGAATGGCGTAGCATCCCCCACACGGGATTGGTATATTTATGCCCCAAACGTACAATTCCATTGGTATATTTATGTACAATTCGGAGCGCGCCACTTCTACTTCTGGCCACTTCTGGCCGCCGCGCAAAAAAGTAAAGACCGAAAGTAAGATCATTTTATCTTGTAATTCGGACCAAGATATTTTTTCCGTGGTAAGTGTTCACATTCATAATAAAGTCGTTTATAACAATATAACACGCATGTTTATATTTGCGATGATGCTAATAAGTGATTTAATCGCACAGTCTCACGTGTCTACTTTTTAAAACCACACAAACCGGTTCATTTTTATAAATGGCGGTTATCGATGTCGACTTGGAAAATTGGATGAAGAAGTTGCCAGAAAATTTGAAGGACCTTCCATTAATCTACCTCGCCATTCCAGGTTAGTTGAAACGGATCATAATGGGTAAATATCGGTTCGGACTGGCCACGCTTATTACGAATATTTTTTAGAAAAAAACTTTAGAATTGCCTTAATTACTATAAAAGGAAACTTTTTGGCTTGGGGGCGGCGGAAAATAATGCATTTTAATTTTCAATTGTGTAAATTAAAATTCACTTCGCGAATCTACACGATGTCAAATCGCGACTATTAGGTACGTCACTGTTATGTTGGTATCCCTGACAGTGTTGCCAACTCAACTACTTCAAAATATGCTAAAGTGATGTGAAAAATATGCCAGAAATATGCTAAATTACTTTATAAAATGCCAAAAAATATGCCAAGACGTTTTTTATAATTAATATTCGTGCATTTTGTTCGATGTAACCTTATGTCGCTGTGTTTGCTGTAAGAAAATCGGTTTGCATAACTCCGATAAATGATCTACGGCCATAATTGAACAGTGCTCGCAAACAAACAAAGCTAGTGAAGGTGAAGATTCTGCTTTCTGAATGTTCAAATTTTTTTTACTATGGGAAAGTTAATGATTTTTTGACTTTTCATTGGCTCTATTGATTTTCTGTGCTTTGTTGATAAAATATGTAGCTTCAAAATAGACATTTTTGCAATCATGTCGCACTTGCAGTACTTAGGGTGCATACATTAATTACGTGAGCACTTTTTCTTCCAATCTAAACCCCTCCCCCCCCCCTTGTTGAGATAAATTTGGGCCACTTCGTATATTCTTTTCAAGTAACGTGAGATTTTGCTGGATCCCCCTCCCCTTTTTGAGCTCACGTAATTAATGTATGCGCCCTACAATAAATAGGCTTTTGATCTATCGTTTTCAATTGGTTTCAACCACTCTTTAAAGTCACACAGTCTGACCGGTAATGTTGGTTATACTTAGGCGGCATAATGGTATCAAAATCAAATTGCAGAAACACACATATTGCACAGTAATAAACTTTACTCTTAAAACAACACGCGAGACAAAATGCGACTAGTTAGGGGAATCCTATAGTATAGACGGTATAGAGAATCAACAAACGCCCGAAAAAGGGTTGTCCATAGTGCAAGTAAGGTGGGGAAACCAACAAAGTTATCGATATAGTTTTGTTAAAAAATGGTTTTTATTATGTTCATGTTTCTGTAAAAATAAGCCAAATAAATATGCTATATGCTAAAAGAATAATAAGTATGCTAAACACTGAGTAATTATGCCAAATTTAGCATATAATATGCTAAATTGGCAACACTGATCCCTGATACATTGCAAAGAACTAAATACTACTGTGGCCAACTTCGTGGGGTACATAAAAACATAAACTACGAAAGCTGCATGTCATCATGATTTTAAAAAACATCTCAGGTTTTGAATGGTTTGTTTGGCAAAGCAGGGTTTGTCTAGCGGGTTTGTGTAATTATGATTGATTGTCTGTGAAATAAAAACAAATGTTAGTTCTTTGCAATGTATCAGTGATACCAACATAACAGCGACGTGCCTAATGGCCGCTGAGAGTCACCGATCGGTTCGCGAAGTGAATTTTAATTTTACGCAATTGAAAATTAAAATGCATTATTTTCCGCCGCCTCCAAGCCAAAAAGTTTCCTTTTATAGTAATTAAGGCGAATCTAAAGTTTTTTTCTAAAAATTATTCGTAATAAGCGTGGCCAGTCCGAACCGATAATTACCTTCGATAAAATTCCTGTACTCCGCTTACTTTTATATCATCAGCCGTAAGCATAGGATAAAGAATAAAACCTTTATTCTGTAACCGAAACCAACGGTGAGATATCTCCAAGCAACTGTTCTGAGATATTAGGTCTTTTAGGTTCTTTTTTTTTTAATTTTTTTATTTTTGGCGGAGACGGTTTACGATTAGTTCCCGTGAGCACTTAGGCCATAGGCCCATTTTGCTATCTCCCATTTTACCTCAATCCTTCAACAACAACCCAGTCCCTTTAATAAAGTTCTCCAGAGCTGTTATTGGAAATTAAGCTATATCCTCTGGTTCGACAATGTGTCTTCCCAGGTCTCATTTCCCCTCTTCACTCGTCCTTGGTTCCCTGAAGGCCCCATGAGGGAAGAGGGCTTCATCTCTCCTCTCCACTCCTTAGTTCCCCGAAGGCTCCACGAAAGAGAGTCCACCCACCCTTGGTTTCCTATAGGCCCCACAAGGGAAGAGTCCCCCCCCACCTTGGTTCTCCGAGGGCCCCAGGAGAGAAGAGGACTTCATCTATCCTCTTAATTCCTCCTTGGTTCCACAAAGGCCCCAAAAGGGAAGAAGACTTCATCTCTCCTCTTCACTCCTCCGTGGTTCCACAAAGGCCCCAAAAGGGAAGAGTTCGTAGAGATGGTCTCATTTCTCCTCCTCACTCCTACGTGGAAGAGGACATCATCTCTCCACCTCACTCCTCCTTGGTTCCTCGAAGGTCCCACGCTGGAAGAGTGCCCTTTCCTTTGGTTCCCTGAAGGCCCTACAAGGGAAGAGTTCATGGAGGTTGCCTCAGCTCTCATCTCCACGGCTTCTCCTCTTGGTTCCACATACAGGCCCTAGGAAGAAAGTCCACGGAGGTGGCCTCAGCACTCCTAGGTTCTCAAAAGGCCCCTAGTTTTTGAATGGTCCAATTTTTTGTTCCACGAGTTACCAGGGAAATAGAAGGTCCACTCCAGCAGAGCCCCGAGTGCTGGAGTAAGGTCTAAATACTCCGAGATGCGACCTTGTTTCTCGGAGGCAGCGTTCGTGACACTGTTCCCCAGGACATTCAGCCTGAGCACGGTAGCTCACACCTTGGCTTGGGATGGCTATTGCAGGTGTTTTTCCACTCCCTGAGCGATGGGTTCGCCACACTCCCTACGCTATCTCTTTTAGGTTCAATATGACTATTTTTTCTGAAGGTGTGCATTGTTATTTATTTAATGTATAGATGCGTGGTAGAAATCTCAAAGTGGTAAGCCAAAGACAAGGTAATTGTATTGTCTTTGATATTGTAGTTTTAGTTATATTTAATGTATAGATGCGTGGTAGAAATCTCAAAGTGGTAAGTCAAAGACAAGGCAATTGTATTGTCTTTGATATTGTAGTTTTAGTTATCCTACTTTAGTGTCCTATCAGAAAGTAAATTGCATTAAAAAAGCGCCAAATGCCATCTTATGTGGTGAGAAAATGTTTCCATTACCCGGCAAAAACTAGTAAAAGCCAAGGGATTTCTGACATTTCATTTGTATTGCACGCACATTATTTACTATTAAAATAACACAATTATTTCGATTGTTTACCGAAGATATTTAGAGCCATTAGAGAAAGTGAAATAGCAAAGTAATAACAGAACTTGAATAGAACTTTCACAGAACGTAAAAAAGTTACTTTTTTTAAATTTGATGAATTATTTAAATTCTATGAAACAGCTGGTATCTAATTTATTTGTGTTAGAACTCATTCACACCTTATAAAGCCCTTGTATTTCAAAACAGTTCTTTCAAGATATCCCAGTGTTGCTTTGATATGAAATAACACTGTTTCAATTTAATTAGTAGGTACAAGAAACAACTAGGGGAGATAGAAAATAGATAGATAGAAAAACATGCTCAAAATAGGTTTTTGAGTTTGGAAAACAACACAAAATAACTAGTTATACAATATTATGTTAGATTTTAATGAGGAAAATAATATTATGAAGACATCAACCGAACTGAATATGTTTACCAACCTATGTACTTTGAAATAGTGGTAAAGTTTTCATAATATGCGCAAATTTAAATACGTACTACTTCAAATCAACTTCATTACAAAAAGAAACAGTAAATATTTACTTAAGGGGCCGCAACTCGAATTTCTATCGATTTCTAATATATCTCCCTTAAACATTTGAAGTTTTTAAGCTCTTAAAAAAATATATGTTATTTTTGAAGATAATGGTAGATGCTGCCTAAGCCGAAACGCAAATTATATGAAATTCCCTCGATAGAAAATTATTAAAAACAAGTCTGTTTCTATTATCTTATAAATTATATTTGTGAAAAAAAATCACAATGTTTCTTTAAGTGATACGTGCTCCCCAAGAGATTTTTGCTCTATTTTAAACGAATCGTGTTTTATTAAACATTTTCGCAATTTTCGCATCGATATTGGCGCTGTAAATGTTAGCGCTCTCCTCTTACATTCGTAATTTTGTATCTCCCCATTTTCTTCTTCTCGAGCCCGGTTGCGGAGCCTTAACTGCCACATTTTAAATAGGCACAGTTTATAGAAATTACACTTCATTTCCACTTAATTACTACAAGAAACAACTACATACGCCAGGAGAGATGGTAAAAGATGAATTAAATTTACATTTTTATTCAATTAAAATTCACAATTTCCCTTATAATCATTACATGATCCTGTGCCGCCATTTTGAATTTCATTTATTTAGTACTAGCTGGTACCCGGCATGTGTTTCAATGCCATTCAAATAAATAATTTTTTTCTCCCTTCATTTCCTTTCCCATGCGTCCTCGTTCCCCTCCCGCTTCTCCTTTCCCTCCTGCGTCCCCCTTCCAACTTCCCCGCCTTCCTCCTCCCTCGTCACCCCTACCGCGAACCCCACCACCTTCTTTACCCTCCCCTCCTTCGTTACCCTCCCCCTCCTTCCTTCCCCTCCCCCTCCTTCCTTCCCTCCCCCTCGCTAAAATATATGAAATACACACATTTTCATTTATACAAATTTCATAATGACTGAGTTTACCATTATATATATAGAAACCTTTGCGAGCTTGTGCATAACAAATCACCAAAGTTTCATCGCAATCGGATGAACGGTATGGCAGCGCGTAGACAACTCACATACAAACTTATTTCGATTTTTATATACAAGGTGTCCGGAAACTCGTAGTACAAGCGGGAAACTGGGGATTCCCCATCACATTTGGAGTCGATTTTGTGGTATAACTTTTTTTGATTTGAGCTTTCGTTTTCGAGAAAATCGAGTCAGAAGTTGATTTTTTTTTTGGTCAAATTCTTGTTAATTATTACCGACGATCATAGTACCTAACTAATAAAAACAATTTAAAAGAAAACCAAACAAAGAAATCGGTATTTAAAGCATAATTTTGAAATTGCCCATCAATTAATTCAACATAAAAATAAAAAGTTCGCTCGTTCCACGGTTCAAACACAGCTGTGCACAGCTGTTACTACATATTCGCAGCTTCTGTTAAAATAACAATGCAAAATTAGCTCTATCTCTTTCTACGCTAGGTACAATCAACACGTGAAAGAAGAGACGAGAGAGCGTTTTCGATATTTCGTAAACAGGTACCATACGGACGAACTAATAATTAAAGGGCTCTTCACACGGCACTGCATGCAGGGAATCTGCCGCAGAGTTCCTGCAAATTGGGTGGTTAGTAGTCAGAACCGCCTGCCGTATTATTATTTACCCTCTTCGAATTCTCTGTCGTGTCAGCCGCAGAGGGTCCGCCTCCAACTTGCGACCAATCTGCCGGAATGAACATGTTACGACACGTCGTTGGCAGCAACTTGTACCAGAACAGCGATTAGGATATAAATATTATTATTTTACTCATCATGCATTGAAAAGGAAAAAGAAGTTTGGGTAGAAATTTTTGATTTATAGATGCTTGTGTGATATTTCCCACAAAAATTATTTGCGGCGAGATCTAAACCATAGATTCTCAACGTGGGCGATAAGGGGGCGACAATTCAGGGGGCGGTACAATTAAAAGAGAAAATTGACGGCGTTTCAGACTTTCAGGTGGGCGGTAGGAGACCCAGATAAACCCATCGCACCCTATCCCATTAGGGGCTATCCAATCACAAAAATAATTTCCCTATCCCATTACGCCCCCTCCGTTGCGGCAAATGTAGCCCCATCGTGATATCCCGTTACGTCCCCTTCGTCGTGGTGATGGTGGTGTACCGATACGCCCCCTCCGTTATGGCAAAT
This sequence comes from Limnephilus lunatus, assembly GCA_917563855.2. Lineage (NCBI taxonomy): Eukaryota > Metazoa > Arthropoda > Insecta > Trichoptera > Limnephilidae > Limnephilus > Limnephilus lunatus. The sequence goes on along the minus strand of OU830597.1, from coordinate 62,346,382 downwards.
GTAACCCTGTCGTGGTATCCCATTACGCCCCCTATTGCTGTTTCGGATAGGGGGCGCTAGGATAAAATTATTCTTAAAGTGGGTGGTGGGCAAAAAAAGGTTGAGAATCTATGATATAGGTTCTCTACGTGGGCGAAAACGCCCCCTTGGGGACTTTTCAGACCTTCAGTTGGGCGGTAGAATACAAGGAGGGAATTGGGGGGCGTTTCAGACTTTCAGGGGGGGGGGGGTAGGAGACCCAGAAAAACCCATCTCACCCTATCCCATTAGGGGCCATCCATTCACAAAAATAATTTCCCGATCCTATTAGGCCCCCTCCGTTGCGGCAAATTTAGCCCTATCGTGATATCCCGTTACGCCCCCTTCGTCGTGGTGGCGGTGTACCCAGGTGTAGGGGGACCCAGAGGAACCCATCCCACCCTATCCCATTAGGGGCCATCCATTCACTAAAATAATTTCCCTATCCCATTACGCTCCCTCCGTTGCGGCAAATGTAGCTCCATCGTGATATCCCGTTACGCCCCCTTCGTCGTGGTGGTGGTGGTGTACCGTTACGCCTCCTCCGTTGTGGCAAATGTAACCATGTCATGGTATCCCATTACGCCCCCTATGGCTGTTTCGGATAGGGGGCACTAGAAATAAAAATATTCTCAAAGTGGGCGGTGGGAAAAAAAGGTTGAGAATCTGTGATCTAAACGGTGCGGTGTTATAAATATACAACACCACTTTTTAAATTCGAACCTAAAAGTTAACCTCAAAATAATAAAATATGTACACTTTTAAGAAACTTAAGTTTCTGACCACAATCTGAAAAAAAATTGTGAAATTGTGGGAATTTTTTAATTAATTTTATGCAAGAAACGACATAAAATGAGTGGTTAATAATGTTTATAATAAATTTGCATAATAAAATATGCGTGTATTTTTATTTTTTTTCATTATCGGTAATTTTAGTTAGAAAAATACGTAAGGTGGGACATTTTAAATTTTTTTTCATTTAAATTGTTCCATATTGTACCAACCTTTTCTCATTTTTTCCATTGTTACCGTTGTCTATGTTTATTATTAGTCTATGTCTGTTATTTTTCCTTGACATCATGTTCTATGTCTATTATTTAAAAATTAGTATTATTAAAACCCCGAAGAAATAAGCGTTGCTTACGAAACATTCGGTTTTTATAAACAATAAAAATTGTAAAAACTAAGTAATTTATTAATTTGGACTTTTTTTATTTGTCAGGGTGTAACAGCAAGTACCCGAGGAGATTTTAACCAGAGATACCCGAGCTTATTTGGAGTAAAAAAAATTATAGTCATTTTGAAATTTAAAGTCATTAAAGTCAGTCAGCGAGCGCTCCGAACACGTACGCACAGCGCAAAAACTAAGAACTCTCTGCAAATTTGGTTGTTGCCCTGCTTGCATGAGTGCCTGCTTGCAGGGGTGCCTGCTTGAAGTGTCTACAAATCGGGCCGTGAGGAATGCCCTTAAAACATGGTCGTTCATTATTATAACGTACTTCCTTGCTTTGTTTGGGCAAGTTCAAGGTTAGTTCCCGCTGTCACGCGTTTGATTGAGGTCGTTCACATCTTTTAACCGTTCTGTTAATTAAACTCTTTTTTTGTTTTATAAAAAAACAACAAAGTGTGTTTGTGAATTATTTGTGTCATTTTCATATTTTAAAGTGATTAATTATTGTGTATTACAATGGAATAATACCAACGCAGAATAATTATGACGTATTAATGTATTTTTTGTGATGTGCAGTGTTTTAAGTTTTTGGATTACCTTTCCTCGGAACATTTCCACATAATGTAAGTAGGTTAACACCTATGCTAATAATTTCTCTCACAAGGATTGTTCGAATTGGTCCAGTACTAAGTCAAGTAGCGTGTACAAATGCCCTGGACAGAGAGGGTAACCGATTGAAGAGTCAATTTGTCAAATGTTGTGAAATTGTCCTAGATGTAAATGGAAAAAAACTTCAATATCTTGTTCACTACATGAGTATAAATTGCCCAACAACTGATCCAGGAGAAGATTGGTGGAAGATACTGCACCTCATTGGCTTTACGTGACTGGTTCAAGTGCAGTTCCGTTGAGTTGTTACGCACTGCTGCCTGTGAATGATAGCCAATCTTCGATAGGAGTGGGTGATTTAAGATTGTTTAGTACAATATGAATGTAATGTTTGCAGGAAGCCATGATTCCATGACATTTGGGTTATCACACAGAAGCGAGCTGGCTCCTGACGTGCCCCTGGTGGTTCGCTCCTTGTGGCCAGTATTTAAAGGGACTATCGTGCGCTGGAGTCGCACTCAGGAAGTTGACACCATTCAGCAGCTTCATGCGGGGATAAGGTACTTTTTACATATTTTCATTTTGTTCCTTAGTAAGAAAACCATTGTGTAATCGATAATGTCATACAGCATGGTTTTATTTGTTTATATTTGTGGATAAATTAACATAATAGGGAAATACACCTTTTAAAATACGTAACTACAAATTTAGAATTCTTAAAACAAAAGAATATATTTAATATGTGTAAAATGGTATTGTACTTATTTTCAAATTGGCTTTGCCGATAGGACACTGTACAGCGTCTCTGTCCTTAAACCTCTAAGAGAGTGAGTTTCTGAGACAAAAAAGTGTTCAAGAGAGTGAGATATTATTTCCAAAAAAAAAATTTAACTTCAATTTTTATTATGTATTATAAAAAAAATAACTTTGTATAAAAAATACCTATATAATACTAAAATAACCGAATTAATCAGATATTAATGACAACAAAAAATTCATATTACTATTAACAATTAATATTATTAATAGGAGAATCTCCAAAAACATCGCCGCACCATGTGCGTCCATACTCCTTTGAGTAGATTTTTTTTCGGACGCCAACGGTGCGGTCATACTCTCCTAAAGGTTAATTTGTTCAAATGAAAAAAATATTGGCACTTAAGCTGTCATATTGCAAAAAAAAATAGACTGAATTTCTTCATTTCGAATTTTCGTGTTGTCAAAGTTCCATACACGGATAATACGAAGTGTTCCTTTTTTAAATAATAGACAATTAAATATGACATTTGTTGGAAGTACCAACCTGATAAAATAAATTCTCGTCAATATTAAAACAAAGAAGTACCTTCTTCAAATTATTACTAGTACTATATGGGTTGAGGTTCAAGCTACGAAAGCTGCGTATCATCATAATTTAGATATACATCCCAGGTTTTGAATAGTTTGTTTGGCAAGTAGGAATTATCTAACGGGTATGTCTAATTTTTCTAATATCTTTCTTTCCATGTTCTTCTGTTATAAATACAGGTAGAAACTTGTCACAGTAGGGGAGGCCGAAATGCTAAATGGGAGTTACTCGAGCGTTGTGGGGACCTATTAGATTGCAAAGATTAGATGCTAAAAATAAAAAAGTTTATATGATGTATGCCCTTTCAGAGCGAGTATAAATTTTCAAAATTGTAAAAAAAAATCGTCACAATGACATTCTCGAGCTCGCAGATATTAATAGCGTATACGCCCTACATGTTTCGGTAACGGAGAGATATTAATCTCACGACTTGCTTGGTGGGGTGGCCGTATGAAGAGGTAGAAAATTGAAAAAAATAAAATTATTCGAGCGTGTCAGATATTCAGTAGGAATGTTAAGTGAACCCTAAAATATGTCATATTCAAAAGACTGAAGATTTGGACGTAACCTAAACTCATAGCTGATTTTTAAAAATGTAAAAAAAAAATTGTGACCTTGACATACTCAAGCTCGTCAGATTTTTATACAGACGGTTCAGCTTGATGTCCTTGTTGTGCTGACCTATAATCTGACAATTATGTGGAGGGATTTTCTTAATCTGATAGTTTAAATTTTTTTATTTTTTATTACTGAATAGAATTACAATGAACAAAAAATAATATATAATGATAAAAAGAAAATCGCTTCATTAAACTTCTTAAAAATTTCATATATTAAATTTCTTTACACAATGAATAAACATAAGCGTTGTACATCTACGAACACGAACGCATGGCCTAACGGTTAATCCGGTTCTGCGGGCAGAGTATAGAAGCAAGCGCCCATGGGGCCATGTGCAACCACGACTCGACAGTGGGCAGTTCTCAGGCGCTGCACGCACCACACTTATGTTATGATTTTAGCTTCTTCGGCTTGTAGCAATCGTCAAATTATATTATTTCTGTGATCCTTACATTATTTCCTTCAAAATAAAAAAAAATGAACCGCGCTCGAGTAAATCCACGTGATGATTTTTTTGCAACTTTCTTACTCGCTAATTTTCTTACGTCACATTCAAATCGTCAGAAATTGAAATGTAAACTTTTCTGCATGTAATTAACTCACATTACCTTAATCTGATACGCTCAAGTAACTTTGGGGATCGATTTTGTTTTACCAATCTGATCGGTTGTCCTAGACGCACCCACCAATATTAAAGGTTTGTATATGGTGGTAGTCCATAACAGGGTCGTGAGGTATCTCCCCTTAGTTGTTCTGTCGCGCTCGAGTAAATCCCAAAATCCCTGCTTGGCCTCCCCTACTATCAATAATGCATTCACTTCATAACATGAATAAATTGTTGTTTTACATGGCAATAATATTTTTTCTATGGTTGGCGGCATTGATTGATGATTGATTGTCTATGAAATTTTATATGAAAATGATGAAAATATAAATGGCATAACGAAGTTCGTATACCGCGCAAGTAAAATAATTTCAACAAAATTAAAATGTAAAATGCATATTTTTTCGTCTCCCCCGACATACATACTCACTTTTCGTGATAAAAAAGCTAAATCTAACTGTTTGAATAAGAAATATTGCGTATTAACCAGTAAGCGGAGTAAGACATAAATAATGAACTATGTAATTTAATGTTGTAGATTAAACCAGGTTAGTCTGTTTAAGATTATCAAATTTGATAACCATCGACACAAATCGACAATTAGCACCATTTTAAGTTTTTTACATTTGTACGGTTCCCGTTAACCTTTGACATGCAAAGAAGAACAACAATACTTATGTTGCCAGCAGGAGTCACTGAGATAACCCAATCATGTTATCAATATAAGGCTATCTTTACAGGTTTAATAGGAAAACAAAAAATACTTGGAGGATAGTCATTTCAGAGGTTACCCCTGTTGGTAAAGGGAAGGTTAAATATTGAATCTCGGTTCATTTCAGCTTTAGATTAAGTTGCGATCAGCTGTCAATGTCTGTTTTAAATGCTTTTTGTTATTTTTTATAACTCATTATATTCTGTTCATTGTAATGTATGTTAGTAATTGGATGTAAATAAAGAAATATGTATTTTTGCAGATATTTTGACTTGAGATTTGCCACCAAGGCCAACACTAATCAGTTGTACTTTACTCACGCTCTTTATGCCGGGGAAGTTACAGAACAGTTCAACATATTGAAGGATTTTCTGGATTCCCACCCTGAAGAGGTAAGCTATTTGCACAATACAAAATACTCCCTTGCCTTATTGCCCGACTGCCACTGAAGCTAAAGTTTAATATCTGTAGAAGATGACTCATTAAGCTAATTGTCCTTGTACTTGTTCAGAGCAGAGTTTGTTGTTCAATTTTTTATGAAGAGTGTTGGCTAGTACTGACAAATTAATGTTTACATTTTATCATTAGCCTTTTCTTCTTATTCCCAAATTTTAACCTTTTTCATCACAGGTTATCATTCTGGACTGTCAGCATTTTTATGAATTTAAAATAGAAGATCATAGAAGACTCTTGAACATTTTAGTGTCAATGTTTGGCATGAGGATGAGCCCACTACAGAGAGATTTGGAGAAAATCACCCTTCGATCCATGAACCAGCAAGGACAGCAGGTTTGTGTGATTTGATGGTTCCACCGTTCTTAAAAACATTTTATCTCTTAAACATTCAAAGAAACTTTGTTTTGCGCCAACGGACCAGCAATATAAATCTCGCACTTATCTTATATCTATTCTGAAACATGTTAGAAATTTAGCAATATACAATATATACATTATAATTTGTTAGAAAGTCGATTGCGAGTAAAAATATTAAAGCTTATTACTTCTGATGTTATATTATATTAGGTTATATTGTATAATGATAATATATTAGACCTTAAGGATCTCTTTTGTTGCATTGAGGCTTTTGGCTGGGGCTGTTATGGCAGAGTTATCTGCGTAAGCAAATTTTCTGCCTTCAGTGTGAGGAAGATCTCAAGAATAGATGTTAAAGAGCGATGGGGCCAGCACTGAGCCTTGGGCAAGGCCATTATTCAGGGGTTTTTATTTTTATTTTTAGCCCGCCTAGAAAAACCCTGAAAGTACGGCCAGTTAGCAGTTGCTCAATAAGTCGTACTGTGTTACCATCCTCTATAATGTCGTAGAGCTTGACAAGGAGGCCTTTGTGCCACACCGTGTCTTAAGTCGCAGAGAGATCAATGAACGCTACCGCAGTCTTAAGCCAATCCTGGAAACCAGATTTAATGTGTGTTGTAAGAGCTAGCACTTGGTCACAGCAGTTTACGGCTTGGTCTGAAGCCAGCTTGCTCTTGTGGAACTTTCTCCAGAATTGGGGTAAGTCTGCGGAGCACAACTCGCTCTAGGAGTTTGTGCATGGTACTTGAAAGCGAGATGGGCCGATAGCTATTTGGATCTTCTCGTGGCTTGTTGGGTTTGAGGATCGCAGTAACTTTTTTTTTTTCCAGATATTTGGAATTACTCCAGTTTAAAAACAGTTTTGCGATCCATAGTTTTGTCCGTGGCCCAGCATGTTTCAGAAAGTCTGGAAGAACTCTGTCGCATCCAACTGCTTTCCCAGCCTTTGTTGAAGTGAGGGCGATGTCTACATCATCAGCTGTAACGGCGACCACATCGTTAGGGTTCACCGGCCATTTTAGCCACTCCGCTTTCAGAGATTTATTGATCTGGTGGCTTATGTTAGACCTTGTTGTCGTTTTTGAACTGCGGAGTAGTTGGTTAGCAACAGCATTTGGAGATACTTTGGGGGTTGTCCTTATTGGCTGATTTGCAGCTCCAAGTCGCCTGAGGCCACGCTTTTCTGCTCGAGTGCTCGAAACTCATTTCTTCCATTAGTTCGTTCCACCTGTTCATGCGCCCGTCATCCAGAGACTGGAGAAGGTCAGAAGCAGTGTCTGGGTCGTTGTTCCTCTCGTATTCAGCTAGAAGGCATTTTCTTTCTGAGCTCCATGCTGTGATATACACTTTTCTGTATCCTCTAGGAATGAATTTCTTCGCAGCTACAAACAAAAGGTTCGAAAATCGGTCGTAGGAATTCGGCTTTGATGGTATGTTATCCACAACCCTGTCAACATATTCCGTAATGTCTCGCTATTTTGCCCATTTTAAATTCCACGGTGGCATCGGGTTACTGGAGATTAATGGAATCTGTATGCCTATGTTTAGCATGACTGGTCTGTGTTAGTTATGTGGGAAATTATTCAGTACAGTTCTCGAGGCCCTCATAGGTTTTCTGTCCGGTGCTTTAGAGACAAAACACAAGTCAGGCGTGTATTCACAACATCATTGCGCAGAGAAGAATGTCCCCTTTTGCTTAGCATCGTAAATAAGTTGGCATTCCTGTGCTGATGCTCAATCGGTGATTTGCTCTCCAGCTTTATTTGAAAGTGGTGGCTGTTGAAATCTCCCACGTACACCGCTAGGTGATTGTGTACAGGAAGTGCTGTGTCTGCCATACTTAATTTGGAGGTTTGTAGATATTAAATATAACAAGTTTTCCAACCTGAATTCCGATCGCGTGAAATCCATCCGTGATTTTTCAGGTAATATTCTGCAGCTCCGGCCTAATGTAGGTCGCAAGGCCATGTTTTGGGTGTCCCCACACTGCTGCTAGGAGATAGCCGGGGATATCCGAGCATGGTGAGTCGTTTTCTGCGATTTGGGTCTCCTGGAGAAGCAGAATATCGATGTTTTTGTCGGTGAGTATTTTTATTAAAAAGACCACCTTTAAATGTGAGATATTCCCTCAATATTCAGGGACAATATTTTTAATTGTTCCCCGATATTTAATGATTCCCCTTCGGCCCCTTACGTAGCGGCATAATTTGTAGTCGGAGTCCTCTTAATATTTGGGTGTCGCATCGCTCGTTGCACTACCTTACACGCGCGGTAACAATATACGTGCCGGTGACATCACGAACAGCACGGAGGACATTACCTCTGCGTGTGGCGGTTGGCACACTACTCTAAGTCATTAAGTCGAAAAGTCAATAAAAGCTATGAAAAAAAATTGAAAAATAGCCCATAACCTAATCTAACGTAACCTTTTTAAACAATTTTTTATAAATGTTTTACATCACTTTTACTGACTTTTTAAAGGAGGTGTTGAGTTGATTTCATTCTGAGTTGTCCGGTCACCAAAACAGTTGTATACCTTCCTAATCTTCTGGGGTTTTTAGCAGCAAAGGCACACTGCTGGGCCCTCTTTTTTAAGTTAACTCCATGCAGGAGGCCCTAAGGAAAGTCATTTTTCTCAGGGCCTGTGTCATCTTTGGGGATGCTGTGTGGAGGATCATTTTGTGGAAAGGAAGGAGTGAACCTGGGTCTTGAAGAGACCCATATTGTAGGAGGAAGAAAACACAGAGGCTGGCCAATCATTCCACAGCCGAGCTGTTGAACTCAAGAATGAGTCGTAGAAACGATAATTGTCGGTCATGCGCTTGACGTGTTTCTCGACCGTGCACTGGTGCCAAAGGAATCAATGATGCTAATTCCTCGGAGCATCTTCACCCTAGAACAAGAACCCGTGAAGACATTATGCTCTGAAATAAATATATTTATCAGGTTAACCACAGTTCACAAACAAAAATTGGAATATTATTTCCTTTCACGAAAAATAAAACAGGTGCATGCCTTCATAATCTTCTGTGATCCTTTTGACAGCAACATGCACACTGCTGATCCCTGGGAAGATCTTATGCTGCGAAATAAAAATGTTGGTTAAATCATATAGATACAATGAATAAGATTGGTCGAAGCCATATGGAGAAGACATTTATATCGTTTAAATTGTAATTGTGATCTTGGACAGATACATGCCGTACAATCCTGGTGGAACACTGATAGAGTTGAAAAACGAAAATAGATTCGATTCTGAAGTGAAGTTAAGAATAAATTTCACAATAAATTAAAAACGCTGAAGGATCAAAGAGAGATTCGTGCATGTAATTTGGTTACAACCACGGGTTCTGTTTCCACGGATATTGTCCGATTTCATGAAGATTAAAGGCTGGCAATGCGTGATTTCTTAACCAAGCCACTGGGTTTTTGCATTCGATTGGGAAATGAGAGCCACAAAACGCACAAGTTCCCAAAATCGGGTAAACAATATATTCAAGTCTACCAATTCTCCACAAAAATTCCTGACAGACTCCTTATTTTCAAAGCTCGGAAACCTATGTCGAATTGAATTTATATCTTCACAGCTTTGACACCGCACTGAAATTTAGGAAGCATTTTTACAAGCAGTCAAAATATTTACGTTGGGACTGGTTGGGACCGTTGGAAACAAGAAACAAGACATAAATAAACCATAGATATACCGCTCAGCAGTCAACAGTTTTTTCATAGACATTCAGAGTTGTCTATTGGTGGATGTGGCAATTATATGACATTACTCAACCATGAAGATTTCCATGCCTTTTATTGGGTTTCAAATTTGAATCCAAATTATACGCCTGTGTGTTTGAGGTTTCGGAATATCAATTCATAGACAATACCTCCAGTGTTGCCAGCCTATATCGATTTCTTATGTGTTGCATTATCAATATCGGTGTAGCTATCGAAAGTGCGACCGTGCTCGAGAAATCGGTTAAAATTCATCTGTAGCAACGCCTTTAGATCTGACATTGTGTAGTTATCGATTTCACTGCGCTAGACCTCCTCGTCAGTTTCAACATCAGTGGGAGGGAGATCAGTGACTTTTTGATGCAATTTTATGGGAGCACTCTCCCTAATAAAGACTCCATTGAAATGCTTGGAGTAAGTGAACTGGAGTACAAATCTAGATCTAATATCTTAGAGATAGCGGGTATCCCCCAGAAAAGTGGAGAGCAACCCATCGAAATAGTAAGGAGAGTTGCTGCTGCAGCCGGTGTAAAAGTGCAGCACTCTGACCAGTACCGGATTATCCCTAAGGCAGAGTAGGCAACTGCCTAGGGGCCCTGCATCGGCTGGGGGCCCCACGCCCCTAGAAAAAATAACTTGCGTCAATGGTTCGACTCACAATAAGTGAGCAACTCCGGCACCCATTTTGGAAAAAGTCAACTTTCAAGATGTTTTAAATATTTTAATTTTTATTACGAACATTTATAGGTTAATAACATTACATGCATTAAAGAAAACAACAAATTATAATAATTAGGTTATAACCCAATAACTGTTCACATCACGCACAAATAATATATAAAAAATCAATAATTAAAACAAATATTTAAACGTAGTTGTATTTTACTTAACTTTCCTTCGTATCAACGGGGATATGATTATAGGTGCCGGTTTATATTGGCAATTGTTTTTTTTTTGCTTTTATATCTAATGTTTAAAATATAAATGTTGTACAAGCTTTAGTGTGCACTAACTATCTGCTTGCTAAAATTCTTTATTTCTCTTTATACCAAGGTTGTCTAGAAGAGATCACTTTAGTGATAAGACCGCTCATTGTACTATTGTATTCGTTTCATTTTTTTATTGAATGGGGGTGAAGGCATACCTTCGAAATGTAGTAAAAAAACAGATTAATTATGAATAAAATTACGTTATGGTAGAAAAAAAAAGTTTGGAAGTTAGAAAAGGGTAAAGTGCAGTGGCGGATTAAGCCCGTCAGAGGCCCGGGACGGAAAAGCTGAATGAAATTTTGTATTATACAACACACATTTCAAATTATATAATCATGGAGTAAAATAAATCAATAAATTATCTGGGAAAGATATGTTTCAGAATTTTAATTTTAGTTTAAATAAAATCATAAAAAAGATCCGCGCAAATATTAAAAAAAAAAACATTTTTATTTTGCTTAGACATTATTGAAAAATTATAAAAACATATGATCAAAAAATAATTAGAAAAGGACATAATTTGAATAGTTTTATCATCACGAGTGTGAGCATTTTTGAATTTAGGTATGTATCAAAGCAAATTTTGAATGAAATAATATCGATATTGAGCTATTATGTTAAAATGCTGGTATGGAGAATTTAATCTTTATCATCGGAATCGCCCTGTACAGTTGCAAGGGTACGATCGCAAGATCATCGTTCGATGAAATTTAAATTCTCGGCCGCTGATTAATGGCATTAAAGCCTTGTTAAGGATTTGATAAAGGGGACATGGAAGCGTTTGATGGCCCCCGAGGACCAGAGGCCCGGGGCAGGCCGCCCCTCCACCCCCCCCCCCCGTTTGTCCTCCATTGGTAAAGGGGCCCCGAGACGTGCATTGCCTAGGGGCCCCGACATGGTTAATCCGGCCCTGACTCTGACGTCGGTGAAGTAACCAGAATTACAGACCGGCGCAACCAGGCACCCCCCAAATTGCTTGTGAAGTTTTTAGACACAAGAATAAGAGATGTACTTTTAGAAAAAATAAAATACATTAATTACAGATCTGGCTACAGACTCGATATTTATTGGAGAGGACATAAGCCCGTACCATAAAGAAATTTTATGGAAGGCGAAACAAATAGCCAAAGAAAAAAAATATCAGTACGTATGGATAAAAAAAGGACAGATAATGCTACGCAGGGCCCAGAATGAAAAAATTGTATACATAAAACACCTAGATGACCTGAACAAAATTATCTAATCAAATTTGTCTATATATACTACATACCAAAAATAATAATTTACCAAAATGGATGAACAAATAACTATATCTGAACCAGAGAACATAATATCACTTAAACATAATTTTAACATCTTACATAAAAACATAAGGAGCATTAATAAAAACTTCAATGAACTACAAGTACTAATAAAAAGCTTAAAATTAAAATGGGACATAATTATACTTACCGAATGCTGGATAACCGATAAATACTCAGCTTTACAAATTGACAATTACATCCCTCACTCAACGTTAATGAATAAGGGAAAAAGTGATGGTGTAGTTGTATACATTAATGAAGATATAGAAGTTAATGTTAAAGAGATCAGTATAAATAATGCAAACTGCCTAAAATTATCAATTGGGAATGATACAGCCATACTAGCAATTTATCGATCGCCCTCAACCAAAAACATAGAACCTTTCCTTAATTCCCTATCTCATGAACTAAATCTACTCAAAAACATTAATAACGTGTTTGTTATTGGTGATATCAATATTGATATTCTTCAAAATGGACATCCAAAAAAATTTGACTATATGCAGACGCTTGCTTACCATGGATTCAAAAGCCTCATAAATGAACCAACTCGAATATCAAATGAATGCAAAACTTGCATCGATCATATTTTCAGTAAGACTAATAAACAAACTCAAGCCATCATATATACATCCACCATTACAGACCATTACTCAACAATTCTTTCCATTAACAAAAATAAAACAGGAAAAATTCAAAATCATAAAATTGTACTGCAAATATCAGAAACCAATTGGAAGGAAGTAAAAAAAAAATTACAAAATACTGAGTGGACAAACCTTTATGAAATAGATGATACAAATTCTGCTTGGAGCTATTTTAACGAAATTATACAACATACAATACTATCGAATACCACATTAATAGAAAAAAAGATATCCCATAAAAATAAGCACATCAAACCTTGGATTACACAAAACATCATCAACTGTATAGGGAAAAGAGATGAAATACATTTAAAAGTTAAAAAAGACCCTTACGATATATTTAAATTAAGATTCTATAAAAGATACAGAAATATATGTAAAAATGTTATTCGCAACGCCAAAGAAAACTACTATAAAAGGAAAATAGAAGAATGTAACAATGACTCCAGAAAATTATGGAAGATTATCAAAGAAATCACTAACTCTGAACCCTCCTACAACAAGAAAATGATTGGAGAATTAAATATTGACATGATTCCTACTTCTTTTGCAGAGCATCCTGAAAAAATTCTGGAATATATTAATAAATTTTTCACTAACATAGGCTCGCAATTGGCAAATAAAATCATAAAACCAATTACTAATGAAAAGGAAATAGAAAATAATGAAGACTTAATCCAAGATAACACACTAAATCTAAACCAAATAACTAGCAACGAACTAAGAAAAGTGATTGCTTCACTAGATAACAACACTTCTTCAGGAAATGATCCTATCTCAATCAAAACTATAAAACATCTCCAAGATGAGTTGATCCTCCCCCTGACATACCTTATAAATCTCTCTATATCAAAGGGAATTTTTCCTTCTTGTCTAAAAAATGCTAAAATGGAAGCAAAAATGATATAAATAATTATCGCCCTATAAGTATCCTAAGCACTCTCTCAAAAATCCTAGAAAAAATTTTGAAAAGCCAAATCGTTCACTTTCTGGAATTTAATAAAAAAATTTCCCCGACACAATATGGATTTCGGGAAAGTTTGAGTACCGTGAACGCCATTGAACATTTTACAAGAATAGCCATAAAAAGTTTAGACGATGGAAAAAAAATGTCTGGCTGTTTTTATAGACCTAAAAAAAGCCTTTGACTCAATAGATCATAAAATTCTTCTCACAAAACTTAAAAAAATTGGCATATCTGGCACTCCACTAAATTTACTGATGACGTACTTGACAGGACGAACACAACAAGTACAAATAGGCCAACAAAAAAGCAATCCTCTTCCAATAAACTACGGCGTCCCTCAAGGAAGTGTCTTGGGACCAATCTTATTTCTCATCTACATAAATGAAATTACCAAACTTCCCATCAATGGAAACATAATTAGTTTTGCCAATGATACTGTTATGTTATTCCACGAAAAGGACTGGATGGACACTTATAAAGAGGCTGAACATGGACTAACTGTACTTCAAAATTGGCTTCGGATGAACTCTCTTACGCTCAATGTAATTAAAACTAATTATCTAGCCTTTTCAATAAACTCAAGAGGTCAACCGGGTAAAGAATACACTCTCAAATTGCACGAGTGTCAAAACAATAAGTCACATTGCTCTTGCCCTATTATAACCAAGGCAAAAAGTATTAAATATCTAGGAGTGGAAATAGACGAAAACCTTAGATGGGACATATACATAAATGGAATCACTAAAAAGCTCAAGAGACTTGTATATTTCTTCAAAAACCTAAGAAACATACTACCTAGGAAAGACATAAAAAAAGTATTTTATGCCTTATGTCATTCCCGTCTTGAGTACGGAATTCTAGTATGGGGATCTGCTACAGCCAATCATATTAACCACTTAGATATTGCTCAGAAGAGCATTATAAAAACCATACTAAAATTACCCATCAGAACCCCCTCAAAAGATATTTTTAAGTGTTTTGACGTTCTTAATTTAAAACAAATATATGCCAAGAATATTCTTATACATCATTTTAAAAACAGAAAATCTCCTAATGAAACTCGGATACATGACACAAGAGCCTCAAAAAAGGATATACGAGATGTTCCAAAATTCAAGACAAGTTTTGGCCAAAGAAACCACATATATCTTGCAACTAAACTTTACAACATCCTTCCTCCAAGTCTGAAAAAGATAGAAAAGATAAATAAGTTTAAGGAAAAAATCAAAACATGGGTGAAAGAAATTAATGCAGACATACTAGAGAATGTATTAAAAACATCATAGAAACTAAATAACGGAAAATCAAAGATATCTACCAGTCCGCCTCAGCACAGGACCACCTAGTGAGGAGGACTAAGAACAAACGGATTAAATATTTATATATATCATCATATCTTGTAATTGTCATCAAACCTGTAACTAAATAGTCACTAATAAAAAAATAAAAAAAAATTTAAAAAAAGTATCTTAGACCGATAAATAAATCCCTTCCAACAGACCCTACCTCAACCCGCATCACGATGCCGCCCAACTGGGTGGCGATATAGTTCCCCTGTCTTTATTGTGCAGACAGGGCGCTCTTGTGAAGGCTACATAAAAAAATAAAAATTGACAAGTCTGGTGCAATGTTTGCAGGTGATCGTAGTGTATCGCAATGCTGCTGTGGCAAGCAGTGGCAAGTGCTGGAGAGGGGGCCAGATGCCTTCCCCCTGGCCCCGCTCCACCACCACCCGGGAGCTACTTCAATTCCTGATGAACCTGCCCCGTGCTCCGGCCTCTGCCTTCGTCGTGCAGGCTATTATTACTCAAACCACCTACACCATCGTTCCCAGGTATACGAGACAATCTTCTGCCTCACGCCGCTTTCAATGTGATATTATTACTATTTTACAAGCACTTGTTGTTCTGCTTTTGTCGTTTATTGCCAAAAATTCAATGTTGTTTGACTCCATCTTGGAATTCCATTCTAATAAAGCTGTCTTATGGTGAGCAGCATAATACAAGTTTGTACTGATCTCTGTGATGGGTTGCTCAGCTATTTAACATACATATTACAGGATGTTTGCCAAAACATGGTGTGTATATAAATTTCCCAAAAAACGTGCCACACATAGTCATGTTAACATTGGTTTTTGAGAAACTTTCTATTATGTGTTCTCGTTTACAATGCATATACACTTATGGCTAGATTCCACTAAGCTGCTAGCCACGGGCGATTAGTTGTGCGAGTTAACTTTTTGTGTTATAGTTGAGTTTAAAAATATATTTGTGAATACAAAAATATTATTATCCTTTATTATAAAATGTTACAATATGTAATACAATTTACTGTGATGCACTTTCAAAGGGATCTATCAAGTGAACAAAACTACAAGCAAGTGCTTGGATTCAATCGACAAGATTAACTGAAGTGAGGCAATGTGACCATTATATGTATATAGTCCCTGTTTCAGGGTGGCGGCGTGCGCATCTTCTAGTTTTAGGCTGCATTTATCAACCTTGTTATAGAAAGGAATATATGATGGAGAACATGAGACAAAAGGCCACGTGCATCACATCTAAAAAAAAAAAACCGGTTTAGGCAAATATCCTAAGACATTCCTTTATTTTTATCCTAGTTTGGAAACCCTGGCGATTTTTTGAAAATTTCAATCTGAAATATCAGACCATTTTTTATAAACCGGAAAGATGGGACATAATTTTATGGGTGCGAAAAAACTATAGTTATAATATAATGATAAAGTTATATATTTTATACGGATGAAAAAACTTTCATTGTTAATTAATACTTTTATTTACTCGACGTTTACACGTTTTACATACAGAGTTTTACATTTTTAGTCATCTTAGAGTGACCATAGATGACTAATATCATAAATAAACCAGTCATTAGATTGATAACTTCGTGCTTTTTGTATAGACAATTTTTCGATGCTATTTTACGCCATAGATGCGCCAATATTTTACGCCTTTCTTTTTCAGTGGGTACAACTGACGTCACACATACCATCGACAAGGATAGAGGAAACAAAAAAAAATTATCGACCATAGACAATGTTAGTAGCCCGTTGATGAACTACATAACGTGGGTTAGAATGACCTTGCGGCCACTCTTTGCTATAAACGCTTATGGACCTCGATACAATCTATGCCCAACCACCAAATAAGATCGGTAAACACAAAAAGCAATACTCACTGTGGTGTTTTCTGGCTTGTTGTTATTCGGCGACAGTCACAGGTTATCCATAAGCGTGCGATATTATTGTTCTAGTTTGAGTCAGATTAACGTAATAAATTCACACAAAGCATACGATAAATAACGATAGGATGTATACTTTGTCACGATAAGATGAATAACACTTCAGCGATACTTTACGATAAGAGTGAAATGTCACGGTACGACACGTTACGATGGTTGTAAATAGACTGACGATTCACGATAAGGCGGTACTTGACTTCTGTCTATGCCGTTGCTTAGGTACCCTTATTGTGCAGAATACCAAAATCTGGATTCCTTCCGATCCCAAAGGCGATCAGAACACAAATACGCACGAAACCCATCAGCGTTATGAAACAGACAATATGATTCTCTTTCGGACCTACCCAATTCGATTGCCTAAAATATTATTTTAAAAATAAGATGAAATGTCAAAATATTCCCCAGAGCATCAGAGCTACACCTGACACGAGTGCTGCCCTGAGAAAATAAGCTTACTTTTCTTTAAAGCTCAATTTCTCTAGACAGACCTTTGTCAGATAGAAACCCATTGCTTTGAAATCAACTGTCGTAAAAATAACCTAAAATTACCTGAAATTTCAATCCCTTCAAAAAGTGAAGAACAATTTCACATAAGATTTAGCATTCCTACGACAGAATCGAATTTTGACACTTCTCTCGTTTACAACAGAGAAATGAAAACTCAATTACATGTTTTAGTATTTAATTATCAACAGGAAATACAAGAATAACCAACTAAGCACCACACCGTTGTACCGCAGGGGTAGACAGATCTCTTCCATCCAACTGGTATCGATGGGAGCAAAGGTGGGCCCAGGGGAGACTTCTGAAATAAATATATTAATCACATTTTCAAATTTCGCGAACCAAACAGAATATTATTTCTTTCACGAAATATAAAATAGATGTATACCTTCGCAAGCTTCGCCAATCTCATCTACACAGCTAACATCAAAGGTGGGCCTAGGGGAGACTTCTGAAATAAATGTATTCATCACATTATCCAAAGTTCGCGAACCAAACAGAATATTATTTCTTTTCACGAAATATGAAACAGATGTTTACCTTTGCAAGCTTCATGAATTTCCTCCCTCCAACTGGCATCGATGGGCATAAAGGTGGGCCCAGGGGAGACTTCTGAAATAAATGTATTCATCACATTATCCAACGTTCGCGAACCAAACAGAATATTATTTCTTTCATGAAATATAAAATAGATGTATACCTTCGCAAGCTTCGCTAATCTCATCTACACAGCCAACATCAAAGGTGGGCCCAGGGGAGACTTCTGAAATAAATGTATTCATCATATTATCCAACGTTCGCGAACCAAACAGAATATTACAGAAGATGTTTACCTTCGCAAGCTTCATGAATTTCCTCCCTCCAACTGGCATCGATGGGCATAAAGGTGTGCCCAGGGGAGACTTCTGAAATAAATGTATTCATCACATTATCCAACATTCGCGAACCAAACAGAATATTATTTATTAAATGAAGAAACACACTTTGTAAAACACCACTTTATTAGAATTAATAATTATTTGACAGCCAACCAGGTTTCGCTTAGCTCAAGCTTCATCAGGGCTATTATATTAACTAAAGGTAATTACATACAGACACATATAAATATAAGAAATTTAAAAAAAAAGAATGAAAGAGATAGCAATACAATAGACGGCCCCCTATTGGTGCCAGTAAGATATACAAATAGATAAGAGGGAGACAAAATTATTGCAGGATGGGTGGTTGGAGGGGGAGGGAGAGGGAAAGGTGACTGTTTCAGAAGAGGTTAACGGAATAAATTAAAAATGGGACTGTCAGTTAAATTGATTTGATTATTAATAATATTAGATTTGTTATTGACGGCTTTTTTATTTCAAGGGCTTCTAGATTGTTTAATCTTATTCCACATCCATTTTTATGTAATATTTTAGTCCCGGAGGTTTTATCGAATGAGTGGTTAGTTTCTAGTAGATGGTTCGCGAATTCAGAAAAAGCATTACTATTTAAACATCTTAGATGTTCTTTAATTCTTATGTTTACATTCCGGGCTGTTTTCCCGATGTAAAAAGCAGAACATTCGTTACAATTAAGTTTATATATGCCAGAGTGACTAAGTTTATCGTCAATGTCTTTAGTGTTAATTAAATATTTACCTAAGTTATTGTTTGTGTAAAAGGCGGGCTTTATTTCCGGAGGGAATTTTTAGGAGGGAAATATAATAAACCCAAACCGTTCCTATACAAAAGTGCCGAAACCTTAAAAAAAAATTAATTCCAAAATTTAATCTTGAACTAAAAACAGATCCTGAAGCTATCATTGTGAAGAATATACGGAATTAGTTAAAAAATGACAATTTAATCTTGACAAAAGCGGACAAAGGCAACACTGTGATCATATTAAACAAAAGTGATTATAACTCAAAAATTGAAGAGTTCATCAAGAGTGATATGTTTAAACCAAAACTACTTTCAATATAATAATGTTATTTATCAACAGAAGGATGGCTTAGCGATGGGGGCTCCAACGAGTCCTCTCATCGCCGACATTTTTATGAATAATTTGGAAAATAATATTTTTGCTTCTAAATCACCTCTCTTAAACAATATTTTACTGTGGAGACGTTACGTTGATGACATTCTTTGTATTTGGACAGGTACCGAAAGACAACTTAACTCATTTCTCAAAATAATAAATTCTTTTCACAAACAAATTCAATTTACTGTAGAAATAGGTACCAATTCAACATTAAATTTTCTAGACCTAACATTAAATATCATTAATAATAAAATTGAGTTCGAAATTTACCGTAAACCTACCTATACTGACACTACCATTCACAATTCATCCAACCACCCCTTATCCCACAAACATTCCGCTTTCCACTCCATGATACATCGATTGATTACAGTACCACTAAACAGTAATAATTTTAATAAAGAATTATCCATAATTAAACAAATAGCTACAAATAACGGGTATGAGACCAAACTAGTAGATAACATTCTCAATAAAAAATTAAAACAAATAGCATCAAATAAATTTCTTTTTAATAAATCTAATAATAATTTAAATATAAATCAACAATTCCAATGGCGTAGAGTACTTTTTACAAATAACTTTTCTACATTAAGCGTAAAAAAATTCCCTCCGGAAATAAAGCCCGCCTTTTACACAAACAATAACTTAGGTAAATATTTAATTAACACTAAAGACATTGACGATAAACTTAGTCACTCTGGCATATATAAACTTAATTGTAACGAATGTTCTGCTTTTTACATCGGGAAAACAGCCCGGAATGTAAACATAAGAATTAAAGAACATCTAAGATGTTTAAATAGTAATGCTTTTTCTGAATTCGCGAACCATCTACTAGAAACTAACCACTCATTCGATAAAACCTCCGGGACTAAAATATTACATAAAAATGGATGTGGAATAAGATTAAATAATCTAGAAGCCCTTGAAATAAAAAAGCCGTCAATAACAAATCTAATATTATTAATAATCAAATCAATTTAACTGACAGTCCCATTTTTAATTTATTCCGTTAACCTCTTCTGAAACAGTCACCTTTCCCTCTCCCTCCCCCTCCAACCAATTTTGTCTCCCTCTTATCTATTTGTATATCTTACTGGCACCAATAGGGGGCCGTCTATTGTATTGCTATCTCTTTCATTCATTTTTTTTAAATTTCTTATATATATATGTGTCTGTATGTAATTACCTTTAGTTAATATAATAGCCCTGATGAAGCTTGAGCTAAGCGAAACCTGGTTGGCTGTCATAAATAATTATTAATTCTAATAAAGTGGTGTTTTACAAAGTGTGTTTCTTCATTTAATATATAATGTCACACCACAAAGTTTTTGCTTCCTTCGATAAAAAGAATATTATTTCTTTCACGAAACATAAAATAGATGTATACCTTCGCAAGCTTCGCCAATCTCATCTACACAGATAACATCAAAGGTGGGCCCAGGGGAGACTTCTGAAATAAATGTATTCATTACATTATCCAACGTTCGCGAACCAAATAGAATATTATTTCTTTTCACGAAATATAAAACAGATGTTTACCTTCGCAAGCTTCATGAATTTCCTCCCTCCAACTGGCATTGATGGGCATAAAATTGTGCCTAGGGGAGACTTCTGAAATAAATGTATTCATCACATTATCCAACGTTCGCGAACCAAACAGAATATTATTTCTTTCACGAAATATAAAATAGATGTATACCTTCACAAGCTTCGCCAATCTCATCTACACAGCTAACATCAAAGGTGGGCCCAGGGGAGACTTCTGAAATAAATATATTCATCACATTATCCAACGTTCGCGAACCAAACAGAATATTATTTCTTTTCACGAAATATGAAACAGATGTTTACTTTCGCAAGCTTCATGAATTTCCTCCCTCCAACTGGCATCGATGGGCATAAAGGTGTGCCCAGGGGAGACTTCTGAAATAAATGTTGTTTGAGTTTGGTTTGTGTAAGATTTTAGGATTCAACAATAACTCCAGGTACATCAAAGATAGTTTTTATTGTAACCAACAAAATATATAAAACGCCCTTGAAGACCCCCAACGGACCGATAATGTAGTGTTTCCTTTTAAAGGCAAACTGATGCAGAAGAGGTAGAATTTAAGAGAAACATTGTATTTATAACCTACATTATGGGTCTGTTGGGGGGAAAATATAACCATTCCTGACATATATGTCACGAAACCTCAACTAATTACTACTGACACCTGTGCCAGGCGCACAGAAACTTTTACTCTATTTTATTTACTTCATTTCCTAACATACTCCCCACCAAAAAAGGAACGGGAGCTACCTTTTTTCTAAAATAAAAAACAAGAATACAAACTCGAACAACTAAATATATACATATATGCCAAATTAATTTGGAAAAAACAAATAAAATAATAATAATTTTAACTTTAACTGTTAATACTAAAAACATAACCAATTCGAAATAATAACTAACCTATTTCTAAGTACTATTAATAATAATCTAATTCATTATAACTTCATGTAAATATTAATAAAACAAAAAACAAAATTCTCATTTTTAACAAAAACATAAATAAATAGCAATCTTGAGATCTTGACGTGCGAAGTTCCTTGGTCGTCCTTCTAGGCTTGAATGTTCTGCTATTGCCCATCTTGATTCTTGTGAAGTTCCATCTTGAAGTGTTTCATTTTTAGTTTTATTTTTATTTTTTAGCCTCTTGCTGTTTTTGATTTAATTTAATTATTTAAAATCTTGGTTTATTTATGTAATTCGCACCGTTTACTTAGTACATTGTCTTGACCTGATTTTATTTTAAATATTGCTTTGAAAATGTCTCTTTTTTTAAAAATAACTTTGCCTTTTCTTCACTGCCACTTTATTTAACTTGCGGGAAGTTATTTTAGATTTCTGCGTCGGGTTTTTTCTTGTTATTAAATTTTAAATTATTTTCTTCATCGTTTTTCTTGGAAATCTTCTGGTTTTCTTCATCTGCGTCGGTCCCATTGTCTTCTATTGGTAGTAGACATAATTTTGAAATGGCCCTCTGGATTATGCCTCGCGAAGTGATGATGGTCGCCACTCGAACCCTTCCATCAGTGCCAGGATGTACTGCGCTCACCCGTCCCAGCCTCCAGTAGCAAGAAGGGACGTTGTCCTCCTTCAGGATGACCATGTCGCCAGGCTGCAACTGTCCGTGGCTCCGGTTAGTCCATTTGTTCCTGGTTTGTAGCTCTGCCAGGTACTCTTTTCGCCATCTCGACCAAAAAGATTGAACAATCTGAATTAGTTTTTGGTAATTATTTAATCGATTGAATGTGATATGTTCCAAATTTTGCTCTGGAATCGCTGCCAAACTAGTTCCAATGAGAAAGTGACCAGGGGTTAAAGGATTAAGGTCATAAGGATCATTCGATAAGGGAGTCAGTGGCCTGGAGTTTAAGCAAGATTCAATTTGACACAACACCGTATTAATTTCTTCATAAGTTAATGAAGCGATACTCATTATTCTTTTTAAGTGATGTTTAACTGATTTTATCCCAGCCTCCCAGAGCCCCCCAAAGTTTGGAGCCCGAGGTGGTATAAATTGCCACTGTATTCCTAATGCGGATAAATAATTATCAATTTTATCATTAGACATATCAAAAAAATTATAAATTTCCCTTAGTTCATTATTAGCCGCTTTAAAATTGGTTGCATTGTCTGAGAACATTTTACTTGGTCTACCACGACGCGAGATAAACCGCTTCAAAGCATTTAAAAAACTCTCTGCACTCAGACAGCACAACTTCTGAGTGAATGGCCTTAGTGGCCATACATACAAATAAACAAATATATGATTTAACGCTATGCGTTTTTCTGTGAATACCCGACTTTATTAGTATTGGTCCGCAGTAGTCCACTCCTGTCATTTGAAATGGCCTACATTCAGTTATTCTTTCAGCTGGTAGGTCGGCCATCAACTGCTGCTCTGTTTTGGGTTTACATCTATAACAAATTATACATTTTTTAATTATCTTTTTTACAAAATTCTTTCCCTTAATCGGCCAAAATTTCATTCTAATCAATGCCAATAATGACTGCATTCCCGAGTGTAAGTTCAAGTAATGATAGTGTCTTACAATTAATTCTGTTATTTTATGATGCGAAGGTAATAAAATTGGGTGTTTCTGACTTTCGGTTACCAGTTTACCTTTTGAGAGCCTTCCCCCCACTCGAATTAGATCCCTTTCAATAAAAGAATCTAATGACCTTAAAGAACTACTCCTAGGCACATCACCCCCACTATTTAAAGCTTGAATTTCACCGCTAAAACAGTATGATTGTGCCCGAGATATTAATTTGTTTAATGAGTTTTCCAACTCATTAACTGTCAAATTACCATAGCGGCGCTGCAAAGGGTTTTTACAATTAACCTCTTGGGGAGTATGGCCGTAATATTACGGCCAGAACAAAAATCTCTCTAAGGAGTATGGCCGTAATATTACGGCCGTGTGTATAAATCGTGCCCCACGCGATTTATTAATGAAATGTGATATGTACTGCCATCTATTGGCGGTTTCTAAAGCCATTTCGAACATTTGGAGCAGTTGACACATTTACCGACGTTGCTATTTGCAATTTAAAAAAACGCGTGACGTCATCAACCGCCATTATACCTGTTTCTTGAGTTGACAACAATTGATTTGAGAGCGTGGGTGTTTGGGTGTTTGCTAAGTTTTGTCTTTGTTTTTTGCGGTTTTATCGTTATTTTCGCCACGACTCGGACTGTTACGTATGATTATAAGGTTATGAGTTTTGTTTATTGTTATATATTATATAATAATAACATTTTGTTCAACAATTTATTGAGTGTTTGGCGAAATATTTTTGCAAAGTTTCGTTTGATGTTTGTTTTCGCGGATCTTTTATTTATTTACGCTATGAATCAAACTATTACGTATTATTGGGTGGTTTTGAGTTTCACTTATTCTTATTCATTGAGGAAGTTATCGCATAAGTATCAGCTCCTAAAAGTTGATTGCCGAATGCGGGAAGAGGGAGAATTTACCCTAATTTGAACGATTTGCCACACAAACTTCAGCCAAAAAAGAGAAAAGATACGAGATTCATGTGCATTAAATGTAATTTGGCTCTGTTTATTTATCCATGTTTTGAAAACTACCATATGAAAAACCAATATTTAAAAAAAAATAATTTAAAATTAAAAAAAAAAAAAAAAGTAAAAAAGGAGAAGAAAAAACATAAAATAATGCACAAAATGAATTTGTTTTCTCACGACATCCTCTATGTTATCTAGTGAGTAATACTTTGTAGTAGGTGTGTATATACATTTTTTGTCGTTTTAATGTTATGGTGATTCAACTCCAATGGTTTACGAACCCTTCGATAGGCTCAATTGGTTTTTTCTCTAACTTGTCTTAATAAGTAATATGTATTTTTTTAATATTTTTGCATTGCTAGATTTTAGGCAAACTATGGTTTTGCATTTAATTTTGTTTTATTCGTATACTTCAAAAATGCTCACTCCTGGGGTACAGTTTTGTTCAAAAAAGCTCACTCTCCGAGAGGTTAAAATGAAATCTAGTAATGTAAGCCGTTACCCTTTGTAATTTGGAAAAACTAGAATATCTATTAAAAATGTCCCAGTCCTGTTTCACTGCAGACAACAGTGCCGAGCTTGTCTTGATCTCAGGTGGATCAATACAACATGTGTCAGTATTCGGCCAGCATGCTGAATCCAGCATCAGCCAAGCTGGACCATGCCACCAAATGCTGGAAATTAATAATTGTGAAACGCTGGTTCCTCTGGAGAGCACATCTGCTGCATTGTCTTCCGACCTTACATGGTTCCATTGCTCCGGCTGACTGGTTTCCTGGATTTCCGCTACCCTGTTTGCAACGAAAGTGTGCCATCTTGCAGGCTGCTCTCTGACCCAGCAAAGTACTATTTGAGAATCGCACCAGTATGTAGTATGTATATCCGGTGTACATATAGCATCTTTAACGTAATTCACTAATTTTGTCACTAATACAGCTCCACATAATTCCAATTTGGGCATAGATACGCTTTTCAAAGGTGCTACCCGTGATTTGGACATTATCAAATTGGAGTGCTTCTTACCCAATTTATCAGTAGATATCATGTAAACACAGGCTGAATATGCCCTTTCCGAAGCATCACAAAATCCATGTAGCTGTAAATTTACATGATCTTGACATATCGTCTTTCTACTTATTCTGAAATTATTTAATAGAGGTAGTTCATTCACATAGTCCTCCCATGTCTTCAACATGTCACATGGGATAGGTTTATCCCACTGAACCTTTGCCTGCCACAATTTTTGCATCAATATTTTAGCAACAACAGTAACGGGACCTTTTAATCCTAAAGGGTCAAATACGGACGCAATGTCTGTTAGCATTTGCCGTTTGGTAGTAATTGGATTTTTTATTAATTTCACCGTGTATAAGAAATTATCCTGTTGATTGTTCCATGACAGACCCAATATTTTGCTGTCATTTGAATCTGTATTAATGATCATATCTGACAAGTTTTCTTGCTTTGAACATAATGAGGGCAAATTTGATTGCCATTTCCTCAAGTTCATTCCAGCGATGCCATGACCGATATTAATTGTTCTTTAATTAATAAACAGCTTTCTTCAGTTTCATCGCCAGTAATTAAATCATCTATATAAAAATTATTCTTTATAATCTGACTGACCTTGTGGTTTGAAGACATATTTTCATTTCCCAACTGCTCCAGGCATCTAGTTGCTAAAAATGATGACGGTCCCAATCGGTGTTAAGTTGATAATGCTGAATTTCCTCCTCCGGGAAATTTTTCCAAACTATACGCTGTAGATCCCTGTCTTCGGGTCGCACCAATATTTGCCTGTACATTTTCTCCGTGTCCGCGGTTAACACATACTGGTGCTTTCTGAAACATATCAATTGTGCAGATAAATCTTTCTGTAAAACAGGTCCAATCATGAGCGCATCGTTTAAAGATATACCAGTGGATGATTTTGCAGAACCGTCAAATACCACTCGAGTCTTAGTGGTAGTGCTGGATTCCTTTAATACTGCATGATGTGGCAAATAATAATAATTTTTTTCATTAGAGGGTGCCTCGCACCTGGTCATGTGACCCAAATCTATGTATTCCTGCATAAAATCTTTATATTTTTTCATCAGGTCAGGATTTGAATAAAATTTCTTTTGAAAATTGTAAAGTCTTTTTTCTGCCATAGGCAGAGTTTCTCCCAACTGTGTAATACAGGGGCGTTGCGGTAAGCTTACCATGAAACGACCTTCGTCATTCCTTTTATGCGTGTTGGTGAAAATTTCCTCGCACGCTCGCTCCTCATGGCTCCGGTGCTTCACTGGCAGAAATTCTTCCAATTTCCAGAAATTTTCAATCTGTTTATGTATTATATTTAATGATAGTTGACAAGAATTTACTGGCCTTTTTAGTTTTGTTGTGACGATGGGTCCGGACACCAGCCAGCCGAATTCGGTTCTCTGTAAGATAGGTCCTGAGTCTCCATTTCGAAGTTGATCTTGCTTCAAAATTTCCCAAAAAATTTCCGCTCCGAGTAGCATATCTATTGAGCCTGTTTCGTTGAAGGCAGGATCCGCTAACTGTAGACCATCAGGTATATTGGCATCCCTTTTCTGGAAAGAAATTTGAGGCAGATTACTTGTCACTTCCTTTAAAACGAGACATTCTGTGTCTCTTTCATAAGTTAAATAGCCTGAAAAAATTCTTAAATTTATGCTATTTTTAATATTCATTATTTTGTTTTGGATTCCGGTAATCGGTATGTTTGCCCTTTTTGATTTTAATTGCAACCTTGTTGCGAATTCCTCTGTAATAAAGTTGGACTGTGCACCAGAATCCAATAAAGCCCTAGCTTTAATCAAGTTTCCGTTATTATTTAAAACCTTAATAACGGCGGTAGATAATAAAACAAAATTATTCGATAACTTCGTTGAATGATTTGTAACTAAAACTTCATTATTGGAAGTTGACGGCTTCTCATTATCCGGAGACTTTGAATTATCTATTTCCTTTTTTAAATGTAACAAAGTATTGTGCGAATTATTTTCGCATATACGACAATTATATTTACTTTTACATTTCTTTAATTTATGCCCTGGGTACAAGCATTTCAAGCACGCCCCTAACTGACGTATCTTTATAATTCGATCCTTAGCATTTAATATTAAAAAAATTTTGCATTTAAAAATTTTATGATCGCCTTTGCAAATAATACATTTCATCATTTGCTGCGTTAATGAAATCATCGCCTCCTTTCTATACTTGAAAGGAAAAGTTTTACCTTGATTATATTTTCCCTCCGTGATTCCAGCAAATTCTAAAACCTGAGCGCGATCTGATAAATATTTTATAAACTCTTTATATGTAGGTAGGTTATCTTTGGTTGCAAAAGTTTCCCAATGGTTACGAGTTTCGCTATCTAATTTATGTGACAATAAATATGTTAACATGACATCCCAATTTTCGGTGGGTATATTTAAATTGTTCAATGATTTTAAATGCAACTCGGATTCATCAACAAGATTCCTTAATGCTAAGGAATTTTCAAATTTTATCTCAGGCAATTTGAACAATGCCTCAACGTGTTTATGTACTATAATTTTCGTATTCTGGTAACGATTAGTTAAAATTTCCAAGGCAGTATAATAATTGTCCTGGTGATTCGGAAGTGAAATAAGTAACTTGGCCGCCTCACCTTCTAGACATGATCTGAGATAATACAATTTTTGTATTACCTCCAACGACGGATTATTTTCGACCAGAGCTATAAAAGTGTCCTTAAAATTTAACCATTTATCGTAGCCTCCGTCAAATTTCGGCAATTGCAAAACAGGCAACTTTACATTGTATGATGCCGCATTCCGAACTTTATTCAATAATTTATCCTTGGCGCTGGCCACCAGACTATAATATGAATTTTCAAATGTTTCCCTTTCCACAGATTTCGCCGTTTCGTCCGGCGACATCGCCTCGATTTTATCTTGAATTCCATCGAAAATATCCAAAATTGGCTCAAATTTTTGTAATCTGACTTCAATTTCAGCTGGTGATAAATTATCACCTTGTATGTAGTCGTTGAATCTTGTTAATTTCGCTTTACAAACCCCGCGCTGGGCGATCAAACCCTTCAGATCCATTATATCCAAAAAATAAGGTACTTACAGAATGCAAACGTTAAATGGTAATCACCTTTTAATTAATCACTTCACGTGCACTGTCTTTGATCACAGAATTTTGCTAATTAACCAATAAACAACGTATTTTATCTCGCGAAATGTTGAAGCAACAGTTAACTATCTGCATCCAACTGTCAAACAACAATATTTATTGTTTATTCCTCACCGCGCATGCGTTAACATTGGTCACGGCTGCGTTCGCTTGGCGCGAATTCAAATTGTAAACTAAACGGATTACCAATAAACCGTTCGAAATTAATAAATCTTTTAAAAGATTTAAGAATACTTGCTTAGTATTCTAAACAATTAGTACTGTAACAATTAGTATTGATTATTACAATATCTAGTTGGGTATGAAATTAATTTAATCTCACAGCAATAATATAATCAATCCGCTTTTTTATTTAATTTTTAACAAACAAAGAAATACGGTTGTGTAATCTTTTAATCGTGCTCTCCTGCCTGGGGAAATAAGGAAGGTATGGAAGTTCGTCACTTGCCCTTTCTTTGGTGAAGATCCTCTGATGATCGATGTTGAAGATGCTGGTTCTGGTCACTCGCGATTCAATCGAATACGGATAAGGCACGAAATCTTTGAGTTTGATCCGGTACGAAGAACCAAAATGTTTGATCCGTTACGAAGAACCAAAATGTTTGAGTTTGGTTTGAGTAAGATTTTAGGACTTTTAATTTCAACAATAACTCCAGGTACATCAAAGATAGTTTTTATTGTAACCAACAAAATATATAAAACGCCCTTGAAGACCCCCAACGGACCGATAATGTAGTGTTTCCTTTTAAAGGCCAACTGATGCAGAAGAGGTAGAATTTAAGAGAAACATTGTATTTATAACCTACATTATGGGTCTGTTGGGGGGAAAATATAACCATTCCTGACATCTATGTCACGGAACCTCAACTAATTACTACTGACACCTGTGCCAGGCGCACAGAAACTTTTACTCTATTTTATTTACTTCATTTCCTAACAAATGTATTCATCACATTATCCAACGTTCGCGAACCAAACAGAATATTATTTCTTTTCACGAAATATGAAACAGATGTTTACCTTCGCAAGCTTCATGAATTTCCTCCCTCCAACTGGCATCGATGGGCATAAAGGTATGCCCAGGGGAGACTTCTGAAATAAATGTATTCATCATATTATCCAACGTTCGCGAACCAAACAGAATATCATTTCTTTTCACGAAATATATAATAATAATAATAAGGATTTATTGTCTTCCTTTCTTTACAAACATCTAGAGATATTGATATCCTCACTGGGATTTCCCGTGCTGAGGATTTCATTTACATATTATAATTTAATTATAAGAAATTAATATGAATTAGTTATAAACATATAGGTATCATGTAGTATTTTTTAAATAATTAAAAATTAAATAAAATTGTGTTTTTTTTTTTATAATTCAGTTCAGTAGATTTGGTTTTAGTCTGTATTTGATATCAGTATATTTTCTATTTCTGTTCTCCCTATATTTAGTATCCAGCTTTTTATTTGAGATTTAAATGTTATACTGTTTTTTTAAGTGAGAGTGGTATTTTATTGTAAAGTTTAATACCATAATACAAGAAGCTTTTTTGCCCAAATGTTGTGTTAGTAGTTACTTGTTGGATATGTTTTTGACCATGAGATCTAGTGTTTCTAATGTACGTGTAAGTTGTTATTTCTTGGGTTTTGTACTTATGAATGTAAATAAGTATAGTTTTGGAATACAGTTGTTTAATTGACATGATGTTAAGATTGTTGAAGATTTCTTCAGTGCTAGTTCTAACAGGAAGTTTCAGTATAATTTTCATTATGGATTTTTGAGTTTTAATTAGTGGATTTAGTATGTTTTTATTTGCACTGCCCCATCCGATAATACCGTATTCTAACAATGATTGGCAGAGAGCCATGTAAATCTTGATTAAGTTTTTTTAATGAGGACATTCCTGATAGTTTTGAAAAAATAACTAAGTTTTTTAATTTTATTATTTAAATAGGTAATGTGTTCGGTCCATTTTAAATTTTGGTCAATTTTTAGACCCAGATACGTTATATGGTCAACGTTTTCTAATGAGGGACAATTACAATGCTCATTTAAGTGATGCTGACTATGAATTTTCAAGTTCAGGTTTTCTTCAGAGTTTTTCTTATTTTTTATTTTGAAAGTGTTGAATTTGGTTTATATTAGCATTAAGTGTAAGTGAATGGTAGTCTAGCCAATTTTTAATTCTTTTAAGTGTGTCTTCTGCTTTCTTAAATGTTTCTGCCCAATTTTTCCCTTTTATTAGGAGAACAGTATCATCCGCAAAACTGATGATTTCTCTGTCACATTCTATGTGGCATAGGTCATTAATATAAATAAGGAACAGAATCGGACCCAGAATACTTCCCTGAGGCACCCCGAATTTGACATCAATACACTCACTGGTTATGTTGTTAACCCAACGGCTGCCATTAGCACCGATCGGTGTACGAACGATCTGTACCAGAACTGCCATTTACACCATACACTGTAAATCGCCAGTATGAATTTGTATTGAAACACCGAAAAAGCTGGCGTACGGTAGAGAAATAAGGTTTTTGTTTGGGCAGCTATTAGGTTAAGTTTCACAGTTTGCTTTCTATTTCCCATGTAACTTTTTAAAAATATGTATTAGTTCATTATCAGTAATTCCTATGTTCTCTAGTTTTTCAAAAAGATGTGAGTGATTTATTGTGTCGAAGGCTTTAGAAAGGTTGAGAAATATGCCAATGCATTTTTTATGTGAGTCTAGAGAATTTTTAATATATTCAATTACTAAGGCTATGGCGTTGGATGTTCCTAAATTTTTTCTGAAGCCAAATTGTTTTGGTGATAATAGTTTATTTGATTCTAGGTAGTCGACGAGTTGAGTTTTAATTGTTATTTCTAAGATTTTAGATAATGTGTTTAGAATTGTGATTGGTCTGTAGTTATTGATATCTTTACGATTTCCTGATTTAAAGATTGGTGTAATAGTCCCTATTTTGAGTTGAGATGGAAATCTGCTTTCTGTGATAGATTTGTTTATTAGAAAGAGTATCGGTTCGGTAATTTCGTCTTGTAAGAATTTTATTGTTTTCATTGTGATTTCATCACTACCAGATGAGGATGTTGATTTGAATTTAGATAACATTAGTGTTAGTTCTTGTTTAGTGATTGGTTTTAGGGCAAATTTAATCCTTTGTGGATTTGGGTGTTTGTTTATGTTCGGGTTAAAGTGTTGAGGTTTGGTTATTTTGTTCGCTAAATTCGAGCCTATGCTTGCAAAAAAGTTGTTTGTGTAGTTAATTAGTTTATGTACGTTTTTGTTGACCGAGAGTGTACCGTTATCTGTGTTGATTTCTTCCAATGGGTTTGTTTTGATCTGTGTAGGTGATTTCTTTAATTATTGGCTAGATAAGTTTTGGATTATTATTGGATTGATCTATTTTAGATCTGTAGTAATTTTGTTTAGCTGATTTAGTAAGATTGGAGCAGATGTTTCTATAGTTTTAGTAAAATAGTTTTAAAGAAAAGTCATAAGGATTGTTTTTTACTTGCTGATGGATCTTGTCTCTTTTTATTATACATTTAAGTAGGCCAGGTGTGATCCAAGCTTTTTTGATAATTTTATTGTGTGAATATGTGTAAGTTTTTATTGAAGTGTGGTTTTGTATTTTTAATTGCAAGTGTTCAATAAACATTTTCTAAGCAACTTCTATGTCTTCAGCTTTATATATTGACTCCCAGGTTTCAGTTTGTAGTGATTTTTTTAGTTTTGTATAGTCTATAACACGTTTATTCCACGTTAAATTTTGAGTCGATGATCGATTTTTCTTTACATGAATGTTAAGAATTAAAGTGTAGTGATCAGTGATGGTGGATTGATGTATGATTGTGGAGCATTTTTTATTCGTTTTTGCCATTATGTAGTCAATGCAAGTTTGCGAGGGGATTGATTTATTCATTTTGTGATCCACTCTTGTTGGTTCCCTTATTGTGGCAGACATCCCGTGGGAGAGGAGGAGTAATTGGTACTCCTGTGTTTGTGGATGTTGCCTTCCAGTATTCAGTATATTAATGTTAATATCCCCAATAATGAACAGGTTCCTGAAGTGTCGTTCTTGAAGTAGTATGGAGTCTAGTGATCCAAGAAACAGTGATAAATTTGCAGATGAAGGTGATCTGTAGATAGCGAAGATGCATGTATCTTGATCGAGTTTTATTTTCAAACAGTTTGCGTCTTGTAGTTCAATTTCTTCTATTTTGCATTCCATCTTATTTTTACAATATACAATTACTCCGTCGTTTTGATGTTTGTGAAGTTTAGTATTGAAGACTTTGTAGTTGTTGATGTTTTTATGCACATATGTTGAGTAAATTTATCCAACATTCTGTGAGGATTAATAAGTCAGGTTCTAAATTTAATTCATTTATCAGCACAGTGAAATCCTCGAAGTTTTTGTTAATACTTCGAATGTTTTGATGAATTATGTTCAGGATCGGGAACTCGTCCTGGAGTATACGGTTTAACATGCAGGTATTTGTGGTGATTATTGGTTGAGGTATCAGTTTTTCAAGTGTTTCCGTTGTGAAAGAGGCCATTATAAAGATATAGAGTAGATGGAGTGAATATAGGGTTTTTTTTTAAATCATCTTAATAGGTATATCGTTGAGATGTCTTATTTCGATAACCTTTGAGTCTTTAGTTTTTCTTATAAGAATTTTTCCATTTTTTACCCAAACATATTTATATTCTTTTTCTAGGGCTCTTTGTTTGGTGTTCCAATGTAAATTTTTGTAGTACTGTGTTAATGCCGCATTTAGATAGACGTATTGGGCTCCTTCCCTGTTGAATTTTTTTATTGGGTCACTATGTTTAGCAGCTAACATGATGTGTACTTTTTTATTGTCTACAAAATTAATTATGATTTTTTTTGGTTGTTTGGTTTGGAAGTTGTAATTTTAAAGGTGTCCTCTGGTGATATGGTAACGCCTGCGAGCTCAGCGATCTGTCTTACAGTATGGGCTGGGGGTATGTTTTCCTGTAATTTATGAAACAGATGTTTTCCTTCGCAAACTTCATGAATTTCCTCCCTCCAACTGGCATCTATGGGCATAAAGGTGGGCCCAGGGGAGACTTCTGAAATAAATGTATTCATCATATTATCCAACGTTCGCGAACCAAACAGAATATTATTTCTTTTCACGAAATATAAAACAGATGTTTACCTTCGCAAGCTTCATGAATTTCCTCCCTCCAACTGGCATCGATGGGCATAAAGGTGTGCCCAGGGGACACTTCTGAAATAAATGTATTCATCACATTATCCAACGTTCGCGAACCAAACAGAATATTATTTCTTTTCACGAAATATAAAACAGATGTTTACCTTCGCAAGCTTCATGAATTTCCTCCCTCCAACTGGCATCGATGGGCGAAAAGGTGTGCCCAGGGGAGACTTCTGAAATAAATGTATTCATCATATTATCCAACGTTTGCGAACCAAACAGAATATTATTTCTTTTCACGAAATATGAAAAAGATGTTTACCTTCGCAAGCTTCATGAATTTCCTCCCTCCAACTGGCATCGATGGGCATAAAGGTGTGCCCAGGGGAGACTTCTGAAATAAATGAATTCATCATATTATCCAACGTTCGCGAACCAAACAGAATATTATTTCTTTTCACGAAATATAAAACAGATGTTTACCTTTGCAAGCTTCATGAATTTCCTCCCTCACACTGGCATCAATGGGCATAAAGGTGGGCCCAGGGGAGACTTCTGAAATAAATGTATTCATCACATTATCCAACGTTCGCGAACCAAACAGAATATTATTTCTTTTCATGAAATATAAAACAGCTGTTTACCTTCGCAAGCTTCATGAATTTCCTCCCTCCAACTGGCATCGATGGGTATAAAGGTGTGCCCAGGGGAGACTTCTGAAATAAATGTATTCATCACATTGTCCAACGTTTGCGAACCAAACAGAATATTATTTCTTTCACGAAATATAAAATAGATGTATACCTTCGCAAGCTTCGCCAATCTCATCTACACAGCTAACATCAAAGGTGGGTCCAGGGGAGACTTCTGAAATAAATGTATTCATCACATTATCCAACGTTCGCGAACCAAACAGAATATTATTTCTTTTCACGAAATATAAAACAGATGTTTACCTTCGCAAGCTTCATGAATTTCCTCCCTCCAACTGGCATCAATGGGCATAAAGGTGGGCCCAGGGGAGACTTCTGAAATAAATGTATTGTAACGTTATGAGATTCTTACCTTATCTCCTTCTATCTCTTTCTCATTATGTAGAAACTCTCTCCCAGGCTATGACTCTCTCAGGGGCGAATTCTCAACCCACATACCATTGTTCAGGTCAGGTTATTGTCAAATTAAACAGGTTATTTTCTTTAAAACATGTATTGCGAAATTTGAATGTATGACAGGTATGAAATTGTTCCTACCTATATTGGCTCAACACGAATTCTATACAATAACGTTAATGGGGAAACCATACGATTTGCCGTGGTCCTTTCTTGGTGGTTCTGGTAATGGTTGTGTGCAGCCGGAGATGTGGAGTACCGACGTCTGCAGGCTGGACGCCCAGGCGTCGATGTGAGTGGCTGGGGTGGTGTGGAATACCAACGCCTGCAGGCTGGGTGCCCAGGCGTCGGAAGTAAGTACGCAGATAGGTCACCTCGCCAGTGACGCAGAAGTGTCCTTACGAGCTCACAACCGTGACCAGACCCTCCGGTTCGTTGAGCTTTAGTCGGCCTTAGGTATTTACACGAACGTTTGCGTACGAATTAGTTTTTATTATTAAATCGTTTATCAGAGTCTTTCTGTGTATGGATTATTAGTGAAATCACTTTATTATCACTTGGGTAAATAGTCTAGGTATATGTGCGCGCTGGCCGAGTAAGAAATTGATCCGATTAAATGGTCGGTTCACTTAACTGAGGTTCGTATTTTGCCGGTGCTTGGGGCAATAACACTCACATTGCACTTTTCGTAACAAGTTTGGGCGGCAGCCTGGAGCTTTGTGCTCCGGGCCCGCGTAGGTGCGGTACGTACTGACGTGTCCTTCTTATCTGGAATTCTGGGCGCAACTGCTTGAAGCGGACCTTTGAGTAGCTTATATACCCGCAATTATGCTTACGTGACGACTGCCCCTTGCGACATACCTGGGGAAAGGCGCGGGGCGTCGGGGTCTGTTTAATTGCTTCCTAGTCTTGACTGGAGGTATGGAGGAAGGCGTGGGGAGTTTCCTGTCCGTTGCTTAATTGTTCACCTAACGGTCGCGTGATTCTGTCCCTAGCGCGAACCAAAGTAAGAAGCGGGGTGAAGGGTTTGTTTATTCGCTCCCTAGTTCTGACCGAAGTATGGAGAGGTGTGGGGGGTTTCCTGTCTGCTTCAATTGCGCTGCTCTATATTGGTGATGCATCTAACGGCCGCGTGATTCTGTCCCTAGCGCGGACCGGGAAGGAGCGGAATGAGGGGTTTGTTTACTCGTTCCGATATGGTTTGCGTTGCCCAGGGTTTGCTTGAAGATTTTAACACATTACAGTATTCATCACATTATCCAACGTTCGCGAACCAAATAGAATATTATTTCTTTTCACGAAATATAAAACAGATGTTTACCTTCGCAAGCTTCATGAATTTCCTCCCTCCAACTGGCATCGATGGGCATAAAGGTGTGCCCAGGGAGACTTCTGAAATAAATGTATTCATCATATTATCCAACATTCGCGAACCAAACAGAATATTATTTCTTTTCACGAAATATAAAACAGATGTTTACCTTCGCAAGCTTCATGAATTTCCTCCCTCGAACTGGCATCGATTGACATAAAGGTGTGCCCAGGGGAGACTTCTGAAATAAATATATTCATCATATTATCCAACGTTCGCGAACCAAACAGAATATTATTTCTTTTCACGAAATATGAAACAGATGTTTACCTTCGCAAGCTTCATGAATTTCCTCCCTCCAACTGGCATCGATGGGCATAAAGGTGTGCCCAGGGAGACTTCTGAAATAAATGTATTCATCATATTATCCAACGTTCGCGAACCAAACAGAATATTATTTCTTTTCACGAAATATAAAACAGATGTTTACCTTCGCAAGCTTCATGAATTTCCTCCCTCCAACTGGCATCGATGGGCATAAAAGTGTGCCCAGGGGAGACTTCTGAAATAAATGTATTCATCACATTATCCAACGTTCGCGAACCAAACAGAATATTATTTCTTTCACGAAATATAAAATAGATAATAATAATAATAATATTTGGACGATTTATAAAGCGCCGTTTTTGTGAAAAATCACCTCAAGGGCGCTGTACAAACTTACCATACATGCCTAAAATCTAGAAATACTGTCATCTAGATATGACTGTCATCTAGATATGACTGTCATCTAGACATCTAGATGTATACCTTCGCAAGCTTTGCCAATCTCATCTACACAGCTAACATCAAAGGTGGGCCCAGGGGAGACTTCTGAAATAAATGTATTCATCATATTATCCAACGTTCGCGAACCAAACAGAATATTATTTCTTTTCACGAAATATGAAACAGATGTTTACCTTCGCAAGCTTCATGAATTTCCTCCCTCCAACCTGCATCGATGGGTATAAAGGTGTGCCCAGGGGAGACTTCTGAAATAAATGTATTCATCACATTATCCAACGTTCGCGAACCAAACAGAATATTATTTCTTTTCACGAAATATGAAACAGATGTTTACCTTCGCAAGCTTCATGAATTTCCTCCCTCGAACTGGCATCGATGGGCATAAAGGTGTGCCCAGGGGAGACTTCTGAAATAAATATATTCATCATATTATCCAACGTTCGCGAACCAAACAGAATATTATTTCTTTTCACGAAATATGAAACAGATGTTTACCTTTGCAAGCTTCATGAATTTCCTCCATCCAACTGGCATCGATAGGCGTAAAGGTGTGTCCAAGGGAGACTTCTGAAATAAATATATTCATCACATTATCCACAGTTCGCGAACCAAACAGAATATTATTTCTTTTCACGTAATATAAAACAGATGTTAACCTTCGCAAGCTTCATCAATTTCCTCCATCCAACTGGCATCGATGGGCGTAAAGGTGGGCCCAGGGGAGACTTCTGAAATAAATATATTCATCACATTATCCAACTTTCGCAAACCAGATTTCCTTATTTACTTTTCACCAAATATTTTATCTATTTATTAACGCCTAGAAGGCTTTTACATGTATATGTTATTAGATTATTATATATTTTTAGATTATTATGTATTATTAGGTAAGGTTGTTTAGGAGTATAATAATAAGTGTATATAACAATACATAATAAGCTTAAATTTCAGGCTGGCACGGGTACCGCCGCCCAGGGAATCATTTATTGGATAACCAATACCCTTGGGAGGAATGGATTTGTACATCCATCACTCCTGGACTCTGAAAGATATATAGTTTACATACAAGTTTACATTCATACAACTTATAGTAAGAAGTAAGATTGTAGAAATGTATTATAAGTTTGTACAGCGCCCTTGAGGTGATTTTTCACAAAAACGGCACTATACAAGTCATCCAACAATTATTAAGATATTTATACCTTTGATGTAATTATGCTCTTGATATACATCAATGTGCTCTTGGGCAACTTCAAAATTCGTGTTGCATCTTAGTGGTGTACGGATGCGGTCTAAAAAATGAAAATAGATACATTAGTATAGATACAACACATCAGGAACACAAAACAATACACAAATACAGCTTCCCACCTGTACTTGGGTTACAATTACCGCAAGCTTCATGAATTTCCTCCC
The DNA here is from genome assembly GCA_917563855.2 of Limnephilus lunatus. Classification (NCBI taxonomy): domain Eukaryota; kingdom Metazoa; phylum Arthropoda; class Insecta; order Trichoptera; family Limnephilidae; genus Limnephilus; species Limnephilus lunatus. Next base: position 62,307,971 of record OU830597.1, on the reverse strand, counting down.
TCCAACTGGCATCGATGGGCATAAAGGTGTGCCCAGGGAGACTTCTGAAATAAATGTATTTATCATATTATCCAACGTTCGCGAACCAAACAGAATATTATTTCTTTTCACGAAATATAAAACAGATGTTTACCTTCGCAAGCTTCATCAATTTCCTCCATCCAACTGGCATCGATGGGCGTAAAGGTGGGCCCAGGGGAGACTTCTGAAATAAATATATTCATCACATTATCCAACTTTCGCAAACCAGATTTCTTATTTACTTTTCACCAAATATTTTATCTATTTATTAACGCCTAGAAGGCTTTTACATGTATATGTTATTAGATTATTATAGATTTTTAGATTATTATGTAATATTAGGTAAGGTTGTTTAGGAGTATAATAATAAGTGTATATAACAATACATAATAAGCTTAAATTTCAGGCTGGCACGGGTACCGCCGCCCAGGGAATCATTTATTGGATAACCAATACCCTTGGGAGGAATGGATTTGTACATCCATCACTCCTGGACTCTGAAAGATATATAGTTTACATACAAGTTTACATTCATACAACTTATAGTAAGAAGTAAGATTGTAGAAATGTATTATAAGTTTGTACAGCGCCCTTGAGGTGATTTTTCACAAAAACGGCACTATACAAGTCATCCAACAATTATAAACCCTTTACAGCGCAAGAACTTTTTAAATATTTATTTTATTACCTATAGGTGGTACGATAACTATATATAATGGGAAAAATAATTTAAAAAATTAAATGTAAAAATATATATATACTTTTGAAAAAAAACATCGTGATGCAGAAGTGCATCATGGTGTCAAAACATACCAAAAGTTAGGAAGTACGAAACATTTGAAAACAGTTATTATTTTTGTTAAAACATATATCAATAATACTTGTAACATAGGCCACACCACATTTTTGACATTCTTTTTGGGCTGTTCCTTTACATCCTGGAAGTTTGCATCTCAGCCTCTTTTCAGTCCATGTAAGCCAGTGTCCTACCTGATCCAATCTGACCTCTTTTGGTGGTATGTACTGGCATGGTCCTTTCTTATTTTTATCCAGGTTCAGTGATTCTACATCACTGGTATGTTTGAGCCGGTTCGTTTTTTTTTATATTTTACTAACGTCTCAGCAATTTCTTGCCTAAAATCGGCAGAATTTAGCACCCGATCCTTATTGTTGGTATCAGTTGGTATTTCTCCTAACGATGCCCAGAACCAATATACCACGGTGTGATAAGAATTCAATCAAGGGTAATAATGATGTATAGTAGTTGTCAAAAAACAATGGATAGTTTTGGTTGTCAGGTAAGTCTCTGGCAAGTCAGACCACTACGATAGATGACGCACCTATTGAGGCTCACCATGTTCTCCTGGCCACTGTAGAGTTGGAACTTTTAGCCATATCCAGTTACATCACAAATCACAAACAGCTTGAAGCCCCTGCTGAGGTTTATCTGTCAAATAATGCTTTAGGGCACTTCGCGCTTTAGTGGAACACTTTAGTGGAGTTCATCAACAGACAAATGTTGTTCAAAAGGCACTCTAGCAAAATTATGGTTCAATTTCTCAATCATACGTCTGATTTTATACAATCGATCAGAATTTGGCTGACGGTATGGTGTCATTTTGGTGTTATCATTGAAATGTAGTGACTGTCTCAAAAACTCAAACCATTTTAGCGTCATGGTCTCAGGTATGTGGGCGTAACCATATTTTTCTGACCAGTACATTCGCACATTAGGCATATAAATTATGGACATGAAGAATATAATTCCTATGAACCGTCTTATTTCCTGGCCTGCAACATTTATAGGCTTACTGGCATCTTTTTGCACGCTGTACAGGTTTTTTTCCTCTCTAATAAGATGGATAATGACTTCAGTAAATAAATATGAAAATACCTGTTCAGGTGTCTTCAGCTCTAATATTTTGTTGGGTCATATAGAAGATCCCCAAAATTTCATCTGGTCTTTGCTAAGTTCTAAGTTTTTATTTTTCCATAAAATATTTGTCTTAGAAGCAAGTGAACTTCTTGAAGTAGTAGTTGTACTGGTACTCGGTATTGGAACACCAGGCGGTGTCTCATATTGCGCAACTGTAGTGCTGATATTGTTCTCCAAGTTTGGTGACAAGATATTGTTAGCCTGTTCTTCTGGATCTGGTATTTCTGGTTCCTTATCTGAATCTTCGCGTAAATTCTGCCCATTCCGTTCCAATATGTAGGATGGATCAGCTACGCCATCGTCATCTGAGTAGTCTAAGCCATCATCACTATCATGCCAATTGTCCAGAATGTTTTCCAATTCTTGAGTCGTCAAAGATGGAAGCTTGGTACCTAAACGTGGAAGCTTCGAACTCATAATGAGACTGAAAGAAAAAAACTTACTTTCTAGAAACAAACTAATGGATTATAATCATTCAGCGCAATGATGCATTACTGCATCATAACAAAAGTGTAGCGTATCCCTATAAATATAGTAAAATTCATTGAAAATACATCAAATTGATAAAAAATAAGCACTTACTGATACTTCAGCACAATTTCACGGCGATATTTTCAATATCAGTAATAAAAACAAACGATTGAACTCGTGTGCGAACTACACAATCCGGTTATGACAAATTTTTATATTCAAATGACCACAAAATGTAAAGTAGCTCCATCTAGTATAAATAAAACAAACTAATTCGTAAGAAAGCTTTGCTGTGGATATGCAACACTGCGCAAAATGGTATTTTTTTGTTTCTTTGAACAATTGAAGGAGTTCGAATGGTATGATGCAGATCTGCAACTCAGCGCCGTAAAGGGTTAAGATATTTATACCTTTGATGTAATTATGCTCTTGATATACATCAATGTGCTCTTGGGCAACTTCAAAATTCGTGTTGCATCTTAGTGGTGTACGGATGCGGTCTAAAAAATGAAAATAGATACATTAGTATAGATACAACACATCAGGAACACAAAACAATACACAAATACAGCTTCCCACCTGTACTTGGGTTACAATTACCTCAAGCTTCATGAATTTCCTCCCTCCAACTGGCATCAATGGGCATAAAGGTGGGCCCAGGGGAGACTTCTGAAATAAATGTATTGTAACGTTATGAGATTCTTACCTTATCTCCTTCTATCTCTTTCTCATTATGTAGCAACTCTCTCCCAGGCTATGACTGCTATGACTATACCCGCAATTATGCTTACGTGACGACTGCCCCTTGCGACATACCTGGGGAAAGGCGCGGGGCGTCGGGGTCTGTTTACTTGCTTCCTAGTCTTGACTGGAGGTATGGAGGAAGGCGTGGGGAGTTTCCTGTCCGTTGCTTAATTGTTCACCTAACGGTCGCGTGATTCTGTCCCTAGCGCGAACCAAAGTAAGAAGCGGGGTGAAGGGTTTGTTTATTCGCTCCCTAGTTCTGACCGAAGTATGGAGAGGTGTGGGGGGTTTCCTGTCTGATTCGATTGCGCTGCTCTATATTGGTGATGCATCTAACGGCCGCGTGATTCTGTCCCTAGCGCGGACCGGGAAGGAGCGGAATGAGGGGTTTGTTTACTCGTTCCGATATGGTTTGCGTTGCCCAGGGTTTGCTTGAAGATTTTAACACATTACAGTATTCATCACATTATCCAACGTTCGCGAACCAAATAGAATATTATTTCTTTTCACGAAATATAAAACAGATGTTTACCTTCGCAAGCTTCATGAATTTCCTCCCTCCAACTGGCATCGATGGGCATAAAGGTGTGCCCAGGGAGACTTCTGAAATAAATGTATTCATCATATTATCCAACATTCGCGAACCAAACAGAATATTATTTCTTTTCACGAAATATAAAACAGATGTTTACCTTCGCAAGCTTCATGAATTTCCTCCCTCCAACTGGCATCGATGGGCATAAAGGTGTGCCTAGGGGAGACTTCTGAAATAAATTTATTCATCACATTATCCAACGTTCGCGAACCAAACAGAATATTATTTCTTTCACGAAATATAAAATAGATGTATACCTTCGCAAGCTTCGCCAATCTCATCTACACAGCTAACATCAAAGGTGGGCCCAGGGGAGACTTCTGAAATAAATTTATTCATCATATTATCCTACGTTCGCGAACCAAACAGAATATTATTTCTTTTCACGAAATATAAAACAGACGTTTACCTTCGCAAGTTTTGCCAATCTCATCTACACAGCTAACATCAAAGGTGGGCCCAGGGGAGACTTCTGAAATAAATGTATTCATCATATTATCCTACGTTCGCGAACCAAACAGAATATTATTTCTTTTCACGAAATATAAAACAGATGTTTACCTTCGCAAGCTTCATGAATTTCCTCCCTCCAACTGGCATCGATGGGCATAAAGGTGTGCCTAGGGGAGACTTCTGAAATAAATTTATTCATCACATTATCCAACGTTCGCGAACCAAACAGAATATTATTTCTTTCACAAAATATAAAATAGATGTATACCTTCGCAAGCTTCGCCAATCTCATCTACACAGCTAACATCAAAGGTGGGCCCAGGGGAGACTTCTGAAATAAATGTATTCATCACATTATCCAACGTTCGCGAATCAAACAGAATATTATTTCTTTTCACGAAATATGAAACAGATGTTTACCTTCGCAAGCTTCATGAATTTCCTCCCTCGAACTGGCATCGATGGGCATAAAGTTGTGCCCAGGGGAGACTTCTGAAATAAATATATTCATCATATTATCCAACGTTCGCGAACCAAACAGAATATTATTTCTTTTCACGAAATGTGAAACAGATGTTTACCTTCGCAAGCTTCATGAATTTCCTCCCTCCAACTGGCATCGATGGGCATAAAAGTGTGCCCAGGGGAGACTTCTGAAATAAATGTATTCATCACATTATCCAACGTTCGCGAACCGAACAGAATATTATTTCTTTCACGAAATATAAAATAGATAATAATAATAATAATATTTGGACGATTTATAAAGCGCCGTTTTTGTGAAAAATCACCTCAAGGGCGCTGTACAAACTTACCATACATGCCTAAAATCTAGAAAGACTGTCATCTAGATATGACTGTCATCTAGATATGACTGTCATCTAGACATCTAGATGTATACCTTCGCAAGCTTTGCCAATCTCATCTACACAGCTAACATCAAAGGTGGGCCCAGGGGAGACTTCTGAAATAAATGTATTCATCATATTATCCAACGTTCGCGAACCAAACAGAATATTATTTCTTTTCACGAAATATGAAACAGATGTTTACCTTCGCAAGCTTCATGAATTTCCTCCCTCCAACCTGCATCGATGGGCATAAAGGTGTGCCCAGGGGAGACTTCTGAAATAAATGTATTCATCACATTATCCAATGTTCGCGAACCAAACAGAATATTATTTCTTTTCACGAAATATAAAACAGATGTTTACCTTCGCAAGCTTCATGAATTTCTTCCCTCCAACTGGCATCGATGGACATAAAGGTGTGCCCAGGGGAGACTTCTGAAATAAATGTATTCATCACATTATCCAACGTTCGCGAACCAAACAGAATATTATTTCTTTTCACGAAATATAAAACAGACGTTTACCTTCGCAAGTTTTGCCAATCTCATCTACACAGCTAACATCAAAGGTGGGCCCAGGGGAGACTTCTGAAATAAATGTATTCATCATATTATCCTACGTTCGCGAACCAAACAGAATATTATTTCTTTTCACGAAATATAAAACAGATGTTTACCTTCGCAAGCTTCATGAATTTCCTCCCTCCAACTGGCATCGATGGGCATAAAGGTGTGCCTAGGGGAGACTTCTGAAATAAATTTATTCATCACATTATCCAACGTTCGCGAACCAAACAGAATATTATTTCTTTCACAAAATATAAAATAGATGTATACCTTCGCAAGCTTCGCCAATCTCATCTACACAGCTAACATCAAAGGTGGGCCCAGGGGAGACTTCTGAAATAAATGTATTCATCACATTATCCAACGTTCGCGAATCAAACAGAATATTATTTCTTTTCACGAAATATGAAACAGATGTTTACCTTCGCAAGCTTCATGAATTTCCTCCCTCGAACTGGCATCGATGGGCATAAAGGTGTGCCCAGGGGAGACTTCTGAAATAAATATATTCATCATATTATCCAACGTTCGCGAACCAAACAGAATATTATTTCTTTTCACGAAATGTGAAACAGATGTTTACCTTCGCAAGCTTCATGAATTTCCTCCCTCCAACTGGCATCGATGGGCATAAAAGTGTGCCCAGGGGAGACTTCTGAAATAAATGTATTCATCACATTATCCAACGTTCGCGAACCGAACAGAATATTATTTCTTTCACGAAATATAAAATAGATAATAATAATAATAATATTTGGACGATTTATACAGCGCCGTTTTTGTGAAAAATCACCTCAAGGGCGCTGTACAAACTTACCATACATGCCTAAAATCTAGAAAGACTGTCATCTAGATATGACTGTCATCTAGATATGACTGTCATCTAGACATCTAGATGTATACCTTCGCAAGCTTTGCCAATCTCATCTACACAGCTAACATCAAAGGTGGGCCCAGGGGAGACTTCTGAAATAAATGTATTCATCATATTATCCAACGTTCGCGAACCAAACAGAATATTATTTCTTTTCACGAAATATGAAACAGATGTTTACCTTCGCAAGCTTCATGAATTTCCTCCCTCCAACCTGCATCGATGGGCATAAAGGTGTGCCCAGGGGAGACTTCTGAAATAAATGTATTCATCACATTATCCAATGTTCGCGAACCAAACAGAATATTATTTCTTTTCACGAAATATAAAACAGATGTTTACCTTCGCAAGCTTCATGAATTTCTTCCCTCCAACTGGCATCGATGGACATAAAGGTGTGCCCAGGGGAGACTTCTGAAATAAATGTATTCATCACATTATCCAACGTTCGCGAACCAAACAGAATATTATTTCTTGTCAAGAAATATAAAACAGATGTTTACCTTCGCAAGCTTCATCAATTTCCTCCATCCAACTGGCATCGATAGGCATAAAGGTGTGTCCAAGGGAGACTTCTGAAATAAATATATTCATCACATTATCCAAAGTTCGCGAACCAAACAGAATATTATTTCTTTTCACGAAATATAAAACAGATGTTTACCTTCGCAAGCTTCATCAATTTCCTCCATCCAACTGGCATCGATGGGCGTAAAGGTGGGCCCAGGGGAGACTTCTGAAATAAATATATTCATCACATTATCCAACTTTCGCAAACCAGATTTCTTGTTTACTTTTCACCAAATATTTTATCTATTTATTAACGCCTAGAAGGCTTTTACATGTATATGTTATTAGATTATTATATATTTTTAGATTATTATGTATTATTAGGTAAGGTTGTTTAGGAGTATAATAATAAGTGTATATAACAATACATAATAAGCTTAAATTTCAGGCTGGCACGGGTACCGCCGCCCAGGGAATCATTTATTGGATAACCAATACCCTTGGGAGGAATGGATTTGTACATCCATCACTCCTGGACTCTGAAAGATATATAGTTTACATACAAGTTTACATTCATACAACTTATAGTAAGAAGTAAGATTCTAGAAATGTATTATAAGTTTGTACAGCGCCCTTGAGGTGATTTTTCACAAAAACGGCGCTATACAAGTCATCCAACAATTAATAATAATAATAATAATAATAATAACTTTATTTCACATAAAATTGAACAATAAAACATATGTGGAAACTTTGACTAGCCAACTAGGAATGGATCCTGTTTTAGGCCAGTCAAATTGACAAATTTAAATTCATATTACATTGTTTACTAACATAACATGTTATTTATAGCAGGAAAAGGTGTTAATTATGTATTCCTAACAGTATATAATTTTGTACTCATAAGAAAAAGAAGACAAATAATGATATCTTAACATCAAATTCAGATATTTTCCCCTAGAGCGCTTAAAAACAAAAACAAATACAAATAAAAGATAAAAGATAAAAGATAAAAGATGAAAGATAAAAGATAAAAGATAAAAGATAAAACCGGTAAAGTAAACAAAATCGGTAAAGTAAATAAAACCGGTAAAGTAAATAAAGCAAATACAAGCTAGATGGTAATAATAAGAAGCCTATCTCTTGGTCAACATATCTTCGCTTTTGACCCTCCCTAAATCAAGGAGCCAGTCGTTGATTAATTTGCGCAAAACATTAGTACTTTTCGTTTTCCAAGCATTAGGAATGATATTAAATAATTTAGGTCCTAAGTACGAAAATTGACGTTGTCCAAGGGACGTCGTGGTTTTTATTGGGACTATTGGATTGTTCCTTGAATGTCGGGTGTCGTGAAGGTGGTCAATGGAAGGGTAGTGCTGGCGTCGTTTTTGAGCATGTAATACAATCTTTCTAATATATAATTGTCTAACATCGAGAACTTTAAATTCCGTGAATAATGCATCACTGGGGTACCTGAATGGTTTTTTAAGGATGACTCTTAGTAAAGATTTCTGTGCTTTAGCCAGGGAGTCCAATATTGTTTTGGCACATCCACCCCATCCTAGGGATGCATATTCAAGTAAAGAATTACACATGGCATAGTATATTGATTTCATGTCTTTTACAGAGAGAATATTTCTGATGGTAATAAAAAGGTGAATATTTCTGATGGTAATAAATTATTAAGATATTTATACCTTTGATGTAATTATGCTCTTGATATACATCAATGTGCCCTTGGGCAACTTCAAAATTCGTGTTGCATCTTAGTAGTGTACGGATGCGGTATAAAAAATGAAAATAGATACATTAGTATAGATACAACACATCAGGAACACAAAACAATACACAAATACAGCTTCCCACCTGTACTTGGGTTACAATTACCGATCTTCTTTTCACGAGGAAAATCGGGATATTCTGGGATATCGGGAAGATTTAGTGTGGGCAATGCATTTGGTTTTAACTGTCCATTTCTTTTGTCTGCCAATTCTCATCGACCATTCCCGAAACATATTCTCCTTGTTTTCCCTGGATGGAAGCCTATGCCGGGGTGAATATGCGTCTACACAACCTTTCAACCTTGCTCTTAAGAAGTTTCTATGGGACCGGAAAAAATAAACTTCTTAAGCAGAAAAACCTTATACATATGTGGGAAAAATTGGGCCAATTTTCGGCCTAGGGACCGAAATAACCAAACTTCTTAAGCCACGAAACTTACGAGTTTAACGCCATTTTTAGGGATGATGTCACAGACAGAAGTAATTAGAGGAGAATTGTCTAATATTGACGGACGCTTTTTTGTTGCTGTCCAAAGAAATTCTGTTTGGTTGGATTTAGTTTTGGTTTGTTCGAAGACACCCAGTCTATTATGGCAGCGATGCATTTAATAGTGATATCTTTTAATCTATCTCTCTCAATCGGTGCACAGTAGAAATAGATTTGCTGATCGTCAGCGTAGCAATGGGAAAGAAGTCCAAATGATTATTTTGGCAACGTCTTTGATGAACAAAATGAAAAGTAGGGGTCCCAGTACTGCACCCTGGGGGACTTCAGAGGTGAGGGTTACAAAGGGAGAGTTTTTACCACCGGCTTGTACAGATCAAGTCTTTCGATGAGGAAATTGTGGTCGATGGTATCAAATGCAATACTCAAATTTAATAATGATAGCCGATATATAAATGGGCCAAACACTGCAACGTCTAAAGGTTGCAATCGATGACTTGTGTGCGGCGGAAAAGACACAAAAATGATGCCCTTATCTCGAGCATATGTTATAGCCTGTAAGCTGATGTGGCTTTCGTGATTATCACATAGCAGTAAAATCAGTCGCTCTTTAGAGCTCAGTGTGTGTTTCTGAATGTGCGTTAATACTGAAACAAATATGTCAGAATTTATCCACCCACTTCTATTAGCAGCTCCGAGGCTTCCTTCAGGCGCACCTTCAAGAAAATGGTCTTTGTAGTGCACCCGTGGAAATACAAACAGCGGAGGGATAGTATTTCCACTTGCAGAAATAATAGCACCAAATGTTATCAATTCGCCTCTTTCCGCTGACACGATTTGTCCCACTTGTTTCTGTTATTTAGGAGCCAAAATTTTAAGGAGTTTCTAAAACAGTAGACATGCCGGACTCGTCAAAGTTAAATATCCTATCGGCAGCAAAATTATGTCGCTGTAACACATCAGCCAAATTATTATAGAACTCTTGGACTGCATTCTTATTAAACGCGAATGTTCGAGCAGCTCTAGTGTTTTCTGGCTCTCGCAGACTGAGGTTGGCGTTTCGTTCCCTGTATTTACGCATCCACTCTGAGCCAGCCATTTGATTTTCATCCCATTTTGCTGGATATTTTAAAACGCTTTTGCGTATTCGTAGGCAAGTTTCCGAATTTGTACTATCGTTAGCCCATAATGCATTTTGCAGCAATTAGTAATATAGTCATTTAAGAGTGCCTCTTCTTCCAAGGAGAAGACTTGTAGACTCTCGAATTTAGAATGAAAAGTTCGTAAGGGTCCATCGGCGTTAGAGCCATTTTTAAACTTCTTGACTCTGCTTTCCAATGCTGATGTTTTGGGGTTGTATTTTAACGCAGTTTTCCTATACGACAACCGTCCTTGTATTACATCATTAACTTGTTGTGTGCCGAATGTGGCCGCATATGCTTGAAATATTGTCACCCGGATGACAATCGGCACTCAAATGATTAATTGCTAAATTCATGGACTCTTCATCCACTTCTTGAGTACGCGTACCCTTTTTTTAAATATTTTCGCACCATGATTCTGCAATAAAATATTAATTATAAGGTTGACTTAATAAAGATATTTCATTTTGTTAGAAGTAGAATACGTCATAAAAGGAAAAATATGTTATTTTGCTGTCTGCACGATAATTTTAAAAGGTCTATATTTTATTTCATAAAAATTGAATTTTGATATACTGGTGGTTAATAAAATCTAAAGGGGAGCATTCGTACGCGTACGAATGTGCCTCCTGTCTGGCTATCCGAATGCACCCCGTGCCTTTGCACAAAATTAAAATACAACTTTATACAAATTCTAATTTAGTTTGAGAAATATAACAATTATAGCTCAAAATAAACAATGTTAACATTAATCAATCATCACCATTTTATCAAAAACATAACAATTGCGAACTAAACTTAGGTAAAAAATGTACTCACCGCGTGCGAAAACACATTACGTCTTGTCAGCTGATACACCTGTGTGTGACTGGCGCGACACTCCGCTAGCAACACAGCGGCCGGTATGTCTGCACACAAGCAAAGGCGTGTTTGTGTGCCGTTTAGTTTTTCTGTTATACTAACTGTACGAATGTGCCCCGCGTACGAATGGTGACCACTTTCTCCTATATATTCATTATTCGAGTTCGAGATTGGAGTTTAAGAATAAATTTTTTTCAAATTTTTGAGTTGATAGTCTATTCCTCTTCTCGGTGAGGATTTGTCCAGCTTTTCAAAATAAACGTTCACAGGGAACGCAAGTGGCTAGAACACAAAGTCTCTTCATTGCTAGCTGGTATAACATTGGATATGGGTTATTTAGTTTTTTCCACTATTTGAGAGGGTTTTCTCTTCTGTCCAGTATTTTCTCTTCAATATATTTTTAGTGGTATGGTTTTAACCATACCTAGCGTGTTCAATAATAATAAACACTTATTTATTGTTTATCACTTGTTTATTTATTTTTATTCAACAAAGAAAATACAACGTTAACAATGGTTTGTAGCGGGTCAGAATACGTCACACCGTTAAGGATAAATTCGAATAGAAGTTGCACAGGTAGGGAGTAACTTGTAATGTAATGAATGACACTTGCAAAGTATTTACTATGATATGTTTTCAGCTTGAATGCGTACTGAACTGAAGCCGGGCCCGTTCTCGCTTAAATAGTCGACCGGTAAGGTAGGCAGGCAAAACACTGGTAGGTAGGCAAAACGTGCCACTCCATGTTTCGCGAAGGTTCGGCGCTATACAGTGAACTATGGGTGCTAGCGCTAGATCTTTCCAGTAAGTGGCAATACCCTTTTAGGCGGCCAAGTGGACTATGTACTCTAGCGAGTAGTTGCGGTGGCTGGTACTATAGAGGTAGGTAGATGAACTAGCCAGCCGTCACTGCGTCAATATGTGGATGATTCTCGCTTGTTCCTTTGGTTGCGAAATGATATGTCGCTACATATTTTTCTATTTCAATAGTAGCTATCATGGACGTGCTTTGGGGCTGTGCCGAAAACTGGATTTTATCATCAAAGCATTTGTACAGTAAGGATTCTGTGTCAGTACCATATTGGGATGGTAGGTTACTTAACTTATAAAATGTAAGTAGTAAATTTCAGTAAATTATTCTATAAATTATATCAAATTATCATATTATTATTAATACTATCAAATTATTATATTCAGTAAATTATAAAATGTAAGTAGTAAAGGACATTTTTCAGTTGTAAATTATAAATTATAAAATGTAAGTAGTAAAACAAAAACAAACAGTGGTCTTATTTAATATAAAGAAGAAACAATAAAAATCAAAATATACAGAAACAATAAAAATTAAAATATAAAATCGACTTCTATACGACAAAATTATAAATTAAAAGTTAAAAGGATTGTAGCCAGTTCCATATGTTTTTTTTGTATTCAATAATATTAGTTGTTTTATATTGTGTTGGAAGTGAATTGTATAGTTTAATAGCCTGGTATCTGTAGTGTTTTTGTCCAAAGGATGTGTTTGTTTTTGGTATTTGTAGTTGGTGTGCATGTCTTGTTCTAGTATTGCGAGAATTTTTTGAAGTGTTAAATGTGTGTAAGTTCTTGTAAAGGAAAGTTGGTATTTTAGTAGGGGAGGAAATAACGCTAAATGGGTAGTTACTCGAGCGTTGTGGAGACCTATTGGATTGCAAAGATTAGATGCTAAAAAGAAAAAAAGTTTATGTGATGTATGCCATTTCAGTGGTGGGGGGAGCGAGTATAAATTTTCAAAAATGTAAAAAAAAATCGTCACAATGACTTACTCGAGCGCGTCAGATATTAATAGCGTATATGCCCTACGTGTTTCTGGTAATGGAGAGATATTAATCTGACGAGTTGAGTGGTGGGGTGGCCGTATGAAGAGGTACAAAATTGAAAAAAAATGGATTTATTCGAGCGTGTCAGATTAAGGTAATGTGAGTTAATTACATGCAGAAAAGTTTAGATTTCAATAATCTGACGATTTGGACGTAACCTAAACTCGTGGCAGATTTTTGAAAATGTAAAAAAAAATCGTGACCTTGACATACTCGAGCGCGTCAGATTTTTATACAGACGGTTCAGTTTGATGTCCTTGTTGTGCTGACCTATAATCTGACAATTATGTGGAGGGATTTTCTTAATCTGACAGTTTTAAGTTTTTTATTTTATTTTTAATTACTGAATAGAATTACAATGAACAAAAAATAATACATACCTATTATAATGATAAAAAGAAAATCGCTTAATTAAACTTCTTAAAAATTCACTTATTAAATTTCTTTACACAATGAATAAACCAAAGCGTTGTACACGAACGCGCGGCCTTAGGGCCTCCGGCTCTGCCACAGAATATAAAACAAGCAAGCGCCTATCAACGTACGACTCAACCATAGACATGAATTTTACTAGACCTGCCCTAAGTGATAAAAGCGGTCTGCCTATATATATAAAGAGGAAAGATTTGATTGTTTGTTTGTTTGCATTGAATAGGCTCCGAAACTACTGAACCGATTTGAAAAATTCTTTCATTGTTAGGAAGCTACACTATCCCCGTGTGACATAGGCTAAATTATATTTTCAAAAAAATTAGGGATCCTTACTAAAACTCCAAAAATGTAACACAAGGTGTTAAAAATTTAAATTAAATATTATTTACATCGCGTGCGCTGCGAAAACTGTTGATGATAGAATAAAATAATGTAGTACGATTTTGTAGAACACATCATTATTTACAAAAAAGGTCGCGACAGCATATGTCTAACTATTATAGTTATGCCACGATAAGTGTTCTTTTATTTAAAAAATTTAATTAAAATATCACCGCTTGAAAGGGCTCTTTATTTGTATCTTGGTTTTAATCCTTATCAAAATAAATTACTTTATATTCAAGACGGCTTCAATACCTTTATTTAACTTTTTGAATTATTCAATTCGGATATTTCATTCGAAAGATATTTAGAGTTTAAAAATTTTAGTATTAGAAAAAAGTTGCGTGGTCACGGTCACCCCGCTCGGCTACGGGCCGGGCGGGAGAGGAGTCAAGAAATGAAGTGCCGCGCGGCCAGGCGGGTATAACACCGATCCAAAAAGTCAACCGAATCTTTGGTGATATCATAAGTCACCTTCGATTTGTTTATGGTCCCCGGATACGGTACGGTACGGTACAGTACGATACAGTGCGGCTATGGTACCCGGCTAGAACTGAATATTTGGAACGCGGAAGGGGGTTGGCGGGACGGGGGAGCGGGAGAGCGGTGGCGGGGAAGGTGGAAGTGGAATGCTGGAGGGGAACGCACGGGAATGGACATGCAAGGAGAAACATTTCATTTCTTTGAATATGGCATTGCAACATTGACAAGGGCTATATTATATTTTCAAAAAATTAGGTCTCCTTACTAAAACTCCAATAATGTTACCCAAGGTGTAAAAAAAATAACTAAAATATTATTTACATCGCGTGCGCTGCGAAAACTATTGATGATAGAATTAAATATTGTACTACGACTTTGCAGAACACATCATTATTTACAATAAGTGTCGCGACAGCATATGTCTAACTATTATAGTTATGCCACAATAAGTCTTATTTTATTTTTAAAATTTAATTAAGGCTCAGTTCCCGGCCCCAAAGAGAAGAAGATGGAGAGATATGAAATTACGAATGTTAGAAGAGCGCGCTAACATTTACAGCGATAAAATTGATGCAAAAATCATGAAAATCTTTAATAAAACACTACTCGTTAAAAATAGACCAAAAATCTCGCGATAATTGTCTTTAATTTTATTTAAAGAAATGCTGTGAATTTTTCAATACATATAACTTGTAAAATAACCGAAACAAACGTGTTTATAATCATTTTTGGAGCATACTTTGCGATTTTTTTCTATCGAGGGAATTTTATATAATTTGCGTTTCGGCGCGATAAATGTCTAGATATTATCTTCAAGAATAACATATATTTTTTTAAGAACTTAAAAACTTCAAATGTTTAAGGGAGGTTTGCAAGAAATCTGTTGAAATTCGAAGAACCGCCTCGTAAAATGTCGCTGCTTGAGTCGTAGTAATTTTTCAAATCGGTCCAGTAGTTTCGGAGCCTATTCAATGCAAACAAACAAACAATCAAATCTTTCCTCTTTAAATATAGGCAGACCACTTTTATCACTTAGGGCAGGTCTAGTAATATTCCTATGTCTATGGAGTCGAGAGTTAGTAGGCAGTTCTCAGCGCCGTCAGCCGCTGTACGCTCCACATTCAGTGATGATTTTAGCTTCTTCGGCATGTTGAAATCGTCAGATTATATTATTTCTGTGATCCTTACATTATTTCCTTCGAAATAAAAAAAAAATTAACCGCGCTCGAGTAAATCCACGTGACGTTTTTTTTTTGCAACTTTGTGACTCGCTAATTTTCTTACGTCACGTTCAAATCGTCAGATTATTGAAATGTAAACTTTTCTGCATGTAATTAACTCACAATACCTTAATCTGACACGCTCGAGTAACTACAGGTATCGATTTTTTTTTACTAATCTGATCGGTTGCCCTAGCCGCACCCACCAATATTATTGGTTCATAAATGGTGGTAGTCCATAGCAGGGTCGGGAGGTATCTCCCCTTAGTTAATCTGACGCGCTTGAGTAAATCCCAAAATCACTGCTCCGCCTCCCCTACTATTTGTTTTGAATATAATTTTTTAATTTTCAGCACTGGGAATTTTTCGAACTGGGAATGATTGAATGGGTGTTAGTATTGGTAATTTAAGTATTACTTTTATTAGGGTTTTCTGAGCTTTAAAACAGTGTATTAATGTATTTTTTACTGGCACAGCCCCAGGCAATAATGCCGTATTCCATTATGGATTGTGCTAGTGCGAGGTATGTATTTTTTATATCATATATGTTTAGAATATTTCTCACGTTTTTAAAGAAGTAAATCAACTTCTTTATTTTTCCTATTACTGAATCTATATATCTATCCCATTTTATATAACGGTTAAAGTATATGCCAAGATACTAACGGCCTTACTAAAAAACCCCGTGAAAAATTTATTCAATTGACAAACGGCCGCGGATGTGAAAACATTACTAATTAAAAAAATTGTTCTTGGAAAAAATACATGCCGTTTACACAGCCTGGGGGCTAGTTTATCTCTGTTTTAGGGATGATGTCTGAACGAAATTTGGAATTTTCCAAAGTATTTTGAATGTTCTATATATTTCTTATTTTTGAAGGTGCCGTAAAAACAAACACCATTTTTAAAAACTAGATAAAATTACCTTTTAGATTTGTGTATTTGAAATACCCTTTAGTTTTAAAAAACTGCCATATTTTAAGATTTAAACACGGAAAAAAATGTTAAATAATTTCTTACCAAAACATTTTTGATGAAAGTGTACAGAAATATTTAAAAAATTTTAATTTAAAAAATACAGACCTTTTATATAATGAATTTGAATTGAAACTGTCACCTCACTTTTTCCTCGTGCTTACAATAAAAAAATTTCAAAGTTTTTTTTAATGCCAAAAAAATAACCTTAAAAATATCTCTGACATTTCAACACATTTCTTGCACCACTAAAGATGTTAATTTCTTTGATAAGTTTACCAACACGTGTATTTGATATTAATATTTCAAAAAAACTTTTAAGAAATTCTCATAAAATAAAGATTTAAAAACGTAAATATGAACTTTTATGTAACCCAAAACAATATTTTAACAGTTCAACTTTTAAGTACTGTTTATTGGGCAATAACTTGCTATACCGGCAGCTGTGTCATGGGTTTTATTCTACATTAATGCCATCCAGAACTTTGCAGTTATACTGCGCGCCAATACTCGGTTCACGAGTAATGTTCGAGATGGGGAGAGCATGAAGACTGTCTCCAGAGCATGGGCACAAAGGACTACAGGTCGTACTGATAGTAGTGAAATGAAAGAGGATAGCTTTTGCATAGTATATATAAATCATGGAATATATTTAGGTTAACATGATACATTTAATGAGTCAGCACTTACCCCCAGGGATCAAGAATTGGTTTTTAATTCTGTCTGATCTGACTAACCACTGAATAACACTGAATAACGGTGAGAGAGCAAGGAGCATCTATCCGGCTGGCGGGGATCTGTCCCTGACAGACCCAGCTGGCTTCATCAGGGCTTTGGTCCGAGAGTATCGTTCCAGGAGACGGGTCCAGCGTCTCCGGCAAGGTGACTGATAAGCGTTTATGGAGCGAAACGGGTCCAGCGTTTATGGAGCGAATCCATCAATGGCTATTGTGGAGCTGATCGGGCAGATCACTTGAGCGGGTGCAGTCCCGGCCTGTGATTTTATTTACGTTTCTCAATTATAAAAATATGGCTTGTGCAGCGCCACTTGAAGTTTACGCTTCATTAACGGAATCCGCGGAATACCGTTCAGCGCGGGATCGCGTCAATAATCATCCGTAAATCACTTGTGATTTTAACGAACAAGCACTGTGTTTATTTAACGGAACTTCCACACCCGACTTGGTTTTTGTAAAATAAATCGAATAACAACCCGCGTCATTGAATGAATAATGTTGAACACATTTATGTCACGATTACCCGTCCGGGGTACAATAATTTAAAATCTGATTGACGGTGCTACTATTTCACGGCCGCCCAGGTTCGTGAAGCAGTTCCAGCGTGAAGCAGGAAACGGAAAAACAACCATCGACTCTCGGCGGTCTATGTGTTGCCAGCCCGTGCTCTTCATAATCTTAATCAAAATTACTACTAACAATGGTACTTGTTCTGAAGAGGTGTTTAAAATAATACGACTTAACACCGCTTCATAACATTACCCCCTGCGCCACACAAATGTTTGTCCCCAAACATGAATACAACCCTGAAAAAAAAACTACAACTGCAATAACTAAGCTTGAAAAGATCCTCTGGGTTTCTAAAAACAAAACATTCAACCATTATATATGAGCATCATAATTTGTAAGATAAATAAGGAATAAGACAAAATCTACGATTTAGATAACAAAACTTATGATGAATGGGTGTGCCGCAGCTCCAATCGCACCCATCAAGCATGCAGCTGGATGGTTGAGCCTGCGATTCAGCCATTCTAGAACTTAAAGATAACTTAAGATTAATGTAGCTTAATTACAAATTTGAGAAGATATTACGTGAACCGAGTCTGCAAGCACCCACAGTATCGGAAATCGGAATACCGGGTGATGATAAATTGACTATTGTCGAAGACTGCCGTTAGCGTTACATCTGTGACGGAAAATATTCTTAAACAAAAATTGTAGGTAACCCTGTAGGTATAGAAAAAAATATTATTCTCCTTCTCGACACATTTAAACACTTAAGCGTTAAAGCTTCACTGACCCTTTAATAGGGTGATTAGGCCAATCAGGCAACACTTTTTTAGGGATGTAAGCCAACCCTCACTTGTCACTGAGTCTACTTCTCCATTGGAGATAAAAACACACTTCGAAGAAATTCTATCTACTCTACCTGACCTGGTTATTGGGTAAGTTTTTTGAAGAGAATTTATACAATAAGACAAAATAATCATCCTTGGAAAGCATTATTTCGTAATAGTAGAAAAAACTTTTAACCTTTACACGCACGCAGGTGTGTAAGGTGGTTTAATCCAGTGGAACTGTCAACAACCAATCTTATAGATGTGGTGCAATTAGTAATAGTATAAATCCATTGTTTTAAATGGTGCAATTGGTAGAAAATTGTATACATCCATTGTTGTAAATGGTGCAATTGGTAGTAAATTGTATACATCCATTGTTGTAAATGGTGCAATTGGTAGAAAATTTATTATTATACTAATTTATAGATAAAATCTATTTTAACTTAACATAACTAAAGTTATAGAAGGAACTTAAGGAAAAGACTTATGCTGAACCAGCTCTTATAATTGTATCATTAATTACTATGAAATTATTAAACAAAATATCAAGGGTACTAACATAAGTATACCATTTCCAAACATGACAATATAATTATATTAAAGTAAACAAAAATATGTTTGGTAAAATGCAATTCTTAATATTAAAAAAATAAAATGCTTAGAAAACAAAGATGTACTGGACCGGTACATCTTCACTTTCTAAGTAACGGGCGAACGTATAACATATGCACATAAGTATATAGTAAGAAACCTAGAATATACGGGGACAGTGGGAAAGTATCACCGTGCATTCCAAGCTTTGGGCAGTTTATATAAACCATGCTACCTAACCTTCACTTGTTTAGTCAAAGCCATATTTTTCGTAGTTTTATTTAAATTACTGACTTATAAGCTTATCTGAACAACATCATTGTCGTGTAACTAACTCGAGTAAGATACTAGAGTGTGACACTAAATTTATCATGTTTCTTTCTATTATTTACCGATTTATATTAACACTTTTAAGAAATTTCTATCTTTTCTAAAAGAAAATTAACTAGGACAGGACTAAGGACTGTCATAATGCTGGGTCGCTCCAACTCGGGTGATCAAGCCGCTTTGTGCTCCCGTGCATTGAAAAATATATGAAATATTTATTAATTGAGAGTACTTGGTAGGGTGGCCAGACCCACCAAAGCACTATCAGAAATATACTAATCCGGTATATTTTCTGACTTGATGATGTCTTTCACGTGAAAGTCACCAGTTTCTTTACCTTTAAGGTCTGCTAATGTATAGATTAAATCTGATTTTTTCTTCACAACCATATTTTGCACTTTTTGTGCGAAGTAATTCAGTGCCCACTTTTTAGTACTGCCTCCAAAAATGCACTCAGTAAATTAGACAAAATTCAATCGAAGTCATTGCGAATAATAACTGGAGCGATGCAGTCGTCGCCCATCAATTCCCTTCAAGTGAAATGTTCTGATCCCCCACTTTATTTAAGGCGACAACTGTTTGCTGACAAATTTGTTCTTAAATGTTTAAATTCTAAATGTCATCAGGTTATTCCCAGAGTTTCGTTGTTCAAAGACTCGACACATTCATCTACAATCAGAGCTCAAACTAAACCTCTTCCTGCCATCTGTAAAAATTTTCGCTCTCTCAGAGCTTCAAATTATCCAAAATGATCTTCTTCCACTATACAAATTAAAATATAGTCACGTCACCCTATCCCCAACAATTTTGGAAGGGATCGGCATCCTTAAAAGTCATTCCAATCTCCCAGCCCGTACTGTTAATAATATTTTCAATGACATTATTTCTTCTAAATGGCCCAACTCTTCTCTTTTATTTACTGATGGCTCCAAATCTCCTGACTCTCCTAACTGTGGTATAGGTATTAACGTTTACCACAATAATTCTAATGATAGAATATTTTATTCAATTTCAAACCAATTTTCAATATTCTCTGCTGAGTGCATTGCAATAATTGAAGCACTCAAATATATAATCAAAAATAATTGTGAACATTCCCTTGTTCTCTCTGACTCTCTCAGTTCCCTCCAAAAACTTAAATCCTGTCCTCTTCTTCATCCTGATGATCACTTTGTATGCCTCATTAGAGTGCTGATAGCCTCCATTCAAAGCTCTGGAAAAACCGTAATTCTTGTTTGGATCCCTGGACACATTGGCATAGTGGGTAACGATATTGCAGATTCTTTGGCAAAACAAGGAGCGTCCAACCCTATTGTTACCCTCGTAAACCATATTTCCCTATCTGATATTTTTTCCATCATCAAAGATAGATCCCGCAATGTTTGGACAGAGTATTGGAACATTGCCAGTCAATCCAAGGGAGCTCGCTACGCCTCAATACAAAGGACTATCCCATCAAAACCGTGGTTTCAAAAATTTCCCCATTTTTCCAAAAAAGAAATTTCCTCACTTATTCGAATGAGAATCGGTCATTGTTATGTTTCTTCTCACCTTTTTAAAATTCACATCCTTGACTCCCCAGTTTGTACGTTCTGTGGTCTAGATGTGGGCTCTTTAGATCACATATTTTTTGGTTGTCCCTCTCTAAATAAATATCCTCTCTTCTATCAAGCATTATCTAAAATTGCCTCCCCTTCATTCAACATTTCATCTCTTCTAAGTCTGAACTCGACTCCAATCTTCCATATAATTCTGAAATTTGTACATTTAAATAAAATTAATATATAAATTCACCTTTCCCTTTCTCTGTAATTTTAAATGATGGCCTAGAACACCCTTGAAGGGTGAAAGCCAGAAATAATTTAAAAATTCAGTGCATTCGACTGAACGAAATTTCTACGCCAAACTCTTTCCCCGACTTGAAAACTAACATGTTTCCTCCGCAAGTTATAATGGTTTGCTCCTTTTTGGTAAGCTTTTAGTAAAGCATCTGAGACTTGCTCATAAACAGATGACAGTTCTTCTAATTTTTGTGCGTAGTTTCTCTGACTAGTACAATTTTGTGAATTAGATTCCGTATCAGCTATAGGGTTACGATGCAAATCACCGTCTAATATTTGCTCTCGACCATGAATTAGGAAATAAGGAGTAAAACCCGTAGCGCAATTTACGGAATTGTTCATAGCTGATTGTATTTGTGGTAAGAATTTTGACCAATTACGGTGGTCTGATTCAACTAATATCGATAGTGCGGTGCCCAAGGTTTGGTTGTACCTCTCTACAACATTATTTTGAGGGGTATACAAAGAGTTATAAAACGGTGGTGGTATATTATAATTACTTAATAAGTCCTTAAATTCTTTGGATACAAACTGACGGCCATTATCACAAACAATGGTGCGCGGTACGCCATGTACAAGAAAGATACTTTCTTCTAAATTCTTAACAATGCTTCGCGCGGTACCTTTTCGCAGCGGAAACAGCCAGGTAAACTTTGAAAAAACATCGACACAGGATAAAATAACGATACAACCAGAGTAACTTCTCGGTAATGGACCTACCAAATCCAACGATAACATCTGCATCGGACGTGTAACTTTTTTAGGGTGTGATGAAATACCGTTAGGTGAGGCCGTACTGATTTTATGTGCCTTACAAACCATACAGCGATTTACAAATTGTTTAATGTATCTGTACATATTTGGCCAATAATACCGTAACTGTGCTTTTTTAAAAGTTTTAAAAACACCGGGGTGACAAGATCGAGAAGACTCGTGAACACTACTTAAAATTTCAGATCTTTTTTCTTGAGGAATTACTTTTTTCCACGCAGTGTCTTCACACAGTGCTAAACGAGTCTTTGTATGACGAAATAGTTCATTTTCCCGAATTTGGAAGTTCTGAAAACGTTGTGGAAATTCTTGACAACCCTTCCAAATATTTTGATACCATTCGTCTTGAATATTTCCTGAATCTATAATGGATATTTCGGCAAGATCCATTCCCGAAAGGACATCTGGGACTATATGCTGAGTACCTTTACGATGGATCACATCAAAAGAGAATTGAGATAGGCGTGAACTCCAACGTGCGAGACGACCGCTGGGGTTGGACAGAGAACCTAACCATTTTAGACTTGAGTGGTCGGTTACAACTGTAAAATGAGTTCCTTCAATGTATGGTCTAAAATGTGTAACGGAGTCTAGTACGGCTAAAAGTTCACGCTCAGTTATTCCATAATTACGTTCGTGAACGTTTAAGCATCTCGAAAAATAAGCAATAGGGTGCTCCTGTCCATCTATAGTTTGAATTAATACCCCCCCAATGCCTACGGAGCTTGTGTCACAGTGTATAGCGAAGGGTTTCGAAAAATCTGGACAACTTAAAACTGGGGCAGAAGTAAGTGCTTGCTTTAGTGCAATAAATGCGGATTCAGCTTCCGGTGACCATTTAAAATTACTTATTCCCTTTTTTGAACCAGTAATACTTGTTAAAGGAGCTGCAATGCTTGAAAATCCCTTGATAAACCGTCTGAAGTAACCGCACAGGCCAACAAATGCCCGAATTTGTTTAGCATTTTTCGGTACAGGAAAATCCTTAATACTGTCAATCTTACTTGGATCAGTACGAAGTCCCTGGGAATCTACCATATAACCTAAGTATTTAAGCTCGGCTTTACAAAATTCCGACTTTTTTAAGTTAATGGTGAGACCCGCGTCTCGTAGACGTTCATACACCCGATTTAACAAGTTTAAATGTGATTTCAAGTCTTCCGATACTAATATAAGGTCATCTAAATAGCAAAAAACATTATCATCGAAATCGGGTCCAAACAATGCATCCGCTAGTCTTTGTAATTCGCTAGGAGCATTTTTCAGGCCAAACGGCATGCGAGTGAACTCAAAGAGGCCTCGGCCAGGAACAACAAATGCTGTCTTTTCACATGATTTTTTGTTTAAGGCTATCTGCCAAAATGCCTTGGATAGGTCAATTGAGGAAACATATCTGGCACCGCCAAGTTTATTTAGGATACGCGAAATATAAGGGAGAGGATAACTATCACGTACCGTGACGTTATTAACTTTTCGCGAATCAAGACAAAATCTAGCTGTTCCGTCTTTTTTTGTTACAATTATTACTGGACTGGACCATGGTGAACGAGAAGGACGAATAACCCCTAATTTTAGCATCTCATCAACTTCTGTTTCTAATTGTTTCTGCCGTGCAAGTGAAAGAGGGTAATACCGCTGTTGGACGGGTGGGCCTGTTGTAATTATTTTGTTTAACTAAGTGTGTTAGACCTAACCCCTTCTTTTCAAAAGAAATTGACTCAAATTTTTTAACTATTTTAGAGAGTTCCCTATTCTCTTCAATAGTTAGGGATGAGGCTGGCCGAATAGCCCGCAACCCACTAATATTTCCTTCCGAAACAGGAAGAGTAACTTTCGAAAACAGTTCCGGTGCGATGTGGAACTCCTTCCAAAAGTTAACTCCTAGAATAATTGAAGGCGACAATGTTGGGATGACGTAGAAAAGAATTTCCTTTGTGGATGATTTATACGTGACCGGCAATGACATTGTCCCTAGGACTGGTTGGTTTGAACCGTCCGCTGTAGAAACACTAAACTTAACTTTAACTAACTTAATACCTAATTCCTTAAAATTTTTTTAACTATTGCCTCCTAGACATGACAATGAAGCGCCGCTGTCTAGCAGTCCGCTGTAAAAATTATTTATAATATGTACATAAGTATAAGGACGGTTTTCATTTTCAATAGCCATCTCCCGTAGCAACGGGCCCACTGTTCCGGTTGACGGGGATGAAAGAAATTTATCATCTATTCGGAGCCAACTCTCCCACTCGCTTTTCCTCTGCGCCAAGGACGGCATGTAGCAAGAGAGACTCCGACCTAGTTTTTTGACCTATTATGAGCTTTGTCATTGATAGCTCCCACTTTAGGATTGTTTGACCTTGAGTTTTTCTTCCTGCAATCTTCTATAACGTGTCCCGATAGTTTACAATATGAACAGAATGGTTTATTGTAAAACGTTCTAGAATTTTCGTGTCCAGTTTTTGTATACGTGTTAGAAGTAGAAGAAGACGGTTTATTGTATTTATAATTATTATCCTTGTTTCCAAGACTAACTTTAGTATAGTTGTTGGAATAATTGTTGTTATTTGGTTTTCTGTACTGATTCTGGCTATAACCTTGGTGTCTATGAATATTATTATTAAAATTATGTGTTTGTTTAGCAGTACTATCAAATTTCTCCGATTTATTAGTGAAAGGTAAGTCTGCTTTTGGTTGAGAAACGTTGAAAGATACGAAATTATCCGACAGTGATGCATAAGATTCCAAGTTGCCTGCATGAGTAGTCAATTGATCGAATGTTGATATATCTCTAGAGACTAGTAAATTTGAATACATAGGCAATAAAGCTTTTTTTGCCAACCGCAAAAGTTCTATTTCCGGTAGTTTAGCTTCAAGCATATTATTTAATGACTTCATTCTGAGAGTGAATTCTAGTACTGACATACCTTTAGGTTGTGTTATGTTAAATAGTTTTACCTTAAGATCTGTTTGAAGGTCGTTTGCTTCGAATTGTCTTATCAAAAGTTTTGAAAGATCGTCCCATTTCAAATCCTGGGTGTAAATAGACCTAAACCACAAGAGTGGTAATCCATCTAAAAGATCAGGAAAAACGCGTACAAGATGATCCTTGTTAAAATTTTTGGTCCTGCATTTCTCCTCAATTAATAGTAAGAATTCCCTTACACTACTTTTTCCGTCATATTTCAATTTCCAACCGTCTATGTTGTTTGAGTGTGAATCTCTATAAATAATCTTCGTTTGTTTAATGACATGGGCTTTCTTAATGTTTGTGTCGTCTAATTCAGAATCCGATGATTCAGAATCCATTTCACTTATAGCAGGCATTTTAATCTCCTTATTATAAGCGCGCGCCTGTAAACGTAGCTCGTGAGAAGTCGATGATGGATCAATATTCCTGTCTTTAAGTTCTTTAATGAGAACCTCCTTCGAAGCCCCATTGATATTTGGTATTGGTGTAGACATGATGACGTTTTATTAATGTTCAGATAGAAAGAAAGAAGCAAAAGAAAAAACAAATTTTGTAAAAAAAAAATTTAAGTATTTAATTATTTGCTTATAAAACAAAAGAAACTCTTCATCGACGGCTGTAGTATCATTAGTCGTAATAATAGCTCAACTTCTATTGTATAATTGAGAAAAACAAAAATGTTAAAAAAAATGCTCCACCCTAATGAGAATTGCGAAAAATGGCCCATCCTACTATATAGTGAAGGTTATTAAACGTCGGCCTAATGGAAGTGTCAATCAAAGATATCATTTAATTTGGAGCGAAAAATGACGTAGGTATATTAATAATATTGAGTGTTTGTTGACTTACGGGTAATTAAAACGTATATCGATTGTAATGTGAACTTACAATTTGTATTGTAGAACGCCGACATAAAGGTTTTTTAATATTAAGTATATTAGCGTTAAAACCTTATAATATTATAAAACGCAAATATGCCTTGACCAAACAATAAAATAACATGGAAATAATTATGAATTAGACAGTTTGACATAACCTCCTATATAATCATCTTGTTTACCAATTAGTGTTGACATAAAATCTGACAGCTACAAAAGCATAGATAAATCATAGATTTCACGAAAGATGAAAGTTTATGCAAGATTTTACCACAGAATAACGCAAATTATGAATTGTCGTTACAAGAATACTGAGTATATTTGAGGTATGAAACAATATTCAAATCACTAGACATATGTGATACAATATTATGTCAATTAATCATGAAACATTTCACCAAAATCAGTACAACATGCAATCACCACGAGCCAAAACACATTGAGGCGTCAATTGCTATACCGGCAGCTGTGTCATGGGTTTTATTCTACATTAATGCCATCCAGAACTTTGCAGTTATACTGCGCGCCAATACTCGGTTCACGAGTAATGTTCGAGATGGGGAGAGCATGAAGACTGTCTCCAGAGCATGGGCACAAAGGACTACAGGTCATACTGATAGTAGTGAAATGAAAGAGGATAGCTTTTGCATAGTATAAATCATGGAATATATTTAGGTTAACATGATACATTTAATGAGTCAGCACTTACCCCCAGGGATCAAGAATTGGTTTTTAATTCTATCTAATCTGACTAACCACTGAATAACACTGAATAACGGTGAGAGAGCAAGGAGCATCTATCCGGCTGGCGGGGATCTGTCCCTGACAGACCCAGCTGGCTTCATCAGGGCTTTGGTCCGAGAGTATCGTTCCAGGAGACGGGTCCAGCGTCTCCGGCAAGGTGACTGATAAGCGTTTATGGAGCGAAACGGGTCCAGCGTTTATGGAGCGAATCCATCAATGGCTATTGTGGAGCTTATCGGGCAGATCACTTGAGCGGGTGCAGTCCCGGCGTGTGATTTTATTTACGTTTCTCAATTATAAAAATATGGCTTGTGCAGCGCCACTTGAAGTTTACGCTTCATTAACGGAATCCGCGGAATACCGTTCAGCGCGGGATCGCGTCAATAATCATCCGTAAATCACTTGTGATTTTAACGAACAAGCACTGTGTTTATTTAACGGAACTTCCACACCCGACTTGGTTTTTGTAAAATAAATCGAATAACAACCCGCGTCATTGAATGAATAATGTTGAACACATTTATGTCACGATTACCCGTCCGGGGTACAATAATTTAAAATCTGATTGACGGTGCTACTATTTCACGGCCGCCCAGGTTCGTGAAGCAGTTCCAGCGTGAAGCAGGAAACGGAAAAACAACGTGCTCTTCATAATCTTAATCAAAATTACTACTAACAATGGTACTTGTTCTGAAGAGGTGTTTAAAATAATACGACTTAACACCGCTTCATAACAAACTTGATAAAACTGATGTAAAACCACACAAATAACACGGCAAATATATTAATTACATGAATAGAAGAGTGAATTGGTCACTATAATAGAAATCATTCAGTAAAATCTCAATATTTACTAAAAACATTCCCGTCATACATGAAAACCAACTATGCGGCAAGGCGGTAGAAAATGTGACGGTTGCCATCTAGCGGCCATGAATGAAAACAACAATTTAGTATGGACATTACGCAAAATTGCACTTTTGCCAGATTTTAAAACCTGTTTTTGCGTGAAATTCTTTATTGGTAGAATTTCGTGTTTTAGTGTAAATTTGTTGTATCCATGGTGCTGCAAAAACACAGGTAATCGGTCGTGCTGTGGTTTTTTTTAGTAAGTCCGTTAATGTTTTCCGTTTGTGTAATTGGGGGACAATTGCATAGGGTGTGTGTTGATTGACAAGAATGTATTTTAAGATGGATGTTATTGGAGGGTTGGCCTCTTGAGTTTATGCTGAAAGTTATGAATTTCCTTTTATCTATATTTAAAGTTAATAAGTTAGAGTCGGGCCATTTTTTAGTAATATTTAAACCAAATTCTGCTTTTGTGATTAGTGTTTTCCAGTCATTTGCCTTAAAGAGTAACACAGTATCATCAGCGAAACTTATAATTTCCCCGTCTATTTGAAGGTGACACAGGTCATTAATATATAACCACTGGAGCGATTTAGGTCCAAATTTGGACCGTTTTTATTTATCAGCGTTTGATATCGTTTCAAAATTGGACCACATTTAACAAACCTACAAATATGAGATAAACGATGAAATTTAGGTAGATTCATTAGCTTTACACCGCAGTAAGCAGTTTATATGTTTCCTTATTAATATTTTGAGGAATGATATTAATTAAATCGAATGGCCAAATCAAAAACTGAACCCCGATCGCTCCAGTGGATAATAGGAATAGGATTGGACCAAGCATGCTGCCTTGGGGTACTCCGTAGGATACTTGTTCCTTGACACTACATGTGTTTTCTATTTAGGTATACTGTGTGCGATTTCCCATATAGCTTTCGATTAATTTGAGTTCTGTTCCCTTGATTCCGATGTTTTTAAGTTCATTGAATAGGTTTTGATGGTGAATTGTGTCAAACACTTTAGCCAGATCTAGGAATATTCCAATGCATACTTTGTATGACGACTTCTGGCTGGGAAAGTTCGGAACTATTAATATGTTTTATGTCTTCATACGTTTTTAGATAAGATAAATCATTTGAAAATGCATATTTTATGAAGCACGGGTCCAAAAATTATGCCTGTGCTACTTAAGTATTCTCATCTATCAAATGAAACCTGCTTTCCAGTCGTTCATTCAAAACAACTTCCATCTGTAGAGCGCCTAGATGTGAAAGATCCATTAGTTCCATCATCATGTTTTCGACATGATTTTTCATTGCTGTGACAAATAGGATAGTTTTTGATATACTTATATGCTTTTCTGCACAAATGGCCGTAGATACTTTGTCAAAAATCTTCAAAACCTGTACACATTTTCCTATTACCTCCCATTCAATAGATGTTATAGTATTGTATTGGGGCATCTGAACTGCTAAAACCGATACCACTGCATTCTTGCAGTGGTATCGTGGAATTTCACCTCATTGGACAATCCTGTTTTAATTTTAAGAGCGGCAACACTTTTCGTTCTTGTGCAGCGTGTAATTTTGCTTGTGCGTGCGAACTTTTCTTGAAATATTTGACTGCGATCTTGACTTTATCAAGAATGCATTTAATCTTTTGTAAAAAACACAAACTTATCGTGTACTTTTTTCAATGGCCCTTTACAACAATAAGCTCATTTTTCTTTGAAAATCAATTGCTGTAAAATGTTAGTACAATTGTCAACAACAACGCCAGCTATAAAAACAACCATCCGCACGCGAGTGCCGGCAGGAAACTGATGTTTGTGCAGACATACTTCTCTTGGCTCCGGCCGGAGCCGCCGGCACCCAGTTCATGACGCCGAATGGCTCCGACCGGAGTCTCCGGCAGCGAACCTGTTAAAGCGTTATGGATGGCACTAACTTGAAAACGGATTGCTTTAACACTGCTTATTCTTGCTTCCCAACGTGTGTCACTGAGCTTTTTTATAGTAATAATCCCAAGCGATCGGTTAGAATTTTCCATCAATGAACAGAAGCTGAAAACAATGTGTAGTCTGAAGTACCCCAAACAAAGTGACTGATTTTACGGATGACTTAGCGGCATCGCATAGTACAAGATTGTAGCTATGACAGCCACAAGGTACATAAACAACTAAGGGATTTATGTCCAGAATCCTTCTTTGAACCCCAATATTTTTCCCTTTCATATTCGCCCCGTTGTCATAACCCTGACCCCTACAGTCGTTCAAAATTCCAGTCCGTGTTTATTTAAAACATCAATAATAATAACTTTCAGTTTTTCACCAGTCGACTCATTTACAGGTATAAATTCTATGAAATGCTCTTTTACTGATATTTTTTCGTCATCTTATGATAAATCAATAAATCGTATTGTCAGTGAAAGTTGTTCCACAAGACTAATGTCCGGAGTACAGTCAGCTATAATAGAATAATATTTTGATTTCTTTGCGCGAGATATAATAATAATAATAGTATTTTATTCCAGAATGTATGCAGGGGTAGTGCAATGCAATACAATCCATCTTTTGAAAAAAAAAAACAAAATAAATTAGACAAATAATGTTGGAGTTTTACCTACCATTAAAACTCTTATTATGTTGTCTTGCTCATCCAGAATATATATATAATGTGAGATATCGCGCTTATTTCTCGCTAGCGCCAGTCGTATCTGTTGCTATATCTTGAATTTCCCGCCTTCCTTTTGTAGCTCCCTTCAGTTGTATAATTGTCACCTTGCAGTTGGCGTCTCAGTTCCTTCAATTTGGACTCACCAAGCAGAGCTTGAATATATATTCTGGATGAGCAAGACAACATAATAAGAGTTTTAATGGTAGGTAAAACTCCAACATTATGTGTGTCGTTGCTCATCCAGAATATATATATAATGTGAGAAGTGTTTGTTATCGCTTGGTGACAATTCTAAAGCCAAAATTGTGACTATTACTGTATTGCTTGAAATAACTTGGTCAAAGACTGAGAGTGAATGGGTGGATTCAGCACCTCAACATTGAGACCTCTGATCTGCTTTCTATAATATTTCTTGAAAGTGTTTTCTGAACGCCAGTTTCCTCTTTCCAAAATGGTGTCTATAGGACACTCTTCCAGCCAACTCCTTGAGGCTACTGCTGATCTCAAACTCCCAGGGGAGGCATCAATCCCAGCGTCCTTCAAAATTGTTTTAATCCATCCACCAATAACAGTTCTCGAGGCTGGCCTGGCAGGCCCCAATGTGGAAATAAACAGACATTCAACACCAGCTTCGTGTCTCCTGTTCTCACCCAAAGACATAAGCTTTCTCAACCAAAATATAGGATCTATATTACAATCCTCTGCTTTGCAAAGTTTCCAACCAGACTGTCTATGTGTAGAGGTGTCTGTTTTAGAACCAAAAATTGGCCATAATATAATGTGATCATCATTGTCCACAAGATTATCAGGAGATGTATGTAGTAAAGTCAGATCATGTACTCGTCTTCCTGATGCCAGAAGTAAAATCACAGAACATCTACGAGATGCTTCGAAAAGGGTCAGGTCCTTTGGAGGATTTTTACAAAGCCAAGATACCAAGTATCCTGGATCCCAAGTAAATGCTCTAGGCTTCTTATTTGCAGAATTTCCTATACCTCTCATCACTCGCTTGACCAAGGGATGATTACTTATCCTCAAATCGCCGTTGGGGTCACACAAAACCGACACTGCAGACTTGTGAAGTGCTATAGTACTGGGAGCCAAGCCTTTCTTCACCCTTAAGTATGCCAAAAACCGTGCCAGCTGAGATCCCGAAGGGTTATTAGGATGCGTATTATTAATGGAGCACCATTCCTTCCAGCTCTTCCATGCCATGTGATAAGTTGAAAGCGTAGATTTGCGCCAACCCGCATTCAACAGAGCTTTCTCTTGCTGTGACCAATCGTTCAATGCTTCACTCTACCCCCAATCTTCCACACCTGTAGCTGGAGCTTCTGGACCTGTTGAGGATGAAGTCCTGTCATGGGTATTATGTGAGGTCGGTCTAGGGCTCTTCTCTTTAGGTCTGGTAACCAAAACACTTTTGGCCAATTTGGGGCTACGACCAGGTACACCCCTGATGACTTGTTCAGGTGTGCAAGCACTCGTGGCATTAAACAAGGGGGAGGAAAAATCCATGCCAAGGGGAAATGCCAACTCCTGCTGAACGCGTTGTGAAACATCGCTCTCTTGTCGTGGGAATCTATCGAGACATACTGATCCACGACGTGAGCCCTCGAAGAAGCGAATAGGTCCACTACTGGATTGCCCCACTTGTGAAAAACAGCTCTTACCGCTGGGGGAAGAAGGTGCCATTCTGGTAATGCCATCCCTCGGGATAGATGATCCGCGAGGCCATTGTAGCGTCCTGGCAAATATTGGACTTGTAAAGCGATTCTGCGCTTGTCCAAAAGAGCAAGAATCTGAAATGTCAGATAAAGGAGACCCATCGACTTGGTGCCTCCCTCGTTCCTCAAGTAGGCTACGACTGTCCTGTTGTCTGATTGAATGAGTAACGAAGAACTTCTCAAATTCTGAGTCACAGATGTTAAGGCATTTAAGATTGCTTTCATCTCCTTTATGTTGCAATGTCCCCCCCTCTGACTGTCTGTCCAACAACCCGACAGAGGTACATCGTCGATCAGGGCTCCCCAGCCGTGATCCGCCGCATCCGTAGTCAGAAAGTGTGTTGGGCTGGGAACATGAAGAGTTGAAACATGATCTAAGTTGGTCATCCACCATTTCATTTCCGACAAGACCTCCTTCTTTATCGGGGACTTCTGCTGAGGGGTCAGCTTCAGCATTAACTGCAACTGTAATTGCATCAGCCGAGTATGGAGTCGACCTCTGGGGACCACAAAGGTAGCAAAATTCAACTTCCCGAGAATACTCTGAGCTTCTTTTAGAGTCCATCTTCGTCTTGTCACGAAGCCCCGAAGTGAAATCCAAAGACCTTGGCGTCTGAATTTGGTCAAATACTTCTGATTTAGATGAGGGTCCCACACAACTCCCAGGTATTCCACTGATTGTGCTGGCTGACTGATACACTTCTGGAGATTCAGTGACCAACCTAACCGCTCCAACAAATGAAGGGCTTCCCGTGTTTGACTGAGGAGGACCTCTCTGGTCTGATGAGCCAGGAGAAAGTCGTCTAGGTACACAATGACCCTGATACCCCGTCTCCGCAGGATTTCTGCAATCCAATTTGTGATAGCTGCAAAGGCCTGTGGTGCACTGCTCAAGCCTTGAGGCAGGCATGTCATCTGTAAGTGAAGACCTCCGTAATACAATCTCAGAAAGCAACGGTGAGCTTTTGCGACCGGTATGTGGAAGTAGGCCTGCGAAAGGTCTATTTTTGTCATCCAATCGTTGGCTTGAAGAAAGTGTGGGACTTTGTGGTGAGATATCAGAGAAAACTTTTTCCAAGCTACATCTAAATTGAGAGCTTTTAAATTGAGGATTGGCCGTTTTGAGCCGTCGCTCTTTTGAACAAGAAAAAGTGTTGATAGGAAGGAGGCATTGTCGCCAGCTCTTTCCAGTGTACCATCTCTCATCATCTTTTTTATTACGAGGGTCATTTCCGGGATTACTTTCGTCTTGAACCTCCTTGCGGAAGCATGGCTTGGACTTATCAACAAGGGCTTTCGGATGAATGGTATGCGGTATCCTCTTATCATACGTAAGATGGTCTCTGGGGCATCTAGGGCCCGCCATTCTCTCCAATAATCCTGTAGTTGACCCGCCCGAAATGGTTGATTGTCACTTGTTGAAGCGGCCACGAGAGGTCTGCCCCCTCGCGCCACGCTTCTGTTCCCTCCCCTTACGCCTCGTACCGGAGGAATAGTGGGGGTCTCGCCCGTGGTCTGCCCGCCGGGGAAACGAGGGAAATGCCATATTTTCCTTTGATGTCTGCTTGGGGGGAAAGGCAACAACCTCCTTAGATGTTGAAGGGCGGTTGTGCGCCGAGTGGCTACCCTGAGGTAGGCGCACTGGATTAAAGCACTTTGTTACACCACCTAGTTTCTGCAACTGAGCGGACATTGCTTCTTCCCCAAAAAGATGAGTGGAAGAAGGAGGAATTCTGCTGAATAGCTTCCGTTTCACTCCCGTCTTACAGCTGCCCAAAATCTTATCCCTTCTGTGCTGAATTACTTCAGCTCGCTTTCCGCACGTTATCTGCAGTATATCGTCGGAGCATTTTATATACTCGGAGTCCTCTCCTAACAGGATGTTCAGTTGTTCCTCTAAAGCTTCACTTGACAGAGAACCTTCTGAACTACTTCCCCATTTGATAAGTTTCTGGAGAGCCTGTTGAAGGCACTCTCTCTGCTTCAATGAGGCATGCGTTACCGCAGCCAGCATCTTTTCCATGGCAGGAAATATCGGAGAGGCGGTGTCAAATGCCAGCACCTCACAGTTTACTTCCAGCTCCTTGAAGCCTGGATCAGCTAAATATTCCTTTAAAGCAGATGCGTAGCGGACATTGGCCCAGTCGCTCGAGTTGAAGCGTTGGAGATTCTCCACCAAACCCAGATGTGTTGTAGAAGGTTTTGGCGCTGCAGACTCCTTCAGAACAGTAGAGGGACCCGGCATCTGATACTGCCTTTCAGGCGACAACGAGCAAACGCTCCCAGATGCATGCGAAGATGCCTCTATATTTGGCGTGCTGACAGTGATTTCCTGCGTTGACCTATCCATGACAAGATCCTGCAGGGTCTTGACCTGATATGCTAATCTTTTAAGCAGATGTCTGTCATTCCGCTTTCGTCTTTTCGTACGCTTGCGACGCCTACTACTCTTCGATGCCGAACCGCTAGATTGCGAACTCGAAGAACTGGTTGACATTGAACGGCGTGGCCTTCTTCGATCACTTCGTTTAGAGGTTACATCCTCTTCTTCTACATGCTCCTTGTCTAAGGGCATTTTGACCCGTGCACAAAAATGTTTGGGTACGCGAAGGAAAGCGGCGCAGTTTATTTTGCGTAGCAGTAAGACGCAAATATGCGCAAATAACTTAATAAATAATCGCACAATCACTCAGCACTAGATTTACACAAAATTACGACAATTTGCGGGTAGCAACAGATTCGTTTTCGTTAATATAATTACGAAACAAAATTTCACGACCGGCGTAGGTGAAATAGACGCCAAAATTGAAGGAAATGGCGTCTCAGGACGCCAACTGCAAGGTGACAATTATACAACTGAAGGGAGCTACAAAAGGAAGGCGGGAAATTCAAGATATAGCAACAGATACGACTGGCGCTAGCGAGAAATAAGCGCGATATCTCACATTATATATATATTCTGGATGAGCAACGACACACATAATAAGTGGTTAAAAGTAAATAACAGCACATAAATAAAATTAAAAAAAAAACGAATAAGCATGGAAAACATGAGATATGCAACTGAAATAATAATAAACACTATAATGAATTCATGCAACTGTTTACGGAGGGTATTTCATCGTCGTCTCCTGTCTCCAGAGGGCCATCAGGGGGGACTCCATCCAGGCAGTCATGGCGGTGATGATCGCATTCTTCGATTGGCGTAGTCTGGGCCATAAACTTCCCATGCGGTGGCGGAGAAGTGATAGCAAAAAGGGCCACAAGTCCCTCCAGGAACATTTACGTAGCACTGCAGTATCTCGGTAGGCGGAAAAGTTGACGGTATGCATTGTTGTAGGCAACCTTTAAGTTGTTCCATTGAGATACAGTGTAGTCAACCCACAGTTCTGATGTGTACAGCGAGGTACATAAAGCGTTGAACAATATTCTTTTTACCTTTGGGCTGCATAGGTAATAACGTCTTGACAGCATACCCGCTCTAACTGATATCGCTCTTCTCTGCCTTTCCATATCCTCGATATCCTTAAGGTGGTCTGTGATGATGTGTCCCAGATACTTAACGCTGTGATAAACATTCATTTTCCTTTCATCTAACCATACTGAGGGTGTTTGGATGATTTCGTTTTTGCATTTAAAAACCATAACTATTGACTTGGTAGTATTATGTAACAGGTTATGGTTTTTTGCAAAGTTTTCACAAATTTTTAGTAACTTCTGTAATGCGCTTAGTGACGGTGCAAGAAGAACCATATCATCTGCGTAATTAATGTTGTTCACACACACTCCATGTATATGGCAACCTATTTTCGTGGCATTAAGTTTTTGAATAAGATCATCCGTATATAGATTGAACAGAACCGGAGACATGCTTCCTCCTTGCCTTACGCCACTTTTCAAATAGAATGGATTAGAAAGCTCCCCAGACCATTTCACAATGTTTTCTTGTTGCGTGTGCCAAATTGAAAGAATCGCTATTATATCTTCCGGAACTGCTCTTTTCCTTAGTTTTTCCCACAGTTTATTATGACCCACACGGTCAAACGCCTTGCTTAGATCTAGAAAGCAGGTATAGATTGACGTTTTCCTTAGTTTATAATAACTGATGGTTTCTTTTAGGGAATATATTGCCATAGATGTTGACAGTGCAGGTTTGAATCCGAACTGGTTATCTTCTGTTTTTAGATGGTCTGTTACAACAACGGATAAAAAAATTTCAAATAATCTCACCACGGCGGTTAAGAGTGAAATTGGTCGGTAGTTATTGATCACGGATGGATCAAGATTTATTGATTTAATTATGGGAATAATTACCATTTTCGTCATTTCATTCGGGATGTGCCTGTAACGCAAAATATTTGAAAATAGTTTTGCTAGGATGAAATATAATAATATCGGAATTCAAGCGTGTGTGCGTGCATAATACGTCAGTCGTGACGTCAGCGCTCTGGCCACATTATTTGGTTTATTATAACAGGATGAGTTATATTATTATTATGCACATTGTTTATTTTCAGTAAATCATTCATTGTTTATTTTCAATAATTCATGCTATCTAAAAATCGTTAAAAAAGTAATGTTTGTGTTGGGTACTTACATGAGTAGGTGTAATAATCTTTGTTGAATGTACTTTTAGTATACGACGTTTAACTATTAATCTTCTACCGAAATATAATGTTCCACCACACAATTTTTTTAATATTATCAAGTATTACATTTATTTAGGGCAGGGGTTCCCAAACATATAAGTATCACGCCTCCCTACTGCTTAAAATGAATATGCCCACGCCTCCCCTCGGCCCAGGGCCCAGCAAGTAACATCAAGTGGGCTCGCCAAGCAATTGTAAAATAAAATAAGGGTAGGTAATAAAGTCCAAAAATACATTTTTAGATGTTTTATTATAAAAATATTTCTTTTATACACTTGTTATAAGAAAAGTCAATGCGACGGATGAGCTTGCATGTTTTTGACAAGATTTGGAATGAAGAGCGGAGTGGTGACCGCCGCCTACGCCCGCGCCCGCGCCCCCCTCCACATATCTTCGCGCCCCCCACTTTGAAAATTAATGATTTAGGGCATAATTAATTCAACATTTATTAAGTTTATTTTTATTATTCTGTTTTGTTAACACGATACACATATTATATTATTTTAATAAATAACACAAAACATAAAAACTTTTTTTTTAAGATTTTATGGTTGTCGTGGAATTAATATTGTATTACCTCAGTCAAAGTTTTACTTGGATTGACACAAACCATAGGGATCACGGAATAAATAAAACTCGTTTAATATTTGAAAGATACACTCAAATTTATTGAAATGATTGCCGTGATAAATGACTCTAAATTCAGAAGGGTTTTTTGATTTACGAGGTCGTAATAAAAGCGATTAGCAAAGGATGAACGATGAGCAACGAACTGTCCGACCAGAGATCACAAATGCAAGTGAGGAGCGGGTTGATTTGCTCTCGGACGTCAGAATGGTTAGTTCATCAACCGGCTGCTCGTGGCGCTAATGCTGGTAATTGCCAGTGCAATAAATAATATTATGTATGGTTAATAAAAATAAGTTCTTTCCGACTTTTATGACGATCTCCACAGATTATAATTTAAAAACAAAACATCTGATAATTTGGATGATGACATGTTGGACCTTTTTTGGGTGAGCGTTTGGCCTGCTTGGAAAATACTCTTTCACAGGGCACCGAGGTTGCTGTTATACACAGTTTTTTTTTAAGATTGCATCAAGTCGTGGATAAACAGATTTTCTTTGGTGCCACCATAACAGAGGGTCCTCGTGGTGATCGATTAGTGGTTCAGACATATATTTATCCAATTCTATGATGCCAGCAGCTGTAGGATTATGTGATTCCCTTGTATTTTTTACTAAAGCATCAAAATTTTCCCATAAAATTGATGATCCCGGTGCAACTAACGCACTTGAAGGGCCTGTTGTTGCGTCTGATCCTGATGGCTCCAAACGATCAGAAAAATTTAAATCATCACATTCTTTTTGTTGTAATCTCCTGTATGCAATTTCAAATTTACGTTGATCAGAAAATGCAGTTTTTTTGAAACGCGGGTCCAAAATGGTAGCTTGCGCCGATAACTAATTGGTTTCAACATCTTTAAATCGCTCATCTAGTCGCGATTTCATCTTTGCCGCCATTTTAGAAAATTTCGTTCCTTCCGACTCCAACGTTCCTTTATTAATAATACATTTAGTAACGTGATTCTTCATGGCACTCACACTTTCGACATAGATGTAGATTTTTCCGAACTTATTTTTTCCGTTACTATATTAAAAATTTCCAAAATTTCAATGGATTTGACGATGACGTCCCATTCAACTGGTGAAATATTATTCAGCTCACTATGCACTATTGCCAGTGTCGATATTACAGCATCTTTTATTTTATTTATGCGTAAAAGCATTTCATATGTTGAATTCCACCTAGTCACAACATCTTATTTTAATTTTTAAATTGGTAAGCCCATTTGTTCTTGTACAGCATTTTTTAAATTTTTTTTATTGTGTATTTTATTTAGATATAAAATTTGACATCTTATATCTAATGTTTTCTTTTCTATGACTACTACAATATTATTTACTACCTACTGACTAAAATTTGGACTTTACAACATTAAGACATAATCCACGAAAAACTGCAAGACTTTTTTTTTTTTTTTTTGGTTTAAGGCAATTTACCCTAAATAGAGTGCTATGTGCCGTTAAAATTAAGGGAGATGATTATATTTTATGGAAAATCTATAAGGGCATGGGAAATCTCAAATATTGAAGTCGTTTAAGTCTATGAACTTGTATAGAACGGAGAAAACGCGGGAATTATTGAGGGAAAGCAAATATGGAATTTTAAATAAGTGGGATGCAATAGAGCAGTGACCGATTCTCATTCTCGAGATGCAGGAAATAAATCTTTTGGATTTTTTCTTGCCGTGGAACCAAGGTTTACTTGGAATATGATTTTGGATTCCAGCATAAAAAGCACCAGTTCGGGTTTTCGTATCAGCCCAATTTTCTTCCCAGGAGCGAATCATGTTGGATTTAAGAATAGGGAAGATGTCAGAGAACGGAATTCTAAAATCTAAAGGAATAGAGCCAGAAATTGTTCCAAGTTTAGCGAGGGAATCGGCTTTCTCGTTACCTTCAATTCCTAAATGTCCAGGGATCCAAACCAATATTGTCTCGAAATTTAATTCACTTAATGATTTGAGCATATTTTTGATATTACAAATAATGTGGTCTTCTGGATAATTAATGATATTTGAAGAAATTTTCAGTACTGCGCTTAGAGAATCAGTGCACAGTAAGGCTCGACAAATATTGAGAAGCTGAATTTGAATTAAAGCTTGTTCAATTGCGAAGCATTCTGCAGTAAATATAGAAATTTCTTTAGGCAATTTATAAGACAGATCTAAATTGAATTCGGGAATATGCACCGCAGCTCCACAGTCTTTGTTTTCAGACTTAGAACCATCTGTATAAATGAGTGAAAATCCAGGAAACTTGGATGAAATAATGTTTTTAAAATTTTCCTCGACATTTTGATTAGACGAGGTTAAAATGTTAGTCTGAAAGTCAGAGGTTATTATTTTGGGGATAAAATTGATATAATCAAATGGGATAGTGAAAATAGGAAGGATATAAAATTAGATAATAAATTAGATCTTTCTGTAAATTTTGGAGGGAAGAAGACAGAGATTTGAATGAAAGAAAACTTTTTAGAAGGAGAGGAAATCGATTTTCATCTGTCAATCTTTTGTCGTTGTTTAAATTATTGAACAAATGATCAAGGCTTTGTTCTAAAGGATGGCACGATATAGAAAAAGATTTCAGAATATATTTATCAGCCAGAAATTGTCTTCTCAGAATTAAGGGAGGATCAACACATTCTACCTGAAGAGAATTAATAGGAGAAGATTTCATCGCTCCAATTATCATTCTGAGAGCTTTGGATTGAATTCTTTCAAGTTTTTTATCCAAATATTTAGGGAGAGGATCGAAAAGAAATGAACCATAATCCAAATGGCTTTGCACTAGGGCACTATACATTAATTTAAGAGTAGTAGGATGAGATCCCCACCACACTCTCGAAACAGCACGCATCATATTAAGCCCCTTTTCACACTTTGACAATATGTTTTGGATATGCGGGAGCCAGGAAAGTTTATGATCCAAAAGTAGCCCAAGAAATTTAATTTGCTTTACAATTTGGAGAGGGACATTATCAAAAGAGACAGAAAATGGGGGTATTTTTCTTTTGCGCGTTAAAGCCACGACGTTGGTTTTAGAAGTAGCTAAATTCATTCCATTTGTCAACAACCACTCTTTAATATAATGCAAAGCCAAATTTAATTCCTTCGCAGCGTGGGATAGATTTTTGTGAGATAAGTATATAAGGAAATCATCAGCAAAATAAAGTCTCTTGATAGATGAAGGGATTGCAATGTCTAAGGCACTTATATAAATATTAAACAATAATGGACTGATTACGGACCCCTAGGGAAGCCCTTTCCATAGTTTGCGATTTAACGTTTTTGAGGACAAGTGCAAAATAATGGATCTGTCTGTTAGTAAATTAATTATAAATTGAACTAATTTTAAAGGTATTTTTATTTTTATTAATTTTTCTTTCAATACGTTAATTAATACATCGCCGTAAGCTGACGAAAGATCAAGAAATGTGTCCAATGTTGAAGAATTAAGGGACTGAGAGATACGGATGTCTGTTGTCAACACACTTAAATTATCCATTGTTGATTTCTTTTTCCGAAAGCCATACTGTTCTGGAGAGATAATTCTGTTATTTTCAAAAAACCATTCCAATCTGTTCTTTATCAAATGTTCTGTTACTTTCGTTAAACATGACGAAAGAGCAATAGGACGATAGGAAGAGATATCCGATGGGTTTTTCCCTGGTTTTAAAATCGGAAGGATTTTTCGAACTTTCCAAGATTCTGGAATACATCCTGTTTCGAACATGTAATTAATTAGGGATAAGAAATATTCAACTGACATGTCCGAGAATGCTTTGATGAAACTATATAATATTCCATCGGGGCCTGGAGAAGAGTCTGGAAGGGAATTAATTACACGTTTCAATTCGCTAACTGAAAAAGGAGAGTCCATCCAGTTGGAATGTGATGGAAAAGAAATAAACAAAGGCATTTCTTCTAATCTAGCAACTGATGGAGGCGCTATCTTATCAGCAAAACCTATAATAATTTCTTCTGGAATATGTTTGGAACGCTGCAGAGCATAAGAAGAACCGAATTTTTTTAAATTGGACCAAACAGAAGACTGAGGAGATTCCGGAGACAGGCTTTCACAAAATTTTCGCCATCCAGACCGTTTTTTATTTTTCAAAATACGTTTAGCTTCTGCCTGAGCGCGTTTCACAGAAAGGAAATTTTCAAGACATACATTTCCGGAAAATAGAAATTGCTTTTTTTCTGGAGTTAACTACATCAGTGCATTCTTTATCCCACCATGGAGTGGAATGTTTTATTTTAATGTTAGCATTACGTTTTTGAAGAGTTTTTTCTGCTGCTTTTATTACCATATTAGGAAATTTTTCACATTGAAATCTGATGTTCATAAGAGAAGACTTAGTTGAAAGAATAATAGAGTCCAATTCCAAAGAAAAAGTTCTCCAATTCGCATCTTTAGTTTTAAATTAAAAATTATTGTTTGTCGAAAAGGAATAAGAGGATATTAGATGGTGGAAGGAGATTATTATAGGAAAATGGTCACTTGAAAGGGGATCTGTAAGAATGTCCCAAGAACATATGGGTATCAAGGAAGATGAGCAAAGAGACAAATCAACCGCACTTTTTCTATGTTGAGGAGCAGTGAAACGAGTTGGGGATCCGTCATTTAATATACATAGATTATAGGTATCCATAAAATCTAACAGATTACGTCCAGAACGGTTTGTTAATTCACTACCCCATGAGGGAGAATGAGCATTAAAGTCACCGAGTAACATATACGGGGGACGAATCTGAGATATAAACGAAGCCCATTCGTTTTCAACAAAAATAGTAGAGGGAGGGATATATATAGATAATATTGTAATATCAGATATAACAGCTGCTACTATCTGAAAACTATTGGGAGGGAGTGAAAAAAGATTTCTTTAAAAGGAATAGAGTTATGAATGATAAGAGCAGAGCCACCCTTACCATCAGGTCTATCATGTCTAAGACAATGATAACCAGGGATCTTAAAATTATACGAGGTTTTTAACCATGTTTCATAAATGGCAGCAACTGAAATGTTGTGCTCATCAAGTAATTTTACCAGTTCAATTTTGTTAGAGAATAGGCTTCTACTATTCCATTGAAGAATTTTGCTCAGTTTCGGATACATTGGGGAGACAGGAGAGTAGAGATTTAATATATTCAGCAGCGTTGGTCGGTACAGAATTGTTTGAAAGAATCGAAATTAAGAGAGTAATTAACGTTTGGATGAAAGAGGAATTTTCGGTCATGACTTTAAGGAAAATATCGGTAGAGGGACAACTTTTTAAGGCATTCCCATTAGGAGCCTGAGATTTATTATTACCATTCGGGTTAAACAAAAGTTCATTATGTTGCTTTTTGTCAATAAAAGGAATACATTTAGGTTTTGGTTTTAATGGTTTGAAAATCGTTTCTCTGTGAGAGGATGATGGAGGAGGTTTGTAGGGAGTGAATTGAAAGGGAGATGAGGAGGATGTTGTCTCTGCAAAAGATTTTTTCGCGGGTGAGAATAATTTTGATGCCTGGAAGTAAGAAATATTGTCTGAAGCCATAACGTGTTTAATATTCCTCTGTCTAGTCAATTCTGGACAGGCCAAACTAACCGCAGTATGATTGCCTTTACAATTAATGCATGTCGGATCATTAGATGAATTTAGGCATTGGCCAAAAGGATGATCTTCTCCGCAATGGAGGCAACGAGGGGTGGAACGGCATACAGGTTTAGAATGACCAAACCTGCAACAATTGAAACACTGGATGGTTGGGAATTTGTACATTTCAACCGGAAGTGAATTGTAATACATAAACACCCGTGATGGCAAAGTTTGACCCTCAAACGTAATGACCACATATTGTGACGGTTTCCAAATAGTAGATCCACTAGATGTATCCTTAAAATTCATACGACGTACTTTTAATATTTTAGGTGTATCTTGTGAATCATTTAAAGCATCCAAAATTTCTTTTTCTGAGAGGTCACAAGGAATACCCTTAACACGGCCCATTCTTGTAAGATTGTACG
Organism: Limnephilus lunatus; assembly: GCA_917563855.2. Classification (NCBI taxonomy): domain Eukaryota; kingdom Metazoa; phylum Arthropoda; class Insecta; order Trichoptera; family Limnephilidae; genus Limnephilus; species Limnephilus lunatus. The sequence goes on along the minus strand of OU830597.1, from coordinate 62,264,624 downwards.
TAGGTATAAAAGATTTAAATTTATGGTCAGAAAGAGACCAGAAAACTCATTTGCGCAGGAGGCGGATTTAAATTGAACCGATAATTTGTAACGACCTTCCGGTTTAATCGATCCATTTACTACACCAAGGTTTTTGTTTTTGGAGCTGAAAATAAATTTGCCAAAATCTAGAGGATGAATAATCTTCCCCTGTTCCGTTCTCTGCACATTAACAATAAAAGAGGGTAACGAGGAGATAGAATAATTTAAATTAGTGAATTTTGATTCAGGTACAGTGGGATCTTTACAATTTTCCTGAGAGATTGCGGATTGATTATTTTTTGAAGTAGTTTTATCTTTATAGGAACATTGAGAGATAGCGAAGGTCTACGTTTTCGGGAAGGGATCGTTGTAGAAATATGACTGTCATCCGAGTCATACTCATCAGCAATAATTGAATATAGATTCGGGATCAGGAGGTCGATTTTCATCTTCCTCCATTTTAAAAACCATTTAACCGCAAAAAGAAAAAAATAATAATAGACAATCTATTCGATTGACTGTACACGGATTACCGTAATATTACATAGAAATTATAATGAAAAAATAAATGTAACAATAAATTCTTATCTGTACGCAGACAGCAAGGTACACAGAGCACTGCGGGCGACACAACCACTCGCTAAGAATGTTGAATCCGGACTCAACTGAAAGACTTTTAGCCTCCTTAACATTTACAGGGAGTTCATTGAACATTTTAAAACCTTTATGATAAATATTATTTTGTGTTCCCGATAAATTTGTTTTAGGAAGCCTAAAATCGTTGCAGTTTCTCATAGGATAACAATGAACTGTACTGTTGATTCTAACATTATTCAACATATAATCTGGTAACATTTTATTTTTTAACTTATAAATAAAAACTAGGGTATTGAAAACTAATCTTTGCCACACACTTAATATATTCAGTTGGCGTTGCATGGTTTTTATCCTGGTATATCTGCTACAGCACAATATAGACCTCATGCCTCTGCTCTGAATTATTTCCATTCTTTTAATTTGTGTTTTATTGCTCAGAAAGATTGCACTTGAGCAATAATTCAGATGGGATGCTACAGTTGTGTTATAGACCAATTTCCTATTCTTAATGTCTAATTTTCCCTTTATTCTACTTAAGAAATTAATCTTTTTGGCAATTTTTTTAATTAGCATTTCAAAGTTAGAGTTAAGTTTTAACTTATTATCGATTATGATTCCCAAATATTTAATTTCTTCTACCTCTTCAATATTTTGATTGTCTATATTTAGGGTAATAAGTTAAAAAAATGTCGTGATATAACTGAAAGTATACTAGATTATGAATATATACATATATGTATTATTTTACCAACAGAATTTCTTCATTCATTTTCATTTTCAAATTCATTTTTCTTGTTTTATCTATTAATATTTCTTTAGTTTATTATGTCAGCTAAACAATAGTAAAAAATGTCGTGGTATAACTGAAAGTATTCTAGAATATGAATATACATATGTATTATTTTACCAACAGAATAGTCAACACTATAATTTACTATAATTTACATGTAAAAACATTATCATACTGGAATGTCCTAAAACGGGCAATTGCCTAGTTGGACATTTTAAGTTCACTATATTGTATTATGTAATATTTTCAAACAATAAATAAATAAATAAAATAAATAAATAAATAAAAGTTCATTTTGTTTTTTCCCTAATACCATGAATTTACTTTTAGTTACATATAATTTGAGTTTATTTATGCTTAACCATTTAGATATTTCATGAAGTTCATTTTGTATTTTTGACAATGCATCTTCAATATTATTTGCTATAATATATAAAAGTGTGTCATCAGCAAACAGTTTGATGGAACAGTACTTTAGGCACTTCACTATATCATTAATATATATAATAAAAAGTAGTGGTCCCAAGACCGATCCTTGAGGAACTCCAAGGTTTACTTGTTGCTCTTCAGAGATAGCATCTCAAAATTTGGTTCTTTGTTTTCTGTTTTTTAGGTAATCAGTAAACCACTGCAATTCTTTACCATGAATTCCCATGTCTTTCAATTTCGTTATTAATCTTTCTCTGTCTATCGTTTCAAAAGCACGTCTAAAGTCTAAGAATACTGCTATGATGATTTTCTTCTGATCCATACTTGTTTTCCATTCATTTATCACATAATTTATTGCTGTTTCACAGGAATATTTGTTTCTGAATCCAGATTGTTGTTTTACAAGAATGTTATTTTTTTTAATAAAATTGTTTATCTGTTCTTTAACTATCGATTCTAGTAATTGTTCATATTTAGGTTCATTTATTGGTCTGAAGTCTTCAAAATTTTTAGCATTTATTATTTTGGGCACTGGTGTTATTATGTAAGTTTTCCATGACTGTGGAAAAATTCCCTCTAACAGAGATTTATTTTTATTTTTTTTTTTTTTATTGATCTATATACGTGATGTTTACAATATATTATTCGATGCCTGTCTCGCTAGGGTATACCTGTGTTGAGACAGGCGTAGAGGTACATAATTACATATCAAATATAAGAGTAATATAATTAACAATTAAACATAAAGATGATTGAAAGTGTGGGTAAATCACATAAAGAGAGTTTTCTTATAAATGAGGGAAGAGATACAGTACATTAGTAAATCCTGTCAAATCTATTTATGGATTTAGATTATTTAGGATTTTATAATTTTAATTTGTTTTATATGGGTAAGGACGTATGTAGATGGTTATGTATTAGTTGCACTAATATTCATTTATTAGTGCAACTAATCTGTCTCCTATAACTGGCAGTGCATCTTTGATTATGCCTATCGTAATTCCATCCGTGGACGATTTTAATTTAATCGGGCTAGGGCATGTGAACTTCTTTTGAAGTATTCCACAATAGATTTTACTTTTTCGAGAATATGTTTTATTTCTTTTAAGCTGGTTTGCACAACCAAATTAAAGGTATGTGCAAAACATGGCCAGTGGCGCCATCCACCGAGACGAATTCCGGCAACAATATTTGCTGCATTGTCACTCACGATAGCAACTACTTTGTTTTCCAAATTCCAGTCTTTTATTTGTTCTTTTAAAAGTTCTCACAAATTTTGAGAAGTATGCCTTTGGCTTAAAGTTATGCATCCCAGTAGATTTGATGACATCTTGGTATGGCTATTAAAAAATGGGCAGTAATTGCAATGTACCCAATATTATTCATGGATGTCCAACCATCCGTTGTAAGGCACACGGAAAATGCCTGATCTATATTGATTTTTACCTGTTCCCTTGTGATATTCATAAGTTGAGGAATCAAGCTCGATGATATCGTCTTTCTACTAGGAAGCTTGTACTCTGGACAAACCATATTTAATAATTCTTTAAATTCTTTATCTTCTACCACAGAAAAGGGATGATAATTTTTTACGATCATTTTAACAACTTGGCAGTGAATTGCCTTTGTCGATTTGATTTTAAGTATCCCGATATAGAAGGTTGATGTACTGTTACCGATTGAGGTGAGTTTGGTTGGTCCATAGAAAATTTGGAACATTACTTGTAAATAATGGAACAGGATTATTCAGAGTTTGAATTGTCTCAGTTGATATTCCTTGATTTGTGGCATTTTGCCTGAGGGTTTGAACCGTGGGGTGCTTCGATTTCATATGCCTGGAAAGGTTTCCGGTCGAACCAGCACTTGTACTAATTAGTTGCGAACAGTAGGGGGAGGGAGGGCACTTTGATACACAAAAATTCAATCTCTTTTCTGAGGACCATAAAGCATTATATTTAAATAATTGTTTTGATGTGTGCATTGGCTGATATGTAAGCTTATATTTTGGCTACGCAAAAACCGCAAAAACTGGCGACGTATAGAGATAAACTGATTTTAAGAAAAAAAATCATATTTGTATCATTCTGCCCCACCAGTGGGGCACTTTGATACATGGGGTGGGGCAGTTTGATAGGTATTTTAGATCCATATGAAATGCAAATTTAAACTGACTAAAAATCCAATATAAACTGTATTACAGTAAAACTCGCTTAAGAAGTTCCCACTTAAGAAGTTTTCACGCTTAAGAAGTTTTGATTTTCAGTCACTTGAAAATTCAATACAAAAAACTGCAAAAAACTCGATTTTTTCCCATTTAAGAAGTTTTAGAGCTAAAACTGCTTCCCGCTAAGAGGTTTTAAGAAATCCGGCGGTAATGTCAACACAAACGAAATATTGTGCTGCAAAATACATATCTAAAATGAACCTTTTTCCAAGTCATAAAGTGAAGGACGTTGGCTTCACAGATTACTCGCGATCTCTAGTACCTGAAACCATAAACATACCTACCCTTTGTCGGCCGCCGCCGCGCCGGCCGGGCCATAAGCCGTAACCCCTAGGTACAATAGCAATGTGACACGTCGAACGAATGTGCAACGCGGAATTATGTAACGAACATGTAAGGGTCTTCAAGATTCGAAATTAGTAATTTGAAAAACATCGATTTTAATAACAACAAAAAAACCAAATTTCGTAAATCAGAATCTGACAGATAGCCGTGGCGGTAAAATGCCGTAAAATGTCGATAAATCGAGCGTAAACGCGGTTAACATCGTCCTAATTCGCATTATTATTTTGTAAAATCTGAATTAGTTGTGGTAATTTTAACGAATTTTCTTAGAATAAATTAATTAAAGCCGACCGCGACGGGATTCGGCAACAAAAATTCGATTTACGCGAAATATATCGAATTTTTATGATTTTTTTCCAAATAAGTATCTGAATAAGGGCCGGCCGCGACGAGATTTGGCCGCGAAAACTCAATTTACGCGAAATATATCGTATTTTTATGAATTTATTTCGAATAGGTATCTGCATTATGGCTAGCCGCGACGGGATTTGGCCGCGAAAATTCAATTTACGCGAAATATATCGTATTTTTATGAATTTATTCCGAATAGGTATCTGCATTATTGCTGGCCGCAACGGGATTCAACCGCAAAAATTCAATTTACGCGAAATATATCGTATTTCCATGAATTTATTCGGAATAGGTATTTGCATTATGGCCGGCCGCGACGGGATTCGGCAGCAAAAATTCGATTTACGCGAAATATATCGAATTTTTATGATTTTTTTCCAAATAGGTATCTGAATAAGGGCCGGCCGCGACGAGATTTGGCCGCGAAAACTCAATTTACGCGAAATATATCGTATTTTTATGAATTTATTTCGAATAGGTATCTGCATTATGGCCGGCCGCGACGGGATTCGGCAGCAAAAATTCGATTTACGCGAAATATATCGAATTTTTATGATTTTTTCCAAATAGGTATCTGAATATTGGCCGGCCGCAACGGGATTCGGCTGCAAAAATTCGATTTACGCGAAATACCGTATTTTTACTAATTTATTTCGAATAGGTACCTATTTGAATTTAGAGGGCCGGCCGCGACGGGATTCGGTCGTGAAATTTCGATTTACGCGAAATTTATCGTATATTTATTTATTTATTTATTTACATATATACGGCACAACACGTGCCATTAACATAATTGACATACTTATAAATAGTACAACAACATGAAGAATGTTAGTGAAATTTAAGAAAAAAGGTAAACAAGTAAGGTAATAAGCAGTGAATAAAATGTATAAAAGTAAATTATAAAGTATAAAATATAAACTATAAATTATTAGGGAAAAAGTAAAAATAAAAATTTAAAGTGAGAAATAAAACAATAAAAAGTAAAATTTAAAAATATAAGATATCTCTAAAAGGTACCTACAAAGATTTAAATATAAAATACAACAAGTAAAAAATCCTGGATTACCTATGTTATCCGATATAATATGATAAATTTTACAAGTACCTATGATTTCTTGTACATTAGTTTAGTGTGAAGTACTGGTAGGCATATTATGTTTACATGATGCATTATAATATTTACGTGGTACTAGCAAACAAATTTAGTTTGATGGATCTTTTGTATGAGGCCAGATTATTGGCGGCGTGATCGATATTAGCATATTCATTGCCTAAAATATGCAAGCGATGTATGATTGAGTTTTGTTCTGCGTTCGTCAAAGTATTGTCACAATGGAAAGGTGTTTTGAGTCGAGTCGGTCTACAAGGTACATGATAATTTATTAGCGATACCAATTCAGGGGAGTCAAACCAATTGTTGTTTATTTTAAATAAAAAAAATGAGATCATTGAATATTCTTCTATCTTTTAACGATAAGAGTCGCATTTTTTGTGATAGAGTGTCATAGTTTATGTCAACCGCGGGAATTCCTAATTTAAAATTAATTGATCTCAAAAATTTGTGTTGGATTCTTTCAATGGAATTTGCGTGGCTTTTATAGAAAGGGTTCCAAATGGGGGAATTATATTCTAAATGACTCCTAACCAGAGTTGTATACAGTAGTTTAAATGTTTGGATATTTTTAAAATCTTTACAAATTCTTAGAATAAAACCAAGCATTTTCATTGCTTTACCAGTTATTACATCAATGTGGTTGGTAAATAGTAATTTAGAATCGAAGGTTATTCCAAGGTCTCTTATTACAGGTACTGACAATAAACTGTGATTATTAAAGGAGTAACTATATTTGATAGGGTTTTTTATTCTAAAGAAACTCATAATTTGACATTTTTTAATGTTAAGGGTAAGTTTGTTAATGGTACACCATTCTACGAATTTTATAAAATTGGATTGAAGAGACAAGCAGTCGTATATATTTTTTATGATTTTATCAATTTTCATGTCATCAGCAAATAATAAAATTTTCACATCAGAGAATATGGAAGTGACATCATTTATGAATAGTATGAACAATATTGGACCAAGGTGCGAACCCTGAGGCACACCGCTAGTGGCTTCAAATTCGTAAGACAAGTATCCTTTAATAGAAACAGTTAGTAAACGTTTTGATAAATAATTCTCAATCCAGCATAATAATTTACCACTTATTCCTAGTTTAGACAATTTATTTATAAGAATTTTAATGCAAACCTTATCAAAGGCTTTACTAAAATCCGTATAAATTGAGTCAACTTGTTCTCTATTAGCAAGAGCACCTGAGATAAAATGTTCGTAAAGTGTAAGGTTAGTTAAGGTAGATCGTCCAGAGATAAAACCATGTTGAAATGATGAGATATAAAAATTTATGCAAGAACATATTTTTTGAAGAATTAACTTTTCAAAAATTTTTGGTATTGACGATTGTATGCATATGGATCTGTAATTTTCAACTAAAGACTTGTCTCCGCTTTTAAATATTGGAGTGAGAAAGCTATTTTTCCATATTTGTGGGAACTTGCCTGTTAAAAGTGATTGATTAAATAGTAGGTACAGTGGGTAAGAGACACTACCTACACAGTTTTTAAGAAATATGGGGGGAATTTTATCTGGACCTGAGCAAGATTTAGGTTCCAGAAGTTTAATACATGCTGTGATTTCTTTAATCTCAATATGTAACTGACTTAGTTGTTAATCTATATCTGACTCAAATTTTGGAATGTGTTCATCAGGGATATCATTTTCATACACATCTTTAAAAAAGTCTGCAAATAGATTGACAGTTTCTTTGATTTTACATGAGGTTTTCAGTTTGTAGTGCATAGTTTCAGGTATGCCAAGGTTATTGTTATTTTGTGTTTTACAATAGTTGAAGAAATGTTTTACATTGTTAACAAAAAATTCAACATTCTTGATATAATTATTATAACAAATGTTTGATAATTTATTACAGTCTTTACGTAGCTTGCTAAAAATTGTAAAATCGGAAAGCTTTTTTGTTTCTTTATAAATTTTATGAGCTTTTTTCTTTTCGATTACTATGTTAATGAGGTCTTTGCTAAACCAGTTAGGGAAATTTGAAGATGATTTATAGCTTATTGGAACAAAGTTTTCTATGGCTTTATATAGATTTTGATAAAAGGCTTTAATATTTTCGTCGAGATTATCTCCTTCTAGTATAGACCAGTCGGTTTTATATAGGTAATCGCGTATTGCGACGTAATTGGCTTTATTAAAGTTAGGAAATTGCGTCCGGTTTTTAATTTGGCATTTTATGGGGTTACATAATATAGTAATGTCTAAAGGTGGATGGTGAGAATCAGGAGCAAGAACTGAATCAAGTGACTTATCAACCGCAGTTGCCATGTCGGTACAAAGAACGAGATCTAGTAATCTATTATTGTCATTTTTTACATTATTTAATTGAGCTAAGTTAAGAAAATCGCATAATTCAACTATTTCTTTGTCTATTTCAGATAAGCTAGAGTTTTGTGATACTGTGGAATTTTCGCGGGTGCCCCAATTGATTCTTGGTAAATTGTAGTCACCGATGATAGTGATTTTACTGTTAGGAAATTGGTATGACAGTTGTTCAATATCCTCAAAATGACTCTTGTATACACTTATATCCGATGATGGCGGGATGTAAACACTACCAATGATATTTTTTTGATTTTTACCGTTCAATAAGATGTAAACTTGTTCCACATTAGAATTTTTGGTTTTCAGAAGTTTTGAGGGATGTTCCTTGTTGACAGCTACCATTACGCCACCGCCTCTAGATTTAGAGCTGGTGTGTTGACTTCTGTCAGACCGGTAAATATGATGGTGGGGTAGACCGAGCTCAGCAGAGTTGATTGATGGTTCCAGCCAGGTTTCCGTTAGAATGATGATGTCATGATGCAGAGTCGGGGCATGTGTTTTGAAGTCCTTAAGTTTAGTTTTCATGCCTCTGACATTTTGATAATAGCATTTCAATTTGTTTTGGTTGTGTCGTTTTTTGGTATAGTTGATACAATGGTTGGCTTGGAGTTTATGTACTTTATTGTTAGGTTCGGTTCACCATTTTCTTGACGGTACAATAATTGCTTTCTTAGTTCTATGAGTTGATTCCGTTGAAGGATAGTTAAGTCATTGCTCGCTTTTATGCCGTCTTTAAATTTGATGCTGTTTCGTAAGACAGTTCTTGGTGCTATGTTATCCGTAAATTCTAGTTTTATTGGTCGATTTTTGTTAGCAATTTTCCTGGCTCCCAGTCGAAAAACTTTGATGTTGGCTAGATCTAGTGAGGGGTCGATGTTTTTTACAGCGGAAGAAACTTTGTCTCTATCGTCCGTAATGATGACAGACTTTTCATCGGACAAGCTCTCGGGCACGTTATATAATATAACATTTTTGGATCTGATTGCCCTCTCTTCCATTTCGCTAACAATTTCACACATATTTAAGTCATTCGGATGATTAGTCCTGATTGGCGTCATGATGTGCGGATTATTTTTTATCGAATTCAATTCTCCTTGCATCACGCCAAAATCAACAACTAATTCTCCTATCGTAGCCATAAGTTCGGTAGTTTTTGGTATTATTTTAACGATGTTTGCTTTCGAGAATTTATTGTTCGGGTCATGTACCAATGAAATCAATCCACTAATTATCTCATTTACTTTGGTAATGTAGTGCGAAGCTTTGTCACTTAGAGCCATTTTTATTTTTATTATTTTATATATTTTTTTGTAAGCAGTTGTATACCCCTGGATTTTAGGTAAGGCGTGTAAGTAGCGTGGCTGACAGCGGTGTATGTGCGGGCGCGGGGGGCTTATAACAACTGTCACTTGATTGCACTAATCGTAGTTTTAAACACTTTAAATACACTGTATACTTTTCTGATGATTCGTCAACGTTAAGCCAGTATTAATTTAATATAATTCAGTGAAACACTTTGATTTTAATAGTTTTTGTGACTACTTTAGACGAATTTGTTAGGATATTACGAATTTACTTTGAATTCAGATACATTAATTTTTACGAATTTACTTTGAATTCAGATACTTTTGATCGTCCCTTTTCTTTTCCTTTTCTTTTTAAGACACTGTCAGTAATCGCCTTTTTTGGATAAGGTCTAACTACTTCAGGAGTAAGAATAGCCTTTGATGAAGAAACATGTAGAGGATCGTCAGCATCAGACACTGAAACTGGGTCGGCATCCAAAGTAGGAGTTTTATTTTGTTCTCTATCAACAACCTCATTATTTTGACTTGTTTCTGAGTCTACAAAATGTAAATCTTGTGTGTTGTGAGTGTTTAATCTTGTGTGTAGCCAATTATAATTAAGATTGTGAGTGTTGTAGGCTGGAATGGTCTGTTATCACTGTGAAGTGAACTCCTTCTATGTAGGGCCTGAAGTGATTGACCGAATCTAAAACCGCAAGGAGTTCGCGCTCCGTTACGCCATAGTTACGCTCGTGTTTATTCAGAAACCTAGAAAAATATGAAACAGGGTGTTCCTCTCCATCGAAATTTTGAGTTAAAACCCCTCCAATCCAAACGTTACTTGCGTCGCAGTGGATAGTAAATGGCAATGAAAAATCAGGACAGTTAATTACTGGAGCCGAAGTTAAAGCCTTTTTTAATTTCTTAAAGGAGTCTTCCGCCTCCGGAGACCAGGTAAAGTTACTCACCCCATTCCGTGAGCCAGTTAGTCTTGTAAGAGGTGCCGCTATAGTTGATTTTTTTTTTAATAAACCATCTATAATACCCACAGAGACCAATAAAAGCTTTCAATTGTTTAGAATTTATAGGAGTAGGATATGTTCGAATAGATTCTAGTTTTACCGGATCCGTACGAAGACCTTTTGCATCCACTATATATACCAAGATTCTTTAGTTCGTCTTTGCAAAACTCACATTTTTTTAGATCAACTGTCAGACCGGCTTTTTTAATCGATTTAAAACCTTAGTCAATAATTCTAAGTATGACTCAAAATCTTCCGATATTATAATCAGGTCGTCCAGGTAGCAAAAAACGTTTTCATTAAATTCGGGGCTAAAAAGAACGTCTACAAGACGCTGCAACTCACTCGGTGCATTCTTTAATCCAAACGGCATCCTAACAAATTCAAAAAGACCACGCCCTGGTACAACAAAAGCCGTTTTAGCGCATGAGTCCTTGTGTAAAGGAATTTGCCAAAATGATTTCGATAGGTCTATAGAGGATATGAATCGAGCACCCCGAAGATTATCTAATATGTATATGGGAAATATAAGGCAATGGGTACGAATCTGTCATGGTGACACTGTTGAGCTTCCTTGAGTCTAAGCAAAATCTGGCAGAACCGTCCTTCTTAGGTACTATCAAAACTGGTTTTGGCCAAGCTGAACGCGAACGACGCACAACACCTAAATCCAACATTTCTTTAAGTTGAGACTCGAGTTGTTTTTGACGTGTTTGAGACAAATGATAATAACGCTGCTTAATTGGATCCCCTGTTGTATTAATTTTGTGATGAACAAGGTGCGTGCGACCTAAACCACATTTTACGAACGAAATAGATTTAAATTTTTCTATAACAGTGTTAAGTTTACGATTATTTTGAGGAGACAGCAGGGAAGCTGATGTGATTTTACGAATCTCACCAACAGAATCCTCAAAAACATGACTATGATTCACTTTTGGAAACAATTGAGGAGCTACGTCGAATTGCTTCCAAAAGTCAACTCCTAAAACAATAACAGAAGAAAGAGACGGAATTATAAAAAACTTAATATACTTCTTAATATTATTATACGAGACAAGTACTTTCATAGTACCTATAACATCCTGACGCTTACCATCCGCGGTGGTAACGTAGGAGTCTAACTTATTTAACTTAAGCCCTAAGCTAATAATAAAAATAAAGAGAGAACCTCCAAAACAACTGACAGAGGCTCCACTATCCAAAAGACCTGAAAAAATTAAATTTTTAATTTCTATGTTAATATGAGGTCTAACATCCTGTCCGGAAGCACTCATCGGCATGCATGCGTCCATGTCACGCTTAACGAAGTGGTCTTCCGGGCCAGAAACTGAGGGCGGTCTCCTGATATCCTTGCATGCAGAATGCAGAGGACCACACTCTAGTTTTTTTTTAATTTGGACGAGTGGTACCTGTCTGACGTTTGTCAAAATCTCGGTTAGATTCCGATTTCCATTTTCTACAAAAAGGTTTTTTTTATTTTTTTTGTTTTTTATTAATTATTTTGTTGGTACATACATACATTGGTATAATTTTACAATACTTAAAGTTTTTTTTTATAAATATAAACATTTCAAAATTAAAGAATAAAACAATTAGCAGATTAACCAAAAAAATCCCACATAGGCATCGCCTGCTCGTGGGTATACTTGTGTGTTTTTAAAACGGTTTAAATTTGACTCATATACATACATTATCTTTGTAGATAAGCATAAAATTAAATAAACAAAAAATAAAATTAGTGTTTACTGAATCACAATTCAAACAACATGTTAATAAAGATTAAAATTTTGTTAAGTTATATCAGGTCAGATGTTATAGCAAGTAAATGTTTGTATCAATGGTATTCATCCAAGACTTTATTACATTTTTATATTTGCTGAAGGAGGATATATTTTTACATTCAATTTCTGTAGTCTTTTAAAGAGCTTTATGCATTTTTGGTGCAATAAAATACGCATGTCTTTGCGCAAGCCTAGTTTTACACGGCGGAACTTCAAATACATTATTTAACCTATTACTAAATCGGTTTTCATTTTTTGTAAAAAGAATATTTCGAGAAAATATAAATTTTAAACATTGTATTCAGTAAATTTATATTTTAAACTTTGTATTCAGTAAGCTGAAGTATGTTTAGAGTTTAGAGGGTAGTGAGTAGGTCTTGTAATCAGAAATACGGTAAGGGATTGATTCACGCATTTGTGTTTGGGTAAGTATGATCACATTTGGTTGAAAACCTAGAGAATTGAGGAAGATACAGAAATCATCAAAATATCTACGTATACTTCTTATATTGAAGTTTATTATATTGAAATCTGTATTTACTTCAGTTATGTAGTCATTTAGATTTTTTACATCTTCGCATACCTTTTTGTTTGTGACCGAGAAATCATCGGGATAATCCATTTTACAGTGAAATTACAAAATGTCTTCTTCTATCAGTGTTTATTGTGATGGCATGTCGTTAGCATCGTTTATTCGTATTGTCGGGGAATCGTCGCTCTTTCTTAGTAATACGTTACCGCCCTTTGTCCACACGTATTTATAACCCAATGCTTTAGTCGACTTGGCTAGTTACAGAAGTTGTTTATTTTTGGGGGTTAGTTTTTCGTTAATGAATATTTTTTCTGTTGAATCGGAGTACATAATATCCTTAGGGGTGAAGATTCCTTTGATTTTCTTTTGTTTGATGATCTTGTCCTTAGTTTATTTTGTGTTATGTTGGATGGTTATAATTTGTTTAGCTGGATTATTATATTAATTCACCACAGAGTTGTTTTTCAAAACGTCACTGCAGTCTAGGGTTGACATCAACATTTCGATTGGTTTTCGTAGGTCATCATTTTTCTTCACCGCAATTCCTTGTATCTCTAGAGATGTCTCTAGAGCATTTTGTTGTATTTTATTCATCATATCATTAAGATTTTTATTTTCAGTTTGGACTTTAATTTTTTGGTACATTTTTTTCCTTTCTTCCTCGTAGTAATCAATATTTTTTGAGAAGAAATCAATTGCTTTGCTGATATCAGTAAGAGGTGGCAAACTGGGTTTGCAGAAATTGCGACCTATTGAGCCCGCAAGCGACCAAAACGCTCTGCTGCCGTGCGGGCAGGCAGCCAGCTTTCTGCTGATCTGCAGGTCGTGCTCGAATTTTGACCTGTTAATGATCCTCTTGCATTCCTTTGCCATTTTGTTATATACCATTCTGTTTTCGGACGTTCGAGCTGTGTTGTAGGGTCGTTAAGCCGCATTTTTTCGTTGCACTGCTTCGGAGCATTGTCGACTGAACCACGGCTTTGAGCCCACACCAGTTTCTTTAATAGTGAATTGGATGAAGCCATCTATCGCGGATGTGATGACTTCACCAATTTCCTGGGCACATCTTGAGGGATCCGAAGTCCAAAAACAGACAGCTGACCACGGGAAAGCATTGAAATGAGCCCGCAGACCAAACCAATCTGCTGATCTATAGTGCCACACTTTTATCTTCAGCCGCTTTGGCGGTCTGAAGGTTACGGGGATTGATGTCGTCACCAGGCAGTGGTCAGACGATCCTAGAGGCGCTGTGACTTCAATCTTGTAACCGTGTGGCACAGTGGTTAAAAACAGATCTAACAGATTGGAACGGTGGGTCTGGACATCGGGAGCCCTTGTGGGCTCCTGAACTATTTGCTCCAGTCCGTAGCAGAGGGCAAAGGATTCCGCCTCTCGTCCAGCCGAGTCCGTTGGTCCTGAGAACTTTAACCAAGGTTCGATATGAACATTGAAGTCCCCCAGGACCACAAACTCTGCCGTAGGGAAGCGGGGCAAGAGGTCATCAACAGTATTGCTTAGATGTTTGAAGAGTTCGGACGTATCTGAAACGCTAAGGTTCGGTGAGCGGTATAAACACGCGTAAAATGTTACTTAGAGCTTGAGTACAGCAATTTCAAATTTCTTGTTGAGTATAGATATTTTAGAATTCTCATTGCGTACTGGAAATGAGTCTCATTGTAACTACTCTGGAACCTACTTAAATAATTTACGCTGAAGGCGATATCTGGTCTCGTTCCAGTACTTATGTATAACAGTTCTCCAATCAAATTGCGATACTTGACTTGTTCATTTAATTCGTCAGCTGGCTCTAGTCTCAAGTTTGTTTCCATTGGTGTATTGTACAGTTTAGCATTTTCTAAGTTATACTTTTTGGCTAAAAAATTAATATACGTTTCTTGACTTAGACTCATTACATTTGACTCGAGATCATGCTTAATGTCAATTCCGATATAATTACTCACTGGACCCATGTCCTTCATTCTAAAACGTTTAGATAATTTATCTTTCACTCTTTGCACTTTTTTCAAGTCTTTGCCACATACCAACAAATCATCAACAAATATCAAAATATAAGTCGGATTATTTCCCTCGTTTCTCACGTACAAACAATAATCATGAGAACTTCAACCATGAAACTGTGAAAACATTCGTACCATGACCTCGGACTCTCTCTCAATCCATAAAGTGATTTTCGTAATTTATAAACTTTACCGGATCCATCATCATAACCAGGAGGTTGTTTGATGTATACTTCAGACATTATTTTTCCGTTTAAAAAGCTGTTTCCACATCCATTTGTTCAACATTAAATTTGTTTTGACAACTATACGATAATAAAATCTTAAGAGTTTCCATTTTTGCAACTGGTGAATAAGTGTTTTCAACTTGCTCATTTTGTTGATATCCCCTTACAACCAATCTAGCTTTAAACAAATCATCAGACTTCTTTTTAAAGATCCATTTAACATCAATAGCTTTCTTATCATCAGGTTTTTCTACTAGACTACATGTTTCATTCTTCTCAATACAATTAATTTCTCTATTCATTCTCACTAGAGTTTTGTCTGAAGGCAGTTCGTTTACAGCAGGGATTCCCAAACTATTTTGGACAAGTGACCCCTTTTCCAAAATGAACTGTTACCCCAGACCCCCCATGGCCAAATTACCTACTTTTAAAATCAACCCCCTTAGGGGCCGTTCAAGTATTACGTAACGCAATTTTTGAAGATTTTTGACCCCCCCCCCCCCATGTAACGCGCCGTAACGTTTTCCTGTACACCCCCCCCCCCCCCTAGGCGTTACGCCCAAGTGGCAATTTTTACTTGAAATTCACATTTAAGTTGCGCAAAGTGCTGTAAAAATGTTACGTAACGCGTTGTTCCAACCCCCCCCCCCGCCAAGTGCGTTACGTAATACTTGAACGGCCCCTTATTCATTCTGACTTAGGTCAATAGAAGATGACAGAGTGAGAATTAGCAATGCTTTAAGTTAGCAGACTATTATGAATAAGGGGGCCTATTTTTAGTTTTTTCCTATTGATACAAAATACCTAGGTACTAAGGTACCAATTGAAAAACTTTACACTTGGTTAAGTGAGTAAAGTTGACTTCATTTTCTCATCAAAATTTAACAAAATAAAAAGACATACAATTCAGTAAATATCAAGTTTAATTTATAATGATAATTACAAATTAGGTACCGTACTTAAAGAATATTAAGTTATTATATTTAAAAAAGTATTAATTCGCAAATAGAAAATAAAACATTCAGTGTGATGGATGAACCTGGTGACTATCTACCAATCTAGCTACATCTGGTTTAATATTGATGAGTTGCAGCCTTAAATCTTGTTATGAAGCGGTGTTAAGTCGTATTATTTTAAACACCTCTTCAGAACAAGTACCATTGTTAGTAGTAATTTTGATTAAGATTATGAAACCCATGACACAGCTGCCGGTATAGCAATCTTCACATTCGTTGATTTTCAAACGGTTTCTTTGTTTCGTCAAAATGTTTGTTACCACACTGAAGCTTTTTTCAACTAGGTATGATGATGGAAAAGCGATAAGGTATTTTTCAGCAATGTTCCACAATGTAGGATACTGTGTTGCAATGTTGCGTTGCAACCAGAACTTCTGATAGCCTTGGTTGAACTTCTGCTTAAGCTCTTCGTCTGTGCTGATGGTAATCAACTCTTCTTGCATTATCAAATTGGCTTCTTCTATGGCAGTGGTATCGTACGGATTTATTATCCATTGAGGAATTTGTAAATTTAAAAGATCCTCAAACCTCTCCTCAAAATCCTTGTGTAATGCGTCCAAGTGAGTGACATATAATAAAATGTCATCATCATGAAGCATTTCTGGTAATTTTAACAAATGCAGAATCTGCGAATATTGTTTTCTGCCTAAATTTTGTTTATAAAGGATTAGTTTACCCACGAAGGCCGACATTATTGATTTTGTTTTAATCAAGTTAAGATCGTCACCCTGCAGCTGCAAATTAACTTTGTTGAACATTCCAAAGATATCAGTCAAGTAATAAATATCTGTTTTACAATTGTTCAGATTTTCTTTCAAATTCGGATCTTTTTTTTTTTTTTTTAAATTATTTATTTGGCTTTCACCCATTAAGGGTGATCTTGGCCATTTCTTAAAGTTAGTTACATTTTTTAAAAATTGTTTACATTTCCAGTTTTCTTAAAAATAGTTAGTTACATTATCAATTTTTTTAAAATTATTTGCATTTTCAGTTTTTTTTTTAATTAGTTACATTTACAGTTATTTAAATGGAATAGATAAATCCTATAAGCAAATACAGACAATGGGCCAAGACAAATATTCATATGATTATACAAGTTGTACTAACATACAGAGTTGGTATTAATAGCAATTACAGAATTGTAGAGTAGGAAGATGTACAGGTTCCCAATTTTTCAAAGTTCCTATTTTTGGGAACCTGTACATCTGTACAACATACATACAAAGTAACATACAAAGATGGTATTAATAATAATTACAAATTGTAGAGTAGGAAGATGTACATAGTTGGTATTATGTAATGGTAATTACAAAATTGTAGTGTAGGAAGATGTGCAGATTCCCAAAAATATGAACCTGTACAACTGTACATAACAACACTTCAAGAACAAATGCTCACGTATGGAAGAAAAAGAAATGTGATTGATGCTTAAATGTTAAGGCCATTTTTATAAATAAATTTTGCTAACAAATAGTGAATTTCAGGAGAGTTGAGACTAAGAAGACAGGGTACACTGGTAGGGAATTCAATTTTAAGTTTTACCAATTCATGTATGAAGATTGGAAATTGGTCATTGATAGGACACTCAAAAAAATTATGGTCTAAAGTATCTTCTGAACCACAATCACAATAAGGCGAATTGACTATGTGGAAACTGGAGAGATGGCTAAGACAGCAAGTATGACCTAGACGCATTCGAGTTATGGAAGAGATGTATTTTTTAGGCATGGAAGTGTATTTGTGAAACCAGGGCTTGACAGGAATAGAAGGTTAAATTAATGAGTACTGATGACCTTTTATCAGAGAGGATGATTTCCATTCAGAGGACCATTGACGTTGTAACTTATTTTTTAAAATAGGGAAATAATCTCTAACAGGGGTAGGAATACTGCTTAATGGACCATGGGCAATGGCTTCCTTGGCAATAGAATCAGCTATTTCATTTCCAACAATACCGAGGTGTCCTGGAATCCAGGCCAAGACCACTGACACTTGAGCCAGCAACATGGAACGCAGGAGGTCTCTGATAGAGCAGGTAAGAGAGTCGCTACTGGAATTGAGAGGGGATGCGCTTATTTTTTGTAGAGAGCTAAGAGAGACTGAAAGGATGAGGGCATTTCTAATGTTGAGAGATTTGACGAGTCGCAGAGCTTCTATGATAGCTATGCATTCAGCAGAGAAAATGGAACACTCTTTAGGAAGTCTGTGAGGGTAACACAATTTCCTGTGAGGAACATAAACACTGGCCCCACAATGGGAGTCCGAACTGAGTTTGGAACCATCTGTGAAAATTTTTATATAATTTGGCCAGTTATTTTCAATAATTTTGTTGAATTCTGCATTATTGGATTGAGCTGAGTTATTTATATTTTTTTTTACATATTCCTATAAATTGGTGCACCTTCGGATAGAAAGTAAGACTTTCATAGGGATATGAGTATAAGGGGAGAGATTCATTGTGATAGGAGTTTGAGGATACACCCAGGAAAGAGTTGAAGCAATCATAGAGAAGTGGAGGGGAATGTTTTTTCCAAAAAGGATTCAAATTAACCTCGTACTTTAACAATTGAAGTTTGGGAATCAAGGGATGAGAAGTTATTGAGCATGTTTTGGAAATATATTTTTCTGCTAGGCATCGCCTTCTAATATTTAAGGGAGGTTCACAGCATTCAACTTGCATTGCGTTGATTGGGGAAGATTTCATGGCTCCTAATATAAGGCGAAGAGATTTTGATTGAATTTTATCTAATTTAAGCGAATTTGAAGTAGACATTGGATCAAACAGACAAGATCCGTAATCGAGATGGCTTCGGATGAGAGCATTGTACAGAAGTTTTAAAGATGAGGGGTGTGATCCCCACCACACTCCGGACAGAAATCTAAGGGGATTGATGTTGCTTTCGCATTTCATGATGACATGATTAATGTGAGAATTCCAAGTAAGCTTAGAGTCTAAAACATTCCCAGGAACTTAACATCCTTAGAGATAGGGATGATTTCATCGCCAATTATCACCTGAATATCTGGGAGCTTTCGACGACGAGTAAAGATGACAACTTTGCTTCTGGAAGGGGAAAGTTCAAGGCCATTACTATTTAACCACGCCAAGAGTTTTCTAAGAGCATTGTTGATTGCTGATGCTGCAATAAAAATATTGCGGGATATTTTGTAGAAAGTCAAGTCATCAGCATATTGGAGTATGTTGCACAAGAATTGAATAGATTTTTCTAGATCACATGTGAAAATATTGTACAGGATCGGGCTTAAGACTGACCCTTTCGGGAGACCTTTGAATATGTGTCTTATGTGGGGAGGGGATTCGGACCCATCTACAAAAATAGTTCTCTGGGAGAGCAAATTGACAATGAATTGGACCAGTTTAGGCGGAATACCTATTGCCAGTAACTTTTCTTTCAGGATGGGGATAGAAACATTGTCGTATGCTCCACAGATGTCTAAAAACACTGCAATACAATATTCGTTTTTGGATAATGCTAATTTGATATCTGTAACAAGAGAGGAAAGGTTGTCGAGGGTACTTTTACCCTTTCTAAATCCAAACTGGGAAGAGGAAAGAATTTGATTTTTTTCTACAAACCAGTCCAATCTATTCTTAATCATTCTTTCAGATACTATTGTTAGCAATAATAAAACGCTAAGTTAATATTTATGATGAAATATATTGTCTCCACGTTAATTGACAATAACAACATTCAAGAATCAACAAGATTATATTCCGTAATCTGCCATTTGTAAATCCAGCCGTTCGCTGTCCGTGTTGTAGGTAGTTCTTCTCCATTGCCGCCAGCCAGGAAGCGTCAGTAGTTCCCTTTTTTACCGGCCGCAATAGCTGGTGTAGTTTCCTTGTTGGCCGCCAGAGGCGATAGCAGTACCTCTGGCGGCAGGTGAGCGGCAATATTTAAATATGCTGCTAACACGGCCATACTGACCACTGCTTTGACCTCAAAGCAGGAAGCTAAAAGAAAAGAAAAAAAAAATTTTAGAGGGATTGAAATTTTTTTTCAACCCCACAATGGTACTGACAAACAGATTACCCTGCTCGCCCTTCCTGACCATTGCAGAAATTTGTTCATCCGGTCAATTCCTCATATTTTCATATGCGACCATCACTCTGTGAGTGCTGCCATTGGGTCTGTTACCCACCACGTCAAAACGATCGTTCGGCAAGACTCCTACCACCTTGTAAGGTAAACTCCGAAACCGACCTTTCAACTTTTTGTACCCCGGATTTCCCCCAGAAATCCGTATCAAAACTGTATCACCAACGTGATACGTAGGTTTGATTAACCGTTTCGCATTGAATCGTTTCATCTGCCGCCTTTGATCTGCATCAAAAAGCATGAATCGGTTTGAGTTGAACCGTTTCATCTGCCGCCTTTGATATTTACCAAAAGAACCCTTGTCTCAGCACATAAGACCATAAGGTCCTGCTACTCACCAACCTGCGAGTTTATGAATCAGTTCGAGATGAACCGTTTCATCTGCCGCCTTTGATATTCATCAAAAACCCGTGCCTCAGCACACAAGACCATAAGGTCCTGCTACTCACCAACCTGTGAGTTTATAAATCGGTTCGAGATGAACCGTTTCATTTGCCGCTTTTGATATTCATCAAAAGCACCCGTGTTTCAGCACGTACGACCATAAGGTCCTGCCACTCACCAACCTGTGAGTTTATGAATCGGTTCGAGATGAACCGTTTCATCTGCCGCTTTTGATATTCATCAAAAGCACCCGTGTCTCAGCACGTATGACCATAAGGTCCTGCCACTCACCAACCTGTGAGTTTATGAATCGGTTCGAGATGAACCGTTTCATCTGCCGCTTTTGATATTCATCAAAAGCACCCGTGTCTCAGCACGTATGACCATAAGGTCCTGCCACTCACCAACCTGTGAGTTTATGAATCGGTTCGAGATGAACCGTTTCATCTGCCGCTTTTGATATTCATCAAAAGCACCCGTGGCACCCCAAAAAGGTACGCCATCGCCAAAATTGTCATGATGAAAACTTTCGTGCTTGTTTCTGCCTCTGCCTCTAATCGGCAGTTTTTTTCATGAAGCCATCCTGGAGAGTAATAACACGCAGCATTCCGTCCACGCTCTTCACGAAAGATCATAGTAAATTGATCTACCTGCTCAACGCAACAGCAAAAGACATCTCCATTTTTCAAAAACCCCGGGCTCACATATCACATCGCCCAGTATCTCATTTTCCAACCAACATTTAAAATAGTTTTTCACATATTTTGTGATAACATTCCTCTTCCATGGAAACCAGTATTTGTCCCGGACGGCAGCCAGTGTTTGATTAACACCTCGATGTCCAATCTCATCATGAAGAATCCAAAGAACGCCACACCTGACATTTCTAGGGGTTCACCATTTAGAATATCTTCGAATCATTCAACATCGAATCATTTTGATTATCTCCGAATCATTTCAAACCACTTTGAATCATTTCGATTAACTCCAAACCATTTCAAATAACTTCGAACCATAATACTAGGTTTTGACATAGATAGTCGGCATAATTGTAATTCAACATGATTACAACTTCTTTTCGCCACACATAAACGGGCTTTAATTTTCGCAAACATATTTTCTTTTAGTTATTGAAATAAGGCATCTGCGATGTCCATACTCAAAAACAAATCACCATATTGATCCCTTTTTGTCAGCTCAGACTGTCATCGCCGCGTAAACTTTCAGCATCGTAATTTTGAAACATTTTGAGGTTCCGAACATTTCACCAATTTCCATCAAGAGATCATATCCATCTGCTATCTTCTGGACCTGAAGTCAGCTTCTCTGATTCACCATGTATTTCAGTTTATGCGCTCAGCATAATGCTAGCGACAGCCGTTTGTTGACATTTTGGACAAATGTCTTCGATCATCAAATAAGGCTCACGATGATAAACACGAAAGGGAAAGGTCTTTTTGAAAAATCCATTGAACCACAAATGAGTTTTCAAGCACCAAATTAAAATTTTCAATGCGTCCTTTCGGCGGAAACACGATCTACGCATTCCTCCGTCATCGGGCATCAATGCATCTGTCATCACTGTAATTACGCGGCATTTTTACGTAAATTCACAACAGAAGTCCAAAAATTTCACATATTTTCAGAAGTCCGATACACAGATTGTCGTTAAATCACCGGCATCAAACATCAAACGCAGTAAACAAACTCGAGAGACGCTATGATGGCCGCCGTTTGTATACAAAACACGAGTTTTTGTCAGGTGAAAGAAACAAAAGCCAATTGACACTTGCTTTTACGAATCCCACTTCTGATGTTAGCAATAATAAAACGCTAAGTTAATATTTATGATGAAATATATTGTCTCCACGTTAATTGACAATAACAACATTCAAGAATCAGCAAGATTATATTCCGTAATCCGCCATTTGTAAATCCAGCCGTTCGCTGTCCGTGTTGTAGGTAGTTCTTCTCCATTGCCGCCAGCCAGGAAGCGTCAGTAGTTCCCTTTATATCGTATGTGTGTTACTTCTATTTTGATATTTAACTCTCTATCACAGGAGGGAAATAAAAGCACTTAGTATCAGGCTGTATAAAATTGCATTATATATTTAAGTTTACTTGCGACAATATTTAATTAGGAATTTACAATAATTGAAAGCTACACAGAACGACCAACGGAAGGCGAGTCTCCAGCGGGAATAAACTCGGAGCTTGCCGTAAACCGCAAGGCACCCGTATTTGTCATCAACGGTGTTGCCTTCTCAGAAAATACCTTTTGGGCTGTTCAATTCATGCCGAATGTAGGTACCACCACATACCTTCCCCCTAGTTGCTAAACGATATGAAAAATATTTGGTAGGGATTCCAAAAGATATTTTTTGAGTGTAGCGTGTCGGACAAGACAAAGGAAAATTTAACTTATGACGTCACATTGTGTCAGTGCCTGGGTTTTTTAATAAATGATGGTAGTCGCTGTTAAAAGTGTCTTGAATTGCAATAGGCTTCCTGATGCGATGTGAGATCATGTGAAAATATAATGAGTTACTAAAAATATAATATATTCTATACTTGACATCATTGTAGAATATTTTGTTCCTATGCGTTCAGAAATATATAGTATATGTGTGAAGGTATTTTTATGAATAATATCTCCATAAATTTGTGAACGCATTGGAAGTTCTTAAATATAATTTTACTTGTATATACATCCTTATATTAATCAATAACCAAACATTGGCTGTGTTAAAAGTTGCCAAGTTCTATAGAAATAGCATGATATATAACTTGTTTTTAAACAAAAGATAATTGAATCACCTTATTTTGTGATACACACCTGTATTCT
The DNA here is from genome assembly GCA_917563855.2 of Limnephilus lunatus. Classification (NCBI taxonomy): domain Eukaryota; kingdom Metazoa; phylum Arthropoda; class Insecta; order Trichoptera; family Limnephilidae; genus Limnephilus; species Limnephilus lunatus. Next base: position 62,241,169 of record OU830597.1, on the reverse strand, counting down.
GTTATATAAATAATAATAATTAAAAATAACTGAGTGTTTAATTTATTTTAAACCTACTTGTTTTCAATGTTTAAAATGTTTAGGAAATATTGATATAAGCAATTATTTGTTTGAAGCATAAACTGCATCTACAAAAAAATATGGATGTATGTAATTAATAAGCTGCTGCTATAAGTATCACAGTACGCTATAGTAAATTATCCTATATTAGATTATTATTTTAAATACATACTTGATTAACTTAACTTATACTAGATATAATATTTTGCATTGATTGCGAAGGTTAGTTTGACACTAAACGTTGAAATAATGTTTTTATTATTCAACTTACTCATGACTCTGTGTCATAAAAATATGAAAATAATAACTAAAGTGTCTAGTTGTATACAAGAATGATTATACCAAAAATTTAAAAATATATATTAATATATGTTTACTGAAGCACACATGGTAATCATCTGTTATGTTTATGTTGGTATGGTATGTTTTCATATTGTAAATATTTAATTGTATAGAATGAAACAAGTACTTTGTTTAAAAACCACTTTATTTGTATTTATATTCGTCGACCGGTTTCGGTTGAACTCAACCTTCTTCAGGACAATAAACATATAAACTAAATTAAGGTACAGAGTTAAGATTAAAGTAAACAAAATCTTAACTCTGTACCTTAATTTAGTTTATATGTTTATTGTCCTGAAGAAGGTTGAGTTCAACCGAAACCGGTCGACGAATATAAATACAAATAAAGTGGTTTTTAAACAAAGTACTTGTTTCATTCTATATAATGTCAAGCCACAAAGTGTTTGCTTTCTACGATAATTTAATATTTAATTGATTTAACGAAATATGAAAACAGATGTGTTTCAGTATACACTATATAGTTATAAAAACTCAATACTTGCTACATCAAGTGATGTCAGAGTCGATGCAGCAATATTGAGCAGATATATTTATTTACATAATCATTTTTACCTGAATTATTTTTATAATATAAAAGCTGTATAAGATATCTCGCGTAGAGCGAGTTGAATGGAAAATAATTCCTTATAACACATTAGATGTAATGAAATGTTATCAAATGAAAATTGTTATTTGAGTTATACTATACTTTACTGCGCAGACAACCATTCTTATTTTTACAATTATAAATTCTTAACTAATAAAATTATTTTCAAATATTTACCGAATCTGGTTTATTTTTACTCAGCATACTAAGGAGTTTTTTATAAAAGGTAACTAGACTGGTTATGATTTAGCGTCCAGATTAGATATATTATTGTTTTTATTAGATTATTGCAATTAATTATTAATGAGTAATAAAATATACTCGTTTTTGTAAACATTTGAAAATAATCATAACATAATATTATGTGACAGTTTCATCAACATGCTCACTCAGATGTATGTATTTTGTAAGTACATCTGAGTAATCATGGTTGGGATTATTAAAAACAAAACTTTACTCTACATAGCTTGATAATTTTGTAATGTATTATTTTAGTTTAAATGCTCTTTATATCTAATACCTTTGTTAGTTAAAAGCTATTCGCATAATGCTAGATACTATTTTAAGTATATGAATGTCAATATATGCTATATTGGATACCTATCCCATATAGTATACATTAAGATTCCACGCTGTCAGAGTTATACACTTATGAAAGGTTATTTTTAGCATAATGATTACAAGTCTTGTGAAAAGCGATTATAGCTAGACACGCAGTTTTCATTGATTGATATACAATGTTTTAAATATGCTTAAATTAATTACATGCAGGTACATGATTTTGAAGGATGAAATTTTTCATCAATTGATAATGCATCATTTCTATGACAATGAATTGCATATATTAGTATTGTATTCTAATTTTGTTGTTTGTAAAAAATATTCAATTATGAATGATGATAATAAACAAAAAGCTCAACATTTGTATGAAATATTGTAGACTTTGTTATTTTTTTTCTTAGTAATTTAAAAATAGTTTTACTTTTGAAATCTTGTTAGAGTAATTTTATGATTTTTAGTATTAATTATTGAGAGTTCTTATGTATTTCTGATAAAAATGAAATGCCTTTTTATGCTCTAAGCTTGCCCTAATCTGTCTGGGAAATGAACTTTTCGCCCAGATCTTGTTGTTCTTGTTGGTATTGTGGCGGAAGAGTCTGGAACAGTTGTAGAGACAGGTACATTATCTTCAATGGGGATAAAAGCTGGCTTTAAGCGATCTATCGAAACGCATTTTGTTTTTCCGTTAATGGTAATGGTGAATGTCTTTTCATTGCGCTCCTCAACCTTATATGGGCCATCATATGGACACTGGAGGGGCCTTTTTCTGCTGTCTGTTCTGAGAAACACATGCGTCGTATTAGGTAGATCCTTATGAACGAAGAACTTTCCTGAACCATGGGCGCTCGCTGGTGTCGATTTGATGTCATCGAACTTTCTCTGGAGTCGTCCAATATACGTATCTGGCTCTTCACGTGGAGTTGCTGTGAAGAAGTCGCAAGGTAATTTTAACGTTCTACCGTATGTCAGTTCTGCCGGTGAATATTTTAGATCTTCACGCACTGTGGCTCTCAAGCCGAGCAAAACAAGTGGAAGCTTCTCCACCCAATTCTGATCTCCACATGCCATAAGAGATGCTTTTAATGTGCGATGTCACCTTTCAATCATACCGTTGGCTTGTGGATGATAAGCCGTGGTTCTTAGATGTTTAATACCAAACTTCTCCGTAAGTTTTTTGAAAAGGGAGCTCTCAAATTGCCGTCCTTGATCAGTAACTATGCTGTCAGGAGTTCCATGACGCGCGATCCAATGTGTTGTTAATGCAGTAGCGACGGTTTCCGCTGTCATATTCTTCAAGGGAACGGCCTCAGGCCAACGAGTAAATCTGTCGATCATTGTCAGTATATATTGGTACTCGTTGCATGTAGGAAGCGGTCCAACTAGGTCGATATGGATATTTTTAAATCGATCCTCTGGCAGTACGTACGTTGCTAATGGAGCAACAGTATGTCCGGTAATCTTAGCTTTCTGACAGGCTATGCATTGTTTGACGAAGTTCTTAATGTCCCTTGCCATGTTTGGCCAAACAAATCTTTGCTTAATCGTCTTTGTCGTTCCTAGAATGCCAGGATGACAAACATTGTGTACACTTGCGATCACTTGATCACGCATGCAATCAGGTACAAATGGTCTGATGTGTCCTGTTGATACGTCACACCATACTGAATAATCCGTGCCAGGAATCACCATTTGACGTAAGGCGAGGGAGCTGTCATCTTTTGCCTTCATAATACCGTCAGTTTGACATTGCTCTATTCCCATCTGCCTGTAGTCAATAGAAGTAGGACAATTAATCTCTTCTATACGAGATAGTGCGTCAGCTACTGTGTTCTGTTGTCCGGAAACATGTCTGATGTCCGTTGAAAATTGCGCTATGTAGTCCAACTGCCTTTCTTGACGTGGAGAACTTGAAGCTCGCTTCTTGTTAAAAGCGAAGGTGATTGGTTTGTGATCCGTATAAATGGTGAAGTTTCGTCCTTCGACGTGGTTTCTGAAGAATTTTATTGACTCGTAGATACCAGTAAGTTCACGATCGAATGTACTATACTTTCTTTGTGCCGTTGTGAATTTTCGTGAGAAAAATCCTAAAGGTTGCCATGAGTCTCCTTTAGTTTGCTGGAGTGATGCCCCCATGGCAATATCAGAGGCGTCCACCATGATGGCAATCTTGGCCTCTGGGTCTGGATGTGCCAGTAAAGTAGCCGTTGCGAGATGATGCTTACATTCGTCAAACGCTGCTGTTAACTCCGGAGTCCAGGTCAGTATGCGCTTGTCGTTCTTTTTGTAACCTGATATTAGCTCAAAAAGTTTTGCTTGGGTGCTAATTGAGTTGGGAAGAAATTTTCGATAGTAATTTAGCATTCCCAGAAAGCGTCTGAGGTCCTTTGCAGTTTTAGGCAAAGGAAATTCTGTGATGGCTGTTACCTTTTCTTTTATTGGGCGCATACCTTCAGGTGTAATTGTATGCCAAAGAAAGTTGACGGTTGGTAGACCAAATTGACATTTGTTCAGATTGATAACCAAACCGTTGTCTACGAGGCGTTGGAAAAGTATGTCCAAATGCCTTCTGTGCTCATCTTCATTTTCGGATGCTATTAGGATATCATCTAGGTATACAAAACAGAATTCTAAGTCTCGTGTCACAGCATGCATAAATCGCTGGAAGGTTTGAGCTGCATTCGATAAACCGAATTGCATGGTGGTAAATTCATATAGACCAAAGGGTGTGATAATTGCAGTCTTAGGTATGTCGATATCCTCTAGAGCATAGATTCTCAACCTTTTTTTGCCCACCGCCCCCTTTGACAATATTTTTTTATCTGGCGCCCCCCAACTGCTTTTACATACCATCTTGGGGGGGGGGAGGGCGATGGGTTATGGCTCCTATCCTATTTCTGAGAAGAAGATTGTTAATTAAAACGCGAACTTAATTAAATAGAGAAGTATTTTTATTAACATAGAAAAGGTGTTGAATTTATAACTTGTTTGATAGTTGAATTTGATGCGTTTTAAGAAGTTTGTTTATATTAGGCTCGATTTTACTTAAAAACAAACGTAAGTTGCCGCGTTCAGTAATATGGAGCCTATTTCTCTTTTTGGTTACCGACGTTGCTACAGCACTGAATCCACGTTCAGCTAAATAGGACGATGGGAATGCTATTAAAAATCTTTGAACTATCGACCATAATCCTGGGTACAGTTTCTAAATCGGCTTCTGCAGCCAAAACTCTTGGTAGCCATTCTTAAATTTAATTTTTAATTCCTCATTTGTCGTCAGTTCTATTAGTTCTTCTTCTAACTGGAATGATCCTCCTGTGTTGACATTTGAAAAAGGATCCAAAACCCAATCTGGTATGTCCATGTTTAAAATATCCTTCAAATGTGGTTGAAGCAAGCAGTGTGACCGAGTTATTTGGCTATCCACCATCTCTGCCTACCCCTGCGGTTAAACTATCTGACGGTATTATAGTCCGTTGAGATGGCTGAACTGGTAGGTTTGGACTTGTATGTAAATTTAACGATGTAGGAATGTCATTGAAGCAATGAGTATGAGTATGCAGTAAATGACAAAATATGCATTGCTAGTTTTAATTATGTGTCAAAATGTACTGCAACTGCACTTATGATCCAACATAGTTTGAGTTCACCCATGAGTTTCATACCTTTTGAGAATATAATGCAAGCTATGAATTGTACACATTTTTATCAATTTACGAAATAAATATATAACCATGGAAATGCACCAGCACCAACACCAACAGAAGCTACTCTATAATTACGGTCCCCACAGTCTCTGAAACAGATAGATAGAGCAACGAAGCGCATTGGCGACTGAAATGGTATTAGGTTTGTTGATGATTTTGCACAACAAAACCTATCCCATTTCAGTCGCCGCCGTGACTGAACCGGTATAGGTTTTGTAAATACGCCACCCGGCGCAGAATTAAACGCGGACTTGTTGCGGAGACAAAGGCGACGCGGGAACAGAATGGATCGGGGGCTAAGGAGCTGTCTTGTCGACGCATGTAAGCTCACTCGTTGACTCCCGAATGCATTGACGACACTGAGCAAGTTAGATCAATACACAGATAATACTGTCAATTCTCGCAGGATTGCAAAAATCCCGTTATTTAACAAAAAACGTTATAATTTAATAGCTACAAACTTTTTATTTATTAACAGGCTTTTATTAACTTCGCCTGTCTTTATGTATGTATGAGATATTTCACCTGAAATTGGAAGATTTAAATTTAAAAAAAATAAATTATTCTAATCGACAAACTAAAATTTTCATTCATAAAATTTAATATAGATCTGAATTTAATGGAATCTATCAGTTCAATTTTCATTCACTTCCTGAATTCTAGAATGAATTTTCGCAAACGTGATAAAAATGATTAAATACACACAATAACAAAAATTGCCCATTAAAGTTTTCTTTGCTTTATTAGTATGTGATTAGCGTGTTTTGTTTGTCTTTTTTAGACCATATTTTTTTACTTACCAACGCCCCCCTGTGCCATCTCAACGCCCCCCAATTGTCTCTGGATCTTCTACCGCCCCCCTTAAAGTCTCAAACGCCCCCAAGGGGGCGTTATCGCCCACGTTGAGAACCTATGCTCTAGAGGTATTTGATGATAAGCCCTGGTGAGGTCTAGTGTGGTAAAGACCTTCGCTTTTGCCAGTTTATGTGCAAAGTCTTGAAGTTGCGGAATTGGGTATTTATCCGGGATCGTTTTTGCGTTGAGTCTTCTGTAGTCTCCACACGGACGCCATTCCCCGTTCGGTTTTTTGACCATATGTAGTGGGCTCGCCCAATTACTTTTGGACGGTCTGCAAATCCCTTGTTCCATGAGAAATTTAAATTCTTTCTTCGCTGCTTCAAGAAGAGCTGGTGCCAGGCGGCGCGCCCGCTCTGTGACAGGTGGACCTTTCGTCTCAATACAGTGTGTCACAGAATGTTTCGCTTTGTCCAAGTTCTTGATGTCTGGTCGCGTCAAGCTTTGATATTTGTTTATAATATCTTTATATTTTTGTGATGAGGATATGGTGGATATACCGGATGATGGTCCTTTGCATGTATTTCCTCTAATCTTTAGTCCCGTAGATGAGTCCAAGAGAATTGCTTGTTTAAGATTCACTGTCAGATTATAGTGATGGAGGAAATCTGCACCCAGGATTGGCCTCGATACGTCGGCGACGATAAATCGCCATTTCAGTGCCCGGCGAAGACCAAAATCTAGTTCTATCGTTATTGTCCCGAATGTTTTGATGGGATTTCCATTTGCTCCATATAATGTAGTTGGGCAGTTGTCGGAAGTTATGTTATTCCTATTGTATATGGGATTTCTAGGGATGACCGAAACGTCAGCTCCTGTGTCCACCAGGAACTTCTTTCGTGTTTGTCGATCATAAACGAAGAGACGACATGTGTTTCTCGGAATCTCGCACGTCCCTACTGAGAGGTTCCGCTGTCGTTTCCTGGAATTTTTCTTAAAAGAGCAAGGTTGATAACATCTGAAGGCCTTTTCTCCAAATCTGTTGTGATAACTGCAGTATCCATTTGGTTTTCCCTGGAGCGATCGACCGCAAGACCCAGACGTCGGCCTTCTAGCGGGATTCTGCTGAGATGATTTCTGATAAGAATTTTGATATGAATTCTGATATGGCTTCTTTCTCTGAGGGTCCTGATCTCGCCGTCCTCGGGCGGTAGTATGATTGTCGTTTTGTGACCTCTTCAGTTGGGATATTTCTTGTGTGAGCGCGGAAATTTGTTGTTGCAGTTGTTGTAATACGCTGTTTTTAATGTCTTCAGATTTAGATGTGTTTGTTTCGCTCAGATGTTCCATTGCGTTACATTCCGTTGACTGGTAGACGTCTGTAATCTTGTCTGCCGCCGTCGCCAGTTGATTAATATCATTATCCGTGAGGGCGGATAGGATTGCTTGAACATGTTGAGGCAAGCGCTGAAGCCAAAGTGTACGAACTATAGCGCTATTTGCCAACGCTGGTCCCGCCAATTCCATCATGTGACGTAGCAGATCTGTCGGCTTGCGATCCTCAAGCTGAATTCCAGTTAGAAGTCTGGTTAGCCGTTTTTCTGCTGAATCTTGTAATCTTTCTATCAGTGCGGCTTTTAAGGTTGAATATTTGTCCGTCGTGGGCGGTTTCGTGACAATATCGCTGACGCACTGCAATGTCTGTGTATCCAGCGCAGCGACTATAATATTATATTTTTTAAAATCTTCCGTGATACGGGAAATTGCAAACTGCGATTCAATTTGTATGAACCAAAGTCCAATATTGTTCTTCCAGTACGGTGAAAGTCTCACCGATACATGGTGAATATCAGGTTCACTGCTTCTTCCGCTTGAGAATTCCATGTTAATTGATATGGTAATTTCTTCTTCCGTTGACATAATAAACTTTTTCAGATGTAGGAGAGCTTACGCATAATAGGCGGAAATTTAGTAATATTCAGACGTAAATTAAAAAATATTAAAGATAAGATCGTGCTATTCAATTGTACACAAAAAACAATATTCAAACCAATAGATTTCACAACATGCTATATAAAAAAAAAAAATATCGCGACCTTGCATCATATTATTGTTGAGATTTATAATTTTAAGAACAATATATTTTTTAAATCCCGAAAGTGATACTATCATTGACCTCTGTGTTTTTAAAACGTTATATTATTTGCGTAATCCAAGACTCAAACCATAATTTTATTGCGTTTTGTTAAATTTATTTGACTGTGACATCTGCAGTTTTCTGCATTGGTAATTATAATGCCCAACAATAATTCACAATGACCTTTGAATACATGATAGGTAGGTTTTCAATTTCAAAGATTCGTAAAATTTGTAACATTTGAACTGTAGGTAGGTATGCAAAAAAATAGTAGGCAAATTTCTGGATAATATTATGGATTTGATTGAACGTTACGTCCGTATGAATCTTGCTGTCCAGTGGCTGCTCGATTGATGCCTGGACATCGGCTCTGCTTCCCTGCTGATGCGAAGACTCTGCCCTGGTAGAAGTCAGCTGTTCTGTTGAAAGTCAGCTGCTGTGGAGGAAGCTGGTGGTGTGCTCCGGAACAGGCTGCGAGCTGCTTTCTCTCTGGTGGCCGTTGTTTCTGAAATTGATGTTTTTACGCAGTTAATGGTCATTGCAAACACGATAATTTTTTAAAAATCATTAGTTGGGACAATAATCATATCATATAATCATATAAGGTATGTAAGATTCACAGATTTCTGTATTTCCGATATGATCGAAATCGCAACGGGATGCACTACGTGCATACTATTTTAAAATTACTGAGACGTCATTTAATAAAGCTACTAAAATTTCTAAGTTACTGATTGTTTGAAAGAATTTTTTAAAATTGAATTTGTACTTACATAAGTCTCAGGAAACCCGCTGGCGACCCCCTCCCGTGGTGTTCGATATTTATTAATGCAAAAAAGAAAATAACATCACGATTTAAACTCGATGATGGATTAAAAAATGGTGTAAAATGTCGGGGTCACCAATATATCGTATGTGTGTTACTACTATTACGATATTTAACTCTCTATCACAGGAGGGAAATAAAAGCACTTAGTATCAGGCTGTATAAAATTGCATTATATATTTAAGTTTACTTGCGACAATATTTAATTAGGAATTTACAATAATTGAAAGCTACACAGAACGACCAACGGAAGGCGAGTCTCCAGCGGGAATAAACTCGGAGCTTGCCGTAAACCGCAAGTCACCCGTATTTGTCATCAACGGTGTTGCCTTCTCAGAAAATACCTTTTGGGCTGTTCAATTCATGCCGAATGTAGGTACCATCACGTCGGGGTCACCAATATATCGTATGTGTGTTACTACTATTACGATATTTAACTCTCTATCACAGGAGGGAAATAAAAGCACTTAGTATCAGGCTGTATAAAATTGCATTATATATTTAAGTTTACTTGCGACAATATTTAATTAGGAATTTACAATAATTGAAAGCTACACAGAACGACCAACGGAAGGCGAGTCTCCAGCGGGAATAAACTCGGAGCTTGCCGTAAACCGCAAGTCACCCGTATTTGTCATCAACGGTGTTGCCTTCTCAGAAAATACCTTTTGGGCTGTTCAATTCATGCCGAATGTAGGTACCACCACACCTTCTTTACCGGCCGCAATAGCTGGTGTAGTTTCCTTGTTGGCCGCCAGAGGCGATAGCAGTACCTCTGGCGGCAGATGAGCGGCAATATTTAAATATGCTGCTAACACTATAGAGAGCGATAAGTCTGTAGCTCGAACCTATACTTGGATCTTTGCCACTTTTGCAAATGGGAATGATATTTTGAATTTTCCAGTCTGGAGGAATAATACCAGAATCAAGAAAGATATTGATGAGAGAGAGAAAGTAGGTAAGAGAATTGTCATCAGTATGGCGGATGAATGAATTCAGGATTTCATCCTTGCCCGGAGCTAATTGAGGTTTGAGTCATTGAGGTTTTCCATGGCTCTTTTTAACTCATCAATGGAAAATGGAGCATCTAACCATGAAGAAGATTTTAGAGTATGAGTTAAAGAAGGAAGTTCATCAAAATTAGGGACATATGGGGGAGCTATTTTATTAATCAAGTCATCTATCCAAATAGCAGAATTATGAGATGGCTTTGGCAGGGAAAAGGAAGATCTAAACCTGCGAATCATGGACCAAACCTCCCCCGCTGGAGTAGCAGGGGATATATTGGAAGAGAAATTACGCCAGCTGTTTTTTTTTTTTTGAAACGGAAAGTGCGTTTAGCAACAGCTTGGGCATTTTTGGCTGAGATGTAATTATCCATAGTCATCTGTTGGCAGTACGTCTTATTGGCCGCTTTCCTCTCCTTAAGGACTCTAAGGCATTCCTCATCCCACCAAGGGGGAGGGCGAGCCTTCGAGCCTACTGGAGATGATTTGGGGATAGACTTGTCAGCCGATTTTAGAATGGAATCAGTTCAAGATTTTGTATTCTAACTGCCTGACTGATTGTCAATTGTCTTTTACATCGCAGAACGGTTGCGTTCACTGTCACTGCTTTTGCAGTACTTGCATATCACCACACGCCCTCCTGATGTCGTCATCACTGTACAAATTGACTTAACCAGCCCGGAGGCCTTTGCGCCCTAGTGGGTCGTCCTTCTGTACTGGTCTCTCCTTCTTCTTCACTGTCCTCTTCAAACACATCGAAAAGATTTACGGTGGGACTTGCGGCCAATTCCTCGCATCTCTCTTCAGACTCAGTTCGTTCTCTGTCAGGCATCTTCCGCAGGTCAAGCACATGTCTTGGTACACCATCAACTATGATATTGTTGACTGAATTAAGTCCTGTCACCCTTCCTTGCCTCCAGCGTGATGTGCATCTTTTGTCTACTGGTTTGACCGCAACGACATCGCCCACTTCAAACTCAGTCGATACTTCCTCTTCTATATTCACTTGCGCAGAAGGGTGCCTCCATGAATAAGTGTGAACCGAGCTAGAAGGCGCAACACCCTCATCCTTCTGACTCTTCGCAGCCAAATTATACAAAAATACTGCCTGCAGAGGATCGCTTCCACTTCTGGCTGCAGTTCTCTTTATTGTTCGATGATGTCGTTCAACTATACCATTTCCTGCTGGACGGTATGCCGCGCGAAATCTTTGACGTACATTCCATCTCTTACACATATCTGCAACACTATAGGAACGAAACGCAGTACTATTGTCCATGAGAACTTCACTGGGCGGGCCTCTTTCCCGAAACACTTCTTCCAGATTTTTGACAATCGAAACTGCGTTCTCTGATTCGATTTCCCGCCACACGGCAAATCTACTTGGCCCGCAATCGATGAGTGTGAAGAAACATTTCCTACCGAAATGAGTGACATCAACTGCCAAGCGACTCCAATTTTTTGCAACATTGAGGTTACCCGCTTCATGGGTTGACGGCGGTGGGTCAATTGTCCTGCATTGTATGCAGTTACGTACGCATTTATCGACGTCCTCTCTTCTCACCTCGGGATCAACCAGCCGGGCAAGATGAAGCGTTCGCTCTACTCCAAAATGATGCTGAGCATGTAAAGCTTCTACGCTTAAAGCACATGTTTGCTCTCCAGTTTCTTTTTCAAGTATCTCCAACCTCTCTTCATACTCTGAAGATTGTAAGTCTCTTTCGTGACGTTTCCTGTCATGGCTACTCTTTACCCAGGCCTTGCAGACCCTAGTAAGTACTTCGGCTTTATTTTTACAAGACTCTACAAGGGTGATCGACAATGTGAGATCAAATTCTTCTTCAATCTCCTTCACCAATCCCAGACGCCGCTTGACGAGCATCTCTGACATGCCAGAAACTTTTACACGACTACTCCCGGTAAGTGTGGATCTCACCCAGCACAAAACCGTTGCCGAATCTGTAATTATTTCCACAACTTGAAGATTCCACTTGAGAGCTAGGTTTAATCCCTTCAGAACAGCATCTAGCTCCGCTATGTTAATATGCGCTACATCGGTTGTCTTACGCAGCCATGCGGCGTCTTCAACAGTTCTTCCCTCAATTTCCAAGGTAACTCCAAGGGCCAGATTACTTGCATCACAATAAACTCTGGCATCACCTAATGATTCAGGCACTAGCCACTCCCCTTTTACAGGATCGTCAATTCTCACTCTCACCAGAAGCTCTTCAGCCATTTGTTGGGCCCTGTCGCCAACGTAATCATCCCATGCCTGACACTCTCTCTTCATGAAGCTGCAGGCTGTCCTTAACCATCCACACACAGGATAGTGCCCAGTCAGCTTGCCACAGATCGAAAATAATTCCCTTCTACTCAGGTGCGATCCTTCTTGCATTATGGGATGTCATTGCCTCTTCTGAACATAAGACGTCCGACCTTATCACGTTCAATATCACGTGCAATCCGAGCACTCTTGCGCCCTCCAGCTTCTCGGGAGGCTTAGTTACGAGACCGTAAGTATGCAAGTGTGCCGCAACCTCTTCAGCTGATATTATGTTTTCATTCACTATAATGTCATCGATGTAGCTATCTGTGCCCCGTCGCACCCTTTCGTCAAGCGAGAGCACCTCGTTTACAATCCGTGTCATGATTTTGGGACCACACTTTAACCCAAAACCTAATCTTGTCAAGCAGTATGTTTTGCCTTTATACTTGATGAGTTGGTACTTCCAAAGTTTTTCCTCAATGTGCACTTGTAAATATGCTGATGGGAGATCAAGCAACTTTAGAGGTTCACGTAGCTTCCTCCACTTCCGAAGTGTCTCATCACACACTGCTACATCCTCACCAGTATGGCACTGAACACTCTCGTTGAGTTCACGATAGTCCAAGACAGGACGTACTTTTCCCTTGTTCTTTTGGATCACAGCCATTAAAGGAAGTATACCACCGGAGCTTCCCTTCCATGGCCTGAGCCACCCCTCGGAGATCCACTTTTGAATCTCTTCTTCAAAAGCTGCCTCCGCTTCTGGTAACTTAGTGCTTCTATAGCACTCTACAGTGTTTTCTAATTCAGCAGGAGAACCTCTCCACACCCAACTCACGCACCAGTTTCTTCCGTTGAATGTAGCTTTAAAGTCCTTGTTCTCAACAGATATTCTGTCTGCCGAGGTTTCACCAGACTCGACACAATTCGCACTGTACTCGTCTAGTCTGCTTCTTACGAACTCTACCCTATCGCGCATTATCGTAACACCACCCAGTTCTTCGATAACGTCCATGCCCAGTATAAAATTGACTGCACTTAATAGTTTTTTCACCACCACACAGTCTACCAGTAGCGACACACCATGCACTACTATCTTGGCGACACCTCGCCCCTCACAAAATACACGACTGCCATCAACAGCAATCACATCACAACCAGGACCTTGTACACTACACAGCCCACTCATCACTACTGTACGAGAACACCCTGAGTCAACGAGTGCACGCACCTGCTTTCCATTTACTGCAACTTGGATTATTGGTAGCGCCTTTAGTCCTGATTCAGAAGAGCTGCCGGCGCACCAGTTCTCCTGCTTCCGTTTCCCTTCTCACAGTGCCTGGCCAAGTGACCATCTTTTCCACAGTTCCAACAGACACTTTTCAGCTGCTCACAACAGAATTTGACCATGTGTGACCCACCACATTTAAAACAACGCCGTCTTGCATTTGGAGATGTTGCGACAAATTTCTGTCGGCCCTGAGCCACCGCCACGACAGGCTGATCCACGAGCTCTGCCATCAGAGCTCTAGCACGCTCCATGATTGTTGATAGCGGCATTGTCTCTACTTTTGGCTGCGCGCGCAATTCACGTGATACCACTGAAGGCAGACCCACTATGAAAGCTTTCATGAGGAGAGCATCCGACGGTCCGACAGCCTCCTCAGGTCCGTCATATAGACGTCGACCGGCTCATCACGCCATGTGCGCCTCACGAACTCCTCATAGGCCAGAAACGGGTTTGTTGCGAAGGCACAAATCAACGCATTTTTGATGACGTCACCATTGCCCTTATCCTCTGCACTCAGCTCATTGTAGACAGCAAATGCAGGTCCCTCCAGAAACATCGGGATGATCGCGCACACATCCTTTACTTCTTTAATTTTTAAAACCAACTCGACTTTTGTTATCCACTGAATAACGTCGCCCTCGCCATTAAAACACCTTAATAAATCTCCGAGTTTAATATTTGACATCTTGCCGAAATAGCTTGTATTCTAACTGCCTGACTGATTGTCAATTGTCTTTTACATCGCAGAACGGTTGCGTTCACTGTCACTGCTTTTGCAGTACTTGCATATCACCACAGATTTATAAGAGGAGGTGCAGTTATCAGGAGTAGGGGAAGCAGGGAGAGGGTATGACCCTGGATAGAGTCTCTGAAATGGGACCAATCGGCTTTTTTTGTGATAAATTTGGGCTTACTTTTATAGAGGTTGGTATTCAACCGTTGAGCCAAATTCAAAATAATGGGATAGTGATCACTGCCGCAGGGGTCTGAAGTAATTCGCCAGGAAATTAGAGGATAGATACTCGGGGAACAGAGGGATATGTCCACCGCACTAGGATTCTGTCCAGGATGACTAATTGTTGAGGATCCGTCATTTAGGAGACAAATGTTCAAGTGTTTCAATGTGGGTTTTATGATATTAAAACACTTGTGACTTATTACACAGACGACATTTTATTCAGCTCTTTATTAGCTCCCTGACATTACACAAGTGAAGTAGACCATAGACATGTTACAATAATCTAGTCATAGTTTATTCATAGAGATGTGACATCCCCCTTCTTAATTTATAAAATAAAATAAAACATAAAATACATTAAAATTTCATATGTCACAATACCTATCCGGTTGTTTGACAACTCTTCCATATCTCGTAATATATGGATTTTGTGAATTATTTTCTCCCACCTGTCCCTCATCTCCAGCTTCTTTCGCTTCTTGTGCTGGATTAGATCGCATGGACAGATGGTCATTATTGATTCCAGTATTGTATCTGAGTCTTAAATGTATTCTATTTCGTCTATACCTATTACCATAATTATCTTCAATAATATAAGACCTGTTACATTTTAATATATCTTTAACGACAGCTGGTAGCCAATTACTTTTGGGATTTTTCTTAAAGTATACATGATCCCCTGTTTTTAACAAAGACAATGGTTTTACATTTTCATTATAATATTTGGAATTTTTTGAATTATTTTTATCAACACACTTTTTATAATCTGAAAATCTTACAACCTTAGGTTTTAATTTAATTTGAGTTAAAGGAATATTCATTCTCAAAGTTCTAGACATTAATAATTGAGCAGGTGACGGTAAGTTGGCTTTCGGTGTGTTCCTATAATGCAATAAAGCGATATAAGGATCTGCATTTGTTTCTTTACACTTTTTTAGAATATTTTTTACAATTTTTACAGAACTCTCTGCCTGACCATTAGATTGTGAATGATATGGACTTGTAACTACGTGTTCTATATCCCAATCATATAAAAATGATTTAAATTCAATAGATTGAAATGGCGGTCCACCATCTGATACTAAAGACATTGGAATACCATGACGCGAAAAAATAGATTTTAAGTGTATTATTACATTTTTGGATGTAGAATCCTTATTCAATAAAGCAATTTCTATAAACTTTGAATAGTAGTCTGTTACAATGAGATAAATTACATTATTAAAATACATTAAATCAATACCGACTTGTTGCCATGGAAACTTATTTATTTCATAATTTATTAATGGCTCTTTCTGATTAGATACTTTAAATTTATTACATACTTGACACTGTTCAATTAAATTTTTGACATCCACAGTAATATTAGGCCAATATAAAATATCTCTAGCTAATCTTAGACATTTGTTTATTCCTTGATGTCCTTCGTGTATCTTATTTAACATTTCTTTTCTCAGAGATTGTGGAACTATTAATTTATTACCCTTAAAAATCAAATCATTAATGACATTAATTTCGTCTTGAAAGTTATAATAATATGATTTTAACATACAGTGAACTTTATCTTTACCATTTGGCCAACCTTCGTAATAATATTTTTTCAATGTTTGCATAGCTTCATCCAATGCGGTAGCATTACTTATTTTTTTACGATATTCTTCAGTGATAGCTAAGTTCATATAGACTGAATTGACATGACAATATAGATCAGACTCATAATCAGGTATATAATGATCTTTCAAAGCGGCTCTAGACAAAGTATCCGAAATATACATTTCTTTACCTGGGACATGTACAACATTTAAATCATAAGATTGAAGTGCTAACATCATACGTTGCAATCTGGCAGGTACATCATGCAAAGGTTTTTTAAATAAATAGACTAAAGGTTTGTGATCAGTCTGTACTGTCACTCTGTTACCGTAAACATATTGGTGAAACTTATTACAACCAAATTGTATGGCAAATAATTCTTTTTCAATTTGAGCATAATTTTCCTGCGACTGCGTCATTGTTTTAGAACTATATGCAATTGGACGATTATTTTGCAAAATGACTGCACCTATAGCTGATTTTGATGCATCAACTGACAAAGTTAGCGGTATTTTTGGATTATAATGACTTAAAACTGTTATATTTGAAATAGCTTCCTTCAAAATCTTAAAACATCTTTCATTATTCTCGTCCCATGACCATACTACATTGTTTTTCAATAAATTTCTCAAGATTTGTGACTTTTCTGACAAGTTTTCTATAAACGGACCTAGATAATTGACCATTCCCAAGAATCTTTGCAAATCTTTGACATTTTTGGGAGACGGCAACTCCACGATTGCTTTGACTTTCTCTTTGTCAACTTTTACACCTTCCTTACTAAAAATATAACCTAGGAAACATACTTCTTTGACAAGAAATTTACATTTTGACTTATTTAATTTTAAATTGACTTCTCTAGCCCTTTCCATGACTTTTCTTAACCTAACATTATGGATTTCTTCAGTTTCTCCATAAATTAGAAAATCATCGACAAATATTAAAATACCTTCTATATCTCCAAATAAATCTACCATAATCCTATAAAAAATCTCAGTTGCTGCATTTATTCCAAACGGCAGTCTTAAATATTTGTACCTTCCAAATGGAGTTTGAAAAGTACATAAATCACTACTTTCTTCATCTAATTTTAATGACCAAAATCCTGAATAAGCATCTAAATGCGAAAAATAAGCAGCTCCTATAAGTTTAGATCTAATTTCATCAATGTTTCTTAATGGAAAATGCTCTCTCATTATACAATTATTAAGTTTTCTAGGATCTAGACAAATTCTTAATTTACCTGACTCTTTGACTGTTATGACCACAGAATTTACCCAAGAAGTAGGTTTAGTGACCTTCTCAATGACCTTCATCTTTTCCATGCGATCTAATTCCTCACGAAGACTGTCTTGTAAAGCAAAAGGAACTTTCCTCGGAGGATCAACGCATGGGACAGCATCTTGGCGAAGTTTGAGATGAACGACAGGTGGTAGGCATCCTAGACCCTGAAATATGTCATTAAATTCAGTTAATATAGTGTTACGATCAGATTGAACATTAAACACTCTTTTTATAATACCAAGCTTTATAATAGTTGGAAGACCTAAAACTGATTGACATTCTATATTAGTGACAAAAAATTTTATATTTTCTACGATATTTCCATTTACTTGACATACCAGATCACATTGACCAATGATCGGTATTTTATTACCTCCAAAACCTGACACATTTACGTGACCTTTTTGTAGATTAGTATTTAAATTTAAGTTTCGAAAGTTTGACAATGAAATTTCATTTATATCAGCTCCAGTATCCAAAATACAGTCTAATATTTTGTTATTAATTATTAAATCTAAATGCCATGCTTGACTTAGATAATTTATATTTTTAATATTTCTTATTGTTCCAACATTATGACCCTCAGAGCAAAAATCAATTTCATCATTAGGTACTGATGTTTGTGAATTTAAATTTCTTACATTATTGCGACAATTTTTATTTTTGTAACAAAATTTAGCAAAATGACCAAAGGAATTACATGACCTGCATCTGACATTGACGGCTGGACATTTGAATTTATGATGTTGACCACATCTTCCACAGCGTATATGCCCACTTGACATTGACGGTGATGATGACTGCGACGTAGACCCATGACGATTGTATTGACTTGAAGATCCATAATGACTTGGACTTGATCCTCTTGGACTTGATCTTCTTGGACTTGATCTTCTCGGACTTGACCCCCTCGTTGCACTTCTATGCCGACTAATCTGATGGATATGTTCTGGATTTGTTTGATGTGCAATTTTTTCAGCATTCCTTTGTGACATTATTATGGTTCTTGCAATTTCTACTGTTTTTTGAAGCGATAGTGTAGAATCTTGCAGAAGACGTTGACGTACATGACTTAAATTTGAGTTCATATTCGCAATAAAAATATCTCTTACCAGAGATTCCCTTAAATCTCCAAATTCACATTGCTTGCTTATATTTTGAAGATCCAATAAAAAATTGTCGATATTCTCAGCATTATTCTGACATCTTGTGAAAAATGAGTTTCTGACCATTGTTAAATTCTTTTGTGGTAGAAAATAAGCATCAAATTTTTCTTTTACTTGTTTAATTGTTACCTCTTCAATATTTATGTTAAATGAGTTAAATATTTCCATGCCTTTTGATCCGATGGAGTGTAGTAAAATAGCTATTTTTCTCTTTTCTGATGCATCCTCCAGGCCTGATGCCAGCAGGTATATTTCAAATGATCTCCACCAATCCTTCCATTCTTGATTATTATTCATACTGTCTGAAATAATCAGACTTGACAATGCATGAAAATCATGCTGCATGTGAACTTTTGAATCCTTCGACATTCTGTGATATTATTATACACTTTTTATACTTATGACACTTATTATTTTTTTTTATCCCACTTCTGACACCATGTTTCAATGTGGGTTTTATGATATTAAAACACTTGTGGGTTTTATGATATTAAAACACTTGTGACTTATTACACAGACGACATTTTATTCAGCTCTTTATTAGCTCCCTGACATTACACAAGTGAAGTAGACCATAGACATGTTACAATAATCTAGTCATAGTTTATTCATAGAGATGTGACAAAGGAGTCCAAAAGGTCAATTAATTTGATACCCGAGGGATCCGAGGAAGAAGAACCCCAGAGTGGGGAATGGGCATTGAAGTCACCCAGAATGACGAAGGGAGAAGATAGTTTTCTAAGCATGTGGACCCACAATGGAAGGTCAAACGGGGTAGAAGGGGGAATATAGAGAGATACAAATGTAATATTAGAGACAGTGGCTGCCACTAATCGGAAGGGTGAATTAGGGGGTTTAATGGAAATAGGTGAGAAGGGGAGAGAGTTTTTGATGAAAAGGGCTGCACCACCCTTCCCATCAATGCGGTCGTCCCGCAGACATTGATAGCCACTCACCTTGAAGAGTTGAGATGGCTTAAACCAAGTCTCAGAGACGGCAGCAATCGATATGGAGTGTAAATGTAGAAGGCGGATGAGGTCATCCTTATTGGAGGTGGCACTTCTACAATTCCACTGCAGAATTGTTGCTGCTGGGGCAGCCATTGGGAAGAAGAGAATACAAAGAGGCGAGTAATGAGGCAGCGTTGGACGGTAGAGAATTATTATTGTTAATAATTGAGATGAGTAACATGACAAGAGTTTGAATTAAAGAAGAATTGTCATTAGAAGAATTGTTGTTTATGGAATTTGCATTTAGATCAGGGTTGAAAGAACTGCTGTTAGTTGAATTGCTGTTAGAAAAGACAGAGTTTTGAGGAAAAAGAGCGCTGTTGTTACCATTTGGGAACAAGAGCTGGGAGTTGTGGCCAAATTGATCATATCCAGGGGTTTTAATCGGACGAGAAGCGGATTTTGTCATTACAGTCTTCCTGTAAGACAAATTTGAAGAGGTACTAATTTGGGGTTGAGAGGCAACTTCAGCAAAAGATTTTTTAGAAGGAGCTATTAATTTGGAGGCATGGAAGTAAGAAACGCTATTGGAGGCCATATAACTTTTTATGTTTTTTTGGCGAGAAAGTTCAGGGCAGGATGGATGTATGGCTGTGTGCGAGCCTGAACAATTGACGCAAGAGGGGGAATTGGAAGGGGAAGGGCATTGGTCTGCTAGGTGGTTTTCTGCGCATTTAAAGCAACGGGGGGAAGAGCGGCATGATTGTTTCGAATGGTCAAACCGACAACAATTAAAACATTGGATTGTCGGGAATGAATAAATTTCCACCGGGAGAGAGTTGTGGAATAAATATACGTGAGAGGGGAGGGACTGTCCTTCAAATGTCAGAACTACAGTTTGGGAGGGTTTCCAAACTACAGACTCTGATGATTTATCTTTGAAATGAAGATGCCTAGTCTTAATAACTTTTCCCGAAGATGATGGGATAATCAGTTCCGAGATAAGCTCTTCTTCTGATAGGTCTACAGGAATACCTCTAACGAGACCCAAGCGAGAGATATTGAAGGAAGGGATGTATGCTTTAAATTTTTTTGCAGAGAGGGAGTCGATGGAATTAATAAATTTATTGGCATTAAATGCGGATGTGAATTCGACACAAATGCGAAATTTGCCCTCAGATCGGATACCACCTGGGGAAATGCCAAGTGGTTTTTTTCCAATGAATTTACCAAATTCAAGGGGATGTAAAGAGTGGCCAGGAGAGTTGTTTTATACATAAACAATAAAGGGAGCTTTTGCCGAAGTCGGTTACAACGAAGGAGAAGCTACAGGAACTGAGACCTGTGAAGTATCAGTGTTTGGAAGGTCGTAAACTTTCCTCTTTTTTGGAGTAGAAGATGGAACTTGATCTACAATCTCTACCTCATTACCAATGTCAAAATTTGAGGGGTCAGGGGGGGGCGGGATCAGGGGGTTTCTTTCCCATGGCAAAGGCCATTGGGGCAAAAGGAAATAAGACTACAAATAAAATAACACTTACTGGAGTTAGACAGCAAAAAATGAACTCAAAGGACAAAAAACTATAATTAAAACTGACTAAATGGCAAAAATTAGATTTTTCGTATTTTAACGAAAAAAACGCAACAGTGTTTTTCAACTGTCAAAATTCGAATCCGATCCTTTTTCTTGTAAAAATTCCAACACAGATTCAAAAATGGCTGAAAATCTTTCTAAGCAAGAGCCTCTGGATAGCCAGCGAACTTCAGTGTGCAGAAGTAATCGAATAAAGACTTCGTCGTTTTCCTCACATAGCTGAGCAAATAACCGACACTGTTCTTCATACAACGTCTGTACATAGATGGGTCAAAATCGCAGACAAACATGTTTTCATGGGAATATTTTTTTCGGGCATGCGCAAGGGTCGATTTTTAGACCTCGTCCACCCCCAAAATCAGTTTTCGTTTATGTCGACCCCTAGGAAACCGAAAGGGGTCGATATCGACCACTTTGGGAATCCCTGGTTTACAGGATCCCACGTTTTATTGTCTTTGAATGCTTTTAACTCGTCCCCCATAACCTAATGTGATAAAGAAATAAAACAACCGACTTGTTCAAGGCAAGATGACAGACAGAGATTTATTCATAGATGCATAGATAACAAAATACACATCAGTACAACAAAATAGCGTTAGGTTCTTGGTTTATTTAATGTAACCCGGAATTAATTTCAACGCCCCAACTACAGTAAATAAACTAAAATCTCTAAAATTAAATATGTACAGTGTTTTATTATATGCTAACATTGTAACTAAATATTCAACTGAATCATACCCATATCATTCTCACATTTATAATGTTTTATATGACATAATGCTTTCGTTAAAACATCAGCTGGCATATCTGTTGTAGGTAAATATTCTAAGTTGACAATTTTATCATTTGTAACATCTTTAATAAAATGATACCTAATGACACACATAATTGGCAACTAACTTTTGAGCACTTTGGCTATCATTATATAAATTTATAGCACACAAGTTTCCAGTTAGTTCATACAATAAAGAACTTAAATATATGATTTCTTTACAAGCCTCTGCAATGGACATGTATTCAGCTTCCACGCTGGACAATGCTACAGTTCTTTGCTTTCGACTTTCCCAAGAAATTGCTGAACCAGACATTAAAAAACAAAAGCCTGTATAAGACTTACGATCTATTGTACTACTAGCCCAATCAGCATCAACAAAATCTTTAATTTTACCACCATCTTTTGTATATTTTAAACAGTATCTTCTTGTTTTCTTGAGATATCTAAGTATTCTTTTTGCATAATTCCAGTGATTATTAGTGTAACACTTATTAAACTGACTGAGAAAACTAATACAAAATGCTATGTCTGGTCTAGTAAGAACTGATAAATACGCAAGACTACCTATCAACTGTTGATATGGAATATCGCTACTACAAAATTCAGTTGTTTCTATATCCAATTTACTTTCCATAGGAGTGTTTATAACTTTACAATCTTAACATATTAAATTTCTGCAATAATTATTGATCAATATATTGTTCCTGATCTAAAGTTACAGTATTAGATTTTTTATCAATCTTAACCCGCATGCCTAAGCATTGCTGTACCTGCCTTAAGTTTTTAATTTCAAATTTAGAACTTAATACAGATATTAGCGTTTCAGTCTCATTTTTACAATTAGAAAAAACAAAATAATCATCCATATAGACTGCAATTATTACTTTTACATTTTCATATTTTTTTGTAAATACACAAGGTTCTAGACGACTCTTTTTAAATCCTATCTCACTTAGACATTGCTCAACTCTTTCATACCACGGTCTAGATGACTGTTTCAGTCCATAAATTGCTTTATTTAATTTTACAATATTTTTCTTATCACAATAAATGTCAGGCTGTATCTGTATCTGAGGTAGCCATTTAAGAAGGCTGTCTTGACATCCAAATGTGATACATTTAAATCTAATTCAACTGACAGTGCAAACAACATTTTAAAAATAGAATATCTGACTACAGGGGAAAAAGTTTCTTCATAATCTACACCAGGCTTCTGCGTAAAGCCTTTAGCCACTAGACGCGCCCTATACCGCACACTGTTATCACTAGGGGAGACCGGGGACAATTGTACCAATTTGACTTTTACCATTTTCTACATCTTAGGTATAATGTTTATGAAAAAAATGCTCATACTCAACGGCAGATAATTTAGTTGTCTACCAAATTCTTATTCTATGATTTTTCTAAATCTTATAGAAATTACGCTATAAGCGCATGAACAGATCGGGGGAAATGCTACAACTGACCCCTACCCCGGGGTTAGTTGTACCAGTAGCGGAATTTAAATTAAAACACAGAATTTATGAATAAAGTTGTTTAATTTTAACAATTTCGGCGAGGAAAAACAGTTTTTTTGTTGGTTTATAAAATTACTATTCGAAATTTCAATTACATTGAGCGTAATACACAATTTATCTGACCACAAGAAAACTCTTATAGAATTCGTCAGTTGAAGTGTTACCAAGAACCTTAACTATTGGAATATTATAAAACTAGCGGTCCGTCCCGGCTTCGCACGGGTAGGTACGTATTTTAAAAAAATAATTTAGTTTTCATACAGATCCCTTGCTTTTTCAAAATATTCTAGAGCCTATGTTAATGTGGAATAATGTAGCATTCTAATAGTTAAAGAATTGTTTGTTTAGTAGTTTTTGCGTTTATTCTTTAGACACATATACAATATATACATACAAACAAAGTTTTCCTCTTTATAATATTAGTATAGGGTCCCGCCCCGGCTTCGCATGGGTATTTAATTTAACTAAAATTTAAAAATTATAGTACACACGCATAAACCCTTCTATTTGCATCAGGTTACTAAAAAAATATAAAGACAGTTGGAATATTATTATTTAAATTAACTTTTATTTTAATTTTAATGATTTTTTTTTTGTTTTTAATTTTTTTTTTCTAATTTTTGTAAAAATATTATATGTACAAAACAAAAGCCATTCAATTTATTGAGTCAGAGCTTCCTTGTAAACGATATTTAACGTTGTTTTATTTTGTGGCAGCAAAACAAATTGATTTTCAGGAGCTCCGACCCGCGATAGGCCAACATACAGTTGGCCATGAGTAAAACACTCTTTTCGTAGGTCGATCCCTACTATTTCGAAGGTTTGGCCTTGGGACTTGTTAATAGTTAAGGCGAAAGATGTTTTTACCGGAAATTGAAGCCGTTTAAATGGGATTGGCAAATCAGTTGGGATCATCGGTATCCTCGGTATATGAGCCAGTTGGCCAGCTGCTGGGCCGGTGATGATGGTCGCTACAATTAAATTTTCCTTCAATTCTTTAATAAGCAGCCTCGTCCCATTGCACATGCTTGGAGGGCTTAAATTTCTCAAAAGCATGATTGGAATTCCTATTTTTAACGTCAATTCATGTGGTGGCAGTCCAGAAGGGTTTAGAGAATTTAAAAATTCCTGTGGGTAATGGACTGCGTCGTTGATATTAGTTACAGTGTCGATCGATTTGTATTTTTTTATTTTGCCGGGGACTTTTTGAATAATCAAATTGTTTATTTCATTAACCGTATCATTCCTAGGTGACAGTATTGCTCTAGAACACAACCAACGAAAGTCCTTTTCGTGCAAATTTTCAATATCAGGGTATACTGCATCTATTAAAATTTCTAAATTATGGACTATTTGGCCTAGAGACTCATCCAAAAGGATATCAGAATTTCTGTTTAAATTTGGAGCGGGAAAAATTCCTTCCCCAAGTTTCAGTAGTTGTTTTGGGAAATCAC
This sequence comes from Limnephilus lunatus, assembly GCA_917563855.2. Classification (NCBI taxonomy): domain Eukaryota; kingdom Metazoa; phylum Arthropoda; class Insecta; order Trichoptera; family Limnephilidae; genus Limnephilus; species Limnephilus lunatus. The sequence goes on along the minus strand of OU830597.1, from coordinate 62,216,282 downwards.
TATCTGTGATTCCATGAAGATGAGCTCTCATATTCGTCCGTAATTTTAAATTTTCAATCGAAGTCCATAAGGGAGACGATTTCAAGCATTTGATGATATCTGCTCGCGTACCTCTGTTAATTGCATTTGATGATATCTGCTCGCGTACCTCTGTTAATGACGGGAAGAGTCTGTCGGAAATCTCCAGCAAATACAAAAGTAATCCCACCCATGAGAGCAGAGGAGTTTCTAATATCTTTTAAGGTTCTGTCCACGGCCTCTATATGTGCTCTATGGCTCATGGTACATTCATCCCACATAATCAATGAGGCGTCTTGTAGTAATTTACCAAGAGGCCCGTTTTTGCGGATGAAACATATAGATTGTTGCTCAAGATTTACAGATAGCGGAAGTTTAAATGTAGAATGAGCAGTTTTTCCATCCGTTAAGAGAGTTGCAGCAATGCCTGACGAAGCAACTGCTATCGCTATCTTTCCTGATAGTCTTATTTTAGCAAGTATCAAATTTGCAAGAAACGTCTTCCCAGTGCCACCTGGCGCATCCAAAAAAAATAATTTTGTTTTGTCATTATTCATGCTATCAACTATAGTCTCAAAGGCGTGTCTTTGATCTGGGACTAATTTTGGCAGATTTTCATTGATAAAAGCGGTCAAATTATTTGTATTATAGTGATGTACCATTGTATTTGTAGCATTGTATTCTGTACGAACTGGAGAAGGTAATCCAAAATCTCTTAGGCTTTTATCATTTAATTGCAATAGTTTATTTTCTATTTGTATCAAACCTTCGTTATAAATATCCTCACTGTATGGTAAGGCGAATTCTTGATTTTGCTGTCTGATTCTATGTCTAATATCTTCACATAAATCGTCTTTGAAATTTTCCCATAATTTTAATGGTTCCGATGGCTGACAAAATAAAAGTATTACCACAAATAACTCTCTCAGTTGTACTGGACATTGTGAAAGCGATGCTTCACTCAGAGTATTTTCCCAATGATCATCGTTTTCTAGCAAACCTCTGTCACGGCAAGCTGCTTGATAGGTCTCTTTGAGAACTCCATCAACGATTTTTAAGTACTCAAATGAGGTTGGACCACGAACGTGATGTAGCAACATCCTAAGATAAAAACACTCTGATTGAGAAGGATGTACACCGTAGACTCTTCCTAAAGCGGCATTTTTTTTTATGCCTGGATGGCCAACTACGTCCACACCACGCCTCCTTCTTGAGAATTTATTATTGGCCCATGTGTAGTACTGCGGGACTTCGTGGTATAGAAGTGTCTTTGCAAATTCATCTTCATTACAGAGCTCAAAAAAAGCCAGCAAAGTAGTTTTACGTGGGTTTTGGGCCACTTGTTCAGCCGTTTCTGCGGTAAAATACACCCTTTGGCCATTTTCTAAGTGGATAGCTAACTGCAAGACTGTAGGATTCCGCTCGTGGATTGGAAATTCAAATATTCGCCAGACAGCTTCTGATGTACTTATGTACCGGCCATTCAGGTAGTTTTCCACTTCATCATTTGTGTTTCTGACGCTAAAAGTAGCTTGGTCAGATCCTTTATTGATATATTTGCAAATGTATTTGATGGCTTGAACTGAGTGGCAGTACTCCACATTTATGTGAGCGTTAAACGTCCTACACAATAGTGGAGAATAAGGGACAATCCATCTATTATCTATATTGAACCTACTTCCTCTTATGTTTAGCGTAGCGCACTGTCCTCCATTTTCGGCGTCACGACGACGATAAACTGGATATCCGTCCTCTCCGGTTTGGGTATCGTTGACGAAACGTCGAGGGTACTTTTTTGTACAGATACCGTTTTTCATACATGGTGCAGTTAAATTATGCTCTCCGCATGGTCCGTGCACCATATTTTTTGTTACGATATCGTACAATATCGGATCGTTTTGTTGGTTGGGCAGTTCCGCAACTATGACACTATCAATTTCGTCTGGCTGGATTTTTCTTTCTAGCCAAAACAGCAAATGACAGTGTGGTAAACCTCGCTTTTGCCACTCCACACTTGCCATGTAACATTTCACTTTTCCGAATATTTCATCTTTGTTGAATAATTTTATGAATTTTTTCATCTTTAAATGAAATACCCTTGAAATTATGTCATGACGATCGAAAGACCGCTGACCAGATAATTGTTCCGCTTTAATTTCAGGCCATTCGGGGTTACACGTAAAAGTGACAAATAAGTCTGGTCTCCCATAGTTTCGGACATAAATCATCGCATCTTGGGTTTTTTCATGCAGATTACGCGTTGACCGATATTTGATGGGTCAACATTTGCGTCTTTATTCAAAGCGTCTCTAAGATGAATGTATTCATCAGCCCTCAGTCTCTGTTGATTACAAAATATGTAATTCAATCTTTCTGATATCATCTTTGCCATCATATCGACAATATATTGACTAAATAAGTTCCTGTAATAATGCAATGAATTAAAACAGTTAGCTCTAACCATCAACCTAAATGCATAAAATTGCATGCACGTCACAGTTTTGTTACGCGCTGTACCTTGCTGAGGAATGGTCAAATAATAACCGTCTTCTCCCATTACGAACATTAAAGGATACTGTAATGGATCATACGATCGGTGTAACTCAGAGACCCTTTTAAGTTGACCGTCTCTACCGTGCAACACTATATCTCTGGGGCCTTTTTCTTCATCAACCAAGAGAACGGCTACTTCGTTTACAGCTGGAGCATTATATCTACCCGGGTGTGCTGTCTGCGGTGTGCGGTCGGAATGAATAATTAACTTTAAATTATCAGAAAAGTTACGTTCTAAGTTTTGTTTAAAATTTATCATTGAAGCTATTCAGTGCGATCTGTAGTTCGTTTATTAAATCAATTTTTAGTGTTGGAATTATTTTTGACCGCAACGATAGTTGATCTGCGTCTGAAATGAAATATATTTGCAAGTATTGTGGATTTTGACCTGTTGGTGGTAAAAGGTTACCTATAAGATGGTATACTTGTCCCTCTATTTTAAAAGTTGGCATGAAATTTTGTTCCCTAATTTCTTTCGCGCCAAACGAAGTCATTTGAAAGAGGCTATTGTACTTTCGTATGTTGGTTAAAAAATGTCCAGATAGTGAATGATTATTTGTCAAAAGATTTTTTATTGGCTGTGGCGGCTCCTCAATATTGGGGAGACTAACTTTTCCAGAAGCACAGCACATACCATTAGGTTCATCGGCCCATTTTTTGGCAGAACACTTAGAGCAGATCTTATTCATGGCTCCGATTTTGACGGAAGACTGTTGAGCATAATCAATCTGTGGATCGTATCTGAAAGCTGATCTGTTACTGTGAGCTAAAACTTGATTACGAATTCTAGTCGTTGACTTCTTTTTTCTTTCTCTCTGATCTCGTAGGCGTTGGGAACGGTCAGAGCTCGATTCTCTATTGCGAGTAATAATAGTTCTAATACTTTGCTCTTCAAGCCGCTGCAAACGCTCTGTACTCGACTCTCGTGCGCGGACTTGGGAAGTTCTCAAATTTTGTTCAGCAAGCCGCTGCGAATGCACGATACTCGACTCTCGCGCGCGGCCTTGGGAGGTTCTCAAATTTTGTTCAGCAAGCCCCTGCGAACGCTCGATACTCGACTCTCTGGCACGCGATTGGGACGCGTGTTCTCTCCGACATGCAAGACGATTTTCATTTTCCGATGAAGATTCTTCATTACGACGTATTTTTGATGCCCTCGCCAGGGAATTTTTTCTAGATAGTTGAGATCTTGATCTTTTGGGCATTATAAATTAAATTATATTCGATTCCGCACACGACCGTTTCGTAGGGAGCCGACTGGTTCAGATTCCACTGAAAAATAGTAATACATTTTTTAATATATACTGATAAAAATATTAAAAATGTTAAAAATAAGAACAGAAAGCGCAAGCGTACTGATAATGTGTTGTCCCTATCATCAGGGGAGACTTGTTAACTTTGGCTAGAGAAGGAGTTGACGCAACACGGCACAAAACCCCAAAAATAAATCTCTTTAATACTTTTGGCCGTGAAAAATTAATATGTATCATACTTTAATAATAGATATTTTAGCAAACCTAACTCTTATAAGAAGTAACTAATGAAAATTGTTAAAAACCAATTGATCAGTTTCCTAGAAAGTAATAAAATTCTTCATAAAAACCAGTTTGGTTTTATAAAGTCACTTAGCACACAAGATGCTATTGCTAATGTAACCTCATACATCAACGAATCATTGGATAAAGGTGAAAAATGTGCCGGTATATTTATCGATCTCAGAAAAGCTTTTGATAGTATATCCCATGAAATTCTCCTAAAAAAACTGAACAATATAGGTATAAAAGACAATGCGATTAAATGGATTTCGAACTACCTAAAAAATCGACCGCAAGTCGTAAAAATAAATCAGATTAATAGCGATAAAGAAATATCAGACTTTGGAATCCCGCAAGGTACAGTAATCGGACCAATCCTCTTTACCATATATGTTAATGAAATTTTTTTTCAACCACTACATGGCCAAATAACTTCATATGCCGATGATACGGTACTAATAATTAGCGATAAAACTTGGGAAAAAGTAACATTTAAAGCCACCGAAGACATAAATATTTTAAAGAATTTCTTCGACGTAAATTTACTATCACTAAATGGTGATAAAACATTTGTAATTCCATTTGCAATACACAAAAATGATACCCCTAAAAACATTGATATCATCATCCATGATAATTCTACAACACATAGTAAAAATTATTGTATCCAAAACTGCACAATATTAAAAACAACAAACACAATAAAATATTTAGGAGTTATTATCGATAAAAATTTAAAATGGAAGGAACAAATTTGTCAAGTTGTAAAAAAAATTAGAAAATTGATTTAAATATTTTTAAGAATCAGAAATTTTTTATCTGTAAAAAATTTATATCTAATATATTACGCTTTGGTTCAATCAACTTTACAATATGCTATCATTAGCTGGGGATCTGCATACAAAACTAATCTTTCCCCAATTGAAGTTGTGCAGAGGCTAATTATTAAAATCATATTAAAAAAACCATCTGACTACCCAACGGATAAATTATTTAAGGAATTCCAAGTACCTTCTTTCAAAGATCTGTACAATAGAAATACATTGATTCAAATTATAAAAGAAAAAGAGAAGTATCAATTTATAACTGAAAATCGTACTAGACATAAATATATCACCAATCTACCAACAGAAGCGACTAAATTACTAGTCAATTCGTATGTTGTTTCACGTTTAGATTATTGCAACGGAATATATGCAAGTCTTCCAAAATATCAAATCAACAAATTACAATCCGTTTTCAACGCTGCAGCAAGACTTATCACCGGCGTATCTAAATATTCCCATATTTCAGAGCATCTCAAAAATCTTCACTGGCTCAAATGTCCTGAAAGAATCCAGTTCAAGCTCTGCTGGATGGTATTTAAGTCCCTTAACGGAATGGCTCCGGCATACTTATCGGAATTGTGTATTCCAGAAAATTCCAATTCTCGACAGTCAACCCTAAGGTCAGCAGCGTCATCAGCTGTTGGAAGGTTAAAGGAACCAAAGCGCACACCAGATACTAAGATCGGTGAGCGCGCTTTCGGAGTGTCGGGACCTAAAGCCTGGAATGCACTGCCATATGACTTAAGAACTATCACAGACTCGGCAGAATTTAGAGCTAAACTTAAAACCCACCTTTTCAGACAGTCGTATCCATAAACTCAAATTCTTTCACCTTCACATTCAATGCCCGCGACACTGTAAATAACTAACCTAAAAATGTAGAGAAAAATGAAAAAAAAAAAAAAAAAAAAAAAAAAAAATTAATAATAATAAATAAATAAATAAAGTAAAAACTAACTATTTGTAAGCGTTTTTAAAGGTCATTTTAGTAACATTCTCCAGCCCTAAAGAGTCCTAAATTCTCCAGTCTTTTAAAATACATATTTTGATATTATCAACTCCACTTCTGCCACCAATCTTTTAAAATTTAATACTTATAGTGATGGGGGTAGCAAATGTAAAATCATGCAATGTCCAGTGTTTTAAATATAATGTCCTCCGCGAGCAAAGCCGTATCTTCTCCAAGCACAAACTTTCTAATTAAAGTGTTTATCGGAAGTGACCTGCAGGTAAGTATGTTTATGTATCCATTTGTAAATATTAAAATTATATAGAACCTAAGAATTATGAATAAATTGTACAGCGCCCTTGAGGTGATTTTTCACAAAAACGGCGCTCTATAAATTATCCAATTATTATTATTATTATTATATTTTTTCATGCCCAAAATTAAACACTTCCTTCGCACAAAATTATTATACTTATCAAGGAAGACTTATTTTCAACCGATTACCGGATGAAATTAGAAAAATTAATGATAAAATCCAATTAACAAACTCTGTTAAAAAAATTTTTAAAGATAATCTCAAAAAAAAAAAAGTTTCCGACTAATCTAATCTCAAGAACAACTTATAACTCAGTTTCCAAGTGATACCCCGTTTTTCAAATAAGGTAAATTTTATTTTGTTTTTAACAACTAATTACAATAACTCAAGATACTTTATTCTAATAGTAAAATTGTTTATTAGTAGAAAAATACTTTTAATTACATATCACCGAACTTACAACTTATTGTTTTTTACATTCACATAGTAATTTAAGAACTCATAACATAATATAGCATTAAAAAATGTACACTACTCTTCCAGACACAAGCTAATGCTTCTATGGAAGAGTGGTATTAACATTCGAACATGAACATGTATGCTAATTATAACATTACATAAATGTATACTATAATTTAATTTATATGCTAAAAATAAAATGTTTTTGAAAAAAAATAAAAAAAAAATTTTGTTTTTTAAAAAAAAAAAAAAAAAAAAAAAAAAAAAAAAAAAAGCAAATAAAACGATAATTGTTAAAATCTATTTTACATAAAAAAAAACATAAGCACTAATGTCAAAATCCAGAGAAGAAATTGTTGAATACATTTATTTGAACAAAGCGCCGCCTGGCTTTCTCTTAGGGCGGCTTGCACCAAAAGTTTAATTTGTTTTAAAAATCAAGTTAAACACATTATTTGATTTAAGTCGACTTGTCGTCTTGCACCACAAAATTTGAGTCGTTAAATGCATTTAAAGAACTGTCAAAGTTAAATACCCAAAAACGGCTATTTAACCGAGTTAAACATGTTTAGCGAATAAGTTCTGTCAATTTTTTTTTTTTTGTTATTCCTCCGATTTCCGATCGTCTGATATTGCTGAAATATGTCTCATTTATTAATTTGTATTCACGACGGACTTTTTTAAAAAATATTTATTGAAGAATACTTTGCAAGGCTGTGAACTTAAATTATACCTACAGCATTATTATAATAGTTTAAAACAATCTACATAAAAGACATAAAAATACAAAATTACTCCGATAATTGTTTTATTTTTAAATCTAACAACCAAACCTCTTTTTGCCTAATTTCATGGTTATGTTATGTTTGAGTTCTTTAATGTTGTCTTGTAATCTAGATCTAGATGATTCATTAATTTGTTTCTTGTGTTCAATTTCTATCTGTAGTGACACTTTTTATAGTTGTACCAACTCCATTACTTTCAAAAACGAATATTGTTCCTCCGTCGAAAGGTTAGGAGCTCTGGCCCAGGATTTATTTATTTGGGCACTCAATTTCTGGATGAAAATAAAATAATACAGGACGCAACTACAACATAACCTCAAAATATTTTAACACTCGTAAATTTAAGCGCCCCCCACACGGACACTTCGGAGCGATTGCGCTCCTCGCCACTCAGGCCGCTGCGCATAAAGTGTATGTGTGTGGCGTGCTTAGGAACGACGCAACTGTTTTACCAACGCGTTAACGGTGGTAACTGTTTTACCGACGCTAAATAGCGTTTAACAAAATACCAACTCAAACTGCGTGGAGCAAGACGAATAATACAATTTAAGATAAAATTAGCGATAGTTGTTGCAAGGTGCAATCCGCCCTCATTACCTTTAACTCTTTACCTTTTTATTATTTAATTCTTATTTTGGACAACGTCAATTATTAGATCCCGGGTGGTTATGTTCTTAAAACTGAAACGTACAACACAGTTTAAAACACAATTTAAACAATGCATTTCAAAAAATACTTTATTAATACTTAAATAACAACCAAAAGAAGACTCCCACCTGTAATTTTGTTCCAATTACGGTTCTTTTTCTCCCATTTTTCTTTTTATCGCGATTTCCCAAATTAATATTCTTACATTCGTGAAATGAAAAATATTCAACGAAAATAAATCATAGAAATGCAGCAAAAATAGAAGATTTCTATTGGTGGAGTTAGGCGACCGACCGAGGAGTTAGGCGTTGACGGCGACCATAAACAATTCGAATGTGACTTATAACATCACCAAAAATCATTCCCATCCCGCCAGGCACGAAGCCAAGCGAGATGAGCGCGACCACGCAACTTTTTTATAATACTTACATTTTTAAACTCGTAATATTTTTCTAATGAAATGTCCGAATTGAATAATTCAAAAAGTCAAATAAAGGTATTGAAGCAGCCTTGAATATGAAGTAATTTATTTTGATAAGGATTAAAACCAAGATACAAATACAGAGCCTTTTTAAAAGGCGACATTTTAATTAAATTTTTAAAATAAAATAACTCTGATTGTGGCATAACTATAATAGTTAGATATATGCTGTCGCGACACTTTTTGTAAATAATGATGTGTTCTGCAAAATCGTAGTACATTATTTTATTCTATCATGAATAGTTTTCGCAGCGCACGCGATTTAAATAATTTTTTAGGTTTTTTTTTTACACCTTGGGTTAGATTATTGAAGTTTTATTAAGGATCCCTAATTTTTTTGAAAATATAATATAGCCTATGTCACCCGGGGATAGTGTGGCTTCCCAACAGTGAAAGAATTTTTCAAATCGGTTGAGTAGTTTCGGAGCCTATTCGATGCAAACAAACAAACAAACAAATCTTTCCTCTTTATATAGTGTGTTAGATGACAATTCAAATATATATATATTTTTTTATTTTTATTATTTTTTTTATTTTTTATTATAATCTTTATTTATCAAGTTACATAGGTGATTGTACTGTGCCTGTCTCACTAGGAATTCCTGTGTTGAGAGCAGGCGCATTTTAACATAAGTAGTTTAATATAAAAAGAAGAATAAAGATAACAACAACAATGTTATATCCATTTAAAGGTACAAGGACAATCAGCATTGTACCAAAGGGAAAGCATGCACTAGGAGGTTATAAAAATATTGTTAATATATGATCTGTCTTTGCTAGTGATCCAAGACTTGGTATCTGATTTGTATTTTACATAATTAGTGTGCTGTCTAATGGTCAGTAGAAGTGTATTATAAATTTTAGTTGCAAAGTATCTGAAGTTTCTTTGACCAAACGTTGTTTTGGCGAAAGGGATAAGTAAGAGATTTTGCCCTTTGGTTCTCGTATCACGAACAGTTTGGATATTGTCAAAAACAGTTCTATGTTTGAATAGGTAAGTTAGTATATTTTTTGCATAAAGTTGCCTAATGTCCAAAACACCGATTCTCCTAAAGATTTCATCCGAACTGCTTGTGATCGGTAGTTTTAGAATAATTTTTATAATTAGTTTCTGGGCTTTGGAGATCGGATCAATGGCGGCAGCATTTGCTCCTCCCCAGGCTATGATACCGTACTCGATTAGAGATTGACATAGTGCATAGTAAATTGTTTTGAGTTGGTTCAAGTTAAGAAAGTTACGAGTTTGTCTAAAGAAGTATATAGATTTTCTAAGTTTGTTTGCTGTAGTGATAATATGTTCTTTCCACTTTAAATTACTGTCAAAAATAATACCCAAGTATTTGATTTTTGTAACACGTTCTAGATAGGGGCAATCACATGTATTAGCATTTGACAGGGGGCAAGCACATATATGAATATTATTTTCAGGGTTACTTAGGGACGGATTAATACTAAACTCAATGTTTTTGGTTTTTGACACATTCATTGTTAGTGTATTATTGTCTAACCATCTTTTAACAATAACTACGCCCCTGTTTGCTTTTATGTAAACATCATACCAGTTACTTGATTTGAAGAGGAGAATCGTGTCATCAGCGAAACTTACGATTTTGGCATCTATTGGTAGATTACACAGTTCATTTATGTAAATTAGGAATAAATTGGGACCCATAACGCTTCCTTGAGGCACGCCAAAACTAATTGGCAATTGATTGCTGAGGCAGTTATTGATTTTAACACTTTGTCTACGGTTTGAAAGGTAATTACGAATAATACTAAGTTCATTCCCATTTATTCCAATGTTTGATAGTTTTTGTATTAGTTTGGAATGTGAGATAGTGTCAAACGCTTTGCATAAGTCTAGAAATATTGCCATGCATTTTGATCCCTTGTCTTAAGTTTTCATTTAAAAATAATATTTTAATTTATTAATACCATAGCATGTTTTAAACTCAAGAAAATAGGAAAAAAAAATACTTAAAATTTTGTATGAAAACATTGTGGTACAATTGTCCCCGCGGTACAATTGTCCCCAAACAATATGTATATATATATTTATATATACATTTTGCAATAAAAATATTTGTGACAATATAAAACGAACAAATAACTTCTTTGGCTCAAACTTTTACATGTGAAAGTCTTATTTAAATCAAAATAATTATAATATAAACTTGTAACTATAAAATACACGTATTCAAATACGACTTTGTGTTAAAAATACAATATTTATTACAAACAAAACAGTAACAAACAAAAATGCTGGCTTGTTGAGTGATCAGTCACCTTATAGCTTATAGGAACTATGTAACCACAAACCTGTACCAATACACCCAATTGGACCATCTCTTACAAAAACATTGTGGTATTTAACACGAGGAAAAATAAACATTGCAGGGTTAGAATTTCCTATTGCGTTTACTGCTATAGTTACGGTGACTAGTTTTCCACGTTCGCCTGATGTTAAGGCTCCTACTCGTCGCACTCCTCTTTTAGCAACTACCTTGTCAGGTTTTTGGACGGTAGTCACACCAGTTTCATCAACATTATAAATGTCTTTAGCTTCGAATTTTTCGCGGTCCATTACCTTTTCCAATTTATCAAAAAATGACCGAACATTGCTCTCGTTGAAGCTTGTTGCCCTGGATAAACTTGTTGTTGAAGACATCGAATCGACAACTCCAGGTTTCTCTTCATAAAACCCGAAAACCAATCTCCTCCTGCCAAAGCGTTTACATCCCATGTAGAAGGTCTCTTTAGGTTGTATTTAACCGTTAACTAATATGCAAGTCTTCATATTTCTTTCGACGATAAACCGTAGTATATTTCAGCAGCTCTTATCAAATATTTTTTATTTAGGATTCCATTTCTTCTGAGAAAACCTTCTTGGCAGATTTGTATCCCATTGTTACAGCAGCCGAATGACACTCAGTGGCATCCGCAGCTTCTCTCTTTTGCTTATATTGTATTAGTGACACGTGACACAGGTCAAACATCCGAGCTGAGGAACGTATCGATCTACCAATTTTGATTTCTTTATATGCTTGCTCATATATTAAAAGGTCCTTTGAGGCTCGATCCGTTAATCTTTTTCTGTCTCGCGGCATCTGAGAAAATAAAAATACACATGTTTTATTAAAATCTCGATAATGCTACAAAAATAAAGTTTTCGAATACGAATACGAACATACTAACGAACGAAAATCTCATCATTTGGATATGATTGAGATTTTCACAACCAAAGTATTATTGTGATTTATTTTCTGGTTTTTAGGCAGCGTCATGATTAAATATAGCGATGTACACTATAAAGCTATCTGAAACGTTGTCTAAATCAGGAGGCAGGGCAACACTGCACAATACTCCATAAAAAATCACTATAATACCTACTTTTATTTATTTATTTTAATACCTACCATTAAAATAAGAGTGAAGTTACAAATATAAAGTGTAAAAAAGTATAAAGTATTAAATAACTAAAAAAAGTATAAGTAGGTATAAAATAATACATAAAGGTAGTACGAGTATATATAGGTATAAAATAATAATATAAAGGTAATTTAACCAACATTAACATAAATACATAAAGCGAAAATAGTTTGGACATTGAAAGTATGACGGACGGACATGCCTTGAGTTTATTATAACTTGGGAGCTATACTTACAGAATCTTTAAAAAAACCTCGGGGTTAGTTGTAGCACGGGGTCGATTATACCGGTACAATCATCCCCGAAAAAAATAGTACAACCATCGTTGAGGGGTCATTTTAAATTAAAACGCAAATTTTTGGTTAATCCCTACTCACGAATCCTTCAAAACCAGTCCTAAAATAAACTCAATTGTCCAAAGAAATGTGTAGATAGCAAAATAATAAGAAACAGAACAAAGTAATTGTAATATTAGAGTATGAACGCAATCGAAAAACTTACGTTTTGGGCTCGAAAAATTTCTTCTTCCAACTGCAAACGTCTCGCTTCCACTACGTCCCGCGGGCTATTGACGAACTTCCGCGCTTGTCAGGGCTATTGCCTGGCATACATAGTATACGTACCTATTATAGATAGGGAGTTATTCGCATTGGTACTACTGACCCGTGGTACAACTGTCCCCGGTCTCCCCTATTCACTTTCTTTTTGTAAACCCATTTGCACTTCACTAGAGTTTTGTCTGAAGGTTCCATCGAAAAGTTCCAAGTTTTATGGAGGCGTCCGTAAATATTATGTGCTGCTGCCGAAAATTTCCCACTCCTTCAACGCCACCTGTAATTTTAGAACCCTCTTTAGCTGTAAAATTAATGAATTTCGACGTAGATACCTATCGCTTCTGTAGAAAAATCGTCAACAGTATTTTTTCTTGGTTGAAGTTGTTATACTTCAAAATAATGCACCACCTCTCATAATTTTTTTTGTCTTCCCTTCACGTAAAATAAGCATCATTTGCTTAATGAAGAACGTTGAAATTATATTTTTTGAAGTAAAACTTCTTTATGCACGCTCGACACTTGGGGGTAAACTGGTGAATGCGTTACGAAAAGTGGTTATTGTTGTGAAAAATGACGTGCGAACGGTAATCGATGCGAACGGTGATCAATGTCATTAAAAAGGGAAAACGAAGTGCAACTTTTGCCCAAAAAGACAAAAAAAAACGCATGAGTGTGTACTACTGTGCAAAAAGCAACAAACCATATTGTCTGGAATGTCAATGTTAATGTCACCCCAATGTCATATGTTCTTTTATAAGTTAGTGAAGTTTTACTTTAGTAGTGTGATCTAAAGCATACTCTTTTTTTTAAATAATTTAAAGTGCTTACCCACTTAAGGGCCTCCAAGTAACTGGAGTAATTTTAATCAGTTTTAAATATTTTTTCGATTTTCCCGTTGAACACGACATTTCGAACTATACTGACCTTTTTTCTTTCAGGATCATACACCCGGTAATACGTCGATTCTTCCGAATATCCGACGAAGATCTTTTTGCTCGCCCGCGCGTCGAATTTTCGCGTGAATTGTTTGGGAGTGTGCACGTATGCGTCTGATCCAAAAATTCAGGTTCGGAGCTTTTCCAATCCACGCTTCGTAAGGCTTTACTGCACCACTCGTCCACACGGTTCGGTTGAGAATGTATACCGCACAATTCACGGCTTCCGCCCATAATGTTAATGGAAGATTCTTCGAGATTATCATTGTACGAGCGCTTTCGACAATCGTCCGATTGTCACGTTCGGCCTTGCCATTTTGCTTTGGAATGTATGGAGCTGTTGTCTCTCGCTTTATTCCGCATTCTTCGAGGTATTTATCCATCTGGTCATTGCAGAATTCTCGGCCATTATCAGAGCAAAGAGTTTTCATTTTTATTCCAAACTTGTTCTCGATCATCTTCTCGAAGATCTTAAACTTTTTGTACACCTCGGATTTCGTTTTCATGAAGTACACGTGTCTGTAGCCGGTTGCTTCATCTTTAAATGTCAAAAAATATCTCGATCCTCCGACAGAGTTCATTGACATCGGCCCACAGACATCCAATGCATTTTCTCACCCGGCTTTATTTTCTTATTTCGCTCCAGATTCTTGTTGAAAGGCAGCCTGTGCAATTTCCCCAATTGGCATGGTTCACAGAAAACGTCACTTTTATCCGAAAATGTCACTCCACTCACGAGCCCTTTTTCCGCTAATTCGCGAATCACCCGCTTTCCGACGTGTCCCAATCGATCGTGCCACAAAGTTAAATTTGTGGTAGCTACGTTAGCTTCTTCAGCGCTTCCTTGTTTCGCGACCTTGAAGAATATCACCTCACCTATTTGCAGACTTTTTTAAAAGTGTTTATGTCCGTGACTCAACAGCAGTCAATGATTGCTCGCCCAGTTTTTCCTCAGATCATTATTTAAATTTATCTAATGTAACAATTGAATATAACGATGTACTGACTCAGCTAAAACAACTGGATCAAAGTAAGAGCGGTGGTCCTGATAATATCCCACCTGTTTTCTTAAAGAATTGCGCCACCACTCTTGCATATCCACTACATTTTCTTTTCAACCAGTCGTTACAAACGGGACATTTTCCTGAAAAATGGAAATACATTTTCCTCACCCCTATATTTAAAAAGGGAGACAAAAACGAGGTGAGCAATTATAGACCGATCTGCCTGTTATCAACCATCCCAAAATTGTTTGAGAAACTTATTTTAAATACAATCATCCACTGTATCAAGCCATTAATATTACCTAAACAACATGGTTTCACTTCAGGAAAATCTACCTTGTCTAATCTTTTAATTTACCAAAACTATATATCCGAATCCATTTCTAATAAGTTACAAGTTGATTCAGTTTATACCGATTTCAGCAAAGCATTCGACAGAGTTAATCATGAGCTCTTGTTAAAAAAACTCCAGAAATTAGGAATAGTGGGGTATTTATACGAGTGGTTTAAAAGTTATTTAAGTAACAGGAAATTAGCCGTTAAAATTGACGGCTTTACTTCATATATATTTATCGCTACCAGCGGCGTTCCACAAGGGTAACATTTGGGACCAATTTTATTTTTGTTATTTGTGAATGATGTTCTTTCTATTTTCAACGATGTCCAAGTCTTAATGTTTGCAGACGACATGAAAATATATAAAGCTACAAAAAATATTAATGACTGTCAAACATTGTCTAATAACTTGTTTAAACTTTTTGTTTGGTGCCAAGAGAACCATCTACAACTAAATTTAAGTAAATGTCTTATTATTAGATTTCATAGAATAAAAAATCCAATAATTTATGAATACTCCATTAATGATGTAGTACTAACAACTGTAACCGAGGTGAATGATTTAGGTGTAAACTTTGATCAAAAACTGAAATTTATAAATCATATTGAAATTACATCAAATAAAGCTTTGAAATTGTTGGGTTTTGTAATAAGAATTTGCAGCCAATTAAAAAATATTCAAACCATTAAAAATTTGTACATGTCATTGGTTAGGAGTCAAATCGAGTACAACTCGACAGTATGGGCACCTAGTTATGCTAGTCATTCACTCGCGATAGAAAGAATTCAAAATAAATTCTTAAGATATATTAATTTCAGAATGGGTATTACAATGGAATGTATCAAATATATATCTACTATGTCAACTTAATTTATTAAAATTATCCGAACGTAGAATAGTATATGACCTAACATGTTTACATAAAATCATAAATTCATTAATTGACAGCCCAGAACTATTATACTTGATTCTTTCCATATACATCGCAATTCAACATTGAAGCACTATCTACCATTCTATTGTGACAACTCCAACACAGAATCACAATTGTATACCCCTGTTCGCCGTATACAAAATTTGGCTAATCACTATAAAGATGTTGTTGACATATTTAACACATCATTCACTAAATATAAACAAGTCATAGTAAAATTTATATCAGAAAGAAGAACCACAAATTTGATAATTCCAACTGCTTAGCTCTGCTTCGAATTATTTCACATGTATTGCAGTTTTCCCAGTCTACAGTTTTTCCATCTTGCATGGTGGAGTATTTTGTTTTTATTTCAATTTGTTTTTTTACTCTATTTTTGTTTTAGATTTGGTTATGATTTTGATTTTGATTTTAAAACCTACTGATCTTGATTTTTATTTTGATTTTGATTTCGATTTTGTTTTTGTTTTGTTTATGATTTTGTTTTTTTTTTATTTTGTTATGCACATTTAGATTTTTTTTGTTTTAAAAATAATGTATCTAAAAGCCCAGCCGGGCGTGAAATTCCAAATAAATAAATAAATATGCAATAAACGTCATTGTTTTGTTTCATGCCCGTCCCGAGCCCTTCACCGTCGCGATCCACGATAACCCGATTATTTTCGAAACGCACTCCGAATCCCTTCTTTGTACATACTCCGACGGAGAATAAGTTTTTTCTTAATTTCGGAACGTGTAGCACTTTTTTCAATTCTTGCGTCTTGCCACACTCCATCAACCAATTTTTTAATTCGCACCGTGCCTTCACCAGCAACGTTGCATATCTGATTATCACCAAGCGATACTGTAGCGCCCGTATTATCCGGCTTACAGTCAGTCAGCCAGTCACGTCTGTAGGTTAGATGCTTCGATGCGCTGCTGTCAATTAGCCAGACTTCGCTTTGATCGATTGCCATTACGCGGCTCTCCGTCCACAGTACACAGGCGCTTTCCACAGTTTTCGAACCCGACGCGATCGAGGTACCTGTCATTCCTACAAACGCGCAATCACCTGATTTATCGCCGCTGTCACGTGGCTTCCGCTTCTTCCGAATATATAAGTCCCATGCCTTGGCACTTGTAACACTGAACTTCCTTTTTATTTTCAGACCTTTTTGTTCCTCGCCCACGACGATTTTTGGCTGTTGCAGCCAGCGCTTCCGACGTTTCCTCGCCGTTGAGTCTCGAATTCTCTCTTATTAGCCGTTCCTGGAGATTGTCAAGAGTTTGTCAAACAGGGTCCACACTGTCCCACGCCACCTGCAGCGTGCTAAACTTCGTAGTGAGACTCGCGAGTATTTTTGCCATAACCATAGCGTCCGATACTTTCTTGCCGACGTCCTTCGGTTGACTCGCCATATTCATCACCCTGGCTGAACCGCCGTATCTGCTTCGCTCATTCGATAAGCATGGAATCTTTGCAGCAGACTTAGCTTGTTTGTCGCGGTTTTCTGCTCGTGAATGAGACACAATTTGTCCCACATCTCTTTCGCAGAGATGCACGACAGCACACATACTTGTTGAGCCTCGTCAATGTTTGACAGAATTATAAATTTTGCCATTGCGTCCGTCATCTTTCATGTTTTCTTTAGCGCGGCCCCGTCACCAGCAGCAGGTGTCTCTCTCGTGCCATCTACGACATCCAGAACATCGTTCATCACAAATAGTGCATTCACTTGAGCTTTCTAGCCCTGGAAATTTGTTCCATCGAAAGGCTCCTCACCCTTCACTGAGATACCGACGGACATCGCGAATTTTATTCACACCTTGCACTTTTGACAACTGACACACGAACAATGACGGATTTCCGTTCCGCGACACGTGAGACTGCCGAATAATTTCACTCGCGTTATCTTTATTTCCACAGTTAGACGTTAACTGGGCCCATAACCTGATAAACATGGAACAACAATTTGTTTCAAATAAACGTATCTTTATTTAGAAATACAATATGTTAGTAACTGAACACAGTTGTGTTGCGTAGTGTACCGCGGTTGATTCGAGACTGAAACACGCTGAACTCTATATGCCTTAACAATTGCTAATTTGATATAATTAACACAAAATGAAATGTGCCTTTAAGGGACCCAGAATTAAAATTCCAACTGAACACATAATAAATGAATGGGCGTACCTGTGGACCATATTTATCGATCATAATCCCTAACAGACTCGAATGTATTATACTGGCAATCACGAAACGATCGTAGGAAAGCGATGAGCAGGAGTACGCGGGATCCCTCCAAGCCTTGAGAAAGAGCCTCGAGGAAGGCTCCAGTGGATGGAGACTCCACACCATCGAGCAGAACCCGTCCGCAGGAACCGGGGGCTACAGGACCTGGCTGCAGGACCAGTATGTCAGAAGAGTGATCTGAACACACATTCTGCCAGCCTCGTATAACGCGCCTTACATGCGGAGAAAATTCGGCCCTTAGGGTCCATCCGCCACAAATAGCATATGCTCCTTGCGTATGAGGTCAATGCCTCTGCCCGAACCGAACCTCTCGGATTTGCCAGCTGCGATCGCGTCGATTACCGACATTAAACATGCCCACGGCAGTTTCGCTTCACGTCCACAAAATGGCGAACACACTGCGACGCGGATTACTCTTGATCAAAAGTCGTGGCGCGTACAAAGAACCATATTTTGGCTTATGCACTGAATTATTACATAATTCTTTTTTAATTTAAAAAGGTAAAATAACCATACAAGGTTAAATAACACGAGATCCGCACACAAACTGTAATTTAGGTGACGAGTCGGATTAAAAGCCGCCTCCCAGATCGGCCCCAATCCAAAAAGTACCGGCGGAAATAGATCAAGCGAGTTGCCAGCAGATAAAAAGTAAACGGCCAGGTGAAGTTTACTAAGTCAAGATAATACTTATTCAACCAAAATAAATATTATCGTGACAACCGTTACTTACTTTTCAGACTTTACCATAAATCAACCGGACTTTACTTTCCTGCGCGGTGGCCTGCAGCGTGTGGATGTGTAATGGCCCCTATTGCTTGCTCGGCGAAATTGCCAGTACCATAAAGTAATGATACGAAGAACTCCATTTTTTAAGTATTTTCAGGAGTTCTTTTCTTCGAAACATTTTATTCGATTCCGCCTGAAAATCCGTATTTTTATAATAACCGTTAGACGCAAAAATTTCCCATTTCGAGGCACTCCAATCCGCTAGAAATGACGGGAAATCCGTCAAGTTGGCAACACTGGTCCTAATACAATCCTTATATGTATGTACCTACATTATGTTTTAAAACATTTTTTAATTTGAATCAATCACATATGTTGGTAAATTAGAGTTAAATTTATTTACATTATCCATTAACACATCAGAGAAAAGCGGGCTCGTTGGTAGACCCTTGTGCAGACCTTCATTTTGTTGATATATAATATCATTAAATTAAAAATAATTTTGATTCAGACAGATGTTAAACATACGGGCCAGATCATCAGTTATTTGATAAAGTTAAATCTTTTAAATGGGTGACTAATTCATATGAATTTTTAATGATATATAGAGGGGAAAATACATTGGAACTATTAAATAGGTTGGTCACAAAGGAAGCTAGATTGTAATTCGGGGAATTACAACATGATACGACGGGCCTAATTGGGGTTTCGGATTTGTGGATCTTGGAATTATTGGGTTTTTTGTTAAGAATTTCACATTATCATATGATAGATCTTCAAAAATAGGGGATTTAAAATCTTTTAATGCGTTTTTGATGTGTTGTTGAAACTTATTAGTTGGAAGAGGTTGGAAAGTGTCATTATTAATAAAGTTTTGCACTTTTGAATTATATTCTGAACGGTTCATTATTATTATTGTATTGCCTTTATTAGCTTTTGTTAACACTAATTTTTCACTAGTTAACTTTTATGGATATTGTTCGCTTGCAGGGTTTATGGATTAAACTTTGGTTGATATTGTTAGCAAGCCACGTGGGGGCGGCTATTTGCCAGCCTCCAGGGGTCAGTGCCAGCATTACCTACGGATAGAAACATGCAATTGTCCTATCGGCCAGCTCAGTGATTCGGCACAAACACGATTTCCTCCTAGTCTCAAGGCGAGTGCTTATGGTTCGATGTGTACTTCTCCTTCCTCTCACACCATCGCCGGGTCTCCTTCCTCAATCAAAAACACTGGTTTTCAACATAAATGGTTTATTCAACTAAGGTTCACAATAGTTAACACAGTTTTGCCAGCCTCGGCGCAAGGTAACAGGGGCTACTTAGGCTAACCTACAACTCTAAGTCTGTTCGCGGAAGTCTCTCTCTCTCTACACGTTTTTTATAGGGGAACGAATTTACATTGCACACAAAAGGGTAAAATTCAGTATTGACTTACAGCTAGCTCCAGGTTTGTGGTACTCTCTGTCATCAGGCGGGATCGCCGACAGGCACGGTGATGGCGATCATTTCGAGCACATAAACGGTTTCCGGGTGCGTAGAACACGGGGGGATTGCCTCTCCGACGCGTTTAGGCGCAAATTACGTGAGATGTCGTACGCTGGGTGTCGGTCGAAGAACTGCCGGAACTGCCGCGAGCTCTGCTGGCGCTTGGCCGCGGACCTCTGCGTATGGAGAGGGGGGCGGTGCGGCGAGTCTGTGCACTGGGACTCGATTCACTACCTCCTTGCAACGCAACAGTACTAAAGGACTCTATTCTTTATCTTTTGCAACATAACAATATTTAGGGATTAAATCTTGTAAATTTTCAGCACTTTTGTATTGGAATATAGTTGGAAAGTAGTGGAGGGCGGTCTGGATGTCCATTGCAATGTTTTCGATCGCACTATTGACATTATTTTTAATATAATGAAGGTTGTGATAAACATTTAGATAGTAATGTCATTTCTTTTGGGGTAAACTGTACAGAGGATAGATTTTGTACTCGATCGTAAAATTTATGTTGTGAAGAAGTGATTGGTTATTATGAGGTTTAGCAGCACAAGGGTTTTTTGTTTTTCTAAGATTAAATGTTTTTTTAATGATTCAATGGAAACAAAATTTCTGATTTTATCATCGAAGAGGTCCCATTCAATTGGGTGGAGGTTATGTGTACTAGTTCAATGTGTAACAATTTGATTTTGAGTTTAATGTTATTATATGTTGTTTATATGCATTAATTAAATCTTCTTTTAACCACGCCATTTTAGCTTTAGCATAAATTTTGGTTATGGGTCTCTACCTGTCTTGCTCATTTCACGGTTCCGGCTTCTAGAGATAGTCCCAATAGAAATATAACTTCATGTGACGTCACGCCTCGGCATAATGGAATATGCACGAATACCCTTCTCTCAAGCGCTTTAGTACAAAAATTGATTGGTAAGGATTTTATAACGAATTGGCGGGAATTCTTCATGAGTAGATGTACTAATTTACACTTCTGACGTATATCAATGTTTGGCAGTGCACTAAGGCAGGGGCCGCTTGTATTATTTGTAGAGACGAATCTCTCGAACTTTGTGCCATTATTACCAGTCATGAAGACGAATCTCGCAAACCTTGAATTACTAGTCGAGACGAATCTCTCAAACCTACCACTTGTGGAGACGAATCTCTCAAACCTTGAGCCACTTGTGGAGACATATCTCTCAAACCTTCTACTACTTGTACCATTTGTGGAGACGAATTTCTTTATCAATTGGTTGCTTTTGAATCTCTTATTAACCCTTGGTTGTTTGCTATTCAATCTTTGATTAGTACACTTTAGAGTACAGCGCTAGTGTGAGGCTAGCTTAAGTATGTTAGTATGGGAGTAGAATACAAATATTTAAAATTGGGATATACCTACTGTTGTAGGGATGTCAAAGACCTGTTGCATATTGTTGTTGTATAAGCTTAGCTTTATCACTGCACAGTAGTTAGTTCCAATAGCGCTAGTTTTGTTCAAAAGCACCACTAAACCTGGTCCTGTTTCCAATCCTGGCAGGTTCCTATCTGACGTGAAGCGTAGTTGCGCACGGCCGGTGCTCCAGCAGGTGCTCCCCTGGATCTCTGGTCTCGCCCCCGGGAGGCCCCCGCCTGTCCCCGATCCTGAGGACTCTCTGCAACTTAATGTTGTCATTGCAGACTTTATTGATTTAGAAGAAAACCGTTTTCCTAAAACTATAATTCGCCTTAATTATAAATTGGCTTGAATCATACCACAATTTTTAAACAACACCTTTTCCCAAGTTTCAGCTGTAGGATTTCTTAAGTCCACAATCCAAAATCACACCCGAGACAATTGTACCTTGTTTCCTTACGTATTCTTTTTCCGGTTTCGTCATATTTTTAATAGCACTCTTTACACCATAGAAGGGACCATATATCTTTTTTTCTGTAGGTGGTTAATTCTTATGAAATGTCTGCGAGACAATCCCCCTTACTTTTGAATATAAATGAATTTCATACAACTGGTCTGAATAATTTAAAAAGTGCATGAATAATATTTTTTCATCACATTTTATATTACAGGATAGTTATCTGTTAAGGTGCTGGTCCACCATCTCTAAACCGCCCACAGTATAATAATAAAATTAATTCCAGGGCTGTTGTTCAGGGTATGCAACACAAAACCCGCCATGTGGAGTAAATACAGATTTTCCTTTGAGGTGTTAAAGCTTCAGTAGCACTTAGTAGTTTTTAATCCGTAAGCTGCTGATTGCGTATATTGTGTAAAAACTAAATTACTTAAGTGAATGGTGTATCTATATGTAAACATTGACAATGCAATATTAGATGACTTTCAGAAGTGTCTTCGGAAAGGAATAGGCATAAATGAACTAATACCGGAATAGGTAAAAGCACATTTTACGTTCAGGAAAATACACCGGCTGCAATACTGCAGAATTAATTCAGGAGCTACCGGGTTAAGAAACAGTTACTTGAGTCTTGAGTTGAAAGATATAAGAGTTATTATTAGTTGTTTGTGTTGGATTGGTCCTTAGACTTCTCTGCCTCACCAAAGAAACAAAATCTACAGCAGATATAACTTTTAAATACCATGCTCCAGGCCTAAAGCCACATCGCTAATAGCTTCTTTGAAACCTTTCTTTCTGATGCATGCATTGTCCATATAAAGCAGAGGTTAAGGTAGCTTTTAGAAGCAAGACAGAGAATGGACTTAAGATAAATATATTTATTAATTAATACCCTAGCATCTGTTCGGTTGAAATTTAAGAATCGGAGTACATCTCTGACGCCGCGCTGTATGGAAACCATCTGGGTATGTGAAGTTATTGACTAAGCTACTGTCGTGATATGTAAACTGTCAGAGTGTGTATTCCACGAAATATATTTTCGCATTACATTCGATTTGAGATAATTCGCTGTTTATGAACGTATTTCAAAATAAAATACTTTTTTTGAAAGCAGATGAAAGACTCCCTTCAGATTTTAGTATTACAAATCGATGTTTGAACTGGGCGAAGCCCTATAAATGGTTACCAACACTCACTGTTGTAACTGCTAGGGGAATTATGTATTACACATGATTAATAAAGACTTGGAAGCCTAGCCATACACATTATGTATTTTTATTTTTAGATTGTGTAATAGATAGATCGATGATGTGCTGCTTAGAGCTGCCGCTGCTGATAATGATACTTTGCGCAATATTAAATTTAGCACTAAAAAATTTCAATATCATCACTGAGAGAACTCAAACCATTTGAACCAAATTATTGTAGCCATCTCTCAATGATAAGTACTTAGTATATGTCGCAGGCAAATCCTAAAATCAGGCCGATCATGATGCGTCACGATCTGCCGCCTGGCACTTCACGAAGTAGCTAGGCCCATCATGATCTGCCTGATTTTAAAAATCAGGCCGATCATGATGCACCACGATCTGCCGCCTGGCATTTCACAAAGTAGCTAGGCGCATCATGATCTGCCTGATTTTACGATCGGCTGCCGACATATACATGATGTGTGAATTCCATTTGCCTTTATTGTGATTTAATAATACCAAAAATTAAATATCATTCTTCCTAACCCCATTGTAATGTGTGTTAAATATGTGTGCATTGTATAATAAAATGTATGACTCTCAGAAAGAGTGCCGCATACCTCCGTTATCCTAGACATTGTGAGCATACAATTAAAAGTGGCCAAGTCAAAATCCCTGTTCGTTGGCAACCTAAAACTAAAGTCCTTTGCGCAAACTCACAACTTCGCAAGTCACGATGTTTTTTTAAAAACTTGTATATAAAAGAAAAT
Organism: Limnephilus lunatus; assembly: GCA_917563855.2. Lineage (NCBI taxonomy): Eukaryota > Metazoa > Arthropoda > Insecta > Trichoptera > Limnephilidae > Limnephilus > Limnephilus lunatus. The sequence goes on along the minus strand of OU830597.1, from coordinate 62,192,258 downwards.
ACACTTTAAATCGGTGATTCTTAACGGGGGCGTTTTGGAGGTCTGGGGGGGGCGTTTTTAAATTTTTAGCATTTAGGGGGCGCTGCAAAATTTTGAGTGGGCATTGTAAGTTCATTCAAAATTTTTAACTGTGGTTTAATACTCAATGTCAATGTAATAATAATGTGCTTTATTTATACTTCTCATAATTTTTTTTTATTTATAGTAGGAAATTCATTGCGTAAATGGACCTCCTACTAAATTGTATACTTTTTAATTTTCGTGTTTAATTTTACTGTGGTAAAGGCGGTAATTCTTTCGATAGGGTTAAGAAACACTGCTTTAAATAAATAAAAAATATCCTAACTTGCAAAAAACTATGAGCCTGCTGCTTCCATGAAAAAAATCTCTATCTCAATCTGCTAACAAATAAGAACATTGACTTGGCCAATTTTAATCTTATTCTCACAATATCATGTATGTAAATTAAAGAATGGAGAGCTTGGAATATGTATGTAAATTTAAAAAAAACAACATATTTTAATACTAAGAGAATTATGAAACATTTCCTTTATTTCTGACATATTTTACATGGTACATGACACTTTTATCATCATGTTCAATTATTATGCAGTGAGTAACAAACAATTTTTTACATCCATAGTTTGTATATCCACCAAAATCTTCACTAGAGACTGTAAAGTTAACCGTATCAAGCTTCAGTGTAAAACCAATTGTTACCGGCCACCTCAATAAATAAATTGTTGACAATACAACCAGAGAAATGATTCACCTCTTCTGGTGATTTTGTTTTACATAAAATTATGTCATTGAAAATATACCTTATTTTAAAAATAATTTTTACAGTCAATTTGGAATAATAATGATAACTTTACAAAACAAAATGTTCATAGTTTTGGTACAATTAAAATTTATCACATTTGTAGGGGTTAGGTTAAAAATATGTTTACCATAATAAATTAAGAAATATATTTTATAAATGTTTTTAGATTGGGTAAATGTTACCATATTGACACATAAATAAAGAGAGAGCACTTAGTTTGATTCCAAAGATTGTTGTTTATTTCTAGGAACCTAACCTAATTGATTTTATTATAATATTTTTAAAATTAAATCTTTATGTATGTTGTTGGCTTACTTATAGCTTCGGTAATTTTTAATAATGGATGTTTATGTTAAAGTGAATGTTTAATATGCATGTACTTTAGCACAATAAAAAAAATAAGAATACATATTATGTTTTGTTTTACAATCCCTATATATCAAGTCTTGTTTCTTTATACCTTTCTGAAATAAAATGACAAATGGATGTCACACACCTTCATGAACTAGTTTGTAGGCTCCAGTGTATCCCAGGTTTTTTTATTACCATGTGCAGCTTGGCATCTGTGGTGCGGGAAACTATGCTTTAGATGGGGCGCTGCACACACCACTACTACAGTATACGCACCGAATTGCCAAGTGGTAGCCAATCGGCGCAATAAAAAACCCTAAGTGTGCATCGGACCTTTAAAAACTTTCTCTATTAAATTCTCTATTAAAAATGTGGATGCTTTAGCCTAGTGATTTTATTTAAGACATCCATATCTCCAAAACACTATTAACAACAATACATTTTAGCAGTAGAAATAATATATGGGGGGCACAGTTCTGAAGTGAACCAACTCCATCAAAGTTGAGACCTGAGGTGCAAATAGATATGCTAAAATGATGAAAATCTTTATTAAGAAAGTTTTGGAGGTTTGATACCAGAATTTAAAAAAAATGGACTTCAACCATTTTAGAGTTGAACCCCCCATATATTATTTCATCAAAGCAGAATACAATTTTACTTATGAATTTTTAAGGAAAAAAACAGGAAGTAAAATAAAATGATTTATTTACACAGAAACGTCACAGACGAATTACTTAATTTCACTAGAATGAAGGTAGTTTGTGACCTTTTTAATCACTGCTATGACTGTACTACCATGGTAAGTAAAAACACAGGATCTTTCTCGAGACTCGAGAAAAACGCAGCGTTTTTACTTAATACGGCATTACAGTAGTTGGGAGCCTCACCGATGTCCTGCAGTATAACTTGCCAACTATTGATACATATGTTCAGTGGAGACTTTAGCTTGCCAACTATTGATACGTATGTCCAGCAGTACATTGCCATCAAAAGCAAAAATACTGCTATTTACAGCTTTTGGCTGTGAAAATCTCAAATCATATATTTGTTATGTATTTGACAAAAAAATTAAAATTGAACTAAATATTAAGAAATGTTCTCTATTGAATTTTGAACCCCGTTGTAACAAAGCAAAAAACAGAATAAGATTAATTTAATTTGTGAAGATTAAAGAAGTAAAGAATAAAATTTCTTTCCTTGTATAAAACATCATACTATTCTTAATTTTGGTAAATATTCCACTAACTGTCGCAATTTTTTTAGGCACAGATTTTGAGAATTTCACTACATTTGAACTTAATTAGTACAAGAAACAACTAATTACGTTTAAATAGATTGTAAAAGATACATTAAAATTACATTTTTATTCAAAGTTAAAAATTTCCCTTATTTAAAACAATTAGCTTGCCACTATTTAAATTTTTTTTGTATGCATTGACTTTTGCGTGAGTTTTTTTTCAACTAAATACGCATGAATTTATTAGTTTACCCAAACTAAGAACCTAATAACCTATTTCGTGCCTGTAAATAGTTGTTTCTTGTAGTAATTGTTAAAACGAAGTATAATATGTGCGCCTAAAAGTGCAGCGGTTAGTGGAATAATTACCTTAATTTTTTCACAAAAAACGGCAGTAACACTAAGCAATAAAACAGTTTACCATATTTCATAAGCAAAAACACATGTGGAGCATGTTCTGTGGCTTTGCTTATGATACTTGATATACATACGTACTGTACAAAACAACATTTTGACAAACAGCATAGGTAGGCATTGTTCCGCATTCTGGGAGAAGCGGAAGAGTTATTCAATAAGTATGTTTTAAGCCTTTTTTGTGAAGTAATTTTTTGTTGTTTATTTTTTTATATAAAATTTTGTTCTGATACACAGGTATCAAATTTTTTGTTTGATTTTGTTTTTGAAGCGAAACTTCTATAGCCCCGTTGTGATTTGAAATTCGGATGAAACGAAAATGACACACTACAGCACCTGTGAAGCATCAAACTCCTATCAAGGCTCCTATTAGTTGATATATAAAACGGAAATGACGCTAGGTCTGTGCCCATTGGCCGCTTTGATTACGACCTCACTTTTCAAGGCTCCTTGGTTGAGATTGTTTTGGTAAAGTTTCGCTTCTACCGCGTGTTAACTGCACTCGATTTTTTTTTTTTTGATACACCTTTTTAATGTATTAGATTTTATGTTATAAAAAAAATTACATAAAGGATTTGTATCGAGGTGTGTGCATACTTTTACATGCACTATATCTATGGTCTCGGAGTGGGGCACCTTCAGTGTTTACTCATTGGTCAAATTGCCAGCTCTGGAATTTTTTGCATCTGAACTGTTGCCAAACCTGCGGGCAGCACATAAATACCTGAGGATTCAAAGGAGAGGAAGTTGGCTTCCCTTGTACGGCAGTCTGGAGCCTGAGTGGTTTATTAATGGTCTAGGGTTTCAGTCCATCGCGGGATTGGAGAATCACCTACTTGTCCATTAACTTAATCCTCTAATTGACACACACGGAGACGGGGTTCTTGGAGAATTCATATAATCGAAGACATCTGCTTTTCCAGCAACCGGACAGGCTTTTTGGCATGGACATACTGTTGACAAAGCCACCCAATCTCTCGATGAGAGATTATTTTTTAGAGAATGATGTTGTTCCTGTGTGATACGGTATAACACCATCAGAGGCGGCTCTAGAGGTCCAGAAGTGGAAGGTCATTTTAAAAGAAGATATTATGATACATTTTGGCATTTAGTGTAGTAAATTATTTCATGCGACAAACCTATAATATGCAAAATCAACCTACGTTTATCAAATCATGTCTTTCAGGCGCATAATATTCGTTATCTCTCGCTCATGGCCATGACCCAAACTGTCTTCACAATCCGAGAACATTTCTTCCAGGCGGTAAAGTGCCATCTCGTTTATTGTATGGCGCATAAAGAGACAGTCTTGATATTGGGACATTTGAAAAATTGACCGAGCCCATCATAGTGCGTGGGAAAGGAAGCTTCCATTTAATCGTCACTGCTTGCCGCTGCCGGTTATCTCGCGGTGCATTTCAAATACATTAGAATAACATCAGTTGTTTCGATTAGCATAATATTTCACAATGTTTTACTGCCATCTTATAATTTTGAGAGGTTTTTGACCAATTGACCTGAAGGAAGGACCGCCACTGCACACCATAACCCTATTTTCTTAGCAAGCCCTTTGCCAGAGAATATTAGATTTGGGATGTTATTTTGCTTTAATACATAAATCTTGTATTTTCAAATAATTCTTTCTTTCTGAATGCAAAACCTATCCTTTACAGATGCAGATGATATGAGTAGTTCTTTTAACATTAATAAAGTTCTTATTGCTTATTTTGGTTGATAGCTTTAAGGGTCATGCTGCGCTGTAACATATTATTTTAACAACATTATTTCCACCTAATCCTACATTCACAATTTATCTAAATAAGTCTTAATTTTTATTATAAAAGGTTGATAAACATGAAAGATCTCATATCTTAGAAAATGCCCTTTTGCTCATGACGGCAGCATAGGTAGTTGGCACTACATTTATCGATTTTTCTTATTACACAAAAATGGAGTAAAATGCTTGCCTATTTTAACACACATTATTATATAATATTAATTTATTAACTTTTATCACCTAAGCTAAAAAAAAGTTTGTGTCGGATAAATTTACGGCATTTCAATAAGTATGCTGGGAATGTTAACCTGGATTAATTAATATTACATAATTAAGATACTAAAAATAGTCATTCAAACAGACAAAATTTGGAAATATCTTAATCAAGAACACATTTAAGTTTTCTAAGAAATATACATCAAAAATGCATCATGCACAATAACACCTGTCCATGTGAAATTTAAAATTGAAAATTACTTAATAAATACATATTATGTTAACATCAATTTAATTAGCAATAGGTGGACGAGTGAAACCACAAATAGGTGTCCCAATGTTACGGACGTATCAGCCCTAATAAAGGATTTGCAGAATACACATGCACACATACGCATGTTCCAACAAATTACACATTCAAATTTTAAACACAGCTAATTACTACATATATGTTTCAGAATCCAGATGGCTATTAAATAGGTCAGAGAGTGTAATTTAAGGTTTTCGTTGAGATTGTTCAATGGATAAGACAAAGAATCGTGTAGATCGGAAGTGAGGAACAGCGATACCATTCGGTTCGGCCTATCATACCAACCGCAGAAACAAAAATAATAAGAATCAGTACCAAAAACTCATTTGCATATTGGAAAATTACGATTTTTAGATTTCAGTTTAGACATCACCCAAATGGCAATTTGCAAAAAAAAGGTTCCCCACCAGTGAAATAATAAAATTAAGGAAATGGGCAGCTTTTTTCGTTGACCGGCCAACTCAGAATCACCTCAGGAAGGTCATTAAGAATGATGATAAAAAAATTGGTTAAATAGGTTAAGGGAGGTTAGGGGTCGTACATCAATCACTTGAGGCTCCAAAGGGGGGGGGGGAGGTTTGGAAAAAATCACAAAATATGAGGAGGGGAGGGATATAATGAGATATCACGTGTATTTATTTTTATAATATATTCATGTAAAAATATATGTTTTTTTTACACCTTCCTTTATTATATTTTTGCCAGTCAAAAACAACCTGCAACCTTAATGTCTGTCTGGACATTTTTATCACGATTAAAAACGATAGTATTAAAAAAAATTAATCAGATTGTACCTGTATTTAAAGATAATATTCTGAAAATTTCAATATACTTTGTACTAAATAAGTACATGTGATTTTGGGTATGGGGGGGGGGGGGTAGTCTAAAACCTCACCATATATCACTAGGGGGGAGGGGGTTAAAATAATGGAGGACCCCTTAGGGTTTTAAAATTATTTTTCATAGCTTTTAATTACCTTTCTGAGGTGGTTCTGAGTTGGTATGGAACCGCCATTTTCACACAATAAATATTTAACCGGTCAGTGGTTGAGTGGGCATAGCGCTTGGGTCCCACCTGGGCGTCGTCAAATGTTCGATTCCTCGGCTGGCTAAGTCCTTCTCCACAACACAAGCAACATTTTCAGCTTTCTGTGGTGGTAGTAGGAGATTCTCTAACATTGTTGGTTTATTCGTAACCCGGAAATGTTTGTCTTTCTTTAAAAAAAAAAATTTAAACACAATACATCATTTAATCAGAAATTACAGATACAGGAAGGCAAATATTGAGGGCACTGCAATTTTTTAAATGGCAACACCAAGATGGCTCATGAGAAAATGCTTTTCAGAAGGAACTGACAAACTAGTCAAACAGAGGGATTTCTGACAACAAACAACAAATTCTAAAGACAAAGTGTTAGCTTAGTAAGTGTTGCCACAGTAATAAAAAAGTACCATTTTAATCAATTTCTATACTATTTGCTGTACTATACAAAATGGGTCCGTACCTACTGATAAGGGAGGGACAAAGCACTCTTTTTTTAAATGTCATATACAGTGAAACCCTCTTAAGAAGTTCTCTATTAAGAAGTTTCATGGCTTAAGAAGTTTGGTTTTTTCAGTCCCTTGGAAAACTTCTTAAGAGGGTTTCACTGTACTATGAAATCTCATTCCAGTTTCATCCATGATGCCAGCTAGCTATCATTTTTATTTGTGCATGACAAATTTCATAATCGAACCTAATCACACAAATCCTTCAAATAGAATAAATTTTGAGATGTATAGGTCAGTTTTTCTCAGTTCTTTTTCAACTTGCTTTATCTTCTTTTATACTTAATATGTACGTACATTCTTTCGCACCAAGTACAGAGTACAAGTGGGAAAATAAACACAATCTGAAGTATTGATAATAATGAAACAAATATAAAAGTAGTTAGTTGGAATGTGTCGAAGCAGTATATGTAAGTTGTGGTTCTTATGCAGAATGATTGGTTTGCAGCGGTAGGCTGGGGGTGGGTTGGGAAGAGTGCGTGGTGTCGGTGGCCGGGCTGCTGCCCTCACTGCTGCTGCTGCCCTCCGCCGCACTCCTGCTGCACTCTGACACCGACGGCTCATTGTCTGCAGTGCTCAGGTCCTGCTCGTTGTCCACCACGTAGTTCTCTCCCGAGGAGCTGTCAGGCTCGGGGGAGTCGCATTCCATGTTCCCCGATACCCCCGGCATACCTAGACCTTCTTCACTTGGAAAGGGTTCAGCACCAGCACCGGCGCAGCGATTAGCACTGGGAGAAGTGCCAGAGCCAGCAAGCCCTTGCTCCCTGCCCAGGGAGAGTTGGCCCCCCAGGTAGTTCTTTCGGTACAGGGAGTAGGCCTCCGCATTCCTGCCCATGCAGTGTTCATCCGCACATGCCGCAGTGCACATGGGGTAGCGGACGTCATCGTAGATGGAGAAGTCTAGATCTATGACTTTGTATTCATTCTTGCCTCCGCTGTTAGCTACCCACAATGGCAGCCATCTGTTGACCATGAGCCACTGCAGCGAGCCCTTGGATATCCCCTTGATGCCCGGGGGAGGAGCGGCTGCGGGAGCTTCCTCCACAGTGCTCTCGATGTGCTGGTATATCCTGTCTGCCTCCACAGATTGGTTCTCAATACGGAAGCGCGGGTTCCCTTGGGTGGGTGCTGTGCAGTAGTGATCAATGTTTCCGCAGGATGAACTAAGGTGGCGCTCGATGCGTCCGATGCCGGAACCCAGGATGTGCAGGCGGCCGTACGTGTTGCCCAGTCTGCCGTATACGGAACCGTGGGACCTGGGAACGGCGACACTTCGCGGACACGTGGCTACCCCTTCTCCCGCCCCCTCCCTTCCTTCACTGCTGCGGTCGTTGAATTCCAACGTCTGGGAGTTGGATGGTGATCGAAGTAGCTTTTTTCCAAAGCAAACGTTTAGTCCCAAAGGACTGGCACTGCTAGAGCTCACTTGTTCGCTGCAAGCATTAACTATAGGAGATATTTTTGCTTTATTCTTGCCCTTACTGAGGAAAGATTTATCGGACATTTTTCCTGAAATTTTTGGCATGTCATACTCTCCGAAAGAGTGCATTTTGTTTTTGACTACTCCGTCTCTAGAAAGACTCTGCTTGGAGTTTTTAGATCCCGTTTTAAACATTTTAAAGCGCCAGTGAGTAGGAGCCGTGGAGGTAGAGGGTTCCTCGGAAGGCTCGTAAACATTATCGGGTCTATTGAGATTTGGACTAAGATCCAGGTGAAAATGACTAGGAGACAGAACTTCAAACCTTCCATTCTCATAACACGGATCGTTGTTTCTGACATCGATGGTGACAATCTCGTCAGCGACCTGAATATTGTCAGTAGGTGGGACGACACAGCGCGCACCGAGCCGGGCCTGGCCGGGGGGGGCCTCAGCAGGAGCTCCCGGGGCCGGCGGCTCGGGGGCCCGGCGCAGCGGGGCCGCACGTGCGGTGCTCTCCCCTCGACCCTGACCCTCCTCGCTACCCCCCTCGGGTAATTCGTTATTTCTGTAATCACAAATATGTATCATTATATTTAATGATTTCCCATGGAAGGATGTTGACAGGCACAGAAACATTCAGTGAACATGCAGCTCTTATTTCAATGTAAGAGGTTGACCTGTTGGGGGTCGGCAGGGAGGGCCCGGCCGCGGGTCAGGCGGGGCTCGGGCGATCGATGATGGCCACTCCGGCGTAGGAACGTCCAGTGGACATTCGACTTTCTAGCATGGTCCAGGCCTCAGTCTTGGGATTGTAAACCTGTAATCCAATAAACAATTTTTTTATGACTCATTAAAAAAAATACAACAAAAATGCAAAAAATAAAAGTGGGTAAAAAAAAGTGTGCACCATTAAGTTGACTCTTTACCTCCACGGTGTTGAGATTGGATGTTCCGTCATCGCCGCCGATTACCAGCAGCTGCCCTGTGTGAGGCAAGACCCCGGCGTTGCGGCGGGCGGCCGCCATGTCGGGAGCGGGGCGCCAGGCGGGGGCCCCGGGTCGCCACATCTCCACTGAGCGCCGCACCAGGGGCCCGTCGTGACCCCCAACTGCGTACAGCACCCCATCCAAGACACCCACACCTGATTGGAAAAGTTATACAGTTATAGTCAAATCCACTTATGAAGTTTTCTCTTTTCGGTACATTGAAGCATTACATGAAAAAGCAGCCTAATTAGATCCAATAAATATAAGAGCGTTTCACTGTATTTAATTAAACATAATATCATTATGTATTGTAACTGGAACTAAATAGAAGTGTGATCTATACAGATTTAACCACTCCGATCTATCGCGAATATGCACTTTTTACGTCTTAAACGAAATGACAGATTTACGAAAACTTTGTGTTATTTCCGCTTCACAATTAAAGCTCTATAAATGAAACATTTCTGAAAGTAGCCAAATACTAAAAACTGTTTTTGAAAGGTTACGAAATAAGCTTTCAAATTGTTGTATTACAAATAAATATTAACATTTGTAAATATTAAAATTTAGAATGCAAACATAAAAAAAATGTTAAAATGACTCACATGATGTTTTTATGTGAAAACGGTATTGAAATCACGGATTATGTAAAAAAAGAATACTTATTCTATTGTATAAATGTATAATAATCAATTTTGTCACCTCACTTTTTTATCATTTCATACAAGAATATATATAAAAATTAACAATGTCTAGCGGCCCATAGGTGATTTGGCGCGTAAAATATGTATCAACCGTGTATCTGACAGAATAGGTCTTTTTTATATACATATTTCTATGGACAACTTGAATAGGGATGGCAAGCTTTGATTTATTATCGACCTTTTCCTTTTTGTTTTAGGGATGTCACTAGGACAATAACGGAGTTATAACGATTTCTGTGGAAACATACGCGTTGATGTGAAAACACGCTTATTGTACTTGACTGCTATTGTAATATTAACCCTTTCTCAACCAGAGTTGTTTTAAAACAACGCGAACTTTGCAAATTATTTGTGAAGTAAGTACTGACCCTATTTATTTGTGACTTTTTTGAATTGATTTAGTGAACCTCTTCTGGCAACCCTATTTTTTTTGTTGTGTTGGGTCCATTGTATGCATACTTAATACCGTTAACAAACTTCCTCGTTCGCGCCTTTTGGAATTCTGTCATACAAGTGAGGTGTTTCCGCAAAAGTTAAAAGGTATTTATATCGATTTCATAATATTTTTTTGTTTTTATTTATAGAAAAATGTACATACTTTCATATTATAAGTAAAATATTACAAAAACATTTACATTATATATGTTTTTATCGCCCCAAAGTACTGCGTTGTTCTAAAACAACACTGGTCGTAAGAGGTTGTATTTCAAACCTGACAGATGAGAACAACTTCGAAATATTTTGCTGATTATTTCCAATACACTATATATTTTGATGATAAGAATAGATGAATATACTTTCCAGTTACCGGAAGACGTATCATTGTCTTTTATATATTATTTTATGTTAATCTTATTGCAGAAAATGTCTCGTTCTTTGACTGAAATGGAAATAACCCTCCAATTGATGGGAGACGTCTCCGACGTGGAGTTGGAAGACAAAAATGAAGAGAATGGCGTTAAGCAAATAATAGACAAGAAAAAACCAGAAGAAGCAAGAAAATGACAGAACTTAGAAAACAACACCCAATCAAAATATTTATTCTTGCCCATCCTAGTTCGAGTATTAGCATATTAGGTTGCCGTGTATAAAGATGAATTAAACTCGGCAAGAAGTCTCGAGAAACACCAAGAAGGAACGAGAAGAGAAAAGAAGAGGCAAGAATAGACAAGAAAAGATTCAAAGAAACAATAAGATACAAGAAAAGGTTGGAGGAACTGAGAAGAGCCAACAACGAGTGAACATTGGAAAGAAGATGCATTAAAAGCAAAGGTGAGTTAAGAAGAGCCAATATTAGACGATAAGAGACAAGAAGTAGAAAACAGAACCAAAAAAGACGAGAAGATCCAATAAGAGCCAAAAAGAAACAAGAACATTCAAGAAGAAACAAGAATAGATGAGAATATTCGAGAAAAGCTAATCAGAGACAAGTTAAGCTGAGACAAAAATAGATAAAAAGAGACAGAAGAAATAAGAAGAGATGAGAACATCCAAAAAGAAGCAAGAAGAGCCAAGAAGAGACAATAATAGACAAGAAGAGATACAAGGAAAGTCAAGAAATGCAGAGAAGAGACGAGAAGGTCCCAAGAAACAAGAAGAAGCAAGAAGAAACAAGGATGGACAAGGAAAACAAAGAAGAGATAAGAAAAACCAAGCAGGGCCAAGCGGAGCCAAGAAGAGTCCAGAAGATCCAAGAAGAGGCGAGAAGATACAAGAAGAAACAAGAAGAGACTGGAAGATCCTATAAGAGCCAAGAAGAGACAAGAAGATCCTTGAAGAGCCATGAAGAGACAAGAGGCAAGATCCACTAATAGGCAAGATCCACTAATAGGCAAGATCCACTAATAGGCAAGAACAGCCAGGTATTGACAAGAAGATCCAAGAAGAGCGGAGAATAGGCAAGAAGAAGGAAGACAAAACCAAGGAAAAAATCATAACGCTCTATACATTCCTTTATTCCTGACCATCCTAAATTCCAATATTGGCTTATTAGGTTGCCATGTATACTGGTCGATTAAACTCCAACCTCCTTCCCATCCCCAGAGCATGTGTTCTAAGTCCTAACTAGAGTGAATGTAGCATGAAAATAAAATGTTTTATAAGATAACAAAAATGTTTCATTTTTCTTCATACTGACAAATTATTTACCTCTCGCAACCACAGTTGTTTTAAAACAACGTGAAATATTTCCTAAACTATTAAAAAAAAAAAAAAAAAAATTCTGAAAATTTTCAAATATTGCCAGTACACATAATCAAATGTTAAATATTTTTTAAATCTAAAGAAATTAATTCGGATGAGAAAGGGTTAATGTGTATATCTGCTTACGTTGCTGAGTGGTTAAGGTAAAATTAATGTTACTTCGGGCACACCAATCATGCCCAAACACACTGCAATTGGTTTAACTTTTCAGTGATTAGTACAGATTTACTAATGCAACATAATGGAGTGCACAGCATAGTCCACTGTTGAACGTTTCTTGCACTCAGTTTGGAGCACTGCTCTAAAGTGCTCCGTGTGAAGATATGTAATTATAAGGTTTTAAGAAGGTATGTATGTAATGACCTGCCCCGCTGCGGCGCACCGACATGTCGGGCACGGGGCTCCAGCTGTCTGTGGCGGGGTCGTAGCACTCTACGGAGTTCAGGCACTGGCGACTAACCCCGTCGTATCCCCCCACCTGAAATACAAAGTGTTAGTTTAGTTTTGGACTGACTAACCATTACGCCATTTTATCATTTTATGCAGAGTATAAACTGACACACAGCTCTGTATTGGCACACACTCCTTGCTTCATTCACATTCAATCTTGTTTTTTTCTCTTTTTATTCAGGAAAAATCACTGATGCAGAATGTAATAAACAAACAATATGAAACATCAATAATTATATTCTTGTGCACCTGTTTCACACAGATCCATCTATGAGCAGCAAATAAATTCAAAGAGAAAAAAATAAAAATAATTTTAACCCCTGGCCCCCTAGCACGGTCGATCGATAAGGATTGTATCGATAACTTTCGGTAACTTCACATCGTTCCCTAAGACAACTGCAGTAAAAACAACAGTTGATGTTGAATATACGAGTATTAAGAACACCTAGTCATTGTGAACAAACTGTTATTTATTCGTTAGCGATCTGCAGTCATGCTAGGGAACAATGAGAAGTTACTGAAAGTTATCGATGGTTTTTTTCTTCTAAATATATTTCATTAGACGAACGTATTATAAATGTTATTGTCAATTGACTTTTTTCTTTTCATGTAAAAATTATCAATAAAAAATTCACAAACTTTGACAAATCTTCCGCAAACCTTGCTTTTTGATTGAAAATTGAAATGACTTTTTGCAGTTTATTACAATTTTTTGGAAGTGTCTATGGTAAACTTTTAAATGCAAATATAAAGTGCAGTGTTGCCACTTTCTAACATTGCTTAAATCATATACAGTGAAACCCTCTTAAGAAGTTTCGTGGCTTAAAAAGTTTGGATTTTTCGGTCCCTCGGCCCAAAATTGGTCTAATTTTTCCCACAAACATAAGGTTTTCCTGCTTAAGAAGTTTGTTTTTTCCGGTCCCTTGGAAAACTTCTTAAGAGGGTTTCAGTGTATCTCATGTAATAAAGATTTCTATGAGTCTGCCTCAGTTTGTACCGTAAAGTACACAAAAATACTTTTGTGCTATTGATGTACAGTGTAATAAAAGGTACAAATATATGCAAGGGATTAACACATCGAAAAGGTTTAATGTGTGGGCCCTGAACTCGTTTTAGCGTCTACACATTGACAACTAAGAGTAAGTACGCATGTGAATACTGGGTTTACACATTGTTATGACCCCCAATCAAGCACCTTTTTGATTTATTTGATCATGCATTAAGTCTTAATCGGGCGTCTGTTATTATTTAACAGAAATGAAAATATTGTTTTGTTGAAGTGCTATTGATGTACAGTGTAATAAAAGGTACAAATATATGCAAGGGATTAACACATCGAAAAGGTTTAATGTGTGGGCCCTGAACTCGTTTTAGCGTCTACACATTGACAACTAAGAGTAAGTACGCATGTGAATACTGGGTTTACACATTGTTATGACCCCCAATCAAGCACCTTTTTGATTTATTTGATCATGCATTAAGTCTTAATCGGGCGTCTGTTATTATTTAACAGAAATGAAAATATTGTTTTGTTGAAGTTTGGTTAGTCCTTACAGCATAGATCTTTCCCTGAAGCACGGCAACGCCCACGGAAGAGCGGCGTGTGGCCATGGAGGCTAGCGCCCGCCAGTTGCCCACGCGTGTGTCCAGTACCTCTGCTGAGCTCAGCCCCGACGCACCGTCAAATCCTCCCACCTGCCAACACAATACAACACTTTCTACAAAACAATACTTCAATACATTCTACATTCATTTCATAACATACATAATCACGGTTCGTCAAAAAATTCTAGAAAATTTGGATGCTGCGATCGTTGAAATGGTTTTAAATGGCAATACCAAGATGGTTCAAAGGAAAAATAATGTAATTTTAATATGCCCCATATATATATATATACATATATATATTTTTTAATGTGAATACCGTACAAGAGTCTTAACTGCTCCCAACCATTCAGAGTCAGTGAGACTATGGCATACCCAATTGGGGAATGTTGTGAGGCTAAAGGTTGTGAGAAAGAATTCAGATCTGGTCAATAAACACAAGGCCATTTAAAGCAATGTTTCAATTCTGAATGGCGGTCTTACATCAGGGCAATACTGAAAGTATCTGGAACGGGTCGCAAATATACTACCTATATATTATTTTAGATGAATAAATTGTGAAATAACACAATTTAATTTAATAAAATTTATTTGCGCACGCCGGGCTTTGAACCAGCCACCTCTGGATTGCTAGTTGAGAGCCTTTTCACTTGACCACGGAAACCATCAACATGGTCTATGGCCCAAGTATATATTTTGAAAATCAACATAAAACAACATAAAAATCAAACTGTGTTCAGAAATTACTTTCTGAAAGGAGATTCTACATCACATCCTAAAGCCCGCCTTCCACTACGAGCGGAGCGGACTCTTTACGGACCCCGCTCGACTAGCAAACGTTAACAGCATAGAAGTGCTTCCACCAAGAACGAGGTGAGCGGAGCGGACTAAATAGTTCTGAATGAGTCCGCTCAGCTAACTCGAGCGGAGCGGACTCCGTACGAACTCCGTTCGACTCGCAAACGTTAACTGCATACAAGTGCTTCCACCAAGAACGAGGTGAGCGGAGCGGACCGAACTAGTTAAAATAGTTCCGAAAGAGTCCGCTCGCGCACACCATCGCCGGCTAGTTTCTAGCGGACTCCGCTCAAAAACTGTCGTCAATTCAATTGCCTCGCTGCATTTTTTGTCGAGACGGAGATGTTTATTGAAGCTGTTGACCAATTTTGTTTATAGGATACAACTAGCAAAGAATGTTGCAATGTCGACAAAAAGGATTCGGCTTAGAAATCATCATTATTGTGATGAAATTGGTGGAAATAAGAAAGTTTAAAACTTAAAAAAAAAAAACATTTTTGCATTGCATACATGCTGTCAGAATCATCTTCACAAGAATCAGTACATGACATTACAAAAATCACTCTATTCACTTTGAACTATAAAGCGATACTGACTCGTTTTAAATGGAAAGGAAAAACTATTTCTCATTTTTCGTCAACCTCGCTCAGCTCGCCTCGCTCCGGTCACCTCGCTCATTTCTCGTACGGGTAATGGAAGGCAAACACCTATCTTCTAAGCAACTCTTTTTTGGTGAAAGGTCAAAGCTATTTCACTCATCTCCCACCCCGCTCTGCTCAACTCTTTTCCGCTCGCAGTGGAAGGCGCCCTTAAGACAATATAATATTCGATAAAACGGAAAAGTTTTGTTTTGTATTTTTAAAATGTATTGAGAACGCTATGTGTGGATTTAAGTTTAGTTTGCTGGGAGCATTGATTATGATTTGGAAAGTATTTAGATTGGCACTAGAGATACAACTTACGGCGTATATGCAGGAATCGATGACGGCCACGCCGAGGGTGGAGCGGCGAGCCTCCATGGAGGGGGCGGGCTGCCACGTGTCGCTGGCCGCGTCGTACACGTCCACCGTGCGTACGCGCAACGAGCCATTAAAGCCGCCCACTGCGTACACGCGCCCGTCCACTACTCCCAAACCAGCCCTGTTGGCAACCATGTATATATACATATTACATTTGGTTCCATGACAAAATAAAACATTGAAGGAGAAGAAAAATAAAACCTTACTTAATCTAATGGAGTTCAGTGGCGGTTGGAGACCTACATTTCAGGGGGTGCAATAAAATAAGAACTCAGGTAAGTACCCGCTTATTTATGTCCATAGACAAAATTCCATGGTTCATGGTAAAAGAAAATAACACTGTCTTAAGCCATCAAATTTTTCAATAGAGTTCCTTATTGAGAGAGTGTTGTCCCGGCAAGACAGAGGATCAGGGTTCAATTCCCAGTTGTGACTGTACCTTTTTTATTTTCTGTGTCTTTTCTGTTTCATATTTCATTGAAATTTGTTTTAATATTATCTTCTTTAATGATTAAATAATATTACATTGATGTCATTAGGCTTCACAAGTTAGGTTGGGTTCACTTTGGCATTTGTACTGCACCTTTTTTTTTGCAGTATAAATCTTATCGAGTAAACAGTGGCGGATAAATTGTATACAGAACCATTCACACAACGTTTGTGCTACAAAAAAAGTACACAGCTAAACACGTTTGTCGAATACTCAGGACTTGTCAAGCAAATCGAATGAACTTTGATGTATTCGGTTTGCAGTAGCGCATAGTATTACACCGTCTCTTTCACAAAGCGCGATGCAACACGTTTTTTATCGAATAGTAACCAAACAACATTTTTCAAAGTTTTTCGTACAACTTTTAAAATGTGTTAGTAAGCACTGATTCTTGATTTATAGGATGAACCCAAAACCTTCTGTTATGCTGATGGCAAAGCCGTTGGCATTCGATACCAGTATAAAAGTACAACAAAGTGTGGATCCCCCATAGACAACTACTCCGAGTGATTGCCATATGAAAACTGCGGCTATTCGCGAATAAAAATTTACCGTGTGAACATCCCGCTGACTGTACATTTAAAATCGAATACTGTAAAAAACGTGCAGTACAATGCCGTATGAATACAGCTTTTTTCAAATAAATTGAATAATACCATATGCTTACAATTAATTACTGAGTGGAATTTACTCTCAGTATAACCCTGGTGAAAGACGGACATACAAAATTGAAACTTTGCTTGAAATGGATTTAGCTGTGTTTACTGTATAGATTTGAATAGTCAGATACTTTCAAACCTTCTTCTCTCGCTTTATTCATTCATAATACAGTGAAACCCTTTTAAGAAATTTTGATGTTTGAGAAGTTTGGTTTTTTCGGGTTCTTGAAGACTGATTGGCCCAATTTATCCCGCATATTATTTTTACACTTAAGAAGTTTTTCCGGTCCCTTGGAAAACTTCTTAAGTGAGTTTCACTATATTCCTCAAATGGGACTACCCCAGTCCCAATGGCTCCGGGCAATTGGTACTCTTGTGCAGTATCACATTAAAAAAGGTAAGATTTGTAATTTTTTGTATCAATTTGAGATGAAACATAAGAAAATTTTACAGAACGGTTCAGCATACAACTAAGTGTCTGGGGGGTTAAGTGTGGTAACTTGAATGGAATGAATGAATCATAAGATGAGATTGTGTATGGTTTAAGTGTATGGTGCAAGAACCTGCATCTGCGGGAGATCATCTCCGCGGCGTGGTACCAGCGCTCCTCCTGCAGGTCGTAGCACTCCACGGAGCGGATAGCCTTAGGGGCTTGCCCGCCCACCACCAGGATTATCTAAAACATCCACATTGAGGTTACGTTCTGTACATTGAAATATACATCTTCTACATCTGCACATTTTAATCTACAATTCATTAGAATCAAACACCTTAGCAACATTTGTTCAACATTTTTTCAACAAAATCTTAGAAAAAGTCAACAAAATTAGGAATCTGGGAGTTATGTTTATCATCCAATTAAATTTTATAAATCACATACAACAAATAAAATACAAAGGCATGAAGACACTGGGATTTATAATCAGAACTATCTAAGACTTCGATTTGTTGGAAGTTACAAAAATCGTACATTTGTTTCTAGTACGCAGCATGTTAAAGAGACATTGTCCTTGGGGTGTAAATGGTGTTGGCCAAAATAAGGTTTTAGTTTAGTTTTCAGTTAAGGGCGATTAACCAGCGGCGATTCAAATTTCGTCGAAAGACGGTCTTGCAATTTTACCCTTGCAACAGAACAGGGCGGTTCCGATGAAAATGATTAATTTTTCTCCATACCAGCATTTTAAAATAATAACTCAATATCGATTTTATTTCAATCAAAATTAGCTTTGATATATATACCTATATTAAAAAATGATGATAAAGCTATTAAAATTATGTACTTTTTGTAATTATTTTTTGATCATAAGTATGTATTTATAATTTTTCAATAAGGTCTAAGCAAAATAAGAATGTAAAAAAGATATATTTATGCTAGTTTGTAAATAGACAAACTGAAGTATTTTCATCACAAAACATGTGCGTGGATCTTTTTTTAGAGATTTTATTTGAACTAAAAATTAAAATTGTGAAAAGTAGCTTTTCTAAATAGTTTATTGATTTATTTTGCTGCATGATTATAAGATTTGAAATGTGTTGTATCAGCAACCTACGGAATAACCTTACTGTACAAAAATAAACATTTTTTCCCAAAATTTAAAACATACCTTTACTAGATAAAAGAAAAATCTTTCAAAATCGATTTATACTTTTTGGTGGAAAGAAAAAACAATACATTTAGAATTTTATTTAAAAATGACATATTTCCGGTTGTGTCTGGTTATTCCCTCTTAATAAATAAACATTTATCTTTTTCTTTTATAATTTGTATAATTGAATTTTTCACAAATAAGTTTTTTTAAATGCAGGAACTTTGAATTCTTCGAATATGCATAATACGAGTATATATTTAAATGGATAATTTGTTCCTTCTTTATAATTACTTCTGTCTACATTATTATTATTTCCTACTTTGGTAATACAGATAATCTCCTATGAATATACTTATGATTTCACGTAGGGATGTTATGAAGATCCGTAACCGTATCCGAAACTATCGGATATCCGAAATAAAAAAAATATCCGTATCCGTAACCGAAACCGATATAAAAGTTTCGGATAGTTTCGGATAAAGGCGGAGTCTAAATGACAGGTTACGGCAGGTTTTTGTTTGTTTTTTCCGGCCGAGCCGTCATTTGTCATAAAAGCCGCGCGTGACTGATTGTAAAAACAAATGATAATATAGACTAGAAATAAAAGTCAAATCTTGCCATTTGTATTTTACTTTTATAATTTTAAAATTCTAATATCCGTACCCGAAATTATCCGAAACTAGCGGATAATCCGAAATAATTTCATATCCGTAACCGTATCCGAAACCGGTATAACATTATTCCTATATCCGTATCCGTATCCAGATCCGAAATTGCATATCCATAACATCCCTAATTTCACGTATCACTTTTAGGTAAACGCCTTTTTAGGCGTATATAAATAAATAAATTAGTTTGTACCGCAACATGTATTAGTGTTAAATATGTACACCAATTTATTCACAAGTTTGTAGAATAGGTGGTCAGTGATTTGCACTATGGATTTAAAACATCAAGCCAGGTTGGAATGAGAATGAAGTCGGTCAGTCAATAAGCTTACCTTGGGAGCTCCGACAGGCTTCCTGGGTCGGCAGCGGGGTGTGGTGGCCGCCAGGCGCTGCTCTGGCCTCATGAGGTGGTACGCCAGCGCCTCTATCAGCAGGTCCTTGCAGCGCAGGTCACCCCGCAGCGCCGGCTCTCGAGGCATACGCTCCGCCAAGCATTCCTGCCAACAGACATCAACTATTTATTTAAGCATGTACACAATGGTAGAAGAAGTTGGAAATACTTGAGTTGGGTCATGTAAAGAGTCAGAATAAAATGAAACTTAAACACAATAAACAAAATATATTTTAATTTTGTAAAAAGAATTTACCTATGCGCACTCCAGAAAAAAACGACTGACTGCCTTTAGCAAAATAATGGAATTCCAAGCAACAAATGGTTTTGTCCCAATTAACCAGCTATCCCGATAAACCGGTGTACCAAATAAGCGGAATCGATTGCATTTCCTATAATTGGTTTTGAAAAGATGATATGCATAGTTCCTACCGGGATGTCATTTATCCAGTACGTACCCTCCCTAATCGTATCACCTTACTGGAAAAGTATTTGAAAATGGAACAATGACAAGAGTGAATTTTTTAAGAAGCTTTTGTTTCTGAAAAAAACAGAAGATTTTGCACTATCGGGTTCGTATATATTCGTTTATGAACTAAAAGAAGGTGTTTAGTATTTACAGTCCATTTCCAAGTGCATCTAAAGTTGTAATTCGTAAACCGTTTTTGACGCAACATCTTATTTTAAAGGTCCCGTTAATTATAGAAGAATGGTCACTTTCATCAAATAATATTATAACACATAAGTTACGACGTACGTTCCATTTATATGCTCCATGATGACGTTGATACAAGCTCTACCTGGGAATACTTTAGTTGTTAGATGGCATATACAGGTTAACATAAACATAAACTAGGTTAAACCTTAAATCAACTGTTTGAATAAAATAATGGCAGAAGGTTAATCACAGTTATCAGAGTTTAGCAGTCGTGGTACTGGTTTAGGAAAATACAAGATGAAGACTCACCTGTGAGAGTAATGGCAGACGAACATGCTCCATCAGTGTGGAGAGCTGGGACTGTCTCCTTACGGGGCTGTGGGCGGCCCAGTTCAGTACACTCTCCAATACCTGCATCATAAAACAATCTCCATTGTTATTACGGAACAAATACGCCATTATGCACCAACCACCTGAGAAGCTTAATTAGCCTGCAGAATGAAGATGTGTTGGGAGGCCTAAACATAGGTGTGGAGGTGAACGCTGCAGCCTTGTTATCAGAAACTAGAGGGAATCAGAAAGCAGGAGTTTCCTAGGAGTCAGTCAGGACCCTTCAAGGGCAGTAGCGCCGATGATGTATGTATGTATGCATCTACACAAACATACTTAGGCAGCCATATTTTGTTCATTTTTTAAGAACCTCATGTGTAACCGTAACTGATACCAATACCAAAAATCGAATCAAACGCCAACTCGCCTTTATGGTTACAGTGGTATGGACATCATTGCATACACAGTAGAGCCTGGTTACTGCAACGGTTACAGTTTGCAAATAAGTATGCTGCTTTACTTACATATACAGTGAAACCCTCTTCAGAAGATTTCCAAGGGACCGGAAAAACAAAGTTCTTAAGCAAAAAAAACCTTATGTGGGTCAATTTTGGGCCGAGGGACCGAAAAAGAACCAAACTTCTTAAGCCACGAAACTTCTTAAAATGGTTTCACTGTATACAATCTGCAAAATATATCTTGCTTGATAGACAAGATAATTGGACATATTAACAACCACCAGTTCTATCTGCGTGGATGCTGATACAAACTAACATAAACTTTTGACGGATTTCATCAGCAAGAGTTAATCTGACAGTTAAATCACCAGGCCTTTCATATTCAGAATGATTTTATAAATTTTATTTATCTTTCATTTATCTCCAGAGACTAATCAGTTCCTTGATATTTACATTAGTGCTGACACAACAAAGAAATAAATGATGGAACGTATGGTGAAGGACATACCTTTTCTTCAGATGGAACTGTAAGGCGGTCACTGCTGATGAGACGAGCCACCTGCTGCTGGGAGAGAGCCAGGAACTCCTCGCACTCTACCACCTCTCTAAAAGAACACAGATATTCTGTTATTATCATCTACTGCCCGATGAATAAGTACCTCCTAAGTTGCTTTCAGTCTTCTCTTTTCTTCACTTTGGTCCATTTACTAACTTAAATAATTATATTATATCATAAAGTCTGAAGTATAAACCGTGCGGGATAAAGAAAGGGGTGCCCGAGTTTATGGGGTGAGGTTTGTCTGCACCGACTGCATGGTTGGCCGGATTGGGAGAGACCGGAAAGGGAGACTCTGACCTCTCCAGGCAGACTCTCTACAGCAGTGGTTCCCAACCGGCGTCCGTGGACCTCAGGTGGCCTGCGAGATCTAAAATGTGGTCCACGAAATGTTTATTCATTTACTAAAAAACCGAATCGAAAGATATCCAAAAGCTGATTCGTAACTCTTTTGGTATTAATGATGGAGAGGTAGCTGAAGAAGTCCAAGAAGAGCACATTGAATTGCAAAATTATAGTAATTGCAAGGACGCATTTAATTGCGCAATTAACAGTTGAGAAAAAATAAATGTCATGGTGGTCGGTTGTCAAAAAAAGGTCGGGAACCACTGTTCTAGAGGGATGGATTCATACCTCTGTCACTCCTAGACACACTGACCCTCAGATTTCTACCCACCCTTCATACCTTTTCTTTCCAGAATCTCCTCTCCTTCATTTCCTTAAAATACTTTCTACACAGAATCCCCAAAGATGACATGGGCCCTGACTGTGGAGCTAATGAAAAAAAAATCACTTAGGTCTAAAGAAAAAAAAACATTTAAAAAAATTATTTTTATTTGAATACGGTTGACAAAGCGTTTGTATCACGCGCCTCCAAGCTCCAGATGTATAATTACAAGCTAATATAATTATTGATAAATGTATTTTTTCTCAGTATAAACTAGATACACGGTGTAAGCTTTAGGCCCTTCGTACTCCGAGGTACTTACAAGCTACATTTTTTTTTTTTACATGAATACCACTCAAGAGTCCCAACTGCTTTCGTCTGGGGCCAGTAGGACTATGGCATCCCCAATTGGGGTATGTTGTGAGGCTGAAGGTAATGGGGGAGGGGGGGATAAGATGAGGAAAGAAAGAGGAAGGTGGCTATTCAGATCTGGTCAGCAAACACGGCTAAAGCCATTTCAAGCAATGTTTCAATTCTGAATGGTGGTCTTACACCAGGGCGATACTGAGAGTATCTTCCACTCTGGAACGTACCGCAAATATACTAAATATTATTTTTTAAATGAATAAATTGTGAAATAACACAAATTAATCAAATAAATATTAATAGTAGGGCATTCCTCATCGCCAACGAACTACATGAGACAAATTGACTTCATCTCAATCTAACACTTTTGCCACTAAATTCTTTCTTATGTATTCTTCACATTATAAATTAGAGTCCTCCGCCGCGTCTGTCTGATCGCGATAAACTCAAAAACTACTGAACGGATTTTCATGCGGTTTTCACTAATAGGTAGAGTGTTTCATGAGGAAGGTTTAGGTATATAATTTGTCAAGGTTTTGTGTAAATTGGTTGAAGTATATAATATAATGGTGGACGAGCGGGCAGGCAAGCGAGCGGTGTGGATTTGATTTGTATGCAAATCTACAGTTTTATGTTAGAAGGTCACTGTCTATATTTGATTTCGAAAACTCTGTATAAAGCCCGGGCATCGCCAGGGACTTCAGCTAGTAGTTACATAAGCATAAATATTTTCCCACCTCCGTAACAAATTTAACATTCAAATCATGTTCGGATGTCATTTCTGTCAAACAAATAGTAGATGGGAATACAACTTGTGTAGTTTGCTACCAACAATAGAGTCGCTTGTAATTATCTTCGTGTATGAATAGCCTCAGGGGACTCACGCAAAGTGCTGCTGTATGAAGGTGTCAGCGGCCTGAGTGAGATCAGTGCAGGCGTGCAGATCAGCGAAGGCGCGTATGCCGAGGCAGTTGGAAGGGTGCAGTTGGGCCAACAGGAAACTGCAACATGCCTCACGTACGGCCGTCAGCTGCAGTAGGTTGGCCGCCGGCAGCAAAACCTACAATCAATCAACATACACCCACTCACAATTGTTGGTTTGTAATTAAATAGACTCAATTGCAAGGTACAGATGTATTTTATTGTCAGGTAAACAATACTCAAGTTACACAATTTCAAACAGAAAAGAAAAAACATAAGAATACGGAAACGGAACTGACAGTGTTGCCGCATAGGGTATCATAAATATTCCAACAATTTACACATAGCTGTTTCACCAGGGGCACCGCAGAGTACTTATATATAAAGGTATAAATATAATTGATATAGAGGTATAAATTCAACTAAAAATTGATATAGGTAATTCATATAGAGATGCAAATATTCCGAGGTAGAAAAAAATTCCAAAGGTAAGAAATAAGTGGCCTGTAATCTGCACATCTTTTATTTGTATCTGCGCTGCTTTTATTAAAGTCAATTTTGAAAAAAAAATTGCATTTTTAAAAAGGTGCTGCTAATTTTAGTGAAATGGGATCAATTTGGGCAAAATTATTCAGATTTTGGTAAAAAGAATATCGGTTATGGCTTGTACATAGTCGAGGGTGTGTATATATTGAGGATTAATTTTAAGCTTATAAAAATAAGAGGATGATTTCTATGGCATTGTTGTGAAATAACATCCTAATTTTGATCACATCAAATAATATTAAATTTATTCACATGTTACAATTTCACCACATATTAGCACAATATGTATGTATTTGTAAACAATTTAGCAGCACTTTGTGATAACAGTGATGACTGATGACCTTCTTGGTGACTGTAATTATTTGTTAACATACAACAACTTTAAAGACTTTATTGTGCATTATGTATTACTTTAGTGGTATAATTAGTACAATTTTTTAAAACTTTTTTACTATTTAATAATATGTACAAGCAATTTTTTTACAAAACATAATTATTACATGTTCACAGTAAGTACATAAGGTTCTACTGTGTTTGGTGAGGGAATTTCATAAAGAAACGGCTTTAAAAAATCGCTTTGAAATTCACTCGGCGATTTGATTCGGAGAGGGTCAATTAATTTTTCTTCAAATCCAAATACCTGCTGCAGCATTGATCCATGCACAAATTTTAAATTTGGATACATTGAAATTCCAATTTCAAAAAAATTGTAAAATCATTGTTACACAAAGGATTTGTAACAAAGTGTGTGCAAAGTAGACGTGGGCAA
Source organism: Limnephilus lunatus (assembly GCA_917563855.2). NCBI lineage: Eukaryota > Metazoa > Arthropoda > Insecta > Trichoptera > Limnephilidae > Limnephilus > Limnephilus lunatus. The sequence continues at coordinate 62,167,330 of OU830597.1, read as the reverse complement.
AATTGATTGACTGAATTAAATGAATAAATTCAATCTTGTGACACACTCCATCTAATTCTCAATTTCAAAAGGAATTGATTCTTCATTCCTTACCTTTGGCCTTGTATCCTACGATTTTTAACAGCACATTATTTTTTTATTTTCCATTTAATTTACTGTTAAATTATTTCAATTAATGATGTGTACCGTAAACAATTAAAAGATTATAATTTATAATGTTTCGTAGGAATTTAAATATTATTATATGGGCGGCGCGCCGCGAACTTGCCTAAAGTAAAATACCTATCCCATTCCCACGCCGCCATTCATAAAATCACCCGTATGTATATCATTGTCCCCCGCATAAGCAAAAACCGGCAGCGAGTCAGCTGAGTTCCAAGCCACGACGCTATGTGTCCCTTTCACTTGTGCGAAGAATCAATGCATGTATTCGCTATTCAGTATTGTCCCTGTCAATCTGAGGTCCCACCCGTTCCAGATCCGCGTGTCTAGTCTGTCGCTATCGAGTCATGTCTGAAGCACTCTATACGTGAATTAACTTTAGCGTCTTGTTCAGTTGACAGACAAATGACCAAACGAGCAAATGACCAAATGTTCAAACGAATCGATTGTGACTCGATTCTTTACTTGGTCCGCAGCTAGCGAGTTACTGCAGACACTAGTCAAAAGTTACTAATTCATTCTTAAATGCCTGCCGCGAATCCGCCTGTGAGGTTCATCATTGACGCCAAGCTGTCAATTTCATTACATTGTTGGTTGTTTTTTGGTACGTACCAAAACTATTGGAATATAAATACCTACATATTTTTAGACGCAGATGTTAGGTAGATATAATATGTGAATTTGCAGATATTATAAGGCCAATCGGCTGTGGTCAGCCGTCACAAAATATTGTTAAAATGTTTATTTATATTAGATCACGTGAAGTGGTTTTTAAAATGGAACAATTTTAAGTTTAATAAATTAGTAAAACTTTAGGGGTGAAACCACATGTTAATTAAAAAAAAATTTCAAAAAAACATTTTGTTGTCAATATAAAACACAAAATATTACGTTAACCCCTTCGCGCATCATTAGTACAATTTTTCAGAACGACATAATTCACCCTAAGAAGAGTGTTTTGTGTTCTTTAGCACCGTTGTGATTTGAAACTCGATGAAACGAAAAATAACGACACTAAAAAGAGGCAAATACATACATCCATAAGATTTAGTGGTAATGAGATAGTATTTGGAATTGATCTAAAGGAATCAATTCAAAAGGCTAGGAGAATCAGACTGAATCGATTCACTCTTGGGAATGAATCTGCCCATGTCTAGTGCAAAGTGTGTGTGACTGACCACATTTTGAACTTAATGGATGAGAGACGTAAACACAAACATAATGAGACACAATATAAAAACTTACAAAGAACGATTAGATGTGAAATTAAAAAAGCCAAAGAAAAATGGATGAAGTCACAGTGTGAAGAACTAGAGTCATACAGTCGTAGTCACAATGCATTCAAACTTCACAAAAAATTGAAGGAAATTACAGGCACTTCTAGAAGAATTACTTCATCATGTTTAGTTGACGATTCCAATAAATTGATATTGGATGAAAAAGATATTTTACAAACATGGGAAAGTATATTCATGATACATTCAAAGATATTAGACCTGACATTAATTTTCCTAACGATCAATCGATTTTAAAATCAGAAATTCTTCATGCGATAAAGACTTCAGAAAATAGAAAAGCGTGCGGACCAGACGATATTCCAGTTGAGGTGTTGAAGCTCTTTGATAATGAAAGTGTTGACTACCTGTTGAGGTTATTTAACTCTATATATGATACAGGGAATATATCCCAAGATTGGCTAAAATCCACCTTCGTTAAAAAACAATACCCTAAGAAGTGCAGTGACTATCGATTAATAAGCTTGATGAGTCATGTCCTTAAATTATTCCTTAAAATAATACATGCCAGGATACGCGATAAGTGCGAGCAGGACTTGGATGACACTCAGTTTGGCTTCAGAAATGCGTTCGGTACGCGTGAAGCATTGTAGAAGTACTATTGCAGAAGTGTCGTGACCAAAGAAAGGAAGTCTTTGCCTGTTTTATTGATTATGAAAAGGCATTTGACAGGGTAAAACATGCTGACCTAATGAAAATGCTTGCGGATTGTAACGTTGACACCAAAGACCAGAATTTCATTAAAAACTTGTATTGGTTCCAAACAGCAGAAATAAGACATGGGAACGAGAGATCTAATGCAATCGCCATTCAGCATGGAGTACGACAAGGCTGTATCCTGTCGCCACTATTATTTAATCTCTATTCCAACTATGTCTTCAAAAGAGCCCTAAGTAATATCCAGAAGGGTCTCAAGATCAACGGAGTTGTCATTAATAACATAAGATATGCAGATAATACTGTATTACTAGCTGACAGTATCAGTGACCTCCAAGACCTATTAGATCTTGTTAATAATGCTGGTGAGCAACTGGGCCTAACAATCAACGTCAAGAAAACTAAATGGATGACTTTTGGACGACTAGATCACTCTGGATCAATGATACAGTTAAATGGTTGTAATGTCGAAAAGGTGGAGAGATTTAGATACCTCGGCAGTATCCTCACGGAGACTCTTGACCCAGATATAGAGATTAGGTGCAGAATTGAAGCAGCAAGAACTGCATTCATAAAAATGAAATCCCTTTTCTGCAATGACAATATCAGCTTAAAACTAAGGCAGAGAATGCTAAAATGTTATGTGTGGTCGGTCTTGCTGTATGTTGTGAAACATGGACCTTGAAAATAAATACCATGAACAGGTTAGAGGCTTTCGAAATGTGGCTTCACCGGAGAATGCTCAAGGTCCCATGGACCGACATGATCACCAACTCAGAAATTCTCAGGCGGGCTAGAGCAGATAGAGAACTGCTTACATTAATTAAAATCAAGAAAATTTCATGTCTGGGTCATATACTTCGAGGGGAGAAGTATCACTTGCTCCATTTAATATTGAAAGGCAAGATAGAGGGTCGCTGAGGGCCTGGTAGGAGACAAATGTCTGGTAATATACGAGAGTGGACCGGCATTAGAAGTGTGGAGGAGCTATTCCGGGCAGCGCAAGACAGAGAGACCTTTTCAAGAGTGATCGCCAATGTCGGGGAGACCTGATAAGGCACACAAAGAAGAAGTGTGCATACTTTTACATACCCTATATCTATGGGCTCGGTGTATGGCATCTTCAGTATTTACTCATTGACAATAAGGAACTCCAGTGAAAAATATTATGGCTTTAAAAAAATATGTTCATATACACCAATAAAGGCTGATTCTGAATATATAAGTTTTATTAAATATGTAATATTAAATGTAGAGTTTTAACAAAATTATTAAAAACTCCATTTTTAATTGCGTCATTGAAACACAGCGTCAAGTTGGTATTATTAAAATGTTTAGTGGTGACGTCACTGCTCACATGCTGCTCACCATTCACCTGGTGATAGAATGTTGAAGTTGTATCATAAACAAACCTATCAGTTGTATCGAAATCAATTGAAATGTTCGACGCAAGCCATTTAACATTTCGTGTTATCATTGGTTTATTTTCATACTTTTTATAGAGATTTGGACATATAATAGTTGTTGTGTTTATTGAAACATTATTTAGGCCCTCAATAATTAAAATAATGATGGAAAAGGGCTATATTTGCAGACAATCTGATAATTTGCCAGGATAACATTTTTCAAATATAATACGGACTATGTAAGTGCCGAATTTCGTGGAATAAAAGATACTTAGTAAGTAAATCATCTTATTACTTGTTTTTGAAAGTCGTAGTTAGTTAGTTAGCTGTAAAAAAATATTTTTGATAATGCACAGTAAATTTGGCCTATTTGAGGTTATAGTCGCGTCATATTTGACATTTGGTTTACGATAACATCGATCGTATTTTCGAATTGGTTTTAGTATCAAGAGCTTTTTATCCACTGGAACGATTTTGGTAATTCTTCGGAACAAACGTCAACGGTTAATACGCACTTTTTTTGATAAAACTTTTAGATTCTTCATAATTACCATAAAAGACAACTATTTGCATTGGGGGAGGTTGAAAATGATACATTTTTAATTTTAGTTACGTAAATTGAAAATTTGCTTTAACACTGTCAAATCACTCTGTTTGAAATATTATTGTTATTTTAATATGTTGGTATTACTGATATTTTACATTCCATGTTACACAAACCTAGCGTAGCCGCTAAACTACTTGAAAAACTGGGATGTTTTTCTTGCCTTGACGTGAGTAGGTGTTATAAAGGGGCACTTTCTTTTGAATCACAAACCATGTTACACAAATCTAGCGTATAGGTTTTTTCGGTTACGCGCCTTTGAATATATTGCCATGAAGTCAGTTACGGTATGATGTAGCCTTCCATATAGTATCAGTAATACCAACATAATAAAATGACAATAATCATTACAAATGGCATATGGTGAAGCGTTGTGTCTAAATACGAAAGCAAATTTTCAATTCACGTAACTAAAATTAAAAATGTATCATTTTCAACCTCCCCCAATGCAAATAGTTGTCTTTTATGGTAATTAAGAAGAATCTAAAGGTTTTATAAAAAAAAGTGCGTATTAACCGTTGACGTTTGTTCCGAATATTTACCACGATTTTTTCCGAATTTCGGAACCACTTACAAAACAATGTTTGAAAAGCTTCCGAATTTCGGAAGATTCTCCCTTGAAGCACTAAAAATTTTATTTAAATATTTTCGAAAACTCCTGCGATCTGTAATTTGCATAATCATGTAGTTGACAAAATCCTTTAGCGCTTTCTTCAGAGATGTCTCAATTCTTTGTTTCTATGATTTAATTACGGAAATTTCTAGATCGATTATTTTCGCGGCATATCACAATGTTGAACGTTCTGTAGCTGTCAGTTTAAAATTCGGCTTTTTTATCGTGTTTTAGTGGATATTTACAACAAATTTGTGTACCAGTGTTATAATATTGAACGAGTAATGCATTCAACTATTTCAACACGTTTCAAACTTAAAATTTCACTGATTATTGATAAAACAAAGTTTTATGGTTATGTTTTTGACATTTTTTTCCGATCGTCGTGTGTTTTTGAAAATGCAATATTTTCTAAAAATAAACCAATAATCGAGTTAATTGGTATTGTGGATTTAAGATAATTGATGTATCTGTTTGATGTACTACAGCTATTTTTGGTGAGTCGTTGAATTTCATTTTAGTCTAATTAAAAGTGTCGCCATTTTTCGAATAAATTTGTGTCAAAAATTATTCAAAGGGAACATTCAACTGTTCAAAACATATCAAAATTCAGTTTTCTTATATACATATTTACGTTGTGATTATAAATTAGACCATTTAAAAGAAACCTAATAGAAAATATTCAATTTGGAGGGAAATTTGAACTTACTGGGCGAGTTTAAAGGGAGGCAATACTGAGAATAGTTCCGTTTTGAATGTTTACGATTTTATAATATTATTTTCATAAATCCTAGGAATATGTGATAAACAACCAAAGATAGGTGAATTCATTGACTATATAGAACTATGATCAGTTTGTATGCCTTCGTATTAAAATTCAGAGGCATGATTTTTTTAAGGTCGGCGGAAAATATTCAAAACGGTCATTAAAATATCACGAGCAATCCGAGGAAAAAAATAAAAAACACGCCGTTGCTCCAGTGGTTATACAAGTTATTACACAATCGTCATGATCAAAGTATTATAAATACCAGTGTTTCTGTATGTGTGTGAAGCCACGATAATACTAACCTGAACATTGTCTTCGGTGACCGTGACCTCTGGGTTGTACACATAGTCGACTAGCAACTGCAGCGCCACGGGGTCCACGCCCTGCAGCACGATGCGGTCGCGCCGCGACTCCTCAAACTGCGTGAACATGGCGCGGAAGTAAGGGCTGCAGGCGGCCAGTAGAGCGCGGTGGGCGGGTACCTCGGTGCCCCCGGCCACAAGGCGAACATCGCACAGCACGCCCTGTCTGATTGCAAAAATATTCCAGTTAATTAAAAAAGACGGTAAAGTTATAAATTTTATAGTGTAGTTTTTTATTTTATTAAGAAAACAAACATTCCCGGGTTATGAATAACTGACAAAATTTGAAAAACTTCTACTATCATGGGGGACTTTGCTAGCAGGATTTCAACACACAAAGCCTGGACAGGAGCCGGATGCATTTGCAGACTCTGTTACTGCTCTGGTTTAGCTACTAACCGGTGTATTTGTGTAAAGATTGTCAAACGCGAGACTTGCCAGTAATGGGTAGTTTGAAGGGTAGTGAAGCAGTAATATGTAGTGGGTAAGTGAAATAGTAATACACTATTGGGTAGTAGTGAAGTAGTAAAAACAGTGGGTGGGTGAAGTAGTAATAAATAGTGGGTAGGTAAAGTAGTAATGAACAGTGGCGGCCGCTGCTCTGAAAATGTGGTGGTTCACTGATAATCGGTACCAATGAGATAATGATTACTAAGCAAAATTAGGTAAAAATAATTCCACTAATCTTATTTGGAGAGAATGTCTATTCTAAGCTGTTTTCGAAGGGCGAAAACTTCTACATATCGCTTTTAAATAATATTTTTTTTTTTTTGTACAGATCTTTTTTCAATACTAAGAAAAGAAAAACACAACACAAATTTGTTGTGAATAAATCTTAAATTTCAACCAAAAAAACTCCTTTTTTTTACAATGTTTAATTTATTTTATTATATATTACATTATAAACAGTATTTATAAACGATGTATTAACAGCACGTGGGCAAAATTGTCAAGGTTACCTATAAAAAACTGTATTCCTTAATGATCTACGTTTTATAATTAAAAACACAAACCAATAAAAAAAACGAGTGTGCTTTAGAACACGCGCCTGAAGTAAAACTTCACTAACTTATGCCATCCATTAACAATATAGCAATAACAGGAATAAAAATATCCCCATCCCCTCAACATCCCCATCAACTCAACTCATAACAACTCAACTCATAACAACTCATAAAATCTCATAACAACTCACAACAACTCATGCTCATAACAACCCATAACAACTCATAACAATTCACAACAACTCACAACAACTCACAATAACTCACAACAACTCATAACAACTCATAACAACTTTAAACTTTTGCTTTAATTAGCGTTCGCATCGATTAGCGTTTCATTTCGATTAGCGTTTCACTTTCATTAGTGTTCGTAACGTTTCATATTTTTTCGTAAATATATGCGTTTCATAGCGTTTCACATTCATATAGATTAGCGTTACATATTTTTACTTCAATTAGCATTCGCATATGGTTCTTTTTCGTAACATATTCATCATTTTACCCCCAAGTGTCGAGCGTGCGTAAAGAAGTTTTACTTCAAAAAGCAAACATATGTAAAACGTACGTATTTGCTATACCTTTTGATTAAATAAAGAATTATTCAGTTTGGTTAAGCATTTTTGCCTCAAATCCAAATTTAAATTTTGTGTGATAAAGGCCGCGCAGCCGTCCGTGTGGCACACGCTGATAGCTTAATTTTTCATACATATGGCCGGCGTTGCGCGCCAGCGAGAGATATTCGATACAAAAACATAATTCGTTCCGCCTTCAATCGGTCTGCACACGGGAACAGGGCAACTTCGTGCAAAACTTTGAAAATTCGCTCTCCCTGATAAACATTCATATTAGCCATTATATTGGTAGGTGATATTTTTAATGAGATTCATAGATTTTATATTTTTCGGTAAGATATTATAAAGTAATTATAGGCGATATAATTTACCAGTGCTGCACACGAACACACTGCGCAATCATCCGCCCTACCACTAATGAAGGGTAGTGACGTTGTAATACATAGTAGGTAGATAAAGAAACAATGAAGGGTGGTGAAGTAGTAATAGACAGTGAATAGGTGAAGTAGTAATAAAGGGTGGTGAGGTAGTAGTAAAGGGTGGTGAGGTAGTAGTAAATAGTGGCTAGGTATATAGTAATGAAGGGTAGTGAAGTTGTAATACATAGTGGGTAGGTAAAGTTATAATGAAGGGTGGTGAGGTAGTAATAAATAGTGGGTAGGTGAAGTAGTAGTGAATGATAGTGAAGTAGTAATAAATAGCGCGTAGTAATAAAGGGTAGGTGAAGTAGTAATGAAGGGTAGTGAAGTTGTAATACATAGTGGATAGGTAAAATAGTAATGAAGATTAGTGAGGTAGTAATAAATAGTGGGTAGGTGAAATAGTAGTACATAATTAACAGTCGACATGTGAAGTAGTATGCAGTAATGGATAATGATAAGGAAGCAGTAATGCAGGTTTTGCTTACTTGCGCATCTGGTTGAGCGCGTCGAGGGCGGAGGTGGCGTGGTTGTGGTGGTGGTGGCGCTGGGAGGCACTGCCGCCCCCCGAGCACGCGCCCCCACCGCCCAGCACCCGCTGGCTGCTCTCGTCCAATGAGGACTGACTGGCACATCGCAGCAGCAAGCAGCTGGAACAAACACTTTATTATTATATCATCAAAGCAGAATGGAATACGCTTCCAGTAGCAACCGCCTTTAGATAATTAGACTCGAATCATTATTATCATGCCTAAGAAAGTAGCATTCTGCTGATGCCCTCTTATCTAATTTCACAATAAGTTTAATATCAATTCAGTTTTATCAATTACTTTTTTGCAAATTTGTGAATGTGGACAGTCAATTTTGTTTTTATACGTTTTTGACATGAAATAAGCACAATGGTAATATACATTCTTATTACAACCCTAGATTTTTCCTACACTACCCAATCGTCACCTCAGTTGGACAAGGTTCTAATTGACCTTTTTCAAAAATGACCTTTGAATGCAAAACCATTTCTTTTGCTCATTTCTACAACCTAAATAATTTTCAGAATCATATGTATTGTATGAAGAAATTCTAAAATCAAGATTAATTTATTTTACAAGGTTCTAACATCACTTACACTCTTTATTTTGTTTGTATCTGATAGTTGATCATTCTTACGAGACGCATTGTAGTTCGTCACTTTGGTTGGATAGGGTTCTAACTTCGCCTTATCGTGTTCTGAGGTTTCAAAGTTTGCATAGAATTTTCGTAATCTATTTAACAATTTTTGATTTTGAGGTTCAATCTTGTGTAAAGTTTATTAGTTTATCATATTTTAATGGAAAATATTTAAATAGGACCTAGCCCTAGCTTGGAATTGCATTAGGAAAATACAGTTTTTTTTTTTTTTAAAAGAAAGACAAAACATTCCCGGGTTACGAATAACCTGACAATATTTGAAAATCTCCTACTACCACCACAGTAAGCCGAAAATGTTGCTTGAGTCGTGAAGGAGGACTTAGCCAGCCGAGGAATCGAACACGGAACGCCTGGGTGGGACCCAAACGCGATGCCCACTCAACCACTGACCAGTCAGTTAAAACCTTATGCAATGAATTATATGCCCTAGCTGGTTGCATATAGTTCTATCTATGTTCTAAAATGTTAAGTACTTATACGTTCTATTTAAATATTTTCCTTTATATATTTATGTATGTTCAATTAAAATACTTTTGACAAGATTCAGCCTAAAAATCAGAAATTGGTAAATAGATAATGAGAAATCATCTTTGTAAAACTTGACAACTCATACGTCAGAACAAGGTAAGGTGAAGTTAGTTTTATTTTTGATATCCTGGAATGATTTTTATACCAAAGAACCTATCTCTGATTTTCTTATACATCACGTAAATGATTGTATTTTTTTACGCACAAAAAACCAGAATTAAGTGTATTTAGCTTCTTTCTCATTAACCTGTCAGGTTTGTTTGCTTTTCGGAACAACTCATACTGGTCTCAAATTGCTGTATCTCCCTTACTATTATAGTGAGAAATATGATATAAAAAGAGAAAACACCCTGATTTATATTCATATATGTAAAGGAATAGGTACCTACCTAGAAATGCACAGTTAGTTTTAGTTTTATTTCACTTTATGTTTCTAAAAACTCTATTTATCTAGTTTTATATCACTTTTCTCACAAACTTTACACCTATTATTACAATGTATATCATTAATTACACTTACACTTATTTAACCGTACACTATTGTATACACTTTTCGTACAAAATGTTTTAAACAATTTTTGTTTTTGCTTTATATACCCCTGTTTGTTTTTTTCTAGGTACTAAAAAAAAACTTTTTTTAAATATATTACCCACGCACAGGCTGCGCCTTAGTGGGTTCCCACATTATTGTTATGATTTTCAAATATGTAAATATAAATTGTAAAATATGGGAAAAATAAAGGAAATTAAAAAAAAAAAAAAAAAAAATGCACAGGATTCCTTTATGTTCGAATTTTAAATAGGTGTTGTCATGGAGACAGAAAATGATAGATGATTATTGTTTTGTTGTCTAGCTGGGTAACACAGATTGAAGTAATAAGAAGATTGAAAAATAAGTTTATAATTACAAAGTAATATAATATTTTGAAGACGGACAAATAACTTTAATTGTAGTTTCTTTGTCAGCAAAGCAACTCATGATATTTGTATGTCACATTATTAATAAAAAATTACAACAAATAGACAAATTGTCTTATATAATATATATATATATATATACAAGTAAACCCAAAAGAAGTAAAATGTAGACCTTTATGATACCAAAGTTTCGGATTGAAATTGAAAAAAAATTATTAAACTTTGGGAATTTTTTATTTATTATTTTTACATGGAACGACAAAAAAGTGAGGTGACAATATAGTTTATAATAGGTACATTTGTCTAATAAAATATGTATGTTTTTATTTTTTTCATTACCCGTAAATTTTACAGTAATTTTAGTTAGAAAAAATGTAAGGTGGGCCATTTTGAAAACTTTTTTTTATTTGTGTTAAAAAATTAAATGTTTCAAAAATTACATGTTTATTTCGATTTATAAAGTTCGAAAGCATATATTTTCTCACCCTTCAAAAACAGTTTTTAATTTTCGGATACATTCAGAAATATTATGATCCTATGACAAAATATGGCCGATGCCTGAAGGTTTAAAGATACACCAACACTCCCAAGTAGGAATAACCTGAGAATTATTGAATTCTTCTTACTACCATCATTATAAGCATTAGGTATATACAAAATATTTTCTTTAGTATTTCTCTCTGAAAAATCCAGGTCACGGAGAATGCAAAGTTTTCTATAATCATTGAGATATCATGAACCAACAATAGATCTATGAACATGAAGGTTAAAAAAGTGATTGAACTGTTGTAACCTTGGATTTCATTCAAACTAAAACATAGAAAAATATTTAAAATACTTGATGCACAACAAATAATAAATTTAATATATGTATAAAGCAGACTGTCTGTTTATGGCGGGCAGGCAGGCTTGCGGGTTGGCAGGGTGGATTTGATTTGTATACAACTCTGGGAACTTCAGCTATATATCTGTTTTTTATACAAATCTACAGTTTTATTCGAAGACTGATGAAATTCAGCACACTTAATCTTCAAAATAGGAGAAAGTTTACTGTCTACATGAGTATCCAAAAAATACCCCTTGCCCACATCTTAAAACAGGATTTTGACACTACTATATGAATTTTTGAACTTTTTAACAATTCCAACTTTTTTTGTTATTTCACAATTTATTCATTTAAAATAATATATAGTATATTTGCGGCACGTTCCAGAGTGGAAGATACTCTCTGTATCGCCCTGGTGTAAGACCACCATTCAGAATTGAAACATTGCTTGAAATAGCATTAGCCGTGTTTGGTGACCAGATCTGAATAGCCAGGTACTTCCCCACCTTACTCTTCCCTATCTCCTTCCCCTCCCCAATACCCTCAGCCTCACATCATACCCCAATTGGGGATGCCATAGTCTCACTGGCTTCAGACGGGAGCAGTTGGGATTCTTGTGCGGTATTCATATAAAAAATAAAAAATTTGACATTCAAAATTAGAGGAAAGTTAGTCTACATCTTATTTCAAAAAATTCTACATAAAGCCTGGCCAATATCGGGGAATTCAGCTAGGTATCTATGTATATATGTAAAGAATGGTGTCCTGGTGTGGCTTTGTTTTTTATGCAAATCTACAGTTTTATTCTGCGATTGATGAAATTTTGCACACTTGACCTTCAAAATAAGGGGAAAGTCACTGTGTACATGAGATTTCCAAAATCCCACCCCTTTTTGATAACACTCAATGAATTTTAGAACATTTGGCATTCAAAATTAGAAGAAAATTATGGTCTACAATTGATTAAAAAAAAATTGTGCACAAAGCCCGGACAACGCCGGAGACATGAAACTTTCTTTGACTTTCTTGACAAACTTAAAGACCAAAAGTTCAAGACTCATTAGCTCAAAGCTGGGAAAAAATTCGGTTTAGTGGCGAAATTCCTAAAAATACAAACTAGTTATTTTTATACTAACTATGGGCCGAGGAATACGAATCTGAAAGAATTAGGCGGCGGCAAGCAATATTAACTGAATTATACGACTTTAAAAATTTTTTTTACACACATAGGAAAATGGCCATTTTGGAAGCATTCTGATTCCTAGAAAATCAAACTAGTTATTTTTATACTAACTTTGGGCCGGGGAATCCAAATCTGAAAGAATTAGGCGGCGGCAAGCAATATTAACTGAATTACACGACTTTTAAATTTTCAATACACACAAACGAAAACAGCCATTTTAAAAACATTTTAACACATGAAAACCATAGAAAAACAACAATTTAAGTGTGGCCATTAAACAATAATATCATCGAACATACCTTATAAATCAAACACATCTTCGTCGTCCGTCGTATCTCTGTCAAACTCTAATGTCTCCAAAGGTTCTTGGCAAATGCGCGGGTCATACAAGAGCCCGGCTAAGCGGCAAAACTCCAGAGTAGGATCTTGCAGGCCTAGGTTTGTGTAACATGGTTTGTGCCCCTTTATACCGCCTGCTCGCGTCAATTTAAAAAAACATCCCAGTTTTCAAGTAGTTTAGCGGCTACGCTAGGTTTGTGTAACATGGTTTGTGCCCCTTTATACCGCCTGCTCGCGTCAATTTAAAAAAACATCCCAGTTTTCAAGTAGTTTAGCGGCTACGCAAGGTTTGTGTCACATGGTTTGTGCCCCTTTATACCGCCTGCTCGCGTCAATTTAAAAAAACATCCCAGTTTTCAAGTAGTTTAGCGGCTACGCAAGGTTTGTGTCACATGGTTTGTGCCCCTTTATACCGCCTGCTCGCGTCAATTTAAAAAAACATCCCAGTTTTCAAGTAGTTTAGCGGCTACGCTAGGTTTAGGTAGCATGGTTTGTGATACAAAAGTGAGTAAAATTTATAAAAAGTAAGTACTTAAATTATAAACATGTTATTTTACGTTATTGATATTACTGCTTAATGGCAACACTTAATTTTATGGTTTCTATGGTTTTCATGTGTCAAAATGGCTGTTTTCGTATGTTTATATTGAAAATTTAAAAGTAGTATAATTCATTTAATATTGCTTGCCGCCGCCTAATTCTTTCAGATTCGGATTCCCCGGCCCAAAGTTAGTATAAAAATAAATAGTTTGATTTTCTAGGAATCAGAATGCTTCCAAAATGGCCATTTTCCTATGTGTGTAAAAAAATTTTTTAAAGTCGTATAATTCAGTTAATATTGCTTGCCGCCGCCTAATTCTTTCAGATTCGTATTCCCCGGCCCATAGTTAGTATAAAAATAACTAGTTTGTATTTTTAGGAATTTCGCCACTAAACCGAACTTTAGCCCAAAGCTGAAAGCTCAAAGCTAAAACTCAAAAATCAAAGCTCAAAACAAAACATCAACCAACGTCATTGTCATGGCTCAGCTCTCCACTCAATGAGCGATGGATGGCAGATGATGCAGCGACCACAACAGTTTACTAGAATTCACAACCCCAAAATTTTACTCCAAATCATTCCATAACATCATAACCCCAAGCAACACCGGGTTCACTTCAGCCATTTATATAAAGAATATTGTCTGTGGCGGTCGGCAATCGTTTGATTTTATACAAATCAACAGTTTTATTCCGAGATTGATGAAAATTTGCACACTTGACCTTCTAAACAAGAGGAACGTCACTGTTTAAGTCTGATTTTTAAGTGTAAATGCTGGGGAGTTCAGCTAGTTAGTTAATAATAGAGTGAATATTTCAATAAGCGATTCCAGCATATACCTACTAGCCTGAACCAAGTTAACAGTCAAGAATTGTTTTTATTCTTTTATAAAACACAAAGTTCATAAAGTATATACAAATTATAAAAAAGAAAAAAACTAAGGGATGGGTGAAACATACGGGGAATTAATTATAATGTTTAAGAGCATAAAACCCACAGAAATTGTATTGACATGTTGAACAATAATAATTACCTTCCTCTCTCCGCCGTTCCATCTTTCGAAGAATTACTCAATGCCAGATCCATGGTTCCTCGTTGGATATTAGCCGCTTACTTCCAAGTGGAATGAATATTTCCGAAATGGAAAGCTAATTCATTATTAAACCATAAGTTTAAACTATTTTTATCGACTAAAGTGTCTACAAAAGTTAAGTCGAAGACACAAAAACAATTACAACGCTTCACCCATAAATATACCAATCCCACATTGACAAATATTGCACATAATAATGCACATTGACAAATTGACATTTCGAGATGTCGGTATTGCCAGGTTTTTGGGCAATAATTATTAGTTTACAAGTAGGTAGGTATGTAGTACTTCTTTCTTGTTTTTGTAGTTGTAACGCATTTAATATTTTTCTTGCACGACTTTGACGTCTAAAATGGAGCACTTTCATTATTTTATGTGCGAATGTGGAATTCAACTCATCACCTCTTTGGGAGATGGGGCTGGTAAATACTTATTTATTTTTCACCATCTCCATAAAACAGTAAGTTGTACATCAATGACACCAATATATTACGGAGTTATGAATAGCATTGAAAACAATATATAGGGTGGCGTATGTCTTACGACTGCACTCACCCTATTTTGCGCATATTAACCTTTGCAACTTAATTCCCCGCCCATATTCACACGTAGCATGGAGCCATGAGGTTGGGGTGTCTTACGCCCGCCGCCTATATGAGCTACGCGCTACCAAGATTATTACTTTACGTTTGCGGCTCTCCCATGATCCCATATCCCATCCCACCACGGAAGTAAGAATCTTACTTCCATGTATCCTCCTTTATTTTGCGCTTGCTTCCCCGTGCGTAAATACGCCAACCAAATGCTGCCTGGGTATCTGGTAGTCGAATCGTATGCTAATTACTAACTACCCACACCCTCGCCCGTTCCAGTACCACCCAAGTTGCCCCAGGTACCATCCATGCGCCACTGCGCTCAATACTTCTTAGTTCAATATCGAGCAAACTTTTGCAAAATTCTTGTTGATATTCGACAGAAATTCGGCCGAGCATGTCTCAATGTACATATAAACAACACATCGAACATGTTAGTAGATTGGAAATCAAAAATGAATATTCGGAATTTTATTATCCTGATTTTGAAAATTATCAGCCGACTGAGCGGCTTTTCTATAATTTCTGGCA
This sequence comes from Limnephilus lunatus, assembly GCA_917563855.2. NCBI lineage: Eukaryota > Metazoa > Arthropoda > Insecta > Trichoptera > Limnephilidae > Limnephilus > Limnephilus lunatus. Next base: position 62,151,728 of record OU830597.1, on the reverse strand, counting down.
ATATTAAAAAAAAACGTCTATGGTGTGTATTATTTATCTATCATCTTATCTATGAATCTTCAATTCAAAAAATATACGATACGTCAGCGGTGTCATTTTGAGCTTTGACTGACAAAACAAACGATAATATTGAATACAAGAAAGTTGCCGAGCAACTTTAATACTGAAGCAATGGAAACGCATATCGATAGTGATGTTAGGAGTCAAGAAGAATATGAAACCCAATTCTTTAGTTTCGGAAGACAAGTTTTGAAAGATTCCCTAAAAAAATTGGTGGAATCTAAAATACAATCTCTGATACAAGATGCCGAAAAATACTTCACTTCTTCGCCCGATTTGAGTGAAAAGTACAAAGAGAACGTGAGTTCTAAATGTCTATATTTATTAGATTTCTGTATGGGTAAGTCTAAGAAACAATTAATGGAAATCAACAGTTTTTTCGATCAACACTTTTCGATACCCAAAAATGTTTATTTACCGGAGGATAAAAATCACCAAAATATCAGCCAGGAAGAAGTGGATCAGCTGAAACGCGAAACAGAAGAGATTCGGTCCAGAATTTTATCTTTGGATGCCGCGGAAGCTGTTTTCGAGAAGGAACTAACGGAAGCAGAGGACTTCCAGTACATGTTTAATGAGGATAAGGCAGCGAGGTTTATATTAGAAGCCATGATGCAGACGTCTCCGTCTATTTCCTTCCCCAACGATAACATTTGAAAAAAAACCGATTTCAAAAGCAAATAATTATGTTATGGTTCTTCTAATAACGGGACTGGTTTGCACCAGTCGACCTGGTATTTAAAATAATTTTGTGCAGATAAATATTTTTCGTATGTTTCAAATTTCAAATATTGCAGACAAATCATAAATAATCGGACAAGCTAGGTAATCAGTCTAACTTTGCTATTAGTAATTTGTGGGGAATAAAACAAAATGGTTTATTTTTAACACATTTATTAACAATCATTATAATATGTATTTTTTATTACTATCTTTGTATTATCAATATATCTTATACCTGATATCTAATTAAATCCAAAACAATATTTGAAAACATTTAATTAAATATAACAAACATTCATTATTTATACTGAAGGTTTCTACATTTTTTATTAATTTAATTATATATTTTTTCTTCATTACCATTATATTATTATTTATTTGAAAACTGGCAGTTAGTATAGTAAAAAATATATTTTGTTTACGTAAACATAATATTCTGAAGAAAACAATATTATTGATTAATTTTTTGAACAAAGTCAGGTGTATTTTTAAAACTTCCCATTTTCAACTTGTTTTCCCCCACTGAATGTTTGTGCATTTGTGAATCTAATATAACATACAAAACAAAATCGATTACAAGATATGTAAATTGTTGCTGCTTTATTTTATGAACATTTAAGGATTTAATTTAATGAACATTTAAACACGACTATTAACACAATTTCCTTTAAACCAAATAATACTGACATTATTTAACATTGATCTATTCTGTAATAATTTTCTATTCTAGGAACTAAAAGGTTTACGTAACACTCTATTTCTCTATTTTTCTATAGAGGGTTCATTCTCAACTTTTAATTTTCACATTCTACTTTTAGGAGTGTTCAGTAATAGAATAGATATTGTCCTCATTATCCAAACACAAATGTTGTTTCAAATGAATAACATGCCTTTGCACAAAGCAGAATACTTTTTAGTTTCTGAAGTTTCAAATTTTATAAAAGTAAAGTCATTCCATAAAAATTGTCAGATGACAAATATAAAATTCTGCAATTTTTGCCTAATTTTTAAAAATACATATAAAAATATTTTTGCCTTGAATAATACACTATTTTCAAGAAAGTTAGTTGAAATTTATTATTTTTTGTAATTGAGTAGGTATTATAAAATTGAATATAAAAACTACCAAGTTTTTAATGTGTTTTTTCAACCAACAATAAAAAACTTAAATATATTTTTGCAAACATTTTAACAGACAAATATAATATTACAAAACATAAATATTCTGCAGTAAACGCTATGACAGCTTGGCTGTTTTCAATACTCTGCTGAGAACCATGTTACTTACTTGTTATTGTCAAATGTGACATTCCTTCCAATTAATTCTATTTAATTGATTCGCCAGATCTTTCCTAGTCCTGCAAAGCTTTTACTTTTTAATTAATATTTTGACGATCAAACGTTAGAGTAAAATGCCACATTTCATAGAAATAGTCATAGATTTTTTTTCCGTGGAAGTTTTTATAGATTTTTATAATATACTTCCGAGGACAAGATTAACAGTCATTACAGAAAGTAGGATATTTTAACTACAAATGATTTTAGATGCAAATGACAGTACACATTATTGCATCTGTCACTGTGTACTGTGTGTGCAGGCTATAAAATGCTGCTTTCGTGTAAATGTTTGTAATCCGAGTTGACGATGTTAAGTAAAAGAACAATTCGTGGGTCTGGAAACAGTTATGTCAGAAAAAAGCGAAAATATTTCAAAATCAATCAATTTGATAAAACACCTGCATTTTGCTAATGAGGCTGAGAAAAGACAGTTTTCTGTGAACAGATTTGTATTAAAAATATAGGTTTTTTTTAGTTGTCTTATATTGGTTGGGAGGTTAAAAAAAAGCATTGATATTCTGGCATTATCTGTTTTCACACCCAGCTCACAATACAGAATACTATTTGACAGTATCACATGTGTATGTTGTTTATTTGTTTCTGTTCTGTTGTGACTCCTTCCAATTTGCCTGTAAAGAAAGATCTCGCAACGGCTATCACTTCCCTTTGGTAAAGTGTAAAATTGACTTTAACACCAATACTTAGGATAATATCACAGTTTATTCAGCCCAACATGTGGCTGGGAACGTAACTGCATGTTAATTGTGGATTTTATTAATCCGGTTAAATATCAGATAACTATTATTCATATAGAAACACTCAAGCGTCTGAACAATAAAAATGATCCTAATACGTTATTCCAAAAGGGTTCCATGACAACTCAGAATCATCTAATTTCAACATCCCTTTGAAAACTCATTAAAAGGTTTAAAAAAAAAAAACTGAAAAATAGCTCCCCAACAAAACCTATTTAACAAATTTTTTTTCACCACTTTTTAAGGGAGATATTGAATTTATGATTCTGAGTTGTGCGGTCACTACCAAAAGGTTGGAGGTATTAAATATGCTATAAAATACATTATTGTTCAATTTTGCAAAATATTAGTTGACACAGCCCGATGAGTCATCCATGTTCGGTTGTTATTCATCCACACAAATACTTCTAGTCTAATAAACACATTAGTTTTAGAAACAGGTACAAACAATACAGTAATGTTCCGGTGCAGTGTTGCTTTGTGTCATTTAACACATGCATTACTGTCCTGAAAGTGTTATAAACATCACTGTGACCTGTGACTACCTTTGCAAACCTTGAAAAGTCAATACGACTATCTGAAACCCAGAATTGGTTATTCATTATAATAACATTATGATCAACTTTACTTAACTTACCTAAGAAAAGTTAATTTTAACACATTAGTCCTACAGTGGTGTTATTGAGAATGCATGACTTGATAACTTCATTTTTAAAAACATGAGTATTACAACAAATTTCCACTTGGTAACATAAACATTAACGATCCTTGGTCTTTAACCTTTTCTTTTTTCTTTCTCGACCCTACAAAATTGATTATAATTAAATAACAGGTACATAATATCTAACAGTAATATTGTTTTCTTATTATACTTAAAATAATATAATACATGTCGACAGCGGTTCTCATGGGCATGAGTCAATAAAAATGAAGATCAATATCTAGTAATATTTTCATTGAACACCAACATTCTAAAAGCTGTATACAATAAGCTCTGTTTAAGTAGAGCATCTCACTTTAAATAACTTGTAAAATATCGTTTTTCAAAATAAAATTTTCTAAATATATTTTTCTCTGAGTTTAATCCATAATTTAATTTTTGAAAATGTGGGTTTAGGAATGAACTATTGTGTCAATAATTATTAACTCTTGAAACCACAACTATAAAATGAATGAAAATAATTAATTTGGTATAATGTTTACTGATCCTAATTTTGAAAATTATTACTGTTTTGACTTGGATCAATGAATTGGTTTTGGTATTTAGATTTGGAGCAAAGTTTATTTGGATATGATACTTGGATTGGTCAGGTTAAGATTATGCTGTTTGTGTGTACAGTAGAAAGCTGAATATTTGTAAACTGATTGTCCACTTTACCAGAACAACAATTGGCTTTGACTATGTGTTTTATCGGCTGCCAATTATCGCAACACAGATACTTTTTTGGTTTTTATCAAAATTATTTTTGATCCTGTTGTTTAGTGGACACCTGAAATTCTGTATAAGATAAATATTCATAATTCTGAGTAATGAGCCTTCTACAGTACATACACTGAAAAAATTAATACTGGTTAGATTATAAACTAGTCCCAGCGAGGGATTGTACCTAACATCGTAGTTGTGGTATCTTCTGTCTTATCCGTTTTTAAACAAGACCCGTGAGAAGGAAGAAGATGAACGTCGATTACGTCCCTACGGTATTTACCATTCTCTTCGTTAATTTCTACTGTTTTTCAGTTTGTATTGTATGCTTTGCACTGTGTTATTGGATAATAGTCTTTAAACAAATGTAATAAATAAATAAATCTTATAACTCCCAAATTTGTGTGGTGTTTTTTGTAGTGCACAGGGATATCTCGTATAATTCATTTCTACGAACAGAAAAAGCTGGGACAGAAATTGGGATTTTTTAACACCTTTTGTGGATAGAAAGTGACCATAAATAAAACTGGTTTTTCAACAATCCGTCTATCCTTCTTTCTATTACTAACCATGTATGATGAATCGCCAATTAATTGGTTTTTCAATGCTAAAAGTAATTTATCAAATCAATTGAAATACTTGATTGTAAATAAAAAAAGGCCTTGCTGGGATTAGTTTAATACGCGATAGTAGTGTGTAAATAATTTTATCTCATGGTAAATACTTTATATGAGTCAGGGAAGGTGTATAATAGTATGTATATGTTTTATTTGGTTAGGTTTGTTTAGAGGTTAGGTAAGTGCCTAAGTATATTTCTGGAAAAATATACAGACGTATCATGAATTTTAACATAGAATATTATAATTAATAATTATGTATGTAAAGCATTTATTCAATATGTCGTGTGAAAACACCACCCACACAACCACGCAGGAATAAAACATGATCATTATTTTCAACGGCTTTGGGACTGGCAATGGAGGTGGAGAATGAAGTTTTACTAACCAAAGGAAATCATATAACGTTCTTCTCGATTCAAGTGGTGATGATAACGACGGCATTAGCACCAGATCATCTTCAGACATGGAATAAGCATGTCTTTTTTCCAATGAAGAAACGCACAATGTCTCAAAACCTCTTGAAATTTCAAGTAGTGAAATCAAACTCAGAAGAATGACACTTTGAAAGGACAAAAAAAGATATAAACGATCCAAGCTGCCAAACAATCTAAAAGCAACTAGTGAAAATGTTTTCAGTTTTATTTAGATCCAATAGACAGGATTTGCGAGACTAGTGAACAATTAATGGCACAGGAATTAGAATATTTCATTTGGTAAAAACTTTTAACTGGAGACTTAATATTTTTCTTATTGAGGAAGGAAGAAAGGCAACGAAAACGTCCCTCGCATGTCAATAATTGCAGGGCAATAAGTTGGGTAAACATGATAGATCAAAGGCAATTTCAGCCATATTGCCACCAGCGCAAGGAGTATGATTTCTATCGTTTTGCAAGGATATTGCTGAGAGGTCCTTCACTTTAATATGGATGGTACTCATATGAGACTTTAAGTGATCTTTGTTTCTGTTTATCCGGGGGTAAAGTGCACTAACTTCAGGAGGTAGTTCTTCATGATGGTAGAAGTAAAAAAGATAAATAACTTCTTTAGAAATTGCATTGTTTTTTTTTCTTCATACAAACAATTTAAAGTTGCTTATGTTTTTTGTTTATACATCATGTAGAATTACCTCCCGAAGTTAGTGCACTTTACGCTCGTATGTGTTGATTTAACGTGATACTATCATGAGGACTGTATTCATTTTGTTTTTTCATAAAAAAATGAATTAATTTTACTTTCTGGACTTTTTTGATTATATTTTTAAAGATTTTAATAAAATGAATCACACTGCGGCGTTAGTATAATTTCACCAGACATGAGGGGGCTAGCCCTAGCAGGACCGTACAGATCTATGGACAGTCGGCTATTGTTGGAATGTAAGAATATTTTGTGAGGGGTTGGATATTGTTTGCTAAAAATTAAACTTTACAGAGGATTTATGACATGAATTAAGCTTTAAATTAAGCATTTTTTCTTTGTATTAATAACTGCATAGTAATAATTAAATTTTTCTATGGATTTATCAGAAAAGATGTTCCGTACAACAAATGCTCCTAGTAGAATGGAGCGTTTGGTAAGGTTGGTTTAGTTTGGTTGGTTAGACGTAGACTGGGGGCCTGGTGTCGGGGGCAGGGGCGAGGGCGGGGGTACGTGCGACAGGGCCCGGCCAACGCCAGCCACTGGCGCACCAAGCCACCAGTCAGCCGGGTTTCACTGCGTCTTTGTCCATGTCTTCGCACACCTGCAACTGATAAACAAAGATCCATATGACTGATAAGCAAACATGGCAAAATGTAATGTGAACGTTGACATAACATTTTTTCACATTTACTATTTTTATTAAGGTAATTTTAATAGTCGATTTCATAAGATTATAATAACATACCTACATATATCACCAATACACTTCAACACCTTATAAAAGGTTTTCCTAACTAACTAACCATCATACTGTTTTACCGCAAGAATAGGCAGAGAGGATAGACCATCACACAATTTTGACTCGACACACATTCCTTGCTTCATTCACATTCACTTCCCATCTCATACGTACTCTTCTGTTATTTTGACTCTTGACGTAACCCGATTCAAGCATTTGATTCATTTGACCATGCCATGACTTCCTCGGGCATCCCCGACTTCTAGTGGTGAGGTGTTTTTGAAATTAATTAGTAGCCAGGTGGTCACATGTGATGGATTTCCACCCAGGTGTCATGGGTTCATTCCTCTGCTGGCTAAGTCCTCCATCTTTGCGCAAGCAACATTTTCCGTTTTTGATGATGAAAGAAGAAGATATTAAAATATTGTGAGGATATTTTTGTAACCCGGTAATATTTTTTGTTTTCCTAATAAATAATAAATGGCAGCAAAAGCACTCAGTTTTTCCGCCGTTCGTTCATTCTCATGCTTAACCTCTTGAACACCAACACATCCTTGGAAACTATTAAAAATAATTTATCTGAATATATCTAGGTATTCTGGGGAAACTAAATAATATGGTAGATTATATACAATTTTTATAAATATATAAACACATTATCTGGTCGGACGGTATAATTTACAAAAACATAGTTTTGCAAAAAACCAAGTTACTACGAATATAGAATCAGCTGGCGTGCGATGAAAATTTAGCATCAGCCATCCAGAAATTAATAACTCAAACTTCATAACGATGCACACCATTTATGAGTGTAGTTAGTTACTAAAATTTAATAACTAATTTTTTTTTTAAATTTATTTATTTCATCCAAAGAATATATGAATACATAATATAATATCATATTACAGTCAGTATTGGTTACATTTTCCCTTTTTATTTTCTTCCTTTTCTTTTACACGGTAGTAATAGTAAAATATTTTAATGACAATAACATGTTACTTACAAAGTTAAAAACATAAGGTAATAAATGATGCATTAGTAAGTTAATATCTAATAATTGATGCCAATAAAGCTGTATCAAAATAGGAAAAAAGATATGGAGGTAAGAACTGTTATATAGAAGTAACGTAATATATATTTTAAGTTGTGCATAGTCTGCCTCACTAGGCGAACCTGTATTGAGGCAGAATTTTTAGCAAAATTGTTTCTCGTAATTTTGTCTATGGTTTACTTATGAATGTATAATATATGTAATTATACACAAAGACATTAATACTGGACGCGGGGTAGAAATCTCAAAGTGGGAAGCCAAACACAATACGATTGTAGCTGTCTCTATTCCTAGTACTTTAGTACTAAACTGCTACGCGTCGAGTGAGGTCGTGTCTTACCAGTAAGTAAATTTCATTGCAAAGCGCCAAAATGCCCTCCTGTGTGATGAGAAAATGCTTAAATTACACGGCAAATAGTCGTAAAGGCGAAGGAATAACACTTCATTAGCAAGTACACGCAAATTACTTATTATTATCAATTATTATAATTATGACAGTTAATTTTATAATAATACGTCATTGTATTCTTTACCCTTCCCTGTCCATTGTGTAACGGAGTGAGAGTATCTTGTTATCTCAGTCACACCCGTGATGTGAAAGCAGTATTCGGCGAAGAAATTAATAAGCCGCCCTACTATAGTATATCTATGACATTCACACACGTAAATTCTTTGATTGTCTATCTTTATCACACGGGAATAAAGTTTTGAATTTAGAAATTATATTTGAAAACCGCTGAAAACAAAAGAGTGTTGCTTGCTTTCCACATTATATTGTGAGTATGTGAGACTATGGCGAGTCTATTTATAATATAACGTCATTGATTATACAGCAATACTTTGTTTCTGTTTACATTATTGCTTGCTGATACACAATACAAAAACAGCAATTTTATTACTACAATAACCGTCAATGACAAGGCGTTTGGGTGGGGGCATCAGTAAAGGATCGATCATTAGAACATATCCAAATTTTAACATTTTTTTAAATTCTTTCTGTGTTTGACTCAGTTTGATATTATCAGGAACTATTGTCATATGCAGTGTTATATATTTTTGTTTTTAGATTACTACTAATCTAGTTACTTTTTACCATGTACGTACATGATATTATTACTTGAAACAATAAACCTAATTGGTTTCTTTTGTAATTGTATCCATGATCTTTGTTAAAAATAAGTAAACGTAGTCAATGACATTAATACTGGACGCGGGGTAGAAATCTCAAAGTGGGAAGCCAAACACAAGACGATTGTAGCTGCCTCTATTTCTAGTACATTAGTACTAAACTTGACTAAACTGCTACGAGTCGAGTGAGGTTGTGTCTTACCAGTAAGTAAATTGCATTGCAAAGCGCCAAAATGCCCTTCTGTGTGATGAGAAAATGCTTCAATTACACGGCAAATAGTCGTAAAGGCGAAGGAATAACACTTCATTTGTAAGTACACGCAAATTACTTATTATTATCAATTATTATAATTATTAAAATTAATTTTATAATAATACGTCATTGTATTCTTTACCCTTCCCTGTCCATTGTGTAACCGAGTGAGAGTATCTTGTTATCTCAGTCACACCCATAGGTCACACCCGTGATGTGAAATCAGTATTCGGTGAAGAAATTAATAAGAAAAATATATATCTATGACATTCATATACGTACATCTTTGATTGTCTATCTTTATCACACAGTAATAAAGTTTTGAATTTAGAAATTATACTGAAAACCGCTGAAAACAAAAGAGTGTTGCTTGCTTTCCACATTATATTGTTAGTATGTGAGACTATTGCGAGTCTATTTATATAAAGTCATTGAACGTAGTAGGATATTTATGTTACCTTTAGTACTTAACAAAGAAGGATATTATATTATATTCACTACTTCACAAAGAAGAAAATTTATGTTACCTTTAGCAATGACGTTATATTTAAATAGACTCGCCATGTATTAATGTCATTGACCTATAGTACCTACTTCACAAAGTAGGATATTTGTTGTACCTTTAGTACTTCATAAAGTAGGATATTTATGTTATCTTTAATAGGTACTTCACAAAAAATACAACTGTAAAAGTTACGGTAAAACGACGATAAAATGAGATATAAACTTATGACAACTTAAGTACTGCAAAAGAGTTAGATTACTAAACTTAATTGGATTAATCAAGCTCATTGTTTGTGTGTTTGGTTTATTAAGTAAGCAGGGGGGGTTGAGTTGAGTTCAGTTGAGGAAGTAAGTAGGTACCTGTTGCGTGGGTGCAGGGAGCACGGGGGGTGCGGGCATAGTGAAGTGCCCCCCAGGCCGTGGACGCAGGTGTCGGTTGTGCAGCTCCATCTGAACTATCTTCATGAACTCTATCTGCGCTGCCAACTTCTGAACTTCTTCCTGCAAATTTGGAATTGGAACTTCTTGTGATTTCTAGGAAGATCTATGTTTTGTTATTGCTAGTTACAGGAATGATCTAAAATTATTTGAGAAATCAGATGATTGTGGTAACCGGGTTATTCAGAAGAGTGGCAAACAGAAAATAATAGGTTCATATCACTTTTCTTCAATATTTATTTGATTTATATGTATTTATAATCAAATTCGTACCTTCAGTTCGTCATTTTCCTGTGCTAGATCATGTGGTGTGGGCGGGAGGTGAGGATGTATGGAGCCGATGCCATTTAAAGAGAATGAAGCGGAAACTCCTCTCGCCGCCTGACTGTCCCACTGGTCTCCAAACCCTCGACACACACGCACCACCTGGCAACATTATAAAACAGCGAGATATCACCTAAAAATGTATTCTTTCCAAACTGCTGACTGTTACTTTAAGAATCCCTTTAACAATATCTATGATGACCTCAGATTATAGAAAGATTGAAGCATAATGTTATCCACATAAGCGCATTGTCTTTTAATTGACCATTCTTCACAATAGATTGGGAGAATTAGTACAGCAAGTAAGTCAATGTTCTCTAAGTAATTTTCTAATAATCTGCCGGTCTGTAATACCTAATACCGATATACTCCATTTGCATTTTAAGAACATTTTGGAACATTCAAAACTGCCATCAAAACCACTAGTAAAGCCATCTGTGCTTTACAGTTCAAACTATCATCGTCTTAGTTCGTATTTGTCCAATAGCGCACTTGAAGTGAAATGACACAAAACTGCGCTGTATAAATATAACATTATTATTATTAATAGACCAATAGAAAATTTTACAGGAGTAGAAGGTTATCTTTCATTATTTCAATGGAAAATTATAGATAGGGGTTTAAGATAAAGCTATTTCCGTAAAGTTAAAGGTCTCATTAGTTTAAATAATTCTTAGTAAAGTGATTAACTATAATTTTTCAAACTTTATTTTTAATTTTACAGTGGAGTTTGAACAAAAACTAAAATGATCTATTGGACAAATAAGAACTGAGGCGACGTTATCACAATAATATTGATATTATCAAAGTTATATTTCACCTTGGGTCCAAAGACGAGGGCCACGGTGACCGATGTTGAGAACTGTGTGCGTACAAAGCCCAAGAAATATTTCATGTCTGGACCCACTTGAGGAAATAACAATAAACTGTAAAAAAAAAACATTAATTAATACTTCATAAGAAATTGCTATCTTGTCACTTGAAAATTCTGAAGGGATTACTCACTGGAACGTGACCATCAATAAATTGACTGCAGCAATGTTGTAAATGGCGTAAGAAATTAGTCTCGCTTCATTATACAAGGATTCTGCGTGACGAACTCCGTAGCAGACTCGCACTCCCCAAAGCAGAAATGTAATCTCACCTGTCATACAAAAAAACAATAAAATATAAGAAGTTACAAAAAATTGTAAAATAATCAATTTCCCTAGAAAAAAAAGTCAAAGCAGAATGAAAGAATTTCTGCATTTACCTCGGTGATAAAAGGGTATGTGTCATCGATATAATGGTTTGATTTCATTTCTCGGTTGAGCGCCGACCAAATAAATTGATTTGATCATTTTATCTATTGCCATGCTATACATAAATAATTGCATGTAATACATAAAAATTGAATGCAATACATAAATAATAATACATAAACATGAATCTCATAAACTATAGATTTTTTTCTTAACCGTTTCTGTGCCAAGAGCGAGATATCTCGCATTCTTGGCCGTGCCCAGCAGGCCGGCCATAGAAAAATAGCGAGTATTCTCGCTCTTTTTGAGCCTCTGTATCATACATATGTCCCATTTTTTATTAATTTAAAATATGGAACACACAGAGACATCTATTGGGATGATTTTAATTTTTTTATTTTGATTTTTTAAATTTTTTTTTTAAATAAGATTTAAAAATGATTTATTTTGATTAAAAGTTCACGGCCTGCTGTGCACAGCTACATTTCTACCTACTGGCATTTAAAAGGTTAAAATTTTCAACAGTGATAACTATTGATTGACTGTCCTATAACGGGAATCCTCCTAGTTGGGCAGTCAAAACATTTCTTAAATAATGTATATAAATGTATGTATAATCTTTTACTAAATATGTAAATAAATAAAAAATAAAAAAAATGATTACTAGTAGGCGGCTGGTGGAGTCAAAACGAAAATTCCAGAGCCGCTCATTATTTAAATTATAGGTATTTAACCGGTCAAATTTGTTTTATGGGTCCAACAGACTTAGCCATAAAAGATTATTTGGTTTTCACCTATTTCAGCATACCGCGCGCCACACATTCCCAATGTTTTTGCCTCCGCCAGTTGTCTACTAGTGATTACTTAACCCTTAACGGAATTGTGGTATCCCAGTGATAACACATCGTCGCTTTAGTTCGTTTTACTCCAACAGACCATTTTTAGAGAAATTGAGTTAAGTATGCAGTAGTTCTCAGAAAGTCTTTATGTTTACAATGCAAGTGAAAAAAAAAATTTAAAAAAATTATGTAAGGGGTTTTCAAAACGCAGTTTGTCTTACATCCTCTAAAATGAAACAACATTTCGAGCGTATTCCTCCAACATCCACACGTTGGCCAAAAAGACCCCCCGTTTTCAAACCGGCCGTTTAATTAAATTTCATACAAATTTCTCCAACATCCAAGCTGTATCTTAGCCTACGTGTGAAATTTGAACTCTCGGTTCCGGGCGTATCTCTCTTACAGACCAAAGAGCCAATAGCGTCGCAGCTGAGAACCACGTGACCGCTCTCATTTCAAATATTTGGTCATTAGCCCCACGGCAGTAAACATCTTTACTTGTGATTTTGCTATTTACAAAGTTATTTTAGTGGTTTTCTGGGAGATTTCTCCACACAAAGTGCCTTATGATGTACACTGTAGAAAAGGATAAAAATTTCCAAGAAAAATATAGCAGGTAATTAATTTTTCATTATTTTCTCAGCAAATTGTTTCAACTGGCCGTTCGTTACAGGGTGGTTATAATAACATTATACAATATATTATATTATTATTATATAATATATTATGTATACACTGTAATGAAATTAGGTTTTTTCAATTTTTCCTGTAATATTTCACTATATGTAATGTATTATGTATACAATTATCTATACATAATATATGTAGGTATACATAATTGTACACATAATATATAATCGAAATACCCAATGTTATTATAACCACTCTGTAACGAATATATTATGCTTACGTAATATAAGAATATATAATACGAATATATTATACATACGTAGTATAAGACATGCTAATTTCTAAAATGTGATAGTGAAATATTATAGGAAAAATTGAAAAAACCTAATTCCGTTACAGTTCGCGAAGCTGAAATTAATTACTTGAAATCAGCAAGATTTAATTAATTTTATTAAATTAAAATTTCATTTTATCCTGACGAAGAAACCATTGGTTGAAACATGTTGATAATATTTATAAATACGTGGTGCATACAAAGTCACATCACATTGTAACGTGGTGCATACAAAGTCACATCACATTGTAACACTCATATGTTTAACTACCTATAGGTAATTATTTAAATCTTTGTGTAAAATACCTATTTATGATATTTAAAACAATTATAAGAAAAAAAAAATTGAATGGGCTTTTGTTTTAAGCACATTTAATGCGTAGTATCGGTATTTTTATCTACCTATAGGTCCTATAGTTACGTGATTATTTAAATGTTTGTGCAAAATACCCATTTGTGATAGTTAAAAAACACAATTATTAGAATAATTTATTTACTATAAATTATTCTAATAAGGACTGATGTATTATAGTACCTAATATAATATATGTGACTATCTACCAAATCTTAGTGAAATCATTATTCTACTTTAGATACTTAAAACAAGCCAACAATTAGAAAAAGGTAATGAAGGAGTTCTAATTTTCGGTATATTTAGTTCCTAAAATATCTGTTTGTTTATCAACCTAATTTGTATGAAATTATTCTACTTATGATATTTAGAACAAGCCAATTATTAAAATAAGGAAATCAAATAGTTTTAATTTTCGGTTCATTTAGTTCCTAAAATATGTTTGTATGTTTATCAGCCAAATCTTTATGTAAAAATTCTACTTATGATATTTAAAACAAGGCAATTTTTAGAATAAGTACAATGAAGGAGTTTTTGTTTTGGGCACATTAATAGCTTCTTGTTTATCTACCTGTACCTAATTATTTAGATCTTCGTGTAAGAATGCCTACTTGTAATACAAAACACAATTATTAAAATAAAGGAGTATTAAAATAAAGGTGCATTTAGTACCTAATATTTATGTGTTTATCTAACAAACATTTGTGTCAGAATTCTACCTGAGATATTTAAAACATGTTTATTAGGTATTAGAATAAGGAAATGAAGAAGTTTTTGTTTTTGGTACATTCAGTATCTTATTTTAATCAACCAAATCTTCGTGTAACAATGAAAACATTTTTGGTATATTTAGTGCCTAAGATCAGTTGTATTTGTATACCTATAAATATCTTATTACTGAAATTAGAAATTGAAAGAATTGTACACTGAATGACAATGAAAGCATATCTATTATTTTATACATTGAGTTGCTAATATTTCTTATTTTTTTGTTTATTTCTTACCTATTCGAGTTTTATTTGGTTCAGAGCAATGAATTCAGAATGTCAATAAAAACTTTATTACTATTCGCACATTTTTAATGATTAGGAACCCCTTTCATTTGACTTTTTTACCTAGATCCATTCCCAGTCCCTTTATTCCAGCCGCTTTTGTAACCCTTCTAATAATTTGGCCCAACTAGGTGGTACTTCAAATATCGGAACACATTTGTTATGAAGCTAAATGTGGTTAGTGGTTAGGAATATTTTATGACCTCTTTTTTTACAAGGTCTATATTGTGTAATAGACGTAAATCGCGTCCCATGTGTTCGAACATAGGATCATTTTTAAAAAGAAGTCGTCGTACATTGTTTTAAATATTTCTAAAGAACTTGTATTTATCTATTGTGTTTCAAAATCCTTTGAGTTATCTTTTTATTTTAAAATGTTGGATACTACACTTCTGTTATCACGTCATGACGGCCTCCTGTGGTCGAGGGGTAAGGCTCTCAACTAGCGATCCGGATGTCGTTAGTTTCAAACCCAGCGTGCACAAGTAATTTTTATTTTGGTAGATTTGTATAATTTGGGGGGGGGGGGGCGGGTATGGGTACTACCATCCCGGGAACCATTTATTGGTTAACCAACATCTCTGCCATAGGTCACTCCAAGTGGTTCGCTACGTTTGGTGACTTAGCAAGGGTGCCCGAGTTCATGGGATGAAGTTCGTACAGGTCTTGACGTCTGATACGACTGCCCACCTGCTGCGTGGCGAGAGAGAGACTGGTTAAGGGAGGCCTTTTGACCTTTCCAGCCGGAATCTCCCGACTCTCGCCTTGCACCGCGATTGGAGGGATGGATTCGTATATCCGTCACTCCCGGACACACTGACCTCCAGATTCCAGATTCTTATCCACCCCTCATACCCTTTTTCTTCCCAAACGTTCCAGTCCTTACCTTCCTTAAAAAGACCCTCCAAAGAGTAATTATTATCCTCTGGGCCGCCTGTGTGGAGCTAATCTAAAAAAATATATATATTTCACAACTGAATCATTAAAAAAAGTATAATATGTAGGTATATGTGTTTTTTTTCTTTTTGTTTAAATAGTGAAATAACACAAATCAATACAAAAATATATATCATAAATATATATATATATATATGGTGTATTTGCGGCACGTTCCAGAGTGGAAGATACTCTCAGTATCACCCTGATGTAAGACCGCCATTTCGAATTGAAGCATTGCTTAGAATGGCTTTAGACGTGGTTGGTGACTAGATTTGAATAGCCAGGTAATTACTAACCTTCATAACTGCTTCCTCTTCCCACTAAATCCAGCCTCACAAAATGGGGTATGCCATAGCCTGCCTGGGTCCAGGCGGTTGGGAGCAGTTGTATTAACATAAAAATAAAATCACGTAAATCAATCCAACCTTTCGGGTCGGATCATACTAAAGCTCGGATTTATACGCCGATATATGATAAAAATTATATGTGGATAATTTGAATAGCATTGTTTTAGTGCAAAAACGCTTTACAATATACATATTTTTTACATTAGCTCCACACAGGAGGCCCTGAGGAAAATAATTTCCCTCAGGGCCTAAGTCATCTTAGGGTATGCTGTGTGGAGGGTATTTTTGAAGAAAGGAAGAATAGGAAGTCCTGGGATGGAAAAAGGAATAAGGGGTGGGTAGGAATCTGGGGGTTTGTGTGTATAGGAGTGACAGGCTTAAGAAACCATCCTTCAAACTGCGGTGCAAGGCAATGGGGTCGTGAGAGTCCGGCTGGAAAGGTTCAAAGGACTCCTTCACGCAGTCTCTCTTGATCCGGCCCGCACGCAGCAGGTGAGCAGACTCATCTGCCGCCAAGACCTGGACAAAGCTCACCCCATGAACCCGGGAACCTCTGCTAAGTCACCAAACGTAGCGAATCACTTAGAGATACCTTTTTTTCTTACCATAGCTCCACACAAGAGGCCCTGAGGAAAATAATTCTCCTCAGGGCCTATGTTATTTTTGGGAAGGAGGTAGAAGAAAGTTGTGGGAAGAAAAATCTGGGGGTCAGTGTGTCAAGGAATGACGGACGTAAGAATCCATCCCTCCCCACTGCGGGTAATGCAATGTTCCGAGAGTCCTGCTGGAGAGGTCTACAGAGCTTCCTCAACCAGTCTTTCCCGATCCGGCCTGCCATGCAGTTAGTGGGCAGACGCATCCACCGCCAAGATCCGGACAAAACTCACTAAGTCACCAAACGTAGCGAACCACTTGGGGTGACCTATGGCAGAGGTGTTGGTTATCCAATAAATGGTTCCCGGTGCGGTGGCACCCATACCCGCCACTCAAATAATAACGATGAATAAACGTAGGACCTTTCTTATAACTAACGGTTGATGACTTGATTCATGAACGATTGCATTTACTGTGCTGCTCGTCAATCAACAATCAAACATGCAATAAATTAATCGATGAGCATATTGCCACCTGAAACATTATTTAATAAGTATGATTGTCTGAAAACATACGTTTTCATTGATGATTTAACGATGTTATTATTTAACAAAAACTTACTCTTGAAATTTGGTTCCCAAACAAATAACATATTAGGTATTTCTAAAAAATTGTCGAATGCTCTAAGAAACTATTTAAAAATCACATCCGAATATTTAGGTCTCACCGCGAAAACATAGGACACATACATCCATAAGTATTAAAGTTCAATTAATTGAAATGCTTTCCGATCTCCCTGTAATACCAAGCACGTTAGATAAAGTAACTTCACGCAAGAGTACGCGCTCTTGTCTAACATCCAGTGTCCTTTGTCCAATATCCAACTTTCGCAAACAAGAATTCGTCACTTTGGCCAACATCCAAATTAAAAACGTGTTTTCTGCGTAATTTTATACATTTAGAACATATTGTACTTAAAAAAAACAATTTGTAATACTTTAACACATTTTAGTAGACTTACAATTTAGCTAATTTAATTTTATATGCCTTTTTCGTAAAAAAAACTTTAAAGCGCTGTTTCTCACGATTTACGTTTTGGTCTGTTGGAGTAATACGAACTAAAGCGACGACATACAAAATAATTATAACCTAGTGTAGCAGTGAGCTTTTTACAAAACGTATATATTGAAGTAATAAGAAGTATACTGCCAAATATTGAAGTAATAAAAAGTTAAAATTTCCGCTAACGGTTAATTGATCATAATTAATAAAACATTTATGTTTGTTTACCAAGTGCTAAACTGTGATCCCACCAGTTGTAAGTGCATTGCTTAAACTTCAAACCTTCACTGTCAGATATCTGAAAAACAAAAAAATAATATTTTGATTAGCCGACCTTTCAACAAAAGTTAATAAAGGCTTATTGTATAGATATTTAAGGTGTTCATTTATGCTTAAGTGTTATCATAAATATGTTTTATGTTGCATAAATACATAGAACACAGTGCCGATAAAATTTGGCTAAAAATATGTACATTGCCGTTTTTGTGAAATATGTATCACCTAATATCTGTTAGTTTAAAATTTCGTGATTCTGCTGTGTACATTTCTAACATTATTTAATAATATTCCAACTATTGTGTTAGGCATTTAAAGAAAAATGCGTACATCTTCTGCGTGTGGCGGGTCGGAGAGGGTCCATGTGCCGAGAAACACCAGCATGACTAGCAGAACGGGAAGAAGCCACCGCAGCAGTTGTCTTTCTGTTAACTTAACTGCATGAGCTGACTTCACCCGATATGTCAAGGATACTCTGCAAATATTAATTGGAATTATAAGCAAGCTGATTTTCTTCCAAAACACCTCAGTGAATAATTCCTTCAAATCAGTCACTGAAAAGCCACAACAAGCTATTTGTTACAAAGTAATTAATGCACATCGATGTAATAAAATTTTGCAGACCTAAAGTGTCATTTGATTAAATAAAAAAAAAAAAACAATAGAAACTTTTCAAATGAACAAAAGGGAATGTATCTTATGATAAGTGAGGTAAGTGTATATACCGCCATGTCTTCATAAGCAGAGCTGTATATGTAATGCAGAAGCCGAGGTGTCGGCACCACTTTGTGGCGATGCAGCTGTAGATGTCGAGCACGGGGAAAATAGCAGCCATCTGAAAAGATTGATTAGAATTAATACAACTCAGGAGATATGTACATTATACGGTTTTGAATCATATTATACAGGCGTTAAACTGACGCCTTATTCGCGGATTTTCCGCAATCTGCGTAGCTTTGGTGCCGTGTACATTGCGGACTCTATGCCCAAAGGCGTCAAATGAGCGCCTGGTTCATGTATGCAATCTCCACAACTCTGCAGCTACGTGCATTGCAGAATCATATTGAAAGGCGTTAGAATGAATAATTTACATACTTTTCAGAGATAAGATGTGAACATTTTTCAAGCCATGGCATCAAGCCCTTCCAAAGGTAATATTGTCGTGAATGATATTGGCTTACTTCCAGGTACATGATGGCGCAGCCGAGGAGAGTGATGGCGAGGAAGATGGGGCTGGCGCTGCGAAATACCCGGGCTCTGCGGTGACGGTGGAGGAAGCCCGCCAGAAGGATGGTCCCCCCGGCGCACCAACTTGATATGCCGAGCAGGACTCCCCTTGGGAATTGGGAAGACAAACATCTTTTCAATCTAATTTTTCATTTTAAGGGTATTGTGAACAATATTTATTTTTCTTCTATAAATAAGTGTAGATTTTTTTATTAAAATCTTTATTTATCAAGTTACATATGCCTGTCTCACTAGGAATTCCTGTGTTGAGAGCAGGCGTATTTTAGCACAAGTAGTTTAACACAAAATAAGGATAACAACAACAATGTAACTTAAATTTACATTTAAAGTAAAAGTACAAGGACAATCAGCATGGGAAAGCATGCATTAGGAGGTTCTTAAAATATTGTTAATATATTATCTGTCTTTGCTAGTGATCTAATACTTGGTATCTGATTTGTATTTTACATAAATAGTATGCTGATAAATAGGGTGCTGATACATAGATTAGAATCACACAACTTTGTTAACCCCTCAGGACAATTTGTTATTTTTTCGGAACAACTCTTATAGGTCTCATAGAAATCATTGTGTCTCCCTTACTGTAATGGTTAGAAATATGGTCTAAACGGTATTAGAAAGAGAAAACATCACGATTTATATTAAAATCTAAAAATTAATCACAAAAAATTAAAAAGCACACCTTTATGAATCCAAGTTTCCCGCCGCAATTTAAAAAAAATTTGAAACACTGGAAATTTTTTATTAATTATTTTTACATGAAGCGACTAAAAAGTGAGTCGACGGTAACGTTTATTTGCCTAATAAAAATGTGCATTTTTTTAATGACAATTTTTATCAAGAAAATTTGCTACTAAATAGTTATTTTCGAAAGTGTCGAGGTAAGATTTATCTAAATGAAAATAATCTGATTTATAAAATTTGAAAACCTTGAAGTGCCATGAACATTTTAGTGATAAAATAATATTAATTAAAGGCAGGGCTGGGAAGTATTTGAATTACTTGTAATTGAAATACGTATTTGAAATACAAATACGTATTTTGTATTTGTATTTCAATTACTTCCTAAAAATGTATTTTGTAATTGGTATTTCAATTACCCGATGCTGAGGTATTTTGTAATTTGTATTTCAAATACTTTTTAAAATTATGGCTTCAAAATACATTTTCAAATACATTTAGCGATGTTAGTAATGATAATGAAAAATAAACTGACGTAGATAATACATAGACTAAAAACTTTAGAATCCAGCGCAATATATTAGAGTAAGTTGGCAACACTATTTGTATCGTATTATATTAATAGTGTCTGACCGAAATAGGACTTTCTACCGAAACCGAAACCGAATCTTCGGAATCTGTCTCAGTTTTGGCCGAAACCGATTCTTTTTAAGCTATTGTATACTGAAGTTTGGCTTATTTTTACACTTAAACAGACAATTAACACGTGTTAAATGAAATAAAAAACAATTATTATTGAAGTAGGTACCTATATGTAATTTTTTTTTATATTACCGCTATAAAACAAACAAATATTAACAAAACATGGTAACTACTTCTTGGAACAAAAAATTGACAATAATCAACACTCACATTATAAAGGAAGGACCTCATTAATTGAGTATTTTAATTGCGTTTACAATCACAATATTCTTAATGAACATGTTACACCACGGAGCAGGCAGACGGATACATTAGCCCCCAAGCCCTGGACAAACTTCACCCCATGAACCCGGGCACCCCTACAAAGACACCAAAAGTGACCTATGGAAGAAGTGTTGATTATGCAATAAATGGTTCCTGGGGCGGCGGTACCCTTACCCGCCTCTCAAATTGGGCGGCGGGTATTATTACCGGTACATTACTGCTATATAACAAATAAAAAATTAAAAAATTAACAAAGATGTTAACTACTTATTAGAACAAAAATTTGGCGAACGAGCCACGAACTCACCCGAACGGCGCGCGATAATTCACGAACGCAGAGTTTCGATGCGGCCGAAGGTTCGGCAGATTTTCTGCCGAAACCGAAACTGATGCCGAAACTAGATTTTTTTGCCGAAACCGAACCTTCGGACGGTCACTGTATGTATATTATACTTGTCATTGCTTTGTATTGTACATTTTTGTGTCATAGTATTAGATAAAGCACTATGAAAATAATTTTCTGAATACTAAATTATTTTAAAGATATTTACAGTAGAGCGCATTTGAAGTGAAATAACCCAAAACTGCGCTATGCAAATATCTTGTTATAAAAAAAATAATTATTATTATCTAACACCTGGGCAGTGCGTAGCGTAGGGGCGGCGGGGGCGGAAGGGGCGGTCCGACGACCGAGTGTCACCCCCCAAGAGCACAATTCTCTAGCCACCAATCCCAGGATGAAGCAATTTTTGATGAAGTCAATAGGGGGTGGGGGGGGGAGCGGGGGGGAGGGGGGGGTTACCCACCCTATCCGCCCCGGGTGTCACCCATGCTAACAATGCCACTGCACCTGGGTCCTATACCACAAACGCATCCTTAGATAAGTACACTTACGACAATTTTTTACAACCAAAGGTTCTACGAAAACCAAATGTATTTTGTATTTTGTAATTTGTATTTTGTATTTGAAATAAAAAAATGGTTCAATTACTGTATTTTGTATTTCAAATACACCACTTCAAAGTATTTTGTATTTCGTATTTTAAATACATGCGAATAAGTATTTTGTAATTTGTATTTCAATTACAGCAAAGCATGTATTTTGCCCAGCCCTGATTAAAGGTAATGCTGAGATATGTGTGGATAGGCCAGTTGAACTAACAGCATTGCGAAGGTGAATAAAGAGATTGAGGCGAAAAAGAAGCGAAGGAGGAAGTTTGTAAAGTGCAGTCATTAAAAAATAAAAAAGCCATAGTCATATCCAGCAAAGTTTCTATTCTGAATGTTTTAAATGGCAAACTGTATCATTGCCCAGATTAACCAGTTTCTTCCAACCTTTTTTTCAAAGAAAGACAAACATTCCCGGGTTACGAATATCCTGACAATATTTGAAAATCTCCTACTACCACCACAATAAGCGGAAAATATTTCCCTCCATGACGGAGGACTTAGCTAGCCGAGGAATTGATCACACGACGCCCGGGTGGGTCCCAATCGCGATGCCAACTCGGCAACTGACCTTATTCAAACTTCTCTCCTTTTCCCAGCATCTGACAACGTTCTCAATTTGGAGGGCTACAGTCCCCCAGTACCATTGGCTTCGTGCATGAGACGAAACAAAAATTACCTGAAGGGCCAGTTGTAGGAGGCCCTGCAGGGTTGGGGCCCCTTGCAGGTGGCGCAGCCCTCAGCGCAGGGCAGGCAGCGCAGGGCGTCCCACCCACCGCCCCCCGCACCCAAGCTCCCGTTCACCTCGGAGGAGCGCTCTTGCCATGCCACTAAAACAACCACAATATAACATCATCACCGTAAAATAACCACTGGAGCGATTTCGTTCGAAAAATGGACCACTTTTATTTTTCTGCGATTGATTTCGGTCCAAAAATGGACCATTTTTTCCTACCATTCGTAAAACATTTATTGTAAAAATTTCAAACATTTCCTTGGCCAGCCGTTTATTTTAACACGAAGTTATTGAAATGCTTTATCTATTATGACCATAGATGTCGCAAATCCGAACTTCGTAGATTATTTTAGAACAATGTTAAAAATAAATTAAAAAAATATTTTTTTCCCACCGAATTTTTGAACAGCTGTTTACGGATAAAATTAAGTCCCTTTTCCATAGATATGCACCATGCACCTTTCACTATCAAGTATACCACAGACAACATACAGAAAGCGAAAATATTCTATGATGACCCGAATAAATATCTCTCACGGCAGTTTCAAGTAAAAAATATCCAGGATTCGCACGATTATAAACTTACACGATTTTTCAATATATTTTATACAAATCCTACCAATATGAGATAAACGGTTAAATACAGGTTAATTCATTGGCTATATAGCACTATAATAAGTTTTTATGTCTCCATGTTAAAATTCGAAGGTATGATTTTTTTTAATGTTGGCGAAAAATTTCCAAAATGACTTTCTGTGAAATCTCAAGCAATCGAGGGAATTATTTATCTCGCGCGATCGCTCCAGTGGCTGTATGTTCCTACTTACCTAGTAGTCCTGGTACCTGCCTGCATAGTACAGGCATGGATAGGTTAGTGATAAATGTAACCAGTAACAAGAACAGTGGTAAGTGGTAAGTAAATCGCTGTTCTGAAAAAATTGATGAACAGTTCCGAGTCCAGGAGCCCCCGGCTCGAGGGGGCCACGGAACTGATCAAGGCCGGACCTATGCGGGCGCATTTGGAGAAGACCGCTTCGTGCGCCGAATTGCCAAGGCACTGATGATACCTAACTCTTAAGAGGAAACCGGGTAGTGTTTTGTGTTCGTTTTCACACATTTTCAAACCACTCACGCACCACATGTAGAAAATTTTTGTACAAATTATATATAGAAACACTTTTATATATAGAAACCATTATATATAGAAACACTTTTCTGCTAAAATTCAATATTCTGTTAAATTTATCCATCGATTGCTTTCCGAGATTTGCGGATACAAACATACGGAACCTAAATTTTTATGTATAAAGATTTTCTTTTCCAATGATTAGGTAAATGTATTACCTTCAACAAGTGAGCCGTTAAACCCCAGGGGGTGTGTGGGAGAGTAGAAGCCATCCCGGCAGCGGCAGACGTAAGCCCCGCGGGACCAGCGCTTCCCGGAGCGTGGGGAACACTGTAAAATAAACATCTTTAGCGGGTACCTACTTTACCCTGTTGCTGAAAACAGATTGTAAATAATGGAAAACGGTGCCGTAGCGCATCCATGCTTCCACCGCTACAAAATCTTTTTTCAGTCATAGATAATAGAAACAAATGGAGATACGGCCTGGAAGCGTGCTGACTGTCGGAGCGCTACCACAAAACTGCACGGAATAGAAAAGCGACGTAACCAATGGAAGTTATGCGTTTAGTCTGCACGCAGAAAAAACGCGGGGTTATTGTGCGTAAATGCGATGTGCAGTATTGTGGACTCACACTTTGCACAGAGACAGAAGACACTAGAATGATGATGTCACGTTACGTCTTCTCTCCATTTGAAAAAACTTCAAACGAATAAAGCCATACGCATAGCCCTGGGCGACCCCAAATGGATAAGGGTATCCCAACTCCACAAAGATTCTGAAATCCTCTAAAAAAAAAAATAGATCTTTATTCTCGCGGAAACATTTTATGCGAGAATTCCCACCCATGAAAACGCGTCCATAAACTGCCTCGCCCGGCAGGTAGGTACGTACCAAACATAAAAACCTAAACAAATCCTCTAAAGAAAGAACTAACCTCCTTATATTGCAGCCATGTCCCCGTGAAAATAATTTTTCACAAACAACCAAATAAATAAAATTTTCATCAATCATTATTATAAACTCATGATGAAAGATAAAGGGGCCTTTTTGACCGGAGTTTAGTATGCCAATATTTCAAAAATGTTTTCTCTCTGTGTCTAATATAGCGACTCTTTAGTGCGTGCGGCTTCGCACTAATAATGGTTTGTTGCCCATCTTGCTTGTTTCTATTATCTGTGCTTTCTGTTCAAGCGTTGTTTATGAGAAAGATGCAGAGGTTTTTTTTTTATGAAATAATTAACAAGCTAAATTATTTTTATACATAATTGCTTCATACGCTTTGTTTCAATTTCGTAACTCGTAACAACGTGACACTTCAGATGATTGATTGTTCAATGTTTATGATAATCTAAGAAAAAAGCAAAACAAATTATTTAAATAAGACAACACGGGATAGTGCATGCCTAGTTTTACTTCATATTAATTTTCGTATAATTTATGTCACGTCAGGAGGCAGTAGGTACGTTAAGAGATGGGTTGCCATTTCGCGGTGTTCCGTGAAAAGTTCAATTTTTGTAATAAATACTACAATTGAGGTTTGTTGTAAGGCTAAAGCAATTCACAAAAACACGGAAGAATGCGTCGCAGGCCAACATCTTGCAATTTATGCATTTCTTGTCCACAATCAAATAAGTAAATTAATGCTGTGGAGACATCGATCAATTTACGTCAAGGTGTGGAGAGGAAAGTGACTCTCTACATTAAATTTCGAAAAACCGCAAAATAATACCCCATCAAATTTTCTCACCCATTAAGGCAAAATTTTGATTCTTCTTGATGACATTTTGCAACCTTGACGTTAAAAATAAGAGGAAAATTACTGTCCACTTATTTATAAAAGTCTGTGTAAAACCCGGGTAACGGGAGTTCGATTAGGTCACGTAAATTTTTTTTCTAATTTTGAATCACTTTTCATAACTTTCCTCAAAGTCCTGTTTTGTCGCGGAACCCATTGACATACCTGCATCATTTGAAAATATAATATTACATTATCATTTTAGATTTTCATGAATATCATCCACAAACTTTGACGAAATGAGCTTGAAACTGTACCTATTGCTTACTGCGCTGTACAGATATATCGTATTTGAAAACAAATAATGATGAATATTTTACCTTGGTGGTGAAATTTGAGCATTTGTGAGTACCCCGGAAGACGTCCAGTGGCTCGGGGACCGCCGCGGCCGGCCCCGAGGCTGGCGGGGCAGCGTCGCACTGGTTCAGCTCCAGCCCAGACACGTCCAAATCCAGGGACACCAGTGAACTTGCGCTGGACCAAAACATTCTCCATACATTATCAGAGTCATTTAAAAAGAAATGACAAAGAATTTGAGAAACATCTCGCTTGAACGAACTGTTATTATATACTATTAGTATAGAGTGCTAAGATTGAAAAAATACTATATTATTGATATTATATTACACTGATCAACAATGGTTTTGTTGCCCTTGATATGAAAGTTGTTCTGAATCATTTTATGGCTACAATTTATGAAACTATGAATGATTTTGAATATTGGCTCTAGTTTTTATTTAAATGTTCAGTTTATTGTTACACTACAAAAAAAAACAAAATGAAATTACTAGTATATTAAAAATGGGTGTGGCAAGTCTGTTGTCCTAGGGTGGACGGCATAGAGTTCACTTTGAAAATCAGAATTCGTCTGCCGGCCGTATTGTAAAATAACAACGTGAAAATGCATATTTTATTTTATTTTGTGAAGTTCATGCGTAAATATTTATTTTTTGCGATTATTATAAAAGAAACTGAATTTGCCACATTAAACAATAAAACCGTATCCGAAAAGTGGCTTATAAATAGGAGAGTTTGGACTTGAAAGTGTTTTTTATAGACCTTATACTTTATTTTTTTTAGGCTTATTAAAAGACTTATAAAAAAATGACCAATATTTTTAAGGGCCAAGAGCCAAGATATGTTCTACACGCAGTATTTAATTGAAGTATCTATAATACTTCTAAGCGATCAAATTTTCAAAACAAAAACATGTGATTTTGTATGATTTTGCATTATTTAGTATGGCTTAATGCAAGCTTAACTATATCAACGCTAAAAGCAGCACGTAATTAAACAATATATTATCGGTTGATGTACTTAACATAATAAAATTCATAAATACATATTTTTAATATACAAAATTATAAAGTATGGTAAATACAAAATTATATCTATAATGAATTAATGCCGCCGATCTTGTGGTGTATCCGTGGTATAAAGGGGCATCCATTAATTACGTGAGCAGTTTTTCTTTCTAGACCCCCCCCCCCCCTCGGTGAGATAAATTTGGGCCAATTCGTATATATATTCGGGACCCCCCCCGTTTGTGCTCACGTAATTAATGGATGCCCCATAATGGCCAGAATAGTTGCCTTCCAAAAGCTGACAAGGGTTTGAATCTTGACATTGGCAAATTCATTTTTATTTTAACTGTTATATCTAACTAGTAATTCAGTAAGTATATAGGTATTATAGTAAGTAAAATGTTTTAAGTTCAGACCTGTCTGCCGTCGGGCCGGGCAGTAGCACGGTGTAAGAGAGCAGCCAGCGGGCCGCCCTGCAGCTGTAGTAGGGGGCGCTCCACCGGCCCACCTCCGCGCCCCCGACCTCCACCGACCCCTCCTCAACCGCCCCCGCCTTCTCGTCCTCCGCCTGACTGCGGTTCACTCCCTGAATTGACTGCCACCTGTATTCAATAATAAATTACGAAAATAAAAACAGTTGGTTTTGCAAGCGAAGACAGAGGCGGATCTAACCTCTCACCTTATTGAAACTGTCAATAAGCAATTCGAGTGAAAAATATTAAGGCTCCGTTACCGGCCCCATAAAGAAGAAGATGGAGAGATATGAAATTACGAATGTTAGAAGAGCGCGCGAAGAGAACACGTTTGTTTCAGTTATTTTTCGCGCGCTAACGCTAACGAAAAATAACTGAAACAAACGTGTTTATAATAATTTTTGGAGCATACTTTGCGATTTTTTCTATCGAGGGAATTTTATATAATTTGCGTTTCGGCGCGACGAATGTCTAGATATTATCTTCAAGAATAACATATATTTTTTTAAGAGCTTAAAAACTACAAATGTTTAAGGGAGGTTTGCAAGAAATCGTTAGAAATTCGGATAGCGGCCTCTTAAGACAAAAAAACTGACATTGTTGGCGAATACATACACCTATAAGTTTTATTGTATATAATAGGTAGAGAGATTTAATTCCTTTCTATTAATTTATAAATACAAAAAAACAAAGATGATAAAATAAAAAAGTTAATTATCAATGACGAAGAAGTAGACTTCCACGAAAATCCTGCACTTATTCTTAACTACATAAACAGACATTACACAAATATCGGAGCCAGCCTAGCCGAAAATATTAAAAACTTACGACTGGAAGCGACAATCAAGAACCTCGAAATCATACGACTCAGTGCTCTATTATAAACAATGACAGACATTTCAAACTACAAAAAGTAACTCTGGAAGACACCAAACAAATAATACAATCCATAAAGGATAACACAACATCGGGACCTGACGGAATAGACTCTAAAACAATAATAACACTAAGCCAACAACTGCTTATACCACTAACGTACGTAATTAATCTTAGTCTTAAAGAAGGAATTTTCCCGAGCATTCTAAAAAAAGGTCTGGTTATTCCTATTTATAAATCAGGAACAAAAAACAATGTAAACAACTACAGACCTATTACATTATTAACCAATATGTCAAAAATTCTTGAAAAAGCAATAAAAGTATAGCTACAACACTATCTGGAAAACAAGCAATTACTTTCTATAAACCAACATGGCTTTAGAAAAAATAGGAACACAGAAAACGCAATTGCCACTGTAACTGAGTTTATTACACATAACCTAGATGCTAAAAAAAAAGTTATATCAATTTATTTAGACTTATGTAAAGCTTTTGACACAATTTCTCACGAAAAACTCTTCAATAAACTAAAAATCGTCGGAGTTATTGGCATAGAACTAAACTTACTGAAAAGCTTCATGTTGGGTAGAATGCAACAGGTTAAAATCAACAACATGGTAAGCGAGCCACTTCTATCTAGATACGGAGTACCACAGGGAAGCGTTCTTGGTCCCCTAATGATCCTTATTTACATAAACGACCTTTGTGAAATTGATATCGACGGTAAAATCGTAACGTTTGCTGACGATACAGTACTTCTCTGCCAGGCAGAAACATGGAATGAGGTATATAAAAAGGCCAAAAAAAGTCTATCTGAGGTCAAAAATTGGCTAAACAACAACATTCTTACCCTAAATACAACAAAAACCAATTATATTACACACAGCATCACACAAAGAGGCCAACCTCCACCGCACATAGACCTTATCTTACACGACTGCGGACAAACTTCTCGCACATGTCAATGCGAGCTAATAGAAAGGGTTGACCACACAAAATATCTAGGAGTTATAATAGATGCCAACTTACGCTGGACTGACCACATAAATTATATCTCAAACAAACTGAAACGAGTCATGCATCTGATAAAG
This sequence comes from Limnephilus lunatus, assembly GCA_917563855.2. Taxonomy (NCBI): domain Eukaryota; kingdom Metazoa; phylum Arthropoda; class Insecta; order Trichoptera; family Limnephilidae; genus Limnephilus; species Limnephilus lunatus. Next base: position 62,122,322 of record OU830597.1, on the reverse strand, counting down.
ACAATAAAAAACATATTTCCAATAACAATCCTCAGAACCATATTCTTTGCACTTTGCCAATCCATTATTACATATGGCATACTTGCTTGGGGAAGTGCAACAAATATAGCAATAGATCCATTAGAAAAAATTCAAAAGGCAACAATTAAATTAATCCTCCAAGTTCCTCGCTACACATGCTCGAATGTAATCTACGAAACACTAGACGTCATGACAATAAGACAACTCTACGCCAAAGCTGTACTACTATACTTCTTCCAACATAAACTTCACATCCAAATGCAACCTCAATTTGCAATTAAAACCAGGGCCTCTACAAAAAAAAAACACTTAACATACCGATAACTCATACCTCACACGGGCAGACACTGAGACACTTCAAGTATTACGCAATCAAACTATATAACCTCATGCCCATCACACTGAAACAACTACTAACTACAAATCCATATACAATTCTTCACAAAAAACACATCAAAGACTGGATCAAACAACAAGGTATTCAATTTACTCAAAAAATCATAACACCGAACCAAACATAACCGAGAACAAATATTAAAAAGAAATAGTAGGCAATTATAACTTTGTTTTAAGACAAAACATTAAAATCATAATATTATTCATTCCATTGGCGTGTGGTCAATAGAATAATTTACCAACCTATTTATCAAAACTACTATCTATCTTGTACATAAACTAGATGCTTGTATAATTGTATGTATAGATCCTAACTGCAACTAATCTTTTATTTTATATATACGATACTGCCGCCATGGGTCGACCCACAGTCTCCTCCTTGACAATATCAAGGAGGATACGGTGTTTCTACTTTTGTCGTCAGAATTTCAATTATTCCAAAATATGGGAACACCTCAGCACAGGTTCGCCTAGTGAGGTGTTCACAAAATACTACTAGGTACTTACCTATATACAGTTACGGATCATTAACATTTTTTTTCCTTATTACTTAGCTTGATATTTATGTATACCAATAAAATAATAGAACAATAAAACAAGTGACAATTGATAATTACATTCTAACTGACACTACATGATTCAAATTTAAATCTAATATATTTACTTTAAATGTGTATGGTTAGATATTCGTATAATTAGGACCCAGTACCAGTGGCGGATTTATACTTTTCATAGGAAGTGTAGGCCACTTCATTTGCGCCGCCCTTTGCTCCATCTTAGAATTTGTCAACTATCATAACCACTCACTTGTAGGCTTGGCGCCCCTATGCCGCGGCCTATACGGCCTATTGACAAATCCAGCCGTCCCCAGTACTCGTTAGAGCGAGCTTAAAAATCACAAACAAAACAACAAATCTAAACGCTCCAGCTCGACTCCGTCATAGAATCCGGGCAGAACATAAAGCTGGCATCGCACCTCATCTATTTTATGATGCATTTCATAGATTTTTTTTAACATTATCGCCACCCAAGAGGCCCTGAGGAAAATAATTTACCTCATATGTCATCTTTAGGAATCTATGTGGAGGGTATTTTTAGGAAAATAAAGGAGAGGAAGTTCTGGGAAGGAAAAGGGTAAGACAGGTGGGTAGGAATCTAAGGATCAGGGTGTCTAGGAGTGACGGACGTATGAATCCATCCCTCCAAATGCGGTGCAAGGCGATACGTCGAGAGAGACCAGCTGGAGAGGTCTAGGTTAGGTCTCCCTCAACCAATCTCTCTCGATCCGACCCGCCACGCAGTAGGTGGACAAAAGCATCTACCGCCAAGATCTAGACAAACTTCACCTCGTGATCCCAGGCACCCCTGCTAAGTCACCAAACGTAGCGAACAACTTGGGTCGACCTATGGCAGAGGTGTTGGTTATACAATGAATGTTTTCCGCCCGCCTGTACATACATAACCGCCTCCCAAATTGAAAGTAGATGTGTATTATTATTATTATAAAAATTCCTTGACTTCATTTGACAAGCTTATAAAAAATGAAAATTAGGTATAATATGATATTATACAAAAAAATATATATCGGTGAATGGTCCCCTATGCACAGCTTTTATCGCGGTTATGCACACAACGTGAATGCGCAACCTAACCGAGCCCGATACAATTATTAATATTGTGGCATCCATACCTTCGAAAACCTAATATTATGTTTAATTAGTATTGATAAAACATGGACGTATAACGCAACCCTAGGCTTCAAATGGGTCAGTTAACATTTCACTCATCCTACACAGGGCCGGATTAAACATGTCGGAGCCATGGGTGCCCGCACGGGGGGGCAAGGGGGGCACTTGCCCCCCCCCTGGATTGATTTAAAATAATAAAAAAATGTTACTTATATTTTTAAATCACTTTGTGTTAGCATAAAGAAAGTGTGGAGACAGAACGTTGGCCAGCCTGGAGCAACATCATCGCCAGGTTGGCGACGCTCCGGTGTGACGTGAGCGTCAAGCGTTTTACCCCCGTTAAAATATTTTTGCCCCCCCTTGAAAATTTTCTGCGGGCGCCCATGGTCGGAGCCCCTAGGCAATGGACGTTGCGGGGCCCTTTTACCCTTTTCTAACATCAATTTTGTTTTCTACCACAACGTAATTTTATTCATAATTAATCTGTTTTTTACTACATTACGAAGATATGCCATCACCCTATTCAATAAAAAAATAAACGAATACAATACAAAATAACTCTTTATTGCACATAAAAGGACACATACAGTAAAGGAAACAAAAAAAAACAGAACAATGAGCGGTCTTATCACAAAAGTGATATCTTTCAGAGTACCTTGGTATGGAGAGAAACAAAGAATTTTAGCAAGCAGATAGGTAGTATTAGGTAGTGCACACTAAATATTGTACAACATTTATATTTTAAACATATAATTAGAAATAAAAGCAAAAAAAGAAGAAAAAAAAACTAAAACATAAAAAAGGACCATAAAAACCACACACGGCACCTACAATCACACCCCCACTGATACTAAGGGCCGGTATATCAGTTGGTCTAAAGCTCGGCTTTGACCGAATGTGGAGCTTAAGCGGGGCTTAGCACACAATCCGTATATCGATCGTAAACCTAGAGTTGATCAGTTTTAAATGTTTAGTCTATGATATTAATCGAGGATTTCTATGCCAAACCAATCTTTATGTAAGTATTTATGGACTTTATGGTTATCATATGGTTATCATCAAACAACCAAACGTCAAACATCGACGTTCGACGAAATTATCGTTGTCATGACGTTGTCTAAATCGTCATCACTCGAAGAAAGTTCGAATTCCATGCTGATAGGTAAACTTATTCCTCCAATCAACTCCAATGTAATTTATTGCGTCCGTACATAGCAGATCGAAATCGAAGCAATAATGTGAAATCTGACAGATGACAGATGTGTTACTGCTAATAGCGCCACGGCGTCTAGCAAAGGAACTATTCTGCGGCTTACCATGGCTTAAGCGGCCAATTTTGTTGGTTTAAGTTGAGCGAGGAATGTCGTCCTTAGCAAAGACTGATATACCGGCCCTAATGAGCGTAATACACGAGCCCGATTTTCAGCCCGATTCCAATTAGAGACAAAAGTCAACATTTTTCGATTTGCGCGATCGCTATTTTCACCTCTATTTTCATATCTAGGATTCCAAATGTCATCACTGCAAACAACACATGAACCATGCTGTTTGTTGTGATGCCTACTGAAATCGTATGTATGAAAATAGAGTTAAAAACAGCGATCGCGTAAAGCGAAAAATGTTGACTTTTGTCTCTAATTAGAATCGGGCTGAAAATCGGGCTCGTGTATTACGCTCATTAGTAATGCGAATAAAAGTCATTTTTTCTCAGGACGCGGGGCCCCTAGTCGATGCGGGCCCCTAGGCAGTTGCCTACACTGCCTAATGGATAATCCGTCACTGAATCCTACAGTATACATGGACAGAGTTAACCAATGATTCCTGAGTTTATTTGGAGTAAAAAATGTAGATGTCAGATTGGACAAGTTCTCGCCGCTGGCCTACATCCGACCAGTAGCGACATGTGATGGTTTTTTTTTGTTTTAATTGAAAAAACATATTATCCCACAGAAAAATCAGAATCTAAATTTTTTACCACAAATATGCTCAGAAATCGCTGGTTAAACTCCTTAGGGTTGTGCTGTTACACTCTGCACATAAATATATCGAACACGGAAAATTGAAATGCTGTTGTTAATTTTTCAGGATAGCGAAAAGAAAGTTTATTTTTCCTAAAATTACATCTCCTATTTTGTAGACAGACAATTACTAATTTTTATTTTAAAATAACATTGAATAGATCTTTCAGAATATTAAACTCCTCGGGCCTCGGCCATATTCTGCCAGTAGGTCAGAACATTTCTGTCTCCCAATAAAATCCAAATACCTAAATGGAATATTTGTGTACGTATCCGAATACTGTTTTTGAAAGGTGATAAAATATGCTTTCAAATTTAATTATTAGAAATAACCATGTAATTTTTAAACGATTAAACTTTAAAAATATAAAAAAATGGCTCACCAAAAAGGTTTTTTTAATAACGAAAAAAAAACACACATATTTTATTAGACAAATGAATTATAAACGTTACTACTACTTACCTATTTTTTTGCAGTTTCATGTAAAAATAATTAATAAAAAATTCACAAAGTTTCTTATATTTTTCCAAATTGCAGTCGGAAACTTTGGTTTCAAGAGAACATTTTAATTATTCTGTGGTTAACTTTTAGATTTTAATATATAGGTTGGTCCAATACCGTTTAGATCAGGCCTGTCCAACCTAAACTGCACCACAGGCCGATCTAAAATTTTTAAGGACCGCACGAGTAGTTAGATTGTACAGATAAGCGCCACAAGCTATATATTACATAAATGTCCGCTCTCGATAAATGCCTGATAGAAAAGGGGAATTTTTTGTGAAAAATTAATTAAATATATACATAAATTTTCCCATATCGCACATCGCCACTGGATCCACGAGGTTGTATCAAGGGGTGACGTGGGAGAGAAAAATATGTTTCCTTTTCATATGAAAAAAAAGTCACCAGACAGCAAAATGACATTTACATTTTTTCCTCCGAACACTCGGAATCGCTTGCGGGTATCTGCCTGATACTCCCTGTACATTATATTTGATTAAGATATTCAGGTTTACAACGTGGAACATGCGTGGGTTGCGGTTTAGTTAGAACAGTTAGAAATTTGCTTTTGGAAATGCGGTCTTATTTATCCCAAAAGAGTTTATTATTCCCAAAAGTTTTATTACAAACACACTTCTATGGCAAAGGGCAACTTCTGGCGAAGGAACAAAATATTAAATGAGTTTTTCGCAAAACCTGCGCAGTGCACAGTGGCGTAATATTTTTTCAATTATTATTAGTCTAAAGCAGTGATTCTTAACGGGGGCAGGTAACCAAAAAATAGGCTTCTACAACATATTCATGCTTTAGACTCTATGAAACAATATGGACGGAAGAAAGAAAAACCATCCTATGAAGTGCTGTAAATTTGAAAACGCGACTCCGTTGACAATCCCAGAGGTCATGCATCGGCCAGCTAGGTTTTGATTAATTGATGAATAAAAATCTAGAGCAGGTACCCAAAAAATAGTCTTCTACAACATATTCATGCTTTAGACTCTATGAAACAATATGGACGGAAGAAAGAAAAACCATCCTATGAAGTGCTGTAAATTTGAAAACGCGACTACGTTGACAATCCCAGAGGTCATGCATCGGCCAGCGGGCGGGACAAATGCCTCACCTTGCCGCACGATATCTGTACGATCTACTTTTTTAAAAATACATTGTCTAGTGTCTATAGATACTGAAAGTCTGTTGATGGCGTTCAAACCAGGCAATTTTAACGATTTTTGGAAGGTTCTAACTCCTATAAGAAGTAATTTATCAAAAAAGCAAAACGTACCGACACGCTACTGGTCGATATTGATTTTATATTAAAAAAATATTTGCACTAGTGTCAAAATCCAGAGAGAAAATTGGGGAATACTTTTGAATGGAAAAAAAACACCTACTCGTCTTAATTTCAGGATCTCCGAGTGAGATTTACAATAGTTTTAGTAAAATAATTAACCTAAACCCCACAATAAAGCAAACCACTTATTGTAATATATTTTGCAACGTTTTCGGACGAAACTGTGGAACTTGTCAGACCTAACCTAACGGCCCTCGTTACTACCGTTGATGTGATGAATGTAATACATACGCCCAATTCATCATCATTATTAATTTCAAATGAGATAGTGATGTACGATGTCAGGCAAGTGTAAGAGAGACAAAGCGTGTGCTAAATGGGCTAGAACCAGTGGCGAAATTGGTTTCTATTCAAATCTACACGGAAGGCATTTCTGGCGTGTATGATCTATTCGGGTATTATTTGGAGAATGTAGTTATAAATCAGAACATAGAAATATAGATAAGTATATTGAAGTGAAAACTTGTTCAGCACCGTTGTGATTTGAAACTCGGTGAAACGAAAAAGCGACACTAAAAAAGACACATACATTATATCTATACATTATGTTTTTCCGTGTTTCAACGTTTTTCAAGAATTTACCGACTATACACACACTTACAATATATATACTAGGGATGTTCAGAAAGTAAGTGTACTGTGACCATAACGGGCTGTGGTTTTTTTGTTTTTTGGGGGTTGGTGTACTGAGTGGTAGAAGGAGGTCTTTTGAACAGAACGAGCATCGCAGGAATGTGGTAGTGTGTAAACTCACGTTGTAGTGTCCAGTTGCGTGAAAGATGTCGGCAAAAAATGCCAAGTGCTGTTATCCGCTTTTTACTCATGGAAGGAATATCACCTACAAGAAAAAAGGTGAGGATTTCTAAGCCCCATTGTGGGTGACTCATTACATGCCTGGGAAAAAAAACAGTCGTCAAAGTGGCGTCACATTAATTCCCCATTTGTCAAAAAATTGAAAACCATAATTTCGGGCAAAAAAAAACATGACCTCAGTGTTTTGGGACCGAAAAGGCATCATTTTGGTTGAATTTCGGCCTCAGGTTGAGACCATCAATGCAAAACAATATTGTGGACCCTGAAAAAACTCAAAAGCAGCATTTAAAACAAAAGAAGGGGAATGCCGACCAGAAAAGTGTGCTTTTTTCACGAAACGTCCCACCTCACACAGCCTTAGCCACCAATACGATCATGGACTCATTTGATTGGAATGTTTTGAATCACTCCTCGTAATCCCCTGACTTGGCCTCTTCAGATTATCATCTTTTCACCTTCTTAAAGGCATGTATGGATAAAAATAAATTTTTAACCGACAAGCAGGTGCAGAAAGTGGTATTGGAGTGGGGGAAGGAGCTAACGGGAGAATTCTTCGAGGAGGGCATAAAGAAACTTGTGCCACGGCTCACTAAATGCATTGAACGGGTTGGCAATTATTTGGAAAAATAGAACAAGTGTAGCAACAATATCCTGTAATTTTTTGTCTAATACAATTTTTCAAAAAGATAAATATCAGTACACTTACTTTCTGAACAATTTATATATTTTTATTCTAAATAATCAACGTACAATAAACATTCAAATTAAAAAAAAATCGAGTCCAGTTAACACGCGGTAGAAGCGAAACTTTACCAAACAATCTCAACCAAGGAGCCGTGAAAAGTGAGGTCATCAAAGCAGCCAATGAGCGCAGACCTGGCGCCATTTCCATCTTATATCTCAACCAATAGGAGCCTTGATAGGAGTTTTATGCTTCACAGGTGCTGTATGCGTCATTTCCGTTTCATCCAAATTCCTAATCACAACGGGGCTATAGAAGTTTCACTTAAAAAAAACTGACTTTCCACCACAACACGTAAATCATTTAATCGTACTCACACTTAATCGTAACCACGTAAACACCTCAGCACAGGTTCTCCTAGTGAGGTGTTCACGAAACATACAATATTACCCAACCACAGTTTCACCTTCTCAAAATTACCTTGCACCCAACATAATAAAAGTTCGAAATATGTTATGTAAAAATGTTAATAATTAGGTAAACACCGTAATATATAGAAATAAATAAATAAACAAAAAAGTAGGATTTAGCCCGCGAGAGAACGAGAGAGAATAATCGGTCTCTTCTTTGTGCGGTGCTTTTTAGCCTCCCCACTCTTTTCTTCTTTAGTTTTCTGAAGGTTTCATGGAACTGCATACATTTTTTTTTATTATGGTGGCAGAATTGTATTTAGGTTTATATATGCTCTTAGGTATTAATTGTGTAAACTAGTCCCAGCGAGAGCTCGTACGAATGTCATCAACCTACGTCCTGTTCCCTTCCACGCGTCTTGTTTAAAGATACTAAAACGACGATATCACGTACGATCTCTCGCTGGGACTAGGACAGTAATGAGGAGGGCATTTCCAAAATACAATTTTTTTTCTAAAGAAATATTTCCACAAATTCGGTTGTGAGAGTAATTTTTCTTTTCACCTTTAAAGAAATCATAGAAATAAGAGAGATGGTATAACTTGCCACGGCGATAGAAGGTCCAGGTCGGGCTCGGGCTCGGGCGCGAAGGCGGCGCGCAGCACACTGGTGTCGGCCCCCTGCCCCTCCAGCACGAGGGCACGTGCACCCAGGGCGCCGGGGGTCGTGCGCGCCAGCCCATGCGCCACTGCATCCAGAATATCTAACAATGGAAAAACGTCAACGGTTAAGAAAGCTACGCATAGAATTTAAAAAAAGAGAACTTTAATCACTTTGTTTTAACCACGTTTTATTATTTTGTTTGTGTCGACGGTCTCTGGAGGATTTGGTTTGAATTTAATTTTCATTTCTAAAAAATGGATATATTTGTTTGCACAAATTCAGAAAAGCGATAAAATACCTACCTATTTTTTTTTTTTTTACATTAGCTCCACACAGGAGGCCGCGAGGAAAACAATTTACCTCGGGGCCTATGTCATCTTTGGGAATGCTGTGTGGAGGGTTTTTTAAGGGAAAGGAAGGAGAAGAAGATATGGTAAGGAAAAAGGTATGAGGGGTGGGTAGGAATCTGGGGGTCAGTGTGCCCAGGAGTGACGGACGTATGAATCTATTCCTCACATTGCGGTGAAAGGCGATGGGTCGGGAGAGTCCGGCTGGAGAGGTCAAAAGGCCTTCCTTAATCAGTCTCCTCCGATCCAGCCCGCCACACAGTGGTTGGGAAAACGTATCCACCACCAAGACCTAAACCAACCTCACCCCATGAACCCGGGCACTCCTGCTAAGTCATCAAACGTAGCGAACCACCCGTGGCAGGGGTGTTGATTATCCAATAAATGGTTCCCGGGGCGGCGGTACCCATATTTGCCTCCCAAACTGAGAAATAATAACCTATAATATAATATTTTAACAGAATTTTGTTTTAATTGTTATTTTCGAAATTGAAATATAATATCCAAGGGGAGGGCAGCGCTAGTGTAATTATATTTATACATTTTTATTTATTTAACTTAATGGCGCAATAACATATAGACGTTACATAAAGTAAAAAAATAAATTGGAACATTTTTTTTAGCAATTCTCGTGTTATAGTATCATATACGAGTATTATAGTTCATGAGAGTATGCGTCCGGACTACAGGCTCCTCATGTGCGGAGATTTTGATGTGGTCATCATGCTGAATTTGGGGTACCACCGCCCCGGAAACCATTTATTGAATATCCAACACCTCTGCCATAGGTCACCCCAAGGATCGCTATGTTTGGAGGCTTAGCAGGGGTGTCCGGGTTAATGGGATGAGGTTTGTCTAGGTCTTGGCGGCGATGCGTCTACCCACCTATTGCGTGGCAGGCCGAATCAAGAGGGACTGGTTGAGGGAGACCATCTGACCTCTCAATTTGCAAGATTCTCTTGACTCATCGCCTAACACCGCAGTGCGAGAGATGTTTTCATATGTCCATCACTCCTGGACCCACTAACCCCCAGATTCCTAAGCACTCCTCGTACCTTTTCCTTTATCAGAACATCCCCTCATTATTTTCCTTTAAAATACCCTCCATACAGCATCCCCGAAGATGAAATAGGAATAGGGGGAAATTATTTTAAAAAAAAGTTTGTTTTTTTGGGTATCTCTCCCAAGATTTTGCTGAAGAATGTTGATGTTCTCATAACCAATACATACACCAATAGTGGAGTTATGAGAACATGAACATTATTAAATACATATTTAATCACATCGGATTTACGGCGATTACGGCTTAAAACAATATCAGCACAATAGATAGAATCGAATAATATAGACCTAAAACTGAGAATACTCCTCATCAAGACCTATGTATGGAGTATCTTGATGTACGGCTGCGAAACATGGTGCCTATCCGAAAGAGATAAACGGAGACTAGAGGCTTTTGAGATGTGGTTTATTAGTGGTAGAAGAATATTAGGAATTTTCTGGAGAGACCACATCACAAATGAGGAGGTTCTCCAAAGAATCGAAGGAGGAAGGCACCTGCTCAGGACCTTGTCCTGTGAGATGGATCGGCCATGTAATACGACAAGGCCTCTTGCATGCCATAATGGAGGGTATGACCGAGGGGACAAACTCTAGGGGACGACCACGCCGAGAGTACCTGGAGGACCTGCTGGTGGACGTGCGCTGCTCATCATATGCAGACTTCAAAAGAGCCGCACAAGACAGGGAAGAATGGAAGAGAAGATTAGAGGAAATTGCTACAAACCAATCCCAGGATTGAAACCATAGAGAGAGAGATAGGGGATGTTGGCAATAAACAATGTTTCTTATATTTTGTAGGGAAAACGCACAATCTTTCATTGGTACGAATATAATAAATCCATATCGTTTGTAAAGTATTTTTGAAATAAGTATGAATCGTGCACGAATATAATATATTATACCTAATTAGGTAATTTTCTTCTTAACCTCTTCACTGTTCTCATGTCCTTCTGACCCCGACCCTTGTCATGGCCCCGACCAGCCCCGACCGATCTGTGAGACCCTCGGAAAGGCGTTTTGTTTTAGTGCCGATACAACGCGCAGTGAACACATTATACGAAAGGGGTTGATTTTCTGTTGGCGTTTGCAGTTTTATACCGTTTCTGTCCCTTCTGTTCAGTTCAGACGTTATTCAGGCGGAGGGTAAAGTTATACTGGTAAAGAATATTAGTACAGCAAGACATTTGTTCTAGTGGGTAGGGTAGACTGGGGACAATTGAAACATGTTATGATTGAAACATCTCAATTTACTCGAAAACTATAATACCTAAGAGTGTGATACAACACTCGAAACTCCGTCAGGTCTGCTGGGACGTTTCTACAAAAGCGCAGTAGCCGGCGAGTGACTCAATCGTGTATAGGGGACATTATTGAATTTCGCACTAAAACGTAAATATTTAAGACATTATTGCTTATCTTATAACTCATTTTACTCTCGCAGCTTGACGAAATGTTTCATTACATTCTCTTCTTTATCTATTTAAGAGTATTTATAATGCATTTGCGTTACGTTAATGTCTATTTAAAAGGCATGTTTTTGACTTTGAAGCAGAAAATGCAGCGTGTTTTTTGTGTTTTTGAAAATGCATGTTTGAAACAACTCGTGTGGGGATGATTGCAACGTTTCAATCATAACCATGTTTCAATCGTCCACACTGAGAGAAAATTTAAAAGTTATAATGAAAAAAGGTCAGAAATTTAAATCATTTAGTATTATTCAAATTCAAATCATTAAGTCTAATGTACTTATGTGATCTTGAATGGTGAACTTCTGTGATCTTCGTTGATGAAGTCGATCTCATTCGACCACATTCGACGTCACACACCCTCACGTGACAATTTCGTAATAACATATCTTTATTGATTTTTTTACATTTATAACTAAAAAAAAATCAACGTTAATAGTATACATTGTTTTATCAATTATGTACGTACAAAACAACAGAGAAAAAAATTATGTTATGAAGAAAGTGTGTTCCCCTTCTCAAGAAACCGAGGTTGCAAACTATGCTAAAAAAACAGCCAACATTTACCTATTTTGGGCTATCTTCAAAAGATTTAAGACAATTGGCATTTGATTTGACCACAAGGTACAACCTGGCAAGGCCAGATTCATGGTACACAAATGGGATGGCCGGAATAGAATGGCTCCGAGGATTTTTGCGCGCCATCCAGAATGTATTATCTATAAGATGTGCCCAAGCCACGAGTATGGCATAAGCAACAAGTTTTAATTGACATAATTTGATGAATTTTTCAACAATTTAGCGAACGTTATGGATAGTTTTAAATTTGAACCAAAGGACGTCTATAACGTAGATGAGACCGGTGTCACACGACTGTTCAAAAACCTAATCGGTTTATAGCCAAGAGAGGAACTCGGCAAGTAGATGCAGTAACGTCGGCCGTACGAGGAACTTTCATAAGTTTCATAACTGTCTGTAGCGGCAAATGCAATTGGCAACTCAATTCCGCCGATGTTCACATTTCTACGTATCAATTAAGCAATTTTTTAAAAGATAGTTCGATTGATAGTATCGGTACCACGAACAAATCTGTCTGGATGTAAGAAGAAGATTTTACCAAATTTCTTATTCATTTTCAAAAATACACCATTTCGTCCTTAGATCACAAAGTTCTTTTATAATTTGATAATCATTCATTGCGGTCGAATCCTACGAAATCAAAAAAGAATATTATTTTGTAAAATCAATATTTAGTCTTCAAACCATTCCAAAATGAACAGGCAAAAAAAACTACACCTAGAGACTCCGAAGAAGAAACCACAAATAAGATGACGAATGTATAGGAAAAGGTGCACTGGAATCCGAGGACAAAAATATGAAAAAAAATCACCCTTCACATTGATAAAAAAAGTGCTTCGTAGTCCCCACTCTTGTCTACTTTGGTTTTCTGTATATTTCACTTCTACCGCATGTGAATTGCACACCCAGATTTTTCTTTTCTTTTAATAGATAATATTTAATTGTTTAATAGATTTTAATGCCACTTAACAGATTATTTTAAAAAAAAATCTAAAATATTGCGATATTTTGTATAATGATGTCACATCCCAAACAATAAATTCAATAAATTTTTATTTTTTCGACTTCTTAATTGTTAAATTTTACACACAAAAAATAGTCTTAATTCAGAGGTAAATTCTACATTGTTATGATTGAAACAGTGTGATGGTTGAAACAAGCACTTTTGTATAAAAGCAAAAAACTTATTTTTAATACCGTTCTATTCAGCTCCAGGATAATATCGCAGTAAAAGTATGTTGATTATGCCAAATACTCATAATAAGTATAACTAAGAGCACGTAAATATAAATAATAAATATATTTAAAGTTGTTTCATTTCAAGACATTTATGTTTATAATTTTTAAAATACTTGTGATATGTTTAATCACTATTCATGATCTCATTGAGTACTGTTTTAATAATGAAAATGTTTAACATTGATTAAAATTATTCCAATTATTTCATAGATATTTAGAGTGTTTCAATTATCCCCACATACTGTTTCAATCGTCCACACTATGGGGATAATTGAAACAGTTTTCCCCATCGTCTTTAAGTGGTCATTGTAGCTTACCAGTACGAGTTGTGGCCATCCAATAAATTTAATTTGATAAATCTATAGATCATAGAACATCTGGTATAAACATCTTATCCATAATTACAAAAGAAATATTACTACACCTAGTTAAAGTAAAAGTGTTTCAACCATCCCCAGTCTACCCTACTATACCTAATCATTTTTGTGAGTGCTCAATATTGAATGTGATGAGCTAGGCTGGTAGGCAAATAAAAAATTAAAAAAAAAAAAAAACAATCTGGCGGTTGTGACGTCAAAGATATTAAAACATAAGGAGATATGCTATGATGTCCGCCCGACTGTCGCGTCGGCGGAATAACGGTCTAATGGTCCTAGTTTGAATAGGGAATTTAATAGTTGATTTTTCGAAGGTGTGCAGGTTATTGGTTAACAATATAGTTTGAATACGGAAAGAATTCGTTCATTTAGTTGATTTTTTTAAAGTGTGCAGTTAATATTGATTAACATAGTTTAAATACGGAAATAATTCGTTCATCTTGTTGATTTTTTGAAGATGTGCAGTGGTATTGGTTAAAAATATCGACTGTGAACCGGAGCTAATTTGCATCTTACGGGGAAACATTGCATACACCAATGAATAACAATGAAGCGTAGGGTTGCCTAAAATATTTTTATGGCATTACATTGCACCAGAATATTTGTAACTCTCATTTCTCATTTTTATGTCGGGCGCCGACGACACCCGGAAAAATATCCTAGTTTATTTTTTTTATGCGATTTTAACCCTTATGTATAAAGAAACCGTATAAAAGACAACGTCAGAATCGCTTGCGCCAATATCATAAGTCTGGAAGCAACGTTTTTTTTTAATCAATATAGCTTCTCTGAATACTTTCAAATTAATTTTCTGTGACATTTGCGCGTCACTTTTTGTAGCAGTTACTGTTAGGCATAATAATAAATTTCATTTTCAAAAGACCAAGGTTATTATTTATATATTTGAGAACTCTTTTGAATTGTTTTATTTTTTTCATGTATTCAGGTTTGTGTGGAAGTAATAAATTCAGTCTATATTCATATGAATAAAATATTTTTGACTATAGGAGTTTTTTTTTTAGTTATTCGAGGAAAATTTCTTACGATATTGTCGTGTAATATATATGGATAATAAGATATTTTATCTGGTAAACATTAAAAAAATCGCAAAAAAAATTGTTTTCATACCATTTATACCATTTTATACAAGTCAGATATTTGACCAGAAATGTTCAATAAATCCCACGGTCAACAAATGATATCAGAATGGATGGTTATAAAACCGCACTAATAATAATAAAAATATTTGGAAGATTTGTATAGCGCCGTTTCTGTGAAAAATCTCCTCAAAGGCGCTGAATACACATAAAACTGTATTCAGATGGATCAACTGAAAAGAATGATGTTAATACCTAACTTGACTACTGCTGACTATTACATTTTAAAAATACCACACATTCCCTTAAAAAAAATGTTTTTGTGAAAATTACTTAAAAGTGATGCAAATTAACCCAGCTTTACGGTACACAATGTTATGTATTTTTTGAAAAACCATTTTTACGTAGGTATGAAAAAAATCGAATCTGAGCTTTTTTTTTCTACTAAAAATTAAATCTTCCTATTCTGATGCCCTCTTCCATCCCAGGTTGGCTGTAAGTAGGGGAAACCGAATAATACATGTTTCGATGGGTGTGTTTCGTGATCCAAATATTTGCTAAATCGAGGCTTTTTTTCGGGTACAACTAACTGTTGGGTAACGTACTGTTGGGCTAACATTTATTTTCATTCAAATTTGCATGGAAGTCTTTTCTAGCGTTCTTTTTTATTCTATGGGGGAAAGACATTGGGTAATCAATTTGCAAGGGTGCTTTGGTGGTTGGTGGTAATATATTATGATATTAATTTCTACAACGACTGATGGCTTAATATTCTATTAGGGGATTAACCGACTAAAGGGCTACGCCATTTTCGTTTATTTAAGGTCAACATTTAAAATCGAAAGATGAATGTTTCCAGGGGAAATTTAGAACATATTTCGCCCTCTTTCATGTCCAATAACGAAAACGTGAGAGTGAAAAATCTCGTAATCTTAAATGGGTGTTATGTACATATATACATTTTGTTCTATTTAAGTTAACTTTGTACATGATTATAACTTAAATAGTATTTATAATAAGTTATATATTGTATAATACTTATTATTAAAAAAATATGTGTCAGAATAGTGTCACAGTTTTCACAGTTATGTGAAAATGGTTATAACTCAACCATGTGTTGTATTTAGTTTTGAAAATACTAGTTTCTGTCATTTTTTCTTATTTGGTTGGGCATTATATAGTTTCACACCATGAATTTTAATATTTCCTCCTTACAAAAGTTATATTAAATTGAGAATAACCAGTATATTTTGACTTATTGCTCTGGTTGAGTGTTTGTGTTGGGCTGTGGAGTACTCAGACATGTTTTAATGAATTTTCTAGGTTGAACCCATTTACAATAGGTCACTAAAATGCATAGGCGAACCGGCAAAATGCCACGGAAATATGTTGATCTCGTAGGTGTACCTGAATGTTCGTGTCACTGATTTTCGATTTTTTTTGTTGTAATATCAACATAATTTTACATATAATTTATATTAGAATAAATTAACAATAATAATCTAAACGAAAATATGAAAGAGAACAAGACACAGAAAAACAGAAAAAAGACAATGGTCGCAACTGGGACTCGAACCCAGACCTCTCCGTCTAACCGGGACGAGCGCGTTAACCAATTTCGCTATTGCCAACTTTTGTCAAACCGTCATATTTGTCAATCTCATATTATCAAACTTTAGAATTACATTATTATCAACTAATTATTTTTCTCCATATAACATATAATTTGTTTATTAAGACAGTATATTATAAAAAAAAGTTATGTGTATATTAAATTAAATTATTACACGGTTTCAGTACCTATTACGTAAGTCCATAGAAATAGTAATAAAAGGAAGAAAAAAATAATTGAATTTTAATAAAAATTTTATGAAAAATGTTTAATTGTTAAGTGTTAAGTAATTAATATCACGCCAAGAAATTTAATAATTTAGTTTTGTATGTTAACAACGAATCATGAAAAAAAGTCTAAGTGTAGTAATTTTCGTGGTGGGTTTACGTTGCAATTGGTTAGTTGTTTGCTGCAATAGTATTGTTGGCTTCTACATGAAAAAGCGAAGTGTGCCTGGTATGCCTCACTGGAAAATTAAAAATTTAAACCAATGACGCGCAGAGCAATTCGGGACTATATGCTTTAACATTTAGTTGATTATGTAGAAACAACAGATCTAACAATGTGCGTCTTTTTTGTATAGTTATTAACGTATTGTTATTTGTAGTTCTGTTGTATTTCTTGAGTAAATGATTCGAAAATTAATTCTGTATACCAATAATTTTAATTTAATAGGATGATCCGTCACTGCGCCGTTGCTGGTTACCCTTTGTGTGAAGCGTTGCCTGCTTTAAAAAGCAATTAATCGAACCCTTATCATAAACATACCCCGACAGTCACAGCAACGACATTATTGATAGTTAGAAGGATCAAAGATGTACAATTCAGCGATTATAATTTATACATCAGTAAAGTGAGGAGCTTGCTCCCTTTGTGTACTTATCAAACTTCGCCAATTGCTTACTTGAACGGCTGGGGTGTATTTTTGCGCGTAATACATTCTATAAATATCCTTGTTCATCGATATTTATGTTGCGGGTATACTAAACAGGATGAGCGATTCAGGTGAGTTCGTTTTCAGGCGGCTCGCAAGTACGGATGAGTGCTTCCTGTCAAAGCGTTTTCGCCATAAGCTAATGAGGCGAACCACCCTTAAATCTTCATCCCTTTATATCAAGCATCTACATTCAAATTACTGCTGCCACCATCTAACATTATCTATGACGCTGTGGCTGATACGGCAGATTTTCCAAAATTCGCAGCCTTTGAATAACACGGTGACGAGGATTAAAATACCTACAAGAAAAATACTATCTCAATGCGGTTCATACACAAATTTGCGTATTATTTTCATGCACTGATGCAGGACAATGAATTGCTAGGGTTTGTTTGAAAATTTAGAAGTAACACAATATTAAACCGGCTTTATAAATTAATACCTTCTAGTTAGTTTTACTATTTCACCTCTATGTATTTTACCTACTATTGATCAATAACTACATAAGAGTGTGTTTCGATTTATGTTGAGACTGACACACTATATTACGGGAAACCAATAGATGAAATATAGAGCACTATCTGCAAAATATAGATAATAAACTAAACAAAGAAATAGAACAAGAGACAGAAAAATTTAAAAAAATAATGGTCGCAATTGGGACTCGAACCCAGAACCTCTCGTCTAACCGGGACGGGCACCTCTACCAATTCGGCCATTGCCACCTTCCATCAAACCGTCATATTTCTCAATTTCATATTTTAAATTTTAGAATTAATAATATTATCTTCGAATAATTTTTCCATATTATAGGCAACTACCCTTTTCATTGGAAACAATCGTTCTAAGAACTGGTTTGTAACCTAGATAGCGTCTCGGATAAATATAACCGATTGTATAATATATTATTTTATAATATATTTTATTCGAATGTTCAAATGGCCGAATTGGTAGAGGTGCCCGTCCCGGTTAGGCGAAAGGTTCTGGGTTCGAGTCCCAGTTGCGAACATTATCTTTTTAATTTTTCTGTGTCTAGTTCTCTTTCATATGTTCGTTTAGATCAAGTGGTTCCCGACCTTTTTTCGACCGGGGACCACTAAGAATTTTTTTTTTTCTCACAGGAACCAAAAGGTAAAATAATGATAGACTGTTAATCGCGTAATTAAACGCGTCCTTGCAGTTACTATGATTTTGCAATTCGATGTGCTCTTCTTGGACTACTTTAGCTACCTCTCCACCATTAATACCAAAAGGGTTACGAATCAGCTTTTTGATATCTTTCGATTCGGTTTTATAGTAAATGAATAAATGTTTCGTGGGTCACATTTAAGATCTCGCGGACCACCGGTTGGGAACCACTGGTTTAGATTATTAGCGTTATATTCTTCTTCAATGATATATTACATTGATGGGAATAACCTTCAAAAGTTATAAAAAGAGAGTTGTTTTTATGAAAAATTGAATACAAATATTATACAAAATTGCATTTAATTATAGCATTTAATAAAAATGCATTGTCCCACTCCACAGCGGACGAGTTTAGCCTCTGTTAAACCTGTTAAGAACGTGTTAGCAAAACTAGAATTTATTCCAAGTTCTATTGCCATGTTGCACCCGACCGCTTTGTCAGCGATCTTGGCAATTTCCTCCATCGAGGAGCTCTAAGCGCAGTGAAATCGATAACTTTACAATGTCGGATCGATAGGTGTAACTTTTATGATTTTATATCGATGGGCCTAGCACGATTTCACTGTTGACAGCCGAAACGATATTGACAAATAAATATGAAATCGATATACGCTGGCAACACTGACGGCATTTTTTTATAAATTGACACTACGAAATGTCAAACGCCAAGCAAATAAGTAAAAAATTTAATATTAATAAATTGGCAAAGTTGAATTGAAATACTAACCTTAATATGCGTAGGTAATCCGCATTTACTTTTTGACATTATATAGGAGTTAATTAGTTAATGAGGTCTTTATTCAACTGCTGTTTATATTGAAGCTGTAATTCGTAAGTAGTTTCGGATGAAACAGTAAGGTGTAACCCACTTGACGGTCTTCGTGGTCGAGGGACAAAGCTCTCGACTAGTGATCCTGAGCCGCGGGCTCAAATCCCGACGTGCGCAGATTAATTTTATTTGATTGATTTGTGTTTTCACAATTTAATAATGTAAGGTATATTTGCGGCACATTCCAAAGTGCAAGATACTCTCAGTATCGCCTTTGTGTAAGACGACTCCAAATTTAATCGTTGCTTGAAATGGCTTTGGCCGTGTTTAGTGACTAGATTTGCATAGCCAGGTACTTCCCAACATTCCTCTTCCCTATCTCATTTCCATCCCCACTTACCTTCAGCCTCACAACATCCCAATCGGGGATGCCATAGTCTCACTGGCTCACTGGGAGTTGCGACTCTTGTGAGGTATTCAACATAAAAGAAAATCAGATATGAAGACTGGTGGATATAGACAGTTGAAGTAATTGAAGTTTATGTGGAGTATCTACTTGAGAAACTTTTTTTGTATCGTCTCCAAGGTTAAGAGAGCATGAGGGATTTTGCAATATTTATAAGGTTATAGGGTTTTTGTGCATTTTCGAAGTCGCCTGTGTCCATAACGACACTCTAAAATAAATATTTGACACAAAAAAAAATATTAGATAAATGCGTCTTCTGTTCTACTCAGTTAAAATAAAAAATAAAAACATATATTTATCTTACTTTATAACTCTTTGTTCAAGAACTGTTTTCTATAAATCGTCAATCGATTCAATTCTGCATTTGGGAGGCGGGAATGGGTACCGCCGCCCCGGGAACCTTTATTGGATAACCAACACCCCTGGCATAGGTCACCCCAAATGGTTCGCTACGTTTGGTGATTTAGCAGGGGTTCCCGGGTTCATGGGGTGAGGTTTGTCTAGGTCTTGGAGGCGGATCGGATGACCAAGATACACTGAACCCCGGATTCCTACGCACCCCTTAAACCCTTTTCCTTCCCATAACTCTCCTCTCCTTCATTTCCTTAAAAAACCTCCAGACAGCATACCCAAAGATGACGTAGGCCTTGAGGGAAATTATTTTCCTCAGGGCCTTCTGTGTGGAGCTCATGTAAAAAAAAAAATCTATCTCTATTTTTTTTTTTCTTCTGTGTTCATCAATACGATAAAAAATAATTTCATAGAAAAAGTTTCAACCCATTCCACCTCATATTCAATTTTTTTTTAATAAAATTAATTTACAGTACCTAAATTGTTAATTTTTCGCACTACATAAATCTATCAATTTTGAAATCAGTTTTCCACATTAACATAATTGGTAATTATTAAACAAAAAACATAATGCACAACTACAATATTTTAACTATGACAATTTTTTTTTTAAAAGATGAAAATTTTGTAATGATGATTATCTTCCTATACAAAGTCCCTTGGTATTAATTTTACCGTACCTTTTTTAAAAATTCTACGCACCATGTTAAATAATTTATAGTTAACTAAACCAACCTTTATCATATTACTCATATGGTCTGACACTTTCCGAGACTTTTTTTGGGAGTGAGAGAGTTCGAAATACGAAGATAAATTTGAACCCAGATTAACTCGTCCAGTTGAGAACTAACCCTTCCGTTTAAAACTAATTAAGTGCGGTGAAAAGCGACCCGAGACCTCCACTTAACTTCCCCCTCCCCACTCCCCGAGTAAATGTTCCGTGGAGAGGTCATCAGGTGAAAAGGCCGCGCAAAACCAGCTTAAAAGTGGTGTAAAGCTTAGTAAAGCGATGGCGCACTAAGCCGTTTTTGGATGGTGGTAAAGATATTTTTTTAATCTACGAGTATATATAATATATATAAAAATAATAGGCCACTTGCATGGATTTCATAACAACGAAAATGTTAGTAAAATTTTTTAGAAATGTATAGTTTTTTTTTTTTTTTTAAATAAATAAATCCATTATTTGAGCTCGTGACGTCACTACATAAAAATGTCCCGTCTCGGATTATGTTCCCTTAATTTTGTAAAATTCCACACTGATAATTTTTTGATAAAGATGGCGGTGTTTTTACAGATGTTACGAAGAGAACCCCGTACAATTATTGCTATTCGTGTGGAAAACGCTCTTTTTTTAAATGATTTTCGGCTATCTAATTATCGTTTTTTCGCACCTATAAAATTATGTCCCGTCTTTCCGGTTTATAAAAAATGGTCTGATTTTTCGGATTGAAATTTTCAAAAAATCGCCAGGGTTTCAAAAATACGTTAAAAAAAACACAGATAATGTCTTAGAATATTTGCCTAAACCGGAAATTTTTTTGAAAAATGTGATGCAAGTGGCCTATGCTTGGTTGGTTGTTTGTTTATTGGTTATGTATTGCTATGTTAAGCATAGGAAATGTTTGAAACTTTCAAAATGTCTTCTTTCCACTCTCGCGAAGGTTTCTGGATTACTACAACCACATGACAAAAAACTCTTACGAAACTGTCAAAAGTTTCATAATTTTAAATAACATTTTGCAAACCATCGAATGTTCAATGAAAATTCAATTTTCTATTAAACTCAATAAATCAATGAATTTAATTTGCGCACTTAGGTACATATATGATACTAAACAAAATCGAAAACTTTGCGTTTATAATTATATGTAGATATTTTAAAGAGGTACCTATGTTATGTAGCAAATTTGATTGACCGTTCTTACAACATAAAAAAATAAATGTTTGTATTACATGAAATTTGTTTTTTTTTAATGGCAATAGGTGGCACGCGAGCTGTTTGAAAAAGAATATACCGTGACTGAATTCGTGGAATGCGAGAGTAGGGAGGGGAATGCGGAAAGGTGGTTCGCGGGAAGGGGGTGCGGGAGAGGAGTGATGGGAAGGGTAGAATAATATATTTCTACGAAAAGGCCCATTTTTCAGAGTCACTGGGTCTATTTGATATAGATCAATTTATGCATGCTGTCGAGAATTTTACTTTTTTTAGACGATCCATTTAAAGAAAATGGAACATATCATAAGGAATAGCATAACCAAGTTAAAATAAATTATAAAACTTTTTAATTTCTCACTGTGCAGTGAGTTCGTTAGTTCTGTTTGAAATCTTGTTCAACGAACTCAAATTTGCTTTGAATTTAAGTGTCATTTTTAAAATTGGAAATTATTCTCTTCCTTCAACTCAAAAAATTACGAAGATGATAATATTTTCCTTTTTTTGATAATAATATTTATTTTTCAATTTATTGTATGTACCTACTTTCAACACCAGAGGAAATGCTCAATTTCGTTTCGTTTCGTTTCGTTTTCCCCAGTTCGGAATCCCCGTTAGCACAATTACAAAAGTGCAAATGTTTATGGCCCACCCTGTATAACGTTATTTTTGAGCTAAATTGACTGTTGAAAACGTTAGTAAGTAGGTATCTACCTATTGCGTAATAAACACATTCAAGGAAAAGTGTTGACGCAACTATATGCATCTCCCTCTACATATGTTCCCTTATTCCTCCACCCAGCCTAGTATCCCAGTATCTATCCCTATCTGATAGTGTGTGACATTTACAACAATAAAGTATCAGACAATTAATGAAGCATGTGCAATGAACAACCTATTATGATCTCTCAGTGGAATTTAATACCAATTCTGTTCTCTGGGCAGGGACCTCCTGGTATTCTCAATTGATGCTTCGGTGCGTTTAATACGAATCTGTCACGTGATTGTGCAGTGATTACCGCCAGCTGTGTCCCCCAAGATAATAATATCGATTCACCATAATTCAGTATAATTCATAAGACAAGGCGTAAATCAGTCATTTAAAAATATATAAATGTTTGCCAACCCTCACATAATCGTCAACTTGAAATCTTTATAACTATTGATTACTATACTGCAGTAAGGTGGGTCACGACTGTATGGGAAAAAATCTTATTTTGATTTGTCTAATAGTGATAAAAGGGTGTTAAATGAAGATATAAAATCACGTAATTTTTTAAATAATATTTGGATATCATCTTCATCCTCCGGTTTGACTTTGAAATTTCACATACCTAATAGAGAAAAACCCACCCTTGTTAAATCTTAAAAAAATGTTTCATAAACCATTAAAAATGAACTATTTTTCAACGAAATAGAGGGAATATTTTGATTTATTTATTTAAATAATATATATGAATGCAGTGTATTCAAATACCATCAAAATCCTTTTTACTCTCGAATTTCGGCGTTATTTTGCAAAACTTAATATTGGGACTTTTTGTAAATGATTTCGTAAATATATATTACATTTCCTATAGAAGACTACAAAAAAGATGGTTTAAAGTTTAAAGGATTAATATTAACTTTTATATACACTAGAAATAGCACCATAACATGAAAATTTTCAAAACTTTGAAGTGAATCCGGAGGAAGAAGATCGTATCAGAAATTAGAAAATTTTTAAACACGTTGTTTTGAACCCATTTAGCACCCTTTTATGGCTCTAAGGGTTTAAAAATAACATTTTTTAAATGACCTACCTAACTATACAGTTATACAGTCTATAAATTGGTTCGCGGTGAATATACGCGACTACAAAAAGTGAAAACATATTAACAAGGGCAGTGGGATAACTTTACAAGTGCCGCGTCCCTGAGGTTTAAATTACATTTACGTCGTCTACGAGTTCATAACAACATTATGCAACTTCATCAAAATCAATATCTTGATGTTAAAGTTTGTGTGGAAATGCACACCGCACATCGCACACTGCACGTGCTGTAAGCAGATGGCATGTTGCACATAAGACTGGCGCATAATGCGGACGTTAGGGTGGGCCGCCGATGTAGGTACGTAGAATTAAAAAAATATATATTATGTTACAAAACAAGTACGAGTTGAACGTAACCTAATTTTAATTTTAAGACTATTTTTATATATTTTTTTAAGAGTCTCAACAGCAGCCAGCGAAACTATGGCACCCCCAATCGGGGTATATTCCGAGGCTGAAGGTAATGGGAAGTTGGAGCAAAACATATTGGTAGTACGAATATGTACCTACCAAATAACTTCTATGCTATGGTCTACTTGTGTCTTAAAGAATAAAAGTGATAAAATAAACAACATTTAAACTGATTAGTTTTGAGATGAAATATATCGCCCATATCAGAATATTTATTTCCGAGACTGTTAAGTCTCGGAATCGGAGAATTTTGATAAGCTTGTGTCCTGGTGTTATTGAAGTAAAGGGGTAATAAATGCCGGCATGATTTTTTGGTAACATGGATATTGATAAATTGAAGTAATTCAGGACAGTCAATTTTGTAATTCAGTATTTTATGTAATAGTAGTAAATCTGTGCTTATTCTTCTTTTTGAAAGTTTCAATAGTGACATTTTATCCAGGAGGTAATTGTAATCAATGTTTTGTATGGGAATATGCAATTTAGAGTTTATAAACCTAAGAAACTTACGTTGAATTTTTCAATGTTATCTGAATGAAGATTGTAAGAGGGAGACCATAACGTAGAGTTATACTCAAGTTGGCATCTGATAAGGGTTTTATATAACATGATAAATGAAACCAAATAATTGAAATCTTTTGCAGCTCTCAACACAAAACCAAGAGTCTTAAGAGCCTTATTAATAATATTATTAATATGACATACAAAGGTGAGTTTACTGTCGAATATAATGCCTAGATCAATAATTTCACTAACACAATTTAAATTTTCATCATTTAATGAATACTGAAATAATATAGGATTATTTATTTTGGAAAAACGAATGAACTGACATTTATTTATGTTAAATGCTAGTTTGTTGACAGTGCACCATTCAAAAAGATATCTCAAGTTAGTTTGTAGTGTAATGCAATCATTAATGTGGTTAATCTCTTTATATAGTTTCATGTCATCTGCAAACAGTAGAACGTTTATATCAGTAAATACATCAATAATATCATTTATGAATATTAAAAACCAAATGGGCCCTAAATGAGAGCCTTGTGGCACTACACTTGTCGCCATAAATTCGTATGAATTTGTGCCATTTATTTTTACACGAATACTTCTTTTGAACAAATAACTAGCAAACCAATTTAGTAAATTACCGTAAATTCCAAGTTTTTCTAATTTATTCATTAATATTTTGAAACACTCCTTGTCAAATGTCTTGCTGAAGTCAGTGTATACTGAGTCTACCTGGCATCTGTTTTCTAAGGATTTAGATATAAAGTTTTCATATATTAGTAAATTAGTTAATGTTGATTTATTTGAACAAAAGCCATGTTGGTGGGGAGTTATAATTTTTTGTATGTATGTAGATATTTTATCGAGTACTTTTTTTTCAAAAAGTTTAGGTATCGATGAATGGATACATATTGATCTGTAATTTGTAATATCCGTTTTGTCTCCCTTTTTAAAAATAGGTGTAAGAAAACTATGTTTCCATATATTAGGAAAACAACCTATCTTTGATGATTTATTAAAAATTAGACAAAGAGGAACAGATATTAGACATTCTTTAATTAATTTAGACATTCTTTAATTAACACAGGTAGAATGTTGTCAGGTCCAGTACTTTTTCTAGCATCTAACAAATTTACATGCTTTTTAATATCATTAATTTCAATGTGTATTTCAGATATGTTCAGACTAAGATTAGTCGAGAATTTGAGAATTTCATTATCAGGTATATCCTTTTCATAGACAGACTTAAAATAATCAGCGAATAAATTTACAATCTTTTGAACACTACATCCAATTTTTCCATTGAAATTCATAGAAGTTGGAATACCCGAATTATTTTTTTTTTTTGAATTAGTGTAGTTCCAAAATTGTTTTATGTTTACATGAATATCATTTTCAATTTTATCAATGAAATTTTTATTACAATATTTTATACTTTGTCAGTATTCAAACGCGCATCTTATGTGAGCCCAGATGTAATCAAATTCTAAAAAAAATCTACAACGGTCCACCCTAACGGGCATACAGGGTGACTGGAGCTTCAGGCTAAGTATCCACCTTTCTTATCCCCTTCTCGGCGTGAAGGTTAATTATGTATTTACCAGTAAGTGGTCCAACTTCCCAGATAACGAGTTTCCAACGAATCCTCCACTACATCCAACATAGCATGTTACAGATGATGGAATGTAACATGATCTTTAAGTTCTACATTTTTTTTAAATTAAGTTTATTTAGAAGAAAGGCAATTACATAAATTCATATGTAGTAAATGCAATATAAACCAGTTAAGTTCCATTTTTAATCGTTTTTGTAATGGCTACAAGTGGATATTAAAGATATAATATTATTCAGCATAAATAATAACATAATAAAAAGAATAAATACATAAATAATAGTTTTGAAATAAATAATAGTAGTTTAATAAATAATAATATAAATAGATATATAGATATAGAGCCCACAGTTAGACCAAAATTACCAAAATTACATACGTCAAAGAAATTATCTAAATTAATTTCTGAATTAAATAATATAATTTTACCAAAAATTATATTTGATGACATTAGTTTTTTAGATCTTCATACAATAGTGTATGCTAGTGCTATCACTATATGTAACAAGTTAGGAGTTAAATTAACGTCTTCTGATGATAGATCATATAATTATAGAAAACCAGAATGGCAGAGTAGATTAGAAAATGATGTAGTATTTTTAAGAAGTAGCATAGCTAGAGTAATAGAGTATAAAAATGGAAATAGAAGTAGGAATATTTTGAGACATGTAGATGTAATTGGGAGAAAATTTGGTTATAGCATTGGTAGTAATAATAATGAAAATATAATCAATGATTTATTAGATTTGTTAAAACAAAAATTAGGTGTAAAAGCTAATAGATTAAAAAGATATAATTATACGTATAATAAAAAGAATAATAATAGATTATTTCAGAAAAATGAGAAAATATTTTATTCCAAACTTGACGATAAACAAAATATTATTTCGAATAATAATAATCCGTTGCCATCTGAATCAGATATGCGCGATTTTTGGACAAATATTTGGAGTAAAGATATAAAACATAATGAGTCAGGTCCGTGGATAGAAAATGAAGAACTCAATTGTTCAGACATTGAACAAATGAGTTTTTCTGATATATCGGTTGAATTGTTAGCCAAAATTATAAAAAATACTCATAATTGGAAAGCCACGGGTTGCGATTGGATACATAATTTTTGGTATAAACGTCTGACTACTTTACATCCCCTTTTGGCAAAAAATCTTTCAAAATTTGTCAGAGAACCTCAAAATTTTCCAAATTTTCTAACTAAGGGCATTACTTATATGTTGCCTAAAAGCGAACATATTAATAATCCCTCTCAGTATAGACCCATTACATGTTTACCGACAATATATAAAATTTTAACCTCTTGCTTGACAGATTTAATATACACTCATTTAGATGAAAAAAATGTTTTATCTGAACAACAAAAAGGTTGTCGCAGAAAACATATGGGATGTAAAGAACAATTAGTTATTGATTCTGTAATTCTAAAACAGATTCAAACCCAAAAACGTAATTTACATATTTGTTATATAGATTACCAAAAAGCTTATGATAGTGTCCCGCACTCGTGGCTGATAAAAGTTTTAAATATGTACAAAATTAACCCAATTATTATTAGCTTTTTGGAAAAAATTATGGCATTTTGGAATACCGATTTGCTTTTGAATTTGAAAGATAAGAAAATTATAGTACCGGGCATTTCAATAAAAAGAGGGATTTTTCAAGGAGACTCATTGAGTCCTCTTTGGTTTTGCTTAGCATTAAATCCTCTATCTAAAATGTTAATTAAAAGCAAGTTTGGAATAAAAATTAAAGGTAATACTAGAGAGAGAAATATAATTTCTCATTTATTATTTATGGATGATTTAAAATTATATTCAAATTCTGAACCAAATTTAGAGAAAATGATTAAAGTAGTTAAAATTTTTTCAGATGATATTAAAATGACTTTTGGTTTAGATAAATGTAGAACGATCCATATAGAGAAAGGTAAAATTGTAGATGGAGACGAGGGTATATTTAGAAATTTCAAAATTGAAAGTATGAAAGGGGGTGAGGTTTATAAATATTTAGGATATCCGCAATCAAATAGATTAGATCATACTAGTATTAAAAATGATATTAGGATTAAATTTAAAACTAGGATCAGAAAAATTTTGAAATGCAATCTATCTGCTAAAAATTTAGTAAAGGCGATAAATACTTGGGCAATACCTCTATTAACTTACTCATTTGGCATAATTAAATGGTCTAATACAGATTTAGATAGCTTAGAACGATTAATTAGAACTACATTAACTAAATTTCATTGCCATCATCCAAATTCAGCTATAGAACGTATTAATTTACCCAGAAATTTAGGAGGTAGAGGTATAGTCAAAATAACATCTTTAAAACATAATCAGGTAGAAATGCTAAGAAATTTTTTCCATAGGAAAGCTGATAGTTCAGAAATGCACAAAATAATATGCAAGGCAGATAGAAATATTTCACCATTAAATTTATACGACGAGAATGCCAGCATTCTTATAAATACCAACCAGGAATTATTAGATTCCTGGTCAAATAAAATTCTTCACGCAAAACACTTCAATTATCTCAACCAAACATATGTTGACAAATTTTCGTCAAACAAATGGTTGAGTATTGGAGAGTTGAGCGCAGAAATAGAAGGCTTTATGCTTGCCATACAAGATAGAGTCATTAATACTAAAAATTATAGGAAGCATATCATCAAAGATGTAAATCAAATTGATGATTTATGTAGAAAATGTTTGGCTTTTCCGGAAACTATAGAACATATTATATCGGGATGTTCTCTATTAGCGCCGTCCGAGTATACATTTAGGCACAATCAAGTTTTAAAAATAATTCACCAAAGTTTGGTAATTAAACATAACTTGATTGACTGCCGT
Source organism: Limnephilus lunatus (assembly GCA_917563855.2). Taxonomy (NCBI): domain Eukaryota; kingdom Metazoa; phylum Arthropoda; class Insecta; order Trichoptera; family Limnephilidae; genus Limnephilus; species Limnephilus lunatus. Next base: position 62,093,138 of record OU830597.1, on the reverse strand, counting down.
AATGTACCATATTATGAATATGAACCAAATTCATTTTTAGAAAATGAATTTTATAAAATTTATTATGATAAAACTATTCTGACAGACAGAACAATTAGTCATAATAGACCCGATATAGTTTTACATGACAAAATTAAGAAAATAACTTATATCATTGATGTCGCTATACCAAATTCTTGTAATATTCAGAAAACTGTTTCTGAAAAAATAAGAAAATATACAGATTTAGGAAATGAAATTAAAAGAATTTGGCATTCTCAGACTATAAAAATATTACCATTTGTTATTTCGGCTACTGGCATTATACCTAGCTCTCTCATTCAAAATTTAGGCGTATTAGATTTGTCAAAAAATTTGTACATAAAAATGCAAAAGTCGGTCATTTTAAATACATGTAGGATTACGAAAGATTTTTTAAATATTTATATTGAGGGATCAGTAGGAATTATCGGACCAGTTAGGATTTCATCAGAGCCGAACCCTCTGATATGAAAATATCTGGAGTCGGTGAAATATTTTCCCATTATGTTTCTGGTGGATTGACGTATTGTTCTTGTATTGTTTTATTCTTATATAGTGCAATTACATTGCGTTAATTTACTAGATATTCATTTGTGGAAAAGTGTGTGGAAGGGTTTAGTCTTTCATTTGGGAAAGATTCAACCCGGACATGAAATCTGGAGCACCGTAAGTAAATTGTAAGGTTAATTTAATTTTTAAAGTTTCAAGGGTTAAATAATGATAGTTTATGCTTGGAAATAAATTTATTTTAAGAATAATTTGATTTTAAACGTTTCAAGGGTAAGTAGAAAATATCAATATTTCTTAGGACATTGCAAAGAGTTTTGTGCGTTAATTATTTGAAATGTTGTATATAAAATAAGGTATTCGATCTGGTATTGTGTTCGGGGGTAATGCAATGCATTTTTTTTCTAATAGGGCTGGTGAGTCAATAAGGCAGTTCACAATTTTATACAGAAACAACACGTCATCAAATTTTCTCCGTTTGTAAAGAGCAATAGGTTTACACTGATTTATTTTAAAAACGAAATGACAGGTGTTAAAATTTTTTTTTTAAATATTTTCAATTCATTTAATATAAGTTTGGTTTTAGGAATACCAAATGACAGATGCAAATTTGAGATGAGATCTTAGATATGCTGTATATTATAATAGTTCGAGTGTAAAGTAAAAAGTCTATTGAATGGTTTGTGATGCTAAGAATGAAGCCCATTTCTTTGTGGGCTTTTTCTAAGATGTGTAAAATATGATCTTTAAATAGTACCTAATGTAGAGTCAAGTAATACTCCATGATGCAAGTAATACTTCTCTGGTTTTTTCTACTCGTTAGAGAGGAACGTGGTTCAGTTGGTAAGTATGGAGGATTGGGTGACTTTTACGTCACGTCGAAAATGTTATCGTATTACATTTATTTGTATTTAGAAATAGTTATTTTCCTATCCAACACTCGATTCTTTTCTTCTTGTATTTTTTTGCAATCACCTGCTCAGCTTATTGTCAGCGTAAATAATGAAATCAGAATGTAATTGAAAAACAAAGTACGGAGCAGGGGGTCCTAAATTTTCTTCAGGGAATGGTAGTTATTATCTGTGACAGGTTAAATGTCTAAATGGTTATTTAGGGCAACAGCTTGAAATCTATTTTAATGTAAGATGAGACCTATCTGAGAAAATTTCCACTCATACCAACTTTTTCGATTTTATTTAATTTATTTCACCCAGCCTTAAAAAAATCAGTCCAGATAGAGTAAACTTATTTCTTTCCTTTTTTATTTTTATTTTTAACTTTATGAGTAAAAACTCAAATTATAGGTAATATTTAATTAAAGTTAAATAAAAAATATTCATCCTAGACTTGCAGAAAAGTCAATAGATGTCGCGTATTAAAAATAAAATGGATAAATATTTATCCAGACACTATAGTAGCATTTAGTTCGGGTTGAATCTTGCAATCATATATAAAGATAGCAGCCAATAATATGTGCGTTAAGAAAAATGAAGATAGTGTTGGTAGTTCTTAGTCGAAGTATGATACAGTTAAAAAGTGATCGAATTGGAAATGGGTTCCATAGCTCAATCGGTAGAGCAGTTGGCCATGAATGCTAAGGTATCTGGGTTCCGAGTCCCAGTGGAACCATTATCTTTTTCTGATTTTTCTGTCTTCAGATTTTGATTGATTGCGCTAATATTGTCTTCATTTAATTAAATATTATTTCTTTCCGTTGATAGAATTAAGAAATAAATCGGTGAACTGCCCCATATTCGACTTAACAGATCTGCCTTGAAAAAAAAACCTGTGTTTGGAGTTGATGACTGTGTTTTTACATAAATTAAAAAAGTTAGTCATTTAGCATTTTGGAATACCGATTTGCTTTTGAATTTGAAAGATAAGAAAATTATAGTACCGGGCATTTCAATAAAAAGAGGGATTTTTCAAGGAGACTCATTGAGTCCTCTTTGGTTTTGCTTAGCATTAAATCCTCTATCTAAAATGTTAATTAAAAGCAAGTTTGGAATAAAAATTAAAGGTAATACTAGAGAGAGAAATATAATTTCTCATTTATTATTTATGGATGATTTAAAATTATATTCGAATTCTGAACCAAATTTAGAGAAAATGATTAAAGTAGTTAAAATTTTTTCAGATGATATTAAAATTACTTTTGGTTTAGATAAATGTAGAACGATCCATATAGAGAAAGGTAAAATTGTAGATGGAGACGAGGGTATATTTAGAAATTTCAAAATTGAAAGTATGAAAGGGGGTGAGGTTTATAAATATTTAGGATATCCGCAATCAAATAGATTAGATCATACTAGTATTAAAAATGATATTAGGATTAAATTTAAAACTAGAATCAGAAAAATTTTGAAATGCAATCTATCTGCTAAAAATTTAGTAAAGGCGATAAATACTTGGGAAATACCTCTATTAACTTACTCATTTGGCATAATTAAATGGTCTAATACAGATTTAGATAGCTTAGAACGATTAATTAGAACTACATTAACAAAATTTCATTGCCATCATCCAAATTCAGCTGTAGAACGAATTAATTTACCCAGAAATTTAGGAGGTAGAGGTATAGTCAAAATAACATCTTTAAAACATAATCAGGTAGAAATGCTAAGAAATTTTTTCCATAGGAAAGCTGATAGTTCAGAAATGCACAAAATAATTTGCAAGGCAGATAGAAATATTTCACCATTGAATTTATACGACGAGAATGCCAGCATTCTTATAAATACCAATTAGGAATTATTAGATTCCTGGTCAAATAAAATTCTTCACGCAAAACACTTCAATTATCTAAACCAAACATATGTTGACAAATTTTCGTCAAACAAATGGTTGAGTATTGGAGAGTTGAGCGCAGAAATAGAAGGCTTTATGCTTGCCATACAAGATAGAGTCATTAATACTAAAAATTATAGGAAGCATATCATCAAAGATGCAAATCAAATTGATGATTTATGTAGAAAATGTTTGGCTTTTCCGGAAACTATAGAACATATTATATCGGGATGTTCTGTATTAGCGCCGTCCGAGTATACATTTAGGCACAATCAAGTTTTAAAAATAATTCACCAAAGTTTGGTAATTAAACATAACTTGATTGACTGCCGTAATGTACCATATTATGAATATGAACCAAATTCATTTTTAGAAAATGAATTTTATAAAATTTATTATGATAAAACTATTCTGACAGACAGAACAATTAGTCACAATAGACCCGATATAGTTTTACATTACAAAATTAAGAAAATAACTTATATCATTGATGTCGCTATTCCAAATTCTTGTAATATTCAGAAAACTGTTTCTGAAAAAATAAGAAAATATACAGATTTAGGAAATGAAATTAAAAGAATTTGGCATTCTCAGACTATAAAAATATTACCATTTGTTATTTCGGCTACTGGCATTATACCTAGCTCTCTCATTCAAAATTTAGGAGTATTAGATTTGTCAAAAAATTTGTACATAAAAATGCAAAAGTCGGTCATTTTAAATACATGTAGGATTACGAAAGATTTTTTAAATATTTATATTGAGGGATCAGTAGGATTTATCGGACCAGTTAGGATTTCATCAGAGCCGAACCCTCTGATATGAAAATATCTGGAGTCGGTGAAATATTTTCCCATTATGTTTCTGGTGGATTGACGTATTGTTCTTGTATTGTTTTATTCTTATATAGTGCACTTACATTGCGTTAATTTACTAGATATTCATTTATGGAAAAGTGTGTGGAAGGGTTTAGTCTTTCATTTGGGAAAGATTCAACCCGGACATAAAATCTGGAGCAACGATTTAACTTAAAATGCACAACTTTGATAAAGGCGTATAATTTTCAATATTATGTTTATCCCCCTTTTTAAAAACAGGCGTTAAAAAGATTTTTTTCAAATAGTTGTAAATACGCCTTATTTTATAGAAAGGGTGAAGTCACAGGGGTTACAAGTAGTTCAGCACAATTAAAAATAAAAGATAGATGAAATTTATCACATCCAGCGCTTCTTTTTTTCGTGTTGACATTTTTCACATATTTTAATATTAAAGGTGTTTTAATATCAATCGAATTGGGATTTAATGAATGTAATGTACTCACATTATTATTATTGATTATATCTTAACTATTTGTGAAAATGTTTTTTTTAATGAGAGGGGACAAAAACAGATTAAAAATAATCATTAAAAGGCTGCAAATTTGTTGCCCATTGAAGAAAAGTTGTAGTGGATATTACATAGGTATATGTTATTAGGTATATTAGAGGAGTTTTGTTTCGATTTCACGAGTCCAAAATATTTTACATTATTCCTTATGTTTAACTCAACATTATTTACATAATTTGTGGAATATTCTTTTCCGAGTTTCTTTTGGCGAGTTTTAAGTAAAGATAATGTGTTCTAATCAGACCGTTGTGAATATTTTTTAAAAATATTTAGTCTTTCTTTGATGATTTTTATTAAGCAAGAGTTATTAACCTCTGTATAACCGGAATAATCAAACTATCTCCTGTATGGTATAATACCATTCGGGATATTTTGGAGACAGATTGATTATTACGATTTGATAGCTCGTAACACTCATGCGATCTCTGGCGGAATAAAAAGGCTCTATATAACAGAGCCACCATACTGACACGAATTACCGGATACGGAACACAAAAAACCAATTTACCGACAGTTAAAATTCAAAGCTGTCGAGATAAAACAGGACTTCACTATACGCTCAGTCAATAACATTGTATTATTATAAACGTCTTTCTCTTTTTCCACATTGCTGAATAACATGGCTTCATCCAAATTAATTTGAATCCACTAATTAATTTGACATTTGCGGAATAACAAAAATAACACAACGTCTTCATGTCCTCTTTTGCCAGCATCAATATAATGAAAAAGGCTAAGGGCCAGTTGTTTCATAGAGTATGAACAAATCTTCAAATATCAAAGTTAATTTTTGTGTTTAAAGTTAAAGTTCTCTTACTATTCAAACAACTGGCCAATAATGACATAATAACAGAACTTGAATATCACCGTTACAGAACTTGAAAATTAACTTTGAAATTTGCTGAATTGTTCAAATTCTTTGAAAGAACTGGTCCCAACTGTACATCTTCCTAATCATTCCCCCTACGTGAAGACTCGTTAATTATTCCGTTACCTGTGGGTGGTGGTGTGATCCAATTTCGCTGCAGCGTGGTTTCAAAGTAAAACCGCCCCTTACAATTTCCCCGGATTATAATTACGGTTTGCTCATTTCTCAACCTGCAAGATCCCTTACAAAACCGCAAATTCCCTCGATTTGCAAGGACGCATTTATTAATGACAAGGCTATTAATTTTATTAATGATGTCACCAAATAGAGCAAATTAGATATTTTGTTTTGAAGAGTTTTAATTTCCTGTGTACATTTGTTACTTAAATTTTAAATTTTCTGCGACCGGTTTCGACACATCCATGTCATTCATGAGCAAACTTTAAACTAAATTAAAAATTCTATACAAGTACAAAAATTAATTAGGTGGGGGTAGTGGGAGGGGAGATTTCGGAGGAGTGGGAGAAAGGTGGGAAGAGTCAACGTTACTTGGAAACATCGTAAGTAAAGGTGATTTACATGGGGCTATTATTTTATTAACTAAATTAATTTTAGATTTAATTTTTTTGTTAATTTCTAAAGTTTCTAAAACGCACAAATTAAAATATGAATTTACATTGCAATGTTTAAACTTAGTGTTTTCTTTTTTAAAGCTATGACCTGACTCTATTAGATGGTTAGCAAACTCGGAGTAGTTATTATTTCGTAAACAAAGTTCATGTTCTTTTTCGTTGTTAGTTTTTGGGGTGTTATGCCGTGTTGCGCTACCTCCTACTATAGCCGACGTTTCGGACAGCGTTGCAGTGTCCATCATCAGGGCAGATCCGATAGATCCGACGATGTGTAATTGTTAGTGTAGAGTGTGTGATTATTTACTTGGAAGCGATACCCAAAAACTAACAACGAAAATGCTTTTGGCCGTGAAAATCTAAAAACTTATCAAAGTTCATGTTCCCTGATTCTAGTTTTAAAATTTCTAATAGTCATCCCTACATACTGTGCGTCACAATCGTTACAATCTAAAGTATATATCCCGTTTTTTCCCATTTATTTGAAACATCCTTTTTATTAATCAATTTTTTTATTTAAGAATTAGTATAGAAAGCTGGAGAAATATGATCTGGTAATATGCGGGATATTTTTAAAGATAAATCACCTGTATAAAGAAGTTTTTTTTTATATATTAGGTTATTAATTTTTGTACTTGTAAAGAATTTTTAAGTTAGTTTTAAGTTTGCTCGTGAATGACACGGATGTGTCGAAACCGGTCGCAGAAAATTTAAAATTGAAGTAACAAATGTACATTGGAAATTAAAACTCTTCAAAACAAAATGTCTAGAAATTATTACATAGTTAATGCCCAAGAAATACAAAAAAGAGCAAATCAGATTAACTGTAATAAAGTACTTTATGCAGTTTTTACCTTAGTACGCACACACGGGCTTTGATACTAAAGTTTTTTTTAAATTTTACACGACTGATAAACAACCGTTTACCATATATAAATTATTATTTATCAGTTAGGTAAAATTTAAAGACGTTTATTAGTAAGGGGGTATGTGTATACTACACACAGGAAGACCTGCGCAAGCAGTTCACAACACAGGACTTCCTTGAATTAGCACCATAGCAGTGATGATTGTATTATTCGATTGGCGTAGTCTGCCCCAAAAGCTTCCCACGCGGTGAAAGAGTGCACTCGTCTCTTCAGAAACATTTTCGTAGCGCTGCAGTATCTCGGTAGGGGGAAAAGTTGGCGATCAGAATGCAATGCAATCTCCCCACAGTTCTGACTTAGTTTTTACAATTGAAAACAATAACGTTTAATTGTCTAAAGTTCTCACTTCTTACTTCTAGACACTAGACTTCTAGACTACAGTAAGTACCTAAAATCGGGAGGGAGAGGGGGGGGGGGGGGGGGGGGGAAGGGGGAGGGGGGGGGGGGGGGGGGTGGAGCGTTTGTGAATTTTAAAAATGTGATGGGGAACGGAGTATGTAGTGTCCAAATTGTCTATTAAAACGAATAAGTTTTTTTGGAAAATGTGGTAACTAATGCCACGGAAATTTTGCATAGTGTCATAGTAGAATATAGGCTTGATTATGTAGTTAATCATAAACAAATCTTATTTAAAAAATGTCGATGAGTAAAATGAGTCCAGCGACCGTCATTTCTAAGCGTTCGATTTTGGAAATACTCGCCCACATTACAAAATACATACCTCCGAATTAATATGGAGGCATACAAACTGCAATACACCCGACCTATTTTACCGTTTTCATATTTTTAAGATTTATTAAAATGAATTCATTTGAAATTGCGGTGAATGATACTTATCGAGGTCAACATAGGATAGTTTCTATTCCCATATGTTGTCTAAGGCTTACTTAATAACCAGAAACACAAATATATATATGAAGACTAAAGTTTTTAATCGTAAACAGTTGTTTGAAAGATTTGTATGAAAAATAATTGGGTAGAATTTGGGTTCGCGGACAGTCGAAATTGAATGCACTAAATTAGAATATTTAATACATTTATCACAAAGATCTGGTATTACATTAGAAAGATATAATCACTAGAATAAATAAGAATAAATTCGACTGTTGCTTTTTTAGTTCGATAAATCGTTTTACACAGACAGCCTTACCCACCTACTTAGAAATCTTAGTCTTATTTCAAAAGGAAATTTGACCTCTGATTTATTAAATAAGAGACATACTTTTTTTGAATCATTCAGATCTTCAAGCGTTCACAGAACTACTAGTTTAAAATTAATAAGTAATTCTGACAATGAAAATAAATCCAAAGAGCACTTGAGGTAATCCAACCGCTTTCCCGCCTGGTATGAGTAACAGATGGTTACTCCTTCAGGGCTCTGACAAGGACTCTAATTTTTCTTAATAAACGAAGCTACACTTATGATGCACGAAGCTAAATCCTCAAATGTCCCTGTAAAACAGGAGTTAGTCTGAAAATGTGGAGATGGGTTAGTGTAATGAATGATGAACATAACATGGCATAAATATAGAGAATATGGTTAATATTATTTTACAAAAGTTTTGTCACGATAATATTTATTTCGGATGAATAAGTATTATCCTGTCTTATTAAACCTTCACCTGGCCGTTTACTTTTATTGTTGGATCGCCGTATTTTTGATTTTTTCCGCTGGCAACTCGCTTCATCTATTTCCGCCGCACTTTTTGGATTACCGCCGAACAGGAAGCCACGGCGATAATCTGACTGGTGAGATAAATTATAGTTTGTGTTAATTAACTAATTGGGTTTTTACCTTTTAAATAAAAAAAGAATTATGTGATTAATTCGAACCGTGAACCAAAAATGGTTCTTTGTGGGTGGCACGGGCTTTATTGAAAGTTATTCGGTACGAACAGTGTTCGCCATTTTTGTTGTGAAATTTAATGTCGGTTATCGACGTAATCGCGGCTTAGCTGGCGAGACCGAGAGATTCGGTTTGGGCGAAGGCTTTTACCTCATACGCTGGAAGCGTACGCTATTTGTGGCGGATGGTCGCTGCGGACAGATTTTACTCCGGATGTAAGGAGCGATACACGGGGCTCGCAGAGTGTGTTGATTAGATGGCTCATCTGGTACACTGGTCCTGCAGCCAGATCCTGTTCCATGGTGTGGAGTCCCCATCCACTGGATCCTTCCTCGGGGATCTTTCCCGGTTGCTGTCCTGGAGGGTCCGCGTGCTCCTGAACCTCGCTTTCCTCCGCACGTTACGTGGATGCCAGTTTTAATTCATGGATGCCAGTTTTAATGCATACGCGTCTGTTAGGATTTGTTAAGGATATGGTCCACAGGTACGCTTTACAATTTCCTACAGCTAATACTCAATATGAGTTGGTTTTGTTCATGTGAGAATTTAAATATCGGTCCCTTAACCTTAAAGGGCTATTTTGTATTAACATTACATAAATATATCAGATCCGTTGCCACGAGTTACCTTCTTTTATTATTCTAATACTGAAAAAAGAACTGTATTTTCCCATCCCACCATCCAGAGAGAGATCCTCATGCTTTACATAAAAAAGGGTACCAAGGTGGGCAACCTGGCACTTAATTACTGTTACAGTTTGTGAAAGAAAAGAATGGAAAAATAATAACTGTAAAAATACTAAGATATCAAGTAAAGTCACCTGAAAGATATAGGGACTGAGGCGGAGTAGACAAAATTAGAAGAGACTCCGCAGATATAATATATCTTCATAAAATTATCAATGGTTTTATTGATTGTTCGCCCCTTTTGGCTGAGATTAATTTTAGAGTCCCAGGCGTTAGAACTAGAGAAAAATTATTTTACCATCTTCAAAAATGGTCTACTAATCTCAGACAAAATGCTTTTATATTCAGAGCTTGTAATGTATTTGATAAGAATTTTAATAATATATATATATATTTTCATGTAATTTACGTTAATTAAAAAAATATTTCATAGCTAACTTTAAATAATTTTTTGACCGTTTTGCAAGTTATCATATTATTGCTGTGAATCCTTTCCAGTTACTTGCTATTCGACTTACTATTGTGTTCACTCTGAGTTGTAGATATGTACATATTATTGTTGCTGTTAGTGTTAGCTGTAGTGAGAATAGATTTCTGATTCTGACTACTTTATGTTTTGAACTTTAGTAAGCAGATTATTAGTTTATATTATAGTTTGTATTGTGTTTTTATGTCTTCCTTTTTTTACAATTTTTAAGGTTATATTTTTGTTAACTTCTTACGGGTAAAGGACCCTTACTTTTTAATTGTAATTTTAATTATGTTAAAATCTTTTATGAGATATTATGTGTGTTATTAATGTTATTGTGTTAAATGTAAAATATCTGTTGATTTTCCTTAATAAATAAAATAAATAAAAATAATAAAAATAGACAAAATAAACAAATCAAGAATCAAAAACAGTTGAGCAACTCGCCTTGTGGAGGTGCGGGTCCCAGCGGCGCGAGCACAGCGGCGGCCAGACGCGCCTGGCTACGCGCGCCGCTGTATCTGCGCGCGTCCAGGCGCACGGGCAGCGACAACCAGGCGCGCGTGATGCACAGCGTGCCGCGTGCATTGCTGCTCACGGCGTGCACGGCGCGCAGAGCCGCTTCCACGCCGCTGCCGTCCGCCTGCTGGAAACACGTATTTTTTATTCAACAGGTTTATTAATACAGTACAAACAATCATGCCATCTTCGCAGTGTTAGGCTGTAAGGGCGTGTGACACCTTCATTTTCCGCAGCGTGCACGGCCGTAGAAAAAGTGAAAACTTTTTTTATCCACATTGCATAACTGATGCTGAAAACATGCTATTTGCAACACCGAAAACATGCTGTTCATTAACGGACAAAAAAGCAAATGTCTAACTAACTAACCATCACGCCGTTTCACTGCCGGGGTAGGCAGAGAGGACGGATGCCCAAACAACTCGGCCTTGGTACACATTCCTTGCCTCGTTTACATTCATACATCGTCTCATAAATGCTCTTCTATTATCCTGATTCTTGATATGGCCCGACTCAAGTATCTGATTCACTTGGTCCTGTCATGTCTTTCTTGGGCGTCCTCGACTCGTCGTCCTCGACCTATTATTCACATTTGCTTCATATATTCTCCTTACACTCCTTTCGTCGTTAATTCGCTCTACATGCCCAAACCATCGGAGCGTCCTTTTTTTAATCTTACACATTACGTTTACTTCCTTTCGCCTTGCATTATTTGCGGATCTCCACGTTTCTCACACGATCGTACAAGGTTTTACCACAAATTCGCCTCAGGGATCTCATTTCTACAGCATTCAGGCTACTTTCATCCTTCCTCTGCCAGTTCCATGCCTCACTGCCATGCATCAGGGTAGGTACCAGCTCTCCATTATGGACGTCTAGCTTCGCTTCTTTCGTAAGGACAGTTTTTAGTTGGCGCCAATCTGCCAAAGTCGATGAAAGATTATACAAGTACTATAATACAAAGTAATTTTATTTTCATTTATAGGTACATACTGTATGTACAACCAATAAAATTAAAAACTAAGGGCCAGTTGTTTCATAGAATTTGAACAATACCTTATCAAATATACAGTATTATTCCGTATACAGTATCAAATTTAAAAGTTAAAGAACTTTCACAAAAAGTTGGTTGTGGGTATAATTATGGGTACCTAAGTTGTTTTACAGAACTGAAATAATGACAGAACTTGAATAGAACTTGAAAATCAACTTTGAAATTTGATGAATCGTTCAAATTTTGTGAAACAACTGGCCCTAAGTATGGTCCTTATTTAAAATTTCAGATTTAACTTCACAATAACCAAAACTACGCTTCACATAATATTTCGAATCTATGAATGTGAGTGAGCCTAGACCGAGTTGTTTGGCAGTCCGTCCTCTCTGCCTACCCCTACGGGGAAATGGCGTGGTGGTTATTTAGTTAGTTAATTATTTTTTAATAAAAACTTTCAGGTATATAATATGAAATAATTATAGTTTTTTAGAATATTAAACATTTAAGCATATTCATATGTAGTGTAAAAACGATAGACAGAGGTCTCACTATATTTATAAGCATTGTACCTTTTTTGATATATGTATACCAAAAATAGAACGAATCGCAAGTCGAGTGTTAAATTTTCCTAGGGGACCAAATACGTGTGAATTAGGGCGAGGTAAATGAGAGACAAGGGTCTATTTTGGGGCAATGATATGACACGAGGGAGACCAGTCAATATAATTAGTTAAAACATTACATATATAAGTTGCCCCAGGCGGGCCATAGTACACCTGGGCAGCTCCCAAATAGCAAGAAAGTTTAATAAATACTTAAATATTGATGAGAAGGCTCACATACACTTCTCTCATAGTCAAAATTGATTTTAGACAGTTTATTTACCCTTTCAATTGCTTAATTATTTATTTTCTAGTTCTGAACGGCTCACGTGCATTGTGCGGCCCACAATGCAATTGCTATGAAGTACTGAAACTTCTGACTACTGCACAAAAAAAAACATAAAACGTGTTATCACAAATGCAGCTCTTTCTTACACACTAAACAGTGGTGTTTAGGAAAGATCCATTGAAAATGAGACAAAAGATGTGCGTATGTCTGCTTTCCCTAAATGAAAATGTAACCAATATCATACATCTCTCTCGTACGTCTCACCTATTAAAGAAATAAAACGCTGTTCCCGTCAATTATAAGGCTCACATTCGGGTTTATACTTCGTTTCTGTTTTTAAATTTCACAATAAAGATTCGTATACAAAACAATAGAATGCAGCTCTATTGTTAAATGTATGAAAAAAAAAACGCTTGTAGGTTACTGTCATAAACTGAAGATTTGATGACTTTTAGAACTTTCAGACTTTTCAGAACCTTCCGGATTTTCGGGCTTTTGAAAGCTTTCAGTATTTCCAGAACTTGCAGAACATTCAAGACCTTCAGGGAATACCGTTTATTTAAGACCACTAAAACTTTCAGGTCTTTTATAAATTTAAACGAAGTTGGAAGATTTTTTTTTTATAAGTGGATTATAAAAAAATCGTATCAGATCATTAAGAACCATGAATTTACCCACATTCAAGATTTTCAAGCGATTCCGAATATATGGGACTTGCTTATATTTTTAAACTTATTTTCTGTAAGATTTTTATAAACATGTGTTTTTTTCTCATTAGGTATTGGAATTGTATTTAGTCACTCACGTCATATTGCAGGTCTTCAATAGCAGAGAGGAGAGATGGGAGGGCCAGGATTAGAAAGTGCATGAAGAGAAGAGGCGAGAGACGTCTCCTGGTCATGCCGCCCCATGTGCTCCTAAAACAATACGAAAACTTACACATTTATATCTGTAAATAGTTATAACATAATAATTCATATTACTTAGAACCAATCACTAATGTGTTTTTGAGATTATAAATGAAATTTGTTTGACCTCTGCACTAATGCTTACTATTAACTCATAGTGTACCTATACGTTTTATTAATTTATTTATTACGGAGGCCCGAAGGCTTTTACATGTACCAAGAGTGGATAAGTATGACTGATATAAACATAGGTAGGTATTTAAAATTAAAATTATCGCACTAGAAAGAAAACATACGTACATGGAAAATAACATAAATATTATAAAAGTAAAGATATAATTTGACACTTTTAGATATCGAAGTAAAGCTCATTTACCCAAAAACAGTTTCAATCAAAACATTAGCTCTACTATTAGATGAAAAATAAATGGTATTTCTTTTTGAATCAACAGTTTATTTGTAAACAAGTTCTGCTGAGTAATTATTATCGCGCGTGACAGCTGTTTCGCCTTCTGAAGGCATTATCGAACGACGCGTAGTAATAATTACACTGCTGAACTTGTTTATAAATAACTAGCTGACCCGGAGAACTTCGTAACGCCTCAGAATCAATAACTGTTGTGTTAACTTATTAGCTGAATTAAATTCAATTTTTTTATTAACTTAAAAATCACACAATGAAGCAATGCGCAACTGTTCGTGTTTTATTTTTGTCAGTATCAAAGATGGCGTTGTGTACGGATTTATATTTTTTGTGATTTTCTTACTTTTCCACTTACTTACGGGAATTGCGTTTCATTTTCTTTGTACGTGTGAGGGAGATTTATTAAAATAATAATATAATAATAATAAAGGTCTTTATTCCAGGATGTGGGGAGGAGAGTGCAATCCCACACATCCCATACAGAGTATAGGTACAGCATGTAATAAAATCATAGATAATTATAAATAAATAAGAGTTAAGATGAAACAGAGTCAAGGCTAAAAAATAATAAAATAGATTAAAAATAAAATAAATAAAAATCGAAGGCAAAGAAAAATAGGAAAGTGACAATAATATAGTAAGATTGAATTTAGAAAGATAAAAAGAAAATAAAAGAAGTAATATTATTAGATAATAATAAGGATTCATAGATCTTTTAATTCTCAATCTTTTACTGAGCTCTTATTGTGGGAGCCAGTGTCTTTCTCCAGTGTTCTTCGATGCTCGAACCTGAAGACAGACGGGATTCTATGATGAGAATATTTCTGGAGTAGTTTATCCTTTCCCTCAGTCCTGCAATCCTGGTCCTTAATAGAGCTTTAAATCCTGGAACTCGTCCATCTGTAAACATTGAGGAGGCACTGCAGTGCCTGGGGAGTCCAAACATCAGACGGTAAGCATTATTATATTGTACACGAAGCCTTTCCATGGTTCTTTTTTTGAAGTTTGCCCAAAGCTCGCATGTGTACAGGGTGGTGCAGAAGGCTAAGAAGAGCGTCCTTTTCACCCGTGGACTGCAGAGTCGAAATCTTCTACTGAGCATGTTGCATTTTATGCTCAGTACACGCCTCTGCCTGTCAATATCTTCGTCATCTGTTAATGAATTGTTGATGATATGTGCTAGATATTTGGTGGATTCTACTGTTTTTAGAAGTTCGCCGTTCAAAAAGGCGGGGGGAATATTTTTTGGGCCTTCCCCGTATTTTATGACCAACAGTGCTGTTTTTTTTGCATTATAGATCATGTTGGTTTCGTGTGCGAATTCTTCACAGATCTTTAGGAGGATTCGCAATCCCCTTATTGAAGGTGCCATCAGGACCATATCATCTGCGTAGCTCATATTGTTGATACATTGACCTCCGATGTGGCAGCCCACTCCAGCATTGTTTAACCTGTGGGTTAGTTCATCCATGTATATGTTAAACAGTATTGGGGACATGCATCCTCCCTGTCTGACCCCGCTTTTCAGGAAATAGGGTTCAGAAAATCCATCTTTCCACTTTACAAGGTTTTCCTGTTGACGGTGCCATATTTCGAGAATTTTTACCACTTTCCAAGGTATACCTCTTTCCTTTAGTTTTTTCCATAATAAGGGGTGGGAAACTCGGTCAAAAGCCTTACTTAGGTCCAGAAAGCATGCAAAAGTTGATGTTTTCTTCTTCCTGTAGTATTCCAACGTCCGTTTAACGCAAAAAATAGCCGAGTCCGTAGAGCACTCTCTCTTGAAGCCCATCTGATTATCGTTCGTTTTCATGTAAGATCCGACTTGATCCAAGAGAACTCGTTCAAATATTCGAGCGATAGCCGTGGCGATGGATATCGGTCTGTAGTTTTCCTGTAAAGTTATGTCTGTCAGTTTGGATTTTATTATAGGTATTATAATTGTTTTTGTCATGTCTTTAGGTAGATAGCCACTCTTTAAGATATCGGTAAATAGTATTGCCATTAGTTCCATAATCGCTGCCCCTGCATATTTGAAGTGTTCGGTGCAGACGTTCCAGATTTCATGTTACTAATGGCCGATTTTATCATGTTAGTTGTAACAATGGGATCGATATCATCATAAGCAGTCAAATGCGTTTCATTTGCGTCGATAGTCGGCGTAGTGGTTGTGTTCTTTAAAAATGTTTGCAATTACTTCCGGATTCGATTCACCGTTTATGTTGCACGAGGTTTTGCAACGCATGTTTAACAGTTTATTAGACTTGTTCCAAAATTTTTTGAAGTCCCGAATTTCTAAGTCCTCTGCTATTTTATCCATCTGAAGTTGAATCAAGTTCTTTTGACATAGTTTGAGTGCTGTTTTAAAGGCAGCACGCTTTGCCCTTCTATCCTCTGCGACAGGTCCATCGCGCGGTCTCCCATTCATTATCCATGTGTGCATCGCTTGTCTGGATTCATTGTATTTATTTGCTACATGTTCGTTCCACCCACATACTTGCTTGTGTTTTTGAATAGTACACTTAGTAAATACAGAGATGGCACTACTTCGTAGAGCTTCTACTATACTCTCGTAGAGGTATTTTATTTTGGCGTGTACAGGGTTACCACCGTCCTCAGGAAATGTGTAATTATTATAATTATTGTATTTTTCCTTTGGCGGGGTGCAGACATGCGTTGACCGTTTGTCCCATTTTCGACTATTGACATTTCGTGTGTAAGAAAGAGGGGCAGCATTATAGCGTATAACCAGAGAAAACCAGAAATATGTCATTTTTAAATCAGTGTTTACACGTATTGACTCTTTTCCACAAAAAATTATAAATTGATTTCGAAAGATTGTTATTTTATCTAGTAAACGTATCTTTTAAATTTTTAGAACAAATGTTAATTTTTTGTATAATAAAGTTATACCATAGGTCGTTGGCAGATTTGTTAAATTTTCAAAAAAGATTTTGTATTATACAACACCCATTTCAAATCATATAATCATGCAGTAAAATAAATCAATACATTATCTGGTAAACGTATGTTACAGAATTTTAATTTTTGTTTAAATAAAATCATTAAAAGATATTTACGTACATGTGTTTCTTGACGAAAATTGGTCCGTTTGTGTATTTATTGGCGCATTTACAGATTAGTTAGTATATTTAATTTTTTTTTACATTTTATTTTGCTCAGACATTATTGAAAAATGATATATACTTATGATCAAAAAATAATAACAAAAAGTACATAATTTTAATAGTTTTATCAACACGCCTATCTGCATTTTTGGATGTAGGTATAAATTAAATCAAAATTTGGAATGAAATAAAATCGATATAGAGTTATAATTTTAAAAAGCTGGTACGGAGAGTAATTAATCTTCCTCATTGGAACCGCCTTGTACGATCGTAAGAACATCTTTCGACGAATTGTGGATTTTCGGCCGTTGGCTGGTTAAACGCTCTTAACAACCAAAGCAAAACAAACAGCGCGTTGACATTTGACGTTTTTGAATTTTTGGAATTCACTCACCACTCAATATTATACTTATCACTTATCACAATATTCCTGCACCTCTTTCAAAATATGAGAATTCGTTCCATACAAAATGTATGAGGAAAATAATTTTCTTCATAATTATTTTTTTCGTGATTTTTTCTGATGTTTTAATAGGTATTCTGTTATTCGGGGCGGAGACAAATCCAACAAACTAAAGATCATAAAAATCAGTCCAGCCGTTCTCAAGTTATAAATGGTGTAACTAACCCGACTTAAACTTAAAAAAAACGCCATTACCTTCTATTAAAATATAATAATGTAATAAAAATATTTAAATATTTTATTTAACAAACTTATATTTTAATAGAATTCAATCACTTTGTGGATTTAGAAAACAAATGAAAAAACTTTTATTTATTTTTTATCAATAACTATTTATAAAATACAAAGTAAAGCAGTTTATTCAAAGTCCTCCTTACTAGAGATTCCCGTTTGGAGGCTGACTGTAGGTCGTTTGTAAAACCACTTAGGCCAACTTTGATTTACTTTTTTCCACTTTATTGGTAATATGCAATGTAAACTTACTGAAGTTTCCTCTATAATAGAGGAAACTTCTAATACTCGTTGTTAGTGCGAAGTTATACGAAGAAAGTACGAGTATATGGTAAGCTGTGTGATATCGTGTTATATAATTTATTAATTTATTAACTGACGGGAGTCAGTGAAACTATGACATCTCCAGTTTCAATAAGTCGAGAAGCTAGAGGAATTGGGGAAACGAAAGAAGAAGGGAAGAAGATTGGTAACTACCTCCCTCTTTAGATTTCAAAAATATTAATTTCACCTTTATGACATCTTCGGGGATGTCGTGTGGACAGTATTTTTGAGAAAAGGAAGAAGTTCTTGAAGAGGCCCATGTCGCGCAAGGGAGGTCATACAAATGCCAGTAAATCATCTCACAGCCTTGTACACAAGTTGCCTGAAAACAAGAACCGGTTGTCGTGCGGAAAATGTCACTTGTAAACAAATGCTTGGGTACTTAATAGTGGTCCCTCACCAGGGTGATATTGAGTCTTCCAGCCTGAAATTGATTTATAATTTTTTTTTCATTAAATTATTGTGTTATTTTGATATTTTATATATACATAAATATATTTTTTTTATATTAGCTCCCCACAGGAGACCCTGAGAAAAATAGTGCCCCTCAAGGCCTATGTCATCTTTGGGGACGCTGTATGGAGGGTCTTTTTAGGAAAGGAAGGGTAAGAAGTTCTGGGAAGGAAAAGGGTATAAGGGGTAGGAATCTAGGGATCAGTGTGACGGACGTATGAATCCAACCCTCCCACTTCCGACAGAGTACGGCTGTAGAAATCAAAGGGACCCCCCCAACCATTCTCTCCAGATCCGGCCTGCCAGGCAGCTGGTGGCCAACGCATCCACCGCCAAGATCCGGACAAACCTCACCCCATGAACCAAGGCACCCCTGCTAAGTCAGCAAACGAAGCGAATCATTGGCAGAGGTGTTCAATAAATAGTTCCGGGGCGGCGGTACCCAAATTGAAATATTTGTCAGGCATTCAACATTCATACAAGATTGCACTTTTACATTTGCCGCTATAATTTAAAAATATTTTTAGTACCGCGTAATTCTTTCCATCGCAGGTATGTATATGAATAAGCTAGTGGAAAAGTTTACATCATTCAGAAATGAAACGTTCCAGACCTTTTTCAGCAACCTTTTCCCCCCATCTTCAAGGTTGCCCAGCCTTACAAACTTACTGTTCTCAAACCCTTTTTCCTAGAGTCCGGGGGGCTGGACTGTGTCTGCGAACTGTTTTTCTAACTGGTACTGAAGTTACGCAATGTTAATAGGTCTCAAGAGGTTAAATAAGTCAATATTTGAACCGATGACACAAGGGGCGTTTTACAAACAATTTACGGTTTATATCTTTTGTTTCATTGTTTGTTATCGATTTTGTCTCGCATTGTCGTAATGTTGCAAACAGAATATATTGTTGGGTTGGACAGGTATTTTTTAGCTGTTGTGTGTTTTGTAAAGAGAATTAATGTTTGAAACAACAAAGCTTTATTTCGTAATCAGATTGTTTGTTTTTCTCTTTCAATGATTATCATGGTGCAGTACTTATATTATAATTTCTCAGTTAACGGTAGAACACGGAAATTTAATTAATTTAATTTATTTTATAACTTCAGATATCCGCATAATTCTGTGGAAGAAATACATGCAATAATTATTTTTCTCAATAATCTTAACCTCTACGTCCCGTCTCAGAAACTTATTTTTTAATGCTTGCCACACTAATCTTTATATATATATAAATCTCGTGTCACGATGTTTGTTAGCGATAAACTTTGTTTATTTATATATATATTTTTTATTTATTTAGTAACTATATTACATTTTTATAAGAATACATATTAGATATATTTATAGTCCTCCTCACTAGGAGATCTTGGGACTAGGTTTTGGATAAGATTTCAGCGACTTCTATGGTTCGACTTCGTGTTTTGGGTAAGATTTTCCAGAATTTTCTACGACGATGTTTTAAATAGGCTGGTAAGTTCTTTTTCCGGTAGTTCCTTAAGCCAAGATTTAATGTCCTCAATGTAGTTATTTTTGGTTTTAATTTGTTTGATACTAAGTGGGAGTTTGTTATATACATTTACTGCTAAAAATTCAGAACTTCTTTGCCTAAAGGTAGAGTTACACTTTGGTATATTTAGTATCTCTGTTTGTTTGGCTCTGGTTTTATGAGTATGTGAGGTGTTTTCCTGTGAATAATTTTATAATTTGGTTTACCAAAATGTTTTTGGCGTAGATTTTTTGTATACTCCGAAACTATTTAACCGATTGTGATAAAATTTGGCTTACTGTGTGCAATTTGGTCCAATTTAAAATATAGGATACTTTTTATCCCGATTATTGACCTCAATATTTTTTACTGCTAATTAAATGTTTGTTATAGGACTTTACTTTGTAACTTCCATAAGTTTCTAACAGATGCCGGTGTGAGTTAATTTATCAACACACTTGGTTATCTAGGTTGGGTAACCATCTATTATATGGCGTTGTGTTTCGATTTCATGACTCAGCAACGCGTGGCCCGGTTTATGTTTATTTATTTATTTAGACGACAATGATGGTCCAGCGGTCAAGATTCGGTGTCATTTATCATCATGTTATTTGTATCATGGCACAGCGGTTAAGATTCTGTTTCATTCATTGTCATGGATGTCATTTCGTATTTTTAATTAATATAAAGTAATATTTAGAGTATATTTGTGGCAAGTTCGAGAGTGGTAGATACTGTATATGTCACTCTGGTGAAATACCATAATTCAGAACCGAAACATTGCTTGAAATGGTTTTAGCCGTATTTGGTGACCATATCTGAAAAGCTAGGTTCTTCGTTGCCATCCTATTTCTCATTTGATATTAAAAAACACATGAATACATTGATAAAACACCGAAAACCCAACAAAATCAAATAAGTATTTATTAAGAGGGAATATCCAGACAAAATCGGAGATATGTCATTTTTAAATCAAATTTTAGACGTATTGACACTTTTCCACAAAAAAATTATAAATTTTGTCTATTAAAGCTATGTTTTAAATTTTGAGAAAATACCTATGTTTATTTTTAGTACAATAAGGTTTTACCGTAGGTCGTTGACAGATTTGTAAAATTTTGTATTATACAACACTCATTTCAAATCATACTTGTATAATCATGCAGTAAAATAAATCAATGTATCTGGGAAAGATATGTTTCAGAAGTCTAATTTTAGTTAAAATAAAATCATTTAAAAAAAGATCCGCGCACGTGTCTTGTGACGAAAATACTTTAGTTTGTCTATTTATTTACGGTCTTACTAACTAATTCATTAAAAAAATTACATTCTTATTGAAAAATTATAAATACTTATGATCAAAAAATAATTACAAAAAGTACATAATTTGAATAGATTTATCATCACGAGTTTCAGCATTTTTGAATGTAGGTATTTATCAAAGCATATTGTGAATGAAATAAAATCGATATTGAGAGGTTATTTCAAAATGCTGGCATGGAGAATAATTAGATAATCTTTCTCATCGGAACCTCCCTGTACACTTGCAAGGGTACGATTGCAAGATCATCGTTCGACGAAATTGAAATTCTCGGCCGCTGGTTAATGGCTCCTAATATTTTGGCCTGTGTTAAACCATTATTTGCGAAATGTTAGGGCCCTTTAGCAGATGCTAATGATTTAATCGGCCACGGCCCCTCCCGGCTTTAAAAAGGCCCATTTTGCTCCTAAATAATGAAGTTAATGTCTGTAAATTAGTGTAAATTGGCCATCGCCTTCCATGTGCTTCTCGCTTGCGGCTGGTTTATAAAACAAACTTTATTTAATTAGAACTTTAAACAATATATCAATTGAAATGGATCCCAGCCGCTTGGAAAGAGTGAAGGCCGCGGGATGATTCCAATGGAATCGGAGTGTGAAATCTGCAAACATTTGTGATATTTTAAACAATCAACATAAATTATTTTTTTAAGTTACACACTTTGTATGTCCGGTAAAGATTAAAACATACATTTTATGGCGTAACCTACATCAGTTTTGAGTTATGAGGGTATTTATAAAACAAAATCACATTAAAAATTATATATGAAACAGACTTTACAAGGTTTTTTGTTAATCTTTAAATATTAATAGTTCTGTCATAGGACACCCCAAGTGGTTGAGGGAGACCTAAGCTACACTTCTCCAGTCGGACTTTTTCGACCAATTGCCGTGCATCGCAGTGGGAGGGAAGGATGCGTCAGTCACTCCTGGACACATTGACCCCCAGATTTCTACCCACCCCTAATACCCTTTTCCTTCCCAGAACTTCCTCTCCTTCCTTTCCCTAAAATGACCTTCCACTTAGAATCCCCAAGATGAACTTGGAAAAGGCAAATACGTTAGGATTAATCAAATGAGAGAGGAGCTAAATTGGATTCCAATAAAAAAAGACTACTATTTATTGTGTTAATTTTTGTGCATAAAATTATAAAAAAACCAAATGCTAAAATACAAGGATGAAATCGTTTTTAATAGAGATGTACATAATTACGAAACAAAAAATATAAACAGAGTTCGATTGCCACAAATGAAGAAATCAAAATCACAGAACTGCCTAATGTATGGAGGACTAAAGATGTATGATGAAATGCCTGAAAGTATGAAGAATAAAGAAAGAATGAATGTATTTAAAAAGAAATGTATGCTTACTGTAAAAATATTTAAATTTATCAAATGAAATGTTACATTGTGCTTATTAGTTTATATTCATATCAACTCAATAAATAATAATAAAAAAATAAAAAAGATATCAACTCAAAAAGGCCCTAAGGGAATATTTTTCCTCAGAGTGGAAAAATATTCCCTTGGATACGTGGAGCTTTTGCAAAAAAAGTTCTGTGAACAGTAAACTTCACGTAATGTTGATTACTTCGGCATGAAAGCTCGCTACCGCCGCTAACGCTCATGCGCTCTGGCGGAATAAAAGGGTACTACTAAACACGGCTACCATCTTGACATGATTGGCGGGACACGGAGCACACAAACCAATTTACAGACAGACGAAATGCTAAAAGGGTCGATTAGAATAAATGCCAGAAGACAAATCCATAACGAAGATTGACACCACCGAAGAGATCAACCGATAGAAACGTGTTGTCCGTGTGTCCGACTCCGAAGATGTTTTGCTTACATGATGCTTTATTTTTCTGATGAAATTGAAAAAAAAAATTAAAATAGGATCGTAATTATATCTTAATCATATAATCAATTTCATTGACCTATACGGGGCCTAGGAGCCGAAAGGACTTATATAAATTGGCTAGGTACATACATTTTCTTTAAAATCGGAAAAGATCCAATACCTTCTCAAACAAGGTCAGGACACATAATCAAGTTGGCGAGCTATTTGAAAATAGATCTAATAAAAAGACACAATTATGTTCTTTCATAATTACGATAATTTATTATTATACCTAAAGCAGGATCTCACGCCAATAGCAGGCTAACTTAATTTGGCCAAATTGGTTGAGGTGGTTTTGACATCACACTCCTTGGGTTTATTTGTTCATGGGTTGCTACCTACATACCTCTCCTTTCATACTAAATGGAAACTGGGAACACAGAAATATATTTTTCCCTCCACTGATATTACCTTAAGTAACCGAAAGCCGACCTTGCAAATTCATATTCTTTCTTTTTAAAGCGAATGGTTTTCTCCGATCATGTAAACATATTAAACATGATATTACAGGAAACATGATAAAATGTCGACGGGAGCGTTGTTTTGTTTTGCTTCGCAGTTAACTAAACAAAAAGTTCGGAAAACGTCACTGACACTGAAACGACAGCAACAATGATATGGATGTTCCGGAATGTTCCTTGAAAACACAATATTATAATGTGTACTCAGATACTCAGATTTACCTAGATATTGCGTTGTTGAAAATACAATATAATGTGTACTATGTGTACCTAGATATTGCGTTCCTTGAAAATACAATGTAATGTGTACTAGGTTTACCTAGAATCTATATATTGCGTTCCTTGAAAATACAATATACTGTGTATTAGATATTGTATTGCTTTGTATATTGGTATTGTAGGATTTCCTTCGCTTTACAACTGAATGCAGTGCTGTAGTTGCGAGCTTTTGTGCTGCATGTTTCATTCTTTCTCTTGTCTGAATTTAGAGTTCTTTCAGCATCATAACTTGTTTCATCCTTTACCTGGACCTTATTAAATATGAGATAAAGAAAGCATGCTCCATATGCGACTCCTACAAAAGTATCATATTGTGTGATAAATAAGGTTTCAAAGTCGGCACAGTGGAAATTTTTTGATTTTAATATTTTTCGTTAAAATGTACTCAGTTCTTTTTATTTTGAATACCAATCAATGTTTATAATGTGAGACTGATTGTGGCAGATCCTTTGACCTCTCCAGCAAAGATCTCTTGACTCATTGCCTTTCACCGCAGAGAGAGGGATGGACTCTACGCCCGTCACTCCTGGACACACTAACCCAGAAATCCCTAACCATACCCACCCCTCATAACTTTTTTTATCCCAGATATTTCTCTCCTCATTATCCTTTTTTAAATTTTTTTTTATTCATTTTGTTTGTTACAGGTTTGTTTTACATGGTTTTTCGACTACCAAGCTAGGCAAATGCCCGTATAATGGTAGTCTCAACACGCAAGAGACTGTCAATACAACATCTTCAAATATGATACAGACCCCTTGGGAAATTAATCTGTTAAAATAAATTTCGTGAGCCCTTATGTCAGATTAAAAGAAGTGTTGAAGTTTGAGTTATATTTAGAGCTCGTAGTTTTATGGCGACAATCCGAATTATTATAATTGATGAGAATTCCGTGAAAATTGATTGCTCACGTCTAAAGTTGAACACTCAAACATGTTTCACAAACGGCAAAAAATACTCTAAAAGACAAACTAATTAATTTCACCACACATCAGTCAAAGCTGAAACAACCCAACCTAAATAGGTAGGTAAATGTAAATAATGTAAACATTTGCGATAAAGTATGACGTTCAAGTACTTAAATAAGAAAGGTTCAAGGTTATTAGATTTACGTCTGGAGTCATCAACGTCAGCAGTTGTTATAAATATATAAAAAATGGCTGTTGTTTTCGTTTTGACTGGGAAATGACGCTCATCTGATTATCTGCGCAATATTTCCAAGGAGGCTCGGGCCAATCGGAAGCGGAAATGATTAGATATTGGGTGGGAAGGGGGAGGAGGGAAGGGGGGGTGTAGCGACAACAGCTGGTGGCGAGGAAGTGGGTGATGGGGTGCTTCCGTAATCTGCTTTACCGGGGCTTGGTGCTAAAGTTCATTGTAGATTATCGTTTATTTTACTTTCATGGCATTTTCAGCACTTAGGCGTTTATTTTTTAAATAGCTGTTGT
Organism: Limnephilus lunatus; assembly: GCA_917563855.2. NCBI lineage: Eukaryota > Metazoa > Arthropoda > Insecta > Trichoptera > Limnephilidae > Limnephilus > Limnephilus lunatus. The sequence goes on along the minus strand of OU830597.1, from coordinate 62,067,780 downwards.
GTAAGGATGAATAAAAGGGTAAATGAGAACGGGCTTTTCAAATGACAATGATATTATTTATTAGACCGGTTGGTCCGGCTGTAGTATTACAAGTGACCAGTGACAGAATCTGAGTACCTGCAGGTACACCAGTCATTACAATCATCGATTTTATAATGACGCAGAGATATTGCAGACAGATTTTAATGGAAATATATATAGGGTGGGCCATAAACATCTGCACATTTGAAATAATCATGAAAAAAATATACAGATTGTATGTAAATAACGATTATTGATAAGAACAGAAATATCCTAGAAAATCGTTTTATAAAAATAATTTTATCAAAATGGCCGATATCTCGCTGATGGAATTCCTCAAAGCAGGCCCTTGGATTTTCGAAAAGTTTTCGATACAAATTTGGTGGATGTTGACCATTTCTTGATGGATTTTCTCCTTTAATTGGAGTAAAGTCGCTGATTTATTTACGTAGAATTGACTTGTAAGATAAAATATATATACACACACATATATTCCATAAAAAAAGTCAGCTGGGGTTAAATCCGAGCTGCGGGGAGACAATGGAATATCTCCTCTGCGCGAGATCAGTTTGTCGGGGAAAATTTCTTTAATGAATTTCTTTTACTCCATGGCCGCCCTGCTTGTTTTTCTGCCGGTTTCTTCGAAATTTTTAAACCATAATTTAATTATATTAACACTTGCGCATTGATTGGCACTCTGTAATTGGTGATAAAACTGATTTTGTAAAACAGAACAGAATCATTGATGAACAGAAAAGAACAAAATCGTTGTTTTTGTAAAAATATTTTACCCAGAAAGCGCGTTGCTCTCCGCATAAGTGACCCCGCTTTCCTCCCCTGTTAGGAATCGCCGCTAGCACGACTACAAAAGTGCATACTTTTGTGGCCCACCTTATATAACTTTATAGAACCATATTATGCAACCAGCTAGGGCATAATACTTTATTGCATAAGGTTCTAATTACATTTCCCGAATGCGATTCCAAACTAGGGCCACGACTATTTACATATTTTCCATTAATTTATGTTAAACTAAAATATTTAACACAAAATTGAACCTGAAAATAAAATAAAATGTTAATAGATTATGAAAATTCAGAACCTCAGAACATTGTAAGGCGAAATTAGAACCCTATACAACCAAAGTGACGAACTATAAGGCGCCTCATAATAACGATCAACTCTCAGATACAAACAAAATAGAGAGTGTAAGTGATGTTAGAACCTTGTAAAATAAATGGATCTTGATTTTAGAATTTCTTCATACAAGTATCTACGAAAATACAATACAGATGGAAATAAAAATTGTTTTAGTTATAGAAATGAGCAAAAGAAATGCTTTGGCATCCAAAGGTCATTTTTGAAAAAAGATGTTAGTTAGAACCATGACCAAATGAAGTGACGATTTCTAAACACTTATTTTGATTGGAATGATATATGGGTTGAATACAGGATATATGTACAATAGACACAAAAAAGCTTTTTTTTTATTGTCTGAAATTTTAAAATCATCATATGAAAATATATATATATATATATATATATATTTCTGGAAAACTAAAAACCTCGTATAACTTAGAATTTCTATAAAATTAGAAAATATTTCTTGTTATGATTGTGAAAAACCTGAAAATCATCAACAAAACTTGTAATTTTCGTAACAATTGTTCAAAATAGAAATTTGAAAATCGACTGACAAAACTGAACTGTCTTTTTCTTTAAAAAAAAATCGAGTGCAGTTCACATGCGGTGAAAGTGAAACCTTCATCACACAACTCAACCAATAGGAGCCTTGAAAAGTCAGCTCATAATCAAAGCGGCCAATGCGGTTCGTTCTATCTCATTCTCTCGAAGGCTAAATCCTATAGATGTGTGTCTCTTTCAGTGTCGTTTCCGTTTCATCGAGTTTCAAATTATTACGGTGCTAAAGAAGTTTCACTTCAAAACTAAAAATACCATTATTCGTTATAGATTAGGGCAAGCGAAGTATTTCTTTAATCAGTTTTCTTTATCCATCTTTCTCAGCAAATATTTAGAGTTTAGCTTTACGTAACAACGCCTAACGAGTTACGGAAGCATATTTCAGCCAGATTGTATAAAAGAGGCGTCGGAATGAAATCCTTTGTTGTTTTCAGGCCGCAAAGGAACGGTCCGTCAAAATATTGTAGACAAAAATGGAGGGCGCTGCGATCGTTTAAATGGCAACAAAAAGGCGGTTTAAATGGAAATGAATGTATCTTCACTAATAATAATAATAAATATTTTTGTGAAAAATCCTCTACAGAGCGCTGTAAAAACTTAAAATATATAGTCCAAGTGAATATTTTTTATATCAACCTCCAGCAGTGTTCAGAAATCAGTGGTAATTTCTGAAAGGAGATAATTTTTCATTATGTTCTAAAGAATTTTCATTTTCGAATTCGTTATTTTTATCACTTAGCGGGATAATCGCACGGAAAACTTTTTTGGTTAATTTAAAATATAATCTACCTATTAAAAAAAAAGCCATTAATCATATGTTAAATAAAAAAATAAAATGTGGATTCATCCAAGTAAGTTTTTAGTATAAAAATAGTCATTTTTCCAGTCCAAGTTCATTTTTCTGATTGGGAAGTCAGACATAACCTCACATTTGAAACTAATAATACGAATAATAATAATATTTGGATGACTTGTATAGCACCGTTTTTGTGAAAAATCACCTGAAGGGCGCTGTACAAATTTATAATACGTTTATACAATTTTACTTCTAACTATACACTGGACAAACCACTACAACAACTTATGTCTAAATATTTTGCATCCACACCGGTTCATCGATCACCGATACAAACTATATGTGCAATGATTTGACCAATGAACGCGACGCTGCTGTAAAAATGTACTGTACAATATATACAGGACCATACTTACCTGGAAGGTCACTAGAGATTAACACTGTTATTGTTTATTTAGAGAAATTAAGGCACAGTTCGCATGCAGAGGAAACTAATTTGACTATTCCAAAATCGTAATCGTAAGGTGAGACATAACCACGTTTATCGGGGGTTTGCCCGAGGCTCACATTTAAATTTATTTCGGCGAATTCGTAATTGAATTATCATTTTTATTTCCATGCCTCACAAGGGATGCGAGTTATTTATATTTTAGATTAATAAAAACAGTACGTTGCCATCATTTTTTTAACGTACAACGCCTTTAAAAAATTGTAATACGTTGTACAACTAAAGTTAGCGGTGAGCACCAGATTTTATTTTTCTAGACGATGAATTAATAACTTCGGAGGTATTCATTTAGAAACGTCTTAAATATTGGTAACTTCTTCAGAATTAATTAAAATGAACCCAGCGGAAAGGTCGAATCTCCAGGCCTGCTAGGGTGAATTCGACCGTACGCCCGCCCGTTCAATACGCCGTGCCGCGGGCGCATATTTGTTTACACGCTTTTTTCACTTACGTCGTTAAGATTTCCACATTATTTTTTCTTCTTCTTCTTTTCTTTGATAGGGGTAATTCGACAGTAGGTCCGTCCAATAAACGGTTCGCGAGTCGCAATTTGTATACACTACTTTTTTTACTTACGTCGCGTCGTTAAGATTCTGAATATATTTTAGGGTATAGTGTCGTCGTAAGTAATGAAATTTTTTTGTTCAGTTTTATCACATTTTAATTGACAGACTGTATGGAGAAGGGCTGCAAGATTATTTTAGTTGAGGGGCTGCAACATTACGGAGGGAACAATGGAGCTTAGATTTTCGTTTAGATATGCCGTGAACCAACAGTGAACATTTTACAATAACAATGCTTTCAAAAAGGAGGCTTCGAGGTTTTCTTTGAGCGGTATTTCAGAAGAAAAATGTTAATATTTTGATAGCTTTGTTACTAGTGTATTTTTCGATTTTCCATAAGTTCTTACGGAAGTGATAGTGCTTATCAAAATAATAAAGATTTTCGTTGTTAAGTTTTTGAAATAAACAAGCTACATAGAATGACCCTAATTTTCTAATTATGTGATAACTGACAAGAGCCGGTCGGCAGGAATAAAATGGCCCCAGGCAATAAGGCCATCCAAAATACTTCCAAGTTAAATGGTTGAAATGTATTTCAGATGGTTACTAAGCATAGCTATAGCCTAAATCCATTAAAATCACTTTGGTATAATATCACTTATTGGAACGGTATGCAAATCTTACTAATATTATAAACGCGAAAGTTACTCTTTCCACACAAAACAAATGAATGGATTTTATTGAAACTTTACAATAATATATGTAGCTCATACATCAGAATAACATATAGGCTATATATAATGGTAAGCTCTGGCATTATGAAATTTGTATAAATGAAAATGTGTGTATTTCATATATTTGTGTAGTAGGGAGGAAAGGCAGGGGGATTGGGAACGGGGGAGGTGGGGTTCGCGGAGAGGGAAGAGACGAGGGAGGGGGGAAGGCAGGAAAGGTGGAATGGAACGGGGACGCACGGGAAAGGACATGCAGGGAGAATCAATTTATTTCTTTGAATGGCAATGCAACGCATGCCGGGGACCAGCTAGTGTAAATATATGTATATTATTTTTTAAACTCTGCCTGTGACACGACATATTATAGAAATAATGCTTTATATAACTGACCCATTGTTAATTGTTATCTTTATGACCAAAAATTTGTGTACATTTTTACTGTTTTTTGTTTGTACCTATGTATGAACTCTATAGTAGGAGAAAAAAGAAGAAAATAAATTGAATTACGGAATGGCAAGTGAAAAAGTTACAGTTGGTATTAAAAGAAAGAAAATTGTAGCACAAACCTCAGCGCACTTAACACGTGTGGATTGTGGAACGGCACGTGTTGTTTGTCCGAGGTCGTCTTGTGTTCTTTTACTAAGAAAGCACCAACCATTATCCGTAATGCAAGCGTGTTATTCCTCTCTAATATAATATCTCTCTTCTTTGTTTATTATGCTTCGCCGTAAACACACAAGGCAAAGGCGGATGCCTTTAGCAGAAAATTCCGAAACAAAGTTTATGTCTTCAAAAAGAAAATATCCAGTGGAGAAATAATATCGTGGCAAGCCTAACTACTGAGGAGATAGTGCAGTTGCTGAATTACTTACATACACACGGATAGTTCAATTATCCAATTCTTTATATTTTTGTAAAATACTTACGGATTGATTAAAATTAATCCTTTTCAAAAGCATAGAAATTAAGATCTGCAGGCTTCAGTGGCCATTGAACGACTAACGTCCAGATAAAGTTTTATCAAAAATATTCCAGACTTTCTGAATCAGGGCACGTAATATCTTATTTTTCTATTGTTAGAATAAAAGATACTCTCAGTTTTGCCCCGGTGAAAGACCACCATTCAGAATCGAAACGTTGTTTAAAATGCCTTCACACGTGTTTCGCGACCAGATTTGAATAGCCTGCCTTTTCCACTTTTTTTGTTCCCTTCCGATTCTCTTCAGCCACACAATATACCCTAATCGGGGATCCCATAGTCCGGATAGGGAAAACAGTTAGGACACTGGTGCGATATAATAATAAAAAAATAATGTCTTAAAAACCATTGTTTATCTCGATTGACCCTACTCACAATGTCGGATGAGCGAATTGGTAACTTTGCACTAGAGCATTGGTCGGCAGACCGGGGCGTTTGCGCTTCTTCTTATATTCAATCAGCATCAATGTTGCAGATTCAGCTCATATTGCAGTTACTGGCTTTACCGCTAGATCCATTGAATGAGTCACTCGGAACATGAGAATAAGTTTCCCTCGAAATGTGAGGATTATACAAATTCATTCACAACACAAGACAGGGTATAAAATTCATAACACAAGAGTGATTCTGCGTAAGAGTCCACAAGCTTAAATTATTGTTACAGGTGGAACAAGCAAATGGATTTGTGTGCGAAATTTATTTTTTATTTTTTTATTTTTTTATTATTTATTGAGTTAGTTTATACTACATGAGTATAAACTAATAAGCACAATGTAACATTTCATTTGATAAATTTAAATATTTTTACAGTAAGCATAACATTTCTTTTTAAATACATTCATTCTTTCTTCATTCTTCATACTTTCAGGCATTTCATCATACATCTTTAGTCCTCTGTACATTAGGCAGTTCTGTGATTTTGATTTCTTCATTTGTGGCAATCGAACTCTGTTTATATTTCTTGTTTCATAATTATGTACGTCTCTATTAAAAACAATTTCATCCTTAAAGTATTTTGGCATTTGGTTTTTCATAATTTTATGCACAAAAATTAATACATTAAATAGTAGTCTTTTTTTTATTGGAATCCAATTAAGCTCCTCTCTCATTTTATTAATCCTTGCGTATTTGCCTTTTCCCAGTATACATCTCATAGCTCTGTTCTGTATAACTTCTATTTTGTTTAAATTTCCTTCATTGGCCAAATATAACATTGTAGAGCAGTAATCCAAATGTGGAGCAACAATAGTTTTATAAATGAGCTCCGTAGTGTTTCTATTTAATTTATGTCTTAGTCTTCTAAGAAAATTTACCTTTTTTGACACCTTTTTAAGCACATATTCAAAGTTTGCTGTGAAAGTCAGTTTTGAATCGAATATTACACCCAGGTATTTGATTTCATTTACTTTTCCAATTTTTTCACCATTAATTGTCAAATTTAACCCTGTGTTACGTTTTTTATTGCCTATTTCCATTTATTTTGTTTTGTTTACGTTCAGTTTCAATTTGTTTAATATCAGCCATTTTGATATATTTTGTAGGTCTTCGTTTATTTTGTTAATTGCATCTATGTAATCTTCACACGAAATATAGATTAAGGTATCGTCTGCAAATAGTCTAATTTTGCAATGTTTAATAGTTTTAATAATATCATTTATGTAAATTATAAATAGAATCGGACCTAGTACCGACCCTTGCGGAACACCAAGGTTGTTTTCTATCGGTTCTGATTCTGAGCTTTCAACTTTCGTTACCTGTTTTCTTTCCTGGAGATATTCTTTGAATAGATTCAGAGCTACGTCAGAAAGACCTATGTCTTCTAGTTTTTCCAAAAGTATTTTCCTTTCTATCGTTTCAAATGCTCTTTTGAAATCTAAGAATGCTGCAATGGTGATTTTTTTTTATCTGTTTCTTTCTTCCATGTATCAATCACTATATTTATCGCCGCTTCGCAAGAGTTGTTGTTCCGGAATCCTGATTGCTCGTCACATAATATATTATGTTTTTCCAAATACTCAACGAGTTGTTTTTTATTACAATTTCTAGTAACTGTTCGTATTTTGGTAACATATTTATTGGTCTAAATTCTTCACATTTTCTGGTATTAACAACTTTCGGAATCGGGATCACAGTAGAAGTTTTCCATGTGTTTGGAAATTTTCCAGTTCTTAATGATTCATTTATTATATCCAGTAAATGATGTCCTATCGCTGGCATTGCATCTCTCAAAACTTTAAAACTTATTCCATCTGGACTCTCTTTTGATTTGGTGCTGTTAAGAATCTGTAAAAGATATGTTTCATCAATCTCTTTAAACACAAGTTTTTCTCGGTTTAGCCGAACATTTCTCACGTAGTTGTCTTTCTTCAGTATTGGTATACTCTGATGCAATTCTATTATGCTGTTTACGAAATATTTGTTGAAACAGTTCTGTATGGTACCCTGTATCTGATGAGGAAATTCAATGTCGTACTTCATCCCTTTATCTTCGGTTTGCAGTAATCCTTTTATGGTTTTCCACATTTTTTTAGTGTCTCCTTTTTCAGAGATAATTTTGTTTTTGAAGTAATCGTTCTTACAAATTTTCAATTTTTTTGTGTATTTATTTCTCATATTTTTGAATGCTTTCCAGTCTTGAGAGTTTCTTGAGATTTTCGCAATTTTGTACAATCTATCTCTTTCATTTTGTATTGTTTGTAGTTCTATATTATACCATTTATTTGTTCCTGTTATTTTAGTAGTTTGGATTGGTGTTAACTTATCAATTACTTCTTGTAGGTTATTTATTAATGATTTAGACTTTTCGTTGTATTCCATTTGATGAAGTTCATCCATATCACCCAGAAGTTCAATTAATCTTTCACTGCTATATTTTTTATAGTTTCTGTATGTTATTATTTTGCTGGTTTTCGTCTTATTTCTTTTTATGTTATCTGTAATGTGGCAAATTTGTGTGCGAGTCCCCAGCATTTATTTACAGCACTTAGAAACTCAAATGGTTTACCTTCTTACAGCACTACGATCAGCAATTAGAATTCAGATCCACTCGGAACATGAGAATTGTTCGTTTTGAAATGCACGAGCAGATGAATCCACATCTGGAAATTCATCGTGGCATTTCGAACACAAAACTTGTTCTAACTTAACAGTGAAAATGTATGCGAGTCTCCAGCTTTAATTAAACTGCACTCAGAACATGAAAACGGTTTTTATCCGATTTTTGCAGCACATGGTCTGCAACTAGAATTTTATTACTACACTTGGAACACGAGAATGAAATGTGTCAGTAGATGAATTTGCAAAGAGAATTGTATATTACATTATGAACATGAGACTGGTTTTAACTTGACAAAATCTATATTCGAGTCCACAAAATTCCACCAACAAAAATATCATTGTTCTCAGAACACGTGAATGGTTTGGTACTAATTTTGCAGTGTATAGTCTGCAACTTGAATTTTCCAATTACGCCCGGAATGTGAAGATTTTGTTTCATATCGGTTTAACCATTTAATTGGGCAGAAGTTTGGCAATATGGTGAAAATGTAGGTAAAATAAAGCACATCACAATTATTGTTTCCCATATTTAAATTAGCATAATATGGTTTTTTTGCCATTGATAAGCGAAGAGCCTTTTCCATTATAAAAATATATTCATTCCGTGGTCAAATTTTTATTTTCATTACAAAATTTTTCACGTAAATTCTCAATCCACCCCTCTCCCCCATTAAATAGCTCTCGGACGCATTTTTTTAATCATGTTTCCTAGACAAGTTGGCTCTTCTCACTTGAAAATCTGCCGACCCCTACACTAGATATATTTTATATTGGCGTAAAATGCCTTTCCAATGCAAAAAAGAAAAATAAACATTTTTGGTAAGAGATTTATAATTTTTTTTTTTTTTTTTTTTTTTTTTTTTTTTTTTTTTTTTTTTTTTTTATTGTTATCAAGTTTAATTTGTAGAACTCCATTTTAATTTTTTATTTATTTTATATATTCAATAATTTTATTATTAAATTAATAAAAACAGTTTATTTATAAACAAGTTCTGCTGGTAATTATTATTACGCGTGACAGCTGTTTCGCCTTCTGAGGGCATTATCAAACTGTGGTCATGCCACATACAGACAATCTATTTATAGTATTTTTGGATAGGTTTGTACTATGACTCATTTCTAATTTCTGATTAAAAATGACTGAAATTATTAATGGTTATTATTTTCTCAATTACTGTTATTTCCCACTTTGTGAGAATGTCGTTAAGCAAACTAATTGTGAGTCATTCGCAAATGCTGACTCATGGTTTTCTTTTCCAGCACAATTAGTTATTTAAAAATTGGTTTTGAATACATCTAAAAGCGGAGAGTGTATTATATTTTTTTGTTCATTTATTAAAATAGCTTTAGGATTATTATTATGTTTGTTAATTTCCAGCTGCTCTAAAAGATTAAGTTTACGTCCTTTATTTTGAATGTGTAAAGGAGTTGGCTTATTATCATCGCTAAGCGAGTGATTCTCATCTAGGAGATGTTTGGCAAATTGTGATTGTAATTTATTATTATTTTTAAATGATCGCATGTGTTCTTTGAATCTAATATTAAAGGACCGGCCAGTTTGCCCAACATAAACAGCGTTACATTCATCACACTGGAGTTTGTAAATGCCGCTATTTTTAAGTTTGGGTGTTTTACTTTTTGAATTTTTGAGAGATGATCCCAAATTATTATTAGTGCGGAAGGCAATGTCTAATCCACAATTTTTGAGAATTTTAGCAATTTTATTAGATGTAGTAATAAATTCGTAGATATTAAACTTTTATCATGTAGAGACGAAAGTTTGAAAAGCTTCAATTCATTATAAGTTACCGATTTCCAAAAACGACACTGTTCGCTGGGACAGCCGATCTATCAATTAGATTCCGATTTTCCTGTCTAAATGTATGATTTATTATATTTAATCATGATTTTACTGATACCGAATGATGTTTCCATCAATATTTCCCTCTCCCTTCTCCACGTTCACTTTTCAATGCATTGTGAAAGCGACACAAAAAGTTCCTTTATTTTTCTAAAACAGAAAGATTCGCGAATTCTTGAATTTCATATTTATCTAAAAAAAAACAGATATATAACCCTATATATATATAAAAAGAAATCATTATTCCCAGGAAAAGGTTGAAACTTTTAATTTTTTTTAATATTTGTTGGCCAGTGTTTTCGGTTAGTTGTTTAACTTCTAATACTACTTCCCTAAGTACGCGAACTCCGAGTACTAACTTGATAGAAGTCGATCTTGAGAGCGAGATAATCTTATTTCTTGCCGTCGGCCTTTTAGTCAGAGTTCAAGTTAAGAGTTTTAAATGAAAGCGTGTGCTTGAATGATGGTCAAACAAAACCAATCTTGTTCTTGACTTGGAGCATCTCTTTCCCGAACCAGATAGAGTGCCCACTGTAGTTTGCTCGTTTAACGACCGTAGAAGTGGATGATTAATATATTATGACTCGAAAAAGGGAGATTTTACGCAAAGGAAGGTTCTAAGTAATATTATGTACGTCTATATATTTTGTAAGTAATACAAAATATAAGTAGATATCTAAACATACCCAAATTATAATATCCTGACAATATTTCAATTCTTCCTACTGCGGCATCAGTACACCCGGAAAATATTGGTTGTGAAATGATGGACTTAGCTAGCAACTTAACTTAAATCCGGAATGCTTTGGAACCCTTCACCAAGTGGTCCAAAGCGTTTGATTACCAATGGTAATAGTTAACCTAATAAAAAATCTAAAGATTGAAATATTCAAAAAAAAAGAAAATATACAGATTTAGGAAATGATATTAAAAGAATTTGGCATTCTCAGAATATAAAAATATTACCATTTGTTATTTCGGCTACTGGCATTATACCTAGCTCTCTCATTCGAAATTTAGGCTTGTTAATCCTTGACTCCCCAGATTGTACGTTCTGTGGTCTAGATGTGGGCACTTTAGATCACATATTTTTTGGTTGTCCCTCTCTAAATAAATATCCTCTCTTCTATCAAGCGTTATCTAAAATTGCCTCCCCTCCATTCAACATTTCATCTCTTCTAAGTCTGAACTCGACTCCAATCTTCCATATAATTCTGAAATTTGTACATTTAAATAAAATTAATATATAAATTCATCTATCCCTTTCTCTGTAATTTTAAATGATGGCCTAGAACACCCTTGAAGGGTGAAAGCCAGAAATAATTGAAAAAAAAAAAAGATTTGTCAAAGAATTTATATATAAAAATGAGTCATTTTGAATACATGAAAGATCACGAATGATTTTTTAAATATTTATATTGAGGGATCAGTAGGATTTATCGGTTCAGTTAGGATTTCATCACAGCCGAACTCTCTGATATGAAAATATCTGGAGTCGGTGAATTATTTTCCCATTATGTTTCTGGTGGATTGACGTATTGTTCTTGTATTGTTTTGTATTTATTATACTTATATAGTGCACTTACATTGCGTGAATTTACTAGATAATAATTTGTGGAAAAGTGTATGGGAGGGTTTAGTCTTTCATTTGGGAAAGATTTAACCCGGAAATAAAATCTGGATCACCGTAAAAAAGTTGTATTTTACTTTACTTTCTTTCTATTCATTAAGCAGCATTACTTAGTATCAATGGCTACCTTACGGCGAATTTACAAGGGCGACCGAACACTAACTGAATCAATTGCAATCGTTTATGTATAAATATGTACTTTTATACCGTTTGATCTTTATAACCTGCAAATACGTATGTAAATGAGTTCAATTATGATTCAACAATGATGATCTCAGTTATAAGTTAGATGGAATTAATGTAGTACCTATTTATGGAAAAAACTTGCTTTACCATTTACCAGGCATTTCTTGTTTTTTTTTTCACTAAATGCTCTACACATATAAAACACGAAATTAAAGTTATGTGGCGTCTTGTCTTCTAATTACTTAATATAAACGTCGATTTTTATCGAAATAATTAGTATTACAGAACTTATTATCGAAAATGAAGATATTTCATGATTTCAGAGCTCACTGTTCGTCAACTTTTGCTCCTTCAGACAAACAATATAGGTTTTCTGCTATATTTGTATGACAATACATTTAAGCTTAAGAGTTGAACTTGGGAGTTAATTTTGAAGACGAAAAATTCGCCAGGGATTGCGTAAGATCAATAATTTGAAAACGTTTATTGGCATTTCGTGATAAGATTTTTTCCACTCTCAATAAGGCTTTCAAATGGTATTGCACAATGGAACAGGTATACGTATATTAGGAATTGGTGTGACGTCACCCACGTAAAACTGATGACGTCATCCACGTAACATCGTCATTGGTGTAACTGTTCACTTCATAATTTCATATTTTTTCGTTGAGGAGGGTTTTGTTAAGAAGGCTTTACAGCTCATAAAAGAGTACTAAATTCTCCAGTCTTTCAAAATAAATATATATGTATTCGTATAACTTCGTACCGCTTCAGAATCAATAACTGTCGTGTTAACTTATTAGCCGATTTAAATTAAGTTTTTTTACACAATAAAGCAATTATCGATGCGCAACTGTCCGTGTTTTGTTTTTATCAGTATCAGTCAGATTTATATTTTTTGTGATTTTATTACTTTTCCACTTACTTATGGGAATTGCGTTTCATTTTATTTATACGTGTGAGGGAGATTTATTATAATTATTGTATTTTTACTTTGGAGGGGTGCAGACGTACGTTCACCGTTTGTCTCATTTTCGACTGTTGAGATTTAGTGTGTTAGAAAGAGGGGCAGCCATCACATTGACATTTTTGACGTTTTTTAATTTTTGGAATTCACTCACTATTCAATATTATATTTATCAGAAAATTGCTGCAGCTCTTTCAAAAGATGAGAATTCGTTCCATACAAAATGTATGATAAAAAGAATTTTCTGAATATTTTTTTATTTCGTGATTTTTTCCGATGTTTTCATAGCTATTCTGCTATTCAGGGTGGAGACAAATCCAACAAATAAAATATCATTAAAATCGGTAAAGTCGTTCTTGAGTTATAAATGGTGTAACTAACCCGACTTTGTTTAATATATTAAGATATCCAGTGTCTTAAATATAATGTCCTCTGCGTGGAAGGTCGTATCTTCTCCAAGCGTAAACGTAGAAGTAACCTGCCAGGTAAGTAAGTATGTTTTCTGAATCTGTTCGTAAATAATAAAATTAGATAGAGCCTAGCTCACAATAAATTATACAGCGCCCTTGAGGTGATTTTCACAAAAAACGTAGCTATACAAAATATCCAATTATTATTATTATTATTTAAAACTAATACCTAAATGTAACAATATCAGTAGTAATGGAGGATTAAAATAGCAAACGTAAATCATGCAATTTGCGGTGTTTTTAAAATAGCTGGCTTAATGAACAGAGATGAACTAATGAATATCTTAATTGAATCATACACCAGCACAGACTTAAATAATTCATCTAAGGCGCGATCAATTTTTTTCGATCGAGCTTGGAGAAACGAAAGTAGTAAATATCACTAAAGACCTCATTAACTAATTAACTGCCATATAGTCAAAAAAGTACTTGCGAAGCGCCAATGTATATTAAAGTTAGTATTTAAATTTTTAATTTTTACGTAGTCATTTGACATTTACGAATAACGATAGACACTAATAGATAGTTTAGGTTCATCGATTTCTTATTTATTCCCTGTTCATTTATTTATTTATTTGCAAAAACAGCATAAAACCAATACATTGCAAGAGCGGTAAGAAAAGAAACTTAATAAATACATTTACAGTTAAAGTAATACATTTAATATCTATCAACGTGCGACCGTGCTCGGGAAAGCGGTTTAAAATCGTCGGTATTTACGCCTATCGATCCGATAAAGAAAAGTTGTCGATTTCACGATGCTAGACCCCCTGGAATGGATACACTTCGGCAGATAAAAAAAGCTTTTATTATTAATCCCCTTTTACGTTTTATGTTATTTCTCTATTCTTGTTATATTGTAATTGCTAAACGGCTAAAACAAAATAGCGGCACAAAACGATAATAAATAGGTTCAGCTAGGTTGAGTTAGATTTGTTCAGTTATTTTTGTTCACTTTTCCTTAAACTTTTGTCATGGTACCAGTTGTAACTAGAAATATTAATTTCCATTTTAAATTGAAGCAATCTTGATGTTGAATCATTCTGTATAAAAACATAAATGGTTGCTACTGGTAAAATAAGTTAATAGTCGAGGTGTTTACAGTTCTTGGGATTTATTGTTCTCTTTAAGAAATACTAAAATACCAAGCAATCACATTTTACCGACGGAAATAAGTCCTCATTTACGATAATGCAACATACAATGGTCGTGACAAATCCACGGGAAAGCTTTTATCCGTTGAAGGTCAAAGGTTAGGTTATTGTATGTATTTGATTAAAGTTAAAACAGCCAGAAAGTTAAAACCTAATTAGATAATTATTTCTTCAAATTTTGCAAATTCACTTTGTGGCACCATTTTATTAATTGAATTATTAAAACACTTTGTTTTTACCACAATAATCTTTATTTAAAAAGTCGACATGTTTCGAGAACGATGTTCTCTTCATCAGGACAATATATGTACTAAAACTAAATTATCAAGCATAGAAAGACTGGCGTGGGTGGAAATGAAATTAGTTGGAGGGGGGGGGGGGGGGGAGAGGGGCGGAAAGAGGAGGAGCTTAGAAGATAGACAGGGGGGAGGGGGTTGCTTAGAAGATCATAGACAAAATTACAATGGAAATATGTTTAAAATAGGGTTATTCACAAAATTAATTTGGTTATTAATAATATTTAAATTACTATTGACATTTTTCCTAATTTCTAATATTTCTAAAAGATCTAATTGAAAACCACTAACGTTAGTATGTAAAATTTTAAAACCCGTATTTATATCAAATGAATGGTTAAATTCAATTAGATGGTTAGCAAATTCCGAATAATTATTGCTATTTAGACATCTCAAGTGTTCCTTAATCCTCGTTTCAAAATTTCTGCAAGTTTTACCTACGTAAAAATGATTGCAATCATTACAATTCAATTGGTATACTCCGGATTTTTTCATTTTTTGGTCTTTGTCCTTGTTATTTAAAATATAATTTTTCAATTTATTATTGGTATAAAAAGCTGGCTGTATTGTATTAGGGATTTTTTTCCCGATTAAATTGGAGGTTTGATGATTTACAAACAATATTTTTCTCCATTGTTTTTTAAGACAACTTCAAGTGTTCCTTAATTTTTTGAACAAAATTCATAAAAACATTAAATTTACATTAGAAATAGGAATTAATTGTAGTATAAATTTCTTAGATTTAAACCTAACTGTAATTAAAAATAAGATTGAATTTAATATTTTTAGAAAAGAAACATACGCTGATATAATTATACACAACTCATCTAACCATCCATTTTCACAAAAACTCTTAGCATTCCATTATTTGATCAATCGATAAATTAATATCCCGCTATCCCCAAATAATTTCAAAGCTGAACTTAACACAATTAAAATAATTGCATCTAATAATGGTTATAACCCCAAATTAATAGACGACATATTGAACAAAAAATATAAGAAAAAATTTCATTTGTCCTACATTTACCCATTGCTTAGTGATAATATCAAAAAACAATGGAGAAAAATATTGTTTGTAAATCATCAAACCTCCAATTTAATCGGGAAAAAAATCCCTAATACAATACAGCCAGCTTTTTATACCAATAATAAATTGAAAAATTATATTTTAAATAACAAGGACAAAGACCAAAAAATGAAAAAATCCGGAGTATACCAATTGAATTGTAATGATTGCAATCATTTTTACGTAGGTAAACCTTGCAGAAATTTTGAAACGAGGATTAAGGAACACTTGAGATGTCTAAATAGCAATAATTATTCGGAATTTGCTAACCATCTAATTGAATTTAACCATTCATTTGTTATAAATACGGGTTTTAAAATTTTACATACTAACGTTAGTGGTTTTCAATTAGATCTTTTAGAAATATTAGAAATTAGGAAAAATGTCAATAGTAATTTAAATATTATTAATAACCAAATTAATTTTGTGAATAACCCTATTTTAAACATATTTCCATTGTAATTTTGTCTATGATCTTCTAAGCAACCCCCTCCCCCCTGTCTATCTTCTAAGCTCCTCCTCTTTCCGCCCCGCTCCCCCCCCCCCCCTCCAACTAATTTCATTTCCACCCACGCCAGTCTTTCTATGCTTGATAATTTAGTTTTAGTACATATATTGTCCTGATGAAGAGAACATCGTTCTCGAAACATGTCGACTTTTTAAATAAAGATTATTGTGGTAAAAACAAAGTGTTTTAATAATTCAATTAAGATAATTATTTCTTTATATTTAGGGTTTCATTATAATTCAATTAACTTACTCGACTGATATAGGAAATGCAGGATGTAACAGAATGTAACCGAAGGATTTTAATCAGCGATTCCTGAGCATATTTGGAGTAAAAAATGTAGATGTCATTGTGCTGTTCGATGAAATATATTTTTCAATTAAAAACAATAAAAATATTTTTCAATCATACGTCGCAACTGAGTAGTCGGGTAGCCTAGCGGATCACTTGATAATCACTCCGTCTCCTTTCATCAGCACGGTAAAACACGAAACAGCGCGCGAATCACGTTATCCTTTCGCGACTTGAAGGATTATGATCAGTGGCAACGTGTGATTGAAATATATGTATATGAAAGAAAGAAAAATCATCGGACAGCAAAACGAAATCTACTTGTTTACTCTAAATTTGTTCAGGAATCGATGATTACAATCCTTCGGGTATGCGCTGTTACACCCTGATAAGATTTTTTTAACAATCTCAAATTTCACAGTTTCACAAGTGCAAGAATTTAATACAGATTCATAAAATTCACTTCACATCCTTTCTCGTTGGGATGTTAAATTTCAATGAGATGGCGTCCACACTTACGACTTTAAATTTATTAGTTTCTTTAGAATCATTCTATGGATCTTTAGAATCATTCTTATATTGTGACATTATTTATTTATTATATTGTTATCTTAGAGCCTTAGCGTCCCTGAGTTATTATATCTTTTAAATTATTATTTGAGTCTCATGCTTATTCTAAAATTATTACTATGAGTTAAATCCATATATTTGTTGAGCTAGCCATCTTTCATTTCCTTTGGGCATTATATTCAATTATGTTTTACATTTCAGATTTCGGAGTACACAATAGCAAAATTTACAACACTTTAATTTACCACACTCAAATAGGTTACATAATTCTTTCGTTACAATTTGGCCAAAATTTTTCATTTCTTTGGCAACACCGAGTAATACCGATTTTGGAACTAATTGAAATACATTAATTGAATACATGTGAAGTTATGTTTGATTCCCGAAGAAAAATGACATAACTCAAGTTTTGTGAGCTGCAATTTATTTTACTATTTTATTGAAAGCATTTGGATTTAACATCTAAAAGTGCTTTCATAAACATACACATTTTACGTTCCATCCATTTTTATTTACTATTATATTGAAAAGTCTGACATTTGTCATAATAAAACGTAAAGTTATTGAAATGTGGTCCATTTGTCCACTTAAATTCCTCAGACTGTGATTATTTTGTAGATATATTTTTACTTTAATTTAATTACTCAAAATAGAAAAAAAAATAACCCGTAAGACATCCAACATTATAACACAAATAATAGAGTTGCTATCTTATTCATAAAATAACTTTCTATGTTCATTTGACAAAAATGACAGAAAGACAGACTATAGAAGAAAGACAGGCTTTATTATTTACACAAGAAGACAGATTGAACAGATACGAAAGATCCAAATAAAATAATTTTCCATTTAGTTGTTAAAAATGTCAAGTTAAATATTCGACTGAAAATATTTTTTGCTTCAACACAACATGATCCATTGAAATGAAAAAGTATTTATAAAAAGATGTTTTGGTAAAAATTGCTTACTTTTTTATTACAAATTTATTAAAATGATAATATATCAAGAAAGTATTAATCTTTACAGTGGTTGAACAAATTAATGTACACACACGTTATTTGCCCCTACATGTATTATTCTAACCGTGAGAGGTAACACAAGCACAACATTGGTCAAAGGTAAAAGGAAGTAACTTGAAAAAAAATCACAGTTCTTTTCGTTATACATATTTTACAATGTATGTATTCGCGGTATACAGATATTTTTGTGTCGAGTGGTATCTGAATTGAGATGCTTAGTATGATTATGAAAATGGCTCATTAAATAATTTAACATATATAATACGTAAATTCCCTCTCCCTCTATCAATTATTTGGAATAATAATAGTAATTTAATAGACAACTCATCAATTTCTATTTCCAACAACAACCGACAAACTTCTAGGTGTTTATCTGGATTCAGACCTTTCGCTAAAAAGTCAGGACCGCCAGTACTGGGTACTTCTATCTAAGACAACTAAGTCAGTTCGTAGCAACCTCTCAACAGAGGCAACTAAGGTTCTTATGAACTCATACATGGTATCACGTCTTGATTACTGTAATGGCATTTATGCAAGACTTTCTTAATGCCAAACTGATAACAGTGTCCAACGCCGCAGCACGGCTTATTACTGGGGTAGCCAAGTTTTCGCACATTTCGGAACACCTTCGAAATCTTCACTGGCTGAAGTGTCCTGAGAGGATCCAGTACAAGTTATGCTGGATGGTATTTAAAGCTATCAATGAAATGGCTCCACCCTATATCTCTGAACTATGCATTCCGGAAAATAATATTGGTCTAAGGCAGTCAACTTTTAGATCAGCGACATCTTCTGCAAACGGAAGGTTGAAAGAATCTTAGCGAAATTCAAACATTAAGTTTGGTGATCGTGCATTCGGAATATCCGGCCCTGAAGCTTGGAATAAACTTCCTATGGAATTAAGATGCATAACTAGCCCAAAAAAATTTAGATCCACACTTAAAACTCATCTATTCAAACATTCATTTCCATAAATTCGCTATTGCATTCAAACATTGCTATCCAGTCTGTTGTTGAGCGATGAATTATTTTATTGTGGTTGAGATCGACGATTAAATTCATTCATTAATTTAAGATACCTTTGCTTTCCTTTAAAAACATTTAACCCATTAAAATCATTTTCACAAACCGTTTTATAAAATTGTAATATTACGTACGAACTTCCTTATTCTTCTGGCGCTATTAAAAAAGGGTATAAAATGATTTGTAATTTTTAAAATGTGTAGAATAAAACATGATACGTGTATATAAAATCCTCAAACTGCTTCGATTTGCAGCAATAACTTTCTTCTATGTTAGCTGTCTATACCTTTACCTCTAGAGTTTTGTTGATCACTTGGTAATATTAGACACCTAGCAAAACTAAGAATATTTATTGTTATATGTAAATACCTATTTTAGTTGTAAATCTCTAATTTTAAGTCACGGTTGCAAATATATATGTATATCACTAGTTTTAAGTCAGTAGTAATATAAGCCTTAGTCGTAAGTCACTAGCTGCATATAAGTCTTCGATGTGATTCCCTATTTATAATTTTGAATCTTAGTTGTAGGCCTATAGTATTAGTTTTATTTTATTATATGCTTATATGTACAGCGCCTTGAGGTGATTTTTACTAAAAGGGCGAACCCATTAGATTCCGCTTGACGAACCCATTAGAATCCGCTTGATGAACACATTAGATTCCGCTTGGAACCCGTTAGATTCCGCTTGACTAACCAATTAGATTCCACTTGACGAACCCATTTAATTCCGCTGACGAACCCATTAAATTCCGCTGACGAACCCATTAGATTCGCTTGACGAACCCATTAGATTCAGCTTGATGAACCCATTACATTTCGCTTGAAGAATCCGTTACTACCCAGTCTCAATAAAACAAATTGGAATGAAGCAATAACCTGTTTTTTAAACTACCTAATTTTTATTTATTTTTCGGGGCTGAGATTTTTATTTTTTTTAAACACAAGAACTTCTAAATGTGCACAACAACACAAAAACAAAATACTTTACATGAAAAAACAGTAGATAAGAAATAAAAACATTAATTTTATATTAAACTGGTTATTATGGAACGTGCTTGACTTACATTAAAAAAATGTAAACGAAGTTTTGGTCACCGGTGACATTTTTGATTCTTGGTTAGTGACTAGTGTCTTGAGGAAAAAAAATGCTATCTTTTGAAGAAAAAAAATCAATAAATTCATCGGAGACCAAAATTCATTTACATTTTTTACTCTAAATAATGTCAGGAAACACTGATTAAAGTAAGTCAAATATGTCTTTAATACCCACTAAAAGAAAACCACTAAAGAGATAAGCTGACGGAAATGTTTTGCGGGTTTGCCCGAAGTAAGGTCCACAGTACAGTAAAGACCACATTTCCATCCTTTTATCACTTCAGTGTATGATGTTTTGATTCAACATTTTATAACAACTTTCATTTCAAAACTAAACATCAAAATGGTATTCACCATAGACATTGTATTTGTACGTCCGTGGTTTTCACCCAAAACCATCTTACCATCTTTGTTTAGAAGAGCCATTGTATAGTACCATTGCCATTGGGGAGATCCATTTCATTTAATGGCTACTGAAAATACGCATCAAATTGATCGCCAGTAGAAGTACAAGTGCTATCGTAATATTATGTTGGAGAAAGAAGAGCGATGGATCTCACAAAGGATCGGCCTTCACTTTCCTAATGTTCCCTAAACTGTACCCAACGGGCCCATAACACATTATATTATTATCCTTATAGATTTAGTACTGCCAGTTTATGACGAGTAAAATTATAATAACGGCTTAATAGTATAACCGTGTAAGTGCCTACCTTCGAATAAATATAAAGTTTATTGATTGATTTGGTACCTACCAACCAACTGAACTGTTTAGGAATTCGTTTTGTCTTGAATCACTGATAAATTATCAATGTACAGATATACATACACGACAGGCGGACAAAATGGAAACTTTCTTTGTAGATCTGGTGGTGCAATCGATAACTTCAAAATATCGGATCGATTAGCGTAACTTCCCATGATATTTTATCGATATCCCTAGTACAGTTTCACCGTTGATAGCTGAATTGATATTGACAGGGAACAAATAAGAAATCGATATACGCTGGCAACATTCGCGGTTCTGTGTTCTGTCCACGAAATCACATTCCGAAACGTCAAACGATCGTCAAACGCCTATCAATCAGTAAGAATATTAATAATTTGGCAATGTTGAATTGAAATACTAACTTTAACGAATTGCTTTTACTTTTTGACACTAGACGGGAGTTGATTAATTCTTTAGTCACATTTCAACCACTTTAGTTTCTCCAAAAACGAACGGAATAAATTGATCGCGTCTTAGTTGAATTATTTAAGTCTATGGATCGCGTATACGACTTCTTTCGATACAAAAAGCTTCGTAAGTCGATTCCGTTCATTAATAAGCCAGTAATTTTGCACAATGAACGACATTATCCAAATGAATATGTACGACTATATTGACAGTAAAGAGGGAATAAGCAGACCCAATCGGAAGTATGTCATTTTTAAATCAAATCTTAGACGTATTGACTCTTTTCCACAAAAATTATAAATTGATTTAAAAAAAAAGGTTTACTAGATAAACAAATTATTGATTGATTTCAAAAAAAGGTTTACTAGATGAAAACTGTTATTTTATCTAGTAAACCTTTGTTTTAAATTTTGAGAAAATATTTTTATTTTCAGTACAAAAGGGGTTTACCGTAGTTCGTTTGCAGATTTGTTAAGTTTTCTAACAAAATTTTGTATTATACAACATACGTTTGAAATCATATAATCATGCAGTAAAATAAATCAATAAATTATTTGGAAAAGCTACTTGTAATTTTGGTTCAAATAAAATTATAAAAAAAGATCCGCGCCCTTATTTTTTTACGTAAATACTTCAGTTTGTCTATTTATTTACGGTCTTTCAAAGTAAAATATTAAAAATATATATATTTTGCTTACGGAAAAATTAAAATGCTCATGAAAAAATATAAATGCTCATGATCAATAAATAATTACAAAAATAATATAATTTTAATAGTTTTTCCATCACGAGCTTGAGAATTTTTGAACGTAGGTATTTATCAAAGCAAATTTTGAATTAAATAAAATCGATATTGAGTTATTACGTTAAAATGCTGATATGGAGAATAATTAATCTTTCTCATCGGAACCAGTCTATACAGTTGCAAGGGTACGATCGCTAGACCATCGTTCGAAGAAATTTGAATTCTCGGCCGCTGGTTAATGGCTCTTAACCTTAACCGAAACTTATCTGATGCTATGGAGGCCGGGCTAAAAGTAATCAATCGTTGGTTGGAATATCTCTTGCCAATTGTTGACCGTGATTGAAAATATTGATAACTGACCATAGATGACAGATTTGGTCAATATCGGATTGATACCTGTAGGGTTTTCTCAATCTTCCATTCTAGGTACCCTGAAGTTTTTTTTTTTAATATCTACGATATCTTCACTAGCTACTCCTCTTCAACTGGAGATATACATGGTGTTAAAATGTTTTAATATCATATATCAATTAAAAATTACTCAGTGTTTCAATTTATAACTATAAATAGTGCTACCTAAACACAAATCGGTCACCTGCACCACTCGACTGCCAAGCCTCTTAGCCTGCACTCCGTGCCGCCCTGCGATTGAGTCGGAATTTTACCAATATTCAGGATAAAGGTAAACAATGTTATACATCGTTTTAAAGCCTATTAAATTTTGCAAATAGTTTTTTTGAAACATTTTTGCGTGTTTCCTCAGACAAAAAATATTCCCCCCTAAATCAAAATTTTACGAAAAAAAATTTTTTTGGCTTCAATGTCATTATTATTTGCCAAACCGTAGTAGATAACAAAAAAATATTCTATCATTTTTCTAGATATCTTTCTTAAAAGTATAACGGTATAATTTATTTTCAGATATGTGTTATAGTTTAGGAGATATGATGGATTTTGTAGAACTCTACAATTTCAAAGTTTGGTGGAGTACAGCGGGGGGAGTAAGCGGGGGAGGGGTGGGGACTTTTTGGAAAATACTCTCTGTACTATCCACCTGCAAAAAATAAGCTCTCCCTGAATTTGTTCCAGTTCAATGCGTTCATTGACTGTGCTAATAACATAAATTATTAATGAACACTTAAAAAATGTCGATATGCACAGATTAGAAGTGAATAGCATTTTTGACACCTCTCAAGAGTTACCTGTAAAATTGTGAAGTCAGGCCAAACCGAGAATCCGGTTGAACGACGTTGTAGGTTGTGGGGCAGATTAAAGGGTTGTTGCTAATCTCGAGCGCCTTCATTCCGGTCATATGAACAATAAGTTAGTATATTTGTAAAAACCTAACCTAACCAAACTGAGATTTATTCCCGAAATGAAGTCAAGAATAAACAAGAAACCCGAAAAACGCGAGTTTAAACATAATACCTAAAAGTTCTCACGAGTTCTTTTGTATTTTCCGGGAATAATCTCTTTTCAATTCGGATGCTTGGGTGATTTCCACCTGTAGGATATGTTTCAGCATATAATATTCTGATAGTCCTACCCCTTCCTCTTCACCACAGACTCATTCTATTTACCCTCCATGGATATTCTACGAAGTTTCGTATTATTATGTAAACAAGCAACATCAAGAGATATACCTATACCATATTTCAATGTGATATCGGGAAACACCAGGGGGTCTAGCACAGACAAATCGATATTTTCACAATATCAGATAGATAGACGAAACTTCCGACGATTATATATCGATATCCCGAGCGAACTGATAATAATCGCTAACTGGAGGTGTTTTCTATGAATTGATATTCCCAAACGTTAAACGCCAAATGACTACGTAAAAATATTAATGAATTGGAAATGTTCAGTTGAAATACTAATGTGCATTGGCAGTCTCCATTTACTTTTATACACTAAAAACGGAGTAAATTAGTTAATAAGCTTTTTATTCACAACTTGTTCTGTGAACAACTTTCGGTCCTCTAAACTAGAACCACTGTATGGCCATCGGCCCTAACGGATTCCACTCGCTGCGTTTACGACTTATTTCAATACTAAGAGCTTCGTTAGTTCAACACCGCTCATTAATAAGCCAGTAATTTTGCATAACGAACGACGTTATTAAAAATATGTGTATATTGCAAAAAACCAAAACTTTCTGATAATATGGAGGCCGTACTAAAATGTATCGAAGATCGGTAGGAATATCTCTTATCAATTGTTGACCGTGCTCACAAATATTGACGAGGGATTTAGTCAAAATAGTATTAATTTTTCGATGGTCCGGGCGAGACCTTCTGAAATAATTTTAATAACGAAAATCTATGGAAAAAAATGTTAATTTATGGTTATGATATTTTTCGTTTATTAAGCATTCGTGTATCCGTTCCTAACAACCTCCCCTTTTAAACCTCTATTGGTTCACTAAAACGGGTAATAAACAATAACGCTTCTAGCGCAATACAACTTTCATACAATTTTTTTGGAAATAATTAGAATAGCTTTTTTGCATTTCTTGGGCATTAACTATGCAACAATTTCTAGAAATTTTGTTTTGAAGAGTTTTATATCACATGCACATTGTTACTTAATTTTTATTTATCTGCTACCGGTATCGACATGTTAGTTAAAAGTTAGTTACAAGATTGCTAGTAAACGACACGGATGTGTCGAAACCGGTAATAGGTATCTAAATAAAATTTAAGTAACAAATGTACATGTGAAATAAAACTCTTCAAAACAAAATGTTTAGAAATTGCGTTGTTTGAGAAACTTTGTTATGATTTTTTTCTAGAATAACGTGAAGTTTTGCGGTACCACCCTGAAGCACGGTGTACAAGGAAAACTTTAAGAATATAATACACATAGTATACATATATACACAAACCGCATACCTACACGGAGACCATCGGGAACAGTTCCAACAAAGTGGTACTTAGAATCCACGCAATCTGAGTTTTCTATGGTTGGAATAGCTACGTGATCTATTTTCCTAATATGCGCAAGAAAGAAGAGAAGAATAACTTCCAGGACTTCAGACCAGTGATGAGCAACCCGCGAGCCCGTTTCGTGTGGCCTGCGAGCATTTTCATACTGCCCACTTGGCTAAATACAATATCAACAAAATTGCAATAAAGAATTTTCAATGGTTTTGATTCTATTTTACAAAGGGGTTTTGCGGAAGTTTTTATTCAAAGTTTTATTATATATATATATACATATATATTTTTTTTTTAATTTCAGGAATGTTGAACCTTCCTCAAAGCACGTGTTCCAAGTCCTAACAAATCAGTGCCCCTCGGTGTACCGGTTTCACCGGGACAGGAGTGCTCCTGGCTGGGGGGGTACAATCTTGTCGTATCGTATCGTATCGGCTTAAAAAAAAGCTTTGGTTTAATTAAATACATCATAAATTTCAACTCACCATAATATATGTAAGATATGTACATATATTCGTAGTTCATAGGTTGTATTGATTTTTTTAGAATCGATCTAAATTATATTAGTTTAACGATTTAACTTTTACTAATATTGATATAAGTAGGTAAGTACTATTTGGTCATCATAATAATAATTGCTGTACCATCCCATGCAAATTGAGTTTTCCGGACCCAGACAACAGCCTTGTCGGCACTAAATCCTGAGCACGTCGTAAAATCCGATCCAATCAGAGTCGATCGCTCAGGACCAGTGAACAGATAACTAGATAGAAGAAGATAAAACAGTGTGTCAGAAGTAAGCTCATTTAAATTGATCAAATAATATTTTGAAATATCTTTCTTGAGCAGATAATCAATTTCATTTGCATGTGGCATCAAAACGGTTCCGCGCGTTTTCATCCCGCGACAAAATATTCTCGACAAAATATCTCCGACAAAAAATCCTACGGACAAAACATACCCCAACAAAATATCAACTAAAACCTAACCTAACGTAATAAAAAATGGGACAAAAATAATACAGACATCATATAAAGACAATAAATTATTGTTAGGTTAGGTTTTAGTAGATATTTTGTTGGGGGATGCTTTGTCCGTAGGGTGTGCTGTTGGGGATATTTTGTCGCGGGGTGAAAACGCGCATTACCCGTCAAAACACTGTTTAAGTAATCCCTAGAAGTGTGTTATAAAAATTACATATTGGGTGTGACTGCACGTATACAATGGATTTTAACCAGCGATTTTTAATCATATTTGGAGTACAAAAAGTAGATGTCGTTTTGCTGTCCTTTGCTGTCATTTTGTTTTTTCTATTGAAACAAATAAATAAAATTATCACTCTCCCACATGTCGCGACAGGATCACGTGACATGCGCGCTGCTTCGCGTGTTATCGTACTGCTAAAAAATATATCACCGGATAGCAAAATGACGTCTACACTTTGCACTCTAAATATTATGCTCAGAAATCGCTGGCTAAAGTCTTTCGGATACGTGTTGCTGCACCTTGTATATGTAATTATTGTTATTTTGAGATGGATTGAACATTTGGTAAACAAAAACTCCGCTGTTTTTGACGTATTATGTGTATACCGCCGCCCCGGGAACCATTTATTGGATAACCAACACCTCTGGCATAGCTCACCCCAAGTGCATAGGTTTGTCTAGGTGTTAGCTGCGGGGCGTCTGCCCAATCCCTTCGTGGTGGGCCGGATTGGGAGAGACTGGTTGAGAGAAACCCTTTGACCTCTACAGCCGGACTCGAACCATAGCCTTTCGTAGCAGTGGGAGGAATAGATTCATACGTCCGTCACCCCTGACCCACTGACCCCCAGATTCGTACCAACCCCATATACATTTTTCTTTCACAGAACTTCGTATCTTTTCTTTCCTTAAAAATACCCTCCACACAGCATCCCCAAAGATGACGTAGGCCCTGAGGGATTTTTTTCCTCAGGGACTCCTATGTGGACTATGGAACTAACGAAAAAAAAATTAAATTAATTATCTTTTTTTTTATCAACTTTATCAGAAGATAGGAAAAACTGCCCATTTCAGGCACATTCACACGCCCACAACGCACTTCTACGTTTATCTTTTACATTATGTTTTCTTTCAATTAGGTATAGATCGAACATTTGTAATAATTATCTGTTTAGTGCTTAGGTCCGATATCAACAGGGGGTGCGCGGCCACTGTCCGGCTGTAATCCTGCTTATAAACGCACAAACGGCGGGTTGCTTCGATCTTTCCCACAATTCGCAGGTCGGCTCACGCTAATACCTTCCTGTTTATACGCAGCATTACAAAAACCACATCAAGCCAGGCCAGAACACCGAACCAAAAGGGCCTCTTAACTTCTATAAGATCCACCCATTAAAATTATTTCAAATGTTCTAAAAAAACAGAGTGTGCAATTCACACGCGGTAGAAGCGAAACCTTAAAAAAAACTAAAGTAGACAAGAGTAGGGACTTCGAAGCACTTTCTTTATCAATGATGATTTTTTCCATATTTTTGTCGTCGAATTTCAGTGCATCTATTCCTATAAATTTGATGATCTTTTTAATATTTATGTTTTCTTCTTCGGAGTCCCTAGATGTCTTGTGTTTTCTGTGTTTTGTTATGCTTTCTTTTGTGTTATCTTTGCCTGTTCAATTTGGAGTGGTTTGAAGATTGGATATTGATTAAACAAAAAAAAATAAATATATATATATTTATTTTTTGGATTTCGTAAGATTCGATCCATGGTCCATAGAATGTCTGGCCGCTGGGGTTTGTCGGGCGCTTTATACCACTGGAATAAGGAGGTTTGCGTGGGACCGCGGATTTGTCGTATTAGGTATATTGGAACCGAGTACCCGAAAAAAAAAATTGCTATCTCATTCTCCCGCAGACTAAATCCTATAGATAGATAACAGATATGTGTGTTTGTTTTTTTTAGCGTCGGTCGCTTCCATTTCATCGAGTTTTAAATCACAATGGTACTAAAGAAGTTTTCACTCCAAAAATAATTAATAATAATAAGATCTCATAGAAATTAACAGGCTGATTTAGTGTCAGTGTCCTGGCCTGGCTCGAGGTGTTTTTGGTCCCAGGCCTCCTTTCCCAGATCGAGAACAATGAAAACTACATTTGAGCATTCGCTTGAATGCGTCGATGAATGCGCTCTTTCTGGATAGCGATTCCAAGGATTCCAAGTATATCGCATTTCCATTTTCCGGCATTTAAATTCGAAGGGTCACGTATACTTTCCGCTATTCTATCTTGCTGATAGTTTTTATTTTTATTTTACTTGGTAAAGGTTTTTTCTAGTTTGAAATAGTTTTGATTTCCTTCCTGCATACCAGAAACCCAATGATGAGTTTTGATAGTTATAAATTGAGTTTTTTCAGATTTGTGTTGGTATGGTCATAATTCTTTTAATTCATATTGAAGTTATGTATTTATCGTGTAGCTAAATCCGTTTTGCGAAAAAAGCTCAAATTAGGGAAGTTCAAGCAATTATAGGTAATCCATTACAATCAAAATAATAAGTTTAAGTAGCGTGCAGTCCATGGAGTCTATGGAGCTTCCTCTACAAGTCCCTAGAAAGAAAAAAAGGTGGTAGGTGCATGATTTTTTTTGAAACACGTAATTTTTTGGTTTCTTTTTTTTTTAAATTTCTACCTAAGGGGTAAATAGGCATATTTAAACTTTACAGTCTCTTTAAAATGATTCCGTGACAGTTGATCCACCGACAGTTGCCCCCCGGGCAAACTTAGGGAAAATGTTGCACCTACTTACACAAAATATAAATAAGGGTCCCTGAAGGAGTAGGTATGCTGGGAGGATGTATCTCAGAATAACGTAAGCGTAAGACATATTTTTATTCAAAAGCATCAAGGCTAAAACTTTTTTTTACAATAACTCCACACAGGAGGCCCAAAGAAAAATATTTTCCCTCAGGGCTTATATCATATTTGGGAATGCTGTGTGGAGGGTCTTTTAAAGCAACGGAAGGAAAGGAAGTTCTGGGAAGGATAAGATATGAGGGGTGGGAAGGAATCTTGGTTGAATCAGTGGGTCCAGGAGTGACGGACGTATGAATCCATCCCTTCCACTGCGGTGTCAACTCAAAAGAATTCTGTTTCAGAGGTCACAAGGCCACGCAGCTGGTGGGCAGCACACCCGCCGCCAAGACCCGGACAAAACACACCCCATGAACCCGGGCAACTGCTAAGTCACCAAACGTAGCAAACCACTTGGGGTGACCTATGGCAGAGATGTTGGTTATCCAATTTTGGAGGTGTACAGTAGGTACCTCTATGTTGGTTGTGTGTGTGGGAGGAAACACATTGGGAGTTAAAAGAATAACACGTCTACTTCAGAGCTAGTGCGTTTAATGACTGGCTGGTTAGTCCCAGCGGTAAAATGTATTGCGACAATGTTGAGGTGGGGTTGCCTGTGACGTAGCCACTACATGCCTCCCCTCCAAGTGAGATGGTCACATATTACACGAACAAAATAGAATTAAAACAACATTGTCAAGGATTGTAAAACAAACACAAAAAGTATTCAAAATTTGCGAAAAATACATAATACATTTAAATATCGTAAAAGATACATTGTACAAAATATTTGTAATGGTGCATTAAAATTGTCGAAGATAAATCATATGCCATAAAACCACAAGCAATAAATAAAGTGTCATTATAAAACATAAGAATGATTACACACACAAAAAAGGAAAAAAATAATTCAAAATATTTATCACAAAATAGCACGAAAATTTTTAATTATACACTTTTTTACACTGAGCGCATTCGCCTTTTAAACTATAAATGTACGGGATGTTGACGGGGAAAGTTAGCAGGAATGTCCCCTGCTCCAACTCGGCCTGTCATCCTGTCCATGATGCTGGTCGTTATCCTGTTGCGGCAAAACTTCCACCCCATAAAGGCAAGGGCGATAAAGATGATGGTGCACACTAATACCAACGAGACCAATGATATGTGATGTGTTGTCTGGCTGAAGGACCCTCCACCGGCCTGGGCGATGATAACTTCTTCTTTCGTTGACTGTGCACCCATGATGCTATCTTGTGATCATTGAAATTAGAAATGAACCTTTTCAAGAGAAGCGTACTGGTTTTTTTATGGTTCGTCCGGCACGTGTAGCGTATTTTGCTGACGGGGTTAAGAGTACCGGTTCACTTTCCACTTCGGTTGATCGTCCTGCCCTGTCTACAGCTGACTCAGTAGTTGCCCTGAATAATGTTTGGTCAGCTGGTTTATTTTTTTCGGAAACATTAATAGGTTGATATATTGCCGGTTTAAGTCTATCGATAGACACGTTTACCTTTTTTGAATTTATTATTAAGCTAAAATACTTTTCCTTTCTTTCGAAAACCTCATACGGACCCTTGTACGGTGGAGTGAGAGCTTTCTTTACTTCGTTTCTGAGGAAAACATGGGAGCAAGTTGTTAAATCAGGGTGAATAAAAATGTGTCTTTGGTCTGTAGCGACTCTTCCCTCTGGCCATGATACGTTTCGGAAATGGTCCATCAGTCTTTTGTTGAATTCTGTGTCATTTGTTTTCGGCTTAGAAGGCACGAAAATATCTCCAGGAATCGCTAAAGATGTACCATACACCATTTGCGCTGGGCTGTAGCCTTTATCATCCTTGACGGCTGATCGGAGGCCCAATAGTATGATTGGTAATTCCTGTACCCAATGTGCGTTACCTTCACATTTTGCCATGATAGCAGCTTTGAGAGTACGATGATAGCGTTCTACTTTCCCGTTGGCTTTTGGGTTATAAGCGGTAGTATGAATCTTTTCGATGCCGAGTCTCTTCACCAGTTGATTAAATAAGTCAGACTCAAACTGCCGGCCCTGATCAGTCGTGATAAAGGTCGGACAACCAAATCTTGAAATCCAATGAACAATCAGAACGTCCGCTATCGTTTCGGCGTAAATGTTTTTAACTGGAATCGTTTCTGGCCATGATGTTTCTCTGTCTACCATCGTTACACAATATCGGTTTTCTTGTGAAATTGGAAGCGGTCCTATGATGTCGATATGCAAATGTTCGAATCGAGATACATCATGGAATTCTCCAAGCGGTGATATGGTATGCCTACTGACTTTTGCTTTTTGACAAAGTAAGCATTTTTTTACCCACACTGCTATATCTTTGTTCATTAAAGACCAGAAATAACGCTGCGTAATCAAACGTCGAGTTGCTTTGATGCCCGCATGACTCATGTTATGAACGGAGGCCATTGCTTTTTCGCGGAATTTCATTGGTAGATATGGCCTTACACGTGCTGTTGAAACTTCACAAGTTATTGGACAATTTGAATTTGGCAAAGTAATCAGTTTAAATTGAACATTACTCTGCTTTTTTAGCTGTTGTAATTCTTTATCTTTACTTTGCTCGTCTGCTAGTTCTTTGCTGTCAAACAAGCTAGGTAAGGTGATTTCTTGAATTCGTGAAAGGGCATCTGCGACAGGGTTGTCACCACCTGGAACATATTTAATTTGAGAACAAAACTGTGAAATGAAATCTAGTTGCCTGATTCTTCGAGGTGTGTCGGATGTTGAAATTTTCTTTGTAAGAGCAAAAGTAAGAGGTTTATGATCTGTATATATCGTCAGCTCTCTTCCTTCCGTCATGCTGCGAAAGTGTTTGATTGCCATGTAAATGGCCAACAGCTCGCGATCATAGGTGCTGTATTTCTGTTGGGTTTCACTCAATTTCTTCGAGAAAAAACCCAGTGGTTGCCAGCTGTTTTTGACTAGTTGTTGTAATACAGCTCCGACACATGTCTCAGAAGCGTCCGTCATTAGGGCTAAACCTGCGTCGAGAGCAGGGTGAAACAGTGTAGCAGTGCTTTTTAGACTATCTTTGCACTGTTGGAATGCCTCATTTGCAGATGCTGTCCATTCAATTCGTGTTTTGTCTTTCTTTTTGGAGTTGTGCAAGAATGCGTTGAGCGGGCCTTGCATTTGTGCAGCTTTAGGGATAGAACTACGGTAGAAGTTCACCATTCCCAGGAATCGACGTAGTTCTTCGATAGTGCTGGGTTGAGGGAAGTTGACAATAGCCTTAACTTTTTCTTCATTAGGGGTAACTCCATCACTTGTCACGCAGTAACCAAGGAAATTAATCTCCTTTTTTCCGAATTCACATTTGCTTGCGTTAATTGTTAAACCAAATTCGTCCAAACGGGATAATACCTGTTGAAGGTGTTGTAAATGTTGTTCTTCGTTTTCTGACGCTATTAGTATGTCATCCAAATAAGCAAAAACGAAGTCCAGTCCACGAAATATCATGTCTATGAACCTTTGAAAAGTCTGACCCGCATTGCGGAGACCAAAATTCATTTTAGTGAACTCGTATAAACCGAAAGGAGTTAAAATTGCTGTTTTAGGAATGTCTTCGGTTGCAATTGGAATTTGATGATATGCCCTGCATAGGTCCAATTTTGTAAATATTTGTCGCTTGTGCAATGCGTAAGTGAAATCTAATATGCGAGGAATCGGATATCGGTCCGGGACTGTCTTGGCATTCAATAAGCGATAATCACCACAAGGTCGAATCGCGCCGTCTGCCTTATCTACAATGTGTAAGGGATTCGCCCACGGACTGTTGGATTGTTGACAGATTCCGAGCTCGAGCATGTGTTCGAATTCTTGTTTGGCTGCTTTGTACTTGATAGGATTTAGTGGACGTACCTTAACGTGAATGGGTGGGCCTGTAGTCACAATATGATGACAAATATCATGTTTCGGTGCATTTTTCAAAGATTCCGGTCTTGTTAACTCGGGATACTTCAATAATAACTTGTGATATGGGTTCGTTATGTCTACTGCGTAAATATTTTCATTTGAATCCTTTGTAATGGATGTATTGGTGGTTAGGGTTGTCACCTTGTCTACCAATTTCCTTCCATGAAGATCTACGAGTAGCTGCTTTGCCCGTAGAAAATCTGCTCCGATGATAGATTGTTTGACATCAGCAACGATGAACGTCCACCGGAAAGGTCTGCGTAGTCCTAGATCGAGAACGAGAGATTTTTCACCATACGTATTTATTTGGGTTCCATTTGCTGCATATAGTTTGTAATCGGTAGGTATTGATGAGTGAAATTTTCGAGAAGAAAGGACGGAAATATCGGCGCCTGTATCAATTAAGTATCTGATACCACTTTTGCGGTCGGTAACACATAATCGAGATGTATTATCAACGCCAACTATCTCGATCGTGGGCGTCAATGTTCGTTTTTTGCCTTGTAAGTACATTGATCTTGACACTTCTGAGCCTTAGCACCAAATTTATAATGGTACCAGCACAGGTAGTTGGAATCCCCAGGCTGTGGTGCACGGAAACGATTTAGAGAAGTTGTCCGGCGGCCCCTGGAAGTCGAATGTTGCCGTTGAACTCTGCGTAAGCTCGCTATTTCCAATTGTAACTTTTCAACGGTCCGAGTCAACGTCTCGATGGCTGAAGATGTTTGCTTCACCACATTCAACTTAACCACATTCACATTAACCACATTCAACTCGGGTTCGGGGGCAGCCCTGGACACACTACTTGGGCTGAAAGCCATTGTTTAGATGTCTCTGACTCACTTGTTGTTTAATGTTCACGAGATAATATTGCACTTTCTTATCACTCTATTGTTCCCACACACACACTTGTAGATCACGTCGGGGTCACCACTTTGGAGGTGTACAGTAGGTACCTCTATGTTGGTTGTGTGTGTGGGAGGAAACACATTGGGAGTTAAAAGAATAACACGTCTACTTCAGAGCTAGTGCGTTTAATGACTGGCTGGTTAGTCCCAGCGGTAAAATGTATTGCGACAATGTTGAGGTGGGGTTGCCTGTGACGTAGCCACTACACAATAAAAGCTTCCCGGGGCGATGGTACCTGGACCCGCACATAAAGTGTATAACTAAATAAGATCATTTGACATCCAATTTCAAAGTCGATTTTAGATGTATGGTAAATAATGCACTAAAAAATTATAATTATAATTTCGGGGGGCTAACTGTAGGAGGATCAACTGACGGGCCATCCTTTGAACTATATTGTACCCTAGACTTTCTTTTAGGGGCAGTTGTTTCATAAACGGGCCAATAATTGTATAATAACAGAACTCCATTTTTCAAATTCTGTGGCTCTTAAATATATTATAATATTTTATTACTCAGGGTTTACTTTGCGGTCAATGTAATAATCGAAGTTTTTGCTATAAGTACGAGTATGTATTTGTGTATTAACTTTGGTAAGTTTAACAAAACAATATTTTATTTAGAATTTTCTGGTGAAGTTTATTAAGAGGAAATCCTTTGGTGATGGTAACAACTCCAAATAACATCTCAACCAGTATTTAAGTCACTCTTCGCTGTCATCCTCTCCGTTGATAATCTCATTTGAGGAAATTTCTTCACGGCTCTCTTGTATTGAGAGAACTGAAAGAGAGAATCTCGGCTTCCAAGGATTTCTTTCTCCTAAGGTTTCCCCACTTTTCGCGAAAAGCTCAACCGTAGGAAGTATTTATTAGTTTTCAGAATTTCGTAATCTTTGTTACAACTTTCTTTTCCACATGAAGCAAATGAATGCCGTGGGTGGGGCTCCCATAAGGCCTGCGCTGTCGTGAGATTTATTAAGGTGACATTTGGTGCTTATATCTATCTATACAGTACTGGGCATACAGGGTGTATTGTTATATAGCACGTACCTGAAGGAATTTAACCAGCGAATCCTAAGCCTATTTGAAGTAAAAATGTAGAGTTCATTTTGCTGTCTGATGTATTTTTTTTTTCAATTAAAAACGATAAAAATATTTTTTCAACACATACTTCGCAACTGAGCAGTCTCATTCCAGAACCACTGTTACACACGAACTCGTCGCAACGTGTAGGAGTGGAATCAGTATCGTAGTGTAATTTTTTTTTTTTTTATTGAAAAAAATATCATTAGACAGAAAAACGACATCTACTTTTTGTACTCCAAATATGCTCAGGATCGATAGTTAAAATCCTACGTCCTGTTAGACCCTGAATAAAAGGAAATATTGAATGAAACATCATGAACTGGTTTCATAGAAAACTGATTTCATTGAAAACTGGTGTCATAGAAAGCAGGTTTCATAGAAAGCAGGTTTCATAGAAAGCAGATTTCATAGAAAGCAGATTTTATTGAAAACTTGTTTCTTAGAAAACTGGTTTCATAGAAAACTGCTTTATATTGAAAACTGGGTACATAGAAAACTAGTTTCATAGAAAACTGGTTTCATAGAGAACTGGTTTAATAGAAAACTAGTTTCATAGAAACTTAACTGTCAACAGAACTACTGGTAATATTAAATATTGTAATAATCTTCAAAATACATAAGCAAGAAGAATGAGAAAATATTTTATTCCGCTACATGGATTTGAACGTCGGGATCTTCTACGGGGGACTGCTCTAACCACCGAGCAAACATGGCTAGCTTCAGTCCCGCGGTGTACTACAAATATATGCGATGTTAACCCACTAACCATACATCTCGTGATTATAAGTCTTTACCGTCCAATGTTTGGACATTAACTTCGGGAGGCGAAACAGCTGTTCAAGAGCTGCATTTTTTTTTCATTAGTTACACACAAGAGGCCCTGAGGAAAATAATTCCCTTCAGGGCCGTTGTCATTTTTGGGGATGTTATGTGAAGGGTTTTTTAGGCAAAGGAAAGAGAGGAAGTTCTGGGAAGGAAAAAGGTATGAGGTGTGGGTAGGAATCTGAGGGTCAATGTGTCCAGAAGTGACGGACGAATGAATTCATCCCTTCCACTGCGGTCCAAATCCTACTGAGAGTCGTGCCGGAGATGTCAAAAGATATTCCTCAACCAGTCTCTCCCGATCCGGTCTGCCACTCAGATGGTGGGAAGACGCATCCGCCGCCAAAATCCAGACCAACCTGACCCCATGAACCACTTGGGGTAGCAAACCACTCGGGGTGCATACATTAATTACGTGAGCAGTTTTTCTTCCAATCTAGACCCCCCACCCTTGGTGAGATAAATTCGGGCCACTTCGTATATTCTTTTCAAGTAACGTGAGATTTTGCTGGACCCCCCCCCCCCTTTTGAGCACACGTTATTAATGTATGCCCCCTATGTAAATCAATTTAATAATCTGTAAAGTGTATGTTCAAGAAAATAAATAAATAAATATTTTCCTTTCATTTCTTAGCGATACAAATATTTTGATATCAATTTATTTGGCAACCCAATATTCTTTAATTCGTTAATAATATCATAATAACTCTCATTATTTATTCCGGATTGATTACCCTTCATTCCATATTCTTGAACTTTCCAATATAATCATTAACCGTCAATTTGTTGGTTCATGAAGGCAGCAGATTGGATCTGTTCTCCAATTTCCCTTTTGAGTGATGCAACAATTCGCAAAATTTCATATCCATTATTATTTCAATCGATCAATTTCTTTCCCTTCCTTTTAGTGGATGGAAATTATTATTGGCAAACGGCACACAATTTTTTAAGTCGCGCAATTATTAGAGTTGACTCAAACAACACAAACTTAGGCTTGTTTAATGGTGGTGTAGGGTGTAGGCATGTGTTCTTTTTATTATTATTTTTTTCAATTTCATTACAATCT
Organism: Limnephilus lunatus; assembly: GCA_917563855.2. NCBI lineage: Eukaryota > Metazoa > Arthropoda > Insecta > Trichoptera > Limnephilidae > Limnephilus > Limnephilus lunatus. The sequence goes on along the minus strand of OU830597.1, from coordinate 62,030,819 downwards.
TCTGTGTAGTAACAAAAACAAAATTGAAAAGTGCTGTGTATAATAAATATAATCGTATTGAATCCTCTCAGGTCCCGACCGTCAGAAGGTCAGAATATTTCCGCTTTACAATAAAATCGAAATGAAATGAATATTTTTGAATTTATTTGAAAACTAAAACTATTTTTAAAAGGTGATGAAAAACGCTTAAAATTTTTTTATTATTAGAAATAAATACATATTGTTTTAAATATAATTTTTTTAAATTCAATTAAAAAAAGTTTTTACCACACGTTTTTTCGAACAAAAATTTGTGATAATACGAGAGGTTAGATTAGGTTAGGTTAGGTTAGGTTAAAAAACATGTACATATTTTATTAAAAAAATGAATTATAAAAGTTACCGTCACCTCACTTTCTTGTCATTTCATGTACTAATAATTTATAACAAAAATCATAAGGTTGGAATCGTTCTCTGGTTGGAAAAGGGGTAAGTAAGGCCCCTGTTCCAACCAGAGAACAATTCCATATTTTATCTGAACTCCTGACCTAGAATGTACCTACGGCCGGGCAACTGAATTCCAGGAAAGTCTGAACTTATTCGAGAGTTCTCTACCTGCTCCTTTTTCACATTTAAATGTAGGAATTCCTTCAAATAAATTAAATACCCAGTAGTTACATGAAGAAGACCTAAAACCCACGGCTGGACCCGATTTGGAGAAGAGTAGCGCCTGACAGGTCCCAGTGGAAAATGTTAGAGGAGCCCTATACTAAGAGGAAAACTGAGTTTCGGGATATATTATAACAAACAAGAACATGTCTAGTATTCATGACTAACAGAAGTCCAGAATAAAAAGGCTTATTATTATTATTATTATTAGATCTATGAACAGTAGACTTGCGGTTAAATTGCGGTGAATTTTATAATTTTCTTCCCATAATAAATTTAAATCATAATTCCCTCTGAAATCCTAAGATTTGCGACTTTATACCTACTTAATTTTAAACCATTTTTCAAATTCCAAATAAGGAATACACAATTTGTCTAAAGAAACGTAGCCATATCAACGACAATTCTTTTTTATAAACTTTCTTCAGGCCATAATTAAAAAAAAATGCCAATAGAAAGTCCACTTATGTTCGAACACTTCACATTTACGAATGTGATCTTTATACATAAAGTGATTTTGGGATACCACAAGGTACTGTATTGGGTCAATTACTTTTTATCTTGTATGTAGGAATGTAGGTAAATATTGTAAATGATATTTTTAAACAAAACCTCAGTGGAAATGTTATTTCTTACACGGACGACACGATTATCATAGTTAAGGGTAATGACTGGAAAATTGTAAAGGAAACGCAAATAATGACATCCAAATGCTATTGATACAAAAGAGTTAAGTACCTCGGTGTAATTGTAAGGGAAGAACATATGGAATCAACAAATGAAATGATCAGAACACAACATGTGCACTTGTTAAGCGCATTAGGAAATGTATCCATATATTCATTAGATTAAGAAGTATTCTTAATTTAAACAACCTTAAAAAAAAAGTCTAATACGCACTAGTCCAATCATTAATTCAGTATTGAATCATAAGTCTTTAAAAGTAGTTAAAACATTTGAAAAAATGTGATGAAATATAAGAGTCAAACGAAGAAAAAACTAACCTAATAAATATATTTTTCTGTTCAATCCTAAACTTTAATTTCTTATCTAATTTCGTTAAATTATCTAAGAACTAAAAACCTGTGAACAATATGAGTTGTGAGGTATTTACTTAGCGAATATAAAGGAGAAAATAAGAAAAGGAAAATAGATGGGCGAATTTATGTTAGGATATTAGAGCTGTGAGGATTTTCAATTTCTTACGATGTATGGGAAATTTTTGCTCGAATCATAGAATTTGTAAATTTTTGTCGCTGTTACGGAGGAACGTTTAATCAAATGTATTAGAATAAGACACTGGAAAAATGGTTTGAACTGCTACCTACCTACCTACACTAACACAGTAATAAATTGAAGATAATGCTGGCAATTCTTAGACGAAATATGATACTGTTTAGTATGACCGAAGGGGATAGGGTAGAATTAGCTCAATGGCTAGAGTAGAACCTCGGCAAGGCTAAGGTCCTGGGTTCAATTCCTAGATGCGACCAAATTTTTTTCTGATTTTGTTTTTTCAAATTTTCGATTGAGAGTCGTTAACATTGTTTACAATGTTTAAAACTAGATTTACTCATTATGTTGTTTCAAAAAATAAATAAAAATTGAGAAAGATTCTGTCACACGTAACAGGCATTTTCATCATAACATTTACTTTTAACTTTTGCAACATTTTTTTTAATATCAACTTCCTTATTATAACCAAGATGGTTGAGTTTGAGGTCCGAATGTTTTCGCCGATGCTCAGTTGTTTGAGTAAATGTCCAAAAAGCGGAAAATCCCGATTCTACCCATACATTTTAAGATTTTTATTATTCTCTCAATATCAAAAATTACCGATACAAACTATTACAATAATATATCTTTTGCTAACGTTCCCGACGGATGATTGGAAAACTTGTTGTGATCATAGAGGTGTTGTGATTTGAAAATTTACTCGTATATTTTTTCGCTGTATGTAGCTACTTACCTACTTCTTTCAGAAACAATAAAATGATTCTGTTACGATATTATGTTGTTTAAGATAAACGACAATTTTTAATCATGTGAAAGTAATATTATTTTGGAAAAAATGATAATATTTTAGGTAGGTAGTACAGTTAAAACTTTACGTGTGTATACACCTTCGGATAAATTATTATGAACATTCATTATTACCCTTTGTTTATCTTATCTGTGATTATTACCTACTTTGTACCATTCTGCCGATTTATATACGTACCGACCAAGCAGTACCTAGCTCCCAGCCCAGGTACTTCTAGGTAGGTAGATAGGGATTAATGAATATGCGAGACGGCTATAAAACTAAGCGTTTGTAATACGCACCGGTGAATAATAAATCTAAAATGAAAGCCGTTTTGCAAGAATGGATTTAGCATAATTTTAAAAAGTTTATTGCGTTGTGTGAGACAGTAATTGAAAGACAGTAAAAGGCGCCTGTTGATCGCTTCGCTTTCTCATTTCTATTTTCCCGTCGGAAAGTGACAGAGACAAAGACATCAAATTAACATATTAAACATTTTTCCGTGACAACCAATTTAATATCACAGTAGCAAATAGATTATTGAATTAATGGTATTTTTAGGCAATATTTTCTAGGAACATATAAAAATTGGGGAAAAAGTGATAGGCATTCTATGGTAAGAGAACAAAGCAATGAAAGTGAGATATTACCTTATTTAGCGTTATGTGATTGTTTTCAGCAACCTGAAGCTTCGGAGGCTTTCCCGCTCGCTCCATTCATCTTCTCGATAATTTCAGGTCAGAGGAACAGTCGGCGACCTTGAACAACGGAATCGGAAACAATCGCAACCTTGGGTCGGCCAAACAACGCAACGCCTCGACAACATGAATCAATGTATATGCGGGTCTTCGGAAAAGAGTTTAACGGCGTTGTCAGTCAAGCCGATAAGCGAAACGGGCTCGGGGCGAGTTGTATTAAGTATTGGCGGGGATATGCGTCCGGCGCGCGCCCCCTAACCCGGCTTACATAAGGCGGACTGGGGCTGTAGTTCTCTGGCTCCGGAGGCTGCCCGGGCGGAGAGGGAGACAGGTCGCACTGGGTAGGGCCTCTCTGTCACACACCCCCACCCCCATCAACCCCAGAGCTTCTTCCGCGCGGGAAACGCGGACAATCGAAGCGACCCCCGACGATGCGATTTTTCAGGCGTGATTTTCAGCTCTCGAACCAATTTTTAACCTGTGTGAAAAACAACCCTAATACGCAGCTGTTTTTCCACCGCATTATCTTTTTGATGGGTCAAACCATTTAGGGACTAATTATTTCTGAATACCTATCTGCACGAGGTTTTTATACCTCAGCTAAAACATTAATAAAAAAAGAATGTTGGTAAGTTGCGGTTTTGAGGTTTATCGCGTGTTTGTGTTGTTTTAGGGAAATTCGAGGATTTCCCCATGTTAACGGTGAGAACACGTAATTAAGCACGTTTAGGGTTACGCAGGTATCTGGAAACATTGGGTACCCTGAAATAAAATATGCTCATTACATGTTGTACATGAAAATAATAATATTATGAAACCAATGATATTAATACTGGACGCGGGGTAGAAATCTCAAAGTGGGAAGCCAAACACAAGACGATTGTAGCTGTCTCTATTTCTAGTACTTTAGTACTAAACTGCTACGCGTCGAGGGCGTCAAATGAGGTTCTTGAGAATTGGTCGTGTCTTACCAGTAAGTAAATTGCATTGCAAAGCGCCAAAATGCCCTCCTGTGTGATGAGAAAATGCTTCAATTACACGGCAAATAGTCGTAAAGGCGAAGGAATAACACTTCATTTGTAAGTACACCCAAATTACTTATTATTATCAATTATTATAATTATTACAATTAAATTTATAATAATACGTCTTTGTATTCTTTACCCTTCCCTGTCCATTGTGTAACCGAGTGAGAGTATCTTGTTATCTCAGTTACACCCATAGGTCACACCCGTGATGTGAAAGCATTATTCGGCGAAGAAATTAATAAGCCGCCCTACCATATATCTATGACATTCACACAAGTACATTCTTTGATTGTCTATCTTTATCACACAGGAATAAAGTTTTAAATTTAGAAATTATACTGAAAACCGCTGAAAACAAAAGAGTGTTGCTTGCTTTCACATTATATTGTGAGTATGTGAGACTATGGCGAGTCTATTTATATAACGTCATTGTATGTAACGCAAACATTAGCCACATATCCGTACTTTGTTTGGAAAGAATGTCTATTGTTTTGATTATTATAAACTCGGGTTTTCATATCTAAAAATCTAATAAATAATTTTTTATAAGAAAAAACTCTCTTTTTATAACTTTTGAAATATGAGGTTGACAAATATGGCGATTTGACAGAAGGTGGCAATGGCGGAATTGGTAAATGCGCACGTCCCGGTCAGACGAGAGGTTCTGGTTTCGAGTCCCAGTTGCGACCATTATCTTTTTCTATTTTTTGTCTCTTGTTCTCTTTCATATTTTCTTTTAGATTATTATTGTTATCTTCTTCTTCAATAAGTAATTAGGAGTTTAAAAACTATGGTTTAGGCACTTAAAATTAATTGGAATCCTGCATTTTGGTCTCTACCATACTCTACCTAGTTTACCTGGTTTAAAAAAAACTTTTTCAATACATATGATTTGCCACTTACAACCACTTTGGAAATAGGACAATCATAACAATACCGATGAGCTAGTGCTAGACGAGTAGCTGTGCGACTGTGCATACACTTTACAAAATAATCCTAATATTTTATAAAACACGCAATAGTTTTCAATCATCCTACATTACTCCCCTATGGTAATGTAGGAGTTCTGAAGCAAATTGTCGATATGAAAATACACTACGATATAGATTGGACAGATCACCGTCCTCTCGAGCTGATCTTAGAAACGGAAGGACTAGCAAAAACGGAAGTGTTTAATTCTGTATCGAGAGATCCAGCATTATGGAATCCGAATAATATACGGGATATCGGACAATATAACTCATGCTCGCAAATCCATCTCGTCAAAATCAAGTCACAAAACACAATTCCTGAAGACGGTGGCAACCCTGCACGCACAAAAATAAAATACCTCTACGGGAGTATAGTGGACGCCCTTCGAGGCAGTGCCATTTCTGTATTTACCAAGTGCATTACCCAAAAACATAAGCAATTATGTGGGTGGAATGAATATGTAGCGAATAAATACAATGAATCCAGACAAGCGATGTACACATGGATAATGAATGGGAGACCACCCGATAGTCCTGTTGCAGAGGATAGAAGGGCAAAGCGTGCTTCCTTCAAAACAGCACTTAAACAATGCCAAAAGAACTCGACTCAACTTCAGATGGATAAAATAGCAAGGGACTTAGACAATCGGGACTTCAAAAAATTTTGGAACAAGTCTAATAAACTGTTGAACATGCGCAGCAAAATCTCGTGCAATATAAACGGAGAGTCGAATCCGGAAGTAATTGCAAACATCTTTAAAGAACACTTCGCAACTACCACGCCGACTATTGACTCAAACGAAACGCATTTGACTGCATATGATGATATTGATCCCATCGTCACAACGAACATGATAAAATCGGCCATTAGTAATATGAAATCTGGAAAGTCTGCCGGGCATGACGGATTAAGCACCGAACACTTCAAACATGCAGGGGCAGCGATTATGGAACTAATGGCAACACTGTTCACCGACATTCTAAAGAGTGGCTATCTACCTAAAGACATGACAAAAACAATTATAGTACCGATAATAAAATCTAAACTGACAGACGTAACTCTACAGGAAAACTACAGACCGATCTCCATCGCCACGGCTATCGCTCGAATATTTGAACGAGTTCTCTTGGAACAAGTCGGATCCCACATAAAAACGAATGATAACCAGATGGGCTTCAAGAGAGAGTGCTCTACGGACTCTGCTATTTTTTGCGTAAAACGGACGTTGGAATACTACAGGAAGAAGAAAACATCAACTTATGCATGCTTTTTGGATCTTAGTAAGGCTTTTGACCGAGTTTCCCACCCCTTATTGTGGAAAATACTAAAGAAAAGAGGTATACCTTGGAAAGTGGTAAAAATTCTAGAAATTTGGCACCGTCAACAGGAAAACCTTGTAAAGTGGAAAGATGGATTTTCAGAACCTTATTTCCTAAAGAGTGGCGTCAGACAGGGAGGATGCATGTCCCCGATATTGTTCAACCTGTACATGGACGAACTCACCGACAGGTTAAACAATGCAAGGGTAGGTTGCCAAATCGGAGGACAGTGTTTGAACAAAATCAGTTATGCGGACGACATGGTCTTGATGGCACCATCTATAAGGGGCCTACGTATTCTTCTGAAGATCTGCGAAGAGTTTGCTGAAGAAACAAACATGCTATATAACCCCACTAAAACGGCTCTACTGGTCATAAGACATGGACAAGGACCAAAGAATATTCCTCCAGCTACCCTGAACGGTGTAAACCTGCAGTTGACTGAAGTAACTAAATACCTTGGACACATAATCACCAGTAATCTGATGGACGATGATGACATCGATAGGCAAAGAAGAGCTCTCAGCGTAAAAGCAAACATGCTCAGCAGAAGATTCCGCCTTTGCAGTACCGCTGTAAAAAGGACGCTATTCCTTTCCTTCTGCGCAACGCTGTACACGTGCGAACTCTGGGCAAACTACAAGAAGAGTAGTATAGAAAGACTTCGAGTTCAGTACAACAACGCCTTCCGCATAATATTTGGTCTCCCCAGATATTGCAGCGCTTCCCGGATGTTCACGGAGGGGCGAGTTCCCGGCTATGCAGCCCTTATTAGATCCAGGGTGGCAGGAATGAGGGAAAGGATAAGCAGCTCTGGAAATATCCTCGTCATGGAAGCCCGCCTCAGTCCATCATCCAGCATTGATGCACACTGGAGAAAAATACTGGCACCTAATGTGGTCGCAGAATCCTAAAAGCTAATTATTATGATTTTATTTTGTTATTACCTTTGTTCATGTATAATCATATCACCTGCTTCTCTACTTAAAATGTATATTTTATAACCCTTATGGAATGTGTGGGATTGCACTATTCTCCCCACATACCGGAATAAACATTTATTTATTTTATTTATTTTATGGTGCAATCTTGGTGACGGGACTTATCATAATAATAATTATTGAGGACCTTGGCCAACGTAGAATGCTTTCTTTAAGGCAAGCTAATGTCACAAATCGATTATTTCACAGGATATGTATCTACATACATAAAGAAGCGGACAACCACGGTCCTATTGAATTTTTCACATTCCGAAGGTAAAATCGTGAAAATTCCCTATGAGCTCTACTTTTTGTTTGTGTTGAACAATGTTTTAGTTTGCTACGCTGCTGGTAGGTTGAAAAAATAAGTAGGTTTGTCTTCACTTACCTACATGGCAACTACTTTTCAGCTCGAACATGCTTATTAAAACAAACAGTTTGTATCAAGTTACAGCTTATGAGAAAGATGATTAAGTAAAATTGTCCAAATTTCAAGTAACCCCGGACACAAAAATGACCTTGAAACGCCTGAACAGATTTTCATGAATTGTAGCTAAGAACCATCCCGATCAAGTCAGTTCAAACAAAAAAACCGCACCATAATCGTTTCATTCGTTTAGGAGCTACGATGCCACAGACACACACCACGTGAAACTTATAACACCCCTCTTTTCGGAGGCGTCTACTAATATCTACAGGAATTCCAAAAACTGAACAAATCAGACTAATATCTATGAGAACCAAAGTGAGGACGAATATCTACAGCTCAAACTGCTGACTAATATCTATGAGAACCAAAGTGAGGACGAATATCTACAGCTTGAACTGCTGACTAATATCTATGGAACAGGTGATGTCGTCGAATATCTACAGCACTGGCAGAGGTTGGATTTGCAATTATGCCAATTATGTATAGCATATTGGCATAACGTAATATTGCGTAAGCAGTTTAAAAAACTTAATTTATGTTAAGTTAGGTTAGGTTAGTATTACGTAATTGAAGTAATTTATGCTTTTCCGTACAACCTCTTGCTCAGCGGCCCTCTGTAGATATTCGTCCCACCTACGCTCCATAGATATTCGTCACCACTGGGACCGTCATAGATATTTATCCTACCTTAGCTCTGTAGATATTAGTATTCTCTCTGAAGTTCATAGATATTTGTCCAACATATGAGCTGTAGATATTTGACCGACATACAGGCTGTAGATATTAGTATCTGGAGTCCTCTTTTCGCTCCGGGGGTTAAAAATATAAATAGTGACTAAGATAGTGTGTCAAAATGGTTCAAACTAAATTTTAAAAAGAAAAAATACATGAATATAGGTAGAAAAAATACGCACGAGTGTACAAAAAAGTGAAGAAATAAAATTTTTCGGTGTCATTATAGATTCAAATTCGAACTTCTCAAAAAAATGTAGACAACCCAATAAAAAAAATGCTAATAAATTATTTCTTGGCAGAATTTGAAACAATTTAAATAAAAAATCAACTCAATAATATACAATACAATTATATCACCACACTATCATTTTTGTTCAAGTATTCTTTTTCTCAGCAATGAAGAGAAAATTAAAAAATGTAAGTACCTATTTCCAAAAAAAAAAAGCAAAGCGAATAATATTCAAGCGCAAAACGGATAAGGGACAATTAAAATTATGGCGGTGAAGCAAACTATATATTTGAATGCATTTATTATCATACATAAAATTAAAAACATGGATAATATCTACGTAACTGAAAAAAATACAATCACGAGATACACGGACACGGGACGAGAAATGCAAAGCAAATTAGATTGTCAACAAGGAATAAAGCAAGCACCCAAAAATCTCTTACGTACCAGGCCGTCCAAATTTAGGTACATCAACATGAAATTACTGACATTGAAATATGATTAATTTTTAAAAGGAATTGAAAAATTTGTCTTCCTCAAATATTGATATTTTGTTTGGGATTGAATATACTTACCATGAAAATATTTAAAGGTATGGTATGTTTGCCAAATAACATTTACTTTTTTTTTTAAATTCTTTGCGGAGACGGTTTACGATTAGTTCCCGTGAGCACTTAGGCCATAGGTCCATTGTGCTATCTCCTATTTTACCTCAATCCTTTAACAACAACCCAGTCCCTTCAATAAAGTACACCAGAGTTGTTATTGGAAATGATTTTTTTTACTCCTACCATCATGTAGAATCACCTCCCGAAGTTAATGCACTTTACCCCCAGACACCCTGTATAGTTCAATCGTCCTACAATTACTCCACAAATATAAGATTAATAAATTAAATAAATGGTGCCTAAGACAGCGGAATTTCCTCGGGGTCAAGGAGGGAAATCCTCCTCCATTATTCAAAAAAATTACTAACAAAAACAAGAGTATGGAAACTGACAGACGTTTTTTTTTGCATGAGCTCCACACAGGAGGCCCTGAGGAAAATAGTTTCCCTCAGGGCCTATGTCATCTTTGTGGATGATTTGTGGAGGGTCTCTTTAAGGAAAGAAAGGCGAGAAGAGTTCTGGGGTTTAAGGGGTGGTCATCTGGGGTTCAGTTTGTCCTGGTCATCCACCTCCAAGACCTAGACAAAACTCACCCCATGAACCCGGGCACCCCTGCTAAATCACCAAACGTAGCGAACCACTTGGGGTGACCTATGGCAGAGGTGTTGGTTATCCATTAAAGGTTCCCGGGGCAGCGGTACCCATTCCCGCCTCCCAAATTGGTACACATTTCAACCGGAATTAATTGAAGAACAAATATTATATGGTAGGGAAGTCCTCAAAGGAGTCCTTGCAATTTAGTCGCTTGGCTTTTATGGGATTACCGATATGTCGGGGGGTTGAAAGTGAAGACAGGATTTCTGCAATGGACAGATCGGTCGAGGTTCCTCTGATCAGGCCCATTCGAGAGACATTGAAAGTTGGGATATGTGCCTTGAATTTTAAATTTCATGAATTGAATATGTTTTGATGAAGTTGTTGGCGGCTGAACCTGTGAGGAATTAGAATGAGTTTTGGAAAAGACCCTCGGATTTCAGATACACTTCCAGGCTTAATTTATAGGTTCTTGCTATTTGATAGGAATTTACCAAATTTAAGAGGGTGAATGGTTTTACCTTGCTCAGGTATTTGAGCATACACTATATACGGGCCATGGGAATGAGGAGAATAAAAGTTTATTGCAGGAGGTTGAGGAAGAGCTGATGGATACTGTGAAGTCGAAGGCGAGTCGAGCTTTATTGGGGGAGAGGGACAAACTTCATTTTTCAGTTGAAGTCACAATGACAGATTCACTGTCTGAAATGTCTACATTTTCACCATCTTGGGGGTTAGGAGGAGGATCTGTGGGCTTTTTAGGAGGTCAAGGAGGGAAATCCTCCTATATTATTCACAAAATTACAAACAAAAACAAGAATATGGAAAGTGACTGAAGTAAAAAAGTTTATAAATATCCATAAATCAGCGACGAAAAGTGACTCCTGGCAGATCAGGGGGGAGAAGAATCCTCAAGGCACAACTCACTACACCTTTTTTGGCCAGAAAACATAAAAATATTGGATAAAATAATTTAAATTTTTTTTTTTAGAACGAGCCAAACAAAACAATTGATGACAGCCAAATGTTCATAATTCGAATAAAAATTCATCAAATTCGAATATTAAAATTCAATTTCTGATATTATGCCGGTTGTTCCACAATACTTGGGTAGATAGAAAAACTTGAATAGTATTTTCAAAGAACGGGAAAATTGAATTTGAAATTTGATGAATTGTTTAAATTCTGGGGAACAACGGGAACAACCCATCTTCAATGTTTTTTGGACCAACTCTGTGCGACCTATTCACCGGACCTGTCAATTTGGATAAAGCCAATTAGGTATTCCGTTTTTAAATGATTTGACGGAAATATTTCATGGGGTCACCGACGCATGTAATTTCGGTTGAAGCCATAAAAAAACTTAACATACACCTTCATTCTTAGATACAGTTCAAGGTCATTTGCTCGATCTAATACTTTCCGTTGTTTACCCTCCAACCCCAGAAATTCATAAAGCGGGCGAGAAATGTAATATTGGTGTCACCATCCCCTTGAGGTATTCAAAGAAAATATGCTTATTTTAGACTTTTCTCCTTCGATATATTATATTACTTAGAATCCACATGTATTATACATACATATTTGAAGAATTGTCCATGTGAACCGCCACCTTATTCGCTGAAAAAATGCAAACAATATTATTATTTTAACAATAATAATGTTTGGATGATTTCCATAGCGCCATTTTCGTGAGAGAATCATCTCAAGGGCGCTTTACAAAATCATTCATACACTTATTCTATGTATATGTCGCAGGCCAATCGTAAAATCAGGCAGATCATGATGCGGCTCAAAAACTTCACGATCTTCCGCTAGCCACTTCGCGATGTGGCTAGGCGCATCATGATCATGAATTGTACAGTGACCTTTTCGTCAATAGAATCAATGATAAAAGAACAAATTGTGTAATATGGTTAAAAATCTATTGATGAATAAACGTTTTTACTATTATTATTATTATATAACTAGTGACTCAAAATTACACTCATTTTTATAAGCGAGTGGATTACACAATACTGCTTTACTCGTCTTATGACTTACAACTGTCTTAAACTTAGTTATTTACGACTAACATACTTATTTACACTTACAAACACATATTGTCATGATTACTGCCCGTGCTGTCAGAAGTAAGTTATGAAAAAAATTACAAAAAAAAGTTTTAGTTAGATAAATGCGAAATATTGCGCATAATAACTTAAAAGCGGGTAGTCAAGGAGAATATGTGTTTGTTAGTGTAAATAAGTATGTTAGTCGTAAAGTCGAAGTAGTATTGTGTAATTCCGCTTGGTCCAAAAATTAAATAAGATTAACCGTTAAAGTATCTTTGTTCGGTTTTCGGAACTCATGTATGTCTCGTAGAAATCGTTGTGTCTCCCTTAGATCCACAGAGAAATATGATTTAACGGTATTAGAAAGAGAAAATACCACGCTTTATATGCAAATATAAAACATAACCACAAAAGAAGTACAGCGTAGACCTTCATGGAACCAAAGTATCGAATCGCAATTTGAAATAAATTTATGAAACTTTGGGATTTTTTTTATCAGTAAATTTTAGTTAGAAAAAACGTAAGGTGAGCCATTTTAAAAACTTTTTATAAAAATAAAAATATTTTATTTCTGAAATTATATGTTTATTTCGATTTATAAAATTTGGAAGCGTAATTCATCACCTGTCAAAAACAGTGTTTTGTTTTCGGATACGTGTGCAAATATTCCATTCATAAGGATTTTATTGTAAAGCTGAAATATTTTGACCTTCTGACTATTAATCGCCGTATTGTTTTTTTGTGTAAAAAACATTGATTTTCAAAAATTAAGACTTTTATTAATGTTTTCTCCTTGAATAATAAGGACAACTTCGCCCATAGTATTATTATGACCTTATGACATTTTGCACCCCCACCTATTCGGATGTACCTACTTGCTCCCGTTTATCAAGGTTTGTAGGCACTGATCATCTGTACTAGTACTGTATCAAAAATAACTATCGGTTGGAGTTAAACGTTAAATGCCGTAAACACCCAATGCAGTTGACGAATGATAATAATACCAGTTGACACAAAATACTTCTTACTTACTTAATATACCTACTTCTGAATTCCTTTATTTCAGCTATCGCTACATACTTCAAAACACATTTCAAAGGGGACATTTTAAGCTCACCGTCCAGTAGGGTTACAGAAAGTGTATTGCAGGCTTTTTGTACGTGAGCGAAAATTTATTACAGTCTTCCATCATTTTAGCACAAGCAAAATTTTACGCTTACACTGACAGTAGTGGAAGGATTTTTTCCCGTGGCTTTTCACCCCAAAGGAGTGTTCTGGCCAGTGTCAAGTGAATGATTTTGTGATTGTTATTTTGGGTTAATATTTACAAATTTGATTTTAATAACAAGAACCTATCTACATTACATAATAATACTAAACAAATAATAATAATAATACGCTAAATTCTTACAATACGAGATGATTTTAATTACGTATAAGAAGTGGAAGCTAAAGAAAATTAATACGTAATAATATGTTGATATAATTTATTGCGCGTAAAAAATAAATTAAATAAATAAATACATGAAACTAAACTTACAGTTACAAATTGAAGCTTTTAATATTAATGAAATTAGCCAAGACTTTATCAACGCGTTTGTCCACAGAATGTAACAGGCGTGCAGTGTTGTAGGGAGGCAATATGCCCGATATGATTAGAGGATGGATGAAATTTTTTTATGAATTATTTATAGGGTAACTGAAAAAAATATGATTGAGGTCTTCTTCACCAAGACGACATTCACACATGGCAGAATTCTTAACATGGTTTTTTGTCAGGTGAACATTGTGGCAGCAATGCCCTATCCGCATGCGGCAAATGGAGGATGTTGAGAATTTGTACAAAGACAGTCTGGAAAACCACGGTTTTCAAGGAATCGTTGGCTGTATTATGAAAAATATCCTTTTGTTTACTAGATTCATCCCAATGATTCTGCCATGTGAAAATGTTTTCTTTCAATTTTATGTTTATAATAATGGCATCTTTTGCCAATGAATCGGCCTTTTCATTCCAGGGATGTCGTAGTGACTAGTTATCCAAACCAACACGATTTCTTGTCAGAGTCGCTTAATTTATGAATTAAAGTGCGGATTCGAAAACAAAATCGTCTTCTGGGTAATGGAAGTGGAAGGAATTAAAATGTTGTCAGTATATTCGTAAACCGGGAATGTTTTTAATCACTTGTCACGCAACAAAATTATATTATTCTTTTTTTACTGTGAATATCATATTCGGATCTGGCTACCAAACACGACCAAAGCCATTTCAAGCAACGTTTCAATTCTAAATGGTGGTCTTACATTATGGCAATACTGAGAATATCTTTCACTCCGGAATTGTAATAGCACAATTCAATCCAATAAAATTTACTTGCACAAACCGGTATTCGAACCTGCAATGTTCGGACTGCTAATCTAGAGCCTTACTCCCAAAACCTCTGCGATCTAGGAGGTTTTGTTACTCCTTGACCACGGAGAAAAACGGTTTTTTGATTTTTATGTTTATTTTTCAGCTATTGAAGAAATTTAAGGTATCTACCTAAATAAAATAGGTTTTTACATAATTCGAGATTTTAATTTTACACTTCAATAATTATATTAAAATAAGAATAAATCGGGCAGTTGATAAATCGGTCGAAATTATCTTCAATGGCGTTATTTTTATCAACGGTTATTGTCAACGATAACTTAGTTGACGTTATACGAAATCATTGTCGACGCATAGTATTTGTGTATCTGTTCACTACACGTGTATGTGTAGGTATAATAATTTGCTCTCGTATTTAGGTCGGAAGTCCCGGCGTCGCTGAAGCCTTTCAAATCCGCCGGCTTTACATGAAAACGAAAGCTTTCACACTTAATGACTTTTATTCGACGCAATAAAATGCCTTTTATTCAGTTCATCAGCTCTTCTCATTCATTCTAACTCAGTGGCGTACCGTGGGGGGGGCGGGGGGGGCGGCCCGCCCCGGGCGGCACTTTTGGGGGGGCGGCAAAATTTCACAATCAATAATCATCTTGTAAAAATTTGGATTGGGGAAGTCGCGGGTTCTATTCACGCGTCAGGACTTAAAAGTTTTTTCGAGTTTATAGTTTCTTAATATCTTTCTTAAGTTTTATATACTGTTAAAATCAAAATATTAATGACAGACGTTTTGTTTTTATTTCTAACACATAAATTATTTTTAAATAAAAATGTAAATGGCAACAATATCATTTTAGCTCTAATTGATAGTCGATTTATGTTTTATATTCGTGAAGCTTTGTGCGCCCTGCTGAAAGCGCACAAAAAATTACACTTATACGGTTTTCTTCCACGTATATATCACGGGTATATATTTTAAATTTATTATCACAGACAAGTTAAATAGCTGACAGGTGTGTGCATACTTATTCGAATTGCAGTTATAAAATTCTAGATGCACACTATCTATGTGCTGCCAGAATCAAAGAAAAACCATTTTTATGTTCTGAGTGAAGTTTTAATTCACCGCATACATATTTAATTAAAAGCAGTTTTGTGTTCAAAATGTATAATTCCAGTTGTGGATTCATCTGACGACACATTTCGAAGGAAAACATTATATTATTTAAAGTGCTTTATAAAATTCTTGCAGACAATTTATGTGCCGCCAGAATCAAAGAAAAAACATTTTCATGTTCCGAGTGTAGTCTTAATTCACCGCTTAGAGATTTAATTAAAACCCCTTTTAATAATAATAATAATAATTGGATAATTTATAGAGCGCCGTTTTTGTGAAAAATCACCTCAAGGGCGCTGCTTTTGTGTTCAGAATGTAAAATTCCAGTTGTGAATTCATCCGACGACACATTTCGAAGAAAAAACTTATTTGAAGTGCTTAATAAAATTCTTCCAGACAAGTTATGTGCCGCCAGAGTCAAATAAAAACCTTTTTCATGTTCTGAGTGTAGTTTTAATTCACCGCATACAGATAAAATTTAAGCCAGTTTTATTGTTCAGAATGTAAAATTCCAATTGTGTATTCATCTGCTGACATATTTCGAAGGAAAACATAACTTTTTTCTAAGTGCAAATATAAAATTCTAGTTGCAGACAATTTATGTGCTGCCAGAACCAAAGAAAAAGCGTTTTCACGTTCTGAGTGTAGTTTTAATTCACCGCATACAGATTTAATTAATAAATATTTTTAAAAAAAAGGATCACTACCCCCCCCCCCCCCTCCCCCTCCCTGAAGAAGTACCTATATAGGGGGGGGGGGGGGCGGCAAAATTTTCCTCCGCCCCGGGCGGCTGATACCCACGGTACGCCACTGTTCTAACTACATTATTCGAGTGTGTCAATATAGCTCCCCTGAAAGCTGTGCAATAAAGGGGGAAAGAGATTTCATTTATTTTCTTGGGAACTTTATAGTGTGAACTTAGGTATATTTTTATCACGGGATGATCGACAAGATGTTGCTGAATAATATTTGACAGTTTCGAAGGATCGAAGTTTTTTAAAATGTAAATATTCATAGCTACTTGTACCTACTTTTTTTCTATGTTATCGATTTTTGATCTTTCTATTACTAGGTAGTCAGCCTAATTTGAAATCTGATCTATCTTCATTTTTCGTTAGCCCAATCAATGAAAGCATTTAACTGGAAAAAATTAGGGAAAAGCTGAACTTTTGCAGGTGGATAGTAGATACCTACCACAGGAAGTACTTTCACAAATATTGAAATTGTAGAGTTCTACTGAAGTTATTATATCTCTTTAAACTAAAACTTATACTTGAAAAAAAAATGCTGCTAATGATCTTATTATTAAACTACCTAAAAACTATATTGTGTGAAACTTTTTGTTATCTTCAAAAGTTTAGCCAGTAGAAATAATTTTCTTGTTAAAAACATTTTTTTAAATTCATAGAATATACTGTACTGGTGTTGGTAGAACCACCAAATCCGATGTTGTCTAACCTTTTTTCAGTCACGGACCCCTAGAAAATCAAGCACAATTTTCAAGGACCCCCTTAATAAAAAAAAACCAGAAATGAATTTCGGACAAAATATTTTACTACTTACTACAAACACAAAAAATACTTTTTCTAAAAAATACGTTTATAATTAACGTACAACAGCAACACCAACATTCACATTAATTAACGGGTAATTAATGTGAAGGTTGATGTTGCTTTTTTGCAACTAAATTTCGGGTTGATGTTACTACTAAGTTGTAATCTCAAATCGGATTCCACTTGTAATCTGTTTCTGTATTTGTTTTTAGTATACAAGAGCAGATAATGCATTTTCACAGAGGTATGTGGTTGAGAAAAGCAGCAAATGTTTCAGTGCTTCTTATGATATTTCCTTATAATCTTTCGTAACATTCACCCAAGAAGAGGATTCTTCGAAATTACGTTTCAAAGCTGAATCACAAGATATTTCTAATTTCTAATAATTGGTTTTCCTGTGCCATTGTCAAGCCATTAATATCAGTAACATCTGCATTGAAAGGGTGTAATATTAAAAATATATATATTAACGGATACTGGAAAATGATCTCGAAACGAAGACGGGTTGCGATTGTGAGAATTTGGTGGCATTTATTTATTATTGTTAAATGGTCCAGAGTTGAGACTACGGACCTGGGTCAGGGATCCGCGGACCACTTCCTGACCTAATCCATTAGTTGTTTTTTAAAAATTTATCTGAATATGGATGCTCATTGCCACAAAAAATATTTGTTACTATTTTGCTTAATTTCTCTATTTTTAACTGATATTCGTCGAATTAAAGGGTTTAAAAAAGTATTAGGTAGCTGAATCGTGATTTTTAGGTCTAATGGCCTACTCAGGGGCGTGCACAGAGTTTTTGATCAGGGTAGGCAGTAAGAAAATACATCAAGTTTCACAGATTAAAATTTCCATATTCTATCAGATAATTTCAGAATTAAAGTACGACAAACGTTTTTGAACCGACCATTAGCATTTATGAAAGACAACTATTTGATAGAAGTACATAACAACAGATTTTTTTGTCGTCACTGATTGCCATTTGCTAATTTTGTTCTAGAAAGCACTGCTTAATACTAACAAAAAAACCTCATAGAAGCAAATTCAAAACGACAGTTCTACGCTATGATTTGTGCATTTCGTAAACATTGAATTATGTTTTGTATGAAGTTAGCTCTAGTCAGAAATAATTCCTGCTTAGACCGCATTTTAGTGAGGCATTTGGAGGGCGCGCGTGTAGTTTCTAGTTGCAGTTAATGCCGCGTTTGTAGTATGCCGTTTGATGTGTCGCTCGCGTAGTTTCGGTTGCTCAGCTTTTTCGCGCTTATTTTTTAAAGTGTGTATTTATTTTTAGCAATTATTTTATAAATTATAATATTATTTACATGCTTATATTTTACAAAAACGGCAGGGTAGGCAGTGCTTATGTGCCTATATGGAGTGCACGCCCCTGGCCTACTAAGTACTATTGACCTAGTACGCTAGTAACCAAACTGGCTAATTTAACTTGAATATTTTTATGCGTTCGTAACAACAATTCCTTTTGGGATTTTTTTTCGTCATAACATACAATAAATAAAAAGGTCCTCATCAGACATTACTTTTCAATATGCAAACTTCTTATACTCTCTCAATAATGTCATCTTTTAGAGGTGGTTAAAAGAGCAAAATACTTATACTATTATATAACGTATAAAACCGTCTATTAGTTTATTTTAGTCACACTGTCTATTAATTTATTTTTATTTTTTCGATCTGTTCTTGGTCGGTAAAGCAACAACTACTCACCAGCAAAAATTCAGCTTCCCCCTAATTTGTTCCAGTTATGGCCTATTTTACTTCTAGATTGACTGGGCTATCCAGCTCCGTTGATGTTTGCACGCGGATTCACGCGGCCTAGGCGCGTATGTGTTCTCCTTTATTCTACGGTGGTCGACAAACTTCTCAACATCCCGTTATTACCATTTTATTTATTACTAGCTGGGTTACCCGGCTTCGCTCAGGACAATAAGATAGTGTTCTGGAATGTTGAACAATGATGTTCCCGATTCCCTATTCCTGATCATTCCACGACTTATTACTCCGCCACTCCTTCCACAACTTTCTACAGCTCTATGGAACCTTCTAGAACTTTCCGGAAGACTGTTCTAGAAATTTCAGGAGGGCGAAACTTTCAGCCCTTATATCTTTAAAAGCACGCCCTTTAAGTAAAAACGGATACCCTTATTCCCTAGGGGGGATAGAGATCTACCACACCATATAACTCCCTTGATCGAACCGGGACTCGTTTCTGAGTTTTTGCGAGCTGCACGTTTTTTTGGACTTTCTTTTATAATATATGCCATATTCAAATAAATAAAATGTTACTCCTCACATGTCCTTTCCCGTGGGTTCCCCTCCAGCGTTCCACTTCCACCTTCCCCACCACCGCTCTCCCGCTCTCCCGTCCCGCCAACCCCCCTGGCACTGCATTTCTTGACTCCTCTCCGGCCCGGCCCGTAGCCGAAACTTTTTTCTAATACTAACAATTTTAAACTCGTGATATCTTTCTAATTAAATATCCGAATTGAAAAATTCAAAAAGTTAAATAAAGGTATTGAAGCTGTCTTGAATATGAAGTAATTTATTTTGATAAGGATTAAAACCAAGATACAAATAAAGAGCCTTTTCAAGCGGCGACATTTAAATTATTTTTTTTAAATAAAATAATACTTATTGTGGCATAACCATAATAGTTAGACATATGCTGTCGCGATCTTTTTTGTAAATAATGATGTGTTCTATAAAGTCGTAGTACTTTATTTTATTTTATCATCAATAGTTTTCGCAGCGCACGCGATTTAAAGAATATTTTAGGTATTTTTTTTACACCCTGGGTTACATTATTGAAGTTTTAGTAAGGATTCCTATTTTTTTTGGAAATATAATATAGCCTATGTCTAGGGGCGTGCACTCCATATAGGCACATAAGCACTGCCTACCCTCCCTTTTTTGTAAAATATAAGCATGTAAATAATATTATGATTTATTAAATTATTGCTAAAAATAAATACACACTTTCAAAAATAAGAGCGAAAAAGCTGAGCAACCGAAACTACGCGAGCAACACATCAAACGGCATACTACAAACGCGGCATAAACTGTAACTAGAAACTACACGCGCGCCCTCCAATTGCCTCACTAAAATGCGGTCTAAGCAGGAATTATTTCTAACTAGAGCTAACTTCATACAAGACATAATTTAATGTTTACGAAATGCACAAAGCATAGAGTAGAACTGTCGTTTTGGATTTGCTTCTATGAGGTTTTTTTGTTAGTATTAAGCAGTGCTTTCTGGAACTAAATTAGCAAATGGCAATCAGTGACGACAAAAACATCTGTTGTATGTACTTCTATCAAATAGTTGTCTTTCATAAATGCTAATTGTCGGTTCAAAAACGTTTGTCGTACTTTAATTCTGAAATCATCTGATAGAATATGGAAATTTTAATCTGTGAAACTTGTTGTATTTTCTTACTGCCTACCCTGATCAAAAACTCTGTGCACGCCCCTGCTTATGTCACCCAGGGATAGTCTAGCTTCCCAACAGTGAAAGAATTTTTCAAATCGGTTCAGTAGTTTCGGAGCCTATTCGATGCAAACAAACACACAAACAAACAAACAAATCTTTCCTCTTTATATAGTGTGTTATATAGATTATTTTTACAATAGCTTTTACAGGAGACCATGGCGAAAATAATTCCCTTCTGGGTTCTGGGCCTATATCATCTTTGGGGAAGCTGTTTGGAGGATCTTTTAAAAGAAATGAAGACGAGGAGCTTCTGGGAAGGAAAAGGCTATGAGGCGGGATAGGAATCTCGAGGTCAGTGGGTTGAGTGACGGACGTTTAAATATATTCATCCCACTGCGGTGCAAGGCGATCGACGGATCGAGAGAGTTCTGCTGGAGAGGCCAAATGGTTTCCTTTAACCAGTCTCTCCCGCCACGCAGTAAGTGGGCAGACGCATCCACCAATACCTAGACCAACCTCACCCTCATGGACAAGGGCACCCCTGCTTAAAGGCACCAAACGTAGCGTACCACTCAGGATGACGTGTGGCGGAGGTGTTGGTTATCCAATAAATGGTTCCGTGTTGGTTATCCAATAAATAGAGGGTTGACTGTCGAGAATTTAAATTTTCTGGAATACACAATTCCAATGCCATTCCGTTAATAGACTTAAATACCATCCAGCAGAGCTTGAACTGGATCCCTTCAGAACATTTGAGCCTGTGAAAATTTTGAGATGCTCTGAAATATGAGAATATTTAGATACGCCGGTGATAAGTCTTGCCGCAGCGTTGAAAACGGATGGTAATTTGTTGATTAAATATTTTGGGAGACTTGCATAAATTTCGTTGCAATAATCTAGACGCGAAACAACATAAGAATTGACTAGTAATTTAGTCGCCTCTGTTGGCAGGTTTCTCCGTACCTACTGCTTTTGTCTTTTAATTGAAAGAACCCGTGCTTACAGCCCTGTTCACTTGAGTTTTAAGGGAAAACTCAGCGTCCAGATTGAGACTCGGTAGTTTTGTACATGTCTTTGTAGTGATGTTACTTCTTGAAATGGTTATTGGGGAATTTATCAATGTTACGTTGACGCCTATTTGTGGTGGTAGGTATAGAGATACCCAGTCTTTGAGGGGTTCAGTTTCAATCGTCTTGAGGTTATCCATCGGGTGATTACTTCTAGACACTTAATTATCTCTACTTTCTCTGGCAAGCAGTAAAAGTAAACTTGTTGGTCATCAGCGTAGCCAAATTCGATTATTTTAGCGACATCATGTGGGAAGAGGGTGAAGAGAAGTGGGCCCATAACAGACCCTTGGGGTACTCCAGATGAAAGGGTTGCATATTTTTAATGGTGTTTCCCCACCTTTACAGCTTGTAAACGGTTGCCCAAGTACGTTGTTTGTCAGCTCTTAACGCCGCAATTTAAATCAAAAGATTCTTCTAATCGTCTTCGTGTCAAAAGTGGCACTCATGTCCAAGACTGAAATGATAGGAGTGCTAGTTTTCCCGACTCCGGTAGCAAGAGCTACATCCGACAAAATAGTAGTAATCCAGTTTCCGTTAAACCTTATATAATATGCAGATTGGTATTTCATAATCATATAACCAGTCCAACCTGTTGCGAAAATATTTTAAGGGTGTTTTCTTTTATACTTACATTAGGTACCTACTTGTTCTGAATTTTATGAATAATTAAACTTAAGAAATAGTCATAATAACGGTAGCATTTGTTTTTTATTTCCATGTGACGTAATAAATCATTATGCAGTTAATATGTATGTATTAGCTTTCAATAAATTATTATCAGTAAAATGATGATTTCTTTCCCATTTTAAGATATTTTTAAGCGAAAATTTTAAAACCAAATTCTAATTTTAATTTAGCAGCAATTCACACGCGGTAGAAGTGAAACCTTCGGAAAACAAAAATAACGACTAGTGGGGAAACTACAGCGCACTTTTTTTTATCAACGTGAAGGATGATTTTTTCCATATTTTTGTCGACGAATTCCAGTGCACCTTATCCTCTAGATTTGGTCATATTATTAGTATTTGTGATTTCTTCTTCGGAGACGCTTTCTTTTGCCTGTTCATTTTGGAGTGGTTTCAAGACTGGATATTGTTTTTACATTTTTTTATTTTTTGGTTTTCGTAAGATTCGATCCCCGGTCGGCTGATTGTCTGCAAATATTCGTCGGGCGCTTTATACCACTACACTAAAGGGGACTTGCGTGAGACCGTGGATGTATCGTATTATATTGGAACCGAGTACCCGTGAATAAAATAAATATTTTATTGCTATCTCATTCTCTCACAGGTTAAGTCCTATAGATGTAAGTGTTTGTCTCGTTTTAGTGTCGCTCGTTTCCGTTTCATCGAGTTTCAAATCACAATGGTGTTAAAGAAGTTTTCACTTTAAAGAAAACTATGGATGTTACTATGTTAATTTTGTGAAAAATTAAATCGGTTCTTCAAATAAAAATGTTTTTTTTACAATATTTCAAATACTTTTTATTTTATACAATTATTCCACAAAGAACCGGTTCATTGAGAAAGATATCTACGGTTCCAGCAAGGAAACCGTTTCCATGTAACCGAGACAGGAGTATCGTCCATCTCTACCCTAAACAAAAAGCCATTCATTTGGGTGGTTTCGGTTTGGTATATATATTTATGCAATTGTCAATGTTGGCGTGGATGGTTTGGTGGATGGTGGGTGGTTTGGTATATTTATTTTGTCGGCCATGGTACCTATACCGCGCCGACCGCGCCTGATAATAATAATAATAAAATCTTGTCGTTTTTAATTATTTTCTTCCTGAATGTGCCGTTTATTATTAAGGCGATCCACTAGTACAGGAAAAAATCGAAATCGGAATTCACGCCCTTTTATGGGAGGAGTTGAAAAATACTTGAGAAAAAGCTTTTGGAAAGGTCGGAAAAGATATTTGAGATTTTTTTTTTAAATGTTGATTTCGTAAAGGCCTGTAAAAAACATTAATTCCTTTTTCATGCATTGTTTATTTTAATAAAACGGAAATTTTAAATTGATTTCACGAAAACAAGCGGCGCGGACCCTAACACGTCGTTTCTCCGCTCCGTCCGGAGGAGTAGTGACAGAAAATAAGGGCGGCTGCCAGTCGTTCTTCGGTGGACGGTATAAGGTTTAAAACAAAAACGTATGATTTTGCATTATTTAGTATGGCTTCATCTTTCGATTATTCCTAACACTTACCCAGTTTAATCTTAGATATGATAGTTTGATAATTTTGACTTTCAAATTTGGAAAATTGACATTATTTGTCAGACAGCACATATCCTAAATTGCACAAGGCGATAATGACCTCGAATCTACATCATCATTGTGAAAGTAACACGGGAAATAATCCAGGAATAATTTCCCTTTCAATCTGAATACTAGTGAATTATCTTTTAAATATAAAAAATTGGTTCCGTATGTTTGCGTTCGCAAATGTCGGAAAGTAATCGATGGATTGACTTTTTTTGTTACAAAACATTGTTTAGCAGAAGAGTGTTTCTATAATGATAAGCTCTGGTATTATGAAATTCGTATGAAAAAAAAATAGGTTCCGTATATTTGGGTCTGCAAATCTCAGAAAGTAATCGATGGATTGACTCAATTTTTTTACAGAACATTGCATTTTAGCAGAAGTGTGTTTCTATATATAATGGTATGCTCTGGCGTTACGAAATTTGCATTAAAAATTACTACAGGCGGCGCGCGAGTGGTTTGAAAATGTGTATATTTCATATATTTTAGCGGTAGGGAGGGAAGGCAGGAGGGGGAGGGTAACGAGGAGGGGGGGTTCGCAGGAAGGGTGACGAGGGAGGGGGAAGGTGGGGAACGTGGGGAACGTGGATGTGTGGAAGGGGAACTTAGGAGGGAAAGGAGACGTGGGAGGGGAACGAAACGCATGAGAACGGACGTGCAGGGAGAAACAATGTATTTCTTTGAATGGCATAGCAATGCAAGCCGGGAACCAGCTAGTAATTAACATAAATACCAAAGAATTATTGAAAAAAATCATTTGTAGACGCTTGAAGTCATTAGTTACATTGCAGCAAATTCAAATATCCCGGTGGGGAATGGACTTCGTCACGACTTTCTAGCCAATTACCGCTCTGCCCCCTCGATACATTTTCTACGAACCTTGGGTTCCTAGAAAGAACCTTGGGATTGGTTCCCGTTCCCGTCATATGAAATTAGTAGGTAATTCTAATATAATAATAAAAATACGTAGATATTCATTAATCGATCTGCGATTTCAAAAAAACGAGTATGCTTTAGATCACACGACTGAAGTAAAACTTCACTAACTTATGAAAGAAGAGAGAAAGAAAATGTGCGCGCGCACTGCTCTGTCTTGCTCCTACAGTATGATACAGACAATAGGCCTGAGATATACGAAACGTAACTTGCTATAAGAGAAAGGGAGAAAGAAAATGTGTGCTCGCACCTCTCTCTCTCTCTTGCCTCTACAGTAAATACGAAACGTATCTTTCTCTCTTTCTATCTTCACTAACTTATATCTCCCTTTCAACTTCCGTTCGCCTCGCCCGATCACACTTTTCGTAACTCTCTCGTCACGCATTCACCAGCTTACTCCCCAAGTCAAACGTGCGTAAAGAAGTTTTACTTCAAAAACATCCCGCCATTATTCTTTAAGATGTTAAAAAATATTTATCGAATTCCGACGAAAATATTTCCCTACCTCCCTGCGGATCTCCAAAAAAATCTAGCATTATGCCTTTTTTAAGTGTCCAAAACCAATTAAAATAATACAAAGAAAGTTTGAATAAACTTTATATAAAATTCTAAACCATAAAACTACTGAGAAACGTGAAAAACAGTAACAAAAATTCTAGGCAGGCACTTGCAGTTAGTTGGTATCGATTTTTTTACCCGTCAGTGCCATCCCTAAATCTGGGCGTCAACTCAACGGCATGAATGTATCTGTCAGTTGATTTGTCATATTGTTTGTCGTACATCATTTGTATTTATTTTGTATAAGATATAAATCTAATGAAAATGGGTTCCATTCACTATTGTTTGTTAATATTTTTATCATCAGTTATTACCACTGGTTAGTGTATTCTTTTTTTTAAATTAATGTGTTGTGGATGTTTGTTTTTATTATTGTTTCTAACCTTTGTTTTGATTTTAGGATTTGCAGTGAGATGTTACATGTGTTCCTCTGCACAAAATAAGCTAGAAGACACGTGTGGAGCTTACAGGAGGTTCGACAAAGAGCAGAATATTGCTGTTGAGTGTAATAGTGAAGAATCCCCTATGCCCGGATCATTCTGTATGAAGATTACCCAGCAGAGCCCAATTGGTTTTGTTTGTAAGTACTGTGTTCCTAACAATCTTATATTGTTATGTGCAGAATATACGGTATATTATTAATTGCAATTCTAAAACCAAGATTTTACAGTGTTCTTGCTACAAACACATTGTTAACTACTTACACATTCACAATGTTATATAAATACATTTACACATTCACAATGTTATATAAATACATTTACACATTCACAATGTTATATAAATAATTATACAGATGAATCCAAAGGAACTTCTCCCTCTTTTTGGTGGTGGCCATATGCAAAAGTTGCTACACTCGGTAGTAAAACCACAGCTTTTAGAAGCCACGCTAACTCTAGTTTGCACACATGTTTTAAAATAGCCATTATCTTATAATGCGGGTAGCCAAATTATGTTATGTAAAATTACAATAAACTTCCAGGTTGCTGTCAATGAAATGGGACTTCTGCTAGTAATATAATAATTATGATGATACTTTTTAATTTAAGTGCATGGAACAATTTTGCAGTGATATCCTGACTTTTGAAACTCAAGTTACTTAACTGTCATATTATTACTTTTTTGTCATTATATGTATGAGAGTTCAGAAACTCATTTTTAGGTTCATAAGATGTAATATTTAGATCACTTTGTAAATTTTGATTATAACAAGATTCATATTAACTCGATGTTGTTTTCCAGGGGACGGACGCTGGCGCCAGGTGATCCGGCGCTGCGCCTCAGTGGCGGACACGGGTGTGACGGGAGTGTGCAACTGGGGGGTGTACGAGAACGGCGTATACTGGGAGGAGTGCTACTGCTCGGCCGACGAATGCAACTCGGCCACCCGCCTCCCCCTTGCCACCCCCCTCCTGCTGCTGCCCCTACTCTTCTTGATGAAGTCCATTTTTTAATTTATTTATTTAACTTTTATGTTGATGCTCCCCTACCTGAGGAAATGTCTCCATTGGATACAACCGTATTTACAAAAATTGACTTTAAGTAGTATTACTTCCTATGGCCTGTTTATTTCATCACTGATAGATGTACAGGTTAATTTTTTGTCATGGGATGTCGCAAGCGATACTTTTACTAGGTAACACCAATGACGTTACAACACATCTAGATTTGCTATGGTCTCACCAACTCAATTAAATGTGGTAAGTGTGAAACCTTCTTTGGTTTCCAGTAAATTCATATTTCAAACTTTCATGTATGACAAAGATAGACAGAATATGTGCATTTGAACGAAATAAACAAAAGAAACCAGATAGATTTTGAAGTGTTAAGTGATCAAGCTATAATAGAGCAAAGGAAGTTTTAAAATGGTGGTGATTCTTTTTGTTTGTTCTTACTGCTGATTTGTAAGTCGTTTTACCACAAACATATAAATAAAAAGAGTTATTAGACTATTGTAATCAGTAAAGATTGCATTGAGTTCTTAATTCGGCTGTTGCGTGCTCAGACCCTGTACTTGGGTCTTGCATTCTTCTCTTCTCTGATGATACATAAAATCTTCGCGCGGAAAACAATTGTATTATTTATAATAACAAATTTAATTAGGGATAGCACACAACTTTATGAGACTCGAGGCAGTTTAATACTAAAACTACGAAATCGCAGACAATACGATTGCCTTGTTTTTTAGGTTGCCACTTTAAGATTTCTACCACGCGTCTATAATATAGATATATATTGTAACATCATTGGATAACACGGTTTAAAAAATTCATTTAATTTTGCAGATTTGTGAACAATTTTAACATCTGGTATACTTTCCAAGTGCTGCTAAGCGACCAACCATTGTTTACGTAAATGTTGCATAGAGAACTCTCACGCTTACAGTGGCGAGTATAAATATCCTCCATCAACTTGTATAAAAAGATGTTATAAATGAAGTTTTCTTTAAACCTCCTCTTTAACAACACAAGAAACAACCAGGCCTAAGGTGTTTTAAGTACTATTGTATAAGTTGTCGATATTGCTAGTATATAATAATTTTTTTTTAATCTCTGTAATGTGTAGGTAAATAGTGCGTATTATTTTCTGATTCATTCTTGAAAAATTCTGAACATATTTTTTTTTTATATGATGCATATTATTTTTTGCAAGATTGTTCAGAAGTGTGTATTTTGTGTGTACAATATATATTATTTTCTGAATCTCTAATTTGTTAATCTCGAAATAAGGTCATTCCAGTATTATTATGTTTTTACTATGTTTTGAATTGCAATTTGAATATTTACCGCACGGTGCCTTATGTGAACAAAAACCTCAACAATATCATTATTGTGTAAGTCTATTTCCAGTAGAAGAGCCTTTTAAAATCTATTATATTATTGATAACGCACAATCTAATGTTTCAGAATTTCTGCTGAAAATGTAACTTTAAATTGTTATTGCACCACTTTAAAGCAATCTACATAGTATGTTATTGAATCTGATTAGAATAGACAAATATTATTTCTACCCCTCAAAAGAATTCATAACACGTCTCCAATAGAGCCGCTATATTATAATAGCAATGAAGCCTCGTGCTACTCTCACACGAGCGCTAATCTCTCATGGCTTAGCCTGTTTCACCATATCGTTGGTTCGCCGTGCATTCCCAATGGCCGAGCCGTGAGAGTACGCGCTCCTGTGAGAGCAGTATTGCCGTAAAATGCCCAGTAGCGCCGGTAAATAAAATTATTGCTGCCAACACTTCAGATCTATTTGCACTTTGTTATAAATAATGCTCACACAAAGAAGAGTAGAAATGCTAATAAAGATTAATTTTTCATAGAAAGAGATCATTTTGTGGTTAGATGTATTATATGAATTGAAAGAAAGTGTTGGATTCATTTTGTTAATAGTTTTATCATAAAAGTAAATTCTAGATTAAAAATTAAGACAAATATATAGAACAACATTCACGTGTTGGCACTCTTTATGGAAGCAAGTGCGGTGAGAATTTTCAAATATATATTTCGGGAAAGGGGATCTGCTCACAAGGCCAGCAATAATTATGATTTCAGTAAATAAACAAAAAGCTAGTATAAAATCTTGAAAGAGTCGCTAGAATGACGAAATGAAGATTTTCAATATGTTTTTACTAACTTTGACTGAAAAATTATGACTACTGACTTTGAAACATGTGAGGGGGCATACATTAATTATGTGAACTCAAAAGGGGGAGGGGGGGGGGGGGGGTCCAGCAAAATCTCACATTACTTGAAAAGAATATGCTAAGTGGCCCAAATTTATCTCACCAAGGGGGGGGGGGGGTCTCTAGATTGGAAGAAAAACTGCTCACGTAATTAATGTATGCCCCCTTAAGTAGGCTATAAGCAAGCAGTTATGATGTGTTTTGAATATGGTGTTGCATAATTATAACATCCACTTTTTATGGGTAAAGCAAATTATAATAAATATTTTATAAATTTTTTAGATTTTTTTTAACTCTTAAAATATTGCACATTCCTCATGTTTTATAAAATATATTTTTAAGTTGATAAATATTTTCCGTCCATGATTTATTTATTAGTTTTAATAAATTTTATTATCTGTCCTAGTTTAGGTATTTGCCATTATTAATATTTAACAAGTAAACCGTCCTATAAATTATTTAATTTTTGCTGATGCATGTACGGTAATAAATATCTTCCTTCCAAGATTTATGAATAATTTAACATTTTTGTTTGATTGTCCGTCCTTTTCATCTATTAATTACACAACTGTACTGCCTTATAGAGTATTTAGTTCTTGATGATGCATGATGGGAATATTAATGTAATAAAAAAACACATCA
Source organism: Limnephilus lunatus (assembly GCA_917563855.2). Lineage (NCBI taxonomy): Eukaryota > Metazoa > Arthropoda > Insecta > Trichoptera > Limnephilidae > Limnephilus > Limnephilus lunatus. Next base: position 62,000,853 of record OU830597.1, on the reverse strand, counting down.
AAGCCTTTTGGATAACTTTTGAAACTAGAATGAATTATAGCAGCCTTGTCTGAAAATTAAATGTGATGATTTCCAAGTTTTATCTGATGTGTTCAGGTGGTTTTAAAAACTTGTCGTATAAGTGACACATATTAGAGTTTAATAAAATACGCATACATATTATTAATAAATTATGTACATAAAACCGTTTTAAAGTAATAATACATCTGTTTTTGTACATTTTTAAATAAAAAATTACTTTGATGAAATTGGTCTCCTTTTAATAAATGACTTTGTCCACATCGTTTGGTTCCCGGGTTCATGGGGTGAGGTTTGTCCGGGTCTTGGCGGCGGATGCGTCTGCCAACCAGCTGCATCGCAGGCCGGATCGGGAGAGAATGGTTGAGGGAGTCCCTTTGACTTCTCCAGCCGTACTCTTTCGGAATATCGCCTTGCACCGCAGTGGAAGGGATGGATTCATACGTCTGTCACTTCTGGACACACTGACCCCCAGATTCCTACCCCCCCCCTAATACCCTCTTCCTTCTCAGAAATTCCTCTTCTTCCTTTCCTAAAAAGACCCTCCACATGGCATCCCCAAAGATGACAGGTCCTGAGGGGAATTATTTTCCTCAGGGCCTCCTGTGTGGAGCTAATTTAAAAAAAAAAAGCAAAAGTACAGTAAGTATGTATAGTAGAGCCTTAGTAATCCGAACCAATGAAAAACAACACTTGTTCAGACTCGTGAAGTGTTCGGATAAATAGTTAGATAGAAAATTAAATGAAACGGCTTTTTGCTTAGGAAATTTATATTTAATACTTCTAAATCATAAAACACATCTATTTTATATTAGAATAAGTCAACAATAATAATCTAAACGAAAATATGAAAGAGAACCAGACACAGAAAAAGACAATGGTCGCAACTGGGACAATTCAATTCAACAATTTGACCATTGTCTATTTCTGTGTCTTGTTCTCTTTCATATTTTCGTTTAGATTATTATTGTTAACTTATTATAATATGATATATTTCACTGATCGGAATAACCTTCAAAAAAATTACAAAAAGAAAGTTTTTCTTATAAAATTGAATATTCATTTAGACTTTTATAAAAAGTCAATTGTTCCATATAAATAAATTCGGATACATCTATCCGAGACGCTATCCAGGTTACAAACCAACTCTTAGAATGATTTGTTTCCAATGAAAAGGGTAGTTGCCCGTAATATGGAAAAATAATTAGTTGATAATAATGTTAATTCTAAAAATGAGATTGACAAATATGACGGTTTGACAGAAGGTGGCAATAGCGAAATTGTTTAACGCGCTCGTCCCGGTTAGACGGAGGGGTCTTGATTCGAGTCCCAGTTGCGACCATTGTCTTTTTCTGTGTCTTGTTCATTTTCGTTCAGATTATTATTGTTAACTTATTCTAATATGATATATTTCACTGATGGGAATAACCTTCAAAAAAATTACAAAAAGAAAGTTTTTCTTATAAAATCGAACATCTATTTTAGTCTGGCGGGTTATATTTATTGACTAAAAAAAAAGCTTTATCCCTTAATTTACGCAGCAATATCTTTTCCAACTAGGATAATGTCTAGTATGCGGCTGGCAGAGGCAAAAACATTGGGAATGCATGGCGAGCGATATACTGAAATGGGCCAAAACCAAATAATAAACCTAAGTCTGTTGGCCCCTTAAAACAAATTTGACCGGTTAAATAACTATAATTTAATTATTTTGCCTTTAATAATGAGCGGCTCTGGAATTTTCATTTTGCCTCCTCCAGCCGCTTACTAGTAACGACAGATCATTTTCGTCAGCCCAGTCCCAGTAAGTGTTCAGTGCGGATGTAGCTTGCGCAGGGGAAATTTTCTTGACATTTTGATTAGGATCATGAGACACCTTGTTCCCAGACTCATTAGACCCCTGAAAAACATACGTTAGCTGACTCGGTATTAGCAGGGAAGAGGTCATTTGAAAGGTCGGACTGCAGCGATATTAAGATTAGCCTGGATATGGATTATCGAGGCCCTACTATACCTGTATCTGGAAATAACGTATTTCGCCCACTTGAGCAGTTGTAATTAGAGATGCCATGCAGTGATTTTGCCGAATACCAAATATTAGGCTAGGCTCTCGGCCGAAGCGCCGAACATTCGGCCAAACTTAGTACACTTCGCAAACAGTTTTCATGTAAAAATCAATTACATGTAGCAAATGAAATTGATTTTTACATGAAAACTTCGCTAGATCGGACAGTAGACCCTTACAAGTAGTGGTCAGCAAACGCAAAATAGTATCCAACAAGCCTAGCAGAATTTGCTAAGATTTATTGATGATCTCCCGGTGGTAGTATATATAGTGAAAGGCTATTATCGGAAGTAGGTATAATTAGTGAGAAAAAGCGCAATCGCCTGCTATCAACAAATGCTGAAAAAATTGTTTTCATTCATCATGAATCATGACTTACCACTGATAGAATTTATGTATTAAATATGCTGATTTTTTGTTAAAATATTTTTTTTTTGTGTGTAATATTTTATTTATTATGTGTTTTTTTTTTTCAAAATTCGGCCGAATGGTTCGCAATATTCAGCCGAATACCGAATAGTAAAAAAAGTAGCAGAATACCGAATATTCGTGGCATCTCTAATTGTAATACCCTGCTTTATTGTACAACAGAGTATTCTTTTTTCAGGAATAAAATTTTAAAAGGCGGTGTACACGGTGGGCTCTGTTAGAGAATGTGTATGCGTGCGTACCAGGCTAAAGAAATTAGGCATGAAATAAAAGAAAACAATAAAGGCTATGTTAACAAGGTTTAATAAAAAAATGTGAAGTTGTACACGAGATATGTTATGATATAACAGAGATTTACATCAGAATATATAAAAGATTCCAAAAGCGGCAACAAACTTGTTTACATTTCCTTGTCAAATACCATAGGCAAACTTTTACATAAAATCGCAATACAATCTGTTTGATGGTGCTCGCAAATTTTTTTTCTGTTTATTCCATTAAAAAACAACATTAGCGGGGCATGCGGTAACAACAGGAAAGCTTCATTCTTATGCATTATTTATTACAAGTCTATCCCCGCTTTTACAGATTAAGAATCAAAGATATTTTAAATACAAGAGATATGCTATGATGGCCGCCCGACCGTCGGCGGACACTTCCTAATGGGCATAGTTTGAATACAGAAAGAATTTGTTCATTTAGTTAATTTTTTTAAGGTGTGCAGTAGTATTGGTTAACAATATCGGCGACGCTGGGAAACACAATCTTACCCAGTAAAAACTGCAGATAGCACATCTCATATATTTCAGTATCTTTTTAAAGAATTGAGTATTACAATTCTATTAATTTGTAGAATCGGAGAAAATAAATTTAATTTTTTATAATATGAAGATTCTTGCCTTACTCAACTAATAAAATAAATGTGCATCTTAAAACTAATTGTACTACAGTAAAGATGTTATTTTTAAGTCCCATTTTATCATTATATTGAGTGTACAAAATAGATGAGTAGATATGCAATTCTTTCTCAAGTTAAAACCATAAAATTAACCCCTCGGACCCATAAGCTTGTTTTACATATGTATGATGTGTGAGGAGTATCTGAGTTATTAAATGAAACAAAATAATTTGTTTCTAATCTCAAAATTATTTTAATTTATTCACAACTGATTTTGCTTGGATCAAACTTCATTGGGGTAAAATTAAAATTTAATTCAGTTTAAATTTTACCCTGGTGAAGCTTGAGTCAAGCGAAACGGATTGGTGAATGAATTTAAATACATTAGTGGTTAAAAACAAAATGTTCGTTTAAAATAGTAATATGTCAATCCAAAAAGAGATTGCTTTCTATGAAAACATAAAACCATAATATTCAGAGGCACGTAAATAAATATTTACTTTGTCAAGTGGCACCGTTTTACATAGGTATTTAAAAATGACATCATAATACAAAATTGATGGAATACAAAAAGTCTGCATTAATCTAATGATGAATAAAAAATATCTGTATAGATTTGTCACGGGTAAGTTACAGGCACAAATACAAAAAGGTACAGTTTCGATACAAAAAATATTTTGCTTCACACAAAGTTAATGGGTTCTATATAAGAAAGTTAGTAAAACCAAGCATAAAATGGAATGTTATTTGAGTTTTTGGAGGCATGTACTCAAATATGTATATAAAAAAAATGTATTACATATTATTACACTAACACTGAGAGCAAAACTCTTATCGTAAATTATAATTCAGTCAATTTATCTCTTTTGTGGGTACAAAATAATTTAATAAAAAAAATAGAGCATGCAATACCGTTACATCGTTACCGCAATTTCTCAGTACCGCAAAAGCAAGATTAGAAATGCGAATTTCGCGGTATAAAAAAACGAACCATGATAGGGAAATCCCCGCTACGAACAGTGCTTCAAGGAATTCCCGAATTGCCAACAGCGAACTAACGTTTGTTTGTAGTCTTACTCAGTTTCAGTCTCACACGCAAATTGGACAAGTGAGTGACTAATCTGTCCTATTTTATTTGTTAACTACGTGAGAAGTTTAAAAAACTTTTTTTTTTGTAAAATATGAATATATACTACAATTAATGGTATTGAATTCAAAGACTTCAAAAGTTCTAATATAGTGGGGAAACATATGAAACTGGAGGAACAACAGGTATAAATATCTGGAGATTGTATATAACTATCTGCTAAGCATTCCACCAACGAGTGTAGAAGCTGAGAGAGCATTTTCAGCTGGATACATTTGTAATAAAATTACAAGTTCTTTAAATGATGAAACAATTGATATTTTATGCTTTTTACATAAACATTTTAAAATAAAAAATAAAGATGAGCCTTGTGTGTGATTAATTATAACTCATGGTAGTTTTATTTTAACCCCCATTTAAAGATTTACTAATTTCGCAAATTTTGCGGTATTACATGTCCGATACAGCAATATCGTGGTATTGAATATATACTGCAGTAAAGCATGCAAAAAAAAAGGTGCATTTACATATTTTAAACTGCCAATTTGATGTCTAGGCTTTAGCTAGTTTTACAGAGAAAAAAATATTTTGTCAACTGACTAAAATGTGATGTAAAATGATTTAATCTTCTTCATTAGAATACAATGTTTTAACGTACACAGTTGTTTAAAATAACCCATATAGATAATACTGACAGAAACATTGAAATATCATGTATTTATTATAAAAAGTTACATTTTGACAGACCCTTTTAGGTAATTTAATTTTAGTACAATATTATTATCTATAAATTCTAAATTTGCAATCTTACAACAGTAAAATTTTAAGGACGGAAAATAAATTCACTAATTTGTAAGCTTACTAAATTGATATAGGCACTTTATTATCACCATTCATTTATGATATAGTTAAATTTATAAATTGAATGTACACAATAAATTATTATGCAATAATCTGCAAGATTGTACGAATCCTTCAAAATATCAAAAAATCATGCATCTCTAAATTGTGATTAGTAATATTTGAAATTTTCATAATAAATGTAGTTATAAAACACAATTCTTAAAAAACCTATTTCCTCAGGGACGCTATTCTTACAAATATAAAATAAACTAGGTATGTATTTGTAAATGGACGGAGATTCAACTTCTACATACACAGTGTGTATATAAATTAAGTATTAAATGAATCAGATCTTCATAGAATAATACTACATCAATGACCCATTGTTTGAACAGCACAACTTAATAATAATTGTCAAATCAAGTCACAGGAATGAGTAAAATTAACATCAACAGGGAACAATCCCTGCATTCCACTGCACAAAAGTAGCAGGGAAAACTAAATGTTATCTTTTTTTTAAAACGAATAAAAATATCCAATAACCTTTTCATTGAAATTCATAAATCGTTCTTACATATATAAATGTATTACATGTGTAGTAAATCTTCAGAACTTGAAACTTGCCTGCTTTGCTTCTGAAGGTTCGTTAGTGCATACTATCATAAGACTTGAATCAGAGAAATGTTCTGATTGCGGTGAATACAAGAGTAACTGCGGTTGCAAGGAGGGTCATGGAGAGGGCAGAGGTGGTGGGGGTGGCTCCGTTGCAGCCGTCCTTGCTGTTGCAGGTGCAGTACTCCATGAAGATGTTGTAGGTGCCGGTCCTCATGAGGCAGAAACGCTCATCTCCGCCCAGCCCGGGCTCGCCCATGTATGCGCAGCTTCGGAAGTAGCGCCATTCTCCGTTTACTGCAAACGTAACGATGCAGATTGAAACAACAGAAAGGAACCTTTTAAAAACGTATGAACAATCAGAATGAAATAAAAATCCAATAAATCCAATTTGGGAGGCGGGTATGGGTACCGCCGCACCTGGAACCATTTATTTGAAAATCAACACCTCTGCCATAGGTCATCTCAAGTGGTTCGCTACGTTTGGTGACTTAGCAGGGGTGCCCGGGTTAATGGGGAGAGGTTTGTCCAGGTCTTGGCGACGGATTCGTCTACCCACCTGCTGCATGGCGGATCGAATCGAGAGAAACTGGTTGAGGGAGGCCTTTTGACCTTTCCAGCCGGACTCTCAACCCATCGCCTTGCACCATAGTTGGATGGATGGATTTATACGTCTGTCACTTCTGGACAAACTGACCCCCAGATTCCTACACCCCGCTCCTACATTTTTTCTTCCCAGATGACATTGGCACTGAGGGAAATTATATTCCTCAGGGCCTCCCATCTGGAGCTAATGTAAAGAGAAATATAATACTTTTAGCCGGTTTTGTGGAAACACTACAGTAGCACTGAATCACTATTGACACTATAAAACCTAGACAACAGATCTTTACGGCATGACTTACATGGTAGAACACTCAGTAAGTTGCCGACTGATAAATAATCATTGAGAAATATTGTCATCGTATTTATGCTTCAACTAGTAAAGGAACATTGAAAAAGAGTAAACAAGAGCAATTGTTGTTGAATTCCACAGCAAGGAAGTTGACACAAACTGGTTTTAACAATATTGGCCAATACCGTCAATTTGTCTGTCCTGGAACGGGAAACTTTCCTAGTTGGACAGGCAAAGCTTCCAAATATGTAATTTGTACTTTCCTTTGTATCTATAATAAATAAATAAATAAATAAAATATGAATTATGGGTTAGAAATGTACCTTTTTGACGTATTTTTCTACACATGGTGGGAAGGACTCCTTTGAGATGGGAAAGTTCTTTTTCTTTTTTGCAGTCCGTTATGGGAACCGTGGAGTTGTCGAAGGGATCCGCACATTTTGGATCCGTGTCAGACCGACACACCCAGCATTTAATACTACCACCTGCAAACAAACAAAACAAATAAAACTATGACATAATTTATGCACGGCCACTGCACATCATCTTCGGCATTTTAGTTTATAACACGTTAAATCAAAATATATTAAAAATGGGCGTGAACGAATGAGTCGTATAACCTCCAATCTTTACTCACTTTGTTTTAGGATAACGGCGAATAATAATCCGAAAAGGATAATCGGCATATGTTTCGCCATGACTTTGTTTATTTACCTTGATGATTTAAATAAAAAGATTAACAAATATCACATGTATTTATCGAGAGTTCAAAACAAGACCATAGATGATGTTTACATCACAAAAAATGTCGTTGACATTGTTGACAATCTGAATGTCGGCAACGGGAAAAATAATAATATAATGGGCGCGTAGTCAAGCACTGCCAGGCGTAGAGCTTACCCAGTAGCGATTGTGTCGATTCTTGTAAAACTGTTCTTGATTGTCTCGCGACATTTTACAAAATTTTGTATTTTTTGATGAAGCCAATCAAGCAGGCTAGATAAATCTTTGTAAATAAGCAGCACGTTTGTTGGATAACCAATCTTTGTATCAATTAAAATACCACAAGAAATAACATTACACAATCAAACAGAGACGAGATATAACTATCAGTCACTTATTATTTATTTTGAGCAATTCAATTTCTAAAGTTTTTGGTGAATATTTTTATTTTGAATTAATTTTGGAAAAGGAAATTAAAAAATCACAAAAAATAACCAGAAAAACCTTTTATTAAGAAAATCGAAAGAACAACGAAAGTTCTGCATTATTTTTGAATGTATAATTTTTTTAAAGTTGCTGGACGCTGATGATTTTTTCCCGATGGTTTATTTATGGTCGGGATCTGCAGCCTGCAGCACGTTGCGAGAGGAGAGGTTTTAGATTCTGATCTCAGCTCTGATGTCAGCACGCGGACTCTGATCCTTCTTTGGCGGCATCGCCATAATATTATTCCATTCATTTCGCCAGTTACCCAGTACAGGGATCTTTCTTTTTAAAACCCAATTTTTTGGCTTCCATATTATGTTCCATAAATACGCACAAGATGGCATTCAAAACTAATTTCCGACTTAAATGGACTTCCGTCAAATATTATTATATTTATGAGGAACAAATACATTGAGAAAATTTAAAAAAATCAACGAATAAGTTAAAAGGGATTGCAGAAGTTCATAATTATTTCACTATTTTGGGAGGAGGGGATTTATTGGATAACCAACATCCCTACCATAGGTCACCCCAAGAGGTTCACTACGTTCGATGACTTAGAAGGGGTGCCCGGTTTCACGGGGTGAGGTTTGTCTAGGTCTTGACGGCGGATTCGTTTGACCACTTACTGCGAGGCGGGCTGGATCGGGAGAGACTGGTTGAAGGAGACCTTTTGACCTTTCCAGCCGGACCCTCTCAACCCATCGCCTTGCATCGCAGTAGGAGGGATGGATTCATACGTCCGTCACTCCTGGACACATAGACCTCAAGATTCCTAGCAACTCCTCTTACCCCTTTCCTTCCCAGAACTTGGTCCCCTCTATTTCCCTAAAACGACTCTTTACACGGCATCCTCAAAGATGACATAGGCCCTAAGGGATATTTTTCTTCAGAGCTTTTGTAAAAAAAATAAACATAAAAGGGTGGTGTATTTACATTACACTACAATAATGTAATTTAAATACACCACCCTTTTATGGTTTAATGTTTTTCTTTTAATAATAGGTGCCCTGTTTTCGAGTATTCGAACAGAAAAAATCTACCTAATGAATACTTACATAATATGAATGTATTTGACCAAACCCCTCTGGAGGCCAATAAATAATAATGTCTGGAAACGGTTTCCTTTTCCATTTCAGTTATACGCGCAGCCCAATGAGAGTGGGTCTTCCTCGTGCTCATGATTCATTGATTGCTGACAGTCATGACCTACGACCTACGACCCATCGGCAGCAGCACCCACATCACAAACCAAGTGGTGCGTAGGTGAAAAGTTGCCAGAATTATGCACTCACGGCTCACGGTCACGTTGCATAATTCAGGTTTGTACCTACTGCGGATAACTTTGACTTTAAGAAAGTGGCATATTGAGTTTCTTGGTCAGATTCACTCTCATTTCGGTGCACGCCTTATTATGTTATAGATTATTGATTCAGCAGAATATATATGATAACCTGACTCTGAATAGTGGAATATGAGCACACTACTGCGGCCTCGTTAGGTGAGGGGTGTGATGATCTCGCCTTTGGGCCTACGAAATAATTCTTTTAAAATTGAGAGATCGATTTAGAAATATATTTAATTTTGTAACAGGGTATGGTTTCAGAATACGATTCTCTGTTCTTAACTCTTAAGGGTGATTTATGAATCCGGACCACTAAATAACCACATGTGTTTGGGTGGCCCCAAGTGCATGCGAGCCCAGGCAAAGGCCATTCTTCACAAAACTAAGAAGGAACCCAGAAGAACATTTAGAGGGATTTTGCAGGATCGTTAACAAAACCAGAGGCGGCCGATGAATATTTGCCCGTGTGGTGATTGATCTTAACGCGAGCAGATTGGATTTACGAAACAATTATCTGGTGAATTTTCTATGGCAGTAGGGAATTGAAAATTAGGCAATAAGGATTGATCGTTGGTGCATTTAAATATACTAGAGCGACGCGCCGATTAGGGGTTAAAATATTTAACATATTTGTCAAAATAAGATTGCAGAATTCGTTGAATAGTGACACACGCAGAAAGAACGAAAACGTGTACAGACAATGCAATAAAGTTGACGCAAGTGTTGAAGACGAGTAATGAATTGAACTACGCCACTGTATTCTGCTTTAGAAGGTCCAGGGATAATTTATGACTCCGGCGCAGTCAAAATTAGTTTACACCGGAAAAAAAGCGAACATGGTTCCTACACAAAATTCTCTGAAATAATAGTTAAAGTGTGACATTTTTGACTGTTAAACGTTGATATATGCATATTGGGAGATGTGCTTATCTCTTAAGATTTGAAGAAGTGGCTAATAAATTATTGAAACCACACAAGGGGATGATTGGGGAGTGGAGGGAGAGTCGGGTTGGATGACAGTCAGGGAGAGAACCTGGGGACGCACGGTCGGGATTAAAATCATCGGAGTTTTGATAAACGGTAGAATAATAACTCTGTGCGCGTAAAACGGGAATAATTCATTTAATTAAAGAGAAGACAGTCAGGGAAAGATCCTGGGGGTTCACGGTTGGGATTGAAGTCATCGAGGTTGAATACACGGTAGAATAATAGCTCTGTGCGCGTAAACCGGGGATAGTTCATTAAATTAAGGGATGGTAGTCGCGAGGAGACCAGCTCGGTGCTTCTGAATCGGGGATGTTTCATTTTAATTGAACAAAGGATAGTTCGTCTTTATTAAACACAACAAATCGACGCGAGAATTGTGTTTGACGGCTGCATTTTGGAATAAATAACTGCATGACGGGTTGTGGTTTAGAAGTGCTTGTTTGAATTAAATATTATTGTAGTGAATTGATTTGTGAAATTATTTTGTGCAACATGGCGAATTTGGTAAGTTTGTATAAAATTATTAACATATTTAGTACGGGCCTTGCAGGAAAGAGTCAATTAGGGTTTATATACAAGCCTTAGGAATCTAGGACCTTTTTTTTGTCGAGCGTTGGGGAACGAGGAGCTTTGCACGTTTCCGGGTTGACCGGCTAGCAAGTACCTTTGTTGGGTGAAGTTATTCTTGAGACAATAACGTTGTAAAATAATAATTTTGGGATACAATTAACTAACTAGCATTTGAAGCACAAAGTGCGCTTTCGGGCAATAAATCTTAGACGAGAGACTTCATTTAAAAGACGGGATTTTGAAACCACAAAACAATAATAAAATCCTTTGAAAGTGCTTTGTTGGTGATCAAGTAAACTAGGTTACTGGGTATTCTCCAATACATAGCGGGTAACAAAATACATAGGTATGGAATGTAGGTATAAATTAATGTGTAAAGCGCCTTTGAGGTGATAATTATTATTTACGAGTCTCGCAATAATATTTTTAAACGTAGCTAGGGGACTATATTTACGGATGGGTTTTAGGCAAAGGCTTTAGGTAATATAATAATTTATAAAAGTTGCGTAGCATGGGCACCTTTGTTTACTAACAAAATCTGACATAATTAAATTCTCACTCCTAAAAATTTCCCATACCTTATTCCAAATTTTAGGTATCACAACAAGTCTATTACATAGGACTATACATAAAATTATAGTATAGTACACTCACCTTTTGGGTTTACGTCCAGGTATATCCCAGTCGATATATTCGATTTAGCAAAAACTTTTATATTCTCGGTTGTATGAAGCCGTCGGTAGGTATTTATATTTTAGGCGTAATGCGCTATATCCACCTACATAAGTAGCAAAAGTTTTCTTAACTCCCTCACACTAGGAATAGGGATCATCCAGCATCAGGGTGGGAATGTACTCTGGACGAAAGCGCAGCCGGGGAAATAGAAGGAAGGGAAGCCAGATTCACGACCTGGTGCCTTTCATTCTTGGACCCAGCACCCTGGACGCCGAGCTTGACATTCCTTTCTTTGAGCTGATTTTTGAGTTTGAGCTTGGGGTACGCCTATCGTAGAGCATATGCCCGTGACAACATATCGGGGAAGGTCCCAAGTTACGCTTGTGTATGTTATGCGAGAGGACGTATTTTTCATTCAAATCAAACACCGATGACCATCGCGATTGCAGGCTGGCGCATGTTTCTGTAACGTGCCTAGGAAAAACGTAATCAATATTTCTACTGGTTCGACGTTTCTTTGTTGGAATCCGGATAAGTTTTCTTAACTCCCTCACACTAGGAATAGGGATCATCCAGCATCAGGGTGGGAATGTACTCTGGACGAAAGCGCAGCAGGGGAAATAGAAGGAAAGGAAGCCAGATTCACGACCTGGTGCCTTTCATTCTTGGACCCGGCACCCTGGAAACCGAGCTTGACATTCCTTCTTTGAGCTGATATTTGAGTTTGAGCTTGGGGTACGCCTATCGTAGAGCATATGCCCGTGACACCATATCGGGGAAGGTCCCAAGTTACGCTTGTGTATGTTATGCGAGAGGATGTATTTTTCATTCAAATCAAACATCACTGATGACCATCGCGATTGCAGGCTGGCGCATGTCTCTGTAGCGTGCCTAGGAAAAACGTAATCATTATTTCTACTGGTTCGAGGCGGCGTGCTGGACGGAGAACGGGACTATTGAGGACATGAGTGAGTGCCAAGGCGAGGGTCGGTGACATCAAAATCTTCCTTAATTAAATTCATACATCGCCAGATCAGAGGAGAGAGCGGCCCCACCGATCTCCTGACATTGCCGATTGTCTAATCAACTTCGGTTTAATGTTTATGCCGGTGCTTTAGGAGTAAATGGAACTCAAGTCATCGGCATGCTGAAGAACTTCAACATCATCATCAATCCAGAGTAGGATGTCACGTTCCAAAACCTCGTGCCACCCACACATTTCCTGAACAGTTCCTGACATCGGCTATCACGCCATTAATCGGAGCAGACCCTCATATCAAACGGTATGAGATGACCTCTCATCATCATCAGCAACATATTTATAATTTGGCGGCGTATTGGTCGATATTATTCCCATTACCACTCTATGATCCAGAAACACACATCAAACCCTTTCCCGACAGAAGGCAAAACATGTCGATTTTCATTCGTCGCTTGCGACCTTAACATTCTCTGGAGGAGTTGGAATTGGAAGCTGATTTGGCGGTCTATGACCATCACCTTATCAGTTGGGCTATGGAGGAGTCCAATTATTTAAACAGCACATGTTCTGTCTCATGTTAATCCAAAATACCTACCCGTAGAATCAAATTAACAAAATAAAACAAGCTAACTAACAAACTGCATCTAGAACTGTGAGTGTAGAATTATTGCACTTCGTACTGCTTTGAGTGTAAATCTTTTGTTAGAATATACATAAATGTCAAATTATTTTCATGATAGCATTTTATAGGGCCACAGAGAGTACGCGACATCGCATCGAAAGGTAGGATCTTCTCAATTCGCCGTTTGAATGTAAATTTATATACTAGATGCTAGGAGGGAAAATGCAGATTACTTCAATAAAAATAGTCGTCGATGAGTGTAGGTGTATAACAGGTGCTAGGGGAGGAAGCTGGATGAATATAGATAGATAATTAGTTATTTTTCAAGTTAGTCAGACCCAGTCATTGTTATTCGAAGCCTTGCAAATTGTAACACGCCATACCTAAAAGAACAAGGGTTTACCACAAATAAATTATTAATTAAATTGGATTAACTATACCAAACCACTAAAACAAAAAAGTACACAACGTTGTGGGGTTAATTACAAATTGATTAATTAAGAGCATCTCGTCACGTTTGCATAAAAGTATTACGTGATGGGGTTGAGAAGGCGCTGCAAAAGGAATGCAGGGGAGAGTCGCGAGAACGGGCGAGCTACGAGGTTTTAAAGGCCGGGCGGGGTTGCGCCTGTAGCTGTAGCACTGTAGCAGCATTTGGAAAAAATTTATAGGCGTTACTTCGTAGGGGGGGGGGGGGGGGGGTTATAACAGGGGTAAGGCTCTCGACTAGCAATCTGAAGGTCATGGGTTCAAAATTTTGTTGCTAACTTTGTCAAACGCTTAATTTCTTTTCAACTCCTCGTGCGTCATTTACTACGCGTTGAAATGTTTGCTTTTTTATGTCAATACCTCACAAGTCAAAACCCGGCGTGCGCAAATAAATTTTATTTGATAAATTTGTGTTATTTCACAATTTGGTCATTTAAAATAATATATAGTAGGTACCAATATTTGTAGCACATTTCAGAATGCAATATACTCTCAGTAAAGCAACGGTGTAAGACCACCATTCAGAATTGAAACTTTGCTTGAAATGACTCTAGCCGTGTTTAGTTATGAATCGTCGAGTATTTACCCACCTTCCTCTTTCCCATTCCCTCCCCCTCCCCACTACCTTAAGCCTCACATCAAACCCCAATCGGGGATGCCATAGTGTCACTGGCTCCAAACGTGAGCAGTTGGGACTCTTGTGCGCTATTCACATTAAAAAACGTAATAGGTTAACAAAGAATGAAGGTGTGCTTATACCTAAGTAACTAAAGCCTCGATTACATTGAGCGAGTTTACAAGCTACTAGCCGGCAAATTCACTATCTGCTAATGAAACCGCTCAGTGTAATCATATTAGATACTAGCTAACCAGCAGATTTTACACTGAAGGAGTTTACTAGCAGATAGTGAACTTGCCTGCTAGTAGCTTGTAAACTCGCTTAATGTAATCAAGGCTTAAATAACCATTACGCTGGTTATCCACACGGGTAGGCAGAGAGGACGGACCGTCAAACAACTCGGTCTTGGCACACGCTCATTACCCCAATCACATTTATACGTCGTCTCATACATACTTTTCTACTATTCTGACTTGGCATGGCCCGACCCCAGTATCTGATTCACTTAATCGTGCCATGTCTTCCTCAGGCGTCCCAAATCTCATTTCTAAAGCATTCAGTCTATTTTTTTCCGTCGGGTCCTTATGCTTGTACATTGAACCGGATTGAACCATAAAAAAAATCGATGAATAAGTTAAAAGGGAAGGCGGTTTATTGGATATCCAACACCTCGACATAGGTCACCCCAAGAGGTTCGCTACGTTCGGTGACTTAGCAGGGGTGCCCGGTTTCACGGGGTGAGGTTTGTCTAGGTCTTGACGGCAGATGCGTTTGGCCCCGTACTTTCGACCCATCGTCTTGCACCGCAGTGGGAGAAATGGATTCATACGTCTGTCATTCCTGGACACATTGACCTCAAGATTCCTAACCACTCCTCATACCCTTATCCTTCCCAGAACTTCATCGCTTGCAAAAATGTCCAAATTACAACGGACAGAGAACCCTGGAATATAACACGCCTAAAATGTCGATTATGTTACCAACATATCAAGAAATATAAAGAAAATTTAAATGCCAACCAGACAATGCTGAAAACATGGATCAAAAGTAGATCTTTATACTAGACAATTATATCAATCTCTAGTTTTTATTCAAAATACCATGGAGGTGTAGTACCGAGGTACTCATACATCTCATTTCTATAGAAATATTTAAAGATTTTTTTTACAATTGCTTCACACAGAAGGCCTTCAGGAAAACAATTTCCCTCGGGGCCTAAGTCATCTTTGGGGATAATGTGTGGAGGGTCTGCTTAGGGAAAGGAAGGAAAAACGGTATGAGGGGCGGGTAAGAATCTAGGGGTCAATATTACAACAAGTGACGAACGTATGAATCCATCCCTCCCACAGCGGTGCAAGGCGATAGGTCGAGAGAGTCCAGCTGGAGAGGTCTAGGTTAGGTCTTTCTTAAGCAGTATCTAGTGATCCGGCCTACCATACAGTAGGAGGGCAAACGTATTCGCAGTTAAGACCTAGACAAACCTCATCCAATGAACCCGGGCACTCCTGCTAAGTAACCAAACATCGCAAACCATACTTGTGGTGACCTGTGGCAGGGAAGTTGATCCAATAAATAGTCCCCGGGGCGACGATACCCATACCCGTTTCCGAAATTGATTACCACTAAAGAGAGAAACCAATAGAAATGTGATGTAAGTGTGCCCAGCCCACATTCTCGAAGTGGGGTCAATTTTGTCCTATTTCGGCTGAAATTATTTCATATATTTGATACAGGAGATTATTGATCAAACATCAACATCAAGTACCTACTTACACCACAACACACCCTCGAGAGCTAGTGTTAACACCAGTGATGTACCTTACAAGGAATTTGTTTTGGTGGGGCAAAGCGACATTTGGTCGTCCCCCAATATAAAAAGAGAAGCGAAAGTTAATTCCAACATGCATTTGTCCGCCTAAAAGTTATACCCCTATTTGCTCCTGTCCCCCTAAATCTATCATTGATGGCTACCTTATTTCTTTACTAGTTTAGAAATTTTGTTTTAATTCATCAGGTCTCTGGTGTATTCTGTCAGAAGGTCAGAATAATAATAAAATAATGAAATCAAAATAACTGAAAATTTCTGAATGCATCCGAAAACTAAAAACTGTTTTTGAAAGGTGGTAGAACATGCTTTCAAAAGTTATTTTAGAAATAAGCATACAATTTCTGAAATTTAATTTTTTTTAATATACAAACATAAAAAGGTTTTTTAAATGGCTTATCTTACGTTTTTCCGATGTAAAATTACTGATGACGAAAAAAAATAAAAACACATAAATATTTTATTAGGCAAATGTATTTTATAAACGTTATTATCAGATCACGTTTTTATCGTTTTAAAAAAAATTATAAATAAAAAATTCTCTAAATAAATACATTTTTCTCAAATTGCTTTCGGAAATTTTGGTTTCAAAGAGGTGCACATTTAATTTTTTCCATGGTTAACGTCTAGATTTAAATATAAATCGTGGGAGTTTTCTCTTTCTAATACCGTTTAGAATTTGAACATATTTGGAGATACAACGCTTTATATGAGACCTATGTGAGCTGGGACAAATTTGGTCTCCTGTGATTATACGGGTTAAAATAGTTAGAATCTTTAGTTCCCACTATTTACGTAGCGACCACGCAAAATAAATAAATTTGACTTGATAGTTCGAGATTTCCCAGAAGACCATTTTAAAAATTTTTCGCCAACATCGTACAATCGTACCTTCGAATTTTACCACGGAGACATAGCAAATTATTATAGTGCTATATAGCCAATGAATTTAACTGTATTTTACCGTTTATCTTATATTTTTAGGATTTATAATAAAAATATTTAAAAAAATTGGAAAGTTTATAACCGCGCGAATCCTGCGTGTATGTTACTTTGACTGCCGTTAGGGGTAGGTACTTATTCGAGTCAACATAGAATATTTTAGATTTCTGAATGTTGTATGTGGTATATTTGATAATGAAAGGTGCATGTCTATGGAAAAAGACTTAATTTTAACCGTAAACGATCAAAAATTCAGCATGAAAAAAATATTTCAAAGTTTATTTTTAACATCGTTCTAAAATAGTCTACAAAGTTCGGATTTGCGACATCTATGGTCATAACAGATAAAGCATTTCAATAACTTCGTTTTAAAATAAATGGCTGGCCAAAAATGTTTTAAATAATTACAATAAATGTTTTATGAAAGGTAGGAAAATGTGCTCCAATTTTGGACCGCTATCAATTGCAGAAAAATAAAAGTGGTCCATTTTTCGACCATAATCGCTCCAGTTATATCATACAAATCTTATTCCACAAGATATCTCCGCTAGACTTCTCCATACAAACCCATGGTTTAATAATCTGAACAGTAATGATCGAATCTGAGTAATCTGTCCTAACCATCCATGTGTGTTATTCCGACGACGACAGGAAGCTCGTTAAATGAATGGACGTAATTAATTAATTTTAATGGATACAATGGCTTTATTATCTGTGCGTCTGTTCATAAGGTATTACTTTATTAATAAATGTTCATTGAGAGAATTATACGCTAATGCTCCTCCGTGAGAACGCATCCCAGACTGAGGATGCATAATTTATTAAAACATACTTATCTCTTTTATAAACGATTTAATCGATCGAAGAAGATATAAATTGTAGAAATTATTTTTATTCGTGGCATCTGTCGTTCTGCGAGAGCTTCACAAGAATTCACGTAATGGTTAGCATTTGCATATTTTTTCTTTTCAGTTGACACACAGAAGAGTCCCAATGGCTCTTGAATCAGATTTTGTCATCTGCTTATTGTGTTGGATTTCAAACAACGTTTCAATACCATATGGTGCTCTTACACCAGGGCGATACTGAATACTGACAGTATCTTCCACTCTGGAACGTGCCGCAAATATACCTTATGTTACTTTAAGGGATTGAAAAAATTACATTATAAAAACACAAACCAATCAAATAAACTTTATCTGCGCACGCCGGGTTATGAACCCGCGACCTTCGGATCTCTAGTGGCGATGTGTAGATTGTGTAGGATCAGATGAAGTGGGCTCTTGAGCCAGGGTTCTTCGCGGGAAGCGAATCCTACTCCTACTCCTTTTTCGACTACTCCCAGAGAACTCGGTCCAGTACTCGGATCAGGAGCAGGTCCCGGGTTCGCTGGCTCCGGTCGAACCCGTGCGTCTCAGACCGAGCCATTCGCAAGTCGGGAGTGGCCCCCGGGACCTGCTCCAAGAACTCAAATATTTTTAAAAGGAAGCACACATCTCGGAGGCCTCCGGCAAAATGCAGAACCCGTCTCTAATCTCTAGTCGAGAGCCTTGTCCCTCAACCACGGAGGCTGTCGTATATGTAACCGATAAAAATACTACGACGTAATATGATACTTACATAAAAAAGTTATGGGAGGTAGGTACTAATTTATTTATAATTTTTATACACCAGTGAATATAATTATTATCATAATTGTCTACTCCAGGATGTTTTGTAAATTGGAATGGTACTACAATTTTCAATTTCACGTATAAATACCCAGTTACTCACCCCCTTAATTAGATAGATAAAAAATAAAACTCAACACGATAATCATAATAATATATGTGTTTAGTGCCAGTATCTATATCTAATTCAAATGTATTTGAATATTGATATCTGGAGTACAGGATTCCTTCATGAGGTCATTTCGTGATACGTAAAACCTGTAAGTAGGTACCTATTTCATTCCCGCTACTCCTTATAGGTGGTGAAAAGAAGACCGCCACTGAGATGGAGCCGGTGCCAACATATCAGAAAAGACTCCTCTCTACTAAAACTTGGCATCAGTTTGAAAACACGGTTCAATCCCACCTCTTCCTTAAAAAAAGGCACAGATATATAATGCTTGTAGTGGAAAATAAAAATGTCCAAACAAAAGTACAATGCAGTCATAAAAATATTAAACTAACTTTTGTTAATTACAGTCAGTTGTTATATTCAGCCGTCGGCCTCACCCCCCTTATCCTGGACTAATGAATGTTAATTAATTTATTTAACCCGACCCTCATTAGAATGTCACGTCTTTTGTCAGGAAACACGTAGATATTTTTGATTAAGAACAATCAATGGAAAGGTAGAAAGCGCCTTACTTGTTGTCTATTTTTTTGCACTCAATTGTCTGCAAAGCAATATAAAACAATAACTTTAAAGGAGTTGGGTTAAGAAGGAGCGTTAAAATAAATAAAAAATCGTTAATTTTAATGTTATTTTTACACATATCAAAACAATGTCTTACATTTATTACAGATCACAAAAGAATGATAAACAAATACGAATACATTATGACATTAGAATTGTAATACAAACTTTGAAATCGCAAATAAATATAATATTGTCATCCAGCGGCCTTCCAAAACGCTTCTTCAAAATCTAATTTTTCGAATATGTACCTGATTAAATTTCTTCATTTAAGTAACTGATGTCAGGTGTGGTAGATGTATTTGATGTGTACTATAGCATTATAAGCATTGATAAAAAAGTAACAACGCTCCGCGTAATTTTAAAGTTTTTATTTTATTTTTTATATTGGAAACACCTTGTTACGGACATTGGATGACACCAGTATGTAGATTTGTAGATACACGCTTACTCATCAATGAAATTTAAAAAAAAGTATGTTATCATATCAGTGCAGTTATCAACACGACACAAATACATGATTTTAATAAACCTGAGAAATCAGTTTACAAAAATAAAGGCCATGTTATAAATTATAATAGCGTCAACAAAACTGACAGGTTGACACTATGATAATAGTATCCATCGTTAAACAGGTGTGCTATCAATTCGAAATTTCCAAAAAATGAGCAGTGGTTAATTTTGTCAAACATTTACCAATTTACCATCGTTCTTCAAAGATAATATTAACTTCATAAATAACTAACCGTTAGCTAAGTCACAACTCAAAGCATTTTCATATCTAAATGTCTGTGTGTTGAAATAATAATATCTACACATCGTGATATAGGTATAATGAAAATGTATATTTCTGTGAATGTATCTCAATTAGATTAACTTAAAATATATATGTATGTATGTACAAATTTGAAAATTTTATTAAACTTAGCGAGCTTTTTAAGGCACTTTTAAACTTAATTAATGGACGGAATGCTGACAAGTTATCGCAAGACGACAAAGGTCTATTTCATTTTTGGTTAGTAGTTATTGAAATTGAAAATTAATACAGGAAGAACGAGGCAAGACAAAGAAAATTTAAATCAAAATATTATATACAAAATATTTATATGAGTTGAATAAATTCTGCGAGTTGAGGATAAATTGCCAGCTAATAAAGAGAATTAGAATTTTGCTTTTTAATCCTTGAAATATTATTTCGTATTTTTCAAGTTGACAGATTTATGTTGTCATCTATCGATTGGTGTGGTCAATGACATCACTACGTGCGGAACAGGTAGGTACATACTCGTACTTGTTTTTTGTGTAGTTTTCTTTTGATGTGGTAAACACATAAAAAGTAGGTGTTAAATATTGTGTTTGACGACTAAAAACATTTCGTAAACGTTTACTTAAAAGCAAAAAGTGATTCAAAGCAAAAAATAAACTCACATACGTCTTGAACTTACAAGTATCGAAAAAGATTTGTAAAATAATGAAAAAAAAAAAGCCAGGCAAAGATGTTTATTGCACAACGTGTTATTTTTTAACAATGCATAGTTTAATAATAACAGCAATAATTTGTGATTATTCATTATTTTGAAATTCCTGAATCGAATTCCTAGGTAATTAGTAATTAGTAGATATGAGAAAGTTGAGTTAGAATGTGTAAACAGAGTTCAATATCATCAATGAATTACATTTTTGGTATTAATAGTAATTAAATAGTAAAAAAATAAATGGTAATTTCTCACAAAACTTATAGGTACCTACTTAACGAAAATATATACATAATATTATTTCTTATTTGTACTGATGTATCTCACTTCGAAATACACAACAAATATTAATTTAGAACTCACAGTGTATTAATTATCAATATTCATTTAACATTATATATTTAATGTTCTAATTTAGAAGAACACCTACGTTTAACACGTCATTGACAATAATTTACCCATTAGAGACATAATTAATTTATAATAAACCACACTCGTGCAGCGTGCTGAAATATTTAGAAAACATTTAAATTTACCATAACTTATTTGAAAAAATTGCGATAAATCACGATTTTATGTGGTAATGATTTTCAGGATAAAGGCTTTGGCCCGGTTGCGGCTGTGCGATGTTTTTACGTTATAAAATGAGAGCAAAATCAAATAATTATTTCACTACTGACGAGTTACTACTACTTTTTTAAAAATTAAGTTACAATATATATAGACGCGCTGTAGAAATCTCAAAGTGGCAAGCCAAAAGCAAGACAATTGTAGTGTTTTAGATTTTATAGTTTTAGTACGCGTCGTGTAAGGTCATGTGCTGACGCTTAGTAAATTGCTTTAAAAAAGCGCCAAAATGTCTTCGTGTGATGAGACGATGTTTTCATTACTCGGCAAACTCTAGTAAAAGCCAAGGAATAATATTTAATTTGTAAATACATACAAATTACTTTGCTTGCGGTGAAACAATTTACAAATCAGCAGTAACAACGAGCAAAACAACAATCGCCGCCATTTGTAGAGTGTCGTTGCTCTAATATTGCTTGACACCTCCCATAAATTAACCTGTTACACACCTCCTACTCTAGTCGCCCGAACGGAACGGAAATTTTGAATACGAAAACATATTAATTGATAGTCTATCTTTGTCATACACGAGCAACGTTTGAATTAATAATTAACATTAAACAAGGGTGTTTCTTACTTGCCACATTTTATCTTGAGTTTGTGAGACAATAGCAAATCTATATGTATTGTAACTTCCTTATTTATCTTCGGCTCAAACAACTGCTCCTAGGATCAGTAAAACAAACTACACTAACGCCTGAGTGGATACAGGATTTTGATTCCATATATTGGTATGAAGTTATGCGCGAACAATACACGCAAAAAGTAATTAAACTAATAGAGTATATAATAGCGTTGCATCATTTGCCATTAATTTATTAGTAATTAGAGTCACGACCGATTGAGACACTCAAATAATTTTACTTAAAAACATTATATTATTTGCAAAATTGTGCTGGCAATTTTTTACGTAGCATTTAACATTTCAACCCTAATAAAAAATATTGATGACAGTACGCACATTAATGCACATTATGATGTAAATAAAAATACAGAGGTTGAATGTTTCATGTGAAATTGGAAAATACATTCAAATCGATATTACTTTAAATTGAATTTTCTTGTCTTACATAGCACTTGTGTAGTATTCCACCATCGTTATATCAACCAGAAACCTTTAGGGGTTGACGCAGTTAAACACTCATAATAATAAATTATGGTATCTCTATGTTTATAACTTATAACTCGGCATTTTTATGCTTGAATGAAATAAATATGCTCGGAGCTTTTTGACTTACAATAAAAACAGATCTTTTGTTTCCAGCGAAATGTTTTGCTGTTTTGTGCACAGGCGTTAGTTCCATTACGATATTAATTACAGAGGTGATGCAGTTGATATGCCTCTAGAATCTAGAATTTACAGTGCATTCAGCCTGAGATCTGGCGTTTAGCGCAGCAGGAGCGCGAGGGCGGGCGCCAGCAGCAGGGCGGAGAGCAGGCCGAGGGCGGGGGCTCCGTTGCAGCCGTCCGTGTCGCAGGTCTCGCAAAACAGCACCCGAATGTGGCCGGGGCCCGAAGAGCTGGTGGGGCACACGCCCACGGGCTGGTCGGGCATCTGCCAGGCGCAGGCGCGGATCACGGTCAAATCGCCGCTCACTGGAAGAATAAAAACGTTCCTATTAGTTCATACCTATTATTGCAAGAAGATATGTAAATGCCGGCTTATTTTTTGGGGGGGTCAGCGGCGGAAGTTACAATCTGGAAACCGGTAAAAAAATCAGAATACATTAAATCGGTTACAGTCTGTATTTATTACCTAAATGTCTTTACATCAGTGAAGATTGCCTTGGAAACTTGGGATAATCAACCTTCGGATAGAAGAGGGCGCCACAAGAAGACGACAGACATCCGAAAATACTTAAATACATTAGCTCCACACAGGAGGGCTTAAGGAAAATATTTTCCTCAGGGTCCACGTCATTTTTGGGGATGCTATGTGAAGGGTCTTTTTAAGGAAAGGAAGGAGAAGAAGTTCTGAAAAAAGGAAAAGGGTAAGAAGGATGAGTAGGAATCTCGGTGAGCCCTAGAGTGACGAACGCATTGTTCATCCCTCTCACTGCGATGCAAGTAAATGGGTTGAGAGTCCAGATGGAGAGGTCAAAGAGTCTCCCTAAAACGGCCTCTCCCGGTCGGGCCCGTCACGCAGACGCATCACGCAGGACAAACCTCACCCCATGAGGGGACCCCTGCTAAGTCACCATACGTAACGTGCCAATTGGTGTGACGTATGGATATGGCTATTGCTGAAATGTTGAATCCTTTCATTTAAAAGTTCTTTCCGCATTTCTATAATTGTACCGGACGTATTTTTAAGATTAATTATAGTATAATTTATTTTTAATTTTATGTAATATTTTATGAAAGAATAGAAATATTTACGGGGTCAAGCAGTCAGCCTAAGACAAAAAATAAAGCTTGACCCCACCCTCTGTGTACATACCTACACACTACCTTAATCAAATTAACTTTTTCCTTTGCACAAATTCGATCTGTGCGAAGCCGTTCCTATACAAACCTTCGCACGGGTCCAATTTGTGCAGATCTCTATTATTTACACTTGCATAAATTCAAATTTGTGCAACCTATGTGTTTTTACCTTTATTTACACCCTATGTATTTTTACCTTTATAAACACTTGCACAAATTCGAATTTATGCAACCTATGTATTCGTATAACAGTTTTGCATAAATATAAAATAATTCCAATTTGTGCAGACTGTTCATACCCTATGTAAAATATAAAATGTAAAATGTGCAAACTCACATAATAAACGAATGATCGGAGAGGCAGCGAGAGTAGGTCGAGATAAAACTCTGTGGCGCTCTCAGCTTCGTTGCGCAATAGCGAAACGAACGCGGTGGCGTTTTACAACTCTAACAATCAAAATTCTAAGAATTTCATCTCAGTTCGTAGAATTGAGATGAACAAAGGACTGAGACGGGCAGACTCCCTTCTCTGGACCCTTTAAATACGGCTGTTAGACCGCCAGATCGGCAGAGCTACCCTCCCCCCTACAACCCGCCCCCCTACCGACAACCAAACCGCCCGCCCACCCCCCACCCCCCAAACCGATGGCCCCCATACCACTCCTCCAACCGCCCACCCCCCGACCACCCCCCCAACCGATCACTACCTCACCACCCCCCAAACCAACCGACCCTCCACCGTCCCCCAAACCTCCGCTCACAGCTCACTCTCACTCAACACCTCCAGCCTAACCTTCCCCCCCAACCCCCCAACCAGGGGGCAAAGGTTCCACCCCTTCTCTCCCCCCAGCGACACCCAGTCAATCCAACCAACCCCCGACAACTCAGGCCCCAAAAAGACCTGGGTACTCCTCAAACCACCCCGCAAACGAGTCCGCCTAAAGAAACCTCCCCCCCCGTTCCCCTCCAAAAACTCCAAACATTCCCCCCCAAGCAACAATCGTCCCCTACCCTACACCTCCGGCAAGCCCAACCCAACCTTCACCCATCAGTCTACCACTCCTCCCACCTACCGATCTGCCACCCCCTCCCCCTTGTTCCACTGTCCCCCCCCAAACCCCCCCTCTTCTCTTCTAACCCCCCCCTTCTCTCTCTTACCCCCCATCACTTCTTACCCCATCCCAATACCTTCACCTCCCCCCGCCCACCCCCTCCCGCCCCCATCCCAAACTCCCCAGTAATTAAACAAAACACCTAAAATCACACTTCTACAACCATTACATAAACTCACGATGAAAGAGAAAGGGGCCTAAATTGGCCCGGTGCTCTGAACGCCATTATATCAAAAGTCAAAAGTCAAAGAGTTCCAGATCTCACCGCTTCAGCAACATCTCGCCTTCTCTTCTGCCTTCTCCGATCTACCCCTGGAAAACTTGGACTTCTTCTTCTCCGCCCTGGTTGGACCGCCCTCCAAGAAGAAAGCATTACAATAAATTGGTCGATCGCGCAAATTTCCCCTCTACCTCCCTTCTTCCCCTCTACTTCCCCTCTACCTCTACCCCCCTTCCGCCCCCCTTGCCTTCTACCTTTCTCCCTACATTTACCCAATTTTCCTGAAATCTCCCCACTTTTCCCTCTCCCTACATTTTTTCCTCACTTTCTCCCTAGGTGTCGAAGCGGCCAGCCGGCAACTTCCCACTTCATCGTCTGTGCGGCTGGCGACTACAGTGCCCGTCCCGTACATGGTCCTTCGAGCCGGATCGCCGTCTTCACGCCTTCACGCCTTCACGTCTTCACGTCTTCACGCCTTCACGCCGTCCAGTGACGTCCCGAGATGCCGTCCCTGCGAAGCGGTCGCCGAGCTTCGAGCTCGGACTCACAACCCGACGTGGAGCCAGGGCTGCCCCTACCCCCTGCCGGTGCTGCCAGCCCTGCTGCCAGGGCTGCCCCCGCCGACCCACACGCTGCGAGCCCTGCCCCTGACGATCCACACGCTGACAGCCCTGCCGACTCACATCGTGCCGGCCCTGACAGCGTACTGTCCTCGGATGCAGAGGATGACTCTACCACCACAGAGGACACCGTCAGGCAGCTCCGGAGGGACAACCGAGCGATGAGCAGACAACTCGATGCACTGCTCGCATCCATCCCCACCGCAACGCAGTACCTCCCTGGTGCGCCCCCTGGCGCCTACCCTGGTGCCCATGCTGCTGCGCCCCCTGGTGCCTACCCTGGCGCCTACCCTGGTGCCCATGCTGGTGCGCCCCCTGGCGCCTACCCTGGTGCGCCCCCTGGTGCCCATGCTGGTGCGCCCCCTGGTGCCTACCCTGGTGCGCCCCCTGGCGCCTACCCTGGTGCCCATGCTGCTGCGCCCCCTGGTGCCCATGCTGGTGCGCCCCCTGGTGCCTACCCTGGTGCGCCCCCTGGCGCCTACCCTGGTGCCCATGCTGCTGCGCCCCCTGGTGCCCATGCTGGTGCGCCCCCTGGCGCCTACCCTGGTGCGCCCCCTGGTGCCCATGCTGCTGCGCCCCCTGGTGCCCATGCTGGTGCGCCCCCTGGTGCCTACCCTGGTGCGCCCCCTGGCGCCTACCCTGGTGCCCATGCTGCTGCGCCCCCTGGTGCCCATGCTGGTGCGCCACCTGGCGCCTACCCTGGTGCGCCCCCTGGTGCGCCCCCTGGCGCCTACCCTGGTGCCCATGCTGCTGCGCCCCCTGATGCCCATGCTGGTGCGCCCCCTGGCGCCTACCCTGGTGCGCCCCCTGGTGCACATGCTGCTGCGCCCCCTGATGCACATGCTGGTGCGCCCCCTGGCGCCTACCCTGGTGTGCCCCCTGGTGCCCATGCTGCTGCGCCTCCTTGTGCCTACCCCGGTGCGCCAGCTGGTGCCCATGCTGCTGCGCCCCCTGGTGCCCATGCTGGTGCGCCCCCTGGTGCCTACCCTGGTGCGCCCCCTGGCGCCTACCCTGGTGCCCATGCTGCTGCGCCCCCTGGTGCCCATGCTGGAGCGCCCCCTGGCGCCTACCCTGGTGCGCCCCCTGGTGCCCATGCTGCTGCGCCTCCTGGCGCCTACCCCGGTGCGCCTCCTGGTGCCCATGCTGCTGCGCCCCCTGGTGCCCATGCTGCTGCGCCCCCTGGTGCCCATGATGGCGCGCCTCCTGCTGCACACCCTGGCGCGGCTCCTGGTCCTCATCCTGGGGTGCATCCGGCTGCACACCTTGGCGCTTACCCAGGCGCTTCTATTGGCGCGCCCTCTGGTGCCCATGCTGGCGCCTACCCAGAGGCGCTCCCTAGCGCCTACCCTTGGACACATCCTGGCGTCCACCCTGTGCACCAGCCTGGCGCCCACCCTGCGGCGCGACCACCGGTGCAGCCTGGCGCTTACGAGGGCGCCTACCCCACGCACCAGCCCGGCGCTACCCCTCAGGGTTTCTCACCGCTGTTCCCTCCGCAGCCGACCGCCGACGAGACTGCTCATCACACTGGCGAGTGGGTTCGTCAGTTCGGCACCATGCTGGCTGACGCCATCCGCTCCACGCGCGACCAGGACAGCCCCAGGCCCTCGTTAGATGACAACATCAGACTGACCGCCCTCGTCGCCCGGCAGTCCACCGCCAAGGACCTTCCCACATTCTCCGGGGACACCCTCGAATGGCCAGCTTGGTTTGCTCAGTATGAGCAATCCACAGCAACCTGCAAGCTGACCATGAACGAGAACCTTATCAGGTTGCAGCGGGCGCTGAAGGGGAAAGCCAGGGAGAATGTCTACTCCCTTCTGCTGAACCCGGAGTGCGTGCCTCAGATCGTGGCGACCTTGAAGGAGCGGTACGGGGGCTCTGGGTCCATTGCCAACCTGATGCTGGAGAAGGTAAAGAAGCTACCCTTCCTCGGACCGGAAGCCACCCTGGAGGATGTCGCGGACTTCTCAGGGACGGTCCAAAACCTGGTGACTTCTCTGCGGGAGCTGCGGACCGGGGGCTACCTGACCAACCCCACCCTGCTGGCTGACATCACCGCCAAGATGCCTTGCACCCTGAGGATGGCCTGGCTGCTGGAGCTGCGTCACCTGGGCAAGACGACGCAGTCCACCATCATGGAGCTTGCAGCATTCCTCAGGAGCGTCACCGGCATGATCCCGCTCAGCGGGATGGTGGATCCCCTGCGGCCTGGCAGAGGGCGCCGGGAAAATGTGCTGGCCAGTGCGGAGGACAAACCATCCGGTGGAGCGGCCAACCGCCCACCACCACCGGCAGGAAGGAGGAACAGTGACAATAAAAAAAACAGTGTAACCTATAACAGGTTGTGTGCTCAGTGCGGGGAGCAACACAAACTCGGTGATTGTGCTCAGTTTAGTGAGAAATCAGTTTCCCTCCGGTGGGAAACGGTGCGTGCAAACAATTTGTGTCGGAAGTGCCTGGATCCCCACCACCAAGTGTGGTGTGGTGTGGGTTTGTGCCGAGGCCCGCACCATCGTTTGCTCCACCGGGAGAGCGTTGTTGTTGACGAACAAATTCATATGTGACGCCAGACAGAGGACTGCCGCGTGTTGTTGGCGATAGTGCCGGTCGTGTTGCGGGGCCCTACCGGGGGGCAAGTGTCAGCATTCGCGTTGTTGGATTCGGGTTCCACCATAACCCTCATCGACGCTGACACCGCGACGCAGATCGGCGCCCATGGCCCGGTCCAACACCTGCGGCTGCATGGAGCGAGGGGATTGTGCAGCTCCGACGCCCACTCCCAACGCGTGAAGCTGATGGTCCGGGGCACTGGTCTGGAGACCACCTTCACCATCACCGCCAACACCGTAGCCGACCTGAGCCTGCCGGAGCAGCGCGTTCCTGGACGACGCGTCACCCCAAAGCTCTTGATCGGGCAAGATAATGCCCACCTTATTATATCAAGTGAGGTCCGTCGAAACAACACTTCCCGCATAGTGTCACGGACCGCTTTGGGGTGGGTCGCTCACGGAGGCTCAAACCTCAACAATGACGGGCCAGCTACCACACTGGCCCTCCAGTCAGAGACCGCCGCAGATGCTCGCCTGAGGGAGTTGGTAAAATCCAACTTTGCCGTCGACTCCCTCGGCGTTACGTCTGCGGCCAGAGTCAATGCCATGGACGCCAAAGCCATGGCATTAATGGAAAAGACCACCCGCCCCCTCGCAACTGGGCGGTGGGAAACTGGTCTCCTCTGGAGACACCCTGACGCCACACTGCCCGACAATCGGCAGTGTGCGCTGAAGCGGCTCCAGTCCCTCGAGAAGAAGCTGGCTGCGGACACCAACCTGGCAGCGGCGTACACCGACAAGATGGCCCAACTTGTCGCCAAAGGATACGCCAGACGCCTCTCTCCACATGAGGCGTCACTCCCTGCCCCGCGAAAGTGGTATCTTCCCCACTTCGCTGTCACCAACCCGAACAAACCAGGGAAGATAAGGGTTGTGTTCGACGCCGCCAGCCGATGCAGAGGGACTTCGCTCAATGACCAGCTCCTGACCGGCCCCGACCTGTTGTCCTCTCTCCTGGGAAACATCCTCCGATTCCGGGAAGGCAGCATAGCCATTGCTGCCGATATCCAGGAGATGTTCCTGCGGATCCAAATCCGGAGAGAGGACCAGCCCTCCCAGCTCTACCTATGGAGGGCACCCAACCAGAGGGAACCCCACACTTACCAGCTGGCGTCCATGATGTTTGGGGCGACCTGCTCGCCCAGCAGTGCCCAGTACGTGCGGGACAGGGTGGCCGGGCAGTACGAAGACCAGTACCCGGCCGCCGCAGCAGCCATTCGTTCACGGTTTTACATGGACGACTACCTGGACGCTGTGGAAAACCCTGACGACGCTGCTGCCCTAGTCCGCGACGTAAGGGCCCTCCTTGCAAAGGGAGGGTTCCACCTTACAAACTGGGCCTCAAACAGCCAGGACGCGCTAGCTGGAGTACCCCCTGATGACCGCGCCACCTCCACGGTAGCGATAAACAGCGGGTGCAGCGAGACTGAGAGGGTCCTAGGGTTGGTGTGGGACCCATCCACCGACCGCTTCATCTACACCTTCCTTGAAGCGGTCAGCCCCGAAGAAGCCACGCGGCCCACAAAGCGGCAGCTCCTCTCCATCGTGATGAAGATCTTCGACCCGGTGGGCTTCGTGTCCTGCCTCACTATACGGTCGAAGATCCTGCTGCAAGCCGTGTGGCGTTCAACTGTTGGATGGGACGACCTCATCACTCCGGAGCACGCCGAACGCTGGAGGGACTGGATGAGCCTGCTACAGGAGAGCAGCGTCTCCGTCCCGCGACAGTCTCTGCAGCGGAAGACGAGCAGCGTGACCCTGCATCTCTTCTGTGACGCCTCGGAGCAAGCCTGCTGTGCCGTCGCTTACTTCGTGGAGGAAGTGCAGGGCGCTCTACAAGCCACCTTCATTGCGAGCAAATGCAAGGTGGCGCCGCTTAAGCCGCTATCCATACCCCGCCTTGAGCTGCAATCCGCCCTCATGGCGGCCAGATTGGCCAGAACCATCCGGTTGGAGAGCCAAGCAAGGATAGCTGCAACCATCTTCTGGACAGACTCAACCACAGTGCTGTGCTGATTGCGCACGGACCCGCGCACCTACTCTGCGTTTGTGTCCAACAGGTTGGGCGAGATTGACGAACTCACCTCCATTGCCAATTGGAGGTGGGTCCCTACCAAGCAAAACCCGGCCGACATCGGCACCCGGGACTTGGAATTGCCCGACCTGTCTCGCCAAGGAAGATGGTTCTGCGGCCCCGCTTTCCTCACCACACCGGAGAGCGACTGGCCTAAGGAGCGGACCCTCGTCAAACCAGATGACCAGACCCTTGAGACCAGACCTCAGCACTTCGTCGGCCACATCACCACGGCCGGAGAGGCGCTACCTCTGGTCGAGAGGTTCTCTTCCTGGCACCGGCTGATCCGCGCTACAGCGTGGATGCTGCGCTTTGTCAGGCGCTGTCGGATGGGCCCGAACCGACCCGCCGAGTTCACGCTACGCGCGGAGGAGCTGAGGGAGGCCGAGTGCAGATGGGTGAGGAGGTCCCAAGAAGACGCCTTCTCCACTGACCTGCACACCATTAGGCTCGGCCAGGCGCTACCTGCCGCCAGTCGCCTGATCAGTCTGGCCCCCTTCCTCGGACCTGATGACGTTTTGCGGATGGGCTCGCGGTTGAGGAACCTCACCGGAACAACCAGCGTGGCGAAGACTCCCGTGATCTTGGATGGCGCAGACCCATATGCCCGGCTGCTGATCCGCCACTACCACGAGAAGGCAGACCATCCAAGCACGGAGAAAACCGTTGCCGAAATCCGATGCAGTTTCTTCATCCTGCGACTCCGCACCGTCAGCAGGAAGATAAATCATGACTGCCCCACCTGTCACATACGACGGAGCAAGCCCGCTCCACCACAGATGGGAATACTGCCGCCGTCTCGCGTGGAACACCATGTCCCGGCCTTTACAAACTGCGGGCTAGACTACTTCGGGCCGATGGAGGTCACAGTTGGCAGACACCGAGAGAAGCGCTATGGAGCCCTTTTTACCTGCCTCTCCACCCGCGCCATCCATCTTGAACTGACGACCTCACTGTCTGCCGACTCAGCCATCATGGCGCTGCAACGGATGACTGCCCGAAGAGGTCAACCCGCGGTGCTGTACTCGGACAATGGGACAAACTTCCGTGGTGCTGACACGGAGATCCGGAATGCCGTGGAATACCTACAGCAGGATGCCAGGATGACGGATGCCATGGCCACCAAGGGCATCGAGTGGCGCTTCAACACCCCCCTCAGTCCTCATATGGGGGGAGCCTGGGAAAGGTTGGTCCGCTCGGTCAAGCTGGCCCTGAGCGCCACACTAAAGGAAAGGGCGCCAAGGGAGGAAACCCTGCGCACAGCACTGGCAGAGGCTGAGTTTGTGGTCAATAGTCGGCCACTGACTCATATCTCTGTCGACCCGCGGGACGAAGAGCCCTTGACCCCCAACCACTTCCTCATGGGATCTGCAGGAGGCCGCCCGCATCTGTCGCTCTACGACAACAAGGAGGAGGAGGTATGTCTCCGACGACAGTGGCGTATCAGCCAACAACTGGCGGATATGTTCTGGAGGCGGTGGCTCCGTGAATACCTCCCCACCTTGGGTGCCCGACAGAAATGGCACCACCCGACTGCACCCCTCAAGGTCGGTGACCTGGTGCTCATCATGGACCCCGCGCTACCACGCAACAGTTGGCCGCGCGGGCGTATCATCGAGGCCATCCCTGCTGCTGACGGCCAAGTGAGGACCGCCCGAGTCCAGACAGCCACGGGAACTTACACCCGTCCTGCCGTAAAACTGGCCCTCCTCATCCCGGCACCCGCACCAGTACCAACCTCGACCGCAGCCGGACCAAGGACCAAACAGCCCAAGGGAACCGGACTTCGAGGATCCCGCCGACCTGTACGTCCTGACAGCTAGGCGCAGCCGTGACTGCACCGGGGGGAGGATGTACCGGACGTATTTTTAAGATTAATTATAGTATAATTTATTTTTAATTTTATGTAATATTTTATGAAAGAATAAAAATATTTACGGGGTCAAGCAGTCAGCCTAAGACAAAAAATAAAGCTTGACCCCACCCTCTGTGTACATACCTACACACTACCTTAATCAAATTAACTTTTTCCTTTGCACAAATTCGATCTGTGCGAAGCCGTTCCTATACAAACCTTCGCACGGGTCCAATTTGTGCAGATCTCTATTATTTACACTTGCATAAATTCAAATTTGTGCAACCTATGTGTTTTTACCTTTATTTACACCCTATGTATTTTTACCTTTATAAACACTTGCACAAATTCGAATTTATGCAACCTATGTATTCGTATAACAGTTTTGCATAAATATAAAATAATTCCAATTTGTGCAGACTGTTCATACCCTATGTAAAATATAAAATGTAAAATGTGCAAACTCACATAATAAACGAATGATCGGAGAGGCAGCGAGAGTAGGTCGAGATAAAACTCTGTGGCGCTCTCAGCTTCGTTGCGCAATAGCGAAACGAACGCGGTGGCGTTTTACAACTCTAACAATCAAAATTCTAAGAATTTCATCTCAGTTCGTAGAATTGAGATGAACAAAGGACTGAGACGGGCAGACTCCCTTCTCTGGACCCTTTAAATACGGCTGTTAGACCGCCAGATCGGCAGAGTTCCAGATCTCACCGCTTCAGCAACATCTCGCCTTCTCTTCTGCCTTCTCCGATCTACCCCTGGAAAACTTGGACTTCTTCTACTCCGCCCTGGTTGGACCGCCCTCCAAGAAGAAAGCATTACAATAAATTGGTCGATCGCGCAAATTTCCCCTCTACCTCCCTTCTTCCCCTCTACTTCCCCTCTACCTCTACCCCCCTTCCGCCCCCCTTGCCTTCTACCTTTCTCCCTACATTTACCCAATTTTCCTGAAATCTCCCCACTTTTCCCTCTCCCTACATTTTTTCCTCACTTTCTCCCTAGGTGTCGAAGCGGCCAGCCGGCAACTTCCCACTTCATCGTCTGTGCGGCTGGCGACTACAGTGCCCGTCCCGTACAATAATTTTCTTTTCATCTTTCGACCACTTGACTATTTAAAAAAAAAATTATTTCAGCCTAGGTAACTTGTTTTTTTTTTAAATTTTACTATCCTTAGGCCTTGTGAGTTCAAATATTGATATATTGTTACACCTGTTATTAAATTGTTATGCAATCTATTTAAAACTGGACAAAATAAAGAGAAGAGGAGAAAAAATGATGGTAATATCTATAAAATATTTATAAAATGCCTAATCGAATTATCTATAATAAAAAAGTGATTGGACGCTTTTATATTTACCGTGACGATTCACGGTAACGGTACCGTGACGGAAAAAAAGGCAGTAAACATACTTTCCTTATCGCTATAAAGCTGCTATAATGGTGAGACACATTCGTGTGACTGTTTCCTTCAAAGTACCTACTACGGGAATTGCGTTTCGTTTTCTTTATATGTGTGAGGGAGACATATTTCCTTTGGGGGGTGCAGAAATACGTTCACTGTTTATCTAATTTTCGACTGTTGTCATTTAGTGTGTAAGAAAGAGCGGCAGCTTTATATGTTTAAGAACAAAAGACATTTGACGTTTTTGAATTTTTGGAATTCACTCACACTTCAATATTATCATTGTAACTATAGGTATTCCATACTTTCAAAAGTATCGTCACGGAAAGAAGTATTGGTAGCGGTCTACGGAGACGTCACAGTGCGGTGTGTGAGAGAGATGCAAGAAAATAATGACTTTATTGTTTTGGAGGGAACAGACCTACGTACATTTTGTATGTCATCTTTTGAAAGAGCCACAGCAATATTGTGATAAGGAACGCATGTTTATTGCCTTTTTATGCCGTCAAGATACCGTACCGTGAAACGTGTCACGGTGAATATAAAAGCGTCCATTGACGCCCCATGACATTGCAAAGGTTAATTGAGCCTATAGTTAAGTTCAAGTAGTCACGTAATTTGTAATAACTCTTATTAATAATAATTAAAATATATTATTAGTATCTGCTGATTTACCGGGAATTTAAAAAAATGAATACTGACATTTTTTATTGCAGTAACTTTGAAGGTTATACCCATCAATGTAATATATCATTAAAGAAGAAGATAATACTGATATATCTAAACGAAATATGAAACAGAATAAGACACAGAAAAAAAATTGTGTGTTCAGTTAACACGCGATAGAAGTGAAACCTTTAGAAAATTAAAGTAGATAAAAGGGGTTTGTCTCCTTTTAGTGTCGCTGTTTCGTTTCATCGAGTTTCTAAAGGAGGCGTCTACTTATATCTACAGGAATTTCAAAAACTGAACAAATCGGGCTAATATCTATGAGAATCCATGTTCTGACTAATATCTATACGAGGTATGTTGGAACAATATCTATAGGAACCAACGTGAGGACGAATATCTACAGCTCAAACTGCTGACTAATATATATGGAACAGGTGATGTTGACGAATATCTACAGCACTGGCAGAGGTTGGGTTAGGTTAGGTGCTCAGCTGTCCTCTGTAGATATTCGTCGCCACTGGAACCGTCATAGATATTTATCCGACATTAGGTCTGTAGATATTAGTCCTCACTCTGAAGTTCACAGATATTTGTCCAACATATGAGCTGTAGATATTCGTCCGACATACAGGCTGTAGATATTAGTATCTGGAGTCGTTTCAAAATACAGCGGTGCTAAAGAAGTTTTCATTTAAAAAATGGCCGAGTTGGTTAAGGCGCTGTGACCCGGTAAGACAAGAGATCCTGTGTTCAAGCATTTGAGACTGTTACCTTTTTATTTTTCTGTGCCTTGTTCTGTTTCGTGTTTCGTTTAGATTTATTCGCATTTTACATTCTTCTTCAAAAATATGGTAAAAATTTAAATAAAGCAATACTTAAGTTTTTCACAACATGGAGTCATGTTTAAATTTTATGCACGAACAATGGTTTATATTGTCATAGCAAGAGTGGTTAGTCTATAATATTTCATATTGTTATGTTCATTATGTGAACATTATACCTGGTACCTACTAATTAAACACGGCAGGTGGCAGTCGGTAGATATCCAACAACGCACTTGGCCCATTTCTGAGGCAATGCCTTGAATAGGCCCGTGAGTAATACTTGAACATAAATAATATATTATTATGTTAAATATGCTAAGTCAACAAAACGTACAATTTGTGTGTCACACGTGGATGGTTTTTGTCTAAATGCTTCGCACAAAACGTGCCATGTGTTTAGATACCTACCTACCCAATAAAAACTTACCTGTGTGAAATGATAATAATTTCTTAACCTGTAAGGGAATGAGAATTTCCTTGTAATGATAATTATTATGCCTAATGTTTTCTTTTCTTTTTTTGTTACAATTTTATCGAGATAAACACATTATCATCGGGATCGCCTGTGCTTAGAATTTTAAATACTTAAATATATAATATTTGATTAATAAAGTCATTGCGTCGATCTCATTTTTCAAATTATAAATTAAAATTCATCACATCCTTGAATGTTTAGAAAGTTTTAAAACTACAAGTCTCGGATAAACATATCCGTTTTTCGTTTATATGGGGCAGCTGTTGACCTTTTTTACAAGTTTTGAATGAATATTACATTTTATTGGAATAACTATTGATAGTTATACCCAACAATGAAATATTATACATTGAAGAAGTAGATAAGTAATACTATTTAATCTAAACGATCCATGATGCATGAGACACATAGGTAACGGTTGCAAGTGGGAATCGAACCCAAACAACAACATTATGTTGTACAACGCGTTATGTTGTGAAACTGCCTGCATGAAACTATAGGCATCGTCAGGTTTGTAAGTGTTGGTGCATGTTGGTGCATGCCTTATACCTACATACATTACATACCTCTGACGATTTCTCTTGATTCTTATATTATGGTTTCTTAGTACAATTAAGGGCATTTCAGAAAAAAACTCATTCATAGAGAAAACAGAAAGTATTTGCTTAATGATCTGTATTAAGTGTCACGAACAAATTATTATTTAAAAACCTTTTTTTTCCTACTCAACTACCGAATTGTAAGAAAAAATATCGCATGGATTTTAATTATTCATTGTTGTTTGATTTTATTGCTCATAAATGGGTGCCTTTGTTTGGAAAGGTGTTTTGCGTAAATAACTTCTGAAGAGACAAAACCAATAGGAGTGTGATGTAAGTGTACCTTTATTCTTAAAGTGGGGTCATTTTTATCCCATTTCAGGTGAAATTATTTTATATATTTGAGATAGGAGATTACTGATCAAACATTTTTAAATAGCGAAATTCTTTCTCAAACAGTTATTCAATGCCATTTACCTGTGTAGGGCCTGAGGGCCGAAATGTCTTAATTAAATCTACAAAAAAGTTTTCTTAACACATATCCATCGGTTTATCTTTTCAATGGATTACACATTACCTACACACTTTTAAAAGCAAAATCAATATAGGTAGATTACTAACAAATAAAAACATTTCGTTTATTAGAAGACAAGTGACTCAAGTAATATTATTGCGACTTTGTCCAAACTTGACCTCGGCTCGTCTCAAATATTTTCTAATTGCTTGTTTTATATAAACATATATTTATGTTTTTTATTTACATAGACTAGACATGTTAATTTTAGTGTGCGAGGTTCAATAACTCTTGCATAACACACACAACCTTGCTTAGTATTTTTATCTATTATATTGTAATCACCTTTCAAACGGTTTAATTTAATTATTATTATTATTATGTTTTAATTTTTTTTTTCATAAGAACAAATTACTTTGTGCTTAGACATTATATATTTTAAAAATAAAACAAACACTTTATATTTAACCACGAATATTTATTATTTTATCATCGACTGGTTGCGCTTCGTCCAAGCTTTACGAGGATATAATAATAACTTGGTTATTATTATATTCAGATTCTGACGTCCAAACTGCTCCCGTCTGAAGCAGAGACACTAAGGCAACCCCAATTGGGGTATGTTGTGAGGCTGAAGGAAAGTACGAGGGGTAACAGAGAGAAAGAGGTATATTGGAAAGAGCCTGTCTGTTCAGATCTAATCACCAAACACGGCTAAAGCCATTTCAATGGTACCACCATTAATGATTTCAATCCGAGACCAAAATTTCGTGTACATTTTTTACTCCAAATTACGTTATGAATCACTGGTTAAAAGTAAGAACGTTCCGTAACACCCTGCAAATGTCTTCCTTCATCACTGGCAATGGCAATAAATGATTCACCAAATACAAATTCCAGCTCCGCGACCCTCACGCAAATAGGTACATTTACATTACCTGTTTTCTACCGATTTCAATGTTCTAATTTCTTATTAATGTTGCTAATGCTTGTTCATAATGAGCCTATTAATATTTACTTACCTGTTTTGGCCGGCCAAGAAGTTAATTAAAAGGTATTTAGGAAATG
Organism: Limnephilus lunatus; assembly: GCA_917563855.2. Lineage (NCBI taxonomy): Eukaryota > Metazoa > Arthropoda > Insecta > Trichoptera > Limnephilidae > Limnephilus > Limnephilus lunatus. Next base: position 61,962,816 of record OU830597.1, on the reverse strand, counting down.
TAAATTGGGAAGTAAAAACTAGAAATCGATAGAAAAATGAAAATGGCAGTCTTGCATTTCAGATATTTTAGCAATATACATAATATGGTTTAACCATCGTTCCATTACAACTCAGAATCAAACTTCAACACTCCATTTAAATCAAAGTCGCTAAAAGTTATGAAAAAAAATCAATTGAAAAATAGTCCATAACCTAACCTAACGTTAAACAACCATTTTTTTTCAAGTGTTGAAGTTGCATGATTCTGAGATGTCACCGGTTTATATAAATCTTGAATTGAATCACTTCTTGTACAACACTTTTACATGAATTTGCCACATATCTATGACAACATAAATAAATAAAGCACTCTAACTCACTTAAAAGCCACGATCCACCAATTTGTAAATCGTCCAAAAACTTACGATGAGGAGTTGATTGAAGGTTGTTAGATTTTGAGTGAATGCCTTTACCTAGCTGTTCTGTCTTCTTGCAGACGGAGCGTGCGGCGCTGACGTAGGGGTAGGACGACCCGGCGCCGTTGCTGGGAGCGTCGCAGTTGGTCAGGCTGTACCCGTGGGAGCCCCTTGGCACCGTGGAGTTGAAGGGGTCCCCGCAGCGGGGGTCTAAGTCAGAAGCGCATGTCCAGCACTGGACGGCCCAAGCTGCAAACAAAAAAGCAACACGGTTAGTTATCTGCGATGAATACCAAATTTGATCTGTGATGAAGACTAATATGATCTGTGATGATCGTATTAACGAATATTCACATTATGTATTGAGGACAAATATGATTTATGATGAAGATGTATTTGATCTGTGATCGAAGGTCATCTGTTATTAAAACGAATATGAATGTGATCTGTGTGGAAGAAATTCATAAATAATGCAATAAAAATACATTCATCAATTAAGACATTCGTAAACAACTTAATAAAAATTTATTCAAAGAATATGGTTTGAGAGGAAAATTTATTTGATTGTTTGGTAGTGTTTTCCACAAAAATAATAATTGTGGTTTGACATTACGTATGAAATATTACTACTTTGTATGAAGGCTAAAATTTATGCTCCATTCAAAGTGATTGTTTTATTTTATAATGTGTTGGGAATGGATTAAGGTGGATTACTTAATTACCTACAATTATTGGGTTTGTATGTGATGATTATTTTTTAAATATTCCCACACTAATGTAGAAAATGCTACGTTACTTCCAAGTGCGTTCAAACCACTTTCACACAGACCAGAGAATTGGAAAATGAAGTAAATATTAGCTTAACTACTAACGTTTTATTAAAAATAATTACTATTGATGTTGAAAAAATGTTACAAACGAGAGCACGCAACACCTTAGACACACATTTACTCGTATTTTATACTCGTTTATGGTTACAAGTTACAAATATAGCCGTAATTCAGCAGGTTTCAAAGGATTTCCGGAAGCCATTTATTAACATTTTTATTTACGGAAATCATTTTTTTGTAAATGTGTTTTATAGGTATCTGAAACTTGAATCATCACTTGTTCAAGCACAACCCACGAAACAACTTATCATTTCAGTAAACCCTATTGATGTTATTGACCTTAGATATATTTACGATAAATTGGAACCGATGAGAAACCCTTCGGTTTCCAATGATATTTTATGATCAGCTAGCTTTTACCCGCGTCATTTCCCAGTCCTCTTAGCTCTGTTTAAATTGCGTCGATCGGTCGCTATATTTATATTATTATAGCGAGTTTCCGGCATGCGTTGCTATGTCACTTAAAATGGAAATTGTTTCTCCCTGCGTGTCCCTTCCCATTCATCCCGTTCCCCTTCGGCTTCCCTTTCCTCTCCCGCATCCCCTTCCCCTTTCGCCTTCCCACTCCGCCAACTTCCACTCCCCCTCCCGGGTTCCCCTCCCCCTTCCAGCACTCCATACATTCAATCCCGGTACATTCAGTTTTCAAACAACTCGCGTGCCACCTATTGCAACTTTTTTACACAAATTCCATAATGCCAAAACTCACCAATAATATATATAGAAATCTTAGCGGGCGTGCTCACAACAACTCACCAAAGTTTCCTCGAAATCGGATGAACGGTTTAGTTACGCATTTTCATGACGCCATAGCTCGCTTTTACATATAGAAACTATCGCGGGCAAGCACACATCAAATCCCCAAAGTTTCATCGCAATCGGATGAACGGTTAGCAATGCATGATTTCATGATATCAGAACTTACTATTATAAATATATAAAAACCTTCGCGGGCATTTGCACATTAAATCCCCAAAGTTTCATCGCAATCGGATAAATGGTTTAGCAACGCATAGGCATCTCACGTACATACAAACCCAGAAACAAACATATTTTGATATTTATATATAGGTACACGTATAGATTCATAAATCCATTATACATGGTGTTCGGTAAATTGTAGTATAAGCGGAAAACTGGTGAATCTACATTTGGAGTCGACTTTGTGATTGTTAACTGTTTTTGATTTGTGCTTTCGTTTTCGAGTAAATCGAGTCCGCGGTTAGAATTTTTGAGTTGAGTCGAGTTGATTCTGAGTTGTCATGGAACCGCTACGATAACTTATGAGTGATTGGAAAAATAATGGAGAAATAACATCGATTGAATATTTATTTTTAGTTATGCGTCCCGCATAGATATTATAAAATCCAACCAATACCACGAATAATACCCGACCATTTCTCATACTATGTAATAGTCTCGTCAATCGGTTAAAAGTTAAATCAATGTTGGATTAGATCAATTGAATAAGAATGAATTATTTCATGCGACACGCAATCTATTATTTTTTAGGGCAGGAGGGTCAATAAGTAAATTGTGAGAACAGTCAATTGAAATTAAAAGTTAAAACGGTCACTAGCTTCTCGAACAATACGGGCCTCGCGTGATTCACGAATAACCATTAAATATTATTATAATATGATGGACCTACGCACAGTCATAGGTTGAGACTATTACTGTCATAGATAATACATATTTATCTTTAATGAAGAGTTGTCATAGACAAATGAATTTGTCATAATTATGTTTTAAAAGTGTGCGAGCGCTGCATTCTTGCGGTAGCGTAATAAAATAACAATTTTGTGGTAATCGTGGAAAGACTTATTTAAAATTTATAAATGCTTTGGATTCATGAAACAAAATTTACGATGTATTGTTTTATATGGTAGATTATAAAACCAACCAACGAATGTACTAGGATAACGCACTGATAAAAATATGTGGGCTCCCACGCTAACGCAGCGCTTCTACGGTTTTTCTGAATGTGATTTCTCTCTTATTTTGAACGTTTATAATAACGTAATACTTATATAGCGCAGTTTAAGAGGGTATAACGTATAACCAGAGAAAACCAGAAATACCTACGTAATTTTTAAATCAGATTTTAGGCGTTTGACTCTTTTCCACAAAAAATCTAAATTGATTTCGAAAGATTGTTCTTTTATCTAGTAAACGTATGTTTTAAATTTTGAGATTTTTTTATTATTTTTAGTATAATAAGGTTATAACATAGGTCGTTGGCAGATTTGTTAAATTTTCAAAAAAGATTTTGTATTATACAACACCCATTTCAAATAATTTAATCATGCAGTAAAATAAATCAATACATTATCTGGTAAACCTATATATGTTTTAGAATTTTAATTTTAGTTTAAATAAAATCATTAAAAAATATATTCGTACATGTGTTTCTTGGCGTTACTTGGTCCGTTTGTGTATTTATTTGCGCACTTAAAAAACTAATATATTTCAGATTTTTAAAAATTCTTATTTTGCTTAGACATTAATACTTATGATAAAAAATAATAACAAAGAGTAGATAATTTTAATAGTTTTATCATCACACCTTTCAGGTGTGATGATAAAACTATTAAAAGGTGTGATGATAAAACATGTAGGTATAAATTAAAGCAAATCTGGAATGAAATAAAATCGATATTGAGTTATAATTATAAAAAGCTGGTACGGAGAATAATTAATCTTTCTCATTGGAACCGCGCTGTACGATCGTAAGAACATCCTTCGACGAAATGTGGTTTTTCGGCTGCTGGCTGGTTAAACGCCCTTAATGTTATTTCACTTCAAGTATGCAAAATTCAAACAGAAATTATGTGTGGTTTATGGGTGGTTTATTGAAATCTCACGTAGACGGTGAACTTCCTCACGTTTTGAAGGTCAAGTGTGAATAATTTTATCAATCTCGGAGTAAAACTGTAGATTTGTATAAAAATCAAATCCACGCCCGCCCGCCACAGACACTTTTCTTTATATATAAAGGTTTTACATTAAATCCATTGAATAGTGTGCGGTGAAACCGTGTAAACATTTTGGTCATAGAAATACGGTCAGTTAGCGTTTTCTATTTATTTGGTAAGTAGACCATGGTTAGATATTAAAAAGAAACGCGTTGAACCGTTAAACTATTCGAGAAACGGTTATTTATTTATTTATTTATTTATTTATTTATTTACGCCCTAGTGGGCTTTTACAACAGAAATTAAAAACATAAAAAAATTAAACATCATAAAAGAAATGAAATACTATAAGTAATAAGAAAAAATCAGTAATAAGACCAGAAATACAATAAAGTGCAATGTGTAAAAGCTAGTTAGTAGGTATAAACAAACAATTATATGTGTATAATAATGTACGATGATAAAACAGAACTTAATAGAACAGCAAAATAAAATAAAATAAGGTTATAAATTACTGGTAAGATTTTAAATGAGAGGAGGTTTTATGAAAAGAACAAAAATAAGAAAAGTTAATTATTAACCGATAAAATAGAGATGAGTTGTCTCTTGAAAATTGCAAAACTGTCAACACCAAATATATCTATAGATTCACAATGTTTATTTGCAAGGCTATGCATTCTAGGGATTGGTGAATTAATAGAATAGTTAGTATTGAGGGTATTGTTAAAATTGAAAATATCTTTATTGCGAGTTAGTCTAGCAGGTACATTAATACAGATTAATTCTAATAAATTAGGGCAGTCAACTAAAGATTTGATAATTTTGAATAAAAATAACAAATCAATTAATATTCTTCTATCTGATAATTTAAGGAGTCTGGTTTCTGCGCGTAAGTTATTATAATTAATTATACGTTAAACCTTCATTATTTCAAAATATCTATCTTGGTGTATGATTAGTTTTAAATTCCAATCGAGTTGGTATTAGCTTTTTGTTCGGAGAACGAGTCATCACTTTTATACCAAATGCGCCAATTATACAAATACTAGAATATCTGTTTGTTTGTCCCACTGAATATAATTAGGGAGGCGGGTTGTTGTACCGCCCATGCCCCGAGAACTATTTATTGGATAACCAACACGTCATCTGCCATAGATCACCCCCAAGTGGTTCACTACGTTTGGTGATTTTGATGTGTATTCAGGTCTTAACGGAGCATTTGCCTGCCAACCAGCTGCGTGGTGGGATGGATCGGGATAAGCTGGTTTAGGGAGACCCCTCGACCTCTCCAGCTGGTCTCTTTCTACCTATCGCCTTACACCAACCACAGCGGGAGGGACAGATTCGCACGTTTATCACTCCTGGACACACCGACCCCTTGATTCCTACCTACCCCTATTACCTTTTTTTCCCCCACAACTTCCTCTCCTTCCTTCCTTTTCAACATGGAATTCATAGGTAACTGGCTTGTTTCAGCTAGCAAAGGAGCTATGGACTTTTAAATCATTTTTCTCATCAATACATTCTTTATCAAACAGTGAAGGGATTTGCGTCTATGTGGGGAATGTGTTTAATTTTTTTACTATACAAAAAACGAGTGTGCTTTAGACAACACGACTGAAGTAAAACTTCACTAACTTATAAAATAACATATGACATTGGGATGACATATGACATTGGGGTGACATATGACCATGGGGTGACCTATGACCCTGGGGTGACCTACGACCGGGTTAGTATGTACGCCTTACCTTAGTTGCGCAGTATGTACGCCTCGCCCAATCACCGTTCGCATCGATCATCGTTCGCATCGATTAATGTTCGCATCACTTTTCGTAACGCATTCACTAGCTTACCCCCTAAGTCGAGCGCGCGTAAAGAAGTTTCACTTCAATAATAATTACAAAAAAAAGAGCCGTTTGCTCTTAATTTATTGGTAGGATAGTAAAAAGAAAAGAGTTAGAGGAAGGTTAAAGATTGGTTGGAAGCTAAAGTAATTTTTTAAATTTTTTTTTATTTAAAAATTTAACAAGGTTACAGTTTTACAACAAAATATATACATTAATATTTCAATCACTCTCCTAATAAAGCAGCTGCTTGTGTTTAGGAGAGGACAACTAAAAAAAAATACATTTGTTTAAATTAAAACAAAAAATATTAGTATTTTAACAAAAAATATTAGTGATTTTATGAGAGAATACAGATAAAAGTAATAAAAATATAGCTTAGTTAAAATAAATGATTAAAAGTATTGATACCTAAGGCAAAAACATATTTCTAAATATGCATTACATATTTCTAGATATAATATACAGTAAGTTAAGTTATGAGGTGGTACTAGAATATTTTAATTAATTTTTTTTTATATTTTTCGTAGCTTCCTTCCGATCGTATATCAAGGGGTAATTTTTTTAAATAATTTTATACCCTTGAATACATAGTGATGCTGTGCTGTTGTGGTTCGCACTAGTGGCACGGTAAAATACACCAACAGATATTATTCTTTTGCTTATATTTAATTGTGGTAAATTATTTTTACTAAAGAAATCATTATGTATTTGTAATAGTGCAATTTTGTCATGCATTTTTGTAAGTGGGGGAACCGGGAAATCTTGAAAAACATTTTTAGTTGGATAGTCGTAAGGCTTTTTTAGGATGAATTTTATTAATATTTTTTGAATTGTTTCCAATGGGAGAAGGGTTGCTTTGTATGCACCCCCCCCCCCAAGCCACGATAGTACATTGTAGTATAGAGTGCGCAAGTGCATAATAAATATCTTTTAGTGTTTTTAATGATACAGTATTTCTTAATCTAAAAAATATATAGATCAGTTTTCTCATTCTGTCTACTGTGGAATTTATTTGACTTTTCCATTTGATGTTCTTATCGATAATTATTCCAAGATATTTTATTTCTTCTTTACTACTAATGTATATACAGTTTGAGTTACAGGGTGCGATTCTAAGGAGGCAATTTCTTTTATGAATTTTTTTTTTTTTTTTTTTTTTTTTTTTTTTTTTTTTTTTTATTTATTTATTTTTTTTTTTAAAGAAAGACAAACATTCCCGGGTTACGAATAACCCAACAATGTTTGAAAATCTCCTACTACCACCACAGAAAGCCGAAAATGTTGCTTGTGTTGTGATAGAGGACTTAGCCAGCCGAGGATTCGAACACGGAACGCCCGGGTGAGACCCAAACGCGATGCCCACTCAACCACTGACCGGTCTTATGTTTAGATTTTTATTTGAGATATTCCCTGTTAGGCTATAATATATAAAATGGGTTTTTTCGACATTTAGTGTCAATAAGTATTCGTCAAACCATACTTTTACGATATTTATTGCATTATTAGCTAATATTTCGACCTCATTCGAAGAATTTCCTTCAATAGTTTTCACTGTAATAGACTTCAATGTTTAGTAAATAATCTAGGACTGAAACAACTTGTGACCAAACCAACTAGAATATCAAATACATCAGCAACCATTATTGATTTAGTTATTACAAATAATTTTTACTTGAATGTTAATGTTGTGGATACTCCAAAAATATCAGACCACGAAAATATATTAACAATATTTGAAACGAGTATAATTAAAAATGAATCAAGGGAAATTACATATAGAGATAAAAGTAAATATGATCAAACAAAATTTTGTGAAACTTTACAAAATAGTATTTCTAAAGTTACCGAATCAAATAACCTAAACGACAAAGCAGAAAACTTCGTCAATATTTTGACTACAGCAGTCAATAAAATTATGCCAATGAAAAGGGTTAAGTTTAAAAATACGAATAAATGGTATTCGAAACCATTACACAACCTTCAGCAACAAAGAGATAATGCATATAAAGCGGCAAAATTGGAACCATCAGAAGAAAAATGGAATGCATATAAAAAAGTTCGTAATATATACTCCAAACAAATTAAACAACATAAATGCGATTATTATAAGCAAAAATTAGAAACACAACAGAATGAACCAAGAAAACTTTGGATAACACTAAAAGAAATCATAAAGGGTAAACAAAAAGAAATTGTAAAGTCAATTGATTTCCCAGATGGAACTGAAGAAGAAGTAGAGAAGATAGCGACTAAATTTAACAAGCATTTTATTTCGAGCATAGATCTTATAATCGAAAGTATTCCACAACATCCTGAGAACCAACTAGACGAGCCTATACGCACTGATAAAGAATTTAAGTTTAAAAATGTGGATTTACCGTACTTAAAGAGGGTGTTGAGTAATATGAAATCGAAGGAATCTGCAGATGGTATTACAATAAATATAATCAAAGACTCTATAAATATTATTGGCGAATCGATGGTCCAAATTATCAATGAATCTTTGAATAGTGGAGTATTCCCCAAAACTTGGAAGACGTCTGTAATAACTCCTATCCCGAAAATTGATAACCCAAAAAAATTTGACGACTATAGGCCGATCAATTGTTTACCCAAATATGAACAAATACTGGAATACATTGTAAAGGAGCAATTAACAGAATATATTGAGGCCAAGCAGATATTAGTTCCACAACAATCTGGTTTTAGAAATAAATGTTCTTGTGAAACCGCTATTAACTATGTAATAGATGAGTGGAAAAATTTTAGAGATAAAAAAAATAAAATTATTGCAGTATTTCTAGACTTAAAGCGGGCATTTGAAACAATCGACAGAGATAGATTAATAAAAAAATTAAGTAATATTGGAATTAATGGTAAAGAAAATAAGTGGTTTGTTGATTACCTATCAGAAATAACACAAATTACAAAATATGGTGGTAAAACATCTGAACCACATAGTACTAATAAAGGCGTTCCGCAGGGATCTGTCTTAGGTCCATTGTTGTTTATTATATACATGAATGATATTATCAAAGTGTTAAAGCATTGTGAAATTAAACTATTTGCTGATGATACATTGTTATACATTGCCAGTAAAAATTTACAGGACGCCATTGAAAAAATACAAACTGATTTAAATTATGTAGCGCTTTGGCTTCACCAAAACAAATTAAAATTGAATGTTACGAAAACAAAGTTTTTAATTGTGGATAGCCTAGGCGGAAAGGAGCAGGCAATACTAACAATCGATAACGAAAACATAGAAAGGGTTAGCAGTATTAAATATCTGGGTGTAATATTGGATGATAAATTAAAATTCGACGAACACTTAGAATACATAACAAAAAAAATTGCTAAAAAAGTTGGATTCTTAAAAAGGATCAGAAATAACTTGGATCTCAAGACAACGCGCCTTGTTTATAATTCTATTGTAACTCCGCATTTAAATTATTGTTCTAGTGTTTTATTCCTATGTAACGAAGCCCAAAATAATAAACTACAGGTTATACAAAATAGGGGGATGAGGATGATTTTAAAATACAATATGTTTACAAAAGTCAAAATTATGTTACAAAATCTAAATATGATGACGACAAAACAACATATAACATATAATGTATGAACAATGATTTACAAACTGAAAAATAATATGCTACCAAATTATCTGAAGAGTAACATTATGTTTCACGAAAATGTTCACAACTATCCTACGAGAAGACGCGGAGACTTTAGGCTTCCCAAAACTAAACTTTCTTGCACACAAAATAGCGCGTTTTATAAAGGACAAAAACTTTTTAACAGCCTGCCGAATGCCGTTAAGGAAGCCTCAAGTCTTAGCACTTTTCGTAGGATGTGTGCATTATATGTGAAGAATGTTTTTTGATTCATAATAATCGTACCAATATTATTGTCATATCTGTTTCCTCAAAATGTATTTTTATTTATGTAATCTTTTCTTTTTTTCCTCTTAAAATGTATTTAAAAAATGTAACTGAATCAATTGTATTTGTTTATATTTTCTTACTAGATGTATGAAAAAAATTTTGCATACATCTAAATAAATATTCAAAAACAAAAACTGTATCATCTGCATATGATATAATGTTTCCAATGATTGGGAGTTCAAAGAGTTCATTTACATATAATATGAATAGTAAAGGTCTTAAAACAGTTCCTTAATGTTCTGTTAACATGATGTAATCAGGTAATTAGAGGAGATTAAATTGAAATAAGGAAAATGTGATCTTATTATTATAAAAAAAAACACAATAGAAACGTATTCTGCAAACACGCAATGATATGACGACACCTTTAATTGCGTTTTTTGTTGTAAATTATGATGATAAATTGGAAATATTATAATCATGTAAAAATACAAAAATAAAACTTAACAAACTGAAATCGAAACATTCTCAAAATAAGTTTTGCTTATAAATTATCAAAGTTGCTTATGTAATGATGATGGACTTAGCTAGCAGTGCATTCCACAACGCCCAATTTTTCAATCACACGTCGCCACTGATCACTCTCCGTCCGTCGTGAAGGAATCACGAGATTCGCGCGTTGTTTCGTGTGTTACTGCTAGTCTAACCCGGTTACTCAGTAGCGACTTGTGAAGGAGAAATATTTTTGTTGCTTTTAATTGTTAAAAAATATCGTCATAAAATGACATCAACATTTTTGACTCCAAATATGCTCAGGAATCGCGGATTAAAAATTAAAACCCTTCAGATACTTGACTAGTAACCGGTTCCAATACAGTCTAGTCTCGAGCGTATTAAAACCCTTCAGATACTTGACTAGTAACCGGTTCCAATACAGTCTAGTCTCGAGCGTATTCTTCGAAAAAGAGAGTCGCTGCAAGTTAAATTTTAACTTTTTACCAATCCTTGGGTCACCAAGGAAAGACAGCTTGGGGTAAGGCTAAATTACATTATTTTATCTTATTAGTTTACTACAACAGTATCGTGAATGGAAAGGTCAAATACATACATTGACTTCATCTTTGACTTCTTCTTCCCTTACCTAGCCTACTAGTCTAATTTCTCCCCACATCATTCCTGACAATTGTGTAAGCCTTAATTCCGCGTTGCACGTGGAATTTTGTAATTACGTTTTTACAGTATGAGTACATCTCTCATAGCAGCTCATCTCTGAAACACATTAGTAATAATACCATAATTGTATATGGACAAGCATCAGGTAATTTGTATTTGAGGTCAGTCGGGGCTAACGCGTCTGCGAGGAAATTGCATATCTATATTCAAGCACGTAGTTTAATAATAGCTGAACTAATTGACTGAGCATATTGCATTCGAAGTCCTGTTTTAACTTAACTATTTGGCATTTCATCTGTTTGTTAATTTTGGTGTTACATTTCCATTACATTTCCGGTTCAAGATGGTTACCAGTTAAGATAGTCCATTTCGTTACATTTCCGATTCAAGATGGTTACCGGTTAAGATGGTCCATTTCGTTACATTTCCGGTTCAAGATGGTCCATTTCATTACATTTCCGGTTCAAGATGGTTACCAGTTAAGATGGTCAATTTCGTTACATTTCCGGTTCAAGATGGTTACCAGTTAATATGGTCCATTTCGTTACATTTCCGATTCAAGATGGTTACAAGTTAAGATGGTCCATTTCGTTACATTTCCGGTTCAAGATGGTTACCAGTTAAGATGGTACATTTTCTTTACATTTCCGGTTCAAGGTGGTTACTAGTTAAGATGGTCCATTTCGTTACATTTGCGGTTCAAGATGGTTACCAGTTAAGATGGTCCATTTTACATTTCCGGTTCAGGATGGTTACTAGTTAAGATGGTCCATTTTCTTTACATTTCCGGTTCAAAATGGTTACTAGTTAAGATGGTCCATTTTCTTTACATTTCCGGTTCAAAATGGTTACTAGTTAAGATGGTCCATTTCATTACATTGACGATTCAAGATGGTTACCAATTAAGATGGTCCATTTCGTTACATTTCCGGTTAAAGAGGGTGGTTGTGTTGGATACTATCTTTTTATCCACCAGAGTTTGCATGATCGTGGTTCTTACTAGGAGCTGTCATATAGGAATTTGGTATCTACGCGGCCTGAAAAAAGTTTGGAAAAAGAGTCGTCATTGCGATGATGACATTTCTTTGGACAAATTGTATATATATATGTGACTTATTTGAAATTAAAAAATAATGTTACGTAATTTTTTTTTGTTCATTTTTTTATTATTTTTATTTTATTAGGAACATTTACAGATTAATAACATTACGTGCATTAAAGAAAACAATTATAATAATTAGGATATAATCCAATAACAAATGTTCACATCATGCCCAAATAGTAAATAAAAAAGTCAATAATTATTAACTTTTTTTTTCTTCTTTTTTTACCTAATATTATAGAGATAGGAACTAGATAAACTGTCTAAGCATAATCTAGATATACTGTCTAATACTGTGTAATAGAAGGGAGGTATTTAAGTGCATATGTACAAATATTATGATTTCAGATGAAAATTTGGTTTTGATTTATTAAATAAGAGTAAATTAGAAACATACTTTTTTGGACGCATTGAATTTACGAAACTCACTTTAAAATAAAGATTACACGGCAAAAAATGTGAATTTGAATACGGCACAATAGTCCCAACTGTTCCCAACAGTTCGGAGCCAGTGGGACTATGGCACCCTCATTTTTTTTTTTTTTTTTTTTAAATATGAATACCGCACAAGAGTCCCAACTGCTCCCGTCTGAAGCCAGTGAGACTATGGCTTCCCCAATTGGGGTAACTGTTCCCAACTGTTCCCAACAGTTCGGAGCCAGTGGGACTATGGCACCCTCATTTTTTTTTATTTTTTTTATTTTTTTTTAATATGAATACCGCACAAGAGTCCCAACTGCTCCCGTCTGAAGCCAGTGAGACTATGGCATCCCCAATAGGGGTATGTTGTGAGGCTGGGGGTGATGGGGAGGGGAAGGAGATAGGGAGGAGGAAGGTGGGGAAGTACCTGGCTATTCAGATCTGGTCACCAAACACGGCTAATGCCATTTCAAGCAACGTTTCAATTCTGAATGGTGGTCTTACACCAGGGCGATACTGAGACTATCTTCCACTCTGGAACGTGCCGCAAATATACTATATATTATTTTAAATGAATAAAATTACAAAATTATAAAATTACAAATTAATCAAATAAAATTTATTTGCCATGCCGGGATTCGATTCCACGACCTTAGGTGTGCGAGTCAAGCGCCTTACCGCTGCACTACGCCGGCCGTCAATTGGGCCACGTTGTGAAGCTGAAGGTAATGTGGAGGGCAAGGATCTGGGGAAGAGGAAATTGAGGAAGTACCCGGCTATTCAGATCTGGTCACCAAACATTCCTAAAGCCATTTCAAGGAATGTTTGATTTCTGAATGGTGGTCTTTCATCAGAGCGATACTGATAATATCTTCTGCTCTGAAACAATAGAACTGAAAAAAATAGTATATATTGACAGTGAATTTTAATTTAATTTAATTAAATGAAGACAATATTATCGAAACTCTATCGAAATTCTGGAGAAAGAAAAATCAGAAAAAGATGCTGGCACCTCTGGGACTCGAACTCAGAACCTTCTGCTTACATGCAACAGGTTTATCAACTGATCTAAAGTGTCTATATCCAATTCGGTCACTTTTAACTCTATCGTACTTCGACTAAGAACTACCAACATTATCTTCACACATATTATTAAATGTGTAAATGTATGATATACAAGACTTTGCTCGATTCTACTTGCAAACAAGCCACCTTTATTTTACATATTTTTATTCTGCGCAAATATAATGTTAATGCCCACATTATTTGTTTGGTTGTAACAAATACTTGTATCATATACCTATGTATATACTAGCTTTTATCATACAAACTTCACATTTTTTTAAAGTTAGGTCTTTTAAAACCTCGCATATTATTTAAATATTGCTTAACTATTTTATTTCTGTTATTTTTAACATACTGATATCCTCTGGTGAACCATTGTATCATGTATCACTTGAATGTAAAAGCCAAATTTATGGCGTTTAAATAAATAAATATTATTGGCTGCTTTCATTATATAATTTGATTGAAAGATTCAAACCCGAACTAAATGCTATCTAGATGATGTCTGGATATTTTTTTAACCCGTTTTATTTTTAATATGCGACATCTAAAAAAATTTCTGCGTTTTATAAATTTTAAATTAAATATCCCACTAGAAGACTTAAAATATAATCTATTACTAAATATTCTAAAAATACACACACTAGAAGACAGACGTAAAATAAACGACTTGACAATTTTATTCAAAATACTTAACTCTAAATTCGACTGTTGCGAACTCCTACAACTCATAAACTTTCGAATACCAACAGTAACCACAAGACAAAATACACTATTCTACTGCAGCATTCATAAGCGGAACTATGTACATTGCCCACTCTCCGATACAAAGATTTCACACTATGGGAAATCAGTACTTAAGTGATGTTGACATATTCAACATCAACTTGGCGAATTTTGTGGATCTTGTAAAAAACTTATTCCAAAACTATTCCTAAACATATATGTATTTTTGTAAACTTATAAAATCGCTGTATTTTTGTATTTTTGTGACTTGTGTACATTTTTATCTAATTTTATTCTTATCATTTCTCTATCTGTTTAAAAATCATCTGTCATAAACAAATTGTACTACTGTAAAAGCCCTCTGGGCGTTGAATAAATAAATAAATAAATCTTTTAACTTTTGTGAAAGTCTAGGATGAATATTTATTTTTATTTATAACTTTATGAGTAAAACCTCGTAATATTTAATTAAATGAAGACAATATTAGCGAAACTCAATCGAAATTCTGGAGGAGGTGCCAATGTCTTTTCTGATTTTTCTGTTTCCTAAATTAAATATTACAATTTGTGGTTTTACTCATAAAGTTAAAAATAAAAATAAATTTTATTTAATTAATTAAATAAAATTTAATTGCGCACGGCGGGATTTGAATAAATGACTTTTTATGATTCTAGATTTATAGTTGAAGTCACAGTTCTGCGTAACTCTCCATAATCAAAAATTATAAATACTATGTAGGTACTCATAAATACAATCAAAACAGTGAAGCGTAGCATTTTAGTTGACAAATAAAAAATCTAACCTGTTGTCATAAAAAAGTCAACACTGCTTATTTTTCTATTGCGTAATGTAGTAGTGTTGACAACGGAAGCGAAACATTTCAGTTTTTCACAATACCCGGCACTTAACTAGTCATACCACATTTAAAAAAATATTACAAGCCATATAAGTGGATGTCATTAAATTTTGGGTAATACCAAATGTAATACCTACAGATAATAAAAACCAAAGAAAAAACAGTTTAAGAGGGAATAACCAGACACAACCGGAAATATTTCATTTTTAAATAAAATTTTAGCCGTATTGATTCTTTTCCACAAAAAAGTATAAATAAATTTCGAAAGATAATTCTTTTATCTAAAAGCTAAGTTTTAAATTTTGAGAAAATCTGTTTATTTTTAGTACAATAAGGTTTTACCGTAGATCGTTGGCAGATTTGTTAAATTTTTAAACAAAATTTGTATTATACAACAAATATTTCGAATCATACAAATATTCACGCAGTAAAATAAATCATTTAATTAACTGGGAAAGCTATATTTCAGAATTTTAATTTTAGTTTAAACATTAAAAAAAAGTTCCGCCCACGCGTTTTGTGACGAAGGTCTTCAGTTTGTCTACTTATTTACGGTCTTACAAACTAATATATTTAAGATTTTTTTTACATTCTTATTTTGCTTAGACATTATTGAAAAATTATAATTCGTATGATCAAAAAATAATTACAAAAAGTACATAATTTTAATAGTTTTATCATCACGCCTTTCACCATTTTTGAATGTAGGTATAAATTAAAGCAAATTTTGAATGAAATAAAATCTATATTGAGTTATCGTTTGAAAAAAGCTGGTACGGAGAATAATTAATCTTTCTCATTGGAACCGTTCTGTACGATCGTAAGAACATCTTTTGACGAAATTTGAATTCTCGGCCGCTGTTGGTTAATGGTCCTTAAACCTTAGACATATGCGTATTTAACTATGCAGACGACACCGCATAATATTCGAATTTTCTAAATATACAGGGTGTAACAGCACGTACCCGAAGGATTTTAACCAGCATTCCTGAACATACTTGGATTTAAAAAAGTTAATATAATTTGGCTGTCCGATTATACTTTAAATTTTTTTTCTACACGTCGCCACCGATCACACTCCTACATGTCGCGTGATACTCGTGTGTTGCCGTGCTGTTTGAACGAGACGGAGTGCTTATCGCGTGATCCGCTGGGCTTTACCCGGCTATACTAACTTGCGACGTATGATGGAAAAAATATTTTTAATTTTATTTCATTGAAAAAAAAATATCATCGGGCAGCAAAATGACATCTACATTTCTTACTCCAAATATGCTCAGGAGTCGCTGGTTAAAATCTTTCAGATACGTACTGTTACACTCTGCATAGGTACGGTAAATTGGTACAGTATCTACCGATCGTGAGTAAATTAAAAGCATTAAACCTCATTGGAAATTATTTTCCGCGAAACCAACCATACAATTTATACTGACAGAAACTCGTCATAATCCTGAAATTATAATATTTAAAAAAAAAAACTCAAAGTCCATGAATGACAAAATATTGAGAATAATACGTATATATAAAATAATACTTTTCAAAGGTTTTTAGGTACTATACACATTCATATTAATAAAATTCAAATTCAAATTACATTTAAATTGTAATATTATAGTAGTTTTAGAATAGATTATATTAGATATAAGATATTAAATTTTATATCTCAATAAAATATAATTAAAAAAAATAGACTAGCCAATCTTGGAAAACCAAGTTGCAACGTGACCGTTCCCCTCTTTCTGTGATTTGTCAATAAATCAATCTAACAGTATACCGGCAACTTGCATTGCAATTTCACCAATCGGTCCTCGAAAATAAAATCTGCTTCCGAATTATTAGTCCGTTTTACAATTTCGCGCAAATTTCTGGCTGGGTAAAAAACTTTACTGCTAATCTGAAATCAGGTAAACAAGAGTTTGTTTCAAAATATAATGTTTTGTTACACTATTTAGTTAGATACTTTTACAAATGTGTTTTGATTTATGCCAGGTGGGTCATTTAAAAACTTCCAAATCCTGCTCAGAAAAGTCCCACAATGGACAGCGCTGCAAACCTTTGCCTATTTTACTTTTCAGGGTCTGGTTATTTTACAATGCGCGCTCTTCGGTGGTCCTCGCTGATGTCGTAGTTTATTCAAAAGATTCTCGAACCCTCCTGGTGCCAAAACTATGGCCACGAGGTTCGCCTCCAGCTCCTCAATACTATACCCAGATTTTATGTTAGGGCAAGTCTATTATGCTGAATGTCTATGGTTTTTACCTCCACATTAAAACTTTCCAACCTTCTTCTCCTCCATTTTTTTCTCTTCCCCACCATCTTCAGCATCAGAATACACCCCAATTGGAGATGCCATAGAATCATTGGCTCCGGAATGTTGCGAGCAGTTGATGCTCTTGTACTGTATTCATTTAGTAAAGAAGAAAAAACTTTGGAGAGAAATTATGTTAACCGGGTGATTGGAAATATTTTGGTAGCCGTATAATCAAAATCATGGCGTCTCCCTCTTTTTACCGCCTACAGAGATAACTATGTCAAGTTGTGCCCACGAATTAAAAAAAAAAATAATAATATAGGTGTTGAAACCGTGAAATATGATCGGTAATTGCGTGAAATTGGTGTTTTCTAAACGTGGCACTTCGAACTTTGAACATTGAACATTGTTGAACATTGAACAATGGCAAGACCTCGTCCCACTGTGTTGCAGCACTGTGCACTTGTTCCTATTGAGAATAAATGAAATAATAATTCTTACTAGTAATACTTACATTAACGTATCTATAAAATTCGATGCAATTTTCCCACACCCACGTTGCACATTGTTTATCTAGTGTAATACTGTTCTAAACGACTTTTTTTTTTCATTTTAGGGATCAGTAGTATCGTACCAATCTTTCTCTGTACTCCAGATATTAAAAAAAATGTATTTGTTCTAGTTAAATTGATAATGTCAATTAGTCCTAAACGACTAATTGAGAAATAATTTTCTAAGTGAGTTGCACAATTTTACATTCAAAAAAATATTATATTATTTCTATCCTATATTTTTAGTGTAAAGATATGCTTTGTAGGTAGTTACTCATTTGGTATAGATTTAAGCAAAAAAATTCTTCATTTCGCACTCGATTATTGACTATTTTTTATTTATTTTAAGTTTCGTTCAAAAACCCAAAGGTCGCATAATTAGTTAGGATTGTGTTACATTAAAGAATGACTGGTTTGCGTGATCAGCCTACGCCAGTCAGCAGTCCTAATAGTCTCGTTTTTTAAATACTTGTAAAAGAAACATACAAATTATTCAGTGTTGAAAAACAATAGAGATTTCCCAGTCGTACAAGTCCGTAAATCTGTTGAAATAATTTCTGAATAGGCTACCACGCAATATGTTCACTGATTGGCAGTGTAATAATTATTAGTAACTAGAAGACCCGGACACACGTTGCTGTGGCTACCGAAACACAACGCCACGCCTCTACCCAACCTTTATAACCAACGCCATCTGTTAAACCAAATCCTCACCGCCCACTTCCCATATTTATATATTTCAACCAATTTACACAAAACCTTGACAAATTATATACCTTTAAACCTTCCTCATGAATTACTCTATCTCTCGGTGAAAACAGCATGAAAATCCGTTGCGTAGTTTAAAAGATCTGAGCGCACAGACAGCGGGAGCGACTTCATTTTATACTATGTAAAGATAGGAAGCCACAAGGCAAACATGTGTGTATTCTTGGTATGCCTTATATCACCACGAATACAGGTAATAGGTATAAAAATCGCTTGGTAAACGGTGGCTGGAAACTGCTGGAAAATCGAAATGGTTTTGATTGATTTTATGAATAATTTTATAAATAAGAAAAAGTTAATCAAAGGAAAATGTCGCAGATAATCTTAGCCATAAAACATTATTTTTTAAAAGTTGCACGTTCCACGACATTTTTGCTCTATTCTAAACGAGCCGCGTTTTATTAAACATTTTCGCATTTTTCGCATCGATTTTATCGCTTCAGATTCTTCTTTTTGAGCTCGGATGCGGAGCCTTAAATGCATACGTACATTTCTAATGAAAAAAAAACGTTTTTTAGTCCTTTACACTTATATTTTTTATAAAGTAATTAGCAATTAATTATAATTTAGCTCAAGGGAAACTATAGGAAAACATTTTATTTATCTATGCGAAACAACTTTTTTGGTATTTATTGTGTAAACCGATTCGTAGTAAAGATTAATCGAAAATAATGATTTAGCATTGAGCTTAGCTTTATGCGTATTTGTGTTACGGCATCATTGGTGATGTCTCCTCTCCCTTCCCCTCTCCCCTTCCCCATCCCTTCCCCATCTCCCCGGCATACCTGAGCCGAGCGGAGGCAGGCACCATGACGCATACAATGGCCTAAAGATTGTGATGAACATCACGTTTTAGAAAACGAAACGTTTGATCGATTTAACTGTACTTTTTTATTAGTTGTTGCGTTGTGCCCATTATTATACGGAGAGTAACTGTTACACAATGTGACTAGATTGAAAAATAAAATAATGGCTAGTTTCAAAATATATTAGAAAAAGCAGCATGGGACCGTGAATCGACTGCCTCCGTGGCCGAGGGTTAAGATCCTCGAACACAAATCCAAAGCTGGCGGGTTTGAATCCCAGAGTGCGCACGTTAATTTTAATCATTTGAATTGTGTTATGTCACATTTAATGTATATAAAAACATTCGCTCAGAAAATTTGCTCGGTGAAAGACCACAATTCACAATCAAAATGTGGCTTGAAAAGGCTTTAGCCGTGTTTGATGATCAAATACGAATAGCCAATTATCTACTTACTCACCTTCCTCTTTCTCACCTACTTCCCTACCACATATCCTACAGCCCCACAACATTCCCCAATTGGGGATATCGTAGTCTCACTGGATCCGGTTTGCAAAGAGCAGTTGGGACTTCGTGTTTGTTTTTTTTTTTTTTTACATTAATACCTCACAAGAGTCCCAACTGCTCCCGTCTGAAGCCAGTGAGACTATGGCATCCCCAATTGGGGTATTTTATGAGGCCGAGGGTAGTGAGGAGGGGAAGGAGATATGGAAAAGGAAGGTGGGGAAGTACCTGGCTATTCAGATCTGGTCACCAAACACGGCTAATGCCGTTTCAAGCAACGTTTCAATTCTGAATGGTGGTCTTACACCAGGGCGATACAGAGAGTATCTTCCACTCTGGAACGTGCCGCAAATATACTATTTATTATTTTAAACGAATAAATTGTGTAATAACACAAATTAATCAAATAAAATTTATTTGCCACGCCGGGATTCGATCCCGCGACCTTCGGT
The DNA here is from genome assembly GCA_917563855.2 of Limnephilus lunatus. NCBI lineage: Eukaryota > Metazoa > Arthropoda > Insecta > Trichoptera > Limnephilidae > Limnephilus > Limnephilus lunatus. The sequence continues at coordinate 61,942,204 of OU830597.1, read as the reverse complement.
GCGCGAGTCAAGCGTCTTACCGCTGCGCTACGCCGGCCGTCAAACTCGTCCACACGGTGTCTCGGTTTGTTGTGCGGTATTCTTAAAAAAAGCGTTTAATAAGTGTTTAATTTATATCTTTTTTTAAAGAAAGAAAACATTGTCGGTTTATACAACTTGACGTAATTGAAAAACTCCTATTATCATCATTCTAAGCTGAAAATGTTGCTTGCGAAATGATGGAGAACTTAGCAGACAGAGTAATTGCACCCACGTCTTGGTGGCAACCTGACACATTTAACTCCGCCACAAAATAAAATAAACACGTAATGCATAAATTAATATTAATCTACCTGACTATTAGGTCACCGTTCACGTATAATGCCCATTCAAGCAACATTTTGTTTCAAAATGGAGGTCCTTCACCACGACCATACTGAGGTTATGTGCCCCTGTAGAAATTTATTAAAAACGATAATAAATCCCTTTGAAAATCATTTCAGTGTGTAATTTTTACAAAAATTTGCAAAATACCTTAATACCGACATGGAATAATGAAAAGTGGTTTCTACAACAAGCTTTTGCAATAATTATCAAAGGTACTTTGTGTACACTAATTACCCTCCACTGTAATTAATTGGCGCTGTGCGTAATTAAAAATATATTATACCTTGTTTGTAACAGTTAAGAGCTATTAATGGAAGTTAGACTTTTCTGTAGAACTGAAGTTAAATCAAAGTCAGAACAATCAATAAAATAATAAAAAAATGACACAAAGCGGAACGGTTCCTACCGATACAATTTTACGGTAGAATAACCATGAAATACCAAAATTTCAACTAATTAGGTGCCTATTTGGAATTTTATACAATAAACAGTTTTTTTATCAACTACAAAAAGCGCGCATCAATAAAACCATCGTTATTATTTTAGGTATTTTTCACAGACAAAAAAGTCCTAATTTCCTAGTTAGAAAAACATTTTTTTATGTTGACTTTTCAGTATTATATACGACTAGCACCTTGATAACTTGCCAAGTCGCAACCATATATATTATTGTGTTATCGTTCTACATATTGATGCCTTGAAATAAGAAAGGTTACAATTTCAGACTAGTTGTTTGTTTACGCACAGTAAATAAATAAGGATGGACTCAACACTGATCCCTGTGGCTTGTGGTACCCCTTATTATCATAATTAACCTTCTCTTTACAGGATAACGTTGCAGTTGATCAAGTGGTTGATCTATTTTTATTTTAAGTTTATTTTTTTAAATTTATTTAGTACTAGCTTTTACCCACGGATTCGCTCGCATAGTATCAGTGGGAAATAACTGGCATAATTATTGGCATAATTGTTATTATTCTTGCTATTTTGTCTAATAGAAAATAATTATAGTTTAACAGAAAATTTCATAATTTGAAAATGACATTTCGCAAATAAAAATTCTATTTTATAAATTATTTAAATTATAGAAATAGAAATTTATTTTAAGTACCTACTCCCTTTATTAGTATTTTATTCATATTTGAATCCAGAGTAACCTAAAAAAATAAGAAATTGACAGACCACTTCAAACGCTATGCTTTATAGCAACGTTATGCTTTTTGTTCGGAGTGTTTTGTTGTAGATATTAACTACGACGCTAAAAAAGTACTCTTTTTAATCACAACAAAGCACTCTTTTTAAGCCTAAAATTAAAAAAAAAACATTGTTTCCAAGGTAACAATTTGTTTGACGTTTGCAATAACTCGATTTTGTTAGGGACAGAAAACGTATGATACATAATTTTATAACGCCACAGCTCATTCATAACGCCAGAGCTTACCAATATATAAAGCCGTTGTTACTCGCAAATAATGTAGCTTTCGATTAGTGAAAGAATTTTTAAATTCCATTCGATATTTATTGCGTGAAAGAGTAAGGACCATCCAACCATCCATACAAACTTTCGCATTTATAATATTAGTAAGATTTATTATAAAATTTACACAACTGTACTGTATTTTATACAACGAGGTTAACGAGGGTAGGTGGTTAAAAGGTTGGACATATTTCAACTCTACAAAAGAGGTTTGTAAACGCAGGTTGTTCGCAGCATTCGGGTAGTTAGTCGATAGTGTAAGTAGAGGAAACCGTATAGGTACCTTTTTCATACCTGGTAGGTAAATTGATTACTCCCAACCCACATGTACAAGTTTGTGAAAAGTCACCTTTTCAGTGTAAACAGTACGTGCGTCTTTAGCCTTGAGAGGAAAACAGACACAAGTATAACACACTTGTTAAGAAACTTGATAACAATAATAATAATAATATCTTTATTTGGAAAACAAACAGCTTTACAAAGATACATAAAAAAGAAAAAGTGCTAAAATAAAACAGTAAGCCTAAAAACATGTTTTCGCTGAAAATTTTTTTTTTTTTTTAGTAGCTAGACAAGAAAAACTAAGAAAAAAAAATAGTTAAGAGAAGTTAAAATAAAACATAAAGAAAAAACTAAGAAAAAAATATTTAAGAGAAGCTAAATACTTAAATATGCATGAAAAGAATATAGAAATAATAACACTCGGTATGTCGTCCATTGGCTCACGATGAGTTGAAGAAGTTATTTACATCACGGTATTCAAAGTTTTCTCATATTGACTGTACAAGTGCATAATGATCACTGTAATTTTTGGTGAAGGGTCTAAAATAGTAAATTACCTTCGACATGGTGACATTTCAGCTAACGATAACAAGAATGGAGCTAATTACAGTTTTTGAATTCATTCATTGTAGTCTCCAGAATTATTAGTCACGAGAATAGAGGCAATAAAAGGGATCTGCAGTTAATAGTAAGTATTAACTTGCTCTGGATGAACTTGGGGTTAAGTGAGTTAAGCTGATTAATTTAGAATTAGACGGTGGAGGCTAGTGACAAGTGACTAGTGACATACCAAACATTGTATTGGACATATCCAACAGTACCTATATTGAACATTCCCAAGAGTAAATTTCATTTACCCAACATTGCTTAGTGGTAACTGATGAATGACTGGTGTGATGTTTTACTATGTCAATATTCAATATTATTGAGTGTGAACATTCATCATCGTTAGTCATAAATCAATAGTTTTATGTCCTTTACAAAGTATATAATTGTTTTGCTGCAAGTGTTCATGGTAAATCATACCCGTGTAAACAACGATCAAATTAACGCCTTCCACGAAATACGTTTTAAGAAATTAATGTTAATTACTACCTACAGGCATGGGTGCACCTCGATAATTAATAATAACACGTGTCGGAAGTACCTACATTTGTGTTTGTATTATGGAACTGTGAAAACGTCAAATGAATATGTAGGTAGTCTAAGTCTAAGTAGGTTACAATGAGGTCAAGTAAGATAGAACCTTTCAAATGAGATTCCAGTTTGTGTAGTGTTGTAAGTACTGCATCGTTGGACTACCGTGGGGTATGAGGTGGTTGAGTGGTGAATTTCGCACCAAAACGAATCACAACTACATTCAAACGTGCGCTCTTTACACATCTTTTTTTTATTTTTATTTTTTTATTATTGATACATTATTTTACAATTTTTCATATTATAATCCAGTAATGTTGGCCTCTCTGGGTTGTGTACCCATGCTGAGGCCCCCATTTTATAATATAGAATTTATACATAATCAGTAAAAACATTTAAAATAAAGACAAATTTAAACTAAAATAAAGATTAAAAATTAAAATAAAATTAACAAACTAAAAAAATAAAATTAAATGAAAATGAAAATCGGCATATATTATGATTTGTGTGTTTGTGAGTGTTTCGAATTTTATATTGGTTTTGTGTGTTGAGTGCATATGTTTTATTCTTTTATGTTAAAAAAATTTGGTAAACTTTTTTTTTTGTTCTTTAATCCATTTTTTTTATTTTGTGTCTGAATTTATTTTGGTTTACTCAATTTTTGTTTCAAGTATTTTTATATTTTTTAATTATCTTTAATGGTATACTACACACGTCCTGAGCTGGTCTTACTATGTCATCCTCAATTTGATAGATATTGTGAAGCGAACGCGATGTAAAAGTGGAAAGAAAGGTTTGAAACCAGGTACTTCAAGCAAAGTTTCGATTATGAATAATGACACGGAAATGAGTTTCTTTATTTTTAAAGCGGTTTGCACACAAGAGTCCCAATTGTCAGGAGCAAATAAGACAATGGCAGTAATGACACACCTACATAATTCGGGACGCTTCGAGAGACTGAAGGAAGTGAAGAGGGTAAGGAGATAGGGAAGAGGAAAGTTGTAAAGTTAAAATATTATACATAGATATGTATGATCTGGATGACTAATCAATGTTAATAAAAAATAAAATATCTTTTTTTCTTTTCAATTTATTTTATACACATCTACATGTTTCGTGAACAATGTTCACATCATCAGGAGAACACTGAAGTAACAAATTAAATACAGATTACAGATTAAACAACAAAGTGGTGTAAAAAAAGTTATTTGTATTAGAATAAGTTAACAATAATAATTTAAACGACACTATGAAAGATAACAAGACACAGAAAAACAGAAAAAAGACAATGGTCGCAACTGGGACTCGAACCCAGACCTCTCCGTCTAACCGGGACGAGCGCGTTAACCAATTTCGCTATTGCCACCTTCTGTCAAACCGTCATATAAAAGTTATTTGTCTTTTAATATTTATATTTATTTGTAAAAATATCATAAGATAAGGGTATTTTTGGCTCCAAATTATAAATTTATGTACGAAAAAATTGTTTTCCAACGTTAATCAGCCGTTTGTAATTTAAATTTAAGTCCATCAAAATGATTTTTTAATATTTTTTATTTCATTTACATAATAGGTATGGCAAATTATTATTTTATTTTATTTTTTTTATTTTTTTATTATTTATTGAGTTAGTTTATACTACATGAGTATAAACTAATAAGCACAATGTAACATTTCATTTGATAAATTTAAATATTTTTACAGTAAGCATAACATTTCTTTTTAAATACATTCATTCTTTCTTCATTCTTCATACTTTCAGGCATTTCATCATACATCTTTAGTCCTCTGTACATTAGGCAGTTCTGTGATTTTGATTTCTTCATTTGTGGCAATCGAACTCTGTTTATATTTCTTGTTTCATAATTATGTACGTCTCTATTAAAAACAATTTCATCCTTAAAGTATTTTGGCATTTGGTTTTTCATAATTTTATGCACAAAAATTAATACATTAAATAGTAGTCTTTTTTTTATTGGAATCCAATTTAGCTCCTCTCTCATTTTATTAATCCTTGCGTATTTTCCTTTTCCCAGTATACATCTCATAGCTCTGTTCTGTATAACTTCTATTTTGTTTAAATTTCCTTCATTGGCCGAATATAACATTGTAGAGCAGTAATCCAAATGTGGAGCAACAATAGTTTTATAAATGAGCTCCGTAGTGTTTCTATTTAATTTATGTCTTAGTCTTCTAAGAAAATTTACCTTTTTTGACACCTTTTTAAGCACATATTCAAAGTTTGCTGTGAAAGTCAGTTTTGAATCGAGTATTACACCCAGGTATTTGATTTCATTTACTTTTCCAATTTTTTCACCATTAATTGTCAAATTTAACCCTGTGTTACGTTTTTTATTGCCTATTTCCATATATTTTGTTTTGTTTACGTTCAGTTTTAATTTGTTTAATATCAGCCATTTTGATATATTTTGTAGGTCTTCGTTTATTTTGTTAATTGCATCTATGTAATCTTCACACGAAATATAGATTAAGGTATCGTCTGCAAATAGTCTAATTTTGCAATGTTTAATAGTTTTAATAATATCATTTATGTAAATTTTAAATAGAATCGGACCTAGTACCGACCCTTGCGGAACACCAAGGTTGTTTTCTATCGGTTCTGATTCTGAGCTTTCAACTTTCGTAACCTGTTTTCTTTCCTGGAGATATTCTTTGAATAGATTCAGAGCTACGTCAGAAAGACCTATGTCTTCTAGTTTTTCCAAAAGTATTTTCCTTTCTATCGTTTCAAATGCTGTAATTATTATTAACTCACAAATAACTGCCAGGGTTGCCTTTAAAATTCTGAAAATTGTATTTTTTAATAGCCATTTTTATAATTTTGGAAATAAAAAATAAATCAGTAGCACACACCAGTACTAGGTACCTATTTGCTATACCTTTTGACCAAAAAAATATATATTCAGTTTGGTTTAGTATTTTGGCCTCAATTCCGAATATAAGATTTTTTTGAAAAGGGCCGCGCAGCCGTTCCTCTTAAAAACACGTAATTATGATTTTTTCATAATTTGGATTGTAATTATTTAATAGAAGTAGTAAGTTAACAAAATTAAATTATAAAATGAAAGTAAGAAAGTTAAAAAAAATCTATATTTACTATGGAGTGGGTAATTCGTACATTTCAGAATGATATTTATGTAAACTAGCTGTTAAAAACACGCTCCGGAGATTTTTACTGCTTGGCGCTGCGGGCGGCTTTTGGTTTGGCTTCGCCCAGTTAGTGTTGGTGACCATTTTATAAATCCAATAGGTACTGGTTCCAAAAATAGCCCGTACCTCGGATCCACTATCATCCAGTGTAGCTACTCACCGGGACAAAGTAACCGAGACAGAGCAATGACGTCATATGTAATATATAGTTGCTTGATACTATATGTATTACCTACCGTCAATCTTCCCATAACCGGAGACATACTTCACAAATTCGTAGCAGTTATACCTACGGGGGAGACGTCCCCATCCGACCTGCTGACAAAAGTAGCCACATCTTGTGACGAATTCTTGAATTCGAAAACGAATTACAACAGTAGCTTTGTGTGAAATTCCGCGTACACAAATGGTATTTGTAGCGCGGCGCGTAAGGCGTGGCGTCAGACATGCACTCGACGCTGGGTTCTGAAATTTAACCACGCAGACGTTAAATACTGTTCGATTTCGTATTACCACTGTACGAGTGTCGGGATCTCTAAATATGTCTACCACATTTTCAAATCTATCATCATTATGCAGTCCTTCTAAAGGTGTAAGAGCCTGATAATTTGTTTTGAAATTGTCACAGTAAAAGAAAGCATTTTGTATCGGGTTTTTTGGTCAGTACAAATCATTTTATTTTGGAGAGGGATGTCAATACTTATAATTAATAATTTTATTTAATAAAACAAGGTCGGAGATAATTCGTCTATCTGACATAGTAATCAAATTTAATGCATCAGCAGGGTGCGTCATGTTCGATGAATTGATCAATCACTGGAAGCAACGACAGAAGATAAATAATTATTATAATTGTTGAATACATTTATCATAATATTTTCCTTGGCATACTTGGAGCAGCGTTTATAGGAAATAGTTTTATTTAAATACAAATGAATTAATTAAAAAAATGGTACTACATTTCAACTTAATTACTACAAGAGACAACCAACGCGACGTTTGAACTAGTTTTTTTTGAGGTAGGAATCATTCTTTTGCTAGAGTTTTAATCTCTAGATCAGTTAGCTTATAGTACTCTCGGAGAGAGGTTGTACGTACGTCATCGACGATCGTCCTCTTCATTCTCACACATTTTGAATGAAAACGAAAAAGGCGAAATACTAGAGCGATGCCGTCACATACGACCCCTCTCTGGGACTACTATATTATTTAATAATAGAATTAATTTCCATAAACATTCTAGAAGCCTAGATTACCTTTAACAGTCTCTGAACCGATATGACTATTGTATTTATTTTGCAACTGATTATTATCATCATCATCACGCAAATGCAGTCATTTCATTTCTGTGGTATGATTATGTAAATAGGATATTGTTGTCTATGACAAAGACTAGTCACATTGCAGTAATTTTTACTGACTAGTCACTGACATTAGTCAGGCAACATCGCAGCCATTTTTAAAGTTCGTAAACAGTTTTATTTAGGTTTTTGATTACCAAACAGTTTATTCAGATTTTTATTTACTAAATAGGAAATTGCCGACTTGTAGGTACACAAGCCATAAATATATATATATATTATTTTTTTTATTCAGAGAAAGATACATAAATTACAATAAATTCAATACGTATTTTAGTGTGCCTTATATCGCCACGAATATGGGTAATATGCATAAAACCGCTTGGCAAACAGCGTCTAGAGGTAACATTTTCAGTGGTTTATTTTACGATAATTTTAAAAGAAAGAAAAAAAGTTTTTTTTATTTTTTTTTTTTATTTGAAATATACATATATATAACAGATTTACAGAAAGAAAATATTTGGTTCATAAAAAAACTAATTACATATAAAGTTATTTCTTGTTAATGAATCTACCCAATTTAAAAGAGAAAACATTTCTCGTGTTTGAATTGGGGAGTTGTGCTATTATAGAAAAAGATAAAGAAAAAATAATATACAAATATATAATCTTTTTTTTTAAATTAAGAAAATAATCTTATGAATGATAACAAATATTGATTAATAAATTTACTGACATAGCAGTTACTAAAATAGATATACATGATACATGTAGTATAGATAATTAAAAGTAAAAATAATATTATTACATTTCTCGTAATAGGTAGGTGTTAGATGGTAAGTACATATAGTTGATTCTAACAATTGGATTAGCTGATAATAATTGCAGGAGTAGGTACATAATGTTAAGTTACAACAATAATCGCTACATTTCAGTTCAAATGCTGATGAAATATTTTAAGAGGATATGTGCAAATGAGAAGAATACATTAATTTATTATTATTTTTTTGTTGTTAATTAATGAAGGAATTAAATGATTAATTTTGAACTAAAGTATCAAATATCATAATTAAGACTTGATCAATTACTACTAATCGGTACAAATTCGTTCTGTGAAATTAAAATTTATAATTTGTGTTGGGTTGATCTAGTAGTTGTTTTATTTGTGATTTAAAGGCTTTATAATTTTCTTCAGATTTGATTTTATATGGAAGGGCATTAAAAATTTTTATACCTTGATAGGTATAGTGGTGTTGAAAAGCACTAGTTTTAATTTTAGGGATATCTAGGTTGCCACGTGATCTTGATCGGTTACTTATTTTTGTGATTTTTGTTGTAGTATTGAAATGATCTTTGTGGATTTGCAACAGTGAGTTCTTTTTGAAAATTTTGTTAAGACTAAGAACCCTAAAAGAGTCAAACAGCTGTATTGTTGGAAATATAGATGGTTTTCGTGTAATGACTTTTAGAATCAACCTCTGTAACTGTGGAAACTATCACACATAGCTTTAGCCATTAAATAATATTTTTTTAAAGTAGTTTCTTATATGCGTTCATATATTTCAAATGAAAACAACATATTTTTTAGTAGTTTATGCTTATATTCTTTGTAAAGTAATTAATAATTTTATTTCATTTCTTCTCAATGGAAACGGTAAGAAAATCATTAATTTATCCGAAGCATATTTTTTTTGCATTTATAGTGTAAACCGATTTGTAGTAAAAATAAATCGAAAATAGTAATTTAGCATTAATTCGACTTGTTCGACTTCAGAGATATTTACGTTAATCAAGTGGCTATCGGATAGGCTTACTGAAAACCTAATTGATATTGAAATATTCCTAAGTAAAAAACCTAACCTAACTGTAAAACCGTCCACTAGTGGTAGATACATACAGAAATAAGGATACATAACATGCTTCGATTTGTTTATACCCACCACGTTTTGTTTGCAAGGGAAAGCGTTCGATTCCTAAGCAGGGCCGAGCCGTAGCCATATCTTATAAAAATCGTTTCATATTTTTGTTGCACCTACGATTCAGACCGATTGAAATGGGCACGAAAATTTTCATTACCTATTCTGTGACAAAACTGAGGAATCCCCTTTCTTTAAATGAATGTATAATAATGTCATCTTGATCACTGCAGCGACTGGCAACACCGTCTGGGTCGGATATAATAGGTACACAGAACAATGACTTCACTTATGAACTCTCGCCAGGACTACGATATCACCAAGTGTTATTTACAATGTCCTTTATTACGACTCCATTTGAAAAAAAGGCGAAATGATAATTTGAATTTCAATTAGTCAAATTAAAAATTCACATTTTTTTTCAATGATAAAGGACATTGTAAAAAATAACATAATATAAATTGTTCAAAACGCATACATACATATATAGATACACATATACTCATACACACACACCTTCCCACTACACACATCACCCGGTAATTACTTAATATGCATACCATAAATAAGACACATAATAGTTACACACTATGAAATATACTTATTCATTGTAAATTGTTTTCACCAATGTAACCAATGTACTGTTTGTTTTTGTTTATAAATAAATAAATAAATAATGTCTGCCCACAAAGTGTTTGCTTTCGGTGAAACACATTTTTCCTGAAAAAAAGCTTGCTACAGGTATTAAAAAAACATACACTTCTACCCGGTTTCTTTAATTTCAATCATTTTGATTACTGATGCCATATTGTTTTTCTTTTACATATAGGTATACGAATGTAGATTATAGAATGTAAATGTAGGCAAAACAAAAAAAAAACCGTTATGCAATTTTATTGGACTACTTTTCTTACAATGTTACATTCTTATTTATTTTACTTTGTCGATAAATTTATTTACGAGTTTACGGCTATTAACAGCATGTGATTTTTTTAATTAGATATTTTATTACTATAGGGTGTCGATAATTCAAGACCTAGAATATTATATGCCAAACTGTTTTTAAATAAATTAGACTAACAAAATATTTTCTACATTTTGTGAAATACATCATAATAACTATTGCAAATATTTCAAGGCGATGAAATTGTTTGCGTTGACACACTTTTAGAAATTGGCAAATCATAACGGGAAGTGTCCAAATACATTTAATCACACCAGTTTATTTTATACCAAATATGATATTTCAACAAAATAGAAAGTTTTCTATAAGAAAAATATTTGACCCACTGTGATTATTACATCGAAATTTAAATGGCTAATTAAGTTGCAGTTTTCCAATTTATTCTTCTATTCGCCAAATAGGTACCATTACCTGAAAATGGACTGGTCTTTGACTGAGTGTGAGTGGTGTGAGTAACAGGGAGATCGGAAAGTAAATTCACATTAGATTTAAAATGTGCCTCATGTAATAAGTTCACAAACATTTTTTAAAAAGTATTTGTGATAATTGTACCCCGGCTTTATATTGAAAATTATCTACGATAAATTATACAAGTTATCCGGGGGTAAAGTGCACTAATTTAGTGTTAAGGCAGTTTTCAGGTAAAAACGTATGGAAAAATAAGCCTCACATAAAATCACCTCCCAAAGATAGTGGTGCGCTTTGCCCCCGGAAATCCCCTATTGTGATGTAAGTTTCTTAAATTCTTATATGAGGATTAAGATTATCTACATCTACATACGTAAAAAACCTTTTATTTTTATTTTTTATTAAATGGACAAAATTGGTTTCATGAATTCTGTTATGAGGATTAAGAGGAAACGACGGTCGCCGAGAAATCTGAACAAAAGATATTTTACCAAACTGTTGCTGTCATCTACTCTCCGAATGCTGAGCGTATTGGATAACTGCACCTCAGTTGATAATACCTAAATAAAATCATCGAAACCGAGGTTTTGTATTTTATATTTTTCTCCTCCTAAACAGGAACGATTGTTAAGATTTTTTCAAATAACTGAATTAGACAAAAATACTCTATGTCTGTACGTTTTGATGTTTTTAAAATATATTGTTAAATTTGTATACTGCACGTCTGTTGTTGGCGTTCAAACCAGACAATTGTATCGGTTTTTGGAGGGTTCTAACTTCGGTAAGAAGAAACTTATCAAAAAGCAAAACTTACCAATAGTCAAGTGGTCAATATCTATATTATATTAAAAAATGTTTGTGCTAGTGTCAATATCCAGAGAGGAATTGGGGAAAACGTTCTTATGGAAAAACGCTGTGATCGTTTACGTATAAGACTATTATATTAAAAAAAAATTTAGGAACCTAAATAAAAAATACACTTTGAATCATCTTAAATACCTACTCGTGAAATACGATGCAATTAGTATACCTAAGAAACTTTTCAAAAAACCACATACCGAGACTATATATGGTCGATATCTAGGTATATTATATTAAAAAATATTTACAGTGAGTAGTGACAAATTGGTCAAAATCCAGAGAGGAAATTGGGGAATACGCTTGTATGGACAAAACGAAGCGATCGTTTACATATTATTTACGCGATTATTTAAAAAATTTTAAATGTAACCATATAAAAATACATATCGAATCATCTTAAATACCTACGAAATACCATGCATTTTGTGTATCTAAATAAATGTGTATTTAACAGTGTAAAGATCGTGTATATTTAAAGACACAATTAAATTCGTATTTATTTATTTATTACACGCCCTGATGGGCTTTTACATTATAGTTTATAATTTGAGTATAAAAACAATGAAGAAAATATAATACAATGAGAAAAGAAAATACGTAATACAATATAAAAACAAAACCACATAATAAAATAAAAAGTACATATGTAAAAATGATAAGAAGTCTCACATTCAATATAAACAAAAAACTGCAGAAATTATGTAAATCTATTTGTGTCTAGAAGAATAAAAGTGATAGAATATGCAACATTTATACTGATTGGTTTTAAGATGAAATATATCACCTAGATTAGAATATTTATTTCCGAGACTGTGAAGTCTCGGAAACGGAGAATTTTGATAAGCTAGTGTCCTGGTGTTATTGAAGTAAAAGGGTAATAAATGTCGACATGATTTTTTAGGTACATGGATATTGATAAATTGAAGTAATTCTGGACAGTCAATTTTGTAATGCAGTATTTTATGTAACAGTATTAAATCTGTGCTTATTCTTCTTTCTGAAAGTTTCAACAGAGAAAATTTATCCACGAGGTAATTATAATCAATGTTTAGTATAGGAATACGCATTTTATAGTTTATGAACCTTAGAAACTTCCGTTGTATCTTTTCAATGTTGTCTGAATGAATATTGAAAAAGGGAGACCATAACGTAGAGTTATATTCAAGTTGGCATCTGACAAGGGTTTTATATAACATAATAAATGTGCCTAAATCATTAAAATCTTTTGCAGCTCTTAAAACAAAGCCAAGAGTCTTTAGGGATTTGTTGATAATATTATTAATATGACATACAAATGTGAGTTTACTGTCGAACATAATGCCAACACAATTTAAATTTTCATCATTTAATGAATACTGAAAAAATATAGGATTATTTATTTTGGAAAAATGAATGAACTGACATTTATTTATGTTTAATGCTAGTTTGTTGATAGAGCACCATTCAAAAAGATATATCAAATTAGTTTGAAGTGTAATACAATCATTAATGTGGTTGATCTCTTTTTATAGTTTCATGTCATCAGCAAACAGTAGCACGTTTATGTTTGTGAATATATCAACAATATCATTTATAAATATAATGAACAAAATGGGCCCTAAATGGGAGCCTTGCGGCACTCCACTTGTTGCTATAAATTTGTACGAATGTGTGCCATTTATTTTCACACTAAGACTTCTTTTGGACAAATAACTAACAAACCAAATTAATAAGCCACCATAAACTCCAAGTGTCGCCAAATTATTGATTAATATTTTGTGACACACCTTGTCAAAGGCCTTACTAAAGTCCGTATATATTGAGTCAACCTGGCAACTGTTTGCTAAATATTTAGATATGAAGTTTTCGTAAATTAGTAAATTGGTTAGTGTAGATTTATTTGAACAAAAGCCATGTTGGTAGGGTGTTATAATTTTTTTTATTTTTGTAGATATTTTATGGAGGACAATTTTTTCAAAAAGCTTGGGAATCGATGATTGGATACATATTGGCCTATAATTTGTTACGTCCGTTTTGTCCCCTTTTTTAAAAATGGGTGTTAGAAAACTGTGTTTCCATGTATCAGGGAAACTGCCTGTCTCTAGTGACTGGTTAAAAATTAGAAAAAGAGGAACAGTTATGCCATTTAAACATTCTTTAATTAACACTGGTGGATTATTATCAGGTCCTGCATTTTTTCTAGCATCTAACAAATTTACATGGTTTTTGATATCATTAATTTCTAAGCGTATTTCAGATATATCCAGGCTAAGATTCGATGAGAATTTTGGAATTTCGTTGCTAGGTATATCCTTTTCATACACGGACTTAAAATAATTGGCAAATAGATTTGCAATGTTTTCATCATAACATCCAATTTTTCCATTGAAATTCATAGTAGTTGGAATACCCAAGTTATTATTTTTTTGAGAGTTAGTATAATTCCAAAACTGTTTTATATTTACACGAATATCAGTTTCAATTTTGTCGATGTAATTTTTATAGCACAGTTTTAAAATTTTACAACACTCCTTTCTTAACAATTGAAATTCATTGTAATCACTCGACAGTCTGGACCGTTTGTAATTTTTATGAGCTATTTTCTTACGATATGTTAAATTATTATTATTCGGGACTAAACCAGTTTGGAAAATGAGAAATTCTATTATGTCGAAGAGGGCCAAAATTTGAGATAGCATCATTTAGAATAGCATAAAATTTATTTACATTATCGTTAATATCTGTATTTTCCAGAAAGGACTAGTCTGTTGTTTTTAAGCAATCAGAAATTTTTTAAAAATTTGCTTTAGAGAAGTTATAAGATGGCTTGATATTTTTGAGATAGGTGTTGTTAACAAAGGGAATAACTATATCCAGAGGAGGATGGTAAACGTCCACAGGTAATAGTTCTTCTAAAGATTTACATACGTTAGCCGTGGGCTCACTGCAAAAAACTAGATCAAGAATGCGACTATTTATATTAGCGACAGTGTTTAGTTGTGGGATTGATAAATAATTCGACATACCCAGAATCTCTCTCTCACTAAGATTGGCAGTTGACATTTTAATACAGAACAATTCAGGGTCATCATGGTTCCAAGATATATTTGGCAAGTTATAGTCACCCACTAAAACAAGTTTGGCACTGGGATATTTAAACCTTAAAAATTCCACATCCTCTACATGATTCATATACAGCCGTGTATCGGAGGATGGCGGTATATATATGCATCCAATTATTAATTTGACAGCATTTTTATTTTCAAGCAACACGAATATTTGTTCAACGTCACTATTTTTGTTTTTGAGCACTTTTGACGGAATACGTTTGTGGGCAGCAATCAGGACTCCGCCGCAGATAATATAATATTGTAGCTCGCGTACATTGACAAAACGTTTATGTATTAGGATAATAGCAAACACCGCCCGAGGTGCCATTGAAACCAAAAAAAAAGCTTCTAGAAATGTAACACAACCATCGACCAAGATACTTGGTCGAAGACCACAACTAAAAAAGATTAAACTACAATATTGTAGTTCATAGTTCGAATAACAGTTCATTAAACCGAAGGAAATGGGTCTGAACCGATAAACATATTTTATTGAACCTAATAATCTGTTCTGATTATATTATATCAGAATTCACATTTTATTGTGTACTTAGGTATGACAGGTACATACTACATTTGATTGACGATCGGAATAACACGTTACTATAACTAAGTATATACCTTTGCCTACTTTACCGTAAATTTACATAATATTAATCGCTAACACTCTGAAGGAAAAGCGTTTTATCAAAAAATATTAATTTTATATTTATCTATACATACCTACCACGGAAGGCTAACAAACGAATGCGTAGACACTTGTTCTATAAAAACTTTAAAAAATATATACGTATATATCTATTGATAAACAAAAATTTAATATTTTTCTACAACTTAATAATCAACTTACTTTTTCTACTCAACAATATGTAGGTACGATTGTTATTTTTGGAGTCGGTGTCAGCCAAGGTAGGTTTGCAACTGCATACATAGTTATAGGTGAGATGTGCTTGTGTCGCACGCGCGACAAACCTACCATGGCTGACACCGACTCCAAAAATAACAATCGTACCTACAAATTGATGAGTAAAAAAAGTAAGTTGTTTATTAAGTTGTAGAAGAATACGAAATTATTTTTTTACTTTTTAGTGCATTTTTTTAAGTAATTTTTTGTTTTGTTAAAATTTTTGTTTATTTTTTGATTTTTAGTGATTATGAAGTACACTAACTATATTTGTCTTACTTTAAAAAAATAATCTTCGAAATCGGTTGGCGTAATATTGAGTTATTCGTCCATTTGTCGCACACATACTTATTGCAAATTTAAGACATATATGGTTTTCTCAGTCAGATCTGGACCAAATTAAAATGGGACCACACGGGAAGCACCAGCTTTCAAATAAAAAAAATCATCAATATCGGTTCACACAATCGAAAGTTATGAGGTAACAAACATAATAAAAAAACCGTCGAATTGAGAACCTCCTCCTTTTCGAAGTCGTTTAAAAATACGCGATTTTCCGTTTTTTCTTACCACTTGGGGATGTTTTTGAAGTGCCTGTCTGTAAGTATAATGTGAAAACTGCACAAGAGTCGCAAATATTCTGAACCAGTAAGATTATGGCATCCCCGATTGGGGTATGCCGTGAGGAGAAAGGAATGGGGAAGGAGATGGAAAGAGAAATTCGGGAAGAACCTGGCTGTTCAGATCTAGCCACTAAACGGCGTATACAAAAAGAAATATTGTTTTATTTATTTATAATGGACGTTGAAGGCCACCCAAAGAAAGCGTGTGTGTGTGCGTCCCTGTCACCGCCCCGTCACATCCGTCACCACCCCCATTTCCCTCCCGGGTTTCTTTTTCACCTTCCCAATCTTCTCCAGCAAACCTTCCCAGAACCCTCCAGGGTTCCTCTTTCCTCTCCCCATCTCGTCCCGTCTTTCCTGCCGTTAAACTATATGAAATAAACATATTTTTTTCAAAAAACTCGCGCGCCACCTATTGTAAAAAAAATTACAAATATCAACGCCAAAGGATCATTATATCCAGAAACCTTTGCGGGCGTGCGCACAACGCAGTTTCATCGCAGTCAGATGAATTTTTTATTTTATTTTATTTATTTATTTTTATTTTAGTAATTTGTACATTTAAGTTTACAAATTGCTAATTAACTATAATATTTCATATTGTAAACCATATTTTATCCAGTTTTATGTAGTTCCTACAATACACCTTGAACAATGGTATGTAAATGCACACGAAACAAACAAAGAAACGCTCATTTTTTTAAAACTTTAACTCCACACAGGAGGCCTGAGGAAAATGATTTCTCTCAGGGCCTATGTCATCTGAGATGCTGTGTGGTGGGTCTTTTTGAGGAGAGGAAGGAATGAACATTGGTCTTGAAGATACCCATGTTGTAGGAAGGAGGAAACCCAGAGGCCAGCAAATCGTTCCACAGCCAAGCTGTTGAACGCAAGAACGAGTCGAAGAAGCGACCCGTTCTCATGTGACAAATTTCAACCGTTTACATATTTTGGGCACGCGTTTGGTGTGTTTCCCGACAACGCACCGGTGCCGAAGGGATCAAACACGCTAGTTCCTCGGAGCATCTTCCATTAAAATACCGGTAGAACAAGGAAAGCATTCCCACCCGACGCCTGTGCTCTATGATTGCAATCCGTTTGTTAAGTTAGGAGAATCTATCAAATGGACCGCCTGTTTCTGAGTCAGAAGGTTTTTTTAGGTATTTTGGGGCTTCAGACCAGAGGTGGCTGCCAAATTCAACCGTGGGGCGCACCATTAAGATAACCACAATATTGCTACATTCAATAATATTAATTCACATAGCAATCTTTTTAGGGTGAATTGCCTATTTAAAAAAAATATATTTTGACACAGAATAAATGGTACATATATATACATCTATATTAATTATAACTACAGGTATATGTTGGTAATATAAGTATGTATTCCAATTGTAGTTCCACGTTTTTTTATTGCTATAAAAAATTAAGATAAAATTTACGATGATTACAGCATTTTTATTTTATTTTTATGTTGACGAATAAATTTCCCATTTTTGAATTACCGCTAAAACGATATTTTTGGGCGTGGTTATCGTGTGACGTCATGAGTGCGGACGCTCAATGACAGTGTTTATTTATGCTGCTCAGCCGAGCTACGCTTGTGACGTCACAAACCCATTCGCAAAAAACGGGCCGTTTTGATTTTGTCAGTTTTAGAGCATTTTTAAAATCAATAATATTGAATGAAAACATAAAAAAAAACAAACATTTTTAGTAGGATGATTATAATCCGAAAAATGATATTTAAATATTCCATATATTTTCAACAGAATCCCTCGTTTGTGGAAATACCCCATTGTGCGAAATTGACTCTCATTAAAATTATGAAATATGAAAAATGTACTTAGGTGTTAATACAATAAATAATTGAATCGACATGATATTATACTCGTATAGCGAAGAAGCGTGAAGTACACTGAAGGTTCAATTAACTTGGTTCATTAACACAAAGATTTACTCTGATAACCTCAGAATCTTAGCAATAAAACCGCAAGATATAATTTATTGTTGCGAAATTAAATGCATAATTTATTATTATTATGTAAAAAGTCTTTTGAAATAATTGTGTTTATTTCCTGCACTCATCACGAATCGCTTCTTTATACAATTAGAGGAAGCCACAAGCCAAAAAAATATATATTCTTAATGTGCCACAAGCCAAAAAAAAATATTCTTAATGTGTCGCCACGAATGAAAGTAATAGGCATACAAATCGCTTAGCAATCGGAATCACAAATTTAAACTACAGTGCTCTTTTTTATTCATGAATAATTTTATAAAAAAGAAAAAAGTTAGTCGATGGAAGGTGTCAAGAGTTATTTTTTGCCATAAAATTCTACATTTTAAAAGTTGTTACTTATAAGCGATCTAAGGAAAAAAAAATTTTTTTTTCTAGTTTATGCTTGTACTAGCTGGTTCCTGGCATGCGTTGCGTTGCCATATTCAAAGAAATACATTGTTTCCCCCTGAATCACCTTTCCCGTGCGTCCCTGTTCCCCACCCGCGCCCTCTTCCTAGCTAGCTTTATGAATTATAGCCTATATCTTATTCTGATGTATGAGCTTTATCATTGTGAAGTTTCATTAAAATCCATTCAGTAGTTTTTGCGTGAAAGAGTAACAAACACACATACATCCGTACAAACTTTCGTGTATATAATATTAGTAAGACGTTTTATAAAGTGATTAACAATTTTATTTAACTTTACTAAATGGAAACGATAGAAAAAGCTTCAATTTATCCAAAGCATATTTATGCGTATTTACAGATTCGTAGCAAAGGTTAATCTAAAATAGTGATTTAGCATTAAGCTTCTCCTTAAATACAAAACACCTACCTGAGTAATTTAATTTTTATTCATTTTTCAGATGTTCATTTATAATAAATAACAATGATCATAATATTGTTTCCACAAAAATGACTTAAAATTAATTAACTCGTAGGACGTAATAAAAATACTCGTAGGACACCCTTTGGTGGATGTGAGATAAAATCATATTTTTCTTAAGAATCAAAAATTCCCAAAACAAAATTTGACGAAACTTTGAAAATTTGTCATGAAATTTGCAATACATGCTGACGATTTTTTAGATTAACTAAACGATTTGCAGTTTATGGTGATTTTCATCATGAGATATGGCGCTTCAAAATATCACCATAACGTTAAAAGGTGAATATTATTGCACGCCATATTCCCTACCATATTTTTAAACTATACTA
Organism: Limnephilus lunatus; assembly: GCA_917563855.2. Lineage (NCBI taxonomy): Eukaryota > Metazoa > Arthropoda > Insecta > Trichoptera > Limnephilidae > Limnephilus > Limnephilus lunatus. The sequence continues at coordinate 61,922,483 of OU830597.1, read as the reverse complement.
AAAATAGTTTTTAACATTTGACGACTGCTTCTTTGTGTGTAAAAGGAAGTAGTTTATATGAATAAATTTATAAAAACGTTACCTAAAATCTAGAATATTTAAAAGGTGAATTTCTTGTTTTAATCTCATGCGTATTTTACTCCATTGGACACAAGACATTGCCAATAGTGTAGGTGCTCTCACAATGTATGTGGGTACTTATAAAAGGTATACGATATTGCTGTTATTAAAATTATAATATTATGAACTACGATGGAGGTGAAGGCCATTCACCATATACCCATCTGTCACAATGTATCACAGTAAAACACGTTTCAATACTTAAGATGCTTTTGTAGTCAGTTGGCGGATGGAAGCCATATTTATATTGAAAAAAAAATGCGTTAAATTTACCGTTATTCCGAATCAGGGCGCAATGCCATGTTATAATTTAAAAAAAAAATCTCATTCAAAATTAGAATTATTGGCTTTAGTCACGTATTTCAGAACAGTGTCAAATCCGACAATAACCCAAGATCAAGATAAAAATCAGGGTAGAAATTTGTTGTGGGTGACCTTTTCCTTTTTAACCTAACCTAACTTTACCCAACAGCGTTATACATCTTTTTTATTACTTAATTTGAATAGGGCGATCATATATATGGTAAGGTTGAGAGGTAAGCACATTAGCACAGTGCACACTGAAATCGTTGGCATGTCGACACAGTCGCGCAAAAATTGACAGATATATTTCTGATTGTATTTTGCGTCTGTATAGTCAAGTATATTATCTTTTTACGAATAGCTTTATTTTTAGAGGTGATAATATTAAATAATATAGATGTTATGCTTCATTAGGAAAAAGGAAGGTTGAAATAATTTGAAAACGTGTTAATTCCCGTGAAGTGATTATTGATGTTGAATGTTGGATTCATAAAATCGGTTATTATTATTATTTAATATCTAAAATGACCGTGTTCTGTTCTGTGTGTGTGGGAGTAGGTGGCAACTAATTTAAAATAGACCTCCAATGTCTTCGTCGTGTAATAATAAACAATTATTCATAGTTTTATATTATTGTGCACATGTGACAACATAATTATTAAACTGGTTACCACCCATTATTTTCGACCGACAAAAATTGTAAACGGAATATCAAAATAACCATATTACCGCATCCAAAATAAACCCCACTTTAAAGTTCTTGAACGATGATCAAATTTAAAATACACACATTACGTATCTTGTTAGCAAAATGCTTCAAATTTTGTTAATGAGGATGGCAAGGTTAGGCTTAAACTACTTTTTACTACGTTTTCCTCGGTGCGTCTTTCGCGATGATCGTTCAACTATTGTTGTTGAACGATTAAACGTTGAACGATAATCGTCGGTTACCCATTTGCTCGGGGCGTCTGACGGAGTTTGTTCTAGATCTAGGAAGGTTGTGAATAGAATGAGTTTAAAGTTGAGTAGACGTAAAATATTATTACATAAATGCTTTTTGATTGAGGAGATGGAAGACGGCGAAACATTTTTCCGTGCGAATGGGATGAACAGTGCCAAAAAACACCATCGGTCTGAGTTGAAAAATGAAGAGAGACTGTATCAAAAATTTATCACTACCCATCTGCGTGAAGACAACAAAGAGTTCTCTGAATTTTTCCATCTATCTGTTCAACAAATTCGTCTATCGGTTCTCACAACAAATAACATTAGCGACTGACGATTATATTCACTCTTCTCCTATACGACTAGTTATGTCGTGCGATCTTCGTTAATACATTACTACTAGCGGTAAGTCGCTCAAAGCAAAACAGCTCCATAGGAAATACAAAGAAATTGTGCTCAACGATTGTCGTTGCACGATCATCGCGATAGTCGTACCTTCAGACACAATATACACAGGCTATAATATTCTGGAACGTATTACGCTTTATGTCCCCGTAACTTCACCAAAGCCAGGCTGCGGAGGCTTTTTTTATTTTTCCAATAGACAGGACCAACCTTCCAATGATCATGACTTTGGGGAGAATGATTACATGCTTAAACCACCTTTCAGTAAACTTTATGGGTGACTGGTCACGCTTAATATGAATATTTTTAGAAAAAATAACCTTTTAATTCACCTTTATAACCATTTGCATTCGGAGCGATGGAAAACACTGCATTGAAAATTTAAATACAAAATATCATATAATAATTAATGTAAATGGCTGTCAGCTGTCATTTCACACGACGAAAGCAATTTACGCAATTGAAATTTTATCTGAATGCAGATAGTTTTACAGAAATAAAGGCGAATCAAAAGGTTTTTTCTAAAAAAATATTCGTATTAATTATGACCAGTCACCTCTAAAGTTTACCCTTCTTTCTTCTGGGAAGACATATTTCGATTAAACTTCAGTGGGTTAATATGAGTGAAAATATAGTGTTAATGTTAATAGTGTTTTATGTAGATAAGCTCAATAGCATCCAAGGGTCAAAATGTACGAACTTCTGAGAAAACCACGAGAAAACAATATTGCATTACAAGAGATTTTAATATGAACACAAGCACTTAAGTACATTGTTTGTCATTGCAATTCATTCGGAGGCTGGTATGAAGAGATATATAATTTACTAGAGGTTCGTGTCCGATGTTTTGATCACAAAACAATCTCAAATGAAGAAAAATTCATTACCATCCAAAAACCCATTTTTGGATCGCGTAGGTTCGATTTTTTTGTTGAATTAATGACACAGAAAATTTTGGAATATTAAAGAGAGATTTTTAAAAAGCATTTGTTTTTTTCAGCAACGACTTTGGGAAGTTAAATGCCTGGGTACCTGGAGACAGTGGTGTCCGGAAACCAGTGGCACAAACAAGAAACTGTGAATGGTGAATCTGAAGCGCGTTGGGAGAGTGTGAACACTTTCAGCAATGATGTTGGGAAGTTGAAATGCCTGGGGACCTAGAGACAGTAGTGTCCGGAAACCAGTGGCACAAACAAAGATATTCAAATACAAAGAGATATGCTATGATATCCGCGCGACTGTCGCCGAACTACGGCCTCATGCGCGTAGTTTGCATACAAAAATAATTTGTTCATTTTCTTGATTTTTTGATGGTGTGCATTATTATTGGTTAACAATATAGTTTGAATACGGAAAGAATTTGTTCATTTAGTTTAGCGTTCGTTTAGTTTATTCGTTAATTGGTAAACAACTCCGGCGACACCCGGAAGCGCAGTCTCACCTAGTAAAAACGGCGGATGGCACATCTCCTTATATTTCAATATCTTTGGGCACAAACAAGAAACTGTGAATGGTGAATCTGAAGCGCGTTGGGAGAGTATGAACACTTTCAGCAATGATGTTGGAAAGTTGAAATGCCTGGGGACCTGGAGACAGTAGTGTCCGGAAACCAGTGTACAAACAAGAAACTGTGAATGGTGAATCTGAAGCGCGTTGGGAGAGTATGAACATTTTCAACCAAAATCGGTAAAAGGGTGAAGATTCGTATTCTGAATTTTGTAAAGAGAAAAGGTAGTCAAGCATAAATTAAATTTAATTTACAGAAACATAACTCATTGACCGTAATATAATATCTTTGAAAGTCACAGTAAAAAATAAAATATGAAATTGACGACATTTTTCTAATACGACATATTTATGAATAAAAGTTTAATATAAAAAAGACTTATATAATAAGTAAACAATTATAAATTATAGAATATTTAAATATCATTAAAATTGCACTACTGTAAAAAACATGTGAATACCGCACTAGAGTCCTAACTGCTCCCGTCTGGAGCTAATGGGACTAAGGCTTCCCCAATTGAGGTATGTTGTTAGGCTCAAGGTAGTGGGGAGGGGAAGGAAATAGGAAATCGGGAAGTGGGGAAGTACCTGTTATTAAGATCTAGTTACCAAACATGACTAAAGCAGTTTCAAGCAACTTTTCAATACTAAATGGTGGCAGTACACCAGGGCGATATTGAGAGAATCTTCCACTCTGGAACTTTTGCCATCTTCGAGAAATTATTTTATCCCGATAGCATTTGCTGCATATGTATACACACGGGCCTTACTAATAGACGTGTTTTAAATTTTACACAACTGATAACCAACCTTCTAACCTATATGATGTGAAATTTAAAACATTTTTATTATTAAGGGGGGAAATGTTATAAGTTATAACATGGGTACTACTTTATTTCAGATTCCATCACCGGTTCCAGAAGCGCCATTTCTTCATCAGGAGAGTATTAAAATATTTAGCGCAATTAAATTAACTTTCAGAACATAAAATGTTGGATTTATCGGGAAACAAAGAACTTTAATCATTTATGATTTACGTTTATTGGCGTTGATACTTTGTATCAACACGTGATTGTTATTGGCAATTTTACTGCTATGAACTAATTTAAAGCGCGAAATTGAAATGGTATAAAATAAAATCAAAACTTCACTTAGTTTACAAGAAAACATAGTAAAATGAGATGACATATCATCCCCTCAGTTTGACAAGATTCTAACTAACATTATTGTTTAAAATGACATTTGAATACACCATTCTTTTGCTCATTTCTATCAGCAAAATGATTTACAGAGCCATCGGTTTTATATTTCCGTATAAACTTGTATGAAGAAGATCTTAAATCAAGTTTTTAAAGCTTCCATTTATTTTACAAGTTTCTAACTTCACTTTGAACCTTTCGAAATTGCTATTTTGTTTATAACTGACAGTTGGTCGCTTTTACGAGGCTCAGTGTTTTTTTTAAATTTTTTTATTATTTTTAACCATTGCTTTGTAATGACATAATTTGAAGATTTTTCGACCACTATGCTAGGCATATGCCCATGTAGTTCATAACATTAGTTGGATGGGTTTCCTACTTTGCCTTACCGCGTTTTGAGATGTCGAACTTTTCGGTTTTTTGGGTTCAATGTCGTGTAAAGTATTTTAGTTATGTAATTTTTACAGACAAATATTTAATTATAACACGGCCCTATCTTCGAATAGCATTAGGGAATTGTAGTTAGGATCTTATGCCTTAACTTGTTGCATAAGGTTCTATCTGCACATTTCTCCTATATTCCAAAATGGTAAGTATACGTCCTATTTAAACACTTTCCTATTTGACTCCCCATAATCAAAACATGGTAAAGTGAAGTTAGAATCCCGTCCAACCAAAATGACGATACTTTAAAAACACTTTTTACATATTTCGTGGGTGAAATAGATGCTAAGTTGTATCTTAATAAAATATTGAAAGTTGACAAGTTAATGTAAAGGGACCGACCCAGACCGCTCTCAAAATAAACTATGGACACTAGTTTAAAATAAACTTACCTTGAAAAGACGACAGATTGAAAGTCAAATATAACTTCGGAATAAAGCAGAGCTCGTTTTAAAGTCTAGTAGTAAATATTAAAACAAATTTGAAAAGTTTAATCTTTTGTAAAGATTTATCTGATTTTTAACCGGTTGCAAAAATAATAAAATCTTCACTTTGAGGAAATTCATTGGACGATAGTCTGATTGGTTTTTATAATCTTACATAACTTATGTAAGCTGGTAGGTTTTTTATAATTACGTCCACAATAAGTATTTAATGCACAGTGTCAAATATTTTTAAGGAATTTTTGATCAGGCTGTTTGTAAAAATAAACTATTAAGTAGGTATCTACGTTTTTACATTAGATTTGACGTTAGAATTCAAAAAAAATGTATCTTTTCATTGTGCTTATAAATACCGAATATTTTAGAAGACTTATTGACGAGTTTCTTGCAATTTTTACCTTGATGCTAGAATCTAAACTAACACTTTTTAACTAATACCAAATAAGTGCGCAAAATATTAATGTTTCAATATTTTATCGTCTTATATCTTCATGCGAATTAATTAATTTGTTAGAAAAAATATAGGATGCAGGCGAAGAATTACCTCATCTTCAATAATTATCTCCTATAAAATAACTTTGTGGCACATTTTTAATTAAATAATAATGAAACAGTTTTCACCACTGTTTTTAAAAATTAAAATAATAATAAGCTTTCAATAATCGAAACTTTACTTAGTGGCGACACTTTAATTGATTTGTTTTCATTTCATAATTTTTCAGTTTAGTCGGATATTTTGGCCTCAATCCGAATTTAGCATTTGAATGAAAAAGTCGCGCATCCGTTCCTCTTAACTGAAAAATAAAATTTGAAATAATGATATGATATGACAATATTTCTTAAACCAAAAACAATTTTGGTTTATCAACACGTAAATGCTTTCAAGCTAATCGAGTTCAAATTTGACGATATTAATCGAATGACATAGGAAATAGTATTTCCAGTGGGTAAACTAGATCGGGTTGCCGAACCCGGATACATTAGGACTAAAACAACCCGTAGGGAGGTGCTATAAGTACTGCAAGTACCTACTTCTGGCCTTACTGACGGCGTAAATTGAGTAATGTATATATTTGTCTGAATTATTGATGGGCCAGGGCGCTAATGGGGTTTCAAAAGGCAAGCGGAAGAGGAGGGGAAGGTTGGCTGATGATTTGATGGCGATTTATGATCCTTTCCCAACACTAACTACAGGTTATTCAACTGATTATTATAGATTGTACGGTTTTTTTAATGCGTAGGCACCTACTCAGCTACTCAGTTTTAGTCAGTTATGACAACAATTAATGTTAGTCAAATCTTGAATTTAAAGTAAAAATATTTTATTAGTTACAGAGTCACGTAAATAAGGGCAGTGTAAAAAGCAAATAAAAAAGTAATACACGATTTGTTTGTTGTAATATATTTTTTGGTGTTTAATTTTTTTCTTATCAATTTGTTACCCACTGAAAAGATTATCTCTGGACACACGTCCATCTGTACCGATTTGAAAGGACACGAATGTCACTAAGGCCACGAGGTCTTTTTCATACAAAACATAAATTTGGATTTGAGACCAAAATACTAAACCAAACTGAATAATTATTTTTTCTTAATCAAAATGTATAGCAAGTGTTTAGTAACGGGCACGTGATGTCTTATTTTTTGCGATTTTAATTATAAAATATAAACAATTCAAAATAATAATTTTTCATGATATTCAATATAGCTACTGTAAAAATAATTATCTTTTAGATAGGTACCCAATGAAGGTAAAGAAGAGAAACATGAAGTTTTTGCGTATTTTTTATATTGTTATAAAACTAGCGCAAACCGTATTTTTTATTTATTTTTTAAATTGCCTAAATATTTTTAATTAAAAACATTGCCATTGCCGAAAATCGAATACCCGATCAACTGCTAAGAAGGTAACTAATCTGACTATTTACAAGAAAATAAGAATTATGTAATATTGAATAAGAATCATATTACGTAAATCCATAATCGAAATAATATCTATTAACTTAAAGTTATTTTTAGTGATCATTATTTGTTACATAATTATTGACAATAATATTACTGAAAAAGTTCCCATAAAAAAAAACATTTAAGAGTATATTAAATATGATCAATACAAATGTTGAATGGTAAGTTTAAAAAAAAAGTATTTGGGTTTAGAGGGAAAACATTGTCTCGGACTGAAGTCTGCGAACGACTTCTTGTGGAGACAAACCAGTTTTGTTGCTGACGGCCAAGGTATTCGGTGATCATTGTACCAACGCCTTTAGATATAAACCAATACGCTTAAGAAAGGTTAAAAGATAGCTGGTTGAACTTCTGTTTTTGGCATAGAGATGTTTTGGATAACTTTGCGATTACCGTAGTCATAAGGAAATATATTCCTACATTCTAAGTCAGATTGAAAAGTCTGAGTGTATATTATACAGTTAATTATGTAAAATAATATTAAATATTTTTAATATAATAATTTATTATTTATTTATTTATTTATTTTAGTTTTTATTCCAGCAGGGCTGGGAGGGTAGTGCAATCCCAGCCTGCCATATTACATACAGAGTAAATAAAAATCATATTATTAGGTAGGAGCCTAATGAAAATAAAATTTGAACATAAATAACAACAACAAAAAAAAAATAACTATAAAATTAAAAATAAAATAAAATTAATTAATTATTTATCGTCCATCAGGGAGGTCGCCTCATCATCTGCATCCATCGCTCATTTAGTGGGGAACTGAGCCACTCGGATGCAGCCACGACAATGATGTTGGTTGATTTCCGTGTCCTGCTCCAGAAGCTGGCTAGTCGGTGGCGAAGTAAGGCTGGGAATGAGTGCACCCTCCCTTCGGTGAACATCGTGGAGGCGCTGCAGAACCTCGGTAGTTGCATAAGTTGCCTGTATGCATTGTTGTAGCACACCCTCAGTTTGTCCCATTGCGCTGCTGGATATTGCGTCCACAGTTCAGATGTGTACAGGGCGGTGCAGTATGTCTTGAAGAGTAATTTTCTGACGTCGTCGCTACAGTGGTAGAACCGCCTTGATAGCATTCCGGCCCGTATGTTAATTGCTCTCCTTTGTCGTTCCATATCTTCTACATCCTTCATGTCTTCGGTTAGGATATGTCCCAGGTACTTAACCTGTGCGGCCACAAGCAGTTCGTTTCCTTCTAGATATATTGGAGGAATATTTAATGGCTCCTTATTGTGTTTGAAAGCGACGATGACTGACTTTTTAGAATTGTACAACAAGTTATGAGAGTTTGCGTACTCTTCGCATATTTGCACAAGTCTTCTCATCGCTTTAATCGAAGGTGCAAGCAGCACCATGTCATCCGCATAATTAATGTTATTACTGCCTTGTCCGCAGATATGACATCCGATTCGTGTATCGTTCAGCTCCTGTAAGAGGTCGTTAATGTACACATTAAATAGAGTTGGAGACATATTTCCCCCTTGCCTGACTCCGCTTTTAAGGAATAAAGGTCTTGAAGAAGCTCCTGCCCATTGAATTTGATTTTCCTGTTGTCCGTACCAAATAGCCAGCATATTGACCACTGCTGCTGGAACATCTCGTTTTATGAGTTTTTCCCACAATAATTTATGAGAAACACGATCAAAGGCCTTGCTTAGGTCCAGAAAACACCCATAAACGGTGGTTTTTCTTTTTTTGTAGTAGGCTATTGTTTGTTTTACCCCATAAATGGCCATATCAGTTGATGAGGCGCTCTTGAAGCCGAATTGGTTGTCCAGGGTAAATAGTTTTTCTTTGACTAGCGCGAATAAGATTTTTTCAAACAGTCTCGAAAGCATTGTCGCCAAGGAGATCGGTCGGTAATTTCCTAATATCGAAGCATCCAGCTGATTGGATTTCAGGATTGGTACGATGATAGTTTGACTCATGTCCATCGGCATATGTGTGTGTTTTAAGAGGCTTGAGTACAGGGCGGCTAGAATAGTATGAAGTTGATCTCCTGCGTATCTTATGTGCTCAATACCAATGGCGTCGTACCCTGGACTTTTACCGTGGGCGGTTTGCTTAATTGCGCTTTCGATCATTTCAGGAGTAATATTCATGACCAGGTCGTCATTAGCTGCAGGTGGACATGTCATTATCGAAGGTTTCGTGGTATCTCCTTGATCCTCGCTTAAAGAAAAAAAGTCTCTAAATTCGTTAGCTATGTTTTCATCCCCCGTGATGTTGTTGACACATAGTGGAACTTTGCTCTTGGCTTTCAGCACAGTTGAAGTTTTATGCCAAAACTTTCTGAAATCTTTGTTATGCATAGATGTAGCTATGCTATCCATTCGTGCTTTGTTTTCCGAGTGTTGGCATTTTCGGAGAGCAATTTTAAAAGATTTCTTACTTGTTTTCCTTTCGTCTGCGAAACGGCCTTCCGTGGGCCTTCCGGCTTCAATCCAGCATAGGAATGCATGTCTTAATTTGCGGTACAAAGTGGAGACATCATTATTCCACCCAGGAACAATGTCATACTTTTTTTTGGGTCCTTTACTTCTGAATGCTTTTATGGCGGAGTTTCTTAGTATATGCACAATATTACCGTAGAGAGAATCTAGTTCAAGTTTATGAATCTCGTTATCACAGTTCTGCCTTTGACATCTTACGGCATCTGGGGGTTTTATTTTTAATAGTAGTTTATTGGCCAAGGCGTTGTAAGTTTTAATATCATTTTCGGACTTTGCCGTCCATTTTCCAAGATCCCTTGGTCGATCCTGTCTGTTGGAAATAATGGGGGTTAGATTTAGATCTATTTCCACAGTTAGTGGGAGATGATCTGACCACGTTGCATTGGCTGTGATTTTTACGCTCTTTACTGCACAATTCAGCCCCTGTGTCATAATGCAGTGATCAAGCCATCTGGTGGTTCCGTGGGCGTCACTTATATAAGTGAATGTATCAGAGCTTAAACGCACAATATCATAATAATATTAAAATATTTTTAGGATTAAACAACATGTGTTCACAATTATGTCCTCTGCGTGCGAACTCTATCTAAATTTCTTTAAATAGACAATAAACAGTGTTAATTTCAAGCGACCTCCCAGGTAAGTATGGTCCTGTATTAATTCATATTTAGGAAGCATCGCGTTCATTGGTCAAAATATTGTACATATATTTTCATATCGGTGATCAATGAACCGGTGTATGCAATTTTTAGCCATAAGTTGTTTTTAATTGTTTGTCTAGCTTGTAGTCTTTCTAAATTTTAGGCATGTATGGTAAGTTTGTACAGCACCCTTGAGGTGATTTTTCACAAAAACGGCGCTACATAAATCGTCCAAATATTATTGTTATTATTAAAAATATTGTATTAGGTATTATATAGAAAACAGTATTATAAAACAAACAATATACATTAAACAAACCAGTGCAATCATAACAAGAAATGAATTAAAATGAAAAATCGCACCAATTAATTTTCAAATATCCAGGTCACAAACCAATTCTTAGAATGATTGTTTCCAATAAAAAGGGTAGTTGCCCGTAATATGGAGAAAAAAATAATTAGTTGATAATAATGTAATTCTAAAATTTGAAAATTTGAGATTGACAATTACGACGTTTTGACAGAAGGTGGCAATAGCGAAATTGGTTAACGCACTCGTCCCGGTTAAACGGAGAGGTCTGGGTTCGTTTCCCAGTTGCGACCGTTGTCTTTTTCAGTTTTTCTGTGTCTTGTTCTTTTTCATATTTTCGTTTAGATTATTATTGTTAACTTATTCTAATATGATATATTTCACTGATGGGAATAACCTTCAAAAAAGTGTAAAAAGAAAGTTTTTCTTATAAAAATTGAATTGAATTTCCGATAAGATAAAGAAAAAAACTGATCAAGTTAGTATAAATAGTAGGACTTACATTTTTAATAATACTCGCAATGAAATCCTCGCGTTGCTTGCGATTTGGAATTATTGTTAATTCAAAGTATACCTACCTAGATGGAAGTTTCGGTCTTAAAAAATTCCTACGCGATTGCATCTCACCATCAATATCTGTTCTAGGTTATATTCGTCAACTATAAACATATAATATGTTTATGACATTCAAGCGGTGATCCACGAGTTGGCAAATTACTAGCATTACAATAATGTCATTTATCATTGTTGAATGTAATAACAACATTGTTATTATTATCTAATAATAAACCGTGAGTATCTCGCTGAAGTTTTACATGGATTTCTGCCAACCTCGCACAACGATTGACGCTGTGGTTTTAAAACCCTTCTAAAAATACACAAAATCAAAAGAGATGAAATATTATGGCGACTGGATAACTCAGAATGAAACAAACTCAAAAGCATCTCAGAAAGGTAATTAAGAGTGATGATAAAATTATATAAAAAAAATTGGTTAAATAGGTTGAGTTAGGTTAGGGTTACGGGCTATTTTAAAATTATTTTTTCATAGCTTTTAATGACCTTTCTGAGGTGTTTCTGAGTTGGTTTCATTCTGAGTTGGCATGGAACCAAATATTATATGGAGGCACTACTGAAAACCAGCTGCATTCCAGGAGAAATCCTGTATTGCAGCTGAGCAGTGACCTTTTCATCAATAGACTCAATGATAAAAGAACAAAATGTATAATACTGTAAAAAATCTAATGATGAATACATTTTTTTATTATTATTATATTGTATTGAAAAAGCTGAGTACACTCAGACTGCTGCATACGAGTAAGAAATTAAAGAAACCAAGTCATTAAAAAAGCACGTCTTTTAACGGAGGCCGTCTTGAATAAGTGTATAGGCATTAAATAGGTGTCACACGCGCAGATAAAAGATGTAGCTTGGCCTATTTCAGCATATCGCTCGCCATATATTCCCATTGGGAATGTACGGCGAGCGATTTGCCGAAATACCTACGCCAAGCCACATCTTTTATAGCTGCGTGTGGCATATCTGTTAAGTTAGAGGGAATGTTGATGATATACATAACATGGCAAAATACGCCTTGAGCAAAATGCAAAAGTGAAGGAGTAGCACGCATAACGAAGGTCACCAAGATGAGACTTGTTCGGGCTCTGATTTTCCCGATATTTCCGATATGAAAACATGCACACAGCCAAAGGAAGCGGATAGACTTCCTCTAATAATAGTAATAATATCGATCACCATAACACGGGCATGAGCTAGCATAGAGGTCGAAAAATCTACAAATGATGTAACCATTCAAAGCAATGAATAAAGGAAAAAAACATCCACTCTGGAAGAGCTAGGCATCCACAATCAGCTACAGCGTATTTAAAGCTATTTTACACACGTTGCTAGCCAAAATGAGAACTCCTACCTGGAGAAACTCACGGCCAGTGGCAAAGTGGAAGACAGGAGAAGCAAAGGATGGACACCAAGCAGATTGACCAAGAATCACTGGTGTCGGATGCGTCGGTGTACGCACCTCTACACGCAGCGCTGAAAGTGGAGGTGGGGAAGAGTCTTCTTTACTATGGAAATTGAAGTGGGGGTAACGGTCCTCAACAATGAGGAACCAACAACAAAAAGAAGGTGATATCCATCGCTTTTTAATCTTGAACCCATCATCTCCCCAGACATCACATTATGCTATGATAAATTCGAACAGTCTTGATTACAAAATTCATTTACGACCGAGTACATTATTGCCCAACCTGAAATCGAGCGGGAAACGTGTATTGACCGAATGAAAAAACTTTCGTATACCTGTTTGGTGCGTTCTGAATTATGCACCGAATAGGCTATAAATGAGTACAAACATAAAACTACTAATCGAGAACAGGTTTCTGGTAACTAGTTGCAGGCACTAGGTCACTTGCAGTTGGTTTACACTATTATTATTCAAAAATGTACGGCATTACGCCAGAGCGTACTATAAAAGGAAAATTGTTTTCGTATTCATTCATATTGCACGGGAAGAATTCCATTTAGAGGGAATGTTAGTTTTTATTCACATGCATAGCGGTAGATTTATAATAGATAATAAAGTCAAGTTACATATATGAATAATTCATAATAATACCTTGAATGTTTTTATACTTAGATGACGAGCTCCAACAAAGGTTAAACAAAGGAAAGGTTTATTAAAGGTTAAGCAAAGGTTAGGCAAAGCTTAAAAAACTAATTTTTTGAAGTATTGAGTAAATAATGTATTTTTGATACAGGTGTAACAATATGTACCGGAAGGATTTTAATCAGCGATTATTTAAAAAAAACAAAAATTCAATCACACGTCGTCACTGATCAAACTCCTACATGTCGCGACGGGATCACATGTTACACGCTGTTTCGTGAGTTATCGTGCTGCTAGAACGAGACGAAGTGCTATACCCGACTACTCAGTCGGGACGTGTGATGGAAAAAAATTGTTTTAATTGAAAAAAATATCACCGGACAGTAAAACAACAAACATTTTTATTCCAAATATGTTTAAGAATCTATTACCGATAACCTGGCAATATTTTTATTCATCCCATAACACAATAATAATTATATGTGGAAAATGTAGATTGTGCAGTGACGGAGGACTTAGCCAGCAGAGTACTCGTAATGAATCCGCTTCGCCCGGGTGAAACCCGACCTTTTGGATTACTATGCCACTAATATAAAATAATCAAAATAATAATTGAAAACAATAAATTAATAAACGTGTTTTAAATTTTAAACAATTTAAATGCGTTAACCATGTCGTTACAATTATAATTTAAAAAACGTCACTCCATTCAAACATCGCAGGCAATTTTTTTAATATAAAAAAAAAAAAAATTTACACAGGAGACCCTGAGGGTAGGAAGAAGGGGAAATTCTGGGGAGAAGAAGGTATATTGGGTGGCTAGGATCCTGGGGTCAATGTGTCCAAGAGAGATGGATATACTCCCAATGCGGTGTATCGAGAGAGTCCGCCTGGAGCAGTCAAAAGGTATCCCTCCTCCGGCCTCTCCAATCCGGCCTGTCGCATCTGCCACCAAGACCTAGACAGACTTCACCCCATGAACCCCAGCACTCCTATTAAGTTACCAAATGTAGCGAACCACTTAGGGCAGCCAGGAGTGTTGTTTATCCAACGAAAGCACATAGGGCTGCGCGGGCGGTAGGTACTCACACCCGCTTCCCAAATTGTTATTTGATTCACTTGTATTTTTGCAAGTAATGCTTTGGAGGTCTAAAACAACTTTTCTGTATACATTTTTATACAACGTCTTACTTCTGAGAGTTGAATCATTGTGTACTTAGTAAATGACCTTATGAGTACACAGAAGCCACTGCAAAATAACTTGAGCTCAATATACTTTTGACCTTCGGAAATTCCGTCACATCTACCAATTGCGCACTCTGCCATACCATCCTAACGTGTTGCAAGAGTGGTAGATTCTCTCAGCATTGCTTTGTGCGACCAAGACTACCATTCAGAATCGAAATGTTGCTTTAAATGGCTTAAGTCGTGTTTGGTGACTACTTCTGAGCCATGTTTGTCTAGATTTTGGCAGCGAATGCGTGTGCATGGCGGGCCGGATCGGAAGAGACTGATTAAGGGAGAACTAACCTTCACCTCTCCAGCCGGACTCTCTCAACGCCTTGCACGGCAATGGGAGAGGTGGATTCATAAGTCCGTCACTCGTATACACATTGACCCCCAGATTCCTATCCAAACCTACATACACTCCCTGCAGCTCAGAAGAGAGGGGTATGCCGTCACCCACATTCAGACTGCTGCGAGGCTATATTGAGAACTCAGCCATTATGGAGCGCGTGAGTCTTTATGTTTCAGATGACTATCTTAGACAGCGTCATCATAGATTATTCTATCTTCCTGCCTGTAGGACTAAACTGCCAATGGTTTTCCCGGTAGGGAGGAGTATATTGCTCCTGAACCTAATCTCCTCGGAGATTGATATATTTGGCGTCGTTGAGGAGAGATTCAAAAGGAAAATTCTTTCGATTCTTGAAACAGTCTTTCCACATTGACGAAATTTTAACCACTGTCTGAGATTTTTTTGAAATTGCTATTTTTCTTAAAATTTCTTTTACCTACCTATGCATAAATATTTATAATTTTTTTTTTTAAATATTATTAGCAATAAATTCTTTCATGTTATAAATTCATGTATTCAGTTATTTCTTATATGTAATAAATTCTAATTTGTAAAGTGTAAGAAATTAATAAAAAAATAATATTATTATACCTTTCCCTTCCCAGAACTTCTTCTCCTACCTTTTTCTAAAAATACCCTCCACACAGCATCCCCAAAGATGACATGAGGATTTTCGTTTTCCTCGGGGCCTCCTGAGTGCTGTTAACGTAAAAAAATACCCCCTGGAAATATGTCATAGTTTCACTGGCTCCAGACGCGTCGTCTGAATTTTTCTATTATATTTGAAACATGTCAATGGAAAAGTTATAAAAAATTAAGTACCTGGTATGTAACAAAAAATGCAGCAAAAAATCTCACAAAAAGGTAAAGTCTGTGTGTGGGCATTATGTTAATTATAATCAAATTTATGCGATTTAGCAAAAAAAGGTTAAGGCATTGCACAACGTCCCAAATTTACACGACGCGTCGTGTAAATTTGGGACGTCAACTAACAATAACACTTCTTTTATGCAGATGGCGTTATGTTTTAAACTTCAGTTCAACACAAGCCTCCTGCTTTGATTTATTCAGAAAAAAACATCGTCAAAAAGCGTGTTGAGAAGTTTAGACACAAATTTTTAAATGTTCTACGATTATTTTCTGAAGGATTTTCATTTTTCTTATTAGACAATCAAACTATAACCGAAAAGGGGTTTGTAAGTAGAAGATTCAGTAAGATACCTTAAATGAAAAAAAGAAACAATGAGGGGGTATTTCAGCATCCTCTCGATAATCTCAAAAGCACTATCCAAAGGATAACGAATATTTTTGATTTTCGATTTAACGATTTATTCATTCATAAAGTCCGAGTTTACTATGTAAAACTCGAGTCCCTAAACAGTGGTTAAAGATTATGACCGGTCAGTGGTTGAGTGGGCATAGCGCTTGGGTCCCACCCGGGCGTCGCATGTTCGATTCCTCGGCTGGCTAAGTCCTCCATCACAACACAAGCAACACTTTCGGCTTTCTGTGGTGGTAGTAGAAGATTTTCAAACATTGTTGGGTTATTCGTAACCCGGGAATGTTTGTCTTTCTTAAAAAAAAAAAAATGTAGGTCGGAAAAGTTTTTTTTCTTCGTATTTAGAGAATTTGTTTATTATAATGGATAGGTAGTTACGGTATGATGCAAGTATGATGGTAAAAAATATAGAACCCCTAAGTGAAATATAGAACCAAAGAACCAACACGTAAAAATCTATTTTCAATTTTCGACCTCAATGCGACATGTCTTGGGCCGGCTTGTAGCCAATATTAGAGTTTTTTTGTGTGACTGAGGGTTTAACCTGCCTCCCTGGGAACTGGCTCTTAAACTGCTGGAAACTTTTAAAATGTCTTTAATGCTTTAAAAAAATGGTTTGACTTAGGATTGAACCTTCCTCCCCAGGGAACGTTAAAAACTGACCCAAATCCCATTTGGATAGGATCGAGATTTATTTCGTGCATCAACTTATTTCGTGCATCAATTTTTTGTAATTTCAGAAGTGCCGCCAAAAGTTGTCATCGACAATGAGTCTATCTGCCGACTTTCAGCTCGATCGGATGTCAGAAAGTGGTTTAATATCCACATGATTTCCACGCAACATGTAACTTCATTCATCAAGAAAGTAAAACTGAAAATCTAATAATTAGTTTATTATTTTTTTTTTTATGAGAAATAAACAAATAAATAACTCCAAACAATAGTTTTGTTCCGTGATTTTATTGTTTTTTTTATTTTGTCAATAAGACAATATAAATATAATTTTATAAAACTTCTTCTAACACATTGATACCATATTTTTTATGTTTGGCTTAAAACTTCCACTGAAAATATCAAATTTTATATTAGATACTTTTAAATACATTTCGTAAAGCAAATAATGTATTTAAAAGCATCTTATATAAAATTTTATATTTTCAGGGGAAGTTTTAAGCCAAACGTAAAAAATATGGTATCAATGTGTAAGAAGAAGTTTTATAAAAGTATGTTTATTGTCTTATTGACACAATAAATAAAAACATTAAAATCACGGAATTAAACTGTTGTTTGGAGTTATTTATTTGTTAATTTCTCGTACCTTTAAATACAGAATAAACTTTTTTTTACATAAAAATGGATTACACAATAATTATTCAGTGTAAAGCATGAATATGATAACCTCAAATATACAATTTTGGAAACAAAATGTACACTACTAACCGCTTTAGAAATACCGTGAAATGCTACTTTTTAAAGTTATTTCGGATCTATTGAAAATGTATGCTACTTTTGTATATTGGCGTGGAATAAGGGAGGTCATAAAATAATTGTTATTGACATGATTGTTGCGGTGAAAGATATTTTTAGTTCATAATGCAGGGCTGTCAATGAGGGAATCAATGATTTTAAAAAGAAAAATGACGTTAGATTCCAATATTCTATCTGACAGCTTTATTAAGTTTAGATTATTCATTTTAGGTACAGTTATTGTTTATATTTTCAATAGGAGTATTAAGTTTATAATTTATAGATAAAGTACTAAACTTGAGATCTTCTTCATTGCAAATTGTAATAATCACACAACAACCGTTTATACATAATATTATCCACAGTAAAGATACATTCTCTTAGTTTTACATAATATTTTGATTTGCGGCAGGTATGTGATGTTTTACTAATACATGTACTCCGAGAGACAGTTGATTTATACGGATTTCATAAATATCACCACTTTGAACAATAATTAAAGACCTTTTGTACGTTAAGTTGTCAGCTATGTTATTGTTTCAAGCACAAACAGAAATTAGCTAGAAGTACGATCTATAAGTAAACTGATGTTGTCATTTTACACAAGACCTTTCGACTCCTACTTCCCAGACAGGTTGATTTTCTAAGAAAAAATACGATTGTCGAATTTTTTTAATCGATATCATCCTAAGAATGAAAAAATGGCTATATGGGACGTTTTACAATGTGAGAGAGTCAACTGTCGCCCGTTAGGGTTTAATATCCTTAACGGACATTAAGGGGGTATTTCATCCAGTGGCGTACCGTGGGTATCAGCCGCCCGGGCCAAAGGAAAATTTTGCCGCCCCCCCCCCCTATATAGGTACTTCTTCGGGGAGGGGGGGGGGGGGGGGGGGGGGGGGGGTAGTGATCCTTTTTTTTTAAATTTTTTTTTTTTTAATATTTATTAATTAAATCTGTATGCGGTGAATTAAAACTACACTCAGAACGTGAAAACGGTTTTTCTTTGGTTCTGGCAGCACATAAATTGTCTGCAACCAGAATTTTATATTTGCACTTCGAAAAAAGTTATGTTTTCCTTCGAAATATGTCAGCAGATGAATACACAATTGGAATTTTACATTCTGAACAATAAAACTGGCTTAAATTTTATCTGTATGCGGTGAATTAAAACTACACTCAGAACATGAAAAAGGTTTTTATTTGACTCTGGCGGCACATAACTTGTCTGGAAGAATTTTATTAAGCACTTCAAATAAGTTTTTTCTTCGAAATGTGTCGTCGGATGAATTCACAACTGGAATTTTACATTCTGAACACAAAAGGGGTTTTAATTAAATCTCTAAGCGGTGAATTAAGACTACACTCGGAACATGAAAATGTTTTTTCTTTGATTCTGGCGGCACATAAATTGTCTGCTAGAATTTTATAAAGCACTTTAAATAATATAATGTTTTCCTTCGAAATGTGTCGTCAGATGAATCCACAACTGGAATTATATACATTTTGAACACAAAACTGCTTTTAATTAAATATGTATGCGGTGAATTAAAACTTCACTCAGAACATAAAAATGGTTTTTCTTTGATTCTGGCAGCACATAGATAGTGTGCATCTAGAATTTTATAACTGCAATTCGAATAAGTATGCACACACCTGTCAGCTATTTAACTTTTCTGTGATAATAAATTTAAAATATATCACCGTGATATATACGTGGAAGAAAACCGTATAAGTGTAATTTTTTGTGCGCTTTCAGCAGGGCGCACAAAGCTTCACGAATATAAAACACAAATCGACTATCAATTAGAGCTAAAATGATACTGTTGCCATTTACATTTTTATATAAAAATAATGTGTGTGTTAGAAATAAAAACATAACGTCTGTCATTAATATTTTGATTTTAACAGTATATAAAACTTAAGAAAGATGTTAAGAAACTATAAACTAGAAAAAACTTTTAAGTCCTGACGCGAGAATAGACCCCGCGACTTCCCCAATCCAAATTTTTACAAGATGATTATTGATTGTGAAATTTTGCCGCCCCCCCAAAAGTGCCGACCGGGGCGGGCCGCCCCCCCCACCCCCCCCACGGTACGCCACTGATTTCATCTCCCTCCTGATAGCTAATCCGTACGATAACGAATATTAATAAATAAACAAATAAATACTCACAACAGGTAAAAAACTTGTTTGACTCAACCTATACAGTAGCCACTATTCATAGGTTCAAGTACTGAAACTTTTAAAATAAATAAATCGTAATCGAAAAAGTTCGTTATCGTATGGGTAATCTATAAGGAGGATGGTGAAATACCCCCTTAATCCTATTAATCAAAATTGTGCTATAAAAATTACATCGACAAAATTGAAACTGATATTCGTGTAAATATAAAACAGTTTTGGAATTATACTAACTCAAACTAATAAAAATTACATCGACAAAATTGAAACTGATATTCGTGTAAATATAAAACAGTTTTGGAATTATACTAACTCTCAAAAAAATAATAACTTGGGTATTCCAACTACTATGAATTTCAATGGAAAAATTGGATGTAATGATGAAAACATTGCAAATCTATTTGCTGATTATTTTAAGTCTGTGTATGAAGAGGATATACCTAGCAACGAAATTCCAAAATTCTCATCGAATCTTAGCCTGGATATATCTGAAATACGCATAGAAATCAATGATATCAAAAACCATGTAAATTTGTTAGATGCTAGGAAAAATGCAGGACCTGATAATATTCCACCAGTGTTAATTAAAGAATGTTTAAATGGCATAACTGTTCCTCTTTTTCTAATTTTTAACCAGTCACTAGAGACAGGCAATTTCCCTGATACATGGAAACACAGTTTTCTAACACCCATTTTTAAAAAAGGGGACAAAACGGACGTAACAAATTATAGGCCAATATGTATCCAATCATCGATTCCCAAGCTTTTTGAAAAAATTGTACTCCATAAAATATCTACAAATATAAAAAAAATTATAACACCCTACCAACATGGCTTTTGTTCAAATAAATCTACACTAACCAATTTACTAATTTATGAAAACTTCATATCTAAATCTTTAGCAAACAGGTGCCAGGTTGACTCAATATATACGGACTTTAGCAAGGCCTTTGACAAGGTGTGTCACAAAATATTAATCAATAAATTGGCGACACTTGGAGTTTATGGTAGCTTATTAATTTGGTTTGTTAGTTATTTGTCCAAAAGAAGTCTTAGTGTGAAAATAAATGGCACACATTCGTACAAATTTATAGCAACAAGTGGAGTGCCGCAAGGCTCCCATTTAGGGCCCATTTTGTTCATTATATTTATAAATGATATTGTTGATATATTCACAAACATAAACGTGCTACTGTTTGCTGATGACATGAAACTATATAAAGAGATCAACCACATTAATGATTGTATTACACTTCAAACTAATTTGACATATCTTTTTGAATGGTGCTCTATCAACAAACTAGCATTAAACATAAATAAATGTCAGTTCATTCATTTTTCCAAAATAAATAATCCTATATTTTTTCAGTATTCATTAAATGATGAAAATTTAAATTGTGTTAATGAAATTATGGATCTAGGCATTATGTTCGACAGTAAACTCACCTTTGTATGTCATATTAATAATATTATCAACAAATCCCTAAAGACTCTTGGCTTTGTTTTAAGAGCTGCAAAAGATTTTAATGATTTAGGCACATTTATTATGTTATATAAAACCCTTGTCAGATGCCAACTTGAATATAACTCTACGTTATGGTCTCCCTTTTTCAATATTCATTCAGACAACATTGAAAAGATACAACGGAAGTTTCTAAGGTTCATAAACTATAAATTGCGTATTCCTATACTAAACATTGATTATAATTACCTCCTGGATAAATTTTCTCTCTTGAAACTTTCAGAAAGAAGAATAAGCACAGATTTAATACTGTTACATAAAATACTGCATTATAAAATTGACTGTCCAGAATTACTTCAATTTATCAATATCCATGTACCCAAAAAATCATGTCGACATTTATTACCCTTTTACTTCAATAACACCAGGACACTAGCTTATCAAAATTCTCCGTTTCCTAGACTTCACAGTCTCGGAAATAAATATTCTAATCTAGGTGATATATTTCATCTTAAAACCAATCAGTATAAATGTTGCATATTCTATCACTTTTATTCTTCTAGACACAAATAGATTTACATAATTTCTGCAGTTTTTTGTTTATATTGAATGTGAGACTTCTTATCATTTTTACATATGTACTTTTTATTTTATTATGTGGTTTTGTTTTTATATTGTATTACGTATTTTCTTTTCTCATTGTATTATATTTTCTTCATTGTTTTTATACTCAACTTATAAACTATATTGTAAAAGCCCATCAGGGCGTGTAATAAATAAATAAATAAATAAATTAAATATTCATTGTAAGCAAAACGATAATAAACACGATTCGTAAACTGACGAACTTTGAAATTTGAAATTCCTTATTCAGAGTGGCATTGTTCCCCAGAGAAAACTACAGCACACCACATTGATTATTTTTATAATGCGGATCCTTTACCGAATGGTTTTTTCTAGGATTATCTACATTTTAGAGCACCTTCCTAAGTGATTGAAATGTAAACAAATATATCGCATAATACTGTTCAGAGTACCTCCCTTCGGAACTGGAGTGTTAATTATAATATATTTATTTTGCAATATTGAAATAAATGCAATGTTGAAACGAATAATAATTACTCCTTGAAGTTATCTCGAGTCACCTTCAAGTCTGCATATAAGTATAAGTATATAATGAGGGTAAAGTGCAGTTGGGAAACTTTGTTTAGTAACAATTAATTACTTAGTTTAAATTAATGATGAAGGGATTTTGCCAATACATATATTTGATTTACATAAATACTAGCAAGGGGGCATCCATTAATTACGTAAGCACAAACGGGGGAGGGGGGGGGGGGGGGGGGAGGTCCAGCAAAATCTCACGTTACTTGAAAAAAATATAATGTGACCAATCTAAAATATTAAAATAATGGCTAAGCAACCTTATATCGATATTTTTAAGTGGTTTTATTTATCTATTATAAGAAATGTGCAGAGTTTTCTAGGCTTTATTCTGCTTTGAGTGGGAAAAAGAGATGGAGGCGGTTTTTCGAACTTTGTTTAAACTTATTTAAACAGTGACCTCCTCTTATTTTGAAAGTCAATCGTAAAAAATTTCGTCATATCAGTCTCGGAATAAAACTGTAGAATTGTATAAACAACAAACGCACTGAAACTCTACATATGTATTAGTAGCTAAAGTTCACAGCGTTGCCCGAGATTCACATGCGTACACAATATACACATTCTAAATCAATTAACGACAATGACCTTTCTGTTGTGGTGAAGTGTGCAAAATTTCATCAATATAGAAACTGAAGTGTAGATTTGAATGGCCAATGGATTTGAATGGCCAATGGATGTTCTTCTTTATGTAAATAGGTTTAGAAAATGTTCAAGATTAGCCATTGTTTCATACTTGTCATAAATTTATAAGTATTTTCCTATCTTGTCATGAATTATCATATTATGTAACTTTGTAATTGTTCAGTAAGACTAATATCATTATAATGCAATAATAACGTTATTAAAAAAAGTTACTACAATGATAAATGCAATTTTATTGCAGTAATAAAATAAAAAAATAAAATAAATCAAACAAATACAAAATGGTGCTTTTCTTTACTTTTTGTTCAATTAATTACTGTTCTCATTTACAAATAAATGACTTGTGATAAACACGCGAAGGTATGGGCAAACCCATCACCCCAGAATAATACAGAATTAGTACCCATTTAAAGCTTAAAGTATTAAAAATAATTACCTGCCTTTTTGTTACTGTCGTATCAACTTATATATGTTCACAAGAGTTGTTTTTCCTTACATGTCAGACACAAGATCAACATTCAAACAAAACAGAAAAAACAATGAAGTAAAAAGCGATAAAAGATTACATGTTTACATTTCAAACAAAAAAAACGCTAGTCGGTAAACTACAAAAGTACGTCAAAGTGCAAATCAATATAGATATATACCATAGAATAAATAATAATATATTACTAGAAGTGCCTTCCATACAAATTTAAATGAAAAGAAAAAAAAAGATTTTTTTATAATTATGTTTTTCATGGAATGATCCACGTTTTATGAAATCAATAAAATTTTATTTTCCAGGATTTAACTAAATCATATTATGTTTCACCAACTATCAAACGTTTTTGGAATCCTGTAAAAAGACTTGGAGTGTTTTCGTTGATGGTAATAATTAGGTATTACATTACAGAACCTACTTTTTGGGACATTGTTATATATTTTTTTATCAATATTGATCAAAATACAAAATTAAAATCACAAAACAACGACATAATAAAGAAATCAATTTGCCGCCATTGAAAGAAATGTCATCTTCAATTTGCTACATTAGCGCCTCTAGCGACCGGAGTTGTTGACCCTGCCATAATGTTACATAGGGTATTTGCTCAACTCACCTGAAATAGTAGATCTCTAGCGCATTTGAATTACGAAAATATAGTTTTTTGTGGAAATATAGGCCCAAATTGGGCAAGTCCACACGACAAAGAAAATGTATTTTAGACCTCCCCACACTTAGGTTACAGATAGTCCAAGAAAATTAATTGTGTTTTGATATTCGAAAATTTTTCATAAATTTGAAGGAATATTGAGCTGAATATTTACACAAGGACACTTCCAAAACACACTTAAATTTGATGCCGCCAAATTATGTGAGACTAGTCCGGTAGATCCGACGATGTGACACATCGTCGGATCTACCGGATCTGCCCTGATGATGGACACTGCAACGCTGTCCGAAACGTCGGCTATAGTAGGAGGTAGCGCAACACGGCATAACACCCCAAAAACTAACAACGAAAATAAATTTTAGTATTTTAGGTATTCCTGCGCAAAGGATTAATACATACATTATGTGCCTTTTAAAAAAAAAGTGAAAAAAATCGTAGATCGCAGGAAAAAATATTTTGTCAATTATAGGTAATATTCCCTGCCTAATGGAAAAATGACAAAAAAGAAAGAAAAAGGGATTTCAATGGATTGAATGCCCATAAGACAGAAAATGGCGTCGAGAGTTTAATTATATTTTAGACATTTCCCATGAGATTTTTGCAGTATTTTAAACGAGTCGTGTTTTATTAAATTTTTTTACAATTTTCGCTTAAATATTATCGTTTTTGATATAAGCGTGCTCCCTCTAACATTCGTATGTACGTATCTTTCCTTCTTCTACTTTTTGAGCGGGTACTACCGGGCCGTAAGAAAGAAATTCGGTATTTAAACAAAATTGTGCTTTTTTCTGGTACGCGGACACCCGCACGATCCTTTTCCATCAGTTTATTTATTCAGCGATTCAATATATACTCGTACCTATGTGCGTTTTGGTGAAATATCTATGTAGATTAGAATAAGTTGAGTCGATGAAGCTTTTTAGTTTTTCTATTTCCGATGCTAACAAGTTAGTAGGGTATCTAAATATTTGTTTGCGTGTCAAAGTAACAACGAATAACCAAAGGGTGCGTAGTTCGAAGGGTGTTGAAGCAGGGCGCTAATGTGATTTAAGTACAGAGATAGTGGATACAATATTAATGAGACTTGTCACGTTTTGAACTATCTACGTTTTTTGTAAAAAGGTTGTAGGGGTTAATAAACCCTGGTAGGCCGGTTAAAGGGTGGTAAGGGTGAATAAATCAAGCTTAGTGTCCTATATCCTGTGACCTACATAATATTGTTTTATATTGGGGTGGACGAAGAACCACGTACCTAAGACCTCTATTTAATCAAATTAATTCGAAGGGAAAACTATCACAGCTCCCCGTACACCACACCGTGTTTCGGGATGGTACCTACCGCTACTAAAGAGGGTGGTTATCCACGAAAACTTATGGTTATTTTTCTTCGTAATGTGCTAATAAAAAAAGTTAAGACATATTTTCGGTAAATTAAGTGTTGTGTAACAAATCCCTTGTGGTAAACGTTAAGCCGACCTCTACAGACCGCCATCAGCTCGCTAAGTGTGAAATATAATGCTGCATATAAATAGGTTGGTATTACCGCGAGCCGAGCTACGAATTATGGAAAAATAACGAAGCAACCGCAAACGGCGCGAAACACTGCATGCGTACTTCGTCCCTTTCCCATAATTCGTGCCTCGGCTCGCGGTAATTTCTACCCGTTTATACCCAGCATTATGTGTGACCGACCGTAACCTATTGACTATGCACATAGCTTCACATGCGAATGGGCGAGTCTTTTGCAAGTACATATTGTAAAGATACAAGCACAATGCAAGTTGTCGATAACTTTCAAATAATTTATTTATTTATTTTTGTTTAGTTAATAAAATACTTTCCTATGTGTGGTAGGTAAGTACTTCTCGATAGAATGTACATACCTACATCCTTTACATTTTATTTTATTTTTTTATTATTTTTTTGTGTTTAATTGAAGGTATTTATTTATTAACCAATACCTACATATAATAAACAATTAAATATATATAATACTAGCTGGGTTACCCGGCTTCGCTCAGGACAAAATTCGAGAGTGTTCTGGAATGTTCCTCAATGATGTTCCCGATTCCCCCGAAAATTTCACAACATACTCCGCCACATCTTCCAGAATTTTCTAGAGCTCTGCGGAACCTTACAGAACTTTCCGGAAGACTATTCTAGAAATTTCAAGAGGGCGAAACTTCCACCCCTTATATCTTCAAAAGCACGCCCTTTAGGTAAAAACGGGTACCCTTATTCCCTAGTGGGAATAGAGATCTACCTCACCATATAACTCCCTTGATCGTACCGGGACTCGTTTCTGAGTTTTTGCGGTCCGCATGTTTTTTTGGACTTTCTTTTGTAATATATTGCTGTTTCCCGGCATGCGTTGCAATACCATATTCAAATAAATAAAATGTTACTCCTTGCATTTCCTTTCCCGTGCGTTCCCCTCCAGCGTTCCACTTCCACCTTCACCGCCACCGCTCTCCCGCTCCCCCGTCCAGCCAACCCCCCTGGCACTTAATTTCTTGACTTCTCCCGCCCGGCCCGTAGCCGAAACTTTTTTCTAATACTAACATTTTTAAACTCGTGATATCTTTCTAATTAAATATCCGAATTGAAAAATTCAAAAAGTTAAATAATTTTATTGAAGCTGTCTTGAATATGAAGTAATTTATTTTGATAAGGATTAAAACCAAGATACAAATAAAGAGCCTTTTCAAGCGGCGACATTTTATTAAAAATTTTAAAATAAAAGAATACTTATTGTGGCATAACCATAATAGTTAGATATATGCTGTCTCGACCTTTTTTGTAAATAATGATTTGTTCTATAAAGTCGTAGTACATTATTTTATTCTATCATCAATAGTTTTCGCAGCGCACGCGATTTAAAGAATATTTTAGGTAACTTTTTTACACCCTGGGTTACATTATTGAAGTTTTAGTAAAGATGCCTATTTTTTTAAAAAATATAATATAGCTTATGTAACCTAGGGATAGTGTAGCATCTCAACAGCGAAAGAATTTTTCAAATCGGTTCAGTAGTTTCAGAGCCTATTCGATGCAAACAAACAAATATTACCTCTTTATATAGTGCAGTAGATTAGTGGTAACAATACCTCTAGTTTATCATCTAGGAAATCCTGTGTTGAGACAGACTAGTTTACAAATATTTTATAAATATTAAATAAAGTACATTTTTCAATAAAGTAAAAATATTTGACAAAAAATTTCAGGTTGGTAGGTAGTGGTAATAATAATGCGATAAGAGGATTATATTTGGGTGAGGTGACTAATTATTGCATGACCTTTTTCGATGATCCATTGTTTGATCAGAATTTTTGTTTTGTTTTGTCAGATAGGTTATTGTATATTTTAGACGCAACGCATTTGAAATTTCTTTGACCAAATGTTATGTTTGTCTTAGGTGTTTGTATGAGTTATTTGGTTTTGTGCCGCGTGTTAACAATATTTTGGGTATTTTCATAAAATGTATGTTATGTGTTTTATTTTTAAACAGATGAGTTAAGATTGTTTTTGTGTAAATTTGTCGAATATCTAATACATGGAATTTGTTGAATATATCTACAGTAGGTACTTGTTGTTATGGGAACTTTAAGAATAACTTTCATAATTTATTTTTGTGCCTTCGATAATGAATCTATAGCTTATAGTGTTGCACCTCCCCATGCGGTTATTCCATATTCAATGATTGATTGACAAAGAGAGTAATAAATAATAATCTTCACTGTCTATATTAGGTACACTCACGTTAAAAAAAACTCATGGGCTTAGGCACGGTGGGACAAGGTGGGGGTTTTTCATGACCTCTGGGATTGTCGACCGAGTCGCGTTTTCAAATTTATAACACTTCATATGATGGTTTTCCTTCATCCGTTCACATTGTTTGTATTGTAGAAGCCTACTTTTTTTCAGTACCTACTCTAGATTTTTTTTATTTGCCCCACCCTAAATCAAAACCTGGCTACGCCCATGGGTACATTAATTAATAAACTAAGGGGAAATTTCATCATTCATAGCTTTATTTTTTTTATAAAGTTAAAGTTCACTATTCGGTAGTGGTTAGGTTAGCCGAGTTTTCTAGCTATTGCGAGTATTTCTTTGTTTATTTATATTAATGTGCATTGTCTTATGGATTAGGATGGAGAAATTCTTTACCTTGGGTACGATAATAATATCGCGCCTTGACTGAATTTTGGAAAATTTCTTCGAATATTTCAAACTTGGAGCTCACGATGGAAATAAACGTTTTCAAACATGAAACTAGTTATTTTAAGAAAATAAGTACTAAGTGTCTAATTTCATAACGCCCTTTGTGTTGTAGGTAGTTGCAGACTAAATGCTGTAGAAATGAGATCTCTGAGGCGTACGTGTGAAAACCATGTAAGATCGTGTGAGAAACGTGGAGATCCGCAAAGAATGCAAGACTGATGTAAGCGTAATGAGTAAGATTAAGAACGGGACGCTCAGATGGTTTGGGCATAAAGAGCGAATGAACGAGGAAAGGAGTGTAAGGGGAATATATGTCGCAAATGTGAATGGTAGAAAAAGTCGTGAATGCCCGAGGAAGACATGGCACGACCAAATGAATAATAGAAGAGCATGTATGAAACGATGTATGAATGTGAACGAGGCAAGGAGTGTGTGCCAAGATCGAGTTGTTTGGCGGTCCGTCCTCTCTGCCTACCTCTGCGGAGAAACGGCGTGATGGTTAGTTAGTTAGTTATAGAACTTATCGATTCCAACCATCGACATAACTACATAGTGCAATTTAACTACAAGTATGATTTGTGTGATATTTTCTTTCTATTTGATCATTAATATATTTTATTATAAACATTAAAGAAGTACAGGAACTAGATCTGTTTCGCTAAGTTGCATCCTTTATAATTATAGCTCATAACAATTATATGTATTATTGACTTGTCCATCTTAGATTCATGCTCGTTAAAATCGCAAAAGTAGTTTGAATAAGTAATCAAACATTTTAATGCGACACACCCACATAATAGAATTAACGTAGACAATATATTTCTTCAATAGTTGCAAATTTACTTCGAGGCGTCATTTTAATTAAATGAAAACAAATCACTTTGTACACGCCACTTATTTAATAAAAATATATTTAACTTGTTTCAAAACCAATGCGGTTTCTTCGCCAGGATATAATGAAAATTTACAAAAATAACAAAAGACAAAACAAGTACCTACAGACAAATAAGTACCCATAATACAGATAATTAATGGACAATAATTCTACATGCGATAATTACAACAAGAGAATTTTTAGCACCGGATAAATATATGCTAAAAATACATACCTATTATCGCGTGATCTAATAAAAGCGAGATTAACTCTACTAAAGAATGCTTTAAATAGGTAGGTTATACTGGTTATATTTGGCCGATGACTAGGTTTGTTTTGAACTCCTCCGCAAGCATCTAGGTATAGTCAAAACAGGTTTTTTTTAATTTGACTTCTTTACAATGAGTGGAAGAAAAAAAGATATGCAGACATATATCCTTAACCTCTAACGCAGTGCTTCTCAATGGAGGCCAATAATGAGATTACATCGATGGCTTTAAAATCTAATAAATATACAGAGATTAGGTATCTATCTGTGTTATGGAGGACAAGTTTCAACTATAAAAATAATCAACGATTGAAACAGCTTTCAAGTATAGAATTAAAACATTACAGTTTTTTTTCTGTGCAGCTTTTATGTAGATGTACTAAAAAACGATGCATTTTCCTACCCATTTCAACATTTTACCAACACCGATTTAGGGAAACACCTACCTAATAGGTTCTGTTTTAAAACATGGCATCTCTAAATATTAAACTTTTCGAAGTAAATAAGCACACATAATTCGACTAAATAGGTAATACAGAGTAGAAATGTCTTACATTTAGAATTGAATGGAACCGATGTCTAAGTACTTCTGGATACTGATCCCCAGATTTCTAC
This sequence comes from Limnephilus lunatus, assembly GCA_917563855.2. Taxonomy (NCBI): domain Eukaryota; kingdom Metazoa; phylum Arthropoda; class Insecta; order Trichoptera; family Limnephilidae; genus Limnephilus; species Limnephilus lunatus. The sequence goes on along the minus strand of OU830597.1, from coordinate 61,892,204 downwards.
CCATACTTCACACCCTTTTCAGATTGTTATAAACTAAACTAATACCGATATAAACTAAGCCAGTTTCCACGTAATGAAGTAATGGTTTGTGGAAGTTATTATTGGGGATAATCGAATTAAAAAAGATTCATACTTGGGATCCAACTCCAAGGTTCGTCGAAAATGCGTTTAACAAGGTAAGCTCATGCGGGCCTTTTCCGATAAAAAAAATTGGCGGGCCGCTTTCGAAATTTCTACCTATTTCTTCTTTAATTCGTCACGTAGCTTTAAGTAAAACATTGCCACTTGTATTGCTATTAATTCATATCTCCCAGCGGAACATGGACTGCAAGCTACGTCACGATTTTTTTGCCAATCATAGCTCTACCCTCTCGATGAGCTGAACTTGTTAAACGCATTTTCTACGAACCTTGCTTTTTAATTCGTTTGAAATCTATTTTATTTGTACTGAATGCCCTCATTATCGAGTTATGAGTTGTGAACCGTGAACTGTGAACTCTGGACTGAGAGGCAGGGACTTATCCGATTGACTGCAGCGGTCGTCACGTGCATAATTACATATTCATAACGCTGTTTGTTAGTAGTAAACAATTGTATTAACTTTTTTGTAGAAAATAATTCTTTAAAATCTTATTTTTTTTAATAAGCATCAAAGCAGCTTTTTTTCTGTAACTAAAGTGGGAAAACCTGTAGTATTAAGCTGTTATAATTTTTGAATCATTATTTGGAGAACCAACACCTCTGCCATAGGCCACCCCAAGTAGTTCGCTACGTTTGGTGACTTAGCAGGGGTGCCCGGGTTCATAGAGTAAGGTTTATCCAGGTCTTGGCGGCCGATGCGTCTGCCCACCTGTTGCGTGGTGGGCAGGACCGAGAGAGACTGATCAAGGGAGATCTTTTATCCTCCAGCCAGAATCTCTCGACCCATCGCCTTGCACCGCAGTTGGGTGGATGAATTCACACGTCCGTCACTCATGGACACCCCCAGATTCCTCTCCAACTCTCATACCCTCAAACCCATTTCCTTACCAGAACTTCCTCTCCTTCCTTTTCTTAAAAAATCCTCCACACAACAAGATGACGTGGGTCCCGAGGGAAATTATTTTGCTCAGGGTCTCATGTGTGGAGCTAATATAAAAAAAATAATATCCGTAACAAATGAGGTAAAAAATGCAATCTTGATTATTTTTTCTTTGAATTTTTCATGTTAAACGAATTCATCCGCTTTATTGACCGACAAAGCCTATAGGCACACAATACCTACTATATCTGTTATAATTTAGATATTAGAGTAGGTACTGCGATAAGATCATCGTGCTTAATCGTAGGTGATTGAATAGTGGTGCATCATCGATGACGATACACGAATGTCGATTCATCCGCAAATTCTTAATTCTCTACACGTTGTTTGTTCGAGGTTCAAATGAACTATTTACTTGAAGAACAAAACACAATTTATATTATTGGTCGTGACGTTATTTTTCCAGGCCTTGAATTTAAATATCTGAGATGCATCAACATCTAAAGGTCCAGTAGTTTCGCCAGACATTCATATATGACAAAGTCATCAAATGGCTACTCAGCGCCATTTTGTTTTTTTACATTTGAAAGGTTTTTCGCTAAACGCCAATTCTAAGTGTGATTCAGTTTTCTATCAAATTGTAATGAGCTGACAAAGATATTTGTCCTTTTATCCTGATCACAATTTGTTGAAAAGCTGAAACGAACTGAGAATCGTCATTTAAAGGGGATCTTTCAACTGACAAAAAATAAAATGGCTCTGAATGGCTATTTGATGACAATGTTAAATTTGAATAATATGTTAAACAACCCGTCCTTACCGTGATGCGGGTCTAGGTAAATTTGACCGAATTGCAATTTTACGAAATCAACTTTTCGAATTTCGAATTCAATTCAAATGCAATTTTTCGAACATCAATTGACTGAAACACTAGTTTTTCGAATTGATGTAAGTATGTATGCAGTACGTACAAGAGTATTTTATTATAGGATCGACAATATCAACTAACCTAACCTAACCGAACAGTATCTCGTTAGTCATAAGCAAGTGAAATATATATTTTAAAAGTTGGCTAACAAATTCGAAAAATATGTCTTTCGGCCGATTGGTGTAAATATAAACTGTAATAATAAACCGAAATTCGAACAATTGATTTCGCAAAATTAAATTCGAAAAACATGTCTGCTCCCCTGTGATGCCCAGACTTTGACAGCGCCTCTAGCGGGAAATCTATAAATTAATAATTAATTAATATTTTAATTTCGATTTCAAACGTTAAATCAAAAAAAATGATTCATGTATGGCTAAGGATAAGAATTTGAGTAAATAACTAAATATCCAAAAAATCAGAAAATTCCGGGCACGGTTTCACCGTTGACAGCCGTACCCATATATATTTTATATTATTTATTTACATTTTACAGTATGATTTAATAATGCTGGCTTCACTGGGTGGCTTTCCCGTGTTGAGGCCCATATTGATGGAATAAATGAGAAATCGAAACACGCTGGGAATAGCAGAGGTATTTTCTATGAATCGATACACACAATTTAAAAAATGGCTTGCAGAATAGTGGTGATTTGTTTATCCAAAAGTAAGCCACGAGAAAAGTTTGAGAACCGGTACGTGCTCAATGTTACAAGATTAAAATAAATATTGTATTAATAAAGATTAAATTAAAACGAATATTTTATGTATGTACTCGTATAGCTTGTTATGCAAACATAGCCTTATGTAAACACCGATTATTAAGTGTATAGAAAACATTATTCATTGTTTTCTATACATAATTTAAATAATCCATACATAATAATATTACAATTTTACAATCTAATAACAATACAATTATATTTTTATATTATATTCACATAGCAATGCAATTATTATTTTAATAGTAGTATGTTCTTGCTGTAGATTGACAGTATGATATTAATATCAAATAGTTTCTAAAATGGATGATACTCTCAGTAGCGCCATATAAAGAATAACTTTCAATGACTATCTTTCCTCTTCCCCATATCATTTCCATTTCCAGTTCTTCCAGCTCCTCAACATTCCCCAATTTGAGGATGCCACAGTCCTCCTGACTTCAGACAGAAGATACTCTGTTGCGGTATCACAGCAAAAAAATCTGCCACACGATTCATTTTGCGGATAAGGAATCGATTCAATGCGTAATTGCCTGTCAAATTTGTGTGATTGTGGTAGAAAAAGCAATTGCAAGCCATATACAATCACATAAATTTTTGTGATTATATATGGCTTGCAATTTGCTTGTGTCGCTCTCCACAGAGAGAAAAAAACTGCTAATTTTCAACGCCTGGGGTCTCAAAAGTTGCGTATGATCTGTAGCTATTCGAAAACGTAAAAATAAATTAAATTGGTGTTCACTATTGGATCTTTAAAATGGCCGGAAGTTTTGAAAATAATAAAAAAAATGATTTCGTGATTTGGGAAAACAATAAAAGAAAAGGTCCATATTCTATGTTATGTAACAAACTTAATTTTTATTTCATAACTGCAGTACAAAGAATGCAAAAAAAAAATTATATAAATATAAAAAATAACACATTTTTTTGATAAAAAAAGAATTCTTGTAATCATTGACACACCCTATTACGTATGGAATCGATTCCTTATCTACAAAAGATACAGAATCGCTCTTCTGGTTGTTTATAATAAAATGTCACAATCGATAGTGTCCGTAAACTAGGCCGTTATAACCGAATGTTGTAATACACAATATTAAAAAAAAAAGATTTTTTCTTATACTTCTCTTCCGTGCGTGAGATAATCATTTATAGTTACACAACTGTATTAAAAAAAGGGCAAATATATAGAAAAGTGGGACACGGTTACTAGTGTTAGTACGCAATTAAAAAAAACACAGAGTATAAGTTAAGATAATAATGAGACGTACTGTATTTCAGCTCCCGGATATGGAAAATAATGCATTTTAATATTTAGTTATTCCTTTAAAAATAAAATCGATAGATCATTTGTCGGTCATTGTTATTGATGTAAAAGTTGTATGATTTTACTTTTTCTTCTCTTAACCTAAAATGTTAATCTATGAACCAAAAATTGGTTCTTAGTTTGGGTTTATTTAAAAACAAATCTAGCATAAAAAACTGTTTAAAAATTAAATATTATGACATAACATGGCCTAAAGAAAATACGTCAAATTGTCCGTTTTTGAAATGAACTAGGTATTAAAATGAATTATTTTCCATTTTCGGTTAGTGAAATAATTGTTTCTCTTTGTTATCTAACTGGTGCTAATTATTTTTTTTAAATGTGTCCATTAACAGTGTCACATTTTTCGGCACACGGGGTGTTAATGTTAGCACTTGACTTACTTTAAAAAGCGATTCCTGTTTGTAGTAAAAATATAAATAGATATTTAAAAATATTTTTTTTTTCTCCACGTGTCACTATTGGTAATTCCGAGCCGAGCAACCGCCCAACCCCTCATCCCGACTCTAACCGTCCAATACCTACAGATATTTTTTACATTTTAAGTGAAAAAAAAAACATAAAAAATGTCATCAGAGACAAAAATTTCATTTTAAATATCTTACTCCAAATAATGTCAGAAACTACTAATTTAAGCAAGTCAAGTACGTCCCTTAAAACCATGTATTCATCCCTTATCACCAAAAAGATCTTAAAAGAAAAACGTTTTTAATATTTAATTAAATTTTGCAATTTAACTTCTAGTTATAAATTTTTCACAAGGTTTTAAATATATTAGTGAACTTAATAGCTCATATATTTTAAGTTTTTTTGTGTATCAGAATCGTCGTCGCTGTTATTTTTCTTTATTTTGATCGCTTTATACTATAGACGCAATAAACAGAGCCGTTATGGCACGCTGAAGACATATACCAGGTACATCAATTTTATTGGAAACAACACGTAGTTGAGCAGCTGTTTTCAGAAATTCTTTTAAAATTGTTTTTCCATAATATTAGTAATTAATAAGCAAAAATTATATAAATTGATTGATTTATTTGAGAAATGTTACAATTGATTTGCTTTGTAGAAAAACGTTGTAGCAGATGCGTTTGAAAAGCAATTCAATAACTTAGGATAAATATGGATAGAAGATTTTTTCCGAAACACTATAAATATGAAAAATACCGTTGTAAGTTGTAAGTAGAGGCGTTATTTCTGTTTTAAGACATCTACGGTACATTATGATACAAATGACAAACCTATTATTTACCATTTTTCATTAAAAAACAAGAAACACCTAAAGAAATAAACATAATAATCCACTCTGTGACAAATACAGAAAACCACAAATGCAATATATTATGTACAAACATAGAAAGCAAGACCGATATTAAGTACCTGGGCATAACAATAGACCAGCGTTTAAAATGGTCCCCACAAATAAATATTCTGAACAACAGAATAAGGAAACTAACATATATATTTAGATGTTTAAGAGATATTTTAAACAAAAAATTACTTAGAACCACATACTTCGCTTTCTGTCAATCAATTATACAATAGGGCATTATAGGATGGGGCGGTACACATACAAATCAAACACAAACAATTTACATATCACAAAAACTAATAATAAAAACAATTTAAAAAAAAACCCTACTCATATTCGTCAGAACTTTTATTCCAACAATTTAAATTCAGAAAATTAAGTGCAATATATTTTTATCATGCAACATTACAAATTTATAAAGATAATATTCAAAATAAAGTTGCACCATTTAAAAACAACAGAAATCTTAGACAAACATCAATTCTTCCTACTCCAAAATGTAAAAAAACACTAGGACAGTTAAGTCATAAATATCTTGGAATAAAATTTTTTAATTCAATTCCTGAAAAAATCAGAAACATGAACAGTAATATCAAAAAATTTAAAAATCACCTTAAAAATTATACCAAAAATTTGAACTGAATATAAAAAATAAAACAATTAAACCAATATAATAACACCCCCATACACACAAGCCCTGCTTTTTTATGGGGATAAATCAAATACGTACACATATTATGTATTTAATTATTATATTGAATTTATGGTAATTTATGTATCTTTCTCTGAAAAAAAAAAATAAAAAAATATGTATATAAAATTAAATTATGACAAGGTTAGGAGTTATAGTGATATTAGCATTAGGAGATCTGATGTACATAAGCATTATTTTTTTAGCATCGATTATTTAACCTGTATCATGTGACCATTTTTGAAGAGTGACAAAGTTAATTTACAGTAAAGTACTAGCCATTAATAAATCCTTATGTGAACTAACTAACGTCTAACTCTAACTAAGTGTCGTCAGCATAAACATAATGTTTTACGTGAGAGAAAATCAATTGCAGTAACATACATAATATTCAAGGTAGGAGGACGGAAGACCTAGTGTGGAGTTAATGGAGCCTTGTGGTACGCTTGCAAAAATGTTATTATTTTGCTATAAAAATCTAAAATTTTTGCATAAATCTTTCTATTTTCAAAGTATTTAACAAATAATTTACAGTTTAGAACATATGTACATATATTATAGTCATATTACATTTAGAATATCTCATTAGAATATCAGTAGGTAATTTCGCCTGAGATGAGAACGGCTCTTTATCTTAACTAATGATTACGAGTAATACTAATAAAAATGAAGAAAGTGTGTTGACATATAAAGATAAAGTTTGAAATCAAGAAATGTAAAATCAAGAATTGTAATTAAATGATTAAGTCAATAAAAGTTTAACACAAAATTAAGATTTAGTAGTTTTAACATAATTTACAACTCAGAATTTTTTTTAAACGAACTGAATTTAACAGAATTAATAAAAATTGAAATTTCAAAAACAACTGTAATTGTAATTGGCATTTTACGAAAATTTTAAAAATATCTCCATTTTATGAAACATTTTATTAGTCATTTAGTATTTAACACATTAATAAAAAAATAATTATTAATTTCAGACAAAAAATATGTAAGTATAAAAATTCAAGAAAAAAAATAGTTCCTTAGTAGGTACAAGGCAAAAAACAAACATTGTTACTAAACACGACAAATGTAATAATTTGTTCACGCGTGGCTGCCACGGCCGTTCTGAGAGGCATTGTTTTTGTTTACGTTCGAAGCCTCATTTTACTACGCCTTTTGTGGTTACGCCCAAACAGGCTGCTCTTAAAATTATAAATTCGCCATATTATTACGAAATCTTCACTGTAATAAAATGATTGTCTTATTTCTTTGATTAGCGGTATAATAAAGGTGTGCCCAACAAATAAACAAACAGAAAAAACGAATATTTAAAGAAACTTTCAATTTATTTTGATTATTTGTTTGTTATCCGAATGTAGATTATATGTGGTTTTTTGTTTACGAAACACACTGACGCGTTTTTCGTCCAAAAATGTATCTAATATGAAGGTACATTTATTTTAAACATACGTTGATGATTTAATACAAAACTAACAACACATATTTTTTAAAAATAAAACAAAACTTTATTTTTAAGTTCAGAATATTCCGAAAATTAAAACAAAACGTTCGAAAACACGACGTTTTCAAATCTAAAATCGGAGTTCTTTTGTTTTCGATTCGAACGAAAATTTGAAAGTGCAATACAAAGCGTATTCGCTTACCTGTGGGCGCGAAAGCGACGAGGAGGGCTGAGGTGAACAGAAGTACGGAGGAGACCATGATGGCGTGACGCACAACGTTAGCACTCAAACAGCGACGGGAGAGAACTAAGAACTAAAACTAACCGACTGTCCAACTCAAAACTCGACTAACCGAATCTGGCTTCGTGTTACTTCGCAACTTGTGGTCGTTTGGTCTTCTGGTCGAGTTGCCTGCGGGCGGTGTCGGGCGGTTTGGTCTGAGCGGGACAGACTTCGACTCCGCCCGCGCCCGTTCTACTGCTCTGATGCTCACGGGATGCGCAACGCAGTAACGAACGCTTCTTGATTATCTCGAGAAAAATCACGGGATAATCTGAATTCTTGTCTAATTAATTTCAATTTGGAAATGACAATTTAAAAAATGTCCGTTATAATATTAAATTACAGGGAGGTAGGAATTTTATAGCTTGTTCTATTCTTCACACAATCAGTACAAATTTTGAAAATGATAACTAAATTTAAAGCAAATCCGAGTTTCAGAGTTCATTGAACCAGAGTTACGTAGGAAAAACGGACAACCGAAATTAGTAGTTTTTATATTTTGATAATATTATACTACTTAACCTATTATACTCGTCTGTATCCTATAAAGATTATAAAGGGTGTAACAGCATATACATATATATTAACTAGCATTAGATTTCTGAGCATATTTGGAGTAAAAAATTAAGGTGTATTTTTCAATTTTTTTTTGCTGTTCCTTAGGATTGAACCTTATTACTTTAACAAACGGAGTTGTCACTTGGCTTAAAAAATAATTAATTACTTTGTTGATGACTTAACTTGTCTTATACAGGGCAGTATTTAGGCATAGGTAACCGAGGTAGGTGCCTAGGGCGGCAAATTTTAGGATGCTTTAAAATTTGCATAACTTTTTCAATCTGCAATGTCTGGGTCGGACGCAATTTTTTAATCGATATGTATGTACTGCATGGTGAGGGTGGGCAAGTTACTTGGTTAGTTACGTGTTGAGTAATCAGTCGCAACGTGTGACAGGTGTTTTTAGTTTTGTTTGTAATTAAAAAATGAAAGAAAACACACAAAAAATGTCACGGTGAGACCAAAATTCCATCAACATTTTTTGTTCCGAATAAGCTCAGAAATAGGGAAGAGTAGATAATTCATATCCGATACATCCTATATACAGAGTGTCCGGGGGTTACAAATTTCGGGAGGTGATTCTACATTTAATTTTTTTTTCTTTGTAATATAAAGAATATGAGTTACATTTAATAATAATAATTGGACAATTTGTAGAGCGCCGTTTTTGTGAAAAATCACCTCAAGGGTGAATTTATACATATATATTTTACAAAATATTATAATTAACGTCCATCATTAGTCATGGTATGAGAAATTCTTGTGCCTGATAAGGGAGCCACGATTTTTACTTAGGTTGTATGTTATAATATGTTTTGTATAAAATATTTACTTTCTATTTCGATATTGACAGAACTATTTCGGAACTAAAAGGAGGTTCTGCCCCCGGCTTTGATAACTTTGATGCTAAGACAATAAAAGCGATGAAAACATACTTAGTTCTCCCCATAACACATATAATAAACCTTAGTCTAGCAAATGGCGAATTTCCCAATAATTATAAAAGAGCAATTATAACTCCCATTTATAAAACAGACTGTCGTAAAGATCCACAAAATTACCGCCCAATTTCTCTTCGATCAAATATATCAAAAATATATGAGAAAATTGTAAAAAAACAAATTTGGACATTCTTAGAAAAAAATAAAATAATTAATGATAACCAATTCGGCTCCAAAAAAATACAAGTACTCATGATGCGATAGCAAAAATAACCAACTATTTATACACGGCCCTAGATTCCGATAAAAAATGTATCGGAATATTTATAGACCTGAAAAAAGCTTTCGACAGCATAATACATAAAAAATTAATAAATAAATTAAAATCGATAGGAATTAATGGGAAAGTATTAGCATGGATAACTAGTTATTTACACAAAAGACCTCAACAAGTGAAATTACTTAATCAAATCAGCGATTCAAAATATAGCGAATTTTCGATACCCCAAGGTACAGTTTTGGGACCGTTGTTATTTATTATATATATTTATTCCATATTTCCAAATTTGGAGACATTGTATCCTACGCTGATGACACAGTCCTACTACTAAAAGCAAACACCTGGTCTGAATTAAATAAAATGGCAAATACAGATATCAATGCACTAAAATTATGGTTTGATAAAAACCTGTTGACTTTAAATTCTAAAAAAACCTATTATTTACCATTTTTCATTAAAAAACAAGAAACACCTAAAGAAATAAACATAATAATCCACTCTGTGACAAATACAGAAAACCACAAATGCAATATATTATGTACAAACATAGAAAGCAAGACCGATATTAAGTACCTGGGCATAACAATAGACCAGCGTTTAAAATGGTCCCCACACATAAATATTCTGAACAACAGAATAAGGAAACTAACAAATATATTTATGTGTTTAAGAGATATTTTAAACGAAAAATGACTTAGAACCACATACTTCGCTTTCTGTCAATCAATTATACAATACGGCATTATAGGATGGGGCGGTACACATACAAATCAAACACAAACAATTTACATATCACAAAAACTAATAATAAAAACAATTAAAAAAAAACCCTACTCATATTCGTCAGACCTTTTATTCCAACAATTTAAAGTCAGAAAATTAAATGCAATATATTTTTATCACGCAACATTACAAATTTATAAAGATAATATTCAAAATAAAGTTGCACCATTTAAAAACAACAGAAATCTTAGACAAACATCAATACTTCCTACTCCAAAATGTAAAAAAACACTAGGACAGTTAAGTCATAAATATCTCGGAGTGAAATTTTTTAATTCACTTCCTGAAAAAATCAGAAACATGAACAGTAATATCAAAAAATTTAAAACTCACCTTAAAAATTATACCGAAAATTTGAACTGAATATAAAACAATTAAACCAATATAATAACACCCCCATACACACAAGCCCTGCTTTTTTAAGGAGATAAATCAAATATGTACACATATTATGTAATTAATTATTATATTGAATTTATTGTAATTTATGTATCTTTCTCTGAATAAAAAAAATAAAAATAAATAAGTGTTTTTTGAAAAAATTCTTTAATTTTATTTATTTGTTCTGATTGGTTGATAATACAGCGTAATTCAGAAGGGAGGTTATTATAGCTTTTAATGTTATTAACTTTTACGTCATTGCACAAATACAAAAGATAAATAGGTTATACAGCGCAATTCAGAAGGGAGGTTATTATAGCTTTTAATGTTTTTAACTTTTACGTCATTGCACAAATACAAAAGGTAAATAGGTTATACAGCGCAATTCAGAAGGGAGGTTATTATAGCTTTTAATATTATTAACTTTTACGTCATTGCACAAATACAAAAGATAAATAGGTTATACAGCGCAATTCAGAAGGGAGGTTATTATAGCTTTTAATGTTATTAACTTTTACGTCATTGCACAAATACAAAAGATAAATAGGTTATACAGCGCAATTCAGAAGGGAGGTTATTATAGCTTTTGATGAATTTACTGAAGACTTGGCTTACGGAAAGAATTAATTTGTATTAGCTTACAATGACATATTATTCTAAAGACTTTAAAAATGTTATTTATGTTTTCAAAATTTTATTTTTATCTATATTTCTGTAAAAAATTAAATTCTATTTTATATAATTGTAAAAATGTAACTATTAAATGTATATATATATATATATTTATATATACTATACTCAAAGTATTAATTTGTACACTGATGATGCTTGAGTAAAGCGAAACCGGTCGGTTCATAAATTAATAAAACTCGTGGTTTTAAACAAAAAAAATATTTTATTTTATTAAATATGTCAAACCACAAAGTGATTGCTTTCTACAATAATATAACATTTTTTAATTAAATTTAAATTAGTTTTAAAAAAATATGTAGGGTTCTGCGAATGAAACGCAAAAACAATTATCTGATAAACTTTTTTTGTTCTTTCATTTCTTATAGAGATATTCAATAGTGTTGTAGTATCCGGTTAAGCCATAAATAGAAGAAGACTCCGATAACTTGGTCATACGGTCATAGGAAAAACGAAACGTTCGTAATCAAGGGAAATATTGATGGAAGACGTAGCAGAGGAATACGTTGGTATAGGTAACTCTAAGGCCCTTCGCTCGTGGAGAAACCCAAATCAAATAAAACTGGTTGGCAACTAAATACACGGCGCAACTTTACGATTTCAGTAAGTATATGAGCCTTTTTAACAAATATATACTTTATTAATAATTTATCAATTATCATACTTAATATATAAAAAATCAGAGTGTGCAGTTTACACTCGGTAGAAGTGAAATCTTCTGTAGTGAAAACTAAAGTAGACTAGAGTAGGGAGGCTACAAAGCACCGCACAAATAGGAGACCGATAGGCTACCAAGCAGCACACAAAGAGGAGATCTATTAGTCTATCACAATCTCTCGCCGCCTTAATCCTATAGAAGTATATGTTTGTTCCTTTTTTAGTAGGTATCGCTATTTTTCGTTTCATCGAGTTTCAAATCACAACGGTGCTAAAGAAGTTTTCACTTCAATAATAATTTATCAACCTCCTGAACAAAATCTATGTTTTCCTGCTCGGACATATCGTAAATTACTAGAAAACTTGACAGGTCGTGAGGCCCAACCATGGCAACCTATCAACCTGGTAACTGAAACGCGTCGACCACGGCGACTAGCACGGCGAGTTGCGGTGACTGATTGCGTCGCCCTTGAAAACTGGGGGCCTAGTCTCTATCTCTTATTAACCTCAGTTAGCGCGTTAATTACGTCACAAACACGTATTTTGACAGTTACTCTAATTAGCGTAGCTGTCAAAATACGTGTTTGTGACGTAATTAACGCGCTAACTGAGGTTAATAAAAGATAGAGACTAGGCCCCGTCTCTGAGGCAAGAAACAAATAAAATTACAATTAAAAACAAAGTGAATGACACGAAGTTATTTATAAACAAATGAAATAATTTAGAGCACAGTATGTGAAAGCTACAGCATAAAAAAATATTAAATTCGTTAAAATGATTATATTACCTCTTGTATCAGATTTTCATTATAATATAGCACCACCTCGGAGATATTGCCTACGGTGGAAGTATGAACTACAGAAGATGTCACAAAAAATCTATATAAATAAAAATGAATCGCCGAAATGTATGTACGCGTATAACTTCCGAACGACTGCACCAAATTGGATGATTCTTTTTTTGTGTTCGTTATTGTCAGGAGAAGGTTTTTTATAAAAGAAGCGGTGAACTCTGGCATAATGAAATTTGTATAAAAAAATTGCAATAGGTGGCTCGCGAGCTGTTTGAAAATTGAATCAAAACTCAAATCTTTCAAGAAAGGCTAACAAGTACAATATTGTACAATATAATATAATATAGTTTTATCTGGAGCACCAATTTTGTACAATACGATGTGGTACAATCCATAACAGTCAAATCCAATATTGATTCAATCCAATATTAAATAAATATTATACAAAATCAAGAACTGTTTTTGTAGTTCCTGTTTTTCCCGTAATTACCTCGTAGAAAGCAATTTAGCAAAGTTTCGTACCTCAAACGACTTTCTGTTGTTCTCACTTTTTATCGCTAGATGTCTCTAGTACGAACGGAATGATTGTTTTATAAAAAAAATTAAACTACTCATACGATGGGCGCTGAACACCGAAAAGCAATGCCTTATTATTTATACAGTCATTAAAAATATTATTGAGCATTGTATTCTGTTTAAAATTATCTAAAATACAGTTTAGGACGATTTTAATAGGTTTAACGATATCCACGAGAAAGTCCGGAAAACCCACACCACCAATAAATGTATTCTTAATTAATATTTTTACATAAATAATTACGTAAATCGTTTTTGCATTTAATTTATTTTGCGTGAACTAAAATCAATGCTTATTATAGTGAAAATAATTAAATTGTTGGAAAAAATATTATAAGTATTAGGTATTCACTTACTATTTGTTAGGTAAGTAGGTACTTAGATATTCTGATAAAAATTAAAAGAAATAACAATGATTTACTTTATGTTCAATGTATAAGACCATAATAAATAACTATCAGTAGGATTACGATTAAAATCAAATAAGTGGCACTGCTGATTATATCTTAATGATAAATAATATCGTTAGTCACATCCTGTTTTATTGCCCCGTTCCTATCCTATCAAAAAATGTGAAATAATGCAGTAATAAAATTACAGTTGGTATGGCAGAGTCATTTTCTTATTATGGACTAATAAAAGGGTTACAGTTCCTTAGTAAGAATCCAAAATTTCGGTAGGTTTGGCGTTATATGGCTTGAAAAAGGGGCTTTTAAAGTTCGACCCCAAGCCTTAAATCACGCCCGTAAAAAATATGATTTTTTTAACAAATACTACTTTCAAGAAATTTCGGAATGATTCCTATAAAGGCCATTGTTCTTAGTAAGAATCCGAAATTTCAGTCTATTTGGCGGCATAAAAACCTTTAAAGTAGGTGCGATAACAACCATGCATTACGCCCATAGAAAAAAATGATGGTTTTTTCACAAATGCTGCTTTTAAAGAATTTTTCAATTGATTCCTATAAAGGCTATTGTTCTTAGTACGAATTCGAATCTGAAAAAATGGTTTTAAAGTTCGACCCCAAGCATGTCATTACGCCCAAACAATGATGATTTAAACAAATTTTACTTTTCACGAATTTTTGGATTGATTTCTATATATGTAGGCAATTGTTCTTAGTAACAATCCAAATTTTCTGTCGGTTCTGCGGCATAGGTCATGAGAAAACTACTTTTAAAATTCGACCACAAAAAAGTTTTTCATAAATACCATTTTTCCCGAATTTTTGGATTTAATCCTAAAAAGGCCAGAATTCTTAGCAAGATTCCAAAATTTTAGTCGGTTCGGCGTGATAGGACCTGCTTTTAAAGTTCGACCCCAAGTGGCATGTAACAATATCTTAGTAAGAATCCATTTTTTTATCGGCTAAAAAAGCGGCTTCAAAAGTTCGATCCCAAGCCGTACATCACGCCCGTAAAAATTATGATTTTATAACAAATACTACTCTTCATGAATTTTTAAATTGATATATGCGCGCCTTAATCACATTTATATTTTATTTTAATTGCAATCACCAGTAGGTACAAAGTTTTTTTTTACATAAGCTCCACACAGGAGGAACTGAGGAAAATAATTACCCTAAGGACTAATGTCATTTTTGGGGATGCTTGTGGAGGGTATTTTTAAGTAAAGGAAGGAAAGCAAGCTTTGGGAAGGAAAAAGGCAAAGGGTAGGAATATGGGGTTCAGAGTGTCCAGGTCATCCGCCGCCAAAATCTAGACCAACCTCACCCCAAGAACCCGGACACCCCTGCCAAGTCACCAAAAGTAGCGATCCACTTGGGGTGACCTATGACAAAGGTGTTCGTATTCCAATAAAAGAAATAAATTCCCGGGCGGCCGTTCCCCCATCTCAAATTCAGACTCATATTGAAGTAGGTATATTGCTTAAATAACATGGTGTTTATTGCAATCTGAATTAAATTGTAAGGATAAAAGCAACTTATTTCAGTCTCTATGGGGAATGTTGGTCATTTAATTGAATGTAGGTATGTTTTTATACTGAACTCATTTCAATCGTATCAACAATTTAATTTTTTGGGAGGATTTTAAAATGTCTGTAGAGGGTATGAATGGACATTTTACCAAAAACTATAGGTATATTTGGTTTTTCCTAATAAAGAAAAGAAGAGTAATGTTTTATGAATGTAAATGGTCAATAAAGGAGATATAAAGATAGGGCATTAGTAAATCAATGTCCAAAGAAGACGCTGTCGCTGATGGAGCACGCGGCGTGTTGAAGCACTATTTTTTTAATTTAATTTTTTTTAAACGAATTTTCTAATTACGTCACTTTTCTAATGTGCATTTTTCTGGGTGCAAAGCATTATTTCCAACAATACGATCTTTTAATGGTTGTGTTGAGGTCATTTTTAAAAAATGACATAGACATGCATAAGTTCTAACATTTTTTTTACGATTTTACGATTTTTTTTAGTTAGATATATATTAATTTATACCTAATCTCCCTATTCTCCTAACCATATTTATTTATTTATATTTGATACATGAGACTTTTTTGTTGTTGTTTGGTATCAGAAATTGTTATTATAACATGACGGGTAGTGATGTAAAAAATATTATGAACGCTATTCAGATAAATATGTTATTTTATGTAGCTGCATAAATTTAATAGCACTTTAACATCCCCGTTAAAAAAATAATTTAACCATTCGGAAAACGTTTTTTAAATTTTTTCATCTCCTTTCGGAAAGTACC
Source organism: Limnephilus lunatus (assembly GCA_917563855.2). Lineage (NCBI taxonomy): Eukaryota > Metazoa > Arthropoda > Insecta > Trichoptera > Limnephilidae > Limnephilus > Limnephilus lunatus. The sequence goes on along the minus strand of OU830597.1, from coordinate 61,876,094 downwards.
ACATCAAGAAGTTATGCATACTGTGAAAATATACAATGACCTTTAGTGAATATTTCACCACCCTCTCCATAGCCTATCCATAGGATAACATAAATTACGATTTACAGTTTTTTTCATTTATTAAGTCGGAGTTTACTAATCGGTACCCGAACCTTTAAATAGTTTCTATGTATTGGATAAGTTGGCCGAGTTTTCTAACTATTTATTGCAAGTATTTTATTTTTATTATTATTCGTTATAGTATGGATAAGCTATCACGAGGAACTTGAAATACCCCCTTAGACCTTAGTTCAGTAAATTTAAACAATTTAAATTAATCATTAAATTTTAACGGTTAAGTATTTTAGGACCTTGGTGTAGTAATCTCTTTTTACCTGATCAATTCTATCACTGGCTCATTACTACACTTAGCCCGGGCGTAGGCAATCGTCCAACCCGTAGTGTCTCACACGCGACCACTACTCTCTCTAGTTGACAGTCTTGCCACCCCACTAAGTGTACGTGAGACAATGTACTATATCTATTTCATAGCTGTACGACACAACACGTGCCAATAACATAATTGATATACTTATAAATAGTACAACAACATGAAGAATGTAAGTGAAATTTAAGAAAAAAGGTAAAAAGTAAGGTAATAAGCAGTGAATAAAATGTAAAATGTATAAAAGTAAATTATAAAGTGTAAAGTATCAAATATAAAGTATAAAGTACAAACTATAAATTATTAGGTAAAAAGTAAAAATAAAAATTTAAAGTGAGAAATAAAACAATAAAATGTAAAATGTAGAAATATAAGATATCTCTAAAAGTTACCTACAAAGATTCAAGTATAAAATATACAAAGTAAAAAATCCTGGATTATGTTGTCCGATATGATAAATTTTACAAGTACCTATGATTTCTAGTACATTAGTAGTTTTAGTGTGAAGTACTGGTAGGCATATAATTTTTACATGATGTATTATAGTATTTTCGTGGTAGGTACTAGCAAACAAATTTAGTTTAAAGAATCTTTTGTATGAAGCCAGATTGCCGGCGGCGTGATCGATATTAGCATATTAATTGATCTGAGAAATTTGCGTTGGATTCTATCAACGGAGTTTGCGTGGCTTTTGTAGAAAGGGATACAAATGGGGAATTACATTCTAGCCCATCATTTGCATTGCCTTGCTAGTAATGATATCAATGTGGTGGGTAAATTGTAGTTTAGTGTCGAAGGTTATTCCGAGGTCCCTTATTGCTGGTTCTGACAATAAATTGTGATTGTTAAGTGAATAGCTATATTTTATAGGGTTTTTTATTCTAAAGAAACTCATGATTTGACATTTTTTAATGATAAGTGTAAGTTTGTTAATTGTACACCACTCTGCGAATTTAATAAAATTAGTTTGTAGGGACAGACAGTCATACGTATTTTTAATGATTTTGTACATTTTCATATCATCAGCAAATAATAATATGTTAACATTAGAAAATATGGAAGTGACATCATTTATAAATAGAAGATACAAATAATATTGGACCAAGGTGCGAACCCGTGCAAATGATAAAAAGAAAAAAAATACATTCAATTCTTATTTATTGTATTTAGTACCCTTTTGCAGTTGTGCTGAAACGAATGTTATGTTTAGGGAAAAAAATGTTTTAGGTACCCACCTTGACCCTTATAGATATGTGTATACCTATACAACGCCTGCAATCTTACTCTTACAGATGTGTACATACCTTTGGTACATACCTATGTGACGATTTTACTTTATAATGTTACTTTTTACTCGTGCACCAAACTCAATAGCTACTTTTCATAGGCGTAGAAATACTTAAAAATATATTTCAATATTTCTTCTAATGCCTTTATTGTAAAAATATTATAATTTAAATAAAATATGCAAAGAAAATATTAAACAAACAAAAAAATATTTATGTATATTCCACTTCCTTCACATACACAATATAGTTACCCCAATGAGAGGGGTAAGGCTCTTGACTCACAATCCGAAGGTCGCAGAATCGAATCCCGGCGTGCGCAAATAAATTTTATTTGATTAATTTGTGTTCATTCACAATAAATTCTTTTAAAATAATAAATATTATATTTGTGGAATGTTCCAGAGTAGAAGATAGTCTGGGTATCGCCCTGATGTAAGACCACCATTCAAAATTGAAACGTTGCTTGAAATGACATTGGCCATGTTTGGTGACCAGATCTGACTAACCAGATACTTCCCCACCTTCCTCTCTCCCATCTCCTTCCCTTCCCCACTACTACCTTCCTCTCCCCACTTCGGCCTCACAACATACCCCAATTGGGGATGCTATAGTCTCACTGGCCCCAGACGGGACTCTTGTGAGGTATTCGGGCGTTTACCAAAAAATTTGGCTACTCGAAAATGACGTGTCCTACGATTTTAAGGTTAATAATTTTATAACATGTTTACAAACTAAGTACTATAAAATAATTTATAAAACTAATTATTTACATAGCAAAAACCCATAAAATACATATAATTAACATAAAAATTCGTCAAATAAGTTAGAAGATAGGCAATTTTTTTAGTGTTCTGCCCTACTTTTGCAACATTCCGAACGCAGAATATTAATGTTTGCCCAGTCCCTGTTCTACATTTTGTGTTAATTTAAATGGTCAATATGTTCCAAATTCATTAATATACCTTACGTTTAGCAGAGTAGAGTTCAAAATAATAAAAAAATTGTTTTATTCTGTGCCTAAAAATGATGTAGGTGGAAAATTCCGCAACGCTACGACAATAAATTAATTTTGAACGAAAAATTACCTTTAAAATCACTGTGGGAATCGTTTTATTTTGATAAATGGCAACATTTTGCACGATAAACAATCGCCATCTTAGTTTTGACCCGCAGTATACGTCTCCTCTGACTCACTGAGTGGTTTGGCGTCACGTTGTGCTGTTTTTATTTTCCACTACGAACTTGGTTTTTGTTGGTAAGTAATAAAGATTTTACTTACAGCTTTTGAAGGTTAATTAATCACTTAAGTCATGTAGAATACGATTAAATATGCCAATTAGTGAAATTGGTCATAAAAATAAGTGCTTTTTGAGTTTGTTTCTACACCGGCATCAGACGTCACATCCAAAACGTTACGTGATGTACTAGTCTTTATAGTTCCTAACCGTGACGTCTTTTCCATCAACGTCACTTGTCCTATTGTGTTGTGATAAAAGATTTAACTTTATTTGTATTAATTTGTTTAGAATAATGCTCAAATATTAGATTTATAAAAAAACATGATAATTTTATTATCCGTATACATTTAAAATTATATTAATTTAAAACAAAAACGCCAAAGACTAAATTGTGCCATTGAATTTACCATATAGTAGCGTTGTGGAATAGTTTTCTTAAGAAAATATTTTATTTTATTTAATTACCTATCTTAAGTTATGTGTTTTTGAAGACTGTTGAATTTAAATGATAGTTGAATAAATGATTAATTAAAATTGCCACAGAATTTTACTTAAATGTTACTTAAAGTTTGTGACGTAATGGAACTTCTCATCACCTGTACTTCATTAAAACATTGATTTCCTAGTAAATAGTAGACTTTTCTTATTTATATTTACTATTTTTACGAAGTTAGTTTTATTATATATATTATATGTATTATATATATACATATTATATATAGATATATTATATGTAGATATAAGATGTAAAATTATAACATTTAAAATTTATATTTAAGTTAATTATAAGCCCCTGCTGACAAGCCAATTCAATTGGCTTAGCAGGACTTGTTTGTGATTTGTTATAACTATTCTTACAATAATAAAAAATAACCTCAATAAAAAATCGTTTGTTAGTAAAAAAAATTTTTTTTTGTGGTTACGTAACGGACAATTTTTTTGGTAAACGCCCATTCACATTACAAATAAAGTAATAATTATAAGTTTTAACGGATTTCCCACTCCCTTCGCTCTCGGCACTTAATAGAGTTTTTTTGTTATTTTATAATTAGCTCCATGCGAGGCCTTGGGGAAAATAATATATCTCAGGGTCTATATCATCTTTAGGGATGCTGTTAGGAGATTTTTTTAAGAGAAGGAAGATCTGGAAAACAAAAGGGTATAAGTAGGAATCTGTGGATCCGCGTGTCCAGAAGTGACGGACATTTGAATTCATTCCTCCAACTGCGGTGCAAGGCAATGGATCGAGAGACTCCTGCTGGAGAGATAAAAAGGTCAAGTCGGGGATGTCGAAGGTTTGCAGGCTCCAAGATTATCGAGGAATTGGGATTAAATTGAAGTATTCAAAAAAACTCAAAAGAATAAAGTAACTTTTCCGTGCATACACCGATGAAGCAAAAATAAGTAGGTACAAACATAGATTATTTTTAAAAAATCCTTGGACCTACATTTAAAGATTTACATATTAAAAATTCATTGATTCAAATTATAAAAGAAAAAGATATACATCAATTTTTAAATGAAAACGGAACTCGACTTAAAAATGTTTTTCTATGTCCAAAACTAAATACGTCTTTTGCACATCATTACACTTACCAGGGAAGAACTTTTTTCAATTGTCTACCAGAAAAAATCAGAAGCATTATTGACAAAACCCGAATACTGCTCTCTGTCAAGAAATATTTTAAAAATATTCTTAAGAAAAAAACTACTGTCACTTAATTAATCTTACAAATATCCGTAGTTTTCCATAATATTCTTTCTTTTTTTTTAAATACACATTATTATCAAAATAAATACTACAGTACACTTTTTTTATTTTTTATTTATTATTTATTATTTATTATTTTTTATTTTTTTATTTATTTATTTATTTGTTTTTGTTACAAAGAATACATCAGTACAAAGAAGCTTTGACCGTCCAACTAGGAGTCTCCCGTTCTAGGACAGTCAAATTGACAAATACAATTTGATAGGCGTAAATTTAATTTACAGATAACCGATTTATATTGGGACACAAATCAAAAAATCATCGCCAAATAACTTTCTCTTTCTTACTGAAGTTCAGGCAAAAAATATTTAATAATTTATAATTAACGGCACATTTTACGTACATGTTTTTTTTTTCAAAATAGAAATAAGAAAGAAATGTTAAATTTTAAGATTACTTCCAAATAAACCAAAGAAAAATAGTACATACATAATACTTAAATAAACCAAAAGATTACTTGTAAATAAACCAAAAGAAATAATACATATCAGTACAAAGTTAGTAAAAGCAGTGAAGAAGAAACAAACAGAAAATACCTGTTATACAGTGACTTTGTTAAAATATGTACTGCTAAATTGTTTAATTAGTACAGCTTTATACTTCAGTAGAGGCATACAAAAAATATCAGAATCATAAGCATAAAAGGTTTTCAAAAATGTTTAAGTGTTTTCCAATCGTACTTTAAAGAACTAATCAGCCACTACAATAAAACTAAATCCGAAAGAAGCTTCGTAAGCGTGGAAAAAATAGAGATATGTAAAAAATAAAAAATAGAGACGTAATATGCACATTTCTACACATTCCAAAGCTGCAACTGTGAAGCTTTGGAATTTAGGAACGGCCTGGCATGATGATAAGCAAAAAGTTAAAAGTTTTTTCGAAAAATAAAAACTTTGAGGGTAGGCTATTTTGATTCATAGCTGTGACAATATGTCTTGTCTCCTCTAATATATTGTCTTATTCTGTTTTCCTTTCTGCTATTGAATTATTTTTCTATACATACATATATGTGCAAATATTTATTTATAATTAGTTAATACACAAGACCTGACGAAGTTTGAGCTTAGCGAAACCCGTCGGATATCTATGAATAATATTAATATTTAATACACTTCACAGTTGCAGCTTTGGAATGTGAAGAAAACATCAAATATCTAGGTGTTACTATAGACAACCATCTCAAATGGAAATGTCACACAGAAAACCCTTCAACAAGGGTAAGAAAATTGATTAACATATTCTTTGCATTACGGAACATAATTAAACAACAAGACCCAAGATAAATATATCCCGGACTGTGCAACCCCATCCCGACGTACATGTACAATGAATTATTTAAACACTAACTAATAACAACATTTATGTACAGTCCCCTTTCATATAAAAGCAAATGATTTCAATGGAAGACTAGTAAAAAAACCTAAGATGTAAAATTATCATTATGTACCACGTAAAACATATAATTAAAAAAAAAAATAATAATAAAATAGATTCAACACTAAGAATGGAATTTGCAGAAGAACCTCCACTTTAGATAGTTTCATTTCAGAACCCGTATCTTATCAATATCTACTATCAATATTTGTTTTTAACATAATTGCTTCTTTAGATATATACTTGTTACTAAGTAGCCTAGATAGGTATCATGTGCACATATTACCAGTATTATACGCATACTAGCGCAGCCCCGAGAAAAATTACGGGATATGAAATATAAGAAAAAATAAATGCTTTTTTTAAATGAAAGAAAAAATAAGTTTTTTTTAAAATTGTTTCATAAATTTTTATATGTTACAGTTTTTTTTTCATATTTTTTAACTACCATGCTAGTTGTCATACATGAAATATTTTTTTTTAGTAACAGCTAATAAGAAGAGGTAAGAAGAAGTAAGAAGAAGTATCTTTTCTCGGGAGATTTTTTCAATGTAAATGAGTGTTTCAGGCTAATAATTAATAAATCTTCACATGTAGCAAACACTTTGTGGGAATACATAATTTTATTAAATATTTATTTCAGTAATTATTTTTTATAAATTTTATTTACTTTTGTATCACAAACCATGTTACACAAACCTAACTTAGCCGCTAAACTACTTGAAAACTGGGATGTTTTCTTGCCTTGACGCGAGTAGGCGCAACGAAGGGGGCACTTTCTTTTCTATCACAAACCATGTTACACAAACCTGGCGTAGCCGCTAAACTACTTGATTGGTGGTTATTGTGCCTATGCTTACTGGAAATTCATATGTATGTTGATTGTTTAGGTGGAATTTATATACTCATTTATATAGTCATAATTCATCAGGTTAATGTGAGTTATGTCATGAATTATCATGTGAGGAAGTATCGTGTCGAAAGTTTTACGTTATTGATATTATTGCTTATGGCAACACTTATTTTTCTGTAGTTGAACATAAAATATCTTTGGTTTTTTCTATGGCATTGTTGAGAGCGTCAAAAACGTCAAAATTAGCTGTAAACTGTGTATGAATTCAAAATTTTGCAGTCGTGTAATTCGTTTATATTTGCTTGCCCCAACCTAATTCTTTCAGATTCGGATTCCCCGGCCCATAGTTAGTATAAAGATAACTAGTTTTATTTTTTAGGAATTTCGCCCATAAACCGAACTTTTTCCCCTGAAACAACGCATGTTTAAGTTTTCACACTTAAGCTTGTTGAAATGTCTCTTCAAGTCTTGCAACTTTCATAGCTCGAGCTTTATTAGAGTTTTTGATTAGATTCGAGTTACGCTTTCGTGGCATTATTGTTATTATTCTTGCTGAAAATAATTATTGTAGATAATTTCAAAATTTTAGAATGACATTTCGCTAATAAAAATTCTATTTTTGAAAATATTTTAATTATAGAAATAGAAATTTATTTTAAGTACCTACTCCCTTTATTAGTATTTTATTCACATATGAATCCAGAAAAACCTAAAACAATAGTCCACTTCAAGCGCTATGCTTTATAGCAACGTTATGCTTTTTGTTCGGAGAATAAACATTTTTAGAGATATGTAGATATTAACTACGACGCCAAAAAATTACTCTTTTTAATCACAACAAAGCACTCTTTTTAAGCCTAAAATTAAAAAAAACATTGTTTCCAAGATACCAATTTGTTTGACGTTTGCAATAACTCGATTTTGTTAGGGACAGAAAACGTATGATACATAATTTCATAACGCCACAGCTCATTCATAACGCCAGAGCTTACCAATATATAAAGCCATTTTTACTCGCAAATAATGTAGCTTTCGATCCGTGAAAGAATTTTTAAATTTCATTCGATATTTATTGCGTGAAAGAGTAACAAACATCCAACCAACCAACCAACCAACCATCCATACAAACTTTCGTATTTATAATATTAGTAAGATTGAAAATCTTAATCTACTACACTATATAAAGAGGTAATATTTGTTTGTTTGTTTGTTTGTTTGTTTGTTTGTGTGTTTGTTTGCATCGAATAGGCTCCGAAACTACTGAACCGATTTGAAAAATTCTTTCACTGTTGGGAAGTTACACTATCCCTGGGTGACACTGGATGACATAGGCTATATTATATTTTTAAAAAAAATAGGCATCTTTACTAAAACTTCAATAATGTAACCCAGGGTGTAAAAAAATTACCTAAAATATTCTTTAAATCGCGTGCGCTGCGAAAAATATTGATGATACAATAAAATAATGTACTACGACTTTATAGAACACATCATTATTTAAAAAAAAGGTCGCGACAGCATATGTCTAACTATTATGGTTATGGCGCAATAAGTATTCTTTTATTTTAAAAATTTAATTTAAACGTCGCCGCTTGAAAAGGCTCTTTATTTGTATCTTTGTTTTAATCATTATCAAAATAAATTACTTCATATTCAAGACAGCTTCAATACCTTTATTTAACTTTTAGAATTTTTCAATTCGGATATTTATTTAGAAAGATATCACGAGTTTAAAATTGTTAGTATTAGAAAAAAGTTTCGGCTACGGGCCGGGCGGGAGAGGAGTCAAGAAATGCAGTGCCAGGGGGGTTGGCGGGACGGGGGAGCGGGAGAGCGGTGGTGGGGAAGGTGGAAGTGGAACGCAGGAGGGGAACGCACGGGAAAGGACATGTAGGGAGTAACATTTTATTTATTTGAATATGGCATATATTATAAAAGAAAGTCCAAAAAAAGTGCAGCTCGAAAAAACTCAGAAACGAGTCCCGGTTCGATCAAGAGAGTTATATGGTGTGGTAGATTTCTATCCCCCCTAGGGAATAAGGGTATCCGTTTTTATCTAAAGGGCGTGCTTTTAAAGATATAAGGGCTGAAAGTTTCGCCCTCTTGAAATTTCTAGAACAGTCTTCCGGAAAGTTCTAGAAGGTTCCATAGAGCTGTAGAAAGTTGTGGAAGGAGTGGCGGAGTATGTCGTGGAATGACCAGGAATAGGGAATCGGGAACATCATTGTGCAACATTCCAGAACACTATCTTATTGTCCTGAGCGAAGCCGGGTAACCCAGCTAGTAATATATAAAACAAAGTCGGGTTAGTTACACTATTTATAACTCGATAACGGCCGGGCCGATTTTGATGATCTTTGATTTGTTGGATTTGTCTCCGCCCCGGAAAGGAAAATAACTATTAAAACATCACAAAAATTAACAAAAAATATAGTTATTAAGAAAATTCTTTTCCCCATAGATTTATATGGAACGAATTCTCATATTTGAAAGAGCTGCGGGCATTTTGTGATAAGTACCTATAATATTGAACTGTGAGTGAATTCCAAAAATTCAAAAACGTCAAATGTCAATGCGCTGATTGTTTTTGTTATTATTTTTGTTTTTTATTTTTTATTATTTATTTGGCTTTCACCCATTAAGGGTGATCTTGGCCATTTCTTAAAGTATTTACATTTTCAGTTTTTTTTTTAATTAGTTACAAAATCAGTTTTTTAAAATTAGTTACAATTTCAGATCAGTTTTTTTTACATGTTAGCATGTTTTTTTACATATTATATTAGCAAATATAGAAAATGGGCCAAGATAAATGATTATACAAGTTATACAAATATTCATATGGTTATACAGAGTTGATATTAATAGTAATTACATTACACCGGCCTCTGTGTTTCCTCCCTCCTACAACATGGGTCTCTTCAAGACCCATGTTCACTCCTTCCTTTCCTCAAAAAGACCCTCCACAGTACTTATAAAGATTGTTAACAAAAAGATATTTTAGAAGATAGAAATAAAAATTGGTAGGTATTCATCTACAAGTGTTCGTGTTTATGGTCACATTTGAAATTCGTGCTATGCAAGAAATTGGAAAAAAGGTTCTTGCACACCTTTAAGTAATTTGTTTTGTTTTTAATAATCTTAGGAACTTATGTATTGTTTCAAGAAAGCTCTTTCCCTTTCAAATATCCAATATCCAGTGTTTTATACGGGTTGCGGGAGCCACCAGTAGCTAATTTTTCAGCATATAACATACGCTTATCTTAATAAATAACTGTCGAATATCTAAGACCCTGATTTTAGCAAATAGTTAATTTGAGGGATGGTTAGGTTGGCATAATTCTCAAAATTGGCTTTTTAATGTAATGATTGGATTGATAATGGATTCAGCACAACCACCTCATCCCACTATACCAAAAAGGCAAAGTATACGCTTCTTAGAGTCTGTAAATAATAAGATGGACCTGGGAGCAGAATACATGGCACAGTTTGCGTAGTTTTTTTTTACTGTGTCACTGATATGTGCTTCCCAAAGTAGTTGGTTGTCTATAATTATTCACAACTATTTAACCACTTTGATAATTTAAGGGTAGAACACGTGCAATTAATATTAGGTGTGGTTTCGGGAGTGTCAAGTGTGCAAATTGGGTGAATCATTGGTTTAGGGTAGTTGATAATTATATTGTGTTTGCGTATGGAAAATGTCATATATTGTGTTTTGTCGATGTTAAGTGTGAGGAAGTTTGTGTCTAGCCAATGCTTTACTTTTATTAGGCTATGATTAGTTTTGATAATAACTGATTGCCATGTTTCATCTTCGAATATTAAGACAGTCTCGTTGGCAAATGATAATATCTTACCTCCTATATTCATGGCACACGAGTTAAAGTATATAAGAAATAGAATTAGTCCTAGTGTACTGCCTTGAGGTACACCATAGGACACAGACAATTTTTTGCGTATATGTATTTTGTCAGAGTGGATGAGAGTTTGTTTTGTTCGGTTTATTAAATAGTTTACAAACCATTTCTAGGTTGCTCCTGTTATTTAAACGTATATTGAATTTTAAAAAAATCTTATTGCCACGGCTGAGAACCGAACCCCGATCAACTACCTGGAAGAAAACTTTGTTGACCATTACACTACCAGCGAACGAATATACGAGTAAGAACGGCGGGATAAATTCATTATATAAACTAACCCCTTACTAATAAACTTGTTTTAAATTTTTCACAACTGATAAACAAACCTTAAATTAAAAGGTTGTTTAACTGTAGGTAAGGTAAGGTAGTTTAACATTCAAAATGCGTTTATTTATAAGGGGTAAGATATATTGTAATAATTATTATTTTAAACTACATTTACGATATCCTGCTTTGATGACTTTTCACAATCTGGGAATATTTTCAATTATTTTACAATCACAATGCAGCCTTTATGATGTGTTATTGAACCTCTTGGCCGTGTCAGGGGGTTATAATATCGAATATTTCTTTTATGACAGCCATGAAACTGATGTCGGGTGGATCCGATGTGCGTAAATATTATTTTTTAATTTTTTTTTTTTTTAGGGAAAAGCAAACGCTAGGGTAGGTTCCAGCACTCCATTGTGGATGGCTAGCTTCGCTTCTTTGGAGAGCTTTTTGTTGGCGCCAACGGCGTTCAGTCCTCCAAATGGAGCTACCTGCATTTACCTTTCTTTCAATATCTCTATCAGCCTTCCCATCTCTCGTAAACATTCTTCCTAGATACACAAACTCATCCACCTGCTCCAGTGCGGAAGCAAAATAGTTCTTTTTATTATTATTTATAACGCGTATTTTTCACAATAGATAAAATGCACAATAATTATTATAATATATCTATTGTAAACAATCATAATAGACATCTGCAATTACACATCGATCCTGATAATGGACACTATAACGCTATCCGAAACGTTGGTCAAAGAAGGAGGAAGCGCAACACGGTATAATACCTGAAAAATAAATCACGATAAAAAACAACAACTTTTACTTTTTTCTGTGAGATCTTTTTCTTTACCAGTAAAGCACTTCTGGATTCCTTGGCTTCTATCATAAGTACTCGCATATACCCATACCGACATTTATTTTTTACATTTCCTTATGAATGCGACATAATTATGTAAGTATTTATTTAATAAGATATTAATCGTTTAAATATTACATTTATTATGATTAATGCTTAAATTATGAAATAAAGTAATAGGTAATAAATATGTGTAAGCGCCTTAATTATATTTATATTGTATTTTTGTCATCAACACAATAATATTACAATATCACAATAACATTGTGCTCAACACCCATTCAATAACATTGTGTTTATCGCAATCTTAATTACATCGACAAGATAAAGGTGACTTAGAGACCGGAATTAATGCAATTTATTGATTGGATAATAATATAATGCAACATTTAATTATTTGTATTTATCATTTTTCAAAAATTTGTTTTGTTTGGAGAATTTATTAAAATATATGTAGAGGATGTCAAACCAAGTTTTGGCAAACAAATGAAATGTTTTTTTTTTCAATAAAAATCAATAACTAAACGATGAGCGTATAGTGTGATCAATAAACGTGGGCAATTATTTCATAATGTTTTATAGAGCGTTTGAACTATGGCTTATCGGTTGGATAATATAAACAAGGAGGAAAAATATATATTTTTTAATTAAATGTAAACAAATCACTTTATAAATAATGTCGCAGGCCAATCATAAACTCGGGCAGATCATGATGCGCCTCGCCACATCATGATCTGTCGCCATTTCACGATGTGCCAGGTGATGATGTGGCGAGGCGCTTCATGATCTGCCTGATTTTACGATCGGTCTACAACATATACACATTATACACCACTTAATTAAACAAAATGGTTTCTTCGTCAGGACAATATGAAAATTAACAAAAATTGACAAAAAACAATACAAAGATTAGTGATTAATTAGTTAAAGGTATCATGATGATAAGCAATTATATCATCATCATCTTATTTTTCTTCCCTTGACCTATTCGGGTCGGGGACCCACTGCATCGACAAGGCGCCTCCATTCGTCCTTGTCTTGCGCTGATTGTTCGGCCTCCGTCCATAGTAGTCCCATCCTCTCTCCTCACACAGTTTCTGGAGTTGTCTCGCCCAACTGTGTCTACTTTGGAATCGCACTCAGTATTTTCCTAGGAATTCGGTCATCAGACATTCTTAGTACGTGCCAAGTCACCTCAGTTGCGATTTTTCTATGTAGAGCAGTGGTTCCCAAACTCTTTTGGCCCACGGACCCCTTTCCCAAACTGTTTTGGCCCAAGGACACCGGAGCGGATAGCACAACGGAGGGGGCGAAATAGGATAGGTTGGGACGGCAAATTTACCACAACGGAGGGGGCAAAGAAATGGGATATGGGGTGGAACGGGTTAGGATGGGGTGGGGCGAAATATCCCGCCCCATCCGAAAGTCAAAACCTTGCTGCGGACCCCCTGACGTCGTTCAAGGACCCCCAATTCAATTTTTATTTTCCACGGAATCTCTGAATGATCCTGGGGACCCCTGGGGGGTCCGTACGGACCACTTTAGAAAACACTGATGTAAAGTAACAGTGGTTCAATGTTTAGATCGTCTTGGATCGTCGAGCTTCTTATTTGATCCCATTTCGTAACTCATGGCACTCCTTTCAAGTACCTCATTTCGGCAGCAATTATATTTACAAAAAAATGTTTTAGAATACGTAACAATTCTTCTTCTTCTTTATGTGCCTTATTAGGTCCCCCCGACGTTGGCGATCACTCTTGAAAAGGTCTCTCTGTCTTGCGCTGCCCGGAATAGCTCCTCCACACTTCTAATGCCGGTCCACTCTCGTATGTTTCGCAGCCAAGACATTTGTCTCCTACCAGGCCCTCGGCGACCCTCTATCTTGCCTTTCAATATTAAATGGAGCAAGTGATACTTCTCCCCTCGAAGTATATGACCCAGATATGAAATTTTCTTGATTTTAATTAATGTAAGCAGTTCCCTATCTGCTCTAGCCCGCCTGAGAATTTCTATGTTGGTGATCATGTCGGTCCATGGGACCTTGAGCATTCTCCGGTGAAGCCACATTTCGAAAGCCTCTAACCTGTTCATGGTATTTATTTTCAAGGTCCATGTTTCACAACCATACAGCAAGACCGACCACACATAACATTTTAGCATTCTCTGCCTTAATTTTAAGCATATATTGTCATTGCAGAAGAGGGATTTCATTTTTATGAATGCAGTTCTTGCTGCTTCAATTCTGCACCTAATCTCTATATCTGGGTCAAGATTCTCCGTGAGGATACTGCCGAGGTATCTAAATCTCTCCACCTTTTCGACATTACAACCATTTAACTGAATCATTGATCCAGAGTGATCTAGTCGTCCAAAAGTCATCCATTTAGTTTTATTGACGTTGATTGTTAGGCCCAGTTGCTCACCAGCATTATTAACAAGATCTAATAGGTCTTGGAGGTCACTGATACTGTCAGCTAGTAATACAGTATCATCTGCATATCTTATGTTATTAATGACAACTCCGTTGATCTTGAGACCCTTCTGGGTATTACTTAGGGCTCTTTTGAAGACATAGTTGGAATAAAGATTAAATAATAGTGGCGACAGGATACATCCTTGTCGTACTCCACGCTGAATGGCGATTGCATTAGATCTCTCATTCCCATGTCTTATTTCTGCTGTTTGGAACCAATACAGGTTTTTAATGAAATTCTGGTCTTTGGTGTCAACGTTACAATCCGCAAGCATTTTCATTAAGTCAGCATGTTTTACCCTGTCAAATGCCTTTTCGTAGTCAATAAAACAGGCAAAGTCTTCCTTTCTTTGGTCACGACACTTTTGCAATAGTACGTCGACAGAAAATAATGCTTCACGCGTACCGAACGCATTTCTGAAGCCAAACTGAGTGTCATCTAAGTCCTGCTCGCACTTATCGCGTATCCTGGCATGTATTATTTTAAGGAATAATTTAAGGACATGACTCATCAAGCTTATTAATCGATAGTCACTGCACTTCTTAGGGTATTGTTTTTTAGGTAATGTCACGAAGGTGGATTTTAGCCAATCTTGGGGTATATTCCCTGTGTCATATATAGAGTTAAATAACCTCAACAGGTAGTCAACATTTTCATTATCAAAGAGCTTCAACACCTCAACTGGAATATCGTCTGGTCCGCACGCTTTTCTATGTTCTGAAGTCTTTATCGCATGAAGAATTTCTGATTTTAAAATCGATGGTCCATGCAATTGATCGTTAGGAATATTAATGTCAGGTCTAATATCTTTGAATGTATCATGAATATACTTTTCCCATGTTTGTAAAATATCTTTTTCATCCAATATCAATTTATTGGAATCGTCAACTAAACATGATGGAGTAATTCTTCTAGAAGTGCCTGTAATTTCCTTCAATTTTTTGTGAAGTTTAAATGCATTGTGACTACGACTGTACGACTCTAGTTCTTCACACTGTGACTTCATCCATTCTTCTTTGGCTTTTTTAATTTCACATCTAATCGTTCTTTGTAAGTTTTTATATTGTGTCTCATTATGTTTATGTTTACGTCTCTCATCCATTAAGTTCAAAATGTGGTCAGTCATCCAATTCTTTTTTCTAATTTGCTTATCAGCTTTCAAATTTGTATCACAGGTTTCACATATAACTGACTTCAGGTTATCCCACTGTGTTTGTATTTCTATTGATGGATCACGAGGGAGTAGTCTAATATTATCGTTCAAAGTCTGAGATACCTTATTTCTGACCACTTCTTCTTGGAGTTTCGAGATATCCATTTTAATTTTGTTTTTGGGCTTTTTTATTTGTTTTAAGCATAAAACAATATCGGCAGTTAACAAAACATGGTCAGAACCAATGTCTGCACCAGGGTACGTGGTGACTCTCTTTACAGAGTTCCTGAATCTATGGTCTACTAACACATAGTCAATTTGGTTCCTGACAATATCATAGATTGTTCCATCCTGAGGTGATCTCCATGTATAAAGCCTTCTTTTCGGGAGTTTAAACCAAGTATTTAATACAACCATATTTTTATCCTGGCAGAATTCATATAGTCTATCACCTCTTTGATTGCTTATGCCTAAGCCATATTCACCTAACAATTCACGTAACAATTGCGTTTATACATATACTAAGAACTTTTATAAATTAACACAAATAACCAAAGAATAACCAAGATGCCCAAATAAAAAAAATAATTTATTATAAATATAGGTTTTAATATCAAAAGTAAATAAAAAGATGACTATTTAAAATATGGTTATTAATAGGTAATATTCAATTGATTATTATTAACACTTTTTCTAATTTCTATGTTAACTAATCGTAAATCCGTAGTGTTTGCATGTAAAAAAAATAACTTTTTTTTTATATCAAATGAATGATTTGTTGCCAAAATGTGGTTTTTCAAAAATTCTGAATAATTATTTTTATTCAAACACTTTAGGTGCGGCTGTAGAATCAAAATTTCTACAAATTCGTTAATCTCTGTTTAAAAATTCACAATCGTTACAAATTAATTTATAGACGCCAAATTTAATTATTACTACTCCATGGATTTAAAGATAGAGCATTAAGCCCGATGTGTGCAACGATAAAAAATTCTCCGCGAAATAAACTGCACGTATAGGAATAATGGAATTCATGTGTACTAGAGACGGGTTAGTTCTGCATTTTTCCGGAGGCCTCCGAGACGTGCTTCCTTTTAAAAGTACTTGGAGCAGGTCCCGGAAGCCACTCCCGACTTGCGAATTGCCCGAGCGCGCAAAATAATTCGAACGCGCAACCTGCGTCCGACACGCAAATGGCTCGAACCGAGACGCTCGGGTTACACCTAGGGAATGCAAATCTCGCGAGATTGGGGCTCAAGCGAGATCTCGCGAGTTTATGAATATCAATACTGCGAGATTGGCAGTTTTGTGTGTTTTTTTGGCAAAAAATCACAATATTTGAATAAATTAGGAAAAAAATCATATGTATTATAAGATAAATATAATCTCTTAATAAATATTTCATATTTTTATTATGTATTTCAAGTTTTGTATTTTAGTTTTCAATAATTTGTATTTTAGTTTTAAAATTTTGTATTTTAGTTTTTAAGTTATCTATAAATAATACTTACATAGTTTTTCATGTTGCTTCTGTGAATATGCAAATGTTATTACTGCATACACATTAGTCTAGGGATATTTATATTTTATTAGAATTTATTTTATATTACCTGCAATTTTTTTTTATAAATATCCTGTTTGTGTCTCAAATAAATAAATAAAATAAAATAAACATTTATTTTCACGAATTTTTCAATGGACTTTTATGCATCAAACATTGTTCATGAAAAATAAACAAATGTTCAAATAAACTTCTAAGTAGTAAACTTTGACGTACGTATCTATCAAATAACAAATGAAAGAAACAAAAAGTCTTCTCTTCTAATATAAAACAAAAATCTTTTGGAATAAAACTGTTTTTTTTAAATATTTTATAACAAACAAAACAACGAGAAGTAAAAAAAAGAAACTTATTATCTAAGTTGAGTTGACTATTAAACTGAGATATTATTGTCAATTAAATTAAACTATATGTGCTCAGTAGATCCATTAGATATTACAGATTAATTAACAAAATATACCAATTAGTCAGACTATTAGAAATTACAGATTGCAACTCCGTCCGTGTCAGTCCGTGCTTCGAATAAGAGAGTGCAATCTCGTTAAACTCGCGAGATCTCGCCCTTTTTTCGTCCGAGATCTATCTCACTAAAAAAGGCCGAGATCTCGCGAGAACGAGATTGCATTCCCTAGTTACACCCTAGCTGGAGCTCGCAAAAGAACTCGAACGCGCGACGTACTTCCGAATGGCTAGAACCGAAATGCTCGTAAATATTGGTTGTCCCGAAAATCGAACAAATTAGTCTGGGAGGTCAATAAAACAATAAGAATCAGATATTATTTGTTATTTATAAATACAATTTCTTTAATTGACTTTCGATTACCGTACATAGGTATATACACATCAACATTAGTGTAATCGTCTGCCGCTTCAAAGCGTTTAACCAGCCAGCGGCCAAAAATCCACATTTCGTCGAAAGATGTTCTTAAGATCGTACAGGGCGGTTCCAATGAAAAAGATTAATTACCCTCCGTACCATCTTTTTAAAATTGTAACTCAATATTGATTTTATTTCATTCCAAATTTGTTTTAATTTATACCTACATCCAAAAATGCTGAAAGGCGTGTTGATAAAACTATTAAAATTATGTACTTTTTGTAATAATTTTTTGATCATAAGTATTTATCATTTTTCAATAATGTCTGAGAAAAATAAGAATTTAAAAAAAATCCGAAATAAATTAGTCTGTTAGTGCGCAAATAAATACACAGACGGACCAATTTTCGTCAAGAAACACATGTACGTATATATTTTTTAATGATTTTATTTAAACTAAAATAAAAATCCTGTAACATACTTTTACCGGTTTACCAGAAAATGTATTGATTTAATTTACTGCATGATTATATGATTTGAAATGGGTGTTGTATAATACAAAATCTTTTTTGAAAATTTAATAAATCTGATAACGACCTAAGGTATAACCATATTATACTAAAAATTAACATTTATTCTCAAAATTTAAATCATACGTTTGCTAGATAAAAGAATATTCTTTCGAAAAATAAAATATATTTTTTTGTGGAAAAGAGTCAATACGTCTAAACACTGATTTAAAAATGACATATTTATGGTTTTCTCTGGTTATACGCTCTTCATTAGTTATAAATACGTATAATCTTTATCAGGAAAATCGAAGCCATTTAATGATCATAATTATGTATTATCAATTCATGATATCACAAGCAGTGTCGAATCTCCTTCCTTTTAGGCTATCGAATTTTCTGATTCATGTTTTGACTCAGGGTTGTAGATATCCGTATTTTTGTAAAAAAAACTCAATATTTTCTGAGACTTTAAGGGGCGCGGGCGTTACAGATGCTGAATTTCTTAATCCTCTATTAAAAACCTTATTTTATATGTGTCTTATATGTATATTACCTGATTTCTACCAAAAAAAGTTGTATTGTACTTAGAAGTTGGAGGAAAAAATCGTTTTGGTGAAATTCGTGCAAATCAATTTTTGCAACGTCGAGTGCGATATGATTTTGCACATTGAGTAATGTTTGAAAAGTGACACTATTATAAACCTCCGTCAATTTGACGACGCTTGTGTCTGATCATGCTATCAATTTGTTAATCCGTTAACCAAAGCACGTTATTAAGCCAATCTTTAGTTATAGATACCGAATTAAAGAAGATTAGGGAAATTGTGCTCAAGATGACATACTTTTTGTTTGGAGGCAGATATTAGGTTATTCAAAGGTGATAAAAAATAAATCTAATGGTACATATTAAAAACGTTTATTTACGAAGCACACAAAATTATCTTGACGCTAAAGAAAATTACATAAAAACAATTAAATTAAAAAAACACCGATCATTTCCAAGTGGGTAAGTTGACATAAATCAGTTTAAGTTGACATACCTATTTATCGGTGCATAATTCATATCGGTGCATAATTCATTTGAGTAAAATCTTCAACAGATTCATCATCTGAGTCATCCTGAAGGATAGCTCGCTTCACTTTATTTCGAGCTCTAATGCTCTTGCGATTTTCCTTCACTTTTTTATTTTGGACTTGGGCTTTTACTTTTACACACACTATGTCATCTTAAGCCGACGGTGGCTATGTCATCTTACCATGCTAAGTAATATTTATATTTGCCGCCTTTTGTGACTATAAACTTTGAGGTTACTTAAATCATTCCTCGATATTCATAGCCCATAATAATCACAGTTCATAACAAAGTAGTCAATACAATAAACGTACTTGATACAAATTTATCGGCAGAAACACTTTCACAACAAACAATTTTTGAGTCACGAAATCACAAAGCTGCACACCACATCCAAACAACGCGATTGGGCGGTGACGAAGGTCGCGGGATCGAATCCCAGCGTAGAAAATACATTTTATTTGATTAATTTGTGTTATTTCACAATTTATTCATTTAAAATAATATATAGTATATTTGCGGCAAGTTCCAGAGTGGAAGATACTCTCTGCATCGCCCTAGTGAAGGACCACCATTCAGAATTGAAACGTTGCTTGAAATGGCATTAGCCGTGTTTGGTGTCCAGATCTAAATAGCCAGGTACCTCCCCACCTTCCCCTTCCCCTCCCCACTACCCTCAGCCTCACACCATACCCATACATAATTTTTGGATCTCATAGTCTCACTGGCTTCAGACGGGACCAGTTGGGACTCTTGTGCGGTATTCATATAAAAAAAAGAAACGAACCTATCATCACGCCGTTTCCTCGCAGTGGTAGGCAGAGACCGCCAAACAACTCGGTCTTGGCACACACTCCTCGCTTCTTTCATATTCTAACATTGTCCCATAACATACTCTGATTATTATATACTAATTCTGACGCTTGACATAGTCCGACTACGGTATACTTGATCGTGCCATGTCTTCCTCGACTTTTTCTACCTTTCACATTCACGTCATAATATATTTTCCTTACATTTAGAGAAAAAAAATGTGATTCACAAAATTTTTCAAAAATAACATAAAAATTTGAGTAAAAAATAATGATAGGGCCTTTACCGGCGCGCTCACCCAAATTCGAAATTAAACCAATGTACTGATTGTTATTATTCAAAATTATTGTTAATGCAACAAATCTATTGTATGATTATATTTTAATATAAGTGTAGGTATGTTAATAAGTAATATAAATTGACTTAAAAATTACAGCCTCAACACAGGCTAGGCTAGTGAGGCGGATTACGAAAAACCTAAATTTATAACTATTTTCTATTCTTCAACCTACTGTTCATATTTATATTATTTTCTGTTGTTAATCTTTTTTACTTTTATTAACCATTGTAAATTTTAACACTGAATATGTACGTTTATTTGTTTTTTGTTATAAATCTTGCAAATTTTGTTAAATAAAGATATATTATTATTATTATTCCCTTCTTAATTCATTCGATCTACATGCCCAAACCACCTAGGGGTACCCTTCTAAATCTTTCTCATTATGCTTATCTATTACCGATATAATATTATTATTTAATGCTCTCTGTATTGCTTTGCGATATAAAATAAAACGATTTTATGTACACGTTTTCTCCTTTATTTTGGAGAAATGAAAGACTATTCAAATCGCATCCATATATACACCAATTAATAGTATCTCTTCTTATCCGCCGCAACATAATTTCTTCCTAAATTTCAGACACAAAGATTAGCACAGAAAGAAAAACAAATGATGCTATAATTTTTGCAGAATTTCCTCAAAATGCGCGAGCTTAGGATTATCCTCAGATTGGTTGGTGATAAAAAAAACATCGGTGACGCACTTCGGCTTAGAGATAATATATGACGTTCAATTAATTAGTGGATGGTTTGGTGTACACCATGTCCATGTGTTATATTAGTAAATGGCAGTGGTGCCTAATCTTTTGGATCGCTGAACAGCTGAATGACATCACACCAAAATTAATAATACTCATGACTGGGGGTTTTCCGTTTCACAAAGTAGAAAAAAAAACTTCTTAAAATTTGATGAACAGTGTGTCAACAAACTTATTGTAGGCAAAAAAGAATGCGAACATTTAAAAAATGTCAAACATCTAGATGGTGGAAAGGGAAAAAAAACTTTTGAAAGAATCTATGGTCCAAGCTTCGACCAAGTGATATACTTGGTCGATGATTCACAGGCAAGTTAGTAAGGTAAGGCATATCTAGCCTTTATTGATCGACGGGTCCAAGTGAACATTATCAAACGGTGTTTAGAAATTAGTGATAGTTACTTTCTGAAAGAATATTTTCATATTTTAAGGAAATTTAATACAAGAACTTATTGTATTTTTTGGCCCTTAGCGAGAAAAAGAGCTTTGAAATGTTTTAAAAAATTTATTAAAAATTTGCCCATTAAAAAAGAAATACATGAAAATACAAAAATTCAAATTACATTTTTTGAGAAATCCTTCGTCAAGCACAGCGTATGCTCTCCTATTAATAGAAAAAAAAGTTTATTTAATTTCAGATGAATCTATCATGAGTTATCCTGCCTACCGCGAAGACAATTTTTTTAGTGGTCTCCGGAAACCAGGTCCCAATGGCCGAATTTTTAGAATTTTTTTAATGATATTTTTTATCAATATTGTAGAGAAGTTGTTTTTTTTATGTGCTCCACACTTCAAATGAAATAATTCATATATCTATTACATTTTAAAAACTCGATTAAATATGTTTTTTTCCTCGGCTACGAGACCCATGTAACCCCTTAATACTGGCATACAAAGTTTTAGCACACATAGGCCTCAAATCTTATTTCTACAAAGAATAATGGATAGCTGACTTAATTTCAGTTCACTACCATTTCATGGGAACAACAGACGTAACGGCGATGGAGTACCTAATTATTAATTGACAATTAAGTCATTGATTGCTGAGACAGTTACGAGATTACTGAGATTTTGACAGGTAATTTCAAAAAATACGTTAAAAATAAGTTTCTTACAATTTATTCCAACGTTTGATAGTTTTGGTAATAGTTTAGAATGCGGATAGTATCAAATGCTTTGCATAGGTCCAAGAATATTGACATGCATTTTGATCCCTTGTTTAAGTTTTCAACAAAAAAATCTGAAACTATTACGACAGGTTCGGAGGTGCCTTTATTTTTCCTAAAGCCAAATTGGATGTGAAATAGGATATTATTATTTTCAAGACATTCAATTAGATTTTTCAAAGACTTTACATAGATAGTTAATTTTGTACTGTTACTGTTACTGAATTGAAAGATCGTTAGTTATATTAAACCCATACAAACAGTTTCCTCGGGGTACGGGTCCTCTTTGGGGATGTGTGTAGGGTATTTTTAGGAAAATGAAGGAGAAGAAGTTTTTGAAAGGAAAAATGTATGAAGGGTGGGTAGAAATCTGGGGGTATCCAGAGTGATGAGCGTATGAATCCATTACTCTCACTGCGGTGCAAGCCGATGGGTCGAGAATGTCCGGCTGGAGAGGTCAAAGGTCTCCCTCAACCAGTCTGGGTAAACGCATCCATCGCCAAGACCCCGACGAGCCTCATCCCATGAAGCCAGGCTAAGTGTTAAGTAACCAAACATACCGAATCACTTGGGGTGACCTACGGCAGGGGTGTTGGTTATCAAATAAATGGTTGGCGGTATCCACACTCTCTTCCCAAATTGTTACAAACTGACACAAAGTGTTAATAAACATAAAATGTGTTTATCAAGCGCATCCAGTGTATCTGGGGAAATAATATTTACATACCACTGCTAACTACTGGTCCAAGACCGGATTAGAGGCATGATAACGTCGTAACTAAGTCCTGTCCCAATATGATAATATATATTGTGATGTTTTAACGTTATTCAAATACAAGCCATAAACGTGGATTATTATTGCAAACAAATGTATTAAAATAAGCTGGTTTAATTCGATAAGACGAAATAATTTTACACTTGTTATGTAGGCATGATTGTAATAGAGTAACAGAAGAAATTATGTTAATAGTCCCAATACAAATATTAAACCGGGGGCTATTCGCAATGATCTAAATGGATTTTCTAGCAAAATGCAATTAGCTTCAGTTGAAACTGATTCAGGATAGGAAAGTCGATTGCGCTTATCTAATAAGTAAGTTGAGTGAAAAATATATTGACTTATAAAAAATATGTTCATGTAGATCAAAAAATATTATTCTAAATATATTAATATATTTCTATACTATTATTCTTAGAATTAATTAAAAGTTTTTAAAAAATGATAAAAAAGGCGTAAACTAAAAACGCTTCATGATTGATCGAAAGAATTCTGACGCCATCTATACGCGCCGGTTTGAACGGTCTATAGTGTATCTCTTTCTATTATATGATAGATGGTTTGTTTATGATGAGAGAGGTATACTCCAAACAGTTTTGCTTGCTAACTTGTTATTGACTCTTTTTAGTTTAAGTAAAGCCTCGATGACATTGAGAGAGTTTACAAGCTACTAGCTGGGAAATTCACTATCTGTTAGGAAACTCGCTCAGTGTAATCGTATTACTAGTTAACTAGCAGATTGTAGAAAATCTACGAAAAAAGTTGAAAGGTGATCAACTTTGCTCGCTGTACTGTACACTAGCGCTTGCCTCAAGATGGCCGCCAACAAACAGCTGATTTCGTAACTCAGAATTAGTTCCCGCGAGAATCGTAATTCTCGCTACTGGCTAGCGTGCGGCGCTGGCTGCGACTTCAAATATTCTACAAAAAGGTCAACCGAATAGGCGGGAGAAATAAAAATGCATACTTTAAAAATAAATTTAACTGTGAAATCTTGATCAATTTTTTTTCTATTTAGATCACATTAATTCTGATAGCCGGTTAACATTGATAAAAAAATACTGATATTTCTTATTGAAAAAATAATTAAAAATATCTCCATACAAAATGCTAAAGTGACGTGTTTTCCAGAGCACAAATGACGTCACACACACACACCCCGTCTCTTACCGCTCGGATTCCGCTCGTTTTGGCGAGCTTAATAAAATTTAAACTTAGAGAATTAATTTAATTATGAAACGAACTTTAAAAAAATACTTGAATTTTAGTTTGAATGTGAACATTGATAATAAAAAAATTAACAATGGACTCAACTTCCTTATTGGGACATATTGGTACCCAAACATTTTAATAACCGATAGATTACCAAAATAAATTAGTACCTATTATTTTCTGTATTTGGTTTTCGTTCATTGAGTTTTGTTCCAAGTTACCTGCTGTCCCGATAAACCGGTGTCTCAATTAAGCTGAATCGACTGTATAAAAAAAAGGATTAGAACATTCGTGTTAAGCAAAGCAGAATAAATAGTCAACATAATTCATTGATTTATTTTTTCAATAACATATATATTTTTTATAGTAGTAGTAAATATATTGACTTACTAAATATACATTTCAAATTTAGTATTTTACTTTTTTAAAACCTGCTACAACAACAATATTACCTACATATTAACATTTGGATTTCACAAAATCGAGACAATAACCCTCGAAAAATTGCAAGGCTTAGCTACCTTTTGATCAATTAAATAATGAAACGTGCAAAGTGCAAGCCTTTTGCAAATATGTTTTATATAAGATAAGATATTGAGAATTATATGTAAGATTACTTACTGATATCTCTTAAATGTCCAGCGCTTAAAGTTGTTAAAAATAAACGCTTTTATCAAAGTCTCTTCCAGAAAGAATAGTTGAAGTACTTTTATTTTTTCAATGTGATTATGCAGAAGAGTCCCAACTACTCGCGACCGTCAGTGGTACCATAGTATCTTCAAATGAGGTATTTTGTGAGGCAGAAGGGGAAGGATACCGGAAGATGGGAAAGTACCTGGCTATTCAGATTTGAACACCAAACACGTTTAAAGCCATTTAAAGCATCGCTCGATTTCAAATAGTGGACTTTCAACAGGGCGATACTAAAAGTATCTACTACTCTGGAAACTACGCAAATATATTTTATATGAATTAATTGTGAAACAACACAAATTAATCACATCAAATGTTCTTGCGTACTCCGGGAGATAAACCCGGATTCGTAGTCGAGGATCTTTTCAACTCAACCACGGAGACCATCAACCTGTACTGTGCCCCATCTAAACCAAAAAATAACACAAATTTAATAGGTAATATTACCTGACTGAGGGGTATGGATAATATTACCTGGATGATTAGTATCTATAGTATACTGGCCGCTTTTGTAATTTGTGCTTCTCCACTGAAGGTCTATTGAGAAATGCGCAATTCTTAACAAATTTCCAGTAAGTGACCAATTTTCAAATATCACATTGTTGTCATAAAATCACATTATCTCTTATTAACTACTTTATTTTGACATCATTATTTTATACAGTAATTTTATCTATTAATACTAACACGCAAACAAAAATAAATAACGGCTAATGATCAACGATACAATCTACCTACCATATATATAGAACATTATCCGAGGAACTTAAATATGATGTAGTTGTTACAATACAAAAATAAAGCTGATTTTGTAAAATGATTGTCATAGGATTTAGGATAATTGATAACAAGAGAATACAAATAAAATAGAAAACAGTTACACGTTATCAAAACGAAATCAGGGTATCTAGCATGGTTGATCTATAGAGGATTTATCGATAAAGTCGATTACTGTCATCGTTCCCGAGCAAAACGGCAGATTGCTAACATACCAACTACAATTCATGTCGAATAAATTAATAGCATTTAGTCATTGTAAACTGTTGTCTTTCTTAAGTCACCCTCGGTAACGATGGTAAGTATTTTCCATTGCAATGTAAGATAATTTTTGTTGTTCGATAAAAAACTAAACCATGGATATTTTTGACTGGACTCTTGTTTTTTTTTATGAAGGTTATAGATATATTGCAGTATTTGAGTTAAGCTAGCCTCATGAGAGAGAGTGTACGGCCAGTGATGGAAGAAGATTTGGCTTATAGTAACCGCAGAAGTGGCAGCAAGGCGATGGCCGCGAGCAGCCAGGCAGTTGGTCGAGACAGGACAGCCAGATTACACAAGTCTTTTTTGCAGGCTTTGCATTCTTCAATCGTTTCCTTTTCACGATCAGTGAAGGTAGCGCAAATATCTTCTTTTGTTATTTCATCAACAACTTTTTGGCAGCCTCGTTTAGTCTTAGTCGTACCATCGCCATCTGAAAACCATTGAATTTTTTTATAGATGGCTATTCATAAAAAAAGATGAAGGAATTATTTTATTATGATTGTATGCCACGGGGGTTATTTATAAGCAGGATGTTATAGCATGTATACATAGGATTTTAACCGGCGTTTTTTAATTTTTTATTTATTTAGCAAAAAAGTAAATATCCACAATAAATAATAATATATTACATATCATATCAGACATCACTTTTTTTGTTTACCCCATTAGTAAAGAAATATTCTAGTGGCTAACTGCGGAACTAGTCTATGTAATGTACTTGGAAGGAAAAGGGTTTAAGGGGTGGGTAGAAATCTGGGGTTCAGTGGTCAACCACCTCCAGGACCTAGACAAACCTCACCCCATGAACCCGGGCACCCCTGCTAAATCACCAAACGTAGCGAGCCACTTGGGGTGACCTATGGCAGAGATGTTGGATAGATGCTTCCCCATGCGATTATGCCCTAATGCAACACTGACTGTACAAGAGCACAGTAAACCATTTTAATATTTGAAAGATTCAAGATATTTCTTAATCGTATAAAAATGTAAGTAAGTTTTCTAATTCTTTTTAAACAGTTTTCAATATGTTTCTTAAATTGTTGAACATATTTGGAGTTAAAAACGTACACGTCATCTTGCTGTACGATGTTAATTTATTTCGTATTAAAAAAACATAAACAAATCGATCACAACTTTGAATACAAGTCCATGCGAAATAATGTCAACAAATTAATTACGAAAAGAAAAAATTGAATTTTTAAAGATAAATTCAAATCTAGTTTTAATAATACTAAGCAAACTTGGGATGAAGTAAATAAAATATTTTGAAGAAAAACTAAAAGCAATTGTGATGAAGTCATCTGACGATATGTGTTAAAGGAACAAACGGTGGAAAGTGTAACAAACCAATATGTAAATTATTTCTCAGATAGTATAAGCCAAATGTTGCACAGATGTGATTTTAAAGCATCCAATGTTGATCAAATAAAATAACCTCACAGTATGTATTTAACAAAGGCAACTCTTACTGAGATAAAAATATTGTTAAAAAAATGAATAATTCAAAATCCTTGGGAATGGACAACATAAGAATGTACGATATAAAAAGACATATAGATATTTTAGGACCCATTATAACGCACTATAACGCATTGTTAATAGATTTATTATAGAAGCTAAATTGCCTAATGATCTTAAATGTGCTTTTATTAGACCTATATACAAAGGAGGAAAGCACTCAGAAATAGCAAACTATCCACCTATAAGTATCTTACCTGCACTGGAAAAAAATTTTGAAAAATATATTTCATTAAAATTAAATAATTACTTAAATAAATTTGGCATTATAGACCAAAAACAATATGGCTTTCAAAAGAAAAAAAGTACACAGAATTTATTACAGGATTTTTCAAATTATATTAATAATGAATTAAACAATAAAATACATGTTTTAGAATTATTTATCGATAACTCCAAAGCATTTGATACAATTGACCCACAAATATTATTAAAAATCTTAGAAGCAATTTTTTTAAGCATTCCAATTACACACATTATAAATATTAGTTTGAATAGTGGAATATTCCCTTCCATTTATAAAAAATCTATCGTAACACCCTTTTTTAAATCAGGCAGCCCTGAAGAAATATCAAATTATCGACCTATATCTCTTGTCTCAAACGTGGCAAAAATTTTTGAAAAAATCGTAAAAAAGCAACTCATGTACTACATTGATAATAATAAAATACTTAGTCCTAGCCAATTTGGATTTAGAGAGAAACTCGGCACTCAAGATGCCATTGCTAAATTAACATCAACTATATACAATGCATTAGATAAAAAAAACAAATGCCTTGGCATTTTCATTGATTTACGCAAGGCTTTTGATAGTATCTCCCATACAAAACTAATCAATAAATTAAATGATATCGGCATTATTGGTACGGTTAGATATTGGCTACAAAGCTATCTAACTCAAAGAAGTCAAAAAGTAAAATTAAATAACTCACTAAGTGTGGATGAAACTTTAGAATTTGGAATTCCCCAAGGGACTGTTATTGGACCAATTTTATTTATAATATACGTTAACCAAATGTTTCAATTGTCACTTAATGGTAAACTTATATCCTTTGCTGACGACACTGCAATAATTATTGAAAAAAAACGTGGAACGATATTACCATTGCAGCCAATCAAGACATGAAGGTTATAAAAAAATGGTTCGATAATAATTTATTATCACTCAACACAGAAAAAACTTATTGTATTCCATTTTCTCTACAAGAAGATGTACCAAACAATTTAATTAACATAATAATTCATTCCAAAAATTGTACAAATTACGATACATGTAATACGGACTGCGCTAAACTAAATCATAAATCAAATGTAAAATATCTTGGAATCCTAATAGATAAAAATGTTAAATGGAAAGATCATATCAATCTCACTGTGGAAAGAATAAGAAAACTTATCTACATATTCTATAACATACGAAATATTTTAAATAAAAAAACCATAAAAATGGTCTATTATGCATTAATCCAGTCCTTATTACAGTACGGCATTATTGGGTGGGGAGGGGCCTTTAAATCTTCCTTACCGCCCATTATTATAATTCAAAGAATAATTATAAAAATCATCCTTAGGAAACCATACGACTTCCCTACTCTAGAATTATTTCGGGAATTTAATGTACCATCAATCATAGAATTGTATAAGAGAAACGCCTTATATCAAATATATAAAGAATATTTTATTCAAAAAATCCACCCCTCAGATAGCATAAGCAATAGATTTAAAACTAATGGCTTAATAGCCATCCCTGTGCTTAGAACAACTACGGCTCAGCATCACTATTTGTATTTAGGTGTAAGATGGTACAATTTATTATTGTCCAAAAACAAAATTAATATAACGGGAACATTGAAATATGAACAATTTAAAAATCAAATTAAGTCCCTGAAATTGGATAATGATATATTGTACCCTTAATTTAATTTACCCTTACTTAAACTGAAATATTTAATATTAAAAGAATATGTATATATATATATATTCTGTTATTGTCCTTCTAAAACTATTTTTTCTAAATTATGTGCCTTTGTCAAGTAATATTAAATTTGTATTTATTTTCATAATGTTCTTTGATCATTGCTTAAACATCTCATTAAAACACTATTAATTTTTTTTTTGCATTTTAATACTCCTCCCATAAACACGAGCTCTTGAGCTCAATTTATGGAGTAGTAGTAATATAAAATGAATTATTGTATAACCTTGCACATGTAATCATTTGTATTGTAAAAACAAAATTTTTGAAATAAATAAAAAAAAAAAAAAAAAAAAAAAAAATTAGAGGAAACCTACTTAATTTGTTTAAAAATTATTTATTTAATAGACATATCTGTGTAAAGGTAGTGTAAAGTAGGAGGAAAAAATGTGTGCTGGAGTCCCGCAGGGGTCAATTTTGGGACCAACCCTATTATATTTGTATCAATAATGAAAAAACTATTTAAATATGTAAAACACTTTGTATATGCTGACGACACTGCACTTGTAATATCTGATGAACAATTATCCATTGCGATTAAATATATGCAACATGACTTTACGTTCCTGATAAAATAGTCACAAGACGCAGGTCTAATAATTAATACAAAAAAACTAAATTGATGCACATATGATCTCCACATGCTTCATTTCAGAAAACGCCTAAAATAATATCTCATGACTATATGTATTCATCAAAACATTTTGCAGCCCTGCATGTGTGATAGTATTGAACTTGTTTGTAAATGAATATGTTTATTTGGGAGTAACTGTTGATTGTAATTTCAAATGGGATAAACAAATAAACAAAATTTGTAAACGGCTGAGGGCGATAGTGGGTAGGCTGTACAAACTGAAATGTTTCGTTCCGGTGAATATTTAAAAAAAATATTTTCTTATCACTTGCAGAATCAACTTTACGACATGGATTAACTACTTGGGGACACTCTTGCAAAACTAATTTAAACCACCTACAATCAGTACAAAATTCTATGATTAAGTTATTAGTTAAAAAAAGTATTTTTTCACAGAGACGAAACATTTCATTGTTGTATGGGAATTTAACAATATTACCGGTGCAGGCCTTATTATGGTATAAAATATTGATTCAGCATGTATCTGAGTCTGATTATAAGAAGAAAGTGGAACATGAGCATAATACGAGGTTCACAAAGAATGAAGGAATGCTTGTTCCAAAATATAACAATAACTACGGACGGCGAACCCTGGAATTTAACGTGCCAAAAATATTTAACATGTTACCAATTAATATAAAAAATTGCGACTCTACAGATAGATTAAGACATATGCTGAAACAATGGTTACTAAATAGAGGTTGTTTATATTAATTAATGTGTGTTAATTATGACAATTTGTATAGTTATAGTAATAATAATATGTATGTATGTTTAAATTGTAATTGAACATTAACATCCTGTTGACAAACTGCTTTATTGCGGTTTAACGGGATTGTATCTTGAAAACAATAAAACAAAAAAAAAAAACTCCCACTCGTTGGCTGTGTAAGCCTGGTGGATCATGTGATATACAAACTATCTCGTTCCAACAGCACAGTGTGCTCAAGTCGGAAGTGGCGACGTGGGATGATAGACATAGTTTTTTAAACCTTAATGAGAAAATATTATCCCAAAGCAAAAAAAAAATTTACATTTTTTTCACTAATATGCTCAGAAATCGCAGTTAACAAACCTTTGAATACGTATTCTTACACCCCCTAAGTAAAAAACAATGAATTAATAAATTCATTACAATACCTTTGTATACAGCTTTCACGCAGCGGTAATTCGCTTCATTAGCTTGTGTCAGCCTCCTTCTCCAAAACCTGGGATATTTTCTATTAGAGTTCAAAACAGCTTCAGGAAGTCGGGCTTCGGCTTCAGAATCCACTGCAATTCTCTGGGAGCCTCCGACAGCCATTGTAGTTTCTACGAGAGCCCGTGTAGTTTCTACAGGAGCCGGTGTAATTGCTACGGGAGCAGGAGTTGTTTCTACGGGAGCCGGTGTGGAGTCTAGGGGAGCCGGCGTGGTATCAACAGGAGCCGGTGTAGTTTTAACGGGAGCCGGTGTGGTGTCGACGTGAGCAGGTGTAGTGTCTACGGGAGCCGGTGTGGTGTCTACGGGAACCGGTGTGGTGTCGACGGGAGCCGGTATAATTTCTACGGGAGCTGGCGTAGAGTCAACAGGAGCCGGTGTGGTGTCGACGGGAGCAGGGGTTATTTCTATGGGAGCCGGTGTGGTTTCTACAGGAGCCGGTGTGGTGTCTACGGGAGCTAGTGTAGTTTCTACGGGAGCCGGTGTGGTATCTACGGGAGCTGGTGTGGTTTCTACGGTAGCCGGTGTAGTTTCTACGGGAACCGGTGTGGTGTCGACAGGAACCGGTGTAGTTTCTGCCGGTGCCGGTGTGGTGTCTACGGGTGCCGGTGTGGTATCTACAGGAGCCTGTGTGGTGTCTACGGGAGCCGGTGTGGTATTTTCAGGAGCCGGTGTTGTGTCTACTGGAGCCGGTGTGGTTTCAATGGGAACCGATGTGGTTTTTACAGAAGCTGGTGTAGTTTCTATGGGAGCCGGTGTAGTGTCTACGGGCACCGGTGTGGTTTCTACAGGAGTCGGTGTAATTTCTACGGGAGCATGAGTTGTTTCTACGGGAGCCGGTGTGGTGTCTACGGGAGCCGGCGTGGTGTCTACGGGCCCCGGTGTGGTTTCTACAGGAGTCGGTGTGGTGTCTACGGGAACCAGTGTGGTGTCGACGGGAGCCGGTGTAGTTTCTACGGGAGCAGGAGTTGTTTCTACGGGAGCCGGTGTGGAGTCTAGGGGAGCCGGCGTGGTATCAACAGGAGCCGGTGTAGTTTTAACGGGAGCCGGTGTGGTGTCGACGTGAGCAGGTGTAGTGTCTACGGGAGCCGGTGTGGTGTCTACGGGAACCGGTGTGGTGTCGACGGGAGCCGGTATAATTTCTACGGGAGCTGGCGTAGAGTCAACAGGAGCCGGTGTGGTGTCGACGGGAGCAGGGGTTATTTCTATGGGAGCCGGTGTGGTTTCTACAGGAGCCGGTGTGGTGTCTACGGGAGCTAGTGTAGTTTCTACGGGAGCCGGTGTGGTATCTACGGGAGCTGGTGTGGTTTCTACGGTAGCCGGTGTAGTTTCTACGGGAACCGGTGTGGTGTCGACAGGAACCGGTGTAGTTTCTGCCGGTGCCGGTGTGGTGTCTACGGGTGCCGGTGTGGTATCTACAGGAGCCTGTGTGGTGTCTACGGGAGCCGGTGTGGTATTTTCAGGAGCCGGTGTTGTGTCTACTGGAGCCGGTGTTGTTTCAATGGGAACCGGTGTGGTTTTTACGGAAGCTGGTGTAGTTTCTATGGGAGCCGGTGTAGTGTCTATGGGAGCCGGTGTGGTTTCTACGGGAGCTGGTGTGGTGTCTACGGGCACCGGTGTTGTTTCTACAGGAGTCGGTGTAATTTCTACGGGAGCAGGAGTTGTTTCTACGGGAGCCGGTGTGGTGTCTACGGGAGCCGGCGTGGTATCAACAGGAGCCGGTGTAGTTTTAACGGGAGCCGGTGTGGTGTCGACGTGAGCAGGTGTAGTTTCTACGGGAGCTGGCGTAGAGTCAACAGGAGCCGGTGTGGTGTCGACGGGAGCAGGGGTTGTTTCTATGGGAGCCGGTGTGGTTTCTACAGGAGCTGGTGTGGTGTCTACGGGCACCGGTGTGGTTTCTACAGGAGTCGGTGTAATTTCTACGGGAGCATGAGTTGTTTCTACGGGAGCCGGTGTGGTGTCTACGGGAGCCGGCGTGGTGTCTACGGGCCCCGGTGTGGTTTCTACAGGAGTCGGTGTGGTGTCTACGGGAACCAGTGTGGTGTCGACGGGAGCCGGTGTAGTTTCTACGGGAGCTGGCGTAGAGTCAACAGGAGCCGGTGTGGTGTTGACGGGAGCAGGGGTTGTTTCTATGGGAGCCGGTGTGGTGTCTACGGAAGCTGGTGTAGTTTCTACGGGAGCTGGTGTGGTGTCTACGGGCCCCGGTGTGGTTTCTACAGGAGTCGGTGTGGTGTCTACGGGAGCAAGTGTAGTTTCTACGGGAGCCGGTGTGGTGTCTACGGGAGGTGGTGTGGTTTCTACGGGAGCTGGTGTGGTGTCTACGGGAGCTGGTGTGGTTTCTACGGGAGCCGGTGTAGTTTCTACGGAAACCGGTGTGGTGTCGACAGGAACCGGTGTAGTTTCTGCCGGTGCCGGTGTGGTGCCTACGGGTGCCGGTGTGGTATCTACAGGAGCCTGTGTGGTATCTACGGGAGCCGGTGTGGTATTTTCTGGAGCCGGTGTTGTGTCTACTGGAGCCGGTGTGGTTTCAATGGGCACCGGTGTGGTTTCTACGGAAGCTGGTGTAGTTTCTACGGGAGCCGGTGTAGTGTCTATGGGAGCCGGTGTGGTTTCTGCGGGAGCTAGTGTGGTGTCTACGGGCACCGGTGTGGTATCTACAGGAGCCTGTGTAGTATCTACGGGAGCCGGTGTGGTATTTTCAGGAGCCGGTGTTGTGTCTACTGGAGCCGGTGTGGTTTCAATGGGCACCGGTGTGGTTTCTACGGAAGCTGGTGTAGTTTCTACGGGAGCCGGTGTAGTGTCTATGGGAGCCGGTGTGGTTTCTGCGGGAGCTGGTGTGGTGTCTACGGGCACTGGTGTGGTATCTACAGGAGCCTGTGTGGTATCTACGGGAGCCGGTGTGGTATTTTCAGGAGCCGGTGTTGTGTCTACTGGAGCCGGTGTGCTTTCAATGGGCACCGGTGTGGTTTCTACGGAAGCTGGTGTAGTTTCTACGGGAGCCGGTGTAGTGTCTATGGGAGCCGGTGTTGTTTCTGCGGGAGCTGGTGTGGTGTCTACGGGCACCGGTGTGGTTTCTACAGGAGTCGGTGTGGTGTCTACGGGAAGTGGTGTTGTTTCTACGGGAGCCGGTGTAGTTTCTACGGGAACCAGTGTGGTGTCGACAGGAACCGGTGTAGTTTCTACGGGAGCCGGTGTGGTGTCTACGGGAGCTGGTGTGGTTTCAACGGGTACCGGTGTAGTTTCTATGGGAGCCGGTGTTGTGTCGACGGGAGCTGGTGTAGTTTCTACGGGAGCCGGTGTAGTTTCTACGGGAGCCGGTGTGGAATCGACAGGAGATGGTGTAGTTTCTAAGGGAGCCGGTGTGGTGTCTACGGGTACCGGTGTGGTTTCTACGGGAGCCGGTGTTGTGTCTACGGGAGCCGATGTGGTATCGACGGGAGCTGGTGTAGTTTCTACGGGAGCTGGTGTAGTGTCTACGGGAGCCAGTGTGGTATCTACGGGAGCCGGTGTGGTGTCTACGGGAGCCGGTGTAGTGTCTACAGGAGCTGGTGTAGTTTTTACGGGATCCGGTGTAGTGTCTATGGGAGCCGATGTAGTGTCTACGGGAGCTAGTGTGGTTTCAACGGGTACCGGTGTGGTTTCTATGGGAGCTAATGTAGTCTCTACAGGAGCCGGTGTAGTTTCTACGGGAGCCGGTGTAGTTTCTACGGGAGCCGGTGTAGTTTCTACGGGAGCCGGTGTGGTGTCGACAGGAGATGGTGTAGTTTCTAAGGGAGCCGGTGTGGTGTCTACGGGCACCGGTGTGGTTTCTACGGGAGCCGGTGTTGTGTCGACGGGAGCTGGTGTAGTTTCTAAGGGAGCCGGTGTAGTGTCTAAGGGAGCCGGTGTGGTATCTACAGGGGTTGGTGTTGTGTCTACGGGAGCCGGTGTTGTTTCTATGGGAGCCAGTGTAGTTTCTACAGGAGCCGTTGTATTGTCTACGGGAGCCGGTGTGGTATCGACGGGAGCTGGTGTAGTTTCTACGGGAGCTGGTGTAGTGTCTACGGGAGCCGGTGTGGTGTCTACGGGAGCCGGTGTAGTGTCTACAGGAGCTGGTGTCGTTTCTAAGGTAGCAGGTGCAAGAGTTGTAGTTATTACAGCATCGCAGGTTTGCATTTCAGTTTCTTCACTTACGTCTTTGCAATCTTCGCAAACATAACATTTCAAAGTGTTTCCTGTAATCAAAAGTGTGCTTGGATTAAATATGCTATATGTTTTTATGTAAATCCATTTAGTCAAATATTAATTCGCGAATAAAGAAAAGAAAAAAAAAACTATAATCTATATATATAAAAATGCTCCGCAATTTATTATAAACACGTTAGTTTTAGTTATTTTACAAGTTTTAGTTGTGAAAAAATTCACAATGTTTTTTCTAATGATACTTAAGATGGCTTCCATGAGGTTTTTGCTCTATTTTAAACGAGTCGTGTTTTATTAAATATTTTCACAATTTTCGCATCGATTTTATCGCTTTAAATATTAGCGCGTTCCTCTAACATTCGTAATACATATCTCTCCATCTTCTTCTTTTTGAGCGTGGATGCGGCGCCTTAAGTTGTTAAGATGTATGGAAGCTGTTAAACGTGAATCATGGTATTAGCGGGAAACTGGTGAACGTGGGTATAGGTTGGTAGAGGTACCTGGGAGAAAATTAAGCAAAAGTAATTATGTAGGTATGTGGTATTTACTTTGGTTTCTATAATTAATATGTTACCGTAAGTATGTATAAAGCGAAACATTGCATAAAATGCCTTGAGCCGCGTTTAGGGACCAAATCTGAATAACTACACCTGAATTTCACACCTTGTTCCTCCACTCTTCTTTAATCCCATAAAAAAACCCACAAGATGTGATGGTCCTTCTAGCTCTGGACATTTGGAACTCTTCTACGGTATTCACTTAACAAAAACGAAACTTCTGCAGTATTACAGGGACTCGGTATTCACTTTTCAAAATATACACATTACGTTTATTTTTTTATTATTTTATTAGACATTAGAATTATAAGGTACCTACTTACTATTTTTTAATATTTACTGGGAACCGGAAAAAACAGAATACTTTTGCAAATGAAAAAAGGTTTTTGAAAGCACGTCACAGTCTTTTTCGGATTTTACAAACAGAAAATTGCAAATATTGATTTTTTACGATTGATTTATCGCTTACTGTAAACCGAAAAACATAACTTTGTACGAAACCAAAATTAAAAAATATTTTTAATTAAAAAAAACGTAAAAGGTTTTTTTTTCTCACTTCACTTTTTTCGTTACGAATAAAAATAATGAAAAATTCAAAGTCGAATTCAATTCGAATTCAGTGAAATCTTTTGCAAACATGTAAGCAATGGCGTTCGATGACTTTTTGGAATATATTTAAATTATTTGGAAGTTTAGTGTCAATTGAAAACTTGTGCCAACGTTGCCACTTTCTAACCCTGCTTAAATCAGATTATTATTTATTTTTATTTTTACATTAGCTCTACACAGGAGGCCCCGAGGAAAAAATGAAGGGTCTCTATAGGGAAAGGAACGAGAGGTTTCTGGGAAAAGGGTGTGAGGGGTCGGTATTTTTTTTCCTTTATTTTTCTCCCCTTATGTGTACATACGTTTCATAAGTATTTTTTTACATAATTTCTAAATACATATAACTTAACATAAGATACAAGTAAAATACAAAGCCTTCTGTGCAACATCGACATTAGAGGAGTTCCCGAAACGACTGCTGAAAACAACCAGGAATTAATGAAGAAAATATCCAATATTATCAACTACAATAATACCTCCTCTCCTCTGCAAACCGAAATCACAAAAATCTACAGGCTGGGACAAAAAACATCCGATAAAACAACGAGATCCATTATAGCTACATTCAAAAACACTCAAGCTCGAGACGCCTGGTTAGACAAAATCAAAACATACGTGAAATCGACTAATAGCAATTCGAACAAGCTTAACACAGCAGATCTAGGATACTCGCAGGAAAAAAATCGAATCTACATTTCGGAACACCTTACCCCAAAAGGCAAATATCTACTGGCCCAGACAAAAAAATTTGCTAGAGACCATCACTTCAAATATACATGGGTGAAATCAGGTTGTATTCTACTCAGGCAGACCGATGACTCGAATATAATAACAATTCGCAATGACGCAGATATTGTACGAGTAAAACGCCAAGTAATATGACTAACGATACAAAGTATGCCTAACTCTAATGTCCAGCTACTCCACTATAGTATAATGAAAATTATAAATCTCAGTATCATATCTTCTCATCACCCACTCTACTTTTTTAATGCACATTATAGTAAAATGGATATAATTTGTACTACTTATAATTTTGCAGGTTTAATTATTTTGATATATTCTAATGAGATATCAAATTTTTCCTCTACATATGGGAATTCTCTCTTAATAAATACACTTGTATTATGTTTCCCTACTACACAACCGCACTCACTCCCAAGTACTGATATACTATATCTTATTATCCACCCAAATCATATCTTAATTAATAATATTATTCCTATATTGCTTATCATGAACTCCATTACTAAAATAATCATGATACGCATTTGTAACTTTTTAAATCCAACGTACCCTGAATTATTTTTTCCTAGCTTTGCCAACACTGTAAACTTCTTTAATTATACCTTTTTCATTATATACAAATTCACAAAAACAGCGTATATTACCCACAATACTTATGTATTTTCAAAATATCTCACAATGAAAAGATTTTTCCACTACAAAATACCTTACCTAAACTTCTCTTATAATCGTGAAATAACAAAATATAAACCATTTTCTATTGCTTTTGACTTTCAGTATCAGCAAATTATCACTTATATCAATATAAATGTCATTGAACTCTGGAATTGAACTATAAACAGAAATTATAAACATTTCTCACTACCACTACCACTTTTAAAAACCTATGGTACCACTTACCCAAATAATTTCTATCATTTGAACATTCTAATTCATAAATACAAAATTATTATAATTCTAACCACAAGTGAAACTAACCTTTTACATGTCATTGCTTATAACTACAACAATTTATATGCATATCTCATACCTTCAACACCAACGCTGCAGGATTGTATCCTTACTTGTCAAATTCCGCTTATACTGGTAATCCATTCCATTTTTATAATACAATTAATAACCTGCTATGATTCCTATTCTTGTTTTATCTATGAAGTTATAATCATACATACTAATCTCACACTTTCAATGCACTTAATAACCTTTATGTTTGTAGATCTTCCATGTATATTTACTTGTATAACTAATGTTATTCTTTCAAACACAGAAGACACTAAGCACCTGCAAAGACACATTTCGAATAATAATTGTCTTAGTTTTCCAATATACTTATACATAAACCTATCTTACCCAGTCGTTGATGAACTCAAACCCCCACCACACACAGTTGCCCATAATGGACCCCATTAACCCTATTGATAACATTCTTAATATCACGGCACATACTACAAACAACATAAATGCATTAAAAAGAATTACCTCCAAACCAGATGCTCTAAGAGTATTTGCCATGAATATCCGTAGTCTCAACAAAAACTTTGATAACTTACTTGTTCTACTTACTGACTTAGGAAATGAATTTGACATCATTGTTCTCTCAGAGTGCTGGATTAACGTTAATTATATACCGAAATTAATAAACAACTACTCTGTTTACAATACGTCTCAGCACAGGTCCCAATCCGACGGGGTCATAGCTTATGTCAAGTCTAACCTTAAACATGCAGTATCTAAAATTACAGTCGACCATGCAAATTGCCTTAATATCTCAATCGATAACTTAAATATCCTCGCAATATACCGCTCCCCTAAGTCCAACAATGTCACCCCTTTTCTCTATTCTCTCGAAAAAAATATCGATGAAAAAAATAAGGATCTCATCATAATCGGTGACATCAACATAGACATCCTAAATGAATCCAGCCCCCACGCTACAAATTACCTAAACCTAATGGCACTACATGGCCTTATACCACACATCAACATACCTACCCGAGTCACCCTCACTACTAAGACATGCATAGATCACATTATGGTTAGATCAAGGCGAACTGCTAAACCAGTTGTATTCGAATCCACTGTAACTGACCATTACTCAACCATTCTCGAACTACACAACTATAAATCTTCTCCCTCTAAGGCCAGTAATCCTTCCCATAAAACTGTTGATATGGATCAATTGTTAAAGTCTGTAAAAGAAGAAAAATGGGAATCTACCCTGCTTTCTGAAAATGTCAATGACGCTGTTGAAAAATTTTCAGTATCACTAACTGCCCACATTAACCACGCCACTTTCCCCATCTTAATGGCTT
Organism: Limnephilus lunatus; assembly: GCA_917563855.2. Classification (NCBI taxonomy): domain Eukaryota; kingdom Metazoa; phylum Arthropoda; class Insecta; order Trichoptera; family Limnephilidae; genus Limnephilus; species Limnephilus lunatus. Next base: position 61,835,980 of record OU830597.1, on the reverse strand, counting down.
CAAACAAAAAAAAGAAACTAAAACCATGGATTACAAATGGCCTGATCTTCTGTATACGTAAAAGAGACAGACTCCATAAACAAGCCCTTAACAACCCAGACCTCCAACTCTTGCGCTTCTATAAAAAGTATCGTAACATTTGCAATAATCTCATAACAATAACTAAACAAAACTATTACAAAAAAAAAATTGAAGAGTCAGGATATGACAGTAAAATAATCTGGAACGTAGTCAATGATATCTCAGAAAACAAAAAAACCTCACTCAAAATGCAATCACTCGCTATTAATGGGGAAAATATCCAAGTCCATGATGATCCAAAAACCTTAGCCGATCACGCCAACCATTTTTTCAGTAATATTGGCACGAACTTAGCCAACAAAATTCTAAAAGCAACAAACAAAACACAAAATCTCTTAACCTCACGGGTAAGACAACAGCGCTCTTTGCACCCTGAACTAATCCTAGCCCCTACCTCCAACAAAGAAATAGTTGACACAATACTCACCATTAAAACAAACAGTGCTGCTGGTAATGACAATATTTCTCCTTATATAATAAAACACATAGTTCACTTTATAACAACGCCGTTAAAGCATATCGTTAATCTAAGCTTTAAAAGCGGTTCCTTCCCACACTTACTAAAACATGCAACGGTTATCCCAATCTATAAAGGCGGCGATAAAACAAATATTGAAAACTACAGACCCATTTCTTTGCTAAGTGTCCTGTCAAAAATCATTGAAAAAATTGTTAAAAGTAGGCTTGTCTCACATCTTGAAACCCATAAGATCCTCTCGCCTAATCAGTTTGGCTTTCAAAACAATTTAAATACAGAATCTGCAATCTTAGACTTGACGGATAAGATCACTAACAGCCTGGATGAAGGTGATTCCTGCTTAGCCATATTCCTAGACTTGGCCAAAGCATTTGACACGGTTTCCCACCCCATACTTCTAGAAACACTATCTCAAATAGGCATCCGAGGTAGAACTCTTAACTGGTTCTCATCATACCTAACAGACAGATCGCAAACTGTAAAAATTAACAACACAGCTGTAAGTAACCCCTTACCAATCCATTTCGGAGTCCCACAAGGAAGTGTTCTAGGCCCTATTCTGTTCCTCATCTACATCAACAATCTCTGTAATCTTCCCATAACCGGGAAACTAATATCTTTTGCAGATGACACTGTACTAATAACTAGACACAAAAACTGGAAAGGAGCATTCGACATAGCTCAAAACGACATAGGCCAAATAAAGAAATGGTTAGATGATAATCTCCTAACCCTTAACGCCGGAAAAACAAAATTCTTAACCTTCAGTCTTTCTGCTGCAACCCAATCTACCAACAATCAGAAGATAATAATTCACTCCTGTCTAAGAACTTGCTCTTCCTGTAATTGCCCAAACTTGGAAAAAGCCACCCACATAAAATATCTGGGGGTCATCATTGATCAACACCTTCGTTGGGATCAGCACTTGGCCAGTCTAACCCCACGCATCCGCAAACTCTCTTATGTCTTTCGATCCCTAAGAACTATCCTTACTACCTCAACTCTTAAAACTGTTTACTACGCTCTCTGCCGATCCCTACTAGCATATGGCATTATAACTTGGGGTGGCTGTACTCAATCAATTGTCGAACCTCTACTAAAAGCCCAAAAAATGGTAATACGTGTCATTAACAAGCGACCGACTAGATACCCCTCCAAACGACTCCTCATCGAGTATAACGTCTTAAACGTACGGCAACTCCATCTAAAATTTATGCTAATACATTTCCTGTTCAAATACAAAAACAAAACTCTCTTACAACACAACTACACAACCAGAACAATAACCAGCGGACACTACAATGTACCTAAACTACACACCACGACAGCTCAAAGACAATTTTTCTTCCTAGCTCCTAAAACCTTTAACCTTATCCCTGAAAACTTAAAAACGTTGAGCCAACCCCATTCCTTTAAAAAACAAATAACGAAATGGATCCTTACACATGGAATACATTACAATTTTAATACCCATTCGCTTTACACTCTATCAATTTAATCACCTTTCAGACAAAACATAATATATCTCCATTTTCTAAATTAGCGGCATTGTATGTACAAGATTATTTAATAACTTAACTTAATTAATAAATAAATTAGTGTGATATATATCTAACAACTCCTCAAATTTTTCATTTTCTAAGAATTCTCTAACTTCCTCATCTTCTTGTAACTGTAAACTTCACCCGCCATAACACAGGGTCTTCCCTAGCATGGAGGGTGAAATATCATAAAAAAACTATATGTACTTTCGATTTTCCATGTATTAAATAAATAAATAAAATAAATAAATGTAAAAGTAAGAAAAAAGTATATATATATATCTGATAATTTTGGAAATGCCGTTTTTGGGGGATTTTAATCAATTATGACTTTCCAGGTGTTGGGAATTCTGATTGAGTCATTTCTGGCATTCATATTATTTGTATGCTTATGAATTTCTATAGCTTCGCGGTAAATTCTTTTCGATTAATTGTATATGCTAGCTATTGTTGTGGTATTATTAAAGTCTGTTTTATGACCTTCATTAAGGACGTATTGAACTATAGATGTAGTGACCGATCCGCCCCACTAAGTAGCCGGTGAGCAAATTCCGCCAAGACTTAGACAAACCACACCCCATGAAACCGGACACCCCTGAAAGTTACCAAACGTAGCGTACCACTTGGGGCAACCTATGGCAGGGGTGTTGGTTATCCAATGATTGGTTCCCGGGGCTGCGGTACCCATTCCCGCCTACCAATTTTTATTTTTTATTATTAAGAAGTTAAAATAATTCACTTGATTAATAATAGTTACCGTTTAACAAATACATTGTGTTCTAATTTAGGAAAACGCGTATTTTCACATTGTCATATCTCTGTTTATTTAGTTATAAACAAAAACAAACAGTGCATTATATTATCCATTGGTGAAAAAAAAAAATTACAATTAATAAATATAATTCACAGTGGGTACATATTATGTTTTTCATTTTAGTGTATGGTATGCTTATTAAGTAATTACCGGGTGATGTGTGTAGTGGGAAGGTGTGAGAGGGTGAGTGTGTGAGTGATTGAGTGAGTGAGTGAGAGGGTGAGTGAGAGGGTGAGGGTGTGTGTGTGTGTGTGTGTGAGTATGTGTGTATGTATCATGTATGTATGTTTTTTAATTTGGTAGGCGGGTATGGGTACCGCCGCCCTGGGAACCATTTATTGGATGACCAACACCTCTACCACAGGTCACCCCAAGTGGTTCGCTACGTTTGGTGACTTAGCAAGGGTGCCCGGGTTCATGGGGTAGTGTTTGTCTGGGTCTTAATGGCGGGTGCGTCGGCCCACCTTCTGCGTGGCAGACCGGATTGGGAGATGCTGGTTGAGGGAGACCCTTTACAACCGGTTTCCGTTGTTCGGGCCGCTCGGTAGTACAGGGGCCCGACCCTCAGGCTCACGACTGAGGGTGGGCTGCCCCATCAACGAGTGCAAAAACCCTGCCGCTGCTGTTGTGCCGGTTCGTGACCGGAGGGGACCCAGCAGTAGCGTTTGGGGCGCATTGGGCGACCTCTCCAGCCGGTCTCTCCCAGCCCATCGCCTTGCACCGCAGTGAGTGGGTTGGACTCATACGTCCGTCACTCCTGGACACTCTGATCCCCAGCTTCCTACCCACCCCTCAACCTTCCTTCCAGACCTTCCTTTCCCCTCATAACAAAAAAAAAATTAAACAACATAAAATCATGAATAACACAATAACATCAAGTAACGTTATTACAACGGCGAGAAGCAGGAGTCCCCGGTGCAGGCCAAAACTGTTGGTGAACTTCACCAACATTCGCGGCCTGCACAAAAACTTAAACTCAGTCCACCACCACCTTCTCACCCAACGTTCCAACCTTCTCTTCCTTTCCAAAACGCAGATAGCTGAGCCTACAGACGCCTCCTATCTGGATTGCCCGGGATTCACCCTCATGGGCAAATTCAGACCCAAAGGGGGTGTTTGTCTCTTCAGCCGAGCTGATGTCAACTGTGTGCGGCTGTTGAATCTGGAGAACTCCAAATTCGACGTAATGTGGGTGCGCGTCAATCTTGCCAGTACGGTAAGATTTTATGCGTGTTTATACCGCTCACCGAACCTAAGCGTTTCAGATACGTCCGAACTCTTCAAACATCTAAGCAATACTGTTGATGACCTCTTGCCCCGCTTCCCTACGGTAGAGTTTGTGGTCCTGGGGGACTTCAATGTTCATAACGAACCTTGGTTAAAGTTCTCAGGACCAACGGACTTGGCTGGACGAGAGGCGGAATCTTTTGCCCTCTGCTACGGACTGGAGCAAATGGTTCAGGAGCCTTCAAGGGTTCCTGATGTCCAGACTCGCCGCTCCAATCTGTTACACCTGTTTTTAACCACTGTGCCACACGGTTACAATATTGAGGTCACAGCGCCTCTAGGATCGTCCGACCACTGCCTGGTGACGACGTCAATCCCCGTAACCTACAGACCGCCAAACGAGCGGCTGAAGAGAAAAGTGTGGCACTATAGATCAGCAGATTGGTTTGGTCTGCGGGCTCATTTCAATGCTTTCCCGTGGTCAGCTGTCTGTTTTCGGACTTCGGATCCCTCAAGATGTGCCCAGGAAATTGGTGAAGTCATCACATCCGCTATGGATGGCTTCACCCAATCCACTGTCAAAGAAACTGGTGTGGGCTCAAAGCCGTGGTTCAGTCGACAATGCTCCGAAGCAGTGCGACGAAAAAACGCGGCTTACCGAGCCTACAACACATCTCGAACGTCCGAAAACAGAATTGTATATAACAAAATGGCAAAGGAATGCAAGAGGATCATTAACAGGTCAAAATTCGAGCACGACTTGCAGATCAGCAGAAAGCTGGCTGCCTGCCCGCACGGTAGCAGAGCGTTCTGGTCGCTTGCGGGCTCAATAGGTCGCAATTTCTGCAAACCCAGTCTGCCACCTCTTACCAGACCTGACGGCTCTCTAGCAAATACCGCCGCCGAAAAGGCTAACTTATTAGGCAAAATATTCGCGGAAAACTCGACCCTCGATGATCAAGGTGCTACCCCGCCGTCGGTTCCTCATTGCGGTTTTCGTATGAAAAAGCTGAGGATCCGGCATAGGGATGTACTTCAAGTCTTACGAAGGCTTGATGTTAGAAAAGCTAGCTGGCCTGACGGAATTCCTGCCCTGGTATTGCAGAGGTGCGCTGTAGAAATAGCTCCAATTTTGACGAAGCTTTTCAAGATGTCCCTGAAGTCTGGCTCTGTGCCCTCTGGTTGGAAAAAAGCGATCATTCACCCCATTCCAAAGAAGGGTGACCGCTCCAACCCAGCCAACTACCGCCCCATAGCGATCACATCTGTCCTGTCAAAAGTGATGGAACGTGTGATCAACGACAAACTGCTCACATACCTCGAGAAGAACAAAATTATTAACGACTGTCAATACGGATTCCGGCGGAACCGCTCGTGCGGTGATCTTTTCGCGTATGTGACGCATGTTTGGGGACGGTGCCTGGAACGTTTTGGTGAGACCCAAACGGTTGGACTGGACATTTCTAAGGCCTTTGACCGGGTTTGGCATCGAGCGCTTGTCAACAAACTGCGTTCGTACGGACTTCCCGCATCCTTGTGTGCGTGGATTGCCGACTTTTTGAGAGAGAGGTCGATTCAGGCGGTTGCTGACGGTTTCACCTCTTCCTCGCATTCGATAAATGCTGGCGTCCCACAGGGATCGGTTCTGTCTCCGACATTGTTTCTGTTGCACATCAACGACCTCTTGTCATGTGCACCGATTCATTGTTACGCGGATGACAGTACATTTTTATTTTTTTTTATTTTTTTTTTATTTTTATTTTATTTGGGAGACCAACAGTTTACATTCATAACAGAGCATAATAGTAATTAAGTGACAATAATTGAACCATTTACAGGTTTCCACATGGGTATTGTATACAAGTGTTGTGGTTCCATAGATATTTGCTAAAGAAGAAAAAAATTACATTTCAAGAGACAAGTTAATTAGGGGGGAATAGGGAGGGGGTAGGATGGGGGGGGGGAGAATGGGTTAGGTTGAGGTATAGTTATAAAAATATGAGTAAACAAAAAGTTAAAAGAGAAAAAAAAAAGAGTTTAATATAATGGTGACTGGTGGTATTAGAAATTATTGTTGTTATAAAGTGTCGAGAGAGCGTCTGTGTGATTTTAAGGAATGTGGTGCAGAATTAAATATGTCAAATTTTTTGTATTGTGTGTTAAAAGTATTGGACGCACGATAGATGAAAGAGTTCTGCTTAGAATTAGTATGACACCGAGGGAGGCTGAGAATCATGTCTGACCTGGTTCGTCTGTTAGGAACTCGTATCTGTATACGTTGTAGGAGTTCTGGGCAATCAACGACGGATCTGGCTATTTTTTGGAGAAAGAGTACATCGGCCGAGTTTCTTCGAACTTCCAATGATAGTATATTGAAATGCGCGGCTGAATCTTGGTGACTTAGGTGTGGGCGGTAGCTCCGGAAATCTAAGTATCGTAGAAAACGATTTTGAACACGTTCTAGAATTTTTACATATGATATGTATTGCGGGTTCCAAACTTGTGACGCGTATTCTAGTAAGCTGCGGACATAAGCAAAATATAGGATTTTCATTGTTCTAAAGTTATTGAATTTTTTACATGTCCTAAGAATGAATCCTAACATTTTAGAGGCTTTTGATGTGACTGAGTCTATATGAATATCAAAAATAAGCTTAGAGTCCAATGTCACTCCCAAATCTTTGACTTCAGTTTTGTTGATTAATATTGAGCCGTTCAGATTATATTCATTGATAATGATATTTTTATTTCGTGTGAAATTCACGACGAAACACTTTTTAACATTAATTTTAAGGGTATGCTTTGAACAGTAAACATTAAGACGGTTTAGATCCTCCTGCATTTTTTGACAGTCAGAAAAACATCTGATAGGATAAAAAACCTTCATATCATCTGCGTAAAGTAAAGTTTTGGAGTATTTGAAACATTGGCCTATATCATTGATGTAAATATTAAATAGTAACGGTCTCAATAGAGATCCTTGAGGCACACCTGATGGTACGGTTACCCAGTCCGATTTAAAGCCACCCACAACTACGACTTGACTACGATTCGATACATAAGATGAGAGCCATCTGAGAAGGTCACCGTGGACGCCGATTTGCATAAGCTTGCGTAATAACATGATAGCTTTTTGTTTGACAAGCCTCTAAAAGGCACACAAACCCCAATAGCTCGGAGGTCTTTGAAGCAGAGAATGGACGGTTACCTCGAGAGTGTTTTCTCTTGGGGTAAGAATAACCTCGTCGAATTTAATGTTTCAAAGACCCAATCATGTTTGATAACGTCTAAAAGGGATCGAAATGATAATCTAGTCTCCTTCAACCGAAGCATTCTTCCGAACAGGACCTCCATTGATATGCTTGGTGTTACTCTAAGTGACCAGCTCAGGTATCGGGGCTCCATCGAAACCAGAGTTAAATTAGCCTCGCAGAAACTGGGCGTACTGTACAGGGCCCGCAGATACTTTAATGGTACACAACTGCTAACCCTGTACAAATCGCAAGTGCGCCCCACGGTTGAATTTGGCAGCCACCTCTTTTTTTTTTTTTTTTTTTTTTACAGTAATACCGCACAAGAATCTCAACTGCTCCCATCTGGAGCCAGTGAGACTATGGCATCCCCAACTGGGGTTTGTTGTGAGGCTGAAGGTAGTGGGGAGGGGAAGGAGGTGGGGAAGAGGAAGGTTGGGAAGTACCTGGCTATTCAGATCTGGTCACAAAACACGGCTAAAGCCATTTTCAAGCAACGTTTCAATTCTGAATGGTGGTCTTACACCAGGGCGATACTGATAGTATCTTCCACTCTGGAACGTGCCGCAAATATACTATATATTATTTTAAATGAAATAATTGTGAAATAACACAAATTAAACAAATAAAATTTATTTGCGCACGCCGGGTTCGAACCCGCGACCTCCGGATTGTGAGTCAAGAGTCTTAGCCACTGGACTACGGAGGCCGTCCTCTGGTCTGGAGCTCCAAAATACCTTTAAAAAAACCCTTGACTCTGTGCAGAAACGGGCGGTCCGTTTGATAGATTCTCCCATCTTAACAGACGGATTGCAATCTTTAGAGCACAGGCATCAGGTGGGAATGCTGTCCTTGTTCTACCGGTATTACAATGGAAAATGCTCCGAGGAACTAGCGTCGTTGATCCCCTCGGCACCGGTGCATAGTCGGGAAACACGCCAAACACGCGCCCAACATTTGTACACGGTTGACATTAGTCACATGAGAACGGGTCGTTTTTACGACTCGTTCTTGAGTTCAACAGCTCGGATGTGGAATGATTTACCAGCCTCTGTGTTTCCTCCCTCCTACAACATGGGTCTCTTCAAGACCCATGTTCACTCCTTCCTTTCCTCAAAAAGACCCTCCACACAGCATCCTCAAACTCAGTCCACCACCACCTTCTCACCCAACGTTCCAACCTTCTCTTCCTTTCCAAAACGCAGATAGCTGAGCCTACAGACGCCTCCTATCTGGATTGCCCGGGATTCACCCTCATGGGCAAATTCAGACCCAAAGGGGGTGTTTGTCTCTTCAGCCGAGCTGATGTCAACTGTGTGCGGCTGTTGAATCTGGAGAACTCCAAATTCGACGTAATGTGGGTGCGCGTCAATCTTGCCAGTACGGTAAGATTTTATGCGTGTTTATACCGCTCACCGAACCTAAGCGTTTCAGATACGTCCGAACTCTTCAAACATCTAAGCAATACTGTTGATGACCTCTTGCCCCGCTTCCCTACGGTAGAGTTTGTGGTCCTGGGGGACTTCAATGTTCATAACGAACCTTGGTTAAAGTTCTCAGGACCAACGGACTTGGCTGGACGAGAGGCGGAATCTTTTGCCCTCTGCTACGGACTGGAGCAAATGGTTCAGGAGCCTTCAAGGGTTCCTGATGTCCAGACTCGCCGCTCCAATAGATTTAGATTTTTATAATTGTGTAATAACTGAGTTTTATAACTGGATTGTTCTCATGTAAGTGTAAACATCTGTAAAACCCAGTATAAATAAATAAATAAATAAACTTATGTAATTTAATTTTGGTATTCATTTTATCTTAGTTTATTTTATTTTTTAATTTATTTTCTGTTTTTTTTTATGTTGGAGGCACTGCTGAAAACCAGCTGCATTCAAGGAGAAATCCTGAATTGTAGCTGAGCAGTGACCTTTCCATCAATAGACTCAATTATAAAAGAACTAAATGTATAATACTATAAAAAATCTATTAACAACGGTGTTCCAGATTTTATGTCCGGGTTAAATCTTTCCCAAATGAAAGACTAAACCCTTCCACACACTTTTCCATAAATGATTATCTAGTAAATTCACGCAATGTAAGTGCACTATATAAGTATAATAAATACAAAATAATACAAGAACAATACCTCAATCCACTAGAAACATAATGAGAGAATATTTCACCGACTCCAGATATTTTCATATCAGAGGGTTCGGCTCTGGTGAAATCCTAGCTGGTCCGATAAATCCTACTGATCCCTCAATATAAATATTTAAAAAATCTTTCGTAATCCTACATGTATTTAAAATGACTGCCTTTTGCATTTTTGTAAGTAAATTCTTTGACAAATTTAATACGCCTAAATTTTGAATGAGAGAGCTAGGTATAATGGCAGTAGCCGAAATAACAAATGGTAATATTTTTATAGTCTGAGAATGCCAAATTCGTTTAATCTCATTTCCTAAATCTGTATATTTTCTTATTTTTTCAGAAACAGTTTTCTGAATATTACAAAAATTTGGAATAGCGACATCAATGATATAAGTTATTTTTTTAATTTTGTCATGTAAAACTATATCGAGTCTATTATGACTAATTTTTCTGTCTGTTAGAATAGTTTTATCATAATAAATTTTATAAAATTCATTTCCTATAAATGAATTTGGTTCATATTCATAATATGGTACATTACGGCAGTCAATAAAGTTATGTTTAATTACCAAACTTTGGTGAATTATTTTTAAAACTTGATTGTGCCTAAATGTATACTCGGACGGCGCTAATACAGAACATCCCGATATAATATGTTCTATTGTTTCCGGAAAAGCCAAACATTTTCTACATAAATCATCAATTTGATTTGTATCTTTGATAATATGCTTCCTATGATTTTTAGTATTAATGATTATATCTTGAATGGCAAGCATAAAGCCTTCTATTTCTGCGCTCAACTCTCCAATACTCAACCATTTGTTTGACGAAAGTTTGTCAACATATGTTTGGTTGAGATAGTTGAAGTGTTTTGCGTGAAGAATTTTATTTGACCAGGAATCTAATAATTCCTGGTTGGTATTTATAAGAATGCTGGCATTCTCGTCGTATAAATTTAATGGCGAAATATTTCTATCTGCCTTGCATATTATTTTGTGCATTTCTGAACTATCAGCTTTCCTATGAAACAATTTTTTTGGCATTTCTACCTGATTATGTTTTAAAGATATTATTTTGACTATACCTCTACCTCCTAAATTTCTAGTTAAATTAATTCGTTCTATAGCTGAATTTGGATGATGGCAATTAAACTTTGTTAACGTAGTTCTAATTAATCGTTCTAAGCTATCTAAATCTGTATTAGACCATTTAATTATGCCAAAAGAGTAAGTAAATAGAGGTATTGCCCAAGTATTTATTGCATTTACTAAATTTTTAGCAGATAGATTGCATTTAAAAAGTTTTCTGATCTTAGTTTTAAATTTAATCCTAATATCATTTTTAATACTAGTATGATCTAATCTATTTGATTGCGGATATCCTAAATATTTATAAACCTCATCCCCTTTCATACTTTCAATTTTGAAGTTTCTAAATATACCCTCGTCTCCATCTACAATTTTACCTTTCTCTATATGGATCGTTCTACATTTATCTAAACCAAAAGTCGTTTTAATATCATCTGAAAAATTTTTAACTACTTTAATCATTTCATATCTTAATTTGGTCCAGAATTCGAAAATAATTTTTAATCATCCATGTATAATAAATGTGAAATTATATTGCTCTCCCTTGTATTACCATCAATTTTTATTCTAAACTTGCTTTTAATTAACATTTCAGATAGAGGATTTAATGCTAAGCAAAACCAAAGAGGACTCAATGAGTCTCCTTGAAAAATCTCTCTTTTTAATGAAATGCTCGGTACTATAATTACCCGGTACAAATCGGTATTCCAAAATGCCATAATTTTTTCCAAAAACCTAATAATAATTGGGTTAATTTTGTATATATTTAAAACTTTTATCAGCCACGAGTGCGGGACACTATCATAAGCCTTTTGGTAATCTATACAACAAATATGTAAATTACGCTTTTGGGTTTGAATCTGTTTTAGAATTACAGAATCGATAACTAAGAATATTGTTCAACACTTTCTGCACCTCGCTGTACACATCAGAACTGTGGGTTGACTACATCCCAATGGAACAACTTAAAGGTTGCTTACAACAACGCATACCGTCAACTTTTCTGCCTACCGAGATACTGCAGTGCTACGGAAATGTTCCTGGAGGGACGAGTGCACACTTTCCGAGCACTTCTCCGCCACCGCATGGGAAGTTTATGTGCGCAGACTACGCCAATCGAAGAATGCGATCATCACCGTCATGACTGCCTGGATGGAGTCCCCCCTGATGGCCCTCTGGAGACGGAAGACGACGATGAAATACCCTCCGTAAGCAGTTGCATGAATTCATTTTAGTGTTTATTATTATTTCAGTTTCACATCTCATGTTTTTCATGCTTATTTGTTTTTGATTTTATTTATGTGCTGTTATTTACTTTTACTTTTAACCACTTATTATTTGTCTAATTTCTTTTGTTTCTTGTATGGAATGCATTGCATTGCACTACCCCTGCATACATTCTGGAATAAACTATTATTTTTATATTAGAATAAGTTAACAATAATAATCTAAACGAAAATATGAAAGAGAATAAGACACAGAAAAACAGAAAAAGCAATGGTCGCAACTGGGACTCGAACCCAGACCTCTCCGTCTAACCGGGACCTGCGCCATGACTATTAAAATTATTATTATTTACATCCCGTATGTTTTCTGCGACAACCTTTTTGTTGTTCAGATAAAACATTTTTTCAATCTAAATGAGTGTATATTAAATCTGTATATTAGTGTATATTATTATTATTATTAAGTGTCCCCCTTAAATAGCTTCCCTGGGTACCTCCCACTCCGATGAATCGGATTCCAACGGCGAGGAGATTGAGGCTGAAATAAAATTGACCCTGACTCCATTGGTCTATCAGGACGTACGATTATTTCCGGGACGCAAGAGGCTTTAAAAGCTTTACAGGACTCATGGGCCGAAAAGCTATCTAAAGTGTCCAAAGAGTAACAGCTCAAAGTGTCCAGAAATGTGACCAGTGTTCTCGACTTCGTTGCCCAACTTCTCCTGGAGAAAGAAGAATTTAGAGGCGAATTCAACTCGGCCCTTGCTGACATCAAGGTCTTGAAGGCCGAGAACACCATGGCTGATATTTATGCAAAACAGCTGCTGGACAAAATTCATCAACTTGAGTCAGATTCGGGACCAGTGACGCGTCGAGTAGCTGATGCGACATAAGCTAGCCCCTCTTCCGCGGAAGTTACCAAGAAAAAACTTCCATTGCCTCCACAACACACTCGTACTAACATCCAGATAGGAAAGCCAAGACCATCTGTCTGTTTTTTCCCAAACTACCAGGGGTAGATGACAGCGATGGCACAAAAAAGATCATACGCGATATCGTGAACCCTCGAAATTAGGAGTTCGAATAACGGGAATAAAAAATAAAGGAGTCATCATCCACACTGCCAACAGTCAGGAACAAGAGCGGCTCTTAAATGCTCCTAATGTAACCAGTTCCGACGTGCTGAGTGCTCGACTTCCAGTAAAGAGGCACCCAAGAGTCATATTTTTTAACGTACCCGGGAGCTATCTGATGTGAACTTTCTTGAGAAGGCACTTGCCGGAATATCTGAAGATAACGACGCGACGTTAAAGAGTGCATTTCCAAGTGTAAACTCAGTCATTTGGCTGGAGCTCGAACCGAACCGTCTTGCCACAGGGTGTACGTCGTACCCGCTAACATTCGGATATTCGTGTATTTTGCAAGGACGGATATTCGTGTACTAAACTGTTTGCGGTGTGCGTGACTTTATGGGACTTACCGTTTTTTTTTAATGCCAAATGTAGGACATTCATACAGGTTCTGCTAAGAAAAATGAGATGTACCCACTGTGGTGAGAAGGACAAGCGCGCGATGCCTGCCTAGCTGCTGCTGCAGCACCCAGTTGTACAACATGTGCACGTTTTGGCAAACCCACAGCTTCCCGCGCCCATGACACAGGAGACAAGGATTGCCCGGCCTACAAGGCTGCCTTATTAAAGGACCTCTCCACCATCTACTATGAATACCGCAAGAGTTGGTGAGGTACTAACTGTTAATAGTGTTGAAACATTGTGTATATTCTATGTAAGGGGTATTCGTACGAAGACCACCAGTGTACGCAATGAAATACTAATCAATAATTATGACCTATTTTTTATGACCGTTTTTCCGAAACATGGTTGAACTCAACAGTGTTTAGTGAGGAACTATTTGATGACTATTTAATGATGATATTTAGAAGAGATCGTGAGTCCACGAAATCTGCATCTAAGGAAGGCGGCGGTGATTTAATCGCCGTTTCTAAAAAACTTCGTGTATCTAGAAAAATTGAGTTGGAGAGTGTCAACGGAGATTTGTGGATCACGATCAAGTCCAATTCTCATTCCAACTCGCTCATTTATATTTGCGTCCTCTATATTCCTCCTTGTGTAACTGTTCACAAGTATTGCAGATATAAAAATTACAACATTTGTATTTAAACAACTCAAAATCAAATTCACAGTTTATCATTATTAGTGATTTCAATTTGCCTGAAATAAATGGTTACCCTACACTTCATTTAAAAATAATGTACTTTCACCTTCTAATTACAAACGTCAAAAGGCGAACATTCTTGTGAACCTTTCTTCAATTTGTAATTTGAATAACTGCAATTATCTACTAAATAAAAATAAAATATAGATTCATGTAAAATTCGACTTTGTCTTATCTGACTAAATTAATATTGATCTACATATAGCGCCATGCTTAACCAAATTAGATAATTATCACCCCTCATTTGAAATCAATGTAAAAAAAAATCTATTCTTAGAAATGATTCAAAGTATAACTTCAGGAAGCGAAACTACTCGTATGATGTACGTCTGCAGGATCTATTTGCTATTAATTAGATATCTCTTTTTTACAATAAAATTGTGAATAGTATGGTTATCTTGTTTTATGAAAAACTGTGGGATTGACAACATTTTTAAAAAAATATGTTCCTAAATCAAAAAAAAAATACCCTGTCTGGTTTAGTCAGCACTTGCTTGCTCTTCTTAAGAAAAAAAAATAAAACTAGACTTAAGGCAAAAACATGGCAACGTTTCAGATTATATAGATTTCTCTAATTTAAGAAAAATGGCTAAAAAAGTGCAAATTGAATATTAAAAATCATACATCAACTCTATCGAAAGTGGTCTGCATGATAACATAAAAATATTCTGTATATACTTATAATCATTACGAAAAACCCATTGTATTCCTAAAGTAATGCACTTTGATGATATTTCCGCAAACGATGGAGAACACATGGCGAACATATTCTCCTAATATTTTTCATCTATTTATACTAAGTCGGAATCACCGGAATCACCTTAATCAAATGATTCAATGCCACAACCACAAACAAACACAACTGAACAAAACCAAAATCTATCAAAATCAAAATCTCGGTAAAATTCATAATAGTGCAGTTGAAATAAAATGTTTTTTTTTGAGTAAAATTGATTCCAATAAACGTTCCGGCCCTGATGGTGTTACACCATTCCTGTAAGATGCTGTGCTGATTCATTATGTTTAACACTTTTATTATTTTCAATGAATCTTTAACCTCTGGAACTTTTCCTGACTTGTGGAAAGAAGCCCATGTGGAACCAGTATTCAAATCTGTGCACAAACATTAATAAAAAAATTATAGACCAATTAGTATACTATCATGATATGCTAAGGTTTTTAATTTTTTAATTTTTTTTATATGAATACCGCACAAGAGTCCCAACTGCTCCCGTCTGAAGCCAGTGAGACTATGACATCCCCAATTGGGGTATGTTGTGAGGCTGAGGGTAGTGGGGAGGGGAAGGAGATAGGAAAGAGGAAGGTGGGGAAGTACCTGGATATTCAGATCTGGTCACCAAACACGGCTAATGCCATTTCAAGCAACGTTTCAATTCTGAATGGTGGTCTTACACCAGGGCGATACAGGGAGTATCTTTCACTCTGAATCTCTGATAAATAAAAATATTTTTTCTCGCTTTAAGCCCCTTCTCTGTACTAGGCAACATGGGTTTGTTCCTCACAGATCTATCACTTTAAATCTTTTGGAATTTTGAAATTATGTATGTAACTCTTTTAATGAAAGATTACAAGTAGATGCAATTTATACCGATTTAAAAAAAAAGTGTTTGATAAAGTTAACCACTCCATCTTACTTAAAATGCTTGATCAAATAGGAATACAAGGAGACCTAAAATTGTTGCACCTGTCAATGTGTCAGTGTGCATAGTTCGTGAATGAGCTTATTTTTTATTTTGACACAAAGCCCACTCGAACTTCTGCAGCGCTCCCTAAATGCAAAAAATTTAAAAACGCCCCCCCAGACCTCCAAAACGCCCCAGTTAAGAATCACTGACTTAGATAAATGTTTTTGTGTACTTCATTTCGAAGAATATTTTCTCACATAAGTAAGTAGTACCAAAAACAGAAAACATCCCACGAGCAATTATCAAATTGTGCCAGCGGAAGACTCTTATAAAATTCCAACAAAAATGAGTTTTGATATTTGTCCTTAATTATATCACTGCATGTAAATCAACAACTTCCATTTGAAGTTCCGGGGATAGGGTTTCAACGTGGGTATCAAGAGGATTTTGAAAAATCTTAATTTCATTATTTCATTGGCAATGATATCAAAGTATGAGAAACTAGTGTCAAAATTTATCTTCAAAGATTCGATTGCAAAATCGACGGGAAACTCAATCTTAGTAGTGTGGCTGAGTATTTCACATGTTTCAAAATGTGTAAAACATTTTTTAGGTAATTGTGATTAAAAATTAAAACAGCATTTTTTTTCTGCCGTAACGATTTGATATTAGTATATAAATCAGCGAGAAGCTGGTTTTTTCCTTGCAATCTCAAATTCGGTTCGTTCATGTTTTGTCAAATCGACATAGATTGCTAAAATCCACAGCCATTCGTTTTTTTGTAATTCGGTACTTGTCTAAAAATTAAAGATACTATAGAGCTTACTGGAGTATTCAGTTTGGCCCTAAGGCTGGAAAGTTTGGAGACCTCTGGTCTATAGCTATGCTGGTTTATCCTAGGTACAGTATTATAAATTCGACATGTATTAAAATTAGTATTGTTGGAATACCATCATCCCGCGACTTCTTTGTTTAGGAGGGGTAAAATGCCGATCGCCCGCCGCTCGACGCTGAATTTATTTTTGATAAAATTATGTTTTTGTATATTGTACCGTCGTACTGGATATTATTTAATATATTTATGTGTACTTACATTCAGAGAAACCTTTTTTATCTCTGATGTTTAAATATATATAAATAATAAAGAAATACGAAAATATTCTTGGATTTCACTGTATTTCCCGTAAAGCTAAATAAGTATTGTCAATAATAAAAATAAATGTATGTATTATTCTTGAAAGGAAATAACTCATGGCTACGAAAATCTGAAATATTTTTCACTTTCACAAATATAAAATTCATTAAATCAAAATAATATAATTTGCTCGTGACGAAATGAAAGTCTACAATATTATTGTAATATTTGTTTCCTTGCCAGGCGAAAAAAAGATTGCCTTATGTCATTACCTACAATAAAACCAGGGCAAGTGCGTTGAATTACTAGCGAATCCACCGTGGGTTCGTCGGCACACTACGGGTACAAACGTCCGAAATCCACGATGGATTCGTCGGCATACTACGGATACAAATGTTAGAAATCCTCTTTGGATTCGTCAGCACGCTACAGGTACACACGTCAGAAATCCACTGTGTATTCTTTGGCCCACTTTGGGCACAAACTTCAGAAATTGACGGTGAATTCATCGGCAAACTACGGTTACAAACGTCAGAAATCCACGGTGGATTCATCGGCAAACTACGGGTACAAACGTAGAAATCCACAGTGGATTATTTGGCAGACTACGGGTATAAAACCCAGAAATCCACTGTGGATTCATCGGCAAACTACGGGTACAAACATCAGAAATCCACGGTGGATTCGTCGTGTACGGGTACAAACGGTGGATATCTTGGCACACTGAGGTTTAACCACGGCTATACATAATGTAGTACGGATGAAACAACCCGCTTCGGATGGAAATAAAATCACTACAAGAGTCATCATCATCCTTAGTTTTTAAGCGAGTTCTAAAACAACCTACTCCTTTATCTTTTAAATGTATAAAATAATCACTTAAAAAATAAACAAAATTGGTCACTTGTTTGATTAGTTAAGAAAATTGGTTAATTAGGTCGCTGGTTAAGAAAACTAATAAAATAGGTTTCTCTATTTAAGAAAATCATTAAAATAGGTCACTGGTTAAGGAAACTATTAATATAGTTTAGGTCTCTGGTTAAAGAAACCATTAAAATAAGTCACTAGTAAAAAAATGAAAATAGCTCACTGGTTACGAAAATCATTAAACTATGTCACTGTATAAGAAAACTATTAATATAGATCTATGGTTAAGAAAACTTTAAAATATGTCACTGTTTTAACCTGAGGGAGCCAGGAGAAGCACCAACATCAGTGCGGCTGGGAACAGCCTCATGGTTGTAGCAGTTGACAGACAAACTTTCACGGCTACTTTAAATCTGACAATAACTCGCGTCGCATACAAGTCATCTGCTTTTATTGATTGTAAAATCCCTTTATCGCTCGTTTTCGCATTACTTTATCAGCGGAAGAGATAATACATCCTTCGGGTATAGACAGTTCTCATTCTGCTAGGTGAGTATGGAGACCGCCGCCTGAGAACCTTTATAGAATAATTACTCCTAATACCTTTACCACCTTGGATTATATTTCCTATGTACATTTATATTTCCTCTCAGTTTTCTACTTGCAGTGAGTGGATGGCACCCAGATTCGCGGAGGAGGTTTGTCCGGGTCTTGGCGGCGAATTTACGTTGGTCCATTAGCAAACCAGATCAAGTGACGTGGTTGATGGAAACCCTCTACAACTGGCTACCAATGTCCGGGCCACTACGTAGTTTGGTAAAAGTATAGTGTTGAATTAAGGGGTCTCCACACGGTACTGCCGCAGTACGTTCTGCCGCAGAACTGACTAAAAATCGTACAGTCTGTAGTCAAAACCAGCCAGTCGTATTGTTGTTATTCACCAGCCTTTATTAATAACAATTCGGCTGGCGGTTTTGACTACAGACCATACGATTTTTAGTCAGTTCTGCGGCAGAACGTACTGCGGCAGTACCGTGTGGAGACCCCTTTAAATACGTAATAGGTTTGAAAAATGAAAATGTATATAACTATGGCTACAAATGCGGTGTTCCACTCTTATACCGCGAAAATTTGTGGAGCCAATATCTTTTTCTGATTTTTCTGTCTCCAGATTTTCGATTGACTTTCGCTAATATTGTCTTCATTTAATTAAATATTATAATTTAAGATATTACTCATTCAGTTAAAAATAAAAATAAATATTCATTCTAGACCTGCAGAAAAGTCAATAGATGTCGCGTATTAAAAATAAAATGGATATAAAATTATCCAGACACTATCTAGATAGCATTTAGTTCGAGTTGAATCTTGCAATCATATATAAAGATAGCAGCCAATAATATGTGCGTTAAAAAAAAGATAATGTCGGTAGTTCTTAGTCGAAGTATGATACAGTTAAAAGCAACCGAATTGGACATGGGTTCCGTAGCTCAGTTGGTAGAGCACTTTCCATGTAAGCAAAGGGTCCTGGGTTCGAGTTCCAGTGGAGTAAATATATTTTTCTGATTTTTCTGTCTCCAGATTTTCGATTGAGTTTCACTAATATTGTCTTTATTTAATTAAATACATGTGTTACGTATGCTATATTAAGGAGGTATTTTAGTCTAGAAGCTTGCATTGTAGGTGTTTTTTCATATGCATTAAAAAACAAGTTATATTGTTAGTAGCCATTATTTTACCAAATATTTTTAAACATCAAAGAATACATAAAAAAACAAACGAAATAATAAAAAAAAAATCAAAAAGTTACAGGTTGTTGAAGTGGGCGTGATTGGGGGTGAGGGATATTGAAGTGTTTCTCAAAATTACGGCGCGCCCTGGTGTACAAGATTATAACCCTCCTAGTAATCAGAAATTTTTTTTCTTGATCCAAACAAATGCTGCTATGGCCCGTACCACGAAAAAGTTAAAAAATCCCAAAATGGCGGCTGTTTTTTTACCAGTTTTTTTTAACTTTTCCAATTTTTTTTGAAATGGTAAAAAATAAAATTTTCTTACAATTCTAGTACTCACACATAATTTCAAAGAAATTGGTTCAGTAGAACTTGCGATATCGTGTCATCCACCTTGAAAAAGTAGTTTCAAGAAAAATGCGTTCAAAGTTTTATTCGGTTTAAGTAGATTCTACTTAGATTCTGTCTAAACCGCGACACTAAAAATGGTTATAAACTTTTTAAATAATTCGAGTCTCAAAAAATGCTTTTAAGTGTATATTTTTGAACTAGCTTTTACCCCCGGCTTCGCTCGCATATTCGCCCCCCCCCCCCTACCCCCTTCCCCCCCCTTCCCTATCCCCCCCCACTTTACCGCACTAACACTCCCCCTCCCCCAATCAATCAACAATCAAATATGCTTCTTTTCGCATTCATAATATTAGTATAGCTTTTGGCTTAGGCCAAAATGTAGATAAGTACCTATTTTATATTTGTATCTACCTACACTAAATATTCATATTTGAATACTAATATTTGAATTTTCGCTATCAAAGAAATAATATTGACAACCCACGTCTTCTTCCTACATTTACTTAGTAACACACTTTGCCAATAAACGTATAATAGATAATTTCATAACGCCACAGCTTATTCATAACGCCAGAGCTTACCAATATGTATAGCCCATGTTACTCGCAAATAAAGTAGCTTTCGATTAGTGAAAGAATTTATAAATTCAATTCAATATTTATTGCGTGAAAGAGTAAGGACCATCCAACCATCCATACAAACTTTCGCATTTATAATATTAGTAAGATATTAAGAATATTAGTAAGATAAGATAAGATATCTAAACTATGGAAATATGAATGAAATTTTTTTTTCTAGACTAGAATATCCCCGTAAGTAAATTACAGTGAGAAAGTAGAAAACAATAAGTTGTAAGAGGTTAGGTGTTAAATAATTGTCAGTATTTAACTACTATGAAAAGTATTTTACCTTTGGGGTACTACAGTATATTTAGAATAGCGTTTCTAAATAAACTGCAGTACCCCAAGAGGTTCGCTACGTTTGGTGACTTAGCAGGGGTGCCCGGGTTCATGGGGTGAGGTTTGTCCGGGTCTTGGCGGCGGATGCGTCTACCCACCAGCTGCATGGCAGACCGGATCGGGAAAGAATGGTTGAGGGAGCCCCTTTGACTTCTCCAGCCGTACTCTCTCTCGGAATATCGCCTTGCACCGCAGTGGTATGGATATATTTTTCCGTCCGTCACTCCTGGACACACTGACCCTCAGATTACTACCCACCCCTCGTACCCTTTTCCTTCCCAAAACTTCCTTTCCTTCCCTTCCTAAAGATACCCTCCACACAGCATCCCCAAAGATGACATAGGCCGTGAAGGGAATTATTTTCCTCAGGGCCTCCTGTACGGAGCTAATGTAAAAATATACTGTTATAGCTAGTTAAATAATAAATCAAAATTTTATTTATTTCAAGAGGGAATATCCCTTGGAAACTGAGGTAGGTAGGTATGAGTTATTCTTAAGATTTAATCAGGCGGAAACATTTTGTTTTTTTAAGATTATCTTTAAAATATGGTTTTACAGTATTCATTATATCAGACCCGGCCACGCGTTGCCGTGGCTAACAAAACACAACGCCATCTACTGGATGGTTACCCAACCTTTATAACCAAGTGTTATTAACTCACACCGCCATCGTTAATTTGCATACATATTAAATCCACACCGCCCGCTTGCCAGCCCCCCTTCCACGCCATACAGACATTCTCCTTTAATTATATATTTGAACCAATTTACCCAAAAACTTGAAAAATTATATATACCTAAACTATCCTCAAGAATCACTCTATCTATTGGTGAAAATCGCTTGAAACTCCGTTCAGTAGTTTTTGAGTTTATCGCGAACAGACAGACAGACAGACTGACAGACGCGCCGGAGGACTATAATATTCGGTGACCCGACAATTCATCCTGCGACAATTCATCCTGCGACAATTCATCCGGCGACAGTTCATCCTGCCGACAGTTCATCCTGCCGACAGTTCATCCTGCCGACAGTTCATCCTGCCGACAATTCATCCGGCGACAATTCATCCTTCCTGATCATTTAGAAGATTTTTTCTTCAAGTAAGTATGCAAAGAGGATATACGGCCGTACAACCAAAATCGATATACTTATATCTGAAGGCATCTTGAGTGGAAATCCGCTGTAAAAATATTTTTACTAACAATAATTTTGACTCTCCGAAGAAGCATGCGTTAATAACAAAATACGACATACTTATACGTGCAGTCGGCTTAGCAAAAAACCGTAAAGATTCCTACTTGAATATAATATAACTTTTTTATCTGAAATTAACACCATCTTTTTAGGGTGAATTGACTAATTTAAAAAAAAACACAAGAGTCCCAACCGTCTCGAGCCAGTGAGTGCCAATGGCATCCCCAATTTTGGTATGGTGTGATGCTGAAGGTAGTGGGGAGGGGAAGGAGATGTGGAAAACATATCTTCCTGGCTAATCAGATCTAGTCACCAAACACGGCTTAAGCCATTTCAAGTAATTAGACTAAACCAATATACACTGTACAACAGCGAAAAAATTTAAACAAATCATATGAGTGGGGAGGGGAAGGAGATGTGAAAAATTCTGCTGATTTGAAAAAATGCTATTCAGATATAGTCATCAAACACGCCTTAAGCCATTTCAAGTAACGTTTCAATTCTGAATGAATAGGTACTGACGAATAGCATACGATATACTTATATGTGCATCTACTTAAGACTTAGGAGGCGGACATGTTTACCGTCGCCCCAGGAACCATTTATTGGATAACCAACACCCCTGCCATAGGTCATCCCTATAAGGGTTCTTTTTTAAATTTTTCTTTATTCATTACTTACAAAATATTGTAACATAATTAGTGGATTTTTCGACCACCATGCTAGGCTGATGCCCGTGTTATGGTGGTCGATTATATGCCCGTGTTATGGTTGCCCGGGTTCTTGGTGTGATGCGAATACTTTTCCTCACCTACTGCGTGGCGGTCCGGATCGGGAGAGATTACTTGAGGCAGACGTAATCAGGACATCTCTAGCCGTACTCTATCGACCTTGCACCGCAATTTGTCTGACTAGTCAGATCTAGTCACCATACATGGCTAAAGCCATTTCAAGTAATCAGACTAAGCCTACATATACTGTACAATTACTTTTTACTATAACACAAGAGCCCCAACTGCTCTCAACCATCTAGAGCCAGTGAGACTATGGCATTCCTCATTTGGATATGTTGTGAGGCTGAAGATAGTGGGGAGGGGAAGGAGATGTGAAAAATTCTGCTGATGTGAAATTTTTTTTATTCAGATATAGTCACCAAACACGCCTAAAGCCATTTCAAGTAACTTTTCAATTCTGAATGAATACTGACGAATGGTAAAATACGACATACTTATATGTGCATCTACTTAAGATTTAGATGGTGGACATGTTTACCGTCGCCCCGGGAACCATTTATTGGATAACCAACACCCCTGCCATAGGTCATCCCAAGTGGTTCGCTACGTTTGGTGAATTATAAGGGTTGCCCGGGTTCTTGGAGTGATGTTTTCCAGGTCTTGGTGGCGAATGCTAGAGAGTAAATTATCTTTCTCATTGGAACCGCCCTGTACGATCGTAAGAACATATTTCAACGAAATGTGGATTTTCAGCCGCTGGCTGGTTAAACGCTCTTAAGATCGGAAATATACTTTTTAGGAGAGGAAGCATCTGATGGATGCACGGTGAATATTAATAATTTTTAAGTGGATGACTTATGAGAAGTGATACTTATTTAAAAAATTCAAAACTGTCCACGACAGTGCCCAGTTCGTACGGAAGATAACGACTCCACCACGCCACTCTTCCCCTATTCTTTATTTGTGAAACCAAAGATAATAATCCGTTCCGGGCAGGTACAATTTTATTACCTGAGACTCTGATAAGGGTCTTAGAAGTGAAGTACTCTTAGCTTTTCAAGAATTACCTATAAACGTGCTTTTTTGTTACAAATTAAAAAAAAATTACATTTTTGCATTACTTTTTAATTTTAGAATATAGTGTACCTAAGTTTAGATATACAGATATCTATAAGTATGTCGTTTGCTATTCGTCAGTATTCATTCAGAATTGAAACGTTACTTGAAATGGTGTAAGGCGTGTTTGGTGACCATATCTGAATAGCCAGATGAATTGCGGTGCAAGGCGATGGGTCGAGAGAGTACGGAAAACATCACTCCAAGAACCCGGGCAACCCTTATAATTCACCAAACCTAGCGAACCACTTGGGATGACCTATGGCAGGGGTGTTGGTTATCCAATAAATGGTTCCCGGGGCGACGGTAAACATGTCTACTGTCCACCTCCTAAATCTTAAGTAGATGCACATATAAGTATGTCGTATTTTACCATTCATCAGTATTCATTCAGAATTGAAACGTTACTTGACACGGCTTTAGGCGTGTTTGGTGACTATATCTGAATAGCATTTTTTTCACATCAGCAGAATTTTTCACATCTCCTTCCCCTCCCCACTCATATGACTTGTTTAAATTTTTTAATTTAATCAGATGTCCTGATTACGTCTGCCTCAAGTAATCTCTCCCGATCCGGACCGCCACGTAGTAGGTGAGGAAAAGTATTCGCCAACAAGACCTTGACAAGCATCACTCCAAGAACCCGGGCAACCATAACACGGGCATATAATGGACCACCATAACACGGGCATCAGCCTAGCATGGTGGTCGAAAAATCCACTAATTATGTTACCATATTTTGTAAGTAATGAATAAAATTTTTTTTAAAAAAGAACCCTTATAATTCACCAAACATAGCGAACCACTTGGGATGACCTATGGCAGGGGTGTTGGTTATCCAATAAATGGTTCCTGGGGCGACGGTACACATGTCCGCCTCCTAAGTCTTAAGTAGATGCACATATAAGTATATCGTATGCTATTCGTCAGTACCTATTCATTCAGAATTGAAACGTTACTTGAAATGGCTTAAGGCGTGTTTGGTGACTATATCTGAATAGCATTTTTTCAAATCAGCAGAAATTTTCACATCTCCTTCCCCTCCCCACTCATATGATTTGTTTAAATTTTTTCGCTGTTGTACAGTGTATATTGGTTTAGTCTAATTACTTGAAATGGCTTAAGCCGTTTGGTGACTAGATCTGATTAGCCAGGAAGATATGATTTCCACATCTCCTTCCCCTCCCCACTACCTTCAGCATCACACCATACCAAAATTGGGGATGCCATTGGCACTCACTGGCTCGAGACGGTTGGGACTCTTGTGTTTTTTTTTAAATTAGTCAATTCACCCTAAAAAGATGGTGTTAATTTAAGATAAAAAAGTTATATTATATGCAAGTAGGAATCTTTACGGTTTTTTGCTAAGCCGACTGCACGTATAAGTATGTCGTATTTTGTTATTAACGCATGCTTCTTCGGAGAGTCGAAATTATTGTTAGTAAAAATATTTTTACAGCGGATTTCCACTCAAGATGCCTTCAGATATAAGTATATCGATTTTGGTTGTACGGCCGTATATCCTCTTTGCATACTTACTTGAAGAAAAAATCTTCTAAATGATCAGGAAGGATGATTTGTCGCCGGATGAATTGTCGGCAGGATGAACTGTCGGCAGGATGAACTGTCGGCAGGATGAACTGTCGGCAGGATGAACTGTCGCCGGATGAACTGTCGCAGGATGAATTGTCGCAGGATGAACTGTCATGGAACCGAGCTATGGCGGCAATAAGGTCACGAGTTCAATTCCCGTTGGCGGCCAGTATCTTTTCTCGGAAGATTTTTTCAATATTGATGAGTGTTTCGGGCTGATAATTATTGATTATAATATTTGTTATCTACCCTTTGTGCTATGCATAAAAATCTTGTTTAAACGTTAGTTTATCAATTAAAAATAATAATTTTCATATTTTCGTTTAGATTTCGTTTAGATTTCATTATTCCAGAGCTCTCTATGCCCATAATCATGGGGGTGTATTTTTCTGGAAGCCCCGCAAGAAGAATGGTACCTATCCATTCATTATCAACTTTCAAACCAATATAGGTCAATTTAAGGGCGGTGGTAATAATTTTATCAACGTAATCTTCAACAGATTTACAGTTTTCTAACTTTGTTGTAATAAGGGTCCTTAGTAGCCCGACGCGCCTTGTAAGACCTTTATCGTCGTAAGCAGCAGCAAGATTGTCCCAGGCTTCTTTCGCGGTTGTAGCAGACTGGACATGCACATAGTTAACGGGTTCAATCAATAAAACAATCTTGGAACGACATTTTTTATCCTTTTTCTGATCTGTTTCTGTACCTTTAACACATTCCCATAATTCCTGGTCTTCTAAATACGCTTGAGCAGCGAACTTCCAGATGTCGTAGTTCTCACGGCCCTTCAGCTTTTCAATAGGGAGTTGGAACGACATTGTTCTATACGAACGTTAATCACAATATTCACAATTTTACACTTAAAAGTCATTGATCACAACAGAGTGCCTTTAAGCATAATGTGGCCCATAACCTGTTGGTTTGTAATTAAATATACTCAATTGCAAGGTACAGATGTATTTTATTGTCAGGTAAACAATGCTCAAGTTACACAATTTCAAACAGAAGAGAAAAAACAAAAGAATACGGAAACGGAACTGACAGTGTTGCCGCATAGGGTATCATAAATATTCCAACACTTTTGGCAAAGTAAAAAATAGTTTAAAAAAAAGATACCAGGTTAGAAGAGTCTGGGTAACAATGACAGAAGAACTAAAAAAACATATGTAGACGAAGATGGAAACCTACAGTTCGAGGACCAATACCTCGAAGAATTGGAAAAACAAAGTTTACAAGTACATCAAAAAGAAGATTCACTGGGAAGATTGATGGTAAAATTAATGGAAGATAAGCAACAGAGCTTAAAAAACATTGCTAAGAAGTTTGTTATAGAAAAATTCTGTAGTAAAAATACAAATGCAAGCCAGTGGATAGAAGTGTTTGAAAAAGAATGTTTACGATTTGATGTGACCATGGATGAAAAAAAAATAGAAATACTAAGATTGTTCATGGATAAAACTTGTGTAGATTGGTATAGTTCCATGATTATTAAACTAACAATGAACTCAGAGTGGTCAACATGGAAAAACAAATTCTGTGAATCATTCGCAAACAAAGGATGGAACCCTGTCACCTACGCACTATTATTTAGATACAAAGATGGTTCTCTGTTGGATTATGCTATGAGAAAAGAAAAACTTCTATTGGATATGAGAAGATCAATCGACATCGGTACTTTGATAGATCTTGTTGCTTCCGGACTACCAGAATTCATACTTAACAAGATCGATAGAGAAGGATTACAAGATACTGTGGATTTATTTAATGAAATAAACAAGTATGAACATATGGTCAACAAAAAAAGATTCATGAATAGGAGAACATTTGGGAATGCAGAATATAATAAAAATGAGGATAAAAAGCCATGTAAAATTTGTGAAAAATTGAATAAGGGCACTCGTTACCACCCTGAAGCCACATGCTGGTTCAAAACAAAAGAGGATGAAAAATTTAAGAGAAATGCCATTAAACATATAAACAATTCAGTGATAGAGACTGAGATAAATGAAAATGATCAAAAAAACTAATAGTAACACCTTTAATCAAAGTCAAACTATTACTAAATGATAAATTAAAAATATACGGAATTTATGATTCGGGTTCAAATGTTTCTCTAATTAATTCTAAGTTTTTGAAACTAAAAAGAAAAGGAAACAATTTGAATTAAGCAAATTTAGTAACGATTAATGGTGTTAAAAAAACGAGTGGTTTGACAACGTTAAAGATTAAAATTTTTGAATTGGAGAAAAATGTTGATGTGTACATTATTGATGAACACAATTTTAAGTATGATTTTTTGATTGGATTAGACATGATAAAAGACTTCAAACTTATCCAAAGTGAAGACTTACAAATATCACAGAAAATCTGCCTGAATAATACAAATAAAAAAGAAGAAAATTCTACAAATATGAAAACAAATATTAAATTTAAACATTCTGAAAATAAGAACATTATAGAAAAACACCAAATTAATTTTAATGAACATGTTAAAGAAGAAGATTTTAAAATAACAATAAATCATTTAAATAATGATCAAAAAACAGAAATAAATGAACTAATAGGCAAATACACATCAGTGTTTGCGAAAAGTAAATACGATGTTGGTACTGTTAATGGATATGAAGCGAAGATAGACTTATTGGTGGATAAATATTGTAGTAAGAGGCCTTACAGATGCAGCGTAGAAGATAAAAAGGAAATAGTAGAGCAAATAGCAAAATTAATAGACAATAAACTGATAGAAGAGTCGTACAGCCCATTTGCTGCACCTGTCACTCTAGCATTTAAAAAAGAAGAAAATAAAAGATCCAGATTATGCATAGACTTCAGAGACTTAAATAAAATAGTAATACCTCAAGCTCAACCATTTCCATTGATTGAAGACCTTATGACAGAGACCAGAAATTGCAAATTTTTTTCAACGCTGGATATAAACTCAGCTTTTTGGTCTATTCCGTTGCGGATTGAAGACAAAAAAAAAAACAGGATTTGTAACACAGGAGGGGCATTATCAGTGGACCTGCCTACCTTTTGGATTAAAGACCTCTCCGGCAATTTTTCATAGGATATTAAGCAATATATTGAGAAAATATAAACTAACCGATTTTGCTGTCAATTACATAGATGACATACTTATATTTTCAAAAACTTTTGCTGAACAAATCGATCATTTAACAAAGTTGCTGAATGCAATCAAAACTGAATGTTTTAGATTAAAATTTACAAAATGCACATTTGCATCAGACATGGGAAAATATCTGGGTCATATAATTCAGAATAATTCAGTCAAGCCAGTAAAGGATAATTTGATTTCAATAAAGAATTTTCCTATTCCAAAAACACAGAAGAATGTGAGACAATTTCTAGGAAAAATCAACTATTATTAGAGTTTCTGTCAACCGCCGTGACAGAAGGACGCACTTACTGTAGCACTATGATTTGTAACGAGTGTAATATAATAATAAACGAGTGTCTTGCATTTATGCAAAATAAAGCGGACACTCTAGATGAAGTGTCGATTACACAACTGTGCACTTCCGCATTCTCCGAGGAGGAAATAAAGCTGGCCAAGAACATCTTATTCGACAAGCTCCCAGATAAGCGGACCCTGCGGAAGGGAGACGGCAGGGTCAGCCGCGATCTTCAGGACATCCTGAGGGCCCTGAAAGAGACAGACCCCGACAAATTACCGGTGTTCGTTGCAAGACAGTTACATAAACTGCCGCCCGTTAACTTTGATAGTGTTGACATTTCTCGTCTACTAAAAGATTTCAATGCCATGAAATCTGAAATACGACAAATTAAAAACGATCTAAGTGAATCATCGAACACAAACACAGCCGAAATAATGCAAGAACTTAGTTCACTACGAGATCAAATGAAGGAGATGAATATACGTAATGAGATGAAGACACCAATAAATCAACAAAACGGCGATAAACATGTGGGTAATCCAAAAGTAAACATTAACACAAGACCGGTAACGTACTTAGACGCCTGTAAAACGAATCCAAATGAGCCAACCAACACTACCAGCGCCCCGGCCAGTACGCACACGAAAAACTCACGAGCAAACACTGCTACCGCCGATAATGTGAATGTAGATGTAACTAAGCAGATGGGCCGCATGCAAGGGCCGCAACCAGCGAACACCGACCAGAGCGATTTTAAAATCGTAGTGCATAAGAAACGCATTCACAATATGAGAGGCAAAGCGCAATCAATTGCATTAAAATCTGCGGATATTATCACGTCAGTATACGTATCGAGGTTTGCGACTAATACGACAGAAGATGACGTAACCACTTACCTAAAAAGTAACGGCTTGGATGGGTTCAAAGTAGAATTAATAAAGCCTTTCCACGCAACACCATTTAATTCTTTTAAACTTTTAGTAAAAGCAAACGAAGTAAAAAAATACCCAGTGGAGGAATTATGGCCGGAGGGAATTGTTTTCCGAAGATTCAAAGAATCACGTACACAGAACAATAACCAAAATGCATAATAACAATTTAAAGATCATATCGGTGAATTGCAGATCCGTCCGCAGTTCAGAAAAATTCATTTATGATCTGTGCGATACACATGATATTGTTCTAATTCAAGAAACGTGGCTACTCCCATCGGATTTAGAGTTCTTATCCCATATACATCCAGATTACAATAGCTTGGGAACATCTGCAATTGATATGTCGAAGGGCCCGTTAGTTGGCCGGCCATATGGAGGAGTGGGTGTATTATACAAGCAATGTCTCAGGGCTGCCACGATCCCGTTGAATAATTGCCGCATGGCGGGCATTGAATTATTCCTAAATTCTGAAAAACTATGCATTTTCACCGTGTACATGCCAACTTGCACAACAGATCACTTCGAAGAGTACATTAACTGTCTTGCCGCCTTGCAAGCAATTATTGACGAAAAAGATTACACCAACTCCGTAATCATCGGAGATTTCAATGCACACCCAGACTCACTCTTTGGAACTGAACTGGAATCTTTCTGTCAAGAATATGATCTTACATGCGCTGATACTGTAATATTACCAGAAAACTCTTACAAATATATTAGTGACGTGCATCACACCACCAGGTGGTTAGACCACTGTCTGGTGACGAAAAATATCTTCAAACAGATTTTAAACATGAAAATACACTACGACGTGGACTGGACCGATCACAGGCCTCTCGAACTGACCCTACAAACGGAAGGAATACCGAAAACCGAAATTTATTCATGTATAAAAACCGACCGTGCAACATGGAATCCTAAAAATGAACACGATATCCATAGTTATACTCGCACTTCACAAGTTTTTCTACAAAAAATTAAACAAGATCTTACGCGGTACGAGAGAAGTGACAACCCTGCTCGAGCTAACATCAAGACACTGTATACACGTATTATAGAGGCCCTGCGAAGCGCCGCGATTGCAGTATTTAACAATCGCAAACGAAGACTGCAACGACGTAAACAAATCTGTGGATGGAATGATTTTGTCGCACAAAAATACATAGAATCAAGACGTGCAATGATGATATGGATTGAAAATGGTAGGCCTCATGAGGGCTCAATTGCGGATGAACGAAAATTAAAGCGTGCTGCGTTCAAACTAGCACTGAAAAAATGCCAAAACGACTGCGAGCAAATTCAAATGGACAAAATAGCAGGAGATTTACACAGTCGTGATTTCAAACAGTTTTGGCTGAAGACAAATAAACACTGCAACGTGAAATGTAAAATTCCGTGCAACATAAATGGAGAAACCAACACTAAAGCAATTGCTAACATTTTTGCAGATCACTTCTCCATCTCTACTCCGACCTCACCGAACTCTGCAAGCAAACCACCACCTAGTCCTATCCCAAATGAAGACAGTGACCTCTTGATCACAGCAGACATGGTCAACACCGCCCTGAGATACATGAAAGCTGGAAAATCAGCAGGTCACGACGGATTGAGCACCGAACACATCAAACACGCTGGAGGACCAATTCTTCAACTGCTGGCGAGTCTGTTTACCGACATCTTAAAGAATGGATACCTACCAACTGACATGACAAGAACAATAATAACTCCCATTCTCAAATCAAAATCGTTGGACTCTACCTCCCAGGGTAGCTACAGACCGATTTCAATTGCCACCACCATCGCACGATTATTCGAACGTCTACTACTAAACCAGATCGGTCCCAGCTTGGAAACTAAGGACAACCAAATGGGCTTCAAACAGCAAATGTCTACCGATACTGCTATATTTACTGTGAAAAGAACCCTGGAATACTACAGGAATAAAAAGACCACCACGTATGCATGTTTTCTAGATCTGAGCAAGGCCTTCGACAGGGTTTCTCACCCTCTACTATGGGATAAACTCAGGGAAAGAGGCATATCACCGGCGGTGATACATATCCTCGACTTGTGGCATAGACAGCAGGAGAACTTAGTAAGGTGGAAAGATGAACTCTCCGAACCTTTCCTCCTGAAGAGCGGCGTTAGACAGGGAGGATGCATGTCCCCGATATTGTTCAACCTGTACATGGACGAACTCACCGATAGGCTAAACAATGCAGGGGTAGGCTGCCAAATTGGAGGACAGTTTCTGAACAATATCAGTTATGCGGACGACATGGTATTGATGGCACCATCTATAAGGGGCCTACGTATTCTTTTAAAGATCTGCGAAGAGTTTGCTGAAGAAACAAACATGCAATACAACCCCACTAAAACGGCTCTACTGGTCGTAAGATATGGACAAGGACCAAAAAATATTCCTCCAGCTACCCTGAATGGTGTGAACCTGCAGGTGACTGAAGGAACTAAATACCTTGGACACATAATCACCAGTAATCTGATGGATGATGACGACATCGATAGGCAAAGAAGAGCTCTCAGTGTAAAAGCAAACATGCTCAGTAGAAGATTCCGCCTTTGCAGTACTGCTGTAAAAAGGACGCTCTTCCTTTCCTTCTGCGCAACACTGTATACGTCTGAACTCTGGGCAAACTACAAGAAGAGTAGTATAGAAAGACTTCGGGTTCAGTATAACAACGCCTTCCGCATAATGTTTGGTCTCCCCAGATATTGCAGCGCTTCCCGGATGTTCACGGAGGGGCGAGTTCCTGGCTTTGCAGCCCTTATTAGATCCAGGGTGGCAGGAATGAGGGAAAGGATAACCAGCTCTGGAAACATCCTCGTCATGGAAGCCCGCCTCAGTCCATCATCCAGTATTGATGCACACTGGAGAAAAATACTGGCTCCTTACGTGCTCACAGAATCCTGAAAGCTTAATATTATTATTTCTTTTGTTTTCCTTTTACTACTATTAGCTTATTATCTGTTTTTTTTTTCGTGTACATTCATATCCACCTTCTTTTTCTTTTTTTTCCTTTCAAATACTTTACACTTTGTACATGTATGTTTATATTATACCCTTATGGAATGTGTGGGATTGCACTCTCCTCCCCACATACTGGAATAAACACTTATTTATTTATTTTATTTATTTATTATCATGAGTACATTCCGAAGAGTGCAATAATACTAGATCCTTTGCATAACTTACTAAGGAAAAACCAAAAGTTTATTTGGACTGATAAATGCCAAAATGCTTTTGAAACGATGAAAAACCTACTATGCTCACAACCAATCCTGGAAATTTTTGATCAAGATTTACCAATTAATATATATACAGATGCTTCTCTAGAAGGCCTTGGAGCTATTTTAAAACAAACACAGTCTGATGGAAAAGAAAAACCTGTAGCTTACTTTTCGAAAAAACTAAATGGCGCCCAGAAAAAGAAAAAAGCAATTTACTTAGAATGCTTAGCTATAAAAGAAGCAGTGAGATACTGGCAATACTGGTTGATAGGTAAACCATTTACAGTTTATTCAGATCACAAACCACTGGAAAACATGAATCTCAAATCTAGAACCGATGAAGAGCTAGGTGATTTAACATATTATCTTTCTCAATATGACTTTAACATAAAATATGCTCCAGGAAAACAAAATTTGGAAGCTGACTGTCTAAGCAGAAACCCAGTGCTGGAATCAAATGAAAATACAGATGAGCAATAAAAAATTGTCAACTTAATAAAATTAGAAGATATCTTAAAAGATCAGGTCAAAATGAGAAGATACAGTGCAGAAGAGATAAATTGATATCGAAAAATAATGTTTATTACAAGAAAGTAAAAAAAAGAGAAAAAATAATTCTATCAGAAAAATTCAGCATAGACTTTATCAGAAATGTTCATACAGAACTAGGTCACATAGGAATTACACAAATGCAAAAATGATAAGCTCATGGTACACAGCAGAAAACATGACAAATAATATAAAGAGAAACTGCGAAAGTTGTGCAGTATGTTTAAAGAACAAATCAAGAGGTAAAATTAAATATGGATTGATGTCCCACTTGGGTCCCGCAACAAAACCTTTTGAAATATGTTCCATTGATACAATAGGCGGTTTTGGGGGTTCACGATCAACAAAAAGATACTTGCACCTGTTATCAGATCATTTCACGAGGTTTGCATATATTTTGACGTCAAGAACTCAAAATACCAATGATTTCATCAAACTCTTAAACTCCACAGAAACTAATGACATTGGCATGATACTCTCAGACCAATACCCGGGTATCAATTCTAGAGAATTCAAAAAAATTTTGGATGAAAAAAATATTCCAATAATTTTTACTGCAGTGAACTCACCTTTCTCAAATGGATTAAATGAAAGATTGAACCAAACGCTGGTCAATAAAATTAGATGCAAAATCAACGAAAATGACTCAAAAGTAGCTTGGACAACTATAGCGCATAATTGTGTAAAAAACTATAATGAAACGGAGCACACTGTTACTGGATATGCGCCACAGTACTTACTTGACGGCACAGATGTTACGATTTTGCCAAATGAGTTAAAACTTAAGAAGACCGGCATCGATTTGATTCAAGAGAGAAAAAAAGCTCTAGAAAATACTATGAAGTCACATAATTACAACAAGATAATTTACGATAAAACCAGGAGACACTTTGATTTCAAAGTTGGTGATACTGTTTTTGTGGAGAATGGAAACAAACTTAACAGGAAGAAGCTCGACGAATTGAGAATCGGACCATACAAAATCATAGAAAAATTATCAAACTCAACTTACAAGATAAACACTGGTCGAAAAAAAATAGAATCAAATTTTTTCCACATCTCGAAATTAACTCCAGCACCTTTATTTATGAACCATGAAGAGGACATCGAAGATGAGGGAAAATTTTTTGCAGTAATTTTCTTTCCAGGGGGGGGGGGAGGGGGGGGGGGGAATGTAAAGGCAATATATTCCATTTAAATTTGAATCCTGTAGTGTCAGTTGGAATGAAATTATCAATTGTCACTTGTTTTATTTTCTATTATTTTATTATAAATAAACATAAATGTCGTTTCTTTGTTAAACTTTGCAACACAAGTGTTTTATTTATAAATCAATAGAAAATAATTAAATCTTATTATATATATACACCTAGGTAAAATTTTTTTTACAACACGATATATTTGTTTCTTCCATTAAAAATATTTTATAGCACTGTACCACTCGATTTGATCGGCTGACTGTTTTCAGACGTGATATCACTCCAGATGTGCCCAGGAATTAGACCACTACATAACATTTAAAAAAAAAATCGATCCAGCCAAAAATTCTAAAACATTTTTTATAATTTTTTTTATACTTAATTTTGGTCGACAAAATATATCGATAAAATCGACATTTTTTTATAAACCGAAAAGACCAGACACATTTGTGGACGCGATTTTTTTAAAAATAAATCGTTTACAAAAATCAATTTTTAAAAATACGATTCCTTCACGAATGGCAGAGGGGGATAATGAAGTGTACTAAAAATATTATCTGTTAATATTTTTTTTTCCTTTTTTTAACATTATTTCCACACAGGTGGTTCAGAGGAAAAGAAATCCCTCAGGGCCTATGTATCTTTGGGGATGCTATGTTCTGGGAAGGAATAAGGTATGAGAGGTGGGTAGGAATCTGGGGTTCTATGTGTCCAGGAATGACAGCGTATGAATCCATCCCTTCCACTGCGGTGCTTGGTGATGGTTCTAGAGAGTCCGGAGGTCAAAAGGCTCAACCAGTCTCTGATGATCCTGCCTGCAATGCATTAGGTGGGCCAACACATCCATCGCCAAACCTAAACAAATCTCACCCTATGAACCCGGACAACTCTCTTAAGTTACCAAGCGTAACGAACCACTTGGGGTGACCTTTGGCAGAAGTGTTGGTTATCCAATTGTTCCATCTTAGATGATCATAAAAAAAACAAGGAAGAAGGTTCATATGAAGAACATATCATTAAATCCAATATATGTAATAAACAATTTACTAAGAATTTTTAACAGCCGAACATTCTTGTTCTTAAGGTGGAATGTAATAATAAATTATTTCGAAATAACGAAAATTTTATTTCGCAATACGATAAAAATAATGTTTTTAGTGGGAAAAAAATTTTTCGTATTTTTAAAATTTACAGGGGGTTAACATTTATCAAAAATAAATCAGAATCAGACCCTTTTCTGACCGCCCTTACATATGTTTTAAAAAATATTTTCAAATTATGAAGACCCTTAAATATACTCTGGAGGTTTTTCTTTAAAACGACATACGTAAATTTAAAAAAAAATAAGAATAGGGTTTTGGTTAACTTTTTTCATAAACCCTAAATTCAATGTTTTTTAAAATTCAAATTAAAAAACTTAGGTTAAGTTTATTAAAAAAAAGGAAACGACAACAACATGTTAAAATCTTTCTCCATTTTTTAAAATAATTTTCATATTTTTAAATTTTGTATTAAAAGAGGTTTTCGGGACTTTAAAAATAATGAATTACATTACCGTAACATGGCGCTTTATCATGCTCGTGGCCCAAACTTGAACCAAAAGCTTTTATTTTTTGGCAACAGGATACGGAAAGCGATACAATACACTGTTGCCAATTAATAAAATCATCGCCTTCACTTCTGTCCATGAGTTTAGCCTTGTATTATAAATAATGTCAGACTCTCCGACTTTCGAGTTAGCTTAGTGGTAAAGCGTTTGATTTCGGTCACAGGGAGGTAAGGTTCGAGCCTTGGTCAAACCAAGTTTTTGTTGTATTTTTTTTTTCAATTTAAAAACTAAAATAGATGGTTACGTTCCGATTATTTTTTTAAATACATTCCTTTGAGAAACAGTTAAATTTTACTTGAAATTGCTTCAGCCGTGTTTGACCAGATCTGAATAGCCCGGTACTCACTACAGGAAAGGAAGGAGAGGAGGTTCTGGGAAGGAAAAAGGTACGTGGGGTGGGTAGGAATCTGGGGGCGGTGTGTCTAGGAGTGATGGACGTATCCTACTGCGGTGCATGGCGATGTTCCGAGAGATTCCGACTCGAGAGGATAAAAGACCTCCCTCAATCATTCTCTCCCGATCCGGCCTGCCGTGCAATAGGTGAGCAGACACATCCGTCACCAACATCCGACAAACCGCACCCCATGAACCCGGGCACCCCTGCTGAGTCACCAAACGTAGCGTAACACTTGGGGTGACTTATGGTAGAGGTGTTGGTTATCCAATAAATGGTTCCCGGGGCGCGGCAGCCACACACGCCTCCCAAATTTATTGGATAACCAACAACAAAGGTTTGCTAGGTTTGGTAAGCAGGAGTGCACGGGTTCTTGGGGTGAGGTTTGTTTAAGTCTTGGTGGCGGAGGCTTTCGTCCACCCACTGCATGGCGGGCCGGATTGGGAGAGACAGGTTGAGGGAGACCTTTTGACCCGTCACCTTGCACCGCAGTGAAAGGGATGGATTCGCACGTTCGTCACTCCTAATCCCCCCAGAACGTCCCCTCCTTCCTTTCCCTAAAAATACCCTATTCACGGCACCCTCAAGATGACATAGGCCCTAAGAGCATTTTTTTCCTGAGGCCTCCTGTATCGAGATAATGCAAAAAAAGGAACAAGCACAATTCATTCTGTGATCCACGTGATCTTGAGATTTTGGGTCACGATAAATTGGCCAAGCGTCAGAAATGTCACTAGCTACAGCTGACGTGCGACGCGACGTTGCCATAATGACTTCAGGCACTGAGACTTCAGGTAGTTTTTTCTCAAAACATTACCGTATTGACACGTGCATAGTACCCTTGGCCGGCTAGCCGCCCGAATTATTTGATGCAACCAGATGCGACATGTTGAATAATAAAATAAATAATATTTATTTTTCTAGTGGCATCTTTCGGATTTTAACGAAACTTTTTGAAAACAAAATAATCTCAAAATGAATGATAAAGACCGTTCTGACCGCTGGAGTGCTCTGTTGCAGTTTAGTACGGATATTATACATATTCCTTCTTGTCGTTAAACATACACTCTTGTACCTGTTGTTTGAAGTTTGATATTATCCATTACAGATTTAAATTATACTCACATATTACATTATATGAAGAAAAAAAACATTTTTTTTAAATTTCACCTTCATCGTTACGCATCTCAGCCGATCTATCAACAATCATGTTAACCCTAGAACCGTACCCTGGAGTACATAAAAAAAAATTGAAAAGTTGCCATTACTCTTTCGTTTCACAATGGTTCTTTTCGCGCTGCCGCGTATTTGCACGGAATCGTCATTCATCATTCATCGTCATACTGATGTGATGTCTAGGGAAATTTCCCTAGATGTAGGGGAGAAAAATATTTTTTAGGGAAAAGAGAAATCAGCACAAAATCTAGGGAAATTTCGAACGCTGGCAAAAAAAAAATTACATATGACAATATTACTGGTATTGCTATATTAAAGATCATTTGGTTTTGGCCTATTTCAGCATATCGCTCGCCATAAATTCCCAATGTTTTTGCCATCACCAGCCGCATACTTATGACTAATGATCGACGGTTGGCTCATCAGAAATCTAGTGATCAAGTAGTCATATCTGATGATTTTTAATCCTCGCAGGCATTCGGAACATCAGCCGAAGCTTTGGACCACTTCCTCTCCCGTATCATTAACCGGGGCACCCCTGTATCCTCACTCCTGGAAGACGGATCTCTGTACATTCAACAGGAGCAGGCTGCAAAATCCAGTGGTAACTTTTACACCTCTTGCATCTTATTCATCCTTTTTTATTGTTGTATGTCTTTTAGTGGTTATGTTTTGTCTTATTTTATAATAATTCTTTACGATTTTAATTTGCAGGCCTTGTTTCTGTTCTTCTGGAGGGCCCGCCCAACTCTGGCAAAACTGCATTGGCAGCTCAGGTTGCCAAGATGTCAGATTTCCCGTTCGTCAAGGTTTGCTCTCCAGAAGAAATGGTTGGATTTACCGAAAATGCCAAATGCCTTCAAATCAGAAAGGTAAGTTCCAAATTAGCATGAAACATAGTATTGGGCAAGTATTGAGTACAGTATTGGGCAAGAAGATGAAGAGTTGAGATTCCATGAATAATAATTGTGATTCTTTCTTTTGGTTACTTTATTCAGGTATTCGATGATGCCTACCGTTCGACACTGTCATGTATTTTGGTGGACAACATAGAACGACTGTTGGACTATGGTTCGATTGGGCCTAGATACACCAACTTGACCCTGCAGGCCCTCATGGTTCTGCTGAAGGAGCAGCCGCCCAAGGGAACGAAACTTCTGGTCCTCTGCACGAGCAGCAGGAGGTAAGCCTATTTCATATGTCATCATGTATCGCCACTTGCTTAGAATGTTTACTCTCAGCCGAGTGACCGCTCATCCTTGCCCCGACCCTTACTGTCCAATGCTGGGCTGGACTGTGCGTGCGACATGGTATAAGTGGGTCTTGTGGACAAGGGCGTTGAGTGTTCTGAGATGAGATGAGTGTTCTGACATGTGACAAAGATATTTTTTGTTGGTTTCACTTAAAAAAGAGTGTCTGAGCCAGTAGTGACATGACAGAATTTTTTTGTTGTTGATTTTACTTGAAAAAGAGTGTCATCGGAGACTTCAATGGGCTCAAAAATCACCTGTTGGCTCACAGTGCTTCCCTTTCATTTATTATTTCCCTGAAATTTGTGTATACATGACTTTGTTGATCACTATTTTATTTAGTGTAATGGTCTTGTATTCTCGTTGCTAGGCAAGTGTTGGAAGACATGGAGCTCCTGTCCGCGTTCACTGCAGTTCTGCACGTCCCCAATCTCTCCCACGGGGACCACCTTCTCTGTGCTTGAAGAGTCTGATGTTTTCTCCAAGAAGGATCTGAAGGCTATCCAGCGACAAATACAGGGACACAAGTAAGATTTTAAATTCTTTTGGATAGTGCTGGTACTAAACATTTTATTTATAAATAAATCCAATTTCTTATCCTTGTGTGTAATGCTGTAGAAATATAACTGTTTTTTCAAATTAAAGTTTCTAAAATGTTCACCTTTTCTAACAGACAGATTTCTAACAAATAGAGACTTGTCGGATGGCTTGGTGGTACAAAATGCAACATTTCCAACAAGTTAGTTTTTAAAATTATTACCAGTGGATTAAAATATGTAGAACCAATTAATTTCTCTTAGAAATATCAAGGATTGAAGTAAAAATATTTTCTTTGCAGAGTGTTTATTGGAATCAAGAAACTTCTGGGACTCATAAACATGGCTCGGCAGACGGAAGAGCAGTACCGAGTGGTCAAGTTCCTGACAAAGTTGGAGGAAGAGGGGGGCATGAATGCCGGAACTTATACTCAATTTTTTTTGGAATTCCCATGAATCTTAAATATTGTTGATGGATGTACTTACATTCAAGCAATGTTGTTTTAAAAACTCTGACAACTCAAAATGATATTATGTACCTAAAAAGATAAATGGAGACTTCTGAAAAGAAAATTTAATTTAGGTTTCAAGTTTCGTTTTTATCTATGTTTATTACAAAAAAATTTCTTCAGTTTCAGAGATTGCGTTTGATTTCTATTTTGCAAAGTGATTTTTATTAGGAATACCTTTTCTAATTCAGTGGTAAAGTACATACTTTCAAATTATGGCAAATTTTCGTTCGAACTGGCTAACTATGAATATTTACGATATTTTTATTAATATGAATATTTTGAAGACAATATATTATATTTTTTTTTTAAATAATAAGAAAATATAAAAAACGTACAGTTTTTAGAAAAAAACCTTCAGATTCGCCTCTTTTAGCTAGTTCGAAAGGCAACTTTTTGCATTCGGGGCGATGGGAAACAACGCAATTAAAATTTCAATCGCGAAAGTGAAATTTTACTTCGGGTACTGATTTCGCGGCAATGCCCCCCCCCCCCGACGCGGGTTTTGATTTGCCAAGTAGTACCCCCAAAATGTAGGGAAATTCTAGGGAAATTTTTGGGCATCCAATCCCTGATCGTCATCATTCGTCGGGCGGGAGTCAGTCGGGCTGCACACCAGCGCCACACACTACATGCATACAACATTTACGTCGTCACAATATGCATGCTACATTTTAGCTTGGGGTATATGTGTCCCGTACACGCATACAAAAAAGACGTTATGAGGTTCACCCATTTAATAAAGATTCTGCAATTTACGGTAATTTCCATATAACCCCTTTCATTGAATTTTTCGCCGATTTTGGTCCAGATGATTTCTGTAATCCGTTTATTGCTATAATCACTGATTCCATGGTTAATAATAATAAAAAAACGTTCTTGTTTATAATAATAATAATAAATAACTTATATCATTGATGTCGCTATACCAAATTCTTGTAATATTCAGAAAACTGTTTCTGAAAAAATAAGAAAATATACAGATTTAGGAAATGAAATTAAAAGAATTTGGCATTCTCAGACTATAAAAATATTACCATTTGTTATTTCGGCTACTGGCATTATACCTAGCTCTCTCATTCAAAATTTAGGCGTATTAGATTTGTCAAAAAATTTGTACATAAAAATGCAAAAGTCGGTCATTTTAAATACATGTAGGATTACGAAAGATTTTTTAAATATTTATATTGAGGGATCAGTAGGATTTATCGGACCAGTTAGGATTTCATCAGAGCCGAACCCTCTGATATGAAAATATCTGGAGTCGGTGAAATATTTTCCCATTATGTTTCTGGTGGATTGACGTATTGTTCTTGTATTGTTTTATTCTTATATAGTGCAATTACATTGCGTTAATTTACTAGATATTCATTTGTGGAAAAGTGTGTGGAAGGGTTTAGTCTTTCATTTGGGAAAGATTCAACCCGGACATGAAATCTGGAGCACCGTAAAAAATGTTAATATAATAAAATGTCCATAATAATAATAATAAAAAAATTAAAATTATATTTGCTGACATTAGTTTTTTAGATCTTCATACAATAGTGTATGCTAGTGCTATCACTATATGTAATAAGTTAGGAGTTAAATTAACGTCTTCTGATGATAGATCATATAATTATAGAAAACCAGAATGGCAGAGTAGATTAGAAAATGATGTAGTATTTTTAAGAAGTAGCATAGCTAGAGTAATAGAGTATAAAAACGGAAATAGAAGTAGGAATATTTTGAGACATGTAGATGTAATTGGGAGAAAATTTGGTTATAGCATTGGTAGTAATAATAATGAAAATATAATCAATGATTTATTAGATTTGTTAAAACAAAAATTAGGTGTAAAAGCTAGTAGATTAAAAAGATATAATTATACGTATAATAAAAAAAATAATAATAGATTATTTCAGAAAAATGAGAAAATATTTTATTCCAAACTTGACGATAAACAAAATATTATTTCGAATAATAATAATCCGTTGCCATCTGAATCAGATATGCGCGATTTTTGGAAAAATATTTGGAGTAAAGATATAAAACATAACGAGTCAGGTCCGTGGATAGAAAATGAAGAACTCAATTGTTCAGACATTGAACAAATGAGTTTTTCTGATATATCGGTTGAATTGTTAGCCAAAATTATAAAAAGTACTCATAATTGGAAAGCCACGGGTTGCGATTGGATACATAATTTTTGGTATAAACGTCTGACTACTTTACATCCCCTTTTGGCAAAAAATCTTTCAAAATTTGTCAGAGAACCTCAAAATTTTCCAAATTTTCTAACTAAGGGCATTACTTATATGTTGCCTAAAAGCGAACATATTAATAATCCCTCTCAGTATAGACCCATTACATGTTTACCGACAATATATAAAATTTTAACCTCTTGCTTGACAGATTTAATATACACTCATTTAGATGAAAAAAATGTTTTATCTGAACAACAAAAAGGTTGTCGCAGAAAACATATGGGATGAAAAGAACAATTAGTTATTGATTCTGTAATTCTAAAACAGATTCAAACCCAAAAACGTAATTTACATATTTGTTATATAGATTACCAAAAGGCTTATGATAGTGTCCCGCACTCGTGGCTGATAAAAGTTTTAAATATATACAAAATCAACCCAATTATTATTAGCTTTTTGGAAAAAATTATGGCATTTTGGAATACCGATTTGCTTTTGAATTTGAAAGATAAGAAAATTATAGTACCGGGCATTTCAATAAAAAGAGGGATTTTTCAAGGAGACTCATTGAGTCCTCTTTGGTTTTGCTTAGCATTAAATCCTCTATCTAAAATGTTAATTAAAAGCAAGTTTGGAATAAAAATTAAAGGTAATACTAGAGAGAGAAATATAATTTCTCATTTATTATTTATGGATGATTTAAAATTATATTCGAATTCTGAACCAAATTTAGAGAAAATGATTAAAGTAGTTAAAATTTTTTCAGATGATATTAAATGACTTTTGGTTTAGATAAATGTAGAACGATCCATATAGAGAAAGGTAAAATTGTAGATGGAGACGAGGGTATATTTAGAAATTTCAAAATTGAAAGTATGAAAGGGGGTGAGGTTTATAAATATTTAGGATATCCGCAATCAAATAGATTAGATCATACTAGTATTAAAAATGATATTAGGGTTAAATTTAAAACTAGGATCAGAAAAATTTTGAAATGCAATCTATCTGCTAAAAATTTAGTAAAGGCGATAAATTCTTGGGCAATACCTCTATTAACTTACTCATTTGGCATAATTAAATGGTCTAATACAGATTTAGATAGCTTAGAACGATTAATTAGAACTACATTAACAAAATTTCATTGCCATCATCCAAATTCAGCTGTAGAACGAATTAATTTACCCAGAAATTTAGGAGGTAGAGGTATAGTCAAAATAACATCTTTAAAACATAATCAGGTTGAAATGCTAAGAAATTTTTTCCATAGGAAAACTGATAGTTCAGAAATGCACAAAATAATTTGCAAGGCAGATAGAAATATTTCACCATTAAATTTATACGACGAGAATGCCAGCATTCTTATAAATACCAACCAGGAATTATTAGATTCCTGGTCAAATAAAATTCTTCACGCAAAACACTTCAATTATCTCAACCAAAC
Organism: Limnephilus lunatus; assembly: GCA_917563855.2. Taxonomy (NCBI): domain Eukaryota; kingdom Metazoa; phylum Arthropoda; class Insecta; order Trichoptera; family Limnephilidae; genus Limnephilus; species Limnephilus lunatus. The sequence continues at coordinate 61,792,115 of OU830597.1, read as the reverse complement.
ATATGTTGACAAATTTTCGTCAAACAAATGGTTGAGTATTGGAGAGTTGAGCGCAGAAATAGAAGGCTTTATGCTTGCTATACAAGATAGAGTCATTAATACTAAAAATTATAGGAAGCATATCATCAAAGATGCAAATCAAATTGATGATTTATGTAGAAAATGTTTGGCTTTTCCGGAAACTATAGAACATATTATATCGGGATGTTCTGTATTAGCGCCGTCCGAGTATACATTTAGGCACAATCAAGTTTTAAAAATAATTCACCAAAGTTTGGTAATTAAACATAACTTGATTGACTGCCGTAATGTACCATATTATGAATATGAACCAAATTCATTTTCAGAAAATGAATTTTATAAAATTTATTATGATAAAACTATTCTGACAGACAGAACAATTAGTCATAATAGACCCGATATAGTTTTACATGACAAAATTAAGAAAATAACTTATATCATTGATGTCGCTATTCCAAATTCTTGTAATATTCAGAAAACTGTTTCTGAAAAAATAAGAAAATATACAGATTTAGGAAATGAAATTAAAAGAATTTGGCATTCTCAGACTATAAAAATATTACCATTTGTTATTTCGGCTACTGGCATTATACCTAGCTCTCTCATTCAAAATTTAGGCGTATTAGATTTGTCAAAAAATTTGTACATAAAAATGCAAAAGTCGGTCATTTTAAATACATGTAGGATTACGAAAGATTTTTTAATATTTATAGGGATCAGTAGGATTTATCGGACCAGTTAGGATTTCATCAGAGCCGAACCCTCTGATATGAAAATATCTGGAGTCGGTGAAATATTTTCCCATTATGTTTCTGGTGGATTGACGTATTGTTCTTGTATTGTTTTATTCTTATATAGTGCACTTACATTGCGTTAATTTACTAGATATTCATTTGTGGAAAAGTGTGTGGAAGGGTTTAGTCTTTCATTTGGGAAAGATTCAACCCGGACATAAAATCTGGAGCACCGTAAAAATTGGATAATTTATAGAGCGCCGTTTTTGTGAAAAATCACCTCAAGGGCGCTGTACAATTTATTCATAATTCTTAGGTTCTATCTAATTTTAATATTTACAAATGGATACAGAAACATACTTACCTGCAGGTCACTTCCGATAAACACTTTAATTAGAAAGTTTGTGCTTGGAGAAGATACCGCTTTTGCACGCGGAGGGTATTATATTTAAAACACTGGTCATTGCATTGCTACCCCATCACTATAAGTATTAAATTTTAAGATTAGTGGCAAAAGTGGAGTTGATAATATCAATATATATGTATTTTAAAAGACTGGAGAATTTAGGATTCTTTAGGGCTGGAGAATGTTACTGAAATGACCTTTAAAAACGCTTACAAATAGTTTTTTTTTTTTTTTTTTTTTTTTTTTTTTCTCTACATTTTTAGGTTAGTTATTTACAGTGTCGCGGGCATTGAATGTGAAGGTGAAAGAATTTGAGTTTATGGATACGACTGTCTGAAAAGGTGGGTTTTAAGTTTAGCTCTAAATTCTGCCGAGTCTGTGATCGTTCTTAAGTCATGTGGCAGTCCATTCCAGGCTTTAGGTCCCGACACTCCGAAAGCGCGCTCACCGAACTTAGTATCTGGTGTGCGCTTTGGTTCCTTTAACCTTCCAACAGCTGATGACGCTGCTGACCTTAGGGTTGACTGTCGAGAATTTGAATTTTCTGGAATACACAATTCCGATAAGTATGCCGGAGCCATTCCGTTAAGGGACTTAAATACCATCCAGCAGAGCTTGAACTGGATTCTTTCAGGACATTTGAGCCAGTGAAGATTTTTGAGATGCTCTGAAATATGGGAATATTTAGATACGCCGGTGATAAGTCTTGCCGCAGCGTTGAAAACGGATTGTAATTTGTTGATTTGATATTTTGGAAGACTTGCATATATTCCGTTGCAATAATCTAAACGTGAAACAACATACGAATTGACTAGTAATTTAGTCGCTTCTGTTGGTAGATTTCTCCTTACTGCTTTAATTTGCCTTAATTGAAAGAACCCCGTGCTTACGGTTCTGTTCACTTGAGTTTTAAGGGAAAAATCAGCGTCCAGATTGACACCAAGTAGTTTTATACACGTCTTTGGAGTGATGTCGCTTCCTGAAATGGTTATTGGGGAGTTATAAATGTTATGCTGACGTCTGCTTGTGGCGGTCCAGAGAAACTCAGTCTTTGATGGATTTAGTTTCAATCTATTTGAGGTCATCCAGCGGGTAATTGCTTCTAGACACTCAATTATGCGAGTTTTTAGACTGTCTACTTCCTCTGGTAAGCAGTAAAAGTAAACTGGTTGGTCATCAGCGTAGCAGTGAGATAGAAGGCCAAATGATTCGATTATTTTAGCGACATCATTTGTGAAGAGGATGAAAAGAAGTGGGCCCAGAACAGACCCCTGGGGTACTCCAGATGAAAGGGTTGCATATTTTGATTGGTTTTACCCTACCTTTACGGCTTGTAAACGGTTTCTCAGGTACGATGTTAGCCAGGTTTTAACGACGCCGTTTAAACCAAAGGATTCTTCTAATCGTTTAATAAGAAAATCATGGTCGATCGTGTCAAAAGCGGCACTCATGTCCAAGACTGAAAGGAGTGCCAATTTTCCCGACTCGATAGCAAGAGTTATGTCTGACAAAACACGTAGTAATCCAGTTTCCGTTGAATGAAACCTTCTATATGCAGATTGGTATTTAGTCAGCAATTCATTTGAGTTTAAGTGACAAATTATCTGTGAAGCAGTGATTTTTTCTAAGATTTTGGAAATAAATGGAAGATTTGAAACGGGTCGGTAGTTTGAGAGATCTTCAGCGTCCAATTGCGGTTTTTTTTATTGTTTTTTTATATGGTTTTTTTATTATTTTTTTATTATTTTTTTATTATTATTTTTTTATTATTATTTTTTTTTTTTTTTTTTTTTTAACAGCTAATTTAAGGGGTTTTGGGAAATCACCCATGCTGAGTGACTTTAGTCAGCAATTCATTTGAGTTTAAGTGACAAATTATCTGTGAAGCAGTGATTTTTTCTAAGATTTTGGAAATAAATGGAAGATTTGAAACGGGTCGGTAGTTTGAGAGATCTTCAGCGTCCAATTGCGGTTTTTTTATTAGTGGAGTTACAACAGCTAATTTAAGGGGTTTTGGGAAATCACCCATGCTGAGTGACTTATTGAAAAGATGAACTAGAAAGGGAGCTATTTCCTTGCAACACTTCTTCAGTAACCACGTTGGAATAGGCTCGGTTAATAATAATGGTTAATCCATGGTTAATAATAATAATTAAAACGCATTGTTCTTGTATTTATTATACTTATGTAGTGCACTTAAATAGCGTGGATTGACTAGATAAACATTTATTGAAAACTTTGTCAAAGGATTATTTTTTTCCTGTGGGGAAGATTTAACCCGGACATAAAACCTGGAGCACCAAATAAATTCATCAACAGATTTTTTTTTTTAGAATACATTTTTTTTATAACCCTCCACACAGCGTCGCCAAAGATGACACAGGCCGTGAGTGGAATTATTTTCCTCAGGACCTCCTGTGTGGAGCTAATGTAAATATAAATTAATGTAATCGAAGGTGGGTTAGATCGGGTAACTAAAATTCATTCATTTCATTCAAGGGTAACTCTTTCCAATCAATTTGCCTGTCGATTCTAAGTAATGTGACTGAGGTTGAAACAACTCTACATAACTGAGCGACAATAATCTCCATTGAGAACCTTTAGAACTGTTGCTTCTTCAAAAAATGTCCCTTCGACCGCTGACCCTAAGGAATTTAAGTCAATTTTTTAAGTTAATTTCCATTCGCCTTCTAACCTAAAAAATAATATTTTTTTATTTATTTACTTATTCACGCTTAAAGGCTTTTACAAAATCAAGTTATTATAGATACATAAGTTATTCAGGAGTACAATTATAGTAATATATAAATGAGTATTATATAACATAATAAACTGAACAATAAGGATATAAGCAGAATTAAAAAGATATATCAACAAAAACCATATTAGAAGAATAATAATAAAATTTACATAAAAATTTTAGAAATTTCTGTTATAAATTTAGGTAAAGAATCAGTGAAAATATCAACCGAACTGAATTCATTTCCAAGCCTATGAAGTCTTTAGATTGGGGAATTAATGAAATAGTTTATTAAAGGTCAAAATAAAATACTTGCTCTTTAATAGATGGCGCTAATGTAATTACATCAGGAAACAACACTTTTTGTAAGTTATGCTAAAATATTAAGAAGAATTATGTGTTTGCTATGTAGAGAGGACAGACCGTCATTCAAATCTTTCTTGTCGTACACTCCTTGCTTCATTCACATTCATAAATCACCTCATAACCAGGCACTCTTCTATTATTCTGATTCTTGACATGATCTAACTCAAATATTTGATTCACTTGATCGTGCCAGATCTCGCTATCCCCGAGTTTTTCTAGTTAACTTTCTCGTCATATGCCTTTTTTTCTACGTGCACTCCTTTCTTTGTTCATTCGCTTTACATGTCCAAACCATCTAAGTGCACCTTTAGTAACCTTATTAATTACCGAGACATCTTTTGTATGTAATAGACTGCTTTTGATAATTTCCATAATTTACTTACTGAAAGCGTATATGACGTCAATCCCTGATCCTGGAGGCAGTTGTGTTAGCAGCCAGTAGTGGAATCTACGTAATCTCTTATTTTTTCTTGTGTTTCGCAAAATTACTCAATTGGTCAAACCTTCGATCTAAATTTTATAAGAAATGTCTCTAGCAATATTTAATGACCAAATAGCCAGGTACTTATCCTACTTCATCTTTCCCATCTCCTTCCACTTCCCACTACTCGCAACATACCCCAATTGGGATGACATAGTCTCGCCGGCTTCCGACACGGTTGGGAGCAGCTGGGACTCTTTTGCGGTATTTTATAATTTCTTACAACACTCATTTTTTTTGTGCAAATAAAATATTGCATGTTGTAATAAATTGTAGCGTGTTCGAGTACTATACTTTTCGCTGTGTGCTGCTCACACCAGCGGCGTTTTCATGTCGAAATGTTGCCATTGTGGGAGAACTTGTAATAATCCCATAATTTAAGTTATTTTGAAATGATTATGGGATATTTTGTTTCGCTTGAAGCACACCTTTCAAGTAAATTAATCTCATCATCTGGACTCTAGACAGCAGAAAACTTGTCCTAATAAAACTTACTGCATTTTTATCTATGAACTTCAGATCCGTTACGAGCAATGGATGGATTTTTTCAAGTATCCAGTAACATTGAAAATGGGAAAAATTGCATCGAAACTCGGGCAAAGCCGGTAAGTATCGTAAAATAAGGAGATTTGAGATAAGGATGGACCACATCAATGAGCATTCAGCCAAGCACAGTAACTAGTAAACAAAATTAAATTATTCTTCAATATTCGCAAATTTAATTTGTAAAATACTTCTGTATACCTATACAGGGTGTTAAGGGGTGTACTTGACTTACTTTAACTAGTGATTCATGACATTATTTGGAGTAAAAAATGTAAATGAAATGTTTGTCACTTTTAAAAAAAAATTTTTTTCTTTAAAATCAACCAAAAAAAATCCTCCGCATGTCGTTACTGGTCACTCAGACGAGTAACCACCCAACCTCTTACCCCGCACCCAATTGTCAAACAACTACTATTTTTTTTAAGTTTTTGTAGAAAACAACAAAAAAAAATCAAAAATTTCACCAGAGACAAAAATTACATTTCACATTTTTTACTCCAAATAATGTCAGAAATCACTGGTTAAAGTAAGTCAAGTACGTCCCTTAACACAATGTATATATTGTATTTCTTTTTTTAAAATTAGTGATTTATACAAAGTTATTTATTTTCATACAAAGTTTTTTAATTTATTTATCCATATTTGATTTTTTCTAAGTAACCAGATATACAAAGTACAAGCTTTTCTTACGATTATCTAGTTACATGTAAAAAAAGTCTGTCTCTTGTGTCCATTAACACTTTAATAAGAGCAGTGTCCAAAAACAACCCTTTATCAAAATCCCTTCTAGAAACAACATTCCTTCCTGCAAAAAAATAAAAAAAATAGAATCTTAAGGTGTGTTTGTTTTGATTAGAATCTATAGATAAATTACTGATACTAATTTAAGGAGAAAAATTCTAATTCGTTGCTCTTTCACTGAAAAGATTTCATAGGAAATGTAATTTATTAACGAATTTTCAGCAAGCGACCATTTTTTAAATATCACATTGTCATAAAATCTCATTATCGCTTATTCACTGTCTTAATTTATAAACCTACCTACTTATAATAATTAACAAAAATAAATAAATAACATCTATTGATCTGTTATCCTTACGATGGTCTTAATCAATACCACGATATTATGCAATAATGCACTGCAAAAACAATGTTTATTATGTGAGGCTTTTAAATCATAACTCATTTTTTTACAAGCGGCTACTAAAATACAACTATCATCATGAGGCTTGTACATATACTCGTGGAAATTAATTACAAGACAAACAACAACAAAAAAAGATTTACACATCATTAAATCGGAGGGGGCTCGAGAATAAGTAATTTTCCATTGCGCATTGCAAAATTTGATTTGACTTATTTTACGAAAGTTGTTGGCATATTGCGGAAGTTGAGTTAAGTAAAGTAAAGCAGAAAGACCAGGAGACTTAGAGAGAGAGAGAGTGAACACATGTACGGCCAGTGACGCAAGACACTTCGGCTTAAAACAGTCGCAGAAGTGGTAGCAGGGTGATGGCAGCGAGCAGCCAGACAGCTGGACGAGACAGGACAGCTAGATTACACAAGTCGTCATTGCACACTTTGCATCCTTCCACTCGTTCCTTGTCCTCCAGACCAGCGAACGCGGCACAAATTTCTACGTCTGGTGCTTCGGCGGTAATTTGCTGGCAGCCCCGTTTAGTCTTAGTAACTCCATTTTCATCTGAAAACGGATTGATTGTTAGAACTTTTGATGCAAACACGAAAGCTAGCAAAATATAAGATCATTAAAAAACACATAGATATTTTAGGACCGATTTTGACACATTAAATTAACACCATATTAATGCAAGCCGTAATACCAGAAGACCTTAAATGTAGTATTATAAGACCTATATACAAAAGTGGCAGACATATTGACATAGGAAATTACAGACCGATCAATATATTGCCTGCAATAGAAAAGAAACTTGAAAAATACATCTCCATTATATTGAATAAATACCGCGAGTCTTTCTCAATATAATAGATCCACACCAATATGGCTTTCAAAAAAAGAAGAGCTCAGAACTGTTACTTCAAGATTTTTCAAATTACATAAATAACGAACTAAACGATAAAAAACAAATATTAGTTTTGTTCATAGATAATTCGAAAGCTTTTGATACTATGGATCCTAAAAAAATACTTAAAGTTCTAGAGGCGATAGGAGTGCAAGGATCTTTTCTTAAACTTTTGAAGAACTACCTAAGTGATCGTAAAATTCAGGTCAAAATAAATGGAAAATTGAGTAAAGTGGGAACATTGTCTACTGGTGTGCCGCAGGGCTCTATCCTAGGTTTAACACTATATTTGTCTCTCTTATGAATAAAGTATTTTCTTTTATCAAACACTACGTATACGCGGATGACACAGCACTTGTCATCTCACATAGGGATCTGCTCATGGCCATACATCTGCTGCAGCAGGATTTCATAGCATTACTAAAATGGTCTCACGACTCTGGCTTAGTTATAAATGCACAAAAAACAAAACTAATGCACGTAAGATCGCCTCATGCCAGATATAGAATAGCACCTTCAATAGTATCCCATATCTTTGACTGCATACATAATAACTGTATATAGCCCTGCGCCTGTGGAAGTGTTGACCTAGTAAAAGAATATGTCAACATAGGGGTGACGGTGGATTGTAATATGAAATGGGATATCCACAGTGTTAAGCTATGTAAGCGCCTTCGAACGATTGTAGGCAAACTATATAAACTTAAATATTATGTGCCCATTAAAACCATGAAACTAATCTATTTGTCCCTGGCTGAATCTCTGGTCAAATTACTCGTCAGCAAAGCAGTTTATGACCAGCGATAAAATATCACAATAATGTATAAATCCATAAATGTTTTTCCTATTAGAGCTCTTTTTAGGCATAAAATCTGTATGCAACATATCCTAGATAGCCCATACAAAACAATGGGGGATCACGTGTACAATACGAGGCTTACGCAAAATCAAGGTATGATAGTACCTAGATTTTCTAATTAAGATGACCAGCGATATTATTGTTAAATAGAAAATTGATAAGGGGCCATCCATAAATTACATCACACCTTAAGGAGGGGGAGGGGGGTAAAGAAGTGGACAAGGGGTTTGGGGGGGGGGGGGGGGGGGGTCATCAGCTCTGTGACATCTCACGTAAAAATCTAAATTATTAATACGCAAAACTTAAATGTAAACGAAAAACTTATTTTTAGATGTACACTAGGGGGGAGGGGCTCTCACGGTAACCAACGAGTTCATCGAAAATTAATTCATTAAAAGCAAATTTATCGAAAACGAGTTCATCGAAAATCAATTCATCGAAAGCAAATTCATCGAAAACGAGTTCATGGAAACCGAGTTCATCGAAAACCAATTCATCGAATGATCAATTCATGGAATCGCCAATTCATCGATTTTTTTTTGTAGATATTAGAGAGAAATGCTGAGCGACCAGGAAGTTAAAAAAGCAGTTAAAAGACTACACTTAATCTAATAACTATCATACTTGATATAACTATCAACACTGCTACAAAATTGTTAAATTAGGTTAGGTTAGGCTAGGTTAGGTGAGGTTAGGTTAGGTTCCAAGATTAGGTTAGGTCCAAAGTTTTATTTTAAATTTTTTTATAAATAAATTTATTGTCCACTTTTATTATCCAATTTTTTTTAACTTCCCGGTCCGCTCGGCATTTCTCTCAAATATCTACAAAATATTTTTTTCGATGAATTGGCGATTCGATAAATTGATCATTCGATGAATTGGTTTTCGATAAACTCGTTTTCAATAAAGTCGTTTTCGATGAATTTGCTTTCGATGAATTGATTTTCGATGAACTCGTTTTCGATGAACTCGCCGTGAACCGGCTCTCACAAATGTGACGATGTGTGACAGGGACGGGGGGAGGGGTAAAAAAATCATGAAATTCGTGTGACATAATTTATGGTTGGCCCCTAAATCATATTAACAATGGTAATAGTGATACTTCTACGACATGGTATGCTTTATCAAATTATATTTTACCTTTGTAGACAGATTTCACACAGCGGTACTCCGGTTCATCTGATTGTGCCAGCTTCCTTCCCCAAAACCTGGGATTATTTCTATTGGAGTTCAAAATAACTTCAGGTAGTCGATCGTTGATACCATCTTCTTCGGGAATTGCGGAAGGTGCGGGGGTTGGTGCGGGAGTAGGTGCGGGAGTAGGTGCGGGAGTAGGTGCGGGGGTAGGTGCGGGGGTAGGTGCGGGAGTAGGTGCGGGGGTAGGTGCGGGGGTAGGTGCGGGAGTAGGTGCGGGGGTAGGTGCGGGGGTAGGTGCGGGGGTAGGTGCGGGAGTAGGTACGGGGGTAGGTGCGGGGGTAGGTGCGGGAGTAGGTGCGGGGGTAGGTGCGGGAGTAGGTGCGGGGGTAGGTGCGGGGGTAGGTGCGGGGGTAGGTGCGGGAGTAGGTGCGGGGGTAGGTGCGGGGGTAGGTGCGGGAGTAGGTGCGGGGGTAGGTGCGGGGGTAGGTGCGGGAGTAGGTGCGGGGGTAGGTGCGGGAGTTGGTGCGGGGGTAGGTGCGGGGGTAGGTGCGGGGGTAGGTGCGGGGGTAGGTGGGGGGGTAGGTGCAGGGGTAGGTGCGGGAGTAGGTGGGGGGGTAGGTGCGGGGGTAGGTGCGGGGGTAGGTGCGGGGGTAGGTGCGGGGGTAGGTGCGGGAGTAGGTGGGGGGGTAGGTGGTGGGGTAGGTGCGGGAGTAGGTGGGGGGGTAGGTGCGGGGGTAGATGCGGGGGTAGGTGCAGGGGTAGGTGCGGGAGTAGAAATTGCGTCACAGGTTTGCTTAGATGTTTCTTCACTAATATCGTTGCAATCATCACACTCGTAACACTCCAAAGTGCGTCCTGTAATCAGAGAAAACAAAACGATCATATTTATTTCTCATTATAATTTCATTTTTCATTGTAGCAGTCGATTTTATAAATAAGTCGTTAATTAGGTTTTCTCCTATTCCACAAAATTAAATGTAATGACATCACTGAATAATGTCAATTTTATGAGGCGGATGTAGGTACCACCACCCCGGGAACCTTTTACTGGGTAACTAACACCTCTACCATAGGTCATTCCGAGTGGTTCGCTACGTTTGGTGAATAAGCAGGGGTGCCCTGGTTCATGGGGTGAGGTTTGTCCGGATCTTGGCGGCAGATGCATCTGTCCATCAACTGCATGGCAGGCCGGATCGCAAGATACTGGTTTAGGGAGACCTCTCCAGCAGGCGGAAAATCGCCTTACACCATTGTGTGGAATGATAGCTACTCAACCCTACCACAACTCAAGGAAACGGATACCAGAAGATTTTTATTAGTGAAACCCTTGTGGCCTACTTCAAAGATCTTCTGTGGAGGTCGAAGACCAAGGCAAAAGAAATGGGATATAAATATGTCTGGTACATGGAATGTAAAGTGATGGTAAAAAAAATGAAATTGATAGAGTAATATGTATCTAACACTCTGATGATCTTAAAAAAATTGATTAGTTTTTTTTTTAAATTGAGAGCTCCACTTTTACAGGTCATTTACTGGGTCGATTCCCCTCAGTTCAGTGAGTCATATTGCTTACATCTATTTTCAAACTGCAACAATAATTCACCTGTACCACTTTAAATCAAAGGTTTAAATCCCCAGTAATGGCCACGGACTAGTGGAGCTCTCATTTAAAAGAATTAAACTATTTTTTTTTGTTGTAATTAAATTATAGTATGGCTATTACCACTAATAATACATACCAAGAATTAGGTGATCAAGACAATTTGTTTGTAACATCAGATGCGAAAATATGTAAATACTTAACAACCAATTCAAAAAACACTATTATTATGCACCAAAATATTAGGTCAATTAATAAAAACTTTAATGAACTCCAGATTCAGCTTAACCACCTAAATATAGACTTTGATGTTATTATTCTTACAGAATGTTGGTTAACAAATATTTACACTCCAAAATTCATAAATCACTACTCTTCCTTCAACTCGTCAAAACATGATAGTCAGAACGATGGAGTTGTGGTATACACAAAAAATTACCTAAACTCAGTTGTAACTGAAATAAACATTATTGACGCGAGCTGTATGCAAATAATGTATAATAATGATTCGTGCATTCTAGCAATATACCGCTCTCCATCTATTCGCAATATAACACCATTTCTTAACTGTCTAAATAGCATACTCTCTAGTCTTTCCTACACTAAAAACTTAATAATTATGGGAGATTTAAATATCAACATACTTCCAGACAACCTTCACCATCAATGTCACGACTACCTGAACATGTTAGAGTTTCATGGATTAATTAGTACTATCAATACACCAACAAGAAGAGCTAATGAATCAACATCATGCATTGATCACGTAATGGTCAAAACTAATAAACAAAACAAAAGCATCGTTTAAAAATCAACAATTACAGACCATTACACAACAATATTCACATTGCAATCCGACACCACAAAAAACAGAAGAGATCAGTCAATTCTATACAATAATATTAATTTTGATAATTTAAAAAACATAATTAAAAATAAATCTTGGCAAGAGCTTTTACAAATACAAAACTCAGATGATGCATGGAATTATTTTGTTGACTTTTTGAAAATTGAATTAATTAATAATACCACAATTTTAACAAAAAAAAATCCTAACAAAATTAAACCCTTGAAATCATGGATAAACTTTTCAATTATCAACTGCATTCGTAGAAGAAATGCACTACACAAAAAAGTTAAAGAAAATCCTTACGACATAATATCACTAAACATCTACAAAAGATATAGAAATACATGCGGCGAAGTCATAAGAAAGGCAAAAGAAATCTACTATAGAGAAAAAATCCAAAAAAGTAATAACGATCCCAAAAAAATATGGCAAATTCTAAGAGAAGCCACAAATACACAAAACACCAAAGACAAACAGGACATAAGTAAACTTTGTATTGACGGAAAAATTATTGACACCTCAAAAAACCCAAAGCTCGTAGCGGATTACATCAATAACTTTTTTACAAATATTGGCTCAAATCTTGCTGCTCGTTTACCAAATTGTGGGAATGCTCTACCTGCTGAAGCAGAATTTCAATTTCCCAAAAGAAGATTCAAATTTCAAACTGTCTCAGGGGAGGAGATTCTAAAAATAATTAATTCTTTAAAAAACACTTCTTCTGCCGGGATTGATGGAATAACCAATAAGATCTTGAAAACGCTGTCTATGGAAATTACATTGCCCCTAGAATACCTAATTAACCTTAGTATCAGTCAAGGACACTTCCCCTCAAACCTGAAACATGGTATGGTTATCCCTATACATAAAACAGGTAACAAGACAGATATAAACAATTACAGACCAATAACTCTACTGACCAGTCTATCTAAAGTATTTGAAAAAATTGTCAATGCTCAGTTGGTTAAATTTCTTGCTAGCCATAAACTATTATCAGAAAACCAATACGGGTTTCAAGAAAACATGAGTACCGCAGACGCTATTGCCGCTGTAACTGACTTCGTTGTCAAAAACCTCGATAAAAGCAAAAAATGTATTTCAATCTTTCTAGACCTTTCCAAAGCCTTTGATACAATATCACACAGTAAATTAATAAACAAACTTGTAAAAATCGGTATTACAGGTAACGAACTTAACTTTTTTAAAAGCTACCTTAACAATCGCAAGCAACAAGTTAAAGTAAATAAAACACTTAGCGATCAGTTCTCCTCTAACTATGGGATTCCTCAGGGTAGCATATTAGGACCGTCTCTGTTCCTTTTATATATCAACGACTTATGTAACATTAATATTCAGGGGAAAATAGTTAGTTTTGCCGATGACACTGTTTTACTGTTTGAAGCTGACACTTGGCTAGCTGTATACAAAAAAGCTGAAACGGGTATTAACACTGTAAAAACGTGGTTAGATACAAATACGCTCATAATGAACACCGAAAAAACTAAATATGTCACATCAAGCATAAATATAACAGGTCAACCTCATGACGATGCCTCTTTTAGAATACACACATGTTTAAATTCCGATGAATCTTGTCAGTGTCCCTACATTGAGCGCACTACACAGTACCTCGGCCTCACAATTGATCCATATCTCAAATGGAATATTCGCACTCAAATAATTGCAAACAAAATAAGAAAAACCATGCACTTTTTCAGAACAATACGAAACTTTCTCGACTTACAACACTTGAAAATGATTTATTTTGCAGTCTGTCAATCCATTATTGAGTATGGTATCATAGCATGGGGAAGCGGTACTGCATCAGCACTAGACCCAATCATAAAGGCACAGAAAACTTTTATAAAAATAATTCTTAGACTACCTCTACTTACAGACTCGAACTTAATCTTCAAGATTATTAATGTGTTTGACGTTCGGCAGATATATGCAAAAACAATCCTCACACATCTATACACAAATATGCATAAATACTATGAAAAAAGATTAAATACTCGCTGTACTCGAAAAAATTACAAAGATCTACTACAAATTCCCATAACTCATACTACTTTTAGTCAACGAAGTTTCATATACCTCGCAACAAGACTTTACAACATTCTTCCAATTAGTATAAAAAAATGTGATACACAAAAAAATTTAAAAAAAAAACATTAAAATTTGGATAAAAAAATAATGATAGAGCCTTTACCGGTGCACTTACCCAAATTCGAAATTAGTAATGAACCAATCCTGCTATTATTGTACCAATGTTATTTTTATTAATGCAACCTATCTATTGTGTGATTATAATCTAATATAAGTGTAGGTATGTTTCACAGTATTATAAATTGATGTAAAATTACTGCCTCAACACAGGCAAAGCCTAGTGAGGCAGGCTACGAGATACCTAAATTAATAATTATAAATCTCTATTATTTAAGTACCTACTGTTTATATGCAAATTTTTATTTTCTTTTATTTGCAACATTTAAACTATTATAAGATGTACTTCTTTTTTTTGTAGTTATAAATCTTTAAATTTTTGTTCAATAAAGATTATTATTATTATTATTCATACGTCTGTCAATCCTGTTCATCCTGGACACACTGACCTCCAGATTCCTAACCACTCATCATACCTTTATCCTTTTTAAAAATACTCCTCCACACAGCATTCCAAAAGATGACAGACCCCGAGAGGAATTATTTTCCTCGAGGCTTCCTGAAAAACCTGTATTGAGAGCAAGCGCTTTACAACATCAGCAGTTTATAATATATATTCATGCAAATAACACATACAATAAAAATTAAAATAATAACATAATATTACATTTAAAGTAACAGACAATCATCAACGTACCATTGAAGAAATACATGCTTATAAGTTAGTTTTTATATATTATGTGATGTTGATTGTTGTTGAATTAGTAAGGATCTGTAGGTAGGTAATTAGGGAGGGATTTCAGAAACTTATAACGTTTTAGAAAATATTACTAACTATTCTAAGCAGTTTACTTCACTTCCTTCACTTCCTTCGCGTCGTGTAACAATTAACCGACCGAACTAATAATATTACATTCGTCGAACAAATAAATTCTATCCAGAAAAGTTAAATGTTAGTTTCTTGCGACGATATATATACAGAACAACTATACTCAAATATAATTATGTTTTAATCTCTGTTTATTAAAATATTTACTGAAAACTTTCCTTTTTTTAATCTGGGGAAATTTTATTTTTTGTTATTGTAAATAATACAATAAATCGAATATTTTCTGGTACATATTCGGTTTGATATAATTTTATATAATATTTGTTAGTTATACGTAGTATAAACTTTGGTTTGATTAGGATTTTACTCCTTTTGATTTTCACTTTAACAACTGTTTCTAGATCTTGAATCTGTCGAAATTATGTTTTATATTATTTTATTTAATAAAAAAAAATTCAACTCATGTTTATCATAGTATTAAAAAATTTCCCTTCCCACCTAAGATGAAGGATTCTGTAATACCTAATAATGTATATGAGTACCTATACTACGTAATTATTAATATATACACTAATTATACAACCTGAACGAAATAAAGAAATGAACAACAGTATTCTCAAGATTATGCTTTTTGCAGATGATGTAGTGCTGATGCAGATAACCAGACTTACAGAATAGCCTGGAAAGGTGGAGAAAGATCCTGGAGAATAATGGCCTAAAAATTAGCAGGAGAAAGACTAAATATTTGTATTTGCCTTTTGAAGACACAAATGCTGTAACTCCTTCGATGCAGCTGGATGGAGTAACATCAGTCAACTGTGACTCATTTAAGTATCTAGGCTCACTCATCCACAAAGACGGAGGATGTGCAGCAGATGTCACCCATATAATAGGTGTGGTATGGATTAAATTCAGATCCGTAACGGGAATATTGTGTGACTCCAAAATGCCAATAAAACTTAAAGGAAATATATACCAGACTATTGTTAGATATAATACATAATACATAATGTATGGCTCCGAATGCTGGACTATGTACAACTCCTACTCTAGGCAACTCGAAACAGCAGAAAAGCGAATGCTTAGGATGGACGGCAGGAGTGTCACTAAAAGATAAGATTAAAACCAAAACCAAAAACCACATCTGTAAACTGAGTATTACTAGCGGTATATTCCCCAGCCATTTCAAAATTGCAAACATAGTACCTATTTATAAATCTGGAGATAAAAAGAATCCCTCTAACTATAGGCCTATATCGCTTTTAAATGTTCTCACCAAAGTAATCGAAAATCTAGTGAAAATCCAACTAGTAGACTATCTAGACAAACATAAAATTCTATCAGAAAATCAATATGGATTTCGAAAGCATATGGGAGTACAAGATGCAATATTAAAAGTGACAGAAACCATTTTAAAAAATGTTGATTAAAAAAAAAAGCTGCATTGCGGTTTTTCTAGATCTAAGTAAAGCTTTTGATACAGTGTCCCATAAGATTCTCCTTAAAAAATTATATAACATAGGTATTAAAAACTCGGCTTATAACTGGTTCAAATCATATATAACTGAACGCAGCCATGCACTAAAATTAGGCAACGTAACAAGCCAAAACAGATACATAACTTACGGAGTTCCCCAAGAAGTACATTAGGACCCATCCTATTTATACTTTACATCAATTGCCTGTGTCAGTTAGATATTAGCGGAGATGTTATTTGCTTTGCGGATGACACTGTTCTCGTTTTCACTTCTGACTCCTGGACAAATGTTTATAAAAAGGCTGCCCATGGAATCAACCGGATTAAAAATTGGCTAGACAATAACCTGCTAACACTAAATATAGACAAAACAAAGTACATGATATTTAGTATAGATCCCATACGTCAACCGAGCCCTAATGAAAACTTAACCATACACGACTGCTTATCTAAAGAAAACTGCCTATGCAACCCGCTAACACGGACTGAGATAATAAAATACTTAGGAATTTATGTTGACAACTATTTTAGGTGGACAGAACAAATACATAAAACAGCGGGTAAAGTCAGAAAACTTATATATTTTTTTAAGAACATACGAAATATAATGCCAATGAAGACTTTAAAAACTATATACTACGCGTTAGGCCAATCAATTATCACCCACAGTATGATCGGTTGGGGTGGTGCTGCGCAAACTAATATGGACCCTCTCAACAAAGCGCAAAAGGCCTTAATTAAAGTTATTACTAAAAAACCTTTTAGATTCTCGACAATACAGTTAATTAAAGACTTTGCTGTATTGAACATACAGCAACTGTACATCAAAATTATAGCTACACATTACCAACAAGACAACTTAAACCATCATACTGCACAACACAATTACGACACAAGACATAGACATCAACACATGACTCCGAAGACAAGTACTACATATGGACAAAGACATAATCATAATCTGGCTCCAAAATTTTTTAATTTAATTAAAAAAGATGTTAAAGATATCCACATGACAAAAAATGCAAAACACAAAATCCATACGTGGATAATCGACAAAGGCATTATATACTGCGGTCAGATAACCTGAACAATACAAGAACACACTCAACGCCTGTATTTTTTCTCTTTTCCTCTCAATTTTTTTTTATGTCTCTAATTTGTTTCTTTCATTTTTTTTTCTATTTTACTCTTTTATTTTTATTTTTATTTTTCTTTTATTGTATTTATCTATCTAAACTAAAATATTTAATTTTTTTTTATCTTATTTTTCTTCCAAGATTAAGATATCAAAATTAGTTTAAATTCCTGCCACCTCGGAACAGGCTCAGCCTAGTGAGGTGGTTTATACAAAAAAAATGTAAATTGTATTTTGTATATATGTATTGCAATATCTTGGTTAATAAATAATTTTTAAAAAGTTAAAAAAAAAAAATGTTCACGCATTTGTGGTAGCCTGGGTGTCACGGATATAAACAACAAGCTGGAGGAACCACAGTTGATATGGTATGGGCACATAAGACGGAGACCATTAGACCACACAGTGAAGCAGGCAATGTCTATGGAGCTTCATCGACAGTCATCCAGAGGAAGACCAAAGAATTCCTGGATGACTCAATGCTCGAAAATACTTCTGAGAAACGGCCTGGATGAAGGCGATACTCAGAACCGAAAAAGCTACAACCTGAGAACGAGAAGAGCCGACCCCACAACCTACCTAGGCAATGAGTTGGGATAGCGCAAGGAAGAAGACACTAATTATATCGTCGGCCTACTGGCAAAGTCCACTTAGTCACTAAAACACAATCCTGAGATAATCGCATTTCAATATTTGGAAATTTTGGAAAGGCTATAAGTGGATGAATATCTCCAAAATATGTATTTTTAAATATTTTATAATTTAGAATGAACCCTTAAGTACCTTATCAATACAAAATAGTAGTTAAAAGCAATAACAGTAACCTTTAATCATAGATTTACAAAAAAATGAGCCGGACTTAGTAGGTTTTACCAGTCAATAATGACTTAGTGTACTTTGCTTGTTAAGATTACTGCTAAATTGTTAAAATTGATGCCGTGAAATGCCTTTTAGATTATTTTTAAAATGACTTAGTGTACTTTGCTTGTTAAGATTACTGCTAAATTGTTAAAATTGATGCCGTGAAATGCCTTTTAGATTATTTTAAAGCTGACTTAGTGTATTTTGCTTGTGTTTTAAATATTTTAAAGCTGACTTAGTGGATTTTGCTTGCGTTTTAACGGTCTAAATTGACGTATTATTGACATTTAGAGTATAATGTTTGACTTAATGTGTTTTGCTTGTCAATAATATCGGATATATGACTTATGGTAAATTTAAAAACACTTCTAAATCGAAAACGATTAAATATACGACTTAATGGAGTATGCCAGTCGAAAGAGGACCATTTTTTACATAAGACCTCATACTTAAGTCATTTCATGAAAAAACGTGACTTAGTGGACTTTGCCAGTAGGCCGACGATATACAACCTGTTTAAACAAAATGTAATCATGATTTTGCTTTATATGCTCACTATATGTTTCTTTCTAGGTACAATAATATTTTTAATAGTAATATAATATTTTTTTTTACGGTGCTCCAGATTTTATGTCCGGGTTAAATCTTTCCCAAATGAAAGACTAAACCCTTCCACACACTTTTCCACAAATTAATATCTAGTAAATTCACGCAATGTAAGTGCACTATATAAGTATAATAAATACAAAACAATACAATAACAATACGTCAATCCACCAGAAACATAATGGGAAAATATTTCACCGACTCCAGATATTTTCATATCAGAGGGTTCGGCTCTGATGAAATCCTAACTGGTCCGATAAATCCTACTGATCCCTCAATATAAATATTTAAAAAATCTTTCGTAATCCTACATGTATTTAAAATGACCGACTTTTGCATTTTTATGTACAAATTTTTTGACAAATCTAATACGCCTAAATTTTGAATGAGAGAGCTAGGTATAATGCCAGTAGCCGAAATAACAAATGGTAATATTTATATAGTCTGAGAATGCCAAATTCTTTTAATCTCATTTCCTAAATCTGTATATTTTCTTATTTTTTCAGAAACAGTTTTCTGAATATTACAAGAATTTGGAATAGCGACATCAATGATATAAGTTATTTTTTTAATTTTGTCATGTAAAACTATATCGGGTCTATTATGACTAATTCTTCTGTCTGTTAGAATAGTTTTATCATAAAAAAATTTATAAAATTCGTTTTCTAAAAATGAATTTGGTTCATATTCATAATATGGTACATTACGGCAGTCAATCAAGTTATGTTTAATTACCAAACTTTGGTGAATAATTTTTAAAACTTGATTGTGCCTAAATGTATACTCGGACGGCGCTAATACAGAACATCCATATATATTATTTTATATTATTGCAATCATTGCATTACCAATACAAAGCATTGCTTGCCAATGGACGTGATTCAAATTTACAAATATGTTATTATTTATTTTTATTCTGTACAGGCAGACATGCTTTCCTGGGAGGTGACTTGAGATTAACACCGTTTTTTTAGAGAAAATTAGATACAAATCGCATTCAGAGGGAACACGTGTTAGTGGAAATGCTATTTTATTTATTTATTTATCGTCATAAAAAGGCTTTTACATTACGATGATAAGATTATGAGTTACAGTGGCATAAAGGAGGGTATTAGTAGTAAGGCCAACATAAGAATGAATGAGAGAAAAATAATATACAGAGTTTTTTTTTTGTGTTTAAACCCAACAGTTGGTTTTTTACAAAAAATAGAAATATTTAAAGAAATGTGTACTCGTGTAATAGTTATAACAATGGAGAACATTCTTTATACATTTAATGAAAATATATAAAGAAAGCTAACTAGATAGTAAGTATAATCGTGCCAGATTGTCAACATCCATATCTACTCATAAATAATATTTTAAAATAAAACTATAACTTTCATTTTTGGTTGTGTTCAGTTTTTGATTTAGCCATTCGATTTAATTAAAATATTAATATGGAAACATATAAGATGCTTACTGCGGTTTAAAGATAATGATTTTCATATTTGTAGGTTCGTTAAATGTGGTTCAATTTTGGACCGATATCAATCGCTAAAAAATAAAAGCGGTCCAAATTTGGACCTAAATCGCTCCAGTGGTTAGCACCGTTGTGATTTGAAACTTTATGAAACGAAAAATAGGACACTAAAAAGAGACGAACACAGACATCTACAGGATTTAGCCTGTGAGAGAATGACGGCCGGCGTGTTCTAGGGGAAAGGCTCTTGACTCGCAATCCGAAGTTCGCGGATCGAATCCCGGCGTGGGCAAATAAATTTTATTTGATTAATTTGTGATTTCACAATAAATTCATTTAAAAATAATGTATAGAATATTTTAGGCACATTCCCGAGTGGAAGATACTCCCAGTATCGCTCTGGGGTAAGACCACCATTCAGAATTGAAACTTTGCTTGAAATGGCTTAAGTCGTGTTTGGTGACCAAATATGTATAGCAAGGTACTTCCCCACCTTTATTTCCCCTTCCCACTACTTTCAGCCTCACAACATACTCCAATTGGGGATGCCATAGTCTCACTTGCTCCAGACGGGATCAGTTGGACTCTTGTGTGGTATTCATGTAAAAAGATGAACGGAAATGGTTTAATTTTAATAATATTTTTAATATGTTCTTAATTGAACGTGTTCAGGAAAGCAAAACCAAAAAACTATGATGGGTAGCACAAATTAGTATAAAAATTTATCGAATAATCTTTCTAAAAGTAATTCATTCCTAGGTTGGAGACAGATCGATGGGTGTAAGTTGTCGAATAATAATGTCTTTAATCGCTATAATCCAAGTATCCTTTCTTATGTAACATGCACAGAAATTAAATTGGTTAAATCTTTTAATTTTTGTGATAGAAAGCGGCTAAGTAAATGTCGATATTTTTTTAAACAATCACAAAACAATATAAATACCATAATAACTTTAACACAAATATTTTATTTTTTATTTTTAACTTAATGAGTAAAACCTCAAATTGTTATATTTAATTCAATGAATATAATATTAGCGAAACTCAATTGAAAATCTGAAAGAGATAAATCAGAAAAAAAATAGGTCACATCTGGGACTCGAACCCGGGACCTTCGCCTTGCCGGGGAGCAACTTTACAAACTGAGCTAATGTATCCCTACCCGATTCGATCATATTTAACTGTATCGACTACCAAAGGCATATTTTTATTGGCGCTATCTTTATGTATGATTGCAATATTCAAATCCGAACTAAATGCTATCTTGGATTATTTTTTATTTTTAATATTCGATATCTTGACTTTTCTGCAAGTCTAGGAAGATTTTTTAGTTTTTACTTATACTAGTATTATCCTTATCTGTACCCCCGTACAATTTATTGCTATTCTTGTGGAAAACGTTCTTTTTATTAATGATTTTCGGCTATTTAATTATCGTTTTTTCGTACCCATAGAATTATGTCCCATCTTTATGTCTCCGGTTTATAAAAAATGGTATGATTTTCGCCAAAAATCTGGAAAATCGCCAGGGTTTAAAAAATACGATAAAAAAAACAGAATGTCTTAGAA
This sequence comes from Limnephilus lunatus, assembly GCA_917563855.2. Classification (NCBI taxonomy): domain Eukaryota; kingdom Metazoa; phylum Arthropoda; class Insecta; order Trichoptera; family Limnephilidae; genus Limnephilus; species Limnephilus lunatus. The sequence continues at coordinate 61,770,225 of OU830597.1, read as the reverse complement.
TATTTGCCTAAACCGGAAAAAAGATTTAAAAAATGTGATGGAAGTGGCCTATTGGAATTATTTTTCTTATGATTTTTTTTTTGTGTTATTTTATAACAAAGAAAAAATTACATTTATTTTTTATTTTTGTATATTTAACAAGGAAGATTTTTAAAATATAATTTCTTATCATAATAAAGCTCTGAGTAAGAAGTACGCACTTTTAGCATTTTGAGCATAAAAAATGTTTAGAAAAACTTATTTTTTATCAAGTCCATCTAACACATTTGGAAATCATCAACCAAACATCACTTTATTTTAAACTTCTTAAATTTGTTCTAAAATCCGTGTTACTATTTTAGAACTACTCAGTGTTGTTATAGTTATGTAATTATTTAAAGTGGACACATACGGCGAAGCCAACCAACAAAATGGCCCAGCGCTCAGCCCAGCCCAGAACAAAAATCACCGTATGTGGGAAATCCCACATTCGGTGATAGCTCGGGTAGCACAGCAGGCTCCGCTTTATTTTCAGCGAGTCCAATATCAGCATTCAATGATAAAAAAAGTATTTTCAATTTTTTTTTAGTTATAACCAGAAAACCACCTCGGGAAAATATGTAATTCTTTTATGGATGAATTGTTGATGTTTGGTGAAATTTAATTTTTAGTCGAATTTCGTAATGGATTCTTTTCAGTTTTAATATTATTTGAAAAAATTATTTTTAACAGTTTAATTTAAATTTTATTTTTAAATAAGAGTTCCGGGATAAACAAGTTTTTTAAAATTTAAAATTCACTGGTTTAAGAATCAAAGCAACAAAGAACCAGGAACAACTTTAGATCACTGGTTTAATACACCGGTAAACGCGTCGCTGGTAATAAAGACAAATCATTTCCATTGCCAAAAATCCACTATAAAAAGTTTCATAAACATTTCACTTGCCAAAAAAATGGAGAAATATTTCGCTAATGAAAAAGGAAAAAAAAATGTTGAAAACCCATTCAAATATATAAAAACACATTTAAGATTCGTTATATAATATGTCATTGGCTAAGAAAACCGGTAAAACATTTCAATGCTTAAAAAACCTTTTAAGTGTTTCACTTGTCAATAAACCGTTGAAATATTTAACTAAATAAAAAAAATCGTTAAAACACATCACCGCTTAAAAAAACCTGTGAAATATCTAACTAAAAAAAGTTAATTGTCACTGTCTAAAATATCAGTAGAATATCTGAGATTATTTTTTTTAAATATTTCACTGCTTAAGAACACCAAAAATATATCACTGTTTAGAAAACCTGTAAAATATATAGCTGGTTATGAAAACCAGTAAAAAATGCCACTGGTTAAGGAAACCTGTAAAATATATCACTGTAATAACCTGAGGGAGCCAGGAGTAGCACCAGCATCAGGGCGGCGGGAAACAAGAACAGCCTCATGGTGGCGGCAGTTGGCAGACGAACTATCGCGAGCACTTGAAACCTCACAATAACTCGCACCACACAAGAATCCTCTGCTTTTATTGATTGTAATATCCCTTTATCGCACAGTTTAGCATCACTTTATCAGCGGAAGAGATAATGATTCCTTTGGATAGCGATCATATCGAAAACATAAGATTCTCGCTCGACGGCGATGAGGAATTAATTATTCTGATAAAAATTCTGATAAAAAGCGTTCTCTTTCTTTTCGTAAGCCTTCTGGTATCTACCTTTGGGAATATAGGTCTGCATAGTTTTGTTCGACTAGCAGGGGTTGGAAATTGCGACTCGCGAGCCGCATGCTGGCTCTTCGGACACCAGGAGCCGCCGAACGAACTTTGACTCGATCTGCATCAGTGTTTTCAGAATCATTTAAATGGGCAGAAGTGTGATAATACATTAACGGCCTTACTAAAAAATCCCGTGAAAAAATTATTCAATTGACAAACGGCCACGGATGTGAAAAAATTACTAATTAAAAAATTGTTCTTGGAAAAAAATACACACCGTTTAAACAGCCTGGGGGGATAGTTTATCTCTGTTTTAGGGATGATGTCTGAACGAAATTTGGAATTTTCCGAAGTATTTTGAATGTTTTTCTTATTTTTGAAGGTGCCGTAAAAGCAAATAACATTTTTAAAAACTAGATAAAATTACCTTTTAGATTTGTGTATTTGAAATACACTTTAGTTTTAAAAAACTGCCATATTTTAAGATTAAAACACGGAAAAAAATGTAAAATAATTTCTTACCAAAACATTTTTGATGAAAGAATACAGAAATATTTACAAAATTAAAATTTAAAAAATACAGACCTTTTATATAATGAATTTGAAATGAAACTGTCACCTCACTTTTTCCTCGTGCATACAATAAATTTTATTTTTTAAATTTCAAAGTTTTTTTAATGCCAAAAACAACCTTAAAAATATCTATGACATTTCAACACATTTCTTGCACCACTAAAGATGTTAATTTCTTTGATAAGTTTACTAACACGTGAATTTGATATAAATATTTATAAAAAACACCACTTTTATGAAATTCTCATTAATGACAATTACTTTTTGACATTTCAACTTTGAAAGTACAATTATTGTTATTATAACTTCACTAAAACTTATGAAAAACCACAAAAAACACGGTAAATATATCAATTATATGAATATAAGAGTGAATTAGTCATATTTAAAAATTACGATCACTTTGGTAATATTACGAAGCACATCGCCGTACCCAAAAAATCTTTCGCGGCTTAAAATATGTTTTCATTGTGAACAGCGAATGCGCCGGCGCCCCCATCTAGCGGCCATGAATGAAAACATTGAAAACAACAATTTAGTTTGAACATTACTAAAGATTGCACTGTTGCCAGATTTTAAAACCTGTTTTAGCGTGAAATTCGTTATTGGTAGGATTTCGTGTTTCAGTGTAAATTTGTTGTATCCATGTTGCTGCAAAAACACAGGTCATCGGTCGTGCTGTAGTTTTTTTAATAAGGCTGTAAGAATGTAGATAACACAAAGCAAATCGTTCCACCACATTTACCACAGTACGATATATTATTTGTTATCCTATTTCTTTGACAAATTTGCTCTTCTCACTTGAAAGTTTTCCGACCCCTGGGCTAGGGCTAGGGGGCTGGATTAGTCATATCTAGCTAGTTCGGCTAGGGCTAGGCATATGTAGCTCTCACCCTTCTGATTAGTTTTCTTAATAGTCTAACCCAGAAGTTCTTAACCTTTTTGGAGGTACTGAACCCCAACAGCTTCATATGCGCATTCACCGAACCCTTCTTAATTGGAAAGCGGGGCGTGACATTAGTGGCGGCGGATGACCACAGGAGGGGCGTAATGGGATAGGATGCGTCGATAATTTACCACAACAGGGGGGGGGGGGAGGGGGCGCAAAGGGATAGGACGGGGCGAAATGGGATAGTGACAATTTTATTCGTAAATTTTTTTCGGGGTGTCTTTTGCCTTCCACCGAACCCCTGAGACTGGCTCCCCGAACCCCTGGGGTTTGATCGAACCCAGGTTAAAAACCACTGGTCTATCCTCTATCCCATCTGCAGGCGACATACATATAACAACATAAAGTTCACCTGTAAGTCGTGAAACATGGTTCCCCGTGAATCTGGAGTTTACTTGATCCGTGTCCACTTGTTCATCTTTCTAACTAGCGAGGAGCACAGCACGGTTATTTTCATGGTTCTTTGTGTGGTGACCATTTTTCGGTAAGAGGACGTTTTATTTACGTTCTGTTCTTACTGGAGGGAATCAGGATATTAAGGGACGTAATTGAATTACTTTAACCAGTAATTCCTTACATTATTTTAGTAAAAAAAAATATAGGAAATGTTGGTCTTCGGTAACTTTTTAGATGTCTTTTTTTCCATTTTTTTTCTTCATAATCAAACGAAAAAAGAACTTCCACATGTCGTCACTGGTCACTCAACGAGCCCTCATCCCGCCCCTAACTTTACAATACCTACTTTGAGACCAACATTTTAGTAAAAAAAAATAAAAAAAATATTAACATCTTTTTTTATTTATATTTACATTTTATTTACTCCAAACAATGTCAGGATTCACTCGTTAAAGTATGTCCCTTAACGCCCCTCATATTTGTTAAGGTTCAGCATTAAAAATAGCCCTAAACATCACTTGGTGATGTACTAACTCTAGACATCGATTTATATGTAAAATTCTATACAGAGTATTTTTTAACAAAAACTCTACACAGGAGGCCCCGATAAAAATAATTTCCTGTTCTTCCTATGGGCCTATGTCGTCTGAGATGTTGTATTGAGGGTCTTTGCGATGAGAGGAAGGAATGAGCATTGGTCTTGAAGAGGCCCATGTTGTAGGAAGGCAGAAACACAGAGGCCGGCAAATCATTCCACAGCCGTGCTGTTGAACACAAGAACGTGTTAGGAAATGTCTAAGATTTTCAGTGACAAACATCCTGTAATATTTTAAATTATATGAAATGATACCAAGATGTCCAAAAATACGCGCAGTTTGAAAACCAGTGAAGGCATTTTTTATCGTGTTACCTAAAATTCCTGTAGGTATTAATTAAATGCATGCATCCTTACTAATAAACGTGTTTTAAATATTATGCAATTGACAAAGAATGCGTTTATTGTGTATGTAAAAATATTACTAATGATTCAAATTGACTAAACTGTCAAAAACTAAACTACTATGTATAAATTACTTATACAGCGGAAGGGGGTAGTTTATTTGTCATTTTTTTTAAATATCTCATATGCTATATACTTCTTCTTTTTGAAGATGTGGTAAAATCTATAAAATTTTAAGATTATTATTTTTCAAATTAATTAACGTTAATGTTTTATAAATTGGAATATTTTAATTCGAACACGAAAAATGTTGAAAAGAACTTACAAGGTGGGGAAAAAGTAATCATCCGATGTTCTTTTGCTGTATTTTTTTCAAATGGAAAACTTTGGTTCTGCTTGTGAAATTTGTTTATTTAATCCATTAGAATTTATTCCATCAACTCGAGAAAATGATATCCTACGCTCAAACCACCCTGAATCTCAACGAAGAGGCGGACGATTTTTCATCGAAAATTATCATGAGCGATGAAGCTCATTTCCATTTTAGCGGTTATGTAAATAAACAAAATAATCATTTCTGGGGCACTGAAAATCCGTATATCACCCACGAAGATCCATTACACCCGCTCAAAGTTACTGCGTGGTGTGCTGTTTACGCTGGAGGAGTCATCGGGTCATTTTTTTTTAGAACGCCGCGGGCCAAATGACGAATGTGGAAGGCGCGCGCCATAGAGTCATGATAACCGATTTTTTTACTTTCTCAATTGGAAGAATTGGGACTGGAGAACATGTGGTTCCAACTGGACGGTGCAAGGGTACACACTGCTCGAGCCACGACCGATATTCTGAAGGAAGCATTTCCGGGTCGCTTAATCTCTCGTTTTGGTGATTTTCCACTGGCCGGCCAGATCACGCGATTTAACCGTTCCTGACTTCTTTTTAAGTCGCGGGTTTACGTCAACAAGCCTCAGATTCTTGAAGCCCTTAATGAGAATATTCGCCAGGAATGCGAGAACCTATCGCCCGAAGTTCTGGCAAGAATGATGGAAAATGCCATAAAACGGGCCTGCTTGGTCATCAACTCTGGCGGCGGCCAATTGGCCGATATCATTTTCTCGACTTGATGGAATAAATTCTAATGGATTAAATTAACAAATTTCACAAGCCGAACCAAAGTTTTTCATTAAACAAAAAATTACAGCAAAAAACATCGGATGATTACTTTTGACCCAGCTTGTATTTATAAAACGTTAGTATTTTTTACTCCTAGTGTCGATGAATTTTACAGAGTACAAAAATTTTGAAAACTCATTAATTTTATTTAGGGAATCTGCAAGAAAACTGTTACTTAAGTTTTTTAGCTCGTGAAAAAAAAAACAAAAAAAAATGCTTAGAATTCCAGGTGAATTATCAGAATTATGGACTCATTGTTTGAAAAATATAAACCTTGATGTCTTGGATTTATATTTTCCTACACATGTACACCTTTCCCAAAATACGATGTTGCCAGTTTCAGTCGCGGCAAATTATTATTTTTTAATAAGAATTCAAAACAGAGCTTGCAGGTGTATTTATTCAATGTGTAACTAAAACACCATTTAACGGTTGGAGAGTCTTTTTTAATAAGGCTGTTTTACAGTCTAAAAAATTTCCCAGTCCCAACTACTCCCTTTTTTTAGTCCCAACTACTCCCAATCCTAGGGAGCCAGTGAGACTACGGCATCGTCAAAGGGGAGATGAAGACGTGCAAATACCTTACTATCTGGTCACCGAACATGGCCAAAGTCATTTTAAGCAACGTTTAAATTAAGTGGCGTAGCGTGCCTTGGAGGGGCCCTGTATCAAAATTAGTTGGGGCCCTTATTATTGCTCGGTACAATACGTACTCCGGTATTTTCATGTATGGTTGCCATTGTTCTTTCAAAAAACAAAATTTACCCTTCGCTACTGGTAGATGAATAGGTAGTAATTACCATTGCAATCTAAATCACTCACAAAAGCTGAATTTTGGGCATTTTTTATAACCTCCTCCCTTTTCTGTTTATTTTTTCTTTTCATATCTCCACTGGGATAATCTCTTTTCCTTTCACTTATTCTTTTCACAAATCATTATAATCAGAAGAACAAGATTGTATTGTATTACAATGTAATAAATAGAGACCGGATTATATGCATTTGCATATTTGCATATGCAAATGCATATTTAGACCCTTTTCAGCGGTAGTTGCATATTTTAGCAAAAAATTTGAGATCTTGCATATTTACGCTTGATATCGTTCAGATGCCTCACATAGCGACACTATAAACGTTAGATAGCAAGGCGCGCGGCCAGCGAACTGATAACTGATCTTACTGATCGCTACGGCCGGCGGCCGGAGCGGGGAACCTCTCTCATCTTCGCCTGCGCTCGCGCCTACTCGGCTTAATTCGGCTAATTGCCGAAAACAATTCATTCATTCGTATGAAGGGTGGTTTGGTATATTTTTTATGGTAATTCAGTAAATTGCGAATTTTGTTTTTGATTGGTCGCACGCGCTGTTCTTTAGAGTTTCGTCTAGTATTTTGTTTGTTTGCACGAAGTTGTACATTGTGAAAGTGAACCATGCCCCCTGATAAAAAAGAACCCTTACGTGGATAGCTGAATATCCTGGAATATTTACATACGACGGAAAAGTTTTATACTGCCGAGTTTGCGAGAAAAACATTTCTAGCACAAAAAAATTCCAAATAGACCAGCATGTCAAAACCAGTGTTCATATCGCAGGAGTGCAGAAGAAGGGCCCACGACAACAAATTTTTACACAGGCAAGTAGCAGTAACAGTGAAGTAACCTCCAAAGGTAAACAACAAAATCACTTTTGCATGGATCTATGTGAAGCATTTCTTGCAAGCAATATCCCTCTATACAAACTGACAAATCCTGCCTTGAAGGATTTTCTCAGAAAATATTGCATAAATCAAAATATACCGGATGAATCTACTTTACGTAAAAATTACATACCATCAATTTATCTACATGTCCTGGAAGAAATACGCAATGAACTCAAGGATAACATCATATGGATTTCAGCTGACGAAACCACCGACACTTGCGGCCATTACATTGCAAATTTGATTGTTGGTGCATTAAAACTTGAACCTTCTCCTTCCTATTTGGTGGCCTCCAGAGAACTTGAAAAGGCAAATCATTCTACGATCGCCAGATTTGTGAATGAGGGTATAAAAAAAATATTTCCTGAATCTTCTGCGGATGAAAATGTGTATGTGTTGCTCTCAGATGCTGCCCCCTATATGATCAAAGCAGGCAAAGCCCTCCAAGTATTTTATCCCAATTTGATTCATGTGACGTGTTTTGCTCACGGAATACACGGACTCGCCGAAGAAGTGAGATCCACGTTTGCCAACGTAAATAACCTGATTTCATCAGCAAAGAAAGTGTTCCTTAAGGCGCCTGCTCGTATAAAGGCCTACAAAGAAAAACTGCCAAATATCCGTTTACCTCCCGAGCCAGTAATAACACGTTGGGGTACATGGATCGAAGCTGCGATGTTTTACCATGAACGTTTTGAAGCCATCAAGGGTGTTATCAATGACTTCGATAGTACAGAGGCTTTGGCAGTTTTCCAGTGCAAAGAATCGTTTGACGACGCTAGTATTAAAAAAACCTAGCTAGGATTACCACTCATTTTGCCTACATACCTGCAAGTATAAAAACGCTTGAAACTCATGGATTGGCGTTGAATGCATCTATTCAGGCTATGAAGAAAATTCGCCTTATGAATTCCTCGTTGCCAAAGCTATTCCCGAGTAAACTCAAAGAAAAATTTGAAGACGTACTGAAAAATAACCCAGGGTTTGAACCCTTGTGCCAAATTGATAACTTCATCAACGGGGCAGGTGAAATTTTGCCCGGAACAATAAGTTCAAAAATCGCACCCAAATTTAAATTCTGTCCAGCCACATCAGTAGACGTAGAACTTCCTTTTCCGCTTACAAAAATATATTAAGCGATCGTAGACACATTTTGTCTACAGAACATTTAGAACAGTACTTTAGAAACATTTAGAAAAACTCATATACGTTTTTAAAGGTAAATTCTAAATTTTATTGTTAAATACCATAATTGTATATAAAATTTATAATTGATATTTTCGATGATATAATTGTTATCCTCGCGAACTAATAGCTTACTAAAATAAAAAAAAATATATAAAAATACGACTTCCTGTATTATTTCATGTTGCATATTTTGACCCTTTTTATGAATTTTCGTGCATATTTTAGCTATTTTTATTGCATATTTGCATGCATATTTTGGGCTATTTTTGTTGCATATAATCCGGTCTCTAGTAATAAATAACGTTTGAACCGGAAAGAAATAAAACGCGTAGGTAAATATTGCTCTCCGTGGCTTGTCTTTGTACATTGGTTATTACAGGATTCCCCCGTTTAAGTGAATGAATTGAACGGGGGAATCCCGCAATAACCGATGTAGGATGTTGCCAACTTCTGGGCGCACAATTCACCCAGGTAAAAAAGATAGCTTTTTTGACTTTTGTCATTTCTGAAGTGAAAACTCTATAGGCACGTATGACAGTTTTTTATGTTTTTTTCCCAGGAAGCACGAGATTAAGTGACATTGTGGATAACGTTTGACTAATTTTTGCTTACACACGTTCGGGTCCTCTGTAGTCCGGGGGCCCCGTATGATTGATACAGCTGATATGGCGGTAGCTACGCCCCTGTTTAAATTATAAAATGTGGTCTTACACCAGGGCTATACTGAGAATATCTTTCACTCTGGTATCGCAAGAATCAATACTGTATATTTTTTTAAAATTAATAAATTGGGAAATAACTCAAATAAAGTAAATACAATTTACCTGTGCACGCCGGGATTATGCATTGCTAGTCGAGAAGCTTACATTTAAATTATAAAATGTGGTCTTACACCAGGGCGATTCTGAGAAATATCTTTCACTCTGGTATCCCAAGAACCAATATTGTATATTATTTTTAATTAATAAATTGGGAAATAACTCAAATTAAGTAATAAAATTTACTTATGCACGCCGGGATTGTGCATTGCTAGTCGAGAAGCTTACCCCTCGACTACGCCGTCAAAATGTTCCATTGTACTGCATTTAAGATGAAGCCTTTTTATTATAGAATTATTTTTAAATAAGTATAATAATTAATTGAACGTCCACCGAAGGACTACATACTTGTCACGCCCATTTTTTTTCAGTTACGCCCCAGATGGAGCGGGGAACAGACGTCAGGCTCCATGTCGCTTGGTTCCGTGAGATCAATTCTAAATTTCCGTTTTATTACAAAAAAAAATGCGTAAAAAATGAGTTTTTTTACAGGCCCATACGAAATCAACCTGTAAAAAAAAAACTCAATTACCCTTTTCAACCTTTTCAAAAACTTTTCTCGAGTATTTTTAAACTCCTCCCATAAAGGGGCGTGAATTCCGATTTTTTTCCTGGGCTATTGGATCGCCTTAACACATTGGAATACAACTACTCATTAAAAATCATAAATCATTTGTAATATTTTTTCTGTTAAATATAACTTATTTAAGTGCTCTCCTTTAAATACTTCAGAAAGTGTTGTAGTAACTTCCTTTTTTGGGACATACTCAAAGCTAAGTTTGTTGAAGGCCAGAAAAAAAAGGAAACATTCGTCAAATAAATATACCAAACCACATCGGTTGCAGGGGGTTCCGACCTCAACTTCGGCCCCGTGAAAAATTTTTTTTTTCGAGAGGCGAATAAAATAAGTGACCTATCTAAAGCGCGGCGCAAGAATTAAAAAAAACATAAAATGCTTTTGACAATGAACGTTTTAGTGCCTATCCTTAGCTGAAAGATCATCGTTCAGAATCGAACCATTTTTTGGATAACCGACATCTCTGTCATAGGTAAACCCAAGTGTTTGGCTACATTTGGTGACTTAGCAGGGATGCGGGGGTTCGTGCGGTAAGGTTTGTCTAGGTGTTGGGGGCGAATGCATTTGCCCACCTACTGCGTGGTAGGCAGGATCGGGAGACTGGTTGAAGAAGACCTAACCTAGAACTCTCCAGCCACTCCTGAACACATTGAACCCACCCCTCATACCATTTTACTTTCCAGAACTTGCTTAGATTCTCGCCTTTTTAAAAAGACCCTCAGCACAGCACCCTCAAAGATGACAAAAAAAAATGAATATCTGGGTAAGTTTTCTTTTTCCCTAACTCCTTCCCTTCTCTGATACTTTCAGGCAATACTCGAGTGGGGACGCCATAGTCCCGCTGGGAGCAATTGGGACTTTGTGCTCTCTCTCATTTTAAAAAATCGCGAAAACATGTTTTTATAAAAGTAGTCTGTCTCGACACAGGTATATCCTAGTGAGACAGGCATCGAAAAACCTAATTTTAACATACTTTATATAGACAAATAATTTTTTTTTTAAAGTTCACGATCCTAAAAAGTTTGGGAGCCATTGGAAGAGGTGATTACGCGTGGATGTCTTCTTCACCGGTGATTGAGCTAAACCAATTGTCTGATTAAAAAAATATATTTGCTCGATGAGATAAAAGACAATATTGGAAACAAGTGTATATCGCATATCGTTATAATAAATCGAGTGGATACAAGTGTATTTTACGTATCTTTAATAAGTGTTGTTCCTATGTAAATGAAAATGATAATAGTTTTACTTGGGTATCAATACACCCCTGGAATTTTTACTGGTGATGTTACTGAAATAGATGATGTTTTTTTTCTCTTTAATACGTAACATTTAAAATCTGCGCATCAATTTTTGTAGTAGTTGGCAAGGTGGGTTCTCAACTATCTATCTACAACGTATTTTAAGATGCATTTAACACGTTACTCACCAATGTGAGGACTCCAATTTGGAGAAACTCATAGTTACTGGTGAAGTGGAAGGCGGAAATTGGAAATTGACGGCCGGCGTAGTCTTGCGGTAAGGCTCTAGGAATCGAATCCCGGCATGAGTAAATAAATTTTATTTTAATGATTTGCTATGCGGATGATTGCATGACTCTTTTAAACGATAACGGGAATGATAATAATGCAAATAAATTGTTGTAATTAATGCGCTGCATCAATTAATAATAATGTATTCGCAGATTCCTTTTATAATCTAAAATGCAATTTAAACCAACACTTTGTGGAATCCTACAAATTATTGTAACGTGGGTATAATATATTTAAAAATTTCTTGTGTTATTGAAACGTTTTATATTATACCAGCAGACCCGGCCACACTTTTCTGTGGCTAACGAAACACAACGCCATTATCCAACTTTCATTATAAAATCCACACCACCCGCTTGCCAGCTGCCCCTTGCCCGCTGCCCGCTGCCTGAATTGAATATTTGAATTTCTCGGCTTTTCACTACTTTAATAAGCATGTATTATACATATATACCTTGCTCTTCAATCACTCTATCAATTGGTGAAAACCGCATGAAAATCCGTTGCGTAGTTTAAAAGATCTAAGCGCACATACATTTTGAGCGACTTCATTTTATACTATGTAATGATAATGATAATGATTTTGTTCTATGTTATTTTCAAATATTATATTGTTTATAATATTTCACAGGTTTACACTATATTCTTCAAAAACTACTTGTATATTCTTAAAAATTTTCACTTTTATTACTTTTGGTATAAATTCTATGTACGTGTAATATTCGACAAATTAAATATTATTTTATAATCTATGTAAAAGCCCCCATGGGCGTATAACAACAATAAATAAATAATACAGAATATGTTGGGCTGGCATAGCTGTGGGAAGCAAAATAATTCTCCTCTTCTCAGGGCATAAGGAAAATTATCAATTTCGATACCTGGGGTGAAACTTGGTGTGTTTAATATGAAAGAAAGAAGTTTCATGAGAAACTTGGGAATATTGTATTGTAACATAAAATCTTCAGTCCCAGGGGTACCAATATCTTTTTCTGATTTTTCTCTAATATTATCTTCATTTAATTAATGTTAAATTAAACTTTATCCAACACACTGATGAAGTAATTAACAAAGCCAATAAAATGCTGGGATTTATAATTCGTATAGCAAAACCCTTCCGAAACATAAACACTCTATATTCCCTTTACACGTCATATATTCGCCTGCACTTGGAACACTGTACACCGATCTGTACCCCTTTTTACCAACCCTTTATTGAAATAAAAGAAATAATTCAAACAAAAATTTTTAAACACATACATTATAAACTTAACTTACACTTCACAAATTATACCGAATCCATTAAATTTCACAATACAACTCCTCTAAACACGACGTCTAATTTTCGATCAAATCCTATTGTTTAAAATTCTAAATAGCTCACCAATTTAATAAATTTTCATATTCCGTCAAGACCAAACCGACAAACCGATTTATTTTATTTTCCCTCGTGTAGAACAAATATTAGGAAAAAATCCCCAATTCCTCGTGTATGTGCACAATATAATACAAAATTTTACAGCATTGATATTTTTAGTAACAACCTAATGAAATACCGATATGAAGTAATGCGTACGATCGATTATTAATATGAGAGTATGGAATGTATCGGGAGCATCACCTATCCCATTTCTATATTCCTCTTCATCTCCCCTTACTTTAACCCAAAATTAATTTTAAGATATTAAAACTGACTAAATAAATAACAATTATTTCTAAATAAATAAAATAAAATTAACTTTAGCTTAAGAAACTTCTGTGGCTTGACTTCAGGTCACTTTATACCTATTGTAAATTATCACTGTAATTATGTAAAAGCTGTTTGTTTTTTACAAATTAATAAATATCACAATTTGAGGTTTTACTCATAAAGTTAAAAATAAAAATAAATATAATTATATTAACTATTATAAATAATTAAAAAATTAAATCTATCATATGGAAAAACGATATAACAGATCATCATACGAATATATTTGTTTATGATCTATGTAAAAACTCAGAAATTTATGATCCTGGAAAAAATATTAAAATCATTTCTAAACTGAACTATCATAAATTAAATAATAAATTACGCAATGAATCATGGACATCAATATTAAATTTCCAAAACCCTGATATATGTGCAAATTATTTTGAAGAAACATTAACTACTATAATAGCTGACTGTACCACCTATATTAATCTCCAAACTAATGCTAAATTAAGGAAAATTAAACCATGGATTACGCAAGGTCTAATCATATCCATCCGGAAAAAGGAAAAACTCTTCATTCAAACAAAAAAAAACCAAACAATAATCACATTAAAACTGAATATAAAATATTTCGAAATAAACTCACAAAAATTATTAAAGATACGAAAGAAAAATATTACAAAGAAAAAATAGCCCTTACAAAGGAAAACACTAAAAAAACATGGAACACCATAAAGGATATTATGAATAAAAATAATAAAAATAAATCAATTATAAATCTTAAAAAAATCTTATAAACAACAATGGAACCACATTAAATGCTATCCACGAATCAAAGAAGTGTGCAAATATTTTCAATAATTTTTTCGTAAACGTCGGACAAAAACTTGCTTACAAAATTGATCAAAATTATCAACCAGATGATATACATGAAGATAAACTAAGTGAAAACAATCTATCAGTTTTTAAATCGATTACGGAGGAAACTATTGAAAACATAATAAAATCACTAAAAAATGGTGCTGCACCTGGATATGATGGTGTAACTACAGAAATCCTAAAAAAATGTTCTAACTCACTAACTAAACCAATTACTCATATAATTAATGTAAGCATTGAAAATGGAATATTCCCATGATATTACAAAAAAGCCATTGTAACACCTGTGCATAAATCCGGAGATTCGAAAGAAATAAACAATTACCGCCCAATATCGTTAATATCCAATGTAGCTAAAATATACGAAAGGGTAATAAAGAAACAAATTGTAGATTATGTGGAAAATAAAAAATGTATTAATCCTAGTCAATACGGTTTTAGAGAAAAAATGAGCACACAAGACGCAATAGCGGAATTAACTAGAGTTATTTATAAAGCATTGGATAAAGGGAAAAAATGCTTAAGTATATTCATTGACCTCCGTAAAGCTTTTGACAGTGTTTCACACTCAAAATTAATCAACAAACTAAATAATATAGGAATAACCGACAAAGCTAAATCGTGGATAAATAGTCATTTATATCAAAGAACACAGCAAGTGAAAATAAATAACGAGTTAAGTGATATAGAAAAAAATAATTTTGGAATCCCACAAGGAACTGTACTGGGCCCAATACTATTTCTATTATATGTAAATGAACTTTTTGAACTCCCAATCGTCGGAAAGATTATATCTTATGCGGATAATACAGTATTAACAATTGAAGAAAACTCTTGGAAAGAAGCCGAAATATCGGCAAATAATGCAATAAATATCATTAAAAAATGGTTTGACAAAAACTTACTTTCTTTAAATGTTGAAAAAACTCATTTTCTACCTCTGAGCCTAACAGAACATATTTCAAATATAAATGTAAACATTAAAGTTCACGACAGAAACTGTCTACTTAAAATCACACCCTGTAACTCAAATTGTATACATATTAGTAGTAAAGAACAAATAAAATATCTTGGAATAATTATCGACAATAACATTAAATGGAAAAATCAAATAAACTCCACAATAAACAGAATGAGAAAACTAATATATATATTTTTCAGACTTAGAAATACTATCACATTAAAAATATTAAAAGAAATTTACTTTGCACTTGCGCACTCGGTATTACAATATGGAATCATAGCTTGGGGGGGGGGGGGGGGTGCATATAAATCATCCCTTCTCCCACTCGAAACAAATCAAAAAATTCTTATAAAAATTATCCTAAAAAAAACCGTATTACTACCCAACAATAAAAGTATTCCAAGAATTCCCTGTTCCCCCACTTACAAAAATTTACGAAAAAATAGCACTACTTCAGCTAGACAAAGATATATTTAAAAAAAATATTACCCCACTGCTAAATATTAGCATAAGGAATACTTCTGTTGGTGGACTAACTATACCACCCATACGAACCACAACAGCACAGAATCACTATGTATATAAAGGAATAAAATTATTTAATCAATTACCCGCCGATATGCGAACAGAAAAAAAATACGACAAATATAAAAAAAAAATTAAATCATATTTTGGTAGTCCCACCATATAATTTTAACTTTTATTAGATATTTTTTTGACTGTTTGTTATTCCAAAGGTTTTATGTACATCCTATATATATTTTGTTTAATTACCCTTATAATCTTTAAAAAATATGTTATTAAGTCTAAATCTATTCATAAGTTAAGTTCTTAAGTTTGTTATAAGGTTTTGAAAAAAAAAAAAAGAAAGTTTTTATCAAGTTGTCCTCTCCTAAACACAAGCACTAGCTTTACTAGGAGAGTATATAAAATATGTAATTTTAGAATGAAATAAACTTATTGTAAAAAATTTACTCAATAAAAAAAAAAAAAAAAAAAAAAAAAAAAACTTATAACCTGACAATATTTGAAAAACTCCTATAATCTTATACCATTATTAAAAGCGGAAAATGTTGCTTGCGCAATAATGGAGGGCTTAGTTAGCCGAAGAATAGAACCCAAAACGTGGTAGGAACCCTACGCATTTGTCAACTTGACCACAAACTGATATTTTTAAATTTTTATTTTTTTATTTATTTATTTGTTTTTGTTACAAAGAATACATCAGTACAAAAAAGCGTTTACTGTCCAACTAGGATTCTCCCGTTCTATTCGATTACTTTAGTGTTTGTCACCTATATATGTTTTTTTACAGTGTAATTTATGCTTATTATAATTAACATACACGATTATTCAATCTTTGTCATAATTATATCAAAGAGTATATATAAATATAAATATAGATATATAAATCGATACCTATTTGATTCATTTATGAACTTGAAGGCATAAAAATATAAAAAATTATTAAACCTTTCTCTTCTTCGCAATTCCCAACAAAAATCAATCAATAGGCATTTACTTTACAAACATTTTTCTGAAAACTTATTTTGACTGTTAACCATGTAGTTTTTAGAGTTGTCTTTATTTGATTTTATATTGTAGGTATTGTATTATAAGTCAAGAGTTATATCCTTCATAATCAAACAAGCAATAATTTCAGCAATTTTTGAATGGATAATTTCTAATATTAAAAGGTTATTATTAAATTAAAGGTTAAATTAGATTCCATTTATGGAAATCTTTCTTTTCTCCAACGCCTCCCCGCAAACAACTCTGTCCTGACACCGCGAAACTTGCGTGGCATGACCTAGACGCCTTCTTATTTGGTACCTACAATGTTATTTACGAAACTGCAAAAATATTTAAGTAAGTACTTAGAATTGACTTAAATTTATCAAGTTTTATCCATTGCGGAATATTCAAATCATTTAATATAATGCGAAAAAGAGCGCTATTCAATTTTTTTGCCAAATCAGAAAAAAAATTCATAGAATTAAAAAAATCTTAAAATAATATCCATACTAATATTATAAATGGGAAAGTGCGTTGTTTGTTTGTTACGCTTTCACGCCTAAACCAATAACCGATTTTAAAAATTCTTTCACCAATAGAAAGCTACATTATAGCTCTGGCGTTATGAAATTTGTATAAATGAAAATGTGTGTATTTCATATATTTTAGCAGCAGGGAGGAAAGGCAGAGAGCAGGTGGGGTTCGTGGAGAAGAAAGAGACGAGGGAGGGGGAAGGCGGTGAAGGTGGAAGGGAACGGGGACGAACGGGAAAGGACATGCGGGGGAATCAATTTATGGCATTGCAACGCATGCCGGGTACCAGCTAGTAATTGCATAAATCTGAATCCGACAGGCCGGCGCGCATTTTACGAAGACAGGTGAAATGCCAAAAATTTCCACTCAGCGGTTATAAATCGTCCTAATTCGAATTATTATTTCATAAATCTAATTCTGGCAGGCTGACCGTGAGGATAATCGGCCTCGAAATTTGATATTACACGGAAACGTTCCCTTTCTTTTAATAAATTTATTTCGAGAATCTGAATTTGACAGTCTGGCCGCGACGGCAATAGCCCCGAAAATTTCAATTTACACGGAAATACGTTTTATTTTTAGGAATTTACTTTGACTATCTGAATTCGAAGGGCCGACCACGGCGCGGGCGGTGACCGGCCGCGAAATTTCGATTTACTCGGAAATTTGTCGGAATTTCGACGAAATTCTTTTGAATATCTTTAAATGAAGGCCCTGCCGCAACGGCAATCAGCGGTAAACTTTTGATTTGCAGGGAAATGAATCATATTTTTTATGAATTTGCTTCCAATATCTGTATTTAATCAACCTCGAAATTTCGATTTACACGGAAATGTGTGGTATTTTTACGAATTTATTTCGAATATCCGAATCCACCTACAGCGGTAACAGATAAATGATCGATAAATTTTTATCTGTTAAACGAATCAAAATGAGGGTACAAATTTAAAGCATTTGAGCTAGTTTATGTATAGCTCATTGTTTATAACCACAAAATTTTTTTTTAAGCTATAATAATTTTTTTTTTATATTTTAATATTTAAATCATAGTGATTTTAAAGCTCCATTCAAATAAACGATACCTAAACCAAATTTTGACAAAGTTCAGGTAAACTTTCAACTGGTTGAAAGTAGGCAGGGTTTGCCTCCGTGGATATAAAAATACTATTTCATAATAGAAACATTTTTTTAATGTGTTCATTTAAAAAAATATTGCGGAATTTTTGCGCAACAGCGTCAAAAAACGGTTTTGTTGTTGCTCTTTTTTATCAGAAAATAAACTTGTCGCAGTAAATTGTTTTTGGAAGGACTTTTTAATATCAAAATAATAACAATTCACTAAATAAAATATGAATTAAAAACTGAACAATATAAAGATTATTTAGTTTTTAATCAGCACACCAATTTAATTTTTTTTTATGATAAGAAACAAAGGAGTTACAGATTTATGAGACGTTAATGAGCATTTGCAATCACCGTGGGCCGCGGCCGGGCGCAACGGTAATCGTATGCGAAAATTCGAATTTGAAGGGGTATTTGCAGAACTCGAATATAAGGCATTTTTGGTTTTAAATTTTAAATTTCAAAAAATAAAAAAAATTCCTGATAATTCCCGGTTCGGTAAAATTCACGGATAATTCCCGTTTTTCCAGGTCTATGGTAATAGTTGAAAATCTATGCATCAGCCAAAAATATTAGGCACTACGGTCACGAATGATTTCGTTTGCCCTCGAACGCTAGGAACGTTGAGTGTGGATAAAGCTTAATCAGGTGGTCACATATAACATACTTACCCTGGTGACGCATACAATAACAAGGATACGGTTATCACTGTCACATAATTATGTTACATTTTCCATCATGAGTAATTAATTACTTCCTTTAGTCAGAATTTCACGGCAATGAAAATAAAAATCGAGGATATCATGGAAATCATTATCACATACCTACATATCATTCTACGAATAATTAATTAATAGAGTACGAATGTCTTTATATCTCCTTGATTATATGATGGTTCTTATTAGGCATGCTTAATACTGACAAAACTGTTTCAGCAACACAAATTTATTTTGCGTCTAAACTTCATAGACTGTAAGAAGTTAAGATTATTGAAAAAAATGTCTGTTGTAAAAAATAACAAAATAATTTGTTTGTCTTCTTATATACGAAATAACGGAAGGAATATTCAATGGAAGGAATATATGACATTATATAGGGTGGGCCATAAACATTTTCAGTATTGACTCCGATCGGGAGGAGAGCGTGGCCACTCCGTGTAGCTCCTCGCTTCTTGGAAATTTAGTCACAATGGATCCCTTTACGGGAAAGCACCGCGCTTTTCGGGTAAAACATTTTTACAAAAAACAATGATTATGTTCTATTCTTTTCAATAATTATTGTACACTGTTTTACAAAACTATGAAAAAAACGCTGTCTATTTCGTTTGCATCACTAATTTATTACAGAGTATTAATCAGTGCCCAAGTGTTAATTTAATTTAATTATGGTTTAAAAACTTCGATGCCTCAATTTGAAGGCTCGACTCTCAATCTAAAACAAACAGGGCGGCCGTGGCGCAGGAGTTGCGAAGAGAACATGGCGTAATTAAGCATGTCTATACGAGATGATCTAAATATGTCGCGCGCAAGCGTTCAGATGCTTTATCGATAGAATTTTTTCAACCATAGCAGTTCGTTAGTTACAATAATAGACTTGGATGCAGCGAGATGGTGCAACTTGCCATACTTCCTTCATGTTTAAAGAAATCTTCAAACACGGTTAAAGAAATTTTCCCTAACAAACTGATCTCGAGCATAGAAGATATTCCATGGCCCCCGCAGCCCGGATCCAACCCTAGCTGATTTTTTATGGGGTTTGAATAAACATATATTATATCTTACAAGTCCAGTCTGCGTAAATAAACCAGCGACTATACTCCAATTAAAGGAGAACCATCAGGAATCATCCATCAAGAAATGGTCAACATAACCCGAGATTTGTGTTGAAAAGTTTTCAAAAATCTAAGGGCCAGATCTTGACCATTTGAAGAAATTATCAATCACCACAACACGGGCATGTGCCTAGCATGGTGGTCGAAAATTCCCCAGTTTATGTAATAAAAATTTCAATGAATAAAGAAAACTTTAAAAAAAAATTACGAAATGATTTTCCACCAAATTTTTGTTTTTATCAATAATCATTTATTTAAATACAATCTGTATTTTTTTAATGGTTATTTCAAAAGTGCAAATGTTTATGGCCCACCCTATAGTATGTATTGTTGGTTTTTGTTTATTGTTATTCCCATGGAATTATTGTTTACAAATTATTTTTTTTATTAAGTTTAATTTGTAGAACTCCATTTTAATTTTAATTTATTTTATATATTCAATAATTTTATTATTAAATTAATAAAAACAAGCAATAAAATTATTTAATATTTAAAATAAATAAAAATTATGGTTTACATTTCAATTTTGAACCTTTTTACTAGGACAAGCCTATGCGGAGGTTAATAATTTTGTATAATAATAAAAATAACATAAATAATACATTGAAATATTGTTTCATTGATGTTTCTTACAAATAATGGGAACCTACCAAGCTAAAGGAAACTAATACATTATGAACCGGTATATCAGCTGATTTTAAGCTCAGTTTGGTTGGAATATTAAGGTTAGCGCGGATTGGAACATAAATTGTATATATATGTCGCAAGCCTAGATATCACCAGTATTATACAGGTTTTCTTTGTTTTTAATAGATATTATAAATCTTCTTTTAAAGTGAGTGCGATATAATATGCATGATTACTACTACTGTCATCGGGAGATTGCGATCTTTGGAAAAATATTAACGACGGCAGTTTATTTCATGAACCTAAAATATTTTTGGGCGGATTCATTTTTTACTTGTTGATTTTGGATAAAGTTCCCCACACTAATCAGCATGGTTGGCGGAATCGTGCACTATTCATGAAATGAAATGCTGAAAATAAAACATACTGATTTTGAAACATTTAAAATCCGTTATCATACTATTTTAGATTGATTATCAATTAATAACATCGACATTCCTTATCTCTCGGTGAATATAATACTCCATACTTTTTAAATTTAAGCAATTTACGTAAATTTTGGTGATATGGAAGTATTCAATATTATTTACGTAGATGTCAGATTTATCGTTGATGATGCCGCAAAGTTCATCCAGCGCCATTTCTAGTAGTACAAAATTTTATACTAATTTGCGCGTTTTATTGGCGCGATAAAATCATCGGGTAAATGACTTATAAAATATATTGTATTTTCATGTCGTGATAAATTAATTACTGCTAATGGGCTTTATCAATTCTGCCACACGAAGGCAAAATAGATAAACTTATCAAATTCTTGATCCTATCGGGTAAGATAAAATATCAAAATGTATTATTTAGTTCTATTCAGCTATGTGAAAAGTAATCAACAAAAAAATTAGATTTAATAGTGGATAATAATTAAAAATACTGTAATCACCATAAAACTTGGTAATGATCAAATCCAGGAATATCAGAATGGCATTTTTGGGAAAAAATTACAGAAATCTGCCTTCTTAGCCAATCGTATCACTGCTGTTACCGAATCGAAAAAAACCTGAGACCCAGTGCAGAAAAGACCCACAATCGCTGCACTGCAAACTTTAGTGAACTTTACTTTTTGCGCAGAATCTCCGGTTTTTGTCGATTCGGTATCCATATGGAGCCAGTCAAGCCAGTAGGACGACTGAAGTTCTTTGGAGAAATGGGTTGGATATTTCAGCTTCTCCTTGTTTTACCTACGTAAAAATAAAGCTGCTTTGTGACTAGTATACTGTCCTGGTAAGTGACAAACGCAGTGTCTTTCTTGAGACTCAAGGAAGCGACTGCGTTTTTGCTTACCACGGCAGTACAACCCTACAACGTTTTGCCAGAAATAGCAAAACGCGGACAGTTAAAACTATGACATCCCTCATTAGTAACCGTGGTTTAACTGCGCATTTCTTAATTAAAAAATTACGGTGCTCCAGATTTTATGTCCGGGTTAAATCTTTTCCAAATGAAAGACTAAACCCTTCCGCACACTTTTCCGCAAATGATTAGCTAGTAAATTCACGCAATGTAAGTGCACTATATAAGTATAATATATACAAAACGATGCAAGAACAATACGTCAATCCACCAGAAACATAATGGGAAAATATTTCACCGACTCCAGATATTTTCATATCAGAGGGTTCGTCTCTGATGAAATCCTAACTGGTCCGATAAATCCTACTGATCCCTCAATATAAATATTTAAAAAATCTTTCGTAATCCTACATGTATTTAAAATGACTGACTTTTGCATTTTTAAATTTAAATTTTATTATTATTCAGTGTTTAAATTATTATTATTAATTTCTTTTGTGTTTAATTTGTATTTTGTTGAAATTAAATGTAAATAAAATTTAATAATGTTGTCATAAAGTTCTGCAAGCATTTTAGATTTGTATTATTATTTATTTATTTATTTATTTGTAAGAAACAAACAGCTTTTACATAATACATAAACAGTGATAAATATATAATTGAACTGGAGTCAAGCCACAGAGGTTTCTTATGCTAAAGTACATCGGAAATGAAGTTTTATTATATTATAATTAATTTTGAGTTATAGGAAGGGGACGGGAAGAGGAATATAGGAAAAGGATAGGAGATGCTCACGATATATTCTCATATTAATAATCGATCGTACGCGTTACTTCATATCGATATTTCTTAAGGTTTTTACTAAAAATGTCAATGCTGTGAAATTTTGTATTATATTCTGCACATACACGAGGAATTGGGGAGTTTTTTCTAATGTTTGTTCTAGAAGAGGGAAAATAAAATAAATCGGATTGCCGGGTTGATCTTGACGGAATATGAAAATTTATGACAGCTGTTTTGGCGTTCCAGGCCATTTTAAAACTTTGGTTAAACCACGTTGAGACGACTTATTTATTTATTAATCATCTATAATTAATTTGATTATATTTACCCCCTTCCAATTTCAATTTGTGTGGTGCCTAAAACGATATATTACCGGCGATTTACTGAGAAAATAATCGTGACAATATTCTGTGGGGTATTAAAAACTATTTTCCCCACATTAAACGGTAATGTTTTCTTAGTTGAAATTGAATTGCCGAAACAGCTTCTGGCAAAGGTGTTGGTTATCTAATAAATGGTTCCGGAGCGGCGGTACACATACCCGCCTCCCAAATTTTACTGTTTAAAATATACTAAACTGTCATAAAACACACGTTAGGGCTAGTAAAATCGAAGGTAAAAGTCTATATCTTCAAACCGAAACTAAACAACATTAAACCTATCAAATAATAACAACATTTATATGTAGTTTTTACTCCTTCACTCTCCTTCCTTCGTTGGTGAATATTTCTACCCCCTTTTTTAGTAAATCAGATGAATTTTTATTTTTCGTAATTTACACTCTCGCAAAACTGCACTTGCACAATGTACATAGAACAAGTCAGAAGCTATTTAGATGCGTCTTCTTCCATCAATATTTCATTGGAATCTTAGTTTTACCTAAAACTTTCTATTGTACTATCCTCTTGTTGATTGAAGTTTTAAACTAAGTATTTAATATGTCCAGTAAAATGTCGTGTTTCTAGATATTTTAAATTATCAGGTTATTTTGAGGATTATAGACAGGTGTTGTTTAGCTATAAATCAATATGATAACCTGTTTCCCTGATTACGGCATTCCACGTTTTACAGTATCACCTTGACTTCCGTACTAACACTGAACAGTAATTCCCTAGAACAGTGATCAATTCCCTGATCGACTCTCCGACTTCTAGCCCCCAGGAGGTCTAGCACGGGCGACAATATGACATTGACTAAATCAGTCGTGTATGGTCAGTTATTAATATTTGTGAGCATGGTCAACAATTGATAAGAGATATTCCCAATGATGATTGACAAAATCTGGCACGGCCTCCGTGTCAGTTAAATCAGTACACAAAACATTTTAATAATGCCGTTCGTTATGCAAAATAACTGGATCATCAATGAATGGAGGCGGACTGACGAGGCTCTTAGAATTGAAAGAAATCATATTCACGATCCATAAACTTAATTAATTCATCTGAGACGCGATCAATTTATTCCAATTTATTCGATCTTGGAGAAACAAAGTGGTTCAAATATGAGTAAAGACCTCCCGTTCAGCTACAAAAAGTGTAGAACCTTTATTAAAGTAAGTATTTCAATTCGAATTAGTCTATTTACTAGTATTTTTTTTTTTAATTTCTACATAGTGGTTTGATGTTAGGGAAGTCTCTATTATGTACACCTAATTTTTGGGAAACAAAGACCCCAACAGAACTTGTCGAGACGTATAATACAACTCTTATAATATGTCTGTTAAATAAATATGCTCCGACAACGTCAAAAACACGTAAAGTTCGAAAGTCTGACGGCTGGTTTGATGATGAATGCCGAAATCAGAAAATACTTATGAAGAAATTAGAGAGGTCATATAGAAAAAATTCTGCGGTAACTTCAAGGGATGAGTGGATCCTTGCTCAAAAACAGTATATGAGCAAAATAAATTCCAAAAGATCTGAATACTGGAATGAAAAAATTGACTCTGAGCGAACCAATCCACGGCGTCTCTGGAACTCAATAAAGACCGTTATTTCCGACGTCACTGTTCCAACTAAAATAGATATTACCTCGGAAGCTTTCTTAACGTTTTTTCGTGAAAAAATAGAAGCCATTCGTGCTTCCACATCTAACGCCCCTCCGCCAATATTTACCATAAATTCTAAAGGAAATTTGTCATCCTTCAAACTCACAACGCTGGAAGAAGTAAGAAAAATAATTTCAAGTTCGCCAAATAAGCAATGCAGTCTTGACCCTATACCAACATGGTTATTAAAAAAATGTGTCATTGTCTTAGCTCCATTCCTAGTTCATCTATTTAATAAATCTATGAGCACAGGTGACTTCCCTGAACCACTAAAATCAGCTGTAGTTACGCCGATACTAAAAAAGCCACAACTAGACTCCGATAACTTAGGTAATTACAGACCTGTTTCAAATTTACCTTTCCTATCAAAAATCCTGTAGAAAATTGCTGCTGCACAAATAACCAGTCACTTGAATTCAAATAAATTATTCACTAATCGTCAATCCGCATATAGAAGGTTTCACTCAACAGAAACCGGAATACTTCGTATGCTGTCAGATATAACTTTGGCCATAGAGTCAGGTAAGTTAGCACTTATCTCACTCCTGGACATGAGTGCAGCGTTTGACACGATTGATCATGACTTCCTCATTAAGAGATTAGAGGAAACATTTGGTTTGAGTTCCGATATAAAAAATTGGCTGGGTTAGTTAAATTAGGTATGATAACCTATCCAATCGCTTACAAGCCGTTAAGGTTGGAAATAAACTCTCTGACTTCGCAACACTTTCTTCAGGGGTACCCCAAGGATCCATTTTAGGTCCACTTCTTTTCATCCTTTTTACAAATGATGTCGCCAAAATAATCGAGTCATTTGGTCTCTTGTCCCATTGCTACGCTGACGATCAGCAAGTTTATTTTTACTGCTCTCCAAACGAAATCAATAGCCTCAAAATCCGCATAGCTGAATGCCTAGAAGCAATAACTCGTTGGATGTCTTCAAACAAGCTGAAGCTGAACCCATCTAAGACTGAGTTCCTCTGAGCGGCCACAAACAAACGTCAACATTTCATAGACAATTCACCTATTTCCATTTCCGGCAACGATATTATTCCAAAGACAACAGTCAAACTTCTTGGCGTTAATTTAGATTCAGACTTTTTGCTTAAAAGTCAAATAAATAGGACAGTAATCACCGGCTTTTTTCACCTAAGACAACTCAAGTCAGTTCGAAGAAACCTTCCTACAGAGGCGTCAAAACTATTAATCAACTCCTACGTAGTCTCACGGCTTGATTACTGTAACGGCATCTACGCTAGTCTCCCAAAATACCAAACTGACAAACTTCAATCCGTGTTTAATGCAGCGGCAAGGTTCATAACCGGGGTCGCTAAATATTCACACATTTCAGAACACCTTCGTAACCTTCACTGGCTCAAGTGCCCTGAAAGAATCCAGTACAAATTGTGCTGGATGGTGTTTAAATCAATCAACGAAATAGCCCCACCTTACATCTCTGAATTATGCGTCCCGGAAAATACCGGTCCGAGGCAATTAACCCTTAGATCGGCAACTTCATCTGCTATAGGCAGACTAATAGAACCCAAACGAAAGCCAAATACTAAGTTCGGAGATCGTGCTTTCGGAGTATCTGGGCCTAAGGCTTGGAATAGACTCCCTCCGGAATTAAGATGCATAAAAAGCCCAACAGAGTTTAGGTCCAAACTAAAAACCCACCTTTTCGGGCTCTCATACCCTTAACTTAATTTAAATATACCTATCTGAGAGTATCATACTTGTATTGCCTATGATATGTCTTAATCAGACTTTTCATACTGAATTAAAATTACTCGATTCCTTACACATCAATCTGTCTCTCGGAAGATCAAATCCTTGTACTACTGCACCGCCCACCATTAAATGTTGCTTTTACTTTCCAAAATACACTCATTAAAGAATATATTACATATTAATATTACCATATTTTCAGGATTAAACAACATGTGTTCACAATTATGTCCTCTGCGTGCGAACTCTATCTAAATTTCTTTAAATAGAAAATAAACAGTGTTAATTTCAAGCGACCTCCCAGGTAAGTATGGTCCTGTATTAATTAATTTTTAGGCAGCATCGCGTTCATTGGTCAAACATATATTTTCGTATCGGTGATCAATGAACCGGTGTATGCAATTTTTAGCCATAAGTGGTTTTAATTGTTTGTCTAGCTTGTAGTCTTTCTAGATTTTAGGCATGTATGGTAAGTTTGTACAGCGCCCTTGAGGTGATTTTTCACAAAAACGGCGCTATATAAATCGTCCAAATATTATTATTATTATTATTAAGTAAATCCATAGATAGATCCGCCAGTGATATCCCCGTATATCGATTTCTTATTTATTTCCTGTCAATATCGGTCTGCTATCAACAGTGCGGCCGTGCTTGGAAAAACAGCATAAACTCATCGGTAATTATTCCTGTCGATTTGATATTGTAAAGTTATCAATTTCACTATGCTAGACCTCCAGAAAGACCAATGAATAATTTGTCCCAGAAAGAGTTCCGATTTTTGTCTTTGTTTAACCAATTTCAACAGAAGTACCTAAGATAAATTAAAATAAATACATCAGCTACACAGGCACGCCCATAAAACACTTCTATGGGTTTAGCTTGTCGATGGGTACAAATACTTACCCACGTGTATTACTTGTTGATTTAGTATGATCGTGATTGAATTACTGAAAGAATTACTTTACTTCTTTGACTGATTTATGAAAACAATAAGAACTGATACTTCTGAACTGATAAATGCTGATATCTCAGCCTTACCTCAGACTCCTCAGAGATTGCTAGCGTGATTTAATTATTTTTATTTGGTTGTTGTTCATTTCAAGACAGATCTCTTCCGACCATTAACTTAAACAAATGCTTTGATATTACTATCAACAATTTTTGTTTTCCGTCTCCTCCGTTTGTTGAAGCACGGTTGAAAGATTGGGGCGAAGTTCGGGCGGTCACACACAATTTGGCTAGTGGTCCGTGGTAAGGACCTGTTCACGCGTACGCAATTTTGTTTACATAAATTTTAAAATTACTTCTGATGAAAAAGTGATGCAACTAAAAAGTGATCAGGGAGAATGCATGGATATTTTAATAGATATTTTTTTATCAGGAAAGATTTCCGACTAATATCGATTATTGCACGACCTAAAGTTACTATTTAAGAATTTAAAGTGCGTACATAATTATAGACGTCAAACTTCGAGTTCTGATGAGTGAAATTTAGCGATAAGATTGTAGACGAAGTACCTATCAAGGAGAATACGCATTTCAAGTTAGACCTTGCTACCTACCTCGAATTTTTATTATGTATGAGGGAGCGGACGCGGATCGGCAGAGACGGGGGACGATTAAATGAAAGGCGTCAGTCGATGTATTGAGTCAGTCGTTTATTGCTGCTACGTAGCGATGGTAAATTTAGTGTAGAGTAATAGGGTGCAGACAGGAGCGATGTTGATGAAGCACGTAGGTGATGAGTAGACATCGGATCATATGCATAACAAAGTGCCAAAATATGCACTAAAAAAGGCCGAAATATGCACTAAAAATTCTTGATATGCCTAAAATATGCACAATGAAAAATCAAAAAAACATTTTTATTTTTATATATTTTAATTAAAGACGATACAAAAACAGCGAATTATTCTTAAAATTATGCATAGTTTTTGTGCCAAATTTTCGAGCAAATTTTTTTTTATGTTTGTCACCCTAAACGCCGAAAATGACTTCTCTACGTCAACTGACGTCATCCGACAAAATTTAAAAAAATTTGCGCCATTTCTGGAGATACCTGTTTAGGCAGGGTATGTATGATCTGTGCCGTTGATGTAAGCATTAATGTTCTTCGTATCTTCAAGACTCGAGTTTTTAAACAAAATAGCGTCTAACTTTTCACGAATCTTTTCTGATATTCAATTGGAGAGGGCATTGGCGAGCTCAATCATTGTTTGCAGTATTTCTATTGATTTAAGTAGAGGAAGGTTTTTTATTTCCAATTTTTCTATGGTATCTGGTAACTTGTGGAAATGTGTTGAGATGAGGTCGATATTCTGTTTAATGGATACGTCTTCAAATGCTTAATATGCACGATTGGGAAAAAAGGCTAAAATATGCATTATCGCCGTAATTAGAGGGTTATATGCATTTGCATATGCAAATGCATATAATCCGATGTCTAGTGATGAGTGATGAAGGTCGATGATGCGTGGTGGAGCAGACCACGGGTCTGCATGTCGCCAGCATGTAGTTCCGCACCGTGGTGGTGGAGAAGACCTTGTCGTCCAGGATGGATGCTCGACGCGATGAGTTGCGGAGATGGGCTGCGGTGAACCTCGTGAGGAGAATTGTCAGAGAAGTCTCAGTGGCAGCGAAGCGTGACGGGCTTCGATATGCCTGAGAAGTTGCTGCGCACGTGACAAGAAGATGCGGCGGACCTTATTGTCGCGACCGGGCCGTATTGTTATTAAAGAGGCGACAGTTCCGGTCGCCACAGGTATTTATTTATCAGGAATTGAAAATAGAATTGGTCAATTTCTTCCGTGTCTCTGAAACCGATTTATAAATTAATAAACTTTATTTATAAGTCTGTTGACGAAAGAAATAATAATCCATTACGACAGTATTTATTTGCAATTTAACCAAACACCAAAAAATGCATTCGATTCATTCTCCGCTACCGTCCGTATGGCGCCGAAGCTGTCAAAAAACTGTCAAAAAACTGTCAAAAAACCCGCCTGCCTTCACGCTTCACCCAGGATGGGAATGTTTTCCATCGCACGTGGAAAGCTCAAAACACATCAAATTTTTTCTATATATATCATGTCAATAGTGATGTTTGAGGGAATGTCACAGCAAAAGTTAATGGCGGAGCTCGCAAGAGACGGGTCTTAATAGATTCAAGGAGAATATATGACGCGAATGTGAATGGTAGAAGAATTACTGAGGAAGACATGGCACGATCAAGCGAACCAGATACTTGAGTCGGGTCGTTTTGAGAGTCAGAATAATAGAAGAGTATGTATGAGACGGTGTTTGAATGTGAAAGATTCAAAGAATGTGTGCCATGACCCCTGATTTATGTAAATAACAAATAACTACTAATAAAAACACCTCCAGCTAGTCTCAGAGATAACTGGCCTGATTTAGGTAAGCGATTTAGTGCCGATTGTTTTATAGACTATCGTGCACAAAATCGTCACAAATCGACAATCAGACGTAGATGAGACGTGAAGCGAAAAAATAGATGTACGTTCAATTAGTCAGATTTGTCTCCCAACAACAGTCCCAACGCTCTGACACCGAACGACCGGAAACTAAAAAAATCGGTTTACTCGAACCGATTATCGCGTTAATAGTGGAACACGTTTCGACGATATATTAGAATGCACTACCTTCTCTAATTGAACACTTTGAACAGGTCTACGAGATCACAGCCATTTTGAATATTTGGACATTTGAAGGATCCTCGTTATCCGCCGATAATCTGCTTGTTATTTGTTTTTTTTTTAATAATCATCATGCTTGACGACCTAACTGACGACCAATCAAACAACCTAACACAAAATTTGTAGAATAAAACCCAAGAATGAAACGAGAGTTTGAGAGTTTGGGTACCGTTCGAAGGTAAAAAATATCAGAGTGTGCAATTCACACGCGGTAGAAGTGACATCTTCAGAAAACTAAAGTAGACAAGAAAAGGGAGGCTAAGAGGCATCGCTTAAAGAGGAGATCGATTATACTATCTCATTCTCTCGTAAGCTAAGCCCTATAGATGTACGTGTTTGTCTCTTTTTAATGTCGCTATTTTTCTTTTCATCGAGTTTCAAATCACAACGGTGCAAAAAGGGTTTTCACAAAAAATTTAAAGTGGTGTTGATCGTCGACAATGTCAAATGTGAGGATCTGTAAACAACCGGCCCTTTTCAGATTAATGGTTATTCAATTTATTAATTGAAATCTATCTATATAAATAAAAATTAATCGCCGAAATGTATGTAGGTACTTACGCGCATAACTTCTGAACGACTGCACCAAATTGGATAGTTCTTTTTTATGTGTTCGTTATTGACAGGACAAGGTTTGTATAAAACTACTGGTGAGTTCTGGCATTATGAAAATTGTATAAAAAATTGCAATTGGTGGCACGCGAGCTGTTATAAAACTGAATGTACCGGGGCTGAATGTATGGAATGCGGGAGGGGGAAGGGGAACCAGGGAGGGGGGAGGGGAACCTTTGAGGGGGGAGGGGAGCTCGGGAGGGGGGTTCGCGGTACGGGGGAAGGGGACGAGAGGAAGGGGAGGCGGAAGGGGAACGGGATGAATGGAAAAGGACACGCAGGGAGAAACAATTTCTCTATTAAATGGCACAGCAACGCATGCCGGGTAGCAGCTTATTAATAAAAAAACCATTAAATTAATTTTTTTAGGACTTCAAACGAATAAAGGCTAGATAAAGAAAAAATAGCGAGAATATTTCACAAATTTGTTCATGACAACTAAGCCCCTCATTTATTAAATTATTGCACCTAACTCGAATAAATTCAACTTTATTGCTTCACAAATATTTCGTCACATATTTTTTTTTGCTCAATATTTAAGTAAATTTCATATTATAATCTGCCAGACCAATATTAAGGTGCTAGTATTTTTTGTTTTTATTTTTCATCTTATTTTTATTTTTTGCAGATATATTATGCATTATAATTAATTTTGGGTATCGTAATAGCACTTACCCGACAGACTTAGTGACCCGTACTGGCTGTACCCAACTACTCAGTTGCGACTTGTGATGTAAAATACATATTTTTTGTTTATAATTGAAAAAAAATATCATCGGTCAGCAATAAAACTACATATTTTACTCCAAATATGCTCTGGAATAGCTAGATAAAATCCTTTGGGTACGTTCTTACACACCCTGTATATTATTTATTTGTTTTTAACTTCTTTGCTAGATCGGGTGACGTCTTTACGAACCTTTCTACAGATATACATAGATGTATCTCTTAGATAAATTTATGATTAATATATGATTTCAGTAGTATTTGTCTAAACTGAGGTGTAAGATATTACATATTATAACAGGCTCTAATAATGGACTATTCGCGTAATCAAGATAAAATAAATAGATTAAAATTTAATGAAACGCATTCCAATTAGAAATATAAAACATGATTTCTTTGTAGAATTCCTACGTGTTGATTTGAATTTAATAAATCAATTATAAATAATTATCAGAAAACGCCAATATCTTTTTGTAATACGTTTGAGATATTATACCAGCCCCATGGAGAGATCGTATGCATATCATCGACGATTGTCCTAAAATTCGTTCATAGTTTAACAACTTATATATTTTCATTGAAGCAGAAGATAACCAACGAAATATAACCAACGAAATTGAAATAAAATAAACCAAAATATACCCATCTGGGCATCTGGCCCCCAGATGCAATCATTATCTTTTTCTGTGTTCTGTTCTCTTTCATATTTTCGTTTAGATTATTATTGTTATCTTCTTCTTCAACGCTGTACCTTAAAGGATAAACCACGTACGTCCATAGCCATTATTTATTTTTTATCTAATAAAATTATAATTTATTTATTTATTACATTACATTAGATACATTTATATAGCAAAAATAACGTAGTATTGATATTGCAAAATAACTATAGACATTAAAATGTTAGTCCAAGAGCCCGTGACGATATAAAACCTGAAAGTTTCTCTGTGTATGTACCTAATATAGGTAAAGACGATCCCCGACTATTAAGTTTGGATCACGGTGGCTTTGAAAGATATTATATTAATTAATTATAATTGTACTTACGTTTAAGTATAAAAGCTGAATTTTATATATGTTACTTGAGGAACTATCAACATATGTTTTCTCAGTAATCAGATAGTTTCGATGGTTCCTTCACCTTGTCAGACACATTAAAAGTCTACCATAGTTGGGGGCGCGATACATACATGCAAGCGGGTGGGAGTGAAATAGTGCGAAATTTCGACGCTAGCAGACTACTTTGTAAAAATGCGAGCGAAATGCACTTAAAATTGAGGTGCAATTTTATGCACCTTTTTTACCTGCTATCTTTCAAGGCCACCGTGATCCAAACTTCATAGTCGGGGATCATCTTTAGGTACCTGTATTAGGGACGTACATAGAGAAAGTATCAGGTTTTATAAAATGACGAAGGTCTGATCGTCACGGGCTCTTGTTCTATGTGTACAAGTGTTATCATGTCTTGTGGGTCGATATTAGTTCCTAGCTAGAGGCAGATTGCCCCTTCTAAGGAACTTAATTCTGGTGAAAATGCCAAAAATTTATTCTGTGACCAAATGTTGATTTAAAAAAAAAAAAATATATATATATATATATTTATTTATATTAATGAAAATGCCAAAAATTTATTCAGTAAAAAAAAAAAAATGTGTGTGTGTTTTTTTTAAAATTTAAATATAAACTAAATTTTTATTAAATGTGCCGTTAATAGGCCATGTAAAATTTTAAGTGACATTATTATACATAGATTTATATATATTCTTATAAAAATGTAAAAAAATGTAATATAGTTACTAAATTTTAAAAAAAGTTCTTCAGATTCCACCCTACCCAAGTCAATCAACCATTTAGTTATTATTGAGCCGATCTGGGACATTTTGCAAGCTTTAATATTTAACTAGCTTATGCCTGTTGCAAATGCAACTAACGGGTTAAAACTAACTTCACTTACTAACAGAAAAAAAAATTCATGGTAAGCGATTAGGTAACTACGGTTAAACATACAAATATACATAAAGCCGCTCACAGGGCCTAGCAGCAAAAAACTGCAAAACGTTAGTATATAGACACCATTGTAGGCATGCACACATCAAATCCCCAAAGTTTCATCGCAATCGGATGAACGGTTTAGCAGTGCGTAATTTCATGATGCCAGAGCTCACTTTTGTAAACAGAAAACGTCGTGGGCATGCACACATCAAATCTACAAATTTTCATCGCAATCGGAAGAATGGTTTAGCAACGCTTAGTTGTTAAACACACAACTATGTATAAAGCCGCCCGCAGGACCTAGCAGCAAAAACCTGCCAAACGTTAGTAAATATACACCATTGTAGACATGCACACATCAAATCCCCAAAGTTTCATCGCAATCGTATGAACGGTTTAGCAATGCGTAATTTCATGATGCCAGAGCTCATTATTGTATACATAAACCGTCGTGGGCTTGCAAACATCAAATCCTCAAATTTTCATCGCAATCGGATGAACGGTTTAGCAATGCGTAATTTCATGATGCCAGAGCTCACCATTGTATACAGAAACCATCATGCCGCATTACATACACTAATTCCCGGTACATTTAGTTTTCAAACAGCTCGCGCGCCACCTATAATTTTTTTTTTTACAAATTTTGTAATGCCAGAACTCACCAGTAGTTTTATACAAACCTTGTACTAACAATAACGAACACAACAAAAAAAGAATTTTTCAATTTGTT
Source organism: Limnephilus lunatus (assembly GCA_917563855.2). Taxonomy (NCBI): domain Eukaryota; kingdom Metazoa; phylum Arthropoda; class Insecta; order Trichoptera; family Limnephilidae; genus Limnephilus; species Limnephilus lunatus. Next base: position 61,735,838 of record OU830597.1, on the reverse strand, counting down.
GCAGTCCTTCAGAAGTTATGAGCGTACGTACATTTTCATACAAATTTTATAATTCCAGAACTCACCAGTAGTCTTACTGCTTAAAAAAGCGCTATATGAATTTAATACTTTTAAAAAAATATCCCGTTCAACTTCGAGTAATTTCATTGTTAAATTAGAAAACGAATACGTATGCAATATCGTCGGATGATAGCGAGTTGTTATGTGCAGATGGGTACCTACCTAAATTCTGAGCGCAGGTTCTTACACATACGTAAAAAAAAACCTATTTAGGCTGGGTTGTTTAACAAAATTGGAAATTCTTCAATTTTTCAAGTCAATTTTACCGTTCTGTAAAAGTTCTGTTAGAATTCTATTCAAGTTCTATAGATATTTTTGTTTAATGATGCAACTGGCATTTACTGATAAAAAAAATAGAACTTACATAGAACGTGAAAATAAACTTAAAAAAATTGTTAAATTATTCAGTATCGGTGAAACAACATTACCTTAGTAAATTAAATTGCATTAAAACCTAAATAATTGTCCAACTACCCATTCCGGTAGGTACCGCCGCTTTTCCTTACAAAATTCCGGCAATGGTTTTGCTTTTTTATCATATTTGCAATACTACCGAGATAAGTAGGTACTTTGTACTGGCCGGTAAAAATCTACCTTTCAGAAATTCTATGGACACGTATTTTCTTGTTTTTTTGGGAAAATTTTACAGGTTTTTCGGCGACCCTGAACCTTTTTACATGGGACAGACACCTCATATTGGTATCAAAAGATGCCGAATGTTTTCGGGTAACGAATTTTTCAAAAACATCCAAGCCGGAATCGTTTTTCCGGCCGCAATGCCGTTTCCCGAAAAACAACAACCCAAACCGCTGAGAGATCCGTTTTGTTTTGACATGTAAGAATCCTGACCTAACTCAACATTCGTAGCAATTTATTTTGCATTGAAACTAATGGCCAAAATGACATCTTTTTTTTGAAGTACACCTGTCGGCAGGAAATATAACTGAGCCGAATTGAGTACTTTTTTTTGAGGTTCCAGTTTTTGCCGCTGATTTGCTTCAGTTTTCCGTGAATAAATCGCTTGCAAAAATGTAGGCAAACAAAATGCTTAATTTTTCCGTAGTTTTCTCAAGTACTGAAAAGTGTGCTTTCGTACCCAAAAAAGACTTTTTTCTTTCCCTTTTTGAGCCTACGCGTACGTCGCGCCGTTTCAACGGGTGAACCTGACGGCGGGAAATAGAACTAAGGCCGAATTTCTCCGTCGGTGGAAGATTTAATTGTAGTTTTCGCCGCTTGGGTGCACTGCTTACCGTGCATCGGTGTTTTGTATGAAATTTTTTCCCTAATCGGGACACGATTTGGGCACGCTACCTTAAATCGGATAATGGTCTCTGCGGTGTTTGAAACTCGAGGAGCGGAGAGCTCATTTTCGGATCCATCAAAAGTCTTAAAATGCTGTATCCGAAAGTGAACCTTGAGGTCGGTAAAACGTAAGGGGCGGTACTGTCGTTTTTCGCGTCAAGGAAAAAAGTGAGTTTTTCAAAAACCAGACATTAATATATACTAGCTTATGCCTATTGCAAATGCAATTAACGGGTTAAAACTAACTTAAAAAATTCATAGTAAGCGGGTAGGTATCTACTGCCATAAAGGCATGGTAGGCATGCGCACATCAAAACCTAAAGTTTCATCGCAATCCGATAAATGGTTTAGCAACGCTTAGCGGTTATACATACAAATGTTTATAAAGCCGCCCGCAGGGCCTAGTAGCAAAAACCTACCATATGTTAGTATATAGACACCGTTGTAGGCATGCACACATCAAATCCCCAAAGTTTCATCGCGATCGGATGAACGGTTGAGCAATGCGTAATTTCGTGTTGCCAGAGCTCACTATTGTATCCAGGAACCAGGAATCCCCCCCCCCCCCTTCCTCACCAGCATCCTCTTCCCCTTTCCACTCCGCCTCCCTCACCTTCCCTCACCCCACTTCACTCCTAGGCTTCTCCGTATCGTAAACCCCCTCCCGAGTTCCCCTCCCCCCTCCCAGGCTCCCCTCCCCCCTTCCTGTTTCCACCCCCCCCCCACCTGCCGCATTACATACACTAATTCCCGGTACATTTATTTTTCAAACAGCTCGCGCGCCACCTATAATTTTTTTTTACAAATTTCGTAATGTCAGAACTCACCAGTAATTTTATACAAACCTTGTACTAACAATAACGAACACAACAAAAAAAGAATTTTTCAAATTGTTGCAGTCCTTCGGAAGTTATGAGCGTACGTACATTTTCATACAAATTTTATAATGCCAGAACTCACCAGTAGTTTTACTGCTTAAAATAAAGCGCTATATGAATTTAATACTTTTAAAAAATATCCCGTCCAACTTCGAGTAATTTCATTGTAAAATTAGAAAACTAATACGTATGCAATATAGTCGGATGATACCGAGTTGTTTTATGCAGATGGGTACCTACCTAAATTTTGAGTGCTGGTACTTGCATACATACGTAAAAAAAAACACATATTTAGGCTGGGTTGTTTAACGAAATTAAAAATTCTTCAATTTTTCAAGTCAATTTTAACGTTCTGTAAAAGTTCGGTTCAAATTCTATTCAAGTTCAGTTATTATTTCAGTTTTATGATGCAACTGGCATGTACTGATAAAATAACAGAACTTGAATAGAACTTACGAAGAACTTGAAAATGAACCTTAAAAAAATGTTGAATTATTCAGTATCGTTGTACAACAACCTAACCTAAGTATTGCATTTAATTGTGTAGCACGTATTCGGGTAGGTACCTCCGCATTTGTTACTAAAATTCCGGCAATATTTGCTTTTTCATCATATTTGCAATACCACAGAAATAAGTACCTACCCTGTAGGAACATATTTAAACTGGCCAGTAAAAATCTCCACTTCTGAAATCTATGGCACGCGTTTTCCTCATTTTTTTGGAAAATGTTATATGTTTATCACATCTTCATGAACATTTTTTCATGAGACGGACACGTAAAATTACTGTTAAAAGTTGCCTTATATTTCAGGGTACCGTATTTTCCAAAAACATCCAAGCCAGAATCGTTTTTCCGGCCGCAATGCCGTTTCCCGAAAAACAACAACCCAAACCGCTGAGAGATCCGTTTTCTTTTGACATTTCAATTTGCTGTTGAAGCGCGGGTAAATCTAGCGCTTTTGTATTAGGTACTTACCTAATATATCATACAAAGACAGATAATATTCCATAATTATATTTTTTAAACAGGCAAGACCGATGCACAAATTTGCACAATTCCTGCTTAAATTAAGGCCCTGCCGAATCACACAAATTGAAATCCGCCATTAAAAAAAAAAAATCTTCATACAAAACCTATTAGGGCGGGGTCTGCTTTTTTTTAAGGTGGTAGTGGATTTTAACGCCATCACGACTCCATCTTCAGTGTTGCAAAGTTCGAGAAAAATTATAAAATTTTAATATAACAGCCGATTTTACAGGCTGCAAACGATTTGCATTTATTAATTATTAATAATTATTATTAAAAAACATCTCCGCCGGAAGGTGTACTTTTAACGCAATCTTTAATTCCGTAATGCCCCTATAAAATGTCAATTTTTCTAAAGAACTTTCTCGAAGCCGTTTAATTAATTAGAATAAATTCCTAGCAAAATCAGTTTTGTATGGGAAACTAACTTTTTTTTACTTCCCTTCTCGATCCGACGTTTTTAAAGGGGCGAACCTGTCGGCGGAAAATATAACCTAGCCGAATTGAGTGATTTTATGAGTAGTTCCAGTTTTCGCCGCAAATTTATATTATTTTTCGCTCTTAAAATGTATCAGTTCAATTTTATGTGAGTTTCCTGTCTAGTCTATTTTTTTTGTGAAAATCGTGAAGCTAGCGTATTTATTTAAATTCAGACGAAGCTGCCATTTCGAACGGATGAAAATAGAACTACAACAGTATTCGATAGACATTTGATTTTTTTTAATGTGAATAATCCATACTTGTATTCCGCACCGCTAGAAGTCTCCCGTAAAGTTTTGGCAAACATATTGATAACGATGAAAAATGTTTCCCCTAACAAAAACGAAACAAAAGCTAGTGGCTGGAAAATAATCGACTCTTCGAAGGATTGTGAACTTTGAAGCGTTCCAAAATAGCGAGCGCTAATGTCCATTCTCGCGTGTCAGCCGAAGGGATAATTCTAGACTTCAAACCAAAGTGAACCTTGAGGTTGGTGAAACGCGAGGGGCGGTGAGGTCGATTTTCGCATCAAGGAAAAAGTGAGTTTTTTGAAAAACTGAGCATTAATATATAACTAGCTTATGCCTGTTGCAAATGCAACTAACGGGTTAAAACTAACTTGACTTACTAACTAACAGAAAAATAATTCATAGTAAGCGGGTAGGTACCTACGGTTAAACATACAAATATATATAAAGCCGCCCACAGGGCCTGGCAGCAAAAATCTGCCATCCGTTAGTATATAGACACCATTGTAGGCATGCACACATCAAATCCCCAAAGTTTCATCGCAATCGGATGAACGGTTTAGCAATGCGTAATTTCATGATGCCAGAGCTCACTTTTGTATACAGAAACCGTCGTGGGCATGCACACATCAAATCCTCAAATTTTCATCGCAATCGGATGAATGGTTTAGCAACGCTTAGCGGTTAAACATACAACTATGTATAAATCCGTCCGCAGGACCTAGCAGCAACAACCTGCTATACGTTAGTATATAAACACCATTGTAGAAATGCACACATCAAATCCCCAAAGTTTCATCACAATCGGATGAACGGTTGAGCAATGCGTAATTTCGTGTTGCCAGAGCTCACTATTGTATACAGGAACCATAGCAGTCATGCGCACATCAAATTCCCAATGTTTCATCGCAATCATTGCAATCGGATTTAGCAATCGGATCGGGTTTAGCAACGCATAGCGGACATACATTTTTTTGATTTTTATATATATAGAAGATAGCTGGTACCCGGCATGCGTTGCGATACCATTTAATAAAGAAAATGTTTCTACCTGCGTGTCCTTTCTCATTTGTTCCGATCCCCTTCCCCCCCCCCCCCCCCCCCAACCCCCCCTTTCCCCCCCCCCCCTTCCTCACCAGCGTCCTCTTCCCCTTTCCACTCCGCCTCCCTCACCTTCCCTCACCCCACTTCACTCCTAGGCTTCTCCGTATCGTAAACCGCCTCCCGAGTTCCCCTCCCCCCTCCCAGGTCCCCCTCCCCCCCTTCCTGTTTCCACCCCCCCACCTGCCGCATTACATACACTAATTCCCGGTATATTTATTTTTCAAACAGCTCGCGCGCCACCTATAAATTTTTTTTTTACAAATTTCGTAATGCCAGAACTCACCAGTAATTTTATACAAACCTTGTACTAACAATAACGAACACAACACAAAAAGAATTTTTCAATTTGTTGCAGTCCTTCGGAAGTTATGAGCGTACGTACATTTTCATACAAATTTTATAATGCCAGAACTCACCAGTAGTTTTACTGCTTAAAATAAAGCGCTATATGAATTTAATACTTTTAAAAAAATATTCCGTTCAACTTCGAGTAATTTCATTGTAAAATTAGAAAACTAATACGTATGCAATATAGTTGAATGATATCGAGTTGTTATGTGCAGATGGGTACCTACCTAAATTCCGAGTGCAAAAAGAGTGAGTAAAAAAACACATATTTAGGCTGGGTTGTTTAACAAAATTAAAAATTCTTCAATTTTTCATGTCAATTTTAACGTTCTGTAAAAGTTCGGTTCGAATTCTATTCAAGTTCTGTAATTATTTCAGTTTTATGATGCAACTGGCATTTACTGATAAAAAAACAGAACTTACACAGAACGTGAAAATGAACTTTAAAAAATTGTTAAATTATTCAGTATCGTGGAAACAACATTACCTTAGTAAATTAAATTGCATCAAAAACCTAAATAATTGTCCAACTACCTATTTCGGCAGGTACCGGCGCATTTCCTTACAAAATTCCGGCAATGTTTTTGCTTTTCTTATCATATTTGCAATACTACAGAGATAAGTAGGTACCTACCCTGAATTAATAACATTTCAATTTGTACCTACTGGCCGGTAAATATCCACCCTACTGAAGTGAATCTATGGACACCAATTTTCTTGTTATTTTTGTAAAATTTTATTGGTTTTTCGGCGACCCTGAAATTTTTTACATGGGACGTATACGTCATATCGTTAACAAAAGTGGCGGAATGTTTTCGGGTACCGAATTTTTCAAAAACATCTAACCGGGGATCGTTTTTTCGGCTGCAATGCCGTTTCCCGAAAAACAACAACCCAAACCGCTGAGAGATCCGTTTTGTTTTGACATCTCGGATAACTGATAACTGACCTGTCTCAACATTCTCTCTAGTATTTTCCATTGCATTGAAACTAAGGCCTAATTTGTGGTTTTTTTTTTAATGCGAACCTGTCGGCGGGAACTATAACTGAGCCGAATTGATTGATTTAATGAGTAGTTCCAGTTTTCACCGCAAATTTATATAATTTTCGCTCTTAAAATGTGTCAGTTCAATTTTATGTGAGTTTCCTGTCTAGTCTATTTTTTTTGTGAAAATCGTGAAGCTAACGTATTTATTTAAATTCAGACGAAGCTGCCATTTCGAACGGATGAAAATAGAACTACAACAGTATTCGATAGACATTTGATTTTTTCTAATGTGAATAATCCATACTTGTATTCCGCACCGCTAGAAGTCTCCCGTAAAGTTTTGGCAAACATATTGATAACGATGAAAAATGTTTCCCCTAACAAAAACGAAACAAAAGCTAGTGGCTGGAAAATAATCGACTCTTCGAAGGATTGTGAACTTTGAAGCGTTCCAAAATAGCGATCGATAATGTCCATTCTCGCGTGTCAGGCGTCGGGCTAATTCCCTTTGAACAAAATTGAACCTTGAGGTGTGCGAAACTCGAGGATCGGAGAGGTCGTTTTGGCGTGCCAGCGGCATTTTTGCGTCGCCAAGCCAAAGTGAACCTTGAGGTTGGTGAAACGCGAGGGGCGGTACTGTCGTTTTTCGCATCAAGGCAAAAGTGAGTTTTTCGAAAAACTGAGCATTAATATATAGTATACTAGCTTATGCCTGTTGCAAATGCAACTAACGGGTTAAAACATTATGCAAATTTATGTGTGAACGTGGATAAAGCGAAGAGCGGGTGTTTGAATGTGTATATAAAAAACGGTGTTTGAATGTGTATAAAACGAAAAAATAGTTTCTGCTTTCAGTACCTACTCACTGAGTTCATCAATTTATTTTGAGACAGCTTTTGCCCGTTGCAAAGCAACTAACGGGTTAAAACTAACTTGACTTACTAACTTACAGAAAAAAATTATTTCATAGTGCGCGGGTAGGTGCTTAGAAGGAACGTTCTTGTAATTTTTCACAAAAACGACGCTATAAAAATGTATAAATCAGAATTTCTAAGAAACTAAAACTTTGATTTATTGCAGTTAAAAAAATTACAGAAAAATATTATTTCATAGTAAATGGGTAGGTACTTAAAAGATACTTTGTTGTAATTTTTCACAAAAACGACGCTATAAAAATGTATAAATCAGAATTTCTAAGAAACTAAAACTTTAATTTATTGCTGTTAAAAAAACTACAGAAAAAATATTATTTCATAGTAAGCGGGTAGGTACCAACTGCCCTGCAGGCATGGTAGGCATGCGCACATCTAAACCCAAAGTTTAATCGCAATCGGATGAATGGTTTAGCAACGCTTAGCGGTGAAACATACAAATACATATAAAGCCGCCTAGCAGCAAAAACCTGTCATACGTCAGTATATAGACACCATCGCAGGCATGCACCATCAAAACCCAAAGTTTCAACGCAATCGGATGAATGGTTTCGCAACGCTTAGCGGTTAAACATACAAATACATATAAAGCCGGCCGCAGGGCCTAGCAGCAAAAACCTACCATACGTTAGTATATAGACACTGTTGTAGGCATGCACACATCAAATCCCCAAAGTTTCATCGCAATCGGATGAACGGTTAATCAATGCGTAATTTCATGATGCCAGAGCTCACTATTGCATATAGAAACCATCGCGAGTATGCGCACATCAAATCCTTAAAGTTTCATCGCAATCGGATGAATGGTTTAGCAACGCTTAGCGGTTAAACATACAAATATTTATAAAGCCGCCTGCAGGGCCTAGCAGCAAAAAACTGCCATTCGTTAGTATATATACACCATTGTGGGCATGCACAAATCAAATCCCCAAAGTTTCATCCCAATCGGATGAACGGCTTAGCAATGCGTAATTTCATGATGCCAGAGCTCACTACTGCATATAGAAACCATCGCGAGTATGCGCACATCAAATCCTTAAAGTTTCATCGCAATCGGATGAATGGTTTAGCAACGCTTAGCGGTTAAACATACAAATATTTATAAAGCCGCCTGCAGGGCCTAGCAGCAAAAAACTGCCATTCGTTAGTATATATACACCATTGTAGGCATGCACAAATCAAATCCCCAAAGTTTCATCCCAATCGGATGAACGGCTTAGCAATGCGTAATTTCATGATGCCAGAGCTCACTATTGTATACAGAAACCATCGTGAGCATGCGCACATCAAATCCCCAAAGTTTCATCGCAATCGGATGAATGGTTTAGCAACGCTTAGCGGTTCAACACACAAATATATATTAAGCCGCCCGCAGTGCCTAGCAGCAAAAAACCTACCATACGTCCTCTTCCTTTCTCGCGTTTCCACTCTACCTCTCCCACCTTCCCCCCCTCCACTTCACTCCCCCCCTTCTCCGTCCCGTAAACCCCCTCCCGAGTTCCCCTCCCCCCTCCCTGTTTCCCCTTAATTCCCGGTACATTTAGTTTTCAAACATCTCGCGTGCCACCTTTTGAAATTTTTTGTACAAATTTCTTAATGCCAGTGCTCACCAGCCAATAACCAACACAACATAAAAAGAATTATCCGGTTTGGTGCAGTCATTAGAAAGCTATACGCGTACATACTTTTTGGCGATTAATTTTATACAAATTTCATAATGCCAGTACTCGCCATTAGTTTTAAACGAACCTTGTCCTAACAATAACAATAATTACATAAAAAGAATTATCCAATTTGGTGCATTCGTTCGGAAGTTATAAGCGTACATGCATTTCGGGGATTCATTTTAATACAAATTTCATGATGCCAGAGCTCACCAGTAGTTTTATACAAACTTTGCCCTAACAATAACGAACATAACAAAAAAAGAATTTTCCAATTGCTTGCATTCTTTCGGAAGTTATGAGCGTATATAAATTTCGGTGATCCGTTTTATACAAATTTAATAATGCAAGAGCTCACCAGTAGTTTTATAAAAACCTTGTCCAAACAATAAAGATCACAACGTAAAAAGAATTATTCAATTTGGTTCAATCGTTCGGAAGTTATGTGTGGACATGCATTTCGACCATTCACATATAATAATAATATAAATAAATACTCGTAGAAGATATAGTTTATTGGGTCCCTACCTAGTTCATCTCAATATTCTAAAATTATTTTTTCAATGCTGGCAAGACCAACAGAAAACATTGTCAAAAACACCTCAAACCAGGCCTGAAAATCGAATAAAGGCCTAGTTTTTAAAAAAAATTCCATACAAATAAGCTGTCCTGGCCTTGCCGAGGGTTTGAGGTGGTGTGTTTCGCATTGGAATATTATTCAATTTTCAGTGTTGCACAGTTGGGGAAAATTTAAATATCTGCCAAATTTTATAAGCGATTTTACAGGCTGCAAACAATTAACATTATCTATGAAAGTGAATATTTGGAAAATGTCAAAAAAATGTTGATTTTGAATGCATTATTGTGAAACATTTTGAATGAAATGCGGTACATGTTATGATTTTAAAAGTTTTTAAAACTTGTACTGTTTATGTTTATTCAAAAACATGTCCGCCGGAAGGTGTTTTTTTAACGTAATCTACGATCCCGCAAAGCACGTTTAAAATGTCATTTTTTCTCAAGAACTTTCCCGAAGCCTTTAAATTAATAAGAATAAATCCTAAGGAAAATCAGTTTTGTATGGAAAAAAAGTCTTAATTACATTCCGTGAAAAACGCGACGGTTTTTAGTGGGCGAACCTGTCGGCAGGAAATAGAACTAAGGCCGAATTTCTTCGTAGGTGAGAGATTTAATTATAGTTTTCGCCGTTTGGGTGCACTGTAAACCGTGCATCGGTTTTTTTGTATGAAAAATGGTCCTAAATCGGGACACGATTTGAGCACGCTCCCCTAGATCCGATAATGGTCTCTGCGGTCTTTGAAACTCGAGGAGCGTAGAGGTCGTTTTGGCGTGTCAAAATTTTACCAGAGGCGCCAAGCCGAAGTGAACCTTGAGGTTGGTGAAACGTAAGGGGCAGTGCGGTCGTTTTTCGCATCAAGCAAAAAGTGAGTTTTTCAAAAAACCAGACATTAATATATACTAGCTTATGCCTGTTGCAAATGCAACTAACGGGTTAAAACTAACTTGACTTACTAACTAACAGAAAAAAAAATCATAGTAAGCGGGTAGGTACCTACGGTTAAACATACAAATATATATAAAGCCGCCCACAGGGCCTAGCAGCAAAAATCTGCCATCCGTTAGTATATAGACACCATTGTAGGCATGCACACATCAAATCCCCAAAGTTTCATCGCAATCGGATGAACGGTTTAGCAATGCGTAATTTCATGATGCCAGAGCTCACTTTTGTATACAGAAACCGCCGTGAGCATGCACACATCAAATCTACAAATTTTCATCGCAATCGGATGAATGGTTTAGCAACGCTTAGCGGTTAAACATACAACTATGTATAAAGCCGCCCGCAGGACCTAGCAGCAAAAACCTGCCATACGTTAGTATATAAACACCATTGTAGACATGCACACATCAAATCCCCAAAGTTTCATCACAATCGGATGAACGGTTGAGCAATGCGTAATTTCGTGTTGCCAGAGCTCACCCCCACTTCACTCCTAGGCTTCTCCGTATCGTAAACCCCCTCCCGAGTTCCCCTCCCCCCCTTCCTGTTTCCACCCCCCCCCCCCCCCCCACCTGCCGCATTATTAATACACTAATTCCCGGTACATTTATTTTTCAAACAGCTCGCGCGCCATCTATAATTTTTTTTTTACAAATTTCGTAATGCCAGAACTCACCAGTAATTTTATACAAACCTTGTACTAACAATAACGAACACAACAAAAAAAGAATTTTTCTATTTGTTGCAGTCCTTCGGAAGTTATGAGCGTACGTACATTTTCATACAAATTTTATAATGCCAGAACTCACCAGTAGTTTTACTGCTTAAAATAAAGCGCTATATGAATTTAATACTTTTAAAAAATATTCCGTTCAACTTCGAGTAATTTCATTGTAAAATTAGAAAACTAATACGTATGCAATATCGTCGGATGATATCGAGTGTTTATGTGCAGGTAGGAACCTACTTATATTCTGAGTATAGGTACTTGCATACATACGTAAAAAAAAACTCATATTTAGGCTGGGTTGTTTAACGAAATTAAAATTTTTTTAATTTTTCAAGTCAATTTTAACGTTCTGTAAAAGTTCGGTTCGAATTCTATTCAAGTTCTGTAATTATTTCAGTTTTATGATGCAACTGGCATTTACTGATAAAAAAACAGAACTTACACAGAACGTGAAAATGAACTTTAAAAAATTGTTAAATTATTCAGTATCGTGGAAACAACATTACCTTAGTAAAATAAATTGCATCAAAAACCTAAATAATTGTCCAACTACCTATTCCGGCAGGTACCGGCGCATTTCCTTACAAAATTCCGGCAATGTGTTTACTTTTCTCATCATATTTGCAATACTACCGAGATAAGTAGGTACCTACCCTGAATTAATAACATTTCAATTTGTACCTACTGGCCGGTAAATATCCACCCTACTGAAGTGAATCTATGGACACCAATTTTCTTGTTTTTTTTGGAAAATTTTATAGGTTTTTCGGCGACCCTGAACTTTTTTTCATGACACGGACCCGTAAAATTACTGTTAAACGTTGCCTAATATTTCAGGGTACCGTATTTTCTAAAAACATCCAAGCCAGAATCGTTTTTCCGGCTGCAATGCCGTTTCCCGAAAAACAACAACCCAAACCGCTGAGAGATCCGTTTTCTTTTGACATTTCAATTTGCTGTTGAAGCGCGGGTAAATCTAGCGCTTTTGTATTAGGTACTTACCTAATATACATCATACACAGACAGATAATATTCCATAATTATATTTTTTACACAGGCAAGACCGATACACAAATTTGCACAATTCCCGCTGAAATTAAGGCCCTGCCGAACGACACAATTTGAAATCCGCCATTAAAAAAAAAATTCTTCATACAAAACCTATTAGGGCGGGGTCGGCTTTTTTTAAGGTGGTAGTGGCTTTTAACGCCATCACGACTCCATCTTCAGTGTTGCAAAGTTCGACAAAAATTATAAAATTTTAATATACCAGCCAATTTTACGGGCTGCAAACGATTTGCATTTATCGATGAAAGCGAATTTTTCGCAAATGTCAGAAAAATGTCGAATTTGAATGCAATATTGTGAAACATTTTCAAGGGGAAGCTAAACATGTTTTGGTTTTAAAAGTTTCTAAAACTTGTAATGTTTATGTTTATTAAAAAACATCTCCGCCGGAAGGTGTACTTTTAACGCAATCTTTAATTCCGTAATGCCCTTATAAAATGTCAATTTTTCTCAAGAACTTTCTCGAAGCCGTTTAATTAATTAGAATAAATTCCTAGCAAAATCAGTTTTGTACGGGAAACTAACTTTTTTTACTTCCCTTCTCGATCCGACGTTTTTAAAGGGGCGAACCTGTCGGCGGGAAATATAACCTAGCCGAATTAAGTGATTTTATGAGTAGTTTCAGTTTTCGCCGCAAATTTAAATAATTTTTCGCTCTTAAAATGTGTCAGTTCAATTTTATGTGAGTTTCCTGTCTAGTCTATTTTTTTTGTGAAAATCGTGAAGCTAGCGTATTTCTTTAAATTCAGACGAAGCTGCCATTTCGAACGGATGAAAATAGAACTACAACAGTATTCGATAGACATTTGATTTAGTTCTAATGTGAATAATCCATACTTGTATTCCGCACCGCAAGAAGTCTCCCGTAAAGTTTTGGCAAACATATTGATAACGATGAAAAATGTTTCCCCTAACAAAAACGAAACAAAAGCTAGTGGCTGGAAAATAATCGACTCTTCGAAGGATTGTGAACTTTGAAGCGTTCCAAAATAGCGAGCGCTAATGTCCATTCTCGCGTGTCAGCCGAAGGGATAATTCTAGACTTCAAACCAAAGTGAACCTTGAGGTTGGTGAAACGCGAGGGGCGGTGAGGTCGATTTTCGCATCAAGGAAAAAGTGAGTTTTTTGAAAAACTGAGCATTAATATATAACTAGCTTATGCCTGTTGCAAATGCAACTAACGGGTTAAAACTAACTTGACTTACTAACTAACAGAAAAAAAATTCATAGTAAGCGGGTAGGTACCTACGGTTAAACATACAAATATATATAAAGCCGCCCACAGGGCCTAGCAGCAAAAATCTGCCATCCGTTAGTATATAGACACCATTGTAGGCATGCACACATCAAATCCCCAAAGTTTCATCGCAATCGGATGAACGGTTTAGCAATGCGTAATTTCATGATGCCACAGCTCACTTTTGTATACAGAAACCGTCGTGAGCATGCACACATCAAATCTACAAATTTTCATCGCAATCGGATGAATGGTTTAGCAACGCTTAGCGGTTAAACATACAACTATGTATAAAGCCGCCCGCAGGACCTAGCAGCAAAAACCTGCCATACGTTAGTATATAAACACCATTGTAGACATGCACACATAAAATTCCCAAAGTTTCATCGCAATCGGATGAATGGTTTAGCAATGCGTAATTTCATGATGCCAGAGCACACTTTTGTATACAGAAACCGTCGTGGGCATGCACACATCAAATCCTCAAATTTTCATTGCAATCGGATGAATGGTTTAGAAACGCTTAGCGGTTAAACATACAACCATGTATAAAGCCGTCCGCAGGACCTAGCAGCAAAAACCTGCTATACGTTAGTATATAAACACCATTGTAGAAATGCACACATCAAATCCCCAAAGTTTCATTACAATCGGATGAACGGTTGAGCAATGCGTAATTTCGTGTTGCCAGAGCTCACCCCCACTTCACTCCTAGGCTTCTCCGTATCGTAAACCCCCTCCCGAGTTCCCCTCCCCCCCTTCCTGTTTCCACCCCCCCCCCCCCACTTGCCGCATTATTAATACACTAATTCCCGGTACATTTATTTTTCAAACAGCTCGCGCGCCATCTATAATTTTTTTTTTTACAAATTTCGTAATGCCAGAACTCACCAGTAATTTTATACAAACCTTGTACTAACAATAACGAACACAACAAAAAAAGAATTTTTCAATTTGTTGCAGTCCTTCGGAAGTTATGAGCGTACGTACATTTTCATACAAATTTTATAATGCCAGAACTCACCAGTAGTTTTACTGCTTAAAATAAAGCGCTATATGAATTTAATACTTTTAAAAAAATTTCCGTTCAACTTCGAGTAATTTCATTGTAAAATTAGAAAACTAATACGTATGCAATATCGTCGGATGATATCGAGTGTTTATGTGCAGGTAGGAACCTACTTATATTCTGAGTATAGGTACTTGCATACATACGTAAAAAAAAACTCATATTTAGGCTGGGTTGTTTAACGAAATTAAATTTTTTTTTAATTTTTCAAGTCAATTTTAACGTTCTGTAAAAGTTCGGTTCGAATTCTATTCAAGTTCTGTAATTATTTCAGTTTTATGATGCAACTGGCATTTACTGATAAAAAAACAGAACTTACACAGAACGTGAAAATAAATTGTTAAATTATTCAGTATCGTGGAAACAACATTACCTTAGTAAAATAAATTGCATCAAAAACCTAAATAATTGTCCAACTACCTATTCCGGCAGGTACCGGCGCATTTCCTCACAAAATTCCGGCAATGTCTTTGCTTTTCTCATCATATTTGCAATACTACCGAGATAAGTAGGTACCTACCCTGAATTAATAACATTTCAATTTGTACCTACTGGCCGGTAAATATCCACCCTACTGAAGTGAATCTATGGACACCAATTTTCTTGTTTTTTTGGAAAATTTTATAGGTTTTTCGGCGACCCTGAAATTTTTTACATGGAACGGACGCAAAATTTTGGTGTTAAAAGTTGCCTTATATTGCCGGGTACCGAATTTTTCAAAAACATCTAACCGGGGATCGTTTTTTCGGCTGCAATGCCGTTTCCCGAAAAACAACAACCCAAACCGCTGAGAGATCCGTTTTGTTTTGACATCTCGGATAACTGACCTGTCTCAACATTCTCTCTAGTATTTTCCATTGCATTGAAACTAAGGCCAAATTTGTGTTTTTTTTTTTTAATGCGAACCTGTCGGCGGGAACTATAACTGAGCCGAATTGGTTGATGTAATGAGTAGTTCCAGTTTTCGCCGCAAATTTATATAATTTTCGCTCTTAAAATGTGTCGGTTCAATTTTATGTGATTTTCCTGTCTAGTCTATTTTTTTGTGAAAATCGTGAAGCTAGCGTATTTATTTAAATTCAGACGAAGCTGCCATTTCGAACGGATGAAAATAGAACTACAACAGTATTCGATAGACATTTGATTTTTTCTAATGTGAATAATCCATACTTGTATTCCGCACCGCTAGAAGTCTCCCGTAAAGTTTTGGCAAACATATTGATAACGACGAAAAATGTTTCCCCTATCAAAAAAAAAACAACTGCTAGTGGATGGAAAATAATCGACTCTTCGAAGGATTGTGAACCTTGAAGTGTTTTAAAATACCGAACGCTAATGTCCATTCTCGCGTGTCAGCCGTCGGGATAATTTCCTTCGAACAAAATTGAACCTTGAGGTGTGCGAAACTCGAGGATCGGAGAGGCCGTTTTGGCGTGCCAGCGGCATTTTTGCGTCGCCAAGCCAAATTAAACCTTGAGGTTGGTGAAACGCGAGGGGCGGTGAGGTCGATTTTCCCGTCAAGCGAAAAGTGAGTTTTTTGAAAAACTGAGCATTAATATATAGTATATATATTCTAGGGGAATTTTATTATATATTTGTGGTCCCAGATATGTACATGTCTTTTGATACTTTGCCGTATTGCTCCCTGGGACCACGAGATCCTTTCTGGTGTGACTTCTTTTTTTAAGATTTTCTCGATTTTTAGGTAAGTGGATAATAATCCTTTTTGTGTAGTTTTGACGAACATCAAGTACCTACAAAAAAGTTTTTGTAAAGCTGATCGCTAGAGAACCTATAGGGTTTACGCAAAATTACTCTAATTATGGATTTCTGGGCCTTCAAAAGCGAATCTAAAATTGTTCTTCCTGACGCTCCCCAACCAATGCAACCATATATGGGGTTGCACAATCCGAAATATCTTAAGTTGTCTCGAAAATCTTAAGTTGTGTTGTTGTTTTAATGTTGTCTTCTTTATTGCCATTTAAAGTGTAATTTTAAATTAGAAATCCACATAATTAATAATTATTAATACTTTTTTAATTGTAAAAAAAAATGTTTGGTAAAAAATTATAGGTATGAAAATATTTTTAAAAATCCTCCTTACACGTTTTGTATGAAAATAAAAAACAAACAGAAGATGCTAAAAATGTTATGTAAAAAATTATAGAGATGAAAATATTTTTTAAATCCTCCTTCTTACGCGTTTTGTATGAAAATGAAAAAAAACAGACGAATGCCGAATGTCTTTATATTTCGCAAATGTAAGTTTCTTTGCAATTGTAGAATTATTAATATGGTATAGTCAGTTAGGGGTCGTCCATTAATCACGTGATGTTTTTTAGCAACTTTTTGACCCCCTCCCCCCCCTGGTGATATGTGGTGAGATTTTACACTAACTCCCCCCCTCCCCCAAAATCACGTGCATTTTTTTTAGTACAAAGAATAGGACGTTCACCTTTAGAAATCATGCGTTCAATGAAAATAAATACATGTGTTATCTGATTTCCCCCCCCCCCCCCTCGTGATGTTTCGTGATTTTTTTTGACCCCCCCCCCCCTTTCGAGCCTCACGTGATTAATAGACGACCCCTTATTAAAAAAATCTGAATTTTTTTTAGATTTGTAACACTTTGAATTCACATAAATAAATAAAATTAGCCTTTATTGATGTCAAACTTATAAACATTTTTCCAATCTAATTAATTTTTTTTAAATAACATTCTAAATTATCAGCGTTCGGCTCATTATTTTTAAAAACAGTTTGTCTTTCGAAATAGGCCTCCTGTAATGATTTCCATTTTTTTCCATCCTTTGCAACTCTGATCCATTCTGGACCAGCCACGTATGTGGTGTAAAACGTAATTTCCATAGTCTTCTATCTTCTCCCCATATCTTCTCATTTCGCAAATTCCTATTACGTCCCATTTTATTTCCGATATAGCCGTTTCAAGTTCTTGAAGAAATGATAAGTTATCACCCCATTTTGAGTACCGCAATTTTCAGAAAGCTTGAACAAAAATAATACCTATACCTCTTGTTTTCTTTTCGTCAAAAAGTCATTCAACGAATTTTTTGTTTAATATTTGAAAACTGTAAATTATTAAATTTTATTTCAAAATAATTTAATATTTACATGGTATTACGTACTGACGTTCCTTTCGAATACTCCATGATGACGTGATACGACCTCTGCGTGGTTTTACTTTATAACCTTCTTAAAAAAACGTTTTGGTCAGCCTTTGAGTCATCATGGTTTTATTTATAATTTTATTTAAGTTACAAAAAAATCGAAAAAACCGATTTATATTTTTTGTTTCCACCAAGTAGGTATTTATTTATTTTATTTTTATTTATTTATTTATTTTCAAGACTATTGTTTTTACATTAAAAAATGATAACATATGCAAGGTTATAAAACCATTATTTTTATTTATTCAACTACTCCATAAGTTGAGCTCTAGGAGCTCGGGTTATTAGTATTTATTCACATGCAAAAATTAAATAATAATAATGTTCTAATTAAATGTTTAAACAATATTCAATAAACTTATGAGATAAATACAAATATTCATTGACAAAGGTTCGTAATTTAGGAAAAAAATAGTTATTCTAGTTCAATACTTTTTAAAAAATATTAAATATTACAGTTAAAGTAAGGGTAAATTAAATTAAATTAAGGGTGCAATATATCATTATCCAATTTCAGGGACTGAATTTGTTTTTTGAATTGTTCATATTTCAATGTTTCAGTTACACTAATTTTGTTTTTAGATAATAATATATTGTACCATCTTACACCTAGATACAGATAGTGGTGCTGAGCCGTGGTAGTTCTAAGTATAGGGATGGCTATTAAGCCATTCGTTTTAAATCTATTGCTTATGCTATCAGAGCGGTGAATTTTTTTAATAAAATACTCTTTATAAATTTGATATAAGGCGTTTCTCTTATGCAATTCTGTGATGGATGGTACATTAAATTCTCGAAATATCTCTAGAGTAGGGAAGTCGTATGGTTTCCTAAGGATGATTTTTATAATTATTCTTTGAATTATGATTATAGGTTGTAAGGAAGCTTTAAAGGCCCTTCCCCACCCAATAATGCCGTACTGTAATAAGGACTGAATTAATGCAAAATATACAATTTTTATGGTTTTCTTGTTTAAGATATTTCGTATGTTATAGAATACATAGATAAGTTTTCTTATTCTTTCCACAGTGAGATTGATATGATCTTTCCATTTAACATTTTTATCTATTAAGATTCCAAGATATTTTACACTAGATTTATAATTTAGCTTAGCGCAGTCCGTATTACATGTACCGTCATTTGCACAATTTTTAGAATGCATTGTTATGTTAATTAATTTATTTGGCACATCTTCTTGCAGAGAGAATGGAATATAATAAGTTTTTTCTGTGTTGAGTGATAATAGATTGTTATCGAACCATTTTTTTATAACCTTCATGTCTTGATTGGCAGCATTGGTAATATTATTCCACGTCTTTTGTTCGATAATTATTGCAGTGTCATCAGCAAAAGATATAAGTTTTCCATTTATCGATAATTTAAACATTTGGTTTACGTATATTATAAATGAAATTGGTCCAATAACAGTGCCTTGGGGAATCCCAAATTCTAATGTTTCATCTATACTTAGTGAGTTATTTAATTTTACTTTTTGACTTATTTGAGTTAGATAGCTTTGTAGCCAGTACCCAACCTTACCAATAATACCGATATCGTTTAATTTATTAATTAGTTTTTTATGGGAGATACTATCAAAAGCCCTGCGTAAATCAATAAAAATGCCAAGGCATCTGTTTTTTTTTATCTAATGCATTATATATAGTTGAGGTTAGTTCAGCAATGGCATCATGAGTGCCTAGTTTCTTTCTAAATCCAAATTGGCTTGGACTAGGTATTTTATTTTTATAAATGTAGTACATGAGTTGCTTTTTTACGATCTTTTCAAAAATTTTTGCGATGTTTGAGACTAGAGATATAGGTCGATAATTTGATATTTCCTCAGGGCTGCCTGATTTAAAAACGGGTGTTACGATAGATCTTAATATATAAAACAAAGTCGGGTTAGTTACACTATTTATAACTCGAGAACATTGATTTTTTGGATTTGTCTCGGCCCCGGATAGGATAATAACTATTAAAACATCACAATAATTAACGAAAAAAACAGTAATTAAGAAAATTATTTTCCCCATACATTTTGTATGGAACGAATTCTCATATTTGAAAGAGCTGAGGGCATTTTGTGAAAAGTACCTATAATATTGAGTAGTGAGTGAGTTCCGAAAATTCAAAAAACGTCAAATGTCAATGCGCTGGTTGTTTTGCTTTTGTTATTAAACTTTTTTTAAAATTATTTATTTGCTTTTCATCCACTAAGGGTGATCTTGGCCATTTCTTTAAATTATTTACATTTTCAGTTTTTTTTAATTAGTCACAATTTTCAGTTTTTTTAAATTAGTAAAATTTTCAGATTTTTAAAATTAGTTACACATTTAGTTTTTTACATGGAATAGATAAATTCCAAAAATAGTAATAACACTGCAAGAACAAATGCATACGTGTGGAAGAGAAAGAAATGTGCTGGATGCGTAAATGTTAAAGCCATTTTTACAAATAAATTTTGCTAACAAATAGTGAATTTCAGGAGAGTTGAGACTAAGAATGCAGGGTATACTGGTAAGGAATTCAATTTTAAGTTTTATCAATTCATGTATGAAGTTTGGAAATTGGTCATTGATAGGACACTCAAAAAAATGATGGTCTAAAGTCTAAAGTATCCTCTGAAACACAATCACAATTCACAATAAGGCGAATTGACTATGTGGAATCTAGCTAGATGGCTAAGGCAACAATAATTATGACCTAGACGCATTCGAGTCATGGAAGAGATGTATTTTTTAGGCATGGAAGTGTATTTGTGAAACCAGAGCTTGACAGGAATAGAAGGTTGAATTAATGAGTACTGGTGACCTTTTATCAGAGAGGATGATTTCCATTCAGAGGACCATTGGCGTCGTAACTTATTTTTAATAATAGGGAAATAGTCTCTAAACAGGAATATGTATACTACTTAATGGACCATGGACAATGTATTCCTTAAAAATAGAATCAGCCTTTTCATTTCCAACATCTGGGATCCTATCTTGGGATCCAGGCCAAGACCACTGACACCTCATCCAGCGCCATGGAATGCAGGAGGTCTCTGATAGAGCAGGTAAGAGAGTCGCTACTGGAGTTGAGAGGGCATGCGCTTATTTTTTGTAGTGAGCTAAGTGAGTCTGAAAGGATGAGGGCATTTCTAATGTTAAGAGATTTAAAATCGTCGTTCTAGAGTCGTAAAACTTCTTTGATAGATATGCATTCAGCAGAAAAAATAGAACACTCTTTGGGAAGTCTGTGTGGGAAACACAATTTCCTGTGAGGTGCATAGACACTGGCTCCACGATGGGAGGCTGAACTGAGTTTGGAACCATCTGTGAAAAAAATTTATGTAATTTGGCCAGTTACTTTCAATAGTTTTGTTGAATTCTGTATTATTGGACTTTTTTTTATATATTGCGATAGGAGTTTGTGCACCTCTTTCTTACACAAACAATGTCAACAGTCCAAATTGGGACAAACTGCGAACATATGTCTACGTCTTCACGAAAAATATCTCTACCTCCAAAGGAAAAATACAATAATTATAATAAAACTCCGTCAGACATATAAAGAAAATCAAACGCAATTCCGGTAAGTAAATCGAAAAGTAAGAAAATCACTTAAATTATAAATCCGTATACAACGCTATCTCTGACACTGACAAAAACAAAACGCGGACAGTTACGCATCGATAATTGCTTCATTGTGTAATTTTTAACTTAAAAAAAACTGAATTTAATTCAGCTAATAAGTTCACACAACAGTTATTGATTCTGAGGCGGTATGAAGTTCTCCGGGTCAGCTAGTTTTTTTATAAATGGAAGGGAATATTCAACTATTCAAACTAATATTTATAATGTGTGTAATTGTAATGCTTAAAAAATTGTTGTATTTTTTCAATATTTTTACTGTGACTCCATCAAATCCTGGAGCAGATCCACCTTTTAATTAAATATTTTTTATGTCATTGTTGTTACTGGT
The DNA here is from genome assembly GCA_917563855.2 of Limnephilus lunatus. Classification (NCBI taxonomy): domain Eukaryota; kingdom Metazoa; phylum Arthropoda; class Insecta; order Trichoptera; family Limnephilidae; genus Limnephilus; species Limnephilus lunatus. The sequence goes on along the minus strand of OU830597.1, from coordinate 61,714,026 downwards.
TGGAAAACTGACAGATTATTTTGTTTAAGGCAATCCTTCTCGATATCATCGATTTTATAATTTTCATCGATCCGTTTAGCTAAATTTTGACCGACGTTAGCGAAATATTTGTTGAAGGCATTATCACATTTTGTCGGTTCCCTTATGACATCAACAGAGTTTTTTCCGGTATAAATTTTTTTAATTAGATTTTTTTTTGTTTTTTCGACTATTTATTTCATTTATCGTTTTCCAAATGTGTTTTACATTTTGTTTAGCCAGGTCAATTTCATTTGTGTAATAGTTTTCTTTAGTTGTTTTTATTAAAGAGGTTAATTTGTTCCTATATTTTTTGTAATATGTAAATATTTTTTTATCTAAAGGAAATTTCTTTGTCAGGTGATATAACTCTTCCTTTTTTCTAATAGATACGACTAAGCCATGTGAAATCCATGGTTTTATTTTTTTGAATTTTGCTTTAACATGAATAGTTTTAATATCAGTCGATGCTGTAATATAATTGCAGAGAATATTATCAAAAATATTTGCGCTTGTTTCAGAACATGTAGATTCTAATACGGGTCGCCACGTTTCCGTACTTATTTTTATACTTAATTTATTAAGGTTTAATGACTTTTTTGTAAAAACATTGCTTTTTGAAATTTTGTGTTTATTATTGAGTTGTTGTATAGAGATAAAAGTGTGATGGTCAGTAATATTATTTTTTAATATTATCGTAAGTAATTTGTCGGTATGTTTAGTGTTGCACCATATATGATCAATACATGAAGGACGTTGACCCGTAATTTCTCTAGAATAATTTTTTACACATAATTTAATATTCATTTCTGACATAAGATTTATAAATTTAGTTTTTATTTTGTTATTATTTTCGTTAGAAACATCGAAATTAAAATCACCAATTATTGTTATGTTCTGATTATTTTTTTTTTTGATAAAATAATGCTTCTTAATTCATCCATGAATATATACTCATTAGATCCGTGCGTTCGGTAAATTGCGATAATATTAAGACATACTTTTTTTACATTTACATTAATATCTCAGCAATTAATTCGCTGCATAGGTACTTCTTTCACTGTGATGTTTGAATAACAGGATTTAACAAATACAACAATACCACTATTTCGGTTAATAGCAAGCTGTGTCATAAAGTAACTATAACTAGGTATACAAAATTTATTTTAATCGCTGGTGAATGCTTCATTTAACACAATAACGTCCGGTTTATGATTTAGTAAATTAACTGAAGGTAAGAATTCATTGAAATTTCGATTCATTGATCTAATATTTAAATGTAATATTGAGAATGAATTCGGTACTTTATCTACAATGTTATTACAATCATTTAAATTGTCACCAATATGTTCCGCAATATTAAGAGAATCATCTAATTCTTTAGTGTAAAAATTATTCATATTTAAGGGGATAAAAAAATAAGTATGCAAAATGCAAACTTACTCGTATCCGATTAGCATTTGTGCATTTTTTAACATTTTCTTGCGGAATTCACATAAGTAACTGTTACCTGGATGATCATTTTGGTAGCCCTTTCTGTTAGTGCGGTTGTGGCATTTGGCAGGCTCTTGTTTTTTGGGGCAGTCTTGTATTTTGTGCTCTCCTGCACAGAGGAGGCATCTGGGACTCTTCATGTTTTCAAGGCATCTTAGTGATGTATGTCCCTATCCAAGACAATGATAGCATTGCATGAGTGGAAAGCAGTCTTCTACGTGTGCTTTTGAGTATCCAATGTTGATCCTTTCTTTCGATATTATTATTTTTCTTAGTTTTGCTGTAGTTTGGATAATGAAATTTGATAATTTTTCCGATTTTTTGTTCTTGAGCTTTTTCTTGACAATAATGGGTTCATTTTCAGTTTCTGAGGTCATGGCGTTTTTTATATCTTCATTTTGATTTATCAAATCAATAAGTAGTTCTTCCTCCTTGTAGCAAGCATCAACTCCCTTAATGATAATGCAAGGTTTTTTTTTCTTTATTTCATTAGCGTGGATTTCAATATCTGGATTTTTGTTTATTTCATTTATTATTTTTTCGGTGTCATTTTGTTTCTCACATGTTAGTATTATTTGGTTTTGATAAGTTTTTTTTAGTCCAGAAATTCCTATTCCTAATTAGGATACTTTTATTTTGTCTTTTAATATATTTTTGCGATTTCATCTGCAGGCTTGTCTTTTTTTGAGAAGATTATTGGCGCAAAATTTGCTTTGGGTATTGGGTGCGATTTCTCCCTTACCACCATTGCGTAACTTTTTTCTTCATATTTTTTTTCTTCACTTGAAGCTTTTTTTTCAATGTTTCCAATTTGTCTATGTACCTAATCCTCTTGATTTAGAATTACTTTATTTTGTAGACTAATTACTGTGTTTTGTAGTGATGTTATTTCAAGCTTCCATGAGTCTTCGATATTGATTAATATTGATTCAATTTCGGTTTTTGCTTCTTTGGCAGCTTTTGTACTGCCAATTTTATTAAGTTCCGTAAGTTTTTTTTCAATATTTATTTTGAGTTCCATTTTGGAACATGGTCCCGAAGGTGTTAAATTTATGTTTGTAAGCAGTTTATTTTTGCAGTGTCAGTCACGTTAAACGACCGTTCATCGCGAGACCTGCGACGATACTGAAAGTATATTGAAATATGTTATTCAATTCTAAATTGATCGCTAGTGTGGAAGGCCGTTACATCATATACAACCTAACTCAACCTTAAAAGACATAAATAAAAGTCAAAATAGATATATTTTTTCTGTGAATACCGCACAAGAATATCCAACTGCCTGGAGCCAGTGAAACTATGGCATTTCCAATTTGGGTATGTTGTGAGGCTTAAGGTAGTGGAGAGGGGATGAGATGGGGGAGAAGAAGGAGGGGAAGTACCTAGCTATTCAGATCTGGTCACAACTAAAGACTAAACTAATACCATTTCAAGGAAAGTTTGAATTCTGAATGGTGGTCTTACACAAGGGTAATAATGGGAGTATCTGATACTCTGGAACGTGCTGAAATATACTATATGTTATTTTTAATTAGTAAATTGTAAAACTATACAAATTACTCAACATTTGCAAAAACGTGCGAACTGTGGATTGCTAGTCGAGACCGTATCCCTAGGCCATATTACTCTTTTATATTTATATTATTACCTAAGTTTCACGTTTTGAAAAATATCGCACGTATCTGTAATCTATATGACCTCAAGGTGATAATGCATAGTTTAAGTACCAAGTCATAAATCCACTATACCTGGGTAGATGGAATCGATACCGCACTCTCAAAGGAATGTATGTATTGTGATTCACGGAATTATCTTGCGGAAGAAATGATAAAACCATAATCGCTAAAACAACGCGATAAACAGTGATGAAATGCAGCCACGAAAAATTCTCTCTCGTGTAGGAAATTAGGAAATTAGAAAAATAATATGGTGTTAAGGTCCAGGAGGTCAAGTAAGAACGATCGATAAAACCCTACATCAATACAATATTCAACAATTCCGTCATCTACGTTCGGTTATCAATATTTACGAGCACGGTCTACAATTGTTCCGATCAGATACGCTGTCAATATACAAAATATTTTGAATAGTGTCGTTTGTTATTCTAAATAACTGGCTTATTAATGAACGAATGTGAACTAAAGAAGCCTTATGCGGATTTATTTAATTCATCTAAGACGAGTTCAATTTATTTAGTTCGATCTTGAGAAATGAAAGTGGTTCTTATATGACTAAAGACCTCATTAACTAAATAACTCCCGTTTAGTGTCAAAAAGTATTACAATTCTGTTTTTTGTATTACATTTCAAAATTGTCTATTTATTAATATTTTCATTTTTTACGTCGCAGTTTGAAGTTAATTAATTCAATGTAAATCAATAGACAGATTCGCCAGTGTTGTCAGCGTATATCGATTTCATATTTATTCCCTAACGATATCGGTTTTTCTGTCAACGGTGGAACCACATCTATATAAAATCGTCGGAAGGTAATATCGACCCGATATCGTAAAGTTATCAATTTTACGGTGCAAGAGCGCCAAGTCCGAACCGGGTATTATCGATGATATTGAAAAATCGCCGCCCTATGCAATCATATGTATTTTAAGTGGTACTTTATGGAAATCCTTAAGATCTCTGATTACCTAGCAGTTACGATTCTCGATAATCAACCAAGTTAGCGGGTTTGAAACCCATGCATCTTCTTCTTCCTTGCACTATCCCAACTCATTGCCTAGTTAGGCTATTGGGGTCGGCTCAGACTATAACTTGATAACTATCTCAGTAATATTTTGGAGCATTGAGTCATCCAGGAGTTCTGTAGTATTCCTCTGAATGACTAACGATGAAGCTCCATAGACATTGCCTGCTTCACTGTGTTGTCTGGTGGTCTCCGTCTTATGTGCCTATACCATCTCAACTGTCGTTCCTCCAGCTTACTGTTTATGCCAGTAACACCCAGGCTGCCACCAATGCGTGAACTTTTAATCCTATCTTTTAGTGATACTCCTGCCGACCATCTCAGCATTCATATTTCTGCTGTTTCATGTTGCCTAGAGTAGGAGTTGTACATAGTCCGGCATTCAGAGCCATACATATACAATATTCAATATTTAACTTATCACAATGATACTGCAGTTCTTTCAAAATATGAGAATTCGTTCCATACAAAATGTACGAGGAAAATAGTTTTATTTATAATTTTTTCTTTACGTGAATTTTTCCGATGTTTTAATAGCTATTCTGCTATTCGGGGCGGAGACAAATCCAACAAATCAAACATCATAAAAATCGATCCAGCTGTTCTTGAGTTATAAATGGTGTAACTAACCTGACTTGTTTTATATATTAAAAGATTATAGTGGCATTCCGAAGATAACACTACCTAGACGTCTTGATACACTGTCATTGATACAATAGGTACCTATAGCAAATATCTAGGATGTGTTATTTTACTTATTCGTGTATTAAATGATGAAATATAGGCAATTAATTGTCGCCCAAACCTCTAACGGTGTTGGACGCGAGTGAGCGCCGTAAGCGGTGACTAAATAAAATAACCCCTTCAAACCCAGACAAATTTTATAAATACATAAATTTACCGAAAATAATTTTTTTAACCTGTGAAAATGGAGGAAGCGGTTGATCCGCATGCCTTCATAACAAAGGCGAAACAAAACATAAGTGATTTACATACAATCATAGAAGAAAATAAACTTACCAAAGAAACCAAATCAAAAATGATGAAAGAAATAAATAACATCATGGAAATGATATCGCACATGGCAATAGAATTAGCTAAATTACAAGAAAAGTGTGATATTCAAGAAAAAAACCAAGCACAAAAATACCCATTTTCATACTCTTCTGCAGTAAAAAACTTAATACCACAAATGCCAGAAAAAAGATTTCCTATAATAATTAAAAGCTTAAAAGAAGAAGACACTGAAAAAATAAAAGAGAAAATACAAAAGATTAAAATATCGCAGTTGGGAATTCGAGTATGCGAAATTAAAAAGACAAAAAAAAACCTTATAATAACATGCCCAGAAAAAGAAGATGCAAAAAAATTAAAAGAAAAGATAAATGAAGTCGACAAAACCATAATAGCGGAGGTACTTCTGAAAACGGGTCCATGCGTAATATTCAAAGGTCTTGACAAAGATTATACCGAAAAAGAATTCTTAGAAGACATCATTGAACAAAACAACGACATCAAAATGATATGTGAAAAATACAAAGACAAAGAAATATTACAAGTTAAGGCCATCATTACAAACAAAAAAACTAACAGCAAAAACTTAATTCTACAAACAAATCCCGAAATGAGACGACATCTTATTAATAAAAAAAAAATCCATCTAGGATTCATGAGAATCTATGTAGATGACTGCAGTCCTCTTACCCAATGTTTCCACTGTCAAAGATTTGGACACACAGCACAAAAATGCTACAATAGAATGAATAAACCAACATGCAAGCACTGTTCAGAAGATCATCCCATCTCCGAATGTAAATCCCTGGAACTGCCACCCAAATGCGCTAACTGCAACTCGGCTAACAAGAAAAAAGAAACAAACTCCTTCAACAATAAAATGAATGAAGTAGACCACCGAACAAACAGCGAAACATGTAAGTTCCGATCTTACATGCTTAAATTAGCCAAAGAAAGAATAAACTACGACATTGAATAAAATTTTTATAAATAATTTTGCAAAATACAACTAGAAATGCATAAAATGGATAATTTCTTAAATAACGAACTAGAATTAAATATTAAAATTCAGGAATATGAATGTATATGTACTGATTCGTGTAACAAAATTATTTCTAAAAACATCAATGACATAATTATTATGCACATAAACATCCGTAGTATTCAAAAAAATTTTGATGAACTAATTCTAAAAATAAATAATTTAATTAAAAAACCGGACTTTATAGTGTTAACCGAAACATTTACAAACGCTGAGTCACCGCCTTATCACTTGCCCGAGTACAATTATATCTCTACCAAATTAGACATTAACAAAAATTCGGGAATAATAATATTTGCAAGCAATAAATTTAGTATTGTTAACATTATAGAACACCCAATACATTTGGTTAACTGCATTGAAGTACATTTCAGACTCGGCAAATCAACATATCATCTTATAGCTATCTATAGAACGCATAGCTCGAGTATTATTACGTTTATTAATGACCTCAAATACATACTATTAAAATTAAAAAATAAACTTTGCTTCGTAGTAGGTGATTTTAACTTGAACATCAATGAAAAAATAGAAAATAATAACAAAAATGAATACATCAATTGTATGACTGAACAAAATTTCATATCTTGCATAAATAAAAATACTAGAGAAATAAAAGAACATACTCCATCTTGTTTAGACCACATTTGGACAAACATAAACATTAAAGATCTACATAAACTAAAATCTATTGTTTGGAAAACTAACATAACGGATCATCATTCATGCTTACTTCTGTATAATAATAATATTAAACATAAAAAACATAATTTAATAACCAAAAAATCAATGATAGATATGACTATTCTCTCTGAAAAACTAAAAAAGGAGGATTGGAACAATGTTTTGAGCAGTGATGATACCGAAATATGTTCGACTTACTTTGAAAATATCCTGTCACAACACATTAAAAATTCGACAACTGAAAAAACACACATAAAATCCAAATTAAGATGTTTAAAGCCTTGGATTACCAAAGGACTTATAATATCTATCAGGAACAAAGAAAAACTTTACAAAACAACTTTTAAAAATCCCCATGATGAAAAAGCATATATTTTCTATAAAAAATATAAAAATAAATTAACATCTTATATTAAAAAAAGTAAAGAAGAGTTTTTTAAAAATAAAATATTATCTTCAGAAAATAACCATAAACAAATGTGGAAAACAGTAAATTTGGCCATAGACAATACAAAAAAAACACAAAACATTAAGTACATTGAACACGATAAAAAAATTATAGATGCCAATATGCAACCTAAACAATGTGCAAACATTTTTAATTCCTTCTTTGCAAATGTTGGAAAAAATCTTGCGAAAAATATTCATAAGCCTTCTAACCCGGAAAAACATAAAAATAAAAATTTACAGAAACGTAATATACTTTCAACATTCGAAACAACAACAGAATGTGAAATCTTAAAAATAATAGAAAATATGAAAGGAGGTTCGTCTCCCGGTTTTGATTCTATTACGGCACATATGTTAAAATCTATGAAAACTTACTTAATTAAACCCATCACTCATTTAATAAATTTAAGTTTACCAAAAGGGATATTTCCAATGAACTACAAAAACACAATAATCTCACCTATTTACAAATCTGGAGATCCACACCAAGTAACAAATTATCGCCCAATCTGTCTAATTTCTAATATAGGAAAGATCTTTGAAAAAATAGTAAAAAAACAGTTGGTAAATTTCCTAGATAGTAATAAAATAATACACAAAAACCAGTTTGGTTTTATAAAATCACTCAGCACACAAGATGCTATTGCTAACGTAACTTCATACATTTACGAAACAGTAGATAAAGGTAAAAAATGTGCGGGTATATTTATTGACCTCAGAAAGGCATTCGATAGCATATCTCATGAGATGCTATTAAAAAAATTAAATAATATTGGCATAAAAGACAACGCGATTAAATGGATCACCAACTACTTAAAAAACCGCCCTCAAGTGGTAAAAATCAATCATGTTAATAGCGATCAAGAGCTTTCAAGCTTTGGAATCCCCCAAGGTACAGTGCTTGGACCAATCCTATTTACTATATATGTAAACGATATTTTTTTTCAACCTTTACATGGTCAAATTACATCATACGCCGACGATACAGTATTAATAATAAGTGGAAAGACTTGGGAAAATGTAGAATTAAAGGCCATAGAAGACATTAACACGCTTAAGAATTTTTTTGACACTAATTTACTATCACTAAATAGTGAAATGACATTTGTAATTCCATTTGCAATACATTTAAACGATGCTCCCAAAAATTTTAACATTGTCATTCATGAAAATACTAAAATTCACAGCCAAAACTACTGCAAATCAAACTGTACAATATTAAAAACAACAAATAAAATAAAATATCTAGGAGTAATTATTGATAAAAATCTGAAATGGAAGGAACAAATATGTCAAGTAGTAAACAAAATTAGAAAATTAATATACATATTTTTAAGAATTAGAAATTTTTTGTCGATAAAAAATCTATATTTAATCTACTATGCCTTAGTTCAATCCACTTTACAATACGCTATCATTAGTTGGGGATCCGCATATAAATGTAACCTTGTTCCAATAGAAATTGTACAAAGAACAATTATTAAAATTATATTAAAAAAATCCTTGGACTACCCAACAGAACGCCTATTTGATGAATTCCAAGTACCTACATTTAAAGATTTATATATTAAAAATTCATTAATTCAAATTATAAAAGAAAAAGATAAATACCAATTTCTAAACGAAAACAGAACGCGACTTAAACATGTTTTTATATGCCCAAAACTAAATACGTCTTTTGCACAACATCATTACACTTACCAGGGAAGAACTTTTTTCAATCGTCTACCAGAAGAAATCAGAAGCATTAATGATAAAACCCAAATACTGCTCTCTGTCAAGAGACATTTTAAAAATATTCTAAAGAAAAAAACTAATGCCACTTAATTATCCTTACAAATATCCTTAGTTTTCCATAATATTATTTCTTTTATTTAAATGTATACAAATATCCTTAGTTTTCCATAATATTCTTTCTTTTCTTTAAAAATATACTATTATATACTATTACAAGACACATATATTTATGTAAATGAATTATTTAAGTACTAAGTAATAACCACATTTATGTACACTCCTTTTCCATACACAAGCAAATGCTTTAAATGGAAAAGTAGTAAAAAACCTAAGATGTAAAATTATCACTTAGCAACATGTAAAACATAATATGAATGAAAATAAAAAATAATTACAAAAAAAAAAAAAAAAAAAAAAAATTAAAGAATTCATTTTTTCTTGATTTTAGAGGTAACTTTGCCACTTTGTTATGTGTTAATCGTGATTATTACAAAATAAACTTACTCTACTTACTGTGATGATATAATGAAAAATAAAACATTGTAAAAAAGGTGTTCGGTTGGTTACAAATTTTAATTTATATACGACAAATATGTGTCCCAACTTAAGTTGATAGTTTGTTATTTAAATTTACGCTCTTCAAAATTTGGTTTTTAAAATCTTTTTTTAATTTAAAAATTTTATATTTCATCATATTCATGCAGTATATGAGTAGATCATAACAATTTTTTAAATAATTATCAGTAACTCGAAAAATAATTGCCAAAGTTTACTCCAAAATCCGGTGCACCGGGGATCAATATTGCTAGCTCCTTAGAGCAGGCTGCAGTAAAATACCAATAGAATAGACTCAGCATGCCTACATTGCGCCTGTGCGTTAGATATAGCAATCGTTCTGTTGATAATGGATTGTCAATCAGACGGACGGCACTCCTTTGCGTCAATCAAGTAGGTTTATTTATTTAAACGCCATAAAATGTTTTTTACATTAAAGTGTTACATAAGTGTTATAAATTATTTTGGGGATCCAGCCCAGAGGTGGCTTCAAAATTCAATTGTTGGGCGTTCTTTAGACTTGTACACGATTAGCAGCGGGTCACTCACTATTGAAGAATCTGGTATCCCTGTACAAGACGCACAGTATCTTGGAAGTCAGATTTATTAGGCTTCTATGGAGCGCCGATACTTGGGCCCGGCCGGTCTGATATACTTACCCCACACATTTCAATGGAGTCCTTATTTGGGAGGGTGCTGCCATCACATTGCACTAAACAATCATTGATCTCCTCCTTTGCCGAAATTGCGCTTGAGTTTTTGAGACGATGAAACTGACCAGCCGAGCTATTCTATATCTTTTGTGGAATCTTTTTAGTGAAATCTCGTCAGATTTGTGTGATTTTCTCTGGCTGGTATCAGGTCCCAGCTTCACCGATTTTTGACAGCTCAGTTTGAATCACAGTTGAAATCTCAACAGCAGTTCGGACATCACAAGTTGAAGGGGGCATGTCAAAAAAGATAACCCTCGTGGACGGTGATGTCGTCAGCGTAGCAGTGAATTCGTGCACATTCAACGATATCGTTGATACGCAACAAAAACAGCGTCGGAGACTGCACAAATCCTTGTGGATTTGGTACAGAGAGGAAGATGAGCCGTCAGCCCCGGTTTGAATTATTCCTTCCCTGAGAAAGTCCATTATAATAACAAATTAAGTAAATATAATAACAAATTAAACATATATTTCTAATGAGTACCCATCAGTTAATACACGTGTACTACTCAAGCCTCCATTGAGGGCAAGGACCAATTTATTAGTCTGTTAAACCTTATAAGACTTTTAGTATGATCTCCTTTATGTAAACCAGTGATGTAGTTAGTAGGGATGTAATATTTTGCCTATGTGATTGATGGTTCACTTCGACTTTCCCCGCAAACCTTCATTATACGTAATAAACGGTCATTAGAAATGCATTTTACCAAAAATTCACTCGTAGTTTCTACGTAGCAAAATATAATGGTTATCTCCGTCACCGGCAGCATAGACTGTTTTATCTCCCGGTTTGCAGAACTAACTTGCCAATGGCGAGAGCTGTCTTTTTGTTAAATGGAATCACTTCGAATATCGTTATGTTTAACATCAATGAAGCACAATTCAGACGACAAGTTTTGTTGCTGTTAGTATGATTGTGCTTCATTGATGTATAAATTGTTTAAATCTGTTTGAATCGTAATTTTTTATCTCTTTTAAAACGCTTTGAAATTTTATTTTTGTAATGTTTAAAAAATGACTTAATAGAATTTAATAATCCTTTTGCTTAACACAAGTTAGTAGGCTAGTATTCGAGGTTTTAGCACAGAACTTCGGCTTTGTAGTATTATGGGTTTAGCATTTTTTTTTTTAGTTTCTAGATTATAAGATTGCTTAAATAAGGATATCAATAAAACAATGCAATGTTTGAGTACATTTATTGCAACTGTATGGATACACGTCACATGTACGAGTTTTTTTATTAGGCTCTAAAGACATATCTTAAGATATCGGCGATTAACAGGTCGTACAATTGTGAGGGATTAGTGCATTTATTACTCACATTAAATAAATAATTATTTTTTACTGACTTTTATAGCCCAAGCCAATTTCATATGCCAATTTCAAAATCGCATTTTTATTATTATCAATGTCTACAAAGTATTTTCCAAAAGCGTAATGACATATTTTTTCGACGTACAACTAAATGATTTTAATTCACAAATTGGAAAGATGCTTATTTATCATTCATATTTATTTAAATCTTTCTGTTGTTACACTTTTCACAGGACAACATCAAACATTAGTCACGACATTAAATAATCTTTTGAATTATGATCATGCATAAAAAACTACAAAATACTACAAGAACACATTGGCAACGTTGCCATAATATAGATAATATTCGAGACCTATAAGTTATCCATAAATCAAAAATTATTATTCATTAAACCCAAAAAGTTATACACAGTTTAAAGTCAAACTTTTCCCGTAATCCTCCCTTACAAAAACAAGTTAAGTGAAACCTAAATCGGTGAATAAAACAATCATTTGGGTCAGGTTTATATAACCTTGGTTACTACGGACATATCACAAAACATAATAAAATAATTAATCATGCAATTCACCCTAAAATAATTATTCTTAATAAATATTCGATGCGCGTTTTATTCCTGAAAAGTCGTCGCCAGCGAAAATATTATTAGGAAAATACCACTTGAAAGATAATTTACTTTCATAATATTGACAAAAACAAGATTATTTGGTAGCATGTTTTCAACACGACGCGACGCGACGTGGAAATAAGAGTTACTTTTGAGCCTCGTTTATCTTCAAATTCTCGGTATTGTAGTTGTTTTATACTCGTACTTCAATTTTATATTGCGCCTTGCACAATGATATATTCAATTAAAACATTCGGTATTTCAGACTTTGAAACTAAAGCAATTCAATACAAACGATTTCGAGGAAATCCGTAAATATTTATTAGTTTGTGCGGGCACCTACGAACGAACTAATACAAACATAAACTTCTAAAGAAAATTATTTGATAACCTTATCGTGAAAATCTTGCTTTATTTGAAAATTAATCTTTTCTCTTTAGTTCTCAGAATCTAATAACACCTTCGATCATTGGTCGATGAATAACACTTAATTTTAAGGTGATTATTTTTGTTTATGATTTTTGAAAAAAAGTATTTTATCCATAAGTACCTACCAAATATACTTTTAGTGAATATTCGAAAATTTTATGTTTGTACAAAAGAGGCTTTACTGTATTAGCTCTCAAACTACGTAAAAATGTGAAAATATTCATACAATATACAAAATATTGCTAAAGTTTCAAAAACATAGGTAATAATATGAAAGGTCATAGCAACAAAAGATTAGCATAATCTTTAGTAGATAGTTTGGTTAGAAAACCAGGTGATGTTTAACCTCTTACTTCTTGGAAAAATAATTCAGTATTTTTTCATTTACTTATGCAATAAGTAATATCAGTAAGTGCTTAACTATTGCTCAGAATACAGAGAAACATTTTTTTATTAGTTACAAACGATATCTTGTTTTCTAAAGCTATTAATTATCTGAAGTTTTATATCGTCTGGAAGACGACATCGCTCCGACTGACATCAACAGACAACAAAAAAACAAATAAATTGGTTAAAAGGAAGTAAAAAAAATATTTATTTAAATTGAATTTCACGCCCGGATGGGCTTTTACATGTTATTTTTTTTATTTATTACAAAGAACATCTAATAGGCACAACAAAATCAAAAACAACATCTAAAACAAAAACAAAGTTAAAAAAGAAATAAAATCGAAACTAAATATTCCACCATGCAAGATGGAAAAATATAATACTAGGAAAATTACAATACATTGTTAAGATAAGTCGAAGCAGAGCTTCGTACAAGTAGTTTGTTTATTTAAATTAAATTAAATTTGATGTTCTTTTTTCCGATATAAATTGGGTAATGATTTATTTATATTGTTTGTTTTAAACATATCAACAACATCTTTGTAGTCATTACCAAAATTTAGTATACGGCTTACGGGGGTATACAATTATGAAAAATACTTATAATGAATATTCTAGAGCTTCATTGTCGATTGATCATGAAACTTTAGCAGAGAGTGTTGAGATTAAAAAATACTGATGCATAAACATTAATGTTTATGGAATAGTAGATTAAACGCATTTGATATGAAAACGAATAGTAATTATAGTTTTTAAATTTCGCCAAAAAATATTAAAAAACTAAATATTTCTTGCAATGGAACTCTAATAAAAACCATTAAAAAGTTTTACTTGTTTTTGTTGTTGCAAAGGTTTTCAAAAAGTAGATTATATGAAAATTAAAAATCGAGGGCAGTTAATGCGTGGTAAAAGTGAAACCTTCACCCACACAATCTCACCCAATAGGAGCCTTGAAAAGTGAGCTCAATAAAGCGGTCAATGCAGTAAGGTTTCATTCTATCTCATTCTTAAATGTTTGTTTGTCTCTTTTTAGTGTCTTTCCCGTTTCATCGAGTGTCAAATTACGACGGTGCTAAAAATGTTTCACTTAAAAAAATTCCACTATATACTACAACAACTTACAATTTTTTTTAGTAATATTTCTTTCAATTGGTTTTAAAAATAATAATAGCAAGTAGATATATCGTGTAAGTGTACTTTTTGGTATAGCTAGGTTTTTCCGGCACCATCAAACATATTTGGAGATAAAGCCTTTATGATTAGGTACACCCCCTGAAATAAAATGGACAACAATAATATTTATTAAAAAAACATTTTTTATGCAGAGGTGCAGCCGCGTTATCTAAAGAGCTTTAAAACTGATGTCACATTATTTGCAATCGTGGCTAGTGTTTTATCAGAAAAACGAGAGATTAGTCGAAGAATTACATGCCTTATTAATGACAACATTTTCCCATCATTAGGTAAGATAAAGAGGTGACTAAGTTTAGTGTTATTTATCGATAACAAATCAAACATGACGCGTTTCGAGATGTATTGCACACCTGTACAAGTATGTACCTAAAGTAAAATTATGGAATTATTGTTATCCTGTGAATTTAAAGCACTTAACCTACAAATATCTAAAAAGGTTATAAGTATTTAATGCCAACATGTTTTACTGCAAGTTTATTGACAAAAGGGTGAATATTGTAATATATTAGCTGGATTACCCGGCTTCGCTCAGGATAACATGCGAGAGTGTTCTGGAATGTTCCACAATTATATTCACGATTCCCTATTCCCGAACATTCCACGACATACTATGCCACTCCTTCCAGAAAATTCTAGATCTCTATGGAACCTTCTAGAACTTTCCGGAAAACTGTTCTAGAAATTTCAAGAAGGCAAAACTTTTAGCTCTTATTTTTTCAAAAGCACGCCCTTTAGGTAAAAACGGGAACCGTTATTCTGGAGGGGGGATAGAGATCTACCATACCATACAACTCATTTGATCATACCGGGACTCTTTCTGAGGTTTTAGGACCCGCACGTTTTTTTGGACATATATATTGATTTTGAATTATGACGAAAACTTTAAATTTTTTTACTCGTTTTATTCATTTCATGCTTTGAAAAAAAACTGAAGCAAATAAATATTTTCTTTGCTTAAAAAAATGATTTTTTCCATTTCACTGAAACTTTCTTTTTTAAAGTCGATCTTTAAGTTTTAAACGTGCTGTATGCAAGCAATGCATCTATGTGAGTACTTATAGTGTGTTTAACACAACACTTGTAGCAAAACCTAAATTATACTGCTCATAATCAAAACTTTATTTCAAAGAAAGCCGCTCTTACAGTTTACAGTATCTGCGTTTGACATAATTAACATATATACATATGTAGATTATTTGTGAAATATCATCGACTTTATTCATCGACTATCATTGCAAGAAATGTTGAATTGGTTTTTTAAGACTATAAGATGAAGCCATACTAAATAATGCTACTAATTATTTTGAAAATTTGACCGCTTAGAAGTATTATAGATATACTGCGTGTAGAACATACCTAGTCCCTTAAAAATATCGGTCATTTTTTTAATAAGTCGTTTAATAAACTTAGAAAAAAATAAAGTATTAGGTCTATAAAAAACATTTTCAATTGCGAACTCTCCTTTTTATAAACACTTTTTCGGATATGGTTTTATTGCATAATGTGGCAAATTCAGTTTCTTATATAATTATCGCAAAAAAAATGATATTTACTCCCGAACCTCACAAAATAAAATATAATATGCATTTTCGCGTTGGTATTTTTGACATCACGGCGACAATACGGCAGTCGACGAATTTGTTATATCAAAGTGAACCTTATACCGTCCACCGAAGAATTTCCAAAAGCTTTTTCTCAAGTATTTTTAAACTCCTCCCATAAAAGGGCGTGAATTCCGATTTCGATTTTTTCCTGTAGGTACTAGTGGATCGCCTTAAATTAATATTTTTCGAACAATTTTTTTTTTATAAATTACAATAAATAACTTAGATGCAATTGCAAATCATCTTGAAATTGTATCATAAGTTTAAGGTGAAGGCAAATCATAAGATATAATTACAACGAAATATATATTCTAAAACACAGATTACTACGTTACATAAATGTTATAATATTATTTTTTAGTTCTAGTAGTTCTTTGAACACTAAACCTCGCGTTCAAAAAAGGACTATTCAAATTTTGTCTTATTTAACAATAAAGAAGAAAATTTCCTCTGAAATCATAAGATTTGTAAGTATGTAATACCAATCTATTTATGTATAAACAACGTATTTTGTATAACTTTTTTAAATGTTTAAATGAGGAATTATACAATCAGGCCAATGAAAAGTCACCATCTCAATGACAATTTGTTCTTCAAACATTCTTCAAACAGGTACCATAATATTGAAAAAAATAAGAATAAGTATAAGAAAGGCCATACTATAATCAGACGTTATCACACTTGAAAAAATAATATTTATAGAAATATTTTCAAAGTTAGCCATCTAGTCAAAGTTCAAACTAAAGCTTGCTTAAATAATAAAGTGGTTGCAGCAGATTTTCGAAAACGGAACCGGCCAATACAAACAAATGTACAGTTAAATGAAATGCCGAAAGGTCGGGTTGATGCAGGACATGCTACGTTCAGTCAAAAAATGTTGAATCCCAGTGTATGACGAATATTATTTGCAGGTTAGTCAAACTTTTTTAGATATCAAATAAATATATTTATTTTAAGCAGACGGTCTTTAAAAAATCTGTTCTGATTAATTGAAAGCAATTAAACTTAATAACTTCGTCACCGCACCCCACACAGTGCACGTGGCCAATTCCAAATTATGCAAGTTACTAAATGCTTCCTCAGGAAAGGCCTGAGTGCATTATTATAGGTTCATTTAATTCCATACACTTTATTTTCTACAAAATTCAACAAGTCTTTATTAATTGAGTTGCTTGATTAACACTTGGAGTAAAGTGCAGCCTACCAAACACTTATTTTTTTTAGTTACATATTGCTAAAAATGATTAAGCCACAAACATTGGTATCTATTATTCTTTTTCTAAATTTATGGAAAGCAAGCACGCGTTAAGATTAAACAAAATTAGTGTAACGTGTAGAGCGATGTCTAAGTATAATGATAAATGATTTTTATAATCTTAATTTTACTCCACTGCAGATTTACTCCCATTGTACAAAGATTTTAATAAAAGTTAGCTAAAATTCTGCGTGCAGATAGAGTAAAACGGAAGATCGTTGATCGTAATTATATTCCAATGCGAAAATTATAAAAAAAAACAAATGTAAATCAGTCTTCAATCATAACGGATCAAAAGAGACAAACCATAGATAACAGAAACAAGGTAGATGGTTGATGAATCATTATTAGTATCAAACCACGGAAACAAAAGCGTCGCCACCATCGATCACCCATACTAACTGCAGATCGCATCGCGCGCCTAGCCTTTGATTATTTCTATACAACAAACGCATGAATTTCATTGGCTCCACCGCATAGATAGTTTGTGCAGTTTAGACATAGCTCGGCGACAGTTCCATGTCATATTTCTATATACAAACTATACGCATAACTTTCATTAGCATCGTTCAGACTCCGAGAGGCGTGCGACGAATGCGCTAGACAAGTGTATCAAGCAATGGTTGGACATTGACCGAACTTCCCGAATATGTTACGAGTATAGTCATAATTGATTTCATATTTCACTTGATTTTGCCCTTATGTCTGCTAAAAAAATTACTCGTTAATTGGGAACTGTCTCGAACGTCAGGAGCGCAGTGTATGCAGGAGACAATAATTGGCTCCGCGCTGCGCCACTTTGAAAGTCCGTGCAATTTTGTCGTGGCTCGTCACGATCCCATAACATCCTTTGTTTATATTATCTATGAGACAAACTGTACACTTAATTCCAACTTATTGTTTAAAGTCTTATTAGCTTATCGATAAAACTCGGTAGGTTTGCTGTTTGTTCAGCGGGTCAGGCTCACGGCGAGTAGCAGAGCGGCGGCGGCGAGCGGCGCAGCGAGCGATGCGGCGAGCGGTGCGGCGTGGTTGCACGCGTCCCGGTCGCACGTGTCGCAGTGCTCCACGTATGAGCCGGGCACGTTGTTGGCCTGCTCCTGCAGCATGCGGCACATGGCACGCGAGTCTCCGTTCCAGCTCGCGGTTGACTGGCAGCCGCGCACTACCACGTGCTCGTCGCCGACTGGAACAAATACACATTTTTTTATTAAATATTGGCATTCAAAGAATATGAATTAAAGAAAGAAAAAAAATATTAAATTGCGAGCGCAAGTCAAACTCAGAACCTTTCCACTGCCCGAATTGTGCTACCCTTGAATCCCATCTACTCCACTCCCCCAACCCTCTCCTACCTAAGGACAACAAATTTATAGTAAAAAAAAAAAATTATCATAATTTTTATAATTTATAATTGCTTTTTTTTTAAATTGGTGTTATCGTCTCAGATATTGTTTATTTATTCCGTCACTCCTGGACACAGCGACATCGACAGTCAGACTTCTACACACCCTTCATACCTTTTTCCTCCTCAGAAATTCGTATCAGTCCTTTTCCTTAAAAAATACCCTCCGCATATCATCTCCAATCATGACACATGCCCTGGGGGAAAATATTAAAACCATGTACTCCGAAAATTATACGTACTTACGAAAATTATTAAAAAAACACATTATTGTACTGTTATTTTACATGTCATACGAAAGAAAAAAAAATTCACACTGTTTTTTTAAATGACATTTAATTTGTCGAGATATTATTGCTCTATTTTAAATAAAGTATAAATATAAAGTCGCTTACGCCTATTAATAATTACAATCGGTTTTTAATGTTAGCGCGCTCCCTCTAACGTTAGTATTTACTTATCTCCATCTCAAATCATCTTCAGTAATCTTTTTATTTTTCTTTCGGAGCCTTCATTAATCATTCTTCGGATATATCTACTTGGAATTAAGTAGGTATGGAGAGTGATTTTAATCTTCATGTTCATAGTTTCTCCAAGTAGGAAATGATTTACATATATCAATTTACACTCGTTTATCATTGCATTTTATTTATCTTTGTCATTATTTCACAGTACATTTTGATATTAAATTATTTAGTGCTATAATCATTTAAAAACAATTAATACCAAATTTGAAGCATAACATCTAGATTCTAGATCAGTTATTCTTAACTGGGGCGCCAGCGTAACCCTGGAGGCGTTTTGGATGTTTGGGGAGGCGTTTTAAAATAGCATTTATATAGCATTTAGAGGGCCCTGCAAAAGTTCGAGTGGGCATTGTGTTAATATAGAAAAAAGCTCATTCACGAGCTGTTCACACTGATAGATTCTCAACCTTTTTTTGCCTACCGCCCACTTTTAGAATCTGAAATAGCTATTGTCACGATTATATATGCCAAAATGAGGGGGGGGGGGGGGGGGCGGTGATAATTTTGCTATTCTTTCAATACGGTTAACATTAACATTTTTTTATGAATATTTTTGTGGCTATCTTTTTACCAGCAGACACCTACATACCTACAATATAACCACAAAGCACGTCACAGATACATTCCGCACCTTTATGTGTGCATTTTTCAATGGAAAAAATGTTTGCGAATTAATAAGATATCATAATTACTTATTATTGTATTCAACTACGTTGTATAGATAAAGAATCGTAATCTTATATGAGTGAACATAAACATTATTAAAATAATTTTTTTCTTATTCAAAAATATAACATCCAATAAGACGTGTTTTTTTTCTCGTTTTTCACAGCAAAATATTTAGCATTCAGTTCCAAATTAGTTAAAATATTTAGCATTTAGTTAAAATTTTTAGCATTTAGTTGAAATATTTACGATATTTCACAAAATTGTTGCATGAACCACGAAACACAAAACGTTTTAAGAAAAAAAGGGGATAATATCAGGCATTACACACCTACCCTGATGTTGGACACTGTAATGCTGTCCGAAACTTTGGCTAAAGAAGGAGCTAGCGGAACACGGCAAAATGCCACAAAAATAAATCACGAGTAAGAAAATAAATGTTTGTATTTTAAAACATTTTTGTCTGTAGTAAAAAAAAATAATCCACCAAACTCGATAAGATTAATAAAAAGTTTTATGAATAAAATGATATTGCAACATGGCTTCCATTTAGAGAATTATACTAATCCATTAACCTTTAGCTACTGACGTGTTATACTTTTGGATATTATATAATAATTTTTGGAAAAATTCACTTGAAATCAGAAATCAGTCTGTATTATCTATAAAACTAAATAAAAACAATGAACCCACTTTTATTATAATATTTTAATAGTGTCTCAAATAAACTATATATAAGCAAACTTAAGTAAAGTTGTTTATTTTTATACAGTAAAAATCAACTTTAAAAAAGTTACGTAAGTACTGACGATGGGTCAGAGAAAATGTTTTTAAAAATGAATTTACTTACAGAAATTTAACTTAAAAAAATAATAATATAAAATTTATGGCTCTGGCGTCACTAAATTCGAAGCTACTGGAAGCGGCGTACGCGTCGCGCGCGGGGAAAGGGAGTATTTCGATATTATTATTGTTGCTATGACGGAGCGGCCCCCACGTCAGCAGTTGTAGGTTAATACTTTAGAGAATTATACTAATTATGTGTTTAGTTGTGTTTAGCAAGGGTCCAGAGTTCACTCAGATAATACAAAAGAAAAAATTTCATTGAGCTAAGTTTTATTGGTTAACGTGCCATATAATGTATATTATCTATATCTATTATCTAGTATATACTATTATCATAGATTTCATTTACGATATAACAAAATTACCTACTCCTAATTCTATGGATTGCGTAAACGCACGTACACATTTTTTACATTTGCCAACTCTATTGTGATACACAGCTGGCAAGTGAATATGTTAAGAGGGTATAACCAAAGAAAGCATAAATATGTCATTATTAAATCAGATTTCAGACGTATTGACTCCTTTCCATAAAAAAATATGAATTGATTTCAAAAGATTGTTCTTTTATATGTATAGTAAACGTATGTTTTAAATTTTGAGAAAAAAAAATATTTTTAGTATAATAAGGTTATAATACCATAGGTCGTTGGCAGATTTGTTAAATTTTCAAAAAAGATTTTGTATTATAAAACACCCATTTCAAATCATATAATCATGCAGTAAAATAAATCAATACATTATCTAGGAACGCATGTTACAGAATTATAATTTTAGTTTAAATAAAATAATTATAAAATATACACGTATGTGTTTCTTGACGAAAATTGTTCCGTTTGTGTATTTATGTGCGCACTTACAAACTAATATATTTTAGATTTTTTTACATTCTTATTTTGCTTAGACATTATTGAAAAATAATAAATCCTTATGATAATTTTAATCGTTTTATCATCACGCCTTTCAGCATTTTTGGATGAAGGTATACATTAAAGCAAATTTTGAATGATATAAAATCGATATTGAGTTATAATTTTAAAAAGCTGGTGAGGAGAATAATTAATCTTTCTCATTGGAACCGCACTGTACGATCGTAAGAACATCTTTCGACGAAATGTGGATTTTCGGCCGTTGGCTGGTTAAACACCCTTCATGATGCGGCAATGATACACGAGTTAGGTACCAATATGTACGGAATCGACATATTTGTGGGTATTGTTTAAAAATAGATTTTTTGTTTATTGACGGAATTGTGTAGTATCTACGTACATTTCTTACACATGCTATGTAGATATTTTATTGTTATTTAATATGTGTATGTTTTTACAAAAGAACACATTTTTTTACAGTGTTGCAAATGAATATAAAAATAGCCTAGATATAGATATTATGTAAAAATCCACAAACCGGGGGTACCGCAATGGATCATTAAATAATAATCCACATTATTATTGATAAGATTATTCATTTTAGACACCTATAAATATGAGATAAATTATATCATTTTATTGTTCAAGAAGCCAAAAATATCAAACCACATAATTATTGCGTCGTACCAAAATAAATTGTTGCGCAATAAGAACACATCAAGGGTCTGTTACTACGGATTGTAATCTGGGTGAGTTTTGTAGTTATGATTCATATTGATGAAATATTGCACACTGGACCTTCAACAAGAGGACGGTGACCATCCTCACAAGAATTGGAATAATCACCTCTATCCTCTTTTCCCATCCCTTGATGAAAATATGCAAAATTGACGTTCAGAATTAAAGGTAAATTACGATCTACGTCTGATTTCGAAAAACTCTGTGTAAGCCCGGGCAACACCGGAGCCTTCAAGTAGCATTTCAATTTTTTTTTAAATTTACTGTAGGTTAAGGTCGGTCATTTAAAAAAATGAAATTTTTTAATGCTAAGAGCAATAAAAGGGTGCCAAATGGGTTCAAAACACGTGTTTCAAATTTTTCAAAATTCTGATACGATCTTCTTCCTCCGGATTCACTTCAAAACTTTGAAAATTTTCATTTTTAGCAATTATTTCTAGTGTGTATAAAAGTTACTATGAATCCTTTAAACCATATTTTTTTGTAATCTTTCATAGCAAATATAATATGTATAGTATGTATATACAAAATGTTCTAAGATTGAGTTTCGCAAAATGATGCCGAAATTTGAGAGTAAGAAGGATTGTGCTGGTATTTGAATATTTTGACCTTGAGATAATTTGAATTATATTCGTATATTTTTTTAATGAATAAATCAAAATATTCCCTCTATTTCGTGTTTTATTGAAAAATTGTTAAATTTGAATGGTTTATCTAACTTTTTAAAGCATTTAACAAGGGTGGATTTTTCTCTATTATTTGAAATTTCAGTCAATTCAGAGGAAGAAGATGATATCCAAATATTATTAAAAAATTATGCGATTTTACATCTTCAGTTAACACCATTTTATCACTATTAGACAAATCGAAACAAGAGTTTTTCCCATATAGTCGTGACCTACCTTACTGTAGGTAGTGATTCACAGCAGTAATTTATTTGTATATATGTTAATGTCATCAGCAAAGATCAATACATTGACATTGTCGATGCAATTGATTATTTTGTTAATGAAACCAGGGAATAAAACCAGGCCAAGGCCTTCAGTCGCAGGAAAGATAGGCAAGATAAGAAAGGTTTTAAAACTAACACACCCTTGACATTTTTCAACAATTTAATTGAAGATATGTATAGAGATATGTAGAATATGTTATAGCATAACGTGTGTTATTTGTTCAGTCCTTTAGCTTTCTACATGGAATTTGTAAGACTGCCTTCTCTTGTGAGACCTTCTTTGTGAGACTGAATTCCTCACACACCATAATAAAATCTTATAAATACTTGGCGGCCTCCCTGGTCGAGAGGTATGGTTCTTGACTTGCAATCTGAAGGTCGTGGGATTATTTAATTAATTTGTGTTTTTTCACAATTAATTCATTTAAAATAATATATAGTATATTTGCGTTCCAGAGTGGGAGATACTCTCAACTGTTTCTGGGGTGGCCCACTGGATGTCTAACCTCTGGAATCGCACTCGGTGTTTTCCTAGGAATTCGGTCACCAGATATTCTTAATACGTGCCCAAACTACCTTAGCTGCGATTTTCCTATGAAGAATAACAGTGGTTCAATGTTTAGATCGTCTCGGATCGTCGAGTTCGTTATTTGATCCTATTTCGTAGCTCCTGCCACTCCTCTCAAGGAATCTGGTGTAAGACCACCATTTAAAATTGAAATGGCTTTAACCGTGTTTGGTACCCAGATCTGAATAGACAGGTACTTCTCCACTTTCCCAGCTCTTTCTCCTCCCTAATACCTTCAGCCT
Organism: Limnephilus lunatus; assembly: GCA_917563855.2. Classification (NCBI taxonomy): domain Eukaryota; kingdom Metazoa; phylum Arthropoda; class Insecta; order Trichoptera; family Limnephilidae; genus Limnephilus; species Limnephilus lunatus. Next base: position 61,690,012 of record OU830597.1, on the reverse strand, counting down.
CACAACATATCGGGGATGCCCAAGTCTCACTGGCTCAAGACGGGAGCAGCTGGGACTCTTCTGAGGTATTCTCACAAAAAAAACTGTTATTAACTCTTTATCTAAACAATCTTGAGATCTTGGTTTTTCCACAGCTTTCCAGCCTTTATAGGCTGCACACTAATGCTAGTTCAATAATATCCATAGTCTTTGAAGGAGGACATCCATCATAATTTCCTCAAATGCACATTGCAAAGCCGGATGTATCATTACAAAATTAATTGGAATAAAATATGGAAGATGAAATATTGAGATAGACTATTGCAACCAAAATCAGGCAGGAACATTGAGTAATATGACGGAAGTAGGATTGAGAAAGGAAAGCTCGGAGAAATTGGCTAGTCATGTCTTGCCACGTGAAATAAAATTATTGATTATTCAAAAGTTAGAAAACGTATTATAAACAACGCATCGTGGTAAGAAGAATGCAATCTTTTATAGCGTATTAAATATCATGTCGAGGGCGCTGAGCTAAAATACAATATTAAAAATATTTTTTTAAATACTGCTTGAAAGCACAGAAAAAAAAAATTTCAAAATTAAATAAAATATAAGTGTTGATTTGATTTTATTACGGTGCTCCAGATTTTATGTTCGGGTTGAATCTTTCCCAAATGAAAGACTAAACCCTTCCACACACTTTTCCACAAATGAATATCTAGTAAATTAACGCAATGTAAGTGCACTATATAAGTATAATAAATACAAAACAATACAAGAACAATACGTCAATCTACCAGAAACATAATGGGAAAATATTTCACCGACTCCAGATATTTTCATATCAAAGGGTTCGGCTCTGATGAAATCCTAACTGGTCCGATAAATCCTACTGATCCCTCAATATAAATATTTAAAAAATCTTTCGTAATCCTACATGTATTTAAAATGACCGACTTTTGCATTTTTATGTACAAATTTTTTGACAAATCTAATACGCCTAAATTTTGAATGAGAGAGCTAGGTATAATGCCACTAGCCGAAATAACAAAGGGTAATATTTTTATAGTCTGAGAATGCCAAATTCTTTTAATTTCATTTCCTAATTCTGTATATTTTCTTATTTTTTCAGAAACAGTTTTCTGAATATTACAAGAATTTGGAATAGCGACATCAATGATATAAGTTATTTTCTTAATTTTGTCATGTAAAACTATATCGGGTCTATTATGACTAATTGTTCTGTCTGTTAGAATAGTTTTATTATAATAAATTTTATAAAATTCATTTTCTAAAAATGAATTTGGTTCATATTCATAATATGGTACATTACGGCAGTCAATCAAGTTATGTTTAATTACCAAACTTTGGTGAATTATTTTTAAAACAAATATTAATTAAATAAATAATAATAATATTAATAAAAATTAATTTGTCAAAAAATTTGTACATAAAAATGCAAAAGTCGGTCATTTTAAATACATGTACGATTACGAAAGATTTTTTAAATATTTATATTGAGGGATCAGTAGGATTTATCGGACCAGTTAGGATTTCATCAGAGCCGAACCCTCTGATATGAAAATATCTGGAGTCGGTGAAATATTTTCCCATTATGTTTCTGGTAGATTGACGTATTGTTCTTGTATTGTTTTATTCTTATATAGTGCACTTACATTGCGTTAATTTACTAGATATTCATTTGTGGAAAAGTGTGTGGAAGGGTTTAGTCTTTCATTTGGGAAAGATTCAACCCGGACATAAAATCTGGAGCACCGTAAAATTTAATGAATATTATTATTTAAATGAAATTAAAATTCAATTATTTTGTTATTAATTAATTTTGTTAATAATTAATGTTATTAATACGTGACAGCTGTTTCGCCTTCCGAAAACAATGCCAATTGGCGAAACAGCAGATGCTGCCAAGCGTCACAAAATCAAATAATAGCAGAATTTAAAAAAACAATGTTTTCAAAAATTCATATTTGTCTTTATCGTAGGATTGGGCAATAAAAAAAATACGTCACGTCGATAATTGATTTTGATTTACTTGTGTCTTAGACACTGTCTAATGCTTTTAAATAATTAAATTTTGCTTACATGTTCGTAGTTTATAAATTATCGTGAATATAGTTATTGTTTTAGAGATTCGCAACGTTGGCGAATTATAAATTGCTACATTGATAACGATAATAAATGTTATCTGCTAGAATAATCGATAATCCGTTTACTGTTGATAAGCAAGAAGATTATGAAAATTTTATTGACCCGTATCAGTGAAATATTTTCCATTCACACATTCCTGGGCCGCTTAAAACAGTCTAGATCTAGTAAGATACCATAATATTATATTTTGTAAAATTCCGCCTATGATTTAATGTACTGTACACCTCAGAATCATTGCACTTCAACACCCCGTTTTAAAAATCATTAAAAGTTATGACAAAAATTAAAAATAGCCCATAACCTAACGTAACCTATTTAACCTATTTTTTTCATAATTTTTATTGACTTTTCAAAGTGGGTGTTGAAGTTGCATGATTCGGAGTTGTCTAGTCACCATTTATTGCATTTTGGATTCATTACGGACCAGGTAATTTTCTGAGAAATTTACATTTATTTTTCATAAATTATTTATTTTATTTTTTAATTGAATACCGCACAAGAGTTCCACCTGCTCCCGTCAGGAGCCAGTGATACCATGGCATCCCCAATTGGGGTATATTATGTGGGGAGGGGAATAAAATAGAAAAGAGGAAGGTGGAAAAGCACCTGGCTATTCAAATCTGGTCACCAAACACGGCTAAAGCTATTTCAAGCAACGTTTTAATTCTGATTGGTGGTCTTACACTAGGGCGATACAGCGAGTCTCTTCCACTCTGGAACGTCTAGCAAATATACTATATATTATTTTTAAATGAATAAATTGTGAAATAACACAAATTAATCAAATAAAATTTATTTGCCACGCCGGGATTCGATTCCGCGATCTTCGGATTGCAAGTCAAGAGCCTTACCGCTGGACTACGCCAGCCGTCGATTAACATATTTACTTTATGTCAGATATCGAAAAATAGTCAAAAATCGAATATTAAAATAATTAGCAACTATTTTTCCAAATATACTCGTTTTCATTTCAATTGCCTTTAATAATTTTCAATGTCACATTTAACTTTTTAAAATCAGGTAAGTAAAAGTAGTATAGGCGCACACATTACTAAATCTGATAGAAATAATCATATGTTTAGCTAATAAAATAATTTTATATAATCCATGGATTCAGTCGAGGATACGAAATAATCTAACATATTGAAGGAAAAAATCGCAATTTATCATTACGATGACTTATTTAATATCTCTTGCAAACAGTGCTAATCGCTATCTAGACGTACCGTAACCAGTAGAAACAAATAAAAATTAATAAGAATTTTTTTTAGTTTAGAATAAAAAAAATAATAATATGATGTTTTTTTTTATGAAATTCTAAGAGAACGTTGCCTACGTTTTTTTTACATTATTTCCACATAGGATGCCCCGAGGAAAACTTATAGACTTAAAACGCCTACGTCATCTTTGGGGATGCTGTGTGGAGGGTATTTTTAGAGAAAGGAAGGAGTGGAAGTTCTTGAAAGGAAAAATATATGAGGGGTGGGTAGGAATCTGGAGGTCAGTGTACTCAAGAGTGACGAACGTATGAATCTGTTCCTCCCACTGCGGTGCAAGGCGATGGGTCGAGATAGTCCGGCTGGAGAGGTCAAAAGGTCTCCCTTTTATCTCTCCCAGTCTCTCCCGATGCGGCTACGCGGTGGGTGAATCCGGGCATCCCTGCTTAGTCACCAAACGCAGCGAACCACTTAAGGGGTGTTGGTTATCCAATAAATGGTTTCCGGGGTGGCGGTACCCATTCCAGCCTCTCAAATTGAAAATTTACGTGGGTCTCAAATGTATATTTTTTTTAGTTCATCACAACATTCAGTAGAGAGCCTAAGTCGGGTAAGATTACCTTACTGAAACTACCTTGATGATTTCTGTTAGATTTTGATACTAAATCAGTGCGACTAAATAATCCAACTGTTAACGAAGCTAAAGTGTACCATATTGATTTTTTTATCATTATTTTATCAAATAAAGAATCAGAGTACAATTCGCTTTGGATTAAAAAGGTTTATTGATAAGATTTGATTATATTTAATTAAATTAATAATACTCATTTCTTGAAACATACTGAGTCTTATATCAGTAGACTAAAATGAGTGTATCAGTGATCTAAAATTCAGTTTAGGCAAAACATCATAAGTGTCTCTAATAAAAAGGAACTCCAGTGAAAAATATTATTTATTCTTTTTAATTGATAAACTAAAATTTTCTAAGACAATATTCTTATGCATAGCACAAAGGGTAACAATTATTATAAGCAATAATTATCAGCTTGAAACACTCATCTACATTGAAAAAATCTTCCGAGAAAAGATACATGCCGCCAACGGGACTTGAACCCGTGTCCTTCTGATTGCCAATACAACAATTACTGCTTATTATGTTGAATGAAACACTAGTATACATTGAATTATTTGGCGGGTATTAGATAAGCCGACATAGCTCAGTGGTAGAGCACCTGACCGGCAATCAGAGGGATACGGGTTCAAGTCCCGTTGGCGGCATGTATCTTTTCTCGGAAGATTTTTTCAATGTAGATGAGTGTTTCAGGCTGATAATTATTGCTTATAATAACTGTTACTTTTGATCTACGTATAAAAATATTGTCTTAATAATAATAATTAATATTTGACAAGTTAAAGTATTTCACCAAAAATTGTAGACATAATTTGTCTCGACGCCACCTAGTGAAAGATTTACTACTAACAATGCTTCTCTCACAAAAATAAAATAAAAGCTACTAAGTAAGTAAATCATCTTATTACTTGTTTTTGAAAGTCATAGTTAGATGTAAAAAATATTTTTGATAATATACAGTAAATTTGCCCTGTTTGAGGTTATCGTCGTATCAAATTTGACATTTGGTTTACAATAACATCGACCGTATTTTCGAATTGGTTTATTATCAAGCGCTTTTTATACAAGTTATTACACAATCGTTTTATTTTTATTTTATTAAATATCAGTGTTTATGTATGTGTTGTACATAAAACAATGTATTATTTTGCAGCCTTTTTACAGATAATGTAAAAACCTCAAATGTGATTAGTCGATATTTGCGATTTATATGCATAATCTCTTCAATTTTCAGTTCGGCCAGAACATGTTACGGTGACAATGCTATTGGACAAGTACAATTCAAACGAGAAGGGGATTCGTGCACCGTTTTTGAGCAAAAGTCACGCCTGAATGCAAACTTAGAACCCCGCTTACGATGTCATTTGTATTTGGAATGAAAAAGATGATTTATTGTTATTGTATTGCACTTTCGTACAATACTATAAGAGTAGCGATGAGATGTTGACATTTTACCTAATGTTTTTCTATATTAAAAGCAGTTAATGTTGAATAAAAAACGCTTCGACTTCTGACACCTAAATTCATTCCTCCATTGATTCTTCCGTACAAAACGACAACACCTGACACCTGTTGAAAGTAAATAAAGTTTTTGGTGATTGATGGTGGTGATTTTTGGGGATCTTGAAAAATTAAAACTCTGACAATTATTTTAACTGTTAAAACTAACTATAAAAATAAATATGCAGTTGTTTAAGTTAGAATATTATAAAAAAAAAAAAAAAAAAAAATGGAGTTCTCCATTCTCATCAACGACTATTGTGTTGCTTACCATTTACAATAATGCAAATGACTTGAATTTTAGTTCAGTTTTTCATTGGCGATAGTGAAGCCAACGTCAGATGTGCTTAGCACGAGACAGAAAAAACATCTCGATTTTTGGAAGTACGTAAATGTGATTTGAAAAAGATTGGTAAAACGCTGTAAAATTTCGGTTTACACGGTTATACGCTGTCATATTTCGTATTATTATTTCGTAAATCTCAATCTGATAGGCTGGTCACGATTTTTCGATTTGCACCAAAATAAATATACTCAGATTACCAAACTTTATAGAGAATGTTTATTTTATTGATACCGTCCACCTTACATACTTACATTACAAACATCTTGTTGTTTTTGGGAATAAACGGTGTGCGGTAAGGATGTTTCGCTAGGCTGTATAGAAAAACGATTGTTCATCTTGGTCGCTTTCAATGTAAGAAATATATTTTAATTGCGAAAAAATATAACTAAAAACAGTTTAAATTGATGAAAAAAAATATATGGCTAAAAGAAACGCTTTGAAGGAAAGTTGTTTGGTATAATTTTTTTTAAAGTTTGTTATGGACAGAAAATATTATTACCACAATACATAGAGATATACTATATTTCAATGCCACAATATTATTTATATCAGTGGCGTGTGGTCCAAAGAAAAATAAAGATCACTGCTTTACAAGATAATTATTTATGTATTTTTATCTTTTTTTAACAAATAATCAGATCTCCATTTCATCTAGCACACAGTCACGCAATCAAAATATTAACTTTATATTTTATCATTAATTATTGTTTTTGATAAAATTATTTCATACCTATGTTTTCTTCTATTTTCACTACACTCTGATAACATTGTGTCTACGTAATTATTTTATGTACTTTAACTGCTATTAACCTAATATACAATACTGCCGAAACTCCAATATTCTCCTAGAGCAACCATACTCAACTCAACTCAATCACGTGCGGCCCTAACACTTGAACTTGATTTTTTAAAAATTTCTAAAAATTCTAAAGTTCGTAGGTATATCTTGAGATTCGTTTCGACTTTGGTGCACAGATAGTGACACCCGAAAAGGATTGTCATTACGGGCTACATGATCTGGTATAAGAGTGAGATAGATGGTTTCTGTATACAATAGTAAGCTCTGGCATCATTAAATTATGCATTGCTAATCCATTCATCCGATTGCGATGAAACTTTGGAGATTTGATGTGTGCTTACCCGCAATGGTTGCTGTATACAATAGTGAGCTCTGGCATCATGACATTATGCATTGCTAAAACGTTCATCCGATTGCCATGAAACTTTGGTGAGTTGTTGTGAGCACATCAACGAAGGTTATACTGGTGAGCTCTGACATTTTGCAATTAGTATACACAAATTGCAATAGGTGGCACGCGAGCTGTTTGAAAACTAAACGTACAGGGACTGAATGTGTGGAATGCGGGAGGCGGGAGGGGAAATCGGGAGGGGGGTTGGTGGGACGGGGGAAGCGGGAGAGGGGAGTGGGGAGAGGGAAAGCGGAGAAGACAGTGGGAACGCGTGAGGGGAAGCGGAAGAGAAATAGGAGGCGGCAGAAGAATGGGACGAAGGGAAACGACACGCAGGGAGAAACGCAAGGGATGAAAAGAGAGTGCTTCAAGACAAATGGGAAGAAGGATATTTTTTTGCCGGGGGGGGGGTGATTTTTTTTCGTCATACCAGTATAATGTTGCGGCCCGCGTAACTTTACAAATACATGTATGTGGCCCGAAGAGAAAAAAGGTTAAGTATCGTTGTCCTAGAGGGTCTCAAGGACAATGCTATGTTTTCACTTATGACACCAAAAAAAACTTTATTTAAAACATGCGAACACCTCAGTACAGGTTCTCTTCGTGGGGTGCTAGCATAATACTTTTATTAACCCATTTACATGCAGTTGTTGATTATACATATTTTTTTATATAATTATTATATATTTACATATATATAAACTGTGAACATCTGTAAACTGCACGTACGAGAATAGAAATAAAAAATAAAAAACTTTATCTGTAAAATTTATTACGATTTTTAAATGAGATTTGCTTTTAATATTAAATGATATATTATATCGGTATAGTAGAAAATTGATTACTGATAATATGTATCATTGGTGAATTATTATGAAAATTTGTTTTTCATTTAAAAACGTACTGAATGACGGCAAATTCGCTTAGGTACGCGGATGTTTGTGAACTCATTCAAATACAAACATATATTTCATGAAAAAAATACCCAGGACAATCTACAATCAAATGAAACTCCCGTATCGTTTATTTCACTTATTGATTTTGAATTATGAGTCAGTCAAGTAACTAAATATTAATATTAAAAAATAAAAGTTTTTTTTAAATTTGCGGAGGCTTACGGTTAAGCTGGTTTATTGATTGAGTAGATGCCACAAACAGAATTTAATAATATTTTGTTTTGCAATAAACGTGCAATCATTGATCATGCATGTATCGACAAATTGCAATTCATTTACGTCACTAATAATATATGTATTATATTATACTATGTCATTGATGAAAATTAATAACAAAATTATCGCAAATGAAATCATTAATTGTTTTTGTGTTTAATTCGTAGAACTCCATTTTAATTTTTAGAAATTTAATTATATTTAAATTTGATATGTTATTATCGAGTTCTGCAAGTATTTAAGAATGTATTTTAGTTACAGCTGCTTCGACTTGTAAGGTCATTTTCAAACTGTGGTGAAGCCACGTACGGACGACTTATTTATAACATTTTAAATGTCAATTTATGAAGGTGTCCAAATTGATTTATTACCGGTAAATCCAATTTGCAGAGACACTAATTGAGAGAGTGATTAAGTGGGATTCCGAATCTTTCCCTTTTTGGTTTCACTTGCACTAAGTGCAAGGGTTTTCTTTATTGATTTAGAATGATGTTATTTCTATGACTCATTTAAGTGCATTGTATTGTTTAGGTTTGGTAAAAATACTAAGTAGTGGAGAAAAAATAATTTTCCTTACTTTATTAATTAGTGTTATGTTGGGGTCAAATGCAAATGAATTCAATTGGACTGAGTCTTCTGTTCGCAATTACATTACAATTTATCATTATTTTTTATGCTTCATAATACATACTGTTATACAAAGGGAGTGAAAAAAAGGAGTGAAAAATACTAAGTAGTGGAGAATAAATAATTTTCCTTACTTTATTAATTAGTGTTATGTTGGGGTCAAATGCAAATGAATTCAATTGGACTGAGTCTTCTGTTCGCGATTACATTATAATTTATCATTATTTTTTATGCTTCATAATACATACTGTTATACACAGAGAGTGAAAAAAAGGAGTGAAAAATACTAAGTAGTGGAGAATAAATAATTTTCCTTACTTTATTAATTAGTGTTATGTTGGGGTCAAATGCAAATAAATTCAATTGGACTGAGTCTTCTGTTCGCGATTACATTATAATTTATCATTATTTTTTATGCTTCATAATACATACTGTTATACACAGGGAGTGAAAAAAAGGAGTGAAAAATACTAAGTAGTTGAGAATAAATAATTTTCAATACTTTATTAATTAGTGTTGTGTTGGGGTCAAATGCAAATGAATTCAATTGGACTGAGTCTTCTGTTCGCGATTACATTATAATTTATCATTATTTTTTATGCTTCATAATATATACTGTTACACAGGGATAGAACCTACATACAAACTATTGGTTTACTGCCTGGCATAATTTTCAGAGCATTTGCACTATTCCTGAATCGGTCTACAGGTGGATTTCGAAATGTGTGCAGAATCCATTCAGTAAAATTGATATCGATTACATTCGGTAATTCTGTTATTGTTAACGAAATTTCATTACACACGAGTTGATCAGGAGGTCTAGCATCGATGATCGATAAAACCCCACATAAATAAGGGTGACCGGCCAACTCAGAATGAAATCAACTCAGAACCACCTCAGAAAAGTCATTCGAGTGATGATAAAAAAATATATAAAAATGGTGAAGTAGGTTAATTTAGGTTAGGGTGATTTTAAAATTATTTTTTCATTGCTTTTAATGACCTTTCTGAGGTGGTTCTGAGTTGGTTTCATTCTCAGTTGGCATGGAAACATAAATAAGATATTGACTAAACCGTCATCTATGGTCAGTTATAAATATTTGCGAGCACCGTCAACGTTGATATAAGGTGTTCCATGGGTGTTCCGATCGAAGATTGAATTTTACCGCGGTCTCCTGAGTGTCAGATAAGCTGTCAATATTCTAAAGTCGTTCGTTATACAAAATAACTGGCTTAGAATGAAGTGAACTAACCAAGCTCTTAGAATTGAAAGAAATCGTATACGCGATCCGGAGACCTAAACAATTTATTTAAGATGCAAACAGTTTATTCCGTTCGATCTTTGAGAATGAAAAGTGGTTGAAATATGACTAAAGACCTCACTAACTGATTAACTCCCTTTTTTAATTTCAACACGTAAATGCGGACTGCCTTTGATAAGTTGACTGTTTAGATTAGTATTTGAATTCAACATTCTCAATTTAGTATTATTTTTAGAGACTTGTTTGTCGTTTGACGTTTCGTAATGTCAATTCATGAAAAATTTCATTACAGTGCTGTCAGCATATATCTATTTCTTTTTTTGTCACTGTCAATATTGGTTCAGCTTTTAATAGTGAAACCGTGCTCGGGATATCGTTATAAAATCATCGAAAGATATGCCTATCTATCCGATATTGTAAAGTAATCGATTTCTCTGTGCTGGACCTCCATGCCGATTTCAATTTCGGCTGATATCAGTAACACCAGTATCAAAAACATCGATGTCAATAATAATTTCATAATGAATTGCCGGAGTACTCAATTTAGGCATAGATAAAAACGATTTTATCAGATTTCATTAAGTTTGATATCTTTCGCACATAACGTTAGAGATTTATATTCAAACGTTTCATTAAGGGATTTCCATTTCGTGATAACTAATGTATTTAGTTCATCAGTATTATTTGTTGCGTTGAGAATTGGTGGCAACTTCCAGAACTAACGATATATTCAAAACCCAAGTTTAAAACGAAGAGTATGTTTTCCTGCGGCGTAGCTTGGACCGGGGTCGAACCTAAAACATATGTTTTATGCTTTATATTTATTTTAGCATTTATACAAGTGTATGGAAGTGACGCCCTATTTCTTGAAAACTCATAAAGCCCTCAATACTTTTTTTACCCTTCAATGACAGACAGTAGGTACCTACAATTAAAAATACTAATTAAGTTCATTGTATCTGTTACTACGGTTCATTCAACTCCAGAAACTTTGCTTTAAATTTAGCTATATTTTCAAAATTTGAGGTGCCTATTTGGACAAATTAGACAAGCGATAATAAATCTACCTATAATGTAATATTTTTAAAGGAAAACTATTTTTATTGCAATTTTCAAAATCGAAACTGATTTAAAGGGAAAGCAGACTATCCGCATTGATAGATGTATTATATTTGGTTCCATGCCAACTCAGAATCAAGTCAACTCAACATCTCTTTGAAAAGTCATTAAAAGCTATAATTTTTTTTTTTTAAATAGCCGGTAACCCTAACCTAACTTAAACCAATTTTTTTTTATCACCGCTCTTAATGACCTTTCTGAGGTGGTTCTGAGTTGGTTTTGTTCTGAGTTGGCCGGTCACCATTATATTTAGATAATTTTGTTACCTACAATTAGTTAAATTTGACCTCAAAGGAACCATAAACTATCGAACTCGGTCCCCGCCATTGATATACATAGATGAGACATTTAGCGAATAAATTGGTTCAGCGAAATCGTAGGTTAGTACCTCCATTTCTGTGAGACGTATTAAAGTAGGATGAAACCATGGGCTTGAGTACAAGGAAAGGACGGTCTGACGGCCGAGCCTTTCGACGCGGTGGCTTCAGTTAGCGAAGGCCTGTTCGTGCATGATTTGAACACGAATCTCGGAGAATTATGTACGGGATAGCACCTCTATAGTATTACTCTATGGTCCCCGCGCATCGCGTACGATAATAATGAAACACATTTCACATAGCGCCTTTATGACAATCCCGTGATTTTTAAGGCGTCTGCGCTAGTACTAAATAAAAACTGTCCCATGACAACTCAACAAAGTAGGACTTCAACACAATTTTGGAAAGTCATTCAAAGTGATTGTGAATATATATACCAAGGTTTTTTCACAACTATTAACCCCTCAGACTCATTTGTTCGCTTTTCGAAATAACTATAGGTCTCATTGTAATCGTTTAGTCTCCCTTACTATATCGTGTTTAGAAATATGCGATAAACAGTGTTAAAAAGAGAAAACACCACGCTTTATATAGTTTAATTATATAATGGTTAAAATATACGGCTTAATAAAACCGAAGTTTCCGATCGCAATTTGAAAAAGAATTACTAATTATTTTAACATGAAACGACAAAAAAGAGAGTTGGCAATAACATATAGATTCGGAAATAGGAAAAATAAACAAGTTGATTTACTTTTTTAAAAGCGTGAGAAATATTCTAAACGTATTTCATATAAAAAAATACACCTCGCACTACCACAATCCATAATGGAATACGGCATTGTTGCCTGGTGCTGTGCCAGTAAAAAAATACATTAATACACTGTTTAAAGCTCAGAAAACCCTAAAAAAAGTAATACTTAAACTACCAATACTAACACCCACTTCAATCATATTCGAAAAATTCCCAGTGCTGAAAATTCAAAAAATATATTCAAAACAAATACTAACCTTCCTTTACAAGAACTTAAACACATTTAACACTTAATAACAAAATTCTCGCAATACTAGAACAAGACATGCTCACCAACTACAAATACCAAAAACAAACACATCCTTTGGACAAAACACTATAGATATCAGGCTATAAAACTATACAATTCTCTTCCAACACAATATAAAACTAATATTATTGAATACAAAAAAAACATAAGGAACTAGCTACAATCATTTTAACTTTTAATTTATGATTTTGTCGAATTGAAGTCGATTTTATATTTTAATTTTTATTGTTTCTCTTTTTTTATATTAACTAAGACCTAAGACCACTGTTTGTTTTGTTTTACTACTTATAATTTATAATTTACAACTGAAAAATGTCCTCTACAACGCAAGTGTACTCCTAGTGTGGAGGACAATATACTATACCTCTGTAATGTAAATATACGAAACCCTTCTAAGAATAAATAAATAAATAAAATAACGTTTATAATTCATTTGCCTAATAAAATATGATAAGTGAGTGTTTCTTTTTTTTATTTCATGTTATTTCACCCCAAAGAAGTGTTCTGGCCATTATCGAGTTGATGATTTTGTGAGTAATGTGTGTAAGAGTAGTTTTGGGTATTTACAAATTTGGTTTTAAAAACAAGGATCTATCTATAATATAATAATCTATATTATTACATAATAAAAAAATAAATCAAATAAGAATACGCTATATGATTTTAATAACGGAAGCAACAGGAAAAATAAATAAGTTGATATAATTTATTATGCGTAAAAGTAAACAGCACACATTAAATAAATGAAACTTAACTTTCAGTTACAAATTGATGCTGCTTATATTCATGAAATTAGCCAAGACTTTATAAACGCGTTTGTACACAGAAGATTACAGGCATGCAATGTTGTAGGGGACCAATGTGCCCGAACTGATTAGGTGAGGGATGATTTTTTGCATGAATTATTTATTGGGCAACTGAAAAAAATATGATTGAGGTCCTCTTCACCAAGATGACACTCACACATCGCAGAATTCTCAACATGAATTTTTGTCAACATTGTGGCAGCAATGCCCTATCCGCATGCGGCAAATGGAGGATGTTTAGAATTTGCTCAAAAAGAGTCTGGAAAATCACGGTTTTGAAGGAATCATTGGCTGTATTATGAAAAATTATATCCTTTTGTTTTACTAGATTCATCCCAATGATTCTGCCATGTGGAAATCATGTTTTCTTTCAATTTTATGAAAATGTCACTTGGGTTTAACAATTTATCGGCCTTTTCATTTCCGGGGATACCACAGTAACTAGGTATCCAAGCCAGAAAAAACGTGAGGTGAGCCATTTTTAAATCCATTTTATATTTGCATTAAAATTTTAAAATCTCAAAAATTGAATGTTTATTTTGGATTATAAAATTTGAAAACCACCTTTCAAAAACAGTTTTTAGTTTTCGGGTGCATTCATGAATATTCTATTTATTTGGATTTTATCACAAAGCGGATATATTTTGAACTTCGGACAAAGTAAGCCCGAGGCCTGAGTGCTAATGACAGACTGTGGGTTAACGACTTCAAAGGAGTGATGAATTTGCACATTGTCGAGTTGTCCGGTCACAATAAAAAAATGATGCTTTATAACGGCTCATTATAATTTATTTTTTGTTTGTTTTCCAAACACCTTCCGTTCTTGCTATTGGTCTTACGATTGCTTTGATAAAGGTAAACAGAACGTCAAAGTAATGTCTGATTATAATTAATCAGCATTCATTAACTGATGACAATTATAATTTATAAGATAAGCAAAGGAGAAAATATCTCGTAGGTAATATTTGGCAGCCACCTTTGGTTTGGAGCTCCAAAATACCTGAAAAATACCCTCGACTCTTTGCAGAAACGGGCGGTCCGTTTGATAGATTCTCCCCTATTAACAGATGGATTGCAATCTTTAGAGCACAGGCGTCGGGTGGGAATGCTGTCCTTGTTCTACTGCAATGGAAGATGCTCCGAGGAACTAGCGTCATTGATCACTTCGGCACCGGTGCATAATCGGGAAACACGCCAAACGCGTGCCCAACATTTGTTCACGGTTGACATTTGTCACATTAGAACGGGTCGCGTCTTCGACTCGTTCTTGTGTTCAACAGCTCGGCTGTGGAACGATTTGCCTGCCTCAGTGTTTCCTCCTTCCTACAACATGGGTCTCTTCAAGACCAATGTTCATTTCTTCCTCTCCTCAAAAAGACCCTCTACACAGCATCCTCAAAGATGACATAGGCCCTGAGGGAAATTATTTTCCTCAGGGCCTCCTGTGTGGAGTTATGTAAAAAAAAAAAAAAAACTAAGATCAACGATTAATGTCGCGTCGCAAGTGCGCAACTATTGAACAAATAGTTCTTTAAGTTAATATGAACATTTGGACTATGTCGCAATTGTGCTCCAATAATTACAAAGTTTTTTTTTTTTACATTAAACTGAGGAAAAATAATTCCCCTTAGGGCCTATGTCATCTATGGTGATGATGTGTGGAGGGTCTTTTTAGGAAAGGAAGGAGAAGAATTTGTTGGAAAATAAAGGGTATTAGGGATGGGTAGGGCAGATTCCTACCCACCCCTTATACCTTTATCCGTCCAGAACTTCTTTTTCTCTCTTTTTTTAAAACACCCTCACACAGCTTCCCCAAAGGTGATATGAGACTTGAAAAAATATATTTTTCTCAGGGACTCCTGTTTGTAGTTATTGTAAAAAAAATTACGAACAGAGTAGTCCAATGAGAAATGTATTAAATTAAATGGATACTACTGGAATTAATTCTTTGCGCCCGTACCTACATACGCACTATGAATTAGAATAAATATTTTTGTCCATAAACAAACTCAATTCTTTTAAAAAAGGCATTTAGATACAACATTGAATTGAATCACCGCTCCGATACAATGAGTTTGTTTATGGACAAAATCATTTCTTCATATTCATATTGAGTATCTACGGGCGCAACAATAAATTCATCCAAATATATTGAATCATCACTAAACTTGTAAAAGGTGTTTTTTCTTAACTAACTATCACGCCCTTTTGCCGCAGGAGTAGGCAGAGAGGACGGACCGTCAAACAACTCGGTCTTGACACAAACTCCTTGTCTAATTTTCATTCAATACTCTTCTGTTTTTTCTTGAAATAATTAAACTAGCGCCATCTATGAAACATCAGATTATTAATTCATTTAAGTTTTACCTTAAATCAACTCTTCAACAATTGTCAGGTGGGGTTGGGGTTGAGTTAGGGGTATTGCACTCACCGTAGAAGGCGATCTTCTGGCAGTTCATGGGGGCGTAGGCCTGTCCATGCGGTGGGGCCAGCAGGTCTCCACCCAGGTAGGCCCCAATGCCTCCGAGTCCCCCCAGTGCCTTACCAAGCTCCTGGCTTGAGGCTTGCATCACCTCTGGAGTGCATTCCTGCAAAATAAAATAGGAAAATAAGCGTAAGTACATTTCAAACTTATTTATTGTATTTGGTATCCCTTTGCAGTTGTGCTGAAAGGAATATTATGTTTAGGAAAAAATGTTTTAGGTACCCACCTTGACCCTAATATGTGTATACCTATAATGCTCTTAAAATCTATGTACGCACCTATAATGCTCAAAATTATACTTTTCATAGATATGTACGAGATACCTGAAATGCTCTTAAAATCTTACCATTTAGCCATTACATCCAATTTTTATTTAATTGTGCTAAACAACTTGTCAAAGGCGTATTTCCCACCATTTGGAAAAGAACTTTTGTTACACCTGTTTTTAAAAATAGGGACAAAAACAATATTGAGAATTGCAGGCCTATATCAAAGCTATGCATTTTAAGTAAAATCATGGAAAAAATGGTTTATGACCAACTCTTTAATTTATGTTAAAACACAATTATCAATCCCCAACAAAACGGTATTTTTCAATGCAGATCTGTTGGGGCAGTTCACCGATTTTGTTCTAAATTCTATGGACAAAAAGAAACAAGTTGATTCTATCTATACTGATTTTTCTAAGGCTTTCGACAAAGTGAATCATGATATACTCCTAAACAAACTCGAAAAAATTGGTGTAAGTGGAAATCTTTTCAGATAGTTATAATCTTACATTAAAAATAGAAGTCAAGCTGTTGCCCTCAAAGGTTACATATCACAGGAAATAACCATTCCTTCGGGTGTACCTCAAGGTTCCCATTTAGGGCCCCTGCTCTTTACTTTGTATCTAAATGATATCAAACATGTCATCTGTAACTCTGATTTTATTCTTTACGCTGACGTATGAAAATATACATATGCGTTAGCTTAAAAGATGATTGCAATAAATACAAGAAGATATTAATAAAATTATTGAATATTCCATAGAAAATAAACTATTTCTTAATACGAATAAATGTAATGCGATTACATTTTCATGTAAAAATCACCCAATCGTCCATTTTTACCATCTGAACAACGTTCCTTTGAACGAGTGGATAAAATTAGAGATCTTGGAGTATTACTTGACTATAAATTACTATTCCAAAATCACATTGACAACATCGTAGAAAAAGCCTATAAACGGGTTTTATCGTACGCATCATAAAACCGTTCAATAAACCTTTAACACTTGAAATACTATTTACTATATATGGCGTATGTAAGATCTCATCTCGAATTCGCATCTGTCATTTGGAATCCACAATACCAAACTTATATTAACGGAATTGAAAATATTCCAACAAAATTTTAAATACCTTACGTGTCGTTTCGAAAATCACCAGTGTAAACCTATTGCTCTTTACAAACGGAGAAAAAATTCTGACGTATATCTACGTCTATACAATATTGAAAACTGCCTCACTGACTCCTCAGCCTTGTTGGAAAGGATTGCATATCATTGCCCTGAACGCAATTCCAGATCTAATACCTTATTTCGTATAGGTACAACATTTTAAATCGAAATACGCACAAAACTCCTTGCTCGGGCGGATCCGAAAAATTTATATTAACATACGAGATATTGACATTTTCCATTGTACCCTTAAACCGTTTAAATTTAAACTCACCGTACGATGTACTTAAATGAAAACTGTTTTTTATTGTTTATCATTTTCTTTTTAATAACTTTTTTACTTAACACTGTACCTACTATTATTTTAAACAGCTACTTGAAACTATTATTTCTGTATTGATTATTGGAACCTTTTTGATAATTTTCTGCAACGTGCTTACACCATATACCTAATATAATTGTTTAATAACCACTTGATTCATAATCACATAATCATTAACCACAATTAAATATTATAAATGGAACTTATCTGGTTGAAATTATATTCACTATTTAATATAGGTATGATTACTTTATACACAACTGTATGCTTCCTAAATAAACATAAATAAAATAAACATATACAGAATTTAAAAAAATAGATAGGTATGTACATACCTATAATGCTTTTAAAATCATACCTTCATAGATATGTACATACCTATAATGCTTTTAAAATCTTACCTTCATAGATATAAACGTACATAACTATAATGCTTTTAAAATCTTACCTTCATGGATATATACGTACATACCTATAATGCTTTTAAAATCATACCTTCATAGATATGTAGGTACATACCTATGTATAATGCTTTAAAAATCTTACCTTTATAGATATGTAGGTACATACCTATAATCCTTTAAAAATCTTACCTTCATAGATATGTACATACCTATAATGCTTTTAATATCTTACCTTCAAAGATATGTACATACCAATAGTGCTTTCAAAATCTTACCTTTATAGATATCTACGAGATACCTGTACTGCTCTAAAAATCTTTCTTAGATACATACCTATAATTCTTTTAAATCCTTGCCTTTATAGAAATGTCCATAGTATGTATGTATGCACTACATACCTATAATGCTCTTAAAATCTTACCTTCATAGATATTTTAATACCTACAACGCTCTTAAAATCTTACCCTTACCGAAGAAGGAACACCCCGGACAAGCTCCACGTCACCTTCTACAGTAAAAAAAAGGGAATCTATCTTTAAAAAATGCGGGCAAAACCTTGGACTCTAATTCTTCCATTTTTTCTGAGTGAATTGCTGTCACCGTATTATAAGGAACTTCTGTGGAAAACGAAGCAAACGGCTAAAGAAACCCTCTTACAATTCGTGTGGTTCTTTGAAAGCACAGTGTCTTTAACAATATCAAGGACAATACGGTGTTTCTTCTTATGTCGACAGAATAACATTTATTCCCGAACATGGGAACACCTCAGCAACTCAGCATAGGTTCGCAAAATACTACTTGGTACGTACCTATACAGGGTGTTAAGGGACGTACTTGACTTAATTCAACCAGTGATTCCTGACATTATTTGGAGTAAAAAATGTAAATGAAATTTTGGTCTCCGGTGACTTTTTATGGCTTTTTTTTCAAAAAAATTTTCTTCAAAATCAAACAACTCACCTCTTACCCCCCCTCTAACTGTATAACATATACCATTTTTTTATGTTTTTTTAGAAAAAAAAACATAAAAATGTCACCGGAGACCAAAATTTTACGAGAGATTTTTAGAAATTAATGAGACTTAGAAGAGATGAAATTTTGAATGGAGGGAGGCAATTTTAGGTAACGCTTGATAGAAGAGAGGATATTTATTTAAAGAGGGAGAACCAAAAAATATGTGATCTAAAGTGCCCACATCTAGACCACAGAATTTACAATCGAGGGAGTCAAGCTGGCTGGTTAATGGCCCTTAAGTATATCTTTTTTGAATACATTATTTTTATTCAATTTTGTTGGGTAATTTGGCCTCAAATCCAAATTTAAGTTTTGTATTAAAACACCACCAGGAACGCCAGCTTCTTCTTTCCGATTTTTTTAAGTATTTAGTAGTTCGCCGCTACGTGTTTGACCGTACAGACGCCTCAGGGATCTTATTCATACTACGTTCAATCTACTTTCACCCTTCATTTGCATGGTCCATACCTCATTACCATAGATAAGGATTCTCAGCGGAACTCCATTGTGGCAGAGTTATTATTTTCCCAATACGATCATTGGTTGATAAAATATTATTATACTAACAAAAAACATACATGAGAAATGAAAATGAATCGGTAATACTGAGTTCTACGTCAGAAATAATCGTAATACAAATAAATATTATATTTTCGAAGTGTTTACTTATGATTGCAATTTGCGATGCAACAAAGCGAAAACAAAACAACACTCTTCACAAATAAATTTGACACGTCACTAAATATTCGTCACTAAATATTCGTCACTAAATATTCCACAAGATGTACGATCGCGCATCGCGCCCCTTCCGACTGCAGTTAGAAGTACCTAATTATTATTTTTAAAAGTGGTTTGATTCTCGGCCAAATTTATACGGATGATTTTTATCGAAATTCATTACTTCTTACCCTGTTTTTTTGTTACAATTTAAAAATTGATAACAACTTTACTACTAACTTTACTGTAAACTGGTAGATAGGGATAGAGCCATCTATTGTAAATATGTTTAAAAATAATCCTGTCATAAATAATATCAATTTGAGCCTCTGCCGGTGGAAAACTAAACCATTATTTTTTATGTACATGATAGTCATTAATAATTTACGAACTGTATTGAATGTGTATGGAAAATTTGTTGTAATGTACTAGAGGCATCTATTGACAAAAAATAGAAGCTAAGCTATCCTGCGTTTGGTATCAATAATTATTCTTTACAAGAACTGATAATAATTATTCTTACTGTATCTCTTCAATGATTTAATGATTATATATTATTACCAAAACAAATAACACGTTTGTAAGTAAAATATCAAAAATATACCGTTTGAACAAATTTGCATGAAAATATTCACAAACTTCAGTTTTTCGACAATAGATGGTATTAAAAATATTATCGACTCCACTTTCCTCTATCGATGAAAACCAAACCAAAAAAATATATTTCCGTATGACATACGTCATACAATGACCACATTGGGCGGTAGAACATCCACAAAATAATTATATATGGAAACAAAACTATTAACATTAAGAAAACTATATGAATACAATACATGTCTGATGTCTCCTTATATACAAAATACAAAATAATCTCGTACACACAAACACAGAATTCATTAAAACGTCTCAAGTACATAAACACTTTACACGACAACATGATAACATACATTTAAACACCATCCACACTAACTATGGTAAACAATCCACTGGTTACGAGGGGGGCAACTTATATAATTGCCTCCCAAATGACATTAAAAACGAAAATAAGTTGAGTAAATTTAAAAAAAAATTATTAATATTTATTCTTGATAAACAAAATAATGAAATAGAATAGCGCTGTATTGAAATATTTAGTTTATCTTAATGTGTACAATTATGTCTAGTTAAATGAGTGAAAATGTAATTTTCTTTTAAATGGATTAAAAAAAAAAAGATGGTTAACGGACAACTAAGAATTAACTCAACTCAACAACTCCTTTGAAAAGTCATATGGGCTAGGTTAGGAAACGTCACGTACGTTATAATCTACGTATTCACAGATGCCGACAATCAACTTATTTTAGGTTATTAATGCTTTTTGCATGTTACGCTTTAAAATATTAAAGTAAAATAATTGTTCACGATCGTACATATTTAATTAGAATACAAATAAATAGTTTTGTCCATAAACAAACCCAAATCTTTGAAGAAAGGCTGAAAAATACAATATTGGATTGAGTCACCGATACAAAATCGATTTTGTAAAATTCAGTAACCTTGCGTAACGTGCAAAAAGCATTAAAAACCAAAAATAATTTGATTGGCGCCATCTGTGAATGCGTAGATTATAACGTACGTGACGTTTAACGTTTGATTTTTTTTCTTTGATGTTAGAGCTTCTCTTGCCCAAAGCATTAATCATGAGCAAGGGACAATTCTTTATAATGTAATCGCTAGCAACCCTTTGATGATAGAGTTTCTCGTTTCAAATGCATTTATCATGGGCCAGATACAATAATTTGTAGTAGGTACCTATAATCACTAGCAATTCTTTGATGACAGAGCATCTCGTGCCAAATGCATTGATCATGAGCAAGATACAATAATTCATAATGTAATCGCTAGCAATTATATAGAGTTTTTCTAGCCAAATACATTTATCATGAGTGAGAGGCAATTATTAATTAAAACGTCTTAGTTTTTAATCGGTTATTTCCCGCTAGCTGATGCTGGGAATAGTCTTTCTGATTAGTAGCAGACTAATTGACTTCTATGATTTGTTTTTTATAACGATTTTGTTTTTTCAAGTAAGGCTTGTGATTATGTGAATCACATTAATCAAACAAATCACATTCCTTTTGTTAATAGATCATCGTTCATAATCATAATCTTTCACCTCCGGAATATTTCCAGATTTGTAGAAGATATCCAAAGTTACACCATTACATAAAGCTGTGGATAAGGCTTCAGCAGGCTTCAGTCTCTAATCAATAGCAGACACAGAACAGTGGCGATCCTATCCTCTCCAGTCAAGTTATTGGAATTAATAATAATTCATAAATGCATTTATACCCCTTTATAATTGACCAGCAGCACGGTTTTAGGTCTGGCAGATCTACTGTGTCTAATCTAATGATTTTTAAGGAGTATCTACATAATCTCAAGCTCTTGAACAATCAAAAATATGTATCATATAACATATAACGACTTCGCAAAAGCCTTTGACTCAGTAGATCCGCTATTTCTCCTAAATAAACCCGACCGATTTAGATTTTCAGCGAAACTTCTGCCTATTTTTAAGTTAATACATAACTTATGGTATTTTCCACTCTTCCAACTTAATCACAAACTCCACAGCGTTAAATCTTGAACGAAATTTACCATTGCATACAGTTTTCTAAGTTTCTCATTCGCGGATGTCATAAAACTATTTATTTTAATAAAACCTTTGAACAATTGCTTGCAGCTACAAAGTTATATAAATCGTCGAATGGAGTCACACCAATAAATAAGGATTTAACCACTATGGCAAAACAGACGATTTACTATAACCACAAAATGTCTTATTCAGTTCTTCAGCACATTGTTATTTCGAGAGATTTGGGAATCACATTTGATACGTAACTAACATTTCTTGTCCACATAGAAACGATATCAAGCAAAGTTTTGAATGCTAGGATTTGTGATAAGCAACTCTAGACATTTTTGCAGCTCGGCCGCGATTCGTGTGCTCTACTATAGTTTAGTATGTAGCATTTTGGAAAACTGGTCAGTAATATGGGGACCAGTGGATTCACCTTACTCTCAAATGATAGAGAAAGTACAAAAGAAGCTTCTGGGATATTTATATCTTAAAGACTTCGGATGTTATCTCTGGTTAAATTCATTAGCCTTTTTGTCCGGCATGCCGGGTATTAATAGCCTCGCCGATAGAAGGAAAACTGCTTTGCTGACAATATAATATTGTAATCTTCTAAACAGTAACATCTGTGTTTTCGACATATTACAATGCAAAATTTTGAGTTTGATGTTCCCGACAATTTTACAAGAGCGCGAAGATACAGATTTTTATTGTTCCGAGATGCAGAACTAACTTAACATTTTAGTAATGCCTCTCGGAAAAATGATTCTGTTACTAAATTACCTATCCCCTGATAAAGATATTTTTAAACTAAATATTCAACAATTTATAAACACTATTCTCTTTACTAATATTATAAATGCGAAAGTGCGTATGTTTGTTTGTTACGTTTTCACGCCTAAGCCCATAAACCGATTTCAAAAATTCCTTCACTAAAAGAAAGCTACATTATATGCGCATAAATAGGCCATATTTAATGGTAAGCTCTGGCGTTATGAAATTATAAATATTCATATATTATATTTATTATGCGTTTTCTGTCAAATAAATTTCCTGACAAAAGCATATATCTGTCTATCTATATATCTATCTATCTATCTATATATCTATCCATCTATCCATCTATCTATCTATCTATATATCTATCTATCTATCTATCTATCTATCTAGCTATCTATCTATCTATCTCAGAAATGTATGTACGCGCATAACTGCCGAACGAATGAATTAAATTGGATAATTTTTTTTTGTGTTCGTTATTGTCAGCAAGGTTTGTATAAAACTACTAGCGGGATCTGGCATTATGAAATTTGTATAAAAGGTGGCTAAGAAGCTGTTTGAAAACTGAATGTACCGGGACTGAATGTATGTAATGCGGGAGTTGGGAGGGGGGAGGGGAATCAGGAAGGAGGGATGAGGGAGGGGAACTTGGGGAGGGGAGGGGAAATCGGAAGGCGGTTCGCGGGACTGGGGAAGACGGGAGTGGAGTGGGGAGAGGGAAGGTGGAGGAGGCGGAGTGGGAACCCGAGAGGGGAAGGGGAGGCGGGAGAGGAAGGGGAGGCAGAAGGGGAACGGGACACGCAGGGAGAAACAATTTCTTTATTAAATGGAATAGCGAGGCATGCCGAGTACCAGCTAGTTACTTAATAAAATAAAATGTATGTTTATTATTGGATATGTATAACTGCAAATGTGCTTTTAAAATAAAACCAATCAATTAATAATTATCTCACACATCATCAATAATATTTTTAATTCAAAACTGCGTTCACGGAGAGATTTAAAACCAAATAAATTATGAATTTGTGTGAAATCGTAATCAATGACTAAACTTATGAAATGAAAATGACAAACATATTATTTGCAATAGTGTAAATTATTTATTACTAGTTGACCCGAAAACTTCTTCGTACCGCCTCAAAATCAATAACTGTCATGTTAACTAATTAGCTAAATTAAATTCAGTTTGTCGATGCGCAACTGCCCGTGTTTTGTTTTTGTCAGTATCAGAGATGATGTTGTATACAGATTTATAATTTATGTGATTTTCTTACTTTTCGACTTATTTACGGGAATTGCGTTTCATTTTCTTCATAAGTGTGACGGAGATTTATTATAATTATTGTATTTTTCCATTGCAGGGGTGTAGACATACGTTCCCCGTTTGTCCCATTTTCAACTGTTGACATAGAGTGTGTAAGAAAGAGGGGCAACATTAGATGTTTAAGAACAAATGCAAAAAAATCAGCGCATTGACATTTGACGTTTTTGAATTTTTTGAATTCACTCATTATTAGAGAATATGTACAATCCCGGGATCCCGGCCCATTTTCAATCCCGAAAATACCAGGACTGCACTTTGGCTAATCTCGGGATTTTCGGGATTGCCACAATCAGGTCTAGTTTGCATTCGCCTGCAATGAGGCATGAAATGGAGGATTCCATTTAGATTTGATTATATATTAACCATTTTCTATTAACCATTTTCCGACGAGTGAAGAACCCGAGCGAGCATTCTCAGCAGCAGCTTATATCGGTAATAAATTAAGAAGCAGGCTTGAAAGTTAAACACTTGATGCTTTGATATTTCTGCGTTTCTTTTTCAGAAACTCTTAGTAGTTTTTTTAAATTATTTTTGCCCTTTTTTTAATATAAGTTGTATTGTGTAATAAACAATATTGATAAATCATGTTTAAGAACTTCCTACCTATTCTTTTATTTTATTTTAGTCCAATTAGTAACCGAATTTCCTAATTCCGGGATGGTACCGGGATCCCGGGATTACGCATCAAATATCCCGTAATCCCGGGATTTAAAAACATGCTCGGGATTGTATTCTCTAATCATTATTCAATATTATAGGTACTTATAACAATATTGCTGCAGCTCTTTCAAAAGATGAGAATTCGTTCCATACAAAATGTATGAGGAAAAGAATTTTCTTCGTAATTTTTTTTTGAGAATTTGTCCGATGTTTTGGGTGATTCTGCTATTTGGGGCGGAGACAAATCCAACAAATCAAAGTTCATAAAAATTGGTCCAGCCATTCTTGAGTTATAAATGGTGTAACTAACCCGACTATCTTGGTTAATAAATATATATCACACCGTCTATTTGGCGACCATCATGGGCAAATATGCATTTAAAGTGGCGACCACCGACATTTGGCGACCGATATACGGTCGCCACTTTATTTTTCGAAATTTTTACACAGTTCATTAATATATGTCGTCACAAGCATCTTGGCGAAATTTGTCCTGGTCGCCAAATTGGGCTTGAAGTGGATGATTTCGAATATTAAAGTTCCGGAGTCTGTCGCTACGCAGCTAGGCGCTAGGTGATATACATGGCCATGTATTCTTCATTTCATTACAACTCTTTAGTGGCGACCGACTTTGACGTATTCCACATTTCATTCCTAGCATTTAGTGGCGACCAGAAACGACGTATCCTGCATTTCATAAAGTCCGAAATGGCGACCGCGAAGAACAAGATGTACCTACCTATGTTTCACGTCATTCCTAGCTTTTAGTGGCGATCGGGTATGACGTATACCACATTTCATTCCGAGCATTTAGTGGCGACCGGGTATGACGTATCCCGCATTTCATTCCTAGCCTTTAGTGGCGACCGGTGACGTTGGCAAATTTTGGTGGTGTATTCGGCATTTCGTACTAGCCCAAATTGGCGACGTTGCCGGTTCAAGTCAAATCCCGTACGAGTGTTGAGGTGCACACCCCGGCGGCGTGATTTTGCGACGTTGCCGCACATATTTGGCCGGTTGCTGCGAATGTTTTGCCTTTTCAAAATTTGTCGCGATCAACCGTATTATCGTATACCGAGCATTGACGTCCATGCGGCTTAGGGTGTATTTGGCGACCGATCATTTTAGTGTCTTATTTACAATACAGTATTGATTACTGTTGATGCATTGAAATGGAACAAAATAATTTAAAGAATAACAGAAAAGCCATACCAAGATTACTCTTCGGAGTCACACCAGCCCTCTGACGTAGAATTCAGATATTGTGAGATGTGTGCCTTCAAATAATATTTCATCTTTTCAATCGTTTTACGGTAAAATTTACTTCTATAAAATTCCCTTTTTATTATTTATTGAGTTAGTTATACTACATGAATATAAACTAATAAGCGCAATGTATCATTTCATTTGATAAATTTAAATATTTTTAAAGTAAGCATAACATTTATTTTTAAATATATTCATTCTTTCTTCATCCTTAATACTTTCAGGCATTTCATCGTACATCTTTAGTCCTCTATATTAGGCAGTTCTGTGATTTTTATTTCTTCATTTGTGGCAATCGAACTCTGTTTATATTTCTTGTTTCGTAATTATGTACGTCTCTACTAAAACAATTTCATCCTTAAAGTATTTTGGCATTTGGTTTTTCACGATTTTATGCACAAAAATTAACACATTAAATTGTAGTCTCTTTTTTATTGGAATCCAATTTAGCTCATCACATTTACAGCTCATAGCTCTGTTCTGTATAACTTCTAGTTTGTTCAAATTTCCTTCATTGACCAAATATAACATCTTAGAGCAGTAATCCAAATGTGGAGTAACGATAGTTTTATAAATGAGCTCCGTAGTGTTTCTTTTTAATTTATGTCTTAGTCTTCTAAAAAAAATGACCTTTTTTGATACCTTTTTTATCACATATTCAAAGTTTGCTATGAAAGTCAGTATTGAATCGAATATTGCACCCAGGTATTTGATTTCATTTAATTTTCCAATCTTTTCACCATTATTTGTCAAATTTAATCCTGTGTTACGCGTTTTATTGCCTATTTCCATATATTTTGTTTTTTTTACGTTCAGTTTCAACTTTTTTAATTTCAGCCATTTGTAATGTAATCTTCACACGAAATATAGATTAAGGTATCGTCTGCAAATAGTCTAATTTTGCAATTTTAATTTATAATTACAGGAGTTCCACTTACTCTGAAGGTGATGGTGGGATACGACCCAAATCCCAAATTGACACCGATTTCAGTTTTTAGACAGCGGATGTGTGAAACAAAGACGAGCTCACCAGTTAATTTTACTCGAAAAAATATTAAAAAATTCTGATAACGACCATCGTACATCGTTTCCACCAAACTTCAATGTATTGACCAAATCCAAGAAGAAAATATAAATAAATGATATACACTGCGCAGTTCACACGCCATAGAAATGAAACTTCAGAAAACTAAAGTAGACAAAAGTGTGTAGGCTACGAAGCACCGCACAAAGAGGAGACCGATTGTTCTCGCAGTGTAAATCCTATAGATTTATGTTTTTGTCCCTTTTTAGGGTCACTATTTTTCGTTTCATCGAGTTTAAAATCACAAAGAAAGATAGACTAACATTGATGGGTTACGAATAACCCAATAATGTTTGAAAATCTCTTACTACCACCACAGAAAGCCGAAAATGTTGTTTGTGTTGAGGTGGGACTTTTTTATATTAGCTCCACACAGGGACCCTGAGGAAAATAAATTCCCTCAGGGCCTATGTCGTCTTAGGGTATGCTGTGTGGAGGGTCTTTTAGGGAAGGGAAGGATAGGAGGTTCTGAAAAGGAAAAATGGCATGCGGGGTGGGTAGGAATCTGGAGGTCAGTGAGTCCAGGAGGGGACATATATTATAAACCCATCCCTTCAACTACGGTGTAAGGTGATGGGTAGAGAGAGAGCACTACTGGAAAGGTCAAAAGGCCTCCCAAAACCAGTCTCTATCGATCCGGCCCACCACGCAGCAGGTGGGTAGATCGCCGTCAAGACCTGGACAAACTTCCCCCCCCCTGAAACCCGGATATCTCTGTTAACACACAGCTATAATATGCGTGGGATGGCGTTTTTCGGCATATCGCTTGCCGTACATTCCAAATTGGAATATAGGGCCAGCGTTATGCTGAAATATGCCGTCCCACGCATATTATAGCTGTGTGTGAACAGTGAACACGCTCAACCTCCAAAATACACGCGGCACGCGTCGTGATAAACCCGCCGCGCGCCGCCCCCTGACCCTTGACCCCAACCCTCGTACGGGAGAGTTCAAACGAACTGACAACGAGTTTTGAAATGCAGAATGCATCTTCCCTTCTTGTCGTCACTAAAAACTAGGAATGAACTGCAGACTGGGCGCGCGTTTGGCGTATTTCCCGACTATGCACCAGCGCCGAAGGGATCAAAGACGCTAGTTCCTCGGAGCATCTTCCATTGAAATACCGGTAGAACAAGGGTAGCATTCCCACCCGACCCCTAAAGATTGCTCTAAAGATTGCAATCCTTTTGTATTGATGCAATCTGTTTGTATTGTTTGAAAGATTTTAATCCGTTATATTTTTTTACATTAACGCATGAGTAAAAGCGTACATCAATCAAATACAAAAATGCTATCTTTATTTCTAAAAATCGTAGCTCCGGGCACCCCCGAGGTTCCATTCGAATATTTTTAAAACCAGTAGCTATTATTATTTACGAATCACTTTTGAATCTTTTGTTGATTTTCACAAAATAAACAATAAATAAAATTAAAAGTATTTAAGTTTGTTGTCTGTAGGTTACGTTAGGATTACTCTATAATTTTAATTATTTCCTCATCTTCATGTTTACGTAGCCATAATTTGATGTCTTTTTTAAACTTTTTTTTCTGCATGGTGTTCTTAATTTCAATTGGAAGGGCATTATATAGTTTTGTAGCATGGAAATAATGGTTTCTCTGCCCAAAAGATCTATTTAATTTCGGGATGTCTAGTAGTTTTGAGGATTTCATCCTTGTAGTGTAGGTGTGTTGGTCAGCAAGGTACTCATATTTTTCTTTAAATTTGATAAAATTGCATTTTTTAGTATAGTTGAGTAATGCTGAACACATTTGGAAAAATTGTTTTTCATAGATGTGTACATTTTGATTCGTTTTTTTTTTTTTAATTTACTAATTAAAAAAATTATCAATTAAAATCTGCCACCTTTTTGAACTTTTACATTAATTTACCCCTCCAGTCCTCGGGCATGTTTTGTCGGAATGTCACATAATTTTCTGCTTCGCGATGAAATCCAAATAAATGGAACATTTTCGAATGTATCCAAAAACGAAAAACTGGTTTTGAAAGATTTTTATTATTAGAAAGACATATAATTTTGAAAACATTAAATTTTTCAATGCAAACATTAAAAAGTTTTAATAACGGCTCACCTTACGTTTTTTCTAACTAAAACTACTTATAGATACCGAGAAAAGAATCAATAAACACATATTTTGTTAGACAAATGTATTTTAAACGTTATTGCCACCTCAGATTTTTGTAGTTTCATATTTAAAAATAACTGAGTATGCGATTCACACGCCGTAGAAGTGAAACCTTCAGAAAACTAAAGTAGACAAGAGTGGGAAGGCTACGAAGCACCACACAAAGAGGACACCGATTACACTATCCCATTTTCTCGCAGGCTAAATCCTGTACATGAATTTGGTTTTTTAAGGTTTACACATAAAAAAGAAGTTTATTTGTAACCTTCCATCCCACATTCAAATTTTCACCGTAAAACGTCCCCCTGAATAAAGGGCGTTTTCAAGCACTCTGCGGGCAGCTTTTTGCTGAACTTCAGGTCATGCATATGCATTGTCATTTTAAAGACGCATTCATATAAACAAACATTTTTTTGTTTGTTTTTTTTTTTTAAAGAAAGACAAACATTCCCTGTGGTTACGAATAAACCAACAGTATTTGAAAATCTCCTATTACCACCACAAAAGGCCGAAAATGTTGCTTGTGTTGTGATGGAGGACATAGCCATAGCCAGCCGAGGAATAGGGCACGCGACGCCCGCGGGTGGGACCCAAACGCGATGCCCACTCAACCACTAACTGGTATTTTTAATGTGCTTGTCTGTCTTGGTGATGCTTGGGATAATGCTCGCTTCCTGAACAGAAGACCTCTGGTTAGAATCCTACCCACGTCCGCAGATTTTGTCCTATTTTCCACTACCCAAGCGCTTAAGAGCCGTTCAAACATGCTATGTATTTTATTCGAGTGGGGAGTAAAGTAATATCTAAACGCGTCCGAACACCATCATTTTAGTAGAGTGGGTTAGTCAGCTTTTTAGTGGATTCAATCAATTTCGTTCTATTTTTAGAGCGTATAGGGACCCCCCCCCCTCGCGTCCCTGTGCACCGACATGCCGTTTTAGCAGAGTTCATTTGTAGACCCGCGGAAATGTCGAGGTATTGGAGCGAAGTTGCTACTCTAAAATTATTTATTTGTGCTGCTATTAATCTCTTTTTGTGGACATTTTATTTATTATTATCTCACTAATTTATTCTTCCACGTCTTCTATAATAAGCATTAAAATCAGCTTAATTAGCGTATTTACTTTGCTTTGTAGCAGCCCGTCATCCGCCGTCATCCTACAACGGGCGGCGGGCATAAATGTATCTACTCTATTTGAAATTAAGGCGAACGGTTTTCGGCGAGTCATGTATCAAGCGTACCTACTCTCTACTTGACTTACCACTTGACCAATGTGAACAAGCCCTTTAGCTATGCGTGGAAATAATGGAATTGAAATAGTGTATTATTGTACAATTTTATAAGATTTCTCTTTTTTTAAACATAATTTGCTTTCAGAGCCGTTAATACTCCACTATATTATTATTTAAAAAAACTCAGAATAGAATTCTGAAAATTTAAAACGGCAGACGATTTCATGATATCATTTTATGTTGTATAATTGAACAGAAAAATAACACAAATCTATAAATATCTTTCTTCTCGGGTGTCAAAATTATCAATCGATTTTGACTTTTATTTTAAAGCTCCGCTTTTTTTTTGGTACCTAAATTGGTATAAATTTAAAATACATATAATTGTTTTTATATAAACAGTTGAAAAGTAAAGAATAATACAATTAGCAGATTAACCAAAAGAATCCCACACAGGCATCGCCAGTTCGTGGGTGTACTTGTGTGTTTTTAAAACAGTTAAAATTTTACTCATAAACATGCACTATCTTCGTAGAGATTAAAAAATAAAATTAAATAAATAAAAAATAAAATCATTGTGATCGTGATTACTGAATTACAATTCACACGACATGTTAATAAAGATTAATAAAATTTGTGAAGTTACATCGGCTCAGATGTTACAGCAAGTAAATGTCGGTTTCAATGGTATTTATCCAAGACTTTATACATTTTGTGTATTTTAAACATCGTACACAGTAAATTTTTCTCATCTCTTACAATTCAGCTTCTTGGAATAATTGCAGGAAGGGGTAGTTCATATCATTATGTGACATTATTATTATTATTATACACCCCCTCCCCTACCATCCAATTATTCCATAAGATTCTTATGATTGCATCAATGCATGTTACACAAATTTCATTATTTTAATGTCGACTCTTTAATTTAAACGTTTAAAAATATAAGTTAAATACATAAATTTATTTGCAAGCTTTTCTATGTGATCTGTCCATTTGAGTTGGCTGTCTAATGTAATTCCTAAGTATTAAACTGTATTCGATGGCCGGTGTGGCCGGTGTTTAGCGGTGAGGCTCTTAGCTCGCAACCCGAAGGTTGCGGGATCGAATCCCTGTCTAGCAAATAAACTTTATTTTGTTAATTTTGTTATATATCACAATTTATTATTTTAGAATAATATATGGTATATAATCAATAACAGATCGCTTTGTATAAACCACTATATGTATTATAAACAATATCTACATGTTTTTTAAATTTAATATTTTTCGTAAAGATACATTATACATGAAACATCTAATCATCCATTTTCACAAAAATTAGCAGCTTTTCATACCTTGCTAAGTAGATTAATTAATGTTCCCTTATCTTTGCGTAATTTTAAAACAGAATTAAATACTATTAAACAAATTGCAATTAATAACGGTTATACTTCAAAATTAATAGACAATATGTTAAACAAAAAATTTAAGAAAAAGTTTTTTAGATCTTTTGTTTATCCACACGTTGTTGAAAATGATAATAATTGGAGAATTTTTTTTTTTTTAAATAATAGCATTTCAAATTTAAAAATTAAAAACATGCCAAATAATGTACAACCAGCTTTTTATACAAATAACAAATTGAAAAATTATATATTAAATAATAAGGATAAATGTGATTTTTTGAACAAATCTGGGGTTTATAAATTAATTTGTAATGATTGTAACTTTTTTATTTTGGAAAAACTTCTAGAAATTTTAACATTAGAGTTAAGGAACATATAAGATGTTTAAATAATAATAATTATTCTGAATTTGCCAACCATATTTTGGAAACAAGTCATTCCTTTGATATTGATACAGGTCTTAAAATTAACACTACGGGCATACAAT
The DNA here is from genome assembly GCA_917563855.2 of Limnephilus lunatus. Taxonomy (NCBI): domain Eukaryota; kingdom Metazoa; phylum Arthropoda; class Insecta; order Trichoptera; family Limnephilidae; genus Limnephilus; species Limnephilus lunatus. Next base: position 61,657,240 of record OU830597.1, on the reverse strand, counting down.
TGGATAATTTAGAAATTTTAGAAATTAGAAAAAGCATTAATAGTAAATTAAATTTTATAAATAACCAAACATTTTTTTAAAATAGCCATCTTTTAAATTTATTTTCTTATTAATACTTACAATAATTATAATTATTTTTTTTTTGATTTAGACTAATTATTTGAATTATTTGTTCTTAAAAGTTTTTTTATTATCTAAATGCAATTTTATTTTTCATTAATAATTTTTATATTTAATTTTGTATAACTATTTTTATGATTTTTAAGCAATTAATCACCTCTACTTTTTTAATATTTTGTCTATGTTCTAGTTTATTCTAATTTGTCTATACTTGTTTGTCATTTATTTTTCTTTATATTAATATATCCTGATGAAGATAACATTGTTATGGAAACATGTAGATATTGTTTATAATATAGTGGTTTCTACAAAGTGATCTGTTATTCATTATATAATTAATGATGCCACAAAGTAATTTTGCAAAGTTTGAAGAAGTAAATATATGGTATATTTGCGGCACGTTCCAGATTGGAAAGTACTCTCAGTATCGCCCTGGTGTAAGACTTTAGCCGTGTTTGGTGACCAGATCTGAATAGCCAGGTACTTCCCCACCTTCCTCTCCCTCATCTCTTTCCCCTCCCCACCACCTTCATCCTCACAACATACCCCAATGGAAGATGCCATAGTTTTACTGGCTCCAGACGGAGCACCTGGGACTCTTGTGAGGTATTCGTATAAAAAAAATCCCCGTTTTCATTTCCGTACAGTTAGAGCATTAGACAGGATTGTAAGTATTTTTGTGAAACCTTATATTTAAGGGAGTTAAGGGTGTCTGTCCCCTTTTTGGTATTGTTAAATGGAATATAAAGAGTTTTTCCGCAGTTCAGAGTTATAGGTAAGGTTTTGATTGAGCCATACTTTGACAATGGATGTGCATTTATTTGCATTTTCAGAGACCAGATGTTAGGATTATACATATATAGGAATTAGCCTGCGAAAGAATGACACTAATCTGTGCCCTCTTTGTGCGTTGTTTCGTAGAATAAAATAATTTTTACACTTGGTAAAAATATTACAATAAATAAACTCTACAATTATCCTACTCCTGATTCGTTTCATTCTTTCTAGGTTTAGCTTTATGAAGGCTTCACTTCTCCCTCGTGTGAACTTTATTTATTTATTTCTATATAAGTATTATAGTATTTACCTAATTATTAACATTTTTACATAATATATTTGGCAATTTTATTATGTTGGGTGTAAGGTAGGTTTGTGAAGGTGAACTGCACACAAGTTTTATATATTTATTTTAAAGATAGAATCATTGATCGGTCAGTGGTTTAATGGGCATCGCGTTTAGGTTCGGGATGCGGGTATGGGTACCGCCGCCCTAGGAACCATTTATTGGTTAACCAACACCTCTGCCGTACGTTACCCCAAGTGGTTCATTGCGTTTGGTGACTTAACAGAGATACCCGGGTTCATGGGATGAAGTTTGTGCAGGTCTTGACGGTGGATGCGTCTGCCCACCTGCTGCGTGGTGGGCCGGATCGAGAGAGACTGGTTGTGGGAGGCCTTTTGACCTTTCCAGTAGTGCTCTCTCTCTACCCATCGCCTTGCACCGTAGTTGGAGGGATGGGTTCATACGTCCCCTCCTGGACTCACTGACCCCCAGATTCCTACTCACCCCGCATACCTTTTTCCTTTTCAGAACCTCCTATCCTTCCCTTCCCTAAAAGACCCTCCACACGGCATCCCCTAAGACGACATAGGCCCTTTTGGAATTTATTTTCCTCAGGGTCCCTGTGTGGAGCTAATGTAAAAAAAGTCCCACCCCAACACAAACAACATTTTCGGCTTTCTGTGGTGGTAGTAGGAGATTTTCAAACATTTTTGGATTATTCGTAACCCAATAATGATGGAGATTTTCAAACATTATTGGCTTATTCGTAACCCAGCAATGTTAGTCTATCTTTATTTGTGATTTTAAGCTCGATGAAACGAAAAATAGCGACACTAAAAAGGGACAAAAACTTTAATCACAAAGCACAAAGAGGAGAATAATCGGTCTCCTCTTTGTGCGGTGCTTCGTAGCCTACACACTTTTGCCTACTTTAGTTTTCTGATGTTTCATTTCTACGGCGTGTGAACTGCGCAGTGTATTTATTTTGTTATTTCTATATCATTTATTCATATTTTCTTCTTGAATTTGGTCAATACATTGAAATTTTGTGGAAACGATGTACGAAGGTCGTTATCAGAATTTTTTTAATATTTTTTCGAGTAAAATTAACTGGTGAGCTCGTCTTTGTTTCACACATCCGCTGTCTAAAACCTAAAATCAGTGTTAATTTGGGATTTGGGTCGTATCCCACCATCACCGTCAGAGTAAGTGAACTCCTGTAAATTATAAATTATCATTGCAAAATTAGACTATTTGCAGACGATACCTTAATCTATTTTTCGTGTGAACATTACATAGATTCAATTAACAAAATAAACGAAGTCCTACAAAATATAGCAAATGGCTGAAATTAAACAAGCTGAAACTGAACGTAAACAAAACAAAATATATGGAAATAGGCGATAAAACGCGTAACACAGGGTTAAATATGACAATTAATGGTGAAAAAATTGGAAAAGTAAAATGAAATCAAATACCTGGGTGTAATATTCGATTCAAAACTGACTTTCACGGCAAACTTTGAATATGTGCTAAAAAAGGTATCAAAAAAGGTCAATTTTTTTTAGAAAACTACGACATAAATTAAATAGAAACACTACGGAGCTCATTTATAAAACTATCGTTACTCCACATTTGGATTACGTCTCTACGATGTTATATTTGGCCAATGAAGGAAATTTAAACAAACTAGAAATTATTCAGAACAGAGCTATGAAATGTATACTGGGGAAAGGCAAATTCGTAAGGATTAATCAAATGAGAGATTAGCTCAATTGGATTCCGATAAAAAAGAGACTACCATTTAATATGATAATTTTTGTGCATAAAATTATGAAAAACCAAATGCCAAAAAACTTTAAGGATGAAATTGTTTTTAATAGAGACGTACATAATAAACAAGAAATAAAAACAGAGTTCGATTGCCACAAATGAAGAAATAAAAATCGCAGAACTGCCTAATGTATAAAGGACTAAAGATGTACGATGAAATGCCTGAAAGTATGAAGAATGAAGAAAGAATGAATGTATTTAAAAATAAATGTTATGCTAACTGTAAAAATATTTAAATTTATCAAATGAAATGTAACATTGTGCTTATTAGTTTATATTCATGTAGTACAACTAACTCAATAAATAATAATAAAAAAAATTTAAAAAATAGGAAAACGGAACTTTATAGAAGTAAATTTGACCGTAAAAACGATCGAAAAGAAGAAATATGTGCGGCAACGTCGTAAATCACGCCGCCGCGGCGTGCACCTCAACACTCGTACGGGATTTGACTTAAACCGGCAACGTTGTTTCGCCACCGGTCGCCACTAAAGGCTAGGAATGAAAAGTGGAATACGTCATACCCGATCGCCACTAAAAGTTAGGAATGAAGTGAAACATAGGTAGGTACATCTTTTTCTTCGAGGACGCAGTTGAGGAAGGGGAGGCGGGGAGGGAAACGGGACGAATGGGAAAAGACATGCACGGAGAAACAATTATTTATTCAATGGCATAGCAACGCATGCCGCGTAACAGCTAGTTTAATATATATGACAGGTTATTCGTAACCCGAGAATGATTGTCTTTCTTTATAAAAATATTACCTTGCTACCTATCGCAAAACGGTAGCCACTTTTATTCTGATTAATCGGTAACTAAAATAACGATTGGATCAATGCAGAGATTTAAAAAAGAAGCCAAAAGCGATAGTTAATTTTGACACTTTATATTTTTTTACATTAGCTCCACAAAGGAGGGCCTGAGGAAAACAATTTCCCTCAGGACCTATGTCATCTTTGGAGATGTTGTGTTGAGGGTATTTTTAGGGAAAGGAAGGAGAGGAAGTTCTGGGAAGGGATAAAGTATGAGGTGTGGTTAGGAATCTGGGGTCAATGTGTCCAGGAGTGACCATCCCTCCCACTGTGGTACAAGTCGATGGATCGAGGGTCTGGCTGGAGAGATGAAAAGATCTCCCTCAACCAGTCTCTCCCGATCCGACCCGCCATGTGGTAGGTGGGCAAATGCATAGGCCGCCAAGAGCTAGACAAACCTCACCCCGTGAACCCGGGCACCCCTGCTAAGTCACCAAACATATCTAACCACTTGGTGTTACCTATGGAAGGGTTGTTAGTTATCCAATAAATAGTTCCCGGGGCGGCGGTACCCACACCCGCCTCCCAAATTTATAATTTGTTTGATATTGCCTCCCAAATGTAAAACGTTATCATAATAATCGTTTACCGTTTTGAATTATTGGGATTCTGTTTTGTTTTCCTTCAAAATAATATTTGTAATATTAGCGGCTCTGAACGCTATTTTTTTTTAAATCATAAAAGCCTAGCTGACCCGACGAACTTCGTACCGCTCAGAATCAATAAGTGTTGAATTAAATTAAGTTTTTTTATTAAGTTAAAAATTACACAATGAAGCAATCATCAATGCGCAACTGTCCGTGTTTTGTTTTTGTCAGTATCAGACTCAAGAGATGACATTGTGTACGTATTTATATTTTTTGTGATTTTCTTATTTTTCCACTTACTTACGAGACTTTGGGAGGCGGGTATGGGTGCCGCCGCCCCGGGAACCATTTATTGGATAACCAATCCCCCTGTCATAAGTCACCCATAGGTCACCCCAAGTGGTTCGCTACGTTTGGTGATTTAGCAGGGGTGCCCGGGTTCATGGGGTAACGTTTGTCCGGGTCTTGGTGGCGGATGCGTCTGCCCACCTGCTGCGTAGCGGGCCGGATCGAGAGAGAATGGTTGAGGGAGGCCTTTTGACCTTTCCAGCTGGACTCTCTCGACCCATCGCCTTGCACCGCAGTTGGAGGTATGGATTCTTACGTCCGTCACTCCCGAACACACTGACCCCAGATTCCTATCCACCCCTTATACCTTTTTCCTTCCCAGAACTTCCTATCCTTCCCTTCCTTAAAAATACCCTCCACACAGCATCCCCTAAGATGACATAGGTCCTGAGTCCTAAGAAAAATAATTTTCTTCGGGGCCTCATTTGTGAACTGATGTAAAAAAAATGCTTTTTATTTTCTTTAGACGTGTGAGGGATTTTTATTATAATTATTGTATCTTTCCTTTGGATGGGTGGAGACATACGTTCACCGTTTGTCTAATTTTCGACTATTGACATTTTGTGTGTAAGAAAGAGAAGCAACATTATATGTCTAAGAATAAAACAAAACCATCAGCGCATTGACATTTGACGTTTTTGAATTTTTGAAATTCACGCACAGTTCAATATTATAGGTACTTATCACAAAATGCCCGCAGCTCTTTCAAATATGAGAATTCCTTCCATACAAAATGTATGGGGAAAAGAATTTTCTTAATAACTATATTTTTCGTTAATTTGTGTGAGTTTTTAATAGTTATTATCCTATCCGGAGAAGAGACAAATCCAATAAATCAAAGATGATCAAAATTGGCCCGGCCGTTCTCGAGTTATAAATAGTGTAACTAACCCGACTTTGTTTTATATATTAAGATTGTACATGAAAGCATTAATTTAATTTCCTCGCTAAACTAAGCGCGTAGTGGTAGAAGAATGTTGAAGGTAGAATTCTATTCAGGAAGCGAGCATTATCCCCACTCCCAAACACCACCAAACCAAACAAGTAAATTTAAAAAAAATGCCAAATTTTATTATGTCGTCAAGTTAGCCTTTGTATGATAACCAATCATTATGTGCCTATGATACACCGTTGGCAAATCGCGACCGAATTAAAAGGATTCTGAAAGCGTCATAATATAAACGTAATGCATACAGGTATATACGGAGGTCGTCAAATGTTCGTAATGAACGGACGCCCTAAATATGGAATGAAGTGTGATATACGTAGGATATACGCGGTTACCAATACGACGGCAATATGAAAGGAAGTCCAAAAGACTCTAAAGTATACGTAACTACCAAAAATTTGAATACCCTTAAAACACAATTTCTGGATAATTCTTTTACTATCACTCTTTTCTTAAGCTAAAAACATGTGAACATTCACAGCAATTTTATTTAAAAACCTACCGTAAGCAGTGGTTGCCAAAAGGATGCGAAGTGAAAGGTTGCCAAATCTGTTGCGGGATGTATATATATATATATATATATATATATATATATATATATATATTTTAATTATTTATATACATTATACATATACATTTATATTTAAAAAAAAAAACAATTTTGGTATACACCTAGCCTGTTCCGAGGTGGCAGGAATTTAGTCCAATTTTGACATATCTTGGAAGATGAAATAAGATTTAAAAAAATTATAATTTTAATAGATAAAATAATAATATAAAGAAATTAAAAGCAAAAAAGATTAGAAAAATAAAAAGAGATGAAAGAAAGAAATGAAAATAATTGAGAGGAAAAGAGAAAAAATACAGGCAAACAAAATACACATTAAGATATGTTTATTATACTTGTGGTTTGTTTATGGACAAAAGTATTTATTTATATTCTAATTAAAATAAATATGTACGGGCGCGAACAATTAATTTACCTTAATATTTTAAAGCGTAACGTGCAAAAAGCTTTAAAAACCTAAAATAATTTGATTGGCGCCATCTGTGAATGCGTAGATTATAACGTACGTGACGTTTAACCATAATTTGATTTTTTTTTCTTTGATGGTAGAGCTTCTCTTGCCCAAAGCATTTATCAAGAGCAAGGGACAATTCTTCATTCATAATATAATTGCTAGCAATATTTTAATAACAGAGCTTCTCGTGCCAAATTTATCAAGAGCAGGTGACAATTCTTCATAAAGTTATTGCTAGCAATCCTTTGATGATAGATTTTCTCGTTTCAAATGCATTTATCATGAGCAAGATACAATAATTCGTAGTAGGTACCTATAATCATTGGCTATTCTTTGATGACAGAGCATCTCGTGCCAAATGCATTGATCATGAGCAAGATACAATAATTCATAATGTAATCGCTAGCAATGATATAGAGTTTTTTTAGCCAAATACATTTATCATGAGTGAGAGGCAATTATTATTCAAAACGTCTTAGTTTTTAATCGGTTAATTCCCGCTAGCTGATGCTGGGAATAGTCTTTCTGATTAGTAACAGACTAATTGACTTCTATGATTTGTTTTTTATAACGATTTTGTATTTTTTTTTAACATAAAAATCGGTCCAGCTATTCTTGAGTTATAAATGGTGGAACTAACCCGACTTTGTTTTGTATATATGTATGTATTTAAAAAAAAATATTGATTAACCAAGATAACAATATATACATTATACATTATACATTTACATTTAAAAAAAAAAAAACAATTTTGTTTTATACCACCTCACTAGGCTAAGCCTGTTCCGAGGTGGCAGGAATTTTATCCAATTTTGACATATCTTAGAAGATGAAATAAGATTTAAAAAAAAAAATTAAATAGATAAATATAATGAAAGAAAAATATAAAAAAATTAAAAACAAAAGAGATGAGAAAAATAAAAAGAGATGAAAGAAAGAAGTGAAAATAATTGAGAGGAAAAAAGAAATAAAACAGGCAAACAAAATACACATTAAGATATTCTTATTATACTTGTGGCTAGACTTTCTGGCGCATCTGTTTATCAAACATTTGGAATATACTCGTACATTGATTTTTAAAAGCTACCTAGATGGCTCGTAACTCATAATGGACATTACTTTTGAGCTGAAAATGTTGAATTGACCCACAGAACTCGGCAAAGAAAATATGAAATGAAAATTTCATGACGACAGAGGCAAGCTATGTGACAAGTAAATACAAGTATAGTTTAGCTTTAGCTAGATGCTATGTGAAGGTATATGTAGTTAAGATGTGTGAAAATGTGAGTTAAAGGAATGCTAACCGTAAGTTGAAGCTGATATGACTTCATCGGGTCCTGGCAAGCCGGGTTACTCCGGGACTGGCAAATGAAGCACCTGATGGCCATACCTGGAAAAAATAAAACAAAATTTAGCGATACAGACATAGGTACTTGACGGTTCCATGATAACTCAGAATCAAGTCAACCTCTTAGAAAAGTTATTAAAATTTATGAAAAGAAAATAATTTGAAAAATAGCCCATAAGATAAACTATTTAACCCATTTTTTTCATCAGTTTTAATGACTTTTCAAAGGAGGTATTGAGTTGATTTCATTCCGAGTTGTTCGGTCACCGTACTTAGCACTCGTATTGAAATCTAGAAAAATTGCACTTTCTCTTTATCCACGGAAACGTCACAGACAAACCATATAATTCCAAAGAGACGTTAACTTTTAATAAGTCCAAAATGGCATTGTTAAAATATATCTTACAGGTAGGTTTTCTTCATACAATCAGTACAAAGAAAAATCCGAATTCACTGAAGCAGAGTTACACAGGACAGACAGTTATTATTTCAGTCTTTCAATCAATCGGTATTTGTTAATTGCTTTTTGGTAGAACTCCATTTTAATTTTTAGAAATTCAATTAAAATTAAATTTGATAATGTGATTATCGAGTTCTGGAAGGATTTTAGGATGTATTTTAGTTACAGCTGTTTCGACTTGTATGGACATTTTCAAACTGCGGTGAAGCCACGTACGGACGACTTATTTATAATATTTAAAAAAAAGGTATCTAAAAGGTTTAACCGAGTTAGCGAGCGTATCGCTCTGTCACAGGTTTTCGAAAAATATAGCAAAAACATTTATTTCCAAAAGGGTAAACTTAAAATAATTTAGACGGGCACCACACACACAGCTGTAAAAGATAAAATATCATCGCACGCACAATAACGCTCTCCATACAATCCCATCAGATCTGTCACACCTGAGCAGCTTATGGGCAGATCAACCATAAACAATACAGATCTTACGCCGTAACCGCTCCTGAGGCGAATGCGAAAAGTTATGCGATCCCCTCTCTGCCGAAAACAGGAGAGGCTGTCATTTTAATTACGGAGCTGCCTAAACGAGCGGATTACAACTGTCGAGTTGATATATTCAGTACAAAAAATTATATATAAGCTGTGTGTGGCATGGGTTTAATTAATTCTTTTGAGACGTATAAAAATACAATATTGTATCGGTGATCCAATACATTTATTTGCATATATCGGTGATCCAATATTGTATTTGCATGCCTTTCTTGAAAGAATTGAGTTTTTATACCGACAAAACTATTTATTTTCATATTGTATATAATACGGGAGCAACAAATAATTTTTCTTCATATTTTAAAGCAAAACTTTTAAAAAATTAGCGCCATCTACGAACGAGCAGAATATGAATGATTTTAGGTTTACCCTTCGTGACGGGTGGAACTCGCACTCTCGAGGTAAAGAAGTGATACGGCTAGCCCATTTTACTGAAAATTCCTGTTATGTCACAATATCAATACAGGTATATAAATATAAGTAATCATGTGTACTAGTTATCAGCTAAATTAGCACTTATCACCTTATTCATATCTCCCCGAGAGGCATAACATTCTCTAAGCACAAAATAACAACATCTGGAACACTTTTTGCACACATTGCATCATAATGGAAGTGATGCCCGCCTCTGAAAAGACTTTGCTAGTGAGGCGGGTAAAAGAAATCTATGTACATAAATGAAAACAAAATAAACGCCCGGGTTGCCAGCACTGAAACTGAATAATATATTTTTTAAGGTTAAACGTAATAATCTACGCATTCACAGACAGACATAGCCAATTAAATTATTTTAGGTTTTTAATTATTTTTTCACGTTATGCTGTCAAATATTAACGTGAATTAATTGTTTGCGCCCGTAGATATTTTTTATATAAATAGTATTATCCATAAACAAACCCAAATCTTTCAAGAAAGGCTGAAAAAATACAATATTGAGTCACCGATACAAAATTGAAATTGTCAGCCTTTCTTGAAAGATTTGGGTTTGTTTATGGACAAAACTATTTATTTAAATTCGTATTAAATATGTACGGGCGCTAACAACTGATCTACAATTTTCATGGTAGACAAGGCTCGTCAACTCATCGCGGTTCCATGCTGCGTGGAGAGCTGCGGACACCGACGCGCGACGTACCGGAGGCCAGTGACATGGGTGGTTTGGTATATTTATGCCGGTAACAATTGATCACTCCAGCGTATTAGTGACCTTTCACTACTTCTTCTGCCTTCCACTTTACCGGTGACTATGAATTTAGGGTCACGGTCCTCAGAGACTGAGGACAGTGACCCCTACTTAAGAAGAAGAACATTATAATTCATTATTTAGGGAGTATATAAATTACAAATTTCAATTTAGAAAATGAAAGAAACAAGCATTTTAGTTGAAAATCAAGATATTCACTTTATACAAAATTTCTTAATCCCTAACCAAACATAAAAAAAAAAAAAGTAAAATAAATAAACACAACTATGTAAAATAAATACTACAACACATAAATACCTGTACTTGCCACACTGAATCATAAACACGTAAACACCTCATCACAGGTTCTCCTAGAGGTGTTCACGAAACATACAACATTATCAACCAACAGTTTCACCTTCACAAACCCACCTCACACCCAACATAATAAAATGTAATATTAGTATGTAAAAATATTTATATTATAGAAATAAATAAATAAATAAGTTAAGGTGGCAGTACTACAAAGGCGATTTTACTATTAGATCTTCTATTGAATTTCAGATCAGACAAAACTTTTACAAGAATTTGATTGCTAGTGTGGAGGGTCATTAAAAAGTAAATCCGTTTTTAGTGTATTCATTATACAAAACCATGTTAATATTTTTACTTGTAATGTTTCGTAGATACATAATGTGTAAATACAACTAAGTGGTGATAAGATCCTTTCAGCGGATGCATTACTTGCTGATAGTATCACCAACTACGTGGCTAGATTAGACTTAATTAGCTATGTAAATGCCTTGTTCTACCAGTTTATAACAGGGTATGCTGGCGACCTATAAACGTGTATTAAAGATTGGTAGTTACATGCCATAAACTGGAAGATGTGTCGCCCTGGTGAAAGATCACCCGAGTGCTGCTTGAAATGACTTTAGCCAAGTTTGCTGACCAGAAATGAATATCCAGATAATACTCACACATCTTCGTCCCCCACTCCCTTAAGGCTCATAACAGATGCCATAGTTAGATAGCATTTAAGCTTTTTTAACTCAAGATTAGAATCTTGTGATACTTGAGGGCTCTCACCAAATCTAAATAAATATTTAGATTTTATGAATGACCTCAATTTCTATTTATCAACCAAGAATCCGATAACTATTCCAACGGTAATTTTTGTAGTGTACGCGCCCAAAAAAGTCTCACTTGAGTGTGGTTTGTCAAAAACAACCTTTTCAGAAATAAATCTTTCAAATTTGAAATTCTTTCAAGCATATTCGAGATAGATAAATCTTTTTCTCAAGTCCTTGCTGAGGATCGTGACACCTACTCCAATTTCCATAGTGGCAAATGCTCCTCTACTCCTCGTGGTCCTGCGCCTCGTAGAGAGCAGTGAACACCGACGTCCCGGACGCCAGAAATACTTGGTTACTCTAGCACAGTGATTCTTAAAGGGGGCGCCAGCGCCCCCCCTGTGGGCGTTTTGGAGGTCTGGGGGGGCGTTTTTAATTTTTTAGCATTTGGGGGGCGCCGCAAAAGTTCGAGTGGGCATTGTATCGATATAGAAAATAAGCTCATTCCACATAAATTTTTACTGAGGATTAATATTCAATGTCAATGTAATAAATACGGTCAAGGCCTGAAGGGTTAATTATGAAATTTTCATTTCAATCAAATGGGATGGCGATTTACGATGTCCGGCAAGTGTAAGAGATAAAGAGCGCGTGCTAAATGGGTTACAACTAAAGCGTGCTAAGTCATTGGCGGCATTGGTTTGCATTAAAAATTTACATGGATTGGCAATTTTTTTACATATTTAGGTGCTCCAGATTTTATATCCTGTTTAAATCTTTCCCAAATGAAAGACTAAACCCTTCCACACACTTTTCCACAAATGATTATCTAGTAAATCCACGCAATGTAAGTGCACTATATAAGTATAATAAATACAAAACAATACAATTATGACATAGTCCCCGTGGGAACTTTTTTCTTCAGGGCCTCTTGTGTGGAGCTAATGTAAACAAAAAAATATATTGCTGATGTTATGACATTGCTGTATATTGCTGATGTGCTGACCTGGCAAGTGTTCAAATTCAAATTAGCACGTAAGTATGTATTGAAATAATAACTAAATATGAAATAATTGCTACTTCTATAAACTCCTGCATTTTTACTTCACACAGAAATGAGACACATGCATATTTTTTTTCGGTTTTTTTAAATTTATTTAATTTTTTTATTTAAGCGACTATATAAAATAATTGTATATAATGGTGAAATTAAATGTAGATATTGTATTTCTTAGTCCTCCTCATTAAGGGGTCCTGTACCGAGGTGGACTAAAGTTATTTAATTAAAGTTTATTTGTCTTTTTTTATTTTTATTTTTATTTTTTATTTTTTTATTTAATATTTGTTTGTTTTTACAATAATTATACATTTTTTTTACATGTTAAACAGATTTGTAATATTAATGTAATAAAAGCCTTTCCTCACCATAAAGAGACAAGGCTCTTGTGTTTGGTGAGTGAATTCATACTCAATTATGTTATCAATGTTATCATTTGAGTAGGTGAATAATAATATTGCAACTATTAACAATAGATATAGTAAGAGAAACTTGAGATGTGTCGATTAACAGATTTAAATGAACTGAAATAGTAATGTAACTCTTACAGTTGTTTCAGGTAATTTTTTAATTTAGTTTGGAATTTACTTTTATTTTCAATAATTTTTACTTCTAATGGGAGTTTGTTGAAATAATTTATACCATGATACAGATAGGAATTTTGGATGTGCTTAGTATTAAATTTTGGGATTTTAATATTGTTTTGATATCTTGCTGAGATATTGAAATGTAATTTTTTTAGCTGTATTTCTTTGAAAGTTTGTAGAATTGAATATTTTTTATATAAATTGTCTATTGTAGTTACTTTGAATATTGAAAAGATTTTTTCGGTAGAAAATGTAGATGGTTTTTTCAATATAATCTTAATAATTAATCTTTGAACTATTTTGAGAGGATTTAAAATAACATCATATGTTCCTCCCCATCCTATAATACCGTATTGTAATATAGATTGAACAATTGCATAGTACACTCTTTTTAGGTTTTCCAGTCTAAGAATATTTCTGAGTCTTATAAATATATATACCTATACATTTCCTAATTCTTTTGACAAGTTCACAAATATGTGTTTTCCATTTAAAATGTTGATTTATATATACACCAAGATATTTAATTTTGGAAGTTGAATTCAGTGTAGAACATTCTGGAGTGCAATTAGTTCCACTACATTTACTCTGATGTATTAGAATTTTTATTTCTGGTTTAGATTTAAATTTATTGATAGAGAATGGGATAAAGTTTGTTTTTTCGGTATTTAAAGAGAGGAGATTTTTATCGAACCAGTTTTTCAGTGTATTGATGTCAATATTCGCTAGGTTGTTCACAGTATTCCAATCAGCACCTTCAATTATTATGACAGTGTCATCAGCATAAGATATTATTTTTCCGTTTATTCTTTGTGTGAATATATCATTTACATATATGATAAACAGTAACGGCCCCAGGACTGTACCTTGAGGTATACCAAAATTACTTGTATCTTGTTGGCTAAGCACATTGTTGATTTTTACGACTTGGGGGCGTTTGAAAAGGTAGCTTTTTATCCATTCTAGAGCTGTACCGTTTAATCCAATGTTTCTTAATTTAGTTACGAGTTTGTCATGTGATATGCTGTCAAACGCTTTTTTGAGATCTATGAAAATTCCAATACATTTGAATGATTTATCTAATGAATTGAGAACAAGGCTAGTTAATTTTGCAATTGCATCCTGTGTGCTTCTACCTTCCATAAATCCAAACTGATTTTCATCAATTATTTTATTACATTTTATAAACTGGTTCATTCTTTTTTTTACTATCTTTTCAAAAATTTTTGCTATATTTGAGATTACTGATATTGGTCGGTAGTTGCTTACTTCTTCTGGATTACCAGATTTAAATATTGGAGTAATGATAGTTTGCTTGTAAATAGATGGGAACACACCGCTTTGGAAACTTAAATTTACTATATGCATTAATGGTTTAGAAATTTGATTTTTAATATTTTTTAAAATATTAACCGTAACTCCATCAAATCCCGGTGCAGAACCTCCTTTCATATCGTTTATGATAGATACTATTTCATCCTCTGTTGTGACTTGAAATGTTGCTATTTTATTTTCTGTATCAATATTGCAATCTGAAATTGGGTTGGTATTTATGTGATTTGCAAGATTTTTTCCTACGTTTGCAAAGAATGTGTTAAATATATTTGCAGCTTTTGACGGGTTTTCTTTACAGCATATTTTCGAGTTATCGTGAGTAATAGCATTGATTTCATTATTCCTGCATTTTTTCTTATCAATTATTTCATTTATAACCGTCCACACTCTTTTACTATCATTTTCCGCCTGATCAATCTTTTGTTTATAATAACTTTCTTTTCTGTGTTTTATAATATATGAAAGTTTGTTTTTATATGCCTTAAAACTGTTTAGTAAATTTTTATTATTTGGTTGTTGGGTAGTTAACTTGTATAGGGCTTGTTTATGTCGTACAGATATTATAAGACCATGGGTAATCCACGGTTTTATAGGCTTGTACTTAGATTGTTTGGATTTGGGAATATTAATATTTTTTGTCGAATCGTTTATGTATGTAGATATTTTTTCTTCAAACAAATTGCAGCAAATATTGACATCATTACATTGTAGTAATTTATTCCAGTTTTCTGATTCAAATTTATGTAGTAACGTATCCATATTAAGTATTTTTTTTGAGGCATTAATTTGGTTAGGTAATGGAGAAGATGGATTACTGCATTTATAATTAAATATACATGAATAATGATCAGTGATAGTCGTATGTATGACAGCTGAGGTTATATTTTTAATGCAAGGGATATTTGTAAATATATGATCTAGACACGAAGGCCGTTGACCTCGGACGTTTCTTGTATAATGATTTATGCATGAGATGTAGTTTAGTTCAGCTAACATATTAAGGTAATCATCTTTATTCTTACTAGAGGAATCGTTTGCAATATTTAAATTCACATCTCCCACAAGAATATTATTTTTATTTCTAAAATTTAGTAAAATGTTTTTTAATCCATCTATAAATTGTGGTAGTATCGATTTATGTGTACGATAAATAGCAATAATATTATAATATTTATTTACATCTTTAATTTCTATATTTAAAATGTTAACATTACTAATATTAATTATCTCTCTAATATTGATAATATTATATTGGTTTGAAATGAATATTCCAATACCAGGGTTTTTGTTAATTTTTGTTATTGTTGTATGATATGAGTACCCAGGAATAGAGTAGTTCAATTCGCCTGCAGAATGTGTTTCAGACAACACAATCAGGCCCGGGAAAAAATTTAAATCTTTTAATGATATTATTAATTCTTCTAGGTTTTTTTCTATGCTTCTAATATTTATATGAAATAGGGTAAATCCTTTTTCAGTACAAATTAAATTGAAATCTCTTAAGGAGTGACATAATTTTTCTTCTATACACATTTTTTTATCTAGTGCGTTACATAAAAAATCATTCATTTTTATTTTTTTTTAGAATAAATAAAAAATTCCAAAATTTATTCATAGTCAATGCGCTCTCTAGCAATTTGAAGCATTTTTTGACGGTATAGACATTTTATGCTATCGACTCTATGTTCAGTGGAATAATTTGTATCAAACCTTTTATTTTGGATACAGCAATTGTTGCATATTGGCATTTTTTCTTTATTTTCACATTTTGAAAGTGTGTGCTCCTTAGTGCAATGTGGGCAAATGGGGGGCTGCGTCCTGGCGAGACATCTTTGTGCTGTGTGACCGAATTTGAGGCAATGGTAACATTGGGTGATCGGATTGCAGTCCTCTACGTACACTCTTTGGAATTTGATATTTATTTTTTTTTATCAATAAGTATTTTTCTTAATTTACCGGTTGTTTCAATAATGTAGTTGGTGGTGTCATTTTCTTTTCCTTCATTGTACTTGTTTTTTAATTCCTTGATGTGTTTAATGTTATTTTTGTCGTCTATGGTTAATCCATCATTTTGTTGAACAATCCCATCTATAATTTCCTCTTCAGACAATTGGCATTGTAGCCTTTTCAACATTAAGAACGGTTTCTTTTTTTTTATTTCTTCGGCTGATATTTCTTTTCCAATTACCTTATTTATTTCTTCAGTTAATTTTTCTGCTTCTTCTTTTTTTTGGCATGAAATCAGTAATTTCTGTTCTCCGATCTTTTTTACTCCATTAACTCCGACTTTTATTTTTGATAAATTAATATTTTTTTGAATTTTTATTTTTATATCCTCGGCCTTCAAGGTGTTTTTTGAGGTAACTAATATGGCATATTTCTGTTCTGTGTTGTATGATGTATTTACAAAGTTTTTATTGTCACCTGACATTTGCGTGACATTTGCATAGGATTTTTTGTTATTAGGATGAAATTCTTCAAGTTTCTGTGTGTAGTGATGATTATTTTTAATATTAATTTCTTGTAAATCTATAATCTTCTTTTGTAGACTAATTAGTTCGTGTTGAATTTTTTCGGCTAAAGTTCGGTTTAGTGGCGAAATTCCTAAAAATACAACCTAGTTATTTTTATACTAACTATGGGCCGGGGAATACGAATCTGAAAGAATTAGGCGGCGGCAAGCAATATTAACTGAATTATACGACTTTAAATTTTTTTTTTCACACATAGGAAAATGGCCATTTTGGAAGCATTCTGATTCCTAGAAAATCAAACTAGTTATTTTTATACTAATTTTGGGCCGGGGAATCCGAATCAGAAAGAATTAGGCGGCGGCAAGCAATATTAAATGAATTATACGACTTTAAAATTTGCTATAAACAGACACAAAAAGAAGACATTTTGACATTATCGAATTCGCAAGAAAACATAGAAAAAGAATAAAGATGTTACATCACATAAAATTAAGTGTTGCCATTAAGCAGTAATATCAATAACGTAAAATAACATGTTTATAATTTAAGTACTTACTTTTTATAAATTTTACTCACTTTTGTATCACAAACCATGCTACCTAAACCTAGCGTAGCCGCTAAACTACTTGAAAACTGGGATGTTTTTTTAAATTGACGCGAGCAGGCGGTATAAAGGTGCACAAACCATGTTACACAAACCTAGCGTAGCAGCTAAACTACTTGAAAACTGGGATGTTTTTTTAAATTGACGCGAGCAGGCGGTATAAAGGGGCACAAACCATGTTACACAAACCTAGCGTAGCCGCCAAACTACTTGAAAACTGGGATGTTTTTTTAAATTGACGCGAGCAGGCGGTATAAAGGGGCACAAACCATGTTACACAAACCTAGCGTAGCAGCTAAACTACTTGAAAACTGGGATGTTTTTTTAAATTGACGCGAGCAGGCGGTATAAAGGGGCACAAACCATGTTGGGTTAGGTTAGGTTAGGTTAGGTTTTATATAATAACATTGATATTGGTGACCGGTCTAGGTAACAACTTTTTAAGACTACGAATTTTCATACTTTTGGTTTAAGAATACGGCCGTTGAGATAGTCATAATTCATCAGGTTAATGTGTTATGTGATGAATTATCATGTGAAGAATTATCGTGTCGGAAAGTTTTACTTTACGAAGATGTGTTTGATTTATAAGGTATGTTCGATGATATTATTGTTTAATGGCCACACTTAAATTGTTGTTTTTCTATGGTTTCTATGGTTTTCATGTGTTAAAATGCTTTTAAGATGGCTGTTTTCGTTTGTGTTTATTGAAAATTTAAAAGTCGTGTAATTCAGTTAATATTGCTTGCCGCCGCCTAATTTTTTCAGATTCGTATTCCCCGGCCCATAGTTAGTATAAAAATAACTAGTTTGTATTTTTAGGAATTTCGCCACTAAACCGAATTTTTTCCATTTTTTCTTCCAGTGTTGTAATATTTTGTTCTAGTGATGATTTTATTTTTGAGTCCTTCACAGAAGTTATTTTATTTATTAACTCTTTGATGTTTCTAAATATTACTTCTGTTTCCATATTGGTTGGTATGGATCGCCCAGATGGGCGGGTTATTAATGTATGTAATAGTAAACTATATTTATTGTTTTACTTGTCACAAAAAAATCGCGACTGTACTCCTTCGATGCGGAGCATGTAATTGAAATATTATGTAATTGTCTTCTATGTCGTTTTTAGTGTCTTCATTAGGGTTTTTTGGTTGACCTCTTTCAGATTGATTCTTGATTTGTACTCATATTAAGTTTTGTGTCTTGGGGAAGGATGTTATTGAGTTTTGTTGCAAAGTAAGTGTAGTTTCTTTAACCGAATGTGGTTTTATAACTTGAAATGTTTTTTGTAGTTTTTATTCGATCTAGTGCATAGATTCTCAACGTTTTTTTGCTCACCACCCACTTTGAGAATATTTTTATTTCTTTAATTTTATCCCTAGCTCGTGAATTCGAACGCAGGGGGCGTAATGGGACAATACGACAGGTTAAATTTGCCACAACGGAGGGGGCGTAACGGGATACCACAACGGAGGAGGCATAATGGGATACCACGATGGGGTTACATTTGCCACAACGGAGGGGGAGTAATGGGATAAGGAAAATATTTTAAGGTGTGACTTAATTTATGGATGGCCCCGATGGGGTAGGATGGGTCCTACGCCCCTCTGAAAGTCTAAAACGCCCCCCAATTTTCTCTTAATCTTCTACCGCCCCCTTGAAGGCCTGAAACGCCCCCCAAGGGGGCCAATTGAGAACCTATGATCTAGTGTGATGGATATGCAGTTTAGTAGAGGATTCAATATTTTTATACGATCTAGTGTAATGGATACGCAGTCTAATAGATGATTCAGAATTGTTGAATAGCTTCAATTATATATTTTTGGCATATATTCGTTGTACATTTGGTACGTCAAAGCCATTGAAAATTTCAATCGAAGGCGTTCTAATGGGTACTTTCAGTGTGGTCTTTATGATTCCTTTTTGAATTGTATGCAGGTTGTGTATGTACTTATGTATTCTGTAGCAGATCCCGATCCAAAGCAAAGCAAATCTGTTACAAAGCAATGCAAAATCATGTGATTTTGGTTTGAAAATTCGCTTTGAAATATTTTAGATGGTTTAATTAATAACTAAGTAAGTAACTAATAATAAATATGTGGATAAGATGACCTCCGTGGTCGAAGGGTTAGGCTCTTGATCTGTAATCCAAAGGTCCCGGGTTCGAATCCCGACATGCGCAAAAATTTTTTATTTGATTTACTTGTGTTATTTCACAATTTATTAATTAAAAATTATATATAGTTTATTTGCGGCGTTCCAGAAAGGAAGACATTCTAAATATCGCCCTGGTCTAAGAGCATCATTCAGAATTGAAACGTTGCTTTAAATGGCTTTATCCGTGTTTAGTGACCAGATCTGAATAGCCAGGTACTTCCCCAATTTCCTCTTTCCCATATCCTTCCCCTCTCCACTATTTTCAGCCTCACAAAATACCTCATTTGTGGTACCCACATAAAAATGAGAATTCAAATTAATATTGTCTTACAAAAAATTAAATTAAATTGAATGCAAGTGGCTCTTCTTAATAATTGATTAAAAATGCATGCTTTTTAAAAAAACGTAATTATCTATAGTGGGAAAAAACACATATTTTTGTGTACAGAATGCGAAAATTCTCATATAAAATACGCAAGTTCAAAGAAGTTAGCACCAGTTGAACTCCACTGTTATTGCAGAACCCCTGTGAAAGATGACAGTTTTTTATAAAGTTTTAGTACTTTTTGGTGCGGTGGCCTTAGTGACGCAGGTTGTTTTATATTATTAATTATTATACATAAAGGATGTAACAAAACCTACCCAAAGGATTTTAACAGGCGATTCCTGAGCATATTAGTAGTAGAAATTATAGGTTTTTTTTACTGTTCCGTGATTTTTTTTTTCAATTAAAAACAATAAAAATATTTTTTCATTACATGTTGCAAGTAAGTAGTCGAATAAGTAGCGATAAGAACTCCATCTTGTTCCAGCAGCACAGTAACACACGAAACAGCGCACGTATCACGTGATCCCGTCGCAACGTTTAGGAGTATGATCAGTGGCGTCATGTTGTTGAATTATTTTCTTGTTTTTGGTAGAAATTTTTTTTCATTGAGCAGCAAAATATTAATTAAATTAAAATTACTTTGTTAAAATAATTCGGGTACGTGCTATTACACTCTATTACATTTTTTTTACATTAACCCCATGCAGGAGGCCCTCAGGAAAATAATTCCCCTCAGGTTCTGTGTCATCTTTGGAGATGCTGTGTGCAGTGGCATAGCTAGGGGATGAGGGTGGGGGGACACTTGACAGTGAAAAAAATTACGAAGGTAGAATATTGCCACAAAAATATTTTACACATTGAACACTGTCATCTGTGCCATTCTCATTTCTTTCGTAGATTGTGATTGATGTGAACTCGTGAAGTAAATTGTTACTTATCGAAAAAGTTGTTATTCTGTTTGTATTTTAAAAGTATTGAAAACATCTTAAAAAAAAAACAAGATAAGTGGAATGGATATTTTTTAAAGTAAAACTTCTTTATGCACGCTTGACTTGGGTAGTAAGCTGGTGAATGCGTGACGAGATCGTTACGAAATGTGTGATCGGGCGAGGCCAACGGAAGTTGAGAGGGAGATATAAGTTGTAAAGATAGAAAGAGAGAGAGTTACGTATCGTATTTACTGTAGGGCAAGAGAGAGAGATGCGAGCACACATTTTCTTTCTCTCATAGCCATTTCGTATATTTAAGACACAGTGCATATTGTCAGTGTCACACTGCAGGAGCAAGAGAGAGCAGTGCGCGCGCACATTTTCTTTCTCTCTTCTTTTATAGTTTTAATTCAGTCGTGTGGTCTAAAGCACACTCGTTTTAATAAACTTTTAAAAATATTAATTATAAAATTTCTAATAAACGAAAACTAATAGGTAAATGCAACCCTGAATACAGTTTTAGCAGAATCGATCGATAACTGATTGAAAAAAAATTATCAATCTCAGTGTGTTTTTTTTATATATTTCATTTTTGGGTATAGGTACATAGATAAATAATTAAGGAATAGGAATGATTAATAAGTAATTTGGAGGAATTCGAAAAAGTTTTTCACATCTGACTGGAGCGCTACAGATTTCGTTCAGTTGTCGATTCTTTCGATAAGAGGCCACCCTCGCATTACTAGCACCGCCAATCATAATACCTAAATTATTTTCTTCAATACTAGGTAGAACATTATCAAAATTTAGTTAGAGGGTTACTTATCCACTAGAGCGATGTTCGCCACAATATGACAAATAAAATATCTCGGATTGCTTTGCTGCCAATTTTGGCAATTTTTTCCTTATTTTTAAGTAATTAAGTAAAAGTTTACGATTCTATATATTTTTTTATAAATCTTACGAACATGTGATAATCGACAAAAGATAGGTGAATTTATTGGCTATATATTTTAATGTTTATCAGTATGTCTCCATATTAAAATTCGGAGGTATGATTTTTTTAATGTGGGCGGAAAATATTCAAAATGAATTCCAAAAAATCTCGAGCAATGGTAGAAGCGCTGTCGCTCCAGTGGTTATTCTTGGTGTGACACCATGTTATTGGCTCCAGGTGCCACCCATGCTAGCTACGCCACTGGCTGTGTGGAGGGTCTTTTTAAGGAAAGGAATGAGAACAAGTTCTGATAAGGAAAAATGTATGAGGGGTAGGTAGGAATCTGGGGGTCAGTGTGTCCAGGAGTGACGGACGTATAAATCCAAAATAAGGTCTTCAAGGTGCTGCGGTCGCGAGGAACGATTTTATTCACGATCCGGTAACATGGCGTATAGCCTGGTTCATCCAGGCCAGATTCCCATCACCCTGCACTCTTTGCGACGCTTGGTCTCGGCGTACCAGCCGTTCGCGATGGAGATTCCACTCGCCGTACCCGCCAGGTGTGAATTACGCTCTGTAATTCATTTTTTTGTGTGCAAGGAACAAAAACCCTGGTAGACATTCATTCTCAGCTGCATAAAGTGTACAGAAAACAGTGTATGAGCGCAAAAGAAAGTCCGGCCCCTAGTCACAATTGAGTCGTAGCACTCAAGGAATTCGGGCTCCTTCAACCCGTTGTTGTTTGTAATCTTTGGTGAGCATTTTTGGGACCCAGCTTCCGCAGACCTTTTGGTATCCCAAATGTTCTGTCAAAATCTTGTCAATAGTGCTCTTACTGAGACCATGGCACAGAGCTCCGAAAAAACGAATTACAGCGCGTAATATACACCTGGCAGGTGCGGCGAGCGGAAGCTCCATCGCGATCGGCTGCCACGCCGAGACCAAGCGTGACAGAGAGTGCAGCGTGATGGACATTTGGCGTGGGAGAACCAGGCTACATGCCAGTGTTGCTGGATCACGATTTAAATCACCTAGTCACTATTTTACGGACAGCCATCGTTTTGAAGAGTTGGGGTCGGGGTGAGGAGTTGAACGGTTACTCTGCTGAGTGACCGGTGATGACATGTGAAAGATTTTTTATTGATGTTTGGTTTTGAAAAAAAAACTTAAAAATTGTCACCGGAGATCAAAATTTCATTTACATCTGTTTCTCAAAATAAAGTCAAGTACGTCCCTTAACAGCCTGTATTTATATTTGATTTATTACCAGCAGACCCAGCCACTCGTTGCTGTGGCTAACGAAACACAACGCCATCTACTGACAACGCCATTACCCAACCTTTATTACCAACGCCATCTGTTAATTTGCATACATATCAAATCTAAACTGCCCGCATGCCAGCCCGTTGCCCGCTGCCCGCTTTATTTATATATTTCAACCAATTTACGCAAAACCTTGAAAACCGCATGAAAACTGTTGCGTACTTTAAAAGATCTAAGCGCACAGACAGCGGTAGCAACTTCATTTTATACTATGTAAAGTTATTTATAAAAAAAACTACGATCATTATAAGTGGAAAATATTGCTTGTGAATTGATGGGAGGGCCTTAGCAACCATAGGAATTGAACTCATGACACCTGGGTGTGAATCAGACATATTATTGCACATGGGGGCATCCATTAATTACGTGAGCAGTTTTTCTTCCGATCTAGACCCCCCCTCTCCCTCGGTGAGATAAATTTGTACCAATTCGTTTATTTTTTTCAAGTAACGTGAAATTTTGGTGTACCCCCCCCCCCGTTTTTGCTTACGTAATTAATGGATGCCCCCTTAGCTACTAACCTTTATTACTGTACTAATTAATTGGTATTATTTTTAGGGAGTCGAATCCAAAGAGTCGGTGGTCATCCAACTCGGAGAGAAGAATGTCCCCATACCGTTGGGCTGTCTCAAGAAGTTGTCGGACCTCTGGCACCATGTCCAGCTAGAGTTTCCGATAGAACCCTCACTAGAGCAGCCAGAACCATCGCAATATTCTCTGAACCCGCTAGAAAACCCTCTGATACTAGGGCCGCCAGAAAATTCTCAGAAACAAGTGGCATGTTCTCCGAATCCACCCCATCATCACAACCACCAATCTAATCAACATGGAAGTCATTCAAATAATCGCAGACCTTCGGGACGATCAAAAACTCAACGTGGATCTAACAAAAATAGTCCTTCCTCGCCACATGGTAATCAGCAACCGCATAAGAACCTAACACCACCACACCATGGTGATGAGTCGGCACTTAAAGAAATTTCTCCACCACATCATGATAATTCAGCAGTAGATGAGGATATTCCATCACCACGGAATGATGAAGAAGAAATAGAAGAACGCTGTTCAGCAGGCAGACCTTGCAAGCTATGCTTAGCACACGCGCCACCCCGCAAACCAGACCACAAAGATCCCTGGGCACATTTCTTGAATTCAAATGCTCCTGATGCGGATTTATTTGAAGACCTGCTCTTCCCAGCTAAACCTCCCAAAAAGAACCATGCTGGCAACAGGCTGCCTGGACATCCACCTTTCCCGCTTCCTCCTTTTATTAATTGTTCCCTACCAACCAAGCCAACAGTACCACCCACCGAGTCAACAGTACCACCTACTGAGCCAACAGTACCACCTACCGAGACAACAGTACCACCCACCGAGCCAACAGTACCTCCCACTGATCCAACATTACCACCCACTGAGCCAACAGTACCACCCACTGACCCAACATTACCACCCACTGAGCCAACAATACCACCCACTGAGCCAACAGTACCTCCCACTGATCCAACATTACCACCCACTGAGCCAACAGTACCTCCCACTGATCCAACATTACCACCCACTGAGCCAACAGTACAACCCACCGAGCCAACAGTAACTCCCACTTATCCAACATTACCACTCACCAAGCCAACACCATGTCCGACAGCTAAGCCTTGTCCCCCTATCCCACCATGCTCTTGCCCGCTACCACCGTCCCCCCCTTGCCACCCTCCTCCTTTTATTAATTGTTCCCCACCCACCAAGCCAACAGTACCACCCACCGAGCCAACAGTACCACCTACTGAGCCAACAGTCCCACCTACCGAGCCAACAATACCACCCACCGAGCCAACAGTACCTCCCACTGATCCAACATTACCACCCACTGAGCCAACAGTACCACCCACTGATCCAACATTACCACCCACTGAGCCAACAGTACCACACACTGATCCAACATTACCACCCACTGAGCCAACAGTACCAATCACTGATCCAACATTACCACCCACTGAGCCAACAGTACCACCCACTGATCTAACATTACCACCCACTGAGCTAACAGTACCACCCACTGATCCAACATTACCACCCACTGAGCCAACAGTACCTCCCACTGATCCAACATTACCACCCACTGAGCCAACAGTACCAATCACTGATCCAACATTACCACCCACTGAACCAACAGTACCACCCACTGAGCCAACAGTAACTCTTACTAATCCAACATTACCACCCACTGAGCCAACAGTACCACCCACTGATCCAACATTACCACCCACTGAGCCAACAGTACCACCCACTGATCCAACATTACCACCCACTGAGCCAACAGTACCACCCACTGATCCAACATTACCACCCACTGAGCCAACAGTACCACCCACTGATCCAACATTACCACCCACTGAGCCAACAATACCACCCACTGATCCAACATTACCACCCACTGAACCAACAGTACCTCCCACTGATCCAACATTACCACCCACTGAGCCAACAGTACCTCCCACTGATCCAACATTACCACCCACTGAGCCAACAGTACCAATTACTGATCCAACATTACCACCCACTGAACCAACAGTACCACCCACTGAGCCAACAGTAACTCTTACTAATCCAACATTACCACCCACTGAGAAAACAGTACCACCCACTGATCCAACATTACCACCCACTGAACCAACAGTACCACCCACTGATCCAACATTACCACCCACTGAGCCAACAATACCACCCACTGATCCAACATTACCACCCACTGAGCCAACAGTACCACCCACTGATCCAACATTACCACCCACTGAGCCAACAGTACCACCCACTGAGCCAACAGTACCTCCCACTGATCCAACATTACCACCCACTGAGCCAACAGTAACTCCCACTGATCCAACATTACCACCCACTGAGCCAACAGTACCACCCACTGAGCCAACAGTAACTCCCACTAATCCAACATTACCACCCACCAAGCCAACACCATGTCCGACAGCTAAGCCTTGTCCCCCTATCCCACCATGCCCTTGCCCATTACCGCCGTCCTCCCCTTGCCACCCTCTCTCCCCCCCTTCGCTGTACCCTCCCTACTTGTACCCCCAACCCAAAATGTGCTTTTGCTATCCTAACCCTCATTTGCCCTACTATCCGTGTCAATACCCCCTCCCACAACATCCAACCCTGCAAGGATCTCTCATTAACTCTCAACAAAACAAATAAATTACAATGAACTTATTGCATCTTGAGATTTATGATGCTCTAGACTAGCACAATGGTGACCTTCCTCTGCTTCTTCTTCCTTCCATTTTGCCAGTGAATACGAGTTTCTCCAAGTTGTAGTCCTAAGTTTGGCGAGAAACGTGTCCAAAGCAGCTTAGAATAGCTGTAGGCAGATAGTTGAAAGCTTATTGTGGATGCCTAATTTTCCAGAATGGACACATTTGTGCGTCATGGAATCCTAAGCATTTTTCTCCAGAACCACATTTCGAGGGAACAACGTACATAAATACAAAGAAAATCAATGCCTGGACGAGTCTCATCTTGGTGTTTTTCGTAATGCCTCTGTTATATGCCTCATTTGTATGCCTCATTAAAGTGTATTTAGCCGTAAATTGAGGACTAAAAATATAAATAGATTGAAAAAGAGAACTGCATTTTCTATTTATAGCGATTTATAGATTAAATTTCCAGTTTTTATTCAATTTATAGATTAATTTTCCGTCATCGAAAAAACGCAAAACATAAAATATCTCGGAGTAATAATTGACGAAAATCTTAGATGGGACCTACATATCAAAGGTATTACGGAAAAACTGACAAGCCTTATATATTTCTTTAAAAATCTAAGAAACGTGGTAAATAAAAAGGATATGAAAAAGGTCTACTACGCGTTATGTCATTCTCGAATTGAATATGGAATCATAGGATGGGGATATGCTACACATACGTACCTACACAACCTGAATACGATTCAAAAAGGAATCATAAAGACCATATTGAAAGTACTAATAGGCCAATTGCATGGATTTCATAACGACCTGGAAAAAATCGTGTGGATAGATTGTTTTACTAAGATTACGAAAATGTTAGTAAATTTTTTTAGAAACGTATGGTTTTTTTTATTTTTAAATGAATAAATCCATTATTTGAGCTCGTGACGTCACCACATGAAAATGTCCCGTCTCCGATTATGTTCCCTTAATTTTGTAAAATTCCACACTGATTAATTTTTTTTTATATGGCAACACTTTGATTTCCGGCGAATTTTTGAATTTTCGTTTAACGTTCACTAGATTTATTGTTTGTTCTATGCGAACTTATCCTTTGGTTTGATTTTTTAATAAAGATGGCGGTGTTTTTACAGATGTTACGAAGAGAACCCCGTACAATTTATTGCTATTCGTTTGGAAAACGCTCTTTTTTTAAAATGATTTTCGGCTATGTAATTATCATTTTTTCGCACCCATAAAATTATGTCCCGTCTTTCCGGTTTATAAAAAAATGGTCTGATTTTTCGGATTGAAATTTTCAAAAAATCGCCAGGGTTTCAAAAATACGATTTAAAAAAAAAAATTACAGAATGTCTTAGAATATTTTCCTTAACCGGAAAAAAAATGTGATGCAAGAGGCCTATTAGAACGCCTTCAATTATATGTAAATGAAATCCTCAGCACGGGAAATCCCAGTGAGGATATCATTATCTTTAGATGTTTGTAAAGAAAGGAAGACAATAAATCATACTCCAGATTTTATGTCCGGGTTGAATCTTTTATTATTATTATTATTGTTATTAAAAAAACTTGAAATTTTTAATAGCTTCGGCGTACCAAATGTACAGCAAATATATGCAAAAAATATATTATTGAAGCTTTTCAAAAATAATGAATCCTCTACTAGACCGTGTATTCATAACACTAGATTGAATAAAAACGATATAAAAAATGTTCCAAGTTATAAATTATATACATTTGGACAAATAAACTATTCATACTTTGCAACAAAACTCCATAACATCCTTCCCCAAGACCTAAAACTAATAAAAAATCCTAATGAATACAAATCAATAATAAAAATATGGCTAAAAGAGGTCAACGGACGTGACGACCGGCGTAGCGCAGCGGTAAGACGCTTGACTCGCACACCGAAGGTCGCGGGATAGAATCCCGGCGTGGCAAATAAATTTTATTTGATTAATTTGTGTTATTTCACAATTTATTCATTTAAAATAATATATATAGTATATTTGCGGCACATTCCAGAGTGGCAGATGATACTCCCTGTATCGCCCTGGTGTAAGACCACCATTCAGAATTGAAACGTTGCTTGAAATGGTATTAGCCGTGTTTGGTGACCAGATCTGAATAGCCAGGTACTTCCCCACCTTCCTCTTCCCTATCTCCTTCTCCTCCCCACTACCCTCAGCCTCACAACATACCCCAATTGGGGATGTCATAGTCTCACTGGCTTCAGACGGGAGCAGTTGGGACTCTTGTGCGGTATTCACATATAAAAAAAAAAAAAAAAAAAAACTTTCGGCCGGATGAACTGTCGCCGGATGAACTGTCGCCGGATGAATTTTCGCAGGATGAACTATCATGGAACCATATAAAACAATACAATAAGAACAAATATTCCATTCGAATCAACACATACAGTTTGTCAAATAAGAGTAGAAAATAAATGAGGGCGCCACCGTTGCCCAAATGGCAACACTAAAAATATAACCATGGTTTTAATCTAAAGCTGTGTAACCTACATTTTTATTAAAAATTAAAAAGGCATTAAAGTGAAAAAAATATTTTTTCATTGCTATATAGATACCCACTGATCTCAAAATTAGAATTGCATTTAGGTATATTATTATTATACATTTGCAATTTTGTGTTAACATAATGAAGAATAACATTTTGCAATTTTGTGTTAAAATAATAAAATATAAAGCACACTTTAGAAATTGCTCACATTTATTTTACGAGCTTAAGTACCTAGCGTTGCCCGGGCTTTAGATCATGCCTCTAATTTTAGATCTGAAAATATTTAACTCATTCAGATCTAAAAGTAGTGTAACTAAACTCACCATTAATGATTCTTCCTTTCCACCTACTGTTAAATTCAAATCTAAGTTAAATTAAATGAAAGCCAATCACTTTGTAAAACACAATTTAATCAAATTTATGTCATTTAGTAGG
The DNA here is from genome assembly GCA_917563855.2 of Limnephilus lunatus. NCBI lineage: Eukaryota > Metazoa > Arthropoda > Insecta > Trichoptera > Limnephilidae > Limnephilus > Limnephilus lunatus. The sequence continues at coordinate 61,627,986 of OU830597.1, read as the reverse complement.
TACCTTCACAATAGTGCTTATTCGATTTAATTTTTTTTTTTAAGAACAAAAAAATGTTTTTTTTAAATGTGTTTACAGTGTTTTGAATTTTCTGTGTCATTGCAATTTTAAAGAATATTTGACAGATAAACTGGTGTTACCAGCCTAAAAATTTCTTAGTTCCATTTTATTTATTTTCTACTCTTTTTTGACAGACTCTAAAACATACCACAATTTTTCCTCGGTTACATAGCCAACGTACGCCACAGCGCGATGGCTTTGATAAATCACATTGATTGAATGACATTATTGACAACTTAAATTAACCCGGATTATTGATTAATTCTCCAAAAAGATCTGCTTTGTAATAAAGATAATTTATATTAGCAAATAAAGATAGCGCACAACTCGCCAGCGCATTCTTTGAATTCATGAGTACCATGAGTCACACCCGTGATCATGTATCATTTATTTTATTGAGCACGTGATTATTAATTTTTAATTTATTTAGACATTTAGATAAACAAATGCCAACAAAAGTTAACACATTGTTCTTTAAAAATTAATAAAACACCGTCACATCAAAATACATGTCACTATAAACAAAATGACAAGATTCATTAATTTGGGTTTTATATGAACATTTTTATTGTAGGTGTTGTTATCATGTTTTTTTTTTCAATTATTTCTGGCTTTCACCTTTCAAGGGTGTTATAGGCCATCATTCAAAATTAAAGAGAAAGGAAAGGTGAATTTATATATCAATTTTATTTAAATGAGCAAATTTAAGAATTATATGAAATATTGGAGAGGAGTTGAGACTTAGAAGAGATGAGATATTGAATGGAGGGGAGGCAATTTTAGATAACGCTTCATAGAAAAGAGGATATTTATTTAGAGAGGAACAACCAAAAAATATGTGATCTAAAGTTCCCACATCTAGACCACAGAACGTACAATCTGGGGATTCAAGGACGTGAATTTTAAAAAGGTGAGAAGGAACGGAACAATGTCCGATTCTCATTCGAATAAGGGAGGAAATTTCTTTTTTGGAAAAATGGGGGAATTTTTGAAACTATGGTTTTGATGGGATAATCCTTTGTATTGATGCGTAGCAGGCACCCTTGGATTGACTAGCAATATTCCAATACTCTGTCCAATCATTGCGGGATCTATCTTTGAGGATGGAAAAAATATCAGATAGGGGAATATGGTTTTCGAGGGTAACGGTAGGGTTAGACGCTCCTTGTTTTGCCAAGGAATCAGCAATATCATTACCCACTATGCCAACATGTCCAGGAATCCAAATCAGAGTTACAGTTTTTCCAGAGCTTTGAATGGAGGATATTAGTACTCGAATAAGACATACAAAGTGATCATCAGGATGAAGAAAAGGACTGGATTTAAGTTTTTGGAGAGAACTGAGTGAGTCAGAGAGAACAAGAGAATGTTCAAAATTATTTTTTATTATATATTTAAGAGATTCAATTATTGCAATGCACTCAGCAGAAAATATTGAAAATTGGTTTGAAATTGAATAAAATATTCTGTCATTAGAATTATTGTGGTAAACGTTGATACCTATACCACAGTTAGGAGAGTCCGGAGATTTGGAGCCATCAGTAAATAAAAGAGAAGAGTTGGGCCATTTAGATGAAATAATGTCATTGAACATATTATTAACAGTATGGGCTGGGAGATTGGAATGACTTTTAAGGATGCCGATCCCTTCTAAAATCGTTGGGGATAAGGTGACGTGACTTTATTTTAATTTGAACAAAGGAAGAAGATCATTTTTGATAATTTGAAGCTCTGAGAGAGAGCGAAAATTTTTACAGATGGCAGGAAGAGGTTTAGTTCGAGCTCTGATTGTAGATGATTGTGTTGAGTCGTTAAACAACGAGACTCTGGGAATAACCTGATGACATTAAAAATTTAAGAACAAATTTGTCAGCAAATAGTTGACGCCTTAAATAAAGTGGGGGATCAGAACATTCCACTTGTAGGGAATTGATGGGCGACGATTGCATCGCTCCGGTTATAATTCGCAGTGACTTAGACTGAACCTTGTCCAACTTACTGAGTGCATTTTTGGATGCAATACTAAAAAGTGGGCAGGCATAGTCGAGATGGCTTCGAATAAGCGCATTGTAAAGCAACTTAATGCAAGAAGGATGGGCACCTCACCAAACGCCAGTCAATGATCTGATGATATTTAAATTTTTTTCACATTTAATAACTATATTATGAATATGGGAAGACCATTTAAGTTTTCTATCGAATGTTACTCCCAAAAATTTAACTTCAGAGGCGTTGGAGATTGGAGAGTTTTTAAATAAAATTTGAACAGGGGGATTTTTATGACGGTTTGAGAAGGTGACACACTGACTCTTTTGGACTGAAAGTTCAAGACCATTTAAAGTGAGCCATGTACAAAGGGCATCCATGGCTTCATTAAGATATTTGACGGCGAGTGGGACGATTTTGGATGATAAGAAGTAACCTATGTCATCTGCAAATTCAATAACTTTTAATTGAGGGGGAATAGCGATATGCATATCGTACGTGTATATATTATACATTAAAGGGGATAATACATCGCCTTGGGGTAAACCCTTCCAAATTGATCTACTCTGAGGAGTGACATCTGGTAGCTCAATAAATTTTTTTCTATCGAGAAATAGATTAATAATTGATTGGACAAACATGGGGGGTAGGCCAAGGCCTAAAAGTTTTTTTTTAAGGATTGGGATGGAAACATTGTCAAAGGCGCCTTCTATGTCTATAAAGACTGCAAGACATACTTCCTTATTAGAAATGGATAAATTAATATCAGTGCTGATGATGGCAAGATTATCTTGCGTATATTTTTTTCCTAAATCCAAATTGAGATGGAGAGAGAAGCTGATTACTCTCGACAAAAAATTCTAGCCGATTTTTAATTAATTTTTCATAAATTTTACTAAGGGTGGATGAAAGAGCAATTGGCCTGTAGTTGGATCCAGAATTGGGTGATTTGTTTGATTTTAGAATTGGGATGATTATTTGAGAACTCCAGTCATCAGGCATTATGCCAGTCTGGAAGATTTTATTTAAGATGCTTAAGAAGTAGTTTAGAACATTATCATTACTATTTTTGATAATTTTTTTTTTTTTTACAGTGAATACCGCACAAGAATCTCAACTGCTCCCGTCTGGAGCCAGTGAGACTATGGCATCCCCAATTGGGATATGTTGTGAGGCTGAAAGGTAGTGGGGAGGGGAAGGAGGTGGGGAAGAGAAAGGTTGGGAAGTACCTGGCTATTAAGATCTGGTCACCAAACACGGCTAAAGCCATTTTCAAGCAACGTTTCAATTCTGAATGGTGGTCTTACACCAGGGCGATACTGATAGTATCTTCCACTCTGGAACGTGCCGCAAATATACTATATATTATTTTAAATGAATTAATTGTGAAATAACACAAATTAATCAAATAAAATTTATTTGCGCACGCCGGGTTCGAACCCGCGACCTCCGGATTGTGAGTCAAGAGTCTTAGCCACTGGTCTACGGAGGTCGTACGTAATGCTATAAGGAATACCATCTCTGCCTGGAGATGAATCCTTGACTGTTGATAAACAATTTTTTAATTCAATTAAAGTGAATAGAGAGTCTAGCCAATGATCAGACATAAGAGTGTTGTGGATGGGAGTTATTTCATATAAGTTAGGCACAGAAGGGGGGGGGGGGGGGCAATTTTGTCCAAGAACTCATCTATCCATTTAGAATGAGATGCTCGAGGAGATGTTGAACTCAAGGAGGATCGAAATCTTCTAATCATAGACCAAACTTCCGAAATTGGAGTATTCGGAGATACTGAACTGCAGAAGTTGTACCACCCGGATCTTTTTTTTGACCTCAATACCCTTTTGGCATTGGCTTCGGCATTTTTGTATATAAGATAATTCTCCATAGTCATATTGTGACGATAGGAAAGAGATTTAGCTTTCCGAATTCTCACTACCTTGAAACATTCCTCATCCCACCAGGGAGTCGGAGGGAGTTTTTTAAGAGATTTGGTTTTAGGGGAAGGATTTTATTTATTTATTGCAGTTATGAGCATTGATTTGAAGTTATCGTAGTCATCTTTGACAGATAATATATTGGTAGAGGGTAAATTTTGTATAAACTTATCCATATGCGAGTTAAATTCGTCCCATTTGGTGTGTTTTGTTTTAATCTTCGTCGAAATATGGGACTTGTCTGAATGGAAAGAAGTTTGATAAGTGATGGTGATTGGGAAATGATCACTGGAGCAAGGATCAGGGGACACCACCCACGAGGAGAGAGGTGCCAGATTTGTAGAACATATGGAGAGATCCACTGCACTGGGGTTTGTGTTGGGGCGAGAGATTCTCGTAGGAGATCCGTCGTTCAAAAGGAAAAGGTTGGATTCATCTAAGAAATCCATCACACTTCGACCGTCTCGATCAGAGAAAGCAGAACCACAGACGGGGGAATGGGAATTAAAATCGCCCAATAAAAAGAAAGGAGGGCTTAGTTGATGGAAAATTTGCAACCAAGCTTGCTTATTGAAATGCGATGTTGGGGGAATACAGATAGAAACAAAAGATGTGTCCTTTATTTTAGCTGCAGCCATTTGAAAGTCAGCATTGGGGGGTTTGATATTATTTATTGGGAAAAACGGTAGGGATTTTTTTAATAAAAAGGGCAGCACCGCCGCCCGTACCTTCCGGGCGATCATCGTGAAGACAGGAATACCCTCCCATATTAAAGTGGGTGGATGGAGTAAACCATGTCTCCGAGACAGCAGCCACAGAAACAAGGTTTGAATTTAATAGGTTAAGAAGATTCGATTTGTTAGAAACAGCACTGAAGTATTCTGACATCTTGTAGAGCCATTTTGAATAAATGATTTTAAAGTGGAAATAATAGAAGCAGCGTTGAACGGTAAATTAGTTTGAGAAGAAATTAGGTCAATTAAAAGCATAATTAGAGTTTGTATGAATGAAGAATTACCTTGGAAGAATTGTTCAGAAAGCTGTTGGCAGTTTGTTGAGGACGAATTATAATTGTTTGCACACCCATTTGTGGCATGCGAAAGAGGAGAACCATTGGGATTTAAGAGAAGCGAGTTGTGTTGTTGCTGATCATATCCAGGAGCCGGTTTAGAGATAGGGTTTTTGTATGTGAATTTAGTAAAGCGAGGAGATGTTGAGGAGAAGGGGAGAGGGTTGGATGGAGAGTTACTGGATAAAACCTCGGCAAATGATTTTTTGACAGGTGGGAATAGTTTAGAAGCCTGCAGAAAAGACAAGTTCTCAGAGGTCATGGAAATTTTTATATTTTTTTGGCGAGATTGTTCAGGGCAAGAAGAGTGAATTGCGGAATGAGCGCCTGAGCAGTTAAAACATTTAGGTGACGAGAGAGAAGAACATTGGTCAGCCGTGTGGTTTTCTCCACATTTGAAACATCTGGGAGGGGATCTGCGCGCAGCTTTGGTATGACCAAAACGGCAGCAATTGTAGCATTGGGTGGTGGGGTAAGTGTAAATTTCAACTGGTAAGGAGTTGAAAAATAAATAGATATGGGAGGGAAGAGATTGTCCTTCGAATGTGATCACAACAGATTGGGAGGGCTTCCAGGAAACGTTGCCCTCAGAGGTGTCCTTATAATTTAGCCTCCTGGCTTTTATGGGATTGCCGATATGTTGGGGGGTTGAAAGAGAAGACAGAATTTCTGGAATGGACAGATCGGTAGAGATACCCCTGACCAGGCCCATACGAGTGACATTGAAAGTTGGGATGTACGCCTTGAATTTAGAATTAGATGTAATAAAAATGTTTTTAATAAAGTTGTTGGCGGCTGAACCTGAGAGGAATTCAACAGAGATTCGGAAGCGACCCTCGGCTTTTACACCTCCGGGCTTAATCGAAAGGTTCTTGTTGGTTAAAAGGAATTTACCAAATTCAAGAGGATGAATGGTTTTACCTTGCTCAGTTTTTTGCGCATAAACAATGTAGGGGCCACAGGAATGAGTAGAGTAAAAATTGGTTGGAGGAGGTTGAGGAAGAGCTGGTGGAGACTGAGAAGTAGAAGGAGAGTCATGCTTTACTGGGGAAGAGGGACTAAACTTCCTTTTTTTTGTGGAAGTTAGAATGACTGATTCACTGTCAGAAATTACAATATTTTCACCATCTGGGGGGTCAGGGGGAGGATCTGGGGGCTTTTTAGGATGTCCAGGAGGGAAATCCTCCTCCATTGTTCACAAAATTACAAAAAAAAATATGTATGGAAAGTGACAGTAGTGAAAAAAAGGTTATAAATATCTGGAAATCAGCGACGAAAAGTGACTCCTGGAAGATCAGAGGGGAGAAGAATCCTCAAGGAACAACAAACTACACTTTATTGACCAGAAAACATAAAAATATTAGTTAAAATAATAAAAAAGATTATTTTTTTAAGAGAGGAAAACAAAACAACTGATGACAGCCAAATGTTCAAAATTCGAATCCGTTGTTGTCATGTTAAATCTGAACATTTTACTTTTTTTAAATTTTTAACTTAATTTGGACAACTTTAAGTTCTATAATATTGTTGTTAAATTTAATATTTAAAATATATATATAAATGACATCGGATAAGTTTTTAGATTTTCACGGCCAAAAGCATTTTCGTTGTTAGTTTTGGGGTGTTATGCCGTGTTGCGCTACCTCCTTCTATAGCCGACGTTTCGGACAGCGTTGCAGTGTCCATCATCAGGGCAGAATCGGTAGATCCGACCTCAATTACACATCCTCAATTACACATCGTCGGATCTACCGGATCTGCCCTGATGATGGACACTGCGACGCTGTGAAACGTCGGCTTTAGAAGGAGGTAGCGCAACACGGCATAACACCCCAAAACCTATCAACGATAAATGACATCCTTCGAAATCATTATGATGTATGAAAATTTTGTTATTATTCTTGTAATTTCTGAATAGTTAAAATTAAAAGTACATCAATTTATTACATTTCATTGGTTATGGTTTACTATGAATATAATATAAAATTGTGTACAGCTAATCATAATGATAATTCGTATCCTCAAAAACACGCATCGGGATTTTCAACTATACGGAAATATTGAATCGAGTGGGCAAGTCTGTATTTTTGATTTTTAGAGAAAGCTGCGGCATACATTTTGTTATAGGATTTACAGGAAAGATTCAAGGGAGAAGTCAGAATAAAGTAGAAATATTTACAGTCAAATTGTGTACCCGGCGTCGCTCGGCGTTATTAACAAAGCCGTCTTAATTGGCATACTGAGGGCCCCATTTGAAAGCCTTTAACTTACTGGGAAACAACAAACCATTTTTTTCTATAATTTCATTCAAAGGATTTGTGCAAGACAGTGCTATACCATTTGACGGAATAAATGCCTTGGTTACTGCTGAGGTGCTCTGCAGAAATAGCTCCAATTTTGACGAAGCTTTTTAAAATGTCCCTGAAGTCTGGTTATGTGCCCTCTGGTTGGAAAAAAGCGGTTATCCATCCTATTCCAAAGAAGGGTGACCGCTCTAGCAAGGCCAACTACCGCCACAGGATGTACAGGGCGTACAAGGCCTGCAGATACTTTAATACATAGGTTCTCAACGTGGGCGATAACGCCCCCTTGGGGGCGTTTCAGACCTTCAGGGGGCGGTAGAAGACCAAGAGAAAATTGGGGGGCGTTTCAGACTTTCAGGGGGGCGGTAGGAGACCCAGAGAAACCCATCCAACCCCATCAGTGCTCCAGATAGTTTTCCGGCAGGATGTACGTCGTTTTCGCCATGCGCCGTAATTTTAAAATTATCAAAATAATTTACAAGTTTATCCTAATAGATAACAATGAGTGCACTTCGTTTGCTAACGACAGGCGGTGGTGCTCGCAAGTATCCGAAGTGGTTCTCGAGAGAAGTCATCTCGAATATAGAGATCAAACACGTCCAACATAAGCGTTAGAAATCTGGAGGCCTTCAGAGTGAATACGATCTGTTTAGTTACCGAGCGCTAGTTAAGCGCGAGGTTCGAGTGGCCTATCAAGCCTACGTGTCATGTATGATCCTAAGATGTTTTGGCACTATATAAAATCCCTTCGGAAGGATGTTCACACCATGATTTTTTTTTTACATTAGCTCCACACAGGAGGCCCTGAGTAAAATAATTCCCCTCTTCTAATGTCGTCTTGGGGATGCTGTGTGGAGGGTCTTTTTAGGGAAAAGGGGGAGAGGAAGTCGTAGGAAGGAAAAGGTACGAGGGATGGATAGGAATCTGGGGGTCAATGTGTCAGGAGTGACGGACAATTCAATCAATCCCCCCCTCTGCGGGTAAGGCGATGATCCGAGAGTCCTGCTGGAGAGGTCTACATCTACAGGTCTTCCGCAACCAGTCTCTCCCGATCCGGCCTGTCACGCAGTTGGTGGGCAGACGCATCCACCACCAAAATCCGGACAGACCTCACCCCATAATGAAAGGTAATCAGGAATTAAAAACACCATTATGCCTTTATTTAACTTAGCTATTAGTACTTCCACTTTTCCTGAAGTATGAAAAACTTCCAAAATATTTCGTATTTTTAAAAAAGGTTCGAAAAAGTTAATCGAAAATTATAGACCAGTTGCCATACTATCAGCTCCTGCTTAATTATTTGAAAAATTCCTTATGCCTCAGATAGACGCATATATTATTCCCGAACAGCATAGTTTCAGGAAAAGAAGATCCACTGAAACCAATCTGACGGTTTTCACCGACTATGTTGCTAGGTCCCTAGACAGTGGATACCAAGTAGACTGTTCGTATAACGACTTCTCCAAAGCCTTTAAAACTGTGAATTACAATATTTTACTCACAAAACTTGCCGAGATGGGTTTTTCCCTTCGAATGCTAAAGCTTTTTAAAAGTTACCTCAAGAACAGAAAGCAATTTGTCACACACGGAATCTTCCAATCTGCTGAATTTCTGGTTTTTTCCCCAAAGATCGATCCTAGGGCCTCTTCTCTTTTCCATTTTCATTAATGACATTCCTGGAGTCATCCATTTTTCACCTTTTTGCTGTTCGCTGACGATCTAAAATTATTTCTTCTAATAATAAATACTGAGGACTGCCTGCGCCTTCAAGCTGATGTTGATAACATTTCAGAATGGAGTCCATGAAACCAGCTTCATTTCAATGTCTTAAAATACGTAGTTCTGACTTTTACCAAAGCATTTAGTCTCACCTATCATAGGTACACTATGCTCGGTCATAATCTCAAACGAGTTTCAAATATAAAGGATCTTGGATTATGTAAGAAAGAAAGTTGACATTTCGTCCTCATATCGAAAGAGTGTGCCAGTCGGTCTTAAAAATGTTTGGATTTGTTCTCCGAACCGTCGGAGTTTTCCGGGATACCCGTGCTCTGAAGATTTTATAAATATCCCTGGTCCGCAGTAGGCTGGAGAGTGGTTCGCTTATCTGAAATCCTCATGAAAAAAATTCTAAGATTTCTCTACATGAGAGAGTACGGCCACTATCTATGGCTCTACCCGACAAACTTTCTCCTGGGCACGCTGGGACTTCACTCCCTGCAGCTCAGAAGAGAGGGGTATGCCGCCACCCATTTATTCAGACTGCTGCGAGGCTATATTGAGAACTCAGCCATTATGGAGCGCGTGAGTCTCTAAGTTCCAGATGACTATCTTAGACAGCGTCATCATAGATTGTTCTATCTTCCTGCCTGTATGGCTAAAATGCCAATGTTTCTCCCGGTAGGGAGGAGTATATTGCTCTTGAACCAAATCTCCTCCAAAATTTATATGTTTGGCGTCAGTGAGGAGAGATTCAAAGGGGAAATTCTTTTGATTTTTGAAAGAGTCTCTCCACATTGATGAAATCTTCACCACTGCATGAATTTTTTTTCGAAAATGCCATATTTCTTGAAATTTCTTTTATGTATAAATATTTGTCAACAATTTTTTGTAAAATATTTATATGGTGTTATTTTCTTATATGTAATAAACTCAAATTTGTAATGGTGTAAGAAATTAAATTATTATTATAACTATTATATCCCATCTTGCCCCATCCCATTCCCCCCCCCCCCCTGTTGTGGTATATTTTAATTTGTGACGAAAATTGCTGTTTCGATTTCACGAGTTAGGGGGCGCTAGAAAAAATAATATTCTCAAAGTGGGCGGTGGGCAAAAAAAGATTGAGAACCTATGAAAAGGTACACAACTGCAAACCCTGTACAAATCACAAGTTCGCCCCACGGTTGAATTTGGCAGCCACCTTTGGTCTGAAGCCCCAAAATACCTGAAAAATCCTGGACTCTGTGCAGAAACGGGCGGTTCGTTTATGACAGATTCTCATAGCTTAACAAACGGATTGCAATCTTTAAAGCACAGGCGTCGGGTGGGAATGATATCTTTGTTCTACCGGTATCTCCATGGAAGATGCTCCGAGGAACTAGTTGATCCCTTCGACACCGGTGCATAGTTGGGAAACACGACAAATGCGTGCCCAACATATGTACACGGTTGACATTTGTCACATGAGAACGGGTCGCTTCTGTGTTCAACTTTGTGTTTCCTCCTTCCTACAACATGGGTCTCTCCAAGAGCAATGTTCATTCCGTCGTCTCCTCAAATATACCCTCCACACAGCATCTCAGATGACATAGGACCTGAGGAAAATTATTTTCCTCAGGGCCTCCTGTGTGGAGTTGATATATACATTTTTTGAAATCCCAATGGGAGTGGATGTGTGGTGTGGGTGAAGGGAGAGGAAAATGAATTATTTCATTATTTCCATGCGTGGTATCCTCAATTCGGGTAAGAATGAGGTGTGCCCGAAGGGGGAGGAAAATGAATTATTTCATTATTTCCATGCGTGGTATCCCCAATTCGGGTAAGAATTCGGGTAAGAATGTGGTGTACCCGAAGGGAGAGGAAAATGAATTATTATTACATTATTTCTATGTTGTCCCCAATTGGAGTAGAAGTGTGGTATGGGTGAAGGGAGTGGAATATGAATTATTACAATCATAAAGGCACATAAAATGCGAAAATGTTTCTAGGTTTGTGCGCAAACCAATAAACCAATTTTCGTAGTCAGTATCCAAACAATATTTAGATACAATCCTTTAGTATTTTCTTATAAGGAAATATTTCAGTAATGTTTAAGAATTTGAAAAGCTTTGAAATTTAAACCATATCAGGTTAACCGGCTAGTAGCCGAGTGGACAGATGCATCAGATTCCCATCCAGGCGTCGCGTGTGCCTCCCACGTAATGTCGTATATTTGCCTTGCTTCTAATCTCATCAGTCTTTCGACCTTGCAAGGTCACAGTACGACTCTGTCTATGGCTTCCTAGTGTCAGTCCGTGTTTCCGTACACAGTATGTGCAAATACGTAGCGATTGATAAAGAATTAAATCCTTTCGAAATACGATAGATAGTTGTTTGAAGATGATAACAGATCCGCTCCTCTACACAAGCATTACTTAAAAGATATACTTAAATTATGTATATAATCACTTTTAATACTGATAGATAACTTAACCCTAGAAAAATAATCTTATTTTTACCTACCTTGAAGATAATCATACGTTTTAGAGACATTGTATCGAACGTGTCGACGAAAGCGTATGACAACCCTGAGAATTCAAGAATGGAATTTACGCTTCCACATAATACCGTGCCGCTGCGCGTTACCCCTTCCAATAACCTACGAAACAAAGGGAGTGCTCTCATTGGCCAACGAAACACTGTGCATTTGGAATGATGTCTACAATGCTATTACATTCTACAATTAACTTATCAATTGAAAACATAAACGCAATTGATAATAAATACATGCTGCAGCATCATTGGACTCGAAAACACATCTGAATAACCACGTAATACTTCCACCAGGGACCCCAGACAGCAATGATCAAAATCAAGGAAATGATTGAGTATTTACGTTATCCCCACCCTGCTACCAGACGCGGCGCCATTGGTCAATGCTGAACAAAGGAAATGTTTGAATCGTAAATATTTACGACAGCCAATTTACATTCCGAAAAACTCGGAGCTAAATTTCGGGAAATCGGGAATAATTTGAATCAAGAAATATATATCATCACCTAAAAATAGGTATATACTACAATAACACCTCAAAAAACTGTCGTCTACCAGTGATTATTGCACTTTAAGAAAATATTTACTTCTAGATATTGTATCTTGTATCACATTTGTAAACTTGTACCTTTTCTTGTTGAAACAATAAAAATTATGTGAGACTTCGGTTTATTGGAACAGGACTGTCTTGGCAAAGGTTATCACACAGATTTTTAACACATCTGCTCGAAAATCATAGCGATTGGGAAAAATACGTAAACGCAAGCACCCTTCAGAAACAGGGAGGTTCTGTGTTCCAAAAGTCCAACCCGGATTTGCCCTATAAAACAAACGGCAAACCGGTAGGAAATCAGTTCAAAAACTACCAGCCAAGAAGTCACAAGTCTCCAAGAAACTGAAGTCTCCAAGTTCTAACCTACTTTAAAAGTGTTTTTTAATCAGTTTAAATTCTGTTCTACCTTTCTCTCAGTATCCCATTATCCTGACCCCAACAGTCTCCAAAAGTCTCCAAAAGTCTGCAAGTCTTTTAAGTGTTTTTACAACAGTTATAGAGTCAGTTTTTGCTAATTTAACTTAGAATCATTAAATCCAGAAGTTAAGGACATTGGCGTGCCAAGTTGTGTCCAGCTCCCTATTTTTGCAATTTGTGTACAAAACGTCTAGTACAGACATATTGAAGTTTAAAAGTGAATATTTGACATATTTTCATACTGACACACTTTAAAGGTAGTTGATTAATTAGTTTATGGTTTTTTACTTTAAATAAAACCAAAAAAATTGTAAAAAATATATTATAATAACTAAATTCTGTAAACCTCTTACAAATCAAATACAAAATATTAAGAATTTTTTTAAATGAAAAATAATGTTTCATTTTATGTCTAAATCATATTATTTTTAGATGTTATGAAAGTTTAAAGGTTAATCAGTCGTTATACATAAAAAAAATATTATTATTTCGCTAAATCACATTTATATAAACAAGTCTGAAAGTTACAAAAAGGGTAAACATACGTCTTTCGGACGTATGGTGTATTTATTTCTCCGTAATTACTGTACTTACCGCGGTGACAGAGCCCCGCGCAACTGAGATAGACAACGCGCTACATCTTTCTTATAGATATTATAAAGGCGAAAGTTTGTATGGATGAGTGTTATTCTTTCACGCAATAAACACCGAATAGAATTTAAAAATTCTTTCACTAATCGAAAGCTACATTATTTGCGAGTAACATAGGCTATATATATTGGTAAGCTCTGGCTTTATGAATAAGCTGTAGCGTTAAGCAATTATTTTTCATACGTTTTCTGTCCCTAACAAAATCGAGTTATTGCAAACGTCAAACAAATTGTTACCTTGGAAACAATGTTTTTTTTTTAAATTAGGCAATTCACCCTAAAAATAGTGCTTTGTTGGCGTCATAGTTAATATCTACCTATCTCTAAAAATGTTTATTGTCCGGACGAAAAGCATAGCTTTGCTATATAATTATTTGACATGGGCTGTTATTTTGTTATTTCTTTAGGTTACTCTGGATTCAAATATGAATAAAATACTAATTCCTACTTGAGGCGAAATCATCAGAATAAATTAGGGGAGTAGGTACTTAAAATAAATTTCTATAATTTAAATATTTTCTAAAATAGAATTTTTATTTACGAAATGTCATTCTCAAATTTTGAAATTTTCTATTAAACAATAATTATTATATATTAGACAAAAAAGCAAGAATAATAACAATTATGCCTATAATTATGCCAGTAATTTCCCACTAATACCATGCGAGCGAAGCCGCGGGTAAAAGCTAGTTTCGAAATAAAAGAGATAGCAATTCTTGTGTATCGCTTACCTTTCAACTGTTGAAGAAGAAAATGGTGCTGAATGGAATGTGATGACAATGTTACATTTTGAACTTGTGTGAAACAACCCGTCCGGATAGTTTTTTGATCATTAGTCACAAATTATTTGAAAAAGTCACAAACAAAAACCTCATCCCCACTTACCGATTTCTTTCTAATTTCAAGGTCTTTTACGAAGCCCGAAAAATGCGTTATCCAAACTTGAAAATTCCCCAGATTTAGTATGTTTTCGGATATTCCATATTAACTTATCTCAAACTTATCTTCCTAGATCTACGGAAATTTCTCCAGCAATCACAACGCTGAATCATATGAATAGCGGGCGATTTGAGCATACCTGCATGATGTTATAATAATATTAATATGTCATCGACTACTGAAACGCTGTGGCGTAGTAGGCACCAATATTAGACTTTGTTCAACAAGTCGATTGGAATGTAGTAAATGTGATGTTAATCACATAATTTAATATCTTAACGAAATAATGTCTTATTATTATCGGTTTCAATTGCGCCTACAATGCATAAAACAAATCATTTTACCCGACGTCACATCCGATAGCATTCATTCAATTCGTTAAGATAACAGATTTTTTATTCGTGTTTTTAATAAATTCAATGTCTTAATTTAGTCCACCTGTCATATCAGATGGTTAAATTGACAATCTTTATTATTATTTTTGCAATTTGGCAGATGTTGAAATATTAATCTAGATAAGGGCTTCCTGTACCGAACCTTAGAGACTGCCCCGTTGTTACGTTTTCGCATCGATAATAATAAATTAATGAGTGTTTTATAAAATTTGGGAACCACACAATAGTTCTTCTGCGCGAAATCAGTGAGTACAGCAGCACCAAATTAGTTATGTTGTATGTTTAAAGGGTGTGAGATGAGAGGAGTAAATAAAATGAGAAATGAAGTGAAATGTGATGGAGTGAAGGAAAGTTGAGAATAGAGACAATTCAGATCTGGGCACTAAGCATTGCTAAGGCCATTTTAAGTGACATTTCGATACTGAACGATGTTATCTCACAAGGACGATACTACGAGTACCTATCAGTTTGTTTACGTGTTGTAAAATGGGAGATCCATGGAGATTTATAGTCTAATGTAATGGTTTTAATAAAATTAAATATATAAGGTACATTTAGAGTCTATATATAACGATGTAACGATCAAGTGAATCAAAATATTTAATCTGCCGGAAAATTGACGAATTCGTACTAGCACTTGATTTTATGTGAATGAATTGAATGAGTTTGTTTATCGACATATTTTTTCCATACCTACCCCTGTGTTTATACCCCATATTACGTAAGTAATATGGTTATTTTGGTAAGTTCTACAAAGTAATCTAACTTCGGTATTATTAGAATACATACAAATGAAAATGTTGTGTTGTCAATATTTTCTTTAATACCTATCCTACTAATACAAAATAATATTGTTTCAAAGCAAATATTTGCATTTGGTTTGGTGATAATGTTTTTAATGCGTTGCCAAAGTGAGACAAAAACATTGATATCAAAAAAAATTATTGCTCCTAGTGTTTTAAGTACCCAATAATTTTTGATAGGTACCTAATTAATTATCATTCTGATTGATGCATGATATTAAACAGCTTGTCGTAAGTGATTATAATTTATTAAAAACTGTAGATTATCAAGATAATTGAAGTTCCCGGATTTTTTTTTGCATTTGTCGCGCAGCATTTTAAAATGTACGATTTAAAAAAGAAACCCAACTGTTTTTTTTAAACTCTTGTCATAAATGTTGTATCGTCTACTTAGAGGTTATATTATGTATATTATAGATTGGTGTTATCAGTTGGTTGTCATCAGTATTCAGCACTACCATAAACAAATACTATGGATTTAAAAACATTCACATATAATAATAAACAAATGTTTTGGTAACTAGTCATAGACCCTATAGCAAAAATGTCTCCTGTGTATGACGATATTGGCAAAAGGTCACAATCTCAGATCCCGATGGGATCAATATCAATTTTCCCTCCGCGTGTTCAAAATATGCAATAAAATACTGTTCACACAAAATACAATGGCGAATTTAAGTATTAGTAATGGTATTTCTTAGTTTTCCTCACTAGGGGGTCCTGTGCTGGGGCATATTAGTTGTTATTTAATTCTAGTTTATTTTTCTTGTGTTTCATTTTTTGTGTTTTTTAAGATTTTCCTTTGAAACTTTAGCCAGATTTTTATTCTTAATTTGTACTCATTACATTTTTAATAGCTTTATGTCTGGAGGAACGAAAGGCGAAGGTTATTGTGAAGTTTTGTTGCAAAATAAATGTAGTATCTTTGTCCGAATATGGTTTTAAACTTGAATGTTTTTATGTAATTTTTTCGGCCTAGTGTGATAGACCCACAGTCTAGTATAGGATTTGGCATTTTTGAATCTTTCAAAAGACATATTTTTGGCGTATCATATATTCGTTGTAATTTGGTACGTCAAAGCTATTAAAAATTTCAATCGAAGGCGTTCTGATGAGTGCATTAAGTGTGGTTTTTATGATTCCTTTTAAAGTTTTATTCAGGTTATTTATGTACCTAGGTGTAGCAGATCCCCACCGTATAATTCCCTACTCGATTCGAGAATGACATAATGCGTTGAAAATTCCTTCATATTATTTTTATTTATCACATTTCTTAGATTTGTAAAGAAATGTTTATCTTGTCAGTTTTTCCGTGTGTAGGTCCCATCTAAGATTTTCATCAATTCCAACGATAGATATGATTAATCATTTAATCATTTCTATTATTTTTTTAAATACTATATGCATAAACCTCAACTGATATCCTATTTTTTAGTAAAACCACATTCAGTTCGATAGAAAAAATAATGGAAAATACCAAAAATAATGACACTAAATATGTTGATGGTAACCAGCAGGTATAATACATAAAACATTAAATTATTAAGCAAAAAAATTATATTCTAAATACAATGTAGAATTTTTTTAATGAAAAATTAAACCTATTAAAATATCAATTAAAAAAAAAAAGTATTTCTTCAATAATCCCACATTTACTTGTGGCGTCTGTGATATACCCCCTCCCCCCTATGACGACAAAGTAATAGTAAAACCTTCCACTTGATTTCCAAATGCTGCTACAGTGCTACAGCTACCCCGCTCGGCCTTTAAAAAGCTCGTAGCTCGCCCGTTCTCGCGTCTCTCCCCTGCATTTCTTTTGAAGCGCCTTCTCAACCCCATCACGTAATACTTTTATGCAAACGTGACGAGATGCTCTTAATTAATCAATTGTAATTAACCCCACAACGTTGTGTACTTTTTTGTTTGAGTGGTTTGGTATAGTTAATCCAATTTAATTAATAATTTATTTGTGGTAAACCCTTGTTCTTTTAGATATGGCGTGTTACAATTTGCAAGGCTTCGAATAACAATGACTGAGTCTGACTAGCTTGAGAATTAACTAATTATCTATCTATATTCGTTCAGCTTCCTCCCCTAGCACCTGTTATACACCTACGCTCATCGACGACTATTTTTATTGAAGTAATCTGCATTTTCCCTCCTAGCATCTAATATATAAATTTACATTCAAACGGCGAATTGAGAAGATCCTACCTTTCGATGCGATGTCACGTACTCTCTGCAGCTCTATAAAATGCTATCATGAAAATAATTTGACATTTATGTATATTCTAACAAAAGATTTACACTCAAAGCAGTACGGAGTGCACTAATTCTACACTTACAGTGCTAGATGCAGTTTGTTAGTTAGCTAGCTTGTTTTATTTTGTTAATTTGACTCTACGGGTAGGTATTTTGGATTAACATGGGACAGAACATGTGCTGTTTAAATAATTGGACTCCTCCATAGCCCAACTGATAAGGTGATGGTCATAGACCGCCGAATCAGCTTCCAATTCCAACGCCTCCGGAGAATGTTAAGGTCGCAAGCGACGAATGAAAATCGACATGTTTTGCCTTCTGTCGGGAAAGGGTTTGATGTGTGTTTCTGGATCATAGAGTGGTAATGGGAATAATATCGACCACTACGCCGCCAAATTATAAATGTGTTGATGATGATGATGGAAGGTCATCTCATACCGTTTGATATGAGGGTCTGGTTCATAGAGTGGTAATGGGAATAATATCGACCACTACGCCGCCAAATTATAAATGTGTTGATGATGATGACGAAAGGTCATCTCATACCGTTTGATATGAGGGTCTGCTCCGATTAATGGCGTGATAGCCGATGTCAGGAACTGTTCAGGAAATGCGTGGGTGGCACGAGGTTTTAGATCGTGACATCCTACTCTGGATTGATGATGATGATGATGATTTTGAAGTTCTTCAGCATGCCGATGACTTGAGTTCCATTTACTCCTAAAGTACCGGCATAAACATTAAACCGAAGTTGATTAGACAATCGGCAATGTCAGGAGATCGGTGGGGCCGCTCTCTCCTCTGATCTGGCGATGTATGAATTGAATTAAAGAAGATTTTGATGTCACCGATCCTCGCCTTGGCAGTCACTCATGTCCTCAATAGTCCCGTTCTCCGTCCAGCACGCCGCCTCGAACCAGTAGAAATAATGATTACGTTTTTCCTAGGCACGCTACAGAAACGTGCGCCAGCCTGCAATCGCGATGGTCATCGGTATTTGATTTGAATGAAAAATACGTCCCCTCGCATAACATACACAGGCGTAACGTGGGACCTTCCCCGAAATGTCACGGGCATATGCTCTACGATAGGCGTACCCCAACCTCAAACTCAAATATCAGCTCAAAGAAAGAAATGTCAAGCTCGGCTTCCAGGGTGCTGGGTCCAAGAATGAAAGGCACCAGGTCGTGAATCTGGCTTCCCTCCCTTCTATTTTCCCGGCTGCCCTTTCGTCCAGAGTACATTCCCACCCTGATGCTGGATGATCCCTATTCCTATTGTGAGAGAGTTAAGAGAACTTTTGCTACTTATGTAGGTGGATATAACGCATTACGCTTAAAATATGAATACCTACTGACGGCTTCATTCAACCGACAATGTGAAAGTTTTTGGCTAAATCGAATATCGAAGGAAATATACCTACCTAAGCGTAAACCAAAAGTAGTTAAGAAAACTTATCCGGATTCCAACAAAGAACCGCCGATCGGTTGCCAAACGATTCCATATGTCATGTTCCCTTCGTTCCGACGACAAGGCAGACCCCACACGAGCGTAACCTAAAAGGTAGTGAAGCCCACGCAAATTTCGTCACTTCGTTTCCCCCATGACGAAGGTAGTCCGGCCAGATCGTAATCTTCGTCCTGCATCAAACTGGTCTCCCGCGACGACAACTTTTATCCGCTGGTACCTCGGAGCGGCGGTAGAAGGAGGGCGAAATGGGTGCACGTCCTTTGTTCTCCTGAAGTCCCCCAATGCCTTAGTGACGTACATACGTCGACATCATGGAATGGCTCCGGCCACGCTTCCAATCCAGTCTAGAGCGGGTACGAGATCCACGTTACCGAGATGTGATCACAAGGGATTCCAATTTGCTCGGACCAGACACGACCATCGCTTACTTCGCCTCCACATTAGAAAAATAGTGTAGCCCACCTGCATTTCGATCACATCGCCCCCGATAAAGTCGCGTGAGATACTTCCTCATGGTGAAATAGGAAAGCCGGACTCGTTAGTTCATTCGACAACCGCCGTCCATTCTCGAGTCGTAACCCGCTCAATTAAGTTTGAAGAAAAAGAGTTTGTTAATTAAGTAGGTGGATATAGCGCATCACGCTAAAATGTGAATACCTACCGACGGCTGCATTCAACCGACAATATGAAAGTTTTTTGCTAAGTCGAAAGAAATATACCTAAACGTGAACCAAAGGTGATTATATGATTAGATATCGAACCAAGTTTATGCAAAGTCCTATGTAATAGACTTGTTGTGATACCTAAAATTTGGAATAAGATATGGGAAATTTTTGGAATGGGAATTCAATTATGTCAGATTTTGTTAGTAATCAAAAATGCCCATGCTACGCACCCTTCATAAACCGTTATATTACCCAATGCCTTTTCAAAAAACCCTTCCTGAATATAATCCCCTAACTACGTTTAAAATTATTATTACGAAACTCGTAAATAATAATTAACACCTCAAAGGCGCTTCACACATTAATTTATACCTACATTCTATACCTATGTATTTTGTTACCCGTTATGCATTGGAGAATACCCAGTAACCTAGTTTTCTAGATCACCAACAAAGCACTTTTGAAGGATTCTATTTTTGTTTTGTGATTTCAAAATCCCGTCTTTTTAAATGAAGTCTCTCGTCTAAGATTTATTGCCCGAAAGCGCACTTTGTGCTTCAAATGCTAGTTAGTTAATTGTATCCCAAAATTATTATTTTACAACGTTATTGTCTCAAGAATAACTTCACCCAACAAAGGTAATTGCTAGCCGGTCAACCCGGAAACGTGCAAAGCCCCTCGCTCCCCATCGCTCGACAAAAAAAAGGGGTCCTAGATTCCTAAGGCTTGTAGTATATAAACCCTAATTGACTCTTCCCTGCAAGGTCCGTACTAAATATGTTAATAATTTTATACAAACTTACCAAATTCGCCTTGTTGCACAAAATAATTTCACAAATCAATTCACTACAATAATATTTAATTCAAACAAGCACTTATAAACCACAACCCGTCATGCAGTTATTTATTCCAAGATGCAGCCGTCAAACACAATTCTCGCGTAGATTTCTTTTTTAAATTTCACCCTGACCCTGATAGGCGCCCCGAAAGTACGTCCCGACCGCCTCAATTTACAAATTATATTATTTAACTTCACCGATATGAACTCGCAAGCCTCAATCTCTGACTTCCCTATTCGCGTGGACCCTTTTTGTTTAATAAAACGGAATTTCCTTTGTTTAATTAAAATGAAATATCCCCGGTTTAGACGCACCAAACTGGTCTCCTCGCGACTATCGAACCTCGATCCCTTAATTTAAACCTTGCTTCCCAACGACCAAATCTTGACTCCCCTCAATCGCGTGAACTATTTTCCTTTAATTTTATGAATTATTCCCGGTTTACGCGCACCAAATTATTACTCTGCCGTTTATCAAAACTCGATGATTTTTTCCCGTCTGCGCGGCCCTAGGTTCCTTCCCTCACTGCCCTCTAACACTCCTCTACCCCGACTGTCCTTCCAACCCCCTCCCCCTGACTCCCCCCCATCTACTTGTGTGGTTTCAATAATTTATTAGTCACTTTTTTCAAATCTTAAGTGATAAGCACATCTCCCAATATGCATATATCAACTTTAATAGTCAAAATGTCACACTTTAACTATTATTTCAGAGAATTTTGTGAAGGAACCATGTTCGTTATTTTTTTGTGGTGTAAACTAATTTCGTCTGAGCCGGAGTCATAAACTATCCCAATAACGCTTAAAAGAAGAGCTCAGTGGCGTACTTCAATCTAATACTCTTTCTCAATACTTGCGTTGACTCTATTGGTTATATAATAACATTATATATTCATTGTCCGAACACGCTTTTGTCCTTTCTACGTGCGTCACTATTTAACGAATTCTGCAATCCTATTTCGACAAATATGTCAAATATTTCAACCCGTAATCGGCGCGTCGCGCTAGTATATTTAAATGCACCAACGAGCAATCCTTATTGACTAATTTTCAATTTTCCTACTGCCATAGAAAATTCACCAGATAATTGTTTCGTAAATCCAATCTGCCCGCGTTAAGATCAACCACCCCACGGGCAAATATCCATCGGCCGCCCCTGACTTGATAATGAACCTGAAATATCCATTAGAATTCCTCCTCCAACCAAAGTATTTTGGCACACGTGTTTTTCCTAGTAATGACCCGGTTTCATAAATCACCCTTAAGAGTTGGAACAGAGAATTGTATGCCATTCCATGTTACAAAATCGAATATAATTCCAAATTGATCTCTCAATTTTAAAAGAATCATTTCGTAGGCCCAAAGGCGAGATCATCACAGTCTCCCCTTTATGGAAAAAAATAGTGGAGGTAGATAGAAATCCAAACTACAATCACCTATTTTGTTCCAGAACTTCAGCAGTAGTCAGCCCGTTTGAACTCGCCTTAAATCTTTGTGCCCCTTTTTTTTTCAAAATTGTAATGGTGAATATTTCCTAATCCGGCCCTGTCCTGTACGTCATCGCATCCCTTCCCTATTCCGTTTCTACGTCGGCCTTGCCCAATGTTTGTCTACTGTTGAAACTACGGTCAATGTATCCTGCGTTACGCCTACATATTTCCAGGAATTCGTCCCGGTTACCACCTACAACGGTACCTAGTCATGGTACCCTCGCTGTCTCCCATTGTAATAATAATAATAATAATAATTGGACAATTTGTAGAGCGCCGTTTTTGTGAAAAATCACCTCAAGGGCGCTTACTCCCCACATAAGCCGACAATATAGTATGTGAGCAGTTAGGTATCTATTATTGTCTCTAAACCAATTAATCCAAATTTTAATTTCTGCCTAACTTTATCACCTATTTACGCTGATTTTAAATACCCACCGCTTCACAATAAACTCTGTTTGCGTAATTTGTAAACCCTTCCACAATCTACTACTAAACATTATAAATGTTCCAATGCTCCACATCTCACTGTGTCTAAACTCATAATGTATTTTTCTCTATAAAATAACCCAGAGTGTTTTCCCCAATTCGGCTCTGTCTAGATCGCTTAAGTCGGTACGTCTCTCCTTAATCGGTACTTTCGGTTTCACATAATGGCCGTCTCGAAGGTCCGCCTGTATTTTTTTTTTTCTCCAAAATATCCCTACCGTAATTATACGAGTGTGAACGACCTTTCCTTATTTTTTTTGTTTGTTTTTTCGTTAAAGGAACTTTGCCCAAAATGGACCTGACCGTTGTTCTAAATTTAACAATTTGGTACTGGGGACCAATATCATCTATAAATTTTTAACTGCTGAGAAATCAACTGTCTACAATACCTAGACATTTTTTTATTTCCTTAGATTCATACGTTTGAGTACGTAATTATTATTGTAGTACTTTTAATCTAGTGCATGATTAGAATTAAACATTTTGGATACGCTTATTCTGTAAGTCGGGTTGAATATTAGCAAACAATTTATTTTTAAAATTTTAATTTGCCATCAAGAACCGACTTCCTCCCCTCACATCGGAATACCTTTTATTCCCTATACTTATCGGAGGTTGCCTAACATTTTACCTACCTCTCCTATCTTTAATTTGGTTTTATTGTCTTCACGCCTAATCCGGTTCACGTCACTAATGTTTATTCTGCATGTATTTTGTTTCTCAACAGATTCTGTTTCTTTGAACTATTTAGTTAAACTAATTTCGTTTAATCCTGTACAGATTATTTTGAAATTACGTTTCAAAATAATGCTTTTATTCCGACTTTCACCCACTTCTTGTGATGACCGGCTGTAGGGAGGGTTTCAATTTACCGTTACGTTAAACGCACAAACCTATTTGACACATATCTCCGCTAGTCGGCACTCGGTTTAATGACCTCCCTTTTTTTTTTGTTCTTCACGCTGAGTGTTAAATGTTTAAATGATCTACCCTCAAAATGAAAGGGACCCTTTTTTCTATTGTTGACACTAAAGGACACTAATACCTATCAATATTACAATTGTAATGTTTTGTTTACTTCGGTAACCAGAACTACTCCTCGATGTTTTGTATTTTTATTATTTTAACTAATCGTCCGGTATCCAATTTACCAAACGTTCAAACCCAATTGAGAGTTGACTAACATCGATATTATCACCTTGGCGATTTGATATTGAATGCATTATTGAAGGACTATCTCCCCTAATAACGTAACACCCTTTCTCACTAATACTTATCGAAGGTTGGATATCATTAATTTCTCTTGTTTAATTTTGTTACACTTTTTATTGACGTACAGCGCTCCTCCCCTCAAAATATGATATCTTTAATCTGCGTCTTATCGGATGTTGGGCATCATCGTCTTATCTCTCCTATTTTTATCTAGTTAAGCTAATGTACCTATACATTATTTGAAGTACCTACTTTCTTGGTTAGTTTTGTTCCACTTTTCATAGCCGTACGGCGTTCCTCCCCTCAAAATATGATACCTTTATCCTGCGTCTTATCGGAAGTTGGAGATTATCGGCCTATCTTTCCTATATTTATCTAGTTAAGCTAATGTAAACGTTATTGTTAATTCCTCTGCTACACATCTATTTTCCTAGTACTTTACTTTTTTTTCGTTGTGTTTTCAGTCATTTTCGGATGGCATGCGAACCGTTATACCTACTGTATTAATTTTTTTTTTTTCTATTCTTGTTTAAGTCATTGTATAAAACCCAGCAAAATGCAACACTTTGTAATACCATACCTCCTGGTCACTTAGCAAAACTGTAATATACCCCCTCCCCGTAAAACAATAATAAAACTAACCAGTAGGTAGACATACGTTGGGCTAGGAAAACAAACTTTTCTTAACTGAATAATTTCAAAGAAACAAGATAATAATAGTTACAATTTTATTTTTCAGGGGCTTGAGGTATAGTTCTACACAACAATATTAAATACATGTTGAAGAAATGAAAATAAAATCTAATCATTTCATCGATTAAAATAATAATAGTGATACGAACAGAATAAAGATACATTTAATCCTTGAACTTAAAGTGCTAGTAGTGAGAAATTTTACGTAAAAGATTACGAAATTTAAATTAGAACAAAAACCCAAATTTTTAGTGAGTTTAAATAATAAGCGATCATGGAAGGATCAGTGTCTAGAGGGAAAGGACGTGGGCGACCTTCAGCAAGAGAGGAGGTCACCGCCGCGGTCGAGACCGTGGGGGAGACGTTGTTGCAAGTGAGCCTGGGGCAGGTGACCAGCATCATCCGTGACGCATTAGGACCGCTAGTAGAGAAAATACAGTCCATTGAAAGGCAGCTAGAAGTGCGAGAGGCGAGATCGGAAGCGGGAGGTGCGAGGCCGGGAACGGGAGAGGCGGAAGTGCTCCTGGGATCGGTGAATCGGCGCCAGATTGTAGAGTTGCTTCCGGCCCAAGAGAAGCCCGTTTTTATAGGAGGGCATCAGCATCCGATTTCCTTTTTGGAGGACTTGCGGGAGTATATAAGGAAAACAAGGCGGACGGACAAGGTAATGGTGGCCCGAGAGAGTCTCAAGGGAGAGGCTAAAAGTTGGTCGAAAATTTATTGTAGCAGATGGGAGACGATCGAAGATTTCGAGAAGGACTTCTTGGCAAATTATTGGGGCGAGGTCTGCCAAAATAAACTCAGGAGGAAGTTGTCAGATGCGGCCTGGGACCAGAACGGTGGCAAGACAATGCTGACGCACTTTGCCGAATATTGGGAGCTGGCAAAGGCCCTGAAAATCACTAGCTCGCCAACCGGCGTGATAAATGAAATCATGCGGCACTATCCGAAGGAGACGCAAGCGCTGTGGTTTTCCCGGGGGGAACAAGGCAATGAGCTGGAGGCTGCCGAATTCTTGAGGCGGATGGATAACATGGTGAGTCCACCGACGGAGCGCCACATTCAGAAGGTAGAAAGGAGAAGGGAACCGGAGGAAAGGGAGAAGGGGAGAAGAGAGAGGGAGCCACCACGAGGGCGTCACATGGCGAGAGGTAACATGAATGTGATTGTAAGGGAGCGCTCGTGTCACGGGGCGGCGGAGGCGAGCACCAGGAAGCGGATGATCGAGGACACTAATGCGGACCAGAGGCTGAATAGTGCTGAACAAGCGGGAAACGCCAACGAGTCGAACCCATTGCCCTGAGGATATCGGCTCAACAAGCAGGAGGCGGGGCGCCAGGAACAAACTACAATATAGCTTTAAGAATAATGATAAGACAAAATTGGAACTTGGGAAGGGGGTTGGGGAGAGGGGAGAATGGGAGGGTTGCGCCGGTAAAGGCGAGTACAATGGGAGATAGCACGGCGTTAGGCGGTGAAGATTGGAATAAAGAGTGTGAGAGAATAGATGTCATTTCGTGTGTTAAATTATTACAGCACGTGAGTGACATTTGGAATGAGTGCGAACTAAGGGATTTCAGGGAAGAAGAACGGTACGCAGGGTTTAACACCATTTTTGAAGATGGGGTTTATGATGAGACAGAAAAGGGTTGCTCCTTGTCACAGCTGCCAGAGGTCGAAGCCGATGTAGACGGAGTAAAGGTGTGGTGCTTGATAGATTCGGGTAGCCAGTTAACATGTGTAGCAGAAGAATTGTGGCAGTGCAAGTTGCGCGACCACAGGCGGTACCCCCTTATACCGGTGACAGCCGTGCAATTACGAGGTGCCATGGGACAGAAAAGTCAACGCATCACTAGTCTAGTGCTGATACCGTTACGTTTTGGAGACGCTTTATTTAATTCCCCGTGCCTTATAGTGCCTAAATTAATTAGACCAATAATCTTAGGTATTAATTGGTTGGACGAGTGCAGCGCAGAACTGAAGTGTGGACAACGGCGTAGTTTGACACTGATGTCGGAGTTAGGTCCATTCGAAGTAAAGTTGAGGCCATCGGGTATAACTCGCGTTGAATCGCAAGTAAGTACATTAACGAGTCCGACGCGAGGGGAGGTTGATGCACATGCTATCGAAATAGGCTCCGAGGCCAGTACGACACAAATAATGGTGGCGAAAATAAACAATTTTGTGGGGGAACTACAGTTGGAATTAGAGACAAAAAAGAAACTATCGAAAATGCTAATTAGAAATCGCGAGGTGTTTATTGAGAAACCCGGTCTCACAAATGCCTACACTCACGAAATTCGGATGATAGATGAAACGCCGTTCGTGAAACGATCGTATCCAGTGCCCTTTGCGTACAGAGACAAAGTAGATGCCAAGATTGCCGAATTGGAAGGTTTAAACATTATAAGTCGAGAGGCAACTCAGTTTTCTAGCCCACTGACATTCACATTAAAGAAAGATGGGACAGTTAGAATCTTATTAGACGCCAGAGAACTTAACACGCGGATGTGTTCGGAGGTAGAGAAGCCACCATTAACGTCAGAAATTATACAGAGGTTTCACGGCGTGAAGTACATAACCACTCTAGACCTTAATAACGCGTATTATCAGATTCCAATCAGTAAAGATAGTCGTAAATTCACCGGTTTTGTTTATAATGGAAAATCCTACGTATATCGGGTATTGCCGCAGGGGTTGAAGACATCAGTTGGTAGTTTCAGCAGAGGTATGGACCGAATCTTGGGGCCAGGAGTACGGGAATTCTGCGCAAATTACCTTGACGATCTGGTGGTATATACCTGTGGTGAGCTTGATGAACATCTAGGGCATATTGAGGCGGTCCTAACTAGATTGAAGGACGCGAACATGACTTGTCGGCTTATAAAGTGTCAATTCTTGTACACGGAAATTCATTTGCTAGGCCATATAATAACTCCGTATTGTATACGGATGGATCCAGAGAAAGTTGAAGCAATACAGAAGTTTCCCGTGCCGAAGAAGGTCAAGCAAGTCCGCGCATTTCTAGGGCTATGTAATTACTACCGTCGATTTGTAAAAATGTATGGGGAGGCGACAAAAGGGTTGTGCAGCTTGCTTCAAAAGGGCCAACCGTGGCATTGGACAGATGTAGAACAGCGGGTATTCGACAATGTGAAAAGTCTGTTCTTGTCTTCGGTAATGCTGCACCACCATAATTCGCATAGCCCATACTATTTACAAACGGATAGTTCGGGATACGCGATTGGTGGGGAACTTTACCAATTGGATGAGGATAATAATCACCATGTCATAGGATTCGTAAGCAAAGGATTATCGGGGCCCGAACTAAGATGGACTGTCTCCGAACAAGAATTGTATGCTATAATATACTGTCTGCACAAGTTTGAGACTTACCTGCGCGGGGTCAAATTGGTTATTAGAACAGATCACCAGGCTTTGACATTTTTAAGGACTTGGAAAATGTACAGCGGTAGAGTAACTAGGTGGATCTTATACTTAAATCAGTTTGACTACAAGGTAGAATTTGTAAAAGGGAAAGATAATGTAGGTCCAGATATATTGAGCAGGTACTCTCATGATGCACAGGAGGTTCAGGAGGATAAGGCGGAGCATCCGGACATAGCTGCCTTTGCCGTCAGAGACAGCGGATTGCTTGGGAAGGGGTTACGCGATATAAGAGTATTACAAGGGAGAGATGAGTTTTTGAAGGGAGTGTTGGACATACTAAATAGCGTCATGCCAGGAACACTGAGCAGTAGCCATAGGAAATACGGAAAAAAATATATTTTGAAGGACGAGGTTCTATACTACCGTGGCGGAGGGCAGCGCAGCGTACTTGCAGTGCCAAAAGAAATGACGGGCGATTTGATTAGATACGTACATTTAGAGATTGGTCATGGGGGGGGTTATAAAACTATAGCTGCCTTAAAGAATAGGTATTTCTGGCCAGGGATGCACAAACAGGCGAAACAATTGGTGCGCGAGTGTAAGCTTTGCCAGTTGGCCAAACAGGAAGTAAAGCCGACTGTAGGTCCGGGAAAGTCCATCGTCACTAGGGAAGTAGGTGAGCTAATAATGGCGGATCTTTATGGGCCTCTACCACGTAGTATAGGCGGTGTTAAATATATATTTGTGATTCAGGATTCCTTTAGTCGTTATATAAACCTGTTCAGTCTGGGAGTTGCGAATACTACAACGGTCTTAAAGTGCCTAGAGAAGTTTCTACAAGTAATTAGGGCATCGGCCATCTTAACGGATAATGGCACGCAATTTACCTCTAAGAAGTGGAAATTTAATCTAGATAGATTAGGCGTAAAAATTTTGCATTCATCTGTACACAACCCGGGACCCAATATAACCGAAAGGGTGAATAAGGAATTAGGTCGCATCTTTAGGATTTATTGTCATGATAAACATACCAGGTGGTCGACGTTATTGCCTGATATTGTGGAAACGTACAATAATAGCATCCATTGTAGCACGGGTTTCTCCCCGAATGAAGTGGTATTTGGAAGGGCACCTAGATATAATTTGGATAAGTATTTGAGCAAGGACGCAATACCTTCCGTAGCGATTGAGGAAGTAAGGGCCAAGGCGCGCGAAAATTTGAAGATTAGTGCGAAAAAACGGCAATACTACTTTAATATGAAAAAGAGACTAGCTGTCTACGAAATTGGTACACTAGTGAAGCTGAGGCGGTTTCCGCAGTCAGCATTGTTAAAAAAAACAGATAAAGAAATTCTCTTTACTATTCGAGGGTCCGTATGTCATCGGGGGGGTACCGTTTTGCAATACATATACATTGGTGGACCCGAAAACCAAGAAGATTAGGGGTAATTATAGTGCAATACACCTTGCAAGATACTATGTAAACAAAGGTGAGGCCCAGCTTGGCGGGGACAGGGATAGCTAACATCTTTACGATTGGTTGGCGACTGGAGTAATATTAGCGATGGTAAATATGAAATTATAGTGTTATTGTACTTAGAGTGTACTATGTTAGGTTAGTGTGGGTTTGATAGTTCGTTTATAAGGTTTCTATAAGCAAGATAATTATAACAGATCGTGCCCATGGGTACGTTATGTGAACTTCAATTTAGACTAATGAGGAGTTTAAACGAAAAAAAAAAAAAAAAAAAAAAAACGATCTCTATCGTTTTAGGAGATAGTTAAGTTTTATCAATTTTATATTATAGACTTGGTAGGGTAGAATGTCTAGATAACAGGATTTGAATGCCAATAAAACAAAATTACAAGAAAGAAAAAGAGCCTTGCGGAGGGGAGATAAGTAGGCCGGCTTCAGTAGGCTAGTAGGTTAAGATTCCAATAGGCTAAGATGATGAATATTTCATGCAGATGCCTTGTGTACACCGGTCGTTAGGGAGTTGTGCGAGGTAAAATTCAAAAAAAAAAAAAAAAATAAATAAAAAATAAAAATAAAAATTTTAAAAAGGGGATCTTCGCAGGACCGAGTGTGGCGACCGTTGTACACTGAACTTATTACGCGGGATGAGGCACGATCTTTGACAAAACATTGTACGAGAGGCTTCGGTCACAAAGGTAGGAAGCCATCAGGATGACGCGGGCGGGTGCGTCTCCAATAAAATAAATAAATATACTTTAAAATCATAAAAGAAGGTGTGGTCTTACACGGGGGTGGGCCTTACATCCGTAGGACGGACGAGTGGTAAAAACATTTACAGAAAGAAAGGAAACCGCGGTAAATTATTTATAATACAATGTTTGGTGAAGGACGGGCTCCGTCAGCGAAGTAACGCCATAGATAGCAAAATATTAAATGATTTTCTTTAGAATCGGATTACAACTCATAATTTAGAAAAGGTGAGATGTGGAGCATTGAAGCATTCACAATGTTTAGTAGTAGATTGTGGAAGGGTTTACAAATTACGCAAACAAAGTTTATTGTGAAGCGGTGGGTATTTAAAATCAGTGTAAATAGGTGATAAAGTTAGGCAGAAATTAAAATTTGGATTAATTGGTTTGGAGACAATAATAGACACCTAAATACTCACATAATATATTGTCGGTTTATGTGGGGAGTACAATAGGAGACAGTTAGAGTACCATGACTAGGTACCGTTGTAGGTCGTAACCGGCACAAATTCCTGGAAATATGTAGGCATAACGCAAGGTACATTGACCGTAGTTTCAACATTAGACAAACATTGGGCAAGGCCGACGAAAAAAACGGAATAGGGAAGGGATGCGATGACGTACAGGACAGGACCGGTTTAGGAAATATTCATCATTACAATTTTGGAAAAAAAGGGCACAAAGATTTAAGGCGAGTTCAAACGGGCTGACTACTGCTGAAGTTCTGGAACAAAATAGGTGATTGTAGTTTGGATTTCTATCTACCTCCACTATTTTTTTCCATAAAGGGGAGACTGTGATGATCTCGCCTTTGGGCCTACGAAATAATTCTTTTAAAATTGAGAGATCGATTTAGAAATATATTTAATTTTGTAACATGGAATGGCATACAATTCTCTGTTCCAACTCTTAAGGGTGATTTATGAAACCGGGTCATTACTAGGAAAAACACGTGTGCCAAAATACTTTGGTTGGAGGAGGAATTCTAATGGATATTTCAGGTTCATTATCAAGTCAGGGGCGGCCGATGGATATTTGCCCGTGGGGTGGTTGATCTTAACGCGGGCAGATTGGATTTACGAAACAATTATCTGGTGAATTTTCTATGGCAGTAGGAAAATTGAAAATTAGTCAATAAGGATTGCTCGTTGGTGCATTTAAATATACTAGCGCGACGCGCCGATTACGGGTTGAAATATTTGACATATTTGTCGAAATAGGATTGCAGAATTCGTTAAATAGTGACGCACGTAGAAAGGACAAAAGCGTGTTCGGACAATGAATATATAATGTTATTATATAACCAATAGAGTCAACGCAAGTATTGAGAAAGAGTATTAGATTGAAGTACGCCACTGAGCTCTTCTTTTAAGCGTTATTGGGATAGTTTATGACTCCGGCTCAGACGAAATTAGTTTACACCACAAAAAATAACGAACATGGTTCCTTCACAAAATTCTCTGAAATAATAGTTAAAGTGTGACATTTTGACTATTAAAGTTGATATATGCATATTGGGAGATGTGCTTATCACTTAAGATTTGAAAAAAGTGACTAATAAATTATTGAAACCACACAAGTAGATGGGGGGGAGTCGGGGTGGAGTCGGGTTGGGGGGACAGTCAGGGAAGGAACCTAGGGCCGCGCAGACGGGAAAAAATCATCGAGTTTTGATAAACGGCAGAGTAATAATTTGGTGCGCGTAAACCGGGAATAATTCATAAAATTAAAGGAAAATAGTTCACGCGATTGAGGGGAGTCAAGATTTGGTCGTTGGGAAGCAAGGTTTAAATTAAGGGATCGAGGTTCGATAGTCGCGAGGAGACTAGTTTGGTGCGTCTAAACCGGGGATATTTCATTTTAATTAAACAAAGGAAATTCCGTTTTATTAAACAAAAAGGGTCCACGCGAATAGGGAAGTCAGAGATTGAGGCTTGCGAGTTCATATCGGTGAAGTTAAATAATATAATTTGTAAATTGAGGCGGTCGGGACGTACTTTCGGGGCGCCTATCAGGGTCAGGGTGAAATTTAAAAAAGAAATCTACGCGAGAATTGTGTTTGACGGCTGCATCTTGGAATAAATAACTGCATGACGGGTTGTGGTTTATAAGTGCTTGTTTGAACTAAATATTATTGTAGTGAATTGATTTGTGAAATTATTTTGTGCAACAAGGCGAATTTGGTAAGTTTGTATAAAATTATTAACATATTTAGTACGGACCTTGCAGGGAAGAGTCAGTTAGGGTTTATATACTACAAGCCTTAGGAATCTAGGACCCCTTTTTTTGTCGAGCGATGGGGAGCGAGGGGCTTTGCACGTTTCCGGGTTGACCGGCTAGCAATTACCTTTGTTGGGTGAAGTTATTCTTGAGACAATAACGTTGTAAAATAATAATTTTGGGATACAATTAACTAACTAGCATTTGAAGCACAAAGTGCGCTTTCGGGCAATAAATCTTAGACGAGAGACTTCATTTAAAAAGACGGGATTTTGAAATCACAAAACAAAAATAGAATCCTTCAAAAGTGCTTTGTTGGTGATCTAGAAAACTAGGTTACTGGGTATTCTCCAATACATAACGGGTACCAAAATACATAGGTATAGAATGTAGGTATAAATTAATTTGTAAAGCGCCTTGGAGGTGTTAATTATTATTTACGAGTTTCGTAATAATATTTTTAAACGTAGCTAGGGGACTATATTTAGGAAAGGGATTTTGAAAAGGCATTGGGTAATATAACGGTTTATGAAGGGTGCGTAGCATGGGCATTTTTGATTACTAACAAAATCTGACATAATTGAATTCCCATTCCAAAAATTTCCCACACCTTATTCCAAATTTTAGGTATCACAACAAGTCTATTACATAGGACTTTGCATAAACTTGGTTCGATATTTAATCATATAATCACCTTTGGTTCACGTTTAGGTATATTTCTTTCGACTTAGCAAAAAACTTTCATATTGTCGGTTGAATGCAGCCGTCGGTAGGTATTCACATTTTAGCGTGATGCGCTATATCCACCTACTTAATTAACAAACTCTTTTTCTTCAAACTTAATTGAGCGGGTTACGACTCGAGAATGGACGGCGGTTGTCGAATGAATTAACGAGTCCGGCTTTCCTATTTCACCATGAGGAAGTATCTCACGCGACTTTATCGGGGGCGATGTGATCGAAATGCAGGTGGGCTACACTATTTTTCTAATGTGGAGGCGAAGTAAGCGATGGTCGTGTCTGGTCCGAGCAAATTGGAATCCCTTGTGATCACATCTCGGTAACGTGGATCTCGTACCCGCTCTAGACTGGATTGGAAGCGTGGCCGGAGCCATTCCATGATGTCGACGTATGTACGTCACTAAGGCATTGGGGGACTTCAGGAGAACAAAGGACGTGCACCCATTTCGCCCTCCTTCTACCGCCGCTCCGAGGTACCAGCGGATAAAAGTTGTCGTCGCGGGAGACCAGTTTGATGCAGGACGAAGATTACGATCTGGCCGGACTACCTTCGTCATGGGGGAAACGAAGTGACGAAATTTGCGTGGGCTTCACTACCTTTTAGGTTACGCTCGTGTGGGGTCTGCCTTGTCGTCGGAACGAAGGGAACATGACATATGGAATCGTTTGGCAACCGATCGGCGGTTCTTTGTTGGAATCCGGATAAGTTTTCTTAACTACTTTTGGTCTACGCTTAGGTAGGTATATTTCCTTCGATATTCGATTTAGCCAAAAACTTTCACATTGTCGGTTGAATGAAGCCGTCAGTAGGTATTCATATTTTAAGCGTAATGCGTTATATCCACCTACATAAGTAGCAAAAGTTCTCTTAACTCTCTCACAATAGGAATAGGGATCATCCAGCATCAGGGTGGGAATGTACTCTGGACGAAAGGGCAGCCGGGAAAATAGAAGGGAGGGAAGCCAGATTCACGACCTGGTGCCTTTCATTCTTGGACCCAGCACCCTGGAAGCCGAGCTTGACATTTCTTTCTTTGAGCTGATATTTGAGTTTGAGGTTGGGGTACGCCTATCGTAGAGCATATGCCCGTGACATTTCGGGGAAGGTCCCACGTTACGCCTGTGTATGTTATGCGAGGGGACGTATTTTTCATTCAAATCAAATACCGATGACCATCGCGATTGCAGGCTGGCGCACGTTTCTGTAGCGTGCCTAGGAAAAACGTAATCATTATTTCTACTGGTTCGAGGCGGCGTGCTGGACGGAGAACGGGACTATTGAGGACATGAGTGACTGCCAAGGCGAGGATCGGTGACATCAAAATCTTCTTTAATTCAATTCATACATCGCCAGATCAGAGGAGAGAGCGGCCCCACCGATCTCCTGACATTGCCGATTGTCTAATCAACTTCGGTTTAATGTTTATGCCGGTACTTTAGGAGTAAATGGAACTCAAGTCATCGGCATGCTGAAGAACTTCAAAATCATCATCATCATCATCAATCCAGAGTAGGATGTCACGATCTAAAACCTCGTGCCACCCACGCATTTCCTGAACAGTTCCTGACATCGGCTATCACGCCATTAATCGGAGCAGACCCTCATATCAAACGGTATGAGATGACCTTTCGTCATCATCATCAACACATTTATAATTTGGCGGCGTAGTGGTCGATATTATTCCCATTACCACTCTATGAACCAGAACCTCATATCAAACGGTATGAGATGACCTTTCGTCATCATCATCAACACATTTATAATTTGGCGGCGTAGTGGTCGATATTATTCCCATTACCACTCTATGAACCAGAACCTCATATCAAACGGTATGAGATGACCTTCCATCATCATCATCAACACATTTATAATTTGGCGGCGTAGTGGTCGATATTATTCCCATTATCACTCTATGATCCAGAAACACACATCAAACCCTTTCCCGACAGAAGGCAAAACATGTCGATTTTCATTCGTCGCTTGCGACCTTAACATTCTCCGGAGGCGTTGGAATTG
This sequence comes from Limnephilus lunatus, assembly GCA_917563855.2. Classification (NCBI taxonomy): domain Eukaryota; kingdom Metazoa; phylum Arthropoda; class Insecta; order Trichoptera; family Limnephilidae; genus Limnephilus; species Limnephilus lunatus. The sequence goes on along the minus strand of OU830597.1, from coordinate 61,592,908 downwards.
GAAGCTGATTCGGCGGTCTATGACCATCACCCTATCAGTTGGGCTATGGAGGAGTCCAATTATTTAAACAGCACATGTTCTGTCTCATGTTAATCCAAAATACCTACCCGTAGAATCAAATTAACAAAATAAAACAAGCTAGCTAACTAACAAACTGCATCTAGAACTGTGAGTGTAGAATTATTGCACCCCGTACTGCTTTGAGTGTAAATCTTTTGTTAGAATATAAATAAATGTCAAATTATTTTCATTATAGCATTTTATAGAGCTGCAGAGAGTACGTGACATCGCATCGAAAGGTAGGATCTTCTCAATTCGCCGTTTGAATGTAAATTTATATATTAGATGCTAGGAGGGAAAATGCAGATTACTTCAATAAAAATAGTCGTCGATGAGCGTAGGTGTATAACAGGTGCTAGGGGAGGAAGCTGAACGAATATAGATAGATAATTAGTTAATTTTCAAGCTAGTCAGACTCAGTCATTGTTATTCGAAGCCTTGCAAATTGTAACACGCCATATCTAAAAGAACAAGGGTTTACCACAAATAAATTATTAATTAAATTGGATTAACTATACCAAACCACTCAAACAAAAAAGTACACAACGTTGTGGGGTTAATTACAATTGATTAATTAAGAGCATCTCGTCACGTTTGCATAAAAGTATTACGTGATGGGGTTGAGAAGGCGCTTCAAAAGAAATGCAGGGGAGAGACGCGAGAACGGGCGAGCTACGAGCTTTTTAAAGGCCGAGCGGGGTAGCTGTAGCACTGTAGCAGAATTGGAAATCAAGTGAAGGTTTTACTACTACTTCGTAGAGGGGACGTTACTACTACTTCGTCATTGAGGGAGGGGGGTATATGCACTTATAAACCACAACCCGTCATGCAGTTATTTATTCCAAGATGCAGCCGTCAAACACAATTCTCGCGTAGATTTCTTTTTTAAATTTCACCCTGACCCTGATAGGCGCCCCGAAAGTACGTCCCGACCGCCTCAATTTACAAATTATATTATTTAACTTCACCGATATGAACTCGCAAGCCTCAATCTCTGACTTCCCTATTCGCGTGGACCCTTTTTGTTTAATAAAACGGAATTTCCTTTGTTTAATTAAAATGAAATATCCCCGGTTTAGACGCACCAAACTGGTCTCCTCGCGACTATCGAACCTCGATCCCTTAATTTAAACCTTGCTTCCCAACGACCAAATCTTGACTCCCCTCAATCGCGTGAACTATTTTCCTTTAATTTTATGAATTATTCCCGGTTTACGCGCACCAAATTATTACTCTGCCGTTTATCAAAACTCGATGATTTTTTCCCGTCTGCGCGGCCCTAGGTTCCTTCCCTCACTGCCCTCTAACACTCCTCTACCCCGACTGTCCTTCCAACCCCCGCCCCCTGACTCCCCCCCATCTACTTGTGTGGTTTCAATAATTTATTAGTCACTTTTTTCAAATCTTAAGTGATAAGCACATCTCCCAATATGCATATATCAACTTTAATAGTCAAAATGTCACACTTTAACTATTATTTCAGAGAATTTTGTGAAGGAACCATGTTCGTTATTTTTTTGTGGTGTAAACTAATTTCGTCTGAGCCGGAGTCATAAACTATCCCAATAACGCTTAAAAGAAGAGCTCAGTGGCGTACTTCAATCTAATACTCTTTCTCAATACTTGCGTTGACTCTATTGGTTATATAATAACATTATATATTCATTGTCCGAACACGCTTTTGTCCTTTCTACGTGCGTCACTATTTAACGAATTCTGCAATCCTATTTCGACAAATATGTCAAATATTTCAACCCGTAATCGGCGCGTCGCGCTAGTATATTTAAATGCACCAACGAGCAATCCTTATTGACTAATTTTCAATTTTCCTACTGCCATAGAAAATTCACCAGATAATTGTTTCGTAAATCCAATCTGCCCGCGTTAAGATCAACCACCCCACGGGCAAATATCCATCGGCCGCCCCTGACTTGATAATGAACCTGAAATATCCATTAGAATTCCTCCTCCAACCAAAGTATTTTGGCACACGTGTTTTTCCTAGTAATGACCCGGTTTCATAAATCACCCTTAAGAGTTGGAACAGAGAATTGTATGCCATTCCATGTTACAAAATCGAATATAATTCCAAATTGATCTCTCAATTTTAAAAGAATCATTTCGTAGGCCCAAAGGCGAGATCATCACACGTCATTTTTACTGAAATTAGATCATACATACCTTATTTAATCAAAATTATCAACATGTTTCGAAACCAATAGTTTCTTCGTCGGAATAAAATGAAAAATAACAATAGACAAACAAATATAGACAAATAAATATAAATAAGACAAAGTACATTACAAATAGTTAATTAATTTTTAAGAAATAAGTGGTGTAAAAAGTGAATCGTTTTAATTGATGTACAAGTATTTTATTGTCATGTGTAGACGGTTAACAGGATCGGGGATGGGGGGGGGGGAATACCGGACATTTTTAATAATGTGTTGTGGCGTAATGAACGTCAAGTTTAATCGGTCATTAATTAATTAATAATAATTGTTTGAGGGATATTTTCACTACTTTATCTCTTATATTTTTTATTGATAATAAATATGTAAAATATGAATCACTGTTAGCAAAACAGAACTTTAGGATCATTCTCAAAATCTCTCCCCGAAACCGTTTCTCTAATACGAAAATAAGAAAGAGAACAGGACACAGAAAAATATAAAAAGGTAATGATCGCAACTGGGACTCGAATCCAGAATCTCTTTTAAATAAATTAGAAAATATGAATCAATCTCATATTTTCAAATTTATTAAAAAGAGTTCTGGGTTCGAGTCCCAGTTGCAACCATTATCTTTTTATTATCAATCAATTTTGACGGTTTTACGGAAGGTGGCAATAGCTGAATTGGTAAAAGCGCACGTCGCGGTTAGACGAGAGGTTCTGGGTTCGAGTCCCAGTCGCGACCATTATCTTTTTCTGTTTTTCTGTGTCTTGTTCTCTTTCATATTTTCGTTTAGATTATGAGTGTTATCTCTTCAATGATATATAACATTCATTGGAATAACCTTTAAAAGTTATAAGAAAAGAGTTGTTCTTATACAAAATTGAAAAAAAAAGCATATTTACCGTAGTTTTAGTTTTTTTTTAAATTTTCCAATGGCATGGGCACTTTTAGTTTTATTTGGAATGTAATCAATATTCAGGGTGTAATAAAAATTTCGATATGGAATTAACGACTTTTTATCATATTCTGGTCTGTCATGAGTTGGCCCATCAGCCCTCCAAATGATAAAGATAAGTTTTGAGAAATCCTGTATATTTTACCTGCATGGTTCGAATATTTTTACATCTAGGGTACTAGATTGCTAAAGCTAATAAGTTTCGTCCACACACACACACAGCGCACGTGAGCCGTTCTCAACTAGTTAATAAATAATGAAGGTGAGACAGATATCCTAAATTCGAATCCCAGTTGCGTTTGATTCCCAGATTTTTTATTTGCTCTATGTAGTTCTGTTTAATGTTTCATTTAGATTCATTAGTATAATCTTCTTCTTAAATAATTCAATAATAAAGCATATAATAAAGCAACAAATATATAATAAAGCATAAGGCAAAACAAAGTATATGAAATAAATTATATAATCATTCCAGTGCCCTTGATCCCATCATTAAAACATAAAAACTAATGATAAAAGTAATTCTCAAACTGCCGCTTATTACCAGCACTGATACGATCTTCAATACCTTTGATGTTATGAACACAAAACAGTTCTACTCAAGATCCATCTTAGTTAATTTACACAAAAACAACAAAATACTATACAAAGCTACACAAAAAATACACAACACCCGAGCCAAAAACTAAAAACTTCTCCAAACTCCTTTTTTCAAAACCACCTTTGGACAAAGACACTCTAAATACATATCTTGCAAACTATACGATACACTACCAGCTACAGTCAGACAAACTGACTCCTTGACAAAATTCAAACAAAATATAAAAAAAATGGATTATAAGTATTGGACGCCACACTATTGCAAACATCTGTAAAATAAATCACCCATATACAGAAATAACTATTCAGATATGACCTAACCCATATGAGAAAATAATAAAATCCTATCAAATTGAACTCCATAAATAGATTAGACAGAATTTACTACTTTAATTCATCTCCAACATTTATAAGATAACTCTCTTTAAAAGATTTACTCACCCTTCTAATCACCTTTCTGTTTTAATTCTATTCAAATTGATATGTATATTACCTTAAATATTCTTGTAACTTGTAACTACGATATTCATTTATATACCTGTACACCTGTCTCGACACAGGTATATCCTAATCCTAGTGAGACAGGCATAAAAAAACACAATGTAAATAATATATACTTTTTATAGATAAATAATTAAAATATACTAACGTATTCCAACCCATCAATGTTCAAGTATTAACCTATAGTCGAGTACGACTTACGTGTTTTGTTTGGATTGTCTTGACAAATATAATATAATCAATAATACATGCAACATAAAGTAGGGAAGTACCTACACTGTGTGTGTTTAAAATAATTATCCAATCAAAAAAAAATCAGTGACACTCAAAACTAATCAATAATGATATAGTTGACAACCTACTAGGGTCTTGGTCAAGAGTAGATAAATTTCTCAACACACTTTGTTATCGGAAAGTTGGCGTCAACGTTGGGCAAAACCAAGAAGGTTAAGATTGCGCAAATTCACCCAAAACAAAATATTATGTTCTTTTTGTGTCGTGTCCGTGTCGTAAATAGGCCACTTGCATGGATTTCATAACGACTTGGAAAAAATCGTGTGGATAGATTTTTTTACTAAGATTACGAAAATGTTGGTAAAAATTTTAAGAAATGTATAGTTTTTCTTATTTTTAAATAAATAAATCCATTATTTGAGCTCGTGACGTCACTACATGAAAATGTCCCGTCTCCGATTATATTCCCTTAATTTTGTAAAATTCCACTCTGATTATTTTTTTTTTATATGGCAACACTTTGATTTCCGGCGAATTTTTTAATTTGCGTTTAACGTTCACTAGATTTATTGTTTGTTCGGTGTGGTATGTTGTTTGTATGGCGGTGTTTTTACAGATGTTACGAAGAGAACCCCGTACAATTTATTGCTATTCGTGTGGAAAACGATCTTTTTTTAAAATGATTTTCGGCTATGTAATTATCGTTTTTTCGCACACATAAAATTATTTCCCGTATTTCCGGTTTATAAAAAATGGTTTGATTTTTCGGATTGAAATTTTCAAAAAATCGCCAGGGTTTCAAAAATACGATTAAAAAACAATTAAAAATACGGAATGTCTTAGAATGTTCGCCTTAACCGGAAAAAAAAATTAAAAAATGTGATGCAAGTGGCCTATTTTATTTGATTTGATTTCGTGATTAGCATGCCTACCGGCTTACTTGATTGAAACCATGTAACATCTGAATAAAATCAACTGTCTAATTTACCAGTTTATTGTCAATGCCAAATAGCGTCAACAATTGGGAAAAAATAAACAGTGATCGACCAAAAATGAGTTGAGCCAACAACCTAAAAATAACTGGCAGCTTTGGAAAGACGAGAGAATTTGAAAAACTTGGATACTTTTGGAGAAGGAAATTTGTAAATGATTTTTTATCAACTTCATTTAGTTCAGAAAATCTGTTTTTATAAAGTAAACATGATAATATATTATAATTATAAAAATAATAGGTATATTATATTATAATAAGAGCATCATTTCAATCATATAAATTGTTTAATGCGTATACTTACGTACATACATACACACACCTTCCCACTACACACATTACCCGGTAATTACTTAATATGCACACCATAAATAAGACACCACAATGAAACACATAATAGGTACCTTCCATGAATTATATTTATTAATTTTAACTTTTTTTCTCACCAATGGATAATATAATGTACTGTTTGTTTCTGTTTATAATTAAATAAATAACAAATTTTAATTTTCAAAAACCTTTGCAAATGGACTATTTATGCACATAAAATCAAATATAACGATTATTGTTGTAGATGCATTATTTATGAATAATATGTACATGGCAACAAAAAATGTTATCTCAAAGATAGTAAACAATATGATTCTCGTACTATCAACTTCATCAAACTAAATCAGTGCATCTATTTTGTAACGCTTCTAGATCGGAATTGTGATAATACTATCACGCAGAGCCGTAACAAATCATATTTGTTTTTGAAGTAAAAACTTATTTAGCACCGTTGTGATTTAAAACTCAGTGAAACGGAAGCGAGCGACACTAAAAAGAGACAAAACATACATCTATAGGATTAAGCCTGCGAGAGAATGAGATAGCAATTAAATATTTATTTTATTCACGGGTACCTACTCGGTTCCAATAAATCCACGAAATCCAAAAAAGATAAGTATTTTTATTTTTCTAAAATCAATATCCAATCTTAAAAACGCTCCGAAATGAACAGGCAAAAGAAAACGACATCTAACAACTCCGAAGAAGAAACCACAAAAACGAATACCCAAATGACCAAATAATATATAGGAAAAGGTACATGGGAATTTAACGACAAAAATATGGTTGAAATCATCCTTCACATTGATAAAAAAAAAGTGCTTCGTAATCAAGCCACTCTCGCCTACTTTAGTTTTCTGAAAGTTTCACTTCTACCGCATTTTAAAAATAAAGTTTTAAAAAATATGTTTATATATTTACCCCTATTTTTTAGTACAATGATCGTCCAGATATATCCAAATACTAAGTTTTGAGATAATGAGTAAACCATAGACATATGAATATTTAGACCAGAACAGAAAGGTGAGGGGTAGAAACCAACTACAGCGGGACGAAGGGCAGGAAGACGGCTTTGGTGATACGTGATTCGTCAAAACTCAATCTGACAGTATATAGGCATCTCGCATTATAATATCACACTTTCGTTCTTAAAAGTAAACTCTGCTTTTGAATGAATATACCTTTTTACATGGGAGCGCGAATTGTTCGCCGCGTAATGAACACATGTACGAAGTCCAAATATGCAAAGTAAGGTCGCCTATAAGGTCGAGTTCAATATTTTGTTGCTGTATTAAGTGAAGACACTTTTATAAATGTGTCATATTTTACTTACCCCAGTAAACAGGGACGGGCACACGCCATGTATCTCGAGTGACAGTGTGTGTTACAAAAATGAACATATTATGTGATCTGAATTGGCTTAAAATAGTGTAAAATCATGCTTGCCTATGAAATGTAATACGACAATTTTATTTATTCTCTTTTTCACTTCTATTTTTACACGTTTTCAAAACACAAGCCACTATGTTTACCGTTTTATTTCGTAAAATGCACCGATGAGTGCTCGACGCTGGCTTGCAAAAGAAGGATGACGTCACATTTTTTAGATTAACGCGAAGCCATACACGACCCCAGCCGGTTCCAATGGAATGGTTCCAATGGGAGGGGGAAAAAATACGCTTTTATCGCTTAGGGCAGGTCTACTAATATTCATATGTCTATGGAGTAAACCAATTTTCGAATGCCCACCACAAATCAAACATTATTTACATGCGTCTGTGTTATAGATATTGAATACGCTGTAAAACAACACCGGGCGGCATAACAGTCCGAACATGAGTATGACATTTTGAAATGAGTTACTCGTGACTCGTGACCAATAAAATATAAAAATTTCGTTTAATTCGCCAGTTTTTCCGCACTTTCATTATTTTGGTGGTGTTTATGATTAATCTTAGTATTGTACTTGTACTGGATAGAGGGTGCACTTTGCATAATCAATTCAAATTTCAATTTTTCGGAGATGTCTGACTAATCAACCGGACCATCAATACGTACCTGTGTATGTAAATATGTAAATTTGTTATATAAAAATAAAATAAAATAGCCACGGCCGATGACCGAACACCAATACACTGCTTGAAAAGCAACTACCAGAGGCAGTCAAAAAGTAATGCCTCCGATTTTTTTTCTCGTTTAATTGCCGAGGTAAAAAAATGCAATTACATGGGTTGATAACTACACTATTGATGATTAATTTTTTACTTTTCAATATAATCTTCGTCCATTTCCACAGCTCTGTCCCGTCTTTTACCAAGGGCACGTATCACAGTATTGTAAAAAGCAAGGTCACACCCAGAACACCATAGCCATAACTTTCCCGGCCGATCACACAGTTTTGATTTTTTTTGCCCTTGGTGAGTTTGTGTGATGCAATTCCATTGACTGCCTCTTTGATTCAGGATCTTAAAAATTAATCCATATTTCGTCTCCGGTCACTTTTTTTCCAGAAACTAAGCGCCGCAAGTGTTGTAAGGCTATTGTTTTTCTTGTTTATATTCTGTCCGGTTAACTTTCTTGGTACCCACCTTGCACAAACTTTTGTTGAATAATCAGTAGTCGAATAATCGTTATCACCGCCTTTACTGAGAGAAAGTATATGATATCTGTAGTTTATCTGGGGTCACCACGAATGATGTCAAAAAAGTTACTACTGCAGCAGATTGTAGAAGAAGGTTTAAGGAATTGCACTAAATTTAAAATTTTCACTTAATTAACTATATTTTAGTACGAAAAAATGGGAGGCATTACTTTTTGACTGCCCCTAGTATTTTGACCGCCAAAATTATGTGAAATGTGAAAATAATAAGAATTTTCTATTTTTTTAAATTTTAGAATGATGCGTACTCACGTTACGTCATCACAACCGACATTCAGCGCCCTTGAGGTGATTTTTCACGTAAATGGCGCTATATAAATTAGCCAATTATTATTATTATTATTATATTGTTAACTCGCGCTATAGTCGGAATTCTTGATTTTTACATTGAAAAGTATACCTATTATAGGTTGGTTCCTACATCGTGGCTAGTCTGAATTCTTTTATTTATTTATTAACACCTTTTTTCGGATGTTTTACATATGAATAGTAAGAAATATACACCTTTTATTGTAGGTACGTAATTGAACTGCCTCAGTAACAATATTTTACATATGTTTAAAGATAAATTGAAGATGTCCACTTGATATAATTATTTCCCTCCATCAGTATTCTGGGGAAAGAGGAATACATATGGTAGTCAGTCCCAGAATTTCTGCACTGAAATAAATCTTGACTTCTTACAATCACTCCTTAATTATTAAACTGACTCAAAAATTCATAGCAAGTTTGAGTTCATCTTTGAATCAGAGAAAATGCACAGACAATCGAAATCACCATTTCTGACGATGAATACGTATTTTGTCTATCATTAACAAATATTATTTTATTGGTAAAACTTCATTTTTTTTTAATTTCTGGTGATTTCGATTAGAAATAATAATAATAATATTTTGATAACTTGTATAGCGCCGTTTTTTGTGAAAAATTACCTTTTTTTACATTAACTCCACACAGGAGGCCCTGAAGAAAATAGGAGTCCCTGAGGAAAATACTGGTTAAGTTCTACATTTTGCCGGAGGCCTCCGAGACGTGCTTCCTTTTAAAAGTACTTGAGTTCTTGGAGCACATCCCGGGAGCAACTCCCGACTCGCAAATGGCTCGGACCAAGACGCACGGGTTCCACCGGAGCCGGACCTCGGAGCCGGAACACGCAAAAGAATTCTAAACCGGGACCTGCTCACGACTCGCGAGTGGCTTGGACCGAGACGCGCGAGTTCGACCGGAGCCGGTGAACCCAGTGGCGTAGCGAAGGGGGATGGGGGGGGGGCGGACCACACCGGTGCCACATGAGGGGGGGGGACACTCGAACGTGTAGAAAAAACTTACAAACATGCAAAATTGCCGCAAAAAATATTTTACACGTTAACACTGACTGTTATTTAGCTCTATGGCTCGGTTGGTCGGGGGATCACGAAAAAAATGTTTTATTTTTTTTATTTTCGTTCCTAGATCGAAGTATTGCTCGGTCGGGGATTTGATATAATATAATCGGGTATAATTGATAAACTAGTCATACTTTTGTACTTAAGCAACACTTAAACTATTATATGATGTACTTCTTTTTTGTAGTTATAAATCTTAAAATTTTTGTTCAATAAAGATTATTATTATTATTATTATTATTATTAAATCAGTTTTATGCCTTAGTACTAATTTTGAAAAATAAAAAGTTTTATGGCGTCTTGACGGTGTGCTTATTCGTTGACCCGGCCTATACTAATCTTACACTTTTCCAGATTCATGTTAAGAGTGAGTCTGTGTTAGTATCCAAAAGCTTGAATAAAAGTTACACACGGAACAAGCAAATGGTTTTCCTCCAAATTTTGGAGCGTACGGTGTGCAACTCAAATTTAAAGCTCATCCCAAAACTGGTTTCAATTTAAGATTGAATCTGTATTCGGTAACTCGTTTTAATTAAAACTACCACCATAACATGAAAATGGTTTTCCTCCGATATTAACAGCACGTAGTCTGAAACTTTCATATCTTGCAACTCAGGGAATATTTTGCAATAGTGGAACTCGGGAATGGTTTCCTTCGAAATAGGTCCGCAGATGCACAGAGTTTCAAATGAAATTTCAAAGGAAACCATTTTCGAGTTCCACGTGCAAGATTTGAAAATTGCAGAATATGTGCTACAAAGATCGGAGTAAAACCATTTTTGGGTACTGCGTGCATTAATAATTAAAGCTGGGTACTCACACCTTTTCTATCTCACAATTGAAATTTTATCGTTGCACTCTGAACACAAAACTGGTTTTATCTTAAGAATTGGTTGTTAAAATTATATTTTCACGCCAACAAATGATTTTCTTTAATTGAAGACTCCACTCGAAACTTTAGATCGGTTTCGAATTTTATCCTGCATTTGGAGAACAAAATTGGTTTTAACTTTGTGTGTGCATTTCCCAAAGTTCAAAACTGCATCCAGAACTCAAAAATGGTTTTCCTCAGATTTTTGCAACCCATAGTATGCAACTTGAAATTTTAACTGCACTTGGAAAATGAGAGCACATGCATACACATCTGGATATTTTTTTGAAATTCTGAACACAAGACTTGTTTTGACTTAAGAATTAATCTGGTAAGAGTCCACTGGCTTAAATTTATTTTTAACCTGATATCTTGCATCTCTGGAAATATATTCGAAATGGGTCCGCAGATAAACAAAGTTTCAAATGAAATTTCAAAGGAAACCATTTTTGAGTTCCAAGTGCAAGATTTGAAAGTTGCAGACTATGTGCTGCAAAGATCGGAGGAAAACCATTTTCGTGTACTGCGTGCATTAATAATTAAAGCTGCGGACTTACACCTTTATTATTTCACCATTTTTAATTTTATCGTTACACCCTGAACACAAAACTGGTTTTAACTTAATTGTGGGTTGTTAAAGTTATGTTATTAAGTTAAGTTAAGTTATGTTTTTTCATGCCGCAAATGATTTTCTTCATAATTTTGCAGCACATTAGAATTGAAGACTTCACTCGGAAGTCTGTTATTTGTATCTCTTTGGTCGGTCAGTCGGGATTCCCCGAAAATGTTGTTGTTTTATTTTCGTTCTTAGCTCTTACTATTGCTTTGTGAGGGATTCCCCTGAAATATTCCTCGCTTATCACCTGTGTCATTCTCATTTCTTTCATACATTGTGAATGACGGGAACTCGTGAAGGGAATTATTACCTATTGGTTGTTGGAAAAGTTGTTATTCCGTTAGTGATTTAATATTGAGGATTGAGAAATTTTAGTTTGCACATTTGACTAGTTAATAATGATTTTATATTTAAGGAGGTCGAACTTTGCATTTTAAATTTTTAAAGGATGTCGAAATTTGCGTTTTGAATTTCTCAAAGTAAACTTTAATTGGGGGGGGGGTGAGACCACTTTTTCCGCCCCGGGTGCCATCCATGCTAGCTACGCCACTGATGCTCCCGACTTGCAAGTGGCTCGGACCGCCGAGTATTGGACCGGGTTCTCTGGGAGTAGTCGAATTGAAAAAGGAGTAGGAATAGGATTCCTACGAAGCTTCCCACTAAGAACCCGAGTTCAAGAGCACACTCCAGCTGAACCTAAACATAGCTAACTTCGATACCCAAAACACACACAAAGATATCAAAAAATCATTTGGAGCGACATGTTTAAAACGCGCGTAAATGAACGGCTATAACTTAGTGATTTTGGGTGAAGGCAAAATACTTTTTTGGTGAAGGATAAACATTAACGATATAACGCACTTACAAGATAAGAAAAAGGGTCACGTTACTTTAACATTTATAAAAAAATTGGGTTACTAAGTCAATGGTAGGTCTGTTTGTTTAGTCATACAACTATTGGTAAATCAACATTATCAATTTGATCCAAATTATGGAAAAAAAACCTTGAATTTTTTTTTTTTTTACATTAGCTTCACATAGGAGGCCCTGAGGAAAACAATTCCACTTAGGGCCCACGTCATCTTTGGGGATGCTGTGTGGGGTTCTTTTTAGGAAAGGAAGGAGAGGAGATTTTTGAAACGGAATAGGATTTAAGGGTTGGTAGGAATCTGGGGTTCCAGTTTGTCCTGGTAATCCGCCTTCAAGACCTAGACAAACCTCACTCCACGAACCCGGGCACCCCTGCAAAATCACTAAACGTAGCGAACCACTTGGGGTGACTTATGGCAGAGGTGTTGGTTATCCAATAAAGGTTTCCGGGGCGGCGGTACCCATTTCCGTCTCCGAAATTGAAAGGATATGAAGAATCGGTAGGAATATGGGGGTCAGTATGTCCTGTAGTGGCAGACGTAAGAATCCATCCCTCCCACTGCGGTGCAAAGGGATGTTCCGAGAGAATACAGCTGGAGAAGACAAAGGGTCTTCTACAACCTTTCTCTCCCAATCCGGCCTGCCATGCAGCTGGTGGGCAGATGCATCCGCCGCCAAGAACCGGACAAACCTCACTCCATAAACCCGGGCACTCCTGCTAAGTGACCAAACGTAGCGAATCACTTGGGGTGACCTATGGCAGGGGTGTAGGTTATCCAATAAATTGTTCCCGGGGCGACGGTAACCATCCCGCCTCCCAAATTGGAAATGATTGTTTTGCAATTTGCATATAATTCCCAGAAAAATGCAATCATTATTTAATGTTTATGTTCAATGATTTAGTAATTCGGAGTAAGGTAATTCTGTGGTTTCTTTTCACCGGAGCACGACCACTTTCCGTGACTCCATCCGACGATCTTTCTTCCGGATGCTCGGATTTCACTTCTTGCAGCTTAGAAGAGAGAGTGTGCCACCACCCTTCAGACTGCTGCGAGACTATATGGAGATTTCTGCTATTTTGGAGCGCGAGACTCTCTGTGTTCTTGACGAGACGACTATCTTAGATAACGTCATCCATCATAGACTATCCTATATTTCTGCCTATATGATCAACCTGCCAATTGTTCTCCCGGTAGGAAGGAGTGTATTGCTCCTAAACCGTATCTCTTCCTATAACATTTTGCATCAGGAGAAGACATCAAAAGGAAAATCCTATTGAATATTAGAAAAATCTCCCTTCCTGACGTGATCTTCACCGCTGCCTGAATAACTTTTTTTAGTTCTGCGTGTCTATCATAAATAAATAAAAATATTGCTTATAACTTATTAGACGTATAAATTTGTTATAAATTTATGAATTATAATTCAATATTAAGATTATTTTATTATTATAAGTGACAGTTTTTTTATTAGGTAGGTACCTATGTTCATGTTTATCACCAGAATATAATATTATTTAGATTTCGTTATTAATTTAATATAAACATTTTTAATACACACTTTTAAAACTTCGTCGAGGGGAACGTATGCGCGGCCCATTTCGGCGCGTTTCATACGAATTTTAGATTTGGATTTGAGATCAAAATACCCAACTAAACTGAAAAATTATTTTTGTTTTCGAAAGGTAAATCAAATATCTAGTACGGATGTAAGCTACTTTATTTATTTTTGCTTTAAATTATAAGGTATAGGCCAGACAAAAATTTAATGTTTCTGGATTTTAGAGGCGATTTGGGCAATTATTTGTGAGTAAATGAAAAATAATAAAAAAATTATTTTACTATATTGATAATGTAAATTTGATGAAATATAAAATAAATTATTTAAAAAAACGTTTTGATGGGAGTAAATTAAAAATACAAATTACCTATTTACGGTGGAATAAAAAATTGTCTTTTTGTTTTTTAAATTAATTACAGATAACTTTGTATAAACCACTTTTTAATAAACAATATCGACTTGTTTCAATAACAATGTTATCTTCTTCAGGATATGTTAATATAAAGAAAAATAAATGACAAACAAGCATAGACAAATTAGAATAAACTATAACATAGACAAAATTTTAAAAAATAGAGATGATTAATTGCTTAAAAATCATAAAAATAGTTATACAAAATTAAATATAAAAATTATTTAAAGAAAAATAAAATTGCATTTAGATAATAAAAAAACTTTTAAGAACAAATAATTAAAATAATTAGTCTAAATCAAAAATTAAAAGTAAGTAAGTATTGATAAGAAAATAAATTTAAAATATGGCTATTTTTTTAAACCACTTTTTAATAAACAATATCGACATGTTTCAATAACAATGTTGTCTTCTTCAGGATATGTTAATATAAAGAAAAATAAATGACAAACAAGTGTAGACAAATTAGAATAAACTATAACATAGTCAAAATATTAAAAAGTAGAGGTGATTAATTGCTTAAAAATCATAAAAATAGTTATACAAAATTAAATATAAAAATTATTTAAAGAAAAATAAAATTGCATTTAGATAATAAAAAACTTTTAAGAACAAAACGGCTATCTTATAATCTTATCTTATAATTTAAAAGAAAAATAAATAAAGTAGCTCACATCCGTACTAGATATTTGAGATAACTTTTGTTTACAAAAATAATTTTTCAGTTTGGTTAAGTATTTTGATCTGAAATCGAAATCTAAGATTTGTATGTCACGCGCCGAAATGGGCCGCGCATGCGTTCCCCTTAAGGAGTGGAAGACACTTTTAGCACGATTCTGACGTACTGTATTTTTTACCCCAAATATAACTAAATGTCCCAGAAGGGATGTGCACATATGCTGTACCGCCAAGTAACAAAAGTATAAAACATTCTCTCATTCAAATGCATCAAGAATTAAACTACCTACTTGTCTATAACACCGTATATACCAGCACATAATACAATAAATCAAGACGGTCAAAAAAAGTCGTTAGATATTGCAAACTTATTATTAAAAGCATTTTTAAGTCTAGTTGTTCTAAGTTTGAAATTGGTAAACAACGTACAAAAATCATAATTTTGGGGGCCAACTATCAGGGAATGAACTGTTGAGTCACCAATTAATTAACTGCAAATTATTAATTGTTTTTGCGTTTAATTCGTAGAACTCCATTTTAATTTTTAGAAATTTAATTAAATTTAAATTTGATATCTTAATATCGAGTTCTGCAAGTATTTAAGAAAGTATTTTAGTTACAGCTGTTTCGACTTGTAAGGTCATTTTCAAAAAAAAAAAAAAAACTGCAAATTAATTCAATGTATTGAGCCTCTCCACTAATCAACACATTTTTAAGAGGCCTCATATGAAGTTAAATAAAATTGGTATTTACAATATAATCTCCCTAATATTTATACTAAGACTTGTTCCTCTTGACCGTTTTCCTTCTCTTCGTCATGGTTTGGGACTTTTAAAATATAACACGTATCTACTACGAGTATTATTTTGTTGCACAAGTAACTCTATTATGTGATTAGGTATTTATATTTTTAATGATTTTAACCGCGTTTTTTCTAGGCGAAAATAACTTTTAAAACTTTTAGAAAATAAGGTACAAAGTTTAAAAAGATTATCTTCGAGGGTAGCATATAATGGAAAGTTTTCCTTATCTACATTTCTACGAAAACCGAAATATTGATGTCGTTTTATCTTGAGTGAAAAATATACAACCCACACATCGCGATATCAACAACATTTTCATAATGTTAAAATATTGATTTACACAGAACAAAATTAGTTTAACAATTTTCTTTTGACGCATATGATAAGGTAATTAATTATCTTTCTACCACTTCTGAGATATCATTGTGCTACTCAGACCTTGTTATTGAGCTAATTTCAATCGAGTGATAAAACATAATATTAATAATAAATCTTTACCTAAGTGGAAAATCTGTGTGTAAAAGCGGTGGCAGAAAAACCCCGGAATTGTGAATTCTGGGGTCATGCCCCATTTCATAATTTATCAGAAATTTATAAACTATTTTCACTTCGGTGAAGTTATTTTCACTCTCAATGGAAATTTGGAAAATGCCTTTATTTTTCAAAAACTAAATCAATGCCATTGGTAGCTAGCTACTGTTCAACCTGAAAAGGTGTTTTGACATAAAAGATTTGACCTCTCTTATATGCATCTAAATAAATTTTTGGTTTCCGTCTTTGGTTTCACAAAATCATAATAAAAATAATTTCAATAAATTATTTACAAAAACTACATCAAATAGTTACAAAATTACATTAAGTCCAAAAGCACCAATTTTTCAACGTTTTTCTGAAAAATTCCTTTAACCCGGTTAGTAAATTGATTCGTTAACTAAAATAATTTATTCTAATTAACGGCTTTTTGCGGGATTATTTAAGAAAGTGGAAATTAAAGTAAAGATACTATATTATTTCACACTTAAAAATTGGTATTCTTAAAAGTGTGGAGTAGTTAAAATTAGGTTGTGTGCCTCTCCCGGATTTCTCAATAATAATAATATATTTATCTCCAGATATAGTTGTGTAATATAACGGTTTCATGTGTGATGTATAAATATGTACCGGAAAATAAAATGGTAATATCACCACATTGACGTAACAACTTAATTTCGCTTATCTCCTGTCTGTTTCATTACTTTGCAATCAATGTTGCATTTATGGCATTAATTATGATTCATGTTATCTTTTGGTTTTTTTTCACGTTATAAAATTGAATTAATTGAAAAGTATCAGATAGAAATTAGAAAGAAAGTAATTGCTTACTGGAATGGAGTAGAGAGATGAGGATAGCGAGTTTGGCGAAGGATCCTGTCATGATTCTGCTAGATGAATCTGTAAGTTGAAAATAAGTAATATGAATATTTCGTTAATAAAGTTCTTTTTTCATCACCCGAGAAAATTGCAACTTCAAAAGATTTCGGGTAGAACATAAATGACAATCAAAATTTCGTCATCACTTATCACATTTACAAATTCTTAACACTTATCATTTATCTTAAATTGCTTGTGGGGTTATAAATAGACATTTAAAGTCATTATTCATTTTTATCTAAATTAGACAGTAAGATCAGTATTTACCAACTAGTCCAATAAAGAAGTTTATTTCACAATGATTTTAGCGAAAATTAATGAGTAATTAATATTTATAGATTAATTCGCATCCGACACTATTGATAACGGCGATGACTCGAATCAAAACGGGAATTCTTTGTTGTGATGCGTCACGGATTAAGTATTGGTTCTTCGCGGAATAACTTCAGCACGGAATGAGAGGTCGAGGAGAAGTGAGCAGTGAGGTCCACTGCTTGCTTGGATAGCGGGAGAGACTCGCAAGGGGAGATGAGGCAGAGGGGTGCTGGAGTCCCCGCCGCCCTGGCGCCGACAGCCCCTCTCTCCCCGCCCTAGCGCCCGCCCAACAAGCCAACCCCGTTCACCCTCCAACATCAGAACGGGGTCAGCGTGCTTCTGATGGCATTTGTGCTTTTGGCCAAGACGCATTGCGAAACTAGAGCCTGGCAATTTGGGCGGAACCATCTCACCCAGCATTTTATTTCCGAGTATTTTATTCTGCTAAGTTCGATAATACAGTGGGTGGATTGAATAACAAACCTAATACCAGTAAAGAGGATTTTGGGAATTATCGCTTTTTATTTTCATAAAGTCAATAAATTTTGAACATTTAATGCTAGAGTATTTATGGACAGCAAACAATTTGTTTTTTAAAAATACAAAGTAAAATTTATTCAAAAAACAATATCTTTACAGCGTAAATCTTCGAAACTGAAGTCCAAAGGGTTTGACAATTCAAAATACTTATATTTTAGGCTTTTAAACAAACTTAGCCAATCTTAAAGTCATGTTTTTTTTTAAAATTATTTCCACACAGGAGGCCCTGAGGAAAATAATTTCCCACAGGGCCTATGTCATCTTTGAGAATGCTGTGTGGAGGGTCTTTTTGAGGAAAGGAAGGAGTGAACATGGGTCTTGAAGAGACCCATGTTGTAGGAGGGAGGAAACACAGAGGCCGGTAAATCGTTCCACAGCCGAGCTGTTGAACTCAAGAAAGAGTCGTAAAAACGACCCGTTCTCATGTGACTAATGTCAACCGTGTACAAATGTTGTGCGCGTGTTTCCCAACTATGCACCGGTGCCGAGGGGATCAATGAAGCTAGTTCCTCGGAGCATCTTCCATTGTAATACCGGTAGAACAAGGACAGCATTCCCACCTGACGCCTGTGCTCTAAAGATTGCAATCCGTCTGTTAAGATGGGAGAATCTATCAAACGGACCGCCCGTTTCTGCACAGAGTCAAGGTAAATGTATACAAGTAAATCAAGAAAATAAACATATCCAGATACCGACAACGATTTATATACCTTATAATGCTTTTATTTATCTTGTACATAAACTAGATGCTATGAATAACTGTATATATAGATTCTGACTGCAACTTATCTTTTATTTTATGTATACGATACTGACGCCATGGGTCGACCCACAGTCTCCTTCTTGACAATATCAAGGAGGATACGGTGTTTCTACTTTTGTCGTCAGAATTGCATTTATTCCAAAACATGGGAACACCTCAGCACAGGTTCGCCTAGTTAGGTTTTTTTATAGTGAATACCGCACAAGAATCTCAACTGCTCCCGTCTGAACCAGTGAGACTATGGCATCTCCAATTGGGGTATGTTGTGAGGCTAAAGGTAGTGGGGAGGGGAAGGAGGTGGGGAAGAGGAAGGTTGGGAAGTACCTGGCTATTCAGATCTGGTTACCAAACACGGCTAAAGCCATTTTCAAGCAACGTTTCAATTCTGAATGGTGGTCTTACACCAGGGCGATACTGATAGTATATTCCACTCTGGAACGTGCCGCAAATATACTATATATTATTTTAAATGAATTAATTGTGAAATAACACAAATTAATCAAATAAAATTTATATTATTAGGTGTTCACAAAATACCACTAGGTACTTACCTACATACAGTTACGGATCAGTAACCTTTTTTTTCCTTATTACTAAACTTAATATCTATGTATACCAATGTAATTATCTGCAATATGTATGTATGTTAAAGAATAGAAATAAATAAATAAATGCAGGCTGTAGATACCTACTTTGTAATAAATGGACGGTTTTCTTTATCTTGTTACTTAGTTTGAGCCAATACATTTTTATTTCAATTTCTTAAACCTATGACATGTTTTCCTGTAATAAACTTTGGCGTCAAGGGCACCAACCAATTTATATATATGCAAAATGAATGCAAAATTAAATAAAACAAGGTTACCGACAGTTCAAATTATGTAACTTAGTTTCTTAATTGAAAAGCATCAAGCTATGTGTGCAAAATTATAGATGCACATATCTGATTGGAGTGAGAAATTCCGTAAAGTTTTACCCCGGCGATAGCACCAAGAGTTAAGAGTGCGATGCCCTATCGAGATAAGAAAATAAAAAATATTATACAAATATGCATCCTTGTGTTAAGTTGTCACTTTGTGGGTCGGTATAATACAAATAATAAAACATAATAGCTGTTGTATGAAACCCCAATTTTATGATTCTCTTTGGCAGCCGGCTATGTTTATTGCAAGCTCCAGCAGGGTTGTTCTTATTTATTTATTTTTTTTATATGAATACCACACAAGAATCCCAACTGCTCCCATCTGAAGCCAGTGAGACTATGGCATCCCCAATTGGGGTATGTTGTGAGGCTGAAGGTAGTGGGGAGGGGAAGGATATAGGAAAGAGGAAGATGGGGAAGTACCTGGCTATTCAGATCTGGTCACCAAACACGGCTAATGCCATTTCAAGCACCGTTTCAATTCTGAATGGTGGCGTTACACCAGGGCGGTACTGAAAGTATCTTCTATTCTGGATAAATAAACGGTATATGTTTTTCTTTTTTCAAAAAAAAAACATCTCAGTCACCGACTCTCAAAGCCGTCAATTACGTATGTCAACATTACCTACTGTATTTGATAAAATACAAAGACAAGTAAAATAAAACGATTAAATTAACTTAAATAAAGCACTAAGTTCCAAAAAATATTTTTTTTCAGTACTTACTCTAAAGTACAGTAAACTACATATTTTATGTTTTTGTTTTGTTCTTGTTTTAAGTCTGGTGTTGTTTCTGTCTTGTTTGGAAATCTAATTGTATCAACTCCAACAAGGAATCACAATTATTGTAATGGTTTGTTTATAAAGTAAGTTAGTAGTGATTTATTAAAAACTTTTGAGTGTTAAACGAAAATACTCATTTAACACTCATTATATCTAATCCCGTGAGCATTTTCTGTTTTGATTTACTTATTACAATTTGAAATTTACTCTATTCGGGAATATTTTGAGTATTTTAAAGCTATCTACAACATTACTAACGTAGATAATACTAGAACAATATGGTGCAACAATTGTTTTATAAATTATTTTTTAGTCACCTTCTTAGCTACTTTCTTGGCAATAAAATCAGCATTATTTTCAAGAGATATCTATGAGTAACTCCCGAGAATTTTATCTTATTCAACCTTTTCCAAGTTTTCGACGTGTATTCATCAATTGATGACGTTCATCGTAATTATTTTATCACGTATTTAAGCATATCTGACCATGTTTAGGAATTATGGAGGTTTAGTAAAATCTTCACTAGATTCCATCAAATTAAATAAATAAATAAATTATTGTAGGTACAAATAAAAAATACAAAAGGTGTAGCTTATGGAAAGATCCCATTTCTTCCAGCTAACCACATACATGTTATATTATAATGGTTACACAAATATGATAATACAAATATACCAATGAAAATAGAAAAAAAGGTGTTTCATTTATGTGAGGTAAGGTGTAATGACATTTGTTTACAAGGAAAGCGTTTTATGACGATTTGAATTTGTTTAATGTTACATGGAAGGTTGTTATAAACTTTAATGACAATTTAGTATGGTGCTTTTTGGAATATTGTTTTGTTTGCTTTTGGTATTAATAAGTTTTCTGTGAACCTTATAGCGTATTTATGTATCGAGTTTTTTTGTGGGAACTTGTCTGTAGATGATCGCACTAACATGCATAACTCCAATATATATTTATATTCACATATATATATATATATATATATATATATATATATATATATATATATATATATATATATATATACATCCCGCAACAGATTTGGCAACCTTTCACTTCGCATCCTTTTGGCAACCACTGCTTACGGTAGGTTTTTAAATAAAATTGCTGTGAATGTTCACATGTTTTTAGCTTAAGAAAAGAGTGATAGTAAAAGAATTATCCAGAAATTGTGTTTTAAGGGTATTCAAATTTTTGGTAGTTACGTATACTTTAGAGTCTTTTGGACTTCCTTTCATATTGCCGTCGTATTGGTAACCGCGTATATCCTACGTATATCACACTTCATTCCATATTTAGGGCGTCCGTTCATTACGAACATTTGACGACCTCCGTATATTCCTGTATGCATTACGTTTATATTATGACGCTTTCAGAATCGGTTCAATTCTGATTGGTTATCATACAAAGGCTAACTTGACGACATAATAAAATTTGGCATTTTTTTAAAATTTACTTGTTTGGTTTGGTGGTGTTTGGGAGTGGGGATAATGCTCGCTTCCTGAATAGAATTCTACCTTCAACATTCTTCTACCACTACGCGCTTAGTTTAGCGAGGAAATTAAATTAATGCATTCATGTACAATCTTAATATATAAAACAAAGTCGGGTTAGTTACACTATTTATAACTCGAGAACGGCCGGGCCGATTTTGATGATCTTTGATTTATTGGATTTGTCTCTTCTCCGGATAGGATAATAACTATAAAAAAATCACAAAAATTAACGAAAAATATAGTTATTAAGAAAATTCTTTTCCCCATACATTTTGTATGGAACGAATTCTCATATTTGAAAGAGCTGCGGGCATTTTGTGATAAGTACCTATAATATTGAACTGTGCGTGAATTTCAAAAATTCAAAAACGTCAAATGTCAATGCGCTGATGGTTTTGTTTTATTCTTAGACATATAATGTTGCTTCTCTTTCTTACACACAAAATGTCAATAGTAGAAAATTAGACAAACGGTGAACGTATGTCTCCACCCATCCAAAGGAAAGGTACAATAATTATAATAAAAATCCCTCACACGTCTAAAGAAAATAAAAAGCATTTTTTTTTACATCAGTTCACAAATGAGGCCCCGAAGAAAATTATTTTTCTTAGGACTCAGGACCTATGTCATCTTAGGGGATGCTGTGTGGAGGGTATTTTTAAGGAAGGGAAGGATAGGAAGTTCTGGGAAGGAAAAAGGTATAAGGGGTGGATAGGAATCTGGGGTCAGTGTGTTCGGGAGTGACGGACGTAAGAATCCATACCTCCAACTGCGGTGCAAGGCGATGGGTCGAGAGAGTCCAGCTGGAAAGGTCAAAAGGCCTCCTTCAACCATTTTCTCTCGATCCGGCCCGCTACGCAGCAGGTGGGCAGACGCATCCGCCACCAAGACCCGGACAAACGTTACCCCATGAACCCGGGCACCCCTGCTAAATCACCAAACGTAGCGAACCACTTGGGGTGACCTATGGGTGACTTATGACAGGGGGATTGGTTATCCAATAAATGGTTCCCGGGGCGGCGGCACCCATACCCGCCTCTTAAAGTCTCGTAAGTAAGTGGAAAAATAAGAAAATCACAAAAAATATAAATACGTACACAATGTCATCTCTTGAGTCTGATACTGACAAAAACAAAACACGGACAGTTGCGCATTGATGATTGCTTCATTGTGTAATTTTTAACTTAATAAAAAAACTTAATTTAATTCAACACTTATTGATTCTGAGGCGGTATGAAGTTCGTCGGGTCAGCTAGTCTTTTATGATTTAAAAAAAAATAGCGTTCAGAGCCGCTAATATTACAAATATTATTTTGAAGGAAACCAAAACAGAATCCCAATAATTCAAAACGGTAAACGATTATTATGATAACGTTTAACATTTGGGAGGCAATATCAAACAAATTATAAATTTGGGAGGAGGGTGTGGGTACCGCCGCCCCAGGAACTATTTATTGGATAACTAACAACCCTCCCATTGGTAACACCAAGTGGTTAGATATGTTTGGTGACTTAGCAGGGGTGCCCGGGTTCACGGGGTGAGGTTTGTCTAGCTCTTGGCGGCCTATGCATTTGCCCACCTACCACATGGCGGGTCGGATCGGGAGAGACTGGTTGAGGGAGATCTTTTCATCTCTCCAGCCAGACCCTCGATCCATCGACTTGTTCCACAGTGGGAGGGATGGTCACTCCTGGACACATTGACCCCAGATTCCTAACCACACCTCATACTTTATTCCTTCCCAGAACTTCCCCTCCTTCCTTTCCCTAAAAATACCCTCAACACAACATCTCCAAAGATGACATAGGTCCTGAGGGAAATTGTTTTCCTCAGGCCCTCCTTTGTGGAGCTAATGTAAAAAAATATAAAGTGTCAAAATTAACTATCGCTTTTGGCTTCTTTTTTAAATCTCTGCATTGATCCAATCGTTATTTTAGTTACCGATTAATCAGAATAAAAATGGCTACCGTTTTGCGATAGGTAGCAAGGTAATATTTTTATAAAGAAAGACAATCATTCTCGGGTTACGAATAACCTGTCACTTATATTAAACTAGCTGTTACGCGGCATGCGTTGCTATGCCATTGAATAAATAATTGTTTCTCCGTGCATGTCCTTTCCCATTCGTCCCGTTTCCCTCCCCACCTCCCCTTCCTCAACTGCGTCCTCGAAGAAAAAGATGTACCTACCTATGTTTCACTTCATTCCTAACTTTTAGTGGCGATCGGGTATGACGTATTCCACATTTCATTCCTAGCCTTTAGTGGCGACCGGTGGCGAAACAACGTTGCCGGTTTAAGTCAAATCCCGTACGAGTGTTGAGGTGCACGCCGCGGCGGCGTGATTTGCGACGTTGCCGCACATATTTCTTCTTTTCGATCGTTTTTACGGTCAAATTTACTTCTATAAAATTCCGTTTTCCTATTTTTTAATTTTTTTTTATTATTATTTATTGAGTTAGTTGTACTACATGAATATAAACTAATAAGCACAATGTAACATTTCATTTGATAAATTTAAATATTTTTACAGTTAGCATAACATTTATTTTTAAATACATTCATTCTTTCTTCATTCTTCATACTTTCAGGCATTTCATCGTACATCTTTAGTCCTCTATACATTAGGCAGTTCTGCGATTTTTATTTCTTCATTTGTGGCAATCGAACTCTGTTTTAATTTCTTGTTTCGTAATTATGTACGTCTCTATTAAAAACAATTTCATCCTTAAAGTATTTTGGCATTTGGTTTTTCATAATTTTATGCACAAAAATTATCACATTAAATGGTAGTCTCTTTTTTATCGGAATCCAATTGAGCTAATCTCTCATTTGATTAATCCTTGCGAATTTGCCTTTCCCCAGTATACATTTCATAGCTCTGTTCTAAATAATTTCTAGTATGTTTAAATTTCCTTCATTGGCCAAATATAACATCGTAGAGACGTAATGCAAATGTGGAGTAACGATAGTTTTATAAATGAGCTCCGTAGTGTTTCTATTTAATTTATGTCGTAGTTTTCTAAAAAAATTTGACCTTTTTTGATACCTTTTTTAGCACATATTCAAAGTTTGCCGTGAAAGTCAGTTTTGAATCGAATATTACACCCAGGTATTTGATTTCATTTACTTTTCCAATTGTTTCACCATTAATTGTCATATTTAACCCTGTGTTACGCGTTTTATCGCCTATTTCCATATATTTTGTTTTGTTTACGTTCAGTTTCAGCTTGTTTAATTTCAGCCATTTGCTTTATTTTGTAGGTCTTCGTTTATTTTGTTAATTGAATCTATGTAATCTTCACACGAAAAATAGATTAAGGTATCGTCTGCAAATAGTCTAATTTTGCAATGATAATTTATAATTTACAGGAGTTCACTTACTCTGACGGTGATGGTGGGATACGACCTAAATCCCAAATTAACACTGATTTCAGGTTTTAGACAGCGGATGTGTGAAACAAAGACGAGCTCACCAGTTAATTTTACTCGAAAAAATATTAAAAAATTCTGATAACGACCTTCGTACATCGTTTCCACAAAACTTCAATGTATTGACCAAATCCAAGAAGAAAATATGAATAAATGATATAGAAATAACAAAATAAATACACTGCGCAGTTCACACGCCATAGAAATGAAACATCAGAAAACTAAAGTAGGCAAAAGTGTGTAGGCTACGAAGCACCGCACAAAGAGGAGACCGATTATTCTCCTCTTTGTGCTTTGTGATTAAAGTTTTTGTCCCTTTTTGGTGTGGCTATTTTTCGTTTCATCGAGCTTAAAATCACAAAGAAAGATAGACTAACATTGCTGGGTTACGAATAACCCAATAATGTTTGAAAATCTCCTACTACCACTACAGAAAGCCGAAAATGTTGTTTGTGAAATAGAAGTCTGAGGAAAATAAATTCCAAAAGGGCCTATGTCGTCTTAGGGGATGCCGTGTGGAGGGTCTTTTAGGGAAGGGAAGGATAGGAGGTTCTGAAAAGGAAAAAGGTATGCGGGGTGAGTAGGAATCTGGGGGTCAGTGAGTCCAGGAGGGGACGTATGAACCCATCCCTCCAACTACGGTGCAAGGCGATGGATAGAGAGAGAGCACTACTGGAAAGGTCAAAAGGCCTCCCACAACCAGTCTCCCTCGATCCGGCCCACCACGCAGCAGGTGGGCAGACGCATCCACCGTCAAGACCTGCACAAACTTCATCCCATGAACCCGGGTATCTCTGTTAAGTCACCAAACGCAATGAACCACTTGGGGTAACGTACGGCAGAGGTGTTGGTTAACCAATAAATGGTTCCTAGGGCGGCGGTACCCATACCCGCATCCCGAACCTAAACGCTATGCCCATTAAACCACTGACCGGTCAATGATTCTATCTTTAAAATAAATATATAAAACTTGTGTGCAGTTCACCTTCACAAACCTACCTTACACCCAACATAATAAAATTGCCAAATATATTATGTAAAAATGTTAATAATTAGGTAAATACTGTAATACTTATATAGAAATAAATAAATAAAGTTCACACGAGGGAGAAGTGAAGCCTTCATAAAACTAAACCTAGAAAGAATGAAACGAATCAGGAGTAGGATAATTGTAGAGTTTATTTATTGTAATATTTTTACCAAGTGTAAAAATTATTTTATTCTACGAAACACCGCACAAAGAGGGCACAGATTAGTGTCATTCTTTCGCAGGCTAATTCCTATATATGTATAATCCTAACATCTGGTCTCTGAAAATGCAAATAAATGCACATCCATTGTCAAAGTATGGCTCAATCAAAACCTTATAACTCTGAACTGCGGAAAAACTCTTTATATTCCATTTAACAATACCAAAAAGGCGACAGACACCCTTAACTCCCTTAAATATAAGGTTTCACAAAAATACTTACAATCCTGTCTAATGCTCTAACTGTACGGAAATGAATACGGGGATTTTTTTATATGAATACCTCACAAGAGTCCCAGGTGCTCCGTCTGGAGCCAGTAAAACTATGGCATCTTCCATTGGGGTATGTTGTGAGGATGAAGGTGGCGGGGAGGGGAAGGAAATGAGGGAGAGGAAGGTGGGGAAGTACCTGGCTATTCAGATCTGGTCACCAAACACGGCTAAAGTCTTACACCAGGGCGATACTGAGTGTACTTTCCACTCTGGAACGTGCCGCAAATATACCATATATTTACTTCTTCAAACTTCGCAAAATTACTTTGTGGCATCATTAATTATATAATGAATAACAGATCACTTTGTAGAAACCACTATATTATAAACAATATCTACATGTTTCCATAACAATGTTATCTTCATCAGGATATGTTAATATAAAGAAAAATAAATGACAAACAAGTATAGACAAATTAGAATAAACTAGAACATAGACAAAATATTAAAAAAGTAGAGGTGATTAATTGCTTAAAAATCATAAAAATAGTTATACAAAATTAAATATAAAAATTATTTAATGAAAAATAAAATTGCATTTAGATAATATAAAAAACTTTTAAGAACAAATAATTCAAATAATTAGTCTAAATCAAAAAATAAATAATTATAATTATTGTAAGTATTAATAAGAAAATAAATTTAAAAGATGGCTATTTTAAAAAAATGTTTGGTTATTTATAAAATTTAATTTACTATTAATGCTTTTTCTAATTTCTAAAATTTCTAAATTATCCAATTGTATGCCCGTAGTGTTAATTTTAAGACCTGTATCAATATCAAAGGAATGACTTGTTTCCAAAATATGGTTGGCAAATTCAGAATAATTATTATTATTTAAACATCTTATATGTTCCTTAACTCTAATGTTAAAATTTCTAGAACTTTTTCCAAAATAAAAAAGTTACAATCATTACAAATTAATTTATAAACCCCAGACTTGTTCAAAAAATCACATTTATCCTTATTATTTAATATATAATTTTTTAATTTGTTATTTGTATAAAAAGCTGGTTGTACATTATTTGGCATGTTTTAAATTTTTAAATTTGAAATGCTATTATTTTAAAAAAAAAAATTCTCCAATTATTATCATTTTCAACAACGTGTGGATAAACAAAAGATCTAAAAAACTTTTTCTTATATTTTTTGTTTAACATATTGTCTATTAATTTTGAAGTATAACCGTTATTAATTGCAATTTGTTTAATAGTATTTAATTCTGTTTTAAAATTACGCAAAGATAAGGGAACATTAATTAATCTACTTAGCAAGGTATGAAAAGCTGCTAATTTTTGTGAAAATGGATGATTAGATGTTTCATGTATAATGATATCTGTATATGTATCTTTACGAAAAATATTAAATTTAAAAAAATGTAGATATTGTTTATAATACATATAGTGGTTTATACAAAGCGATCTGTTATTGATTATATACCATATATTATTCTAAAATAATAAATTGTGATATATAACAAAATTAACAAAATAAAGTTTATTTGCTAGACAGGGATTCGATCCCGCAACCTTCGGGTTGCGAGCTAAGAGCCTCACCGCTAAACACCGGCCACACCGGCCATCGAATACGGTTTAATACTTAGGAATTACATTAGACAGCCAACTCAAATGGACAGATCACATAGAAAAGCTTGTAAATAAATTTATGTATTTAACTTATATTTTTAAACGTTTAAATTAAAGAGTCGACATTAAAATAATGAAATTTGTGTAACATGCATTGGTGCAATCATAAGAATCTTATGGAATAATTGGATGGTAGGGGAGGGGGTGTATAATAATAATAATAATGTCGCATAATGATATGAACTACCCCTTCCTGCAATTATTCCAAGAAGCTGAATTGTAAGAGATGAGAAAAATTTACTGTATACGATGTTTAAAATACACAAAATGTATAAAGTCTTGGATAAATACCATTGAAACCGACATTTACTTGCTGTAACATCTGAGCCGATGTAACTTCACAAATTTTATTAATCTTTATTAACATGTCGTGTGAATTGTAATTCAGTAATCACGATCACAATGATTTTATTTTTTATTTATTTAATTTTATTTTTTAATCTCTACGAAGATAGTGCATGTTTATGAGTAAAATTTTAACTGTTTTAAAAACACACAAGTACACCCACGAACTGGCGATGCCTGTGTGGGATTCTTTTGGTTAATCTGCTAATTGTATTATTCTTTACTTTTCAACTGTTTATATAAAAACAATTATATGTATTTTAAATTTATACCAATTTAGGTACCAAAAAAAAGCGGAGCTTTAAAATAAAAGTCAAAATCGATTGATAATTTTGACACCCGAGAAGAAAGATATTTATAGATTTGTGTTATTTTTCTGTTCAATTATACAACATAAAATGATATCATGAAATCGTCTGCCGTTTTAAATTTTCAGAATTCTATTCTGAGTTTTTTTTAATAATAATATAGTGGAGTATTAACGGCTCTGAAAGCAAATTATGTTTAAAAAAAGAGAAATCTTATAAAATTGTACAATAATACACTATTTCAATTCCATTATTTCCACGCATAGCTAAAGGGCTTGTTCACATTGGTCAAGTGGTAAGTCAAGTAGAGAGTACGCTTGCTACATGACTCGCCGAAAACCGTTCGCCTTAATTTCAAATAGAGTAGATACATTTATGCCCGCCGCCCGTTGTAGGATGACGGCGGATGACGGGCTGCTACAAAGCAAAGTAAATACGCTAATTAAGCTGATTTTAATGCTTATTATAGAAAACGTGGAAGAATAAATTAGTGAGATAATAATAAATAAAATGTCCACAAAAAGAGATTAATAGCAGCACAAATAAATAATTTTAGAGTAGCAACTTCGCTCCAATGCCTCGACATTTCCGCGGGTCTACAAATGAACTCTGCTAAAACGGCATGTCAGTGCACAGGGACGCGAGGGGGGGGGGGTCCCTATACGCTCTAAAAATAGAACGAAATTGACTGAATCCACTAAAAAGCTGACTAACCCACTCTACTAAAATGATGGTGTTCGGACGCGTTTAGATATTACTTTACTCCCCACTCGAATAAAATACATAGCGTGTTTGAACGGCTCTTAAGCGCTTGGGTAGTGGAAAATAGGACAAAATCTGCGGACGTGGGTAGGATTCTAACCAGAGGTCTTCTGTTCAGGAAGCGAGCATTATCCCAAGCATCACCAAGACAGACAAGCACATTAAAAATACCAGTTAGTGGTTGAGTGGGCATCGCGTTTGGGTCCCACCCGCGGGCGTCGCGTGCCCTATTCCTCGGCTGGCTATGGCTATGTCCTCCATCACAACACAAGCAACATTTTCGGCCTTTTGTGGTGGTAATAGGAGATTTTCAAATACTGTTGGTTTATTCGTAACCACAGGGAATGTTTGTCTTTCTTTAAAAAAAAAAAAAACAAAAAAATGTTTGTTTATATGAATGCGTCTTTAAAATGACAATGCATATGCATGACCTGAAGTTCAGCAAAAAGCTGCCCGCAGAGTGCTTGAAAACGCCCTTTATTCAGGGGGACGTTTTACGGTGAAAATTTGAATGTGGGATGGAAGGTTACAAATAAACTTCTTTTTTATGTGTAAACCTTAAAAAACCAAATTCATGTACAGGATTTAGCCTGCGAGAAAATGGGATAGTGTAATCGGTGTCCTCTTTGTGTGGTGCTTCGTAGCCTTCCCACTCTTGTCTACTTTAGTTTTCTGAAGGTTTCACTTCTACGGCGTGTGAATCGCATACTCAGTTATTTTTAAATATGAAACTACAAAAATCTGAGGTGGCAATAACGTTTAAAATACATTTGTCTAACAAAATATGTGTTTATTGATTCTTTTCTCGGTATCTATAAGTAGTTTTAGTTAGAAAAAACGTAAGGTGAGCCGTTATTAAAACTTTTTAATGTTTGCATTGAAAAATTTAATGTTTTCAAAATTTTTTTTCTAATAATAAAATAATAAAAATCTTTCAAAACCAGTTTTTCGTTTTTGGATACATTCGAAAATGTTCCATTTATTTGGATTTCATCGCGAAGCAGAAAATTATGTGACATTCCGACAAAACATGCCCGAGGACTGGAGGGGTAAATTAATGTAAAAGTTCAAAAAGGTGGCAGATTTTAATTGATAATTTTTGTAATTAGTAAATTTAAAAAAAAAACGAATCAAAATGTACACATCTATGAAAAAAAAAATT
Source organism: Limnephilus lunatus (assembly GCA_917563855.2). Lineage (NCBI taxonomy): Eukaryota > Metazoa > Arthropoda > Insecta > Trichoptera > Limnephilidae > Limnephilus > Limnephilus lunatus. The sequence goes on along the minus strand of OU830597.1, from coordinate 61,561,795 downwards.
TCCAAATTTGTTCAGCATTACTTAACTATACTAAAAAATGCAATTTTATCAAATTTAAAGAAAAATATGAGTACCTTGCTGACCAACACACCTACACTACAAGGATGAAATCCTCAAAACTACTAGACATCCCGAAATTAAATAGATCTTTTGGGCAGAGAAACCATAATTTCCATGCTACAAAACTATATAATGCCCTTCCAATTGAAATTAAGAACACCATGCAGAAAAAAAAGTTTAAAAAAGACATCAAATTATGGCTACGTAAACATGAAGATGAGGAAATAATTAAAATTATAGAGTAATCCTAACGTAACCTACAGACAACAAACTTAAATACTTTTAATTTTATTTATTGTTTATTTTGTGAAAATCAACAAAAGATGCAAAAGTGATTCGTAAATAATAATAGCTACTGGTTTTAAAAATATTCGAATGGAACCTCGGGGGTGCCCGGAGCTACGATTTTTAGAAATAAAGATAGCATTTTTGTATTTGATTGATGTACGCTTTTACTCATGCGTTAATGTAAAAAAATATAACGGATTAAAATCTTTTAAACAATACAAACCGATTGCATCAATACAAAAGGATTGCAATCTTTAGGGGTCGGGTGGGAATGCTACCCTTGTTCTACCGGTATTTCAATGGAAGATGCTCCGAGGAACTAGCGTCTTTGATCCCTTCGGCGCCGGTGCACAGTCGGGAAATACGCCAAACGTGCGCCCAGCCTGCAGTTCATTCCTAGTTTTTAGTGACGACAAGAAGGGAAGATGCATTCTGCATTTCAAAACTCGTTGTCAGTTCGTTTGAACTCTCCCGTAAGAGGGTTGGGGTCAAGGGTCAGGGGGCGGCGCGCGGCGGGTTTATCACAACGCGTGCCGCGTGTATTTTGGAGGTTGAGCGTGTTCACTGTTCACACACAGCTATAATATGCGTGGGACGGCATATTTCAGCATAACGCTGGCCTTATATTCCAATTTGGAATGTACGGCAAGCGATATGCCGAAAAACGCCATCCCACGCATATTATAGCTGTGTGTTAACAGAGATATCCGGGTTTCAGGGGGGGGGAAGTTTGTCCAGGTCTTGACGGCGGTCTACCCACCTGCTGCGTGGTGGGCCGGATCGAGAGAGACTGGTTTTGGGAGGCCTTTTCACCTTTCCAGTAGTGCTCTCTCTCTACCCATCACCTTACACCGTAGTTGAAGGGATGGGTTTATAATATATGTCCCCTCCTGGACTCACTGACCTCCAGATTCCTACCCACCCCGCATGCCATTTTTCCTTTTCAGAACCTCCTATCCTTCCCTTCCCTAAAAGACCCTCCACACAGCATCCCCTAAGACGACATAGGCCCTGAGGGAATTTATTTTCCTCAGGGTCCCTGTGTGGAGCTAATATAAAAAAGTCCCACCTCAACACAAACAACATTTTCGGCTTTCTGTGGTGGTAGTAAGAGATTTTCAAACATTATTGGGTTATTCGTAACCCATCAATCTTAGTCTATCTTTCTTTGTGATTTTAAACTCGATGAAACGAAAAATAGTGACCCTAAAAAGGGACAAAAACATAAATCTATAGGATTTACACTGCGAGAATAATCGGTCTCCTCTTTGTGCGGTGCTTCGTAGCCTACACACTTTTGTCTACTTTAGTTTTCTGAAGTTTCGTTTCTATGGCGTGTGAACTGCGCAGTGTATGTGTTTGTTATTTACATATCATTTATTTATATTTTTTTCTTGGATTTGGTCAATACATTGAAGTTTGGTGGAAACGATGTACGATGGTCGTTATCAGAATTTTTTAATATTTTTTCGAGTAAAATTAACTGGTGAGCTCGTCTTTGTTTCACACATCCGCTGTCTAAAAACTGAAATCGGTGTCAATTTGGGATTTGGGTCGTATCCCACCATCACCTTCAGAGTAAGTGGAACTCCTGTAAATTATAAATTAAAATTGCAAAATTAGACTATTTGCAGACGACAACTTAATCTATATTTCGTGTGAAGATTACATTACAAATGGCTGAAATTAAAAAAAGTTGAAACTGAACGTAAACAAAACAAAATATAATATGGAAATAGGCAATAAAACGCGTAACACAGGATTAAATTTGACAATTAATGGTGAAAAGATTGGAAAATTAAATGAAATCAAATACCTGGGTGCAATATTCGATTCAATACTGACTTTCATAGCAAACTTTGAATATGTGATAAAAAAGGTATCAAAAAAGGTCATTTTTTTTAGAAGACTAAGACATAAATTAAATAGAAACACTATGGAGCTCATTTATAAAACTATCGTTACTCCACATTTGGATTACTACTCTAAGATGTTATATTTGGTCAATGAAGGAAATTTGAACAAACTAGAAGTTATACAGAACAGAGCTATGAGCTGTAAATGTGATGATCTAAATTGGATTCCAATAAAAAAGCGACTACAATTTAATGTGTTAATTTTTGTGCATAAAATCGTGAAAAACCAAATGCCAAAATACTTTAAGGATGAAATTGTTTTAGTAGAGACGTACATAATTACGAAACAAGAAATATAAACAGAGTTCGATTGCCACAAATGAAGAAATAAAAATCACAGAACTGCCTGATATAGAGGACTAAAGATGTACGATGAAATGCCTGAAAGTATTAAGGATGAAGAAAGAATGAATGTATTTAAAAATAAATGTTATGCTTACTTTAAAAATATTTAAATTTATCAAATGAAATGATACATTGTGCTTATTAGTTTATATTCATGTAGTATAACTAACTCAATAAATAATAAAAAGGAAATTTTATAGAAGTAAATTTGACCGTAAAACGATTGAAAAGATGAAATATTATTTGAAGGCACACATCTCACAATATCTGAATTCTACGTCAGAGGGCTGGTGTGACTCCGAAGAGTAATCTTGGTATGACTATTCTGTTATTCTTTCAATTATTTTGTTGCATTTCAATGCATCAACAGTAATCAATACTGTATTGTAAATAAGACACTAAAATGATCGGTCGCCAAATACACCCTAAGCCGCATGGACGTCAATGCTCGGTATACGATAATACGGTTGATCGCGACAAATTTTGAAATGGCAAAACATTCGCAGCAACCGGCCAAATATGTGCGGCAACGTCGCAAAATCACGCCGCCGGGGTGTGCACCTCTACACTCGTACGGGATTTGACTTGAACCGGCAACGTCGCCAATTTGGGCTAGTACGAAATGCCGAATACACCACCAAAATTTGCCAACGTCACCGGTCGCCACTAAAGGCTAGGAATGAAATGCGGGATACGTCATACCCGGTCGCCACTAAATGCTCGGAATGAAATGTGGTATACGTCATACCCGATCGCCACTAAAAGCTAGGAATGACGTGAAACATAGGTAGGTACATCTTGTTCTTCGCGGTCGCCATTTCGGACTTTATGAAATGCAGGATACGTCGTTTCTGGTCGCCACTAAATGCTAAGAATGAAATGTGGAATACGTCATAGTCGGTCGCCACTAAAGGGTTGTAATGAAATGAAGAATACATGGCCATGTATATCACCTAGCGCCTAGCTGCGTAGCGACAGACTCCGGAACTTTAATATTCGAAATCATCCACTTCAAGCCCAATTTGGCGACCAGGACAAATTTCGCCAAGATGCTTGTGACGACATATATTAATGAACTGTGTAAAAATTTCGAAAAATAAAGTGGCGACCGTATATCGGTCGCCAAATGTCGGTGGTCGCCACTTTAAATGCATATTTGCCCATGATGGTTGCCAAATAGACGGTGTGATATATATATATATGTAGAACATATATATATATATATATATATGTAGAACAATTTTCTCGGTTTACCCGCGTAACGTAGTCCTTAAAAGGACTTTTTAACTCCTGAATACATCAAAGGCTCGACAGATAAAATCAGTCGAATCCTCAAAAGCAATAAAATCAAAACTATTTATAAATCAGAAAATAAAATCTCGTCTCTATTAAGAAGTCACATTCCACTTGAGTCACATGGTATTTATAAAATACCTTGTGGGGCATGTGAAAAGGTGTATATTGGACGATGTAATAGAAAAATATCTTGTAGAATTGCAGAACATAAAGTAGATGTCACTAATAAACGCTTAACTTCATCCATAGTTCAACACGTCCTTAATGAAGGTCATAAAATAGACTTTAATAATACAACAACAATAGCTTGCATTTACAATGAACCAAAAAGAATTTACCGCGAAGCGATAGAAATCTATAAACATAAAAATAATATGAATGCTAGAAATGACTCAGTCAGAATTCCCAACACCTGGAAAGTCATAATCGATGAAAATCCCCCAAAAATGGCATTTCCAAAATTACCAGTAGTATCTCCAATTAGCTTAACCAATCAGGTATCTACTGCCGGCCCCGCCCCCAACCCCCTCCACTATCAATCACCTTCAACCCGGGTACTTCGTTCTAGACATAAGAAGTGACTTGCACTCACTTAAGTCTTAGCTTCTGGACCGAAAAGATATGCGAAAGCTATCAGTTTGAGACAAAAACTCAAGACATAAGGCCTCTGAAGATGGACAGTGTGATCTGTCCGAAACGTCAGGAGTTAAAAAGTCCTTTTAAGGACTACGTTACGCGGGTAAACCGAGAAAATTGTTCTACATCTTACACCCGTGAAAAACTTAACCATAACATATATATATATATATGTCTGTGACTGTCAGAATTTTAAACATAGGTCTTCACGAATCCAGAAGAGCAGAGTTTTTAATTTTTCTTATGCATCTCTTTTGGACGATAAAAACATCTTTGGCGTTTACTTAGTTTCCCCCAAAAAAAACGTATTGTATTATTGAATATACCTACATAACCATAGTATGCGGCTATTACTGACTTGATGTTTAATATTTTTCTCAGGGTACCTCACAAAAGAAAAACTACTGATCTTTGCTACTATTTTTGATACATGTTGTTTCCAGTTTATATTTGTATCTAGTTGTATTCCCAGCAGTGAACAAGTTTGGGAAGGTTCGATAATATAATATTATTATTAAGTTTACGTATATGTTTATAGGTGTAGCTTGTACTGGACAAAAATTTAGAATTTGAGTTTTGTTTGTGTTGAGTGACAAATGTTGCGATAACAGCCAGTTCGCTAATAATTGGCAAGTCTCGTTAACATGTTTGTTTAATTCTTCAACGTCTCCATTACATTCAAACAACAAAGCGGTGTCATCAGCAAACGTCGAATTCATCATTAACTTCCTATTTTTTATTATCCCCAACTTTTTAACAACCAAGGCTTTTACATAACAAGCAAATATAAACGACATAATATTTGATACCTAAGCACTAAAGTAAGGAAACATCAAGTAGAATATAATGTTTACGATAAAACTAGATAACTAAGGTTATCTTATTTTATTAAGTACATTATATTGTACTACTTGACTATTTATTGTCATTTTTAAAGTGTAATAATTATAACAAAGATAAAAAAAAAAATCTACAAATTAGTTGACTAAGCAAAATGTGTACAAAGCAGAGATTAAATTTATTATTGTTTAAGAAAACTGTTCGACATCTTTTTTTTTTAAATATGTATTTCAGACAAAGTAATTTGAATTTACTCCAAGTACACAGACACGTTCACGAAACACTGTAGATATCTATTCAAGACACTATTTGAATATATTATTTCAATTTGTGAGGCGGGTGTGGATACCGCCGCCCCGCTAACCATTTATTGGGTAGCCCACCCCCTGCCATAGGTCACTCCAAGTGGTTCGCTACGTTTGGTGACTTAGCAAGAGTGTTCGAGTTCATAGGGGGGGTGACGTTCGTCCATCTCCTACGTGGCGGGCCGGATCGGGAGAGGTTGGTTGAGGGAGACCTAACCTAGACCTCTCCAGCCGGTCTCTCTCGACTCGAAGACTTGCACCGCAGTGGGAGGGGTAGATTCAAACATCATTCCTAGACACATTGACCTCCAGATTCCTTTCCACCCCTCATATCTTTTCCCTCCTGTCTTTCCTTAAAAAAGACCCGCTACATAGCATCCCCAAAGATGCTATGGGCCCTTGGGGATTTTTTTCTTACTGAGACAGCCAATGAAAAAAAAACTATTCTCAAATACAATGCCTGATGATATGCATCCACAAATGTACATATCCGTAAATAATGTGTTAGAGAAATAGTTACATAATAATCACATGATAAATAAAATTTAACATGAAAAATTCGTTTCTGTACATTTAATTTTTATAAAATGATATATTATTATTATCTTTGCAAAGGACAAACCCTGTGAAGCTCGAGTTACCCTCTCACCAAACCCACGAGCCGGTAATGGGTGTGCCATATTTGCCAACACAATTCTACTGGGGTAGATAGGTAGTACCTACCCAGATAGGTTGGTACCGCATATTACAGCTTTATAGAGTTGTGGATATCATTATAGGAAGTGAGGAAGGGTGGCTCTTAGCCTTTAACTCTTAGTGCGCGTGTACCATGACAAAGTGGCAATAACCGGCCGAAGGGAATAGGCAGAATATATTGATTTGTTTATTTGCTTAAATAAACTTGCAATTTACATTTAGCTTTTGTATACATTATATAAAAAGAAATAAACAAAAAATTAACCAGGGGTCTGTTGAATACAGTACCTGTCTACACATGAATTCTCTTATAATGTGCATTTTTGTATTTATATACTTACCCAAAAACAGAAGACCTTTTACCTATAATGGTTCTTACTAATAAACGTGTTTTAAATTTTACACAATTGATGATGAACAACCATTTTCCGTACATTAATGGTTTTTTATCAATTGTGTAAAATTTAAAACACCTTTAATAATAAGTGGGTAAGTCTATAATAGCCCGGCAATATTTTTAACACCAATTCATCATCACCATCATCACTCTCAGTTCTACAACCCCTGGTCAATCTTGGCCTCCTCAAGAGTCTTCCTCCACTCATCTCGGTGTTGTGTCAGCTCTCCAGTTTAGAAGCTCCAAGGTAGATGTGTCTTCGAGTACGTTTTCGCTCCATCTTAATCTTGGTCTTCCCAGGTTCCTTCCTCCTATCTGTCTTGAGTTCAGCAGGGACTTTGGTGCTTGATGCTCGGTCATTCTCTCTACATGACCCAGCCACCGAAGTCTTCCCAGTTTTATAAATTTTGTGACGTTTAGCTCCTTAAACAGAGTACACAGCTCATTGCTCATTTTATACCTATTACGTCGTACAAATTATTGTTAAGCGCAAAGAAAGCCGCTCTCATTGTTTATTAATAACAAACAGTAAAATTAAAATCACTAAATTTAATGATTTCCACTTCTTGGCATATCAAGAAAAAAAAGTTTATCAAAAGTGTACGCATTCATACGCCAGTACCTAGTGATTGGGTAGGTATATATTTTTGTTATTTAGTTTATTACGGAAAAAACAGTTGAATATAAAGTAGTTGTACAGTACATCCATAAACAACTCACCCCTCCGACGCGCGACGCGACGGGCCAAGCCAATAGCTTTTTTAGTCATTGGAGCGGCCTGTATATTAAAATGATATTTCCTGCATTTTCATGACGACATAACTTCCACACTTTTAACTTAATTAAATTACATTTTGTACCATCGCGACTCAAAATTCTATTGGTGTGATGTACTTTAGTAGGTATATAGTTAGAGACCGAGCATATTTCTGTGATGCTGAAGTGTTTAAATAAAGTTTTACATTAATTTAGTAAATTATACACAGAGTGAGTGTATTGGTGTGATGTACGTGAGTATGTAGTTTTTTTTTTAATTAGGCAATTCGCCCTAAGAAGAGTCACAGAGTGAGTATATTGATTTTATGCTGAAGAGTTTAAATAGTTTATTACATTAATTTAGTAAATTATACACAGGGTGAGTGCATTGGTGTGATGTACGTGAGTATTTAGTTACAGAGTGAGTATATTGGTGTGATGCTGAAGTGTTTAAATAAAGTTTTACATTAATTTAGTAAATTATACACGAAGTGAATTGTATTGGTGTTCTGCAGAAGTGGTTTAATACAAAATTTACATCAATTTAATAAATTATATAGGTACAGAGTGAGTGTATTGGTAGGTTGCCAAAGTGGTTTACTACAAAGTTTTACATCAATTTAGAAAATTATAGACAGGGTGAGTGTGTTGGTGTGTTGCTGAAGTGGTTAAATACAAATTTTACATCAGTTTAGTAAATTATATACAGAGTGAGTGTATTGGTTTATTGCTGAAGTGGTTTACTACAAAGTTTTACATTAATTTAGAAAATTATACACAAAGTGAGTGAATTTGTGTGTTGTGAAGTGGTTATAAAGTTTTACATTAATTTAGTAAATTATACACAAAGTGAGTGAATTTATGTGTTGCGAAGTGGTTATCAAGTTTTTCATTAATTTAGTAAATTATTTCCTACAAACCTTAAAGAAGAATTACAAAACGGTGATTTCTAGAGAAAATATAATATTGTGTGGGCTTCAAGGCTTGTTTGGACTAGGTTAGTAGTTTAGTCGAGTGGCGAGTAACTTTCCACTTGACTGACGTAGAGTAGATTAGGTACCAATGCACCACTCACCAAAGTACTCTACTTGACTGACGTCGACTAGGGTACCAAAGCACCAGCGGCCGAGAATTCATATTTCGTCGAAAGATGTTCTTACGATCGTACAGGGCGGTTCCAATGAGAAAAAATAATTATGCTCCATACCACCTTTTTTTAAATAATAACTCAATATCGATTTTATTTCATTCAAAATTTGCTATAATTTATAACTACTATTAAAAAGGTGTACTTTTGTATTTATTTATCATATCATAAGTATTTATAATTTTTCAACAATGTCTAAGCAAAATAAGAATGTAAAAAAGTCTTAAATATACTAGTTTTGTAAGACCGTAAATAAATAGACAAACTGAAGTATTTTCGTCACAAATCACGTGTGCGGATCTTTTTTTAAATGACTTTATTTAAACTAAAATTAAAATTCGGAAACAAAGCTTTCCCAGATAATTTATTGATTTATTTTACTGCATGGTTATATGATTTGAAATGGGTGTTGTATAATACAAAATTTTGTTTTAAAATTTAACAAATCTGCCAATGACCTACGGTGAAACCGTATTGTACTAAAAATAAACATATTTTCTCAAAATTTAAAACATAATTTTGCTAGATAAAAGAACAATCTTTCGAAATCAATTGATATTTTTTCAATTGAGGTTTTGTCTGGTTATTCCCTCTTAAGTGAGTGGCGCATTGGAAGATGAGCGGGCTGCAACACGACAAAGTAAATAGGCTAATTAAGTTGATTGTAATGGATATTTTAGAAGAGGTGAAAGATGAAAGTAAAGAAACTGTGATACGAAAATGGATTAAAAGCAGACAAAATAAAGAATTTAAGAGTGTCAAGAGTCCAATAAGACGAAATTTCTGCGGCTACTAATAACTCTACTAAAACAACGGGTCCGGACTTCTTTAGTGGTTGAGCTGACACATGGTGGGGGGCGCTACTCGCCCGAAAAAATAGAACAAAATTAATTGACTCTACTGAACCACTGACTGGTGTAGGTACTCTACTAAATTTACACACGTTTAGTTACCAAATTACTCGCTACTCGACTAAACTACTAGCCTAGTCCGAACGGGCCATAGGCTTCATTAAAGTAGGAACTGTGTTGTGTGTTATAAAAATTATGGAATTATAATTAATTACGCCTTATATCAAATTTATAGAGTATTTTATTAAAAAAATTCACCCCTCTGATAGCATAAGCAATAGATTTAAAACGAATGGCTTAATAGCCATCCCTATGCTTAGGCTAGGGACTCACGGAGCGATTTTTACCCGCGCCCGCCGCGGTTGCGGGCCCGCAGCCTTTGTAGAATGCAGATATTTATGTAAAAAATTAAAGCACATTTCACGACGCGTTTTACGCCCGCGGCGTGTGCGATTGTTTGCGGGTCCCGCTGCACCGGCGGTCATCTTGTACCGGCGGGCGCGGGCGCGGTCCCGCAACCGCGGCGGGTTGCTCCCGCGCGCTCTGCGATCGGTTGGCGGGCTGATCGTTTACTGCCCGTCTTGCAACCGCCCGTCTTGCGGTAATCAACCGCCAAGATTGCGATCGATAACCGCAACCGCGGCGGCTGCGGGCCCGCAAAAAACTCCGGTCTCGTGAGTTTTGAAAATAAAACTCCATCCCGCAACCGCGGCGGGCGCGGGTAAAAATCGCTCCGTGAGTCCCTAGCCTTAGAACTACCACGGCTTAGCACCACTATCTGTATCTATGTGTAAGATGGTACAATATATTATTATCTAAAAACAAAATTAGTGTTACTGAAACATTGAAATATGAACAATTCAAAAAACAAATTAAGTCCCTGAATTTGATAATGATACATATATTGTACCCTTAATTTAATTTAATTTACCCTTACTTTAACTGTAATATTTAATATTTTAAAAAAAAAGTATTGACCTTGAATAACTATTTTTTTCCTAAATTACGAATCTATTTTTATTTTATTTTTATTTAAGTACATAAAACAGGCAATTATGCCCAAAAAATTACATACATGGATGATTTAAATTACAACAAAAGTAGTATTAAAAATAATTTGTTACTCTTAAATATGCAAAACTGAATAACAAACAATAATAGTTAAATGTAGAGTACAAAAGAATCACCAACAATTTATTAATGGCACCTGGATTTAGTAGGTACAATATTACACGTCCTTGAATAAAGGGCTTCATCACAATATCAGCTTTATACGATTGATGGTAAAATATGTTTTTTGAAGTGTTTGAATGGGTTATTAAAAATGTCAATTTCATTATTAGAGCGGTGTATAGTGTTATAATGTCTTAATGTTCGTGGTAAAGGGGAGAAATATCCTGTATTTGTGTGGTAGGTAGATATATAGAAAATGTCTTGCAACCTCCTTGTTGAATTTCTTGATGGTGTGTTGATGTTAATTTGGGATAAAATGTTTGGTGTATCAACTGATGCATGTATAATTTTGTGCAGAAGCAATAAATCGGAAAGTTTCCGTCTTCCTGTCAGAGAGTGTAGTTTATAGTGTAGAATTCGGTCGTTATACGTTCCAAATTGATCAGATAAACCTTCGCGATATGCAATAACACGGGTTAATTTTCTTTGTATGGATTCGATTCTATAATTGTGAATCTCATAATTGGGAGACCAAATAGTGGATCCGTATTCGAGAATACTTCGCACAATTGATTTATATAATGTTAATGTTAATTCTGCACTTTTAAAGCAATTTGTGATTCTAAGAGTTAATCCTAATATTTGTGATGCACTTTTTGAAATTGTATCTACATGTTTATTGAAGCTAAGTGAAGAGTCAAATATCACGCCTAAGTCTTTAATTGAAGTTATGTTTGATAAAACGATATTGTTAATGTGATATGCGTTTGAAAATTTGTTTCTGTTCTTTGTGAAGGAAATTACAGCACATTTGTTATAATTAAAATACAAATCATTTAGTGTGCACCATTCGTGTAGTGATGATAGGTCTTTTTGCAAATCGATGCAATCTTCCAGTGATTTGATTTTTTTTGTACAGTTTTAGGTCGTCAGCAAACAGGAGGTATTTTGAAAATTTTATTCTTAAAACTATATCGTTAATAAAAATTAAAAATAGCAGGGGTCCAAGATGAGAGCCCTGCGGAATTCCCGATGTTACAGTAAAAAGGTCAGCTGAGTATCCTCCTACCACTACTTGTAGTTTTCTTTCAGTAATGTAACTCTCAAACCACTTCAGAGTATTTCCACTAATGCCAAACATTTCTAGCTTCTTGATAAGTAGTGCTTGATTTAACTGGTCAAATGCTTTACAAAAATCCGTGTAGATAGCATCTACTTGTAAATGCTTTTCGATGCTATCGCGGATGAATTGGGAGTATACAAGAAGGTTTGTGGTTGTGGAACGCTGGGGGAAGAATCCGTGTTGCTCAACGATAATGTATTTACTTACGTGAGCTAGTAGACAGTCATATATTATTGACTCGAATAACTTTCCCACACAGTCAAGTTTAGAAATGGGTCTATAATTTTTTATATCGCTCTTACAACCTTTCTTAAAAATGGGAGTTAAAAAAGCCGTTTTCCATTTGACTGGAAAAATACCGTCTTGTAGTGATTTGTTGAAAAGTAGGCTGAGTGGTCTGGCAAGGAAATCTCTGCATGTTTTGAAAAAATGGGAGGAATACCATCAGGACCTGATCCCTTATTAGTTTTCAAATTTTTACATTTGATTAAAACCGTTGTAGGCGAAATATTGATCGTACCGAGGCTTTCATTACAGAAGTCTTCAGGGAATTGTGGAAAATAGTTTGCATTGGGTGGTTTGTAAACTGATTGGAAATGCCTAGAAAAGAGCTCGCAGATAACTTGGCCTTTGGTAGTCTTTTCGTCATTTAAGTGCATCTCTTTTGGTATATCAGTTGTGTTTTTATACTTAGTTTTTGCGAATTTCCAGAAATCTTTTGGGTTAGCTTTTAAGTTTTGTTTAATCAAGTCTAAGTGTTTATGGTAACAAACTTTAATTAAATTTTTAGTTCTGGTTCTAATTAATTTGTATGATAAATGATCTAGTTCATTGCCATATTTTTTATATTTTTTGTGAAATTTGTTTTTTTCTTTTATCAAACGAATGAGATCTTGTGAATACCACTTAGGGAAGTGTTTTTTATTCATTCTAATGGGAACGTGAGAAGAGATAATCTGGTAGAGTATACTGTAAAACTGATCGACAGATTGATCTATTTTGCCCTGATTGATGAATTCCCAATCAATCTCACAAAGCAAGGCATTGATTGAGTCATAGTCGGCTTTATAAAAGTTTGGTCTTGAGATGTTGCAGGTTTCTAGATTTGGTAGGAAATTGAAAAGAAAATTAATTTCTAGAGCAGGGTGATATGGATCTTCTTTGCTTAGTGGAAATGAAGAGTGAGTTACTGATATATCTTGTTTGTCCGACAAAATGAGATCCAATATTTTGGATTGGTGATTAGCTACTCCGTTAAATTGTTTGAGATTACAGAATGACAGTGTATCGATGATGTCAGTGGTGATTGTGTTTGTGTTTGAGGTGAAAGGTAATAGATTATTTATTTCATCGGGAATCCAATGAATGTTAGACTTATTGAAATCGCCAAATATTAAAATGTGTTGGTTTGGTGTTGTTAGGTAGACATTCCGAAGATTGCTTAAAAATGAGCTTATAATGGATTCTTCTTCAGATGGTGGTAGATATACTGTGCAAATATTTAGTTTGACACTCCTGTTATTAAGATTTATATTGAGTTGGATCCACAAGTCTTCTGCTTGACATTCCCAGTGCGCCATCCTCTTCGCCTCTAGTTTTTTTGATACAGCAACCATGACTCCTCCTCCGTCTTTTTTTGTCTTGTGTATTCTATCCCTCCGAAATACTTCGTAACGGCTGTCCACTAATTCCTGGTCATAGATAGATTCCTTCAGCCATGTTTCCGTTAGACTTACTAAATCGTAGTCGTTGATAAGGATGTTTTCGTATATTTCATCAATTTTGGTCCTCATTCCCCTGATATTCATATAAAGGCATTTTATCATTATAGATTGGGTATTTATTATAAATGATTATCGTGTAGGCAAAATTATCAATCAGTGTTCCTTTCAGCAGTTTGTTGATTTAAATCGGGCTGTTTATTCAGTAATTCCAGCGTTAGCTGATCTTCATGGGAAATCACTATAATCTTGGAGGTAAAAGACTTCCTGAGGAAGCATCGCCCGTTTCTTGTCCACACAAAAGCGAACTGATGATCTTTTGCGAATCTTTTCGTAAGCCGAAGTATATTCTTTTCGTGTGTTGTAAGGTGTTCACTGATGAAAATGGGCTCCTTTTTTTGAGTTGAGAACTTCTTCAAATGGGTGGTGTTTAGTTTGTCTTCTTTGAGTTTGTGTTTTATGTTGAATGTTTTGACGGCCGCAAGGAAATTGTCTCGTTTTAGTTGTTTATTGAATTTCACAATTATTGGGCGTACTCGTTCATAGGGAGGCACGTCATTAGGAATTTTCGGGTCCCGCCGAATTCTGTAGAAATTGTTAACTTCTAGATCAGCGCGGTCGAGTTTGACGGTTGCTCCAATTTCATCTATGATTTCCAGTAGATTTTCATTATTTTTTTCTGGGATTCCTCGAATTTCGATGTTGCATGACTTATTTGTATGTTCAATATCGTTTAATTTTTTCTGCACTTCTCGTAGGGCACTCTTGATAACAAAAATATCGTTTTCATTTTTTTCAACTTTTTTCATTTTTTTATCCATTTCATGAATTTGCTTGGAAAAGTCGTCGATTTTGTTTGCACAATAATCAATTGTAGCCTTAAAGTCCGTGAAATCTTTTCGTAGCTCTTTAAATTCTTGCTTCATTTCAGTTAACACATCCATAACTTGAGTTGATCTGGTCATTTTGCGTGTTCGGCCTGCTTGTGTAAAGTTGGCCCTTTGCTTCTGTCAGTGTGATTGATTTTGAAGTTATTTTTTAATTAACGTTTGAGCACTGGATAAACAAGAACACAGAACTGTATTGCTGGTAGATAGTGAAGGTGAAAATCAGAATCGATTTGTGCACTTTTTAAAGACTTTCTTCGGTTTTATCACTTATATTTGCTAAAATTAAAGAGCAATTATTACTTGTGTTGTTTACTACGATTGCCATAGACAATCTATGTCAATTAATATTCGTATTTATCTCATAAGTTCTTTGAATATTGTTTAAACATTTAATTAGAACATTATTATTATTTTATTTTTTGCGTGTGTATAAATACTCCTTAATTTATGGAGTAGTAGAATTAAAAAAAAATTGTTGTATAACCTTGCATATGTTATCATTTTTTTATGTAAAAACAAAAGTCTTGAAATAAATAAATAAATAAATAAATAAAATAATATTTAAATCCAGACAAGCGATAAAGAATCTATGTCAACCAATGTCGGTGACGTAGTACCATATGAACACGACTGCAGGTCGCCAACTAACAAAAACAGTTCATGACGACTAAATGTGCTTTTAGTCAACGTGAACTGATGTTTATTTGTCGACGATATGCAGTTGTGCTTAGATGTGTTAACAAATGATAAGCGGTATTGTCGATATGTTTTTTGGAGGAGTCTATAACTTTTTAATAAAAATTCAGGCTAAACGTGAATAAATCTTTTTTTTATTTTTTTTTTTATTACATTAGTTACATTTATACAGCAAAATTACATAATAATAATAATATTTCAAATAACTGTAGATATTAAAATGTGTACAAGTGTTATTATGTCTTGTACGTTATTAGTTCCTAGCTAGGCAGCTTGCCTGTTCTAAGGAACCAAATGCTGGTGAAAAATGCCAAAAATGTCTTCTGTAAAAAAAAGAAAAAACAAAATATTGTTTTTTTTTTTTTTGTAGATTAAATATACATATACTAAGTTTAAATATACTATACTAAGTTTTTACTGATTGTGCCATTAATAGTTAGCCATGTGTAATTTTAAGTTTACATACATTGACATACTTATTTCTGCAGGCAGCTGAGAATGAAATCTACATTGATGCCCCAACTGCATAGATAAGTATGTCAATCTTGTAACTAGTGTGTTCATTGTTATTTTTTCAGTCTTATCAATGTCTGCATTTACTGAAAACAAATTAGTTATAGATAGCGAACCAAGTACTTACCTTATTTGAACAGGTTAATCTTTTGAGTGTCCGCCTGACAGTTGCTACTTATGAGGTTAAATTAGTTAACCTAGTTGAAATTTTTTAAATTTTAATTTTTCGACGAGTTGTAAAAGTATAATTAAAGCATTTTCTTGTTAAAATGTTATTAATACATTATTTTAAGTTTTGTCTTTTAGGAGACTTTATCAAGCTTACATTCTCGACACGTATAATTGTTTTTTTTAAATATTTATAATTTGATTCGAGTTTTCAATTTTCATGTTATAATGAAAAGTTACGAATTCGAGCAAAAAACTTTTATACCCATTTTAAAAGACATAAAAAAACAACACCAAATATCGGTCGATCCGTATAAAGCCATGACATTTACAGGGACTTACGTATAATGTCAACGTCTACCGTCTGTATGTTTGAATAGAGCTAGGCAGCGTTTGTAGGTTAGTTTTTCAGGTAGTACAATTATACAGGATGTCCGGGGGTAAAGTGCACAAACTTCGTAAGGTGATTTTACATGATAGTACAAGTAAAAAAGACATTGACATTTCACTTTTTTCGAAATTCTAACGCTTTAAGGTAGTTTTCCGGTATAAAAGTTTAATTATTTTTCCATTGTCTAGGAAAAATAATATTTTTCTAGGGGAAAATGTTTGTGAAAGAGGAAAAAAATTTGGAATTTCGAAAAAAGTTATTTATCTTTTTAACTTTTACCATCATGTAAAATCACATCCCGAAGGTTGTTCACTTTACCCCCGGACACCCTTGATATTACTTAGGTAGCAGCAAATTAGCGATGGCATAGTCGAAATTTCATTATAAATGTCGTAGGCCGATCGTCAAATCAGGCATATCATGATTCGCCTAGCCACATCATGATCTGCCGCATCGTGAAATAGCGGATGCCTAGGGCGCATCATGATCCACCTGATTTTACGATTGGCCTGCTAAAATATTTGTGTAAGAGGAAAAAGTTGGAATTCCGAATAAAGTTTTTTTTTTTTTACTCTTACCATCATGTAGAATCACTTCCCGAAGTTCGTGCACTTTACCCCTAGACACCCTGTATTGATATTACGTAGGTAGTTGCAAATTAGCGATGGCATAATCGAAATTTCATTATATATGTCGTAGGCCGATCGTAAAAACAGGCAGATCATGATTCACATAGCCGCATCGTGAAATGGCGGATGCCTATGGCGTAGCATGATCTTCCTGATTTTACGGTTGGCCTGCGACATAGGTATATAACAGCCCTCTTCGAAATCATAAAAAACGGAATAATGATTCAATTTAAACAAACTCATTTATTCAAACTACCGACCACGAATGCCAAACATCTGAATAGGATGCATATATCTTGAAGGATTACAAAAAAAACTGATTTTTTTTTAAATATGGGTTAATATAGTAGGTGGGTACCTAATCGAGTGATTATCGTTCGATTGAACGATTGTCAATATCGTATTTGATAGGAAATATAATGTCATATACCCTGACACTACAAAACACACGCTTGATTATGCATTTTCATTATCAACACTTCAATTACAATCACGCAATCACGTAACGCTCGTACGAATGTACTACCTTAAATGCAAGACTTTGAGATTAGAAAATTTTTATTATTATTATTTATTATATTATCGTGTTTATTTTATTATGTACTAGCTGGTACCCGGCATGCGTTGCAATGCCATTCAAATAAAATAAAAACACCCTTTATTTCCTTTCCCATGCGTCCGCGTTCCCCTCCCGCATTCCCCTTCCACTTTCCCCGCCTGCTACTTCCTCGTCACTACTCCCGTGAACCCCACCTCTTTCTTTTTCGCCTCCTTCCTTCCCCCCCTGCCGCTAAAATATTTGAAATATTTCATAACGCAAGATGAATTTAAGGGTTAAAGATAAAATTACACTTATAAAGAGGCTGAACATGGACTAACTGTACTTCAAAATTGGCTTCGGATGAACTCTCTTACGCTCAATGTAATTAAAACTAATTATCTATCTTTTTCAATAAACTCAAGAGGTCAACCGGGTAAAGAATACACTCTCAAATTGCACGAGTGTCAAAACAATAAGTCACATTGCTCTTGCCCTATTATAACAAAGGCAAAAAGTATTAAATATCTATGAGTGGAAATAGACGAAAACCTCAGATGGGACATACACATAAATGGAATCACTAAAAAGCTCACGAGACTTGTATATTTCTTCAAAAACCTAAGAAACATACTACCTAAGAAAGACATAAAAAAAGTATTTTATGCCTTATGTCATTCCCGTCTTGAGTACGGAATTCTAGTATGGAGATCTGCTACAGCCAATCATATTAACCACTTAGATATTGCTCAGAAGAGCATTATAAAAACCATACTAAAATTACCCATCAGAACCCCCTCAAAAGATATTTTTAAGTGTTTTGACGTTCTTAATTTAAAACAAATATATGCCAAGAATATTCTTATACATCATTTTAAAAACAGAAAATCTCCTAATGAAACTCGGATACATGACACAAGAGCCTCAAAAAAGGATATACAAGATGTTCCCAAATTCAAGACAAGTTTTGGCCAAAGAAATCACATATATCTGGCAACTAAACTTTACAACATCCTTCCTCCAAGTCTGAAAAAGATAGAAAAGATAAATAAGTTTAAGGAAAAAATCAAAACATGGGTGAAAGAAATTAATGCAGACATACAGAATGTATTAAAAACATCATAGAAACTAAATAACGGAAAATCAAAGAAATCTACCAGTCCGCCTCAGCACAGGACCACCTAGTGAGGAGGACTAAGAACAAACGGATTAAATATTTATATATATCATCATATCTTGTAATTGTCATCAAACCTGTAACTAAATAGTCACTAATAAAAATAAAAAAATGAAAATATCCACAGGAAAAATAATTTGCCTACTTAACCTAGTTGTCCCGGAGCGAAAGGAGCCTCAGGCCGTATTTATTTATTTATTTATTGAAAAAAATAAGAAATACATGAAAACATAAGCTGCACATCTCACTAGGGCATTCCTGTATCGAGATATGCAGTTTTAAAATAATGTAATTTAAAAAAAAAAGAAAAAAAAGAAACATACATATACCTAAAATTAAAATAAATATAATAATATACCTACAAAAGAAGCACTGAGTACAGTTATTTAAGCATTACTAATTAATAATTATTACAGCTGGGCATTATGCTCATTGTTGGCAAAAATAACAGTATACTGTAAACTAAATATTAAAATATGTAAATACAAGGTACCTGTTGTGGCTTACCAGATGCAATAATAGAGTGATCATACCACAGTAGCATTAAATTATTAACAAAAAATAAATAATAATAAACAATTATGTAATAAATTTATATGGTTTATGAAATAAATATAATATATTAAGTAAATATGTAGATATTAATAAATTAAACAAATAATATAATATAATATAAATATGAGTGTATTTTATTTGACATTTTTGTAACTTGGCGTAAATTTTCTAATAAGAATCTTATTTTTATTAATTAAAAATAAAAATGTATGAAGTAGTAGATACACTCATAGAAACGTTGCTTGGAAAGGCTTTAGCCGTGTTTGGTGACCAGATCCGAAAAGACATGTAGGTACTTCGCAACCATCGTCTTTTCCACCTCCTTTCTTACCCCACTTAATTGGAGATGCCATAATCCCAATGGCTCCGGACATTTGCACATGTGTGCGGTATTCATATAACAAAGTTATAATGCACAAGCTATGAAAAATGCCTTTGGGAAAGTCCCCGGTTAATAAAATTTTTCGGTAGGGTCATCTCAATGGTAGGAAAGCAGAAGAATATTAATTCGCGACGATCGTGATGTATAAATAATTTGGATGAAGCAGAACAGAGTGTGGTGTTAAAATAAAAATATTTCGAATAATCTCGGGTAGGGGGTTCGCAGGACGGGGGAAGGTGGAGGAGGCGGAGTGGGAACGTGAGAGGGGAAGGGGACGCGGGAGAGGAAGGGGAGGCGGAAGGTGAATGGGACTAGTGGGAAAGGACACGCAGGGAGATTAATTTCTTTATTAAATGGCATAGCAACGAATGCCGGGTACCAGCTAGTATTTATGTAAAGAAGAGTATCTTTGGCGAGAAGGCAGCGTTGATTTCATGTTTATACAAATTCTTTTTTTTACATTAGCTCCACACGGTTGACCCTGAGGAAAATAATTCCCATCGGGGCCTATGTCATCTTTGGGGATGTTGTGTGGAGGGTATTTTAATGAGAAGAAAGAGAGGAAGTATTGGGAAAAGAAGGAAAAATGTATGAGGGGTGAGTAGGAATACGGGGGTTAGTGTATCCAAAAGTGACGGATATTTGAATCTACCCCTCCTACTGCGGTACAAGCCGATGTTCCGAGAGAGTCCTGTCAGAGAGGTCAAAAAGTCTGCCTCAACCAGTCTATTCCGAGATTAATTAAATTTAGTACATTTGACGTTCAAAAGAATGAAGTTTTTGTATTTTTTTATAAACCATCCCCATCTTCTTTTACACGCCTTAAAGTAGATTTTTGATATTTCTTGATGAAATTCTACAGACTTAAAATAAGAGGAAAATTTCTGCCTTCTTTGAATTAAAATAAAATTTAAAAAAAATATATATAAAGCCCAAGCAACACCGTGAACTTCTGCCAGTATAATATCTTCTAATTAACTATTCAGATATAGAAGATTGTCTGTGGCAAGTGGGCGGACATCGAATTTTGTGCAAATTTACAAAATTACAAAATTTCCCAAAATTCCTAAAATGTTGCATACTTGACATTCAAAATAAGATTAAGCTCACTTTCTACACGAGATTTCTAAAAACCACCCCATACCCCTTTCCTAACCCCTCGAGCAAAATTTTGATGAAAATTTGCACACACTTTGACGTTCAAAATAAGAGGAAAAATTCTGTCTACATCTTCGAAAAATACTTTTCGAAAAACGCTGCCGGGGTCGAGTAATAAATAAAAATAAAGAGGAATCTCCGGCGTTGCATAACACTTCATTTGGTAAAACTATAAATAACGTTAATGTCACCTCTCCGTCAACGAACGCTAACAAGCGACAAGAGACAAGCGACAGGAGGTGTGATACGATGATACGGGTATCTCTGGCCGCACACAAAGAGGAAACCTATCGATAAGGGTCACTACTTAGGTCCTATAATAAATTATGCGAAATATATATAGTATTTGTTATTTTGCGCTTGAGCCACACAAGAGTCAAAATAACTGAAGGGTAAGCATTGTATGAGATAGAGACCCGACAGTTGATCCCCCGTTAGTTGACTCCCCGAAATTAAAATCGACTTCAAAAATAGCTTTAATAATAAGGAGGCATATAATAATTTTGGGGGGGGGGGTCCAGCAAAATTCAAGTTACTTGAAAAGATTTACGGAGCGGCCCAAATTTATCTCACCAAGGGGGGGGGGGTCTATATTGGAAGAATAACTGCTCACGTAATCAATGAATGCATCCTAAAGTGGTATGGATATATAGCGAATTTATATGTCGATTTTTTGTACTTACACGCTTGTATATGTTACAGTTAAAACCCGTTCTTAGTTACAACGCGTTTTCTCTTAGTTACAACTAGTATAAACTAGTTTTCACTAAATGTCTTTGTTACAACTAGAACTAACTGCTGAATACTAGTGAAAACTAGTTCTAACTAAACAAAACGCGTTTTCTCGAAATGATTCAGGTAAAACTGTTTCAACCAATGTCAAATTTCATCGTGCTTTATTCTGATTGGTCGAGTGACATCAGGTTAGGTTAGGTTAGGTAAGTTATGGTTAGGTTAGGTTAGGTTAGGTTTTTAATTAACAGTTATAAAATATTTTAATAACAGTATCTGTATTTTCAATCCCAATTTCAGTCTTGACAAAGGCAGTTAGTAAAAACTAGTTTTAACTAGAGAAAACGCGTCATAACTAAAAACGAGTTTTAACTGTAATATATATTATGTACATTATATAGATCAGTAGTTTTATCCTTGATGTATTTGAATGGAATATGTTTTATACTTTTGTTTTTCAACGATAAATCCTCTCTGCACATTTCTTCGGGATACTTTTCACATTTGAAAATAATAAGACAGATACGCCTCATACGGCATTACATGTGTCTGGGTCTGGTAATGTTGTTGGCAGCTAGCTTATGGGTCCGAGTTGAGGGGCTCCACTCCTACAGAAGGTTATCATCAGTAGAGTCTTTATTTGCAGCTACACATCCAGTATCTTTTGGCATTTGCGGGATAAAAGGGACTGCGGTCGGATGTTCCAAACTCCATGATTTGCTTCTGCATCATTTTATTGTTTTTTTTATATTGGTGTCCTAAATTACATAGAATAAAATTTATAAAGGCTGGAAAAAAATTGTTTTAAATTGGTTATAATATTTATGTTAATTAGGTACAAATACGTATAAAATTAGGTTAATTAGCCGTAAAAGTGGGTAAAAAGGTAAATTAACCATAAAAATAGATATTAAACATTAAGTACAAAATTGGGATAAATAGGATAACCCGAAAAGGTTTCAAGTAATGAATATAGGAACCTTCTCCTCTAATGCGCAATAACAAAATGCCATAAACAACTCCTTTACTTTTATATTCACATTTATATACACATTACATATACATAAACAGGGTGTTCGGGGGTAAAGTGCATTAACTTCGGAAGGTGTTTTAAACGATAGTAGGAGTAAAAAAGATTAACAATTTTTTCCGAAATTCCAACATTTTTTTCCCATACAAACAGACGTACCTACTAAAAATTCTTAGTGTGAGGTACGATCTTACTTGCTGAGAGCCTGCCGGGCACGATTGTGGCAACATTGCATGGTTGTGATTGGCCTGTATCATAACAGCGGAAAATAATAAAGCTGGCCATACACGCCGGTCTAATTTTATCTTTTTACCACAAAACTACCCCTAAAAGTTGGAATTTCGAAAACAGGTATTTATCTTTTTTACCTTTAATATCATGTAGAATCACCTCCCGAAGTTAGTGCACTTTATCCCCGGACACCCATATATGTGTGTGTGTGTAAAATGTAAGTGTGCACCTTTATACACATGTGCACAAGCATGCACACATAAAAAAGTATTTATGTATCGTATAATGTAATCCATATGCTGATCTTTTTCTCATTTCCATTTTCTGCTTTCTTGTATTATTTAAATATCAAGTATTTCATACAGCATTTTAAAAACATAGTATTATGTAAACATATTTAGTAATAATATACTACTTCGTAAAAGATCCGTAGTTTAAAAGAACTAAATATGTTTTCTATTATATTTTATTTTATCTTTTATCTTGTATATTCTATTTTACATATCAATTTGTCTGTCCTGGAACAGGAAACTTTCCTAGTTGAACAGGCAAAACTTCCTAATATGTAATTTATACTCTCTGTTGTATCTATGTATAATAAATAAATATAATTAATTAATGTAATTTTATCGATCAATACTTTTATATGGCTGACAGACTACTGCACTCACCGCTTTGTTCGTCTGAAATAAACATACTTATTATTTTTATAAATAATAAAAAAAATATAGATATATTGTGTTTTGCCTACTTTGCACTTCCATTAATACTTTAATTACACACCGATAAACCGTTTATTGCTACAATAAATTTAATACACAAATCATTACACTGATAAAACACTCTTAACAAATCAGTAAGTCAACAATCAAAGCGTATAATATGACACATTTGGCGTACCTACGTACCAGCTCAATCTTAAAAATCCGAATGTAACACCAGGTTTTTTTTTTTCAATTTTCCTCAATAAATCATCTATAATTTAGATGTTGTAAAAAAATTCAAAATCATAAAAATAATCTATTTTTCATCATCAGAGGTCCGCTTAGATCGCAGAAGCTGGACT
The DNA here is from genome assembly GCA_917563855.2 of Limnephilus lunatus. Taxonomy (NCBI): domain Eukaryota; kingdom Metazoa; phylum Arthropoda; class Insecta; order Trichoptera; family Limnephilidae; genus Limnephilus; species Limnephilus lunatus. The sequence continues at coordinate 61,538,089 of OU830597.1, read as the reverse complement.
AAAATAGCTTTACATCTTTTCAGTAATGCAATTTATCAAAATTGTGTTTGTTTAGCTTAATTTCGAAGAAATGGGGTGGGAATTGCATCCCCCAAAAGATGCAGGGCACTAAAGCACTGATCGGGAAGCACTGAGCACGGCCCCGCGGCGTCGCGGCGCCAGTCGGTCACCAGGGCAACGGAACGCCGCGGCGCCTGAGTGGCGACCCTTGTCTCCCCCCTCCTCTCCCACCTCACCACACCAACTATCACAGTTCTCCCTCGCCCATCTCTTTGTTTACATCTTGTATGGTCTTGCGCGGTATGGAAGATCGTAAATAGATACCCTTATAAATAGAAAATATAGAAATGGACCGGTTTATTTTTTGCACAAACTTTGGCGTTACTAAATAGTATACTCGTAATTATGTACATCATGTAGAATTTTTCAATTTGGGAAGCAGATAGGTGTACCACTGCCCCGGAAACCTATTTAACCAACACTCTTGGAATAGGTCAAGCCAAGTGGTTCATTACGTTTGGTGACGGGGTGCCCGGGGTCGTGGGGTGAGGTTTGTCTAGGTCTTGGCGGCCAATGCGTTTGCCCACCTACTGCGTGGCAAACTGGATCGGGAGACCTTACCTAGACCTCTCCAGCCGGACTCTCAGGATCTATCGCCTTGCACCGCACTGAAGACGGATTCATATGTTCGTCACTCCCACAGATAAGAGAAAGTCACTCCTGAACACATTAATCCGGAGGTTCCTACCCACCCATTATACCTTTTTTCTTCCCAGAACTTCCTCTCCACCAATCCCTAAAAAGATCCTCCACACAACATTCCCAAGGATGAAATAACGCCTGAAGGATGTTTTCCCTAAGGGCCAAGGGGATGGTTTATCAAAAAATACAAAAACATATATTCATCGCATCGAAAATATCCAGAAACAATTTATAAAACACCTATCGTATCGCTTTAGTGATCATGAATTTGACCCTATCGCCTTATATAAACGCAGAAAACTCTGATGCATTATTCTTATACAAAATCATGAACTGCCTTGTTGATTCATCATATCTGTTAGAAAATATTGCATTTCGTTGCCCCAAACAAAATACCAGATCGATCGACTTATTTAGAATACCACACAGTAAATAAAAATACGCGCAAAACTCTGTAATAATAAGTATCTGCGAAACTTACAATGCCTTACGAGATGTAGACATTTTTAACCATGACTTGAAATCAAATAAAATACAGCTCAATATATTAATAGCTTAAAACACTTTTTTTTTCTTATTTGTGACAATTTATAATATCATTATCCGTAGTAAATAGTATTACTATGTTTGTTAATAACTTTATTTTTTTTCTTTATTACGTTTTATGTTTTTATTTTTTTATGTTGTTCCTTATTATGTTTATTTTTTTGTCACATAAGTTGAGTAGATAAAAAAACAAAAACAAAAAACTACATCAAAATTTTAACTTAATTGGTCTTAACATATGAATGTTTATTGTTATATTATCATTTTGAATGACTTTTTGTTTCCTAAATAAATAAAAAAACCGTAAAAAAATAAAAATAAAAATAAAATAAAATAAAAAATTTTAAAAATAAACAAAATAAATAGCCAACATTTTCTTGTTTTATCTTTGTTCCCACAAATTAATGTGTGCACAAAATACTGTTGCTGATTTCCAAAGTTACCTGTAAATCATGTTTCTCTATTGATATCCGATTGCACATACTTTATATTGGTGACCCGACTACTCAGAATCATTCAACTTCAACACCTCCTTTGAAAAGTCATTAAAAGTGATGAAAAAAATGGTTGAATAGGTAACGTTAGGTTAGGTTATGAATTATTTAAAAAAAATCCTTACTTTTAAATAATTTTCAATGGGGTGTTGAAATTGCATAAATCTGAGTTGTCATGCAACCCTTTGTATTAAGATAAATCTCATTTTTTTAGAAGATTTCATTAATCTTTTTTAAAAATCAATGTAAATCATAATGACGACCGATTTTAGACAATTGATTTTTTTTGTATCTACACCACGAAATAAATAAAGTGCGTAATAATAATATAAATGTTTTGCGATAGGTAAAGAGAAGACACAAACAATCTATCTGTAAATATGCTTCTTTTTTAAAATCATTAAATAATGTTCATTTTAATATTCCATTCCCGGCCCCAGGCAAAACCTCCTAGACACCTAGATCACAAGGCCGGTACACTCATTCTAACTTGTATGGGATCCAACAAAAATTCTCATTTAACATTATTTTTTGTATTTATTATTATTTAAAAATATTTTAGATATTTAAAAAAAAAAAATCAGGTTTTCATAGGACTATTGGATTCAGTTTCCCGGCCTTCTGATCTATATCTAGGAGGTTTTTCCCTAGGCTAGATGGCTCCTAAAACGATGTGAATTATGAATTATTTTATTTAAATTTTGAGGTAAGGTTTTAAATTTTGAATTACGTAATGTTGTTCAATTCGGGCTTTGCTTATATTGTGCCCACAAGAAGGGCTGAGATTCTGCTGTTACCTCCGCTAATCTTTCATTTGTGACGCTCAAAGTACGTTAGCATTTTGGAGGCAGGTGTGCGTTCCGCCTCCCCGAGAACCATTTATTGAATAACCAAAACTTCTGACAAAGGTCACCAAATATGTTTCACTTCGTTTGATGACTTAGCATGGGTGCCCAAGTTGCCATTGGGTGAGGTTTGTCCTGGCGGCGTATGATCGGGAATAGACCTTTTGATCTCTTCAGCAGGACTCTCTCGGCACATCGCCTTGCACCTCAGTGGAAGGGTTGGATTCGTACATCCTTTACTCCTGAAAAAACTGACCCCCTGATTCCTACCCACCCCTCATGCCTTTTTCCTTCCCAGAATTTCATCTCCTTCCTTTCCTTAAAAAACCCCTCCAAACAAAAAATATGCCCTGAGAGGAATTATTTTATTCGGGGCTCCAGTGTGGAGGTAATATAAATAAAAAAAAACATTTGTCTTTCGGCAGAAGGTTGCTGGGAATCTACCAACAATTGCCATTGAAAAGTTAAGTATATTGTACCTTGTGGCCTTGTGAAGGTACAAACGTTTACTAATCGTTATCAGTTCGTATCTGAGAATATTCTAACACGGAATAGCAATCAATAAGATAAGGACAAATTTGATATTCTCACATCTCTGATAACTTACATATATTAACATTTTATTTTAGCAAGCGAATAGGTACTTACACAGTGAACATAATCTATACAAATCGATAAACGGTTTTTTTTAAACTAAATTATTTTAAAAACAAATATGGGGAATGTTCCCCAAACGGGAAATATTGATGGGAGTTTTTCTTATAATACTGGTGAAAAAACATTGCTAAACGTTTTCACTTTTTTTTTAAAAGTAGTGTAGGTACCTACCTATATATAATAAATTTGTGTATTATTTTTAATCGATTAATTTTAAATCCATCTAAGAAAATATTAATATAATAACATTTCCAATATTTTTACAGTAAACTTTACTGAGTTTATCAAAGAAAATCAATATCAAAGGCCATAACTTATTATTTTATCAAAGCATTATAATAAATCGTACATTAAATCAAGCGTCAAGGATGCAAAGTGAATTTTTGTGAAATTTACCGTCATACACTCTTTTGTCAAAACAATTTTTTTTATATAATCGAACATCTAGTCAAGGATGCAAAGTGAATTTTTGTGAAATTTACAGTCATATACTATTTTTTCAAAACGGTTTTTTTTACATAATCGTACATCAAGTCAAGGATTCAAAGTGATTTTTTGTGAAATTTACCGTCATACACTCTTTTGTCAAAACACCTATTTTTACATAATAGAACATAAAGTCGAGGATGCAAAATGATTTTTTGTGAAATTTACCGTCATACACTCTTTTGTCAAAACAGTTTTTTTACATAATCGTTCATCTAGTCAAGGGTCAAGGATGAGTGAAGTCAAGCGAATTTACGGACGGAATTTGTGGATGTTCAAGTGAATTTACGCAACACACGTACATTTTTTAAATTTAATTATTAATAAAGAAGATACAAAATACTCGTACATTAAGAATTTGACTTTTTATGTATCGATCGTACATTTGATTAGTCAGACATCTCCGAAAAATGTAAATTTGAGTTGAGTATGTAAAAGTGTAGGTACCCTCTATTTGGCACAATACTCAGATTATTACTCATGAACACCACCAAACCAATTATAATGTAGAAAAACATTTGGTGAATTAAACAAAATATTGTTGTTTTCTGGGTCACTAGTAGGATATTTCAAAATATCATATCTCCCGGTGTTATTTTATAGCATATTTAATATGTAAAACACAGACACGTGTTAATATTATCTGATTTATGATGAGCATTCGAATATTGCTTTCCTCATTATCTCAAAACTTAGTATTTGGAGATGTATTACTAATCAACTGGACGATCGACATATAATAATCAAAATACACCATTAAACTTAATTTCCCGAGTTGGCAAAAAACCAAATAAAGACGAAAAAAAAGTTTTATATTAGCTCTAAGCAGGAAGCCATGATGAAAATAATTTCCCCCGGGGCCTATGTCATCTTAAGGGACGCTGTGTAAAGGGCTCTTTTAAGGAAAGGGATGAGACGAAGTTCTGAGAAGGAAAAAATGTGTAACGGATAAGCAGGAATCTGTGGGTCAGTGTGTCTAGGAGTGACGGACGTATTAATCCATCCCTCCTACTGGGTGATGGGTAGAGAGAGTCCGGCTGGAGAGGTCAAAAGGCCTCCCTCAACCAATGTCTTCCGATTGGGCACTCGGTGAGCAGACTCATCCGCAGCCAAAACCTAGACAAATCTCACCCCATGAACCCGGGCACCCCTGCTAAAAGTAGAGAACCACTTGGCGTGACCTGTGGCAGAGGAGTTGGTTATCAAATAAATGGTTTATCATATTTTAACCAGCTAGTGAGCTAGTAACAAATTTGAAGCAGAAGTACAAAGGTTTACATGATGTTATGAACAACTGTTTTTTTTTTAAGTTATCAGTTATCTTTGTACAGAATCGATACAGAGTGACTGGTCCTTCGATTGGAAATCACCGATAACGGAAACATCACGGCTACATATTCTGTACCTATCATTTTTATATATTTTATCTGTATTATCACAAATCAGCCGGAGAGATCCGAACGGCGATAAAAAAAGCATACGAATTTTGATATGTTGAAACGGACAATATATTATTGCACAGTGGTTATCTACGCTTGGTGACTTAGCAGGGGTGCCCAGGTTCAAGGGGTGAGGTTTTTGAAGAATGGTTGAGGAGGTCCTTTTGACTTCTCCTGCCGCGCTCTCTCGCATTGAACCGCAGTGGGAGGGATGGATTCATACGTCACTCCTCGACACACTGACCACCATATTCCTACCCATCCCTCATATCCTTTTCCTTCCCAGAACTTCCTCTCCTTCATTTCCTAAAAAGACCCTCCACACAGCATCCCCAAAGGTGATATAGGTCCTGATGGGAATAATTTTCCTCGGGGCCTCCTTTGTGCAGCTAATATAAAAAACGTAAAAAACGTTTAACCGTTCTACTCACAATTTTATAATTTCTTCTTCCATTGATGAGGGTTGTTTTTTTTTTTTTTTTTTAATTTAATGATGTTATTATTAAGTTCTGCAAGTAATTTAGATTTTTATTGTTCTGAGATCTGTTTCGGCTTTCAAGGCCATTTTCAAACTATGGTTGGGCTACTTTGAGAAGACTTATTTATGCGATTGACTTATTTAAGTCTTGTGAACATACTGACAAGTGGGGAATAAGTAATTTTCCTTACTTTATTAGTGTTATACGAGGATCATTCGTTCGTTTATTGATTTAATCTTGTTGTTAAAGTGGAACCTGATTATTCACTAAGAGATGCTTTTATCATCATTTAACCCACGTTTTAACTTTTCTTTTTTTTTTTTTTATTAACGAAAAGTTAGACCTAGTACCGCTTTTCTACTCATCCTAAGGCAAAAAAAAATTACTCTTTTAATTTTTATGAATACGTTTCGACACCCAAATTATCTCGGATATTTTTAATGCGTGTTTGTCTCGCATTTTCAATCTTTAGTAACTTGCTGGACTTTCTTTGACCCGAATTAACTTACGAAAATATTTTGAGCACCGCTTAAAACACTATTTATTACACTCTTGATGCATTCTAGTGATTAAGTGTTATAAATAAATTGTCTTACGAATATATAAATAATATTGAAAGAAATTTTTGTCTGTCCCACTAGGATGATTTTCCGGTTTTGGGCTTAATACAAGGTGCCGCAAAAGTTATCACCCTATCGAAAGAGGCCGTAATTTTTGCGATTGTCGGCAAATGTCAGTTCTGCTTTAACATTTGTGAAGTAAACACATACAAGATACATTTCAACAATACATGAATCGCTATACTCCTCAAGCACGCGGAAAAAACAGTTTTGGTGATTTGCACTGGCCGGCAAGATCGACTGATTTAACAGTTCCAGACTTCTTTTTGTGGGGTTTATTGAAGTCACGAGTCTTTTTTTTTTCTTTTCAGACTCTTAAAGCCCTCAAAGAGTATAACCGTCAAGAATGCGAGAACCTATCGCCGGAAGTTCTGGAAAGAGTGATGGAAAATGCCATAAATCGGTCCTGTATGGTAATTGGTTATATCAATTTGGGAGGCGGGAATGGGTACCGCCGCCCCGGGAACCTTCATTGGATAACCAACACCTCTGCCATAGGTCACCCCAAGTGGTTCGTTACGTTTGGTGATTTAGCAGGGGTGCCCGGGTTCACGGGGTGAGGTTTGTCTAGGTCTTGGCGGCGGACGACTGTGACACACTGAACCCCAGATTCCTACCTATCCCTTTAACCCTTTTCCTTCCCAGAAATCTCATCTCCTTCCTTTACTTAAAAAAATCTCCACACAGCATCCCCAAAGATGACATAGGCCCTGAGGGAAATTATTTTCCTCATGGCCTCCTGTGTGGAGCTCATGTAAAAAAAAAATATATATCAATTCTGGCGGCGGCCACTTGGCCTATGTCATTTTCTCTACTTAATGATAAAAATAGACAAAATATTTCATTCAAAAAAAAAATTACACCCAAAGAACATAGGGTGACAACTTTTGTAACACCTTTCAATATTTTTTCTAGCTATTGCCGGCACCCCTGCGTTTATTGTTTTAAATTGTCGTATGCAAACAATTAAGTAACCCGCCTCACTAGACTATGTCTGCTCTGAGACAGGTACATACACATACATTACAGATGCATATATATATATATATATATATATACATGAATATTCATAATTCATACATTCACACATACATACACATACGTATTTGCATAATGCAATAATCATACACAGAATCTTTGTACTTGGGCACAAAATATAATTTATATTCTTTCACTGACGGTTACCTGGCCTTAGTAACTAATATGTATCGGTAGAAATAAACTGATTAAGCTGTGTTTTACCATAATAAGGGGCTTTCCAGAGATAAGAAAACGGTACTCGTACTAATAAACGTGTTCTAAATTCTACACAAAATTAAATGAATGTAGGGAAAATAGTTGTTTATCAGTTGTATAAAATTCACAACAATTTTACAAATACTGAGTTCATTCTCAATGGGATATATCCATGTTTTTATATTGTTCAAAAAAATTAAGCAAAAAACGATGATTACAGCATTTTTATTTTATTTTTCTGTTGACGAATAAATTTTCTACAGCGAGTCAAAGTTTCCCTTTTTTTAATTGCCGCTAAAACGATATTTTGGGGCGTGGCTATCGTGTGACGTCATGAGCGTGGACGCTCACTGACAGTGTTTATTTACACTGGCCCAGCTGAGCGACGCTTGTGACGTCACAATCCTATTTGTCAACCACGGGCCGTTTTTTATTTTGTCAGTTTTAGATCGTTTTTAAAATCAATAATTTTGAATGAAAAACAAAAAAAAATATAAATTTTTAGTGGGATGATTAAAATCAGAAAAATGATCTTTAAATATTCTGTACATTTTCAACAGAATCCCTCGTTTGTGGAAATATCCCATTTGGGAGGTGGATATGGTACCGCCGGCAACCAAGGAATGCCCGGGTTCATCGGGTGGTATATGTCCAGATTATGACTGCCCACCAGCTGCGAGAGATCCTTTCACCCTTCCAGTTGGTCTCTCTCGACCCATGGTCTTGCACCGCAGCGGGAGGGATGCATTAATAAATCCGTCACTCCTGGACGCACTGGCCCTTTGATTCCTCATCACCCTTAAACCTTTTATTATTTTTTTTTTTAAAGAAACACAAACATTACCGGGTTGCGAATAACCTGACAATATTTGAAAATCTACTACCACCACAGTAAGCGGAAAGAGTCATGATGGAGGACTTAGCCAGTCGAGGAATCAAACTCGGAACGCCTGGGTGGGACCCAAACGCGATGCCCACTCAACCACTGACCGGTCATTTTCCTTCCTAGAACTTCCTCTCCTAACTTTCCTTTAAAAGACCGTTCCCAAAGCATATCCTAAGATGATATAAGGTCATCAGGGAAAACGATTTCCCTCAGGTCTCCTGTATCGGGTGAATGTAAAAACAATCAGAATAAATTGAAATTTAAAAACAATAATATTGTAGACTACTGATGATGGACTTCAGATACTAATATCTACAGACTGTATGTCGGACGAATATCTACAGCTCATATGTCGGACAAATATCTATGAACTTCAGAGTGAAGACTAATATCTACAGAGCTAAGGTCGGATAAATATCTATGACGGTCCCAGTGGTGACGAATATCTATGGAGCGTAGATGGGACTTATATCTACAGAGGGCAGCTGAGCAAGAGGTTGTACGGAAACGCATAAATTACTTCAATTACGTAATACTAACCTAACCTAACCTAACTTAACATAAATTAAGCTTTTTAAACTGCATACGCAATATTACATTATGGAAATATGCTATACATAATTGCAAATCCAACCTCTGCCATACATATATGGTGTAGATATTCGTCGACATCACCTGTTCCATAGATATTAGTCAGCAGTTTGAGCTGTAGATATTCGTCCTCACTTTGGTTCCCATAGATATTGTTCCAACATACCTCGTATAGATATTAGTCAGAACATGGACTCTCAAAGATATTAGTCCGATTTGTCAGTTTTTGGAATTCCTGTAGATATTTTGTAGACGTCTCCTGATGATGTAGTTTGTTTTATTATAAAAAAATAGCTAGCCTTTCGCCCTTATCATTTGTCAATTTGAAGTGCATTTAGAAATGTTTATATTTTATAAACATGAAATAAAATCATTTATAAACATCTTTTAGCAAGCTGCCGTTGCCAATCGGTAATCAGTGGGTATCTAATTATAAGACTGACGTTTTATTCATAATCTCGGTAGATATTTGGACAGATAAAGCCATGAAAATCAATATAAGCGGTGGATTCGTTTGTGCCGCAGCTATTGCAGTGTTTATAGTGCTCCATACAGTTCGTCTGCCAACTGCCGCCATCATGAAGATGTTCACCGCCGCGCTGATGTTGGTACTCCTGCTGGCTCCTTCAGGTTATTACAGTGATCTTTTACTCTACCACCACCAGTGAACTCGTTTTCTACGCCGAAGTGAACTTAAAAACAAATACTCTCGAAATCGGAACTCGCGTCAATTCCAATTCTAGTTACGAATCATTAATCACTGTGAAAGTTTTATAACCCTTGTGGTACACAGATGTGCAACAATTTAAGAAGAAGAAAAAATAATCAAAAATTAAATAAATAAACTAAAGTTCATGATTAAAAAAAAGCTTAAAGTGGGTTAATTATTAGATTGAAATACTTTGTGAAAATTAAACGAAAAATTAACAAGCGTATTTTAAAATCACTATTTGCAACGTAATATTTTCATTACAGTGGCTCCACACAGGAGGCTCTGAGAAAAATAATTTCCATCAGGGCCTATATCATCTTCGGGGATGCTGTGTGGAGGGTCTTTTTAAGGAAAGGAATGAGAAGAAATTCTCGGAAGGAAAAATGTAAGAAGGGTGGGTTCGGTTTGTCCAGGTCATCCGCCACCAGATCCAGACAAACCCCACCCCATGAACCCTGGCACCCTTGCAAAGTCACTAAACGTAGCGAACCACTTGAAGTGACCTATGGGAGAGGTATTGTTCATCCAAAAAATGATTCCCGGGGCAGCGGTACCCATTCCCGCCTCCTAAATTGAAATTATTTAGTATAATGGGGATTGAGGCAATTGGCGAACAATATTAGGGCGTGCAGTTATTTTATAAACTAAACTAGAGTTCTTAAGGGCAATTAACCAGCCAGCGGTAGAGAATTCATATTTCGTCGAAAGATGTTCTTACGATCGTACAGGGCGGTTCCAACGAGAAAGATTAATTATTCTCCGTACCAGCTTTTTTAAATGATAACTCAATATCGATTTTATTTCATTCAAAATTTGCTTTAATATTTACCTACATTCAAAAATGCAGAAAGGCTTGATGATAAAACTATTCAAATTATGTACGTTTTGTAATTATTTTTTGATCATAAGTACCTATTTATAATTTTTCAATAATATCTAAGCAAAATAGGAATGTAATTTTTTTTATATAGATTAGTTTGTAAGACCGTAAATGAATAGACAAACTAGGATTATCGTCACAATACACGTCCGCGGATCTTTAATTTTGATGATTTTATTTAAACTAAAATTTTAATTGTGAAAGATAGCTTTCCTGGATTATCATATAATTAATTAATTGATTAATTTTACGATTATGATTTAAAATGTGTGTTGTACAATACAAAATTTTGTTTGAAAATTTAACAAATCTGCCAACGACCTACGGTATAACCTTATTATGCTAAAAATAAACACATTTTCTCATAATTTAACATAACTTTCCCAGATTAAAGAACAATCTTTCGAAATAAATTTATCCTTTTTTGTGGAAAAGAGTCAATACGGCTAAAATTTTATTTAAAAATGACATATTTCCGGTTTTGTCTAGTTATTCCCTCTTAGTAATACAATAAGGTAGCAATTAGCTCTTCTAAACTACGCTACAGATTATCATGCGGTTTTCATGAATATAATTCACGAGGAAGGTTTAGGTATATAATTTGTCAAGGTTTTGTGTAAATTGGTTGAAATATATAAAGGGAGCGGGCTGGCAAGCGGTCGGTTTGGATTTGATATGTATGCAAATTAACAGACGTCGTTGGTCATAAAGGTTGGGTAATGGCGTTGTCTGTAGATGGCGTTGTGTGTCGTTAGTTACAGCAACTTGTGGCCGGGTCAGCTCGATTGCAATAAATTGCAGAACTTAATTTCGTAATAATGTATGCACTTTATGTGTGGGTTTTAATAATCACCTCACATTCTAAAAAAAGAGTAGCATTTTTAGAATTAAAATGTTTACTCATATTAAATTTATTTCATAAAGTTTCTGACAACGTCATTACCAAACCTTTACAATCAACGCCATTTGTTAATTTGCATACATATCCACACCGCCCTCTTGCCAGCCCGCTGCCCGCATATATAACATATTTCAACCAATTTTCACAAAACCTTGACAAATTATATACCTTAAACATTCCTCATGAATCACTCTATTTATTGGTGAAAACCAAATGAAAACCCGTTGCGTAGTTTAAAAGATCTAAGCGTACAGACAGCGGGAGCTACTTTACTTTATACTATGTAATGATGGTTCTATTTTACTCCATCCTATACATTAATGTTGCATCCCTCTGTCTATTTGTCTTGAGCTTAAAAATTATAGATATTATTATAAATACTCCCATTGTGAAATTTAATTTGGAAACATCTTTCAACACTATAACAGTAAATGTTTTTTTATTCCACCGTTATAACATATCGGTAACGCCAGATCATCCACCCACTGGGCAACTGCCCTGTCTACAAAGCTCCAGTGATTATTTAAGTAGTGTCTTTTAAGTAGGTTTTTTAAACATTTTTTTTTTAAATTTCAGGATTTACACTGGAGTGCTATATATGCAATGACGCAGAGTGCAACGACAAATTTGAAAAAAAAGAAACTTGCAAAATAGCAGATATAATAACCACCACCGTAACCTCCAACGAATCCACCACCGAATCGTCCAAGGATTCCACCACCGAATCCTCCAAGGATTCCACCACCGAAGCCTCCAAGGAATCTACAGTCACCACCGTAACCACCCCCAAAACCGAGGTCACCGAACCCCCCAAACCCGAAAACCCCAAACCAATCTTGATAAAGCGAAACCAATATTCATTCTTTGGGAGACAACTGAAGGCTGAGGAAAATGAGGATGATTTACTCCGTTGCGTCAAAGTCGTCTACAAAAGTAAGATTTTTATTTTGTGTTCATTAAAAAAAATTTCGAAACCTTTTTGTAATGAATTCCACGCAAGCATTATTTTTTGTATGAAACACCTCCCTGTCAGATAAATCTCGCAATGAAAGCAAGTATTCATTTAATGTTATTGCTCTAATATTATTGATTGCCCCGCATTATTGCATTTAATTTGATGTCCGTTTTTTTACCCTCATAGAGTCACACGAACCAAAAATAATGGTTCATGGTTCCATGACTACTCAGAATCATGCAATTTCAACACCCCTATGAAGTTATAAAAAATATATGAAAAATAGCCCATCATCTAAATTTTAACCTTTATTTTTCGTTTTGCTTTCCATTTAGTTCCAAGTTGCTACCTCGTTCCTTCTTGTATTCATGATATAGTGATAATTCTTAATAATAATAATAATACACGTAAGATTATTAGTACGTGATGAACGTGTTTTTTGTCTTTTTTAGACCTTATTTTTTTACCTGCCCACGCCCTCACCATTACATCTCAATGCCCCTAGTTTTCCTCAACGCTCACTAGTTTTCTCTGGGTATTCTACCGCCCCCTGAAAGTCTCAAACGCCCACAAGAGGGCGTTATGGTCCACGTTGAGACTTGACAACCCATGGTTTATATCAATCCACACACAGTTTAGGTAACCAACATGTAGAAGTAGTCGATGATTTTATTGGCACCAAAGAAAACAGTTTTTAGTTCACATCTTGTTTCTTTTGTATGTTTTGAATAAAAGGTTTACAATTTTAATGTAATTGTTGTGTTGTATATATTATATATATTTTATTTTTTTATTTGAAGGTAATTGTACAATCTTTATTTTCTTTTAATCGTTGTTTCTCATTGCAGAAGGTGATGATACCGTGACCAAACGTGGCTGCTATCAGGTGGAAACCGCTGATGCTGAGAATAAGAAAGTCTGCGACGATTTCTCCGAAACCAGCTCAAACGAGGAGTGCAGAGTCTGCAGCGAAGACCTCTGCAACTCCGCCAAGATTTCTCAGATGTCCAAGGTGCTGGCTCTGGTATTCCTGCTGCCGCTGTTGCGCTTCTTCTACTAACTTCTTATCACCCCTCCATCCATCTCCATCACTCTGTCAAGTCCGACTAACGTCCGAACTGAATTACATTATTATTTATTCTCTGGGCGCAGTGCTTTTCCAATCCAAAGAAATAAACGGCGAAACAAGGCTTTAAAATCAAGGATTCATTGTTCATAGTTTAACGTTAAACATTTCTACGGGTATTTATTTATGTTCCTCGTTCATATATTCCCAAAAATACGTAATAGAAATCGTTTAATATTTTTTGGCAATTAGCAAATGACCGATTCAAAATAATATTAAAAATGAGATGATCATTTTTGCAAAGGAAAGGCAAGGTGTAGACAGCTCGGCGATATCAGAAAGCCATGCGCATGTTTTAATTTCGTATGTACATAATCTTTATTACTGATTTCATAAAATGTAAGCTGATATAAGTGTACAAATAAATGTATAAAATTAATATTTGGTTTATATTTCTTTATTCAATTGCATGCAGCTGTTGTTACATCGTAAACTACTCGTAAGTTGGACTTTCTACTATTGTTTGGGCTCTCGCTTTTTCTGCCAATTGGATAAACTGAATATCTCTACATATTATAAATTTAAGTCCTCCGCCGCATCTGCCTGTCTGCGATAAACTCAAAAACTACTTAACGGATTTTTATGCGGTTTTCACCAATACATAGAGTGAATTAAGAGGAAGGTTTAAGTATATAATTTTTAAGGTTTTGTGTAAATTGGTTGAAATATAATATAAAAAGGAGAATGTCTGTATGTGTTATACGAGCGGCTGGCAGGCGTATGGTGTGGATTTCATTTGTATGCAAATTAACAGATGGCGTTGGTTATAAAGGTTGGGTAACCATCCAGTGGATAGCGTTGTGTATCGTTAGTCACAGCAACGCGTGGCCGGGTTAGCTAATTAGGTACTAATAAGGCGCTCTTTCGTAGATGGTGTAAATTTAATTACATTTGGAGAATCGATTTTTGGCAAGTCACGCTTTAAAATATTTGCGCTTGTACATATGGAAATGAATTTTAATAAATAGTTTTGTTCGCATAAAACTCAAATCTTTCAAGAAATGCATATAATTACAATATTGGATTTAATCTCCGATATAATACGTGCTTTTGATTTCGTTATTTTTACGTTTTATTTTTAAGTCTTCAACAATACCAGATTACCAGAAGTGCCTAAGGTTTTTTTCAGTGCAGAAATTCTGGAACATAATACGTATTCCTCGCCCAAAAAAATTATGACCTGTTTTATTTTTAATATTTATTAATGATATTGTAAAAATTTATAAAGGAGTAAACATACTTTGTTTGCTGATGACCTAAAAATTTACAAAACGATTACCATTAATGATTGTAATATTCTTCAAGCTAATCTTGATCGCTTACAGGATTGGTGTAATTATTGGATAAATGTCAATTTATATCTTTCTGTAATTCCACTATTTGGTCTCCATACTATAAAGCACACAAAATAAAAATTGAGAAAGTTCAGCATAAATTTTTAAGGTTCATAAATTTCAAACTCTCCATACCCATTGAACAAATTATCTAATTATGTTAATTTAATGAAAATTTTTAATTTAACTGACCTATCGTGTAGAAGAACCAAGAGCGATTTGGTTTTATTATTCAAATTAGTTAATGGATCACTTGGCGCACCTGACTTAACAAAACTAATAACATTCCGAGTACCAAATCGTGACAAGAGACTTCCTGAGCTGTTATTTGTTTATCCGTCGAAAACAAACTATTTCATTAATTCCCCAATCCAGACTTCATAGGCTTGGAAATAAATTCAGTTCGGTTGTTATTTTCATTTATTCTTTACCTAAATTTATAACAGAAATTTCTAAAATTCTTATGTAAATTTTATTATTATTCTTCTAATATGGTTTTTATTGATATATCTTTTAAATTCTGCTTATATCCTTAATGTTCAGTTTATTATATTATATACTACTTTATTATATACTACTATAATTGTACTCCTGAATAACTTATGTATCTATAATAACGTGATTTCGTTAAAGCCTTTAAGGCGTGATAAAAAAAATAAATAAATAAATATACTAATGGAGGGTAATAATGCGTATTCTTCAGTGGACAATATATGCTGGGACAGTTCGTTATGCACAAAATCATTTTAAAAACCCGTATACAAATAATATAAATTTTAATATTTTTACAAACTATTTCTATGTAGAAACCCCTAAAAAGGGTGTTAAAAAATAAATATATATGGTAACGTTGCGGAACTAGCCTCTTTACCAGAAATGATAAATGAGATTTTTTCTATGCTGGTCCAAATTTACGATGAAACTGTATATTTTCCAAAAAATTATAATGTACCTAAGCCATTTAAGATACTACTAAAATTAATCTTATACACCTAAAATTAATTTCTAAATCAGAATTTATTTCATTGAATGTAGAAATGGGACATGGTAAAAACACACTTCGTTTGATCTGAGTAAATTAATAAATTCGCATGCTAAAAAATATATAAAACTTAGAAATATTATTATAAAAATAATAACTATAAAAAAATTCAACCAAAATTGCAATACAAACTTTGGCGAACAGTCCCAAGTATTTTTTTTTTGGTTGAAAATAAATAAGAAAATTAAAATCGAATTCGTCGAAAACAAAAATCGATATCGCAATCCGGACTTTACTACAAAAAAATTGATGGCAAAACTAGTTCAAATGTCAACGCATATTAAAACAATAGTAAATACGTGTGTTGGTGGGCTGGTAATAATTATTATCTACTAGCGCAGACCTGTGAAAAATTTCGGGATGTCATAATCGTAGGATTTGTGAAGCTGAAAGTATTTATAAAGGTATTTGCCGTTGCGTGCTGTGCGTGCGTTGCGGCCGGCGCGGGCAGATGGACGCTCACCATTAATATGAAGTTTTATGAAACCAAACGAGGCGAACGGTCGGGCCTTTACGCACGCTTGACTTGGGGAGTAAGCTGGTGAATGCGTGATGAGATCGTTATGAAAAGTGTGATCGGGCGAGGCGAACGGAAGTTGAGAGGGAGATATAAGTTAGTAAAGTCTTACTTCAGTCGTGTGGTCTAAAGCACACTCGTTTTTTTTTTATTTTTCATATATTCTGTTTTCCGCAAATCTTGTATTTTTTTAGTATCTTATATAATTTATTACTCTAACCAATTTTACTTCACTGTTTCCTATTTTTTTCTATTGCAGGTGAAAAATTAAACATTATTTATTTTGTTTCATGATTTTATAATTTGAGCGTAAATTCCTTCATTGAATACAAGAATCTTGCTTCTTTATGATGAGGAACAGCTATATTAATACAGCCTTATGAACGTCGTGTCTTTTTGTCTATTTCGAAAAAAAAAATCAATTGTCTATGTAAAATCCTTACTAATTAAAAACTGACAAAAAATTGTTCATGGAAAGATAGATACTCGTATATACCTACATTGCTTTTTCAGCCAAATAATAATAATAATAATAAATAATAATAATAGTTTATTCCAGAATGTATGCAGGGGTAGTGCAATGCAATACATTCCATATTTTGAAACAAAAAATGGGTTAATGTTAAAAATAAAGTAAATAACAACATATAAATAAATTTAAAAAAAAACGAATATGCATGAACAACATGAGAAAAATAATAATAAACAGTAAAATTAATTCATGCAGCTGTTTACGGAGGGTATTTTATCGTCTCCCGTCTCCAGAGGGCCATCAGGGGGGACTCCAACCAGGTAGTCATGGCGGTGAGTTTAATCTATTGTAGATGTAAACTCTTTTCAATAATTCCAATTTGGGAGGCGGGTGTGGGTACCGCCGCCCCGGGAATCATTTATTGGATAATCAACACCTCTTCCATAGGTCACCCCAAGTGGTTCGCTGCGTTTGGTGACTTAGCAGGGGTGCCCGGGTTCATGGGGTCAGGTTTGTTCGGATCCGGATGTGTCTGCAACCAATAGCGTGGCAGGTCGGGTCGGAAGAGACTAGTTGAGGGAGACCTTTTGACCTCTCTAGCAGGACTCTCTCGAAACATTGCCTCGCATCGCAGTGAAAATGATGGATTCATACATCCGTCACTCCTGAATATACTGACCCCCAAATTCCTACCCACCCCTCATACCTTTTTCCTTACCGGATTTTCCTCTCCTTCCTTCCCCTAAAAAGATCCTCCACACAGCATCCCCAAAGATGAAATAGGCCCTGAGTGGTATTTCCTTATGACCTCCTGTGTGGACCTAATGAAAAAAAAATTATCGACGAATTTCCGAATTTCGGAAAGTATTTTAAATGTCCTTCATATTTCTTATTTTTCAAGAAGTCGTAACAACAATAGAAACTCGATAAAATTACCTTACGTTATAATCTACGCATTCACAGATGGCGCCAGTCAAATTATTTTAGATTTTTAATGCTTTTTGCACGTTACGCTTTAAAATATTAAGTTTAATTAATTGTTCGCGATCGTACATATTTAATTAGAATATAAATTAATAGTTTTGTCCATAAAAAAACTAAAATCTTTCAAGAAAGGCTGAAAAATTCAATTTTGTATCGGTAACTCAATCCAATATTGTATATTTCAGCCTTTTTTCAAAGGTTTGGGTTTTTTTATGGACAAAACTATTTATTTATATTCTAATTAAATATGTACGATCGCGAACAATTATTTTACCTTAATATTTTTAAGCGTAAAATGCAAAACCATTAAAAACCTAAAATAATTTGATTGGCACCATCAGTGAATGCGTAGATTATAACGTACGTGACGCTTAACCTTCGATGTAGAACAATCAATTACTGTATATTTTCTTTTTAAAAAAAATGTCGAAAAATAGCACAAATAAGTTTTAAATGTGTTGAATTACACGCACATATGAATAAATGTATGTAACAAAAACACGATTCATGCAGAGATTACAAACATAAATATCTACAACCCACGTGGGCGCTAAACATAATAATAACAAATGCGCACGCGATTCGGTGTTGCCCTATTTGCATAATATAGCTGTAGATTTTTTTATTAGTAATAAATCGAATCTTTAATTGCACGGTCTTTGAACAATGTGTCACTGAAATACCGTTTAACGGTTAGGAAGTCATTTTCTTTAGTAAGGTTGGTAAGATATATTGTAAATTTATATAAAGAATTTTTTTATTAAATTTAAAAAAACCTTAATAATTTAAAAAAGTACAGCGATCAAAAGTTTAGGAATAGGGATGGGATGAGTATATTGTTATTATTATTAAGAAATACGAATCATGATAACAATTTACAATATTATTTTCGTGCAGGCTGTCTATTTTCAAATTTAATAGGGCACTTGCTAAGACTAACCTTTTTTGTAATCAGTGAACAGGATGAAAAATTATCAGAATTTACATTTTTATTAATTACTAGCAGGGGTGCCCGGCTTCGTCAGGAAAACATTCGGGAGTGTTCTGGAATGTTCCACTATTATGTTCCTGATTCCCTGTTCCCGAACATTCCAGAACGTTCCTACTTCTCGAAATGTTTGTACTCACCGACTTACCGCCACTCCTTCCAGAACGTTCTAGAGCTGTATGGAACCTTCTAGAACTTTCTGGAAGACTGTTGTGAAATTTGAGAGGGTGTTGTGAAATTTCAAGAGGGCAAAACTTCCCGCCCTTATATCTTCAAAATCACGGCCTTTAGGTAAAAACGGTACCCTTATTCCCTAGGGGGGGTCGAGATCTACCACACCGTATAACTCAATCGATCGTACTGGGACTCGTTTCTGAGTTTTTGCGGTCCGCACGTTTTTTTGGACTTTCTTTTACAATATTTATTGATTACCATACGGGTATTTTTTCAACTCAAATTACAAACAGCGCGCCTTATTTTAGGCAATCTTGCTAACACTAATCATTAATCGGTTATCGGAAAAATGTTTCAGGCGTGGTTGATTTAGTACAGACCCGCAGCGAATGCAAACTCGACATTTTTAAGGGTTTGAATTACTAACTGATAAGACAGATCGCTATTCAACTTGCTTCAATCACATTCATACTTTCTCTGATGTTATTCAGACTCTTGACGTACCCGACTCAAGTCATCAATTAACTTGGTGGATGTCTTGTCATGTCTTCCTCGAGCGTTCCCGACTTCCTTTCCCATTCATATACATACATCACGTATATTTTCCCGAAATTCCTGGAATCACACTTTCTACCGTGGCCGGAGTTAATGTTAAAATGTTAACAGTAAACATAATATCCTCAGTTAAAATGTTCCCTACCGAAATGTTACCGGTCAAAACTTTCCCTGCCAAGATGTTTCTAGTTAATAGTCGCACGGTGCAAAGCTTTCAAATGGATAACACAATGACAATAAATACATTTATTAAAAGGTTAGGTTAGGTTAGGAACATTTTGAGAAGGAACATTATAACAGGGAACATTTTGACCGGGAATATTTTAACTGGGGATATTTTTACTGAGATCATTTTGACAGGAAACATTGTTAACAGGAAAACATTATTATCTAGAACCCCTTTCCACATGGCCAAATCATTTAAACGTCCCTTTTGTATATTACTCACAACGCTTTCTTTAGCCTGGCATTTTTCGGATCTTTTTTGTGTGTGAGTACCACACAAAAGTTCTAATTCCTCACAACCATCTAGAATAAGTGAAACTATGGCATCTCCAATTGGGTATGTTGTGAGGCTGCAGACAGTGATGAGTGCAAGGAGATGGGAAAGAGGAAGGTGGAGAAGTACTTTCCTATTCAGATCTGGTCAGTTGGATCTCTTGTGCGGTACTCACACAAATAGGTTTGGCTTCATCAGATAAGTTTAGGAATAGAAAGGTTTTGTTAGGTAAATAGGTAAGGTTCGGTTTGATAAGAATAGATGAACTGATCTGTACGGATAGCTTAATTCAATAAAAGTAATGGAATTAAGTTGCTCCGAGAAACTAGCGTCATTGATTTCCTCGGAACCGTAGCTAAAACGCGCGCCCAACAAATATGTGTGTACATGGTTGACATTTTCACATGAAAACGGTTTACGATTTACGATTGAGAGTCTCTAATATTGTCTTCAGCGAAAAAATATTACTATTTGAGGTTATACTCATAAGTTAAATAAAAAAATTTAAAAAAATTCATTCGAAAATAATTTGCATTAAATTTTCTTTTTAATTCTTTTTAATAATCTTTTTCATGGAGTTTTATCAGTTTTAAGTGAATAATCAAATCACTCAAGGTCAACAGTTAAGTAATTATCTTTAAATGCACATTTAATTTACTGATATAGGAAGAATGAGGGTTTTGTTTGGATAAAAGTAACTATGAACCTATTGAAAAAACAACAAAAAAATATTAAAAATAAAAATCAATTCATTCGTGAAAAGATATCTTTATTTAAAAAGTCGAAAATTGCGAATTTTGAGCGAAGCAAAATATCTCTTATATTTTGGTTAATTAATGTTTTTAATTAAAAAAAATATGTTTGCTTTCAAAGTACCTACCTACCTACCTAGGTAGGTACATCTAAAATGTTAAAAAATAATACCTAAGTACCGTTGATACGTAGATACACAAAATGCTTAAAAACCATCAGAGTGTGCAATTCACATACTGTAGAAGTGAAACCTTCAGAAAACTAAAATAGGCAAGAATTGGGAGGCTACGAATCACCGCACAAAGAGGAGACCGATTATACGATCTTATTCTCTCGCTAAATTCTACAGATGTATGTGTTTGTCTCTTTTTAGTGTCGCTATTAATTGTTTCATCGGGTTTCAAATCAAACGGTGCTAAAGTTTGCGCTTCAAAAAATAATTAAACAAATATTTTTTTTTTTAAATTGGCCGTAGCCAGCACCAAGAGAATGGCGCATCTAGATCGAAAATTGAAATTTTTTTACGGTTTCATTTTTTGCTAATAACAAGACTGTTTCTCAGTAATTTTTCTCAAGGACTTTACAAGGAAGTAAAGGTTCACACAATCTTGAGAATCTATACGTTGTTCGCAACACCCCTAATTGCGCGACTTATACCACAAGTTGGCCACTGGACTGTCCGGACTGTATTATACCAATGCTCTGTAAGGAAATTGATAAGTACGTTGGTAGTAATTAGGTATACCGATAGTTCTGCTGCGGTCGCAGAAACACTGCGATGCGGATAATAAAACTACATCATTATTTAACTCTACTATTGGCCATGAAATTAGTATACGAGCGCTGTTTGTATAGTACCTAGTTGTTATAAGACAATAACAACAAAGGCGTGGTCGATATCATGGTGGTTAAGAAAACAGGATATGTCACAATCGTCTGGTTTAAAAAAAATCGAAGCCTGTTTCACACAAAAATTATTTCAACAGATTATTCTGTATTCTCAGGCCTTCTTCTTCTTCTTTCTTGCACTGTCCCAACTCATTGCCTAGGAAGGCTGTTGGGGTCAGCTTTTCTCTTTCTCAGGTTATAGTTTCTTCGGTTCTGGGTATCGCTATTATTCAAGCCGTTTCTTTGTAGTATTTTAGCGCATTGAGTCATCCTGGAGTTCTTTGGACTTCCTCTGGATGACTGTCGATGAAGATCCATAGACATTGCCTGCTTCACTGTGTGGTCTGGTGGTCTCCGTCTCATGTGCCCATACCATCTCAACTGTCATTCTTCCAGCTTACTGTTTATATGAAACCCAGGCTACCACCAATGCGTGAACTTTTAATTTTATCTTTTAGTGATACACCTACTGACCATCTAAGCATTCGCATTTCTACTAAGACAATAATAAAAATCAGGTCTAAACAAAATAATTTAATGTCATCAAGATATTCCTCCTTGACATTCACTATCAAATAGATTCGATGTTTTTGACATATCTCAAAAAATGAAATACTGTTTTTGAAAGCAGATATAAGATTCGGTCAGAAATTGATTTTACAAACGATTGAAAATTTGAATGCTAACATAAGCAAAGCAAAAAAGTTAGGGCCTTCGCTCATAGAGAAACCGAAAACTGGTTGGCAACTCTAGTCACGGCACAACTCAATTTATCAACCTCCTGAACAAAATCGATATTTTTCTGAATTGACTATAGCAAATTACTACAATTTAATAATTAGGTACTAGCCATCTTATAATTTAGGAAAACTTGACAGGTCGTGAGCCGCTACCATGGCAATCTGTCAACAAGGCAACAGAAACCCGACGGCCGCGGCGACCAGCGCTGCTAGTTACCGCGTTGCCCCTGATAACTGATCTTTAACAAGTTGCCGGTACGCGGTCCGCCAATGAAATTTACAAGTTCCTTTCCTGTGGATAGCGATTGAGTCGCCAACCGTTTTTTTTTCAGTTTCTCCATTGTCGGATGGCCTTAATCGCTTACCGTGGTATTTTCCTTGTAAACCGTATTTTCCACGTCTTCACGCGAAAACTAAAAACCATAAAATATAACGTATTGTAAGGGTTATTGTCATTTTATAGCTATTTTTTTTCATGGAAGAGTAGTATTAAAATATTATTTATATTAAAAAAAAAACGTAAATACATTTTTCTCTGATTATAATAATATAATATTTTAACGCTACTCTTCCATGGAAGCATTAGCTTGTGGCTGGAAGTTTAGTGTACATTGTTTTTATTATGAATATTTAATAGTAATTAATAATATTAAGGCTACGTACATGTATTACATGTGCTATATTATATTATAAGTAAATTACACTGTGAAAGTAGAAAATCAATAAGTTGTAAGTTAGGTAGTAGATAGATAGTTAGGTAGTAGAAAACAATAAGTTTAACTTATTTGAAAAATGGAGTATCACTCTTGGAAACTGTAATTTATGCTTAAGATTTAATAAGCGCAAAAACTTTATTTTTATATTTTAAGATTATCTTTAAAATATTTTTTACATTGTTTATTAATTGGATTTTATCGTTAATGTTTCTAATTTCTTCCAGTAGTCAATTGAAAAAAAATCTTCTTTAGTAAGTATAATAATTTTGTGCAAAGGAATTGTTTAATTTAGGGCATGGAAAAATATATTTATGTCAGTACGGTTTACAATTATTAATTGATAATTGTCTTTTTCTTTTATAATTTGAATCAATGCATTTTTATTGTACAGATCTTTGAATGAAGGTACTTGGAATTCTTTAAATAATTGATCCGTTGGGTAGTCGGAAGGTTTTTTTAATATGATTTTAATTATTAACCTCTATACAACTTCAATAGGGGAAAGATTAGTTTTGTATGCGAATCCCCAGCTAATGATAGAATATTGTGTTGTAAAGTTGATTGAACTTTTTTTTTAAATGACCTGGTTTATTTTTAGGCAATATTCTGTTTTATAAAATTATGTAAAATTATAACGGCAGCTTCTATGATAGACTTTTAAATTCAAACAGAAAGCTTGGTGTTTTTTTTCTCTTTCCAAGTCTTTTTACCTAGTGTCTGACCGTAAGAGAGAAGAAGTTACAAAAAGTTAGAAGAAGTTACTACTACTAGTAGTTGGTTAGCTTGATGTAAGACAAAAAATTGAAATTTATTCGGGTACACAGATACACCCACAATACACCTCTATCGTTTTTTCTGTACAGTGGTCAAGATGAATACGAATTTAAATACGATAAAAAACAATATCAAATTAATTTCAATTGTCATTAAATGTCTGTCGTTTGCTAATTCTGATAAAGAAAGTGTTTTGACTGCCTTGAAATGGACAAGTGCCTTGATTTTCGTACGATTTTTTTTTTCAGAAGTTCCAAACAAGATTTACTGTAATGCGTTATTGCGTCAAATTGGTCAGAGTAAAAAAATTGTGCCTTAATTAAAAAAACTATATTTTAGAAAGTTGATACAAGCCTATCTTTAAGGGTCTACCTACATGTCTACAACAACCGCCAATTTTCAACATTTGCATGACATTTTTTTCAACGCATTCGGTAATTGTCCAGTTTCATCGGGCTCTTTGGCGTTGAACCGACTGAAATTTTGTATTCTCATTCAAACAAAATGATGGTCTGAAGAGGCTTTCAATTGTTTTAGAAAATAAATAGGAGGAAAAATTTAGAATGTTTGCTCTCAACAAACTTAAGGCGGTCCGAAACACGTTCTTTATCAGAATTATCTAACGACAAACATTTTTGAAGTGGATGTACATTACGTTACAAAATTTAAAACCAATCTTTTTTGTAACTTTTTGATTGAATTTGATATAGTTTTATTTAATTTATTTTTACTACTTTCTCTGATAAATGTCCAGCATGTTACGAGCTCGTGGTAAAGAGAACATTGGTACTATTAAAAGCACATAAAAAATTGCCAATTTGCACCCCATTATCCTGTTTGAAACCTCTACAGTTGTTATGTATAATGTAATGAAAGCGATCAGCCGACTGCTTTTATTAGCTTACACGACATCCGGCAGGCAACTATTATAAATAGGCTCTATTTTATGTCGTTAACTATTCAATCTCCGCAGGCACGCGCCTTTGTCTCAGAACCAATGAATTTAATAACATTAAATCACGGGTCGTCGACAAAATTAATGAGATCTGATATGATTTTAGATTTTCACGGCCAATAATTATAGTGATTTATTTTTAGGTTGTCATGCCGCGTTACGCTACCTCTTTCTTTAGCCAACGTTTCAGACAGAGTTTCAGTGTCCATCATCACACACGTGCCCTGATGCTGGACAAAGTAACGATATCCAAAATGTTGACTAAAGAAGGAGGTAGCGCAATACGACATAATAACCCAAAAATAAATCACTATAATTAATAATATCTGTCAAATTGCATGCATCAATCCGGTTGAAGGACAATAATTGTACCCTTTCGCCTATCTGACCAACAACAGACTGATAACAACCACACGTTAAGGCGATCCACTAGTACAGGAAAAAATCGAAATCGGAATTCACGCCCTTTTATGGGAGGAGTTTAAAAATACTTGAAAAAAAGCTTTTGGAAAGGTTGGAAAAGATATTTGAGATTTTTTTTTTACATGTTGATTTCGTAAAGGCCTGTAAAAAACATTAATTCCTTTTTTATGCATTGTTTATTGCAATAAAACGGAATTTTTAAATTGATTTCACGAAAATAAGCGGCGCGGAGCATAACACGACTGCTCTCCGCTCCGTTCGGAGGAGTAATGACGGAAGACAGGGGGGCGGCTGCCAGTCGTTCTTCGGTGGACGGTATAAGGTTCACTTTGATATAACAAATTCGTCGACTGCCGTATTGTCGCCGTGATGTCAAAAATACCAACGCGAAAATGCATATTATATTTTATTTTGTGAGGTTCGGGCGTAAATATCATTTTTTTCGCAATAATCATATAAGAAACTGAATTTGCCACATTATGCAATAAAACCATATCCGAAAAAGTGTTTATAAGTAGGAGAGTTTTCAGTTAAAAATGTTTTTTATAGACCTAATACTTTATTTTTTTTCTAAGCTTATTAAAAGACTTATTTAAAAAAATGACCAATATTTTTAAGGGCCAAAGTATGTTCTACACGCAGTATTTAATTGAAGCATCTATAATACTTCTAAGCGGTCAAATTTTCAAAACTAAAACATACGATTTTGTATGATTTTGCATTATTTAGTATGGCTTCATCTTAATGGTTTTTATCGGTTGTATAATGTTTTAAACGTTTTTTTTAGTTAGGCTCTTAAGCTTTAAATAAAATTTTTATGATAATCAAAATTATGTGATAATTTTTTTAAACGTAAAAATTTGTAAAAAGCAGGACTTATGGTACCTATAATAGAACAGGATGAGTTCCGTGTTTCAATCTCTCTGCATAAAATATCTCTTTGGGGAAATAGCATGATGGTGAATGGGTAAGTAATTGGCCTAATACATTGTCAATACATATCCTCCAAACAATGTAATAAAAAGGTTTATTTCAATGTATTGCAGTAGTATTTTAGAATCAGTCAGTCGACATAGCAAGTTTTTATCCTTTCTCTCCAATGAAAAGCGTGCTTGTGATAAGCCAAGCCTAGTTAGATTCTGAATGGCGGTAGAAAATGTTTGTGTTAGGGGTATCTGTTTGAAAGAAAACTGTTATTAAAGCATTTTCCTCATTTTTAGTCAGAAATTAAATCACTTTTTTGTGATCCAGTTTCCAAAGTGATAAATACTCCCATTATCGCCCTGCTGATAGACCGTATAGAGGACTAAATATGTAAGATGAAGTGCCTGAAAGTATGAAGAATGAAGAAAGAATGAGTTCATTTAAAAAGAAATGTTATGCTTACCGTAAAAATATTTTAATTTATCTAATGAAATTTTACATTGTGCTTATTAGTTTATATTCATGAAGTATAAACTAACTCAATAAATTATTAAAAAAATAAATATAACAAAAAACAAGCACGCTTTTGCTAAACGCAAAAGTTTAGTGGCCAAATCTGAAACGTGCTTCCAAAAGAAGTGGTAAAGTGGTAATGACCACTTCTTTCAACTTAAAAAAAAACTAAATAGGCAGTTGCCACTCTACAGAATAAGTTCAAGTGCTTTATTATGCGTATTGCGAAAGGTTTCTTGAATGTAAAGTTATGCAATCTTTGTTCCTACTTGTAATAAAATAGATAATTACGACTATTCAAGTATTCATATTTACTCTACAGCTGTAGTCAGTAACTGGAGTGATATTGACAGTGGGAAAGTAAACAAAGTTTTCCGCAATAAATTTACTCACCACGCCCAACATGCGTGATCACCGGTTGTACGTCAGCTATATGGTAAAATCCAAACCTCCGAACCTAAATAAAGCAAAAATCAATTTAATTAAATGAAAACAACATTAGCGAAACTCAATCGAAAATCTGGAGACAGAAAAAGATATTGGTACCTATGGGACTCGAACCCAAGACCTTCTGCTTACATGGCAAATGCTCTTGCCAAAAGAAAATTTTAAAGGAAAATTTTGAGGCGTATCTTCGGACCGGTTTCAGAAAATGGATTTTGGCGCAGACGTTATAACAATGAGCTATATTTTTAAGGATCTAAATGTCACAAAATTTATAAAACTGGGATGACTTCGGTGACTGGATCATATAGAGAGAATGGCCGAGCATCAAGCACCAAAGTCCCTGCTGAACTCAAGTCCGGCAGGGCGAAGAAGCCTGGGAAGATCAAATTTAAGATGGAGCGTCAAAGATATATCCACCTTGGAGATTGTAAACTGGAGAGAGCTGGAACAAAACCGAGATGAGTGGAAGAAGACTCTTGAGGAGGCCAAGACCCACCAGGGGTTGTAGAGCCAAGAGTGATGATTATGATGATTTAATCATATATATATAAATCTTCTATCTATCCAAAATGATAATAATCTTATATTTGTCTCGCAATTTAACCAAGATTGAAGATTTTTGTTCCATTATCTAATTAATAGGAAGGCACAATTAACCCATCGACAAAATAATATTGTGTTAAAGTTTCACTTCTATCTTTTATATTAGCGGCTCCGATCTGATATTCGATTCGGCACATGACGAGGAAACCAAGGAAATTTTTGAAAAATATATATGTACCAACAACATCGACAAAATATTTACCTTGAGCATGCGAAAACACATTACGCCCTCTCGTGACGCTCGCAGAGGCCACAATGGTGGCTAACTTCGTGGACAACTGACGGTCACCCGCGCCTACATATACACGCAAAGCTAAATAAATACGCTGTTCTAACAAGCTGTAGTAGTGACTGTATGAAACTTGCCCGTGTATGAATCGTGCCAATCTTCCCTTAAATGTTTTTTTTTTAACTTTTATCTATAATTTTTCGGCGTCTAATTTTAATATTATACCATAGCTATTAAATATTTCTTCATTCACGTTACGAAGGGACGAAACACCGCCCCTTTTAAAACGACCTTGCAAAAAATAAGTTGCTATCAAAATATTTCAAAGTCAGAATATAAACACAGATGTCCTACATACATCTCGTCCTCTGCGAGCGCCGGCCTCCAACCATGTTTGATGTCATTGCGATAAAGCCTAGTCAACATTTTAACAAGGCGACAGTCAAAATCCATTCGCTTGTTACGCGATAAATATTCAAAAAGTTGATCGATTAAACGGCCCCGCAAAACGTCCGATTGTGATTAACTAGATTGCTAAACCAGCTACCTGATATCCGGCTTATTGGTTTCAGTATTTATCATTTTATTGTCATATCTGTTATATCAATCTTTAATTGAATCGTGTGTGTATATAGCTGTAACACTCAGATCACAGAGTATAACACGGCAAGTACATTATATCTAAGTACCTACTAATGATTTATTACTGATTTAGTATTACTGCATTCAAAATTACTTTTGATAAGACTAATGAGCCGCTTACACGACTGTTTTTTATCCGGTTCAGGAATGATTTCTTAAACACGCTTAAGCAATTTTAGGGTATATAAAATTTCCAATTCCTTTGACGTAGATGTTTTTGACAATATGAATTTAACAAACATAAATTGGGTTCATGATCAGGGAGAAAAATCGACTAATCGAAGATTAGTTCACAATTTTGCTAAAAACAGGCTGGCCACTAAAATCGAGAAATTTATTCAAAATATTTTATGTAAACTATAAATAAATAATAAAAAAATAAATAAAAATAAAGACTTTCTCCCTTTTTATATGAATACGGCACAAGAGTCCCAACTGCTCCCGTCTGAAGCCAGTGAGACTATGGCATCCCCAATTGGGGTATGTTGTGAGGCTGAGGGTAGTGGGTAGGGGAAGGGGATAGGGAGGAATAAGGTGGGGAAGTACCTGGCTATTCAGATCTGGTCACCAAACACGGCTAATGCCATTTCAAGCAACGTTTCAATTCTGAATGGTGGTCTTACCACTCTGGAACGTGCCGCAAATATACTATATATTATTTTAAATGAATAAATTGTGAGAATAACACAAATTAATCAAATAAAATTTATTTGCCACGCCAGGATTTGATCCAAGTGCGAGTCAAGCGCCTTACCGCTGTATTATGCCGACCGTCCCTATTTTAACCGGGAATTCATCAAGAACCACATTAATGAAATATTTTCTACTAATAGATAAAGCACTTTCCTTAAAATCGTTTACAACTAGTGGAAAATATTGAGTTGTCACCTCTACACTCTTCACACGGTTACTGCTTACTCGGCTCAAGAAAAGGCATTATTAGTATGTTCCTCTTCTTATAATTACAACCTCTTCAAGACCGGCATTGACAAAATCCTTCCTACAGCACTTTCCTAAACTTTTACCTACCCTGTTGCCAATGCAAGTCCTTTGGAGTATAACACTTTAAGGTACAGTGGAGAATTTCGAAGATAACCCCACGCACCCTACTTGCTGTACAGTTGGTTGCAATGCTGCTGGAAACATTTATTTTTAGATTACTCTGGGCCCATCCCAGGGCTGATATGTTTTCACAAATCCCCGTTTTACGCAAACGTACGAGTATTATATCGACCGTAAGAAAAGGAAGTGAAAAAATGCGAACTATCGAGTAATTAAAGCCATGCATTAAAACATGTTTATTTGCTGGAAAATCTAGTTTATATTGTGATCGGTAGAATGCGTGTCGTTTTTCTCTTGACAAGAATAGTTCAAGTTTTTCACAAAATTGAACAAAAACTTCACAAGTCACAAAGGAAAAACAGTCGAAACGCAAGAAAATCTTTTAAATAATATTTTATTTTTCAAAAGCCGATATAGTTAGAAAATATAATAAATACGGTATTTTTTATGAAAATAAACAGCACACATAAAAATTTGTGTATTTGTATTTCTGATTTGTGACGTTTTTCGTTCGGACTAGCTTTATAAACCTCAATATGTTGGTGACCCAAATGCGATTACTACTTATGTGATGCGTCATATCTACATATGGCATTAATCGGATGGCCGACAGGTTCGTAGTTCGTATCCTTACAGAACTTCTCTCCTGAAAAATATGACCTTTTGATTTGTGGCGTTCTTCTTCTTCCGCACCAGCGATATATTCCTCAATGTTTTGGCGATCGATATGTGATTGGTATGAGATACTTATGACGATAGATCTAGCAGCCAATAGGCGCAGGTGGTACAATCATTGACCGGGCACCCGACAAATTTTATCACCCGATAAAACTTCTAACAACTCTTCTGCAAGATATGACTTTTGATTTGTGACGTTCTTCTTTCGCACCAGCGATATATATCTCAATGATATGACAGCCGAAATGCAATATTACCTTATTACCGATTATTACCTATGTCACATCAGTTATCAGACAGGTCTAGACGCCTAAAGATGCGTGTGGTGCTATCACTCATCGGGAGTGACCCGACAATTGTTCATTATAAAAACGACTTCAAAAATACCTTTAATAATAAGTTGGAATAGATATCGATGGATTTATTTTTGTACTCATAGCTGGTATACACAGTATACGGACAATTTTTTTTTTTATGCCCTTGAATGAAATTATGTTTTAATATTTAGTTAATTGGCCTATATCCTCTATGCACGCTCCATCGGGGACCCTTAGATATATTTTGAATAGACCGTATTTTTTTCTAAACCGGCTGCATATTGCATATGCGAGATCAACTGCCATGGCACCCGACAAGTTGACGTACGTAAATTACGGAATCTGTTGAAAAAACTTCTAACTACTCTTCTGGAAAATGTATTTTTGATTTTTTACGTTCTTCTTCCGGACAAGCGATACATACCTCAATGTCTTGGCGACCGAATTGCGATTAATATGTGATACATGCGACAGAGAAGTTATCGGGCAGATCTAACGACCACAAGGCGCAGGCGGTAAAATCACTCATCTGGCGCCTGTCAAGTTCACGTAGGTATAGTTTTTAGGATCCGAAGGCTGTCACGGCCGAGCGGGCGTGTGGGACACACCTCACTGGTTTCCACCATTACACATTTTTACATGTAAAGGAGCGCTAAACGTCAATGTAAAATAATGGTAATGTTGCGGCCATTGTAACTTGCGAATATTGAGTGCGATGCAAAAACGAAAAATATTAAAAGTGTATTATTACAAAGACTTAATTTTTGAGTTTTATAAAACAAACGGTTAAGCTACAAAACTTGATAAAATAATAGGCCAGGTTAGGTTAGATTAGATTTGGTGAGGTTTGTTGTCTTTTGGTTCCTTTTTTATCAGTGTTCTATTTTTTTCATGAATCCGCATTGATCAAAGACCTTTATGACAGTGCGATAAGGTCCGTGGCTCCGGACCTGATGCCATTTATTTTTTTTAATTGTTTTAGCCGAAACAGTCAAACACCGGATGCAGCGCTGGTAGGCAATATTAGAATCAGCTCCCTACTATTTTCTGACGACATCGCGAGATTACCGACAACACAGAAGGAACGACAAGAGAGGATCAACCTTTTCAACGAAGAGTATACGGCGGCCGGAATGAAGTTGAGTACCTACCTCAAAAAATAGGGGTGATGGTTATAGGAAGGAACCAAACTCAACAGTGCAACATTCTCGCTAATAGGACTCAGTGGAAACCGGTGGACAGATTCAAATACCTCGGGGTTGAATTCTCCAGCGTTGATCGGCAAGACGGAGAAATTGATCGAAGAATTAGTGCGGTAAGCGGTGTATTGCGTCCGCTCTACAGCTCAGTGAAAGGAAAGCCGAGCTTAGTATCAAAACAAAGATGGAAGTGTTCAAAACTGTATTACGCCCGTGGCTCACTAACGGTCACCAGATATGGATGCTAAACGAAAGAACACGCTCTAGAGTCCAAGCTGCCGAAATGAGGTACTTGAGAGGAGTGGTAGGGGTTACGAAATGGGATCATATAAGAAACTGGACGATCCGAGACGATCTAAACATCGAACCACTGCTATTTTTCATAGAAAAATCGCAACTGAGGTGGCTTGGGCATGTACTAAGAATGTCTGATGACCGAATTCCGAAGAAAATGCTGAGTGCGATTCCAGAGGGTAAGCCGCCCCAAACACAGTTGGGCGAGGGGAAGGGGAAGAGCAGGGGGAGAGATTTCAAAGGAGACATAAGATAGAGGAAAGCAGTGGGTAAATATGGAAAATCCTCGCTTCGCACACTGACAACTGTATGTGACCTGCCCACGTGTCAAAAACCTTCTGATTTATTCGTGTACGCACCAGACGGAAAAACCAAAAATATTGTGTATCCGAAAGGACTACAATGGACAGAATTAAAACTGAAACACTTTCTTTGAATAGTATTGTAACGGATGCCGGGTACTCGCTAGTTTGATATAAAAATACGCAACGATAATTTAAAAGACTGTCAAAAGGGAAACTTTTCTACATCAGACTCGTATATGCAGCGTGGGAATGCCCAAACAGAATATGACTCGTATTCAGACTGAACTCTTGGAAATCTCGAAGTGAATGAGAAGATTATGCAAAGATGAACGTTGTTGGAATAATTTTATTTAATAATAAAAAAGCAGGTATTGACGTACAAACTTATGTATTATGGTTACCAGTGCCAAAATAAATAAGTTTTCCTCTTGAGTTGGTTTCACTTTTCGATTGGAATTTTCGGAATTTAGTTGAACTGGTAGTAAACAACTAAGAATGCCAGAAAACCTCAAATACTGAATTCGACTCCAGGAAAAGATGTCCAGTGGTCAACTCAGGCAAAGCTGGAAGAAACAACTGCAAAGGCTTTGCGATCAGCTTGACAAATCCAAAATTATAACATCCCGTGATATTTCATTACAATAAAAAATATATTTAAAGGTGAAGAAGTATTTCACATAAAAAAAGAGAAACGTACTAATAATACATTGATCAACAATTTTATTTATTTATTCGCCGTAAAATGGCTTTTACATTAAAGTGATAAGTAGGTGTACAGTGGTACCCAGGATGGTGTCAGTATATCATTACACAACATTAAGACAATACTATACCCTAAAATATATTCAGAATCTTAACGACGTAAGTAAAGAAGTCGGCCTAGCAGGCCTGGAGACTCGACCTTTCCGCCGGGTTCATTTTAATTAATTCTGAAGAACGTGTTACTAATATTTAAGATGTTTCTAAATGAATACCTCCCGAAGTTATTAATTGATCGTCTAGAAAAATAAAATCTGGTGCTCACCGCTAACTTTAGTTATACAACGTGTTACATTTTTTTAAACGCGTTTTACTTTAAAAAAATGATGGCAAAGTACTGTTTTTATTTCTTTTTTTATTGATATTAAAAAATGGAACATATTATAATATTACTTATCTTCCATTAAAAGCATTTGCTTGTAGATGGAAGAAGAGTTTACATTTCACATATGTACAGGTAATACAGTCACGTGTGTCACATATTTAGGTAGGTACAGTAAATATATAGATAATATACAGATATCACATAATCCTGACCCTTTAATTTAAAAACAAAAACATCCAGTAAAAATCCCTTTAACTTAAAAACAAAAACACTCAGTAAAAAGAAAAACAGGCATAGTTTTTATTGTAACGTTCAAGTGGAAATAGGGAAACAGCAGTTTTTTCCTTGATTATTTCTCTAAAATACTTTTTGATAGAATTCAACAATTGTACTTTGTTATTAATGCTTCTAATTTCTACTGGTAAGTTATTAAAGAAGTATTTTCCTTGGTGTGTATAATGGTGATGGGCAAAAGAAGTGTTTAGTTTGGGGCATACAAATACATCCTTAAGTCTTGTACGATTTTCAGTTATGAATGAGTATTTATCCTTTTATTTTATAATTTGTACGATTGAATTTTTCACAAATAAGTTTTTAAATGTTGGAACTTTAAATTTTTCGAAAATGGGTTCAGTGGGGAAGTCTGGAGTTTTTTATAGAATAATTTTTATTATGTGTTTTTGAACAATTTCAATGGGGATCAGACTATTTTCGTTGTTAGTTTTTGGGGTGTTATGCCGTGTTGCGCTACCTCCTACTATAGCCGACGTTTCGGACAGCGTTGCAGTGTCCATCATCAGGGCAGATCCGGTAGATCCGACGATCGTATCGATCACATCCCTGATGATGGACACTGCAACGCTGTCCGAAACGTCTGCTATAGTAGGAGGTAGCGCAACACGGCATAACACCCCAAAAACTAACAACGAAAATGCTTTTGGCCGTGAAAATCTAAAAACTTATCGGGATCAGACTAGTTTTGTAAGCTGCTCCCCAACTGATAATGGCATACTGAAGAATAGACTGTACTTATGCGTGGTATATGGAATATAGATTTTTCGATGATAAGAAGTTTCTAATTCGTAAGAATATATAAATTAATTTCCTAATTCTTTTTATTGTATGGCCGATATGATCTTTCCATTTTAGGTTTTTATCTATAATTATTCCAAGATACCTATGTAATTTTATCAGCTATTTTAATAATCTAATATATAAATAACTCGCATCTCTTGTCAGGCATGGAAATAAAAATTATAATTCAATTAAGAATTCACCGAAATAAATTAAAATGTGAGCCTCGGGCAAACCCCCGATGGTTATGTCTCGCCTTAAGATACAAAAAATAAAATAATTATGTATGAGTATAGAAAAATAATATCGCTGAAGTGACACAGTTGTTATTAGAAGTACAATGAATTAATATTGAAAAGAAATATGTATTCGTGTAATAGTTATCAATAGTTGTAATACAATATATTATACATAAGGTCTAACAAAAAACCAAGTACGCAAGTACGATGTATGTATGATAAAGCTAGTATTTAGGTATAGGTTACAATTATTGGTTCCGCGACTTTTCACCAAAACAAACTTCGACAAAAAATCCTACGGACAAAACATCCCCCAAAAATATCTACTAAAACCTAACTTAACCTAGCAAAAAATGGAACAAAAATAACACAAACATCCTGTAAAGACAATAAATTATCGTTCAAAAATAGTAAAATAAGGTTAGGTTAAGGGGTCGTCCATTAATCACGTGATGTTTTTTAGCAACTTTTTGACCCCCTCCCCCCCCCCCCCCCTGGTGATATGTGGTGAGGTTTTAGGCTAACTCCCACCCCCCCCAAAATCACGTGTATTTTTTTTAGTACAAAGTATAGTTCGTTCACCTTTAGAAATCGTGCGTTCAATGAAAAATAAATACACGTGATATCTCATTTTACCCCCCCCCCCCCCTCGTGATGTTTCGTGATTTTTTTTCGACCCCCCCCCCCCCCTTCGAGCCTCACGTGATTAATGGACGACCCCTAAGTTATATTAGGTTAGGTAAGGTTAGATCGTTAGGTTTTAGTAGATATTTTGTTGGAGGATATTTTGTCCTTAGGATATTTTGTTTAAGAACATTTTGTCGCAAAAGAACATTTTTTTATAACAAAAAAAGAACATAAAGGACTCTAAATAAAATATTATAAAATTTTATAATTTAAATGCAATAAAAATATGTAAAACTAGCTGATTCCCAGCATTCTTTGCTATGCTATTATTTAATAAAGAAATCCCTTCCTCTCCCGCATCCCCTTCCCCTCTCGCGTTCCCACTCCGATTCCTCCCCATTCCCTCTCCCCACTCCACTCTCCCCCTTTCCCTGTCCCGCGAACCTTACTCACCCTCCCAGGTTCCCCTCCCCCCTCCCGCATTCCATACATTCAGTTTTCAACCAGCTCGCTTGCCACCCATTGCAATTTTTTTATACAAATTTCGTAATGCCAGAGCTCGTATATGTTATTCTTATGTAATTTTTTAATTAAAATCCATTCAGTAGTTTTTTCGTGAAAGACTAACAAACATACATCCAATTTTCGCCTTTATAATATTAAGTAAGAAGATGACTTGTTAGCAAGTAGAATCAAGCAAAACTGTCAATATCAGGTATATCTATCTATCTATTTATAAATTCTTTAATTTTTCTATTTATGGGAAATTTACATTCCTTATGTTTGGGGGACGCACAATTTCACATCCCCAACGGCCTAGCGAAAGTTTGAACGGATGGATGGTTGGTTGGATTTTACTCTTTCACGCAATAAATATGGAATGGAATTTATAAATTCTTTCACTAATCGAAAGCTACTTTATTTGAGAGTAACATGGGCTATATATATTGGTAAGCTCTGGCGTTATGAATAAGCTGTGGCGTTATGAAATTATCTATTATTCGTTTATTGGCAAAGCGTGTTACTAAGTAAATGTTTGAAGTGGGCTGTCAATATTATTTCTTTGATAGCGAAAATTCAAATATTAGTATTCTAATATGAATATTTAGTGTCGGTAGATACAAATATAAAATAGGTACTTATCTTCATTTTGACCTAAGCCAACAGCTATACTAATATTATGAATGCGAAACGGAGCGTATTTGATTGATGATTGATTGGGGGAGAGGGAGGGGGAGTGGTAGTGCGGGAGAGGGGGGGGGGACACGAATATGCGAGCGAAGCCGGGGGTAAAAGCTAGTCTTAAATAATACCACGCGATAATAATATTGGGATTTAATAATATTCAGTTAATAATTAACAAATTTCATGTATGAAATTATAGGTGCTTGGAGACATTGAAGTATTTAGTATTCAATCCGTTCGCTGCCAGAACAGCGCGGCGTGCTCGGAATAAAATTTGAAGAACTTCAAACTCCAGCAGACCAGCATGATCGGAATAATTAGGTACCAGAGGACCACGTAGCTCATGCAGGATCATTCGTGCTGAATGTAATGTAACAATGGATCACCACAGCTGCAGTAGCCGGTCAAATTACTCGAAAAGTCAACAATTATCACCGAACAGATAATCACTAGAAATATCATTTATACGTATCTGAAATAAAACTGATGGTGAGGATTTATCTTTCGAATCTTTTAAGGCCGCGTGCAAATACACAAAAAAAAACATTGTGATAATATGTATCTATATACATGTTTTCAAGTCCGCCCTAAAAGATAATAAAGCGAGAAAATTTTGCACCTGGTGACAATATTGTGTACATAAAAAATTACTCTCAGGAACACATGTTTTTAACGCGATCCAATAGTCTAGGAAAAAAATCGAAATCGGAATTCACGCCGCTTTATGGGAGGAGTTTGAAAAAGCTTTTGGAAAGGTTGGAAGAGGTGTTTGAGAAAAAAAAATACAGGTTGATTTCGTAAAGGCCTGTAAAAAACATTAATTCCTTTTTTACGCATTGTTTATTGTATAATAATAATAATAGCCTTTATTCAGAGAGTAAATTACATTACATTATTTATAATATTTATAACACTTATCATGCATCGACTCCCTGTCTGTATGTCACAAGTTGACAAAGCCTCCTCCAACTGTCGCCATTTCTCTCTATCATTAGCTACTCTTGTCCATGCACCACCTGTTAAAGCTTTGATGTTTATTGTAATAAAACGGAAATTTAAAATTGATTTCACGAAACCAAGCGACGCGGAGCCTAATGTCTGGTCCCCGCTCCGGCAGGGGGAGGACAGATAGAAAATGGGTATGGCTAGTCAGTAGTTCTTCATTTTTGATTTTGTATGAATTTTTCATTATTTAGTATGGCTTCATCTAAATAACAAATAACTTGGATACTGTAGAAGAAGTCGGTAACCCGATAGATGATTCCCCAAAAGTTGAGTCCCCAGAAATAGAAATTATTATAAACTTATATTTTTTAGCATTATTAACCAATTTGAAGCCTAAAATTGACTTCAAAAATACCTTTAATAATAACTAGCTGACCCGACCACGCATTTTGCAGTTGGTTGCCCAACCTTTTAACTCACACCGCCAACTGTTAATTTGCATACAAATCAAATCCACACCGCCCGCTTGCTAGCGCGCTCGTCCAACACATACAGACATTCTCCTTTAATTATATATTTTAACCAATTTACATAAAACCTTGACAAATTATATACTTAAACCTTCCTCAAGAATCACTCTATATATTGGTGAATAGCGCATGAAAATCGGTTCAGTAGATTTTGAGTTTATCGCGAACAGGCACACAGACGCGTCGAATGACTTTAGTTGATCCAGAACCTTGACAAATTATATACCCAAACCTTCCTCATAAATTATTCTATCTATTGGTGAAAACCGCATGAAAATCCGTTCAGTAGTTTTTGGGTTTATTGCGAACAGACAGACAGATGCGGCGGATGATTTTATCTGTAGAGATTTGGTATTTTATTTATTTATAAACAAACAATACATTAGTTACAGTGGTGAACGCAATTTACAATTATTAAGTATATTAAACATGCAACGGTTATCCCAATCTATAAAGGCGGCGATAAAACAAATATTGAAAACTATAGACCCATTTCTTTGCTAAGTGTCCTGTCAAAAATCATTGAAAAAATTGTTAAAAGTAGGCTTGTCTCACATCTTGAAACCCATAAGATCCTCTCGCCTAATCAGTTTGGCTTTCAAAACAATTTAAATATAGAATCTGCAATCTTAGACTTGGCGGATAAGATCACTAACAGCCTGGATGAAGGTGATTCCTGCTTAGCCATATTCCTAGACTTGGCCAAAGCATTTGACACGGTTTTCCACCCCATACATCTAGAAAGACTATCTCAAATATGCATCCGAGGTAGAACTCTTAACTGGTTCTCATCATACCTAACAGACAGTCGCAAACTGTGAAAATTAACAACACAGCTGTAAGTAACCCCTTTCCAATCCATTTCGGAGTCCCACAAGGAAGTGTTCTAGGCCCTATTCTGTTCCTCATCTACATCAACAATCTCTGTAATCTTCCCATAACCGGGAAACTAATATCTTTTGCAGATGACACTGTACTAATAACTAGACACAAAAACTGGAAAAGAGCATTCGACATAGCTCAAAACGACATAGGCCATATAAAGAAATGGTTAGATGATAATCTCCTAACCCTTAACGCCGGAAAAACAAAATTCTTAACCTTCAGTCTTTCTGCTGCAACCCAACCTACCAACAATCAGAAGATAATAATTCACTCCTGTCTAAGAACTTGCTCTTCCTGTAATTGCCCAAACTTGGAACAAGCCACCCACATAAAATATCTGGGGGTAATCATTGATCCACACCTTCGTTGGGATCAGCACGGCCAGTCTAACCCCACGCATCCGCAAACTCTCTTATGTCTTTCGATCCCTAAGAACTATCCTTACTACCTCAACTCTTAAAACTGTTTACTACGCTCTCTGCCAATCCCTACTAGCATATGGCATTATAACTTGGGGTGGCTGTGCTCAATCAATTGTCGAACCTCTACTAAAAGCCCAAAAAATGGTAATACGTGTCATTAACAAGCGACCGACTAGATACCCCTCCAAACGACTCCTCATCGAGTTTAACGTCTTAAACGTACGGCAACTCCATCTAAAATTTATGCTAATACATTTCCTGTTCAAATACAAAAACAAAACTCTCTTACAACACAACTACACCACCAGAACAATAACAAGCGGACACTACAATGTACCTAAACTACACACCACGACAGCTCAAAGACAATTTTTCTTCCTAATAGCTCCTAAAACCTTTAACCTTATCCCTGAAAACTTAAAAACGTTGAGCCAACCCCATTCCTTTGAAAAAGAAATAACGAAATGGATCCTTACACATGGAATACATTACAATTTTAATACCCATTCACTTTACACTCTATCAATTTAATCACCTTTCAGACAAAACATAATATATCTCTATTTTCTAAATTAGCAGCATTGTATGTACAAGATTAATTAATAACTTAACTTAATTAATAAATATTTTTGTGTGATATATATCTAACAACTCCTAAAATTTTTCATTTTCTAAGAATTCTCTAACTTCCTCATCTTCTTGTAACCCAACCTAACTATATATCATTTTCTTATAGAAGATCTGTGTGCATAGTATTAAGAGCAGGCATAACATTTTTTAACAATTTTTTATATATTTTTATTTACTATCTAAGCAGCTTTGTATGTACGTATAAGACTGATTACTGTGACTTAATATATATATATATATATATATATATATATATATATATTTATCTCCTCTCGTAAAACGTTGATCTTGCGCGACGGTACACCAGTTTTAAGTTGATCCGTTCGGACGTGTTGATCCATCCGGATATGCTGATCCATTACACAAGCTGGCATACACATCCTGATCCATGTGGATCAATTTATACCATCAAGATTTAGCTGTAAGCCACGCCCATTGTTCGGTGTCTTATACATTTTACACGTTTTTTTTTGTTGATCCATATAAATGCCAAGTTTTGACCGCCAACAAAGGTGACCGTCTGTCGTACTTTTCAGCTTCTTTTAGTAGGTACCTGTACGTTCTTATTTCAAGTCGTTCTATTTCATTTCTTTTTTAATGTATTTTGGTTTAAGATTTAATTTTTATTTTGATTTTGTTTTTGATTTTGATTTCGATTTTTTTTGATTTTGATTTTGGTTTGAGATTTTAATTTTGATTTTGATTTTAATTTTTATTTGCATTCTTATTTTGATTTTTTAATTTTGGTTTGAGATATTGATTTTGATTATGGTTTTGATTTGAGATTTTGGTTTTGGTTTTAGATTTTAATTTTGATTTTGATTTTGGTTTGGATTTCGATTTTTTTTTTGATTTTGGTTTTGGTTTGAGATTTTAATTATGATTTTGACTTTGATTTTGATTTTGGTTTTGGTTTGAGATTTAGATTTTGATTTTGATTTTTGATTTTGTTTTTGATTTTGATTTTGATTTTTGATTTCGATTTCGATTTCGATTTTGATTTCGATTTCGATTTCGATTTCAATTTCAATTTTGATTTTGATTTTGATTTTGTTTTCGTTTCCGCTTCTAAGACCCGCACAAACCTCACCCCATGAACCTGGGCACCCCGGTTAAGTCACCAAACATAGCGAACCACTTAAGGTATACCTTAATTTTGGGAGGCGGGTATGATTACCACCGCCCCGGGAACCATTTTTGCGTAATCAACACCTCTGTCATATGTCACTTTGCAGTGACATTCGTGACTTAGCAGGAGTGCCCGGTTCAAGGAGTGAGATTTGTCTAGGTCCGTGCGGCGAACGCGTTCGCTGACCTACTGCGTGGCAAGCCGGATTGGGAGAGACTGATTTTTTGTGACTTAGCAGGGCTGCTCGGGTTCAAGGGATGAGATTTGTCTAGGTCTTTGCGGTGAACGGGTTTGCCCACCTACTGCATTACGGACCGGATTGGGAGAGACTGGTTGAGGGAGACCTTATTTTTCTTACATTAGCTCCACACAGGAAGCCCTGAAGAAAATAAATCCCGTCAAGGCCTATGTCTTCTTTGGGGATGCAATGCATTATCGGGGAATACGTATGATTCCTCGATAATGCATTGCATTACGATCTCTACGAATTCGGAAGTCGCAAGAACAAATTGCATTACGATCAATACGAATTCGGAAGTCGCAAGAACAAATTGTGGCGTGCGCAAGTAAATATTATTTTGATTTAAATGTATAATTCAACGATATCTAAGGGGCATTGCGACCTTGACTACGAATTCGGGAGTCGCAAGTTCGAATTGTGGCGTGCAGAGGTAATTTTTATTTAAAACGTTTGTATAATACAACAATAATGCAGTGCAGTGCGATCTTGACTACGAATTCGGATGTCGCAAGTTTAAATGGCATGAGCCAGTAAATTTTATTTTGATAAATACGTATAATTCCTCGATAATGCGTTGCCTTACTATCTTGGCTACGAATTTGGAAGTCACAAGTTCGAATTGTGGCGTGCGCAAGTAATTTTTATTTTGATATAATTCCTCGACAATGCGTTGCATTACGATCTTGACTACGAATTCGGAAGTCGCAAGTTCGAATTGTGGCGTGGCCAAGTAAATTTTCTTTTGACAAATACGTATGATTCCCCGATAATGCATTGCATTACGATCTCTACGAATTCGGAAGTCGCAAGAACAAATTGCATTACGATCAATACGAATTCGGAAGTCGCAAGAACAAATTGTTGCGTGCGCAAGTAAATATTATTTTGATTAAAATGTATAATTCAACGATATCGAGGGGCATTACGATCTTGACTACGAATTCGGAAGTCGCCAGTTCGAATTGTGGCGTGCGGAGGTAATTTTTATTTGATAGTTTGTATAACACAACAATAATGCACTGCAGTGCGATCTT
Organism: Limnephilus lunatus; assembly: GCA_917563855.2. NCBI lineage: Eukaryota > Metazoa > Arthropoda > Insecta > Trichoptera > Limnephilidae > Limnephilus > Limnephilus lunatus. The sequence continues at coordinate 61,495,482 of OU830597.1, read as the reverse complement.
GACTACGAATTCGGATGTCGCAAGTTCGGATATTGATTTTGGTTTTGGTTTGAGATTTTAATTTTGATTTTGACTTTGACTTTGATTTTGATTTTGGTTTTGGTTTGAGATTTTGATTTTGATTTTGATTTTAATTTTGATTTTGAATTTGATTTTGACTTTTGATTTCGATTTCGATATCGATATAGATTTCAATATCGATTTTGACTTTTGATTTTGATTATGATTTTGATTTTGATTTTGTTTTTTTTTTTCGTTTTCGTTTATGCTTTTAAGACTCGCACACCCTATGAACCTGGGCACCCCGTCTTTAGTCATCAAATATAGCGAACCACTTAACGTAGTATACCTAAAATTTGGGAGGCGGGTATGGTTATCACCGCCCCGGGAACTATTTTTTGGGTAATCAACACCTCTGTCATATGTCACTGCAAGTGGTTCGCTTCTTTTCGTGACTTAGCAGGAGTGCCCGGATCAAGGAGTGTGATTTGTCTAGGTCCGTGCGGCGAACGCGCCCACTTACTGCGTGGCAAGCCGGATTGGGAGAGACTGTTTGAGGGAGACCTTTTTTTTAGCTCCACACAGGAAGCCCTGAAGAAAATAATTCCCCTCAGGGCCTATGTCATCTTTGGGGATACTGTGTGGAGCGTATTTTTGGGTAAGGAAGACGATGATGTTCAGGGAAGGAAAGGGGTGGTAGGCAGACGCGGCCGGTGCCTTAAATTTTTGATGGTTCACCGAGTAATTCATCAAAAACGTAAAATAAAAGTAGGTAAAATAAAAATAAAATTAGACAGCCTAGTAACTCATAACTCGTACAGTGCCCTTGAGGTGATTATTCACAAAAAACGACGCTATACAAAGTATCCATTTCAAAGTTTTCTTTGCAGATTTAGGTACTATCTTGGTTGATAATTAAATGTAGTTTTGGCGGGCCATTGGCCATAATTCTGCTTTTATTTTCATGGTTCATATATATTTTATTATAGTCTATATTAATTATTACATCACTAATTTTAAAAAGGCAAGGAAATTTATTTATATATATAAACAGCGATATCAGAATATTTCTATAATATAATGATTTAGTAGGCGGCTGACGTAGGCAAAATGTATAGCGAGCGATATGCTGAAATAGGCCAAAACTAAATGATCTTTTATCTATTATAGCTAAGACTGTTAGCCCCATAAAACAAATTTAACCGGTTAAATAATTATAATTTAATTATTTCGACTCAATCATTGTTTTGCCACCGCCAACCGCCTACAAAATGAATAATAACACAATAACAACATAGCGTAAACGTTTCTATTTGTAGCGCATTCACACAAACAAAAGGTCACAAAAACTAATAATGACAATGTCAAATCGGTTCCCTCTCGATCAAGATAATATCGCACACGATGACCCGTTGACTCATCGTTTCATTTTACAAGACCAAAACACAATTACTGTCTTATTTAAACCCGACTTAAGAATAGTCATTTCGCTGGAACCATTTCTTCGGAACTCTTCGGACATTTCCGTCATCCGCATGCCGCACGGACAGCCGGCACTCGGTTCCTACTGTTCCGAGCCGATATAAAGTGCGCGCGGGAAGCAATGCTTTAGGCCCCTATAACTATTCTCTACCAATTTCATGTGCACAATTTTATAATTAAAAATATTATGTAGGAATACGATGAGCTGCAAAATGTTGTTCAATTTTGTTGGCGGTTCGGCGCACGAGTGCACTTTAGGACGGGCCGCGCCTGGTGGTAGGTGTGAGTAGGAATCTGGCGGTCAGTGTGTCTAGGAGTGAGGGACATGTGAATCCATCCCTCCCATTTCGGTGCAAGGCGATATTCCTAGAGGGTACGTCTGTAGAAGTCGAAGGGACTCCCTCAACCATTCTCTCCCGATCCGGTCTAACTATCTAATCTGACATCTAACATATAATCTAACGGTGACCAGGCAACTCAGAAAGAAACCAACTCAGAAGCAAATCAGAAAGGTCATTAAGAGTGGTAATAAAAATATATAAAAACATTTGTTAAATAGGTTAAGCTAGGTTAGGGTTACCGGCTATATTAAAATTATGTTTTCATAGCTTTTAATGACCTGAATTATGAGTTGGTTTCTTTCTGAGTTTGCATGGAACCAATCTAAAACTATTTAAAGAGGAAAGATTTGATTGTTTGCATTGAATAGGCTCCGAAACTAATGAACCGATGTGAAAAATTCTTTCATTGTTAGGAAGCTACACTATCCCCGGTTGACATAGGCTATATTATATTTTAAAAAAATTAGGAATCGTTACTAAAACTCCAATAATGTAGCCCAAGGTGTAAAAAAAATACCTAAAATATTCTTTACATCGCGTGCGCTGCGAAAACTATTAACAATAGAATAAAATAATGTAGTACGGCTTTGCAGAAAACATCTTTATTTACAAAAAGTGTCGTGACAGCATATGTCTAACTATTATAGTTATGCCACAAAAAGTGTTTAATAGTAGAAGTGTGTTAGATTAGAATGATCTGCTTTCGAAACGGTGACCAGAAAACTCATAATGAAACATACTGAGAAAACATAGGTTGAATAGGAAGTTAGGTTAGGGTTACCGGCTTTTTTAAAATTATATTTTCATAGCTTTTAATGACCTTTCTGAGGAGGTTCTGAGTTATTATGAGTTGGTTTATTTCTGAGTTGACATGGAACCTTTCGGAACATCGCCTTGCACCGAAACGGGAGGGATGGATTCATACGTCCGTCACTCCTGGACACACTGATCCCCAGATTCCTACCCACACATACTACCCTTGTCCTCCCCAGAACTTCCTCTACTTCCTTTCCAAAAAATACCTTCCACACAGCGTCCCCAAAGATTACATAGGCCCTGTGAGGGGAATTATTTTCCTTCGGGCCTCCTTCCTGTGTGGAGCTAATGAAAAAAAAATACCTCTACCAGTCTCTCCTGATCCGGCTTGCCTCGCAGTAGGTGAGCAAAAGCGTTCGCCGCACGGACCTAGATAAATCTCACTCCTTAACGAACCACTTGGAGTAACGTATGGCAGAGGTGTTGATTAGCCAAAAAATGGTTCCCGGGGCAGTGGTTACCATACCTGCCTCCCAAAATTTAGGTATACCTTCCTCATCAAAGAAAAAAAAATAAAAGAATAAAAATATAGCTGTTATTTTAGCTCATTGACATAAGCTCCACACAGGAAGCCCCGAGGAAAATAATTCCCATCAGGGCTTGTGTTATCTTTGGGGATATCTTTTTGAAGAGACTCCCTTAACCATTCTCTCCCGATCCGGCCTGCCAGATGGTGGGCACACGCGTCCGCCGCCATAACCTGCACAAACCTCAACCCATAAACCCGGGTACCCCAGCTAAGTCACTAAGCTTAGCGAACTACTTAACCTAGACCTACAGTTTGGCAGGCGGGTACGGGTACCACCGCACCGGGAACCATTTATTGGATAACGAACTCCTCTGCCATAGGTCTCCCTAAGTGGTTCACAACGTTTGGTGAATTAACAGGGGTGCTCAGGTTCTTGGAGTGAGGTTTGTCTAGGTCTTTGTGGCGAATGCTTTCCCTCACCTACTGCGTGGCGGTCCGGATCGGGAGAGGCTGCTTGAGGCAGACATAATCTAGACCTCTCCAGCCGGACTCTCTCGACCCCACGTAAATAATAATAATTAAATAACTTACATTGCTTAAAAAGTGAATCTAAAAGGTTTCATTATCGCCATGACGGCCGGCGTAGTACAGCAAAAACTCAACCACCGAAGGTCACGGGATCGAAACCCGGCGTGGCAAATAAATTTTTCTTGGTTAATTTGTGTTATTTCACAATTTATTCATATAAAATAATATATAATATATTTTACTTATCAGATTGATTACCATAGGTAGGTAGGTACCTATGGTCTGGAATTTTAACATGAAAAATTATTACAATTTGGAAGGTGAGAGTGGTACCGCTGCCCCGGGAACCATTTATAGGAATTTTAGGAACAAATGCAGCATAAAAATAAGAATATGCATAATATGAATAGCTGCATTTACAAATGCAGTTATTCTTATTATGTTGTTTACAGATTTTCTTCATTTTTATTGTTTCATTGGAAATAAGGTTGCTTCCTGTAGTGACGACCGGCGTAGTCTAGATGTAATCAGTGGCGGCCGCTGCCCTGAGAATGTGGTGGTTCACTGACAATCCGTACCTACTTATGACAAAAAAATTAAATTAGGAATTTTTTATTATTAATTTATTTTCAAACAAACTGTTAATCCCTCTTATATGTATATTCAACACTGGTTGCACTCATTTTGGTAATAAAATTATATATTAACAAATTATGTTATTAGTATTTAACATAATCAATACAAAAAAAAAACAAAACAATGACAATTATCACGTGACGGGTCAATATAACGCGCGCCGCAAGACGCAAACGATCTACGATCTTCGCCGAAAATCGATTGTATTCGTGTCACCTCGGGTCCATAGTTCATGGTCAATCGGTAAACTTCGGCAAGGATCGGATTATGTTGGGCCGGTGGCACGCGAATCCAAGCCAAATTCTGGTGCAAATAGCGAAATCGACGGGCTTTCGATGTTTTAAATATCCCGATACGAGGCCGCTCGGCGGCCGCGCTATGGGAGATTAAAACCGTTCTCTCTGATAATATTCGTAGCATTATATTGTATATTGGTAACTAATATTTTGAAATGATTAAATTAGAGATTTGATAGATTTAAATTAGATAAATTAAATTAGAGATTTTTTAGTCTTTAGTAAGTAAATAAAGTAAATTTAGGCATTATATAGCCACCTCTGGTCTGGAGCTCCAAAATACCTTAAAAAAAAAAAACCCTTGACTCTGTGCAGAAACGGGTGGTCCGTTTGATAGATTCTCCCATCTTAACAGACGGATTGCAATCCTTAGAGCACAGGCGTCAGGTGGGAATGCTGTCCTTGTTCTACAGGTATTACAATGGAAAATGCTCCGAGGAACTAGCGTCGTTGATCCCCTCGGCACCGGTGCATAGTCGGGAAACACGCCAAACACGCGCCCAACATTTGTACACGGTTGACATTAGTCACGTGAGAACGGGTCGTTTTTACGACTCGTTCTTGAGTTCAACAGCTCGGATGTGGAACGATTTACCAGCCTCTGTGTTTCCTCCCTCCTACAACATGGGTCTCTTCAAGACCCATGTTCACTCCTTCCTTTTCTCAAAAAGACCCTCCACACAGCGTCCTCAAAGATGACATAGGCCCTGAGGGAAATTATTTTCCTTAGGGCCTCCTGTGTGGAGTTAATGTAATAAAAAAAATTTATATATTCGGGGCACGTTCCAGAGTGAAAAATACTCTCAGTATCGCCGTAGTGTAAGTAAGACCACCATTCAGAATTGAAACATTGTTTGAAATGGCGTTAGCCGTGTTTATTGACTAGATCTGAATAGCCAGGTACTTTCCTACCTTCCTCTTTCCTTTCTCCTTCCCCTCCCCACTATATTCAGCCTCATAACATACAATTGGGGATGCCATAGTTTCACTGGCTCCTGACGGGAGCAGCTGAGTCTCTTTACTATAAAAAATTAATAAAATTACTTAACATGAAATATATTTTACTTTTAATTTACCTACCATTAAACATTTTCGGTAGCACATCTCTTTTGTATTTGAATATCTTGTACAAACTGACTGCGATTGAACGTGCAAAAACAACACGAAAGTTTCAACATTATAGTGCGTGATAATTTTTCTCACAACAAGGCAGCACGAACACTTTTACTTACATTTTAAACTCATCATATCTTTCTAATGAATTGTCCGATTTTAATAATTCAAAAAATTGAATACAGATATTGAAACAATATTGAATATGAAGTAATTTATTTTGATAAGGATTAATACCAAGATACAAATAAAGAGCTTTTTCTAGCGGCGACATTAAAATTAAATTTTTAAAATAAAATAACACTTATTGTGGCATAACTATAATAGTTAGACATACGCTGTTGCGACCTTTTTTGTAAATAATGATGTGTTCTGCAAAGTCGTAGTACATTGTTTTATTCTATCTATAATAGTTTTTGCAGCGCACGCGATGTAAAGAATATTTTAGGCATTTTTTTTACACCTTGGGTTACATTATTGAAGTTTTAGTAAGTATCCCTATTTTTTTTGAAAATATTATTTAGCCTATGTCACCCGAAGATAGTGTAGCTTCCTAACAATGAAAGAATTTTTCAAATCGGTTCAGTAGTTTCGGAGCCTATTCAATGCAAACAAACACACAAAGAATCAAATCTTTCCTCTTTATATTTTAGTGTGCTGAATTATGAGTTGGTTTATTTCTGAATTGACATGGAATCTTTCGGAACATCGCCTTGCACCGAAATGGGAGGGATGGATTCACACGTCCGTCACTCCTAGACACACTGACGCCCAGATTCCTACCCACACTTACTACCCCATTCCTTCCCTGAACATCCTCTTCTTCCTTTCCTAAAATACGCTCCACACTGCATCCCTAAAGATGACATAGGCCTTGAGGGGATTTATTTTCTTCAGGGCTTCCTGTGTGTAAGAAAAAAAGGTCTCCCTCAACCAGTCTCTCCCGATCCGGTCCGTAACGCAGTAGGTGGGCAAACCCGTTCGCCGCAAAGACCTAGACAAATCTCATCCCTTGAACCCGAGCAGCCCTGCTAAGTCACAAAAAGTAATTGGGATGACGTATGACTAGTTGGTTATCCAATAAATGGTTCCCGGGGCGGCGGTACACATACCTGGCTCCCAAACTATAAGTCTAGGTTAAATGGTTCGCTACCTTTAGTGACTTAGCCGGGGTGCCCGGGTTCATGGGCTGAGGTTTGTACGGGTTTTGGCGGCGGACGCGTCGGCCCACTATCTGCATGCCAATCCGGATAGGGAGAGAATGGTTGAGGGGGTCCCTTCGACTTCTTGAGCCGTACTATATCGGAACTTGCCATGCACCGCAATGGGAGGGATGGATTCATACGTCCGTCACTCCTGGACACACTGATCCCCAGATTCCTACCCACACATACTACCCTTTTCCTCCCCAGAACTTCCTCTCCTTCTTTTCCTAAAAATACCTTCCACACAGCGTCCCCAAAGATTACATAGGCCCTGAAGGGAATTATTTTCCTCAGGGCCTCCTTCCTGTGTGAAGCTAATGAAAAAAAAAATGTCCCTCTACCAGTCTCTCCTGATCCGGCTTGCCTCGCAGTAGGTGAGCAAACGCGTTCGCCGCACGGACCTAGACAAATCTCACTCCTTAACGAACCACTTGGAGCCTATTCAATGCAAACAAACAAATAATCAAATCTTTCCTCTTTATTATAGTTTTTTTCTAATGCTTTCATTTTTAAACTAATAAAATGTCCGAATTGAATCATTCAAAAAGTTAAATAAAGGTATTGAAGCAGTCTTGAATATGAAGTAATTTATTTTGATAAGGATTAAAACCAAGATACAAATAAAGAGCCGTCATTTGAATTAAATTTTTAAAATAAATAAACTCTTTTTGTGGCATAACTATAATAGTAAGATATATGCTGTCACGACATTTTTTGTAAACAATTATGTGTTCTGCAAAGTCGTAGTACATCATTTTATTCTATCATCAATAGTTTTCGCAGCGCACGCGATGTAAAGAATATTTTAGGTAATTTTTATACACCTTGGGTTACATTATTGGAGTTTAGTAACGATCCCTAATTTTTTTTGAAAATATCATATATCCTATGTCAACCGGGGATAGTGTAGCTTCCCAACAGCGAAAGAATTTTTCAAATCGGTTCAGTAGTTTCGGAGCCTATTCAATGCAAAAAAACAAACAAACAAACAAATCTTACCTCTTTATAGTGTAGTAGATAGTAGAAGTGTGTTAGATTAGAATGATCGCCTTTCGGAACGGTGAACGGTGGAACAACTCATAATGAAACATACTGAGAAACACTTCAGAAAACATAGGTTGAATAGGTTAAGTTAGGTTAGGGTTACCGGCTTTTTTAAAATTATATTTTCATAGCATTTAATGACCTTTCTAAGGAGGTTCTGAGTTATTATGAGTTGGTTTATTTCTGAGTTGACATGGAACCTTTCGGAACATCGCCTTGCAACGAAATGGGAGGGATGGATTCACACGTCCGTCACTCCTAGACATACTGACCCCCAGATTCCTACTCACACCTAATACCCCATTCCTTCCCTGAACATCCTCTTCTTCCTTTCCTAAAAATACGCTCCACACTGCATCCCTAAAGATGACATTGGCCTTGAGGGGATTTATTTTCTTCAGGGCTTCCTGTGTGGAGCTAATGTAAGAAAAAAGGTCTCCCTCAACCAGTCTCTCCCGATCCAGTCCGTAACGCAGTAGGTGGGCAAACCCGTTCGCCGTAAAGACCTAGACAAATCTCATCCCTTGAACCCGAGCATATACATATATTATCAAAATAAAATACAATATGAACTTACGACTGTATTGTAATGCGTTACCGAGGAATTAAACAAATTTATTAAATAAAATTTGCTGGTGCACGCCAATTTTGAACTTGCGACATCCGAATTCGTAGTCAAAGATCATAATGCAACGCATTATTGAGGAATCATACATATATATTTATCAAAATAAAATTTACTTGTGCACGCCAATTTTGTACTTGCGACCTCCGAATTCGTAGTCAAGGATCACAATGCAACGCATTATTGAGGAATCATGCATAGATATTTATCAACATAAAATTTAATTACGCACGCCAATTTTGAACTTGCGACTTCCGAATTTGTAGTCAAGATCATACCGCAACGCATTATCGAGGAATTATATCTAAATATTTACCAACATAAAATTTATTATTTTTGAACTTGTGACTTCCGAAATCATAACCAAGATCGTAATGCAACGCGTTATCGAGGAATTATAAAAATTTAACAAAATAAAATTTACTTGCGCACGCCAATTTTAAACTTGCGACATCCGAATTCATAGTCAAGGATCATAATGCAACGCATTATTGAGGATTAATACATAGATATTTATCAAAATAAAATTTACTTGCGCACGCCAATTTTGAAATTGCGACATCCGAATTCGTAGTCAAGGATCATAATGCAACGCATTATTGAGGAATTATATATAGATATTTATCAAAATAAAATTTACTTGCGCACGCCAATTTTGAACTTGCGACATCCGAATTCGTAGTCAAGGTTCATAATGCAACGCATTATTGAGGAATCATACATAGACTTTTATCAAAATAAAATTTACTTGTGCACGCCAATTTTGTACTTGCGACATCCGAATTCGTAGTCAAGGATCATAATGCAACGCATTATTGAGTAATCATACGTAGATATTTATCAAAATTATATTTACTTGCGCACGCCAATTTTGAACTTGCGACTTCCGAATTCGTAGTCAAGATCGTACTGCATCGCATTATCGAGGAATTATATCTAAATATTTACCAACATAAAGTTTATTATTTTTGAACTTGTGACTTCCGAATTCATAACCAAGATCGTAATGCAACGCGTTATCGAGGAATTATACAAATTTAACAAAATAAAATTTACTTGCGCACGCCAATTTTGAACTTGCGACATCCGAATTCGTAGTCAAGGATCATAATGCAATGCATTATCGAGGAATCATATATATTTATCAAAGTAAAATTTATTGCGCACGCCAAAATTTGAACTTGCGACTTCCGAATTCGTAGCCAAAATCGTAATGCAACGCATTATCACCACTCGAACCCGGGCACCCTTGCTAAGTCATCAAAAGTATCGAACCACTTGGGATGACGTATGACAGATGTGTTTATCCAATAAATGTTTCCCGGGCGGCGGAGCCTAGCAACAAAAACCCGCGGAAGTATATTATTAGAATTTTATAAAATACAGAAAGATATATTTTTCAAGTCGGTGCCGCGGCCGTTATAATATTACGTTTTGCAACTTCCATATCGGCTCAACCAATGAGCAGTAAAACCAGATATAGGTATATGTTTTTTTATGACCAATCAGAAGGCTTCGTTCATAACGCCATCTTGAACGCCATTCTGATTGGTCATTGTCAGATCAACAATTTTATAGTAAAAGCACATATAGGTACATAAGATATACGATTATGTGGATCAACAACGCATGGCAATTTGGGCGGATCATCAACGCATGGTAAATTGGGCGGATCAACAGTTACGAAGCGTATGATTTCCATACAAATATCGAAAATTTTATGTGTAGTATTTCGTTTACTTTTACTGGGAAACTGGCAACCTTGCTATTTAATGTAACGTTGTTGCAAATTCATACAGAAGTAATCCATTAAAGCCAAGTTATTCGGTGTTAAAGGTGGATCAACACTGTCAAATAACTTCTTACTGGATCAGCATATTACGAGAAGAGGTCAATATATATATATATATATATATATATATATATATATATATTATATATTTATTTTTTTTCTTTATTCATCATATAATTTGTGTACAGTTTTACAGTGATTCGACTACCACGCTAGGCACATGCCCGTATTATGGTAGTCAAAATATTAATAATAACTTCTCTTTTCCAATAACTCTTTAACTTCTTTACCTTCTTCTTATAATCCAAAATACCAACATAAACTCTCTTATTGTTGAAGAATCTGTGTGCATAGGATTAATTAGTGAACATTTTCAACCAATACTAATGAATGTAATCCGAAAACTGTAAACTTCACCCGCCATAACACAGGGTCTTCCCTAGCATGGAGGGTGAAATATCATTAAAAAACTATATGTACTTTCGATTTTTCATGTACTAAATAAATAAATAAAATAAAAATAAATTTCATGGTGGGTTACCTACGATGTATTTCTTTGTAGTGTCTTATTTATGGTATGTTTATTAAGTAATTACCTAGTGGGAAGGTGTGTGTGTACGTGTGAGTACGTATGTATGTGCATTGAACAAATTATATTATTGTATTGATATTAAACTAATTTATTTACCATGTCGATTTTTATTATAGACGAGCAATATTATTCTTGATACATTTAAATGAAAATATGTTTTATACCAGTGTGATTCGGCGGCACATCTTGTATGCACACCTCTTTGGCCATTTACCTATATTATGTTAAAGTAGGTATACCGTATTTCCCTTAAACCGACTTCAGATAAATATGCCGGGGGGCAACTCTCTGGGGATTAACCGTCGAAGTCTGGTGTCTATTAAAAAAATGAATGAAACAAATGTCATTTGCTATTAAAGATTTAATTTGATTTGTTGTGTACTTTTTTTTAAACAATCACCGTTGTCTAAAAATTACATAAAAGTTGAAATATTACTGGAGATTTAAAAATTTAATTTAAATTCACAGAAAAATATTATTTAATTATTAACGCCCGTTTTAGGAGCTTTTAGTAAAAATTATATATAAAGTTCTTTTCTTCTTTTATTGATTTTATTGCTAAATTAAATATGTCTACGTACTCAGCGTAATAATTGTTCCCTTCATTATTTGTTTTTCTTTCCCATTGCCAAGAATTATAAATGCTTTTTTGATGTTTTAACACTTATCATAAAACCCTAGAATTGTAATCTACTCGTATCTGATGCCAATAATTCACATGTCAACACTTTTTGATTCGCAGGTCTCAAACAAGCCGATGCGTTTGATAAAGTGTTCAAGAAAGAATCTCCATTTTTGAAGTTTGAAGTAAGGAAAAATTGAACTTACTTTTGGCACACCAGATAAGGCCAGAACACGCGTCTATTGTTGTATTTCTTCAGCGACAATATAATGGACAAACAGCACGATTTCTCGGAGGTTGAGCAGCTCACCAGTGTAAAGCTGTGACTTTTTTCAGGTTTTCATGATTTTCCTATAAGCAACCCAAGTAAAAGAAGAAGATGATAATTTGAAAGGAAATACGAATGATAGAGGGAGCGCGCTGTTATTATTAAAAACTGTCATAATTTATTTTTCATTAGCTCCACGCAGAAGGCCCTGAGAAAAATAATTCCCTTCAAGGTATGTGTCATCTTTGGGGGTGCTGTGTGGAAGGTCTTTTGAGGAAAGGAAGGAGATGCAGTTCTGTTAAGGAACAAGGTATGAGGGGTGGGTAGGAATCCAGGAGAGACGTTCGTATGAATCCAACCCTTCCTTGCGGCGCAATCCGATGTTCCGAAAAAGTGGAAAGATCTAGCTCTCCCGACCGGCCTGCCACGCAGCTGGTGTGCAGGCGCAACCACCGCCAAGACTCCGACAAACTCACCCCATGATCATGAACCCATTCGGAATTGAATCGTTGCTTGAAATTGATTTAACCATGTTTTGTGACCAGATAGCCAGGTATTCCCCACCTTCCTCTTATCCATCTCCTTCCTCTCCTAACTAACTCACAACTTACCACAATTTAGGATGCCATAGTCTGATTGGCTCCAGATGGTGGGGAGCAGTTAGGCCTCCTTCACAACAAAAATGTCGTGATTTTTTGTCGATAATCCAATGTGTAGTCGTGATTTTAAATTTGTTTTGATTTCTTAATTATTTTTTTTTATTGACTAGGTTATTATGTATATATGTATTTGTCGCAACGCATTATTTATTAAAGTTACCTTGTCCAAATGTTACATTTGATTTAAACGACCTCCGTGGTTGCATGGTTACGGTGCTTGGCTGTATCCGAAGATAGCGGGTTCAAATTCCTCCTAGGCAAGTAAATTGTATTTGATTAATTTGTTATTTCACAATTTATTTACTTAACATAATAATCACTGCACAAGCAATTTTCCCCTCGTTACAATGGTAGGAGTTTTAGGAAAATTTTAACCCAAGAATGAGTTGTGTATCTTTTATTCTAAAAGTTTACTTTTTTCAATATTGTGAATGCCGGGTTTTGAATTTGCGACCCCTGGATCCGGAACCAAATATGTTAATCGCGTAAGACAAGTAATCAGAAATGTATGAAAACAATATTATTATTAGTGATTTTAGAAAATCCCTGGTTTAAAATAGTGTTCTTTCCAATACATAAAATATAATAGTTTCATTATGGAATTAATTATCTCAGCATTTATCGTAGCAAAGAAATTTATGACGTTTGCAGCACTTCACGAATCAATGACATATAAAGCCAATCAAAAAATAAAAACATAAAGCCAGCGCGGGTTGAAGGATAGTCCAACAATGAAAATAACAATCGCGTTGCGTGATATAATAATATACATTATCGATATGTTGTCGCAACTTGTAACAACAAAAGCGGCAACGTTCTCCGCGGTCCCAGCTGCGAGGTCACAGTCGCAGCGCCGACGATCACAATCTGGAGCGGAAAGCGATGAAATTCCTAGCGCAAGGTTCCTAGCACTGCTTAAACCAATGATACTGCGCAGCCAGTGCCGGATTTGATGACCTCCACCAATGACTCAACTAAATGACAACTCAACAAAGTGGAAATTCAACACCCATTTGAAAAGTCATTAAAAGTGATAAATTTTTATTCGAAAACTTCTTTAGCACCGATGCGATTTGAAACTCGATGAAACACTAAAAGGAGACAAACGCGTACCTAATTTAATCATAATCATTACATAACATACCTACATCTATAGAATTTAACCTGCGAGAGAATGATATAGCAATAAAATATTTATTTATTTTACGGGTACTCGGTTCCAATATAATACGATAAGTTCACGGTCCCACGCAAGTCCCCTTTGGTCGAGTGGTACAAAGCGCCTGATCTGCCTTTCTGCCGTTTTACCAAGAGGTCTTACGAAATCCAAAAAAAATACATATTTTTGTAAAATCTATATCCAATCTTCAAACCACTCCAAAATCAACAGGCAAAGAAAACACAAAAGAAAGTGACATCTAGTGACTCCGAAGAAGATAACACAAATACTAATAAGATGGGATAATACTAAATGTATAGGAAAAGGTGTACTGGAATTCGACGACAAAAATATGGATAAAATCATCCTTTACTTTGATTAAAAAAAGGGGCTTGGTAGTCTTGTCTACTTTAGTTTTCGGAAGGTTCACTTCTACCATGTCTGAATTGCACATTCTAATTTTTTTAAATGGTCCATTATTTAAACTAACGTAACCTATTTAATCAAGTTTTTTTTTCATTGCTTTCCATGAACTTTTCAAAGCAGTGATCAAGTTGCAAATTATTGAGTTGACCAAACAAAATACCTAAGAGAAGGACTTAGCATACCAATCCAAATACTTAACGAACATTCTGTCCAAACCGTTAAATAAAAATGGCAGCGGTTTCATGGTTATTATTAAGTTTATATTATTTTTTTATCAAGTCATAGTATTTAATTTTCCGATCAACGACCTGGAATTAATTGAGCTTATCAATTTATGAAATTCTAGATACCATCAGGACCAACCCGACAAAACATTTTTTTTAAATTTACCAGCATTAAACGTTAGAAAAAAATCCAAATTTCCCGTAAAACACAATTTCATAGCGTGTTCAACCCTCTGCTAGCCAACTCCTGATCCGCTTACAAGCAGTAAAAAAAAAAAAAAAAATTTCGCTGTTTGTACTGATAAAACCCCTCGTTATACAATACATAATTTCCCCCTAAAACCATGCGAGCGAGGCCGCGGGTAAAGCTAGTTTATAATAAAATTCCTAAGAATAAAATTTGAAAACATTAATTCCATGAGACGAAAAATTAAAAATTATTTTTACAAATTTATCAATACAAATGTATTAATAATATTTCACTTTTTTTACTATTTAAAATTCTTTATAGAGGTATAAAAATTTATGCAAAATTATTTTTATAAGAACTGTCAGGTCTGAAGATGCTTTTAGCGAGGTGGAACCAGCCCAAAAAGTTATCAATAAAAATAACAGTGCTCTGTCAAAGCCCCGGCAACGTTGAGGTCCTGGGTTCAATTCCTAGATGTGACTCAATCTTTATCTAATTTTTCTTGTTAAAATTATCTTCAAACAATAAATATTTGAATTTAAGGTTTTAGAAATAAGAACTAAGTTTTGTATATATCAATACGTTCCTTTGTGTTTTCTTCCGACCACGCCATAACTAAATAATAGATTAAAAAAAACAATCTTACAAAATTAATAGGCAGAAAATAAGATGTATCTTGCAATAGGCGATGATTGGGTTAATAAATATGGGAAAATAAAATCAAAAGACTCCGGGATTTCTTTTCCGTTCGTCAATAAACCGACAGCCATTAAAAAATAATGTCAGAAATAACTTGAATGTATGTAGGTACAATCGGAATAAAATAATTTAGTTTGAATACCACTCTATTGTACATGTCTTTAATATATAAAACCAACCGGTTTCGATTCGACTTGAACGTGATTTATATATGTATTTACATATATATAACTACGGGTTAAAATGAAAATTTACGAAAACATCCTGCCGACTGTAGTTGGGGAATTTTTCAATTAATATTTATGGTTGACTTTTGTAAATTATTATTTATCTTTTCTAGCGGGCGGTATACCTAAGTGCCTTTTCAGAAGGGGCGAATTCGCCGCGAATCATTATGCGCGTAACTAGTTACTAGGCGCCAATACATCGCATCCAGAAGCATCATGTTTTTAAAATATGAGCGTAACTAGTGCGTAGTACGCGCGTAGCACTAATGCAATGGAGCGGGCCCGTTTTGCGCTCCTTCTGAACAGGGTCTAGAGGAGCGGCGCGGCGCCCAAAGGCAACTGCCTACTATGCTGTATGGTAAATCCGGCACTGTGATCAGCAAACCCATTAAAGTCAGATAATAATATAACCTACCGGTAAGTTCAAACAAATAATGGTAAGTCGGAATTCGTTATTGTCTACGGAACCAAGGTGCGTGGTTCTAGAACTGCCAGACTGACAGGGCGTGGCTTTTGCCAAAAGCTTACGTGGCCGAATCATTGTTACCTCTCCCTCTTTCTTGTAGACGACAAATGTAACGAATGGGAGGTAGCGACGGTGCTCTCGGTGGCAGAACTATATCTCCAATCCGGTAGTTAGTTGGAAGCCAAGATTTGTCTAATGGGCTCCGATCACGATTAGTTAAATGATATTCTTATTCATGCAGGCAGGTCACTAATTTCAATATACATAAATATTAATCCTATGTTTGTTTTTCTGTTAAGTATCAGTTGCTTCCTGACTGCCCGAGTTCCGACACTTTTTTTGAAAAACCTTTGATCTTTAAGATTTTTTTTTTTCAGTTAAATATCTTGTCATTTAAACAAATTATTTACTTCAATACTATATTGTTAATCTACAAAATAATCAATGGCCATACGTCTATTGAATTCCTAAGAAAAAATGATAAACTACAAAGCAAACATACACATGAGACGAGGAAAAGAAATGAACTATGACTCCCCTTCAGGAAAAAAGTAGAGACTGAGTCAAAAGTAGAGATGCCACGAATAGTGATGTTGCCGAATACCGAATATTCGGCGAAAATTAGTGCATTTCGCAGGTGACAGGTTCCGACCTGCATCAAGGCATAAAGGCATTTAAAATTAAATTGCGAAGATAATATGTGATTAATTTGGAATAGATGTGTTATTTTAAGTGTATGTATAGATAAGGATTTTATTAGGACATAGATAACTATGTACCTATTTAAAATACTGCAATAAACAATTAACTCCACACAGTTATCTGAGATGCAGTTTGGAGGGTCTTTGTGAGAAGAGGAAGGAATGAACATTAGTCTTGAAGAGATCCATGTTGTAGGAAGGAGAAAACACAGAGGCAGGGAAATCGTTCCACAGCCGAGCTGTTGAACACAAAAACGAGTCGAAGAATCGACCCGTTCTCATGTGACAAAGTTCAACCGTGTACATAGGTTAAGCGCGCGTATGGCGTGTTTCCCGACTATGCACCGTTGCCGAAGGGATCAGTGACGCTTGTTCCTCGAAGCATTTTCCATTGAAATACCGGTAGAACAAGGATAGCATTCCCACCCGATGCCTGTGCTCTGAAGATTGCAATCCGTTTGTTAAGTCTATCTAGAGAATCTGTCCATCGAATCTATCGCCCGTTTCTTCACACGGTCGAGGGTTTTTTCGGGTATTTTGGGGCTCCAGACCAGAGTTGGCTGCCAAATTCAACCGTGGGGCACACGTGTGATTTTTACTAGGTTAGCACTTGTGTACTATTAAAGAGCCCCCATATCTGAGCTGGTCACTTATAGTTACACCAAGCATACCAATGTAGGGCCTGTTCGGAAGATTGCTTCCATTGAAGGAGACTAGAATTTGTGAAAATTGAGGAACAAGAAATCTCAAAACAAAACATTTACGTTGACTCTATGATCCTAGTATGTAAGAGCTGTGCGAATTTCATGACGCCAGAGCTTACCTCTCAAGAGTGTTCAGTGGGGCACACTAATCGAATGTTTGCCTCATAGTTACGATATTATTTTATCACCGTGAAACGTCAACGAGTTCCAAAGAGATTTATTACAAATTCCTTCAAAAGGTCAATCTATAGTATACTAACAATTTTTAACGATGTGGAATTTATTATGTTACGTCAAATTAACGACATCACTTAGATCAGATTGGGACCGTCGCTAAGAAACACCCAGAAGCGTAAATCATTTAATTCTCGCACATACAAACATTTTCGCTAATGACTACTTTGGGTTGGTGGACCAAGTGTATAAATAGAAGTTTAGTGTTTACACTCCTCCATAAAATGTGTAGTAGACTTGATGTAGTACCTACTTAAGATAAACTGAATAAGTAAAATACTAGGTGATAAGTTACCGCCGTATTCTACCGTATTTACTACCGGGTATATGAAAACTTCCCTTAAATGCAAGTCATCATACATATGGCAGTTGGATTTCGAAAGTTGTTGTCAGACATTGTTTTTTAATTAAGTGGCCAATATGTATGGACAGTGGAGGTTTTCTCTGAAGTGTGTTTGAGAACTCTCGCCAAGAAAAACCTCGCCACTAACTCGCCAAGAAAAACCACCCGCCCGAATGATACTCGTACCTACAGTCCAAGAGCGAGTCCGAAACGAATCCCAAAACCCAAATTCCATAGGTGCGTTATGAATTTCAGCACACAAAAAAACGACTTGTTTCTTGCATTTTGATTATCAATTTTTTAAATGTTTTTTTGTAACCAACAGTGTTGTTTGTTTTGTTTTTAAGCATATTTTATTTAGCTATAACTTTACTTCATTTTATATCTGGTGTTTATCTATTCTAAAATTACTGTGATAATATTCTATTATGTACCTAAGTATTAATATTTGAACTTCACAGCATTGAGACATAACCCACGAAAAACTGCTTGATTTTTAGCTCCCTAAACATTTAAAGGAAGTTCATTGAAAAGTTTTAAACCTTTATAATAATAAATTTTGTTTTGTGCTCCCAATAAATTTGCCTTAAGAAGCCTAACTTAGTAATCTTTTTTAATAAATCGCCGAAATGTTGCTAGGTTGCTAATCTTAGCAACCTAACAATGCAGTAATGTTAAGAAATTCTTTTAGATGTAGGGGAAAATAAAATAAAAAATATTTTTTATATTAAGATCAACATAGGATTTTTTCATATTTTGAGAGAATGTTTTTCTCCCTTCTTAATATCCGATTGAAATACCTAGCGATGGAATTGCCTACGAACCGCTACCGTTCATGGATCAGTGCAACAATGAAACTTTCATGAAAGAATCGCCAGAAGGAAGGACCAATTCATAATTAGCTTTGTGCGTAGGGGCCGCACAACGCACGTGAGCCGCTCCCAACTAGCAAGAAAGTTAATAAATACTTGAATATCACAATATTATGGTCACAATTGATTTCATAGACTTTATGATGACTGTTTAATTATTTATTTGCTAGTTGGGAGCAGTTAATGTGTTTTTTGCGGCGCGTCTGTACTAAGCTAACGAAAATAATTATCAGAAGATAGTAAAATAAGTAATAAAGTTATCTTCTTAGGATCTCCTTTCCAGGCATTTTCAATAATAAAAAAATGCAATATTCGGGGTCTAATAATATACATACTTATTTTAAATTTTTATTATGAGCATATACATCGACCACCATAACACGGGAATCAGCTTAGCATGGTGGTGGAAAAATCCACAAATAATGTAACCATATTATGTATGCAATGTAGATTTGCAATGAATAAAGAAAAATAAAAATAAAACTACCGGCACTATGAACCGGGTATAATGGCGTCCGGGCGTATTGATTAAAAAACGATTTCTTAAAACAAGCAATAAATCTTTAATATTCAGAATCGATATAAATGTACTGTTCTATCTGAGTAACGTTTTTCACTGTCGTTCCTAATAATAGTTTTTTTTTTCTTTATATTCGAATTGCCAGAACTTTGCATTATATGCTTGAATTTATTATCAATATATTTAAAATCAATCCACTGCCCAATAATGTTTCTAGTTTTGCTGAAGCAGGGGTTAAAACCCCTCAGGTTGATTTGTTTGCTTTTGGGAACAGCTCACACAGCTCTCATAAAAATCGTTATATCTCTCTTACTGTCATGGTGGGAAATATGATCTAAAGAGTGTTAAAAAGAAAAACGCCACACTTTTTATTCGAATCTTCAAGTTAACCACAGTCAAATTAAAATGTGCACATCTATGATACCAATTTGAAAAAAAATTATTAGTCTTTGAAAATTTTTTTAATTTTTTTTTATAAAGCAACAAAAAAACTTAGGGGATAATAACATTTATAAGAAACTAGCTGGTTCCCGGCGTGCGTTGCAATGACATATTCAAAGAAATAAATGGTTTCTCCCTGCATGTCCTTTCTCCCGTGAGTCCCCGTTCCCCTCCCGCATCCCTTACCCTCCCGCGTTCCCCTTCCACCTTTCCCGCAAACCCCCCTCCCGCGTTCTATATATTCAGTCTCAGTACATTTAGTTTTCAAACAGCTCGCGTGCCACCTATTTTTCATTTTTCGTATATTACAAACATTATTTTTTGTATATTATAAGAACAATCTATCAAATTTGGTACCTAAAATAGGTTCCTATTTAAAACATCTATAATTTAAAAAATTCATAGACAATTATTTTAATATAAAAAAGCAGCTGCCTGCTAAATTCAATTTCATCAAATGCGTGAACTGTCAAACGTGCGAAGTTAAAATAGTCGTTAAGTTTTCTGAAATTATTCAATTTTCTTAATTTTTCTTTCCGTAAGAACCTTCTACAAAGTATTAGAAAACTTTTGAAAAAAGATGAATGAAAAAGGTAAAGTCGTTCAGAAGTTATGACGTGACCAAGGTAAATAGGGATTCATTTTTATATATATAGATGGTTGTTTTTCTTCGTTTTCCATATCAGTAATATTAGTTAGAAAAACGTAAGGTGAGCCATTTTTATAACTTTTTTGTATTTGCATTCTAAATTATAATATTTTCAAAATTAATGTTTAACTCTAAATTAAAATTTCATCACCTTTCAAAAACAGTTTTTTTGTCGTTTTCGAATATGTTCAGAAATATTCCATTTATTTTAGATTTTATTGCAAAGTGAAAATATGTTGACCATCTGACAAAACATGTTCGAGGGAGGTTAATAAATTTGCATACAAGATAATTCAAACAAAAAAGGTTATAAAGATCAAACAATCGAACAGTAAATCGTAATAATAAAAGCTTACGAGTGACAGTATTTTTACCGAACCCGAAGTTCATTAGTTGCCAAGTAGTTATCTACCTCTGACCTACCGAGGTTATCGAGTGAACAAGACAAAAGCATTATTTATTGAATTATTGCTCTCTATTAAAAGCAATGCAATGAATATACGTACCTTTTAGATTTTATAGCTCAGAAGTTTATTATTTTAACGCAAGTCATTCATTCTACGTGGAAATAAAGGTCAAATGTTTGTATTCACTACAATAAATTATTAACTTATATATTTTCCCGTATCTACAAATGGTCTCACAAAGACCATATTACATATTTTTATCTCCATGTCGAAGTTTACTTTCGTTTTGTGACCTTTAAGGTTAAATAATATTACTAATATCTTACGAATCTTTTTGTCGATTTTTGCAAATAAGCCGCAGACATAGGTACCTACCCGGGTTGTTTAAACAAAAAAATGTTTCTCATGATAAACATATTTATGCATCTAAGTAGAGTCTGTCAAATAAGAGTAGAAAATATAAAAAACAGAACTACTAAATTTGTAGGCTGACAACACCAATTTTACTGTCAAATATTCTTGTAAAGCCAAATGACACTGAATGTCTAGAACACAGTAAAACACATTTTAAAAAACATTTTTTCTTCATGACATAAATTTGATTAAAAGGTGTTTTATAAAGCGATTTGCTTTAATTTAATTCAACATAAATTTGAATTTTACGATAGATAGGAAGGAAGAATCACTAATGGTGAGTTTAGTTACACTACTTTAAGATCTGAATGAGTTAAATATACATATTCAGTAGGGACGAATAAAATTAGAGACACGATCTAAAGCCCGGGCAACGCTAGGTAATATTAGATAGTAGATATTAAATAAATGTGAGCCATTTCTAAACTGTGCTTTATATGTTATTACAATATCGTTTTTCTTCATTATGTTAACACAAAATTGAAAAGGTATAATATACCTATATGCAATTCTAATTTTGAGATCAGTAGGTATCTATACTGCAAAGAAAATAATATTTTTTCCACCTTTATGCCTTTTTAATTTTTTATAAAAATATATAGGTTGCACAGCTTTACTTTAACACCATGAGTTATGTGTTTAGTATTGCTATTTGATCAACAGTGGCACCCTCCTTTTTTTCTACTCTTATTTGACACATTGTTCCACGAAATTAATGAACATGAACTTAAATACGTTCGATAAAAAGGTCACAATCAAAAACATTATCATTTATAATATGGGAAGGGGTATGGGTACCGCAGCCCCAGGAACCATTTATTGGATGACTAACACCTCTGCCACAGGTCAGCCCAAGTGGTTCGCTACGTTTGGTGACTTAGCAGGGGTGCCCGGGTTCTTGGGGTAATGTTTTTCCGGGTCTTGGCGGCGGATGCGTCTCCCCACCAGCTGCATGGCGGGCCGGATCGGGAGATAATTGTTGATGGAATCCCTTTGATTTATCCAGCCGTACTGACGTACTGACATCCAGACGTAGGGCAGGATGGATTCATACGTCCGTCACTCCTGGACACACTGATCCCAGATTCCGATCCACCCCTAATAACCTTTTCCTTCCCAGAACTTCCTCACCGTCCTTTCATAAAAAAAATTCTCCACGCCCTGAGGGGAGTTATTTTCCTCAGGGCTTCCTGTGTGGAGCAAATGTAAAAAAAAAAATTTCTTCTACAAATCGGAAGGCGGGTATGGTTACCGCCGCCCGGGAACCATTTATTGAATATCCAACACGTCTCCGACAGGTCACCTAAAGTGGTTCGCTAAGTTTGATGAGGATTGAACATACGCATTACAGTTTAAAACATTGGTTTACACTTTTACATAATAATAATAATAATTGGACAATTTTAAGAGCGCCGTTTTTGTTAAAAATCACCTCATGGTAATCAGTACCTGATTACAATTGTTATGAATAAGTTCAATATTTTCATAACAGGCGCTTAGATAATAAGTTTAGGAATAAGAAAAAAAATATTAATGATCCATAACTGTATGTTTATAGGTAAGTACCAAGTAGTATTTTGTGAACACCTCACTAGGTCTTGGCGGCGGATGCGTCTGCCCACCAACTCCGTGGCAGACCGGATCGGTAGAGGCTGCTTGAGGGAGACATTTGTATCTCTCCAGCAGAACTCTCTCGGAGGGTTGGATTCATTGGTAACTCTGTTACTTCTGAACACACTGACCTCCAGATTCCTATCCATACCTCATACCTTTTTCCTTCCCAGAACTTTCTCTCCTTCGTTTTCTAAAAAGACGCTCCAGATAGCATTCCCAAAGATGACCTAGGCTCCTATTTAGAGGAATTATTTTCCCCAGGGCGTCATGTGTGGGGCGCTAATCTGAAAAAAAATTATTCGCTTTTCCCTCCCTCTTAATACAAAGGATAAAATATTATGATCTCTGTGGGACCATTTGTAAATATGGGAAAATATAAAAATTATTACAATTTATCACTCTGAACATTTTGTCCGAGTTTTCAAGAACTACATGAAACAAATAATTATCTAAATTCCCTTTGCCCGCCTGATAACGCCGCCCAATTACATACACGAGATCTATACTAGTGTCATGCTGCGTCGTGGGCCGGATCGGGAGAGGCTGGAACATCCTTTGACCTATCTTGCAACGCATTGACAGGGATAAATTCATGCGTCCATCACTCTGAGACACACTGATTCGCATATTTCTGTCCACCTCTCATATCTTTTTTCCTTACCAGAATTTCATTTCCCTTCCTTTCTTTAAAAAGATATAGCATATTCCCCAAAGAAGACACGTAAGCCTTGAGGGAAATGATGACGAATGTATGTAATCTTAACAAGTTTAAAAAAAGTAAATAGGTATTTTTATATATGGGTCGACCCACAGTGTCCTTCTTGATAATATCAAGGAGGATACGGTGTTTCTTCTTATATCGACAGAATAGCATTTATCCCCAAACATTGGAACACCTCAGCACAGGTTTGCCTAGTAAGGTGTTCACAAAATACTACTTGGTACTTACCTATAAACGTACAGTTATGAATCATTAATTTTTTTTTTCTTATTCCTAAATTTATTATCTAAGCGCCCTTGAGGTGATTTTTCACAAAAACGGCGCTCTACAAATTGTCCAAATATTATTATTATTATTTTGTAAAATTGTAAACCAATGTTTTAAACTGTAATACGTATGTTCAAGAATAGAAATAAAAATTTAAATATTATATACATATCTGAAGCTTCGCACTATGAATTTGAAACATACACGGTAGATGTTTTAAGCGCTCTAGGGGAAAATATCTGAATTTGATTTTAAGATATCATTATTTGTCTTCTTTTTCTTATGAGTACAAAATTACATACTGTGAGGAATTCATAATTAACACTTTTTTTTGTTATAAATAACATGTTATGTAAGTAAACAATGTAATATGAAATTAAATCTGTCAATTTGACTGGCCTAAAACAGGATCCATTCCTAGTTGGCTAGTCAAAGTTTCCACATATGTTTTATTGTTCAATTTTATGTGAAATAAAGTATTATTTTTATTATTATTATTATTAGATATATTTTTTGTGAAATCGATTTTATCGCAATTAAAATATGTAGTCCCGCGGATTTTAGCAATTATATATTTTTTATAATCTTACTAGTAACAAAGAAGTTAGGCATATTCCGATTTAATACCCCATGAATTCTATTCCTGAATTGAAAAAGTTGCGGGATTTAAACCCCAAGATAAGCTTTCTTTAATAAAAAAATTTCATCAAGGAGATCTATTTTTTTATGAAACTGTCAAATGAGCGTTAGTTCGATGGCTGATGATGTAAAATTGTATAGATACTTTTATTACGTACGTAATAATTTTTTTCTTTCTTGTTTCTTGTACAATTATTTTTTACCGATCTACTGCACTTTTCATGAGTGTGTTACGAAAATTTATTTGTAAAAAAGCGTCTCGCGAGCAAATGTGAATAATTAATAAATATCCAAATTATTAACGTTTGTATTACGAATGTAAGAATTTAAATACCAACCAAAATCTCTTGGGCTTAGTCTCTATCAGCATTAACTTTTACAGTGCATTATCCAAGTTATAATCGCAAGATTATTATCGCCAATGTTTACACCTGCTTTGCAATCGCGTGGTGGACTGCCTGTTGTTTGGTACTATCGAGTGCAGCGCGTGACGTCCGTCAATCACTGTATTTATGGTCTGGGGAGTTGAAAAGGCGTGTAATCAATTTGCAGTCGTTAGACAATGAATTATGGCACCTTGCTGCCTACTGCGGTCATCCCACCATATTTACTGATTTGTAGAATATGCAATTTTTGAAATGACTCCCAGAAACCGATTGTTGAATATCGCACTTCTAGAACTTTAGCTTTACATTAGCTCCACACAGGAGGCCCCGATGAAAAAATAGCGCTCAGGGTCTATGTCGTCTTTGGGGATGCTGTGTTGAGGCTATTTTTACGGAAAGGAAGAAGGGGAAATTGAAGGAAGGAAAAAGGTAAAAGAAAGAAGTAAAAAGGTACAGAAAAAAAAGAATCCAGGAGTGACGGACGTATGAATCTATCCCACCCACTGAGGTGCAAGATGATGGGCCGAGAGAGTCCGACTGGAGAGATCTAGGTTAGGTACAACTCAGCCAGTCTCCCTTACCCGGCTCGCCACACAGTCGGTGACAAACCTTACCCCGTGAACCCGGGCATCCCTCCTAAGTCACCAAACGTAGCGAACCACTTAGTAAGACCTATGGCAGATGGTTTGTTATCCAATAAATGGTTCCCGAGGCGGCGATACCCAGACCCTCCTCCCAAATTGGTATAATAAATAGGAAGACCTATGAAAAGGGCGTAAGTTATCCAATAAATACTCGTCTTATAAATTGGAACTACCTCATCTTGCCTGAATTTGATTCAGCCATGATTGGTATCCAGATCGAAATAGCCAGATGCTTCACAGCCTCTCTTCATATCATCTCTTTCCATTCACACATTAATATATATGTATGTGGGAATGGAAAGAGAAATATATTAATAAATTTTATTCGTATGTAACCACGCTATGTTGGTTTCCTTTGATGTAATTAATTTATTCCCAAATATTCCAATAGAAGAAAGTAAAACCATTATTAATAATTTGTTAAATTCTTCGAACTTGCCAATGACTTAATTAATGATTTAATTTTATTATTTGATGTTATTTTTAAACAGAATTACTTTCAATTCAATAATACAATATTTAAAGAAAAAGATGGCTTAGCGATGGGTAGCAGAACGAGCCCTTTGATTGCAGATATTTTTGTTAATAATATAGAGAATAAGATTTTTAATAGCGGTGCGCTTTTACTTAAATACGTATATTGCTGGAAAAGATATGTCGATGATATAATATGTATTTGGTTAGGTACAGAAAGGCAACTGAACATGTTCTTAAACTTTTTAAATAAATTTCATAAAAACATTCAATTCACACTAAAAATTGGTAAAGAGAAGGGTTTGAATTTCTTAGATTTAAATTAAACACTAATAGGTAATAAAATAGATTTCAATATTTTCCGTAAAGATACGTACACCGATACTGTTATACATAATTCATCTAATCATCCTTTCACTCAGAAACTCTCGGTCTTTCACTCTATGGTTAATAGATTAGTTACGATTCCTTTGTCCGTTCCTAATTTTACTTTGGAATTAAATCTCATTAAACAAATAGCAGTTAATAATGGTTATTCTACTAAACTAATAGATCAAATACTTAATAAAAAGAATAAACAGAAATTCTTAAAACTATATATCTACCCTTTTTCTAAACATAATAATAATCAATGGCGTAGAATTTTATTTGTTAATAACGATATGTCAAAAATAATTAGCAAAAATATTCCCAGTAATATACAACCTGCATTTTATACAAATAACAAATTAAAAAAATTCATCCTCAGTAACAAAGACAGCGACATCAAAACAAAAAAATCGGGTGTTTATAAACTCGATTGTAAAGATTGTAATAGCTTTTATATAGGTAGAACAAATAGAAACTTTGAAGTAAGGGTTAAAGAACATCTCAGGGCATTAAATAGCAACAGCGAGTCTGAGTTCGCAGATCATTTAATAAAAAATAATCATAATTTTGACAAAAACCATGGACTTAAAATATTACATACAGGCTATAAGGCATCACAGATAAATAATTTAGAGATTTTAGAAATTAGAAAAAATGTAAATAATAAAGCAGATATAATTAATAAGCAGCAAATTTTTATAAACCCTCTTTTGAACCTCTTCCCACTTAACCGGTCTTTCCCTGCTAATGGCTTTGAAATCCCTAATTGATAAACTTTCCCCACTCTTACCCCTCCCCCTCCCTCCTACCCTTTCCTTCCATGTGTCATCTATATTTAATTTTTAAGTTTAGTATACGTTTGATCCTGATGAATTAAACATTGTTTACGAATCTTGTTGATTGTGTACCAATAAAAGTGATGTAAACAAAGTTATTTGTCTTTTTATTAAAATAAAGAATGCCATCACAAAGTGAAAACCTTTCCGAAGAAGTTTTCTTCTAAAAATTAAATTTTATTCATCTGTTTCCATTCCCACATTAATATGTATACTCGTAACTAATAGTGACACAGCTGACAATCTACCCTAAAATTAAGGCTACAAAATTCGCACTGACTTTAAACGGGTTGAACACTTGAATATCATAAAAAAAATATTCCAATGATAATTCTCATTGTAAAAATTGTTACATTAAAGTATTTGTAACAAGGTGTGTGCACCCTCTTATACACACTTTACTTATGGTTTTGGTGTGTGGCACCTCTAGTGCTTGACCATTGACATTTGGGCATTGGTAATATTGCGTGCCCTGCAATATTTTGGAATGCAACAGTTTTTGATCCTGCACAGATTCAAATCAGCAGATTTGAAAAGACGCACCCCATTCTTTGTGGAACAGCCGAGAGCTTAGGGCGGTCGCCACGATCGTGATTGTGAACCTTGGACGTCATACTAGCCATCTTGGGAGCTGACTGGAAATCATCCTAGAGGGATGATTGGCATCGAGAATCATCCGCCTCTCCTGCTTCTGGAGGGTCCTTTTGGCTGAGAACCAATTCTCTGGAGTCCTGCCCTTGTCACGTTGTGAGATTCGTTTCACAAAAGAAGATTTCATCATGCGTCATTTCAATTTACCACGGTACCACCATGAACTATTTAAACCTAAGCAAACCCTTGCCAGACAGCCTTAGTTTCAGGAGGTTATTTTTTTAATTTGGTATATATTTTTGTATTTCTAATACCTTCTTTTCTTTGAAAATCATTAACCTGTTCCTTACATCTTCCATGCGAGCCATTCTTGTTCATAATAATCTACCTTGTACATTGTTGCCACGTCATTCATCCCCGGTAACAAATATATAGGAATACTCGTATTTAAGTATTTCAACTCGATCACTTTACATTAAGTATGCTAAATTTGTTGGTGCGTTCCGTTTTCGTTTTCGAAAAGCTGCTGCATCCGCGTTATTATTATATCTTTGCCATCTTTGGTACTATAAGAATATTTCAAAAATTATAAAAATATTGTAAAAAGTTCATTTGTAAATTACATGAAATTTTGTTACAGGATACAACCTCATTTAAATCTTACCATTTAGTTGAAAATTCACGCAATTTTCTTCACAAATAAATTCCCGGAATTTTACCCATCACTGATAGCATCTACTTACAAAACTTATGATTTCAGAGGAAATTTTGGTTTTGAGTTATTAAATAGGAGAAAATAAGAAACATGCTATTTTGGACGAGAGTGTTCATAGAACTACCTGAATTGTATATGACTACGTAGTTTTCCTGGGGTCAATAATTTATTGGGGCTGTTATAGGTAGATAGTATGGAGTGTGTAGGCAATGTAGGCATTATGATGGCTCTTTCCGCCACCGACAGCATATGCTGTTCTATCTCTTAGCCTGCAAGACTAACTTGTTATATTATTTTGCCAATGATTATGCCGGTTGGGAAAGCAAACTTGCTGTTGAACAGAATCAATTGGGATTTCGGCATATAGAATATTTTATAGAAGCTAATCTAGCATTGTTCGATGGGATACTTATAAGCAAGCTGGCAATTTTTGGTCACTATACCACCGAAAGAACATTG
Organism: Limnephilus lunatus; assembly: GCA_917563855.2. Lineage (NCBI taxonomy): Eukaryota > Metazoa > Arthropoda > Insecta > Trichoptera > Limnephilidae > Limnephilus > Limnephilus lunatus. The sequence goes on along the minus strand of OU830597.1, from coordinate 61,466,603 downwards.
ATATGTTGGAGCAAATCCAGAAGAAATTCCTCAGGTATGTCTACATGCAGACACGTAAAACCTATCCAAGATTCATGCACCATATTGACTTATTAAATTCTGTGAGTCAGGAAACTAGGCGGAAAGCAAATCTAACTATTATTTCTTTCCAAATTTGTAATAATTTTATCGATATCCCAATCTTTTGGGATGCTATGATTTTTATGTACCAGACCACTTCAGCCGGAGTCGATACCGTGACCTGTTCGGAGTGTTCTAGTACCGAACGGCAGAACTGACGTCGCGCCGAGGCAAAGCATAGCATGACGAAGGAAGGGTAATGCTGTTAGATGAACTTGGACACCGTTTGGATGTGGGTGACTGTTTTCTAAATGTCTTAAAACTATTTTTGAAGATTCACCTGCCTAAATGCTGATATGATAACTGCCTGAATGGGGTATTTCCACAAACGGGGGATTCTGTTGAAAATGTAAGGAATATTTAAAGATCATTTTTCTGATTTTAATCATCCTACTAAAATGTTTGTTTTTTATGTTTTCATTCAATATTATGGATTTTAAAAACGATATACAACTGACAATCAAAACGGCCCGTGGTTGGCAAATCGGATTGTGACGTCACAAGCGTCGCTCAGCTGGGCCAGCATAAATAAACACTGTCAGTGTGCGTCCACGCTCATGACGTCACACGATAGCCCCGTCCCAAATATCGTTTTAGCGGAAATTCAAAAATGGGAAACTTTGACTCGCTATAGAAAACTTATTCATCAACATAAAAATAAAATAAAAATGCTTTAACCATCGTAATTTATTGTCTAATTTTTTTAGGCAATAAAAAAACGTGGAAATACCCCATTGTACTGTAATTGGAATAATATTCTGTTAAACAATAATAAAATAAAAATTTGCGTCAAGAAGCTGCCTTTAAAAGGCAAGCATTATGAATGCTGATATGCCTACTTTAAAAGGCAAGCATTATGAATGCTGATATGCCTTATGATTTATGTAATAGGTACTATTTTACAAATGTATTTTAAAAATGCATAATATAAAAGCTTGTGATGTTTTTTAAACAATTAAAAAATTCAATTTATTAATTAAAGGGTTCCTAATATTCCACCTACCCATGTAAGTGCTTAGGTGCCTACTCCTGCATTGAAGATAGAGATTGTAACAATAAATTATTCTACTATATCTATGTAAGTAATGGAGGCATACCATAACTCGAGTAAATTAATTTTAAAAACTGAAACACGCTAGGAATAGGCATCTAGGTGATTTATTTGAAAGACAATTAGGTCATACCTACTAACTGAGTTATGTTCAACATATTACATTGAATCTGTAGTGTAATTAATGCATCGATTGAAATAATAATAATTAATGGGATTTCTGTAACACAATGTTGTTGGACATCAACCTGACCTTGGCCCGTATAAAGGAGTAGAATAATAATATAATGGATTCACTTTTAAAGTGAATAAACTCATCGGTATTTGTCAATAATACTAGTGTTTTAAGCTCGCTTTTATAACAATTTTAACAAAAAAGTTAATATGGACTGGGCTGAATCACCATCGGGGGTGTGGATTTCTAACCTGACTATGTTTTTATTTTTATATGAAAGATGTAGTTCATTAGAAGCTATTGGAATAACCCAAAAAAAAAAGTAAGCTTTGGTAAAGGGGAACATCCTGCGGTTTAGGGAAACCCTTTTTTATAAAAGATGATTTTCAGATTTGTTGAAATGACTAATTGTTGTTTATCGTTTCAGGGCGTTTTTTTTTCAATTATTGGTTTTCAAACACTATTGAGAAGATATAAGTTAATCTACTGAAGGAATTTGTAAAGTATTTTTTCGTTGGTTGAATCTTCAGAGATTAATAAAACAGTTTGTGTACCATGTTTACAGATATATTTAACTCCGCCCTGCAGTCCCTGAGGTAAATCATCTCCATTGTAGGCTATTTCATCTATGGGGATACTGTTTAGAGGGTATATCCTTGACAAAAGATGTTTACGATGAATTCGATGCAATTAAATAAGTTTTACTGTTATTATTATAAAACGGCTCTACTGGTCATAAGACATGCAGTTGACTGAAGTAACTAAATACCTTGGACACATAATCACCAGTAATCTGATGGACGATGATGACATCGATAGGCAAAGAAGAGCTCTCAGCGTAAAAGCAAACATGCTCAGCAGAAGATTCCGCCTTTGCAATACCGCTGTAAAAAGGACGCTCTTCATTTCCTTCTGCGCAACGCTGTATACGTGTGAACTCTGGGCAAACTACAAGAATAGTAGTATAGAAAGACTCCGGGTTCAGTGCAACAACGCCTTCCGCATAATGTTTGGTCTCCCCAGATATTGCAGCGCTTCCTGGAAGTTCACGGAGGGGGCGAGTTCCCGACTATGAAACCCTTATTAGATCCAGAGTGGCAGGAATGAGGGAAAGGATAACTGGAGAAAAATACTGGCTCCGAATGTGTTCACAGAATCCTAAAAGCTAATTATTATGATTTTCTTTTGTTATTACCTTTGTTTCATGTACAATCATATTCACCAGCTTTTTTTTAAATATTTTGTGTATGTATTATAACCCTTATGGAATGTGTGGGATTGCACTATTCTCCACACACATTTTATTATTATTATTATTACTAGTTGTTCATCAGGAAAACATATATTTATTTATTTGCTTCTCAATTGAGGTTTACACATCCTGCACATGCAACACAGCAGCAAGGCAACAAATCTAAATCCAACCAAAAACACTACAAATAAAACATAAAAAATTCGAACAATAACATGGAAAAAAAGAATCAGAAGCAAAACAATGCCAATTTTATAATGACAAATCTAAACATCACAAAATTAGCAAAACATTCCTAAACCAAAGTAAAGTAATAATCCAATTAACATAATTACAAATGAAATAACCAGAACTGTTGGGGTAGTTGTTCTTCAACATAAAACAAGTCTTGTTAAAAGGTAAAAAATCTTTTTTATTTCTTTTATTTTCAAATGCCTTTTAAAACGTATTTTTTTGGTTTGTCTGAGGATTGAATTTTCCTACATTTATTGCCTACATTAACGCTGTAATTTCATCGATATTGCTGAAAAATGCGCGATTGCTACCAAAATGTGGCATCAACAACGAGCCACTCTGCTGAATTTCAATTCAATCGGATATAATAAAAAGAGAATTATTTTAAAAATATGTAATGTGATTATTCAAGCCGCATGCTTTACATGCAATATTAAAAAAAAAAATACTCGTAAACTAGAATGTTAGAAGGTACAATGACCGTGAACATTAAAATTGTATATTATTATAAGCTCGTTTGTTTACAATAGCATTTAGAAACAAATTAACATTGATTTCAATGATAAAAACATTTATTATTCTTGGAAATGGGAATGGTACATCAAGTATTAGTACAATATAATTTTGTGGGGGCATTTTTAAAACCTCCGGTTAATATTTCAAGCGTACGTGTAATTTTGTAAAAATAAAATTAAAAGGAAAATCTAATTATTTTAATATTGAAAATCTCCAGTCACTTTCATGAACTTTTACAACAATTCTACGATATCCAAATGAATTTTATTACCTAATCAGAAAATTAAGTAAGGATAATATAGTTTTCGTTTTGATCTAGTGGGTTTTTTTAGGGTAATTTTTTTATAATTTAAAAAAAATGTTTATTATACTTAGTTTTTCATTATTTTTAAATACATACAATAATATATATGTGGGTCACACTTGCACAGAAATACAAATAAAGTAACTTAATTAAACTCTTTTTAATGTCTACCAATAAGTGTACCAACATACAAATATGATATATATTTTTTAAATTTAGTGTTATTTACAACGAATTTAAAAATCAATAATGATGCCCATTTTTCAGTTCCAAATGCCGCCTTCTACACGAATATAAGAGCGCTTGGCGCCTTTGCAGTCTGTATTTAGGTGTATTTACATTTCTATTTCAAATTTACGATGCATATCACGTTTCCTATTTGAAGCATGATATTTTTAGAAAAATTTCTCCTTACAAAGCGTTATTTAAAAAAAAAAAGTTCTTTGTCCGTCTTAAAATATAAAATGTACAAATTACATTAATTAAATTGCCTCCCCCTAAATTATTCCAAAATGTGAGTATGGGTACCGTAGCCAAGGGAACTATTTATTGTATAACCATAGGTCACCCCGCTACGTTTGGTGACTTAGCAGTATCAAACTTAGGGATCATGGGGTGAGGTTTGTCCAGGTCTAGGTGGCGGATGCTTTGAAGTGAAAAATAGGTGTTTTCATTTTATTTTTATATTTATGAAAATTTTTCATTTATTAATATGTACTGCCGTCAAAGAACTTCTAGCGAAAGACGGATGTGACGTCGCACCCGCCAACCTTAATAGGCATTCCCGGGTCCCGGTGACTGTTTGGTGTAGCGATCTAACGGCGTTACCTAACGGCGTAGGCGGAACCTACGTCATTAAACCACCAGCTAAAATCTGCACCTTTAAAGTATTTTAGGTTTTAATTCGCGTTAAAGTATTAAATTTTAATGAAAACATCAAATTAAAGATTTTTAGTGTTAAAACATCAAATTAATCGGGATAAGATTCAGAATAAAAACTAACATTTTTAAGTGTCCATTGTAATAATACCTACTGCACACTACTGTACACTCGGTAAGAAAGTAATGCCAACCTGATGACAGTGCTAGGTGCTGTTCTGAAAATATTCATTTTATTGCACTTAACTAAGTCGTGCCACCGAATGACTAAGGTCTGGTAAATTTGGATATTTCAATCGTGCATGTTGCTTTGCTAATCCGACGGTTGTTGGTAAATTGGTATGAGTATGTAATATCTTTCCTAAATTTTCAAAAACACTTGTTGAATTTTTAACAACATCTTTAGAATTGCATTAAAAAAACTAGAAGTTATAGACTATTCCGAACTTACTACTAAATACTGAAGTAGTATTAATAGTATCAATAATGGGTTTAATCTTGTCAGAATATTATTTTTTATCACATTGGTGTTTCTGGAGGCAGTGTTTCATGTAAATGTCTTATCTAATGAAACTTTAGGCAGTGTGGCATAAGCAAACCGAAAAGGACTAAAGTTTTATGGAGTAGTAAAGTTGGTACATGAATTGTTCTGAATGATTTAAATGGTTTTAAAGGACGCCAAATGCAATTGCAAAATTATAATATTTACAGCGCATTTTGCAGTGTCATCTTTCCCCTATTGAATTTAAAACTTAAACACTTCTTCTATTCTAAAAACCAAGTAGGATCAAATATTTTCTAAATTTTCATTCTTTTTCAATATTTTTCTCTATTTCTGTTACCTTCGTACCACTTTTGTAATTTTTAAAATTATATTATTTGTAACATTATTACATTTAAAATTATATTCTTTGTAACATTATTATTTGTAACATTATTACATTATTACATTATTAAATTTCAAAATTGAAAGTATGAAAGGGGGTGAGGTTTATAAATATTTAGGATATCCGCAATCAAATAGATTAGATCATACTAGTATTAAAAATGATATTAGGATTAAATTTAAAACTAGGATCAGAAAAATTTTGAAATGCAATCTATCTGCTAAAAATTTAGTAAAGGCGATAAATACTTGGGCAATACCTCTATTAACTTACTCATTTGGCATAATTAAATGGTCTAATACAGATTTAGATAGCTTAGAACGATTAATTAGAACTACATTAACTAAATTTCATTGCCATCATCCAAATTCAGCTATAGAACGTATTAATTTACCCAGAAATTTAGGAGGTAGAGGTATAGTCAAAATAACATCTTTAAAACATAATCAGGTAGAAATGCTAAGAAATTTTTTCCATAGGAAAGCTGATAGTTCAGAAATGCACAAAATAATATGCAAGGCAGATAGAAATATTTCACCATTAAATTTATACGACGAGAATGCCAGCATTCTTATAAATACCAACCAGGAATTATTAGATTCCTGGTCAAATAAAATTCTTCACGCAAAACACTTCAATTATCTCAACCAAACATATGTTGACAAATTTTCGTCAAACAAATGGTTGAGTATTGGAGAGTTGAGCGCAGAAATAGAAGGCTTTATGCTTGCCATACAAGATAGAGTCATTAATACTAAAAATTATAGGAAGCATATCATCAAAGATGCAAATCAAATTGATGATTTATGTAGAAAATGTTTGGCATTTCCGGAAACTATAGAACATATTATATCGGGATGTTCTGTATTAGCGCCGTCCGAGTATACATTTAGGCACAATCAAGTTTTAAAAATAATTCACCAAAGTTTGGTAATTAAACATAACTTGATTGACTGCCGTAATGTACCATATTATGAATATGAACCAAATTCATTTTTAGAAAATGAATTTTATAAAATTTATTATGATAAAACTATTCTGACAGACAGAACAATTAGTCATAATAGACCCGATATAGTTTTACATGACAAAATTAAGAAAATAACTTATATAATTGATGTCGCTATTCCAAATTCTTGTAATATTCAGAAAACTGTTTCTGAAAAAATAAGAAAATATACAGATTTAGGAAATGAAATTAAAAGAATTTGGCATTCTCAGACTATAAAAATATTACCATTTGTTATTTCGGCTACTGGCATTATACCTAGCTCTCTCATTCAAAATTTAGGCGTATTAGATTTGTCAAAAAATTTGTACATAAAAATGCAAAAGTCGGTCATTTTAAATACATGTAGGATTACGAAAGATTTTTTAAATATTTATATTGAGGGATCAGTAGGATTTATCGGACCAGTTAGGATTTCATCAGAGCCGAACCCTCTGATATGAAAATATCTGGAGTCGGTGAAATATTTTCCCATTATGTTTCTGGTGGATTGACGTATTGTTCTTGTATTGTTTTATTCTTATATAGTGCACTTACATTGCGTTAATTTACTAGATATTCATTTGTGGAAAAGTGTGTGGAAGGGTTTAGTCTTTCATTTGGGAAAGATTCAACCCGGACATAAAATCTGGAGCACCGTAAAATTTTGACATGTTGAGCCGCAGCGAACCTAGATCTCACGCCAAGTGGGTAGAACATAATATTCAAATAAAAAGTCTGGAATATGATTCAACATTTATTGATGAGCAAAACCTAATAATGAAAAGAATGGTAGAGCAAAAGATTCTACAGTCAGAGCGTGACAAATATTTATATTGATGAATCAGTAGGATTTATCGGTCTAGTTAGGAGTCGGTGAATTATTTTCCCATTTGGTCTGGTTGATTGACGTATTGTTCTGTATTTATTATACTTTTACTGTGCACTTACATAGCGTGGAAGATAAACATTTTTGGAAAAGTGTGTGGAAGGGTTTGGTCTTTCCTGTAAGGAAGATTTAACCCGGACATAAAATCTGAAGCAGCAATTTTTTTTTTTAAATATACTAAATATATGTTTATGTGTGTGCATGTGTGTATGTACATGTATGCATATGAATGTGTAGAATGGGCACATGTATGCATATACATGTGTATGTTTATATATCTACTTTGTTTATGTACCTACTTTTAAATTAATTTATTATTATGTATTATAACTTATAGTCACGCTAAGAATGTTTATATGAATGGTGTACTCACCAATGATTAGAATCATCGCTATAACTATATTGAAAATGTAAATTACTGTAATAATTACAACGTGATGTATTCTGTTAGCGAGCCAATAAAAAAAATATTTAAAAGAAAAAAGCGGTAAATACTAACATTTACTTTCATCATTTAAAAGTTATTAAACGACTTCACAAAGGAGGTGGTTATCAATTCGACGGTATTTTTTTATGTTTGTTACCTCAGAACTTTTGATTGGGTGAACCGATATTGATGATCCTTTTTTTATTAGAAAGCTGGTGCTTCACGTATGGTCCCATTTTAATTTGGTCCAGTTATGACAATGGGATCCATGAGAAAACCATATATGTCTTAAATTTGCAATAAGTATGTGCGCGACAAATGGACGAATAACTCAATATTACGCCAACAGATTTCGATGATTCTTTTTTTGAAGTAAAACTTCTTTTCGCACGCTCGTCACTAAAAATCAAAAAATAAACAAAAATTTTAACAAAACAAAAAACGACTTAATTTCTACTACTATTATTACTATATTAACTTCACACAGGAAACCCTAAGAAAATAATTTCCTTCAGGGACTATATCATCTTTATGGAAGTTGTGTGAAGTTTTTTTTTAGTCCAAGTCACCAACTACCAACAAGGTTAGTTATTAAGTCTTCCATTTTTCAACATATTTTCTCACTATTATTTTTATTTTTTTCCTGCAAACTTAACTATCTTTATACTTAAATTTTCACTATTCGTTCTCGTATATATAAGTATTCCATTATTATATTTTAAAAGCCCCGCGTGCGTGTACAATAATAAGAAGAGTAAAAACATGCAATCTTCTACAGGCACCTTTTTACTTAGAACAAGTCTTATCCAGGATAGGTTAAATCTCGATAAAATGTATGTTATACCATTTTGAGACTGTTTTTGAAGTCTGTAATGTCATACAGCTGGTGTTGATGATTTAGGCGGTGCGGTGCCCAGTGTGCCCACGCAACACAGAGGGGACTAAGTGGAGTAGTGAAGTTGGTATTTGAACAACACCGGGAAAGAAGATGGCATTTTGCTTTGTATCGAGCGCGCTCGTGAGACACGCTTCACGAGTGGCGACATGTAACGCCTTAATACCTACAAAAAAATCTTTAAAAAACGGAGAAGAAAAATGTTAATAAATCTTTGTACTTACGAAGTTAATGGAATACCATTTTCTGTTAGCGCAACTATTATTTTTTTTTGTTTTTAATAAATTCTTTATTAATAAATTACAATTTTTTGCATTTTTTAAATTAAGTCCCGTTAAACTGATTGATATCAGTTTGTCAACGTCATTATTTCTACTAACAAACAAATTTCCGCCACGGGATATGAAGTGACCATTTGAATAAGAAAAAAGGAAGGACGGCATTTTTTTCACTCATTCGACCGGTCAGTGGCTGAGTTGGCATCGCGTTTGAGTCCCACCCAAGCGCCCCGTGTTCGATTCCTCGGCTGGCTAATTCTTCCATTACGACATACGAAACATTTCCGCGTATTGTGGTTGTTGTTGGAGATTTTCAAATATTGTCAAGTTATTTGCAACCTGAGAATATTTGTCTTTTTTTTTAGAAAAAAAAATATTCCTACATATTTTTTTTAGTCGATGGTTGATTAAGAACACCTTTTTGAAAAGAGTGTACTTGGTCAAAGTCGGTTAGTAACAAAACTACTGTTTAATTACATAATTTTATATAAAATATGAGTTTTAAGTACCTAAACTCTGATAAAGTAAGCATTGTTTATAAAACATGTTGGCCTTTTGTACTATAAAGGAGGTTAAAACTGTTAATAATTTTAAAATATATTATTTTGTTGCCATTTAAAAACTATTATCACTTCAAATAGCGAAATAATTGTCACATGTGAAAGTAATATTCGAAAATATTGCAATTTCAACTATTTGCTAGTCTAAACCTTGAGTCAATATATTTTTTCATTAATTAAAATGGGAAAGCAATGAAACAAAAACAATTTTCCACGCTGCGTCAATTTTCAGCCAAACATTTAATATATATAGGTATATACAGAGATAGAGTGTTTCATTCTATGACATTCCACCACAAATTTTGGTACTTACTGGGCTTACTGAAATAAATATGAATGCTTTATTGTTTTAAATAATTTCTATCAATCAGTCATATTTATCGAATTCCGCGTAGCCTTACTCAAAAGTCGTAAATTATGATTATGACCGCATTTTCAAGGTTTGCTCCCACATTCAACGCAATAAAATTCCATATTACATGAGCAATGAAGTAAAATGATTACGATAAAATAAGCCACATTGTTTGTTCTCTAACACAAATGAAAAAATAAATTTCAAAGTGATAACGAAATAAATTATAAAATGATACTTGTGAGGCGTTTCAACCAAACGAACGTGAATCTCGCTTTCGTCAATGAAATGGAAAGTGTTACAGTGATAAAACGCTTTGACTATAATGTTAATATGCGAAGCAGTGGGAAGGAAGATACGATGGCGCATTAGTTGGAGTGAGAATGCGAAAAACGATTACTAAGAAACGTGAGATACCTAGACGAAATGAAAAAACAAGATCGACGCATCAACTCAATGTTACATTCATCAATTTGAACTAATTTCCAGAATAGGGCAGATGATTCTTTGTAAAGAACGGTTTTGTAGTTTTCTTGTGACCCACGTAACCAATTTTTTTTAATATGTGTTAAGTCAGAAGATGATTGCCGAAGTTTTCGATTTTTTTCGATTTTTTTAGAATTTAATCAACGAAATCAGATGTAAGAAGTCCGCTTCTTAACTTAAACTGTAAACTTTTTAATCATCCTGTTCTAGTGTTTTAAAGCTCATTTAGATCACGCTTTACCCCCTTTCTTCGTTTTATCAGAAAAAGAAGACAAACATTCCCGGATTAGGAATTACCTGATAGGTACCTAATACCAATTCATTTTAAACTTCAATTCCACCAACCAGGTAATTGATAACTTGCAGATATTTTTAATAGCACCGAACTTACAAAATTAATTTTCACGTAATTTTTGAAAATGTTTAATAATAGGCGTGGTCGAGGGGTAAGGCTCTTGACTCGCAATCCGAATCCCAGCCTGGGAAAATAAATTTTATTTATTATTTCACAGTTAATTAATTTAAAAAAATATATGTATGATATATTTGCGACAGTGTGGAAGATACTTTCAGTATCGCCCTGGTGTAAAACCACCATTCGAAATTGAATTTTTTCTTGAAATAGCTTTGGTGAGTAGATCTGAATAGCCAGGAATTGAAATTGAAATTGAAATAGAATTAGAAATTGAAATAAAATTGTCTTGAAATTGAAATAAAATTGAAATTGAAATAAAATTTAAATTGAAATTGAAATAAAATTTAAATTGAAATTAAATTGAAATTAGATTGAAATTGAAATTAAATTGAAATTAAAATTGAAATTGAAATTGAAATTGAAATTGAAATTGAAATTGAAATTGAAATTGAAATTGAAATTGAAATTGAAATTGAAATTGAAATTGATATTGGAATTGAAATTAATTGATATTGAAAATGAACTTCTATTATTGTGAGTGGAAAATATTTCCATGAGCTATGACGTAGGACTTAGGTTTGAACCCGCGACTTTCTGTACAACTCGGCTACAAAACTAACCAACCGGCCTTGAAAAGTACTTCATGCGAAGTATACGCTCTGATCCACACAAAAAGAAGTTTGTTGCACCTTCCCGATTTCTTTATGACGTGGTACTGAAACGTCTTGGAGACAACAACGTCCAGTCAAGCCAAAAACCCACAGGTTACAGAAATAATCCGGAATACAAATACCAACCCGCCTTGAGTAAGGAGCGTTGTTATAGGTTCTGTAAGAATTTCCCAATTCAAAAATTATTGGAAACTCAAACTCAAGGAAGCTTTAAGCCAGATTCAATATTACAAATTAATATACATTAGCTACCGGCGGCTTAGACATCAGCCCCACTCCCTTTAGTCCCTATGGGGCAGAAGGAAGGGGGGCTGGAAAGGAGATGGGGAAAAGGAAGGCTGGTTATTTAGATCTGGTCACCGGACATGACTAAAGTCATATCAAGCAACGTTTCGATTCTGAATGGTGGTCACCCACAAGGGCTATACTGGAAGTATCTACAATTCTGGACTAATAATAATGGTGTGGGAGAAAAATAATTGGCAGTGTACATTATTGCATACAAAAAATAAATACGCAGCATTTGCACACACTTGATATTCGTCACTTAAGAACGGGTTGTTTCTACGACACGTTCTTAAGATAAATAAGCCGGCTCTGCCTCCCTCTACAACGAAGGTCACTTCAAGACCCAGGTTCACTCCATCCTTCCCACAAAAAGACCCAACACACAACATCCAAGGGAAATTATTTTCCTCGGGGTCTCCTGTGCAGAGTCCCTCCTACAACGGCGACCGGACTACTCAGAATCGTGCAAAAAATTGGTCAAGTAGGTTAATGGGCTATTTAAAAAAAAAAACTTTTGATGACTTTTTTTTGGTGTTGAAATTGCATGATTCTGAGTTGTCTTGGAACCCCTACAACATGGGTCACTTCAAAACTCAATTGCACTCCACCCCTCCATACAACATCTTCAAAGATGATGTAGCCCTGAGTGAAATTATTTGCCTCAGGGCGTCCTTTGTAAAGTCAATATAAAATAAATATCTAGGCGACATAATCATCGTAATTTCCTGTATATCACTCTGGATAGTTTATATCTAAGATTTGGTCATTTATTTACTGGTATAAGCCCATAGTCGCTTACAATAATGCTTCTCGCCAACTAATCCGCATACCGAGATATTGCAGCGCTCCAGAAATGTTCCTGAAGGGACGAGTACCCACTTCGAGAGCAGACTACGCCTATTCGAAAATACAATCATCACTGACATGGTAGCCTGGATGAAGTCCCTTAAGATGGCCCTCTGGAGACGTGAGATGGTCAAATATCCCCGATAAACGGCTGCTAGCATACATTTGTTGTGTTTGATATTATTTCAGTCTCAATTTTCATATTTGTCAATGCTTATTGTTAGTTTTTTAATTTATGTGTAATGTTTATTTTGTAACTTGTTTTATGATTTTTGTTATTTCGAAATATGGAATGTATTGCACGCTACTCATGTTCGCTACTCCTACGTTCTGGAATAAACTATTAGATATAATTATTATTATTAGAAATTTGTTTCCGATGAGAAGGGCTATTAAAGATCATGGTAAATGAGAGATAGAAACATGTTACGTTACTGAGTCTAGTTTTTGCACTGTTAATTTGTGGTGGAATTCCATTGTAATAGAATTGAAATTAAAAAACTTTTTCACTTTGTTCCACTTATTTATTATTACCAGGACCGGTTTCATCCTAATACAGACATTTTCAGACTGCTGTTACGTTACCTTTAAATTTAATGCAATTTCACACGAGGTAAAGTATAAATTAATATTCAAATGCAAAAATTTCACATGGCGAAGCATCTCCATTATCAAGACTATCACAGCAGTGATAGACCATTGGGTTCACTGACTGTTTTTGTCATTTAGAGAGTGGGTATGTCACGTGTAAGAATATATATGAGGCGAAGGTGAGTTGAATCCGAAGCCGGAAGCGGCCATAGAATCTTTAAATAAAACGTGTCATTTTATAATAACATAATATCAGAGACGGGTCTATATGCGTATTAAGAAAGCTCTTAGTTTTGGACTTTTCATCTCAATTTTTCCCCGAAACTGTAGGAAGGTATCTGAAATAACGCACATATATGCTTGTTTAATGAAAATCTTCTAACAGTGCCTCTAGAAATGTATGCATCGTATTCGAATTAATTAAATAAGATTATTTTGTTTCATTTTTTCGACAATAGGTTTTTTGTTTAATCATTTGCTAAGTCCTCACGGTGCCCGTGCAACGCACCGAGCCAAATCAATAAATTGTGATTATAATCGTGGGTCCGGGCCTTTCCTTCAAAGGATTAGCCCTTTTGACGCCATTGTCCAGTTTCCTATAATGATAATATTACTATTTCCATTTGCAAACTCCAAATGCGTTAATAATACAAATTATTCCTTGAGCCAAGCAATTACTTGTGCATTTATATAAAAAAAAGCAATATAAGTACTATCGGTAATTTCATACTCTCTATATTTGTAATTCTAAAATAGCAGGATGAGGTTAATAAAATTGGCGGAATGTAATTAGGTGACTTTAGTTCAATACGTAGAGACGCCAGTTTCAGCGAGATTAAAGAATCTGGCTTCGGGTAACAGTTCTGACGGTTAATTTTTTAATTTTTTGTGTCTTACCTTAATGTTTTAATGTCTTTACCTCGTTAATGTTTTCATATTTTTCTACTGTAAAACACGATCTCGCTTATACACTAATGCTGCATGTACACACCGTACCTGTGAGCCGTTCCTTTCCTGAGCGCTTATGTATACGCAGCATTAAAGAATTTTTATGTTTCCTTAACATTCATAGTACCTAACTTAACAAAATCAAAAAATTCTTATAGATTTAGACTTTAGCTAAAACTTTCAAACATGATACATTATTGTCTGTGCCCAGGTATCTATTTATATTTACGAGGTAGGTGCTGATTCGATACATTACCTGGAGTTCGGAGCTACCATATTTAATAATTGATTGGCTATTCACTCATTGTTCAATGTGTCATCTTATACCGGACTATCACACATTTTCCTCAATCGTTTGGATTTTTTAAACTACGGGAAGCATATTCCGCTCGAACGTCTATTGATTGAACTTGTACATTAGGGTGGGCCGTCAAGGTGTGGGGGATTTTTTAAGTATTGTTTTCGCAGGGATTTAAAAAAAAGAGGAACGTGGGTGCCAAAAAATTTGAATTGTAGGTACCTAAATAAATCATCCTCTATTCCCATATTTTTTTGCCAAAAATCGACTAAGATTTTATGCGCCAATTGTAATAGTGGAAAATATTTTGTATTTTTTTTTAAATACATTGTCAATTTTTTTATGCATTTAACATCTATTGAAGGCGTTCTAACTAAACAATTTTAAGGATTCTAACTCTTATAAGAAGTAACTTATCCAAAAAGCAATACGCAGGGATACGCCAGTAGTCGATATATATGTTATATTAAAAATATATTTGCACTACCGTCAAAATCCAGAGAGGAAATATGATAATACATTTGTATGGATAAAACGCCGCCCGCATTCCCTTTTAACGAACTATGAAACATGAACATGAACATATATGTTCATGTCTAATGTCAACAAACAATCCAACTACCATGTCAATAACCATCTTGAGATTATTAGTCATTCGAAAAAGGCTTAGCCGTGGTGTTACGACCACCCTGGCGAACAAAGTTAGAATGTTTGCGTATTGTTTTGAGACAAAGTGGAGCGCGGGCGACAGTAAGACACTGAAGAGAACCTTGAGACAGTAGTGGTACCACGACCACTCTTTCCTGATAGCCTTAAGCGTGATTCGCGGTACAATATTAGGTACACAAAGCAGAACAAAGCTCAACTCGAACAGTACCACTAATTAAAAATAGTCCATTCTCTTTCCTGCACATGCAGTTGGAACAATAAAGTTAGTCTCAAATACCCGACATGGTACCATTACCAGCCACTGTTTTAGACTACGACGAAGTATTACTTTACGCAAGTGCTAAATGGTCTCGACTGGAAACTAATGACCAGAAAAGGAACACCCGGATTTGTATTATTTATTGCATTTGGTGTGTAGTAACTAATCTTTTTTACGTTTTCAATGTCGCAACTCGTAATCTAACGCACCATTCACTCATATTACATTCCACGTGTTCATTTTCGATTTGTTGAACATAAGTGTTAGATTTTTTTAATTACCCTGTAATAACAATGTACAAACCTAACAAGGATAGATAATTGAATACCGAGGTACAGGTTCCCCTAGCGAGATATTAGCAAATCAGAACAACATACACAAGTTCATACATATTTACACTAATTTCATCCACACATTCCACATGCCAACCTTGATTTACAAAGCATTTTTTTTACAATTGCTCCACATAACCCTAGCTTCGGGATGTTTTGTGGGGATATTTTGAATAAAAGGAAGGAGAGGAAGTTCTGGGAAGGAAAGGGTATGAGGGGTGGGTAGATCTGGGATCAGTGTGGCCAACACTGGCGGACGTATCAATCCATCCCCCATCTGCGGTGCAAGGCGACGAGTCGAGTGAGTCTGGCTGGAGAGACAAATCACCAAACCAAACAATCGCCAAAACCAAAATAGTCAATAACTTGGGTGATCTATGGCAAAGGTTTTGTTTATCCATTAGATGATTCGCGGGGCGTTGGTATCCATTCTCGCCTCCCAAATCGAACATTTTAAAAATACATTAATCCATGCTCATAAATTCTACTTCTTTTTTTGGTGGAAAAGAGTTGTTTAAGGTCAAAGTGGGACGCTTAAGTCATTCAGACAATCGACATCACTGGGATTCAGCACGGATAAACCTCCGGAAAACTTAAAAGAGGATGCCTTTATGCTGTGTTCTACAGTTTTTATTTGTCCACATTCACACAAGTCAGAGTCCTCCTCAGATGTCTCATATGTGCAGCATAAAAGCACAGAGACTGTGACTGCACCGGAAGCGGTTTAGTGAGATCTACACGTCATCCAAAGGAGAAATAACACTGGAAGTTTAGTAGATAGGTCCGCAGCGAGGCTATCAAATACGCACATTACGTACGTGTTGATACTGTTTATGATAAAACAAAATATAAAAAAGATGTCATGATTTTTATTGTTCATAATATCGCCAACCTTTCTGTGGGGGTTACCGGCGGAAAGCCGCATCCGTTCGCTATCATTTCCCCGTTCCGATGACGCTCGTAAATTTTCCGTCCGCTGCGCTGACCAGAAAAACCTTCGGAGTCCGCAATCCATCGTCTGACGGATCCGACACGAGCGCGCGGAACGACCCGTATCCGCGAAAGGCGGCTGCGGTGGCTACGAGCAAGAGCGGGAAACCGCCCGCAGTTCTGCGCTCTGCAGGCTCCAGTCTTCAGTACCCGCTCAGAGTCCGACGCGCGCCGACGCGACAAGTGACCGCCACAGCCTATTTTACGCAAAATCTCTAAATCTCGCCGAAAAGTGTCCGTCGGCCGATTGACGGTTACCTTCTGAGATCTGCCGAAAGACGAGGTTCTTTCAGTGATGTAATCAAACAAGTGTCTTTTCGTAACATTTAAACGGAGTAAGTCCAAAGACATGTTTTTATTTTACAAGCAAAGCTCCCAGTCATAATATGTCAAACGTTCATTTCTATGTGCAACTGCTAGTTGCTATTTGAGTGAATTTTATTTTTGACGTATGCGTAATATGTTTATTTCGGTTGAGTGTTTTGAAATAATATCAGAAAGTATATTACGTTCACACCTCCTGTAGGTACAGAAGTCACGAACTATGTTCGTTGCATAATTTCACCGAAGCAACACGAGTAAAGAAAATCAATCGTCCTAAATCTATTACATATTATTTTACTTTGACACAAGATTTTTTTGTATTATAAAGTTCATATATAATTTACCTAAGCGAAAAGAATCCGGTGAACTGTGCAGGCAGTGGATGTACCTGACCAAAAAACATGTTTACAAATTGACTTAAAGCAATTCTTTTAATGTTAAGAAAGTCGCTCTCACTCGTCGATTTCATTCATGCAAATGCCTCATAATGTCGGCGTGCAGAGAACGGGCTTTTGACGTATCATAATTAATTCTTTAAGGAATACAAATAAGGTAAAAAACGGTTACTTATTTATGCAGATTTCTTGCAATAGGTTATCAATTTAGCGAGATATTTCAAATGAATACTTGATTCAATTTATTGTTTTTCGCAATTGAAACTTTACTAGGTATTACATTTACTAGGGTTAAGAATGAAATAAACAGTTAAGATGCTTATATATAAGCTTATTATGCATTTACACCTACGAGTTTAGTATAGCTTTCCTTCAGTATTTGAAGGAATTCATTCAATGGGTGAATAGTATATAAACATCGCTGTGAAGTTGCAAAGGTTAAGTTTGCTAGAATGCGATGGCGGCATTTGGCGGCAATTCCTTCGCGACACAATTATATGCATTAAAGGTCTCCGCCAGGCGCAGTCTCATACCGGGTATACAATGCCGGGTACGAATGGGTTAATTATTTATATGACTCACTTGACACTATGTTGGTGGCCATTGACCAATGAACACAACTATCCCAGGTTTAATAGCTTTTTGAAATTATCATTAGATTATTATAATATTATTATGATTCACTGCAAATTACATTTACCACAACATACATTATTATGAATATAATCCACTACATGTATTTTAATCAAATGCCAAGAAAGAGCTGTTTTCTTCCCAAGAACACAAAATTAATTTTATTTAATTGACTTTGTATCTTTTTGAAGGAATGAAAGATTAAAATATCAGCGGAATAATATTTGTAAGAATGTTGATATTTACATGCAACTGATAACGAGCCCATTAAACATTAAATGCCAAATTCCTCTGCAAATTTCGGGCTCGCTGTGTTATTTCGTTCAAGAAGTCGCTTTTTGCATAGCTTTGCAAGAACTCAAATTGAAAATTCAAGGCTTAACATACTCCCGGTGATGTTTATTTAGAAAAAATACATTCATTACTTGAATTTAGAAACCCTTGTTGAATCTAAAAGTAGTATTGACTTATTTGGTGAACAGATCTGTAGAGTCAGGTACTTGCCAATCTCACTTCATAAAATATCCCAATGTATGTTGTCAAAGTCCCGCTGTATTACACGAAAAGGTTTTTTTTACATTAGTTCCACACGGGAGACCCTGAGGAAAATATTTTCATCTGGGCATATGTCATCTAATTGGATGCCCTGTGGAAGTTTTTTTTAAAAAGTCAGAAGAGTAGTTCTGGGAAGGAAATAGGCATAAGGGGTGAGTAGGAATCTGGGAATCAGTGTGTCTAAGAGTGACGGACGTATGAATCCATCCCTTCAATTGCAGTGCGAAGAGTCGAGGGATTCTGAGAGGAGTGGTCAAAAACCTCCTCAACCAAGCTCTCTTGATCCGGCCCAGGCACATCGGCCGCCAAATCCTTGACAAACCTCACCCATGAACCCGGACACCCCTGCCAAGTCACCAAACGCAGCGAATAACTTGGGGTGACCTATGACTGAGATATTGATTATCCAATACCTCAGTCAAAATGCAAGGTGTGAAAATAGAAAAAAATTAAAACAACACTATCGATGATAACAGAATTTTGACCTTTAGCGATAAAACCACGTTGAAAGTTCTTTGTTTTTCTTACCTGAATGATCCGAACCTTGTCTAGCAAGATTTATGATAGCATTGGGTGGCATGTAGTGATGTAGTGACCAAAGTGCTTGCCCACCAAAGTAGTCTAGTGGCTTGTAAGGAACCCGCGGAAGCACGTACCGCGCCTTGGGCCAAAATCAGTATGCTAAAATATGTTTTGTGCTGTCGATACAATGCTGAATACAGAAATGTCACCTCACAGAAGGCACAACACGCTGTCTCCACACCAGACATGGAAATCGTTCGAATCCAAGTAGCTTCTCATTCTTTTCGAATTTGATGAAGTTGAGTGTGTCCCCTTTTCACTCGAGTGTCATTCAACTGATATTTGTGTTTGATTTATTGGATCACTCCAAACTCGTTTTCCCGTGCATTTCCTTCTTTGAACATTTTAAACTCTTAACAGGTATTTTTTTAATTGCTTTGAAAAACGTTTGCGACCTGAGGGCGTAGACCTGAGGGCGTAGGCATAGTCAGTTCAATTTGAGAGAAATGTGATTTAATTTTATTTATCAATTCGATTTTTCCCCCAAAGCGTTCCTTTTGTTTTGATCAGTAATATAATTTTGGGTTTTGTTTTACTGCGTGCTATAATTATCAAGTGACATTTCTGCAAGAAAGCTACCTATTATTATTTGGTATATATTTAATAATAATAATGCATTGTTAATGTTTTTAATTTTATTAATGAGAAAATTTAAATACAGATGTCAATTGGCAAATTATACAAAATAAACTAGAGAACTCACCTCACCTGGGTTAGTAGGTACGGTGACCGGCCAACTCAGAATGAAACCAACTCAGCACCACCGCAGAAAGGTCATTAAGAGTGATGATAAAAAAAAAAAATTGGATAATAGGTTAAGTTACCGGCTATTTTAAAATTATTTTTTCATAGCTTTTAATGAACTTTCTGAGGTGGTTCTGAGTTGGTTTCATTCTGAGTTGGCATGAAACCAGTAGGTACATTCCAAAATAATTTCATAAAGTATAAGCTTGTATAAATTCAATAGAACATATTTTTAGTTAGATTTTAATAAGAAGATGATAAGAAGATAAAAAGTTCAAGAGTGGAAGATACTCTCAATATCTCCCTGGTTGGAAGACTACCATACAGAATTGAAACGTTGCTTGAAACGGCTTTTGGCCGTGTTTGGTGGCCAGATCTGAACAGCCAGGTACTTTCCCACCTTTCTCTTCCCCCCCTCCCCCCCCCCTCTTCCTACTACCTCTGGCCTCTAAACATTTACCAATTGGGGATGCCATGGTCTCACTGGTTCCAGACTGGAGCAGTTGGGACTATTGTGCGTTATTCACATTAAAAATAATAATTTAAAGATTTATATAAGAAGATGCTCCCAGTGACTGCTTTTATTAAAAATACGAAAATTTTAAAAATAAATTGTATTGCAGATTATTATAAACATTATGTTATTAGTTATTATTAACGAATTTAAACTAGAATAAATAGGATTTGAAGAAATTATTATAAACTAGCTGACCCGAAAAATTTGCAATGAAGCTATTATCGACGCCCGACTGCCCGTGTTTTGTTTTTGTCAGTATCAGAGATGGCGTTATTCCACTTACTTACGGGAATATCGTTTCATTTTCTTTATACGTGTGAGGGAGACTTATTATAATTAATGTATTTTTTCTATGTAGGGGTGCAGACATACGTTCACCATTTGTCTCATTTTCGACTGTTGACATTTAGTGTGTAAGAAAGCGGGGCAGCATTTTATGCTTAAGAGGCCGATATTCGAATTTCTACCGATTTCTTGCGAACCTCCCTTCAACATTTGAAGTTTTTAAGCTCATAAAAAAATATATGTTATTCTTGAAGATAATATCTAGACATGAGTCGTGCCCAAACGCAAATTATATAAAATTTCCTCGATAGAAAAAAATCGCAAAGTACGCTCCAAAAATTATTATAAACACGTTTGTTTCAGTTTTTTACAAGTTATATGTATGATAAAATTAACAGCGTTTCTTTACATGCTGTTTAAGACAATTATCGCGAAATTTTTGCTCTATTTTAAACGAGTCGTGTTTTATTAAAGATTTTTGCATCGATTTTATCGTTGTAAATGTTAGCGCGCTCTTCTAACATTCGTAATTTCATATCTCTCCGTGTTCTTCTTTTTGGGGCCGGGAACTGAGCCTTAAGAACGAAAGCAAAACAATCAGTGCTTTGACATTTGACGTTTTTGATTTTTTGGAATTCACCCACTATTCAATATTATACACTTTGCAATATTGCTGCAGCTCTTCAAAAAATAATAATTCGTTCCATACAAAATGTATGAGGAAAATAATTTTCTTCATAACTTTTTTAGTCATGAATTTTTCCGATATTTTAATAGCTGTTCTGCTATTCGGGGCGGAGACAAATCAAAAAAAAACAAATATCATAAAAATCGGTTCAGCCGTTCTTGAGTTATAAATGGTGTAACTAACCCGACTCTGTTTTTATAATATTAAGATTGAGTCCATCCAGAAATATTATCAACTGAAATCGTAATTTGTTAAAAACGTTGCATTTTAAAGAAATCAAAACCTTTTATTCGGTTTCTCAGAAGTTATAAGTTATAAATCACTAACTAATAACAAAATGAGACATTTAAACTAATATAAAACATTTACCATAGAATTTATCATAATGGTTGGAGACCTTCTGAAAAACAATTAGCAGAAATTATAACATGTCATGATAAAGGCCTTTCAGCAAATTGTGCGGATATGGCTGTGTTATATATGTCCCTGCGACAAAGCATTACAAAATCCATAAGCCAGTTCTTGTACACAATATAAAAATAATTACACTTCTCGGTATTTAGACACTATTGTGCCTTACAATAAACAAAAAATAATACGACAACCGAATTAATGGCCTGATAATTGTTGAATTGAGTTTTTAATCACGTTATAAGCCCGCCAGGTACGTTGTATATAGTGCAGGCCACCGATCTAATTTATTTACAAGGTAAAATCCGGAAATTCTTTCCAAGAGCAATAACAGACAATAGTTACACAAAGCACTCATTCAAATTGAATATTTTCACGGATTAATCAATTCATATGAACTCGCACAATAATTAATACTTTGATTGATTTAAATTGCGTTTGATCGGTTGTAATGTTGTTATAAATGTTTTAAGAGTACTCTTACAGCTCAATCAGCTCCTTGACCGTCACAGTTCGCGGATATATAAAATAATAATGAACTCCGTTTTTGTAGTGTTTAATATTGCGCACTCTTATCTACTACGATATTAATTAATAGTTTTTTTATTAATTAATATCAAATATCTAACTTTATTTGTTGTACATTTCTTTATTTTACTTTTTATCGTTTGACGGGAAGATCACATCTAAAATTATCTAAAATATTAGTTCAATAGCCTTTTTCTAAATTTATCTTTAATATGAGTTTTAAATAAATACTAGCTGACCCGGAAACTTCGTGCCGCCTCAGAAGAAGAGAGAATAATAATATTTTCAGGTTAATAAAATAAACATTGAGTATTTAATGAAAATTCTTAATGCAATGAAACTAAAATCGTCCACGGATGGAATTACGATAGGCATAATCAAAGATGTACTGCCAGCTATAGGAGACAGATTAGTTGCACTAATAAATGAATATCTGTTAGAGGGAATTTTTCCACAGTCATGGAAAACTTCCATAATAACGCCAGTGCCCAAAATAATAAATGCTAATAATTTTGAAGACTTCAGACCAATAAATGGATTACCTAAATATGAACAATTACTAGAATCGATAGTTAAAGAACAGATAAACAATTTTATTGAAAAAAATAACATTCTTGTAAAACAACAATCTGGAATTAGAAACAAATATTCCTGTGAAACAGCAATAAATTATGTGATAAATGAATGGAAAACAAGTATGGATCAGAAGAAAATCATCATAGCAGTATTCTTAGACTTTAGACGTGCTTTTGAAACGATAGACAGAGAAAGACTAATAATGAAATTGAAAGACATGGGAATTCATGGTAAAGAATTGCAGTGGTTTACTGATTACCTAAAAAACAGAAAACAAAGAACCAAATTTGGAGATGCTATCTCTGAAGAGCAACAAGTAAACCTTGGAGTTCTTCAAGGATCGGTCTTTTTATTATTTTATTATTGTGTATTTTATTTAGATATAAAATTTGACATCTTATATCTAATGTTTTCTTTTCTATGACTACTACAATATTATTTACTACCTACTGACTAAAATTTGGACTTTACAACATTAAGACATAATCCACGAAAAACTGCAAGACTTTTAGCCTCCTTAACACTTACAGGGAGTTCATTGAACATTTTAAAACCTTTATGATAAATATTATTTTGTGTTCCCGATAAATTTGTTTTAGGAAGCCTAAAATCGTTGCAGTTTCTCGTAGTATAACAATGAACTGTACTGTTGATTCTAACATTATTCGACATATAATCTGGTAACATTTTATTTTTTAACTTATAAATGAAAACTAGGGTATTGAAAACTAATCTTCGCCACACACTTAATATATTGAGTTGGCGTTGCATGGTTTTTATCCTGGTATATCTGCTACAGCACAATATAGACCTCATGCCTCTGTTCTGAATTATTTCCATTCTTTTAATTTGTGGTCTTGGGACCACTACTTTTTATTATATATATTAATGATATAGTGAAGTGCCTAAAGTACTGTTCCATCAAACTGTTTGCTGATGACACACTTTTATATATTATAGCAAATAATATTGAAGATGCATTGTCAAAAATACAAAATAAACTTCATGAAATATGTAAATGGTTAAGCATAAATAAACTCAAATTAAATGTCACTAAAAGTAAATTCATGGCATTAGGGAAAAAACAAAATGAACTTATTACCCTAAATATAGACAATCAAATTGGGAATCATAATCGATAATAAGTTAAAACTTAACTCTAACTTTGAAATGCTAACTAAAAAAATTGCCAAAAAGATTAATTTCTTAAGTAGAATAAAGGGAAAACTAGACATTAAAACTAGGAAATTGGTCCATAACAGTTATAACACAACTGTAGCATCCCATCTGAATTATTGCTCAAGTGTAATCTTTCTGAGCAATAAAACACAAATTAAAAGAATGGAAATAATTCAGAACAGAGGCATGAGGTCTATATTGTGCTGTAGCCGATATACCAGGATAAAAACTATGCAACGCCAACTGAATATATTAAGTGTGTGGCAAAGATTAGTTTTCAATACCCCAGTTTTTATTTATAAGTTAAAAAATAAAATGTTACCAGATTATATGTTGAATAATGTTAGAATCAACAGTTCAGTTCATTGTTATCCTACGAGAAACTGCAACGATTTTAGGCTTCCTAAAACAAATTTGTCGGGAACACAAAATAATATTTATCATAAAGGTTTTAAAATGTTCAATGAACTCCCTGTAAATGTTAAGGAGGCTAAAAGTCTTGCAGTTTTTGGTGGATTATGTCTTAATGTTGTAAAGTCCAAATTTTAGTCAGTAGGTAGTAAATAATATTGTAGTAGTCATAGAAAAGAAAACATTAGATATAAGATGTCAAATTTTATATCTAAATAAAAAACACAATAAGAAAAGAAAAAAAAAAAAAAAGAAGCAATAATTGTTGTGTTAACTTATTAGCTGAATTAAATTCACTTTTTTTATTAAGTTTTTATTTTTTATGATTTTCTTACTTTTGCACTTACTTACGGGAATTTCATTTCATTTTCTTTACACGTGTGAACACTTTATTATCATTATTGTATTTTTCCTTTGGAGGGGTGCAGACATATGTTCATGTTTTTTTTCTTCTTTGAAAATCTTTGATGTAATGTTTTTAGTCTCTGATTGAAAGCTACAAAATTCAAGATAGAAATAACTTAATGAAACGAAAAGTTCACCCTCGAAAGTGCTTACTTCTTCAGCATATAGACTTCTGCCTTATAATTGACATGTTTAGAAGACCAATGGGCGAAATGTATAAAATAAATGCCTGAGGAAACAACTTTCAAAGTTCGACCCGAAGCCTTGAATTCCCCCAGTTCAAATGTTGATTTTTCCAAAAATGTTACTTCTTGCAGATTTTTTGATTGATTCGTATAAAGACCAATAAAAGTTTAGTTAGCCCAATGCCAGGAATCCTATCAATGTTTTCATGACTTATATACACGAAAAAAAATTACGATGTAAATAAACTGTTTCGAGTTTATAAAAATTTTAATAAAAATAAAGATTCATATCGACATCAGTTTTTCGTTTAGATGCAATAGTAAGACTGACAGATTAATAAAAAATGCACGTTTTCGTAACTCCAGAGTCGAGAATATTAGTAATTTTTCGAATGTTACTCTTTAAAAAGGTAACATTCGAAAAATCAGGATTTAGCTTCACAAAATTCACGATCCATTTTTTGCAAAATTATTTTGAAAATAAATTTTGATGTCTTCAACACAAGTATACTTCAACCTACATGTCTTGTAGTTTGCTACCTTATTTTAACCCCCATATTATTAAGAAAACCCTTATTTATAATTATTTTAATAATTCACCGCGGGGATGCCAACCCACAAAAATTTATATGGAATATTTGTCAACCT
This sequence comes from Limnephilus lunatus, assembly GCA_917563855.2. Lineage (NCBI taxonomy): Eukaryota > Metazoa > Arthropoda > Insecta > Trichoptera > Limnephilidae > Limnephilus > Limnephilus lunatus. Next base: position 61,440,937 of record OU830597.1, on the reverse strand, counting down.
CACTTACAATACAATATAACCTCACAGCAATAACGACACGAGGGACAAGGGGTAACAAATGTCTATTTCACATGCAAATAGCGGCGAATATATTTGTTCTAAATAATGTCACCGTTGAATAATTTATCAACATGTGCACTCAATCGTCATTAAGCAGTAAACTCCTATTTTTAAATATTATGTGCCATTGAGTATTATAATATCTATTATTTTAATTATCTACAAACATTTTTGAATTGTCAATAATTTTCAACAGCTGTTTTCGCAAGCAGAATTTTCTAAATATTGTTTATTTTACTGGCCGCATTTTGATTATTTTTTGTCGTGCGTCCGTATATAAGTATTAGGATCCCAGTCAATCACGTTAACAAGCTTTGATACAACAATCCAAACAAAAGTTTGTTTCATTCGTTTTAGGGATGACTCCCCGCCAAAAGAGAAAGAAAAACAGACAAATTCATACTTTACAGAAACTGAAACTCAACATTTTGGGTGAAGACTTTTAGATTACAAGAAGACTTTCGAATTCGAAATGACGCTCAAGATATATAAAAATATTTAATCTAAGCATTAATTTATCTACATCTAAAGAAAATAAAAATCATCTAGAACGAAAAAGGTCACCAATCGACAATCGCCAGCATTCATTATTACACACGTTTCACACCACTTCAACAAGTATGAGAGCAAAATGCGAAATGCACACATGAGCCAAACTTTGTTCGCGAGGAGTTAGTATGCAAGGAATGTTTGAATTTTCTCGCCAGTAGAGGTACGGCCGTGAACATCACTATTTCCACTCGATTGCAAACGAAATTCGAATGGGACTGATTTGGAAGCGAATTCTAAATTGATTTATAAATAAATTGAAGGCTTTTAGCATTATTTTTCTGTTTGTGTATTTTTGTTCAGTAGTCTTCTGCATTTGAGCAATAAATTAAATGAATTATAATATGAAAATGATTTCTGTTAACACTTTTGTACCTTTTAGTAATATGCGTACGCTTTATAGTAAAAAATGTATGGTTAGGAAGACATTTTGTTAATTTAAAAAAATGTGGCAAGTCTCCATGGTAAGGTATAATTTGAATCTACACGATTGTAATTCCAGTAAATCGATTCCTTGATTAATATCGGCACATATTTTTAAAGCTTTTAATAATAATTTGGCACTTAACCGTGTGTAATTATTTTTTCACCGCGTACCAACATTTTTAAACAAAAGACAATTTGAGTTCCACCTTGTTTGTTCATTTTAAGAAGACTTTGTGAACATGCAATCTCCTCAACACATCAATTTTGCATGTATTGATTGTTCCTCTTACGTATATTTCTGGGTAAATAATTCAATAAGTCTGTGAAAATGGCCAATTGGCTCTATTCAGTGTAGAGTGTACGTGTTTGTTTAAATCACCACTTTCCACGTTTCGCAATGTAAAACAGCTCGGAACTACCTCCCGACGCCACACTGCAAGTGAATAGCAAATAACATCGTGTATTGGTTTCCCGTGGCTGGCCAGAAGGTTTCATGTTGAATTCATACAAAACTTAAAGTACCTGTCACGGACCTCGAGATTCTGCTGTCGCCGTCTGCCATTGTACGACTGTGCGTCCTCCTGCTTTGTTTCTGGCTTATTCCAGATCGTTTTTACTGATATTTTGTCACGCAGGAACTTTATAAATTAGTTTTATTGCAATATCTACTTTTACACATCTATTTATGGCACTAGGAATATTACACAAAGGATAAACTGATGAAAGTGAGTTGTCGGCGTGTCCATGGGCTCGAAGAAAGCTCAATTTGCCTTACTTCTGCGGAAATTGATAAAAATATTTTCAACTATCGAAATTCCTTTTTGAGTTGATAGACGATTTTATTGATCTTTCTGGGGTCCGGGAGTCTAAAAGTCGAATGTTATTTCAGATTCAATCAAATAAATCAGTTTTCTTTGAAACAGTATAAATCACTTATCTATATATTAGCTTTACAGTGCTTTCTACTAGTAAAACATTATTTTTACTTGAAATCGTAGCCCGATTTGTTCATTGCAAGGTAATTTTTTTTTTAATCAATTGGATAACTATTACATGGTTCATTAGTAGGTACATCCCTATCAATAGGTCGTAAAATTTCCACAGAAAATTCGAAAACAACATACCTTTCCACGTAGAAATAATTTCCCCTTAGAAATAAAGAAATCACTCACATAGGTAAGTGTTTTGGGAGTTTTACAATAGATAATTAAATGATCGAAAGATTTTTCAATATTCAGTTGCAAAATACAAACATAACCTCTATTGCCACCTACGGTGCCTACCAACTTTAGCTCAGAACTTGTAATTGAGAACAAGTTTAGTGACATACAAAATACTAAATATTACGTATTATAACTCATAACCAATGACTAATTCCTAAAACGAAACTGAATCATTTCGATCTCTTCTTTAGGTAGATTCCCTAGCAATTAAAGTAAAGTATAGTCAGTATGTAATTACTTTTTATGTTTCCAATTATTGTTAAAAATGTTACTATACCCATAAAAATCCTGTTTTGAAAATTGAACACCACTCCATGGTCCGATTGTTCGTAACCAGTGGGAGTAGTAGGTAGTTCAGATCTTGTTACTGATTAGTTTTTGAGTTAGTTGGTTAGTTGTGAGTTCAGTTCTTTGACTGCTTGCTTAGGTCCTTCATCACAAAGCAAGCAACATTGGAGGTTGCTCAACCACTTCCCCACGGTGTGCTAAAGAAACAGATGGTTTCCTCCTTCACCGTACACTCAGGACTCTAATTTTTTTTTATAAAGAAGCTACTTTTTATTTAAAATGATTCTAGACCTCCAATGTCCGGGCATACATTGTTAGCAGGCAGTATGCGAGTGCGTACATGTTGTTAGTTATTTATTTCACAGTATCGCGTCTCATCTCCGCCACTAGATGTAGCTGAAATAAAAGTTTATTATTATGTAGGAAGAAAAGTTAATAGAATAAAGAAAAAAAATCATATTAGATGAGATTGTTTGACTTAACCAAAGCAGCTGAGCTGCAGTCGTCCGGCGGTCCCGCCGAGAATAAGCGGAGCCTTCAGTCCAGTTGCAAGCGATACTCGGTGTCCGCGCCCCTAAGCCGACTTCCCGGTAGGCCCTCAAAGAAAGTGTTTTTTTTTTTTTTTTTTTACAGTTAATACCGCACAAGAATCTCAACTGCTCCCGTCTGGAGCCAGTGAGACTATGGCATCCCCAATTGGGGTATGTTGTGAGGCTGAAAGGTAGTGGGGAGGGGAAGAGGAAGGTTGGGAAGTACCTGGCTATTCAGATCTGGTCACCAAACACGGCTAAAGCCATTTTCAAGCAACGTTTCAATTCTGAATGGTGGTCTTACACCAGGGCGATACTGATAGTATCTTCCACTCTGGAACGTGCCGCAAATTGTTGGGATTAAGGGGGAAATACCTGAAGACACTAAGGATAAAAGTGAGCATCGGGTTACCGGAGGCAGGGCGGAAGGGCACTGGTCTGCTACGGTTGGTCTTCAGGCCCGCTCATGGCGACGGGGGAGGCGCGGGCGGGTTATACAGCGGCTACCTTGGGAGTCATCTCCTCGGTTGTTGCACGGACATAGGTCTAGTCAATAGGACAATACGAAAATGAGATGGTAGTTCAGTTACTGTAGAGAGTTGTTCAGTTACTGTGCAACAGCTTACTGCAGAGAGTGTAGCCGATACTGAGAGTAAAACTAACCGTCTTGTCATTCTCAGCACGGATAGACAGAGAGAATGGACCGCCACGTAAATCCATCTTATTAACACTATTTGCTACATTCAAATTCTTACCTTTTGCGGAACCGACTCTTGACGTGACTCACATGATCCACTTTAGTATTTGATTAGCTTTATCGTTCCATGTCTTCTTCAGACTTCCCCGACTTCATTTTCCATTCAATTTCTGGTCGTATCATCAACATTTAATTAAATTAAATTATTATCTCTAAGGTACGAAAAAACTGAATCCATTAATCAGTCTTTATTTTCATTTCACCGGTGACCTTTGAATCCACAGTTCACACTCTTACCATTTTTTACCAAGCCCACCATGCATACCTACATTCTTGTTAATTTTTACGGGTAAGCACGAACAATTAACATGCCAATATAAAATACATGATACTAGTAATTCTATCTCGTAATTATTTCGATATTTCTCTTATTTATCAAATCAAAACCAATTTTTTTTCTCTGAAATCATATGGCTTCCATGTAGGTATTTACATAAACAACTATCTACTTATTTATGGACCATAAATATTGTACATACCATTTTTTTAAAGTAAGGAATTATGAAATTTGTCTAAATAAATGTCACCATCTCAATGTCAATAACATTATTTTTTCAAACTTTCTTCAGGCCATACCATAATAATGATTATTCCGATTTGACAGCTCGTAGTAGAAATGATGATCATGCGAACTCTTGCGACTGCTGGTCCTGTACAAATCGCAAGGGCACCCTTCTGTTGATTTTGGCAGCCACCTTTGGTCTGGAGCCACAAAATAACAAAAAAACCTTAACTGAGCAGAAATGGGAGGTCCGTTTGATTGATTCTCCTATATTAACAAGCGGATTGCAATCCTTAGAACAGGCTATGCTGTCCTTGTTCTGGTGGTATTACAAAGGAAGATGCTCCGAAGAGCTAGCGTCATTGATCCCTTCAGCGCCGGTGCTTAGTCGGGAAACACGCCAAACGCGCGCCCGACATATGTTCACGGTTGACATTTATCACATCAGAACAAGTCGCTTCTACGACTCATTCTTGAGTTCAACAGTTTCTTCGAGGCGCTTGTTAACTCCTTCCTCTCCTCAAAAAAACCTTCCACACAGCATCTTATATATATAGACCCTGAGGGAAATTATTTTCTTCGAACCTCCTGTGTGGAGTTAATATAAAAATAAAAATAAAAAATAAAGTGCCATTGGTCCTGTTCTCTAAAAGTTTCAAACCAAATTATTCAAATAATACTCGTAATATGTTAGAACACGATACTTACAAAATTGATTTTTTGTGCCTCTAATGAGGTCAGCATCCAAATGGTGTGAAAACTCTAATGTCATCATGCTATCTTATGCCAAAAAGAAAGTTAGCTTATGCTTTGATGGATGTTCGTATTGGGATTCACGACTTGGTTTGGAAAACTGTATAAAATCAAGAATAATAAAAATATTGGTGTAAATGTATTAATGATTTGGTGATTCCATTTAATATACAGTCGAAGGTTTAGGGAAAATAAGGTATACTTACACAAGACACAACTAATGTAGGTTTCACACCATCTCTTTTTTCAGCCCAATTCCCGTGCAGAGACCAAAGACAAAAAAATTCGCTTTATGCGATGGCTATTTTCATCTCTAGTTGGCATCACAACAAAAACCATAGTTCATATGTTGTTTGCATTGATGCCAATTGAAATCGTAGATATGGAAATAGAGATGAAAATAGCGACCGCGTAAAGCGCATAATTTTGTCTTTGGTCTCTATACGGGAATCGGGCTGAAAAAAGGATTGTGTGAAACCTACATAAGTGTCCCCGGAAAGGTATACAAAGCGGATGTACCGCCAATTAACAAAAGTGTAAAACATATTTTCATTCAACTGAAATTAAAAATACAAAAAAATAGATACTCTAAATAAATTTGTTTGATAAACATGCCAACTTTTTAATAAAGGTATTTTTGAAATAGATTTAAGATTTTAAATTGGTAAATAATGGTCAAAAAATTATAATTTTTTAATAATCTGTCGGGTCACCCAATTTGGTGATGCCATTGTCCCAATATTTCTGGACAGTGTGCGGAAATCATATAAACATAAAAAAAAATTTTTTGCTTTGTAGTTTATAAAAATTAACCCGGAGCACTTTACAATGAATTCAGATAAAATCGGCGAATCTAATAGCGCGTATCATGGAAAAGGAACGAACTAACCGCAAACGACGCGAACCGCCGTTGTTGGCTTGTGTCTGTAATCCACTAGAACTGTAGATTACTGCTAGAAACAAGACAGTCACCAAAAAATATTGACAGGATATAAAAATGGCAGCCACACTAACTTTTTGGTGGTGATTGAGATTATGAAAGCATTCTAGTTTTGATGTTTCGAGAATTAAATAATGGATGTGGCGATGCGAAACTTGTGATTTCAGCAGCGAATGTACGGAATGTGTACGTGTAGTGACAAGTTCTTTGCTACGTGAGTGCACATCTTTTGGAAGTCGTCTCCAATCCTGCCGATCTCCCTGTTTCCTTAAGTCCATATTAAAAATATCCCATTCTCAACATAACTCATTACACTTATATCAGCCTAGCATTCTTTGAGAATCTCTACATTTCCAACGCGATAATACGTAGTTTTATCACACATCCCCTCGGGGATCTTATTCTACAGCATTCAGTCTACTTTCATCCTTCCTTTGCCAGTTCCATTGGTTTCGTTCTTCATGGTTCATTGGATTCTTTGGACAACTACTTTTTTTAAGCGCTAATAGCATCCAGACCTTCATTAATAGAATTTCCCGGATTTACCCTTCTTTCAATATCTGTATCAGCCCTTCCATCTCTCGTAAAAATGTTTCACAGATAAACTCATTCACCTGTTCCATATTGTTCATCATTCACAACTATATTGCAGCCTATTTTTGTGCTATCTGTCTTTCAAACACTATTTTTTCTTCGACAAATGCACATTACAAAATTTCATCATTCATCAGCTTCTTCCCGTCTTGGATTGGGAAACCATCCCATCAACAAGACGCCTCCCGGCATCCCTGTTCTGTCCTACTTTAACGACCTACATGCTAGATACTTAGAATTGCAGGCACTGCCTCTGAACTTGCTTAACCCAACTTTCTCCGGGACGACCAACTGGACGTCTACCCACTAGAACTGCCTCCAATATTTTGTACAGAAGTCGAACTGCTGACACTCTGAGTAGGCTCATGTCTAAGCCACCTCATATGCGACTATTCTATGAGGTAGCAAGGATTTGATGTCAAACACATCTCGGATCGCTGAACGTCATTTTGTGACTCAAAATAAACAGGAAATCGTCCCAAAGTGTACAGCAATACTGAAGTATACTCTGTAATTAATTAGTAGTGTGCCAAGTACGTCCTCCTGATGATAAATGAATATTGGCGGTATAATGCTCAGCGGAATGAGCCGAAAGGTTAATTTTGAAAGAGCGATGCGCGCCGCACTTTGAATGCTGGTGCTTGTGCAATGACAGTTTATAGTGTGACGCGTCGCGGTACGGGACCTTGTGTTTTCCATGGCATTTTCAAATCATGACATTCTACAAGGTACACACAAACCAAATTAACACTTGCTGGAGCTCTAGCACGGTGAAATCAATAATTTTACAATATCGGATTGACAGGTTTAATTTCATATGATTTTATATCGATGTCCCTAGCATGGTTTCACCATTGACATCCGAACCGATATTGACAGGGAATAAATAAGAAATCGATATACGCTGGCAACAATGAAAGTATTTTCTACGAATTGACATTACGAAATGTCAAACGCCAATTTTTTATGTAAAAATATGTTGAATTAAAATACTAACCTAAATATGCATTGGCATTTCGCATTTACTTGTTGACACTAAACGGGAGTTGATTAGTTAATAAGGTCTTTGTTCATAGTTCAACCATTTCTCAAAGATCGAATGGAATTAATTGATTTAAGTCTATATACCGCGTACACGACTTCTTTCATTTCTAAGAGCTTCGATAGTTCAATGCGTTTATTAAATAAGCTAATAATTTTGAATAACGAACGACATAAATAATAAAATATAGAAAATGAAACAAGGTCTTTGCTTAAATCTACTTTATTTTAAATATTCGTCGACCGGTTTCGGATAACAACGGTATAAACTCAACCTTCTTCATAGTTAACAGAAACTTATCTGATACTATGAAGTTCTGAATATCTGTTAACATTCATAGACCGTGCTCGCTAATATTGGTAACTGACCATAGATGACGAATTTGGTCAATATCGTATTGTATTAGGATTTTATCGATCAACCATGCTAGATATCCTGGTATGTCACATATTCGACAAAATTATATTTATGTAAAATATTTAAGTAAATTCGTAAAAAAAATCATTTTGTTATTAACCTTAGTACGAGTATGTACTTTAAATTGATTACTCACATAATTATTCAATTAAAATAGGTACTACACTATTCTTGCAATTCTTGTGAAGAGAAGCGGAAAAGATAAAAATAAATAACTCTATTTTCGTTGATTAATGAATTATCTGTTTTTTTTCTACCAGTATCGTAATCACATATATATTTGTCGAAAACTTCGTAAATGCATGTAAATGCCAGATTTTGATCAGCACATAAAAAAACGCTAAAATTAACCATTACGTCTAACATAATATATGAATTATGCTTCAAGTAGATCGACTGCTAGATAAGTGAGAGCAAACTTACTTAGAGACCCAAAGGTCGAGGTCGATACAATCCAGAATCAAATTCCTCACCACAAGTCAGTTAAGTACGCTGTGTTTTTAATAATCTAGATGTTTTGCAATTTTTAAATGCAAACTCTTTATAAACAGCCTGTGCACCTACTCGTGTTAAATTGGAAGGCCGGACTGGCTGTGAAAAATACGCCCAATAAACGAGTTAAAATAGGCATTCGTACAACAAGCTATCACCATCTCTTTGCTTTTACTCGGATAGCATCAAAGTGTGAACAACGTTTTGGCAAATTCTCTCTACTGGTTCGCTGGACTTTCTATTTAGATCTCATGTGGACCACTTAATACGAGGCTGCACTGTATTTGTATAGCTCATTCATTTTTTTGGCGGCTCCTCGCTTCTGAAGTACCTTGTCTTGTGTTGAATAGGTCAGGAAACCTTTTTTCTACTTACTCCAGGTACTATTATCATATGGTAAGAGTTGTTGTTTAAGACAAACGAGTGTACTTGATTTTTGGAGTGTTTATTTTAGAGCTAAATATTGACTAAACGCAAATAGATTCCAAATAAAATGTGATAAGTATAAATTATTTTGCACTTCAAAGCATTTTTTATGATAATAATAATATTTGGCATTTATATCAAAAAGTGGTCGATAACAATATATATTCTACTTACAGTATTTAATAAAAGCATTAATAATATTTGTAGACGATCAAATTTTCAATTTTCCAAGGATCCCCTTTTCCCCATCAAAATTTAACCCTTCCATCTATTAATCAAGAGACAGAGGGATCCGCAGCCACCTAACTTCCCTTCCTTCTCGTACATGGTTGAAAAGATAAAATCATCCTTCCCCCAATTTCAAAATTAGAAATTATGTTCTCTCGGTCTAATACGCTAATTCATTTTGTTTTAATAGTAATTAAAAACATAACGTAAAGTTAAACTCTAAAAAAAAATTGATACGCCATGACTTAATAGATAAATAACTTGATCCATCCTTTCGCGAAATTCGAAAATGTTCTCTTTTGTTGAGTAAAAAACGTTTTGATTTATCATCTGAACTTTGGATGTTCTGTTCTGAACGCTGATATCGTGTGTGTGTTTTTTTAATCTTGGCATTTGATGCGAAGATTCGTGGAAAGATTTATGAACTATGTTGCAATGCGTGACAAAATATTAGCTTTATGATGGTTCGATATCCAAATGATATTTTAAACTAGATTAATAGCTACCTACTGCAACCTACTAAAATATGTGAATACAAAATGATTTTTTTGATTTTATGGTTATTTCGTATTGACATTGGTTAACCTTATGACACTTTTACCTCAGAGCAAAAATGGAAAAGCTATTTTGAAAGGCGTAAATACCTTTGGCACCAGTGAATATTCGAGAGGTATTCCAAATGTCTAATGTTATCCGCCTAAAAATGTTAAATGGATTGCCTGGAGTAACTCACCGGCTTTCGTATTTTCTCACTTCTTCAATATGTGAATTTTCAAAACCCATGTTCACTCCTTCCTCTTCTTAAAAATACCCTACGCAGAATTTCTGTAAATTTGCCCGGGGAATGACTCAAGGACTCCTGTTTGTACCTAACTTAAATAGAAAAGTATTAATATTCGACCTTTGATTTCGTAACGTTTTAAATCGGATAAAGTTAAAACACACGTTCCTTCACAATCATTACCGAAGAGACGTTTTTAAGTTTGGAGACTTTGAATGACGTTAGAAAAATTCTGGACAATAATCCAGCTGCCAAACTTGAATACCAAAATAGCGATAGTTCCGTAAGTGTTCGTAAATCGTCATACTAATAGCACTCGTCGACTACAACTGGAAAGCAATAATTTATCACAGCAGCATTCCTAATATGACTCATTCACGTCCTGAATCCACACGAATCCTAATTATCGAGAAAAAATATGCAACAAAACATCAAAGCATTTTTTTTTACCTATAAAAACTCTGGCATTGATGATTACGCGTGATTGAGACCACAAATTACCGATAAAAATTCTCAAAACATTTTGGCTGAATGCTGGATTACGTGATCTGTGTGTTCTGCCCTAAAGTGTCGTTGATTTTATTTGTGGTCAAAACGACCGCATAACTCTTTCGGTAGAATTTAACACGGACCTTTGTTATTATTTTAACAATATTGTATAAGGCGGTAACAGATTAACAAATAGACGTTGACCTTCACAGCGCCAATATCACAACTAGATTATGCCGTGCAAAATCGCTGGTATTTATCCCTCTCGAATCGGCTGTTATCTCACTCAGAAACCAGAATATCCGCCTGCGGACTGCTGACGTGGTTGGAGAAAGGGCTCGACATTGTGTCGCCCTTAAAAATTCCCGTAAGTTCTGGATAATAATGAATGACTGCACTTCGTATAAATGTTTTCATTATCTGATGTGAATGAGTTGTACTACAAATATCATATCTCGAGAAGCCTCACTGAGAGTCCAAAACAGGCATTTCGAAATCCGGCTTCTGTGTCCGCACAATCAGCACTTTGCGTGCCACAGGCGACAGTTTCCTTGTGATGATTAATTATGTATCTGATTATTAACTTCTACATCCTGCAGCGCGGTTCCTTGAAGTGGCCCGAATCGTTGTTGATTTGGGGACAGTTCGTGGTTTGTTTGGCGCCAATTATTGATGTTTTTTCGGCGACAATTCGTGGTCGGTTCGGTGGAAGTCTATCTTCTGTACGCGGTCCCCGACCTATTGGTACGCTTTGCATATTCATGATTATGACGCTATTTCGATATCGGATGAATAAATAAATAACGCTGACAAAGTATTGAAGTTTTGGGGAATGCAGAAGAATCCGCAAACGTAAATTTTTATGTAAAAATGTGTCCGGCACACATTCCTCCAATAATTTATTAAGGAATGCGATTCCCATTTGTTTGAAAATGTTACAAAACCTCTTTTTATCGGTTGGATTACATAAGATAGTATTCGAATTCATGATAGTATATGAAACAACATTAAACTCGTTATGTTTTGAGCTGTTATATCAAATACCCAAACGGACAGATAGACTAATAATATAATTAGTACTGAAAATGGACACACATGCCGGATATGTTTCGGTGGTCGTTTTCTCCAACAATGCCGGTAGAGGTCCATACTTCCTTATATATTATTATGTATACAAACACACACAACTAGTTGGGCAAGGTAACCAATTCTATTTAATTGTTTATTTTTTATTCGATTAGACACAAAGATAAGATCAGAAGGTTTTGCTCCAGTAAATTAAAACGTTTGCCGCGTGCCATATTAAATGTTAATAGGACAGCAAAAAATAACTAACTATTTTAGTTTAGCACTATGAGTCGGTATTTCAGTTTCTTTTATGCTCAGCTTGTGAGGTTTTTTTTCTTTATTAGGAAGTATTAATTGTTTTTTTTAAATATTTTTTACATATTCCGCAGATTTACAGTATACAATTTTGGGCATTAATCTATTCTTTCCTTAATGTTAGCTGGTGCTTGAGATTTGGGAAAGGAGTGCTGTAAAAAACTGCACTTATAGCGATACAAAATATTTAAAAATAGTTAAATTGAAAAATTTTGAATAAAGTTTAAATATGTGAAAAGAATTTTTAAACTATAAAAGTTAGCAAATATAACGAATGTACCGGCCCTACATGAAATGAATTATTTATTAATTAGCATTTTAAATTATTTACCATTGTTTTGCAAACATTTTTTTAGAAGTGCCTTATGCGCCAGTGATCTCGTGTACAAAACAGTGAATTAAAATTATCGCGTATTAGACAAACAAAAGTCTACTTGAGCAATATTTGCTCGCGTTTGGCCTTTACATTTGACGGTACGGTAGGTAATCAGAAATATTTTTAATCTCGGGAGAAGTTATTGAAATGTAGCAGAATAAAAAGCATTTCGAATGCTTCGTTTGCCCTTGGGTATTACGAGTATCATGTATGTTTACGTCACATTACCACGAATCCCGTAGTATTTGTGATCAAATAGTAAATGTTCGTGTAATACTTGTCTTTGGCATGGGAAACACGATTCTAGAGACGTGTGTGTGTGTGTAACCGCGTGCGTGACGTGGTGACGTGGCGTGGCGTGTTGTGGATGTCACAGCTGATGTAACTTCTCTTTGCCGCCTTCGCCAACTACTCCCACCTTCTTTCGCACTTCCCATCACACATCCTCTCTCTTCTTCTCTCCTATCTCCGCTCTCCACAACACTTGCTGACTAATAGCTGAGCTGACTCAAACACTCACACTAAACGTTTATTTCTTATAGATCCTGCAACATATAGATAATCTGCAGTCAAAAGAATCGTAATAGGGTTACTATAATGTAAATAATTAGACCCAACTCAAAGCTGTGACAAGTATGAAAATAATACCCAGTGCCTAAAGATGAATAATGACAGCGAGTGTACATAGTGTTTAAGTGCCAGGACACGCGCTCCATATAACAAATTGTGTTCGCAAAATGATAAAGTGCAAATCGTGACCGATGCTCGAGCGCGCCGTGTTGTGTTTGTGGGCGGCGCTGGTGCTTGGTGGTGTCGGCATGGCGCTGGCCAACTACAGTCTGCCCCTGGGCGCCGCGCCCTACCTGCAGCCGCAGCCCTTCCAGCCCTACCCGCAGCCGCCCCTGGCGCAGCCGCCCCAGACCAGGCACAACCCCTACAGCTCGCCCAGCTATCTTCCGCCCAGCCCCAACTTCAGGGAGGAGCAGACCTACAACGCGGGCTACTACAACACCTATAGCCAGAATACTAGGGAGTCAAGTGTTAGAACTAATATCAATAATGAGTATTACGAGACAAACAATGCGGGGGCTACAGTGTCCACGGTGAAAGAGCAAGGAGGGTACGGGTACACGGCCCCTGGCGTGGGGGGGCAGCAAACTCAGAAGTCCCCGCAGCCACAGGCGCAGCAGCCCCAGGGCCAGGGGCAGGACATCCCCAGCAGGCCGGGCGGGTACACCAGGGTGCAGGGAGGGCAGGGCAGGGCGCAGCTCCACGCTGTCCTGGATTACGACGATGATTACTATGAAGATGATACAGAGACTGGATCTTCACCAGCAAACGGTGAGTGTAAAATTGTTTTAAAAAATATTTTAGTGAACTTTTAGAGATGAAGCCAGTATTTTTACCTGTTCACGTTTAAATCAGATGTCACATAAGAAGGTTAAGATCCTTCATCCATTCAATAATATTCTTTCGTTTTGACATCTCAGTGGAATTCATTGGATAAACTAACCCTCAGATCATCCGCAATGGCAAAGAACCTGTCAGGGAGCGAGTCAACCTCACCTTACTCGAGTCTGAGCGTGAAGCTTGGAGGCTAAGATAATTTGCATGTATTAATTTCCCCAAAGGTGTTCATCTTACACGCACAGCAACTAGCGTAGTCTAACATTATCCGCTCTTTCTGAGAAAGAGAGAACTTTGAAAACTGTTTGGTGCATGTCCTTAAATGAATGTTAATTTTTAAATCATTGACCTAATAAGTCTACCACCGGGTTCACCACAATCTTTAGAAGAGCATTTTGACTGAAGCAGTCTTTCACCTTCAGTTTAAAAGAACTTCCTGAATGTGAGCTAACAGACCGGGTGGCTATATATGTCTCCAAAGTGGCATCTCAGCTCTATTTTAAAACGTGAAACATAAGAATTTATTATGGTTGTGAAACATGAACATAATTGTATACTTGCATAAATATCAAGGACCCATTTACTGTAAAGTTCTTTCACTCTTCTCAGAAGTAAAACAATGTCACTGGTAAGAACTGAGTAACTCTCCTGATCATGCCACGAGAATGTGAGCTGCTTAAACTTCATAATGAGACTATCCTTAGTCCTTAGATAGAACTTTTACCTGCATCCTTGCTCGTGATGAGTAAAACCCAAAGATTTTAAGTTTGGAGATCTTTAAATCAGACTTCAAATACAATAGAAACACAATGATGATCCAATTTACCTTGTAACAAATTTCAATAATCATTTATAAAAGAGTCAAATCTTTTCTGTTCCTTGAACACTGACTAAGTCATCAGTTAGGTGACCTCGTACTTTAGTTTCACAGTGTCGTTGTTGAAAAGGAAATGCTTCAGGAAGTCGGCCTAGAAAAATGACTGTTGTTATGTGTCAAGTTTTCGATTGTCTTTGTGACTTAGTCTTCTGAAGACCTATCAATTAGAATTTCCAGGATAGCAGTTCATTAAGTATTTAATTATATTTACATAATATTATTTACTATTGGGTTTTCGCAGGGCAAGATGGAAGCGGAGGGCATATGCAAGCGGCGACACCCATCCAAGGCCCAATCTTCCTAAAAAATGGCACTGTTCCTGTGGTGCCTCTCTACTCCTACCCCATACTGAACAATGGGTCATTTGTGCAGATACCGGTGAGTTTCTTTCAATGATGATGACCTACTGAACTTGACAGAGCGAAAAGTATTTTTAATCTTTGCCAATAAGTCACATGATCGTAACTTTACGAAGTCACTCTAATCTGTTTATTTTTTATTTAATCTAATTTCCGACAACCCGGACGTTTATCATAATAAAAATATCAAGAACAAACAAGTAAGTTATCCGTCTCACTATACGATGTCTGTTCTGAGGTGGGTGATAAAACAAGGAATTAAAATATGATGATAGGTGAAAAGGGAGTACATAAAAGTGTAAGAGTGAAAAAGGAGTACATATATAATATATGTCTATATAATAATCTGAAACGAGAAACTGAAAATCGAAATGATGCTTGAAAAATATGAAGTTATAGTTGTTAAATACTCATTCCAGAGGTTTCTCTGTTTTGCCCCTTCACCATCCAATATTTCACCAAAGTTCCAGACTATGGCACAGGTCGATGGGACTCTTGGGTAGGTTTCGATATTCGGACTAAAAGGAATTGACTGCATCATGTAAAATGAAAATGACTACGAAACAAGTAGGTAAATATATAAACCTCAATTTGATATTATTAGCATAGCTTTGACACCAGCCGCTGTTTTACCACCTTTAGTGGCAATACTTTGCATTCCTTGGGCAGTTTTTAACCTTTCAAGTTAGATTACTACATCGTTGACTTTAATTCCTCTGATTTTTTTTTAAGTTCAAAGTATTCAAGTTTTTCTTGTAAAGCACAAATATTTACTTACTCGTACATACGCAGGATTCCATAATACACGCCGGTATTTGCGAGTTAAAAAATACTACTCTCACTTTCAATCTACACACACCTATTCGAATTTGTTTATCTATTTCTATCTGTTGTCACTTTCATACGTCATTATTGACTTATGAAACAGGATTCTGTTGGATGATTGAGTCCTAACTTTAAATATAGATAACATTCCAAATTCCTGTCAGTTGGTTTTTGTTTCACATTTTGGTCATGTAACTTCTTTGTTCAGCTTCGAACGTCACTGGTACCGCTAGTACATACTTATACTAGTAAGTGTATAAATATATAAGTAACGTGCATCACCAGACTGTATTCTGCATTTGGTATCAATGAAATCTACAAGTGTGGGCGTCCCTGTATGTTTGCGGAAGGTGCATTGCCCGACTGGAAAATGTAATGATAATGGATATATCACAATCCCCCGCAAAACTCATTGTATACAATTTAAAATAGTAGAGCGTGTACTCAAACCTTTACCCATTTGTCTTTTATGTCGATTTATGGACACGAATGCGTATAAAATAAACATGGTTATTATTATTGTATATTTTAAGACGCAATCTGAGTATTTCAAAATACAGCAACAAACTCTCCGTTAGTCGGAATGGCGCAAGTTTTATGGCGGTTGCTTTGTGTTCCGAGTTATTATATTATAACGTAGGTACATCTGTGTTTGACCGAGTTTGATTGTGATCCATATCTCGCTGATTGCTCAAGATATTTCGCAGACTGCAACTACGCCAGAGTCCTGCGAAATCAGGAGCGGACAAAGGAAAGGATGCCAAGTATCTACACAGATCGATGGGTTTATAAGAAACGATACATGTCATTTTGAACATTTATATAGTTGATAGAAACTATTTTGTGATCAAAAAGTCATATGTAAATTTCGATGAAGATTTGTAGGTTGTCGAGTGCTTAAAATTAATAGTAAGCTTGAAAAACGATTCAGTCAAAAAAGTAAAAAAAAATTACGTTTATCAAGAAAGTATAGATATTTAGACCAAAACTGGAAACTAATAGACAATCAAACTCACAGTCGTAGTACCTACGTATTCGAATAATTAATTCACCAAGCGTAGATACGTTATATTTTTACCCAGTTCCGAATTAATAGTTTTGTCTTCTTAAAGACAATAGGTAATAGATATACAAAGGCGATGAAGGTAATAATATAAAACAGTTTTGGAATTATACTAACTCGCAAAAAAATAATAACTTGGGTATTCCAACTACTATGAATTTCAATGGAAAAATTGGATGTAATGATGAAAACATTGCAAATCTATTTGCCGATTATTTTAAGTCTGTGTATGAAGAGGATATACCTAGCAACGAAATTCCAAAATTCTCATCGAATCTTAGCCTGGATATATCTGAAATACGCATAGAAATTAATGATATCAAAAACCATGTAAATTTGTTAGATGCTAGAAAAAATGCAGGACCTGATAATATTCCACCAGTGTTAATTAAAGAATGTTTAAATGGCATAACTGTTCCTCTTTTTCTAATTTTTAACCAGTCACTAGAGACAGGCAGTTTCCCTGATACATGGAAACTCAGTTTTCTAACACCCATTTTTAAAAAAGGGGACAAAACGGACGTAACAAATTATAGGCCAATATGTATCCAATCATCGATTCCCAAGCTTTTTGAAAAAATTGTACTCCATAAAATATCTACAAATATAAAAAAAATTATAACACCCTATCAACATGGCTTTTGTTCAAATAAATCTACACTAACCAATTTACTAATTTACGAAAACTTCATATCTAAATCTTTAGCAAACAGGTGCCAGGTTGACTCAATATATACGGACTTTAGCAAGGCCTTTGACAAGGTGTGTCACAAAATATTAATCAATAAATTGGCGACACTTGGAGTTTATGGTAGCTTATTAATTTGGTTTGTTAGTTATTTGTCCAAAAGAAGTCTTAGTGTGAAAATAAATGGCACACATTCGTACAAATTTATAGCAACAAGTGGAGTGCCGCAAGGCTCCCATTTAGGGCCCATTTTGTTCATTATATTTATAAATGATATTGTTGATATATTCACAAACATAAACGTGCTACTGTTTGCTGATGACATGAAACTTTATAAAGAGATCAACCACATTAATGATTGTATTACACTTCAAACTAATTTGATATATCTTTTTGAATGGTGCTCTATCAACAAACTAGCATTAAACATAAATAAATGTCAGTTCATTCATTTTTCCAAAATAAATAATCCTATATATTTTCAGTATAAATGTCAGTTATCTTAAATGTCAGTTATCTATAAATGTCAGTATAAATGTCAGTTATTCAATGATGAAAATTTAAATTGTGTTAATGAAATTATGGATCTAGGCATTATGTTCGACAGTAAACTCACCTTTGTATGTCATATTAATAATATTATCAACAAATCCCTAAAGACTCTTGGCTTTGTTTTAAGAGCTGCAAAAGATTTTAATGATTTAGGCACATTTATTATGTTATATAAAACCCTTGTCAGATGCCAACTTGAATATAACTCTACGTTATGGTCTCCCTTTTTCAATATTCATTCAGACAACATTGAAAAGATACAACGGAAGTTTCTAAGGTTCATAAACTATAAATTGCGTATTCCTATACTAAACATTGATTATAATTACCTCCTGGATAAATTTTCTCTGTTGAAACTTTCAGAAAGAAGAATAAGCACAGATTTAATACTGTTACATAAAATACTGCATTACAAAATTGACTGTCCAGAATTACTTCAATTTATCAATATCCATGTACCCAAAAAATCATGTCGACATTTATTACCCTTTTACTTCAATAACACCAGGACACTAGCTTATCAAAATTCTCCGTTTCCGAGACTTCACAGTCTCGGAAATAAATATTCTAATTTAGGTGATATATTTCATCTTAAAACCAATCAGTATAAATGTTGCATATTCTATCACTTTTATTCTTCTAGACACAAATAGATTTACATAATTTCTGCAGTTTTTTGTTAATATTGAATGTGAGACTTCTTATCATATTTTTACATATGTACTTTTTATTTTATTATGTGGTTTTGTTTTTATATTGTATTACGTATTTTCTTTTCTCATTGTATTATATTTTCTTCATTGTTTTTATACTCAACTTATAAACTTTAATGTAAAAGCCCATCAGGGCGTGTAATAAATAAATAAATAAATAAATAAATAAATAACGAGAAGAAAAACTGTCGAGATCCGGCATAACTAAATGCGATAGATTTTTTAAAATACGCATGGACCGGCCAGCGAGCAACCTTTACGACCATTTTTGCGGGCAAAGTATTTCCTTCAATATTTCCGTTTTGTCGTTCAAGATTGCACAAGATTATCGTGTATTGACTTCTCTTAACTTGTCTTGGTGGTGCGTTTGCCCGGCTACCGATATTACGATAATTTGCCGAGCCAAATTTATTTCCTTCTCCCTCTGTTATATGCATACAATACAGGTATGTTCATCACTGTTCGCCACCTACCCAGTTAACAAAACTGTAATAATTTCGAGCTCGATTAATAAAGAAAAATAAATAATTTCGAAAAAAAATATTTTTTCTCGTTTATACAAGTTTGGTAAGTTATTTATTGCAGGAGATCTTGACGAGTCACAATAACTTTAAAATTGACGGCTAACACTTTGCCCTGCAAAACTCTTGACGGCCAAGACTATCGCTTTGCTCGTTTACCAGTACCTGCGCACAATTTGGTTCAAATGACAATCCTCCAAGTCCGTGCTGTACGATACCACCAGTGAATTAGTTTGCACAGTAATTCACTGTGCACTACATTGGTTTGAGTACGTGTACGGTGCACAAGCCGAGTGCAGTTTAGATCGTGCATAATAATTTAAATAATCCACGGTACACTCATCCTTTTGCTCTGTACCCCGATAGTCCATTAATAAATCTATCGTGCTGCTTAAATTTGTTGAGCAAAACTGCAACACGAGATTTTAAAATGCCTATACATTGTTTATTAGTTTATATTACAATGCATACAAACAAATTGATATTTTTGGTAATTGTTAGTATTTTTTATTTACCTTTATAGCTAGCGTGATACTGCATTAAATACTTTCATTCACTTTTCAAACTTTCATGTATCTAAGCATGCATTCTACCAATTGGTCAAAGATTCTAAGTCCTCCTGTAATAGTATATTATTATTATTTTTTTTTTTTGTAAGAAACAAACAGCTTATATACATATAATAGAATGATATATACATGTGAACTGCAGTGAAGCCAAAAGAGTAATGTGTGTCAATAACATTTCTAGCCACACAATATTGTACGCTTTTATTAAAACAGTTTCATTTGGGAGTTAAGTTTGAATTTGTTTAAAATGCAGGTTCAATATTCATCAGCACGGTCTGACTCGATCATCTTTCTTTTATCTTTTTTATTCTCGTACATATCATTGTGTTGGCAAGTAATTAGTGTGAAAATCACTTCTTAGTCTAAAAATCGTTCTCTACTTTCGGGCCGGAAGCTGAGATCTTAAACCACAGAGATGATAGTTCTTTTCCTGTCCGAAATGGGGAGTTTACATCCTTTTAAAGCCGTTTCCGT
This sequence comes from Limnephilus lunatus, assembly GCA_917563855.2. Taxonomy (NCBI): domain Eukaryota; kingdom Metazoa; phylum Arthropoda; class Insecta; order Trichoptera; family Limnephilidae; genus Limnephilus; species Limnephilus lunatus. Next base: position 61,420,633 of record OU830597.1, on the reverse strand, counting down.
CCATTCTTTCAAAGTTCAGCGGAACAATTCTCATTTAGAACCCTTTGTGATGGTATATCTTACATCAATCACTATTGACCTAAGCATTGCATTGTATTGGTAAACTCGCCGATCTACAAATCATAATAAAATGCTTGTAAATTCGTGAGAACAAAGCCAACATGATAAAACATCTGATTTTTGTGCTTAATAGGGAACCAAAACTTTTTTTTTAAAATTAATTAGTTCTTAAACAACAACAAAAAACATCGTTGTGGGCTTTGTAATGAGAAAAGTGTGTATTTTATTTCTTGTAGATGTCATTCTACTGTCCGATGTATAAAAAAAAATTGAAAACTAAAAATATATTTTTCTATCACACTTCGCCACTGATCACTCCGCTGCACGTCGCGAAGAATCACGTGATAGGCGCTCTGTCTCTGCAGAAATGAAACGGAGTGTGTATCACGTTACCTACCGTCGTTGCTGTACTGAACTACCCAGTGGTGACGTGTGATGGATTTTTTTTATTGTTTTTCAATTTTTTTTAAATATCATCGGAGCAAAATAACGTCTTCGTTTTAACTTCAAATATGCTAAGGAATCGCTTGTTAAAATCCTTCTGCTTCGTTCTTATGTATACAAATATAATTTATTTTTTTAATATATAATATTTTTTTATAATTAAGAGACGTTTATCTATTTCTTTATAAAACTCTTCGGTCTTGCTAGACTTCATTCATTGTTCAGCATTGGTATAGTTAAGCCTGGTTGAAGCCGATTCCACGACAGTTAGCCCTTGGCATAAGTATATTCAATAGGTACCTACCTACTCGGTTTAGAGAAAAAACGGAATACCTACTTACACAAAACATTTAAATGTCCCCGAAGTGGTGTGCAGAGATGATGTACCGCCGAATAACAAAAGTATAAAGCATATTATATTCATTCAAATGCATCAAGTAAAAAACTGCTTGTCTATATACCATTTATATTTAAAAAAATGACACTGTAAATTATTTTGTTTAATATCCATGCCAATGTATTATAAAAGGTATTTTTGAAGTCGATTTTATGTTTGAAATTGGTAAAATATTGCAGAAAAAGTTATAATTTTACAGCAATTAAAAATCGGGACATCGATCAGGTCATCGACCGGTCAATAGTTGAGTGGACATCGCGTTTGGGTTTCGTGTTCGATTCCTCGGCTGGCTAAGTCCTCCATTACGACTAAAGCAACATTTTCGGCTTACTGTGGTGGTAGTAGGAGATTTTCAAATATTGTCGGGTTACTCGTTTGTTTGTCTTCTCTATTTTTATGTTACCTATTTTAGAAGAATTATTCCATGGGCGGCTGCTTCTATTCATCTTTTGTGTAATGTTATTATAGGTACTTGCATACTGCTTACTAACCCCGTATGCTTGGACATTGGAAGGTCTAGAGTCGTTCAAATATATGTAGCTTCATTCAATAAAATGTAGAGTGTTGACGTGTGCGGTGAAGGAGGAAACCATATCGCGCCGTTGCGCGTTGGTACCTAAAATGGTGGGGTCCCCTCCAATTTTTGTCTTTCTTTAAAAAAAAAAAAAAATAAAATAAAAATCCAACATGGTAGTGTATCTGCTATGCATGCGTTGTGTATAGTTCATACGTCGATTACACAATAATGCTGTTCTTTAAGTATTTATTTATTTTTGGGTGTGCTATAAGAACCATTGTGTCGTATTACGCCCAAATATAAATCCTCGAATTAATAAAATGGCTTAAATTATGATTGTCGGTAATATTAATCGAGATATCAAGGTCTCTGGTGAATGGAATTTAAATCCATCGTGTATTTTCGTTGTCACAAGTAAAAGGTTGTGTATATTTTACCAAATTATCGTGAACTGTATTGGAGTATAATATAATAGGTAGGACCCGGTTGCGCTGAATGTTTGCACTATCCAATGCCATTGCGCACTTTCGCAATTTGTTAGTAAATATCAATGCCAATTTTATTTGAGTACAGTTAACCTTTAATCTTTAAATGATTTTTTATTGTAATTAGAGGACGGGCAAAATGTTGGCTTACGCAAAACACACGATTCTTACAAAACTAATATCTCTGTAAATTTACCATTTTTCCGTGTATTGGTTAATTAACACTTCTGCCATATGTCACCCTCAAGTGGTTCTCTACGTTTGGTGACTTAGCAGGGGTGCCAGAGTTCATGGGGTGAGGTTTGACTAGGTCTTGGCAAATGCGTTTGCCCACCTATAGGGAGAGACTGGTTGAGGGAGACCTAATCTAGACCTCTCCAACCGGACTCTCTCGACCGATCCTCTTGCACCATAGTGGGAAGGATGGATTTATATGGCCGTCAATCCTGGACACATTCACTAGATTTCTACCCACTCCTCAATCCTTGTTTCTTCCCAGAACTTCCTCTCCTTCCTTTCCCTAAAAATACCCTCCACACAGCATCCCTAAATACAACATAGGCCTTGAGGGAATTTTGTCAGCGCCTATGTACTGTGGAGCTAATACAAAAATAAAAATAAAACTAAAGATAAAGTTAAAATCTGGGGATATTGTATTTTTTTTCATTCTCACGCCAACCCTTAACTTATGCCCATTTGTCCACAAGGACTATTAATAAAAATATTTGCATTTATAAATGATAAATAGTATAAACTATTCATTTTTATGCTACTAAACTTCAACCAAAATTATGTTTAGGTACTCTGTTTACCTACTGCGTACACAGCGCCAGAGCTCGGGGGATTTTCCAGCATCGTAAGGGTATGGTTAAAGGAAAACGTAATTATTTCACCTGTTATAATATAGATAACTATGCAAACAGTTTGTGATATCTCATTAAGAAATAAGTATCCAAAACAATTTAAAATTTGTAAGAACGGTTACTAACAAAATTATCTCTGAAAAAGGAGACACTAAAAAAATGTGGAAAACCATAAAAGGATAACTACAAACCGAAGATAAAGGGATGAAGTACGACATTGAATTTCCACATCAGATACAGGGTACCATACAGAACTGTTTCAACAAATATTTCGTAAACAGCATAATAGAATTGCATCAGAGTATACCAATACTGAAGAAAGACAACTACGTGAGAAATGTTCGGCTAAACCGAGAAAAACTTGAAACCTCCGAGAAAGATCGATGAAACATATATTTTACAGATTCTTAACAGCACCAAATCAAAAGAGAGTCCAGATGGAAGTTTTAAAGTTTTGAAAGATGCATTGCCAGCGATAGGACCTCATTTATTGGATATAATAAATGAATCATTAAGAAGTGGAAAATTTCCAAACACATGGAATACATCTACTGTGATACTGTGATCCCGATTCCGAAAGTTGTTGATACCAGAAAATGTGAAGAATTTAGACCAATAAATATGTTACCAAAATACGAACAGTTACTAGAAATTGTAATAAAAAACAACTCGTTGAGTATTTGGAAAAACATAATATATTATGTGATGAGCAATCAGGATTCCGGAACAACAACTCTTGCGAAGCGGCGATAAATATAGTGATTGATACATAGAAGAAAGAAACAGACAAAAAAATCACCATTGCAGCATTCTTAGATTTCAAAAGTGCATTTGAAACGATAGAAAGGAAAATACTATTGGAAAAACTAGAAGACATAGGTCTTTCTGACGTAGCTCTGAATCTATTCAAAGAATATCTACAGGAAAAAAAACAGGTAACGAAAGTTGAAAACTCTAAATCAAAACTCAAAATCAGAACCGGTTGAAAACAACCTTGGTGTTCCGCAAGGGTCGGTATTAGGTCCAATTCTATTTATAATTTACATAATAAACATTGCAAAATAAGACTATTTGCAGATGATACCTTAATATATATTTCGTGTGAAGATTACATAGATGCAATTAACAAAATAAACGAAGACCTACAAAATATATCAAAATGGCTGAAATTAAACAAATTGAAGCTGAACGTAAACAAAACAAAATATATGGAAATAGGCAATAAAAAGCGTATCACAGGGTTAAATTTGACAATTAATGGTGAAAAAATTGTAAAGTAAATGAAATCAAATACCTGGGTGTAATACTCAATTCAAAACTGACTTTCACAGCAAATTTTGAATATGTGATAAAAAAGGTATCAAAAAAGGTAAATTTTCTTAGAAGTCTAAGACATAAATTAAATAGAAATACTACGGAGCTCATTTATAAAACTATTGTTGCTCCACATTTGAATTACTGCTCTACGATGTTATATTTGGCCAATGAAGGAAATTTAAACAAACTAGTAGTTATACAGAACAGAGCTATGAGATGTATACTGGGGAAAGGCAAATACGCAAGGATTAATCAAATGAGAGAGGAGCGAAATTGGATTCCAATAAAAAAAAGACTACTATTTAATGTGCTAATTTTTGGGCATAAAATTATGGAAAACCAAATGCCTAAATACTTTAAGGATGAAATTGTTTTTAATAGAGACGTACATAATTATGAAACTATAAATATAAGCAGAGTTCGATTGCCACAAATGAAGAAATCAAAATCACAGAACTGCCTAATGTATAGAGGAAAGATGTATGATGAAATGCCTGAAAGTATGAAGAATGAAGAAAGAATGAATGTATTTAAAAATAAATGTTATGCTTACTGTAAAAATATTTGAATTTATCAAATGAAATATTACATTGTGCTTATTAGTTTATATTCAATAAGCAACTAACTAACTCAATAAATAATAAAAAATAAATAAAAAAATTATGATTTTTGTTACTTAATTGTTATTTTATTGTGTGGGGTGTTTAAAAAAATCATCAGTTTTTTCAACAATTTAAAATAGAATCATCCGTCAGTTTGAGACCACTGGTCTTATAGATGTTACGGTAGTTACCAAAATCTCCGTTTCTTTTCATGTTAGGTTAGGTTATTTATTTATTTTGTGTAATTTTTTTTAAGTTGAAAAGAATGTGACCTTACTGGTATACCCCCTTCTAAGGTCACATTGTACACGATTTTGTGTGTGAATTATAAGTAAATTATTACTATAAATAACTTAAATATTAAGAAGGGAAATTTGTAAAGTAATATGTAGAAGAAAACACAACGCAAGATTTAATCTTTGTAAGGTAGCAAAATTGTATCTAAATTCTTTCTTCCCGTGTTCAAAATCATATCTCAATGCTCCTTTTGATGTCGGAAATTTTTAATGGTTTTTATTTCAAGAGGGTTTTTATTTCAAATTTCTTCTTGGGGATATTAAATAATTTTCTAGATTTGGTGGAGAGTTCGAGTATAGGTATTTTATAGGATCTTGTGAATCGGCCCAATTTTGTATGTGTAAAGTTATCCTTGTTTTTGAATATGTAAATTAGAATATCTTTTAAATACAATTGTTTCAGGGACATTCAGAATACTAAACAATTACATTCAGAATACTAAATTACTTCAATTACATTCAGAATACTAAACCCTAAACTAGGATTTGTAAAAAGTGTGCTCTGTTTTAATGACATGATTTGCACATTTGGAAAACCAAAATCACATTTTCGTTAGGTGATAAATCTTTCAACACAAAGCCCTATCAAAATTTAAATGACTGATGGTTCAAAAATGGATTCAAGATAAGAGAGTCTGAGTGACGTAATCTTTTAAAAGATTTTTCTGATTCTCCATGAGTCTGATAAACAAACACTTCTTCATCATTGCAATTATATTTGTAATATCAATTAAGATAATCTACGGGGTCCGCCAAATAACTTTTTTTTTTTGAAAATGCTATAAAAAAAAACTACTGAATATTTTCTCAAATTTCTTTTTTTATTTATAAGTACAATCCTTCCGGTTAATAATGGAAAATAATTTCATTCAAATGGCTGCCTCGGCTGGCCATGCAGTAGCCTACACGATCGGTCCAATTTTTAAGCACATTATCGATTGTGTGCAGCTGTATTTCACCAATGGCTTCACGAATATTGTCCTTTAAAGCGTCAATTGTCTCTGGCTTGTCGGCGTAACATTTATCTTTGAGGGCACCCTACAAATAATAGTCCAACGGTGTCAAATCGCAGCTCCGAGGTGGCCAAACGACATCAGCTCTGCGGCTGATAATGCGATCTTCAAAAACAGGGCGCAAAACATCGAGTGTAGCTTCGGCTGTGTGGCACGTAGCGCCGTCCTGTTGAAACCAAATGTTGCCAATATTCTCCTCTTCAATTTTTGTGAACAAAAATTCGTTCAACATGGCCCGATAACGATCGCCATTGACTGTAACGGCCACTCCTAGCTCATTTTCAAAGAAAAATGGCCCAATTATGCCTCTGGACCAAAATCCGCACCAAACAGTGACTCGTTTTGGGTGTACCGGCTTTTCAATGTATGCGTGCGGGTTTTCTGTGCCCCAAATACGACAATTTTGCTTGTTTACATACCCGCCAAGATCAAAATGAGCTTCATCCGAAAAGATGATTTTTTTGGCAAAATCGGCATCTTCTGTAAGTCGATCGCAGGCCCACTCAGCGAAGCGAAAACGCATTGGATGGTCAGTTGGCTTCAACTCCTGAACCAATTGGACTTTGTATGGCGTCATACCAAGGTCTTTATGCAAAATTCGTCTCAATGATGTCTCCGAAATGTTCAATTGTTGAGAACGACGGTGAATTGATGTTGATGGCGCTTCACGCACACTTTCTGCCACAGCATCGATATTCTCGGGTGTACGCACTGTTTTTGGCTTTTCACGCTTTGGTTTATCGATGAGGATGCCAGTTTCTTTCACTTTTTTCACAAGATAACGAACATACGGAGCTGACGGTGCTTCTCTTCTTCCAAAAACCGTACGCAATTTTCGCACACATTCTGCAACATTACCATGATTTTCAAAGTAATGTCGCAATATTTCCCAGCGTTGTTCAAGCGTATACACAACCATATTCGCTCAGCGGAAGGATAAAACTAATTATCTGTCAAATCAGACATGAGCTAAGTGTTACCATTCACGAAATAAGCACTAGTTGAAAAAAAAAACTTTAGATGGCGGACCCTTATTAGGGCCAGTTTGAATCACTTCGCCACTTTGACCACCATTATTTAAAAATCCTCAACAGATCAATAACTTATAAGTATTTATTTTTTCAATAGTATCTACTTCTTCTTCTTCTTTATGTGCCTTATCAGGTCCCCCCGACGTTGGCGATCACTCTTGAAAAGGTCTCTCTGTCTTGCGCTGCCCGGAATAGCTCCTCCACACTTCTAATGCCGGTATCTACGTTGATGATTATTTATCTGTTACTTTAAATGCAACTTTGTGACATTATTTGTATTTTCATTGGATATGTTATTATTATAAACTGCTCATGTTAAGCGCCTGCTCTCAATACAGGTTCTCCTAGTGAGACAGGCATAGGACAAAACAAATTAATAAAGATGAATGAAATAAAATGAAAAAAAAGATAATCAAATTGTGATCAAAAAGCATGGCGATCATGTTATCATGCTTTATGAGGTGATCATAATTTGACCCTTCAAATGTTAAATATTGCCCTGATCGTCGATGTTAACTGATGACGGTTTGTCAAACAATTAGCCCTTAGTGATGTTTATCTGAAAGATGTTATTTATAATCCTTCGTGACATTCATATTCTGAGAAATATGCTGTTACTTCAGTACTGCTCTCATGGAACATGATATTCAATGCAATTAATATAGTTACCTACTTTAATAATCTTATTATTTTTTCGCAATGTGATTGCATCGCCAATAATTGCGTATTGCAGCCGATAAGACAATGGAAACTAAACAGATTAATCACCTTCGGGATCAGTCATACTAGCTCCAATTAGTTCAGAAAACTACAGGTGGTACGCAGTATATACTTTAGATTTTTAAATGTCAGATATTGTAAAAAGATATCTGTATCATAAAAATCAACAGATTACTAAGAAGTTTTTGGTGTTATCTTTAGAGGAATACACAAACCATAATATGTATATTCATAGTATGCCTTATTTCACCATGCATACAGGAAATGGGCATAAAAATCGTCAGGCAAACGGAGTCTATATAGAAACGCTCGATTTCTCGAAAAGTGTTTTTTATCTATTTTGTGAATAATTTTATAAAACAGAAAAATGTTTCATCAAGGAAAACTGTCACAAATTATCTTAGCCATATTTTTTTTGTTTTTAAATTGATATTATATGCGTTCATAGATTTCTAATGAAAAAAAAAATTGTTTACACTTTTATTTTTTTATACAGTCATTAATAATTTTATTATAATTCTATTCAAGCGAATCGATAGAAGAGTTTAAATTGATTCAAATCTTTTTGTTTTTAATTTGTTTATTATATAAACCGATTCGTAGCAAAGATTAATCGAATGTGGTGATTTCACATTAAACTTCGCCAGGGCAATCACTCTGAAATAGCCAGAACTCTCGAACAAAGAGCTCTCGTAATATCTGCATTTGAAGGTATTCTGGAATAGATAGTACCTACATATTCTGATATTTGGTATCTGATATGGTATTTGATATCTGATTTGGTATTTTTAATCTGGTAGCAGCATTGCCTAAAATTTTCTAAATCTTTCGATTTTTAATTGGAAATAAACCAAACAGTAAAGATTTAACTAACAATGAAAAACGATATCTTCTTATACGAGTAGAAAAGTATATTTACTACCCGGTTTCGACAGATTTTCTGCACTCTTTATTCTTTATCTCGAGTAAGTACCCACCTAATGGAAACACGTGGATTTCGCATTTTAGCACCGATCTATACTGTTTCGATTTCCATCAGATAAATGGATATTTTAAAGCTTACTTTTTAATTTTAATTGTCAAATTCGTAGTTTAGCAGTTTCTTTGTACGATGAAGAATAACTTTAAAAATAAATATAAAGTAAAATAAATAAACAATAAAGTGTATTAACGAATGGAAACTACGACCATCAACATTATTCATTGTTTATTTACACTAAAAGATTAATCTTGTGAGGTACTTATCGGGTTTAAATTATTATAGGAAAGTAGCTGGTTTTCCCGCTTTAGTACCTACCTGTGTCGTTTGGTAATAAAATAATGTAGTGTTGTTGAAATTGATGATTAATAAACATGCAGCGAAAATGCGTACCAAATACACCGAGATATATCTGAACCCATTTATGCATGATTCTAAATTCAAAATCCAAATTATGAGTTTCAATGACGGAATTTTGTTATTAAATTTAGTCTTTATCACAAATGAGGAGAGAACAATTTTGCCAAGCAAATATTTTGAGTAAAATAAGTTTGTTTAATAGTCACGATTAGTTTTTTTTTAATATATTCTCTTATGCCTACTTATATGATAAAAAAAATGTTTTAAACCATTCATTATCTATAACATGTGTAACTTCATTTTATTAGATATTATACTGCCCTGAAGAAGCTACGGTTGTAGAGAAACCCGGTCGGTATAAAGTATAGAAAATAAAAGTGGTGTTTACAAAGTTATTGTTTTATTTTAAAAAGATTAAAAAAAACACCTTTATTCGGGAAAACCAACATCTAAGCAAGGTTACGTGTAACTGGCCTCCGTGGTCGAGAGATAAGCCTCTCGACTAGCAATCCGACGTAGGCTAATAAATTTTATTTGATGAGTTTGTGTTATTGCACAATTAATTATTTAAATATAATATATAGTATGTTTACGGCACGTTCCAGAGTGTAAGATACTTTCTGTATCACCCTGGCGTAAGAAAACCATTCAGAATTGAAACGTTGCTTGAAATGGCTTTAGCAATGTTTGGTGACCAGATCTGAATAGCCCGTTACTTCCCTATCTTCCTCTTCTCCTCTTTTTCCCCTCCCCACTACCTTTAAGCGAGTCGTAATCACTTTTTTGTTTACAAATCATCAAATTATAATAATTAACAAGGCTCCAAGTTTTTTTAGAATGAATAAACTATATTTTAGAGAATCTGTTGAACACATAGATAATGCAACTAAACATGCATACATACCCCATTTGGGGATGCTATACTCTCACTGGCTCCAGACGGTTGTTGCGACTCTCGTGGGGTATTCATATAAAAAAGCGAAACCGGCAGGCTGCAATTATTATTCTAATAAATAAAGAAGTTTGTAAAATTAACTTATATTTTCATGTAAATTGTCGATCTCTAATCTCCAGGCGGGGTTGGGACTCTTGTGGGTAGTCGTTGGGACTCTTGTGGGGTATCCATATAAAAAAGCGAAACCGGCAGGCTGCAATTATTATTATAATAAATAATGAAGTTTGCAAAATTAACTTATATTTTCATGTATATTATCGATCCCTAAACTCCAGGCGGGGGTTGGGACTCTTGTGGGCAGCAGTTTGGACTCTTGTAAGGTATTAATACAAAAAAGCGAAACCGGCGGGCTGCAATTATTATTATAATAAATGATGAAGTTTGTAAAATTAACTTATTTTTTCATGTATATTATCGATCTCTAATCTCCAGGCGGGGGTTGGGTCCAGACTCTTGCGGGCAGCAGTTGGGACTCTTGTGGGGTATTCATATAAAAAAGCGAAACCTGCAGGCTGCAATTAAATGATGGCGTTTGTAAAATTAACTTATATTTTCATGTAAGTATATAGTCGATCTCTAATCTTTCATCCAAAGAGATGCCAAGTCTTATTAAATTAAATAAATCTTATTGTAAATTTTAAAACATGCAGGTTTTATACTAATATATGCCCATTGAGTAAGTACTGCGTCCGTGTTACAATTACCCGAGTAAATAGTATGATTGTTTTTAAGAATGTTTTTGTTGGAAACCCGTTCATTTCAAAATAGTTTTTTTTAAATCAAATTAACCCTAAAATGGAACGCATTCAAAACAATAAATTATTTGTCTAAAGTTTATTTATTATTTCCATGCATTTTTTTTTGTTTACATTAACATATCGTCACCTTGGTTAGATAGGGTTCTAATTTCACCTTTCCATGGTAAGGTGAAGTTAGAACTCTATCCAACCAAGGTAACGTTATCACTTACTAAGCATTATTTTTCTATCAAGCTATGGATCTCAACCTAACGAAAACACACTTTATTTCAAACAATTATCTAAATTTCATAAGAGCCACAATTAATTAGTTTAAATGAAGCAAAATGATTTTTTTGTGCAAAATCAATGCCAGTAAAATGAACACAAATAGTGAAGATCCAAAAAAGAACAGGTAAATATAAAGTTATAATTGGTTCCTACCTGCCTATCTTAAATACTTCAAACATAATATGGCACACAAACCAGGCACTTCACTAATCTCAATCGTGACAATTTCAAGCGTTAAACACTTGAGAATTAAGATATAAACATACAGTTAGCTGTGCAATTAAGATCAGATTAGAGCCATACCTGTATCTTTTTATGATCGATATCGTATCATTTTATCTCTAATAATAAATATGGAGGAATGTCGGAAACCCTATTTATTACCTGTTACAGTTCGTGACGCGACTTACGCAAGCTTCAGAAGCTAGATAAATCAGAACTTGGCTTGGAGCATGGACACCATTTTACTGGCAACAAATAATAATAGTAGGTGCTTACCTACCTACTCCTAGAATTACCAATTTGTTCAAATGGTTGTAACCACGCTCAAACAGAAGTACAATCATTATTCATAATGGTACAGTTTACTCACTTAATATTACATGAACACAAAACGTTTCCCAAGATTGTAATGAAAATAGTGTTATATCTGCATAAATATTTAAACACAATAATTAAAATAGTAATATTTCTGCATAAATATAGTATTCCCCTGGTGTTGTAAGTAATATCTACACTTCAAAACTTTTCGAAAACTGCTACAACTTTTTTAAATATTCATATTCAGTGATCGTATATAGTTGTGGTTATTTTCTCGCTAGATAACAATAACATCCGTTGTTCTCAAACTTATTGATCATCTGTTGAGCCGAAATTTTCGCTCAACACTCCTCAAATGCACAAATACACTCTTCCCAACAGGCGAATCGAACGTTACTAAGCAAATCACTTAACTGATCGGAGACTCAGATTGATCGATCGAAAAGTTGGGAACAACGGCTGTTATTGTTTGAAAAATAGCGTTTTTTTCCTAGTAACTCTTCGACCAACGGGCGAATCGAGTGTTACGAAACAAATCACTTAGCTGATCGGAGACTCGACGATTGTAAGTTGGAAGCAACGGCCGTAAAAGGCATAAGCAAGATTTTAATGCCAACATTTCAGTCAGCCTTACAGAATTCATCATCAGGGCAGATGAAATATCTACCATCCTAAATATACCCTCATGAAGAACCCTGCAATGCTGTTCAGAACATAACTCAGGAATGAGGTACTTCAAAATTGAAACGGTAAAATACCGACTGTTTATTAGCCTTGAGAATCAAATGAAATCTGATTGTAAGGGTTAATTGGTTTTTGATCTATTTAATCACCTCGCTTGAAGTTATTCTATTGAATAGATTTTTGCGCAAATGTCAAATGCCTGGAGGTAGTTATTATTATTGCCAACCATTATTATTTCTTCTCACATTATCATTTTCAACTGTTTATTTACATGAAACCCGTTTTTTATCTTAATTATTTGTTTGAGCAAATTCAATCGCAATTATATACATAATGTTTTCCACTTTTGATATTGTATTAGTCACCAAAAACGAATATTACGTTAGGATCCAAAAAAAATGTAAAAAAATGAGCAGGTCAGTGCAAAAACATTTATGTTCTAAGTAAATAAAAAGTAATTAGATAAATTATCCGATTTAGCCCGAGTTTTAACCAATTTTTTTATTTATTTAATCGCCACAACAAATAACACACTCTCATTTAATCACCGTCTAATGCATAGTCTTCTGTTATTCTGGATCTTCACTCTTGATATGATCCGACTCAAGTGTTTGATTCACTTGATGGTGCCACGTCTTCTTTGGGTATCCCCGACTACTTCTCCCAAATATATTCCAGTCAAATATTCTCCTTACACTCGTTTTTCTTTCATCCCCTCTACGTGTCCTTACAATCCATTCGTCCCCTTCTTAATCTTATTCAATAAGTACGCTTACATAAGCCTTGCAATATTTCCAGATCTCCACATTTGTAAGACGGTTATAGATACTTGGTTTTTCCACGCATAGAAATCAAAGATCTCATTTCAACAGCATTTAGTCTAGTCTATTAATTTTTATTTTATTTACATTAACTCCACACAGGAAGCCCTGAGGAAAATAATTCCCCTCGTCTCCCATCTGAGATGCTGTGTGGGGGGTCTTTTTGAGGAGAGAAAGGAATGAACATTGGTCTTAAAGAGATCCATGTTGTAAGAAGGAATAAATACAGAGGCCGGCAAATCGAACTCAAGAACGAGTCGAAGAAGAGACCCGTTCTCATGTGAAAAATATCAACCGTGTACATATGTTGAGCGCGCGTTTACTATGCACCGGTGACGAAGGGATCAATGGCGCTAGTTCCTGGGAACATCTTCCTTTGAAATACTAGTAGAACAAGGATAGCATTCTCATCCTACGCCTGTGCTCTAAAGATTGCAATCCGTTTTAAAGTTGTTTTGATCTATAAATTTCAGACTGAAAATTATTGCCAGAGCTCACTAATTGAGAATTTTTACTGAGACGGACGCATAGTTTTCTTTCTACCTTATTGTATTTTTTTAAATTTATTATAAAGGATCTATTCTCAAAACACAATTTCTTTGTTGAGATGAAAACAGACTGCAACACAAATCCTTTGTGAAATAGGTAACGCAAATCTAACGCAAGGTAAATTATACAATTGTAGCGTAGTGACTCTGAATAAGTAAGTTTATATGGATAACTATCTACATAATCTCTAGTATCTAGGCCCTGTGTCTCGCAGTCGGTAAATAGAGTCGGTAGTCACGATCGGATATGGTGCAATGAGTGGAATTGTGCCTTAATTCTTTACACTCGGAGTAATAAATCGTTTGGGTTATTTAGCACAGGCACGCATTCAGGGACACCGCGACGGGTGCAGCAGCCAGAGGGCAACTAAAATTAAGGCCCTAAAATAGAAATAAATGGTAGTATTCAAATTTATTCAAAATTATAACCAGATAATGCAAGGCTGATGTAAGCGTGATTTATTTATTTATGAACAAATAATCCATCAATATAACAATAACACAAATAAAAAAAGAGATGATAATGAAAGGAGAGTAAATATAAATGAAGCGCATTGACATTATATAATATATAAGTACACATAGAAGATAACTACAAGTAGCATGAAGATTGATTTAAAAATTTCACATTGCGTATCGACTGTCGAAAGTCATTTAGGCTCACACCAAAAAATTCAACGCTTTTCCTTGCGTTGACAAATCTCGACATTCTGTATAAAGGAGAATGATATCCATAATTAAAACATTGATTGAGGAACAGCAATTCATTATTTCGAAGTCTACGGGAAGGAATGTTGAACTGGATGAGTTGTAACAAAGCAGGTGTGTCAGTAATACTGTTGATAATTTTGAATACGCAAATTAGATCAGAGTTCTTTGTACGTTTTTCTAAAGAAGAAATGTTTAAAGTTTGTGATGAGTTATGGTTAGGAATAAGAAAAGTTGATGGTGGATATAAATATCGGATGAATGGAGGAGAATATATGATGCGAAAGTTGAAAAGTAGGGGGCGCCTAAGGAAGACATTGCATGATCAAGTGAAAAATATACCTACCTGAGTTGGGTCATATTTCATATAACTAGTCATGGTGAATGTGAATGAATCATGGAGATTTGTTGAAAGTCCAGGTAGAGTTACATCTTACCCCTGTGAGGACCTACGATGTGATTGTAAATTAGATTGTTTATTTTATTATGGTCCTGGTCAATACACCTGCAGTCCCTGCTGAATTTAAGACCAAAAGACGAAGGAGCCTGGGAAGACCAAGTTTAAGATGGAGCGACAACGTCCTCAAATATATATATCCACCTTGGAGATTGTAAACTGGAGAGAGCTGGCAGAAAACCGTTTTGAACCCGCGAGGATGAGTCTTGGGGAAGCCAAGACCCACCAGGGGTTGTAGAGCCAAGAGTGATGATGATGATGGTCAATACACCTCTTGAATTGAGACAGCTGTCGCGAGCTTTGAAAATCTGGTAAAAATATGTATTTAAATGTCATTAAGGCTAGTGTCTTCATATAAAAACAAATAATTAAATTACCAATATCTATTGTGAAAATTAATTGTGCATTATTCATTGACTGAATTCACAATTCGCAATTTACTTCAAACCATCTTATATTATTTGACGCTTAGATCGTTATTGAATTCTTTATAATCTAGTCTCTTAATTCGTAATATCATATTGCAATGTAGATATATTGTTTTAATACGCATTCGCCTTAAGGACCTCATTTTTAACATTGTTCTAATGTAAAACAAAATTTTATTTCCGATAAGTCTATGCATTCACTAGCGTTTGCGTGCTTGTAAAAAAGAATTTATCTCAAATGAATCCATTAACGCCGTATTTAATGGTGATTGGTGAAGAGAGGCAAATTCTACAGATCACCCCTCAGCTCAATCGCCCGAGTGCACAGCACTTATTGCACATAATGATATGGCGCCCCCGAATTAACATACAGAGTAGGCACAATGTGAAATAATACTTATAGGTGAAGTGTTCCATGAATTCTCCAATTTCAATCTAGTCGAGTGTCTCAGAGTTAATAATTGAAGTGGCTTTTATTTTCATTACTTGTTATTGCATATATCATTCCATTTCTGCTAGACTAAAAACATAAATAAATAAAATAAATTAAATATTAACAATTTGGTTCGATTGTCGGATTGATTCCATCCGTTTTATTACGAATTTAATCTATATTTACGCGTTCTATATATGACTTGAGGAGAGATTAAAAATACAAAAATAACAATTAAACATTCATTAATTTTATAGGGTAAAATTATCTGTTTCATAGACATATTTTATAATTTGTCGCAAGAGATTTTCTAAATTACCAATAAATATTTTTTTGGCAAAAACAGAAAGCTGTAAAACCATATTAATTTAATGTTTTTTTGCTAACAAAAATCCACCTATATGATAATATATGTATAATCAGAGGTTTAAATTACAAACTGCTTTAATAAGAACTTCCAGCCGAGCGATTCTTGTGAGATCGAGACAGATCTCGGGCGAGATCTCCTGTCAGATTCGTGTGATTTTCTTTGGCTGTTATTTGCTTTTTCTGTGGGCCGATGTCAGAATTTCAGCTGTGAGCGTCACGTATTTTAGTTTAGGTCGTTTTAAACACGAATGCATGCAAGTATGCATGATTATTTACCTATTCATTTAACAGCCTTAGAAAATCACACAAATCTGACAGGAGATCTCGCCCGAGATCGAGATCGAGATAGAGAATCGCTCGGCAGGTAAGTTTTTTTTTAATGTGTATACCTCATAGGAGTCTCAGCTGTTCCCGACTGGAGCCAGTGAGACTATGGCATCCCCAATTGGAGTATATCGTGAGGCTGAGAATAGTGGGGAGGGGAAGGAGATGAGAAAGAGGAAGGTGGGGAAGTACCCGGCTATTCAGATCTGGTCTCCAAATACGTCTAAGAATAATAATTGTTGTATGATTTTTTATAGCGCCATTTTCGTGAGAAAATCACTTCAAAGGCGCTTTAAATGGCATTTCAAACAACGATTCAATTCTCCATGGTGGTCTTACACCAGGGAGATACTGATACCTTCTCCTTCCTCTCCCCACTACCTTCAACCTCACAGTATGCCTCAATTGGTGAAACCATAGTTGCAATAGCTCCAGACCGTTGAGAGCAGTTGGGATTCTTGTACGGTTTACACATAAAAATAGCGACTGAACGTAAAAAGTAACAATAAAATTGATTAAAAAATTTTATGAAGATAAACGTATTTTTTTAATTGAAACTACTTATGTAATATATTTTAATTCTTTCAGATCAAATATTAAAATTTTATACCACGTCACAATATAAGTAATGACCCCAATTATAATTTTTTTTAATATTTCCGTGTTTTTAATCTTTTCCGAAATAATATCGCCAAATTAAATAAACTAGGAAATCACGTATTATATTCCTTCAGCCTTATATCTCCGAAAAAAACGGGGGCGCACTGGAAAGGACATGCAGGGAGAATCAATGTATTTCTTTGAATCGCATTGCTAGACGAGTATAAAACATTAATATCTCCGTGAAAGGGTAATTTATTACTATCTATTCCCAAATTTAGTCATTTGTATAACGCAGATGAGTCAAAAACCTTTCCAAACATTTCAATATTATAACTGTCACCTTTAAGCTTATGCATACATAATTCTTTTCATTGTCTCCGAGATAATTTTATGCTAATTACTACAAAAACTACTAAAGACAAAAAAATGATCGCGCACAACGGGGGATTGAATCATAAAGCTTCGAGTAATGATACGTTTGGATCGTTTTTGTATAACGCTGTCCAATTATTACCATTGACTGGGTTTGCTTCAAAACTGGGTCAAGACGAATTTACTAGAATAGTCTATCATTGTCAGGGTCGCAAACGTAACTTTTTTTGATAATTGTTTTTTTTAGTTTGTAATGAAGCAGTTTTGCATAATCGTAAAAATGTGTACTTACGTAATTATGAATGTATATACTTGTATCAATATATTATAATGTACTAGCGAGTTCCCGGCATGCCTTGCAATGCTACTTAAATGAAGATATTGTTGCTCCCTGCGTGTCCTTTCCAATTCGTCCCCGTTCCTCTTCTGCCTCCTCTTCCCCTCCCGCGTTCCCCCTCTACCTACCTTGAATTTCCCTCTCCTCTTTTCCGCTTCCACCCATCCCACGAATCCCCTCCCCACCCCCCAAATTTTAGAAAATATGAGATTAGAATAAAAATAATTATAATTTTTTAATTGGTAAACTAATGTTTAAGACAAGATTTTTATGCACAGCACAAAGGGTAACAATTATTATAAGCAATAATTATTAGCCTGAAACACTCATCAACATTGAAAAAATCTTCCGAGAAAAGATAAATGATAAGGCATAAGATAAACCATTTATTGGTTTATCTTATGCCTTATCATTTATCTTTTCTCGGAAGATTTTTTCAATGTTGATGAGTGTTTCAGGCTAATAATTATTGCTTATAATAATTGTTACCCTTTGTGCTGTGCATAAAAATCTTGTCTTAAACATTAGTTTACCAATTAAAAAATAATAATTAATATTTGACAAGAAAAAATCTTCCGAGAAAAGATAAATGATAAGGCATAAGATAAACCATTTATTGGTTTATCTTATGCCTTATCATTTATCTTTTCTCGGAAGATTTTTTCAATGTTGATGAGTGTTTCAGGCTAATAATTATTGCTTATAATAATTGTTACCCTTTGTGCTGTGCATAAAAATCTTGTCTTAAACATTAGTTTACCAATTAAAAAATAATAATTAATATTTGACAAGTTAAATTATTCCACCTAAAAATGTAGACATAATTTGTCTCGACGCCATCTAGTGGGAGAGTAAGCACTTATAATGCATTTCTCACAAAAAATAAAGTTGGTTGTTTTCAGGTGAAAAAATGTAATAAGCAGTAATTGTTGAATGAAACACTAGTATATATTGAATTATTTGGCGGGTGGGAGATAAGCCGACGTAGCTCAGTTGGTAGAGTAGTTGACCGGATATCAAAAGGACGCGGGTTCAAGTCCCGTCGGCGGCATTTATCTTTTCTCGGAAGATTTTTTCAATGTTGATGAGTGTTTCAGGCTAATAATTATTGCTTATAATAAATAAAAATAATTAGTTGATAATAATGTTAGTTCTAAAATTTGAAAATATGAGATTGACAAATATGACGGTTTGACAGAAGGTGGCAATAGCGAAATTGGTTAAAGCGCACGTCCCGGTTAGACGAGAGGTCTGGGTTCAAGTCCCAGTTGCGACCGTTGTCTTTTTCTGTGTCTTTTTCTCTTTCATCTCTTCGTTTAGATTATTATTGTAAACTTCTTCTCCTAGGATATATAAATGTGAATAAAGTAAGGTGTTTGGCGGTCCATCCTCTCTGCCCGCGGAGAAATGGCATTATGGTGAGTTAGTTACATTTGAAAGGAATAAAATGTTTTGATTCTGTATGAACTACATTTCTCAGTTTTCACAAGCTACATTTCATGATTTTTCACACTTAACTTTTCCTAGTAAATAATAACATGATACCGAATAGCCCAATATAAAAAAAAACAAGCTGTAAATAATCCATATAAGGACCTTGAAGCAAATGCACTGAAATATTTTAATGGCGTCATTGTTTTAGGAACCTTCTCTGACATTTAATAACATAATAATATGTACGTTTTTTTAGCACAGCGTCGATTCTATCCTTGTATTCCATGTTATTATTGATTATAGACAATATTCGATTAAAATGTATATTAGGCTAACTGTTTGATGTTCTAGATATTAAGTGCAAAGCGTCATAAGGGTGAATGTTTAGTCTGAAGAGTGCGTTTTAAAGAGGGAATGACAGAAGAAGAAACATTCCACGATCAAGTGAATCAAATGGTGAGAGGTGGATCCTGCAGGATGTGCAGGATTTGTGGCAGTTTACAGAGAATTGAACCAAAACCACCCCAGGCCACTCCAGGACATTAAATCAAATCAGCCATTTAACGTCTTTGATAGCCTCCTTCCACACCATGCCCGGAAACTCGTAGTAAACTGGTGATTCCAAATCACACTTGAAGTCAATGTTGCGGTGTACCTCTTTTGATTTGACCTTTTGTTTTCGAGTAAGTAAATCGAGTTCGAAGTTGAAATTTTTAGATCGAATTTGGAAAAAATCGGTCACGAGAGAGTTAATATCAGCTGTTTTAAGTGTTTTAAATGGCGTCGAAGCGTGGATTCAGGTCGAAAAGTTTTTTTTAACCCTTTAGTTGCCGTAAAATGGTACACCGTAAATAAAATATAAAGTATCGATTAAAAAAGTTTTTTGGATTCTCTATGTTATATACATTCACCAGTTTGCTTGTATTAGGAGTTTCGGACAATGTATATTCTTTTGTACATACAAGTATGTACAGATATTTGTTTTATTCAAATAAAAACATGTTTAATCATAACATTAACCAACCAAAACAAACAATTGATGAATTTACTGAAGACTTGGCTTACGGAAAGAATTAATTTGTATTAGCTTACAATGACATATTATTCTAAAGACTTTAAAAATGTTATTTTTGTTTTCAAAAATTAATTTTTATCTATATTTCTGTAAAAAATTTAATTTTATTTTATATAATTGTAAAAATGTAACTATTAAATCACTATAATAAGATCTTTAACGTAAAGAACCGTTAGACAACCTGCTAAAAAGTAGTTTATCGGGACTTTTTGTCTTGTATTTGTAAAATGTAAAAAATAAATAAAAATAAAAAAAAATTTAAAAACCATATTAAAATGTTAAATTAATGTGCGTAATTTTTTTTATATTAAAATTTTTATTTCGAAAGCATTAAGAGGAAACCGGCGTTTTGTCCAAACAAACGTATTCCCCAAATTTCTCTGTGGATTTTGACACTAGAGCAAATATTTTATTATAAAATATAGATTTGGACCACTAGCGTGTCGGTACGTTTTGATTTTTTGATAAATTTCTTCTTATAAGGGTTAGGATTCTCAAAATATCGTTAAAATTGCCTGAATTGAACGCCATCAACAGACGTTCAGTATTCAAATTAGACAATGTATTTAAAAAAAAATCAAAACTAATATATCTACGTATATTTTCTTCCAACACAGTTGGTAAAAAAAAATTAAAATGGATACAGTTTTGGAGGAGAAATATGTCAAATATAAAACCTCCGATTTTATTTAGGTATTATCAGCTTGAGGTACAGTCCTTCCTTTCGCCCAGTATTCGGGGGAAGAGTACCACCGACAGCGACAGTAACAGTTTACAAAAATACATTTTTCTTTTAAAAGAAAGACAAACGGTCCCGGGTTACGAATAACCCTACAATATTTAAAAAATCTCCTACTACCACCACAATAAGCGGAAAATGTTGCGTGTGTCGTGATGGAGAACTTAGCCACCCGAAGAATCGAACACGCGACGCGCGGGTGAGACCCAAAACGCGATGCCAACTCAGTCACTGACCTTTTATTCAAATTTCTCGGCGATCGTGTTTTCACTTAAAATATAACGGCTTGGTGTGATTTTGATTGAACCCGACGCTTAAAACCACTCGACTACTAAAAGGACAGAGTTTTAAATTTCATTGTTCGTTTCACTGAGTGTTCCTAATAGGAAGTTAGTGCTATAACGTAAGCTTGCGTAAGTTACATTTCATAAAAGTAAGTGGGCAGGAAGGCGAGGTATATATTTGATCAAAACGATAAGTTTCTCATCTCCAGCATTCTTCGTATTATGTTTTTGTTATTTTTTGGTCTTTTGGACGTCGCAATCGCATTTTGAAATGTTATTTTCATGAATAATTAAGCTCATCTCGAATTTCGTCATGGTAATATTGTGTATTCTTTGGCGCCGTTCTGTAAATCTTAAAATAATGTTTTTTAGTTCATACGATAATAATTATCGTTATTTAATATGACAATAATTAACTGTAATAATTATAAGAATGGATTGAATATTTGAGTTTCAGCATTATTTTTTTTTTACTTTGAATACCGTATAAGAGAGTCCCAGCTGTTACCAACTGCCAGGAGCCATAAGAACTTTGGCATCCTCAACTGTTGTGTGTTGTGTGTAATGAGGCTGAAGGGAATGGGGAAGGGGAAGATGAAGAAAATGTTTAGGATATACCTGGCTGTTCAATCTGAGCACCAAGACTTTTTTTTCCTCAGGGCCTCCTGTGTGGAATTAATGAAAAAAAAATATAGCATTACCAAGGGCAGACCCAGAGCCGAACGGCGCACGGCGCTAGTAAACATCTCAATGGCTCTGTATTAGGTGTTAGGTATTATCAGAGCCATGGATCCTTGGCTTGTTAGCGCCTTGGCAAATCTGGAGCAGTGTGCTCCAATTTTTTATTATATATTTTTTTTATTATAATCTTTACTTATCAAGTTACATATGTGATTGTGCTGTTCCTGTCTCACTAGGAATTCCTGTGTTGAGAGAAACTGACATAACATGTTAGGGTAGAGGAGTTGTACTTAGATGTGTAGGTTTAATCTGTGATTTAATCTTAGAATTCGTGAAACTCCATCTAAGAATTTAATCGCTAGTGTGAGAAGGACAGTCAATAAAACTGCAAACCATTATAATGTAATACATGTTTTCTACATTTTAAGTATACAGTTCTTCAAAATGACTTCAAAACATTAAATTTATTGAATATGGTCCGTTTGCCATAAATATAAGAATATCCTGTGTTACGGAATCGCAACCAAATTTTGGCGGTCGTACGGGAAAGTGCGCCTTGTGCAGGGTCACCGAAATGCTAGTTTCACGTGCGGGGTCGGGCGGAATTACGTCGTTATGGCGTATTCTGGAACATTTAAGGCAGTTTCTGCCTCTGCCGTCCACTTTCACTTCCCACGGCGGCCGAACTGCTACCAAAGACTCGATTCTTGAACCCCAAATATTAAATAATAGAGAAATAAATGGTAACAAAAATGATAATCCTAGAGTTCCTAGAGAATCTTTTCGAAGTGAAAACTTCTTTAACACCGGTGTGATTTGAAACTCGATGAAACGGAAACGAGCGACACTAAAAAAAGACAAACACATACATCTATAGGATTTAGCCTGCGAGAGAATGAGATAGCAATAAAATATTTATTTTATTCACGGGTACTCGGTTCAAATATAATACACTCAATCCACGGTACCGCGTAAGTCCTCTGTAGTGTAGTTGTAAAAAGCGCCTGACGAACGAACGAACGAAGGCCAAATATTCAGACGTCCAGGTGTCGAACCCTACGAAATCCAAAAAAAATAAATTATTTTGCAAAATCATTATCTAATCTTCAAACCACTCCAAAATGAAGAGCAATATAAAACACAAAATAATGCAATCTAGCGACTCCGAAGAAGAAACCACAAATATGAATAAGATCACCACATGGATAGGAAAAGGTGCACTAGAATTCGACGACAAAAATATGGAAAAAATCATCTTTCACATTGATAAAAAAAATGCTTCGTAGCCTCCCCACTCTTGTCGACTTAAGTTCTTTACTTCTGAAAGTTTCACTTCTACCGCGTGTGAAATGCACACACTGAGTTTTTATTTTATACAGGAACATATTTCAATTATATTTTCACTCGAAAACCTATTTGTTTACTTATCACAATTAGACCATTCAATTTCAATCACAACACGTAAAAAATGATTAAATATCTGTAATTTAATAAATAAGTAAATAAATATGAATGCTACACGTATAAACAACCTCTTTTACATCTCAGCAACAATATGTAGGTCATAAATGAAACATGTTTCTTTAATTGATTTATTGCTGTAAAAACAAAATGCTATGCTCGGAATGATCAGTTGTTTAAGAGGAAATCCTTCTAATTCTGATTGTAATCTCTGGTAGAAATGACTTATATGTAAATACACATGGCTGCGTGACCTTTACAACTGATTAAATTATTTTGAATAATATTAATTTTATAAAATGCGACTGCGTGGCTTTTAGCTAACTTTAAAACTTAGATTTGGATTTTAGGCCAAAATACCTAACCAAGCTGAATCATATTTTTTTAATCGAAAGGTAAAGCAGATATCTAATACGGATACTTCCTATTTTATTTATTTTCGTGTTAAATTATAATATATACGCCATTGAAGAATTCAGTTTTGCGCGATTTTAGACGCAAACCACGACTTTTTTCGTGAGCTATTTGTAATGATTTAAAAAAATATATATCTTATCCTATCTACCGTGTTAATATCATGATTACGTCGTACAAAAATCAAATATTTGTTAAAATTTTTCATTTATATAGATACTACAAATTCGTGTTCCAACTTGCGTTCCAATGTAAATCGGTCATTTGTAACATAAATTTAAGCCCTCCGAAATGCTGTTCAAATATATCATTTTTATTATAAATTTCATCATATATATAAAGTACATAGAGGAAATTTATGTTTTTAAATAATTTTCATTGACATAAATAATTTTGCCTCTAAAACCATGAAAAATTGAATTGTTTAATGGTCTCTATTTTATAAATCAAAACACAAATAAACAAAGTCCTCTTAAGATATTCGATTATACAAGTAATACATTAATACAGTCTCTCAGAGTAGTACACTAATAAAATTTCTAACAAAACCTGGCGTCTAGTTTTGTCAGTTGATTGATTACCTGCTTGGAAGCTATATTATGGCTAACAATGTTTCAAATACATAAATTTAAATTGAAAATTTCATATATTTTATCAAAAATTTGCACATATATTTTTACACAGATTTTTTGTGAAAATATTTTTTAACTGAAACATAACTGTTTTTAACATGTCTGTTTTTACGGATGAAAATCTCCGTAAAAACAGATATGTTTAAAATGCTTCATTTCATTAATCGGGCCCCTGATGTCCAACGCATAAAATCTGAATATGGAACGGAATATAAATTTCTTCCTCTGTGACGTCAGCCTTCGAGTGTGTGAATATTATTAAAATCCGTTAAAAGACGTTCACTTTTACAGCATTTTTTCATCGCCACTCTAATATTAAATTAACAGTATTGCCATCTCAACATATTAGAATAAAAATATTTTATGATTTTGTTAATGTACAGTCCCTACCTTCTTAAATACCAATGTTTTTTTTACTGTGTAGTATTCAAATACCAATATTTTAGTGGTGAGTTGCAAGCAGTAATGTGTTTTTTGAAAGGTAACCCGGATATTTACGTTGAATCACAAAAGATTCGTGATGCGCAAAGGGTGCGTTCTTATATTCCTAATACGACGCATAATTAGAGTTTACTTAAGCAACACAATCACAAGCATAGGATTGTGTGTGTTTATGCATATGTATGCCATTCTGACGGCGATCATTTCCAAACGTCACTGAGAAACAGACGCTTGATTTTATCTAATTATTGTTATTGGCTGGAAAGCGACCACGGTTGAGAACGTTGATCGAATTTGAGCAGTATTTAAAAAGTTTTTACAATTATTTGAAAATACAGCATGATCTTTTATAATACTCGTATTCAAAATTCCCTTAATTTTCAATGCATTTTTCAACGCTTTACCAGCTAAAAGAAATGCCTAGAATATTTCTAAATTAGAAACAATAACGTCACGCGTCGTGATGACAATGACGTCAAAATTCTTTTCAAAATCATAAATAGCTGTGTAGAATTTTCCCTCTTTACCACGATCAAAATAAGTGTCAATCACCGTCTACTGAGAAATCCGGAAACTTTCCATGTTCTTTTACAAAGAACCAACTTCTCCCATTATCCATTCTCCCCTCTAGCGCCGACTTGAATGTGTCGACTTTATATCATATCCACTGTAGTGGCGTGATTCTGAACATATCTAGCGATCAGAATTTTAATAAATTTCTCGTTATTGATGCGACCAAATCTTTTTCTGATTTTTCTGTGTCAAATTTTCAATTGAGATTCGCTAATATTGTCTTCAGTGATAAAAACATTATGACGTCGGTTTATCAACAGTGCCTTTTTTAATGCCCGTACATTTACCTTTAATGGCGCCATTGGCATTTAGTTGTTGTCTGTGGAAGTGCCAGCCGGTGCAGGAGGAAAAAGTCCTGTTGTGGCCGGATAGCCTTTTATTGCACAAAGGTCAAAGTCGCTTGGGCCTACGCCCGGGGCGTCAGTATAACACATGCAACGCAAGGTACAGGGTGACGGGGAAACATGTGCTTTATTGAACAACCCATAGTAATAATTTTCGTTTACCTACCTGTTATGATAATTATTTTTCCTTTCTAATAATTCAGTTTAATTAAACTGAAAAACAAAAACTATTCTGTCTCCCCATTCTTAATATTTATAAATTTATTGATCGAAACGATTATTGCATAGTTTTAAAACTCATGCTGTTAAAATAGAAATTAGAATAGAATCTATAAAAAATCTTTTTTACGGTACAGCTTTGTTTCACCCTTAAACCGGATAATATAAATTCCCTGGCATAAGATCACAATGTGAAACCGGTCTGGTGTCAAATAAATACTGTTAATCATAATAATATTTTATAGCACTACCGTTTAGTAGGCAGATTAGTAAAATATTATTTTCTTGACTATATTTCTTACATTCTTTTTACAATAGCTGTGGAACAGGGGGATGGAAAAAGGTGGGGGTCGGTAGGAATCTGGGGGTCAATGTGTCCAGGAGTGACGGACGTATGAATCCATTCCTCCCATTGCGTGACAAGGCAGTGGATCGTGGGAGTCCGGCTGGAGAAATAAAAAAGGTCTCCCTCAACCAGTCTCACCCGATCCGACCAGCCACCCAGAAGGTGGGCAAACGCATGCGCCGCCAATACCTAAACTAACCTTACGTAAACTAAACCGCCGCCAAAACTTAAATTTTTCTGTTTCATATTTTTAGTTTGAGATTTTAATATTACCATCAATAATTAAATAATATGAACGTGTTCGTTTACAAAACGTAATTGAACATAAACATATTAAAATATATTTATATATATATTTATGTTCATTAACAAAACATGACAATACGAATGTGTTTATTTAAAAATTATTTTTATTTTTTCAATTTAAAAGAAACATTTAATAATTTTGAACCACTTTACAAAAATTTATAAACTATTCTCGATCCAAAATAAGATCAACCCGTGTGCGCGCATGTCTCCGCCCATTACCCCCACTTCTGCAGCCGAAGACAAACTAAATTTTTAGCGGAATGACTCGGGCAAGCAAAGCGCGGGTGTAGGGACCGTAGCGGGGGGAGTGGTATGCGCAATACGAACCAAATTTCGTACCATCACGGGTTGATCTTATCGCGGACAGAGAATAGTCGAATGAATTTGAAACGATCTGTTGAATCAAATCCTTGAGTCGGGCATGTCAAGGTTCATAATAACAGGAGAGTTAGTATGAATTGTGTGTACCGAGACAGATTGTGTTGGGATCTCTCCTCTCTGTCTACCACTGCGCCAGCAGCAAAACGGCGTGATTGTTAGATAGTTAGTTTTAAAAGTTTGTTAAATTGCAAATGTCTTTCGCACTTTTGTGGGCACCCTATATCCTGTATAACAAATAGGCTCCGATTGCGTTACGAGATTAGGGAAAACCCCAAGTGAAGTTTTCACCGCGTGACCTTCGAACTGTGTGTTTGAGGTTTGAGGTGCGCTAGATTCGCTTATTTCAAAGTCATTCGTGATTAATATTCTCTCACCTTAATGTTGTTATTTTCATTGTGTTTCAAAGTTCTTACTTTACTGGCTACGACGTATTTAGTCTGAATATACATATCTATAAAGTTGAAAATATATGAGTTTGAGGCTGTAAAATCTGTCGGGGAGCTCTGCCGTCATAACATTTGCACATTTTTCTCTCGAGAATGTTATCTAGGTCACTGAAGATGTTTTAATCTTGCGGAGTAATCTTTAATGTATGCTATGGATCTATTCAATATCCATTAAACTAGGACAAATGAAAAAATACGTTTTTTGATGTTGTCCTTAAAGAAAAAGATTTCATAATGATATCTAGGGCGCAGCTGGATTTTCATATTAAAATTTTAATTTAAAATTACCTTTTTTTAAATAAATCTCGTATTTAATCTTCCCTTTATGCAAAAACCGAATCACTCTAAATCGTAGGTTCTCAACGGGGGCGATAACGCCCCCCTTGGGGGTGTTTCGGACCTTTAGGGGGCGGTAGAAGACCAAGAGAAAAATGGGGGCGTTTCAGACTTTCAGGGGGGGCGGTTGGAATCCCAAAGAAACCAATCCCATCTTGTCCCATCCCATATCCCATTACGCCCCCTCCTTTGTGGTAAATATAATCGTGACGACAATTGCTGTTTCAAATTTTCAGATTCACGATTTATCGGGAGCGCTAATTATATTCTAAAAATATTCTCAAACTCGGCGGTGGGCAAAAAAAGGTTGAGAATCTATGCTCTAAATAATGGAGAAATAAAATAAATTTAATTAGAAATATTGAACAACCTTTTCAATTTGTTCCCTGTCTTGAGACAGTTACGTCAGCTACAAATAACAAGGAAGTTAATTTAAACATCGTTATTTATTCATAACAATAAATTTTTCAGTCTTAACCCTTTAGTATAAAAGACGCAAAACGCCACTGGTCTTTTCCTTTTTATACTTTGCTGTACAGAGGAGTCCCTGAGTAAAACAATTTTCCTCGGAACCTATGTCATCTTTGGGGATGCTGGGAAGGAAAAAGATAGAGGTGGTAGAAATCTGGGGGTCCGTATGTCCAGGAGTGACGAAAGTATGTATCTATTCCTCCCACACGGTGCAAGGCGATGGTTCGAGAGAATCCGGCTGTAGAGGTTAAGAGGCGGTTCTCCGAATTTCAACCGATTTCTTGCAAACCTCCCTTAAACATTTGAAGTTTTTAAGCTCTTAAAAAAATAAATGTTATCCTTGAAGATAATATCTAGACATTTGTCGCGTCGAAACGCAAATTATATAAAATTCCCTCGATAGAAAAAAATCGCAAAGTATGCTCCAAAAATGATTATAAACACGTTTGTTTAAGTTATTTTACAAGTTATATGTATGAAAAAATTCACAGCGTTTCTTTAAATAAAATTAAAGACAATTATCGCGAGATTTTTGCCCTATTTTTAACGAGTCGTGTTTTATTAAAGATTTTCATGATTTTTGCATCAATTTTATCAACATTCGTAATTTCATATCTCTCCTTCTTATTCTTTTTGGGGCCAAGAACTGAGCCTTAAAAGGTCTCCCTCAAACAGTTACTTCCGTTCCGGCCAGAAGCAGAAGGTGGGCAAGTGCATCCGCCACTAAGACCTAGATAAACCTCACCCCATGAACTCGAGGGAAACTGAGGTAAAAAAAGAAACAGTCAGGAGTGTTGGTCGTCCAATAAATTGTTCCCGGTTTTCTTATGATTTTCCGAAACGAATAAAATGGTATTTTCAAACGAAAGGGTGTTTTTATACATTATACAAATCCTGCCTTATATTTTGAGATTATTCTTTGATTAGAAAAATTGTTTTACAGATTTCCATTAAAATGCAGAATTTGAATATAAATCTCTAAATAATCTGGAAAATCGAAATAATTCCATTGGACACCCCTGGGCACCGTTTTAATATATGCATATTGCGAAATAATTCCATTGGACACCCCTGGGCACCGTTTTAATATATGCATATTGCGAAATAATTCCATTGGACACCCCTGGGCACCGTTTTAATGTATGCATATTGCGAAAATATTTCAAAATTATTTTTAACGAGACAAAAAATACACAGATAATAGATAGATATGCAAAAAGATATTCTTAATTAATTATGTGCTTATTAGCTTTATCGACTAATTATGAATCGAAACTGGCATTTGAATCTATCGCGAATCATAATAACAATTATTTCAGCTAGTTGGGTACATTCTATTTACAGATTTCTTCTACGAAACTAATATGATGTAATGACATCTATTGCATTCATTGATAGCTAAATCGATGTTGCACTTCGTCGTGAGATTTATAGATGGCGTCAGTTGAACCGAAAATGGTGGCTCAAGATACTTAGAAATAAAATAATAATAATTATGTATTAATAATCAAACATGATGATTATAAAAATAGCGATGAAATTATCGAAATGTTTTGCATTTTTTTAATGTATCTATGAATAATTGCTTCGGTAATGGACAGTAAAAACCCGTACGGATTTTTGGGATTTTAGAAATAATTAAAACGTACTTATTTCGCGATTTATTACATTGGGAGTTTGTAGATAAATAGTAGGTAGGTGTTAAGTATACGATCATTAGAGTCAACATTTTAATCTAGTACCAGCTACTTAGATATTTTTATAACGATGACGTTGTTAGTGGCTTAGTGGGTAGGTTTTTTTTAGTGAATACCGCACAAGAACTTACGACTTTCAACTGTCGGGAACCAGTGGGACTAATGCATCCCCATTTAGGGTGTGTTGTGAGACTGAGAGAGTGTGGAAGGGAGGGAGATCATGGAGAGGAAGGTTGAGAAGTATCTGTCTATTCGGACCACCAATTTTGTTTTATATTGGTTCCATTAGGCTCTGAGGAAAATAAATCCCTGTGTCATCTTTGGGATGCTGTGTGAAGGGTCTTTTCGTAGTAAAAAAAATAAAATAAAAAATAAAATAAAATTCATGCATGGTCCTGCCGATGAGAGCTCCGTTGTAATTTATCTTTCTGTTACATGTATCGTTTATGAGAAAGAGGGAGACGATATAACGGATAAAACTGAGGGGATATTCACTATCCTCCTCTTAAATTGTCCATCCGATAACGTACATTTTCAATTAATTAAAATAGGCTGAGTTTAGGTACTATTTGGTACTTGAACCTATGAATAGATGCTACATATAGGATAAGTTAGCCGAGTTTCTTTCACGTCTGTTGCGAGTATTTATTTGTTTATTTAATTATCGTATTTTATTTAATTGCGAGTATTTATTTGTTTATTTAGTTATCGTATGGATAAGCTATCAGGAGGATGGTTAAATACAGCTTCACTTTAATAAATTAATCAATACAAAAAAAAAATCAATTCATAAATGAAATACAAAAATAAAGCAATAAGAATATTTACTAGATTTTCGACGAGAGTAGAGATATAATTTTAAAGACTCCGAAACTTGTAATAAGTTTTTGTTTTTTGTAATAAGCTCTAATTTGTGAGGGTCGGGTATGGGTACCGCCACACTGGGAACCATTTACTGGATAACCAACACCTCTGCCTTAAGTCACTCAGGTGGTTCGCTACGTTTGGTGACTTAGCAGGAGTGCCGGGCTCATGGGGTGAGGTTTGAGACACCAGCTGCATGGCAGGCAGGATCGGGGGAGAACGGTTGAGGGAGTCCCTTTGACTTCTCCAGCCGCACTCTCTCTCGGAAGATCGCCTTGCACCGCAGTTGGAGGGATGGATTCATACGTTCGTCACTCCTGAACGCACTGACCCTCAGATTGCTACCCAACCCTAATACCCTGTTCCTTCCCAGAACTTCATCTCCTTCCTTTCCTAAAAATATCCTCCACACAACAACCTCAAAAATATCATAGGCCCTTATGGGAATTATTTTTTTATTCCTTCTGTGTGGAAATAATGTTAAAAAAAAATAATGAACATCTGATCAACTGTTTAAGTAGATACATTCCTCTGAAAGTAATTACGTAATAATGTAGAGGTAATAAAAATTATAAAGATGTCTCGTCGATTCCAATTCTTATAAATCCCTGGGTTCATTGACAATAAAAAAATCTCAATTAGTATGCAACACAGATTGAATCACAAATTACAAACATCTTGAGTTCATTAGTCCAACCTTTACGATACGAGTATGTGCATTTTGCAGCATCTGCCACCAATCACCGGTAACATATTTATTACTTTATTTTAGCAAAGAAAGAAAAAACACATCAGATAACACGCAGTTACTGGAATTTATAGATGAGTTGCTGGAATAGTACGTATTAAGTATTACATCATTATCGAGGAATTTTTAATGTTAATTTTGGTTCACGAAAAACGTGCCGAGGATATCTTCTAGAAACTGGAGTTTTTTTTAATGTTACTAACCAATGAATGTGTAATTGGACATACAAGAGTATATTATAGATATTTTTGTAAATTCCGTACAATAAACTCATTTTTTCAATTACGCTTTTTGGGTCGTCGTTTATATAAGCGTTAAAAGAAGAAGATTACTGAAAATGGTTTGGAAGGGAGTTATGTACAAGCATATATAAATACGAATGATATAAGCTAATTAAAAAATAAACGATTATATTGAATAGCAGTAAGCGACTATTGTGAAAATATTTAAAACTAGCTGATCCCCGGCATGCGTTGCAATGCCATTCAAAGAAACAAATTGATTCTCCCTGCATGTCCTTTCCCGTGCGTCCCCGTTCCCTTCCACCTACCCCGCCTCCCCTCCCTTCCTCGTCTCTTCCCTCTCCGTGAACCCCGACTCCCCCGTTCCCCAAAATATATGAAATACACACATTTTCATTTATACAAATTTCATAACGCCAGAGCTTAACATTATATACAGCCTATATGTTATTCTGATGTATAAGCCATATTATTGTAAAGTTTCATTAAAATCCATTCAGTAGTTGTTTCGTGAAAGAGTAACAAACATACATATGTACATCCATACAAACTTTTTCGTTTATAATAAGATAAGAATAATATATTTATCTAATAATTATTTAATATATATATATATTTATGTATATTTTTATATAATAGTAAGATTGTACACAAATCTCTAAATGTCTGAAATAAGTAGCATTTAAAGAAACGCTGAATTTTTTTTTATATCTACAAAATGTTAAATAACGGAACCAGATGTGTTTTTATAATTTCCAGAGCGAACTTTGCAATTTTTTTCTGTCGAAGAATTTCATACGATTATTTTTCATCTCGGTATATTCTTCAAAAATTACATATAATTTTTAAGAGTTTAAAAACTAAATGTGTTATATATGTACATAATTTGTCGGTAGGAATTCTGAATGCGGGGAAGAAAGTGCATGACTTTTGGGAGCAAAATCATTTTGGTCAGTTAAAACCAAAACAAGATCGTTAGAAAGTAGATTTCAAAATTACTCCTAATAAAAGTCACGACGAATTTTGTATCACGTTAATAAGTCGCGCGAATCCAGCGATGCACAACCTTTTTAGTAGAAGGGCCGTTTTATCTGCTTTTCAAACGTTCGCGGGGGTTGTTAGTGACATTCATATTAAATAATTAAAACACTTTTTTTTACCACAGTAATCTTTATTTAAAAAGTCAAAAAGTGACTTTTTAAATAAAGATTATTGTGGTAAAAACAAAGTGTTTTAATTATTTAATTAAATATAAGTATATTCAATGAGAAATCTAAAAATAGGCACCAGCGACATTAGTAAAATTAAAAAAATAAAATAGTGTTATATTGTTTAACAGTGATTTTTTTGTGTGTTGCTCTTCCTCCTTCTTTAGCCAACGTTTCGGAAAGCATTACGGTGCCCATTATCAGGGCAGATGTGTAATGCTACATTATATTACACGTGCATTATTATATTACAGATTACACATTATAAGTAGACATTATTTTATACATACATTATTATAGACTCAGATTACACGCTTTTCGAAACACTGGCTAAATAAGGAGGTAGCGCAACACGACATAATACTCCGTAAATAAGTCATTATAACTTGCGACATTATTTGGAAATTCATTTATGATATGAGGTATGGATTAACATAAAAAATATAAAATTTCTCAGCAGTTATTTTCCCCAAAAAATAGCTGCAAACATACGAGTACCTATCTAATTTTAAAAAATATATTTAGTTAAGTGTGCCGTGTAAAACGGCTGAAAAGAGCTCGCGCGCCGCCGAATTCTGCTTTCCCATGGATCCATATGTAGTTGGAACATATTTTGCAAATTTTGATTTAAATTATTAAACTGTTAAGTACATCATTTAACATTTAACTCGTTTTAGGTACGCTTGAACAACTTTTCAAGTCAACTCAATATTTCACAACTGGTCTAAAGTAAGTTCACTTTTCTCATTAAAATTTAATCTCGAGTTGATTCTTGACAGCATAATTTGACACATCCCAAAACGATTCACGTTTTACACGTGAAGTATATAATTAGCTATGGCTGAAGTGAGAAACTTCAAGTGTGGAGAAAGTACAGAATACAACGTACATACTAAGAAATATATAAATATATGAATTAAGGTGATACTTAAAACTTACTTTATTGTTAGTTTAAAATATTAATGCTATGCACCATATAGCGTAACATTGGAAAAGGGGTTGCTAACAATGACACTCCTAGATGACAATAAGGTTTAAATTCCCTCTTAACGCCAGCTCCCTTTTTTGATAAGGATGAAAAAAAAATCGCTAAAAAGTGTTTTTTATTCTACTTGGTGAAGATCAGGCAAAAATATTTAAATGTTTTACGAACAATTTATAAAAAATGCCCGCTGCCAGCTTGCCAGCCCGCTCCCTTTATTTATTTTCAACCAATTTACACAAAACCTTGACAAATCATATTGCTAAAAACCTTCCTCAGGCATCACTCTACCTATTGGTGAAAACCGCATGAAAATCCGTTGCGCAGTTTAAAAGATCTAAGCGCACAGACACGTAAATGTCACATCACAAAGTATGTGCTTCATTTAAACCAATGTTATTTATGTATTCATTTTTGGGAAATTGACAGTTCACATTTATCAGTTTGGCCATAATATTATGTAATTTATTTGAAATATTAAAAAATAAAAATATTCAAAATAAGAAAATTATATAAAACAAAAAATCACTCATGATATGTAAGAAAAAACATTTATTTCATGGAGCTTGTTCTGGCGGTAATTGAGACGTCATATGACAAGCAGTTACGATTATTATGGAGGATAAAAAAATTGTGTAATTAATTCAAGTGTAAATAGAAGTCCTTAAAATAATTCTTGTTTTGTCAATATTTGAATTTTGGCATTAAATCTTCTTCTTTTATTAAAAAAACATATTTTTGACAATTTTTTTTTCCTGAAGATGTAGGACGCCCAAATGATAGCCGAACGACCTAGCTATCGATCACCGGCCATTTCTTATTGATCTTCACTGAAGATTTATAAAATCCGCGGATCGCAATGCTAAATATGTCATTATCGCAGATTAATAAAATCAGATAGATGGTGTGGAATTGACCTTGGAGTGAATATAGCGCTGAGTCTGGTGGGCGGGGGTGCCGCACGTCACGCGTCAGGGCGGGTCCAGCCCCCGCCCACCAAGTTGTAGTCACTTTCACCTGCGATGTTTCGCCGAGGCAATCGAAGTTATGCGAATCGGAACTCTTAAAAGTGGGTCAATGTCGTATCACAATTTGGAGGTTCAATGGATCCGATGATAATGCACTACGTCCGGAAACTCGCACTTCAAACGGGAAACTGGAGAATCTGCAGATAACCTTCATGGAAAATTTTCATTTTTTGAAGTGAAAACTTCTTTAGCACCGTTGTGATATGAA
The DNA here is from genome assembly GCA_917563855.2 of Limnephilus lunatus. Lineage (NCBI taxonomy): Eukaryota > Metazoa > Arthropoda > Insecta > Trichoptera > Limnephilidae > Limnephilus > Limnephilus lunatus. The sequence continues at coordinate 61,385,379 of OU830597.1, read as the reverse complement.
ACTTGATGAAACGAAAAATACCGGCACTAAAAAGAGACAAACACATACATCTATAGGATTTAACTTGCAAGAGAATGAGATAGTATAATCGGTCTTCTTTTTGTAAGATGCTTCGTAGCGTCTCCACTCTTGTCTAGTTTTCTGAAGATTTCACTTCTACCGCGTGTGCATTGCACACACTGTATTTTTTTGCATTAGCTCCACACAGAAGGCCTAGAGGAAAATAATTTCCCTCAGGGACTATGTCATCTTTAGGGATGCTGTGTGGAGGGTTTTTGTAAAGGAAAGAAAGGTGATGAAGCTACGGCAGAGGTGTCGGTTATCCAATAACTACACCACTTCCCAAATTGATTAAACTTGATTTAAAAACAACCGATGATGCTCAAGAATTATAATTCCTTATACAAAAATACCAGTGGTTCCCAAACTTATTAAGCCCGTGGACTCCTTCTCAAAGCAAAAACCTAACCGCGAACCCCCAATGCATTGTGCAATAACTCTCCCAAACTGCATAATAGCAAAATTATAAATTTAACTTAGGATTAGTTGTTTAAAAAAAATGTACACTTCATCAAATATTTCAAGTTAATTACGTTCCGTGAAAAAAAAATTTGATATTGATTAAGATTTTCATATCCTTTTAGCAATTTTAAAATGTTTGGAGGCTAAGAGCATTCTCTTCCCGAAGTTTGGTTCGTATGGATTTTTTTTGCAACAAACTCAGATATTATTAGTGTTTTGGAAATTGGATTCAAAAATCCTCATCTACGAAGAACCGACTTAAGTAAAAGAAGTTTTGATGAAATTTAATTATTCCTTTTGTCAGGTTGATAATTAAATAATTTATTATTATTATTACTTTTTACGTTGCTCCAGATTTTTTGTCCGGGTTAAATCTTTCCCAAATGAAAGACTAAACCCTTCCACACACTTTTCCACAAATGAATATCTAGTAAATTCACGCAATGTAAGTGCACTATATAAGTATAATAAATACAAAACAATACAAGAACAACACGTCAATCCACCAGAAACATAATGGGAAAATATTTCACCGATTTCAGCTTTGTTATTTGTTGAATTAATTAAATTCGTCAACATTTCATAGTATTTGTGTTCCAGGAATCCTAACACTGAATCGAAGAGTGCATAAAATCGATCCAAAAATGCACCTTTATAACCAACAAACTTCCATGAACTTGTAAACTATAATAGTTTTCATTATAGTACGGGAGGCGAAGCAGGGATTTTGGGATTTACTCAAGCGCGTCAGATTAACTAAGGGGAGATACCTCCCGACCCTGTTATGGACTACCACCATATATGAACCCATAATATTGGTGGGTACGGCTAGGAGAACCGATCAGATTAGTAAAAAAAAATCGATACCTGTAGTTACTCGAGCGTGTCAGATTAAGGTATTGTGAGTTAATTACATACAGAAAAGTTTACATTTTAATAATCTGACGATTTGAACGTGACGTAAGAAAATTAGCGAGTCACAAAGTTGCAAAAAAAAAACGTCACGTGGAGTTACTCGAGCGCGGTTCATTTTTCTTTTATTTTGAAGGAAATAATGTAAGGATCACGGAAATAGTATAATCTGACGATTTCAACATGTCGAAGAAGCTAAAATCATCATTGAATGTGGAGCGTACAGTGGCTGACAGCGATGAGAACTGCCCACTAACTGTTGAGTCCATAGACATATGAATATTACTAGACCTGCCCTATGCCGAAGACCGAAGAAAATTGATTTGTTTAAAAATATATATATATATATATATATATATTGACCTCTTCTCGTAATATGCTGATCCAGTAAGAAGTTATTTGACAGTGTTGATCCACCTTTAACACCGAATAACTTGGCTTTAATGGATTACTTCTGTATGAATTTGCAACAACGTTACATTAAATAGCAAGGTTGCCAGTTTCCCAGTAAAAGTAAACGAAATACTACACATATAATTTTCGATATTTGTATGGAAATCATACGCTTCGTTACTGTTGATCCGCCCAAATCACCATGCGTTGATGATCCGCCCAAATTGCCATGCGTTGTTGATCCACATAATCGTATATCTTATGTACCTATATGTGCTTTTACTATAAAATTGTTGATCTGACCATGACCAATCAGAATGGCGTTCAAGATGGCGTTATGAACGAAACCTTCTGATTGGTCATAAAAAACATTTACCTATATCTGGTTTTACTGTTCATTGGTTGAGCCGATATGGAAGTTGTAAAACGTAATACAACGGCACTTGGTGGAAAAATATATCTAATACTTCAGATAAATTTTTAAAACGGTTATGAAGAATACATATTTTTATACATTCTGCATAACCTAACTTATATTGTATCTTTTGTTTTGAGTAATGCATTTTGCTGTATGTGTTTTATAAAATTATAATATTATACCTTTACGTTCTTATTTCAATTCTAATGTTTTTTTATATTAGATTTAATTTTGATTTTGATTTTTTTTTTTATTTTGATTTTGGTTTTGATTTTGATTTTTAATTTTGGTTTTAATTTTGACATTGATTTTGATTTAGATTTTGATTTTTACTTTTGATTTTGACTTTTGATTTTGATTTTGACTTCGATTTCGATTTTGACTTTTGATTTTCATTTTGATTTTGGTTTTTGATTTTGATTTTGATTTTATCTTTGTCTTTTGAATTTTGATTTTGATTTTGATTTTGATTTCGATTTTGATTTTGATTTTGATTTTGATTTTGATTTCGATTTCGATTACGATTACGATTTCGATTTCGATTTCGATTTCGATTTTGTTTTTGTTTTCGTTTCCGTTTCTAAGACCCGCACAAACCTCACCCCATGAACCTGAGCACCCCGGCTAAGTCACCAAACATAGCGAACCATTTAAGGTATACCTAAATTTTGGGAGGCGGGTATGGTTACCACCGCCCCGGAAACCATTTTTTGGCTAATCAACACCTCTGTCATATGTCACTCCAAGTGGTTCGTTAAGGAGTGAGATTTGTCTAGGTCCGTGCGGCGAACGCGTTTGCTCACCTACTGCGAGGCAAGCCGGATCAGGAGAGACTGGTAGAGGGACATTTTTTTTTCATTAGCTTCACACAGGAAGGAGGCCCTGAGGAAAATAATTCCCTTCAGGGCCTATGTAATCTTTGGGGACGCTGTGTGGAAGGTATTTTTAGGAAAAGAAGGAGAGGAAGTTCTGGGGAGGAAAAGGGTAGTATGTGTGGGTAGGAATCTGGGGATCAGTGTGTCCAGGAGTGACGGACGTATGAATCCATCCCTCCCATTGCGGTGCATGGCAAGTTCCGATATAGTACGGCTCAAGAAGTCGAAGGGACCCCCTCAACCATTCTCTCCCTATCCGGATTGGCATGCAGATAGTGGGCCGACGCGTCCGCCGCCAAAACCCGTACAAACCTCAGCCCATGAACTCGGGCACCCCGGCTAAGTCACTAAAGGTAGCGAACCATTTAACCTAGACTTATAGTTTGGGAGCCAGGTATGTGTACCGCCGCCCCGGGAACCATTTATTGGATAACCAACTAGTCATACGTCATCCCAATTACTTTTTGTGACTTAGCAGGGCTGCTCGGGTTCAAGGGATGAGATTTGTCTAGGTCTTTGCGGCGAACGGGTTTGCCCACCTACTGCGTTACGGACCGGATCGGGAGAGACTGGTTGAGGGAGACATTTTTTTCTTACACACAGGAAGCCCTGAAGAAAATAAATCCCCTCAAGGCCTATGTCATCTTTAGGGATGCAGTGTGGAGCGTATTTTAGGAAAGGAAGAAGAGGATGTTAAGGGAAGTAATGGGGTAGTAAGTGGGTAGGAATCTGGGCGTCAGTGTGTCTAGGAGTGACGGACGTGTGAATCCATCCCTCCCATTTCGGTGCAAGGCGATGTTCCGAAAGATTCCATGTCAACTTAGAAATAAACCAACTCATAATTCATAATTAACGTTCCGAAAGTCGAGAAAGTACGGCTGAAGAACATCTAATCTAGCACACTAAAATATAAAGAGGAAAGATTTGATTCTTTGTGTGTTTGTTTGCATTGAATAGGCTCCGAAACTACTGAACCGATTTGAAAAATTCTTTCATTGTTAGGAAGCTACACTATCTTCGGGTGACATAGGCTAAATAATATTTAAAAAAAAATAGGGATACTTACTAAAACTTCAATAATGTAACCCAAGGTGTAAAAAAAATGCCTTAAATATTCTTTACATCGCGTGCGCTGCGAAAACTATTATAGATAGAATAAAATAATGTACTACGACTTTGCAGAACACATCATTATTTACAAAAAAGGTCGCGACAGCGTATGTCTAACTATTATAGTTATGCCACAATAAGTGTTATTTTATTTTAAAAATTTAATTTTAATGTCGCCGCTAGAAAAAGCTCTTTATTTGTATCTTGGTATTAATCCTTATCAAAAAAAATTACTTCATATTCAATATTGTTTCAATATCTGTATTCAACTTTTTGAATTATTAAAATCGGACAATTCATTAGAAAGATATGATGAGTTTAAAATGTAAGTAAAAGTGTTCGTGCTGCCTTGTTGTGAGAAAAATTATCACGCACTATAATGTTGAAACTTTCGTGTTGTTTTTGCACGTTCAATCGCAGTCAGTTTGTACAAGATATTCAAATACAAAAGAGATGTGCTACCGAAAATGTTTAATGGTAGGTAAATTAAAAGTTAAATATATTTCATGTTAAGTAATTTTATTAATTTTTTATAGTAAAGAGACTCAGCTGCTCCCGTCAGGAGCCAGTGAAACTATGGCATCCCCAATTGTATGTTATGAGGCTGAATATAGTGGGGAGGGGAAGGAGAAAGGAAAGAGGAAGGTAGGAAAGTACCTGGCTATTCAGATCTAGTCAATAAAGGTCGCGTTTTATAAAGGACAAAAACTTTTTAACAGCCTGCCGAATGCCGTTAAGGAAGCCTCAAGTCTTAGCACTTTTCGTAGGATGTGTGCATTATATGTGAAGAATGTTTTTTGATTCATAAAAATCGTACCAATATTATTGTCATATCTGTTTCCTCAAAACGTATTTTTATTTATGAAATCTTTTCTTTTTTTCCTCTTAAAATGTATTTTAAAAATGTAACTGAATCAATTGTATTTGTTTATATTTTCTTACTAGATGTATGAAAAAAATTTTGCATGCATCTAAATAAATATTCAAAAACAAACAAACAAAATAAACACGGCTAACGCCATTTCAAACAATGTTTCAATTCTGAATGGTGGTCTTACACGAGGGCGATACTGAGAGTATTTTTCACTCTGGAACGTATATTATTTTAAATGAATAAATTGTGATAGATCACGCGATCTTCAGTGTAGTCAAGAACATTACCTCTAGACTACGCCGGTCGTCACTACAGGAAGCAACCTTATTTCCAATGAAACAATAAAAATGAAGAGAATCTGTAAACAACATAATAATTGTAAATGCAGCTATTCATATTATGCATATTCTTATTATTATTATGCTGCATTTGTTCCTATAATTCCTATAAATGGTTCCCGGGGCGGCGGTACCACACCCACCTTCCAAATTGTAATAATTTTTCATGTTAAAATTCCAGACCATAGGTACCTACCTACCTATTTGATTTTGATTTTGATTTCGATTACGATTACGATTAGGATTTCGATTTTGTTTATGTTTTCGTTTCCGTTTCTAAGACCCGCACAAACCTTACCCCATGAACCTGAGCACCCCGGCTAAGTCACCAAACATAGCGAACCATTTAAGGTATACCTAAATTTTGGGAGGCGGGTATGGTTACCACCGCCCCGGAAACCATTTTTTGGCTAATCAACACCTCTGTCATATGTCACTCCAAGTGGTTCGTTAAGGAGTGAGATTTGTCTAGGTCCGTGCGGCGAACGCGTTTGCTCACCTACTGCGAGGCAAGCCGGATCAGGAGAGACTGGTAGAGGGACATTTTTTTTTTCATTAGCTTCACACAGGAAGGAGGCCCTGAGGAAAATAATTCCCTTCAGGGCCTATGTAATCTTTGGGGACGCTGTGTGGAAGGTATTTTTAGGAAAAGAAGGAGAGGAAGTTCTGGGGAGGAAAAGGGTAGTATGTGTGGGTAGGAATCTGGGGATCAGTGTGTCCAGGAGTGACGGACGTATGAATCCATCCCTCCCATTGCGGTGCATGGCAAGTTCCGATATAGTACGGCTCAAGAAGTCGAAGGGACCCCCTCAACCATTCTCTCTCTATCCGGATTGGCATGCAGAGAGTGGGCCGACGCGTCCGCCGCCAAAACCCGTACAAACCTCAGCCCATGAACCCGGGCACCCCGGCTAAGTCACTAAAGGTAGCGAACCATTTAACCTAGACTTATAGTTTGGGAGCCAGGTATGTGTACCGCCGCCCCGGGAACCATTTATTGGATAACCAACTCGTCATACGTCATCCCAATTACTTTTTGTGACTTAGCAGGGTTGCTCGGGTTCAAGGGATGAGATTTGTCTAGGTTTTTGCGGCGAACGGGTTTGCCCACCTACTGCGTTACGGACCGGATCGGGAGAGATTGGTTGAGGGAGACCTTTTTTTCTTACACACAGGAAGCCCTGAAGAAAATAAATCCCCTCAAGGCCTATGTCATCTTTAGGGATGCAGTGTGGAGCGTATTTTAGGAAAGGAAGAAGAGGATGTTCAGGGAAGGAATGGGGTAGTAAGTGTGGGTAGGAATCTGGGCGTCAGTGTGTCTAGGAGTGACGGACGTGTGAATCCATCCCTCCCATTTCGGTGCAAGGCGATGTTCCGAAAGATTCCATGTCAACTCAGAAATAAACCAACTCATAATTCAGCACACTAAAATATAAAGAGGAAAGATTTGATTCTTTGTGTGTTTGTTTGCATTGAATAGGCTCCGAAACTACTGAACCGATTTGAAAAATTCTTTCATTGTTAGGAAGCTACACTATCTTCGGGTGACATAGGCTAAATAATATTTAAAAAAAAATAGGGATACTTACTAAAACTTCAATAATGTAACCCAAGGTGTAAAAAAAATGCCTAAAATATTCTTTACATCGCGTGCGCTGCGAAAACTATTATAGATAGAATAAAACAATGTACTACGACTTTGCAGAACACATTATTATTTACAAAAAAGGTCGCGACAGCGTATGTCTAACTATTATAGTTATGCCACAATAAGTGTTATTTTATTTTAAAAATTTAATTTTAATGTCGCCGCTAGAAAAAGCTCTTTATTTGTATCTTGGTATTAATCCTTATCAAAATAAATTACTTCATATTCAATATTGTTTCAATATCTGTATTTAACTTTTTGAATTATTAAAATCGGACAATTCATTAGAAAGATACGATGAGTTTAAAATGTAAGTAAAAGTGTTCGTGCTGCCTTGTTGTGAGAAAAATTATCACGCACTATAATGTTGAAACTTTCGTGTTGTTTTTGCACGTTCAATCGCAGTCAGTTTGTACAAGATATTCAAACACAAAAGAGATATGCTACCGAAAATGTTTAATAGTAGGTAAATAAAAAGTAAAATATATTTCATGTTAAGTAATTTTATTTGTTTTTTATAGTAAAGAGTCTCAGCTGCTCCCGTCTGGAGCCAGTGAGACTATGGCATCCCCAATTGGGGTATGTTACGAGGCTGAAGATAGTGGGGAGGGGAAGGAGATAGGAAAGAGGAAGGTGGGAAAGTACCTGGCTATTCAGATGTAGTCAACAAACACAGCTTACGCCATTTCAAGCAATGTTTCAATTCTGAATGGTGGTCTTACTTACACTATGGCGATACTGAGAGTATTTTTCACTCTGGAACGTGCCGCAAATATATATATTTTTTTATTACATTAACTCCACACAGGAGGCCCTAAGGAAAATAATTTCCCTCAGGGCCTATGTCATCTTTGAGGACGCTGTGTGGAGGGTCTTTTTGAGAAAAGGAAGGAGTGAACATGGGTCTTGAAGAGACCCATGTTGTAGGAGGGAGGAAACACAGAGGCTGGTAAATCGTTCCACATCCGAGCTGTTGAACTCAAGAACGAGTCGTAAAAACTACCCGTTCTCACGTGACTAATGTCAACCGTGTACAAATGTTGGGCGCGTGTTTGGCGTGTTTCCCGACTATGCACCGGTGCCGAGGGGATCAACGACGCTAGTTCCTCGGAGCATTTTCCATTGTAATACCTGTAGAACAAGGACAGCATTCCCACCTGACGCCTGTGCTCTAAGGATTGCAATCCGTCTGTTAAGATGGGAGAATCTATCAAACGGACCGCCCGTTTCTGCACAGAGTCAAGGGTTTTTTTTTTAAGGTATTTTGGAGCTCCAGACCAGAGGTGGCTGCCAAATTCAACCGTGGGGCGCACTTGCGATTTATACAGGGTTAGCAGTTGTGTACTATTAAAGTATCTGCGGGCCCTGTACAGTACGCCCAGTATATATACTATGCATTTATTATTTTAAATTAATAAATTGTGATAAACCACGCGAACTTCGGTGTACGAGTGAAGAGCATTACCTCCAAGGGCGGCTGGTCGCACAGTGCGCTCGTGTGCAGCACTGGCAAAATATAATGCCTAAATTTACTTTATTTACTTACTAAAGACTAAAAAATCTCTAATTTAATTTATCTAATTTAAATCTATCAAATCTCTAATTTAATCATTTCAAAATATTAGTAATATAATGCTACGAATATTATCAGAGAGAACGGTTTTAATCTCCCATAGCGCGGCCGCCGAGCGGCCTCGTATCGGGATATTTAAAACATCGAAAGCCCGTCGATTTCGCTATTTGCACCAGAATTTGGCTTGGATTCGCGTGCCACCGGCCCAACATAATCCGATCCTTGCCGAAGTTTACCGATTGACCATGAACTATGGACCCGAGGTGACACGAATACAATCGATTTTCGGCGAAGATCGTAGATCGTTTGCGTCTTGCGGCGCGCGTTATATTGACCCGTCACGTGATAATTGTCATTGTTTTGTTTTTTTTTTGTATTGATTATGTTAAATACTAATAACATAATTTGTTAATATATAATTTTATTACCAAAATGAGTGCAACCAGTGTTGAATATACATATAAGAGGGATTAACAGTTTGTTTGAAAATAAATTAATAATAAAAAATTCCTAATTTAATTTTTTTGTCATAAGTAGGTACGGATTGTCAGTGAACCACCACATTCTCAGGGCAGCGGCCGCCACTGATTACATCTAGACTACGCCGGTCGTCACTACAGGAAGCAACCTTATTTCCAATGAAACAATAAAAATGAAGAAAATCTGTAAACAACATAATAAGAATAACTGCATTTGTAAATGCAGCTATTCATATTATGCATATTCTTATTTTTATGCTGCATTTGTTCCTAAAATTCCTATAAATGGTTCCCGGGGCAGCGGTACCACTCTCACCTTCCAAATTGTAATAATTTTTCATGTTAAAATTCCAGACCATAGGTACCTACCTACCTATGGTAATCAATCTGATAAGTAAAATATATTATATATTATTTTATATGAATAAATTGTGAAATAACACAAATTAACCAAGAAAAATTTATTTGCCACGCCGGGTTTCGATCCCGTGACCTTCGGTGGTTGAGTTTTTGCTGTACTACGCCGGCCGTCATGGCGATAATGAAACCTTTTAGATTCACTTTTTAAGCAATGTAAGTTATTTAATTATTATTATTTACGTGGGGTCGAGAGAGTCCGGCTGGAGAGGTCTAGATTATGTCTGCCTCAAGCAGCCTCTCCCGATCCGGACCGCCACGCAGTAGGTGAGGAAAATCATTCGCCACAAAGACCTAGACAAACCTCACTCCAAGAACCTGAGCACCCCTGTTAATTCACCAAACGTTGTGAACCACTTAGGGAGACCTATGGCAGAGGAGTTCGTTATCCAATAAATGGTTCCCGGTGCGGCGGTACCCGTACCCGCCTGCCAAACTGTAGGTCTAGGTTAAGTAGTTCGCTAAGCTTAGTGACTTAGCTGGGGTACCCGGGTTTATGGGTTGAGGTTTGTGCAGGTTATGGCGGCGGACGCGTGTGCCCACCATCTGGCAGGCCGGATCGGGAGAGAATGTTTAAGGGAGTCTCTTCAAAAAGATATCCCCAAAGATAACACAAGCCCTGATGGGAATTATTTTCCTCGGGGCTTCCTGTGTGGAGCTTATGTCAATGAGCTAAAATAATAGCTATATTTTTTATTCTTCTTTATTTTTTTTTCTTTGATGAGGAAGGTATACCTAAATTTTGGGAGGCAGGTATGGTTACCACCGCCCCGGGAACCATTTTTTGGCTAATCAACACCTCTGCCATACGTTACTCCAAGTGGTTCGTTAAGGAGTGAGATTTGTCTAGGTCCGTGCGGCGAACGCTTTTGCTCACCTACTGCGAGGCAAGCCGGATCAGGAGAGACTGGTAGAGGTATTTTTTTTTCATTAGCTCCACACAGGAAGGAGGCCCGAAGGAAAATAATTCCCCTCACAGGGCCTATGTAATCTTTGGGGACGCTGTGTGGAAGGTATTTTTTGGAAAGGAAGTAGAGGAAGTTCTGGGGAGGACAAGGGTAGTATGTGTGGGTAGGAATCTGGGGATCAGTGTGTCCAGGAGTGACGGACGTATGAATCCATCCCTCCCGTTTCGGTGCAAGGCGATGTTCCGAAAGGTTCCATGTCAACTCAGAAATAAACCAACTCATAATAACTCAGAACCTCCTCAGAAAGGTCATTAAAAGCTATGAAAATATAATTTTAAAAAAGCCGGTAACCCTAACCTAACTTCCTATTCAACCTATGTTTTCTCAGTATGTTTCATTATGAGTTTTCTGGTCACCGTTTCGAAAGGCGATCATTCTAATCTAACACACTTCTACTATTAAACACTTTTTGTGGTATAACTATAATAGTTAGACATATGCTGTCACGACACTTTTTGTAAATAAAGATGTTTTCTGCAAAGCCGTACTACATTATTTTATTCTATTGTTAATAGTTTTCGCAGCGCACGCGATGTAAAGAATATTTTAGGTATTTTTTTTACACCTTGGGCTACATTATTGGAGTTTTAGTAACGATTCCTAATTTTTTTTTAAATATAATATAGCCTATGTCAACCGGGGATAGTGTAGCTTCCTAACAATGAAAGAATTTTTCACATCGGTTCATTAGTTTCGGAGCCTATTCAATGCAAACAAACAAACAATCAAATCTTTCCTCTTTAAATAGTTTTAGATTGGTTCCATGCAAACTCAGAAAGAAACCAACTCATAATTCAGGTCATTAAAAGCTATGAAAACATAATTTTAATATAGCCGGTAACCCTAACCTAGCTTAACCTATTTAACAAAGGTTTTTATATATTTTTATTACCACTCTTAATGACCTTTCTGATTTGCTTCTGAGTTGGTTTCTTTCTGAGTTGCCTGGTCACCGTTAGATTATATGTTAGATGTCAGATTAGATAGTAAGACCGGATCGGGAGAGAATGGTTGAGGGAGTCCCTTCGACTTCTACAGACGTACCCTCTAGGAATATCGCCTTGCACCGAAATGGGAGGTATGGATTCACATGTCCCTCACTCCTAGACACACTGACCGCCAGATTCCTACTCACACCTACCACCAGGCGCGGCCCGTCCTAAAGTGCACTCGTGCGCCGAACCGCCAACAAAATTGAACAACATTTTGCAGCTCATCGTATTCCTACATAATATTTTTAATTATAAAATTGTGCAAATGAAATTGGTAGAGAATAGTTATAGGGGCCTAAAGCATTGCTTCCCGCGCGCACTTTATATCGGCTCGGAACAGTAGGAACCGAGTGCCGGCTGTCCGTGCGGCATGCGGATGACGGAAATGTCCGAAGAAATGGTTCCAGCGAAATGACTATTCTTAAGTCGGGTTTAAATAAGACAGTAATTGTGTTTTGGTCTTGTAAAATGAAACATTGAGTCAACGGGTCATTGTGTGCGATATTATCTTGATCGAGAGGGAACCGATTTGACATTGTCATTATTAGTTTTTGTGACCTTTTGTTTGTGTGAATGCTTTACAAATAGAAACGTTTACGCTATGTTGTTATTGTGTTATTATTCATTTTGTAGGCGGTTGGCGGTGGCAAAACAATGATTGAGTCGAAACAATTAAATTATAATTATTTAACCGGTTAAATTTGTTTTATGGGGCGAACAGTCTTAGCTATAATAGATAAAAGATCATTTAGTTTTGGCCTATTTCAGCATATCGCTCGCTATACATTTTGCCTACGTCAGCCGCCTACTAAATCATTATATTATAGAAATATTCTGATATCGCTGTTTATATATATAAATAAATTTCCTTGCCTTTTTAAAATTAGTGATGTAATAATAAATATAGACTATAATAAAATATATATGAACCATGAAAATAAAAGCAGAATTATGGCCAATGGCCCGCCAAAACTACATTTAATTATCAACCAAGATAGTACCTAAATCTGCAAAGAAACCTTTGAAATGAATACTTTGTATAGCGTCGTTTTTTGTGAATAATCACCTCAAGGGCACTGTACGAGTTATGAGTTACTAGGCTGTCTAATTTTATTTTTATTTTACCTACTTTTATTTTACGTTTTTGATAAATTACTCGGTGAACCATCAAAAATTTAAGGCACCGGCCGCGTCTGCCTACCACCCCTTTCCTTCCCTGAACATCATCTTCTTCCTTACCCAAAAATACGCTCCACACAGTATCCCCAAAGATGACATAGGCCCTGAGGGGAATTATTTTCTTCAGGGCTTCCTGTGTGGAGCTAAAAAAAAGGTCTCCCTCAAACAGTCTCTCCCAATCCGGCTTGCCACGCAGTAAGTGGGCGCGTTCGCCGCACGGACCTAGACAAATCACACTCCTTGATCCGGGCACTCCTGCTAAGTCACGAAAAGTAGCGAACCACTTGCAGTGACATATGACAGAGGTGTTGATTACCCAAAAATGGTTCCCGGGGCGGTGGTAATCATACCCGCCTCCCAAAATTAAGGTATACCTTAAGTGGTTCGCTATGTTTGGTGACTTAACCGGGGTGCCCAGGTTCATGGGGTGAGGTTTGTGCGGGTCTTAGAAGCGGAAACGAAAACAAAATCAAAATCAAAATCAAAATCAAAATCGAAATTGAAATCGAAATCGAAATCAAAATCGAAATCGAAATCGAAATCAAAAATCAAAATCAAAATCAAAAACAAAATCAAAAATCAAAATCAATATCTAAATCTCAAACCAAAACCAAAATCAAAATCAAAATCAAAGTCAAAATCATAATTAAAATCTCAAACCAAATCCAAAATCAAAATCAAAATCAAAATCGAAATCCAAACCAAAATCAAAATCAAAATTAAAATCTAAAACCAAAACCAAAATCTCAAATCAAAACCAAAATCAAAATCAATATCTCAACTATCAAATAAAAATTACCTCCGCACGCCACAATTCGAACTGGCGACTTCCGAATTCGTAGTCAAGATCGTAATGCCCCTCGATATCGTTGAATTATACATTTTAATCAAAATAATATTTACTTGCGCACGCAACAATTTGTTCTTGCGACTTCCGAATTCGTATTGATCGTAATGCAATTTGTTCTTGCGACTTCCGAATTCGTAGAGATGGTTATGCAATGCATTATCGGGGAATCATACGTATTTGTCAAAAGAAAATTTACTTGGCCACGCCACAATTCGAACTTGCGACTTCCGAATTCGTAGTCAAGATCGTAATGCAACGCATTGTCGAGGAATTATATCAAAATAAAAATTACTTGCGCACGCCACAATTCGAACTTGCGACTTCCAAATTCGTAGCCAAGATAGTAAGGCAACGCATTATCGAGGAATTATACGTATTTATCAAAATAAAATTTACTGGCGCATGCCATTTAAACTTGCGACATCCGAATTCGTAGTCAAGATCGCACTGCACTGCATTATTGTTGTATTATACAAACGTTTTAAATAAAAATTACCTCTGCACGCCACAATTCGAACTTGCGACTCCCGAATTCGTAGTCAAGGTCGCAATGCCCCTTAGATATCGTTGAATTATACATTTAAATCAAAATAATATTTACTTGCGCACGCCACAATTTGTTCTTGCGACTTCCGAATTCGTATTGATCGTAATGCAATTTGTTCTTGCGACTTCCGAATTCGTAGAGATCGTAATGCAATGCATTATCGAGGAATCATACGTATTCCCCGATAATGCATTGCATCCCCAAAGAAGACATAGGCCTTGACGGGATTTATTTTCTTCAGGGCTTCCTGTGTGGAGCTAATGTAAGAAAAATAAGGTCTCCCTCAACCAGTCTCTCCCAATCCGGTCCGTAATGCAGTAGGTGGGCAAACCCGTTCACCGCAAAGACCTAGACAAATCTCATCCCTTGAACCCGAGCAGCCCTGCTAAGTCACAAAAAATCAGTCTCTCCCGATCCGGCTTGCCACGCAGTAGGTCAGCGAACGCGTTCGCCGCACGGACCTAGACAAATCTCACTCCTTGAACCGGGCACTCCTGCTAAGTCACGAATGTCACTGCAAAGTGACATATGACAGAGGTGTTGATTACCCAAAAATGGTTCCCGGGGCGGTGGTAATCATACCCGCCTCCCAAAATTAAGGTATACCTTAAGTGGTTCGCTATGTTTGGTGACTTAACCGGGGTGCCCAGGTTCATGGGGTGAGGTTTTTGCGGGTCTTAGAAGCGGAAACGAAAACAAAATCAAAATCAAAATCAAAATCGAAATTGAAATCGAAATCGAAATCAAAATCGAAATCGAAATCGAAATCAAAAATCAAAATCAAAATCAAAAACAAAATCAAAAATCAAAATCAAAATCTAAATCTCAAACCAAAACCAAAATCAAAATCAAAGTCAAAATCATAATTAAAATCTCAAACCAAAACCAAAATCAAAATCAAAATCGAAATCCAAACCAAAATCAAAATCAAAATTAAAATCTAAAACCAAAACCAAAATCTCAAATCAAAACCAAAATCAAAATCAATATCTCAACTATCAAATAAAAATTACCTCCGCACGCCACAATTCGAACTGGCGACTTCCGAATTCGTAGTCAAGATCGTAATGCCCCTCGATATCGTTGAATTATACATTTTAATCAAAATAATATTTACTTGCGCACGCAACAATTTGTTCTTGCGACTTCCGAATTCGTATTGATCGTAATGCAATTTGTTCTTGCGACTTCCGAATTCGTAGAGATGGTTATGCAATGCATTATTGGGGAATCATACGTATTTGTCAAAAGAAAATTTACTTGGCCACGCCACAATTCGAACTTGCGACTTCCGAATTCGTAGTCTAGATCGTAATGCAACGCATTGTCGAGGAATTATATCAAAATAAAAATTACTTGCGCACGCCACAATTCGAACTTGCTACTTCCAAATTCGTAGCCAAGATAGTAAGGCAACGCATTATCGAGGAATTATACGTATTTATAAAAATAAAATTTACTGGCGCATGCCATTTAAACTTGCGACATCCGAATTCGTAGTCAAGATCGCACTGCACTGCATTATTGTTGTATTATACAAACGTTTTAAATAAAAATTACCTCTGCACGCCACAATTCGAACTTGCGACTCCCGAATTCGTAGTCAAGGTCGCAATGCCCCTTAGATATCGTTGAATTATACATTTAAATCAAAATAATATTTACTTGCGCACGCCACAATTTGTTCTTGCGACTTCCGAATTCGTATTGATCGTAATGCAATTTGTTCTTGCGACTTCCGAATTCGTAGAGATCGTAATGCAATGCATTATCGAGGAATCATACGTATTCCCCGATAATGCATTGCATCCCCAAAGAAGACATAGGCCTTGACGGGATTTATTTTCTTCAGGGCTTCCTGTGTGGAGCTAATGTAAGAAAAATAAGGTCTCCCTCAACCAGTCTCTCCCAATCCGGTCCGTAATGCAGTAGGTGGGCAAACCCGTTCACCGCAAAGACCTAGACAAATCTCATCCCTTGAACCCGAGCAGCCCTGCTAAGTCACAAAAAATCAGTCTCTCCCGATCCGGCTTGCCACGCAGTAGGTCAGCGAACGCGTTCGCCGCACGGACCTAGACAAATCTCACTCCTTGAACCGGGCACTCCTGCTAAGTCACGAATGTCACTGCAAAGTGACATATGACAGAGGTGTTGATTACCCAAAAATGGTTCCCGGGGCGGTGGTAATCATACCCGCCTCCCAAAATTAAGGTATACCTTAAGTGGTTCGCTATGTTTGGTGACTTAACCGGGGTGCCCAGGTTCATGGGGTGAGGTTTTTGCGGGTCTTAGAAGCGGAAACGAAAACAAAATCAAAATCAAAATCAAAATCGAAATTGAAATCGAAATCGAAATCAAAATCGAAATCGAAATCGAAATCAAAAATCAAAATCAAAATCAAAAACAAAATCAAAAATCAAAATCAAAATCTACATCTCAAACCAAAACCAAAATCAAAATCAAAGTCAAAATCATAATTAAAATCTCAAACCAAAACCAAAATCAAAATCAAAATCGAAATCCAAACCAAAATCAAAATCAAAATTAAAATCTAACACCAAAACCAAAATCTCAAATCAAAACCAAAATCAAAATCAATATCTCAAACCAAAATCAAAATTAAAATCTCAAAACAAAATCAAAATCAAAAAAAATCGAAATCAAAATCAAAAACAATATCAAAATCAAAATTAAATCTTAAACCAAAATACATTAAAAAAGAAATGAAATAGAACGACTTGAAATAAGAACGTACAGGTACCTACTAAAAGAAGCTGAAAAGTACGACAGACGGGCACCTTTGTTGGCGGTCAAAACTTGGCATTTATATGGATCAACAAAAAAAAACGTGTAAAATGTATAAGACACCGAACAATGGGCGTGGCTTACAGCTAAATCTTGATGGTATAAATTGATCCACATGGATCAGGATGTGTATGCCAGCTTGTGTAATGGATCAGCATATCCGGATGGATCAACACGTCCGAACGGATCAACTTAAAACTGGTGTACCGTCGCGCAAGATCAACGTTTTACGAGAGGAGATAAATATATATATATATATATATATATATTTGTTTTTATTATTGAATAGAATTACAATGAACAAAACATAATATAGGTATAATGATAAAAAGAAAATCTCTTAGTGAAAAAAAAGGTTGAGAATGAGTTTTAATCGTCGTCATCATCAGCGGAATCGTCTTCGTACTGCAAATTCCAATCGATTTGGTCACCTTCATCAACGTCTTGCGTATCTGTAATCAAAAAATGGTTACGAAACTTAACAACGTTTATTTATTTCATAATATTATTATTACATTAAAAATAAAACATACCTGAATCTGGAGTATCCCCTAGAGTGTCAGGTGTCGTGACAATATCTTGATATGCGTCTGGTAGTTGGTTGCCAACGAACCAAGTCATCTCCAACTTTCCATCCTCATTTTTCCACCCGAAATCTGTTGCTGGCATCTCAGTGACGACTCTACAGTGGGCATTCCTCCACAAGCGTGCGATGTATTGCGTTCATAATAAATGCTGCCGTAGCTCCGATTGGCAAGGTGGTAAATTACAAGCATCGTAATTGCGAACTTTTAATGAGAAAGGCTGTGATGTATCTGATACCTGATATGTTTTATTAAAGATTTCTATCCTAGCTCGGTTGAAATCAGCCAATTTTTTTAAACCATACAAATGGCAGATAAAAGATTCCATAGTGATAAATAATTCATCAACACTGTAAGCTTCGGATCCCAAATTTGCAAATGCTTGTTGAAAAAGTACAGATCCCAAATATCGAAAGGCTTTTTTTTGCCTCGTCTGTAAAAAGCTGGATTGTAATCACATCCTGTTAGCGCATGCAGAGCTGGTAGCGCTTGTGAAAAGAGTAGACCTAGCTTCTTAAAAAGAGCGGTTATATCGATATATGTATTTCAATTATTAATCTTCTTTACATAACGAATAAACCAAAGCGTTGCAAATCTACGAACACAAACGTGCGGCAAAACGGTTAGGGTGGGCATATGCTGAGACATCAGTCGCGCAAGGTAGTTCAGTAACGGATTTGTTACGTGTCCAGAAATCTGGAAGCAACATACGCTGGTGAGGCAGCGCAGTTATGAATCCCCACACGGGCACTTCGAGCGCGCCACTTCTGGCCACCGCGCAGGAAGGTAAAGATCGAAAGTGAGATATCGGTTACAGGACAGTTCACTGTGAGATTTTTCTGCGCGGCGGCCTGAAACTACAAACTAGACTGGTTAAATAGGGATAAAATCTAATTCTAAAACAACAGACATTCATTCACCTTACACATTTGACATCTAGTTTTGAAATAAGAACAAATACACCTTTGCTTATCTAATTCTTCGAGTACCTAACTAAGGAAGCAATCTTCCGCACAAACCCTCCATTGATATGCTTGGTGTAACTCTTAAAAGTAACCAGCTCAGGTAGGGGGCTCCATCAATGTTAAGTTAGCCTCTCAGAAACTGGGCATACTGTACAGGGTCCGCAGATACCGGCCGGCGTAGTCCAGTGGTAAGAATCGTGACTCGCATACCGAAAAATAAATTTTATTTGATAATAAATTTTATTTGATATAATCATATAATAATATTAGATAATTATTAACAAACAATTTTATTTGATAATTTTAGCAGGTCTAGTAATATTCATATGTCTATGGTCGAGTAGTACGTTGACGGGCGCTTGCTATTTATATTCTGTCGCAGAGCCGGAGGCCCTTAGGCCGCGCGTTCGTGTACAACGCTTTGGTTTATTCATTGTGTAAAGAAATTTAATAAGTGAAATTTTTAAGAAGTTTAATTAAGCGATTTTATTTTAATCGTTATAGTGGGTATATATTCTTTTTTGTTCATTGTAATTCTATTCAGTAATAAAAAATAAAAAATAAACTTAAAACTGTCAGATTAAGAAAACCCCTCCACATAATTGTCAGATTATAGGTCAGCACAACCAGGACATCAAGCTGAACCGTCTGTATAAATATCTGACGCGCTCGAGTAAGTCAAGGTCACGACTTTTTTTTACATTTTCAACAAACAGTCACGAGTTTAGGTTACGTCCAAATCGTCAGATTATTGAAATGTAAGCTTTTCTGCATGTAATTAACGCACATTACCTTAATCTGACACGCTCGAATAAATCCTTTTTTTTTCAATTTTCTACCTCTTCATACGGCCACCCCCACCACTGAAGTCGTCAGATTAATATATTTCCGTTACCAGAAACACGTAGGGCGTATACGCTATTAATATCTGACGCGCTCGAGTAAGTCAATGTGACGATTTTTTTTTACATTTTTGATAATTTATACTCGCTCCCCCCACCACTGAAAGTGCATACATCACATAAACTTTTTTTCTTTTTAGCATCTAATCTTTGCAATCCAATAGGTCCCCACAACGCTCGAGTAACTACCCATTTAGCGTTAATTCCTCCCCTACTATTATTTTCAAAACAAAGTTTAAAAAAAAAATCTCATTTGAAGCATTCGTTTTGATTTTATTAATCGTTCTTATGACATAATCGAGTGAACCATGCAAGATGCCAGCGTTCATTAAGATTTTTGGCGACTAAATGGAAACCTAAAATCTAACCTTTCGCGGACACCCTTATATTGTCCACCGACCCCCAAATTAATTTTATTTTGCCATGTACCCCTTTGGGAACCACTGGTTTAAACCCGTCAGGCATCGGTTATATTCTGTCGGAAGGTCAGAAAAATTCCGCTTTGTAATAGAAACCAAACGAATGGAATATATATATATATTTTTTTTTTTTTTTACATGAGCTCCACACAGGAGGCCCTGATGAAAATAATTTCCCTCGGGGCTTATGTCATCTTTAGGGATGCTGTGTGGAGGGGTTTTTTTTAAGTAAAGAAAGGAGAGGAGAGTTCTGGGAAGAAAAAGGGTTTCAGGGGTGGGTAGGAATCTGGGGTTCAGTATGTCCTGGTCATCCGCCTCCAAGACCTAGACAAAATTCACCCCATGGACCCGGGCACCCCTGCTAAATCACCAAACGTAGCGAACCACTTGGGGTGACTTATGGCACAGGTGTTGGTTATCCAATAAAGGTTCCAGAGGCGGCGGTACCCATTCCCGCCTCCCAAATTGTGTATATACCTATTGTATCCGAAAACAAAAAACTCTTTTTGAAAATTGAGAAATACGCTTTCAAATGTTATTAATGATAGTAAACATGTAATTTTTTTCAATTAATTTTTTTTTAAAACTCCATAAAAAGTTTTTACAATGGCTCGGCTTTCAAATTGGCGTCGGAAACTTTTGTATCATAGAGCTTCACATTTTATTTTTTCTGTGTTTAACTTATTGATTTGACGATAAAGCGTGGTTTTCCTTTCTAACCTCGACCGGTCAGATCTTATTTCTGACCATGACAGTAAGAGAGATACAATGATTTCCATGAGACCTGTGTGAGCTGTTCCCAAAAACGAACAAATTGGCCTTAAGGGTTAACCAATGCATATTGATGATTCATAAGTTCCTAGTATCTTCCATAGCTTTACGTCTCGTGTTGCCGGCAGTCAAAACCATTGTATGGTTGGTAGTATGTGTGCTTGTCTGTAACTCTGGTTCAGTTCAATGAACTCTAGAACACAGATTTGCTTTGAATTTAACCACTCCGGTATTTTTCGATTATTCATTTTTTTTGTCTTAAACGAACTATCGGATTCCGCTTAGCAATTAAAGCTCTATAAATTAAACATTTCTGAGTGTAGCTGAATACTAAAAACTTTTTTTGAAAGGTTATAAAATAAGCTTTCAAATTGTTATATTACAAATAAATATTAACAGTTTTAAATATTAAAATTTAGAATGCAAACATAAAAAATTGTATAAATGACTCACGTGATGTTTTTATGTGAAAACGGTACTAAATTCAAGGATTATGTTGAAAAAAAACACTTTTTCTATTATATAAATGTTTAATAAACAATTTTATCACCTGCCTTTTTTCCATTTTATTCAATAATATTTAATAAAAAATTAACAATGTCTAACGCCGCGTAGGCGATTTGGCGGGTGAAAACTGTTTCTAAAAAATAAGTATTTTTATGTACTTTTATGGACAACTTTGAATAAAAATGTGAAGCTTGAATCAATATGAATCTATAACTTTTTATTTTAGGGTTTTCACTATAACAATAACAGAGTTATAACGATTTCTGTGAGAACGCACGCGTTAACGTGAAAACACGCTTATTGTACTTGACTGCTATTGTTATATTGCCGTGTAAATGCGCTTGTCATCATCAAAATGTGTCTATTTAGTAGACGAATTCAGAAGAGCAATAAATTACTTACATGAACATTATCTATAAAATATATTAAATATTTTTTTTTTTTTTTAAATCAACATTTTGTTACAGATTTTTTTTTTGCATTTTCACCAGCATTTGGTTCCTTAGAACTGGCAATCTGCCTAGCTAGGAACTTATATCGACCCACAAGACATAATAACACTTGTACATATTTTAATGTCTATAGTTATTTTGCAATATTATTACTATGTAATTTTTGCTATATAAATGTATCAAATGTAATGTTATAAATAAATAAAAATAAAAAAATACTATTTTAACATAAAAAATGTTAATACAAAATTGGAAAAGATTAGTCCGCAATGAGATCGTCTTCTATATAACTTTTTGAAATTTTGGAAAATGCCGAAGATACGAGCAGTCAAAATGTTGACATTTGTGGCCGGCCGAAAATCTTGTGACATCGCGGTACATACGCAGCGATACCGCAGCACCGCCGCGCCATTCGAATTAAAAAATTATACTGAATCGTATCTCGTGACGTCACGCCAAAAGTACTTTTTACCTAAATTCACTTTGAAAGCACATAGCTTCGTCATTTTTGGAGATATCGAAAAACTATTTTAATTATCGTTATAAAAAATTCAAAATTTCGTAATTTAACACATGTCTGCGCTAGTTAATACATAATTTATATTTATTATACGCATAACATGACATTTATACTTCGATCAACAATACGTCAATGCATTAATGTGCTTGTCAATTATTAATAACACAATCTTGTCCATTGCACTCTTATAAATATAATTGGAAAAAATATAAGTGTGCGGTTCACACGCAGTAGATTTGAAACCTTCATTAAACTAAAGCAGACAAGAGTGAGGAGGCTACGAAGCACCGCACAAATAGTAGACTGATTATTCTATCGCTTTCTCTCGCAAGCTAAAACCCATAGATGTAGGTATGTCTTGTCACTATTTAGTGTCTTGTCACTATTTTTCCGTTTCATCGAGTTTCAAATCACAATGGTGCTATAGAAGTTTTCACTTAAAAAATATATTCCAATCCCAGTCGATTCATCAATAATTAGTGGTTTCTTCTATGAATGAATAGAAGATGAATTATCAATTTCTCAGGAAATGTAGAAAAAGGAAGTATTTTTAAAGCTACATTTTAATCTGAGGTTCAGTTTTTATAACAATTTGCAAAACGATAAGACATTGGAATCTCAATATAAAATTTATAAAATTTAGGTACTTTATTGCGCAATATTCTATTCCAATGGTCACTTTTATATTTACTGTATCGGTTCACGGTATCGGTACCTTAAATAATGGTGATACATACAATGTTGTATGAAACTGATTGAGGGGTGTAGACATAAGTTCAACGTGTGTCTCATTTTCGACTGTTGTCATTTAGTGTGTAAGAAAGAGCGGCAGCATTATATGTTTAAGAACAAAAGCAAAACCATCAGCGCATTGACATTCGACGTTTGTGATTTTTTTTATTCAATATAATCCTTGTAACTATATTCCATACGTACGGAGAGTACCATAGTCTACGGAGACGTCACGGTACGGTGTGTCAGAGAGATTCAAGAAAATTATGACTTTTTTCCTTTGGAGGGAACAGACCTACGTTCACTGTGTATCTCATTTTTTTGAAAGAGCTGCAGCAATATTGTGATAAGGAACGTACGTTTATTGCCTTCTTTGTGTCTTCACGATACCGTTTCCGTGAATCGTCACGGTAAGTATAAAAGCGTGCATATCTATACAAAAACTTAGGTAGATGGTTTATTGCCGATAAGACTAGTTATTTTGCGGATAACATAAAAAAAACTAATCGAAGTTTCGAAGGTCAGTGAAAATGAATTCACTGTTAAATAGAGATATCAAGTAATTCTGGACAGAGAGCACAGGGTTAAGGCCGACACGAGACACGATGACTTCCAAAAGATTAATAACAATGATGTTTGTTACCGAGAAGCAAGAACAAATATGTTTTTTTCATGGTCACAGTCATAGGCATGGATATTGTTACATGCTTACAGCGGTTATGTAAAAGTCAACTGCAATAAAATTACTCTATAATAATGCATTTTTATAAACTAATTGTTTGTCTTATATAAATGTCATAATAGCGTTGGAGGGCTTGCGTGATTTTTATACTTATAGACATAATTATATCGTTTGAAAATTAAAATGAAATGTGCGATATTAAAATCATTGATACTTAAAAAAAACGAGTGTGCTTGAGCTGAGTGTGCTTGTGTTTTACTTCACTAAATTATATCACCGTTCGCATCACACTTTTCGTAACGCATTCACCAGCTTACTCCAAGTCAAGCGTGCGTAAAGAAGTTTTACTTCAAAAAGCAATTAAAAATAAACATTATAACAATACTACACTAAAAAAATCGTATTTACATATCTCTCCTTCTTCTTCTTTTTCAGCGTGTACTACCAGGCATCCTGTATAGTATGTATCGAATGGCCTACGTGATGCAGATTGGCCTACCGTTCTACGTTCTGTAAATGCGTGAAATATGATAATGTAGTAAGGAGAACTCTTGTTTTTCGGCGGCGTAATCAATCAAATCACCATCAGAACAAATGACGCAACGCGGCCGCGTCACACTGAGTCACGGGTGACCGAATCTCTGAATCGACCCGTCATTACCGACTACCGACTACTTGGCCGAGGATCAAGATTACAAAAAATACAGCGGAATCTGGAATATACTCGAATGGGTAATCATAATCGGTAATCACAGACCAGATCACGTATTCATTAATATCTACCACCTTATAAATTATATAGGAACATAAACTAGATACTAGAAACGTCTTCCATGGAAATCCACTGACTTAATACCCTTTGGTTCTTGCCTATGATGGCTCTGTCCCTTTTATACTTGCCAGATATCGAATATTGCCATGCCATTTGAATTTAAAAATAATGATAAAACACAGTTCTGTTTTTGAAATTTAGAAAGAAATCCGGCCATCGATAAATTTGAGCATTAAGTATCTTTTCAAACTGTTGCTGTAACTGTCGTTCTTAAGCTCCCGAATACTGAACGAAAGGGACAACTGAACCTAATGCTGATAAAATCATAAAAACCTAAAAAAATCATAAAAATCGACGTTTTGTTTTCCCCATTTTTCTCTTTCAAAACTGGACCGATTTTAAAAAATTCTTTCCTAACCTTATTAGAAGATAAAAATGTCAGTAAGTTTTGCTTTTTTTTTTAAATCGTCTAGTTTGTATACTGAACGTCTGTTGATTTATGGCGTTCAAACCAGGCAATTTAACGATTTTTGGAGGGTGCTAACTTATCAAAAAAGCAAAACGTACCGACCCTGGTGGTCGTTATGTACCTACCTATGTTATAAAAATATTTACAGTTGTGTCAAAATCCAAATAGGAAATCGGGGAATACGTTTTGTATGGGCAAAAAGCCGCCTGATTTCCTCTTAACATCCGATTGGCCAGACTTTTGGATCGCGAAACGCGCCTACGTCGCATTTCTTGAGTTCTCTTTATTCTATGTGATTAATATGCATATAGAGTTCATCTTCTATTCTATCCAACGCATCGCATTAACACTTTATTGGGTGTAAATAAATGATAGCGTACTACCGCAGAATTTACGTACATGCTTACGTAATCGGGGACGTTACCACTGAAAATATTGTGAATAAAAAAATCTTAATATTAAAACATTTTCTACTGTCTAACTCATATAAATAAGTTTGAAAAGCGTAGTTATTACTGAGTACTGAGGCAGGTTTCTACACTAAATTTCCGAGAACTTTTTTTTGGATGCAGGAGGAACAGGCATTTTAAGCTCCATAGCTCATCATTAAATTAGGTTGGGAGTTGGATTAGACCAGAAATTCTAGAAAAAAAAGTGTCTCCAAAATTCAAGAAAGTTCATCTTTCAAGAGATAAAGATATTTTCCCAAATTGAATAGGTACCTACTACCTACTAAGTGTTGTTTTTGTGCTCTGTATTTGAAATAAACATAAGTTTTTATTACAAATAAAACATCTAACTGACCTTTACAAAGACATTATAATATTACACGAGTGTCTTTTATGGGTTAAGAGTAAAGGTTGCCGTTCAGAGATAAATGTAAATAAATAACACGCTGGTTAGGAAAAGCCAATCCAATTAATTAATATTCATACCGACGCGACGGAGAACGCTTTTCCAGCTCAATTGTAAATCTGACGTTGACGCGTCACTTCGCGTCAATGAAAATCAACCTGAGATTACTAGTGTTTTCTTGTTCCTAAAATATTTTATTCAATTTTAATTTATTTTATTTTCAAGTAAAATAATTTATTCTGTGAATAATGAAGTACAGGTAAAATCATTTTAATGATATTCTTTGTTTAATTGGGTGCTGTATGGAAAAAAGGAGTTAATATTTTAATAATATTGTTTTTGTTAAGAAGCTGAAGAATGATACCAAAAAAGTTAAAAAAAAAAAGATTTGACGTGTTGAATCACAAGTCTAAATCTAATACATTCAAACACGTCCTCTTTAAAATGCTTTGCCTCCACTAACTTACGTGGTAACAGTAACACTATGTTTTAAGTTTATCCTACATGCATACGACTACGTAATATAACACATTTATTATGATGGCCATCTCGCTCCTCGTAAATATGCGTTCCTATTGCATTGCAATTCCTTTTAAATTGACTAGAGATTCAATTCAACGACAATTCTGGTTGATTGTTCCTAAAATATATAATGCTCTGAGTTCTAACATAAAGTCAAGTAATTCTAAATCACTTTATATAGCACATGTACAACATTTGATTTTCAAAAGGGGACGAGCGTACTTCAAAGAATACATGAGTTCTTAACACTACATTAATTTTTGCATGTAAATATGTTTTTTTCTTCTTTATTTTTCACATACTTTTTATGTATTTCTTAATTTTTATTTAGTATGTTTAATCATCTGTTTCAATAAAATAGTATTTTTTAATTCCAATTTAAAATATTTAATGTATGACTACCACAATACGGGCATTAGCCTAGTATGGTAGAAAAAAATCTGTAACCAAAAAAATGTATGAATTAAAAAAAAGAAAATTTAAAAAAAATTCAAAATTATTAAAGATTAAATTAATTTTTTATTATTTCTGTACACTACTACAAAAACAAGGGTCTTTTATAAAATCGTTTACCTGTATGTTGTGTTGAAGTGAACTCCCTACCCCTGCTGTGTGTTATAGATTTTGTCATCTTGTTATTTTATTAAATTTTCTCTCTTTCTTTCAGTTGTTTTTCTTTCTTTATTTGTATTACATTTGTCACTTTCTTTAATCTTTAATTTTTAATAGTTTCATTTAATCTCATCCTATGTATATAATAATATAAATTAATTTGTTTCAATAAGCGTTTCTTAGAAACCAGATTAATACATCATTTTATTTATTTTTAATCTATTTCACTGTCAATGCGTTATTTTCCCCCTTTTATCATTTACATTTCCATTCTTTTGAGAAAAATATATTATTAGCAGAAACTTCAATACTTTCAGCAAATATGTAAACATTGTAAACAATCACTCGGTCAGACCGTGTATGTTTTCCCAATAAAACTAAAAATAAATTAAATAACACAATTTAACACGAAAAAAATAGCCCTTTCGAAATAAGTAAAAATCACATACTTCTTCCAAGAAATACCGATCAATATAAAAGAAGAGGACAACTACATTGATATATATACATATCTCTATGGATAACTATTGTTCCTGAAATAAGTGACGAAATATGGTGTAATTTTAAATTATTTTTTGTAATTTGAAGTTTATTAACTATTTTCTGTAATAAATAATTTGTAACTTACGTTACATTTTTAATCATTGGAGAAGAAGCTAATACTAATAAACTTAAACTAAAATGAAACAAAACAAGACACAGAAAATAAAAAAGGTTATATTTTTTTCCCAATTGCGATCGTTACCTTTTTATTTTCTATGTCTTGTTCTGTTTCATGATTCGTTTAGATTTATTGGTATTATCTTCCTCTTCTAACCTTCAAAAGTTATTAAAAAGGTTAATCCAAGAAAATTCCTTTTTTTTATTTATTATAATATTATGTTACGGATTTACATTAGGAACAACATTTATACGTAGATATTATTTTAAAATAAGTTAAATAAATAAGCAATTACAACAATAAATCAATTGCATCGTCTCACGCATAGCAAACACAAGTTTAAGTCATTATTTTTTTTTAATTATTGTCTATGCTACATAATAAACAAATCTCCCAACCTGCAAAATGCAAAACTAAATCCGTTGATAAATCTCTATCCGAAATAAAATATACGTCGGATTAGCAAAATAAAAATGCTATTTAATACATATGCATTTAATGAATTTCCATCATATATAATTATTTATGTATGTATACTTGGAATTAGTATTAAGTATTAATTACACTCATTTAACATTTATCCTAATTTGTCTGTCGACTAGTTTTTGCGCGGCATCATTAATTTAAGGATATAAATCGACGTAAATTGATAATTACAGCCGACATAATTTTTATATTATTATTATTTTATTTATTTACTAGCTGATTTTTCCAGCGGTGCCCAGACATTTCCTTGAGTTTCTGGAAATTTAATGTAAACAATGACCTTCCTCTTGTTTTGAAGTGTGAAAATTTTCATCAGTGTTGGAATAAAACTGTAGATTTGCATACAAATCAAATCCACGCCTCAATGCGGCCCGCCCCCTACCGCCACATAATATCTTCTTTGTATAAATATACGTACATAGATTATTACATTACGTATATTTATACAAAGAAGAATATTTATACATTATACAGCTGATGTCACCCAGCGTTTCTCGGGCTTGTAATGCAGAGTTTTTAAAAATCCGATGCAGAAAGTAATTTTCCTGTTATTTTGTTATATTCAAATAAATACATTTTTCTCCCTGAATCACCTTTCCCGTGCGTCCCCGTTCCCCTCACGCGTCCCCTTCCTAGCTTACTTTATAAATTATATGGCCTATGTTACCCGGGGATAGTGTGGCTTCCCAACAGTGAAAGATTTTTTCAAATCGGTTCCGTAGTTTCGGAGCCTATTCAATGCAAACAATCTAACAGTCAAATCTTTCCTCGTGTATTCAAAGTGTAATAAATGTAGGTATATTAAGAGATTTCTATGCACGTATGTGCTGTTTACAGGTAAACAGATGAAGTGCAAGTAATACAAAAAATGTTCGTAATAAAAATAATCAGTATCATATATGTATAATACACAACAATTATTATTATTATTTAAAATCATCTATCTATTTATCCATTCACCTTCAATTATATAAAGAAGAATGTCTGTAACCTGTGACGGTCAGGCAGAGTGGATGTACATTTTATACAAATGTACCAATTTTTTTTCGAGATTGATGAGATTTTGCACAGTTGACCTACAAAACAAGGGGAAGGTCACTGTCTAACTGTCTACACATTTCGATAAACTCTGCGGGGAACTCTGGCAATGCCGGGGAATTCAGCTAATAACAAATACAAATAAAATTTGGACAACCCTGTTTGTTCCAGATAAATGTTAATAATATATTCTTAAATTATTGTATAAAAGTATATTAATTACATAAAATATATAAATATGATGTTACAGTTAATTTTATAAAAAGGGTAATTCGAGTAATAGTTGCTTTACTGAAGTGAAAGCTTCATTATCACCGTTGTGATTTGAAACTCGATGAAACGAAAATAAGCGACATTGAAAAGAGACAAACACATACATCTATAGGATTTGGCCTGCGAGAGAATGAGATAGTATAATCGGTCTCCTCTTTGTGCGGTGCTTCGTAGCCTCCCCATTCTTATCTACTTTAGTTTACTGAAGGTTTCACTTCTACCGCGTGTGAACTGCACACTCTGAATTTTTTTTTAAGTTCTTGCAAGAAAATTTCTATTTCTCATTTATTTATAATATTATGAACATTATTTAGAACATATATGTGCTACATTTGTAAGTATGTAGGTACTATTTTAAGAGGGTTTTTGTCTGTCAACTGTGGTGCAAGGCGAATGGTCGAGAGAATCTGGCTGGAGAGGATAAAAGACCTCCCTTAAACAGTATTTATTGATCCTGCCCGCTACGCAGCAGGTGGGCGGACGCATCGGCCGCCAAGGCCATCGGCCAAAAACCTCACCCCATGAACCCGGGCACCCATGCTAAGTCACCAAACCTAGCGAGCCATACACAAGCATAGCGGAATTCGCCAAATTTACCAAGATCATTACTCGTTTACTACCTACATAAAATTAGTAACAAAAATTATGACTTTATTATTTCAGCGTGAGTAGGTGGGTACTCCTAATTTTGAATGAGGAATTTATTGTCAAACTGAAGAAAACCTGCATCTCCTTTCGAGTAAAAAAAACGCAACCGGAAGAAGAACAATCCTTTTCAAGTCGACCGCGAAGAGCCAATGGGCGCTCGCCGTAGGTGTTCAGTGTATTGTACAGGTGACTCGTTGCAGGTACCACAAATACATGAGCGAACAAATCACGATCCGCCAATGGCGCTACGCATCGCTATAATATAAGCGGCGAACGAACTATAGAAGATGTGTTAAATTCTTTCGAATGAAAACAGTATACTTTCAAGATGGCCGCCATTTAAAATCTTACGATTTTAGGTAAAAGTTTTCGTGCTCGTTAGCGATCAATTTTAAGGTTAAACGTCACGTACGTTATTATCTACGCATTCACAGATGGCGCCAATCAAATTAAACTTTAAAGTTACGCTTTAAAATATTAAGATAAATTAATTGTTCGCGATCATTAATATTTAATTAGAATATAAATAAACAATTTGGTTCATAAACAAACCCAAATCTTTCAAGAAAGGCTGAAAAATTCAATTTTGTATCGGTGACTAATTTAATATTGTATTTTTCAGCCTTTCTTGAAATATTTGGGTTTGTTTTTGGACAAAACTATTTATTTATATTCTAATTAAAAATGCAAAGGCGCGAACAATTAATTTACCTTAATATTTTGAAGCGTGACGTGCAAAAAGCATTAAAAAGCTAAAATATTTTGATTGGCATCATCTATGAATGCGTAGATTATAATTTTCGTGACGTTTAACCTTAAATCAATTATTACATACTAACTGACCCGGACACGCTTTGTTGTAGCTAACGAAAAACAACTCCATCTACTGGATGGTTACCCAACCTTTTAACCACCGCCAACTGTTAATTTGCATAGAAATCAAATCCACACCGTTCGCTTACCAGCTCGCTCATCCACCAGATACGGACATTCTTTTTTTTATTTATTTATTTATTTAGGCCCATTTTCGGGGCTTTTACATAAGAAATTAACAAATTTACAAAATGAATAAAATATGAAGTATTTATTATACATAACTGAACTGCCTCAGTAACAGTATTTTGTATTTATATATGATATATTTCAACCAATTATCCTTTATATATGATATATTTCAACCAATTCACACAAAACCTTGACAAATTATATACATAAACTTTCCTCATGAATCACTCTATATATTGGTGAAAACCTCATGAAAATCCGTTCAGAAGTTTTTGAGTTTATCGCGAACAGACAGACAGACGCGGCGGAGGACTTTAATTTATAATATGTATATAGTATATCTCTATGTATGTAGAGATATTTATCAACGATTTCTACGGTAGCAACGTCCTCGACTTCACAAATCGCGATTTTAGCGTTAACTTTTTGTATTTTATGTAAGTGGATAGGAAGATACACAATACATTATTATGTAATAAAATCGTAAATTTAAAAAAAAAATCATGTGTGCAGTTCACACGCGGTAGAAGTGAAACCTTCAGAAAACTAAACATCGTGAGAATGAGACGAATGCAGAGTATCAGGAGTAGGATAATTGTACTGTTTATTTAATATGTTATATTGTTACCAAGTTTAAAAATTATTTTACATTTTATACTATGAAGCACCGCACAAATCAGAGGCCGAAAGGCTACGAAGCACCGCACAAAGAGGACACCGATTTGTCTATCTCATTCTCTCGCAGACTAAATCCTATAAATGTATGTGTTTGTCTCTGTTTATTGTCGATCGTTTCCGTTTCATCAAGTTTCTAATCGCAACGGTGTTAAAGATGTTTTCAAACAATTTTACAATTTTTTAATTTTATAATTTGTAATAAATTAATAATAATTAATTAAGTAATTAATAACAATAATGATTAATAAAACATTTTTAAATCTCTACATATTATAAATTAAAGTACCTCGCCTCGTCTGTTTGTCTGTTCGCGATGAACTCTAGAACTACTGAATGGATTTTCGTGCGGTTTTCACCAAAAGATAGATTCATGAGGAAAGTTAAGGTATATAATTTATCAAGGTTTTATGTAAATTGGTTAAAATATATAATAAAAGGAGAATGTCTGTATGAGGTGGACGAGCGGACTGACTAGCGGGCGGTGTGGCTTTGATTTGAATGAAAATTAACATATGGCGGTGTGAGTTAAAAGGTTGAACCAATAGGAAGATGGCATTGTTTTTCCACAGCAATGCGTGGCCGGGTTAACCTGCATACTTACTACTTTATGCGTAGTAACGAAATGTGTAGACGGTATCATTTGCAAAAATTAGATACATTTTAACTGTTTCCGTACACCTAAATCGGTCATTAATTGTTTTGTAAATGTAACTAATTTAAACCTATTGCACTCTTTCAATCTTACTTCAAATTATAAACGCGAAAGTTTGTATGGATGTATTTATTACTCTTTCACGCAAAAACTACTAAATGGAATTTAATTAAACTCTACAATAATATAGCTCATATATCAGAAAAACATATAGTCTATAATTTATAAAGCTAGCTCCAAGGAGGCGGGAGGAGAACGGGGACGCACGGGAAAGATGATTAACGGAGAAACAATGTATTTCTTTGATTATGGCATATAAACTCAGAATGAAACCAATTCAGAACCACCTCAGAAAGGTCATTGAGAGTGATGATAAAAAAATGGTTAAATAGGTTAAGTTAGGTTAGGGTTACCGGCTATTTTAAAATTATTTTATTAACCTTGCAACGCATGCCGGGAACCAGCTAGTTTCAAATGTATCGTTCTGTTCAGAATGGTTCAGAACAACGAGGTTAAGAAGGGGCTAACTTAATGGAACTATTCTCAAGAAAGCTGTGATTAATTGCTTCATAAATGCAAATACCGAAGGGTTTTGCCGAACGGCGAACCAATATATTATATAATTTTTAATATTTAAATAATGTAATGATTATTAGGTTAGGTTAGGTTGTTATAATGCCTGTTAAGTTAGGTTTAGATTAGGTTGTCATAATAACAGAGCAATTCTACTGCTTAACGATTCTGTATTGAGCATCTACATCTTTAATGTTACCTATAGAGAGTTCATTAACTATATTTTGACATAGGTCTCAACATAGTGACCCCTTGGACTTTTTTTCTCTTAAATTTTGTAATCTTCTCTGTAATAATTTGGTGTATAACTGTTTTATGGAGAACCTGAAAAAATAAATAAATAAATAATAAAATACTGAACGGGTCAGGTGAAATTACGTGGTCGTAATAAAATAACGTTCGTCGGGAGCAACCATTTTCGTGAAACCACAGTAACTCAATAAAATGTTGACGAAATAATTTCATTGTCGCCCTGGTTCCTCTGTCGTAACATGATCCTAGCGTACTTCCACCGGCCAATACCCACCATCTCCCGTCTTCTGTTTAATTTTGACATTCGAGATTTGCGCGCGGTGACGTTTGGGCGTGTTTTTAGACGGGGGATTAATTCTAAATAAATCGGCTCCAAGCCGAAACCGCTGGGAAAATGTAAATAATTTGAACCATAAATTCACGCGTATTAAAAAACTTAGAATCATGTGTTAATTTTAAACAGGTAATCCATCATTTATATAAAACATTTAAATTCTGATAAAAATTTATTGTTGCAATATTTTTTTTACTTTATTCATATTTAAATACTTGTGACCTTTACCCGCTTGTTTAAGGCCTTAGCCTTTTACTGTACGGTAGCAATGTTTTAAAATGACTTAATATCAATTTGATTGAATTCAAAATGTAATTTACGATGTTGGTGCGATTAATTTATGTACCTTTATTTTTCTATTCTCATTATGGTGCTTACGTTTTTAGATAAATCACGAAGTTGTAGAGAGCACACGAAATGGTTTCGCTGGCTAAATTGGTGAGTTATTTTGTTATTTTATTTATTCGTATTAAACGGATTCTTATTATGGAAATATCTACGATTATCATTTCTTATTATAGATAATATCTACGGGTATCATTTCTTATTATAGAAAATATCTACGGATATCTTTTCTTATAATGGAGAAGTGGTGATTGTGTTTAAAGTATAAACGATTGCGTTACGAGCTGGTCTTCCCCAAGCCTGAAGCATTGTATTATTGATATTGCAATAATTAATTAGTCATTTTGCATGTTCTCGTAGGTAGAGTGATATTTTCCGATGCAGATGTTGTATGTAGGTAGGTCGTGTGAAATCAATCCTGATTACCTCCGGGTGTAAATTATTGTTTCTTTCAAGGCAAATTTCGTCACCCTGTAAATATGCTCTATCTGTAATTATTATATTAAACAATACAAGTTCCTAGTGCGTACGTTACATTTTCAAAATTGTAACTATTAATAAATTTAAAAGGATAAAATACAGACAAGCGATATACAATATACTCGTAATCTTTATCACGTAATTTACGAGACAATTATTTTTATTAAATATTTGAAATTATTGGCAAGTCTTATTACATCCCGCGATTTTTCACGGGTAACAACATTATGTCAACCCCGATCTCCAAATAATAACATTTTTTTAAAGTTGTTATACGGTCGCGAGTTTTGATAAACTTATTTCTTTATCAAATTAAACTGAGTCTTTTACACATCGAAGATATATTTAAATTCATAAATATATTGTAAATACTTAACTAAACTTAACTTTACAGGCATACCGCTGATTATTTTAGAATTATTTTTTGTTACACGGTCGATAGTATTTATGAACTTATTTTATTGTTTAATTAATCTGTAATTTCCAAGACATTTATTTTTATTCAATATTTAAATTTATTGGCAAGTTATGTTATATTCCGTCATTTTTCACGGTAACAATATGTTAACTTAAATCTCCTCAGAATTTTTTTTTTTTAATTTTGTTACACGGTCACCAGTATCGATAAACTTATTTCTTTATTAAATTTAACTACCGTGTCCTGACTTCAAAGTCATTTACACATCGAAAATATATTTAAATTCATAAATATATTGTAAATACTTAACTAAACTTAACTTTACAGACATGGTAGATAGTACAATTTTTTTTTTTTAAATAATGTTACACTATCGATAGTATTAATGAACTTATTTTATTATTAAATTAAATAACCATGTCACCGAACATCGAAAATTTATTTAAATCCTTTAACTTAATTTTACAGACATACCGCTGATAGCAGAAATTTTTTTTTGTTACACAGTCGCCAGTATCTACTGATGGATTTTTTGTTATTAAATTAAACTACCGTGTCACCGATCGTCGAAAATATTTTTAAATCCCCAAATATATTGTAAATACTTAGCTAAACCCAAAGAGATATACTATATCACTGGCTAAACCTAACTTTTCAGACATTCCGCTGATGGCAGAATTATTTTTTTATTTTTGTTTTAGTTACACGGTCGCTAGTGTTGATAAACTTATTTTATTATGAAATTAAACTACCCTGTCACTGACTATATAAAGTTTTTTCGAAAATATATTGAAATTCATAAATAGGTTGTAAATGCCCAGATAAACTTAATTTTATAGACATACCGCTAAAAAAACAGAATTTATTTTTTATTTTTTTGTTACATTGTCGCTAGTGTTAACGAACTTATTTTATTATTAAATTAAACTACCGTGTCACTGACTTCAACGTCTTTTACAAATCTAAAATAAATTATCTATATTAAGTATTTACAAAATATTATATTCATAAATATGTTGTAAATACTTAGCTAAACTTTACTTTATAGACAATATACCGCTGACATACGCGGTTTCGTACATTCCTTAGTTATATCTCTTTATATGACTCATCTAATAGAAAGAGTTGTTAATAACAAACTCCCAGTAGCAAGAACATTTTAATTACAATTTATCACTATTCATTCAGGAAGCATTTTTTTTACCGCACGGTTCGATAAAACAATTTTGCAACAATATTTCATGTGAAGGTAAACACCCAATGTCGATTAAATGAGAGCATTGCTACGCGGTCACTACTTGTTTTTCTCCCGATGAAAATTGAAAACTTCACATCAACATTGGCAAATAGGTCGGTACGTTATTTATGAACCCGCCCATAATGATAATATGTATTATATTATTGAAACGCAGCCTCGATTAGTCACGATACTTTATGTGTACGAGGCAATCAGGGAGAAATACTTACGTATGTATTTAAAAAATAATTGTTAAAATGTTTCATTATCTTGGAGGTAGCCATGCTTAATCACGTTGCGTGATTGAATATAAACTAAACACATTTTTAGTCAGGTCTCCAGTGTGGCGCCTTTAAAAATGCTCGTAAAATCGTTAAACAATTGCTAAATTAAATTGTCGCAATTATGTATGCTTTTTAGAATTGCATGTGTTATTTGACACCATGGTTGTGTATTTCATTACTTTGTAATTTAAAACGACATTATGTGCTGCTTATAGGCTCCAATCATTATAAACCAAAGAATCTACTATAAATAATTAATAAAATTATAAAAACAAGTGCTGTTATTTAAGACGTTGTGAAAACTGAAAAGAGAAATGTTCTACCTTGTCTATGAAAGGTAGGTAACTAATTTGCAACAATTTTATTTGGAGGTCTAATAACCAACCATACAATTATTGTTGTAAATAATGTTATAATTTTAGTTTATAAATAGATAATTTTATGATATTTCCGTAGCATTAACCATCTATTCAATCCTGTTTTTATGTAGTTTTGATCATTCAAAATCCTTAACAGGATTCAGCAAGTTTGGAAAACCCGATCAGAATTACAATTCTCTTTTCATCAAGATTCATGACCCGGATTTGAGATGTCTCCGGGAGATACTTGTAAATAAAATAAAACTTATGTTTTTGTTGCGTTTTGTAAGCGGTGACAATAAAAATAAAATTTCCTTTTAAATATGTTTGTAACAATCACAAAAAACAACGTACGAATGTAATTGGAAAGAAACTTGCCTGTGAAGAGGTTCTTCTAGGATGCCTCCGCAAAGCATCCCTTTAGCTAGTTTTGGTCTAGACACGAGGAATTAATTCAGGAATTTCGTATATTTTAACATATTCTCATTCGCATGAAAACGGAGCTAATTTAAATGTATTGCACAACGACGGCTTTACGCCTTGCGCATACCCAAATTACGATCACAGCTCAAATTCATTACGTCGATTTTCGAGTTCGAAATCCCATTTTTTATTCATTACTTTGTAGGCAGGTGGAAGGTGCCGATAAATATAATTGAATCGCACATGTCTTGTACTTTGTAAGAATGATTTCTAAGAATTTTCACAGCGCTCTTTTGAAATTATTTAATTGGTATCCGCGTAGACGACGGCTATTATTAACACGAACAGAGAAAAGCAGGCGCCATTATTTGTTTTTGTTTTGTAACCAACTCGAGAGTTCTAGCCGACTAAGGCACCCCCAATTAATATTTTGAAATGTTGAGAAGGAAACCATTAGAAAGTTCTAGTCGATTATGG
Organism: Limnephilus lunatus; assembly: GCA_917563855.2. Taxonomy (NCBI): domain Eukaryota; kingdom Metazoa; phylum Arthropoda; class Insecta; order Trichoptera; family Limnephilidae; genus Limnephilus; species Limnephilus lunatus. The sequence continues at coordinate 61,348,092 of OU830597.1, read as the reverse complement.
TACCCTTAATTAATATTGTGAATTTTTGTGAAACAAACAAGCCGAGAGTTCTAGCCGAATGAGGAACCTCCAAGTAATATTGTTAAGGAAACAAGTCGATAGTTTTAGTTGACTAAGGCACCCCCAATTAATTTATCGTATTAATATTGTTAAATGTTGAGAAGGAAACAAGTCGAGATTTTTAATCGACTAAGGCACCCCCAATTATTTTTCGCATTAATATTGTTAAATGTTGAGAAGGAAACAACGCGAGAGTCTGCACTCCAATTAATATTGTGAAATGTTGCGAAGGGAATAACTCGAGAGTTCTAGCCTACTAAAGCATCCCTAATTATTATTGTGAAATGTTGAGCAGAGAACAACTCTACAGTTCTAGCCGACTAACACACCCCCAATTAATATTGTGTTAATTGGGGGTGTGTTAGTTTCAGCCGACTAACGCATCCTTAATTAACATTGTGAAATGTTGAGAAGAAATTCACTAAAACTTGGTTACGTAGGTATAGCAAACGGCATTTTTTTAACCCTTTCTCAACCAGAGTCATTTTAAAATGGCGTGAAATTTGAAAAAAATTTACTAAGTTACTACGTCACCATTTTATTTGCGGTTTTTTACAAATAATTTAGTTAATCCTTCCTAGCAACATTGATTGTTTACATTGCGTTGGCTGCATTGCGTACACACTTCATATCGTAAACAAGAATTGTTGATCACACCTTATGAAAATATATGATCCGAGGGAATTGCATTATTTAAAAGAACATTTATGTTTTTTTCATATATTTTTCCGTTTTTTTTTATTTACAGTAAAACGTACATTATTTCATATTATAATGAAAATACAACAAAAACATTGATATAATATTTGTTTTTAGCATCCTAAAGTATCTTAGAACCCATGTAGTTTTAAAATGACGTTGAATATTTCCTAAACTATAAGTTGAAAATTCTAATATTTCAAGTACACATAATCATTTTTTTTTTTAATATCTGTAGGAATAAATTTGGTTGAGAAAGGGTTAATTTCGGAATTTGTAAAATTTTTATAATTTGCTATAAGGCTATTTTTTTAAATTATATCATTAGATGCAAGACCGACATGAAATCGGGCAAACCTATACAGCGTTGACTTCTACGAATGTTAATGATATTGTTCTGACCGCTTAGAAAGCGTTGTTACAATGCCGCTGAACCTTGTATGTGTTTATTTTTACAATTTTTGTATTTTGCCCACCATTTTGTCTGCCTGCCTATTAATAAACACGGACGTGTAAACGAATATTTTTTTTGAATACCATAAAATAATATAGAAAAGGTAAAGGGTATGGTTTTTTTTTAAATGTGGATGCTTTTTCTGTTATTCGTGTAGGTATCTATTGACAATAATATCTAAACACGCGTAGGTTAATAATATGTCGTATTACTTTCCTACTCACTTACACAATACAAAAGTATATCGTATTGTCACAATCTGTTAAAGATAGAAAATTGTAAGGATTATAAAATGTAAGTTTACTCTTTCAGACCGTGTGTATATTTGACATATGTCAAAATTTTCAGCATATACCTCTGTAGAGCAAATAAGAATTCGCGATTTTCGTTTTCGAATTACTGGTATAACAGGCGTTGCGCCTGTATTTTCATTTGGATTTTCGCTACTAGTTAAGGCGGTTCTATCGGCTAGTTTTGGGGTTGTTTTAATGCCACAAGCTTATGGCACCACAAAATATTATTAAAAATATAATGTATTTTTGACCAGGTTTGACCATTCATAAAATCAATCATATTTACAGAAATTATATAAAAGTGATTCACTTCACCCAACGCTTGTGAAAAGAACGGTGTTTATGTAGTTTTATTTTCATATGTATTTATTTAAAAAAAAAAAAAAAACATTTTCACCCCATTAAAAAATAGAATGGCTATGGCTTGAGTTTGTTATGTTTTAAATATGTTTAAAAAAACGTTTTTTTTATTTGAAACAAAGGTAGACAAATTTTCAAAAAAAGTAAAAATGCAGAGTTTATTCTCACAACATTTTCGACCTCCCAGTTATTTCTTGAACTTTGGTGTCATGGTCCTGCGTGGTCCGCTCCACCACTGAAAAATAAGCTTTTTAAATAAACATAATAATAATATTGAAAACGTTTATTCATCAATAGATTTTCTTACAATATTACATATGTTGTTCTTTTTTCATTGATTCTATTGACGAAAAAGTCACTGCTCAGCTACAATTCAAGATTCCTCCTAGAATGCAGCTAGTTTTCAGCAGTGCCTGCAATATCGCACTATACAGGGTGTAACAACACGCACCCGAATGATTTCAATCAGCAATTCCAGAGCACATTTTTAATTAAAAAATAATTATCATTATGCTGCCCGAATATAATTTCTCTCTTTAAAAAAATATGAGTGTGCAATTCACAAGCGATAGAAGTGAAACCTTCAGAAAACTAAAGCAGACAAGACTGGGGAGGCTACGAAGTACCGCATAAAGAGGATACCAATTATACTATCTCATTCACTCGCAGGCTTAAATCCTATAGATGTATGGGTTTGTCTCTTTTTAGTGTCGCTATTTTTCGTTTCATCGAGTTTCAAATCACATCGGAGCTTTGCTCTGTTTCGTGTGTTACCGTACTACTGGAACGAGACGGAGTGCTTATCATGTGACTCACTGGGTTATACCCGACTATTCAGTTGCGACATGTGATAGAAAAATGTTTTTTTAATTGAAAAAAAAAATATTATTTTTTCCTCCAAATCAAGGAATCGTCGGTTAAAATCCTTCGGGTACGTGCTGAATAGGATTCACTGCCGGGAATTCTTGGCTCGAGAATTCCTTGGAAATCATTGGGCTTTGTTAAGCTCGAGAAAAGTCGAGAACTCGAAATTAAAGGCATTTCAACAAATGAGGAGGCAAGTGCAGTGGCACTGTCAAAATCTATAGTAAAGAAAGAGTTCTTACTTTTTGAACAGACTGGGAAGAGGTCACCAAATTTAGAATCGATGTACAAAGCATTGCTTTCAGTTAAGCCTACTTCAACTGAAAATGAAAGAGTGTTTTCAATTTCAGGAAATATAGTTAATAAAATAAGAAACCGGCTGTCTGATAAAGCTGGATAAAGCTATAAATGCTAATTGTTATGTATCTGTCTGTCTGTATGTTCAGCTCCTCAGCGTGAGATGTTCCATTGATCTTGCAAAGTTTTAATTTGTTTTTATTCTAATTAACATGCCATAAATGGTGCTGTGATTGTAATTTAATTATAATTTACATTTATTTTCTACCTGGATTTAAGATATTAACGTTTTCTTTCGTGTTATTTTTTTGTTATTTTTATAGAAGCTATTTTTGTTTACAAGTTTTAAGTTGATTTTTTTTCTAAATAACCAGCCAAAAATGATGCTGTGATTGTAAATTAATTATAAGTTAAGATATGAACGTTTTCTTTCATGTTGATTTTTTGTTTAGTTTAATAGAAGCTACTTTCGTTTATAAGTTCTAAATAACCAGCCAAAAATGGTGCTGTCATTATAATTATGAGTCTGAATAATATTAATTCTGTATTTAAAAAAAAAGAAGTTAATAAGCTTATTCGTAAGATTAATGTTTTTTAATATAATCAAAAAAAGTTTTATAATTAATTTGATACTTTTATTTGAGAGGAAAACCACTGAATTTGTTGACGTTATTGGAACCAAATAATTTGAGAAAACGTATGTAAATGTAAATTTCTCGGCAACGAGAAAAAAAAAAGTTGTGCTTTCGCAAGATATAAGTGAACAAGATAATTGGGTTTAGAACACCGCAGCCTTTTCACATTTTTTTATGCGGTAGTTGATTTTCATAAAATTAAAAATATTTATTTTACAAGAAAATTATTTTTAATTAATAATTTTAAAATTAAATTATTAATGTTATTACTTTTCGCGGGCACACAACAAAACCGACCGCTGCATGTGTTTACCATTATCAGTTTTAATTTGGCTCTGAAAGGGTTAAGGTACCTACCTACTCATCAACCAAAATAGAAGATATTAAATGTGTCTATTTGAAAAAATATATATTTTCACCCCCATACAAATTTTAAAGTGATGTTTGCAGTTTTTGGTTTGGTCGAAAGTCTATTCTAACTGTTTTTTTGTATGAACTTAATTTTTGTGTGTTGTCTGCAGATTCTATGGAGCGCGCTGTCGGTGGCGCTAGGCCTAGAGGTGCGCGGCCAGCTCATCCGGGGAGTCCCTTGCGTCAAGAGGTTCCATCAGCTCTTCTGCCCCACTGCGGGGAACACATACCCCATGTGAGTACAACCTAACCTAAACTATCTAATGAAGATGGCGACCGCAAGTATGCTCGCTTGGCTTTGGTTGCGCTCGCATCTGCTGCTGGTAGTCCAGCAACTTGCTCCCCCCCCTCGCTACGTAACCATATAATTTATATATGTATATATTAGACCGGTTGGTGGTCGAGTTGACATCGCGTTTGGGTTCCACCCAGGCGTCCCGTGTTTAATTCCTCGGCCGGCAAAGTCCTCCATCACAACACAAGCAACATTTTCCGCTTTCTGTGGTGATGGTAGAAGATTTTCATATATTTTCAGGTTATTCATAACCACTGAATGTCTTTCTTTTAAAAAAAAAAAAATTCTGATCCACACAAGAGACCCTGCGGCATATTGTTTTCCCTCGTCATCTTTGGGGATGTTGTGTAGACGGTATTTTTAGGAAAGGAAGGGGAGGAAGGAGAGGAAGTTCTTGGAAGGAAAAGGGTATGGGGGTGGGTAGGAATCCAGGGGTCAGTGTGTACAGGAGTAACGGACGTATGAATCTATCCCACCCCATCAATATTAATAGAAACGACGCGACGCGACGGGGCTAAGTTTAATAATTCTTGGTATCCAGTATTGAATTAAATGTGTTTAATTTTTTTTTCAACTTAAAGCGTAAAAAAATAGTAGGTATGTGACAGTGAGGGGCAGGGTGAGGGGTTGGGTGATAACTCGGCCGAGTGAACAGTGACGACATGTGGAAGAATTTTTTTGTTTGGTTTTGAAGAAAAAAAACTATTGTTCATATAAGCGCCCCACCTTGTATAACACACATGTAACTCAATGTTAGTAGAGTATTATACTGCCCTGAAGAAGCTACGGTTGTAGCGAAACAAACAAAACAAAAAAAAACAGTCACCGGAGACCGAATTTTACGTACATTTACTACTCCAAATAATACCAGGAAAAGTCAAATTCGTTCCTTAACACCCTGTTTATTTTCTTTCAATAAGTTTAAAATATACGCAGTTGTAGTTAGGTACCACATAATTAAAAACGCAATGCTAATTAAGTTGTTTCTTTCCGCCATTATATTTTTTTCTCAGAAACATCGATGACGATAATTATTATTGATTCAATGAAAAAATTGCACAAACTTCAACTCCCTGTTAAGAAAAAACCTTATCTCTATATAATTGCTAGAAGGCATGGGCGTAGGCACGGCGGGGCAAAGTGGAACGCTTGCCCCGCCCTGACTGGCCGCTGCATGACCTCTGGGATTGTCGATCGAGTCGCGTTTTCAAATTTACAGCACTTCATAGGATGGTTTTTGAAGTAAAACTTCTTTACGCACGCTTGACTTGGGGAGTAAACTGGTGAATGCGTGACGATAGCGTTACGAAAAGTGTGTCCCTATCCGATTCGGTCTAATGTGTCCCTATCCGATTCAGTCATATTTAACTGTATCAGTCTTCGACCCAGAACTACCAACAGTATCTCATTTTCTTAAAGCAACCAGAAGAAATCAGAAGCATTAATGATAAAACCCGAATACTGCTCTCTGTCAAGAGACATTTTTAAAATATTCTTAAGAAAAAAACTACTGTCACTTAATTATTCTTACAAATATCCTTAGTTTTCCATAATATTCTTTCTTTTTTAAATACACACTATTATCAAAATAAATACTACGACAAACATATATTTATGTACAGCGAATTATTTAAGTACTAATTAATAACAACATTTATGTACACTCCCCTTCCATACACAAATACTTTCAATGGAAGAGTATTAAAAAAACCTAAGATCTCAAATTATCATTATGTACCATGTAAAACATATTATGAAAAAATAAAATTATTGGCTGCTATATTTATGTATGATTGCAAGATTCAACCAAAACTAAATGCTATCTAGTTAGTGTCTAGGATACATCTATCCATTTTTATTTAATATACGACATCTATATACTTTTCTGTCGTAGTCATATGTACAGAAATACCCGAAGTCTTTCTTTTCTGTCATAGTCAATGATCCTAGGTTTGAGTCCCAGATTTAACCGTATCTTTATCTGATTTTTTATTGAGTTTTGCTAATATTGTCTTCGATAATTAAATTTAAAAATTAGAGGTTTTACTCAAGTTTAAAAATATATATGTATACACTAGCTTTTACCCACGGCTTTGCTCGCATAGTATTAGTCGGAAATTACTGGCATAATTGTTATTATTCTTGCTATTTTGTCTAATAGAAAATAATTATTGTTCAATAGAAAATTTCAAAATTTGAGAATGACATTTCGCAAATAAAAATTCAATTTTAGAAAATATTTAAATTATAGAAATAGAATTTTTTTTTAAGTACCTACTCCCTTTATTAGTATTTTATTCATATTTCAATCCAGAGTAACCTACAAAAATAAGAAAATGACAGTCCACTTGAAACGCTATGCTTTATAGCAACGTTATGCTTTTTGTTCGGAGAATAAACATTTTTAGAGATATGTAGATATTAACTACGACGCTAAAAAAGTACTCTTTTTAATCACAACAAAGCACTCTTTTTAAGCCTAAAATTAAAAAAAAAAAAAAACATTGTTTCTAAGGTAACAATTTGTTGGACGTTTGCAATAACTCGATTTTGTTAGGGACAGAAAACGTATGATACATAATTTCATAACGCCACAGCTCATTCATAACGCCAGAGCTTACCAATATAAAAAGCCTTTACTCGCAAATAATGTAGCTTTCGATTAGTGAAAGAATTTTTAAATTTCATTCCATATTTATTGCGTGAAAGAGTAACAAACATCCAACCAACCATCCAACAAACCATCCATACAAACTTTCGCATTTATAATATTAGTAAGATATGTAGGTAATTAAAATGATAATAAAGAAAGATTAAAAATAATTTCAGAATTGCGTTTTTTTTTTTTAATACAATTAACATATTTTTTTAGAGCAAATGGAGTAAAAAGGTACAAAATATCGCAAATAAAGACTGGCTTAATGCACCTGTTTCTTTGTTCTGCTTAAAACTGCCCGGATCCTGCATAATAACTATTATGTATTTTTTTCTTCTTTCTAAATAGATCAATTTTCTCTGAGGATCTTTTGACTACGAGACTTGGCACAAATGCCCTTTATTATGGCGGTAGAATCTGGTCGGTTTGATCTCAGAATTCCTAAGCCTCCAACCATCCAACCAACCATCCATACAAACTTTCGCATTTATAATATTAGTAAGATAATACCTTACTCAAGATTCAACCTCAAAATCAGAAATCGGTAAAAAGATTATGTATGATTAAGAAATTGTCTTTCCAAACTTTGCCACCTCGTATCTCAGAACAGCAACAGTTAGAACCCTGTCCAACCAGAGTGACGATGTATTGAATTTATTACCTACTCCGGACATATAATGGTTAAATGCTAGTGCGCCTGGCATTGTACGAATCCGCAATATATGTAGCAGAAAGTACTATCAATAGTGATTTTGTCATTATCGGTTTCGGTACGTAGTTTTAGGTCAAAAATCAACCATACCTAATGTAGTGTTTGACAAATTGACATCCTTACCTTGACATGGCTACTAAAATGTAGTTCAGTCTATTGACCGGGGTTGGTCAAACTATGGCCCGCTGCATGCAATTACGGTATGATAATTTAATACTGTAGAAAAATCTACTCATTGTTCAGGAAGAATTTAATTTAATATATTAAAGTATACTTAGACAGGCATTACTCGAATCAGATTACTCTCGTACCTTAGCACTGCTTTCTTCTAGTAACTTGCGACTTTAACGAGTCAATGACCTTATTTTAAAGTTTCTTTAGCCAGAATCTAAAGTCATGGTCCTGAAGTCCTGAGCCAAATTGATCTCAGAAAAACTTAATTTGGATTTTAGCATGGCTGTATTACACCTATCGTCAGTTAAAGTTTTGTAAAGTGACCGATAAGTACTTTTTTTTTTTATACGACTTATTTGATTAAAAATAATAGATCGCATTACAACTGAATGAAATATTTTTTATTGAAGAAGAAGATAACAATAATAGGTAATCTAAACGAAAATATGAAAGAGTACACGACACAAAAAGACGAAAATTAATAAAATCCTATATATTTATCCGTGACGCTATCTAGGTTACAAACCAATTCTTAGAATGATTGTTTTAGAGAATAAAAAGGGTAGTTGCCTATAATATGGAAAAAAAATAGTTGAAGATAATATTTTTAATTCTAAAATTATAAATATGAGATTGACTAATATGACGGTTTGACAGAATGTGGCAATGGCGGAACTGGTAAACGCGCACGTCCCGGTTAGACGAGAGATTCTAGGTTCGAGTCCCAGTTTCGACCATTATCTTTTTCTGTTTTTCTGTGTCTTGTTTTCTTTCATATTTTCGTTTAGATTATTATTATCTCCTTCTTCAATGATATTTAACATTAATGGAAATAACTTTCAAAAGTTATAAAAAAAGAGTTTTTCTTATAAAAAATTGTAATATTTTTAATTTACTTCTAAACTGAAGCTGAGGCTGAAACTGAGGCCGGGGCCGAAGTTGAAGCTGAAGTTAAAGCTGAATTTGAAACCAAAACTAAAACAGAATTTTGAAGATCGTAATAAGTAATAACTAATAACATAATCGATCTCATCACAGATGAATTGAGTATTGTCAAAACTCAAAACTGAAACTAAATCTGAGGTTGAAGCCCAAGCCGAGGCTGAAGTTGAAGCCGATGCTAAAACTGAATTTGAAATTAGAACTGAAGTTGATACTGAAGCTGAAACTGAAGCTGTTACTGAATCTGAAGGTGATACTGAAAGTGATGATGATAATGATTTCGTTTGTTTTGTTTATTACAGAGACAGAATCGAGCACTTCATAGACGAGAACAAGGCGCTGATGAAGCGCATGTACGGCGACTTCACCGTCTTCACTGAGTACGGGCTGCCGCGTCGGGGCAAGCGCAACGCGCCCGGCGTGCCCGATCCGCTGGGCGCCGGGCCCGAGGTGCGCGAGCCCTGGGCGCGCCGAGCACGCCAGGCTGGGGGCACCACGCGCGCCCGCCCAACCAGCGCGCCCGCAACTCCGCCCTTCCTGAACCCAAATCAGGGAAACTCTAGCGGAAGGTATTTAAACTAATAATTACTAATACGTGTCTTACTTTTTCGTGGCTCTGATTAATTCCTCAGTAGTGTATACACGCGAACCGAACTTGCGAGCTGAACCACGAATTATGGGAAAGGAACGAAGCAACAACAACAAACGGCGCGAAACGCCCCTTGAGGTTGCCTCGTCCCTTCCACTCACTAATATAAACTCATTTTTCCATCGATTTTTTTGTTTGTTTTAGTTTGCATTACAATTAACTACGTAAACCACCTCACTAGAACTGATCCTGTTCCGAAGTGGCGGAAATTTTTCTAATTTTAATACTTAAGAAATGAGAATAAAAAAAACAAATCAAAGAAATTTAATTTAATTTTAAAAAAATAAGGAAACAAAAAGAAACAAGAAAAATAAATTTCCATTATTGTGTTAAACCTATTCCATTTTTACTTTTTCGTTATAAATACACTTTATTATAATAAATTACCCTCTTTACTTTTTATTCAGTCGACTCTCTGGGGTAGCCAGCAAATGTAAAATATGTTCATTACAAATTATGTAGCAAAAAAAATAATTGATACATGGAAATATTGGAAATCGATAGAAAAACGTATTTATACTGGGGTAGGTACTTCAGCTGCCGCATTGATCTTCAATTGATTGTTTGATCACAGTTTTGATTCAGAAAAAAACTATTTATAGGTGTGATCTGCCGTCATGAAATTTACACAGCTTTGTCTGTATGAAATTTAAGGTATCTCTTGAAAAGCATTTTTCCGTTACGAGTTTTGTGTAATGAAATTATTGGATGTCTGTTTACTTCACGATTTATTTTTGAATATTTGAATATTTAAAGTGCATATTAAAAAAAATGTGTTGTAGTAACTGACTTCAATAATATTATTGAAGTGAAAATTTCTGTAGCACCGTTATGATTTGGAAATTGGTGAAACGAAAAATAGCGACACTAAAAAGAGACAAACACATACATCTATAGGATTTAACCTGCAAGAGAATGAGATAGAACAATCGGTCTCCACTTTGTGCGGTGCTTCGTTACCTCACCACGCTTGTCTACTATAGTTTTCTGAAGGCTTCACTTCTACCGCGTATGAACTGCACACTTGTATTTTTTTAATATTATTATTTTATCATTCACAACTGAAACCGTTAGTAAGTAACATACCTATGCAACTACAAATCCCGCTAGCCAGTTCCTAGTTAATTTTTTTTATGTCTAATCGGGGCGCTAAGTATCAAAAATATGTCATGCTTACGAAAAATCCTTATATTAATAAATTAAACAATGAATTTGAAGTTATTATACCCACAAAAACAGTGTTGTTTTGTCTAGTACCTAAATCAATAAATAAAGACGTTTTGGCAAGTGACTATTCCACAGTAAGAACAGTTCTATATCGCAGTTCCTACAACGTATTTTTTTTTATTAATGCATGCGACGCGCGACGGTTGAGTTGAGTTTTTCTTATAATGTTTTCTATACTTGGATCGCTATTTAGACATGTAGAAAAGTAAGTTAGTTTATGGTTTATAGCGAATACCTGTACAAACAGTTCTCATGTTAAATTTGCTGTGCGTAATCCGCATAACCTGAAAATTCTAACCAAAAAATCACAAATTTTCGTCGCTAAGAATTTTTGGCAAATATTTGTGTAAAAAATTCTCATAACATTTTACTTTCATTAAAAAAATAGCAACCTTTAAAGATGAATTCAACGGAGCCTTGATTTGGTCATTAAAATTGATTTATAGAGGAGTTTATAATATTTTAACATTGACGTGTTCAAAATTTCGATGTTTTTGACTATTACTCCATAATGGCCTATTATTTATATATTATTAGTTAAAAATACTCACCAACTCTTAGACATACAAATAGATACGTCCGTGCTCTAACTTATCTATTATAAATTATCAGGTATTGAAAAAACTTTTTCGCCTTGAGCAAACCTACTAAAAATAAAGTTGTGACCATCTAAAATTTATGAGAAAAATATTACTTGACTTTTAAATAATCAAGACTTGTTCATATGTAAAATCAAAGCTCTCGGATTTCTTGCATCCACAACGTTTTTGCATAATACGACAATATCATTTGCACCGCCTATTTCCTTAATGTATTGCAAATTAAAGGTGTGGTAAGTAGAGGTCGAAAAAATTTCTAGTAAAAACACCTCCCCCCCCGCCTTTCTCTCTTGCCCCCTCCATGATTACCCCCCCCCCCCCCTTTTTTAGGGTCGAAAACACACCCTTATAGTCGAACCCCCCCCCCCCCCTTAGGGTCAAACTTCCCCGTGTGGATGCCATAGCTACGCTAGGTACCTACTATTGATAACTTGATGAAAAGTAAAAAAAAAATAAAAATATGCAGTTCACACGCGGTAGAAGTGAAATCTTCAGAAACCTAAAATAGACAAGAGTGGGGAAGCTACAAAGCACCGCACAAAGAGGAGACCGATTATTCAATTTCATTCACTCGCAGGGTAAATCCTATAGAATTACGTGTTTAACTCTTTTTGGTGTCGCTTTTCGTTTCATCGAGTTTCAAATCATAACGGTGCTAAAGAAGTTTTCACTTTTAAAAAAAATGATAAAAATAATAGGTTAGGTTTAGTTTTATATTGGTTTGGTTTGGTTTGGTTTGGTTAGGTTAGGTTAGGTTAGGTTAGGTAAGGTTAGGTTAGGTTAGGTTAGGTTAGATGTATTTTTATTTTTTTCAGTGCTCTTTTTTGTCATGGAACCGGTAGTATATTTTTGATAACCACTCGGACCCATAAGCTGACATATGCATGACGTTTGAGACGTACCGGACTTATTCAATATATATTTTATACAAAACAGTATTTTTATACGTAACTGCCAGCAAAAATCTTACAGACTCAAATGCAGTTTCGGCGGTAATTCGGTTGTTAACTTGAACTTTTTATATCGGATGTAGTTTAAATAACAATCTACGAGAAGACGACGAGATAGTCTGTAGATGAGGCTTTTTCTTTAGTCAATGTTCGTGACCTCCACTCCAATTTCCCTGGTGGGAGCAAGGTTACTTCACTCCTCGCGGTCCTCAGCTTATATTTTCTGATCGCTCAGTGATCTTCATCTGCTTCTCCTGCCTTTAACTTTGACAGTAAGGTTTGCAAATCCCGCAGCTTTTTCGAATCCCGCGGGGTTTTTAGGGGTAGTCAACATTTCATAAACTTCTTTTCTTATTTGGGATCAACTATCGTTGATATTAGTAAATTATAAAAAAAGACATTATCATTTAGATTTAGGGAACAGAGTCATTTAAGAGGTCTTTTCGTATCAATCATCTTTGGAGCTAGTAATATTTTAAGAAAATATTGATAAGTTACTAACTTCTGAGCATTCTGGCTCTTGTTATCACGTGAATCGCGACTCGCAAACAAGTAAATTTAGTATTTTTTTCCTTAGAAAATCCTTAGAATCCGCGGGATCAAATATTGCTGAAATCCCGCGGGGTTGCGAGATGTGGTATTGCAAACCCTATTTGCCAACGACCATGAGTTCCTCCAGATCTTAGATTTGCGAGTAACGTGCCCGAAGTTTCTTAAGATAGGATGATTGTGGTAGATGAGAGAAAGTTTATTAAAATCCTAAATTATTAATGAATATAATTTGTGTCGTTTTTAGAATCGATGCCTGCGAATCCAAGATGGAGATAGTGACCCCATACTGGGCGCTCAACTCGGCGGGAAAGGTCCGGGCCGTGGTTAACACGATGCACTTCGAGCAGGCCATACACCAAGAAGTCTGTTCGTAAGTATCATTCATTTTCTTCTCCTACTTCCATTTCCATAGATAATAGAAACAAGCAGAGATATGGCATAAAAGCGCGCAGACTGTCGGCGAGCTACTACCAAACTGCACGTACCTACCTACTTTCAAAGTGGTTATGCAATGTAATTTTGTTAATCAATGTGCGTTTCGTATGTAGAAACATTGCGGGGCGCCGCTGTAGATATGTAAATGCAATTTTCAGTAGTATGGGCGAATGGGTGACCGGCCAACTCAGAATGAAACCAACTCAGAACCACCTCAGAAAGGTCATTAAGAGTGATGTTAATAAAAAAAGGTTAAATAGGTTAAGTTAGGTTAGGGTTACCGGCTATTCCGGGCCCCGACTTGCCTATGCTCCAAGGTGCCAAATCGTTGATAAGATAATACATTAGCCATAATATAGCGCCTAATTAATTTGGCTCAGAGCCGGACAATTGTTCATACCCCATTCCCCTGGTGACTGGACAACTCAGAATGAATTCAACTCAACACCTCCTTTGAAAAATCATTAAAAAACCTGGTTACGTTTGGTCAGGGGCTATTTTTCATTTTGATTTTTCAAAGAGTTGTTAAATTGTGTTGATTCGTGAGTGGGAGCCCCAAAATAAGCAAGGATTCTCCAATTTTAAATTTTCAGTTCAATAATATTAAGAATATTGCAGGAATAATAATATGTACTAAATTCATTCACTTTTTCTCGTGATATTTTATTATTTCAACATGTGTGTTCGCTAATGCCATCTATCGAGATTCATTGGTATTACCATCTGATTTTTTAAAGATCGTTGTCCATCTGTTGGTCAAAATTCGAAGTAGACTTTGAAACATCGTAATACACTGGCAAATATCACAATAAAAAGTATTAGAATATAGCCGATTGGTGACGATCGTTGGCTAGCACTCGGCAGACACCGGTTCGAGCCCAGTAACTTTCAAAGTTTTAAAAGTTAATATATTCTTTTTCCCAAGCAAGTAAGGATCGCAACATGATTAGAACTAGCCCTTTTGCTCAGAATCTTTGACGTGTTCGAGGACTAATAATATGATGATCTCTTACTTGTATTTTTTTTACAGAAATTGCAAGTTGCAATGGAAAATTGACTAGGTATTGATTTTTTTGTGATCCTTTAACTTTTTATGAATACATCCTTTTCTATGAAATTAAACAGTATAATTTCAGACGTTCTCTCAAATTTTTACCTTCCAGGCAATAATTGATCGGGGTTTGATTCTCGGCTTTGGCAATTTTTTCGTTTTTTTTTTAAAAATATTTATTTAACAATTATATGGGCTTGTAATAACATAAAATATTCAACTATAATAATTAAATTAACTTATTTTTAACTTTAAGAGCACGTACTAGCTGCTACCCGGCATTTCCCGGCCTGCCAAGCGATTCCGTATTTTTTTGTGGGATTGTTATTACATAACGGACGTGATCTATCAGATGTGTGTGATTTTTATGGCACTTATTTGTTTTTTCTATGTACAACGTACATTAAATGAATAAATAATCATGCATACTTGCAGGAATTCGTGTTTAAATCGATCTATACTAAAATATGTGACAGTAAATATGTAAAAATCACATGAATCTGAGATAACGTTTGTTATCCAATAACGATCCCACAAAAGATACGGAATCGCTCGGCAGTACCTATTCTGTTGGGATGGGAAAATATGATGGCATGGGCGCCCGCAGAGGGCGGGGGGGCAAGGGGGGGCGCTGCCCGTTATTGGATTGATTGAAAATAGTCAAATAATGTTATTAACTCTGATACGAATATCCCACCCCTGAAAAAACACATGGTAGAATTAGCCAAATCATTCTATGCAAACTTCCTATACACCCAAACCCCAGTATAGCTTGTCTCGGGCGCCTAAGACCCGACGAAAATCCGACCTTCTCCTATCCCATCTCCATTACTTTCCCCCCTTGAAGTGTGGACTCAAATAAAAAAAACATGAAATGCAACCAAAAATACAAAAAAATTAGTATTACAAAACAAAAATTCTTCATTAAATCAAAAAAAAATAATACCTACAGTAATAAAAAAAAATAATAAATAAACAAAAAATACAAAAAAAATATAGTATTAAAGCCCTATATGTTGTGATAGGCAGCCCACACTTCAGGTAGAAAAAAACCATCCCCCAGGTACATATACACCCTCAGTTCACGAGAAATAGAGATTGAGTTCTCTGCACCTCGTAATTTCACAATATGATATCATCATTTTTATTTTAAATCACTTTGTGTTAGCATAAAGAAAGTGTGGAGACAGAAAGTTGCCCCCCCTAGAAAATTTTCTGCGAGCGCCCATGTGTGATGGGTGTGGTTTTTCGAAATCTCAAGTAGAGTCGTTTTCCTAAAGTTTTCTCTAAAAAAGTATAAAAAAAACAAACCATAGAATAACACAAGAAGTGCCTTGTGGGCGTGTTTCGTGATCCAATATCCAATTAGAGGTCTAACTTCGGCCTATAATTCCATACTAAACTGTGTTTCACCATAATTGATTGACGAATGACGAAATTCAAATGCGATGGCGATATACAATTTCAGGCAAGTGTAAGAGAGACAGACCGCTTGCTAAATGGTCTAGAATCAAAAGGTACTAAGTCAGTGGCACATTTGTATCTATTCAAATATGTCCGGAAGGCACTTCTGGCGTTATATTCTTTATTCTATGCCACATTATATAGAAGATTATTTTATTTACAAATAAAAAAATAATTAAAAATAAATAAATAAATTAAATATATGGCAATTGTGAAATTGAACGAGTGATATAACAAGTGTTATGAATCCAATGAACTGATGTTTGCGTGTATTTCAGCAAAACGCAGACGAACCGCTGCGCCGGAGACTGTGGCTGTGAACAGAAGTACAAGTGGCATCGCCTCCTGGCCTACGACCCAGACCAGGACTGCGCCGGGATCTTCATGGACTGGTTTCTCTTCCCTTCTTGCTGCGTCTGCCGCTGCACCCCCTAACCAGCCACCTCCCTTACTTCCATTAGTTCAGCAGCTCAGAATCCCACGTTGCCGCCATCAATGCAAATCTAGAATCATCCCTTCCCTTCAATCTTCTGAGCTGGTCCGATTATCCATTTTAATTCGGTAGTATAATTTTTAAATAAGGTAGCATCATCAAAAATGTACGATTGTAATATTATTCTCATATGGGGAGACATTGTATGTCGAATGCCATATTAATTCAAGAATGGAGGTGGTTTTTACGTTTGACTTAACACTTTTAATTTTAAATTACATCTATAAATACTCCGATTAATAACTCATAGCGTTAAGGTACCCTAGTTTTACTTATTTTTAACGTTAATCGTAAATTTTAAATGTAATATTAAAATTAGTTTAAAAGACTGCATAACTATATTATCAGTTTTACTTGTCGGCTTAGTAAAAAAAATCGTACATGCATATTTTTTAGCAACTCGGAGCATGAAATGACACACCTCATTCATTCCTACAAATTAATAACCATTTCCACAATTTCTACAATGATCCTAATATTTTATAAGATTTGAGGCTAAAATTAGGTTATGGTTATTAAATACAGTGTTTGGACAGTAGGCGCATTTTCATGTGAAGGTTTTTCTTTATCCTTTTTAATTATAAGTTTTATTTCTTAGTAACTTCTTTCTGTTCATTTCATGTTACTTTTAAGAAATTTCTTTCAATTCTTTTGTCTTAGTTAGGTTTTTTTTCTTTTAATTTTCCACTTAAAACTACAAGTAACATCGTTAAATTATTTTTATTAGTTGGGTTTTCTTTTCATTTCTCTTTAGACTTTTTTTTACATTTTCTTAATTTCTTTTTCCTTTAAAGCTTTGTTTTCTTTTAAAGTCTTTTTATAACTTCATTCAACTCATGCGTGCAATAGATTTTTTTTATTTTGCTTTTTTTTCTTTTAAATGACTTCATTTTAATTCATTAGGTAAGTAAGTTTTTAATTTTTTTTCTTTCTTTTCATATTCTTAATTTTCTTATTGAACTAAAATCATGTTTTATTATTTTTTAGTATAAGATTTTGTTTTTCAAACCTTTAGGATATTGTAAATTCATTGGTTGGTTGATGCATTCGGCTTTAAATATTTTTTAGGTCTCATTTAAAATATGTCCAAATTCAAATTGATAATTTTTTTTTTTTTCTAAATCATTCCACAATTTTTTTTTATCACTTCATTATAATTGTCTGTAAGTTTTTTTTCTTTCTTATTTTATAGGTTTTGTCTTCTTTCTTTATTTTATAAGTTTTTTGTGTCTGTCTTGTGTCTGTCTTTTGTGTCTGTCTTTTGTTTCTGTCTTTTGTATCTGTCTTTTGTATCTGTCTTTTGTATTTGTTTTTAATTTAGGTTCGGCAATATTTTCTTGACTTGACAGGGTAGGATAAACATTTTTAAATTTCAATAAACAATTTTAAATCAAACCATTGAGGGGAAATCTAAAACTAATAGTAAAATGGGGTAATAATATGTCATGCATAATTATAAATATTTTTAATTAAAATTAATTTCCTTGCAATCAAATTTCAAATCAACTGAATTGCCAAAAATCTTATTTTTTTAATCAATGCTTTTCAAAATCGCTGCACCTACCCTGAAATAATGTTATTGACTAGATAATAATTTGCCAATGTTTTTTTTATTATTTACTATTTCTGACTTTTCCACTGCCTTATTGTGTTTTTTATATTTTCTCTTTTTAGATTAGTTTCAACTTTGTTTGAAATTTTCGACCAGAACCGTGTTACTAAATATTTTTTCATATTGTAAATGTGTAATTAAATTAATCTCAAGTATTGTTTACCTATTCTGAATTAATAATTGATATTATCGATTTTGATAGGTCTTTGAATATTTCATATTAATAGTGTTACCATTTGATTTTTGTGTTAATTATAAACATTAATATTAGGTATAAATCTTTTGAGTTTTTTAAACGTCGATGTCCAAAATTCATCGCAAATCATATTCCTAAATAAAAAATGTGGTTTGTTCTTAATTATAGTAAGAACTGGGTGAATTTCGCCTCAATTGCTAATCTTCTCATCTGTCCACATTAATTTAACAGACACTTGCTATGTACAATCTTTGTGTACAATAAACGTCACAAATATTTTTTTCTAATCTTAACATTGTTTTTCCTATTTTACTATACGAATTAAAATGGAAAAAAACAGATGTTTTAATCTCATTAACATCATCTATATTGTTCCTTCATATATTAGACCTTTTGTCATAATATTCAACAAAAAATAAAATAAATCTAAACACATTTAATTGTATACTGGGCTTAGACTGGAGCTTATCTTCACAACTAATTGAAATGAACAGAAATCTAAACAATTTATTGTAAAATAGGTAGGTATTCTGAGTTTAGACTGAAGCTTATCTTCACGATATAAATTTTTCCTTCTTCCTTCATCTTTCCTTTCGTTGTGTATTGAAAAAAAAATATTTTAAAGCAATTGAATAACTTAATTCATTGCCAAATATGTTTTTTTTTCGCTTAACGGTTTGCACAAATCTTTCTTCATTCTAAAATTTGTAAAGTAAAATTAATTATAGATATTAAATTATTGCATGCGCCTCTTGGTTAAATAATTGTGCAAATAGTCATTTACTTCTTTCAATGCATGTACATTATTTCAGAAAGCCTATAACATCTTTGGGAAGCAATGTGTACCAAAGGTTGTCCCTGAAAATATTTATAAAGGTAATTTAAGATATTGTATTCTCATATGTTTAGTATCAAAACCATTAGAAGATAATTTACCCACTAAAATAAATGTAGTATGTATTTAATTCAAATCATGCCTTTTTATAAAGGTGAATAATGAAAGCTGAAGTAATTATCGAAGAGTTTCATAGTCTGTTAATGTTTACCGATTTCTATCTAATATTGTAATATAATATCCACAAGTTGACCGTAATGCAGTGACTGAATATCAATATATTTTGAGATGAAAAGTACATTTTGACTTACAATAATAATATTAAAGATATTTTAATATTTCAATTTTTTAGCGTTGAGTTTAAAATTATGTTTTAAAAGTCTGTTAACAATGTACTAAAGTTAGATTTTTGCTTGTTTTATGCCAATTCCATTAAAATCATTTAAATTCTTTTATTTGTAATCATTAGTTTTTTTAGAATAAGATTTTATGTTTCTATCATAATACATATGAATGTTTAGTTTTAAGATGTCTTGTATTCATTTTATTAATAATTAATTCCAGCATTTGTATTAAACTTGTTCAATAAAAATAATCTTCTTTTGTATCTCTTTAATGTAATTTTCATCGTAGAATAAATAAACAACATCATTTAATTCATATTTCAAGTAGAATTTTATTTAATTTCAATAAAAAATGAACAATATAAAATGCTTTTATTTATTTGTGCAATAAATCCTGGAAACTCTCAACCACTCAAAAGTTACCTGTACATTCGGGCAGTGTTCAAACTGTTTGAGCAACCTCTACCGCCAAAAGTTATCTATACATTCGGGCAGTGTTCAAACTGTTTGAGCAACCTCTACCGCCAAAAGTTATCTATATATTCGGGCAGTGTTCAAACTGTTTGAGCAACCTCTACCGCCAAAAGTTATATATACATTCGGGCAGTGTTCAAACTGTTTGAGCAACCCCTACCGCCGAAAGGAACAAGTTACGTAAAAAGATATAACTCATATGAATGTGTGAATTTATAACTTTGACACACATGAAAACTTTTCTTTTATCGCACTGCAGACCCTGTAGTGCACAATGTATGTCTGTGGGTCTGTCTGTGGCATCGTAGCTCCTAAACGAATAGACGAATGAAAGCTGACGTGATCAAGATGGTTTTTTAGCTACAATTCATGAAAATCTGTTCAGAAGTTTGAAGGTCATCAGCTCTTTTTTGTGTAGGGGGTTACTTCAAATTTAGAAAATTTTACTTCAGTCCCAAGATAGAATTTTTTTCTTCTTATTTTTCTTTATTCATTGCATTGTTAATTACATAATTTGAAGATTTTTCGACCACCATGCTAGGCAAATGCCCGTGTTGTGGTGTTATGATTTTATATACAGTACATCATTATGAACTATAAATGAATATAAAATAATGTTAAAGACTATAAAAGTACAACGGAATATAAAATCATAATATTAAAGAAAAAAAGAGTATGAAATAATATAAAAGAATATAAAAGAATTCCCGTTGGCGGCCAGTATCTTTTCTCGGAAGATTTTTTCAATGTAGATGAGTGTTTCAGGCTGATAATTATTGATTATAATATTTGTTATAAAAGAATACAAAAAAAATTAAAAGAATGTAAAAGAATATAAAAAAATTAGAATATAAAAGAATATAAAAAGTTCAGCATACGAAAGAATATAAAAAGGACGTAATTATTACATCAAAGTAAGTACTGAAGAGCAAGAAAACATTGATTAAGCAAATAAGAAAGAATTATTATAAGGATGATGTTTTAACATTGGTAGGTACCTACATTATTTTTCAACATTTTTTTTTTAAATTATTTATTTGGCTTTCACTCATTAAGGGTGATCTTGGCCATTTCTTAAAGTTAGTTCCATTTTTTAAAAATTGTTTACATTTCCAGTTTTCTTAAAAATAGTTAGTTACATTATCAATTTTTTTTTAAATTATTGCATTTTCAGTTTTTTTTAAAATTAGTTACATTACCAGTTTTTAAAATTAGTTACATTTACAGTTATTTTAATGGAATAGATAAATCATATTAGCAAATACAAACAATGGGCCAAGACAAATATTCATATGATTATACAAGTTGTACTAACATACAAAATTGTAGAGTAGGAAGATGTACAGGTTCCCAAAAATAGGAACCTGTACATCTGTACAATGTACATACAAAGATGGTATTAATAGTAATTACAAATTGTAGAGTAGAAAGATGTACAGAGTAACATACAGAGTTGGTATTATGTAATGGTAATTACAAAATTGTAGAGTAGGAAGATGTGCAGATTCCCAAAAATAGGAAGCTGTACAACTGTACATAAAAACACTGCAAGAACAAATGCTCACGTATGGAAAAAAAAATGTGATTGATGCTTAAATGTTAAGGCCATTTTTATAAATAATTTTTGCTAACATATAGTGAATTTCAGGAGAGTTGAGACTAAGAAGACAGGGTACACTGGTAGGGAATTCAATTTTAAGTTTTACCAATTCATGTATGAAGTTTGGAAATTGGTCATTGATAGGACACTCAAAAAAATTATGGTCTAAAGTATCTTCTGAACCACAATCACAATAAGGCGAATTGACTATGTGGAATCTGGAGAGATGGCTAAGACAACAAGTATGACCTAGACGCATTCGAGTTATGGAAGAGATGTATTTTTTAGGCATGGAAGTGTATTTGTGAAACCAGGGCTTGACAGGAATAGAAGGTTGAATTAATGAGTAGGTACTGATGACCTTTTATCAGAGAGGATGATTTCCATTCAGAGGACCATTGACAACATTTTTTTTATAAACACATTTGTGTGGTTAGGTTTATTTATGAATACATTCATGTTTGAACTCCGGCTGATAATAATGTAGTGAATTGTTATTGTCACAGTAATTTTCTCAGCAGATACTAACTAGATTAATGGCCAAATATAAAATTAACATAGATAATATATTCATATTATTGTATAAATAAACGAAAACCCGTCAGATACACACATCGCGAATAGCGTTTCGAATTATACGTAGTATTGGTTTATTTATGTTCTATGCATATTTAAATATTGGCTCCACGGTAGTTTGGTTCAGATTTCTTCTTGTGTCACCAGAAGTGCGCTCTGTCGGCCAATAGAAAAACTACTCCAGCAAAAAACCATGATTGCGTGTTTTTTTTGTGAGGAATATAGTTTTTGAAGTTCAGTACGGGTTTACGATGTCTCTTGCTAACTTTATAAATAAATAATTTGAGTACATTAATATAACGAAATGAATATTGTATCATGTAACTACCTGCAACTAAATGCTGTAAAATTTAGAAAAAAAAACTCGTGGATTTGAAAATATATATTTACATAATATTATTACATATTTAATTTTAAATGGAGTTCTACTCAAAACTTCGTAACAATAAAAACAAAACAAAAAGTTAGGTACCTATAACTAAATGCTGTAAAATTTAGAAAAAAAAATTGAGTTTTGTTCTTCTCCATCTTCTCGTGGATTTGAAAATATATATTTACATAATATTATTACATATTTAATTTTATGGAGTTCTACTCAAAACTTCGTAACACTAAAAACAAAACAAAAAGTTTTTTGTTTGGGTGTTCTTCAAAAACATATTTTTTTCCTATTATTCAAAGGATAAATGGAAAACGATTTCTTTTTATAAAGCGTTATAGATAATTTACTTAGGTAACATTCTTTTCTTTTTTAATTTCGCAATAAAAAGCTTACAAAATACATGTTTTGCTTTATTCTTCAAAACATGTTTTTTACCCCATGTTTTTTTTTAATTTTTGGGATATGGCATCACTGGTTCCCTATGAAGTGCAATGCAGACCGACTGAATCGACAAATAATCGACAAGACAACCAAGACAACTTCGTGTTTATTTTTGACAGGACGTATAGGTTATCGCAGATAGGGCTTTTGACATTTCTGAATTATTTTCTCAATACGCAATAGTTAAAAATCAAAATGTTTCGTCAGTTTACCCAGAAATCTCTTAAGCTATGTGAATTTACTATTGCTAATCAGCTTTTAAAGTATGTTATCGATACGATTTTATTTCAATACAAATGCCATTCAATGATAATTGACTTTTCCATTTTGATGGTATCAAATATTGCATTATTGTTCAATTGTAATCTTCATCTTAAATTTTTACCCTAATACTATTTTCAACAAAAAAAACAAAATTTTTGTTTTTACCTTTCGTACCTATATTCAATTATTAGTTATATCTAATGAGCATAGCTTTTTTGCAGGATAAAAAATGTTCACAATGTGTGCAATAATACAAAAACCTTCTCCAATATGGGCACAATAAAAACCAATCGAAACCGAGGCAATCTATTTGCTATTCAACGGAGATCGATGTTTATCCAAACGCAAGATACGCCTAATCCAAACAGTCTAAAGTTTCTTCCTGGCACTGCCGTCTTGGAGCCTGGACAAACCATGGACTTTCCCAATGGAACAGCCGCTTTCTGTAGCCCTCTCGGTAAGTTAGAGCTCCCCACAAAACTGTACGAAAACAATTATTTTTGTGATAACCCTGCCATACTCCAATAGAGATACATACTTACCCCCACGGAGGTGCGGGCCAAATTTTCCAGTTTATTGTGAAAAGGCACTTGAAATCAATAACATATCAAAATACCGGTAAATAGCACTTTTATTAGGCATAGATTTTGGAAAATACACTAAGTTTCAACCTAATTACTTCAAGAAACAACTAGTAACGTTTGGATACATGATAAAAGATGCAGTTCAATTTCAAAGTTCAAAATCTCGTATATAAAATTTTTCCTGTGCCGCCATTTAAATTTTTTTTTGTCAAATTCATTTACATACAAATCCTCATCGCCCGCTTTCCAGCCCGCTCTTCCACCACATACAGGCATTCTCCTTTATTGTATATTAATATAACCTTGACAAATATAAATATACGAACCTTCCTCATATATATTGGTGAAATCACTATATATTGGTGAAAACCCCATGAAAATCTGTTTTTAAAAATATATATATAAAATATACCTATGTATTTTTTGAACAAAGTTTGATTTTTATAACAGATAACATGAATACAATTTAAAAAGTACAATACAAAATAAATAAAAATTCACTCCTTTGAACACTTTCTTCTCTCAAAAAATTCATTCTCAGAAGTTAAAATCTTCAATTCAGTGATGAAATAAGTTTCTGTATTTAGTTCTCAATCGCTTAAATTCTACTTAATTTTTTCTCATTTGCAGGCAAGATGTTGTTCCGCATTGAAGGGGTGAAGTCGGTGTTCTTTGGTTCTGATTTCATCACTATCACGAAGCAGGATGAGGATGTGGATTGGAAAATACTAAAACCCGAAGTCTTCGCTACGATAATGGACTTCTTTGCCAGCGGTCTGCCAGTTTTAACTGATGCCCAACCATCCAGTGATACTCGTGAGATTATTTTATTTATTGAAGCTCAGTGTGAAGTGAAAAAATTATCTATTAACCACTCCGAACCGTAAGCATGTTTACACGACAGTATAACAATAGCAGTCAATAAGCATGTTTTCACGCTAACGCGTGTGTTCTCACAGAAATCGTTATGACTCTGTTATTGTTCTAGTGACAACCCTAAAACAAAAAGTAGAAGATCCATATTGTTTCAAGCTGCACATCTCTATTCAAAGTTGTCGTTAGAAGTACATAAAAAATACTTATTTTGAAGAAACAGTTTTCATCCGCCAAATTGCCTACGTGCCGTTAGACATTGTTTTTTTTTTATTAAATATTATTGTATGGAATGGTAAAAAAGTAAGGTGAAAGAAT
Source organism: Limnephilus lunatus (assembly GCA_917563855.2). NCBI lineage: Eukaryota > Metazoa > Arthropoda > Insecta > Trichoptera > Limnephilidae > Limnephilus > Limnephilus lunatus. Next base: position 61,323,321 of record OU830597.1, on the reverse strand, counting down.
TGTTTATTACACATTTATACAATAGAATAAGTGTTTTTTTTTCTTACATAATCCGTGATTTTAGTACCGTTTTCATATAAAAACATCACGTGAGTCATTTTACAATTTTTTTTTTATATAAATTTGAATATTTACAAATGTTAATATTTATTTGTAATATAACAATTTGAAAGCTTATTTCATAACCTTTCAAAAACAGTTTTTAGTATTCGGCTACGTTCAGAAATGTTTCATTTATAGAGCTTTAATTGCGAAACGGAAATAACACAAAATTTTTATAAATCTGACAGTTCGTTTAAGACAAAAAACTTGCACAATCGCAAAATACCTGAGTGGTTTACAATAGCCATACTGTCAACACCCAATTAACTTTCTTGAAACAAATTGGTTACTATGTACATTAGAAAACAATATGCCAAGTACATATTATTATTATATCACCCGTCCATTCATTTGTTCTTGTTAAAAGTGTCAGTCGTTTTATCCTTTTAGTTTACAGTTACATATAAATATGTATATGTACCTATAAATCAGAATAAAAAGATTCTTGCTTGTGTAGTGGTGTACTGGACGGATACAAAAATTAATTGTTACATATTTCGCCATTCAGGCAAAGTGAGATTTGCAAATTTGAAAGCTGACATGCTTTAAAAAAAATTTTAGGTTTATGTAACGGAAATTTCAATGTTTTTATCTACACGCATAATACCAGAAAAACTTTAAAATTCAAATAAGATTATTTCACTAAACTTGTGCATGTGGGTTGGTGACTATTGCCTGTAATTTGACCAAGTATATCTAGACAAGGCATGTGGGTCTTAAAAATGACACCGGAACATGGACATACATAGATGGACCTGCCCTAAGTGATAAACGGCATATTATTTCCCCCTTCCATTGGAACCATTTTATCGGAACCGGCTGGGCTTGCGAGAGCCTTGCGTGAATCTAAAAAATGTGATGTCATCATTCTTGTCCGGACCAGTGTCGAGCTCTCATCGGTATATTTTACGAAATAACACGGTAAAAATCGTGACTTGTGTTATTAAAACATGTAATAATAGAAGTGAATAAGATAATAAACCCAATTTTCGTATTACATTCCATAGGTAAGCATTATTTTAGGCTTATTCAGATCATATAATATGATAACACATCAAGATACATGGCGACGCTAACACAAAGCCGCTGTTTCGTCAAGATACATGGCGACGCGAAACATAAAGCCGCTGTTTACCGAGGTAAGTAAATTATGAAGCATTTGTAAAAGTGTCTCAACTAAATACGGAAACAAAATATTTCACTCCGAAAGTAAGTGAAACTTTACTTTGCCAAATTTGGACTTCAGATATTTGTTCATATCGTGGCTAGCAATTCGCGCTCCCATGTAAAAAGGTCGATTCATTCAAAAGCAGATTTTTCTTTTAAGAACTAAATAGTCATATTATAATGCAAGGTGCCTATATAATGTTAGATTGATTTATTGGCAAATCACAGTCATCGTCCCTCTCTTCGCCCCGCCATAGTTAGTTTTTACCCCTCATCTGTATGTTCTGGTCTATCTATTTGTATGTCTATGCACCGGAACCAAAAATATTGGTTTACAAAAATATTTAGCAAAAAGAAAATGCATTATCTCACAGTCAAAAGGTTGCAAGAATCATTGTTTTTTTTACCTTTTTTCAGTCTGCGTTGAGCTAATTTGTTTTCCAGCAAGTTAGCTTTGATTAGATCAGTTTTAAAACATTTTTTTAGATCAGTTTTAAAACACAAAATTGAGGCAGTTAGAAATATGTTCGGTGTGGGACTCAGTTGAAACAGGTGGACAGGTTCAAATACCTTGGGGTCGAGTTCTCCAGCGATGGTCGGCAAGACGGAGAAATTGATAGAAGAATATGTGCGGCAAGCAGTGTATTGCGTCCTCTCTACAGCTCAGTAATAAGAAAAGCCGAGCTTAGCACCAAGACAAAGATGGCAGTGTTTAAAACGGTATACCGCCCAACGCTCACTTACGGCCACCAGACATGGATGCTAAATGAACGAACACGCTCCAGAGTCCAAGCTGCCGAAATGAGATACTTGAGAGGAGTCGCAGGAGTTACGAAATGGGATCATATAAGAAACTCGACGATCCGAGATGATCTAAACATTGAAACTACTCCTCATAGAAAAATCACCATTAAGGTGGCTTGGGCATGTACTAAGAATGTCTGATGACCGAATTCCGAGGAAAATACTGAGTACGATTCCAGAGGGAAGACGTCCAGTGGGCCGCCCTAGACACAGTTGGGCGAGGCAACTCCTGAAACTGTGTGAGGAGAGGATGGGTCTACCATGGACAGAGGCCGAACAATCAGCACAAGACAGGGACTTATGGAGGAGCCTTGTCGATGCAATGGGTCCCCGACCCGAATATGACAAGGGGAAGAAGATGAAGATGAAGATGATGAAGTGGGCTATCGCGGACATTATTATTAACAATTTATTTAGTTATATGAATTCTTAAAAAATATATATCTACGTAACACATAGATTTGAGGCAGCGTATAGAGAAAAGTAATATTTGATAAAAAATGTTTTATTTCATCCTAGCTAAACAACTACAAGAGACGACGGAATTCAATGGATTTTGTGTTATGAAATTACTCATAGGTGGTGTTACTTTTGGATTGAATTTAGGTATGGGAGGGCTAATCTATAGTTATTGTGTTGATGCTGTACGGTGAAGATATTTACTTTGACGTTTGACGCTTCGATAACTATTGATTATATTTATATTTTTAAAGTAACTATTGTATTTTTAACAGTATAATTTTTTTTTATTGATGTTTATGATTATATTTCTTCAAATTAATACATAGGGGCCAACAAGAAACTTCAATAATAATAATAGTTTATTCCAGAATGTATGCAATGCAATACATTTCATATTTCGAAAAAACAAAAAGAGATTAGACTTACAAATAATAAGACAAATAAATTAGACAAAATAGCAACACATAGGTCAATAAATAAAAAAATATTTTTGTTAAACCAACACAGACAGCAGTGGAGGTCCGTGAATTTTCAGTGAGCTAGAGCGCTAAGATTGAAAAATATGACGTTATTGACGTTGTTGTAGCTGAAAATGATTTTTTTTTTCAGCTATAACAATATCCGTAATGTCGTACTTTTTAATCTTAGCACTCTAGCTCACTAAAAACTCACGGACCGCCACTGATAGACAATGAGCACACTACGTGAGCACGATTCTTCAACACTTCAAATGCAGGGGGTTATAATAGATGTCCAAAAGAATGTTGATTTGCTGTAAACGAAATATTACATCAAGTTAACTTTTTAGATTTAAAAATGATACAACTATGTACTTTCACTTGTTTCATTTTATTTCATATTAATTTTACGTTATATATTATAATATAGATTCTTGTTTAATTCTTCTTCTTCAAGAACAGCTACAGCCCATTTCGAGCCTTGGCCTCCTTCAAAATAAGCCTCCACCGCCCTCTGTCCTCGGCCGTCGTCTTCCAATCTGCAACATGGAGTAATCCTCTTGCATCCTTCCTGACATCATCCTCCCATCTCAGTCTAGGTCTGCCCGCCTTTCGTTTACCTCCCGGGTGTCCTGTCAGAACCTTCTTCGGTACTCGTGTGCTTGGCATTCGGTGCACATTTCCGGCCCATCTTAATCTTTGGAGCCTTAAATGGGTGGAGAGTCTGGGAGCTTGATAAATATCATAGAGCTCATTGTTGTGGCGGATTCTCCATGCCTCTCCCTCTCGCACCGCTCCTAAGATTCTTCGCAGTACCTTTCTTTCGAAGATGTCCAGCTGTTCTGCTGACTTTGCTGTCAGTGTTCCCGCCTCACATCCATAGGCCAAGACCGTTCTGATAATTGTTTTATATAAGGTTATTTTGGTTTTCCTATGGACGTTTCGTGATTTGAACACTGGCAGCAACGCGAAGTAAGTGTTGTTAGCGGCTGTGATGTGCTTTCTTACTTCTACTGGGTCTTCATTGTCCTGCATTATGATGGAGCCCAGGTAGGTAAACTCTTCGACCACTTTGAAATTATAATTGTCTTTTTAATTAATTACTTTAACTTTTTGTTTAATTACATTACTTTAACCCCTTAGGTGTGTAGGAACTATGATTTTCTTTGTTATATATTGATTTTCAACACTGTCAACATTTATTCAATGGTCACACCTGCGCAAGTGAAGTGATTGCGCACCGACCACAGGCTCTCAGCCGTCAGACGCCAGAATTTGGGAATTCATTCCGTGTTGACCGCTGACTGCGAATTGTTCATAGTTCCTAAAGGTCGTTAATTGTTTTTTCGTGGTTTCATTAATCAAATTTCAATAATCTATGGAAAAACGTAGTACGCCTTTTCCCGTGCTGTGACCATGTTTGCGAGACCTTTTCTATTCCCGGTCTATTATATTTGCACTCTAGAGCATAGGTTCTCAACGTGGGCGATAACGCCCCCTTGGGGGCGTTTGAGACCTTCAGGGGGGCGGTAGAAGATCTACAGACAATTGGGGGGCGTTGGGATGGCACAGGGAGGCGTTGGCAAGTAACAAATGGTCTAAAAAGACAAACAAAACACATACTAATAAAACAAAGTAAACTTTAATGGGTAATTTTTGTTATTGTGTGTATTTTAATCATTTTTATCACGTTTGCGAAAATTCATTCGAGAGTTCGGGAAGTGAATGAAAATTGAACTGATAGATTCCGTTACATTCAGATCTACATTAAATTTTATGAATGAAAATTTTAATTTGTTGATTAGAATAATTTTTTTTTAAATTTAAATCTTCCGATTTCACGTGAAATATCTCATACATACATAAATACAGGCGATGTTAATAAAAGCCTGTTAATAAATAAAAAGTTTGTAGCTATTAAATTACAACGTTTTTTGTTAAATAACGGGATTTTTGCAATCCTGCAAGAATTGACAGTATTATCTGTGTATTGATCTAACTTGCTCAGTGCCGTCAATGCATTCGGGAGTCAACGAGTGAGCTTACATGCGTCGACAAGACAGCCCCTTAGCCCCCGATCCATTCTGTTCCTGCGTCGCCTTTGTCTCTGCGACAAGTCCGCGTTTTATTTCTGCGCCGGGTGGCGTATTTACAAAACCTATACCGGTTTAGTCACGGCGGCGACTGAAATGGGATAGATTTTGTTGTGCAAAATCATCAACAAACCTAATCCCAACAAACCTAATTTCAGTCGCCAACGCGCTTCGTTGCTCTATCTATCTGTTTCAGAGACTTGGTGACCGTAATTATAGAGTAGCTTCTGTTGGTGTTGGTGCTGGTGCATTTCCATGGTTGTATATTTATTTCGTAAATTAATAAAAACGTGTACAATTCATAGCTTGCATTATATTCTCAAAAGGTATGAAACTCATAGGTGAACTCAAACTATGTTGGATCATAAGTGCAGTTGCAGTACATTTTGACACATAATTAAAACTAACAATACATATTTTGTCATTTACTGCATACTCCTTGCCTCAATGACATTCCTACATCGTTAAATTTACATACAAGTCTAAACCTACCAGTTCAGCCATCCCAACGAAACGAAGCAAACGAAACAGTTTGTTTAGGGTTTGTTGATGATTTTGCACAACAAACCCTATCCCATTTCAGCTGCCGTGGCCGCCGCGACTGAACCGGTATAGGTTTTGTAAATACGCGACCGGGTGCTGAAAGCGAGTCACTGCGTATTTATTTTATTCCTGTCGAAGCGTGTTATATGTCTCCAACCTATATAAAGGCACTGATTTATCATTTTATGTTCATTAACATTAACGCGCGCCATTAATAACACGTATCTCTAAATGTCGAAGGTAAAAAATAAGATACGGAAATATGGTGTGGATTATATTAAATACGGATTTATCGAAAATCCTACAAATCCATCATCGCCAATGTGCCTTATTTGTCGAAAAACATATTCAAATGAAGCGATGAAGCCTTCTAGGCTTCAAGATCATTAAGATGAGAAAGACAAAGATGTGACCTATTTTCAAGACATGAAAAAGAAGTACAAAATTCAGCCAACTATATTAAAACAATTTTCGACAGCTTCTAAGCAAGACGATGATGGACTTCGAGCTTCGTACAATATCTCATTGTTGATTGCTAAAACAGGCAAACCACATACTATTGGGGAAGATTTAATTTTACCAGCAGTAAAAGAAGTAATAACCACTGTGCTCCATAAATTATCTACAGCTGCAGATATTATCCGAAAAATTCCTTTGAGCAATAGTTCTGTGCAAAGACGAATTGATGAAATGGCTGAAAACATTGAAGAATCATTGTGCAATCATCTGCAGTCTTGTCGATTTTCAATTCAGCTGGATGAGTCCACTTTACCAACCAATGAAGCATTGTTATAGTTGGAGATTCATCAAAGATGAGAAAATGTGTCAAGAATTATTGTTTGTTACAAATTTGGAAACAGATACAAAAGGAGAAACCATATTAAAAACACTGGAAAAGTTTTGTGACGAAAAGAAAATTCCTTTAAATAATATTTTGTCAGCTGCTACGGATGGCGTCCCAGCTCTGACAGGGCGTCACAAAGGCTTCATAGCGTGCTTAAAAAATAATGTTCCTGACTTGCTTGCTGTGCATTGCGTAATTCATCGCCAGCATTTGGTTGCGAAAAATCTGAGTGAACGCCTCCATACATCACTGCAATATACCTATTACCGGAGCAGTTAATAAAACCAGAAGTAACTCATGGGATGACAGATTATTTGGACAGCTTTGCATTGCCAATGATGAAGATTTCAACCGATTGCTGCTTCACACAGAGGTGCGCTGGCTGTCAAAAGGTTCATGTTTGACTCGATTTTATAATCTGTTTGAGTCTGTGATAGAGTTCCTATGAAACAAAGACACAGAATTGCGCGACAACCTCACCTCATCGAAGAACGATATTGCGTACTTGACAGACCTGTATAAATTGTTTAATGATGTCAATCTCCAACTTCAAGGCGACGACTTAAATTTGATTAAGACAAAAAATTGTGTTGCAGCTTTTGTATCCAAACTGCTATTATACAAAAGAAATATCGGCAGACAGGAATTTAATAACTTCTTAAATTTATCAGCAGTATCATTCAAGAACGACGACTTGCTTGTTTACAGTCAACACTTGGAAAACCTCCACAGTGATATCAAGGAACGATTCCAGGATATTTTAAACATGGATATACCAGATTGGGTTTTGGATCCTTTTTCAAATGTCAACACAGCAGGATCATCCCAGTTAGAAGAAGAACTAATAGAACTGATGACAAATGAGGAATTAAAAATTAAATTTAAGAATGGCTACCAAAAGTTTTGGCTGCAGAAGCCGATTTCGCAACTGTACCCAGGATTATGGTCGATAGTTCAACGATTTTTAATAGCATTCCCATCGTCATATTTAGCTGAACGTGGATTCAGTGCTGTAGCAACGTTGGTAACCAAAAAGAGAAATAGGCTTTATATTACTGAACGCGGCGACTTACGTTTGTTTTTAAGTAAAATCGAGCCTAATATAAACAAACTTCTTAAAACGCATCAAATTCAACCATCTCATTAAATAAGTTATAAATTCAATACGTTTTCTATTTTAATAAAAATACTTCTCTATATAATTAAGTACGCATTTTAATTAACAATCTTTCTTTTTTTATTATTCTCAGAAATAGGATAGGAGCCATAACCCTTCGCCCTCCCCCCCCCCCCCAAGATGGTATGTAAAAGCAGTTGGGGGGCGCCAGAAAAAAATATATTGTCAAAGGGGGCGGTGGGCAAAAAAAGGTTGAGAATCTATGCTCTAGAGGCATAAATTATCGTGCCGATATATCAGTGTACAGCAACGAACAATATACAGTCACTTATAGATTACATAATAATAATCTTATTGGAGAGTCGTTTTCTCATTGCTGGAGATCATAACCACCACTCTAATTGGCCTGATGAAGCTGGCTTCTACACTCCCAACGGTCCTGCTCTGGAGAGAGCTGTGGACACTGATATTCCCAACATCTATGATAATTGACCAGTCCAATACATACAGAATAACATGTCATGTTTATTTCTTTTCAGAATTCAATGAAGACGATGATGAAACTGTTCAAATGATCAAAGAACTTCTGGATACCCGGATCCGTCCCACGGTTCAGGAAGACGGGGGGGATTGTCTATTTGTTTCCTTCAAGGATGGAGTTCTCAAACTAAAGATGCAAGGATCATGCAGTTCATGTCCTAGCTCTATTTCTACATTGAAAAATGGAGTAAGTCTTATATAATGTATATTCATTAATGTTACTGACATTCCCTTGTCTTCTTTTACTCATGAACACATTACTTTAGACCATAGATTCTCAACCTTTTTTTGACCACCCCCCACTTTGAGAATATTTTTATTTCTAGCACCCCCTAACGAAGGGGCATAATGGGATATCACGATAGGGTTATATTTGCCACAACGGAGGGGGCGAGACGGGATACCACGGTGAAGGGGGCGTAATGGGATATCACAATGGGGTTACATTTGCTGCAACAGAGGGGGCGTAATGGGATGGGGAAAATATTGTTGTGGATGGATGGCCTCTAATGGGATGGAATGAGGCATTATAGGATGGGTTTTTCTGGGTCTCCTACTGCCCCCCTACAAGTTTGAAACGCCCCCCAATTTTCTCTTGGTCTTCTACCGCCCCCCTGAAGGTCTGAAACGCCCCCAAGGGGGCGTTATCGCCCACGTTAAGAACCTATGCTTTACACTGACGAGAAACTTTGATAAATAAAAATTGTTTTTATGAAGCCAAAAGACGTGGACAATAAAATACTCGGTAAAGTGATTTTTTGCCTTTAATTAATCTAGTGGAGGTTATATTCAAAGGCAAAAGGAAAGTATAAGATCAGGTTCACATTAGGTTGGATTGAAATTTTCTGGCCGATAAATGTATCGGGCATATCTTGATGTTTGTATTTAAATAGCACCTCCGCTCACATTAGTGGGTTGCGATAAAACTGTTGGCCACAACACATTTACCGGATCTTTTGTCACAATTTTACTGTCTGATCGGACTTTATTGGCATAACAACTTGTATTGCACCGTTCACAAAAGTATCACAATGACAACCGACCAATGACAAAAGTGTCGGTGTGACCTAATATGAACTTGCTCTAAGGTTAACACTGAAATTGTAGTGCTTCGTACTGTGCGGCATGATTCTTCAATACTGCAAATACAGTGAACCCCAGTCCATTGGGGTAAAAAATGTTTATTTTTAATAATTTTATTCAAATGTTACATTATTACAATGAAGTCCCGTTAAAATGCTAATTTATACTGATCTTCCATTAAAAGCATTTGCTTGTGGATGGAAGAAGAGTTTACATTATTTCACATATCAATATGTCACAAGTCTTACAATTATAACAGTCACGTGTTTAACATATGTACAGTTAATACAGTCACAATCAATCATTACGGTGCTCCAGATTTCATGTCCGGGTTGAATCTTTCCCAAATGAAAGACTAAACCCTTCCACACACTTTTCCACAAATGAATATCTAGTAAATTAACGCAATGTAATTGCACTATATAAGAATAAAACAATACAAGAACAATACGTCAATCCACCAGAAACATAATGGGAAAATATTTCACCGACTCCAGATATTTTCATATCAGAGGGTTCGGCTCTGATGAAATTCTAACTGGTCCGATAAATCCTACTGATCCCTCAATATAAATATTTAAAAAATCTTTCGTAATCCTACATGTATTTAAAATGACCGACTTTTGCATTTTTATGTACAAATTTTTTGACAAATCTAATACGCCTAAATTTTGAATGAGAGAGCTAGGTATAATGCCAGTAGCCGAAATAACAAATGGTAATATTTTTATAGTCTGAGAATGCCAAATTCTTTTAATTTCATTTCCTAAATCTGTATATTTTCTTATTTTTTCAGAAACAGTTTTCTGAATATTACAAGAATTTGGTATAGCGACATCAATGATATAAGTTATTTTTTTAATTTTGTCATGTAAAACTATATCGGGTCTATTATGACTAATTGTTCTGTCTGTCAGAATAGTTTTATCATAATAAATTTTATAAAATTCATTTTCTAAAAATGAATTTGGTTCATATTCATAATATGGTACATTACGGCAGTCAATCAAGTTATGTTTAATTACCAAACTTTGGTGAATTATTTTTAAAACTTGATTGTGCCTAAATGTATACTCGGACGGCGCTAATACAGAACATCCCGATATAATATGTTCTATAGTTTCCGGAAAAGCCAAACATTTTCTACATAAATCATCAATTTGATTTGCATCTTTGATGATATGCTTCCTATAATTTTTAGTATTAATGACTCTATCTTGTATGGCAAGCATAAAGCCTTCTATTTCTGCGCTCAACTCTCCAATACTCAACCATTTGTTTGACGAAAATTTGTCAACATATGTTTGGTTGAGATAATTGAAGTGTTTTGCGTGAAGAATTTTATTTGACCAGGAATCTAATAATTCCTGGTTGGTATTTATAAGAATGCTGGCATTCTCGTCGTATAAATTTAATGGTGAAATATTTCTATCTGCCTTGCATATTATTTTGTGCATTTCTGAACTATCAGCTTTCCTATGGAAAAAATTTCTTAGCATTTCTACCTGATTATGTTTTAAAGATGTTATTTTGACTATACCTCTACCTCCTAAATTTCTGGGTAAATTAATACGTTCTATAGCTGAATTTGGATGATGGCAATGAAATTTAGTTAATGTAGTTCTAATTAATCGTTCTAAGCTATCTAAATCTCTATTAGACCATTTTTAGCATTATTATTTTGAATGATAGACATAAGATAAAAAATAAAAGTAAATAATACTTAGTAAATAAAATAAATAACAAGAAATGAAAATAGAATCAGAAAAATGACAAAGTACAGAGAAAATCATATGTAAAAAAATATTAGTTCAAAAAGTATTTTTCACATAACCATTTTTTTCTCAAAATGCTTATGAAAATTTGTTCACAATTTTGATTGTGTTTGGTAACTTATTGTAAATTTTAGATTCTTTGACCATATTTATCAAAATTATCATTAAACTTATTTTTTTTTACAATATCTCTATTCATCAACTAATAACATAATTTTTTTTTTTAAATTTAGTTTAATAGTCTTTTTATTAAGTTCTGCGAGTATTTAAGTAATTTTTTTTTTGTGACATATGTTTCGGCTTACACTTATTACAAGGCCATTTTCAAACTGTAACAATTCGAAAAATTTAATTTAAATAATTATTTTTAAATGAATGGAGTTCTACGCATTAAACACAAAATAATTAATATAAAAACATTAAAATATTTTTTCAGGTTCAAAATATGATGCAGTTCTATATTCCCGAGGTTTTGTCCGTGGAACAAATAGAAGATGAGGTGGAAAAGTTGTCTGATAAAGTATTGAAAGATTTTGAAAAGAAACACAACATCAAAGAATAAATACATAATCTAGTCATAGCAGAATAAATAAAAAATACTCCATTGTAATACAAAAATGCTTTAGAATTATAAAATATTAATTTAGAAATTATATGTATAAAAAGGAAAATTAAAGTGTTGGATGTACAAAATTCAAAGTTATTGAAAAACCAAGCCCTTAACCCTTTCACTGCGGGTAACTCACCTATGAGTTACAATAAGTATGCCCTCTGAACGGATGGCTCGAATATGAGTTGCAAAGTTTCTCCAGAAACACACTACGATGGTGATTTCGTACTACTGGCATCTTGTAATATTGATCTGAGTATTTTTTTTCTCTCAATGAATCAAAACTTTGAAAACACTCCATAATTATTTGGAACAAATATTCGGTCATCTTCGAATCTTCCATAAATTTCTCTATCAGAATCAATGTTATATATTAAAAATACATAACTATTTTTAGTGAACAAACAATTTTAAGGTGGTTGTGCAAAGGGATATTCTTGTGACTTTAGTCATTTATCGACAACACCAACTTATAATTTTTGTGATGTTGGATAGCCATTTTAACTGCATTATGATTCTGAACCCAACATAACAATCAAAAAAATATAATGGATCGATAGAATTGTCCCAGGTATACACTTACAGCCATGATTAGAATTAAAGATTTAACAATAAATTAGGAAAATAGGAATATACCACAAAACCCTTCATTTAAGTTTCAATATTTGGATATACAATGACCAATAACATTTTCGAATTTTGTATTGCAAACTTTCAATTCCTACTATTTTTTTAAATGATGTCCCATGAAAACATTTATAAAATTTTGTTTTAAATCTCCGCCAAAAGTGTTGAGTTCACACTGAAGCCCAAAAGGAGGGAATGAACTAAATGTTTGTACAATTGCCGGTGTGCATCGATAGTGCATCTAGATATTTGTACATTAGCTTGTGTCGCTCTCCATAGAGAGAAAAAAAATTGCCTTATTTTTAAATGCCTGGGGTCTCAAAAGTTGCGTATGATCTGTAGCTATTCGAAAACGTAAAAACAAATGAAATTGGTGTTCACTATTAATTAGGCTGGAAGTTTTGTAAAAAAAAATAGATTTCGTGATTTGGGAAAAAAAAAACAAAGAGTTCACTTTTTATGTTTTGTAGCAAACTTAATTTTTATTCCATAACTGCAGTACAAAGAATGCATTAAATTTTTTTTTTCAACATATGTGATGTCTTTGTTAAATATATAAAAGGGGAAATAACACTTTTTCTGTATAAAATTAGTTTTCTTGTAGACTTACTTTTATTCTTAAACATAATTTGTTTTCTTCATTTTTGTCAGCTATACGCAGTTTTTTAATAACAAACAAACATTAAATGGTAAAATTATTGTAAAAAAAATATTAATTACGTACCATAATTTAAAAATACATGCTTTAGGTTTTTTTCTGATTTTCAATGCATTTTAGCGAGCTACTAATCATTTTTAAAAAAATAAATTTAAATGCAGTTCTCATTTTCTTTGTAAGACTTAACTTTTGAGATATCAGGGGTTTCTGAATTCAAAAGTTGAAATAATTGACACACCCTAATATGCCCTAATATTGATTTAAAAAAATACCGAGTGTTATTTACGATTTTGTATTTATTAATTTAATATGGTTTTTAAAACTTTTTCCAAGTGTTGTGTTAATACTAGAGATGCCACGAATATTCGGCTACTTTTTTTACTATTCTTTGAAATTTTTGTGAGTAATATGTTTTTTATTAGTATTCAGTATTCAGCCGAATAGTTCGCAATATTCGGCCGAATACTAAAATACTAATAAAAAACATATTACTCACAAAAATTTCTATTTTAACAAAAAATCAGCATATTTAATACTTCAAATCTATCAGTGGTAAGTTATAATGAATGGAAACAATTTTTTCAGCATTTGTTGATAGCAAACGATTGCGCTTTTCCCTTCGATCAATAAAGTCGCTTTTCCTCATAAATTATACCTGTTTCCGAAAATAGTCACTCACTAAATAGTAAATACACTGCTACCTGCTGCTGACCACCACTTGTAGGTAGGTAAGGGTCTGCTGTCCGATCTAGGCGAAAAGTTTTCATGTAAAATTCAATTTCATATGCGAAATGTAATTGAATTTTACCTGAAAACTGTTTGCGAAATGTACTAAGTGTCACCGAATATTCGGCGCTTCGGCCGAGACCCTAGCCGAATATTAAGTATTCGGTATTCGGCAAAATCACTATTCGTGGCATCTCTAGTTAATACTCTGAAGTCGGCAGCATCAACATCATCGAAGAACTCAACTCTGATATGTGTTTATCCTTGCATCTACGTACAGGTGTTAAGGGATGTATTTGACTCACGAGTGATTCCTGACATAATTTGAATTAAAAAATGTAAATGAAAGTTTGGTCTACGGTGAAAATTAAAAAAAATTCTCACCTAACATTAAAAAATCAGTGTATTGGAGAGGCAGGAACGGGATGAGTGTTTTGATCTGAGTTACTCAGAAGAGTTACCAATGATGACAAGTGGAAAATCAGTGTATTGGAGAGGCAGGAACGGGATGAGTGTTTTGATCTGAGTTACTCAGAAGAGTTACCAATGATGACAAGTGGAAAATCAGTGTATTGGAGAGGCAGGAACGGGATGAGTGTTTTGATCTGAGTTACTCAGAAGAGTTACCAATGATGACAAGTGGAAAATCAGTGTATTGGAGAGGCAGGAACGGGATGAGTGTTTTGATCTGAGTTACTCAGAAGAGTTACCAATGATGACAAGTGGAAAATCAGTGTATTGGAGAGGCAGGAACGGGATGAGTGTTTTGATCTGAGTTACTCAGAAGAGTTACCAATGATGACAAGTGGAAAATCAGTGTATTGGAGAGGCAGGAACGGGATGAGTGTTTTGATCTGAGTTACTCAGAAGAGTTACCAATGATGACAAGTGGAAAATCAGTGTATTGGAGAGGCAGGAACGGGATGAGTGTTTTGATCTGAGTTACTCAGAAGAGTTACCAATGATGACAAGTGGAAAATCAGTGTATTGGAGAGGCAGGAACGGGATGAGTGTTTTGATCTGAGTTACTCAGAAGAGTTACCAATGATGACAAGTGGAAAATCAGTGTATTGGAGAGGCAGGAACGGGATGAGTGTTTTGATCTGAGTTACTCAGAAGAGTTACCAATGATGACAAGTGGAAAATCAGTGTATTGGAGAGGCAGGAACGGGATGAGTGTTTTGATCTGAGTTACTCAGAAGAGTTACCAATGATGACAAGTGGAAAATCAGTGTATTGGAGAGGCAGGAACGGGATGAGTGTTTTGATCTGAGTTACTCAGAAGAGTTACCAATGATGACAAGTGGAAAATCAGTGTATTGGAGAGGCAGGAACGGGATGAGTGTTTTGATCTGAGTTACTCAGAAGAGTTACCAATGATGACAAGTGGAAAATCAGTGTATTGGAGAGGCAGGAACGGGATGAGTGTTTTGATCTGAGTTACTCAGAAGAGTTACCAATGATGACAAGTGGAAAATCAGTGTATTGGAGAGGCAGGAACGGGATGAGTGTTTTGATCTGAGTTACTCAGAAGAGTTACCAATGATGACAAGTGGAAAATCAGTGTATTGGAGAGGCAGGAACGGGATGAGTGTTTTGATCTGAGTTACTCAGAAGAGTTACCAATGATGACAAGTGGAAAATCAGTGTATTGGAGAGGCAGGAACGGGATGAGTGTTTTGATCTGAGTTACTCAGAAGAGTTACCAATGATGACAAGTGGAAAATCAGTGTATTGGAGAGGCAGGAACGGGATGAGTGTTTTGATCTGAGTTACTCAGAAGAGTTACCAATGATGACAAGTGGAAAATCAGTGTATTGGAGAGGCAGGAACGGGATGAGTGTTTTGATCTGAGTTACTCAGAAGAGTTACCAATGATGACAAGTGGAAAATTTTTTACCAGTGATTCCTGAAATTGCTTGGAGTAAAAAATGTAAATGTACACTTAATTAAATTAAGACAATATTAGCGAAACTTTATTGAAAATCTGGAGACGGAAAAATCAGAAAAAGATATTGGCACCTCTGGGAATATCTTATTCTGATTTTTCGGTCTCCAGATTTTCGATTAAGTTTCGCTAATATTGCCTTATTTAATTAAATATTACAATTTGAGTTTTTACTCATAAAGTTAAAAATAAAAATAAATAATTTTATTTTTTCAATTGTGATGATGATTAACTGTTAGGGGAGAGAACAGGTTGGATTCGTACAGAGGGAGCATTCATACAGTGGTCATATCTACACTATTCTACATGTTGGCACGTTTGAATTTATGTGTGTATGAGGCCCGCTCATGCGCAAAGGCTAACAGCTAAGCGCCATGGCACTACCACGGTAAGCTTCGTTGGGACAATTCGATACGTGTTTTCGCACCACGTAAGTAGTTTTACGATTCATCTTTGAAAACATTCATTCATAATAAGTTTTGCTCAAATTATTAAAGTAATTTCTAATGCTTTTCGAATAAGTGCCTTAGATTAATATGTAAACATTAATTTTGTGATAACCTCAACTATTATTTTTATTTTGAATTTATATGTTGATTGTTTTGGTTGGGGTACCTTCGTTCAGTTATGAGTGGGGAGGATTCGTACTACGGAATAGCAAAGACGAAGGAACGGTTTACTTATCAGACGTGGTCTGTATAATGCCGCCACCCAAATCTGCTTCTACAGCAAGAACAGCTAATATATTTAGATTTAAAAAGATCTTACTATGTATAATGTGCATTAGTAGAACTGTTATGTGTCATTATGACACATTACCCTGATGGTTCATTTTAATGTTGATTTTTATGACTTAAATTTTAACAAGTTGTTTGTAAAACAATATATGTATTGTTAATTATTACTATGTTTAAGGTTTATTCTGTTTCAACTTTAATCTCAATAAATTTTTAATTTCATATAAATAGCTTTTTCAATTACTGTGTACGGAGGTACCCCACTAATACGAATTTACCCCACTCTATGTACGAAGCTACCCCGCACGTGGGGTGCTTTTGTACGATCTCCATTTTTTGGGAAATTCATCATAGCTTTGCCATGATACTATGTATCAACACTGAACTACAATATTATTAAAGCCAGATACGTAGGTAATTCAGCAGTATTGAAATTATTTTAAAATAGCTATTGGTTTTGTTTTTATATGACTTAGTGAACTACAATATTATTAAAGCCAGATACGTAGGTAATTCAGCAGTATTGAAATTATTTTAAAATAGCTATTGGTTTTGTTTTTATATGACTTAGTGTAAAAAGTGTACAAATCCTACCTGCTCTCCCCTACTTGTAATATTGTGTTATTATTTGTATTTTGTATGTGTTATTATTATAAATTACTCATGCTAAACACCTGCTCTCAACACAGGTTCTCCTAGTGAGACAGGCATAGAATAAAACAAATTGTAAGTCAAAAATTAATAAAGATCAATAAATAAATAAAAAAACTATATGTACTGTAATCCAAAGAGATACAATGTGCCCACATTCTATGTAAGTAAATATGTTTGTAGTTGCTAATGTAGAAAGTCTGTAACTTGAGTTTATTTTTGGCCAATTTTTGTTGGATTGTAAGAACTTCGCACAGCATTGTGAATACACAAAATCATAGTTTTACATTGTAAGATTGCCTGATCTACTTGTTATTGAGTTGATCTACATGTTTACATTTCAAAACATTTTAATTAATTAGGGATTCTGTCTTATTTTTATTTTTCTTAATGGTGGATATTGTAGAATGAGACAAGCCGAAATCCTCCGCGAGTGTTACAATTGATTCACCGGATTCTAAACGCTGTAATATAGCACTTTTTTCTTCAACTGAAACACGCTTTCGCTTCACGTTAGAATTTACTGGCATTTTGCATGGTACTTCTAAAAAGTCTTTACAAAATAAATTAACAGATTCATAGAACTTTTCTTTTCCTTTTATATCTTCAGATCCTCCACGGACAACACATGGTTCAATTGCTTTTGGTTTTAAATATTTAATAAAACTTTTGAGTTCATTGGAACTCGAATGGCTTGAATACCAGACACGGAATTTTTCATTACCATCCTCTTGGAATATGACCCCGCCTTCTCTCCTCTTGATCCATCCAGTTAGTCTTATTTGTCGAATCTTTAAACCTGTTATATCCCTGCATACTAACTGCCGCATGTCAATATCACCTTTGATCTCGGTGCAGCTGTGGATTTGGGTTTCCATTGGCTTTTTTGTAAACACTCCTTCCATATCCTTCATTTTCCTAAAAATAATAAATGATAGCATAAAAGAAAGTCTATAACGTCCCATAACAAACCTCATAGGAAACACACAAATAAAATATTACGTCAATTCACCAGCATGCTCACTGGTACACAATGATGTACACCATACATGACGCCCCCTTGTGGGCGTTTGAGACCCAGAGAAAATTAGGGGGCGTTGAGATGGCACAGTGAGGACGTGGGCAGGTAAAAAAATTATAGTCTAAAAAAGACAAAAAAACAAACACGCTAATCACTTACTAATAAAGCAAAGTAAAATTTAATATTGGTTAATTATTGTTATTGTAAGTACTGTAATAATTTTTATCATGTGTGTGAATTCACATGTTTTGGTAGTTCGGGAAGGGGATGAAAATTGAACCGAAAGATTCCATTACATTCGATGATATGAACATTTTTATTTTTATTATATAAAAATAAAAAAATTGGATCATGTGAGACCCTTGCTCCCTCCATAAGTAAAAAAAATTTAAATTGAGGGGCTCTAGAAAAAAAAATATTTTTAAAGTGGGCGGTGGGGAAAATAAGGTTGAAAATCTATGATATACCCTGTTGAATGTGTTGAACACTTACCAAGTATGTACAATTCATTAATACTTTGCAGCTGACGACCGGCGTAGCGCAGCGGTAAGACGCTTGATTCGCGCACCGAAGGTCGCGGGATCGAATCCCGACGTGGCAAATAAATTTTATTTGATTAATTTGTGTTATTTCACAATTTATTCATTTAAAATAATATAAAGTATATTTGCGGCACGTTCCAGAGTGGAAGATACTCCCTGTATCGCCCTGGTGTAAGACCACCATTCAGAATTGAAACGTTGCTTAAAATGGCATTAGCCGTATTTGGTGACCAGATCTGAATAGCCAGGTACTTCCCCACCTTCCTCTTCCCTATCTCCTTCCCCTCCCCACTACCCTCAGCCTCACAACATACCCCAATTGGGGATGTCATAGTCTCACTGGCTTCAGACGGGAGCAGTTGGGACTCTTGTGCGGTATTCATATAAAAAAAAAAAAGCTAAATACTTTATATTCCCATTGTTATGTAACAATGCTAAAATTATGTAATGAATAGAAATATAATAGTCCCAGAGAGAGGTTGTACATATGTCATCGAAAAAAATCTTCCTTCTCACTTGTCTTGTATGAAAACTAAAAAAACAGAGGATACTAGAACGATGACGCCATGTACAACCTGTCTCTATGACTACAATAATATACCTATACAAACATCATACATATATAATTTAAAAAAAGGATATTTACCCATATGACTCAAAAACTTTCTCATTTACATGTGTCGATGTGTCCAGTTCATTTTTTACGTCTTTATACAACAACTCTAACCCATAGTAAGTTGGAATT
Source organism: Limnephilus lunatus (assembly GCA_917563855.2). NCBI lineage: Eukaryota > Metazoa > Arthropoda > Insecta > Trichoptera > Limnephilidae > Limnephilus > Limnephilus lunatus. The sequence goes on along the minus strand of OU830597.1, from coordinate 61,304,068 downwards.
TGAATGTTAACGATGTATTCTTCACCTTTGGAAATCCACTCACTGATAAGTTTTCTAATAGTACGACAGCTTTCTTCTCGGCTTGGAAAGAAAGGAAAGTCTTCTTTCCAGAAAGTGGAGTCGAAATACATCTTGTCAATAGGAAGTGGCTTGCCGCTGTCACTTAGATGTTTTATCATTGGTAGGCTACTGGGGTCCACTCTGAAGTCTCCGGTATAGAGAACAGTCTTATCAGAAGTTTTGAAGAGAAACATTACGGAGCCAGGACAGTGGTCAGTGGGAATAAGAGACACACTTATGGACTTCTCTTCGCTGTTTGGAGACTTTGGTATCAGAATAGTGTGGGCTTCTAGAAGATTTAAAAAAACACTATCTTTATAAATTAGAAAGTCAGATTAGAAGTGTGTCTGAAATACTTCTGGTGTTAGGTAGTTGGTTTATATCGCAAAAACAAGTGCATTTGTGTATAATTCAATACTCCGGGCAGCGGACAGCAATTAGTTTTGGTGGCGGGATGTATGAACATGATAATTTTTTGGGGGGACCATGCAGGGCCGTTGCTAGGGGAGGACATTATGGGGCAACGCCCTACCTTAAAATACCTGTGCCCTACCTTAAGAAACACCATCGACTATGATAATATATTAGTAAACTATTATTTTTTTTAATTGATAAACTAACGTTTAAACAAGATTTTTATGCATAGCACAAAGGGTAGATAACAAATATTATAATCAATAATTATCAGCCTGAAACACTCATCTACATTGAAAAAATCTTCCGAGAAAAGATACTGGCCGCCAACGGGAATTGAACCCGTGACCATCTGATTGCCGGTCAGCAGCTCTGACCACTGAGCTATGGCAGCTTATCAAATACCCGCCAAATAATTCAATATATACTAGTGTTTCATTCGACAATTACTTATTATTACATTTTTCCAACTGAAAACAACCAACTTTGTTTTTGTGAGAGAGGTATTTTTAATACTAAATCTCCCGCTAGGTGGCGTCGAGACTAATTATGTCTGCATTTTTTGCTGAAATACTTTAACTTGTCAAATATTAATTATTATTTTTTTTAATTGATAAACTAACGTTTAAACAAGATTTTTATGCATAGCACAAAGGGTAGATAACAAATATTATAATCAATAATTATCAGCCTGAAACACTCATCTACATTGAAAAAATCTTCCGAGAAAAGATACTGGCCGCCAACGGGAATTGAACCCGTGACCATCTGATTGCCGGTCAGCAGCTCTGACCACTGAGCTATGGCGGCTTATCAAATACCCGCCAAATAATTCAATAATTCGCCAGAGCTGCTGACCGGCAATCAGATGGTCACGGGTTCAATTCCCGTTGGCGGCCAGTATCTTTTCTCGGAAGATTTTTTCAATGTAGATGAGTGTTTCAGGCTGATAATTATTGATTATAATATTTGTTATATTAGTAAACTGTTTGTCCATAGTTTGATATGACTGAAAAAAAAATATTACCTATTAGTGTAGCGTTGCGACATCTAACTAAAAAGCTTCGTTTTAACCAAGGAATCATATCATACTAATTCTTTATTCTGCCCATAAATGGCATTGAAGTAAGTGGTGGAAGGCTGTGCGCTTATTGCAATCACTGCTTACGGGGAATTCTCAAACAGTTTGGGGATGCTAATAAACAGTTGAGTCATAAATAAACCAATCCTGGTTGAGTTAAGTTTGCACCTTGTATCAACGACGTCGCATGTAACACGGTACAAACTACGAATCGTTTTTTGACGGATAACAATTAGAAAAATTAGGTTTACGTAAAAGTTTTAACTGTCATATATTGGTACACATAATCAAGATTTACTCGAGAGGAAAATTGAAGTAGATTTCGAGATTTGAATTTGTCTGTGGTGTTGATTGGTTAGTGTAGTGTAGTAAGGATAGTATTTCGTGAATATTGTAATACGTGCCCGTGATTTTGCGATGGATATACGAGCTTTTTTAATAAAAAACGGAAAATTGATGAGGAAATTGACAATGAAAAACCTCATTCCTCAAAACAGACGGAAGGACAATGTACAACTACTCCTCATCCTATGGAAAAAGGTTTGGTGAAATATGATAGCTATTGTATTCCTTCCGATACTGCTCAAATTGGAGAACCGATAAAGCGAGTGATTTTAAACACTTATCCTAAAGAAAATAATAGGACATTTGTAGCGGACTGGTTCAAGCGGTATAAATGGTTGCAGTATTCTGTCCAGAAAGATGCTGCGTTTTTCTATCCTTGTTAGCAATTCTTACCCCATGGAAGCAAACAGACTTCTTATACTTCCACAGGTTTCAGAAACTGGAAATATGCCACTGATTCTAAAACTGGTTTTCCAAAACATGAAAAGTCCAATTCTCATACACAAGCCATGGCTATGTTGTGGCAGGTCAAATTATATAGAATATCAACAACTAGCAGTATAGAAACATTGACACACGAAAAAGCATTTGAAAAAAATAGATATTACGCGAAGTCTGTTATTGAAGTAATGCAATTTCTAGTTGTAAACGATGCCATAACAATAATAAAGTGTGTCCAAAATAAAATAACTAAACTGAGATCAGATGAAATGTATCATAAAATTTTAGAAGAAGCTAATCAATATACAAGTGGCAATTCCGAAAGTAGGGCCCAGGCGCAAAAGAGACAAGTCAAAAAATCAAATCGGATGGATGATTACGTGATGTATGACCCTTCGTGTTCATCAGCAAGGCAAAATATAGAATACCAGAATGCTCAGCCCTTTAAATATAAGTATTTCAAAACGTTGGACATACTAATTGATGAATTACAAAGAAGGTTTTTGAACAACGACGATTTTCTGAATTCTATAGCGAGTCTCAATGAGTTGGATGTAGACAAAATGGTACCTTTGAAATATTTAGGTAAGTTTAAAAAAACTATAACGTAACTTCTGCTGCCTGTAATTTATTTATCTCCAATTCACAATTTCAATAAATTTTTCATATCTAACAATTCCATCAAGAGAAGAGGCTGCTGTAGTCAAAGCTTATTTGAGTCGTCACGAGGATAAAACGGAAAGCACAATGCAAGTTTTGTACAGGCAGCGAGAGGGGTTTAGAGATATGTATGAACTTATTGCATCTGTGGCGACAATAGGCTGCATGCAGCACTGCTGTGTGCGAATCTATGTTTTCAACATTGACTACAATCAATAGGCCTCAATGTCAATGGATCACCAAAGAATGGTAGGCATGGTGTTTCTAGCCTTTGAAATGAAAAGAACTAAGTCAGTTGATCTAAATGAAATACTTTGTATTTTTAATGATATGTCGAATCGAAGTATTTGATTTTTTTAAGGAAGCAATTTTTTATTATTTTTAATTTTGTTTTTATTCTGTAATTTCAAATTTTGTTTGGTACCTAATATAAACCTTAATAAATGAAAAGCCATTGATGCTGCAGTTACTTTTCTGAAGTTAATTGTTAGCAATGCTCGAACATGTAATAAGAAAAACGCTAATAGACACTGGCTCCAATATTTGTTTCAAGAGCAGTCAAGTTGTCGGATATGCGGATGACATTAACATTGTCGGAAGATCAATTTTAGCCATTAAGGAGGTCTTCGATCCTTTAGAAACAGCGGCATGGGAAGTAGGACTGCGGTTTAATGATGACAAAACGAAAATGACGATACCGAGCAGGAACCCTTCACACAGAAGAAGTAGTGCACAATTTAAAGACAACTACTCATACGAAGTGGTCGATCAATTCACCTACCTGGGCTCCAGTCTGACAGAGAACAATGAGGATCCAGCAGAAATCAGAAAGAGAATCACAGCAGCCAACAAAACATACTTCTCTTTGCTGCCAGTGTTTAAGTCACCTAGTGTTCACAGAAAAACCAAAATAACCATATATAAGACCATTGTTAGAACTGTATTTGCATATGGATGTGAGGCGCTGACACTGACGGTGATGGCTGAAATGCTGGATACTTTTGAAAGAAAAGTGCTGAGAAGAATATGTGGACCAGTGAAAGAGCGTGAACAGTGGCGCATCCGGCACAATACAGAATTGTATGATATATATAAGGCCCCTAGCATCTCAGCACATATGAGACTCCTCAGGCTGAGATGGGCTGGGCATGTACAGAGAATGCCGGATACACGCGTCCCAAAAAGAATTTTGACTGGACACCCAGGTGGAAAGAGAAAAGTGGGAAGACCCAGACAGGTGGGAAGACGAAGTAAGAGGAGATGCAGCACAGTTTCTCCAGGTACCAAATTGGAAGTCAGCCGCTGAGGACAGGAGGAGTTGGAGGCGACTGTTGCAGGAGGCCAAAGCTCGATATGGGCTGTAGTCCCATTGAAGAAGAAGAAGAAGAATTGTTAGCAATGATCGAGAATTACCTTGTGTACAAATACTTATTATCTACCTGGTGAAAGAAAATAAGGTAATCCTTTATCATTGTTAATTAACTAAATGTTTTGATCATCCAATTAAGTATTGCCTCACGCATGTACGATGAAAATCGATTCACCAGATCAGATCAAGTTACATTTTTACTTGCGCCCTACCTGTAATTACCGCTGCCCTATCTTAAATTCAACTCTGGCTACGGCCCTGGGGCTACGTGATCACCGACGTCACTCGTGCACTTGAGAGCCTGCTCAGTCAGTGCACTTGAGACTTGCCTGTCTGATCGCCCTTTGTCATTGTGGTTCATGTCGTGCCTAGCAGTATAGAACAGCATGAGCCAGAGGTTCCCAACCCTATCTATTTCAACGCCCTCTTTCCAAGTACATATTTTTTTCAAGCCCCCCCTGCCTCATTTGCATAAAAAATGGAAGACAGGACACATGGAAAAATCTCCTCAGGCGAAAATAAATTAAATGAAAATGACATTTTTTTGAAATATCACGACCAACCGGTTGGTAGCGTGGTAATCATTGGTTCCCACTCGGTTGTTGCGGGTTCGATCCTTCGCTAGTTTAGTCCTCCATCATTAAGCGAGTCACATTTTCCACTTATAATGATAGAAGTTGGTGAATTTTCAACATTCTGAGATTATTTGAATATGTATATAAGTATGATAGCACATACATGTTTTGAAATACCACGACCAACCAGTCAGTAGCGTGGTAGTTGAATCCCACTCGGGCGGTGCGAGTTTTTAAAAACTTACATTTATGTTTTCTTCGTAAGAACTAGATATGAAAAAAAAATAGTATGATTATAACCGATGGTGCACCAAGTATGTTGGGAAGGAAAAATGGAACATTCAGAGACTCTCCCCGCGGGTCAGAAGGGAGCACTTTGCGGGCCAGATGTGGCCCGCGGACCGCTAATTGCCGATCTCTGCTCTGGTGACCAATTTATCACCACATAAATAACTTTACTAACCTTCAGTATTTAGGACCTTCACGTAGCTAGTTAATCTCGTATCACTTAAAATGATTGCACTCACTTCTGAAACGTAGATGCTGTATTCATTTTCCACAAGTAATTTATAAAATTTATCTGTATGTAGACCCTTCATATGGTCAATGTGGCAGTGAGAAAGGAAAAATACTCGCGATTTATGATTGTCTCCTTGAAATTGATCAACAGAAATACCTTCAATTTCTGGTATTAATCCATTAAACGTACTCATTTTTTATAAAATTACAGAAACTAGGAAATGATATTATTCTCCTTTGGATCAATTTGTCGTGAATTCAAAAATTACGGATGAAATTCACCAATGAAAGTAAAATGAATATGATTTTTAATAATTTAGAGAGAAAAACAATGAATCTATTTAATCAATGCTTTTATCGAACTCTGAGATAACAACAAACAATTATCTTTTGTGTTGCAAGATGTTGCTATTTATCTGATAAATTTGTTGCACTGATAGTTGATAGTGCCAATATCTTCTGACGGCCTATGTGATTAAGACTAGCAATCCAGGTCGCAGGTCCAAATCTCCGGCGTGCGCAAACAAATTTTATTCACTCAATTTGTGTTATTTCACAATTAATTAGTTGAAAAATAATATACAGTATATTTGCGGCAAGTTTCAGACTGGAAGATACTCTCAGTGCCGAATTGAAACGTTGCTTGAAATGACTTTAGCCATGTTTGGTGAGCAGATCTGAATAGCCAGGTACTTTTCCACCTTTCTCTTTCCACCTTCTTCACCTCCCCACTACCTTCAGGTTCACAACATGCCCCAATTAGGGATGCCGTTGTCTCATTGACTCTAGAAGGTTGGGACTTGAGCAGTTGGGATTCTTGTGCAGAATTCACGAAAAAGGCTCACCCTCAACTGCATATATAAGAGCAAAAAATTTGCATTGGGAAGTGAGCAAATGTTATCAATTCAAGTAGAGATGTTCACAGGATGCGTAGTTCACGGTTTATCGGTACACGGTAGAGATGCTGAACAACAAAGAGAAATAAGAAAAAAAAATAATATTTACAAGATATAGAAAGAGAATAAAAAATAAAGTAAATTAACTCATTGCCGAGTTTCGGCACGTAATGGTGTCTGTTGGTTAGCAGTGAATATAGGTTTCGCATTAGCGACAAAAATGCTCAAAGGCGAGATGGTAAATTAAAAAAAAGATTTTCATCACAAAAAGTGTGTTATGTTTATTTTTTTAATGTGAATACCGCACACGAGTCCCAAATGCTCCCGTATGGAGTAAGTGAGACTTTAAAATCCCTAATTGGGGTATGTTGTGAGGCTGAAGGTAGTGGGGATGGAAACGAGATGGGGAAGAGGTAGGTGCTAAAACCATTTCAATTCTGAACGGTGGTCTTTCACCAGGGCGATACTGAGAGTATCTTCCACTTCGGAATGTACCGCAAATAAACTGTATATTATTTTAAACAAATTAATTTTGAAATAACACATTAATCAAATAAAATTTGTTTGTGCACGCCGGGATTTGAACCCTAGCCTTGCCCCTCGACCATGGAGTCCGTCAAACTTTGAAATTTGAAATAAAATTAAAATTCTGAAAAGTAGGTTTACTAGATAATTTATTATATGTTCAATCTATATTACAATACGGTATTATAGGATGGGGAGGAACATATGATGTTATTTTAAATCCTCTCAAAATAGTTCAAAGATTAATAATTAAGATTATATTGAAAAAACCATCTACATTTTCTACCGAAAAAATCTTTTCAATATTCAAAGTAACTACAATAGACAATTTATATAAAAAATATTCAATTCTACAAACTTTCAAAGAAATACAGCTAAAAAAATTACATTTCAATATCTCAGCAAGATATCAAAACAATATTAAAATCCCAAAATTTAATACCAAGCACATCCAAAATTCCTATCTGTATCATGGTATAGATTATTTCAACAAACTCCCATTAGAAGTAAAAATTATTGAAAATAAAAGTAAATTCCAAACTAAATTAAAAAATTACCTGAAACAACTGTAAGAGTTACATTACTATTTCACTTCATTTAAATCTGTTAATCGACACATCTCAAGTTTCTCTTACTATATCTATTGTTAATAAAATATTGTTTCTCTTACTATATCTATTGTTATTCACCTACTCAAATGATAACATTGATAACATAATTGAGTATGAATTCACTCACCAAACACAAGAGCCTTGTCTCTTTATGGTGAGGAAAGGCTTTTATTACATTAATATTACAAATCTGTTTAATATGTAAAAAAAATGTATAATTATTGTAAAAACAAACAAATATTAAATAAATAAAATAAAAAAAATAAAAAAATTGATTTATATGTAATACTGAATAGGCCACTTGCAACGACTTGGAATTTTTTTTACTAAGATTACGAAAATGTTAGTAAAATCTTTTAGAAATGTATAGTTTTTTTTTTATTTTTAAATAAATAAATCCATTATTTGAGCTCGTGGCGTCACTACATGAAAATGTCCTGTCTCCAATTATGTTCCCTTAATTTTGTGAAATTCCACACTGATTAATTTTTTTTATATGGCAACACTTTGATTTCCGGCGAATTTTTGAATTTGCGTTTAACGTTCACTAGATTTATTGTTTGTTCTATGCGAACTTATCCTTTGGTTTGATTTTTTGATAAAGATGGCGGTGTTTTTACAGATGTTACGAAGAGAACCCCGTACAATTTATTGCTATTCGTGTGGAAAACATTCGTTTTTTTTAAATGATTTTCGGGTATGTAATTATCGTTTTTTTGCACCCATAAAATTATGTCCCGTATTTCCGGTTTATAAAAAATTATCTGATTTTTCGGATTGAAATTTTCAAAAAATCACCAGGATTTCAAAAATACGATTAAAAAAAAAAAATACATAATGTCTTAGAATATTTGCCTAAACCGGATTTTTTTTTAAAATGTGATGCAAGTGGCCTATTATTATATGTTTTGAAATATGTATTGTGTACCTAATACAACACTCAAAGATATTGAAATACAAAAGAAAACAATTCGCCCCTTCTGAACAAGGTCTAAATACGAATTTAAACAATAAATTGAAGGATTCTTTTGATTTCTTTAATTTGATTTACAGCAGTGATTAGCAACCCGCGGCCATTTCGTGTGGCCTGCGAGCTTTTCACTAAAATTTGCCGTAAAGAATATTCATAAGTTTCTGTTCTGTTTTGCAAAAGGGTTAAGCTGATCAGTCTTTCTTAAAAGTATTGAATCAGCTGCTCAAAATAATAAGATTTTTCTTACATAAATATAAAATTTCACCTTCGCAATGCGGCGCTTTTCGTTGAAATCTTTTTTTGATGCATTTTGAACTATATTAAATACTAAAAGTTTTCTTGACTTAACTTTTTGATCAAAGTAAAACAAAAGTTTCCAAAAAATTGCTAGTAGGTATTTTCAAATACGTTGTTTATATTTCAGAATGATAAAAATCAACAGCATTTATTGTTTTGGCCTTGTAAGCATAAAATTTTCGCCTCAGGCACCTTGGTTTTTGCGTTCTATAATTGTTTTTTTAAAAAATTACCATTTTAAAAAATACAAGTAGTTTTGCAAATTTAATAATCAGGTCAAGATGTACATTTTTACTTGATTATTTCTAGAAAACAATTTTTTTATTCCATGCTTTGGTACTGTTTAAAGTCATAAATTAAATTAGGAATAAAGTTTGCCGGGTGGGTAATTTAAACACAGGGTAATATTTTGTACACAAAAATAAAATCAAAAATTTAATAGATTATAATAAAACAAATAAAAAACTTTATTCCACTTAATTTTATTTGACCGTAACCGGTTTCAGCTCGTCAGAGCCATCTTCAGACTGATACAAATAATTCTTAGCCTACGGTTTATATACATAACATATGGGGGAGGGGGAGAGGGGTAGTCTACAAGGATTTTTATAAAAATGAAAAAGATATAACTAAACAATGGGTTAAAATCCCTTATATTGGCGAAATATCAACAAAAATATCCAGATTAACTAATAATGATAAATGCAAAACAGCCTTTTATAATGTGAATTCTCTAGGGAGAATTTTAATCAATAATAAAGATAAGAGAGAAAAACTTGAAAACTCAGGCGTTTACCAAGTAAACTGCGCTGACTGCCCATCGTATTACGTTGGTCAAACAGGGAGATCATTCAAAACCCGAATTAAAGAACACTTTACAAACTGGGTGAATGACAAAGGAGAATTGTCGAATGTAGCATCACATTTATTAGAAAATAAACACTCGTTTGATAAAGACAGAGATGTTAAAGTTCTTCATACTTGCAATAAAGGTCATAAACTAGATAGACTAGAATCTTTAGAAATTACTCGTTTAACTAAAAAAATAGACCCTAACTTTGTAATGAATAAACAATTAGAATCATTTGCTAAGTCTCCGCTTTTGTACCATTGTAATTTTCATAATAATTTCGAAATTTAAAAATATGTATTTAGTTTAAACCATTCCTAATCTAATGTAAACATGCATCCCTTCAAAAAGTAACTTTGTAATTAATAAGCTATTAGAATCATTTACTGAAACACCAGGTTTTTATCCGGTACCTATAATTTTCATAATAATTTTGAAATTAAAATATGTATTTAGGTTTGACCATTCCCACTCCAATGTAAACATGCATCCCTTCAAAAAGCAATTAAAAAATCCCATTGATCATAGATATGTATAATAACGATTTGACAATAAAATTAGTCCATTAATAATTCAAATTACTTGTAAGGTTTTTCCCTAATCAATAGATATTGAAGTGAGCTACAAACCCAAAGTAATTAGCCCACTGGAATAACCAAAATACTTAGAAATTCGACAGTCTAAAATGACTCAGTAACAAAAATAATTCATTAAAATCCTTGTAGACTACCCCTCTCCCCCTCCCCCATATGTTATGTATATAAACCGTAGGCTAAGAATTATTTGTACCAGTCTGAAGATGGCTCTGACGAGCTGAAACCGGTTATGGTCAAATAAAGTTAAGTGGAATAAAGTTTTTTATTTGTTTTATTATAATCTATTATAATGGACTTCCACCACGAATTAACAGTTTCAAAAATAGAAATATCAAAAATTTATTTCATCTTGTTAAAAATTTATTCAAGTTTATTTACAATGTTTTTGTTTTATTGTCAAAAGCCGTGAATTCTTTATCGGTGGTTCGTCATCACTGTCACTATCGAGATATACAATCTTTCCTTTATTATAAGTCTTCAAAGGCAAAGAAGATTCTTCAAAATGTGAAAGTTCAGCTCGAATGGCACCCTTTTGGGTAGAGTCTATATGTCTATCAAATATTGTGCAAGGTACTTTTAAAAAGTTTTCACAAAATGAATTAATAGATTCATAGAATCTTTCTTGTACAGATCTATCTGGCAGGTTTTTACGTCCTCTTTGTTTATTAGGGACTACACACGGTTCAATTGCTTTTGGTTTTAAATATTGAATAAACCCTTTAAGTTCGTTTGAACTCGAGTGACTTGAATAACATACGTAGAATCCTGCATTTTCTTCTGAGATTATGTTACTATCTTCTTTCATCTTGGCCCATCTTTGAGCGGTGGGTCTTATTTGTCGAATCTTTAAGCCCATGCTATCCCTGCAAGTCAACTGCCGCATGGAGCATCCTTTGATCGCGGTGCAGCTGTGGATTTGAGTTTCCATTGGATTTCCTGTAAAAACTCCTTCCATTTCGGCTATTTGCCTAAAAAGTATAAATAATTGCATAAGAGAAGGGCACTTTTCGTGGAAGGAATATCAAAGAAAATGTTAAGCCAAATCATCATGCTCACAGGCACACAACACTTAAATTGCAAAGCATTAGCTCCTGCTTGTGGCTACAAGATGTAAATCTGAGCGAACAAGCTGTAAACAATTCTGATAAATAAAATGTATATATGTAGACACTAAATACTGCATTTTACCATTGCTACTAGATTTGTAGTTGTTTCTAACGCATATGCGGATGAATAAAGATTTACCTGTATGAAGTTCGTACATCCTCATGCACATGTATCGGCATCTTCAGTTTGTCTGCCACGTCTTTATATAAAAACTCCGACCCGTAGTAAGCTGGAAGGTTAATGTTTACGATATATTCTTTCCCTTTGGAAATCCACTCTCGAATAACATCACTAATAATATTACAGCTTCTATGGCGGCTTGGGAAATCAGGAAATGCTTCACTCCAAAAAGTTGAGTCAAAATACATCTTGTCGATAGCGAGGACCTCCCCATTACTGCCCCTCAGTTGTTTTATTTTCGGTACATCTTTGGGGTGCAATCTGAAGTCTCCGGTATAGAGGACAGTGGCCATCTCAGCGGTTTTGAAGAGGAACATCACTGAGCCAGGACAGTGGCCAGCGGGAATAAGAGACACACTTATGAACTTCTCACCGCTCTTTGGAGACTTTGGTATCAGGATAGTGTGGGCTTCTGGAAGATTTAAAAAAATACTATCTTTACAAATTAAAAAGTTAGATTAGAAGTGTGTCTGAATTACTTCTGATGTCAGAGTCGGTTTACATCTCAGAAACACATACATTTTGTCATACTCTGTAACACCCTTGCGACCTATTTATAACCACACAAATATTGTTACTAACCTTCAATATTTAGGGCCTTGACATAGCTGGTCAATCTCGGATATTTGTTCTTTAAAATCACCGAACTTATTTCCGAAGTGAAGATACTATAACCGTTACGATGAAGATGGTTGAGAAGATAATCACTGTTTATGCCCATCATGTGGTCACTGTGACAATGAGAAAGGAAATATACTCTGGATTCAAGATTTTGTCCTTCAAATTGATCAACGGAAATACCTTCAATTTCAGAAATTAATCCTTCAAACGTACTCATTTTTCATAAAATAACAGAGCGACTGGAGACTAAAACGTTATATTTTCCTTTTGTTCAGTATCTGTGTAACAAATTGGTGAATTCTGACAAATTGTGAAACACAGTAACTTAAGCTAGTAAATAAAATTGTATAATTAATATGATTTCAGTTTAAAATAATAATTTAAATGGAATTCGAAAAAACGAATCAACTACTGTCAAACCATTGTCAAACTTTGACATTGACAGTTGTGACGTAGATAATATTCTCTTTATCATAGCAGTTGCGGTTTATGGCTGCTGGGCAAGGAGAAAATGCGTCAAGGTTAGCTCATACGGGCCTTTTTTGAAAGTGGGGCTGCTATCGAAATTTCGAACGCGTTATAAGTTATAAATAGACCAGTCAGTGGGGAGTTTTACCTTGCAAAAGGTCAGGTAGTAGCTTTGTTGATATATGTTGTTAAGATTGGGACTCTAAAGAAAAAAAAAAAGTTTTCAACCTTGGGGGGGTCGTGCTACATTTTTTGTACAACAACTTTTTTAAAGTCTAATAGGTAACGAGTTACAGTGGCGGAAATGGGAATATTTTTCTAAAAAATTGTGAAATTCCCAATTTTTTTATTTTTACATAATTATAATAATTTTGTAAACTCATTTTCACACCACCATGAGGTAGAAAAAACGGCGCATTTCTTTATTGTGGTATCCCCAATAGGTTATCTTCTTCTTCAATGGCGCTACAACCCATTTCGAGCCTTGGCCTCCTTTAACATAAGCCTCCACCGCCCTCTGTCCTCAGGGCCGTCGTCTTCCAATCTACGACCTTGAGTAGTACTCTTTTGCATCCTTCCTTACATCATCCTCCCATCTCAGCCTAGGTCTGCCTGCAGTGGCGTAGCGTGGGGGGGCGGGGGGGGGGCGGCCCACCCCGGGCGGCACTTTTCAGGGGGCGGCAAATTTTCGCAATAGTATCTTGTAAAAATTTAAACCATTTAATTTCATATTTTTGTCGCACCTACGATTCGGACCAATTGAAATGAGCACGGAATTTCGCATTTATTTTTCTGTGACGAAACCGGGGAATCCCATTTCTTTAAATGAATTCATAATAATGTCATTTTGTTTTTTGCAAAAGGAAAAAAAATAAATAAAAACGAACATTATAAGGTGCATGGAAAGAACCGGGACAGGTAAACGTTTAAGGATATTTTTTTCTTATTATTCAAAGAGTTAAACCAGTTTTCAGAATGAAAAATTCCAATTGTGGAATCATCTGCTGACACAATTTGAAGGAAAACATTATATTATTCGAATTGCAGTTATAAAATTCTATTTGTAAACTCTATATGTGCTGCCAGAATCAAAGAAAAACTATTTTAATTTTCTAAGTGTAGTTTTAATTCGCCGCATACAGATATAATATAAACCAGTTTTGTGTTCCGAACGTAAAATTTCTGCTGTGGCTTCATCTGTTGACACATTTCGAAGGAAAACATTCTCTTGTTCGATGTGCAGTTGTACAATTCTAGTTGCACACTATTTATTTAATGCTAGAATCAAAGAAAAACCAATTTCTTGTTATGAGTGTACTTTTAATTTACCGCATACAAACTGGTTCTGTGTTCAGAATACAACGATATAATAAATAAAGAGTTGCAGATTCATCGTGTACTGAGTAAAGCTTTGCATTTGAGTTGCATACCAAATGCTGTAAAATTCTGAGAAATTGATTGTTCCGTGTGTCACTACTATTTGGGGACTATAACAGAAATCAAAAATCAATCGTAAGTTAAAACCTGCCTTTGTGAATGTTTGAGATGCGAAATCCTTTTACATGGATACCATTCTCGATTTCTGACAGCAGTTATAAACTTTGTAGTAGAATTTATAAACATTATTTTCATTGGACGAATTTTCATCAAATGTGATTAATAAAAAAATCGGGTCGTAATAAAAAAATTGGATTTTCACAAATTCCCCCCCCCCCCCCCCCCCCTTAAAGTATCCAAATGAGGGGGCGGCAAAATTTTCCTCCACCCCGGGCGGCCGACACCCACGCTACGCCACTGTCTGCCTGCCTTTCGTTTACCTCCCGGGTGTCCTGTTAGAACCTTCTTCGTGTGCTTGGCATTCGATGCACATGTCCGGCCCATCTTATGGATAGAGGCCCATGAGCCTTAAATGGATAGAGAGTCTGGGAGCTTGGTAAATTTCGTAGAGCCTTGTTGAGGCGGATTGTCCATCCAGCTGTTCCGCAGACTTTGCCAAGACCGTTCTAATATTTTTTGTATAGGGTTTTCCTATAGACGTTGCGGGATTTGAATACTAGCGATAACGCGAAGTAAGTGTTGTTAGCGTCTGTGATGCGCTTGCTTACTTCTACTGGGTCTTCGTAGTCCTACGTTATGATGGAGCCCAGGTATGTAAACTCTTCGAAATTATAAGTGTCTTTAAATTTCACACCATCTTTTATTCTGCGGTGTGGGGTTCTGGTTTACATCATGATTTTAGTTTTATTCTCATTGATTTGCAAACGCACCTCTCTTGCCGCAGTCTCCAAACCCCTATCTTACAACCTTTAGGGATCTTCCGACAATGTTAAGGTCAGTAGTTATATTCCAGGGATGGTAGATTTCGAAATGGCGCTTGAGCCGCAATAGACGAATATGCACTAGTCGAACTCTGTGCGGCTCTGTGTGACATATTCGCTATTGTGTAATAATATTTTTTAGTTGATCCCGGTTGGTTGATATTGACATCTTAATAATAGTCTTCGTCATCAATTTCATGATCTAACTCATTGCCCGTGGTACTGAGATTCTGGGTTTCCATTAATAAAATCTCTTCATATTCAATTGCATGAAATAAATTTTAATAAATCTCGGGTGCTGGTTTCTTTGTCATTCTTACTGGAACAAGCCCATTGGTGCCACGTTTCCAACCCCAGTTTTCTGGATTTTTTTGGATTCCAGACCATCCACCATTCCAACCATTGGACTTGATGGTATGTCTTAAATGCATGGTACCGTGCAGCGCCATTCGTTGGTGGCAAAGGGGTAAGATTGAATTTGCTTTTTGTTGTCGACTTTGCGAAACGTTGGGTTGTGGACTTCTTCCAAGGTTTCCTCATCCATGTCACCCCCGTACAAAGCAACAAGAAAGCGTGTTCCTGCATCTGCTATGTCTTCTGGTTTTGCATCATTTTGTTTTCATTCGTGTACTCGATGAAGACGCACTGGCTGACCAGCTTTTTTAAGGCTTACTAAACGTTCATTATCACTACAAAGTAGTTTTATCTGTGCACTCGATGACATAGGGTTTGTCATAGTGTGATCCTAGCCTGTAGCAATGTTACTCTGAGGTAGCAATATAGGCGCTGAGCTGGCAACGCTGCAGTCAGGAATGCAGACACGCGGTGTGTTGCCGTCTCTTTCTCTCCTCTATGTAACACGAAAAATTACTGTTATTTGAAATAGATTTTGCCATATAATTATATTGAGTTGTGGAAATACGTTAAAATGATAATGTGTAATATTTTCTAACAAAATTTATCAAGAAAACTTGAGTTTTACGATTTTTTGTCAAAATTTTCTTTTTTCAACCGCTGTAACTCGTTACCTATTAGACTTACAAAAAAAAACTTTTTACAAAAAATGTAGGTAATTTAGTTGTCTTCAAGTTTGCGTTCAACGATTTGGTTGTAAAGTCAACCACTTCACAATTATTTTGAAAAAACCAAATTTCGGCACCTTCTATCCAAGATGGCGGGTCGAGCGCGACCCCCCCCAAGGTCGAAAACTTTTTTTTTTCTTTAGAGTCCCAATCTTAACAACATATATCAAAATCACTACTACTTGACCTTTTGCAAGGTGAAGCCCTTTTTTATCCCCCACTGACTGGACTAGAGTAGCTTGAAGTAAAACACTGCCACTTGTATTGCAGTTTTTTTCAAATCTCCCAGTGGAACATGGACTTCAAACAACGTCACTATTTTTTAGCCAATCACCGCTAAAGCATTTTCTATGAACCAGGTGAAATAAAAAATATACCGCCAATATTATTAGTAAACATGGGGTATGTTTCAGCCCAGTGGTCGGCAAACTTTCAAGTGATAAGAATCAATTTGTTAAAGAAAAAAGATAAAAATTATATCAGAGAGTCATATTGTAAAGGGGCGGGGGGGGGGGGGAGGTTGTAATACTAGGTTGCAGTAGTGTGGTAAATGTGGTGGAACGATAATTACGATTTGCTTTGTGTTATCTACATTCTTACTGTAATCACTATACAAACTATAAACACACTTCTGCCCATTTAAATGTTTCTATAAAGAGTCTCGCGCATAGATTCCTTATTAAATTAAATTCTCACTAGGGGTTTCTGTTCCGAGGCTGACTGTAGGTTGTTGTATGAATTGAAATGAAAATCTAGTCTCCTTCAACGGAAGCAATCTTCCGAACAGGCCCTCCATTGATATGCTTGGTGTAACTCTAAGTGACCAGCTCAGATATGGGGACTCCATCGAAGCCAGAGCAATGTTAGCCTCTCAAAAACTGGGCATACTGTACAGGGCCCGCAGATACTTTAATAGTACACAACTGCTAACCCTGTACAAATCACAAGTGCGCCCCACGGTTGAATTTGGCAGGCGCCTCTGGTAAGGAGCTCCAAATTACCTGAAAAATACCCTCGAATCTGTGCAGAAATGGGCAGTCCGTTTGATAGATTCTCCCTTCCTAACAGACGGATTGCAATCTTTAGAGCACAGACGTTGTGTGGGAATGCTATCCTTGTTCTACCGGTATTTAAATGGAAGATGCTCCGAGGAACTAGCGTCATTGATCCCTTCGGCACCGGTGCATAGTCGGGAAACATGCCAAACGCGTGCCCAACATATGTACACGGTTGACATTTGTCACAAGAGAACGGGTCGCTTCTTCGACTCATTCTTGTGTTCAATAGCTCGGCTGTGAAACAATGTGCCGGTCTCTGAGATTCCTCCTTCCTACAACATGGGTCTCTTCAAGACCAATGTTCATTCCTTCCTCTGCTCACAAAGACCCTCTACACAGCATCTCAGATGACATAGGCCCTGAGGGAAATTATCTTCCTCAGGGCCTCCTGTGTGGAGTTAATGTAAAAAAAAAAATTAAAATGGGTATTACATCACGATTTTCTCTTCTTGTATGTTGATTTCTGCAAAATAATGAATAAATAAAATGAAAAAATCTTTGTTTGTTGATTGTAGGTAGTGTTGGTGTTACTTCATAATTTGAATGATTTCCTCATCTTCATGTTTAGTTAGCCATATTTTTATTTTGTGTTTAAACTTTTTTTATCTCCGTGGTGTTTATTTTATTTGGAATCTTCGACCAACTTGGTCGAAGTTTGGAATGTTATATAATTTCCTAGCATGAAAATTATGGTTTTTCTAGCCAAAAGATGTAGGTATTTAATTTTGTACTGATATGTATTATTTTTTCACTTCGACTGTCTCTGAAAATATGCCTATTTTAAGTGTGAAATGATGATAAAAAATGAAAATATCTGTTAATTCTTATAGCTTTTTATTGATACCAGATTAAAAACAATTATAAAAATGATTTTCCAAATCAACATTTTGGTGAATTATTAAATATCATATTGGTTCGTACCACAGTAATATTTGCAAATTCAGAGACACATTGTGTAACATGTTTTTTCTTCAATATTTAATGTATTTCTACATTTTTTTAATACATTAGTCACCGCTTAACCTACAAACTCTTTATATCTTAGAATACTTTAGTTTAATGTAAACATAGCGTTATCACAAATTCAAGTAATAAGAAGTGAAGAAATATATTTTAGTTTCATTCGGAACACGATTATGGATTGCAATTTGCAATCACAACAATGCAACTAACGCCAAGTAAAATAAATTATACCTACACAGCCTTAGAGGTAAATAAACAGTAAAGTGAGTTTTAATTTAGTAAATGAATGATTTGTATTTTATAAACATAATTTATTTAATATTGCGTTCGATCGTCCACCTACAAGTCAATATTTCAGAAGACATCATGACTTTGAATTATATTTAACCTTCCCGTTATCAAGCTCGTAAATGTCCACATCACCGTAATTGTAACAATAACTTTTGGTTCGCCTGTCGCCAAACACACTATGATTTTTGCTATCGGTTACAGTTACAGCTCGCGGATGAGTAAGTGACTTTAGCTCTCTACAAAATTATTTTATGATGGTAGTTTTTGAATTAATGAAAAAGAGCGTTTAATTATCTCATAATGTTGTAAAAATTGTAATTACTGAATAAGTTGAAAAAAAAGAAGTTGAATTTGTAAGCTTACAGAGATTTTAAATATATGTATATTAAAAAACCAAATAATGTAAATTGTTTTCTTGGGAATGGGAAGGTAAGGATGTAGTGTGAATAATATATTATAGATTATTATCCCTAATTTTCATAAAGTAGGGGAAAATTTATTTAGTATTTTTTTTAACAAAGAACTAAGTATTTTTCACTGTATTGTTACCAATGCCCGTTGACAAATGTCTAAAACTATTAGAAAATTATGATTTCATTTCAGTGTTCAGGCATGGATACACATATTATTTAATATTAGTACAACTTTACCAAATTGAGACTAGGTGATTTCATAATATGAAAGGCATCTTGAATATACATAGCTTTTAAAAACCATTCTAATCTTATTTCACAACACTTTCTGTTTTACCCGGTTCAAATATTTACAATCTAATAATATCTAATTTTTAAAATCATACTCTTTTACAATTTGTCCAATGGTATATATATGTATTTACAATAAATTTTTGCCATAATTCTCCATGGTTTGGTGTTTAAAATTAAATTTATAACATTCAACAATCAAATAATCAAACTTAGATGGGACAAATGCAAGAAGTGTTCAAAAGGGTTTACACACCACAATCAATCAAAAGACAAAACTAATTTTGATAAAGTTCTAAGAAATTCTTCAAATGAGAAAAACTACATTATTTAATCTCTTATAAAATAATGTTGGTAAATATCTTAACATGACACAAGAAGCGATGTTACAGTTTACAGAGATGAAACTTTGAGAAGCGTTAGATACTTATGCAATAAATCAGACTATTTCAAACATAACGAAGGCTTGTAGAATCCAACACAAACTATTTTGCATGAAAAACGCTTTTTGGTTACAAGACAGGCTTTTTCACGCACAATGAATATTTGTGGGATCCAAGATAGACTGCCATGCATAATGAACTATTTTTCATGTATAATCTAGGCTTTTTGGATCCATACACACTGTTTCGTGCATAACAAACACTTGTTGGAATCAAGATAAATTATTTCATCCATAACAAGCATTTTTCGGATCCAAGTTAGACTAACAAATAATTTTTTATGACAAGTAAATGCAATCTTTAAAATAAGTTATGATTTTACAAAATTCTATTTCGAATTGAACACATCAAGCATTAAATGAAATGTTTTTAATATTATTAAGTGCTCTGATTATATCAAGCATGCTTGAAAATGATATTGGGATATCTGCGCATGCTATGGTGCTTAAATTGCATAATATAATATGGCTGCAAGGTTGCCATAGGCAATATCCATTTTTTTCCTTTGATGCTTTAGCGATATCCGCACTTAACATAGTAAAAATAAGAATTAGTGCTAGGAGTTAGACATAACTAGACATTAAATGCTAGAGTGATTGTGCTTACAACACAACTTAGTAAACTGAGTCAATTTGGGCAAAATGTTGAAATACCTCCGGAACAAAATAACAAAAGAGAGAGTACCATGTTTGTAGCGTAGTGATACTTTTTATTGGAACTTTTTAAAAATTAAGTACTTATTAAACAATTTTAGTATGGAGATTTTTGGTTTCTTTTTATTGGTCATTAGTCATTAGTCATTTTATCAATACAATCAATTTTAATCAATATGTATTCTAAAAGACAGGTGTTCGAAAAAAATCACAAAATTTGCACTGAAGTAGCGAGAAGCATCTGTGTGACATCGATGTGAAGAAGTCAAACACAGATACTTCTAATATCATAATTTTCCCAAGTGTTTACTTTTAAATGAGTGTTTAAACTCTCATTCATGGATTGTGGTGACACTCTAGAACAATTAATAGTTTTAGGTAATGTCTACAACTCCATGTCGAATTGCTCGTCGATGGCAGATTCCTCGACCCTTGGTTCTGGGCGTACGAAAGCGGGGGTCGGGACAGGGGCACGCGGAGGCGAGGAGGGGGCTCCGCGCACTAGCCCCGAAGGCAGGGAGCAGCGCGGGGGCGTTTTCGAGATCGGAGAGTTGCGGAGGTTCATCATGAAGGCCCTCTCGTATACAATGCGAGTACCTGAAAATTAAAAAGAAAATTTGTTGTAACAAGTGTTATCAAGGAAAGAGACAGTTTAAATACTTGTTGGAGTACTTTAATTTAAAATATTATAATTTATGTGCATATAGAGAATGAGGCATACCGCTGTAAACTCTAATAAATGAGGCATGTAACAGCATAAAAGGTTACAATGGAGCTCTCAGCAAAAATCGGAAATCTTACCCAAAATTACGTTTTTTTTTTTTTAAATGTGTCATTCGTCTTAGAGATGAAAAATTATTTCAATCAATAAAATTATTTACAAGAATTTGATTGATGAAAATGACGATGAACGAATTTTTTTGAGGTAATTGCCGGTAGATCAGTGTAAGACACGCCAAACTTTAAGACCGACCTGATGTTGATCAAAAATCATTATAATAGGTGAGTTTAAGGTCAAAAAAGTGGCATGCCTCCCGCCCACGCCTTTCTCTGTCGCACATTTTTACACGTCTTTCTCTTCCGCTTGCGCCCATTTAAGTCAGTAACTGCGCGAGAATGAATCGTACCATGTTCAGGCCGGTCTTAAAGTTTGGCATTCACCGTACTCTATTTTCTTTCATGCTTTTTTCTATTTCATAATCTTTGAATATTGTTAATATTCTATAGAATTCTAATGAAGCGCAAAGCTTTGATAAGTTAATTTAAAAACAAACAAAAAAATTATGTTTATCTACAAGGTTCATAAATGTCTCAATATTTAATGCCGACTAACGCTGTAGCCTTGTTTATTATTAATTATTATATTAACCTCTTTTACCGCAAAATTTTATAAAATTATGTAAGTATTCTGTCATGAAACTGAGAAAAGCAAAGTAGATATCTTTATCCACGACAGGGACATAAAGCAGACCGGAGATGGTTAATATCAATTGTCCACCGTAATTACTTCAATTTACGTCATTAATGCGATTGACAATAAATGATTGCTAACTGTCGTTTAAAAATCAAAGCGATTAATTTTTGTGACTTCCCATTGACGGGACATTGACGGGTACTTTGACTAAATGCATAGAAGTGCCATTGACAACAAAATGATCGTTTCGCTGTACAATTGTTCCATCTATCGAGCCCATTGGAAATTCATTGCACAAAGACATTTCGTTTTAATCGTAAGAGTAATCAAGAGTTATGGAAAGAAAAATACAAAAGATTATCACTGTATCGCATATTTTTAGATAGACTGCAGATTTCCATAAAGCAAATGGGAGGGTCGATTGAAGTTCCGCCAATCGCAATTCAATTATTGCAATCATTAATCAATTTCAAATTTATGATTATATTTTTTCAAATATATCTTCTATTCATTCTTTTTGTTTTTACAATTGTGTTTTACATACCACATACCCAAATCTTACACAACTGAGTAATACGTTAATCGCGTTAAAACATTGACAATTGACATTGATCGTCTCCAGGGTACTTAACATATTGGAATATTTTAAAAGCCGTGTCAAAGCAGAATGTGTGTGTGTATATTTGTGAGGGTGTGTGTGTGTGTATGCATGAGACTTGTTGACCCTGAATTGGAAGGAGTCGGAATCCATAATCATCATTTTCGCTTACGGAATAAAATTGTCATGTATTATTTCACTAGTCTTATGAAATTTACATATATTTAAATAACCGCGACGGGAATAATGGCAACACCGATCACACGAGATTTTTATTATGATGACAAATTAGGCAGGTTCTTGTAAAAGACCTACTATTTAGTTTATTTTGTACATTGAACTGTTATGTTTACCTTTATTTTATTACTTATTTTTTCAGGCCATAAAAGACGACGGACATTATTCGGAGCAAGACAAATCGGTCAGCTAAAAAACAAAAGCATGCATCTTGCATTCTTCAAAAAGTCCATTTAATAAATGCAATGCATATTTTTATCATAAACATGGTTGTCAAATCAATTTACATTTGGAAGGGGGGTATGGGCACGCCGCCTAACCGACACTCTGCCGTAGGTCCCCCCAAGCGGTTGGTGACTTAGCAGTGTTGCCCGAGTTTATGAGGTGAGGTTTGTCTACTGCATGGCGCGCCGGATCAGGAGAGACTAGTTAAGGGAGACCATTTGACCTCTCCAGCAGGACTCTCTCGACTCATCTCAACATCTCTTACACCAATTGGGAGTGATGGATTCATACATTCGTCACTCCTAGGCACATTGACCCTCAGATTCCTAACCACCCCTCATACATTTTTCCTTCCCAGAACTTCCTTTCCTTCTTTTCCTTAAAAGGACCCTCCACAAAGCATTCCCAAAGATGAAGTAGGCTCTGAGGGAAGTTATTTTTCGACCTCGTGTGCAAAAAAATTATACTTAATTTTAAAATTGCCTTCGGATATCCGAGAACGATGTCGCCCAATGGCACAGCATGCCCCTACATTATAGATGAAGAATTTCCTTCAAGCCACATGTGCAAAATGTACACTGTACACATTTATTCATATTTTCTTTTTGGTATAATTATTTTATGCCATGTCATCAAGATTGGTTTATTTATGTCATCAAGTTTTTTTTACCACTGGAGCGATTTTATGGTCTAACAATGAACTACTTTTATTTTTCTGCGATTGATAGATTTGATAGCGGTCCAAAATTGGACCACATTTACCTACCATTCGTAAAACATTAATTTATTGTAATTATTTAAAACATTTCTCCGGCCAGCCATTTATTTTAAAAATAAGCTATTTAAATGCCTTATCTATTACGACCATAGATGTCGCAAATCCGAACTTCCTAGACTATTTTAGAAAGATGTTAAAAATATTTTTTGCGCGCAGAATTTTTGATCAGCTGTGCTGTTTGGTTAAAAATTATTCTTTTTCCATAGATATGCGATATCAAACTCGAATTTTAAAGTAGAGCTAGGCGAAACCCAAAAAAGAGCAATTCCCAGTTTCCTCCAGGGGGGGGGGGGGGACTGTCTTCGGGATTTTTTTATTGGTTTATTTAATATTTTTTGTTAGACAGCGACTAGTCCCCTAAAAGACCGGCTTCATCAGGATTTTTTTCGTATACAGCCATTTTTTTTTGTAATAATAAAAAAAAACACTTCAATAGTATATTTGTTAACGTAACAATTTAAGACAACTAATAATTGATAACACCACAACAATTTAGCAAAAAATATTACTTTCAGGTAAATAATCACGTACATGCAAAGCGCATTCGAATTCGAAGGAGACTGACGCAAGACGCAATGCAATATGCCAGTGGTTTTCAACCTGTGGTACGCGTACCCCTGGGGGTACGCGAAGCCAAATTGAGGGTACGCAATGACGTGGCACGCATGTAGAATCACGGGTAAAAAATGTCGGAAGTCGTGTTACACTCTGTATAAAATTGTATTTATTCGACTTAATTGTTACATTCATGTAATAATGAGAGTATTCAAAATTACAAATGAAACACGTTTTTCATTACACGTGTAAGAGTCAGGGGGTACGCCGGTTCAAAAAGGTGGAAGACCACTGCAATATGCAATAGCCCTAGTAGGTACTATAGTCCCTGTACGGATGTTTCTGCCGTAGCATTTTTAGTAACTTTTTACTTGTGCAGGAGTTCAGGGAATCTCCTTTTTTGGGAAGTCCTCGTCCCAATGTTGCATTTTTTAATATTATTTATTATTTTTTCAATATTATTTCACGTGAATAAGAGCTGAAATATATGAAAAACGAGCTAAGAAGCTAAATGACTTTTTTTGGAGCTGACGACGTCGATTTAGAGCCAAATCTAGCTCTAAAGGAGCTAAGTTGGCAACACTGGCGATATGCACCTTTCATTATCAAGTATACCACAGACAACATACAGAAATCGAAAATATTCTATGTTGACTCAAATAAGTAGGTACCCCTCACGGCGGCGGCGGTTTCAAAGTAACAACACGCAGGATTCGCGCGTTTATAAAATTAACGATTTTTTAATATTTTTTTTATAAATTCTTCGAATATGAGATAAACGGTAAAAAAAACAGGTTAATTCATTGGCTATATAGCTCTATAATAAATCTTTATGTCTCCATGTTAAAATTCGAAGGTATGATTTTTTTAATGTTGGCGAAAAATTTAAAAGATGATGAGGCAAATTTATTTATTTCGCGTGGTCACTCCAGTGGTTATAATTATTTTTGTGTTGTGTTATTTCATTCTTAATCTTACATAATGTATTATTTATAAATACAATACTTGCGAGTACCCAGCAAGAGTTGCAATGCCACTCAAAGAAAGTTTTTGTGTTTTAATTCTGTCCCCTTCTCCTCCCGCGTTCCCTTCCCCTCTCCCTCCCACCCCTTCCCCTCCCGCCTTCCCTCACTGCCGCTAAACTATATGAGATACACTCCTTTTTCAAACAACTTGTGCGCCACCTATTGTTAAAATTTTCCATACAAATTTCATAACGTCAGAGCTCATTATTGTATATAGAATAACCTTCGCGGGTGTGCGCACAACAACTCACCAAAGCTTAATAGCAATTGGATGAATAGTACCTATAGGAAATAATTTCATAATGCCAGAACTCTCCAGTATACATAGAAACCTTCGCGGACTTGCGTACAACAAATCACCAAAGTTTCATCGCAATCCGATGAATGGTTTAGGAACGCGTAAGGGACAAACAAAGAAACATTCATTTTTAAATATTAAAGATAAGATTATTATGGCGTACAGAGTATTTCGCACACAGCTCTGTTCCGCTGAAAATTATTTATTTATTACGAATCAGAATCTACTCTTTTAAATTCAAATGCAAATATTGACAAACCAAATTGGTCTAATAATGAATTTATTACTAAATTGTAAAAGAAGAGTGCTCGCATTTGAAATTGATATTCGATTTTTTATTGAATTTCATGGAAATCTAATAAATTTATCTTCCATTCATGATAAATATTTATTACTAGCTGAAAGCTGAAGTCCCCGGCGTTCCCCAGACTTTACACAGTACCAAATCTAATATATCCTCTTGTTCTGAAGGTCAAGTGTGCAAAATTTCATCAGTCTCAATATAAAAAATGTAGATTTGCGTACAAATCAAATCCACGCCGCCCGCCCGTCTGCTTTCTTCCTTATATAAATAGATAGATATATAGATTTTTATATAGGTTTGCATAATGCCATTGCCTACTGGAATAATTCTGTGAAAGAGTATTTTTGGAAATCATAAAAGTAGATACGTTACTGGACAATAAATTGCATCAGAGTTTTCTATTGCCGTGATGTTATTCTTACATTTAAATTTATTAAAAAAATTGTTCCTTGTAGATTTCGCTTTCACAAAAAAATACGATGTTCATCTGTAAACAATCAAATTAGCGCTGACCTTGAAGTTGACAGTTCCAAAATGGTTTTTCTTTTCAGTAAATTTTATGTGAACACACCGTAAAAAGGTCAACAATGACGTAGCGCATTATTTGTTTTGCTTGTGAGGCGAAATATAAAAAAAACACCCTGATCTATTACAAAAAAAAACATCCGACAGGTAGATAGATACCTACTCAACGATGTTTTCGCAACCGTATCAAGTTACAAATCGACACACTATGTAGGTACTAGTCAATTTATTCAATGTACATTGTACACCACCCGTACATAATGTAAAACTGAATTAAAGATGGTACGATGGTACCTAACTAATCACAAATGAATAAAATAACCAAAAAATTTAACAAAACAAAAAACGACTTAACGAAATGCACTAAAAAGTAAAAAAATAATTTCGTACGACTGTTATTTTTGGAGTCGGTGTCAGCCAAGGTAACTACATACATAGGTAGAGTTATAGGTGAAATGTGGAGATCTTGGCTGACACCGACTCCAAAAATAACAATCGTACTAAATTATTTTTTTACTTTTTAGTGCATTTTTTGAAGTCGTTTTTGGTTTTGTTAAAATTTTTGTTTATTTTTTGATTTTTAGTGACGAGCGTGCGTAAAGAAGTTTTACTTCAAAAAAAGAATCATCGAAATCTGTTGGCGTTATATTAAGTTATTCGTCCATTTGTCGCGCACATATATCGCAAATTTAAGACACATATATGGTTTTCTCATGGATCCCATTGTCAGAACTGAACCAAATTAAAATGGGACCACACGGGAAGCACCAGCTTTCTAATAAAAAAAGAATCATCAATATCGGTCCGCCCAATCGAAAGTTCTAAGGTAACAAACATAAAAAAAATAAAAATACCGTCGAATTGATAACCTCCTCCTTTTCGAAGTCGTTTAAAAATAAAGAACTCTTCACAGGGATGATTTGAAATTTTCACGGCCAAAAGTATTATCGTGATTTATTTTCGGGTATTTATTTCAACATACACGGCACAACATGCCATTAACATAATGAAATTAACATATAAATGACCGGTCAGTGGCTGAGTTGGTTTTGCGTTTGGGTCCCAACATGTTCCGCTTACTGTGGTGGTAGTAGGAGATTTTCAAACATTGTTGGGTTATTCGTAACCCGGGAATGTTTGTCTTTTTTTCGAAAAAAAATAGTACAACAATATAAAAATGTAACAGAATAAATGTAAAGTGAAAAGGTAAAAAGTCAAATTAATAAGTAGTAGGTGAAAAGTAAAAAGTATAAAATACAAAGTATAAAGTACAAAGTATAAAGTAAAAAGTAAAAATGAAAAAGTAAGAAATACATAAAATAGTAATAAGTAAAATGTATAACCTACAAGATATCTTAAAAAAGAATAAAAAGCACTAAAGTTTCAAATATAAAAGTTATAAAAAATAGAACAAAATGCTGTCAAGAAAACATTGGTGTTTTATTAAACGGAAACCAAATGCATCAAACATAGACTAAGAATATCTAAGAAAAACCGTTTTATTTTGATATGTACAAAACTTTAAAGAAGACTGAAATTTTACGCCCCACTCTTTTTTAAAACAACCGAAACCGTTGAATATTCTTTAACGCAAACTTTTTTATATTTTATTTAGCCAAGTAGGAAGCACGTAAAGGCTCGCGGGCCACACGAAATGGGCTGCGGGTTGCTCATCACTGTTCTAATACCAATGCACGTGGATTTAATTTCTTTGTTTGTATTCAACGTGGTAGCTTCGCTGATAAATGAAGAAAACCTTTCGCCACATCTCGTCATGCCATTTTAACTATGTTGGTGTCGTTTCGGTGTATAAGACATAGTATTATTGCACATAACATCCATAGGGATGCACAAGAGACAATTTATTCCTTACATATGTCTTCTAATATTGCAGACACGGGAACGGTATACGGATACAGCCAGGTACATCTGAAAGTTTTATTACGCTAGCGTCTGTAACATTTCGGATTGTTGTAAATGTAAGTGGCGCTCTCTGCTATTGAAGTTTTTGTATATTGGTCGAATTCAAATAATACCGATGAATATTTTTTATTATCCTGTACATCATTTACCTGTCTCTATACAGTCTGTTATGTAGATTACATATGCCTATGAGAATAATGTATTTTAATAGTAGTCTGGTTCATGGGAGTCTATCGGGCTAGTCAGTTAGTTCAGTTCATGGGTAGTCAATAGTATATAAATATCTATGTAGACGTTCAATGCCTCTCTATTTACACGACGATTTTATAAGACAACATACCTACCATCACCCACCATCACCGTTTTATAATATTATAGTCGATGGTAGACATGTTCAGATTACTAATGACAATGATTAACGAGTAGGTTTGAAGGTATTACCTGAAACTTTCGCGTTATTCTTTGGCAAAATTCGCTTTGTTTTTGTGGAATAGCCTAGAATTAGCCACGAATTACGGGGAAGGAACGAAGAAACTGCTAGCGGCGTTTCGCAACCATGCAAGACCAACTTTTTTGTTTGTTTTTTGTGTACCTAAATGCCGTATTATCTAAATCTTAAATATAATTAAAATAATATTAAAATCATAACTAGATTAAACTTTCGGTGACAAAATCCAATGTTTTTATGCAATAAAGTGGATGATTATTTCAATGCCTTTGAGTGGGATGAAAAATGAAAGCGTATTATAATATGCCACCGTAGGTAAGTGCCTATAGGTACTATATTTTCATAATATTTTAAAGGGGGCAATAACCGTAACTATTGTTTATTGACCTGGTCTGCGAAGGACACTTGGTTGGTAGCCGAGTAGACAAAATTTGTCATGATCACAGGCGCGCGCCGCGCCGCAGCCGTGGGATCAATCAATGGGTGGTTTGGTTCAATCCTTTGCAAGCCCTCATTGCAAAAGAAACGTGGTCAAGTTTGTGTTTATTTCTTAGAGAAAAAATAGAAGTTATCTTTTAATCAGGTTTTATTTTATCACTGACTGCGGTGCTGGGTGCTGTCAAGTAAGAATTCAAATACGAATTCTTACCTAAATGGTTTAAAAATTATGAATTCAACTCGCGCGCGGTCAGGACTTCAGGATAAGCGTTTGCCAAAACATTGTTTCGCTTCATCAAAGATTGTATTCTAAGAAGAGCTGGAAACGAAAATATCCCATATAGGTATACGGTGCCCCCATAGACATATGAATATTATGTCTATGGGTGCCTCCTTATCCGCAAAAGAGCCTACCGTCAACACACATATTGATAAGTGAACCTTTTTATAGCTATAAGACGTCTCCAGATGTAGTAAGCACGTCGCGCGTCCCCCACGGCCTTACTTCGTGAAGTCAATGTTGGCATACCAAATAATCATAAAAGTTATTATCGTTGGACGTGCCTGGAATAATTTTGTGATACGACTATGTACCAGACTTCGACTTGCATTTCCTCGAGTGTCTGCGGAATTAATTTGGTAGATACTTTAAATAATGTACAGGTCTACAAACATATCTGTGCCAAAAGTAGAGCTAAGGAACTGACGACCTTCGTGAATGGCAGAGCGGTCGCTCCTTGACCACAGACTCTGGACTCTGAACCCAGAGGTCGCGGGTACAATACCCGGCGTGAGCAAAAATATATTTTTAAAATTTGTGGATGGTATATAATTTTCACCACGTTCCAGAATGAAGGGTACTTTCAGTAGGTACAAATGTGTTATCCTGGAAGGGCCGGCACTGATGAGCAGTCCGCTCCGGACGCCGACTTCCTAAGAGCCCGTTCACACTTCCGTCGTAAAAACAGAGATGGGTTCCGTCTTTACGACGGAAGCCCTAGCCGCTGTAGTGGCTCTATGGAGCTGTTCACACTTGTCGGATCCGGCGTGACGACGGATCCGTTATTTTTTGCCGGAGAGTTCGCCTACGCAGAGTGTCCGTCGTGAAGCCGGAAAGGAACGCGCTGGCTCATACATTTCAATGGAGCTGTTCACACTACACGGCGGGACGACGGATCCGTTTTGAACCCGCCACACCCCGCTTCACACTTCACCACCGCCCGCTCCCAGACGCAAGCGAGCAGGCAAATTGTGTGTTTATGGGGCGCGCGTTTGGCGTTTATAATATTATATAATATATATGTTCGTTCCAGAATGCGATTTTTTCTATTTAACCTCAAGAAAATATTTAGTGATCTCATTCATGTTTTTTAGTCATTTTAGTTATAATAATTGCTGGATGATTTTCGCGTACTTTCTCCTTTTCAAGTATGCAAACAAAATATTCTCCCACGGTTTAAACAAATAAGGTCCGACCCCTGAATTAATTTTATGGCTGGTATTATATCAATACATTCCTTTACCGATTTGGAAGAAAAAGTTTATTATTTAAATTGTTTTATTTTTAAGTAGGTATTTGTACATTTCAAATAGCACCGATAACTATTTATGGCAGCCCCAAGGGAAAGTTTTTGCTGCCGGCCTTTTACGGCCCAAACTAAGAGGAACTTTTATAATAGTAAAATTTGCAATATTTGCATTGCGCAGTGCGCAGTGCGCACGACCGTCTACTGAAGAATGATAAAATGTTTTGGTCGTTGTTTTCGTAGAGTAGGATCCGTCTTGAAAACGGAAGTGTGAACAGGGGCCTAGGGCTTCCGTCTTAACGACGGAACCCCTCTCCGTTTTTACGACGGAAGTGTGAACGGGCTCTAATGCGCAAAGGAGTCAAGGCGTTGATAATACTAATACCTAACACCTAATACAGCGCTTGGTGAGAGACCAATATTCAGACGTTTGAGATGGCTTTAGCTATGATTAGATACATCCGAATAGCCGGGTACTTTTCAACCTTCCCCCCCCCCCCCCCCCACCACCTTACCACTTTCTACACCCAATAACATTCCCCAAATTGAGATGTAATGATTCCACTAGTCCTGGGACATTTGGAACTCTTGCAAGTTATTTTGATTACTAATGGTATATCTTATCTGCAGTAGCGATATAACTGCACAGATATATCTTTAAATGTCTATTTTGCCGGTACCTACGTACCAACCTATTCGAAGGTTGGATTCTATATTATAGACGTTCTAGATACCTAAATACCTACAAGAATTTGCGCAATTTTTTGGGTACGTACCTACCTATCTCTCGTAAATTTCGCTAAGTCGATAATTCCAACATTTTTTTTGTGTGTAATAAACCAGCGTACAAAAAGCAGGCAAACACTCGCTGCCGATACCGCGGAATGATGAGAGCATTGAATCGACTCTTAGTATATTGAGGTCGACCAAACAACAAACAGTACGGAGCTTGAAATTGGACAAATCAAACATTGGAATCAATACCGACTAAATAATGAAACTGATTTAAAATCAACATTTATGTGATTAATATTACTTAGATTCAGGACAATGGCGAACTACACATCACAGAAGGTGCTAAAACATATCTTAAATATCTGACCTAACATAACCTAACCCAAAGTATATAACATAATAAACATAGTATATAACATAAAAAACTGAATATGAAAGATATAAACAGAAGGTATGTAGTATCATGTACACATGTACAAAGAAGTTCAATTAGTCTAAGTATACCTAATAAGAATCAAAGAGAAGTAGGTACTTAAGGAACCGTATCCCCGCTAAAAAGAAGAAGACGGAGAGATATGTAGGTAATTACGAATGTTGGAGAGAGTGCGCTAATAATTAAAACGGTAAAATTGTGAAAATGTTTAATAAAACGCGACTCGTTTAAAATGAGCAAAAATCTCTTGGGTGCTGTCTAAAACAGCATTTAAAGAAACACTGTGAATTTCTTCATACATATAACTTGTAAAATAACTGAAACTGACGTGAAAATAAAAATTTTCAGAACATACTTTGCGATTTTTTTCTATCGAGGGAATGTCATATAATTTGCGTTTCAGCATGGGGAGTGCACGGATATTATCTTAAAAAATAAGATATATTTTTTTAAGAGCTTAAAAACTTCAAATGTTTAAGGGGGATATGTAAGAAATCGGTAGAAAATCCGGTAGCGGCGGCTTAAAGGGATTCAACAATTTAAAATCTTTCACCGAGATCAAAATAAACCATAAACAAATTTATGCAGTTATATTATCTAATAGACATGTTATCCATGTTGCAGATTGGAAGACGACGGTGGAGGCTTACTTTAAGAAGTCCAAGACTCGAAATGGGCTCTAGCGCCATTGCAGAAGAAGAATACATGTAGTCGGTCTGCAGTCCATTGTAGGATTTCTGCGCTGGGTTCGGTTTATGTCGATTCTTTACTGGCCCATGGGACGACGCGACGGGGAAAATCACTTTTATTCATCAACTCATTCGACCCCTCTGAGATGTTTCGATACTACAAACTACAACGTTTGTGCGTCGATCTGTGTTTACTCAAATAATTATATTCGCGCATGCACAAGTACTACAACGAAAGAACAAGGATTGCACAAAATTTGCACTCGCTGCTATAGGTACACTCCTTTTGTCATTTTTAAGAAAAAGCTTAACCGGGTATGTTTTCCTATACCTATATTTTTTCTACCATATAGGTTCATCAGCAGACTACAAAATCCAACAGACGCATAAATGCATCTTATGAATTCTCCAACATTGTAGACCTATTTTCTTCTTTATTGCATATTGTTATTTTGAGAGTCTGGTTTTATTTGTCCCAGGTCCACATTGTACACGTGGAAAACTACATCAAATAACAAATAATGCCCTGGGGTTTCTCCGGATTATTCACATGAAAGTGCCCCACTCGAAGCGGACCACTTTAATAAAGAAAAAGCGAACGAAGTTTTTATAACGCGTATAAATAATAAAAGTAATTTTGAAGAAACAAAGGATTTTATGATTCTGTCCGATTTCGGCCAAATTAGAATATCGTTTTCTTGGAAATATCCTATCGAACAAAAGAAACCCAAGATGAAAATAAATATCATTGCTAGTTGAAAATTGTTATGTTTACCTAGAAACTGTACAAATATCATGACGTTAGAGCTCACTATTGTTTTTTTTTTGCCGAGAATAAAAAAATCCTGCATTTACTTGTAGTGTAGAATTTAGATTATTATATTTTCAAGTGGGTGCATAAATTTAGTTAAACTAATAACACATACTACATAACTGACGGTCATCTGGTGGTAAGGCCTCTGACTCGCAATCCGAAGGTCGCGGGATCGAATCCCGGCGTGGGCAAATAAATTTTATTTTGATTAATTTGTTTTTTTTCACGATTAATTCATTTAAAATAATCGATAGTATATTTGCGGCACGTTCCAAAGTGGAAGATACTCTTAGTATCGCCCTGGTGTAAGACAACCATTCAGAATTGAAATGTTGCTCGAAATGGCTTTAGCCGTGTTTGGTGACCAGATCTGAATAGCCAATTACTTCACTT
The DNA here is from genome assembly GCA_917563855.2 of Limnephilus lunatus. Taxonomy (NCBI): domain Eukaryota; kingdom Metazoa; phylum Arthropoda; class Insecta; order Trichoptera; family Limnephilidae; genus Limnephilus; species Limnephilus lunatus. The sequence continues at coordinate 61,270,610 of OU830597.1, read as the reverse complement.
TCTTCTTCTTCCCCATCTCCTTCCCTTCCCCACTACCTCAGCCTCACAACATACCCCAATTGGGGATGCAATCGACTCACTGGCTCCAGACGGGAGCAGCTGAGTATATACATACCTATTTTGTATACCTACATACGTGCATTCGTGCATACTATACTCAAATTTACATCTCATAAAAGACATATCGAAATAAACGAATTAAAATGTATTCGTTGGTTTTGAAAATGATTTATTCTCGGTCCACAATAAGGAACTCCAGTGAAAAATATTATGGCTTTAAAAAAATATGTTCATATAGATATAGACCAATAAACGCTGATTCTGAATATATAACTTTTATTTAATAATATTAAACGTACAGTTTTTAAAAAAATATTAAAAAGTGCATTTTTAATATTCTTGTTAAAACACAGTGTCAGGTTGGTATGCTGTGTAATGCTCTGTGGTGACGTCACGATAGTAATCACGGTAATGACTGGTTTATTTATGCTATACGTCATTTATATGGGAATTTAGGTATAACACAAGCGAATGTTCTATATATTTCTTATTTTTGAAGATGCCGTAAAAGCATATACCTTTATAGAAAGTTAATAGAATTGCCTTTTAGATTTTTGTATCTGACATTTACGATTGTGTTTGAAAAATGCAGTATTTTAAGTTTCAAAATGAAAAAATTTAAAAAAAACAGCCGACTGTAAACATATTCTATTAAATGGTCGAAAAAATTAGGAAAATTCAAAATTTAAAAAATACAGTCCTCTTACTTTATGAATTTGGAATAAAACTGTCACTTCACTTTTTATCTCGTTCATACAATTAAAAACGATAAAAAAATATTATAATAATTCCGAAAAAATAACTGAAAAAATCCGACATCTTGGACTCGGTTTTACGCAATTAATGCGTTGATTTCTCGAATTTGTATTTATTTACACATGCATAAGGCTTTTACATTATCAAATAATATTAATTTTATGGAAGTTTTATTAAATTCACGCGGAAAAGTCATAAAAATTATAGAGAAGTAACCTTTGATTATGTAATGTCAGTAACCACTAAATCACCAACAAAACATTATGTAAGGACTAAATCTGAAAAAAAGTAAAAGCAGCATTGGTACTTATGCTGAATTACACTAATATCACAGTGAATTAATCATTTAAACGAAAATTATCATCAAAAACATAAAACTGCAAGTAAAATTCATCAACGTCATGCATTGTTTTGCAAAGAATTTGATTTCGCCATTTGCAATAAATAAGCCATTAGCCAATCAACGCGTTATAATAAACAAGATGGCCGCGCGCCTGCGCAAATCTATGTGAGATTCAAGAAAACCAACATAAAAATCTAAAATATATGAATCGTTATTTTAGTAGATGACGTCACAAAATTCACCATAGATATGGGTGTTTTCGATGGATCTCCAAAAATTAAAACTTTGAAAATTATTTTAACTATTAAAACTAACTCTAAAAAAAAAAAAAAATATGCAGTAATTTAAGTTAGAAGGTCATTTTTCATAAAAAAAATTAAAAAAATGGACTGGACTTCTCTATTAGAATTATGAACCTACTTTTGATTAAGTATTTATCAAAACGTTCTTATTATTGCTAGAATTTCATAATTGTTTTCATCTCTGAATGAAAATTTCGCTGATTAGATAAAATTTGACATTTATTAAAATGGATGACTTTTTTTGACGAATTAACAGACACGCTAATAATAGGATACGATGTAATTATTATAAACTGAAGATTCATGAGATTAGCGCTAATAAATGTTTTTTTTTTTTAAATTTTAATGTTAATTTATTTATTAACGGAACCATCAATATAATGTATTATAATGTTCCGATAGATATCAACACTCATTAAACAATGTGCGAAAACATGTTAAAAAGATAGTAAAATGGTGAGTCGTGAAAATACCTACTGACCCTATTTTCCATTTTTTTTTATACTTTGGCATTGATAAGTGCATAATGTACCTACCTAACTCCGAAACTATCATTACCATATTATACCTACATTACCAAATATAAAGGGTGTTGAGGGACGTACTTGGCTTAAATCACAATACATCTAATAAAAAGTTGAATCATTTCATATTTTTGACACACTAAACAAAAATAATAATTTATTTATAGAGGCCTTCAGGGAACCAAATAGGGGTATACATAACACGACCATTTTTTTTTTCCACCAAACCGGGACACCGAAAAAAAATTAGATACTAATAAATTTGAACAACTTATATAGCGCTATTCTCGCGAAAAATCGCCTCAAGAGAGCTGTACAAAAGAAGCTACATAGATTACAGCTACCAATCGCATGGACTATTGGAATTCTAGACTCTTTTTCAAAATTAACAGAGATTTTTTTTCACTTGTAAACGAAATAAAGCAATATGTAACAGTAAAAATGTTTTTGACTAAAATTAGCCTGGATTTTACGAGTGAATTTACTTTACTATGTAGGGAGGCAAGATCACAATTCGTCTAGCAGCTAGCAAGCGCACCGATTCTTATTTGCGCGCTTTCATATATTTTTTAAAAATCTACTGTGAGTTTCTTTCTTTTAGAAAACGGGACATTTTGGCGCCCCGAAGTTATGTTCGGGGATGCCGGGCTGAAAACGGGACTGTCCCGGTGAAGACGGGATGTCTGGTCACATTAGGTAAACAGGGTATTAAGAGAATTATTTTCAAGTGATTCCTGACATTATTTGGTGTAAAAATAGTAAATAAATTTTTTTTGTGACATTTTTGATGTTTTTTTAAATTTTCTAATTAAAAATCAGTAAGTATTGGACAGTTAGGGTCGGGGTGAAGGGTTGTGCGATTTTATGACATGTACCTTCCTAGTTTGGTGGAGAGGTATTTGTTTTGAACAAAAGAAGGAAAAATTAATACAGGAAAGTAATAGTAAAATATTCGTAAACAAAACCAAGGAAGCCATTGGTGTTTTAGCCCATCGGACGCTTTTATAATTATTATTTTTAATTGATAAACTAATGTTTAAGACACGATTTTTATGCATAGCACAAAGGGTAACAATTATTATAAGTAATAATTATCAGGGGACTCGAACCCGCGTCCTTCTAATTTCAGTTCAACTGCTCTATCCACTGAGCTACGTCACATTAGTTTATCATTTGTACTATCAGCCTGAAACACTCATCTACATTGAAAAAATCTCGCGAGAAAAGATACATGCCGCCGACGGGACTCGAACTCGCGTCCTTCTGATTTCCGGTCAACTGCTCTATCCACTGAGCTACGTCGCATTAGTTTATCTATTAAAAATAATAATTAATATTTGACGAGTTAAAGTATTTCACCAAAAAATGTAGACATAATTTGTCTCGACGCCACCTAGTGGGAGATTTAGCACCTACAATGCCTTTCTCATATAAAAATAAAGTTGGTTGTTTGCAGGTGGAAAAATGTAATAAGCAGTAATTGTTGAATGAAACACTAGTATTTGTATATTGAATTATTTGGCGGGCAGGAGATAAGCCGATGTAGCTCAGTGGACAGAGCAGTTGACCGGAAATCAGAAGGACGCGGGTTCGAGTCCCATCGGCAGCATATATCTTTTCTCGGGAGATTTTTTCAACGTAGATGAGTGTTTCAGGCTGATAATTATTACTTATAATAATAGCTTTTATAATTAACATGACGATTCATGGTAACGGTACCATGACAGCAAAAAGGCAATAAACATACGTTCCTTAACACTATAATGCTGCAGCTCTTTCTTATACATTAAATAGTGGTGAGAAACACAAAATACGTCTGGCTGTTTCCTTCAAAGTAGCGCTTGTTGCGACGGGATTTGCATTTTATTATCTTTATCCGTGTGTATGTTTCCTTTGGGGGGTGCAGAGATACGTTCACCCTTTGTCCCATTTTCGACCGTTGTTATTTAGTGTATAAGAAAGAGCTGCAGCATTATATGTTTAAGAACAAAAGCAAAACCATCAGCGCATTGACATTCGACGTTTTTGAATTTTTGGAATTCACTCACACTTCAATATTGTCCTTGTAACTATATTCCATACTTTAAAAGTTATCGTCACGGCAATTAGTATTGGTAGGGGTTTACGCAGACGCCACGGTGTGGTGTGTGAGAGAGGTGCAAGAAAATGATGACTTTTTCCTTTGGAGGAAACAGACCTACGTACATTGTGTATCTCATCTTTTGAAAGAGTCGCAGCATTATTCTGTTAAGATGAAGCCATACTAAATAATGCAAAATCATACAAAATCGTATGTTTTAGTTTTGAAAATTTGACCGCTTAGAAGTATTATAGATGCTTCAATTAAATACTGCGTGTAGAACATACTTTGGCCCTTAAAAATATCGGTCATTTTTTTTAATAAGTCTTTTAATAAGCTTAGAAAAAAATAAAGTATTAGGTCTATAAAAAACATTTTTAACTGAAAACTCTCCTACTTATAAACACTTTTTCGGGTATGGTTTTATTGCATAATGTGACAAATTCAGTTTCTTATATAATTATCGCGAAAAAAAATGATATTTACGCCCGAACCTCACAAAATAAAATATAATATGCATTTTCGCGTTGGTATTTTTGACATCACGGCGACAATACGGCAGTCGACGAATTTGTTATATCAAAGTGAACCTTATACCGTCCACCGAAGAACGACTGGCAGCCGCCCCCCTATCTTCCGTCATTACTCCTCCGAACGGAGCGGAGAGCAGTCGTGCTATGCTCCGCGCCGCTTATTTTCGTGAAATCAATTTAAAAATTCCGTTTTATTGCAATAAACAAGGTATAAAAATGCAAACAATGCATAAAAAAGGAATTAATGTTTTTTACAGGCCTTTACGAAATCAAAATGTAAAAAAAAACTCAAATATCTTTTCCAACCTTTCCAAAAGCTTTTTCTCAAGTATTTTTAAACTCCTCCCATAAAAGGGCGTGAATTCCGATTTCGATTTTTTCCTGTACTAGTGGATCGCCTTCGCGAATCGTCACGGTAATTATAAAAGCGTCCATTGGAAATAATTACAAATAAAAATGTTCATTGCTCAGTGCTACTCTTCCTCGATGCATTGGATTATTTTTGGGGTGTATAATCTTTCAAGGTCATATTACTTCAAAGCTACACGTGTTGTTTTCGAAGCAACCATAATTTTTAATATCATTATCAAATTACCAACCGAGTGCTCGTCAACGAGATATTATGTACATCATATTATACTTTTTCTTTTACATCCACGACAGCAATAAGCTTTATCTTGAACCAGTTGAAACCAGATAACCGATTAATTTTAAACAACCATTTTACAGCCCATTTCTAACAATAAATTGTCGAATTTGACTCAATTGCTGTGCTCCCACTTATAGAGTAAATTAACCGTGAAAATGTGACGTAGGTAATAAATATCACAATTAGATAGTTGAGAAAATATGACGTAAGTACATCTTATATGTAGGAAAGTAGGTAATAGAGCAAAATATGACATAGGTGTTCCATGCCAACTCAGAATGAAACCAAATCATAACTTAGAACCACCTCAGAAAGGTCATTAAAAGCTATGAAAAAATAATTTTAGAATAGCCGGTAACCCTAACCTAACTTAACATATTTAACCAATTTTTTATCATCACTCTTAATGACCTTTCTGAGTTGGTTTCATTCTGAGTTGGCCGGTCACCGACGTAGGTAGGTACATCTTAGGAGTAGGGAAGAGAAAATATATGACCTAGGTATACTAGGAGTAGGGAAGAGAGAAAAATATTAGGTAATAGAGCAAAATATGTCGTAGGTATATCTTATGAGTAGGGAAGAGAGAAAAATATTAGGTAATAGAGCAAAATATGTCGTAGGTATATCTTATGAGTAGGGAAGAGAGAAAAATATTAGGTAATAGAGCAAAATATGTCGTAGGTATATCTTATGAGTAGGGAAAAGAGAAAAATATGACGTAGGTACCTATATCTTATGAGTAGGGAAGAGAAAAAAATATGACGTAGGTACCTACATCTTATAAAAGGGAAGAGTGGGTTACGTGGGTACCTTCATCTTATATGAGAGGAAATAGAGAAAATATGACAAAGGTACATCTTATAAGTAGGTAGTAGAGAAAAATACATTTATCTACCAAGATGTATATAAAAAAAACAGTCAACGGTCAACTGTCTCGACAGATCAATATTTTTACAAACAATGCATTTATTAATAGATATTATTTTATGTAATTTAATGCGAAATTTAACTCTATCCATTCAAAAGATTGTAGTACGCATTTAGTATGCAGCCATTTGAATAAAATGATTCACCAAAAATATATATGAATGCGAATTGCAGATTTCTGTAACAAAGGGTTTCCTACAGATTTTCAACAAAACAACGGGTTTCTATATTTGTAAAAAGTATTTGAGAAAAGTTTTTTCAATTAGGCAGGTCCCGCCAACTAAATTTCCTTTAGTTGGCGGGTAAGCATTCCCATGGCGGTAAGTAGGTAGGTACCTGTATATTTTTTACATTTCGTTTGTTTCGCACTGATTCACGATTATTTGCATTTTTATGCAATCATCTTTGTTATTCATTCTCCGACAGAAACAATAACAAACACTGTAATTATGATAAGCCGAACTGTAATCCTAACAAAGTGTCATCATAAACTACCACATCAGAACTCGGAACAAAACATTCTATTTTTTATCTGCCTCGTGTAAACAGTGAATAACATGGATAGGTAATGCATTATAGGTATATTGTTGATGGTGATAATATTATACGTGATAGCTTTGTTATTATTCTCTCAAATGAATAATATGCCCCTAATCTACCTCCGGAGTTTCGGAGAATAAAATTCAAAGAAAACTCTGGAAATGTTGAGCAAGGAATTTCTTTTGTTCGTGTAGGTACTTTGTATTATTCAAGTCACTCTTTCAAGAACTGTGAACTGAACAATTAAATAGTTAATGCGAAACGGAAAAAGTAAGAAGATAATGAGAGTTTATCACTTCGGATAACTGTGTTTATATTATGTCTAATAAGACTTAAAGAATAATATTAAAATCGATTTATAAAATAATTTATTAAGTAGGTGCTTAGAGTTTGTGATAGCGAAAGTGACCAAGTTGTTAACTTTGTCAGTTTAACAATTTCTCGGGTGAATCATAGTACCTAGGTACTAAAACCGAGCAAATCGTTAAATTAATTTATATCAGAAAAATTGTTGACATCACACTTACGACGAGAGATTGGTTAATTAGATGTGCATTAGTCACGACGTGACTAATTTTACCAGGTGAAAATAAAATAGTACTTACTAGATATTCCATAGTGACATCGTTAATAAATAGATCATGGCTTGCAAAAAGTACATAAAAAATGTTCAATAAATTTTATTTCAATTAAAAAAAATAAGATTATGTTGAAATATGCTACAAACAATATCAAAACAAGTTTATACGGAACAGATTGATGCTTACTTCGAGCACAGCTGCACCTCGGAGTGCTTTTACACTGCACACCCTCTACAAAGACTCTACAGTGGGTGGGTATAATAAATACCGGAATAAATAAATATGACTAAAGCTCGCCTTCTTGGTTTCAAACAAAGTTCTGAAGCTCGCGTGGTACAATTAAAAACATTGAAACCTCTCATCCAATCCAGACATTCAAAGACGAAGATGGGTCAGTAAAAAATAAACACTGTCATCTGAAAATATCATGTTGTGTCCTAATTATTATAACACCATCTTGTAACTGCTGTAAAAAGCCTTATTGGTACTTAGTTCTTATTACCGACATCATACAACTTATAATATATCGTACGAACACAATATATACAGTGGCAACATCTGTCTGTCTCCGGTAGTCAGCTCAAGTTTTTGTTATCATTTAGATTTTTTGTAAATAAATACTTCATAAAAATTCATGAAGTGGTAGTTCTGTTACAGCATTAAAATGTATAAAAAAACAAGTATGAAAACCTTTAACTCATATTATAATCAAAACAATTTTTCATATACAGACATGTAATGTTACCAATATTTAAAACCGATAATCAAGTATAAACAAACCAACAACCGTCCAATTTCTGTGTTATCGAATGTATTAAATAATCTAAAAATCATCTTCACAAAATAACAAAGATGTAAAATAACATATTGGTATACCACAAGGCGCTGTATTGGGCCCATTACTGTTTATCATGTACATATGTTAACTATATTTTTAAATAAAACCTCGGTTAGAGCGTTCTTTCACACGCTGACGACACGGTCAAGGTCAGGACTGAGGACTGGAATATTGTAAAGGTAAATGCAAATAATGATATGCTAATCCTAAAATACAAAACAGCGCTCAATAAATAATGCAAAAAAACTTTTATATTTCTTTCCCAACAAAAAGTTCAAAACTCACCGCAATATTTAAATAATTATACACAACAAAAACGTTTTTATGAGGGATTATATTATTGATCTTAGTGTTATTGTGGGCAGTTAGTTAGATAACTATATCGCAGTAAGTTCCTTAGCAATAATGGCATGCCATGACATTTTCTTATTTTCCGGGTTTATCAATAGAAAAACAAATCTTAGACTATTATAATGCAAAACTTCAAGTTTGTAAAGGAGGATAAGCAGGCGTCGCGTCGCGGGACAGTCTTATTTTATTGTCAGAGAAAGGTAAGTTTAAGGTGACCTAAGATTTGGTCACTTAAAAGACGCTAGACAAATTGCAGAACTCTGCTAACCTAACAGGGAGCTCTAAAGCAGTACACTGACCTTTATAGTGGCTACTAAGCCGCACTCGTAGATGAGTAAAAACCAACTCGGCGTTCATTTCTAACCAAAGTCAACAAATAGCTAGGTGACTTCGGCAGTAAAAATATGCCGGAATTATTTTTTCTATGATCTGAAAAGAGCTTTAATGATTAAAAAAATCAACCCGTAGAAAACAAAGTTTTTATTTATTATAGTACATCTATTTTCAAACGGCTTTTAACACACAAAAAATGATTAGACTGAGGACTGAACCGATCGGGTAAGACCAATATTTATTTCATATATTAACTGATATAATATCATCGCTTTTCAGAGAAATGCGTATATATCCGCGTGTGTATGTGTGATTGCCACCAAAAGTTGAGAGAATGCATTGTCATCTACAACGACTATATCTGCCGATTTTCAGCTCGATCGGATGTCGGGAATTATTCGGTTAATTTTCACTTTCAAGATTTCACATCATTCATTCATTCGTTCAATCAAGAAAACAAAAGTGAAATTCAAATAGATGTATTCAAAAATGGCTAAGCCTCTCTCGCATCCTAATTTGAACAAGGCTAACTGAAAATGGAATAAGCCATAGTTATCAGATTCCATCGAACCGAATCAAAATGTGAGATAGTGATCTGCCATTCGCAGTCTCATCTCCAATCTCCATACCAAAATAAAATATGCATTTCCATGAACCTTTAACAGTCGTTAAAAGTTCATGCTTCCCAAACGAGGTCGTGAATATCATTTAAAACGTTGTGAATTTCTTTTGTGGCATTTGTTTCGTATTTAAAATATTATTTATGATAAACAAGGTGATTTATATTAAAATTTTTCCCACTTCTGAAAATTTGCCAATTGCAAGCTGTCTTGCGAACGGATGTTGAGAGTTCAGTAAGCCCATGTTACGCAGAAACAATTATGTGGAACCGGAATAACCAGTCGGATCAATGGACATGGAAAAGCATTAAATCTCATCCATTTCGTAATAGCTAATATTGTTTTGGTTCACTTGCGGTTGGAGTGCTCGATTATGCTTCAAATTAGTTAACCACTCGAGGGGCCGCCACCACTCAATTTCCACACACGAATTTGCAATTTGGAGCAGAGAAGATAAGGAATAATACATCCCTATTAGTGTGTGGAGTGGGTTCAATTAGTGATGGCGGAATAAAACCGGGGTTAAATGTGGGTTTGCTATGGATGTCAAAATACTATAAGTAAGTTTTTTTTCTTCTTACTTATTTTTACACTACACACTGGTAGTTGATGGCTTTGCTCGATAGGTATTCTTTTCTCTCATAGATGTTTTTTTTATTCTCATGGAAACTTAGCTTTTTTTTACAATTAAATGGTCATTTAAAAGTTTCTTATCTCATGATGAAATGATTTTCTAGCTGCAAGGCTTTGAAAGAGCTCACCGTTTGAGAGGAAACTTTCTGCTTTATAGTCAAGATTTTTGGTTTTAAAAGGTCTTCATTCGAATGAGAATTGGACATTGTTCCGTTCCTTCTCACCTTTTTAAAATTCACCAATTTATCCTTGACTCCCCAGATTGTACATTCTTTGGTCTGGGTGTGGGAACTTTAGATCACATATTTTTTGCTTGTCCCTCTCTAAATAAATATCCTCTCTTCTATCAAGCTTTATCTAAAATTGCATTCCCTCCATTCAACATTTCATTTCTTCTAAGTCTGAACTCGACTCCAATCTCCCATATTATTCTGAAATTTGCTCATTTAAATAAAATTATATATAAATTCACCTTTCCTTTTTCTGTAATTTTAAATGATGGCCTAGAACACCCTTGAAGGGTGAAAGCCAGAAATAATTGAAAAAAAGCCTTCATGAACAAAGTTATATACATTTACTAAACTAACTGACCATCACGTCATTTCCCCGCTGGGGTAGATCTAGAGAGGGTAGAACGCCATATGTAGTACCCTGTCTTGATACATGCACACCATTCATACAGTGTCTAATACATTCTAGAAATTTTCAGTTATTCCGATTCTTGATGATCAGTATTTGTTTCACTTAATTGTGCCACATCTTCCTGGATCGAAAAACGTCTTCTTCTTCCATCAACTAACGTTCAATTGGGTAAGCAGTTAACATTTTTTTCAATGTATCTGGCTATTGCACTTCGACGATGTTTGGAGAAAGGGAAGGCCAATTTATACTTTAATAGTATTATTGGGTTAGGTCTGGTCACTGCATTCCTCTTCATATACAATCCCCAAAGATGACTTTGACCCTGGAAGATTTCCCCCAGGGCCTCCTGAGCGGAGTCGATACACAAACATCTAGATATTTATTCTATCATGCTTTCATTGCTTCCACGAATAAACTTAAATCTTTCATGGCAATATGCTTATCTTAATTCGTAGATAATACTCGGAAAAACTAGAATAATTCTTATTTAACACAAATAGAAAATGATTTCGCGAACTCTCTACCAATTAAACACCTGCGGTTTGATTGAGTTCGATACAAAATGTGTTTGACCATATGAACGATATTTATTTACCAATCGTTAGTAAAGTTTGATTAGCGAATCAGCATGTTTTCGAACCGGCTTCGATAGGTACCAAAATAAAATCTACCGGAAAAATGTAGACTGTGCGGCCATGTTGTCTGTGAACCGAGATATTCATTAGGTAGGTACTTTGTTACAGTGTTGCTATCTTTTCCAGCGTGCTTATCAGATAGTAGAGAAGACTTGATAGATGAGACACTTAAACAAGGACAGATAATATCAATTCAGAAGATGAGACTTTACAGTAATTTGTGAACATCTTCGACCTGTCACCTCAGTTCACCACTACAGACTACAGTACAGATAATATACTTCGTTTATCTGTTCATGATACTAGGTATATTTATTTACGTACGTACATAGGTCCGTGCCTAGGTACTCGTGGTCGTACAAAGTGGAATTTATTCCAAAAATAACAGTTTTAATCGTATAAATAATATTATGAGCAGTAATATTACTTTCTGTGTTTTTTTAACATACGAGTATCTACATATAGAAAATATTTGTAAATTAAATAATTGTCAAAAATCATTTGGGGAAAGTACGAAGTTTGCTTGGAGTATGAAGGAAAGTGCAAGTAATTTCGAGTGGTGGGTTGGGCGAAGAGAGAGACCATGAAACTTGTAGATACAATGCTCCGCTTTTTTTATTTCAAACTTTTTGATAGATAAGCCAATGCGTGATTTTTGCACATATAACGAAAACGTGGGTGAGAATTACAGTGATTTTTTTTTCTTTTCTTGAGCGAAGAGAGAGCCCATGAGACATTTTATTTTTATCTCTGAACCCGTTAAAAGGGTAGGAAAAGATAATTTAAAGTGGTGGGTCGGCATTTGAAGGGTTCTCCCAACACTCGAGCTAAGAGAGAGCCCACGAGACTTGTTGTTTATTTACTAGCGCTTACCTCCGGGGGTGGTGGAGTAAAGGGTGCCTCCGGGCGTGCTGGAGTACACGTCAGGCATCTGCGAGGGGTCAGTCAACAGCATCCGGCGTGAGGGGATGGACTGGTTCTGCGTGACCTGGCGGGCGATGGGAGACGCGGACATCTCGACAGGTGGGATAGTCTTGCTCTCAAAAAACGGACTGGACAATCAATGAACACAACAGGCTAGCAGCACTAAAACGTGCCGATTAGGAATGCTTTATTCTTCTAAAACGAAAAATCTTCCAATTACGTAATGGTTTTGGTATTTAGTCGCGCGACTTGTTATTGTTTATTATTTGGCATATTATGAATATCTGGTTTGGTAAGCGGCACGCGGAACACGCGGTACACGAGATTACTACGCGGCTGTGGTGGGGCAACTGCGCACTGCTAAAACGCTACAACTCGGGACTGGGTAAAATGCTGGGTGCCTCGTTCGATAATACATACAAGGCAAACCCATTCCCAGCGAGCCGGCATAGCTCTCAAGCTGTGGGGCGGGCGAGATTGCGTCAGCCGGGCGCGAGACAGCCACTCCCTGGCGGCCGTGTAGTGTGCCTTAACTACGCAGTTACTGAATGTCGATAGAACTTTCAAATATTATTCCACAACGTTACTTTCTCTTAAAATCAAAGACATTAATACTGGACGCGGGGTAGAAATCTAAAAATGGGAAGCCAAACACAATACGATTGTAGCTGTCTCTATTTCTAGTACTTTAGTACTAAACTGCTACGCGTTGAGTGAGGTCGTGTCTTACCAGTAAGTAAATTGTATTGCAAAGCGCTCCTGCGTGATGAGAAAATGCTTCAATTAAACGGCAAATAGTCGAAAAGGAGACAGCGAAAATTGCATCACAAAGTGACATAAGCATAACAGGGACAACATACTAACAGTAAGTCGGTTCACACAGCGTCCCGCATTCGTTTTATTCCATTGGGAAAGATGGGGTAAAACGTACAGAGGGTAACGCGTTCATTAATTTAATAATGTCGTTGATGAAAATTGTAAGTAGTAACGGTCCTAGGTGTTATTAATCTGTATAGATTTGTATAATCATTTGAACCTATAACCTGTACTGTATAATAAAATATGTACTTAACAATACTACTATAATAGTACCAATTACCAATATTGCATTACTAATGAAAACTCATATAATAAATATAAAAATATTTGCCCGTGTGTCACGTTTTACCCGCCTTTACCCTTCCCTGTCATACTGTGTAACTGAATAAGAGTATCTTGTTATCTCAGTCGCACCCATAGGTCACACCCGTGATGTGACAGTAGTATTCGGCGAAGAAACTAATAAGCCGCCCTACGCGCCCTACTATGAATCTATGTCATTCTCTCACGTACATTCTTTGATTGTCTGTCTTTATCACATAGGAATTAACTTTTGATTTTAGAAATTATACTGAAAACCGCTGAAAACAAAAGAGTGTTACTTGCTTTCCACATTATATTGTGAGTATGTGAGACTATGGCGAGTCTATTTATAATATAACGTCATTGCTTAAAATATGATCTTTTATCTTTACGTTGTAAAATCTAAACCAATAAAAACTACATATTTTAACCCCAATCTGTCAATAATTTAAATGGTTTGGTTTAACCTTTGCTTGGTTTTAAAATGTGGGAACGGAGTTACTTCTATACGTTACTCATAGAATTAAGAAGAATACTAGAAATGCATTGCATATTTTTTATTACCAATACCGCATAAGAGTCCCAACCGCTCCCGTCTAAAGATATTGAGACTATGGCATCCCCAATTAGGGTATGTTGTTAGGTTGAAGTTAGTGATGGGGTGGAAGAAGGAGATGTGGAAGAAGATGGTGGGAGGTACGTTAAACTAAACACGGTTAAAGCCATTTCAAGCAACATCATTCTCTCTCTTATCTGTAGATATAATTTCAATTCAGAATGGTTGTCTTACACCAGGACTGAGAGTATATTCCACTCTGGAAAGGGCCGCAAACACGCTGTATATTATTTTTAATGAATAGATAGATACATTGTGAAATAATACAAATTATTTTTTTTTAAATTAAGCCGGGTTTTGAACCCGCGACCAACGGATTGCTAATCAAGAGCCTTACCCCTCGACCACGGAGGCCGTCAATAAGTAGATTTGAATAGAAACCAGTGTCGCCATTGACTTGATGCCTTTTGGTTCTAGCCAATTTAGCAAGCTCTCCGTCTTTCTTACACTTACCAGACATCGTTTATCGCCATCCCACTAGAATTTCATTATGATGATGAAACACAGTTTAGCAATGGAACTTTGAACACTGATTTGCCAGACTTTTGGATCACGAAACACGCCCACTTGGCATTCCTTGTGCTATTTTTAATTATATTATTAAAAACATCTTACAGTAAGCTATTTGTAAAACGAAAGTTTATATTTTACTTACAAATTATCCGCACGGAAAATTGCAGAATTCCTTCTTAAAATAAAAATGTTAACTAATTGTTATAGGTACATGGGACACCTTACATCTAAGTAAAGGCACCGAATTAAAGAAAAGAAAAAAATACATGACGTATGTAATTTTCGAACAAGCCATCTCATATCAGGAAAATTGCAAGCGCCGCACCGAAAACATTTTGAGAACCTCAATGTTTTCGTAAATAAACTGATAGCAGCGCCCCAAGTGGCTTCCACTCCAATAATATCCAATAACATTGTAAAAAAGCTTATAACCTCAAAATACTTTAAAACAAAGTCGCAAGTTAACTATAAAGTATACGAAAAGTGTGAAATAATGGATACAATTCCAACGCCAAAACGATTCCACGGAAAAACTCGTCGGCAAAATGTGGAAAATCAGAGGTAGAAATGCGAACCACGTGGCGGTAATGACGCTACGCAGGCGCGCACCGCGCTGTTGCCAAAGTTATTCTAACTTGCTATTTCAGATTATAAAAAATATGTTTTTCTATTCGTCATAAATAACTAAACTATTCTTGGACTTTTGCTGAATTTTCAATTTCTCTAAGATTCTTACTAGATTCTTATTATACTCACATACTCAGTAAAAAAAATAGATTTCCCTTTTTTTCTTACAAAACATTTTTACATACAATTTGAACTTTGTTTGAACTTAAGTTTTATTGTTATATGTTTCTAAAGATTACGCTAATTATGATTTCGTCATAAAAATATCGTTGTTAAGTAAAGCTTTTCGTCGTATTTGAATAATTGCGGTCGAAATACTCGTTCCACCTTCGTTCAAATATTTTATTCCATTTAAATTATGATCTTATACTATTACGGACTATATATATGCATAGATCGACCAAGGGGGACTGTATCGATTCCATGACAGTCGATCCCGCGACAGGTGGCCCCCTGGCATACTTATATGTAGACATCGGATTATATGCACTAACAAAGTGCCAAAATATGCATGCAAATATGCACTAAAAAAGGCCGAAATATGCACTAAAAACTCCTGATATGCCTAAAATATGCAAAATCAAAAGACCATTTTTATTTTTATATATTTGAATTATAGTCAATACAAAACCAGCAAAATATTCTTAAAATGCATAGTTTTTGTGACAATATACAATTAAGTATTTTTGAAAATTTCGAACAAATATTTTTGATGTTTGTCACCCAAAACGCCTAAAACGACTCTCTACTTCTACGTCAACTGACGTCATCCGACAAAATTTTAAAAATTTGGCGCTTTTTCTGGAGATACCCGTTTAGGCAGGGTATGAATGACCTGTGCCGTTGATGTAGGCATTGATGTTCTTCATGTCTTCAAAACTCGGGTTTTTAAACAAAATAGCGTCTAACTTTTCACAAATCTTTTCTGATATTGAATTGGGAAGGGCGTTGGCGAGTTCAACCATTGTTTCCAGTATTTCTATTGATTTAAATAGAAATAGAGGAAGGTTTTTTGTTTCCAATTTTTCTATGGCATCTGGTAACTTGTAGAAATGTGTTGAAATGAGGGCGATATTCTGTTTAATGGATGTGTCTTCAAATGCTAAATATGCAAGATGGGGATAAAAAGGCTAAAATATGCATTAACACCGTATTTTTATCCGATGTCTACTTATATGCAATACGCAATCGGTTTAGGGAAAATTCGGTGTATCTACTTACACACAATATAACTTTAGTGTCCCGGAAGGGGTGTGCAGAGAGGATGACCCGCCGAATAACAAAAATTTATAATATATTTTCATACAAATATATTAAGGAAAAAAACCACTTGTCTATATACTGCGTATATGTTAAAAAAACTACACTGTAAACAAATTTGTTTGATATAAATATCAACTTATTTTTAAAGGTATTTTTGAAGACGATTTTTGGTTTGAAATTAGTAAATAATGAACAAAATGTTATAATTTTATAATAATTATAACTTCGGGGGGCAACTATCAGGGGAACAACTGTCGTGTCACCTATTATACCATTGTGTGTGTGTACCTTTATCTTTGTAAGTTTCACGTTGATCTCTTACTTTTGAGATATTTCTCAATTTTCTTACAGTTAATGTAGGTATTATTTTAGACTATGATGTTGATTATTGTTTTTTCATAAATAATAAACATTTCTTTGTGAAATTAATAGTCAAATTGGGCGTAAATAAACGATTCTTTTTACTGATGTGATAAAATAACAAAAATATAAAATATGTTTTCATTCAAATGCAACAATGATAAAACTACTGGTCTATATGTATACTGTTTATACCAGCGTATAAGTCATATTTTTAAAAATAAAATTTTAAATCAATCAGGAAGGAGGACAGTTAAATAAAAAATATGTATATCTGTGTACATACATCGTGTCCGGAAATTCGTAGTACAAGCGGAAAACTGGTGAAACTACATCACATCACATTTCTCGATCACATCGATCTTGTCACACAATTTTTTTTAAATTTTAAATTTCGAGTAATTCCTAATTTGGGAGGCGGGTATGGGTACCGCTGCACCGGGAACCATTTCTTGGATAACCAATCGCTTTATATTAGGTCACCCCAATTGTTTGCTTCGTTTGGTGAGCAGGGGTGCCCGGGTTCCGGGTTTTGGCGGTGGATCCGTCTTACCATCTGCTGCATGACAGACCAGATCGGGAGATAACAGTTGAGGTAGTCCCTTTGACTTCACCAACCGTACTCTCTCGAAACATCACATTGCACCGCAGTGGGAGGGATGGAAAAATACGTCTGTCACTCCTGGACACACTGACCCCCAGATACCCTACCCACCCTCATACCCTTTTCCTTCTCCTTACTTTCCTAAAAGGACCTTCAACACAGCATCACCGAAGAATTATTTTCCTCAAGGCCTCCTGTGTGGAGCTAATTTAAAAAAATTGTTGCCGAAAAAAATTGAAAAAAGTTTAAAAAATATATTGAAATACGTTCAGATTGAAAAAAATCGTTTTTTTTTTGTTTTTTATGTGGTGAAGATTTCCAATTTCTCGGTTATACTACGAGTTTCGGGACACCGTGTATATGTACGTACATAAATTGATTTTGGTATCCCTTGTACCTCTAATGTTTAAAAAAGACAGTTGGTAAAATATGTTTGTACTACGTACGTAAATATTCTGAGCACGTACATGTGTTACGCGAAAATACTACGTTTTGCAAAAACCTTTGACGAATTTGAGGAATTTTAATTTATGTATATTTTATGGCATAAACTTCGCAAATCAGGCACGAGGCATAACCTAACGCGCATAACCTGACGCGCAAATAAACCCACTGCTGGTCGTAATATTGTTGTGAACCTTAATGTTATTATTTTTTTTATTAATGTCTACTCTTGTTTTCGCTTTGAATCATTGACCATACAAAGCAAACAAAAATTAACAAGATTCTTTAGAGAATTGCCAAAGGATAGCTGAAAAATGTATCGTAGTCAAAATAAATCGACAAAAGCTGAACCCGACATACGAGTACATAAACTACTTATATTATTTGCCTAAAATGTTAAAATTAACGTTATCGCCTACACTGAGAACCTGTGATTTAGATTAATCTTTACTTGTAATTGATATATACAACGTATACCAAAAAATATGTTTCGGATAAACTGAAGCTTTGTCTTTCTTTTCGCTTGAGTAGAATTAAAAGAAAAATGATAATTATTTTATAAAAAATATAAGCGTAGGCAATAAAAAATGTATTTTTTTCCATTACCTTACAAAAATACAATATTAACTACTCGTAA
Source organism: Limnephilus lunatus (assembly GCA_917563855.2). Lineage (NCBI taxonomy): Eukaryota > Metazoa > Arthropoda > Insecta > Trichoptera > Limnephilidae > Limnephilus > Limnephilus lunatus. Next base: position 61,252,153 of record OU830597.1, on the reverse strand, counting down.
GTTAGATACCACCCGTACCGTAATACATCTACAAGAAAAGCGGGGAGTGGTCGTTAGAAAAGTTCCATCTTATGTGTTTGCCCCCTCGGCTACCCGTTCATCATTCCATCGTCGACTGTGGGTTTCCAAAGATTTTCAGATACTCGGAAACCCGTTTATATAGCGTCGTCAAATACAATCGGTCGCATACCAGCTACCAGCAATGTACCTATAAATATAATTTATGTAGGTATGTGATGCAAAATACAAACCTGCATATTTGAATTAACAGAACCTACGTCTTAGGTAAATGTTGTTTGTTGAAAACCTGCTGTTACAGAAATTGATTGACATCATCGCCTAAGATCACTGTGAGTGTTGATTGCTTTCAGATGCCGATACGTGATATATAACTACTGATTTCTTCAAACTTAATTGCATATTCTCAATTTTGGAGGCGTGTATGGGTGCCGCCACCTCGAGAACCATTTATAGGATAACCAACACCTCTGCCACAGGCCACAGGCCACAGGTCACCCCAAGTGGTTTGGTGACTTAGCAAGGGTGCCCGGGTTCATGGGGTAAGGTTTGTCCCAGTCTCGGCAGCGGATGCGTCTGCCCACCGCCGGATCGGGAGAAACTAGTTGAAGGAGACCTATTGATCTGCCCAAATGGACTCTCTCGAAACATCGCTTTGCATCGCCATCTTAGTGGAAATCATACGTCCGTTACTGTTGAACACACCCCTAATACCTTTTTCCTTCACAGAATTTCCTACCTTTCCCTTCTATAAAAAGACCCTCAACACAGCATTCCCAAAGATGACAGGCCCTGAGAGAAATATGTACAAATGAATCCTTTGTCAGATACATACTATCCATCAATAAGTCGTCAAATCCAGTTGCCTTGATCTGTGCAAATTCTAACCCTGAATATTTACATTGCATTTTGCATCAGAGATAATAAAATAATACACATTCATTATAATAATAAAATTCATGTCACGATAAAATCAAGGAACATTTCCTATTTTGTTGCGATGTTTATTTGTTTACTACATAGCTGTTGTACCGTTCAGCGTACAACTCACGGTTTGCGATTAGCAAAAAGCAAGAAGCAAGTAGCTAGTAGCTAGGCCAGTACCTACGTGGTAGAGTCGAGCCTCCAGAGTTCTGAGAATCGGTTCACAACAACAATATAAGTCGTCATAGTAATATCATGCCACCGGCCACGACGCGATGATGAGATAATCTATCTACTCGACGGGTGTGCAAATGTTTACGATAATCGGTGGTTTGCGAGCGATACAAGACGACGAATAAATAACAATAATACCTTTTTTGACCAATACCCACGGATTTACGATTTTTATATATAAGTACCCTGCTTCGCTCAGGGTGTTGATGTTTTTTTTTTTTTTTACATGAATACCTCACAAGAGTCCCAACTGCTCCCGTCTGAAGCCAGTGAGACTATGGCATCCCCAAGTGGGGTATGTTGTGAGGCTTAGGGTGGTGGGGAGTGGAAGGAGATAGGGAAGAGGAAGGTGGGGAAGTACCTGGCTATTCAGATCTGGTCACCAAACACGGCTAAAGCCGTTTCAAGCAATGTTTCAATTCTGAATGGTGGTCTTACACCAGGGCGATACAGAGAGTATCTTCCACTCTGGAACGTGCCACAAATATACTATTTATTATTTTAAATGAATAAATTGTGAAATAACACAAATTAATCAAATAAAATTTATTTGCCACGCCGGGATTCGATCCCGCGACCTTCGGTGCGCGAGTCAAGCGTCTTACCGCTGCGCTACGCCGGCCGTCGAAATTTTGATCTCATATCAACTCCCGTTCGAACTCACGACTGATCTTGCTTTATATACCCCTACCAATGGGTAGCCCCACCCATACAAAAAGGCTCGAATTGTCCACAATGTTCCAGAATATTCCACAACATTCGAGAGTGTTCTGGAATGTTCCACAATGATCTTGGATGTTCCCTAACGTTGCAGAGTATTCTCGAACATTCCAGAATGTTTTGGAATATTGTGGAAGACTTTCAAATCGAATGTTCTGGACTGTTCTAGAAATTTCTAAAGAGCGAAACTTCCAGCCTTTATGTCTTCAAAAGCATTCCCTTTAGGTAAAAACGGGAACCTTTTTATAGATAGAAGACTATTACACCATATAACTCTCTTGATCGTACCGGGAGTCGTCTCTGAGTTTTAGCGACACGTACATTGTACATTGATAATTAAAAATAGTGGGTACCTTGCCATTAAAATATTTCACGTAAAACGGTTTGAAATTTTTTTTAATTTTTCAGTTATAACCTTAGATTTTGGTCTTCTAGACTAGAGATGTGGAACCTGCGGCCCGTGAGCTCTTGTGGTGTGTGAAAGAACCGCAAAAAATCATTCAAAACGGGAGAATGGTTTTCTTTCACGGTATGTCAGATAATTTTTAAATTAGTTTAAAATAGATAAATAAATTATACAAAATGATGAATTCATAGTTATTTATGTAAAGACAAACCTTTGTCGAAAGCTGTAAACATGCCAACGTCAACAAAACATTCTAAAATCGTCCTTGTGTTCCTTGAGCAATTTTAAAAAAGAAGTTCAATATTAATAGTCTCGTGGACTGGTGGACTCTTACACAGATTTATTCTTATGTTAAAACCAGTCTTGTGTTCAGAAATAAATTTAAAAAAAAACAGTTTGCGGATTCATATGCTGAGTCATTTCGAAGGAAACCATTCTTGTATTCCAAGTGCAGTCACCACCATAACACGGACATGAGCCTAGCATGGTGGTCGAAAAAATCCACAAATGATGTAACCATTCAAAGCAATGAATAAAGAAAAAGAAAAAAAGTTATAAAATTCTAGTTGCGAACTATGTGCTGCAATTTGCGTTTCGAAGGATACCATTCTTGTGTTAACAATCTGAGGAAAAACTTGTGGACTTTTACGCAGACTCACTACTGTGTTAAAACCTGTCTTGTGTTCTTAATGGAGATTTTAGCAGCTATTTTCTGACATGACTCAAAGGATATTATCTAATCTGTCGCGTTACATTGCCTAGAAAATGCCAACGGTCAATAAATTGCAGCATCGTTTAGTAACTGAATCGCTTTAATAGGCACCTCTGATAAGAACAGGCTACCAGTTCTAGTTTTTTATTCATATAACAGTCCGTTACGCCTTCCACAAGTACATCAATATGATTTTTTTTATTTTTATTTTTTTATTTTTTTTTTTTTTTTTTTTTTTTTTATTTTATATATTCAATAATTTTATTATTAAATTAATAAAAACAGTTTATTTATAAACAAGTTCTGCTAACTTGTTTATAAATAAACTGTTTTTATTAATTTAATAATAAAATTATTGAATATATAAAATAAATAAAAAATTAAAATGGAGTTCTACAAATTAAACTTGATAACAATAAATACATCAATATGTATTAATTCCTTGGGAACATACAACTTGATCTTTGTCTATAAAAATGGATTAATCAACCTTCTTAAATTATATATTTTACACTTCCAGTGATACGCTTTAAAAAGTGCTGTAAAATAAATCTTTCCCTGGGTATAATAATAATATTCATACTGTTATCTTGTAAAAATGCATAACAGTTTTTACCATAGAATGATCCTTATTCTTTGGTTTTTAACAGAGTTTGCGACCCCTATCTAATGTTTACAGTAAACTATAAAATAATGTACGTCAGCAGTCCTTACATTCACATTCTTGGGTGTGTTGTTTTTGTGTACTGCGCTGTTTGCATGTCCATAATTAATATCATTAGGTATATCTGTTTGTAAAGCACTGCTCTTGAAGTCGGGAAAACTCTTGACCTGAAATCGTCCCCGCTTCCATAAATAATAATTGATACCCGGTCTTCGTAAAGTAAGTGCATTTGAATAAATTATCAATACAGTATACCTAACACAATCATCCATCTATTGATTCCCGAGGTGACATTTTATTGCTCAAGCTGTTACCAATATTGGAGATTTTTTATTATACGGTGAAAGCCGAATAGTTCTGCCAAACTTTAAAGTATTGCGAATAGTAATAATATAGGGTCCGCCATCTAAAGTTTTTTTTTTCAACTAGTGCTTATTTCGTGAATGGTAACACTTAGCTCATGTCTGATTTGACAGATAATTAGTTTTATCCTTCCGCTGAGCGAATATGGTTGTGTATATTGTGACCATCCAATGCGTTTTCGCTTCGCTGAGTGGGCCTGCGATCGACTTACAGAAGATGCCGATTTTGCCAAAAAAATCATCTTTTCGGATGAAGCTCATTTTGATCTTGGCGGGTATGTAAACAAGCAAAATTGTCGTATTTGGGGCACAGAAAACCCGCACGCATACATTGAAAAGCCGGTACACCCAAAACGAGTCACTGTTTGGTGCGGATTTTGGTCCAGAGGCATAATTGGGCCATTTTTCTTTGAAAATGAGCAAGGAGTGGCCGTTACAGTCAATGGCGATCGTTATCGGGCCATGTTGAACGAATTTTTGTTCACAAAAATTGAAGAGGAGGATATTGGCAACATTTGGTTTCAACAGGACGGCGCTACGTGCCACACAGCCGAAGCTACACTCGATGTTTTGCGCCCTGTTTTTGAAGATCGCATTATCAGCCGCAGAGCTGATGTCGTTTGGCCACCTCGGAGCTGCGATTTGACACCGTTGGACTATTATTTGTGGGGTGCCCTCAAAGATAAATGTTACGCCGACAAGCCAGAGACAATTGACGCTTTAAAGGACAATATTCGTGAAGCCATTGGTGAAATACAGCTGCACACAATCGATAATGTGCTTAAAAATTGGACCGATCGTGTAGGCTACTGCATGGCCAGCCGAGGCAGCCATTTGAATGAAATTATTTTCCATTATTAACCGGAAGGATTGTACTTATAAAAAAAAAAAGAAATTTGAGAAAATATTCAGTAGTTTTTTTTTTATAGCATTTTCAAAAAAAAAAAGTTATTTGGCGGACCCCGTAGATGTTCCATCAGCAAGTATTTATAAAACGGATTTGTATCGCAGTACGGCTTTGCTTGTTGATAGGAAAAAAACTTCCAATGTCTTTAACTAGTCAAGACTATCTTAAACAGTGAAGATCATTGTAACTCCGGTAGCTTTCTAGAAAACGCATCGTGAGCTTTTTACTGTATTTGAAATGAATCCCTAATAATTATTTTATTACGTTGTAGAGTGCCTATTTCTAGTTGCAATTATAATTTGTGTGCGAATAACACTAATTCGTAACACTTTCGCGTACATTATAAATATAATGAATATAAATAAAAACAGCAATCTCAAAATATAATTTGAAGGTGATGGAAAGAAAAGGATGTGGATGGAAATTATGCATTATTTATACCGACGAGAAAACTTAGAACCTTTTGAACGCAAATAAAATTAATGAGTTCCATTCAGTTCGTCCTTTAGAAAGGGAATTATTCATAACCACAATGTGTTTTCACCATAATTTTCTATATGCTATTCATATTCATATTGTTCTAGTACCTACTTCAGATTTCTGCACTAATAATTAATTTAAGTCAGCGACGCGGAAATATCGTGCAATATATAAAGATATTATTATAGTTGGGATGACGTGCCGGGGGGCAGGATATTCTAGTACACAGTATACAGCAATCACAGCATGCGGATTGTACCACAGTTAAAGATATTGGTAGCTTTCTTCTCCCATCTATTTCCAACCCAGAACTTCTTGGAGAAGCCCCAAGGAATGGGGGAATGGCCAGGCTATGCAGGTATTTGACTTTCATTTTTGCGTAGGCACGCCATACACTTTTTAAATAGCCACAACCACAAACCTCCGAATAAAAAAATAAAAATAATAAGTGTAACCGATTTACATAGTGCACAAAATTTCTGTTTAAGGATTAAGGTATTTTTTATTTTACGCTCTCTATTGTTGGCAACTATAAGAGAGACAGCTGTGATGTTGTCCAACTCCTTATCTACAAGTAGATTATCAATTATAATTACATAGTATAACTTATTTATATGACGAAACATACAGTTATTTTACTCATTTTGAAGAGGAGATAACATTATCATAGACTCGACGCAAGCCAATGGGCCAAAATGCTCGAATTCAAATAAACTCGACATACATTTAAAAAGTGGTCAAATTTATCGTTAATAATTATTCTATTTTTGGTTTATTTGCCGTAGTTACTTTTAAAGCTAAGAAATGAGAGATATTTAGTATCATAATCTCTCAAGCCGAGCTTAAAAAAAAAATTCGGTCGTTTTATGCATTACAATCAAATGAAGATATACGTCAATTCTTTAAAATCCCGAAATTAAATTGTAGAAGAATTATTTCTGATCAATTGTTATTGTACAAAATCCTAAATAATACGGTATCTTCCCCGTATCTTTTACAAAAAATAGATATTAGAGTTCCTGGTCGTAATAGTAGAAACGTAACCCTTTTTTATAACAGCCGCTCCAATACCAACTACTTACAATATGAATTCATACATCGAGCCTGCCATTATCATAACACACACCTCAAATATATAGACATCTTCAATATAACTTTCAACAAATTCAAAGCAACACTATTAGATAAATGTAATGCATCACAACAAACCCCTTAACATACATATTTATATTTATTATATTATTAATCAGTTTTCTTTTCCTAATTTGCAATATTATTATTTACATATTCCCTAATTACATACATATAAAAAAAAAATAAAAAAAAAATCATCCTTATACTCCTACAAGATTATAAGCTTACCCTTTATTGTGTTTTTCTATATTCTTAATAATAATTATTATAATATTTGGACGATTTATATAGCGCCGTTTTTGTGAAAAATCACCTCAAGGGCGCTGTCTTATCATGCATATTTAAGTATTTAGCTTCTCCTAACTATTTTTTTCTTAGTTTTTTCTTTATGTTTTATTTTAACTTCTCTTGACTATTTTTTTTTCTTAGTTTTTCTTTATGTTTTTCTTCTCTAGTTACTAAAAAAAAATGATCAGCGAAAACATGTTTTTTGGCTTGCTGTTTTATTTTAACACTCTTTCTTTTTTATGTTTCTTTGTAAAGCTGTTTGTTTTCCAAATTAAGATATCATTATTATTATTATTAAAAAGCAACTGAAACACCGGACCTTAGTGTAAAATTATCTGAGTCGATTTACTTTGTGAAATACCAATAAGTTGTGGTGGTTATTTCACAACTATTATAAATATGTAAAAGAACACGTCTGTATAGTATAATTTACGGAGACTTACCACGAACAGTGATTATATTATTGAAAAACATTGTAATTATGTAAACATGCTGCTAAAATGCAAATTTTATATGGCGTTAACATAACAAGATGACTTATTGACTGGAGTCGCGATCTCTTAGATTGACGTCAGAATATTGACATAAAAGACGACAAAAGAGACTTTGAAAGCAGAGTGTAAGAAAGGAAAATCGATAACAAAAGGGGTCATATAATAAGTAAGTTCTCGTAGATAAGAGCATAATTCAATCAGTACACGATTATAAGTGTTTATAAACATGCAATACTTTTATTGGCAGCGTGTGTATGCGTTTTGAGTCAGCGTATGCGTGAGCTAGCGCGAAGCTAATAACAACAGCAGAATTGTACATGTTGGTAGGCACGTTCCCTCGACGCCGGGCGTCCTTTGTACTCAAGGAAAATAGAAGAAAGACCGCGAAAAGTCGACGCGTTCTGCACGTTCGCCTGCGTCGGCGTCGGCGTCGGCGTCGTGACGACACGTCTGCAAAAAATACCAACGATGGTAAAATAACTACGACGATATCGTTACTTCTTACCTGAATTTGTTGACCAATAAAAAATAGTATTTCAAAGTTATGAGATGAATTTAATATTAAAATGAAAACAAAATTTGAAAGCATCTAAAATAGGTTAAAGCTCTTACTCTCTTGCCTAGGGGTAAGAGCTTTGAAATATATATGTATAGGTGATCTATGGTTTGAATTCCGACAAAATTAAATGATAACAAAAGCTCACTTCTGATCAAAATATGTTTCTAACAATATGTATAAACTATGCGAATTCTCTCTACTGAACTGCTACATTGTATTTACATTCGATAGGACAAAATAACTTGTCTAAGCAGTTGAAAATGATTCATACATGTTAAAACACTGATGATTATTGATGAACGTAATAACAAATATCGCATTACTTATACTTATACTCGAATCCATTTTGAATAGGTCCCGTACATACCCAATGTAAACATTATAAATTAATGTTTTAATATTGGATAACGGAATATTGCGAAGCGTTGCCAAAAACGAAGGGGCAAGTTTATTGAGTGGTTCCATGTAATTTTTTAAGCCATGATATTTTTTTACCAAAATTAAATAACAAAAAAAATTATACCGTCTAAATCCACTCTAGTTCAGGGCAAAACCATATTGCTTCTTGCCACAGCTCTCAGTTTAGGGCAAATATACGTTGCTTCTTGCCACAGCTCTCAGTTCAGGGCAAACACATTGCTTCGCGCAACAGCTCTCAGTTCAGGGCCAATTCAATTCAATTCAATTTTATTATTTCAAAAACATTTCAATGCGTTTTTAAAATACATTTGTACACTTGTACTACATTGAACACAAACTAACTAACTAACTAACCATCACGCCGTTTCGCTGCAGGGGTAGGCAGAGAGGACTGACCGCCAAACAACTCGGTCTTGGCACACACTCTTTACCTCACTCACATTCATACATCGTCTCATACATTCTCTTATATTATTCTGACCTTTGACATGGCCCGACTCAAGTATCTGATTCACTTCATCGTGCCAAGTCTTCCTCGGACGCCCCCGACTTCTTCTACCATTCACATTTGCGTCGTATATTCTTCTTACACTACTTTATTCGTTCATTCGCTCTACATGCCCAAACCATCTGAGGGTCCCTTTCTTAATCTTACTCATTATGCTTACATCAGCCTTACATTCTTTGCGGATATCCACATTTCTCACACGATCATACATTGTTTTACCAAACATACGCCTCAGGGATCTCATTTCAACAGCATTCATTTTACTTTCAACCTTCCTCTGCCAGTTCCATGCTTCACTGCTATACATCATAGTAGGTACCAGGACTCCATTGTGGACTGCTAGCTTCGCTTCTTTTGTCTTTTTTTTTAGCGCCAACGGCATTCAGTACTCCATTAATGGAGTTACCGGCATTCACCCTTCTTTCAATATCTCTATCAGCCTTCCCATCTCTCTTAAACACAAACTATACAAGCATTAATAGAGCTTGCCTTTTAAAGGCAGCTTCACTAATTGATTCTTGCCACAGCTCTCAGTTCAGGGCAAACACACGTTGCTTCGTGCAACAGCTCTCAAGCCTCGCTTAGTCTTCTGTTAATTAATCAATAACGGTCCCTCCAAAACTCTGTTACTTATACATAATATACAAGAATCCATTATTTCATTATTATCGAACGCAATAAAATGTTGTAAAAATATGCGTATAATATTTTTATTTCAAATGAAAATATGTGAAATAAAAAAAATAAAATAAATTTGAGTAGTATCTACCTACCTGTAGGTACATATTACTAGAAGTGCAACTTGCACTAAAACTTGTATGTATTCCGTTGCTTCGTTCTCTACATCTATTGAATAAAACGTAGACTAACTAATAAGTCTCATAAATAAGGTTACCTACGAATACGGAGGAACTTCGCAGAAAAGTGCATTCGTTTGATGCATCCCTAACCGACGCATATTGAAATGCTGAGCTCCTTTCTTGATACGCCAATGCCGGTGGATTCATTCGGTGAAGTGTGGGCGTGCCCTTTGCCATGGCCGTTTATCCATTTTTAGATCATCCACCCTTGAATGTTCTAGACGACATTGTGAATTAATGATTCTAGATATTACCAAATGATAACCTTTGCAGAACGCTATTTTATATTGCCGTATTTTTTTAAATCTAGTAAGTTGGAAATTTTTAAAAATTATAATTCAAGCTTGTTTTATGTGAACACCGCAAAAGAATCCCTAATACTCCCAACGTCCCAACCGTCTGGAGCTAGTGAGACAATGGCAACCCCAGGACGGCAGCACCCATCCCAGCCTGCCAAATTGTGTTTATTTCATTTGTCCAATGAGCTTGTCAAACTATTTCATTCCCGGGCCAAAATTGGGATGAAGAAAAGAAAAATTTGGAAGTTCTTCTTAGTTATTATAGATATTTATTTTTTTACAAAATGGTTTTCGTTTTGGCTGGCAGAAGAATTTGGTTTGACCAAAAAATATCTACAACGTTCCTCTAAGGAAATGCATGTTTTTATTAACCAAAGTTTCAATGAGGGTTGCTCCCCAACAGTCTGCCTCCCGGCACACTTATATGCAATGTGCAGTCGGTTTAGGGAAAATATGTAAACCTACTTACACAAATTATAACTAAGTGTCCCCTAAGGGGTGTGCAGAGAAGATGTACCGCCGAATTACAAAAGTATAAAACATGTTTCATTCAAGTACATACATCAAGGAAAACACCATTTTTCGACACTGTAAATAAATTCGTTTGGTATCCATACAAATTATTTATTATTACTGGTATTTTTGAAGCCGATTTTTACGTGCGTTCGAAATTGGTAAATAATGCTCAAAAATTATAATTTTATAATAAATATAATTTCGGGGGGGGGGGGGGCACTGTCGGGGGATTGACTGTCTGGTCACTAAACCAATAGTTTCGAAAGGACATTGCCCTTTGAAAAATTGGGTCGACTTAGTAATTAAGGTAGCAATAGCTCTGTAAATTTACTAAAATCAAGATTTCTTCTTCTTCATACACACAGATTTTTTTGCATTTTTTGTTTTATATTGATATTCAAAAATATCACACCTTTATACATTTTTTATTATAATTATTCGCAAATATTTCTAGGTGCGCGGTATGAGTTATTCGGTTGGAGTGTTAATGTTGATAGTTGCGTTTTTCGACATGCAAACAAATTAATTTCGCACTTGAAGTTACAATATTGATTCAGCGAAGTGCGATCAACGACCGATAATAAACTAAGTAAATTATCTGTTGCGAAGCCCATAGCTGAGAATCCTTACGAGTTGTGTAACTTCGGATTGGCAAGATGCACGTGCTTGCTATACGGTTTTATTATAAAATATATTAGATATTGTACAGGGCGGGTCAGAAAGAAGTGCCCTTTTTTTTTAAATCACCTTATCGTGCGAGCCTTCGAAAAGTTCGGTCGTCGGTTGTTGAAAATTCAATCGCGATGGAGCGTTTCACGCAGCGTGCGATTTGTGTAAATAACTTTGAGAACAAAAACCTAACTCCCCCCAACTTCTTTCTTCGAGGATACATCAAGAGGGAATAACCAGACAGTTGCAAGGTTACGATCGCAAGATCATCGTTCGACGAAATTTAAAAATTCTCGGCAGCTGGTTAACGGCTCTTAAAATAGAAACCTGGGAAAATTTCTAAAAACAATATCGTCCAGATGTGAAAAAACACTTTTCAAATCTGAACCTCAAAATTGTAAAAAGTCGCTTGCACACTACGCTTGGAATAACTGCTATTTCTTTCCGAATATTGGACTTCAAGTGGGCAATTATTGTTGCTGAATAGAAGTAAACTCGACCTTTAATGTAAATAAATATTGGTTTCGATACCATAATCGTTTTTTTTTAATTTTCAAAATCCACCCAACTCTATGACCCACCCTGTATTGAATCAAATTTAATCGATTTTCTATGTATATCTAACCTTATTGCAGGACAAAGGAATGGCGGGTTTCATAAACTTGGTGATTGATTGACGTGGAAGAAAACTCCGAGTCCCATAGCCACATGGAAATGGTGGAAAATTCAGGTGGCCAGCAGGAGTGGAAAGTTTCCTAGAGGCGGTCAGTATTCTCCAAAAAATGAATAACTGACTAACCATCACGCCATTTACCCGCAGGGGTAGGCAGAAAGGACGGAACGCCAAACAACTCGGTCTTGGCACACACTTCTTGCCTCGTTCACATTAATACATCGTCTCATACATGCTCTTCTATTATTTTCTGACTCTTGACATGGCCCGATTCAAGTATCTGATTCATTTGGTCGTGCCATGTCTTCCTCGGGTGTAGGGGAGACATGGCACGAGAATACTGACCGCATCTAGGAAACACTTCCACTCCTGCTGAATGTATACTTATTATATGGTATATTATATCATAGCGTCGATTATGTACAAAATATTATACTAGATAATACTTCTGTACTCTATTACTTGGTAAGATTATTAAATTGGGCTTTACAAATGGAGATCATCTACGCCCTACGGTCTCAAACATTTATTTATACGAACTACATACATGAATATTTTTATTCCATAAACGTATAGCTTATTTTTATTCCCACATGAAAAAATCGGGATTAAAGCACAAAAGTCCCAACTTACCGGAGTCAGTGGGACTATGGATTCTCAATTGGGGTACATACGGTGTGTTGTGGGGCTGAATGTAAGAAGGTAACTACCTGGTTGTTGAAACCTGATCACCAAACTAGTTTATATACTGAATTACTGTATTTCACGAACTCTGCATTCAATCAATGCAGTCCAATCTAATATTCCAACTCCAAAAGATTTATTAAAGTCACTCGATCCCGAAAAAAAAATACTGTTTAATATGTATATATAAGTGTTTTGGGTTTTCAAGGCCAATTATCTACGCGATTTATTTCCCTGCTCAAGTATTATTGCGTTTTCTGACCTACATACATAATCGTATCACTTACCATATTACGAATTCTAGGACGGATGAATATGAAGTGGAAAACATTCCGTGCTTTACTTTAAATATTAAATCAACACGTGAGGGTTACTGCACTCTTACGCAAACTTATCGATTGGTAATCATAACAATTTTTGTAAAATTTTTGTTTAAAAAAATGTATTATATATCCAAAAAACGGGTCTTCTTTGCTTCTCCTACGTTCCACTTTGTCAGTGAACTTGAGTTTTTCCAAGTTTAAGTTCTCAAGTTTGCGAGCAAAGTATCTTAGGAATCGTAGCAGACAGATAAAAGCAGACAGTTTATAGTTTATAGTCTGCTGTTTTTGATGCCTAGCTCTTCGGAGTGGATAATTTTGTGTGCCTCGCTATTCAACAAATCGAGTTGATCAAATTTGAGTTGGTGTGTTTGATTTTCAAACAGTTTTATCATTGGATTATTGGTAAGAAAGGCAGGTTAATGAAATGAAATTTAAAAAAAAACTTTATACTCCTTTATACTTTATAACTTTAAACTGCAGAAAAAGAAAACTGCGAGTTTAGGGAGGTTATACTAATAGTGATGGTGGTAGCAAACGTAAAATCAAAGCCAAGCATCAGCAAAGTACAAAGCCGTATCTTCTCCAAGTATAAACTTTCTAATTCTAAATTAAAGCCCAGAAACTAATTATAAAAATTATTCTAAAACTACCGATCACAAGCAGTTCGGATGAAATCTTTAGGAGAATCGGTGTTTTGGACATTTAGGACGTTTATTTTGGACATTTTGGACGTTTAGGCAACTTTATGCAAAAAATATACTAACTTACCTATTCAAACATAGAACTGTTTTTGACAATACCCAAACTGTTCGTGATACGAGAACCAAAGGGCAAAATCTCTTACTTATCCCTTTCGCCAAAACAACGTTTGGTCAAAGAAACTTCTGATACTTTGCAACTAAACTTTATAATACACTTCCACTGACCATTAGACAGCACACTAATTACGTAAAATACAAATCAAATACCAAGTCTTGGATCACTAGCAAAGACAGATCATATATTAACAATATTTTTATAACCTCCTAGTGCATGCTTTCCCTTTGGTACAATGCTGATTGTCCTTGTACCTTTAAATGTATATAACATTTTTGTTGTTATCCTTATTCTTCTTTTTATATTAAACTACTTATGTTAAAATGCGCCTGCTCTCAACGCAGGAATTCCTAGTGAGACAGGCGCAGTACAATCACCTATGTAACTTGATAAATAAAGATTATAATTAAAAAAATAAAAATTGTGTTTATCGGAAGTGACCTGCCAGGTAAGTATGTTTCTGTTTCCATTTTTAAATAGTAGAATTAGATAGAACCTAAGAATTCTTAATATATTGTACAGCGCCCTTGGGGTGATTTTTCAGAAAAACAGCGCTTTACAAATTATCCAATTTTTATTAAGAAAGGTTAATTATGATAAATAAGTGTTTTGTCCAAACATTATATTATTATATAATATTTTGGGTCAGTCTTTTTGAACCGGTTGAAGTCAGAATAATTGTACGTACCGCAGATAAGTCTGGTCAGACATAACACAGATTAGGGAATTATATTTCAGTAAAGCAAATAAACTGTTATCAGATAACGTTTCAGTTATCACAATAAAACTGCGCGTGTAGTTTACCACGGGTTTGGTTTTCAGTATAGGTGAAATATAATTATGTCAAGGATAAATATAAGAACATAATATCGCAACAGGAAAACAGTGCCATTACATGCAATTCAAACATCTTGAAAAATGTCAAAGAAAATATTTTCAGTATCGCTCTGGTTAGAGGTTAGAGAATACTATTCAGGCCCGGTTTCCCGCATTCTACCGATTTATTATATTTTCCACCCGAATTTCCTTCGATTTCTTACATATCCTCCCTAAACATTTAAAGTTTTAAAGCTCTTAAAAAAATATATGTTATTTTTTAAGATAATATCTATACATTACCCACGCCGAAACATAAATTATATGAAATTACCTTGATAGAAAAAAATCGCAAATTATGTTCAGAATATTATTATTTTCACTTCTGTTTCAGTTATTTTACAAGTTAAATGCTGTTTTAGACAGTCCCCAAGAGATGTTTGCAAAATTTTAAACGGGTCGTGTTTTTAACCCCCGACGCAAGGAGCGGTGTTATAAGTTTGACTTTCTGTGCGTCTGTTTATCTGTGGCATCGTAGCTCCTAAACGAATGGACCGAATATGATGCGTTTTTTTGTTTGTTTGAAAACTGACAGGATCGAGATGGTTCTTAGCTACAATTCATGAAAATCTGTTCAGGCGTTTCATCAAGGTCATCGTTTCAAGGTTTCAGCGTACTCCCTCCAACATTCGTATTTACATGCATATATCTTCTTCTTCTTGTTTTTTAGCGGGTAATACCGGACCTTCAAAACCGAAACTTTTCTTGAAATGGCTTGTTTTATTACCAGGTCGGGATAGCCAGGAAGCCAGGCATTTATCAGCGTTCTTCTTGCCCTCTCCCTTACTTCTTTTTTTAACTTTCCCCAAATCTATGATGATCCCACAGCAACTGGTGTCGAACAGTTGAGATTCTTGTATGATAATCACATTTTTTAAAGCACCAAAGGTACGAGGTATTGATAAGTATCTCCCTACTAATATAAACAAACTAACTTTCTATTATGTAAATAGAATTAATATTAATTGTACCATGAAATACAAACTTTTTGTGTTATTATTAATATTTTGCTGTCTGCTATTATTGAACTGCTTTAAATAACTAGCGAATTGATTGTACTTAGGTACCCAAAACAAAGACTAATTGTGTTCAACCGTAAATAGGTATTATGCATTCCCGTTACAGGATGATTTATTTCGCGGTAATCCAGTTTCTACTTTCTTATAACAT
The DNA here is from genome assembly GCA_917563855.2 of Limnephilus lunatus. Classification (NCBI taxonomy): domain Eukaryota; kingdom Metazoa; phylum Arthropoda; class Insecta; order Trichoptera; family Limnephilidae; genus Limnephilus; species Limnephilus lunatus. The sequence continues at coordinate 61,236,437 of OU830597.1, read as the reverse complement.
AATGTGGTGGGTATCCTGCATAAAGTCAAATAATATAGACTTACTTAATATTGCTCAAAAACTGAATCTTAAAGTTTAAAAAAATTGACATAATTTATTTATTTATTCTTAGTATATTTACATTACAAAGGTATAGTATATTGTTCTCCACACTAGGAGTTCACCTGTATTGTAGAGGACATTTTTCAGTTATAAATTATAAATGTAAGTAGTAAATAACAGTAAATTTTTCTATAAATTATATCAAATTATCATATTATTATTAATATTAATGCTATCAAATTATTATATTCAGTAAATTATAAAATGTAAGAAGTAAATGACATTTTTCAGTTGTGAATTATAAAATGTAAGTAGTAAAATAAAACAAACAGTGGTCTTAGTTAATATAAAGAAGAAACAATAAAAATCAAAATATACAGAAACAATAAAAAAAAATATAAATATAAAATCGACTTCTATACGACAAAATTATAAATTAAAAGTTAAAAGGATTGTTGCCAGTTCCATAAGTTTTTTTTGTATTCTATAATATTAGTTGTTTTATATTGTGTTGGAAGTGAATTGTATAGTTTAATAGCTGTAGTGTTTTTGTCCAAAGGATGTATGTATAATATACGTAGATTTTGGGCACGTTCCTAGTTTATGTAAACTGTAACTAAAATAAAAATAAAATAATCTACCAGATTGCGGTGTTAAGCTACAATACTAGTATCATTACTAGATGGTCTGTACGAACAGAGTTTTTCGCTCTGTAAAAAGTTAGGCCTTATCAAAAAAATATCACTGTAAAAATTACACAAATTTTTGCTTTCTTATCTCTAAAGTCTAAAGGACACACTGACTTATCTTATCGTCTTTAGTTGCCATGCGGTCTGGTCTGGTGGTTAAGGCGGTACACCAGACTAGACCATAACTGTGTCATTTTTAAATTGAATTTTGGACGTATTGACTCTTAAAAAAAAAACATAAATTGATTTCGAAGGTTTGTTATTTTATCTAGTAAAGTTACTTTACAAAATTTTAAATATTTTTTTTTTCTTTCATAATAAAGTAATATCGTTGGTCGTTGCGCAGATTTGTTGAATTTTCAAACGAAATATATAATACATATAATTTCATATATTATTTTAAACAGCAGATATTATAAATCAATAATTTATACAGGAAACCTACTATTCGGAATTTTAATTTTAGTTTTAAAAAAAATAACAATTTGACGAAAATTCTTTTGTTTGTCTATGTACCTACGAACTTAACAAACTAATATATTTCAAAAATTTTTACACAGTTATTTTACTAGACATTATTGGAAAAATTAAAATATTAATGCTAATTTTATAAATTACTTTGTAAATGTTCCAAAATAATAAACAAATAAATGTACCTACATCACAAAGAGAACCCAAAAATCTTTTTTTTTTCAATCTGTGCATTTTGGCTTTTTTCAATTTTTTTCGGCAGTGTACTCGCATTATAAAATACATTTTAAATAGCTGATATAGACAAAATCAACTCCGAATGTGATATTCATTGACCGCTTATATATTACTAGCAGACCCGGCCACACGTTGCTGTGGCTAACGAAACACAACGCCAGTACCCAATATTTATAAAATCCACACCACCCGCTTGCCAGCTACCCGCTGCCTGAATCGAATATTTGAATTTCTCGGCTTTTCTCTACTATAATATGCAAGTTTTATACATATAAACCTTCATCTTGAATCACTCTATCTATTGGTGAAAACCGAATGAAAGTCAGTTGCGTAGTTTAAAAGATCTAAGCGCACAAACATTTTGAGCGACTTAATTTTATGCTATGTAATGATTATTATTATTGATATATTCCCGCTTGTAGGTACTACGAATTTCCGGACATCGTGTTATGTTAAAACCTATGCCAAATATCATGAAAACGTTTGCGATTTATGGTCAAAATAAAATAAATAAATAGATAGAAAACCCACATGTGTACTTATGCAGATTGTGGTACAAGTAAGCAGAACATGCGGCTTATAGCGGAACGAATACAAAAGAACTATCTCGATTTTTGCAAGAAGTGTTTAAGTACTTATTTTTTATTTAACTTTAACTAATTAGGGTGCAACTCAATCTATCTACCTACCTACCTCGGTGTTGATATTTTCACCGACTTTGCTTCGTTGTAAAAATATTATTATCATATAGATAGATACCTATACATTTTTCCTTACCCCGACATTGAGTCCTTTATTCTGTCAATAGTGTGATAATAAAATAAATGATAAAACCTATTTTGTATAAAATTTACAATAGATTCCTAGGCTCTAACATTTTTAACATTATGTAATTGAAAATAAAACCTAGATTAGATTATAACAATACAGCTGCCTAATTTGCCTAGATTATGGGGGCATACGTGATATCAAAAGGGGGGGGGGGTGGTCCAGCAAAATCACATGTTATGCGTTACTTGAAAAGAATATACGTAGTATAGTCTAAATAAAATACCTTGGATATTAATAATGAACTCTCTGAAATGTATGAAATTATTTGTTAACCGAACAAAACTAAAGAAAAGTTCTATATTTTTGATGCGATAAGAAAGACGAAAAATCCCACAGTGCATGTGCACTGCCTAGTCATATCGCAACATTGAAAATCAACATCGAGTCTAAATCGCGCTTACCTTTACATTAACATTAATAAACCCATTATTGTTATCAACAGGCGTTTGTAAAAACATTAACATTTAGTCTCGATTGAAGAAGTTTAACGATGTTGCCGCAGAATTGAGTAGAACTGGACGGTATCCAAGATATTTTAATTATTAAGACGGACTCCCGGATAATATTTACTCTAGAAGCCAATAACCTCCGTCCAAATGGTCTAGCATGCGTTTTCTCGCGTAGGAAAATCTGGATCGTGATAGGTGCGGACCCAAATAAAGCAGATTTACGTTATGTAAGTACTTACTCAAAACACTATTAATAATAGATCGGTACGATTATATTAGATGGTATGTACGTATTGTATACTACTTGTACTGGGTTGGCAACAAGCTCTGTTTTATTTCTGATCTCAAACGATGTGATGAAAATTATTATGTAAAGATATTATTTCAGGTGGTACATATCAAGATGAAGCTCTGCTGGCAATATGATGGATCAAGTTCGATACTTGGCGGGTACCGACTTAGAAACTCTCTTATCAGAACAAGTTTTTTTTTAAATGTCTTTCCTAACTTATAAATGCGAAAGTGTGTTTGTTTGTTTCTCATTCTTTCACGTCGCAACGGAGCGACGGATTGGCGTTATTTTTTGCATAGAGATAGTTGAAGGACTGGGAAGTGACATAAGCTACTTTTCATTTCGGAAAAACATTTTATTCCTGTGGAAAAATTCTATGAACCGTGATTTCTGCCTAAAATCACGCGAGTCAAATGATTTCAAAATTATTCTAAAGTTAACCGGAGGAAACAGAACAGTGTCAAAGTAGAACACTTTTGAAAAGCTGTATAAAGTCATGAAAAGTGAAAAACTGGGTTAACTAGGTTAGGTTAGGATATATTAGTTTTTTATCACTTTTCATGACTTTTCAAAAGTGTTCTGTTTTTTAATGGAACCCATGAAACCTATTTTATCCATATAAATCTTGTCTGTATAGTTGGGTGCGTCTCTATATAAACAGTTCCTCTTTCGATCGCCTGCGTTGATAATGTTGGGTTTATGCACAAACATTAATATTTTAAATTTAATGCAATAAAATACCTGATTGTTGTTGAAAACAAATACTTAGGTACCTAACGTTTATTTTCTGTTCTAAGGCGTAGTACCAACTACCAACTTAGTACCAACTGGCGTGCGTATCAAATTCAATTCGTTTTTACTAGTTTGGCTTTGTTTACGTAAAACTCAGAATGGTTGGTTACGCTAGTTCAAAACTTTGTTAATAATACACAATAATAATTAAAAAATCTTACATGCAACATGTTACTTTTTTACCATGTTTTCAACATCAACAACTAGAGTTGTTGTTTTTAACAACAACAATTTCCACTTGATACAATTTAAAAAATATGAATAAAAATCATCTAAAAAAAGCCTTATTACTACCCAAAAATGAATGTTTTCCAAGATTTACCGGTTCCCCCACAAAAAATTATGACAAAATTGCACTACTTCAATTACATAAATATTTCTTTAGTAAAAATAATATCCCACAATAAAATATTAGCAAAAAAATTATTTCTGTTAGAGGACTAACCGTACAACTAATACTAACTACAATAGCACATCATCACTATATGTATATTTAAGAGTATAAAATTATTAAATAAATTACCACTAGATCTCCATAATTTTCATGGTTCGTGACCTCCTAAATGCGAAAAGCCTTACAATTAGTCCATAGATAATATAAGCATGGTCTAACGATTAATCCATAGATAAACATGACAAGGAAGCTTGCTAACGCTGGCACAAAGCGGCGGAGCCAAAAAAAGGTATCCTCCAAGCTGGGCAGTCAAAAAATTTCTTAAATAATGTATAATTCTTTACTAAATAAATAAATAAAAATAAAATAATATAAACATCGTCTAACAATAATTAGTCCACAGATAATATAAATAGGGTCTAACGATTAATTCATAGATAATATAAGCATGGTCTATCGATCAATCCATAGATAATATAAACATGGTCAAACAATTAGTCCATAGATAATATTAACATGGTATAACGATTGATCCATAGATAATATAAACATGGTTTAACGATTTATCCATAGATAAACATGGTTTATTTATGAACATGACAAGGAAGCGTGCTGACGCTCGCACAAAGCTGCGGAGACGGGGGCAGCTGCGATTTGCAATGGGTGTTCGATAATGTGAGGAAGTGTTTCTAGGTGCATGGTTTCTACTTTTACTTTTGAGTATGTACTTTTGAGAGAGATACGATTTGAAATCCCGTATTCAGTAAAATGTTGTTCTCGAAATTCAGTACGGGACTACAGGTTCACAACGTCTCTACATACAATTATTATTTCTATCAATAAATAATATGAATACATTAATAAAATTAAAGGAATATATTAAAATTCACATACAATCCATTAATAAAATTAAAGGATTATATGTAACTTTAATTTCCTATTCACACTAAACTGGGTACCTACTGTGAAATGTTAAAAAAGTATTATCGGAGTTGTGGAAGAATTTCTTTACCCTCATCTTTTTTTAATTAAATATTTATAAGTTAAGTATTTATATTTTCATGTAATTATTCAATTCAAAATTAAGTTCTATAAATTAAACTTGATAAAAGTAAAAAACTAACTCTTTTTTTAAATTTTTATTTGCGTGATGTTTTTTTTTCGAAAACATATTTTTCTGTTAGGTACTCAAAGGGAAATTATAAAACCATTGTTTTTAATTAAGCTTTGCAGATTATTTACTTTTCAGATTGTTTTCTTATTTAAATTCTCAATAAAGAATTTATTTCATGTTTTTGAAGTGAAATTTCTTTAACCACGTTGTGATTTGGAATTCAGATGAAACGGAAATGACGCATTACAGCACCTGAAAAGCATCGAACTGTGCTCATTGGCCGCTTTGATTATGATGTCACTTTTCAAGGCTCTTATTGGTCGATATATGAAACGGAAATGACGCTAGGTCTGCGCTCATTGGCCGCTTTGATTATGACCTCACTTTTCAAGGCTTGAGATTGTTTTAGTAAAGTTTTGCTTTTACCGCGTGTAAACTGCACTCGATTTTTTTTCTATCCTCCAAAACACGGTAAAGACTGAAACATATTTTTTTAAACTTTTGGTTCATGGCATCACTGATGGTAGGATATTAATAAAATGTTATACTTCATACTGTCATGCATTTCAGACATATTTAGCGATAGACCCTAGCACCCAGAGCTATACCTACAGAATGTATTAAATCCCTTATTTTAACATGACTTTACTAGACTCTTGTTTTTCTCTTTGTTGTTGTTGTCTTTTTTGTTTTGTCATGACTTTACTAGACTTACACTTTATTTTATCTTTATTTTCTTTTTGTTGTTGTTGATGTTTTACACACTATTGTTTTATGTTTACATATTGTTGTATACTGTTATTTGACGGTCTGGATTTATTCTTTTTTATTTTTTTGTAATTTTTTGTTTATTCAATAATGTCTTCTGTGTTCATTAATAAACTAAAGCAAAACTTGTTCATGGTTAATGACCCTTGCTTCCTTGTTTCTATTATAAAAAATACACAACAATAATGACAAAAAATCTTGAACGCAACACGTTTTACTACTCAAGGTTCGTGAACCTCTGAATACGACAAAAGTCTAATGGCTAAGTCCAGTGCGTTCTACTTACGATAATAATTATTATAACTCCCACACTATATGAAACCTGGCCTATAGCACTGGTTATTAATCGCTTATGATTATGATAATTGGTTGTGATAAGTTGTCGGTTTTTTCAACGTAAATTTTATGGTTTGTTGTAATCTTGTCTATGCTTCTCGTAAACCTTTCTGTCGAACCGCACCTCCAGTATAACCAGTTTCAGTCGGTTGCATTTCGTTGGCGTAAACAAAACATAACACCGTACAGTAATTTAAAATTCTTGTCAAACAGGATAATTTAACTAGTTAACCGACATTATCTTCGCGACAGATCTGTTCCTAAGCGCTTTGGAAAAAGAGGTCTAGTTCTAATCATAACTAACCAAAGCAGAAAATCTGCCATCACGAAATTTGCACAGCTTTTTTGTATGAAGTTTTTAGGTTAAAGCAACTATTTTCGGCTCGATACTTCACTACCATCACACGGGGCATGAAAATATAAATTTACCCAAAATGTCTGTAAACAAGATGAAACGGCGCATACGTTTACGTTTGCGCATACGTTTGCGAACCGAGACGCGAACTGAACCACGAATTATGGGAAAGGAACGAAGCAGCCTTAATCGGTGCGAAACGCTGCTTGCGGTTGCTTCGTTCCTCTCGCATAATTCGTGATTCGTTTCGAGGTAACACCTAACAGTTTATACGCTGAATTATCGTAGAGAGATATGTTGTATGTGACGTCATCGTCCTAATTTACATATAAGTATATTTTTTTTTATTAACCAAGATAATATAAAGTAAACAAATACTTATTTTTGTATAAGCCATCTCACTAGGCTGAGCTTGTTCCGTCTCTTTATATAACATATCTTCTGTCTTTTTCTTTTTCATACAAGACGTGTGAAAAAGAACTGGCACTACTTTATTGTATGTTACATATTTTAATTGAGTGTATTGAATAAGAGTGGTAGATACCTAATCTCGTATCATCCTGGTCAAGGGCCACCATTCAGAATCAAAACTTTGTTTCAACTGGCTTAAGCCGGGTTTGATAACAGGATCGGAATAGCCGAGTACTTCCCAATCTTATTCTTGTCCATCTCTCTCCATTCCCCACTCCCTTCAGTTTCATGACATACCCAATTGGGGATGTCGTAGATACTCTCATTATTTGCTCCGGGCACTTGGCGGTTTACACATGATTATTTTTTACTAGAAAATAAAATGATTTAATTTTCATTTTAAAAGTTTTGCATTTTCATTCTTGTGGTTGCCGTTATTTGTTTTCGATTTGGAATCAATTATTTCCATCTTTATTTGTTGTACTTTTTATCTAAATCTAGTCGTTTTATTTTTATAATTTTTTTCTCATATACCTAGAGTTTTAATAGAATATAGCACTGAGATATAAAAAGGGCGCTAAATAAGTAAATCAATGAAAAAAGCTGTTTTATTTGCATAAAAATGTTCTACACAAAAAAAAACCATTGTTGTTGGGTGTATAAAATCTGCACGAAAAGATTATTTTTTAAATGTTCTGAAGAATGTAACGTAAATCCGAGAATACATTCGTTTACAAAAAATATGTATATATTTTTAGAATGGTCGGGGAATTAACCTAATTCTTGTTTTGTGAAGCATGGAACAGGCGTGCGCTTCAAAACACATTTTTCTAGAAAGCTAAAAATGTCATATTTAACTGGTTCCATAGCTCAGTTGGTAGAGCACTTGCCATGTAAGCAAAGGGCCCTGGGTTCAAGTCCTAGTGGAATCAATATCTTTTTAGTTCAATAGATTTTTCTGTCTCTAGATTTTCGATTGAGTTTCGCTAATATTGTCTTAACTAACTAACTAACCGTCACGCCGTTTCCCCGCAGGGGTAGGCAGAGAGGACGGACCGCCACACGACTCGATTTTGACACACACTCTTTGCCTCGTTCACATTCATACATCGTCTCATTGTCTTCATTTAATTAAATATCAAATTTAACTCATTCTTCTTTTGGGATCCCTTTCTTTTTTAGAGACAGATTTTCAGGTCGTCAATCCATCTCATCACTTCTCTTTCTCAACCAAGGAAGCCATCCGATGATATTGCAAACTCAACGGGCTGATTTTGTAAGTCCGTATGTTAGAACGCCGCGACGACTGACGACGTCAACGAGCCAACGAGCCAACGAGCCAACGAGCCAACGAGCCAACGAGCCAACGAGCCAACGAGACAACGAGCCAACGAGCCAACGAGCCAACGAGCCAATGAGCCAACGCGCTAAACGACGAATCGTCCTACGCTTATGTACGAATCTTGGTAAAAAGCACCTTGAATTTTGAATTTAATATTACTATCTACATAGTTATTTATTTTTATTCTTAACTTTATGAGTAAAATCTCAAATTATAATATTTAATTAAATGAAGACAATTTAGCGAAACTCAATCGAAAATCTGGAGACCGAAAAATCGAGTACCAGAGGTGCCAATATTTTTTTCTGATTTTCGTGTCTCCAGATTTTTGATTGAGTTTCGCTAATATTGGCTTTTTTAATTAAATATTACTACATAGTTTTCAAGTTCATCCTGCAGAATAGTTAGAAAAATCTTTTTTTAATTTTATTTAACTAGCATCCTTCATTACCATTTATAGGATAACCAACACCCCTGCCATAGGTCATCTCAAGTGGTTCGCTAGGTTTGGTAGCTTAACAGGAGTGGCCGGGTTCATGTCTATGTCTTGGCGGCGGATGCTCTTGCCGCCTACTGCGTGGTGGGCCGGATTGGAAGAGACCGGCTAAGGGAGACCTTTTGACCTCTCCAGCTGGACTCTCTCGACACATCATCTTGCATCCCTGTAAGAGGGATGGATTCATACGTTCGTCACTCCTGAATATATTGACCCCAGATTCCTTCCAAACCCTCATACCTTTTTCTTTCCCAGAACTTCCTCTCCTATCTTTCCCTAAGAAGATCCTCCTCGAAACATCCCCTAAGATGACATAGGCCCAAAGGAAATTTAAAAAAAAAACACCTTTGTACACAACTAATTGTATTAATAGATTTCTTCACCTACAAAATCTGTCGCAATTCAAATAACACTATATCTTGTCGACATTTATGTATTATCCATTTATCTACACATATAAATCACAAACGTTAAAAGCCCAGTTGTTTAACGTCCATTTATTAGAATTCATCGTATTGTATTTCGTATTACGTCGTTTGTTATAAACAGAGATATTTTTTAATTCTTTCTTCGTGTAATAATTTCGTCGCAATTTAAATTATATGAATTCTGAAAACGGCCGTTGTTCCCAACTTTTTGATTGATCAATTTGAGTTTCCAATCAGCTAAGTGATTTTTTAAGTAACATTCGATTCGCCTGCTGATCGGAGTGTTGCGTTAGGAAGAGCTTATTTGAGGAGTGCATTTGAGGAACGTTGAGCCAAAATATCGCTCAACAGTTGATCAGTAGGATTCGGAACAACGGCCGTTAGTGTTGATGAGTAGGTAGTAGATATTGAAGCTACTCTAAAACTATGTTACGAAGTAGGCAGGTATTGTTAGAGATGCTGGCACCCAATATTCTACCACAAAAATATACACTATTTTACGATAATTACTATCATTGTTTTTGGTAATCCTCTTCACGTCGTAGGTACTAATAGAGACTAATCATTTATGCCTGTTCTACACTGTTACTTTCCCAGAGTGAGGAAATCTTAAAGCTACAATTTTCACTCTCATATCTCGCAGTTGTGCTTGAATTTATTAAGGGTTGTGGTGGCTGCGCTCTCTCTCGAGCCAAGCTGATATCTTTCACTCAAAAACGTTTTTAATGGATGTGCCAACACAAAATTTTTTTTTTTTCAAAAATCAGTATTTGAGCCCGCGACTTTTAATTCCAGAGCCATGGTGCTAACCTGTCTGCCGAGGGTCGCCGAAACAGTTTGACAAGCTCCTCGCAGATCAGCAGAAGTGCACTTTTCCCATTTTTCAAATATCAATTCGTTATTCACACATACCATTTTCGGTTTTGTGTGATGACCAATTAAATTTAGTTTTAATTAAATTTTTAAAATTGAAATTAATTTTCAAAATTGAAATTGAATTGTGGGAACACTTGGTCGAAGGTTCCAATCACAAAATTATTTTATAATTAATTAGTAATTCTATGTTTGAAATGTTAATTATTTTTTTTACAGATTTAGAGATGTATTTAGCAACAAAAAATATATAATTATGTACCTTTATTATAAATAAAATTGACAATACCTATTTGTTTTTGAAAACCAAGGATCCTGAGGAAATGTTATGTGTTACATACTTTCAGTTTCACAAATTCTTCGTTTCTAACATCCCGTGATTGTTATTTCACAATGTTTACCACCGCTATAAGAATTCCTTGTGTATTTAATCACCTTTACACAATGGCTATAGTATTAGATGATCACCTGACGAAAACGTAAAAACTATTGCATCATTTTTTTTAGTACAATAACACATCGCCAAATCAAGAACTGCTCTCCGCTCTAACTTTTAAAGATAACTAGATGGATTTACATTAAATTGACAACTTAAATTTAAATTTAAATAACAATAATATATATCATAATCTGGGAAGCAAATGAGGAAAATTATGGTGTGTACTGTATAAAGGGTGTCAAGGGACGTGCTTGACTTACGTCAGCAAGTGATTCCGGACATTTTTTGGTATAAAATATGTTCACTATTTTGATCTCCGGTGACTTTTTAGAAGTCTTATTTTCAAATCAAACAAAAAAAATCATGTGTCGTCACATGTCACTCTGCCGAGTAACCGATTAACCCAACACCCGCACCTAACTGTCCAATACCTAAAAGTATTAAAAAAAGTTTGATAAAACATCAAAAATGTCACCAGAGATCAAAATTTTATTAAATTTTTTACATCAAATAATGTCAGGAATCACCGGTCAAAGTAATTCAAAAACCTACGTCACTAAACACTCTTTGTAATATTTTAATATTTATTTACGCCCTTGGGTATTTTACATATAACGAGTGTTAGTGCAATAAAAATTAACATAATAATAATAAATAATAAAAAAATTGCTTACCCAGCTATATGTATGAACAATGAACGGGTAACGGAATTCAATTTATCCATTTTGACATCATATAAAACAATAGAACATTAAAAAAAAACAAGATGGGAACGAAATTAATTAACATAAAAGGTACTCGTAAATACAATAAATTCAAAGAAAGGAGAAGAGAGACAGACAAAAGAATAAATAGTAAAATTCAACATAAAAAGTGTGTTACAAATTATGGAGGATGGTGACATTTATAAGATTTTTCAACAATTTTTTTTTAAATCAGAAGGTATTGGAATGCTAGGGTCGGGGTGAGGGGTTGGGCGGTTACCCGTATAATGACCAGTGACGACTGACGACACGTGGAATAATTTTTTTGGTATTTGAATTTAAAAAAAAAAATTTAAACAAGACAATAAAAAAAGTCGACGGAGGCCACAATTCCTTTTACATTTTTACTCCAAATAATGTCAATAATCACTAGTACGTCCCTTAACACCCTGTACATTATAATAATATTTTCGAAACTGTTTCTGATTTAAATTTTACTATGAACTAAATGAAAATAACAATCTTTGTAGCCTTTGGAAAATATGAATTCCCTACTCTACGCGAGTTGGGATGAGAATATAAATGACATTAGTCCATAGACATTTCATATGTCTATGCATTAGTCATTCTTTAGAACACCGCATAAGTCAGTGTTTGTTTTTTAATAAAAAAAATACAAAAAGGCCTACTTATGTGAATGCCGAGAGTCCCAACTGTTCCCACCTGTCCGGAGTCAGTGGGATTATGACATCTGCAATTGAAGTATTTTGTGAGGTTAAAAGGAGTGGGGAATGGAGACGAGGGAGAGAAAGGTCGAGAACTATTTAGCTATTCAGCTTTGATCACCAAAGACGACTAAAGCTATTTCCTGCAAAGTTTTTCATATGAATGGTGGTCTTCCAACATGGTGATTTTCTAGTATCGAGTGTCTACAACTCTGGGTTTGAATTTTAATATTTTCAACTCATGGTAGATCAAATTTGTACCATGTAATAAAGACGCAATCAAATATCGGTCAAATGCAATTGCCGAATTTTTTACTTGGTCAAAATACAGCCGATGCAAAATACAACGATATTTCCGATTGGTTCTGAATGAAAATCCAGAAAATGACCCTAACGAAAATGTCATTACATTTAAAAAATAATAGTGATTTCTTTGTATCCATTGTTTTAAATTATCGATATAATAATGATCAAAAAAGAAATACTTACACTATTTATCTAACCTTGATAATGGAAGTTTTTTGTTTGTTTTTAGTACAACACCGATAAGATATACCTATTTAGATTATTGCGATAATTAGAATTAGACAAAATATTTGACGATAAAGGTAGATACGTACTTATTACGTAAATTCCATATGTATATAGTTTAAACATAATACAACGTTTGTTCATTCTCGATCGCGATAAGAAAACTTCCACATGAAATCGTTAAAAAATATATTTATTTGACAGGTTGGTAATAAAATGTATTTTTACGCCTCAAATCATATGTACAAAAGCAGTAAAGATGATGGAACAAAATATGTTTGTTACTTAGTCTCAAAGTCAGGTCTGGTGTGATTCTTCATTAATTTTTAATCTTCTAAATATTAATAAGATACTCACCTGCGTATATGTATTACATTAAACAACGATATTAAGTACATTATTAACTAGCGCACACCCGTGAAAAATCCAGGCAAATCAGTTCCAATTTTGAAAAAAAAATCAATAATTTTCATGTTTTTAATATGACATGTAGGTTACTAATTTTTCGCTTGTCTAACTTTTTCCGTAATACGTTCCAATTTTGAAATGTAAAGCTAATTTAAAAAAAAAAAATTTATTAGTGACTATTTAGTTACAGGTTTGATGACAATAAGGAACTCCAGTGAAAAATATTACGTCTTTAAAAAAATATGTTCATATAGACCAATAAACGCTGATTCTGAATATATAACTTTTATTCAATAATATTAAACCTACAGTTTTTAAAAAATATTAAAAAGTGCATTTTTAATATTCTCGTTAAAACACAGCGTTAAGTTGGTATGCTGTGTAATGCTGTCATGGTGACGTCACGATGGAAGATTCACTGATGATTCACTGTAATTCATTTGGGTCATTTATATGGGAATTCAGGTATGACACAAGCGAATGTTCTATATATTTCTTATTTTTGAAGATGTCGTAAAAGCATATACCTTTATAGAAACTTAATAGAATTGCCTTTTAGATTTTTGTATCTGACATATACGACTGTGTTTGAAAAATGCAGTATTTTAAGTTTCAAAATGAAAAAATTTAAAAAAAACAGCCGACTGTAAACATATTCTATTAAATGGTCGAAAAAATTAGGAAAATTCAAAATTTAAAAAATACAGTCCTCTTACTTTATGAATTTGGAATAAAACTGTCACTTCACTTTTTATCTCGTTCATACAATTAAAAAGGATAAAAAAATATTATAATAATTCCGAAAAAATAACTGAAAAAATCCGACATCTTGGACTCGGTTTTACGCAATTAATGCGTTGATTTCTCGAATTTGTATTTATTTACACATGCATAAGGCTTTTACATTATCAAATAATATTACTTTTATGGAAGTTTTATTAAATTCACGCGGAAAAGTCATAAAAATTATAGAGAAGTAACCTTTGATTATGTAATGTCAGTAACCTAAAAACCGAACGAAACTAAATCACCAACAAAACATTATTTAAGGACTAAAACTGAAAAAAAGTAAAGGCAGCATTGGGTACTTATGCTGAATTACACTAATATCACAGTGAATTAATCATTTAAACGAAAATTATCATCAAAAACATAAAACTGCAAGTAAAATTCATCAACCTCATTCATTGTTTTGCAAAGAATTTGATTTCGCCTTTTGCAATAAATAAGCCAATCAACGCGTTATAATAAACAAGATGGCCGCGCGCCTGCGCAAATCTATGTGAGATTCAAGAAAACCAACATAAAAATCAAAAATGCGTGAATCTTATTTTAGTAGATGACGTCACAAAATTCACCATAGATATGGGTGTTTTCGAGGGATCTCCAAAAATTAAAACTTTGAAAATTATTTTAACTATTAAAACTAACTCTAAAAAAAAAAAAATATGCAGTAATTTAAGTTAGAAGGTCATTTTTCATTAAAAAAAATAAAAAAATGGACTGGACTTCTCTATTACAAGATATGATGATGGATATAAATATTTCATCCGTTTGTTCTTAGTCCTCCTCACTAGGTGGTCCTGTGCTGAGGCGGACTGGTATATTTCTTTGATTTTCCGTTATTTAGTTTAATTAAACTATAGTTTTAGATTTCATTGAATCAGAGTTACAGACATGCACACAACCTAAATTAGTAGTTTTGATAATAACGATGAAATTTTTTATAGTTTCATTTTGTTTGGGAAACTAACATTTCTATACAGATTCCTAGATATTTCATTTGAAATTACATTTTGCTGGGTTGCATAAAACAGTGAAGTTTCCATATAGAATTTCCACTTTCTTACAAAAAAATATAATACTTAATGATAAAATAAAAAAAAAAAAACAATTTTTTGATAGTGCAATTAGGAGATTTTTTTTATAAATTAACATAGATAATGTGCAGTTTACCTACATATATGTATATAAATAACACGGTACGTCATGAAACAATGTAAACAAAATGATAAAAGATAAACAAAATAAAGGAAGAAAAACAGAATAATGAAAAAGAGAAAAATAACCACACACAGCAGGGGAGTTCGTAAATAATCTATTAAAATAATATAGTAATCTGTAGATAAAAAAAAATCTCGTGTACATTTAGTGAATTAACCCGACGATAAATGAAAAAGATCAGCATCTGAAAAGAAGTTATTGTATTTTCTTAGTGTAGTAGTATGTTTGTTGGTTGAGTTTGAGATGTGGAATAGTGAATAGTTGGTTTGAGCTTGTTTTTCGTAGTGGACAGTGGAAATCGATGCTTTATGGAAGATAGTCATTGTCAACAGCGTTGTTGATAATTTTGAGTAGAAATTTTTGTCGAATATATTTCTTCTATCTTCTAGTGTTGATAACTTATGGAATTCTAGTGGGTTTTTGGTTGTTTAAATGTTCGGAAGGACTTAAAATCGAAGTGTTTCAGAACCTTTTTTAATTCGCTCTAGTCTTGTGCTTCTGATTCCTAATCATTGGTATATTTTTTGTTTCTCCGGGGCTTTCTTATCAAGGGAGTACGGAGAGTTCAAATATTACCAGGTCATTCAAAACCCTGGAATTTGTCTTTCTTTTTTTTAATGGCCCGCATAAAATAAATACGACGGTAAACAATAAATTCGTATATCAGCAACGTCTCCATTATCTAAAGGTAGAGCTACCAAAGTGAAGTATAGATTCTATATGTATTTATTTATTTTCAAAAACAGCATAAAACCTATACATTGCAACAGCGGTAAGAAAAGATACATAGTACATACATTTACAGTTAAAGTAATACATTTAGTTAAAGCATAAGTACTGTTTCACGCTTTAAATCATTGTAGGAAATGTGGAATATATCCACATTTCCTGCGAGGCAGTTAATTAACCTAGTGAGTCTTCCCAGGGGCATCACCATTGGCAAGTTAGTTCTGCATCTGGGAAGAATCAAAAGCCTGTGTTGGCGACCTCGCGTGAAATTATCCGGGACATAGAATCCTATTTCAGCCAGAATATCTGGAACCGATATAAAACCATTTAAAAGCTTATGAGCCATCAGCAGTAATGCGATATCTCTTCTAGAACTAAGGCTGCAGATACCCAGCATTCCCGAGATAAATGCTGTTGGATACAGCCGTGGGTAAATAGCCGTAGATACTACGATCGTGGTTCACACACAAATAAGCTTAAATCTGAATTCCGAGCGAAATTTAACAACTTATCATACAAAACCCAATTTTTTCATATTTCCTTATTTAGCTTCCCTAATTTACCCGAATTACCATAAAGCAGAAAAATCAATAACGAATCAAAAGCTACACCTGCGCTTCTCTATCCAACTGAAGTAACCCGGTTAATGTTACCAAAGTTACTCCGTTCCCCCATCCACCACGAGTCAATAATAACTCGGGGTGGATGGGGGAATGGAGTAACTTTAATTCTACATTATTCTACAATATTCTACATTATTCTATATTATTCTACATAATTCTACATTATGCTACATTATTCTACATTATTCTACGTTATTCCACATTATTCTACATTATTCTACATTATTCTACATTATTCTACATTATTCTACATTATTCTACATTATTTTACATTATTTTACATTATTGTACAATATTCTATATTATTCTGCATTATTCTACATTATTCTACATTATTCTAAATTATTCTACATTATTCTAGTGTTTCCTTCGATAACTTGTCTTTTTATAAATTTAAATATTGGGATAGCAAGAAAAAACATTTAAAACCAATGTTAACATCGTAGGTACTATGTTTTTATCGGCAGTGAAAATATATCAGGCTCAATATATATTAGCGTGGTTGGCAAATGTAACTAAAATTTATCAGAAAGATTACACTTCTCTAGTCTTCAGAATAAGTAGTCATCGGCAATAAAATAGGTAACCGGAAACCGGACAGCTCAGAATTAAATGAACTCAACACTTCCTTTGAAAGTGATGAAAAAAAAAATATCGAAGGAAGCAAATACTTTGGGATGTGACATTATATATTAAATTTAGAAAAATCAATTTTTAGTACCTACCTACACCAATTTTTTTATTATTAATATTTAACAATAACTCTTTTTTATTATATCTCTTTCTGTCACCAATAAGGTGTCTTCTTTTCTATTTCTATCTCTTCCACTCATTATTTTATTTTCTTATACACATAGCTAAATATTTGACAGCCAAGCAAAACCCGCTCGGCTGTTAAATATTTAATAAAAGAGTAAATTGAATTTTTTCATTTAGTTTATGGGCTAACTTAATTTTTTTTTTCAAAGCTTCTAATGACTTTTTAGGTGTTGAGTTGACTAGATTCTGAGTTGGCATGGAACCACGAAGCTATAATATTTATGTGTATATGCGAGTATATATATTAAAATCATAATCAGATGACAAATAAAAATGAGTAATGTAGGTTGGAAATAGATTGTATTATCAGAATAACATAGATTTTACAGTTTACTAACATTTGATTAAATTTGACTCACGATTTGACCCTTTATCTCTTATTTTGCTTTTCAGAAAATGTACCCTCAGAAATTACACTTGTCGAAAAATGTACCTATTGTTAAAATAAAATATCTGTTAATTATCCTGTCTCGACACGTGATAATCCTAATGAGACAGGCACAGGAAAAGTATGCGTAAACCCAATGTTCCGAATAATAACAATAATTATAATTGTCGTAAATATATTTAATTTTCTAAATAAATAACTTGACAGTTTCCTAACATGACATTATTTGCCGAGCAAATGTTCTATTCGCTGACCATGACTAGGTATACGCTGTCAAAAATAAAATTTATAACTGACCAAAACCTCAATATCCTGCTGAAAATTTAAATGATAGCCAGTGTCTGAGTTCTGAGAAACTATTCTGTTAATTAATTATCTTTATTCAATTCTAAGAACTTTTTCATTAAAATTGTTTGTTTACTTGATGCATTATTAAGCCATTCGTATGAAATGTGGCCATACTTTATCGTAGCTCGAGTCATTTACTGCAGAATAAGGTGGTAAATTAATTCTTCATTTTTTGAAACTTCATAATAAATTTAATGCAGATTTTGTTTTTGGAAAATAATGTAATTCGTTGAGTTTAATCTGTAAACTTTGGTTTGATTTTCTGTAAAAACCCAAAATAATTAAACTTACACCTTAAATAATATTTTCGAATATTTCGGTCATTCATCTATCCACTTCAGAATTTTTTATTTTGGCGGTGCACCATGTCGTGTAAAATTCGGGATAAGGCCGCTAACAATAACACTTCTTATGCAGATGACGATAAGGATTAAATTCCCATTTAAAACCAACCGCCTGTTTTGATTTATTCACGAAAAAACCAAACATCGCCAAAAACCATGAATTATTTCATTTTGCTAAGCCCTCGCACAAATATCTAACTGTTTTCCGATCATTTTCTAAAGAATTTAATTTTTCACATTATTAAATAAAACCATAACCGAAAAGCGGTTCGTAAGTAGAAGATTTTGAACATTAAAGCAATTTTTATAGGCCTGATACTTTATTTTTTCTGGGTTTTTATAAAGACTAATCAAAGAATACTCGATTAATTCAAGCAAATATGTGTTCTACTCGCAGTATTTTTTTTTACCTCGCAGGCACAAAACTCCCAGCGGCTCCCGTCCTAGAGCCAATGAGACTATGGCATCCCCAATTGGGGCATGTTGTGAGGCTGAAGGTAATGTGAAGGGGAATTAGATGGGGGAGAGGAAGGTGGGGAAGTACCTGGCTTTTCAGATCTGGTCACCAAACACGGCTTAAGCCATTTCAAGCAATGTTTCAATTCTGATCTTACACCGGGGCGGTGCTGAGTGTCTTCCACTCTGGAACGTGCCGCAAATATGATATAAATTATTTAAATACATTGATTGTGAAAAGAACACAAATAAATCAAATAAGATTTGTTTGCTCACGCCGGGATTCGATCCCACGACCTTCGGATTGCGAGGCAAATACTTTAATCCTCGACCTCGGAGGCCATATGGAGCATTTAAATATTTCTAAGCGATCTAATTTTCTTCTTAAAATCACACGATTTTGCATTGCTTATAGTAGTGCTTCGTTTTAATTTGGATGTGTCTGTTTTCAGTGATCTTTTCTTTTCAAAGTTATGTGTTTGGGATGTAGACTTTTGTCAAACTCCTTTCTATTTTCTACATCTTTGAACAAGTGTATGAATGCACAAAATTGATTCATTTCCTGATGAATGTTTCTGATATGAGAGGAGCACCGGAAGACGAATTAATTTTTCTAGGACACTAATAAATATTTAATAATCTGTTGTATTGTGTTTACTTTTGTGCATTGTCCAACGGTTTATGTCCTTGAAAATTAATTTAAAAATTTAGGTATATCGATTGCCAGTTGATTAGTCAGAATTCTCCGAAAAATCAAAATTTAAGTTGAATAGGTACGCAGTTGGTCATATTATGTAAAAGTATACCCTATATCTGGTAAAATACTAAGATTACTCATAAACACAAAATCAATCATAATGCATGTGTCACACACAGCTATAAAAGATAATTTGGCTTGGCGTATTTCGGCATATCGCTCGCCGTACATTTCCAAGGGAGTATATGGCGAGCGATATGCTGAAATTGGCCAAACCATGATCTTTATGCTATTGTAGCTAAGTGCGTTCGCCGTTTAAAGCATAAATAGATACTTTTATTTTTTTTAAGTTTTCTGGGTCACTAGTAGGATATTTTAAAATATTATTTTATTAGTTTGTTTTATATATTTATGCTTATGTGACACACAGCTATAAAAGATAAAATATCATTTGGTTCGGCGTATTTCGGCATATCGGTTGCCGTACTTTCAAAATGTTTAATCTTTTATAGCTGTGTGTGACACAAGCATTATACTATATTATATAGTATACCATTGTACCGGACCGTCATGCCTCCTGATGTTATTTTATAGCATATTTAATATGTAAAACATAGACACGCATAAATAATATTTGATTTATGGTGAGAATTCGTATATTGCTTTCCCCATTATCTTAAAACTTAGTATTTGGAGATATCTGACTAACCAACTGGACCACCGATTATACATTATTGCGTCATTTCTTCGGTTTCAGTAATGCAGTAGTTTACGAAAACAATATTATCGCTGATTTTCCGGTTTTTTTTAAACGCATTTTTTCTGTTTTTTATTTGGTTTTTTTATTATTATTTTTCAATTGTATTGTTTTTCATAGACTACTTTTGGTATCAAATAAGTTAATAAATTCTTGAACATTGATGGAATGGAATGATTTCATACACTTTATTTTGCCCTTTTAATTGCTCAATTAATTATTTGCTGGTTGGAAGCAGGTCAGTGCGTTGTGTGATTTAGTCTGGACGTAGATATTTAATTTCGACATTTGTTTTGATATCTATCTGTATTAGATTTTTTCTAATTTGTATTGGTACTTCATACAACATCGCAGCACATGTGGTAAAGTAAACGTGGAAACGGAAAATATGTCTGTTTTGTTTGTAAAACTGTTGGCCAAAGTGTCCAGCGCAGTGGAATGTTACCATGGCCAGTGGCGGATTTGCAGTCTTGGCCGCCCTAGGCCCCAGGCCATGTAGCCGCCCCTTTCTCAGTACCCATCATATTGACCAGGAGTATCCAAACTTTTCAGTAAGTTCCAGTAAGTTCCTAAGGTCAAAACCGTTTTAATTTTCCTGCTATTATCATTCATAGTTGCTGCGTGGCGGGCCGGATCGAGAGAGACTGGGTGAGGGAGGCCTTTTGACCTTTCCAGCCGAACTATTTTGACCCATCACCTTGCACCGCAGTGATGGGTATCTGTCCTGCTTATGAACCGTTCGTTCATAAGCAGGACAGATATTTTGTGAGTAGACGAATTTTCATGGGTCGATACTCGGTAATTGGAATTTTTCCAATCATTAAAACCTTCCTTTCTATCAAACTGACTCTCCCCGCCATTAAAAAGAAGACAAGGTCCACAAAAAACATGTCCAGTACTTCCGGAATATATTAGCCACTTTCGCGGAACTTTTTCGCCATTTAGAAGTTGACGTTCGAATAAATTTTCTGACAACTGTCGCACCTTATCTTTGTAAATTCGCACACTCTTAGAAAAATTATTTTGAATGTTTTGATTAGCTCCGTTCTTACAAATGTAATCACGCGTGAACTCGTCGATTGTCCATTTGGCTGGATCGTCGCTGATTTCGCACAGTTCCTGATCCGGATAAGGCTGCACTCCTGGTACTAGTGGAACATCTTTGGCTTCTTCCTTTAATCCACTTGCCACAACGATAGAAATATCTGCACTTGAAGACACTAAAGAAAAATCAGTTGATATAACACCGCTACCACTTGGAACGTCGCATGTTGGATCAATGACATATGGTTTTCCAAAGAAATCGTCTAATTTCCGCGTTTTTTTAATTACATCCTGTTGTTTATTATCTTTTTCTTTAGCTCGCTTGCGATACTCAGCCCCACTTAACCTTTTCTTTCCATCCATATCTAATTATGCGAAATAACACTTTTAACGTGAGGTATCGTCCACGTCCTGTAAAATATTTCGATTTTTGATAATATTGCAGTACATACATACACGTCGCGTCGCGAATACCTTTACGAAATTAGAAAAACGCTCATCCCCTCGCTGCAATTGCTGTACGCACACTGAACGACTGAACTGACCACTGACCACTGACTGCTGTCGCCTGTCGCGAGCGGGGGCGTATTTCCAATCCCTACCGCCTTTCAGTCGCGATAGGGTTTGTTACACTGGAACGATTTCGATTGAAAAATGGACCACGGACCACTTTTATTTTTCTGCGATTGATTTTGGTCCAAAAATGGACCACATTTCCTACCATTTTTACACGGAGCTATTGCAATGCTTTATCTATTTTGACCATGATGTCACAAATCCGAAATCCGTAGGCTACTTTAGAACAATGTTAAAAATAAATAAAAATCCTTTGCCTCTTAATCCTATTCCTATGTTCCTCCTCCCCCCCCCCCCCCTCCTTTTTCATATATTTTAACTAAAAATATATTTTTTTAAAGAAAATACCTACCCTTTATAATGTCACACTTTATTATTTATCATCAGTGGAAAGTTCATAATTGGCATAAATAACAGCTTATTATTGTATTATTTTGTAATCTCTGATTTATTTATTTATTATAGCTTTTGTAAGGTGATTTATGCATAACAATACCTAACGCGGTTCAGTCACTAGCGGCACTAGCGCGACTGAATCCCGGTAGGGATTGGAAATACGCGAGCGGGCGAGCGACGGCGCATGATAGGTGTGGCGAGGGCAGCTGCGGGGCGGGGGGGGGCGCGCTGTGTGCTGTGTGTGAACACGCTCTTGCATATCGCTAGCCATATATTCCAATTGGGAATATATAGCGAGCGATAGGCCGAAATACGCCATCCCACGCATATTATAGCTGTGTGTGAACACGCTCTTATGAAACTTCCGAGCACGAGCGCGAGACCCTTGCGGCTAGCAATGACGTTCTCGTACGTAGAATATTTAGGTACTTAGAAAGTAATTTCTTGTTATGATCTGTGACTTTTTTGTCGCGATTGGCCGCCCCTAATATCTGGCCGCCCTAGGCCCGGGCCTATTAGGCCTAAGGGGAAATCCGCCACTGACCATGGCTATTGACTTTTGCGAATTTGAGTCACAGCTTTGTAAATCACGATTACAATAATCGCTCGTATGTTTACGTATCAACTCACAACAGTAAGAAAAAGCCAGACGTCAGCCAAAAAGGAGCTAAAAGAGAGCTAAAATCTGGGTATAGCCTAAGTTGGGAATTCGTCATAATGGGGGGGGGGGGTGGCTAGAGAAAATTTGAGAAGAGCTACTCGTAAACTGGTTCCTACCAAGTATAGGTACTGTGGGAGGGGGGTGGCCATAGATTTTTTTAATTATTTTTTTTCTAGGAGGGTGGGGGGGGGGATGGCGGCTAGACAAATTCTGATGTGAAAACCTAAAAAAAGTAATGTTTTCAATTCAAAAATAATCAGTAGCTAAGCCGCGTTTTTGACCTCATTTTGGAGATAAATCTAGCTCTAAAGGAGCTGAGTTGACGGCCTCCGCAGTCCCGAGATAAGGGGGCATACATTAATTACGTGAGCTCAAAAAGGGAGGGGGGGTCCAGCAAAATCTCAAGTGACTTGAAAAGAATATACGAAATGGCCCGAATTTATCTCACCAAGAGGGGGGGGGGGGTCTAGATTGGAAGAAAAACTGCTCACGTAATTAATGTATGCCCCCTAAGACAATCGAATCACAATCCGAAGGTCGCGGGTTCGAACCCGGCGTGTGCAAATAAATTTTATTTGATTAATTTTTGGTAGGTATTTCACAATTAATTAATTAAAAATAATATATAATATATTTGCGGCACGTTCCAGAGTGGAAGATACATTAGACCACGTTGCTTGAAATGGCTTTAGCCGTGTTTGGTTACAAGATCTGAATAGCCAGGTATTTCCCCACCTTACTGTTCCCCATCTCCTTCCCCTCCCCACTACCTTCAGCCTCACAACATACCTCAATTGGGGATGTCATAGTCTCACTGGCTCCAGACGGGAGCAGCTGGGACTCTTGTGAGGTATTAATATTTTTAAAAAAAGAAGTTGGCAATACTGCAGTAGATAGTAGCAAGATCGTAGAAGGTTCTTGAATGGTAAACCGTCATTATTTTTCATTTACTTCACCTACGTAATGATTTAATACGCGAATATTATTGATGATAAGTACCTCAGTTAATGATTGTTATTTATTTATTGTTTATAAATTACTTTGATTTTCAAATGTAGATATTTAATAATAATAATTTACTTAGATATATTTTGCATCTCGTTCATAATTTTATCTGACCTGCCAATGTTTTCATAAGTTTTTCAGTACGTTGCATGGTCTGTTCAATATTTATATCAATAGCATTGCACTAAGTTAGGTTTCTTATGTTTTATAAATGCCATAGTGTGAGTTATTGAATATCACCCCAGAATAAATTATTTACTGAACGTGTATTAGTGAATATATTATTAAGTTCGATTCTTAGAGGTGAAAAAAATACAACATAATGTTTTCTATTGTTAGGTTTTTCTCCCAAAGGTTAAGAGCGTATAACCAGCCAGCGGCCGAAAATACACATTTTTTCGAAAGAGGTTCTTACGATCGTACAGGGCGGTTCCAATGAGAAAGATTAATTACTCTCCGTACCAGCTTTTTAAAATTATAACTCAATATCGATTTTATTTCATTCCAAATTTGCTTTAATTTATACCTACATCCAAAAAAGCTGAAAGGCGTGTTGATAAAACTATTAAAATTATGCACTTTTTGTTATTATTTTTTGATCATAAGTATTTAACATTTTTCAATAATGTCTCAGCAAAATAAGAATGTAAAAAAAAAGAAATATATTAGTCTGTAAGCGCGCAAATAAATACACAAATGGACCAATTTTCGCCAAGAAAAACATGTACTTATTAATTTTTTCATGATTTTATTTAAACTAAAATTAAAATTCTGTTACATACGTTTACCAGATAATGTATTGATTTATTTTACTGCATGATTATATGATTTGAAATGGGTGTTGTATAATAAATGTACTTTTTTGAAAATTTAACAAACCCGCCAACGACCTATGGTATAACTTTATTATACTAAAAATTATATTTTTTTCTGAAAATTTAAAACATACGTTTACTAGATAAAAGAACAATCTTTTGAAATCAATTTATAATTTTTTTGTGGAAAAGAGTCAATACGTCTAAACACTGATTTAAAAATGACGTATTTCTGGTGTTCTCTGCTTATTTGCTCTTAAGCAATTGTATCAGCATTTAAAACATTAAGATAATTTAATTGGCTTCCTGTTAGCGAGATTATCTAGGTTGGCAGGTTTGTGTGAATTATCTGATTAAATGTAGCCATATATTAAATTTAATTAAAGATGATACCTGCTCTGACTCCCGTTATCTAAATGATAAGGATGGTTATTTTTGGGTCAAGGCTGAAATGTCTAGCCTTGGCGAAATTATTGATTAATTATAAATAATAGCCAATACCTAAACAGCAGCGTTCTATCTATTCCACTTATTCTCTCGCAGGCTAAATCCTATAGTATAAATGTAATGTGTTTGTATCTTTTTTAGTGACACTTTTCCGTTTCATCGAGTTTCAAATCACAACGGTGCTAAAGAAGTTTTCACTTCGAAAATTAATTTTAACATGTAAACAAGAGGTATCAATAATTTACAACACAATCTCAACCAATAGGCCTTAATAGAGTTTGAAAAGTGTGCTCATAATCAAAGTGGCCAATGCGCGCACTTGGGTCGTTGTACACAACACCTCGGTTACGGAAACAGTGAAATTAGTAGTTTTTAATATTAAAAAACAATGCCAAAATGTTAAAACATCACCGGAGAATACTACTATGTACATGTAAAACTTTCGTTGCTTTTTACGACGATTATGTTTTGTCTTATACCTTATCGTGCTTATTATTAATTGGAACTAATTTTCACCACAACCAGGGCTGGGCAAAATACATGCTTTGCTGTAATTGAAATACAAATTACAAAATACTTTTTCGCATGTATTTAAAATACGAAATACAAAATACTTTGAAGTGATGTATTTGAAATACAAAATACAAAATATAGTATTTTAACCATTTTTTCATTTCAAATACAAAATACAAATTACAAAATACAAAATAAATATGGTTTTCGTAGAACCTTTGGTTGTAATAAATCGTCGTAAGTGTACAACTTCAAATGCGCTCTACTGTAAATAAATTAAAAATAATTTACTATTCAGCAAATTATTCTCAGAGTGCTTGATCTAATACTATGACACAAAAATGTACAGTACAAAGCAACGACAAAAATAATATATAGTGACCGACCGAAGGTTCGGTTTCGGAAAAAAAATCTAGTTTCGGCATCAGTTTCGGTTTCGGCAGAAAATCTGCCGAACCTTCGGCCGCATCGAAACTCTGCGTTCGTGAATTATCGCGCGTCGTTCGGCTAACATCGGGTGAGTTCGTGGCTCGTTCGCCAAATTTCTGTTCTAATAAGTAGTTAACATGTTTGTTAATTTTTAAATATTTTATTCATTTTATAGCAGTAATGTACCGGTAATAATACCCGCCGCCCATATTGGGAGGCGGGTAAGGGTACCGCCGCCCCAGGAACCCTTTATTGCATAATCAACACTTCTTCCATAGGTCACTTTTGGTGTCTTTGTAGGGATGCCCGGGTTCATGGGGTGAAGTTTGTCCAGGTTTTGGGGGCTAATGCATCTGTCTGCCTGCTCCGTGGTGTGCAGGATCGAGAGAAACTGGTTGAGGGAGGTATTTTATCATCTCCAGCCGGAATCTCTCGACCTATCGCCTTGCACCGTGGTTGGATAGATGGATTCATACGTCCGTTATGCCTAGATTTTTTTTTTTCTTTATTTTTCCCATTGTACCTACATATATACAAAAGTAATTTTGCATAATTTCTAAATACAGTAAGGGTAAATATAAGGTATAAGTAATGTAAAAGTTACCAATAAGTAAAATATATAATAGAAAAGAGTAGGCAATGGGAATGGGAGATACACTGACCCCCCGATTCCTACCCACCCTTCATACCTATTTCCTTCCCAGAACTGCCTCTCCTTACTTTCCTTAAAAAACCCTACACACAGCATCCCCTAAGATGACATAGGCCATGAGGGAAACTATTTTCCTTAGGGCCTCCTATGTGGAACTAATGTAAAAAAATAATAAATAATTATTTTTTCGCATACTTCAAATTTTGTTTTCTTTATTTCATTTAACATGTTCATTAAGAATATTGCGATTGTAAACGCAATTTAAATACTCAATTAATGAGGCCCTTCCTTTATAATTTGAGTGTTGATTATTGTCAATTTTTTGTTCCAAGAAGTAGTTAACATGTTTCGTTAATTTTTGTTTGTTTTATAGCGGTAATATAAAAAAAAAATTTACATGTACTTCAATAATTGTTTTTTATTTCATTTAACACGTGTTAATTGTCTGTATAAGTGTAAAAATTAGCCAAACTTCAGTATACAATAGCTTAAAAAGAATCGGTGTCGGCCAAAACTGAGACAGATACCGAAGATTCGGTTTTGGTTTCGGTAGAAAGTCCTGTTTCGGTCAGACACTAATAATATAATACTATACAAATAGTGTTGCAAACTTACTCTGATATATTGGGCTGGATTCTAACGTTTTTAGTCTATGTATTTTCTACGTCAGTTTATTTTTCAGTATCATTACTAAGATCGCTAAATGTATTTGAAAATGTATTTTATTTATTTATTTATTTATTATTTATTTATTTATTTACGGACTTACGTCCAATTTACCATAATTTAAAAAAGTTATGGTAAATTTGAAGCCATAATTTAAAAAAGTATTTGAAATACAAATTACAAAATACCTCAGCATCGGGTAATTGAAATACCAATTACAAAATACATTTTTAGGAAGTAATTGAAATACAAATACAAAATACGTATTTGTATTTCAAATACGTATTTCAATTACAAGTAATTCAAATACTGCCCAGCCCTGACCACAACCTATACTCAAATCCCTCGTAAACATATTTTTATACTAGCACTCTCTTAATGGGTGAGTTACGTAGGTAAGGTTTCATTCTACCTCATACTCCCGCAGGATAAATCCTATAGGTGTATGTTTGTCTCTTTTTAGTGTCGCTCGTTTCCGTTTCAACGAGTTTCAAATCACAACGGTGTTAAAGAAGTTTTCACTTCAAAAATCGTATTGCATCCATTAAAACATTTATAAATATATATTGTGTCGCCGAAATAGATTATTTCGATCGCATAATTTTATTACGTTTTCTGTTATCTTTTTGGTTACTTAAAAATGCTATTTGTTTCTGCACGATCTTTATTGATATAACCTCATGGGGTTTTATTTAATTGAGTTGTTTTTTTGGAGTGATCTTTTATTCCTTCACTCCCATATCCCATATCCCATATGTAAATATAATTATGTTTTAAAACTGAAACTAGGACACGTCTGACCTCACCAATAAATTTTTCCAAAAGATTTGCATTAGACGACCGGCGTTGTGGAGCGGTAACGCTCTTGACTCGCAATCCGAAGGTCGCGGGATCGAATTCAGGCGTGGGCAAATAAATTTTATTTGATTAATTTGTGTTATCTCACAACTAATTCATTTAAAATTAAATAAAGTATATTTGCGGCACGTTTCAGAGTGGAAGACACTCTCAGTATTGCCCTGGTGTAAGACCACCATTCAAAATTGAAAGGTTGTTTGAAATGGCTTTAGCCGTGTTTGGTGACCAGATCTGATTAGCCAGGTACTTCCCTACCTTCCTATTCCCCATCTCCTTCCCCTCCCCACTAACTTCAGCCCAACAACATACCCCATACAATTGGGGATGCCATAGTCTCATTGGCTCCAGACGGAAGCTGCTGGGACTCTTGTGAGGCATTCATATTAAAAATGAAAAAAAGGTTGCGACCATTGTCTTTTTTCTGTTTTTCTGTGTCTTGTTATCTTTCATATTTTCGTTTAGATTATTATTGTTAACTTATTCTAATATGATATATTTCACTAATGGGAATAACCTTCAAAAAAGTAATAAAAAGAAAGTATTTCTTATAATTGAATATTGATTTAGACTTTTATAAAAAGTCAATTGTTCCACATAAATAAATTCGGATATATCTATCCGAGACGCTATCCAGGTTACAAACCAATTCTTAGAATGATTGTTTCCAATGAAAAGGGTAGTTGCCCGTAATATGGAGAAAAATAATTAGTTGATAATAATGTTAATTCTAAAATTTGAAAAAATGAGATTGACAAATATGACGGTTTGACAGAAGGTGGCACTAGCGAAATTGGTTAACGCGCTCGTCCCGGTTAGACGGAGAGGTCTGGGTTCGAGTCCCATTTGCGACCATTGTCTCTTTTCAGTTTTTCTGTGTCTTGTTCTCTTTCATATTTTCGTTTAGATTATTATTGTTAACTTATTCTAATATAAAGTTTTATTGTGTTAAAAATTTAATTTTTATTGTTAAAAATAAATTGGAAGAGGAGAGAGAGATCTTGACTAGCTGACGAGCATGGAGGAACTTACTCCAGACAAAGTTGAAGAGTTTCCTTGGTGTCAGCTTTGACTAAATTTCAGAATCATCTGGAATCCCTCAACGATAATGGGCTTACCGCTGCTTTGTGGGTTTTATAGTAAACTAGCTGACCCGGACACACGTTGCTGTGCGTTACGCAACCTTTATAACCAACGCCATCTGATAAATAAAATCCACATCGCCCGTTTGCCATCCCGCTGCCCGCTTGGCCAGATATATTGTATACTTCAACCTATTACACTAAACCTTGACAAATAATATAGGTACATAATAACCTTCCTTATGAATCACTCTATCTATTGGTGAAAACCGCAAGAAAATCCGTTGCATAGTTTAAAAGATCTAAGCGCACAGACAGCGGGAGCGACTTCATTTTATACTATGTGAAGATATCATTTCGGGAACCAATTGTCGGCGGATCAACTGTCGGGTCACCTCATTATATGTAAGTATAGATGGATCTTAGATCGTAACGGATACGGACCTGCCGCTGATAGTTCTGTTATTACTTATAACCTCTCCCTCATTCTCGTGGACGATGCATTTTACAGAAATAGAAGCTAGGTTAGGTTAGGTTAAATGCATCAATTATGAAAATGAGGAGAGATCAAGACGGACCTATCAGCGGTACACCATAAGCCATTAACTACTTGATGGCTTATAAAAATATAGTCTACCTATACTAACGATTTGGTACTGAATCTATATTTGCGTGATTAACTCGCTTAAACAAGAAATGGCAAGTTTTTCACGTTTATTGAAAATCTGGACGTTGTGACATTTAACCAGTTATAAGCGGTTCGTCAAACTCGTTTATTAACCCTTTGAGACACGCTATTCATATAATATAATATGTTAATGATAAAAAAAAACACACTTGTTACAAATAAAAAAAGAAAAATTATTGAAAAATAATGTGTTTTTATTTTATTTTTTTATTCAGCTATTTCGCAAGTAGGTGGTGTTTGCAGTATGCACTGCAAACAGTGCGCAAATGTGAGAAGAAGAAAAATATTTTTTTTTATTAATTTGTTTATCTTAAAATTGCTACACATTATAATATTACTGGTCTTCCATTAAAAGCATTAGCTTGTGGATGGAAGAAGAGTTTACATTTTTTCTATATGTACAAATACAGTCACGTCTACAGTTAATATAATGCAGTTAATACATTTCATATATGTACAATTACTATTTACTATAGTCATGTATTTCAATACATAGGTGCACTTAATAACTTAATACAGACACATGGCAATCAGACCCGTAAACTAAAAGATACAAACATAGATGTATTCAGTAAGAAGAAAAATAAGTGTGATTTTTAGTGTGATATTCTCTAAAATACTTTTTGATGGAGTTCAACAATTGAACTTTGTTTCTTATGCTTCTGATTTCTATTGGTAATTATGCAAATGCATTTAACTCTCTAATTACGGCGTTAATGCATATTCTAGCCTTTTTTCCCAATCGTGCATATTTAGCGTTTGAAGACGCATCAATTATACAGAATATCGCCCTCATCTCAACACATTTTCACAAGTTACCAGATGCCATAGAGAAATTGGAAACAAAAAACCTTCCTCTATTTAAATCAATAGAAATACTGGAAACAATGATTGAACTCCAATGTTGACGTAGAGAAGTCGTTTTCGGTGTTTTGGGTGACAAACATAAAATTTTTTTGCTCGAAAATTTGGAAAAATACTTAATTGTATATTGTCACAAAAGCTTTGCATAATTTTAAGAATATTTCGCTGTTTTTGTATCGTCTTTAATTAAAATATGTAAAAATAAAAATGGTTTTTTGATTTTGCATTGTGCATATTTTAGGCATATAAAGAGTTTTTAGTGCATATTTCGGCCTTTTTTAGTGCATATTTGCATGCATATTTTGGCACTTTGTTAGTGCATATAATCCGATGTCTAGTAACAACAATAATAATATTAGTAATAGCATATAACATATAACATTGTCATATTTCAATGAAAGTAAATCCATAATTTAAAATGTTGTACCTATTACTTTACGCTCAAAAAGCAGTTTTTTTTGTTCTCTGAGACCGACTTCACAAATGGTACAATCCCACGTTGACGTATGCACTTCTGTTTTGGTGTTACAATGAGCAAATTTTTTTGGCTTACCACATGTTGGCTCAGTTTTGTCGAATCGCTTTTTTTTAATTTTGACGAATTTATTTGTTTGCTAGAAACCGGTAGTTTTTCTTGACAGTCCCGAGCCAATCTACTCTTGTACGTTGGGCAAACGAAACTCTTTCAGTAGGATGTTGTTACTGGTTTTATTTTGTAAATTGAATATGAATTTACAATGGCTAAATAGATGAAATGCCAATTTATTTTTAACAATAAAAATTTAATTTTTAACAATAAAAATTTAATTTCTAACAATAAAACTTAACTTAATTATTATTGTTAACTTAGAATAAGTTAACAATAATAATCTAAACGAAAATATGAAAGAGAACAAGACACAGAAAAACAGAAAAAAGGCAATGGTCTCAAATGGGACTCGAACCCAGACCTCTCCGTCTAACCG
Source organism: Limnephilus lunatus (assembly GCA_917563855.2). NCBI lineage: Eukaryota > Metazoa > Arthropoda > Insecta > Trichoptera > Limnephilidae > Limnephilus > Limnephilus lunatus. Next base: position 61,204,487 of record OU830597.1, on the reverse strand, counting down.
GGACGAGCGCGTTAACCAATTTCGCTATTGCCACCTTCTGTCAAACCGTCATATTTGTCAATCTCATATTTTCAAATTTTAGAATTAACATTATTATCAACTAATTATTTTTCTCCATATTACGGGCAACTACCCTTTTCATTGGAAACCATCATTCTAAGAATTGGTTTGTAACCTGGATAGCGTCTCGGATAGATATATCCGAATTTATTTATATGGAACAATTGACTTTTTATAAAAGTCTAAATGAATATTCAATTTTTATAAGAAAAACTTTCTTTTTATTACTTTTTTGAGGGTTTTTCCCATCAGTGAAATATATCATATTAGAATAAGTTAACAATAATATCTAAACGAAAATATGAAAGAGAACAAGACACAGAAAAACAGAAAAAAGACAATAGTCGCAACTTCAAAAACCTCCAAAAAAGTAATAAAAAGAAAGTTTTTCTTATAAAAATTTTAATAAAACTTTAATTTTTAACAATAAAAACAGTTTTTTTTTTAATTTGACATATTCCCCCCTCCATATCGCCTTAAGTATTGATCCTCACAAAAAAGTTTAGATAACCCTTTTTGTAGAAAATTTTATGTAAATAATTTAGTTACTAAACATTTTTTCGCTAGAGGCAGTATTTTTCGAGTTATTAACGAAAAACTGAAAAAAGGGACCTTTAGAGACCCTCCCCCACCCTTAGCTCCACCCCCAACCCCCGGTACTTTTAGTATGTTGTTAAGGACACCTTCCCCTACAACTGTGCCAAAATTGACTTCCACACGAATTATTTCCGCTATTCGGTATTTTTGGTCTTCGTTGCCTGGACTATTTACCTATCTTTATATGAATTAGTACAAAATTAAATTTAAATAAATTTAAAAACTAATTTTTATGGTCGAAAAGGGTTAATCCGCCCATTTATTCTCCAGAGACTAACTAATGAGTGGGATACGACGAGCACCAATTAATAATACCAGGGCCGGAATTACGCGCAGACTGCCAAGGCTGTAGCCTATGGGCTCGCACCACAAATTCTTTGCAGTTAAGTTGTGAAGTTATTATAAGTAGCTTCATCAGAATGAAGTGTAGACGCAAACTAATTAACCACTAAGCTATTTCAAAGTGTTATGTAATCACTACAATTTCTTATCAATTCATTTTATTTCAAATTATTAAAAAAATTTAAATACCGATTTTGCGTATTTGGGAGCATGGACATGGCTGTGTTCTTTTTTAAATTTTTAATCTTGTTGAATAGGTACCTCAATGATTCCCAATCCTTTTCTTTTGTATATACCTTCAACTTGAGTATTTGATAAAGTAAAAGTTTATTCAATTTATGTAATAATATACTAAAAATGTTCCTTTTCAGTACAGCACCCTCTGTAGGGCTCGCACCACAGATTCGGCCTCGGGGTCTTCAGATCCTAAATACGATAATGCGCGTTTTCATCCCGCGACTAAATGTCCCCGATAAAATATCCTCCGACAAAATATCCTACGGACAAAACATCCTCCAACAAAATATCTACTAAAACCTAGCCTAACCTTATTTTACATTTTACTATTTTTGAACAATAATTTATTGTCTTTACAGGATGTATGTATTATTTTTGGCCCATTTTACTATTTTTGAACAATAATTTATTGTCTTTACAGGATGTATTATTTTTGTTCCATTTTTTGTTAGGTTGGGTTAGTTTTTAGTAGATATTTTATTGGGGGTTGTTTTGTCCGTAGAATATTTTGTCGGAGGAGATTTGGCCGGGGATATTTTGTCGCGAGATGAAAAGTCGCGTAACCCCTAAATACGGCCCTGACCGATGCGATTGTAAAAGTTGTTTGTAAAACGATTTCACCTATTAATATGCTGATATTACAGTGTCTGGAGGTATATTATAAGACTGCGCACGTAGTACGTGGTGAATTGAAGGGAAACAAGTCGTTCATAAATTTATCGTTTTATATTGACACCTTTTAACGACTTTATTGGCAGAGCGGCAAAATCCTTGGCTCTTGACACAGAGGTCGGGATTCCAAAACCTGAGCAAATTACAAAAATTTGTGTCTTTTTTCTTTCCCATCTGTTGTTATTCTTTTCGTTTATTTGCTGTTTTTGTGTTATTGGATGATGTCGGTACCTGCTTACTTTGTTTATATTTATCGATCTTGCCCTTTATGAACTTTCTACAGATTTTGCTTATTAACATTAGTTACGTACAAACGTAAGTAAGTACCTACCTACATAAATATTTTTGTTTCTTAACGGTTTTAATTTTTTTTATTTATTTTATAGCAGTTGAGTGTTCAGTGAAAAACAAATCACAATTTAAATTAAAAGTTTTGGTTATTTTATCAAACACAAATATTATTATACAAACTTAGACACGTAAACGAAAACAAAAAGGCATACGGTCATATTCAAATAAGTGATCACTGATCAGATCGAGTTAGGTACAGTAGAATCATTAAAGAGATTCAAAACTATTCCGAGCCGCTAAACCACTTTCAGTGTGCTCGTGTACGTGCGCTCTAGAGTCTAGAGGATTTGTATGTACTTCCCAACATCTAATATTCCTTCCCATCCCTGCTTTTATCGGTCTCCAACATTCCATAAATTAAATTTGTATAGTTCCCCTGTCCTATTAGCAATCATAGAACTCTTGTGTGCCATCACATCATAATAATATTTATATTTCAAAGATCAGTCCACAATGCAGTACTGGAACCTACCCTTATGTATTTTTTTTACGCATTAGCTCCGCACCGGAGGCCCTGAGGAAAATAATTTCCCTCACGGCCTATGTCATCTTAAGGGATGCTGCGTAGAGGGTTTTTTTTAGGAAATGAAGAAGAGGAGTTCTGGGAAGGAAATAGGTATGAGGGGTGGGTAGGAATCTGTGGGTCAGCGTGTCCAGGAGTGACGGACGTATGAATCCATCCCTTCAGGTGCCTTCAAGGTGGGCAGACCATCGGCCGCCAAGATCTTGACAACCCTCACCCCATGAACCCGGGCACCCCTGCTAAGTCACCAAACGTAGCGAACCACTTGGGGTGACCTATGATAGAGGTGTTGGTTATCCGATAACATACCCGCCTCCCAAAATGTGAATCAATTAAAGAAGAGTAAGGATGAAAGTACATAGACTGAATGCTGTAAAAATGAGATCCTTGGGGCGGATGTGTGGTAAAACCATGCATGAAAATGTGAGAAATGTAGAGATTCGCAAAGAATGCAAGGCTGACATAAGCGTAATGAGTAAGATTAAAAAAGGGACGCATAGATTGTTTGGGCATGTAGAGCGAAGGAAAGAAGGAGGAGTGTAAGGAGAAAGGAGAAAATATAATATAGGTACATGATGCGAATGTGAATGATAGAAGTAGTCGGGACTCGGGACGCCCAAAGAAGCCATGGCGCAATCAAGTAAACCAAATACTTGAGTCGGGCTGTGTCAAGGGTGAGAATAACAAAAGGGTATATGCGTGAGACGATGTATGACTGTTAATGAAGCACCTGTATCTGTGACACACTCGCTCCCTACCAGCAACCACATGAAAATTGAATGATGTCTTTTATGTACAATAAACTGGCAGGGTAGGCATACCGCCTATACTTGAAAATTTTATTTTTCCCCTCTGCTTTTCTCCAAAGAAAGAGGTAATGTATATATTTATTTCATTATTTAATACTAACCTGTAGGTACATATAAAGCACTTGCATACTGCTCGTTAACACCGTATTCGGGGACATTGGGGGTCTAGTTTTGTTTAATTAAATGTAGAGACGTTCAAATAAAAAAATTTGCTTCCTTGTGAGAGCCCTGAAGGAGTACCTAACCATAATATAAGTTACTTATACCGGGGCGGGTATGCGGTGGATAACCTCCAGTGTTAATGAAGCAAGGCGGTGGAACATGGAACCAAGAAACGGTGTGATGGTTATGGTTAGTTAGGATCTTTATTTTTTGGGATTCTTTTATTAAATTCCCTTTGGGAGTGAATCTCGAACAAAGTACTAAGTGAATGGTAGGTACTTCAACGAAGATACTAATTGCTATTTGATAGCAGACGTTACTCCCTGTGCCTTTTTAACCTTCGCACTAATGATCCCGTTTGTCTTAATTTAATCTACTTAATATTAATGCTTGCTCTGTCTGGGCATAGTTACTCAACCAATGGCCACAGGGAATACAAAAGTACCGAAAAATGTTGTGAAAGTTTTTTTTTTTTAAATACTTTGGGAGAGAGACAGCATTAACGCGGGACAACAGTACAGGCATATAAGAGCGTGCAAAGTTGTCGGTGTCCAGCGGTAAGGCTCTTGACTCGCACACCGAAGGTCGCGGGATCGTATCCCGGCGCGGCGTAGCAAATACATTTTATAGGATTAATTTGTGATATTTCACAATTTATTCATTTAAAATAAAATATAGTATTTTTGCGAAACGTTCCAGAGTGGAAGATACTCTCGGTATCGCCGTATCGTGTAAGACCACCATTCAGAATTGAAACATTGCTTGAAATGGCGTTAGCCGTGTTTGGTGACCAGATCTGAATAACCAGGTACTTCCCCATCTTCCTCTTCCCCATCTCCTTCCCCTCCCCACTACCTTCAGCCTCACAACATAGCCCGATTGGAGATTCCATAGTCTCACTGGCTTCAGACGGGAGCAGTTGGGACTGTTGTGGGTATTCATATTTTTAAAAAAGCATTGTGAAATATTTCTGCATAAAAAATAATGCACGTTTAATAACTTTTAATTTTCAAAATTGGAACTGAGAAGCAGGTATTGAATAGATACCAACATTATTTTATTTTTTAATAACAATTCTATATTTGAAATCATCGTTTGAAATGGATTTATTTCGTTTAAACTTTTGTCAAATATCGTTATTTATCACAAGATTTCTCTAACGGTGTTCATTCAAAGGGTGAAATTTCTAACGTCTATCTAATTTGTCAACATTTTAACACTTATTTTTGAAAGGCAATGATCCCGAGGCAAATATTTCATAAATACTTTCAGCTTCACACATTCTACAATTATAATATGCCATGATTTTTCACGTGTTTGCGATAGTATATTCATAAAAGACTGGTGTTTAGGTAAGTGATCATTTAAAACAAATCATTTTCTAATACAACAGTACCTACGCCTTTCATATTATGCTTCGTATGAACACGCGAGCCGAACAACGAATTGTGGGAAAGGAACGAAGCAACCCCAAGCGGTGTAGCCATGCTGCGCATTAACAAAGAATCCGTCAGCCGAACCGTAGTTTTGCGGTAGTTTTGTTCCTTTCCTATAATTCGTGTTTCGGTTCGCGATTTTTTCTCCTATTTATACAAAGCATTCTACAAAACCTGTTGTTAATTTAAAAATTAAAATTACATGTAAATATGTAAGGTAACCTGATAAAACAAAAAAAAGTGATAATAGAATCATGTTAGGTTCATTGTGTGTTTGATCTTTTTCTTCACCTAGTGTTCAGTTTTGTCAAGAATCCGTGCAAAATATCCTATGTTAACACGAATTAGTTTTATTTTAGTCAATTTTTCTGATTTTCTTTATAGATGTTTTTGTAGATATTTCTATAATAAGAAAGACAGAATGGCAAACATTATGAATAACGGGTATTGTGAGTTGTGAAGTTCAATTTCCAGTATCAAATTAATTCGTACAACTTGGGGGCGATAATAAAAAACTTTACAAAAAGACAAGTGTTCAAGTGTTGATGTAAAATTAAGCGCCTCATTTGCATGCAATATTAATTGACATTTGTATTTGATTACATAAATATCGTTTTTTACACGTTGTTTATTATTGCTTCAACTAACGAATGTTGTTATTATATGCCCATTTCTGACATTTAGTGTGTTTATGGCTGGGTAGGTACTGATATACGGGCAAGAGCGCATGATACGTGGGTGAAATTTTAGATATTGTTGTAGGTACAATTGTGAGAAAAGCTTTTAAAAATGACAATAGTAAAGTGATAATATTATAAACTTTTAAAAGCTCTATCGATCGATTTCGACTATTCTTAACAATTATTTTCTCTTCTAAGCGAAATTCTAGAGGTCCACGTGCTTTCAAAGTCAGAAAAAAAATCCTATGCCATTAAAACCAATGTGGGAATGTTACCAGGGGACGATGAGAGCATAGTTAAAAAATGGATGCTATTTTTATTTGTTTATTTATTTTGATAAAACAGGCTAAAAACCAATACATACCCACATTGCAAAGCGATAAAGAAAATTATGTAAATCAAAAACAATAATATTGTAATATGTAGACTTCAGAACAAGTATGTGTAATTGTCTAGTCTGTACACGAAAAAAGTAACTTATAACAATTTTTTAAAGAATTAAAAAAAATATATTCCAATTTGCCTCTTACTTAATTACAAGGTTGTAATTAACCTAGTGTCGCTTTTTTTAACATTCAGGGTTAATCAATTATTAGCATCAACATAGTTCATGGACATAAACACACCTGTCTAATAGGCAGCTGAAACATTTTAGTTTGGAGAAAACTGTTTAGGGACCCAAAAATCTTTATAATAAAATAATAATTGATCAAGTATATTAGGTACTATTGACTTCCGGTTTAAGAGTTACACCATTTTTCTTTTATCAATTAAAAATAAGGAATAAAAATGATGGCTTATCTTGACTTATTTCGACGCTCCTTAGCTCATACTTGAAATGATATTGTTACCTGAATTTATAATCTAATGTACCTGCTAAGGTATCAGCTTAAATCATACGTTGTTTAGTTGGCCACGTAGTTAGTTAACAGTTCGTAGTAGTATCTAGAAACCGTAGTAGTAGTTTTTTTTATAATTATTTATTTATTTTTGAAGAATCGAGAAAAATTAGTCGAAGATAATATTGTTAATTCTAAAATTTGAAGTATGTGATTGACAATTATGACGGTTTTGTGGAATGTGGCAATGACCGAGTTGGTAAAGGCGCCCGTCCCGGTTAGACGAGAGGTTCTGGATTCGAGTCCCAGTTGCGACCGTTATCTTTTCTATTTTTCTGTTCTCTTTCAAATCTTCGTTTAGATTACTTATTAGTTTTATCTTCTTATTCAATGATATATAACGTTGATGGGAATAACCTTCAAAAGTTATAAAAAGAGTTGTTCTTATTAAAAAATATTTATTTATTTAGTAAAGAAAACATAATATTTGACCAGTGATATGCTTTAACTGTCCGAGTACGAAGGATTTCTCGTTTTAGGAAGTAAATACAAAAATACAATATTTATATACGTAAGGAGTCAATTTCTCTATTTAAGAGACCCTTTACCTTTAATTATTCACAACCAGGGCAGTCTTGGGATATACCTACCTACTCAATAAAACTGCAAATAAAATTACATGATGATATGAAATACGGGAATTTATTAAAAGTAATGAATAAGTGAATGGAAAATCACATTTATCAGCCATGCTGATTGATTTCCATGAAAAATAAAACCACTTTATTTTATCAACAAAAAAATAGATACCTACCTTGAATGCCTTTTTCAGCCTACTAAGTAGGTCTAGTTACGTACACACGACAAACTTTAATGCCGGCCTGAACTTAATTTGATCCATTCTCGCGCAGTTACTGACTTTACAATGAACGTAAGCTAATATACTTGATCTAAATAGAAAGATGTGTAAAAACATACGTGCGACTGAGAAAGACATGGGTGGGGAAGCATGCCACGTTTCTGACCTTAAACTCGCCTTATTGCTACGATTTCTGCATCAACGTCAGGCCAGTATTAAAGTTTGGCGTATACTAAACATAAGAAAGATTTTTTTATTGGTATGGTTAGGTAGGCACTTATCTACATTATTTTTAAATGTATACAATGACGTAGGAACAGTGGGCGGTTCTGATCTCTAAGCGTAAACAGGTCATGCTTAAAAAAATTGATTCATTACCTGGCTAGAAATCGTTAGTACACAGTATCCGTATACCTGTTGTAGAAGGCAAATGGAAACACCTACTGGTGACTGGCAACATGCGGGCCGCTGATAAACAATCAAGTACCTATTCAAATCAGGTAACAATTTGTGCATAAATTTAGCATTAGCGGCGGCCTTGGAATGACGCCTGATGATGACCGTAATTACAAGTTTGGATGAAGTTAACAGTTGTCTCCTACAACCGAATTTCTTATTGTTATAAATAATTAATGTTACCATTGATTTATTTCGAGAAGTCTCCTTGGAAATTTTAAGTTCTTTATAGAAGAACACTAGCTAAAGTCCCCGGCGATGCCCGGGCTTTACACTGAGTTTTCAAAATGAAATGTAGACAATGACTTCCTCTTGTTTTGAAGGTCACATGTGCAAAATTTCATCAACTTCGGCATACAACTGTAGATTTGCATACAAATCAAATCCACACCGCCCGCTTGCCAGCCCCCTCGTCCACCATATACAGACAATTTACACAAAACCATGACAAATTATATACCTAAACCCTAAACTTTCCTCATTAATCATTCTATCTATTGGTGAAAACCGAATGGAAATCCGTTCAGTAGTTTTTGAGTTTATCGCGAACAGACAGACAGACGCAGCGGAGGACTTTAATTTATAATATGTAGAGATGAAATGAAATGAATATTTTTATTTATTTATGCCTTCGTTTAGATATTCTATATTCTGGGTACACATCATAAAATATCAATAATACCTATGAAAAAGTGTTGCAAATATTACCAGTGGCACTGACTCTCTGTTTACATTATTTACTAGAATGGATGCCATGGGACCAATGGTTTATTTAATCTATTTTAGTACCTATTATCAAATTCGGTGTAATAATCATTTTAGGCGATTACCGCACAATAAGAATAGTCTGATGAAAGGTGATGGTAAAGAGAAAGGTTGAGAAATACCTAGGTGTTCAAACCCGGTCACTAAACAAGGCTTAAGCCATTTCCAACAACGTTTTCATTTTGAATGGTGAATTGAAATCAATAATTGAATTACGTCTTGTGCAAAAGTTATGAGTTCTATGGAATAGTTTTCTTCAACTGAACGAAAAAAAATGCATGTCTACTTTTTTTTTACTTGGTACCTGCTTATTTAACACATTTCGTTTTGTATAACGTATAGCTGTTAAGTAAATAATTATGTATCGTTGTCAATATTGTCATTCGTCTATTGCTAACAATAATTAGAATTAACTTGATGCAAAATGGCAAATTTGAATAAGTTTTTATGAGCAACTGTATAGACAAGTAGGTATATATCTGCCTAACTGTTGTGCAAATTAGCTGCCTAGTATCTATAGCTATAACCACAGTGTTAGCCACAAAGTACATAAACACTAACCGCATTTTACTACAAATAACACGATATCCTTGGACTTCAGTCGGCAGACATACTGAATTAAATGCTAAAACTGCCAATAGTGCCAATAGGCTGTACTCTCGTTGGCAGGGGCAGATCTAAGATTCGAAAGGCAGCAAACGTATCTGAGGGGCCCTTTGGGGGAGAGGGCAACTGCAAAATATCTTGTGAAATTGATTTTTATGTGAATGCCTTTTTATATTAAACTTAACTTAGTTTGAGACCAAAATACCCAACAAAACTGAATTAAATTATTTATTTCAAAAAACATACGGCACAACATGTACCATTAACATAGTAATATTTTTATTTATATATTATAATACAATAACAGAGAAAGTAACATATAAATGTAGAGTAAAATCTAAAAACAAAAGGTAAAAAAAGGATTTAAGGTAATAAGTATTAAAAAAGTAAGATGTATAAAATGAAATTATAACATAAAGCATAAAAACTGAAGTATAATGTAAAAGTAAAAAGTTTAATATAGTAAAAAGAAAAATGTATAGACTACGAGATATCTTTAAAAATAATAAAAAACACGAAAGTTATAAATATGAAAAAGTAAAGAGTAAGAAATGCTCTTAGGAGACAAAATAAATAAAATAATAATATAAAATTTTAAAAACATAAAAGAGTTTTAAAGTAACTGTGATATGTTTCTAATCTATAGATATTAGAGTGCGTACCTACTGGTAGGATACATTATGGATACATGATTATTTTATGATTACGTGGTAGTACTAGTAGACACATTTTGTTTAATGCGTCTTTTGTATGATGACAGACTTCCGGCATGATCGATATGAGCAAATTCATTACCTAAAGTGTGTAAACGATGTATTATTGAATTTTGTTCTGCATTACTGAGAGTATTGTTGCAATAATAAGGTGTTTTGAGTCGAGTTGTTCTACTAGGAACATGATAATTTAAATGAAACTAGTTCAGGGGAGTCAAACCAGTTATTGTTTATTTTAAATAAGAAAATTAGATCATTAAGTATTCTTCTATCTTTTAACGATAACAGTCGCATTTTTTGTAAAAGAGAATCATAGTTAATTTCATCCACAGGAATTCCTAATTTAAAATTTATTGATCGGAGAAATTTGTGTTGGATTCTTTCAATGGAAATTGCATGACTTTTGTAGAAGGGGTTCCATATGGGAGAATTACATTCTAAATGACTTCTAACTAGAGTTGAATAAAGCATTTTAAATGTATAGATGTTTTTGAAATCTTTCGATATTCTTATAATGAAGCCCAACATTTTCATTGCCTTACTAGTAATGATATTAATGTGATTAGTAAATAATAGTTTTCTATCAAAAGTTATACCGAGGTCTCTTATTTCGGGTACTGACAATAAACTATGGCTGTTCAGTGAATAATTGTATTTGATAGGGTTTTTTATTCTGTAAAAACTCATGATTTGGCATTTCTTAATATTAAGTGTAAGTTTGTTTATGGTACACCATTCTACGAATTTAAAAAAAATTGATTGTAGGGACAAGCAGTCGTACATATTTTTTATGATTTAATATATTTTCATGTCATCAGCAAATAATAATATATTAACATCAGAGAATATGGAAGTGACATCATTTATAAAAAGAATAAACAATATTGGACCAAGGTGCGAACCCTGAGGCACGCCACTAGTGGCTTCAAATTCGTAAGACAAATGTTCTTTAATAAAGACAGTTAGTACACGTTTTGATAAATAATTCTTAATCCAGAGTAATAAATTACCACTTATTCCTAGTTTTGACAATTTATTTATAAGAATTTTAATGCAAACCTTATCAAATGCTTTACTAAAATCTGTATAAATTGAGTCAACTTGTTCTCTATTAGCAAGAATAGCAAGGGCACCTGAGATAAAATGTTCGTACAGTGTGAGGTTAGTTAAGGTAGATCGTCCAGAAATAAAACCATGTTGAAATGATGAGATGTTAAATTTTATGGAAGAACATATTTTTTGAAGAATTAACTTTTCAAAAATTTTTGATATCGACGATTGTATGCATATTGGTCTGTAATTTTCAACTAAAGACTTGTCTGCGCTTTTAAATATTGGAGTGAGAAAGCTATTTTTCCGCATTTGTGGGAACTTGCCTGTTAAAAGTGATTGATTATGTAAGTATGTAATTTTTTGTAAGTGTTGCTAATTATGTAATTACCTACAGAGATATAAAAATACTTATAAAATTGCGAATACTGCACATTAGTCCCAATTCCTCAGCAATCTTGAAGTCTGTGGACTATGGTATCCCCAACAGGAGTAAGTGACGAGAGGAAAGGTAGTGCAAATTTTGTTTTTATTTTTCGGAATGTCATCGATGCCAACAGTATTTAGACAGAAACCATTTAGCATTTTCTTAAATGAAAATCTTCAAGTGTTGTTAAGTGTTGTTTAGTTTAGTGGAAAACTGTAGAACACATCAGCTTAACCTGCTAATGTAGGTACAAATGCGTTGAATGACCCACCCCCCACCCCCCCAAGTCCTGTGTTATGAATGTGCATTATTTTGGTATCTCGAGGGGGTTGGGGCAATATCGAAAATTGTATGTACCTATCTATTATTTTTCGAGTCCAGTGTCTTCAAAGTGAACCATTTTCCCAGCATCCCCAAAGATGACATATTATGTCTCAATGAACTTATTTCCTATCGGGGCCTACTGCGGCAATTTTATATAAATTTTTTCTCAATGCTTTAAATATTAGGTACCTAAGTGTTGCGATTGCTCGGCTCGGGCCGGGCGCAATGTTTTATACCCCCCTCTCGGCGGCCCTGTCTATGGGCATGAATTGGGTTTGTGCCCCATGTGCCCATAGGGTAAAGACAGAATTACAACTCGGGGGGCCCGGTCAGCATTTGCTGAAATGCTGAACGTCAGATCCGTCCCTGCTCATAGACATAATTAATATATAGGGACATACGACCTACTAGTTGTGAACTAGCTGACATCTGACATCCCAAATAAATTAGTTTTATTTTATGGTTTATTAATATTAAACAGATTATCATAAATATTAGAACAAAGACTCCAAGTTTTTTTTTTTCGCTTGAGATTTTTTTCGCTTTTCGTGTGATTGAAAGAATTACCTACCTAAGTAAAGGAGTTGAAAATAAAGAAACCTAAAACTCACTCGCCGAAAGTTTGTAATATAAGTCTAATTAATATAATATTTCATTATAGTTAAAACGACTTTATTTGAATTTATATTCGTCGACCGGTTTCAGTTGTTCTCAACCTTCTTCAGGACAATAAACATATAAACTGATCTAGCCCGTGGCGCAATTTTTGGCCTTTTTGCCTAAAATGTGAGCAGGGCATTTCTCTCAAAAGAATATCCCTATTATATTGCTTATTCTTCATTCAATGACGCTAAGTGGCTGGTCTGGTGAGTTTATAAAGTGATTGAATTTTTGGTCAGTGTCTTTTATAAAGAGCTACATGTTTCAAACAAAATGTTTAGACCTAAGTAATGTACAATGATGATGGCCGACGAAACCGGACAAATAGAAAAAATAATGGCACTCATCCAGGCGTTGTTTATCAAGCCACGAGAGGCATTCCGCGGATAAAGCTGGCAAATTTGGCCGTGACCTATTTCTTTGAACTGCTCAAATAATAAATAATTGGTGTTGTGGGCCGTGGTGGCGAAAACATTAGCGCGCGAAATTGTTGGCGCCACCGACCATAAACCGGGAAACGGGTGAACTATATTTATTTACATACATATCTAAATGTTGACTGTTGATTTTTCTGCTTCGGCCGGAAATCAAAGATAGAGGATAGAGTTATTGTTATTATTGAGAGTTCGTGTTTGCGAGACTATGCCAACTGGGTGAGAGAGTCCTCAGTGAGGTTTCTTATCCAGTAAAGACTTTTTCCTCACGATTACACTAATGTAACTTAAATTCAGTCAAGTAAATACGACCTTCAGAAGGTAATAGTAAAAAGGCCAAATGAGCCACAGTACTAGTAGCTAGAAACATGAAAGGGTATTGCAAAGCCCTAGCTAGTTAGAGGATTACGAAAGAATCCGTAGAATCAAAAAAAAAACCTCAATCATACTCTCGTAAATATTTACGGCAGTTATTATTTTTTTTACCGGCATGTGTAGGTACCTACTTATTAAGTACCTACCTATTATTTTCTTTGCTGAAAACATAGAAACGATTAACCGATGATCTGCTCTGCATAGGAACTGCAAACTTTGACAAGTTGTGTTTGGGAAAAAAAATAAAATATTAGGCTTTATTTCTTTTACATGTTTTGTACTCTTTACGATAAGGGATAATAAAGTTGTTTAAAATGGTGCTACTGGTCAAATAAGAGTAGAAAATATATGAGGCCGCCACCGTTGTTCAAATGGCAATACTAAATATATAATCATGGTGTTAATCTAAAGCTGTGTAACCTACATTTTTATTAAAAGTTAAAAAGGCGTAAAAGTGAAAAAAAAAATTTCATTGCAATACATTTTTAATACGTTTGCAATTTTGTGTTAACATAATGAAAAATAGCGATATTGTAATAAAATATAAAGCACACTTTATAAATTGCTCACATTTATTTAATATTACCTTAAGTACCTAGCGTTGGCCGGGCTTTAGACCATGTCTCTTATTTTAGATATGAATCATAGACATAATTATGAATCATATGTCTATGATCTGAATATATTTAACTCATTCAGATCTAAAAGTAGTGTAACTCAACCCATCATTAATGATTCTTCCTTTCCGTTGTTAAATTCAAATCTATATTAAATTAAATGAAAGCAAATCACTTTGTAAATCACCATTTAATCAAATTTATGTCGTTTAGTGGGTACCTTAACAATAGTGCTTCTTTTATTGAATTTTTTTTTTAGAACAAATTTTTTTTTTTCAAATGTGTGTACAGTGTTTTGTATTTTTGGTGTCTTTGCACTTTTAAAGAATATTTGACAGATAAATTGGTGTTGCCAGCCTACAAATTTCTTAGTTCCATTTTTTTTTGTTTTCTACTCTTATTTGACAGACTCCACAAAAGACTATTTTTATTATTTATTTCTTGTGATCATAGAGCGAAAAAGAGTAAGAGTGTAATATTATATTAAAAGGTAAAGAATACCAGGCTATTCAGAACTTTTCAAAATTCAAATGCAGCATTTTATTTCAAAGTAGTACTACTAGTCCTTTTTTACTGAGTCAGAAAAATAGAATTTAAAAAATCGAGTGCACTTAAAACCACTGGAGCGAATATGGTCGAAAAATGGATTACTTTTATTTTTCTGCTTTTGATGGCGGTCCAAAATTGTATCACATTTTCCTACCATTCATAAAACATTTATTGTAATTATTTAAAACATTTCCTTGACCAGCCATTTATTTTAAAACGAAGCTATTGAAATGCTATTATCTATTATGACCATACATGTCGCAAATCCGAACTTCGTAGATTATTTTAGAATGCCGTTATAAATAAAATTAAATATATTTTTTCGGCAAGAAATAATTATAAATATAATTATTTCTCGCCGAATTTTCGATCAGCTGTTAAAATTAAGTCCTATTTCCATAGATATGCACCTTTCATTATCAAGTATACCACAGACAACATACAGAAATCGAAAATATTCTATGTTGACTCGAATAAGTACCCCTCGCGGCAGTTTCAAAGTAAAAAACACGCAGGATTCGCGCGGTTATAAACATTACGATTTTATTTTTATAAATCCTACAAATATGAGATAAGTAAAATTTATTTATTTGGAATTTCACGCCCGGCTGGGCTTTTACATGCATTTTTTTTAAACAAAGAAATCTAAATCTAAATGTGCATTACAAAATAAAAAAAACAAAATCATAAACAAAACAAAAACAAAATCAAAATCAAAATCAAAATCAGAATCAATATCAAAATCATAATCATAATCATAATCAGAATCAGAATCAGAATCAATATCAATATCAAAGTCAAAATCATAATCAAATCTAAAACAAAAAGAGAGTAAAAAACAAATTGAAATAAAAAAAAACAAAACACACCACCATGCAAGATGGAAAAACTGTAAACTGGGAAAAGTGCAATACATGTTAAATAAATCGAAGCAGATCTATGCAGTTGGATAAATGAAATTTGTGGTTCTTTTTTCTGATATAAATTCTACTATGGCTCGTTTATATTTAGTGAATGATGTGTTAAATATGTCAACAACATCTTTATAGTCATTACCCAAATTTTGTATACGGCGAACGGGGGTATACAATAAGGAACTCCAGTGAAAAATATTATGGCTTTAAAAAAATATGTTCATGTAGACCAATAAACGCTGATTCTGAATATATAACTTTTATTTAATAATATTAAACGTACAGTTTTTAAAAAAATATTAAAAAGTGCATTTTTAATATTCTCGTTAAAACACAGCGTCAGGTTGGTATGCTGTGTAATGCTCTGTGGTGACGTCACGATAGTAATCGCGGTAATGACTGGTTTATTTATGCTATACGTCATTTATATGGGAATTTAGGTATGACGCAAGCGAATGTTCTATATATTTCTTATTTTTGAAGATGTCGTAAAATCATATACCTTTATAGAAAGTTAATAGAATTGCCTTTTAGATTTTTGTATCTGACATATACGATTGTGTTTGAAAAATGCAGTATTTTAAGTTTCAAAATGAAAAAAATTAAAAAAAACAGCCGACTGTAAACATATTCTATTAAATGGTCGAAAAAATTAGGAAAATTCAAAATTTAAAAAATACAGTCCTCTTACTTTATGAATTTGGAATAAAACTGTCACTTCACTTTTTATCTCGTTCATACAATTAAAAAGGATAAAAAAATATTATAATAATTCCGAAAAAATCCGACATCTTGGACTCGGTTTTACGCAATTAAAATGCGTTGATTTCTCGAATTTGTATTTATTTACACATGCATAAGGCTTTTACATTATCAAATAATATTACTTTTATGGAAGTTTTATTAAATTCACGCGGAAAAGTCATAAAAATTATAGAGAAGTAACCTTTGATTATGTAATGTCAGTAACCTAAAAACCGAACGAAACTAAATCACCAACAAAACATTATTTAAGGACTAAAACTGAAAAAAAGTAAAGGCAGCATTGGGTACTTATGCTGAATTACACTAATATCACAGTGAATTAATCATTTAAACGAAAATTATCATCAAAAACAGCTAACTGCAAGTTAAATTCATCGACGTCATTCATTGTTTTGCAAAGAATTTGATTTCGCCATTTGCAATAAATAAGCCATTAGCCAATCAACGCGTTGTAATAAACAAGATGGCCGCGCGCCTGCGCAAATCTATTTGAGATTCAAGAAAACCAACATAACAATCATAAAATAGTGAATCGTTATTTTAGTAGATGACGTCACAAAATTCACCATAGATATGGGTGTTTTCGAGGGATCTCCAAAAATTAAAACTTTGAAAATTATTTTAACTATTAAAACTAACTCTAAAAAAAAAAAAAAATATGCAGTAATTTAAGTTAGAAGGTCATTTTTCATTAAAAAAAAATAAAAAAAATGGACTGGACTTCTCTATTGTGATTCTGTGTTGGAGTTGTCACAATAGAATGGTAGATAGTGCCTCGATGTTGAATTGCGAGGTAATGGAAAGAAATCAAGTATAAAAGTTCAGGGCTGTCAATTATTGAATTTACGTGTGTTTTGTGTGAATTTATGTTGGCGAAAAATTTTAAAAATGTCCTTCTGGGAAATCTCGAGCAATGGCGGCAAATTTATTTATTTCGCGTGGTCGCTTCAGTGGTTGACCACCACTTCACCACCTCCTAGATCCAGGTTAACACGCGGTAGAAGCGAAACTTTACCAAAACAATCTCAACGTCATTTCCGTTTTACATCTCAACCAATAGGAGCCTTGATAGGAGTTTGATGCTTCGCAGGTGCTGAATGCGTCATTTCCGTTTCATCCGAAATCCAAATCACAATGGGGCTATAGAAGTTTCACTTCAAAAATATTAAACACATTTTCAATTAGGAACAACTCTTTAATAAACACAAATATTATGGACAGGGCCGGATCTACGAAATCTGGCGCCCTGTGCAGTAGGTACCGATGGCGCCCCCCCCCCTACATATTTATTTTGATTAAAAATTCGTTCACCCCAATTTTTTATTTTTTTTACACTAATTTATCAAATAAAATCAAGACATATAAATGGTGTAACTTTTCCAAGTGACCTGGCGGTAGCTCTCACACTCGTTTTTTTTTAAAGAGAGAATCGCCAGGAACCCTATACCCTATGAATCTAATGGGTAAACATAAAATTATGGTGCTATTTTAATTATTTTAGGAAAAACTCTTTTTGCAAGTTATGCTTTAAAATAATACAACGAATTGTTTGTTTGTGCCCGTACCATGATTTAAAATATAGGTTACAAGACAATGCGGGTGGTGTCGCTGAACTAGGTCCATTAGACATTCTTGAGATTTACTGCGTTTATGTATATACCGAACGGGAATATTAATAGAAAATGCAAATACAAATACGTTTCCATGGCAACGTACAACACAATAATAGCATCTACAGCTTCTGACTAGCTCTAAAATCTAATAAGAATATAACCTCATATTTGTACCGTGAATTTCCCCTGTGTTGAGCGAACAAACACCAAATTGAGCGAACAAACACCATACAAACACTATGGTATCAACGGCTTACGAAAGACGCTTATGTACACTGACAACGTAAAATAACAAATCCAACAAATCTAATAGACATTAATTATACATTTAACGATCTTCAAATAATATGTCAAATCAATGATGAAACTGTCAACAGTGTCAACACGTTGCAACCTGCAAATCCTGCAAACCGTGCAATGCTTTTGTTAATGGAATTTACTGAAGATTTCATAAGAGAATGGTCTTTAACTACCTTCTCCTAGAGACTTAAATCGTACAAAATAACTAACTAAATAAAATTGTCAGCATTTTGAAAGGCGCAAGTCGGTTTGTTTGATTCTCCAGAATAAAAATACCGCGCTGTGATTGGTTATTGAATTTGGATCGCACCCATTCGTCGTAAAAGATATATGGAAAAATAGATCTAACGTTAAACTAAATATATGGAATTTGTAAAAAAATTCTGTAACTGACTATAAATTCGTAAGCCGTTGATACCAACCTGACGCGTGCGCATTCTGTTTCTTTGGAAAGTGTTGCTAGAGGGTAATAATTATTTCGTACTATTGGTAATTTTTAAACGTATTATTGTAGAAAGCAATCACTTTGTGGTTTGACATATTTAATAAAATAAAATACTGTTTTGTTTAAAACCACGAGTTTTATTAATTTTTTGAACCGACCGGTTTCGCTTTACTCAAGCATCATCAGGGTACAAATTAATACTGTATAGTATTAATTTGTACCCTGATGATGCTTGAGTAAAGCGAAACCGGTCGGTTCAAAAAATTAATAAAACTCGTGGTTTTAAACAAAACAGTATTTTATTTTATTAAATTTTTAAACGATTCAGGGAATATTATAACTAAATTTTAATACAATATTTATTTTCTCACGGCGCCCTTTCGGAGTTGGCGCCAGGTTTTTGCACGTTTTTGAACGTATGGCAGATCCGGCGCTGATTATGGAGTACATCTTGGAGGAATTTGGGTAGGTAGGTACATAAAAAATATGATTTATTTGTAACATTAAGTAATGCAGAATAGATGTCAAATATGATAGCATTGCTTTTATTCGAGGCGTTCTCGATTTTATACAATATGATTTATATTATTCGAAAAAGATATTTAAAAAAATTATAAATAATGAGAGAAACATCCATATCAGTCAGTTTGAAAAAAAAAATGCATAATATCAATATTGATTTTAATTTAACTTAATAATTTCCAAGCTATTCAGACAAACAGTTTACATTTTTTTTATCACTTTTGCTGATAAATATAAACTATTTATAATTCCAAACTCAATATAAAACTTACAAAAATAATAACCTCAAAACAAATAGGTAATGGTCTTGTAAATGTGAATTTATGAATATGTGCTCAGCCGGATGAGCGAAGTTCACAAGTTCACGTTCGCAGCCGGATAGCGTAGCAAAAGTTAAAAGTCGTGGTCTGGAAAGTGTTACTATGGAATTAAATATGGTAGACTAGGATTTTAAAAATCACAAAATTGGACTAATACATAATTCACACTTATACATAAGGTATTTTATTTCTATTGTTGTAATTGCCATAAAAAATGAAGAAAAAAAACAATAAAAATATACATATAGTATTATACTTTTTATAGCACGAAATAAAAAATAAAAAGATTTAATAAAAGAAAAGCTACGTATAATAATTACTCCTTATGAACAATAAATTTATTTATCCTAGGTAGGTAAAAGTATAAATGCATAGTAAAAATATTATCTAGGAAATTCAAGGAAAATTTTGGAATGATAATATTCTATTAAATATATGTACTATTGGACTTCTCTTTCCTAAAACTATTAAAAATGAGGAAAAGTTATACATAACTAGAAACTGTTTATGAAATGGATTACATATTTCCAAAACAGGCAGAAAGACTATTATTAAAAAAATGTTTTCTAATATTTAAAAAAATATATATCACAGATTCACAAAATAAACATTGTACGGTGACATAGAGATACTAAAATGTGGACTAGAATATTCAAAGGAATGCAATTTTTTTTGTGATATAACACACAATGTTAAAGTTTTTTTTCACGTCAAAATTCAGCTGTGATGATGAACACCAACAATTTTAAAAAATGTGGCAAGACTTGTCTTTAATTATCTAAAAAAACAACCAAAATCAAAATACAACAAATAATAATTTATGTCTTCAATTTGTGTTGAGATCAGCGCGGTGGTGTAGTGATAAGCTCCTGTGTCCCTTGGCGGACTGTGGAGATGTTGGGTACCTTACTCAAAGTCAAATCGACCATTTTTGGTGTTCAACATCTAACACTTCAATCCCGAATCACTGGATGTGGTCCAGACTGCCCAGGGAATGACTACACCACTGCTAATGGTGCATTTCATAGAAACGAGATCACGTGATTGTAAAAATTCTATTGACTAAAACAACATTGTTTAAAAATTTTACTAAAACTGAAAAATTTTTACTAAAATGTAAAATAGGGTGTAGGTGATTTGACCTACGTAATCAATGCAAAAGTGTTAACAAAGTAGAAATTAATAAAATCTTGAGCAAAATAAATCACTCTCTAGGTTTAGTAAAGAACCCAATAAGGTTATACGTAATATGTAAATATGAGATATAAATTTAACATAAAATTATACCTACTTATGCATACATTTATTTACATAACACTGAATTCAGTTACATTCTTATTTTTTAAGGACTTCTTGAATATAGTGAATGCATAGCAACATGAGATTTACAGAAATACAACACCTATATTACACATAAACACACAACATATTGAGTTATAAATTAAGCCACGTATGGAGGCAGGTTGAAATGATAATACATACATATGTATTATATTATGTATTGACAATACATAGTGGCCCTACGTAAAGTATTGGAGGCCTTAACTTATAACTTTACAGGAGGCAACTACTTTACGCAGGGTGTTTACCTAGTGACTTCATTATTTAAAATGACAAAAAGGAGTTTTAAACATTTAAATTAAACTTTTCGAACTGTACAAGCATCTTTAAAATTAGACGCATTGAATACACTGAAATAGTCTTCGTGTGTGAACCTAATAATGTTTTCAATCCTACAGAGATAAGATTTCTTGTTCTCATCGGCGAGGCCATTCACTTTGGTGAGGTTATCGGCTATGATGCTTCGGCTTCCACGACAGAAACTAAGCTGCCGGGTAACATCCACTCCATTCATCACAACTCGGAGGAAGAAGTCTAACGGTGCCACCACTTTAGGTTTACGAATATCAATTCTTCCGCTTGGACTCTTCTTATTTTTCATGTATTCTTTGTCTTCATTTTTGTAAATCTCTATCACCATTCTGGAGGCATAGTGAATACTGAGGAAGCTCTCGTCTGCCAAACCTAAAGCGAGGCTTAAAAACTGCAGGGTCTTGTCATGGCCTGAGAACAAAACAAACTTAGGTTTGCCCTCCGATATCATTTTGAGAATATACTTAACTATTTGTCGAATCAATCCAAAAGCTCGTAGCAACGATGCCTTCTTCAAGTGACTGCTTTTGGCATATTGCTTCATATCCCAGTCCGTGTACGCAAAGAGACTGGTCACTTGTTCCTTTTTGACGCACAGTGTTTCCGTATCAGATTTCTTCAGGGTATCTTTTTCATTCTCATCCTTTTCATTATAGTCTTCAGAGTCATCATCTTCCACTTCTGGATTGTTGATATTTTCCCCGTTGAAATTAAAATCGCCATCCATGTTTCTTTTGATGAGAATAACATCTTCATAATTCATGTCTACATTTTCCATCATCTTCTGTTGGTAATATCCAATTTTCTCTTTTTCCATTTGACTGTCAAAGTCAAGGACGGCGGATTTGCGGTGAGATTCTTCAGGTCGCATCTTAATATTGCGAACCTTTCGAACAAATCCACGATCTTTAATAGCATTTTCAAAATTGTCGACTGAAAATATTTGTAGAAGAGATCTTGAAGCGGAATGTTTTAAATCTTTAGTTTGTAGGAGTCCTCTTAGTCCTCCGTCTGCTGGTTTGGAATTGTCAATGGCTGATTTATGATTATCGCTCTTAGGTAAATTCAGGTTTGCAGGATCTTCAACAGGTTTCTCCAAGCAAGGTAAAGCGGCAGAGTGGCAGAGGTAAGCCAGTAGTGCGTCCTCCAGGATGTGGGGGTCTTTAGAAGACTGTGATGGAGACTGGAACACGATGTTGGACAGTTGTGTCACCAGCTCTCCGACGGCCGGGTGGGCCTCCAGGCGTTTCTTAGATTCTTGAGATACTTTCCTACAAATTCAAAAATTATCCTTTATTTTATTGAAAATTATAAAAGTTGATTCTACAGAATTACGGATATTTTGTCACGCCTATAATAGTGAACACTGCAAATATTAAACAATATGTCGTCACAATATGTGTATGTATTTCGTCGTACCTAATAGAGTAACTTTCTTGGAATGACAAAGAATTTTGTCTTACTTGGTTAACAGGTTATCGTTAACTATGAACCTAAAAGACCGTGGACAGAGCATTAGTGCGATTTTCTATGAATGACATTGAAGCCATATCTAAGGCGAAGGGAAATTACCTGGCCTTTTTTTTTATTAAATGCGATTTTAACACTTATGTATAAAGAAACCGTATGAAGGACAAGGTCAGAATCGCTTCTGCCGATATCAATCTAAGACCTAGTTACTATTTGATTATTGTAACTACTCTGAATTATTTTCAAATAACTTTCTATGGGGTTAAAAAAGAATTGGCTGTTTGATTTGCAGCTAGTGGGAATAGTCAGTATGTATTGTCACCTGGCGTAGTATTCTGCCGCAGGGCAGGCACAGTCCTCGGAGCAGAAGGTGAGACTGGGGCTCTCGCGGGCCACAGCGCCCCCGACGCCTCCTCCTCCCCCCGCCGCATTGCCCCCCGCCTCTCCCAGGGCCGCCCACAGGAGGGCCAGGGCGGACTGGAGGGCTCGCCGGTAGCGGGTGCTGTGAACGAGAATCTCACCTGAAGGGGAAAGAAAGAAGAACTGATTACTTAAATAATTTATAAATACATATACAGATCAAACGCTAATACCATATCAATTGTGTTGACTATAATATGTAAGGTTTAGTAGTACAATTATGTACATAATTTTTTAAATATTCAGCCAGCGGTTCTTGCATGAATTGTATTTTACATGACCAGCAAAGAAAAAATTGTAAATCATGCTCCTAGACAAAAACAATATATCTAAGACACCATAATACAGCTCATATATCCCTGAAGTTTTAATTCATTTCATTATGTTTTTATGTCCTTTTATTCTGATCTAAGCAATTTTATCTATGTTTCGAGGTTGCATGTTAGATTCCTGTTGCGCTGCAAAAACATATTTACGCAAATTAATTTAAAGAGAGGCTGCTACTGTTGGTGTTGTTAAGTTAATTCTAACTTATTAGTCTTACAAAAAATACTAAACAGCTACTTTACATATCGATATCTTTACATAGTATAAAATGAAGTCGCCTCCGCTGTCTGTGCGCTTAGATCTTTTAAACTACGCAACGGATTTTCATGAAGTTTTCACCAATAGATAGAGTGATTCATGCGGAAGGTTTTTAGGTATTTAATTTGTCTAATTTTTGTGTAAATTGGTTGAAATATATCAATAAAGGCTGGCAAGCGGGCAGTGGGCATACTTGGAGGTTGCTCAACCACTTTCCCACGGTGTTCTAAGGAAACAGATGGTTTCCTCCTTCACCGTACACCTCAGGACTCTAATTTTTTTTATAAAGAAGCTACTTTTTATTTAAAATGATTCTAGACCTCCAATGTCCAGGCATACATTGTTAGCAGGCAGTATGCGAGTGCGTACATGTTGTTAGTTATTTATTTCACAGTATCACGTCTCATCTCCGCCACTTGATGTAGCTGAAATAAAAGTTTATTATTATGTAGGAAGAAAAGTTAATAGAATAAGGAAAAAAAAATATATTAGATGAGATTGTTTGACTTAACCAAAGCAGCTGAGCTGCAGTCGTCCGGCGGTCCCGCCAAGAATAAGCGGAGCCTTCAGTCCAGTTGCAAGCGAGACTCGGTGTCCGCGCCCCTAAGCCGACTTCCCGGTAGGCCCTCGAGGAAAGTGTTGGGATTAAGCGGGAAATACCTGAAGACACTAAGGATAAAAGTGAGCATCGGGTCACCGGAGGCAGGGCGGAAGGGCACCGGTCTGCTACGGTTGGTCTTCAGGCCCGCTCATGGCGACGGGGGAGGCGCGGGCGGGTTATACAGCGGCTACCTTGGGAGTCATCTCCTCGGTTGTTGCACAGACATAGGTCTAGTCCACCCCCTTGATGGGGTGTAGGACAATACGAAAATGAGATGGTAGTTCAGTTCCGGCTCCTTGAATGATGCAAATCCAGACACGAAAAACTTGTTGTATGTATCCTAGATTTAGAAAAAGAAAAATGCAAGTGTAGTTAGGTTACGCCAAGGCTATTGATAATGTCTAGTTAAACGAGAAAAAAAAATAAAGATTTAAAAAAAAAGTAATAGCCAAATTTTAGATGTTAAAGATGTTGTTGAAGATGGTGCCTAAGAAAACATGATACATATTAATACAAAACTTGATAAATGAGTAAACAGTTTTAGTGTGAAATAACAGAAAATCTAGTGCTCAATATCCGGGCAGTAGTAGTAGTATAAATATTGCAAAAGGTGACCGTGGACGCCAGGAGCAATTACACCCGCCTGGATCCTAAACACATAATGAAGTTAAATTTAATCATCGACTCTAAGTTCAGGCCATCTCTCAACCCAAATCCTTGTAAATTTCCTCAGGCATTCGAGATTTTCCTTGTTCGACACGAGATCCGCATTCCATGCTGGTCTCGTAGTTACTTTCAGATCTTCCAACATTTCATCTCTTGCATCCGTCAAAATCTCACAGTGCCACAGAATGTGCTCGGCTGTTTGGTTTGTGTCACCACACGCACAGTTTGGATGGGGAGACAGGGTCAGGCTGTGCAGTCTTCCCCTGAATTCACCATGACCTGAAAGTATTTGTGTTAAGTGATGATCCAATTTGATGAACGCCCCTTCCATTCTGGCTTTAACTGACGGGAAAAAGGAGAAAGTCCATCTGCCCGTATTCGATCTTTCCCAACGTTTTTGCCATTCATTAAGAGTGAGTTCACGCATCTCTTTCAGCAGTCGAGGGAGAGGTACTGCCCCACCTGGTGTTAGTTCAACTCCAAGATGGACGGCTGACCTTCCTCTAATTAGTTTTTTCTTAGTTAACACTTCCCTTATCTCTAGATCAATGGGCAAAATACCGGCCAAAACCGGCAATGCGTCTGAAGCTACAGTCCTGTAAGTCCCCGCTTAAGTGCCGAGTGGATCAGTACGTTGTCTAGGCGATGCTCCCATACAGAGGCTGCATACGTGACTTGTGTCACGTACGCTCCCCTGTACAGTAGGCGAAGTGCCGGAGAGCGTAATCCCCACTCCGCAGTTGAGATTCTTCTCAGTTTCATGAACAGGGCCTGGGCCCTGCTGGATACACTCTTGACATGTGCCAGAAAAGATGAAGAGCGATCCAAGATAACGCCTAGGTATCTTGCATTTTCCACAAATCGGATGTTGGAGTCTCCCATTTTTATAGTAGGATTTCTTCCTCTGTCGAGGAAGCCCTTCATAAGGAGACCCATGGTCTTTTGGGGAGCGAAATTCAGCCTGTTTCTCTTACCCCACTCAAGGATTACTTTCAGACCTTCTTCAGCTTTACTTTCAACTTCTCTCCTGCTGTTCCCCGAGACCAGTAATAATTTGTCATCAGCGTAGTCAACCGTGATACATCCTTCAGGCAAGGGCAGCCTGGAGGAATCGTCAAAGAGTATATTCCAAAATTCTGGGCCAAGGACCGAGCCTTGTGGGCAACCCATGTTTACTTCCCGGTTGATGGTGATATCACCATATGTTAATGAGATACTTCTGTTGTTGAGATAGTCGGAGACTATCTTGAACAACTTACGAGGGCAGTTACGGTTTTTTACTTTCGACAGTATCATCGGCCACCACGCATGATCGAAGGCACCTGTGATGTCTAAGAAGACTCCAATCACGTACCTCTTTGGACAGACCCTCACCCATTCAAGCGCAAACTTAATGGCGTGCTCCGTAGATTTACCCGGGACGAAACCAAATTGACGGTCGTCCGCTGGAGACAGGGTTTGGTAAAGGCGGTTCCGTATAATTTTTTCTAGAATCTTCCCCAGAACAGGAAGCAGCGTAATAGGCCTATAAGCCTTGATATCCGTCTTTGGCTTATCGTTGCCCTTTGGTATAATACGGAGCACCCCTTTCTTCCACTCTGTTGGGAAAACCCCTCTTCGCAGACATGTGTCCATGACTTGGAAGAGCTCCTCCTTAGCATGGACCCATACTTTCTTCACTATTACTCCATTCAATTTGTCAAAGCCAGGTGCCTTCTAAGAACCTAAGCCCTTAATTATTACCTCCAATTCAGCTTTACTTACAGGTGTAATCTGGTCCTCCTGGGAGAGGTTTCTAGGAAGAAGCCGTGACAGATTTCGAATCTGTTGGTGGTGGTCGCTTTCCCCAATTACTGAATCTAGAGGAACTAACTTTCCCAGAAGTGTTTCGAGAGTGGAAGCCACGTCCGTACTCTCAACATTCCTGCCATTGTTATCAATGACGATGCTAGTTAAAAACCGGTCAGAACCTTTTCCCGTCTTTGCAACAGCGCTGGGAATTTCCCACGGGTTGGCGTTACCCACATCTTTAACCCAATTATGCCATGCGGCTCGTTTCGCTGTAAGTACGGCCGATTTGAAGGCTGTACGGGCCAGTCTGAGGCGGCCCAGGAGTGCAGATGTCTCCTCCGTCGTGCAAACTCCCTTCCTGGATCGACTCAGAGCCCTGTAGGCCCTCTTATAGGCCCCCTTAAGGGCAGTGGGCAGCTGGCAAACGGGCGGTGTGGATTTGATTTAACAAATGGCGTTGGTGATAAAGGTTGGGTAATGACGTGGCATTGTGTTTCGTTAGCCACGGCAATGTGTAGCCGGGTCTGCTAGTTGATAATAGAATGATTATTTAAAATCAATTTAAAGAAGACAGATTGAGGTGGATGCTATATGCAGTCAAATTACCTTCCGCTGGCTTCCCTGTTGGAATCAAACTTTTGGCATCATCAGTGGTGATGGTTTTGATAGGAACTGTATTGCTTTGAATCTTTTTAGTTACTTCATTGACTTTTATGTTTCCTGTAGACTTTGGCGCAGCATTTGAAGACGCAATATCTGAAAGGGAAAAGATTAAAAATTTATTTTTAGATTCATAGGCAGATTTGATAAAATAATATGGTGAAAATAGAATACCCCTAAGCAAATTGGAACTTATTTCTAAAAGATCGAAAAGGCAACATGCTGCTGTACTTCAAGTTTAATAAAAATTATACAAACACTGTTAACAAATCGACTGTCACAAGGAACAATGTCAAAGATTCAAATTTGTAACTTCGCTTATTTATTTATTTTATTTATTTATTTATTCAACGCCCAGAGGGCTTTTACAGTAGTACAATTTGTTTATGACAGATGATTTTTAAACACATAGACAGATGACAGATGATTTTTAAACAGATAGAGAAATGATAAGAATAAAATTAAATAAAAATGCACACAAGTCACAAAAATACAAAAATACAGTGATTTGATAAGTTTACAAAAATACATATATGTTTAGGAATAGTTATGGAATAAGTTTTTTACAAAATCCACAAAATTCGCCAAGTTGATGTTGAATATGTCAACATCACTTAAGTACTGATTTCCCATAGTGTGAAATCTTTGTATCGGAGAGTGGGCAATGTAATTCCGCTTATGAATGCTGCAGTAGAATAGGGTATTTTGTCGTGTGGTTACTGTCGGTATTCGTAAGTTTATGAGTTGTAGGAGTTCGCAACAGTCGAATTTAGAGTTAAGTATTTTGAATAAAAATGACAAGTCGTTTATTTTACGTCTGTCTTCTAGTGTGTGTATTTTTAGAATATTTAGTAATAGATTATATTTTAAGTCTTCTAGTGGGATATTCAATTTAAAATTTATAAAACGCAGAAATTTTTTTTGTATTCGCTCAATATTATTAACGTGAATTTTGTAAGATGGAGACCAAACTACCGAGTTATACTCAATTTGGCTTCTAACTAGAGATACATATAATAGTTTAATGGCTTCTATGGAATTAAAGTTTTTAGTTGTTCTTAAAACGAAGCCTAGTGATTTCATACCTTTGTTCATAATTTGGTGGATATGATTGGCGAAACTTAGTTTTTCATCCAAAATGATTCCAAGATCCCTCATTTCCGGGACTCTTTCTAAAGCTGTGTTACTGATGGAATATTCGAATAAAACAGGATTATTATTTCTGAAGAAAGTCAAGGTTTTACACTTTTCTACATTTAAAAATAAATTATTTTGAATGCACCAATCTTTAAACTTACTAATATTTGACTGTAGTATTTGGCAATGATTTAAATCAGTTATTTTCTTGTATAGCTTGATGTCATCAGCAAAGAGCAATACCTCGACATCATTGAAGCAATTGGTTATATCATTGATGAAAATGAGGAACAAAACCGGGCCAAGGTGACTGCCTTGCGGTAGGCCACTAGTAGCCCAGAAAGCTTTCGACATCCAAGATTTTATTTTGACGAAAAGTTTACGATTTAATAAATAGCTAGTAAACCATTTTAGCATGTTACCCCTTATTCCTAGAGCAAATAGTTTTTGGATTAGTAGTTTATGGGATACTTTGTCAAATGCCTTCGAAAAGTCTGTATATATGCAGTCGACTTGTTTGTTTTCTGAAAAAGATTTTAATATGAAGTTTTGAAATATTGTTAAGTTAGTTGCGGTAGATCTACCTTTGATAAAACCGTGCTGTTTTTGGTCAATTAATTTTATTAATTTGGGATAGATTTCATCGAGGACCAGTAATTCGAAAAGCTTGGGTAGTACTTACTGACTGTATACAAATGGGGCGATAATTGGCTATATTAGTGTCGTCTCCTTTTTTGTAGATAGGTGTAATGAAGCTAGATTTCCAGCGGTCTGGAAAGTGTCCAAGGGTCAAGAGACGGTTGAATAATAATGTAAGTGGTTTAGATAATGTATTAGAGCATTTTTTGAGGAATATTGGTGGAATGTTGTCTGGGCCAGCGGATTTGTCAGTGTCTAAGGAAAATAATTTCTGTTCGCAACATTTTTGTGTGATATGGCAATTTGTTAAGTGTGTAGTCTTGCTAAATTTGTATTCAGGTATTTTGTCATCTGGGGTTTCTTCATCATATACATCTTTGAAGAAGTCCGAAAAGAGGTTTACAATGTCCTGTGTATTGTTTGCACTGGTTCCATTCATTTGCATTATTGGCGGGTAGTCTGTGTTTTCAATGTTTAGTTTTTTAAGAAATTTCCAAAGATTTTTGGATTTAAAGACAGTGTCCTCGATAGAGGTTATATACATTTTGTAACATTGTTTGGAAAGATCTTTACATTTTTTCCTGGTTTCGCTAAAGATTTTATAATCACTTATGGATTTGCTTTGTTTGAATTTTTTGTGTTGACTCTTTTTTTGCTGAAGAGAGGCAGTAAGCTCTGATGAGAACCAAACCGGGTAGGTATAGCTTCTCGGTTTATAAAAAGGTACATAGGATTCAATAATATTAGAAAAGTATAAATAAAGTTGGTCTAAAGATTCATCAATGTTTTTATCGGATAAAAACGACCAGTCTGTATTTGAGAGATGGCTGTTAATTGAGTCGAAATCGGCTCGTTTAAAGTTTAGGACTCTTTGTACAGGTATTTTTTCATTTTCGCATGTAATATTTAATTTAATGTATAGGGGAGGATGGTGATTATCTATTGGTAGGAGTGGATCATTTGAGAGTTCTACAGATATTTTAGGATAGTTTGATAAAGCTAAGTCTAATAAGCGATTGTTACTGTTATAAATAAAATTATGTTGGTGAAAGTTTAGAAAGTTTACCATGTCCAAAACTTCACGTGCACGATCGTTTTCACTTTCGTTTGTGATGAGACCACAGTTTTTTGCTTTCCATGTTAGGTTTGGTAAGTTATAATCTCCAAGGATAACAATTTTCGAGTGAGAATATTTTGATGAAATTGTTTCGATGTCTTCACAGTGGTTTCTGTATGTTTGAGGGTCAGAAAGTGGTGGTAGATAGGCCGTTCCAAATATAATTTTCTCGAGAGGAGTCGTTACTTGCACAAAAAGATGTTCAATGTTATTGTGTTTCGTGGTTAATTTTCTAGATGACAATTTCTGTTTTATAGCAATCAAAACTCCTCCACCTCTTGACTTGGAACTTGATCTGACATTTCTGTCGCAGCGAAATATTTTGTAGTTTGTAAGACCGAGTTCAGTTGATTTGATATCAGAGTTTAGCCAGGTTTCCGTAAATATAATGATGTCATGATGGTGAGAAGGTAGGGCTGCTCGTAGGTCGTCGAGTTTTGATCGTAGTCCTCGGATGTTTTGGTAGTAGATTTTTAAAGTTCTGGTTCGATCGTTTGTTGGAATTGCTTGGATATTTTTGTAACTTCCTAGTTTTTTGGCAGATTTGGGACAATTCTGGGCGTGGAGTTTATGTATTTTATGGTGACATCTTCACCATTTTCTTTCCGCTTCTCCAGTTGAACCCTCAGATCTTTTAGAAATTTTTGCTGCGCCGGAGTTGAGTCGGGATAAATTCTGATATTGTTCTTAAGAAGACCTCGTTTGCTTAGAATATTTCTCGATTGTATGGAATTCTCTAGTTCGATTTTTATTGGTCTAGGTTTGCTATTTGTTAATTTACCGATTCTATAAAATTTTGAAATATTTTCATTTGCTGATTTGTCGATTTCACTGATTATACTGGTGACACTTTCCTGGTCGTCCAAGATCCTGCCGGCTTCTGTTGTCTTAATACTTTCAGGCACATTGCAAACAATAATATTTTTGGAACGCACTTGTTGCTCATTCATTTCCGAAATCGCCTCGCAGATGTCAAAGTTATTTTGGGAAGAATTCGCTCTAATATCCTTGTATGCACGTAGTTCACCTTCTAAGCTGGCAGTGGCTTATGTATTAGAGCTGTTTAAAGTTGTGTATCTTACAAGTTTAAAGTTTCATAGCTACATTTTTATTGTAATTGAGAGCAAATATATGTTATTTTGTTACTTTGTAGAAACCTCTCCCGATGTCCACCATATGAAGAAGAAAAAGAAAGAAAGATAATTATTTACCTTTGTTTTCCGTTTTATTGCCGTAAAAGTCCCAGCCGAGCTTGTTGGTGTAAGCACGCCCAAGGACGTGTCCCGTGGCCAGCAGCTGCAACAGGCCGCGCGGGGTGAGCTGGCCGAGGCGACAGGCGCCCGGAGGACTGCCGGGCAGCAAGGGCAGGTTGTGGAAGGGACCCGGCGACTGCGACCACGGGGCTTTACCCAGAGCCGTCATGTTGGTTATGTACTCCTGGTACCTAACAAAATTGGTAAATTAGTCAATAAATAATAATAATACATCTCTGCAAATTTCTGTATAATGTTCTTTCACAAAATAATAATAATAATATATTTGGATGATTTATATGTATAGTGCCGTTTTTGTGAAAAATCACCTAGTATCACTATATTAAGACAATTTGGAATCGGGCCCCTAACAATTACACTCCTTATGTAGTAGGTGATAAAGTTTTAATTCCAGCTTAACACTTGCCTAAAATTGCATTTAATTTTATTTTGCAAAGTTGGAGAACAAATATTTAAATGTTTTATGACCATTTAATTTGCTACATTGTACAATAAAAGCATAACCGAAGAGGGGTTGGTAAGTAGCAGATTTTGAACTTAAAATCAGTTTTTATAGGCCTGATACTTTATTTTTTCTAGTATTATAAAAAAATGCTCTATTATTTCAAAGATATGTTCTGCTCCCGGTATTTAATTAAAGAATCTAAAATATTTATAAGCAATCAAATTATCAAATTGAAAACGAGTGATTTTGCATTACTTGTAGTGCTTCCCCTCGAGAAACAATGTGGATGTGACCTGGCAGCACTCATATATTAATCTTTTCGCTGCGTTCCTGATGGTTACTAGATAACAGGTGTGCGCCGCACTTTTTGTGATATTCATAAATTTTCTATGAAAATTAAAACTTACATGCATACGCATTGCGCATAGTAGCGTATGATTACAATAAATTTATTGATAAAACATGTATATAATACCTATGCAGCAGTTGTGACGAAGTAGCGACATTACAGTCAACGCTCTCAATCCCCTTCACATGCGTCAGCGGGCCCCGGTCTCCGTGTCGGATGACCACCATCACTCCTTGCAGCGCCCACGACTCATCCGCTAGACCTGCACAATCCATATACATAATAATAAGTTGATCATTTGTAATGGTTTTTGGTCCTTTGCCCTGGTTAGTCATGACATGCAACCAGTACACTAACCGCCTTACTCATAATCGCAGTATAAGATAATACCACGGTATTACGAACAGGTTAGGTGAAATTGTCGTACAAATTTCACCTAACCCATTCTTATTACTGTGGTATTATCTTATTCTGCGATTATGAGTAAGGCGGTAAATGTATAAGTTTGTGGTCACCAAAAAAGTAACTATCAATCTTTTTTTTTTAAATCAGTTGAATCTCAAAATATTGCAATACGATTTTCAGATAGCGGGCCAATCGCAACATTAATTTGAAAAAAGGCCAACTGAAAATATCGGTCATTGTGGAGCCATAATCGGATATCGATTGGCTTCATCAAAATACCAAAAATAAAAATATGAACAATCATTCACTGAAAATGAAAATAGTTTAATTGATTGTCAGATTTATTGATTAAAATAAAGTCGGTTTAAGTCCATCTCGCAGAAGAACTTGTAAAAATGTTCAGGAGGGACAAAAGCTATCTATGGATATAATGCGCTCTTGCTTTCTTATGTACTGGAGATGGTTCATTCGCCGTATTGACTTTTTGATTCATTTGACCGAATACAAGCAATTGATTGGTTAATTTCAAAATTGGAAAGCATCAAGCATTGAGACTTGAGCTGTTCAATAGAAAGCGCCAAAAAAACGTATTTTGAAATTATTAGCTCATATGCGGTATTAAATTTAAGAAGACGATATTATAATTTCTGAGCATTATTATTCGTGTTCAAAATACATTACTTTGTTATTTTAAGTTTTCTGTCTTAGTTAATTTTACCCTTACAATCAAACTAGGTACCCAGTATGGTTATGTTATCATGCATGGTTTTAGAACACAAGCACCTATGAAAAGTTAGATTTGTTATCTAAATGAAGCAATCACCTTCAGAACCAAGATTAATGTTCTCAGCTGCATTGCAATACTTGCTGGAGATCTTCTTGTATCTGTCTGCCTTCACGTTGTGTCGATGTTCCCTTCTGTAGGCAGATTGCTTTGGCATACTCACATCTTCTTCGGTTGCAATGTATTTGTACATTCCTATAACATTTATTGTTAGACAAATGAGCGTTTAATATAATGAAAGTGTGCAGTTAAACAGAGACTACACTTAATTTCAATCATATTGTTTAAAATGGATTATTTTAGAAAAGCTATATTACCTGCTACAATCAAAAATATCCAAACACTCATAATTAAGTAGCAATATAATGCTCTGTGCTGTGATGTAAACTTAACCATTTCCGAAAGCATTTTCTTTGACATGTGTAAAAAAATGAAAACGTCAAAATATTTGTATTTGCTTCATGTTTACTAGGGTTAATTATTTGTAATTTTCGTAGTATTTTGTGGTATACTATTTCCGTTCAAATGACCTTTACATTTGACAGATACATATTTGACAATTTGACAGCTTTGGTAATGTTACCAGAAATAAATAATATTAATAAATTCTCTATAAAAGTTTAAACAGACAGCTGTCAATTGTAAGGTACCTACCGTTCAAAATAGTCATCGGCACGTTTGTGAAACTCACGCGACGCTATACATGCGATCAGTTCATTTATGAATGCGATATACCTATGTTTTCCCCAAACCGGGACACCGAAAAAAAAGTTAGGTTTTTTTTTTACATTAGCTCCACACCGGAGACCCTGAGGAAAATAATTTCCCTCAGGGTCTATGTTATCTTAGGGGATGCTTTTTGGAGGGTATTTTTAAGGTAGGAAAAAGGTATGAGTAGTGGGTAGGAATCTGAGGGTCAATGTGTCCAGGAGTGACAGACATATGAATCCATCCATCCAGCTGCGATGCAAGGCGATGGGTCGAGAGAGTCCGGCCGGAAAGGTCAAAAGGCCTCCCTCAACCAGTCTCTCTCGATCCAACCCGCAATGCAGCAGCTAATAATAATTTTAAATTTGGACAACTTTTATAGCGCTGTTTTAGCGCAAAGAGATTAGATTACAATGAATCTTGCAGCTACCAATCGCATGGTCGATTGGAATTCTGGACCTTGTTAAAAATTTAAAGAGATTTTTTTACTAAGAAAGGTAATTGCTAATAAGTTTATGTGTAAACTCTGTTAACGTCAGATTAAAGAATAAAGAGCATAAGTAAAAAAATCCCTAATGCGTCGATGACACAGGGCGAGTTTACAAGCTACTATCTCGGAAATACACTATCTGTTAGTAAACTCGCCCAGTGTCATCGTGTTACTTGCTAACTAGCAGATTGTTGACAATCCACGGAAAAAGTTGAAAGGTCCTCAACTTTACACGCTACAAGCCGACTCGTGATTGGTTTATTTGTGTTTCCAATATGGCTGCCAAAAACCAGCTGATTTTGACTGTCAACTGTCTGAAGGATTAGTTCACGTTATTTACGCTATTGGCGCTAGCAGCTACGTGCGAGTCCAGTTTCCTACAAAAATGTCGCGAGCTAGTGAGCGAGTGGACAGTTTTGTGTGTCATCATGACAATCTCACTCGCCGATTCACCCGCTTTTAAATTTAGTAGATAGTAGCTTGTAAACTCGCCGTGTGTCATCGAGGCTTAAGAGTATGTTTTCTCGTCAGATATCCTTTTATCTATGGTCATAGATGTCTTATGAGATTTTATGCGCAAGCTGTAGCGTAGGGAGTGTGACGAACCCATTGCTCAGGGAGTGGAAACACAAACCTGCAATAGCCATCCTAAGCCAAGGTGTGAGCTACCGTGCTCGGGCTGAATATCCTGGGGAACAGTATCATGAACGGTGCCTCTGAGAAACAAGGTCGCATCTCGGAGTATTTAGACCTTACAACAGCACTCGGGGCTCTGCTGGAGTGGACCTTCTATTTCCCTGGTAACTCGTGGGACAAAAAATTGGACCATTCGAAAACTAGGGGCCTTTTGAGAACCTAGGAGTGCTGAGGCCACCTCCGTGGACTTCCTTCCTGGGGCCTGTAGGTGGAACCAAGAGGAGAAGCCATAGAGATGAGAGCTGAGACCACCTCCATGAACTCTTCTCCTGTGGGGCCTTCAGGGAACCAAGGGGAAGGGCACTCTTCCAGCGTGGGACCTTCGAGGAACCAAGGAGGAGTGGGGTGGAGAGATGATGTCCTCTTCCCATGTGGGGCCTTTAGGGAACCATGAAGGAGTGAGGAGGAGAAATGAGACCATCTCTATGAACTCTTCCCTTTTGGGGCCTTTGTGGAACCAAGGAGGAGTGAAGAGGAGAGAAGAAGCCCTCTTCCCTTTTGGGGCCTTTGTGGAACCAAGGAGGAATAAAGAGGATAGATGAAGTCCTCTGAGTGGAGAGGAGAGATAAAGCCCTCTTCCCTCGTGGGGCCTTCAGGGTACCAGGGAGGAGTGAAGAGGGGAAATGAGACCTGGGAAGACACATTGTCGAACCAGAAGATATATGTAGCTTAATTTCCAACAACTCTGGTGAACTTTATTAAAGGGACTGGGTTGTTGTTAAAGGATTGAGGTAAAATGGGAGATAGCACAATGGGCCTGTGGCCTAAGTGTTCACGGGAACTAATCGTAAACCGTCTTCGCCAAGAATAAAAAATAAAAAAATTTAAAAAAAATTATGCGCAAGCGCAATGAAAATACTGTATTTTTCACTGCGCACTCTGCTCACACCTTGATCTACTGGTACTGGATTCTATCGCCAGGATTTTTATTTTTTTGCTTATTTATGTTTTTTTTTAAATTCTACTGTCAGTTTCTTTCCTTTCGAAAACGGGACATTTTGGCGTCCCGAAGCTGTGTTCGGGGACACTGGGACACTCGCCTGGTCACGTTAGCTATACTCTCTATGCGTTATTTGATATTGGTCTGTATCACCATATCGCTCTCCATCTCCATACAATCCCATGCAGACAGATAATGTATTACATATGTTAGGCGTGGCCTAAATGATATGCCGTGATCAGTTAACCAAGCGATATTTCAGGAGAGGTATCAGATGAATTAGGGAACTGCCGTGATCGATTCATGACAACCTGACAAATTTCAACAACCCTTTAAAAAGCCATTAAAAAATGATGAAAAAAGAATAACCGTAACCGTATTTTTTTAATGACCAATAGGTCACCGTCGTGGTCATGTGGCCGTCAGCTGCCAAGATGACAGCTCCCGTAAAAAGAAATGATATTCCGTGCTCTCCCCTACCTCCTATGCTGGGAGGTAGAGAAAGACTATAGCTTTCGAGAGATTAGAACGTATAATCTGTAAAAGCCACGCCAAAAAACCATACCTTGAGAATACAGCATGTGAGCCGAGCATGAGATTCACACAGTATATATATATATGTACTATAGGAACATATATGTTAACGGACGTACTTAACTTATTTTAATCAGTGATTCCTGACATTATTTGGAGTAAAAAATATAAATTAAATTTTGGTCTCAGGTGACACTTTCGATGTTCGTTTTTTCAATTAAAAACATAAAAAATCAGGTTTTGAACAGTGAGGGGCAGGGTAAGGGGTTGGGCGGTTACTCGGTAGCGATGTGTAAGAGAACTCAAGTACTTTTAAAAGGAAGCAGGTCACGGTGGTCTCCGGAAAAATGGAGAACTTACCCATCTCTATTACTCGGCTGAGTGACCAGTGACGAAGAAGAAAAAAAAATGAAAACAAGAAATATATTGTTTACTCCAAATAATGCCAGGAAACACCGATTACAGTATTTCAAGAAGGTTCCTTAACACCCTTACAATAATAACACAAAATAATTCACAGTCACGTACGTGTCGCGGTTTCCCTTCTTTTATATGGATTTTTTTTTTAAATTTGCGAATGTTTCATACTAACTACTTTACTGTCGTAGCATTTTAGTAAGGTCCATCATACTTAACATGCCTACGACATCACAGTACCCAGACTGAATAAACAGGAACAGTAGCAACTCAATGCACAACCTTTTTATCGTGAAATGGAACAATGGCACATGATCAATTATGTAATCCAATTATGTCACTAGCGATGCAAAACTTTCCGATTGGAATATGCAAAAAAAAAATATCTTTTATAAAGCAGCTACATCCAATGTGTTTCTTCGCGAAAACATTGCACTATATTCAAAGCCACTTTAGTAGCAGTTCCGGCTTTCGGTGGAACACCAGACTTTGGATGGTTGAGTGGATCTTGCACTAAAAGATATTGTCGGTCGATGATTATGTTTCAACATGGAAAAACAAAAGCTCAAGAAAAAATAGTCATTTGATTAAATGATATTATTTATTGTATGCATTAACAAGTCAAATGAAATGTCATTAATATATCCACATAAATACAAAATTCATAAAATACTATGTAATAATAATTGCAAATATGGCTTTCATTCATTGATACAATATATTGAAATATGCATACATAATTTTATTATTGTCGATTATTCGTTTGGGAAAAACAGACAGGCTAAATATTATACATACACTCCTTTGCAATTGGGGCTTAAACAATAGAAGACCATTAATCTTGCTAACTTTTAATTCCTCTTGACTAAAGATGTCCAACATCTCCGATGGTCGCATCTCCAGCGACAATATTATCACAAACATTGAACTAAACGTTTGTGCAAACTTGAAAAATTGGGGCAGTGTTTTTGTTTTCCGTGGTCGATGGAAAACAAAAAACGTTTTGTCCCCGACACAATGCTTTGGTTTTTGTCCGATGTTTTGATTTTGATTGCTGGAGACCCGATTTTAGAGATGCAATAATTGTATTAGTGATATAATTTCATAAAAATTAAATAAAACAAAATATAAAACAATTAAAATTAAACGAATACACTTTTAATGCACCTTTAACATAAAAAAAAATTCAATATATATAATATTATAAAGAAAATTCGTTAATATAAGAAATGGAATATACAAGGCACCTATCTAATTAAAATATGTCACACAAACAGTTCCCATTCGATGGTAAATGCATTCTATAATGTCCAAAAATCTGTGCCTCCAGCGCTACCTGTTTTTGAGCATTCATATTACGAGAAACCAAGCGACTGTCAAAAGAATCTCTGCAACTGCCAACGAGTCATGCAATTCTATACACGGCTATGCAGCTAAAAGGTTAATTAAAATTTCCGTTGCAATAAAATATAAGGGGGTATTTATAGGTATAGCAGATATTTTGCAATCAAAATTTTAATCTAAAATAATCAAATGGGGGTTTGCGTTATTTAAAAATATTCCGCATTTTATTTACATATTATAAGTTTTTTTATTTATCTAAGTTTGTTCTAGTAAATGACTATTATGCAATAAAACAAAATCATTATTATACTTCTATTCAAGAATTTACATTAATCTTTAAACATGAAACGTTTTGATTTTCGGGGCCCCTGTTTGTGGTACTTTTCATCTATATGAGTTCGCAAGACAACTGTTGTGACGTCTGCGTAAGGGGTATGGCCACTCACAACTCAACTGCTGTAACGTTCGCGCTAAAGGGTTTATAAAGTTAGAATGTACTGTACACGCAATAAAATTGTGTATAATGTATAATTTTATTAATAGGTATTTGTGAAAAAACATAAAATCTAAAGTACGTACTAAATTTGGAAAAAAACTATTGCATATTATATGAAAAATTAATGCATAACAAAGCGAAAAGTTTGATCAACATTACTTCCAAATGCCATTATGTCTATAAGGGCAATTCTCTTTATTATATACAAACTGAAGCCTCCCAACTAACTAGGATCATTTTAGCTTTTGAAATCTCTGCATTACTCATAAAATTTCAGAGTACAGATTTTTGAAGGATAACCATCGGTGATTACTAAATCCACTTAAGCAAACGGATTTAAGTTTTTATCGTAATCTTCTTCTTCCTCTTCTTCAAATGGATTCTTGCTTTCAAATGGGTTCTTCTCTTCTTCCTCATCAGCAAAAGGATTTTTGGCTTCATCATAGGTCAATTTCTCAGAGTTCACCGCTGATGAAACTATATCGATAATCTTCTTTTTGATAGTCAAGGGGGATCCTTTACGAGGAGTGCTACTCTTGGAATCAATGTCCAGGTAATCGTTGGAGGTGTTCATGTGTGACGTGCCGAGGGCCTGTTTGGTGGCGACGTGCTCGGTGTGGTTGAAGTGCGTCAGATTGGCCTCTAGGCTGGAGCTATATTGCGCTTCTCTCTGTCTCTGCTCCATCAAGCGCATTCGACCCTCTGATGCTGGGATGATGATAGCGCTCTTGGAAGGAACAGGTCTTTGGCTCTCCCCTGCAGAAACTGTAATCAAATTAGATCAACGAGATTAGTTGTCCCATCGAGCGATAGCTACCTAAATTTAGCTAGCACCGCTAGTTTAACAATAGCTATCCAAAATTGGCTAGCACAATGCCCTTAGCAATAGGTACCCAAATTGGTTAGCACTGCTAATGCCCATGAGCGATAACTCCCCAAATTTAGCTAGCACCGCTAATACCCTTGAGCAATAGCTATCCAAATTTGGCTAGCACAATGCCCTTGAGTAATAGGTACCCAACATGGTATTTGGAATGAGTGCAGCCAAATCTAAAACTGAAAATCTCTATCTTCAAGACATTTTTTTTTAAATGAGCTAAACCCGAGTGGCTATTAATCTCACAAATATAATGTACGTAGGTTTTACCAAAATTTAGAAAAAACGATTCATTAATGCTTGGTTCGCCACTGTCAAAAAGCAGTAACGCTGCTTTCACCATTGGTGTAACAAAGGGGGCCTCTTCATCCTGTCGGTAAAAAAATTTACTTTACTTTGATCCAAACCATCCATAACTTCAAGCAATACCGGCTACTCGACAGCCAGTCATAATTAGTGTACTACTGTTAGCTACAATAATCCCAGATGTAAAACTCTAAATTAACATAATATAATTAAAAAATACGTAAAAACTAATTTCCACTTAATTTATCTGTGACCGTAACCGGTTTCAGTCCGTTAAGGCCATCTTCAGACTGGTATATATGTTTCTTAATCTAAAGTTTATATATGAACATAATGTGCAGGGGGAGGGTGGGGGGTGGTCTACAAGGAATTTGTTCAATTTATAAGGATTTCCCAAATTCCCAATAAGTTTTATATATATGTTTTATTATCTCTATCTCTAGATATTATAAATTAAGGTCCTACGCTGTGTCTGTCTGTCTGTCTGTCTGTTCGCGATAAACTCAAGAACGGAGGCGTCTACTAATATCTACAGGAATTTCAAAAACTGAACAAATCGGACTAAGACAATCTATGAGAACCAAAGTGAGGACGAATATCTACAGCTCAAACTGCTGACTAATATCTATGAGAACCAAAGTGAGGACGAATATCTACAGCACTGGCAGAGGTTGGATTTGCAATTATGTGTAGCATATTAGAATAACGTAATATTGCATATACAGTTTAAAAAACTTAATTTATGTTATTTAAGGTAAGGTAAAGTTAGGTTAGGTTAGTATTACGTAATTGAAGTAATTTATGATTTTCCGTACAACCTCTTGCTCAGCTGCCCTCTGTAGATATTAGTCCCACCTACGCTCCATAGATATTAGTCACCACTGGGACCGTCATAGATATTAGTCCGACCTTAGCTCTGTAGATATTAGTTCTCACTCTGAAGTTCATAGATATTTGTCCAACATATGAGCTGTAGATATTCGTCCGACATACAGGCTGTAGATATTAGTACCTGGAGTCCTCAAGAACAACGAACAGATTTTCATGCGGTTTTCACCAATAGAGTGATTGATGAGGAAGGTTTAGGTATATAATTTGTCAAGGTTTTGTGAAAATTGGTTGAAATATATAATATATGAAGGAGAATGTCTGTCGAGCGGGCTGGCAAGCGGGCAGTGTGGATTTGATTTTTTAAACAAATCTACAGTTTTATGCCGAGTTTGATGAAATTTTGCACATGTGACCTTCAAAACAAGAGGAAGTTCACTGTCTACATTTGATTTAAAAAACTCTGTGTAAAGCCCGGGCATCGCCGGACACTTCAGCTAGTATTATTATTATAATGGAATTCCACCACGAATTATCATCATCAAAAATAGAAATATCTAAATAAACCTTACTATAAAAGGGGTAAACCGTGTAAAAAAATTATCTTCTCACATTGCCTAGAATTGTAGCCTTCTTCCAATCGCAATTTGGCCTCTGCGCCCGGACCATAATTAGGAGTTTCAACTTTGGGAAGAGCTGCTTTAAGGCTGGGAGCTGCTGGTTGAGACCTCGAGGCGACCGAGATATCCCCCTGTCCGGGAGTCAGATCTTTCTGTTCGGCAACAACACCATCCCCTGAGATGACAGTCAGCTTGTTGAAGACGCCTCGTCCAAAGTAATCGGCTACTACTGTGAAACTGAAATTCAGACATGATAAGAAAAAAAGACCATTTCCTGGCATCATCCGGAATGAAGCGCGGTGCGGGAGGCAAGCGCAGTGTACCAAGCCACCAATGATCATGTCAATATGTTGCCATTTGAGATGGAATGATCATGTCAATATGTTGGTAAATAATACTAGGAGACTTACCTATATCTTTAAAGAACTCAGACACATACTAAACAAAGAAAAAATAAAAACGGTTTATTTTGCAATAATCCAGTCTATGCTTTCTTATAATATAGTGTGCTGGAGATCCTGTCAAAAGACTCATATAGAACCACTTAATATTGCACAAAAACTGATTCTTAAAGTTATGCTCAAGAAAAAATTTAGATATCCAACCAATTTACTTTATAAGGAATGTAATGTCATGAATGTTAAACAACTATATATTACACAAACGCTTTGTAGATTTTTTAATAATATTGATATTTCAGAAAGAACACAGCAAATTCGTATTACTAGAGTTGGCTCTGGTCTGAACTTTATGGCAATTCATACTAAATCTTCTTTTGGTCAAAAAAATTATTTTTATCGGGCTCCACTCATATTTAATAGCCTTCCAGATCATATTAGGTCATCCAATTCCTTGAGCATTTTAAAAAAGACTCTCAAATTATTTGTGTTAGCCGAGGATTGTAAATTGTTTTTCACTACTTTATCATTTCTAAATTAATATCATATTATTTTGTCTTAACTATTTTTTTTCATCTTTCTCTTGCTAAATTAATACATAGCGCAATATATAAATTACATAAATATTTCTCATCTTAATTCTATGAAAATAAATATATTTTTTCTAAAAGTCAAATCTCAACATTATGGTCACCCTACATGCTTTCATTGTAATGTACTGTCGCCTTCAGCACGGACGTACAAAATATATGGACTTGCCCTTACGTGATAAAAACGAGTTATTTCCCCCTCCCATTGGAACCATTTTTCGGAACCGGCTGGGCTTGCGAGAGCCTCGCGTTAATCTAAAAAATGTGACGTCATCATTCTTGTCCGGACCAGTGTCGAGCTCTTATCGTACATTTTACGCACGGACGTTGTATGTCTATGGAACACATACTATGACATCGAGATACATGGCGACGTGAAACACAAAGCCGCTGTTTACTGGGGTAAGTAAATCATGAAACATTTGTAAAAGTGTCCACGGAAACAAAATATTCGACTATGAAAATACTCAGAACCTTACTTTGCGAATTTGGGCTTGACACATCTGTTCATAACGTGGCATGCAATTCGCGCTCCCATATAAAAAGGTCTATTCATTCAAATGCAGATTTTACTTTCAAGAAGTAAATGGTGATATTATAGTGCGAGGTGCCTATATACTGATAGATTGATTTATTGGCGAATCACAAGTCTCTTTCCTCTCTTCGTCCCGCCATGGTTGGTTTTTACCCCTCATCTGTAAGTTCTCGTCTAGCTATTTGTATGTCTATGGCCTTCAGCTAATTAGTTACTAATCATACTCATAATCTGTAAGAAACATACAACAATATTGTTCTTCAATAACTATTATTATTTGTGTTATTTTTTTAAATTTAGAGTTGTTAACCTCAATACAGACTTGACCTAGTGAGGTTATAAACTGAATTGTTAACATTAGACCTAGGTACCATGTAAAGAAACAAATAAATAAAAAATAAAAATGAAGGCTAGTGAACCACTAATTAATCGTGCCATTTCTGCGCATAGCAAAGCACGTGC
The DNA here is from genome assembly GCA_917563855.2 of Limnephilus lunatus. Classification (NCBI taxonomy): domain Eukaryota; kingdom Metazoa; phylum Arthropoda; class Insecta; order Trichoptera; family Limnephilidae; genus Limnephilus; species Limnephilus lunatus. The sequence continues at coordinate 61,160,828 of OU830597.1, read as the reverse complement.
ATCTGCACCAAAGATATTGAAATATAAGAGATGTGCAATCTGCAGTTTTTACTGAGTGGGGCTGTGCTTCCAGGTGTCGCCGATATTGTTAACCAATTGACGAATAAACTAAATGAACGAATAATAACTAATAAACTAAACGAACGTTAAACTAAATTAATGAATAAACTAAAAGAACCTTAAACTAAATTAACGAATTCTTTCCGTATTCAAACTACATATATTGATAATCAATACCACTGCACACCTAAAAAGATCAACGAAATGAACAAACTCTTTTCGTATGTAAACTGTGTACTCCAATTAGGTAGTAGTCCACCGACAGTAGCACGGACATTATAGCATATATCTTTTATATTTCAATATATTTGATCTGCACACTTTCTTTTGTTTATAGTCCAGCTACATCATTATTCATTTGAATAAAAAATAAAAAATTAAAGCATCGAAAAGATGACGTTCTTTAAAATTTTTTTACTGTTACGTAAATTTACAATTATTAAAAAAAAAATCATTTAAGGTTTTTATGTGGTGGAGAAGTAACCTTACCCATCAGGTGCTCTTTCTAGCTGAGCATGGAACGCCTCGGTGGTGTGTGAGCTGGCCCCCTGGCTCTGCAGGACTTCCAGGAGCTTCTTGGTGTTGGGCACACAGGCCGGGCACTCCGTCTCATTCTCAGAGAAACTTTGGAAACAGCTGCGAACAAGGGAATAAATACATAAATAAAACATATAGTAGAAATCACCCCGTGAAAAACAAAGTTTCTTTATTTATATTAGGTATCAATATTAGGATTTATGATTTTTTAAATTTGAATTTTTGCAGGCGAATCCAAAACTAAACATATGAAAATCTACAGCGCTCAATGTTCGCATATATGTCTTGGCGCTCCTGTGGATAAGGTTTCACTGCATTCAATAATTTCTCATCTCACAATGGTTGTACATTAGAGGTGGGCAAGTTCTGCATTTTGCCGGAAGCTTCCGAGACTTGCTTCCTTTTAAAAGTACACGAGTTCTAGGAGCAGGTCCCGGGTCCGAGTTCTTAGGTGCGGACTGAGCACTGGGTGTTGTTGAAACTCGGAGCCAGAGCCAAAGAACTAAGACCCGCATGAGGGCTCGGACCCGTCACCCGTGCAATGTAGGTACATTACACGACTTTTATTGAGAATTTAAATAAGTACATTAGCTGTAAGCTGTGATGCTTTCTTATAAACAACATTAGTTTACCAATTACAAATAATAATTATTATTTTATAATGCACTTCACCCTTTGATTATACCAAGATAACATGCTCTAATTAAAAACGACTCCATGTGTAGCCGAATATTCAAAAATTTAATATACCTACTAAACAATTCCGCGTTTCCGCGAGAGCAGTATACTGTTACGTCAAGCGGTCACGCACGTGTATTTCGATCAAAGGACAGCGATCGAATGAATGCCCGCCGCCCGGCGGCCCGGCCAGTCGCGAAGTGTCGTGGCTCAAGGGGAAGTGGTTGGCGGGTCGCAAGTCGCGGGTCGCGGGGAGTGTCTTGTGGTTCACGCAGTTCCGAGGACCCGAGACTCGCGACTCGGGAGTGGAGTGGAGAGTGGAGCGTGTCGGGGACGCCGAACGGTGATTCCTAGTTCCTACTACTCAGTACTCGCGGCGAACATGGAGACGCCCGCCGGCCGGTGGAGGCATCCGAGTTTCGGGTTTGGAAACGAGCCCGAGTTCGGAGTGAGTGGCAGGAATGTATCGTGGTTCGCGAGTCGCGGGAATGACGGGAGTGGCGTGAGAGTGGCGGGTTCTAGGTTCACGTGGCTCGGACCAAGAGGCTTGGGTTTGAGCGTACTCGGCGAACTCGGGACTTTTATTCGAATGGCTAGGAAAGCCGGCGCCGCGCCGCGGCTTCGCGCTGCGGTGTTGGGTTACTCGGACCGTCGGATTTATTTGGATGCGAATACTGGGCCGGGTTCTCTGGGAGTAGTCGATTTGAAAAAGGAGTGGGAGTAGGAACCGCTTCCCGCAAAGGAGCGGATCACACGAGCCCATTCCAGCTGAACTGACACATCGCTATTGTACATTGCACAAGCAGGCAAGTTGTGAGATCACATAAAAAAATTAAATAAAGATAAAATAAAATTGACTGACTGTTGATGGTAGCTGTGATTGCACAAGAAGTGTCTGGCGGGCAGGTCGAGGGGGCGGCTGCAGGCAGCGCAGCGGGAGGCCTGGCAAGTGGTGGGGCGCTCCGCCGCCGCCTTCAGGGCCTCGCGCCCCCGCTCCGTCTCGCCCCGGTACTTGTTCGCTAGCGCTTCCTCTCGTGCCATCACCTCGCTCTCACTCGATACCACGTCCATCAGATACCTGGAACAATTTTGTGTGTACACATACAGTCAATTCTTTTCTTACAGAATTTTGGTATACCATGGCCCACAGGGAACAATGGTAAAATATGTTCATACTTGATTTTTAGGACATAAAAGTGTAGCTATCTAAAATGATAACAAACCAAATATGCAAAAACAAATGCATTTATTTTATAGCAGTGACATATATATTTTACAATAGAACATAATATCTCCCATTTTCCCACATATTATATAATATAATGTACTGTCTTTTTTTACACGCTAAAAATCCACCATGTAAAAATTGAAATAAGTGTATATGTACATAAAATATTATATTGCTTTCTAGGCCCCCGGAAACGAGCATTTGTCTATGGTTCCATGGAAAACAAACCTAACATATCACATAGCACTCTCTTTAGGGTGAATTGCCTTAAACAACAAAAAAAAAACCTAACATATTGATAATGTACGTAATTCTATTTTGTCACTGTTCTGCTTTATTCGATTACATTTGTAAATTGTATAGCATTTCTCCTTTGGTAGCACCTGTATCGAAACATGCAGTTTGCAACAAATTATTTTTTTTATTGAAATAACAGTTTTAGGAATTTTTCTTCTTTGTGTGCCTTATCAGGTCCCCCCGACGTTGGCAATCACTCTTGAAAAGGTCTCTCTGTCTTGCGCTGCCCGGAATAGCTCCTCCACACCATGAAACAGGCATCCGCCTAGTATGGTGATGCAATATATCCACACTATGTTAATTACTCAATTATGTATCATGTATTTTATAAATAAATAAAATAAATAAACACTTCTAATGCCGGTCCACTCTCGTAAATTTCGCAGCAAAGACATTTGTCTCCTACCAGGCCCTCGGCGACCCTCTATCTTGCATTTCAATATTAAATGGAGCAAGTGATACTTCTCCCCTCCAAGTATATGACCCAGATATGAAATTTTCTTGATTTTAATTAATGTAAGCAATTCTCTATCTGCTCTAGCCTGCCTGAGAATTTCTGTGTTGGTGATCTTGTCGGTCCATGGGACCTTGAGCATTGTCCGGTGAAGCCACATTTCGAAAGCCTCTAACCTGTTCATGGTATTTATTTTCAAGGTCCATGTTTCACAACCATACAGCAAGACCGACCACACATAACATTTTAGCATTCTCTGCCTTAGTTTTAACCACTCAGCAACATAAGCAGATATACACGTTAATATGCCGACATCAGTTAAGTGCAATAAGCGTGTTTACACGTCAACGCGTATGTTTATACAGAAATCGTCATAACTCTGTTATTGTTCTAGTGACATCCCTAAAACAAAAAGGAGAAACTCCATAATAAATCAGGCTACCCATCACTATTCAAGATGTCCATAGAAATAGATAAAAAAAATCTTTTCTGTCAGATACACACACGCCAAATTGCCTATGCCCTGTTCGACATCGTTATTTTTTTATTAAATATTCTTGTATGAAATGATAAAAAAGCGAGGTGACCAAATTGTTTATTATACATTTATAAGATAGAATAAATATTGTCTTTTATATAATCCGTGATTTTAGTACCGTTTTCACATAAAAACATCACGTGAGTCATTTTTTCATTTTTTTATGTTTGCATTCAAAATTTTAATGTTTAAAAATGTTAATATTTATTTGTAACATAACAATTTGAAAGCTTATTTCATATCCTTTCAAAAACAGTTCTTAGTATTCAGCTAAGTTCGGAAATGTTTCATTTATAGAGCTTTAATTGTGAAGCGGAAATAACATAAAGTTTTCGTAAATCTGACATGTCGTTTAAGACGTAAACAGTGCATATTCGCGATGTATCGGAGTGGTTAAGCTGATATTGTTATTGCAGAAGAGGGATTTCATTTTTATGAACGCAGTTCTTGCTGCTTCAATTCTGCACCTAATCTCTATATCTGGGTCAAGAGTCTCCGTGAGAATACTGCCGAGGTATCTAAATCGAGGAATTGATAAGCATAAATATTTCTGTATATTTGAGAATAATTCTAAAAATGATATTTCATATTTACAAATTGTTTTTAAATTGACAAATACAGTCCAAAAACAAAGGTGGCCAAATGAAAAATAATTTCTTTTCAGAACAAGTAATGCTTAGTAAGGTCTCTACTAATAACAATCAATAAACACAATACGTTAGTTACTTACTTTCTAACATGTCCTAAAGTGCAGGTTGGTGAATTCGAGAGGCAATCTATTACCAGAAGTGGTGAGAGCAAACGTTGATTTGCTGAAAAGATATATCAAAATTATAAAACATGTTGGTAAACAACTGTGCATACTATCATATTTTCGATTCCATGATAACTCAGAAACAATTCAACTCAACACCTCTTTGAGAAGTCAGTAAAAGCTATGATTTTTTTATTATATAGCCCATAACCCAGTGGTCACCAATTGGCGGACCGCGGTCCGGATTCGGACCGCCGACCTATATTGTGCGGACCTTGTGTTAACAATACAAAATATTAAATTTTCATTAAGGATCTTAAATCGGAATTTGAAAACAGACTCACATATTTTAAGAAAATTGAGAATGTCGTCGACATCCTCAGTAACATTTACTCTCTGCATCCTGGTGATGAATGGAGCAATGAAGCTGCAAACATCTTCAGAAGTTATAAAGCTGCTCTCCAGATGGAAATGATCGATTTCCAAGAAAATACAGTTTTAAAACACCAAAAACAGGAAGTTTCTTGTCAAGACTTTTGGATAAGATTTGTTTGTGAAAAAAAAAAAGAAAGAAGTTATTATAACTATAAAAATCCGAAAACTTCAATATCTTGGACATGTGATGAGACATCCAGAGAAGTATAAGATTTTGCATCTCATAATGCAGGGAAAGATTGCCGGAAGACGAGGCTTAGGAAGAAGAAGAACCTCATGGCTGAAAAACATGAGAAAGTGGTTTGGCCAGTCTTCCATAGAGCTGTTCCGGGCCGCAGCAAACAAAGTCCGCATACCAACATCCGTTGAACGGACAGGGCACAAGAAGAAGAAGAAGAAGAAAGAATGTTTGTGAAGCAGCATTTTGCAAGATGAACTTCATCAAAAATAAATTCCGGAGCAGACTTACCGATGAACATCTCCAAGATTTAATGACAATAGCCTGCACAAACTTTAGTCCAAACTTCGGACGGATAGTCCAAGGCAAAAAATGTAATTTTTCTCATTAATATTGTAAAAAACTCTTGGTACTTCTTTTAATTCATAACATTTGTTTATTAGGCCGCGGGGGGGGGGGGGGGGGGGGTAGGCTTGTTCCCTTCCGGACCGCGATAGAATTTTATTTAAAAAAACGGACCCCTAATGAAAGTAATTGGTGACCCTTGCCATAACCTATTCTAATGTAAAATTCTATGTAACCAATTTTTTTTCATAACTTTTAATGACTTTTCGACAAAGGGGGTATTGAGTTGAATTCATTCTGAGTTGTCTGGTCAGCCATATTTTCAATATAAGGAATGTAAAATACGGGTATTCTGCTAAAAGTTTTGTTTGTATATTATTTTTTCAAATTTTTTTATTTTTTTTTTAATCTTTTATTTTTTCCAATTTATTGTGGTAATATTTATTATGGTTTTTGTTATGTCTCTCTCACTGAAGGGTTGCCACGTTGAGATGGTTTTTTGTAATCATTCTCTTTTTCTGGACCATGGAAACGATTTTACCTATGACGTTCAGAACCTCGGGTAAGTGATGTGGAGGAGGTGGTCCCCAGAGGAGCTCTACCCACAGGTGGGGCTCCTGGCCTCCAAACCTCCGACAGCAGCCCAAGGCAGACTCCTCATCCCCCTGAGACATGTGGTAACGTAGAATCTGCTGGTATCTGTAAGCAATTTCAAAATATGTAATATAACATTTTAATAGTCTTCTCGAAGAAGTAAAAAAACATAACAGATTTGGTATCATTCAAGAAAAAAGCCAAATTATTCTTAATAAATTAACAACCATAACATCACCAATCAAAATGTTGTAACTTCACTTCATGCCATATTATAATTTTTAATGTTACAACTAGCACTTAAGATTATATTTATTGTACACTCTATTATATCATTTATGAAAAAGCTCCTACACAAAGCTCAAGAGCTAGCTCTCTTAATTGGCTTAGAAATCCTTGAAAATGTGTATTTCACTATTTTGTTTATGCCATAGTATTATGTTTATTACTGTAACAATGTTATAATTTAAACAATATATTTTTTTAATGTAGTGTTAATTATTATTTCAATCCCTTGAAGATCGAAATTTAAAAATGGCTTTATCCATTTTAGCGATGGGTATTTCTAGGTGTACAGCTTTTGATTGAGTGTAAAAATTTTTTTTTAAATCTTAAAATTTATCATTCTTTTAAATTTTTTTATCACCTACCTAAATGTTGGTAGCCATCGCTCAAGTGGTTAATTATAGTGACTGACCAAAGTTTTGGCAACAGTTTCGGCCAAAAATTAGTTGAAATTTCGGCACAGCCCATACCTGATCATGTTCGGCTTTACTCGGGGGCACGTGTATGCATCTTTTGGAACTTTTTGGAAAATTTCGACACCATCAATACTATCAGTGTGCACAGATACATTCAAATATGGCCTTTCTAAAATGATATACTCGCACATGTTTGACATTTGTCACATGAGAATGGTGGCTTCCACGACTCATTCCTGCGTTAAACAGCTCGGCTGTGTATGATTAGCCTGTTCCTTATGTATTTAAATAAAAAGGAGTGAAAGCGTTATTAACATTTTTTTTTTTTAAAGAAAGACAAACATTCCCGGGTTACGAATAACCCGACAATAATTGAAAATCTCCTACTACCACCACAGTAAGCCGATAATGTTGCTGGAGTCGTGATGGAAGACTTAGCCAGCCAAGGAATCGAACACGGAACGCCTGGGTGGGACCCAAACGCAATGCCCACTCAACCACTGATCGGTCATTCATCAACATATAAAGAATATTAATTTTTCAACTCACAATTTGCTTTCTTCATACAAATACAGCATTCCAGGTTTGAAATTTAGCATCTGGCAAATGATGAGGGTCTGATCCTTGTCGTAATTAGCTTCAGTGTTCTGCAGAAGCCTAACGACCTTGTGTTCGTAGGCATCTTTTAGAGATGGCTTGTCCTTCAGACCGGACCACACGTGGAGGTGGTGCTCTATGAGAGTATTGTAGACTAGGGTGGACCAGTTGGACTCGTACTTGACTAGGTGCTCGAGCAGCTCAACGAGACGCTCCGAGTTATTAAGGAAGAGGTGAATGTATTCTTCTGGACGCGCTCTGTCGGCCATGTTGCGAGAGATCACTCCGGCCATCATGTCATCGTCCACTAGCGGTTTGTTTCTCGGTTTGTAATCTATGCATAAACCTACCAAAACAACATAATAATTCTGATTACAGTATAAAATTTTACCAATTACATAAAACTTTTGGCTTAGGAACTAGAGATATTTTATGTTCAAAATCTGACAACCTGCATATCAAAATGTATAGGGCGTGTATAGATTTGTCAACATATAGAATATAGACAGATTAGAAGCTGAGTGAACACATGCATTGGGTTCTCCGAAGCAATCCTCTGCTAGCTAAATCCTTTATCATAAGCAATATTTTATGCCTACAATGAGAGTTGCATGAGATTTAAAAAATTATTGAGTCATTCGTTGCCTGGGAATGTTTGAATTTATTTTATAAAACAGAAGAAAATAAAAATGATAAGAACTGTATCGATGCTGGAAAGGATAAATGGCTAAAGTGCCATTTATCAGTATGGCGCTTTAGTCATTTATCCTTTCCAGCATCGTGTAATAGAATTTTATTCCAGAATGGAATATTCATACACTATCAGTAGCACCCTGGGGAGAGACCACTAATGAAAAGTTACTTGACATGATATCTACATATTATTAGTACCCAGGTCCTGATCCTTCCCCATCTACATCTCTTGTCTTCCCTCACCTTTGTTCCACCTCACAACAACGTATAGAAGGGACGTTAATTCAAAACTACAAAGGAGTGACCTTTAAAAAAAGTACAATGCCACAACCTTCGAAAAAAAAAACAATACAAACTTTAATTACATTTAAGAAACTGTGTGCTTTCTGCTGGGACATTTTGAATAAGCACATTGCCATATTTCTTCATGTAGACATCGGCCTCATCAAACTCCAGGTCAGAAATGTAATCCAGGGCGTCTAAGAAGTCTTTCTTGTCTTCCGTGACTATTCTCAAATACCAGTCGTGCTGCTGATGCTTCTTGGCTAAATGTAGCGCATCGTCTGTACTGACTTGACGACAAACCTGAAAATTATATAAATAAATATGTAAATAAGAAAAAAAACTGTTGGCTCTGTTTAGTCATACATATATACTGCCTTGCTTGTTTCTCTTTTTTCACTGGATATATCCCCAGATTTACAATACACTCTTCATTGACACGTCTATTTATGGCACATACCAACACGACTCACAAATAAATATAAATATAGGGAGGATTCTTCTTTCACCAAAAGTTGGGATACGCAAGATGAGTGTATATGTCAATCTTAAACAGGCTACAGACCACCCGATTTGAACTAAGTGAAACAATCACGTCGAAAGGCTCGACAGCCTGACCGTCAAGCCCACTGTTCGAACCCTTTCCACATTTTTCCTTCAAATTGGTGGCCAAACCGGATATGTCTGGAGGCTTCTTTAGACAAACTTTTATTAATGAATAGTTCACTATATTATGCGTTAAGCGTAGGAGTTGCGATGTGTAGGCGTATTGTTTAATGCCACTATCGTAAGTGGCGGTCACTGCTTTCCAGAACAATATGTAATTGAATATTACTGAATCTGGTTTGGTTGAGATGGTTCAGTTGGATTATCGCACCTTGTACTTAATCTGTTCATAGAACAATGATCATCGTAAAAATGTCAATTTTATAATACAATGGAAACAATTTTTGTTACCTTAATAGCAATCTCCACATCAAAGTCTATAACTCTATCTTTGGCATTGATGAACTCCTTCAGCTTCCCATGCTGATCGTGCTGGTCGAGCTTGACGAAGCAGGTCAGCAGCAGCGTGGTGTGGTCCTCAGTGGCCAGCCCCTTCCGGTGCAGCTCCTGCAGGTAAAAGGTCAGCGGCTCCAGGTGTCGAGAGTCAAGGTACTTCCTGATCACGTACGACGTTTCTAATCGCCCAATCGTTTTCACATATTGCTCGATGGCTCCTTTGGGGTCACCCTGGAAAAATTGACTGTTTTATTATATCAGTGATTCACAATCCATTTAGCAGGCAGGCCAATATTATTATGCACCACAACGTTATACGCAAAAAAAAAAACACATTTTCTTTATGTGGCTTTGCAAACCCTGTCAAAGAATTTAAATAAAAAATTTGAAATTAATTAATGTAAAATAAAATGTTTGAAACAAGGATAATATTAAATTAAATGTAAATTAAAATCAACCTTCATGTAAAGATGATCTCCATACTGAGTATAAATATCAATCAGACCCTCGGTATCGTACTGCTGGCTGCTAGCAATCCTGATAGCGACATCATACAGATTCTTCTTAAACAGTAAAGTTAGTTTCGACTGGAGGTCCTTTTCATCCAAATGGTGAACTTGCTTGTCTTCCGTGATAATATAGAACGCCCCCCACTCAGTAACAACTGCCTTTATCTCTTCCAGAGGCATTGAGAATACGATGAATTTATTCTGGATATCTAAGATGGTGATGTGATTGCTAGGGGGCGCAGGTTCAGTGGAGGGGGTAGGTACTGCGGGAACTTTATTGTCCCGGGATATTGTGACTAGATAACTCCTAAACCAATCTATTCGTTTCTTGTCGCCTTCTAAGGCGTAACACGGCCCCCGACCGTCAGTTGTATAGCAGTATATTGCCTGAAAACAAAGAAGAATAAGGTTAAGTTAGGTTTAGGTGCGGTTATAAGGGCTTATACAAACGTATGTATATAATAATTTTGTGAAACAGTAATCATGACGTAAAATATGTTAATTAAATTATATTGTAGAACCCATGCAGAAGAATTGTAGGTATTGTGCTAACATTGGTTATTATTATTGAGGTAAGTTATTATAGCCTGCTTGTAAACTATATGTCGTGAAGTTGAACACAACTACTACTTCTGAGAAAGTATTGCCAAGTATCTAAATGACTTAGTCTTATAAATGCGAATGTTTGTATGGATGGATCTGAGATACTCTTTCACGCAATAAATATCTAATGGAATTTAAAAATTCTTTCACTAATCGAAAGCTACATTATTTGCGAGTAATATAGGCTATATATATTGGTAAGCTCTGGCATTATGAATAAGCTGTGGCGTTATGAAATTATTTATTATACGTTTATTGTCCGAACGAAAAACAAAGTGTGTTGCTAAGTAATTGTTTGACGTGGGCTGTCATTTTGTTATTTGTTTAGGTTACTATGGAGATTCCTTTGATAGCAAAAATTCAAATATGTATAAAATAGGTACTAATCTACATTTTGACCTTTGCCAACTGCTAGCGCGTATTTGATTATTACGTTTTAATAGGTGACATTGTGAAAAATGAATCTAACGGGTATGGAGGAAGAGGAATGCGAGCGAAGCCGGAGGCAAAAGCTAGTTAAAAATAATTTTAGATTGTGTAGTACTTGTTGGTATATGGAAGGTAAAAGCTAAATCAGGGCTGTCTAAAATGTCATTAACAATTTTTTAAAAATAAAAGTTTATGATATTATAGACGCTCCTGACTACATGCAACGCCTTTAAAAAGTAATTTACTATTTTTTTTCTTTTTGTGTGTTTCGTAGAAAGGCAACGATCGAGTCTCTTGGAAAAGCCATAATGCCTGCTCTACACTCTTAGCGAGATTTTTCCATGGTGAGGGAACCCTTTTCACTCTCATATTGTGCATTGTCGCTAGGATTATAATAGCAATGTCACTTCGACATCCGGTCTAGTTGAAATTTATAATGGTACCTTAAGTGCTCTTATAAACAAACATGCCCCCTTTTCGACCAAAACCTGTGCTGTTCGCAAGTCTGATTCTTGGTTTGATGCAGAATGCCGGGAAAAGAAGAGGACCATGCGCCGACTTGAGCGGATTTTCCGGAGCGGAAAACTATCCGACCAAAGGGAAGCTTGGGTTAGTGTGCAATCGGAGTACAGGGAGACAATTCGAAGAAAAAAGTCGGAGTATTGGATGGCGAAGATTGAAGGCGAAGATTCTGACCCCCAGCGACTTTGGAACTCGCTTAAAACTGTCATGGGTGAGTCTGAAAACTCAACTACAGCCGCGTTCAGTCCGAAGGATTTCTCCGACTTTTTCCAAGAAAAAATCCAAAATATCCGAGCAACGACGGCGTCTGCTCCTCCACCTAATTTCACCACCTACAAGGGCGAATTTCTGATGAAGTTCAAACACACAACATTGGAGGAAGTCACCAAAATTGTGTCTAGTTCTCTGAACAAACAATGTGCATTAGACCCAATTCCAACGTGGCTACTCAAAAAGTGTCTAAAACATGTAGTGCCGTTCCTAGTGTTCCTTTTTAACAAAACTTTCGATTTAGGCGAGGTGCCCCAACTACTCAAAAAAGCCCTTGTTTCCCCAATTTTAAAGAAACCCCAATTAGATTCTGTAGATTTAAGTAATTATCGCCCTGTATCCAATTTACCATTTATCTCAAAAGTTCTTGAAAAAATTGTAATCAGGCAGATGACTGCCCATCTGGCCAAAAATGAACTCTTATCAAAGTACCAGTCAGCTTATAGGAGGTACCATTCTACAGAGACTGGCATATTGCGCGTGCTGTCAGATTTAATGCTTGCAAATGAGTCAGGTAAGTTAGCTTTACTATCATTATTAGATTTGAGTGCGGCATTTGATACCATCGACCACGATTTTCTCATCAAAAGACTGGAAAAAACCTTTGCACTGGGTGGTGAAACTATTCAATGGATAAAATCCTACCTCTGTGGCCGAACACAATCTGTACAAGCCGGTGGTAAAAACTCTCCCTTTGTAACCCTCACTTCTGGAGTCCCTCAGGGTTCAGTGCTGGGACCCTTACTTTTCATTCTGTTCATCAACGATGTTGCCAAAATAATAGAATCATTCGGACTTCTTTCCCATTGCTACGCTGACAATCAGCAAATCTATTTCTACTGCTCACCGAATGAGAGAGATAGATTAAAAGATATTACCGTTAAATGCATTGCTGCCATAACAGACTGGATGTCTTTGAATAAACTAAAACTAAATCCAACCAAAACAGAATTCCTCTGGACAGCAACAAAAAAGCGTCAGTCATTATTAGACAAATCTCCTCTCATTACTTCTGGCTGTAACATCATCCCTAAAAATGGCGTCAAACTACTAGGTGTACATCTAGACCAAGACCTTTCCCTTAAATCCCAGATTAATAAAACAGTAAGCGCGGGATTCTTTCACCTGCGCCAAATCAAATCTATAAGGAGAAATATTCCGACTAAGGCCACAAAGATGCTGGTAAACTCTTACGTTGTATCGCGACTTGACTATTGCAATGGCATATATGCAAATCTCCCTAAAATATATACTGATAAACTTCAGTCAGTTTTCAATGCTGCAGCGAGACTGATAACCGGCGTTTCCAAATATTCTCACATTTCCCAACATCTGCGGAACCTTCATTGGCTTAAGTGTCCTGAGAGAATTCAGTTCAAACTCTGCTGGATGGTGTTTAAAGCACTACACGACATGGCGCCACCCTACCTGTCGGAACTGTGCATTCCAAATGATGTCAATACTAGGCAAGCAACCCTTCGATCAGCATCTTCAACAGCTATAGGTAAACTCTTAGTGCCTATGCGCAATCCCAATACCAATTTCGGAGACCGGGCTTTTGCAGTAGCAGGCCCAACAGCTTGGAACAAACTACCTTCACATTTGCGAAAGATCGACAGTACATCTGAGTTCAGAGCAAAGCTCAAAACTCACCTTTTCACATTATCATATCCCGAAAAATAACTTAATTTTTTCAGTAGTATTTCATTACTTAGTCCATGGGAATTACCTAGATTGATGTATCTTAATTACCAGCTTTTACGTTGTTACGCAACTTTTGACATTATATTACAACTTATTATGCAATTTTTTTTTTTGTAATATTTTCATGACTTACACTGACAGCACGGGCAGTAACATAACAACATGTGTTTATAAACGTAAATAAGTATGTTAGTCGTAAATAACTAATTTATTTTAAGACAGTTGCAAATCATAATGCAAATAGAGCAGTAACAATACTGCTCTATTCGTATTATGACAGTAATCATCACAAAATGTGATTATAAATGTAAATAAGTATGTTAGTCGTAAATAACTAATTTTAAGAGAGTTGCAGGTCATAATACGAATAGAGCAGTAACAATACTGCTCTGTTCGTTTCGTATTGTATTATGGCTTCCAATTACATGTACAAAACTCGGTTATAAAAATAAGTATAGTTCTAAATCACTAGTCATAGAAGTCTTAGTTGTAAGTCATTAGTTATCAATCTTAGTTATAATATAAGCCACTTGTAGTATATAGGTATAGATTAAATGTATAAATGAATTTATAAAGCGCCCTTGAGGTGATTTTCTCACGAAAATGGCGCTATAAAAATCATCCAATAATAATAATAATTTGTATTATTATTATGATTGGTTGTATAGTGGCTGAGTTCATCCACAACCCCATCCATATCATTACCTGCCCGTCTCACACCCTAAGTCTGTAACAACTAACCGACACGGGATGGTGAACGGCAAGGTCAGCAAAACTCTAGTACTTGGGGTTTTTCGGGTAATCTCACTAATAGTGTAGAGCAACAAAAGGAATGTTTCTTATTATGTACTCTCAATTTGGGAGGCAGGTATGGGTATCACCCCAGAAACCATTTATTGGATAACCAACACTCCTGACATAGGTCATCCCAAGTTGTTCGCTACATTTGGTGACTTAGGGTGACAGGGTTCATGGGGTGAGGTTTGTGACATAGGATCCTGAGGGAAATTGTTTTCCTCAGGGCCTAATACAAGGAGCTAATGTAAAAAAAAAAACTCTCACATACATCCTGACATCAAAGTAAAATATGTATACACATATACTGAGGTTCATAAATGGGATACTTACATCATTCCTGGCCACAACAAACTGTTGATCCGCCATGACCGCACAGTTAGGTTTGCAGCCCAATGAGGCTTCGTCCATTGCCACGCCCCGTTCCTTTCCACTACTTCCCACACTGTAAACCATCACTGATGACCGGCTAGCCACAAATAAATGGCTGGCACCCCTGAAACAGCAGTCACACATAAATTGTATACTTTCCTTTTTTTTTCTTGTTCTCTGTAAAACGGTTATCCACTGGAGCGATTATGGTAAAAAAAAACACACTTTTATTTTTCTGCGATTGATAGCGGTCCATAATTGGACCACATTTTCCTACCATTCGTAAAACATTTGTACTTATTTAAAACATTTCCATGTCCAGCCACTTATTTTAAAACGAAGTTATTGAAATGCTTTATCTATTATGACTAAAGACCGGATTATATGCAATAAAAACCGCCCAAAATATGCAGACAAATATGCAATATTTTAGTAAGCTATTAGTTCTCAAGGATAACAATCGTATTTTCGAAAATATCAATTACAAAATGTATTTAACAATGAAATTTACAATTTACCTTTAAAAACGTATATGACTAAGTACTGTTCTAAATGCTCTGTGTGTCTACGATTGCTTAATATATTTTTGAGCGTTCTACGTCTACTGATGTGACTGGACAGAATTTAAATTTGAGTGCGATTTTCGAACCTATTGTGGCGGGCAAAATTTCACCTGCTCCGTTGATGAAGCTATCAATTTGGCCCAAGGGTTCAAACCCTGGGTTATTGTTCAGAAAATTTTCAAACTTTTCTTTGAATTTACTCGGGAATAGCTTTGGCAACGAGGAATTCATAAGGCGAATTTTATTGATATCCTGAATAGATTCATTCAACGCCAATCCATAAGTTTCAAGCGTTTTTATACTTGCAGGTATGTAGGCGAAATCATAGCTAGTTTTTTTTTAATACTAGCATCGTCAAACGCTTCTTTGCACTGGAAAACTGCCAAAGCCTCTGCACTATCGAAGACATTGATAACACCCTTGATTTATAGTGTCACTATGTGAGGCAACTGAACGATGAACGAGATTGAGCGTAAAAATGCAAGATCTCAAATTTTTTGCTAAAATATGCAACGACCGCTGAAAAGGGTCTAAATATGCAAATGCATATGCAAATATGTATTTGCATATAATCAGGTTTTTAATTATGACTATAGATCGCAAATCCGAACTTCGAAGACTATTTTAGGACAATGTCAAGACAATACCATATTTCTTGATCTCAAAAACAATATAAATTGAGAAATGAAACTTTAAACAGATCTACCGCAAAACTATAAAATCGTACATTCGACATTGTTCTTCGGGACCGTCGATATAAATGGAAGCAATCTTAAATGGAAGCAAAAAGGATGAGAGACTTTAATCCAGTAGCAGATAGAATTATATTCATTAAATTATTTAATAGGGTAGATAATAGACAACTATTCTTCATGAGCCTTAAGTCTTCCAGCTTTGGAAATAGACTTCCCTCAATCCTCAAATATTTTCATTTATGCCAAATTTTGATATTCAAATACAACATTTAAAGACAATTGATGGAAAGCATATTATGTACTTCAATACTCACTTAAATGCTAATCCGGTTATAGCCGTATTGCCTGTATCTGGTAAAGTTTTCATCTTACTGCTTCTTTGTCTCGTAATATCTCCTCTGAAAAGTGTAACAGATCCATCTCCAAAACCGACGGCCATCAGATTCTAAAAATTATATTTATTATTCTATAGTGCATAAAACTACATACATATTAACTACATAATTAAATATCAGAAATAAGAAAACGTGAAAGTGATATACTAGTTTGTAGTATCAATTTGAGAAGACAAAGAAATTTAGGAATTCAAAGCAAAGTACACAAATGCGTAGGTATTAAAATAACGAAGAGGAAAGAACGAATACCTTATTATCATGAACAGCAAGAGCAGTAGCGGGTGTTGATCGGAGGTGAGACGGAACTGCTCGAGCAATTCTCACACACAATGGGTTTCCTTGCCGGTCGTGACGTGCTCCATCCCACACCTTTAATATGGGGTTGATACCAGCTTCGTCTTCCTGTAAACATTTTTATTGCTCAATGTTTAATAAAAATAATAATGATTGTTAATTTTTTTGGGTTCTTGGATGTTCTTTAATATTCTCGAAGATGTTGAAAGGTCGGTTTGCAAATGGATAAATGAAAAGAATTTTTTTTTTACATTAACTCCACACAGAAGTCCCTGAGGAAAGTAATTCACCTGAGGGCCTATGTTATCTTTGGGGATGCTGTGTGGAGGGTCTTTGTAGGGAAAGGAAGGAGAGGAAGTTTCTGGAAAGGAAAATATATGAGGGGTGGGTAGGAATCTGGGGGTCAGTGTGTCTAGGAGTACCGGGTGCGGTGCAAGGCAATGTTCCGAGAGAGTCCTGCTGGAGAGGTCAAATGATCTCCCTCACCCACCACTGCTTTATGAGAATAGCAGCAGTAGGGACAAGAAAGGGATTTTTCTCCACTGTGAGCAAGCATATAACTTTTGAATGTAATTTTTTACTAAAAGAAGAGTTATAGACTGAACATTAAACTGTTTTTTTTCCCATCGTGAATATGCCCATATGACATTTTAAATATTGTTTAAGTCCAAAAGCAGAATTTCAGTCGGAACCGGAAAAAGGTTTGTTTCCATTGTGAGTTAACATATGACGGTTTAAATATTGATTTTGGTTAAAAGAAGCTCTTGCAAACTGAACAAGAATAAGGTTTGTCTTCACTGTGAGTTATCATATGACTTTTTAAAAATCCTTTTTGAGAATTCGAATAGCTGCAGTAGGGACACGAAAAAGGTTTGTTGCCACTGTGTGTTAACAATGACAGTTTAATGTCTGTTTTTCTCTGGTATGAGTAAACATGTGACCTTTTAAATTTACATTTTGCGAAAAAAAAAATAGTAAGATTTTTGGCTTTCAAAAAGGCTTTTCAAGCGAAGAACTCTGATTGCGGATTGCGGTCGTAAAGTTGAACAGTCGTAAGTCACATAGGTCGTAATATATGCTCGTTGTGCGAGGTTTCACTATTACGTAACTGGAGTCATCAGCATTCGAAATATGTGCAAAAACTTAGGACTAATTGACAACATAGAGATTAGACTGGCTTCAGTCGGTTACAAGCGCTCGCCAGGCACAGGTCTCCGGCGATAGCTGCACAATCCTTACATGTTCGCTAAGATACTGCACAAGTCATTCTGGAAATGATTAGTTCAGGAACAATATTTTACACAGATTTTGCAAGGAACGTAGGCACTATTTATATACCAGCATACTGTTGGCATAATGATTGCAATGTGGTCTCTTCCTATTATAGAAACCATGAGATTTATAAAATATACTCTTGACAAAGGCGACTACAGTGAAATCTCCTTCGATCATTCTTCGAATAAACGTTTTCCCCCATGTGTTTTTTAAATCTTCCGGTCCTGAATTAATTTCACTCAATACTCGAAAAAATAGATTTCATCAATCGTTCCTTTATGAATCGCTTTACCGCATTAATCGTTTAAAGCAAGCAGTTTTCGTAGTATTTTACTCAATTAATCGCCGCCAGCAGCCGCTTCTACCATTCGTTGTTGTTAGATATTCAATGACGACAGTGCGCGTGGGCAGTTATCTTTTTGATTTCTAGTTTTGGAGCCCTTCAACCTTAAAAATGAACCATCCGGTGAAAAAAATGCATCCTCTTCAAGAAAGGTAAAAAATTGTCGAAGTTATGAAAAAAAATCGTGCTGAAAAACGCATTGAAAGTAGCCAAGCATTTAGAAATCGCGGCATTTTTATTTAAACACATATAAATGCGAAATATGTAACTTTTTTTTTCAATGTTAATTATTTTAAAAATGAAAGCAGTTTTTTTAATGTTTCGCATCCACAGTTTTCCAGCACTCGTATTTTATTCAATAGGACCCTTCAAAAATGATAGTTAGATGTTTCACCGTTCTTACCTAAGTATCTGTCTAAAAAAATTGCACCAAATGCAGGGCTGAAGATTTTTATGGTCTCCCGGCAAAATTTAGACTCATCGATATTTCGACTCATCACATAACGGATTCAATTTTGCCTGTGTCAGAATGTTACCTGTGTCACTCAACCCATCCACCATATGAGACATAGAACTAGAACCATGACTTGCATAAGAAATAATAACAGTTTAGAAATAAGAAAATAAAATAACCTAGAAGCTTACCCCGATGGTAACCAAGCAGGGGTCATGTTTCAATTGGACAGCAAGAGCAATGCTGACTTCGTACGCCTTGAAAGACGTGACTGCCCAGGCACGAGATATCAAACGCACCCATCCATTCGTATCACCTATCACCAGTTGAGAATTACCACTGGTGCATAGCTCAATAGTTGTATCCTGTGGAAATTAACACCATACATTATTAGATTATGTTAAACAGAGGTGTACAGTAGATATTACATCATATTTTTAACACATGGAAAAGGATTATTACTTGCAATGCTTCGGCGACTTTTCCTCCATCAACATTTTTATTGAGGTCGAAAAAGTTAAATCGTCTCCACTGAAATCACAAGGTAAAACATAACATATTGAAAAACATAAAATCCACAACTTCGAATTTGAAACTCATGAAAATGTTAAACACCATTCCTTCTAATTTACTATTAAATCAAATAGGGTGAACTTTTAGAATCTCTGGCCACGCTCAATACAAATACGTCAAATAAGAAAAAAAAAACATGGCCGAGCTGTCATAACGCATGAAATTTTGAAACTTTGGTTTATCAAAAATGAAACTTTAATGGAGTATTTTCTATCCCCCCGGATGTAAAATAGTTGGCTTTATAATAATAATTAAGTCGAATCACAAAGTGATTTTTTAAAAATATATTCGAAAAAAGCATTACCAGTGATCCTTTTTTTTACATTAACTACAATCAGGAGGCCCTGCAGAAAATAATTTCCCTCAGGACCTAAGTCATCTATGGGAATGCTGTGTGGAGGGTCTTTTTTAGGAAAGGAAGGAAAGATCCTGGGTCTTGAAGACACCCATATTGTAGGAGGAAGGAAACTGAGGCCGGCAAATCGTTCCACAGCCAAGCTGTTAAACTCAAGAATGAGTCAACTATATACAAATGTCGAATGCGCGTTTGGCATGTTTCTCAACTGTGCACCAGTGCCAAAGGAATCAATGACGCTAGTTCCTCGGAGCATCTTCCATTAAAATACCGGTAGAACAAAGGATAGCATTCCCACCCAACGCCTGTGCTCTAAAGATTGCAGGGTTAGCAGTTGTATACTATAAAAGTATCTGCAGGCCTGGTACAGTACGCCCAGCTTCTGCGAGGCTAATTTAACTCTGGCTTCGATAGAACCCCCGTACCTGAGTTGGTCACTTAGAGTTACACCAAGTATATCAATGGAAGGCCTGTTCGGAAGATTACCTTAAAAAACTTATATCTATATAAAATAGTATGACGTCCAATAGTGCCCATACCATACAATTACACAAAATTTAAAATATTGAGATTCAGACTTGTTCAAGAAACTGATTTTATAAATTATATTGACATTACTTGCGAACACGTAAGTTAAATATGTAAACATAAACCATCGAAGGTATGTATTTAATAAACCAGTGTTTTCAAACAGATTATTTTAACGTGTGGGGTGTCATTGTCAATTGAGTGTCCTCCCATTATTTTCAGGAAAATTTTAGTATGTTTACAAAAAAAAATTGATTACACTAACCTCCAAAAAAGCCATTATCGGATCAGACAGTAGCACTTCAACAAAAAATGCTCTCTATTATTATCTTAATTATCACTAAGTTTTCATGTCATGTTGCAGAAAGAAAATAAATAATATAGCACTAGACCTGACACTATCGAAACGTCAAAATTATTATGTCTGACACACCAACCAACACAAATCTGTTTTATCTTCTATGTTTCTGTCGATGGTAGAGATGAATGAAAAGTAATCATTCGGTACTGAAGTAATCGGTACTCACCAAGTAATCAAAGTACCGACTACTGAAAACGAAGACTATCCGACCTATCCGTTACTTTCGATATGATTACTTTCATTGATACTTTTGAAATGGTTACTTTTGATGCGGATACTTCAGTACCGATTACTTGGTTGTTATTTGTGCCGCTGGAGGCGCTCCACGTTAGAGCCAGCTGTTCATTTGGCTCCTCCACACGTACACTTCGGCGCGACCGAGTCCCGCGCCACTTCAGGCCGCCGCGCAGAAAAGTACAGACCGATAGGTTTACAGCGCAATTCACCGTGAGACTTTTCTGCGCGGCGGCCTGAAATGGCGCGGGACTCGGTCGCTCCGAAGTGTGCGTGTGGGGGGCACTATTAATAAACCAAACTTGGTACCGATTACTTAGTCGTTTCTATTTGTACCGCTGGAGGCGCTCCACGCCAGAACCAGCTGTTCGAAGCGGAAACAGTTTAGGAACGGTATTGCCAGAGACAAAAAATACTGCGGTGTTTACATCGGTAAAAAAATGCTTTCAGTTGATATTTATGTTAGTGTACCTTGCTATCTGATATAATAATATATTGCTACCAATTTATACTAAGTATTCAAGTTTTTTTTACTGTAGGTATCTACTACAATTTTCGAACAGTATAAACATAATAAAATATGATTATTGTTATTACGACTATAAAAAGTTTTCACAGTAATAATTTTAACTCTTATTTTTTTTCCTTCACACATTATAAGATTTAAATTTCTGGAGAGTTTAAAAAAAATAATTAATAATACAATATGCGTTTGATTGATTCATTTTATGATTATGACAATGAATTTGGTTGGTAGAAATTTCCGCCAAGTAATAAGCCCGCCTATAACATCTATTACATATATGTGGTATAATATGATATTATGTGAGCTGCAAATAAATGAAATGTGTAAAAAAGTACCAGCAGCGTATAACAGTGTTTTATTAACTTATCCCAAAGCTAGAAAAAGAAAAATGAAACTCGCATGCAAAATTACATTTCGAATTTCAAAGGAAAGTGACACGTCAATCCAGTGTACTAATATGTAATTTCCGATCAAAATTGCCTGCGTAAACAAAAAAAAAACTGGGATCTAGTAAGTAAGGAAAGTAAGGGAGAATACCTATCCACGTCTCTCCAAGCTGGCGAAGAAACAATTAAGTGTAGTGGCTACCTCTGTTCCCAGTGAGCGGGTATTTTCAAAGGCGGGACAGTTAATATCGGAAAGAAGAAATCGGCTTAAACCAAAGAATGTGGAAATTATATTATTTGTTAACGCAAATATATAAATAAAAAGATTTTATTGTAAATATTAATTTTGAACAATCGTCATTTAACTGTTTAAAAATATATACGTACCTATTTAAATACGATAGCAACGCAGAGTATTTTTTTTTATTATTATTTGTGAGTGATTATGTGATCGAAATTATTTTTTTTCGATGAAAATAACAATGACTGCGACTGTGTAAATAAGTTTAATATTATCCAACCACGACTGATGAGAGATGCTGCAATATTTTGGTATGTACCTACACATAAACATAATATATTATGTAACTGTATTCCAGATAAAATATATTCATCGATATTCTAATTGTTTGTATAAAATAAAAGATAATGTTAAAATAATCTAAACACACTTTAAAACATTCGAAGTACCTATAAATACCTAACGTAGAATCCTAATAATTCATAACCAAAGTACGCGCTATTCACGCTAACGAAATACACAAACGTCAAAAAAATGTAACCAGTAACGATTTGTATCTATTATAAAATTATCCGTCGGCCGTCGGTATCCGGAACCGAAAGAAGTCAAATGTAATCGTAGCATTCAGTAACGAATTGATACTAGTACCTAGTAGTGTAGTAGTCGGTACTACCCGAAAGTAATCAAAGCATTCAGTAACGATTTGATACTTGTAGTAGTTACTACCCGAAAGTAATCAAAGTAATCAAAGTAACGGATACCTAGTACCGATTACTTTTTGTGAAAGTAACGGATACCGACGGGTAGTAAAAGTAACGATATTGAACACTACTAGTCGATGGGGTGCTTCTTTCGCGACATCTGTAGACCAGTGTTTGAAGTGTAAACAAAAAATAAACAATATTAGTTTTACATTTCATTGAGAGAGGGCCGAATTTCAAAAAATCAATAAGTGTACAGGCGTGCATTCCCATTCCCAGTTTTATAACTGGCCTGGCAAGATGTTTTGAAATAGTAATAATTTGCAATGTAATAATATAACTGCATAAATATATTATGAATTATGACGTTTGGTTTTTCGATAAGAGAAAATTTTCATTTTTTAATTAGAGTTTATAAGCACTATTTTTTTGAAGTTGGTTAATCAGATACGTTTTACTAGCAAAACAATTAAGATAAGAATAATTATTATCAATATTGTAATATTTAAATTACTGAATAAATATAGGTACTTTACATACATAGTCAGATTTTCGAAACAAACACAAAAAATTGACAACAAATTATTTTTCGAATCCACTCATTTATAGCGTGTTTAGTACTTTTATAATGTAATTTAGTAAAACATACCTGAGTAATAATAATTTTTTTTTAATCTGACGCAGAAACATACTACATTCATTTACAATAAAATCCTTGTCTCGAAAGAATTTTATTTTCTTGTGTTTTTAACAATAAATAGGTACAAATTTTCTAACACTCATCAAAATTCACGTACATTGTGTTAACTAAAATGGACTAAATTATTTAAATGTCGTTGGTCCTGTAATAATTTCTAAAAAAACCTTCTCTATCATTATGTCGAAAAAATAAAATCGATTAACTGTTTTTATTTATTGCTAGGGCAATCCAGACGAACTCATATTTATTGCTTTCATGTTTTTTGTTTCACGCCCTTTCATGTTCGATTTTTTTATGCTCATTCGAACATGTCTCAAGATGTGTACAGTCCCGCTCGACGCTCTTTTTGTTCGATGTCGAGTCATCAGCAAGATGTGAAAAAGATTCAAGGTCCGTAATACTTGATCGATGTTCGACAGAAATTAACAGTGCTACAAATATAAGTTGGCGAAATAGGAGGGCGCTGTTGTCCATGACGTAACGATGGTAGGTGTGGTTGCCAGATTAAAATATAAATATATACCGTTATAGTGGTATATCAATGGCATCTTGATGAATGGTTTATTTATGGCATTTTGTGTAGATTTGCTCGAGCGTGTGGACGCAACGACCAGCATAGTTCCAAGTCAGCATAGTAGTTTAGCCAGCCAAACCATCGAATATGAACGGGCTTAGGTGCTTAGATTATATTATTGGCCACGGGCCGGAATATTAGGTGATTTTTACTGAAACGAATCAAGATGCAAAATATATAATGCAAAAGCATTGGCTAAAAATAATACAAATCATTTTTCCAAATATTAAAGAGTCTCAACCATAATGCATCTTCACAAAATACAGAAACGTAATAATGGCAAGTTTTCTACCATCTACGAGTTCTTCCATATCACCTTTCATTCAACTATCTTAGCTTTCATCTATGTAGCTTAGCTAGCTTCCATCGGATCCGAGCTACACCACTGCGGTCAGCTGTTTGTGTATATATATATATTATACCTCTGACGTATAGTGGAAGCGAACTTGCTATGGAATATAGAATAGACATAGGTACTTCTACATAAGTACATTTAGCATTTGCGCTACTGTCGCAAGTCGTGGAGCGAAGTGGGGAGATTTTAACGCAACGTTTGATTATCGGCACTTGTTTACTGTTGTTTTGTTTATTAAATTAAAGACATTCAATAGCTTCAATCATTTTATGTGAAAAATGAGAGACGCATTATTTATTTGAATGATTCCTGCGCTTCTTTAGTTTAGTACAGTTTGATATAGTGACGTCTTGACTGGAAGTTCGTGTTTGTAAGGTTAAGTCGATTTCACGTGAAATATAATAATACTATGCTGGATTTTAGAATACAAATTTTACAACGGTTGATTTAAAAAAAAACGGCCACGAATTATAAGAAAAGATTGGACTCTTGCAGGCGTTTGATTTGTGTTTGTGCTGTTTGACGTGTTTTAAACAACTGTCGTCGATGTAAAATAAAATAATAAAAAAACCCAAGTGTGCGTTGATTTCTTTCGATTTGGTGAGTATTTAAATTATTTATTTATTTATCATGAAACCTTGAAAACCCACTAACATCACTTCCGTCATTGTAATATTCAACCATGATTTGAATGTTTTGCAGCTATGTAATATTCTGTTATATTATGAAACACATTCTGTTCCACGTTAAAAAATACTGATCTCGTCAATATCTTGAAGATTGTGAAAAAGTGTTTGGGTTATTATTTTATCTCTGCATTTATGTACAGACGAGATGACTGCATTTCTCAAAAGAAACCGCGGTATTTTGACTGCCGTTTGTGGCTGATGCGACCAGGCAAATATTCAGGGTTGTTCTGCGGTTACTACATTGCATTAAAAAATGTTGTGGGCTTTATAATTATTATCAACATTATTGCGTTTTTTCCACAGATCATATAATTGTTTTATCTGAAAATATTCCTTTGCCAAATGTTTGAGATTGTCTGCTATTTTAGCTTTAGCTGATGCAGATTACTGGATAAAGCTAGGATGAAAAATATGAAAAAATCGGTTCCGTGACAAATCTGAAAAGTGATACACAAAGTACTAGTAAGTAATAAAGAAAAAGCTAAGTAGAATAAAACTTTTTTTTTCAACACTTGTCATGACAAAATTATTTCATCAGTTTTCAAGTTCCTGTGTAGTTCTGATCTGTCACTGTTCTGATTTGTTTGGTAACCGAAAAAAATCATGGCGTTTGAAGGAAAGCTAAGTAGCATAAAACCTTTTTTTTTTCAACCCTTGTCATGACAAAATTATTTCATCAGTTTTCAAGTTCCCGCGTAGTTCTGATTTGTCACTATTTTGATTTGTTTGGTAACCGAAAAAAATCATGGCGGTTGAAGGTCTAGTATTACTAACTATAATTAGTAATCTATTAACAATTATTTAAAAAAAATAATGGAATTATTACATAACCCTCGCCATAACAGGGACATCCCCATGGCGGTTGAAATAAAACAAATAACATGTATTTAGGTAGGTACCTACGTAGGTAGGTGATTACCTACTGTACTATTTTTTGCGTGAAATAAAAATAAAAATAAAAATAAATACGAGGTGGGTACCTCGGTAGGTAGGTACTTATTTATTCTTTGTCAACATTTTGGAGACGATTTTTTCCTTTCCTTAATTAGGTATATGTCAGTTTTCTCAAATATTTTTTTGTGAATGTGAATAAAATTTTCTCAAATATTTTGTGAATAAAATGTATGTAAATGTTATGAATTTCTGCAGCAACTTTTATGATTTTTTAACGGTTCCATTCCAACTCAGAATCAAGTCAACTCAACACCTCTTTGAAAAGTCATTAAAAAGTAGGTAGGTATGTTATTTTTAAATAGCCCATAACCCTAACCTAACCTATTTAACCATTATTTTACTTTTTTCATAACTTTTAATCGCTTTTCAAAGGAGGTTCTGAGTTGATTTAATTCTGAGTTGTCCGGTCACCATTTTTAACATATAAATGTATGTATATTTTTTTAATTAAACTTTTTGAACCACGCGGATATTCAAATAACGGAACACGGAGAAAATGATTAGGTAGGTATGCATTTTACAGGTATTCAATTTTGTAATGGAAAACGATATACCTAATTAAAATCTAAATCTTTTTTTGTTGGGGATTGTATGGCGAGCGTTATCGTGTGATAGGCCATGCGCCATGCCCACTTATTATTATATTCCTGTGTGTGTAACCAGCTTTTTAAAAAAAAAGCTCGACTGTAGCAGAGGCCATGTGTACGCTACTCGCAAAGCATCTGTAATATTTCTAAGCTATTAAAATCTCAAACCAAACACAAGAGATTTTTCATTACTTCGAATTGCATCGCCCTTCCATACTAAGAGGAACGGCTGCTAAGGCTGAATTCAGACGTTTCATTTATCGTTCATTTCGTGATTTCATTCCGCCTCTTTCCCTCGAAATGACCCGTCTGAACACGCGATGAAACGAAAGTGATAAGAGACAGTTCCGAATGAAGCATTGCAACAATGTGAAATTGCTTCATTCGGCGAATGACGCGAATGATGTGTGTGAACACTCAAGCGAACAGTCTTTCACTCACGAATTAGTCGGCCGAGAATGTTCTGGCGTGGCCTGAGCGGCATAAACGTCAAAATGCTCCGTTTTGTTCGCTTTTCGAAATAACTCCTACACGTCTCATAGAAATCGTTGTTTCTCCCTTACTATCATAGTGAAAAATATGATCTTAACGGTATTGGAAAGAGAAAATAACGCCCTATATATTCAATCTAACAATTAACCACTAAATAATACGAATGTACACTTTTATGGAACCAAAGACTCCGATCGAAATTTGAAAAAATAATTAAGTATGAAACTTTGTTATTTTTTTTATGAATATTTTTTAAATGAAACGACAAAAAAGTGAGGGGACAGAAACGTTTATAATTCATTTGTCTAACAAAATAAGTGTGTGTCTTTATTTTTTTGTTACCTGCAATTTAGTTAGACTAAACGCAAGGAGAGTCATTTTTAAAACTTTTAAAATTTTTACATTAAAAATTATTCTATTTAAAAAATTACATTGTTATTTTTAATAATAAATTTTGGAAGCATATTTCATCACCTTTCGAAAACAGTTTTTAGTTTTTTTTCCTTCTTCCGAGCGAAACGTCTGAATTCGCCTTAAGCCCTTTTCACACAAAACTTCATTTTGATTTGAGGCCAAAATACTTAAACAAACTGAAAAATTATTTTTTTAATCAAAAGGTATATCAAATATCTAGTGCGAATATGGAGATATTTTCTCCTTTATTTATGTTTTAAATTATAAAATATAGGTAATTAAAGAAATCATATTTGTTATTATTTTACAGCCAACTTTGACAATTAATTATTTATGGCTAAATAAATAATTATTAAAAAAAAAAATTCTGCCTTACTATAGTAATACGGTGAAATAATAAAAAAAAGTATTTTGATGCGCGTGAATGCAAATTACCAACGGCCGATTTACATTGTTAACACAAATTTGTCCTATATAAGACGGATGCCACACACATCTATAAAATATCATCGCACGCCCAATATCGCTCTTCATACAATCCTATACAGACCCGCCACACAGAGCAAATGATGCACTCGAAGCTCAGACCTGTGCCACACACAGCTATAAAAGATCAAAGATCATTTGGCTTGGCCTATTTCGGCATATCGCCCGCCGTCATTCCCAATGGGAATATACGCAGAAAAACATTTTTAACCGCTGCCGAGGCGATATGCGAAAAGCTATGCGACCCCCTCTCTGCCGTAAACAGGAGAGGGGGTCATTTTAATTACGGAGCTGCCTAAACGGACGGATGACAGCTGTCAAGTTGGTAGATTCAGTACAAAGCAATGGCATTTCGTGGCAGCTCTATAATTCATCTGACCCGCTCTTACCGTAAGAAGAAATATTACAACACGTAAGCGCTCGCGGTTCAACAGATAAGGGCTAATGCATAAATTAAAATTTATACCCAAAGACATGCTTTTTTATGATGTTTATTTTTTTAATTGTATTAAGTAACTCAGTAGGTAGGGTAAAATGATTTTTTAATAATTATAATTAATTCACAAAAAATACCAAAGTTGTCTCTAAAATCATGAAAAATTGATTTCTCGAATTACCCATACTTAATAATTTAAAATATTGGTAATTAAAGAAATCAATTTTGCAATACCTTTTGATTAAAAATATTATTCAGTTTCGTATGGCCTCAAATCAAAAATTAAGTTTTATGCGAAAAAGGGCCGCGCAGCCTTTCTTAAATCAATAAATATATTTCAGTAAACATATGTATTTAGATTAAACACATTTCAATGTCATCAAAAGTAAATAGGAAAATTCAGATGCTTTTTTAACCGCTCTTTGATATGGTGTACCTTTGGCCTTATCACTATCAGTGGCAACATACAGTCTAGTCTTGAATAAATGTCTTGATGTTGTCACGATAATATATCATCAACAGCTGTATTTGTGTTATCTTTCGGAATATTACAGTTAGCATTTCTTCGGATTATTTCCAAAATTGTATCTTTCATTATTTGCATAATACGCGTTATCGACGTTTTACTATAATCTCAAAATTTCGTCACCTACGTAAAATTTAAAAATGTGGTTATTGGATGAATCTACAAAAAATTGTGTGCAAAATTGGGAAGAAAAGAAAATTAATTTAAAAAATGTTGAGAACTGGAAATATATTAAGTAATATGTTTTTTATGTGAATACCGTCACAGGAGTCCCGTTTGGAGTCAGTGAGACTTGCACCCCGGTTTTTGTTTTGTTTTTTGTTTGTTTTTTTTATTATTTTTTTTTATTTATTTATATATTTATTCAACGCCCAGAGGGCTTTTACATGTTTAGTAGTATAATTAATTCATGACAGACGATTTTAAAACAGATAAAGAAATAATAAAAATAAAATTAGATAAAAAAATGCACACAAGTCACAAAAATTAAAAAATACAGCGATTTAAACGGTTTACAAAAAATCAGATATGTTTAGGAATAGTTTTGGAATAAGTCTTTCACAAGATCCACAAAATTCGCCATGTTGATTTGTTGTTTAAGGCAATTCACCCTAACGCCAAGTTGATGTTAAATATGTCAACATCACCTAATTACTGATTTCCCATGGTGTGAAATCGTTGTATCGGAGAGTGGGCAATGTAGTTCCGCTTATGAATGCTGCAGTAGTGTATTTTGTGTATTTTGTCGTGTGGTTGTAGGAGTTCTCAACAGTCGAAGTATTTTGAATAAAAATGTTAAGTCGGTTGTAAGACTAAAGGGAGGGGAGAGAATGAAGAAGGTGGGGAGTGTCTGGCTATTCAGATCTGGTCACCATACCTATCTAAAGCCATTTCAAGCAAAGTTTCGATTCTGAATGGTGGTCTTACACCTAGGCCATACTGATAGTATACTCTGGTACGTGCCGTGCGAATATGATATATATTTTTTTTATTAATAAAATTGGGAAATAGCACAAATTAATCAAATTAAATTTATTTGCGTACGCCGGGATTTGAACCCGCGTCTTACGGATAGTTAGTGGGAGCCTTGCCTCTCGACCACGGATGCCGTCGAATTTGTAATTATAACTACTAATTGTTAATTTACATGTAGGTTCGGATTTATTATGTTTGTAGTTTGTATTACCTCTGTTTTTGAATTGTTTTAATGATTCCCTGTAATCTTGAGATTCTGCAGATATTATGAAATGATTTTGCAATGGAAAGGACGATGTGAACTGTATTTCACTGTTATGCCGTTTTAGTGTGTATAATTATTTGTTCCCCAAATTAAAAGGTGTGTAGATTTTCCTCTGATGCAGGTACCCGCTACTTTTATTTCTTTATCCATTTTTTGTCTAGTTAACTTCTCATATTTTTGCTTAGGTACCCAAATCGCGAAACTATCACATAAATATATTATACTAGCTGGGTTACCCGGCTTCGCTCAGGAAAATTCGAGTGTTCTGGAATGTTCCACAATGATGTTCCCGATTCCCCGTTCCCGAACATTACACGACATACTCCGCCAATCCTTCCAGGGTTTTTAGAGTTCTATGGAACCTTCTAGAACTTTCCAGAAGACTGATCTAGAAAATTCAAGAGGGCGAAACTTCCAGCCCTTATATCTTCAAAAGCACACCATTTAGGTAAAAACGGATACCCTTATTCCCTAGGGGGGATAGAGATCTACCACACCATATAACTCCCTTGATGGTACCGGGACTCGTTTCTGAGTTTTTGCGAGCCGCACGTTTTTTGGACTTTTATAATATATATTATTTATTTATTTATTTATTTCAACGCCATAAAATGGCTTTTACAATCCGGTGATACATGATACATGATACACAGTGGTACACAGGAGGGTAATTATAATGATAACAAAATAAGAATGTACATTAAACCAAGTACATATATACGTGTGATAACAACTAGTATTTAGTTATAGGATACAATTATGTATTACAACAAAAAAAAAGAATATGATACTCATTTTATGCAGAATAAAAATAAGTAAATAAAGGTGACTTCTTAGAAAAATTGTTAACATCAAGTATAATATAATTTAATTCTATTTGAACATATCGTTGGATTCCAGGAATTGGCTAAAATGTAGTACATGATATTATTGTTACCTTCAGTTTGAAATGACTGCAGTTTGAAATGAATACAGGTACTGCTAATTAGTTCTGCTTTTCAGGGCTGTCAGTTACAGATTCAATAATAACTTTGTTTAAAAAATAATAATTTTGAAAAAAAAATTGAAAGTTAACACTTAACTAGTCTGCTTGATAGTTAATATAAATGAAGTAAGTGCGTAGTTTGGAATCTATAGTAGAGTATGATATAGACGCCGTGCAGATGAACACTATTTTACCTAACATTGATTATTGTGATTGAGGTATGATATTATAGCCTTCTTATAACTATATTCGGTGCAGTTGAACACATCTACTACTTCTGAGAAAGCATTGCCAACTGCATGCAATCTAGGTATAAGCGAGTATCTAAATGACTCAGTCCTGATATTTTTGTTGCAATTAAAAAGAATTTTGGATCGAGTAGTTCTAGTAGGTATGTGAAAGGTAATTAGGTTTAATAAATCAGGACTGTCTATTATACAATTAACAATTTTAAAAATAAAAGTCAAGTCAAAAACAAGTCTTCTATCTGAAAGTTTGAGTAAGTTTAATTCTTTCATCAAGTGATTGTAATTTATTGATTCTATTGGTAGACCAAGTTTATAGTTAATGAATCTTAAGAATTTATGCTGAATTTTTTCAATGGAATCGGAGTGGATTTTGAAGTGAGGTGACCATATAGAAGAATTATATTCAACTTGACTTCGAACTAGAGAGGAATATAGGATTTTTAATGTTGAAATGTTTTGAAAGTCTCTGCCATTTCGCAGAATGAAGCCTAGCATTTTTAATCCTTTATTGGTTACTGTATTTATATGTGAAAGAAAGTTAAATTTGGAATCGAAAATAATGCCAAGATCATTAATCTCACTGACAGAGGTGAGGGAAACATTGTTAATATTATATTGATAGTTAAGGGGTTGATTTGTTCTGAAAAATCTTATTATCTGGCATTTACTTATATTCAGATAAAGTTTATTAGTTTTGCACCAATCTTGTAGTTTATTTAAATTTAATTGAATGTGAATACAGTCATTTATCGTTTTTATAAGTTTAAATAGTTTTAAGTCATCGGCGAAAAGCAACACTTCAACATTATTATCAAAAACAGTGATGATATCATTTATAAAAAGTAGGAACAGTATTGGGCCTAGATGTGACCCTTGAGGTACACCGCTAGTCGCCATGAATTTGTATGATAGGTAAGAGTTATTTTTTACTTGGAGAATTCTATTGGTTAAGTAACTCTTTATCCATTCCAATAGTTTACCCTCTATTCCCATTTTACTAAGTTTATTGAGAAGAATTTCGTGGTTAACTTTGTCAAACGCTATATTGATTAGTTATATTTTTATTGATAACCAGCGCGGACCTGTGAAAATTCACGGAATGTTGTAATTGTAGGATTCGCGAAACTACAAGTATTTATAAAATATTTTCTGAAGAATCATTGCGTGTCAAAAACAATTGTTGTCAATTTTCTATATAATATAATTGCATGTTTTTGTTGACAAATAATAAGAGAGGCAATCAGAATTACCTATCAATTTGGGAGGCGGGTATGGGTACCGCCGCTCCGGGAACCATTTATTGGATAACCAAAACCTCTATCATAGGTCGTCCCAAGTCGTTCGCTACGTTTGGTGACTTAGCATAGGTGCCCGGGTTCATGGGGTAAGGTTTGTCCGGGTCTTGGCGGCGGATCGGGAGAGAATGGTAGAGCGAGTTCCTTTTACTTCTCTAGCCGTACTCTCTCTGAACATCGCCTTGCATTGCAGTGGGAGGGATGGATTCATACGTCCGTCACTCCTGGTCACACTGACCCCAGATTCCTACCCAGCCCTAATACCCCTTTCCTTCCCAGAACTTCCTCTCCTTTCCTTTCCTAAAAAGACCCTCCACACAGCATCTCCAAAGATGGCATAGGCCCTGATGGGAATTATTTTACTCCGGGTCTCCTGTGTGGAGCTATTGTAAAAAAAACCTTTCAAAAGAAGTTTTAAGTAAGTAAACTTTAAAAATCATTAGTGATTCACAGATCTGTCAAAATTCTTCTATAGCAAAGGAGAAACAATCATTTTCGCTGCCGAACACTTCTTTGCACTTTTGTATGGCAGAAATGAGAAATCAAATTTGGAAAATTTAAGGTACATTATTTTTATCAAAGGAGTGAATAAGAACAAATTCTATTTATCCTGGCTACCACCCACCAAAGATGCAGCCCATTAACATGCTTCAAGAACACACTTCAAAGTGCAGACTTGGCTTGGTCACCACAAAGATCCAACTGAATGGGGGTGGAAGAAGGACGCTGTTGGATTACTAACACCAGTACCAATAATGAAGGAGACTGCACCTCAGGTGTTGCTGAACTTTATATCATACTAATGCAAAAAAAGTTGCGCCGGAAAGTTTACATGTAGAAAGTCGGGTTTGAAATGCTCCCTACTCACTATAATGGCAGCTCGTGCGAGAATACTGTGGAAGCCTTCGTTCATGATGATGACGAGGAATTTTATGACCCAGTCGCCACAAATTTGGCTGATGAGACAGACTATAGTTTTACTACATCTGTGTACCTTAATTAATCATTTTATTTATATGTTGCGATTAAATTGATGGTTAATGTTGCTATTATGTATGTATGTTAGATGTTATTTCAACAATAATTGTTTAAAAAAAAAAGAATAATCAAGGTATGCCTAGATTAAAATAGTATTCTTTTGATTCAATTTTTGACCTAATTTTACCTAATACCTAAGTAATTGCGATAAAAACATTAAACATATATGAAATATTATTCTCTACAAAATTGATATCAATAATTTTTTCACAAAATTGAAGAAAAACCGAACCAAGTCGAGCAATTTACCTGTTTTTATAAATTTATACACATCTTGACGACTGCATATCTCGATATTTATTAGAGATAGTAAACAATTTTTAAGTAAAAATTGTATGTAATTGTATGTTCTACTAAACTTGTAAAGCTACTTTAGCCGAAATTTTTATAGGAAACGAGATATTTGAGAAAAACTAAATTTTGGCTCGATTTCGGCTGGTTTTTTCAAAATGGCGGCGAAAGCTCAAGTGACCCAAGGTCGAAAACTCAGATTTTACATCATAAGATGAGTGTATAAAACATATAAAAAAATTGGGACTACCGGAATAATTCCGATCGCGGATCGCTAATTGCACTGGCCTACTGCTCTGTATTCATTTGATATTCTACTTTATCGCTTGTCCGAATTGATCAGTTCCAATTTTGAAAATCATTACGTTACTCAGAAATATTTCACATCACGAACTTACAAAACGAAATGAATACATATGATAATGGTTAGTGAGCATTCATATTTCTACCTAAACTTTGAAAATCAATCACACTTGATCTGTCAAAACTCTTCTACTCTGTATCTGAAGGATAAATCGGTAGAAGTATGCTGTTGTACCCGAAGTAAGCAGACATTTTCCTTGCCTGGTGATTAATCGCAAACTTACAAATATCGATATTATTATATCTATTATATTTATTATATCTCATAAAAAACTTATGAAAAAAATTAGATAATTTGAACACTGATGAAAACGTAGCAAATTGGATAAAAAGCTACTTAAAAAATCGCCCTCAATGTGTCAAAATAAATAACATTTATAGCGACGAAGAGATATCTGAATATGGAATTCCACAAGGTACTGTGCTAAGTCCTATATTATTCATCTTATATGTAAACGGGATATTCTCACAATCACTTCATGGTAGTATAACCTCTTATGCCGACGATACAGTACTTATTGAAAGTGGAATCACATGGGAAGTAGTAAAACAAAAAGCAACAGAAGACATAAACATACTTTAACACTGGTTTGATATAAATCTACTATCTCTTAATAGTGAAAAACTCACGTTATACCATTTGCAATAAAATCAAAGGACGTTCCGGTAAATTTTGATAAAATTATACATAACAATTCTAAAGATCACAAAAAAACAACTGTAAAATAAACTGTTCCACATTAAAAATTTCGAATAAAATTAAATACTTAGGAATAACAATAGACAAAAACCTGAACTGGAAAGATCAAATCAACCATACCGTTAACAAAATAAGGAAATTAATCTACATATTTTTAAAAATCCGAAACTTTCTCTCATTAGAAAATCTAACATCAGTCTACCATGCTATAGTACAGTCAAATCTCCAATACGCTGTAGTAAGCTGGGGAGCTGCATACAAAACAAATCTACTCCCTGTTGAAATTGTGCAACGTCTAGTTATAAAAATTATATAGAAAAAACGAAGAGATTATCCAACTCACCTTATTTTTGAAGAATTTAAAGTATTAAAATTTAATGATCTGGTTCAAAAAATTAAATAATCCAAATAATAAAAGAAAAACCAAATCATAGCTTTTTAACTGAAAGTCGTACTCGTCAAAAACATATATTTCCAACACAAAAATGTAACACCCCATTTGCACAACATCATTATACATATCTAGGAAAAAAATACTTCAATAGCCTACCTGAAAAGATAAGAACAATCGAAGACGATAAATGCCTACTGAAAGCAATTAAAGAGCAATTCAAAGTAAAAATAACATATTGATAAAATTATCTTCATAACTTATATAACTTTTAAATTTGTTTTTTTTTTAAGTATCCACCATAATTAAATTATAAGATGCAAAATATTTTTGTAAATATATTTTCATCCCGATACTCGCCCTCTTCTAATCACAAGCGTCTGCTTCTCTAGAAGAGAAATATCATTAAAAAAAATGTAATCACTGAAAATTTATTATGTAATTTATTTTGTATTAAAAAAAGGGTATTTTGAATTATAAATATTATGTTATTTTTGCTGTATAAATAATGTATCTTATGTAATAAATAAATAAATATTAAAAAAAAATTCTTGAACTCAAAATCGATATCAATTGCCTGTCCGGGGTCTAGGAGTCGAAAGGTATTATGCAAATTGGCTACTATCGTTTTATTTCAAATCGGTATATTCTGGGAATTATCTGTTCAGTTTTCCAAGTACTGTTTTTAAAATTCTGTGGCGTTCCCCAACACTCGTCAATCAGCCCTCTTTCATTTGTAAACTAAGATTATTCATTTCATAAATTTAAATATTTTTACAGTAACTTCATAATTTCATACTTTCAAGCATTTCATCATTCATCTTTAGTCATCTATACATTAGGCAGTTCTTTGATTTTGATTTCTTCATATGTGGCAATCGAACTCTATTTATATTTCTGTTTTCGTAATTGTGTAACGTCTCTATTTAAAACAATTTCATCCGGCATTTGTGTTTTCATAACTTTATGCACAAAAATTAACACATTAAACAGTAGTCTCTTTTTTATTGGAATCCAATTTAGCTCCTCTCTCATTTGATTAACCCTTGCGTATTTGCCTTTCCCCAGTATACATTTTTTTTAAAAAGAAAGACAAACATTCCCGGGTTACGAATAACCCGAAAATATTTGAAAATCTCCTAATACACCACCACAGTATAAGGAAAATGTTACTTGAGTCGTGATAGAGGACTTAGCTAGCCGAGGAATCGAACACGGAAAGCCTGGGTGGGACCCTAGCGCGATGCCCACTCAACCACTGACCGGTCTCATCTCATAACTGTATAACTTCTAGCTTGTTCAAATTTCCTTCATTGGCCAAATATAACATCGTAGAGCAGTAATCTAAATGTGGAGCAACTATGGCTTAAAATGGAAATAGCACTACGGAAAATAAACTACACAATCAACACATTC
This sequence comes from Limnephilus lunatus, assembly GCA_917563855.2. Classification (NCBI taxonomy): domain Eukaryota; kingdom Metazoa; phylum Arthropoda; class Insecta; order Trichoptera; family Limnephilidae; genus Limnephilus; species Limnephilus lunatus. The sequence continues at coordinate 61,124,147 of OU830597.1, read as the reverse complement.
GCTGTTATATGTTTTTAAAAAAATTAGCAGACTGCTGGCATTGAAAAATGCACTTTATCGGACAATATTAAAAAATATAACAAACCCAGCAGTAATCAAGGTAATCATTCCTACTACCTGTATAAATATTATTTTTTTAAATTTTCCAAACAAATGTAGTGTTTTTATGATAATTACAGTTTCACACGTTTTTTCCTATTTCCTAGTTTGTTCAAACCACATTTTTAGATTTGAAAACTCATTTAACACAGTGCTAACCATGCATTAGGTCTCCGCGGTCGAACCAAATAATTAGTTAAAGTAGTGCTTTGTGTGGTTTTCGAGGACATAGTGTATTCTTTCAATTCAAGCCATAACATTTGTACAAACATTTTCTTTAAAAGTTTTGACGGATGCGTTGGCAGGTGAGACATTCCGTATATTATAATAAAATAATGAAGATCAATGACATTAAAGTTTATTATCTTCATTAATGACATTTTTCTAATGTCATTAATGAAGATAATAAACTTTATTAAAAGCCCGTCCTACGGTAAATCTTAAGATTTTCCAGTCAATCCTTAGATTTACTACTAAAACCTAATATTTACCAATTTACGGGCTTTTACAGTAACATTAATACTAGTCCCGGCGAGAAATTGCACTTGACGTCATCGTTCTAATACCTTCTATCTTTTCGTTTTCAAACACGCCCCTTGAGGACAAATATCGATGACGTCCGCACGAGCTCTCGCTGGGACTAATTTACGTAGAATAAAGAGAGAGAAATTGCTTTTGTTGTGCACTTTGAATATTTGCAATATACATTTTCTCGTGATGTTTTACAATTATAATACCACTTATTATATCGCCCAAATCCGAATAGACTCTTAACACTTCCCACATCTTCTACCGCCGAGATTCAGCTCGTACTTATTCAAAGAGTATGACGAGCAAATCTACTTAATTTAGTACCAATCTATATTTATTATTGGTGTTAATGGCATCTCCATTGAAATGGATCGGTTGATACTTCGCAAGCGTTTCGTAGAAATAACCTTCAGGTGGATGATTCATGATTAATTCGGTATAATAGTCCAGCGCGAGCTCGTACGTACCTCATCATCGATTGTCTGCTTCCTTCTCACGCGTCTTGTATCAAAACGAAAGATTCTAGAACATGGGAACAACCCAAATCATTGGCGGGCCACTGTCAAACGGCAGATATTACCGTTAATTGCTAGAAGGCATAAACTGACTTTATGTGTTCTTTGCACTCACCCTCCACTTATTAATAAAATCAGGTTACAATAAAAAAACATATAAATTTGTTGTAGACCACTTTTATTTTATAAACACTACCGGTTTCGGAAGCACCCTTCCTTCGTCAGGAGAATATTATAACTGTTATAATATTCTCCTGACGAAGGAAGGGTGCTTCCGAATCCGGTAGTGTTTATAAAATAAAAGAGGTCTACAACAAATTTATATGTGTTTTTATTGTAAATTATGGCGAGCCACAAAGTTAATGCTTTTTACAAATATATAAAATCAGGTTAGTTTAAAAAAAAAAAAAAATTTATTGATGGTTTTCATGGTTACATAATTAGTGATTTTTTCGATAACCATGCTAGGCACGTGCCCGTGTTATGATGGTTGCACTCGATGACTCAATTTTCCGAGAAATGTGCAGAAAAATTTACTGGCTGGAATTGGTTGCTAAAATAAATTCCTAGTGCGGCCATGCGCAAAGGGGGGATCCAGGATTTTTTTCTGGGTGGGGCACAAGGGGCGGGAGGGGGGCGCCCCCCCCCCAACCTCCCCCCCCCAGGACGGACCAATTTTTTATGATGTCGAAATTTGTGTTTGTAAACTTTAAGGGGGGGGGGGGGCTTTTCCGACCGCGCTTTCCCCCGACCGTACCGCTCTCGCAAACGCTGATTATCATCTTTCATTTGCAAGTGCATGAATGGGATGCAACGAACAAAATTCGCAATTCCAGCCAGAAATAGACAAGAATTTGACTCATGTTCTTTCTGTTATTTTATTCATATACATATTTTAACAACTCTGATAATTTGATTTGCTTCTAAGTATGTACTGTGATGGAATCTCCACAGTACACAAAAATATCGTGCCCCCGTGCTCCCCCCCTAAATCCGCCCTTGGCCATGCGCTTGGTACTTTTCAAGCAATAAATCAAAATCCCCATCGAGTTTCCGAGGTCTAATAACAAGAAAGTTTTAATTTAAAAAAAATATGTTACAAATGTGATAAATTTATTAGAATGATTTTTTTTTTTTTGTATGATTGCCAAAATTCAAAACAAAGGAAGCTGTAAACTTCATTTTGGGTCTCAAACAAATTTCAATTGGGCCGCAAGTAGCCCGTTGGCCGGAGGTTGAGCATGCCTGTATTAGAACGACGCTACGTACGACCTCTCGCTGGGACTAGTATACGTGGATGCTTCCATGGTTTGGTACTGGATATATTTCATACTGGGGTATGCAGAATTGCAGAATATGGATGGGGTCTACGGTATAAATTCCTTCGGATCATTCCAAAATGCGAACAGATTCCCCTGTTAGCTCGATCGATCAACAGACTTGAAATTTCATGGACGATTAGATAGATCTCCACTCAGCCAATTTTCATTAAAGCACCTTTATTAACCTTCGATAACCTTTGCTTTCCTGAACAGCCTTCTAGGAAATTAGTTAGAACCTTGTACTACTTCTATTAGCATTATTTTACTGGGTAGGTAAGTACTTGAATGTTATTCAGACCCAAAATACAATTAAAATTAAAGTGTAAGTTTTTGAGTAGCTGTGTCGACATATTCACGATCGCTTGAGCAATTGTGCACGCCCTTCTTAACTTAACCCAACAAAAAATTAAAAAAAGAAGAGAGGGCATGTCAAACGTCATTTTTTCACTTTTTCCAATTTCGTGTTCGGGTTTAGGAGGATTGTATAATTTTGAAATATTTTTTAATTTTTTTTATTTTTTTATTTCTAAAGGAAGAATTTCGGGGTCGCTTAATCTCTTGTTTTGGTGATTTTCACTGGCTGGCCAGATCACCCGATTCAACCGTTCCAGACTTCCTTTTATGGGGTTTTTTGAAGTCGCGGGTTTACGTCAACAAGCCTCAGACTCTGAGAATATTCGCCAGGAATGCGAGAACCCGTCGCCCGAAGCTCTGGCAAGTGTGATGGAAAATGCCGTAAAACGGGCCCGTATGGTCATCAACTCTGGTGGCGGTCACTTGGCCGATATCATTTTCTCGACTTGATGGAATTAATTCTAATGGATTAAATAAATAAATTTCACAAGCAGAACCAAAGTTTTTCGTTAAAAAAAATTACGGCTAAACAACATCGGATGATTACATTTGCCCCACCCTGTACTTTTAGCAGTTCGAATTTGAATAACATCACTTCCTGAAAGATATTATTGATATCCATTAAAATTTAAATGTAAACCTTCGAAAAATTTCATTAAATACTTTTTGTAGATTTAAGTTAGAAGATGCACTTTATCAGAACTGTTTATATCAGGTATAGATAGGTATTGTTGTGTATTTTTGTATTATGGTTATAAATTTCAATTTGTCGTTATTTTATTGGTCAGTGACATAAATATTCTTATCACTGTCATATATGGATTTGTAAAGAGTGTTTATAACGCTAATAAATAAGATAAAATAAAAATCAAAAAGCCAATCACTGGCTAATCATACATTGCGCGTGTAAAATAATCCCAAATACCGCAATGGCGATTAGGATTGTATTACACCAAAGAATGGCTGCTTTCTGTGATTGCATAGTAATTCTAAACGCCACATTTTTAATATTGATAAAATAAACACACAAATATAGGCGGTCTCCACGGTCGATTGGTAACAAGTAACAATCCTTTGCTACGAATCCGAAGGGCGCGGATTCAAATACCGGTTTGCGGAAGTAAAATTTATTTGATTAATTAGCGTTATTTCGCAATTTATTAATTAAAAATAATAAATAGAATATTTGCGACAAGTTCCAGAATGGTAGATATTTTATCGCGAAAAATCACCACTTAAAATCCAAACTTTTCTTGAAATGTCTGTGCCGTGCCCTCTCCATTACCTTAAGCCCATGACACCATAACCCAATTATGTTATATAGTCTGACTGGATCCAGATGATTGGGAGCAGTTGAGACTCTTGTATGCTACTCATATATAAAAAAAAATATATATTTATATTTTATATATATAAAATGACACAGAAAAAAAACTAAATCTTCTCTCCATTGAAGCTTTTAGGAAAATGAAAATCTCAATCAATTAAAAATTATCTCCTGGACAATTAACTGTTTGGCGATTGACACAGTTTTACACTAGATTGACTAGATCAGTGGTTCCCAAACTCTTTAGGCCCACGGACCCCTTTCCCAAACTGTTTTGGTCCACGGACCCCGGGGCGGATAGCAGGGGGCGGAATGAGGTAGATTTCCAACAACGGAGGGGGCGATATGGGATATGGTGTGGAACGGGTAGGATGGGGTGGGTCGAAACATCCCTTCCCGTCCCATTACGCCCCTCTATATGAATAAAAATGTGTCAAAACCTTGCCGCGGACACCCTGTCGTCATTCAGGGACCCCCAAATCAATTTTTATTTTTCACGTACCCCCTTAATGATCCTGGGGACCCCTGGGGGTCCGTAAGGAACGCTTTGAGAACCATTGGACTAGATAAACGATATGTACAGTTGTACAGCTGCCCAAAAACTTGCAGTTTTATTTTTCATTACATTTTGCATGATAATATAAAACAAATTAAACTTTGTGCATACTGCACACAATATTACACCACTATTTGAATAATTGTTTTTGTTATTAAATTCTTTTTATTTGTTCTGCATCCACATGCAACGAGAACTCTGCTGTTTATTGACAGTTAATCACGTACAAGGTACATTGGTCACAAGTGATTAATATATTATTATTATCTGATTGCACATCAGAGTACTGCATAATTACCTACTGTTTTAATAATAATACCATAATGTACACGGTTCATAGTGGCTGATGACAGTGGTGACCATAAACAACAGTCTGTGTTTTCCCTTTTCCCGCGGACCTCAGTCGCCAGTCATGCAAGTTGACAATGTACCTTGACAAACTCCGTTATGCATTATTGTTATTGAATTATATTGTCTTTCAGTCGACTCGAGTGTTGTAGACTTTCAGACTTTGGATCTGGAGGCTTAGGAACTCGCAAAAAACTGGTGTTGCGATTGCAGAGTTGTCGATGAACCGTTTCATAAGTTCAAATCTTATGATATTGACTTTGATTTTAAACCTGAGAATGCCGAGTTAATACGATAAAAGATTTTTTAACACTGCGTATTTTGGAGCTATTCTTTCTCGAACCACCTAGTTACGTACCTAGTTACATAGTTCTAATTATAAATGTTATAATTTTTGTAATGCAAACTAATTACGAGCCCTTAGTTTCTATTATATTATATTTCTTTGAATTTAGAGTAATGTCTTGCCGAAGAAATGTGTATAATGTAGGGAGCCCGTAAACTGAGAGTTCCCAAAATTTTTGAGATTTTTTTCTGGTTTTGACTGGGATCGACATCTAATAAGAATTTTGCTGTAATTTTTTTATATTCTCCAAAACTTGATCTTAAACCGTTTCGTTGACTCTTTGTTTACCGACGCAAAATTTCCACCGTGCGCCATCTGATTCTATTTTCGTCATAACTTAATTTATAAAAAATAGTATTTAATCTACCATATTATGTAGTTTCCCCAGAATAGCTATTTATATTGAGAGAAACGGTTCTTTACACGTATCCTTAAAGATACGCTGGCGTACAAGAGGTTAACAGATAGCAAGAATCTAGCAAAACCAATTTGTCGTACGACCGCGATATAGGTATAGTTTTTTTCATCCGTGGTTGGAAATTATAATTAATTTCAAAATTCACAATATAATTATTGGGATTGACCAAAATTTGCTCGGCTATCGACCGGCTACGAGCCCTTGGAGTGTAAGCTGATAAATGATTTTAGGAGAAAAGAAGATTTTGTGCTAGAGCAGCGGTTCATAGGAGTCTTTCCTCTGTGCCTATTATAATTAAAAACGACTGAGTTTTCGAAAAAATGTTTAACTCGTTCACACATTTTCCAAACAATGTCATAATTTCTCGTCATTACCTACAACACGAACCTCTGTTAATCGTTTCTTGGTATTATAATAGTTAATAAATAATACCCGACATACGTATACCTATGTATATATAAAACAATACCCATTTGAGATTTGTCGGTAAATTGTCGACTACTTCGGAACTTTGTACTCTGCACTCTACATTATACGTTGGTACGACTGAAAATGCAACGTTCCCTAGTCATCCTCTTCCAATAGTTCAAATAGTTCAGAATGCAAGCAATTTATTCGCCTTTGTTGTCTTCAGAATACAATTATATCTGCATTGTGAATCGTGTGACACCAGTACAGGCAAAGTTGCTATGGTCTAGTTGGTCCTGTCATTCTGTACGGGAATTGTGTCCAATACGGTAATGAGAGTAAATAATCCTGTATTGCGGGGTTCCTCATCACTCATCAGCATTGATTTTTTATTTATTTTAAGAACACTTGAAGGTCCATTTTCCTTATGATATGTTTTAATACTCCAAATTATTCACATTGGTTCTGTTTGCTTTCTAATGATGATTATTGTCTCGGATATCTGTCACTGCTCGTGACTTTTGAGTGTTCTATAGTGCTAATATTAAAAAAATGGCATTGTTGTAGCGTAATATTGTAGCCGAAATATATTTTTTTTTCTTAAATCGTTTTTTTTCCACGAAAAATTTCAGGAAATTTCAGTTTGGCCGTCGCACGGATTTCCTAAAAATCTTCATTCAACTAACCGATTTTCAAAAAAATATTTCTTTTTCGCATACTACAACATCAATAATGCCATTTTTTAATAAATATTAGCACTCTAGCACACCCAATAGTCACGAGGTGAATTCCGATAGCCGACTGATAATATGAAAAAGTAACAAAGTATTTTATTTACAAAATAATTTTGGTATGACTGTGATGTAACGTACTCGTACATGTAACTCTGCCAAATAATATTATTATGGAGTAATGAGTGTGTTTTTTATGCCAGTCGCAAGGGACGTTTTTACATAAAAATTTTCCAACAGTTAATTAGAATTCAATGCTGTATTGTTTTCATTGGTATATTGGTGTGGTGTGCTATTTTTTGAAGCTCTAATTTTGTAAGTGCTTGGTTTTAGCAAATCTCGTTAAATGCTTTAGCGGGCTTCAGGCCGCCCGCACACGATCACGACACTGCCCCAGTTTTCTTGAAAAAATCAATCGCGTGTACGTAGTCTACGTCGATCGTCTACGTCGATCGTTTATTACATAATATTATATTGAAATTTTATTTAAAAAAATTGGTTTCAATTGAAATTCATTTACAACTTACCTTTGAATATGAGGTAGAGGCATGATATGTAGATATTTTGTCGTTTTCTACGCATTTTTAAGCTGAAACCAACGCTACTTCTCAAATCCACATCCATAATACATAATTGACCCAGGCTCGTCACATTCGCGTTGAATATTCGCATCAGTACCTAAAGCGAGTTGCTTTTGAGTCCAGGTCCGGCGTTTTCGGCGTCATTATCTATCTAAGTTTGTGCTCTACGCTTATGCTGGTAAGCTGGTTATACTAGCGCTCATGTATAGTCACATTTTAAGAAAATATGAAAATTTTCAAACATTTTCAAATTCACAGCTTCCTTTCTTTTTTTATTTTTTGAGATACATACTAAGCGCCCAGGGTTAGTTATAATATACCCAATACCCATATACTCCCCCCATAATAACATTATAATAAAACTTCATTTCCCATGTACTTTAGCATAAGAAACCTCTGTGGCTTGACTCCAGTTCAATTATATATTTATCACTGTATATGTATTATGTAAAAGCTGTTTGTTTTTTACAAATAAATAAATAAATAAACATTAGGTTCTCTCGGATCAGATAATAATTAGACTCCGAGATTTATAATCCCGTTAAATCTTGGGTTCTCTTTGCATACGCGCAGTTCTCGACGTTCGACCGCAACGATTGTCGGAGCGGTAGCGATCTAATATTTCATCTTCCCTCTTTAAAACAAGACAAAGATATCGATTGTGTAGTTAATTAGTGAGACATCTCCGAAAAATCTTAATTTGAGTTTAGTATGTATATGTAAAAGTGTACCCTCTATCTGGTACAATACTCTGATTACTTATAAACACCACCAAATCAATTATAATGCAGAAAAACTTGTAGTGAATTAAGCAAAATGTTGATATTTCAAAATGTCATATCTACTAATGTACTGGACTGTTGTGCCCCCCGGTGTTATTCTATAGCCTATTTAATACGTAAAACACAGACATTTGTAAATAATATTTATTGTTTTGAAGTTACTTTGCTTTTGGCAGGTAAGTATAGTAATAAAGGATTTATTGACCCTCTTTAGGGTGAATTGCCTTAAACAAAAAAAAAACAAAAAAAGGATTTATTTATGGTCTAAATGTTGTTATAAATCATTCTTAAATTACCCGTAATTAGTAATTAGTATGTAATATTTTATTTATTTCTTTCTCCATGTAATATTTTAGTGTTTTGAAAGTAGTGTGTTGTATGTAATGCATCCTGAAATTATAAATGTTAACCTCAATAAAGTCATTAGTCCTAGTGAGGTTATTTTTTTATGTAAAAAAAAACAAAAAATGTATGGTGAGAATATTATAAATAAATAAATTTAGGGCGAGCATTCGAATGTTGCTTTCCTCACTATCTCAAAACGTAGTACTTATTCGGAGATGCCTGACTAAACAACTGGACGACGGTCGATATGTCTATTTTTAGCCAAATTATTGAAGTATGAGATTAATTGGACAGAAACTGTCGCTCATATTTACGCAATTTCATCCCTACACCTTGCATCGATTTTGAAGACTTTCGGTATTTCCACGTCAAAAATAAGGTCCATTTGCCAGTTTTGGACTCTAGTGAAGTACCTGGGTAGCATTGAGTGGCGGTGGAAGTTAGGCGTTAGCCGTACAAATGAGATGTTATAATAATATAATGCCCTCGTAAATAATTTGTGATTGATTGCCGAACGTAAAATAGCCGCGTGCCCACTCACTGCCCGTGTCCATTATGTAACTAAGCTCCCGCGTCACTCCGCTATCCGCCATGTGCCACTCTGGCCTCACGAGTTCAACCAACACATCAAGTAATAATCCGTGAGCATTACGTTTATCAACACAAAAACTAGTCTTTCGTCTAAATCTAATACGATAATGTATCGAAAGAGTTTTGCACTGAACAGAAAATCCCTAGACTAAAAATCGAAAGGAATTCGATGTCGCCGATTTACACAGACCAATAGTTCAATGAAATTGATTCTCTTTTCAAGAAAGTATTTTGATATTTTAAAATAATTTATAAATCTCAACCGAAGTAAAATAGATTTGACCATTTTGCCCACAACATACTTTTTCTACTGGTTTGCCTCTTCGGTGGTTTTAGAAGACGCCAATTTATTAAACTCATCCACTTACTGCCAGCGAAACTTGGTAACGGTAAACAAAAGATTAGCAGCAGATGCAGTAGAAATACAGTTAGTCAAATCTCAACACGTTGGAATGTATGTTTATGAAATTTCGTTATAAAAAGGTGCTAGATATTCGAAAGATATGATGCTTCCATTTTAAATTTTATTAGTATTAATGAACTTATCGCCCAATAGCATGTCTGGACGTTTTCCTTTTTTTTGCTAAGTTACTTCTTAAAGGAGTTAGGACCCTCCAAAAATCGTTAAAGTTGTCTGCGTTGAACGCTATCAACGACTCAGACGTTCAGTACACCTAGAAAATGTATTTAAAAAAAAAATCAAAACGTACAGAGTATTTTTTTCTAATTCAGTTATTAAAAAAAATTAAAATCGGTCCTGTTTTACAAAACCTCGATTTTGATGATTTTATTTATGTATAATCAACCTGACGTACAGTTGTCCCTTACGCTCAGTATTCGGGAGAGTAAGAGCGACAGCGACAGCAATAGTTTGGTAAAATAGCTATTATTAAAATTTCTCGGTGACCGGGTTTCCTCTTAAGTCCAATGAATCAAATTCATTAAATGTTAACTTCAAAATTCATTTCCACTATCGACCGGTTTCGGAAGAATCGTTCCTTCATCGGGACGAAAGTCGTATTGAATTATTTTTTTAATGAATATTTTAAATGTTGTGTTTGTAGTTCCTACTGCGGCATCGTGGGTTCAATTCTATGCCAGCTTAGTCCTCGATCGTTTCACGAGCAACATCCGCTTATAATAAGATAGTAGATTTTTTTTTTAGTAACCCTGGGGTGTTTATCTTTTTTTTTTAAAGAAGTTATATAGTTAAACTGCTATTTATTATTATGATTACACGGATAAGGCGGCAAGAAAAGGGGCATTTGGTCGCATTATGGAACGGTTAATAAAATCGTTACGCCCTTTGAAGGCTGTCGGTATAACGCCACATGATTCAAAGGATCTCACTTTAAATCTTGTCGGAAGTCGGAAGCTGAAGGAACGGCCGACCAACTTTTCCTCGAACGTAAGTTCTGTGAGGGGTGAAACTTAGGGGACGTCTGAATTTGGTGCTGGGTTTATTATATTGGTTTCTACATCTCCGTTATATATACATAGATATATTTTATGTTATTATCTACCGCTGAGAGCTCCATTGTAACATTTACCTGTAATAATACAGATTTTCTCGGGCTATTTTTCAGTGGCTTTATTATTTTATAGTAATTTTTCTTCCTGGCCTATATTTTCCTCTGCTTCTATATTGGCATTTATGAAAAATAAAACTTATGTAGATATCAATACAGTTTTCATATGTACGTATTTTAATCAATGAACAATTACTGTGAATCAGTTAAAACATACGGAGAAATGCTATTCTGTTTCGTGTTAATTATTATAAGTATATTCTTAAATAGTTCCAATTAGTTGAAGATATCTATTTATGCCCCCTCACTAAAAAATGTATTTTAAATTTTACACAACTGATCAATCAGCCCACGCCGGGATTCGATCCCGCGACCTAGATAGTTGTTATCAGTTGTGTAAAATTTATCATTATTTATACTAAGACTGTTATTTTCGTTATTGTTAAGGAACTTCAATGTTAACAAGCCTGCTTCACACAGTCGATCATCCAGTTGATTAGTCAGGTATCTCCAAATATTTAGTTTTGATCTAACGAGGACACCAATATTCGAATGTTCACCATAAATCAAATATAATGTACACGTGTCAGTGTTTTACGTATTAAATATGCTATAATACAACACCGGGAGGCGTAAAGGTCCGGTACATTATTATATTTTTTAAATATCCTAGTGACACAGAAAGCATCACCATTTTGTTAATTCACTACAAGTTTTTCTTCATTATAATTGATTTGGTGATGTTTGTGAGTAATCTGAGTATTGTACCAGATAGATGGCATTGAACGCTAAAATGTTATGTGTTGTCGGTCTTGCTGTATGGTTGTGAAACATGGACCTTGAAAATAAATACCATGAACAGGTTAGAGGCTTTCGAAATGTGGCTTCACCGGAGAATGCTCAAGGTCCCATGGACCGACATGATCACCAACACATAAATTCTCAGGCGGGCTAGAGCAGATAGACAACTGCTTACATTAATTAAAATCAAGAAAATTTCATATCTGGGTCATATACTTCGAGGGGAGAAGTATCACTTGCTCCATTTAATATTGAAAGGCAAGGTGATTTTTCACAAAAACGGCGCTATATAAATCGTCCAAATATTATTATTATTATTATAATAGAGGGTCGCCGAGGGCCTGGTAGGAGACAAATGTCTTGGCTGCGAAATATACGAGAGTGGACCGGCATTAGAAGTGTGGAGGAGCTATTCCGGGCAGCGCAAGACAGAGAGACCTTTTCAAGAGTGATCGCCAACGTCGGGGGGGACCTGACAAGGCACACAAAGAAGAAGAAGAAGATGGCACGCTTTTACATGTGTACTAACATACTCAACTCAAATTTCGATTTTTTGAATTTCCATTTTAGGTTATTAATCCATTGGTTCACATTCAACGTTTCTTATTTGGTTACTCGTATTTTAGTGTTTCGCAAAAAAAACGTAAACACCAGGGTTTTTGAGAGTGTTTTTCGACGATCTTTCATTTTGTTTCCAAGATCTGTGGCCGGGTCGCGACCCGCCATCTGAGAGGTCACAACCGAGCTTATCGACCGTCGCGACGGTGTGTCTTTATTTGGTCTTTTTGATTATTAATTGCAAAAAATCTTTGGCTGTTGAGACCAATTTGACCTTGTTTTCTGCCACCATTAAATTGAAGCGAGATGGACCGCAACATCACTGACCACGGTTTGGCGTATGCCTGTAGACGCTCTTGAATCAATCAATCTCTGCGGACAATCATCGTCACGCGCCACACTCCAATCAATCCGTCTATCCGTCAATACGGATTGTTAGGAAAACCCCGTCATTAACTTGGACCAAAGAGCATTTCCTAGTCTCGACCTTCGACCTATAAACTAGATACAGTGTTGTGTAAATATATAATACTACTTATTTTGTTGGTTTAACTAGTTTCAGTAGTATCTAAGCCATCTGTAAACGTAAAAGGAAAAACACAAGATTATATTGCTCCGTGTAAATAGGAAAAAAAGCGTGAGCCGAATGACGAATTATGGGAAATGAACGAAGCAACCTCAAGCGGCGTTTCGCGCCGTTTGCGGTTGCTTCGTCCGTTGATTGATTGCTTAACGTGTGAATTTTTGTGTCAGTTGATGAAACTGCTTGTATGTGTTTACGTAATGATTGTTCAGCCTAGTGAGAAATATATACAGATTTAAAACTGTGTTAAAAAAATATTACATTTATTTACTTCAAGATCTTTTTTATATCATAAGCCGTCACGCGTAAAAAAATCATATAAACGGTCCTCCATTTCAGATTACGATTTAATACAGATAGTTTTGTCATTAGACAAGAAATAATGTTTTGGGACTAGGTATACTTAAATCGTCAAAAATGGCAACACCTTGAACATAACCACAGATCACGTGAAAGCATAATCTATTTTGCCGTTGCCGTTAACAGATCACCATAATACACACGAAAATCACAATTCCCAACAGTAGGTAATTCGCGTTCGCAATCACTAATTAATACATCTACAGTATTTTTGATGTAAAACATCTTTTGGCGCGCCTGTAGGGTTAAAACCAGCCTAATGTGGCAAGACGGGACGACGCTCTTGCACGGTTCGCCTCGCGACTTGTTGGCTCTTTCCGCCCAGGAGCCAAAATTATGTCCTGGGTCCTGGGAAGGCCGATTCTTGTGTGGCGTGACGGAACGACGCTTTATTCGCTCAAAGCTCTCCGCTTTTGATGTTTCACTCTTCCAGGCGTTTTTTTCCAATAATTGAAATATAAAACAGAAATAAACTATCAACCATTTTCACATAATATAGTAAAACAATTACAGTCGACAACATACGTCAAATAATGTCCGCCATTTAAATTGAACGAAAAAATCTTTTTTTTTTACCCCGAACCCATGTGAAAAGACCCATTTGGAAACTGGGCGAAAAAAAGCATTACGTAAAACGCATCTAATGTCATGTTTCTACCACATGTTTGTATCCAGTGATGCTATTTTCGTACCCTCAGCGTTGGGGGATGTTGTGTGGCATAAGAAAAAGAGAAGGGGGAGGGGAGGTAATGATAAGTGAAGCTTAGCTGAAGGAAGTAAATTGGTATATAGATAAAGTCGAGACAGCCATTGTTGCATCCTCCATACTGAATGTTGGCATCACGCCAGGGCTATACTGAAATTATATTCCTGTTATTATTCTTATTCTTCAATATGGAATTTATTACGAATTTTGAAGGGCGTACGTATACCTCTGAAGATTGTGATAATTTAAAGATCTAACAAATAACAAAGCATACTAGTTGATGTCCCCTGCGTTGCCCGGGCTTTGCGTAGAGATTTTTTCGAAATCAGATACAGGCTCTAATTTTCATCTTATTTCGAACGTCAAGTGTCAAAAATTTCATCAAGAATTGTCAAAATTCTGATTTAAGGGATGGGAAAATATGATAAAGGTGACTTTTCGAAATATCATGTAGTATCTATCACCTCCCTCTTGTATTAAATGTCAATTATAGAAATTTATTTAATCTGTGAATAAAATTGTATATTTTTATAAAATCAAACCACCCCCCTCCCCCCCGCGTTCTACAGACACTCTTCTTTACAAATAGATAAATAGATATCACGCGAATGTTGATTGGACAGAAAACAACGAAAATGTTTCATAATTAAATGTAAATTCGTGGAAAAATCGTTACAAAATGGTTCTCATTACTCTCCTTTCCACAAAGTCAAATGAAATATACCGTTTTTATTGCCGTCTGTCATTTACAATTGGAAGCTAATACATTATTATATTAAATTTATCCTCAAGAGAAATGTGAATCACGCCAACGATTTTTGTTGTCTACGAAGGAAGAACTGTCGCCGCAAACTTAAAAAATCAGAGTGCTGTTCACACGCGGTAGAAGGGAAACGTTCTGAAAACTAAACTAGACAAGACTGCGAAGCACCGCACAAAGAGGATAGCGATAGGCTACGAAGCACCGCACAAAGAGGAGACCGATTATACTATATCATTCTCTCACAGGCTAAATCCTGTAGATGTATGTGGTTGTCTCGTTTTAGTGTCGCAATTTTTCGTTTCATATTCTTCTTTGAAAAAATTGAGAATATCTGAATTCTCTGAAATAACAACTCACCCGAATTTACGTAAAGATGACAACGCAAGGCAAAATTTAGACATTCCAGAAAAATCAGAAGGAATTAGCGCCGAAGACGGAATAATCAAATATCGTAATAGACAGCTGTATTTTCTTTGGTGAATGAATGTGTTGACACGGGCCGGACAGGCGCTACCACATGGGCAACAACCCCATGGTCTACAAAGCCTATCGATAGTTATTGCCGAATAGTAAGGCTGTAAATAGAGAGATTACTCAAGGATTACACTGCGGAATTACATCAGAACCACCTGGTCTGCCGCACCACGTCCAGTAAAGGTAACGTAAACCTCTTTGGGTTGAAGAGGTAATAGGAACCTAGTCTACTTAAGTCAGAATACCTACATACTCAGTTGTTATAATTATATTGTTTTGACAAACTCCGTGGCAGACTTTTCGCCTAAGGAATATGAATCTCATTGTGAATCCGACTATTAAACTGTCTGGATTCTGTCTTGATCGAAAAGCATCCGGTACATTCACAGCCGTTGTTTATATATTTACGATGCGCAAATGGATACCCTGCATTGTGCGAATGTATAAACACATTGGTAAAGAATGTTCACTTCTCCAAATCCCAGAGACACGTCATGCCGACTGCGACGAGGCAACGTCTTATCATGTCCAACGGCTGACAAATCACAACATCCCGATGTAGCCGTAGCCACCACAACCTCTATAACAATATGAATAACGATTTCTTGCTACCAGATAATAAATATGTATAATATATTAGATTATTAACAAGTTTATTGAAACGCAACTCATCGAACGATTGAGACGAACCGCACCAGCCAGATGCTGAATTTGTATGAATACCTACCACATTATTCAGATTCGAAACAACCACTTACAAAAATAATACTCCGCCATCTCAATAAGGTATAATAATTATGATAGTATGGTCCGGTATATCAGTTGATTAATCGTATGTTCGGCTTGGTTGGAATTTCGAGCTTAGCACAGCTTGAAACATAATCCGTATACCTTTAGGTCGAAAGCCTAGATGTCACAAATGTTAAGTGCATTGTCTATGAATTTATTGAGGAATGTGTTTATTTTTTAATTGAAAAACAAATCTACTGTCTATATGAGTAGTATATCTGTGATTTCTACTGTCATCTTCATCGGGACTACTCTATGCACCGGGAAATCTCGATATTAGGATCGCGATCTTTCAAAAACGACGGCAATTTTTTTGGGCGGGTTTAATTTACGAGTTAATTTTTTATAAAGATTCCTACTTCAATCGGCTTGGTGCTATATGCGAGTACACTAATTTGAAATAATATTTATTTTGCTGAAGTCGTGCACTTATATCTTAATACATAAAACAAAGTCCGGTTAGTTACACCATTTATAACTCAAGAAAGGCTGGGCCGATTTTTATGATCTTTGATTTGTTGGATTTGTCTTCGCTGCGAATAGCAGAATAGCTATTAAAACATTGGAAAAATTCAAGAAAAAAAATTATGAAAAAATTTTTTTTTTCTTATGCATTTTATATGGAACGAATTCTAATTTTTTGGAAGAGCTGCAGAAATATTGTGTTAAGTATAATATTGAATAGTCAGTGAATTCCAAAAATTCAAAAACGTTAAGTGTGAATGCGCTGATTGTTTTGCTTTTATTCTTAAACATGTATTTCTGCCCCTCTTTCTTACACACTAAATGTCAATAGTCGAAAATGTGACAAACGGTGATCGCATGTCTGCACCCCTCCAAAGGAAAAATACAATTTTTATTATAAATCTCCCTCACACGTATAAAGAAAATGAAATGCAATTCCCGTAAGTAAGTGGAAACGTAAGAAAATCACAAAAAAATTAAATCCGTACACAATGCCATCTCTGATACTGACAAAAATAAAACACGGACAGTTGCTCACCGACACTTGATTCGTCGTGTAATTTTTTAACTTAATTAAAAAACTGACTTTAATTTAGCTAATAAGTTAATACAACAGTTATTGATTCTGAGGCGGTACGAAGTTTTACGGGTCAACTAGTTATTAATAAAATTAACCACTGAAAACAAACTACATTGAAACTTTTAAAAGTTTAAACTTTTAAAATACCTTTTCAGACTATTTTAGATTGATTATCAATTAATAACATCGTCATTCCTCATCGCTCGATGAACATAATAGTCCATACTTATAAAATTAGCTAATTTATGTAAATTTCGGTGGGAAGTATTCAAATTTTATTTACATACATGTCAGAATTGGCGTGTGACTGCTGGCGCCTCGGCGTATAAAATAGGAACTGTTCTGCGGCTTATCAAAGCTTGAGCGACAGATTTAGCCCGCTTCAATTTGAGCGAGGAATGTCGTACATAGCAAGGATACGGTATTTATTTTACATAAAGGTACCATACAATTCCCAGTGCATATTAAGTACATAAAGTACATAGTGCAATTTTAGCTCAAGGTTTTCAAAACTGATTCAAGTATTTGTTTCGTGTTCCATTATGGCTGTACCTACCTATAATTTAACCACGTTATTGAGAATTTAAACAATAAAATTGAATCGGCCAGTTGTGTGATGCAATCATCCCAACGCATTACCTGGAAAACAACAATACTTTAACGGCCCTCCACACTGGCGACCAAATTAACGTAAAAGCATTACAAAATAAATATGTATATTTTTTTTAATTGTGTATTTTTTTTCTTTATTCATCATATTTCTTTTAATACAGTTTTTACAGGTGATTTGACTACCACGCTAGGAACATGCCCGTATTATGGTAGTCGAAGTATTACAGACTGTGTGTCCATTTACAATACACATGTGACACAGAACGACACAATTATGGGTAAATAAAAGATACTTTATATAGTAGCACTTAAATTCCTCTTGAATTCTTCAAGGTTTACTGTTAAAGATGTCAAAAGTTTTGGAAGCGTTATTTAACACCGTACCTCGTGTCTATGCCGAGCCATTACGTCCGTTCTGCTATGTGGGATATATACATCGTGGTACCGTCCCTGGCTGTAGTTGTTCAGCACATATAACTTATAACATTCCAGGAGGTACGGGCTATCTATTAATTTATTAATGATTTTGTACGCCGTTACTGCAAGTGTCCCATTCCTCCTCGACTGGAGACTTTGGCAACGCGTTTCTGTGAGCAGATCTTCATGATGCATGAATCGCGGGTACTCCTCGTGCATATTGTTATAATAATATTATAATATTGTTATTTTGGCGATTAAAGTTATAAATCGCGATAAAATCGATTATGCGTCTCTGCTGCCATATCTATATGTATATTGTTCGCCAGGTATTTAATACCCGAGTATCCCCAGTTGCGCGATCGTTACCTTTTGAAGTAAAAACTTCTTTAGCAACGATGTGATTTGAAACTCTATGAAACGAAAAGTAGCTACACTAAAAAGAGACAAACACATACAACTGTAGGATTTAGCCTGCGAGAGAATGAGATAGACTAATCGGTCTCCTCTTTGTGCGCTGCTTCGTACCCTCCCCACTCTTGTCTACTTAAGTTTTTCTGATGGTTTCACTTCTACGGCTTATGAACTGCACACTCTGTTTTATTTTTATATTCTGTGTCTTGTTTCATTGGTCGTTTAGATGTATTATTATCTTCTTATTCAATGATTAACTAATATTACATTGATATAACCTTCATAAGTTATTCCAATAAATTTAATAGAGAAATAAATATAGTTTACACAATAGTTAGTCGCATTCACGGATGCGTATACACACGCGAGTCATAGGAATTATAGGAAAGGAACGGATACGATTAAAAAAATGCGCGAAACGCCGCTTGGGGTTGCTTCTATTCTTTCTCACAATTCGTGGCTCGGCTCACTCTTGTGCTCGCAAATGTACACGCAGCATAAGATCGAAGGCGTCCACTAATATCTTCAGGAATTCCAAAAACTGAACAAATCGGACTAATATCTATGAGAATCCATGTTCTGACTAATATATACGAGGTATGTTGGAACAATATCTATGGGAACCAAAGTGAGGACGAATATCTAAAGCTAAAACTGCTGACTAATCTATGGAACAGGCGATTTCGACGAATATCTACAGCATTGGCAGAGGTTGGGTTAGGTTAGGTTAGGTGCTCAGCTGCCCTCTATAGATACTGGTTCCACCTACGCTCCATAAATATTCGTCACCACTGGGACCGTCATAGATATTTATCCGATCTTAGCTCTGTAGATATTAGTCTTCACTTCGAAGTTCATAGATATTTGTTCAACATACGAGCTGTAGATATTCGCCCGACATACAGGCTGTAGATATTAGTATCTGGAGTCATAAGATCTTATGTAACAAAGTGCAATAAGCCGTAAATGTTTATCGGTTGTTTGTCATAATTTGCACTTGTTGGTTGATAATAAAACGTGACAGCGTCTTATATAGATAAATAATTGGCCTATCCTTGCGTTTATCTCTTGTTGCCTTGCCCTCTGTAGTCTGCAGTCTGCAACTCTCGTCGGGGGGTACGTAACAACAAGTGCGACCGGCTTCATGGCTCAAAGATAATTAAATGCTGACCTTGAATTACCTATTCGCACTTCTCTTATCCTGTTCGATGGTCAGTGATCACGCGATCAGCCAGTCAACCAACCAACCGACACAACAAATCTGAGATGTTTCTAGGGGTCGGTGACTCGGATTCAGACTCATTAAACCTCGAAACTCGTTTAATGTTCTTTTTATCGTATTCTTTCTTACCTTTTCATTATATTTTATTTACAGCAAATAAACTCGCGATTTCCATAAAATTGTGAAAACCATAAAACAACAGTACCTATATAGGTCTACCTATTTATTTCCACATCATAAATTGCATATATTTGGTAGGTACACGAATAGGCGTACCTACTTGTTATATACTTGTACATATATACGTGTTTCTCGGTTCCCGTCTTTCGCTATGTCTAGCTTAGATCCCGAGCGATTCTATATCTTTTGTGGGATCGTTATTAGATAACGGACGTTGTCTCCTGTCAAATTTGTGTGATTCACATATTTTAGTTTAGATCGTTTTAAACACGAATTCATGCAAGTATGCATGATTAATGATTATTTATTAATTTAAAGTACGTTATACATAAGAAAAGCAAATAACAGCCATAAAAATCACACAAATCCGACAGGAGATCACGTGTCCGTTATCTAATAATGATCCCACCAAAGATATAGAATTGCTCGGCAGGTCTGAAAACAAATTAATTGCACTAAATGGAGCATTGTTATTATTTATTATATATACATGAAAAATTCATAAGTATGGCTTGTAAAGAATATTGTAGATTGAGTAGGTACCTATATTATTCATTAGTGGCGTGCATTTCTTTATTACCAAAGGTTGGCTGCGTTTAGTTTGTCAAGTTCGGGTGTGAATTATTATGCGTTTAATATTTGAAAATTGCTATTTTACTATCGTCTTCCGCTGATTGTTTTGGTCAGCTGAATAAATTAGCATACAAATAGTTAACGTCTAATTTCTTAGTATGGCTCGCTTTTCTTAGGGTAGGCATACCTTTTCAGCTTTCATGGACCACACCCCACTGTTATTTATATAATACTAGGCAGTACCTGGCATGCGTTGCAACGCCACATAAAGAAAGAAATGGTTTCTCGCCACTGTTCCGCCGTGATCTAATCCCGCATCCCCCTTCCACCTTCCCGCCTTCCCCCCTCCCGTAAATCCCCCCTCCCGTGTTCCCCCCCCCCCCTCTCCCGCGTTCCCCTTCCATCTTCCAAGCCTTCCCCTTTCTCTCGTCCCTCTCCCGCGAAACCTCCCTCTCCTTCGTTCCCGCTTTCCCCGCGTTCTTTCCCTGCCGCTAAACTATACAAAATATATGAAATACACACATTTTTAAAACACCTCGCGCGCCACCTTTTGTAATTTTTTATACAAATTTCATAACGCCAGAGCTCACCATTACACATTATACATAGAAACCTTCGCGGGCGTGCGTGCGCACAACAACTCACCAAAGCTTCATCGCAATCGAATAAATGGTATAAGAAATATGTAATTTCATACAGCCATAGCTCACCTACTTATACAGGATGTCCGGAGGTAAAGTGTATTAACTTCGGGAGGTGATTCTAAATGATGGTACGAGTAAAAAAGATTAACAACTTTTTCCGAAATTCCTATACAAAAAGACGTACCTACTAAAAATCCTTAGTGTGAGGTACGATCTTACTTGCTGTGAGCCTACCGGGCACGATTGTGGCAACATTGCATGGTTGTGACTGGCCCGAATCGTAACAGCGGAAAATAATAAAGCTACCCGCACACGCCGGTCTATTTTTATCTTTTTACCACCAAACAACCCCTAAAAGTTGGTTTTTCGAAAAAGTTATTTATCTTTTTTACTTATACTATCATATAGAATCACCTCTCAAAGTTAATGCACTTTGCTCCCGGACATCCTGTATATAGAAATCTTTGAGGGTATACACATAACATATCATCAAAGTTTCGTCTCAATGGTTTAGAAACGCGCCCTTGAGGTGATTTTTTTACGAAAACGGCGCTATGTAAATCAAAGAAACATCAATTTTTATATATTAAGATGATATTTTATTTATAAATATAGATATGGTTACCCACAGTAATATATAAATGTATTTGCTTTGTTGTGGCGACATTCAAGCGACGTGCAATATAACATAATATTATTTTCCGTTTAAATGTTCACCTGTGTACACTGTATTACACCTTCTAAGCAAATAGGCAATTAGCCTAAATCTTCGTCTTCGACAATTAAAATATGTCAAGAAGTGTATGGAGAGCTCAGTTATTTTGATAATAAATTATTAAGTTCCCACCATCGGTTGCCACACGCAGCAAACAGTACACGCGGGAATATCTGTCGACGTGATAATTAGGTATCTACTTTACGCATTACCAATAAACGTGGCATAAAATTACATTATATTATGTATTATTACCTACTAGTGTGGTGGGTACCTGTTTTACCTTATAGAGATACGCAAAATATCCTGTTTGTTGATTGGAGTTAGCACAAGACCATAACAATAGCTTTTAACACCGTTTAAACTATGTACATTGATTGTACGTAATTTTACTATATAACTTTGCACACTTGACTTTACGTTCGAAATAAGAGGAAAATTACAGTTTGTCAAATAAGAGTGGAAAACATAGGAGGGCGCCACTGTTGTTCAAATGGCAATACTAAAAATATAACTCATGGCGGGAATGTAAAGCTGTGTAACCTACATTTTTGTAAAAAATTAAAAAGGCATAAAAAAATAAATTCTTTGCAATATTTTTTGACCCACTGATCTCAAAATTAGAATTGCATATAGGTATATTACAGCTTTGCAATTTTGTGTTAACATAATGAAGAATAACGATATTGTAATAAAATATAAGGCACAGTCTACAAATTGCTCATATTCATTTAATACTAGCTTAATTACCTACCTAGCCTTGCCCGGGCTTTAAATCATGTCTCTAATTTTAGATCCGAGTATATTTAACTCGTTTAGATCTAAAAGTAGCATAACTAAACTCACCAATAGTGATTCTTCCTTTCTACCTACTGTTAAATGAAAATTTATGTTAAATTAAATGAAAAGCAATTCACTTTGTATAACACAATTTAATCACATTTATGTCATTAAGCAATAACTGTTGTTAAGGTACATATACCTTCTGCTTCTGTGCTTCTTCTATTTATTTATTTTTCTTTAAGAACAAAAAAATGTTTTGTAAATTGTGATTTACAGTGTTCTACATATTCAGTGTCATTGCGCTTTAAAATAATATTTGACTGTTAACCCTTCAAAAATTTGGCAATTTTTCAGATAGTCAAAATATTTTCGCTTTACAATAAAATGCAAATATTTGGAATATTTCTGAGCTCATTCAAAAACTAAAAACTGTTTTAGAAAGGCGATGAAATACGCTTTCAAATTATATGATTCGAAATAAACATATATTTTTTTTAATTTTAAATACAAACATACATTTTTGCATACAAACATAAAAAAGTTTTAAAAATGGCTCATTTTGCGTTTTTTCTAACTAAAGTTACTGATAATAAAAAAAAAATAAAAACACATACATATTTTATTAGACAAACGTATAACAAACACATTTTGTGATCTCACTTTTTGTCGCTCTATGTAAAAATTATTTATAAAAAATTCCCGAAGTTTCAAATTATTTTTTCAATTTGCGATTCAAAACTTTGTAAACATAAAAGTGTACATTTTAATTTTTTCGTGGCTATTTTTTAAATTTAAATATAAAGCGTGGTGTTTTCCCTTTCTAACACCGTTTAGAAGATATTTCTCACTATTATAGTGAGGGAGTTACAGCGTTTTATACGAGACCTATGTGCGTTGGGACAAATATGGTCCCCTGCCATTCAAAGGTTTAAATTGGTGTCGCCACTGCCTACAAATTTTGTAGTTCCATTTTTAACATTTTCTACTCTTAATTGACAGACTAAAATATCTATTTCTGATTTCGAAAAATTCTCTGTGCCGGAGACTTCAGCGGTCTTAATATATAAAAATGAATGTTTCTTTGTTTGTCCCTTATGCGTTTCTAAACCATCCATCCGATTTCGATGAAGTTTTGGTGATTTGATGTGCGCTTGCTCGCGATGGTTTCTATATACATATAATACTGAGCTGTGGCGTTACGAAATTATTTCCTATACAATTTATCCGATTGCGATGAAACTTTGATTTGTTGTATGTGGGTGCACGCCCGCTAAAATCTCTAAAATGGACTTATGATAATTATACCTATTTATTATTATTAGTTGTCTTGAGTGAATTGAGCGATTTTTTATGCGGATTAATATACTTATTATCATTAAAGATTAATATATTTTGTAGATGTTTTTTTTGTTAATTTTTTGTTTTCTATTTGTTGGGAGATACTTAAAAAAATCTACTATGTAAAATAACCAATATAATATAATATTCTTAAAAAAAAAGATGGACAAACATTCCCGAGTTACGAATAACCTGACAATATTAGAGCGGTTGTAGTAGATTTTCATAAATTAGATTGTAAAAAGTATTTCATTGTTTTTATAATAATAGATGTCTTAACGGTAGGTGTCATTTCAATTTCGCGCCTTATTAGCTATGGTAGTTTGCAACTGATTTTTGATAGATGTTATTGTTTTTTCTAATTGTTATGGAATGCTGTACTGTATTCAAAGTATAATTAGTTTGAAAACTCACACTTTTCGAAGAAATAATATTTTTTATTGATAAAACTAGCGAGTGCCCCGCATGCGCGTTGTAATGTCACTGAAAGAATGTAATTGTTTCTCCCCGTGTGTCCTTTCCCATGCGTCCCCGTTCCCGTCTCCATTCCTCTCCCGTGTTCTTCCATTTTCCCCCCTCCCGCGTTCTCCTCCCCGATCCCGCGTCCTCCTCCCCAGTCCCGCGTTCCCCTTCCACCTTCTCAGACTTCTCACTTCCCTTGTCATCCTTACGTGAACCCGACCTCCTTCGTTACCCCCTCCAGGATTCCCCTCCCAATTCCCCCTTCCCTCCCTGCTACTAAACTATATGAAATGCATTCATTTTTCAAACAACTCGCGAGCTACCTATTAAAAAAATACATACAATTCTTATAATGCTATATATAAACTTTAGCGGGCGTGCTTATCACAAATCATCAAACTTTCATCGCAATCGGATAAATAGTATAGGAAATAATGTCATAACGCCAGAGCTCACCATTATATACAGAAACCATCGCTAGCAATCGGATGATTGGTTTAGGAACGCATAAGGGACAAACAAAGGAACATTATTTTTTGTATACAGGGTGTCCGGGGGTAAAGTGCATTAACTTCGGGAGGTGATTGATTCTACATGATGGTAGGAGTCAAAAAGATTAACAACTTTTTCCGAAATTCCAACATTTTTTTCTCATACAAATAGACGTACCTAGTAAAAATCCTTACGATCTTCCTTGCTGAGAGCCTGCCGGGCACGATTGTGGCAACATTGCATGGTTGCGACTGGCCCGTATCGTAACAGCGGAAAATAATAAAATTGGCCGCACACGCCGGTCTAATTTTATCTTTTTACCACAAATCTACCCCTAAAAGTTGGAATTTCAAAAAATTTTTTTTTATCTTTTTTACTTATAATATCATGTAGAATCACCTCCCGAAGTTAATGCACTTTACCCCCGGACACCCTGTATAAGACTGCTGAAGTCTCGGGCAGAGTTTTTAGAAATCAGATGTATACACTGCATAAAAGTTTAGATAACTAATGTTAGGAAAATTATTGTATATTATGCAGTAATTTTCCTCTTATTTTGAAGGTCAACTCAAGTGTGCAAAGTTTCACCAAGAAGTATCAAAATTCTTCTTTTACGGTAGGAACGGTGTTTAGGTGGGAACAGGAAATAGGGTTTTCTTTTAAATCTCATGTAGACAGTGACCTTCCTCTTGTTTTGAAGGTTGACAAATAGATATAAAATATAGATAGATACATAGAAGATATTTGATTTGATAAATTAAAATAAGATCTACCGTCGGCATAAACTGTATACTTAATTACTTTAATTATGCAATACAATATAACATCAGATGTTTTACCCGCAATAGTTTTTCTTACCCTTGAGATTTGAACAAAGGTTGTTTCAGTTGTTTGCGGTCTGTTCGGCTTCGCGGCATTTAAAAACATCAATACGAACAATTACTTATTATACCTAGATCTATTATGTATTTTTTTGTTTCCTTGTCTCCATCTATCCGTGAAGTTAGCGATAATATTTTATCAATTCATTGCATGATCTTCAGTAGGCCACTTGCATCACATTTTTTTAATTTTTTTCCGGTTTAGGCAAATATTCTAAGACATTCCGTTTTTTTTAATCGTATTTTTGAAACCCGCGATTTTTTGAAAATTTCAATCTGAAAAATCAGACAATTTTTTATAAACCGGAAAGACAGGACATAATTTTATGGGTGCGAAAAAACGATAATTACATAGCCAAAAAATCATTTAAAAAAATAACGTTTTCCACACGAATGGCAATAAAATGTACGGGGTTCTCTTCGTAACATCTGTCAAATCACGGCCATCTTTATAAAATCGTCAAACCAAAGGATAAGTTCGCAGAGAACAAACAATAAATCTAGTGAATGTTAAACGTTAAATTCAAAAATTCGCCTGAAATCAAAGTGTTGCCATATAAAAAAAAAATCTGTGTAGAATTTTACAAAATCAATAGATCATAATCGGAGACGGGACATTTTCATGTAGTGACGTCACGAGCTCAAATAATGGATTTATTTATTTAAAAAAAATAAAATACGTTACCAAAAATTTTTACTAACGTTTTCGTAATCTTAGTAAAAAAATTTATCCACACGATTTTTTCTAAGCCATTATGAAATCTATGCAAGTGGCCTATTACGTTATAAAGATTCTTACGAAAAAATACGTAAGAAATGTTTTTTTTTATATTTCGCAAATTTTTTAGTACCGGTGTGTTATCCTGACAATTGCGATTTGCAATTTAATAATGTATACCTATTACAATTCATTTAGTTGAGTAGGTAATTATTGTGTTGATAATGCGTGGACGGAAGGATGTACAATGTGCAATTAGTATATTTATGTATATTTTGACCGGTCAGTGGTTGAGTGGGCATAGCGCTTGGGTCCCACCCGGGCGTCGCATGTTCAATTCCTCGGCTGGCTAAGTCCTCCATCACAACACAAGCAACATTTTCGGCTTTCTGTGGTGGTAGTAGGAGATTTTCAAACATTGTTGGGTTATTCGTAACCCGGGAATGTTTGTCTTTCTTATAAAAAAAAAAAAAAAAGTATGTTCATGCATTTTGTAACGTTCTTCCGGCGGAACAGGTTACTTGGAGCGATTAGTCAGGTTCTGCCGGTTGGACTACCGTCTGCTGTCCCTAGCGATGATTTATAACATGAAAACTACCTGCGTATATCACCCTGATCCTGAAAACACGTAAAATATCCGAATTTTGTAAGATAACAATAATTATTATTAAAATACTTGAAACCTGTTTATGTTTATGCTACACACTATTTACTTTAATTACGTTGCTATTGCTGTCGTAGTGTACGAATTTCCTTTTGATATAAGTACGAAACCTGGAGTTTATACTACACACATTTTTCTTCAATCACTTTGTTATTGGCGTTGTAGGGCGCAAACTTTGGGCGGAAATAATCTAATTTCCTTTTGTCATAAATATGACACCCTGAGTTTATGCTTCACACAAAATTTAGGTACTTCAATTACTTTGTTATTGGCGTTGTAGGACTTGTAGGGCTCAAATAATGTAATTTCCCTTTGTCATAAATACGACATCGTGAGTTTATGCAACACACAATTTACTTAATTACTTTATTATTGGCGTCGTAGGGTGTAAATAATCTAATTTTCCTTTGTCATAAATACGACACCATGAATTTATGCTACACACAATTTGCTTTATTTTGTTATTGCTGTTTTAGGGCGCAAATAATCTAATTTCCTTTTTGTCATAAATACGCCACCGTGAATTTCTTCTACACACAATTTACTTTATTTTGTTATTGCTGTTTTATGGCGCAAATAATCTAATTTCCTTTTTGTCATAAATACGCCACCGTGAATTTCTGCTACACATAATTTACTTTATTTTGTTATTGGCGTTGTAGGGCGCAAATAATCTAATTTCCTTTTGGTCATAAATACGCCACCGTGAATTTCTGCTATACACAATTTACTTCAATTACTTTGTTATTGGTGTTGTTGGGCGCAAATAATCTAATTTTCTTGTCATATATACGACGCTGCGAGTTTATACTTCACACAATTTGCTCTAATTACTTTGTTTTTGCTGTATGTAGGTATAGGGCCTAAAGAATATAATTTGTTTTTGACATAAGCTTGATTCGATGTGCTGCTCCATCTGTATTGGAAAAGCAATAAAATATCTGTTTCATTTGTACGTAAGACAAAGATAATTATACAATATCGATATAGATGTTAATTATACCGCAAACACAGCATACCTTACCTTCTGTATGCGTAAAACATCTGTTCATACCAAACTCATTTTGGTAGTTATCTGGCGTTATTTGCCTAGGCCTAGAAGATAATCAATCACCTGAACACATACACATTCTTGCAGTATTATACTATGTGTAGGTGTAAAAATTATTACAAAAGCACAATCTTCCGAAAGAGTGAGTTCGTAGTACTACATTGACAATCTCATTACGTGTTTTCAGGTATGTAAGCATAATGTACAGTGCGCTCGCTGGAATGGATAAAATGAGCCTTGGCTTTTCCCGGTTGAGCGGAGAACTCATCAGAGTTGCGGAATACCTTTTGTGCAAAGTTTTATGGTGCGAGTAATCCAAGCCAATCGGAGGTGAATCATTATTTGAAAGCAACGCAGGAATAAAGATTATAATCCTTGCTAAGTCATAGAGAATTCCTTGTATGACGATATAATAATATATTGACTACTCTGTATTCCTGGTTGAAAAAATATTTCCCGGAAAACGTTAAATACATAATTAACATATTAATGGTCGTATGCGTAAGTTGAAGATACGTCGGACAAATAGTGTCGTTGTGAATTTTTTACTGTCTGTCAAGCGGACGTATTTGAGATTACGTCATTTTTCAAGAATAAAAAATCGGTATGACCGTGATTGTGATTACTGATTAGATCAATTACATTAATTTGTTTGTCTATAATAATACATTATCTAATTACACGGTTGATATGATTATAATTGATTACAGGCGTGCGTAGGTATACTCAGTGTTCTATTACATGTCTACTGTCTACTCCCCATTCATAACTCAGTTCTTCCAAAAAAAGAAAGATAGAAGACGAAAATTCGTTTATGCAACAAGATATTATGGATCCGTTCGATGTTTATGCAACAAGATATTATGGACCCCTTCGATGTTTGTGTAACAAGATATTATGGATCGTTTCGATGTTTATGCAACAAGATATTATGGGACGTTTATGCAACAAGATATTATGGATCTGTTGAATGTCTATGCAAAATAGATATTATGGATCCTTTCGATGTTTATGCAACAAGATATTATGGATCCGTTCGATGTTTATGCAACAAGATATTATGGATCCGTTCGATGTTTAGACAACAAGATATTATGGATCCGTTCGATGTTTATGCGACAAGACGTTATGGATCCGTTCGATTGTAAAGCAACAAGATATTATGGATCCGTTCGATGTTTATGCGACAAGACGTTATGGATCCGTTCGATTTTAAAGCAACAAGATATTATGGATCCGTTCTATGTTTATGCAACAAGATTTTATGGATCCGTTCTACGTTTATGCAACAAGATATTATGGATTCGTTTGATGTTGGTTCCTTGGTTATTCGTGCTATGAACGACAGTGTTTTGAGGGTGGCATGAAGATGAAAGGTCAAAATGTGTTATAATTTTACTTTACGTAGTGAATATTCAGGAGATAATCAAACATACTAATTTTAGTTGTAGGTACTTGCTGCTGTACGTTAGTTAGTTTTCGTGAAATTTGTTGCAAACTCAAATTTGCTTTGAACTTAAGTGTCATTTTGAAAATTGGAAATATTTGTTTGAAGAATTAGAACATTCGCAGAGAATTAAACCATCCCGTGAATTTTTAACGGGTCTGCGAAAGGTTTTGAAAATTTAATAGAAAACGCTTTCAAATTATATAAATCGAAATAAACATATACTTTTTTAAATATAAATATTTTACACACAAACATAATCAAGTTTAAAAATGGCTCACCTTACGTTTTTCTAACTAAAATGACTGATAATGAAAAAAACACACACACACACATTTTAGGTAACAAACATCACTGTTACCTCACTTTTGTCGTTCCATTTAAAAATAATTAATACAAAATTCCCATTAATTATAAATTTTTTTCTAATTGCGATCCGAAACTTTTGTTTCATAAAGGTCTACATTTTACTTATTTTCCGGTTTACTTTTATATTTGAAGTGTGATGTTTTCTCTTTCTAATACCGTTTATATCATATCTCTCACTATGATAATAAGGGAGACATAATGATTTCTACGAGACCTGGGGGCCTAGTCTCTATCTTTTATTAACCTCAGTTAGCGCGTTAATTACGTCACAAACACGTATTTTGACAGTTACGCTAATTAGCATAGCTGTCAAAATACGTGTTTGTGACGTAATTAACGCGCTAACTGAGGTTAATAAAAGATAGAGACTAGGCCCCCTGTATGAGTTTTTCTGAAAACCTAACAAATAGATTGACGGGCTAGTCACCCCCATAATAAATATCTTAGACAGGAATAATCCTTGTTTAGTTCTAAAATCATGGTGACGCAGTCCCAAATCATAAATAAGTAATTAGTAATCACTTTTGTTAAACTTCAAGCGTTGTACGGTATCTGAATTTTAAATTTTAAAACACAATCACGTGAATGACGCAGAACCGACGATTAATTCCGCAACCAATAAAGGAAATTCGTTGGCATTAATATCGATTCTCCCCCATTGAACCGTGTATTTACAACCTTCGCGTTTCTATTCAAATTCAAAAGGTTACGACGAAGAATTAAGCAATAAGTGGGCCATTCGGAAAACTTCCACTTCTGCATGCCTCGACTTCCTTCTGCTACTTATGTTTGCTCATTGGGAAATTGCTACTTTTCAATTATTCACAATATTTCCGAGCGAGATCGCCGAAGTATTTTTGAAGTGAAAACGTCTTTAGCACCGTTGTGATTTGAAACTCGATGAAACTGAAACGAGCGACACTAAAAAGAGATACAAACCCAAATCAAAATAAAAATATATTTATTGTACATATGAAAATACAAAGGGTGTAGCTTATGGGTAGGCCCCATTTCATCCAGCTAACCACATACATTTATAGGATTTAGCCTGTGAGAGAATGAGATAGCAATAAAATATTTATTTAATTCACGGGTACTACTATACGGGTACTACGGGTTATACGATAAATCCACAGTCTCTTGCTGCGGCGCTATCGGACATTCGGACCAAGGATCGAATCCTACCAAATCGAAAACAAAAATATTTTTATTTTTGTAAAATCAATATCCAATCTTCAAATCACTTCAAAATGAACAGGCAAAAGAAAACACAAAAGAAAGCCATGTCTAGTGACTCCGAAGAAGAAAACACAAATACTAATAAGATGACCAAATATATAGGAAAAGGTGTTCTGGAATTCGACGACAAAAATAAGGAAAAAATCATCCTTCATATTGATAGAAAGAGTGCTTCGTAGTCTCCCCACTCTTGCCTACTTTAGTTTTAAATTCTTTTCTACCGCGTGTGAATTGCACACTCTGATTTTTTTGTTTGAATCATGGAGAGTTTTTAATGAACAATTAATTTTAATATTCCTTAGACTCTGTATAGAAGAATTATTAATTACATGTAGAATTTATAAAAAGCATTCCGGTTATAGAACCTTATCATTTTACGATCGGCCGCCGACATATAGGTATATTGCGCCTGATAATACTCTAGTCGTTTTTGATCATTTTCTTCCTGAACGTGCCGTTTATTATTCGACTATTCTGGACTAATCGACTATTATTCGACTACTAGCTTTTACCCGCGGCTTCGCTCGCACGGTATTAGTGGGAAATTACTGTATAAAGAATTTTCCCACGGTAATGAAATTTTTTTCCGTGATAAAAAGTAGCCTATGTCATTTCCCATTCCTCCAATTGTTCCCATTCCTCCAATCTCTGTTTAAAACAATTACAATACAAACAACAAAAAAAGATAAGACAAATAAAATTCTTGAGAATGACATTTCGCAAATAAAAATTCTATTTTAGAAAATATTTAAATTATAGAAAGAAATTTATTTTAAGTACCTACTCCCTTTATTAATATTTTATTCATATTTGAATCCAGAGTAACGTAAAAAAATAACAAAATGACAATAAACATTTTTAGAGATAGGTAGATATTAACTACGGCGCCAAAAAAACACTATTTTTAAACACAACAAAGCACTCTTTTTAAGCCTAAATTTAAAAAAAAAAAACATTGTTTCCAAGGTAATAATTTGTTTGACGTTTGCAATAACTCGATTTTGATAGGGAAAGAAAACGTATGATACATAATTTCATAACGCCACATCTTATTCATAACGCCAGAGCTTACCAATACATATAGCCTTTGTTACTCGCAAATAATGTAGCTTTCGATTAGTGAAAGAATTTATAAATTCCATTCGATATTTATTGCGTGAAAGAGTAAGGACCATCCATACAAACTTTCGCATTTATAATATTACTAAGATTCTCAACATTTTTCCAGTTTCATCCTGAATAGGTATGTCAATTTGATAAGTAAGACTTTCAATTTGGAAAATTGACATTATTTGTCAGACAACACGTATCCTGATATTCATCATTGCATAAGGCAATATCCTAGAATCTACATTATCAATGTGAAAGTAACACGACAAATAATCGCTGGATTATTTCTATTTCAATCCGAATAAATAATAATTAGTATAATAATAGTAACGAAAACAATCTTATCAATTTTATCTCATTATTTCTATATTTTTATACGCTAAAACATATTTTTTTTACATTAGCTCCACACAGGAGGCCCTGGTGAAAATAATTCCCCTTTGGGCCTATGACGTCTTTGGGGATGCTGTGTGGAGGTTTTTTTTGGGAAGAAAGGAGAGGAAGTTCTGGCAAGGAAAGGGTATGAGGGGTGGGTAGGAATCTGAGGGTCAGTGTGTCCAGGAGTGACGGACGTGTGAGTCCATCCCTCCCACTGCGGTGTATGGTGATGTTCTGAGAGAGTACGGCTGTAGAAGTCATAAGGACTCCCCCAACCATTGTCTCTTGATCCGGCCTACCAGGCAGCTGGTGGCCAGACGCATCCACCACCAAGACCCCGTCAAATTTCACCCCATGAACCCGGGCACCCCTGCTAAGCCACCAAACATAGCGAACCACCAGGGTGACCTATGGAAGAGTTTTTGGTTATCCAATAAATGGTTTCCGGGCGGCGGTACCCGTAGCTGCCTCCGAAATTGAATATTAACGCATTTGTAAACCTTGCGTCACTGACATGATAATGAATTGAAACAACACTGAATCAACGAGTGATGTGGAATATACCTACGTTTTGCTCGAATTTCGTTTTATCTCCATTGTTATGAAAATTTATAAATTCGTTAGCGGCATAAAAATAAAAATACATAATACTGGCATCATTATGTCTTCTTTTATCTCGCGTAGAGCGCTCCAAACTCCAATCATCCGTGAAATTTACACGTTATACATAATTCATTCATTGTTATTGGGGATAATCAAATAATGAATTATAAATGCGGGTGACCTGATTTGATACGAAAACTAGAATAATTTAGAAAAAACCTTTATCCTCCTATTCGTACTTTAAACCTAAATGATTATATTTGTATTTTTATTTTTAACATGAGTAAAATCTCAAATTATAATATTTAATTAAATGAAGACAATATTAGCGAAACTCAATCAAAATCTGGAGACAGAAAAAAGATATTAGTTCCACTGGGACACGAACCCAGGTGCCTTTGCTTACATGGCAAGTGCTCTACCGATTGAGCTATGGTACCCGTTTCCAATTCGGTGACTTTTAACTGTATCATAATTTGACTAAGAACTACCAACATTATCTTTATTTTCTTAACGCACATATTATTGGCTGCTATCTTTATATATGATTGCAAGATTCAACCCGAACTAAATGCTATCTAGATAGTGTCTGGATAAATATGTATCCATTTTTTTTTTAATACGCGACATCTATTGACTTTTTCTGCAAGTCTAGGATGAATATTTTTATTTTTAGCTTTATGAGTAAAATCTCAAATTATGATATTTAATTAAATGAAGACAATATTAGCGAAACTCAATCAAAATCTGGAGACCGAAAAATCAGAAAAAGATATTGGTTCCACTGGTACGCGAACCCAGGTCCCTTTGCTTACATGGCAAGTGGAACCAATATCCCAGTGGGACCAATATCTTTCTTCCAGATTTTGATTGAATTTCGCTAATATTGTCTTCATTTAATTACATATTAAATTTGTAATACCTACCAGAGATTTACTCCAATTTCAAACTTAGTAGGTACTTAACCCTTCTACTCGAGTAATCAGTTGTGTATTTTTGACATTTGTATTTTAGCAATTTTTTTAAATCACCACTCTATTTTATACATAACTAATTGAAGTCCCCGGCTTTGCCCGGGATTTAAGCCGCCGCTCCTAAATTTCTACCGATTTCTTACATATCTCCCTTAAAAATTTGAAGTTTTTAAGCTCTTAAAAAAATACGTTATTTTTGATGATAATATCGCCGAAACGCAAATTATATGAAATTCCCTAGATAGAAAAAAATCACAAAGTATGCTCCGAAAATTATTATAAACACGTTTGTTTCAGTTATTTTAGAAGTTATATCTATGAAAAAATTCACAGTGTTTCTTTAAATGCTGTTTTAGACATCCCCCAAGAGATTTTTTGCTCTATTTTATTAAACATTTACACAATTTTAGCATCAATTTTATCGTTTTAAATATTAGGTCCTTACATATGAAATTGGCGTTTTGTATGGGAGGAACTTTATATGGGAGCTTATGGGAGTTTTGTATGGGAGCTTTTTCACCTTCCCAATTTGCTTCGAGTGGATTAAAACAGTTTTATCACTAACACCGCACTCGCAGCCTGCAGCTAACTCGGACGTGGTTTGCGATGGATCCGCTTCCACAATAGCCTTCAATTCTTCATTATCAACTTTGGTCTCCGGCCGTCCACGGGGCTTGTTCTGCAGATCGAAATTTCCAGAACGAAAACGTTGGAACCAAAAACGCACTGTGTTTTCTTTTGCGGCACCGTCGCCATACACATCATTAATCCTTCGAGCCGTTTCTGCAGCACTGGTGCCACGGTGGAACTCGTACTCGTAAATAACGCGATATTTCAAGTTTTCCATTTTGTAAACTAAGTGACGCAAAGAAAACAAACAATTAAGGAAAAAACAAATGAATTATAATTTTCGAAACACAAATACATGACTAAATAGCTGTATAAATTTGAATTTGGAATTCCTGACCAAAGAGAAGATATTTGAGATCAAAGTTTTCCAGTACGGCAAAACGCCAATTTCATATGTAAGGACCCAATATTAGCGCATCTCTCCAACATTAGTAATTACATATCTCTCCATATTCTTCTTTTTGCGCGAAGATACGGTGCCTTAACCAGAGTTTTTTTGAAAACACTGGTGCATGACCCAGGACCCTTAGTTTTTTTTATTATAATTTTAAGTTTATATATTTATTTTTATTATAAAGTTTATTGTAGTAGATGTAAATAATCTGTTGATTTTCCTATAGTAATTTAAAAAAATCAGATGCATCTTATTTGAAGACCAAGTATGCAAAATTTCATCATCATCGGAATAAAAGATTGTAAATTTGTATATAAATCAATTCCACGCCGCCCGACCAGTGTCTGCTTCACGGCTGCCCACCACAGACACTCTTCTTTATGCAAATAAATAGATAGTTTTGCAAATTTGAACAAATCTATTCTTTGATATTATTTTGTAAGAAAGTTGACTCAAGGCGGGATTTTTCCGCGCTCGCTTTATCTTTGCGGTCCGGAATCGATTTCTTGCGCGGGTATGCAATATGCAATACAGCCTGCGATTACTAAACGAGTAATTTATAATTTATACAGGTACATAGGTAGGTAATATAAATACATACATAATTCATGAATAATTTGTTACAAAGCAACACAAAACTGACCAATCCAACGATACCTAGTGTAAAATGTTTTTAAAACCGGCCTGGCAGAAAATTCGAAAATGCAATCATTTGCTTTAAATAAGATCTCTATTTTCCCACGAATTATTTATCTAAAGTACATAATATGTACGTGCCTATTTAAAATAAAGGACACGATCAATTTCAAATCCAATCACTAGATATTTTTATCCGATTGTCATTTGAAGATAATTAAAAATATATTAATAATTTTGCATACGAATCTACCCTTTTCCGATCTCTTGTTTGGTTTTTAAATACATCCATTTGAATTTTGATATTGTTTTCTTGAATGAATCAGTGCAAATCTTGGAAGTGGAAATGAACCCACTTCTCTATATCCGATGGAGCTGAAACTCGGCACACATGCACATTTCTCTAAAATTAGCAGAGATGGCGCAACAATGTCGAAAATTGAAAATAGATGTATTACAGTAAAAAAAAAAGTTTTTACTGGTTGATTTTATTTAGGTGACTGGAGATTGTAAAACTAGCATTCTGCTTATTTAAGTAACGTAATTGTAGATTTCCCGTATATTTGTTCGCTCGGCGCATTTGCATTTTGTATTACCTACCGCGTTCGTCAAACGTCCTTAAAAAAATAAAAGGAATCCCAAGCATGTTATCGCGTTGCACTGTTTAAATAACGACCGCAAAACATTGTGTTCGTATTTAGCAAAAATGTGAACATTTTCATTCAATTTCATTTTTATTCGTTTACCACGAATGATTAGAGATTGTTAGATTGGAAATAAATTTTCCGCTCACTTCCCCCTCTTTGAGTTTATCCTATCACTCCCCATTACCAAAATTGAAAATTTAAATATCTGAAGAATCCTGTGGATTTTAGAACGGTTTTATCCTTCTATTGATACCACTGGATCGGTCTTTCTCCATTTGCGCACCGATGCCCCAAGCAATCAGTCTCTCAGCGATGTGTTAATATTCTTGGAAATAGATAGTGGCCAAAATACAGCTTCCGTTCATAAGTGTTGTATACGCCGCATCAATAAAAGTTTTTGCTAAGCAATAATTGAGTGATATTCAATACTATTAAAAACTATAATTTATTTACACTAGCTACAATTATTTCTTCGGTAAGCAACTACTGGAAACATTTAACTCTCTCAAGTTATTTCCATCCTAGCCTTTTTATGTAAGCTAACGATACTTTTAGTACACAAGTCAATATATATCTTTTATCAACACGCTTGCCTATTAGAATTATTTTTATAAGTGCGGATTTATCAATCAGAAAGTACTGAAATAACCAAACTCGCTATACCCACTTAGTACTAACACAGGGCCTAGAAACTCGTAGAACAAAATGAGTACAGGCGGAAAACTGGTGTATCTACATCACATTTGGAGTTGATTTTGCAGTATAACTATTTTTGACTAGCTGGTACCCGGCATGCGTTGCTATACCATTTAATAAAGAAATTGTTTCTCCCTGCGCGTCCTTTCCCATTCGTCCCGTTCACCTTCCTCCTCCCCTTCCTCCCCCGCGTCCCCTTCTCCTCTCGAGTTCCTATTTCTCCTTCTCCACTTTCCCTCTTCTCACTCTACTCCCCCCCTTCCCCCATCGAGAAATTTCAACAGTAGTTTTATACAAAATAACGAAAAAAAAAAATCAGCCAGTGCAGTCGTTCGGAAGTTATATTTATATAAATTTTGGCGATTCTTTTATTAGAGATAGATATTAACTACGACGCCAACATAGCACTCTTTTTAGGGTGAATTGCCTACTTAAAAAAAAACACAACGTTTCCAAGGCAACAATTTGTATGCTTTTCTTCTGACATTTGCAAAGGAAAGTAAGTAGAACAGTTTATATGGGAAAATTAAATTGTTATTTTTTACTATCTTCCTCGCAATTTTTCCATATTTCCTCACCGTTTAAATCTTCCCTGGACTAGACAAACATTTCAAAAGCAAAATCAGCTAAATCGGTCCAGCCGTTCTCGAGTTTTAGCGAGACAAACGAACACCAATTGATTTTTATATTTATAGATTTGAGCTTTCGTCTTGAATAAGTAAATCCAATCTGAAATTGGAATTTTTTAAGTCAAATTGGAAAAAAATATATTGAATATCTTTAAAAATGTATTATTTATTGTTATCGAGTTTAATTTGTAGAACTCAATTTTAATTCTTTTTCTCTTTTATAAATTTAAGAATATTACTATTCAATTTATGAAAACAGTTTTTTTAATAGTATTTTTTCATACATTATTTTTCCTTCTCGCATGCTTTACTTTCGAGCGGGATGATAGTAAGCCTATGTGTCATCCAGTGGTAAGCAGGAAATTTATCACTCACCGCTCAATGATACATATGCTTACTAACATCCCGCTCGACGAAATAAAGCATTGAAGAAGGAAAAAAATATAAATTAAACCATCGCTGCAAAACAATATTTTTTAACCCTGCAGTAGTCGCGCTCTTAAAAGTAACGCGTGGTGGTCGCGTGGATTTATGTAGTCCATTTTTAAACTAAAAAAATTAAGTGAAATCATTTAGAATTATTGTATATTTATGTTTTAATCTTATAATCTAAGCATTGTTTAATAGAAATAAGCAACATTATATTAAACATAACTTCTATGTTTTTCACAATTAACCAAAACATAAATGACCTCTTTTTTTAAACCAAAAATTACGTCTTTCACTTTTATTGATAAAACAAAGAAAGTAAAATAAAAAAATAACATATACCAATTTAATTGCTGATTTCGGAGCAGGATTAACATAAAATTATAGAATGATTAGGAAAAAATATTTTTTTGCATTTTGCATACACTTTTCGTGTATGCAAAATGTGTTACGTAATTGGTCGTGCGGATTAACCCTTTAGTTGCTGAAAGAAATTGAAAATGAAAGTTTTTTTGTGTTCTTTCTGTGATGTAGATTCACTAGTTTCCCGCTTGAACTACGAGTTTCCGGACACCGTATATAAGTTATATCTACACAGGATGCATTCCGGGAAAAGGGTCTGAAAAATGTTGCGGAAAAGCAGCGCGAAAAATGATTAATTTTCTGAAATAACCATAAAAATACACAACAGTTAAAAATGATTAGACAAGTATTAAGAAGTTAGGTAGGTACGTTCTGTTGTAAAATCTATAATATTTTACGCAAGCATGTAACATTATTTCTTCGTAACGGAAAAGCAGAAAACACTATTAAACGTGTTCAAATTGCGAACTTTTTTTGGCAAATCACCAAAAGATTTTGCCTGTCGTGATTAACACCCATCCCGTGTATCCATTATTTAGATTGCAAAAAGATACTAAATTTTTAAATCGAAATTATGAACTTAAATTTTTGCTTTAACATTTTCGTCCGCTACGCATTTTCCCATTTTATTAATTGAGGATCCTCGCTGTCTTAAAATCCACTTCAATTTAAGGGGTTCCGTAAGCATTACAAGGCAAAAAATATCCTTGGGGTAAAAAGTTCACTAACCACCTGCGTTAAGTTAATGTGAGACAATCTCATCCATGTTTACTACTCCCCTTGAAAGTAAGTAAGCTGTAGATAGTTTTACTAGTAGTTCTGTGAACAGTGGTAGACCTCGCGTCCAAAAAAGTATATATCTTTTTTTTTATTAAGTACTGGCGAGTTCCCGGCATGCGTTGCTACGCTTTGTTGTATTTTCTCCCTGCGTGTCCTTTCCCATTTTTTCCCGTTCTCCTTCCGCCTTCCCTTCCTCTCCCGCGTACCCTTCCCCTCACGCGTTCCCACTCCGCCTTCCCTCTCCCCGCTCCCCTCTCCCGCTTCCCCCGTCCAGCGAAACCCCTTCCCCAATTCCCCTCCCACTCCCGCATTCCATACGTTCAGTCCCGGTACATTCAGTTTCTAAACAGCACGCGTGCCACCTATTTCAATTTTTTTATACAAACTTCATAATGCCAGAGCTCACCAGTATATATAGAAACCATCGCGGGCATGCACACATCAAATCGCCTAAGTTTCACCGCAATCGGATGAATGGTTAGCAACGCATAATTTCATGATACCAGAGCTCACTATTGTACATATATAGAAATATCGCGGGCATGAACACATCAAATTCCCAAAGTTTCGTTGCAATCGGATGAATGGTTTAGCAACGCAGACATATCACTTATCCTCAAACACATTTTGATTTTTATATGTATACATAGATATCAAAACCATAATTTTCTCTGAAATCATAAGATTTATAAGTAGGTGCTTAAATAGGTAAGTACCTACCTACACCTAATAAATATATTATTAAACTTTTTTGTTTTAAATTTGAAATTACATACTTTGCCCAGAGAAACGTAACTATCTCAAACACAATTCTTTTTTCAATTCAAATTTCTTCAGGTTCGTTATGTAATATTGAAAAGCCCAGTTAAAGTTAGCCATTTAGTAAAAGTAAGGCTTTCTTGAATAATAAATTGGATGCAACAGATTTTTGAAAACGGAAATGGAACTTATAAAGAAATTTACGTTTAGAAACAGTACTTCGATTCGCTAGTCAATTATTCCATTGTATATAACAAAACAAAAAACGACTTAAAAAAATGCACTAAAAAGTAAAAAAATAATTTCGTACGATTGTTATTTTTGGAGTCGGTGTCAGCCAAGGTAACTACATACATAGGTAGTTATAGGTGAGATGTGGAGATCCTGGCTGACACCGACTCCAAAAATAACAATCGTACGAAATTATTTTTTTACTTTTTAGTGCATTTTTTGAAGTCGTTTTTTGTTTTGTTAAAAAAAAAAATATTTTTTTGATTTTTAGTGACGAGCGTGCGTAAAGAAGTTTTACTTCAAAAAAAATAATCATCGAAATCTGTTGGCGTAATATTGAGTTATTCGTCCATTTGTCGCGCACATACTTATTGCAAATTTAAGACATATATGGTTTTCTCATGGATCCCGTTGTCAGAACTGGACCAAATTAAAATGGGACCACACGGGAAATACCAGCTTTCTAATAAAAAAAGAATCATCAATATCGGTTCACCAAATCGAGAGTTCTGAAGTAACAAACATAAAAAAAAAAAAATAAAAAAAAAAAAATAAACAAACAAACCGTCGAATTGATAACCTCCTCCTTTTCGAAGTCGTTTAAAAAGTGTGATTATTTGGCTAACAGTGCTGATCTACTGCGCTGCGGATGCCTTTGTCTTATCGTGCGCAGACATTCCATATTGGATCTGAATCCATCATTGATCGAACACGACTGACGACAGACGGACGAGGATGTTTCATGTTTTGTGTGGAGGACTGCTTGGAATTATTAATAAACGCAGACAATAGGAAATGGGAATAGGTAACAGGAATAGGTACTAATAACGTGAGCAATGCAGGACTGGTTCGTTATTTATTACTGTTGTATGCTGATGATGCGGTGCTGATTTCTAACACTATAGAAGATCTACAGTCTCTAGTAATTATCTAGGATGAACGAAATGTGTATGAAGATTGAGTTAATGTAGAATGTAAGTAAGTCTAAAGTCATGGTGTTTGAAAGAGAGGGTACGAAAACAGTGTGCAATACACTTGTGAATGATGAATACTTGGAGCAGGTGGATGAGTTTGTGTATCTGGGTAGTATGTTTACGAGAGATGTGAAGGCTGATAGAGATATTGAAAACTCCATTGGTAACTCCATTAATGGAGGACTGAATGCCGTTGGCTCTAATAAAAAACTGTCAAAAGAAGCTAAGCTAGCTAGCAGTCCACAAGGGAGTCCTGGTACGTACTCCGATGTATGGCATTGTGGCATGGAACTGGCAGAGGAAGGATGAAAGTAAACCGAATGCTGTTGAAATGAGATCTCTGAGGCAGATGTGTGGTAAAACCACGTATGATCGTGTGAGAAATGTGGATATTCACAAAGAATGTAAGGCTGATGTAACAATAATGAGTAAGATTAAGAAAGGGACCCTCAGATGGTTTGGGCATGTAGAGCGAATGAAAGGAGAAAATAGTGTGAGAAGAATATATGGACGCCCGAGGAAGACATGGCACGATCAAGTGAATCAGATACTTGAGTCGGGCCATGTCAAAAGTCAGAATAATAGAAGAGTATGTATGAGACGATGTATGAATGTGAGTGAGGCAAATAGTGTGTGCCAAGACCGAGTTGTTTGGCGGTCCGTCTTCTCTGCCTACCCTTGCGGGGAAACTGCGTTATGGTTAGTTAGTTAGTGATGGTTGGAAAACCCATTTCGTGTAGGAACGTGTAGATCTTAATCTACTCGTAGCTTCGTGGCTGAGGCGAATGTTGATGACTTAAATTGTGATAGTATTGGTGGTGAGTGAGACTTATTAAACTTGTTCAGCTATATCAATTTGAAAGCTCCGCCTGACGGACGTGAAATTCGGGATGTAAATAATGGAACGTTGCCAGGAAGCAGGACTGTGCTGTTACCGTTGATTGTATAATAATACCTGTACAAGTATAGGTTCTTAGGTTTGTGTAATAACAAGCAATTATAGAGTTTTTATTTCAATATTTTATCGTACCGAGTTATTTAATATGTTATGATTAGTTTTATGTATAATGTACGATCTTCGACAACCGTACAGTAGGTTTTTAATTATTAACGATGTGTGTTTTGTCATGTACGAGTATAGTATCATGCAGTGGCGGCTCTTGTCTTTTCAGAGAGCTAGAGGGATATGATTTAAAAAAATAATTTTCTAGGTGATGTAGCAGTAAATATAAATATATATATATATATATATATATATATATATATATATATATATTTATCTCCTCTCGTAAAACGTTGATCTTGCGCGACGGTACACCAGTTTTAAGTTGATCCGTTCGGACGTGTTGATCCATCCGGATATGCTGATCCATTACACAAGCTGGCATACACATCCTGATCCATGTGGATCAATTTATACCATCAAGATTTAGCTGTAAGCCACGCCCATTGTTCGGTGTCTTATACATTTTACACGTTTTTTTTTGTTGATCCATATAAATGCCAAGTTTTGACCGCCAACAAAGGTGCCCGTCTGTCGTACTTTTCAGCTTCTTTTAGTAGGTACCTGTACGTTCTTATTTCAAGTCGTTCTATTTCATTTCTTTTTTAATGTATTTTGGTTTAAGATTTAATTTTTATTTTGATTTTGTTTTTGATTTTGATTTCGATTTTTTTTGATTTTGATTTTGGTTTGAGATTTTAATTTTGATTTTGATTTTAATTTTTATTTGCATTCTTATTTTGATTTTTTAATTTTGGTTTTAATTTAGATTTTGATTTTTACTTTCATTTTGATTTTGATTTTGGTTTGAGATATTGATTTTGATTTTGGTTTTGATTTGAGATTTTGGTTTTGGTTTTAGAGTTTAATTTTGATTTTGATTTTGGTTTGGATTTCGATTTTGATTTTTATTTTGATTTTGGTTTTGGTTTGAGATTTTAATTATGATTTTGACTTTGATTTTGATTTTGGTTTTGGTTTGAGATTTAGATTTTGATTTTGATTTTTGATTTTGTTTTTGATTTTGATTTTGATTTTTGATTTCGATTTCGATTTCGATTTTGATTTCGATTTCGATTTCAATTTCGATTTTGATTTTGATTTTGATTTTGATTTTGATTTTGATTTTGATTTTGATTTTGATTTTGTTTTCGTTTCCGCTTCTAAGACCCGCACAAACCTCACCCCATGAACCTAGGCACCCCGGTTAAGTCACCAAACATAGCGAACCACTTAAGGTATACCTTAATTTTGGGAGGCGGGTATGATTACCACCGCCCCGGGAACCATTTTTGGGTAATCAACACCTCTGTCATATTGCAGTGACATTCGTGACTTAGCAGGAGTGCCCGGTTCAAGGAGTGAGATTTGTCTAGGTCCGTGCGGCGAACGCGTTCGCTGACCTACTGCGTGGCAAGCCGGATTGGGAGAGACTGATTTTTTGTGACTTAGCAGGGCTGCTCGGGTTCAAGGGATGAGATTTGTCTAGGTCTTTGCGGTGAACGTGTTTGCCCACCTACTGCATTACGGACCGGATTGGGAGAGACTGGTTGAGGGAGACCTTATTTTTCTTACATTAGCTCCACACAGGAAGCCCTGAAGAAAATAAATCCCGTCAAGGCCTATGTCTTCTTTGGGGATGCAATGCATTATCGGGGAATACGTATGATTCCTCGATAATGCATTGCATTACGATCTCTACGAATTCGGAAGTCGCAAGAACAAATTGCATTACGATCAATACGAATTCGGA
This sequence comes from Limnephilus lunatus, assembly GCA_917563855.2. Classification (NCBI taxonomy): domain Eukaryota; kingdom Metazoa; phylum Arthropoda; class Insecta; order Trichoptera; family Limnephilidae; genus Limnephilus; species Limnephilus lunatus. The sequence goes on along the minus strand of OU830597.1, from coordinate 61,080,075 downwards.
AGTCGCAAGAACAAATTGTGGCGTGCGCAAGTAAATATTATTTTGATTTAAATGTATAATTCAACGATATCTAAGGGGCATTGCGACCTTGACTACGAATTCGGGAGTCGCAAGTTCGAATTGTGGCGTGCAGAGGTAATTTTTATTTAAAACGTTTGTATAATACAACAATAATGCAGTGCAGTGCGATCTTGACTACGAATTCGGATGTCGCAAGTTTAAATGGCATGAGCCAGTAAATTTTATTTTGATAAATACGTATAATTCCTCGATAATGCGTTGCCTTACTATCTTGGCTACGAATTTGGAAGTTGCAAGTTCGAATTGTGGCGTGCGCAAGTAATTTTTATTTTGATATAATTCCTCGACAATGCGTTGCATTACGATCTTGACTACGAATTCGGAAGTCGCAAGTTCGAATTGTGGCGTGGCCAAGTAAATTTTCTTTTGACAAATACGTATGATTCCCCGATAATGCATTGCATTACGATCTCTACGAATTCGGAAGTCGCAAGAACAAATTGCATTACGATCAATACGAATTCGGAAGTCGCAAGAACAAATTGTTGCGTGCGCAAGTAAATATTATTTTGATTAAAATGTATAATTCAACGATATCGAGGGGCATTACGATCTTGACTACGAATTCGGAAGTCGCCAGTTCGAATTGTGGCGTGCGGAGGTAATTTTTATTTGATAGTTGAGATATTGATTTTGGTTTTGATTTGAGATTTTGGTTTTGGTTTTAGATTTTAATTTTGATTTTGATTTTGGTTTGGATTTCGATTTTGATTTTGATTTTGGTTTTGGTTTGAGATTTTAATTATGATTTTGACTTTGATTTTGATTTTGGTTTTGGTTTGAGATTTAGATTTTGATTTTTGATTTTGTTTTTGATTTTGATTTTGATTTTTGATTTCGATTTCGATTTCGATTTCAATTTCGATTTTGATTTTGATTTTGATTTTGATTTTGATTTTGTTTTCGTTTCCGCTTCTAAGACCCGCACAAACCTCACCCCATGAACCTGGGCACCCCGGTTAAGTCACCAAACATAGCGAACCACTTAAGGTATACCTTAATTTTGGGAGGCGGGTATGATTACCACCGCCCCGGGAACCATTTTTGGGTAATCAACACCTCTGTCATATTGCAGTGACATTCGTGACTTAGCAGGAGTGCCCGGTTCAAGGAGTGAGATTTGTCTAGGTCTGTGCGGCGAACGCGTTCGCTGACCTACTGCGTGGCAAACCGGATTGGGAGAGACTGATTTTTTGTGACTTAGCAGGGCTGCTCGGGTTCAAGGGATGAGATTTGTCTAGGTCTTTGCGGTGAACGGGTTTGCCCACCTACTGCATTACGGACCGGATTGGGAGAGACTGGTTGAGGGAGACCTTATTTTTCTTACATTAGCTCCACACAGGAAGCCCTGAAGAAAATAAATCCCGTCAAGGCCTATGTCTTCTTTGGGGATGCAATGCATTATCGGGGAATACGTATGATTCCTCGATAATGCATTGCATTACGATCTCTACGAATTTGGAAGTCGCAAGAACAAATTGCATTACGATCAATACGAATTCGGAAGTCGCAAAAACAAATTGTGGCGTGCGCAAGTAAATATTATTTTGATTTAAATGTATAATTCAACGATATCTAAGGGGCATTGCGACCTTGACTACGAATTCGGGAGTCACAAGTTCGAATTGTGGCGTGCAGAGGTAATTTTTATTTAAAACGTTTGTATAATACAACAATAATGCAGTGCAGTGCGATCTTGACTACGAATTCGGATGTCGCAAGTTTAAATGGCATGAGCCAGTAAATTTTATTTTGATAAATACGTATAATTCCTCGATAATGCGTTGCCTTACTATCTTGGCTACGAATTTGGAAGTTGCAAGTTCGAATTGTGGCGTGCGCAAGTAATTTTTATTTTGATATAATTCCTCGACAATGCGTTGCATTACGATCTTGACTACGAATTCGGAAGTCGCAAGTTCGAATTGTGGCGTGGCCAAGTAAATTTTCTTTTGACAAATACGTATGATTCCCCGATAATGCATTGCATTACGATCTCTACGAATTCGGAAGTCGCAAGAACAAATTGCATTACGATCAATACGAATTCGGAAGTCGCAAGAACAAATTTTTGCGTGCGCAAGTAAATATTATTTTGATTAAAATGTATAATTCAACGATATCGAGGGGCATTATGATCTTGACTACGAATTCGGAAGTCGCCAGTTCGAATTGTGGCGTGCGGAGGTAATTTTTATTTGATAGTTTGTATAACACAACAATAATGCACTGCAGTGCGATCTTGACTACGAATTCGGATGTCGCAAGTTCGGATATTGATTTTGGTTTTGGTTTGAGATTTTAATTTTGATTTTGACTTTGACTTTGATTTTGATTTTGGTTTTGGTTTGAGATTTTGATTTTGATTTTGATTTTAATTTTGATTTTGAATTTGATTTTGACTTTTGATTTCGATTTCGATTTCGATATCGATATAGATTTCAATATCGATTTTGACTTTTGATTTTGATTATGATTTTGTTCAATTTTGTTGGCGGTTCGGCGCACGAGTGCACTTTAGGACGGGCCGCGCCTGGTGGTAGGTGTGAGTAGGAATCTGGCGGTCAGTGTGTCTAGGAGTGAGGGACATGTGAATCCATCCCTCCCATTTCGGTGCAAGGCGATATTCCTAGAGGGTACGTCTGTAGAAGTCGAAGGGACTCCCTCAACCATTCTCTCCCGATCCGGTCTAACTATCTAATCTGACATCTAACATATAATCTAACGGTGACCAGGCAACTCAGAAAGAAACCAACTCAGAAGCAAATCAGAAAGGTCATTAAGAGTGGTAATAAAAATATATAAAAACATTTGTTAAATAGGTTAAGCTAGGTTAGGGTTACCGGCTATATTAAAATTATGTTTTCATAGCTTTTAATGACCTGAATTATGAGTTGGTTTCTTTCTGAGTTTGCATGGAACCAATCTAAAACTATTTAAAGAGGAAAGATTTGATTGTTTGTTTGTTTGCATTGAATAGGCTCCGAAAGTAATGAACCGATGTGAAAAATTCTTTCATTGTTAGGAAGCTACACTATCCCCGGTTGACATAGGCTATATTATATTTAAAAAAAATTAGGAATCGTTACTAAAACTCCAATAATGTAGCCCAAGGTGTAAAAAAAATACCTAAAATATTCTTTACATCGCGTGCGCTGCGAAAACTATTAACAATAGAATAAAATAATGTAGTACGGCTTTGCAGAAAACATCTTTATTTACAAAAAGTGTCGTGACAGCATATGTCTAACTATTATATTTATGCCACAAAAAGTGTTTAATAGTAGAAGTGTGTTAGATTAGAATGATCGCCTTTCGAAACGGTGACCAGAAAACTCATAATGAAACATACTGAGAAAACATAGGTTGAATAGGAAGTTAGGTTAGGGTTACCGGCTTTTTTAAAATTATATTTTCATAGCTTTTAATGACCTTTCTGAGGAGGTTCTGAGTTATTATGAGTTGGTTTATTTCTGAGTTGACATGGAACCTTTCGGAACATCGCCTTGCACCGAAACGGGAGGGATGGATTCATACGTCCGTCACTCCTGGACACACTGATCCCCAGATTCCTACCCACACATACTACCCTTGTCCTCCCCAGAACTTCCTCTACTTCCTTTCCAAAAAATACCTTCCACACAGCGTCCCCAAAGATTACATAGGCCCTGTGAGGGGAATTATTTTCCTTCGGGCCTCCTTCCTGTGTGGAGCTAATGAAAAAAAAATACCTCTACCAATCTCTCCTGATCCGGCTTGCCTCGCAGTAGGTGAGCAAAAGCGTTCGCCGCACGGACCTAGACAAATCTCACTCCTTAACGAACCACTTGGAGTAACGTATGGCAGAGGTGTTGATTAGCCAAAAAATGGTTCCCGGGGGCGTATTCCCAAACCCTAACGCGTTTCAGTCGCTCTACCGACTGAAATGCGTTAGGGTTTGGAATGCATAAATCACCTTCCAAACACTACCGCGTTTCAGTCGCTCTACCGACTGAAACGCGTTAGGGATTGGAATGCATAAATCACCTTCCAAACACTACCGCGTTTCAGTCGCCTTCGCGCTCTGTTGCTCTCTGTTTCTGTGAGGGTGACGAACGTAATTATAGAAGGGTAAGCAGAGAGGATAGACCGCGTTTTTTTTTTACTTACAAAATCTGTTTTCTACATTGAAAATATTTATTTTTCAAGTCAATAAAACCCGCTTTTTTTTAACTTAAAAAATATATATGGTCACATTTACTTACAAGCCTATACCTACTGGTTCAGTAACCCAACCCAACATACCAAAATAGCATCAGATAGTTTCACCGCAGGGGTAGGCAGAGAGGATGGACCGCCAAACAACTCGGTCACATTGCTTGGTTCAATCACATTCATACATACAAGATTGGGTACCTATACCTAATATTTTAGTTTTGACAACGGACTAATGTCTATTCTATTAGAGTAAAAGAAGTGACCGAAAACGCATTGATTTTTGTTGTATCTTTCAATCTCCTTAATAAAATCTATTTTATTGATATTGGAAGATACATTATTACTCCAATATGGCTTCTTATGTTTAGCAATATTTCCCATTATGTAGGTACGTGATATTTATGAAATACATAATTCAAAATAATTATAGACTGGGTTTAATAAAGATTACTAAATTAGACATAATAAGGATTCCTATATAACTGAAACGCGGTAGGGATTGTTATGAATAAATCACCTTACAAATCCTATACTGATTCAGTCGCCTACGCGCTACGTTGCTTTATCGGTTTCTGTGAGGGTAACGACCGTAATTAAAAGAGAAGTTTTTGATAATAATAATTAAATGTGTACAATATTTGCATTATATTCCCAAATACAATTCCCATCTGTTCTAATCTTTATCATTATGTGTATATAATATGTACCTACATATTATCATTATGTGTATATATGTACCTACCTATTACTTTTAAATTAGAATGCTAAACAAGCAGCAGTTAATCTTATGTTTAAATGGATATTTTATTTTATTATATTTCTTCTCTTTGTTATTCATACTTATACAAAATATGTAAGTAGGCTTATGCAATGCAAACACCAGTTAAAAGTACATTTACCTATTATTATAATATTATTTTAATACTAGACTAATCAAACAACAGTAATAATTATGTATAAATTGTTTGATTTATTTTATTGTTTCTGTTCTCTTTCTAGTTCTCATTTATACAATATGTCTACGTAGGACTATAATTTGAAATGCAAACACCAGATACCTTTATGTTTTAATCATTTACTTTTCATTATACTTATATATTACTTTTATGATGATTTAAATAACTATTCTAAACAAACCACGGTTATCTTTTTTGTATTAATTGGTTATTTAATTTATTAGTATTATTATTATTTTTTTTTTAATTCTTTCTCTTCTCTTTTTTTCTTATTTTATATAACCCATGTGTGTAGGACTATGATTTGCAATGCTTACACAAATAACCTATATGATTTAATCATCTGTTATTAAGTACCTACCTAAGTAATTAATATTATTAAAAAAAACTATGCCTAACAAAGAACAGTTACTATGTTTTAATCTTTTATTTTATATTTTTATATTATTTACAGACCATGTTCCAAATATGTTAATACTCATCCTAATTTGACTGTCCTAAAACAAGAATCCTCCTAGTTGGGCAGTCAAAACATTTCTTAAATAATGTATATAAATGTATAATTTTTTACTGCTATATATATAAAAAAGTAAAGCTTGCATTTTATTCCCGAATAAAATGCAAGCTATATTTTTTTATATAGGTTATTTGTGTAAGCATTGCAAATCATAGTCCTACACACATGGGTTATATAAAATAAGAAAAAAAGAGAAGAGAAAGAATTTAAAAAAAAAATATAATAATACTAATAAATTAAATAACCAATTAATACAAAAAAGATAACCGTGGTTTGTTTAGAATAGTTATTTAAATTATCATAAAAGTAATATATAAGTATAATGAAAAGTAAATGATTAAAACATAAAGGTATCTGGTGTTTGCATTTCAAATTATAGTCCTACGTAGACATATTGTATAAATGAGAACTAGAAAGAGAACAGAAACAATAAAATAAATCAAACAATTTATACATAATTATTACTGTTGTTTGATTAGTCTAGTATTAAAATAATATTATAATAATAGGTAAATGTACTTTTAACTGGTGTTTGCATTGCATAAGCCTACTTACATATTTTGTATAAGTATGAATAACAAAGAGAAGAAATAGAATAAAATAAAATATCCATTTAAACATAAGATTAACTGCTGCTTGTTTAGCATTCTAATTTAAAAGTAATAGGTAGGTACATATATACACATAATGATAATATGTAGGTACATATTATATACACATAATGATAAAGATTAGAACAGATGGGAATTGCATTTGGGAATATAATGCAAATATTGTACACATTTAATTATTATTATCAAAAACTTCTCTTTTAATTACGGTCGTTACCCTCACAGAAACCGATAGAGCAACGTAGCGCGTAGGCGACTGAATCAGTATAAGATTTGTAAGGTGATTTATTCATAACAATCCCTACCGCGTTTCAGTTTTTTAGGAATCCTTATTATGTCTAATTTAGTAATTTTTATTAAACCCAGTCTATAATTATTTTGAATTATGTATTTCATAAATATCACGTACCTACATAATGGGAAATATTGCTAAACATAAGAAGCCATATTGGAGTAATAATGTATCTTCCAATATCAATAAAATAGATTTTATTAAGGAGATTGAAAGATACAACAAAAATCAATGCGTTTTCGGTCACTTCTTTTACTCTAATAGAATAGACATTAGTCCGTTGTCAAAACTAAAATATTAGGTATAGGTACCCAATCTTGTATGTATGAATGTGATTGAACCAAGCAATGTGACCGAGTTGTTTGGCGGTCCATCCTCTCTGCCTACCCCTGCGGTGAAACTATCTGATGCTATTTTGGTATGTTGGGTTGGGTAACTGAACCAGTAGGTATAGGCTTGTAAGTAAATGTAAATATATATATTTTTTAAGTTAAAAAAAACGCGGGTTTTATTGACTTGAAAAATAAATAGTTTCAATGTAGAAAACAGATTTTGTAAGTAAAAAAAAACGCGGTCTATCCTCTCTGCTTTCCCTTCTATAATTACGTTCGTCACCCTCACAGAAACAGAGAGCAACAGAGCGCGAAGGCGACTGAAACGCGGTAGTGTTTGGAAGGTGATTTATGCATTCCAATCCCTAACGCGTTTCAGTCGGTAGAGCGACTGAAACGCGGTAGTGTTTGGAAGGTGATTTATGCATTCCAAACCCTAACGCATTTCAGTCGGTAGAGCGACTGAAACGCGTTAGGGTTTGGGAATACGCTTCCCGGGGCGGTGGTAACCATACCTGCCTCCCAAAATTTAGGTATACCTTCCTCATCAAAGAAAAAAAAATAAAAGAATAAAAATATAGCTATTATTTTAGCTCATTGACATAAGCTCCACACAGGAAGCCCCGAGGAAAATAATTCCCATCAGGGCTTGTGTTATCTTTGGGGATATCTTTTTGAAGAGACTCCCTTAACCATTCTCTCCCGATCCGGCCTGCCAGATGGTGGGCACACGCGTCCGCCGCCATAACCTGCACAAACCTCAACCCATAAACCCGGGTACCCCAGCTAAGTCAGTAAGCTTAGCGAACTACTTAACCTAGACCTACAGTTTGGCAGGCGGGTACGGGTACCGCCGCACCGGGAACCATTTATTGGATAACGAACTCCTCTGCCATAGGTCTCCCTAAGTGGTTCACAACGTTTGGTGAATTAACAGGGGTGCTCAGGTTCTTGGAGTGAGGTTTGTCTAGGTCTTTGTGGCGAATGCTTTTCCTCACCTACTGCGTGGCGGTCCGGATCGGGAGAGGCTGCTTGAGGCAGACATAATCTAGACCTCTCCAGCCGGACTCTCTCGACCCCACGTAAATAATAATAATTAAATAACTTACATTGCTTAAAAAGTGAATCTAAAAGGTTTCATTATCGCCATGACGGCCGGCGTAGTACAGCAAAAACTCAACCACCGAAGGTCACGGGATCGAAACCCGGCGTGGCAAATAAATTTTTATTGGTTAATTTGTGTTATTTCACAATTTATTCATATAAAATAATATATAATATATTTTACTTATCAGATTGATTACCATAGGTAGGTAGGTACCTATGGTCTGGAATTTTAACATGAAAAATTATTACAATTTGGAAGGTGAGAGTGGTACCGCTGCCCCGGGAACCATTTATAGGAATTTTAGGAACAAATGCAGCATAAAAATAAGAATATGCATAATATGAATAGCTGCATTTACAAATGCAGTTATTCTTATTATGTTGTTTACAGATTTTCTTCATTTTTATTGTTTCATTGGAAATAAGGTTGCTTCCTGTAGTGACGACCGGCGTAGTCTAGATGTAATCAGTGGCGGCCGCTGCCCTGAGAATGTGGTGGTTCACTGACAATCCGTACCTACTTATGACAAAAAAATTAAATTAGGAATTTTTTATTATTAATTTATTTTCAAACAAACTGTTAATCACTCTTATATGTATATTCAACACTGGTTGCACTCATTTTGGTAATAAAATTATATATTAACAAATTATGTTATTAGTATTTAACATAATCAATACAAAAAAAAAAACAAAACAATGACAATTATCACGTGACGGGTCAATATAACGCGCGCCGCAATACGCAAACGATCTACGATCTTCGCCGAAAATCGATTGTATTCGTGTCACCTCGGGTCCATAGTTCATGGTCAATCGGTAAACTTCGGCAAGGATCGCATTATGTTGGGCCGGTGGCACGCGAATCCAAGCCAAATTCTGGTGCAAATAGCGAAATCGACGGGCTTTCGATGTTTTAAATATCCCGATACGAGGTCGCTCGGCGGCCGCGCTATGGGAGATTAAAACCGTTCTCTCTGATAATATTCGTAGCATTATATTGTATATTGGTAACTAATATTTTGAAATGATTAAATTAGAGATTTGATAGATTTAAATTAGATAAATTAAATTAGAGATTTTTTAGTCTTTAGTAAGTAAATAAAGTAAATTTAGGCATTATATTTTGGCAGTGCTGCACACGAGCGCACTGTGCGACCAGCCGCCCTTGGAGGTAATGCTCTTGACTCGCACACCGAAGTTCGCGTGGTTTATCACAATTTATTAATTTAAAATAATAAATGCATAGTATATATACTGGGCGTACTGTACAGGGCCCGCAGATACTTTAATAGTACACAACTGCTAACCCTGTATAAATCGCAAGTGCGCCCCACGGTTGAATTTGGCAGCCACCTCTGGTCTGGAGCTCCAAAATACCTTAAAAAAAAAACCCTTGACTCTGTGCAGAAACGGGCGGTCCGTTTGATAGATTCTCCCATCTTAACAGACGGATTGCAATCCTTAGAGCACAGGCGTCAGGTGGGAATGCTGTCCTTGTTCTACAGGTATTACAATGGAAAATGCTCCGAGGAACTAGCGTCGTTGATCCCCTCGGCACCGGTGCATAGTCGGGAAACACGCCAAACACGCGCCCAACATTGGTACACGGTTGACATTAGTCACGTGAGAACGGGTCGTTTTTACGACTCGTTCTTGAGTTCAACAGCTCGGATGTGGAACGATTTACCAGCCTCTGTGTTTCCTCCCTCCTACAACATGGGTCTCTTCAAGACCCATGTTCACTCTTTCCTTTTCTCAAAAAGACCCTCCACACAGCGTCCTCAAAGATGACATGGGCCCTGAGGGAAATTATTTTCCTTAGGGCCTCCTGTGTGGAGTTAATGTAATAAAAAATATATATATTTGCGGCACGTTCCAGAGTGAAAAATACTCTCAGTATCGCCATAGTGTAAGTAAGACCACCATTCAGAATTGAAACATTGTTTGAAATGGCGTTAGCCGTGTTTATTGACTAGATCTGAATAGCCAGGTACTTTCCTACCTTCCTCTTTCCTTTCTCCTTTCCCTCCCCACTATATTCAGCCTCATAACATACAATTGGGGATGCCATAGTTTCACTGGCTCCTGACGGGAGCAGCTGAGTCTCTTTACTATAAAAAATTAATAAAATTACTTAACATGAAATATATTTTACTTTTAATTTACCTACCATTAAACATTTTCGGTAGCACATCTCTTTTGTATTTGAATATCTTGTACAAACTGACTGCGATTGAACGTGCAAAAACAACACGAAAGTTTCAACATTATAGTGCGTGATAATTTTTCTCACAACAAGGCAACACGAACACTTTTACTTACATTTTAAACTCATCATATCTTTCTAATGAATTGTCCGATTTTAATAATTCAAAAAGTTGAATACAGATATTGAAACAATATTGAATATGAAGTAATTTATTTTGATAAGGATTAATACCAAGATACAAATAAAGAGCTTTTTCTAGCGGCGACATTAAAATTAAATTTTTAAAATAAAATAACACTTATTGTGGCATAACTATAATAGTTAGACATACGCTGTCGCGACCTTTTTTGTAAATAATGATGTGTTCTGCAAAGTCGTAGTACATTGTTTTATTCTATCTATAATAGTTTTCGCAGCGCACGCGATGTAAAGAATATTTTAGGCATTTTTTTTACACCTTGGGTTACATTATTGAAGTTTTAGTAAGTATCCCTATTTTTTTTGAAAATATTATTTAGCCTATGTCACCCGAAGATAGTGTAGCTTCCTAACAATGAAAGAATTTTTCAAATCGGTTCAGTAGTTTCGGAGCCTATTCAATGCAAACAAACACACAAAGAATCAAATCTTTCCTCTTTATATTTTAGTGTGCTGAATTATGAGTTGGTTTATTTCTGAGTTGACATGGAATCTTTCGGAACATCGCCTTGCACCGAAATGGGAGGGATGGATTCACACGTCCGTCACTCCTAGACACACTGACGCCCAGATTCCTACCCACACTTACTACCCCATTCCTTCCCTGAACATCCTCTTCTTCCTTTCCTAAAATACGCTCCACACTGCATCCCTAAAGATGACATAGGCCTTGAGGGGATTTATTTTCTTCAGGGCTTCCTGTGTGTAAGAAAAAAAGGTCTCCCTCAACCAGTCTCTCCCGATCCGGTCCGTAACGCAGTAGGTGGGCAAACCCGTTCGCCGCAAAAACCTAGACAAATCTCATCCCTTGAACCCGAGCAACCCTGCTAAGTCACAAAAAGTAATTGGGATGACGTATGACGAGTTGGTTATCCAATAAATGGTTCCCGGGGCGGCGGTACACATACCTGGCTCCCAAACTATAAGTCTAGGTTAAATGGTTCGCTACCTTTAGTGACTGAGCCGGGGTGCCCGGGTTCATGGGCTGAGGTTTGTACGGGTTTTGGCGGCGGACGCGTCTGCCCACTATCTGCATGCCAATCCGGATAGGGAGAGAATGGTTGAGGGGGTCCCTTCGACTTGTTCAGTCGTACTCTATCGGAACTTGCCATGCACCGCAATGGGAGGGATGGATTCATACGTCCGTCACTCCTGGACACACTGATCCCCAGATTCCTACCCACACATACTACCCTTGTCCTCCCCAGAACTTCTTCTCCTTCTTTTCCTAAAAATACCTTCCACACAGCGTCCCCAAAGATTACATAGGCCCTGAAGGGAATTATTTTCCTCAGGGCCTCCTTCCTGTGTGAAGCTAATGAAAAAAAATGTCCCTCTACCAGTCTCTCCTGATCCGGCTTGCCTCGCAGTAGGTGAGCAAACGCGTTCGCCGCACGGACCTAGACAAATCTCACTCCTTAACGAACCACTTGGAGTGACATATGATAGAGGTGTTGATTAACCAAAAAATGGTTCCCGGGGCGGTGGTAACCATACCCGCCTCCCAAAATTTAGGTATACCTTAAATGGTTCGCTATATTTGGTGACTTAGCCGGGGTGCTCAGGTTCATGGGGTAAGGTTTGTGCGGGTCTTAGAAACGGAAACGAAAACATAAACAAAATCGAAATCCTAATCGTAATCGTAATCGAAATCAAAATCAAAATCAAATAGGTAGGTAGGTACCTATGGTCTGGAATTTTAACATGAAAAATTATTACAATTTGGAAGGTGGGTGTGGTACCGCCGCCCCGGGAACCATTTATAGGAATTATAGGAACAAATGCAGCATAATAATAATAAGAATATGCATAATATGAATAGCTGCATTTACAATTATTATGTTGTTTACAGATTCTCTTCATTTTTATTGTTTCATTGGAAATAAGGTTGCTTCCTGTAGTGACGACCGGCGTAGTCTAGAGGTAATGTTCTTGACTCGTACACTGAAGATCGCGTGATCTATCACAATTTATTCATTTAAAATAATATACGTTCCAGAGTGAAAAATACTCTCAGTATCGCCCTCGTGTAAGACCACCATTCAGAATTGAAACATTGTTTGAAATGGCGTTAGCCGTGTTTATTGACTAGATCTGAATAGCCAGGTACTTTCCTACCTTCCTCTTTCCTTTCTCCTTTCCCTCCCCACTATATTCAGCCTCATAACATACAATTGGGGATGCCATAGTTTCACTGGCTCCTGACGGGAGCAGCTGAGTCTCTTTACTATAAAAAATTAATAAAATTACTTAACATGAAATATATTTTACTTTTAATTTACCTACCATTAAACATTTTCGGTAGCACATCTCTTTTGTATTTGAATATCTTGTACAAACTGACTGCGATTGAACGTGCAAAAACAACACGAAAGTTTCAACATTATAGTGCGTGATAATTTTTCTCACAACAAGGCAACACGAACACTTTTACTTACATTTTAAACTCATCATATCTTTCTAATGAATTGTCCGATTTTAATAATTCAAAAAGTTGAATACAGATATTGAAACAATATTGAATATGAAGTAATTTATTTTGATAAGGATTAATACCAAGATACAAATAAAGAGCTTTTTCTAGCGGCGACATTAAAATTAAATTTTTAAAATAAAATAACACTTATTGTGGCATAACTATAATAGTTAGACATACGCTGTCGCGACCTTTTTTGTAAATAATGATGTGTTCTGCAAAGTCGTAGTACATTGTTTTATTCTATCTATAATAGTTTTCGCAGCGCACGCGATGTAAAGAATATTTTAGGCATTTTTTTTACACCTTGGGTTACATTATTGAAGTTTTAGTAAGTATCCCTATTTTTTTTGAAAATATTATTTAGCCTATGTCACCCGAAGATAGTGTAGCTTCCTAACAATGAAAGAATTTTTCAAATCGGTTCAGTAGTTTCGGAGCCTATTCAATGCAAACAAACACACAAAGAATCAAATCTTTCCTCTTTATATTTTAGTGTGCTAGATTAGATGTTCTTCAGCCGTACTTTCTCGCCTTTCGGAACGTTAATTATGAATTATGAGTTGGTTTATTTCTGAGTTGACATGGAATCTTTCGGAACATCGCCTTGCACCGAAATGGGAGGGATGGATTCACATGTCCGTCACTCCTAGACACACTGACGCCCAGATTCCTACCCACACTTACTACCCCATTACTTTCCTGAACATCCTCTTCTTCCTTTCCTAAAAATACGCTCCACACTGCATCCGTAAAGATGACATAGGCCTTGAGGGGATTTATTTTCTTCAGGGCTTCCTGTGTGTAAGAAAAAAATGTCTCCCTCAACCAGTCTCTCCCGATCCGGTCCGTAACGCAGTAGGTGGGCAAACCCGTTCGCCGCAAAGACCTAGACAAATCTCATCCCTTGAACCCGAGCAGCCCTGCTAAGTCACAAAAAGTAATTGGGATGACGTATGACTAGTTGGTTATCCAATAAATGGTTCCCGGGGCGGCGGTACACATACCTGGCTCCCAAACTATAAGTCTAGGTTAAATGGTTCGCTACCTTTAGTGACTTAGCCGGGGTGCCCGGGTTCATGGGCTGAGGTTTGTACGGGTTTTGGCGGCGGACGTGTCGGCCCACTATCTGCATGCCAATCCGGATAGGGAGAGAATGGTTGAGGGGGTCCCTTCGACTTCTTGAGCCGTACTATATCGGAACTTGCCATGCACCGCAATGGGAGGGATGGATTCATACGTTCGTCACTCCTGGACACACTGATCCCCAGATTCCTACCCACACATACTACCCTTTTCCTCCCCAGAACTTCCTCTCCTTCTTTTCCTAAAAATACCTTCCACACAGCGTCCCCAAAGATTACATAGGCCCTGAAGGGAATTATTTTCCTCAGGGCCTCCTTCCTGTGTGAAGCTAATGAAAAAAAAATGTCCCTCTACCAGTCTCTCCTGATCCGGCTTGCCTCGCAGTAGGTGAGCAAACGCGTTCGCCGCACGGACCTAGACAAATCTCACTCCTTAACGAACCACTTGGAGTGACATATGACAGAGGTGTTGATTAGCCAAAAAATGGTTTCCGGGGCGGTGGTAACCATACCCGCCTCCCAAAATTTAGGTATACCTTAAATGGTTCGCTATGTTTGGTGACTTAGCCGGGGTGCTCAGGTTCATGGGGTGAGGTTTGTGCGGGTCTTAGAAACGGAAACGAAAACAAAAACAAAATCGAAATCGAAATCGAAATCGAAATCGAAATCGAAATCGAAATCGAAATCGAAATCGTAATCGTAATCGAAATCGAAATCAAAATCAAAATCAAAATCAAAATTAAAATCAAAATCGAAATCAAAATCAAAATCAAAATCAAAATTCAAAAGTCAAAGATAAAATCAAAATCAAAATCAAAATCAAAAACCAAAATCAAAATGAAAATCAAAAGTCAAAATCGAAATCGAAGTCAAAATCAAAATCAAAAGTCAAAATCAAAAGTAAAAATCAAAATCTAAATCAAAATTTAAGTCAAAATTAAAACCAAAATTAAAAATCAAAATCAAAACCAAAATCAAAATAAAAAAAAAAATCAAAATCAAAATTAAATCTAATATAAAAAAACATTAGAATTGAAATAAGAACGTAAAGGTATAATATTATAATTTTATAAAACACATACAGCAAAATGCATTACTCAAAACAAAAGATACAATATAAGTTAGGTTATGCAGAATGTATAAAAATATGTATTCTTCATAACCGTTTTAAAAATTTATCTGAAGTATTAGATATATTTTTCCACCAAGTGCCGTTGTATTACGTTTTACAACGTCCATATCGGCTCAACCAATGAACAGTAAAACCAGATATAGGTAAATGTTTTTTATGACCAATCAGAAGGTTTCGTTCATAACGCCATCTTGAACGCCATTCTGATTGGTCATGGTCAGATCAACAATTTTATAGTAAAAGCACATATAGGTACATAAGATATACGATTATGTGGATCAACAACGCATGGCAATTTGGGCGGATCATCAACGCATGGTGATTTGGGCGGATCAACAGTTACGAAGCGTATGATTTCCATACAAATATCGAAAATTATATGTGTAGTATTTCGTTTACTTTTACTGGGAAACTGGCAACCTTGCTATTTAATGTAACGTTGTTGCCAAATCATACAGAAGTAATCCATTAAAGCCAAGTTATATGGTGTTAAAGGTGGATCAACACTGTCTAATAACTTCTTACTGGATCAGCATACTACGAGAAGAGGTCAATATATATATATATATATATATATATATATGTATATTATAATTTCAATTTTTTGATTGAAGATTTTTAGGATTGTATAAAGAAAAAAAATGTATAAAAATCAAAAAATTTCAGCTACATCATTTAGAAAGTCGATTTTTAAATCTTACACATTTAGATCACTGAATAGAGTGCCCTTGGGAGGGGAGTGGGGTGCTAAAATTGAAAAATATGACATTTTGAATGTTATTGAAGCCGACAATAAAAAATAAAAAAAAAGTTATAATTTTTCCATTTGACTCAAAAAACTTCAAATTTCAATCTGAATTTGTTTTTCAATATTTACTTACCGTTTTTTTCCAAAAGTCGACATTAAAGGGGTTTTCGGCAAAGCTTCTTTAACTCTACTCTAATAAAATAAAATCTTGTTCAAGCAGAAATGGGAATTTGATCTTTTTAAAATCTGAACACAATTTTGAAATAAAAAAAATGTCAATTCTGTTAGATCAACGAGCTGAGCTGAAAACCTCAAGATCGGCGGATTGATTCCAGACTGTTTGTGATGAAAAGCCTAATCAAATTGCAAAGTACCTACCTCCTTAGATAAGATTACTCGCGTGTATTAGATATTATCATTGTTTAGAAATAGAACGATGCTCACTCGTCGCCAGTTTAGCTTTAGTAACTGAAGGAAATCCAAGTGAATATCTCTTCAGCGGACGGGCAGCAGACGGGCTCGTCTCTTAGAAGAATTGCGATGGAGACTGTAAATACTTTTTTTTGCATATACAACAATTATTAATATCTTAACGAATTCAGAACTATTTTGCATTAAATCTCTCCATTTTAAGTCGATCTCTTATATTTCCATAGTTATTGGAATAGAATTGTAAAAGTTCAAACATCTACAGGTATTTATGATCACCCCGTGAAGCGAGTGCAACCACAGGCATTTGCCGGTTATCAATTAGAATTGCAGATCAATCGAATTCAATTCAATGCTGAATCGTGAAATAATGTGAAATCGAACTTTGATGTATTTGCAATGGCATTTGCACACATTGAAAGATTAAAGTTTATCTGCAGAATTAATAATTGTGTGCCACATTCCTCATTCCTCGCGTGTTTTACGGTTGGGACTGTTGCGAGTGCATATTATCAGTAGTTGTGAGTGGTCTGGTCCTGGTACGCCCTGAGTGGATGAAATTAGATAGCTTCCAGCTCATCTCCAACATGTGTGACGGAATACTCAAATTGATTGTGTTTGTTGCCAGTTTTATGCGTATTTTCAATGCCATTCGAAAATGCTCACATATTTTAATTTTCTAGTTCCTGTTTTAAGTGCAATTATGTTTGTAAATACTACGTAGAAACAATTCAGCTTGTAAATCGATGTTTTGCAACTGTATGTTTATCTTTTTTCACAGATCTGTCAATAATGTGCGTTTTGATAAGACACCGATATAAAAATATCAATAGTTTTTCTCCTTCAATCGATGTAAGACATGACCATCGAACTGGTACAGGTACAAACTATTTAAAAAAAACGTTCGTTTCAATATACATATTATCAACACATTAACGAACAAGCAGATACATACGTTTACAAATCGCCTGGCTATATAAATTACCTAAGTTCTAATGATAATATCCCTCGCATCTAGTTTTTCTGATAGTTGTATCTATGCGATAACGTAGCAGGATATTGATAATAGTTTAGTATTATTATTTGAGAGCACTCTACTGCAATCGATTCGCAGCCCTTTGGCTTTCATTAAATTGTAAAGTTCTCGGAATATTTCTTAAACCCAAGGTTAGGCGCATAAACATTCGTGAATACAACCGTACAGTGTAATTATTATTCCGTAAATCGATCGTATCCATTCTTTTTTAATCAATTCATTGGATAATTGATTCTGACGTTTATTTTATTCCACTTTCGGTGAAATAATAATAAGTCTTTTTCATTTAACTAATAATATAACCGTGTGAATGCGTATTGCACTTAAGATTGCGGAAAAGCGATTAAAAGCCAATCAATAAGCATTTAATGGTCGTTATAAGATTATCCTTCATTCGATTGAAATAGATTTGCCTAATAGGCGTTTGATTCCGTTATTAGGAGGCTTACATTGATTGTTGGTTGGATTGATTGTAGGTACACAAATGAAAAGACTTTCTTGTTATTGGTCGCTAATCCGCGCTTCGAACGTAAAGAAGCTCCCGGAAACCGGCGCCGAATTTGTATGCTTCGATTACGAGCCAGCCTTATCTAAATTTATTTTGAAACTTTCATAGTTTTGCAATGTATTCATCATTAAGAAGAGGCTCTAAGGATTATGAAGAGGCTCTTTTATGTCTAGCTTTGGAAGAAGTTAAAGTTAATACGTTGACTATTATTTTTATTGTCACGTTTTATCTTATGAATTTTTCTTATGTTTTTGTAATCTTTGTGGAATAAAATATATAAGATTAGAAAATTTCTAACCAATTCAATAATTTTTCCACTTTTTGCGATAAATAAACGCGAAAGTATGGCAGTAGCGAAGAAAATACGGTTGACAGCGAACTAAAAATCGCGGCGATAAAAACGTATACAAAATCCAGAGAAATTCCGCACTCCCATAAGCCGCCACAAACTTATAGAACTGCGAATTTTTCGCTTGCAAATAAATTGCTGTCGCAGCGAATATTTCGCGTCGGTTTGTGGGAGTCTTTAGTGATTCGAGGCCTGAGCATTCTCAAATCGACCAATTTCTCTTGGCGCCGGCTCTCCGAATCCCCAAATCGGATTACTGCTAACTCCAGTCAGATACGGTGTACTGAATTGTGCTCGCGGCACATATCGCTTGCTTGCTGCAATAACGACATAAATAAATAAAAAATATATAATTACTGATTTGGTCAAACTAACAATTTCCTTTTTACTAGTAGAACGACATTGTTGAACTACCGAAAGTTGACGCGAGAGCATTGTCAGTATTGCTTCAAGATATTATTGCAATAACTAAAAATATTCAAACTCTTTTCAGGAAAATTTTCATATTTTCAAATGACACACATCCCGTAGAAAAGGGTCATAAGTCAAATTTTTCTGTTTTATACATTTTTATCTCTGAATAGTAAAGTAATTGTAATCTCTGCGACGTGTCGCTGATTCTCTTTTGGACGGGACCGCTTGTTTCACCAATCATCATTTCTGTATCCGAGAAGCATACGGATGCAAGTCCAAAAAGGTAAAAGTTCAGGAGAGCCAAAATACTATTTTTACTGTAACTATGGTCTAATAACTTCTTCGGATATCCATGCTGATAGATAACAAAAAAGTAATTATTAAATCAATTAGTTTTGTTTTAAAAACGAGCAAATAAAACGAAACATTTGATAGCCTTTAAGCCTTTAAAAATATTGTTTAAAAAATACGATAACTTGAGTCCTTCTGCTTCAAAATTAAATGGAATATTTTGTTATGACATGTGGTGTATTATGAAAGGATCAATGTTTGAAAATTGTTACTTCCACATAAAGCGTAGTAATGTTAGAGGCAGAAGGATAATAATAAATAATATTGGTTCCACTGGGACTCGAACCCAGATACCTTAGCATTCATGGCCAACTGCTCTACCGATTGAGCCATGGAACCCATTTCCAATTCGATCACTTTTAACTGTATCATACTTCGACTAAGAACTACCAACACTATCTTCATTTTTCTTAACGCACATATTATTGGCTGCTATCTGTTGAATCTTGCAATCATATATAAAGATAGCAGCCAATAATATGTGCGTTAAGAAAAATGAAGATAGTGTTTGTAGTTCTTAGTCGAAGTATGATACAGTTAAAAGCGATCGAATTGGAAATGGGTTCCATAGCTCAATCGGTAGAGCAGTTGACCATGAATGCTAAGGTATCTGGGTTCGAGTCGCAGTGGAACCAATATCTTTTTCTGATTTTTCTGTCTTCAGATTTTGATTGAGTATCGCTAATATTGTCTTCATTTAATTAAATATTATAATTTGAGTTTTTACTCATAAAGTTAAAATTAAAAATAAAATAATAAATAAATTTTAGTCATAATACTCAAAATGCAACTAAATCATAAAGATGCAAGTCCATGTACATCCTTCTGCTTCTAAGATAGTTGTTGCATCAAAGGTAATTGCATCCGTATTCATTTTTGAAAATCCTGTTTTTCTTCATCATAGAACCTGTATCTTTCTGCCACTGATAAACATGATAATTTACTTCAAGTCTGCATCAAAAACTCATTTCTTCAAATTTTGGACTTGCATCCATATGCTTCTCGGGTACAGATTTGTTTTCGCCTCCTTTTTTTTTTTTTTTTTTAACTTTTATTGACTTTTTGACTGTTCTAATTTTTCTAAAACTTTTTGAATTTTTAAACTTTTATCAGGTTGTGCGGTGTGTCATTATTGCAGAAAATAAGCGATATTATATCATGAGGCCGCGTACTCTGTATCGGTACTCTATTCGGACTTTATCTTACTATTTCAGCGGTGCTTTCAGCTGTCAGTACCTGAGAAGCAGGCCATTGCACGTACATTTTTAAAGACGCCCATTTGATGCAGTTCGTTTGATTCGTACAATTTGAAGATTTTCGACGCAGTGAACCAAACATTTTTTTTCGTGTTTTGCATGAAACAAAAACATTTATCTAATTTCAATATTTAATCTTTTGGGTTTTTAGTACGTAAAATAAATATCGAAAATTTCCTGACACTTTTCCTGAAATTTCCTGAATATGTACAAGGTGGCGCAAAAATTGTCACCCGATGTTCTTTGGCTGTAATTTTTTTTATGAATAAAAATTTTGGTTCTGCTTTTGGATTGTGTTATTTGATGTCTCAATTTTTTTCCATTAAATCGAGAAAATGATGTCGGCCAAGTGGCTGCCGCCAGAAATGAGGACCACGAGCCCGATTTATGGCATTTTCCATCACCCTTTCCAGAACTTCTAGCGATAGTTCTCGCATTCTTCATTGATATTCTCTTTGAGGGCTTCAAGAGTCCGAGGCTTGTTGACATGGACTCGTGATTTCAAGAAACCTCACAAAAAGAAGTCTGGGAACGATTAAATCGGGCGATCTTGCCGGCCAGTGCAAATCACCAAAACCGTTTTTTCCGCGTTCTTAAGGCGATCCACTGGTACAGGAAAAAATCGAAATCGGAATTCACGCCCTTTTATGGGAGGAGTTTAAAAATACTTGAGAAAAAGCTTTTGGAAAGGTTGGAAAGGATATTTGAGAATTTTTTTTACATGTTGATTTCGTAAAGGCCTGTAAAAAACATTAATTCCTTTTTTATGCATTGTTTATTGTAATAAAACGGAATTTTTAAATTGATTTCACGAAAACAAGCAGCGCGGACCCTAACACGTTGTTTCTCCGCTCCGTCCGGAGGAGTAATGACGGAAGAATGGGGCGGCTGCCAGTCGTTCTTCGGTGGACGGTATAAGGTTCACTTTGATATAACAAATTCGTCGACTGCCGTATTGTCGCCGTGATATCAAAAATACCAACGCGAAAATGCATATTATATTTTATTTTGTGAGGCTCGGGCGTAAATTTTTTTGCTATAATTATATAAGAAACTGAATTTGCCACATTATGCAATAAAACCATATCCGAAAAAGTGTTTATAAGTAGGAGAGTTTGCACTTAATTTTTTTTTTTATAGACCTTATACACTATTTTTTTCTAAGCTTATTAAAAGACTTATTTAAAAAATGACCGATATTTTTAAGGGCCAATGTATGTTCTACACGCAGTATTTAATTGAAGCATCTATAATACTTCTAAGCGGTCAAGTTTTCAAAACAAAAACATACGGTTTTGTATGATTTTGCATTATTTAGTATGGCTTCATCTTAAGGAGTATAGCAATTCATATATTGTTGACGTGTATTTTGTATCTGTTGACTTCACAAATGCCAAAGTAGAACTGACATTTGCCGCCATTAGCAAAAATTATGGTTTCTTCGATAGGGTGATGACTTTTGAGCCACCATTGTTCCTCACCAAGAAATGTCTGTAATCTAGTCTAGAGAATATAAATACATCCATGACTACATTATTTAAAGCTTCGTCACATTAAGATTTAAGATTCGCTCACAACTAGCCACCAGGAAATGTCACCCGGAGATGCACTAATTTGTTTCTCGGCAGTTTCAATAACCAGTAGCGTTCCTAATTCCGACTCGCAACTAATCTAACCAACTATTTTCCAACTCCAGCCAGGATTGTTGTTCCGAGCCGGATCGGATTCTGGAATAGGATTGGAAAACAATGAAGCTTCCTGCACCAACCGTTTAATATTCTACCTGTAGTCAAGTTGTGCCAGATTTAATGTATTTTATGGGCCATAAAATCGATTTCCGCTGACACCTTTTTATAGGCTTTATGCACGTTTATCGTTCACATTATGTAATGCTTTAGTGGGCTCGTGCCCATTCACAAAAAATCACGATCATGTCAAGTCTCCTCTAAACGATATTATAATGTAAAGCTGGACACACACAGTAGAGCTACCGAGCCAAATGGCACCGGCTGAATCAAAACTCATCGGTGTGGGAAATTCAGGACTCCAGATACTAATATCTACAGCCTGTATGTCGGACGAATATCTACAGCTCATATGTTGACAAATATCTATGAACTTCAGAGTGAAGACTAATATCTACAGAGCTAAGGTCGGATAAATATCTATGACGGAAACAGTGGTGACGAATATCTATGGAGCGTAGGTGGGACTAATATCAAGAGAGGGCTGCTAGTGCTGTAGATGTTCGTCGACATCACCTGTTCCATAGATATTAGTCAACAGTTTGAGCTGTAGATATTCGTCCTCACTTTGGTTCCCATATATATTGTTCCAACGTACCACGTATAGATATTAGTCAGAACATGGATTCTCATAGATATTAGTCCGATTTGTTCAGTTTTTGGAATTCCTGTAGATATTAGTAGACGCCTCCAAGAGCTTAGACGGCTCGGCGTGGTTCCACAGCCTTGACATTCGGCGAGTACAAAATCCATCGAGTTGAGCCAAAGAGCCGAGCCGCGGTTCAACTCGGCTATACGCGCAAATTCCCGCGCTGATGGCTCGCTTGCTCTGCCGCGTGTATACGATCACCGAGCCAAATCCGTTCAGAATGAATTCAGACCTCGGTTCAGACCTAAAAGTATGGATATCATTTTATTATACTTCCATGGTTCGGACAGTATAGCTCGCCGGCTCTGATAGGTGTATTTTTTTAACGTTAACTCCTCACAGGAGGCCCTCAGGAAAATAATTTCTCTTCAGGGCCTATGTCATCTTTGAAGATGCTGTGTGGAGGTTCTTTCTGAGGAGAAGAAGGAGTGAAGATGGGTCTTGAAGAGACCCATGTTGTAGGAGAGAGTAAACACAGAGGCCGGCAAATCGTTCCACAGCCGAGCTGTTGAACTCAAGAACGAGTCGTAGAAACGACCCGTATGCGATCACCGGGCCAAAATCCATTCAATATGAATTCAGACCTTGATTCGGATAGTATGGTCTCTTCAAGCGGATGTAACTTTGTTCTGGGTTTTACAGAAAAAAATATACACCAATTTTATTTACCTACCTATATTATTTTTTTCCGTGTTATATGAAATGAACTTTTTTTTTAATTGTAAAAAAAACCTATTTAGTAACCAATATTATTTTTTCATGCTTCATTTTTATTTATGACGCCCCTTTTAGGGACTTTTACAAATTATGAATGGTAAGAATTATACAGTATTTATATATTTGTTTAGTGATAAATTGAAGATGTCCACTGACTTGGTATGATTATTTCCCTCCATTAGTATTCTGGGCAAAGAGGAATACATATTGTAGCTATTCCCAGAATTTCAGTACTGAAATAAATCCCGACTCTTAAGCAAAACCTTTTACCAAAAAATTTTATGTTCCGTCTAGCATTTTAGTTCACAAGTTCGAGTTGTTCAGATCGAACTGGCCTGGCTCGGCGTGGCTCGGCTCGGTCGTGTGTGTTACCCTAATTTGGATCGTGTCCAAATATACTCTAGCTGTGTGTCAAGCTTAACAGGCTTTGAGGCTTTGCCTTAAGAGGTCTTAAATCTTCACTCGACATCGCTTTAGTTGTTGAGTGATAAGTCGGCACCGACTACCCGGTACCCACTCTGGGGTCGTATTTCTGCCGGAGCGTTAATTTTCACACCAGCGGGACCCGATATCCAATACGTTTTTAGAGTAATGTAAATCATTCATAAAGATAAAAGGCCATAATTTATTATAGATATAACACATAGATACCTCTAGTAATTCAAGCATTCTTATTCCTCATCCAATATCATTCTAAATAATGAATCTCTTGACAATTTGGGAGGCGGGTATGGGTACCGTCACCATTTATTGGCTAAACAACAAACACCTCTGCCATAGGTCACCCCAAGTGGTGACATAGCAGGGGTGTCCGGGTTCATGGGGTGAGGTTTTTCCGGGTCTTGTCGGTGGATGCATCTGCCCTTTTGACCTCTCCAACGGAACTCTCTCGGAAGATCACCTTTTTCTTTCCCAGAACTTTATTTCCTCAAAAGACCCTCCAAACAGCATCCCCAAAGATGGCAAGATGAATTATTTCCTCAGGGCCTCTTATGTGGAGCTAATGTAAAAAAATATCTACTTATATTTATTTCCTTACGTTATCTACTAAACAGATATCAAAGTAGTATTTTACTGTGATTATAATTAGTTTTTCACGATATAATCGATTTATATGAAAAAATAGTTTATTTAATCCGTGTAGGCACTTTACTTTATCTAATCTTCCGAAAGCACGTGATTCTAATAATAATTGCCATTCAACTATTCGTTGAATAATTGATTCGATATTATCTGTCTGTATTTTTGTTTCTCTACATAGGTACCTATTATAAATTAAAGTCCTCCGCCGCGTCTGTCGGTTCGCGATAAACTCAAAATCTAGTGAACGGATTTTCATGCGGTTTTCACCAATATATAGAGTGATTCATGAGGAAGGTTTATGTACATAATCTGATCGTGATCTTCAAAACAGGAAGGTCACTGTCAACATTTGATTTCGAAAACTCTGGGAGTGTATTTATATTACTATTTATTGGGGTTATTCCGATTCTTGTAGGTAAGTTGGCAGTCCCGGACTGGGCTTGTCTGGATAGCGGGAGCGGGGACTGGCTATTATGGGAAACAAAGGGGGGAATGGGAATTGGGACAGGGTCTTGCAGGAAATCCACTCCGATCCCTTATCAACCCTAGATATTATTATAATGGTTTTTTTCCGGGCTTGTGCTCTTGCAAGAATAGGGTACCGTGTGTCGATACCGTGACAGGAATTATATATAATCTATAATATTATTACCTAGTTTAAACCTTCATTGTGTTGACGTTTTAGGAAAATATTAGTTCGTTAGGTATAGCTAATTTATTACTTTCATCGTTCTCTAAGAATACAGTAATGAGCATGGGTAATCGATTTATTATGTACTAGCAGACCCGGCCACACGTTGCTGTGGCTAACGAAACACAACGCCATTACCCAACCTTTATAAAATCCACACTACCCGCTTGCCAGCTGCCCGCTACTTGAATTGAATATTTGAATTTCTCGGCTTTTCTCGACTATAATAAGCATGCATTATATAAACCTACCTCTTGAATCACTCTATTTATTGGTGAAAACCGCATGTAAATCCGTTGCGTAGTTTAAAAGATCTAAGCGCACAAATATTTTGAGCGACTTCATTTTATACTAATACTATGTAATTATGAATTTCTCGGTTTTCTCTCCTATAATAAACATGTATTATACATATAAACCTTCCTCTTGAATCACTCTATCTATTGGTGAAAAACGCATGAATATCCGTTGCGTAGTTTAAAAGTTTTAAGCGCACAAAATTTTTTAGCGACTTTATTTTATACTATGTTTGTTGGTCGATGGCTTGGGTAAAATAATATTATAGTATATTTGTAGCACGTTTCAGAGTGGAAAATATTATCAGTATCGCCCTGATGAAAGACACCATTCATAATTGAAAAGATTCTTGAAATGGCTTTAGCCGTCTTTAGTGAATAGGCCTAAATAGTCAGGTACTTGTCCACCTTCATCTTCTACATTTCCTTCCCCTCCACTCTATCTTTAGCCTCACAACACACCATGATTGGTGGTGCCATGGTCTCACTGGCACCAGATAGTTGGGAGCAGTTGGCACTCTTGCACAGTATTGCTATTTACGTCCAAATTGGAAAATTTTAGAGCAGGGGTGGGGAAACTGCGGACCCCGAGCACATTCGCGGCCTGCTGAAAACACAACAAAAAATACACTCAGGTCGCGAGAACAGTTTTCTTTCACCGTATGACAGATACATTTCAAGTTAGATAAATATATCTTAATAGGTATATAAAACAAAGTGGGTAGGTTACACCATTTATAACTCAATAACGGCTTGACCGAATTTTATGATCTTTGATTTGTTGGATTTGTCTCCGCCCCGGAAAGCAGAATGGCTATTAAAACGTCGGAAAAATTCGCGAAAAAAAAATTATGAAGAAAATTCTTTACTCTAAAAAAATAGACAAGACGATGCAAGGTCAAGGAAATGTAAGAATATGCAAGAGGAGGCAAGAAGATGCAATGAGAGAAGAGAGCCTAAAATAGACTAGAAGAGACGAGTAGCGGCGATAAGAAGTAAGAAAATATAAGATGAGTCTAGAAGAAGAGGCAAGTCGAGCCAAGAAGGGGCAAAAAGATGCTTGAAGAGTCAAAAAGAGACTGGAAGAGACAAGAAGAGGTGAGAAGCAATAATTTACAAGAAAAGACAAGACACAAGAAGAACCAAGGCAAGCCAAGAACAGGGAGTAAGATTTTAGAGAAACAAGAAGAGACAGGAAGAACCAAAAGAGGCAAGGAAATATAAGAAGAGACAAGAAGAAGGAAGACATAAAGAAGAAAAAACGCTTAATCAACTCCTCTATACCTGCTCAACCTAAATTCCAATAATGGCTAAACTCCACACAAACAAACCTCCTTCCCATCATCAGAGCACGTGTTCCAAGTCCCTAGCAATTATTGCCCCCTGGTGTACCGGTCTCACGGGGACAGGAGTTTTTAAAAAATAAAATGCGGGTATCTCAAAATCACTTTCCATGGACATACAACGATAACGGTCATGCAGTGGACCCCATCGTTTGTTTCATGATGTGTCAGTATGTTTTTATAAAGCGATTTATAATTCATTAGGTATTATTTATAAATGCCCAGTGTGTGAGCAGATAAATTGGACACGATTTAGGTACTTAGTACCATTTAATTAATGTATGTAATTATTTAATTAGCTAGAAAGTGGTATGCGCTATCCTCAACATCAACTGTAATAGCTATAATTGTGTCGGTTCAAAATTGCTTCCATGAACAATAGACCCTCCACACGACTGTAAACACGCAGGTAATGCAGGTAGACCTAGTCTACAGAGCGCTGTTTTTCAAAGTTCAAAAATTGAAAAGTTATCTTACAAAAAATATTTAAGCATGAATTTTTTTCAGTTTTCAATGAAGATTTTTTTAATAGTAATATGTAAGAAAATCTTCTTTTGATATTTTATGAAACTTGACGTTCAAATTAGTAAAATTTCTGTCTACATCGGATTTCGAGGCATAGCTGGAGACAGCTATGTAGTATTAAATTAAAGATTTTCGCATTAACCCCCCAAATATTCAAATTCAAGTTGAGAAACATTGCTATAGATTTTATGGTTTTCATGACTTTAAAACCACTTCTTGTTACCAAACACGTTTTACAGTGGTTTTTCCGGATTTAACTGTTGCATACAATTGTTTAACATTGAAACTAAATTTATTATTTACTTTTTTCATTATTTCAAACCGAATGAACATTTGGTTTCCTTTCAAACCTGTTTTCATATCTCTTATTATAATAATTAGGTAATTGTAATCTTTTGTTTTTCTTGTGATACAAAAAAAAATACCATTACGAATATTTGTAATGATCATTTTCTCGAAATCCTCCGGATGTGCTCATTCCACACGTTTTCCCTTTGTATAAATCTTCTCTTTGAAATAAAACTTGTTGAGAAAATTCTTCTCCATTCACAATTTGCACGCTTTTCACGGGTGATTTTCGTTTCTTAAGCATTGAATAATTTTGAGTTGATACCAACCCTCCATTTAAATTTAAGTATTCTGGACTATCTTTTTGTACAGATTCTGAACGCAGTATTTTAATTTTGATATTTCTTGCGTTTTTACATTACTACCTACCTATTGAACGGCGATCGGCCAACTCTGAATGAAACCAACTCAGAACCACCTCAGAAAGGTTATTAGGAGTGATGATAAAAAATGGTTAAATAGGTTAAGTTATGTTAGGGTTGCCGGCTATTTTATAATTATTTTTTCATAGCTTTTAATGACCTTTCTGAGGTGGTTCTGAGTTGGTTTCATTCTAAGTTGTCATGGAACCCTACTGAACATACTCGTACGTACAATAGATGTTTTATAAAGACATCATTCTATTTATATTGATCGTGTGACATTTAACTATACTTGAACAAATAATAATAAACAGCATTGCATACAAGTTCGCTGGAAACTACTTTTTGAAGTAGATATTAAATTAGACCATGTTTGTCCCAACGGACATAGGTCTGAAACGCTGTAACTCCCTTACTATTATAGTGAGAAATATGTTTTAATCGGTTTTAGAAAAGGAAAACACCACGCTTTATATTCCAATCTAAAAAATAGCAAACAAAAAGGTAAAATGTACACTTTTACTTATACAAGGTTTTGAATCGCAAATTGAAAAAAAAATTGAAACTTCTGGAATTTTTTATAAATTATTTTTACACAGAGCGACAAAAAGTGAGATACAATATGTGTTTTTTATACATTTGTCTAATAAAATATGTATGTGTTTTTATTATTTTTTTATTATTAGTAACCTTAGTTAGAAAAAACGTAAAATGAGCCATTTAAAAAAAAATATATATATTTGTATGCATAATTTTTATAATTAAAAAAATATATGTTTATTTCGAATTATATAATTTGAAAGCGTATTTCATCACCTTTCTAAAACAGTTTTTAGTTGTTGAATGTGCTAATAAATATTCCAAATATTTGCATTTTGTTGTTAAGCGAAAATATTTTAACAATCTGAAAAAATGCAAAATTTTTGAAGGGTTAAAACACTTTTTTTATTATCTCCACACAGTAGGCCCGGAGGAAAATAATTTCTCTCATCGCCTATGTCTTCTGAGGTGATGCTGTGTAGAGGGTTTTTTTGTGGAATGGGAGGAGAGGAAATTCTGTGAAATATAAAGGTACGAGGGCAGTGTAGGAATCTAGGGATTGGTGTGTCCTGGAGTGACAGATGTATGAATCCATCCCTCCAACTGCGGTGCAAAGCGATGGGTCGAGAGTCCTGCTGGCGAGGTTAAAATCCCTCCCTCAACCAGTCTCTCGATCCGACCCACCGTGCAGTAGATGGACAGATGCATCCGCCGCCATGATCCGGACAAACCTCACCCCATGAACCAGAGCACCCTTGCAAGGTCACCAAACTTAGCGAATCACTATGGCAGAGGTGTTTTATTATGACCAAGTTCTTACATGTTCGCATTCTCAATAATCAATGATTAAATTATTTCGAATTATTTGTACCGACAAAAGTGAAATGATTGCTAATTTGATATCGTGTTGGTCGTTATCGCCTCCATGCATTCATTCAGAGTCCGTGATTCTATTATTTAACCAACAACGGAACTGTTTATGCCGACGGAAAGTCTTGTCAAAACTTTCTAAACTACTTTGAAAACTTAAGGATGTCACTATGTAGGTATGACGTATGACACAATTACACCGTGACTGTCATTCCGAGTGGTGTGTAATGTTATACCTTTCTTATAGTATTGGTACACTATAGTCCAGTTTTTAGATGCTGAAAAGGGGCGTTTAACAAAATGCTGGTTTAGTTCTGATGTTTACCTCACTTATGTGTTTTGGGTGTTGATAACGAATCCAGATTTGTCATTCCGAGTGGTGTGTAATGTTATACCTCTCTTATAGTATTGGTACACTATAGTCCAGTTTTTAGGTGCTGAAAAGGGGCGTTTAACAAAATGCTGGTTTAGTTCTGATGTTTACATCACTTATGTGTTTTGGGTGTTGATAACGAATCCAGATTTGATAACAACAAAAAAGTTGAAATTTAAGTTTTAGCCAGAACACACGAAAAAAAATTATCAATCTCTGAAAAAATATATTCCTCACAAAAATAATTTGCATAAAATTTCATATAATTTTGGTGCTTACAATAATTTAATCGGAATATGACATGTGTGCATTCCTGAGATACCTATATAAAAAACAGTGCAATTCACACGCGTAGAAGTGAAAATTTCAGAATACTTAAGTAGACAAGAGTGGAGAGGCTACGAAGCACCGCACAGAGAGGATACCGATTATATTATCTCGTTCTCTCGCAGGCTAAATCCTATAGATGTATGTGTTTGTCTCTTTTAGTGTCGCTATTTTTCGTTTCATCGAGTTTCAAATCCCAACAGTGCTAAAAAAGTTTTCACTTCAATATTTATTATTGAGAATGAGATATTAGTATAATTATTAGTAGACTATTGGTCTCCTCTTTTTGCGGTGCTTATGCCTCCCCACTCTTGTCTACCTTAGTTTTCTGAAGGTTTTGCTTCTACCGCGTGTGAATTGCACACTCTTTTTTAGTAATATATGTAACTTAGTCAATGTAACATATATATGTCCAGTCAATGAAGCAAATTTACTCACTCTTAATGTGCTCTTAATGATTTTTTACTTACACCCTTTAATAGTTTAGGAGATATTTAACATAATACATATGCTTTGGTCTTTTTAAATCGATTTTTTAAAAGTTGTATCTCGGGAATCACCACACCTTAATATACTTTCAAAAGGGTGTGCAAAAATGTAAACATGTGCCTGTTTTTTTTTGCTGTCTTTGCGGGGTAACATCGGGCGCGGGTATATATTTTGATATAACAATATATCAAAAATTCAAAACAATCCGACCAAGGATTTGCCATTTTTGTGCTGTATTGACTGTACTAAACAGGTAGATATCTAATCCAAACCTTGTATAGCTGTTGGCTTATGTCAAAATGTAGATTAGTACCTGTTTTATATTTGTGCATTATTATTATTATTCATATTAGAATACTCATATTTGAATTTTTGCTATCAAAGAAATCTCCATAGTAACCTAAAAAAATAACAAAATGACAGCCCATGTCAAACATTTACTTGGCAACACGCTTTGCCAATAAACGGATAATAAATAATTTCATAACGCCACAGCTTATTCATAACGCCAGAGCTTACCAATATATATAGCCTTTATTACTCGCAAATAATGTAGCTTTCGATTAGTGAAAGAATTTTTAAATTCCATTCGGTATTTATTGCGTGAAAGAGTAACAAACATCCATGCATACAAACATTCGTAAGATTCGCATTTATAATATTAGTAAGATTTTAAGCAAATTATTTCATTGAAAGATATTTTTTTCCAATGTTAATGTAAGTGACAGGTGTCTTCCTTTAAATTATAGGTGTATTTGTTTGTATATCTTCTATTTGTGGGTATGGCCTATCGATGTTCATCAGATAAATTGACACGGACGCCAACTTGAAATTATAGTAATTAATATTAGTGTTTGGAATCCGTAACATGAGTCGGAAAATGTTGATCTACGTGTTCGAACTACGTCACGCTAAGGTATAAATATACATTTACCTGGGCTAACCACACCAGCGTGAGACGCTATCGGCTTTATGAGGGTATTTGTATGTAATAGAAAACGGAACAGCGCGCATATTTCTGTCATAAACTAAATTTATAAGCTTTAATTTTGCGTTGTTTTCTACTTGGATATACGGTTCATCAGAAATCGTTTGTTTTTGTTATTTTTCTGAAAAAGAACTTTTGTGAAAGTATTATATGAAATAGTTATGTACGTTCCGCTTAGTGGGTGATATTGCATGTTTTTCCCTTTAATGAAAAAGCCTACATTTAGTTGCCTGTCAAACGATACGAGGGCAACCTTAGTGCTGTTTACATGGTTGTTTGTCTACGTGTTTAATCTATTCTATACATTGTACAGAAGGGTGTTTTTGTGTCGATTGTTAATTTTGAAGGGCATTACCAATGACGACCACCGTGGTTTATCGGTTAATTATTACAATCAGCACGTCACGGGTTCCAATTCCGGCGTACGCGTCTAAATTTTTTTCACATTTAAGTAATTCTTATAAAATGATATATTCTAAAATAGCGGTATACCCCAGAGTAGAAGATACTGTGAAGATCTTTTTACCAATTAATGTCAATTTTTTTCTGTATTATTTTCACGTTAATCTTCTGACGGCCTCCGTGGTCGAGGGGAAAAGCTCTTGACTAGTAATTCGAAGGTCTGTGATTCAAATACCAGCGTGCGCAAATAAATTTTATTTGTTATTTCACTGTTCATTCATTTAAAATAATATACATATGGTAAATTTGTGGCACGTTTTAGAGTGGAAGATTTTTTCAATATCGCCCTGGTATAAGATCACCATTCGAAATTGAAACGATGCGCGATGCTTGAAATGACTTTAAGTGTTAGATTCATAGGTTCTCAACGTAAGCGTTTCAGACCTTCAGGGGGCGTTAGAATATCAAGAGAAAATTGGGGGGCGTTTCATGGGGGACTTTCAGGGGGCGGTAGGAGACCCACAGAAACTCATCCCACTCCATCCTATCTTGCCCCATCATCCACAAAAATATTTTCCCTATCCCATTACGCCCCTTCCGTTGTGGCAAATGTAATAATTAATAAATGTAAAAATTAAATATTGTGGTATTCCATTACGCCTCCCCCCCCCCCGTTGTGTCAATTGCTGTTTTGGATTCACGATTTAGGGGGCGCTAGAAATTAAAAATATTCTCAAAGTGGGCGGTGGTCAAAAAAAGGCTGAGAATCTATGTGTTAGATGATCAGATGTGGGTACTTCCCCACCTTCCTCTTTCCCATTTTCTCTTCCCCCCTACCACCTACCTACATCCTCACAACATACCCCAATTGGTGATGCTTTAGTCCTATTTGCTCGGGTCTGGCATTGATCAAATAAATAATAAAATTTACGTTCAAACAACGTTTGCTTTTATGTGTACTCTAGCCATTTAGTACTTCATATAAACACCATTCTACTGTAACCTGTATAATATATTCTATGCTGTATAAGTATGTATAGTGTAGTGCGGACGGCCGTAGTTATAAAGCCTTTCCGGGCCCTAGCCCAAATGAATTTACCCCATTCCTTGATTAGGAATTCCAACCTCGGTTCTACGAGCTTTCACGATTTTCACGTGATCCGATAGCATGCTGAGGTCGAGATCTATGCAAAACGGACATTTAGATATTTGGGAGCCGATACGCGGAGAAGGGGATTAAAGGGTACAACCGTCAACCCACGTGAGCGGTCACCTTGCCTGCACGTATTAGGACTGTATGAATGTGAATAAATTGAAACCACAGAGCCCAGCGTTGAAAACACAGCACAAGAAAAGCACAGCGGTGCCAAAATGCTACAAATGATGACACAGGACTTGGAAAAAAATATTTCACGTTTTTGCGTGGGCGAAAAATGTTGCTTGTCCAATGATGAAGGTCTTACCTAGCAATGAATTGAGCTCAAGCCACCTGGGTGGGAAACTTTTTTTTAAAATTAAACTTCTTTACGCACGCTCGACTTGGGGTGTAAGCTGGTGAATGCGTTACGAAAAGTGTGATGCGAACGGTGATCGATGCAAACCGTGATCGGGCGAAGCGAACGGTCGGGCCTTTACGCACGCTTGACTTGGGGAGTAAGCTGGATAAGGATAAAGACAATTATAAAGATGAGGATAAGGATGAGGATGAGGATGAGGATGAGGATGAGGATGAGGATGAGGATGAGGATGAGGATGAGGATGAGGATGAGGATGAGGATGAGGATGAGGATGAGGATGAGGATGAGCATGAGCATGAGCATGAGCATGAGCAGGAGGATGAGGATGAGGATGAGGATGAGGATGAGGATGAGGATGAGGATGAGGATGAGGATGAGGATGAGGATGAGGATGAGGATGAGGATGAGGATGAGGAGGATGAGGATGAGGATGAGGATGAGGATGAGGATGAGGATGAGGGTGAGGGTGAGGGTGAGGATGAGGATGAGGATGAGGATGAGGATGAGGATTAGGATAAGGAGGATTAGGATAAGGAGGGTAAGGATAAGAGGGATATATAAGTTAGTGAAGTTTTACTTCAGTCGTGTGGTCTAAAGCAAACTGTTTTTTTTTTACATTAACTCCAAACGATGTCATCTTTGAAGATGCTGTGTGGAGGGTCTTTTTGAGAAGAATAACGAGTGAACGGTTCCATTCCAAATGAGAATAAAGTTAACTCAACACCACTTTGAAAAGTCATTAAAAGCTATGAAAAAAATAATTTTCAAATAGCCCATAACCCTAACCTAACATTACCTATTTAACCAATTTTTTTAAATATTTTAACTTCTAATGACTTTTCAGAGGTGGTTCTGAGTTGATTTCATTCTGACTTGTCCGGTCACCGGGTAATGAACATCGATGCATTTCATTATTATGTACATGTATAATCATTGCAAATTTGCATGCATATAGCAAGATGCGTGACAATGACACGGTTAATTTTTTTTAAAGTGTATTTTGGCCTCAAATTTCAAAATTAGTTTTGGTTTGAAAAAACGTTTTTTTTTTCACAAAAATCACATACAATTATAAAAATGGATCCTAGGATAAGTTTGCTGACTGTCTTTTTCCTGATGCGCGGCGACCGTTTTCCTAGACGTTATTTACTAAACGCAAAGCAACCGTCCCTTTAACTAAGTCTAATAAACTATGACAATAAACATTCACACGGGACGCAGCGAAAATGTCAATACATACTTTCAATGTTTTTCTATCCCGTAGCATTAATGCTTAACCTAAAATGAACACATTCGCTTTTCAAATTCCTCACAACGTCCGACTGAATTATTTTCTTAGTCTGAGGTTATGAAATAATTTAATGTGACTTTTATATAATGTAGGTATTCATTGAAACAAGAAAAGGTAGTGAATAGTGAACTGTCAAATTATCAGGTTGAATTTTTTTTATTTCTAAAAATGATTATAGCACTCGCTTCATATGAAGTTATGAAACACTAATTATTTATTTGTTTTTAACCTCCTGATTCCCACCGTATCTTATTTGTGTTTATTTTGTAGAACACCTTTATCAATTATTATCAATTAGGATGAGTTGAATTCTGCTACGAATGTTGTGACTTTTTTCCGAAGTGAAATGCCTCGGAAATGTTACATTAGTAATAACAGTTTTCTTTTTTATTATTCGCTTTTCAAATAAGAAAAAAAAAATCACACTAAAATTCCCCACAACGTCCTACTGAATTATTTTTTCAGTCTGATGTTATGAAATTTAATGTGACTTTTATATAATGTAGGCATTAAAACAAGGAAGGGTGGAATAGGTAGTGAACTGTCGAATTATCAGGTAGATTTTTTTTTATTTCTGAAAATGATTACAGCACTCGCTTCATATGAAGTTATGAAACACTAATTATTGATTAGTTTTTAACCGCCTGATTCCCACCGTATCTTATTTGTGTTTATTTTGTAGAACACCATTATCAATTAAGATGTGTTGAATTCTGCTACGAATGTTGTGACTTTTTTCCAAAGTGAAATGCCTCGGAAATGTTACATTGTTATCTAATAACAGTTTTCTTTTTTTATTGTAATAAAAATAGGACTTAATTTTGCACACATTCTCGTATTACATTGGCATTCTTGGTCATGTAAAGGTACTTTATCAGAAAAGTGGAGCTCTTGTGCCTCGAGAAAGCTTAGGTAGGTAGGTGTGGGTAGGTATGTGTACAACTGTAACCGGTAGATGACAAATTCATTTTTTCTTTTTTTTTTTTTATTCACAAAAAGATTCTTAAATTACAATAAATTTTATACAATAATTAATTACGTAATATGTTTTATATTTGATTTACCCCCATTATAAGCAGGGCTTGTGTGTATGGGGGTGAAAATGTCTATTGTCCTAGTTCTTTCATCGTCGTATTAGCGCGAACCTTCTTACTCTTCAGCGTTACGGAGACGATCAATATAAGTAATTTGTTAATTTACGTCAATAATGCGGTTGTCAATTGCTTACTGATCGTTTACAGGGTCAATTGAAGCGATTGATATTTGCGACTTCTCATTATCGAGTGCGTAGAAAAGCACCATTGACGCAGTGGAATGATCTTTTCGTGCGATTGTTAATAATAAATAATATTTGGATGATTTGTATAGCGCCGTTTTTGTGAAAAATCACCTCAATTGGTTCAAATGCTCTACCCTCAAGCCCTTTGGAATTCAGTTTCATTATGGAACGAGATTTTGTTTTCCTTGTAATTGCATTATATTGGTTGCGATTGTCCAGTGTTATGGATAGTAAAATAAAAAAGTTTATCACTGTGTTCGCACACTGTGTCTGCAGACGTCCATAAAGCAATTGGGGTGAACATATTGACTGGTCGGTGGAACTACATCAATCGCACTTCAATTGCAAATATCAATCGTTGAAACACATTGACAATATTTGACATTGATTGTCTCCGGGGCGCTTAGTGCGAAGGCGCGCCGATTTTGCTGGTCAGTTTTTGACGGCTGGTGCTAATTTGTATGGCAATATATACAAGGCGGCACTGGCAACGGCCCCGGTCCGGAAACCATTTCCATACTACACCACCGGCTGTCGAAAACCGACGTTAATGCGGTTTGCCATAGGCACAAGGAATAATGCTCTTTATCGTTAATCGATTATCGTTAAACCTTTACAAAGTATTAATACTTTTATTTTATTGCTGTGTTTATACAATTAAACATTACAATAGCAGTAAAGTAAAGTAAGCGGCCTCCATATTTCGAATGGTTTCGGCCTAACCTAATTATTGAGTAGAGAACTTTTGACGTGAAATTAAAATATTTTATTTGCATGTATATTGGTTAGTATCAAAGAAAGTCTACGGAATATATTAATAAATTGGGGTGATTACGCACGCTGGAATTTTCCGTACATTTTCCTTTGGGCGGCCAGGGGGATTTCCATGGGGACGAGTACCGACCGTTTTCATATTAAATTTTAATAACACAATTTAGATGCCATTAAAAAAACTAATTATAAAGTGAACTGAGAGCCGGTCCCTGATGAATGATGAGTGATGGAGTGACGATGATCCCGCGAGGTTTGTTGATTTCGTCGCCATTATATGTTTTTTTAGTCTGTGAGTGTGTGAAATTAAGGTTTATTTTCGTTTTAATTACAGCTTCAGTTATCTGCTAAAAGAGAAGAAACGTTATTACTTTGTGATTTTGGAGCAAGTGTGGGTGTGAATTCGATAACCCAATTCCGATCGATGTTCAAAAACATTTTTATTTTTAATGCCTTTTTAATGAAAACTATCACACTAACTTGTTTTTGGCAATTTATCACTTAACATAACTTAGATCGTCGCTATGTACATACATGCTATGATTTTATTTGTAAATTATAAGTGCTAAGAATCCCAAAGCGATTCCAAAATAAAAACTGGGAAATACGTTCCTATTGATCTTGCTAAACTTGTCTGTATTCATAATTATTATAATTCATGCATCCCAATTGTTCGCACTGTATTTTCATGAAAACTGAAACATTTTGTTAGAATTCAAGGTATGTTTACATTAACTCTTTATGAATAGTATAACTTTGTACACATAACTAATAAAACCTAACCTAAATAATAAATTCTATTGAAAAGTGCTAAGCAACAGTGGATTTTCCAAAGGTCTTCTGTCACGTGAATTACGTATAATTCCAACTAACGGAAAATTCTTGTCGCTAACGGTTTGGTATATATTTTTTTAATTTGACATAATATTATCAATGGACGGCTGTTGTGTTTATTGACGTTGACGTATATTAATAAATTGTAATTTTGTACGTTGGAAAGAATTGATCGTGTAGGCACTCACCTTAGAACAAGTAGGTTTATCTATAAGCGCTGCTCTGAAGTAATGGGCCCTAAGGCACCTTTCCCTAGAGCTCATTATCTCGGGACAGTGCTGGGTCAGATGAAGCCTTCTTGTTATAAGGTAACCATCAATTAGTGTGGTTTCCTTCTACAATATATACCAAGGGTTGTTTCTTGC
The DNA here is from genome assembly GCA_917563855.2 of Limnephilus lunatus. Lineage (NCBI taxonomy): Eukaryota > Metazoa > Arthropoda > Insecta > Trichoptera > Limnephilidae > Limnephilus > Limnephilus lunatus. The sequence goes on along the minus strand of OU830597.1, from coordinate 61,041,983 downwards.
ATATAAAAAAAATTAAAATTTACATTCACAACTTGTGTACCTACCTATATTGATCTCCTCGTGTGCACTGTTAATATTCTGCTGTGGGTGTGTGCGCAACAATTATTTTGTGATTACTGATTAATATTTTATTGAATTATGTAGATTTTAGATAATTATGTAGATTAACGTTTATAATTCACTTATTTAAGTGATAATATAAACAAAATAATAACAATAATATTTATAAAACATTATTCTTAACGAGTTTAACTCTTTTAGTTTAACTCATCTCGGAAAGAGACAACATTACACAATTAAAACAGAATTATTTTTACATAAGAATACGAATTTAAAAATAAGTTCAATGAAAAGTGTACATAGGTTTTAAAACAGACTAGGCAGATTTAACTTAGTTTATTTGACTATATTTCATAAATACATTAAGAACTATATGCAGAAGTTAGAGAGTTTTAAAGAAAGATTGTGTCACTGGTTAATAAAGTTGCTGTAAAATATCTTAAAGTTGCTGGAAAAAAAAAGGATTTACAAATGCCTACACTCTAAAGGTGAATGCTTTAAAGATGACCAAATTTTGATGCAAAAAAAATAAAAAATAAAAAAGTTTAAATAAAGTCCCGTTACTTTTGGGTTCACCTCGTATATATATATTTTTAATCTGATTCATGATGGTAATTAATTACATAGATTTAAGTTATCCCTGTTGACAACGGGAAGAAAAAAGTAATAATAATTAAATTGGTTCTAGGCAACCCTAATAAGTGCTGACCTCTGAGACGAGGGGCCGCAGAGGTCAGTCGTTGATTTGCCCCCTCTAATTGGTACAAAACTGAGCTCATTCACTTGTCTTGGTGTCAAATCTCGACTCCTCAATCATCTCAGCACTCCGAGAAGCGAGTGGGAGTTGTGGGAGCTGATGGAAGTGTAGATTGTAGTAGATCTGTGACACTTAATCTGATTCCTTGAATCATTTCACACAATCTTTTCATAGTCGTGAATCATGCGCCAAGCGAAATGCAAGCTATTGCTCAATTCTTTTCCGGTGCAATAAACTCAATCTACAATCAACACTCACGAATTAAATTAAAACGGTATCGAGGTATTTAATCAATTTATATTTTTTTCCGGTGCGATGATTTATGAAATGTTTATTAGATAATTAACCGATTTGTAAATAATTAAGGCGTGGTGTACCCGCTCAATAAGAAGGTGGAGAAATATGTAAATACGAATGTTAGAGAGAGCGCGCTAATATTTAAAACGATAACATTTTGAATTTTAGAATTTTCAACGTCAAGTGTGCGAAATTTCGTGAAGACGCCATATACCCGCTCAAAAAGAAAAAGATGGAGAGATATGTAATTACGAATGTTGGAAAGAGCGCGCTAATATTTAAAACGATAAAATTTAAGCGAAAATTGTGAAAATGTTTAATAAAACATGACTCGTTTGAAATAGAGCAAATATCTCGTGGGGAACAATCTAAAATAGCATTTGAAGAAACACTGTGATTTTTTTCATACATAATAACTTCTAAAATAACTGAAAAAAAGTGTTTATAATAATTTTCGGAGCATACTTTGCGCATTTTTTTCTATCAAGGGAATTTCTTATAATTGCCGTTTCAGCGTGGGGAATATATAGATATTATCTTTAAGAGTAACATATATTTGTTGAGCTTTAAAATTTAAAGTATTTAAGGAAAATATGTAATAAATGGGTAGAGTTGCGGGAAACCGGGCCTTAAATAGTAGGCATTTAAAAACAATAGGTATTATATTTTCGTGTAATATTAATACCGCACTAGAGTCACCCGGAGACTGGAGCGTAGTTGGGTATATTATTTATTTTATTTATTGGCGGTAAGTCTTTACAAATTTTTATCAACAGTGTAAGGAAGAAGGCTATATCGTCGACCAATAAAATAACAACCTTAAAATGTGAGGATGTTGGAGGCTGAAGGGATTGTGGAGAAAGAGGAAGGATGGACTTGGCTATTCAGATCAAGTCATCAAACACGGTTAAAATCATTTCAAGCAACGTTTTGATTCTGAATGATAGTCTTTTGCTAGTACTGAGTGTATCTACCACTCTGAAAAGTGCCGCAAATATACCTGGGGTAGGTACTAAGATTTTTTTAATAATAATTATACCTACTTATAATATATTAAGTGGCAATATAAGTATCTAGTAATAAATAAATCATTAAAATAGTGAACTTAAGCTATCATAAACTTGACACGTGGTCTTTGTGATATGTTTTATGATCGAATCAATAAATAAAAATGTTATCTTTTTGATTGTGTAATGCAAATAAAATAAAATTTCTGCCTTGATGATCTAAGGCAAGTTAATTTTTTAAATAAAATAAGGCACCTGCTTGTAAATAACGTTGTGACATTTAAAAAAAATCTCAGACAAAGCGGAAAATGCGCTACTGAGAGAAGGGTTTATCGCGTTATTTAGTTGGCAAGTTGCCAACGTCACAGCCGGTCCATTCGAAGCTAAATTATTTTCACTGTTATATTTTTACCATTCTCGATCACAAATCACAACCCCTGGGTAAGGGTAATAATCTCTTCATGCTATATCGTATCCTTTATACTTGCGGCACGTTCCAGAGTGGAAAACTACCAGTATCGCTCTGGTGGAAGACCACCATGCGGAGTCCAAAACGTTTGCTTGAAATGACTTTAGCCATTTTTGGGGTGATCAGACCAGATTTTTTTTTCAAGAAATTTATTCCTGACTTGCCGATGTGTCGTATCACATCCCTGAATAAAAGTCATATACATATGTAGATATATTTGGGAAGTGTCTGAACATTCAGAACTGGTAACTAAACACTGCTGAAGCCGTTTCAAGTAACGTTTTCGATACGATTTGTGATATGAGACTGAGAGCATCTTTTGAAATTATCTAATTAGATGCTTTTTTTTTATATGGGTATCACTTTCATGATTTTTATAAGTACCTGTACGGTTTCGACATCTTCTGCCTGAGGATCGAAAACGATTTTTTTTAAAAGACATTTTCGCAGTTTTTCGTTTAGATATTGACGTTTCTTTCCAGGGATTTGTCTTTAGATATTGGTGATTTTCCCCGGTATTTGTGTTATTTCTACGGATTTTCATTTAGATATTTATGATTCTTCCCAGGTATTTGTGTTATTTTCACCGATTTTCATTTTGATATTTATGATTCTTCCCAGGTATTTGTGTTATTTTCACGGATTTCATTTAGATATTTATGATTCTTCCCAGGTAGTTGTGTTATTTTCACCAATTTTCATTTAGATATTGACGATTCTTCCCAGTATTGTTGTATTTTGACGGTTTTTATTTTGATATCGACGATTCTTTCCCGGTATTGGTGTTATTTTCATTTAGATATTGACGATTCTTCTCCGGTATTGGCATTATTTTCACCGATTTTCATTTATGTAGATATTGACATATTGTTGTATTTTGACGGTTTTTCTTTTGATATCGACGATTCTTCCTTGGTAGTGGTGTTAATGATATAATTTTTAACAACGTTTTGTATGTTATTTCCAGGTGTTCGACCATGATCGTGCCCGCCTCTTGGCAGGCGTGCGCGTCCACGGGCACGGCGGCCTAGCTTGGGCGGCGGCGAGCGTGCGCGCGCCAGTGGGTGGGGGCGAGGCGGCGCGGATGGCGGGCGGCGGCGCGGCCAGCAGCGCGGCGTGCTCGCGGGCGCGCGTGCTCAAGCTGCTGCTGGTCGTGCTCGGGGCCGTCGTCTTCCTCGAGTACGTGAGCGGGCTGCTCATGGAGGGCGGGCGCACGCTCACGCTCTACGCGTCCAACTCTTCCACGATACGGTAACCATCACAATGACTCCAGACACTAATATCTACAGCCTGTATGTTGGACAAATATCTATGAACTTCAGAGTGAAGTCTAATATCTACAGAGCTAAGGTCGGATAAATATCTATGACGGTCCCAGTGGTGACGAATATCTATGGAGCGTAGGTGGGACTAATATCAACAGAGGGCAGCTGAGCAAGAGGTTGTACGGAAAAGCATAAATTACTTCAATTACGTAATACTAACCTAACCTTACCTAACCTAACCTAACTTAACATAAATTAAGTTTTTTAAACTGCATAGGCAATATTACGTTATGCCGATATGCTCTACATAATAGCAAATCCAACCTCTGCCAGTGCTGTAGATATTCGTCGACATCACCTGTTCCATAGATATTAGTCATCAGTTTGAGCTGTAGATATTCGTCCTCACTTTGGTTCTCATAGATATTAGTCCGATTTGTTCAGCTTTTGGAATTCCTGTAGATATTAGTAGACGCCTCCATCACAATACCGCCAACCATCACAATACCGCCAACCATCACAATACAGAACATTTAACAATAGGAACAAAAACAACGACAAACCTAACCTAACTTAAACTAACCCAACACCTTTTATTTTTATCTTGTTACGACAAATTACATGGGTAAATAATTATTTAATTTTTAAACAACTCTCTTTTTATAACTTTTGAAGGTTATTCCCATCAATGTAATATATCATTTAAGAAGAAGATAACACTAAAAATCTAAACGAACATAATATGAAAGAGAAAAAGACACAGAAAAATGAAGAAGATAATGGTCGCAACTGGGACTCAAACTGAGAACCTCTCGTCTAACTGAAACGGGAGCCTCTACCAATGCGGTCATTGCCACCTTCCATCAAACCGTCATATTTGTCAATCTCATATTTAAAATTTTAGAATCAAAAATATTTTCTATGACTAATTTTTCCACATTTCCGAGACGATATCTAGGTTAAAAATTAATTCTTAGAATGATTGTTTCCAATAAAAGAGTAGTTGCCTGTAATATCATGTAATTAATGTCACAAGCCGTATACGGAAACTGGCATATATCTTTAGATCATTGCGCAATATACTAAAAAAAATACACTGAGAACAGTATATTTTTCCCTGTGTCAATCAATTTTATCGTACGGTATAATTGTCTGGGGGGGATGCTCTAAAACTGTATTAGATCCATTAATAAAAGCCCAAAAATTGATAATACGCACTATTTATAAAGTACATTATATACACCCCACGAAAGACCTTTTTAAAGACTTCAAAGTTCTTAATATAAAATCCATATGTGTAAAAAATATTACCTCTTATTTTAAATTCAAATTTACAAAAAAATATATTATAAATTCAAAATACAACACAAGATATTCAAACCAATCGAATTATATTATTCCAAAAACAAAAACTTCATTGGCACAATCACAGTTTAACTTTCTTTCACCTAAAATTTTAAATAACTTATCAATTGAATTAAAGTCTAAAGTCAAATATCTCACTTTCAGAAAGGCGCTTAATGACTTTCTGATGAATGACTATGATAGTGTTTACAACTTGTTTCATATACTCAGATAAAGATATAAATTTTCAACATCATTACATACTAGTACCATATGTTTACAGGTTTATTTTATTTACATGTTTGTTTTACGCACTTCTTTTTCTCTTTTCTATTTTTTATTATAACTTTACCAATTTTACCATTTGTTTACACTAGACTGCACTCAAAGTTACTGTCCTTAATTAATCACAATGAAACAGGCATTCGCCTAGTATGGTGATTTAATAAATCTTATCTATAGAAATGTCAAATGTATGTAACATGTTATAAATAAAAAAAAATAAAAAATAAATAAATATGGAAAAATTAGTCGAAGATAATATTAATTATTTTAATTGGAACTAATTTTCACCACAGCCTATATTCAAATCCGTCATAAACATATGTTTATCCTAGTGCTCTCTTAATGTTTCTAACATTTCTCTAAATGTTGGAAACAAATCCTTTCTGCTTGATTGCAATGTCTTGTTTTAGTTCATTACATTACCCACATTTTACTGCTGCTTTTACGGTTTGATTTATTTATTGAAATAATATTATATGTATTAATAAAAATTATCTTTATTGCTTTATGGATTTTAGTACAGGAATAAAAATCTATAGGTCGGTACTGCCAATATTATCTAATAAAAATAATTGAGTATGTGAAATTAATTGAGTTATTATTAAAAATATGGATCATTTTTAGTCATTATTATAAAAACAGTATATTTCCATTTTTGTATTCCCTTTACTGGAATACCAGCTGAAGTCCCCAGCCTTTTTTTTTTTTTTTTAATTTTTCTTTATTCATTACATACAAAAATAGAGTTACATCATTAGTGGATTTTTCTACCACCATGCTAGGCTGATGCCTGTGTTATGGTGGTCGATTGGCCGGGCTTTACACAGAGTTTTTCTAAATCTAAAGTAAACAGTGACCTTTCTCTTGTTATTTATTTATTTATTGTTTCATAAAAAACTTCACATTATAATATTTATTTGCATTATCACGACCACCATATTAGGCTCATGCCCGTATCATGGCAGTTACGAAAGTGTGTGAAATTTCATCGGTCTTCGAACAGGACCTATGAAGAAAATTAAGATAGGGTTGGTAGTTCTTAGTCGAAGTATAATACAGTTAAGATGAAGCCATACTAAATAATGCAAAATCATACAAAATCGTATGTTTTAGTTTTGAAAATTTGACCGCTTAGAAGTATTATAGATGTTTCAATTAAATACTGCGTGTAGAACATACTTTGGCCCTTAAAAATATCGGTCATTTTTTTTAATAAGTTTTTTAATAAGCTTAGAAAAAAATAAAGTATTAGGTCTTTAAAAAACATTTTTAACTGAAAACTCTCCTACTTATAAACACTTTTTCGGATATGGTTTTATTGCATAATGTGGCAAATTCAGTTTCTTATATAATTATCGCGAAAAAAAAATGATATTTACGCCCGAACCTCACAAAATAAAATATAATATGCATTTTCGCGTTGGTATTTTTGACATCACGACGACAATACGGCAGTCGACGAATTTGCTATATCAAAGTGAACCTTATACCGTCCACCGAAGAACGACTGGCAGCCGCCCCCCTGTCTTCCGTCATTACTCCTCCGAACGGAGCAGAGAGCGGTCGTGTTATGCTCCGCGCCGCTTATTTTCGTGAAATCAATTTAAAATTTCCGTTTTATTGCTATAAACAATGCATAAAAAAGGAATTAATGTTTTTTACAGGCCTTTACGAAATCAACATGTAAAAAAAAATCTCAAATATCTTTTCCAACCTTTCCAAAAGCTTTTTCTCAAGTATTTTTAAACTCCTCCCATAAAAGGGCGTGAATTCCGATTTCGATTTTTTCCTGTACTAGTGGATCGCCTTAAATATGACGGAAGTTGATAGGGTCGAATTAGCTCAGTGGTTAGAGAAAAGTCTCGGCACGGCTGAGGTCCTGTTTTCAATTCCTGGATGCAATCGAATCTTTTTCAGATTTTTCTGTTTCACATTTTTAATTTGAGAATTATTGTTTATAATATTATCTTCAATGATTATATATTACAACTTGTGGTTTTACTCAATAAATTATTCCACTATAAAAATATTGAATATTATTTAAATTATTAAATTAATGTTTGTAGTGTTATATTCACCAATATTGTTGCAATTTTGCGTACCCAGTGATTCTTTCATGGTTATATCCTTTTTACAAATGATGTCGCCAAAATAATCGAGTCATTTGGTCTCTTATCCCACTGCTACGCTGACGATCAGCAAGTTTATTTTTTCTGCACTCCAAATGAAGTCAACAGTCTCAAAATCCGTGTAGCTGAATGCCTAGAAGCAATAACTCGGATGTCTTCAAACAAGCTAAAACTGAACCCATCTAGGACTGAGTTTTTCTGGGCGGCCACAAATAAACGCCAACATTTCATAGACAATTCACCTGTTTCCATTTCCGGAAGCGATATTATTCCAAAGACAAGAGTCAAACTTCTTGGCGTTAATCTAGATTCAAACTTTTCGCTTAAAAAGCAAATAAATACGACTGTAAGTAACGGTTTTTTTCACCTCAGACAACTCAAGTCAGTTCGAAGAAATCTTCCTACAGAAGCAACAAAACTACTAGTCAACTCCTACGTAGTCTCACGACTCGATTACTGTAACGGCTTCTACGCTAGCCTTTCAAAATATCAAACTTACAAACTTCAATCCGTGTTTAATGCAGCGGCTCGACTCATAACCGGAGTCTCTAAATATTCACACATTTCAGAACACCTTCGTAATCTTCACTGGCTCAAGTGCCTTGAAAGAATCCAGTACAAATTGTGCTAGATGGTGTTTAAATCAATTAATGAAATGGCCCCATCTTACATCTCTGAACTATGTGTCCCAGAAAATACTGGTCCGAGGCAGTCAACCCTTAGATCAGCTACATCATCAGCTATATGCAGACTAATGGAACCTAAACGCAAGTCAAATACTAAATTTGGAGTGTCTGGACCTAAGGCTTGGAATAAACTCCCCCCCGGAACTCAGATGCATAACAAGCCCAACGGAATTTAGGTCCAAATTAAAAACCTACCTTTTTGGGCTCTCATACCCTTAAATAAAAATACCTATCGGAGAGTATCATACAATTTTGCTTTTGTTTTCAAAATACGCTCATTACAGAACATATTATATATTATAGTTCCCAATTATGTCCTCTGCGTGCGAACTGTGTCTTAATTTCTCTAAATAAACAATAACAGTGTTAATCTCTAGTGACTCCAGTTAAGTATGGTCTTGTATATATTTTCTGCCTGTATAGTACATTTTTACAGTTCATTGGTCAAATCATTGCACATATAGTTTCATATCGGTGATCGATGAACCGGTGGATGCAATATTTAGCCATAAGTTGTTGTAGTGGTTTGTCTAGTTTATAGTTAGAAATATGATTGTATAAACGTATTATAAATTTGTACAGCGCCCTTGAGGTGATTTTTCACAAAAACGGCGCTATATAAGTCATCCAAATATTATTATTATTATTTTATTATTATATAAATTTTATTATTTTGTAGCAAAATCGTTAGCTTTATTTATAAAAGATTTGGTTTTATTATGGAAACTTTGTTTAGAGAATTGGCCTATCTTAAGAAAGTTGCATAAATTAGCATGAGATTCTGTGTATTTTGCCCGGTGCAAGCAAACTTTATTTGGACTTCTTGGTTGAATACGAATTTGACTTATTGTATAGGAAGATACGGAAGGCCTTTGACTTATTGTACATAATGATTAAAAAGTTTTTTTTTTTTTTGTATGTGTTTCCTTCGATCATTCTTGAATTTTACTTTTATATGATAACCTATATATTATTACACTATAACCACTATGATGTTATCATAATGTGATTTTGTTATTATCACATAATTGAACATTATCTTCTCTAGGCATCGCCGTGTCCATCATATCGTATTAATATGATTAGCTTAAGTTGAAATTCTTATGTACACATTTCTAACTTGTATGGATTCTCAGCAAATATACCTAAAGTACATAATTATGTTTGCCAATGTGTTGCAACGATTTTACATGCTGTATTATTATTTATTTGCCACTGCACAATCTGTTTTGCAATTATAAAACTTATTTTAAAAAGTGGATTAAAAAAATGTTTCATAATCAATAATCAAGCAAGGGCACGGCTGCATGAGCAAAAGGTAGTGTGAGATGAATAGCATATTGAAATATTTTACTGTTACCATAATAGACTATAAAACAAGTAAATATTATTGTTGGTGATCACTCTGGTAAATGTATCTCTATCTTGCGTTGCCGTAATAGCTTCTCCACACTAATACCGGTCCACTGTCGTACATTTCGCAGCCAAGACATTTGTCTCCTACCAGGCCCTCGGCAACCTTAATAACCTTTTGCGAAGTTAATCTATGTTTCATCGTGGGGTAGTTACTAAAACTAGGTAACTCTGAAATCAGCGTTTTTGTGTTACACACTAAAGAAAAAACTCTATTTCCTCATCTATGAAAGCTAAAAACGGAAAAGTCAGAGTGCATTGGAGTCGTCAAGTTATTTGAATATGTTTTTATGGGTATTTCCAATAGTATACGGTGTCGTTTAATTCTATAATTGGGTAACTCTAGTTATCACAAGTGTTTTTCCATGTTTCAAGTAGGCAACTAGACACGTAGCTAGTTGTAGCACTAAAATTTGTGGAATTTCTTAATTTGATTTCGTTGCTTTGAATGCAACAAATAGGTAAGTCATTCCATAAAAATATGATTAGCCATTTTCATATTTCCAAAATATAAATATTACGGTTCCCAACACATCAATCTACAATTTATTTTTTATTTATTTTTATTTATTTATTTATTTGAAACATTACATATTATAACTTTATAATGATTTTTTGCTGTTCAACTAGGCAATTTGCCCGTTCTAGAACAGTCAAAATGATAAGAAATTGTTTACATGTAATTAGTGTGATAGTTAAATATAACACTTGCTAAATAATATTAAGGTTTTGAAGATATATAGATAAAATAATACAAGTTACTTATACAAGTTATGTACAAGATACTTTTAAGTGTAAATTATATATTTAACAATATATATATATTTTTTTTAAAGTACAGAAGAGAAATAAAAAAGAAAATTCTAAAAGAAAAAATATATATTTTTTTTTTTACAATTTAACCATACTTTTCTGTATGAATATACAACAACCAAATTATAGGATTGATTACCATCTTATTATTCAATTTCCCAACAAAGCTTGATTTTTCTAAAATCTGTAACTCTATGTCTTCTTCTTTTTCTATGTACAACGTACATTAAATGAATAAATAATCATGCATACTTGCAGGAATTCGTGTTTAAAACGATCTAAACTAAAATATGTGTCAGTAAATATGTAAAAATCACACAAATCTGATAGGAGATCGCGTCCGTTATCTCGATAACGATCCCACAAAAGATATAGAATCGCTCGGCTGGTTTCATAACGTATCTTCTTAAGTATCAGAGCCTTTTTACCCTTAAAGCAGGATATTGGCACCATAAATAGAATCAGTTTTTTTTCTTCATTCTTTTATATTTCCTAAATTTGTTGTTTTGAAAGCAAGAGATAATATTTTTTTTTTACAGAAACCCTCAACGCCTGGCGTGGCCGAAACGCACCCACGGCCGTCACTGTTTCGATGACCACGTGTCCGGTCCTGAAATACAGCCAGAATCCTTCTCCGCTTCCAACGCCACCCCCACCCTCCTCCCCCTGAGCGGGGTGCCGGCCAACCTCACGTCCGAGGAGAAGGGCCCCGCCGTCAACGTCCACAATGCCACCCTCCGAGCCAAAATCTTCACAGACGAGAAGAACTCCAACCAGACGTCAATTGATGTCGACAGTATTGTGAACAGAACCACGACGCTCGCTGAAGCAAACACAAATAATAGCTGGACGACCATGATGAGCGATGAGGTCATTTCTACCGAGACACCGGAAGCAGGCTGCGAGTTCCCTTGCCCCGCTTTCCCAACGGGTCTTGGTAAGATCTACAAAACATGATATATTATCTTACATTTGATCACTGAATGGATTATCCCTACAATCATGTCGCCAATTTATAAAAGACATTTCACTTACATAGGATGTCTATTAAAGAAACATCTTCCATATTTGAAAAATAATTAAATCTTTTCTTGTAGGAGGTACTGACCCCACCAGTTTCATATGAGCATTTACCGAACCCTTCTTAATTGGAAATCGAACCGAATCATATGAGTTGGAGGTGTGTCTTGACCTCCGCCAAACCCGCGAGACCTACTCACCGAACCCCTGGGGTTGGATCGAACCCAGATTAAGAACCACTGTATTAGGTAGTAGTCCGCCGACAGTCGCACAGACATCATAGCATATCTCTTTGGTATTTCAATATCTTTGGCTTCAAATCTAATGGTGGAAATGACTTTATGACTTTTATGAAATTTATTTTTATTATTTCTGCCAATCAGATGTACTTTACTTTTTTTGAATAATATTTTTTGCATTAGATTTATTTGTTGTTCCAATAACATATTTTTATTCCCAAATTGATAAGAGTGAATGGTGTTTTATCAATGTGGTTAGGTTGTGGTGCACATATTGACAATGATGTTGTTCTGAAAGTCAAGGAAAAATATTTAAATAATATAATTTTCCTCGATAGTTCAAACATTTCTCATTCTTGTATCAATAGGTAGGTGTATGTGCACACAAGTTTATTTTAATATTTGCAATACCCGCCTCGCTAGAATTAATTCACAACCATATACATAACAAAATAAAAAGTAATTCAGTTTGTTGAAGTCCACTGGAGCGATTTCAGTCTTAAAATGGACCACTTTTATTTTTCTGGGATTGATTTCGGTCCAAAAATGGACCATATTTTCCTACCATTCGTAAAACATTTATTATAATTATTTAAAACATTTCCTTGGCCAGCCGTTATTTTAACACAAAGCTATTGAAATTCTTTATCTATTATGACCATAGATGTCACAAATACGAACTTCGTAGACTAATTTAGAATAATGTTAAAAATAAATTATTAAAATATTATTTCCCGCCGAATTTTTGAACAGCTGTTAAAGGACAAAATTAAATCCTTTTTCCATAGATATTCATTCACCTTTCAGTATCAAGTACACCACAGATAACATACAGAAACCGAAAATATTCTATGTTGACCCGAATAAGTATCCCTCACGGCAGTTTCAAGTAAAAAATACCCAAAACCCATAAACTTTACGATTTTTTAATATTTTTTTTATAAATCCTACAAATTTGAGATAAATGGTTAAATACAGGTTAATTCATTGGCTATATAGCAATATAATAAGTTTTTATGTCTCCATGTTAAAATTCAAAGGTATGATTTTTTTAATGTTGGTGAAAAATTTTAAAAATGACCTTCTGGAAAATCTCAAGCAATCGAGGCAAATTTATTTATTTTGCGTGATCTCTCTAGTGGTTAACAAAATGGAGATTTCTAAATGTATAGTTTTTTATTTGTAATTCATTATTTTATATTGAAGTTTCTATTAATTTTAAGGCTAGAATTTAGCATAAAATAATAATTAGTTAGTCAATAACATAAAATACTAGCGTACATCTACAAACCGGTGACGAAGCAATTATTGTAAATAATTTTAATATCAATTATTGAAGTTCCAAGAGTTTTATGAAAATATTTTACTTTAATAACGATCATTCGTAATTTTACTGCAAAATCATGCTTCATAATGATGATTGTAATCATGTAGAGAGGCAAAATGATTATAAACTGTTAATTTTCTCTTTTTCAAAAGCAGCACAATATTGTATTATTTTTCTGACCTAGAATACAGACATGGGAGACTAGGAATTTACAGAACACCTCCACATTTTAATAAATTTGCATCTGAGTGCTTTTCACAATCTCATATAATAACAATTGCAGTGTTGAAAAATTAATCTAAACAATCTAAAAATGTTTGTTCCAAGCATAACACAAACATTGTGGTGTCTACCACAGATATGATTAATTATTCTTCTATCCATTGTTTTCTTTTATTAAAATCCCCTTCTACATTAAACAACCTAGAATCACACAAGTAACGTTGAAATTGAATACATATATTATTTATAAATCAAACATAATAAAACACCTCACATAATCATAAAACTAGAGCAAAGCAAATAGACAAGCTAAATATGTACCTAAGTGTAATATGTACTACTAGTTTTTAGTTGTAAAGTTATACAACAAACTCCCCCCTAGTATCAAACAAATTAAAACAGAAATAACTACAAGTCCATCAAATTTGGGTTAAGGAATTATTGGAAAAAGGACCGACTAGTATTTTAAAAACATTTTCATGGAATTTACTGAAAAACCCTACCCAAGCCGCGAAGTTGGACCATAGAGCTGCTGAAAACTCTCTATCCAAAACCTCTTGTCTCTTCTCATATCGATCTCCTTATCTCGATCTCCTTTACTAAGGAGACTAAGAAATTATTCTATATCTCTTTTATATTTAAATTTCATATATTGTCAACATTATAATATAGTCATTTAATTTTTTTTTAAAAACCTACAAAAAGATACTGCTACCCCACACAATTCAATTCAATTTATTCATTTTAAAAACATTACAAAATTAAAATATCAAAGTGTTTTTAAAAAATAGAAAATATTAAAGCCTCGATCACATTGAGCGAGTTTACAAGCTACTAGTCGGTAAGTTTAAAAGCGGGTGAATCGGCGAGTGAGATTGTCATGATGACACACAAAACTGTCTACTCGCTCAGTAGCGACAGTAGCCGCTAAAATAACGACTACCGCATGAACCAATTCGGTCGACATTTTGTAAAAAACTTGAGATCGCAGATAGCCCCACACGCTAGCCAGTAGCGAGAATAACGGCTCTTGCCCGAACTAATTCTGACAGTTGCGAAATCAGCTGTTGTTAGACCGCCATATTGAGCGAGTAGCGAGTAAAGTTGACTACCTTTCAACTTTTTTCGTAGATTGTCCACAATCTGCTAGTTAGATAGTAATACGATTACACTGAGCGAGTTTACTAACAGATAGTGAATTTCACACATAGTACCTTGTAAACTCGCTCAACGTAATCGAGGCTTAAGATTCAAGAAGATTTAAGCAATTTAAACATCATTGAAATTATAATCATCATCAACGTGTGTGGGGTAAACTAAGGGCCCAGCAAGAGCTCGTACAGACATGTCCTCCTCTTTCTCACGCTTCTTCTTTGAAAAAGAAAAGGACAGAAGATAATAGAATGATGACGTCACGTACAATCTCTCGCTGGGTCTAATATACGAGTGGGTAAATTTTCAAATCACTGGACATGCTTATTATGAATTTTTAAAAAAAAAAGTAAATCGTTAATTCATCTTAATTTCTATAAAAGACAACTATGTATTTGTATTCGGGGCGATGGAAAATACTGCTTTCAAAATTTAAATTACTTAAAGTGAATATTTAAATAGAATATCGAAAAAAATGCCATAATTTTTTGTATTACGCTATAATTAAAGATTCATTTTGAAAAACTATCAGTGACATTTTACCCTCCTCTTAAAAAATGGCAATTATTTTGATAATTTGTGAAATACCTCAAGAATATACTATTTTTTTAAATTACAAATATTTTGCTTTCGTACATGTCGGTTCAGCATTGGCCTAGTTAAAACGGGCGTAAGGTCGGTCATCTGACCTTACACTTCGGTACTACGAGTTAGAGGGTAGGTAATTGTTTGTCAATGTGTGCAAAATAATTTTAATTTTTGCTTCCACTCCGCCACACAAATCAATTGTCATTGATTTGGATGGGCAACCAATGTTCGGGTTGGGAGGGTACTGATTTTATTTTGTTTTAATATAGATGGACCGATAGCGGCTAATCTGACAGAAATTAACCTAAAGGATCTGGAGTTCAGCCACATGGATGTAGAAGAAGGTGGCCGCTTTGCTCCCAGAACCTGTAAACCTAAATACAAGGTGGCCATTATAATTCCTTACAGGTAAAAACCCTCCTTCCTTTCATTTATGTGCTTTAATTTAGTACCATGACTAACCCCTCTAGCGATGGCTAACCAAATTTGGATAGGTGATTTTTATGAATTAAAATGATTTATTATTTATTTTTTATAAACCGTGAAATCTTTGTGAATTCATTGGCTTTAAACCGCAGTAAGCAGTTCATATGTTTCAGTATTAATATTTGGAGGTACGATATTAATTGAATGGCCGAATCGGAAAACTGAGCACCCAGAAATTTCCATTTATCATGTTCTGTTTTGTCGGTGTCAACAATGTGCAACTTCTTCACTTTTTTGAAGTCATTAAAAGTATGAAAAAAAAACTTGGTTAAATAAGTTAGGTTACTTTGCAACCGGCAAAAAATGTCAAAATTTTGATGGCCCCACCAGTACAGCTTTAAATTATGATCCCGTGGTACTGGACGACTTACTGGTTGAAACATGTGCGCTTGAAGATACCCTACACAAGCAGCTCCCGCATGTTCGATTGACACCGGTTCTGTTTCTAAAAACAGATTTATTTTCTGTCAAGATTTTTTTAAAGACAAACTCACGCTCATATGAAGCCGGTCGCAAAGGGTTAAGAATTATTTAAAAAAAAAAAACTTTCAACATTTTTAATTACTTTCAAGGGGTGTTGAAATGAATGTCACTTTGTTGAGCTGTCATGGAAACGTTTTGGAAACCGTTTATCCAGTTTCAATTTTATTTTGCATGTAATATTACTTTGTTACGTATATTATCCTATTTATAATGTAGATTAATGTTTCAGTTAGGATGTTGACTAATCCCAATAATTAATATTTTTCAGGGACAGGGAATCTCATCTCGCAATTTTCCTGAACAATATTCATCCGTTCCTTATGAAGCAACAGATAGATTATCAAATATTCATTGTTGAACAAAAAGGTATAAATTAAATTTTATATACAAGTTAGTGACCGACCGAAGGTTCGGTTTCAGTTTCGGCAAAAAAATCTAGTTTCTGCATCAGTTTTGGCCGCACCAAAGCCCTGCAAAAGATCTCAATAAATGTTAAATTCAGTCTTGAATGTTGTGATTGTAAGCGCAATTAAAATTCTCAATTAATGAGGTCCTTCTTTTATAATGTACATAAGTGTTGATTATTAAAAAAAAATTGTCTCAAGAGGTGGTTACATGTTTGTTAATTTTTAGTAATATCAAAAAAAAAAATTTTTTTTTCATATACTTCAATTATTGTTTTTTTTTTTAATTTCATTTAATACGTGTAATAAGAATGTTGTGATTATAAAGACAATTAAAATTAAAATACTCAATTAATGAGGTCCTTTTTTATAAAGTAAGTGTTAATTATTGACAAATTTTTGTTCCAAGAAGTAAGTATGTAGTTGTCATTGAACGTTTTGTTAATTTTTTTATAGCAGTATTGTTAATTTTTTAAATTTTTTTTTTCACACAGTTCAATTATTGTTTTTACTTCATTTAACACATGTTAACTGTCTGTATAAGTGTAAAAAATAAGCCAAATTTCAGTAAACAATAGATTTTTAACTTGTCTAAAAACCGAAACTAATACTGATACCGAAGATTTGGTTTCGGTAGAAAGTCCTGTTTCGGGCGCACACTAATATGTCCTGTGAGTATCAAGTGCTACAGAGAATGAATGAGTAGACTAGAAGTTTCCAAGTGTATGAACTGGACCGAATTGCACAGACTATGAAAGAATCAGAACAAAGAAAAGCTGTATATTTGGTGTGTGGGTGTACATAAAAAAAGGTGGGATGCCGCTGTGCATAGAGGCGATTTGCAGTAGTATGGATGAACAATGTCGACACTTGTGCGTGCGATTTTATACTAATAATGGTTCATGGCCCATCTCCATTGTTTATTATTTGGTGTAGATACTGTAGATGCTCAGTGTATATACATATAATTAAAAAAATCCTACAACAATATTTTCACTGAACGACAGAATCGATAGTTTTATTTCGTTGACATTTTTAGGTTCAGCGAAATTTAACCGCGCCACGCTGATGAACGTGGGCTTTGTGGAGAGCATGCGGCTGCGGGCGTGGGACTGCTTTGTGTTCCACGATGTCGACCTGATCCCCCTGGACGACCGCAACCTCTACACCTGCCCTCAGCAGCCGAGGCACCTTTCCGCCGCAATCGACAAGTTTGAATTCAAGTGAGCTCATTCCTCCTGTCCATTAAACATGCGAAAGATACAGTTCCACAACAAAATAGAACATTGAAGAAAAGTGAAGGCAAAGAACAAACAAAAAACCTCACTTAACCTATTCTTTTACCATGTTATATTTTGTCATCATCATGATCACGGAACTATATCTCTGGATAGGGTTTGGCCTCTTCCACAAACATTCTCCACTGGCTGCAATCCCTTACCACTCTCCTCGAGTCCCCCAATCCTCCACTCATTCTTGCCACCTCTTCCTCAGTCTGCGTCGGGGTTGTTTCCGCTGGGGCACCCGCTTGGTCATTGGTCATAACTTTTGGTTTCCTATGACGGGGCATTCTTTCCACATGACCTTACAGATACAAAATGGAAAGAAAAGATAAATGTAGCCTTACTGGTGGGGTACCCAAATTACCTTACAGAAATCAAAAGGAAAGAAAAGATAAATGTTGCCTTACTGGTGGGGTACCCAAATTACCTTACAGAAATCAAAAGGAAAGAAAAGATAAATGTTGCCTTACTGGTGGGGTACCCAAATTACCTTACAGAAATCAAAAGGAAAGAAAAGATAAATGTTGCCTTACCTGGGGTACCCCGTTCTAAGGCCAGATTGTACATATATATGTGCATGGTGTTGTTATAATGTAAACATCAATTTACTTAGTAAATGGGTATAAGTAGGTAATTAAAACGTTCAATGAACAAATCCCCCTTTATTTTAGCCATATATTTCCAGTCATCCCAAAGCCACTGCAATCTTTTTTCTCCAACACATGACGCCACTGGGTATTTTTTATTATTTTTTTATTATTTATTGAGTTAGTTTAAACTACATGAATATAATCTAATAAGCACAATGTAACATTTCATTTGATAAATTTAAATATTTTTACAGTAAGCATAACATTTCTTTTTAAATACGTTCATTATTTCTTCATTCTTCATACTTTCAGGCATTTCATCATACATCTTTAGTCCTCTATACATTAGGCAGTTCTGTGATTTTGATTTCTTCATTTGTGGCAATCGAACTCTGTTTATATTTCTTGTTTCGTAATTATGTATGTCTCTATTAAAAACAATTTCATCCTTAAAGTATAAGCCTCCCAGTTCTCGTGATATGCACTCTGTCTCTTTCCAGAAGAACCACACAGTTTATTCAGAGAGCGTATCATGTGATCCGTTGCGATATGTAGCAGTGTGATCAGTGGCGATGTGTATATAAATATATTTTCTTGCTTTTAATTGAAAAAAAAAACATATCGTCAGACAGCAAAATAATATCTATATTTTTAAATCCAAATATGCTCAGGAATAGCTGGTTGAAAATCTTTGGGTATGAGCTGATATGTCTTATATATAAGCTTAAATGATAGTTGGGGATGTTATATTATTTAACAATAAATGCTGTGAGCAGGGACTATTGTAATAGCATTATGTGCGTCTCAGCTAGCACCACAGTGTTAGCATGTCCTAGTCTATGAACACGTTATGGCGTGATTTGGTTTAGGATTTCGGTTTTTCGATTCAGTTCATTTTATAGCCTTTTTTCTTCTAGAAGCTTCTGCTGCCTTCCTTAGTGCGCCGCACAGTGTTTGCATTGCATACTAGGCTTGGATGTAAATCTGTAGTAACAGTGCTTTTTCAACCATGTTGTGATATTTATTTCTACGATTATGTGCAATACAACAGGGTCCATAGATCTGGCATCTATTTATTTTTTTTGTTTTACATAGATGATTACAAGTTAAAGTTGGATAATAATTATAAGTTTGGTCAAAAATTAATAACTTAAAATCAATTATCAGTGTTATCACTAACTAAAAATATGCTTTTTCGGGTTGATATTTGCTGCCAGAACAGAGAAAATCACAATGTTAATAATAATTGGTCATTTTTTATAGCACCATTAAGTTATTAAATCATCTCTACATCTCGACTATAATAATTTTAGTCATTCCAAGTATGATATTACACATATATGGAAGGCTAGAACTTTAACTGCCAAAGTAACAACTTTACTGTCAAAATTTTACACAAGGGTAGAGTATTGACTCTCCTGTAAAGCTGAACTTTTGAAGATTAAGTTGTTTGACTTAAACCCTCATTTATTTATTTATTTATTTATACTGGGTTTTACAGATGTTTACACTTACATGAGAACAATCCAGTTATAAAACTCAGTTATTACACAATTATAAAAATCTACAATTACATACAATTAAATACAAATAAATACAATTAGAAAAACAAAAACATCACAAATAAAAATACAGAATTATATACAAGGTCACTCAAGTAACACATTATACATATTATTAACTGCTTTTTTGTTTCAATGATATTGTATCAAACTCTTCTATTGTTAGCTTAACCCGTCTGCTTGTTTAGGAATAAATACATCCCAAAACACGTAATCGCGTTATACTTTCATTAGACCAAAAACGTCCCAGAGCGACCTTACATTTCGCTCTCTCGCATATCTCGTGCAAACATATGTATTTTTCTTTTAACCAGAAAGAAAACGAAATAATGCTTCTTATTGTCTTTGAAATATGATAGCTATCTTGCATAGATATTTTACAATCTCGATCCGAAGTGACGGTTTGACTTCGGTTTGACGAAACCGAGGCTTCTAAATTGTGAGGTGCGAATATATTGATTTGGTTTTACACCGATAAACTTGAAGAGGTTCTCTAACTCATATATATTGTTTCAGATTGCCATACAGAACCATCTTTGGTGGAGTCTCGTCGCTAACCACTCAGCAATTCAAGAAAGTGAACGGTTTCTCCAATAGCTTTTGGGGCTGGGGAGGGGAAGATGATGACATGGCTAGCAGGCAAGTTACCCCGGAAACGATTACTTTAATCTAATAATTTCCTAATACATTTTTCCATCTGAAAACAACCAACTTTATTTTTGTGAGAGAGGTATTGTTAAATACTAACTCTCCCGCTAGGTGGCGTCGAGACTAATTATGTCTGCGTTTTTTGCTGAAATACTTTAACTTGTCAAATATTAATTATTATTTTTTAATTGATAAACTAACGTTTAAACAAGATTTTTATGCATAGCACAAAGGGTAGATAACAAATATTATAATCAATCATTATCAGCCTGAAACACTCATCTAATGTGTAATAATAAGTAATTGTCGAATGAAACACTAGTATATATTGAATCATTTGGCGGGTTTTAGATAAGCCGCCAAAGCTCAATGGTAGAGCTCCTGACCGGCAATCAGAGGGATACGGGTTCGAGTCCCGTTGGCGGCCAGTATCTTTTCTCGGAAGATTTTTTCAATGTAGATGAGTGTTTCAGGCTGATAATTATTGATTATAATATTTGTCTCTATTGTTTTTGTATCTGACAGTTTAACGTTATTATGAGGCGCATTATAGTTGGTCACTTTGGTTGGATGGGGTTCTAACTTCGCCTTACCATGTTCTGAGGTTTCAAAGTTTGCAAAGACAAATTTTTGTTATGTAATTAACTTTTTTTTTGAGGTTCAATCTTGTGTAAAGTATTTATTTTATTTTGAAGAGTTTTAATTTTCCATGTACATTTGTTACTTAAATTTTAAATTTTCTGCAACCGGTTTCGACACATCCAAATTTTAAAACTAGAATCAGTGAACATGAACTTTGTTTACGAAATAATAACTACTCCGAGTTTGCTAAAAAATAAATAAAAAAATGATTAATAACAAGGATGTTTCAAATAGATGGGAAAAAATGGGATATACATTTTAGAATGTAACGATTGTGACGCACAGTATGTAGGGATGACTACTAGAAATTTTAAAACTAGAATCAGGGAACATGAACTTTGTTTACGAAATAATAACTACTCCGAGTTTGCTAAACATCTAATAGAGTCAGGTCATAGCTTTAAAAAAGAAAACACTAAGTTTAAACATTGCAATGTAAATTCATATTTTAATTTGTGCGCTTTAGAAACTTTAGAAATTAACAAAAAAATTAAATCTAAAATTAATTTAGTTTATAAAATAATAGCCCCATGTAAATCACATTTACTTACGATGTTTCCAAGTAACTTTGACTCCTCCCACCTTTCTCCCACTCCTCCAAAATCTCCCCTCCCACTACCTCCACCTAATTAATTTTTGTACTTGAATACTACTGAAATAGGCCAAGCCACGAAAGTATAGTATGAATGTATAGCGAGATCAGACACAGGCATTAAAAACAATGCAATGTTATGGACTCTTGTTTATCAATGATAAATAATGTTTAAGAAAATATAAAGTAAAAGTTGAGTTACGAATTTATGAGGTAACTACAAATTCCTTGAAATATCAAGTAAAGATTGGTCAAAAATGTGTATTTTTTAAATGACCTTTCACTTCTGGATTCCTAGAATCTCCTTTGCTCTGACCATTTAAATTCATTGGAACTTTGTCTCCCGTAATTAATCTCCAAATTAATTATCCGACTGGAAAATATTGTTTCTTGTAAAATGTAATTTTATTAATTTGTATATGTATAATGTTTTTTCAGAATTGTTTACCACCAGTTCCATATTTCACGATATCCAATGAGCATCGCCAGGTATACCATGTTGGACCATGAGAAGGAGAAGCCCAATCAAGAAAGGCAAGTTTAGTGCTTCTTCATATTATTGAACCAACAACTTATCAACTAGCACTGATATAACTGCACTGGTATCATCTCACTCATTTTCTTGGAATGTATTTATTTAGTTGGCATTATTTATTTATCATTCTAAGAAAGTTAGTACAACCCATTTGATAAGAGAAGTACATACACAATAAAATGATCATTTATTTATCTAGACTCTAGACATACTTTTCTCAAAGAGTCAAAGAAAATGAAAATACGTCCTTTCACTTGCGGGGATGGTGGGTTGAGCTGGTACTCAAATGGTGCTGATTTATTTCAGTGACCTCTTTGGAAAGAACCGCTGTTAGTGACATGACTGTTGTTAAAAGTAGGATTTCTACATGGATATGGCGTGGAAGCATCTCGACTATTGCCGAGCCATGGCCAAACTGCATGGACTATTAAAGCAGCGGAGACGATGAAAGTTATGCGTATGGTGTGTCAGTAGAACAAAGGAAGAGTTCCGCTGTGAATAAATGCCATTTGCTGTAGTATGGGTGAACGATGTTGACTACACTTTGGCGCATGCGGTTTCATAATGATAATGTTTGATGACCCTTGTTTCTGTTATCTATGGTTTTCTTACTAGATCGTTATTATAGATATAATATGGCCAATGTCAAATGTAGCTGATTTTTGTTATGTTTGTGTATTCAGATACAACCTGCTGATAAAGGGCAAGCAGCTGTACAACACGGACGGTCTGAACAGCCTCCACTACAAGCTGGTGGAGACGCGCATGCACCCGCTCTACACGCAGCTCTTGGTGGAGCTGCAGCCGCCCAGCTGATGGGGGGCCCTGGCCAGACTGTGGTTTGGCTAGCCCCTTAGTGCCCCTCATCAACCAACCGCTATGTGAACTACAAGTTAAACATACCAAGTGCTAAGTGAACATCCCTATAGTGTCTTTGTGAAACTTAGTTTTGAAAGGAATCATATTTGCTTCTATTCTATTCATTATACATACTATCTTTATACTTGTGGACAATATACTTGGTAAGCAAGTAATTTTCTCGAACTCTTATTTTGTGAAACTATTCCTATCGAAACACACTTTCACTGAGTGTTACAAAATGATATAAAATTAACATTCTTCAATGATAATTACATATTACCTATTCTATGTGTAAATTCTAAAATTATTTTTTATCGTAGCATGTGTAGTTCCTTTTTAAAATGTGAAATTTCACAATCATATCGTTTCACCTAGCCTTTTTCAATTTATAAAAGTGACATAAAGTAGATATTACTGTATTGAAGAAATCTCAGATATTAGACGTAGAATGTTCATGTAATATGAACTCTTTTAATTTACTCTCATCTTTTACTTGACTAAGGTAGGTACCTATGTAATCTTCTTGATTATTCCAGCTTATGTTAAATTATTGAAATACAGTAGAACTTCGTTAATTCGAACACCGATAATTCGAAAAAATGAGTAATTTGAAATTTTGGCCAAAAAATCACCAGAATTTTTTTTTTCATAGAAAATGATATTTTAATTCGAAATTCATTAATTTGTAATCCAAAATTTATTTTTGCCCGTACTTAAAAAATTGTTGGTCTAATTTGAAAACATTGATTTTTGCTAAAAAAATCATATTATAATTTCGTAAAGCTGAATCTAACAGACAGCCGTGGTGGTAAAACTCCATAAAATGTCGATTTACATGGTTAACATCGTTCTAATTCGTATTATTATTTTGTAAATCTGAGTAGTTTACACTGGAATGTTGTATTTTTACGAACTTACTTCAAATATATGAATTTAAATCGGCCGCAAAATTTGATACACGTGGAAATTACGAATAAAACACAAATTTACTTTGAATAGGTATCCGAATGTATGGACCGGCCTCGACGGAATTCGGTTGCAAAAAATATGTGTTTTTTTTTATGAATTTACTTCTAATATCTGAATTGGAAAGGTAGGCTGCGTCGGAATTCGGCTGCAAAGTTTCTATAAGCGGAAATATAACATATTTTTATTAACATACTTTGAATATGAAAGGCCGGCTGCTATGGATATTGACTGCGAAGTTTTGCGCTATTTTTACGAATTTATTTCGAATACGTAACCGAATGTATGGGCCGGTCGCGACGGGATTCAGGATACGATAACATATTTTTAATAATATACTATGAATATTTGAATACGAAAGGCCGAAATTTCGATTTACACGGTAATATTGACATTTTTATGAGTTTAGTCGATGGTAATCGGCCCCGAAAATTTGATTTACGCGGAAAATATTGTGTTTTTATGTATTCACTTAAAATATAGGGCCGAACGTGGCGGCTTTCGCCTGCGAAATTTCGATTTACACTGGTATAAGTCGTATTATAACGAATTTACTCCTAAGAACCTACCCATATTCGAATTTGCAGCCAATAAACTAAATTTTTGCGATTTTTTATGAATTGTTTTTTCATAAAATTTCTAATTATGTGAGATTTTGTTAATTCGAAATTTTATTTTTGATGTCCCGTGGATTTCGAATTAACGGGTTTCCACTGTGCATAATTATGTTACTTTTATTGCAAACACTTTTAATTATCTCAACCCATTTGAAAGTCTTCAACTCCTTTGATTAGAATACCAACTTCTTGTATTAGTAATGAGAACAATGCATTATTCTTAGTAGTGAATAAAAGAATGGCCAGAATTAAAATATTGCATAATGTTAGGTAATATAATAAAATGTCATGATGGACAAGTGCCAAAATCCTCACATTATGAATCTCGTTCCTTTTTTGTTTAATAAAGCGAACAATAGCAATTTCCTAGTGAAAGTTCAATTCCTATGAAAACTACCCAAAGAATTCGTTAACGCTAATATTGTTAAAGTAACACGTTCGCTGCCAAGTATGGAATGTCTTGTAGTAACAATGTGTTCTGAACACCAGCTGGGAGATAACTTGTCGCAGGGAACAAAGAGTCTTTATCGCAATATTTATATTAAATGCCACACTTTCCATCTTCCTAGAATTTCTAAAGGAGCATTTGTAAGTGGAGTATGTTTTTTTTAAATTATAAAATACTCGTATATTATGTATGTAGTATCATTGTGACATTTAATATGGTAATATTTTCACTTATAGTATGTGGCCCCAAGGGAAGGACCCTCTGAATCAATCTCAATAATAAGTTGTTAGTGTCGTGTGAACCACTCGCAATCCTAAACACTACACCTATTATTATAATAATGTGGAACACCTAAACTAGTCAATGAATGCAGGTGTATGATTTGAATGTGAAATAAGCAGTGCAGAATTTGATCGTTGCTATCAGTTGTGGTAGAGAACACATATACATTTTATTTTAATGTATTGAGCAGCATTAATAACAAGGTGCTGCTAAAGCCATTGGAAATGTGAGGAATGTAAGAATATTACATTTTATTTATCAGGTTAGAAGTAGTGGTGACAGACATAGGAAACTTTGTCACAATTTAGAGGAAATGTTTAAAGCAGCAGTGACCTCTATTGACAGCCAGAAAGGACCAATAATACTTATTGTTTTATGTGTGTGCTTTTATGCTTATTATTTCTGTATGTTTCAGTTAAACGGTGTTGTGTGTCATAAAGTTTATGAAATATGCAAGTAATATTATTTAATGGTAGGTACATAATATAATTTTGACTCAATTTGTTTGCAGTTTCCATTCCCGTAGTCCGAAAGTATTCATATTCAGTATTCGATGCTAAGTCTCATTTTATTATGAATTGGCTGTGACCAAAATGTGTTACCTATTAAAATTGTTATTCCATTTTGTATAAATATGTATGTGTATGTACTTACTCAAGTGTGATATGCGTTTGAAAGTCTCCAGCAATTGCCATTGTCTTTAAGTTTTACAATTGACTAAATTATTTAATTGTTTCTTTGTTATTTTATTATGTATACGATTTATCCTGGTAATAAGGGATTAATAATTATTTTATTTTTCAACCAAAAGTATTTTGGTAAAATCATCATTTAATGATGACGAGTCTTATTGTTTTTAGTGCTTACGAGTTTTAACTTTTAAAGTAACTCTTCTCTTCTGTTATCCAAATCTATGTATATCTAATGTGTATAAAGGTCTGTAGAATATGCCAAAACTAACAAAATTTAAGTCACAAATTAAATACATAAATAATTCAACAGATGAAAAATTTAGGAAACATTTTATTTTTATTTCAATGTCCATTAAAATAAGATGAGCAGCTTTTCACATTAAATGTAACCTTGTTTAGAGTTGGTTGAATTCATCTAAGAGATGGCTACTGGCTACACCTACTAGTAACTCAATATGTATTATTATTGACTAAACGAGTTGCCTTGCTGTAAGCACAGTCATTACTATTTAATTTAATTGAAGGCACAATGAATTTGTGTCAAATAAATAATGTATTCTATAAAATGTCATTGATGAATTTGGCACGGTTACTTGCATTGGTTACGTATTGACTAAGATATTATTATAATATGTATACCCACATAATATTCTTAGATTGTTTTGTAAGAAGATAAATATTTGTCATGTGAAAATAAATGACAAGAAAACAGTTAATATTTTTGTTTATTTCTTGTACCCCAATTTAGTCTTTGGTAAAATGCTTCCTTTAATGATCAATGTTACAGCTCTAATGGACCGGAATATCATTCCTAATAATAGAATATATTTTCAGAATATTACTTCTGGAACTCATCGTAAGAGTGACAAAACCATTCAGATCATCATATATAATTAAAATACCATACATATATGTGTTTCTTTTGTTCGCATAATTTGGGATCAGTGATTTGGAATCCGCAATACAAAGTTAACATTGAAAGGTTAGAAAGAATTCATAAAAAGTGTCTGAAACACGTTTAGCAGTAAGAAGGTTAGATTTCAAGTGCTTCCGAACAGCTAAAAGACTCATTAGCAATCCACGAATCAACGACATCAGCAGATAAAAAGATATATTACACTATTTTTTTTTAAATTTCAAATCAATCATCATCAAACGCTGTTGACAACTACCTTCCAGAAAACATTAATTTCCACTGTCGAGTAGGAAATACACTCTCAAACTAACTATTCGACTCCTCATCGTCTCCTCTTAATCCTCATGGCCACTGTAGTATATTGATGTTTTATACTTTTATTGTACTTAACTTGTAATAGTAAATAGACGGTGATTAATAATAACAGAGAAACGTTTATTGCTTCCTTACTGGAATAGTACAGAATCAAGAATGATCTATTCAAACCATAGACGTACGCTCCTCGCGCTCGTCTATGCAGGAGGTAGCTACCACACCCACCCAGGACCGGTCCTGTGCAGGTCCAATTGGAGCGGTCTACTTCAGGCGCTGACTTGCCAAGGAGCCAAGCCGCTGATGTTAAAATAGCACCTAACACAGTGCCCTTGAAGTTTTTAGTAGCGCCATGCGACGTTTGGCTCAGGGCTGCCCTGCCCACACTCAAAAACTAACTACACACAACATTCATTTTTCAGAAAATACAATAACATCTTTTCAGATGCTGATATTTTCCATTTATCCTAAAGTCAATTTACTGAAAGCATAAGAAAAAAAATTAAATCAAAAGGTTAATTACGAACTCTCGACCCCGGCTGTGTATTAGATCTTTCAGTTTGTCTTTGATCATATTGATAACATTATTTTATGATAATATGTTTTATTATACATAGTTTAATTTAATCTTATGTATTGTATATATTTTTAATTTGTTTATTTTAAGATTTTATTTTTCTCTCATTCCACTATCTATAATTATGTTGTTCTTTAATATATATTTTTTGAATTAAAAACTTCTTTAGCACCGTTGTGATTTGAAACTCGATGAAACAAGAATAGCGACACTAAAAAGAGACAAACACATACATCTGTAGGATTTAGCCTGCGAGAGAAAGAGATAATATAATCATTTGACCGGTCAGTGGTTGAGTGGGCATCGCGTTTGGTTCCCACCCAGGCGTTCCGTGTTCGATTTCTCAGCTGGCTAAGTCCTCCATCACGATTCAAGCAACATTTTCGGCTTACTGTGGTGGTGATCTCTTTCGGTCTCCTCTTTGTGCGCTATGTAGCCTATCGGTCTCCTCTTTGTGCGGTGCTTCGTAGCCTCCCTACTCTTGTACACTTTAGTTTTCTGAATGTTTCAGTTTTACCATTTGTGAATTGCACACTCTGCTTTTATATATTATTTACCAACTTCACTGGTTTATGTAACCCAGTAAAAAGGTAATTTTTTTATAAAATATAATAATAATAGTTTATTCCAGAAACTGCGCAAGAGAAGTGCAATGCAGTACATTTCATATTATGAAATAACAAAAGAAAGACAAATAATAAGATGAGGTAAAAAGTAAATAACAGCACATATCTATTAGGGTAATGTGCATTGCTTCCTATGCATAATGCATTAGGCACTGTGCAAAATAGCTCACAAAAGTCATGAGAAAATTACGGTTTTGCAAATTTGTTCCTTTTTTACACCTCCTTTTGTATTACCTCTCATCGCCAATAAAAATGTTTATGAAGTTAGGTACGAGTAGCTATGTACTATCTACATGGAGTAAGTTGACTCAACATCAACTTTTTTAGCAGAGGAATCGATGAATATTACACCTACTTTACAATATAAATGACACAAAACTGTTATAATCATTGAGGAATTTATAAAACATATTTTAATTTTTCTCTCTGGAAATATCTATAAAAGCAGATTCATAATATATAAAGTCACCCCGCTTAACGATACCAAATGTATGTATTTCAAAATGCATTTTCCCGGTCAAGAATTATTTCAGTTGCAATATAACAAGGGTTGATCAGTTTGAATTTATGGATAGTGTAGAGCAATGTTTTTATAAATTGATGGCGAAGTAATTTGTGGACAAATACACAATCGCAATTAGTATCATACTTCAATTCGGTAAAGGTTTGACTCAGTCCGTAAACTATATCCGTGTAGGGCTCGGCAAATTCCACCCGACAGTGCCACGGAAGCGAGGCCAACAGCACCCGCTTCACTGTCTCCTCCGATATGAGGTAAATCTCTTCGGGAGTGGGAAGAGCGTTTTCTTCAATAGCGGTGCTCGCTACGGACAGATCAATAGTGACATTTTTAGATTTTCTGCTCTTACTTCTAATGGAATTGGATAAAGAATTTCTGTTGGATTCGGCAATGACTGCAGAACGTGACGTTTTCAATGGTTTTCCATCAGGTGTTACCTTATTTGGTTTTTCCCCCAGAAAAGCTTTGTTGAAGCACTCCAATGAAGTTTTAGGCGTTATGATATCGGAGACATTCACATCGCTGCATATCCTAATTGTATGATTAACAATGCTGCTCATGAGACTATCCACATTCAGGATTGCATCTTGATGTAATTCATTCTTGTTTTTCATTTCTTGTAACCAAGATTGTGCAAACGACTCACATCTTGCAAAGTCTCTACTGACAACTTTTCCCAACACAAGACTCAAAGCATTCACAAATCCCTCTTCTGGGTTCTCCATTTTACAGAATGCCAGCAAGAGTGCCGAATAATTTAAGACATCTTCGCTCACCTCAAATAACAAAAATAAAAATTCTTTGATCAAACAAGAGCGTAAAATATAATGGTTATTGTCACATCCCCCTGGGGGTTGAAACCATAAAAAAACATTGTAATAATCGTCTCTCCTAATTGTTTCATTATGTTCAAAATCAAAGTCCATGAATGCATTTCGCAGTGCTAAAAGTTGTAACTGATCAGGAAATCCGATATCCATACACAGTATTAGAAAATCCCTCCAATCTACATAACTTACATCCCCATAAACACATCTTACTATAATACTGTAGTCATCTGGCTCAAGAAGATTCCAATCATATGTAGAATGAGGTCTTAAAGCTTGATTATTCATATTTAATGTGAAGAAATCTTGGAGCATAATCACAAAAGCTTTCACTGGCATGCTGCAATTTTTAGCCACAGACATTAGCCGGCTTTGTAACTTGGCCAACTGACCAATAGGAAAATCGCAGGTTTTTACAAATTTTATTGCATCTTTTTCCATGATTAAATTCCAAGATATTTCAATATGCCTTTCAAATTCTTCAGAATCAAATGTTAACATACTTGGAAGTTTGCATTCTTTTTCTACAGCTGTTTTTAATAAATTGCATATTAAAGTGATTTTATTTATGTCTCGGTTTAAACTGTGCTCGGCATTTCTGTTAGCTTCAAAAAATGCTTCAAAGGCAAAACCTTTACATTGGGACAATTGCTCGATGGCCTTAAAGTGTATCACATTCATTCTGTTTCTAAATCGGCAGATTTCAGCATTTAATATGCTCTTCCATTCTTCTACTACGTCAGATGCACTGATTTCTGGGGCACTAATTATTTTTGAATCATCAACTGGCTTGTCTTTTGAATCAGTTTTTAACTTAGAGTCCCTTTTTGCCTTAGAATCGCTTTTTGCCTTAGGATCGCTCTTTGCCTTAGGATCACTTTTAGACTTAGGATCAACTTTTTTCGTTGTTGTATCTTTGTTAGCCTGACCAATAAGTGTTTCATGAAAATATAACAGATTACCTATGTAAATTTCTACAGATGCTTTTGTAGATTCAAGATACTGGTGGAATGGATTATCGTCATTTGATAAATCGATAGAATTCTTTAAGGCATTCTGAATGCACGATGAATATAGTTTCGATTCACTTATTTCACCATCCGCACCGGGCTCCTGTGTTTCATATCTGACATGCGGGGAAGAGACAGAAGTAGGTATTTTCAGAAGATTAAACGTATTCAGTTCTTCCTGAGTAGTATTATTACCAAAATAAGCATTATAATAAGCCGATATTATTTTTAGAGTTTCTTGTGCCCTATTTAACTCTATTTGAACCATCATTACAAAGAAATTTGTCAAACTTGTTAAATTGTCGGTGAGCCAATCTTCCTCAATCAACTTCACTGTTTTATCTGTGTGTTCATTTTTTTTATTTTCCACAAAATGGTTTAACTCATCTTGCATCTCATTAATTTTATAGTACATTTCTGATTTGACAACAGGATTCCCACGCATAGCATCTTCAATGGAGTTCAATTCAGTCTGCAAAGCTGTAATAATATTGCCAACTGTGGGATCCAATTGGACGGGATATCTGAGATGTTTGCGTACGTATGAAACATACGGTATTAATTCAGAAAATATATTTCTTTTGCCATAAAAGAGTTCTTTCAGGTTTTCTATATAAGTTAATTCGTTAGTCTCCCAGAAAGATGCCAAGTCAATAAATACGTTTTGCGGTAAAGTTAAATCAATACAATAAAGACTTTTAGATTTCTGCAAGGCGGATGTTTGGCTATCCATATCAACAGAAGTCGTAAAAGCTTCTGACTGAAATTCTCCTGGCATTTCGTTACTTGTGCTTTCTGTTGGTAAAACTTGGCTTTCTTCACTTTCTTTACTTCTTTTTTGATCTGTTGAAATACTGATATCACTTTTTACTGTTTCATTTTTCAAGAGCTTAAATTTGGAAATTTCCTCAGAAGAATTTTCCATATTAGTCAAAGAAAAACTTTTGGAAATTTTTTCAAATGTTTCAGTTTCACCAGCGACATATTCAACTATAAATTTCACAGTTGTTTCATCAAAACGCTCAAAATAAATACTATAATTGATTCCCTGGTCGGCATAAAATCTTTCTATCAGTGTTGAGTTTTCTTCAGATAGTTTCCAAATATAATCCTCATCAGCAATACAAATAGATTGTTTTAATTTTAAGAAGGCTGTAAAAAAAGTTTCAAATTCACTGGTAACTTTACCATTATCATCCGGTTTCGGAATAATTCGTGATTGAAAACGATTATTAATTTCAGTTTTTGAAGATGTAGTTGAAAAGAAAGACAAGCGAGTAACATTTTGTTCAGTAATACTTCTCGTTTCATTATTTTCTTTGTATTCTATTTTCGGATTAATTACTTGTCCTGTAATTTTTTCTTCCAAAATTTTAGCTTGCGAAAAAGTTTTAGGATAGTCTATTAAAACCCAGCCATCAAAGGATAAATTATTTCTCAAAAATTCAACAATTATGGACGCTAACAATTCATCAGAAATGCAATTCCCACTATTTAAACATTCGTAAGCTACTTTTCCTAACTGTGCAGTGATGGAGTACTTGTCCACTAATGGTAATTTAATCGGTGTTTGTGTATGTTTGTTGGCAAGATCAACTATTTGTGTTGTTGATTCGGATTCTATGGAATTATTTATTTGGTGTTCTTCATCAGCTGAATTCTTAAGCGATATCTCAAATTGACTAAATTCTGTGGACATTTCATCAAACTCTATTAATTCTCTTTTGTATTCCTCTAAACAAAATGCAATGGCTTGGCTCATCTGAATAACAAGTGCATTTTTTTCAGAAAGTAGATCAATAAATGTTGAGTTTTTCAAAAGGTCTTTAGCATTCAGTAAGATGGTGGCAAATCTTTTGGGAGGTAGTGGATCTGGGTTCGCATATTTGGGTATTGGATACTTAGCTGCAAATAGTTTTTGTAAAATACATCCTAAAATTCTGTATCCCTGAGATTCAATATGTTCACATTGAGAATATCCTTCACACGGTACATCTACAGCCCAGGTTCCTGTTTTGTTATGATAACTAAGAAATTCTTCTTCATCTAATATACTCCTTTCTTCATGAGATGCTTGCTCTATGTCTTCTGGCTCTGTTGGATCCATATTATCTCCGATGTAAAACATGGTCTTCCATTCGTGCATGTAATTTTCGGGTATATTATTATCAGATGTCATTTGTTTAAATTCTGACAATTTATAAACTAAATTTAGGATTGCGGATAATGTGCCTTTACAGAGTTTTAAGGTTTCACAAAAATTTTGTGCCATTTCTTCCGAATGAAGTTTCTCGTTGAACATTGATAATATTAGTTTCTCGAAGTCCAGTTGTTTAGCTTTTTGTTTTATCTGGTATTTCAAGTCATCTAATGCCTTTGAAAATTCTAATTGTCGTAGTTTGTCTAATTCTTCTTGTTGTTTAATTCGGTTTTTCATGACAAGTGTCATCTCGTGATTAGCTTTTATCAATTGTTCTGCCATTTTTTTTTCTTGAATCGACAAATCTAGCAAACATTTAACTCGCATTTTTTCTTTTTCTTTTGATTCATATTGTTTTAACATTTTTTCTAAAATATCATTTTCCAAATTAGCTTCGAAGCCTGACACTTTTTTTTCTCTTTTTCCTGCATTCTTTATTTTACTTTTAAACTCCTTGACCCGTTCTTTGTCTACTAATTGTCCGCCTTTCATGTTTTGTTTGGCATTTTCTTCTAGTTTCTTTAGTTCACTGTAGGTATAATTAAAAGCTTGGCATGTACTTTTCAAAGTTTCTTTAGAAGCCGAAGGTTTAGTTTTGATTTGTTGAGTTTGGCGGGACTCATTGAATTTTCTCTTTTCAAGAATGTCCTTTGCAAACTTAAAATCGTTGGCTTTAGCGACCATTAGTTGAATTGGATTACTGGACTCCACCGGGGTGACACTGTGGGGATACGGATTTATTTCACTGTCACTTAACGACCCAGCCACTTTTTTTCTTATAAAGTATAATCTATCTTTACCATCGAGTTCTAAAAACATTTGATAAAATAGTCTAAGGGCCACTGAGCCAATTCCTTCAGCAATGTAGTCCACATCATCCAAGTTGAGATCTATATTGATTTCTTTCAGCCATTCCTTTATGGCTAGGAGGTTATTCCTGATTTCTGTTGCATCGTTAGAACAGACTATAGAATCTTTTTGTTCGGGAGATATAACATTATAGCTTTGAAGTAATTGTGATATAATAACTCCATCACGAACGGCTTTGCCGAAATCTTCTGGATTCCATTTGAACGATACATCTAATCTCATGGAAAGCCATTTTTTTAAAATTGCGGTCATATTTTAGAATCAATTAATTTACACCATATTGTACACTGACAGTTTTAAAATGATATTATTGTACAGAAAACAATACAAATTAAATTGAATGTGGAACAAATCATTTTGTTTATTTTGAGTCTGCTGAAAATATATCTACAGGTGAACCATTTTAAAGAGACCATTGCTCGAATAGTGTTTTATATTGGATTGATAAAAAAAATATTTTTAATGCTGGACGTTTGGGAAAAGATGAATTTTCTACAAATTCTATTGGAGATTTTGTTATTGATTCCTCTTCAGACCATCATTTTCATGGACCGTATGAGATGATGTATGAATGTGAGTGAGGCAAAGAGTGTGTGCCAAGATCGAGTTGTTTGGCGGTCCGTCCTCTCTGCCTCCCCCTGCGGAGAAACGGCGTGATGGTTAGTTAGTTAGTAAGTTATCCAAAATTTCCGTCGGTTTGGCGCCATAGAGCTCGAGATATAGGCTTTTAAAGTCCGAACCCAAGCCTTGCATTATGCCCCCACGCAAGATGAATTTTTCCTAAATGCTATTTTGCTGAGATTTGTTATTGATTCCTCTTCAGACCACCATTTTTAATATGTTCGAACCCAAAGTTGCATTATTACCTACGCCAGAAAAAATTATGATTTTTCCTACAAATGCAAATTTTTGCAGATTTTATCATCGATTCCTCTTCAGACCACAATTTTTAGTACCTAATACATAATAAAAAAAATTCAGCCGGTTTGGCCACGTAGAGCCGGAGGATACGGCTGTCAAATTTCGTACCCTAATCTAATAAAAAAACGAATAAAACAAACACATTAGTAATTTAAACAATAGGCCACTTGCGTCACACTTTTTTAAAATTATTTCCAGTTTAGGCAAATATTCTAAGACATTCTGTATTTTTTATTTTTTTTAAATCGTATTTTTGAAACCCTGTCGATTTTTTGAAAATCTCAATAAGAAAAATCAGACCATTTTTTATAGACCGGAAAGACGGGACATAATTTTATGGGTGCGAAAAAACGATAATTACATAGCCGAAAATCATTTTAAAAAAAGAACGTTTTCCACACGAATAGCAATAAATTGTACGGGGTTCTCTTGTAAAAACACCGCCATCTTTATCAAAAAATTAAACCAAAGGATAAGTTCGCATAGAACAAACAATAAATCTAGTGAACGTTAAACGCAAATTCAAAAATTCGCCGGAAATCAAAGTATTGCCATATAAAAAAAAATTAATCAGTGTGGAATTTTACAAAATTAAGGGAACATAATTGGATACGGGACATTTTCATGTAGTGACGTCACGAACTCAAATAATGAATTTATTTATTTAAAAATAAAAAAACTGTACATTTCTAAAAATTTTTACTAACATTTACGTAATCTTAGTAAAAAAAATCTATCCACACGATTTTTTTCCAAGTCGTTATAAAATCCATGCAAGTGGCCTATGGCGCGTTTCAGAACAAATTTTTGTAAAATCGTCCACAGGCCACGGCCAGATTTGTGACGTATACGAGTATTAAGAAAATGGGAAAGTATCACATCAGCTTTCTTCTAATGCAAACTGATTCTAATCAGATCGCGCGGTAAGGTAGAAAAAAATATAAATAAACTTGTCACAGTATGGCTAACGATCGTCGTTTTCTTAACTTGCCATAATATGCAAAAGATCGCTCGAGTCGCTAAACGGTTACGCGTGGCGAAAAAACGCACCTAAATTGTGGTAAATTTAATGCAAATTATTTTAGTGATGAATATATTTTTCCCAAAGTTGATATTTTATGAGTTATCATAACAAAAAAACGTGAACAACTTTTTTTTTCACGTTTTTGACTAAATCTTAAATTCCAACCATTTTTAAAATTATAAATAAAATTATTTTAAAAGACCCCTTTTCAGCACTGGAATATTTATTATCTCTGCACTGGAATGATGAGTGGAGTTGAATTAAAGTCGATATAATGTTTTTTTTAACAGTAACAATGTGGTATACAGATGTTTGTGTTGTGGAAAATGGGGACGCCCGAGGAAGTCATTGCGTGATCAAGTGAAACAAATGTAAAAAAAACGATTTTTTACAATAATGTTATTTCCACCCTATTACTACACCCTATTTTCAGGTAGGTACCTACACTAGAATTCACAACCTCAAAACTTTACTCCAAACCATTCATAAACTCGAGCAACGCCGGGTACACATCAGTCATTAAATATTAGATTTGGTATAACTTTCCACGCAAATTTAGTTTGCAGGTTTGTACTGTAGGTACATACCTACCACTAAATACTTTGAATACATTATCATTACATACTTTTAACCAATGTTGAAATAGGCAGCCATCTCTGGTCTGGAGCCCCAAAATACTTTGAAAAAAAAAACTTGATTCCCCTAGCTTAAAAAACGTATTGCACTCTTCACAGATGTCAGATGGGAATACTGTCCTTGTTCTCCGCATTTAAATACGTCTCTTCAATACCCATCATCTTCTAAAAAAAACCCTCCACACATCATCCCCAAATATGACATGGGCCCTTAGGGAAATTATTTTCCTCGGGAACTACAGTGTGAAGTTAATTTTTAAAAAAACTTGTGCCTTTATCCATGTTAAAATTAGACGTATTTAATTATAATTCTGATGTATAATAAAAAAAATAAGTGTTATTCCATATAGCTGTGATGAAAAGAGTTTGGGCCATTTCGGTTT
Source organism: Limnephilus lunatus (assembly GCA_917563855.2). Lineage (NCBI taxonomy): Eukaryota > Metazoa > Arthropoda > Insecta > Trichoptera > Limnephilidae > Limnephilus > Limnephilus lunatus. Next base: position 61,004,998 of record OU830597.1, on the reverse strand, counting down.
GAGGAGGAAGGTGGGGAAGAACTTGGCTATTCACATATTATAGTCACTCAATACGGTTAAAGTCATTTCAAGCAACGTTTCGATTTCGAATGGTAGTCTTTCACGACTTTCACCAAGGTGACACTGAGAGTAACTACCACGTTTTGCATGAACAGAATTATTCTGAACACTTTTTCTCTAATATCCTTGTCACGATAGTTTGCCAAAGACTTTCAATTTGAAAAATTGAATGCAATAAAGGTAATTAAATTGTATTGCAACAAAGCTTTCTTGGATTTTTACCTTTTATTCCAAAATCAGGTTTAACATAACAATAAGTATACTATTACAAAAATATTAAGTAAATCCTTTGCAATTGCATTCAAAGTCGCTTGACGCCACTTGTATTATAGTAAATTTTAATCTCCCAGTGGAAATGGACTTCAAGCTACGTCACGACTTTCTAACCAATCACCGCTCTACCCCCTCTTTGAGCTAACCTTGTTAAGTATATATTTTCTCCAAACCTTTGGTATAAGCAAGATAAGAATAGCACCTCGGATTCATGCCACGTAAAAAATAAGAAACCCCAAAATTTACAACTTTCTAATGTAAAAGGAAAAATCGCAAAATTTACATTGAATGTAATTACTTACGCTTACCTAAGGGCCTATATTATTACAGTAAATTGAATTATTGAAAAAATAATAAAGAAAAGCCAAATGGTTTTACCTTTCTGAAATAAGGCAGCATACTTAGACAAAACCTTCCCAACCATACGACTTTTAAGACGAGAATTTGCGCAATAACTCAAAAGAAAAGGTAGTAATTTGTGCTTTTAAAAGTTTTCCTCGAATAAATTTCCTCGCACACTCTTCCTTGCGAATCTAAAAGATATGTATTCAATGAGTTAACATAATATTAAGCATTAACTATACTAGAAATTGGCAAATTGGGAAATCTTATTTCGTTCAGACTGGATTTATTTATTTATAAAATACATGATACATAATTGAGTAATTAACATAGTGTGGATATATTGGATCACCATATTAGGCGGATGCCTGTTTCACGGTGACCAATGGAGTATTGTTACTTTTTATGAAATATGCAGTCTATTGTAAACATATGGATTTATTATAAGTGATGTTAAAAATTGGAAAAATTATATTAAAATAAAAAGTGGAAAATAGAAAGGGGAAAATAAGTGAATTAGTATTAATTATTATTTTTAATTGATAAACTAACGTTTAAACAAGATTTTTATGCATAGCACAAAGGGTAGATAACAAATATTATAATCAATAATTGTCAGCCTAAAACACTCATCTACATTGAAAAAATCTTCCGAGAAAAGATACTGGCCGCCAACGGGAATTGAACCCGTGTCCCTCTGATTGCCGTAGGTTATAAAAATGTACATAACTCTTTTTCAATATGTGTGCATGCAAGGACAACGTATGTATATATACATCGGTCAGTGGTCGAGTGGGCATAGCGCTTGGGTCCCACCCGGGCGTCGCATGTTCGATTCCTCTGCTGGCTAAGTCCTCCATCACAACACAAGCTACATTTTCGGCTTTCTGTGGTGGTAGTAGGAGATTTTCAAACATTGTTGGGTTATTCGTAACCCGGGAATGTTTGTCTTTCTTTTAAAGAAATAAAAAAAAAAAAGGTGCACACATACAGATAAACATGCAGATCTATACAGGTATAAACACACATATACGTACCCATATGCGCACCTACTCATATGTATACACACACACATCTATATACATTACATTCACATATATATATAACATTAAAAAAAAAAAGTATATATGTAGACAGTTGTTCTATCTGAGAACGAGAAACAGGCCAACGGCGTTGTCACATTCACTCATCAAAAAATCCTTAATCGTCTTCCTGAAAGTGTGATATTGGTCTACCGTCTTTATTTCAATTGTTAAATTATTAAAGATTAGAGCTTACTTTCCTGAGTAAATTAAGCCAACAATTTTCAGAATGATTTTCTTGAATACTTTCGTGTAACATGCAAAAAATAGTTTTCATACTAGTTTTACATTGAATTTTTTAAAAGTAAAACAAACATTCCTGGGTTACTAATACCTAACCTGAAAATATTTTTTAATATCCTACTACCACCGTCGTGATGGAGGACTTAGCCAGCCGAGGAATCGAACACGTGACACATGACGCAAGGGCGGGATCCAAAAACGATACCTTCCGCATTTATTGTTTCAAGTTTTAAACATTCCTTGGGATGTGCCAGCAACAAATTGTAAGCAGTTATACCTTTACCCCGATGCTTACTCCTACTTTCTGCATTTTATTTTGTTTGTTTATAATTTTTTAAGACTCCGTTCCTTACAATGTAGTTTTACACTAATCAAAAATGATTTTCAAAGTTAGGCAAGGTGCGCAAAGCACAGTTATTTTTATGGGATACAATTATTTGGTCTTCCGACAGCATTGTAAAATTGCGATAAAATCATTTCCAGATGATCCATTTAAAGAAAATAATATTTTAACGTCAGTATCAGTGTGGGGGGGGGGGGGGGGAGTCATCAATTGTATAAAATGACTTCATCGCATATTATTTTGTCAGTGTAGCGCAAGAAGACGGTATGCATGATTTTAAACATTTTATGATAGTAAATATCACATCATACCCCATTATAAAAGCTAGTTTTTAAGTAAACAATTTGGAAAGCGGGAATGTACCACCGCCTTGGGAACTATTTGTTGGTTAATCTGCACCTCTGCTACAGGTCACCCCAAGTGGTCGCCATGTTTGCTAGCTTAGTAAGGGTGTCCGGGTTCAAGAAATGACATTTGTTCGTGTCTTGGCGGCGAGTGTGTCTGCCCACCAACTGCGTGGCAGACCGGATCGGAGGAGCCTGGTTGAGGGAAATCTTTTGATCTCATCAGCAGGACTCTCTCGGAACATCGCCTTTCACTGCAAAGGGAGGGTTGACGTCGTTACTACTCCTGGATACGCTGACTTCCAGATCCCTTCCCAGAACTTTCCTCCCTTTTCTAAAAAGATCCTCCTCAGCATCCCCAAAGATGACAGGCCCCGAGGAGAAATATTTTCCTCAGGACCTATTGTTTGAGTTAATGTAAAAAAATAATTAGTTTTTACCGTTTTCCAAGCCCTTTATAGAAAAAGAAATTATTCATTAAACTATAATATTAATTTTTATTCTTAACTTTATGAGTAAAACCTTAAATTTAAGAGGTGCGAATATCTTTTTCTGATTTTTCTGTCTCCAGATTTTCGATTGAGTTTCGCTAATATTGTCTTCATTTAATTAAAAATAATATTATATAATGATAAAACATTTCATGCGGTTGCTTCTCGCACGAATTTTATACAAAATTCTTGTTCTCAGAGATTGCATCGTATGTAGAATAAAACTTGCCTTGTCGATTTATTTAATAATAAAAACATTTGCTTCATTTAAAAAGCAAATACACCCAATAAACCAAGGATTGATTGTCTTTTCTGTATCAGTACTTCCTTATCTGTATAATCCTTATTTATATATTTCTTATATGTATCAGTTAGTTATTATGTAATGGTTATAAAGATTAAAAGATTATTATTAGGTAGGTACTTATTATGAAGGTACAGTCTGTCAAATAAGAGAAGAAAAAAAGGAGGGCGCCACTGTTGATCAAATGGCAATACTAAACACATAACTCATGGTGTTAAAGTAAAGCTGTTTAACCAACATTTTTATAAAAAATTAAAAAGGCATAAAAGTGGAAAAAATAATTTTTTCATTACAGTAGGTATAGATAGTATAGATACCCACTGATCTCAAAATTAGAATTGCATGTAGGTATATTATACCTTTGCAATTTTGTGTTAACATAATGAAGAATAACGATATCGTAATAAAATATAAGGCACAGTTTAGAAATTGCTCACTTTTATTTAATACTAGCTTAAGAACCTAGCGTTGCCTGGGCTTTAGATCATGTCTCTAACTTTAGATCTGAAAATGTATATTTAACTCATTCAGATCTAAAAGTAGTGTAACTAAACTCACCATTAGTGATTCTTCCTTCCTGTCTATCGTAAAATTCAAATTTATGTTAAATTAAATTAAAGGAAATCGCTTTATAAAACACCTTTTTATCAAATTTATGTCATGAAGAATTTTTTTTTAAATGTGATTTGCTGTGTTCTAGATATTCAGTGTCATTTCGCTTTACAATAATATTTTACAGTTAAATTTGTGTTGCCAGCCTACAAATTTAGTAGTTCCGTTTTTTATATTTTCTACTCTTATTTGACAGACATGTTTTTCATATCTATGCATCTAAAAGCCCAATGAACGTCTAAATATATTTACTTGGCTATAAACTTCACAAAGAATTACGAAAAAAAACTTGTTTTCCAGAACAAATCAAATAATATATGTCGAAATATTGTAATGTATTTACTGTTAAAAAATATCGTCTCCCCCAAGGGTGGACAGAAAATGACTTATGCTCAATCCAAAAAAAAAACTGCCATCGCAATACATCTCCGTATATCAGATAAAATAATATCATTTTTATTTGTCAAATCTAAAAATACAGATATGAAAATTTCCTTTTTGTCGAAGATATTTCTTCTCAAGACATACATCACCAGGACATCTGTTTCGCAGCGTTCAATGCGGCTATTATTCCGGATAATGTATTACGTGTCGAGTAGGCACTAGAAAGAAAATTGGTAAGTTTTTTTGCCAGTAATGGTAGAGTATATTAACAGGCGCATTTAAAAGATAGAAAGTACACATTATGATGTGTCTTCCATAATAACAAAAATATTTGGATGATTTGTGTAGCGCCGTTTTTGTAAAAATCACCACAATGGCGCTGGAATCACCTCAAGGGCGCTGAGGCGCCATGTATGAGTAGATTTGAAAGGAAATTAATGTCTTCCAGTGGCGGACTAACGGTGGGCGGAAAGGGCGGCCCGCCCCGGGCCTCTGGTCCTGGGGGCCCTCCAAACGCCTCCACGTTCCCTTGATTTAATCCTAAACAAGGCTTTAAGGCACCAGGACACTGTAAAAAAAAATTGTCGTTTTTTTAATTTCATTTTCTGAAAGATGCATTTGTGAGGAATGCTCTCACAAAATGTTTTAAAGAAATTCGAAAAACTGACACAGATCATTTTATGTGAAACTGACACAGATCATTTTATGAATATGTTTTTCAACCTGCTTGACAACATATTATAAAAACTATACATCCGATTTGCATGCACCAATTCTTAAACTCTTCGAAAATCCAGTATCAATGGCGTAAACGTAGGAGAATTTCGATATCTAAAAAAAGAAAAAATGGCGGACGAGCGAATTTTATTTTCTATTCTGTAAGGAAAATGTTCATCATTCATAAAAAAAATAGAAGGGATAAATAAAAAATCCGTTTATAAAAAATCCCTAAGTGGTGCTATAGTGACTGGATTTTCGAAAAGTTTAAGACTAGTGCATGCAAATCGGATGTATAGTTTTTCTAATATATTATCAACCAGGTTGATATATAAAATATTCAACCAGGTTGAAAAACGTAGTTTCGAGAAAACGCGTACAAAGTTTTGCTGAAGGATAATTCAACATACAAACTCTTTTAAACGGTTTAATATAAAATGTTGTATCTCCGTCAATTGTACGAATTTACTTGGTGGGAGCATTATTAACAAATGCATCTTTCAGAAAATGAGATAAAAAATAACAATTTTTTTACAGTGTTCTGGTGCCTTAAAGCCTTGTTTAGGATTTGATCAAGGGAACATGGAGGCGTTTGGAGCCCTCCCAGGAAAGAAGGCTCGTGTGAACTTAATAAAAAGTTTGTAAAATTATAAGTGGGGGGGGGGACTCATTCAGCTTTGCCACCCCGGGCCTCTGACGGGCTTAGTCCATCACTGATGTCTCTACTGTTTTTGTCTTGGTTACAGCCATATCCTAGCCCATTTAACACACGTTTTGTCTCTCTTACACTTGCTTGACATCGCATATCGCCAACCCATTTCTATTTTATAACGATGATGAAACACAGTTTGGTTTTGGAAATTTACAAAATAAGTCCAAATCGCATTCTTGAGTTCTTCTTTATTCTATGAATAGGAATTAGTTTTAGTAGTGACGTCATAATCAGTCAATACCATAGATTTTTTTTTGTATTTCGTCAAACTTTTTACCTCGCTGTGATAATAAAAATAAAAAGTAATGATTAATTATTGGTCTCACAATTAGAGTAGACCCAAAAAACACATACTTAGGACTGTGTGTATCGGTGCCATAGTATGTAGGCATACACTTCCGACAATGATGTCCTTGCGAAACGTCACTGATAAACAGTAATTGGTTTTGCTTACACCTACCAACTGTTTTTAATGTTGTTCAATTTGGAAAGTTTTTTATAGTTATTCGGGATGTTTTACAGTGAGTTATTATTATTTTTCCAACAAAAAATGCTGTATGCAAGCAATACATATAAATGTGGCAATATCTAATGCTTAAAAAATTAAGGGAATCATAAATTTACCTACTTTCTAAAAGTTTCTCTTACTCCGTCAAAACACTTTAAAGCTAGTCGCCAAGAGTCGATAATACTAGCACAACTACTTATATATATATAATTATATCGGTTTAACCCCAGCTTATTTGTTGGGAGAAAGGGTTAAAGATTGATTAAGTTAATATTTCATTCATGGGTCGACGATAGGCCTGTGCATATTTGAGTTCAATGTTAATTGAAATATGATTTGTGTTGTAAGACAAAACGTTAGATCAACAGAGTTAAATTACACAAATTGGGTATTACAATCTTAAGTCTTAGGGTAGAGTTCAGAATTGCATTATCTGGGTTTTACGCGGAGTTTTTCGAAATGTAATACAATGCCTCTTGTTTTGAAGGTTAGATAATTATGTGAAATTTTATCAATCTCTGAATAAAAATGTAGATTTGTATTAAAATCAAAGCCACGTCGTCCGCACGCCCGCTGCCCGCCACAGACACTCAACTTTATATAAATAGAAATAGATGGGAGGTCAGCTTGATGAAACACATATTTTTCAATTATTGTAAGTAATAATTATTAGCTTGAAACACTCATCTACATTGAAAAAATCTCCCGAGAAAAGATACATGCCGCTGACGGGACTCGAACCCGCGTCCTTCTGATTTTCGGTCAAATGCTCTGTCCACCGAGCTACGTCGGCTTATCTCCTGCCCTCCAAATAATTCAATATATATTAGTGTTTCATTCAAAAATTGCTGCTTAGGGAAATTTAGCACTTACAATGTCTTTCTCATATAAAAATAAAAAGTTGGTTGTTTGCAGGTGGAAAAATGTAGATAATAAGCAATAATTGTTGAATGAAACACTAGTATATATTGAATTATTTGGCGGGCAGGAGATAAGCCGACGTAGCTCAGTGGACAGAGCATTTGACCGGAAATCAGAAGGACGCGGGTTCGAGTCCCGTCAGCGGTATGTATCTTTTCTCGGGAGATTTTTTCAATGTAAATGAGTGTTTCAGGCGTTTATCAGTTAAAAGTAATAATACGTATGCTAGGCCCTGCGGGCGGCATTTGTTTTATTTGGTGATCATTTTGTAAATCCAATAGGAACTGGTTCCAAAATTAGCCCGTTCCTCGTATCCACTGTCAACAGTGTCAACGTGTCAACCAGTGATGGCAAGTCACCGCTAAAAAGTAAGCGAGACAGACGATGACGTCATATGTAATGTACAGTCATACAGCCGCTTGATACAACTGAGAATTACCGTCAATCTTCCGAAATCAGGGAGATAATCCAGGTTCACAAATTCGTAGAACTTATACCAAGGAATGGAACTTCCCTTCGCGTTTTGGCGTTTTGCCGACGAAAGTTGCGTCATCTTGTGACGAATTCTTGAATTAGAAATCGAACTATAATGGTAGCTTTGTCTGAAACTCCACGTACACAAAAAAAACATCAAAGACTGGATCAAACAACAAGGTATTCAATTTACTCAAAAAATCATAACACCAAACCAAACATAACCAAAAACAAATATTAAAAAGAAATAGTAGGCAATTATAACTTTGTTTTAAGACAAAACATTAAAATCACAATATTATTCATTCCATTGGCGTGTGGTCCCTAGAATAATATACCTACCTATTTATCAAAACTACTTTCTATCTTGTACATAAACTAGATGCTATGTATAATTGTATGTATAGATCCTAACTGCAACTAATCTTGTATTTTATGTATACGATACTGCCGCCATGGGTCGACCCACAGTCTCCTCCTTGACAATATCAAGGAGGATACGGTGTTTCTACTTTTGTCGTCAGAATTTCAATTATTCCAAAACATGGGAACACCTCAGCGCAGGTTCGCCTAGTGAGGTGTTCACAAAATACTACTAGGTACTTACCTATATACAGTTACGGATCATTAACATTTTTTTTCCTTATTACTTAACTTGATATCTATGTATACCATTGTAATTATCTGTAATATGTATGTATGTTAAAGAATAGAAATAAATAAATAAAATAACAGATGTTCTCAAGGTGCGACGGGTAAGGCGTGATGTCGGACATCCAATCGAAGTCGGGTTCTGAAATTCAATCACACGCAGATGCGAGGATATTAATGCTGTTTGATGATGATAATTTTTCATTTGAATTTTGAATTTTTTTTTTTTTTTTTTTTTTTATTCTTCAACACATAATTACAACACATTATTACACAATACCTAGATATCTGTTAATATTAAAAAAAAAATTGTGTTTTCCCGACTCTACGGAACTTATACACAATAAATTGTAGATGCTTTCTATATATTTCTACCAATGCTACAGTTTTGACGATCTAACGATCAGTCTTTTTTTCCCCACTTTCAGTTCTTAAATCGTGTTCCCCGAACCCTGCATTAGAGGAATGGCATAAAAACGCAGATCACTCTGTCTGAAAAACTCTGGAAATCAGCACAAAACCCATAACATGATCAGAACGGGTCAGCAAATCACCAGAATGTAGTGGAAAGGAGAAGGCAAACCAAGACAGGGATAAGTGCACCTTATCATCAGATCACTTCACATGAGGGGATACATTTTGCAGACGGAACATTCACCCGGTACACCCCTATGCTCACTTCTCCCCATCCTATCTTGATTCCTGTCTAGCCTACTTCTCTATATTATATCATGTTTGTTGTGTATACCGGCTGAAATCCAAGGTATTTACGTAATACCCGGTATCATTAAGACAGTTTAGGTTAGGTTAGGTTTTCCAAATGATTCCGCACAATACATTAACAAGAACAAAGGCAAGCAAGCACTTTTTTTGGAATGACCTGCCAATTAGTCTGTGGTTTTGAAAACTTTAAAATTAATTTAAAAACACATTTTTTAGGAAAGGCTCCCTACAATAACCAACGTATGGCGCCCGTGGGGTGATTGAATCACTAAACGACGTTATATATACAGGGTGTTCCGGCCCGTGTCATACAAAACTTAATTTTGTATGAATTGGGCCGCGCAGACGCTCCTTTTAAAGAACATAATTAACTTAATTTTAACCATCCTGATATTATTTGGAGTAAAAAATGTAAATAAAATTTTGGTCACGGTTGAATTTTTCTTTTTTCTTTAACATAAAACATTTTAAAAAATCATTAGGTATTGGACAGTTAGGGGCGGGTACAGGGGTTGGTTGGTTACACAGACTAGTGACCAGTGACGATGTGTGGAAGACTTTTTTTTAGTTTATCTCGAAGAAAAAATATTGAAAAAAAAGATATCTAAAAAGTCAGCGGAGATAGATTTAATTTACATTTTTTACTCCAAATGATATCAGGAATCACTGGTTAAAGTAAGTCATAAGTACGTCCCTTAACACACTGTAAAGATACATATTTTATTTTATTTCATTAGTTCTAAAATCACTACGCGCGTTCTGTAAATAAATACGCATACAAATAACGCCACTGTTTTCGGTCTACCTCGCTGGGGTTTCCTGTTCTGAGGCGGCCTTCAGAAGTTTTTTTTAATATGGATTATCCAATTGTCTTTACATAGTCTTAGGATGGGTTGTTTCGCAAAATTTGGACAATTCATCAAATTTGAATGTTAATTTTCAAGTTCGGTTATTTTATAATTACAGGCGAGTAGTAGCGTTATTTCCATATAGATTTTTAAGGAATTCATCTGTTAAAAAATTAACAACTGATGACATACATTTATATGTATAATTTAGGTACCTAAATATTGTTTGTTCAAAACAAGGATGTTATAATATGTTGGGTAAAGCTAGTACCTAATTAAAAAACTTTGAAACATTAAAAAACGTAAAAATACAAGCATACAGCCAAGTACATAAAAAGCAATGGTAAACTTTCGGGATGGGCTAGATCGCTTAATACAAATATGTTTTTGAAAAAACCTTTTGATTCGTCTTAATTACTATAAAAGACAACTATTTGCCTTCAGGGCGATGGAAAACACTGCATTCATAATTTCAATACAAAATGTCGTTGAATATGGATATATGTACATTTTTGTAATACTTCTTTCTACTTTTGAAACTGACGTGGTGGAATTCCATTATAATATTATATTATAATTAAACAAATATAAAACTTTATTCCACTTAATTTTATTGACCGTAACCGGTTTCAGCTCGTCAGAGCCATTTCATACAGATAGCTCAAAATTAACTTGATATCCTAACAATGCACACAGATTACTCTATGTCAAATTTTCCTTTGAGGAAAACTCTCGCTCAGTCGCGTAAGTGACACCTTGATTTTCCGTTTGAGCAAGTTATAATTTTCCTGTATCAAAGCAGTGTTAAAGTGAAAATATCACCGAAACAAACGGATGTTTCACATTGGTGACCGGACAACTCAACAATGTGCAATTTCGTCACCTGCTTTGAAAAGTCATTAAAAGTGATGAAAAAAAATAATCTTAAACAGGTAACGTTAGGTTAGGTTATTAGATATTTAACTTTTTTTTTCATAACTATAGATATATAATTTTTTAAAATTATTTAATAGGTATATGCACTCCACAAGGGCAAAAATAAATAATGTCTATTTAAGACAAATTTGCATAAATCATAATTTTAAATTTAAAACTCCGGATTTTGTCAATGACTTCCATTGTTAATGTCTTTTCCCACCATCATAGGTGTCACAGATATTATTATTTTTTTATTTATTTGCGCGTGAACGCACATGATTCTTGTCTACCAATCCAAACCAAATAAACCGACAAAGTTTTTTATAGCAATAATTGTAACTTGTTATTAAAATAAAGTTGCAGTGAGAAAGATACACAGTAATGCCACTAGATGGCATTGTTACTGCACTTGGGGAATTTAACTGATATTCCTTTTTTTAAACCCCGACGTATGTGTCAATACCTACAATTCATGAAAATCTGTTAAGGCGTTTCTGTCATGGACCTTGTACCTTGTCATGGACCTACATATCTACCCATGGTAAATTAACGAATATTGATACTGATTGCAGTTTCCCTATTTATATTGATAACAAATAATTACAGTACAGCAAATATCTTATATAAATATTCATGCTAATATCAACACTTAAATAATTATCAAAGTACATAATGATATAATAGACCTTATTTGCAGTCTGCATTCCTTAAATCTAAATTAAATAATATACGCAAATAATTGCATGTATTCAGTTCCTATCTGTTATTAATATTACTATTTGAGTTATTAATCATTACGTCTATAGTCTTACACAACACTTAATATAAATTGAAGAGAACATCTTCTCAACTCAGATTCAAATCAGAAGCAGTTCGGATCAGTCGTAATTATTATAACCGTGTAAAAACCATTTTGTGAAAAAATGTAATTAAGTGAAATAATTATAATATAATAATTTAAACCCATAAATAAATAACTCTACATTAAAAGTGATGTTTCTTTCATACTTCAACAACAGGCCCATAACAAGAAAATAAAATTGGTGTCAGAAGTAAAGGATAAAATAAATTGTGTTGCATATCTATTCGACAATCATCAATCGACGAACAGCTAGTTATTAAATCACTATAAAGTCCCCGATAAGACTGTCAAAATAATCAACCGTGTTTTGCAAAGGTAGAATCTTTTCTCGGAAGATTTTATCAATGTAGATGAGTGTTTCAGGCTGATAATTATTGTTTATACTTATAATAATAATTTCCCTGCTAATGGTTTTGAAATCCCGAGTATACATTTAGGCACAATCAAGTTTTAAAAATAATTCACCAAAGTTTGGTAATTAAACATAACTTGATTGACTGCCGTAATGTACCATATTATGAATATGAACCAAATTCATTTTTAGAAAATGAATTTTATAAAATTTATTATGATAAAACTATTCTGACAGACAGAACAATTAGTAATAATAGACCCGATATAGTTTTACATGACAAAATTAAGAAAATAACTTATATCATTGATGTCGCTATACCAAATTCTTGTAATATTCAGAAAACTGTTTCTGAAAAAATAAGAAAATATACAGATTTAGGAAATGAAATTAAAAGAATTTGGCATTCTCAGACTATAAAAATATTACCATTTGTTATTTCGGCTACTGGCATTATACCTAGCTCTCTCATTCAAAATTTAGGCGTATTAGATTTGTCAAAAAATTTGTACATAAAAATGCAAAAGTCGGTCATTTTAAATACATGTAGGATTACGAAAGATTTTTTAAATATTTATATTGAGGGATCAGTAGGATTTATCGGACCAGTTAGGATTTCATCAGAGCCGAACCCTCTGATATGAAAATATCTGGAGTCGGTGAAATATTTTCCCATTATGTTTCTGGTGGATTGACGTATTGTTCTTGTATTGTTTTATTCTTATAGTGCAATTACATTGCGTTAATTTACTAGATATTCATTTGTGGAAAAGTGTGTGGAAGGGTTTAGTCTTTCATTTGGGAAAGTTTCAACCCGGACATGAAATCTGGAGCACCGTAAAAAATTGATAAACTTTCCTTACTCTTACCCCTCCCCCTCCCTCCTACCCTTTCCTTCGATGTGTAATCAATATTTAATTTTTAATAAAATAAAATACTGTTTTGTTTAAAACCACGAGTTTTATTAATTTTTTGAACCGACCGGTTTCGCTTTACTCAAGCATCATCAGGGTACAAATAATACTAGTATAAATTAATCCTAATACTAGTATTAATTTGTACCCTGATGATGCTTGAGTAAAGCGAAACCGGTCGGTTCAAAAAATTAATAAAACTCGTGGTTTTAAACAAAACAGTATTTTATTTTATTAAATATGTCAAACCACAAAGTGATTGCTTTCTACAATAATATTTAATTTTTAAGTTTAGTGTACGTTTGAACCTGATGAAGTAAACATTGTTTACGAAACATGTTAATTGTGTACCAATAAAAGTGATGTAAACAAAGTTATTTGTCTTTTTATTAATAAATTAATGTAATTATAATAACTGGAAAGTACATTCGGAAAACCAATAGTCGTGGAACCAATATACGGCATTTTAAAGTTCTCACGGCATTATAAAGTTAATAATTTGGGAGGCGGGTATGGGTACCGTTGACCATTTATTTAGATAGCGCAGTTAGATGCTTCGCAGGTGCTGTGATGCATCATTTCCGTTTCGTCCAAATTCCAAATCACAACGAGGCTAAAGAAGTTTCACTTAAAAAAAACCTCAAGGAGCATAAGTTTTTAACACATTAATAAAAAAAATAATGTCCCAATATGTGATACGCCTGAAAATATCGATGCTTTTATATCTCAGTTTCATCGAAGAAATCAAAATTACCTCGGACGTAAAAAGGCGTCAGGCTTATTTTTATGTGTTCAACTCGGCTTACATCTTGAGTAACATTGTGTTTTACCCCCCCCTTCTGAAACGGCCCAATAATACCTAATGTGCCTTGGGGAGACATGAAAAGATTCCCATCATATCAGAATCTGTGTCAGACGGGCAATGCCGGGATTTCACGGGTGGTTACGTACTTATATGACGAAATTACATAGGCGTGAATTTCACGTGTCAATATTACATACACTGACAGAGTTACATATAGTTGAAATTACATGTGAACGAAACAACACGTGAATTATACCTACTGGAATTTAAAAATAGGCAGACTTTCTTACATAACCTAAGTTTTGTTCTTTTTCATATTTGAACAAAACAAAACTAACTAACAATAACGCCGTTTCCCCGCAGAGGTAGGCAGGGAGGACGGACCGCCAAACAACTCGGTCTTGGCATACATTCCTTGCCTCGTTTTCATTCATACGACGTCTCATACATGCTCTTCTATTATTCGGACTCTTGACATGGCCCGACTCAAGTATCTGATTCACTTGGTCGTGCCATGTCTTTCTTAGGCGTCCACGACTTCTTCTACCATTTATATTTGCGTCATATCCTTACACTCCTTTCCTCGTTCATTCGATCTACATGCCCAAACCATCGGAGCGTCCCTTTTGAACAAAACACATTGTTGAAATGACTTTAGCTGTGTTTAGTGACCAGATCTGAATAGCCAGGTACTTCATCACCTTCTTCCTCCTTTTAATAGCCTACCCCTCCCCACTGGCTTAAGTCTCACAACATTTCCCAATTGGGAGATGTCATAGTTCATAGTCTCACTGACTCCAGCCGGCTGGGAAGGGTTGGGACTATGGTGAGATGTTAACATAAAAAATATATATATATTTAGCAAACACAAATACTCTAAAATTTAAACCAATTTAAGAAACCATATTAAATTCATTCTAGAAGGTGTAATTTAAGAACATAGTTTGTAATTCTCTCTGAATGAATGATTAATAATTGAATGATGCTAGTTCCTCAGAGCATCTTCCATTGAATTACCGGTAGAACAAGGACAGCATTCCCACCTGACGCCTGTGCTCTAAAGATTACAATCCGTTTGTTAAGTTAGGAGAATCTATCAAACGAACCGCCCGTTTCTGCACATTGGGGCTCCAGACCAGAGGTGGCTGCCAAATTCAACCGTGGGGCGTACTTGCGATTTATACAGGGTTAGCAGTTGTGTACTATTACAGTACAGTACGCCCAGTTTTTGGGAGACTAACTTAACTATGGCTTCGATGAAGCCCCCATACCTGAGCTGGTCACTTAGAGTTACACCAAGCATATCGATGGAGGAGGGAAGGGGGAAGGGAAGGAAGTGGGTAAGAATTACCTGGCTATTCAGATCTGATCATCAAACACGACTAAGGACGCTTCAATTCAATTTCATATTATGTTACTAACTGGAAAACATCCCATCAGTTTTCCTCGCTTTCAAGATTGGTAAAAATTTCATAAAATAATAATATATGTTAGGGATAGCACCAAACAAAACGCGTCAGATCTTGTTGAATGTAAAGCGACCAGCTTTAAACAGCCAAGAGGTAGTTCCTTAACCTGTTTCTAACTTAATCAGGCATAAAAAATAAAACCCTGCCTCAAAGAAAGCCTCAGTTTGAGAGAATATTTATGTAGCACTTTCTAACACAACCCCGTCAGTTCCAATAAAGCCGGCAACCTTGCAGGCTATCCGTATTGAATCGAATTCAATCAATACACTTCTTGTAATTTTATTAACGATTCGCTAATGATCGGTTCTGCTCTCGTTTCAAATTCAAATTCAATATCTTTTCCATTTTTTTTCAAGAATGACTCCCTTTTCCAGGTTACGAATAACCTGACAATATTTGAAAAACTTCTACTACCACCATTAAAAGCGGAAGATTTTGCTAGTGAAATAAGAAAGGAGTTAGCTAACAGAAGTATTTACACGACTTTAACGTTTTTGAATTGAAAACTTCTTTAGCCCCGTTGTGATTTTATACTCGATGAACCGAAGAAGCGACACTAAAAAGAGACAAACACATACATCTACAGGATTTAGCCTACGATAGAATGAGATAGAATAATCGATCTCCTCTTTGTGCGGTGCTTCGTAGCCTCCTCACTATTGTCTACTTTAGTTTTCTGAAGGTTTCACTTCTACCGCGTGCGAACTGCACAAATTTAATTTTTTTTTCAATAGATCCACGCTTGTATCATCTTTTTATTAAGAATTGACGCTTTTTTTACAATAGCTCCACAATAGGGTATTTTCACAAACTGGGGATACTGTTAAAAATATGTGGAAGATTTAAAGTTTATTTTTCTGATTACGATTATCATACTCAAAATGAACAATTTTAATATTTTCATTCATAATTATTGATTTCAAAAGCAGCCAAATATTGTTCATCCAGAAACGGCCCATTATTGGTTCATAGAATCATGACGTCACACCCGTCATCCATTACCGGCTGATTCGCTCATTGTCATCTTTTTGTTAGGAGTTAAAACATTGTTTGTTGTTATCGCCTGTTTTCAACTGTTTTGTTTAATTTTTTTAGACTTTTGTGTTATTTTATAATAGTTTAATATAATATAGTGTTGTTATAATGACTGAAAGCGGTTTTTTACGGGCGCAGTCCGACAATTTGCCCAAAGTAGATGCTATAATGATGGCATCTTTTATTGCTGGTAACAGTAATTTTCTAAGTGCTGAATTCAGAGGTTTTAAGGCAACCAGGTAAGAAAACATATTGTGTAACTCTAATCCTATACATATACTTGAACATTTTGTAAACATGCGCACAAAATAGTGTTTATTTTGGCCCTTTATTGAAATTGAAACAAGTGACAGTTCGGTCACCTAACCTCCATTTCGTAAGATGCTTTGTAAAACTTTGGCCATTCTCTAAGTAAATTTCCTTATTATTGTATAGATGTCCTCCTTACAACTATACACAAAGGGTGTAATATCGTTTCTACCTTTAAATTATGAATATAATTAGTTAATATCTTTATGCTGTTATTGTTATGTTATGTCAAATCTGCAAAAAAACATTACCCCCCGCCTGCTAATAATGCCATGTTTTGGTAGATTAATGTGTTGATGAACAATATTATGTATATTTCAGATCAGCACGGGAGAATTATGGAGATAGTGCTGTGGGATACGTCCAAGTAAAACGAATTGACGATGTTTGTACTGTGAAAGCTCGAGTCACTCCGGAGCACAAAATCAGAACAAAGGCTTACGCAGTCACACTGATTTGCAATGAAGCACTAGAGGTTATAGATTCGTGCAAGTGTGAAGATTGCCCTGCATCCCAAGGTTAGTTCCCAATTTGTGTATTCTTCTCACCTTCAATTGGAAGCAATCTTTCCAACATGCCCTTCAGTGATATGCTTGATGTACCTCTGTGATTAACTCTGGCAGGGGGCTCCATTGAAGCCAGTGTCAAAATAGCCTCTCAGAAGCTGGGCAGCTGGGTGTACTGTGCAGGACCAGTAGATACTGCAGATAGCACACAACTGCCGACCTTGTATCGCAATCTTTAGAGCACATGTGTTAGGTAGACCTGCTTGTTCTACCTGGAAGATGCCCCGATGGACCTAGCATCATTGATCCCTTCGGCACCAGTGCACAGTCGGGAAACACGCCAAACATGCGTTCAACAATTTTACACTATTGACATTAAATTTTGTCACATGAGAAAGGGTTGCTTCTACAGGCGACCTTTAAATTCAACTGCTCGGCTGTGGAATGATTTGCCGGCTTCTATGTTTTCTCCCTCCGACAAATGTGTAGTTAATGTTAAAAAAAGTAGCGGGTAGCCCCCGGCCAACAGCTTCATGTAGTCTGATCCACAATATAATACATACTGAAACAAAAGTATCTAAGATTGTGAATCTTTTCATTGTTCCAGGTGGCTGTAAGCATGCACTTGCTTTCTTATCATGGCTCCACAGACGCAGTGAAGAACCTCCAAAAACTTCAACCCAATGTTATTGGAAACGCTCCAAGATGGCAGGAATCGGTACAAGTCTGAAGTTTATTAAGGCCAAAGACATGGGGACCCTGGGACGTGTGAATTTGCCAGAGGATGATGGGAGTTTCATAAGAGAGCAGCTAGATGCTAGTACATCTATAAATACACAGTTGACGAAGTATTATGCACCCCCCACAACTCTTGAAACTTTGTCAATCCACAACATGGAATGTGATTTTTTTGAAAATAATATGGGCTCGACGCCCAGTGAATTTATTGAATTCTGTAAGAAGGCAATGACTATTGAGGCATGTCAGAAGGCAGCCTATGATACAGTCGGCCAGTCTGACAGTCCACTGTGGCATAACCTACGTTATGGTAGAGTGACAGCCTCAAAGTTTCATGAAGCGGCTCACTGCTGCACACTGGACGGGTCACTGGTGGAAAGCATCCTCGGTGCTAAAGTATTTGAAACTAAAGCCATTCAGCGTGGAAGAATTCTGGAAGCGCAAGTTTTGAAAGTGGTTGAGGCTACTAACAAAATTAAACTTAAAAAGTGTGGTCTCATTTTAAGTAATGAGTACCCAATTTTTGGTGCCTCTCCAGATGCTTTGGGAGAAGATTTCATCGTTGAAGTGAAATGCCCAGCGAAGGAGTCTACGATGAAAAATTATTTGATAGATTCAAAGGAACCTACACCTAAAGTCATGGCACAGATGCAACTACAAATGCATTTTGCTCAGAAGCCAAGTGCACTTTATTGTGTTGCCAACCATGATTTTGAAACATCTAAAAAAGTTGCATGTGAAGTACGATGAAGAGTTATGTAAAGATCTCATTATAAAATGTACAAAGTTTTGGTCTAATGCCATATTTAAAAAACTTAAATACAAATGGGTATGACATGTATAAAATGTTTAATTATCTTCCTTGACTCCTCCATTCGTTATGAATTCTCATAACTGATATAATGTACTAAAGTTTTGGTCTAATGCCATTTTAAAAAAAAACTTAAATACAAATGGGTATGACATGTATAAAATGATTTAATTATCTTCCTTGACTCCTCCATTCCTTATGAGTTCTCATAACTGATATAATGTACTAAAGTTTTGGTCTAATGCCATTTTAAAAAAAAACTTAAATACAAATGGGTATGACATGTATAAAATGATTTAATTATCTTCCTTGACTCCTCCATTCCTTATGAGTTCTCATAACTGATATAATGTACTAAGTTTAGGTCTAATGCCATATTTAAAAAAACTTAAATACAAATGGGTATGACATGTACAAAATGATTTAATTATCTTCCTTGACTCCTCCATTCCTTATGAGTTCTCATAACTGATATAATGTACTAAGTTTTGGTCTAATGCCATATTTAAAAACTTAAATACAAATGGGTATGACATGTATAAAATGATTTAAGGTTAAACGTCACGTACGTTATAATCTATGCATTCACAGATGGCGCCAATAAAATTATTTTAGGTTTTTTATGCTTTTTGCAGGTTACGCTTTAAAATATTAGGGTAAATTAATTGTTCGCGATCGTACATATTTAATTAGAATATAAATAAATAGTTTTGTCCATAATGTCATACTTCCTGGGGCCAGGGTGATACTGAAGCCACGTAGGGTCCAGTGTTATACTTCTGGTCTCCAGAAATATGTCCCTCCCGGGGGGGGACAAGTGTTAAGCAGGCCCCCCGGGGGCCATATGCCTCGGCTTGGAAGGCTCAGCTCAGGGTCGTAGGGCTCCTCCGAGGCTGTCGATGGTTGACTCCAATGAAACAAGGTTTGGGCACAATTCAAATGTATTCAATAATGCAAGGGTGAACAGTACAGGCAACCAGGTAAGCTGTTTAAGGCCTAGCATTAGAGAGAGTGAGGCACTAGAAATACTACGGAATTTAGGCTCGGAAAGACTATAAGAGGGTTAGAATCTCACGTGGCGTCGTACGGATGCAGGCAGCTTCCCTACGAAGTG
This sequence comes from Limnephilus lunatus, assembly GCA_917563855.2. Lineage (NCBI taxonomy): Eukaryota > Metazoa > Arthropoda > Insecta > Trichoptera > Limnephilidae > Limnephilus > Limnephilus lunatus. The sequence continues at coordinate 60,985,133 of OU830597.1, read as the reverse complement.
GAGAGGTCTAGAGCAAAGCTCATAGACTGTGTGCCGGAGCTGGGCGGCTCGGCGGGAGAGGGCGGCTTCTCGGCGTCATGGTGGGCGGATTCGGTCAGCTTACCGAACCGGTGGGTGATAACGGTGAATTAAGCGGCTATCGGCAATGTAGGCGGATTAAAGGCCGGGCGCGTCTGGGCTGCCATGGTATTAAGTAGGCGGCAGTAGGATTATACAGGCGGCTGTGGTGATAGCGCCATACTTGGTTCGTAGGTGAAGACTTAATTAGCCGCGTCGAAGGGTGGCATACTGCCCGACAGTACGTAGTAGTGCGTACGACCGCTCGCGCCGTTGTCTGAAATATGTCTGTTCTTTGGCGATCGGTGGCTGGATCTCTCTGCCCGTGATGAGCGAGACGGAAGACTCGAACGCGTGCCCTATAAGGTAATGTCTTCTGCCATTGGCTGGAATTCGCGCCGTGTGGCCATATATGGTAATGTCTTCTGCCAGCCTGAGAGGGACAGCAATAATCATGCGAGAATGTACATGTACTGTGCACGTGACACACAGCTGCCTGCCGCTTGTATAGTCCGTTCGTAAGATTTATGGGCAACTCATAACACTAAACAAACCCAAATATTTCAAGAAAGGCTGAAAATTCAATTTTGTATCGGTGGCTCAATCCAATATTAAATTTTTTAGCCTTTCTTGAAAGACTTGAGTTTGTTTATGGACAAAACTATTATATTCTAATTAAATATGTACGATCGCGAACAATTAATTTACCTTAATATTTTTAAGCGTAACATGCAAAAAGCATTTAAAACCTAAAATAATTTGATTGGCGCCACCTGTGAATGCATAGATTACGTGACGTTTAACCTTAATTATCTTCCTTGACTCCTCCATTCCTTATGAGTTCTCATAACTGATATAACTTTTCAATTGAATTTAGAGTAACATTCTTTAATTTATAGAATGCAGATATAATCTTCTTTTTATATAGGTGAGTAAAAGAAAAACAACAGAAAATATTACAGTATAGAACATTGTTTTTAATAATACAGTGATATCGGTTATATTATAATTTACAAATATTACAATTAATTACACAATAATTTCAAAGTAGTTATTTACTATAAAATAGAATGTATGTACATATGCGTTCAAACATATCTACCATTTATTTTTATGAAAACTGTCTTGTTAATACAATTAGAATATAAATAAATAGTTTTGTCCATAAACAAACCCAAATCTTTCAAGAATGGCTGAAAAATACAATATTGGATTGAGTCACCGATACAAAATTGATTTTTTCAGCCTTTCTTGAAAGATTTGGGTTTTTTTATGGACAAAACTATTTATTTATATTCTAATTGTATATGTACGGTCGCGAACAATTAATTTACCTTAATATTTTAAAGCGTAACGTGCAAAAAGCATTAAAAACCTAAAATAATTTGATTGGCGCCATCTGTGAATGCGTAGATTATAACGTACGTGACGTTTAACCTTAACTTCCCCATAAGTTCGACTTTTTGGAAATTCAAATCAACAAACCCAATACGCTAATCATTGACTTGGTCCAAATACAAGAGTTGTAAGGCGCTTCTTCAAATTCATAAAAGGACACAAATATTTTTATACTGTATGTACTCTCTACACTTTAATTAGAACATTTTGTAGGTTAATCAGAGCGCAAACGATCCTTATGATTTGATCCATGAAGGGGATATGATTGTGGTGTGTAGATGCATGCATTTTGCACATGTTAAATTCCCGTATTCTGCTAATAACACGTTCAACGTGGATTCTTAACGCTGCAATCCTCTTTGCTTGTTTTACTTCTTCCGCTGTACACAGCACATTTGTAAATACGCTAGGGGGACGTATAAGCTCACACTGTCGAATTTGAAGAAGATTGCTTATATTCTTGAATCCCCTGTCGGCCATTACAAACGTGCCTGGCCGAAGAGCATCCAGGTATCCACAGTCCTCCACAATGGTAGCGTCTGAAGCGCGTCCACCATAGCCACAAGAAATGTAATTCACCAATCCGTCTGGAGTACACGAAACGAGGTATTTAAGTGTGTTACAGCTCTTGTATTCGGACCAGGTCAGTGATTGGTGTATTGGATTATTGGGTTTGTTTATTTGAATTTCCAAACAGTCAATAATAGATTGTACCTTAGCATATCTTGATCTAAAACTTATAGGTAAGTTAAGTCTTATTTTGTCTGCAGATGGCCATACAATAAGGCTTTTTAAAAATCTGTCCATTAACAAGACAGTTCTCATAAAAATCCGGCTTACAGATGGAACAGAAATTCCAAAATGCAGCGATAGGATGGCAAATGAATCATCCAAGCGGATTTTCTTTAGAGTTATTAAGACATTAGTTACCGGAGTGGGTATTTTGTTTGCCAAAATGGAAATTATATGGTACATTTCTTTTGGAATTCCTAGGCATAGCCTAGGACTTCTTTCAAGGGCCATTAGGCTTGACTTGCGCATTTGAGCTTTAAAACTTTCACTCTCAAAGTTGTCACCTGCAAAATCCGGTGAGTTTGAACGATACATAAGTTCCTCTGGTATGAATTCTGAATCCGATGAAAATTCTTGAGGTTCCAAACTTGTCGTGCCAGCTTGTGTATCCTGAGGTTTCACACGTGTCGCATCAGCTTGTGTACGTTGAGTACTTGCCACCGTCAAATTGATATCCCACTTCACTGGTGAGCAAGCTGTATTAGTTTCTCGCCTTGATGTGACTGTTGCTTTACTGCGAACTTGACATTTGAGGCTAACTTGAACAGCCTTGTCCTGTATTCTAAGTGAGCAAGTTTGTGTAGCAACATGAAGAGGTTCAGTCACAGCTAGCTCTTCTGGCAGTGCCGAGGTGGAAGGTTGTGATTGTGGCTCTGTTTGATTATACTGTAGTAGAGTGTTTTTGATGACTTCAACGTGCGAACGCTTCAATCCCGTCTGCCGAGGAGTGGCTATTCTTTTTTTCTGGCATTCGAATTTGTGAGGAATAACACTCTTTTACAAGTGCATGACACCACCCATAAACCTGACCCTCATGTAGTTGTCGACGTCTTCTTCAAGCTGAAATATAAATAAATGAATATTAAAGACGTATGTACACTAAAGCCATTGATATACCTACATAAACCTCAATGACTACGGCAGATATGTTCATTATTTGCATAACAATCGTAAAATTTGAAAATAAAACAACTGTCATCTGACTGTCATGCTCGGAATATTAACACATCGTTTTATACTGAATTAATCTTAAATTATGAGAATTACAATGCTTAGAATATTATTAATATATAGGAACTTACGTTAAAATGGTCTTCGCAACAATGAAGATGGCTCTTCAAAGAAATGGTTCGATTTCTTTTCGGATCTCGTTTCATGGCATTACACCATTTTTTCCTCATTTTCTCGTCCTTTGGAAAACCTAAAAACACCTTACTTGGGGTATTCACAGTGGTATTTGTACACATAGGTACTAAACAATACTTATATCGCAAGTGGGAAGACATCGAAACAAATATAATGATATTAACCGAGCAATCTGGAGGTTCACAATCAAGCCAACTGCAACGTACGTACTAACTGGTACTGACAGATCTCACTTATGGCGGTGATTGACGGGGCTGACGTCACAGCTCAGCGACGGTACATTCGGCGCGAAAAAATCGTTTTGGCGGCATTTTAAAAATGGCATACTTTAAATCGTTGTAGAAAATTTATAAATCATCATATAAATAAAATAAAAATTTCGTTGTTCTCGTAATTTTTTACTTTATTTTTTTCGGCAATAAAAAAAAATGTGAAAATACCCTATTATGTCATATTTTTTTAAAGAATTGACGCTGTTTTACTGTAGCTCCACGCTTATATCATCTTTGATGCTGTGTGGAGGGTATTTTTAGGAAGAAAGATCAGGAATTATGAGGGGTGGGTAGAAATCTGGGGTCAATGTGTCCAGCAGTGGCGGACGTATGAATTCATCCCTCCCACTGCGGTGCAAGCCGAAGGGTCGAGAGAGTCCGGCTGGAGTGGTCTAGGGTAGGTATTCCTCAATCGGTGTGCCATGCAATAGTTGGGCAAACGCATTCGCCACCAAGACCTGGACACCACCTTGAAACCTCACCCCATGAACCCAGGCATCCCTACTAAGTTACGAAACATAGTTAACCAGTTGAGCTGAGCTATGGCAGGATGTTGGTTATCCAATAAATGGTTTCTGGGGCGGCGGTACCCCTGCCCGCCTCCCAAAGCTTATGTGGGCACCGGGCGCGTTCGTCAATTCTGTTTTAAACCAAATTACATTAAGGAGACAATTTCTACAAGTGTGATCTTTTTTCTGTGAATACCGCACAAAAGCCCCAACTGCTTCCTTCTGGCCGGAGCCATGGAGACTATGGCATTCCCAATTAGGGTATTTTGTGATGCTGAACGGTGAAGGGGTGTGGAAGGAGTTTGATAAGAGGAAGTTTGGGATGTTCCTGGCTATTCAGTCATTAATAAGGGTCCCGACTGCTCCCAAGCCAGCCAGTGAGACTATGGCATTCGCAATTGGGGTATTTTGTGAGGCTGAAGGGTATGGGGATGGGAAAAAGATGGAGGAGAGGAGTTTGGGATGCTCGTGGCTATTCAGATCTGGTCACCCAACACGGCTAAAGCCATTTCAAACATCGATTCTGAATAGTGATATTTAATCGGGGCGATACTCAAATAATCTACCACTCCCAAACGTGCCGCAAATACACTATAATTTTATATTACTAAAGTATGAAATAACAAATAAATATTAATTAGATAAAGTGTACGAACTCACACCAGAATTACATCTCGCATTCGAAGAATAAATTCGAGGTCGAAGAAATTAACCCTTCGTTAATGCTCTGGAAGATGCTCTTAGGAACTAGCATCATTGATCCCCTCGGCACCGGTGCATAGTGAGGAAACGCCAAACATGCGCCCAACATTTGTACACGGTTGACATTAGTCACATGAGAACGGGTCGTTTCTACGACTCGTTCTTGAGTCGTAGAAACAGTCGAACAGCTCTGCTGTGGAACGATTTGCCGGCCTCTGTGTTTCCTCCCTTTTACAACATAGGTCTCTTAGAGACCCATGTTTACTCCTTCCTTTCCCAAAAAGACCCTCCACACAGCATCTTCAAAGATGACATAGACCCTGAGAGAAATTATTTTCCTCGGGGCCTCCTATGTAGAGATAATATAAAAAACTCCCCTTTAGTCTCAAAACTTACCCCAATTTTTTTTTTTTTTTTTTTTTATATGTAATACCGCACAAGAGTCCCAACTGCTCCCCTCTGGAGCCAGTGCGACTATGGCATCCCCAATAGGGGTATGTTGTGAGGCTGATGATAGGGGAGGGGAAGGAGATGGGGAAGAGGAAGGTGGGGAATTACCTGGCTATTCAGATCTGGTCACTAAACACGGCTTAAGCCATTTCAAGCAACGTTTCAATTCTGAATGGTGGTCTTTCACCAGGGCGATACTGAGAGTATCTTCCACTCTGGAACGTGCGCAAATATACTTAATAAATTATTTTAAATGACTTATTGTGAAAAAACACAAATTAATCAAATAAAATTTTGCGCACGCCGGGATTCGAACCCGCGGCCTCCCGTTTCATTGTCCTGAATCCTACCACTGGACTATGGAGGCCGTCAAAATTGGGGTTGCCGTAGTGCAACTAGTTCTGTAAAATTGTGAGCGGCTGGGAGTGAGTTATCCACATTATATCAATTTTAAGGTTTTTAATAGATTTTTCAAAAATATTAATATAGTCGCAGATTCTTTTACAATACAACATTGTCGACCCTGTACAAATCGCAAATACACCCCACTGTTGAATTTGGCAGCTACCGCTGGTTTGGAGCGTTAAATACTTGAAAAAAAAACCTCTTGACTGTGCAAAAATGGGCGGTCTCTTTGATAGTTTCCCCCAATCGGCACCAATGTATAGTAGTGAAATACGAAAAAAGCGCGTGCACGATTGATATTTATCAAATTAGAACGGCTCATTTCTACGACTCGTTCTTGAGTTCAACAGCTCGGCTGTAGAACGATTTACTGGCCACTGTGATTCCCTCCCACAATATAGGTCTCTGAAGGCCCTTGTTCCCTCCTTTGTAAAAAATATAGATAAATACTAGTAAGAATCCAAAAATGTTGATGTATAGAGCCGGTGAACACGGCACTCAAAGTTCGAAGCCTTGCATTATGCTCATAAAAAATAATATTTTTTTTACGATTTTCACTTCTTGCAGATTTTGTCGTTGATTACTCTTCAGACCTCAATTCTAAATAAAAATCCAAAAAATCAGTCGGTCTGGCGTCATTTAGCTGGAGTAAACGACTTTCAAAATATTATATGAAACCTTGTATTATGGCTGATGAATTTTTCACAAATGCAACTTTTAGCAGAATTTATCATCTATTCCTCGTCAGACCGTAATTCTTAATTACAATCCAAAACACTCTGTCGGTTCGGCGCCACAGAGACGGAGAAAACCGATCTCAATGTTCGATCCCAAGCTTTGCATTATGTCCGTGCAATAAAATATTTTTTTCACACCCTTTTGTTTAAATTTTTCAACTATGAAAAAAAATCACTTCAACCATTCATTTTTATGATACCTTGTGAAAAAAAAATTGATCAATAATGACCAATTTTTAACAACTTGAAATACCCTTTTGCAAGTTACCATGTTATTGCTGTGAATCCTTTCCAGTTACCTGTCATTCGATTTAGTGCAAAGTATTCACTTTGAGTTGTAGGTAGGTAAACGTTATTATAATTGCTGTAGTGGGAATAAATTTCAGAATACCTTATGTTTGAAATTTATGAAGCAGGTTTTTAGTTCATTTTTGTGTTCATTTTCTTTATTCTCTATTATTTATTGGTTTTTATTATAATTTTTTAAGTTTTGTGGAAATATTTTGGATTAGATTTTAAATATGTTTTTAATTGTATTCTTACAATTTTAAATAATCTGTTGATTTTCCTAAATAAATTTTTAAAATATACTAAAAAAAACAATAATAAAAAGTAGAAGGTTTTATCTTAGAACATGAAAATTATATTTTCAGCTAAATTTCATTCTTTAAGATTTCAGAAATTTTGAATGTTACCTATATTTTTAGACAAATATTGCAAATACAGTAAGTAATTTATTTATTTATTTATTTATTTATTTATTTACGCCCTAGTGGGCTTTTACAACAGAAATTAAAAACATAAAAAAATTAAACATCATAAAAGAAATGAAATACTATGAGTAATAAGAAAAAATCAGTAATAAGACCAGAAATACAATAAAGTGCAATGTGTAAAAGCTAGTTAGTAGGTAGGTATAAACAAAAATTAATAAATACCGAAAAATATCTGCAAATCTCAGGCCCTTGATTTGAAAGACATTGTGATTATTATATTATAAGAAAGAAACGAATAAGTAATCCATGGCAATCAAACATTCGCATTAACGCAAGGCCGCGGTCCGTCAACTGTCCGATATCTGATTCCACAGCGGCTGGGAGAAAAATCGGTGACAAAAGCTTTTTTGCTAATGGATTATGCGGAGTCGGAGACGATTGTCATTTTATGTCTACTTTTCCCCCATCCCTATTCTATCCGGACCCTTAGAATTGGGTTATATAAGTATACTCTTGGACATTGATATTATTACAGTCCAAAAATAACAAATAAACCTTTTAGTGAAATGTAGCCAACCACTCCTATCAAACAACTTGCATAACATTTGTTGCTGAGAGCTTCCTTGTAACCTCCTTTTCTGTTATATGCGAAAGGAGATAGGTTACAACCATCGATATATCAACTGTGGATATGGCTAGTCTTACAAATTCCGTTGAATAATTCCTCTAATTCCCCGATTAGGCTGCTGTTTGAATATGTTGTGTTTTCTATATGGAATCAGGTTGTGTACAATAAAAGTTTTAAAAAAATCGTTTCGCAGGTTCTCAACAAGGTAAGTATATACATAGATATTTATTTAAATAACATATTTTTTAATAAATTATTAAGTTGCCTTGGCTCAAAGTTCACTTTTTTGCAAACTTGAACGTGAGAGTCTTAAAATAAATAGTTAAGGACGATTAACCAGCGAGAATTCAAATTTAGTCGAAAGACGTCGAAAGTTACCCTTGCAACAGTACAGGGCGGTGAGAAAGATTAATTATTCTCCATACTAGCATTTTTAAATAAACGCAATATTGGTTTTATTTCAATAAGAATTTGCTTTGATATATATACCTGTATTAAAAAAATGCTCAAATTTGTGATGATAAAACTATTTATGTAGTTTTTGTAATTATTTTTTTTAATTTTAAGTAATTATAATTTTTCAATACAGTCAAAGCAAAATTAAAAATGTAAAAAAAACTGTCACATTTTGGTTTGTAAGACCGTAAAAAATAGACAAACTGAAGTATTTTCGTCTCAAAGCACGTGCCCGGATCTTTGTTCAAAGTTTTTATTTGAACTAAAATTAAAATTCGGAAAAGTAGCAGTCCTAGATAATTTATTGATTTATTTTACTGCATGATAATATGATTTGAAATGTGTGTTGTCTAATACAAAATTTGGTTTGAAAATTTAACAAATCTGAAAACGACCTACGGTTTAACCTTATTATACTAAAAATAAAAAATAAAATCTCAAAATTTAAAACATACCTGTACTGGATAAAAGAACAATCTTTCGAAATCGATTTATACTTTTTTGTGGAAAAATTTACAATGGAATTTTATCTAAAAATTACATATTTCCGGTTGTGTCTGGTTATTCTCTCTAAAATACCTACAATTCAACAGACTACCTTCAAGCTGATTTCTTCAATTTAGTTGAGGTTGTTATTTGAAATTATATTAAGTACACTTTCAATTTTAATAAATAGATATATATTAAGCATGTTGATATCAAATGTATTTGTATAATTCTGAGAATAACGCATTGTAGGCTTTGTTCAATTAAAATGAATATCTCTTTCCGCTTCTCAGGACCCCTCCATAATATGCAAACACTACCTAACCAATCATATTCAAAGGAGCCTGAGCTCCCTCACATCGGGAAAAATCTTTCCCAGAGTGGTGAATGCAGAACGCAAGTACTGATCTTGTTGGTGTAAACTTATATTTGCCCTATGGCCGGTGCGGCGTTTACACTCATTAGGTTTGGCGCAACCCTGTTTACGCGTAAATGTATGCGTACTTAACTGTATAATGTATGAAGTATTTCTTCATTGAAACAATACGATTAGCATGTTTTGGTCGTTATTTAACAAAACGTTGGTAATCTGATTCACGGGGGTGAAGGGCAGCCGAATTAGGGGCTGCGGCTGCCAATTCCAGGCCTAGTCAACTCGCTCAATAGCATTAATTAAGCATTCCCGCAATCACCCGAGGTGAGAGTGGAGGTCGGAGGGCAAGCAATGAAATATGAAGTGTATCGCACAATCACTGTTGCTAACCAGGAGCGTATTTTACGCAGAGTCGGGTATAATCGTATTGTTAGAAAACATTGGCGGTACGAAAAGGTGTAAAGGTGTAACATGAACCCCCTGTTGAATTGTAATTTCAACTCTAAATCAGAAAATCTAAGCATGTGAAACAGAAAAAACTCTGGCGTCTTGTTATTCGTACTATTTTAATTTTGCTGCGCAGCTTAACAATATCTTCGTAATTCGAAACAGCTGTCACACGTGAAAACAACTTACCATGACTCCATAAATATACCAAACCACCCACCATGACTTCAACAGAAATTCACCGGTTCGTGTTTCACAATGTTTTCAATGCCTTTGAAGTTTAAGCTCTGACATAATGAAATTTGTACTGCGTGCTCTTATTAGCTTCACGCAATTATTTTCAGATCTCCCAACGGCATTTCAATCGTCTCCTATATACATTTTGTAATATTCACTAAAGTATATATTTATGTACGTTCTACGTTTTGTTATTCGTGGTCGAATTCCAAGGTTCGTAGAAAATGTTTAACAAGATTAGCTCATTGGGCCCTTTTCGAAAATAAAAATTCGTCGGCCGCTTTTGAAATTTCAAACGCGTGACGTAGAGTCTGTCAAATAAGAGTAGAAAATAAATAAAATGGAACTAAGAAATTTTTAGGCTGGCAATACCAATTTATCTGTCAAATATTCTTTAAAATTGCAATGACACAGAAAATTCAAAACACTGTATACACATTTAAAAAAAAACATTTTTTTGTTCTTAAAAAAAAAATTAAATCGAATAAGCACTATTGTGAAGGTACCTACTATAATTTGAATTTAACAGTAGGTGGAAAGGAAGAATCATTAATGGTGAGTTTAGTCACACTACTTTTAGATCTGAATGAGTTAAATATATTCAGATCTAAAATTAGAGGCATGATCTAAAGCCCGGGCAACGCTAGGTACTTAAGCTAGTATTAAATAAATGTGAGCAATTTCTAAAGTGTGCTTTATATTTTATTATTTTAACACAAAATTGCAAAATGTTATTCATTATGTTAACACAAAATTGCAAATGTATAATAATAATATACCTAAATGCAATTCTAATTTTGAGATCAGTGGGTATCTATATAGCCATGAAAAAATATTTTTTTCACTTTAATTCCTTTTTAATTTTTAATAAAAATGTAGGTTACACAGCTTTAGATTAACACCATGGTTATATTTTTAGTATTGCCATTTGGGCAACGGTGGCGCCCTCATTTATTTTCTACTCTTATTTGACAAACTGTAGCTTAAAGTTAAAAAAAAACTGCCATTTGCATTGCAGTTAATTCAAATCTCCCAGTGGAACATGAACTCCAAGCTGCGTCACGAATTTTTAGCCAATCATCGCTCTACCCCCTCGATGAGCTAACCTTGTTAAAAAGCATTTTCTACGAACTTTGGTCGAATTCCATTAAAATTATGTGATAAATAAGCCGCAATTCTGTATTTAAAAAAATAGAACGAAAATAATGATTGTCTGGTGAAATATATATAATCGGCAAGAACTTTTACGAGTACTTCATTGCATGTCTAGATTTTAACGGATATTTTTTTATAAATAAGGAACTCCAGTGAAAAATATTATGGCTTTAAAAAAATATGTTCATATACAGTATATACACCAATAAACGCTGATTCTGAATATATAAGTTTTATTAAATAATATTAAACATAGTTTTAAAAAAAATATAAAAAAGTCTATTTTTAATGGCGTCGTTGAAAAACACTGTTAATTTGGTATTATTAAAATGTTTAGTGGTGACATCACTGCTCACATGCTGCTCACCATTCACCTGGTGACAGCATGTTGAAGTTGTATTGAAAATAGACGCAAGCCATTCAACATTTCGTGTTATTAATATAATATCTAGACACGTTCCACGCCGAAACGCAAATAATATGAAATTCCCTCGATAGAAAAAAATCGCAAAGTATGCTACAAAAATTATTATATACACGTTCGTTTCAGTTATTTTACAAGTTATAGTTGTGAAAAAAATTAAAATGTTTCTTTAAATGACACTTACGACGCTTTCCAAGAGATTTTTACTCTATTTTAAAAGAGTCGTGTTTTATTAAACATTTTCATAATTTTCGCATCGATTTTATCGCTTTAAATATTAGCGCGCTCCTCTAACATTCGTAATTACACATCTCTCCATCTTCTTCTTTTTGAGCGCGGATGCGGCGCCTTAACAAGGCCACCATTTTGAACTGGAACCGGATCGTAACAAGCACAGACAAATGCCAAAGGGTCGAGTGAAAAAATGGCCTCGCTTCGCTCATTCAAGGAGAGTTTTTATTGTAGTTTGTGTGAACCAAAACGAAATCATTGGTCAATGGGCGAAATAAATTATTTTTCGGTTTTTCTGTTCAGAGAGATATTAATAAAGAGTGAAATATCATCAAGGATTTCGTGTTAATAACCAAAAGGTATTCTTTCGAGTGTGGAACCTTCACTCTGAGGGGAGTGGGTGCCCTTTGTATATTGAGATTTATTTGCCTCCTAATGAGAAAACATTGCCGACAGTCCCCGGCAGGGTGGGGGTGGGTAACTAAAAAGCCTTACACACGAATCAAATTGCTTTCCCATTTTGTGATGGCAAATATACCCTAGTCAAAATGTAACGCTTTATTGGAAATGGTATTACTTTATACAGCGTTAAGGGACATATTTGACTTTAACCAGTGATTTCTGACATTATTTGGAACTAAAAATATAAATGTAATTTTGGTCTTCGGTGACATTTTTGATGTTTTTTTCTTCGACTAAAAATAATTTCTGGGTATTGGACAGGCGCGCGGGGTGAGTGGTTGAGCTATATAGAACAAAAAGGTCACCGGAGAGCAATTTTCATCAATCTCACCATTGTCATTTCCTTTTTTTACTCAAAATAATACCAGGAATCACTAGTTAAAGTAAGTCCAGTACGTCCTATAATACTCTGTATACTTCGAAATTCTAATTACGTAAGCGGACGAACTAAGAAAGGCGTGTAAGGAGAAAATAAATATAAGACACGATCGAGTCAATCTTGGGAGGCGGGTATGGGTACGCCATTTATTGGATAACCAACACCTCTGGCATAAGTCACCCCAAGTGGTTCGCTACATTTGGTGACTTAGCAGGGGTGCCCGGGTTTATAGATTGAGCCAACTTACTGTGTGGCCAGCTGGAGCGGGAGAGACTGGTTGAGGGAGATTGACCTCTCCAGCAGGACTCTCTCGGAACATTGCCTTGCACCACATTGGTAAGGATAGATTCATACGTCCGTCACTCTTAGATACACAGACCCCAGATTCCTATCCATCCCTTATACCTTTTTTGCTTCCCATAATATCCTCTCCTTCCTTTTACTAAAAAGACCCTCCCACACCATCCTCAAAGATGAAATAGGCCCTGATGGGAATTATTTTCGTCAGGGCCTCCAGTATGGAGGTATTGTAAAAGAAATCAAATAGCCATGCATTAAAAATTACTTTTAAAATTTACACATTTTTTTAAATTTAGGTATTAATTACTTAAACGACAAAATTATGTATCTAGTCACAGGAACTACCCATTAGATTTCTTAATTTGACATTATTAACATTTGAGAAGATATTTTTACAAAAAATTATTAAGATTACATCAAAAGTCAGAATAAAAGAAGAGTGTACAATGTGTATAAGAACTGTGCTACGACTCCGGAGGTCGCAGGTTTTATTCCCGGCGTGCGCGAGTAAATTAAATTTTATTAATTTGTGTTATTTCACAATTTATTAATTAAACATGATAAATAGAATATTTTATGTACATTTCAGAGTGGTAGATACTTTTGGTGTCCATATCTGAATAGCCAGGTACTTCCCAACCTTCCTTTCACAATCTCCCATCCTTCCTCACTATATTCAGTCTCACAACATACCCAAATGGGGGAAGACCTAGTCTCACTGGCTCATGACGGTTGTGTGCAGTTGGGACTCTTGTGCGTTGCCTACACACATAAAAAAACGAAAAAGGTTAGTTCGTTGTTACCCGTGAAAAATAGGATGTAACTTCACTTGCCAAGCTGCAACAGAAATATTGTTTCTCCAGAGGTGTACCTCCGCCAGGTATAATCTTTATATAAAAATGAATGTTTCTTTGTTGTCACGCATGCGTTACTATACCCTATACCTACCATTCATCCGATTGCGATAAAACTTTGGTGATTTGCTGTGCGCGAAAGGGCCCGCGAAGTCTTCTATGTATAATGGTGAGCTCTGGCGTTGTGTAATTTTTTCCTGTACTATTCATCCGATTGCGATGAAACTTGTAATTGTAATGTACTATATATAATGGTGATCTCTTATATTTTTAAATTTGTATTAAAATTTGGCAATATGTGGCTCGCGAGTTGTTGAATGTGTGTATTCCATATAGTTTAGCGGCATGGAGGGGGAGGGGAACGAAAGAGAGGGGTTCCGCGGGAGGGAGGAAGGTGGGAGGCGAATGGAGCGGGAACGGGGAAACATGGGAAAGATGACGCAGGGAAGAGTTGAGTGACAAGGGAGGGGCAGAGGAAGGGATTGCGAAGGAGACACAGTAGCGGTAAGAAAAAGCACTCCAATAAAATTCAGTAAATTTAAATGATTCATCTCCTCAAGAATATAAGAATCTAGTGATTCAAAAAAATAAAAAAGAATTAAAACACAACCACTTTCATCATTCGAGTGGCATTGCAACGCATACCGGATACTCTAACTATTATTATATAATTATTACACCTGATAATTTTTCTCAGGATTTGAAAAGATTCTTTCAATATATTTTTATATCTGCAATATATATGCATATATATTTGCAAATATATTTGCATATTAAGGCACGTTTGTGGCATATACGAAACCAGTGTGCCTGATTGTATAAATAAATAATAATATAGTCGTATTATGTCAAATACTGAAAATACAGAGTTTCACTTAATATTATTTGTTTATTGCGTGGGTATACGCTTTAGGGAATTTTACATTATAAGTAAGGATTAAGTATGCATGTTACCTTTTGAAATTAAAGTGGTTCCAAGTAAAGTAATATAAATTTAGGAAGAAAACAATCCATCACAAAGGGAAAATAATAATGGTTAGTGAAATAACGATAAACTTATGACGTAGATATTATTATGTAAGTAGTGAAAGGGAGTTCAAATGTTATGAGTTTTTGTGCGCACACCCGCGAAGGTTTCTACATATAAAGGTGAGCTCTGAGGTTATGAAATTATTTCCTATACCGTTCATCCGAGGGCGATGAAATTTTGGTGAGTTTGTTGTGCGCACACCCGCAAAGGATTCTATATTCAGTGGTGAGCTCTGACGTCATGAAATTTGTATATTATAAAGGAGACATAGTAGCGGTACGGGGTAGCAGAAGGTAAATTTGGAAAATCAATGCTTCTCACACTGACAGCTGAATTTTACCTGTTCGCGCGTCGGAAACCTTCTAATTTATTCGTGTAGAATGTCGGCGGCCAATAGTAACATCAGGCAGATCATGATGCGCCTAGCTACTTCGTGAAATGCCTGGCGGCAGATCGTGAAGTGCCTTAGGCGCATCATGATCTGCCTGATTTTACGATTTGCCTGCGACATACACACCACAGCGTGAAACAAAAAATATTTCCGTGTTTTCAAAAGCACTTCAACAATCATTTTCTTTTTTTGAGTGGTATCGCGACACATACCGTAGGTACTCACTAGCACAAATATTAAATCACGCTTAATTAAACATGTAAAACTTAATTTATCAACTTAATCTTATTTTGGCCATTCCACACATAGAACAATGTTTATTAAATTTGATAATCATCAAAAAAGTTAGTCTTAGTTCGAATTAATTATATAAATCCAATTTACTATTGTAATACACTATTATGAGTTTTATGTGATAGTGATATATAGACTTGTAATAAA
This sequence comes from Limnephilus lunatus, assembly GCA_917563855.2. Classification (NCBI taxonomy): domain Eukaryota; kingdom Metazoa; phylum Arthropoda; class Insecta; order Trichoptera; family Limnephilidae; genus Limnephilus; species Limnephilus lunatus. Next base: position 60,969,655 of record OU830597.1, on the reverse strand, counting down.
TTAAACAGATAAATGGATAATTTTATGTATTCTGTGGGAATATTTACGGGTGTTTTTACTACACACCAACTTGGTAGAGGAAAAACTTTACGATTTTTGTGTTTCTTCCTTGTTAAGCCCCTGCATTCCGAATTTCTACCGATTTATAACGAATGTTATCTTATATTTATAGTATGAATACATTTTTTATTATTTTTGTATCTCGCTAGGGCAATCCGACGAGTTACAGAACTCATTTGTCGACCGGTCACCTTGCTCTGCAGTTGGAGGGATGGATTCATACGTTCGTCACTGCTGGACACACTGACCTCCAGATTCCTTTCCACCCCTCATATCTTTTTCCTTCACAGAACTTTCTTACCTTCCTGTCATCCGCTAAGATAACATTGGTCCCAATGGAAATTATTTTCCTCAGGACCTCCCGTGTGGAGCTAATGTAAAAAAATATATGGAGCAAATATAAAAAATATATAAACAACTACAGACCCATTACATTACTAAATACCTTTTCAAAAATTCTGGAAAAAACTATTAAAAAACAGCTTCAACACTATCTGGAAACAAAACAAATACTGTCGTTGAACCAACACGGTTTCAGGAAAAACATGAGCACAGAACATGCAATAGCTTCTGTTACAGACTTCATAACACATAATCTTGACGCTAAGAAAAAAGTTATTTCAATTTATTTAGACCTATGTAAAGCCTTCGACACAATCTCACACGAAAAACTTTTCAAGAAGTTAAAAAACATTGGTATTAATGGAGTAGAATTCGACTTAATTAAAAGCTTCATGTCTGACCGAACTCAACAAGTTAAAATTGACAACAAGACAAGTGAACCACTTCAAATTACATACGGAGTCCCACAGGGGAGTGTACTTGGCCCTTTATTATTCCTCATCTACATAAACGAGTTGTGTAACATTGATATTGAAGGTAAAATCGTGACCTTCGCTGACGATACAGTTCTTCTCTGTCAAGCTGCCACATGGAAAGAGGTATTTAAAATAGCAGAAAAAAGTTTGTCAATTGTTAAAAAATGGCTAAACAGTAATACTCTTACCATTAATACAATCAAAACAAAATACATCACACATAGTATTACACAAAGAGGTCAACCTCCATCAAACATAGACCTGTTTCTGCATGACTGTGAACAAACTGTATCCAATTGTCAATGCGAGCATATTGAAAGGGTCAAACAAACAAAGTACCTAGGGGTTATTTTTGATACACACTTACGCTGGACTGACCACATAAACTTCATCACGAATAAACTAAAACGAGTCATGCACCTAATAAAATCCATTAAAAACATTTTCCCACTAACAATACTCAGATCCATATACTTCGCACTTTGTCAATCCATTGCCACATATGGAATACTGGCTTGGGGAAGTGCTACAAATATAGCAATTGACCCAATTCAAAAGATACAAAAAGCGATAATAAAACTAATCCTGCAAGTGCCATTCTACACAGATTCAAGCGAAATTTACAAAACATTAGAAGTCATGTCAATAAAACAACTTTATGTCAAATCTGCTCTGCTACACCTCCTCCAAAACAAACTCTATATTCCAATGCAACCGAAAACAATAAAAAAAACAAGATCCTTAACAAATGTAACTTTGAACATACCGATAACACACACCACACACGGACAAAGACATTTTCAGTATTACGCAACCAAACTTTTTAATTATATGCCCATAACTCTAAAACAACTACTAACTACACATACATACACAAAAAACATATCACATCCTGGATCAAAAATCAAGATATTCACTTTATACAAAATCTCCTAATCCCTAACCAAACATAACAAAACTATAAAAAAAGTAAAATAAATAAACATATTTGCAAGAATTTAACAACTATTCATATATACATATATATTTATATATATTTTATAGATATTTTTTTTTCTTCTAAATTATCCATTACCATTAAAATGTAAAAAAAAAAAAAAACCAACACATAAATACCTGTACTTGTCACACTGAATCATAAACACGTAAACACCTCAGCACAGGTTCTCCTAGTGAGGTGTTCACGAAACATACAACATTATAAACCAACAGTTTCACCTTCTCAAACCTACCTTACACCCAACATAATAAAATGTTATTTTAATTACTATGTAAAAATGTTTTCTAAAATATATTATGTTAAAATATTAAATATATAAGGTAAAAACTGTAATATATAGAAATAAATAAATAAATAAAATAAAGTATATAATTTATTGAAAACAGATTTTGTTCTGTTATTTGAGATGTTAAAGGTATGAAAAAATTCACATTGTATCTTTAAATGCTACATAGACATTTGTCGGGAGATTTCCGATCGATTTATATAAGAGTCATGTTTTATTAAATATTTTCTCAACTTTCGCTTATTTATAATCGTTTTTTAGTAGTAGCGCTATAATTCGTATTTACGTATCTCTTTTTCAAACCATCTTCTTATTCTATTTGAACGCTTAATACGGGGTCTCAAGACATAAATATCTTTAAAACCCAAGTTTATTCCTCCATTTAATTAAATATGCTTTCTATACAACGACGTCAAAGATAGTACATCAGGTGGAGTACAAAAAAAAACAACTTCTACAGGAAAAACCACGTGAAATTGAAATTCTCCTTTTTTTTCTCCTCTCTTCGTAATTTTTATTTTATTTAAAAACTTCACTGGTCAGTTATTTCAAAGAAGTGGTTTTTAGTGTTTTCTTATGTGAATACCTCACAAGAGTCTCAGCAGCTCCCGTCTGGAGCCAGTGAGACTATGGCATCCCCAATTGAGGTATGTTGTGAAGCTGAAGGTAGTGAGGAGGGCAAGTTGATGAGGAAGAGGAAGGTTAGGAAGAGGAAGTTGTGATCTATACCGATTTAAAGGTAACGGTTATCTTCAATTTTATTGAGGTCTTTCGACTCCTTCGACCCAATCTGGCTTATGAAATTGTTAATCTGTTTAAAAAAAAAATTATGTGAATACCGTACAAGAGTCCCAACTGCTACCGTCTGGAGCCAGTGAGACTATGGCATCCGCGATTGGGGTATGTTGTGAGGCTGGAGATAGTAGGGAGGGGAAGGAGATGAGGGAGAGGAAGGTGGGGAAGTACCTGGCTATTCAGATCTGGTTACCAAACACGGCTTAAAGCCATTTCAAGCATCGTTTCAATTCTGAATAGTGGTCTTATACCAGGGCGATACTGAGAGTATCTTCCATTCCGGAACGTGCCGCAAATATTCTATATATGCATTAATTGTGAAATAAAACAAATTAATTAAATGACCTTCGGATTGCGAGTCAAGGGCTTTACCGCTTGATTTGAATTTTGAAATTTAACTTTTTTTGGTCTGTTCCACATGAAGTAAGGAATAATTTACCTTACTTCAGGCCACATACAAGACCCTTATACGCTTCTATCTGTTTATCTCTTCAGTGTAGAATACAAATATTGTATAGCACAATGTGTGGTTTGTCGTTTCTCTGTAGGGGGAGGAATTTAGAGTCAACGAGGGAAGCTTTGCACAAACAATAATTAATCTTTGTTTTACCATGTTAAACAAAAGTTACATTGGTATCTTGCAATTTTAACACTAATTAAATTCTACACGGGGGGATTCGTGTTTTATCGAAACGCAAATCCATTTCGTTGCGCTGTTTTTTTGTGTATGGTAAAATTAATTATTACAAATCTAAAGTAGCTAACTTAGGCCCAGTTGTTTCGCATGAAATCAAACGTAACATTGTCTTCAAATAGCAATTTTTTACATTTGAAAGGTCCCCGTTAAACATTGATTAATGACGCGTTTCAGCTTTCCATCAAATTCACCTCCCTATCCTCTTATGCTGATCACAATTTGTTTAAAAGCTTGAAACAATTCAACCGTCAAAAAAATTAATTGCGCTGATTGGCCATTTGATGACTTTGTCGCATGTGAGTTTCTGCAAAATAACTGGGCCTTAATAATGGAACATCTACAGTACATTCCGTGAATGCATTTTAATTTTTTTTATGAATACTGCACAAGAGTTCCCAACTGCTCCCGGGATATGTTATGAGGCTGAAGGTAATGCGAAGGGGAAGGAGATAGGGAAGAGGAAGGTGGAGAAGTACCTGGCTATTCAGATCTGGTCACAAAACACGGCTTTTTAAACAACGTTTCAATTCTGGATGGTGTTGCACCAGGGCGATACTGAGAGCATATAAATTTTTAATAAGTTTTATTACTCGGCTTCGACTGTGATTTGAATTTAAAAATATGGAAAAGACAAGATGGCATTTTGTCTTATTTGTTTTGCAAACTGGAAACAGATTTTTGGACAAAAAAAACAACCATATAAGCAAACAGATTATTATTTTTATTTAATAATATTCTCGTGTATTTTTCTGCAAGTATTTTAGTTTTGTTATCATGACTGATATTTCAGCGTGCAAGTTCATAAAATATTGATTAATCGCCATAAAAATCGTACAAAAAAATTAAAAAGTAGGGGTGAATAAAATGATTGACTTCCCAATGTTGCATAACCACAGTTTCATAATTTGAATGCCGCAACAGCTATCACAATAATAAGAACTTACGCAGTACGTGCGTATAAAAGTCTATTTGAATTTGAGATATCTACAAAATTACCCAAATGATAAACCAGGGGAGGAATAGTGAGAACATGCTAAAGAAGTAGCCGCACCTTAAACAAATACCGATAGGAGAAGAAAATCAAAAGAAGAAAAGAAAATAATAGTGTATTATAAGTAAACTGAAATTGTCATAAAATTTAGCTCCTCACACGGCACGTTATTGTGAGATGAGATTTTACGACACTGAGGGATTCGCGGATCGACTACTGCACAAGTTTCTGTAAGAAGTCACCGTGATACCACAGGCAGGGCCTGTGCATTACGGGTATTAACCATGTCGGAGCCCCTAGCCAATGCACGTCTCAGGGCCCCTTTACCAACGGAGGACTAACGAGGGGGGAGGGGGGGATGTGGAAGGGGCGGCCCGCCACATACATAAGAACAACAATATGTAAAAAAAACAAAACAATTTTAGCGAGCAGATAGGTAGTGCACACTAAAGCTGGTACAACATTTATATTTTAAACATATAATTAGAAATAAAAGCAAAAAAAATCAAACAAAACAAATGCCAAAACAAACCACACACGGCATCTACAATCACATCCCCATTGATACTAAGTAATGCTGCTTAATGAATAGAAGAGAAGTAAAATACAACTGCGTTTAAATATTTATTTTAATTATTGACTTTCTTATTATTTGTGTATGATGTGAACGTTATCTAACATCTAACACACTATTTAAAGAGGTAATATTTGTTTGTTTGTTTGTTTGTTTGTTTGTGTGTTTGTTTGCATCGAATAGGCTCCGAAACTGCTGAACCGATTTGAAAAATTCTTTCGCTGTTGGGAAGCTACACTATCCCTGGGTGACATAGGCTATATTATATTTAAAAAAAAAATAGGCATCCTTACTAAAACTTCAATAATGTAACCCAGGGTGTAAAAAAATTACCTAAAATATTCTTTAAATCGCGAGCGCTGCGAAAACTATTGATGATAGAATAAAATAATGTACTACAACTTTATAGAACACATCATTATTTACAAAAAAGGTCGCGACAGCATATGTCTAACTATTATGGTTATGCCACAATAAGTATTCTTTTATTTTAAAATTTTTAATTAATATGTCGCCGCTTGAAAAGGCTCTTTATTTGTATCTTGGTTTTAATCCTAATCAAAATAAATTACTTCATATTCAAGACAGCTTCAATACCTTTATTTAACTTTTTGAATTTTTCAATTCGGATATTTAATTAGAAAGATATCACGAGTTTAAAAATGTTAGTATTAGAAAAATGTTTCGGCTACGGGCCGCGCGGGAGAGGAGTCAAGAAATGCAGTGCCAGGGGGGTTGGCGGGACGGGGGAGCGGGAGAGCGGTGGCGGGGAAGGTGGAAGTGGAACGCTGGAGGGGAACGCACGGGAAAGGACATGTAAGGAGTAACATTTTATTTATTTGAATATGGCATGTATTATAAAAGAAAGTCCAAAAAACGTGCAGCTCGCATAAACTCAGAAACGAGTCCCGGTTCGATCAAGGGAGTTATATGGTGTGGTAGATCTCTATCCCCCCTAGGGAATAAGGGTATCCGTTTTTACCTAAAGGCCGTGCTTTTAAAGATATAAGGGCTGAAAATTTCGCCCTCTTGAAATTTCTAGAACAGTCTTCCGGAAAGTTCTAGAAGGTTCCATTGAGCTGTAGAAAGTTGTGGAAGGAGTGGAATGATCAGGAATAGGAAATCGGGAACATCATTGTGCAACATTCCAGAACACTATCTTATTGTCCTGAGCGAAGCCGGGTAACCCAGCTAGTTGGGTTATAACCTAATTATTATAATTTGTTGTTTTCTTTAATGCATGTAATGTTATTAACTTGTAAATGTTCCTAATTAATAAAAAAAAAGAAAACATGTTGTAAGCTGACTTTTTCCAAAATCGGTGTCGGAGTTGCTCACTGATTGACTGTAAGTACTTGCTCGCCATTGACGCAAGTTATATTTTCTCGGGGCGTAGGGCCCCCAGCCGATGCGGGGCAGTTGCCTACTCTGCCTAAAGGATAACCCGGTACTCACCACAGGAGGTAATAATGGCCAGGGTTACTTCAGTGGACTGATTGTTTTTCAGAGTTATTGTTCCAAAATTTCATATGTAGGTAATATTGACACATATTGTCAGATAGGATAGGTATTGAAAGTAGGTAGAAGGGAGATGTAGCTGTAAGTGTTAAAGCAGTGCCACTCGCACGCAAAACAACGCTCTCCATACAATCCTATCAGACCTGTCACACCTAAGCGGTTTATGCGCAGATCAATCATAATCATGATATATGAAAAGTTATGCAACCCCCTCTCCACCGAAAACAAGAGAGGGGGGTCATTTTAATTAAGGAGCTGCCTAAACGGGCAGATGACAGCTGCCAAGTTGATAGATTCAGTACAAAGAAATGGCATGTCATGACAGCTCTGTAATTCAACTGACCCCCTCTTCTACCATAGGAAGAAATATTTGATAGCATCTTGTGACGGTACAACACTTAAGCGCTCGTTGTTCAACAGATATCTGCTCGCGCTTTTATCTGCGCGTGTGGCACATATATTATATTCATTGAAAAACGGTATAATCTTAGCTTAGTGCGACTACTTTTTTGTAATTTTCAAAAATATTGTAATATTAGTGTTTTATAATAAAAATAGTACATAAATAATAAAGCTGAAAGAAAATAAAACATTTTCAGAATATTCACAGTGGATGAGTATATTTCTCTACTATGTAGATAAATATAGGTGTATACTAAAACATTCTCCATAAATATCTAACATTTTTTTATAAATTTCATAAACCCAAAAATGTTTTACCGTAAATTACAATACTGGTACATGTCCGCAAACTGTGCAGTCATTTTTCATTACTCAACGGTTCCTTACATTGTAACCATCCAAACCTTTTCTCTTTTTGTGTTCTGTTCGGTATAATGTAACAACGGGTCGTAACAGTGAAACCTCATCCCTACCCTCATTTTCGGATTCCAAATTCAAATAACGAACCTCAAAAAAGAATCGAATGATGTTTGAATTTGAGATTAGAAAATAAACCCCAAGTTGACAAAAACAGGCAATAAGGCATTGTTTTTACGGTGGGTGGAATAAACGAATGGAAAAGAATTTGGAATATGGTTCTTAAATTTGATTATAGCGAGTGAAACGGTATCTCTAACTTGGCCATTTGTGCTATTGACCTTTGTATTAGATCAGTGTTTCTCAAATGTAGCCAGACCAAAATCAAGATTTGGGTACATTAATTATTTCTATAAAGGTTATGATAAAGTGATGACGATTAAAATTCATTTAAAACAAGTTACGTGTTCTTATATTTTTAATTATGGTGGAGGATTTTTTTTTTAAGTGAAACTTCTTTAGCCCCGTTAGTGATTTGAAATTCGGATGAAACGGAAATGCATAACACAATAGTGAAATACATGTTTATTATTTGAAACCTACTAAATCCAAAAAAATAAACATTTTTATTTTTGTAAAATCAATATCCAATCTTCAAACCACTTTAAAATAAACATTTCACTTCTACTGCGAGTTAATTGCACACTTTGATTTTTTTAAATTTAACGACAATTTAAAATAAAGTAAATTACAAAATAAGTAAATCACTAGGTATTCATGTTCCGAGGCGGACTGTATGTTGTTTTATGGGTGTTTATCTCGATTTCCTCATCATCTAGTTTATGTGGGATGTTTAGGTTATGTGTATATACATATACATATACAGAGTGTTGAGGGACGGTGACTTTTTTGATGTTTTTGAAGTGAAAACTTCTTTAGCACCGTTGTGATTTGAAACTCGATGAAACGGAAGCAAACGAAACTGAAAAGAGAGAACACATACATCTACAGGATTTAGCTGCGAAAGAATGAGATAGCAATAAAAAAAATATTTATTTCTCGGCTACTCGGTTCCAATATTATAAGATAAATCCACGGTCCCACGCAAGTCTCCTTTGGTCTAGTGGTATAAAGCGCCTGACGAAGCTTAGCAGCCAGACATTCAGCGGACCAAGGATCAAATCAATCTTCAAACCACTCCAAAAAGAGCAGGCAAAAAAAACACAAAAGAAAGCGACATCTAGCAACAAAGAAGAAGAAAACACAAAGAGATACTAATAAGGTGACCAAATGTATAGGAAAAGGTGACAAATTCGTCGACAAAAATTTGGAAAAAATCATCCTTCACGTAGATGAAAAAAGTGCTGGTAGTCTCTTGTCTACTTTTGTTTTCTGAAGGTTTTAGTTCTATTACGTGTGAATTGCTTACTCTCATTTTAATTTTTTTTTAAACTTTAAAATTAAACAAATAAAATCTTCTTCATGTCATCTAGTCTAATACCTAATGAGGTTTATGTTTTAAATTGAAAAAAATAAAAGACCTAAATTTATTTACATTTTTTCTCCAAATAATGTCAGGAATCACTGATTAAAGTAAGCCAATTACGTCCATTTACAACCTGTATAAGACGACGGCATCCGGTGTAGTGACCGTCGCTGGGCGTAGATAAATAAATATGCACGGTGAGCGAAAACTCGTAGTACAAACGGAAAACTGGTGAATCGAATCTACATCAAACTTGGAGTTGATTTTGTGGAATAAGTATTTCGATTCGAGCTATCGTTTTTGAGTAAATCGGGTCTGAAGTTCGAATTTTTTAAATGAAATTGGAAAGAAATTTGTCAATGAAGGGTTAATGTCAGCTTTTATTGTCTCTGATTAAGATAAATTCACCGGTGTCTCTTGAACTAAGAGTTTCTGGACATTGTGTACTACGCATAAATGATGCCCAAAGTATTCTGAATTGTTTCATTATGAACAAATTCAAGCAATTCGAGCACGTCGTAGAAGGATGTCCCTTTTATCAATTTTCCGGAGGCATATCAATGCTACAAACATTAAGGTGGGTCACGACTGTGTGGGATTTTTTTTCTTGTTTTAATTTGTCTAATAGTGATAAAAGGGTGTTAAATGCAAAGCAGTGTATTCAAATACGAAGCAAAATCCTCCTTACTCTCAAATTTCGAGCGAGACTCAATTTTGGTACTTTTTGTAAATGATTTCGTAAATATATACTGCATTTGCTGTGGAACATTACAAAAACTATGGTTTAAAAAAGGATTAAAGGTAAGGCTCTTGACTCGCACACCGAAGGTTGCGGGATCGAATCCCGGCGTGGCAAATAATTTTTGTTTGATTAATTTTTATGTTATTTCACAATTTATTAATTTAAAATAATATATAGTATATTTGCGGCACGTTCCAGAGTGGAAGATGCTCTCGGTATCGCCCTGGTGTAAGACCACTATTCAGAATTGAAACGTTGCTTGAAATTGCCTTAGCCGTGTTTGGTGACCAGATCTGAACAGCCGGGTACTTCCCCACCTTCCTCTTCCCTATGTCCTTCTCCTCCCTGCTACCTTCAGCCTCACAACATACCCCGATTGGGGATGCCATAGTCTCACTGACTTCAGACGGGAGCAGTTGGGACTCTTGTGTGGTATAATATAAATATTAAATAAAAAAAATAGTAACTTTTAAACACACTAAAAATAACCCCGTAAAAAGAAAATTTTCAAAACTTTGAAGTGAATCCGGAGGAAAAAGATCGTATCAGAAATTTAAAGAATTTTAGCCTCGTCGTTTTGAACCCATTTGGCATCCTTTTATCGTTCTTAGAATTTAAAAATAACATTTTTTCTAATGATCCATCTTCATAAACATCCCTCTTTTTCGTTTTAGTCCTTGCATCCAGCTTTGAACGCGGTTTCCCTTATGACTCCAGTTGTGCAGATATTATGTTAATTCCTGCAGACATCTGTTAGTCAATAAGTTATTTACATATCTATTTATACGACTCTGGAAGAGTGTAAATTCCAACAATATTAGTGCAGTTCCCACGTCTTCTCTCGTTGAATTTAGATTAAGTCGGGTTCAGTTCAGTTCATTTGCTTTGACGTCGTGAATATATATATATACTGCTCGTAACTGTCTTGATGTCGTGAATAGACGCGACGTATCTACGTCGCTGACAACATTGCAACAAGATGAAAAAATGTAATTTTGCAGTCATCAGGCACAACTACTATACTAAATAAAGTAATAATAAAAAAAACTCAAATTAATAAATTACTTTGTTTTAACCACTATAATTGATTATAAAAAAACCGACATGTTTCAATTATAGTGGTAAAATAATAATTATCAATTATAGTGGTAAACACAAAATAATTTATTATAAAAATAAAACACAAACACTTTGTATTTAACCACGAATTTATTATTGCATATATCGACCGGTTTCACTTCGACCAAGCTTCTTCAGGATATAAATAATAACTTATTAAGTAAAATAATAAGTTATTATTTATATCCTGAAGAAGCTTGGTCGAAGTGAAACCGGTCGATATATGCAATAATAAATTCGTGGTTAAATACAAAGTGTTTGTGTTTTATTTTTATAATATAATGTCTAACCACAAAGTAATTGCTTCCTATGAAAAAAAAAAAAAAAAAAAAAAAAAAAAAAAAAAAAAAAAAAAAAAAACAAAATAATTTATTAATTTGAATTAAAATGGTGCCACAAAATAAGTTTGCTGTTTTAGAAGAAATAAAAAAAAGCTGTTCTAAAAATACCAGTTACACAACTTTAACTGCGTTCAAAATAATATGTTTAAAGTAGGTAGTAGGTAGTAGGTATTACATAAAACGCAGGACATAGTTAAGGGCGTTTAACCAGCCAGTGGATGAAAATCCACATTTCGTCGAAAGATGTTCTTACGATCGTACAGGGTGGTTGCAATGAGAAAGACTAATTATAACTGAATATATCGATTTATTTCATTCCAAATTTGCTTTAATTTATACCTACATCCAAAAATGCTGAAAGGCGTGATGATAAAACAACAAATTATGTACCTTTTTGTAATTATTTTTTGATCATAAGTATTTATCATTTTTCAATAATGTCTAAGCATAATAAGAATGTAAAAAAATCTGAAATGTATTAGTTTGTAAGTGCGCAAATAAATACATATACGGACCAATTTTCGTAAAGTAACACATTTTTTTTTTTTTTTTTTTAAAAAGAAAGACAAACATTCCCGTGTTACGAATAACCCAACAATGTTTTAAAATCTCCTACTACCACCACAGAAAGCCGAAAATGTTGCTTGTGTTGTGATGGAGGACTTAGCCAGCCGAGGAATTGAACATGCGACGCCCGGGTGGGACCCAAGCGCTATGCCCACTCAACCACTGACGTGTATGTACGTATATATTTTTTAATGATTTTATTTAAACTAAAATTAAAATTCTGAATCATGTGTTTACCAGAAAATATATTGATTTATTTTACTGCATGATTATATCATTTGATATGGGTGTTGTATAATACAAAATCTTTTTTGAAAATTTAACAAATCTGCCAACGACCTATGGTATAACGGTTTAACTTTATTATACTAAAAACAATTTTTTTTTCTCGAAATTTAAAACATACGTTTACTAGATAAAAGAGTCAATACTTCTAAAATTTGATTTAAAAATGACATATTTCTTGTTTTCTCTGGTTATACCCTCTTAAGTCCTCTATAGGAGTAGGAGATTTTCAAATTAGGTGTTTGTAAAATAAGAATGTTTGTTTTTGTAAGAAAATAATATTACCTAATATGGAGGTTGATAAGAGACATAGGTACCTGACGTACTTTAAGCATTGATTTGGCATTTTGGTATCGGATGATCTTTATTTATTTACTAGTGCAGATCCTTGAAAAATCACGGGATATTCCGAATTTTGAAAAATCAGTTCCAATTTTTAAGAGACACATAAATTAACAACTTTGGAGGTGGGTATGGGCACCGCCGCCCCGGGAACTATTTATTGTGAAAACCAATACCCCTGCCATAGGTCACCCCGAGTGGTTCGCTACGTTTGTTGATTTAGCAGGGGTCTTATCCCGTCGCCTTGCACCGCATCCCTGCTAAGTCGCCAACCACTTGGGGTGACCTATTGCAGAGGTGTTGGTTATCCAATAAATGGTTCCCGGGGCAGCGGTACCCATATCCGCCTCCCATATATGTTGGAAACAGCAAATAAACATTATTACCGAAGAACTATTATTATATAATGTAACATCAATTTTATTCTCACAAGGGGATCACAAGCTCTAACTATATTTTACCATGGACCTATGACTCCTTCATCTCAGACACAAGAAAGAAAACATTAATTTAAAACTAGCTTATGCCTGTTGCAAATGCAACTAACGGGTTAAAACACTATGCGATTTGACGTGTGAACGTGGATGAAGCGAGGAGCGGGTGTTTAACTAAATATATGAAGAAAAAAACGACGTTTGAATGTGGATAAGGCGAAAAATTCAAAACTCAAAGTTTCATCGCAATCGGATGAATGTTTTAGCAACGCTTAGCGGTTAGACATGCAAATATATATAAAGCCGCCCGCAGGGGCTAGCAGCAAAAACCTGCTATACGTTAGTATATAGACACCATTGTAGGCATGCACACACCAAATCCCCAAAGTTTCATCGCAATCGGATGAACGGTTAAGCAATGGGTAATTTCATGATTCCAGAGCTCACTTTTGCATACAGAAACCGTCGGGGACATGCACACATCAAATCCTCAAATTTTCATCGCAATCGGATGAATGGTGTAGCAACGGAGAGCGGTTAAACATACAAATAAACATAAAGCCGCCCGCAGGGCCTAGCAGCAAAAACCTGCCATACGTTAGTATATAGACACCATTGTAGGTATGTACACATCAAATCCCCAAGGTTTCATCGCAATCGGATGAACGGTTTAGCAATGCGTAATTTCATGATGCCAGAGCTCACTTTTGTATACAGAAACCATCGCAAGCATGCGCACATCAAATCCCCAAAGTTTTATCGCAATCGGATGAATGGTTTAGCAACGCTAAGCGGACATACATACATACATGCAAACATTTTTTGATTTTTACATATATAAAAGATACCTGTTACCCGGCATGCGTAACTATGCCATTTAATAAAAAAATCTTCCTGCGTGTCCTTTCCCATTCGTCCCGTTCCCCATCCCCCCCCCCTTCCTCTCCCGCGTCCTCTTCCCTTCTCGCATTTCCACTCCACCCCCCCCCCCCCCTTCCCCCCCTTCACATCACCCCCCCCCCCCATCTCCGTCCCGTAAACCCCCTCCCGAAATCCCCTCCCCCCTCCCTGTTTCCCCTTCCCACAACTCCCGCGTTTCATACATTCATTCCCGGTACATTTAGTTTTCAAACATCTCGCGTGCCACCTATTGAAATTTTTTGTACAAATTTCTTAATGACAGTGCTCACCAGCCAATAACCAACACAACATAAAAAGAATTATCCGATTTAGTGCAGTCGTTAGAAAGTTATGCGTGTACATACTTTTCGGCGATTAATTTTTATACAAATTTCATAATGCCTGTTCTCGCAATTAGTTATATAAAAACCTTGTCCTAACAATAACAATAACTACATAAAAAGAATTATCCAATTTGGTGCAGTCGTTCAGAAGTTATAAGCGTACATGCATTTCGGGGATTCATTTTAATACAAATTTCATGATGCCAGAGCTCACCATTAGTTTAATACAAACTTTGCCCTAACAATAACGAACACAACAAAAAAAGAATTTTCCAATTTGTTACAGTATTTCGGAAGTTATGAGCGTACATAAACTTCGGTAATTCATTTTATTCAAATTTAATAATGCTAGAGCTCACCGGTAAATTTATAAAAACCTTGTCCAAACAATAAGGATCACAACGTAAAAAGAATTATTCAATTTGGTTCAATCGTTTGGAAGTTATGTGCGGACATATTTCGACAATTCATATGTAATAATAATATAAATAAATACTCGTAGATATAATTTATCGGGTCCCTACCTAGTTCATCTCAATATTCTAAAATTATTTTTTTCAATGCTGGCAAGACCAACGGAAAACATTGTCAAAAAGCACCTCAAACCAGGCCTGAAAATCGAATAAAGGCATCGTTTTTAAAAAAAATTCCATACAAATATGCTGTCCTGGCCTTGCCGAGGGCTTGAGGTAGTATGTTGAGAATTGGAATATCATTCCATTTTCAGTGTTGCACAGTTGGGGAAAATTTAAATATCTGCCGAATTTTATAAGCGATTTTACAGGCTGCAAACAATTAACATTATCTATGAAAGTGAATTTTTCGCAAATGTCAGAAAAATGTCGAATTTGAATGCAATATTGTGAAACATTTTCAAGGGGGAGCTAAACATGTTTTGGTTTTAAAAGTTTCTAAAACTTGTATTGTTTATGTTTATTAAAAAACATCTCCGCCGGAAGGTGTACTTTTAACGCAATCTTTAATTCCGTAATGCCCCTATAAAATGTAAATTTTTCTCAAGAACTTTCTCGAAGCCGTTTAATTAATTAGAATAAATTCCTAGCAAAATCAGTTTTGTACGGGAAACTAACTTTTTTTTACTTCCCTTCTCGATCCGACGTTTTTAAAGGGGCGAACCTGTCGGCGGAAAATATAACCTAGCCGAATTGAGTGATTTTATGAGTAGTTCCAGTTTTCGCCGCAAATTTATATTAGTTTTCGCTCTTAAAATGTATCGGTTCAATTTTATGTGAGTTTCCTGTCTAGTCTATTTTTTTTGTGAAAATCGTGAAGCTAGCGTATTTATTTAAATTCAGACGAAGCTGCCATTTCGAACGGATGAAAATAGAACTACAACAGTATTCGATAGACATTTGATTTTTTCTAATGTGAATAATCCATACTTGTATTCCGCACCGCTAGATGTCTCCCGTAAAGTTTTGGCAAACATATTGATAACGATGAAAAATGTTTCCCCTAACAAAAAAGAAACAAAAGCTAGTGGCTGGAAAATAATCGACTCTTCGAAGGATTGTGAACTTTGAAGCGTTCCAAAATAGCGAGCGCTAATGTCCATTCTCGCGTGTCAGCCGAAGGGACAATTCTAGACTTCGAGCCAAAGTGAACCTTGAGGTTGGTGAAACGCGAGGGGCGGTGAGGTCGATTTTCGCATCAAGGAAAAAGTGAGTTTTTTGAAAAACCAAGCAATACTATATAACTAGCTTATGCCTATTGCAAATGCAATAAACGGGTTAAAACTAACTTGACTTACTTACTAACAGAAAAAAAAAATTTCATAGTAAGCGGGTAGGTACCTACGGTTAAACATACAAATATATATAAAGCCACCCACAGGGCCTAGCAGCAAAAACCTCCTATACGTTAGTATATAGACACCATTGTAGGCATGCACACATCAAATCTTCAAAGTTTCATCGCAATCGGATGAACGGTTAAGCAATGCGTAATTTCATGATGCCAGAGCTCACTTTTGTATACAAAATCCGTCGTGGGCATGCACACATCAAATCTACAATTTTTTTATCGCAATCGGATGAATGGTTTAGCAACGCTTAGCGGTTAAACACACAATTATGTATAAAGCCGCCCGCAGGACCTAGCAGCAAAAACCTGCCGTACGTTAGTATGAAGACACCATTATAGGCATGCACACATCAAATCCCCAAAGTTTCATCCCAATAGATGAACGGCTTAGTAATGCGTAATTTCATGATGTCAGAGCTCACTTTTGTATACAGAAACCGTCGTGGGCATGCACACATCAAATCCTCAAATTTTCATCGCAATCAGATGAATGGTTTAGCAACGCTTAGCGATTAAACATACAACTATGTATAAAGCCGCCCGCAGGGCCTAGAAGCAAAAACCTGCCATACGTTAGTATATAAACACCATTGTAGACGTGAACACATCAAATCCCCAAAGTTTCATCGCAATCGGATGAACGGTTTATCAATGCGTTATTTCATGATGCCAGAGCTCACTATTGTATACAGAAACCATCGCGAGCATGCGCACATCAAATCCCCAAATTTTTATTGCGATCGGATGAATGGTTTTGCCCATTGCAAAGCAACTAACGGGTTCTAAAACTATGCGATTTGATGTATGAACGTGGATGATGCGAAGAGCGGGTGTTTAATTAAATATATGAAGAAAAAAACGATATGATGACATGCAGCTTTCGTAGTTTAACCTTAACATAAAAATGGAATATTCCTTATTATCCGTGAATCAAACTTCGACAACACGAACGTTCTGTATTATCCGTGAGGTGGACTAAATGCATATTTACCGAATATAATAATTATATTATATTTGTATGTCTAATTTGCAATTGAAGTTTCATCCAAGGAAAATATTATTAAATTCTTTTGCTCAGTTACAAATTAGGTACTTCCAGTCGAGCGATTCTATATCTTTTGTGGGATCATTATTAGATAACGGACGTGATCTTTTTGTACATATTTTAGTTTAAATCGTTTTAAACATGAATTCTTGCAAGTATGCACAATTATTTATCCATTTAATGTACGTTGTACAAAGAAAAACCAAATAACAGCCATAAAAACCACACAAATCTGACAGGAGATCACGTTCATTATCAAATAACGATCCCACAAAAGATATCTAGTACGAAGAATAATTAATCTTTCTCATCGGAACCGCACTGTACGATCATAAGAACATCTTTCGACGAAATTTGAATTCTCGGCTGCTGGCTGGTTAACTACTCTTAATATATTCTACGTCAACTATTGTTTGTATGTTAGTGATCTGCATTTGTCCTAGAGAACGATGAGAAGTTACTGAAAGTTATCCTATCAACCCTTATCTATGCCCCATGCTAGGACTTCTGATGTTTCAATATTGGTATTGATGAACTGTTCTATTAAATTAATAACAATTTTCTTCTTGTTTTACGGATAAAGATTTGTAAAAGAATTCCTGGGAATTTATTTAATGAACTTTTTGCAATGGATGATACAGTAGAATCCAGATATAATGACCCTCAAGGGGCCAGCGATACTTTGTCATACTAATCGGACGATGCACAAAATGGCCGGCCAAAACAATTTAAGCTTGTTTTTATTATATTAATGTTATTACTACTACTATAATACGGGCATGTGCCTAGTGTGGCAGTCGAAAAACTGTCTACCTGAAAAAATATATGTTTATGAATAAAGAATAATTATTGATATGAAATATGTAATAGTATAAATTTCTTTTTAGGTAAATAAAACATTTAATACAAATTATAACTTTCTTCTTCTTCCTTGCGCTTTCCCAACTCATTGCCTAGATAGGCTGCTGGGGTCGGCTCAGGTTGTAGCTTCTACGGTTCTGAGTATCGCCTTCATCCAGGCCGTTTCTCCCAAGTATTTTGGAGCATTGAGTCATCCAGGATTTCTTTGGTCTTCCTTTGGATGACTGTCGATGAAGCTCCATAGACATTGCCTGCTTCACTGTGTGGTCTGATGGTCTCCGTCTTATGTGCCCATACCATCTAAACTGTTGTTCCTCCAGCTTACTGTTTATGTCCGTGACACCTAAACTAACACGAATGCGTGAACTTTTAATCTTATCTTTTAGTGATACTCCTGCCGACCATCTAAGCATTCGCATTTCTGCTGGTTCGAGTTGCTTTGAGTAGGAGTTGTACATAGTCCAGCATTCAATACAAATTATAACTTTAATGGTACTTCTACATATACTTAAGACCCCTGCCACACACAGCAATAAAATATAAAAGATCATCGCATGCTAAATAATGCTCTCCATACAATCCCTTCGGATCTGTCACATCTAAGCAGTTTATGCGCAAATCAACCATAGACAAAACATATCTTATGTCGTAACCGCTCCTGATGTGATATGTGAAAAGTTGTGCTACCTCCTCTCCTCCAAAAAACAGGAGGGGCTCATTTTAATGACGGAGCTGCCTAAACGTGCAGATGACAGTTGTCTAGTTAATAGATTCAGTACAAAGAAATGGTATTTCGTGGTGCTCCCTAATTCATCAGACCCCTTCTCCTACCATAGGAAGAAATATTTGATAGCGTCGTCTGACGATACAACACATACTCAATCGCGGTTCAACAAATATTTGCTTGTGCTTTTATAGCTGTGTGTGTCAGGTGCATAATGTACTGTAATACAAAAAAATACAATGTACCTACATTCTGCAAATAAATATTTATTTATTTTTTCATGTTTTCCATAAAATAGTTATACACTAATATATTATGGAGAAGATTACAAAATTAAAAAGTACATGGGGGCAGTTTCCGTAGTTTTACTATGTTGTGGCGTATATCAAAAGATAGTTGCTGAACTCTTTGTAACATTGAAGATGTCAATGCAGAATTGTTAAGCGAGGTATTGATACATAGGTTTTGTAAACAAAACACTGCACTATTATATTTATTAAAATTTTAATTACTTTAATAATATTAAAAACATAAGGCACACAGTGAGGAGAATAAAGAACCACAATTCTAACTTGTAACTGCTTAAATTTGGTAAACACATGCGGGTGAGTTGAGAAACAACTAACTAACTATTACCAAATAACTCAGTCTTGGCAAACATTCATTCACATTCACACATGTTTTCTTATTATTTTGATTCTTGACATGGCCCAAGCATCTGATTCACTTAAAGGGATGTACTAGCCACGGCCGAATTCGAAAACTGTCAAAATGTATTAATTATTACATCGCTAGATGTCAGTAGTAATGCCATCGCGAATTTTAAAACTTCAACATTCAACTTGTGTTATGTTATGACGTGCACAATATTTTTAAATATCGAAGTAAAAACCAAACCAATAACAAAGTGTGTTTAATTTATGGAACTTATTATTTTGGTAGAATATTTAGTATGATCCTTTTTACGAATGTTTCATTATTTGCTTGTTGATGGTTTTTTCCCATAGTTCACGTCATTCGTATACACTCACGCAGCTCCCATTATAAACTACCGACGCGACGTTTGGAATCTCGTGGTGCATTTATTGTTATTAAGTTTATTTTGTAGAACTCCATTTTAATTTCTTATTTCTTTTATATGTTCAATAATATTATTATTTAATGTATAAAAACAGTTTATTATAAACAAGTTCTGCTTCGTAATTATGTATTTCGTATTTATGCATTGTATAAATAATTTTTTAAAAGTAAAACTTCTTTACGCACGCTCGACACTTGGGGGTAAACTGGTGAATGCGTTACGAAAAGTGTGATGCGAACGGTAATCGATGCGAACAGTGATCGATGCGAACGGTGATTAATGTTATTAAAAAAGGAAACGAAGCATGCAAAAGAAAACGGGGCAACTTTTGCCCAGCGAAAAAAAGACGCCTGAGTGTGTACTACTGTGTGAAATGCAACAAACCAAATTGTCTGGAATGTCAACGTCTATGTCACCCCAATGTCATATGTTCTTTTATAAGATAAGTGAAATTTTATTTCAGTCGTGTGGTCTTGCACAATCGTTTTTTATTTTTTTTAAATGTTCAATAATATTATTATTTAATGTATAAAAAAAAGTTTATTATAAACAAGTTCTGTTTCGTGATTATGTATTTCGTAGTTATGTATTGAATAAAAACAGTTTATTATAAACATATTCTGCTTCGTAATTATTCTCGTGGTTCACATTTGGAGTCGATTTTATGGTGTTTTTATTTTTGAACTGCCAGGCTGCTGGTCGGCAGACCAAGGAAATCATGAATGGGATGATCTAGATTACAGTTTTTTGTTAGTTTCGATCTTGTGTTCGATGTAATCGATGCAGCAGGGCATGCGAAACCGATATGAAACGGACGAGGTTCGGAAATTTACGTCGTTTTACGGATGAACACAGCTCTTACGGCGACGGTGCGTTGGTTGTTCGAACTTCCAACTAGTATGGACTATTTTGGCAATCTTAAAATGACTATTATTATTATAAATTTGTACAAAAATATGGACACGCGACAGCAGTGAGGGGCACCGCGGCAGGTTTTGGCTTATTTTAAAAAAATATGGCATTCTAATTTAAAACTATAATGAAATAAAAATAATAATTCAGAAAAAGAAAAATTATTATTATTTTTTTTTAAAGTCGTACCCAAAAAGCTGCCAGGCTGCTGGTCGGCAGACCAAGAAATTCTTAAATGAAATGATCTGGACTATAGTTATTCATTGGTTTAATTCGTGTACTCGATGACGTAAAATTTACTATTTTTTACCCCACTTTGACGCCGGCTGCCTGCGAACGTGCCAGGCTGTCGGTTGGCAGACCTGCTTTTTTCTCATTTTCTAATCGACTTTTATTATTCTCGTTGTTTTGATGTCGTAATTTTTTCGAAAAAAATCACTGACTATTTCCGTGACAGCGCGGCTCCTGCCAAAAGACGCACCGGCAGACCAGCTTTTTTAAGGTTTTATAAACGTCCATTATCACTACAAAGTAGTTTCATTCGTATACTCGATGACGTAGGGTTTACCTATCTTGTCTCTTTGTCTATTATACTTAATACTAATACTAATCATATAAGGTAATTTTTGTATCTACTACCAAACACAGCGTACATAATGTACCTACGGAGAAATGTTCGACGAGTGAATGAATGTCCACGACACAAACAAATGAACTAATACTGATATTCCGAAATACGTCACGCTACATATATTATAGCTGTGTGTGTGTACGCAGCATTGAATTCTCACACATACTTGCAAAACGTGCCCGTCGCCACACGCATGGAACAATATGAACATCGCACAAACCATTTTCGGAAGTATAACGCACATGAAATGTTATATTTTAAACGATTTATACAATATGGCGGTTGAAAAAATACAATTCGACAAACTTAGACTAAAAAAGAGAATTTTCGAGTACTTCCTGTTTTTGTAGCTTACTGAGTTTACTGCAGTGGTTCAAGTGAGTCGGTATTCTATGTTTAAAGCTATTAATAAAACATTTCGCCCGTATTTTCAAAATATATACGCTGTCAAACGAGGAGCGTACAGATTCCCTACCTGCCAACGGGAGATTCTAGCCCGGAATGAATAGAAGCTACGAAATGTGTTCGATTTTGGTGAAAAATGAAGTATTTATTTAATTATCAATATTCACAGATATCATAACGATAATAAGAGGCCGTACTTTTACAGATGTGTGTATTATGTATATATTTTAAATTTAAAATATTGTGTAAAATCATTATTTACGCGATAATCATAGACTAAAGTTTTAAAAGTGGGTTGAATGGTGTATCAATGTTTTTATTTTTCATGGTCAAATGCCTACATCGATTACAAAAAAAAATAAACAGATTGAAAAATAAAAGTCCATTATTTGGTAACAAAAAATATCAAGTCTAAGAATGACACACGAAAGGTAGTATTAAGCCGTTTTAGAGAGCCGTTTTTCAGCAAATTACAATTCTGCCCCTATAATATACTCTTAATCGTTCTATGTTTTCCTCGGGTGAGCCCAAACCATCTAAAAAAGGTCACTGCTCAGCTACAATTAAGGATTTCTCCTGGAATGCAGCTGGTTTTCGGCAGTGCCTCCATATAGATTTTTCATTCATTAGCCACATCTTTAAAATTATCATACTTAAACTCTTATTTTACTCAAAAGCAAAGTTATTTTTGATATTATTCAAAATCACTGGCACAAAATTCTCCAGTGTTCAGTTTCCATACATTTATTTGCTATTTTAGGTATTTTCAGACCTTTTTTCTGTGAAACGTGTGCTGTGACTATGTACCATTGTTTTTTATAAGTACTATATCCCCAGTTATCCTTTTAATAGCAAGGAACCAGAATATACCCTTCTTATAAGATGAATTGCAAAATACTATACCTTATTTATTTATTTAAAATAATATTAGAAAAGTTTCATTATATTACATTTCAACCTATTCAAAATCATGATTTCTTATCACAGCTGATCCTTTGGGTTATGACAAATCATGATTTGTTATAACTCAAAGAGCGCCTTGTGCGGAGATAATTTTGACATCCTTTTCCAGTAGACAAAGTAGGTGATTTCTGTAATCAATCTTTCTTTCTTCTTTTTTCTGGCGCTGTCCCAACTCATTGCCTAGGTAGGCTGTTGGGGTCGGTTCTTCTCGTTCTCAAATTAGAGTTTCTTCGGTTCTGAGTGCGTTTCTTTAAGCATTGAGTCATCTAGGAGTTCTTTGGTCTTTCTCTGGATGACTGTCGATGAATCTGCATAGACATTGCCTGCTTCACTGTGTGGTCTGATGATCTCCGTCTTACGTGCCCATACCATCTCAAATGTCGTTCCTCCAGCTTACTGTTTATGTCCATGACATACACCCAGGCTACGACGAATGCGTAAATGAACTAACGTGCTGTAATCAATAATATTTTATAAGATTAGTTTTATATTTCATAGAATTTGAATATTTGCACTTCGCTCGTTGTAGCCATTGCATTAGAATGATATATTTTTCTGCGAGTTTTCTATAATTTGTGGAAAAAATTTGAAACTATTCATCAAATAAGGAACATTTCAATAATGGGAACACAGGTTTTTTTCTACAGACAGGAAAAATTAAGAAAGCATATTGCATTAATTTTATCATAAATGATAAGTTTCAATTCTGTAACTCAGAAGAAAAAGGTCGGTTGTCCAGTATTTGTGAAAATGAGTTATGTATGAGGCCTTTTTAGTTATTTCAGTATCTACACACAGGTATAAAGAATGTTGTCCTACGACAACGGAAAACAAAGTTAGGTCAACATAAAAGGTCTGGTGTATTTTGAGTATTTTTATTTTCTAATGCTATAAGGTCGGATGTCCGCTAAAAACGTTAAAAACCATAATATTAATATGTGCCTTAAGACAAATTAAAAAAAACAGGAAAAAAATTACATAAATTTAACCATCAAGAGATAACCAATAGACTAATTATTTTACTATTTCCTCTCTCCTGAACAATTTCAAAAATGTGACAACCGACCTTTTTCTTCTGAGGTACAGAATTGTATTTTCACCTTGTTGTCCTTCGTTGATGTGAGTATATTTTAGATTAAATCAATAACTTTGACAACGCCAGCCGTCACCTGGCATTTAATAATACACGGGGTCGGTTCTTCTTGTTCTCAAATTATAGTTTCTTCGGTTCGGAGTATCGCCTTCATCCATGTGTTTCTGCATTGAGTCATCTAGGAGTTCTTTGGTCTTTCTCTGGATGACTGTCGATGAAGCTACATAGACATTGCCTGCTTCACTGTGTGGTCTGATGATCTCCGTCTTACGTGCCCATACCATCTCAAATGTCGTTCCTCCAGCTTACTGTTTATGTCCATGACATACACCCAGGCTACGACGAATGTGTAAATGAACTAACGTGCTGTAATCAATAATATTTTATAAGATTAGTTTTATATTTCATAGAATTTGAATATTTGCACTTCGCTCGTTGTAGCCATTGCATTAGAATGATATATTTTTCTGCGAGTTTTCTATAATTTGTGGAAAAAATTTGAAACTATTCATCAAATAAGGAACATTTCAATAATGGGAACACAGGTTTTTTTCTACAGACAGGAAAAATTAAGAAAGCATATTGCATTAATTTTATCATAAATGATAAGTTTCAATTCTGTAACTCAGAAGAAAAAGGTCGGTTGTCCAGTATTTGTGAAAATGAGTTATGTATGAGGCCTTTTTAGTTATTTCAGTATCTACACACAGGTATAAAGAATGTTGTCCTACGACAACGGAAAACAAAGTTAGGTCAACATAAAAGGTCTGGTGTATTTTGAGTATTTTTATTTTCTAATGCTATAAGGTCGGATGTCCGCTAAAAACGTTAAAAACCATAATATTAATATGTGCCTTAAGACAAATTAAAAAAAACAGGAAAAAAATTACATAAATTTAACCATCAAGAGATAACCAATAGACTAATTATTTTACTATTTCCTCTCTCCTGAACAATTTCAAAAATGTGACAACCGACCTTTTTCTTCTGAGGTACAGAATTGTATTTTCACCTTGTTGTCCTTCGTTGATGTGAGTATATTTTAGATTAAATCAATAACTTTGACAACGCCAGCCGTCACCTGGCATTTAATAATACACGGGGTCGGTTCTTCTCGTTCTCAAATTATAGTTTCTTCGGTTCGGAGTATCGCCTTCATCCATGTGTTTCTGCATTGAGTCATCTAGGAGTTCTTTGGTCTTTCTCTGGATGACTGTCGATGAAGCTACATAGACATTGCCTGCTTCACTGTGTGGTCTGATGATCTCCGTCTTACGTGCCCATACCATCTCAAATGTCGTTCCTCCAGCTTACTGTTTATGTCCATGACATACACCCAGGCTACGAAGAAATGCGTGAACTAACGTGCTGTAATCAATAATATTTTATAAGATTAGTTTTATATTTCATAGAATTTGAATATTTGCACTTCGCTCGTTGTAGCCATTGCATTAGAATGATATATTTTTCTGTGAGTTTTCTATAATTTGTGGAAAAAATTTGAAACTATTCATCAAATAAGGAACATTTCAATAATGGGAACACAGGTTTTTTTCTACAGACAGGAAAAATTAAGAAAGCATATTGCATTAATTTAATCTTTGTTTCAATTGTATTTTCACCTTGTTGTCCTTCGTTGATTTGAGTATATTTTAGATTTCATCAATAATTTTGACAACGCCAGCCGTCACCTGGCATTTAATAATACACTGTAGTCAATGTCCAGCTCCTCAAAAACCTGTAAAAAATGGTAATTCAATGTTATGTTATAATAATAATAGGATAATTATATTTTATGTGTATTATCTAACTCGGATAATAACTGTATAAAGGTTGAAAAGTGATCTCACCTGCGCATTTGTAATCCTGTCAACACGGCGCGTCAATTTCGTCAAAAATAACAAAGTTCAGCTTATTAAATGTCCCCATCAGGCATTTTACAGTATAACATAAATATAGCAAACCACCCACCAGTATAAATTGTATCATTGCGGCATTTTATTCCTTCAGAGGAAGATTTAGGTTATATTTATTTCTAAAATAACGCGTTTCGTGACAATTTTTAAAGCTAATGGGCAAAGAAAAGTTACATAAATTTTATAATGAAGTAATATATTAGTATTATATTATTATCATACCTATTTTAATCCGCAAAATCGTATTTAAAATCACAGTCATGAATAAACAAATAATAAATGAACTAATGAACTGACTGGTTTATTTATGTAATGAACTAAAACTAATACCAAACCAATCCATAAAAAAATTATAAAAAGTTGTCATTTTGAATATGAAGTTTAGTAATGCCATATCTCAAAAAAACATGTTTCAAGGGTAAAAAATGTTAATGCTTACAAAGAAAAAACATGGTTTTCGTAAAATTTTTTTTTATTGAGAACAAAGATATCTTAATAAATTAACTTTAATGCTTTATTTAAAAACAAAATTTTAAAATATACCTGTGAATAGCATTAAAAAATTATTTTTTTGAAAAAATAACAACTAAACACCCTAAAATTTTTTTTTTTACATATTTTTTCGCTTTTGTCAAGCGTAAAGTATGTAGAACTTCATTTAAAATATTATATATTTAAGATATTATTAATTAAAATATTATTAAATATTATATATTTCAAATAATAATATGAAATAATAAATTAGTTGAAAAAAAAAGAACAAACAATATCCATGAAATGAGGTAAAAGAAATTCTACAATAATGTATTTTTTCTATTTAGTGTAGATATAGTTACAGCAGTTAAATATTCACTATATTTTAATGTATCTATATTATTTATTGACAAACTTAAAAATTTTAGTAAGAAACATTCTGAATATTATAAAACAACATTCCAAAATTAGGCATTCCAAAACCAAGCATATAGCAACATTATACGAATACTGTCGTTATGTTGATTCCTCCTTTTTCAAGAAAATCGTGAAGCGAGCGTATTTATTTAAATTCAGACGAAGCTGCCATTTCGAACGGATGAAAATAGAACTACAAAAGTATTCGATAGATATTTGATTTTTTCTTATGTGAATAATCCATACTTGTATTCCGCACCGCTAGATGTCTCCCGTAAAGTTTTGGCAAACATATTGAAATGTTTCCCCTATCAAAAAAAAAAACAACTGCTAGTGGCTGGAAAATAATCGACTCTTCGAAGGATTGTGAACTTTGAAGCGTTCCAAAATAGCGAGCGCTAATGTCCATTCTCGCGTGTCAGCCGTTGGGACAATTTCCTTCGAACAAAATTGAACCTTGAGGTGTGCGAAACTCGAGGACCGGAGAGGTCGTTTTGGCGTGCCAGCGGCGTTTTTGCGTCGCCAAGCCAAAGTGAACCTTGAGGTTGGTGAAACGCGAGGGGCGGTGCGGTCGATTTTCCCGTCAAGCGAAAAGTGAGTTTTTTGAAAAACCAAACAATACTATATAACTAGAAGTTTGCCCGTTGCAAAGCAACTAAAGGGTTAAAACTTACTTGACTTACTAACAGAAAAAAAAATATTTCGTAGTAAGCGGGTAGGTACCTACGGTTAAACATACAAATATATATAAAGCCGCCCACAGGGCCTAGCAGCAAAAATCTGCCATACGTTAGTATATACACACCATTGTAGGCATGCACACATCAAATCCCCAAAGTTTCATCGCAATCGCATGAACGGTTTAGCAATGCGTAATTTCATGATGCCAGAGCTCACTTTTGTATACAGAAATCGTCGTGGGCATTCACACATCAAATCTACAAATTTTCATCGCAATCGGATGAATGGTTTAGCACCGCTTAGCGGTTTAACACACAACTATGTATAAAGCCGCCCGCAGGACCTAGCAGCAAAAACCTGCCATACGTTAGTAAATAAACACCATTGTAGACATGCACACGTCAAATCCCCAAAGTTTCATCGCAATCGGATGAATGGTTTAGCAATGCGTGATTTCATGATGCCAGAGCTCACTTTTGTATACAGAAACCGTCGTGGGCATGTACACATCAAATCCTCAAATTTTCATCGCAATCGGATAAATGGTTTAGCAACGCTTAGCGGTTAAACATACAACTACGTATAAAGCCGTCCGCAGGACCTAGCAGCAAAAACCTGATATACGTTAGTATATAAACACCATTGTAGAAATGCACACGTCAAATCCCCAAAGTTTCATCACAATCGGATGAACGGTTTAGCAATGCGTAATTTCGTGTTGCCAGAGCTCACTATTGTATACAGGAACCAGGAACCCCCCCCCCCCCCTTCCTCACCAGCGTCCTCTTCCCCTTTCCACTCCGCCTCCCACACCTTCCCTCAGCCCACTTCACTCCTAGGCTTCTCCGTATCGTAAACCCCCTCCCGAGTTCCCCTCCCCCCTCCCAGGCTCCCCTCCCCCCTTCCTGTTTCCACCCCCCCCCCAGCTGCCGCATTACATACACTAATTCCCGGTATATTTATTTTTCAAACAGCTCACGCACCACCTATAATTTTTTTTTTACAAATTTCGTAATGCCAGAACTCACCAGTAATTTTATACAAACCTTGTACTAACAATAACGATCACAACAAAAAAAGAATTTTTCAATTTGTTGCAGTCCTTCGGAAGTTATGAGCGTACGTACATTTTCATACAAATTTTATAATGCCAGAACTCACCAGTAGTTTTACTGCTTAAAATAAAGCGCTATATGAATTTAATACTTTAAAAAAAATATTCCGTTCAACTTCGAGTAATTTCATTGTAAAATTAGAAAACTAATACGTATGCAATATCGTCGAATGATATCGAGTGTTTATGTGCAGGTAGGAACCTACTTATATTCTGAGTATAGGTACTTGCATACATACGTAAAAAAGAACTCATATTTAGGCTAGGTTGTTTAACGAAATTAAAAATTCTTCAATTTTTCAAGTCAATTTTAACGTTCTGTAAAAGTTCGGTTCGAATTCTATTCAAGTTGTGTAATTATTTCAGTTTTGTGATGCAACTGGCATTTACTGATAAAAAAACAGAACTTACACAGAAAGTGAAAATGAACTTTAAAAAATTGTTAAATTATTCAGTATCGTGGAAACAACATTACCTTAGTAAATTAAATTGCATCAAAAACCTAAATAATTGTCCAACTACCCATTCCGGTAGGTACCGGCGCATCTCCTTACAAAATTCCGGCAATGGTTTTGCTTTTTTCATCATATTTGCAATACTACCGAGATAAGTAGGTACCTACCCTGAATTAATAACATAATTTGTACTGGCCGGTTAATATCCACCCTACTGAAGGGAATCTATGGACACGTATTTTCTTGTTTTTTTTGGAAAATTTTATAGGTTTTTCGGAGACCCTGAAATTTTTTACACGGAAAGGACACAAAATTTTGGTGTTAAAAGTTGCCTTATATTGCCGGGTACCGAATTTTTCAAAAACATCTAACCGGGGATCGTTTTTTCGGCTGCAATGCCGTTTCCCGAAAAACAACAACCCAAACCGCTGAGAGATCCGTTTTGTTTTGACATCTCGGATAACTGACCTGTCTCAAAATTCTCTCTAGTATTTTCCATTGCATCGAAACTAAGGCCTAATTTGTGGTTTTTTTTTTAATGCGAACCTGTCGGCGGGAACTATAACTGAGCCGAATTGGTTGATTTAATGAGTAGTTCCAGTTTTCGCCGCAAATTTATATAATTTTCGCTCTTAAAATGTGTCAGTTCAATTTTATGTGAGTTTCCTGTCTAGTCTATTTTTTTGTGAAAATCGTGAAGCTAGCGTATTTATTTAAATTCAGACGAAGCTGCCATTTCGAACGGATGAAAATAGAACTACAACAGTATTCGATAGACATTTGATTTTTTCTAATGTGAATAATCCATACTTGTATTCCGCACCGCTAGAAGTCTCCCGTAAAGTTTTGGCAAACATATTGATAACGATGAAAAATGTTTCCCCTATCAAAAAAAAAACAACTGCTAGTGGCTGGAAAATAATCGACTCTTCGAAGGATTGTGAACTTTGAAGCGTTCCAAAATAGCGAGCGCTAATGTCCATTCTCGCGTGTCAGCCGTTGGGACAATTTCCTTCGAACAAAATTGAACCTTGAGGTGTGCGAAACTCGAGGACCGGAGAGGTCGTTTTGGCGTGCCAGCGGCGTTTTTGCGTCGCCAAGCCAAAGTGAACCTTGAGGTTGGTGAAACGCGAGGGGCGGTGCGGTCGATTTTCCCGTCAAGCGAAAAGTGAGTTTTTTGAAAAACCAAACAATACTATATAGTACTAGCTTATGCCTGTTGCAAATGCAACTAACGGGTTAAAACTAACTTGACTTACTAACTAACAGAAAAAAAATTCATAGTAAGCGGGTAGGTACCTACGGTTAAACATACAAATATATATAAAGCCGCCCACAGGGCCTAGCAGCAAAAATCTGCCATCCGTTAGTATATAGACACCATTGTAGGCATGCACACATCAAATCCCCAAAGTTTCATCGCAATCGGATGAACGGTTTAGCAATGCGTAATTTCATGATGCCAGAGCTCACTTTTGTATACAGAAACCGTCGTGAGCATGCACACATCAAATCTACAAATTTTCATCGCAATCAAATGAATGGTTTAGCAACGCTTAGCGGTTAAACACACAACTATGTATAAAGCCGCCCGCAGGACCTAGCAGCAAAAATTTGCCATACGTTAGTAAATAAACACCATTGTAGACATGCACACATCAAATCCCCAAAGTTTCATCGCAATCGGATGAATGGTTTAGCAATGCGTAATTTCATGATGCCAGAGCTCACTTTTGTATACAGAAACCGTCGTGGGCATGCACACATCAAATCCTCAAATTTTCATCGCAATCGCATGAATGGTTTAGCAACGCTTAGCGGTTAAACATACAACTATGTATAAATCCGTCCGCAGGACCTAGCATCATCAACCTGCTATACGTTAGTATATAAACACCATTGTAGAAATGCACACATCAAATCCCCAAAGTTTCATCACAATCGGATGAACGGTTGAGCAATGCGTAATTTCGTGTTGCCAGAGCTCACTATTGTATACAGGAACCATAGCAGTCATGCGCACATCAAATTCCCAATGTTTCATCGCAATCGGATAAATGGTTTAGCAACGCATAGCGGACATACATACGGCCAAACATTTTTTTGATTTTTATATATATAGAAGATAGCTGGTACCCGGCATGCGTTGCGATACCATTTAATAAAGAAAATGTTTCTACCTGCGTGTCCTTTCTCATTTGTTCCGATCCCCTTCCCCCCCCCCCCCTCCCCCCCCTCCTCACCAGCGTCCTCTTCCCCTTTCCACTCCGCCTTCCTCACCTTCCCTCACCCCACTTCACTCCTAGGCTTCTCCGTATCGTAAACCCCCTCCCGAGTTCCCCTCCCCCCTCCCAGGTCCCCCTCCCCCCCTTCCTGTTTCCACCCCCCCCACCTGCCGCATTACATACACTAATTCCCGGTACATTTATTTTTCAAACAGCTCGCGCGCCACCTATAAATTTTTTTTTTACCAATTTCGTAATGCCAGAACTCACCAGTAATTTTATACAAACCTTGTACTAACAATAACGAACACAACACAAAAAGAATTTTTCAATTTGTTGCAGTCCTTCGGAAGTTATGAGCGTACGTACATTTTCATACAAATTTTATAATGCCAGAACTCACCAGTAGTTTTACTGCTTAAAATAAAGCGCTATATGAATTTAATACTTTTAAAAAAATATTCCGTTGAACTTCGAGTAATTTCATTGTAAAATTAGAAAACTAATACGTATGCAATATAATTGGATGATATTGAGTTGTTATGTGCAGATGGGTACCTACCTAAATTCCGAGTGCAAAAAGAGTGAGTAAAAAAACACATATTTAGGCTGGGTTGTTTAACAAAATTAAAAATCCTTCAATTTTTCAAGTCAATTTTAACGTTCTGTAAAAGTTCGGTTCGAATTCTATTCAAGTTCTGTAATTATTTCAGTTTTATGATGCAACTGGCATTTACTGATAAAAAAAACAGAACTTACACAGAACGTGAAAATGAACTTTAAAAAATTGTTAAATTATTCAGTATCGTGGAAACAACATTACCTTAGTAAATTAAATTGCATCAAAAACCTAAATAATTGTCCAACTACCTATTCCGGCAGGTACCGGCGCATTTCCTTACAAAATTCCGGCAATGTTTTTGCTTTTCTCATCATATTTGCAATACTACCGAGATAAGTAGGTACCTACCCTGAATTAATAACATTTCAATTTGTACCTACTGGCCGGTAAATATCCACCCTACTGAAGTGAATCTATGGACACCAATTTTCTTGTTTTTTTTGTAAAATTTTATTGGTTTTTCGGCGACCCTGAAATTTTTTACATGGGACGGACACGTCATATTGTTATCAAAAGTTGCCTTATATTGCCGGGTACCGTATTTTTCAAAAACATCCAAGCTGGAATCGTTTTTCCGGCCGCAATGCCGTTTCCCGAAAAACAACAACCCAAACCGCTGAGAGATCCGTTTTGTTTTGACATCTCGGATAACTGACCTGTCTCAACATTATCTCTAGTATTTTCCATTGCATTGAAACTAAGGCCTAATTTGTGGTTTTTTTTTTTAATGCGAACCTGTCGGCGGAAACTATAACTGAGCCGAATTGGTTGATTTAATGAGTAGTTCCAGTTTTCGCCGCAAATTTATATAATTTTCGCTCTTAAAATGTGTCAGTTCAATTTTATGTGAGTTTCCTGTCTAGTCTATTTTTTGTGAAAATCGTGAAGCTAGCGTATTTATTTAAATTCAGACGAAGCTGCCATTTCGAACGGATGAAAATAGAACTACAACAGTATTCGATAGACATTTGATTTTTTCTAATGTGAATAATCCATACTTGTATTCCGCACCGCTAGAAGTCTCCCGTAAAGTTTTGGCAAACATATTGATAACGATGAAAAATGTTTCCCCTATCAAAAAAAAAAACAACTGCTAGTGGCTGGAAAATAATCGACTCTTCGAAGGATTGTGATCTTTGAAGCGTTCCAAAATAGCGAGCGCTAATGTCCATTCTCGCGTGTCAGCCGTTGGGACAATTTCCTTCGAACAAAATTGAACCTTGAGGTGTGCGAAACTCGAGGACCGGAGAGGTCGTTTTGGCGTGCCAGCGGCGTTTTTGCGTCGCCAAGCCAAAGTGAACCTTGAGGTTGGTGAAACGCGAGGGGCGGTGCGGTCGATTTTCCCGTCAAGCGAAAAGTGAGTTTTTTGAAAAACCAAACAATACTATTGTTAGCAATAATAAAACGCTAAGTTAATATTTATGATGAAATATATTGTCTCCACGTTAATTGACAATAACAACATTCAAGAATCAGCAAGATTATATTCCGTGTTCCGCCATTTGTAAATCCAGCCGTTGGCTGTCCGCAGGGGGGTAGGTCTTCTCCATTGCCGCCAGCCAGGAAGCGTCCCTTCTTTACCGACCGCAATAGCTGGTGTAGTTTCCTTGTTGGCCGCCAGAGGCGATAGCAGTACCTCTGGCGGCAGATGAGCGGCAATATTTAAATATGCAGCTAACACGGCCATACTGACCACTGCTTTGACCTCAAAGCAGGAAGCTAAAAGAAAAGAAAAAAAAAATATTAGAGGGATTGAAATTTTTTCAACCCCACAATGGTACTGACTAACAGATTACCCTGCTCGCCCTTCCTGACCATTGCAGAAATTTGTTCATTTGGTCAATTCCTCATATTTTCATATGCGACCATCACTCTGTGAGTGCTGCCATTGGGTCAGGTACCCACCACGTCAAAACGATCCTTCGGCAAGACTTCTACCACCTTATAAGGCAAGCTCCGAAACCGACCTTTCGACTTTTGTACACGTCAAAACGATCGTTCAGCAAGACTTCTACCACCTTATAAGGCAAACTCCGAAACCGACCTTTCAACTTTCTGTACCCCGGATTTCCCCCAGAAATCCGTATTAAAACTGTATCGCCAACGCGATACGAAGGTTTAAATAACCGTTTTGCATTGAATTGTTTCATCTGCAGCCTTTGATCTGCATCAAAAAGCATGAATCGGTTCGAGTTGAACCGTTTCATCTGCCGCCTTTGATATTCATCAAAAGAACCCGTGCCTCAGCACGTAAGACCATAAGGTCCTGCCACTCACCAACCTGTGAGTTTATGAATCGGTTCGAGATGAACCGTTTCATTTGCCGCCTTTGATATTCATCAAAAGAACCCGTGCCTCAGCACGTAAGACCATAAGGTCCTGCTACTCACAACCTGTGAGTTTATGAATCGGTTCGAGATGAACCGTTTCATTTGCCGCTTTTGATATTCATCAAAAGAACCCGTGCCTCAGCACGTACGACCATAAGGTCCTGCTACTCACCAACCTGTGAGTTTATGAATCGGTTCGAGATGAACCGTTTCATTTGCCGCTTTTGATATTCATCAAAAGCACCCGTGTTTCAGCACGAACGACCATAAGGTCCTGCCACTCACCAACCTGTGAGTTTATGAATCGGTTCGAGATGAACCGTTTCATCTGCCGCTTTTGATATTCATCAAAAGCACCCGTGTTTCAGCACGTAAGACCATAAGGTCCTGCCACTCACCAACCTGTGAGTTTATGAATCGGTTCGAGATGAACCGTTCCATCTGCCGCTTTTGATATTCATCAAAAGCACCCGTGTCTCAGCACGTATGACTATAAGGTCCTGCCACTCACCAACCTGTGAGTTTATGAATCGGTTCGAGATGAACCGTTTCATCTGCCGCTTTTGATATTCATCAAAAGCACCCGTGTCTCAGCACGTATGACCATAAGGTCCTGCCACTCATCAACCTGTGAGTTTATGAATCGGTTCGAGATGAACCGTTTCATCTGCCGCTTTTGATATTCATCAAAAGCACCCGTGGCACCCCAAAAAGGTACGCCATCTCCAAAATTGTCATGATGACAACTTTCATGCTTGTTTCTGCCTCTGCCTCTAATCGGCAGTTTTTTTCATGAAGCCATCCTGGAGAGCAATAACACGCAGCATTCCGTTCACGCTCTTCACGAAAGATCATAGTAAATTGATCTACCTGCTCAACACAACAGCAAAAGACATCTCCATTTTCTAAAAACCCCGGGCTCACATATCACATCACCCAGTATCTCATTTTCCAACCAACATTTAAAATAGTTTTTCAAATATTTTGTGATAACATTCCTCTTCCATGGAAACCAGTATTTGCCTCGGACGGCAGCCAGTGTTTGATTAACACCTCGATGTCCAATCTCATCATGAAGAATCCAAAGAACGCCACACTTGACATTTCTAGGTGTTCACCATTTAGAATATCTTCGAACCATTCAACATCGAATCATTTTGATTATCTCCGAATCATTTCAAACCACTTTGAATCATTTCGATTAACTCCAAACCATTTCAAATAACTTCGAACCATAATACTAGGTTTTGACATAGATAGTCGGTATAATTGTAATTCAACATGATTACAACTTCTTTTCGCCACACATAAACGGGCTTTAATTTTCGCAAACATATTTCCTTTTAGTTATAGCAATAAGGCATCTGCGATGTCCATACTCAAAAGCAAATCACAATATTCATCCCTTTTTGTCAGCTAGACGGCTACCAAGATCAGATTTTGTCATCGCCGCGTAAACTTTCAGCAACGTAATTTTGTAACATTTTGAAGTTCCGAAGATTTCACCAATTGCCATCAAAATATCATATGATCATATCCATCTGCTATCTTCTGGCCCTGAAGTCAGCTTACCTCAGATTACGCGCCCAGCACAATGCTGGCGACTTTATTTGACAGTCCTTTGTTGACATTTTTGACAAATGTCTTCGATCATCAAATTAGGCTCACGATGATAAACACGAAAGGGAAAGGTCTTTTTGACAAACCCATTGAACCACAAATGAGTTTTCAAGCACCAAATTAAAATTTTCAATGCGTCCTTTCGGCGGAAACACGATCCACGCATTCCTCCGATATCGGGCATCAATGCATCTGTCATCACTGTAATTACGCGGCATTTTTACGTAAATTCATAACAGAAGTCCAATCATTTCACATATTTTCAGAAGTCCGATACACAGATTGTCATTTATCACCGGCATCAAACATAAACAAACTCGAGAGACGCCATGATGGGCGCCGTTTGTATACAAAACACGAGTTTTTGTCAGGTGAACGAAACAAAAGCCAATAAACACTTGCTTTTACGAATCCCACTTCTGATGTTAGCAATAATAAAACGCTAAGTTAATATTTATGATGAAATATATTGTCTCCACGTTAATTGACAATAACAACATTCAAGAATCAGCAAGATTATATTCCGTGTTCCGCCATTTGTAAATCCAGCCGTTGGCTGTCCGCAGGGGGGTAGGTCTTCTCCATTGCCGCCAGCCAGGAAGCGTCCCTTCTTTACCGACCGCAATAGCTGGTGTAGTTTCCTTGTTGGCCGCCAGAGGCGATAGCAGTACCTCTGGCGGCAGATGAGCGGCAATATTTAAATATGCAGCTAACACTATATAACTAGCTTATGCCCATTGCAAATGCAACTAACGGGTTAAAACTAATTTGACTTACTTACTAACAGAAAAAAAATATATTTCATAGTAAGCGGGTAGGTACCTACGGTTAAACATACAAATATATATAAAGCCGCCCACAGGGCCTAGCAGCAAAAACCTGCCATACGTTAGTATATAGACACCATTGTAGGCATGCACACATCAAATCCCCAAAGTTTCATCGCAATCGGATGAACGGTTTAGCAATGCGTAATTTCAAAATGCCAGAGCTCACTTTTGTATACAGAAACCGTCGTGGGCATGCACACATTAAATCTACAAATTTTCATCGCAATCGGATGAATGGTTTAGCAACGCTTAGCGGTTAAACACAAAACTATGTATAAAGCCGCCCGCAGGACCTAGCAGCAAAAACCTGCCATACGTTAGTAAATAAACACCATTGTAGACATGCATACATCAAATCCCCAAAGTTTCATCGCAATCGTATGAATGGTTTAGCAATGCGTAATTTCATGATGCCAGAGCTCACTTTTGTATACAAAAACCGTCGTGGGTATGCACACATCAAATCTTCAAATTTTCATCGCAATCGGATGAAAGGTTTAGCAACGCTTAGCGGTTAAACATACAAATACATATAAAGCCGGCCGCAGGGCCTAGCAGCAAAAACATGTCATACGTTAGTATATAGACATCATTTTAGGCATGCACACATCAAATCCCCAAATTTTCATCGCAATCGGATGAACGGTTCAGCAATGCGTAATTTCATTATGCCAGAGCTCACCATTGTATGCAGAAACCATCGCGAGCATGCGCACATCAAATCCCCAAAGTTTCATCGCAATCGGATAAATGGTTTAGCAACGCATAGCGGACATACATACATACTTACTTGCAAATATTTTTTTGATTTTTATACATATAGAAGATAGCTGGTATCCGGCATGCGTTGCTATACCATTTAATAAAGAAAATGTTTCTACCTGCGTGTCTTTTCTCATTTGTTCCAATCCCCTTCCCCCCCCCCCCATTTTCCTCACCAGCGTCCGCTTCCCCTTTCCCCCACTTCACTCCTACGCTTCTCCGTCTCGTAAACCCCCTCCCGAGTTCCCCTCCCCCCTCCCAGGTTCCCCCTTCCTGTTTCCACCCCCCTGCCTCATTACATTCACTAATTCTCGGTACATTAAGTTTTCAAACAGCTCGCGCGCCACCTATTCAACTTTTTTTTACAAATTTCGTCAAGCCAGAACTCACCAGTAGTTTTATACAAACCTTGAACTAACAATAACGAACACAACAAAAAAAGAATTTTTCAATTTGTTGCAGTCCTTCAGAAGTTATGAGCGTACGTACATTTTCATACAAATTTTATAATTACAGAACTCACCAGTAGTTTTACTGCTTAAAAATAAGCGCTATATTAATTTAATACTTAAAAAATATCCCGTTCAACTTTGAGTAATTTCATTGTAAAATTAGAAAACTAATACTTATGCAATATCGTCGGATGATATCGAGTGTTTGTGTGCAGGTAGGAACCTACTTATATTCTGAGTATAGGTACTTGCATACATACGTAAAAAAGAACTCATATTTAGGCTGGGTTGTTTAACGAAATTAAAAATTCTTCAATTTTTCAAGTCAATTTTAACGTTCTGTAAAAGTTCGGTTCGAATTCTATTCAAGTTCTGTAATTATTTCAGTTTAATGATGCAACTGGCATTTACTGATAAAAAAACAGAACTTACACAGAAAGTGAAAATAAACTTTAAAAAATTGTTAAATTATTCAGTATCGGTGAAACAACATTACCTTAGTAAATTAAATTGCATCAAAAACCTAAATAATTGTCCAACTACCCATTCCGGCAGGTACCGGCGCATTTCCTTACAAAATTCCGGCAATGTTTTTGCTTTTCTCATCATATTTTCAATACTACCGAGATAAGTAGGTACCTACCCTGAATTAATAACATTTCAATGTACTGGCCGGTAAATATCCACCCTACTGAAGTGAATCTATGGACACCAATTTTCTTGTTTTTTTTGGAAAATTTTATAGGTTTTTCGGCGACCCTGAAATTTTTTACATGGAACTAACACAAAATTTTGGTCTTTAAAGTTGCCTAATATTGCCGGGTACCGTATTTTTCAAAAACATCCAAGCTGGAATCGTTTTTCCGGCCGCAATGCCGTTTCCCGAAAAACAACAACCCAAACCGCTGAGAGATCCGTTTTCTTTTGACATTTCAATTTGCTGTTGAAGCGCGGGTAAATCTAGCGCTTTTGTATTAGGTACTTACCTATACTATATCATACACAGACAGATAATATTCCATAATTATATTTTTTAAACAGGCAAGACCGATGCACAAATTTGCACAATTCCTGCTTAAATTAAGGCCCTGTCGAGCTATGCAATTTGAAATCCGCCATTAAAAAAAAAAATTCTTCATACAAAACCTATTAGGGCGGGGTCTGCTTTTTTTTAAGGTGGTAGTGGATTTTAACGCCATCACGACTCCATCTTCAGTGTTGCAAAGTTCGAGAAAAATTATAAAATTTTAATATACCAGCCGATTTTACAGGCTGCAAACGATTTGCATTTATCGATGAAAGCGAATTTTTCGCAAATGTCAGAAAAATGTCGAATTTGAATGCAATATTGTGAAACATTTTCAAGGGGGAGCTAAACATGTTTTGGTTTTAAAAGTTTCTAAAACTTGTATTGTTTATGTTTATTAAAAAACATCTCCGCCGGAAGGTGTACTTTTAACGCAATCTTTAATTCCGTAATGCCCCTATAAAATGTCAATTTTTCTAAAGAACTTTCTCGAAGCCGTTTAATTAATTAGAATAAATTCCTAGCAAAATCAGTTTTGTACGGGAAACTAACTTTTTTTTACTTCCCTTCTCGATCCGACGTTTTTAAAGGGGCGAACCTGTCGGCGGGAAATATAACCTAGCCGAATTGAGTGATTTTATGAGTAGTTCCAGTTTTCGCCGCAAATTTAAATAATTTTTCGCTCTTAAAATGTGTCAATTCAATTTTATGTGAGTTTCCTGTCTAGTCTATTTTTTTTGTGAAAATCGTGAAGCTAGCGTGTTTATTTAAATTCAGACGAAGCTGCCATTTCGAACGGATGAAAATAGAACTACAACAGTATTCGATAGACATTTGATTTTTTCTAATGTGAATAATCCATACTTGTATTCCGCACCGCTAGATGTCTCCCGTAAAGTTTTGGCAAACATATTGATAACGATGAAAAATGTTTCCCCTAACAAAAAAAAAACAACTGCTAGTGGCTGGAAAATAATCGACTCTTCGAAGGATTTTGAACTTTGAAGCGTTCCAAAATAGCGAGCGCTAATGTCCATTCTCGCGTGTCAGCCGAAGGGACAATTCTAGACTTCGAGCCAAAGTGAACCTTGAGGTTGGTGAAACGCGAGGGGCGGTGAGGTCGATTTTCGCATCAAGGAAAAAGTGAGTTTTTTGAAAAACCAAGCAATACTATATAACTAGCTTATGCCCATTGCAAATGCAACTAACGGGTTAAAACACTATGAAAATTTATGTGTGAACGTGGATAAAGCGAAGAGCGGGTGTTCAATTATAAATATGAAGAAAAAAACGATGGTTGAATGTGGATAAAACGAAAAAATAGTTTCTGCTTTCAGTACCTACTCACTGAGTTCATCAATTTATTTTGAGACAGCTTTTGCCCGTTGCAAAGCAACTAACGGGTTAAAACTAACTTGACTTACTAACTTACAGAAAAAAATTATTTCATAGTGCGCGGGTAGGTGCTTAGAAGGAACGTTGTTGTAATTTTTCACAAAAACGACGCTATAAAAATGTATAAATCAGAATTTCTAAGAAACTAAAACTTTGATTTATTGCAGTTAAAAAAATTACAGAAAAATATTATTTCATAGTAAATGGGTAGGTACTTAAAAGATACTTTGTTGTAATTTTTCACAAAAACGACGCTATAAAAATGTATAAATCAGAATTTCTAAGAAACTAAAACTTTGATTTATTGCTGTTAAAAAAACTACAGAAAAAATATTATTTCATAGTAAGCGGGTAGGTACCAACTACCAAGCAGGCATGGTAGGCATGCGCACATCTAAACCCAAAGTTTCATCGCAATCGGATGAATGGTTTAGCAACGCTTAGCGGTTAAACATACAAATACATATAAAGCCGCCCGCAGGGCCTAGCAGCAAAAACCTGTCATACGTCAGTATATAGACACCATCGCAGGCATGCACCATCAAAACCCAAAGTTTCAACGCAATCGGATGAATGGTTTCGCAACGCTTAGCGGTTAAACATACAAATACATATAAAGCCGGCCGCAGGGCCTAGCAGCAAAAACATGTCATACGTTCGTATATAGACATCATTTTAGGCATGCACACATCAAATTCCCAAATTTTCATCGCAATCGGATGAACGGTTTAGCAATGCGTAATTTCATGATGC
Source organism: Limnephilus lunatus (assembly GCA_917563855.2). Classification (NCBI taxonomy): domain Eukaryota; kingdom Metazoa; phylum Arthropoda; class Insecta; order Trichoptera; family Limnephilidae; genus Limnephilus; species Limnephilus lunatus. The sequence continues at coordinate 60,928,985 of OU830597.1, read as the reverse complement.
CAGAGCTCACCATTGTATGCAGAAACCATCGCGGGCATGCGCACATCAAATCCCCAAAGTTTCATCGCAATCGGACAAATGGTTTAGCAACGCATAGCGGACATACATACATACTTACTTGCAAATATTTTTTTGATTTTTATATATATAGAAGATAGCTGGTATCCGGCATGCGTTGCTATACCATTTAATAAAGAAAATGTTTCTACCTGCGTGTCTTTTCTCATTTGTTCCAATCCCCTTCCCCCCCCCTTTCCTCACCAGCGTCCTCTTCCCCTTCCCACTCCGCTTCCCTCACCTTCCCTCCCCCCACTTCACTCCTACGCTTCTCCGTCTCGTAAACCCCCTCCCGAGTTCCCCTCCCCCCTCCCAGGTTCCCCCCCTTCCTGTTTCCACCCCCCCCTGCCTCATTACATACACTAATTCCCGGTACATTTAGTTTTCAAACAGCTCGCGCGCCACCTATTCAATTTTTTTTTACAAATTTCGTCAAGCCAGAACTCACCAGTAGTTTTATACAAACCTTGTACTAACAATAACGAACACAACAAAAAAAGAATTTTTCAATTTGTTGCAGTCCTTCAGAAGTTATGAGCGTACGTACATTTTCTTACAAATTTTATAATTCCAGAACTCACCAGTAGTTTTACTGCTTAAAAAAAGCGCTATATGAATTTAATACTTAAAAAATATCCCGTTCAACTTCGAGTAATTTCATTGTAAAATTAGAAAACTAATACATATGCAATACCGTCGGATGATACCGAGTGTTTATGTGCAGGTAGGAACCTACTTATATTCTGAGTATAGGTACTTGCATACATACGTAAAAAAGAACTCATATTTAGGCTGGGTTGTTTAACGAAATTAAAAATTCTTCAATTTTTCAAGTCAATTTTAACGTTCTGCAAAAGTTCGGTTCGAATTCTATTCAAGTTCTGTAATTATTTCAGTTTTATGATGCAACTGGCATTTACTGATAAAAAAACAGAACTTACACAGAACGTGAAAATGATCTTTAAAAAATTGTTAAATTATTCAGTATCGTGGAAACAACATTACCTTAGTAAAATAAATTGCATCAAAAACCTAAATAATTGTCCAACTACCTATTCCGGCAGGTACCGGCGCATTTCCTTACAAAATTCCGGCAATGTGTTTGCTTTTCTCATCATATTTGCAATACTACCGAGATAAGTAGGTACCTACCCTGAATTAATAACATTTCAATTTGTACCTACTGGCCGGTAAATATCCACCCTACTGAAGTGAATCTATGGACACCAATTTTCTTGTTTTTTTTGGAAAATTTTATAGGTTTTTCGGCGACCCTGAAATTTTTTACACGGAACGGACGTAAAATTTTGGTGTTTAAAGTTGCCTTATATTGCCGGGTACCGAATTTTTCTAAAACATCTAACCGGGGATCGTTTTTTCGGCTGCAATGCCGTTTCCCGAAAAACAACAACCCAAACCGCTGAGAGATCCGTTTTGTTTTGACATCTCGGATAACTGACCTGTCTCAACATTCTCTCTAGTATTTTCCATTGCATTGAAACTAAGGCCTAATTTGTGGTTTTTTTTTTTAATGCGAACCTGTCGGCGGGAACTATAACTGAGCCGAATTGGTTGATTTAATGAGTAGTTCCAGTTTTCGCCGCAAATTTATATAATTTTCGCTCTTAAAATGTGTCAGTTCAATTTTATGTGAGTTTCCTGTCTAGTCTATTTTTTTGTGAAAATCGTGAAGCTAGCGTATTTATTTAAATTCAGACGAAGCTGCCATTTCGAACGGATGAAAATAGAACTACAACAGTATTCGATAGACATTTGATTTTTTCTAATGTGAATAATCCATACTTGTATTCCGCACCGCTAGAAGTCTCCCGTAAAGTTTTGGCAAACATATTGATAACGACGAAAAATGTTTCCCCTATCAAAAAAAAAACAACTGCTAGTGGCTGGAAAATAATCGACTCTTCGAAGGATTGTGAACCTTGAAGTGTTTTAAAATACCGAACGCTAATGTCCATTCTCGCGTGTCAGCCGTCGGGACAATTTCCTTCGAACAAAATTGAACCTTGAGGTGTGCGAAACTCGAGGATCGGAGAGGTCGTTTTGGCGTGCCAGCGGCATTTTTGCGTCGCCAAGCCAAATTAAACCTTGAGGTTGGTGAAACGCGAGGGGCGGTGAGGTCGATTTTCCCGTCAAGCGAAAAGTGAGTTTTTTGAAAAACCAAACAATACTATATAATATATACTAGAAGTTTGCCCGTTGCAAAGCAACTAAAGGGTTAAAACTTACTTGACTTACTAACAGAAAAAAAAATATTTCGTAGTAAGCGGGTAGGTACCTACGGTTAAACATACAAATATATATAAAGCCGCCCACAGGGCCTAGCAGCAAAAATCTGCCATACGTTAGTATATACACACCATTGTAGGCATGCACACATCAAATCCCCAAAGTTTCATCGCAATCGCATGAACGGTTTAGCAATGCGTAATTTCATGATGCCAGAGCTCACTTTTGTATACAGAAATCGTCGTGGGCATTCACACATCAAATCTACAAATTTTCATCGCAATCGGATGAATGGTTTAGCACCGCTTAGCGGTTTAACACACAACTATGTATAAAGCCGCCCGCAGGACCTAGCAGCAAAAACCTGCCATACGTTAGTAAATAAACACCATTGTAGACATGCACACGTCAAATCCCCAAAGTTTCATCGCAATCGGATGAATGGTTTAGCAATGCGTGATTTCATGATGCCAGAGCTCACTTTTGTATACAGAAACCGTCGTGGGCATGTACACATCAAATCCTCAAATTTTCATCGCAATCGGATAAATGGTTTAGCAACGCTTAGCGGTTAAACATACAACTACGTATAAAGCCGTCCGCAGGACCTAGCAGCAAAAACCTGATATACGTTAGTATATAAACACCATTGTAGAAATGCACACGTCAAATCCCCAAAGTTTCATCACAATCGGATGAACGGTTTAGCAATGCGTAATTTCGTGTTGCCAGAGCTCACTATTGTATACAGGAACCAGGAACCCCCCCCCCCCCTTCCTCACCAGCGTCCTCTTCCCCTTTCCACTCCGCCTCCCACACCTTCCCTCAGCCCACTTCACTCCTAGGCTTCTCCGTATCGTAAACCCCCTCCCGAGTTCCCCTCCCCCCTCCCAGGCTCCCCTCCCCCCTTCCTGTTTCCACCCCCCCCCCAGCTGCCGCATTACATACACTAATTCCCGGTATATTTATTTTTCAAACAGCTCACGCACCACCTATAATTTTTTTTTTACAAATTTCGTAATGCCAGAACTCACCAGTAATTTTATACAAACCTTGTACTAACAATAACGATCACAACAAAAAAAGAATTTTTCAATTTGTTGCAGTCCTTCGGAAGTTATGAGCGTACGTACATTTTCATACAAATTTTATAATGCCAGAACTCACCAGTAGTTTTACTGCTTAAAATAAAGCGCTATATGAATTTAATACTTTAAAAAAAATATTCCGTTCAACTTCGAGTAATTTCATTGTAAAATTAGAAAACTAATACGTATGCAATATCGTCGAATGATATCGAGTGTTTATGTGCAGGTAGGAACCTACTTATATTCTGAGTATAGGTACTTGCATACATACGTAAAAAAGAACTCATATTTAGGCTAGGTTGTTTAACGAAATTAAAAATTCTTCAATTTTTCAAGTCAATTTTAACGTTCTGTAAAAGTTCGGTTCGAATTCTATTCAAGTTGTGTAATTATTTCAGTTTTGTGATGCAACTGGCATTTACTGATAAAAAAACAGAACTTACACAGAAAGTGAAAATGAACTTTAAAAAATTGTTAAATTATTCAGTATCGTGGAAACAACATTACCTTAGTAAATTAAATTGCATCAAAAACCTAAATAATTGTCCAACTACCCATTCCGGTAGGTACCGGCGCATCTCCTTACAAAATTCCGGCAATGGTTTTGCTTTTTTCATCATATTTGCAATACTACCGAGATAAGTAGGTACCTACCCTGAATTAATAACATAATTTGTACTGGCCGGTTAATATCCACCCTACTGAAGGGAATCTATGGACACGTATTTTCTTGTTTTTTTTGGAAAATTTTATAGGTTTTTCGGAGACCCTGAAATTTTTTACACGGAAAGGACACAAAATTTTGGTGTTAAAAGTTGCCTTATATTGCCGGGTACCGAATTTTTCAAAAACATCTAACCGGGGATCGTTTTTTCGGCTGCAATGCCGTTTCCCGAAAAACAACAACCCAAACCGCTGAGAGATCCGTTTTGTTTTGACATCTCGGATAACTGACCTGTCTCAAAATTCTCTCTAGTATTTTCCATTGCATCGAAACTAAGGCCTAATTTGTGGTTTTTTTTTTAATGCGAACCTGTCGGCGGGAACTATAACTGAGCCGAATTGGTTGATTTAATGAGTAGTTCCAGTTTTCGCCGCAAATTTATATAATTTTCGCTCTTAAAATGTGTCAGTTCAATTTTATGTGAGTTTCCTGTCTAGTCTATTTTTTTGTGAAAATCGTGAAGCTAGCGTATTTATTTAAATTCAGACGAAGCTGCCATTTCGAACGGATGAAAATAGAACTACAACAGTATTCGATAGACATTTGATTTTTTCTAATGTGAATAATCCATACTTGTATTCCGCACCGCTAGAAGTCTCCCGTAAAGTTTTGGCAAACATATTGATAACGATGAAAAATGTTTCCCCTATCAAAAAAAAAACAACTGCTAGTGGCTGGAAAATAATCGACTCTTCGAAGGATTGTGAACTTTGAAGCGTTCCAAAATAGCGAGCGCTAATGTCCATTCTCGCGTGTCAGCCGTTGGGACAATTTCCTTCGAACAAAATTGAACCTTGAGGTGTGCGAAACTCGAGGACCGGAGAGGTCGTTTTGGCGTGCCAGCGGCGTTTTTGCGTCGCCAAGCCAAAGTGAACCTTGAGGTTGGTGAAACGCGAGGGGCGGTGCGGTCGATTTTCCCGTCAAGCGAAAAGTGAGTTTTTTGAAAAACCAAACAATACTATATAGTATATATGACCCCCGTCAACCATTCCTATTCCCTATCTGATAATTCCTTAAAACTTTACACATAAATTTCTACATTACGCATAATGGGTTCAGTTCCAACTCAAAACAATCTACCGTCAAAAACTCATCTTTTCTGAAAATTTCATACGAATTTTAGGTAATAAAATTTCTTCGCGGCATAAAATTAAACGCAGCCCTATCACGGCTTTTTACCGCAAGTCATTCTGATCAAATACGGTGTTATTTTAAATGTAGGTAAAGGGTCCACTTTTCATCAGGTTGGTGGGCTCATAAAAAAACCCAAAAGCAGTGGGCATTTTAGAAGGTAATCGGATAAATTAGAAAGTGACAAAATCGAACATGATTAAATAATTGGTTAGGTTAGTATCATTTATTTTAATTTAGAGGTTAGAATAGGTTACCTTAGGTTAGGTTAGCTTAGGTTAGGTTACGTTAGGTTACGTTAGGTTAGGTCCCTTCACTGTATTTCAATGTTCTGTTTTATCACTGTTTTGTGAGATCCCTGTTCTGTTTTGTTACTGTTCTAATTTATCTTTCGTCACTGTTCCGTGTTCTTACTGTTCTTTTTTGTCACTGTTTTGTTTTGTTATTGTGTTATTTTGTCACTTATCTGTTTTGTAACTGTTCTTTTCTGTCACTGTTTTGTTTTGTTATTTTTCTATTTTGTCTCTTATCTGTTTTGTAACTGTTCTGTTTCGTCGTTATTCTGTTTTATCACTGTTCAGTTCCACCACTTTTCTTATCGTTCTGTTACTGTTCAATTTAGTTACAATTATATTTTGTCACTGATATGTTTTGTAACTGTTCTGTTTTATCACTGTTTACATTCTGTTTTATCACTGTTCCGTTCCATCACTTTTTTTATCGTTCTGTTTTGTCATTGTTCTGTTTAGTTATTAAGGTGATTTTTCACAAAAACAGCGCTCTACAAATTATCCAATTATTATTATTATTATTACTGTTAAATGTAGTTGCAATTATATTTTGTCACTGTTCTGTTTAGTTACGTTGCGCCCTTGAGGTGATTTTTCACAAAAACAGCGCTCTTCAAATTATCCAATTATTATTATTATTATTACTGTTAAATGTAGTTGCAATTATATTTTGTCACTGATCTGTTTTTAACTATTCTCTTTCGCCACTATTCTCTTTTGTCACTGTTCTTTTTTGTGACAGTTCTATTTTGTCACTGTTCTGTTTTGCCACCGTTCCGTTTGGTTGTGAAACCATTGGAGGTGTTTTTGTGCCTTCCTGGAGTCCGGGATAGATTTTGATCGTTTTTTTGGAATGCTGTCCATACACGATGACGTATGTGGACAAATCTGTACGTGCGGGGGGGGTAAGTTGGGATGTGTGGAGTGGGTGGAGTGGAAGGGGGGGGGGGGGGGCAGGGGTGTAGTAATGTGTTCCCGCTTTCATCGGAAAGCAGGTGATCGATTCAATTGGAAAGCTTTCAACGTAGTGCATCAGTGAAAAAAAATTAGGACTGTCACGTTTAAAAATACTTTTTGAAGCGTGACGATTAATAATTTGATTTTTTTTATAGGATTTTGCATTTTTACCTACTTGTTTATTCTGTAAAAGGGTGCACAGCTTTCAAAGAAAATGTAACATTTTGAAGAAATCAGTTTTAATTTTTTTTTTAAATATTTAAAAAAAAAAATACAAGCTTGTTATGATGTCGTATTTTTTACAGAAAAGTGTTTTTTAAAGTTCCATAGTAATAATGAAATGGAAATTCGTACTAATCTTAATATATAAAACAAAGTCGAGTTAGTTTACATCATTTTTAATAACTCAAGAACGGCTGGACCGATTTTTATGATCTTTGATTTGTTGGGTTTGTCTCCGTCCCGAATAGCAGAATAGCTATTAATACATCGGAAAATTCACGAAAAAAAATTATTAAGAAATTTCTTTTCCTCATGCATTTTGTATGGAACGAATTCTCATCGAATTGTGATAAATACAATATTGAATATTGAGTGAATTCCAAAAATTCAAAAACGTCAAATGTCAATGCGCTGATTGTTTTGCTTTTGTTCTTAAAAATATAATGCTGCCCCTCTTTCTTACACACTAAATGTCAATAGTCGAAAATGAGACAAACGGTGAACATATGTCTGCACCCCTCCAAAGAAAAATGCAATCTTACTAACATCATAAATGCAAAAGTTAGCATGGATATACGTGTGTTTGTTACTCTTTCACGCAAAAACCTCTGAATGGATTTAAATGAAAATTTACAATAATGTAGCTCATACACCAGAATAACATAAAGCCTATATATAATGGTAAGCACTGGCGTTATGAAATTTGTATAGATGAAAATGTGTGTATTTCATATATTTTTGCGGCAGTAAAGGGGAAGGGGAACGGGGGGGTGTTCGCAGAGAGGGAAGAGATGAGGGAGGGGGAAGGCGAGGAAGGTGGAAGGGAACGGGGACGCACGTTTCTTTGAATGTTATTGCAACACATGCCGGGGACCAGTTAGTCATAATTGAAATGACATAGAAAATCCACTCAGGAAAAGCTGTTCGGCTCTATTTCAAATCTCTTTCAGCATGCAGATTATCAAAGTCTTTCTTATTTAAATAAAACAGTCTCAGATCCGATTCATAATTATTATTATTGTTTTATCACATGACCATTTCGTCTTTGAAAAGTATATTCAAACTCCAAATATAAGAGGTAATTTAAATCTATCGAAATTGATTTAAACTGAAGTTTCCATCAGGACCCTTTCCTCAGGTATTATTAGGGGATGCTGTGCGGAGGGTATTTTCCAGAAGACGAAGTGGCCATATATACTAGATATTACTACATGAGAAAGTTTCACGTAGACTTAGAAATTCGACAGAAATAGGTATACATATAAGTAATACACCTTACAAAAACAATGGAAAAAAGCCAAAATTTACTCCATCAGAATAATATGGGTAAGTAGGTACAGAATACTGAAAAGTTTATTAAAATAGTTATATTATCAGGTTCTGTTTTTATCCCACAGTTTTGCATTTGGTTTGTCTGTAATTTTATTTGTACGTTTCTGGGATGGTGGGTGGCCGATTCAATGGTCAGTAAAGTTTCTTTGTTCAAATGTGATTTTGTTGTGTTTATCTGGAACTTCTTAAACGTATTTTTTCAACATTATGGTCCCTACATCTGCCTGGAAAAAGTTTTAGATTAGAATTGTTATTGAGATAGTGACGTTGCTTTGAACCATTTGGTAAATTCCCTATTCAAAATTTAAAAAAAGTGGTTCATAATCAAGTAGGTAGGTATTAATGTACTTACTTACAAGTATCATGATTTTTAAAGGAAATTTAGGTTTTATTTATTAAATTAGAAATTATAGAAAAATGGGTACTTTTTTGGACGCGAGGTCTGTTCTAACTTCTAGTGTAGATACAAACATATTTTGGAGTCATGCATTGTATAAAACTTTTAGGGACTAAATACCCAGATAACATATCGAAGGGCTTCACAGTGATAAATGAGCCAAAGTTGGTTGGCACCTAGGCCCAAAGTTTTAATCTACCAATTAATTGATAAGGCCGATTGACATAAACAATATTAATTGAAGTTACATGTGTACTGCTAATTTAGGGAATATCTACCTCCCGAGGGCACTTACTTGTAACCTTTGAATGGACCAAATCTCCGCATCATACTACGAGAGAATGCGCCAGCGCAGTACCCGGCCCCATCGCAGGATGGCGGGGGTGGGGGACTCCACCCGCCGTGGGGTCAGGGGGGCGCTAGAGCTCGCAGATAGTGGCGCCAGTGAAGCTGCGGACCCGGGACACACCGCCCACTAGTCCCGCCAAACATTCATCCCCAGTCCGCGCTCCTGAACGCCCGAGCGCCCCGACGGCCGCGACGCCTCGACACAACCCGCCAACTTTCGAACCCAAACTCGAAAACACGATCAAACTAAATTATTTCCAAATTGGGACGAATCTACTCGCGCGGGTCGGAATTTGGCGACGAATCGAATTAACTCCGGTAATGAGCGTTGTCGTGTTTACATTGTAAATAGTGCGGTTTCGAGTCGATTCATAGTATTGCAAAATGCACTACGGCCGGTATAACATGTAACTCTGGGAGTTTCTGACAACTTTTCAGGACGATGCGATGTGTGAAATCTTTACCTATGTACGTACAATGATACCTTAAATATTGCCGAATACTGTTTTTCTTTTTTACTTTGAAAATGTGAAAGCGGTGTTTTAATTGATAACATCTTATTAATTCGTGCCATTATTTATCATTTCTCAACCGAAGTGAGATATTTTGTGCTAAACTAACTTTATAACTATTTTAGTTTTTACTTTTTTTTTAGCTTAGATTTAAGACTCATTTATAGTCAGCCAATTTTTAATAAAAAATGTAAGATAAGATAAACGAAATATCAGCAATTCTAAATACCTACTATTTGTTGTTAAAAACGATATTATTAGAATAACGTGTTATTATATATTAAGTTATGTACAATTTGGAATGCCTGGTATGGATACCGCCGTGACAGGAATAATTTTTTGGATAACCAACATCTCTGCCATAAGTGGTTCGCTACGTTTGGTGACATAGCAGGGTTCATGGGGGTGAGTTTTGTTTAGTTATTGGCAGCGGATGCGTCGGCCAACCTACTGCGTGGTCGACCGAAACGGGAGAGACTGGTTTAGGGAAACCTTTTGACCTCTCCCGCAGGACTTTCTCGAACCATCACTTTGTACCGCAGTAGGAGGGATGGATTCATACATCCGTCACCCCTGGAAACACTGATCCTCAGATTTCTACCCACAGATATCTTTTCCTTCCCAGAAGTTACTCCTTCCTGTCTTTAAATAGACCCTTCTCACAGCATCCCTAAAGATGACATCTGCTTTGCCTCCAGTGTGGAGCTAATATAAAAAGAAACTTATACTTTTGAAGAAAGTTTTATTTGAAGGTTATTGTCTCAATTCTATCTACTTAATTAGAATTTTTAAGGTGTTTTTTCTAATCTACAAAAGGGGTGTTAATAATAATATAATTAAAATAGATTCATTATTAACAAGGGTAGCTACAGAAATACACATTCATCTAGATTTAGTTTGACAAAGAGTGTAAGTTAACAAGATTAGGTCGCGAACGGAAGGTTTAATAATATATTCATGGAAATAAATTGGCACGCTCTAGATGCCAAAAGCCTAACTCACCGCTTCTACTTGCCCAATTTGTACAACCTCTTCTAAACAACTGATCATACAGGCGAATTCTGCATAGGTACAATCAATACAGTATGATGGTAGCTCTGACCACAGTATTCTAAAGAATAAAACAATATTACATATTTTACATAAAAAATAAAAATAATTGTCTTGTAAAATATATTTTGGGTAGTCAATTTATTGTTTGTCTGGGATTAAAACTTTTTATTTTTAAATTTTGAATAATTTTCTATCAGTTCCAATTTTAAAGATACCGCACATGTCTGTCACAGTACCGCGCGTTTTCATCCCGCGACAAAATATCCTCGGACAAAGTGTCACTCGACATAATATCCCAAGGACAAAATATCCCCCGACAAGGAAGGAAGAAGACAGAGCAAGGCACTTTGGATTTAAATTTGGCGCCGAAAGGTTTTTTGGTTTATTTAAGTTAGGTTAGGTTAGGTTTTGTTGGGTTAGGTTAGGTTGGGTTAGGTTTGGATATTTGGTCGGGGATATTTTGTAGGGTATGTTTTGTCGGGGGATGTTTTGTCCGTAGGATATTTTGTCGGGGATATTTTGTCGCGGGATGAAAAGTCGCGGATCCGTCTGTCAAATCTGCTCACTACAATAGATTTATTGCAATAGGTAAGTTGGTAAACTTTAGTAAAAAAATTAGAGTCTGCAATTCAAACCTTCAGAAAACTAAAGTGGACAAGAGTGTGTAGGCTACGAAGCACCGCACAAAGAGGACACCTATTATACTATTTCACTCTCTTGCAGGCTAAATCCTATAGATATATGTTTTTGTCTCTTTTAAATGTCGCTATTTTTCGTTTCATCGAGTTTCAAATCACAACCGTGATAAATAATTTTTCACTTCAAATGGTCAATTTATGATAAACTAAAAAAATATAAATGTTTTACACAAATAAAATGCCTGATTTACACAAAAATATAATTTTAAAAACATTATTTACGGAGCACTAAAATTACATTACATGCAATTTATTTTTCGGGCTATTTACCCACATAAATATTACAATGCTATTGCTATTCTATTTACAATGAATAAAAATTATTGTTAACTTTGAACAGAAAACCTGTTTTGTAATTCTGGCGTCATGAAATTTGCACAGCCTTTTCTCCTGCATCATGTATCAGCTTGTGCACTCATTTCCACCATAAGTATATTAACTTTTAAAAAATACACAACACTACATTGATTAAAATATAGATAACTAATGTCGTACTTGGGGTTTTTATTTCTGAGATCTGAACAGCATATCTCTGTTATGTAAGAATATGTCAATACCCTGTTGGCTAAGGTATGCGAGTTTCTAGTAGTTCCTCGAAGGTTCTAACTCAACTAATACATGGTCAAAGCTGATTTTGATTTTAAATTTTTACACTCTTCTCGGAAGATTTTCTTCCAAAAAGTAGGTACCTTTCATTACAGGATTTGATTTTTTGATCTTATCGATAACATTAATTTGTCGGCTGCACTAAAATACTTGTTTTTAGATTAAATACTTTGACGGCAAAAAAGGCAATAAACATACGGTCCTTATCGCTATAATGCTTCAGTTCTTTCTTACACATTGAATAATTGTGAGACAAAAGATGAGACACACAAAATGACAAAATACGTGTGACTGTTTCCTCCAAAGCACTACTTTTTTCCTTTGGAAGAAACAGATATATCGTATTACGGCTCAGCCACGGCGACGGGAATTGCGTTTCATTTTCTTTATACGTTTGAGGGAGATGTATGATAATGATTGTATGTTTCCTTTGGGGGTAACATACACACACCGTTTGTCTCATTTTCGACTGTTGTTAATTAATGTGTAAGAAAAGAGCTGCAGTATTATATGTTTAAGAACAAAACCAAATCATCAGCGCATTGACATTTGGCGTTTTTGAATTTTAGGAATTCATTCACACTTCAATATTACCCTTGTAACTAAATTCAATACTTTCAAAATTATCGTACCGGCTAGTAGTATTTTAGGGGTCCACGAAGTCGTCACGATGCGGTGTGTGAGAGAGATGCAAGAAAATGATTTTTTTTTCCTTTGGAGGAAAGAGACCTACGTAAATTGTGTATCTCATCTTTCGGAAGAGCTGCAGCATTATTAGGATAAAGAACGTACGTTTTATATATTTGTTATGCCTTCATGGTAATAATAATAGCGCTCAATCATAGACTTCTTTCAAAAAAATCTTGGTTTGTTTTTATATTTGTCAACTTGATGGTTAAGCCGTAATGTGATTGTCTTGGACTCGAATGCTCTAGGGTTCATCCCCAATTTCACGCATCAGCCCACCAGGATGCGGGATGTTGGGGAAAAAACTCACCGGCAAGCAAAAAATATCTTACCTATTTGATAAAGGGTATAAAAGTTTGAACAAGCAATTTATCTCTATGAGTGAAGCATTATATTCTGTAAGCTTATATACGTATGAATAACTTATGTCTTTTTGCTTATTCCATTTGGTATACGTTTATATGATTTACTATGTTGACCTCATCAGAATATTAAAGGGTCATATGCAAAGTAGATGGCCTGCCATAAATTTGAAGGTATGGCCGCTGTGAACCGCCTTGTACCCTCTTCTCCTACATGCGATAGTTGTTTTGTTTTTTAATTTCTATGATGCAATAACTTCATATTTTAAAACATTATTTCAAATGTAGGCCTCACTGAGTACCTTTTCCGTGCTGAAGGTCCAATTTTATAATTTAATACAATTCCATGTGCAATAAAATAAAAACCATAAAGGCGGTAATAAACAAAATAAATAAAATTGGCAAATATTATGAGGTATGGCTTTATACAGGGTGCTAAGGACGTATTTGACATTTATTACTTGGAGTAAAAAACGTAAATAAAATATTGTTCTCCGGTGACTTTTACGGGGTACTTTTTTCAATTATTTTTTCTTCATAACTAAACAAAAATTGTTCTTTCACATGTCACCACTAGTCCCTAATCCGAATAACCGCCCAACCACTTTCCAGGTCCTATCTGCCTAATACTTAGTGATTTTTTTCAAGTTTTAAGTAAAAAAAATAGATCGAAGACCAAAATTTTATTTAAAAATTTTTACTCCTGATGATGACAGGAATCACTGGTTAAATTAAGTCAAGTACGTCCCTAAACACCCTGTATAATGTAATGGTATTGTGTATTACTTACATACATATGTTTATAGTATGTTTTATTTTTTTACGTTGAAAAATTTGTGTAAAATTGCCTATTTTGTTCTTTAATCAATCTTTTAATTTTGTATTTGAAATTATTTTTGATTTTCTCATTTTTGTATTGAGTGAAATCATGTTAAATGCTTTTACTGCTTGGTATTTGTGGTGTCTTCGTCCAAAGCTTGAGTTTACCGTCGGAGCCTTTTTGTTTTTTTGTACGCTTATCTAACGGATCTATTATTGATATTTTGAGGAATAAGGATAGATTACAATTGAGCTATCTGCCATAACTTTATGTAGATATTTTATTTGCGTACTAACTTCTTTCTTAACAAAACTAACTAACAGGCTAACAAAACACCAACCAGAAATTTATGGCTGTCTCAGTTTTATGTTCTGTTTTAGACGTGTAATCTTAGTAAAGAAAACCTTTTGCAGAACTTCTTGGAAATAAATTCTCATTGAGTGTATTTATTTTAATCGCCAGCACTCTAAAGAAGATTGGCGAAGTACATTTTGAGTAATTTGTGTGCCTTCTGTAGGAGCTGAAGCTTAATTTAAAAGTTGTTCAAATATCTTCCCTGCGGTGCCGTTATTATTAATTATCGTATCTGTATATAAATTAATAAACTTTTGTTTGCCAAGTTTAACAAGCCGCAAATAATGTACAATATTATCGAAAAGAATTGCGATTACCGCACATGTCGCACGGTTACCGCACAATCACTCGATATTATAGTTCCAATTATGAATTAAAATTATTTTAATATTTTGAAGAGTAAAATTGTGAAATAAGACAAATTAACTGAAATAAAATTTACTTGCGCGCGTCGGTAGCCAAGGATGGTAAACACTCAAACACGGAGACAGTTAAAATTATTATGGACGCCTGTTTCTGTTCCCTATATGCCTATATAATGATAAATACCGTCCCAAAATATAATTTATTATTTTGTGGCAACTAAAGGTATTTGCAAATCTGTATGAAATCGTTGATCGTTGGAATGGCTGGGCGGCCTTTTTCATAGAAAGCTTTAATTTGAATTTTTGGCTAAAATACTTAACCAAACTGATTTTTTTTTGCGTATATATTCTATTTTATTTATTTATATTTTAAATTGTAAATTACAGGCCATTAAAGAATAAATTTTACACGATTTTTGAGGCATCGTTAACATTTTTTTGTGAGTTAATGGTAAAGGTTAAGAATACCCAATGTACCATTTAAATATAATGAAATATACAATAAAAATAAAATATCATAAAAAAGGCTTTTTTTTAGTCGAAATTTTAATTTTATATACGGCAAATTTTGTGTTCTACGTAAATCAGTCGTTTGTAATTTGAATTTACTGTTTTCTTTAAAAATAAAGTTTTTTTATATTATATTTCATCGTATTTATGCAGTACTTAACCCCCCGCCCGTTGCGTCTTAAGATAATGATCGTGAGAAGCAAAGATTTTCCATGATACATAATATGGTTTCCATGTGGAGAACAGTATGGAAATAAGTATTGGTTAAAACTATTCATTTTTTATTTTGACAGCTCATTAGTGAAGCTTTACCACACATTCATTTTATTATAGGTACATTTTATCATACATACGCCTAAGGGATCTCATATCTTCTTCATTCATATTTTTTTCCTAACTTCCACAGATCATAGTTAAGCACCGCTGATCCATTGTGACCTATTCGTCCTTCTTATAACAGATACGTGAACATAAAATCATTGAAGTTACGACGGAGCTCTTAGCGGCAGAACCCAGAACCGACCTGGACGCTTGAGTGCTTGTCAACTAATGGTAAGCCACAAACGTGTGTTGTAATCTCTCCCTCCTTTCTAACAGTAATAGTTACCGCATATAACTAAAATAGAGGTTACAGCGGAGCTTTCAATGGCAGGACCCTACACATTTACTTTACTAAAGTCATTACATATTCCCGTAACGCGCTGAGGGCAATGCCTCTCAAGACTTTTTCAAAATACAAGCTTTAATGAAAGGGTTAAGACTACTGAATACAAAACTTCTAGAAGTGCGACCTATCTCAAAGAAATCTGATTAATCACCGAAGAAAATATTAACGACTCTCAAACGGAAAATTTGCTACAGGATACCTAACAAGAAAAAGATTCGGTCGCATACTTAGATGATATTTAGTTGAGTAATTTAATAATATTTATTCGTTTAAAATGATACATTATTTGTTTATGAGTATTTGCAGCGGATACTTTTAATATCGCACTGGTAAACTACCGCCGTTCACAATCAAAACTTTGCTTGAAATGGCTTTAGCCATGTTTGGTGATCAGATCTGAATATCAAATACATCTCTGATGTGTCTTTATCTTGTTAATGACTATTAATGTAAGTATGCATACATTTATAGATATTACTAACAATCATGCATGCAGAGACATTGGAGACCTTTTAAAAATAAATATAGATTCCTGACGTGTGCGGCTAAGGAGGTTAAACATTCAGTTTACTCACACAGCCGTTGGGAAAGTGGTGGGTCCCCTCCAGACCTTTCTTACATGGAGATATTTATAAACTACGTGATTGTGACGCAACTACAAGTAGCCTACAGATCTGAATAGCCAGGTACTTCCAAACCTTCCTCTTTTCGATCTCATTTCCTTCCCCACTACCTTCAGCCTCACGACATACCCAAATTGGGAATGCCCTAGCCTTACTGGCTTCAAACGGTTTGGTTTGTCTAGAATTTTCTAACCATTAACGTCTTCACTTTTATTTATTGCCTTTTATTATTTTTATTTAAAATTTACCTTTAAGAATAAAAATTCATGTTGGGAGCAGTTGGGACTATTGTGCGGTAGTTAATCACATAGAAAATCCAATATTACAGCGAAATCGCGAATGAAATTTATATATGTTCAAGAAAAAACTTCAATATTTAAAAATGTTTGATCGGATCGATCCGAAGTAATAAGATAAAATTGACCATGCTGTGGACACGCCCGCAAAGCACTTCCCTTGTATTGTTTCGTCAGTTATTAAGGCAGTAGTACTATAAACTTTGACGATGAAATAGAACAGAGGACGTTGTCACGTGGCACATCAAACTTTCCGCCCTTTTCGTGGATGAAAAAGAAGTCCTTTATTTCTCTGCTTTTGAAAGTACAATACGCTTTAACGAGTTTAACGAAAGGGCCGCTTTAAATAGACTAACTTAACATTCTGCACGAGTAAACTACCTTAATAAAGCCATTTCTTTGCGGAGGACCGAAAATTTTTGTCCCTTTATTATACTTGATAATGTTATTATATAACGAGGTACTTAGCCCAAAAACTTGCCCTACGAAAGTATTTCTAGATTGAATTAGTTAGTTACTTATATCACCTACATATATTATGTAAAATCATATTTTATGCGATATTATTTTGATGTTATTATTATAGAAACAACAGTACGTCAACGAGTACATGATTGGTTAACCGTTTACAAGGTTTCAGAAATTTTACAAGGACATGTTTCTATGAAATATCTGGTGAGTGATGATGTACATTTTACCGGGCGGAGATATTTTTGTTTTTGAAAATTTTATTTAAATGTACGTAAATATTTTTATACATCTAGTAGGAAGAAAAAAATACAATTTACGAAGTACAGTAACATTTACAAATACATTTTAAGAAAAAAATAAGATAACTAGACAAAAATACATTATATAAGATAATTATGTGGCTAACATAATATTGGTAAATATGTTACAAATCTAAATATATTTTTTACATATAATGCAAATATTCTATGAAAAGTGCTAAGACTTGAGGCTTCCTTTACGGTATTTGGTAGACTTTTATAAAGTTTTTGCCCTTTATAAAACGCGCTATTTTGTGTGACGAAAGTTTAGTTTTGGTCTAAAGAGTCTTCTCGTAGGATAATTGTGAACATTTTCTTGAAACATATTACTCTGCAGATAATTTTGGATCATATTATTTTTAAGCTTGTGT
Source organism: Limnephilus lunatus (assembly GCA_917563855.2). Classification (NCBI taxonomy): domain Eukaryota; kingdom Metazoa; phylum Arthropoda; class Insecta; order Trichoptera; family Limnephilidae; genus Limnephilus; species Limnephilus lunatus. Next base: position 60,911,498 of record OU830597.1, on the reverse strand, counting down.
ATCATTATTAATGCATTATATATTATATGTATGTTGTTTTGTTGTCTTCCTATTTAAATTTTGTAACATAATTTTAACTCTAGTAAAATTGTCACATTTTAAAATCATCCTCATCCCCCAATTTTGTATAACTTGTAGTTTATTATTTTGGGCTTCGTTACATAGGAATAAAACACTAGAACAATAATTTACAAGCGGAGTTACAATAGAATTGCAAACAAGGCGCGTTGTCTTGAGATCCAAGTTATTTTCGATCCTTTTTAGGAATCCAACTTTTTTAGCAATTTTCTTTGTTATATATTCTAAGTGTTCATCGAATTCTAATTTATAATCCAATATTATACCCGGGTATTTAATACTGCTAACCTTTTCTATGTTTTAGTTATCAATTTTTAGTATTGCCTGCTCGTTTCCACCTAGGCTATCCACAATTAAAAACTTTGTTTTCGTAACATTCAATTTTAGGTTGTTTTGGTGAAGCCAAAGCGCTACACAATTTAAATCAATTTGTATTTTTTCAATGGCGTCCTGTAAATTCATGCTTGGGAATGTTTTGAGGTAAAGATTGTGATACTTAAAATTATTCGCAATCTGCTCTTTCATTGATGAGTTTACTTATTTTAGGAAAAAAACACTTTTTGGAAGTTATGCTTTAAAATATTAAGATGAATTAATTGCTTGCGCTCGTATATAAGTACGCAATATGAATACGAACAAATAGTTAGAAATATTTATAAAGAAATCGAATTCTTTCAAGAAAGGTTTATAAATACAATATTGGATTGAATCATCGATACAATATTGTATTTGTAAGCCTTTCTTCATTCATTCATACATAAAATCCTAAGTGTTTACTTTTACCAATTAGTTGCCTGCAAACGGGCACAAGCTAGCGTAGAATAATCTGTGGAATCTTCAAGAGTTGTTTGTAGAATAATTTGAAGTATTCCATGAATAGGCTAATGGCTTATTGAACTGTATACTGTCACAGTCTCAGTCTCAGTGTATACTCGTACAGTCGATTTATTCCGCGAAACTTTGGAATCCTTCTGGCGGTTCTCGGGAAATTCTAGCGAAGAATTCAAATTATAATGGCTTCTTTAGCTCCTCAGCTTTTGAAGTCAACGCGATGGGTAGTTTTCAGTCGGCTATTATTGATCTCAACCTCCCGATCCGTCTCAGTGGACTAATTGCACGAATCCGTGTCTAAGTTGCCGGCAGTTAAGGCTAATTATTGTCATAGGTAATTGTAACCGCAATAAATGACGATTGAAACAATAATAGTAATCTCAACTTACTGCAAAAACCATCAAATTCTGGCCAGAAATTTCTTGGTCATTCCAACTATTATCTGCTCGCGATGTCCTTTGCTTGTGAGATACGTAGGTTTTTTTATGTGAATATATTTTTATGTGAATACCTCACAAGAGTTTCAACTGCTCCCGTCTAGAGCCAGTGAGGCAATAGCATCCCTAATTGGGTATACCTCACCCGGATAGTTTGATAAAAGCTGAATAAAGAAACATTGTTATTTTAATAATTTCGTACACACAAATTAATTTATTTATGTATGATTATATGTATTTATCTTACAGACCAATCTAAACTCAATAAAAATTTCACATAGAATCATCGTAAAAAAAAATATTTTTAAAAATTTTACCTTATATTATATGTTGGTTTTTAGCAAGTTACAGGGAGAAATTAACTCTTTTGTCTTGAAAACTGTAGTAATGATGGATTTTTTTTAACCCGATGCTCGGGCTACCTTGAGCAAGATGAAGGGCATTAATAATTTTTTTATGGTTTGATTGATATCTGTGAGTGATATACATATTGTATAGATATATGCACACATACAGACATTTTTACATACACCCATGCATGTATGTATTTATATGTGATAAATATTTATACCATAATAAATAAATATAAATATTTTTTTTTATATAAGAACACAAAGGTAAATTTTATTATAGCCCGCGCATCAAGGTGGATGAAGGATGGATATGGGTAGGCGGTGGAGGGGATGTCATCGGAACTTAATTGCCAAAATTCCACCTTATCAACAAAATCACTATTTAAACTGTTTCCAGTACCAAATGTCGATGGCATATTTAAAAAAACTTCTATTATAAAAATTTTGAAAAAAAAAATCAAAGAAAATCAAAGGGATACAACAACCTTATGAAAAATGGAAAACAATCTATTAAAACTTATTTAAAAAACATTACATTTACCAATCCAAAAAAACAACAACATTCCTTTGCGTTGCATTGTCAACTTCAGTAAATCAAAATGAAATAAACAATTTTCCAAAAAAAACCTTCACAATAAAAAAAATACATGTTTTCTATTAAACATTTTTTTAATATGTAACCAAAGTAAGAATCGTGACTCCCTTATTAGGCACATGAGCTCTTATTTTCTAATAAGGTATACACATCCGATGGTGACCTTAAATATAATATTTTGTAAAATATAATTGCATAAATAGAACCCATATTTAAAAAAAAACACATATTTTTAACGGCAGCCTTTAGAACCATTTTTTTAAAATTAAACTCAACTTTAAAGTCATATTTGTGATATAAATGAGAAAGACGTATTTTTTAATAATGCTATATAATTTATTAGACCAGTTCGGTAGGCGCAGTAAGTAGTTAAAAAGTGATAGAACAGAAAGTGGACAACATTCATAAAAACGATAAAAGCACTGACAATGTAGAATAATCAACTCATACTAACATGGCAGCACTCATTAGTTAAATGAAAAATCTGTGACATCGTGTTTTTGCACCGCACGGGAATAACCCTCAGCCTCTTGAAAAACAACGCTTAACAGCTTTTCAAAATTATATATCCAAACTATGATGGAACATACTAAAATTAATATCTATTTTGAATTCTCAGCCTTAGAAACTTTAGACATTAACAAAAAAGTGAAATCGAAAATGAAAATAGTTCAAATAATAACTTATTGTTTATCACCTTTGCTAAGTAAGATGCATTGTTTTGATTCCTCCCACCACACAGTCCAAATCTACACCCCTTTTTTGCATTAGCTCCACAAGGGGGCTCTGAGGGAAATTATTTCCATTAGTCATCTTCGGGTATGTCTCTGTGTGGAGAGTTTTTTTAGGAAAGGCAGGAGAGAAAGATCTGGTAAAGAAAAAGGTATGAGGCGTGGGTAGGAATCTGGGAGTCAATGTGTCCAGAAGTCCAAATATATGAATCCATCCCTTCAATTGCGGTGCAAGGCGATTGGTCGAGAGAGTCCGGCTGGAGAAGTCAAAAGGTCTCCCTCAACAAGTGTCTCCTGATCCGGCCCGCCACGCAGTACAAGGGCAAACGCATCCGCAAGACAAGCCTCACCCCATGAACCCGTGCAACACTGCAAGTCACCAAACGAAGGCAACCTACAGAAGGGGTGTTGATTATCCAATAAATCGTTCCCGGGGCAGCGGTACCCATTCCCACTCCCAAATATCTAGTTAGTTCTGTACTTTTTTTTAAATGCGTGTAAACGACACGAACATTTCGAAACCGAATATACAAAATATGAAACTTGGGTACATAATAAAGCAAAATTCTTCAAAACTCTTTAACTACAAAACTAAATAACTCCAAACACGTTTGCAGTTTGTACGAGCATAGGGATTTTATCATTTTATAGCTCAATGTTTTCTCTCGGAACGGAAAATGGTAATTCATAATGGCAAGAAGTTCACTATTTACATATCCGCGTCCATTTTGAGTACCTGTGGTACATATATTATTCTTTTTTGTTAGTACAACCACCTTCAGTTTCAGAACACACATTACCTTAATAATATTCTCATTGAAGTCGGGAAAGACTGCGAGTCATACTGTCGGAAACTTAAAATGTGAGAGTAAAAAGTGGTAGAACTTTCCAGTGAGTGAAGAAATATGGAGATCCACGAAGTTCAGATGACGGCTGACTAAACTGCTTCCACCGACTGCTTCCCCCATCCACTTCCACCATGGCTGCAGGTATGTGTGACCATTATCATCTCAGACCTTACATGCTCTATCTTTCGTCATCTGCCTTCATTGTCGCCATCATCCGACATCAATCTTTATTGTATAAAATAATGTACTTAAGTAAAAAATAAAACAGTATGAAGGGGTTGGCTTACTTATAGGTTTTTTTTTTAAATTTCTCATAGCAAAGAAAAAATTTTCATATATAAATTATTATTATACTCACCAAAAACAAGAGCCTTGTCTCTTTATGGTGAGGAAAGGCTTTTATTAAATTAATATTACAAATCTGTTCAATATGTAAAAAAATGTATAATTATTGTAAAAACATACAAATATTAAATAAATAAAAAAATCAATTGATTAGAGCCAATATATTGTTCTTCGTTAATCATTATTTCAATAAAAAAGATGCCGAAATTTTCAATTCTCTTCGAATGATTGATTTTAATTTACCGCGTTGAAACAAATATCTTCGGATTAGTGTGAATTATAGAGGGTTCAGACACTCCATTTTTTGTTGATCAACTCCCACACTCGAAACCATATTGACAAGACTTGTCAAAGTAGAATATTTTTTTTAATACAATTTTTGTCGTTCGATAAAAGTTGATCAACTAAAATTAAAACGTATGATCCCGCTATTACAGATGCCATATTTATACTAATAATTTAATTTAATTTATTCGCTAATAATAATTCCCGTAAATTAGCTATTAATAAATTAATTATTAATTATATCTGCTTCGCTTACGTACAATACTTTGATGAATTTAAAATTTTCGGAATAATGCTGTTGTAATTTCTATATTATTATTATTTTTTTAGATTCCATTATTTTTTTCCATACCTACAAAAAAGAAATAGGATATTTTACGAGTTATTTTTACATCATGTTATGTTATGTTCACAATGTAGTCGTAAGAAATGGGAACCCACATAGGCGTTGCCTGGGTATATGTATATGTATCGATCACCCAGTTGATTAGCCAGACATCTCCAAATACTAAGTTTAGAGATATATTTTTTTACATTCACTCCACACAGGAGGCCCTGAAGAAAATAATTTCCCTCAAGGCCTATGTCATCTGAGATGCTGTGTGGAGGGTCTTTTTGAGGAGAGGAGGGAATGAACATTGATCTTGAAGAGACCCATGTTGTAGGAAGAAGGAAACACAAAGGCCGGAAAATCGTCACACAGCCGAGCTGTTGAACACACGAACGAGTCAAAAACAAAGCAACCCGTTCTCATGTGACAAATGTCAACCGTGAGAGATAATGAGGAAAGCAATAGTCGAATGCTCACAATCAATAAAATAATATTTAAGATGTAATCAATATTTATTACTTACCACATAAACTGAATAATCACCACGGTAACCGCCGCCATTTTTGTACAACCGTTTGACAGAAAGCTCGGTATGTATTTGGATCGGTATGCCTAGTCCTTCTCTTAGATATTTTGTTTAGTCAATGATAAAAAGTGATTTTAGATATGGTTCAAATTTCAGAACTTTCTTCTATTAGGTAGCTACTCTTCAGTAAAGAGGAGTGTGGGTTTTACTCAAAGAACCTCATTAAATAATCTTTTACTTTTCTGGTATCTCGTTCCAAACATTCAGTTCTAGACTGTATATTTAGAGGGGATCAACTATTATGCCCAAGGAAAAGGTATTTAGATGCTTGCGATAAACCCACGTGAATCAAAACCTCTTTACCACAATTAAAAATAGTAACTTACCTTCTCGTTTTAGTTGATACCGACGAAAAATGCACGTACAGGAAAACTCATTTGAATGTACCCGTGCACACTGATGGTATCGAAAGTTTTTCGAAGTTATTTGCGCGCAGTCCCCTCCTATCTTGTAAATGCCCAAAAATGCTGGGAACTTAGCTACATTTATCAAATTCGTTTAAATTTAAAGACGATTTAATTCGGCAATGTTCTTTTTCATATTTTTTTCCATGGTTCCATTCTTCAGCTTCCTAAAAAAATGTTTTTAAAATAAGAGTTTTTCTAATCCATCCAATACACCACTACAAACGCAAGGGTCTCTTTAACATGATTTACCTGTCAGTCCTGTCACCTCAATAGGCCAGAATATGAAATCTGAGAAAAAATGGGGTTTCTACAGAATCAACTCGTTTCAAAAATTTAATAAAAATACTTATCTTGTAAAATATATATTTTACAAGATAATATATTTTTCTTGGTACTTTATCGCTTTTCAGGAAATGTGATTGTGTTTATAATTTTCTCAACCAAATTTACCAAGTATCAAATTGCCAATCTTACTTTAAGAAAACTAATTTCTATATTTATTTTCAAATTAGAAATGGAGAGGATCTTCTCTGCGCTTTTTAAAGTGTTTTTGAAGCTTTGCCCGGTCGTTGGGTAGACAGGGCACATATCTTCCAAGTGTGACTTATCTACGGGGTTCCTATCAATTATCGTAATCGGATAATAGCCCATCATACCCTTTTCATCCAATTTATACCAATGTGAAAACATTTTACGAGACTTACGGTCTCACAGGAAACGCAAAACTAAATAAACATCACACTGATTCTCAGCAAGGATGGGCAGCGACGATGGTCCGCTACGCAACTCGGTCTTGGCGCAAACTCCTCGCTTTCTTCATATTCATATACTGAACAGATAAACCTTAGAAATGATAATACGTTTAGAATCATAGGTCCCATAAGAAATTATAACTGCTTTTGAAATTTTTTAATTATCTTTCATCAGATGAAGTAAGAAAATATTGAGCTAAGTTGGAGCACAAGCAAACGCTAACCACACTTTTCTAATTCATCTGTCTCATAAATACTCTTCTGTCATTCTGACTCTAGACAAGACCCGACTGAAGTATATGATTCACTTGATCCTGCCATGTCTTTTCTCTGGCGTCACCGACTTAACATATTATTTTTATGAGACGCGACGGGGTTCTCTACGTAAAGAGGAGGATGAAAAAGGCATGAAAAGCATATTAAAGTTTTTATGATAATTTCATAAAAACTTATTTTCAGCGAGTTTCTTCAAAATATATTAAAAGTTCTGCAGTAGTTTAATATAAATTATTCATCAAAGAAAACGGAATAAAGTGCAAAATACATTATAATATAATTTAAAAAGTACTAAGCACATTCAAGTATTCATTCCCCTTACTTCCCCTTCCTTCCCCCTAATCGCGGTGCAAATATTATGAAGCGCGTGAGATCGGAATAGTAAGAACTTGGCGGGGCGTTTAAAACGGTCCGCAGACCTAAATATACCCACGCGTAAGAATCTAATAAATAAGATGGAAGTTCGAGAAAGTTTTGTTATCTCTTAAGAGGAACGGCTGTGCGGTCTTTTTCATATAAACTTTAATTTTGGATTTGAGCCCAAAATGCTCATCTAAAGTAAATTATTTTTTTAAATCAAAAGGTATAGCAAATATCTAGTACGGATACTACGGATGTGAGCTACTTTATATATTTAAAGTGTTTATAGTGTTTTGTAAATGGATTTTAGATTGTAAAGTATACGCCATTGAAAAAATCAGTTTTTCATGGTTTTAGAGACAAGTGGCAATTATTTGTGAGTTAGTGATAATTATTTAAAAAAATATTCTCCTTACCTACAATTTAAATATGATGAAATGTAAATAAAAAGATTAAAAGCATTTTTATGGGCTTAAATTTAAAATACAAACGACTGATTTGCGTAAACACAAATTTGTCAAATAAAGTAAATATTTATTTTAATTTTAAATTACATAGGAGTTGGAGACTAGGCAAGAAAAAAGAAAAATTGTAAAATTTTGTGAGCGCCTGTATTTAAAAATAATTATTCAACAAGGGTCGATATTTTGGTCTCACATCCTAAATGAAGTTTGATATTAAAAGGCAGCGCAGCGATTTTTCTTTTGTCAGATAATGCGCTCTCTCAGATATTATTTCTTCCTAACAGCTTGTTCTGAGAGTTATGGCAGAAGTCATCACTTGTTCACACCCGAATTCTCCCTCACACGTTCTTTCTGGAAAATAATTAGCGGAAAAGAAAAGCCATTTTCTGCTTTTTCCCAAAGTTTCCTGAATAAGATTTGTCGGAAGAATCCGAGTCAGTTAGCACTCACAACTGTTCCGGTCCTGTGGACCTGTAATACCCCTGAACTCCTGTAGGTCTGTGGAACCGGGATTGGATCTGGGTCTCTAGGAACCTACTTATACAACACATGGTCGCTGCGGCCGGTAGAGAATAGGTCCGGTAACTGAACAAATAATTCCTAGAAGGACGATCTGTTTTTAATGTTTATATTTTAACACGGGAGGTCCCTGGGAAATTATATTACATAGGGTGTTAAGGGACGAACCTGACTTACTTTAAGCAGTGATTCCTGACATTATTTGTAAAGTAAAAATGTAAATAAAATTTTGGACTCCGGTGACATTTCTGATCTTTTTTTTCTATAAAAATATACAAAAATAATAGGTGTTGGACAGTTGGGGTCGGGTTAAGAGGTTGGACGGTTATCGGCTGAGGTACCAGTGACGACATAGGGAAGAAATTTATTTTTGTTAGTTTTTGAAAAAAAAAGTCACCGGAGACTAAAATTTCGTTTATATTTTTAACTCCAAATAAAGTCAGAAATCACTAGTTTAAGTATGTCAGGTACATCCCTTAACACCTTGTACATCGAATAAAATTCATATTAAGTACACACTGAAAAATATAGATGATTAAACAAACTGTAACATTTGCAGATGTTTTGGAGGATTACCTTTATTACCTTACAACAGGAAGTCAAAACATAACATTAGTAGTTAGTACATAACCTACAAAGGGTACAAAAATCCGCAAAAAATGCAATAGAGCGTATTGAGTCAGGTAAGGATAATGGGAAATTTGGTTGTCTACAGAAAGGTTCTTAATCATACTTAAAATAAAATAAATATTTAAGCTAGGTTATCACTTCAAACAGGCTAAGCCGCACGCCAGAAAACAGGTAAACAGGAACGAGAATTCTCCATATTAGGATTCGCAACATCCTTCGAATCAGGATCGGGAATACCTCCAGAGTAGGACTTGGGACATCCTCCACGACGTCTTTGCAGTATTATCAACCGGGTAGCGGAACTAGGCCGTTTCCAAGGCAAAAAGCCATACATGAAAAAAAACTCCGTAGGAGACGCCGAACTCGTGGTCTTAATTTTTCAAAGGGGTAGCAAATATATGGTTTGTTATCTGACCAATGCCACAAAAAGCCACTGCGCGTGCACCATTCATCAAGAAAACCACCACAATCAGCGGATGGCTTCGATTAGCGCGAAAGGCCATGCAACGAGCCAAAAACTTTTTAAAAAAATAATTAACAGATCTCACATTTTAGGATCTCACAGTAATAGAACTGACTCACTCAAGGATTTTATATCTCCATAACTTAAAATATGTGACACAATCAGATCATCGTTGGCCCTTCTTACGGCAACGATCCAAGATTTTCCGGAAAAACCCGCAATGTTGCCAATCGATAAAAACAAAAAAGGCAATTGATTAATTGCATATCTGGCCAGGAGGCATCAAATAAGAAATCGGCTAATAACTAAAAGAAGTAAGAAGAGATTTTTTAGGTCAGGACAATAATTATTACAGAAGGTAATAATTATTATCGCGACAAAACCATAAAATGGTCTGAAGAAAAAGAATTAAAAAAACAGATTAAAAATATAAGATAGATATAAGTATACATATATGTATAATGAAATTATGTACCTATATAAAATAATTTTCACATCATTAGATAATGTTCAAAGATAAACATGATTAAAAAAGAACAACTACTTAATGAAATGAGAAAATAACTCATATAATAATTTTTTCTATAAACCATCTAGTAAATTGACCCGAGGACAAGTGGAAAATATCCGCGTCTGAAGAGATGTTTGTGTACGACCTTCTGAGAATAATTATTTCTGTTTCCTGTGTCATCTTTAGGATCGTCTTGTTGAGGATGATCTATACTCATTTGAAATGAGAGGAGAATTTTGGAGACTAACTCGGTAAATTTATAGAGATTATTAATATTATATTTATATGCACATATATGGATTTTTTATTATTTAAAAATTTTTATAATATTTTATTAAACAATAAATTTATTCCTGTTAAAAAAAATAATGGTTAAATTATTTTGTAAGTTTAAAAAACATTTTTTTTTTGTTAGTTTTTGGGGTGTTATGCCGTGTTGCGCTACCTCCTTCTATAGCCGACGTTTCGGACAGCGTTGCAGTGTCCATCATCAGGGCAGATCCGACGATATGTCATTTTTTTTTTTTCATTTACTAGATTCTTATGTTTCTTGAAGAGATGAATCATTTAAAGTTAATGTTCTTTATAAATAGAACGGCGTCATATGCGCCTTGCAATTTTTACCTCATGTGGGTATTTTAAAATGTTACCTGGAATTGTCAGTGTGTGATTATTTACTTAGAAGCGATACCGTGTCGCCAGCTTCAATCCACTACTTATATTTTTTTGAGATTTTTTTTTTTTTTAATTTCTCCCGAAATTCGAAATGCGGAGCCATCAATACGTCCTTTCGACTCCTAAATCCCAGACAGATGTGTGAAATTATTGTCTGCTCATGAAATAATTTCTGAAATGAAATTTTTTAACAATATCATCAGCAGTAAAAAAGAAATAAAAGTAATAAAACTAACTTTGGGCAAATGAACACGCCCCCAATACACTTTTATTAGTGTCTTCAGTGGGTCTTACATACTGCCCCAGAGAGCGTCCCCTCCTCGCTTCCAGTGGCTCGTGGCGGCTGGCAGGGGCCCGGGCAACTAATACCCATGTAGCCTTCACAACGTTTTACGGTGCATTAAACTAGAGGTATGAAATGCAATTCTTACTAGACTTGGTCCCCGTATCTTTCCGGAACAGATTTACAATATTGCAAACTGTTCGGCTCGATATCGAAATTTAGAATATTCAATGCAACCTCTACTACTTGCGTATACTACTTACATTTAAAGAGCAAAACTCACTGCTTGGCTGCCCGCACACGGTCAAAATGTTACAAATATTTCTAGTTTTAACACAATGGTAGATAATAGAAACGAAGATAGATATGTCAATGAAATATGTCGGCTGTCAACAACTCACGGCCAAACTGCACGGACTATCAAACCGGCTACGCAATAAAAGTTATGCAATGTGACAGGGTGACCGATGTTGGCTCATACTAATAATGGTTAGTGTCGTTAATGATCCATAATTCTTGTTTATAAATATTATCTATGGTTGTGTGCCTAATATTATTTACTGCTTGATTGACGTTTGATTATTTTTAGTTAAGATTTTTTTTAGTAAGTTCGAGACGAACCCGATCATCCTTAAGCGGTGATTCCTCAGCTTGTTTGAATTAAAACAATTAGATGGCATTTTAGTCTCCGGTGATTTTTTTCGTTTTTTAAATACATTCAATTGAAAAATTCTTTCACGAGTCGTCAGTAGTCACTCAGTCGAGTAACCGCCCAACCCCCCACCCCGACCCTAACTTTCCAATGGTGACCGGCCAACTCAGAATAAAAACAACTCAGAACCACCTCATAAAGGTCATAAAATAATAATGACCTTTATGAGGTGGAGTGATGATTAAAAAATATAAAATTTTTATTAATTTATTTTTTCATAGCTTTTAATGACTTTTCAAAGAGATGTTGAGTTGACTAGATTCTGAGTTGGCATGGAACCCTTTCCAATACCTACTTATTTTACATGTTGGCTTAAAAGAAAAAAGTCACCGGACACAAAAACGCCATGTTATATTTACTCCAAAAAAGCCCAGGAATAATAATATGAATTATCCATTTAAATAAGTAAATACGTGTTTTGTTTTCTGCCCTGACAATGTAAACCAGAACGATGTCCAAAACGATAACTAAAGAATGAAGAAGTTCAAAATGGGGTAATAACCCGAAAATTAATCACTGTAACATATATATTTTTTAGACATTACATGGGATTGACATTTTTAATATTGTCGTTGAAACACGCCGTCAAGTTGGTATTACTAAAATGTTTAGTGGTGACGTCACTGATCACTGTAAAGTCATTGTACAGGAATGTAAGTACGACACAAGCCATCTTGTTAACAACATTTCATCTTATTCGTTTATTTACATACTGTTTGTAGAGATTTAGTTGTTGTGTTTATTGAAACATTATTTAGGCCGAAATAATTCAGTTTCAAAAATAAAGGGATCTCTTATTATTTTATCTCTATTATTGAAAATATTAAAAAACTACTCTACAAAAAAAAATAGTAATGCTCCTTCTAGGGATATTCCTTCGAACTCCAAAATTCAAAATGGCGGGGAGTCGAACAGCTGATTGCGCGATCTTATAGTAGATGGCGTGATTGATGACGTCACACGATCCACCATAGATACGGTGGTTTTCGGGGGATCTTGAAAAATTAAAACTTTGACAATTATTTTAACTATTAAAACTAACTCTAAAAGTAAAAAAAAAAATATGCAGTTATTGTTGGAAAGTTATTATTCATAAAAAAAATGGATTGGAGTTCTCTATTCTATCAATTTTTTGAATGGTGCAATTCAATTATTAAATTCTACCAATGACCACTCTCTACGACCTGCCGCTGCCGTAGAGATTTGGGAGAGATATCAAAGTAGGTCAAGAGGAATACAGAATGGAACCGAATTGTCATACTTCCACTTTACTGCAGCCATTTTTTTTAATATCCATTGTGGGAAAAGTTGGTTTCATTCAAGCCAATTCTCAGAAATCTGTTAAAATTAATTAGAGCAGCTCTATGCATTGATCATGCTCCATTAGTGTTTCTTTTCAATTGGTGGTTAGATGGAAATTTAACCATAAAACCCTGGAATTTAACACAGGAGAAACGACATAGCACAAATATGTTTTTTATAATATTACTGTCATTATTTGTAATAATATTATTTTCAAACCTAATAACATAATTGTCACGTAATGACACACGTACCAAACACTTCTAACTACTCTTCCAAATTGTATTGTTTTATTTTAAACTAGCTGGTTTCCGGCATGCGTTGCTATGCCATTCAAATAAATAAATTGTTCTCCCTGCATATCCATTCTCACGCGTCCCCGTTCCCCTCCCGCATCTCCGTTCCCTCCTAATTCCCTCCTTCTCACCTTCGCGCCTTTCCCCTTCCTTATCACCCCACCTCCTTCGTTACCCTCTCCCGCCTGCCCTCCCTGCCGCTAAAATATACGAAATACACATATTTTCAAACCTCTCGCGCGCCACCTGTAGTATTTTTTTTTAATATAAATTTAATAACGCAGAGTTTACCATTATATATAGAAACACTCTTCTGCTAATTCTGCAAAAAAAATTGAGTCAATCCATTAATTAGTTTCCGAGATTTGCGGACCCAAACATACGGAACCTAATTTTTTTTAACACGGTATTAGGTCCAATTCTATTTATAATTTACATAAATGATATTATTAAAACTATTAAACATTGCAAAATTAGACTATTTGCAGACGATATCTTAATCTATATTTCGTGTGAAGATTACATAGATGCAATTAACAAAATAAACGAAGACCTACAAAATATATCAAAATGGCTAAAATTAAACAAATTGAAACTGAACGTAAAAAAAACAAAATATATGGAAATAGGCAATAAAAAGCATAACACAACATAATTTGACAATTAATGGTGAAAAAATTGTAAAAGTAAATGAAATCAAATACCTGGGTGTAATACTCGATTCAAAACTGACTTTCACAGCAAACTTTGAATATGTGCTAAAAAAGGTAAGACATAAATTGAATAGAAACACTACGGAGCTCATTTATAAAACTATTGTTGCTCCACATTTGGATTACTGCTCTACGATGTTATATTTAACCAATGAAAGAAATTTAAACAAACTAGAAGTTATACAGAACAGAGCTATGAGATGTATACTGGGAAAAGGCAAATACGAAAGGGTTAATCAAATGAGAGAGGAGCTAAATTGGATTCCAATAAAAAAAATACTACTATTTAATGTGTTAATTTTTGTGCATAAAATTATGAAAAACCAAATGCCAAAATACTTTAAGGATGAAATTGTTTTTAATAGAGACGTACATAATTATGAAGTAAGAAATATAAACAGAGTTCGGTTGCTACAAATGAAGAAATCAAAATCACAGAACTGCCTAATGTATAGAGGACTAAAGATGTATGATGAAATGCCTGAAAGTATGAAGAATGAAGAAAGAATGAATGTATTTAAAAAGAAATGTAAAAATATTTACTGTAAAAATATTTAAATTTATCAAATGAAATTTTACATTGTTCTTATTAGTTTATATTCATGTAGGATAAACTAACTCAATAAATAATAAAAAAAATAAAAAATAAAAAAAAAACAAATTTTGTAACGCCAGAACTTACCATTATATATAGAAACACTCGTCTGCTAAAATGCAATGTTTTGTAAAAATTTTGAGTCGATCCATCGATTACTTTCGAGAGTTGCGGATCCAAACTATTTTTTTTTGTATTTTTTGAATACAAATTTCATAACGCCACAGCATCCATTATATATAGAAACAATCTTCTGCTAAAATGCAATGTTCTGTAAAATTTTTGAATCAATCCATCGATTAGTTTCCGAGAACATACGGAACCTAAATTTTTTATATTGTATATATAGAAGGTTAGATGTATTTCTTGTAAACATTTAAACGTAAAAACATTTTCTCAACTTGAAATACATCTTAGCATTATACCTTTTCTATATACCTCGTATTTAAGTTAAGTAAGTTAAATATATGATTTCAAATATATTTATACATATTTTTATCATTGTAATATTGTATTATTTACCTGATCTCATTACTTGCGACGGCCGGCGTAGCGCAGCGTTAAGGCGCTTGACTCGCATACCGAAGGTCGCGGGATCGAATACCGGCGTGGCAAATAAATTGTATTTTATTAATTTGTGTTATTTCACAATTTATTCATTTAAAATAATATATAGTATATTTGCGGCACGTTCCAGAGTGGAAGATACTCCCTGTATCGCCCTGGTGTAAGACCACCTTCAGAATTGAAACGTTACTTGAAATGGCAATAGCCGTGTTTGGTGACCAGATCTGAATAGCCAGGTACTTCCCCACCTTCTTCTTCCCTATCTCCTTTCCCTCCCCACTACCCTCAGCCTCACAACATACCCCAATTGGGGATGCCATAGTCTCACTGGCTTGACGGGAGCAGTTGAAACTCTTGTGCGGTATTCATATAAAAAATTAATAAAACTTGCTTTGTTATTTTCATATTTTCTTAACTATTTACCTACACAATACTCATTTAGACATTTTTTAAAATTACTTTACTCATTTTATATCTACATTTACGCATTTATTGTGTACACCACCTGCATTTAAGTTACTTACATGTTTTATATATATTAATGAATCCATTCCTCCCACTGCGGTGCTAGGCGATGTTCCGAGAGAGTACGGCTGGAGAAGTCAAAGGGACTCCCTCAAACAATCTCTCTCGATCCGGCCTGCCAAGCAGCTGGTGGGCAGACAGATCAGCCACCAAGACCCAAACGCATCCAAACTACTTGGGGTGACCTATGGCAGAGGTGTTGGTCATCCAATAAATGGTTCCTGGGGCGGCGGTACCCATACCAGCCTCACAAATGATGAATACTATAAGTTATATCGTGTAAAATCCGATAGGCGTTAACAATATAAATAAACAAATAATTTAAATTATGAAAACACCTCATCACAAATCAATTATCGATAGGGCGTGTACGGATACCTTTCATTGTTTAACGAATACCTCTGCCCAAGTGGTTCGCTAGGTTTGGCAATTTAAGATGGGTTCTCGGTTTTCCGGGTTATATATTGTCCAGGTCTTGGTGGCGGATGCATCTGCCCACCAATTGTGTGGTCAGCCGGATCTGGAGAGACGATCTCGACCCATCGCCGTGCGGGGACGGATGAATTTACACATCCTCTGCTCCCTTTGAAAAAAAGACAAAGCGTTCTCGAAGATGACGTAGGCCCCGTGGGAAATTATTTTCTGCAGTGTACTTTTGTTAATATAAAAAGTACAGTAAAACACTGTATGATATCATTTGTATTATCATTTCTTAATTTAGGTTTTTAAAGTAAACCGAAGGGAAAGAATAATAGCTAATAAAAAAGTAGAGATTGTGCCACAACCAAACTTCTCTACAAGTTTCCTCAGCCAAGAGTTTCGCCTTCCGCCAGAATTTCTTTTCCCGCGTATTTTCCGTCGCATTATGAGCTGAAGTGTTTTTCCTTTTTGTTACTCATTATATGCCAAACTCCTGCAGTTTGCGCTTTCAAAGGCTTTCAAATAAATTCTTTCATTCATTCCAAATACATGAGAGAAAGTTGTGTAGGAAATAAATATATACGTATTTTCATTCCATGGTATAAAATGTTTTGTCCGTTTTCAACGCTAATATAAAATGAACGGTTTATCAAATAGGGTTAATATTAGCTTTTCAACTATATTAATCGACATTTTCGAAGAACAATGTCGGCTATGCGATTTTGTAGTTTTGAAGTACCTAGAGCTGTTTCCGCAAAATCCGTTTCAGCATTTTTTCTGTTTTTTAGATAATTTTGGTAGGGGTATGGGTACTGCCGCCCGAGAACCATTTACTGGATAACCAACACCTCTGCCATAGGTCACCCCAAGTGTTTCACTACATTTGGTGACTTAAAGGGTTCATAAAGTGAGGTTTGTGAAGATCTTGGCGGCCGATGTGTCTGCCCACCTGCTGCTTGGCGTGGAGAGAGAGACTGGTTGAGAAGGTCTTTTGATTCATACGTCCGTCAGTCCCACCCCTCATACCTATTTCCTTCCCAGAACTTACTCTCCTTCCTTTCCTTAAAAAAATCCCCCACACAGCATCCTCTAAGCTTGAGGATATAGCATCCTCTGAGCTAATTTAAAAAAAAGGTTTTTTGGATTTTTTGCATTACATTCAAAATTCCGAAAATACAGACTTTTAAATCATTAAAAGGAAATTTTTTGCAGATCTGACATTATTCTTCGGAACCATTTTAAATATATGTATTAGCTCTACTACCCGGCATTGCCCTCCTTTCAACACTTTTTAGAATTTTATTCTTATTGTAGAACAGTTATCTATTGGAAAATATTGCAAAGATCCGTAGTATGAAATAGGGGCGTTGATCAAGTAATTCTCTTCACCAAAAGCTCCGCAAATATCATGACCTTTCGTTTCGCAAGTATTTAATGAAACGAAAAGTTTGACTGCTTTAGAGTTATAACCATGTACTGAATAACAACCATCTTTTCCACCTTCTTCCCCTTCCATTTCCGCAAGAATCACAAAAATTCCCAAAATGGGGAAGCCGGGCTTGCTCTGAAACTTGGAATTTTTTTGCTGAAACTAATAATATTCAACAAATTATTAATTTTTTTGTTATTCTCTTTAATTCGTACTACCAAGCATAAGCTTTCTAATTAAAGTGTGTTTATCGAACGTGACCTAGCAGGTAAGTATGTTTCTGTATACATTTGTAAATAGTAAAATTAGATAGAACCTAAGAATTCTTAATAAATTGTGCAGCGCCCTTGAGGTGATTTTACACAAAAACGGCGCTCTATAAATTATTTAATATACTAATAAATAATAATAATCTATGTAATACATTTAATAATGTTCTCATTAGGTTTCGCAAGTATTTAAGTTTTTTTTCTATTGAAATGACTTTGGACGAAAACAGCTGTCATGATAATAAAAAACTAAAATATTTGCAGTACTTTATAATAACATTAATAATTTTGATTTACACTAACAAAAAAATAAAAAACAATTTTTAAAATATTCAAAATCATTATTTTTAAACAATGAACCCTCATCCAACATACTTCATCGCCTCAATCGATCAATGATTAAACCTTTTTACATTATATAAGTATTACGTACAAGTGCGTTTTCTTTTAGGGTCTGAAGACCAACAAATTAGGGCCAATGGTGCCAATTGGTTTGGCTGTTTTGCAGAAATTCAAATTTGACACTGTCATCAAATGGCCATTCAGCGCGTTAAACGCTGTAAAAGCACAGGTTGTTTCATATAATTCGGACATTTCATCAAATTTAATAGTTAGTTTTATAGTTCTGCGAACGTTCTATTCAATTTTTGTTGTTATTTCAGTATTGTGAAACAACTGTAAAACAATGGTATAATTACAGAACTTGAAAAGAACCTTAAAAATTATCTATGAAATTTGATGAATCATTTTTTTTTTTAAATCCCACCCTAAGTCTGTTTAATCTTTTGAAGAAAATATGATCAGCATAAGATTACAACTATCAATAATTGTTAAGCTCATCAGCGATAGAAAGTCAGAATGCACCTCAAATCGGTGTTTAATGGGTACCTTTTAATGGAAACAAGATAATGGCACTGAATCGTTTTTTTTAGCACACGAGGCCCCGAGGAAAATAATTTACCTCAGGGCCTATGTCATCTTTGAATATGCTGAGTGGAGGGTCTTCATGATGAAAGGAAGGGGAGGAAGTTTTAAGATAGAAAAGGTATAAGGGGTGGGTAAGAATCTGGGGGACACTGTGTCCAGGAGTGACGGACGTGTGAATCCATCCCTCCTACTGCAATGCAAGGCGATGGGTCGAGAGAGTTCAAAAGGTCTCCCTCAACTAACCTCTCCCGATCCAGCTCGCTACGCAGTAGGTGGGCAAACACATCCGCCGCCAAGACCTAGACAAACTTTTCCCCATGGGGCGACCTATTATTGTTGGATATTTACAGTTACATTTGTTGGATAATCAACACCCCTGTCATAGGTCCCCATGGGGCGACCTATGACGGGTGTTGGTTATCCGACAAATGGTTCCCGGGCCGAACACATCCGCCTCCAAGACCCAGATAAACTTAACCCAATGTTCCCGGTCACCCCTGCTAAGTCACAAAACGTAGCGAACCACTGGAGGCGACCTATGACAAGGGCGCTGGTTAGCTAATAAATTGTTCCCAACAAATACCCGTTCCCGCCATCGTTACATTTGAATTTCTGCGGAAAAACTGGCCCTTAATGTTTTATTTTATTGATTATCTATCTCCTTATCATTACTTCTCTTATTTTCAGAACTTTTCTTCGACTAGTTACAGCCGTTATTTTTTTTTTCTTTTACTAACACTATTATCTCTAATTTTATATATTTCAGAAGAATTATTCCACGGGCTGTTATCTTTTGTATAATGTTAATGTAAGTACTTGCATACTGCTTACTAACCCCGTATGCATGGACATTGGAGGGTCTAGAGCAACCATACTTAACCTGCGGCCCGCGGGCCGCATGCGGCCCGGCAAGCTTTTGTGTGTGGCCCTAAACACTTTATTTTCAGGAACATGACTTAAAAAATCTATCGATCTAAATTTCGTATATCTTGAGATTCGTTTCGACTTTGACGCACAGATAGTGATACCCTAAAACAATTGTCATTATGGTACACATAATCTGGTATAAGAGTGAGATACATTTTTTAGATTTTCACGGCCAAAAGCATTTTCGTTATTTGTTTTTGGGGTGTTATGCTATGTTGCGCTACCTCCTTCTTTAGCCAACGTTTCAGTTTTCGACAGCGTTGCAGTGTCCATCATCAGGGCAGATGTGTAAGAGTGTTGCTATTGCAATTTGCAATCGCTAGATTATTACCAAAAAACAAATATTTGACACACAAGTACGCGCGCAAATAATTTATAAATAAAAAAGTGCCTTCTAGAAACCATCGAATCAATTATAATACATAAAAACTGGTTAATGTCACTGTGGCTAGTCAGGTACCTACTTGCAAATTTTAACAGCATCTCGTGCTGTCGTATAAAGTATTGTTCTGTTATAATTTAAATACGCATAATAGCAGGAGTGTCTTCAAAATGCACTCAAAATGTCCGACGAAAAGAGAGTGCTTCAAGACAAATGGGGGGGGGGGGGGGGTTTGTGATTTTTTTTTCATCATACTAGTATAGTGTTGCGGCCCGCGTAACTTTACAAATCCATGTATGTGGCCCGAAGAGAAAAAAGGTTGAGTATCGTTGGTCTAGAGTTATTCAAATAAATGTAGCTTCGTTCAATAAAAAAAAGCAGAGTCTTGACGTTTTCGGTGAAGGAGGAAACCATATGTTTCCTTATAACGCCGTTGGGAAAGTGGTGGGGTCCCCTCCAATGATTATCTATTTAAATTAAAATAAAATTCTGGTCCTATGCTTCGGTCAAAATAAAATCCCCCTTTACGCAATATTAGGTCTAATTTCTAAACCAGATTCTCCTTGAACACAAATTCCTAATGAAAAAACACATTGAATAATAATTCTGTCTTTAATTCTACAAATGTAAATGGTTCCGTGTGCTAATTGCGGATATTCTGTTTCCGGAAAAGTTAATCGTGGGGGAACATTTTACATTACATTACCAATTTACACCAAAAGGGTATTCTGTGAACTTCGACAATAATATTGAAACGATGAATTAAGTTAACAATATGAATCAATAATAGGATCATTAATGACAATTACAATATGAATTATTAATAATATAAATAATTATTCAACAAAATGAAAAAAAAAACGACGCTTATTTTATATTAAATACTATAATACGCGGCTCAAATTGCTTTATTATTTGATAAATGGCTGATAATAGTTACGTTGACCTAGAAAATGATATCTTAATTTCACGAAATCAATAGTACACAGTTGGAGAATTTTTACGTTTTTATATAAATATTGGACAAATATCCGGAGTTACGGCCTCCGGCATTGGGGTAAGATGTGAGGCTGAGGGGAGTGGGAAGAAGTAGGCGGAGAGGAGGAAGGTGGAAAAGTGCCTGGCTATTCAGATCTGGTCATCTGCATCTTTTCTGTTTCATAACGTATATCGAACGTGAAATCTACCAATAAACAGCAAACAGCTTTATATGTCATCTTCATGACCGCCCTTGAAATAATGATGAAATCCAGATGCGATGGGTATTTACGGTCCACCCCCTCCCTGGCCATTCTGTCATGTCATCTACAAACAGCGTTATGTGATCTCTATGGCTGTCCTAGAAATAATGATGGCGTCTTCAAGATGCCATGGGTATTTACGCCATTACCCCCTCCCTCACCATTCCAGCCAATCGCGTGCTCGCGGTAGGTTTGACCTCACCCCCTCCCTCTACCTCGCTCTAAAACGGCCAGCCAATCACAGAGCTCGTTTTTAAAATGGTTGCAAATTATCTCTTTATGAACATTTTTGTGTAAAATTAATATTGAATTTACGCAAGTCTTGCTAGAGTTACTTCAAATAAAAATATATAGATTAAAAGGCTGGACTCGCGTCCATACTGTAAAGATAAAATTAAATATGTGAATGTTTCCATTAAATAGGTACAAGGGTTTTTTCATACTGACATCGGGCTAAACACCCACTGGTTAACATTGTAAAAATTTTACTGAATTTAATAAAAATGCTAGAAAGAAGTGGTTTACATGAGATAGAGCGGCAAAAATAGAAGCTTTGCTTATATAATTCAATATTATCATTCCATTCTTATGTAAGGATACAGGAAGCTGCAAAGAAATGCACCAACATTCAAAGGATAATTATGTGCATCGCGAACCAATATCGCGCACGGCTAAGCCGCAGCATATATATGGAGCGCCAAACTCTGTTCAAATCAGTCTAATCCGAACTTTCATCATCGCTTCTACTCTGACCGCCTCTATCTTCTTGGGCCGCTTCTTCCTGCCTGAACTCTGCAATCGCCTTTGACTTCCGACCTTGCACTTCCTTGGACCGCTGAATTCTCTCTCCTCGGATACTCACAGCAACCGGACCAGGCCCTGAACATGCACAGCAGCCCGCCGACTAGAAACCCAGCACCCGTATTTTATAGTCAATATAGAGGACATAATTCCGATATATAACGGTTAAAATGGGATTGATATTCAAATAATATCACAATGAACCTAAGGCTTTAATCAGTTTAAAAAAAAAAAATTACTGTAGAAAGCCCAGTATAAAATAATTTCTCTCAGGGCCTTTGTCATCTCTGAGGATACTATGTGTAGGGTATCTTTAAGGAAATGAAGGAGAGGAAGTTTCGGGAAGGAATCAGAGGATCAGTGGGTCCAAGAGTGATAGAAGTATGAATGCATCTCTCTCAAAGCGGTGCACAAGACGGGCAGGATAAGCCAAATGGTTTCCCTCAACCAGTTTCTCCTGACCTGGCCCGCCACGCAGTAAGTGGGCAGACGCATTTGCCGCCAAGACCAAGACAAACTTTACCCCATGAACCATTTGGGGTGACCTATGGCAGAAGTGTTGGTTATCCAATAAATGGTTCCCGGGGCGGCGGTACCGATACACGCCTCCCAAAATGCAATTCTGAAAAGATATAAATAAAGCAAGTACTTAGCAACCCTAGAATTTTTTTTTTAAAAACCCTTCAATATTTTTCTATGATTTGAAGATTTGGGGTGCAGTTTTTTTTTCAGTAATAGCTCTCTTTAACAATAATATTGAACCTAATGAAAATACAGGATGATATTTAATTTTGCCTTAGCTTAAATCCTACGCTCTAAATAGACACATCACGCCACAAATGTACCTAACATGAAAATGTAATGTGGTTTGAATTTGCTCAAATAAGCAATCTGTTTTTATAATTTCCTCATTTCCCACCCTTTATTCACAAATCCCACGTTTTTCCACCTTTTCGCAGATAAATTTCACTGTATGATATACTGATATTCTTTAATCCCCACCTCCTCAACATCGCTGTCGTAAATATTATGAATAAGTAATGAAAGCATGTATCCTACAATTTGCTTCATACCGGAAGAGACAGGGAATATAAGAAGAAGAGATATCGTTTGCCTCCATTACTTGAATATATCGACATTTAAAATGCATTGTTCGTTTTTGGAAAAATAACTCACTCGGTTTTATTAAGTTAGTATCTACTGTTGGATAGCCAAAAACACTGATTCAATAAACTTTCATTGAATGTTTCGAATAAGTTTTTCATATATAATGCAGCACATGTTTTTTTTTAAATTACATTGAAAAACATAAAATATAAGAAACAAAATATAGGTAACGTATTCCAACGTAGATAACGTATTACGCACGTTAAGTAAAAATTGATAATCTGCCAATATCCTCCATATCAACAATCTATACTAATATTATAAATGCGAAAGTGCACGAGTTTGTTCGTTACGCAATCACGCCTAAACCACTAAACCGATTTTTTAAATTCTTTCACTAGCAGAAAGCAACATTATATGCGAGTAAAATAAGCTATATATAATGGTATTGTCGTGGAAATGATGTTGCTATAATTGCGGGAAAATTTATTTCAGGCGTCGTAGTTAATATCTATCTATATAAATAAAACTGAATTGCGAAAAGTATGTACGCGCATAACTTCCGAACGACTGCACCAAATCGGATAATTCTTTTTTTGTGTTCGTTATTGGATGGTATAAAACTACTGGTGAACTCTGCCATTATGCAATTTGAATAAAAAAATTGCAATAGGTAGCACGCGGATGGTTAGAAAACTGAATGTACCGGGAATGAAAGTATGGAATGCGGGAGAGCTTGGGGGGAGGGAAACACGGGAGGGGTTCGCCGGACGGAGGAAGGGGAAGTGGAGTGGGGAGAGGGAAGGTGGAAGAGGCGGAGTCGGAACTCGAGAAGGGAAGGGGAGGCGGAAAGGGAACGGGACGAATGGGAAAGGACACGCAGGGAGAAACAATTTCTTTATTAAATGGCATAGCAAACGTATGCCGGGTACCAGCTAGTTATATTAATAAAAACGTTTAAATTTGGTGTTCGCATTAGTTTATGAAATAGTTGGTACATACGACGTTTGAAGTTTTCCAAATACAACCATATTGTTAAAGTCCTGGGTTTAGGTCCTGGGTTCGAGTCCCAGAAGAATGGGTCGAAAGAGTCCGGCTGGATAGTTCAAAGGGCCTCCTTCAACCGGCCTCTCCCGATCCCGGTCCCGCCACGCGGATGGTAGTAGATGGGCAGATGCATCCACCGCAAAGACCTAGACAAATCTCACCCCATAAACCGGGCAACCCCTGCTAAGAACACCGAAGCGAATCACTTGGGGTAACCTTGAGGTGTTGGTTATCCAATAAATCGCTCCCGGGGCGGCGGTACCCATACCCACCTCCCAAAATGTAATGTTACTTGTGTTTTCCTCATATTTATTAAAAAAAAACATGAAACCTTTTTGGTTGATTTTGACATTTTTAAAGCCAATAAATTTCGAAATTGAACTATGGAAGTAAGTTACAAATTTTTATCAAAGGGTACGGAAACTTCCAATATCTCTTATCAAAATTACGCGTGTCTCACTTCTCACGACTCTCGAACAGCGAGCTTTTGCGTCACGAAAATTGCACAGCGTCTTTCAGTTATTTGTAGGTTAAATCAACTAGTTTCTGCTCGCAACGTCTTTTTCATCATTAAATATTGAGCTTTAAAATATTAATTAAGCTGCTTATAAAAAAGTCATCGATTGACAATGTTTGATTTTTCCATTTTCGTTTGCTCAATAATTACAACCCCTTTGTCATTGGTCACACCAAGTGATTCCCTACATTTGGTGACTAAGCAGGGGTGCCCAGGTTCATAGGGTGATGTTTGTCTAGGTCTTGGCAGCGGATGTACATATCTGCTCACTTTCTGCGTGGCGGGCCGGATCTTTAACTTCTCCAATTGGACTCTCTTGACCCATTGCCTTGTGCCTCAGTTGAAAACGGATTCATATGTCGCTCCTGGACATGCTTACCCCCGGATTCTTACCTACCCTTCATAAACCTTTTCCTTCCCAGAACATCCTCTCCATCATTTCCTTAAACTACCCTCCACACAAAATCTCCTTAGATGACACAGGCCTTGAGGAATTTTTTTTTTCATCAGGACCCCCTGTATGATAGCAAATGTAAAAAAATGCTGTATTTACGAGTATATTAAAAAATAACTAGTTTGTTATAAAGACAGCATCTAAATGGGGATGTTTGCAATCCTGATGTTCTCAAACGGATTACGCTTTATGTCCCCGATAACTTCACCAGGGCTAGATCTAGACAGAACGGGCTTTTTATAATTCTAAGAGGTCGTATACCAACCTATTTTACGGACATGCCTTCGGGTTAATGACTACAATATTAAACCACCTTTCTTCTGAGAGGGACATTTTTCATTTAAACTGCAGTGACTTTAAGATCGCAATAAATGTATTTTCAACACAAGGCTGCATTTCAACTGATATAATTAAGGTACATATTATGTAATTAAATGCTTGTATGTTATTAATATAAATTGTGAAATGTAATTCGATTAAATGTTTTCACAATAAACAACAAAAGAATAATAAAAATAGAGCAACCAGTATTCAATATAGAAAAATTAAAATCGTGTTAGGTTAGGTTAGGCTACATTGGAGAATAATTCTCCCTATCTAAATTAAACAGTTCTTGACCCTAATAGATCCTTTCAAAATAGTTCAATGTAATTAATAAAATGGATTACTTGACGAAATTATACTGGACTGAATTATTTCATGTACCAATAATTACTTTGCCAGAATTACACGGCAAAATTGCATTTATAATGCCATTGGTACTAATCTAGATAGAGCTTGAATGAACTCACGTAGCTATGTAGCTAAAGGTCTTTCGGAAACGCTATTCCAGTAAAAGGCGCCTCTCCAAAACATGCACGGTAATTAGTGAATTGGTATTGGAGCCATTGGTTCGGGGAATTGGTAGAGTCAACATTGGCATTGCTGGAATAAACCTCAGTCCACTGCATCAACTGTCTCCTCCGTCAGTCCAATCCACTCCAGTGTCCCGAAGTGGATTGGACTGATGGATTTGGTTAGCAGACCGAACGGGGATCACTACTCCATACCGATCTGAAAAAATACTAATGTCGCCATATTACATATAGACCAACTATAAAGGAGGTATATAACGAAATATTTTTTATATTTTTTTATACTAAGTTTTATTATGTTTCACGTTTTCATGTTGGATAACCAACACCTCTGCCATAGGTAACCCCAAGTGGTTCGCTACGTTTGGTTATTTAGCAGGGGTGCCTGGGTTCATGGGGTGAGGTTTGTCTGGCTATTGGTGGCGGATGACCAGAAAACACTGAACCCCAGATTCCTACCCACCCCTTAAACCGTTTGCCTTCCCAGAACTCTCCTATCCTTCATTTCCCCAAAAATCCCTCCACACAGCATCCCCAAAGATGACATAGGCCCTGAGGGAAATTATTTTCCTCAGGGCCTCCTATGTGGAGCTCATGTAAAAAAAAAATAACATGGATAATCCAGGATTTACAATAAAAAAAAATGTCCTGCAAAGCTGCCACCTGGTTGCTTGTCTGCATAACAACCTTCAGGTTGTCTTAAATGGTAAGAAATAAGGAGCATAATTAATCAATACATAGAAAATGTACCCATTTACAATTTTCAGCGCGTATCCGAAGGATTTTAACCAGCGATTCATGTGCACATTTGGAGTACAATGAGTAGAAGAAAACACGTTTTCATTATTATATCATTTATCATGGCTGTGCTGTTGGAACGAGACGGAGCTTATCACGTGATACGCTAGTTTTTACCAGATTACTCAGTTGCAATTAAAAAAACATCGAACAACCAGATGACATCTAAATTTTATATATATGTATATTACAGTGGATATCTATTAACCATTAACCGGTAAAACCACACCGAAAAGGGAAATCAATATTATAGGCTACAGAGTAAACAGTTACGTACAAAAAAGTTGAAAAAGAATTTCGATATTTGGAAAAATTTAACCAATTGCACCCGAAGTAAGACAAATCTCACCTTGCTTTAAAACCCAATTATCTTTATTATCTCAACATCGCTAGTCGCCAGTTCCTTCGTTAAATATCTTGTCGAGAAACTGGAGTAAATTGCTTAAAAGGGGGTAGAAATTTAAAATCTTGAGGGTATTTATTAAGTGCCTATCTACACAAACTTGATACAATTTAAAAATCAAATAATTTTGCCTCACTTTAAAGTTCACGAAGAAAAAATCAACTAAAATAAAGACAAGGTGCTGTTGCAAAAAAAAAAATCAAACACTGCGCACTGGTGTCACGAAATTATATCATATTTTAATATTGTCAGGAAATTGTATATTGCATTGCTATTTCTGTTTGGCTTTTCTAGGTAAACTCAAATATTTTTAGCACTCATTGTCCTTACTACTTTGAGCTAAGGAGTTTTAAAATGTGGTAAAAAAAAAAATAAGACAATTTTACTATCTAATTTTGTTGGTATTATGTCATATTGCGCTTGGTCAGGTGATTCATTATTCCATTTTTTTTATTGGGGAATGTATTATTATAAAAAAACGTTTGGAATCTCGGGGAGAGCTGAAGGTCTGTAACTACAAACAAAAAGAAAGCCTCCAATAAAACGCGTAAGTAATGCAAAGCCTTCAATCTAAAAACGTTTTTTTTACCTAGAGATTTTAACGAAGCGAAAAAACGTTTTATCGGGAGTGAATAATGTGGGGAAACATTGTTTGTCCGAGGATTTGTTCGCAGCGACCCCTAAACACATAAAAAGGCTACCCTATAGGGACAGGATACAACCAACCACGCCATGCTACAAATTGATCTACCTTGTTCTATTGGGCGTTGGAATAGCGTTAAATTGTATCCCACTTCCAAATAATCATTACAATGTTTCCATTTCACATAATTGCCTATGAACAAGCTCTGAAAACGTTTTCAACTCAACGCGTACGTAAATTCAATAAAATAATTTGTGAACCAATTTATTATTTTACAATTTATCGTTGGGACAGCTTTTACACATTAACAACAAAGCAGTTCAATTATTTATATTTTATTAGATATTATTTATAGTTAAATTACATCAATTATAATAATAATATTTACATTTCAAAGATTTAGTATAGATACCTAAGGAAGCCATCTCACCGATAATAAATTATGCATAAATTACGTATGTAGCGGTCGGCGTTTACGTAAGTTAAACTTCCGAAAAACTTCCGTGAGTATTAATTACTATAAGTTGGACGCATGTGTAACCTCTCCTGTGAGTAACTTATCAAAATCTTACGTAAGTCTTACATTTACTTACGAGTGTAAATATAGCTTATGTTATGTTAAAGTAAGACCGTCCGCTCATGGAGAAACTGAAAATAAACCATTTGTCGGGGCAATCGCAATCAACCTCCTGAATAAAATAGATTTTTCTCTGATTTGACATATCGCAGATTAATCGAAAGTTCGTGAGCCGCTACAATGTGAACTGTCAAGTTTTGTGATGTTTTGACATGTCAGATCATAAAAATATTGATTTTGTTTAGGAGGTTGATTAGGTTGAAGAAATAATTAGGAATTAATTAGTTTAGGGGGGGGGGGGGCGGTTGGAATGGACTCTTCTTGGAAAAATCACCGTTTAATTTAAAACTTAAGGCTCCGCAACCGGGCTCGAAAAGAAGAAGATGGAGAGATACGAATTACGAATGTTAGAGGAGCGCGCTAACATTTACAGCGACAAAATCGATGCGAAAATTGCGAAAATGTTTAATAAAACACGACTCGTTTAAAATAGAGCAAAAATCTCGTGGTGTCATCTTAAGTATCATTTAAAGAAACATTGTGAATTTTTTCACAAATATAATTTATAAGATAATGGAAACAGACTTGTTTTCAATAATTTTTGAAGCATACTTGATTTTTTTCTATCGAGGGAATTTCATATAATTTGCGTTTCGGCGTGGGTAGCATCTAGATATTATCTTCAAAAATAACATTTTTAAGAGCTTAAAAACTTACAAACTAGGGAGATATGTAAGAAATCGGTAGAGATTCGGTTGCCTAGACTTAAACCAGTCTTGTGTTCCGAAAGTTTCGAAACCATTCTCATACTTCAGAAGACTCATTCAATAAATCAAGCGTTCCATTAGTTGGTAACGCTGATGCTGATCGAGTCAAAGTTCGTTCGGCGGCTCCATCTCATAGGGCTGGTTGAGTAGAAGTGAAATTGCAATTAGGTAATGTTGATTAGATTGAAGGCCCATAAATAAAGTCTAATGTAAATATTTTAAATATTGTAGTGTTTCGTAAACACCTCACTAGGAGAACCTTGCTGAGGTGTTCAAGTACTGTTAAAGCGTTCACGAGGGTAGTGATGTTGTGCATTGATTATAAAATTTGGTAAAATAATATCATAAGAAAGTAAAAGAAAGAACATATTGGGGATGTGTACTTAATGCGAACACCTCACCAGAAAAATCTGTGCTGAGGTGTTAACGTGTTTTTTTTCTTCAGACAGACACAGCAATTAATAAAAGATGGTTTTTTGGGAACATTCACAAAAATCCCATTATTATTAGTAGATACGGAATGACGGGGCTAAGCTTAATAGCTCTTAATATCTTACTTGATGGCTAAACTAAAACTAAACCCCGGAAACCACATTAATTTAACTAATTATCGTACTGAAATACCGGCCTTAAGAATATTAACGCGCACTACAAGATGTCACTTCTACATACATAAATCACTTCACTATAATCTACACATCTGCCCTGATAATGAAATGTTCACTAAAAATGGAGGAAGCGCAACACGGTATAATGACCCAAAAGTTGTCCATGTGAAAAAGTCGTACCTAATTGGTTCGTTAAATTCACGATTGTGTAATCATGTAACATCTGTCATGGAGCTTATCGATCTAAATACGGCTTAATTTAAACCATTTTGCAAAGTTTCAAAATGGTGGTCTTTCACTTTTCACTCTCTTTTGCCTGATGCATTTGCAAGATAAATTCAACATTTCCTAGCGTGAGGAGAATTCGCCTCGTAAATCATTTCTGTTTTACTCTCTCTAATCCGAAACACCCGCCATTATGGGCAACAATGCAACACTCTGCGCTCTGAGCAGCTTCTTTCATCTCCTTTCTATCATCGTTTCTTACTCGGCCATTCGTGCTCCTCCGAACATTCCTACTAACGATCTCATTTCCGCTGCATTTAATCTCCCATCATCCTTCCTTCGCCACTTCCACCACTCTCTCGGCTCTCGGGGCCGCCGGCCGCCGCTACTCAACTAGGAAAAATACCACCCCATCGTACATAGGTAGGTACTAATAAAGTACACGGTCGAAAATTAAAGCAATTGTGGTTTTTCTATTTTGATATTTTATTTTCCATTTTGGGAGGAGGGTATGGATACCGACGTCCAGGGAGCGTATTTCCTTTTCCGTGTTCAATACGAGGCAACCATGCCTCGATATCAACACGAGTTTGTAACGCCATTTATCCACCAAACCCGTGTCCAGTAGAAGGCAAGCGGCATCCTACTGTGCACGGGTTTGTAAAGCCAATTCCCTTCCCAAACCCGTGTTCAGTACGAGGCATGTTAAGTGAATGCATTATACTCGTAAGCAAGTTTGTACCTGTCTATATATCAGCATAACATGGAAAGAAATGTATAAGAATAATTACACTTTTTTTTTTTTTTACATTAACTCCACACAGGAGGCCCTGAGGAAAATAGTTTCCCTCAGGGCCTATGTCATCTTTGAGGATGCTGTATGGAGGGTCTTCTTGAGGAAAGGAAGGAGTGAACATGGGTCTTGAAGAGACCCATGTTGTCGGAGGGAGGAAACACAGAGGCTGGTAAATCGTTCCACATCCGAGCTGTTGAACTCAAGAACGAGTCGTAAAAACGACCCGTTCTCATGTGACTAATGTCAACCGTGTACAAATGTTGGGCGCGTGTTTGGCGTGTTTCCCGACTATGCACCGGTGCCGAGGGGATCAACGACGCTAGTTCTTCGGAGCATTTTCCATTGTAATACCGGTAGAATAAGGACAGCATTCCCACCTGACGCCTGTGCTCTAAATATTGCAATCCGTCTGTTAAGATGGGAGAATCTATCAAACGGACCGCCCGTTTCTGCACAGAGTCAAGGGTTTTTTAAGGTATTTCCAGGAGCTCCAGACCAGAGGTGGCTGCCAAATTCAACCGTGGGGCGCACTTGCGATTTGTACAGGGTTAGCAGTTGTGTACTATTAAAGTATCTGCGGGCCCTGTACAGTACGCCCAGTTTCTGAGAAGCTAATTTAACTCTGGTTTCGATGGAGCCCCCATACCTGAGCTGGTCACTTAGAGTAACACCAAGCATCTCAATGGAGGTCCTGTTCGGAAGAATGCTTCCGTTGAAGGAGACTAGATAATCATTTCGATCCCTTTTAGACGTTATCAAACATGATTGGGTCTTTGAAACATTAAATTCGACGAGGTTATTCTTACCCCAAGAGAAAACACTCTCGAGGTAACCGTCCATTCTCTGCTTCAAAGCCCTCCGAGCTATTGGGGTTTGTGTGCTCTTTGGAGGTTTGTCAAACAAAAAGCTATCATGGACTGTACTGTCATCCGCGTAACAATGAATCGGTGCACATGACAAGAGGTCGTTGATGTGCAACAGAAACAAAGTCGGAGACAGAACCGATCCCTGTGGGACGCCAGCATTTATCGAATGCGAGGAAGAGGTGAAACCGTCAGCAACCGCCTGAATCGACCTCCCCCTCAAAAAGTCGGCAATCCACGCACACAAGGATGCGGGATGTCCGTACGAAAGCAGTTTGTTGATAAGCGCTCGATGCCAAACCCGGTCAAAGGCCTTGGAAATGTCCAGTCCAACCGTTTGGGTCTCACCAAAACATTCCAGGCACTGTCCCCAAACATGCGTCACATACGCGAGAAGATCACCGCACGAGCGGTTCCGCCGGAATCCGTATTGACGGTCGTTAATAATTTTGTTTTTCTCGAGGTATGTGAGCAGTTTGTCGTTGATCACACGATCCATCACTTTTGACAGAACAGATGTGATCGCTATGGGGTGGTAGTTGGCTGGGTTGGAGCGGTCACCCTTCTTTGGAATGGGGTGAATGATCGCTTTTTTCCAACCAGAGGGCACAGAGCCAGACTTCAGGGACATCTTGAAAAGCTTCGTCAAAATTGGAGCTATTTCTACAGCGCGCCTCTGCAATACCAGGGCAGGAATTCCGTCAGGCCCGCTGGCTTTTTTAACATCAAGCCCTCGTAAGACTTGAAGTACATCCCGATGCCGGATCCTCAGCTTTTTCATACGAAAACCGCAATGAGGAACCGACGGCGGGGTAGCACCTTGATCATCGAGGGTCGAGTTTTCCGCGAACATTTTGCCTAATAAGTTAGCCTTTTCGGCGACGGTATTTTCTAGAGAGCCGTCAGGTCTGGTAAGAGGTGGCAGACTGGGTTTGCAGAAATTGCGACCTATTGAGCCCGCAAGCGACCAGAACGCTCTGCTGCCATGCGGGCAGGCAGCCAGCTTTCTACTGATCTGCAGGTCGTGCTCGAATTTTGACCTGTTAATGATCCTCTTGCATTCCTTTGCCATTTTGTTATATACTATTCTGTTTTCGGACGTTCGAGATGTGTTGTAGGTAAGCCGCGTTTTTTCGTCGCACTGCTTCGGAGCATTGTCGACTGAACCACGGCTTTGAGCCCACACCAGTTTCTTTGACAGTGGATTGGATGAAGCCATCCATCGCAGATTTGATGACTTCACCAATTTCCTGGACACATCTTGAGGGATCCGAAGTCCGAAAACAGACAGCTGACCACGGGAAAGCATTGAAATGAGCCCGCAGACCAAACCAATCTGCTGATCTATAGTGCCACACTTTTCTCTTCAGCCGCTCGTTTGGCGGTCTGAAGGTTACGGGGATTGACGTCTTCACCAGGCAGTGGTTGGACGATCCTAGAGGCGCTGTGACCTCAATCTTGTAACCGTGTGGCACAGTGGTTAAAAACAGGTCTAACAGATTGGAGCGGTGAGTCTGGACATCAGGAACCCTTGTAGGCTCCTGCACCATTTGCTCCAGTCCGTAGCAGAGGGCAAATGATTCCGCCTCTCGTCCAGCCGAGTCCGTTGGTCCTGAGAACTTTAACCAAGGTTCGTTATGAACATTGAAGTCCCCCAGGATCACAAACTCTGCCGTAGGGAAGCGGAGCAAGAGGTCATCAACAGTATTGCTTAGATGTTTGAAGAGTTCGGACGTATCTGAAACGCTAACGTTCGGTGAGCGGTATAAACACGCGTAAAATCTTACCGTACTGGCAAAATTGACGCGCACCCACTTTACGTCGAATTTGGAGTTCTCCAGATTCAACAGCCGCACACAGTTGACATCAGCTCGGCTGAAGAGACAGACACCTCCTTTGGGTCTGAATTTGCCCATGAGGGTGAAACCCGGGCAATCCAAATAGGAGGCGTCTGTAGGCTCAGCTATCTGCGTTTCGGAAAGGAAGAGAAGGTTGGGACGTTGGGTGAGAAGGTGGTGGTGGACTGAGCTTAAGTTTTTGTGCAGGCCGCGAATTTTGGTGAAGTTTACCAACAGTTTTGGCCTGCACCGGGGACTCCTGCTTCTCGCCGTTGTAATAACGTTACTTGATGTTATTGTGTTATTCATGATTTTATGTTAATTAATTTTATTTAATTTTTTTTTTGTTATGAGGGGAAAGGAAGGTCTGGAAAGGAAGGTGGAGAGGTGGGTAAGAAGCTAGGGATCAGAGTGTCCAGGAGTGACGGACGTATGAGTCCAACCCACCCACTGCGGTGCAAGGCGATGGGCTGGGAGAGTCCAGCTGGAGAGATCGCCCAATGCGCCCTAAACGCTACTGCTGGGTCCCCTCCGGTCACGAACCGGCACAACAGCAGCGGCAGGGTTTTTGCACTCGTTGATGGGGCAGCCCACCCTCAGTCGTGAGCCTGAGGGTCGGGCCCCTATACTACCGAGCGGCCCGGACAACGGAAACCGGTTATAAAGGGTCTCCCTCAACCAGCATCTCCCAATCCGGCCTGCCACGCAGAAGGTGGGCCGACGCATCCGCCATCAAGACCCAGACAAACATTACCCCATGAACCCGGGCACCCCTGCTAATTCACCAAACGTAGCGAACCACTTGGGGTGACCTGTGGCAGAGGTGTTGGTCATCCAATAAATGGTTCCCAGGGCGGCGGTACCCATACCCGCCTACCAAAATATTCCTACCCATATATACATACCCGCTAGACAAACCCTGCTTTGCCAAACAAACCATTCAAATCCTGGAATGTTTGGTACTAAGTGTTCTAAGAATGTACTATATTATAGTGCTTTTATTAATTTTATTAGTAAGGCTGTTTGCGTTTTATTGCCCATCCATTATATTGTGCGTGTATGCACACACTTCCTTTTTTTGTGTTATAATCACGTTTGGAGGACGCGTGCCTCGTACTAAACACGGATTTGGGAAGGGTTGTTGCCTGGTATTGAACACGAAAAAGGAAATACGCGTCCAGGGAACTATTTATTGTATTACCAACACCCCCGCATAGGTCACCCCAAGTAGTTCGCTACGTTTGATTACTTAGCAGGGGTGCCCGGGTTCATGGGCTGAGGTTTGTCTAGGTCAGTGGTTCCCAACCTGTTTTGACCAGGGGCCACTATGATATTTATTTGTTCTCACAATGACAACAAGATAAAATAAACTGTTAATCGCAATTATTAAGACCTTGCAATTACTACCATTTTGCAATTCAATGTGCTCTTCTTGGACTTCTTCAGCTACCTCTCCATGATTAACACCAAAAGGGTTACGAATCAGCTTTTGGATCCCTTTCGATTTGGTTTTGTAGTAAATGAATAAATATTTCTTGGACCACCGGTTGGGAACCACTGGTCTAGGTCTTGGTGGCGAATGTGTTTGCCCACCCACCTCCGGCGTGGTGGGCAAACACATTCGCCTCCATCTGAACACATTGTCCCCCAGATTCCTACCCATTCATTATAAATTTTTCCTTCCCAAAACGTCCTCTCCTTCTTTCTTAAAAATACCCTCCACACAGCATCTAAATATGACATAGACCCTAAAGGATTTTTTCCTCGGAGCTGTCATGTGGGATACCCTTCGAATAATAAGAAAATAATATCTGTAACCTTTTGCCTGTCAAGGTTCGCGCGCAAAATTCCTGGTTCTTGCCATGCATCTTAAATTTTCATATTTATGGGTTATTTTTTAACCCTTTTGCAAAAACAAAAATTGTTCTAAAATCTAGATAAAATAATCTTTCCGATGTGTTTATTAGAAATCAACTTTTTTTTTCCTAAATATTAAAATTTTGATATTGGAAATGTAAATTAGCTAAAAAATGCATGCCTGTGAATATTTGAATTAAAGTACTTTAAATAGAATAAACTTAAAATTTCAAATACAGATTCCTTTTTTTAACAAAATTTGTAATAAAACTGTCACCTCACTTTTTATCACTTTCATACAATTTTATTTTAAAATTAAATGTTTGTTACGTCAAAAATTGGCTCGAAATAAAACCGTCACTTATGATCGGGTTTGTAAAATATCTCAACAACATAGCTCATATAATCCTAATACAATGAGAAGCATTATTTCTTTGGCTCTCTAACATAAAAAAAATCACAAATATTCGCATGACAGGAAGAGAGATATATAACTTTTAATAATGCACGGTCGCTCTGGGACAATCTGGGTCTCTTGTTATTATAACGGCATATGATGTTTTGGGACAACTTGGGTCTCCTGTGATTAGAAGGGTTAATGTAAAAAAAAAAGTTTTTAAATATACTCGAACCCATGTATATATGTGTAAATTTGTAAAAACATACACTGCATCGCTATTCAGTATAGAATATTACCACTACTGCTCTTATCAACTCTTGTACCCTGATAAAATTATAGGTTTGCTTGTACCTATACTTATGATTTGATTAATTTGCCAAACTGTTATCTGAATTGCATCGTTGAAAGTCATCTCCACTGTAATATTATTAATTTCACAGAAATTGTTGACAAAATCCATAACAGTAGGATATTTTCACTGTTTTCTTAAAAAAATGACGATAATGAATATTATGAAGGTTTTTTTTACTTAGATTATAATAAAATAAATAGATTATAATGAAACAAATAAAAAACTTTATTCCACTATTTTTTATCTCTCTATTTTTTCTATTTTTTTAGTTAAGCGAGTAATTTGTAAAGATTCTAGTCAATCTAGTTTATGACCTTTATTGCAAGTATGAAAAAAAAAAAAAAAAATAGACCCTTACTTTGTAATGAATAAACAATTAGAATCATTTGCTAAGTCTCCGCTTTTGTATCCATTGTAATTTTCATAATAATTTCGAAATTTAAAATATGTATTTAGTTTAAACCATTCCTAATCTAATGTAAACATGCATCCCTTCAAAAAGTAACTTTGTAATTAATAAGCTATTAGAATCATTTACTGAAACACCAGGTTTTTATCCGGTATAATTTTCATAATAATTTTGAAATTAAAATATATGTATTTAGGTTTGACCATTCCCACTCCAATGTAAACATGCAACCCTTCAAAAAGCAATTAAAAAATCTCATTGATCATAGATATGTATAATAACGATTTGACAATAAAATTAGTCCATTAATAATTCAAATTACTTGTAAGGTTTTTCCCTAATCAATAGATATTGAAGTGAGCTACAAACCCAAAGTAATTAGCCCACTGGAATTACCAAAATACTTAGAAATTCGACAGTCTAAAACGACTTAGTAACAAAAATAATTCATCAAAATCATTGTAGACTACCCCTCTCCCCCTCCCCCATATGTTATGTATATAAACCGTAGGCTAAGAATTATTTGTACCAGTCTGAAGATGGCTCTGACGAGCTGAAACCGGTTACAGTCAAATAAAATTAAGTGGAATAAAGTTTTTTATTTGTTTTATTATAATCTATTATAATGGACTTCCACCACGAATTATCGGTTTCAAAAATAGAAGTATTCTTACATATTTTTTTTAATCTTCTACAACGATTTAAAATGTGCCATTTTCGATTTGCCGCCAAAACGACACGATCATTTTTATTCGTGAATTCAGCGGCGTTGACGTCACACAGGGCAAAGTTGGTGACAGTCGTCTTACCAGACGTTGGCGTTTTCTACGTTATAACAAAGTTGTAGCCAGTTGAAACCACTTCGAAATTTTCGATTTTTGAAATCAGTAATTGTGAATGAGAATATTAAAATTACACATTTTAGTACGATGATTGGAATCAGAAAAATAAACTTGAAACTTTTTCACATTCTAAACAGTGTTCTTAGATTGTGAAAAAACCCAATCCTTAAAATTTCACTATTACCTAAGCAATGGAAGAAATTCCGTCTTTCTAAAGCAATTACCGAAAAACTGAAAAACATGAACAACTGCGCATGTGAAGTATAACAAGACATTTTTCTTGTTCATATCCACAGAATAAAGAATATGACACTTCCATACAATTTTAATGGAAACAATTGTTCCATTTAGCCCTACCCCCAGCTTTCCTTCTCACTTACACTCCCCAGAAATAATAGATCTCCACCACATTTCGAAGCAAAGGCTCAATTTGGGCCTACAATTGGATCACGAAACACGACCACAAGGTCCTTCTTGGTTAATCCTTATTCTACATATGTCTGTATCGCTGTATTTCAAAAAGGTCTAACCCATTTTAACTAATGTATGGTTTTTCCAAATACTGTTTTTCCCCAATTTATCTTTGCCATTTTTAAGAATATTTTTGGCAGCTTATAATTTTGTATTTTTCCGTTTGTCATTCAGTTACGGTTTAAGGCCATACAAGCCTCTGGGATCTCATTACTATTACTTTATTTCAAATAAAAAATCACTTGTGGATTTGTATATGTAAA
Organism: Limnephilus lunatus; assembly: GCA_917563855.2. NCBI lineage: Eukaryota > Metazoa > Arthropoda > Insecta > Trichoptera > Limnephilidae > Limnephilus > Limnephilus lunatus. The sequence goes on along the minus strand of OU830597.1, from coordinate 60,873,541 downwards.
TATGTAAGTGGTTATGAAGGCAGAAAAGCCTGGTGGTATTGCACCACACCACACCCCTGTACACACTTTATGTAGGTAACAATACTTCCTACATAATAGCAGCTCTTTCTTCTTTATAATACCACAGGCTTTGCATTCATAATTTGTCAAACGACCTTGGTACATAATACTCGTATTACGAAGCATTTCACTTTCTCTGAATGTCTCTCAAATGCTTTAATCTGTAGCGTAATTATTCCGAAGAAAATATTTCGAATATACCTCTAATTTTTACTTGAAAGTAAAAGCTCTCTTAGAGTTTCATTAATTCATCAAACACATTCAATCATTATTTGCAGCTCAATATTGACATTTCCACAATTTTTCAAAAATGACCTTTTGGTGTCGTTGGTTAGATTCAAGGAAGTTCTACTCTTCAAGGAAAATTATCAGGCCAGTGGATAAAGTAACTCAGTTTTGGTTAAAAATAAAACCATGTTGAATTGAATTCACCAGTTTCCAGTACAATAGTAATATTTCCAGACGCATAACTATTTTTTTTTAAATTGATAACTGATAAACTTAAGAGGGAATAACCAGACAAATAGTATAATAGTAATAAGCCGGAAATATGTATGTCATTTTTAAATCAAATTTATTGTACAATTAATTACTTACCTCATTTGAAAATAAAGGCGATTAAAAATCAAAATAATAAATCATTCTAATAATTTAACTCATAAAAACTACAAAAATTGTTAAAAGTTGTATCAATTGTTAAATTTGCTCTCCTGCAAAATTTATGGTGTGCTGCAAATATTCTACTAAAATCAGAACTCCATAAATTAGAATGGTTTCCTTCATAATTTGCAAGTTGCAAAACTGGGTTGCAAATTGCAACCCAGTTATTTAAATAATTTGTGAAACATTTCAACTTACTTGTTTACATAAAATCTCTTCAATGCTTTATTTTCTGAAGATTCAATTTAGTAAAACCAATTGTTGGGTCATATTCATTCTAATAATAACAATTCATTGGCCTTTGTTTGTATAAAGATAATATTTCCTTTATTCTAAAAATTTGCATCATAATAAGATTTGTCTCCGGCCTTGTTACATAATATTATGGAGCATTTAAACTTCTCCGCTTTCTAAGTCCCTTAATTCTTTAATTTCACTGCCTTCATCCTGCTTCAATCTCTTCTAAAATACAAATTTTTATAATATTATTCCCTCTCTTACCAGGCTTATTCTTTCGCGTTTTATTTATTCAAATCTTTCTTTAAAATATCCAGAAGGTATTCTAGATTTTCCCTTAGCACGTTCTAGGTCGGGTTCCGTGAAAGAGTGTAATGAAATTAATTTTCCTTTTAGGTATTGCTAAGTGCCGAGCGGAATTTATTTGTGATATTACTTATTCCCTCTAGGAATAATTTCGTTATACTATATTAATTCCGGGACATGTTCAAGACGATCCCTCCCGCCTTGTTAATATTTATCAAGCGTAGATTAGGCGACGTTAATATTATCTGCTTATGAAATGAGATATAAGGCTTTCTTGATAATAGCATGTTCATAATATCACTCATCCATTATCCACTTAGCGTCACACCAACTTTCATTTCTAAAAGATGAAGAGACGTGTATTGAACTAAATTTCAAAACTTTCAAAAAATTAATGATATCTTTTGGAGTGTTAGGTTACATATTTATGTGAAAATGAATTTGCGTCACTATGTTTGTTGTTATATTTACCAAGGTTAATTAATTATGTCTTGGAGAGGAAATTGCATGTTTTGAGATAAGTACAAACGAGTTGAAGAAGTAGGTACTAAGGGTTTAGCTTTTGCGATTGTCTTCTTTCTTAAAGAGAACCTATAAAATTACACAAAGAAAACACCTCGCAAGAACAGGACACATAAAATAGAGCATAATTAGAAATAAGTTCTTCGTATTCGTTGGTTTAAGTTTAGTGTAGTGGTATTATTTGTTATAGGATAATTAAATGTGTGCGGGATTATTTATGCGTTTGATGTTTTGTTGTCATAACAATTTAATTATAATAATGTAAGTGGCGTCTTTAATTGCTTTGTTGTGCGGCCATTTTTGGAAAACAGTTTTGTTTATTTTGTGTTGGGTGTTTTTTTTTAAATTTAAATCATGTGTTATGATTTTCGTTTTGAATTCTTTAATGAATTCTTCTCTGAAAATGACGTACTAATTATAGGCATAACTCCTTTATGCATATCAGTGACAGTTATGGGCGTTACACGCGATGCTTTTTCAATACAGAACCCCATAATATATTAAGTATATCGGGACTAACACGAAATATGTTTTCAGATTTTCACGGCCAAAAGTATTTTCGTTATTTGTTTTTGGGGTATTATGCCGTGTTGCGCTACCTCCGTCTTTGGCCAACGTTTCGGACACTGTAACGCTGTCCTAAACGTTGGCTAAAGAAGGAGGTAGCACAACACGGCATAACACCCCAAAAAACAAGTAACGAAAAAAAAATCGTGAAATATTTTTGCTTTGTTACGATCATTATTTTCATACTTACATTTTTTGCAGATAGTTGCCACTAGAGAAGAAATAATATTTTAGGACGGTAATAAATCACACCTTGAACTTAAACATAGGTCACATGAAAGCATCTGTCATTTGACGTTGCCGTCAACAAATCATCAATAAACCAAAATGAACAATGCCGAATAGTACCTATCACACGTTCACTATTATATTTAATAAGTATAATTTATATATTTTTTTAAATTACTAAACGTATGTTACAGTCTTTTAAACAATATTTTAAATAGAATCCGAAATAAAAATGCAAAATTTACACATAATTGGAATATTGCATTATTTACAGAGTCACAATGTTTGCTTTGTTATTTGCATATGTACTCAACTTCTGTTTTCTAATCTTTGCTGTTTTACACGCTCATCAGCTTTTACCTGGAATACAATACTAATTTAGATATTTAATTTAATGAAGACAATATTAGCGGAACTCAATCGAAAATCTGGGGACAGAAAAATCAAAAAAAGATATTGGTTCCACTGGCACTCGAACCCAGGGCCCTTTGCTTTTTCTGATTTTTCTGTCTCCAGATTTTCATTGGGTTTCGCTAATATTGTCTTCATTTAATTAAATATTATAATTTGAGATTTTACTCATAAAGTTTAAAATAAAAAAAATGTAGATATCTTTTCAACTTGAAATACGCTTTACCTACTCTCTACATGCCCACCCTTGTGCATTTACTGCTTACCGCATCTTCACCTAAAGTTGCCTATTTATATTTTTAATTACATAGAATAAGTATTAAGTAAATATATTTCTAAGTCATTCCAACATTGTATTACTTACGCAGGATTTTAAATTGCTTTGTTATTTATACATGTTCTTAACTACTATTTACTATCCATTGCTGTTTTACATGTTATTCTAATTTTTCATGTTGTTTAAGTCTTATACTATGTTATGTTATGTAAAAGGCAATAAATAAATAATATAATTACGTAAAACAACGACGTTGACAAACAATGTGCGGCATTCTAAACTGTACGAAAATCGGTATCAAAATAGAACATGTCCTTTTTTATCCCGAAACCATTTTAAAAGAGGACCTGTTTGGAAATTGGAAGAAATAAAGCATCGTATAAAACAACCATTAGCCTGTAGTGTAGAGCGCTAGTTCTCAAACTTAATTCAACCACCGCCCACTTTGAGATTTAAAAAAAATCAAGTGCCCCCACATTTTTTAACTTGCCTTTTTACATTACCATCTGTTGCGTAACAAAAACAGTTATTGCAAAAATATATTTTTTATATCCATAGGACAGATATGGTGTGATCCATATCCTATTTCTGAGATCAATTAATGTTTCAATGAGAGGAAATAAAACTCATACTTAATAATATTTAGGAGTATTTTTATTGGCATTGAAAAAAGGCTTTGAAATTAAAACTTATCTAATGTTTAGGATGAATCTGTTGCATTTCTGTTGAATTCACTTAAAAACAACAGATTTCTTAACGCTCCTTAATTTTTTTGATCATCTACTGCCCCTCTGAATGCCTCCATCGCCCACAAGGGATAGTTATCGCCCACTTTGAAAAAGAGAGTCTAGGTAGCATCGTTTGGTATCAATCTTACATAAGTATGATACACGTTACACGTGTTGTTTAAATTTTATGTTATTTTTTTATGGCCTCCGTGGTCGAAGGTTAAGGCTCTCGACTAGAAATTCGATGTTCGCGTGTTCGGATTTGTGATAGTAATTTATTAATTAATGATAATATAGGTACATTATAGTATATTTGCGGCACGTTCCAGGGTAGAAGATACTGTCAGTATCGTCCTGGTATAAGACCACCGTTCAGAATTGAAACGTTGCTTTAAAATGGCTTTAGCCGTGTTTGGTGACCAGATATGAATAGCCACATACGCCCTTACTCTTTCAGATCATCTTCCCCTTACCACTACCTTCAGCCTCACATAATTTGACCGGTCAGTGGTTGAGTGGGCATAGCGCTTGGGTCCCACTCGGGTGTCGCGTGTTCGATTCCTCGACTGGCTAAGTCCTCCATCACAACACAAGCAACATTTTCGGCTTTCTGTGGTGGTATTAGGAGATTTTCAAACATTGTTGGGTTATTCGTATCCCGGGAATGTTTGTCTTTCTTTTTAAAAAAAAATAAATAAATAAATAAATAAAATAAAATAAAATAAAAAATAATACCCTAATTGGAGATGCTATAATCTCACTGACTCCTGACGGTAACAGTTGGGACTCTTGTGCGGTATTCACAAAAAGAAGTTAAATATTAATAATGATAATAAATCACTTGTCAACAAACCACAAAGCGATAAAAGCATGTTAGGAAATAATTTAATTCAGTTTGATAAAATGTTTTTCGGACATATCATTGTCAAAGTGGAAAACCGGTGCTTTGTGCATTATTAATTAACAGTTGTACCAATTACCAAATGGATTAAATTAGGTGATCAACAACATTACTTTTGTGCAACATTGAATAAACCTGCATTTATAATGAATAAAATATAATATTGTGAGGAACGACACTGACTCGTGGCTCATATTTACAGCAATTCTGACCAAACTGTTTTTGGTTACAGAATGGAAAATTTATTTTATTTATTATACATAGATACAAAAGAGAGTATAAATTACATATTAGGAAATGATCACTAGGTATTATAATATTGGTACATGACTAGAAATAACAAAAGAACTTGAAACTTTGTTAATAATTTCTTAATAACATCATAGCATGCAGGTCACTAAATAGATAATACACACCAGAAATGCCTTCCATGTAGACTTGAATGAAAACCAATCGCCGCTGTCTTAATGGGTACCTATTGATTCTAGATTCTAGACATTTAGCACGCGTTTGTCTCTCTTACACATGCGTGACATTGTATATCGCCTTCCCGTTTGAAAGTTATAATAACGATGAAACACCGTTCTCTATTTGAAAATTAGGCTTAGAATGTTCGTACAGACACGCTCACATCACATTTCTTGTGTTCTCCTTGATTCTGCGATACACGTGGAATTAAGGAACTCACCCATTTTGTCACGATAGCGCATTGGTAAGAACAGTCGCCCGGTTAGAAGAATATCCCAATTTTCACACCCTGGAACTCTCCTGAAAAGATCAACCGAAAAAAGGTGTTGTGGGCGTTTCGGTCTAAGTAAACTTAATTTTTCGTTAGTTTTCTAGTTGTGGTTACAACCGCTGAAATTGATAAAATGTTTGATATAGATACAGAAAAGTGGAAAACGGTTAATACACACACTTTGAAATTTAAAAATAATCATCACAACCATCACCCGGAAATTAAAAATAATGTATTTTAACAGCCATTTCATCAAAAATGCGGATACTTTGACGTCTTTTCTTCACGCAATGTTTTGATTTTTTTTTATGGTTTTTAATTTTTTTTATTAAACTTAAAAACCGTAACTCTCGCATCAATTACAACGACCGCAAAGCAAACAATCTAATATGTTATATCTTTAATGAAATAACTATGAACAATGAACATGCACTATTTCTAATTTTATCTAACCGAGTGTTTTTAAAATTAAAAAAATGTGCATGTTAAACTACTGGATTTTCTGTAGATTTACCAAAAAATTTTAAAATACAAAAATTCTTTCCTGAACCAACAATTAATTTCATTGACCTTTCTGGGTCTAGTGAGTCGATAGGTCTGGCGAGATCAGTTTTCTTTCGGTCTTGGCGGTGCTTAGTATATTTCACACTTCTAAGGTTTATCTGTGAAATTACAGCAACTTCGCCCACATACTACATTACGTACTGAAGCCCTGAGGTCAATACCTAGCTGCAGTCATAAGTACATAGGTACTAGTCAGGAAAGTTTCGAAGCCATTAAGTGAGGCTTCTTCCCGTGCCACGCCTTTCATCAATCTTCTCCAGGTTTTTCTGTTGAGAAAACAATCTTGTATTTGTCGCCTCTCGTCACCCTAACAAGATAGCTTCTAATGTGAATTTAATTTTGTTTTTTGTTTGATGTTTAATGTTTGATGTTAGCATTTCAATACGCATTAGAAAAATCTGAAAAAGTTAAATTCTAAAAGATAAAAAAGTTTAATAAAATTATAAGCAGATTGAGCAATTCTATAACACAATAATCAGCTGAGCACCGCACGAAATTCCCAACTGCTCCCTGCATTTAGAAGCCAGTGAGGCTATGGCATCCCCAATTCAACGTAGTTATGCAGTCCACAATTTTGTAAAAATTATATCATTGTCATCCGACGGAGTAATGTCAATTCCTCGTTTTACTAAAACCATCCAGACCACGTTCATAGAAAAACGCCTGCTTGATCGCGATATTTATATATATATTTGTTGATCGCGAAAAAAGATCCTTTACAAATGTGCAGAAAGCACTCACGGCACTTAAAACACGTTTAATGTGGAACTTTTTCTCAAAACGTGTTTACCAATAAATGAGATAAAGAGTGCAATTTTCAGTCCAATGTGATAAGTCACGGACTTTGTCGACTGTGTAACAGAAACGTAGCGTTTTTTTTAACAGAGGTAAAGAGTAGGCCCCCTGGTCGATTTCAGCCCAGCCTAGCCATACCTATCATTCGAACAATGTCATTTACCTTATTCACTGCGCTTATAATTACATACATTGTGTTTTTGTTGCTCTGGCTTTTTTCTGCAGTACGCATATTTCACATACTAAGATTGAATAACACTTAGGCAGTTAGTTTATAGCAGACCTTCCAATATATTCTAAGAGCAGAAAATGTATTCTACAGGAAACAGCAAGACCTCAAAAACACCAATATCTTTATTTATCGACCACCATAACACGGGCATGTGCCTAGCATGGTTGTCGAAAAATCCACAAATTATGTAACCATCAAAGCAATGATTAAAGTTTTTTTTTAAATCTCTAAATATCATCATTTAATCCATCCCAAGTTGTAAGAAATTGGTAACTATGTATTATTTACGAGCATAATTTTTTAAAAGTAAAAAACATTCCAAGTGTTGATTATTCAATCTTTAGACAAAAGCGCTTTTATCTCAGAATTAGTTTTTTCTGGCTGATTGCTTTCTACATAACTAAGTTCAATAGGGGTATTTTTTATATGGAACAAATCTCATATATAGTGGCTGAGAGGGCATCGCGTTTGGGTCCCACCCGGGCGTCGCGTGTTTGATTCCTCGGCTGGCTAAGTCCTCCATCACAAAACAAGCAATATTTTCGGCTTTCTATGGTGGTATTTGGAGATGTTCAAACATTTTTGTGTTATTCGTAACCCGGGAATGTTTTTCATTCTTAAAAAAATATATATACCTATACATATCTAGACAAATCTCGACACATCTCCTTACACCGCAGTGGAAGATATAGATTCACACGTCCGTCACTCGTTGACACATTTACCGATTACCCCCGATTCCTACCCACCCCTCTTACCTTTTTCCTTCCCAGAACTTCCTCTCCTTCCTTTCCTTTTAAATTTGTTGTATCTAACCTATGTTATATCTAAAAAAGGATTACTTACCATTTAAGTATTACTAAGATAGGACGACGTGGAATGTAAGTGGAGCTTCAACAGAATATGTAGGTATAAGTAGTTTCCTCCAAAGACAAGCAAGAAGGGCCACACTGTTCGAAAAACAATAATAAATAAGTCGACCTAAACATAAAGTCGGAGTGAATTCTCTTCGAGAGCAAATTATGCCAATATGCTATTTTCCGAATAGTGCTGACGGAAGCGGAGTCGGACCAATGTCCAAATTATAAAAACATAATTAATTATCTAAGTAAATCTCGATAACATAGTTGGTATTATTATTTATTAATAATATACTATCTAAGTAAATCTCTACAATATAGTTTATATTATTATTTATATAGGCAATAGGGTTTTATTATTATTATTCCTCCATTGTCAACGCTCCATCAAAGACAGACTCAAAGTTGTACAATACAATTATATAAAATACAATACAGTATTTATCCCTAATATCATGCGAGCGAAGCTTTGGATAAAAGCTGTGTCGTTTTAATTTTTTTTTTTTTAATTTGATCAGTTTTTTATAAATTTGGTACGAAAAATTCCGCGCAGCCGTTTCCCTTAAGTGAAGGCTTTGTGTTGATAAATTGCAAAAAAGCATCGAGTTGTAATTCATATCCGGGCTCGTTTGGAAAAACGGTTCACTATTTTCCTAGCTCCTTTCGTGATTACCTCTGGTTAGACGCTCCTTCTTAGACTAAATTCAGCACTGGGCGAAAGCGAATCGTGGATGAAACAAAGATTGGATTAACAGGACATAACAAATAAAATACTTTACTTTGATCGTTTCGGTTTTTAAACAACTTCGGCATGGCTTATGACTGCAGTAACTTGGCAATAAACAAATCTAAGATTAAAAAAATACTGTTTTAATAACTTATGAAATTATCGTTTTTTCTCCGAATTCGTTTAACAATGAAATCTTTAAAAATAATGATAAACGAGCTGGGTTCGTTTTTCTGTGACAAAAAATGAAATACGAGCAATTTTTTTTTAGAGAAAACTCCTTTATCATCTTTGCAATCTATCTTCCAATCCTGTCTTACTAACAAATAACTTGGTGAATAGATTTTCCACATAGGAGATTAAATTAATGTTTGCTGTTTATTATTTCGACTCTTGACTACATAATTATACAAAAAGTCAATTACAATCATTCTAATATTCCAAATAATACCTGTCGCAATGTAATTTTTGGGAATTTTGGTGATTTCAATATCTATGACCCAGTTTTTCGCAGAGGTTCATAACTGAAAGGTATTTATTGGATAATTAACTAACACATTGAAGTATGGCTTATGACGTTAAGTATAGGGATGTGTTGCATGTGATCCGTAGTTACGATCCGAAATAAATTTAATTTGATTAATTTGTGTTTTCTCACATTTTATACATTAAAAATAATAAAAAAAAAAAAAAAAATAGTATATTGGCGACGCGTTCGTTATAAGAGATAATTTCAGTATGACGGAAGATCGCCGTTCACCGTTCACGTTGCTTGAAATTTTATCACCAAACCGTGTTTAGTGATAAAATCTGAAGAGCCAGGTAGGCAATTCCCCATCTTTCTCTTCCACATATTCTTCTCTTCCCCACTGTTTTTGACCTCACAATACACGCCAATTGGGGACGCCATATTCTCATTGGATCCAGGAGGTTGAGAGCAGTCGGGGCTCTGGTGCGGTACTCACATAAAAATAAAGACAAATGTCGTGGTGTACCTAAATATATAGGAAAATTGTGATATTACAATGTTATTATGCGATGGAAACGAAATTTATTTTAAATTTTGAATAATGATGGTAGATGGCGTGCTCACATCAAAGATGTAAATTTTTGATTAGGAACGCTCTACGAGTGACGAAGTTTATTCGAGTTCCCTACGTTTTGAATTTGTACGTGACGCGGAAAGTTTCTTGTAAATTTACGAAGAAATTGAATCGAGCTAAAGTACGACATTTAATCATACCTATTTACAAACATACATTAGGTTAACTAAGTATGGACACTGAGTTATTAGAAGTCGGGGACGCCCGAGGAAGACATGGCACGACCAAGTGAATCAGATACTTGAGTCGGGCCATGTGAAGAGTCGGAATAATAGAAGAGCATGTATGAGACGATGTATGAATGTGAACGAGGCAAAGAGTGTGTGCCAAGATCGAGTTGTGTGGCGGTCCGTCCTATCTGCCTACCCCTGCGGGGAAACGGCGTGATGGTTAGTTAGTTAGTTAGTCTTTAATAATATTGAGCCTACCTAAAATACAATGGGCAAATAGGAGGACTGATTTGTAAGTTCTTAATCAAGTAAAAAATATGACTTCAGTGATTTAAAAAAAATAATAATACACCGGCGTTTTGTGCGTTGCACTTTATGCGGATTATGTTTAATTACTAACTCACCAAAGATTGATCGCAATCGAATGAATCGTATAGGAATTAATTTCATAACGCCAGAGCATACCGTTATATATAGAAACCTTTGAAAATCACCAAAATTTCATCGCAAACAGTTGAGTGATTTAGGAACGCGTGAGGGATAAAAATAGGAACATTCATTTTGGTATATTAAAGTTTAGAAAGAGAGGAAAAATTATAAGATTGATCACATAGGTAAACAAAAATAAAAGAAAAACGAATATACATCAGTACGAAGTAAATGAAATCAATGAAGAAGAAATTATCACGTTAAAATAAGCACTGCTAAAGTGACCATATAAGTACAGCTTTAAACTTAAACAGAGGTATTAAAAATATCAGTTACATTAGTAAAAGAGTCACCAACGGTGTGTAATCTATTTATAGCACAATTGTAACTATTACCGTATAGGTTGGTCACATCATGAAATGCTACTGATACAGCTTACCCATCAAATATTCTAGGGAAAGATTAATGGAAGACGACTCACAACTTCAAAACGTACTTGACTGATAGAGTCGGACTGCCGTTTGCAGCGCGAGGAAAGCCCAGATGATGGAAACGAGAAATCGTAGGTATCATACAAGAAGGCCTAGCATAGACGATCAATAAAACCTTACATTAATACGATGTTGACCAAATCCGTCATCTATGGGCAGCTACTTTCAAAACACTATATTTCTCATATGTTCGTAGTATTCTTGAATATGCATCTCAAGCATGGAACCCAGGCTATGCAGTACACAAAAATAGAATTGAAAGTGTTCAAAATAGATTTTTAAGGTATCTCAATTTCCGCTGTTTTCGATCTCATGTTAGTAATGAAGACTCTGCAAAATTCTTCAAATACAGACGCTAACTTGTCGAAGAAATATAGCAGATTCGGTAATGTTATTTAAAATTACACATAACTTAATCGATAGTCCTAATCTTCTTCAACGCCTATCATTCAACGTTCCTAATCGCAACAGTAGACAGTCGCTTACTTTTAATCTTCCTCTTTGCAAGACTAACTCCAAACATAACTCATTTATCTGCAGATCCACACATTCATTCAACTTAAATTATTACCACATTGATATTTTTAAATCGACGTTACATGACATAAAACAAAATCTCACTAAGCAACATTACTCAAACTAGGAAGTTCAATCTACCCCTCCCCCTATATATTCGCGTCCTTAGCCTTTTAATTCTTATCCTATATTTCTTCTCCCCCCTCACATAATGTAACTAAAAATGAACTAATTAAGTAAACACCTTTATAATGTCACATTTTACGGTGCTCCAGATTTTATCTCCGGGTTAAATCTTTCCCAAATGAAAGACTAAACCCTTCCACACACTTTTCCACAAATGATTATGTAGTAAATTTACGCAATGTAATTGCACTATATAAGTATAATAAATACAAAACAATACGAGAACAATACGTCAATCCACCAGAAACATAATGGGAAAATATTTCACTGACTCCAGATATTTTCATATCAGAGGGTTCGGCTCTGATGAAATCCTAACTGGTCCGATAAATCCTACTGATCCCTCAATATAAATATTTAAAAAATCTTTCGTAATGTATTTACTATTATTATCTGTGGAAAGTTTATAATTGGCATAATTAACCATTTTATAATTGTATTATTGTGTAATTTATGATTTGCTGTCAACTTTCCCAAATATAAATAAAATAAAAAAAATATCAATATGAAAGCAATATATTCCGACCGATGATTGATAAATTTTAGCGCGACCTTCATAGCATCCGATAAGTTTCGGTTAACTGTTAATATGAATATACACATACCTATTTTTTATTAATGTCATTCGTCATGCAAAATTAAACTAACGAAGTTCTTGGAATTGATAGAAGTCGTGTACACGACCATAGACTTAAAATTCAAATCGAAAGTGGTTAAAATATGACCAAAGACCTCATTGACTACTAATCTCCCATTTAGTTTCAATAAGTAAATGTGGACTGCCAATAATTGCCAATGCACAAATTTTGGATAGTATTTCAATTCTAATTTATTCCCTATCAATATCGGTTCGGCGCGCGGCGTTCAACGGTAAAACCGTGCACAGGACATCAATATAAAATCATCAGAAGTTAAGCCTATCGATCCAATATTGTAAAGTTATTGATTTAGCTAGTCCTGAGCTCCAGAAGAAGAAAAAATAAGTATTTAATATTCTCACTAAAAATGAGCGTGTTTTCATTTATCATTTTTAAATCATTTGCGAAATGGCGAGTTCGGATTTGGCACAAAGTCAAAAGAATGAATCGCCCCAATTGGGAGGGGCGGTTTAAAGTCCGCCCTCTGAAAGTTGGGATTAAAGTGACGCGAGTACACAAGACTAGATATCTCCGATCTCCGTCGTTTATCTTCGGCTTCGAAATACGCAAATGTTTCTTTAATCTGGAGATATGATTAATGACGTTACATTTTACATTGAGCGAACGCCGTGATACGAGACGAGATATGAGCTTCGCCATTTTTGTGTTGTCATACGAGTATGTGGTATAAAGCTAGTGAAGTCGCATTATGTTATGTCGCGAAGCATGAAATGTAAATAATGTGAATAAAGATGACATGATGATGTATAGTCAGTATAGTTGATTAACCGCGTATTGCTTCCTATCTTTAAGAATGGAAATGAAAGACGCTTTCAGTTTCGCAAGGGTATATACATAAATAAAAGTATATAAAACTTTTACAGCTGAGTTTTGTAACCATATTTTAAAAGCAAGTTTATTACTTCCCAACTAAGTAAACTTCACTGTTTAACATAGTGTAATCACTGTTTATTTAATTTGCTTATGTTTAAGCAACATATACCTAATGGGGTATTTTCACAAACGAGGGATTCTGTTGAAAATGTACGGAATATTTAAAGATCATTTTTCTGATTTTAATCATCCTACTAAATATGTATGTATTTTATTTTTTCATTCAATATTACTGATTTTAAAAACGCTCTAAAACTGAAAAAACCAAAACGGCCCGTTTTTTGCAAATGGGTTTGTGACGTCACAAGCGTAGCTCAGCTGAACCAGCATAAATAAACACTGACAGGGGGCGTCCGCACTCATGACGTCAGACGAAAGCCACGCCCCAAAATATCGTTTTAGCGGTAATTCAAAAATGGGAAACTTTAACTCGCTGTAGAAAATTTATTCGTCAACATAAAAATAAAATATTAATGCTTTAATCATCGTAATATTTTGCTTAATATTTTAAAGCAATAAAAAACGTGGAAATACCACATTCAGTAGTAACAGCGAGTATCAACAACAATAGTCGCCATTTGCAAACTGTCGTTTCTTGATGGCACTGACTTGATCACGTATACTTCAAAATTTGATGGGCGCTAAGTCCTGTACTATAGTGGTCCTTGATTTAGTAATATCATAATATTATTCTAAATACAGCTGCCTGTCAATCAAAAGTTATAAAGCTAGTGAAGTCGTGTGATATATGAACTACTACCGGTAATCGTTTGTCATAAAAAGTGATAGAGAAGTCACACGTAATAAATCCGATGAAGTCACGCTTGTCATGAAGCACGACACGTGTTGTGTGGATAAAGATGGCAATATGAAGAGAAATTGAATTACCACACCTTACCACATAACTTCCCGCCCTCGTAAAATACCACTCAAACGGAGAATTCGCAGAGAATTTTTCTTTCAGGTTTTATGTTTTCCCACGGCCCGCTGGCTGCCGCTTATTATACTGTGGGCATGAAAGGGTTTTTTTTCATAAAAAGCCATATTTACCTTACGCAAAAAAAGCGATGAAAGTATAACAAGGCACAGCCACATTTGAAATCCTCTCAGGAATTAACTAGAAACATAGACCCGAGAATATTTTAAAAGGAGTAGGGATTTGTGTTCAGAAATGGAACATTCATTTACTATTTTATTTGGTGATTGTTACAGACGTATTTACTCTCATCTGAATAGACTGAAAGAGAAACCTAAGCACAATTATTTAAGTATTTTGTCACTCATTGTTTTTTCAATGCCCAGAATATCTACATTAGCGAATAACCTAATAATACAGACAAATACCTAATATATTGGTCTTAAGTTCCAAATGTACGTGAAATAAAATGAATGATGCACAAAGGACCAAACAAAAAATTGTTACATTGAAGTATTTCATATGTTTTCGTATTTTTTTTAGTTTTACCGAGTAATTGGCATTAGAAACGCTAGATCGTATTTTATTTTTGTATACACGGAGAATCCCATCGGATAGCTAACATTAAAAAAACGGCCATCGAGACCCAGATTGGGAGGCTATCTCACATCCATAATATTTTCCTGATCTTGCTCGTTTATATTTTTTACTCTATCGAACAAAGTCAATGGAATTTCTTTAAAATAAGCAAAAATTTTAACAAAACATAAAACGACTTCAAAAAATGCACTAAAAAGTAAAAAAATAATTTCGTACGATTGTTATTTTTGGAGTCGGTGTCAGCCAAGGTAACTACATACATAGGTAATTATAGGTTAGATGTGGAGATCTTGGCTGACACTGACTCCAAATATAACAATAGTACGAAATTATTTTTTTACTTTTTAGTGCATTTTTTAAGTCGTTTTTTGTTTTGTTAAAATATTTGTTTAGTTTTTGAGTCTTAGTGACGAGCGTGCCTAAAGAAGTTTTACTTCAAAAAAAGAATGATCGAAATCTGTTGGCGTAATATTGAATTATTCTTCCATTTGTCGCGCACATACTTATTGCAAATTTAAGACATATATGGTTTTCTCATAGATCCCATTATCAGAACTGGACCAAATTAAAATGGGTCCACACGGGAAGCACCAGCATTCTAATAAAAAAAAATCATCAATATCGGTTCACCCAATCGAAAGTTCTGAGGTAACAAACATTTAAAAAAAAAAAAAAAGTCGAATTGAGAACCTCCTCCCTTTCGAAGTCGTTTAAAAAGTGACGTTAATCTTCAAAATTGCTTCATTTCAAAACATTAAAATTTCTTCAGTAATAGAATCTTAAAATTCTGTAGCAGAATCGTTAACGAAGCATTATAAACGTATAAAATAATATTGATTAAGTAGTATAAAAATACGCATTAATTGTTTTTGTGTTTAATTCTTAGAACTCTATTTAAATTTATTTTAAATTAATTAAAATTAAATTTCACAATGTTACTATCAAGTTCTGCAAGTAATTTAGTATGTATTTTTGTTACAGCTGTTTCGGTTTACAAGACCATTTTAAAACTGTGGTTAATCCACAATTAGACCTATTTATACGATTTTAAATGTCAATGTTTTGAAATTGACTAAATTGATTTATTACTGGTTAAACTAATTTTCTGGACTCTGATAGAGTATTATAATTAAGTAGTGGGGAATAAATAGTTTTACTTCTTTATTGATTAGCGTTAGATGGGGGTCATTCGTTCGTTAATTGATTTCTAATTCTTCAAGCAAATTTAATCTAAGACCTTTTATTTCTATATGTAATGGTTTTGGCTTGTTGTTTTTTAGTGTAACGTGATTATTGACTAACAGACGTTCTGTGAATTTTGAAGAAGTGTTTTTTTTATTATTATAACATCGTATATGTTCTTTGAATTTAGTTGAGAATTTTTAAAAATATATAAAAGCGCCAGCTTCTACTTTATCCCAGTTCTCTGTGTCGAAATTAAGACGGAATTCGATAACAAGATTAATTAAATCTGCATTTTTTTCCTCTTTATATTCTCAATCCGCTGGCGCTGGCTAAGTAGAATGGCAGTCGCCGGCTTAGCTACTTAGCGAAGGCTCTGCAATAAGGCTTACATTGATTGATTATCTCTCCGAGAGCCAGGAGTGACGTTTTGCGTGTATATTTGAAACCGAGGGTCCCTCAACGTCAATAGACCTTGTACTAAAAGTCTAGGGGAAGATGCCTAAGTAAATATTTTCTTTGGTTTTCCGTTCAAACGAGGGAAATATATATTTTTATGAAATACACGATAGAGTTTCCTCTCAGGATTAGATCGGAATCTTGAAACCTCACGTTTTCACGTTCTCAGGATTTTCCTTTTGTTTTGTTCTGAATGAGACGCCTATGTACATATTATGACACGCGTATAAACTATACCAGTGACGTGCGACTGGATTCATCATTAATCATACTGACATTACATCAAAAATCTATTTAAAACACCACCAAGAAATAAACCAAAAACTCAGATTGGTAGATACTTACGATATCGTGAATTGCACTGGTGAGAGACCGTAATTCAGAAGTGAAACTTTGCTAAAAATGGCTTTGGCCGTGATTTTTGCCCGGTACTTCCTAGCCTTCCATTCTCCTACCTACTTCCCTTAAAAACATATTTAACTATATTTCATCATAAGAGACATTTTCTACGCAACGGTAGCGAATATGTACAAGGAAAAATTAGAATAATTGACGCGCAAGTTGCTGACAATCACAGAACGGCAATCAAAATAAAACAGGTTGCTTTCTTGAAGAGACTATAGAATATAGATGCTAAAAATTTTCAATTGTAAAACGATTTTTGATGAAGGAATCCCGTGAACCATCTAATGGTTTAAATTTTTGCCGAAAAGGTAGCTATACATATTATTGTTCCTTGGAATAAAGTTAAGGGTACGGTTCCGTGCATAAATAAACTCACTATTGTAGGTTGAAACAATTAATACTTTATTCACTTTGTTAATGAATGACCGTTATCGGTTTCAGCCTATCACGGCCACCGTCAGAGTTGTACTTACCGGCCCTGAGGTAACGGCCAATAAATAAAAAAGTGGTTAAAAGTTTTAAATTGTTTCAACAATAATAATGGAATTCCAACACGATTTCTTAGTTTCAAAAATATTGACTAGAAACATACGTTCAAAGCGTTGTCACTAATAATGGAGAAAATTTATAGAATCAGAAACTTGTATACTGGTCCTAAGATCTGTGACTTATTTTTTATTTATTTATTATATATTTTTTAATTTAATAGGAAAGAAAATCTTACAATTTTGTTTCTTATGATTTTAACTGCTTTTCCATTAAAAGTTGAAGATGGAAGAAGATGATACATTTGAAAAATGATGGTATAACATTGTGCAATAGTTTTCATTTCTGTTTGAATTAAGAATATAAACAAAATTCTAACAGTTAATAAGGTTACATCTAAGGACGGGTTGTTTAAAATAAATTGATAAGTTCATCAAATATTTGAAATTAATTTTCACATCCCATGGAGGTTCTATTCAAGTTCGGTTATTATATCATTATAGGCCAGTTGCTGCATGAAACTGAAATAATCACAGAACTTGAATAGAACTTTCACAGAAAATGAAAATAAACTTCAAATATTTTATGAATTCATATTTTTTTTAAATCTATCCTTATACATGACTTTTATATTAAAAGACGTAAATATTTATTTATTTTTATCTTAATTAGTAAAATTTCAAGTTGTTATATTTTATTAACTTACCTGACAAAACAAGACAATCGAATAATATGAACAAATACAAAATTCTGATCAAACAATAGATAATCAAAAAAGGTCGTGCAATAATTAGTCATCTCACCCAAATATAATCCTCTTATCCCATTATTGTTACCACTACCTACCAACCTGAATTTTTTTTCAAATATTTTTACTTTATTGAAAAATGTATGTTATTTAACATTTATAAAATATTTGTAAACTATTCTGTCTCGACACAGGATTTCCTAGTGAGACAGGAAAGGCCAAAAAAAAATTAAACCTTTTTATATAGATGCAATAAAATAAAATAACATAAATTTAAAGAAGACAACGTTAGCGATCATTAACATCTGGTCCCAGATGCAGGGGCGTGCACTCCATATAGGCACATAAGCACTGCATACCCTGCTGTATTTGTAAAACATAAGCATGTAAATAATATTATAATTTATTAATTATTATTTTTAATTGATAAACTAACGTTTAAACCAGATTTTTATGCGTAGCACAAAGGATAGATAACAAATATTATAATCAATAATTATCAGCCTGAAACACTCATCTACATTGAATTATAATATTTGTTATCTATCCTTTGTGCTACGCATAAAAATCTTGTTTAAACGTTAGTTTATCAATTAAAAATAATAATTAATATTTGACAAGTTAAAGTATTTCAGCAAAAAATGCAGACATAATTAGTCTCGACGCCACCTAGCGGGAGATTTAGTATTAACGATACCTCTCTCACAAAAATAAAGTTGGTTGTTTTCAGTTGGAAAAATGTAATAATAAGTAATTGTCGAATGAAACACTAGTATATATTGAATGATTTGGCGGGTATTAGATAAGCCGCCATAGCTCAGTGGTCAGAGCAGCTGACCGGCAATCAGAGGGACACGGGTTCATTTCCCGTTGGCGGCCAGTATCTTTTCTCGGAAGATTTTTCAATGTAGATGAGTGTTTCAGGCTGATAATTATTGATTATAATATTTGTTATAATTTATTAAATTATGACTAAAAATAAATACACACTTTCAAAAATAAGCGCGAAAACACTGAGCAACCGAAACTACGCGAGCGCCACATCAAATGGCATACTACAAACGCGGCATAAACTGTAACTAGAAACTTAACGCGCGCCCTCTGCCTCACTAAAATGCGGCCTAAACAGGAATTATTTCTGACTAGGGCTAACTTCATACAATATATAATTCAATGTTTACGAAATGCACAAAGCATATAGTAGAACTGTTTGAATTTGCTGAACTGAACTTTTGAATTTGCCTCTATGAGGTTTTTTTGTTAGTATTAAGCAGTGCTTTCTAGAACATAATTAGCAAATGACAATCAGTGACGACAAAAACAGCTGTTGTTATGTATTTCTATCAAATAGTTGTCTTTCATAAATGCTAATTGTCGGTTCAAAAAGGTTTGTCGTACTTTAATTCTGAAATTATCTGATAAAATAAGGAAATTTTAACCTGTGAAACTTGTTGTATTTTCCTAATGCCTACCCTGATCAAAAACTCTGTGCACGCCCCTGCCCAGATGTGGCCGTATCTGATTTCTGTTTCAGATTTTCGATTGAGTTTCGCTTAAATGGTGATTATTAGATAATTAAAACACATAAATATTTATGTAATTTTTAAAAAGAAAAACATAAAAAATTATTACGGTGGTAAGAAATTAAGCTTTATAGGATTATTAGTTTAACTGAAACAGACAGTTTTTTTGTAAATGATTTCTACAAAATATTTTTTGATAGAGTTTTATAATTGTATTTTATCATTAATGCTGCTGATTTTAAGCTTGTTTCCACGATAATATAACATTATAAGACGTTCAGACACATGTATGACATACGAGGCGTATCTGAATAATATAGGAATATTTCCTTGACAAATATAATGGTGTTGAGCAAAAGAATTGTTTAGTTTAGGGCACACAAATACTTGTTTAAGTCTAGTATGATTTTAAGTTATGGATATTTGTGTAAATTTAAATTGTGCCTAAAACTTAAAAAGATAGGTATTTGATTTCAGATAAGAAAATTCCTACACTTAACCTAATACGTGGAGTTACATACTTTGCATGTGTAAAGCACGTCCCTGGAGTAACAACAGCACGTTCATGTGTGTACACGGCAGGTATATAATTATACGCCCATCACCGCAATATAATGTTAATCATGTTTACAAACCAAACTCAGCAGATTCAACTACATTCAAGGCAAATGGGGTTTAATTTCTTACTTCCTAATAAATCTATTCATTGACCTCTTCCCTGCTTGCTTTGGTGTGAACTGTAAACCGTGAACACACAACCCGCTAACCCAGCTCACCTGTCCCGGCAATATTGGCTAGTTGGTTCGTAGTTCACAGGTCGCTAGCAGGCAAAATTAGGCCCACCGCACGCTTTGTGGCGTTGTGTTTCCCCTTTGGTTGATTTCGTTAACCCCATAGCCCGAAGCATGCCGAAAGCGAAATCAGAAGTCAAACCTAATTTTGATTTCTGGTGTATTTTCTGTGTTCGATTTTAGAATAATATACCAGCGCAGACCAGTAAAAGACTTAATTCTTGAAAAATCCGTTCCAATTTTTATATTGATAATTAAATTCAAAGCAAATCCTAGCTTCAAAGTTCATTGAACCAGAGTTACGCAGGAAGTATGCCAAACGAAAATAATGTGATTTTTGATATGGTGGAATGATAGAGAAGAGACTGTTGTAATTATCGCATATTATCTCGGATGATAGGTGATATTGAAGACATACCGGACAATCATGTTTAATCTTTATATAGGTTGTTACAGGTGTCTCACTTTTATGCCGTTTTTCTAAACTTCATTTTTTTAAAAGCTTATTTTTGTTTATAGTCTGTCAAATAAGAGTAGAAAATATTAAAAATTGATTAGAAAATATTAAATTTGTAGGCTGACAACACTAATTTAACTCTCAAATATTATTTTAAAGCGCATTGACACTGAATATATATAAAACACTGTAAATCACATTTTAAAAAACTTTTTTTTTCTTAAAGAAAAAAAATGAAGAAGAACTGTTGTTAAGTTACCTACTTAATTACATAAATTTGCAGTAGGTCGAAAGAAAGAATCACTAAAGTGAGTTTAGTTACACTACTTTTCTTTATTTTCTGCCTGTACAGTACATTTTTACGCAGCACCGCATTCATTGGTCAAATCATTGTACACGTAGTTTCGTATCGATGATACATGTATTATAAGTTTGTACAGCGCCCTGTAGGTGATTTTTCACTAAAACGGCGTTATACAAGTCATCAAAATATTATTATTATTACTTTTAGATCTGAATGAGTTTAATATATTCAGATCTAAAACTAGAGACATTATCTGCCCGGGCAACGCCAGGTACTTAAGTTAGTATTAAATAAATACAATTAATTTCTAAACTGTTCTTTATTTATTACAATATCGTTATTCTTCACTACAAAAAATTTGCAAAGGTATAATATTGAGATCAGTGAGTATCTTTATTGCAATGAAATTTATTTTTTTCACTTTTATGCCTTTTTAATTTTTTCCAAAAATGTAGGTTACGTAGCTTTACATTTCCACCGTGAGTTATATTTTTAGATTGCCATTTTAAATAAAAATAAATTATAAAAGACGAAAATTAATTCTTGTAATTTTTAGCTATTTGTCATATAGATTAAAATTACAAGCATAATATTTCAAGTTCAGTAACCGCTATCCTCTCATTTGAATGAAAATTGCGCATTGTTCCGTTTCTCCTAAGCTTTTTGAAAATTCTAGTTCTTGACTCATCGGGTTGTACTTAGGTACTGTGGCTCAGAGATGGAAACCGTGGAATACATTTAGGATTTTTCTACTCTAAACAAATACCCAATTTTCAAAAAAGCTTTATCGAAAGGGGACTCAAATCTTTCTGCATTACACCTCTCAATATATATTATTATTATACATTGTAGAGTTTCAATTTCCCCTTCCTTTCTTTGCACTTCCATAATCAAGAACACTCTTGAAAGGTGAAAGATAAAAATAGAATAAAATGAAATTAAAACCGGTAGCTGCCGAGGTAAGGAATAAATCACTAAAATGGACATGTTCATAAACTTAAGTACTTTTTCCGCAGAATTTTATAAATCTTATAAATCAAAGGTCCGACACGCTATTTTACAATAAGAACCGCTCTGGTAACGTGTGGTGTTTCCAAAAATAGTTGTGCTTTTCTATTTACTAAAAACCCTGGGGTTTTCACGTGAGAATATAATACAATATATATTAGATATCGAATACCCAATCCACATGATTCTGTTCAAATGAGGGCGGTCTGTCTGATTGACAATCCGTTGTTAACAGACCGTTTACCGTCTCAATGCACAGCCGCATTATAGGCATGCTGAGTCTGATCTACAGGCATTTTAATGAAGCCTGCTCTAAGGAGCTAGAAGCATTGATCCCTAGCCCTAGCGTACCGCAGCACGTTCGTGAAACTAACAGTTAATGTTGGCATCATGAGAACGGCTCATCTACTCATATGTTTAACGAGCTACCGACATATGTTTTTCCTTCTTCATATATCGTAATCGGAGGCTCTTTAAGTCTCGCATTAATAAATCCCTTCCTACAACACCAACCTTAACCACCTCACAACGCTACCCAACCAGGTTGCGACATAATTCCCCTGTCTTTATTTACACTGTATAGAATATATATATACCCCATTCCAAAGAAGGGTGACCGCTCCAACCCAACCAACTACCGCCCCATAGCGATCACATCTGTTCTGTCAAAAGTGATGGAATGTGTGATCAACGACAAACTGCTTACATACCTCGAGAAGAACAAAATTATTAACGACCGTCAATACGGATTCCGGCGGAACCGCTCGTGCGGTGATCTTCTCGCGTATGTGACGCATGTTTGGGGACGGTGCCTGGAACGTTTTGGTGAGACCCAAACGGTTGGACTGGACATTTCCAAGGCCTTTGACCGGGTTTGGCATCGAGCGCTTGTCAACAAACTGCGTTCGTACGGACTTCCCGCATCCTTGTGTGCGTGGATTGCCGACTTTTTTAGGGGGAGGTCGATTCAGGCGGTTGCTGACGGTTTCACCTCTTCCTCGCATTCGATAAATGCTGGCGTCCCATCGGTTCTGTCTCCGACTTTGTTCCTGTTGCACATCAACGACCTCTTGTCATGTGTACCGATTCATTGTTATGCAGATGACAGTACAGTCCATGATAGCTTTTTGTTTGACAAGCCTCCAAAGAGCACACCAACCCCAATAGCTCGGAGGGCTTTGAAGCAGAGAATGGACGGTTACCTCGAGAGTGTTTTCTCTTGGGGTAAGAATAACTTCGTCGAATTTAATGTTTCAAAGACCCAATCATGTTTGATAACGTCTAAAAGGGATCAAAATGATAATCTAGTCTCCTTCAACTGAAGCATTCTTCCGAACAGGACCTCCATTGATATGCTTGGTGTAACTCTAAGTGACCAGCTCAGGTATGGGGGCTCCATCGAAACCAGAGTTAAATTAGCCTCTCAGAAACTGGGCGTACTGTACAGGGCCCGCAGATACTTTAATAGTACACAACTGCTAACCCTGTACAAATCGCAAGTGCGCCCCACGGTTGAATTTGGCAGCCACCTCTGGTCTGGAACTCCAAAATACCTTAAAAAAACCCTTCACTCTGTGCAGAAACGGGCGGTCCGTTTGATAGATTCTCCCATCTTAACAGACGGATTGCAATCTTTAGAGCACAGGCGTCAGGTGGAAATGCTGTCCTTGTTCTACCGGTATTACAATGGAAAATGCCCGAGCGTCGTTGATCCCCTCGGCACCGGTGCATAGTTGGGAAACACGCCAAACACGCGCCCAACATTTGTACACGGTTGACATTAGTCACATGAGAACGGGTCGTTTTTACGACTCGTTCTTGAGTTCAACAGCTCGGATGTGGAACGATTTACCGGCCTCTGTGTTTCCTCCCTCCTACAACATGGGTCTCTTCAAGACCCATGTTCACTCCTTCCTTTCCTCAAAAAGACCCTCCACACAGCATCCTCAAAGAAGACATAGGCCCTGAGGGAAATTATTTTCCTCAGGGCCTCCTGTGTGGAGTTAATGTAAAAAAAAAAAATAGACAGGAACGCTCTCGTGAAGTGTCTTATAAAAATATTTAAAAATTCAACATTATTTACTATTTTCATTTAAATGTGTGCGGATGCATACACTACATGAAGGTGTATTTTAAAGATTTGACCTCAAGAAAGTTTAGGCATCAATATTTTAAAATCGATATATTACAAAAACATACACAAGTGGTGTTCCTCAAGGGTCTCACCTCGGTCCAATTTTTTTAATATTAATTATGCACATGTAAAAGACTTTACCAAAAAATAAAAATAAATATATCAACAAAATGCTTTATTTTTGAACATTCTGAAATGGCTAGTGATACGACTTTCCAAAAAAGAATTATTATTTCAATTATTCAAAACTTTATTAATTTAACCACAACCGCAATTGATATGCTATTAATGTATTTGTCTCTGCTTAGTTATTTTCAAAGTGCAAAATTTCCACTGACAATTCCTGTGTTCCGAGTACCGTAATGAAAGCAATTGTTGAGATTGAAGGTAAAAGTTTCAAATCCTATTACAACGTACGTAAATTCCTCCCCCCTCTCCTCCCACTTCGCTCACAAATTTTTCCATTTTTTTCCAAAGTTCTAGGGAAAAAATCCCAGTCGTCATATTAAAATTCATTTAAAAGAAAATCACCATTACAACAACAATGAAATCCGGATTTATTTATTTTATCATGCCTACAATAGCCGATTTAAAAAAAATATCATTCCACTTTTATTTTAGTAAGAAATTCTGTTCACGTAATTTTTCTAAGCCCATAAAAACACTGTGTACTTTGCATATTTTTTATGGAACTGAATATTTCGAAGAGATTTTTTTATCGACGAAAAGATTATACGGACCACGTGGACGAGAGTGCAATCTGATGGTCGCGAGTTCAAATCCAGACATGCGTAGGCAATATTTATTGTAAGTTTTCTTTCAAAATTTAATCATTTATAATAATGTAAGGCATATTTACGGCAGCTTCCAAGCTGGAAGATACTCTCATTTTTTCCCTTTTTTTACATTAGCTCTATACGGCCGTGAGGAAAATAGTATCAGGGGTGGGTAGGAATCTGGGGATCAGTGTGTCCAGGAGTTCCGAGAGAGTCGGCTGGATAAGTCAAAGGGAATCTTTCAACCATTCTCTCCCGACCAGCCTCATCCCATGAACCCGGGCAACCCTACTAAGTCACCAAACGAACCACTTGGGGTTAGTTATGGCAGAAGTGTTGGTTATCCAGTAAATGGTTCCCGGGGTGGCGGTACCCATACCCGCCTGCTAAATTGAAAATGTGCGTCCTGGTGTAAGACCACCATTCATAATTGAAATTTTTTATCGAAATGGCTTTAGTGACCAGGTCTGAATAGCCAGGAATACCCCACATTCCTCTTCCCAAACTCCTTCCCCTCCCTTCTACCTTCAGACACACAACGTACCCCAATTGGGGATGCCATTGTCTCACTCGCTCAAGGCGGTTGGGAGCATTTGGGATTCTTGTGCGGAATTCATATAAGTTATTTTATTTTTTAACTATTTACTTTTAACTGGAGGTTACTTGGCCCATCCATATCGTGTACAGTGCACGTCTTCCATCTATGGACGTGCGGGATCTATATTGTTGATACATATTTAATCTTTTGTTGAGACTCATAAATATGTCGTCGACACAAGTTCCAGAAAACTTCTCACAATTCCTCGCCCTCCGGATAAAATGACTGAATTTTTCTAAGGTGGAAGTTTGCGATTCTTTAGAAATGCCAAGAATACCGTTCGACATTTCCTTTTTAAGATGTTTACTTCTTTTTATTCCGGACACATTCGTAATATCCCAACGTGCGTGGTGCCGTCGCCAATACCTTATGAATCAGGTTCCATAAAATCCCATTTTTGAGAACCTATTTCTTCGTAGAAGTTGAGGAAAGTATTACATTTTAAAAGGTAACTGTGTCTGCGAAGTGCTTACCGACTAAGTATTTAATTTTTGCTTCAAAGATAATTTTAAGAACCTTTTCGCCGCATATTGTGTTGCAAACTAAGGCATTATGTAATTACCTCTAATGGTAAAAGTTTCTTAGGGACTAAACAAGATTTCAGTGGCGTACGGTGACCTCCAATCTCAATCATATTAACCATATATGTGTTTTTCATTGTAAGCAATATTAGCGACTATCAAACAAAAAAATAGAAACAGAAAATCAGAAAACGATTCAGCCACTTCTAAGAATTGAACCCAGAACCACAGGCTTGCTGGGGCTCTGTTTTAACCACTGAGATAATTCATCCCCATCCATCATGAAGACAGTGGTCAATAAAAATATGCGATAAAGTGATAAAATAATGTTTGTGGTTCTTTGTTGAAGTACAATACAGTTAAATATGACCGAAGGGGATAGGATAGAAATAACTCAATGGTTAAAACAGAGCCCCGGTCCATGGTTCAATTCTTAGATGCGACCAAATCTTTTCTGATTTTTCTATTTCAAATTTTCGTTTGATTTTGTCTTCAATGATTATATTATAATTTGAGGTTTTACTCATTAAGTTAATAAAAAAATGCCTTTTTTATATTATCTTGCAGGTACCTAATATGTTTTTTTAAAACCTACACACGGCATGGAAAAGCGACAGCTTTGCAACACTACTTTTTTGGTCGAAATGATTGTTATAAATAGTCTATAATTATAAAACATGGACTATTTATTTACAATCATTTCGAGTTTTATAATTATTAGGATTTCAGGACACTTCAATAAAAACATTGCTTTGAAACTCACATCACTTAAAATATAATATATTTCAGTTGCTTAAACCAAAGTAGGTGAACGGATTAGACTACACAGCAACCGTCCTTTGAGAAGATTGCACGAAGCGAACCAGCTATCAAGCAAAAACAATTATTATCAAATTGAAACAGAAATTGCTGAGCTTTTTCCCTCTCCTGGTAGTTTACACGTCTGTGCAACTCTAGTGTAGGTATTTGTTTTAAGATTACAAAATCACATATGAAAAACAATTGCAATAGTGTACAGAAAATCCTTCCAAATGGTCAAATGGATTTATGGCGTGGCAAAATTGTGAAAATAATAAAACTAGCAGTAAAGCGAATCCCTTTCCCGGTGCTAAAATTACGAGCCAAAAAATTGGTTTTTATTCCAAAATTTCGATGCAAAGCAATCCGTAACTTAATCATCAACGAAACAAAACCGTTTCATTTTAGTGTACAGTGATTGGGTAGAGTATGCGTAAAAAGCGAGTGGCTGAAAAACTAAACTGACGGAAAAAATGTATGTTCAAAAGGTAGGGTGAGGTTTTATTATTGGAATTTTGTTGAAGAGATAACAATTGGATCAGATTTTGGAATGAGCGGTTATGTCATAAATAATTGAAAAAATAATGGAACATAGCAATGATACGTAGATAAATCAATTTTGTGGAATGAAATCTTTTTACCTGTACGTCAATGTTTTACTTTTGGACTGCACGTCAATGTTGGTAATATAATTTACTTATTTATTTAACGCCCTTAATAAGTCGAAATTTTACATAACGCAGAAATATAATATATATCAAGAAGTATAATCAGTAGGTATCAATAAATACTTTTCATATTACGTTATAGTTTTTAATATGTTTTTAGAAATTGTCACACAGGAGTCCAACAAGTGTATAATATTGGTAATTTATCTTTTTACTCCCGTTAAATAGACAGAGATATTTGTATATTTTACACAAAATATTCATAAACATGAATGAAAAAGATAGTTTTTTAAAAATTATTTTGTGAGCCATCAACCATTTGCAGAGTTAAACAATTTCACAATATAAATCAGCTCTATACAATGATAAAAATTGCATTAATGCCAGATTTCGATTGTCTATGATGACGTACGTGATGGGAAATATTCCTGCGAAATCCAACCCAGGTTAAAATAAAATAACTTCAAAATTGTATCATGTATTTTTACGATGTACATTCTGATCGTCTCACTAATTATTTTTTTGATCCTGAGAAAATATTTTATAAATAATTTGAAATACACGAATGCTACCATTCCCTGATATTTCACGGTTCTGCATTAATAACATTATAATTTCCTAATGAATTACCACCGTAATAATAATTACATATTTAGAACTATATCAATTATATCTTTGAGATGGGTTCAGAGGCTCTAGCTCCTTTAGGCTAATCTGTCAGCTCTGCCAACTTTGATTTGACTGTTAGTAATAATAAACTGGCATAGTTGTTAACCAGGATCGGACAGTGGGTGGGGTGAAAAAATAAAAACTTTATACTGCGCCAATGCCAATGTTTGGGATATATATCAAAAGTTGTGGTCTTGCGTCACTAACATCTGCGTGAAATTACAAAACCTTGGATTTATTCATTTAGTCTGCGTAAAGCACTTAAAGTTTGTTTTTTTTTTAACTGTTTATTTGTTTGTTTTTGTATTGCATAACTTCAAGCCTAGCACTAAACAAAAATATTATATTCAGGTATCGAAATATATTCGTACATAAGATCTAATTTTTTTTTTAAATTGATTATTTTGTGGTAGGTATTGTACCTATTTAGAATTTTTAACTAAAAACATTTCGCAACGGAAAGTTGTGCTTCAGCCACTCGGCACGTGGTCGGTGTTAATTCTATTATTATTGTTAAATCCCTGTCTAGTATTGTGTGCCTTCGCAATTTTTTGTATTGTGGTAATATCGCATTATTAATTTTATTTTGAGAGCATTTTAAAAAAGTTGTAGTTTCATTTAAACGTCTGAACTTTGTACATTTGAGCATGTGGAAAAAACTGAATTTTCTAGAAACATAACACATTTACAGTAATTAATCGAAATGATTTTCCTCAACTTTTCATACCAATGCAAACTATTTATTGTACATAATTGACTTTTTTTTATAAGAAGTAATTGCTTTGTGGTTGGGCATTAAATTTTTAAATAATACTATTTTTTTATTGTTTTTATAACTTTAAAAAAAACGCATTTTGTATAATTCTTTTCAACCTTTTCTCTTACGTGTATGTTAATAAAGTCTGTGTTAAATACTAAGTGTGTGTGCGTTTTTTTTTTTATTTTAATAAATCAATCAATTTTAAAAAGCTTTCTGTTAACTTAATAAATTTTAAAAAAGAACTTTCTTTTAAATCTTTTCTCTCACTTGTTATCTGTGTAATATGGTAAGTATTTTATTCAATTTTATTTGGAAAACCAGCAGTTATACGACGGTTAAGTTTGAAATGTCTTTAAATAGTAATTAAAACCGGACCCAATCAGTACCGGATCATCCCTTAGGCAGAGTAGGCAACTGCCTAGGGGCCCCGCATCGGCTAGGGGCCCCGCGCCCCAAGAAAAAATAACTTGCGTCAATGGTTCGACTCACAATAAGTGAGCAACTCCGGCACCCATTTTGGAAAAAGTCAGCTTTCAAGATGTTTTAAATATTAAATTTTTTTATTACGAACATTTATAGGTTAATAACATTAAATGCATTAAAGAAAACAACAAATTATAATAATTAGATTATAACCCAATAACTGTTCGCATCACGCACAAATAATAAATAAAAAGTCAATAATTGAAACAAATATTTAAACATACTTGTATTTTACTTTACTTCGTATCAATGGGGATATGATTATAGGTGCCGTGGGTGGTTTATATCGGCAATTGTTTTTTTTTATTTTTTTATTTCTAATGTTTAAAATATAAATGTTGTACAAGCTTTAGTGTGCACACCTATCTGCTTGCTAAAATTCTTTGTTTCTCTTCATACCAAGGTTGTCTGGAAGAGACCACTTTAGTGATAAGACCGTTCATTGTACTATTGTATTCGTTTCACTTTTTTATTGAATGGGGGTGAAGGCATACCTTCGAAATGTAGTAAAAAAACAGATTAATTATGAATAAAATTACGTTGTGGTAGAAAAAAAAAAGTTTGGAAGTTAGAAAGTTAGAAAGGGTAAAGTGCAGTGGCGGATTAAGCCCGTCAGAGGCCCGGGCGGAAAAGCTGAATGACCCCCTCCCCCCTCCCTAGTTTAAGAAGTTGATGTAATTTTACTTTTTCTTCAGTTCATACGGGCCTCTGACTCTGGGGGGCCTCCAAACGCCTTCCTTTGATCAAATCACAAACAAGGCTTTAAGGTACCAGGCCACTGTAAAAATTTAAAATTAATTTTCTGAAGATGCATTTGTTAATAATGCTATCACCAAATGTTTTAAGGAAATTCGTAAAATTGACGGAGATACCTACAGCATTTTATATGAAACCATTTAAAACAGTTTGTATGTTGAATTAACGTTCAGCAAAACTTTGAACGCGTTTTTCTCGAAACTGCTTTTTTCAACACGGTTGACAACATATTAGAAAAACTTTACATCCGATTTGCATGCACTAAGTCTTAAACTGTTAGTAAATCCAGTCAGTATGGCACTACTTAGAGATTTTTTTTATAAAGGGCCCCCTTCTATTTTTTTTATGAACAATGAAAATTTCCCATAAAAAATCCAAATTAAAATTCGTGGTCCGCCATTTTTCCTTATTTTTAAACAAAATTCGCCTACTTTTGAATTTAGGTATGTATCAAAGCAAATTGTGAATGAAATAATATCGATATTGAGATATTATGTTAAAATGCTGGTATGGAGAATAATTAATCTTTCTCATCGGAATCACCCTGTTCAAGGGTGCGATCGTAAGATCATCGTTCGACGAAATTTAAATTCTCGGCCGCTGATTAATGGCATTAAAGCCTTGTTAATAAAGGATTTGATAAAGGGTTAAATGGGACATGGAAGCGTTTGATGGCCCTCGAGGACCAGAGGCCCAGAGCAGGCCGCCCCTCCACCCCCCCCCCCTGTTAGTCCACTATTGGTAAAGGGGCCCCGAGACGTGCATTGCCTAGGGGCCCCGACATGGTTAATCCGGCCCTGGACCCAATACCGCCGCTTGAGGAACACCTAGATACATGAGTTTTCAACTTATTTTCTTTCTGAGATTATGGTTTCAATTTTTTTTAAATTTGAATTATTTAAAAAGTGATAACAAAAATAATACATGGTGATAGAAGAAAAATAAAAGTCAGGTCATCATTCCAATTAAAAAAAAAAAAAATTGTTCTCAGTATGGATTGAGTAATTGACACAAAAATTAATCATTACATCACATTATAAAACAAGAAAGAAAAAATAAATTGAAAATGAATTTTTAATAAAATGTGTGTTGCGTTTGTTTGTCGGCAGGTTCCGCCGTGGCGATGATCGGCGCCAACTTGAGGTTCGGCGCCGGCGCTGCCAGCAACTCTTCGCTGAACGCCACGCGCCTGTTCCAGTGCCATCCCGGCGGCAGCGCCCAGGCGGGCCTTATCTTCCTGCTGGGCTCGCTCGGCATCACTGCCAACGTGGCGCTTATGGCCGTCATCCTCAGCAAGCGACAGCTCAGAAGGTAACACCACACTACTGCTGATAGTAATGTTCTTTGTTCTAACCTCCACAACTAGAATTTTCACCGACGCGTCACAGATAAGTTGCAAAGGAGCTCTCAGGCTGGACCATATTTGTCTCTTTACTACACACCTCCAAAAGTTCGAAAAAGGTCAAGCTCATATTTATTTATTTATTAACGGACTTACGTCCAATTTACAACAAAGTAACACGAAATTTGGAAATATACATTGTAAAGATAAAGGATGGTACATGAAAACAAAGACTAACAGAGAAAAAAATAAGAAAATAGAAGTTTCAAGTCAAGACTTTGCAAAAATTAGAGTGAATATAAAATATCTTCAAGCGAAATAAATCATTTAAGCTAATACCGAAAAAATCAAGGTCGTGAGTGGGTTGAACATTCTTCACATTCTGGATATTGGTGAATTAAAATCATAATTAGTCGAGTGCTGATTAATGAAGAGCAGGTCTTATTTCTGAATCTACGAGAATTTATGTCTATAGAATCTAATTTGAGAGGCGGGAATGGGTACCGCCGCCCCAGAAACCTTTATTGGATTACCAACACCTCTGCCATAGGTCACCCCAAGTGGTTCGCTACATTTGGTGGTTTAGCAGGGGTGCTCGGGTTCATGGGGTGAGGTTTGTCTAGGTCTTGGAGGCGGATGACCAGGACACACTGAACCCCAGATTCCTACCCACCCTTTAAACCCTCTTCCTTCCCATAACTATCCTCTCCTTCCTTTTCTTAAAAAAAAAACCTCCACACAGCTTCCTCAAAGATGACATAGGCCTTGAGGAAAATTATTTTCCTCAGGGCCTCCTGTGTGGGGCTTATGTAAAAAAAGGTATATTGAATGCGATGAGTCGTAGTAAAGGAGGTGAATCAATTATACAGTTAATAATTTTGAAGAAACAAATGAGATCAGTTTTTTTCAGACGGTTTTCTAAAGGAGAAAGGTTTAGATATTATATTCAAGATAGGAAATTGTTAGTTCTCGTTTGAAACTAAATTTTCTGGTTACAGAACAAGAATTCCTCTATTTTAGTCGACACCGGACTGGTTCCATCGTGTTACAGGCATTTTAAAGTTGTTCTGTACATACACATGAATGTTAGCATATTACGAGTATTATTATTTATAATCTTTATCTGTTTCGATGGGAAATCTTTTTTCAAAGTTTTAAAATAATCGTAAATTAATCTTCTGATTTACGGCCATCATGAGGTAGATCATTGACTTTATGGCAGTTGAAATTCATTTGTGGTATTCCTACAATTAGGTTTATTATCTTTTATCTTTATTAAAATATGTCAATTGAAGCATTTTTAGATTGACGTAAAGAATTAACGGTCTCAGACTTTGACATTGTGCAAATTTTCACGAAAATGATCGACTGAAACAATTTCGTATCGTTAATTTGAGCCACCCTAGTTTTTATGCCTTGGTTTAATGGCCTTTGAGCTCATCCTCTCATCTACCAAGCCAGTTAAAAGTGATTTGCGATGTTGTAATAAAACTCAGTTTCTTACTTCCATAAAACATAAAGTTACCCTTTGCCACTTTTAGTATCAAAATTTTACTAGTTTTAAGATATCTTGTGATACTTTGATACATTATTTTTTTATTTACAATGACTTAAAATTATTTAATTGAAATCAGGGGAAACGCGTGTGGAACATACATACATATAATACAAAACAAGGAAATGACTAAAACTATTTCACTACAGATCCAGAACATCCACAAAAAATTATATATGGAAACGAAATTATTAACATTAAGAAAACTATGTGAATACAATACATATCTCCTTATATACAAAATAAACAATAAACTCATACATACAAACACGGAATTCATTAAAACGTCCCAAGTCCACAAACACTTTACACGACAACCTATAACACCATCCACATTAAATATGGTAAGCAATCCATTGTTTACGAGGCGAGGGGGGCAACTTATACAATTGCCCCCCAAACACATAATTTTTTTTTTTAAAACTGGGTAAATAAAAAAAATATAAAAAATTATTCTTGATAAACAAAGTAAAGGAATAGAATAAGGCGGTATGATAAAGTTTAGTTATTTTTAGTTAAATTGGTAAAAATTTATTTTTCTTTTATCTGGAATAATTTTTTTTTCTAAAATCTAGGATAACAATAATAATAATAGGTTTAATAACAAAATAAAAACAATGTCACATAATAACAATAATAAACAAATACAACCATTAACATGACAAATCAATTGTTTATCATTTTTGAAGACATATGTGTAACAGAATATTGAGAAGAAATAAAGAAAAAAATACATTTACGGTTTGTACTGAGATGGCGATAGGTTATCAATTTTCCAGTTGAGCAAAGCAAAATTTAAAATCGATTTGGCAAAGCTATATTGAAGGTGATTCCAAGTATTTTTAATGAAAAGTAACGTATATGACATCCGAACACCTTTTATTGCTTTAAATTACAAATTATATTGTGAGGAGTATAAATAACTTCACAGATTGTTACGTTTGCAAACGTTTGCCATATAAAAAATATAGGTTCCTTTCTACGGTATAAAAGAAACTTTCAATATAAACAAAAACTGCAGTTATTCTATATTAGATTCGTCCGGACACTTCACACAACGCACGTGAGCCGTTCCCAATTAACAAATATACGTTGAAAGGAGGGCCCGAACAGTATTATCATAGACGTAATCGATTTCACACTTAGTTTTGCCTTTTTTACTGCTTATTTATTTATTTTTTAGTTGGGAATGGCTTACGTGCGTTGTGTGGAGTGTTTTGATTAAGCTTTAACGCGTGGCTTTAATTGTAAATATTACTATTGATGATTTAATCTGACTCCATTAGCACTAAGTTAAAATACACGGGATTTAAATAATAAAGATGTAAGTTATAAACTTGATCATTTATTGCACGGTAGTTTTACAAAGATCACAATAATTTATAAGCTTCCTGCCATGAGAGATTCAAAATTGCAAGTGGTCTCAATGCTGCGAGGTCCGCGCCGCCTAGCGGCGATAATCTAAGTACACTACCCTACCGGTGTGGCCAGCCGAAATAACACGGTTTCGAGTACCTGGCTACAAAGCTTTTACCTCCACAGTACCTATTCATTAATTAAAACATGTATTCATTAAAATAGCACCTCAAAAAATATGACAGATATTTTTAAAGTTTGTTTTAATTGAAGGGTCTTTATAGATTAAAGGTAGGTATATTTATACAGTCCAATTATACGGAGCTTTTACTGCTTCAAAAGCTTTAAATTTGTATGATCACTAATTTTAATTAAAATTTATAAGCTTTTCCGCCCTTTAACATAAAACGCCGAGTTCCTCGTTAGTAAAATTAAAACCAATTCCCTACTTACAAGAACCTATCTGATTTACGCTTCCGTATCTCAGACAAGGATCAACCGCGGATGTGGTAGCGCCAAAGCTTTCTTCACAAGATCCGGCGGTCTAGGGGTGGAAGGAAGGCCCTATACAACAAGTTATGTGAGGGAAAGCTCTATACAACTAGCCAGGGGCGGTCGGTGAGTTTCTGAGCTAGGCAAGTAACTTTTAAAATAGCAAAGGGAAGTGAAAGGTTCCGTGGCCATATGTCTATTTTGGGCAATAAAATGATAAAACTCTGTGATTGAGCGTAGCGAAATCCTATTTAACTCGACCGTTTTGCAATTCATTTGTCTGTAATTCTTTATATTTAAGTTCTGTTTCCGCTTCAATATGGTGTCCGTTTTAATGATTCAGTGAAGATTTTTTATAAAGTGAAATCATAGTGTTTATTTGGACTTTATTATTCGCATATTTTCAATATTATGGTACCTACTTAATTGTGCAATTTTTAAAAAAAAGAATTGTCATTGAGATAGTGAGGTTTTTTTGGACAAATTCTATAATTCCTAATCTGATTTTTTTAAAGTAACATAAAATGTAATGGTTAAAATAATTAAGTACTTAGTATAATTTTACAAATTTAATGATTTCAGAGGAAATTTTGATTTTGATTTTTTAAATAATAGAAAAATAAAAACATTCTTTTTTACGGGCTCAAGTTCTACTGTTCACAGAACTATTAGTATTATTGAAATAAAACTTCTTTACGCACGCTCGACTTGGGGGGGTAAGCTGGTGAATGTGTTTCGAAAAGTGTGATGCGAACGGTGATCTATAATAATAATAATTATTATTGGATGATTTTTATAGCGCCATTTTCGTGAGAAAATCACCTCAAGGGTCTATGCGAACGGTGATCGGGCAAGGCGTACATACTGCATAACTAAGTTAAGGCGTACATACTAACCCAAGGTCGTAGGTCACCCCAAGGTCGTAGGTCACCCCAAGGTCTTAGGTCACCCCAAGGTCGTAGGTCACCCCAAGGTGGTAGGTCACCCCAAGGTCGTAGGTCACCTAAAGGTTATATTTCACCCCAAGCTCGTATGTCACCCCACGGTCGCAGGTCACCCCACGGTCGTAGGTCACCCCAGGGTCATAAGTCACCCCAATGTCATATGTTACTCCAATGTCATATGTCACCTCAATTTCATGTTCTTTTATAAGTTAGTGAAGTTTTACTTCAGTCGTGTGGTCTAAAGCACACTCGTTTTTTATATTAAGTTTATGTTTTATCTGTAAAAGAAAATACACCTTATCTGGTGGCGGTTGGGAAGCAGTGCTTTTAGTGGTTATGTAGATGGACCGTCCCTGCAACTAGCTATGTAAAGGAATCTTTATACAGCCGTCTCCTGTACAGCCAGCTACGTGAGATAAATCTTCCACACAATTAGTAATGCGTGCGTTCTATACCAGTGGAGCAAGGAGCCAGACGTAAGAATCCCCTTTGTGCTAAACTTGACGAGGTAAAAGTTAAGAATTAGTTCTAAGATGAGTATCATTAATAATAATGCCGAACAAAGAGTATACTATCAGTACCTACGTTAAGTTCGCAAACAAAGCGGTTAAACAAGACAGCGTATATCTGGAGTATTCACGATATTAATATTATGTGTTCTCGTTATCTTGAAATCCTTGTTATCTTTCTTCGGGGGCGAAGCTCTCTGTAAGCAAGACACGTGATGACGTAAGATACATGACGCAAGACGCATGACAGGAGAAATTCATTTAGATTATTAGGACATAAATGATATTTATGGTATGTTAAAAAAAAAAGCTCTCGGTCTTTTGTTCGTTTTATGTCCGGAAACTCGTATTTACAATAACTTGTACTACATTTTTTCGATGTGAATTTTTTTACCTTTTTTAAATTATTTTCGGCAAATAAAGTATTAAAAAAACGTTTGAAGCCGGTTAGAGGTTTCGTAGCTTATGCTTCGACGCATTTTAAAATACATTAAACAGCTGATATTAACCCCCTGGCGACACATTAAAAAAAATTTACCTAGAAAACTTTGGAACGATTTACTTGACAAATTTCCATTAGCTATAGTTACATGCAGTTTCCCACTTGTACCACGAGTTTCCGGATACCATGTTATACCAAGATGCTTAAATATTGATTGGTATCACGAATTATAATTATTAAAATGAAATTAGAAAAATTTCAAAATTGTTCCAATTTATTAGTTTCCTTTTGCATATTATTTAATTGAAAAATGAGTTCTGATGTCACGAAATTTGCACGACTTTTACAGTCTAGAATATTTATATATGATCAACTGTTTTCAGCTCGCTTCGTCAATTCGATCATGAACTATCGAGATTTTAAGAATTTATTTTAATACCAAAAATAAATGTTATTTTGTTTCTCAGCATATTTCAAAAACAAGCAAAAACAATATTAAATTATGGCAAAGACGGGTAGTAAAATTAAAACGGCAAATAAATTGTTACAGTGAAATGAAATTTGCATAGCCTTTTATATAAAATTTTAAAACAAACGTTCAGCTCGATCTATTCAACTGTTGAAAATTTTTACAAGACGCTATATTTAGTAGATTTTATTGCTTAAGTGTTGAAACATGAGAAAAACCTTGAATAGGTAGTGTAGGTACCTACTAGCTGCTAGTAAAATTGTAAATTTAATGTCGCTCGTTAAACAATGTTTACATGCCAACAGGTTTTTAATATTTTGCAAACAATAGAATTCATAATGTAGTAGAGAGACCGGGGGTGGAATTCTCCCAGAAGTGTGCAATGTACATTTACGCTAAAAATTTAAACAATGCCGAGTCCGGGACGACGAAATGTTGACTGAGGGGAACGGGCGCGGCGCTACTGAAATTTTGAAATATAAACGGGTGAATTCGTGCCTTTGAAATGAGAACCAACTCATGAAATTCACCATTCTTGATAAGGTAGACTAAAGTAAGTGAGAAAGTTGGTAAGTATTCAAATTAATCATGATGTTTAAAGACATTTTATATATTGCTTTAATTTAACACATGTTTTCCAAATCAAATGGTATAATTTGAGCTTAGCTCTATTTTTTTTACTTATGACGGGTGGTTTCACGGAATTTTAACAACTCATCAAATAGTCACCTTGGTTGGATTTCAACTTCGCCTTACAATGGTAAGGTGAAGTTGAAATTATAAGTATTGGAACATCCCCTTACAATGGTAAGGAATTTGACATATTCTTAGGTGTCAAAGTCCTAAACGTGGTAAAACAATATTAGAACCCTATCAAAGCAAGGTAATTTCAAAGTTTTAAAATGTATTCAAGTTCTGTGAAAGTCCTGTATAAGTTCTATTTGTTATTACCTAATTACTGTAAAACTACCGGACCGTGATGAAATAATAACAGTACTTAATTAGATCTTTCACAGACCTCGAATTTTGACTTGAAATTTGAAAAATTCATCAAATTTTAAAGTTAATTTTCAAGTTCTGTAAACGTTATTTTCCAGTTCGGTTATTATGTTATTATTGATCAGTTGATTCATGAAACGGAAATAATAACGAATCAAGCAAAAAAAAACACAACTAGAAAATTAAATTCGACGAATTGATCAAATTTCAAAGCTAAATTGATGTTCTGTTATTATATTGACCAGTTATCTCACTTAACTGATATAATAACAGAACTTGAATCGAACTTTCACAGAACTTGAAAATTAGCCTTGAAATGAAATGAATTGTTCAAATTCTGTGAAATCAACCTTAGGTTAGTTAGCGCATCAATTGAATTTTTCAAGAAGAAAGTATGTTGTCCAGTCGTTGGCTGAGTTGGCATCGTGTTTGGGTTCCACCAAGGCTTCCCGTGTTCGATTCCTCGGCTGGCCAAGTCCTCCATCACGACGCAAACAACGTTTTCCGCTTAGTGTGGTTCTAGTAGAAGATTTTCAAATATTGTCGGGTTATTCGTAATCCGGGAATGTTTGTCCTTCTTTAAGAATAAAAATGTCAAAAATTTGCGGGTTATGAAAACCTGACAATAATTTGAAAATCTGCTACCACAGTAAGCGGAAAATGTTGCTTTTCATAATTCGTGTATAATTAAATTCGTGAATTTTTATTTTGTTACAATTCGTACCAAAAAGTAGTTTTACAATTGTTATTGAAGAGAGTAGGTTTATAAAGTGTTTGCAAAATATCTGGAAGGTTTTGATAGGTTCATAGAAAGTTTTACTCAAACTAGGTTTTCTTGAATCACTTCAAATTTCGCGGTACGAGCGTGAAACACTAAGTAAATGCTCACTCTTTGACCTCTAGCGTGAGAACGGTAGGGAAGGGAGACAAAAAAGGGATCAATCTTCTCTTGTCCCTTTCTCTTGTGGTAATTTGACGGACAAAAGTGTTTCTCCCAATTTGGAAAGAGCCGCAACGGTAAAAACACAAATAAATAACAACGTTTTTGTCTTCAATGGTCTCCGTAACGTGTAACCAGAATGATGAATGGCGGTAAACATCAACAGAAGCTTGTCAGCGTGTCATTAAGGAGAGTTATTTGTTGAAAACTCGCCTCTCCTGCCGCTGAGAGCTCTGTTGTAACATCGCCCACACTTACATTCGTCGTTTAGGAGAATGTGGGAAAGGATCAGTGGCGTTCCTTCTTTCAGGACAATTGGTCAAAAACCTCCCAAAACTATAAGATGACAGTAAAACATTGTGAAATATTAATATTGTATATTGTAGTGGCAATATATCAATATTAATATATTTGCTAATCAAAACAACCGATATACAAAAAAATAAAAAGTTTTAAATATATACAAAATTAACCCAATTATTACTAGTTTTTTGAAAAAAATTATGCCCTTTTGGAATACCGATTTGCTTGTGAATTTGAAAAAATAAGAAAATTGTAGTACCGGGCATTTCAATAAAAAGAGGGATTTTTTCAAGGAGATTCATAGAGTCCTCTTTGGTTTTGCTTAGCATTAAATCCTCTATCTAAAATGTTAATTAAAAGCAAGTTTGGAAAAAAAATAAAGGTAATACAAGAGAGAGCAGTATAATTTCGCATTTATTATTTATGGATGATTTAAAATTATTTTCGAATTCTGAACCAAATTTAAAGAAAATGATTAAAGTAGCTAAAATTTTTTCACATGTAATTAAAATGACTTTTGGTTTAGATAAATTAAGAACGATCCATATAGAGAAAAGTAAAATTGTAGATGGAGACGAGGATATATTTATAAACTTCAAAATAAAATATGAAAGGGGATGAGGTTTATAAATATTTGGGATATCCGTAATCGAATAGATTAGATCATACTAGTATTAAAAATGATATTAGGATTAAATTTCAAACTAGGATCAGAAATTTTTTTAAATGCAATCTATCTGCTAAAAATTTAGTAAAGGAAATAAATACTTGGGCAATACCTCTATTAACTTACTCATTTGGCATAATTAAATGGTCAAATACAGATTAAGTTAGCTTAGAACAATTAATTAGAACTATGTTAACAAAATTTAATTGCCATCATCCAAATTCAGTTATAGAACGAATTAATTTACGTAGAAATTTAGGAGGTAGAGGTATAGTCAAAATAACATCTTTAAAACATAATCAGGTAGAAATGCTAAGAAAAATTTTCCATAGGAAAGCTGATAGTTCAGAAATGCACAAAATAATTTGCAAGGCAGATAGAAATATTTCGCCATTAAATTTATACGACGAGAATTCCAAAATTCTTATAAATACTTCTTCTTCTTCTTCTTTGGGTGCCTTATCAGGTCCCCCCGACGTTGGCGATCACTCTTGAAAAGGTCTCTCTGTCTTGCGCTGTATAATATATATATATATATAATAGTTCCTCCACACTTCTAATGCCGGTCCAATCTCGTATATTTCGCAGCCAAGACATTTGTCTCCTACCAGGCCCTCGGCGACCCTCTATCTTGCCTTTCAGTATTAAATGGAGCAAGTGATACTTCTCCCCTCGAAGTATATGACCCAGATATGAAATTTTCTTGATTTTATTTAATGTAAGCTGTTCTCTATCTGCTCTAGCCCGCCTGAGAATTTCTGTGTTTGTGATCATGTCGGTCCATGGAACCTTGAGCATTCTCCGGTGAAGCCACATTTCGAAAGCCTCTAAACTGTTCATGGTTTATAAATACTAACCAGGAATTATTAGATTCCTGGTCAAATAAAATTATTCACGCAAAACACTTCAACTATCTCAAACAAACATATGTTGACAAACTTTCGTCAAACAAATGGTTGAGTATTGAAGAGTTGAGCGCAGAAATAGAAGGATTTGTGCTTGCCATTCAAGATAGAGTCATTAATACTAAAATTTATAGGAAGCGTATCATCAAAGATACAAATCAAATTGATGATTTATGTAGAAAATGTTTGGCTTTTCCGGAAACTATAGAACATATTATATCGGGATGTTCATTATTAGCGCCGTCCGAGTATACATTTGGGCACAATCAACTTTTAAAAATAATTCACCAAAGTTTGATAATTAAAAATAACTTGATTGACTCCTGTAATGTACCATATTATGAATATGATCCAAATTCATTTTTAGAAAATGAATTTTATAAAATTTATTACGATAAACAAAACTAACAGACAGAACAATTAGTCATAATAGACCCAATATAGTTTGACATAACAAAATTTAAAAAAATAACTTATATCATTGAGTCGATATTCCGAATTCCTGTAATATTCAGAAAAATGTTTCTGAAAAAATAAGAAAATATACAGATTTATGAATTGAGATTAAAAGAATTTGGCATTCTCAGAATATAAAAATATTACCATTTGTTATTTCGGCTACTGGCATTATACCTAGCTCTCTCATTCAAAATTTAGGCGTATTAGATTTGTCAAAGAATATATATATAAAAATGCAAAAAACAGTTATTTTAAATACACGTAGGATTACGAAAGATTTTTTAAATGTTTATATTGAGGGATCAGTAGGATTTATCGGACCAGTTAGGAGTTCATCAGTGCCGAACCCTCTGATATGAAAATATCTGGAGTCGGTGAATTATTTTCCCATTATGTTTCTCGTAGATTGACGTATTGTTCTTGAATTGTTTTGTATTTATTATACTTATATAGTGCACTTACATTGCGTGGATTTACTAGATAATCATTTGTGGAAAAGTGTGTGGAAGGGTTTAGTCTTTCATTTGAGAAAGATTTTAGCCGGACATAAAATCTGGAGCACCATCAAAATATTCTAATGTATTTGAAATGCATCGTGAGATAGCTGGCAGCGGCAAGCGCAGTGACATCTTAAATGGAAGCTTCCTTTCCCACGCACTATGATTGGCTTGGTCAATTTTACAAATGTCCCAATATCATATCT
Organism: Limnephilus lunatus; assembly: GCA_917563855.2. Lineage (NCBI taxonomy): Eukaryota > Metazoa > Arthropoda > Insecta > Trichoptera > Limnephilidae > Limnephilus > Limnephilus lunatus. The sequence continues at coordinate 60,831,173 of OU830597.1, read as the reverse complement.
TCTGTGTCTTTACGCGCCATTCAATAAAAGAGATTTTTTACATGAGCTCCACACAGAAGGCCCTAAGGAAAATAATTTCCCTCAGGTCCTATGTCATCTTGGGGGATGCTGTATGGAGGGTTTTTTTGGGAAAGGAAGGAGAGTTCTGGGAAGGAAAGGGTTTAAGGGGTGGGTAGGAATCTGGGGTTCAGTGTGTCCTGGTCATCCGCCTCCAATACCTAGACAAACCTCACCCCATGAACCCGGGCACCCTTGCTAAATCACCAAACGTAGCGAACCACTTAGGGTGACCTATGGCTATCCAATAAAAGTCCCCAGGGCGGCGGTACCCAATCCCGCCTCCCAAATTGTTAGATTGCACTATAATGACTAGAATAAATGTTTTCGGATTCGGAAGACAGTTTGGGTCTTAGCCGTGAGCGAGAGAAAGCATGATGAATATTATGCGTCTGAAAGAGATGGATTGATAAACGTAGGTTGATTATGCATATTGTAGGCTTGTCGCATGAAATAATTAACTATATTAAATGTAATTTGACTCTCAAACTCGTGAGGTAATTACAAATGAATATTATCGTATTGAATTTGATATTGTATCATAATATCATTTTATTAAAATGACCTTCTACTTCTGGACCCCTAGAGCCGCCTCTGGAGAGGATACAAGTTACAACGGAGCTGTATGAATATAACCATTCCCTTTGCTAAGACAATCTAATTCTATTCCCAAAGTGACTTTACTCGAGTACTACCTTCTGTAGTATTTCGGACATATTTCCATAATATTACTTGTGATGTTTGTTTCTAACGAGGCAACATGAGTCAGACCGCAGTAACATTGCCGGAATAATCACAATATTATTCTGAATCTATTCTGGGTAACATTGGAGTTATGTTGATTTCGTTTGTGCAACCTGAATGTTTCCAATGGAAATGTCTTCGTTTGTTATTGCTGCGACAAACATGGGATAAATATATGATACGTGAACATTCGATTAACTTTATATAATTTTGCTCAAGAAGATGAAATAGAAAGAGAGAGATGAGGAAAGAACGAGAACAAAGTGAATATATTAGTTTGATGAGCCGACAGTTGATCCCCCAAAAACTGATACCCCTAAATGATATTTACTTTAAAATTATAATTTTTTGTGCATTATTTACCAATTTCAAACCTAAAAGATATTCAGTTCGAATTCAAAAATACCCTTAATAATAAGTTGGTATGAATATCAAACAAATTTATACACATCGTCGATTTTTTTAACCTAAACGCAAGGAGCGGTGTTATAAGTTTGACTTTCTGTGTGTCTGGCTGTATCTGTCTGTGGCATCGTAGCTCCTAAACGTATTGACCGCGTATGATGCGTTAATTTTTGTTTTTTTGAAAGCTGAAGTGATCGATATGGTTCGCTACAATACATGAAAATCTGTTCAGGCGTTTCAAGGCCTTCAGCTGTTTTTCGTGTCGAGGGTTGCATAAATTTTGAATTTTTTTCTTATATATTTTTTTACTTACGCGCTGGAATATACAGTAAATAGAGAAGCAGATTTTTTCTTGATGTATTTGAAAGAAAAAATGTTTTATTATTTTGTTATTCGGCGGTATAACCTCTCTGCACATCTCTACGGGGTCACTTAGTTATATTTTGTGTAATTCGGTAAAATGTATTTTCCCTAAAGCGACTGCACATAGCACATAAGGGAGCATACATTAATTAAGTGAACTTAGAAAGGGGGGGGGGGGGGAGGGTTCCAGCAAAATCTCACGCTTCTTGAAAAGAATATATTATGAAGTGGCCCAAATTTATCTCACCCAGAGGTGGGTTTAGATTGGAAGAAATATTGCACACGTAATCAATGTATGCCCCATAAGTACGTCGGGGAATCAATTGTGGGAGGATTATCTGTCGTGGAACCATTAGTTTTGTATGGATTAAAACAATTTTTTAATAATGACCCGACTGGTTTCATCTTATGACTGACATCTTGCTCCTGTACTTGCTGTGTATTCCAAAAGGCAGGACGTTCTGGCCCAGCACAGCATGGCAAGAGTACACCATAGTGCTGCTAAATGATATCTTTAGTACTTTTGACATTTTCAGCATCGGTCTTGAAGGATTCAATAGCAAGAGTAATTTTAAGCAAGACCTCTAAAATATATAAATTTTTAATTTTTTAATTTAGTAAGTTATGTCATGTGTTTTGTAATACGATTTCATCAATCTGTAATACATATTGTTAAAAAAAAATCATCAGACTGGAACAATTTGAAATAAATATATTGTATATATAGGAATTAGCAATATTGATTCTATAAAATATTATAATAACTGTAGAGAGATTAAGGGAATGCTCTTATGAGCTTAGCCATTTTGAAGAGTCGATATTTTTAACGAGTAATATAGAATCATCATCAAAATGACTAAAAATGTTTTTGTTAGAAGTTGTAATGTTTCTCGTGGTAGATTGGAAGAGTGATAATAACTATTAAATAGCACAATTTACCCCGAAACCCTTGAGCGTTTAACTCTCATAGTTTATCCTATAAAATAATACTCTGCATTTACAAAGATAATATTCAAACTACACGTAGCGTAGGTACTCTTCGAACGTATTACTTCCACGTTTTATTTAAATAGGTAGTGTACATAATGTAATACAAAGCTTATAATTAATATTAATCTTAATTTTAAACAAACCATCCAATACTTACTATATGTTATGTACATTATGTACTAGAACTGTTGTTAATATATAAATTAGGATATAACTAAAATGAATGATTTTTAAAAATACGTATTCTAGTAGCAAAAAAAGGTTGTAAATAACCACATAGATAAGTCCAACATAAGAGGGAATAAAAAGAAACAACCGGAAATATGTCATTTTTAATTGAAATTCTAGTAGATCGATTTTTTCTACAAAAAAATATAAATAGATTTCGAAAGATTGTTCATTTATTTAGTAAAATTATGTTTTAAATTTAGAAAAAAATATGTTTATTTTCATTTTAATAAGATTATTCCGTTGGTCTTTGGCAGATTTGTTAAATTTCCAAACAAAGTATTGTATTTAAACAACACAAATTTGCATCATGCAGTAAAATAAATCAATAAATTATCTATCAAAGCTACTGTTCAGAATTTTAATCTTAGTTCAAATAAAATCAGTAAAAAAAACCGAGCACATGTTTAGCGGCGAAAATACTTGGGTTTGTATATTTATTTACGGCCTTGCAAACTAATATATTTCAGATTTTTTTAAACACTTATTGTGCTTAGATATTTTTGAAAAAGTATAAATATTTATTATAAAAAAAAATTATTACAAAAAGTACACAATTTTATTATTATTCTCGTGTTTGAGCATATCTTTTTTGCTAGGTCAGATACGCCTTCCACGTCATCCGTATATCTGGCAATAATAAACTATCGTGAAAACAAGCTTATGGGTCGAATGGTTAAAGGAAATTTTGAATGAAATAAAATCGGAACCACCCTGTACAATTGTAAGGGTTTTGCAATTTTAATTCTCAGCCGCCTGGTAATGAGCCTAGAAAAAAATCAAAGTAATTCATACAAATTTGAAGTACTTAATACGTTAAAAATGAAGATACCAATGACAAAATTAATACAGTTACCAATTAATGAAAGGAGAGAAAACAGCAAAGACGCAATGGATCCCAAACATTGTACGGAAATTTGATTTTTAAAATCCGTTGAACTATTACAACTGCCCGCCTTCGGTTGAAAATGATTTTTTTTATTATTTAGTCCTCAATAGAGAGGATAGACATGAAACATTAACTGGTTTTTAGCTTTTCTCAGTGTCATCTAAATGTTTACTTAAACGGCACCATTTCCATCAGAAGTACTTTAGTTATTGGATTATAAAATCTATTGTTCGCCATTGAGAGCTCCAACAAAGATATCAAAAACAACGAAGATATCAGCAATACATTTTACCTACACATACATATAACTTAGCTTTGAATTCATTCCCTAGAGATCCAGTTCAACCCCTTGTCTACTGAACCAAGAACAGAATAAGCACCTCGGGAACGGATTGATGAATGTTTAATGCTGTATTGTTTGCTTGTATGTTTGCAGATGGTCTCAGGGTTTGTTGTTCCACCAAGCGATGGTGGACTGCGCACGCGCCGCGCTATTGCTGCCCCTCGGGATATCCATATTCAAGTGCCAGCCGGTTAATAAGTGCTCCCTGCTCGAGACCGCCTTCCTACTGCTGGTGAGCACGAGACTTCATCAAATACACTCTGCACCTCATCATCAGGCACACTCTGTACTTCATCATCACTAACTTCATCACGCGCTCTTCGCATTGCATGAATCACACGTTGATCTTCATCAATCACGCGTCGCTCGATCATTTGGCACTTCATCAATCATACTTCATCACCAAACCAGTTAAACTGATCATCATCCAACTAGATATAATAGGCCACTTGCATTGATTTCATAACGACTTGGAAAAAATCGTGTGGATAGATTTTTTTACTAAGATTGCGAAAATGTTAGTAATAATTTTTAGAAATGTATAGTTTTTTTTTATTTTTAAATTAATAAATCCATTAATTGAGCTCGTGACGTCACTACATGAAAATGTCCCGTCTCCGATTATGTTCCCTTAATTTTGTAAAATTCCACATTGATAATTTTTTTTATATAGCAACACTTTGATTTCCGGCGAATTTTTGAATTTGCGTTTAACGTTCACTAGATTTATTGTTTGTTCTATGCGAACGTATCCTTTGGTTTGATTTTTCGATAAAGATGGCGGTGTTTTTACAGATGTTACGAAGAGAACCTCGTACAATTTATTGCTATTTGTGTGGAAAACGTTATTTTTTTTAAATGATTTTCGGCTATGTAATTATCGTTTTTTCGCACCTATAAAATTATGTCCCGTCTTTCCGGTTTATAAAAAATTATATTTTTCGGATTGAAATTTTACAAAAATCTCCAGGGTTTCGTAAATACGATTTAAAAAAAAAATATATATATATATATATATATATATATATATATATATAAATATAATGTCTTAGAATATTTGCCTAAACCAGATTTTTTTTTAAAATTTGATGCAAGTGGCATATTGGATAAATAATCTATTAGAGACGGGAGTTATGTAATTATGTGTGTCATACCACCTAGAACTCCTTTATAACCTTCCTTCTCTTTCTCACAAATGTGGCATGTAACATTAGCGGTATGCTATTCACCATAATTACATTCCATATTGTGTTAAATTACAGAGAATTAAATAGAGAATAATCATTTTCCTCCCGAGCACACTTCATTTAACAAACTTATAATAAATAACACACGAAACCGGCAGCTGCCTAGTACGGTGACTCAATATATATATTGAATGTGACAGTCTGTACCTATATATAATTGATTTTATTTTTGAAATTAACAAATAATTTGAAAAATTATAAAATTCCAACTTGAACACATCAATACTATTTTAGTGAGGTGCTCACGAAGCACACATTCAAAAATACACACTTTCAGTGATTTCTTCCACAGATTTACCTTACACCCACCATATTGTGTATCCTACCCATGCGGCCATATTATACACTACAATATGGGTAGGATAAAGTAGTCCATCAAAGATAATTTTGAAACAATGAGACCTAAAGTATTCTTCAAACAAATACTCAAGAGTATGACAATATAACTAAATTGCTGAAAATCTTCGTTACTGAGATGGTTTTCGGGGTTTTAAACTGTATTTAACAATAATAAAAAAGTCGTATTTTAGAATTGAATACGATGAAATATTTATATTAGCTGTAATTAAAATTTTATTTATTTTATTACATTAGTTACATTTATACAGTAAAATTACATAATAATAATAATATTTCAAATCAATAATGATAATCAATAATTATCAGCCTCAAACACTCATCTACATTGAAAAAATCTTCCGAGAAAAGATACTGGCCGCCAACGGGAATTGAACCCGTGTCCCTCTGATTGCCGGTCAGCTGCTCTGACCACTGAGCTATGGTGGCTTATCTAATACCCGCCAAATAATTCAATATATACTAGTGTTTCATTCGACAATTCTTATTATTACATTTTTCCAACTGAAAACAACCAACTTTATTTTTGTGAGAGAGGTATTTTTAAATAATAATTATTGGATGATTTTTATAGCGCCATTTTCGTGAGAAAATCACCTCAAGGGCGCTTTATAAATTCGTTTATACATTTAATCTATACCTAGGTATATACTACAAGTGGCTTATATTATAACTAAGATTGATAACTAATGACTTACAACTAAGACTTCTATGACTAGTGATTTAGAACTATATTTATTTTTATAACCGAGTTTTGTACATGTAATTGGAAGCCATAATACAATACGAAACGAACAGAGCAGTATTGTTACTGCTCTATTCGTAGGTATTATGACCTGCAACTCTCTTAAAATTAGTTATTTACGACTAACATACTTATTTACATTTATAATCACATATTGTTATGATTACTGTCATAATACGAATAGAGCAGTATTGTTACTGCTCTATTTGCATTATGATTTGCAACTGTCTTAAAATTAGTTATTTACGACTAACATACTTATTTACGTTTATAAACACATGTTGTTATGTTACTGCCCGTGCTGTCAGTGTAAGTCATGAAAATATTACAAAAAAAAAAAAAAAAATCGCATAATAAGTTGTAATATAATGTCAAAAGTTGCGTAACAACGGAAAAGCTGGTAATGAAGATACATCAATCTAGGTAATTCCCATGGACTAAGTAATGAAATACTACTGAAAAAATGAAGTTATTTTTCGGGATATGATAATGTGAAAAGGTGAGTTTTGAGCTTTGCTCTGAACTCAGATGTACTGTCGATCTTTCGCAAATGTGAAGGGAGTTTGTTCCAAGCTGTTGGGCCTGCTACTGCGAAAGCCCGGTCTCCGAAATTGGTATTGGGATTGCGCATAGGCACTGAGAGTCTACCTACGGCTATTGAAGATGCTGATCGAAGGGTTGCTTGCCTAGTATTGACATCATTTGGAATGCACAGTTCCGACAGGTAGGGTGGCGCCATGTCGTGTAGTGCTTTAAACACCATCCAGCAGAGTTGTACTAAATCTCCCGCTGGGTGGCGTCGAGACTAATTATGTCTGCATTTATTGCTGAAATACTTTAACTTGTCAAATATTAATTATTATTTTAATAAATATTAATTAATTAATAAATATTATAATTAATAAATATTAATTTTTATTAATTATTATTTTATTCAATTAAAAAATAATAATAATAATAATGTACAAGTGTTATTATGTCTTGTACGTTATTAGTTCCTAGCTAGGCAGATTGCCTGTTCTAAGGAACCAAATGCTGGTGAAAAATACCAAAAATGTATTCTGTATAAAGTAAAAAAAAAACAAAATATTGTTTTTTATTATGTTTTTGTAGATTAAATATACATATACTAAGTTTAAATATACTATACTAAGTTTTTACTGATTACTACAAGAGAGACTACTGAGACCTACAATTATTGCCTAGCCATTTTTAAAGTTTTACTGAAATATGAATTGAATAGGTACCTATCAAATAAAGTAAAAATGAAAAATTGAAAACAGAATATTTCATTTTGCGATGTTTCAAAACGGTAAAATATATTATGTAAAGACCACTGGAAATCAACGATATGGGAATCGAGACATTCTATTTATTTTTTTAGCTTTGAAATTAATATTTAAGTCGCCTCTTCCACGAACAAGGATTTCTTGCCTAACCCATCTATTTTCGTGAATCCGAAAAATCTAAGATGTTTTTATTTTTGTCACATATTTCATTTAGTCATTGAATTATAATCACAACATTATTTTCATTGTTCTTCTTCTTCGTGTTCCTATCAAGTACCCCGCGACGCGACGTTGGCGATCACTCTGGAAAATTTCATTGTATTAAAATTCACACACTTTAAAAAATATTCTAGGCTGGTAGATCATTTTAACTGATAGGGTACTTAAATAACGAATCGTCGAAACTTTGACTTTGAATATTACAAATTCGTAACGTGATCCAAAACTGCTACGATATTCAGCAGGTATGCAATTTGTATAGAAACTCGTCAAATGCAGTAGTTATTAAGAAATTACTTGGAATATATGCAATTAGACATAATTATGCATGAATACACTAGTGACAAGACAATCATCCAAACTCATCTCACTGGTCGCAGAGAGGTGAGTTTGAATGATTATTAAACCCATTGTGTTCAGTTAAGACCAACCCTTAAAATGGACCGTAAAACGTGTCGACAGACGTGCTTCCACCTCCAACAGGGGTGTCAGAAATTTATTTCGGCTAGCGTCCTTCCTACAGCTGGCGAGGACATGCCATCCCTCATCCCTCTCATCTCTCTCTCATTCCTCCCTCAACCATCCCATTCCTCTCCCATGCCGCTCTCATTGAGACGTAGACGTAATCCCATTATGCGAAATGTGGGAACGGGTAATCATCACGCGTAGGTACTTCACATTACGTTCCATCATGGATGTACCTAATCATGAATCTACGTTAACGGTAACGTGTACGTAGGCAGTGGTAGCAGGTGGGGTACTCACAAAAGTGCTCTTGAGAGCTTCTATCTCGCAAACGTTAAAAATCAGATGGTAATATCTCAACTGAAAAAAGATGAAATTATCATTTTTTAGCAATGTGGGGTCGTGAGCCCAAAAAAAACATATCTCTCTTGGGCGGAGTGATTGAATTTCATACTCCTTGCTTTTTCCAAATTTATAAATTATTCACGATGTACCTACAACTAATTAACTAACTAACACTAGTTCAAAAAATTGATTCGCTTGATTGTGACATGTCCTTGTGAGACATATTCAACTTCTTCGTTCATTCTCCAAGTGAAAACTGAACCCATTTCTCATTCTTTATTACGTCTTCATCGTCCTTGCATTATTTTCAAAAGTCAAAGCCTCAGGGATATCTCATTTCATCTCCTCCTCTCAATTCTACTTTCGTCATTCCTTTGACAGTGTCATGCCTTGCAGTCATATTACAGGGCAGTGATCATCAATCTTTTTAGCCGGAGCGGAGGGCCAATTGATTCATCTTACATTTGTTCGCGACCGCAGGGAATAGTGTACATTATGCAACTTGTTATTGTTAAAGTTGCAGACGGTGGTGTCGCAAACCTGTTTGTATTTTCTTAAATGGTATTGTTTTTAATAAAACGATTACAAAACGCAACAAACAATTTTAAATTTTAGAATGATTTTTATCATTCTTATATATTAAAGAACATTAAAAAAATTTGCACTGTCAATTTTTGTATTTCAGACAGTTAAACAAAATTTAGTCAAGAAGTCAGTTTTTGTATTTTATGAAACGGAAACTTTTGCATCAATCGTAGATTTCAATAAGAAAAGCGCCACGATGCGAAGCTGATTTCTTTTTTAATATTTTTGTTCGAACTACATAATTTGTCTTTATTCTTTCGGCTGATTCAAAACTATGAAGAAAATTTGAAGTTTTCCTCTAAAGCCTTTTGCAAAACAACATAAGCCATTGATTATTCTTTACCGCAATTTTTTGATATCGAAAAGGTTGGATGACCACATGAAATGGGCTCGCAGGCCGCGTGTTCATCGCGAGTTTATTACGAGTTTCTCTATTATTTTTTTAACTTGTTTTTATTTTTTTTAATTGTTTTTAGTCGTTTAAAATAACCTCCAAGTTTCAGTAAAACGGGACTTGTTCTCAGATTGTCAAACGCCAATCTTATTTCTCAAAACCACCTTTTCAACATATTATTATAATTCTCCCTTATTAAACAGTGGTGATGTATAATCTAATGATCTCACGTTTAATGGTGCGACAAGAACAAGACAACGTCAAGACGTGATATAATCACTAGGAAATGAGTCAATGAATAAATGAAAAACGGACGAGAAATTTGCGAAGTTTTTAACGGAATTGCGCATCATAAATTCCCTGAAATTGCGAAATCACCTGAAAATTTCACTTTTCAAATTATTATTGGTCCCTCGAACAGTTTAAGTGAAAGGAGGCAGCGATTTTCGTGGTCGCGGGTTTAACAATTTGTTATCATTTAACGGTTCAAAATTTTTGAGTTAATGCCTCTCCAAAATACGAATTTTCCCGACTTTAACTTTTGCAGATTGGAGAAGCATGTTTATTGGGTTTTTTTTAATCAAATCATTTCAATTTAACCAGCTTGACTGTAAACCGGGTTAAGGGGACCTCCTTATTTATTTTATCATAAATGTACATTTAAAGTTAACATAACCAATAGTATATATTATATATGCATTATGTTTAGTTAAGTAATAATAACTTACTTAATTTTTTTAACATTCAATTGAAGAATATCTATGTCAGATGTCAGGGGACAAGTTATTTAATATGAAAATCATTTTTCCGAGCGGGTTTATTTTGAATCTCGGAACAACAAATATCCTGCCATTATGTTCACCATATTATTTATAACAATTTATTTTCCAATTGAGTTTTTAATTGTGTCATATCGTGCGCCTTAATTCTTTACATATTTAATTGATACGAATTTCTTTTCTTCAATAATCGCAAATTTACCAAGTGGCTTCGTTTTAATTGAATGAAAATTTAACACTTACAGCATCACTAAAAAAACTCCAATTCTATTATTCAAATTTGGCAATACTGAATCACGCATGCGCTGATTGTGATTATTTTTTACCGTGCGCCGAACAGCGCTTTGCAATGTGTTGATTTAAAGATATTTATGTCTGCAAATTTCTACATAAATCATGTTTTGTTCGTAAAATGATAAATTTACCATTATATTTCTATAATTCAATATATTTACAATTTATTTGGGCTGTTTTCCCTCAGTTTTAGTAGAGTTATTGTACAATAATTGAATGTTGTAATTTTAACTTTCGTTTTATCTCAGAAAATGGTTTTATGGGTTACAGTTTTTTAGGTTATATATTCAAAATACATTTTATGGTGTTAATTTTTTAACAATTTCTTGAAAGTGATATTTTTTTTATTATGTTGGTAAATTGTTGGTAATTTTTGGGAAATAAAAGCAAACTTCACATTTTTTCATGTTTTATTGTATTATAACGAAGGAAAAAGTTTATATATTTCTTGAAAATTCCTTAAATTAAAGTACTGTGTTGTTTTTATTTTTTAATTTTTTATTTCTTTACATTTGGATTAAAAATGTTTGTGGTAAGTCTTTTTTCATCTTTTTTCGTATTTGAAGCTTTAACTATTGCAATTTTTAAACACTAAGGATATTTCAAATACAAAAATATAAAAGGTAATTTTATCTACTTTCTAAAATGGTATTCTAGTGGAAAAATTCCAAAATTCAAAAACTATTTTTTTTTTCACCTACTCATACACAACAGATAAACTACCCCATTTGGATGGATAAGAAATGTATACTCGTACATCTTTCCATGAACCTTTTTTATCAGTTTCTAATTAGTAAGGTTTTTACATACGCGGTTGTTTATCAATTGAATAAAATGTTCACGTCGTTTTTCAGTAAGGCTGAAAGTGTATCTCCATTGAATTGTATTTGTTTAATTAAACCTTCCTTCGTTCACCTCGCTGTAATAAAAACCATAATATTATTATTATTACTGGTCTATAGAGGAAAGTCGTACATTGGGATATATTTTCCCGGTATGAGATGGCACATTATTTCGTTTCTCAGTACTGCCATTTTCCTGTAAACAGCCAAATTAAAATCCACTCTCTTTCCTCGCAAACTTTTATACTCAGTAGTTAACGACCTTTCACGGTCAAAGACGGATACGTCTTGCGTTCTTGATTTTATTTTCTCTGAAACTTTTGACCGGTTGCTAGATTTTTCAGAAAAGAGCTATAATAAACCAGTGTTGTTAACCCTCCAGACCTCTGTGCATATTCTGTAAGAAGGTCAAAATATTTCCACTTTGAAACAAAGTCCAAATAAACGGAATATTACTGAACGTATCCGAAACTAAATGCTGTTTTTGAAAGGTGGTGAAATACGCTTTCAAATTTTAACATTAGAAATAATCACGTTATTTTTTAAATATATATATTTTTTAAAGAAATATAAAAAGTTATAAAAATGGATCAACTTACGTTTTTTTCTAAATAACATATATAAAAATAAAAACACACACATATTGCATTAGAGAAATTTATTAAGTGCAAACATTATTATCACACCATTTTCGTTGTTTTTTTAAACATAATTACTTAATTTAAAAAAAAAAAACAAAGTTTAATATTTTTTTTTACAATTTTTTTCTCTCGGAAACATTAATTTTAAAAAGGTGTAGATATATTTTAATTCCTTTTTTATTATTTATTTTTAAATTGACTATAAATCGTGGTGTTTTTCTTTCTAAAACCGTTTAGATCATATTTCTCACTATGATAGTAAGGGAGACACAAAAATTTCTATGAGGCCTATATAAGTTGTTCCCAAAAGCGAACAAATTATCTTGAGAGAATATAACTTTTCTGCTCACTCTTAGGCGGCCCCTAGACGCTACAATAACATTGTACAATATATTTTATTCTTCAATAAGATTGAAAGGCGGTTAGAATCCAAACGATCTTTTATATTGTACAATAAACAATAAAAAATATTTATCAATTATATTGCGCAATGTTTTAGAGTATTATTTAGTATTTTCGAGTAAATATTGCGCAATACTGACCCTATACAGTGCAATAGAAAAATATGTGGCAATAAATTAAACTCCCTCAAACTTTTGTTCAATCATTGCGCAATCTTCAATATTAACCCCAAACGGTCAATAATATTGCAAATAATATCAATATTTCGTAATATTGCTCAATATAATTGATCGTCTAGGGGCCGCCTTATTATAAGAGATATTTGTTTTGATTATGCGCTATACTCGTCCCAGGGAGAGATCGATCGACCAAGGGAGTCATCAACGATCGTCATAAAACTCGTTCATAAAAAAATTCAATCTCACACGTCTTGTATGAAAACGAAAAGGGCAGTGTGCTAGAATGCTTTGAATATGTTATAATGCTTTTTGCAGAAGGCAAAAAGCATTCTAGCATACTAGAATATGGAATGTATTTAATCATTTTCCTGTGAACATTTTGCGAATATATGTTTCTTTCAAATTGTAGAATTATTATGGTATTGCCAGTTATAAAAACAAACAAAAAAATTAAAAGCTTTATTTTAAGAAACGCACACTATGGTAATAAAATTTGCACAGCATATGGTTGATATTTAATATTAATTACATATTCTTTAATACCTAATTTTGCCGTAAAAATAAGATGATATTTACAATGATATAATAATTGTAAAGGTGTTTAGGTAATGTGACCGCCCAATTTTGAATATTGAAATTTTTAGAACCCTTGAAAAAGTATGCCTTACCTCTTGTTTTCGTTTTATGAAAATATTATTTATCAAATTTTATGTTTATTATTTGTAAAATACAACTAATTAAAATTTATTTTGATACAATTTTATGTTTATATATTATGTAATCATAATTACTTCTTCAGATATGCATTTTCGACTGAACACGATACACTTACACCAAATAAATAAAAATTCTAGCTTTTTTATTTCGATTCCACAAATTAATTAATGTACATACACAAATTAAATATTATACATCTGAATCATCGATGTAAGTACTTATTGATACTACTTTATTTTATTTTTTTAAATAATTTTATTTTTATCACTATTTTTTTTCTATCCTATGTACTAAATTTCCTTATTCAAACTGTTGTGTTAATATGTATAACTATATGAGACGTGCGGGATTGCACTATCCTCCCCAGATACTGGAATAAAACATTTATAAACAAATTATATTGTAAATGTCCCATCAATTAAATAAGAATGGACATTTTCACCGATCAATATTACAAGATGCATGTTGGGATTACGTTCCTTTCGAATGCTTCAAAATGATGTGAATACTATTACTGCCTGGTTTTACTGTAGGCATTACAACAAACGTTATTTAAGAAAAGACCTTTATAATCAAAGGAAAAGACATTGAAACGAATAAATAGAAAATCGACCATCACAACATGGGCGTGTGTCTAGCATGTGGGTCGAAAAATCCTCAAATTATGTAAAACAAACCAACTAATAAATTTTTTTTAAAAAGAATGCATGGTTTATGAGTTTTTTTGTGGGACACATAAAAAGATAAATAGACACGTAACTCTCAAAAGGAATGTTAATTTGCAAATTTTATTGAGGTTTTGGGAAGTATTGTCACGATCGACCACTATTTTCAGTTTAACTTCACAGATGGCGAAATAAATGGAATATTTACATCATGGAATGGTCTATAACCCTAAAGGGTACATCGGGAGGGTATGTTAAAAATACCAAAAATTCTGAAGAGTTGGACAAGGTTGACTTGGCAAGATATTCTAGTTCATATTATATAAGTCCCAATCTTGAAATTCCGTAAAATTGGGTGACTTTGTCAAGTTTCCACTTTGAAACAAAATATCTTTTGAAAAAAATCATTTGTGTCGGAAAATTTGTACACGTGTGCACATGTTTTTTTTACATTATCTCCACACAGGAGGCCGTGAGGAAAAACATTCCCTTTGGGTCTATTTCATCTTTAAGGATGCTGTGAGGTGGGTATTTTTTATGGAAATGAATAGGGGAAGTTCTGGAAAGGAAAAGGGTATGAGGGGTGGATACGAATCTGGGGTCAAGGAGTCCCGGAGTGACTGACGAATGAATCCATCCCTCCTACTGTGGTGCAAGGCGATGGGTCGAAAGAGACCGGCTGGAGAGGTCAAAAACTCCCTCTCAACCTTCCGATCTCCCAAATTGAAAATATTCAAACTAGGTATCGAAATATATTGTGGATTTGTTTGGGGTGTCGAAAAAATACGTAAATCAGTCGCCTTTTGGAGTGAGATGATGAAAAATACCATTTTCAGAAGCTTTTTACAACAATACGCTAATCACAAAAAATGTATAAACAAAATGCGAGTTGGATTATTCCATGGTAGTTTTATAGGTATGTCGATAAACACTTATATACTTCATAATATAAATGACATGAAACTATTATAATCGTTTAGAAAATATAAAATTTATATTAAAAAAATTGGTACAGAAACCAAACAGTTGGTCATTTAAAAACTTCGAAGCGTTGCGTCGTAGTACCCACGTTAAAAATAATTTTTAAAAATCAGGTAATTTTTTATCCGCAATCATCAAAGTCGCCCCGTGATTAAAAAGTCACTCCACATTATTTTGTCTTAAAATGGGCACCAGATCTTAGGCCTTGGGGACGGGGGACATAAAATGAATAGCATTTCAACTAGCAATAAAAAATAAATTAAACCACCCTCAGAGCGGCGACTGGAAGGAAGTGGTTTAGAACTTTTAGAACCTTCGACTTTCGAGAATTTTCGCAGTCAAATCAAAATCTTTATTTGCGGCAAAGTTGATAGGTTTTATGGTTGGTAGCATCCAATTAGGATTTATTTTTAGTCATGTTACGTTATGGTATAGATTTGTTAATGCCTATAGTTATCAGTGTGCCCCTAGTATGATGTCGTATAACGGCTACCTACAATTACGGTAATAATGAAGTGCTGGTACCTAGCCTGATGTATGGCAGTGGGGCATGGAACAGGCAGAGGAACGATGAAAGCAGACTGAATGCCGTAGAAATGAGATCCCTGAGGCGTATAAAGTAGGTAAAACCATGAATGATGTGTGAGAAACGTGGAGATCCGCAAAGAATGCAAGGCTGATGTAAACGTAAAGAATAAGATTAAGAAAGGGACCCTCAGATGGTTTAGGCACGTAGATCGAATGAACGAGGAAATGAATGTGAGAAGAATATATGACGCAAATGTGAATGGCAGAATTGGCAGAAGAAGTCGGGAATGCCCGAGGAAGACATGGCACGATCAAATGAATCAAATACTAGAGTCAGAATAATAGAAGAGCATATACGAGACGATGTATGAATGTGAACGAGGCAAGGAGGGTGTGCCAAAATGGAGTTGTTTGGCGGTGGGTCCTCTTTATCTACCCCTGCGGTGAAACGGCGTGATAGTTAGTTAAAATCTTTCTTACTTATAAATAATTAGGTAATGCGAAAAGTCTAACTGTAACACTTACTGAAAAAAAAACTTTTCGAAAGGAATAATGAAATAATATTAATTAAGGCTCGACTACGAATCAAGAGGTCCCAGGTTAGAATGTCCTTAATGTAGTTAACATCGGGAGTTGTCGAAAATTAATGTGTCTTTTTATTATTTCTATTTTTGTAACCTCCAAAATTCTCTGTGGAATTCCATTTTCACGTGATTTTTTTTTAAAATTAAAACACATTAATACATTTCTTCCACCAGTCAGAAGGTGCCTGTCATAAGATGAAACCAGTTCAGTTATTGATAAAAAAGTTGAAAAAAGTTATAAAGGTGTTTTATTCCAAGTCATTTCACAAATGTATCTATTGTCATCAAGGCTATAGTACAAGTTATTCCGGAGAAATAAATTAATAATAAATAGTCATTCAAGATTTAGATCCCAATTATTAATTAAACAAACAATTTTTAGGCCATTTTAGGCCGTAATCAATTGTAAACCCGTTGGATGACTTAGCAGGGGTGCCCGAACTCATGGGGTGGGTTTGTCCTGCTGGTTTATGGTTTGGCGGCTGCATCTGCCCACCAACTGATTGATGGTCGGCCAGAACGGGAGATGAGACTACATTTTATTTGACCTCTCCAGAACTTCCTCTCATTCCATTCCTTAAAAATTACCCTCCAAACAGCATCCCCAAAGATGATACCCTGAGGGATATTATTTTCCCCAGAGCCTCCTGTGTGGAGTTAATTTAAAAAAAGATTGTTGCGTACCATTTTTTCAGACGCAAAGAAATACGTAAAGCCATTTTTAATTCTTAAGTATCTTTAATTTACTTAAAAATCCTCATTAAAAAAAACTCATAATAGGCAACCCCGGCTAATGACAATCAGCACACCATTATGAACTTAGTTTTTAATTAAAACTTTGATTGCCCCAGTTAAAGTTCTCACCACCCCAGGTCTTAAAGTCTTAAAAATATGAAAGTGGCCTTGCCGTCATTCGGTAGGAACTACAACGTAATAAAAAATTACCAAAAAGCTACCAGTGCCCAGTACCTAATCATCTGTTGTATACTTACCACCACGGGCTTATTACATTATTTTGACTTAAATGTATATTATTTCAGTACGATAAATTTGTACCATCATATTACACTGGTATGTATTGAATTGTATTTGTTCAGTTGTTATGGAAAATTTATCAATAAAGTTATGGATCAGCAAAGGGGTTTTCCGAAATGTTATGCTTTAAGAAAATGATAAAAATATTGGTAGTTCTTGATCGAAGCATGACTCAGTTCGTTCAACCCGTAAAAAATATGTTTTTTTTTATGGTAATACGTCTATTTTAAATGTCTTTTGAAACTTAAAAAAATATATATAATAATTTTGGTTTGACTGAATACTGAACCTTTCTCCCCAGGAACTGGAGTTAACAGCGCTAACAACTGAACCAAATTCCAATTATACGGGATTGACATTTATTTCCTATGTTAACTAATCTCAGAGAAAAGTGTGTATATCCGCTGGTGTATACGTGGTTGCCACCAAAATATGATAGAATGCATTGTCATCGATAACGAGCCTATCTGCCAAGTTTCAGCTCGATCGGATGTCCCTCGTCTAACCGAGACCAATTTCGCTATTGCCACCTTCTGTCAAACCGTCAAATTCGTCAATCTCAGATTTCAAATGTTAGAATTAACAATTAATTAGTTGAAGATGAGGTATATAGTTATTACCAATATTTTTAATATGAGATTGACAAATTTGACGGTTTGACAGAAGGTGACAATAGCGAAATTGGTTTACGCGCACGTCCCAGTTAGACGAGAGGTCTGGGTTCGAGTCCCAGTTGCGACCATTGTCTATTCTGTTTTTCTGTGTCTTGTATTCTTTTTATATTTTCGTTTAGATTATTATTGTTATCTTCTTTTACAATGATATATTACATTTATGGGAATAAAGCTATAAAAAGCTATAAAAATAGAGTTTTTTGTAAAAAATCAGTTTTTTTTTCTTTTTACATTAACTCCACACAGGAGGCCCAGAGGAAAATAATTTCCCTCAGGGCCTATGTCATCTTTGAGGATGCTGTGTGGAGGGTCTTTTTGAGGAAAGGAAGGAATTAACATGGGTTTTGAAGAGACTCATGTTGTAGGAGGGAGGAAACACAGAGGCCGGTAAATCGTTCCACAGCCGAGCTGTTGAACTCAAGAACGAATCGTAAAAACGACCCGTTCTCATGACTAATATCAACTGTGTACAAATGTTGGGCGCGTGTTTGGCGTGCTTCCCGACTATGCAAATCATACATCAAATAGATGTATTTAAAAATGAAATGTATTGTAGATCAGTGGTCAGAGCAATGCCCCGCCAAGACAGAGGTCCTGGGTTCAATTCACAGAAGCGACCGAATCTTTTTCTGTTTCTTCTATTTCACTTTTTTTGGTTTGAGTTTGTTTTAATATTGTCTTCAAGGATTAAAGAATATATATTTTGGAATCACTTCATGTAAATAAGAGTAAAGTAAACTTATATTCATATTATATCCTTGTAATATTCAATGTTACAAGCAGAAATCTGACTCCTAAAATGAAACCTTAAACTCAAACAACAACAAAATCCTAACATGATGTAAAATAAGTAGATAAAAAAATATTATAATAAAGTTATTAAAAAACTGCGAATTAGAATTTGTTGCATTAATGTTTCTTCATAGCTACATTAATTCCAGTTAATGAGACACTAAAAGGTTCCTTTTTTGCTGTCTCATTTTAAGTGGCTGTCATTAGCAACGTAAATACTCCGGGCTTATTTTTACTCCCACCAGAATGTGGCTTAAAAGTATGTCCATTTTACAATTCCCTTCCTGACAAAAAATATTTTTTTATAAAACAGAAATCTATTGGCTTGTCTGAAATAGCAAAACCACTTTGAGCGTCACGATATATATTTTTTAACAATAGTAGAGTTATAAGAAGGCCCTGAGGAAAATAATTTCAGTCACCTATGTCATCTTTGGAGATGCTGTTTGAAAGGGTCTTTTAGAGGAGAGGAAGGAGTGGACATGAGTCTAGAAGAGACCCATGTTGGGGGAGGGAGGAAACACAGAGACCGGCAAATCATTCCAACGCCGAGTCAACAGTCAAAGAAGCTACCCATTCTCATGTGTAAATTTTAACCGGGTAGATACATGTTGGGGGCGCGGTTGGCGTTAGGCGTTTCCCGACTATGCACCGGTGCCTAAGGGATCAATGACGCTGTTCCTCGAAGCATCTTCCATTGTAATACCGGTAGAACAAGGATAGCGTGCATACCTGTTATAAAAATTGCATTTCGCTTGTTTAGTTAGGGGAATGTATCTGCACAGATTATAACTTTATTTTTACGAATTTTGAATCTGCCAAATTCAGCAGTGGTGTGTACCTACCTACTTACCATTCGTACATGATGAGCGGTAGTATCTGCGGACCCTGTACCTACAGTAAGTCCAGCTTATGAGAGGCCATCTTGACTCTGGCTTCGATGGAGCCACTACACGAATATTCAAATCGATTCGTTATTTCCATAAAAAAACTATACCATTTTGATAAATAATCTTTTAATTTTTTATAAGAAAAAGTATATTTTTATAACTTTTGAAGGTTGTTCCCGTCAATGTAATAAATCATTTAAGAAGAAGATAACAATCACAATATAAAAGAAAATTTGAAAGAGAACAAGAAATAGAAAAAGATGATGTTCGCAACTGAGACTTGAACCCAGAACCGCTCGCCTAACCGGGACGTGCGCGTTTATCAATTCCGCCATTGCCACCTTTTGTCAAGCCCTCTTATTTAAAATTTTAGAATTATCAATATTATCTTTAACAATTTATTGTTCCACTATTTTTTTCCATATTATAAACTAAAAAGAGAGGTTTCGGGTTCGAGTCACATTTATCTTTTTCTGTTTTTTGTGTCTTGTTCTCTTTCATATTTTCGTTTAGATTATTATTGTTATCTTCTTCTTCAATAATAAAATAATCTTTTTACTGAAAAAATGAGAAGCAAATCTTAAGACATTTTTTCGAAGAGAAAAAAGTATTTCAACTTCGAACTCGGGCTAAGCCAAGTAGTAACACTAAATTCAGATATAGAAAAGTATTAATAACGCAGATCACGATTATTTTATTCAATTAATCCAAAGTACCACTGAATTCGGTAGATTCATACTACAGAAAAGGCTTTTATTTAGTACTTAATATCATGTTCATGTTAATCAGGACTCGTATTCATGTAATAATTTTATTACATACATATACGTGCGCAAAATATATAGTAAAATAATAATTACATTTCACACAAAACGTCCTTACCTATCTAGAAGCTGTGTTATGGTTTAGAAAATAATTAAATTTGGCATCCTATTCACTATTTATTACGATACCAATAGAAGACTTTCATAAACATTAATATCTTTTGTAATTAAATGAGCATCGCACACTTTTTTTAGTAACAAAAAACATGGCTAAGTAGAAAGAATATTTTTTTATATTGAGATTTGACTGATGCAGTAAAAGTAGTTAAAAATAAATATATTTTTTTTTTATCTGAATAAAATCATGGCACGCAGTTTCTAATGTTTTGTTTTTGAATAATGTCCTTTTTAACCACGGTGATACTGAAAGGATCTTTCATTGTACTGTGCCAGTATAAAGCATTTTAATTTATTAGCTACAAGCATACACCATAAACCACAGAAATGTCACATTAATTTACAGGCAGATTCATTTATAATATTCAAGTGACATTGTATTTTTGGTTTTCACACTGTCAGCAAAAAAGGAATAAATTTAATAAAAACAAATTAAAAACAATATAGTTTTTTTTTCTTTATACATGGTGATGGTTACATAATTTGTGGATTTTTCGACCACCATGATAGGCACATTCCCGTGTTATAATGGGTTCTATTCCTTTCAAGGTCCTAAGTTCTAAGTCCTCCATCATTTCACAAT
Organism: Limnephilus lunatus; assembly: GCA_917563855.2. Taxonomy (NCBI): domain Eukaryota; kingdom Metazoa; phylum Arthropoda; class Insecta; order Trichoptera; family Limnephilidae; genus Limnephilus; species Limnephilus lunatus. The sequence continues at coordinate 60,809,981 of OU830597.1, read as the reverse complement.
TAACTCCGCTAATAATTATGGTAGTAGGAGTGTTTCATTTCAAATACTGTCAGTTTATTCGTTACCCAAAAATGTTTAATTTATTTTTTAAAACAATAGGCAAATATCATTTTAGTAAGTCAAGTCTAAGTAACTACCATTTATTAGATAATCAACACCCCTGCCATACATAGGTCACCCCAAGTGGTTCGCTATGTTTGGTGACTTAACAGGGGTGCCTGGGTTCATGGAGTGAGGTTTGTCGAGGTCTCTCCTACTGCGTGGCTGGCCGGATCGGGAGAGATTGGTTGAGGGAGACCTAACCCAGACCTCTCCTGCCGGACTCTCTACCCATCGCTTTGCACCGCATTGGTAGGGATGGATTCATACGTCCGTCACTCCTGGACACCATGATTCCCCAGATTCCTACCCACCCCTCATATATTTTTCTTTTCCACTTTTTCCTCTCCTTCCTTTCCCTAAAAATATGAAAATTGTTTTCCTCGGGCCTCCTGTGTGGAGCTAATGAAAAAAAAGCTAATATCATTTAAGTAAGTCAAGTAAGCGTAAGTAATGATTCCTAAGATATGCTTTTAAGAACTTTCGAATGCTTTCATTCTGAACAGCGGGTATATTATTAAACGAACTTATGTCGATTGTCGGTGCATGGGTGATGTAATGATCCTGCGTTGTGTGTAAAATTCTTCTGAACATTTAATTTTCAAAATGGAACTGGTAATACATATATAAGTCATATATGTATATCAGACAAGGGATTAAGTAGGTACTAAAATTATTTTTTTCCATTTCTTTTGTTCAAATGTATTACAAATAAAATATGCCATAATTTTTCAAGTTAACTTTAATTTGAAATGTTAATTTCTTACTTTGAAAGGCAACGATCCTGAGGCACACATTTTTTTTATAAATACTTTATGATTCACAAATCCTACAATTATAATTTCAGGCGATTTTTCACTGGTCAGGAGCTCTAGCACGGTGAAATCATCTATGACTTTACAATACCGGATCGATAGACGTAACTTCCGATGATTTTATATCGACGTCCCGAGCACATTTAGCGTTGACAGCCAAAGCGACATTGACAGCGATTAAATAAGAAATCGATATACGCTGGCAACACTGAAGGGACACTACTAACTGTCAAACGCCAAGCAATTACGTGAACATATTAATAAATTAGCCATTTTGAATTGAAATATTAACCTAAATGTGCATTGGTAGTCCGCATTTAGTTTTTAACACTAAACGGGAGTGTTTTAGTTAATTAGTTAATCAGGTCTTTAGTCATATTTCTACCACTTTGGTTTCTCAAAAATCGAACGGAATAAATTAGTCGCGTCTTAGTTGAATTATTGAAGCCTATTATGGATCGCGTATACGACTTCTTTCATTTCTAAGAGCTTCGTTAGAACTCGGTTCATTAATAAGCCAGTAATTTTGCAAACGAACGACAAGATTCAAATAAATGCGTAAATCGACATTCAACCAAAACTTGTCTGATACTAAGATTTAGCTCCTTTTAGATTTAGCTAATTTTAGCTCAACTGATACTTAGAGGAGCTAAAATTTAGCAATATCTCTTTCAATTGTTGACCGTGATCGCAAATATTGATAATTGACCATAGAAAACGGATTTGGTCAATATCGTATTGATATAGGGTTTTATTGATCGTCCATGCTAGACCTTCTGGGCTGGTTGACTATCAAAATATATGTAGTTCAAATTGTTGACATACCCTGACCTCCGTGACAGAGCGGTACGCTTTTTGGCTCTGGGCCCAGAGGCCGTGGTTTGAAAACCCGGCAAGTGTTCATAAAAACTAATTTAATTCATACGGGTTTATACACATTGCATTTAACCTCGTTCCACGGTCGAAGATACTTTCATTAACGCCCTGATTAAAGAAGACCATTAAGAATCAAAACTGGGCTTGACATGGCTTTAGTTGTCTTTACTAACCATACATGGATAGCCAAGCACATCTCCCGTTTTCTACTTAACTCTCCTTACTCCCCCCTCCACCATTCAATATTAAAAAAAACCACAACCAGGAAGGCAATAACTTCACCGACAAGAATATTTTTCAATTCGGGTGCTAAAAATATGTTTTTACAAAAACTTTGAAAGTCTCTCGTTTGCCAATTTCTTATTTCTTATCGGATCTCTTACGAGTATGAGGTTTCTCTAATTCCAGAGAGATTTTATTCCATTTATTTTAACTTGTTTCACGTGATGAAAATCAGCACCGTTCAGAGGCGTCCAAACCGAAAAAAAGATGACGTTTGGATATAATATTAAGAAAACTGTTACAAATTAGTAAATGATTTATTTTCACCTCATGTCAATGTTGCGTGCTTTTTTGTGTGTTAATGAAAAAAACCTTTTCTTGAATTACAGTTGATAACGAACATTTACGAAACTGTTAAATGATTACATTCTAGTACCCCGGCTTTTCCAGACTTTTAACATTATTTTTGTGTAACATAATATATATATGTAAGTATAAATGTATTTCTATATACATATTTGCTATATTATCTACCTTAAATAATTTAGCTAGTTATTAGCACCACATTCGTTTTCTAATACTATTATTTAGTGTATTAGTCAATTATATTGACTTTACTTTTTTTTTCTCTTTTACTTTGCTTTATGTATGGGGGGCATGCAATAATTACTTAAGCTCAAAAGGGGGGGGGGTCCAACAAAATCTCACGTTACTTGAAAATAATATATGAAATGGCCCAAATTTATCTCACCAAGGCGGGGGGCTAGATTGGAAGAAAAACTGCTCACGTAATTAATGTATGCCCCCTATGTATATAAATATTTATTTATTTATTTACACCGGGCTTTAGCATATACATAACAATATTTACAAAATTCTAGTCATAAATAGTGCAGGAACGGACTGTTTAAAACACTTGCACAAAAATAAATATAAAGTAAAAATATTATTGAATTGATCCACACAGTATGTAGGAACAAAAGAAGTAAAGAAAAGTAGGTGTATAAATATATATATTTTTTAATGTGTATAACATAACGCACAGTACTCCCAACTGCTCCCGTCTGGGGCCAGTGAAACTATGACATCCTCAATTGGGGTTTTTTGTGAGGTTGAAGATAGTGGGGAGGAAAGGAGATGTGGGAGCGGAAGATGGGGAAGTACTTGGCTGTTCAGATCTGGTCAACAAACACGGCTAAAGCCATTTCAAGCAACATTTCAATTCTGAATGGTGGTCTTACACAAGGGCTATACTAAGAGTATCCTCCACTCTGGAACGTGCCGCAAATATACCATATGTTACTTTTAATTAATTATATTATTTGTGACACAAATTCATCAAATAAAATTTATTGGCGCACGCCGGGATTGGATCCCACGAATTTCGGATTACGAGTCGAGAGCCTTACCCCTTGACCACGGAAGCCGTAAAATTGTATAATAATTTGTAAGTACGAGTATGTTAAGATATAAATTTTATATCCCTTTTACACACGTGTGGTGACACTCCCGTAAAGTTTGTCTGAAAAATCTGAAACACTGTATATTTTGTTATTCTTTAAACTTACTAGTACATTGTGAATATTGATAAATAAACAAATTTAAGAAAAAAAATTTACGTGAAACAAATAAAAATAATCTTAAATTCTGAAGCTAGCCTGCTCTTATTTTTTGACTGAAAAGTGTGTACTTTAGCTTCATAGCTTATTCTGGAAATGACACTGACAGCTGAAAATAATTATATTATATTGAAAATTGCAGATCGAAATATAAATTTTCAAATTTCATTACGCCAGAGTTATGTGAACGCAGTTCTGAAAACTTAAGATTTATTTTAGAATGCGTTTCTTTTTCTTTGAGCATATTAATTTTTATGTTACCCCGCATACATTTTCACCGCATATGTAGACTGGCACGTAGAAGGCGCAAGAAAAACAAGACCCAAAGTATTATTAGGAAAATAACAGTTTGTTTAGTCTGCGCCTGGGGAACTACTCGTATGTATGTAGGCACATCCCTATGCCGGTAAAGGGGGGATCGACAGGCAAAAGGCGTGACGCACTTAACGTCGCCAACCAAACAGTCAGATCGTCGGTGTTCTGCGAAAAAGACATAAGTCAACATTTTGCTGTTTTCATTTAATGATTAGAAAATATTATTCAATGAACACTATATATTCTATAAAAGAGCACTAGTTTATAACTCCGTAAACTCCTGAGTTAATTTCTGTAATAAGTCAAAAACCCAAATCTGTACGGAGAAAAATCGTTAAGTCAGACTTTTTAAAAATACATTCTTACGTATTTGGTAAAAATTACGAAATTGATTTTAGTCTGACTTAATATAACTTCAATAAACAGACCTTAGATATATTATAATATATAGCTTACCACGGGCAGTAATCATGGCAATATTTTTTTATGAATGTATTTTCAACAAATATAATATGAATGTTAGTCGTAAGTGTTTAGTTTTAAGTTATAATTGTAAGTCACAGGATAACGTTTAAGTTGTATTCGGCCATACAACATATAAAAGGCTCTATGTCACTAGTTTCAAGACTTTATTGTAAGTGACGGGTTTTTTTTATTGATGTTTTACAGCAAAGATACAAATGAATAATATGTTACGTAACTTTCGTAAGTAACTGATCTAGTCACCCAGTTAATAAACAAACATTCTCGGGTTTAACTGGGGGGGTAGTTTTTTTTACTAATAGTTAAATGTAATGAAGGTACAGTATAATTTTGCTGCATAAAAATAGTAGGTAGAGTTTCCTAATATATCCTTTGTTTTCTCCAGAGACATTCATTATATTACGTAAGTACTGGTACCAGTATTCTCCAGTACCACAAGATACTTATCGAGAGACTTAGGTTCTTTATATCACATTATTTTTGACGTATCTTAGTTTATGATTATACTTCGGAAGACAAACATCATTCCTGGCTGAAAGCTAGGGATTGTCTGCGGACATAAATATACCAAACCACCACGGACGTACAAAATATATGGACATGCCCTTACGTGTTAAAAAACGTGTTATTTCCCCCTCCCATTGGAACCATTTTTCGGAACCGGCTGGGCGTGTCCGGACCAATGTCGTGCTCTCGTCGTACATTTTACGCGCGGACGCTGTATGTCTATGAAACACATATTTAGACAATGAAGAAGACTTGGCGAATCACAAGTCTCTTTCCTCTCTTCGCCCCGCCATAGTTGGTTTTTACCCCTCATCTGTAAGTTCTCGTCTAGTTATTTGTATGTCTATGCAAACCACCTTCGATTATTTTCGGAACAACTCGGAAACGAGACCAAGTGGCCCGAAACCAAATGACCCGAAGAGCCCAGACTAGACAACTAAAGTAATTTGTGAACTAATTATAGACTAATATGATACATTACATTTACAAAAAACTACAGTTTCTAAAATATTAGAAATATTGGAGATTAAATGAAAAAATTAAAATACTTAGAAAATAGCATTAGAATATCTCTGAAAATGTCTTTTGATTTTAGATAAAATGTAACATCAGGTTTTTTTTTTAATTAGCAACGGATTTTTTCACTTTTTATTAAATAGATAAAACGTTTAATAGATTTGGGCTAAGGTATTCGTAACGGTGTTGCATCTAGGTGCATGTGTATTCTCCGATTAGTTGTAAGTCTTAATTTTAGTTGTAAGTCACTAGTAAATAAATCTTAACCACTCAGCAACATAAGCAGATATACACGTTAATATGCCGACATCAGTTAAGTACAATAAGCGTGTTTGCACGTCAACGCGTATGTTTATACAGAAATCGTCATAACTCCGTTATTGTTCTAGTGACATCCCTAAAACAAAAAGGAGAAGCTCCATAATAAATCAAGCTACCCATCGCTATTCAAGATGTCCATAGAAATAGATAAAAAAAAATCTTTTCTGTCAGATACATGACAGACCGCCAAATTGCCTATCCACTGTTCGACATCGTTATTTTTTTGTTAAATATTCTTGTATGAAATGATAAAAAAGCGAGGTGATCAAATTGTTTATTATACATTTATAAGATAGAATAAATATTGTCTTTTATATAATCCGTGATTTTAGTACCGTTTTCACATAAAAACATCACGTGAGTCATTTTTTTATGTTTGCATTGTAAATTTTAATATTTACAAATGTTAATATTTATTTGTAACATAACAATTTGAAAGCTTATTTCATATCCTTTCAAAAACAGTTTTTAGTATTCGGCTAAGTTTGGAAATGTTTCATTTATAGAGCTTTAATTGTGAAGCGGAAATAACATAAAGTTTTCGTAAATCTGACATGTCGTTTAAGACGTAAAAAGTGCATATTCGCGATGTATCGGAGTGGTTAACTCTAAGAAGTCTTTAGTTATAGGTAAGTCTAAGTGATACGATATACATTATATTATATATTTATGTACTCTTAATTAAGTTGAATAGCGCCTTTGTGATAATTTTCTCACGTAAATGGCACTATATAAATAATCCACTCATTATTATTATTAATACATTTCTGAATAATTTACTTAATATCTCTGCTCAGGCTTATTTTGACTAATTATCTGCAGAAAACATATCTGGAGTATGTAGATTTATGAAAGGGTGTGTTTTGTCTACTATAGAGTGTTCATTGAATAATATTATTGTAGTGTTTGTAAATATGTATGTAGTTTCAATGTCTCTCTACAGATGTCGATATAATATGTAGTTAGTAGTATTACATGATAAAGACAATTGTTGTACCTTATAGGATAAACCACATATATGTAGATATAGACTTAGCTATGGACTTGCGTAGTTTACCTTATAGGGCAGTGTTTCTTAACCTGTGGTCCGCGGACCCCTATGGGTCCGCGACTACACGTACGGGGGTCCGCAGTCACATCTCTGAACCATTTAACAATAATAAATAAATGCCATCAAAAGTCTCGTAATCGCTACACGTCTTCGTTTCGGGATTATTTTACAGTACCCGATAAAAATAAAAATGGATATTAGACCCTTTCAATACAGATATAACTGATGTTACTGGCTTACTTGACAACAGAGCAAGAAACCCGATTACTAGAAATAACTTGTGATTCAACTTTGAAACGAAATTTCGAAGAATTCTCTTTATCAAGTTTTTGGGTAAATGTAAAGAACCTATAAGGAAATATCAGAAGAAACACAAAAACATCTACTGCTTTTCTCAACCACATACCTCTGTGAAACGGCATTCTCTGCTCTTGTATATACAAAAAACAAATACTGAACAGATTACAAGTGGAATCCGATTTGAGATTACAATTTAATAGTAACATCAACCCGAATATCACTATTTTAGTTGCAAAAAATCCACACCGACCTTCACATTAATTAACCGTTAATTAATGTTAATGTTGGTGTTGCTGTTGTACGTTATTTTTTGTGTTTGTAGTAGGTACCTACTAAAATAAATGCTCCGAAATTTGTTGCTGGTTTTATTATCAATGGGGTCCTTGAAAATTTCCAAGGGGTCCGCAGCTGAAAAAGGTTAGGAAACGCTGCTATAGGGTACATATCTGATCTACAGGTGGGCATCTTCAGTGAATGGTTCCACAGATTAATAGAGGGCATATTTTAGAACGGACTTTAAGTCGAGTTAGATTTTCTTTTGTAAATACGATACGATAATGAACAAGACTCGTTATCTCGACGAACCGAAGTATTATTCCTCCCGATCATCATATTTGTGTTGCTAAACAACAGAGGAAAGACACTACACCAAAATTACATAACAATCAAGTCAAACCAGTAAAGTTTTGCAACGGTCACAATTATAAATAACTTAATTCTTTTTTCGCTGTAAAACGACCATATTATCAGTACTAGTTCCAGCTCCTACCAATGTAGCCAATTTTTAGTTTAACTGAATATCCTATTTGTCTCTCTGATCGGGTAGAATAAAATGGTAGATTACTGTGACTACGTTTGTTACACTGACTGCGATTATAACGTGTAAAATATATATGTGTAAGAGATTCATGTTCGTCTTCTATTATTTTCTTCCTTGGTATTAGATTAGATTGTTTATTCTATTTGCCCAAGAAGTCTGATTGTCTGGAGCGGTGAAAACTCATCAACTAAAACTTAGTCGAAGGAAAATAATTGAAGGTAATTTTCTTTTTATCTTCGTTATTGTGATTGAGAGGAGATAGTGCTACCAAGTATATTGAGTGTTTTTTTGAGAATAAGCGAATTTTCTTTTGCATCTAAAATTTGAAAAGTTTCTACAAAATTTGGAATAGGGATGACACCTCTGCCATAGATCACCCCAAGTGGTTCGCTATGTTTGATGACTTAGCAACGGTGCCCGAGTTCTTGGGGTAAGGTTTGTTTAGGTTTTGGCGGTGGATGACCTGGACACACTGAACCCCAGATACCTACCCAGCCTTCATACCTTTTTCCTTCTCAGAACTTCCACTTCTTCCTTTCTTTAAAAAGACTCTCCACACAGCATCCCCAATGATGACATAGGCCCTGAGGGTAATTAATTTCCTTAGTGTATCATGTGTGGAGCTTACGTAAAAAAAGTGGTGGTAACTATTTTCAGCTTTCAATAACATTTTTATCGTGAGATTTTTAAAATACTGATTTTTGTGAAATAATAAGACAAAACGTATATTGTTATGTGCTCATTTTTCAATTTTTTAAATTAAATAAACTTAATAAATACGGAGAAACACATGTTACAGAACGCTCGGATTAAATTTATTTTTATGCTTTAATTTATTTACTTATCAAACATTTTACTTTCGGTTGTTTGTCCCTGCGTAACACTGGCTCAATGAATGCTTTGAATTTAAGTGTCATTTTCAACACTGGAACACATTGAATGAAGGATTCAGACAAGCGATAAAGTAGGTAGGTACGTATAATATATTAACAGATATATTTTTATTGTCACTTTAAAAATTGTTATTGTAATTTCTCGTGATTTTTGACAGGTATGCGCTACTAATTGCTCACGATTATAATGGCGAAGAAAATGTTCATATCAGTGGCGTAGCTAGCATGGGTGACACGGGGTGGATAGGGCGGGTAACACCGCCCCCCCCCCCCCCTATTATAGTTGACAAACACAAATTTCGACTTCATAAAAAATTGCTCCGTCCTGGGGGAGGAGGTAGCTAGAGAAATGAGCTCTTGGGGGGTGACACTCGGTCGGGTGGCACCCGGGGCGACCCCCCCCCCCCCCCTCGCTACGCCACTGCATATCATAGTATATTTATTTAAAAAGAATCTAATTACGAGGACCTACCTACCTCTTTACTTATCTCTTTGAGGCTAAGCAAGTTTAATTTTAAAAGATTCCAAGTTACTAAATAAGATAAAGATATAATAAAGTTTTTATATAAAGCTTTTCTAGAAGCTCGCTGAGACTGTACTTTCCCAAAATACGAGCACGTGTTATCGTGTTTGCCGATTTCCTAAGTATACAAGTTCCACAGAATACACCAAGCCCAGATTTTTTCATCTTTCTGCCAGCACAAACGTTGGGAATTATCCCACGCGCGCTTATCGGTCGTGTGAGCAGATTCCATAATTCGCTCATTTGAATATCGGCCCTTGTATAAACGAGTGAAAGAGAATTTCATTTGCAACCGCAGATAACATTATTTTAAAATATACAAAGGCAAGAAAACGACTGTTAAAGTAAAGCGATATCTTCTATCCAATAAATTCACTCGTACAATTGTCGTACATTGTAGCGGCTACGTCTCCCGAATATCCGTGAATTATTCAGCCCAGGTGTTTTACATATTTCCAAGTGAAGACAGAGAAGGAATGTGCGAATAGGCGAACATATATAAAGCCGCGTACTCACCTGCGAGCTGTAACCGTTAACCTGGACACAAACGGCAGAGCCAAAAGGCCCCCGCGCCGCGCCGATCCAAAACTCATCGTGTGTGAGAAACTTAAATGGTTCGGCAGGGTCCGCTTTATTCAGCGAGCAAAAAGCAGTGGCTTGGCTCGGCCGTACGCGGCAAATCCCGCGCCGATGGCTCGCCGTGTGCGTGATATACCCTAGCCACAATTCGTTCAGTATGAATTCAGACCCCGAGTCGTAAGTATGACCTTTTCAGGCGACGAGATTTGTTCTGAATGATAGAACAATATTGTTTAATATTAATACAGCTTTCAATATTAATACAGATTCATATCTCAAGGTCCAGTCCAGAATATTATCAACTCCCTATTTACCAACCTTTTTAAAAATGTGAAAACCGCATAAGAGTCCCAACTGCTGCAAAGTCAGAGGCCATCAAATGTATATAATAACTAATTATTTATTTTTTCAAATGCATAAGTAAGTATGTTAGGTTATAATTTTTGTATCGCCTTCACACACGTGTGGTTACACTCTCGTAAAGTTAAAGTTAAAATAGCCAGGCTCGGCGGGGCTCGTCTGGGTTGTGTGTGTCCCACTAATAACCATTTCTAAATGGTTTTCGATGGCTCGGGGCCAAATGGCTTTGTCGTGAATTTCCAGCTTTACCATAGCTGGTACTTCATACTTATGACAATGCTACTAACAGCTAGCCGTCGCGTCGCGTCATATCCATCGTGTTCGTTTTGAGCTTCAGCATGCGGACGAGGTACCTATCTCACGCTTGCGCAGCTTACATAATTCCCTAACGCTTTGCTCAAAAATTATAAACAACCGTGACGGTGGTGCTATCACAGAATGTATCGAGAAAAAATATTTACTTCTTATTTTAAGAAATCAAAAAATCAGAAGTCATTGAAAAAAAAACTCTGCTTCATTCACATTCGTATATAATCTCTTACAAATTGTTGAATAAAGGACATGGTAGCGTTTATTAGATCAATCACATATTTCATTCAATCCTTTCCTCTTATAATATAAAAAAAACAGTAGGACGCTTCGGTCAAAAACTGAGTTTGTTAATTTGAAGAGAGAAAATTGTCTTGAAAAACAAAGGGAAAGTGGCGGAGATGATAAAACACGAATTTACAGATTTGGTTCTATTATATGAAGGTAAATGATTATTATTATTGTAAAATAGGAATCTATACATAATATTGTAATATTCATTAATAAGAAAATGGTTACCATGGTAAAACAAGAATCTACTAATATTGAAAATTAAATGAAACCACAGACTTGTAACAACATCCATTGACAATATTAATTGCCGATATTATTGACAAAATTTAGATATTATAACTATTATTTAGTTCAGACCTTAAATTAAACACATATTCTTCTGTCAATCTGTCTCTATGACATACCTACATTGGTTTTGCACACGAAATCAAAGTCGGAAAATACACGGCATGCTCGCTGGATACCACGGCACGGCCTGACGCATTGACGTTCACACAAACGCGCTGCGAGCTCCGTTTGATTTTGAGTGTTTGATATCGGTAACGGTTACGGTTATGGTTACAGTTCGCAGGTGAGTACGCGGCTTACGGTAGTATCATCTGTTCCTTCTATCTTCTATCTCTGTAAGGTGGTGATATATTCGTGTGGGTGTCAGGTTCGATTTACTATCCTCACGGGTTCGATTTACTACCCAGCCATTCAGAAAAATTCTCGTATGACGGCCGGGATGGGTTTTGTTTTGGAAAGTTGATACTAGAAAAGAGGAAAAATCCGATTTTTTTAGTTTTAGATTAGTTTTACAAACTTCAACTCGTAAATCGCCCAAAAGCAATTCTAATCCTGAGGAGAGAAATATAGATTGTTTTTTATGACCCTTTTTGGTGTGAATCTGATTATTCGGTACCTGCCCGTTGGAATTGATTAATTTTTTGAGATTTGTGAAGTATTCCAGATAAAAATTTTAAATTATTTTTTGTGGTATAATTTTTTGAACAGCGAACCAAAATAATAACCTTCTCGCAGTTTTTTACGAGTAAAGTTCGATTACTTATCTTTGCAGTGGAGTTCCTTTTTGGCTAGCTGCACATAAGTTTGTGAATTCAGCTAATTTGTTTTTTTGGAACAACTTATACAGGTCTCATAGAAATCGTTGTATCTCCCTTACTATCGGAGTGAGAATAAGATATAAACGGTGTTAGAAAGAGAAAAATCTAAAACTAAAAATCAAATCTAAAATTTAAACACAAAAGATGTAAAACGTAATTAATATTTAAACTCTTTTATGTTTGCATGCAAAACTTTTGTACTTGGAAAACGATTTTTTAAATTTAAATTTATAAAATTTAAAGGCGTATTTTTTCGCCTTTCAAAAACAGTTTTGAGATTTCGGATAATCAGAAGTATTCCATTTATTTGGAATTTATTGCAAAGCGGAAATATTTACACCCTCTGACAAAATATGGTCGAGGCCTGAGGGGTTAAAATACGTTAAAAGGTAGCGTAATTTAAGATAACTAAAAATGTACTAAAAGTTTTTTTATGTAAAGAATCACATATCAAAAGCTGTTTTTCCACGATGACTATAAACTACACATTTAATTAATTCATAAAAAGATTAAATTAACACATTGGATACTTCATTTCTCGGTTGGCAAAGAGGTTTACGTAATGATTTCATTAAATACACGGTAGCTATGTAGCTAGATATAAAAAAGCATTTTTGGCTTACCTACCAAATGAAATTTAAAAACGACAAAAATAAATGGAACAAATTTTAATTCCTAACTTCCACCTCGGTGAAATGTACACATAACGTATACAAAAGCCGCCCGTGTTTACACACGAAAGAACTTCAAATTCCTACAAAGTAGAATTTTAAAATTTATTTCGTGTATTCTGGGATAAATTTCTGAGCATGCAAATTAAATAAAATTTAATGTTCAATTTTACTGAAATATTGAATTTTAAGATAATCCGTGTCCAAATTCCAAGGTCTTGTGCTTTGTGAACGAATGAAATACTTTTTTAAATCATGTTGATCCTACAATAAATTACACGTCATTTTAACAAAATTAAAAGTTTTTCCAATATCACAAGCGCTGAATTTATAAAGAGAGATTTCGATTGCTCGTGACAGCTTTGCTGAAAGTGCATCCCTGAAAATAGCTGTGAAAGCAGTTATTGGGTTGAAGTTGAACAAGACTCGCGTGCATCAGATTTGGATGTCCAATAACTTCGACAACCGAAGCTTTAATAATAACATAACAGCTAGTTGTTTTTACCTTTGAAAAACCAGTAATATAACTTAACTTGACTTGTACAGTTAAAAATGTGTTGTAAAATAAAAGTTAACGGGATATTGTTGATTATAATTGTAGGATTTATAAAGCTGAAAGTTTATGTAAGGAACGCACACACAGGTCAACATTTACTGCAGAATGATGAAGAAAAAATATACGAAGCAAGTCTTTGATAATAACGTGCTTAAAGTGAATATTTTTTCTTGATGAGTTATGTAAGTTATCAAATTTTTGACAAATAAAACAATTTTCTAATTAATTATAAATACTAGAGGTAGGTACTTTACCGCTCGCCTGACTTCTTGACACAATCAGTTCCATCATCATCATATTCTTCTCCTTATCCTATTCGGATCGGGGACCCACTGCATTGACAAGGCTCCTCCATACGTCCCTGTCTTGTGATGCTTGTTCGGCCTCCATCTATGGCAGTCCCATCCTCTCCTCACACAGTTTCTGGAGTTACCTCGCCCAACTGTGTCTGGGTCGGCCCACGGGACGTCTACCCTCTCGAATCGCACTCAGTATTTTCCCCGGAATTCGGTCATCAGACATTCTTAGTACATGCCCAAGTTGTGATTTTTCTATGAAGAGTAGCAGTGGTTCGATAATTAGATCGTCTCGGATCGTCGAGTTTCTATGTAATATGATCCTATTTCGTAACCCCTGCCACTCCTCTCATGTACCTCATTTCGGCAGCTTGAACTCTCAATCAAACAATCAGTTCCAATTTTGAATTTGATACTTTAATTTTAAAAAATCGAGTTCATCGAACGAGAGATATCTATTATTACTCACGTTCAGACCCACGAGCGAAATTAGTAAAACTAATGTTGAAAGTTTGTCGATTTTTAAGTTCGTTTTTAAAAATTGTCTTCTGTGATTAAGGTTTTTAAATTCTCTATTGTATTTACCTTTTATCTTTCAAATGTGTTCCTAGTCACCGAATTGAACTGCAACTGCGTTTCAACTAGCTTTACTATCCAATTACTGTTTTTTTTTTTACTTTTCTGGTGAACAGGTTTTTTTTAATAATATGAATACCATATAAGAGTTTCAGCTGCTCCTAGCTGCCCGGAGTCATATGGACTCTGGCATTCTATATTGTATGTTGAGTATGAGGAGGGAATGAAGTTCTGGAATTTCGTTTGAGAATATTATATGATTGGTACCATTGACACACACAGATTTCCTCTCTTTAGTTTAGACATTCATATGAATAAATGCATTTTTAAATTATTTTATCAACTTTCTACCTATTCTCAACAGTCATTCAGTTGAGAATAGGTAGAAATTCAATGTTGAAATGGGGGAAGGCAATTTTAGATAAAGGCTGAAAGAAAATAGGGTATTTGATCAGACTAAGTCAACCAAAGAATATGTGATCTGAAGCTCCCACTTGAAGACACATCGGGCACAATCCGGGAGTCAAGTACATGAATTTTAAAAATGTGAGACGGTTCCACAATCGGCGCAATGACCAATTTTCCTGTGCTTTGGAGTGGAAATTTTTTTTTTTTGAAAGTTGTGGAAATTGGTAAAACCGTGTTTTTTAGGGAATAACTCAGGTGGAATAATGGCTTGAGACGTCAGATTGTTTGACTATTATTTGAGTTATTGTTGAATTATAAAAAAATTGAGATTTTTATAACGATGTTTTCAGTTAAAGTTAAATTAACTAAAAACAGCCATCAATATTTGAACTCACCTTCGATGATAAAATTAGGACCAAATTTGTCTTTATAATTTTCGGAAATTGTCATAAATTACATGATTGTCATAAATTACAAAAAACATCAACAAGCTGAAACTACAAAAAAGAACTAACGTTACATTTTCTTCCAAAACCAACAGACTGATTGATTATTCAGACGATGATTTCCAGATATATTATTCAATAGCCACAAATAGTATTTTTACTTATTTATTACTCTCCCTTATTTCCAATATGTTAGTGTTATAGTAGAAATTTGTGAAACTATTCTATTTTGAACAATTATAGTGTACCATTATTATATTTCAGCTTTATTAAATAGAATAGATCTTTACTTGAACCTGAGAATATTTATCTAGTCAATTAATACGGAATTGCTAATTTTATACCTCATATTATTAATTTGTATCTTTGCTTTATATTCCATACTAAAAAAAAATAAAGTTTTTAATGTTTCCCATGTTTATAAACTAAAAAACAATATTTAACAAAGGTACTTATTAGTTTTATAAATTCACGAGTAGGTATATTTTACAGTTTTAAGGGCAATAAGTAAGAGTTCTTGTACCTAATTTGAAAAAACTTACAGTACCTTACTTGTAGTCAGAGGAAACACTGTATTTATATTTGATTATTGAGTATGTAATTGATACTCTTACATACCACAATCGAAAATGGATGAATTTTGGTGATTACACAATCCTTATTTTTTTTTAATTATCATGGGTTCAAATTGCTTGGGGGCGATATGCGGGAAAGTTTGTAAACTAAATGAAATGAAATGAATATAATAGATCCACCCATACTACACAACCTTACACTACTACTGACTACTGACTAGAGACTACAACATAAGCTTTATGAAAAGCTTATTCCAGCTTAGCTTTCGCCCAGAATATTAATCAGCTCCCTTTCTCAAACATAACTCCACACCCTGACCACTTCGCACAGCCCACTCGGACTGGGGGGATTTCAAATAGAGAGAAATATTGAAGGATTTCATCATTATAAGCATATGAAAGCTTGTAGATTCTACATGGGGTAGCTGAAGAACTTATCGGTGAATTCTGTTCCGTGAAATCAATTCCCGCTCTTCATCAGCGCTATGATTGGAATATTACGTTAACTGATCTATTTGGGATGTATTTTGACAAATTGTTGACATTTCACTGGTCATTTAATAATTCTCATCCGTTTATTATTACACAATTTTTATGTGGAATATCGCACAAAAGTCCCAACTGCTCTGGGGATAGGAAGAGGATGGTGGTAATACCTGGCTATTCAGATCTGGTCACTAAACACGGTTAAACCATTTTAGGCAAAGTTTCAACTCTGAATGGTGGTCTTACACCAGGGCGATACTGAGAGTATAGTTCACTCTGAAACGTGCCGCAAACGTACTACTTATATATTATTTAGAATTTTTACTTAATTAATTGTGAAATAACACAAATTAATCAAATAAAAAAATTATAATTTCATCAATTTGTGTTAACACTCATTACTATTTTTTACAAACTCCACTCTCCAAAAATACAGCAATTAAGCTTGTTACACACGACGAGTATTTGTAATACATAAATATATATGGGATAAGCTCGAAACACAATTCCATACATAGGTACGATATACCTACAGTATATAGACCTCGCGTCCAAAAAAATTTGTTTCTAATTTTCTCTTATTTAACAAACCAAAAACCAAAATTTTTAAGAAATCATAAGATTTATAAGAAGGCACATAAATACTTCACCATTTTTTTGATGTAGCATTTTTTAAAATTTCAAATAAATTAATTAATCCAATACAATTTATTCAAAAATAAATAACTATCTCAATAACTATTCTTTTGCAAACTTTCTTCAGGCAGGCAGAAAAGTACTAAAACATTGAAAAAATGCGAATAATAAAGTCCAAACAAATTTAAAAAGATTTCACATTTGAAAAAAGAATCTTTACTGAACCAATAAAACGGCCACCATCTTCAATCGGAAAAATAATATACATGCTCACATCTGCAATAGATATTTGCTGTACATTTTTATATTTAGTTAATTTGGGTATTTTGGCCTCAAATTCAAAATTAAGTTTTGTATGAAAAATGGCCCCGCAGTCCTTCCTCTCATTTTGTATAACTAATCGTCGCCCGAGTTCTTAATTGTGCTAACGACCATTTTATCGAAAATGACTTTAATGCAATAATGTTAAGGATAAAATGTCTTTATATTAATTAATTACAAGTTTTTTAAAATGTCAATGTTCACAATAATATTCTAAATGTGAGTTCTTAATTAGCCAAACTCCTTATAAGTTCAATCTGATTCGCCGCGAAATAAAATTTGCGGTCTAGATTACTCAAGCTCCACCAGTTGGCCAATCACAGCACGCCGATTCATGATACCACGCCGACATGTTCTTTGTTTACTTCACACTGTTTTTGTTTTTGTGGCGTTTACGCGGAAGCAAAAAGCATTTTATTGTATTACCAGTGAGTTTTTGATTAAAATACCAGTAAATTGTCAAAAACTAATTACAAAGATTCTTACATACGCGGCAGCGCTGAAAAAGAGCGGTAAGTATTAATTTTAATTTTAAGGAACAGTTTAATTTTATTAGCAAGGAACTTTGTAATACAGCGTGTTCAATATTCGGTTTTAACTAAGGCAATCCTTTTCGAGAGTTTTTGTTAACTTCCAATTCAAATTAAAGTTCTCTCCCATATTCTCAGATTGTTTTTCTCACGAAAAAGCATTGCAATACATTTTTTATATATTTAAATGTGTTGTGATTATAGCTTTAGTATTTTTTAATTACAACTATCCCTGCGTGTCCTTTCCCGTGCGTTCCCGTTCCCGCCCCCGTTCCACTTTCGCGTCCCCTCTCCCTCCCGCGTTCCCCCTTCACCTTCCACTCCGTCCCCTCTCCCTAAAATCCTCTCACCTCCCACTTCGACTTTCCCCGTCTCCCCTCCATTTTTTCTCCCCTCCCTTTTATACTCCCGCGACTCCCCCTGCTTTGTTACTCCCCCCCTTCCGGATTCACCACCCTTCCCCCCTTCCCACCTATCGCTTAACTATGTAAAATACACACATTTTTCAAACAACTTGTGAGCCGCCTAATGATTTTTTTTAATATAAATATCAGAGCTCACCATTATATATAGAAACCTTCGCGGTTGCAACACAACAACCAACCAAAGTTTCATCACAATCGGTTAAATTGTGTAGGAAATAATAAGGTAATTTTAAAGCTAATTTCATAAAACCAGAGCTCACCATTACATATAGAGACCGTCGCTGGCATGGGTATAACAACTCACCAAAGTTTCACCGGAATCGAGGAGACCAATAAGGTAGTTTTTATGCAAACTACATAACGCCAGAGCTCACCAATGTTTCATCGCAATCGGATGAATGGTGTAGGAAATAATGAGGGACAGACAAAGAAATATACGTTTTATATATGTATTCCACCACGAATTGTTGATATCAAAAATAGAAATATTGAAAATAAACTCACCTGCATATAACTTGAGATGGTCGTTTGCACAATTAGCACGGAAAATCTTTATGCAGAAGTTGTCCTATCACCATTTCAGTTTGTGCAATCTACCTTATGAATAATTTTTATTTAGCATTTTTGTTCAATCTCCTTTTTAAAATTAAAAGTAAGGTATCAAAAACCATAATTAGTTACTTTATTAAGAATTATTTCAACTTATGAGACCTTTATCTTTACGGAAATAGCTTCACCTTAAACACCTATCGTAATGTTTCATTCACATAATCAAAGGAAACCTCCTCCTGTAAAATTCACTAATGGTAGTTTAATATTACCCAAATATCTTATTCATAAACCTGTCTATCTAAGATATCTTATACATAAACAATCCATCAAACTAAAGTTAAACTTAGAATATTTGATTTACTTGGAACAATAATTGAAAAAACAAAACTGAGATTTATCTTGCTTTGACCACGTAATATTTAGAGGAAGGCGAAGAATAACGTGAAATTGCTATTACGATTAATCTTTACAACATTAAGATTTAAAAAAAATTGCTTTGGATGAATTAAATATTTTCCTATCATTTCGCTTAAATAATATAAAAATATTTTTTTTACATATTTTGTAAAAATATTAGAACAAATTACTAAAAAATGTTTTTTTCACTACAAATATATGAATGTTTATAAGACATATATTTTTTTTAAATACTAGATGACTAAGATTATCTTTGACAGTTTTCCTTGATTATATTTTTTTCTTATAAAATTTTTCACAACATATGTAATAACCACTTTTGGGCTATGGTCTACCTTTCTGGATTCTTTCTGGTGTTTGATGTAGTATAAGGCACACTAAGAATGTTGACATTTTTGACTTACGTATTCCTCTTATTACGCAATAAATTGTCCAGGATTGTCATGTTAGCGATTCCCCTGTAAGACTTTTTGAGTGGCACGACGAGCCACGTACCCTGTTTATCTGACACTTGTGTCCTGTTCCAAGTGCCCTGTTCTCAATGTGCCCTGTTTTCAATGTGCTCTTTTCCAGGTGACCGTATCCACCGTCAACATGCTGACCACCGTCCTGAACGACAGCCCCGTGTTCCCCGAACGCGAAGAGGACCAGGCGGACCTGACTGGCCCTCTGCTCATGGACAGCCCCCAGGTAACTGCTAACCACTATTCCCTCTTTCCCCCAACATCAGTCATTAGTCAATGTCAACTCCCCGACCTATTCCCCAACCGCCATTATCCCGTCTGACCGACACGCGCCAGGCTTATTCTGAAATTGGTTCAACGTAAAAAAACGGCAACTCTTCGTGTTTTTTGGTCGTTTGATTAAAATGTTGTAATACCTTTTAATATTACCCGGCTTTTTCCCGCCCTTTAATATTTATTAATGCCACATTCCCTTATACTTGTAATTATTTGCCTCTCAGTAGATTTTGGAGTTTCAAATGATGGAATATTCTCTTTGACTTGTAAAAGGATAAATTGTTGACTTTTATATATGTTTGAAGGTTAAATCGGAATCAGTGTCTTTAAAATAATTTATACTTATGCATATTGTATAAGTAATTACATCTCGGATTAGCCGGACTTTAGAAAAAAATAAAACATATTAAAACATTCAAGAAATAAAAATGTGCCGTCTTGCATTATTTTTCGAAACTTATGTATGTATAGGGTCGTTAAAATAAACATACCGAATAAGCTAAGGATAAATTTCATAAAAAATGCTAATTCTGTGCGTTGTATATATTTAAAATGATTTTGGTAATATTTTAACCAAACACAATTGTTTATGATAACAGTTAGAACTCGGATTTAAAAAAAAATTGCAACATGAAAATCCTTTAAATTAATGGAAATTGGTACAATACACACTCGTACAACTATTTCGCATTGATTTCTATTTGTTTTCCATAACAAGTCTTAAGTTATAAGTTGTAAGAAACTAAAACACAGAATCAACATTATTCTTTGTCTAATTTATTTATAACTAACTGACCCTGCGAACTTCGTACCGCCTCAGGATCAATAACTGTTGTGTTAACTTATTAGCTGAATTGAATTTAGTTTTTTTATTAAGTTAATAATTACGCAATGAAACAATTATCGATGAGCAACTGTCCGTGTTTTGTTTTTGTCAGTATCAGAGATGAAGTTGTGTACGGATTTTTATTTTTAATGGTTTAACTAACCTGACTTTGTTTTTTATACATATATTAAGATGTACACAACGGAGAGAGGTTAACATAAAAAAAATTACAAAGAATAAAAATAAATACAATAAATAACGGTGTACAGCAATACCCATGTAAAATAAAACAATGTCTAGGTAAAACAAAAACACAAGAAAATAAAGTTTGGGTCAAGTGAAAACGAGATTTATTTTTAAAAGAGTGGTGGAGGCCAACGATATATCCGGAATCTTGCCACTATGGTGGATACTTTAAATATTATAGTCGACACTTTCGCACAAAAAGTTGAGAGAAAGTTAGTATTTGGAAAGGAGTATGGAAAGTTTCTGGATTTCTATTTGCTTCATATTATACAATATAATATTAAATTTTAATACGTAAATTAAATCCTCAGCAAAGGAGATTCCAGTCAGGATATCATTATCTCAATATGTTACAAAAAAAGAAGGTACTAAAACATTTTTTTTTTATTCGGTGAGATTGATTATAAACGGTGAAAGATATTGATTTTGATTGTGGCTAAAAAGGGAAATTCTAAAAGGGAATTTATATTTTTAAGGAAAATTTGACGTAATTTTTGTAACAACTTTCATTTAATGTTATAATTTGAAATCTTCTAATCTCAAAAGAGTGAGAGCTCGGTTAACACAAGAGCTTTTGGAATAAATTTGAACTCTAAAGAGATATTCATGTGAGCTTTACATTCATATACAGAGTTAAGAATAAGCTCACAGGCTCCCACCGACCCTTAAGCCACAGCCGCGCAGCCTTCAGCCCTCAGCCGTCGGCCTCTCGAGGTTAGCCTTGACGTGTCGCTAATCCTGGCCGCGCTAATGCCGATAATCTGTGTACAGACACTGTCATAATTCTAGATTGTTTCTAATTGGGGAAGCTCAACGATGCTAAGTAGGAGCTTTGGATAACTAATACCATAGACGAAAGCCTTATGAGAAAGGATTCAACACGCAAACATAAGCCAAAAAAAATCAGTTCTCTGAGAGTATTTTTTTCTGGTACCCTCTTGTAGACTATATAGTTTGGCTATCATCGGGGCAATCTTCACTCTGCAAGCTGTGCAGTCCGGAACAACTGGTCACATTCTGATGTACTCTTTATTATAATGGATTAAATAAACATGAACGGTCTCTTATATCAGAATGTGACAATTGAAAATTACCAGCTGCCTTTTTGCTTACAACGGCAGTTTAACTCATACCAGTCACGTCAGGTTTTGAAGTCATGAAGTGCGACGTTTGCGAGTATCTATGTCTTCTATCAATCTTTCCCTAGATAATGAGTTTAGGTACTGTCGCATTTAACGTCTCGAGTAGAGTAAAATAATCGAGATTTTAAAGTTTTCTTCTTGCTATTCCAAGTTTATTTTCGAAGTTTTTTTATAAATTAGTTTCCATCTCCTACAGAGTATTTCGAGTATTTTAAATGCTTAGTTTAGTTTCCTTTCTGATAGATCTAAAATCTATAAATTCTACATCGCATTATCTGGTGACACTTATTATGTTTGTAATCTAGCAGGCATAATTATAATAATAGTTTATCTTGTACCAAAACACGAAGCGCTGAACTACCAAAAACCACTGTAATTATTGTTTGACATGTATACTCGTATTTGACATGTAACTGCGAGATTTAATATCAGAGTAACAGTGGTTGGTGACATAATATAACCATGTTGGCATTTAATACCAGTATATCAGTGGGTTGGGACATAATATTATCGAATCGTGGTTTAATATCAGTCTGATTGCGGTTGGTCTGTCAATTCTCTACTATGGAGACAAATGGTAATGTTTAATGAAGCATTTTAAAATAATTAATACTTCATTAATGTAGCCATCAACTACGACAATGATTGTTCTACGTAGACAGTGTATAATTCGTAAGTGCTGACTTATGCTTTCATTTAATTTCTTTGTCTATTTTGGGAGGCTGTCATACTGGAAAAAATCAACTGTAAATATTACATCACCATCCTTCAACAGCCCCCTTCCACGCTAAGCCGAGCATTTTCTTCGACATTGAGATACCGATATCCCGGTGAAAAATATGAAAAGAATAGAAAAATTTCTCCCGCGAGCGCTAACTTCCCGTAGCTTGATCGAGTTGACGGGTTGAGCGTTGAACCCGTATTATATTATTGATTACGAGAATTAACGAACTCTCCCGATCAAATGGTGTGAAAGTCCGATGCAGAGAAGATATTCCCAGAACGTTTGGCCCTTCACATAAATTTATTACAAGTATGTAAACGTTTGAACAAATAAAAGGCTCCGCTTTCTTGCAATAAAGATGGCATGCCTAAAACGTGCCGCCCTTATCTGAGCTGTCTTCGATGTTCTCAGTTCTCACCGAGCTTCGTTTATCGTCTATCCCTAGTGGAAGTGCACAGATCGATGCAATGCTATCTCAGATGAAAACACTCCAGAGAAATGCTGTGTCGATGGCAGAAAACTGATAAAGGAGAATGAGAACCCCCTGGGTAAACCTTCAGTTTGTCGTGTAGATAAATATCCAGTCGTTTAACTTTTCAGTAAATCTGCTGCCACGATTGATTTCATGGACTTTGTAATCGTATTTCACTAAATCCCTCGTTTAATCTCGGTTTAGATCCGACTCGCCCACAGGTGTTGTACCTGGAATATTAAGTAGGCCTTAATGTGCTAATCCAGTAATTCGTTTCATTACTCCCTAACAAAAAATCTACTCCTGTAACATGCTTTGTAAGCAAAAGATTATGTTGAACCGAAGTAACTTGGAGGGTGGGAATAAATTAACTTTTAGCAACTTAATCTCCTTAGAAGCACTCGCCTTCTTCAGACATATTTTTTTTATAATGACGTAAGTACCTACTCATTCCGTCTTATCTGCTAACTCATTATTTTGTATGCCGTAATGCTCGGTCGACATTTTAATATGTTCGTCACATTTATATTCGGCTAAGTAAAATAAAAATGTATCTTGAATAATAACATTAGGTCAGAATTTTACACGCTGCTAATGTTAAATTTATGAAAAGAATTCTTTCAACTTGTATTGGTTGAAATGTTTCGTACTCGTATATACAATATTATATTTAAATGGTTTTTCAATGTGTTTGCTTTAACTTTATTTAGTTAATTTTATTACAAAATATTGCGGTTCTGTTTTGGATAATATTGTTTGTCTTGGAAGAATCCAAGAGAAGAAAAAATGAAAGGGGTTATGAGGAAATCTTAATTGTTATTATAATGTTTTTTGTGTATTTCCACAGATGACCATACACGTTAGTTAACTCCGTTCCTTTTTTAGACCATTATAATGATTAGGGACGGTGATCAAGTTTATTTTGTTTTAATGGGAGTATGTATGTCGCAGGTTTTCCATTTTCTCAGACATCTGTTCTGTATAATAAATTATTTTTACCGAGTTTCCCAAAAAATATAATTAAAAGTTTTAGCTTTAAACATTGATTACTGAGTCGATAATGATATATTTCTCTGTAAATATAGTATCCAAGGTAAAATGTTGTGATTTTGCAATTGTTTTCAGTGTTAAATTTTCCATCCAGTTAATGTTTGATTTTAGCTGTTTTCCCAGTTAATTGAGGTTTCGGTATCAAACTATTTTATAGGGTTTTCTAAGCGACTTCAGATAATTAAAAAATTAGAAAATCCGCCTTTTCTGCATCTGACAGCTTTTGTAAAAACATCAGTTTGTTATAGATTGGTACATCTTGCTGATTTGTTTATAAAACTCGTTAAGATGGGGATCTCGGCGGCCGGCGGATGACGGCCGGCGTGGACTAGCAGTAAGGCTTTTGACTCGCAATCCGAAGCTCACGGGATCGAATCCCGGCGTGGGCAAATCAATTTTATTTGATTAATTTGTGTTATTTCACAATTTATTAATTAAAAATAATATATACTATAATTGCGGCACGTTCCAGAGTGGAAGATACTCTTAGTATCGTCCTGGTGTAAGACCACCATTTAAAATTGAAACGTTGCTTGAAGTGGCTTTAGCCGTGTTTGGTGACCAGATCTGAATAGCCAGGTACTTCGCTATCTTCCTCTTTCCCATCTCCTTTCCTTCCCCGCTCGTTCGGCCTAACAACATACCTACCACAATCAAGGATGCAATAGACTCACTGGCTCCAGACGGGAGAAGCTGGGACTCTTGTGAGGTATTCATATTAAAAAAAACAAACATCGTTTAAATATTAAAAGCATATAATGTGCACATATTAGTTTTTTCTTTGAAAAACCTTTTTACAAA
The DNA here is from genome assembly GCA_917563855.2 of Limnephilus lunatus. NCBI lineage: Eukaryota > Metazoa > Arthropoda > Insecta > Trichoptera > Limnephilidae > Limnephilus > Limnephilus lunatus. The sequence continues at coordinate 60,785,077 of OU830597.1, read as the reverse complement.
TAAGAATTTAAAACGGCCCAACACTGTTTCCTTGTGGCACGCCCTAATTTATCAATTAATATTTCAACTACACCACATTTTGAATTTGATATTGGTCAAAAGATTGGGACTTATATTTTATGTGCACGTTCTTGCAAAATACCTATAAATACTATGCATACCATTAGCCAACCCTCGTCCCCTTAGCACGTCCAGTTTTTGGAATAAAATTTTATAGTCGACATTATAGAATGCCTTTAGGTAAGTCGAGTAATATTCCGGTAAGTTTTGATTTTTCATCGACATCTTACTATATTTTTATTATGCTATGGTAATAGTTTTGGTATATGTAGATATTGACGTATTTCTATTTCATAGTCAGTTAGAGAAGAGAATTCATTTAGACCGCTGCTTGACAAATTTGATTGCTGTGGCATCGGGTCATCTATATCTGGGTATTCTCAAATACATGCAGACTGATTAATTACTGAGTGCAGTTCTGCGTTTATTCTCTATTGTCGCAATGACTAGGTACTTTGTTACGTCCGGTACTACTGGGTACACGATTAGTTCGAATAGTTTATTAACTAGTTATCTAGCTAGTTGGAGCTAAATTAAGTGTATCCGTAAATGCCCTTCCTTCTTTTTAAAAGTTATTAGTCCCGTTATTTTTTCAATGTAGATTTCTCATTATTTTTAAGTCAAAGAATTTTTTGTTGGTTTTAAAATTGTGGAATATTCTCTTCGACTTGTAAAAAGTAAAATAATGATTGAAGTTCTTAAATTTACATTAGTATTCTTAATGTGATTCCTAACGTTTTCATGGACTTATAATTATGCCTTCCAGCACACATTAAGTCATAAGTAATTTCTTGTGTACATTTAAAAAGATTATTAAATTATTTGTATTAGCCGAGTATTGCCAACATATTTTTACACCGTTATCCTTTCTAAATTAATAGCATAACGTATTTGTTTTCTTTCGTCTCTTAGTCCTTTTAAATTATACGCATTATATATTAGGTCAAGTAAAATTTCATCACTTGATCCCCCTAGATATTTACATTATAATGTTTTTTTTATTATTTTTTATTATTTATTTAATACAAGAAAATACATTTTTAAAATACAAGTTTTATGCAGTCCCACAAAGCTGTCACACATGACGGCTTGTCTGTAGGTTCTACAAAATAATATATATAATTTTTTTAATTTTTAATACATGTATAACACAATATTATTCAATAAACAATATCACAAAATAATATATCTCAATGTACCTACCTACGTATATACAAATTATTTAGGCAGGTACGTTGAGATGTTCAGGGATACATCAATAATTATAATGTTCAGAGATACATTGAATCGTTGCTTATTAGCCAACGCTTAATGTTTTTGGGGCAGGGTCTCTCATTATTCTGAGGTTTAAAAAAATTATTGAATTTATTGAAAATCTCTGGTATTAAGTATTTAAGCGTTCGGCTTCCATACTTATTTGTTACTCTTGGAGTAATGAGGCCCTTATTTTCAGTGAATCTTGTTATATGATTATGCACCGGTTGCTTTTTGTATTTGCTATCTCCCTCATTATCCATTATAATAATGTACCGAAGAAGACCCTATTAGCTTCCTTCAGTTTGGTATGTATCCATATGTTTATTAAACAAAATTGTTCTTTCAATACCTATATTATTTTGAAAATTTTATTTAATAATGTTATTATTAAGTTCTGCGAGTATTTTAGTTTTTTTTATTATTGTGACAGCTGTTTCGGCTTACAGTTTCAAACAATCTTGTTAGCGTTGTGAGCCAAAAAAGGTGTCAACAAAATTTAAAAAAAAAACTGAAATACCTGCAGAACTCAATAATAACATTATTAAATTTAACTTATATTTTTTTTTTAATTAAATGGAATACTACGAATGAAACAATATTGTCTTCATTAAAATAAATATTACAATTTGAGGTTTTTCTCCTCATAAATCTAAAAATAAATCATAATAGATATATTGTGTTATTTTTATTACTTATTAAAATTACTAACCTCGACAAAAGCTTGTCCTAGTAAGGTTAAAAATTGAATTGGATACAATAATACTTACTGTGTAAAGAAACGATAAATAAATGCCTAAATAATTTAGGTAGTAGTAGTTTTTGCGCGCTTGAGGTAATTTCTCACAAAAATGGAGCTAAGGAAATAATCTGATTATTTTTATCCGGCATTGACCTACAAGAGAATTCCGTATTTAGTAGATTACAATACTCTTTTATCGATATATTTTTGTTCAATTGAATTCAATAGTCATATTCGGTGGGTATGTGTTATTTTTAACCATTAAATGGATATTTCAAAGCTCCATAATCTCATGTTATTCTCAATATTATATTTATGTTCAATATTGTATTTATGTTCGTTTCTTGAAAGAATTGAGTTTTATTTGGACAAAAATGTTTATTCTTATTCATACCGACCAATCAACAATTTACCTTTATATTTTAAAGTAATGCAAGCAAAAAAGATTAGGTTCCGCGAGTTTTATTCCCGCGACAAAATATCCCCGACAAATATCCCCGACAAATATCCCCGACAAATATCCCCGACAAATATCCCCGACAAAAAATCCCTGACAAAAATCATACGGACAAAACATCCTGCAATAAAATATCTACTAAAACCTAACCTAATCTAACAAAAATATTGAACAAAAATAATACAGACATCCAAAGACAATACATTTAAAAAATAGTCAAATGGGAAAAACTAATACAGACGTCCTGTAAAGTTAGGATATGTTAGGTTTTAGTAGATATTTTGTTGGAGGATGTTTTTTGTCCGTAGGATATTTTGTCGGGGATATTTTGTGGGGATATTTTGTCGCGAGATGAAAATGCGCATTACCCGAAGATTATAAATTATTCTGTTACTCTTTGTAAAGTGCCAAAAAATGTCTTCAAATTTCATAAAGGATTCGATGGTTTTTAATGCTTACGAATACAGTTTTCTTCTTTGTAGTTAAGGTGTGTTTATGGAGGGTTGCAAGATAAGGTGTTACGAAGACAAAGCCGCTTTCAATTTTCATTATTTGAGATTGCGAATATTTGACATTTTACGAGGGATGAAGTCAAAGTTTCCCAATAGTTGGTCTGCCTTCAAGGTGCAACGTAAACCTAGAATAAGGAGATGCCTCGTCCATACAGTACCTTAACTACTACCTACAAATGGTGTAAATGTTCTAAGTTCGCGTATTACCGTAACTTACAAAGTTGAAAAATAGACAAAATTGAAATTTATGGCAGCTCCCCCCTAACGACCGACGCGCGACGGGTGAAAACAAAATAGGACGCTGCTGAAAACTTTAAGAAAAGATTATTATTTTTTTGTGATTATTCTTTCGCGGAAAATAAAGTGGTTTTAAGAGGGTATTCGTGGTACCTAAAATTTGTAAAGAAAATATTTCACCCTATGCAGTTAAGAATTGTGTAAAAGATATTAAGGCTTTAAAAATTGGTGACCGACAACTCAAGAATGTATAACTTCATCAATATTTTGAAAAGTCATTAGCGAAAAAAAAAAACTTGGTCAAACAGGTTACGTTAAGTAAGATAATTTGTTTCATCACTTTTAGTGACTTTTTATGGGACATGGAACCAAAAAAATAATAATAATAATAAATAATAAATAAACAGTTATTTAAAAACTATTAAAAGCAGATATAATCGCTCTATTATAGGTAAGCGAATTCTGACAGAATTTCCATAGCGAATAGGTCGCCAACAAATAATTTAAAAAGTAGGTATTAAATAAAATTCTCGTAAAATATTTATTTTGGGAATTTTTTAATATAATAATTAAATTAACTAATTCATTCATTAAATTAACTGACAAAATTGAGGTGAGTATGACGTCACGCATACCTCGCTAGATTTCGATCGTTTTGGAGGGTTTAAAAACTTCTAATAATTTATTTTTAACTACGAAAACGACATTTTTGTAAAAAATAAATAAATACAGGAACGTAAATTGGAATGTATAATAAATAATGATTGAAATTCCTAAGATAAATCTGCTTGACCTGTGTTATCTGGTTGCGAAAATTGATTAATTATGATTACTTGCTCTGGTAATCAAGAAATACCATCAGCCTTGAGGCCCTCCCAATAAAGCATGAGTTCTCAACCAGCAGTCAACGGACCTCATCGAATTGAAACACAATATAGATAGCTTTTCGTGTGTAGGTCTCTTTCAAGGAATATTTATTTTATTTAATTGATGTTTATTGCTGCTAAAAGATTCCAAATTCAAATGTTAGTAAAATATACTTAGGTCCTTGATTAAACTGATTTCATTCCCTTATACACTATCACTAAGTACCTACCAACTACTACTAGTTCTCTATATTACAATATTGTGTTTTACAAGCCAAAAGGTTTAATTCCTTGTTTTGAGTTAACAGCAGACCTTTGTCCGGTGTTTTGGTATAACATTATAACAAGGTAAGAGCTCCCAAGAGATAATGAAAATTACTCAATTTGTGACTTGCCACAACTCTATTGATTGACTGCCTACGCTGTCAAGTGGAAAAATTCCATCATCGCATTATAAATTACATCAAATTTATTTTCAAAGTTATAAATAACTGTGTGGAATCTTCCCATTTGGCAACAATCAAAATCAACATCAATCACTGCCTACTGAGAAATTCCGAAACTTTCCATATTCCTTTACAAATAACCAACTAGCTTACTCCCTATCAGTTGTGCGAATGTGCCAACCGTTTCCACTGTAGGATCAAAATTCCGGACATATATATTTAGCGATGGCCCCTCAAACCTCTTGTTCTTACTAAATTTCACTTGACACAAATTGTATTGTAACCTTTTCTTTCTTATTTTTGTTTTACGTATTTATTGTTTAAATTTTGTGTGTTATTGTACGACGTTATTGAAAGGTTGGTATTTAGTCTTTGTTATTTCTTTTTCATGTTAACCCTCCGTCTTTTGTGTACACTACAATTTTTAAGTATATTGAATTATATGTATATCTATTTTTAAAAAACTCGTACTAAAATTTAAACTTCACAACATAACCCCCGAAAAACTGCAAGACATTCAGCTTGTTAACATTTTATGGTGCCCCAGTACTGAGCTGGTCACTTAAAGTTACAAAGGGAGTTCATTGAACATTTTAAAACCTTCATAATTAGATATTTTTTTGCGTTCGCGATAAATTTTTCTGAATTCTAAATCCTCAAATCGTTGCAGTTTGTCGTGGGATAGCCATAAATTGTAGCTACTAACACTTCTTAAATAATGGAAACATTTTATTTTTTAACTTATAAATAAATACTAAGGTATTATAAATTAAACGTTGCCTTACGCATTTAGAATATTGAGTTGGCGCTGCATTGTTTTTATCCCAGTATATCTGCTACAGCACAAGATAGACCTCATGCCTCTGTTCTGAATAATTACTCGTAAATTAAAACGGAATATGAAACTAACGTTATTGCGTAGAGAAATTTTGTATAATCTATAGTACAAGTAATAATTGTAAGTGATTATAAAGGCCCTGATCGACGAGCGAGTAAGACCGCGGTCTTATGGCTCGTCGGTAAAGCTCGCCGGTGTATCATTGCAATACCGCGGTTTTGTGAGTTGACGAGCCTGGCTCGCGGCTCGTCGTTCAAAACCGCGTGACGATCACGGCCGGCGAGCCAAGTCACCAGTTATCGGCGACAGCGCTAGAGGACGGACGTCACATTATAAAATTTTCAATTTTTTATTTTCATATGAATACGTCACAAGAGTCCTAACTGCTCCCGTCTGAAGCCAGTGAGACTATGACATCCCCATTTGGGGTGTGTTGTGAGGCTGAAGGTAGTGAGGAGGGGAAGGAGATATGGAAGAGGAAGGTGGGGAAGTACCTGGCTATTCAGATCGGACACAAAAACACGCCTATTGCCATTTCAAGCAATATTTCAATCCTGAATGGTAGTCTTACACCAGGGCGATATTGAGAGTATCTTTCACTCTGGAACGTGCCGCAAATATACCATATATTATTTTTAATTAATAAATTGTGAAATAACACAAATTAATCAAATAAAATAATAATGGATCTGTGAACTTACAGTCACGATGTCATAATAGAATTCATAAATGGCTTCCGAGAGTGTCTCTAATTTCTGTAATCGTGTGGTTCTGCTGACAATTCTCGAATTAAATGTGTATGCGATAACGCTTTCCTTTTCTCAATCCAACTTTAAACATAAACTCTCGGGCGTTTACGGTTTTTTTTCTTAATTTCGTGGTATGCTATAATACCAAGATAACAAAAAGCTTCAGACTCCGACAAGACTCTACGATACGACTGTTTCATTCGCTGGTCGATCAGCACAACGAGCCGCGAGTAAAACCGACGCGACGTTATTTAAAAACCGCGGAATAGGCTCGTACGTCGATCACCCACTTAATTAAAAATAATAATTGTATTAGTCACACTAAATACTTGATTCTTTTATGGGTCGCGCGACGTTTCATTCTGTGCCCAGTGCGTGTTGAACAGGGCGTATCTGGGACACCGTATCAACGCCCATTCGTTATTTTGTCTTTCGTTTGTTGTTTGACCCAGTTCCGAAGAATATCCTGGCCAAATTTTGAACGTTAGGGTTCCTTGTGCGCTGATTTTCATGCTTCGCCATTAGAAGCCGGGTGGATAAATACGTCGGGTTCCTACTCAGGCGTCGCGGCTTCAATCTCCTCTACTACGTTCACCTTCTTTCACCTTGAAGGTTGCAAACAATGACTCTAAATTCATGTCATAGTTTTTATGTATGTGTAACCCTCAGACATCGGGTATATTTTATGATAAAATCAAAATATTTCCGCTTTGCAGTAAAATTAAAAACACACTTTTTCATGAGACGAATGTGTTATAAACATTATAATCACCTCACTTTTTTTTTCGTTTTATGTAAAAATAATTAATAAAAAGTTACCAAAGTTTCTTTTTTTTCAAAATGCGGTTGAAAAATTGCAGTTTTATATAGGAGGACATTTTAATTACTTTGTAGTTAATTTTGATTATAAAGCGTGGTGTTTTCTCTTTCTAACCTCGTTTAGACCATATTTCTCAACACGATAGGAAGGGAGACACAACAATTTCTATGAGACCTATATGAGTTGTGCTCAAAAGAGAACCAATTAACTACTAAACTTAAATTAACAAGTTAGCTTTTACCTATTGTATATTTGTTACCGTTTGTGCATATGGAAAATGAACGCAATTTGTTATGCATTAAAAAAATCGCTTATAAAAATGTAAGCAGGTGGAATTCAAATGATATTGACAGGTTATTCGTAACCATGGTCTATCGATAAGGATTGATAGGATAACTTTCGATGACTTCTCGTCGTTCTCTAGTACAACTGCAGATCGCTAACGTACAAATAACGGTTGACGTCGAATATATTAAGAACACTCAGTCATTGTGAACTGTTACTTAATCGTTGGCGACCTGCAATCATGCTAGTAACGATGAGAAGTTACCGAAAGTTATCCTATCGATCGACTGTGTTAAAGGGCCTAGGATTGTTTGCCACCGTTAAAAAAATAATTAAAATAAAACAAAAATAAAATAAAATGTCAATAAGAGTGATATGTTTCCATTCATATAACTTCAACACCTGTGTGAAAAAAAAATGTCTTTTCGTTGTTATCATTTTCTTTTCTTTTTTGATATCAGGTGGGAAGTATCCCCTTGGTACCCTCATCCCGAGCCGCTCCTGGTTAAATGATGGATTTTTCCTCTCGCGTTAAAAACATTATAGGAAAATCCCTTTCTACACCACACCGCGGGGCACGGATTACAATATTCTTGCAATGATTGATTAATAGCCAAATCGCTGATCCGCCCTACCATTCTGCCGCCCTACATCCCGCCCTACCGCCTGCGCCCCCTCTCTCTGGAGAGAGGAAACATATTTCACCGGTGACGGTGAGCCTTCAGAGAAAGTGTGGAAGTTTCCATCAAAAACTTATAATAAATAAATTATTCTTTAAAAACAAACAAAAGGAACTGGGTTACCATCGAACCACCGAAGAAATAAATCTATGGAAATGTGATGTGGGCAAGTCGGTGTATCCGAAGTAAGCTAATTATTTTCTTAATACATTTAATTTTATTATTAATTCTTAATGGAGAGTCGCATTCTGTGGTGCTTCGGGTGCCTGTGATACTTGAGTATTAATAGCCCAGTCAATCTAGACAAAAAACATGCCCTAACTGGAACAAATTAGGGGATAGCTGAATTTTTGCAGGTTAGTAGTACATACTCTAGGGAGTATTTTAACAAAAAGTCCCCACTCCTACCCCGCTTGTTCCCCCCCCTGTGCCCTCCCAAACATTAAAATGTGGGGTTCTACTAAAGTGATTATATCTCATAAACTAAAATATATATCAGAAAAAAAATTTCACCAATGAACTTCTTACAAAATTTCCTAAAAATACTATACTGCACTTTTTTATTATCTGCATTGGATTGTCCAATAATAATGAGATTGTTCTTAAGAAAATATTTTTTTTTGCAAAATTTTTTTTTGAAGTAAAATATTTTTTTTGTCTGAGAGAATATTAAAAAATACTTCAGACAAATCATTTGCCAAATTTAATAAGCTTTAAAAACATGCATAACAGTATTTACTTATATTCTTAATTTCTATTGAAAAAAGTGGATGAACGCAATGGCGTGCGTGAAGCCAAGCGACGCATCGCGCATTGTTGCGTCGCATCGCTGCATATTTTTTTACCAGTTTGATCTCCGATGCCTTAAGGTTGAGGTGTGTGTCAGTTTTGTGCGTTATGTTTTGACGTTGTTGTGCCAAGCGTTCAGTTAATCAAGTTTTTCGTGCGTTTTACCACCTTCATCAGGTAAAAATATTGAGAAACAATTATTTAACAAGAAATTTTCAATCTGAAAATGTCTGAAGTGAACCTATGGTGTATTTTATGCAAAAAAGACCTTAATGGAAATGTTTTTAAAGAAACGAAAGGGTTACAAATGCTAATTAACGCTAGTATTTAAAGAAATGACAATAATCATGTTAAATTAACCCGTTTGGATAGCGTAACCGTGCATATAGATTGTAGAAAAAAGTACAGCTTTTACAAATGTTAAGTGTAGCCCATCGACCAGTACATCTTAACCATTCCTAAGGCATTTAGAAAACACGTTTAATTTCTTGGAGAATTGTATTATTTGTGACAAAAAAACAGTTTTAAATGTCTAACTACCTCAAAAATATCGTGGAAAAATACATTTGGTGTTAACACTGGAAATAAGAGAAACATTGATTAATTCTTGCAATACAAGAGATGATAAATGGGGTGCAAAAGTACAATCTAAACTGTTAAGTGTGTTTGATTTGGTCGCTGCAGAAGCTCGCTATCACGGCAGTTGCTACAAGAAGTTATGTAAAAGTAAATCAAATCAGTATGTAGGAAGACCTAAAGATGAAGATTCAACAAAAAAATTCTTAAACTCTGTAATTTCTTTTCTGACGAATGTCAGTTTACATTACAGAAATTAAGGGAAATAGTAATCGACCTTTGTAGCACTGATCTTCCGTACTCAGATAAATTTCTGAAAAAACAACTTATTGATTATTTTAAGAACGGATATATACGTATATTTTTGGCAAAAAGACTGTCATACGCATGTCCCACTCTACTTATAAGATTGTAGATGACTGGTACAGAAATAAAGAAAAAAATGTAAATCTGGAACGTTTAAGAATTGTACGTGCTGCCGCAGAAATAATCAGAGAAGATTTTCAAAAAATGCCATGTGATTGTGAAAGCTATCCTGATATTCCAGAAATTAGTCGTGGGGGTGATGATTTAGTTCCTGAAACTCTGAATCTGTTCACGTCAACTGAAACAAAGAAGAGATTGTACGATAATGGACCTGATATTATGAGAAGACGTTTAGTAATTAACCACGCCATAATAGCATCTGCAAGGCCTAGGTCTTTTTTATCATCAATACAAACAAGTTTGTGTTTATATCTACAAAGAATGTATGGATCTAAACATTAAATAGAAGTGTTGTCGTCATGGGGCATTTGTTCATCTTATCACGAAAGTGACAGATACCAAAGATCTCTAATAAGAGCTGGGCCTCCTACAATCAAAGATGACACGTTCACACAATTAGCATTTCATAATTTCTTGGGTTTAAGCTACAATACAAGTGAGCAGAATGTTGGAATGGACAACCAAGACTTACCAAAATTTGTAAACTGGTTAAACCAACACAACCCTTTTGCTCAAAAGTCTGGAGAATTAATTTGCATTTCTTCGGGATTAGTATCAACCGTAACATGTGACCATGCCTACGAGATAGGTTTCAAAGCTATGAAGAAAATGACGGGCAAAGTTTATCTGAACTAAAGCTACACAGATCGGATATGGTTGTTACTCAAGCCAGTAATAAGTTTGTCAGAATTAGAAACAAAGAAGCTGTAATCAACCCTCAGCAGATATTCAATAGAATATTATGCGTATGTGACAGTCCCGCAAAGCTCAAATCCTACTTTGAGTTTGAACTATTAACTATACTAACATCCACCTTCTTTATTTGATGTTTCTTTAAAGAAAGGTAAGAAAGCCTCCATTGTAAAAGCATTTGACGATGGTATCGTTGATATCAATTCCACAAAGGATGAAGCTGCGTTTATTCTTGATGGTGGATACCTATTACATGCAGTAGTGTGGCCTTAAGTCTCTACTTTCCATGATATTACCGAAAGATATGTTAATTATGTATCTAAAAAGTATGGTGCAAATGTAATAATAGTTTTTGATGGTTATCCCGAGAACGCTACAACAAAACAGCAGGAGCAGTCAAGAAGAGCTGCAAAAAGAACATCAAGTGAAATTATATTTTCTGATGATACTGTCTGTACAACACCTCAGGTAGAATTTCTCGCCAATTCTCAAAATAAAAAGAGGTTAATAGAAGCTGTTAAAATTAAGTGTTATGCTGTAAACATAAAGACAATAACAGCAAACGATGATGCTGATACGGAGATAGTGGGTCAGGCGATTAAGTCTATAGAGCTTGGTAGCACTATGGTGGTTGTTGGAACAGACAGATTTATTAGTATTGCTAGTAGCATTGGCCCCTCTAACGGAAAACAAGCTGTTTTTTTGGAAACCAATAGCCACTTCTACTAACACCAGTACTGTGTATTCTGTTCAGTTTTTTGTTCATATGTATAGTAATCAAAGGAAACTCATATTATTTGCTCATGCTGTCACAGGATGTGACACAACCTCTGCTTTGTATGGTATCGGAAAAATGAAGGCTGTAAGTCTAATAACTACACGGACAGTTTTGAAAGATGCGGCTAAGAATTTCATTCAGCCCCACATGGAAAAGGACCTGCTCTTCCAAAATGGTGAACGCTTTCTTTTAAGTTTGTACGGATTGGCAAAATACAAGAATCTTTATGAGGCTAGATATTTTAAGTTTAAGCATTTAAATGCCAAAATGTCTCTTAAATCTAAGTTTGATTTGGCAAGACTTCCACCAACAAAGAACGCAGCCCACCAGCATCTCCTTAGGACGTACCTCCAAATTCAAACATGGCTAGGAAATGAACTATCGTCTAATGAGTGGGGATGGCAAACAAGAGAATATAAGTTAACACCTATTCCAATGACATGTCCCGCGGCTCCAAATGAACTTCTCGTGCTGATTTCTTGTAACTGTAAAACCTCGTGCGGAAAGTGGTGCAGCTGTCGGAGGGCAGGACTAGAGTGTTCTGATATGTGTGGCCAATGCAATGGAATCTCCTGCAGTAACACATCTAAAAATACTGATGAAATATTTGAAGACGACTGTGATGCCCAGTGAATAATAATAATAGTCCCCTAAAACCTACCCTATAATTTTTGTAATATAATTCTTTACATTCTTTTATTGCAAATACTTTTTAATGTTAAAAGGGTTTTAATATCATAAACCAATGACAAAGGACCCAGTGTTTTAATTTAAAACTACAAATAGTGCTACCTAAACACAAATCGGTCACCTGCACCACTGCGGGCCGGGCTCAACTGCCAAGCCTCATAGCCTGCACTCCGTGCCTCCCGCGATTGAGTCGAAATTTGACCAGTATTAAGGATAAAGGTAAACAATGTTATATGTCGTTTTAAATCCTATTAAATTTGGCAAATAGTTTGTTCGAAACATTTTTGCGTGATTCCTCAGACAAAAAAAATATTCACCCTTAAATCAAAATTTTTCGAAAAAAAAAATTTTTTTGACGACAATTTCATTATTATTTGCCAAACCGTAGTAGATAACAAAAAAAAACCTATTATCTTTTTTCTAGACAGCTTTCTTAAAAGTATAAAGGTGTAATTATTTTTCAGATATGTGTTATAGTTTAGGAGATATAATGGATTTTGTAGAACTCTACAATTTTAAAGTTTGGGGGGGGCGCAGCGGGGGAAGCAAGCGGGGGAGGGGTGGGGACTTTTTGGAAAATACTCTCTGTAGAAAGTACTATTCACTTGCAAAAAATCAGCTCTCCCCGAATTTGTTCCAGTTCAATGCGTTCATTGACTGGGCTATAATGATTAAACATCGTATTACCACCGAATATCTTTTTCTATTTCTCCAGCTCTCCAGTTTTCAGTTTGGCGAATAATGTATCAACAATCTTATGCTTATGATGAAGCCAAACTAAATAATGCAAAATCATAGAAAATCATATGTTTTTGTTTTGAAAATTTGATCGCTTAGAAGTAGATGCTTTAATTAAATACTGCGTGTACAACACAACTTGGCCAATTAAGTATATCTATAAAAAATCTCAAATAACTTTTCCAACCTTTCCAAAAGCTTTTTCTCAAGTATTTTTAAACTCCTCCCAAAAAGGGGCGTGAATTCCGGTTTCGATTTCTTCCTGGACTATTGGATCGCCTAAGACGCATTTTTGAGTCAACCGACCGGGCGCCCAGTGCGCTGGGTATTTTAAGAATTCCAGACAGCCGGTAGCCATTTTTGTTCCATTTTTAGTGTCCCTGTTTCCTTACCGTACAGAGCCCGAGAAAGTCTCATATTAATGGTGTTTATTATACCTGTAAACAAATTAAAACAACAACGCAATTTGCAATCAACAAACATGAAGATGGGGAAATCATGATGTAACACTGCCACCTTACAGTCCGCCTCGGAATTTCGGAATCCTTTGTGAGGAGGACTGTGAAAAAAAGTCTTTAAGAGGGATTAACCAGACACAACCAAAAAATATGTCGTTTTTAAACCAAATTTTAGCCGTGTTGACTCTTTTCCACAAAAAAGTATAAATTGATTTCGAAAGATTGTTCTTTTTTTCTGGTAAAGTTATGTTTTTAATTATAATTTATTTTTTATTTTTAGCATAATAGGGTTATAATATATACCGTAGGTTGTTGAAAGATTTGTTAAATTTTCAAATAAAATTGTGTATTATACAACACAAATTCTTAAATCCTATAATCATGCAGTAAAATAAATCGATAAATTATCTATGTTTCAGAATTTTAATTTTAGTTTAAATAAAATCATTAAAAAATGATCCTCGTGCGTGTTTTGTGACGAAAAACTTCAGTTTGTGTATTTTTTTACGGTCTTACAAACTAATATATTTAAGTTTTTTTTCATTTTTATTTTGCTTAAACATTAATAAAAAATTATAAATACTTATGATCAAAAGATAATTACAAAAAGTATATAATTTGAATAGTTTTATCATCACCCCATCCGCCCTTCAGCATTTTTTAATGTAGGTATAAATAAAAGCAAATTTTGAATGAAAAAAAGTCGATATTGAGTTATTATTTTAAAAAGCTGGTACGGAGAGTAATTAATCTTTCTCATTACGATCGTAAGAACATCTTTCGACGAAATTTGAATTCTCGGTCGCTGGCTGGTTAATGGCCCTTAAGAGTCATCAATAAAAAATATACATACATAATCTCTTTGGGGTCCAGAAATCGGAAGGTCTTAAGTAAATTGGCTACATAAGTTTTCTATCAGACAATGGATTTACTTCTAGAGCTTATCTGTTCAGCGCATCTCACCAATATTACAAAGTGTTGTGTCATCGGGTGGGATATTTTTATTTACAAAGTCAACAATAATATTATAGATTATCCGACAAAAGCGGGATATTTATTATTTGTTGTGCTTTGTGGATTTATTGTATTATTTTGTATTCGCGTATATTCAACATAAACAATTCCCAAGTTTGTTTGGCCTGGAGTCCGTGGGGGGCGGTGATTGCATTTAAAGATGGAGGAAACTTTTCCTATTATCTGTGGACCTTCCCGAACGGATTAACAGGATATTATAATATATCTGTTAATAGATTTCGCTATGTCCTATATTTATATGTTAAGATAAACAAGATTGGTTTGTACCGTAGTTGTTTTGTTTAGTTAAGCCTCGTTTCGGCAACATCCGATATTGACTGGTCCGATAAACATCGTGATGTTTCTCTTCATGAATTATTTCTTAAAATTATAGTTAAACAGACATTTCGAAGCTCTAGAATGCTCACGTTGGGAGTTAAAAATCGTGTGTGCGTTGACCTAGAAGGAACAGAGGAAACAGCAGTACATATCTATTTTTTGTTAATTTTATTACAAACTAGCTTTTACCCGCGGCTTCGCTCGCATGGTATTAGGAGGAAATTACTTTATAAATAATTTCCTGCGTGTCCTTTCCCATTCATCCCGTTCCCCTTCCGCCTCCCCTTCCTCTCCTGCGTCTCCTTCCCCTCTCGCGTTCCCTTTCCCCACTCCCCTTGCCCGCTTCGCCTCCGGAGTTCCCCTTCCCATTTTTCAATTTCTTTTCAATGATGTAAAAAACATTACTTCCTGAAAATAAATGCGTACCTACTATGAACTGAAAAATCTCTGGATATTTCATAACGCCAGAGCTTACCGTTTGATAGTTTTTATTTATTTAATGAAACTAATACTAACAGATTTTCTGCAGCATTGTATATAACTGTCAGGCATCGGTCTAGAGATTTTACACAGAAAAATGTCAAACAACTTTAAATACGCAAAATCTCACTATTTAAGGCGATCCAATAGTCCAGGAAAAAATCGAAAACGGAATTCACGTCCCTTTATGGGAGGAGTTTAAAAATCCTTGAGAAAGCTTTTGGAAAGGCTGGAAAAGGTATTTTCGAAAAAAAAATTACAGATTGATTTCGTAAAGGCCTGTAAAAAACTTTAACTCCTTTTTTACGCATTGTTTATTGTATTCAAAACGAAATATAAAATGGTTATCACGGAACAAAGCGATGCGGAATCTGAGGCGTCTATTTCCCGTCGCGGCCGGAGCGGTACTGACATAAAAATGGGGTTGGCAAGTCTGTAGTCCTTCGGTAGACGGCATAGGGTCCACTTTGAAAATTCAAATTCGTTGATTGCCAGCCGTATTGTAAAATAACAACGCGAAAATGCATATTTTATTTCGTTTTGTGAAGTTCGATCGTAAATATAATTTTTTTTTTGCGATTATTATAAAATAAAATAAATTTTCCACATTATAAAATAAAACCATACCCGAAAGGGGGTTTATAAGTAGGAGAGTTTGCACTTGAAAGTGTTTTTTAGACCTAATACTTTATTTTTTTCTAGGCTTATTAAAATACTTATTAAAAAATGGCCGATAATTTTAAGGGCCAACATATGTTCTACACGCAGTATTTAATTGAAGCATCTTTAATACTTGTAAGCGATCAAATTTTCAAAACAAAAACATATGATTTTGTACGATTTTGCATTATTTAGTATGGCTTCACCTTAATGGTTTTTAGTTGAACGTGCAATCTAATTTTTAAAATAACTTTTAAAAAATAACACATCATATAACTACCCCGATATTTAGTGATAAATATATCCCCAGGCAGCATTTACGGTTTGAAGCAAGCACCTACTGAAAACACCCCCCCCCCCCCCCCCCTCCCCATGGCCCGCCCACTTTATATGGCAAGCAAAACCAAACACTCATTCATATATCATCGTAACGACCCTCTGCAATTTTATTTTCGCAAAACGTTTATTTTTCATCACGCTGAAAATGTTTATTTTGTTAGCTTTCATCTAACGAACATCAAAATTGAATAACCCGTTAAAACAATTTATTTATTTACAATGTAATTTTACAGCGATAATTCTCAAAATTTTAACAAATGGGGGAAATATTCCACTGTTGTTACGTTTATTTTTTTAAATCTGATCGTCATATTAAAAATAAAATAAAATATTTTTATTGATTTAAAAAAAATCAAAGTGTGCAGATCACACGCGGTAGAAGTGGAACTTTCAGAAAACTAAAGTAGACAAGAGTGGGGTCTACGAATCACCGCACAAAGAGGAGACCGATTATCCTATCTCATTCTATCACAGGAAATCTTATAAATATAGATGTTTGTGTGTGTCTCTTTTTAATGTTTCACTTCAAAATGATCTAAAATCGCAGATTACTAAACGGTTTGAACTTGACTATATGATAGATTCTCAACCTTTTTTTGCCCACCGCCCACTTTGAGAATATTTTTATTTCTAGCGCCCCCTAACCCGTGAATTGGATACAGCAATTGATTACGACAAAGGGGGCATAATGGGATACCACGAAAGGGTAACATTTGCCACAACGGAGGGGGCGTAACCGGATAGGGAAAATATTTTTGTGGATGGATGGCCCCTAATGGTATGGGGTGTGATAGGCTTTTCGCTTGGTCTTCTACCGCCCCCCTAAAGATCTGAAACTTCCCCAAAGGAGCGTTATCGCCGACGTTGAGAACCTATGGATAACCTTAATAGATGCTGAGAAAGCCCTACAAAAAATATATAAAATTCAACAAACGTTGGCCGTGACGTTACAAACTCCTTTCTCACGAAATTATTAATTATAATTAAGTGTTTCACATAGTTTTGGCGGCAAAAAAAATGGATATTTTTCGTCAAGATGAAAAAAAAAATAACATTACAACCATGGTCGATTTTTGTCGATAAAAGAATCTGAGAAAACATCCCATTATACGTATCTACGCAGAGTGTGCCCTAAGAAAGAGAGGCCCTGAGAAAGAGAGAAAAACATCCCATTTTTCGTTGTAAATTGAATTTAGTTTTCTATATCTTTTGTTTTGTTTTTGGGGCCAGCAGCACACTGGACGGTGGACGAATGTAATTCGTTAATTAACACATTGTGTATGGGTGTCCATAGAGAACAAAAACAGCAAAAGAAAATACACGAGAGGAACGACTGTACACTGGGCAGTGGGCAGTGGGCAGTGGGCACCTGACAATTAATTATTCTGGTGTGCAAACGAAAAACAGCACAGCTGTGCCGTTTTTACACCGAATGTTATCTTTAATTACAGTGATGTTGGAATTGTTTTGCACTCGAAACAAGCCGACTATTAATCCATTTCTCCGTAGTTGTATAGACAGAGAGGATGGACCGCCACACCTTTATATCTCATGGCGTACTCTGCGTACATTGTATCATTATCATTCATACTTCATACTCTTATGTTCTTTACGACTCTTGATATGGGCATATTTTGATTCACTTGGGCACTTTGTCTTCTATTTGTTCTTGCAACACTGTTGCATCCGTCATTTTTCTTTGTGAATACTACATAAGAGTTTCAACTGGTCCAGCTGATCGGAGCCAGTGAGAATATGGCGCTCCCGGCATTGACAGTCTCCGCGACAGGTGGTCGACTATGAATACAGATGTAGCGGGTTCAACACTTAGCGTACACAAGTAAATTTTATTTGATTAATTAGTTTTATTTAAAAATTCATTATTTTTTAATAATATACAGTATATTGTGGCAAGTTCCAGAGTGATAGATATTTTCTGCGTCGCCCTGGTGAAAGACACTATTCAAAAGCGAAACGTTGATTTAACCCTTCGAATAATAAAAAAATAATATCTGTAACCTTTTGCCTGTCAAGGTTCGCGCGCAAAATTCCTGGTTCTTGCCATGCATCTTAAATTTTCCTATTTATGGGTTATTTTTTAACCCTTTTGCAAAAACAAAAATTGTTCTAAAATCTAGATAAAATAATCTTTCCGATGTGTTTATTAGAAATCAACTTTTTTTTTTCTAAATATTAAAATTTTGATATTGGAAATGTAAATTAGCTAAAAAATGCATACCTGCGAATATTGGAATTAAAGTACTTAAAATAGAATAAACTTAAAATTTTAAATACAGATTCCCTTTTTTTACAAAATTTTTAATAAAACTGTCACCTCACTTTTTATCACTTTAATACAATTTTATTTTAAAATTAAATGTTTGTTACGTCAAAAATTGGCTCGAAATAAAACCGTCACTTATGATCGGGTTTGTAAAATATCTCAACAACATAGCTCATATAATCCTAATACAACGAGAAGCATTATTTCTTTGGCTCTCTAACATAAAAGAAATCACAAATATTCGCATGACAGGAAGAGAGATATATAACTTTTAATAATGCACGGTCGCTCTGGGACAATCTGGGTCTCTTGTTATTATAACGGCATATGATGTTTTGGGACAACTTGGGTCTCCTGTGATTAGAAGGGTTAAATTGTTTTAACCGCGTTTGGTAACCAGATTTGGAGATCAAACTACTTCCCCACCTTCCTCTTCCCCATCTAGTTCCCTCTACACTACTTTCAGCTTCACAACAAACCACAATCTGCCTCCGGACGCGACGGTTGGGAGCAGTTGGGACTCTTGTGCGGTTCTCACTTTTGGTTATGTTGTGATGCTGAAGGGAGCAGAGAAAGGAAGGGAGATAGGAAAGAGGAATGTAAGCAGGATTTTTTACATGCACTCTGAATCAAGGAACCACTTTTTATAATGAACTTTAGCAACTTTTAAACATTGCTGTAGCCACGGGAACTAAATAGACACAGTAGAATATTTTTTAATCATTTTCATTGTTGGAGAAAAGCAGAAAAAATATTATTTAATGGGCACCCTTTTTAATGGCTAAACGCACTACTTCTGGTCATAAAGAACCGAAAGCTCGTTAAACTAATATCTCGAGCTTAGAATATCTAAACTTTCTGCGAAGTATCTCCTATCTTCTTAGCAAATCTCATTCGGACCTTTCTCACAGGAGTTTTCAACATTTTTATACAGCAAAAACATTTATGAAGTTTAAGTCTAACGCAACTTAAAGCAATTTGTGGGGAATGAAGTATTCAGGGGTAGGTATACATATTCACGACAGGATAACCTTAATTTCTCCCCCAAGCGACCCCACAAATGTAGCGACGTAAGGAAATTGTGATAAAAATATTTTTAAGAAAAGTATCGTGTTTTCACGAAAATAAAATATTTTCTTGGAGCAATCCACCGTCATCTTAAAAATGTTTATTGCCTTTTATTCGTGTTAGAATTTTATTATTTCTTTCAATATTGTAATTTATGCCCGCTGAAGTAAAAATCAGTTAGAGGTGAGTCATGGGCGTGTCCGTGCGCCCAAAGTAAGCACAAAGTAAGTTTAAATTATAACAATTATTTTTGGAACAAATTTTCAATTTCTAAATGTCCTACTATCAAATATTTCAATTTGGGAGACGGGTACGGGAACCGCTTAATAACCGGAAAGGCTTATACGTGCCTGAAAACTTTGAAAACAGCTGTAGTCGTGACCACGACTCGTTAAAGATACCACGTGGCAGAACAGGTGTTCTAGTATAGCATAGCATAACAAGAGTAATGATGCTATTGAATGAAATATCTAAAACAGTAAATATATTTAAGAGGAAACCGGGTGGTGTTTTTTCCATATAAACGTATTCCTCATTTCCCTCTCTGAATTTTGACACTAGAGAAAATATTTTTTTTACATAATATGAATATTGACCGCAAGCGTGTCGGTACGTTTTGATTTTTTTGATAAGTTACTTTTTATAGGAGTTATAACCCTTCAAAAATTGTTAAATTGCCTTTTTTTAACGCCATCAACAAACGTTCAGTATACAAATTAGACGATGTATTTTTAAAAAAAGCAAAACGTACAGACATAGAATGTTTTCTTCCAATACATTTGGTAAAAAAAATCTTGGAAATTGGTTCAGTTTTGGAGTAGAAAAATGAGGACTACAAAACCTCGATTTTGACAATTTTATTTAGGTATTATCAGGCTGAGGTGCATGTGTCCCTTTCTCTCAGTATTCGGGGGTGAGGGGGGGCGGAGAGGGTTTTGTTGAATACGTATACAGTCAACGAAGTGATGTGACATTCTCAATAATTATATCGATACACTAGTCCACTAGTGTTGTCATGTCCCGAGTTATCGATGTTTTTTTAAATTATTTTTCTGTTTGGTGACTTATTTTGAGTGTGCCAATACTTACCGAGCTTATTTACTAAAGTTATGGTGACAAATTTAATTTGTTTACGTCAAATAAATTAATGGAAAAAAATTGAAAAAAAAACACCTGTTACAGACAGACCCCGAGATGATTCCGTTCCGTATTGCCGAGTTGGATATGGAACACAAAAATTAATTAAAATATTTTTTGATAACTTTTGAAGGTTGTACTCAACATAATATTATCCCTTTATAGGACACTTTTTTTAAGATACAACTACCGAACCAAAAAAAAACTTTTATATTTGACTAAATATATTGTTCTAGATTTTTTTTTCAAAAAAATTATATTTTACAAGAAAATGTGTGATGGTAAGTACATACACCACTGATCGTTTGATGGAATGCTGGTACAGCGTATGTTCAGTGGTACATGCATCTACCACATGTTGTTGAATCGATTATGTTATTATAATATCATATTATACAAATGAATATTGAAATCTATGTATAAGAGGCACCATATTGTTTATTGTGCTACATATTAGGTACATACACATAACTAGTTTAGTTTTTATTTAACTTTTTTAATACGTTATATTATTACAGAAAAATGCACTTTTGGGAATACCTCCTACATCACTTGACATTTTCAATCTTCTTCAATGATCTAATATTTTTTGTTTTTAAACGCTTTATTGTAAAAAAAATTACTGTTTAACATCTACACAATGAAATTAAAACAATTTATGGTCCAGACCTTTCCCTCGCCGGTAAATTTCTTGGTATGCGACCGTCAATTATTTCTGGTAAAAGGCATTGGTGGTAGAAATTTTCTAACAGTGGAACGATTTTTTGCCAGATTTCATCGTCCCTCTCAATTTTTTCATACAGCAAACCTTTTGGACTCCACACAACAAAATAACAATAATTACGACGAGTAATATGTAACTGGCCTTGTACTGGGTAGAAGTAATTATGATTCCGTTTTAATGTTAAAGAATGGTCTTCCAATTTACAGTAATCAATTATCTTTTGTGCAATTCCCTCTTCTGGTGACATATTTGCTATACTATAAGGGCATTTAATTTCAATTATAGAATCCTCACCGATAAGGCCATCCGGACTTGCCGCTAAAAAGTTTTTGGTTTTATCGATAAATAGCCCACAAGCGGATACCTGAAAACTTGTTTTTTTTGAAAATTGCTCTATTGCTAGGCTTTCATTTTCTTTTCCATAATTTGTGGCCATAGTTCCTTTGAATTGTGAGTACAGTAAAGAGTTTAGTACTCCCGTAACTGAAGTTTTTTGCCGAAGCTTATATATTTTTCCAAAGTTAGACGCCGTTATCCGCTTACGTCTTTCAATTGCCCACAGATTGTTATTGCTTTGGCCTACCGTATTCCGTTCGAGCTCTTCCTTATTGGTTGAAGATAATTCTTTGAGAAATTCCTCTTTTTTCGTTTCAAATATTTCAGGTGGCATATCTGGTTCTAATTCCAATTGACCATAATTTTCATCGGGCCCTGTAACTTTTTTTCTTTTTTCTGTCGTATTTTCATTACACTTTAGTTTTTTTTTTCGACACATTTGTTTATTCTCCTTCAAACGTCGTTTTCTCTCTATAAAGTGCTTCGTGTATTTGCCGGGACTGTGGCCTTGGATTTTCTTTTGTATTCTTGAATGGGTTGCCAATTCACTATTCCACGAAGTTACTGCTCCAAAACATCTTGCTTGGTAAGATCCTCTTGTAGTAAAATTTACCCTTTTTCCACTTATAAATTTGGCGATAACGTTGTTGAATTGCTCCACAGTGTTATTTGTCACGTCAATAATAAGACTTTCTGCATTTGCTATTAGAGACAATAAGAATTGTTGGATATCAGTCCATATTCCACAATCTCGAAGATCGCTTACTAAATTTGGATCATCAGTATACTTCTCCGGCTGGCAATAGTACGATGCACAATTTTCACGCATTAGTGAAGATGTAGTTAAGTTTCCAAAAGTAGTATCGATGACATCCATATCCCTGTAAATGCAAATGATTTATTTATTTAAATTTGTCCATCCCATTTTCCCGTTATACATGCTACATAATACACGGCTCTCATAGCATAAATCTTTAGGTTTTTCTCGTAAGTCGCTCACGTAAGAGAGTTATGGCAAAATTATCAATGTAAACGATACCCATTGGTAATTTTGCCATAACTCTCTTATGTGAGCAACTTACGGGAAAAAAAACTTTACGTACGTAAAGGTAACCTTAGGAAGGTTCAGTAGTAAGAGTGACAGGAAAGCGATATTTCGACTTACCTAGATGTCGAACGTGGTGCAACATGAATCTGTCGTTTGATACTAATAATCGGTTTTTTTCGTCTAGTAGATAAAAACAAACGCGCTTTGTTTCCATTTCTTTTACCCATTATTTATCTGTAAGAAAAAAATTTTTGAGTTGAAGGTAGGTAATATAGTAGTCGATTTTATGTAACTCAATTTCTAAATACACATATCTTATGCTACGTATATATTTGCGAATAGTGGCGTGCACAGAATTTGAAAATTGAAATTTCGGAAAAAAAATAATTTTCAGCTTCGACAACATCATTAATGTCGTATTTTCAATCTTAGGATTCTAGCCCACTGAAAAATCAGTGCACGCCACTCTTTGCGGACAGAGACGCGAGCCGAACCACGAATTATGGTAAAGGTACGAAGCAACCGCAAGCGGCGCAGCGTTTCGGGCAGTTTGCTTTTGCTTCGTTCCTTTCCCATAATCCGTTGTTCGGCTGGCGTGTGTATACGCAGCCTAAGACGTAGAATAATATTTATTATAGGTTACTAGATATGTTAACAAATGTACCGACTTGCACTAATGCACTTTATGCATACAGTCAAAACTGATGAATTTACGTTATTCAGGAAGAGCCAAAAAACAACAACATTTTTAGCGATGTTTATATGTTTAATTAAAAAAGGAAATTGTGTTGTAATATTGAGTTTTTATGAATGAATAGTTTATGTTTATAATAATAGTTTATGAATTATTTATGAATAGTTTAGAAGGTATCTACTCACCATATGTCCTATATGTGTAAATCGTGAGAAATGACCAAACAGATTTCAATATTCAAGGGGGTTTCAGGGTCAAAATTCGAAGGTCTGTATTTGACGTAGAATAGTTTCCAGTAAAAAGGCTAGTCAAAAACAGTAGAGTGATGCAGCCAGCGAAAAATAAAAACACTATACAATCACAAAGTACGTGATGTACCTACTGCGCCTATGCTGCCGTTTTATAAAAAAAGATGGTATGAATCTCCCGATATTACTAAACCAAAACAGCGTGCATCTTACTTTACTAATAGTAACAAGATGAATGAACTATGAGCGCAGAAGATATCTATTATATAGGAATACGCACGCTCAAGTCGCGACGCGTATTGACTTATCTGTTGCAGCAGGCAGCAACCTGTATACACGCACCCACAAGTCTCATTGACTTGTGCGTGTGCAGAAGATGAGCTCGGAGCAGGCAGTCACATGTATTTGTAGTAAGTAATAATAATAATAAAGTTAAGTACAATACAATATTAAATAATGTAGACCTCGCTATTTTATTACGAATATGTACCTAGGCACCTACTTAATTTTTGGAATAAATGAATAACAGTAAATGAAATAATAAGAACGCAAAGTCGCTGGCGGGCGCGGCGCGGCGATTCGTGCTTCCAACACCTGCAGCCACGCACACACACGCATTGGGGTTCACCAATACACCGATAGCGCTTTTGCTGTCCCCGCTGAGATGAACGAAATAGAAATAATTTTTACAAATACCTATCGTTAAAATTTCTCGGCGCTCCTGCGCGCTCTTAATTCCTCTTTAAATAACCTTGAAACTTTATTTATTGTCGCGGGTTCAAATCTGGATATGCGCAAGAATTTTTTTGATAAATTTGTGTTATTTCTCAATTAATTGGTATAAAATAATATATAGTGTATTTGCGGCACGTTCCTGAGAGGATGATACTCTCAGTATCGCCCTGGTGCAAGGCCACCATTCAGAATTGAAACGTCGCTTGAAACGGATTTAGCTATGTTTCGTGAATAGCCAGATATTTCCCTACCTTCATCTTCCCTATCTCTTTCCCCTACCCATTACCTTAAGCCTCGCAACGTACCCCAATTGGGGAAGCCATAGTCTCATTGGATTCAGACGGTAGCAGTTGGGATTCTTGTACGGTATACACATAAAATAAAACAAAAAATTATTTATTTAATTTTTGTTATTGTTTACCTATCTTTGAATAGAAATATTTTACCCTTCTGGAGATCTTCTGTTCAGTGTTTTTTTTGCCTGTGAGCATTTATTGGGAAAATTCATAATATTTGAAAACAGACTTAGTTTAATAATAGCCAGAGGAAAGCGTCTCGTTTGGTTGTTCTGTACTTTTACATATTTTTATTTTATTTGTTTGATTGATCTTTTCGGGGACGACAACTTTCCGTGGAATCATTCAACATACTTCCGTTGATATTATCAATTGGATTGGATTAGATACAAGCCTGCTTTTTCGTTTAAAAGGGTCGGTATATATTCATGTATATATATGTAGGTATATATTCATGTCTATGAGCTGTGACTATCATGTAATTCACACAATAAGCGTAACGCGTTTGCAATTGTGAAAACGTGTGAGTGTATTTTAATTTATTTTTCTTTTTCGTATGGCGGAGGAGGGTTGTTGCCAAGGTATTTAAACAGTCGACTACATCGGGAATCACTAAGATCACCACAGTTGTTTTATTAGTACATATAATAATAATTATATAACTACTGATCCGTTATAAGAGTAGATCAGTTTCAGCCTTGAGAGTTCCGAAATTTCCCGCCATCTCTCGAAAAATCATACCTTCGATTTTAATGGAGACATAAAACTGCTTATAGTGTTACAGAGCCATTGATTGTATCTATATTTGACCGTTCATCCCATATTTTTAGGATTTGTATAAAAATTATTAAAAAATCGCTAAATTGATAAACGCGTGAATTTTTTAAAATTACCGTCCGTAGTGCCTACTTTGAGCAAAATTAAATATAATACCTTTGTGTGTTGTCTATGGCCTAGTCTAGTTGATTATCACAGATATAAACTTAAATTCGAATATGTATTTGCAAACACATAACGATCACGACTGACGATTGACGACCGGCGTAGCGCAGCGGTATGACGCTTGATTCGCACACCGAAGGTCGCGGGATCGAATCCCGGCGTGGCAAATAAATTTTATTTGATTAATTTGTGTTATTTCACAATTTATTCATTTAAAATAATATATTATATATTTGCGGCACGTGGAAGATACTCCCTGTATCGCCCTGGTGTAAGACCACCATTCAGAATTGAAACGTTGCTTGAAATGGCACTAGCCGTGTTTGGTGACCAGATCTGAATAGCCAGGTACTTCCCCACCTTCCTCTTCCCTAACTCCTTCCCCTTCCCACTACCCTCAGCCTCACAGCATACCCCAATTGGGGATGTCATAGTCTCACTGGCTTCAAACGGGAGCAGTTGGGACTCTTGTGCGGTATTCATATAAAAAAAAAGATCAACGATTTATCAGAGAAAATATCGCAATAATTTCGGTTCGCGGAATGTCAATAAAAAAATATTCAGAAGAGTTGCGCGACATCTCCAGTTAAAAGTGTGAAACTACTAGGTTAGCTTTGTGATTAATCGAAGATACCAATGCGCGGGAATTTTTTAAATAATTTTAATAAATTGAAATATCTGCTCAAATTGGCCACATTTTGGCTAGCAAACTCTCGCGGGTGTTTGCAAATTGATTATAATGTGGCCAAAACGCTCCAGTTGTTATGTAGATACTCATTACTGAATTATATATTTTACAAGTTATTTTCATACCCCACCAAGAATATGACATCCAAAGTGGTAGATATTTTCAGTATCGCTATGGTTTTATACCACCATTCGGAATTCGGAACGTTGCTTGAAATGGCTTTAGCTAAGTTCGGTTACCAGATCTGAATAGCCAGGTACCTCCCCACCTTCCTCTTCCCCATCTCCTTAGTTATAGTTCAGTGATTAGACTATTTTTAACAGTGAAGTTTACATACTAGTTTAGTGTCCACTTAGGGGTCATCCATTAATCACGTGAGAAAGGGGGGGGAGGAATTCGGAAAAAATCACGAAATATCACAAGGGGGGGGGGATATAATGAGATATCACGTGTATTTATTTTTTGTTAAACGCACGATTTCTAAACCAAATGCCAGTCAAAAACAACCTGCAACCTTAATGTTTCTCTGGAAATTTTTATCACGATGATTAATTTTCCAAAATTTAATCAGATTATACATGTATTTAAAGATAATATTCTGAAAATTTCAATATACTTTGTACCTTTCAATACCTTTATATTGTAATTGCTTAAAAGTTATTCTTCTGTTTCTATTTTCTATATTGTAGTATTTTGTTATAATTGTTCTTCTGTGTTATATTAATATTGTTAAATCGACCTGCTGACAAACTGCTCTGGCAGTTTAGCGGGTACTTAAAATGAAGAATTAAAAAAAAAAAAAAAAAAAACCAAAAAAATACACGTGATTTTGGGTAGGGTAGGGGGGTAAAACCTCACCACATATCACCAGGGGGGCGCGGGCGGTTAAAAAGTTGCTATAAAAACATCATGTGATTATGGACGACCCCTTAGGTGATAATTTGGCAGTCGCGCACCCAGGCCTGTGCTCTAGTCGACCTTTTGCAAACCAAAATGACGTAAGTACGTTATAAAACTTTAGTTTTTAGAAGGTCGAAAACAGTAAGACAGAGATTTGTCACTTGACCATTTTGCATTGCAACAGTTCTGTTGATCTTCAGAATTCGCATGTGTAGAAGAGTGTTTCATTCACTACACAAATTTGCTAATAGGATGTCCTTGTTTTAGTGCGTGCTGTTCGGCACATTCATCATTTGGTTCGCCTCCATTACCATCAACCTGGGTCCTACCTTCCTGTCGGGCGCGCTGGCGGCGAGCGCTGACAGCGGGCCCCGGGCGCCCTCGTGCCCGCTCGTGCATGGCCCCTACCGCCACTACGTGCTCAACGTGCTCTGGATCGCCATCAACCTCATCTGCGTCACCCTCACTCTGTTCCACCTCAGGAAGCTGCACCGGGACCTCACCAAGGTATGGATTCCCTATTATACACTGCGCACATGGTAGATTGTGTTAAGTTGTTAATTATTCAATCATCATGTTCAACCTATACACTTTAAACTATAATGTATACCTACATAACCTCTACTACTTTAAACACATGGTAGACTGTGTTAGATTGTTAACCACTGGAGCGCTAAGACATTTATAAAAAAGTAATAATAACTCAAACGGTTCGGAGGGTTTAGAGGCATTCGAGGCAGAGGTAAGAACACTTGGGGTAAGAATTCGTCGAATTTAATGTTTCAAAGACCCAATCATGTCTGATTATCTACTTCTAAAAGGGATCATAACTAAAATCGAATCTCCTTCAACGAAGGCAATCCTGCCAACAGGCCTTCCATTGATATGCTTGGTATAACTCTAAAAGACCAGCTCAGGAAGAGAGACTCCACCGTAGCCGGAGTTGAGTTAGCTTCTCAGACTTCTCAGTAACTGCAGACAATTTAATAGCACACAACTGCTAACCCCGTACAAATCACGAGTGCACCTCATTATTATTATTGAATTTGGCAGCGACCTCTGGTCTGGAACCCCAAAAACCGGCAAAAAAATTACCATAGGACCTGAGAGAAAGTATTTTCTTAGGTGTTTTCTTAGTTGTAGTATTTTCCTCGGGGCCTCCTGTGTGGAATTAATGTTAAAAAAAACACGCTGCTGCGAAAAGGCCAATTTTCTGACAGGTGCAAACTAAACATCACTTTTGCACCTTATTTTAATTTCAGTGCTTTGAAATAAAACTTAAATAATTGAGAATTCAATAACGAGCACATAATAAATAACAGAATTTTCCTAAAATAAACGTTTTTAAAAGGATTTGCGAACACGATCGTGGAACAAAAAATCATTTCGAAATATTTCAAATGTTGGTAATTTCATTGAAAAAGATTCACTACCATCTATTTAATATTGTTGAACGCATTTTCTCAGCTTGCAATTCAAGAACATTCGATCAATATATTCTAATTATTTTTGAAAAATAGGCGTTCAAGCATGAAAGCTTTATACCCAATTTATGGGCGCCTAGCGCTCCAGTGGTTAAATATTCAAGATACCCAATACACTACGTACACATTACACCACACATAATATGGTAGTCTGTGTTAGATTGTTTATTTTTCAAGTTATTCAAGGTCGCTCTACACACTATTAACCATAACCTACACCAATCACATGGTAGACTGTGTTAGATTGTCCATTATTCAATGTGTGGACACCCGTTACACTATAATGTACACAATGCACTACACATGGTAGACTGCGTTACATTGTTCGTTGTTCAACATATAGACCCTATACACTACAATTTATACATTACACCAGACTAGGCAGACCGTGTTAGGTTGTTCATTACTCAAAAATGTATTTAATACAATACATTCGTGGTATACTGCGTTAGATTGTGCATTATTATGATAGTATGGACATCACATACACTATATTGTACACATTACATGATCCTAATATACTACAAATAACACTACACACATGGTAGACCGTGTTAGATTGTTCATTTTTTTAGGGTATGGATACCCCGTGCATACATTTCATAAAATGATAGACTGTGTTAGATTAGATTAATGTATGGACTGTATGGATACCCCGTACCTACACTATAATGTATACATTACACTACACACATGGTACCATCCATGGTAGACTGTGTTAGATTGTTCATTATTGTTCACTTGTTCGTCTGGTGTAGACTAGAGATTAGTTTAGCTCTGTGGAAGCTCGTAAAGAAAGTTTGTAATGAAAGTTCGCAAAGTTTGCAAGGTGCTTAGAACCTTACTATGCCTGTTTTGTGTTCTCGGCAAGATTACTCAAGGGAGTCTTATGGCGAGAAATCAGATACGCTCGCGTTACCTTGTCTGCGCTGCGTCTCATGTCAGTTTTTGTAGTGAATTCAAGGGACACGAGGTAAATCATCACCATGGCTGGACAGCAGTGTGAAGGGAGTATGGTAATGGGTAACAAAAGCAGCTTTTATATTACACAATTATAATCGAAACAATAACTGCAGATATTCTACAAATATTCTATCGAGTCTGTGGGAGTGTATGGCGTATGCGTGCCCAAAATAAGGTTAATTTGATCTTACTTCGGGTTAAATTGGTCAAGTATTTAAAAATATCAATTTCCCACTTGAAAAGACAATTGATTTCATTGGCTAGTCCGGGGTCTAGGAGTCGAAAGATCTTCTTTCAAATGGGCATATTATACAATTCTATCGTTTTATCTCTTCAGTGACGAGAGTGAAGAGTTGAGCATAGAGAAAAAAGTAGCTGAAAAGTTTTAAAAAGGTTATCAAAAAGATCGATAAATATTATCAACTATTTGAATAGGTACTTACTTGTACGAGACGAGTGTTGGCGTATGTACACGCACTATTTTTCTGAAAGGCTCTTGGCATGAAAAATGTGTACGGCACCCTTCGAAAATACTGTATCTGTACATGCATCACCACTCGTCTCGTACACTACTCGTATCTCATGTATCGAATAAATAATACTGTGCTCTGATTTGCTAGGTGAGGTTTTAATTATTAACATCTAATCACAGTCTAAAATGCTTAATTTAATTACTAACGTGTCACGCCATTCCTAATGAATTATTATTAAATAAGCAAGCAAATACCATTAGACACTCTTCGTGTATTCATAGACTAAAGCTATTCGTGTTTTCTTACCGAGATGTCTCATGATTCATCATCCATCACTTTAAAGTGTATCATCATTGAGTCGAACTCCGACATTCTGCGAGGTTTTCTCTATAGAAGATGAGTCCTATATTTTCGATTAAAAAGGTTTGTGATCGGTAAACAAATTTTTGCTTTACAGAAATATTAATCCATAAGTACATCTATTTCAGATACCTGCCAAAACAAACAAAAACATTTTTGTTTTCTTTGGTAAACATACAGTAGATTCTTATATATAATTTATTACGTGTCATATATCCGTTCCTCAAGGTTATGGATGGATGGTGTCGATTTTTTTTAAAAGAAAAACAAACATTTTCGGGTTACGAATAACCCGACAATATTTGAAAATCTCCTACCAACAATGTTGCTTGAGTTGTGATGGAGGACTTAGCCAGCCGAGGAATCGAACACGGAACTCCTAGGTGGGACCGATGCCTACTCAACCACTGACCGGTCTAAATTGGATTAGACTGAAAGTATTTCTCATTTTCACCGCCAATCACGAAAGCAGCACTATTCTGGCTGAACGGCAAAATCCGATGAAGCTCTCTCTCTTACCGATATTTTGGTGAAACAATCGAACACTCCTGAATTTGGTTTTTAGATTTTCTCGGCCAAAAGCATTTTCGTTGTTAGTTTTTGGGGTGTTATGCCGTGTTGCGCTGGATCTACCGGATCTGCCCTGATGATGGACACTGCAACGCTGTCCGAAACGTCGGCTATAGTAGGAGGTAGCGCAACACGGCATAACACCCCAAAAACTAACAACGAAAAAAAAAACTCCTGAATTTATACACAGGATGTCCACAAACTGGTGAAGACACATACAAGCGGAAAACTAGTGAATACGCATCACATTTGGAGTCGATTTAGTGGAATGACTTTTTTTTTGAGATTTCGTTTTCGAGTAAATCGAGTCTGAAGTTTAAGTAAAATTGTGAAAAAAATCGGTGGCTTAATATCAATTGAACCCCTTTGCCTAAAAAAATGTTAAAATAAAAAATAAAAAATCGAAATAGTTTTTTGGGGTTCTTTATGATTTACATTCACCAGTAACCTTCTAGTACTGAGTTCCGGATACCGTGTATAACAATCGTCCAGTTGATAGTCAGACATCTCAGAAAAATCTAAATTTGAGTTGATTGTGCAGTTATATGTAAAAGTGTACCCTCTGTCTGCTACAATACACAGATTACTCATAAACACCACCAAATCAATTATAATGCAGAAAACTCGTAGTGAATTAAACATGTTGATGTTGTCTGGGTCACTAATCTACTAATAGAATATTTAAAAATACTAATGTAATAGACCGTTTTGCATTCCGGTGTTTTTTTTATAGCATATTCAATTTGTAAATGCAGACACGTTTAAATAATACTTGATTTATGGTGAGCATTCGAATGTGGCTTTCCTCATTCTCCAAACTTAATATTTGGAGATGTCTGACTAACCGACATAAATAATATTTGTTCACTGTTCGCTCTTTTGGTGTTATATAAAATATAATGAGAAATATATCGTTTATACTATTTTAATTATAATATTTTCAATATTCTTTTATACACCACACTGGAACCTGTCACGTAAGAAAATAAAAGTGTAGGTACCAAGTGATGATTTGACAATATATGTATTAATGGCTTGAATGGATACACAACAATGGCTTCAGAAATACAATAATGCAGCAGGAACTTATTTAATATTTTGATATCTACAATAGGTCTTTACTCCTTTGTCCAAATAAATCCAATATAAGTGTGGTTGCCGCCGTTGTTCGAATAATGTAAGATTGTGAAGTCGAATTCATTACTTCGTCTTTAGAAATCTTTTGTGTGGTTCTTCAGCTCAATATAGCCCCGCATTTGTGTGTCTAAACCTAAACGGTTCATCAAATATTTCACATCACACTATGCCCCTTTTAAGCAACCAATTCCTGAAATCCTTTTCTGCAAAAACTTTCCTTGAAAGGAAAATTTTCACTTTGATGACGACGCTAATCGTATGCTCATTTGAACTTTATTACGGAAAGGGTAAAAGCGGAGGTAAACTGAATTTCACATGGATAAAGATTATTTTTCCTTCGTTAACTTGTTATTTAACAGTGATGCTGAGTGGCTTAACTAGAATCAGTCATATTAGTTAGATATTTAGTTCGAAAATGGGTAAATATCCCGATAGGGTAGGGTGGTACAAAAGAGCGCAGTGTGCAAGAGTACAAATTCGAATTAATCTTTATTTTAAGTTAGGTGACAATTTCAGTCGCTATGTGCTAGAGTGAAGTACGGAATTGTCGCTGTCGCGAGTTGTTTGTATCCAAGCGATTATTTACGATTGCAGGCATCAAAACCTTTTTTTTGCTTGTTCATTATAATCCTTTTTGTTCTGGAAACTCTCTCACACGGAGGTTAAATGCAATAGAATGTTCTTGTTGAATGCTCTATTACAAATCTACTTAATTAGCTATCACACGACAGAAGTTTGAGAGATTGCCCTAGATCTAGATTGTGATAGTACCTAGTATGTTTTTGGCAAAATGTTCGCATGATGTGCATGAGTGCACAGGGACGAAATGCACAAGAGAACGTGTTCAAGTGAACGAGAACATAGAAATTGAAGATTCTTGGCAATTCTCCAGTCAAATATAAATTAGAAAGATATAAAGCAATTAAAAATACTAAACCATGGAAAAAGCCTACGCCTTTAAATGAAATGTTTTAAAAACATTAGCATGCTCCAAAAAAGATCTGGATATGCCCAGTGCCCAGATTGCGGAGAAATATTTAAGGAGCCGACAGCGACGGTGGAAGACTGGATTCAGTGCAAAATTTCCTTGCAAAAATCCTTGCTGGATTCGGTGCAAGGAATGGTGGCACCAGAAATGCACTGGTTTCTTGGGATTTTTTTAGATTATATTTGTGATTTTTGCACTGATTATCCCAACACATGGTATTTGTGCACTGGTGTACACTTCTCTGCGCACTTTTGAGCTACAGGGTGCACAGGAGTGAGCACTTTATTTTTTTTTATAATTAGTTGTAATAAACGAATTTTTAATTTTTACACATTTGATAAACAACCATTTACGATACATTAAAGTTGTTTATCAGATGTGTGTGATTTTAAGTACGTTATTAGTATTCATCATTGTAACAGCTAGATAACCAAGGGTTGAAATAACTTATTTTTGTTTTACTAAAATGTGTAGTTTTATTTGCACATATTCTAAAACCTAAAATCTCGCGCTCTAGTACCACCCTATTTTACGAACAAATTATTTTAAAAACACTTTGTATCATAAATACGTTTGGTGAGTTAGGAGGGGTGTCCAGGTTTACAGGATGAGGTTAGTTAAGGGTCTAGGTCTTGGCGGAGTAAACGTTTTCCCATCTACTGCGTGGCAGGCCGGATCGGGAGAGACTGGTTGAGGAAGACCCTTTGATCTTTCCAGTCGGACTTTCTCGAACGCCTTGCACCACAGTGGGTGATGATTTCATGCGTCCGTCACTCCTGGACATATTGACCCCTAAATTCTTACCCGCCCCTCATACCACTTTCCTCCCCAAAACTTCCTCTCCTTCCTTTCCTTAAAAATACACTTCACACAGCATCTCCAAATTTGACAGGCATGAACTGATTTTTTTTTCCACAGGGACTCTTGAGTGAAGCTAATGTAAAAATAAAATGGTAAGTGTGATGAGTGAATGGTAATGTAATGTAATGGAATATGGCTGTAAAAGTTAAAGTGCAATCACAACTGAAAGACAGATGTAGTTGGGAAACTCTTTATGTTTTCATCTGAATCCCGGCAGTTGCCCGAAACATTCCCTGAAATTTTAGGAACTAACCAACTTTTATTGTTCGCAACACGCCGCCGAGCGAAACAGCTTTTTACAAGTTTGGCCGCAGCGAATGGACAAAGTTTGCCCTCAGCAATGACGATAAACCCGGGAATATTCCCGGCCTGCGGGGGACGGAGACAGGCCACCGGGAGCACTAGGGCTGCGCAGCCCGGGGGCGCTCGTACTCGTAATAGCTGGCGGTAAATGCGCCACCGTCACTTGAACCCTAATAGACTCGTGGGGTGTCTAACTCTGCGCATCCGTCTCAGCAACCCCTCTCTACCCCTAATTCTCCCCTGAACTACCTCCTCCCCGCCCCGCACCGGGCTACAGCAATTGTACCAAATTATTTTTTATAAACTCCGCTTTAGTTAATCAGATCGTCCCGCTGGCAAATGATTTAGATTCCAATGTAGGATTAAATGGAATCTTTTGAGTTTAAAACGTCGGGAAACTTCTTTTTCGCAAGAAATAATTTATAAATAACGTTCGTCTTCACATTTTATCCAGCGAAAGTCCTAAATTTTTTTTTCCGATGTATCTTTTTTTAAAAGGAAAATAGATAACTGATTTATTATATCAAATGAGTCTTTTAAACGAAGAACGACTTCCAATCATTCTTCAAAGATCTTTTATCGTAGTCATAGACGGTATAAATATTTGGATATTATGTTCAGAAAATCGATTAAGTGAATCAATCCAATCCATAACAGAAATACTATTTAATCCACAATTTATTATTAATTAATTATTATAAAGCAAAGTAATTGAATAAAATACATTTCAACG
Organism: Limnephilus lunatus; assembly: GCA_917563855.2. Lineage (NCBI taxonomy): Eukaryota > Metazoa > Arthropoda > Insecta > Trichoptera > Limnephilidae > Limnephilus > Limnephilus lunatus. The sequence continues at coordinate 60,750,119 of OU830597.1, read as the reverse complement.
CCTTTTTAATAAAAAAATTACTTCAAGGGCGCCCATTTTCCCCCACTTCTCAGTGTGTCCATAAGACCTAAACAAGTCAATAACAGTCACGTCATTGTTAAACAATTAAGAACACATAAACATTTAATGTTGCGAAAACAGATTTCAAAAGTACCCCATAAAATAGAAAATCTATTGTCATAGTTTTTTCTCAGTAAATCGATTTAGCCAGTAATAAATCATTTAACGCACAATACAAATTGAAATTGGGCGGGGTTAAAGAGAATCATATTAATAAGTCGTCTCAAAGTGGCCTAACCACAGTTTGAAAATGGCCTTGCAAACTGCTGTCACAATAATAAAAAACTAAAACACTTCTACGAATGGAGTTGGACGAATTAAACACAAAAAGAATTAATGCTTAAAGGGTGATTTATAATTTATTTTATTGATTTCTCCACAGAATAATAAAAAAAATATATTATATCAATTTTTTTTCTTTTTCCTTTAACAAAACACTTAAAAAATACATAATTTAGACAACAAATAGGTAGACCCGCGAAGATGCCACATGGCTGCTTGTCTGCAGGTTCTACCTTAATATTGAAAGTATAACTTATTTGTTATATCTTTCTTTTTCTTCTTTGTTTATTGTTTTTTTTTTAGATTTTTCATTCATAAACTACATCTTTACAATTTTCATGCTTAAACTCTCATTTTCCTCAAAAGCCAAGTTATTTTTGAGCTTATTAAAAATCACTAGTACAGTACTCTCATTACAGTAATGAATAAAGTAAGTATATTATAACGCCGTTTTTCCCTAGATAAAATAAGTACAAATTATATGTTTGGAAAGATTACTAGTCTCGAGCATATTGATTGAACATGGTAGTTTATCAAGTTCGGTTTTATTTGTTGAACCTAATGGCTGTCCCGCCCAATGTCCAACCACCAGGCGCCAGGGCGGGCCTGTTGATGTCCGAAGGATTGACCATCAGCAATTAATCACCTTCTCTTGAGCGGCATCGTCCTCGCGAGTCCTTGAACGGCTAGGGGGTGATAAATACTTATCACCAACGAGAAATCTGTCATTTTATTCATTTCTTTCAGCAGAATTACAGATAGTTTTTGAACTGGCTAAAATTCCCCAGTTTAAAGTATTGTGACGTGTCTGGGTACTATTGTCGACTAAGGGTGGTATATTATGACGTCAGAACCAAACCGGAGCGTTCTGACATAATATATAATATATTTTATCGTTTTTAAATATCTTTTTTTAGTGTAGGTTACTTATGATTAATCATACCAATATAAATTAGTTTTTTTCAGAATCGGTGATTTTTTAACCCTTAATTACCCGCTACCTATAACTTTTTCAAATTTGAATTTAACGCGCTAGTTCTCTTAGTGGCTTCGTATAAGCGGCGTGACCTTCGTAAATCAGTCGGGTCTTCGTAGATCAGTTTGGGGTGTGTATCACCCCATGCGACTAAAACGGATTCACGAAGTTGATGGCCATAATTTATCTTCTGGAGCTATCAAACCGCCTTCATACAAAGATGTTATATGTGTCAAAAAACCAAAGATAGAAAAACAAAGACTACGTGCTTCATGCCAATGATTGTTTTCTTCCAAAATTGTGATGGAAAATTGTGAAAAAACTGATTTTTTAATGTAGTTATTATCACTTTGTTTACATTAATAAAGAGTTTTAACGTTGACTAATATGTAAGTTCAAAGATATTAATTAATACAAGTCTGATTTTGCATATACAAATTGTTTATAAAATATACAAATTACTAAAACATCCCACGCGACTACTAACGTAACTTTATAGGCGCGAGTACCTAAGGGTTAAATGCGTTTGAATTCCGCACAAGAAACTCAACTGTTCGGAGCCAATGGAGCTATAATTATGAGGGGATGTAGTGAGGCGTGAGGCTGAGGAGAGTAGAGTTTGGGAGGAGATGGGATGTGGTTCTTTAGATCTACTTTCAACTACTATTCAACCTTCCTCTTGCGCGCCACCATCCTCTTGATTACTATGGCGACCAGGTTGAGCAGCAGGGCAGCCGCCGCCCCCGCTGCCAACAGCGCGAGGGCGGCGTCCAGCAACAGTAGCTGGTACCAGGGCGGCATGGCGGCGCGCAGGTGGGCGGCTCCGCCCCACCGCATCACGTGCTCTAGCCACCAAGCTGCGCGCTCGAGCGGCCTCTGAGGCTGGTCCTCCATCAGCTTGGCCAGCAAGGATATGCGGGAGGAGTAACTAAAATCAAAATTACGGAAAAAAAAATATTCATATTGATTTATTTCTATAAATAAAATTTTGTTATTTTTCTAAGTAAAAATAAAATATTTTTTCTTGACAATCTGTAAAATCTATCAAGATATTATGGATGTAAAGAAAGAAGGTAAGAATAAAATTGAATGGGAGCGGAGAATGCTCTCGATACAAGCTACCATCGCTCTCCATTCTTCACACTGAAATTAATTAATAGCATAATACTACATTATTTCGAATCAAACATTAACACATGTCACCTTACGTGTTTGCTTGCATTATAATGTATTGGCTTCCTTCAGCTTACTAGGTATCACCGTCTATAATAATAGTAATAATATCCTTTATTCAGACAGTAAAATACATTACATTATTTATAATATTTATAACTCTTATCATGCATCGACTCCCTGTCTGTATGTCACTAGTTGACAAAGGCCTCCTCCAACTATCGCCATTTCTCTCTATCATTAGCTACTCTTGTCCATGTACCACCTGCTATGGCTTTGATGTCGTCAAATAATAGGAAACATTAATTTAACAACATTTCAATACTTACATTATTTTGCATATATTTATTACCAACTTTAAAAAAATAACTAACCCGAATACAGGCTTGTCTAGTGTAAAAATTGGATTGGAAACATTACCTACCAAGTAAAGAATCAATAAATAAATTAATTAATGAATTAAGAAGTGCTTCGCAAATAGTGAGGTATTGTCCGGCTTCGCCAGAGTTTCAAATGCTTTTTTTCAATAAAAAATACCTATGTCGTCATGTCCAATATTTCTCAGTTAAATGCATTATTTAAAACTCCTTGGCACATGGTGGTAATAACGATGTGAGCTGAAAGTACTTCTTGGTTGATGCAAGTACTTGCATCAACCAAGAACTTCCAATTATCAATAATTCCAGTTATATCCAATGATAACCGTAGAAAATCTATCAAAAATTCATGACGCTCGCTCTCGCTGTACGAGAGTTTTTTTAGCCGGTCTATACAATCAGATATCTGCTTTATAGTTCAGCTAGAAATATTATTGCACAAAATTTTATATTCGTATTCGTGCTGTGAGAGCATTGTCATTCGTGCGATCTTATAACATATGGATTTTCTGAACGTGTTTCCACAACACAATTTTATACGCAAACATAAAGGCAAAATATTTTATTCCTGCATTCGACGGGACTCTCATACGTGACCCAACGAACCCGAGTCTCTCACGAGGTCAATGGACACCGATAAATCAAGTCCCGAATTCCCGCAAAAATGAAGAGGGCGAGTTTATGAGTTAAAAAGTTTAAAAAGTTATTCATATTTTGTCCTAAGATCGGAACATTCAAAATTAAAAAGGCAACCTGCCTTTTTAACAGAAGAAAAGTAATCTATCCGAATACAATCGGCTTTTCTCTCCGAATTCCGTTTTAAGAAATGGCCGGCTTTTCACATTTACATTCATTTTAGATAACGTCCGTTGCGGTTGGGATGGAGGGTGGGGGCTTATTTGCCGTGTTAAACCCGAGTTCTTACTAAATATAGGAGATACTTTAAAAAGAATTGTGGGAAGTCTGAATAGTGTACCTTTGATCTTGCATCATTTTGGTTATTGTAGCGTACATAATGCTACTGTCGAAATTGTAAAAGTCTAATATCTCCGCTACTCCTTTGGATTGAAGGGTAACGATATTGAAGTGCTGGTCTGCTTGGATTGGTAACCCAAGAATAGGCACCCTGAAGTGGATAGCCTCCTCGACGGACTGCAAACCTCCTTGCGTCATGAATAGCTTCACGTTTGGATGAGCTGAAAAATATAGATGAAAAACATCAAAGATTTATTATCTTTACAGTCGAAAGTAACGCCTTTATATTTGATCATAAATAAAGGAAGAGAAGAAAGAGAACGTTATCAAAGAGAAATCTACGGGCGTTGCCCAACTTTACAATGGAACTCTATTTAAACTGTCGTATCTTGAATCGATTTGCATAGTTTACAATAAATTATCGCTAAAGTAAAGATATTTCAGCAATAGTATCGACACTCGACTGTCCATAGGCGCCTTGTGCCTTGTGCCTGCTGCCTCTCGCTACACTGTTGAAATATTCCGATACTATTTACATTTAAAATACGGGTGTGAAGAACGCAACTGCTTCGTACCTCTATTAATTGTACCGCCAAATAACCGATAAGGGGGGTAAGAAAAATGGATTTTGGAAACAAAGCATCGTTGAATTAATTGCTATCTAAATTTAATTATAGAGAATGGCAGTGTAAACTATGCCCATAAAAAATAATTCTCGATAGATTCAATATTATGTACACTGAACTTCAAATACCTAAAGTCCGGATTGAATCAATCTGTTCATCTAATAAAACTCATTATTTAACTATCTACTTTACTAAAAACATAAAGTCAAATTTTCTTTAAATATGTTGACACATTCTATCCCGTTTAACGAAACTTTTAGCCTCATTTATAGGTCTTAAAGATTGACTACCAACGCAGAAATACATAAAACTTCATTCGTATTCTAGTTCAGAAAATTTTGTTAAAGAATCACAGTTTATTTTAATAATAGCGTAACTTTATTTTGTTCGGCGCTTTTCACACCATGTTACATAGTATCAAAATTGTCACTTCTAGTCCTCTTTTTCACTACGTGGTATCTGCAAACGTAGCATTTTCATCGGGCATACCAAACCTACGGCCAATTGCGGATTATTTGCGGCCCAACTGAAGATATTATCGGCTCAAAATGAAGTTTTCACAATCTACGTTTTGGATTTTGGCATTCACACAAAAAAGAAAAATCGTTCTCGTAAAGTTATAACATTTATTATATACTAGTTGACCCGGCCACACGTTACTGTGGCTAACGAAACATAACGCCACGCCATTACCGATCCTTAATAACCAACGCCATCTTTAAATGAAATCCACACCGCCCGCTTGCCAACCCGCTCTCTTTATTTATATATTTCAACCAATTAACACAAAACTTTGACAAAATTATATACCTAAAAACCTTATTCATGAATCACTCTATCTATTGGTGAAAACCGCATGAAAATCCGTTGCGTAGTTTAAAAGATCTAAGCGTACAGACAGCGGGAGTGACTTAATTTTATACTATGTAAATAGTTTGTGAAATTACAATATTCTTTTTCGTTGTTAGTTTTTTGGGGTGCTATGCCGTGTTGCGCTACCTCCTTCTATAGCCGACGTTTCGGACAGCGTTGCAGTGTCAATCATCAGGGCAGATCCGGTAGATCCGGTAGATCGTCGTCCCCAAAAACTAACAACGAAAATGCTTTTGGCCTTGAAAATCTAAAAACTTATCTACAACATTCTTGTTTTTAGACCTAGGACTGTCGACGGGGATTTTGATTTATTGCTTGAAATGTGCAAGGCACATTGCCGCAATAAATCAATTTATTTTCGTACTCAATTCCAACCAGTATATTTTTTCCGCAGATTTCTCGGAAGATCGAATGCAACTGGCACGACTTTAATAAGTGGAGGGTGAGTGCAAAGGACACTCATAGGTACAAGTATAGTTAGTTTATGTCTTCTAACATTGAAGGTCGCGGTTTCACAATAATAGCGTTTTTGAGCTCTGAATTACCGGTAAAAACGAACGGTAATATTTACCATTTACCTGTATTTGGGTTGGATGCCCCTTACCTTCATAAACATATTCAGAAAAACTGATTGGATTCATTGTGATTACTCGACATTGAACGTTTATACCCTGGAGAATATTTATCCGGTTTTCCATTAAACGCGAACGAATCGCATAGATTACACCCGCGTTTTAATAGAGGGGAACTTTACATATTTGAATATCACGTGAATGCACAAAATATCGCCATTATCGTGAACATACTCCCGTGGCATAATTAGATATCTAACCTAGAATATCCTGTTGCGGACACCACTGGCACAGTTTCACGTTTGGCGGTTTGCCAGGGAGGCTTGCCTCCTCCCACTTCCAAAGCACGCCGTAAGGGAGACCAGAGAAAGCCTGGAATAAACCAAATACAATTAGACCCATCACGCGTTTCTTTCAAAGCTACCGTCAAACTAGCACAACTCTTGCAAACATTTTTGTAATGCATTTCATCCTACCTGTAGAATTTCCTGTATTTGATCGCTGGACATCTTGCTACTTTTGATGTGCGAGCCCAAACTGAAATATACTGCTCCGTTTGTAGCATTGTCGAGGAATTCTTTCAGATCCTGAAAAAGTGGTGTTAAATTAGAATACAAATTAATCTCTAATATTAATGTTTTGTTTGTGACTGAATATACTTAACAATTAAAACATTTAAAGATATATCGCACATCTTATTGAAAAGTGTCGTAATTAAAAAATGGTAATTTTACAGTAAAGTTAAAACAAATTATAACTGCTGAAACAAGTGGTCCCGTCGAAAAGAGACACTAGCGTTATCTCGCGGAGATAGAGTGATCTAACTTAAATACGATTTTCGTAGGGCATAGGCCTCCGTCCGTGGTAGAGTGTAAAGCTCTTGACTCGCAATCCGAAGGTCGTGGAATCGATCGAGTCGTTATTTCGCGATTAATTTATTAAAAATAATAGGTATATAGTATAATTGCAGCACGTTATAGAGTGGAAGATACTCGCAGTATCGCCCTCGTGCAAAACCACCATTCAGCATTGAAACATTGCTTGAAATGGCTTTAGCCATGTTTGGTGACCAAATCTGAATAGCCAAGTACTTCCACACCTTCCTCTACCTCATCTCCTTCCCCTCCCCACTACCTTTAGTCTCACAACATACCCCAATTGAGGATGCCATAGTCTCACTGGCTCCAGACGGGAGCAGCCGGGACTCTTGTGAGGTATTCATGTATATACATATATTTTTTTTTAATACTCACGCTTCTATTCAGAGATAAAAATAAAATTTTATGAAACTGAAAATTTTAACTTATAACCCTTTTCTACTGGGTGTGCGATATCATGTTTGCCAAATGGTGTAAATTTTTATATGGTTCTGAAATTATTAGCACACACGACGACATGAGCTAACTTATAAATGTAAGAAATAAATAAATAAAACCAAACCATCGCGATGAAATTTTTAATGTCTATGGATTTTGCGTCTTGGTTGCGAATTATACTTTTAATAAAATAAATAATGTATAATTATTGGACTCCATTTGCACAGCAGCTTTCGTTGGGTAACCACGTAATGTCAATAGATATAAATTGTCGTAACAGTTGTAGCCGCCCTACTCTTAGCAATATATTTATGGATTTTGTGGTTGGTTCAACTTCTGGTATCTATTAACTTTATAATCTTTTTTAATTCTGACTCAATATAAAATCTACCACTTGTGATGAATAAATTCTTTGCGTAAAACGCAAATTCGCCATAAGAGGCATAATTTTTATTACAATCTGATATTATTTTTCTTTCATTAATTAATTCCTTTTTTGACAGCCCTGCATTATTGCAATTGATTTCATTTCATGACTAAGTCACACGAACTAGAAATATCTTTCACTGCAACAATAATATCAATAAAAATTCGTTTATAAACTCACATATACCACTCCTTCCCAGTTTCGGTAACCAATTGTTACGTTGCAAAAGATAAAGAATAGAGTCCTTTAGTACTGTTGCGTTGCAAGGAGGTAGTGAATCGAGTCCCAGTGCACAGACTCGCCGCACCGCCCCCCTCTCCATACGCAGAGGTCCGCGGCCAAGCGCCAGCAGAGCTCGCGGCAGTTCCGGCAGTTCTTCGACCGACACCCAGCGTACGACATCTCACGTAATTTGCGCCTAAACGGGTCGGAGAGGCAATTCCCCCGTGTTCTACGCACCCGGAAACCGTTTATGTGCTCGAAATGATCGCCATTACCGTGCCTGTCGGCGATCCCGCCTGATGACAGAGTACCACAAACCTGGAGCTAGCTGTAAGTCAATACTGAATTTTACCCTTTTGTGTGCAATGTAAATTCGTTCCCATATAAAAACGTGTAGAGAGAGAGAGACTTCCGCGAACAGACTTAGAGTTTTAGGTTAGCCTAAGTAACCCCTGTTACCTTGCGCCGAGGCTGGCAAAACTGTATTAACTATTGTGAACCTTAGTTGAATAAACCATTTATGTTGAAAACCAGTGTTTTTGATTGAGGAAGGAGACCCGGCAATGGTGTGAGAGGAAGGAGAGGTACACATCGAACCATAAGCACTCGCCTTGAGACTAGGAGGAAATCGTGTTTGTGCCGAATCACTGAGCTGGCCGATTGGACAATTGCATGTTTCTATCCGTAGGTAATGCTGGCACTGACCCCTGGAGGCTGGCAAATAGCCGCCGCCACGTGGCTTGCTAACACAATATGCAGAAGTAACAGACCTAAGGAACTTACCAAAAAAGAATTTCACATACTTTTTTAAAACGGTTATAGTTAACTAGCTGGTTCCCGGCATGCGCTGCAATCATAGAGATATACTATAGAGGCGCAGGCAGCCGGAGTCAAAGTGGGGTCGCCGTAAGAGCTGTGTTCGTCCGAAAAACGACGGAAATTTCAAAACCCAGTCCGTTTCATATCGGTTTCGCTTGCCCTGCTGCATCGATTACACTTGGAACACTCAAAATGTATTCATATCATTACCACTTATTTTATTTAAAATCTGGCATTCTAAGTTTTTGAAACCATATTGAAATAAAAATAATAATAACGATATTGAAAATATTTTTTTTTAATTTAAAAAAAAATTAAATTTCAAAAAATCGTACACAAAAAACCGCTAAGCTGCTGGTCGGCAGACCAAAGAAGTCATGAAAGAAATAATCTAGACTACGGTTTTTCGTTAGTTTCGATCTTGTATTCGATGTAATCGGTGCAGCAGGGCAAGCGAAACCGATATGAAACGGACGGGGTTTCGGAAATTTCCGTCGTTTTACGGACGAACGCAACTCTTACAGCGATGGTGCGTTGGTTTTTCGAACTTCAAACTACTATGAACTATTAGGCAATTTTAAAAGGACTATTAATATTATAAATTTGTACGATAATATTGACACGCGACAGCGGTGAAGAGCACCGCGGCAGGTTTCGTAAGTGGTTTGGCGTCGAACGGCTCTCCTGACGGATGGGTACACTCGGAACTCTCAAATTATTTATTTTTATCATTATGGTTTATATTTTTAAAATATGGTAATCAAAGTTTTTTAAAATATAATGAAATAAAAATAATAATAAAGATAAACAAAAATTAAAAAAAAAAAAAAACTTTAAAACATCGTACACAAAAATTTGCCAGACTGCTGGTCGGCAGACCAAGAAATTCTTAAACGGGATAATCTGGACTATAGTTATTTATTAGTTTCATTCGTGTACTCGATGACGTAAAATTTACTATTTTTTACCCCACTTTGACGCCGGCTGCCTGCGAACTTGCCAAGCTGCCGGTTGGCAGCCCTGCTTTTTTCTCATTTTCTAATCGACCTTTATCATATGAAACCATTCCCGTTCGTGTACTCGATGATGTAATTTTTTCGAAAAAAATCGCTGACTATTTCCATGGCATCGCGGCTCCTGCCAAGAGGCGCACCGGCAGACCAGCTTTTTTAAGGTTTTCTAAGTGTCCATTATCACTAAAAAGTAGTTTCATCCGTGTACTAGATGACGTAGGGTTTACCTATGTCGTCTCCTGGTCTATGACTCCAATGCAGCAACTGCCCCTTTTTACATAGGCAAAACAGCACGCAACATAAACACCCGTGTCAAATAACATCTTGGATGTTTACACAGCTCTGGATTTTCGGAATTTGCAAACCACCATAAATTTGATAAAAATACAGGCGCCACACTAATTCATAAAAACAACATCGGTATTAGGCTAGACAATTTAAAATAGTGAATTCAAATATAAGATTAGGAACATGGAATGTTAGAAGTTTATACAGCGGTAAATTGGATAATACGATACAGGAAATGGAAAGATTAAAAGTGGATATTCTTGGAATTAGTGAACTGAGATGGACAGGCAGCGGCATACACCAACATGAGAAGGGAAATCTATACTACTCAGGAAGTGACCCGCAGGACAAAAATCGTCGAAACGGAGTTGCTATATTTGTCATGGTGAAGTATGTAAAATTTGTTAAGAATTTTGTACCCATCTCGGACAGAATAATATTATTAAAATTACACTGTCAACCCATCAACATTAATATTATTCAAGTGATATCTCGAAACTCCAAGAAGAAGTGGTCAGAAATAAGGTATCTCAGACTTTGAATGATAATATTAGACTACTCCCTCGTGATCCATCAATAGAAATACAAACACAGTGGGATAACCTGAAGTCAGTTATATGTGAAACCTGTGATACAAATTTGAAAGCTGATAAGCAAATTAGAAAAAAGAATTGGATGACTGACCACATTTTGAACTTAATGGATGAGAGACGTAAACACAAACATAATGAGACACAATATAAAAACTTACAAAGAACGATTAGATGTGAAATTAAAAAGCCAAAGAAGAATGGATGAAGTCACAGTGTGAAGAACTAGAGTCGTACAGTCGTAGTCACAATGCATTTAAACTTCACAAAAAAATGAAGGAAATTACAGGCACTTCTAGAAGAATTACTCCATCATGTTTAGTTGACGATTCCAATAAATTGATATTGGATGAAAAAGATATTTTACAAACGTGGGAAAAGTATATTCATGATACATTCAAAGATATTAGACCTGACATTAATATTCCTAACGATCAATTGCATGGACCATCGATTTTAAAATCAGAAATTCTTCATGCGATAAAGACTTCAGAACATAGAAAAGCGTGCGGACCAGACGATATTCCAGTTGAGGTGTTGAAGCTCTTTGATAATGAAAATGTTGACTACCTGTTGAGGTTATTTAACTCTATATATGACACAGGGAATATACCCCAAGATTGGCTAAAATCTACCTTTGTGACATTACCTAAAAAACAATACCCGAAGAAGTGCAGTGACTATCGATTAATAAGCTTGATGAGTCATGTCCTTAAATTATTCCTTAAAATAATACATGCCAGGATACGCGATAAGTGCGAGCAGGACTTGGATGACACTCAGTTAGGCTTCAGAAATGCGTTCGGTACGCGTGAAGCATTATTTTCTGTCGACGTACTATTGCAAAAGTGTCGTGACCAAAGAAAGGATGTCTTTGCCTGTTTTATTGACTACGAAAAGGTATTTGACAGGGTAAAACATGCTGACCTAATGAAAATGCTTGCGGATTGTAACGTTGACACCAAAGACCAGAATTTCATTAAAAACCTGTATTGGTTCCAAACAGCAGAAATAAGACATGGGAATGAGAGATCTAATGCAATCGCCATTCAGCGTGGAGTACGACAAGGATGTATCCTGTCGCCACTATTATTTAATCTTTATTCCAACTATGTCTTCAAAAGAGCCCTAAGTAATACCCAGAAGGGTCTCAAGATCAACGGAGTTGTCATTAATAACATAAGATATGCAGATGATACTGTATTACTAGCTGACAGTATCAGTGACCTCCAAGACCTATTAGATCTTGTTAATAATGCTGGTGAGCAACTGGGCCTAACAATCAACGTCAATAAAACTAAATGGATGACTTTTGGACGACTAGATCACTCTGGATCAATGATTCAGTTAAATGGTTGTAATGTCGAAAAGGTGGAGAGATTTAGATACCTCGGCAGTATCCTCACGGAGACTCTTGACCCAGATATAGAGATTAGGTGCAGAATTGAAGCAGCAAGAACCGCATTCATAAAAATGAAATCCCTCTTCTGCAATGACAATATAAGCTTAAAACTAAGGCAGAGAATACTAAAATGTTATGTGTGGTCGGTCTTGCTGTATGGTTGTGAAACATGGACCTTGAAAATAAATACCATGAACAGGTTAGAGGCTTTCGAAATGTGGCTTCACCGGAGAATGCTCAAGGTCCCATGGACCGACATGATCACCAACATATAAATTCTCAGGCGGGCTAGAGCAGATAGGGAACTGCTTACATTAATTAAAATCAAGAAAATTTCATATCTGGGTCATATACTTCGAGGGGAGAAGTATCACTTGCTCCATTTAATATTGAAAGGCAAGATAGAGGGTCGCCGAGGGCCTGGTAGGAGACAAATGTCTTGGCTGCGAAACATACCAGAGTGGACCGGCATTAGAAGTGTGGAGGAGCTATTCCGGGCAGCGCAAGACAGAGAGACCTTTTCAAGAGTGATCGCCAACGTCGGGGGGACCTGATAAGGCACATAAAGAAGAAGAATTTAGATGCACTTGAACTCAGGAAAGCCATAAACACTAATAGTAAGGTAGTTAATAACCAACCAAACATAAATAAAAGTCCCATACTAAGATTGTTCCCTATTGACAAAGAACACGCACGTTCCCTTCCCAATTCTCCATCTACACCTATACCTCCTTCCTGCGTTACTTGAGGAGTCCATCCCATTTGGTTAAATCATGTATTATCTATAACACACTTGTAAATTAATTTTAGTAGAGATTGTACTGCCCTGAAGAAGCTTAGCGAAACCCGGTCGGCATAAAGTATAAAAAATAAAAGTGGTGTTTACAAAGTTATTGTTTTATTTAAATTATAATGTCACATCACAAAGTAACTGCTTCATATGAACAAATAAATTTATTTGATTAATTTGTGTTATTTCACCATTTATCCGCTGTGGCAACGGAAGCTATCCTTTCATTTGCAGACATTGCTCATAATAGTTTTGCGGACAGTTTTTGGAATTGTCTTGTAAAAGCAGGACCTCCGTCAATTACCCGCACGGGAATTCATGTGGCAAGCCCAAAGCCTTCCGTATGCATATTTCCCAAACTAAACAAGGCCAAAGATAGTGAACAAACCAAGCAGCTCATGAAGGACACTTCGACCATCACAACTAGGTGTACGCATGACGGACGTCCGGAAAATAAAAAAATAATGGTGTTTTACTTTAGACGGCGACAAAAGAAGACCGTAAACTAATTTTTAAATGCCCCAGCTCTCGTCAATATTCATCAACCCTGAGTACCCGACTACCGGCCAAAAGACTACCGAGAGTCATATTTTAAATGCTCCCCGTGAACTGACTAACGATGACTACCTGCAGACCGCTCCTACCGACATCTCTGTGATAACCATAAATATACTAGACCACCCATGTGATAACTGACGTTGAGAGTACCACAGCGAGCTTCAAGCTCACCAGGTACCTAGCCAATGGGAGCAATGGAAAGTGAGCTCACCAGTAACTAGCCAATGGGAGCACTGGAAAATGAGCTCACCAGTAACTAGACAATGGGAACACTGGAAAGTGACCTCATCATTGGAGGTTGCTCAACCACTTTCCCACGGTGTTCTAAGGAAACAGATGGTTTCCTCCTTCACCGTACACCTCAGGACTCTAATTTTTTTTATAAAGAAGCTACTTTTTATTTTAAATGATTCTAGACCTCCAATGTCCGGGCATACATTGTTAGCAGGTAGTATGCGAGTGCGTACATGTTGTTAGTTATTTATTTCACAGTATCACGTCTCATCTCCGTCACTTGATGTAGCTGAAATAAAAGTTTATTATTATGTAGGAAGAAAAGTTAATAGAATAAAGAAAAAAAAATCATATTAGATGAGATTGTTTGACTTAACCAAAGCAGCTGAGCGGAGCCTTCAGTCCAGTTGCAAGCGAGACTCGGTGTCCGCGCCCCTAAGCCGGCTTCCCGGTAGGCCCTCGAAGAAAGTGTTGGGATTAAGGGGGAAATACCTGAAGACACTAAGGATAAAAGTGAGCATCGTGTCACCGGAGGCAGGGCGGAAGGGCACTGGTCTGCTACGGTTGGTCTTCAGGCCCGCTCATGGCGACGGGGGAGGCGCGGGCGGGTTATACAGCGGCTACCTTGGGAGTCATCTCCTCGGTTGTTGCACGGACATAGGTCTAGTCCACCCCCTTGATGGGGTGTAGGACAATACGAAAATGAGATGGTAGTCCAGTTCTGACTCCTTGAATGATGCAAATCCATACACGAAAAACTTGTTGTATGTATCCTAGATTTAGAAAAAGAATACAAGAAAAATGCAAGTGTAGTTAGGTTACGCTTAGGCTATTGATAATGTCTAGTTAAACGAGAAAAAAAAATAAAGATTTAAAACAAGTAATAGCCAAATTTTAGATGTTAAAGATGTTGTTGAAGATGGTGCCTAAGAAAACATGATACATATTAATACAAAACTTGATACATGATTAAACAGTTTTAGTGTGAAATAACAGAAAATATAGTGCTTCCGGGCAGTAGTAGTGGTATAAATATTGCAAAAGGGTGACCGTGGACGCCAGGAGAAATTACACCTGCCTGGATCCTAAACACATAATGAAGTTAAATTTATTCATCGACTCTAAGTTCAGGCCATCTCTCAACCCAAATCCTTGTAAATTTCCTCAGGCATTCGAGATTGACCTCAGTAACTAGCCAATGGGAGAACTGGAAAATGAGCTCACCAGTAACTTGCCAATGGGAGCATTGGAAAGTCAGCTCACCAGTAACTAGCCAATGGGAGCACTGGAAAATGAGCTCACCAGTAACTAGACAATGGGAGCATTGGAAAGTGAGCTCACCAGTAACTAGCCAATGGGAGCACTGGAAAGTGAGCTCACCAGTAACTAGCCAATGGGAGCACTGGAAAATGAGCTCACCAGTAACTAGCCAATGGGAATACTGGAAAGTGAGCTCACCATTAACTAGCCAATGGGAGCACTGGAAAGTGAGCTCACCAGGTAATTAGCCAATGGGAGCACTGGAAAGTGAGCTAACCAGAAACTAGCCAATGGGAGCACTAGGAAGTGAGCTCACCAGTAACCACCCACTGGGAGCACTGGAAAGTGAGTTCACCAGTAACTAGCCAATGGGAGAACTGTAAAGTGAGTTCAACAGGTAATTAGCAAATGGGAGCACAGGAAAGTGAGCTCACCAGTAACTAGCAAATGGGAGCACTGGAAAGTGAGCTCACCAGTAACTAGCTAATGGGAGCACTGGGAAATGAGCTCACCAGTAACTAGCCAATGGGAGCATTGGAAAGTGAGCTCACCAGTAACTAGCCAATGGGAGCACTGGAAAATGAGCTCACCAGTAACTAGCCAATGGGAGCATTGGAAAGTGAGCTCACCAGTAACTAGCCAATGGAAGCACTGGAAAGTGAGCTCACCAGTAATTAGCCAATGGGAGCACTGGAAAATGAGCTCACCAGTAACTAGCCAATAGGAATACTGGAAAGTAAGCTCACCATTAACTAGCCAATGGGAGCACTGGAAAGTGAGCTCACCAGGTAATTAGCCAATGGGAGCACTGGAAAGTGAGCTCACCAGAAACTAGCCAATGGGAGCACTAGGAAGTGAGCTCACCAGTAACCAGCCACTGGGAGCACTGGAAAGTGAGTTCACCAATAACTAGCCAATGGGAGAACTGTAAAGTGAGTTCACCAGGTAATTAGCAAATGGGAGCACTGGAAAGTGAGCTCACCAGTAACTAGCTAATGGGAGCACTGGGAAATGAGCTCACCAGTAACTAGCCAATGGGAGCATTGGAAAGTGAGCTCACCAGTAACTAGCCAATGGGAGAACTGTAAAGTGAGCTCACCAGGTAATTAGCCAATGTGAGTTCACCAATAACTAGCCAATGGGAGAACTGTAAAGTGAGCTCACCAGTAATTAGCCAATGGGAGCACTGGAAAATGAGCTCACCAGTAACTAGCCAATGGGAATACTGGAAATTGAGCTCACCAGTAACTAGCCAATGGGAGCACTGGAAAGTGAGCTCACCAGGTAATTAGCCAATGGGAGCACTGTAAAGTGAGCTCACCAGAAACTAGCCAATGGGAGCACTGGAAAGTGAGTTCACCTGGTAATTAGCCAATGGGAGAACTGGAAAGTGAGCTCACCAGGTTATTAGACAATGGGAGCACTGGAAAGTAAGCTCACCAGGTAATTAGCCAATGGGAGCAATGGAAAGTGAGCTCACCAGATAAGATGACCATTGACAATTTAAATATCTCAGAAACTATCACGAGATTTTTTTTCTTTATTCATTGCTTTGAACGGTTACATCATTTGTGAATTTTTCGACCGCCATGCTAGGCTCATGCCCGTGTTATGGTAATCGATTTTACCTAATATATATAGTGCAATAACAATTTAGAAGCATGTAACGTAAATAGTTCCGGGGAACCATTTACTAGTATTATACATAAATAGGTAGAGCAAGCGAGTCTCCTCAGGATTGTGGATGGAAATACGGGATTCTCCCCACATGATTAGGTTTATCTTTTTTGTTTTAAATAAAAGAGTTCTTTACTAAATAACAATATTAATTGTGTATTTCAAAAAACATATAGCCAGGGGGTTTCAATTACCCCAAAACAACACCGGTAAGGGCGACCAAATCAACAATAAAACAAAAAGCAAATCGCATACCTGTTGGACCAAGTCATGTTTCCTAAAATAATTCTAACACTCAAGAACGCTTATTTGAACTGTCGCCGCGAAGACGTGGGAAAGTAATCGGGGAGCGCATCCATGGGACGCAACTGCGCCAACTGCAAATCGCCAGCGCATATCCCGCTGACTCTGGCTATCCGGACAGCCGGGCAGCAGGTTCCACCGGATGACCAGGATTCCGGCTGAAGTCATCAAGGGACTCTGGGCATTTTGTCAAGCACAAGGCAAGAACCACGTCAAAGGCTTTCCGCCAGGAATTCGCCACAACTACTCGAGGCAGACGGCAGGCAAGGGCACAAAGGTGTTCCGTCGCGTTTTATGTCACTCTTCGACAAACGATTACGCGGATTTATGTCAATGCAAACATCGCGTGGCACAAGTAATTCTCCCACCGACAGCCGTAACGCCCGCTTAATTACTCCGGGTCGCGTTTATCAAAAATCATCTTTAATGATCCGGCTCGTGGTTTTAAATAATAAAATATGAATATAAGGGATTATCCCATGTTAAAAACTTGTAAAAACTAACACCTAATTGACGAGTCGAATATCCGTCGGCTGCCGTAACGGCGGATATTCAAAAAGTGCCGGAAACTAGAAACTAACGTTGCCACCCGCAATAATAAAACCAAAGGCGGTTCAACAAATAACACGAGCGGCCAGGTGAAAGTTAAATAGGTCACGAGAATAATTATTCGAATTTAATAATTATTATCGTGACAAGCAATAATGTGAAAGAACATAAATGATTATAAAATAATATCAAAAAATTTAAATAATATAGTATTGAAGAATAAAAATGAGTATAAAATTAAAAAGTCTAGGAAAGATTTTTTTTAATGTTTTTATAGGAAACATGCAGTTGTGTACAAGGTAATCGTACATTAAATAGTGAATATAATTTAATCCAGTTGTTCCATTTATGATGTATAGTTGTGGTTATTAATTATGTGATTATGAAACAAGTGGTTATTAAACAACTATAGTAGGTATATGGTGTAAGCACGTTGTAAAAAATTATTAAGAAGGTGATAGATAATAATCAAAGATATAATAGAACATGAAAATCATAGCATATGGAGGAATATAAAAGTATGCATTTTTAAATTATCTAAAATCGATGTACGTACTAACTAATAGAGTTATTATAGTGAGGAAATATTATTTGAACTTGTTACATAGGTATATTATTTTTCGGTAATTTTTGGACAAATCATTGATATTAGTATATCTCTATGGGACAAATAGATGCATGTTGAAACATAGAGAAATACTTCAATGTGTTGAAACTATTTATACTGCAGTGAATTTTTATTGTAACATTTATTGTCTCGGCAGATACAAGTACACTGGAAACGTTTACACCAAAATTCACGCGCAAAACAGCATTCAAGTCAATAGAGAATACCTTCGCTAAGAACATCACAAACTTTCATCAATAATAGTAATATTTTAATTCTAATGGTAACATCTTTTTGTGTTAATTACTAATATTATAAACTATTTTTAATATTAGTTTTTCCTGTTTACATGAAAGTGTGCGCTGAAATTAAATTAGTTGGTAGATGCATATTCTATTAATAATGAGAAAATTATTCTAATGTAAAATTCACTAAAATAATCCTAAGTCCTCTTTGGGGATGCTGTGTGAGGGTCATTTCAGGGAAAGGAAAGAGAGAAAGTTCTGGGAAGGAAAATATATGAGGAGTGAGTAGGAATCTGGTCTCAATTTGTCCAGGAGTGTCGGAGTATGAATCGATCCCTCCCACTGCGGTGCAAGGCGATGGGTCGAGAGTCCGGCTAGAGTGGTCTAGTTTAGGTCAGTAGGTGGACAAACAAATTCGCCGCCAAGACC
This sequence comes from Limnephilus lunatus, assembly GCA_917563855.2. Lineage (NCBI taxonomy): Eukaryota > Metazoa > Arthropoda > Insecta > Trichoptera > Limnephilidae > Limnephilus > Limnephilus lunatus. Next base: position 60,731,476 of record OU830597.1, on the reverse strand, counting down.
TAGACCCTAAACAAACCCTACCCCATGAACCCGGTCACCCCTGCTAAGTCACCATCGTGGCGAACCACTTTAAGTGACCTATGTCAGGAGTATTGGCTATCCAATAAACGGTTCCCACAAACGGGACGGCGGCGGTACCCATGCCCGCCTCCCAATATTTAATTCGGTGGTAGAATAATGAATTGTTATATAAACTAAAGAAAAGTAACAAGAGATCTGTGTAGGTATAACACAAAGAAATTGCGATGTCTGTCTGCCACAATTTACTGTCAGCCATTGTTAGTCGAGATTAAAAATGTTCAGTGATGAATTTATTTTGAGACTAAAGAATCTATTTATCCGTCCAGTATTTACATGAAACGGCCTGATGGAAACACATTATATAAATCGATTATAGCTTATGATGCCTTGCCAAAAATGTTTTCGCGAAGGAAGTTATTGATATCGTCATTTATAGTAATATCAGTTCGATTAGCGTACTGGGTAATATTTGGCAAAAAAAAAGTAAATACTTAATTTATTTATTTTTATCTTATACGTTTTTATACAACAACTGGCGAGTTCCCGTATTCGTTGCAATGCCACTTAATAATTAAATTGTTTCTCCCTGCATGTCCTTTCCCATTCGTCCCGTTCCCCTTCCGCCTCCCCTTCCTCTCCTGCGTTGCCTTCCCCTCATACGTTCCCACCGCCTTCTCCACCTTCCCTCTCCCCACTTCCCGCTCCCGCCTCCCCCGTCCCGCGAACCCCCCTTCCGCGTTCCCCTCCCCCCTCCCGCGTTCCATACATTCAGTCCCGGTACATTCAGTTTTCAAACAGCTCGCGTTCCACCAATTATACAAATTTCATAGTGCCAGAATGGCACCTCACCAGTGTATGTATATAGACCTTCGCGGGCGTGCTCACAACGGAATCGGATGATTGATGTAGGAAATAATTTCATGACGCCAGAGCTCACTATTATATATAGAAACCATCGCGGGCACGCGCACATCAAATCCCCAAAGTTTCATCGCAATCGGATGAATGTCGGCATCAAAAGGAAACCCGATCACCGAGAAATTTTAACAAAAGGTATTTTACCAGACTGTTGTTGTCACTGTCGCTCTTACTACCCCGAATACTGCGCGAAAGGGACAACTGGAACTCAAGCTAATAATACTTAAATAAAATCAACTTGTTTGTCTCTTGATGGCGTCCAAATCAGGCAATTATAACGATCTTTGGAGATCCTAACTCCTATAAGAAGTAACTTCTCAAAAAGGCAAAACGTACCGACATGCTAGTTGCCGATAGCTAAATTAGATAAAAAAATATTTGCAGTGGTGTCAAACTTCAGATAGGAAATTAGGGGTAACCGACGAGTTCATCGAAAATCAATTCATCGAAAGCAAATTCATCAAAAACGAGTTCATCGAAAACCAATTCATCGAAAACGAGCTCATCGAAAACCAATTCATCGAATGATCAATTCATTTTAGATATTAGAGAGAAATACTGAGCGGACCAGGAAGTTAAAAAAGTTGTTGAAAGGCTACACTTAATCTAGTAACTATCATACTTGGTCTATTCATAACACTGTACTACAAAATTGTTAAATCTGCAAACTCAATCCATTAATTACACGAATTTTTTTTATTCCTATCATCGAAAACGAGCTCATCGAAAACCAATTCATCGAATGATCAATTCATCGAATCGCCAATTCATCAAAAAAAAATTGTAGGTATTTGAGAGAAATGCTAATATTTATGCTTTTCTAATATTATTGAATCCTATGTACCTTTTTATACACCGAGAAGCTATACCTACCCGGTTTGGTTCTTATCAGAGCTTACTGCCTCTCTTCAGCAAAAAAAGAGTCAACACAAAAAATTCAAACAAAGCAAATCCATAAGTGATTATAAAATCTTTAGCGAAACCAGGAAAAAATATAAAGATCTTTCCAAACAATGTTACACAATGTATATAACCTCTATCCAGGACACTGTCTTTAAATCTAAAAATCTTTGGAAATTTCTTAAAAAACTAAACAATGAAAATACAGACTACCCGCCAATAATGCAAATGAATGGAACCAGTGCAAACAATACACAGGACATTGAAAACCTATTTTCGGACTTCTTCAAAGATGTATATGATGAAGAAACCCCAGATGACAAAATATCTACCTGAATACAAATTTAGCAAGACTACACACTTAAAAAATTGCCATATCACACAAAAATGTTGCGAACAGAAATTATTTTCCTTAGACATTGACAAATCCGCTGGCCCAGACAACATTCCACCAATATTCCTCAAAAAATGCTCTAATACATTATCTAAACCACTTACATTATTATTCAACCGTCTCTTAACCCTTGGACACTTTCCAGATCGCTGGAAATCTAGCTTCATTACACCTATCTACAAAAAAGGAGACGACACTAATATAGCCAATTATCGCCCCATTTGTATACAGTCAGTACTACCTAAGCTTTTCGAATCACTGGTCCTCGATGAAATCTATCGCAAATTAATAAAATTAATTGACCAAAAACAGCACGGTTTTATCAAAGGTAGATACCGCAACTAACTTAACAATGTTTCAAAACTTCATATTACAATCTTTTTCAGAAAATAAACAAGTCGACTGCATATATACAGACTTTTCGAAGGCATTTGACAAAGTATCCCATAAACTACTAATCCAAAAACTATTTGCTCTAGGAATAAGGGGTAACATGCTAAAATGATTAACTAGCTATTTATTAAATCGTAAACTGTTCGTCAAAATAAAATCTTGGATGTCGAAAGCTTTCTGGGCTACTAGTGGCCTACCGCAAGGCAGTCACCTTGGCCTGGTTTTGTTCCTCATTTTCATCAATGATATAACCAATTGCTTTATGGAAATATTTGATCCACGCGGTATGATGCATTATTAATATGTTACAAGAATCCGGCGCGTGGGTCTTTACCATGGGGGTTTGTACAGGAATAATACACGAGATTTTAATACTCAAGTTTATTAAAATAGTAAATACAATATCAGAAGGTTTTTAGATTATTTTAGGTTGTAATTTAGTTCGTAATAACAAATATTATAATCAATAATTATCAGCCTGAAACACTCATCTACATTGAAAAAATCTTCCGAGAAAAGATACTGGCCGCCAACGGGAATTGAACCCGTGACCTTCTGATTGCCGGTCAGGTGCTCTTGACCACTGAGCTATGGCGGCCGTTCGTATATAGTTCGTAATATTAATGCGACAAAGAATTTATGATAAAATGACGATGTATATGTGTTATCCGGGAGAGCTGATAAAATTGCCTGTACATGTTGAGGTAGCCTCTGTAGCCAGAGCGTTTTTACTATGTTGCTTTCTGTAAGGGCTGGACCGGCAAGTTCCAGCATGTGGCGTAATAAACCCGTCGGCTTTCTGTCCTCAAGTTGTATACCCGTAAGGAGTCGTGTTAATTTTTTCTCTTCTGAATCTTGTAGACGCTCGATGAGTGCTGATTTTATCCGTTGATATTTTTCATTGGCTGGGGGTTTGATACAATGTCGCTGACGCACTGAAGCGCTTCGGAATCCAATGCCGCTATAATTATATTATATTTGGTGAAATCATCTTTTATCCGAGAATTTGCAAATTGTGCCTCAGTTTGGGTAAATCAAAGTGCAATGTGTTGTTTCCAGACGGGTGGTAATCTCACCGATACGTGCTGTACATCAGTGTTTGGCTGTTCCATTGTTTTGGGTTGATTAATTTCAGGTTTTCCAGGAGGTTTGCTTGTGCTTGGATTGCTTGTTCCGATGTGTGGTGTATTGTCTTCTTCAACCGATATGATGTTTTCGTCGGAGATCATTTCAGCATTTTTTGAGATTTAATACGCAAGACAAATTGTATTTAAAAAAACATCGGAAAAAATAAAAATATTTAAAACCTTATCTCAGTGGAAAAACATTTAAATCAAGTAAAAATTGCAATCTCTGGAAATAACAATGTCTGAAAAGTATTTTTGCAACAAAATTCGCCATATATTGATTATGTTTAAAGTGTGTCACATTTAAAAATCGCTTATTTAATTGTTAAAATTTGTCTCGCAGACATAATATGTGGTGAAATTTTAAATGTGACAATTCATCTGTTGAAAATTTGCAAATTAAATTTTAATATCGCAGCAATGCATCAATAAAATTATTGAAAGTACGGATTATCAGAAAATACAGCAACTCATATTGTAATGATCAATAGTGATCTTCATCTGCTAGCAATGTTTTATCGCTACAACAAAATAAGAACACGCGCACACAAATAAGTAACTTGTAACATAATTATTTGCACTTTTTTGAAAAAATTTACGTGGATTATCCAGGGAACGATGGTGAGCACCAAACTCCTGCCGCTTGCGTTCTCTGCGATCGTACAGCGAGCCGTGTCAGCTTCAGGCTTCACGCTGCACTCTGATGTCGGCAGCTGGTTCCAGAATCCATTCTCACTTAAATAGATTGTTACAAAGTCATTTGAATTGGTGTTATAATGATCATTTTAGTACAGATTAGTTGGATGGTATATGAAATAATATTTATTCTTAAAATTAACTGGGACATTTAAACAACTGATGCTAAATTATGGAAAAAATATATTAAAATTGGAAAAACTTACGGAAACTTGCCCAGGACGTTGACTTGTGAACTCCGGTCGGATTACCTCGTACAGTTTAATAATTTACGTATATTTTCGGAAGGTCACCAATATGGAAATATTTGATCCACGCGGTATGATGCATTATTAATATGTTACAAGAATCCGGCGCGTGGGTCTTTACCATGGGGGTTTGTACAGGAATAATACACGAGATTTTAACACTCAAGTTTATTAAAATAGTAAATACAATATCAGAAGGTTTTTAGATTATTTTAGGTTGTAATTTAGTTCGTAATATTAATGCGACAAAGAATTTATGATAAAATGACGAACTGTTCTGACCGGGGTTCACAAGGGAAGTAAATCTAGAAACTTCGTTCGCGAGTGACAAGTGGTCGGTTCGTAAACCGGCCGCGCGTGGCGCTAATGTAGCATATTGCCAGAGTGAATAATTTAAATTAAACAAATGTCGCATCATAACTACGAACACCACAGCTTCAATGATGTCGAGGTATTGCTCTTTGCTGATGACATCAAGCTATACAAGAAAATAACTGATATAAATCATTGCCAAATACTACAGTCAAATATTAGTAAGTTTAAAGATTGGTGCATTCAAAATAATTTATTTTTAAATGTAGAAAAGTGTAAAACCTTGACTTTCTTCAGAAATAAAAATCCTGTTTTATTCGAATATTCCATTAATAACACAGCTTTAGAAAGAGTCCCGGAAATGAGGGATCTTGGAATCATTTTGGATGAAAAACTAAGTTTCGCCAATCATATCCACCAAATTATGAACAAAGGTATGAAAACACTAGGCTTCGTTTTAAGAACAACTAAAAACTTTAATTCCATAGAAGCCATTAAACTAGTTTAGAAGCCAAATTGAGTATAACTCGGTAGTTTGGTCTCCATCTTACAAAATTCACGTTAATAATATTGAGCGAATACAAAAAAAATTTCTGCATTGTATAAATTTTAAATTAAATATCCCACTAGAAGACTTAAAATATAATCTATTACTAAATATTCTAAAAATACACACACTAGAAGACAGACTTAAAATAAACGACTTGACATTTTTATTCTAAATACTTAACTCTAAATTCGACTGTTGCGAACTCCTACAACTCATAAACTTACGAATACCGACAGTAACCACACCACAAAACACACTATTCTACTGCAGCATTCATAGGCGGAACTACATTGCCCACTCTCCGATACAAAGATTTCACACTATGGGAAATCAGTACTTAAGTGATGTTGACATATTCAACATCAACTTGGCGAATTATGTGGATCTTGTAAAAAACTTATTCCAAAACTATTCCTAAACATATATGTATTTTTGTAAACTTATCAAATCGCTGTATTTTTGTGACTTGTGTGCAATTTTATCTAATTTTATTCTTATCATTTCTCTATCTGTTTAAAAATCATCTGTCATAAACAAATTGTACTACTGTAAAAGCCCTCTGGGCGTTGAATAAATTTATTTATTATTTATTCATTTGTTTGACATAATATTTAACATTTCACAAATAAAATTAAACAATGTCAGCCTCACTGGGTAGCTCACCTGTGCTGAGGCCTCCATTTTATAAAACAAAAACAAAATAAACTAAAAATTAAAATTTATAATTTAGCTAAAATTATAGGATAAAATGAATTATTTTATTACTAAAAAAATAAATTAAAATCGGTATATATTATATATATTATGTGTTGTGTGTTTGTGAGTGATGTGTATTTTATGTTGGTTTTGAGTGTTTCGTGTAGTTGTGTTTTATTTTTATTTTGTAAAGAAATTTTGGTAATATTGTCTTTTTTGTTCTTTAATCCATTTTGTAATTTTGATTAAATAAATAAAAATAAGCTTAAAAAACTATGGTATATCAAATTCACCCCTATCCGATATGTGGCTTTGATAAACATACTTTTTTTGACTCCCCAAGCACATTCTTGTGATATATTTCTACAGCGTGCATTAAAAAAATATGACTGCATTAAGAAAATTTTCCAACACAATAATGATTTTGTAAAAAAGATAAATATTAATTCCAAAGTTGAAAATTGATAAAGTCACTCCATTTTACAGTAGTAGATAATAATACTACGTGAAATTGTTTAAATCTGTGATACCAGATTGCGTTTTCTTATAAATAAAGTTACGTGGGTACGATGTTATTAATGTTGATAATAATTCTGGTAATCAGGTTTCTATGCCAACGTGTGTCTTCTCTGTCTACCCTTGAGGAACTGGACGTGACGACAACTTAGTTAATAGTATTATTACAGAAGGACACGAAAATAAATTAACCCCCGGCAACGTAGTTTCTTGGTTTATACCAAGATGGCCTTTTGGTTTCCGTTCGGATTCTTTGATCGAGTTAGGAATTTGTTTGGGCAGGTTTATTGAATGGTCGTATACTGGTGGACGGTTGACCTTTCCCGGTTCTGCTCTGAACTGGTGGGGAAGGTTTTTTTTGTGTTCTGGTGGAACCCTGGAGCAACAATATATTATTATGTGTTCTAGGAATATTCGCCGCTCACGGAAAACTCAACGACCACAATTCATCGCGGGAAAAGTTTACCGCCCACAATAGTTAGAATGGTGAAAAATGTCTGAACGGTGTTAAAGTCTGTTTTTTAAATTAACCCCACACAGGAGGGCCAGAGCAAAATAACTTCCTTCAGGGCCTGTATCTTCATTTTTGGTGATGCCGTGTGGGAGGTCTTTTTAGGGAAATGAAGGAGAGTAAGTTCTGGGAAGGAAAAAGGTATGAAGGGTGAATAGGAATCTAGGGGTCAATGAGTCCAGGAGTGACGAATGAATGCATTCCTCCCTGCGGTACAAGGTGATGGTTCGATAAATTCCGGCTGGAGTGGTCAAAATGGCTCCCTCAACCATTCTCTCCCGATACGGTCCGCCACGCATCTGTTGGGTAGGTGCATCCGCCACCAAGACCTGAACACACCTCACCCGATGAACCCCGGTACTCCTTCTAAGTCACCAAACGTAGCAAACCATTTGGGGTGTCCTACGACAGAGGTGTTGGTTATCCAATAAATGGTTGCCGGGGCGCCTCCCAAATTGATATTGACATTAATGGTAACTATTTACTTAAACTAACTAACTTAACTTAACTGTTAGTTAATTTATTGCCTTTTAATACTAGGCTATGAGCTACTTGATTATTTCAATAAAAATCACACTTCTGAAAAATGGAAAATAATGTTCCTAGTCGTGAATATTCCGCGGTGAATTGTAGGCTTTGAGCTTTCCTCGCCGTGATTATTGGGTTCGGTGAATTTTCCGCGGTGAATTGTGGTCGGTGAAATTACCGGATACCATTAAGATATATAAATCACCATTACACGTGTCTGCGTTTTATGTATTAAATACGTTATAAAATAACTGCGGGAAACAATGCAACGGTCCGGTACATTCTTCCTCTTCTCAAGTCGGTTCCTCATTGCTGAGGGTCGCGACCCCTACTCCAGTTTTCGTGGTGAACAATGCTCCTCAACTCCTCACGGTCCTGCGCTACGTGGGGAGCTGCGGTCACCAAAGTACCAGACCCCAGTGATTCTTGGTCACTCCAGCGCATTGATGACCTTCCTCTGCTTCTTCTGCCTTCCACTTTGCCAGTGACTTTGAGTTTCTCCAAGTTGGGTCATCAGTTTGGCATGCAACGTGTCCAAAGTATCCTAAGATACTTTGTAGACAGATAGTTGAAAGCCTGTTGTGGATGCCTAGCTCTTCCAGAATTAACACATTTGTACGTCTGACTTGTATGTCCATGGAATCCTGAGCATTTTTCTCCAGCACCGCATATCGAAGGCGTCTATCCGCTTTCTTTCATTCACTCTATATTTCCATATTTCCACACCGTGCAGAAATATGGGATAAACAATTTTCATCAAATCCGGTACATTAGTATGACATTTTGCAATTTCCTACTACTAATCCAGAAAAGTTTTTTTTTTCGATTCACTACAAGTTTTTTTATTATTTAATTATAATTGATTTGGTGGTGTTTATGAGTAATCTGAGTATTGTACCAATAAAGAGGGTAAGTGCATACTCAACTCAAAATTCGATTTTTTCGTAAATGTCTGACTAATCAACTGGACGATCGATATTAAACAACTACGAGTATTCGCAAGCTAGAAGGTGAATATTTTTCAGTACCCAAGATATTACATGAATAATAGATATACATAAATCATGACAGTAATGTAATTGAGAAATGATATGCGCCACCAAAATGAAATTCTCTTGGAATAAGTGTGTAGAGTGTGTAGACTAACTTGAACACACGGAGTAGATTAGTTTTGCAAAATATTATCATTACGGCTCCGGTAAATTAGCGAATCTGAAATGAAACAACTTTCAGTTTCTGGTTAAAGTTGGAACACGATAGGGTGTTACGAGTAATACGCTCCTATAATGTACTCTCGTATAATATAAACACTGCGCTGGAGGTTAGGATAGTGAAGCTTTGTTACAGAACAGTTTGAGCACTTCGCTGGCTGGAAGTGATCGTGAAATTACCAGGTACTTTATTAATTGAACTGTTTTTCTACTTGCGTCAAAGTAAGATCACAAGATTTCAATTATTTATTTTTTTCACGATTTGAATACTTTTTTTGTCTTTCCCAATCAAAAATACAGTTTTTTTTCCAATTTCTTACGTCGGTATAGGTACACAATGTACACACTTAATATACATACATATCTCCTTCCTTTGAAAGAGACTAGATTTTCTTTCGCTCCCTTTTAGAAGTAATCAAACATGATTAGGTCTTTGAAACTTTAAATTCGTTGAGGTCCAGTCTCTGATTCAAAGTCCTCCGAGCTGTTAGAGTTTGTATATTCTTTGGGGGCCTGTCAAACAAAAAGCCATCACGTACTGTACTATTATCCGCGTAACAATGAATTGGTGCACACGATAAAAGGTCATTGATTTGCAACAAAAACATAGTTGGAAATAGAACCGATCGCTGTGGAACACCAGCATTAATTGAATTTGAGGAAGAGGTGAAACCATCTCTCTCAAAAAATCGGCAATCCACGTATAATACAATAAGTCCATAAGATGGCAGTTTATTGACAAGTCCTCGGTGCCAAACCCGGTCAAAGGTCTTGGAAATGTCCAGTGCAACCGTTTCGGTGTCACCGTAACGTTATAGGCATGTATAAAGAAGATAAATAATTTGCATCAACAGATTACATAAAATCATTAAACTTACCTTAGGTAATGCCTTCGGTTCTTTGATATGTAGCATGTCCACTAGGATCATGGCGGGAACAATGGCCTTGCCTCCCAGGGCCTGGTTCCTGTTGGAGATCACGATGCTCACATTCCTGCCCATATCCACCACCGAGGGAGTATCCTGCCCGAAGTGCTGCCTGGCCAGGATATCCGACTTCGGGTGCACCACAAAGTACGTGTGCCACCTTCAAAGAAAATCATTGAATATAGGACAACTCAATAAAATTCCAAAAAAATATTGCAGACTGCTGAAAATACCGACATAGTAAGCATGAATCTTTTACAAGCAGTCGTCTCTAAATGGAGTGAGCACGAGTCCTACTCACTGTATGAAATGAGCATAATACTTATACAGGAAATGACGTCTCTTTGTGGAGAGAGCACCAATCGTACACATGAAATAACGTATCTGAATGAAGTGAGTACGAATCTTATGCAGACAATTACTTATCATGAATATGAGTACGAATCTTTTACTAGCTATCACGAATCTTATACTAGCTAGCATATACGTGCAATTACGCCTCTATGTTGAGTGAATACGAAACTTAAACAGGCTGATACGTCTCTGGAGTATTCTGGAGTGTGCACGAATCTTAGACAATCACGTTCATGTATGCAGTGAGCACGAATCTTACACAGGAAATCACATCTCTGCACAATGGAAGCTTTACGTATATCAAAAAGTGAAAAGTGATTTTACGAGATGCTGGATAAAACAGTAGGCTGTGTAATGTCACCGTCATTATTAAAACTGGGTGCAAGAACTGAAAGGTATTTGGCGCGGAAATGAATAACTTAAAGTTTGTTGTACACTGAGATGCGTTGTTTATTTCCAACAGTATGGAATAGCTGAATTCTCTCGTGCCGAGAACTAACAAATTAAAATGTATTCGGAATAATTAATTAATGATGAATGTAAGAAGGTAAGTGCAAAGTAATGTCATTCGGAAGAGAGATTAGTAAAACACAGTGTAATGCAATTTATAACGGTGAAACCTTGGAAGGAGTAGATAAGTTTGTGTATCTAGGAAGTTTGTTTGCGAGAGACGGAACGGTAGATAAGAGCATTGAAAGAAGGGAGAATGCAGGAAATTCAATTAATGGGGGACTGCTAATAAAATCTTGCCAAAGGAAGTGAGATTAGCAGTTTACGATAGAGTTATATTCTGATACCAACCCTGAGTTGTAGAAGTGAGATGTGGAACTGGCAGAGGTAATATGAATATAGACTAAATGCATTAGAAATACGACCGTATTACGAATTTATTATATTAAGCATAATAAACAAGTGAAAGCGGCGCATATAAGGTTTGGTCAAGGAATATTATATTATTTTTTGGGAGAATACTTCTTCGGATAGGTTTTCAGTTTGTGATGCCATTATTTATTTTAATTAATATTATATCACGACTCCCAGGAAGACGTGGAACAATCAAGTGAATCAGGAATCAGTGAATCAGGAATCCGATAATCAGGATAGAGTGAATCAGGAATCAGTGAATCAGGAATCCGATAATCAGGATAGAGTGAATCAGGAATCAGTGAATCAGGAATCCGATAATCAGGATAGAATGAATCAGGAATCTGTGAATCAGGCATTGATGAATTCGGGAGAAATTATGGGGTCGTGCAATGACAAAAGGCAGCATGACAGAAGATGTGTGAGACAATGTATGGATATATATGAACAAAAGCATACGTTCTAAGTCAGCTAGGTGGCGTCCCGTTCTCTCTGCCTATACTTGCGGAAAATGGGTGAAAGTAAGTCCGTTTCCGTTAAGAATTATTTTCAAAAATTCCGCTATATTTATGCTAACAATGGAGTATTTTCACAAATTTTGAATTCCGTTAAAAATGTTGGAAGGTGTCAAGTTTATTCTGATTCTGATCATTGAAAATGTGTAATTTTAATACTTTCATTCATAATTATTAACTTTAAACTTTAAAACCGTTCCAACGGCTTCAACCGGCTACAACGTCATTGTGACATAGAAAACACCACTGGCTTACTACTAGACGGCTATTACCAACTTTGCCCGGCGTGACGTCAACGCCGCCGAATTCAAGAATAAAAACTAAGTCATATTGGCGGCAAAATGATAATTGCACAATTTAAATCGTTAGAGAAAATTAATTTGTTAGCATAAAAATAAAATAAAAAGACCTTCGTTCCCGTAAAAATTTTTTACCGCAAAAATTATTTTAAAACTTATATAATATATTGTGGTAGGCTCCTGTCATGTCAGTAGATTTTAAGAGAAGTTTTTCGGAATTCAAACACAGTCATTATTTACTAACATAAGTCATAATTTCCTCAGAAAAACATGACTGAAAAAAATTAACTCTTGTGTTTACTGAATTTAACAATTAAATAAATAAAAAAATTTAATATTTTTCTGAATTCAGCATATGGTATTTCTAGCGTTTTTTGTAAATCCTTATATTTTTTGTCAGATGTGGCCCATTTAATTGCTCATATTCAATTGATCATTTTATTTGCATTTTTTCCGCTCTTTACTCAAAGTACAATTAAAAAAATGTGTACCATAGAATAAATTGCTTTTGCCTTATAACTGTGATCACAATCTTTTGGAAGTCTTCTCCGCAGTTTTCTTCCAAAATAAAGGAAAAATACACCTCCATTCGTCCATAAACACCGGTTTTAATGTGATTGTTTCTTACTTTTCGTACTTACATCTTCTATATATTTATTTGTTTGTTTACGGACTACGATCCAATTACAATATAATATACATAATATTATATCACACGAAATGCAAAACACAAGATGAATGAAAAAAGATAGTGTCTGCTTAAGTAAAAAAAAATTGTTTATTTTGCTTTAGAATTTTTTTAGATGAATTAACTTTATTTTAGATAAATGAAATAATGTTACTTTGTTTGAACCACTTGTATATTTGTTTGAAGCCGACCGGTTTCGGAACGACCGTTCCTTCCTCAGGGCAAACATATACTGATTTGACAGTTACAAAATAGTGGGTGGGTACAATATATTATTACAAAATTTTGTGCAAATTATCACAAAGGTGGAGGTGTGGCTAGGGATTATTTAAGAGTGGGGTAGGGATTATTTAAGTAAAATAATGTTTGAATAGGGATTATTTAAGTAAAATAATGCATCCATTATAAACAAACAATTTTTTTTATCTTATAGCCCAATCATGGATATGTTCCCCCACCAAATATATACATTTTTTTAAATATATAAGACTGTAAATAAATAGATAAACTGAAGAACTGCAATATCGTCAAAGAACAAGGGCGCGGATCTTTTTTATGATATTATTTGAACTAAAATTAAAATTCTGAAAAGTGGCTTTTCCAAATAATTTATTGATTTATTTTACTTTTTATTTATTTTATTTTACGATTTGAAATGTATGTTGTATAATACAAAATTTTCTTTGAAAATTAAATAAATCTCCAAAGAACCTACGGTAAAACAAAATTGTATTAAAAATAAACATATTTTCTCAAAATTCAAAACATAGCTTTACTAGATAACATGACAATCTTTCGAAATCAATTTATAATTTTTTTTGTGGTAAAGAGTCAATCAGTATAAAATTTGATTTAAAAATGACATATTTCCGCTTTTGTCTGGTTATTCCCTCTTATACTTACACCAAAAATTAAGGCCTTAACTTGATTTTAAAAGCCTAGTTATATAATTTATTAATTAATATAGAATAATAAATTAGATCTAAAACTTCAGGTCTGAGTAAGCCGAGGCCATGAAGGCAGACACTTTTCAGGGCATCTTGTCAAACGGGAGATAAACTTTGTTAATATGTACTCTCGGAGCGAGTTTCTTATCTTTATTGGCTCTTTTCCACGCCTAATCGTAAATCTGTATCGGCTTGGCGAGAGTGACGTCACACTACCAGAGACAGGTGGGCGGGACTCGCCTCATAAGGGCGGATTAAACGTCATAAAAAAATATTATTCGCAGATAAATTTATTCACAAGGAGCCCAAAACAAAACAGTTTTATTAATTTGATGAGTTGTTGCTTGTTCTTGCTAAAATCCTTATTTTCTCTGATAAATATTGTAATGGATCGATGCGTACATTTGTAGCATTTTTGGATCCCTTAGTAACAAGGCTTTTACAGATTTGTTTTCTTCCATCTTCTGACTAAAGTAGGTCAGAGAAATCTTTGGGGAATTTAAATAATAATGGGCTGGTGCGTTCGTAGACTTTTTTGTTTTCAAGATAACGATGCTTTGGAAAAATATATTTTTTATGTAATATTTCAATATCTCGACATTTTTATTTTTATATTGGGTGCAGATAACAGAGTGTCGAATACAAAAAGAGTAACTTTTCCGAAAAATCGTTCTATTTGAGTTAAGCAATTATATATGGATAGGCTAGAACCATTTTTGCCGCTTATAATAACTAGAATAAAATAATAATTGGATAATTTTTTATTGTATACATCGTTTTCGCGAAAAATCACCTCAAATACGCTCTTCAAAAATATTACGTGGTAGGCTTTATCTTGGGTAAAACGAAATCTTAAAAACTAAAATTACAAAAGCGGCTATTCAAGAGACCGATTTCGGGATTATTCCACATCCTTGTGATCTTGCCCCATATTTTTTTTCTTCATTTTCCTAACATAACAATTCAACAAACACCAAAGCAACTCTCTTAATCTGGACTCTCTCCTCATCTCCAAACCATATGATTTCTTCAGCAGTGGAATCGAAAACTACCAACACATTGGTATTTAATAAATCGTTAACAAGGCAGGAGATTGTGTTTTTTTTAGTGGTCCACTGAACATAGTGAAGTCCTGTTTTAACTCGACCGTGTTGCATTTCGTTTGTCAGTAAATTTGTTTTTTTGTCTGTAATTTTTTGTCAGTAAATTTATTTGTATTCTAGAATCTGCTGCATCCACTTTATTATTCAAGCAAACTAGACGGTTAGCTTCAACTAAGGTTCAGCAAATATTGTTTTTCAAATGTGAATTTCTTGTGTTTATTGTTACTTTTTCAATTGCATTTTGTCATTGAGATAGTGACGTTTCTTTGAAAAATTTGTGTTAAGTCCTTTTTTTATCATATTTATCTAATATCAAGTTTCATTTGTAGAACTCAATAACTCAATATTTAATGTTTTTTATGTTTAATAATATTATTATTTAATTTATAAAATATGTATAACAGTTTATTTATAAACACTTTTGCTGTTCTATTTATAGCCCATCGATAAGACCAAGTCAAACTTTCTTTAACCCGTTTAAACAGGAGACTCAAATTGTCTCAAAACATAAAATGCTGTTATAATAACAGCAGACACAAATTGTCCCAGAGCGACCGTGCATTATTAAAAGTTAGATATCTCTCTTCTTTTTGGTTTCTTTTATGTTAGAAAGCGAAAAAAAATAATGCTTCTCACTACCGAATATACGAGCAATTTTGTTCAGATTTTTACAAACCCAATCATCTTACAATAAGATAAATATTTTTGTACCCCCAACCCAAACAACAAAGTTTAAAATTTATTTTAAAAATAAAATTGTATGAATTTGAGAAAAAGTGACAGTTTTAATACAATTTTTTTAAAGAAAAAAAAAGCAATCCTTATTTAAAATTTTAAGTTTCTTTCATTTTACGTATTTTTTTCGGGGAATCCGCTGTTCTGTATTTTTTCAGCTAATTTATATTTTCAATTATTAAATTATTATATTCCAGCAATTATGTTGAACAACAATACTGTTTTAAATGATATGAATATGCTCAAATTGTCAGACAGAAGAATTTTCACTGACTTGGTATTTCTATATAAAATTCTAAATGATTTAGTTGATAGTCCGGTATTGCTCGAATTGATAAACTTCCGGATTCCACTACGTATTCCAAGAAGTCAGGATTTATTTCAGAGTAGAGATTCTGGAACTAACTATCGTATGTATTCCTCTTCGCCAAGAATACTAATGGAGGGAAATATTTATACCAAATCAGTGGACATCTTCAATTTATCTTTAAGAAAATACTGTTACTGAAGCAGTTCAGTTATGTATAAATAAATGTGTAGTATTTATATTTGTAATGTAATTTTTAAATTTCACATGCCCCGAAAGGGGCGTAAATAAGTAAGTAATTAAATAAATAAAATGTGTAAATTGAAATCTTTGGAAACAAAATTATTAATGTGTATTATACAGATTATTTCATCTAGATTTTAGAACTACTTTTGTTTTTTCAAAAGGATACAAAATAACAAATATAAAGGTGTATTTACAATATATGGGAAGAATCGGAAATTTTGCTCGCCAACCGTCACTGACAAAAGTTAACGGATATTATTTTATTATTATTCGAATGGTTAAGCAGGCAATAATTAATTTTATCCTATAATAGATTATACAACGCATATTTAACTTGAACACTGTACAATATTATACAATTAGCATTGCACACACGTCATTCACAGTTTACACATGTGTAGTATGCGTCAGACAAACAGGATTACCCGGTGAATAGTTTGACAAATACCTCCGAATAATCCAGGCACGCGATATTACTGTTCCAACTCCCTCCCCGCCTCCTCGTTCATCTTCTCGGCGTAATTTAATCAGCTGATGCTTGTACGAAGCATTGTCAGGGAGGATCGATAGTTTTACAGTCTATTTGGGATTCCTCGTGGACTGATTGGGAGACGCCACCCTTCACCCTGATCATCAATCATAGGGAGCCAGATAATACGCAGGAGTATGCTACCCTGACACACTGACACTGTGACACTCTCAAACGGTGACGCTGTCGATAGGCGACACTGCCGATAGAGGAATTCTTGGAAGGGCCGCCTGCGAGCGAAAACAAAAAATGCCACCACCATCAATTAAAATCTTTTTTTGTTGATGATTACAATATTTTTTCATTCATTTTGATTTATCTAAAACGATGTTTTAAATATACCTAAGCGCGTCTCAGAACATACGTCGTGTAGTGAGGTTGGATTCAAATAGAGAGGCTGAATAAATAAGATTGAAAAATGTTGTATCCAACAATATTCTTGTTCCGAGAAAAATTGAAAAACGAAACCAGTTATGTTTCACAACATCTAACATTTAAAATACAATAAACGTACAATTCTTGGGAGTTTTAAAAAATAGCAAATATATTAGAATTTATTTTAAATTAGTGGAAAAACTTTGTATATAAAAATTTCAGACACAATGTTATTCGACAAAATGTTTTTTTTACTCTTCGTACCTTACAGAAAGCAGCGTGTTCTTCTAATATAATTTTTCACGTGTTATTAATGTATTTGACCTTAAAAAGAAAAAAAAATGAATAAATGAAACCGTTTATGTTCGAGATATTGTCATGAGATCAACTTAAAACATTATTCTACAATTCTGTTTCAACAGCTAAAAAGCAGGCTTAACAATATTTTTCTGAACCAATACTACTTTCCTGCATCCTACAGCTTTGAAGTTTTTCTGTTGAAGCCATAAGACGATCGTTTTGCATCCATTTATTCCCATGAATTAAAGCAGGCTCCGAGATTTCGATAAACGGAATTATACAATATACCTACTTTCAAAAACCAACTTTTAAAATGCTGCCACAGGCCTAAAAAAATCATCTCTACCTTAAGTTTATTGTTTATATACCCAACATCATTCAAACAATAACTCAACATTGATAGTTTTATTGGATATAACGTTATTCTGGGAAACAGCATAATTTTTTTAATAATAAAATGTTAAAAATGATTTATTTCTAGGAATACAAGATTGGACAATTAAGACTACATTATATATTTTTTAATAAACTGGGCACGTATGCAAATGTTTAAGCTCACCTATTTCAAATGATGTGTGTTAAAGTTTAGCCTTTCGGAATTTTAGGTGACCAGCGGCCTCCCTTGAGATCGGCCGCCTGAGTGCCTTGAGCAAATTACACTGTTGGATGCGACGCCCCTGGTCGCCCTGATGAGTCTATGAATTATATTACGACTGCCGAATGATTTTGAAGCGAAGCAATTTTTTACACGACGCCATGTCAGAAGAGTGATTTAGGGTCCTTTTATAAGAGACATCAATCAGCAAGAACTAGAATCCTGTGATTAATGACTCTAATGCGGGTAATATGGGAATCCCGAACCATACCTAGACTAAATTGCGTTTATCTGAACATTATTCAACAAGTTAATTGAATTGTTTCAATGCTTCATTGTCTGCTTTGGTGTTACGTTCGATTGTTATCTCCCACCTGAATAATGAATAAGTATAACAACTCGGGAAGGTGTTTCCCCGCCTTATCGCGTGGGAAAATATCTGAACAGGTAATTTCCACTAAAAGCTTTGTTTCAGTTTGGAGATAAAATAAGATTTACACAAAACGCCTACTTTGTGGTTCCCAAAATAAACAAAAATGTCTTCCCAAAAAGACCCCATTTTATATAACTAAGTGGTATTCGTTTAAGTGACATTTTTTTAGTGAGAATGTTTCTTGTAAACCATTTTTATTGTGAATACCGCACAAGGGTTTCAATTGCTCCCGTCTTTCAGCAGTCAGTGGGACTATATCAAACCCCAATAGGGTATTTTTTAATTTTTTTATGTCTATACCGCAACAGAGTCCCAACTGCTCCCGTCTGAAGCTAGTGAGACGAAGACACCCCCAATTGGGGTATGTAGTGAGGCTGAAGGTAGTACGGAGGGTAAGGAGATAAGAAGAGGAAGATGGGGAAGTACCTGGCTATTCATATCTGGTCACCAAACATGGCAACAGCAATTTCAAGCAACGTTTCAATTCTGAATGGTGGTCTTACACCAGTTCGATACTGAGAGTATCTTCCACTCTGGAACGTGCCGCAAATGTACTATATATTAATTTTATTTGATAAATTGTGAAATAACACAAATTAATCAAATAAAATTTATTTGCCCACGCCGGAATTCGATCCCGCGACCTTCGGATTACGAGTTGAGAGCCTTGCCCCTCGACCACGGAGGTATGTTGCGAGGCTGACGGAAGTGAGAAAGGTTGGAAAGTAGATACCTGACTATTCAGATCTGATCAACAAACACTGATAAAGCCAAATCATGCAACGTTTCGATTATCAGTGGTGGTTTTTCACCAGAGAGACAATGGGGGTATCTTCAACTCTAATTTACTATAATACGTAGGGGGACCCAAAAGTAATGAGAATCTGAGAATCGGGCGATAGAGTGGAGAAGTGGAGGCGGAACGGGTTTTGTGTGGTCGGCTGTTGTACGGAAACTCTTTCTCGGTCAGTGTGCGAAGCCGCATCGCCGTGGATCCACGCGTTCGTCCAAGTTTAATTTTAAGTAAATCAAGATTTCTTCTTTCGGCGAAAACGCGAAAATCTCCTCTCTGAGGATTCAAGAGAGCCTTCTCCTTCAAGCCTGCCATAAATTGAAAAATTAGCTGGAAGAGGACCCAGATTTTTTGATGACGAGTGACGAGTCATGGTGTTATGGGTACGATCCCGAAACCAAGCTACAGTCAAGCCAATGGAAGAGTGCTCTCTCTCCTCTTCAGAAAAAAAGTCAGGTGAAATCGAACATTAAAACTATGCTCATTGGTTTTTTTCAGTGCACACAGAGTTTGTTCCTCCAGGCCAAACAATTAACCGACAGTTCTACATGGAGGTACTAAAGAGGTTGCGAGAGAGTATCAGTAAAAATCGTGGAAAAGGGTCGAATCCTTAGCGGACAGGGGAATAGTTCTTCAACCAGGACAACGCAACTGCTCACACCGTGTTGTCTGTGACGCAGTATTTAAGCAAATATGCAATGACCCTGATTGTTCACCCGCCCTAATCGCTCGACCTGTCTCCCTGTGACGTCTTTCTGCTCCCTAGGATGAAAAGGGAATTGTTAGGGAAATGTTTTAATAGGTACTGTTGAAGAAGTCAAACAAAAATCGCTACAGGCCATAAAAGACATTCCAATTAGTGGGTGTCAAAATTGTTTTGAACAGTGGAAAAAAAGGTTTTACAAGTGCGTACATTCTAAAGGTGAACACTTAAAAGGCGACCAAATTTTGATGTAAAAATATTGAAAAATAAAAAAGTTTTTCTCAGAAATTCTCATTACTTTTGGGTCCCCCCACGTATTTAGTGGTTTTTTAAACACTTTTAGGGGAAGTTCTTGCATAGTTAGTGCCCTTAGTGTTAAGCCGCCTCCATGCATCCGATTTGCCCACGGTTTTTAAGAAAACATGTAGGAAGGGATCTAACAATAAGCTAGAATTAAATACAGTTGGACGGCCGAGCCTTTTGACGCGGTGGCTTCAGATAGTACGGATGAAAACATCATCTGTATAATCTGTACACACCATTAGTCCCTATGTGTTTAATTTCGGTATTAGGAGGTTACGTCTTGTTATAATATGTAATGTTGTGAGTGTTTCAGTGGAAATCTGCCTAAGGATTTCCTTATTGCTAATTCGCATATCAAGACGAGCTGTCGGTAATATTGAAACTAAATTAAATCACTTAGTCTAACAGTAGCGGGAGGGTGCTCTCCTGATAAATGGGAGCGATTATGACGGAACGCCACAGGAGATTTCTGGGAAACGTGATTTTCCGATTTACCTGTAAATGCTCTTCACTCGCTGCCACAAATAGATCAAGAAAATACATTGATACTGTTATCAGAACAGAGAAGGGATATAATATTATAGAGTACCTACACGTAGATAGTAGATACAGTTGTATTTGTGATTTTTTTTGTCGGTGTGGTGATTTTTTTATTATTTATTGTTAGGTATCAAGTTTAATTTATAGAACTCCATTTTAATTTTTATTTCTTTTATATATTCAGTAATATTATTAATCAATGAATAAAAACAGTTTATTTATTAACAAGTTCTGCTGTGTAATTATTATTACGCATGACAGCTGTTTCGCCTTCTGAAGGCATTATCACACAGTGATATCAGACAGTTTGATAATGCCTTCAGAAGCCGAAATAGCTGTCACGCGTAATAATAATTACACAGCAGAATTTGTTAATAAATAACTGTTTTTATTAATTGAATGTATAAAAGAAATAATAAAAACAAAAAATAATTATAATCATTATAGATTTTTTTTGTTTGGTTTGAATATTTTTAACAATATTTTGAATTTGGTGCGATTGTTTAAGTATTTCGTGATTTTTATAATAATAAAATATTATCATTTTTTTTCATATAATGAGGTCCTTTTTGGAAAATAGTTTTATTTATTAGTCGTTAAGACCTCTCTTTCCTTGAGAAAGAGGAAGAAATTAAAACGGAGTAATCTGCAGTGTGCTTTTGTACGTGCACAAGCGTACCATTTGTATTACAATTATTGGATTACCAACACCCCTTCCAACTGGTTCACTACGTTTGGTGACTTAGCAGGGGTGCCTGGGTTCAAGTAAAGTAGAGGTGAAGTTTTTCGAGGTATTGGTGGCGGATGCATTTGCCCACCTGCTGCGTGGCGGGTCGGAGCGGGAGAGACTGGGTAGACATTTTGATCTCTCCAGCCGGACTCTCTCGAGTCATTGCCTTGCACCGCAGTGAGAGGGATGGATTAATTCGTCCGTGGATTCAACTCCTGGACACATTTTCCTATCCACCCCTGAACCCTTTATATCTTATTCCTTCCCAGATCTTTCTCAACCTTCCTTTCCCTAAAAAGAACATCCACACAGCATTACCAAAGATGATACAGGTCCTGAGTCCACCCCTGATTAGAGGAACCTTGTGAAAGTTAAAAAACAAATGGATCAACAAAATATTTTACTTTACAGATTAGTAGTATTTATTTGATCAGTTTCGGAGTATACAAATGCGTAGAGTCGTGTATTTAATGCCCTGTTAGCTCTTCTCTATTATTCCAATAGCAGCGTTTTGCGCTCATCATGGTGGTAGTAGGAGTTTTTAAAATTTTTAGGTTAGGTACGCATTCGAAACCCGGGAATGTTTGTCTTTCTTTTAAAGGAAAGAAATGAAAATATCTGGTCACTTAACATAGAAATTAAATTTAAATTAAAGACATCTCAAAACTTTCATGTTCTAAACAGCCGCCTTTCACCTTTAAAGTATCTTCTGTGTTGATCTTTACCTGCTCATAATTGCTATATAGATGCTCTTCATCCTCTGCCAGAAGCCCATCTGGCTCCCGATGGGAGAGTCTATCATGAAGTTGACCGCGGTGTATGGATGGACTGGATTCCCGATGTAGTCGTGGCCGTCCTGTAGTGCATCGGCCGAGAAGAGGCCCACGAGCGGTGCGCGAAACCGGTGTGCCCAGCCGAACAGGGCATAGTAGGCCAACCACTCAACCACCACCAGGTCGAAGTGCTCGCTGGAATTGGAGATTAGTTTCGCCACCTCCGGGTGCTGCAGCTGTAGCTCGGATAATTCGTGCATCATCTGAAAAAAAAATTGTTGATCACAACTGACCCTTTTTTATATTCAATTCAATTTGGGTGCGTTGACATATTATATCTCTGTGTTTGGGAGGTTCTTATCCGTACCACCACCCCGGAACCATTCATTGGATAACCAACACCTCTGCCACAGGTCACCCCAAGTTGTCCGCTACGTTTGGTGATTTAGCAGGGATCCCTGGTTCATGGGGTGAGGTTTGTCCAGATCTTGGCGGCTGATGCATCTGCTCACCAATTGCGCGGCTGACCGGACCGGGAAAGTCTGTCAATAAGAGAGACCCAATGATCTCTCCCGCAGGATTCTCCCGGAAACGCGCCTTGAACCACTGTGGGAGGGTTGGATTCATACATACGTTACTCCTGGACACACTGACCTCCAGATTCCTACCCACCCTCATACCTTTTTCCTTCCCAAAACTTTCTCTCATTCCCTTTCTAAAAGACCCATCACACAGTATCCACAAATATGACACAGGTCCTGGAGGGAATAATTTTCCTCAAGGCCTTTCCTGTGTGGAGCCAATGAAAAAAAATAATAAACATGTCGGTACATATTATATTATTATTTCTACACGGAAGGCCCCGCGGTTTATTAAACTTAGAATGCTGTGTGGAGGGTCTTTGAAGGCCTAGTAAGCGTAGTGATTTATTTCGTTTGAACGCCATAGGTCATAGGAAAAATTGGTAGGTGCCTACTTACTAACTATTCACACATAGGTAGTTCAGGGGATGTTTTTTTCTGAAAAAATCTTTAAATTATTTTTGCGCTGGTAACGGTAAGAGAATTTTTTTTGTAAAACTCGGGCCCAACCTATTAAAAACTATTTTAAAATAACTAATTTTGCCTATCTTTACTTTAAAACAAACTAAAAAACTGTTAAATAATTTCGTGTTTATCGATAATTTTACAGGCCTGTTTTTTTCTAGACGATTGATAAAATACACAATCTCAAGAAGTTTGGCCTAAAGCGTCATTCTCTTAGTATTTTTTTAAAGAATCTATAAAAGTTAAAGCTATTATATTAAAGGTAGAGAATCACGAGAAAATTCATGCATTTTGAGTTCTTTGAAAAATCAAACCACTTAATATACGAGTATACGGGAAAGGATGTTCTAAGAAAATTTTCATATCGTATATTATTATTTATAGGCTTTTGGTTTCTCTCCCATGAAATTGACTCAGAATCGACCGTGTGAATATCATGGTATTAAGTAGGTGGGTATGGGTACTGGGCTGCTTTTTCTCCCTCGGAATAAAAAACATTATACGAATGTAAGTAAAAAAAAATATTGTCCTGCTAGGAAGATTTTATCCATTTCGGTCAGTGATATAGATGTGGGGGAACGCGGGAGGAATCGGGAAACTGAGCATTGATTACAATTTAAGATTAATAAAGAAACTGAAGCTTGACTTATCCAAATTAATAATTACTATTAAAAAATTGGGTCTAAAAAAGGTAAATTTCCCGTTCTGTCCTACCCTCTGAGGGTACAATGGGAAACGAACCAGGGGCACAACGGGGTATTAATTATTGTCTCAATTCACATATGAGAACATTTTCGGCAGCACTGTCTAGACCAGCACACGCCTTGTGTGCCCACTTTTTACAAATGCCAGAATAACATCACTCGTCACTGGACTTGTAGTATAAATCATGACAATACATATACATATTATAAGCAGGTCGCGTCTTCCTCTTCAGATTCAGTTTATACGATTCTTTTTTGGCTTAGTTTTCACTTTCTTTACCTCTAAACGTCAGTTTTCGTTTCATTTTTTCTTCTTTCACTTAGTTGATATTTTGTTTCATTTTTGAAGTGAAAGTTCTTTAGCACCACTGTGATTTGAAACTCGTTGAAACTGATACGACACTAAAACGAGATAGACACATGCATCTATAGAATTTAGCCTGCGAGAGAATGAGATGGAATGAAACCTTACCGCATTGGCCGCTTTGATTATGAGCTCACTTTTCAAGGCTCCTTTTGGTTGAGATTGTGTGGTGAAGGCTTCACTTCTACCGCGTGTGAACTGCACTCAATTTCTTATTGTTCTTATCTATATCTTACTGTTATTTTAGCCTTGAGTCACCACTAGACAGTCAAAATTATGCTGAAACAAACCTGTACTGTTTTAGAGTAGTGTAGTGTAATTACCTTGGTAAGGCAGAGCAAAAAATTGAATTTGCAAGTTTTTCTCCGACCTTCGGTGAAATCCAAACAAAGTGTACTCCCCTACCGACAGATAGACGTATAAAGATTTTTAAAGATTTAAAAAGTTCTATGAGTAATTAGGTACATAAAAGTGCATATCTACTATTGAAACTATATCTCATATTCATGGCGTTTGAGATCTATCAAAAACCGATAAAATTCTTGCACTTAGAGCTCACTAAACCAATAAGTGTAGACTGAGGCTATTCATGCATTAAATATGGTTCTACCGCCGCGCCGCGCCGCCGATATCTAATCCATTTTTATCACTCTCTATCACTCGAGTCGGTTATGAAAAAGGGAGGTGTTACAATGGAGCTACCAGCAGTTTGAATTTAATTATATTTTTCAAGACCTTGGTGATGCTCAGCAGCCCCTGGGGGCCCGGAGGAAGAGGCCCGGGGCACTGCCCCTATTAGCAAGCCATCAACCCCATCAGCTTTACAAATTGTTTTAGATTAATCCCTTAGGTCTGTTCCCAGACTATAATCTTATCAAAATGAATATGTTGTGTCGGCAGGTGGAAATTTTCCAGTCTACTCGCATGTTACAATACTAGCTCTTACTTTTATAACTTTAACTTTTCTTTTGTAATATCAGGTCGTATTGTGTTGTGTTTTATTCGCATGTACACAAGACTTCACAATTCTGTATGAGTTTTTAGGGTTACACCGAGACGAAATGAGATTTGTTCTAAAGGAACCGTTTTTCAAAGATCTAACGCCACCAATTTGGGAGAAGATATAGGTACCACGGCCTTAATCATTTATTGGATAACTAACACCCTTGCGAAAGGTCACCTCAAGTGATTCACTACGTTTGGTGACTTAGCAGAGGTGCCCGGGTTCATGGGGTAAGGTTAGTCTAGATCTTAGGCAGGAGAGGTCTAGTTTGGAGAGACCTAACCTAGACCCATCGTCTTGCACCGCAGTGCTAAGGATGAATTCGTACGTCCGTCACTCCTGGATACAATGACCCCTAGATTTCTACCCAATCCTCATACGTTTTTCCTTCCCAGAACTTCCTCTCTTTCCTTTCCCCAAAAAAGCTACCGCGCAGCATCCCCAAAGATGAAATTACTTTTCAGTGCCTCCTGTGTAGAGCTATTGTGAAAAAACGCCATTGGTGTATTAAAATGGAAGGGAATGATTTACTGAAATGAATCGCTAATGATTCAATAAACAATTCTAAACAAAAATGTACCATGCAATCATGTCGGTAACACAGTAAGTTGTTTAGCACCTACATATAGCAGTATTTTTCTAAAACTCCTGTTGGTTTGAGATTTTTGAGCCATCAAATTTCCTTCAGAAGAAAGCATATTTAGAATTGAATTTTCAAAACCAAATATACACAGTGATCCTTCTCTTTTTCGAAGGTCAAGTGTGCGAAATTTCATCAATCTCGGAATAATACTGTAGATTTGTATAAAAATCAAGTCGCCCGCTCGTATTCCGCCGCGAACACTTTTCTTCGTACAAATAGATAGACATTCCAGGAAAGAAGACTAATGGATAACCAAGGAAAAAATACATATTCGAACTTCCCTGGAAACTTCTTCAGTAGCTTGGTAGTTTCTCTGTCAATGGGAAGTATGCAACATTCCCGATCCCAAATTATCGAACCATTCTCGAATAACAATATCGAACAACGGCCATATTGTGAAAATGCCCTTCGAACGAATTCCATTACACATTCTGAAAGTCATGTCATGGATTATTGTATATATGTATTAATAAAATAATGTAAAGGTAAACAACTCCCCTAGAGCTGACAATAGTTTGGACATAAATACTTAACACCCAAAGCAGGTTTGGGACAAACCCTCCCTGAATCACGTCTCGAATTGATCTGGTGGTTATAATTTATAGTCATTGTGAATAATAGAGTTTGTATCGAACAATCCATAAAGTTCTATTCAGGATGTTAAGAGACGTACTTCACTTACTTCAACCAGTGATTCCTGACATTATTTGGAGTAAAAAATGTAAATGAAATTTTGGTCTACGCTGACTTTTTGTGATTTTTCTTTTTTTCAATTTTTTTCTTCAAAGCTCAAAAAGTGTATATCTTCCACATGTCATCACTGGTCATCACGCAGTCGATTTACCGCATAATCTCTCACCCCCGATGATGTCATACTCGTATGCCTAATGCTTTTTTATGTTAAGTTGTAAAAAAAACATCAAAGATGTCACCGGAGATCAGAATTTCCTTTTTTACTTCAAATAATGTCAGGAATCACTGGTTAAAGTAAGGCATGTTCTTTGTACGTCATTTACCACCATGTATTAACTCGCGGTATTTTGATCACGTAGAAAGTCGAAACACAAAGGTTACTGGCAAACACATCACGGGGTTAATACCACAGTTGGAGTTAAAGAACTTGGTATAATCGATATCCAACTTCTCAAAGTTGCTCATCTCTTTATTATTTATCTTATCCGAGTTAGAAGTAGCTACCTGTTTATCTTCAACTATTACTTATTTGCTTCAGTAGTTTTTAAATTAAATCTTTCTATTACGAGAAGTAAATAAACAGACTTTCAAACGGAATAAAGTTGGTGATGTTTTATAATTGAATCTCGTGTTCAGTTGCAGCGCGACATGTTTTGCAGGAAAGGACGGAAATCCACAAATGCTTTTTATAAAACCTCTGGTTGCCATTGAAAAGTGGGGTAAAAGCTAGAGTAGATGCATAAAATATTATTTGAGCGCATCCTCAAAATAGCCTTTACAAAAACATATAGCAAATTCAGAAGTTCTTTATGAAGTGGCCAAATACTGCGAAATTCTATCTACACAGTGGATATTAATTAAAGGTTTATAGGTCACATTAAATGATGATCATCATGCCTGTGTCAGACCACACTACACGTATTACGCGTTTTTGGGCGTGGCCTATACAGATTATAATATATTATTTTGTAGGACGACATAAAATGGGAAGGTTGATAGAGATATTAAAAGAAGGATACATGCAGGTAACTCCAATGGAGGACTGAACGCCGTTGTCGCCAACAAAAAACTGTCCAAAGAAGCGAAGCTAGCCGTCCATAATGGAGTTCTGGTGCCTACCTGATGTATGGCATTAAGGCATGAAATGAGGCGTATGTGTAGTTGTGTAGTAAAACCATGTACGATCGTGTGAGAAACGTGGAGATCGGCAAAGAGGCTGATGTAAGCGTAATGAGTAAGATTAAGAAAGGGACACTCCTCTGATTTGGGCATGTAGAGCGAATGAACGAGGAATGGAGTGTAAGGAGAATATATGACGCATATGTGAATGGTGGAAGAAGTCGGGGACGCCCGAGAAAGACATGTCACGACCAAGTGTATCAGATACTTGAGTCGAGCCATTTCGAGAGTCAGAATAATAGAAAAGCATGTATGAGACGATGTATGAACGTGAACTAGGCAAGGAGTGTGTGCCAAGACCGAGTTCAGCTGTCAAGGTGAGCTTGGATTTTGATTTTGCACATTTAATGATAACTCGCAAATAATTTTTAAAGTTGCCTGTAAAATCATGAAAAATCGATTTCTCTTATCATGAAAATTCTTGTGAGCAGTACCTACTAGATATTTGCTATACCTTTCGATTTAAAAATATCAGTCAGTTTGGTTGGGTATTTTGGCTTCAAATCTAAAATAAGTTTCGTACGAAGGACTCGCATCAAAGTGGAAGACGACGGACTTCATGGTTTCAAAACCAACGTGACTGGTTCCGATAAGGCCTGTTACAGTTCCGATAAGGCCTGCAGGTTTATTTTTTTTCTTCGCGACTAATTAAAAATAATTTTACATACAAAATATAATGGTGAAATTAAGTACACATATTGTGTTTCTTAGTCCTCCTCACTAGGGGGTCCTGTGCCGAGGCGAACTAAAGTTATTTAATTATACTTTGTCTTCTACGCCGGTTTTTAGTTCTTCACTAGTGTTTTTATTCTTGATTTGTACTCATAAAATTTTTTTATTAGTTTTATGTCTTGGAGAAGGATGTTGCGGAGTTTTGTTGCAAAGTAAGTGTAGTTTCTAGTATGATTACACAGTCTATTATACGATTAAGTATTTTAGAAAATTTCAATTCTAAGGCATTCTGATGGGTACTTTCAGTATGGTCTTTATGATTCATGTTTGTATCGTATTCAGGTTTGGTATGTACTTATGTGTAGCAGTTCCCCATCATATAATTCCATATATCTTAATAGCCAACTTTCAATAGGAAAGGACACATGAAGAAAAATTATAACGTATACAATAAACAATCGCGATTTTAACAGGGGCACAAATTGGGTGATGTTTTAAAAATAAATTCCATTTTTAGTTGCAAAGCTTGGAGCATTTTCACAGCAAGCTCGGAAAACACGTTCCAATAAAAGGTCATTTTATAAAACCCACTATACTGACGTTGAAAAGCAACAAAAAAAATCCCTTCAAAAAAGTTTCAACAACTGTTTCGTAACCAACACGAGTAATCCGAAACATTTCGTATTTTCGACAGAGAAATATGAATGATTTTCCTTCTGGTTGTGTGATTCATGATCCGCGTGTCAGGAACAATACTTGCGTGAATTAAATAAATAAAATCTTATTTTGACTGCCTCCATTTATTAACTGGAGCAGGTAATTTAGATTATATATTTTTGGAGATTCCTTATTACATAAAGGATCGAAAAATGTATCATATTTTTCCGATACCAATATCTGCCGATAAAGTTTTTTTTTTTATGTTAGCTAGAGGCCTTGAGAAAGGAATGATAGAAAGTTCTAGGAAGGAAAATGTGTGAGGGGTGTCTAGGAAACTGGGGATCAATGTGTCCAGGAGAGACGGATGTATCCATCCCTCCCACTGTGGTGCTAGATGATAGGTCGAGAGAGTCCGGATGAAGAGATAATAATAATAATAATAATTGGACTATTTGTAGAGCGCCGTTTTTGTGAAAAATCACCTCAAGGGCGCTTTATTCTAGATCTATGGTAGGTCTCCCTCAACCAGTCTCTCTCGAACCGGCCCACCACACAGTTGGTATACCTCACACATTTTTTCTTCCCAGAACTACCTCTCCTTCCTTTCCCCAAAAAGACTCTCCACACAGCATCCACAAAGATGACATAGGCTCTAAAGGAATTATTTTTCCTCAGAGCCTCTTGTGTGGAACTAATGTAAGTAATATTGGGTGTAATATTAGATGTAACGAAATTCACGCCTATGTAATTTCGTAATATAACCAGATAGGTTTCAGGTATGTATTCTATAATATATTTTAGTGTTACATTATTATTGTACTTTTAATTTATAATTTATTGTATATTTTTCAAAGCTTCTGGAGTTTATTACAAAATAATCTAACATTGTAAAAACATGGGCCATTAGTGGGACATTCCCAAGAACATAGCGACAAAAAATCAAGTCATTTTCGAGGAAACTGCAGAAACATAAATAATTTATTTTCCATTACTGTTACTTTAGATTTAGATAGTGCAAGCCACAGATTCTGGGTCGACCGGAAATAACAAATATTGCGCCTTCGTCCTTTTAATGTAGTCCCACTGAAAGCGCCTTTCAGAATTAAAAGGTACCTATTTACTTTGGCCGTCGCGCGTCGCCCGAGCTCGGGATGGGGCATAAAATATTAGCGGCGGATTTGTGTGACCTTTCACATTCATTTAGCTCCGTCTCTAAGTGCAAACGTTTAATTAAATGCAGCGAGCTACAACTTGACTTAGTTGTACAACTGGAAACTGGAAGGCGGCTGACATTGACACACGGCCCAGTTTATTCGTGCAGGTACCTGGACTCTGGACTGAGTAACTAGTG
Source organism: Limnephilus lunatus (assembly GCA_917563855.2). NCBI lineage: Eukaryota > Metazoa > Arthropoda > Insecta > Trichoptera > Limnephilidae > Limnephilus > Limnephilus lunatus. Next base: position 60,701,082 of record OU830597.1, on the reverse strand, counting down.
AACAGGGCCGCTGCGAGGGGTGCCCACGGCCTGACTGAAAAATTTCCGACCTAAAAAAAATCAGAATGTGCAATTCATACTAAAGTAAACTAAAGTAGACAAGAGTGGGAAGACTACGAAGCAGTTTTTTTTTATCAATGTGAAGGATGATTTTTTTCATATTTTTGTCGTCGAATTCCAGTGCATCTTTTCCTATACATTTGGTCGTATTATTAGTATTTGTGTTTTCTTCATCGGAGTCGGTAGATGTCGCTTTCTTTTGTATTGTTTTGGTCTGTTTTGTTGTTTTTGGATTGGTTTGAAGATTAGGTATTGATTTTACAAAATTAAAAATGTTTATTTTTTTTGGATTTAATAGGATTCGATCCTTGGTCCTCTGAATGTCTGGCCGCTAAGTTTGTCAGGTGCTTTATACCACTGGACTAAAGGAGGCCCGCGTGGGGCCGTGGGTTAATCGTATTATATTGGAACCGAGTACCCGTGCAATAAATAAATATTTGATTGCCATCTCATTCTCTCGCAGGTTAAATCCTATAAATGTATGTGTTTATCTCTTTTTAGTGTCGCTCGCTTCCGTTTCATCGAGTTTCAAATCACAACGGTGCTAAAGAAGTTTTCACTTCAAAAAATAAAACCAAAATAACGTGATTTTTCAGTTGCACAAAAATTAAAATTAAATTATAATACTTATGTACGTGAATTTTTACTATTTTTGCTCTCCTGGCAAAAGAGCAAATTCTCCTATTTTCAAATATTAGAATGAATTAATGAAAAATCTTGGAAGTGGAAATTAACCAACTTTCCGACATCCGATCGAGCTGAAACTTGACAGATGGAGTCGTTGTCTGTAACAATGCATTATGTCAACTCTTTGTGGAACTCACGCATACACAGGCGCACACACACGCATTTCTCTGAAATTTGATGAAACGTTTTCGCAACTAGGTCGTGCCGTTTGATGCGTAGTGCCGTGGAGGAAAATCGAAACTGTTTCACTACATAACAAAAATAGATATATTGAAACTAGATTTATTATTGTAAAAAACGGGTTGATTTTTATGTATCATATTTAAATACGTTTTAATGAAATTAACATTAGATTTTCATATCTCCAAAAATGACGAAGTTATGAGCTTTCTAAGTGAATATTAGTAAAATTTATACTATAGTGTCCCGTGATATCACATGCATTAAAAAAATTATTCATAATTCTAATGGAAGTACTTCAGAACCGCCGCGAATTTCCCGTGAAATCATGCGATTTTCAGACGGTTACACAAATCAGCATTTCGATGGCTTGATTATTCGATGCCATTGATTCAGTATTATCCAAAAATTCAAAAATTTCTGTCTTCAGCATTCTCTACTTAATATTGTGGCGACCAGAACGGTCGCCCCCTTTTGCCACAATCCTTGCGCCGCCACTGATATAGCAAACACATTCTCGAAATGTACATACTACCTACAGTTGTAGTGTTTCACGCCGCTCACGGCTAAACATTTCGGGAAGCGCAGCGAAAGGCCTCGACTAACAGCCGTCACATTCTTACGGCCGCGGAATGTTCCAGAGGCTTCTCCGCTTTGCGCGGTGGCTCAACATTACTTGACGTTCCGGGTACTCACACGGTCGGCTATATAAAGCGCAGCGACACCGCGCTAGTCAGTCAGTCAGTTCCAGTCATTAGTGCAAGTAACATCGCTAACACACATAGACAGTGCATCGAGTGATAACGATTCCAGTGCGGTACCGGCCAGACTCTCGGCGACCCACTGCCGACTGTGCCGGTGCATCATTAACCTTTGAGGACGCAACAAGCGACACAATTGCCCGCGACATAAGGCCCGCCGCACCTTCTTGTCACGCAGGCAGCAACTTCTCAGCCACTGAGATTTCATTCTCCTCAGGTTCACCGCAGCCATCTCCGCGACACCGCGTCGAGCATCCATCCTGGACGTCAAGGCCATCTCCACCACCACGGTGCGCAACAACATGCTGGCGACATGCAGACACGAGTTCTGCTACACCACTGCATCACCGACCTTCATCACTGCAACACCTACGAGCATCACGGCGACGTGCCGGACCTGTCTACACTGTTACTTTACTAAATTCAACATCGCTACGTAGCAGCAATAAAGACTGACTCATACATCGACTGACGCCTTTTCATTCCATCGTCCTACCCGTCTCTGCCGATCGCTGCCCGCTCCCTCACTGGTGACCCCGACGTGATTTGAATACGCAACCTTCTGCAACGAACAACAAGCATTAAGCTACAGGCAAGAAGCCATTTGCAACACGCAACCTTCTGCAACAAGCAACAAGCAACAAGCTACATGCAACATGCAACAAGCATCATGCAGCACGCAAAAGCAGCAACTGAGGGAATCGGTAGAGACGCATCAGCACCACATGGACGCATCATCATGGACGCACCGACCAGCATCAACCCGGCATTCCTGCGACTCCTGGCATCTTACAACCCTGTACTCCGTACACTGGAAAGGGGGTGTGTGGCGACCAGAACGGTCGCCCCCTTTTGCCACAATCCTTGCGCCGCCACTGATATAGCAAACACATTCTCGAAATGTACATACTACCTACAGTTGTAGTGTTTCACGCCGCTCACGGCTAAACATTTCGGGAAGCGCAGCGAAAGGCCTCGACCAACAGCCGTCACATTCTTACGGCCGCGGAATGTTCCAGAGGCTTCTCCGCTTTGCGCGGTGGCTCAACATTACTTGACGTTCCGGGTACTCACACGGTCGGCTATATAAAGCGCAGCGACACCGCGCTAGTCAGTCAGTCAGTTCCAGTCATTAGTGCAAGTAACATCGCTAACACACATAGACAGTGCATCGAGTGATAACGATTCCAGTGCGGTACCGGCCAGACTCTCGGCGACCCACTGCCGACTGTGCCGGTGCATCATTAACCTTTGAGGACGAAACAAGCGACACAATTGCCCGCGACATAAGGCCCGCCGCACCTTCTTGTCACGCAGGCAGCAACTTCTCAGCCACTGAGATTTCATTCTCCTCAATATTTCAATATTTCATTTATGATTTATAAAAAATACGAAATTTCATTTTAGGAGACGTAATTTGTTACGTGCGCCACTTGTGCTTGTTATTTGTGAAAAATTTATTGCAGTTTGCACCAAGACTGCATAAGAACGTGTTGCTTTCAAGTGGTAGAAAGCATCCGGTTCGCAGCAAGGCTTCGCGGGCTCAATCCTAGGAGGTTGTGGCTTAATCCTCTGCAAACTAAGCCATCAGAACTTATATATGTTGTCAGGTTATTCGTAACCCGCGATGTTTTCCTTTTTTTATAAAAATTAATATTGGTAGGTATTATATTTATGTATCATTTAGTTATGCCTTCATGCGAAATGAGAACATTGTTAAACGATGTTTCAATTTCATGACGATTCTAATATGAATTTATGGAACTTATTACATACCTACGTTATCTACCCAAACGCCTCGGGGATCTGACTTATATTACCATATCGAAAACTAAACGTTTAACACTATTGATGGGAATTTATATGAAATTAACTAGTAAGAACGAATCAATTAATGAAAACCGCCGAAACACATGGCAGGCGGTGAAGAGAAAAATGTATGGTCAACCCTTAGTTAGGCCGCCCACGTGCGTCGCACACATTACACATAATAAATACTGCGGCGGCCCTACTAATAGCGACCTACCTTGCAGTCAGGGCCGTCTATCTGTTTCTCTATTTCGTCCTGAAGTCCCGACCCTTTATGAGGCGGGATTCTATAGTCCGTCCACTTTAAAAAGTTTCATAGCGCTAAGCAAAAAACTTAAGCAATAAATAAAATCGTGGACGTTTTCTCGAGTTCGGCATGGAGGGCTTTGAAATAATTTTCTATACAAAGGCGCCTAAAAATCGTAGGCAGGGGCTTACTGGGTGAATAATAACACTCTATTTTTGGACTCTTGGTAGGTACCACTTCGTTGGTAGGTAGAAATTTTATTTATACCTAATGATTTATTTATACGGAAACTTAAAACAGCGAAATTGATTATCTGCTCAAGAAAGCATATTACAAAATTTGAAAAGATTGTTAAATTTCACCCAATGTAAGAGAAAATTGACCTAACTTCGGGGATACCTGGCATCGCACTTCTATCGGTTGATCCCTTCAGTGGTTGGTATGTAAACAGCACTTGTACCAGAATGAGAAGCATACAGTTATGAAAGTAATATAAAAGTTTTGCATTAACTAGTGAATATTCCAGTATTTGAGTGTTTGAAAAAATTTTGTTATAAAAGAAAGATGGATGAAAAACAGATCATAAATAAAAGAACTAAAAGAAGAACAAAGCTAGAAAATTAATAAAAACTGTGTAGGGTAGAGTAACCATGAACTCGGAGTTTTTCTTCTTGATGCTCTAAATTACAACCTATTTATTTCTCAATTAAATTAAATACAACGTCTCTTATATTTTAATTTGCATACTTATTTTTCACGTTATCTTTTTTAATTCATATTTTTTCACCTTTTGTGAAATTTATTATTCGAGGGATTATTATAAAATGAAAAATGTATATGTATTACAAACATGATAGAAACACGAAACATAATATAAATATAGAGGATTTGACAAAAAACATACCAACAAAGGAAAGCAATATTATCTAAAAAATATATATACCAATATATAGAAATCAATGTTTTCTAAAAAAACATACCAATATATCGAAAGTAACATTATCTACAAAAAATATACCAATATATCGAAAGCAGCGTTATCTACAAAAAACCTACCAATATACAGAAAGCAAGGTAATCTACAAAAAACATACCAATCTATCGAAAGCAACGTTATCTTATCTATGACTCCATATTATATTCGATGATGATGAAGAAATCTGCTCACTGAAAGCCGAAATTATTTCCTTGTTTTAAATCACTTTAATGCTGAACTACCATTAATTTAGATCACCAACCGCCACTGTTTACAATTATCAATTATTATTTGGGGGTTCTGTCGGTCGTGGTCTGTTCTGTGGTTATGTCAATCTCTTGCTTGAACATACAATACATATATCTTGAAGCTGAAATGCAAGGATCAGTGCGGTTCGTACCAACTGCAAATATGTGGTATAGTTGAGATGACCGACGACCACTCGCCGCCAACATTTAGAAGCCGGCTGGCTTCAGCTTGCAGTTCAACCAAACACGTACAAAACCTACATAGTTACAGATATATAATGTGGTTGCCTTGAATGCAAAATTAGCGAACAATTACGAGCTGGATTTTGAAGGGGTACTACCATAGATAATAGAAGCATATTAGTTGGACCATGAAATGTTGGTTTCATAGAGATGCACATATTATTTTTCCTGTGATTAATTTTTTTAGATTCGAATATAAAGCGTGGGTTTTTTTCTTTCTAACGCCGTTTATATCATATTTCTCACCATGCCAGTAAGGGAGATACAACGATTTCTATCAGACCTACGTGAGCTGTTCCCAAAAGCAATTTCCCAAGTCATGAAAAAATATAAGTAAAGCAGATAATTAAAGTACAGATAAATCGGTCATTAGGACCATATAGAGCAAGAGCCCGTGACGATCAGACCTTCGTTATTTTATAAAACCTGAAAGTTTCTCTGTGTATGTCCCTAATACAGGTAAAGACGATCCCCGACTATGAAGTTTGGATAACGGTGGCCTTGAAAGATAGCGGGTTGCAAAGGTAAATAAAATTGCACCACAATTTCAAGAGCATTTTTCTTGCACTTTTACAAGGTAGTAAGTAGTCTGCTAGCGTCGACATTCCGCACTATTTCACCCCCAGCCGCTTGCATGTATATATCGCGCTCGCACCTACGGAAGATTTTTATGTGTCTGACAAGGTGAAGGAACCATCGAAACTGTCTGATTACTGAGAAAACATATGTTAATAGTTCCTCAATTAACATATATAAAATTCAGCTTTTATACTTTAACGTAAGTACAATTATAATTAATTAATATAATATCTTTCAAAGCCATGGTGATCCAAACTTCATAGTCGGGGATCGTCTTTACCTGTATTAGAGACATACACAGAGAAACTTTCAGGTTTTATAAAATAACGAACGGCTCTTGGACTAACAGTGCGATGCCCCGCTTTTATTTCTATCTAAATATCAAACACATAACTTTCATTGGTCCGCCAATTTGATAGTCCGTGCCGTTTGGTCATGACTCGGTGAGACTTCCTCGCCCATTCACTTTTAATTTGAATCGCGAAAGAATTTGGGGAAAAAATGTATTTTTTTATATCCGATATCCTTGTGATGAATCTGGCGTATTCTAGCAAGATAAATGCTTGCTATTAATTTAACGTAAGCAAGTATCATAATATTGGTGTTCCCTTCACAAAAGACCTGGCGTGCTTTACATTTGTACACTGTTGACAGATCTTGAAAGCTCGCGACAGCTGTCTCGCTATTGGATGCGTATGATACCTGTTCTGAATGTAAACATAATATCATAATATTTGCATAGAATAAACCATACTAAAATATTTTATTCCTCGTATATGGTTTCCCTCGTGTCTGGAATCCCACAAAAGATTAATTTACCTACTACCATTCGCTTCTTGGAGTGAGGAGAGACTCGTGAGTCGCATATTAATTTGTGGTTGGTTGGGCGGGGCGAATTTTAGGTCATTAAGCTCCCGCTCTCCGAGATCCGAATATTCCCGACGTTACTCTCAGAAAAATACAAAAAATGAGCCATCATTACTGTTCTGATAAGATAAACTCAAATTTCACGAACACCAACATACATATTGCGTACTTTTTACAGAAAAAGACATCAACGAGTCCCTCGGGCGCCATTTTACATTTGGTTTTTAGGTCCCATCCACACATGAGACATCCGACGTGAAAGATGAGGTCAAAAAATGAGAGAATCGTAGAATACCATTGTGAACTAGTCCTTCAGTACGCCTCTCGATCCGTCTTAATTAGGAACCAGGCTTATTAAAGAGGGCGGAGCGGGAGGGAAATGGAAGCATTGTATTTTATCAATTACGTTCGAAGATAAAGGCGTTCTAAAGCCGTTTGCTGAAAACGTCACTTAAAATTAATATTAACTGGAACATAATGGACGATTTATACCTGCTTTATTCTCGTCGGTACATAAATCATACCAACCCAAAACAAGGCAACTAGATCTTTGTGTCCGCAGAATTTACGAGCATTTCCTCGGATTATTTCAAGAGTTTGCCGTGATTTAAAGAAAGCTGTAATTTGTTCCGGAAAAAGGAAAACAGCAAACAATAATATAAATTAAAAGTTTATTTACCTGTTGATACACTTGGAGTTGTTGCAAGACATTCAACTTCATGCTCACTGCGAAGAATTTGTCCCAGTGGTCCCTGACGAAGCTGACGTCTATCTGTGTAATGTTCGAGAGGTCCACCTGCGAGGAGGGTGGGATGGGGCGGGTGGTGATGCTGACCACATGGTGTCCGCGGCGCGCCATCTCCCGGATGATGGGGATGTACACGGAGTTGTGGCTGTAGTTAGGGGTGGGCATGTGGAACAATATGCGACCACCCATCACACCCGAAACCATCCACACACCAATAATCAGAAGAAATTTCACAAGTTTTTGTCGCATTTTTATCCCGTTTTGTTAATATTTCTCATATATTTTATATGGTGTAAAAACGTGCCTAATAATTATCTAATAATGTTAAGTAATTTTTCCTAATATTGAGTTAATATTATGAACGTCTTGCTCCGGTATTACCAGCAAAAATCCGCGTAACAGCGAGTCCGATCGTGAAAACTCTTTATATAAGTCTTGAGAAAAAATAATTTCCTATCGTAATGGGGTATTTAGTGTCATCTTTGACATTTTATTGCAAATAATGGCTTCAGTTTTGACAGAATAGATAAGCCTCTTTCTCGCTCGAAATATTACATTATTTCCATTGTCTTTAGCTGTACGTTTAACATTTTGTAGAAATAATTCATTACCCGCCTTTCGAGTTCTGATGGAAAGTTAGAATGATAATTTGCTTAAAAATATTCGCGCTCGTAAAAGTTATTTTGGTTTATGAGCACGGTCAGGGAAATTACGCGGCTCTTCGGGGGGAATTATCACACCAAACTACCCGGAGCTAGAAGTTAATAACAAATTGTATTATGAAAGTCATCAGTTTGCAGCGCTGCGGCGACTGCGGGGCTTGGATGTTACCTTGTTGTTAAGTGATTTTCCGTTCCATTTCCAAGTTCGAAACACTTCAAAAAGTTTCCGATTTTATTCGTCGGGATGGCTCCACTCGACACTCGAGTTCGGTTTCAGTGGGGTGCTAATCCGCCGACAGAAGCGAGGCCGACGGGAAGGCATCGGGTTACAGGCTACGGTTTACTCCCAGCGTAGGTTTATGTTTGCGGGGTTTTCCAACAAATGTAATATACGTCGGGTGTGAGGAATCTTCTAAGCGTTCGCGCGACGTTATCTCACTTTGTATGTCAGCGAAAACTGTATTGCGACGCTCGTAAAATAGTCACAACGTTGCAATTGCTTCAGTCGAAATAAAACGTAGGCTGTTAAATGGACCGTTTGATGAATCCCTAAACCCTCGGAGCCGTTCTGGATGATTTTATAATCTTATCCCATTGACTACCAAAACAGGAGCAAATACATCCATATTAATGTAGAATCATCGGAATACGATGACGTATTAAAACTCCCGAGAACAAGCTGAGTTTAGCCGACCGTGTGGATAAAGGGAGACTGTTGAACAGAGCATTTGGCAAAACATCAGGAATGGAATAAAGTTCATAATGGGATTCTGCACAAACATGTAAAACACCCCATTATAATATTGCACGCGAGTTCGGCAAGGCAAAAAGCCGCAGCGCGGCGGATGCGAATTTTCCGCACATTTTCAGACTCCCGATTATTTTTCCATAAAATATCGTGAGTTTTCTAAAAATAAATTCTCCGGAACTAATAAGAAGAATCGAGTATTTTTGCTGGCGAGACCAAATAACAGTTGTATTTACTACGTCTCTTGAAAAAAGTAATCGGAAATGGATTTAAGCTATTGGTACTCGTCACGTTTCATCTAAAAGGTCGTATTGTTCTAAAAATCACATATTATAGTAGATAGGTGACATTTGATGAATGGTATTTTGTTTATTCCATTATTACTAGAACAGTTTTGCGCATGACGCAATAACTTATTCAGGTAGACCTCTCACACCTAGTTTCATGTAATATGTATGAGAACTAGACTAATCTATACATTATATAGTTCAAGAACTTAATATTAAATTAATACTTGTAACAAAATTAGCGTATCTTGGCGATACTTGAACCTCGGTTCATCGCATTAAACAGCATGAGACTTTAGCCTTGTTTCGGGACGAGCTACCACCGCACCTTGAAAACTAGACTTTCCGCTGTTCGGTGTTCGGAGCAAACTTCATGCAGGGTGAATTGCGCTCGCCTACAAATTAATCCTCCTCCCTTTGGTTAGCCACCGCAAGCCACATGGTGCCTCAAGACCAGACCTAGTACCTACCCATACTGGCCAGGAAAGGCTAGAGACTGCAGTATAACGGAGGGTAGAGGGTATAAATAGGATATACGCGAGCACTGGACGAGATAGTCTATCGAGTGCTCAAATATAACGGATCGACCCAATCCTTTGATCAATCAGGCTTAAATTCCAACCTTAAATTAATGATAACATAAGCATGTATTTTAACTCTCCTACCACTGTAATATAATCAAAATGTAGTAAATAAACTTCCTCCACTTTAAAAAAATATTTACACAGCACTATTTTTTTTAAATTTATCTATTCTTCCTCATAAAAGGAATCCTGCTACATTACTAGAACAGTCTGCAGATTAATTTAACATAGATTGTGAATACACGTAAGCATATTTAACATTCATTACGAAGAAGAATAACTTAAGTACCTTTTTTTAAATTTTCATCAGCTTCACCCGGAGGCGGTCCGCCCCGATGAGGGGTGACACCCGACAGTGGAAAAAAATTACGAAGGATATTCTCACAAAAATATTGAACACGGTATTTTATTTATATTTTCGTAGCTCTATGGCTCCCCGTGGAGTGCCCCAATATTTATGGAGATTCTGCAATTCCCTGGGTACGACGTACGACTTACAAACATTTATGACATACGAACGCGTATACGACTTCTTTTAATACTAAGAGCTTCGTTAGTTCAAATCGTTCATTAAATAACAACTAATTTGGCAAAACGAACGGCATTATTAAAAAATATGTGAATTTTAACAATTAACCGAAACTTATGTAATACTATGGAGGTTGCGCTAAAATTTATCAATTGTCGGTCGGAATATCTGTGACCAATCGTTGACCGTGCCTGCATATGTTGATAACTGGCCATAGATGACGGATTTAGTCAATATCGTATTTATATAAAGTTTTATTGATCGTCCAATTTAGACCTCCTGTGGCAGCATAGGTGTAAGTGAAATCGGTGAAAAAAAATCAAGGAATTGATGGTTCACCAATAACTAAATAAAATATGTAAGAGATAAATGAGGTTCGTGCACAGTGATTCTTTTGTTTTGATTTCTTAATGATTTTTGGAAAAACTTGCAGACTCGACTTATAAGTATCACATCATGTATTTTTTTCAGGGAAGTTTTAAAAATCCTTTAGTTTACTTAATCCTAAGGTTTACTTGATAAAGTTACATTTTTTGCAGAGGAAAAGAAAGGGTTGGTGTCATTGTGTAAAGTCTGTAAAAGAAAATGCTGGGCTATTATTGAAGAACGTGATTCTTTCAATGGCGAAAATAATCTTATCTATCCATTTGAATACGATGCGATTGAGTGTAGAAATACCACTGTTTAAGAGTTGAAAACAGATACGGGGAGAATTGTTATTATATTTGTAATTTTTTAAAAGCACCACACAATACGTGAAAAGGGTTTAATGACGAAATTCCATAGGCGTGAATTTCAATTTAATTACCCATCATGCAAACAACCTAACCTAACATTTGTATTTTTATTCAAGTAAGATTTAGCACACACTTAAAACTTTAACGTAAATTAAAAATTTTAACCTATTACAATACAGATATTTTGTCGTGTGTGATACTGGTATGTGTAAATCTCTGGTTGTGTAATTTCCATCAAGTGTAATTCTCTCGGTGTTTAATTTTCATCACGCGGTAATCTGTCTGTGTAATTAAATTAATATTTTCGATGGTGCAAAATGAAAATGACATGTTACTGAATTTAGGTACTACAGTGCAAAATACGGCAAATGTCACTATAAAAATAATTATAAATAGGTACCTTTTGCAGGAATTTAGGAAGTTAGGCACTGTGGGCTAGCTATGAAATAAGGTTCTCTTAACTATAACAAAAATACAGATTCAACAGCTGTACACTATAACAACAAAGATACAGATTCAATAGCTATGCACTATAACAACAAAGATACAGATAAAACGGCTGTACACTATAACAACAAAGATACAGATACAACAGCTGTACACTATAACAATAAAGATACAGATAAAACAGCTGTACACTATAACAACAAAGATAATATAATATAACAACAAAGATACAACAGCTGTACACTATAACAATAAAGATACAGATACAACAGCTGTACACTACAACAACAAAGATACAGATACAACAGCTGTACACTATAACCTAAAAAACTTGGTAGCATTACACAAAGTTGGAGGTCAGAGAAAAAGGAGTAAGTATAAAAGTGACAAGTGTAAATGTGAAAAGTGTGAGAGTAAAAATTTGAAGTAGGAATGATTTTGAAATATGTAAATGTAAAGAAAATGCACATTATCAATGTAGAACAGACATCATCACATTATTTATTCCGCTGATTTTCATAATTATTTAATCCATTGTTCTTTTAGGAAAACAGTTGTAAAAGTGAACACAGACATTTTAAATGCTTTACTTTCAGATTCGATGCGCCATCCACAGATTCGTTCGTTTAACCATTGTCCATTGTCCAAGAAATCTGCTTTATTTTTCAGTAGCGGGATCATCTCATCAGCTTGTTACCAGTAACCAGTAGTGTGTTGTGTTGCTAATGGCCGATGGGTGTGTTTGTTTAGGCGAACGTGGAGGCAGTGCGGGTGGCTGGACTGGTGACCTCGCTGCTCAGCGTGTCGGGGCAGGGGCCCCCGGGCGCTAACGGGGCGCCAAGAGTTAGTCCACCAACCCAACCACAGCACGCCACTGCACTTTGCACTTTCTAATGCTCACTTCTCCTCTTCTACTGCACATTTTTTATCACTTTAATTTTTTCAATCTCACTTTTTCCACTTTTGCGTAGTTCGGCAAAGTATCCTTGCTTCCATCCTTCGACACGTATCTGTGGTCTTACTTCAATATAAGTAAATGCAAACATGGACACATCTCCATTGCATTAAGTTTTGTGTTCGTTCCTTCGGTATGTACTTATATTCTCCTGAATCATCTTGAAAACTCAATCAGGGTTACTTTGTAAACATTTTTATGTTACCACTGTAACAATAGCATAAATTGAAGCCAAGAACGTTACAATTTGAACACTATTGAAGAAAGGTTTAGGAAAAACAAAACAGACCATCTCTTTTAGGCTAAACTTTTTTTAATATTTCAGATAATATGTATTCGAGCTTTTATTTTAATGCAATTGTCCAACAAACCACGCAAAGTATATATTATTACAAAAAGTGTAGGTCATTGAAAAACGTCCTGAGACAAGTAATTTTTGCACTTATCGTATTTTGAACTAGGACCACAGAAATATATGCTGAGATCATTGAAGTTAACCAACATGTTTCTTACAGGAATTTTGTGATGTAAATACACCTTGTTCCTAGTTTTTAGCAGATACACTAATGGTATTCATATGTATGCGGAGTCTGTTGTACGGAAGATTCAATGTTGAATAATTATTGAAGACATCTTCCTTATTTTATAAATTACACAACACATCTTATTTATTTCTTATGCACTATCTACCTATGTGGTATTTCATTATTTGTAAGAAAAACATTTATCAGTAGTCCATTGTTGAAATCTTTAGGTAACCTTTTAAACTATCCGATTTGGTTTGAATTGTGTTCCAAAACGAAAAATTACAATACCACTTTATTTAAAACCGTGCCATGATTTATTTCACCTTTGGTAAAATTGGAGGCACATGCATTCACTCGTTTGGCGGTAAAAGCAGATATTTAATCCACTGTGAGTGTGAAAGCAATTTAACATTTTACCGCTGTATATTGGTAGTGTTAATTACATTTTCCAGTTAAGCGCCCAATATAGACCAGATCCGCAACTGGTTGAACTTTACGACAGTTTCATTCCTTTCAATAACACATTTATAGTTGTCGTATTATTAATGAACCCGTTAGACACATTATTTAGGTACTTACCTAGACGATTAATTAACATTGTATGTCTATGTAACATTTATTACTTTATTGACACTAAAAAATCTACAAGTTATGTTAATGAATTTATTAATTGTTGTCTTGCGCTTTCTTACCTCGACCTGCATGTGCACGAAAATAAAAATAAAAGTTTCGTTTTTTTTTAAAACTCTTGCACAAAGACAAAAAGAGTGATATTACTTGAATAAAATATCTTTAAATAGAAAAAAACTTCTACTGCCGGTAATTACATACTATCTGGAATCATTTTGAAAGGTTCAGGTTTAGTTACAGAAGTTAGATGGTAATTACGTATTATCCGAAATCTTTCAAAAAAAGTAACCTAACCTACCATGAACTTTTTTAAATGCCATCTACCCTTATATCAATATCCAACTTCCTTCGTTAGGCATGACGGAAACTCTTTATTTATTTTATACACGGTGTCCGGAAAGTAATAGTATATAGATATGTGCTCGCGGGAAATCGTTGAATCTACATCACAGAGAGAATTTAAAAAAAGGTTTTTTTAGAGCATTTCGATTTAATATTTAACACTTTTTCGTTTTTTTTCCAGCAACTAAAGAGTTAAAAAAAAAGTTGGAGCCGGTTTTATGCTTTGACGCATTATAAACAGGTGTTACCTAATAAATTCATTGTGTCCGTTTTTTTTTTAATTTGACTAAAAAATTACGGATTGGATTTAATCGAAAACGAAAAATCAAATCAAATAAGATTATACCACAAAATCAACTCCAAATATGATGTAGGTTTACCCGTTTTCCGCTTGTACCACCAATTTCTGGAGACCTTGAATAAAAGACTTATTTTTCTATATTAAATTGAGTTTCTCTCGTTTAGCGAAAATGTTCAATCATGATTTAATGAAGTGTGCTGTGATGTATCGATGTCGCACTATACAGTTCCACAGAATTGTACAGAATTCCACAGCAGAACGAGTACAAGATTCCATAATCCCTACGATCTCCCGTCCTCTGCGCTTCAGATCAAACATCTTCCCAGCGGACGAGCTTTACAGATTACCTGACAACCCATTGTCTTGGAAACTGTTCACTGAACAATGCTTTAATATAAAATCCTTAATTCCTTTTACATTTATTTTTCAACGAGATTACAGGTTTCTTGGATACCTACATATTGTATTGTAGATTGTACCTGTACTTCTGTAGATGTTTTATTATGTGACTGGACAGAAATGTATAGATTATCGTTTTCCAGAAACATATTTTGGCTATTTGTATTAACATTAAAATATTAGCACCGGCAGGTAAGTATACAAATCATTTTTGATCGGACCCCTTATCAATATTCCAACCTAACCTAACCTAGAAGGCAGTGGTAAGAATATACATTTTTAACATACATGAAAAATAATCATGTTCTTGTACTCAAAACCGGTGACTGATTAAAACCACATATTCTGAATTTCTGCCGACATGTATCTAGCATGTGAACTTGAACGCTTTAAGTTTTTTTTTCTCAAAACTATATGTTATTTTGTAAGATAAACTCTATTCACGTGCCGAGTTGTAAAGTAATTATATTAAATTCTTCGATAGAAAAAATCGAAAAGTATACCCCTTGTTTTTGTTATTATCAAGTTATATGCATTACAGTGTTTCTTTATATGAACCTTAACTTGTATGTCTAGAGATTTTTGCTCTATTTTAAATACGTCTATTTTTAAATAAAATATTATTATGTAATTATAATTATTTTAATATGGACACAATCCTTCCAACATCCGTACTTTAAATAAATCTTCCTTTCAAACCAACTTCAGAAATCTTCGTCTTCTCCTTGAATGCTTATAACGGAGCCTAAAAACGTAATTGTGCTCGTATGAAAAAATCTAAGGAGAGCAGAAAATATGTAGGTAGTGACAATTTAATAGGTTTTTCAAAGCGACCCGAAGTCAAGGAGACCCAAATCCTCCTTATCCGTCTACATTTCATAACGGAGTTATTTCTCCATTTGCGGAACTGAGATAAAACTGGTTCAAATCATTAAAGCGTGAAACATTAGATGCTGTTTAGTGTGTAGTGTCTACCTAAACATATTTAGGGCAAGATTTTACTCGCGTATACACGGACACGAGTCGAGGATGCTGCTGCGCTACTCGGGACAAACACTCACAAGGACTTATGTAAAAAGGAAAAAAAACTTTAAATGGTGGAGTTCACTTTAATTGCTTATATAATAGATCGTGTTAACATTTTCCACTGACACCGCGGCTATTTATTTCATTCTATGTAGACTACGGTTTTACGATGCGATTATCATAGTCGAAGAAATGGTAGAACGCCTCGTCAATTTTGGCCAAGGGTAGTTTTGACCGTGGGTTATTTTGTAAGGGTTGTATTATCCCGGTTTTATATAGAACCGGGATATTTGGGTCCGGAATGTATAGGCCCGGGATATTGGCCCTGGCCTCCCGGATTACCACTTGGTTGGGGTAATCCCGAGGGGATACACTTATCATTGTACAGTACATTTAAGGTGGGAAGAACGTCATGCTGTAGGGTCGCTTAACCGCGAATTTGTGTGGGATTTTAGGGTTATTCCAACTGAACGACTTTGTAAAATCTTGTTAATGCATATTGCAGAATTTTAAAATAGAGAGTTAATCTTGGTACTTAATGTACGTAGGTACATAATTTATTTAGAACTTTCTCAAGAATTTCACGGGGACCATATTATTAAGAAATACATACTATTGAGTTAGGTACGTTTATGTAAAATTACGAATATCTTCAGCGTACTAAATAATAATACTATTTTTCAAATAAGGCGTTTTTTGTCTCAACTTTTTCAAACATTAATAATTAATTAAAAGAGGATACAGAAGACCAAACAGATATCTCCACCAACGTCAATCAATTAGGTACTTTTAACAGACATAAAACAATGTTTTATCAACTTTTCCGTAGTAAAAAAATAATAAATCTCGAGACCTGTTTCAAATAAATCCCAATTTAATATATTATTTAATCATTTCATCGCATAAAGTTCTCAATTTTATGAAAAGGATCATTTAATAGTTGACAATGCCACAAAAACTTTTTTCTATTGCTGTCTTTGCTTTTATATCCCAAATAAAAGTTTTTATTAAAACAGTGTAGCCTGTTTATTTATTTATTTATGCATTCACAGATACTACGCAACGATCCTTAACTTAATATTATAAGGATTAGTGTACATAAAATAGTTGCGTATTAAAAAAAAAAAAAAAACTTTTGCTTATAATAAATAAATCGAGTAAGTTTCATTCTAAGAACAAGATTTTTGCAAACAATTAATGCGACAAGCAATTACATTAAATGAAGCATGGAGCCTAGTGTAGTGAAGTAGTAAAATGTGTGCCTAGTGTAGTAAAATGCCACAATTGTTTTCTTAGCACTGAATTCTGAAAATGTAAGTTAGTATATAATATTACTATAGCTGACCCGGTAACGCGTTGCTGTGCTAACGAAACACAACGCCATCTACTGGATGGTTACCCAGCCTTTATAACCACGATAAATTAACTCACACCGCCATTTGTTAATTTGCATACAAATCAAATCTGCACCGTTCGCTTGCCAGCCTGCTTTTTTGTTCTGGATAGGGACATCCTAATCACCTAACGGTGTTAAATATACTCTACGACCTATTCTCATACCTACCAAATATATATTAAAAATCATATATCTATAATATAATCAAAATATAATCTCACAAACACCGTGACACGAGATTATTATATTTATAGATTAAGTGTTGAAAACAATTATTCTATCTCATTACAATGATATAAAACGTGGAGATATTAAATCTCATTATTCCTAAGTCATAACATCTGCACACACATAAACATAAAATTTTTATTACTTTATTCAATTCAGCACTTCTGTTAGGAATAGAGTTACAGTCCTCTTTTATCTCCTAGGGGATTAAGTAATTTGTAATTATAGATTGCCGCCATTCATGTATGTATATTATATTCAGAAAAGCTTAAACCACGAGTATATACCCGCCAAAGCCAGGCGGGTGGTCTCCAGGGCGGCCACTTAAGGGTTGGGAGTGGGGGCGGATTGTATAAAAATGACTCGGCTGATGAAATCGGAAATAAATCTCGTTATATAAAAAAACAAACAAGAACACAAAAGATAATTATTTACTTATCATCGCGCCTTCATATTATCTACTTTCTTCCGTTAAATATTTCTTGGAGTCAATAACACCAAATTCTCTTTAGAGATATAAATAAATTCGATAAGTATTGTCTGGTGTGACGCAAGGCGGTTTTATTTGCTCATTGAAAAGTGTTATTGTAAGTTTTTTCCAAGCGACCTTCAAGAAAACCGCATTGCCAAATAAACTCTTTTAAACTAACTAACTAACCATCACGCCGTTTCCCCGCAGGGGTAGGCAGAGAGGACGGACCGCCAAACAACTCGATCTTGGCACACACTTCTTGCCTCGTTCACATTCATATATCGTCTCATACATGCTCTTCTATTAGTCCATGGCCCGACATGACTCTTCACATGGCCCGACTCAAGTATCTGATACACTTGGTCATGCCATGTCTTTCTCGGGCGTCCCCGACTTCTTCTACCATTCAAATTTGCGTCATATATTCTCCTTACACTCCTTTCCTCGTTCATTCGCTCTACATGCCCAAACTCTTTTAATGTAGGTATCATTCGCTCTACATGTGCATTAATGCCCGAAATCTTTTAATGTAGGTATTAAAACCATAAGATAAAAAAACAGGTAAATTATAAAATATTACAGAAAAACAATATCATACATAGGTATAAGAGCAAAATAAAATAACGTTAATCCTTCTAAAATCAGGCTTATTTTGTCAGTAGGTAAATAAATTTCCGCTATGCAATAAAATCCAAATAAGTGGATTATTTGTGAATGCATCCGAAAACTAAAAACAGTTTTAAAAAAGTGATGAATTGCGCTTTCAAATTTTGTTATTAGAAATAGCAATGTAAATTAAATGCAAACTTTTAATATATTTTTTAAAATGGCTGACGTTTTTTCTAACTGAATATACTGATAACGAAAAAAAATAAAAACGCACACATATTTTACTAGACAAATAAATTTTAAACGTTGTCATCAACTCACTTTTCTTCATTTCATCTAAAAATAATTCTGAAAAATTCACAAAGTTTCTTTTTTTTTCAAATTGCGGTCGGAAACTTTGGTTTGTGGTTAACTTTTAGATTTGAGTATCAAGCGTGGTGTTTTCTCACTATGATAGTAAGGGAGACACAACGATTTCTATGAGACCTATATGAGCTGGGACAAATATGGTCTCCTGCGATTAAAAGGGTTAAAAACTAAAAAAAAACGTTATTCGGAAATTAGAAAATTTTACGAAATTTTTAAACTGGTGGTAATATTCAGAATCATCGTAAAACCGCAGTACTTATAGAGACGCGACGCGGAAAAAATTTCATAAAATAAAGCATAAATTTAATAATAAATGGATAATGTGTACAGCGCCGTTTTATGTGATCACTCAACTCGAGGGCGCGCATAAAGTATATTCTAGGTTGAAGCCGGTTACAGCACCGGGTATATTACTCCGTGACAAAATAATGATATATACCTAATATATGTTATGGACAAAGTGATTAATAGGTCAGGCATTATTCAAAACGCCCAGATAAGTAGGGCAGCGCGTGTAAAGTAAATGGAATACGTAGGTATTCTGTTAACCTTCCAACGTATTGCCAAGTACTACCGAGGTAGACTAATCATATTATACGACTCGCTTTTACTAGCACTAGTAACTATTTTTTATCGTTATTAAATATCTAGTAAATTAAATTTGAAAAAAAATAATCTTTAAAAACACTTTGCCTGCCTACTGGCATGCATTCTGTACGATTCCATTTTATCCTCCAACAGTTGGCCCCCCGGCATACTTGTGTACAATAAGTGTCCCTGAAAGGGTGTGCAGAGAGGATCCAAAAGTATAAAACATATTTTCATGCAAATGCACCAAGGATACATACCAGCGAATAAAAAGTTTTAAAAAATCGACACCGTAAATAAATTCGTTTAATATCCGTACCAACTTAAACTTAGTGTTAAAGGTATTTTTAAGGTTTAAGTTTGAAATCGGTAAAAAAAAGCACAATTTTTTTTTAAATATTATCGGGGGATCAATTGTACCATCGAAGTAAGCGAAAAATGTTGCTTGTATTGTGATGAAGGACTTAGGAATTGATTAGGAATTGAACTCACGGCGCCAGGGTCTGAACTCTCAGTATCGCCCTGCCGAGCGATTTCGTATCTTTTGTGGGATCGTTATTGGATAACGGACGTTATCTCCTGTCAGATTTGTGTGATTTTTACATATTTACTATCACATATTTTAGTTTAGGTCGATTTAAACAAGAATTTCTGCAAGTAGGTACGCATGATTATTTATTATTTAAAAAGCAATTAACAGCCATTAAAATCACACAAATCTGATAGGAGATCACGTCCGTTATGTAATAACGATTCATTCACCATTCAGAATTGAAACGTTGTTTGAAATGGCTTTAGCCGTGTTTGGTGACCAGATCTGAATAGCCAGGTACTTTCCCACCATCTCTTCCACATCTCCTTCCTCTTCCTCTTCCACGTCACTACCTTCAGCCTCACAACATACCCCAATTGGGGATGCCATAGTCTCACTGGCTCCAAACTGGAGCGCCTGGGACTCTTGTGAAGTATTCATATAAAAAAAATAAAAATAAATAGACACGATTTCATATCGGCCACTGACCGGTCAACATCGTAAATAATCTAATGTTATACCAACATTGTCCATATGCAACATTGTAAATACTGTGATGTAAAACAATGTAATATCCCTCGAAATGTCCATGAATAAGAATCACATAAAATTGGCGATATCGATAAAGGACGGACGTCGCACCGATAAATATATTTGAAATATTTAACGTAAAATAAAGTTTGCAGTAAAACATCCATTGTTTCAATAGGCCATAAACGGACTGAATGCTTTTTGATTTTGGAGAACACATTTAAGATTTAACGGGTGCGTTTTTAAAGGCCATTGATGTGTTTACTACGCGAAATAAATGTTTATGGGGCAACCGTTTGCTCTGCCCCCATCGCGGCCATCAGAGAGTTGATTCCTTGATGGCCTGAAGGTTTGATGACTTGATGGTTTTGTGACCTGACGCCCTGATGCTCCTGATGGTGAATAAAGTCTCCAACTACGTGCCAACCGCTTAATCCATATTTTCTTATCGTAGAGTCGGTATAAAGTTTCAAGATAAAAAGTCGCGATATTAAAATATTCGGGCATTTATTTAATATTTCTTTGCAAAGTCTTCTGTCTCGGAATGTTCGAAATAACTTTCACAAGTGTTTTTTTGTGCTTTAATTGTCGTTATATAAATTGTTAATAATGTCCGCGGAAGAAATGTCCTATATAAAATCAGTTTTATAAAAGAAAATCTCGCCAAAATAAATTTTCCACAGAACAAAGTGATTAATAGGACGGTCATTAATTATTCAAAATGCTCAAATAAGTAGGTCAGCACGTGTAAATAGAATACCGAGGCATTCTATTAATCTACCAATGTATTGCAGAGTCCTACCGAGATAGACTAATCATATCAGACGACTCGCTTTCACTAGTACTAGTAACCAAAAGGATTTTTATTCGTTAAATATCTAGTAATTTTTTTATATTTTTTAAATAATCCTTAAAAATACTTTGCCAGCTGGCGGGCATTCTATAGAATTACATTACAGTTGATCCCCCGACAGTTAGTTATACAACGCAAAAATTATATTTTTTAAGTCTATATTTGAAATATGTATTTATAATAAAAATTTTGACAGATGGTATTTCAAGTGAAATCCTTCAACCGTCATCCGAAAGGTAAATTTCTGACGAGTCTCTAATTTTACGTCAAAAGAATATTAATTAATTGTTCCGTAAGCAGACGCATTTTTAAGCACGGATTATGGAAATCACACTTCATTTCAATAATTAACACAAGAAACAACTATTTACCTTCACAAAATAGGTTGTTAGGTTCTTAGTTTAGGTAAATTAAGTAATTCATGCGTATTTAGTTTGAAACAAAACTTCGCAAATGTCAAATCCATACAAAACAAAAATGGCGGCAATGGAAGTTTTTAACTTTGATTGAATAAAAATCGAATTTAAATGTATATTTTTTCCGTCTATCCGGACTGAAACCGATGTTTCTTTTGGTAATTAAGTTTATGGGTAGTTTGTTTCTTTAAATGTATGCCTATTAAAAGTGAGGCGGCTTGCGGCCGTTAGGTAAAGTTTTACCGAATATTATTACATTATAAGGAAAATTAACAATATTCGATTTTGAAAGGCAATTATCCTGAGGCAGATATTTTATAAATGCTTTCAGCTTCACAAATCCCTCAGATATAATTTCCCGTGATTTTTCACGGGACTTCACTACTTACAAATAATCTTCATTTGAAGCCAAATAAAATTTACGGTTAGTTGAATTAAATATTTTTTTACAATGTTAATATTATACTTGTGTATATTTTGTTTTTTATTATATTGGTAATTAGTGCATTAAGGTGATACATACAAGAATTCGTAATCTATTCTTTCATACATGGTGCGAGTTTAATTATTTTAGGGAAAAATGCTTTTTACAAGTTATGCTTTAAAATATTAAGTAGGTATTAATAATATTGATTGTTTGCGCCCGTGCATTCGCGATATGAACATGAATAAATAGTTTTGTACATAAAGAAACTCAAATTATTCAAGAAAGGCAACATCGCATCAGTGATTTAATCCTATATTGTATTAGTTGGTCTTTCATGAAAGATTTGTGTTTTTTTTTATGTAAAAAAACTCTTTATTCATATTAATATTGTGTATGTACGGGCACAAACAATTAATTCATCTTAACCCATTCCACCACTAATCATATGACTTAATTTGTAATTTAAAAACACTATTTAATTATTACAACTTTTATCTCAAAGAAACCTACACTTAACTTCACACAAAAATGAAACGGTACCACATAAAACTATAATTTTTGTTGTTTTTGTTATTTGGATATTTGTTTAGTATTCATCTTCAATTTGGGAGGCGGGAATGGGTACCGCCGCCCCGGGAACCAATGATTAGATAACCAACACCTCTGCCATGGGTCACCCCAAGTGGTTCGCTACGTTTGGTGATTGGCAGGGGTGCCCGGATGAGGTTTGTCTAGGTCTTGGAGGTGGATGACCAGGACACACTGAACCCCAGATTCCTACCCACCCCTTAAACCCTTTTCCTTCCCAGAACTCTCCTCTCCTTCCTTACCCTAAAAAAACTCTCCACAAAGCATCCCCAAATATGACATAGGCCCTAGGGGAAAATATTTTCCTCAGGGCCTCCTGTTTAGAGCTCATGCAAAAAAAAAATTCAAAAAAAAAGTTAAAAATTTTGGATTTTTGGATTTTTTATGCATAAAATGATTACGCAAAGACAAACCGGCGTTTCGCCGGCTTAGTGCTTTAATACCATAGTATAGTTGACCGGCGATTCGCCGGCTTTGTGGGTCAATGGGTTAATATTTGGAAAAAAACGTTTTTCCTTAAAATAGGGGTTTCCAGTTGGGCGCCATCTATGAAAAATTACATTATGAATTCTTTTAAGTATCACCCTAATACAACTACAAGTACAGAAAATCTCTACCTAAATATACAAGTATATAAATTTTCATGCCTCTTTTTAGAACGATTATAATAAATTTAACATCCGAGATGAGATATGGCGGCATTAATTTTCCGACACTTAAGGTTTTATTTTCTCCGACCACCTCTCCCACCCCAACACCACATCATCTCCCCCCTCTAGTGTCCCTAGTGGACAGCACAAGAAAGGAAGATCTGTTTACTAATAAACAGAAAAACTTCTTTCACATGTTTCTAATTTGGACAGAATTAACTTTTAATGGAATTACCAATTTCCCAAAGTAGGTACCTACTTAGAAGGAAACATTTTTCTGTATGTAGGTATTGTAGTTTATATAGAGTGAAAAAGAATGTTTATGGATAGAAATAAATTAGTTATTTGTCGTGGGGACTTTGGGACTCCGAGTTGTAGAATGAAAACCCAAGCACTGGACAGTTAAATTCCCTAGAAGTGCTATCTATACCGATTTTATAGAAAAGAAATCTGTTATCTCTAACAAATACACAAGACCTTACGACTCCTAGTTTCCAGAGCACCTCCGGTCCGGATCCCCAAAATACCTGCAAAAACCTTTGACTTAATTTCAATGTTTTTTCACAATTTCATTATTTTTTCGGATTTCAATATTTAGACCATAGGTGTCAGGTAGGTATGCTGTCCTTGTTCTACCGGTATTACAATGGAAGATTGATCACTCGGGTGGCACCCGGGGCGGTCCGCCCCCCCCCCCCCCCCCCCCCCCCCCCCCCTTGCTACGCCACTGTTTCCAGCCTCTGTGTTTCCTCCCTTCTACAATATGGGACTCTTCAAGACACATGGTCACAGGTCACTCCTTCCTCTCCTCAAAAACACCCTCCACACAGCGTCCCCAAAGATGAAATAGGGCCTGAGGGAAATTATTTTCATCAGGACCTCCTGTGTGGAGATAATGTAACAAAAATCAAAGTATGCAATTCACACGCGGCAGAAGTGAAATCTTCAGAAAACTAAAGTATACAAGAACAACTAACTAACTAAAGTAGGAAGGCTAACAAAGCACCGCACAAAGAGGAGACCGATTATACTATTTCATTCTCTCACAGGCTAAATCCTACAGATGTATGTGTTTGTCTCTTTTTAGTGTCGCTACTTTTCGTTTCATCGAGTTTCAAATCACAACTGTGTTAAAAAAGTTTTCACTTCAAAAAGGCAGACCAATGAAATGGTTTATTTGGTTGAAAAATAATTTCTGAACAATCTTGAATTGAATTCTGAATTGAATTTAATTTAGACTCCCACAATGCACATGAATCGTTTTATATCTTCGGTGGCCCAGTGATATTGGGTTTGTGGGTGATGTCGCCCCTTCTCTCCCGGCTTAGGATTAGCGTAAATTATTTTTCAAAACTCCGAGCGGTTGAGCTCACTGCTGAAGAATGGAATTGTTCGCAACCTTTTAGGGATGGAATTGCCGAGGCCGAATAACAGATCGGATATGGAAAAGTCGGTCAACTGAAGCCTCGCAATGACCTGTACCTGTATATTTATATGTTGATGATGAATTGACAATGTACGCCATTGATGATGATTTGACAGGGTAGGTACAATCAATTTAACACTGGAGCGGGGCTTGAAATGTTTTTCCTTTGGCTAGTCACAGTACCACATGGGTTTTTTTAAATTTAGATTTCTCAGTTTTTTACCAATTAAAATATCAGATTTCAACGGAAAAAACTAAAAACTTCTTGATCGGGAAATTGCTAACATCGGAAAAGTCACGATTTCTACGATATTAATCTTATACCCGATGATGCAAATCAAAAAGTACCAGCATTCTGCGTAATCTGGTAAATGATTGGCTTCTGGTCTTGGGAAGAGCTGAATGCGAAAATATGCTAAACAACAATCATTAATTTATTTTTCTTAGTTGATATTTTCCATATATTGATATTATATTTGTATACCAATGCAAATTCAAAAACTGGTTAATTTTTTTCTTTGCATTTATCGTTTCTCTACCTTCCTTTGTTTATCTTTTTCTTTATCTTTCTTTATCTATTTTTTTGAACCTCTAGTGCATTGATTTATCAAAATCTAAACTAAAATTTCATGGAATGGTTGAAAAGCATAAATGTTTATAATTTATTTATTTTTGGTTTCCTTTGGATTTTCTTTTTATTTGTCTTCTCTATATTGATATTATTCTAAAAAATATTATTTACATTTATAAGAAACTTCTTGTAATTACCATCTAAACTTTAATATATTAATCCACAAGACAAAACAATATGGACTGTACATGCAATAAACCTGCTCATTTTTACTGTCCTAAAACGGGTAAATTTCCTAGTTGGACAGCCAAAGATCATTGTAATAAGCAATATGTTGTGTTTTTAGAAAATAAATAAATGAAATAAATAAATACACCTTTGGCTATATTGAATAAAATGCAAAATATCGTTATTCGTTATATTACATGTCTGAGTGATAATATTGTAAGGCGACTGGGTTATATTTGGAAAATCCTAAAACCCAATTCATGTCGGTAAAAAAGTCTAGTTATTTGTATGTACCTATTAGTTTTTTTTACATTAACTCCACGCAAGAGGCCCCGAGGAAAATAATTTTCCTCGTGGTCTACGTCACCTTTAAGGATGCGGTGTGGGGGGTGTTTCTGAGAGGAAGAAATGAACGTGGCTCTTTAAGACACTCATGTTGAAGTAAAGTGATTAAAATAAGAACGAGTCGTAGAAACGATCCGTTCTCACGTGACAAATTAATGTCAATCGTGAACAAATGCTGGGCATGCTTTTGGTGTGTTTTCCGATTATACCCGATGCCGAGGGGATCAATGACACTGATTCCTCGGAGCATCTCCTGAATAAATACAGCCTCAGTATAGAATAAATACAGCATTCTCCCTTGACGCATGTGCTCTAAACTCGAAAGATTGCAATCCGTCTGTTAAGAAATTATTATTATCAACGTGTTATTTATATCTTTAAATATTTTATAATCTTTTGTATAGTTGTTGTATCGTAAAGAAAAACAATAATCAAATTATTTTACAGATTTTCGAGCAACATATACAGCTACCGCCCGCATAAATGGTAAACATAAACTCAACGGAAATAAAACAAAAGGCTTTTCGGAGGAACATCAAAAGAAATTAAAATGTTAATGAAACCCAGTTCCCCGTTTCCCCTCGGTAAATAGACAAGGTTTGAAATATAATTTCCGCTGTCGGTGTCGGGGTGAAAATAACGAATCTCCGAAGAAAGTGGAGTAGAAAAGAAACGCCCGGACACCGCTAGTTTGGGAAACCGCAGGAAACAGTATGACACGGGATTATACGAGTAATATATTATAACCCTGGCTAGATTTACCAGATAAGAAGGGATAAGGGACCAACACGTTACTAGGATCATAAATCCACCTGATGAAATTGGTTATCCTAAAATCTGTCAAACGCAGAATTATATTCAGCAAGAATTGACACTAGTTTTTTTTTATATAATTAACTACCGAACTTTATAACACCGACTTTCCCTTACAACTTATTATCTCTCAGCAAATTTCAACATTTTTTTTTTCTTAATAATATTTGGATCTTGTCATGATTCTTATGGCCGTTATACACGACACCTTTTTTCAGCCCGATTCCAATTGGAGACAAAAGTCAACATTTTTCGCTTTACGCGATCGCCGTTTTCATCTCTATTTTCATATCTACGATTTCAGTAGGCATCACAACAAACAGTATGGTTCGTGTTTTGTTTGCAGTGATGACAATTGAAATCCTAGATATGAAAATAGAGGTGAAAATAGCGATCGCGTAAATCGGAAAATGTTGACTTTTGTCTCTAATTGGAATCGGGCTGAAAAAGGGTGTCATGTATTACGGCCATTAGCAGTTAACAACATGGATATTTAGTAGGTCATGATTCATGATTGAAATAGCGTTGGAAGCTGAAAATAGTTGCATTTTACCCAGAAATTCCAAAGGGAAAAAATTGTATAAATTTCAAGACGCGAGAGTTCCAGGTGGTTTTTATTGGAACACGCAGATTCGGCAGATTATCGACTATTTTATTACGGTTTTATTTCATTTAATACTTTATTATTCTGCAACCTAAACTTAGGCTAGGCTAACAAAAGTTAGGTTCCTAACATATTCAATTTATCTGGAATAACTGTTGAAGCTCATACGCAACGATGTATAATATTTATTTTAAGATATACCTAACTAGGTAACTAGTAACTTAAAGTAGAAATATGAAATCGTCAAAAACAACCGAATATAACTAGGTCTCAATAATTCAATCGCGAGAGTGTTGTCCCGGTAAGACAGAGAATCTGGGTTCAATTCCTAGTTGTACACCTAGGACACATTATAGGCGAAAAGTTGCTTCCTGGTCATTAGCAATGGTGGAGGATTGACTGAAGAATAAGGAAGCAGAGGATTAAGCCTGCGATAACTATCTAATAAAAATCAACGTCGGAAGTCGGAAAGGATCTATACGAAAACTGATAATTCTGTTTAGTTACTTGGTGTGTAGGTACCTATGTGTATAATATAACTTTTATCGCAAGCAATAAACATTTTTATGTCAATTCTTCCGAAAAACTATTATTATTTGATAATGCATGGCTTTAACCCCAATGTGATGCTCCATTAATAATTTGTATCGGCTGACTTTATTTCTCACTCCAATTATTCTAAATGAAGCCAAAAATGACAATGAATTATTATTATTTTCGTGACAGTCGAAAAAAAATTCGTGCTTTTACTTATCTTCTGTAGCTACCTACCTTCTTTCTATCTATCTAGCCACATGAAAACCTGTCTATGCTTTGAATTGGTTTGTGAATAATGTTTGTAAGTACAAAAAATAAACACAAGTAGAAAACTAAAGGTTTACGAAATAGCTAGTCCCTACTCACCTAATAATGTTATAGTACCTGTATATTATTATACCTTCGATTATGTTGACGCAGAACTACCTACTTTATGAAGTTCTTTATAGCATATTTCAGAAATGGAGAATATGATTAAATGAGATAATTAATTATGTTCATCAGAGTGCCGTCGACGAGCAGAGACGCATGCGTACTTACCTGGAGCGGGTGGAGCGTGAGGGGGTGCGCAAGGTGCGCCTCTTCATGGTCAGCACGGCAGCCTACGTGGTCTGCTGGGGGCCCCTGTTCCTTGTCACACTCATCTTGTCCACACACACGCCTCATCACCGCCTGGCCTATGAGGTGACTATTCGTTGTGTCCATTAGAGCAAAACCTCCTAGATCGCGAATTCCAGTGACTGACCTTGCCTAGCATGTATGGCAGAGTGCTCCACACTCTTCGCGCCCTATCTTAAAAACGGTGACACGTATAAAAAATATTTGAGACAAAATTTGTAGAAAATTTTATACTCTACAACTTTTATAAGGAATGCAAATGTGATTCGAAGGAAGCGAGATATTTCAAAAAAACAGATTTTCCCGACCTTTGACCTTGAATATCTAAGGACGCTCATACGTGACCTTATGAGACTTTTGAGACAACTTTTAAAATGCCAAAATAAAGGTTTATTCAAATTTTCAACTTATTCTGTTTCATTCCGAGGTTGACCCCTTTTTTAGCGTGACTGGACTAGTATTCATTGTTTCCATTAGAGCCCCTCTCCCTTCACGATCAGCACAGTGGCCTACACATCTTGATCATATTTTGAGGAACAAGAAAAAGAAAAAACAAGATTATCCATGTGATAATCCTGGGGAGAGTCAGAGTGGCACTTCATGTATTCGAAATCTAAGTGACTAATAAATATGGATGTCAATCCGCGCAGTTGTGCATCCTGCAGGATGCATATCATCCTGATGATAACTGACTCAAATAGAAGTGCATTTTAATTAACGGGTTGTTGTGGTGTTCCAGATAACCCTGCACGTGTCCCATGCACACGCAGCCGTGAGCCCGTGCCTGTTCCTCTGCCTCCACCGCGCGCTGCGTCGAGCTGCCGTGCAACTGTGTTGCGGCTGTTGCGTATCTTGGAGTCGCTGGGTGCTGTCGCTCACCGCTGCAGGTACCCACTTCCCTAAACCCTGATACCTCCCTCAACTACTACACCCTATTGCCTAACACGATAAAGATTTTTAACGACATTATCGGTGATTAGTCGACTTCCGAGGGCGAATTCACCAAAGGTAATGACGTTTGACAATAAGGAAGTTGAGTGAAAAATATTTTGACTTATAAAAAATATGTTCATGTAGATCAAAAAATATCGATTCTAAATATATATACATATTATCATTCTTAGAATTAATTAAACATTCTTAAAAAATTATTAAAAAACTATAAACTAAAAACGCACATGATTGATCAAAAGAATTCTGACGTCTTCTGTATCCCGGTTTGTACGATCATTGGAATCATGATCGTGCATCTCTTTCTATTACATGAGAGATGGTTTGTTTATAATGAGAGAGGTATACGCCAAACAGTTTGGCTTGCTATCTTGTTTTCAGTCTTTTAAGTGTCAGTAAAGCCTCGGTGATGTTGAGGGAGTTTACAGGCTACTAGCTGGTAATTTCACTATCTGTTAGTAAACTCGCTCAGTGTAATCGTATTACTAGCTAACTAGCAGATTATGGTCAATCTACGAAAAAAGCTGAAAGGTGGTCAACTTTGCCCGCTACCCGCTAGCTTTGCCTGAAGATGGCAGCCCACCAACAGCTGATTTCGTAACTATCAGAATTAGTTCACACGGGAGTCGTAATTCTCGCTATTGGCTAGTGTGTGGCACTAGCTGCAAGCTCAAGTTTTCTGGTTCGAGGGGGAGTCGTTAGTCAAAAATTATAACTTTAAAAATTAATTTAACTATGAAATCTTGATCAATATTTTTTTTTAAATACCATTAATTCTGATAGACGGTTAATATTGATAAAAAACAATACTAGAATTCTTTATTAAAGAATTTTAAAAATCTCCGTACAAAATGCTAAAGCGACGTGTTCTTCAGAGCCCAGATGACCTCACACACACCCCGCCTCTTACCGCACGTTTTGGCGGGCTTAATAAAATTTTAACTTAAAGAATTAATTTAATTATGAAAACGAACATTAAAAATAAAAATAAAAAACACTAGTAAGTAGGTACTTAAGTTTGAATGTGAACATTGATAAAAAAAATTAAAAAAATTCACTCAACTTCCTTATTCTAATCGACTGAAAGCTGCTTAGTTTATCGAGACTATCCAAACTCTAGATAAAGTGTTGATGAATATCGTTATCACAAATTTCCTTTGATTGCTAGATGAAAGTAAGTTGTGTTCATAAACCACTTTAAGATTATATCAATTTGCAAACAAGCATAGATATATAAAAGGTATCTGTAGGAGAAGCTTTTTGTTCAAATTAACTTAATTAGAAGTTCAACTTTTTAAACTTTCGGCGACTGCTTCATTGAATAGAAAACTTAAATAGAACAAATTAAAGTTCCATTAAAAAATAGTTAAAAATTCATCATTGAATAATGATGTTTTTAACATAAGAGATTTGGTAATTTTAGCTTTAGCTAATAGGAAAATCGGTTTATGTGATATCAAGAGGGCAGAATTTACAAACCTATATGCCCAGCTAGCTGATTCTCTCGCAACACCTCTGTCCTAGGTCACCACAAGTGGTTCGCTACGTTTGGTGACTTAGCAGGGGTGCCCGGGTTTATGGGGTGAAATTTTTCCGGGTCTTGGTGGGGTCACCAGCTGCGTGGCAGGCAGGATAGGGAGAGACAGGTTAAGGGAGACCTTTTGACTCTCTCAGAACACCGCCTTGCACTGCAGTGCAAGGGTTGGATTCATGCTGTCCGTCACAATCAGTGACCCCCTTCCTATCCATCCTCTTACATTTTTCCTTCCCAAAACTTCCTCTTCTAAAACTACCCTCCACAAAGCATCCCCAAAGATGGCATAGGGCTTGAGAGGAATTATTTTTCTTATTGCATCCTATGTGCAGCTAATATAAAAAAAAAAAAAACAATCCAGAAACTTGGACAAATTCAATCTTAAAATATGAATAGCAGCATGTTCATACTAACTTATTTACCTACTTTAATGGTTTCTATGTAATGAATGCAACTTGAATAGAAAGGTAACCTAAATAAATTTGACTGGTGTGTTGTGTATTGTCTTCTAGCGGCCTCTCCCCTCGGGGAGCCGGCGTACGAGCCCCAGGGCTGCAGTCCGGAGCCACCACCGTGCCCCCCACCGCCCCCACACCCCTCCCACACTATGCTGGTAATTACCTCTTATATGTAAGTGTCCCACACAACCATCCAACATATCCACCAAACAAACCACCCATCCACCCAGCACTTAATCTCAGCAAGTTAACACCGTCAAACTTTCCCCAACTCTATTATGTATTCAAGATTCAAGTTGAGTGTTGCTTAACATATCTTATTAGTTTTGGATTGGCGAATAAGTTGACATGAGTCATTAACCATTAACTCTCCTAAGGCATCTCTAAATCTTCAAAGTTAGCAAAATAACAACTTGAATTTACTGAAAGGCATAAAATTAAACATGATTTTTTGTGTACCTATGTAAAGAAAAATCACTGCCATATTTAGACCATTTATAATGAAAATTCGTATAAATTAATATAGTCTCAACTCTCATTTAGATTTTTAAAATGTTGGCACTGATTTTTTATCAAATGTGTTTTACTAATCTGTTGGGGTGATTATATTGCATCAATTCAATCTACTTCAATATTTAAAATAATTTGAGGACTTGCCAAACAGCATTATCTACAAAAAATTCTAATTAAAGTCGAATAAAGTTTTCTGCCAAAAAACATAAATCTCAATAATTCGATGGATTAAAGTTAAACAACGTTATCTACAAAAAAATATACCAATACAATTTTTAATGTCTTTTTGTAGATAAAGTTGTTTGACTTTAAACCCTCGAATTATTAGTAGATAAGTTTTTTTATATAACATACCTAGTTTGATAGATAAGATAGAATTATTTGTATATAACGTTGTTTGACTTTAAACCCCCCAATTGTAATAAATTACATCTACTCAAATTTAGTGTATAGAAGAGTCGTAGGTAGAACTTTTAATACTTTTTTTAAAGACCGATGAATAAGCTTGAGTTGATGCATTTAATTAACCCCAACTGACCTTACATGCATTTATTATGTCTTATAAAATATGTGTAAAATGTTTCACGGTGTTAACTTCTTAAACACAGATCATATTATGCTGCATACATCAAATGAATAATTCTTTGATTAAATAAATGGTAGAATATCATAATATGAATAAAATTAAATAACCAAATCTATTATATTTTGTGATCTGTGTAAGTTTTAGACATTCATAACAATAAATACTCACAATGTACATACATACATGCGTAGTTGGCTACACACATATAGTGACCATTTCGCTCATTTTACATATTAAATTTAATCAATTTTTTACAGCTTTTATAAACAATTTTATTTTTTGCTTTACCTAAAATTCTCATATTTAGCGAGGAAATCAGGTACGGTATGTAAGCGTCGTTACTTTAAAATTAATTAATTAGATATCTTTCTTTCTACTCACTCTTTACAATGCTAATAAAGTGGTTTCTTAGATGATAGCAGTTTTCACCAACACGCAATAGTAGTGGTGTAAGGAAATTTGTGTATAGCAGTTCATTATGAGCATGATTACAACAATTTAGTTTCCTGCATCAATTAAATGAACCTACATTTATCTTAGGTTGATATCTAATAATTATTTGTTCGCTTTGGGATTTCATTGGCTTAATATTCAACTTCTTTTTAACCTTAAATGCGAGGGTGTATCATATGAGATTTTGACAGAGCGCCTTGTATATGCGGCTGTCGCAAATATGATCCATGAGATTTCGCAGTTGGTAAAGTCGAAATTCTTTGCTCAATATTATTGGATGTATATGTAATACACACCATCAGTAAAATCTTATTTCTTTCGTCATGGTGGCGAAATCTTCAAGATAATTGACATGATAAGATGGCAGCTAAATTGAAGATCGTGTATTTGAACTTTATTCCAAAGTCGATATAGTCACTTTCATGGAACATATTTATTAAAAATGTATGTATATATGAACAAAATTTATATCGATAACCCAATATAGGTACGCACTTACCAATCCATCACTTAAATCTTCAGGATTGAGGTTTTAATGAACAAGGCTTTGGTGGATAAACTTTATTTTTGTTTATTTCAGAAAGAGAAAACAATAGATTACGAAGAATACCACATGATAACTTGTTAAGAATCTACATAAACTATTAAGATAATAACATAGTGTTAGTTGTTTGTTTGTTAGTGTTAATAACAATAAGCATGTATGGTTGATTTCTTTGCTTTAAAGGGAAACTCAGCTATGATGCTGGAAAGGTGGGCAGTGGGCAGTGAGCAAAGTGAGGGTGGCAGTTCTATCGCGAGCAGCGCCCAGCAGACCCTGTAACTCCAGCGCCCCCGGCTGAACCAGGAGACAGGAGCCACCACCAGAGGTGTATTGCATATCCCCACTCAGGACACGAATCCACTTCAAGATTCACAGACTGAGCCTCCCAGAGATGACCTAAGTTCTAGACTGGCGGCACTGCGTTATATTAAGTTGGCAGTGTTCATCGACGTTTGAGATTCAGTCCATTTATGTGGTGTCCTATCTTACTGTAAATATATTATACTCTACTATATTATATATGTGTAATCGTAATATAGAAAATAAATTATATATTGATAAAAATACATGGCTATTTTAATTCCTGCATAGATACTTTAACATTGCCACAAAGTAAGCAAACTTATTAAATATATAAACTGTGTCTGTCTCAACATAGGAACTCCTTCCAGACAGGCGTAGAAAAACCCATTGTTATAAATGTTACTGAGATACATAAAGAAAAAAATCAGAGTGTGCAATTCACACGCGGTAGAAGTGAAAGCTTCAGAAAACTAAAGTAGAGAAAAGTGGGGAGGCTATGCACAAAGAGGAGACCGACAGGCTACGAAGCACCACACAAAGAGGAGACCGATTATACTATCTCATTCTCTCAGTCTAAATCCTATAGATATATGTGTTTGTCTCTTTTTAGAGTCACTATTTTTCGTTTCATCGAATTTCAAATCACTATGGTGCTAAAGAAGTTTTTATTTCAATAATAAATGAGAATGCTCGCACTAAACACTTAACTTTACTTTTCAGAGATTTTAAATGTGATTAAAAAATATTATACTTTATTCACTTAAAACTCGGCAGCAAATATGTTAAGAACTAATAAATAGAAACAAGTTCCTGCCAAATATACACATTTTATTAAAATTATTCAATTTGATAACTTCTTTATAATAGTGTTCCGTCTGAAAATCTTAACATGCAGGGTATTTTCTGATATAGGTGTAACGCAGGTCTTTCTTATAGATGCAGGACTATTAGATTCGCATTTCACAACCGGTTTCTCTTCAATCTGTTTAAACTCAGCAAGAATATGTTTCTCATTAGATTTCTCTAAATCGTTTGTGATTTTCTTAGTATCACTTTTGGAGACCAATTTAGGCATGGTAGTATCACTTTTGTCTAAAATTATTGTGGTGTTACCAATATCACCTTTGGGGACCAATTTTGGCAAAGTAGTGTCTAAATCTGCTGTGGCATTACTAGTATCACCTTTGGGGACCAATTTAGGCATAGTAGGGTCACTTTTGTCTAAATCGATTGTGGTATTACTAGTATCTCGTTTGAGGACCGATTTAGGCTCGGTAGTGTCACTCTTATGTAAATCGATTACGGTATTACTAGTTTCACTTTTGGAGAACGATTTAGACACAGTAGTGCCAGGTTTGTCTAAATCGATTGTGGTTTTACAAGTGTCAGATTTGAAGACCGATTTAGGCAGGGCAGTGTCACTTTTGTCTGTATTATTTTTCACTTTACTGAATTCGCATTTAGAATCAGATTTCCCTTTGCTGTTTTTAGATACACTAGTGACGCTTTTCAAATCATTTTTGCTTTTAGGATTACTAATTTCTCCAAACAAATCAGTTTTCCGTGAATGGATGTCATACTCACTGGTCTCACCGAATAAATCATATTTCTCAATATGTTTTTTGGATTTACATTTTGAGTTGGTTTTCTCAAGCTGTTTTTTAGGTTTAATGGAATCACACTTTGCTTCTGAATTATCTTGATGAGTTTTAGGCTTACTGGTATTAGATTTTTCAAGGTGGTTTTTATGTTTACTGGTTTCAGATTTGGACTCTGAATTCTCCATGTGAGTTTTAGATTTACTGGAATCAGATTCGGTTTTTGAATTCTCCAAATGGATTTTCGGTTTCCAAGAGTCAGATTTCTCAAGAATGATTTTTGTTTTGCTGTTGTCACATTTTGAGTCCGATTTCTCTAAATGGGTTTTAGGTTTATTGGTGTCAGATTTGTCAATATTGTTTGTGGCTTTACCGGTGTCATATTTCTCTAAATAGGTTTTAGTTTTAATCGAATCATGTTTTGAGTCCAAATTATCTAAATGTGTTTTAGTTTTACTGGAATCAGAATTCGATTCCGAACTATGTGTGTGGATTTTAGTTTTACTGGAATCAGACTTCGATTCCGAACTATCTAAGTGGGGTTTTTTTTTACTGGAATCAAATTTTTCAAGATGGCTTTTATGTTTACTGGTTTCACATTTGTCTACAAGGGTTTTAGGTTTACTGAAATCAGATTTTGAGTTTGAATTCTCTAAATGGATTTTAGGCTTACTGGCTTCAGATTTTGATTCAGCTTTCTGCAAATGGATTTTAGGTTTATCGTTGTCGGATTTCTCATTATCAGTTTCACCTATATCACATTTCTCCAGTTGGATTTTAGTTTTACTGGAATCAGATTTTGAATTATTTACATGGGTTTTAGACTTACTGCTATCAGATTTATCAATGTGACTTTTATTTTTACTGGTTTCATAGTTTAAATCCAAATTCTCTTCATTGGAATCAGATTTTTCCACATGGTGGATAGATTTATTTGTGTCGCATTTTGAGTCCGAAATCTCTACATGAGTTTTAGGCTTAGTGGCATCAGATTTTTCATGATGTTTGTGTTTGCTGGTGTCATATTTTGTGTCCAAATTCTCCATATGGGATTTAGATTCATTGGTATCAGATTTTTCATGGTGTTTGTGTTTGCTGGTGTCATTTTTTGTGTCCAAATTATCTATTTGGGATTTAGATTCATTGGTACCAGATTTTTCGTGATGGTGTTTAGCAGTGTCACATTTTGATTCCAAATTGTCTGCATGGGTGTGCTTACTGGTAAAAGAATTTTCAAGAGATATTTTAGATTTACGAGTGTAACATTTTAAGTCAGATTTCCTTAGCTGATTAGAGGTGTGATTAAAATATGTGGAGTCCAATTTGGGTGAATTACTTTTGGCAACACAAGTATCCACCACTTCCATTTTCTCTGGACTGTTTTCAGATAGATTGCATTTTAAATCAGATTCACCACAGTCACCAAATAAATCATATCTTCCAAGCTTATTCTTGGTTATAAGAGAATTGCATTTCAACTCGGATTTCTCTGGATTAGCAGAATGTTTTTCTGAATAGTATTTAGGAACACTAGTATGGCATTTCAAAACAGATTTTTCAGGGCTGTTTTTGCTACTAGCCTCAGATTTAGTAGCAGATTTCTCTAAATTAATTTGTGGTACAGCCTCAGAAATGGAATCAGATTTTTCATGATTGAGTTTAGACACACTACTTTCGCTTTTATTCTCATCCTGCTCTAGATGTTTCTTCGGTATGCTAGTGTCACCTTTCATTTCTGATTGGACTAAATGTTTCTTAACATCTTTGGTATCATGTCTGCTAGAAACGGATGGTTTATTGATTGCGTGAATATTTTCACTGTTTTCTTTTGTAATTAAAACTGGTGCCTTTACTTCAGGGGTTATCTTTGCCGTTTCTTTTGAATCACCATCATCAGTAAAATAATACTTAATGTTTCTACGCGGTCTTTTTGTAATTTTTACACTATATGAATTAGAGTCAGTCGAGTCAACAGTCAAGGTCATGCTTGGGGTTTTTGAATCACCATCTGGTTCTGTTGGCTTGACACCTTGATGTATAATTGAGGAATCTACAACTTTTTCTGAATGAGTGATATCTGACATTTCCTTTGCCTCCCTTGAATATAATTTAATGTTTGGGTTTTCATTCTTAGCTGTATTGTGTACAGAAACACAAGCGGTCTTATTGGCATCTTTAACGGTCTGCTGCCCTTGAATTTCGCCTTCTTCAATGTTGTAGTTCGTAGGTTGAGAAAAATTTCCTTCTTTATCAGTTGAACTGAATTCGCTGCTCTTATGAACTTCGTGATGAGGGGAATTATTACCAAGTTTAATTTTGTTTCTAGGAATATGCATTTCATTATTGAAATATGTGTTTGAATCACCATCTGTTTCTGTAGGCTTTAGACCATGATGCATTATAGGGGATTCTACTTTTACTGAATGAATCCTATCTTGCATTTCCTTTGCCTCCCTTAAACATCCTTTGAAGCTTAGGTTATCATTCTCAGCTGTATTGTGTATAGGAACACAAGCGGTCTTCTTGGCATCATTAATGGTCTGCTGCTCTTGAATTACTCCTTCTTCGATGTTGTAGTCGGCAGATTGCGAAAGATTTTCTTGTTTATCAGTTGCACTCAAATCGCTCGTCTTATGGGCTTTGTGATGAGGTGAATTATTTCCAAGTTTAATCTTTTTTCTAGGAATATGCGTTTCATCATTAAAATGTGTGTTTGGTTCTTCATCTGGTTTGTTTTGCTTGAGACCATGATGAATTATAGAGGAATCTACCAATTTTACAGAATGAGTCCTATCTGGAATTTCCTTTGCCTCCGTTAAGCATACTTTAGTGTTTGGGATATCATTCTTAGCTGTATTGTGTACAGGAACGCAAGCGGTCTTCTTGTCATCATTAATAGTCTGCGGCTCTTGAATTCTTCCTTCTTCGATGTTGTAGTCGGCAGATTGCGAAAGATTTTCTTGTTTATCAGTTGCACTCAAATCGCTTGTCTTATGGGCTTTGTGATGAGGTGAATTATTTCCAAGTTTAATCTTTTTTCTAGAAATATGCGTTTCATCATTAAAATGTGTGTTTGGTTCTTCATCTGGTTTGTTTTGCTTGAGACCATGATGAATTATAGAGGAATCTACCAATTTTACAGAATGAGTCCTATCTGGAATTTCCTTTGCCTCCGTTAAGCATACTTTAGTGTTTGGGATATCATTCTTAGCTGTATTGTGTACAGGAACGCAAGCGGTCTTCTTGTCATCATTAATAGTCTGCGGCTCTTGAATTCTTCCTTCTTCGATGTTGTAGTCGGCAGATTGCGAAAGATTTTCTTGTTTATCAGTTGCACTCAAATCGCTCGTCTTATGGGCTTTGTGATGAGGTGAATTATTTCCAAGTTTAATCTTTTTTCTAGAAATATGCGTTTCATCATTAAAATGTGTGTTTGGTTCTTCATCTGGTTTGTTTTGCTTGAGACCATGATGAATTATAGAGGAATCTACCAATTTTACAGAATGAGTCCTATCTGGAATTTCCTTTGCCTCCGTTAAGCATACTTTAGTGTTTGGGATATCATTCTTAGCTGTATTGTGTACAGGAACGCAAGCGGTCTTCTTGT
This sequence comes from Limnephilus lunatus, assembly GCA_917563855.2. Taxonomy (NCBI): domain Eukaryota; kingdom Metazoa; phylum Arthropoda; class Insecta; order Trichoptera; family Limnephilidae; genus Limnephilus; species Limnephilus lunatus. The sequence goes on along the minus strand of OU830597.1, from coordinate 60,662,155 downwards.
CATCATTAATAGTCTGCGGCTCTTGAATTCTTCCTTCTTCGATGTTGTAGTCGGCAGATTGAGAAAGATTTTCCTGTTTATCAGTTGCACTCAAATCGCTCGTCTTATGGGCTTTGTGATGAGGTGAATTATTTCTAAGTATAATCTTTTTTCTAGGAATATTCGTTTCATCATTAAAATGTGTGTTTGGTTCTTCATCTGGTTTGTTTTGCTTGAAACCATGATGAATTATAGAGGAATCTACCAATTTTACAGAATGAGTCCTATCTGGAATTTCCTTTGCCTCCATTAAGCATACTTTAGTGTTTGGGATATCATTCTTAGCTGTATTGTATACAGGAACGCAAGCGGTCTTCTTGTCATCATTAATGGTCTGCGGCTCTTGAATTCTTCCTTCTCCGATGTTGTAGTCGGTAGATTGTGAAAGATTTTCTTGTTTATCAGTTGCATTCAAATCGCTCGTCTTATGGACTTTGTGATGAGGTGAATTATTTCCAAGTTTAATCTTTTTTCTAGGAATATGCGTTTCATCATTAAAATGTGTGTTTGGTTCACCATCTGGTTTGGTTTGCTTGAGACCATGATGAATAATAGGGGAATCTACCAATTTTACTGAATGAGTCCTATCTAGCATTTCCTTTGCCTCCCTTAAGCGTAATTTAGTGTTTGGGATATCATTCTTAGCTGTATTGTGTACAGGGACACAAGCGGTCTTCTTGGCATCATTAATGGTCTGCGGCTCTTGAATTTCTCCTTCTTCGATATCGTAGTCGGTAGATAGTAAAAGATATTCTTGTTTATCAGTTGCATTCAAATCGCTCGTCTTATGGACTTTGTGATGAGGGGAATTATTTCCAAGTTTAATATTTTTTCTAGGAATATGGGTTTCATCAATGAAATGTGTGTTTTGTTCATTTTTGGCATATTTTTCTTTTCTAATTCCTAATCTATCATTAAGAGAAGCCTTAGAAATACATTTAGATTGGCGAGCAGGACTGGGTTTTCTTCCTGATTCATGGCCGTGCTTTGAAGACCTATTGCTGTCTCCGCTGGCGTTGGACTCCCTCCGGCGCTCTTCAGAAAGCTTCCGAGAACTATCATTATAATTTTCTTTTCTATCCAACCTTAACCTGTCGATGTTTCGCGAAAAATATCTTTCAGTTTCTCTTCTCCCTTTCTCATTGTATCTGTCATGTTTACCAGATCTGCCTTGGAAGCTAGAATTATCATGGAAATTATTTTTCCTATCTCTAGAATTGGATCTACCTTGATGAAAGCTTTTGTGATCCGGGCGTCGAAGAGGACTTCGAGATCGTATAATGATATTCCTCTTGATTTGTTCATTGCTTCTGGATCTGGAACGATGTCGACTGATGCTTCTTTTATAATCATCTCGTTTATTTCTAGGAGATGCACATTTCCTAAAATGAAATACACAACAATTTTTTTAGAAATGCTTAAAATAAGATTTAAAAAAATAGGTGTATAGAATAGAAATGGGCGAGTTCTGCATTGTGCAGACGTGCTTTCTTTTACAAGTACTCAAGTTCTAGGAGCAGGTTCCGGGTCCGAGTTCTTAGGTGTGGACTGGGTACTTTGTAATGTTGTGGCTCCCGGGACCCACCGATTCAGCCGGACCCGTACAAGAACTCGAACCTGAACAAGAACCCCCATGACTCAGGAGTGGCGTGGATCGCAGAAACGGGGACGCCGGTGGAGGCATTTGGGTTCCAGCTCCGGTCCGTCCCCGAATACCAGGTTTGGGTCTGAGTACTGGACCAGGTTCTCTGGGAGTAGTCGATTTGAAAAAAGAGTAGGAGAAGGATCCGCTTCCCGCGAAGAATCTATACTTCGCTAATATGAAATAGATGTCTTCCTGATTTACTGGATACGTCAACTAATAATATAGAACAAAATATAGCAAATTTTGTGCAGCGTAAGTACATATAAAGTTGTAAAAGAAACAATGAAGTAAACATTAGAAAGAAAATAAAATGTTTCATTTACCGTGTTGGTGATTTGTGAGATGTTTTGTTTTCAAAAGGTTTTGAATGTAATGAGTTTTCTACTTCAGAATAATCCTTCTCAAATTCCATCTGCGTCTGTCGAAGTCTCCGTTCCAAAACCTTATCAAACAACTGACTAGAGGTTTGATCCAGCTCTGCCTTGATGGAGTTTTGCAGAGAGTCATTCTGGCTAGTTTCATTCGCTCCAAACAAAACAGTTTTGGTAAAATTATGAAAAGATGGAGAATTCTCATTTCTTTGACCAATTCCAAATAAGTCTACTTGGGTATCTTTTACAGGCAAAGCATTCCCCAATTCACTTGCAAATGAAATTGAAGTACTCTCTTGTTGTGAATTGAGCAGATTTCTACTTGTATGTTTTCTCTCTTCATTGGTTGGTTGACAAGTAGTGCGATTCGTTGGCCCTTTCTGTTGCGGAAAACCCGCTTGTTTGAAAATACCGAAATGTGCTTTTTCAGATTGTCTCCCTTGGTGTACTGCTGGCTTGTTGTTAGTGGGATTGTGTTTCAAAAATGGTTTTGGTAGCTTGATAGGTACATTATTTTCCCTGAAATAAAACATACTCGTTATTCGGATAATCAATATATATTATGAAAGTCCAAAAAAACGTGCAGCTCGCAAAAACTCAGAAACGAGTCCCGGTACGATAAAGGGAGTTATATGGTGTAGTATATTTCTATCCCCCCTCCAGGATGACGGTTGCCGTGTTTACCTGAAGGGCGTGCTTTTGAAAATATAAGGGCTGGAAGTTTCGCCCTCTTGAAATTTCTAGTCTTCCGGGAAGAAGATTCCATAGAGCTCTAGAAAGTTCTGCAAAGAGAGGCGGAGTATGTCGTGGAATGTTCGGGAATAGGGAATCGGGAACATCATTGTGGAACATTCCAGAACATTCTCGAACGTTGTCCTAAGCGAAGCCGGGTAACCCAGCTAGTAAATAATAATAAAGAGAGGGTAACATAATGAACCCGACTAATCTAAAAACAAAAATAAATTTTACAGTGGAAAAACAATATGAAGAAAATATAAGTCATACAAAGAACAGCATTCCATTCTGCTGTTTGATGGTAATCTTGTTTCTAAGGCTAGTTTTACACTCGTAAGTTTTTTTCCCGTAAATTGCTCACGTAAGCGATTTATAGCCAAATTACCAACGTAAACGACATCAAAAATCATTTAACGTAATTTATAGCAAGTTACAGAAGTTGTTTTTTTGACAGGTCTAATAGCGTCTGCGCGAACATTCACCCTTCTCACAGCTTATAAAATCAGTTTGATAAGTTGAGAGACTTGCCGCAAGAAACGGTACCAAAATTCGCCGTTGCGAGATGTCAAAAATTAAAAGACAGATGTTTTGTAGGATTTTTTTCGTGTAAAATTGGTATTTATTTACACTTACATATTTAAGTTTTCTGAAAATGAGCATCCTTCTATTCAATTATCGATCCAATCCTTTCTAATCTCAATGTTTCTGTTTTTAACATTATGTATTTGAATTCGAGGTCGGTTGCTGTCAGGTAGCTGTCATTCAGATAAAATGAAAGAACTCCGCCTTTGATGGCACAAAAGCGCGTGGAGAATTATTTAATTAAAGCCAAATTCTACTTCAACACTTTATTTGGGCCTTTTCGTCTTTATTGACAAAATCGCATAAATTTGATGTTAGAAGATCATTGTTGACGGGAAACCATCTTACCGCAAATAAATTTACAGATGTAAACGGTCACATGAGCATTTTCACTGATTGAACTTCCGAACAACTTCCGTGAGCATTGATTACCACAAGTCGGATGCATATGTAAATGCTCCTGTGAATACTTGTCAAAAACTTACTTTAAATCGTACATTTTACTTCTAATAATAATGTTGATTTTTTAAATATTTATATTGAGGGATCAGTAGGATTTATCGGACCAGTTAGGATTTCATCAGAGCCGAACCCTCTGATATGAAAATATCTGGAGTCGGTGAAATATTTTCCCATTATGTTTCTGGTGGATTGACGTATTGTTCTTGTATTGTTTTATTCTTATATAGTGCACTTACATTGCGTTAATTTACTAGATATTCATTTGTGGAAAAGTGTGTGGAAGGGTTTAGTCTTTCATTTGGGAAAGATTCAACCCGGACATAAAATCTGGAGCACCGTAAAAATAAATATATCTTTATTCAACAAAATTTGCAAGATTTATAACAAAAAAAGAAACGTACATATTCAGTGTTAATATTTACAATGGTTTATGTAAGTACAAAAGATTAGCAACAGAAGGTAAATATAAATATGAACAGAAGGTACCTACTTGAAGAATAGAAAATAGTTATAAATTATGGTTTTTCGTAATCCACCTCACTATGCTAGCCTGTGTTGAGGCAGTAATTTTTAAGTCAATTTATATTTCTTATTAACATACCTACACTTATATTAAAATATAATCATACAATAGATTGGTTGCATTAACAATAAATTTTGAATAATAACAATCAGTACATTGGTTTAGTTACGAATTTGGGTGAGCGCGCCGGTAAAGGCCCTATCATTATTTTTTATCCAAATTGTTATGTTATTTTTGAAATTTTTTTGTGAATTACATTTTTTTACTCTATATGGAAGAATGTTATAAAGTCTTGATGCAAGGTATCTGAAGCTTCGTTGACCAAAAGTAGTACGCGTTATGGGAATTTGAAGTAAGTCTCTGTTATTGTTTCGTGTATTTAATCTTTTTTCATAGTATTTATGTATATTTGTGTACAGATGATTGAGGATTGTTTTTGTGTATATCTGCCGAACGTCAAACACATTCATAATATTAAAGATAAAATTCGAGTCTGTAATTAGAGGTAGTCTAAGGATTATTTTTATAATGGTTTTCTGTGCCTTAATGATTGGGTCTAGTGCAGATGCAGTGCCACCTCCCCATGCTATGATGCCATACTCAATAATAGATTGACAGATTGCAAAATAAATCATTTTCAAGTGTTGTAAGTCGAGAAAGTTTCGTATTGTTCTGAAAAAATGCATTGTTTTTCTTATTTTGTTTGCAACTATTTGAGAGTGAAGATTCCATTTGAGATATGGATCAATGGTGAGGCCGAGGTATTTCATCTGTGTAGTGCGCTCAATGTAAGGACACTGGCAATATTCATTGGAATTTAAACATGTGTGTATTCTAATAGAGGCATCATCGTGAGGTTGTCCTGTAATATTTATGCTTGATGTGACGTATTTAGTTTTCTCGGTGTTCAGTGTGAGCGTATTTGTATCTAACCACTTTTTTATAATGCTTATATACGTTTCAGCTTTTTCGTAGACAGCTTGCCAAGTGTCAGCTTCAAAAAGTATGACAGTGTCTTCGGCAAACTAACAATTTTCCCCTGAATATTAATGTTGCATAATTCGTTAATGTACAAAAGGAACAAAGATGGTCCTAATATGCTACCCTGAGGAATCCCATAGTTAGAGGAGAACTGATCGCTAAGTGTTTTATTAACTTGAACTTGTTGCTTGCGATTGTTAAGGTAGCTCTTAAAAAAGTTAAGTTCGTTACCTGTAATATATACTAAGAATAAATAAATAAATAAAAAGTAATACCGATTTTTATAAGTTTGTTTATTAATTTACTGTGTGATATTGTATCAAAGGCTTTGGAGAGGTCTAGAAAGATTGAAATACATTTTTTGCTTTTATCGAGGTTTTTGACAATGAAATCAGTTACGGCGGCAATAGCGTCTGCGGTACTTTTGTTTTCTTGAAACCCGTATTGGTTTTCTGATAATAGTTTATGGCTAACAAGAAATTTAACCAACTGAGCATTGACAATTTTTTCAAATACTTTAGATAGACTGGTCAGTAGAGTTATTGGTCTGTAATTGTTTATGTCTGTCTTGATACCTGTTTTATGTATGGGGATAACAATACCATGTTTCAGGTTTGAGGGGAAGTGTCCCTGATTGATGCTAAGGTTTATTAGATATTCAAGGGGCAATGCAATTTCCATAGATAGTGTTTTCAAAATCTTGGTCGTTATTCCATCAACCCCGGCAGAAGAAGTGTTTTTTAGGGAGTTAAAAATGTTAAGGATCTCTTCTGCTGACACAGTTTGAAAATTAAATCTTCTTTTGGAAAATTGAAGTTCTGCTTCAGTAGGTTGAAACATTCCCACAATTTGGTAGACGAGAAGCAAGATTTGAACCAATGTTTGTAAAAAAATTATTGATGTAATCGGCAATGAGCTTTGGGTTTTTTGAGGTATCAAAAATTTTTCCATCAATACAAAGTTTACTTATGTCCTGTTTGTCTTTGGTATTTTGTGTATTTGTGGCTTCTCTTAGAATTTGCCACATTTTTTTGGGATCGTTGTTACTTTCTTTGATTTTGTCTCGATAGTAGAATTCTTTTGCCTTTATAATGACCTCGCCGCACGTATTTCTATATCTTTTGTAGATGTTTAGTGATATTTATGATATTATATCGTAAGGATTTTCTTTCACTTTTTTGTGTAGTGTGTTTCTTCTACGAATGCAGTTGATGATTGAATAGTTTATCCAAGATTTCAAGGGTTTAATTTTGTTTGGAATTTTTTTTGTCAAATTTGTGGTATTATTAGTTAATTCATGTTTCAAAAAGTCAACAAAATATCCCCATGCGTCATCTGTGTTTTTTATTTGGAAAAGTTCTTGCCAAGACTTATTTTTAATTGTGTTTTTTAAATTATCAAAATTTATATTATTGTATACGATTGACTGATCTCTTCTGTTTTTTGTGGTGTCGGATTGCAATGTGAATATTGTTGTGTAATGGTCTGTGATTGTTGATTTGTAAACGATGCTTTTATTTTGTTTATTAGTTTTAACCATTATGTGATCAATGCATGATGTAGATTCATTAGCTATTCTTGTTGGTGTATTGATGGTACTAATTAATCCATGGAACTCTAACATGTTCAGGTAGTCGTGACATTGGTGGTGTGGATTATTTGGGAGTATGTTGATATTTAAATCTCCCATAATTATTAAATTTTTAATATAGGAAAGGTTACAGAGTATGCTGTTAAGACTATTTATAAATGGTGTGATGTTTCGGATGGATGGAGAGCGGTATATCGCTAGAATGCATGTGTCATTATTAAACGTTATTTGCATACAGTTCGCGTCAATAATGTTTACTTCAGTTACAATGGAATTTAGAACATTTTTTATGTATACCACAACTCCATCGTTCTGACTATCATGATTTGATGAATTGAAGGTTAAGTAATGAGTTATAAATTTTGGGGTGTAAATATTTGTCAACCAACATTCTGTAAGAATAATAACATCGAAGTCTATATTTAGGTGGTTAAGCTGTATTTGGAGTTCATTAAAATTTTTATTAATTGACCTAATATTTTGTTGCATAATAGTAATGTTTTTTGGATCGGCTGTCAGATATTTACATATTTTAGCATCTGATGTGGTAAACAAATTATCTTGTTCACTTAGTTCTTCATAAGTGTTAATGGTAATAGCCATATTAAAGTTTATATTACAAAAAGAAAAGAAAAAAAACATTTGTTCATATGAAGCAGTTACTTTGTGATGTGACATTATAATTTAAAATAAAACAATAACTTTGTAAACACCACTTTTATTTTTTATACTTTATGCCGACCGGGTTTCGCTACAACCGTAGCTTCTTCAGGGCAGTACAATCTCTACTAGATTGTACTGCCCTGAAGAAGCTACGGTTGTAGCGAAACCCGGTCGGCATAAAGTATAAAAAATAAAAGTGGTGTTTACAAAGTTATTGTTTTATTTTAAAGAAAAAAAACAGTTTAATTAATTAATGAGAGCTCCACTACTCCGTGGCTATCACTGGGGATTTCAACCTTTGATTAAATGTGAAGGAAGTGAAATTATTGTTGTAGTGAACAAATAAAAGTACATAACTCACTCACCAGACTGAGGGGAATCGACCCAGTGTATGACCGGTGAGAGAGGGCTCTCACCAAAAAAAGCTAAACAATTTTTTTTAGATCATCCGCATGTTTGATGTGTATTATTCTATCACTTTCATTTTTTTTAATCATTATTTTACATTCTTTAAACCAGACAAATTTGTATCCCATTTCTTTTACTTTAGTTTTCGACCTCCACAGAAGATCTTTGAAGTAGGCTCCAAGGATTTCGCTAACAAAGATCTTCTGGTATCCGTTTCCTTGGGTTGTGGTTAGGTTCAGTTGGTAAATCTGACGTGGAATTTTGGGGGGACTCCTGGTCGTCGGTCCGGTATTTTCTTGATATCGAGAATATCATCGCCTTTTAAGTCGACACCTGTGGCTGAGGCCACCCGTTTAATTGTTTCTGCAGGCTGCTCTCCCTCTCTTTCTGGAATCCCTGCAAATTCAAGGCTGTCTTCACGAGTTCTTTGTTCCACTTCTGCCAATCTGACTTCAAGGCTCTTTATTATGCCATCTTTTTCTGTTAATTCCTTTCTCATGGCTTCTACTTCCGAAACTAGTTTGATTATAGTCTCCATCTTAAGGTGGATGTCATCATATTGATGACTGATGAAATCTCTTGTACTTCTACTCTCTTTATTTTCATCATCAATTTTTTTTATTATCGCTGTTTTAAAGGTTTCTAATTTTTTTTCCATCCTCGTTTCTATTTTTTCTAACAGGACATCAATGTTTATTCCCTGGGGCTCAGATGTAACACTAGTCCCGGTTATTTGTCCTTTACTTCTCAGATTTTTATCTGTAGTTGACATTTTGAAGGACTGGATTTAGTTTGTAAGGTCAAACACTGCCTATGTTACTCTTTACTTGACACTTGGATTCACTTGCGAATTTCTGTTATTGTTTTCTTTTATAAAACTGTTAATCACTTATTCACAAGTGGGAAAGAAACACTGTCTAAGTATAAAATAATAAGGTAAATATTCGGAACAAACGTCAACGGTTAAAACGCACTTTTTTTTATAAAACCTTTAGATTCTTCTTAATTACCATAAAAGACAACTATTTGCATTGGGGGGGGTTGAAAATGATACATTTTTAATTTTAGTTACGTAAATTGAAAATTTGCTTTCGTATTTAGACACAACGCTTCACCATATGCAATTTGTAATGATTATTGTCATTTTATTATGTTGGTATTACTGATACTATATGGAAGGCTACATCATACCGTAACTGACTTCATGGCAATATATTCAAAGGCGCGTAACCGAAAAAACCTATACGCTAGATTTGTGTAACATGGTTTGTGATTTAAAAGAAAGTGCCCCTTTATAACGCCTACTCACGTCAAGGCAAGAAAAACATCCCAGTTTTCAAGTAGTTTAGCCGCTACGCTAGGTTTGTGTAACATGGAATGTAAAATATCAGGAATACCAACATATTAAAATAACAATAATATTGCAAACAGAGTGATTTGACAGTGTTAAAGCAAATTTTCAATTTACGTAACTAAAATTAAAAATGTATCATTTTCAACCTCCCCCAATGCAAATAGTTGTCTTTTATGGTAATTAAGAAGAATCTAAAAGTTTTATCAAAAAAAAGTGCGTATTAACCGTTGACGTTTGTTCCGAAGAATTACCAATAATAATTCTTATTTGTTTGATAAGGGCACTGAAACATTTGTTCACTAAAACAGAAAAATTATGATTTATTTCGGGAGCAGAGCAAAACGCAGCTGTCACTTTTATGTAGGTATTGTTGTATTGTTGTACTTATGAATGTAAAGCTAGCCCAGACTGAACTGAGCAATCCCAAACTAATCAATTTTATATTCTAATTTAATAAATTCCCATTTATATATTAAATATTTATAATATTTTCAAAAACAAAAGTACTATGAAGAATGGCTTTACTGTGTTTTTGGTAAGTAATTTAACTGAAGTTTTGCATTTTTATTAAACATATTGGTGGAATAAATTAACAAAAGATGTTACAGTATTCACATTAAATAGATTCTTAAGAGTAACAAATTCTGAAGGAAAAGTTGTATAAGACCACTTAACTTGGCCAATCATGGCGTCGAACATTCTGTGTAAGTTAATTAATCTTAACGAAATTAAAACATAAAATGCATATTTTTTTCATCTCCTCCGACAACTTTTCATAATAATAAAGCTAAATCTAACTTTTTAAATAAGAAATATTCCATATTAACGTGAGGCATGTCTGATCGTGTGAGAAACGCGGAGATCCGCAAAGAATGCAAGGCTGATGTAAGCGTGATGAGTAAGATCAAGAAAGGAACGCTCCGATGGTTCGGGCATGTAGAGAGAATGAACGAGGAAAGGAGTGTAAGGAGAATATATGACGCAAATGTGAATGGTAGAAGAAGTCGGGGACGCCCGAGAAAGACATGGCACGACCAAGTGGATCAGATACTTGAGTCGGGCCATGTCAAGAGTCAGAATAATGAGACGATGTATGAATGTTAACGAGGCAAGGAGTAAGTGCCAAGACCGAGTTGTTTGGCGGTCCGTCCTCTCTGACTACCCCTGCGGGGAAACGGCGTGATGGTTAGTTAGTTAGTTAGTTAGCGGAGTAAGACTACTTATTTTTTGCTTTCTTTGTTAGTTTTACAGATTCTGTTTATCAAAAATCAAATAGTCGGTTTGCGACACCATCAACTGCAAAGTTAATCATGTAAAGCTGTAATTACCCTACCACCTAAGGCCCTCAAACAATCTGAAAATGGATAAATTGTCCCTCCAGCTAAAAAGATTTAACACAAAAAAGGCTGGGGGTCACGAGGTAGTGATATTTCTTTAATTACTTAACAGGTGTGGTGCCTTTAAAAGGTTTGTTAACCACTGCAACAGAAAACAAAATAATAAGAAAAATCTTACCGCTCTCTCAATTCTGCGATAGTCTTGTCTTTCCTTTGGATTTCCGCTGTCGAGGTTTTCAGTAAAGATGAAATATTTGTGCGTAACTCCTTAACCTCCTTTTCTATTACAGTATTTTTCTGCAAGATTTCTCATAAATAAATTAGTTTTGACATTTCAGTGGAATTTAAAATAAGAAAAAGTGTTATTGATTAGCTCACCCGGGTTAAAACTTTGTTCTCTTCTTCTAATTCAGATATTTTATCCAATAAGACACGATTTTCATCGCGAAGCTAGAAACCAAATACAATCATAAACATAAAAACTATAAATAAAATTATAACCTAAAAATAAATGCCAAAACTTATTTGATCGTTGGAGGTGTGAAAAAGAAAATATACGAAAAAACTCACCTTTTCTACTTCTTCGCCAAAGTCAAAGTTTTCTAAATCCTCATAAATATCAACCATTGCACAAATAAAAGATTTTTGAAGCATAAAACAACAATACAACCTCACAAATCACAATAAATAGGACATTTCTGATTTCTGCTCTTTCTTTCTTGCTTTCTGCTGCTACTTGCATAAATATATCATATAAATATGCTACTTGTCCAGTGTTGCCAACCCGTTTTTTGAAAAAGATGTAGGTCAGACTAAAAATTACGTAGAATCGTATAATCTGGAATACGATAAGTTAGTAGATCTACGTACTTTTTTCTGAGTGAAATGAAGAAGTTAGGGTAGAAAAAACAAAGGCTACCGTCTAACTGTGCCAGTTTCATTTCATTCCTCTTTACAAAATTATTCATTTTAAATAGATAATAGCTTTATAATAGTATTGTAAATTAGTGTAATATAGTTTTAACTTGTATATTTGTTTTCACAGTAAGTATTTGTGTTGTGTAATTGCTCTTCGGAGCAGTAAAGGTAAGACTTTTTTTTTGTTTTGTGTCATTTAGATTTGTTGAAAAATGGTCCAAGAAAAACCACCTGATCCCCCAGATGACGGTGGTTTGCTATCTGAATCCTCGGGTGTTACGAAATAAATGATCGCTGTTAATATTCCGGAGGCTTCGGACTTCGTAACGATTACGTCCAAAAAAAGAAAAATGGCTAAACCAACAGATAATAGAAATGCAACAGATTTTGAACAGATACATCGTAAAATACCCTCCACGCAAAACGACTCCATTCAAAATAATTCTTCTGTTTTACAGGATGTAATTCCGTGCACTTCTTCCTCGATCTCAAACCCAAGTCCACCTAACCCTTCCACCACACTCACTACAGCTGCCCCACTGGTACCCTCTATTCCTTTGTCACGTTTATATAATAATCTGGATAGACCTCCTTACATAACACACGTGACTAAAATTTCAAAGGATGAAAAATAAACAAATTTATATGATGTGGACTTTGGACATTTTATGTTTAAAAATAAAATCCATCCTGTCTGGAATGGAGTTAAATCTGTTGGCCGTAACCGTCTTTCTGTTGAATTCAGGACAGCAGCTGAGGCCAATAGCTTTGTAAAATCTGATGTTGCCAAAAAAAACTCGTACAACGTTTTTATACCTACATATCAGGTTACAAGGCTAGGTGTCACAAAAGGGATCCCACCGCACTGGTCGATAGAGGACATCCTGGAGAACATTACTGTTCCTCAAGGTTTCGGAAAAGTTTTAAAAGCGCGTCGTCTAAATTACAGGTTTAATATGGGAAACTCTGTGGAATGGAGACCCTCCCAATCCGTTGTCCTAACCTTTGACAGCAAAGACCTTCCACAAAATGTTACTATGTTTAACGTCTCTCTACCAGTAGAGCTCTATGTGTTCCCAACTGTGCAGTGCTACAAGTGCTGTAGATTTGGACACACAAAGAACCTCTGCAGATCAGAACCCCGTTGCTTCAAGTGCAGTTCATCCCATAGTGGCGATTCCTGCGATAAAACTGAGGAAAATTATAAATGTTTAAACTGCTCCGGAATTCACATGTCCATCAGCAAAACTTGCCCTGAGCTGTCAAGGCAGCGCAATATTAAACACACAATGGCCGAGAAGAGCATTTCTTATGCGGAAGCATCAAGAATGTTTAACAAATCCATTCCATCTTATTCTGAAGTAACTTCGAAAAATTCTAAAAATTCCACCCCTTCTCAACCTTCATCTTCTTCATTTAGAAAAACTGTTGAACGGGTTGTGAAACCTAGAATTCTAACAAAAAAAAAAATACTAATCACGAATCCCTTCTGTGGTTCCCTAATGGACAACTTCCTTCCAGTTCAAATTTCAATACTTACCTAAAGTCATCTAGTAAAGAACAAAATTATAATATAGACATTAACTCTACACTAATCACCCCATTTTTACATATTTTACAAACTTTAAATAAAAACAACATCCAAATACCGTCCCACGTTGCTAAACAAATTACTAATATTATCAACTCAACTAGAAATGGCTCCTCTGATGAGGATTCTTCAGTGGAATTGTCATAGTCTTAGAAATAAGTCTGACGAATTTTTAAACACATTACACTCAAACTCAATTGCAGTGGCTGCCATCTCGGAGACATGGCTGGAACCGGATTCTGATTTCAGAGTCAGGGGATACCACTGTCTTCGAGACGACCGTCAAGATGGAAAGGGCGGCTCCGCTCTTTTCATTAAAAAATCATTACCATTCTCCCCAGTAGATGTAAAACCAATTGGTTGTCCTTTTCAAGTGACAGCCGCAAAGGTTTTTGACACTACAATCATTTCTTTGTATATATCACCATCTAACAAACCTTCAAATCAATCCTGAAAGCAATGTTTTCCAAGGTCACTTCCCCTTCTCTTATTCTGGGAGATTTTAATGCCCATCACGGATTATGGGGAGCTCACAATTGTGACAGAATGGGCAGAGATATTGTTGATCTACTCGACGAATTAGACTTTTGTATCATCAATGATGGTTCTCCTACCCGTCTTCAGGTGCCTGGTCAGCGTCCCAGCATGGTTGATCTTACTATTTGCAATTCCAGCATTGCCGCATCCCTGTTATGGAAGGTTTTGGATGACCCTCATGGGAGTGATCATTACCCCATCCTCATTGAATCCTCAAATATTTATCATTCCAATAAAATTGTCAAGTCCAGTAGTCGAAAACCAAGGTTCTTAACGGCCAGGGCAAACTGGAATGATTATTCAAATCATACAAAGTTCTCCGTGCAAAGTCTACCCTCTCCAACTACAGAAAATGTTACGGAATGTTACGATTTATTGGTGTCTGCAATCATTACGTCCGCAGAAAAATTTATCCCCATTAAAACGACACGTAATAAAGGGAAACCTCCCCCAGCTCCTTGGTGGGATATTGAATGCTCAGATGCAGTAGATAAGAGGAAAAAATATGCGAAAATTTATTCAACAAATATGAATATGGAGAACTTCCTTCAGTATAAACAGATTGAAGCTAAGACCAAACGTCTTCTAAAAAACAAAAAACGTCAAGGCTGGAAAAAATTTTGCTCATCATTATCTCCCGAAGTTCCTCTTTCAGTTGTTTGGAATTCAATTCGTCGGTTTAAGGGTTCTCACGTCCCATCAGTGACTCGACCACTCTCTTCATAGTGGGTGAAGGAATTTGCCGATAAACTAGCTCCTCAAACTGCAAGTAATTTTAATGAAACAGAATTCACATACTCATTTAAAACACGGGGTTGGATGGACACCCACTTCAATTTGACAGAACTTAGGGAGGTCTTAAACGATCTCACAGACTCATCTCCCGGTGTAGATGGAATTCCGTATAGCTTTATTAAAAACTGCGACGTTACCACATTAAACTATTTTCTTTCAGTTATAAATTTGATCTTTGACTCCGGCAAAATTCCATCAGCATGGAAAACTCAAATAATTATCCCCATTCTGAAACCCCAGAAAGACCCTAACTCTGGACTTTCTTACAGACCTATAGCTCTGTCATCTTCCTTAGTTAAAATAGCTGAACATATGATTAAAAGACGCCTAGACTGGTATGTAGAAAATGAGAAAATTCTTCCCAGTTCTCAGTTTGGCTTTCGAAAAAGAAAAAGTACGATCGAAAGTGTGTCCATCCTGACTTCTGATATCCAGTTGGCCCTGGCCGATAATGAATCCCTTGTCGGTGTTTGCCTTGATGTGTGCGGAGCTTTTGACAACGTTTTATTAGATGTTTTATTTAATAAATTATTAAAAATTGGCATCCCTCGTAAGCTTTCCAGTTTTATAATTAACCTCCTTCTTACCAGGAAAATTCAAATCCAGGTGCTGGATTCTCCTCCACTGGAAAGAATAGTAAACAAGGGTTTGCCTCAGGGCTCCGTCCTTAGTCCTATCCTTTTTAATATATACACCTTTGACCTGCATCGGAGTTTGCATCCATCTTGTAAAATACTTCAGTATGCGGATGATCTTTTCATATACATTTCAGGACGAATTATTACTATTCTGGAGGAAATAATTATTATTTGCATGAAAAACCTTGACACCTGGTTAACGAATCACGGCTTAGAAATTTCTCCGTCCAAAAGCAATGTTATCGTTTTTTCTAGAAAACGTGTTCCTCCGCGTATAACAGTCCAAATAAATAATTCAATTCTCCCTATGCAGGTACAGATAAGATTCCTTGGGGTAATTTTAGACTCTAAGTTAACATGGAACCCGTATGTTAATTTTATCATTAACAAATGTCAAGCTGGTCTCAACATTTTACGTGCCGTTTCACGGGTTTGGTGGGGAAGTCACCCATTCACCCAAAAACTTTTTTATAACGCATATGTTAGGAGTCATTTGGATTATGCGTCATTCCTCATTGAACCCACATCTAAAAAGAACCTCGCGAGGTTGGACCGTATCCAATTTCAAAGTTTAAGATTGATTATCGGTGCAATGCGTTCTTCCCCAATTAACGCTTTACAAGTGGAAGCTGTGGAGGCTCCTCTTCATTTCAGAAGACAGTTCTTGGCAGACAAGTTTTTATTCAAATGCTTAAGACTCTCTAATCACCCACTGATAGACAAAATTACTGCACTCACTGCTCAAGTGAAATCACTTCCTTATTGGAGGAACAAGTCAATCCCTCTTCTTGTTAAAAGTCTCCATACGTACAGTGCGTATAAACCCCTCATAAATCCATCTGATAGACTTCCTTTATATGCTAACTCCTTTCGTATTCATTTACGTAAACCAAATATTCTTCTTTCTCTCGGCATAATTAACAATCACGAAGCTCCAAGAAAGCTTATCGAAATTTTAAATTCTAAATACTCCAACTGGAAAATTATTTACACAGATGGTTCCAAGTCTTCCTTATCAAACCATGTGGGAGCAGCATTCCATTGCCCATCAGATCAAGTCAATAGAAAAATCAAACTTCCAAAAGAGGCTTCCGTTTTCACTGCTGAATGTATAGCCATTTTTGAATCCCTCAAATACATTGACAATGATCACATTGGAAACTTTTTAATTCTCTCAGATTCCCTGAGTGCACTTCAAAAATTGAACTCTTCCCCCTTCCATTACCCAGAAGACGATTTCTGTGTTGGAATCCGCACTTTAATTTATAAATTAACCGACTCTGGCAAAGAAATCGTGTTGGCTTGGATACCTAGTCACTGCGGTATCCCTGGAAATGAAAAGGCAGATTCATTGGCGAAAGATGCCATTATTTCGGGGGATATTTTATATAATTTTTTAAACCCCGATGACATTTTCATTAAATTGAAAGAAAACATGATTTCCACATGGCAGAATCATTGGGATGAGTCTAGTAAAACAAAAGGATATAACTTTTTCATAATTCAGCCAACGATTCCTTCAAAACCGTGGTTTTCTAGACTCTCTTTGAACAAATTCTCAACATCCTCGATTTGCCGCATGCGGATAGGGCATTGCTGCCACAATGTTCACTTGACAAATATTCATGTTAAGAATTCTGCGATGTGTGAATGTCGTCTGGGTGAAGAGGACCTCAATCATATTTTTTTCAGTTGCCCTATAAATAATTCATACATAAATTTCATCCCTCACCTTATCAGTACGGGCATAATGCCTCCCTACAACATTGCATGTCTGTTATCTTCTCAAAACAAACGCGTTTATAGAGTATTGGCTAATTTCCTGAATATTAACAGCATCAATTTGTAATTGTAAGTTTAGTTTAAAAATTTTCATTATTTAGTTTATTTTTTATGTATAATAAATTACATAAGCATATTTATTATTTTCCTGTTACTTCCACTTGTTATACATATGTAAATAATCAAAATCATCTCGTGTTGCAAGAATTTAGCGTATTATTATTATTATTTGTATAGTATTATTATATAATGTAGATATGTTCTTTATACCAAAATTGTAAATATTGACCAAAAATACACTCACAAAATTACAAACAAAAATCATTCACTTGACACTGGCCAGAACACTCCTTTGGGGTGAAAAGCCATTAAAAAAAAAAAAAAAGAAGTTAGGGTAGTTGAACGTAATAAGTTGTTTCTTGTAGTAATTATTTTTTTTTTTTTTTTATAATTTATCATAGGTTCTCAAACTTGCCTCTCACTCTGGTTCTCAATTTTGCCCACCGCCCACTTTGAGGTTTTTTTATGGGGGGGGGGGGGGTAATAGATTCAATTTTCGCCCACTTCCCCTACTACCGAAACATGTGAATTTTCGCACACGTGATAAAAATGATTACAATACATAAAATAACAAAAATTAACCAAATTAAAGTTTACTTTGCTTTATTAGTACATGATGGGCGTGTTTTTTGTCTTTTTAGACCATATATATTTTTACCTGCCCTCGTTCTCACTGTGCCACCTTAACGTCCTCTCTTTGGGTCTTTTACTGCCCCCCCTGAAAGTCTCAAACGTCCACAAGGGGGCGTTATTACCCACGTTGAGAGCCTAAGGTTTAAATTCAAACGAAATATAGTTTTTGGTAATGATGCAAATTTGGGGTAGTAGGCAATATTTAGGAATAAACATTGTGTATGAAGTAAACAGTTAAGGTCAAATACTAACAATACATAACTTAGCGATGCCTTCGCCTGAAATTGTGTAATTTACCGGGAAGTAGAAGATTACTATTTTTTTTTAAGGTTCGAAATTTCCCTAGATTTGTGCTGATTTCCTTTTTGCCTAAAAAATATTTTTCTCGCCTAGATCTAGGAAAATTCCCTAGACATCCCAACCAGTGGCAGTTCTTCACAGGGGGACAATGGGGACAGTCCCCACCAGTTACACTCAAAACCTACTAAAGGAAATAACAGTCGATGCTTTGTCTTCGCCAAAATGAATGAATTCTAATAAAAGAAATTAATATTAGCAGAAATAAAATACAAACAATTATTCCGGATGATTTTAATAAGACCCTACGCGCGTACAGCGAACAATGTACGGCCAAAAAACAGCGAGTCTATTTCTCTGTGCGCAGAATCTAGTGCGCACTTGGGGGACGATCCGAACTATCCCCATACTTTCCTTGAGTTGTTTCGCGATCGTATGCAACTGCGCATGCGCAGTAGTATGTGAGTTCAAGTACCTGCGGGGACAATCCTTTGGATCCCCATAGAACCATTTGTTTGCGAAATTACGGACAGGAATAGCTCGCGTTCAAATTAGTTTGATAATAGTCTCGCAAGGTAAAGCTTTATTTTTATTATATTACATTGTAAATTGGCATATATCTAAAGACGTGTTAAATATATCCGACTAACGTGATTCGACCACCAAAATAATTTTTGAGAAATTTTATATTATACTCTACGGGTGGTGAGATTACGGTAAGTGCAGTACGTAAAAATATCGATCCCCACCACTAAAGAAGTGCTCGAGGCTCGAGCAGCCACTGATCCCAACCCCGGCGCGGACTCTAGTACGAAACAGAACGTTTGTTGGAGTCCGGGCAACATACTTTGCCCCGCTGACGGGGGCGCCACCGTAAAGTAACGGAAAATATGCTTCTTCAGCCTAATGAGTTATGTTATTTTGCAAATTTGTACAATTTGACAGAAAATACGTAGATTCTTGACTGCTGAAGTTAGTAGGTGTGCAGGAAAAACCCATAATATATACTAACCCCGAAAGACCTAAAATACGTAGATCTACGTTAAAAAAAGACGTAGAGTTGGCAACGCTGTTAACTTGCCTCTTGCCCAGGGATGTGATGCCCAAAAAAATTATTTCCCTAGGTTTCGAGGTGAAATTTCCCTAGATTTCGGGATACTACTTTGGCAAACCAAAACACGCGTCGGGCGGGGGGGGGGGGGGCGCATACCATGTATCCATAGTGCTAACTTTCCCACTAGATGGCGTCGAGACAAACTTGTCAAATATTAATAATGCATTTCTCACAAAAAATAAAGTTGGTTGTTTTCAGGTGAAAAATGTAATGAGCAGTAATTGTTGAATGAAACACTAGTACATATTGAATAGGGTACAATCACATATTTTTTTTGTTTTACCAAAAATTAAAGAAAAAAATTACAAACTGGAATATTCAAACAATTTTTTTTTACGATAGGAAATACTCCTTCAATAACGTTTTGAATATTCGATTTTCAAATTAGCGCTAAAACGCCATTTTCGCGCGGTTTTGGCTTGTGACGTCACTGCGCACTTCTTGACAGCTGTCATAAGTCGCAAGTCGTAATCCAGTAATAAGTCTGCAGTTGATCATTTGTTTTTCGAAGAAAATGTCCGTAGATACCGTTTATAAATACTGTATTGTACCAAAGCGTACAAATACAACATCTTTAACACCAAACAAACTATTTATAAACGTCACAAATAATGTTATTATGTGTAAAAGGCGGTGTCATGCGATGAAAAGGTACATGTAACTGCTATTATAATCGCGTCGAGTTTTGGCAAATTATCAGACTGTCTTTGTAGAAAACCACTGTCTGTCATGATAGTATGTATTTACAATATATGTTTTACACAAACGAATGGGCTTAGGATGCATAACTAAACGATTATGACTATCAAACTTATTCAAACCAGCATAGCAACTGGAACAAAAACAATTTGATGTGGGACTAGGTGGGTGCGTTGTGACGTCACAACCTCGCAAGTCAATGATGACTCGTTTTTGATATATGAATTTTCATACAACTTTAAAATTGAATTAATTAATTTAATAAATTTTTTAGAGGGTTTTAGGTGTGATATTCGAGTTTAGTTATTTTTTTTACTTGTATTAAATGCATTGAAAACACTATATTACATATACTGCATGTACCCTGGGTGGGAGAAAAGCCGACGTAGCTCAGTTGGTAGAGCAGTTGACCGGATATCAGAAGTACGCGGGTTCAAGTCCCGTCGGCGGCATTTATCTTTTCTCGGGAGATTTTTTCAATGTTGATGAGTGTTTCAGGCTAAATTATTGCTTATAATAATTGTTAGCCTTTGTGCTATGCATAAAAATCTTGTCTTAAACATTAGTTTACTAATTAAAAATAATAATAAATATTTGACAAGTTAAAGTATTTCACCAAAAATGTAGACATAATTTGTCTCGACGCCATCTAGTGGGAGAGTTACCACTTATAATGCATTTCTGTTATTTAATTTCATTTCATTATGGAGATTTTTTCAATGTTGATTAGTTTTTCAGGCTAATAATTATTGCTTATAATAATTGTTACCCTTTGTGCTATGCGTAAAATTCTTGTCTTAAACATTAGTTTACTAATTAAAAATAATTAATATTATTAAAAATATCGTAAATATTCATATATGGCCAGTTCGATCGAGAATTTACCATAATTTGAAAGTATGTACTTTACCACTGAATTAGAAACGGAATTACTAATACAAATCACTTTGCAAAATAAAAATCAAACGCAATTGCTGAAACTGAAGAAAATTTCTTGTAATAAACATACTTATATAAAAACGTAAATTAAAACCTAAAGAATTTTTTTTTAGAAGTCCACATTTATCTTTTTAGGTACATAATATCATTTTGAGTTGTCAGTGTTTTTAAAACAACATTGCTTGAATCAACAATATTTAAGATTCACGGGGATTCCAAAAAAAAATACAACTAGCAATACCAGTAATATTGTCACATGTAAAAAGAATTGCCAGAGTTCGAAATTTCCCTAGATTTTGTGCTGATTTCCCTTTTCCCTAAAAAATATTATTCTCCCCTAGATCTAGGGAAATTTCCCTAGACATCACTGCTCTTGCCCATAAATTGACTAACCTGCTCTAGCCTACTTGGTTTTGGACTCAGTGTTACCAACATTATCCAACATACCCATACCATGCCCATACCCATAAATATACCATACCAACTACGCAACTACCAATTCTCAAAAATATTTTATCCCTAAAACTAAAATCAAAAACCCCTAAAATCCCGCCAATTAGGTACTTGAAAATACCCCTAAAAATATATTTTGTAAAAATAATGAATAATAATTAAATGATTTTTTAATAATCTTAATTCATAAATTATTTAATACATCAAATATTACTTCATTTCCTTGGGAAGAATCGGATTTTTTTAAATCATACGTGTTGACATTGAATAAAGATAGATTGCACGTTGTGCAAGATTCACCATTTTGATTTAGTGTGAACGAAACCATCATCATATGATCATCATGCTTTATAACATTTCAATAGAGAGTCTATTCCGCAGCTTATTTTTGATGATATTATAGATGTAGAATCAGAGGCGGCTCTAGGGCTCCAGCTGTGGAAGGTCATTTGAAAAAAAAAGTGATTAATCTTTATTTTATATTGAGAAAAATGCTGATACATTATTATTTATATCAATTTAAAGATAGGTAGGGTCATGAATACGCAACTCAAATTACATAGGTATTATTTGTAAATTGCAAAGTAGCCACATACAGTTTGGCAATTAAGTGTAGAAAATAAATGATGGCGCTGCGATCGATTTCTTAGTTTTAAATGGCAACACCGTGATGGCTCATAAGACAATGAATGTATGTTTTAAAAAACCCTTCAGCCAAAATGCATATTTCATAAGGTGTTTGTATTTTCATAAATTTTGCACAAAAACACATAATTTAATAGAAGTAAAATAAAACAAAACAGGTTTTAAGTGGGCGTTTATTTTGTTATAAAAACGTAGGTACATAGGTATTTAAAAATCTGAGTATATTTATTCAACACCCGACATGTAATAATTATTGTCTTAGTCCTCATATGATTCTTCTTCTTCCATATCTTCATCTTCATCTAAACGTTTTATCAGTTCATCTATATCATCATATAGAGTACTTCCTCGTGCATAATAATCTGCCTCGATTTTCATCACGTTTTTGCAACAATTTTTTTTAATCATCAACACTTATGCTATTTTCCGTTTTCCCGGTGTTTCAAATTTTCCATCTGCCTTTTCCCTTCCTTGACGATTTATCTTACTTTTCAGATTTACCTGTATGTGGAAAACATCATTAAAATGATTATTCTATAGAAGGTAGTTTTAAAAAAGCACACCTGTAAATATTCATTTAGAAAGAAAGAAAGAGAAAATTAAGAACAAGTTACATTTCTATGAGTTTAAAGAAGTTGCATATTATTTTATTTTTTTTAAATTGAGTTATTCCATTTTTCTTGTGGCCTAATATTAACTGTCAAATGGAAATGTCAAATTCGGATTTTTAAACATAACCTCAAATCAGATTGTAATGGTTATAATCGCACAAAAATTGGCATAAATCTTGTAATACTAATGAAATTTATTAAAAAAAACTATACCACGTACCATTAATTTCTGCAGTTCGTTTGTAAACTTCTTTCAAATTGGATAGGAGCTTCTTCGCACGATATTCAGCTAGGCAGCGTTGAAACACGCAGTTTACAACTTCTCTTGTACCACTACGTATTGGTTTGTTCATTTTAATTCAATTCAAACAATGCACAGGCAAACAATGAAAAAAAACACTAAACGAGCGATTTTCAGTGTGTTCTACATGATTAAAGTCAGTAAAGCCAAGAGCCATACAAAATGTCATTGACAAAACGAGTATTTCGGTGTTACCATAGTAACATAAATATACCAAACCACCCACTAGATCGATAACTTCGGGCTTTAGTACGTAAATATTTTGGTCACTATTTCACCACCAAAATGCAATAATTTTATCACCTGTGACGTCACACACCATAGACGAAGATAGAGAAAGCAACAACAGAACAATGCGCGACCATAGACAATATAATTTTCTTTCTGTACCTACCCAATACCACCCAAATCATTAGCCTAAAATATTATTTTAAAAATAAAACTCGTAATTACATGATAAGAATTTTATTATAAACATGTAGAAAAAGGAAATACAAGAATATATAATTAAAATATGATTATGCGTTCCTACAAAACTACTGAATTTAAAATATTTTCATCTTTTAACAGAAAAATTTAAAACTCAGAATTACATGTACATATTTTAAACAAGAATACAATATAAGCAGGTTATATTTCTGTAGCAAATTGCCACATGAGGACGTTGTTTTAAAGATAAATTTCTCTTTTGAACGTACCTATTATATCTTTCGGCAGGTAAAAATAAATTTATTATATTTCCAAGATGCACGGAGACATTACTTTGCATGAGATATTTGATTCTTCATAAGGGGCTCAAAAAAACATTATATTTGTTTATTTGGCATTTGAAGTAGCTCAGCTCACCATATTTTCCCTGAAATCATAAAAAATAGGAAAAGTTATATTTTCTAAAAACTACATTGGTTCAGTTATGGAAATTTGTAAAATAATGCAATTTTTATTGTATTTGTGTATGTGTATTATAGTACATACCTATGTATGTATGTAGTTACATTTCCTCCCATGTCTTTTAACTTTTAATTGATGATAACTCTCATATTAAACCAAGTTCTAGGATACCTACTTACTTATATAAAGAAGCCTACTCAAATACATTAAATTTGACTGACGTTTTTGTAAAATGAAAGTTATAAAAATAATAATTACCTCTGCATCATGCACCATGACTGTTAGTATTTCCCTTAACTTCATGTAACCATCTCCAGAAACAGAAGCGAATGTATTGAAGTGTGGATAAAGAATGTTATATTGTAAACAAGTAAAGTTTTGTTGGTTCAGATTCCACTGAAAAATACGAATAAATTTATTAATTTACTGATAAAAATATAAAAAAATGTTGAAAATAAGAAAAGAAAATGCAATATAGAAAACATATTTACTTTTTTAAGATGTAATCGTGATGTTGGATAGCGTCAATTATTAGATCCCAGGTGAAACATAAATATGTTCTGAAAACGGAAACATGAAGGTACATCAGTTTAAAATACAATTAAGCAATACATTTCAAAAAATACTTTAGGAACACTGAAATAACAACCAAAGGAAGACTCCCACCTGTAATTTTGTTCCAATTGCGGGTCCTGTTCTCCCATTTTTTATTTGATCGTGAATTCCCAAAGTTCATAATCGTTACTTATTGCGTCGGAAATAGGGGCCATTACACGTACACTTCCGACCGCGTGCCTCGACCCCCAGGCTAAAGCGGCATGCGACCATCCCGCCGAATCGCCGTGTCCGCCTGCAGGCCGACCCCTTGCGCTAAAAAGTCATCCCACTTCCGCGGGCAGGCCAAACCTTCAGTTCTGACCATAGATTATAGAAGCTCCATACAAATGTGCACTCACGAAGGTGGATGTCTATGGTGTTCGCCAAGCAGCCCGCCGAAACGCCGTGTCCGCCTGCCGGCCGAACAGGTACACTATTTTGGGTTAAAAATTCGCCACAATTCCGCGGGCAGGCGAAATCGTTGAAAGGGTGACCTTGGGCGACCCTCGCGCGGAAGTGTACGTGTAAAGTGATTTTCAAGCGTTCGGAGCGAACTGTGGTGTGTCGCGGGACATGTCGTGCAGTTCAAAAGTTTTTGCTGCGGTTTTGACCATATCGATGATACCTATCACATGCTTGTCAGCTGTCACCTATCATGTTTTGACAGTTTTAGCGGCGGCGACAAATTATTTATACGAATGAAATTGTAAACCAGTATTTTAATAAAAAATTACCATATTATCATTGACGCTACAAGCATATTATAATTATTTTGATAATGTTTAAGGGTGAAGTTAGTTATTTTCATAAGTTAATTATTTTTCATATTATTTTCATTAGAACGATGCCAAAAAGTGAATTTACAATAAATTGTAAAAGAACTTAAGTGTACTTATTTTACAATGGATAGTAAATGTTTGGACGTACTTTGTGTGACAGAGAGTATGAATGCAGCATAACGATAGGCTCGTCATCTGGTCTGGGAGACCAGATACGGAGAGGGCTTGTCAGGGTGTTGCAGCGCTACCATAGCGCTACTGTCTCCCAGAATGGTGGAATGTATGTTGGAATATGATTGTGTAAGTCCGAGAATAATGTGGATCCGATTCAAAATTGGTTTGACAAGGGTGACTTAGACTGATGGCATTATTTAGCGTTGTTAACTGTGTTAGAGAGAGGTGCATAATTTATTAGTATTAAGATAAATAAAACATTTTTGTTACCTTATAAAACATATTTTTATTTACATACTACATTAAAAAAAACAGAAGAAATAAACTATAGCTGTGATAACTTATAAAATTAAAGGTTGTCTCGGTTATGCTAGGATTTAAAAAGTTGATATTTTTTATACTAACTCCACACAGGAGGCCCTGAAGAAAATAATTTCCAAATAATGCTGGGTGGAAGGTCTTTTTGAGGATAGGAAGGACTGAACATGGGTCTTAAAGAGGCCCAAGTTGTAGGAAGAGGAAGCACAGATGCTGGCAAATCGTTCCACCACCGAGCTGTTGAACTCAAGAACAAATCCTAAAAATTACCCGTTCTTGTGTGATAAATGTCATGACCGGACAGTGGCTGAGTTGGCAATCCAACAAGCGTCCCACTCGGGCATCGCGTGTTTAATTCTTCGGCTGGCTAAGTCCTCCATCACGACCCAAGGAAAATTTTCGGCTGACTGTAGTGGTAGTAGGAGATTTTCAAACATTGTCAGGTTATTCGTAACTCGGGAATGTTTGACTTTAAAAAAAAAAAAAGCATGTCAACCGTGTACATAAAATATAATCTATATTTTTTAAAAAGAAAGACAAACATTCCCGGGTTACAAATAACCCGACAATTTTGCTTGTGTCGTGATGCAGGACTTGCCAGCCAAGGAATCGTACAATGGGACTCCTGGACGCGATGCCAACTTAGCCACTGGGTCGGTCACGACATTAGTCACATGAGGACGGGTCATTTGTATTTCTCGTTCTTGAGTTCAACAGCTCGTCGGTGGAACGATTTACCAGCCTCTGTATTTCCTCCCTACTACAAACTTGGGTCTCTTCAAGATTCAAAGCCAACTCAGTCACTGACCGGTCGCGGGAACATATGTTGGTGATGCACACAACTCAACAACTCAACTAGCACACTGTGATGATTGACACCTCTCATATAAAAATTATAATCTTTTACTATGACTGGAACAGCACTTTCAAATATGTGTGTATTAAAACCTCTAAAATCATGAAAAATTTACTTCTTTAATGGCCTATATGTCGTAATATAAAATACATAACGATCATCCAGTTGATTAGTCAGACAACTCCGAAAAATCAATATTTGAGTTGAGTATGCAGTTATTTGTAATACTCAGTTTACCCATAAACACCATCAAATCAATTATAATGCAGAAAAACTTGTGAATTAAACAAACTGTTGATGTTTTTTGGGTCACTAGTAGGATATTTCAAAATTTCATACTAATATACCGGGCCGTTATGCCTCCCGGGGTTATTTTGTATCATTTTTAGTATATAAAACACAGACAAGTGTAAATAATATTTGATTTATAGTGAACATTTAAATGTTCCTTTCCTCATTATCCCAAAACTTAGTATTTTGAGATATCTGATTAATCAACTGGACGATCAGTATCTGTTCTAGATATTTTATTCACATTTGGATTAAAAAATTATAATCAGTTTGTTTGAGTATTTTGGGCTCAAATACAAATTTAAAATTTGTTTGAAAAAGGCTGGGCAGCCGTTCCTCTTAAATGGGAAAATCGCTTTCCGGCTACAAAAACATTAACTTATTTGTTTTCATTTAATTGAAAATACTTTTGGCAATGAAAATCTAAAATCATATCTGAACTAACGTGGTTTATCCTTTAAGATGATAAGGTTTGTCCTAGATGGCTCTAGTTTAATTATTTTAGGAAAAAACACTTTTTGCAACTTATGCTTAAAATATCAAGATGAATTAATTGTTTGCACATATAGCACCTCAACACAGGCGTGACCTAGTGAGGTTATAAACTGAATTGTTAACAAAAAATAAATATGTATGATATGAATAAATAGTTTTGTCCATAAACAAAATCGATTCTTTCAAGAAAGGCATACAAATATAACATTGGAATGAATCGCCGATACATTATTGTATATAAGGGTTGTTATTACATTGTTAGTTGGTTGATACATTATTGTATATTGTACGGGACAAGAAATTCAAAGCAAATTAGACTGCCGACAAGAAAAAAATCAAGCACCCAGAAATCTCTGATGTACCAGGCCGTCCAACTGTATAACAACATCCCGAATGAAATTGAAATTACTGAGATAGAAAATATAAATAAGTTTAAAAAATAATTACAAAAGTATGTCTACCTCAATTATTAATGTCTTTATTTATGTGTAATATTTAAAGAATGTTTATTTAATTATGTTTGCCAACCAATGTAAATGTTTATATCTTTATAAAATATTAGCACACACAAAGATGTGAGCTAACTTAAGATTAATAAATAAATAATCTGTACAAGTATTTATTCCTTTCTTGAAAGAATTGAGTTTGTTTATGGACAAAATTATTTATTTATATTCATATTGTATATGTAAACCATTAATTCCACTTAATATTTTAAAGTATAACTTGCAAAAAATGTTTTTCCTAAAAATAATGAAACTAGCGCCATCTGTTGTGAGAGTAGATTTCGAATTCTTGTTTCATTCACCCTTTGCAAGGGATCATGAATTCATCCATGTTATTGAGTTGTTTGGATTGATATTTTGCAAAATGTGGAAGGCATCATCTACCAGTAGACTCACTTTGAAGAGTTTTTGCATTATTATTTAAATGCAGGTTGGCTCGAGATTTGAGGAACCTGTTTTTTGACATTGCTTAACTTTAACATTGCTTATGTAAGGAATATTCAGGCACTTCTACCAATAGAGATGCACCTGTGCTAGTTTTATAATACCCATCATGATATGAAGGTAAAGAAATTTCTCTATTTCTTCAACTGAGGTGCATACGTTAACGACTCAACTTAGTCTGCTCTACCGTATTGTCAATTATATCATCTTTAAAAAAAATCATTTCAAATATCCAGCAGTAAAATTTTCAGACAGGTCAGAAAAGTTAAAATTGCAGGTTGTGTCTTGAGTATCAATGTAGCGCTGCCTCCAGTGAAGGTCTCGGTTCGTCATTGCTCTTGGCGGATGGATGAGGATGTTCATCAGTGGGGGTCTGCTGGCAACTCTTCGCCCCATACTGGTTCTGTACCAGCTCGTACAATCTGAAATTAAGTGTGGTCCTTGATAAATAACTTGTACACACATTATTCATTACACAGACTTTTGTAGATAATCTTTCAATAACTTGTTTATATTAATGGGACAATACACTTTTATTAGAAAGTTAATAATAATTAAGATAAAGAGCTGTTTAAAATGGGGCCCTCAGCATTGGTAAGCCACACAGTGAGGCCAACATTATTAAATTATAAAAATGTAAAATATTAATGCTTGAAGATACGACTTTGCACGCAGAGGACACTATATTTAAAACACTGGACATTGCATGATTTTATATTTGCTACCCCCTGTGCCAAAAGTAGCATTAACAAACTTCAGGCGGGCGAAAACCAGGAACCCGTTGGTGAAAATAGGAGTTGTTTTAAATCGATGTATCTAATTTTTTTTTCTGTAGTTTGTAACTGTACAAGTTTTGTCCAAAATTATAGCCTAATTCGTAATAGGGATCCAAAAACAGAAGTTTAAGTCAGTGTAGGGACATTTAGTGACCTTTTTGTGTATAAAAAATGTTTGTATTTTATTACTTCACAAAAAAATTGCTTTTCACTTTGGTACAAATTATTACAAAAAAACGAACAATTTGATCTCTAATGCCAAAGTGTAAGTTTCCTTGTGATAAAAATTATTCCACACAAATGACAAGGAGATAAGAAGATTTCCCCGTCTTGTATCACATATACATATATATTATATACATATTTATATGTTTTTACATATACATATAGTTGGAACCCTTACCAAGAAATTGGTGTACAATCTCTACATATAATAAATTAAAGTCCTCCGACTGTCTATCTGTCTGTCCGCGATAAACTCAAAAATGACTTAACGGATTTTCATGCGGTGTTCACCAATAGATAGAGTGATTCATGAGGAAGGTTTAGGTATATAATTTAAGTTTTTGTGTAAATTGGTTGAAATATATAAAGAAGAATGTCTGCTGGCAAGCGGGCGGTGTTGATTTGATTTGTATGCAAATGAACAGATGGCGGTGGTTATAAAGGTTGGGTAACCATCCAGTAGATGGCGTTGTATTTCATTAGCAACAGCAACGCGTGGCCGAGTCAGCTAGTATTCATATAAAAATACTTGACACCATTACCTTTCCAGGTATTCAAGTAGAACCGGCGTAAAAGGTAGAACTATCCTTTCCACCTAAAGTGTTTCAATATAGTAATTATAGTTATATATTATTAAGTATATTCGTATTGTCGTATAAAATAATCATGTTTGCACATAATTTATTACACATTGTAGTTACAATGCTTAAAAAAATCATATATATTATTGCATACATAAATTATATCCAATATTGTAAATTTGAATGTAGTTTCTCTTATAAGTGTACTATGTATTATAAGTTCACACTTCTAAATACATAACTTCATCTATATTGTAAATTATATTGTGATTCCTCCATCTTGTTATTAGGTTTTTATCACTTTTCAATACCACTAACTTACCTACTTATACTTATCTCATACTCTGTAAATCCAAATATATTATATGTTACCAGGTTAATTCGGTAAATCCGAATTCAATATATGCTACCAGGTTACTTTTTCTATGTACATTGTCACAAAAAAAGTATGTATATATATATTTCTTCTTTATACAACTTAGTTTCAGAGAAAATAGATTTTTTTTGTTATGTAATTACATATACATTTCTGAAGGAATAATGTGAACTAAACCTGTCAATTTGTCTGTCCTGGAACGGAAAACTTTCCTAGTTGGACAGGCAAAACTACCTAATATGTATTTTGTACTTTATTTTGTATCTATCAGTAATAAATAAATAAACAAAGTATAGCATAGAAAGTATCTACAGAACAACAATTTATAATTTTGCATACCGTCATTGACAGCAAGTCTTTCTTCAACAAATACGTCCACCCATTCCTCGTCAGCGGTGTCACGGTTTCGCAATTCAGAATTCTTTCTAATGTTCTTCATTTTCGTCTTTCAACTCCTTGGCAGAGATCAGCCGCAGAGTTAATCATAATCCACCTCCACCATGTAGGAGACATTTTCTGCAAACGATAATCAAATAAAATGTATGAATTACAGACAAATGTAAGTCTTCCTTCTCATCAAAACACATAGTAATGGATATATTATATATTATCTGGAGAAATAGTCGAAAAAATATTTTTAATTTTTGAACTGTCAGTTTTGAAATTTTATTTGCTCTAATGACCAGTGTTGTTTCGAAATTACAAAATAATACTCTGGGACAATAAAAACATACGTTATCTTTTCGCTTTAATTATATTTTGCTTGTAAGTATGTACATTTTTCTAACAAAAAAAAGTAATGAAATAAAAATATAAAAACCTCATGACAGTTGACAGCGTTGACAGTTATCCTCGGAGAACTTGGAGGCCAAAGTAATGCAGTGTTGCCAACTCTCAAAAATAGGCACTGGAGCCTTCCTAAACTATTTTTTATTTAAAAAAAATTCAAAATGGATTTGAAATCAATTCCATAGCTTACCTGGATCCGGAGACATTTATGATGAGGGTAAGATCGCCTGTTTCAACCTGTTTAAAAAACGCGCCTCACAGTCTACACTTTAGCTTCCTAGAGCCGATGAGACCGAAGGGGGTGCGAAGCGTAATGAAATAGCGCTCCTGTAAAGGTATTGGCGCGTATTAAACACGGATACCGCCAAAATCGAGTTTTTCGGTCTTCCCCCAATTCCTGATTTACCCCAACTCAATCTATATTAAAAAAAAAATACGATGTGCCGATAAATTGTATAACAGTAGAAAAAAAGGAAACATAAAAAAATAAGGTAATTATAATTATACATACGGTGTGCCAGGTTTGGGCTAGAAGAAAAAAAAAACTGAAAAAGACACAAGTAATTTAAAAGAGACAAAAAAGAGTTAGCTGAAGAAAGGAAGATAAAACAGTATTTTAGATACAATACAATTTAAGCCCATTTTAAAAAATTATTTTGTTAATTTATATTTAATAAAGTTTTTAAACTTACAAAATGACGTTACTAAAAAATTTTCGATGCGGCACAACTTATAGGATTAATGTAACCAAATAAAACCTTAGTCAGCCTTTTGCCGTAAGCGAAAATGTTTACTAAAACACGGAAGGGCTATTGTTTTTTTTTTACATGAGCTCCACACAGGGGGCCTGAGAGAAATAATTTCCCTCAGGGCATATGTCATCTTTGGGGATGCTGTATGGAGGTTTTTTAAGGAAAGGAAGGAGAGGAGAGTTCTGGGAAGGAAAAGGATTTAAGGGGTGGGTAGGAATCTGGGGTTCAGTCTGTGCTGGTCATCCGTCTCCAAGACCTAAACAAACTCACTCCATGAACCCGGGCACCCCTTCTAAATCACCAAACGTAGCGAACCACTTGGGGTGACCTATGGCAGAGGTGTTGGTTATCCAATGAAAGTTCCCGGGGTTTTGACGATACTTTATAATTTTTCTTAGTAAATTAAAACTAAAACATTGGATACGCCCGGGTTCAATGGAGTAATTCGCATTTTATTAAAAAACGTCGGATTTTCCATCATTTACGTCAATTTAAGGTCGGACTTTCGCAAAAAAAAACAATACCTATACAAACTTCAACTTAAATTTTCACAATATACAAACTTCGAGTATACAGATCGACGCAGTTTTTTTTTCGAGTAAAATGGCATCAAAAACTGAAAATCGACCAAATGTTGGTTACGTCAATTAGCCTTTCTTTTACACACTGGAAGAAATAGAAAAAAAATCTCAATGTAAATCCATTTTGTAATACAAAATACCGATGGTAAAGTACGAATGATGTGTACTATAAATGACTAAATATAATATATAGTTTTTCGGGAACAACTTGCTAAGAGAACCATTTACCAATTTTAAAAGAATTGCGCCTTAACTACTCAGAAGATTATAAAAATTACTTACATACGAACTGGGAAATTTTCGATAGTTTACTTGCAATGGTCCATTAAAAATGACTAATACTGTTATGAGAAAATACATATTTATTATTAGAACAATAACATTTCACAGCCACATTGAAATTTCTTGCGACTGGTTGCACTTCCGAATAAAAAATAAAAAATAGTATCTGCATTAATTATACTAATTATTCTCGAAACGTGCAAAGCTATTTTAGAAGTTGATGATTAAACCTAGATGGTATTTTTTGCAAACAAATCCCGGTTTGAAAACATTTTTTTTAAAAGATGGAAAAAAAAATTCCTTCACAAAACTCACTAGCTTGTTATATATAACTAGCAGGGATACCCGGCCTCGCTCAGGGAGTTATGTATAACTAGTTAAGTACCCGGCATCGCTCAGGGAGTTGATATGAGATTGAACTGAATTTCGAACCCACGATATGTCTGGCTTTATATACCCCTACCTATGAGTAGCCCCACGCCCCACCCATCCAAAAAGGCTTTCAATAGTCCACAATGTTCCAGAACATTCGAGAGTGATCTTGAATGATCTGGATGTTCCCGAACGTTTCAGACTATTCCCGAACATTCCACAATATCAGAATGTTCCGGGATGTTCTGGAATGTTGTGGAATACTCTCGAATGTTCTGTAATATTCTAGAAATTTCTAGAGTGCGAAACTTCCAGCCCTTACATCTTCAAAAGCACGTCCTTCAGGTAAAAACGGGAACCTTCTTCGTGAATGGGGGTTAGGGGGCACCACACCGTATTACTCCTTTGATCGTACTGGGACTCGTTTCTGAGTTTTAGCGGCACGTACATTGTACATTATCTTGTATAATATATAGGTACTGATTATATGTATATTTGCCTTTTTTGTTTATTGGTAGGTTTATGTAATGTGACGCCATTTCCCAAAAGTTTAAAAAAAAACATATTTCAGGGATAAGCAAACCACGTTTTACCATGTTTTTGAGGATAAAAAAATATTTTTAGAAAGACTTCATTGAAAATTTAAATAGGAAAATACTTATTAAAAAAACACCATACATATACTATATATGTATGGTGTTTTTTTAATAAGTATTTTCCTATTTAAATTTTCAATGAAGTCTTTCTAAAAATATTTTTTTATCCTCAAAAACATGGTAAAACGTGGTTTGAAAATTTAAATAGGAAAATACTTATTAAAAAAACACCATACATATACTATATATATACATACCAAATATATACATAACTTTTATTTTTTGTTTTATCAAGCTTAATTTACAGAATTCTATTTTCAATTAAATATTAAGATTAAAATATAAATAACAATAATAATGAAAAATTACGGTACCTAGAGTAGGTACCTTATTAAAGTTACTTATATGGTTATATTCAAATCATTTTACTAATTTATTCATATCATTATTAAATAAAAAGACGTTGTGAACCCGTACACCCGTACTAAAGTTCAAGAACTACATTCCTGAATTCGGCATTTCACTCACGCGACCCATGCAAAAAAATCATATCCACTCAAAAGTAGATCATTTGGCGACTGCTAAAAAGACATGCCTTGTTCGATATGGTTTTTTGAGAAAACCGTGGAGGTTTAAACGACCCAAAAAAACCACGCATCTGGTAACAATGAATGGTAGATAAATTAATTCTTGAATAAAATCAGTCGGCATTAGTATATTTATGGTCGGCAAACAGCCATAAACAAACAAAAAAAGTGAAAGACATATCGCGCGACACCCGCTCCAACCCTTACGTGTGTTGGCTCAACCGGGCCAAACGCTGATACGAACTGGCGGGTGACCCGAGCGTTTCGCCTGCGAGTCGGTCGCCTTTACACGCACGTTTCCGCCAACGATTCGGCGCGAACTGTAGTGAGACTCGCAGGCCAAACTCTACGTGTAATGGCCGCTAATAATGTAAATGTCAATTGTCAATCAAACGTAAATAAAGCAGAAAAATGCAACAAAAATAAAAGATTCCTATTGGTTCATTTAGTAGCCAGTGACCATAAACAAATCGAAGTGGACTTGTGAAGTCACCCAAAGATTCTGACCACGTTTTGGCTCGGAGTTAAACCCGCCTGCATAGTAATGAAAAAATTTAGTTCCAAATTAATTAATTTCTACACTTTCTTGCCAAACAATAATACATGTACTTGCAGGCACATCATTTTAAAGAGGGCACTTTTCAATATAGTTGTGCACACCAATAGTACCTAAGTATCCAAAATTTAAAAACAAAATTAGATTAGAAATAATATTCAATGTTTATAAGAAAAACTTTCTTTTTATAAAGTCCCAGTTGCGACCATTGTCTTTTTTCTGTGTCTTGTTCTCTTTCATATTTTCGTTTAGATTATTATTGTTAACTTATTTTAATAGAAATAATAGACACCGGTACCTAATATATAAAAAAATTTTAAACGAAAATTGTTAAATCAAGCTGTTTTCTATGTCCGTTGAAAATTGATCATAATATAATAAATAATCTTTGAAAAGATCTACTTCTCAATGTACCACCAAACTAAAATTGAAATGTCGCAAATTACATCAATAACAATGTGAATAATTATTTCAAATCTCTCCCGAACTGTTCAATACAAAAACAACCTTTGTTTCATGCGAGACATAGGTGCAAAAAGCAAAACCGACCTATGTTTATATCACCATCTCTTTCAACAACACATAAGATTTATAATGCTGTCTCCCTCACGGACATAACCCAAGCATAGTTTTTATGCGGGAGAATATCAACTCCAGGCGAAGAACATAGTGCCATTTCATTTGTTGTATGGCGCGCATAGAGAGAGAAGATACGAACGCTGAGGGCATTGGCAAAATTGACCAGGGAATACTTTATGAATGGGAGCTTCCATTTTATGCAATAGATGTCACTGCTCGTCTACGTCGCCGCTAGCCTTCCGTTATTTCGCGATTCATTTCAAATAAAGAATTCGATGCTTTGAGCAGTTTTATCCGTAAAAATCTATTATTATTATGTCTTATAATTTTGGGGGGTCAAATACCCATTGTCCTAAGGGGAGAGCCGCCACTGTGTAGAATGCACATTCGACACTGTTCGAACCGTAATAAACGCTAATCCAATTTTTGAGATATTTTCAAAACGTTTACAACCAGCTGCGTCACAATCATTGTAAACTTCGTAAAAAAAATCAGCTAAAGTAGATTTATTCTTCCATATTTTATTACTCAATTGGTGCAAAAATATGGAATCACAAAAACCCTAAACATTTAAACCCCTAAAATAATCCCATTCCACTTATTTTCCCCCTAGATTTGGGGGGAAAACCCCTAAGTTGGGAACCCTGTTTGGACTGTTTTGGACATTGTTCAGGCCGCTGCGCAGAAAAGTCTCACAGTGAACTGCGCTGTAAACCGTTATCTTACTTTCGGTCTTTACTTTTCTGCGCGGCAGCCTGAAGTGGCGCGGGGCACGTCCCACTCCGAACTCTACGTGCATATCTACGTGTAAAGGGTACTATTGACGCCACTTGTATTGCAGTTACGAGTATGTTCAGAAAGTAAGAGTACTGATTTTTTTTTAAAGTGTATTTGAAAAAAAAATACAAGATATTGTTGATACACTTGTTGATTATTTTTCCAAATAATTTCAAATAACCGCCATCCCATTCAATGGGTGTGGTGAGACTGGTGAGCATCTGGTGAGCCAAGGCACAAGTTTCTTTATGCCCTCCTAGAAGAATTCTCCCGCCCCAGCTCCTTCCCCCACTTCAGAACCACTTTCTGAATATGCTCGTCGGTTGAAAATTTAATTTCATCCATATATGCCTTAAGGGAGGTGAAAAGATGAAAATCTGAAGGCGCCAAGTTAGGGGAATGCGGGGGGTGGTTCAAATCATCCCAACCGAACGATTCCAAGAGCGCTTTTATGGCGAAGGCTGTGTGAGGACGGGCGTTTATGTGCAACAAGTACACTCCTCTCATCAGCATTCTCCTCCTTTTGTTTTGAATGGCCCTTTTGAGTTTTTTTAGGGTATCACAATATCGTTGTGCATTAATGGTCTCCCACTGAGGCACAAATTTGATCAAAATGATACCTTTTCGGTCCCAAATCACTGAGGCCATTATGTTTGGTCGAAATTGTGGTTTTGAATTTTTTGGCAGATGGGAAATTGGTGTGATGCCACTTTGACGACTTTTTTTTCCCAGGCGTGTAATGAGTCATCCACTATCATCTCCAGTCACAAAATAGCCCAGAAATCCTTACCTTTTTTTCTTGTAGGTCTTACTCTGAACTGGCACACTACTGACTACTAAACTACTAACTGCTAACTAACTGGCAGAACCGGGTAGAACAGCATTGAGTTGACCGACTGAGTACTGGCACAATGCGATAGACATTATAGAGTACATCTTCTTTTTTTTTTTTTACATGAATACCGCACAAGAGTCCCAACTGCTCCCGTCTGGAGCCAGTGAGACTATGGCATCACCAATTGGGGTATGTTGTGAGGTTTAAGGTAGTGGGGAGGGGGAGAG
This sequence comes from Limnephilus lunatus, assembly GCA_917563855.2. Lineage (NCBI taxonomy): Eukaryota > Metazoa > Arthropoda > Insecta > Trichoptera > Limnephilidae > Limnephilus > Limnephilus lunatus. The sequence goes on along the minus strand of OU830597.1, from coordinate 60,625,209 downwards.
ATAGGGAAGAGGAAGGTGGGGAAGTGCCTGGCTATTCAGATCTGGTCACCAAACACGGCTAAAGCCATTTCAACCAACGTTTCAATTCTGAATGGTGGTCTTACACCAGGGCGATACTGAGAGTTTCTTCCACTCTGTGGATCTCATCTATGGTCACAAGGTGAGTAGATGGTGAGTGGTTTGATTTATTTATATAATTATGGTCACAACGCATATGCCGCGTTCTTAAATACGGCATACATGTAAAGCAATGATGTTATATAAAATTGTGTATAAGTATATAATATATGTAATAATTATTGTTAATTCGTTAAATATTTATTTATTAATTTTCAACGCCCTGATGTGCTATTACGTGATAGTGTATGATACAGAGACACATTTTTTAAAAATAAATGATTAAAATATAAATTTAAGCGAAAATAATTCAAATATAAATTTAAGTGAAAATAATGTATTACAAGGAAAAGAGAAAGCTTTTAAATTACAGATGGCATAGAAATAATAATATAGTGTGGGTTAATTTATAGGTGACTGACTGTGATGAATAATACGTAACAAAGTTCATAATACAGAAAAAGAAAAGAGGAACAACTTTTTACATTGTAGATATCTATCTAGAAGGAATACAAAAATATAAGCAATAGCTCCTATGCGATGCTTCCTATTACTTCCACGTTCTTCGACGTTCGTCACAATAACGAATATTTAGATTTCGGAGGTGGACGACCGTTAATTCTATCACTATCATCCAACTTCGAACTCGGCTCGGTTTGTGTAGTGCAGTGATCCCAAACCTTTTTGTCGCCACGGACCGGTAAAAGATTGATAATTTTACCGCGGCCCACTGGGGGGGGGACACATTGAATGTAATTTTTTTTTTAATAACAAAATATTTGTACAATATATAATACTTACATAATATATAATAATTACAATTGTGGTACATAAGTTGTAGTGACAAATAATAGTAGAGAAAACACAAGGTTTGTGGGAAAATGAAGAAAAAATATATTAAAACAATGAATAATTATTCCAGAAGTTTCAGATAATTTTTCAATTATCTTTTGGATTCATAGGTATTTTCCATAGACATACAAATAGATAGACCAGAACATACAGATGAGGGGTAAAAACTAACTATGGCGGGGCGAAGAGAGGGACGATGACTGTGATTCGCCAATAAATCAATCTAACAGCATATTGGCATCTCGCATTATAATATGACTATTTAGTTCTTAAAAGTAAAATCTGCTTTTGAATGAATCGACCTTTTTACATGATATGAACAAATATCTGAAGTCCAAATTTGGCAAAGTAAAGTTTCACTTACTTTTGAAGTGAAATATATTTAGTTAAGACACTTTTACAAATGCTTCATAATTTACTTACCTCAGTAAACAGCGGCTTTATGTTTCGCGTCGCCATGTATCTTGACGAAACAGCGGCTTTGTGTTTCGCGTCGCCATGTATCTTGATGTGTTATCATATTATATGATCTGAATAAGCCTAAAATAATGCTTACCTATGGAATGTAATACAAAAATTGGCTTTATTATCTTATTCACTTCTATTTTTACATGTTTTAATAACACAAGTCACCATTTTTATGTATTTTGATTTAATAATTTTAATTGAATTGTGTTTAAACATGCCTTCAAAATAAAATACAGTTTATTATTATTAATCAAGATAATGACAATATATACAAAATACATAAAAAAAGGTATATACCACCTCACTAGTCTGAGCCTGTTCCGAAGTGGCAGGTCAGTTATCCCTTAAAAATAAATATAAACAGATTTAATATTTTAACTTAATGCTAAAATTGCTAAATCAATGAGAACCCTGAGCTTGCTTCATTGAAACGAGATAGTTCCATCGGGGGATAATGCTAAAATTGCTAAATCAATGAGAACCCTGAGCTTGCTTCATTGAAACGAGATAGTTCCATCGGGGGATAATGCTATGAGAACCCTGAGCTTGCTTCATTGAAACGAGATAGTTCCATCGGGGGATAATGCTATGAGAACCCTGAGCTTGCTTCATTGAAACGAGATAGTTCCATCGGGGGATAATGCTATGAGAACCCTGAGCTTGCTTCATTGAAACGAGATGGTTCCATCGGGGGGTAATAGGATACACTGACACCCGAAGTGTCTTGCTTATGTCCAGTTTATTTCTTCGTTTTATTTTGGTTGCTGTCACTGCAGAAAACCCTGCTTCACACAGATATGATATTGGAAATGGCAATAGGGATTTTAGTGCTGTGGTGGCGGCTATTCCGCCATGACTCAATCCAGAACACCTTCAGAGTTGTTGTCTCGAACATAGTTTTAAGGCTGCCGTCATATGCAAGATCCAGCATTTGATAGCAGTTCTTCTTTCGCAGGCATGCTAGATTCGCGTGGTTTATTGACAAATGGGTCCCGGAACCATTCCTTGCCAGTTCGTGGGTCTTTTGTGGTTAGGAAGTAGCGCTCAAACTCTTTTAAAGGTAAAAATAGGTGATCTTGAACCAACTGGGAGAATGAATGCTCTGGCTCAGTTTCGCCTAAAATCCCCGCCAATGTCTGAAACATGTCCAAAATACCTGTGTTCATGCGCCGTTCCCACAACTCATTTTCGACTGTAAACTTTCCTTATTATCTAATGTTTTTGTTTGGATTAGATAGTTGAAAATATCTTCATTATTTGGTCAGGTAGCAACGGACAATTAAAAAAATTTCTTACATTCATTAACAACCTTCTGAATCTGAATTTTAAATTTACATAAGAACAAAGATAATAACAGCTTAAACTTTTTTTTCAAAAGTATTTTGATTTTAAAGCAAGCCCTTGTGCGGCCCAGTACCATTTGGTCCACGGCCTATAGGTTGGGGACCACTGATGTAGTGCATAAATATACCAAACCACCCACGTGTAGTGCCAGCTTGGAACTTGAAGGCTTCGGACTCTATAGTACCTCCCACACGCACACTTCAGAGCGACTGAGTTCCGCGCCACTTCAGGCCGCCGCGCAGAAAAGTAAAGACCGAAAGGTTTACAGCGCAGTTCACTGTGAGACTTTTCTGCGTGGCGGCCTGAAGTGACGCGTGACTCGGTCGCTCCGAAGTGTGCATGTGGGAGGTGCTTATCAAGCGGCTTGTCACAAGCACGTAGTTTTCTGTTGGTTGACCGTCTCCAATCAGTGTTGCCAACTTGACGGATTTCCAGTCATATCTGACGGTGGGTGGTTTGGTATATTTATGATCCGACGCGATCTGACGGACTGGAGTGTTCCGAAACGGGAGAATTTTATGTCTAACGGAATTTACAAGATGACGGAATCGAATAATATAAGAATGTTCATAATTTTATAGGCGAAAATAGCCTATAATTATGGATAGGGCAATTTTTGGCGAAAATTTTATCCCTAAAATTCTCTAACGATGAATGATCTCATAGTTTCATAAAGATGTGCTGGAATTCTCCTGGTGCCAAAGAGATTGTAAGGCGGCTTGTCATTTGCCTCCAGCTCGTCGAAATGATATTCAGATGTTGTGTTACGTCATGTCTACTATTTCTTAGTTTGTAGAAGGTTCTTCTTTAGAGGACTTATTTTGTCCTCTTTTTCGTGCCCCAAACCACGAGAATGTCCTCATTCCTCATTATAGAAACATGGTCGCCTCAGGTAGGATAATGCATTTTATTTTGCAGTACCTACCGGCAATATAGTTGTAAGGTGCAAATGAAAGCATTGGTGAGTTTGATTTATTTTCTGTATTTAATTAAATGTGCATATAATGAGATTTAAAAATATAATGTAGATATAATTCAATACTTTAATCTGGTGTTTTCACACTACTAGAAATACTAAATATGATTTAACATTAATTTTATGTATAATATGTAGAACTACAAGAATATAATATTATTATAAACCACCCTACTTGGCCTTCAACTCATTATGGCAGATTAACTAATAAAGATTATGCATAAATACAATCAAACATAAAATTAAGTATAAATATTCGAGTTCTGAAATATAAATAACCTATAAAATTTTAACTGTCCCATACAATTAATAATAATAAAGTGAAACCCACATATAACAACATAACATAATAAGTTTCATTTTAAAGAAGTTTTGTGTTTTCGGTCCATTGAAGGATGAGAAATTTAAAGACCTACGACTAATTTATCCTGCATACTATGTATAAGGCTGAATTTGAAAAATGGTCCAATATATACTTATTTATAAGAAGTTTTTTTAATCGGTTCGTTGGGAAACCTATAAGAGAGTTTCACTGTATATGCAATTATAAATTAAACTCTTATGCAGCTTATCTCGGATAAATACAATCAGGTTACGTTGATTGAAAACAATGTCAAAAAGCTATATTTCTGGGTTGGAGGTCGGCGGTCAATGAAAAGAGGAAATTAAACCGAAAGGATTGATTAATAAAGATGACAATGAAGCTGCCTGCACAAAAAAATTATGTCAATAACAAACCGGGCTGCCTTTGAGTGACAATATCTTTTCATTTCATTATGTATAATGATCTACCAATCATTGATCTCTTAGTGATATGTTTAAAATTTGTTCTATTTTTATATTTAATTTGTTACACTATATCCTTATTATTATTATTATGTTAATTTTGTTGTTTTGGACTCAAGACACTTTGGAAAAAATAATTGTCAAATTAATTATGGACTCGGTTCTATTCCGATGATTGGAGAGTGACTATAAAGGGATCACTAAATACTAGGGCAACTATAGCTGCCTCTGGTGACAATGATTACCGCTGAATTAATAGGAATGTTTAATTTGGTGTTCTCTCGTGCCTAATGCACCGCATCAATGTCTCTCTGTGCGCGGGATATCTTCACTTTGTCCTTGGGCGTGTTGCTCTCCCCGGACTCCAGAGCAAACATCTTCATCTTCTCCTTGAAGGAGAGCTTCTCGGGGATGGGGCTGCTGCCCGCTTGTTGGGCCTTCTGCTGCTCTGCTAATCTCTTGGTCCTGGGGTCCCTGAATAACATACATACATATAAATACATCATTGATTCACACTCAAACTCTGTTTTGCAAGTATGAGACCTTCCCGGGAAATATGAATTACCTATAGAACTCCTGTGCTCCTATCACACCGGGAGTGTGGGTCACTGTTCCTGTGGGTGAAGTGGGACTTTGGAGCATATTCTCAGCTTCCGTTATAAATTTCTGAAATAATACAAATGTGTTAAAAAAACATGCAATTTAAAAAATGCAATATTTTTAATTGATCGCACATAGATGTTAACTTAAAAAATAACTACGTATGTATAATATAGTTACATCTGGATCCTCTCTTCCGTGGGAATCTCCCGGAGAGAACATGTTGGTGGATGATTGCTCCAAGGACTGGGGGCGATGGAAGCTGACCCTCTTGTCCTTGGTGGCCACCAGCTGCGCCGCGCCTCCGGCCGCTAATGTCTCCGTTAGCTGGCTGGTCACCGACACGCTGGAGCGCAGAGCTTGCTGGTGGGACATCACGGCGAAGGAGGACCCCCTCTCAGGGGGAGGAGGGGCACTGTAACCCATCATCTCTTCCTCGTGTGACTGTATGTCATACCTCTGGATGGGTTCCATTTCTCTGTTGTAAACATCGCTGGCGCTCATATTCATATTGGACATATTCTGGGCCAGATGATTGATTGGCGCTACATTGTTGTTCCCAGTGTTGGGCTCGAACTTGGGTACATTTTGCGAATTCAAATTGTTGTGAGAGAAATCTTGTTCGTATTTCCCCATCATTTTGTGCATTTGTTCGGGATATTTAATATTATTTGCATCGTATTTTAACAATTTAGGGTCGTATTTACTATTGACATTATGATCGTATTTACTGTTGTCAGGTTTTTGTGCACTCTGGTCGTATTTAGCAGTGTTGTCAAATTTCAAACTTTGAGGGGTGGGTTTGGTTACGAAACTGGTGTTTTTTTGTGTTTTGTTGGGGGATTGGGGTGAGTTGGAATTGAGGTTATCGAGTCTCAGATTAGATTTGAGAATTGACTTGGGTTGGACGGGAGGAGAGAGGGGCATGTGAGGGGAGGAAAATTTGTTGTCTTGCGCGGGGTTGGGGACATTTTCTTGCTTTTGATGGGGCAAATTGTCTTGTGAATCATCGAAGCCATCTTGGCTCAACTGTTCTTGCATCTGAAATATAACAAATAAATAATTATAAATTTTTTTTAAAGAAACCAATCAAAAAAATATGTTTAACTCGTAAGACCATTCATGCCCATGCATTAGGATTAATTGGTTAATGATATACCTTATCATCTTCCTCGGTCTGTGCCTCCTGTGCCCGCCTCTGGAAGTCCCTCTCTAGCGTGAGGGCACGCAGTTGCTGCTCCTGCTGCGGGCTGCGCTGCTCCAGGGACTGCAGGGCGCCGATCTGCTTGTCACGCCACACGCGAGCCGCAAGCCTGCGCGCCTCCAACTCCTAAAAACAAACATCCATCATTATAAACAAGTTTCACTTAAAAACAAAAATGAAGGATGTGATTACTCATACCTATATAATTCATAAACACTTTCAGGTTTTGATACATGATAGTGTTTATAAGTTTAAAAATAAAATGATGTATTCTGCATAATATGACTATAAATGTATTATCAATTAACCCTTGTAAGTTTACTTGTTCGGTTTTCAGAACAAGTCATACAGGTCTCATAGAAATTGTTGTGACTCCCCTTACTATCATGGTTAGAAATATTATTTATTATACAATCTAAAAGTTAACCTCAAAATAATTAAAATGTACACCTTTATGAAACCAGAGTTTCCAACGGCAATTTAAAAAAATTATGAAACTTTTTTTTACATAATTGTTTTTGTATGAATCGACAAAAAAGAGAGTTGATGATAATGTTTATAATACATTTGCCTAATAAATCATGTATGTTTTTCTTCTTTTTTTTGTAATTTTAGTTAGAAAAAACGTAAGGTAAGCCATTATTAAAACTTTTTTATGTTGCAAAATTTTTACATTTCAAATATTATATGTTTATTTCTAATTATTATTAAATTTGAAAGCTTATTTCATCACCTTTCCAAAACAGTTTTAGGATATATTCAGAAATACTTTTATTGCAAAAAGAAAATATTTTGACCCTCTGACATAATACGGTCGAGGCCTGAGGGGTTAAGAGTGTACAACCAGAGAAACCAGAAATATGTCATTTTTAAATCAGTGGTTAGACGTATTGACTCTTTTCCACAAAAAACTATAAATGGATTTCAAAAGATTGTTCTTTTATCTAGTAAACTTATGTTTTAGATTTTGAGGAAAAAAAAATATTTTTAGAATAATAAGGTTATACCATAGGTCGTTCGCAGATTTGTTCAATTTTCAAAAAAGTACATTTCTTATACAACACCCATTTCAAATCATATAATCATGCAGTAAAATAAATCAATACATTATCTGGTAAACGTATATTTCAGAATTTTAATTTTAGTTTAAATAAAATTATTAAAAAATATATACGGACATGTGTTTCTTGACGAAAATTGGTCGGTTTGTGCATTTATTTGTGCACTTACAAACAAATATATTTCGGATTTTTTTACATACTTATTTTGCTAAGACGTTATTGACAAATCATAAATAATTTGATCGTAAAATAATTTCAGGAAGTATTTAATTTTAAATAATTTTGAACATCGCATTTTACCATTTTTATCGCAGCCCGTAAACACAAATTTCAGATTTCATTACGGGCCCAAACGCGGCCAGGAGAGCACGTCTTCGCGACGCTTTGAATAATAATATTTGGAAATGAAATTTGAAAACGAAATTTGAAAACGAAATTTGAAATAAACACGAATTCCTTGATTCATGTTTGTTAAATCTATAGGGTTGCCCGAATGCAATTTTTCATGTTCATTGAATATTTTTTTGCAAAAATTTTTATAATTTCGAATATTTTTTTTATTTTAAATTTTTCTTGTGTGAATACCGCACAAGAGTCCCAACTGCTCCAAAATATTTTTTTGGGGTAAATCTTTTTTACGCACGCTCGACACTTGGGGGTAAACTGGTGAATGGGTTACGAAAAGTGGTGATAGTTACGAAAAATGACATGCGAACGGTAATCAATGCGAACGGTGATCGATTGCTCGGCGGGTCGGGCCTTTACGCACGCTTGTTTTTCGTGTTATTGTTATATTGTTAATGGACTATTTGTCCGTAAATAAATAAATAAATTATATACAGCGGGTACCCGGCATGCGTTTCATGGGCACTGTAACCTCGCGGTCAACTAAACTGTTATGGTTCCATCACAAGTCCCGGGAATTATAATGCAAGCGCCTGCACTATATAACATTATATACAGCGGGTACCCGGCATGCGTTGCAAGGCCACTCAAAGAAAGAAAGGGTTTGTGCGCTTTAATTCTGTTTGTTGAAGTGCTTATTATTAATTATGCTCACGAATAAATATTTCAAAATGCGACATTTTTTACAATCCAACTGAATATTACTCGTTTTTTTTCATGAATACCGCACAAGTCTGGAGCCAGTGGGACTATTGCATCCCCAATTTGGAGTATGTTGTAAGACTGAAGGTAGTGGGGAGGGGAAGGATATAGGGAAGAGGAAGGTGGGGAAGTACCTGGCTATTCAGATCTGACCACTAAACACGGCTAAAGCCATTTCAAGCAACGTTTCAATTCTTAATGGTGGTCTTACACCAGGGCGATACTGAGAGTATCTTCCACTCTAATGGCCGTAAAATACAATTGAAAAACAAAAAACCAAAATATTAAAAAGAATATAACAAATTGTTTATTCATGTAGCTATCTACTTAATACCTACTGTGTTTACGCATTTCACTTGTATCTATTTATGTTTATGCACTTCAATATACAAATTACAAATAACTACTACTAATTAAAATTCTGGAAGCGAGAATAGTAATATAAAGTAGTAATAGTAGCGGGTAGCCCTAGCTCGAGTGAACAAAACCCTCAAAACTCGGATTGCCGCGGAACGAAATTTAGTTCTGAAAACGCCCGCTCGCGAGCCCTGATGTGTTAGCGCTAGTGTCGGAATCGAAGTTGTCATGTGCTGGTTATTCACTCTTAATATAGCGGCGTTTTTAATTCTGTTTTGAGAGCAAGCAAAATCCTATCTTCTCCAAGCTTAAGGCTCCGTTACCGGCCCCAAATAGAAGAAGATGGAGAGATACGAAATTACGAATGCTAGAGGAGAGCGCTAACATTTACAGCGCCAAAATCGATGCAAAAACTGCGAAAATCTTTAATAAAACACGACTCGTTTAAAATAGAACAAAATCTCTTGGGGGCTGTCTAAAACAGTATTTAATGAAACACTGTGAATTTTTTCATACATATAACTTGTAAAATAACGGAAACAGACTTGAAAATAAAAAAATTTGGAGCATACTTTGCGATTTTTTTCTATCGAGTGAATTTCATATAATTTGCGTTTCGGCGTGGGGAATGTATAGATATTATCTTCAAAAATAACATTTTTTTTTAAGACCTTAAAAGCTTCAAATATTTAAGGGAGGTTTGCAAGAAATCGGTAGAAATTCGGAGAGCGGCCTCTTAAACTTTCTAATTAAACTGTGCTTTTTTTTTAATATGAATACCGCACAAGAGTCCCAACAGCTCCCGTCTGAAGCCAGTGAGACTATGACATCCCCTATATTGGGGTATGTTGTGAGGCTGAGGGTAGTGGGGAGGGGAAGGAGATAGGGAAGAGGAAGGTGGGGAAGTACCTGGCTATTCAGATCTGGTCACCAAACACGGCTAATGCCATTTCAAGCAACGTTTCAATTCTGAATGGTGGTCTTACACCAGGGTGATACAGGGAGTATCTTCCACTCTGGAACGTGCCGCAAATATACTATGCATTATTTTTTAAATGAATAAATTGTGAAATAACACAAATTAATCAAATAAAATTTATTTGCCACGCCGGGATTCCATCCCGCGACCTTCGGTGTGCGAGTCAAGCGTCTTACTGCTGCGCTACGCCGGCCGTGCTTATCTGAATTGACCTGTCAGGTATATATGTTTTTAGTATCTGTTATTTGTTCATCAAGTATGTAGTATATTATTATTTTTACCTTTTCTCTTTCCTCACGATGCCAGGGGTTAGACTGGGCAGTGGGAGGTGGGGCTACTCCCTGATGGGGGTAAAGACTTACGGACGGGGGCTCGTTGGAACTGGCCTGGTAGCTACCAACTGCAATACAAAAACATTTGTTAGTAGCCATATTGTTTATAATTTTTTAAGACAAATACCACATCTTTAGTCTAAAAATATACCTTCATCACTCTGGTAGAGCGGGTGGGTAGCAGTCGGGGGTAGGGGAGGTCCATCGATCAGGACGTTATCAGTTATCATTTCTCCGGAGACACCTCGCTTCGTACCCTGGGAAGGAAATGAATTTGTAGTACATATCAATAACAATAAAGTAGTGTTTGTAGGGGAACATAATAAATTATACTTGAGTAGGTACTGCAGCAGAAGGGCATCTCTTACCTGAGGTTTGGGAGCTACTGGGGGCTGTTGTTTCATGGGTGACATTGGATGGTTGAGGGGCGCTGACATGTTTTGATCCTCTCCATATTGTGGTCTGAAAAAGCGTCAATATATTGTTGTATTAAAAATATACAATTTTTTTGTGGGTTACGCAGTAATAATGCTTTTTATGGGCAAAAAACATTTCTTAGACCTGCTAACTATCTTATGGCGATTTATGATTTATACGATGGTATCATTTCTTTATTATGGCCCTTTACCATTGCCATTACATAGATAAAGAAATGATACCATCGTATAAATTGTAAATCGCCATAATCTAGTCTGTCATTCTTGGTATCATTTAAAGCTGGGTCGATCATGGCAAAGTGAATTGAGTCGAGAGTTCCTGCTCTTTGATCGAGTACTTTTACACATGGAAATACGTCACAGAGAAGGGAGATCAATATGCCATCCCTCGGAGGCCGCCATAAGTCGAAAGTACCCATCAGAGACCGTCACCCTATCTTTGATTGGGAACTTTTGATTTGGCAAAGATAAGTAGTAAGTACTGTAGTAGGTAGATGATGAAACAGATGTGTAAATTGAGTAGACCGGACTTCTCGAGTCTCATTCTCACGACACAGAAATAGAGAAGGTTAATCTAAAACTGAAATGGATTGTTACTGCGGTTTCAGTTACCAGAGACTGATAGAATATCTACCATATCTATTTGTCTATGATGAGAATGACGTACACGATGCCCAATCTACAAAATTTATAAACCTATGATTATTAAATTGTTAAGTAACTCAATCGATCATTGGTAGTTCGCGATCAGGTTAAAATGATGGTGTAGTTTACCCAGGAGTTAGTTTTATTAAGTTTAATTGAAATTAGGTGAAGAGGAGAGCAGTGAGACCGATACATAATTAGGGACCTACATTCATAATGAGATTTGTGGTTTATTCAGTTTTTAAAGAATGTTTTATGCAGACCTGCCCATCTGTCCCTGTCCGGGCTGGTTCATGTTGTGGTGGGGAATGTGTTGTGTGCGGGGGCTAGCAGGCTGTCCCCCCTTCCAGGACTTATTGCTCATGTCTCCGCTCATGGTGCTCATGTTGGGGTTGTAACTCTCATTCACGTTGGGCATGCTCGGGTAGCCACCGTGCAACTAAAAACATACCCAGAATTTAATTCAGAAGACAAAAAAAAATCTAAAATTCACTGTAAATTACCAACTTCTAAGATTTTGAGGGATAAACAGATATTCGTTACTGTTGTCAAAATGTAATTAGCCTTTGGAAATAACAATTATATGCTGTCAACGCTCAAAGCTATTGAAGAAAATTAGCATTAATAGTTGAATTACATTAACCTACATGCGTTTATTCCGCAAGTCAACTGTACCTGTTATTTTTAGCAGTATTGAAGCCATATATATAAAAAGTTACAACAGTTTATACTCGGCAAATGATATTTTGGTTATGTGCCTTCATACTCTAGAGGTCTTGTCTCGACTGTTGGTTTTCTGATACAGCCGATACGTAAGTGTAGGCTCCAAATTTTGCCAAAGAAAAGTAATCGATACCTGCGTTGTGCTGAGAGGTCCGGGGGAGGTAAGGTAAGCTGACTGTGGCCTCAGTGTGCCCTTCATCTGCGGAGGGCCCTGGAAGTCCCCTGCACTCGAACCCTTCACCAGCGTCAGTGCTCTAAAATTTAAAAAACACATTAATAATGTACATCTGAGTTAACCACTCTAAACATGCCATTGTGCAAGTTTTTTGTCTTAAACGAACTGTCAGATTATAAAAACTTTGTGTTATTTCCGCTTCACAATTAAAGCTCTATAAATGAAACATTTCTGAACGTAGCCGAATACTAAAAACTGTTTTTGAAAGGTTATGAAATAAACTTTCAAATTTTATTATTACAAATAAATAATAACATTTGTAAATATTAAAATTTAGAATGCAAACATAAAAAAATTGTAAAAATGACCCACGTGATGTTTTATGTGAAAACGGTACTAAAATCACAGATTATGTAAAAAAAAAAAAAAAAAAAACACTTATTCTATCGTATAAATGTATAATAAACAATTTCTTCACCTCACTTTTTTACCATTTCATACAAAAATATTTTAATAAAAAACTAACAATGTCTTAAACAAATGACAATCAAACAAGATGGAGGTTCCATTCGGCTCCGATAATTAATCTCTACGTTCCATAGATATTTTTGAATACAGACGCATAGCGTTGTTCATTATCGATATTCCGTTTTTTATTTCATGGTAATCCGTATACCAGTGATGGAAATAAATCAATTTTTGTAAAATTTTGCGCGTTTACGTCAAAAGACGCTCTAATGTCTTAACCGCTATTATTATATTCGCGTCTTTTGACGCTCTAATGTTCCGAGTGGTTAATTAAATAAAATTAAATGACAGTGTCTCACTGGCAGTGATGTGTAGTTACAACATGTATTTCGAAATAATCATTGAGATTTTGTGAGTATTGTTGTAATTTACTGTCAAAGCATTAAATATATGGAAGTGAAAATAGCTCTTGTATAATTATGAAGTGGTTTGACCGCCTTCTGGGTGCTGGGTGGGTATCATCAAACCTAAGGATGGGTTGTTTAAATTTTTTTTAACAATTCTTTTTGAAGTTAATTTCTACATTCTGTGAAAGTTTTATTCAAGATAAACTGGCCTATAATGACATAATAATAGATCTTGAATAGAACTTACACAAAACGTGAAAAATTTGATAAATTGTTCCAATTTTTTTAAACAATCCGTCCTAAATCTATCTATATAAAGAAGAATAATTGTAGAAGGCGGCGTGGATTTCATTTTTATACAAACCTATACTTTTATTCCGAAATTGATGAAATTTTGCGTACTTGAACCATTGACTTGCAAAACCCGCTCCGGGATTTTTCAAAAATCTGCAGACGTCAGGAAAAACTAAACACTTTGAATAAAAAGAATCTTTTATGCTATGGATCAACATAATTTTACACTATTCTTTAGATATTTAGTGAAAAATATTAATTATTTATTTATTTTCAATTTACTTCAAGAACTTTTTGTGAATGCATCAGAAGCGGCAGAAATTTTCAGAGCGGGTTCTGCAAGACTACGACTCAATTAAGCCTCAAAACAGGAGGAAGGTCATTTATCTGATTTCGAAAAACTGTGTAAAGCCCAGATAATGGCAGGGAATTTAGCTAGCATAATATGAAGAAGAGTATCTGTGGCGGGTAGCGTGGTTTTGTTTTTTATAAAAATCTACAGTTTTATTCCGAGATTGATTAAATTTCCCAACTTGACATTCAAAACTAGAGACAGTCACTGTGCATTTTGAAAAATGACCCCACACCCTTTTCCCACTCCTTAAAGCATAATAAAACCTTAGCAATTAGGATGCTTCAGCTAGTTTTACATACATATTTTCCTACACACTGACACGTAGGTGCGCCTTTTTTAAATTTATACATCTGGATTTCATTGTGTATTTTTTACCAATGTAATTCTTCAAATTCATCCATCTAGATTTCATCATGTATTTTTGACCAATGTAATTCTTCAAATTCATCCATCTAGATTTCATCATGTATTTTTGACCAATGTAATTCTTCAAATTCATCTATCTAGATTTCATCATATATTTTTGACCAATGTAATTCTTCAAATTCATCCATCTAGATTTCATCATGTATTTTTAACCAATGTAATTCTTCAAATTCATTCATCTAGATTTCATCATGTATTTTTAACCAATGTAATTCTTGAAATTCATCCATCTAGATTTCATCATGTATTTTTGACCAATGTAATTTTTCAAATTCATACATCTGGATTTCATTATGTATTTTTTACCAATGTGAATGTTTTTGTATTCGGCTGCTATGTTATTAGGGAAAAGATCTTGAAATGAATCAAAATATTAAAGCTTTTTTCACCTTTGTTAGTACAGAGGATTGGGTGCATAAGCAAGAGATTTTTTTAAAATGAACAAATACCTGTCTTGGGGTGCAGTGTGCTTATAGGTGCTGAGGTTTTGGTAGAAGTTATTGGGGTCAGAGTGCTGGTGGGGGGGCTGATTGATGCGCCCCCTCAGACCGGCCAAAGCGGGGATGCTATTGCTCGATGACGTCCTGGACACAACATTCATTTACATACTTATTACAAATATTTTCGTTTACAATGGAAGAATCATCAAAATTACATCATGTGGAATATTTTCTAATAAATTAAAATAAGCACCAGCTAAAAATTTAAAAACAGGAATATGTATAGGTAAATAAATTTTAATCTTCGACATACAATCGACAACTCTCGAAAATGATAGACACAGAAAATACAAACAGTTGCAACTGGAACTCGAACCTAGGTCCTCTAGTCTTACCGGGACTGGCACTCTACCAACTGAGTTATTGCCACCTAATCACATTCCATCATTCTTATCAATTTTATACTTCATTTTAGTTTTGAATTACACGCTAACATTAACTTCAATTACATATTTCCCATATTCTTTGGATGCAATCTTTTTTGGTGTGATTGCAAATATTTTTATATATTTTTTAATCTAGATGGTGTCTTGGATATAACTGTCTGATTTTTTGATAGTCTAGAATGAATATTCAATATTATTAGGGACTACTTATTGAAGCTTATAAACCTCATGTAAATTTGCAAACCTTGAAAAATATTTTTCAAATGCTAAATGTTGTTTCATAGAATTATTTCAAATTTTTCGGGAGAGTTTATGTTAAACTTTTAAATGCAAATATAAAGCATAATGTTCTCTCATTCTGATAATGTTTAAATCATATTGTGCATATCTCCCAAAAAGAATCTATGGGTATTTGATGTTTGGGAGAAATATCTCCCAAATTGCTCTAGGGGTCGAACTGGAAACACCTCACGAATATGCAGGTTTTGCATGAATATGAACATACCTGGAGTATCCAGGATTGAAGACCTCATGCAGCGCGGGAACACTCTTGGAAGACTTGACGGTGTTGTGCTGACCACTCTGCTCCGCTTCCAGGGTGGACGGAAGGTCTCTCTCCGACATCCGACGTGGGCCCGCTGCAAATCAAACAAAATCCATTAGTTCTAAACTCCAAACTGGAATACTGCTAATACACTTAAGCACTGTCTATAACACAATTTTTTTTATGTATTAAGATCGAGTTGTTTAAAACTCTCACCACATTAGAAGAAATCTGTTTTTTGATACTGACAACATGAATTGCCAATAGAAGGCTTACTGTTAAATGCTTCCAAAATGGTGCTGATTGACGGTTTAATGTTTATCAAATGTAATGAGGGTTTGGAACACCCGAACCTTAATAAAGTTATAAGTGATTTTTCATTAATAAATATGTAACATATTGCTAAATCGTTGATAGCGGAGAGCTGACTGCGGAAAAACCAGGAACTACAGTTAATTTTATAATAAATAAATTGAAAAATGCATTAACTTCCATAGTTCCTGATTCAACCGTGGCCAATTTCTCAATGGTGTCATATAGCCATAAATTAAAATTTCCTAGACAATTATTAGAATGGTCAACAAGGTTTTACAAGCGTGAGTACGTAAAAAATAGTTATTAGACAATTTTGCGGACATCATTTGAGTAAAAACTTATAAAGTAAGTGTACCACCCCAGTTACAACATAAATTTGCTAAAAAGACAACTTAAAACATAACAGTGCGATAAATCTGGAAAAAATAATAAATGTAATTATAAAAAGTAAAATAACAAAAATTATTGCTGAAATAAAAAAAAATTATAACGAGTGGATGAACAAAAATTGGCATTCCATACAGCTAAGTTGCTAGAAACATGAAGACATCAGGTAAGTTGGCTTACTGATATGTTGAGCGCGTCTCTTGCGAGCGGCGTGCTGAGTCTCGGTACACAGCGGGTGGGAATGTATGGGGGTGGGAGGGCGGTCCCGCACATTCTTACGCAGGCTCAACGCCACCCACGGAATCTCATCCCCCATCAAATTGGGACAACTGCGATGCATTCCCAAAGGATTGTCTTTGGCAATATGATAAATATTCAGTTTACTTTTTGCTGTGCGCTTTTCTACGTCACTTTCATTGTTCAATTTTTTAGTATTGGTCTTTTTCCTTATTATATACGAATCGGGAAACTTCTTTACTACCATAACGTCTTCATTAGGAATTATCTTAGAAATATTTGGCGTTGATAAGGTTTTGCATGACTTCTTCTTCATCAGTCTAGGCTCAGATAGACCGATTAATTTTTCTAGTTTGAGAAATTTCTTACTTAATGGTGATCCTTTGGTTATATACAATTTTTGGTCATTATTATCAAGTTTGGTGAGAATATTCTTATTATCTAATAATTGGTGTTCTTTCCTATAGTCGTCCTTATATAAAATGGCAGGTTTGGGTTGGTCCTCTGGGGCTGTTGGGCTTATTGCGCTATGTGGTTCTTCGGTCGGGGGAAGATCTATCTGCTTAGTCCCGTACGTAGACCAATCTTCTAATTGTTTCAGATGCCTTCTATGTTCATCTTGCGATAAAGTATTCTTAGGTTCTAAACTAAAGTAATGGTCGTTATTCCCATCAGGAACATTGGTTAAGCTCTGGCTCAGGAGGGCGGCGGTTCGAGTATTATCACTTTTCTCAGAGAGAACATCTTGGAATAAATTGGGGCTGGATTGAGATTGTCTTTTCAAGCTGGTTTGGTATGTAAGACATATTTTGTCAAAGTGTCCGACGAGGGCTCTCACTTTACCGAAGCCAAGTTTTAAATCATCGGGCTTGTGCAAATCTTCATCTATTGGCTTGGTCGGTGGTTCATGGAGGAACACTTCCTCGCTGGATTTGTGCGCGGCCGCTATCTGGTCCGTGGACAATTCTGTTTTTATATCTTTATTTATACTGCCCACGACTTTGGGACACTTAGTTTGAAGAGATGAAAGGTGAGAATCATTATTCGTTGCCTCGGAAATAATAATTTTGGTGCATGTCCTTATGGATGCCCCTGGATTTGTGTTATAATTATTATTTTTAATATTACATTTATTTTTAATGTCATCTAAATTTAATTGTAATCTATTACATTGATTTATCTTATATTCATTGTGCGAATCCCTTTGGGAAAAATATTTTTCCCCACAACCTGTGTTAGGAGGAACATTTATATTTATATTATTTTGTCGATCGTGGAGGTTGTACAAAAAATTTGTTCCACATCCTTCAACTGTTGTAGCATTTTCGACATTGCAATAATTATTTCTACCGATGGGTCTGTGTACGGAAGTTATAGAATCTGAAAATAACAACCTGACACTCGGCGCACAATCTGTTTGGCAGCCATTGTCTCTTTGACATGTTTTATGTTCAAATATTAAAGGTTCCGAATCCGTTTCATCGATGAAAGGAATTTCTTCAGTGTCGTCTGCACATAGTTTTCTGTAGCCGTGAGTAGGATTGTTTTCTTCCGTAACATAATGAGATCCCGCCTCTAGTGTTTCGGAAGTGCTCTCCGTGCATTCGGTGCAGTCAGAGCTATAGGCGTGGGTCGCACAGTCCACACATTGTTCTCTGTGGCAGACGTTTTCTGTGGAACCATCCAGACGAAGATGGTTTTCTTCTGATCTGGACCTCATCCCCGAAGCGTACAGCTTGGCGATGTTTGGATATCTCAGATTTGGAGGGATCATTAATCGCATGGGCTCGTCCACCATGCTGTGTAAGCTCAAGACACTATCATCTGAATCTACGGAATGCCTCAAAGGACCGCTAAAAGGAATATGGTTCAGACTATCGTCCGAGTTTGACGAATACAATTTCTTATCCAACATGGGATTCCTGGATAAATAGCCTGTTAAAAATCACACAAGTTAGTTAGTGGTTAGTTGATTTAAAAAAAAAAGTACAAAGAATAATTGAGAGACTCAGCATCTCTGTTAGACTATAAAATCCTAAATTATAAAAGTTATCACATCACCAAAAGTAAACAATTTGTTCTTCATTATTTTAAGATTCAGAATGGATGATTATCTAAAGTAGCTTTTGAGTTAGTATGTAATTGGGTTCTTAGTATATTGCAGGAATTTAAATAATAATAATCTATTGGATACCTCTATTGGGGCTAGGCTGCCTGAGCAATGTGGCAAGTCCATGCAGCACGGCCCCTTGCTTGGCCACCTCCAGCGTGACTACGGGCCCGGTGCGCACCAGGTACTCCGCGGCCCGCTCCTGGCTGATGCCCACCAGCGAGTGTCCGTCCACCGACAGCAGCTGGTCTCCGGCCTGCAGCCTCTGGTCTGCGGCAGCCGCTCCACCGGGTACCACGGATTTGATGTAGATGCCGAGTTTGCTTTGACCAGCTCCCTGAAAGCATTCAATTAGATGTTTATCATTTTCCACAAACAATTTAAAGTGTCTAACATTCTAAACAAAGCCAAATTAATAATAAAAATGAGTGGATTCACGCAACAAAATGAACTATTTTAAAAATGATCGATTGAATAAAATACTTAGGACGGGTTGTTTCAAAAAATTTGACAGATTCATCAAATATCTGAAGTTAATTTTCACATTCTGTGTAAGTTCTATTCAAGGTAAGTGATTATTTCAGTTTTATGAAGTAACTGGCCTACAATAATGTAATAACAGAACTTAAATAGAACTTACATAGAATGTGAAAATTAACTTAAAAAATTTGATGGATTTTTAAAAATTTTTTAAACAACCCATCCTTATAAAAAACTGAGTGACTTCAACAATAAATGTGGTAAAACGATGCATAGAGGAACAACCGATGCAATCTACTTTTACGAGTTTTGTATGACATTAATTCGGAACTGGAAGAAATAAACGAGAAATGCGGGAAAATTATCATTCGAGGTACGATTGATGGAGATTTCACTGAATATATATATATATATATATATTTTATTATAAGGTATTGTTATTGTACCTTTGCAGCGACAATGCTGAGGCCCATCCCGTTGGAGTTTTTGTGCAACTTGATGACCTGGACCAGCGGCTGTTGGGGTGGACTGGCCACCATTCCACCTCCTTGGTATCCTGGAAACATGCAACACTCAATCCTTAAGTATTACAAACAGCGGGAAGGGGAATGCAAACTAGGTTGATTCTTATCAAATTAAATTAATATAATACTTAATTTATGGTACATATTAATCTTCTTATAAAGGGTGTTAAGGGACAAACTTGACATACTTTAACCAGTGATTCCTAACATTATTTGGAGTAAAAATTAAAATTTTGGGCTCCGGTGACATTCTTGATGTTTTTTTTTCTTTCTACAAAAACATTAAAAAAATAAAAGGTGTTGGACAGTTGGGGGCGGGATGAGGGGTTGGTCAGTCACTCGGCTAGGTGACCAGTGATGACATGTGGAAGAATTTTTTTTTGTTTGATTTTGAAGAAAAAAATTTTGAGTAAAAAAAAAACTATGTCAAAAATTCACCAGAGACCAAAATTACATTAAGAGTATGTTATAGGGGCAGAATTGTAATTTGCTGAAAAACGGCTCTCTAAAACGACTTAATACTACCTTTCGTGTGTCATTCTCAGACTTGATATTTTTTGTTACCAAGTAATGGACTTTTATTTTTCAATCTGCTTATTTTTTTTTGTAATTGATGTAGGCATTCGACCATGAAAAATAAAAACATTGATACACCATACAACCCACTTTTAAAACTTCGGTCTATGATTATCGCACTAATTATGATTTTACACAATATTTTAAATTAAAAATATATACATAATACATACATCTGTAGAAGTACGGCCTCTTATTATCGTTATGATATCTGTGGATATTGATAATTAAATAAATACTTCATTTTTTCACCAAATTTGAACACATTTCTTAGCTTCTACTCATTCCGGGCTGGAATCTCCCGTTGGCAGGTAGCGAAACTGTACGCTCCTCGTTTGACAGCGTATATATTTTGAAAATACCATCGAAGTGTTTCATTAATAGCTCTAAACATAGAATACCGACTCACTTAAAGCACTTCAATAATCTCAGGAAGCTACAAAAACAGAAAGTACTCGAAAATTCTCTTTTTTGGTGTAAGTTTGTCGAACTTTTCAACAGCCATATTGTATAAATCGTTGAAAATATAACATTACATGTGCGTTCTTGGTTCTCGTTCCGAAACGGCGTTAGAGCGATGTTCACATGTGTGTGAGAATTCATTGTGCTGCGTACACACACAGCTATAATATATGTAGCGTGGCTTATTTCGGAATGTCAGTATTATTCAGTATTAGTTAATTTGTGCGCATTTGCTCGCCGTAGGTAAATTATGTACGCTGTGTTTGGTAATGGATACAAAAATTACCTTATATTATTAGTATTAGTATCAAGTATAATTGACTAGGAGACGAGATAGGTAAACCATACGTCATCAAGTACATGGATGAAACTACTTTGTAGTGATAATGGATAATGGGTAAAGCCCACTAAACAGATTGAATGGTTTTAGTGCTTCCGGGTCTGTGGAGCATGGTAAGCCAGGGTTGCCGATTCGTGGGGAATAGAGAAGGGAAATAGTGAGCGATTTTTTTCGAAAAAATTACGACATCGAGTACGCGAACGGAAATGGTTTCATATGATAAAGGGGGATTAGAAAATGAGAAAAAAGCAGGTCTGCCAACCGGCAGCCTAGCACGTTCCCAGGCAGCCGGCGTCAAAGTGGGGTAAAAAATAGTAAATTTTACGTCATCGAGTACACGAATGAAACCAATGAATAACATAGTCCATTACGAAACCTGCCGCGGTGCCCCTCACCGCTGTAGCGTGTCCATATTATTGTACAAATTTATAATAATAATAGTCATTTTAAGATTGGCAAATAGTCCATAGTAGTTGGAAATTCGAACAACCAACGCATCGTCGCCGTAAGAGCTGCGTTCGTCCGTAAAACGAAGGAAATTTCCGAACCTCGTCCGTTTCATATCGGTTTTGCTTCCCCTGCTGCATCGATTACATCGAATACAAGATCGAAACTAACGAAAAACTGTAATATAGATCATCCCATTAATGACTTCCTTGGTCTGCCGACCAGCAGCCTGGCAGTTTTTTGTGTACGATTTGTTTTAATTTTAAAAAAAAATCAATATCTTTATTATTATTTTTATTTCAATATGGTTTTAAAAACTTAGAATGCCAGATATTAAATTAAATAAGTGGTAATGGCAGGCGCTTGCATTATAATGTAGTTTCCCTGTTATATTCTGTTTTTATCATTGACGTATGATATCTAGACGCGCCCTGTGAAATGAAAAAATGGCCCCGGAAGCCAGCAAAAGCAGGCTCACGGCCCATTTATGAAAAAGTGCCTGCATTGTTTTGCACCGTTTAGATCGCATAGTGCTTTGTGTTGTACCTTTTATCGGTCTACAAGGTCTACACCGAAACTAATTTGTGTTCCAGCCGTCCGCACCGGAGTTAATTTTTTCAAACACAAAAATATCTAACTTCCGAATGTTGTACAAAGTACACACCGCGGACTTTATTTTTGAAAATGTAGTCAGCTATCTGACTACAACAAAAAAATAGACCTTACATATGTCTTTTAGACAGCGTTTTCATAAACGTAATAATGTTACAGAATTACTTTTGTTGCCATCAAAGTTTCCTACGTCATCAAATCACCGCACTGCCTGTGTTCGACTACTAATACAAACAAGGAGGGCTAGTATCACAATTTGGAAGAGTTTTCAAACTTTTTTAAAGCGCGGCCCGCTTTTAGTAATAAAATAAATTATATTATTTCCATAAATTATAATTATAATTACATAAATTCACCACCAGCTGTTTTTTAGGAATGATTATTATTATGTACTTATGCGGACCTTGGTGGGAGGGTATGTACAACATAACCTTGTAAAATTTTTGTCGGTGGAGTCGCAAACCTGCTTTACATATTATAAAACAATATTTGTTTAATTAAACTATCAAAGAGGGTAAAAAAGCCGCAGCTGAAAATTTTATATCCGCAATGCCAAAACAATGAATGATATCGATTTTTTTCATTTGGAAATGTTAAATTTTGGCGGTTGATTCAAAAAGGGCAAAAATTGCCAGACAAAATTTTTACTACGTTCAAGGTCAAACCAGTAAATGGTGTTGGTTTATTTTTGTTTGAAATTACAATATTTATAAGTACAATATTTCGTCAAGATAATTTTTGTTATTTTGTAAAACGGAAACCTTTAAAATACATAAAACACAGATTTTAACAAAAAATCGTTGCAAAATTCTTTAATTAAGGTCTCAAGTTAAACAATTAACAATTACAATTAACACTTATAATTTAATTGTATGAAATTTCCCCCGATAGATAAAATTCGAAGATATACTTCAAAAAATATTATTAACACTATATTTATGATATTTTACAAGATATATAGGTATACGAAAAATTTCGTAATTCATTGTTTTTTTTTCAATCCTTTTTGAGACATTTTCCGTGAGATTTTAGTCCTATTTCAAACGAGTCATGTATTTAAGAATAGCGCGCTCCCTCTAACACTCGTATTTAAGTATCTCCCCTTACTCTTCTTTTTGAGCGCTTACTACTGGGCTTTAAGTATCCACTAATTTCAGTATTTTTTTTTTATTTATTGTAATGTTTTGAGTAGCTGATTCAAAACTTTAAAAATAAATTATAGTTTTTGGCTAATACCTTTTGCAAAACGGAACAGAAGCCTTTGAATATTTTTAGGGCAATTTTTTTATATTTTTTTGTAGTCAGTCCGAAAAGCAGTAAATGGGCTTGCGGACCACTGGTTGCTCATCACTGTGTTAATGATGAGCAACCAACTTGGGTAGCCCACGGTGCATGGGCGGTAAAAAGATGATTTTTTCGTAAATGTTTTCAAGCAAATGATGATTGGTTTTTTTAATAAACTCATTAAGCTTACGAACCAACAGAAAAAAAAATGCAGACGCATCTGCCGCCAAGACCTGGACAAACATCACT
Source organism: Limnephilus lunatus (assembly GCA_917563855.2). Classification (NCBI taxonomy): domain Eukaryota; kingdom Metazoa; phylum Arthropoda; class Insecta; order Trichoptera; family Limnephilidae; genus Limnephilus; species Limnephilus lunatus. The sequence continues at coordinate 60,601,643 of OU830597.1, read as the reverse complement.
CCATTAACCCGGGCACCCCTGCTTAGTCACCAAACGTAGCGAATCACTTGGGGTGACCTATGGCAGAGGCGTTGGTTATCCAATAAATGGTTCCCGAGGCGGCGGTACCCATACTGGCCTCCGAAATTAAATCGCTTGTCAAAATAATGTAAAAAAATATTTTTTTCCAATTAAATTTATGAATGTCTCGTGACCCCCTCTTTGAAAACCACTGTATACAGCACGGCTTGTGGATATTGTTCATGCGGCCAATCCGTGAACAACTATTGATGTATTAGTTTGACAGAATTACACAATAGGATAACTTGGCGGTCAGTTGTTTATTGCCGGGAACTATGTATGCAAGACGGCGGAATTGGAAGGAGAGTTTTGTTGCGAAATTACTGTTACTGGCGTTATTTAATTCTGATTGTTACTATGAGAGGGCTTGTCTAGGGTATACTTGGTCGAAGGTTTTTATACAATACATAACTACGAAATACATAATTATGAAGCAGAACTTGTTTATAATTAACTGTTTTTATACATTAAATAATAATATTATTGAACATATAAAATAAATAAAAAATCGAGTGTGCAAGACCACACGACTGAAGCAAAATTTCACTAACTTATAAAAGAACACATGATATTGGGGTGACATTGACATTGACATTCCAGACAATATTGTTTGTTGCATTTCACACAGTAGTACACACTCATGCGTCTTTTTTTCGCTGGGCAAAAGTTGCTCCGTTTTCTTTTGCATGCTCCGTTTCCTTTTTTAATGACATTGATCACCGTTCGCATCGATGATCACCGTTCGCATCAATGATCACCGTTCGCATCGATCACCGTTCACATCACACTTTTAGTAACAATCACACCTTTCGTAACGCATTCACCAGTTTACCCCCAAGTGTCGATCGTGCGTAAAGAAGTTTTACTTTAAAAAAACGAGTGTGCTTTAGACCACACGACTGAAGTAAAACTTCACTAACTTATGAAACACATTAAAAAAGGAAACGAAGCATGTTCAAAAGTTGCACATGCTCCGTTTCCTTTTTTAATTTTTCGTAACAATCACACTTTTCGTAACGCATTCACCAGTTTACCCCCAAGTGTCAAGCGTGTGTAAAGAAGTTTTACTTAAAAAAAAAAATATTTATATAATACATAAATACGAAATACATAATTACGAAGCAGAACTTGTTTATAATAAACTGTTTTTGGCTTGTTTATAATAAACTGTTTGTTTGTATAATAACTTGTTTATAATAAACTGGGCATGTAGAGCGAATGAACGAAGAAAGTAGTGTAAGAAGAATATACAACGCAAATGTGAATGGTAGAAGAAGTCGGGGACGTCCGAGGAAGACATGGCACGATCAAGTAAATCAGATACTTGAGTCGGGCCATGTCAAAAGTCAGAATAATAGAAGAGAATGTATGAGACGATGTATGAATGTGAGTGAGGCAAAGAGTGTGTGCCAAGACCGAGTTGTTTGGCGGTCCGTCCTCTCTGCCTACCCCTGCGGGGAAACGTCGTGATGGTTAGTTAGTTAGTTAGTTAGTTAGTTTTTATAGATAAAATAATAATATTATTGAACATATAAAATAAATAAAAAATTAAAATGGAGTTCTACAAAATAAACTTAATAACAATAAATGAACCACGAGATTCCAAACGTTGTTTATAATGGAAGTCCTGCGAGTATGAACGACCATGAACTATGGGAAAAAACCATCAACAAGCAAAAAATGAAACATTTGTAAAAAGGATCATACTAAATATTCTACCAAAATAATAAGTTCCATAAGTTGAACACACTTTGTTATTGGTTTGGTTTTTACTTCGATATTTAAAAATATTGTGCTCGTCATAACATACACAAGTTGAATGTTGAAGTTTTAAAATTCGCGAAGGCATCACTACCGCCACCTAGCGATGTAATAATAAATACAGTTTTAGAATTCGGCCGTGGCTATTACATCCCTTTAACATTTTTTTACTCCAAATAATGTCAGGAATCACTGGTTAAAGTAAGTCAAGTGCGTCCCTAAAACCCTTTATAGAGGACATCTCCTTATGTTTCATAACAATCTGAAGTGCCTGTAGTCGACCCTAATTACTTTCCTCACCACTGTAATTTATGGCACATATTATTAGTCTTCTTATATCGAGGCCATGTATGTACTTATATTTCATAGCAGTCTACAGTACCTATAGTCGACCTTAATTACTTTCCTCACGTCTCTCAAAAAAGCTAAAATTTTACTAAATGTAACATTAAAAACAGTCAACTAACATAATTATAAAAGATTAAGTAAATATTCCAATAAAATTTCAAAATTTTTCATACTTAACCATTTACACTTTTTCGACTTTGAAAGCAAACTATTGTTGTTCACCATGATAATTTTAAAGCAGAAAATTTAATTACAAATTTTAAAATTGGTAATTCTCAAGTGATTGCTTGTTAAAAATCAGTTTTAAATGTACTTATAATATGTAAGCCTTTAAAAAGTTTTCTCACTTTTGCTGAATATTAGGTTTTTGGCATTAGGAACATTTTGATTTTCAGGTACTAATTTACAATATGTTTTCTCTAAAATGGACATGGTAACGACCCACTTACCGTTCATGTAGACGGTCCAGTGCCCCTGTGAGTGGGGCTGTGGAGCCAGGCGACAGAGCCCTGCACGCTGCAGCGGAGATAGGAAGTCTGCCAGGCCTCCGGGCAGCCCCCGGACCACCTCCGCACTGAACCCATCCTCAGGGATCAGCAGGGACAGAGGCAGGGTGCTACTCTCTTCCAGGGTTATCTGGAATTGAGATTGTTTGATCACAGATACAATAAAGTGAAGGGTTTCCCAAAGGATCGAAAAAATTAATTAAACTACACTGTATTTTGTAGATCTAAATCGAATGTTCAAAATGAAAATTAACTTTCTTTTTTAAATGTGAACAAAGAACATGGTGAATTTAGACTCAAGAGTTAAGTTTATGGTAATAACAATTCTAAGCAAATATTTGTAAAATATCCCATAAGGGGCGCTTTACAAAGCTAGAAAATAACTTAAATCTGTAGATACATGACTTAGACAAACAAAAAATATTAGATAAAATAGAAAAAATTATTAAATAAACATAAATTTGTATGTACATAAACATATTTGAAAGTATATCATTGAAGAAGAAGATAATACGTACTAATAAATCTAAACGAAACATGAAACAAAACAAGATACAGAAAAATAAAAATGTAAATAACAGTCGCTGGGAAAACTTTCCAACTTTCAACTTTCCCAGTTGCAACCGTTTCTTCTTCATCTTCAATGATATATTACATTGTTGGGTATAACCTTCAAAAGTTATTCCAATAAAATTAAAATACTAAAAATTTATTAAATAATTACTATTTACAAGTTTTTTAAATTTAAAAATGGTCACCTCTCTTCCATCAGCCCTGTGCAGTTCATCGGCCAGACCCTGAGCATGCTGCACGGCGGCCTGCACAAGCTCCGGTTGGAGTCGCACCCCTCGGTCATCAGTGAACCCGCCCAGCAGACAGCTCAGCTGCACCGAGTTCAGTTTGAAGCAAGCCGAGCTCAGGCTGACCATGTCGTCCACGCTGTTCTTTGGGGCCTGGGATAAGAGTGTAAGAGAATTAATATAAATCATCATTCTGAATCCATGTTAGTTAATAGATTCGAAATGGCCTGATTTAGTCACAAACAGTAAAAATTACGTAGGTATTTGTTGTGTATTACCTGTAGCAGATGTGCACACTGGTGAATGGTAGCAAGGTGACAGTCAGCTGCAAGCTCCAGCCCCTGGCGCTCCGCCCAGTGGGACAGGGGAGCCAGGCGCTCCCTCAGAAGGGCTCCCCAGCCTGCACGCCACATTTGGGGGGTGCGAACCACCTAGGAACAATAAAAAAAAAATACAATTTTGAAAAAGTTTCAAGTAAGTCTGACGTCCCACTGGCTTGGTAAAGAGTAAGGAAGCGACAAACATCGAAGACCCTGTGCACACAAGTAAAGTTACGTACGCAGTTAAATTAAAGTTACGTAAAATACGGTATGCAGCGAAGCCATTGTGGGACTTTTATGGTATTTGTAGTATTTTCAGAAAGAGCAACGGAGGAGACTATAATATCATGTGGCTGAGTTGACATCATGTTTGGGTCCCACCCAGGTGTCGTGAGTTCAATTCCTCGGCTAGCTAAGTCCTCCATCACAACACAAGCAATATTTTCGACTTGCTGTGATGGGAGTAGGAGATTTTCAAATATTGTCAGGTTATTCGTAATACAGAAAAGTTTGTCTTTCTCTTAAAAAAAATTAAAATCCTTAACAATTCTTAACCATATTATGGCAAATTTGCAAAACGTCTTAGACTACCAGGTACTACCTTGAGTATAAAATTAACGGTGAAATCTAGGTGGATTCATTTTTTTTTTTTTACATGAACTCCACACAGGAGAAAATGATCTCCCTCAGGGCCTATGTCATCTTTAGGGATGCTGTGTGGAGGGTCTCTTTAAGGAGAGGAAGGAGAGGAGAGTTCTGGGAAGGAAAGGGGTTTAAGGAGTGGGTAGGAATCTGGGGTTCAGTTTGTCTTGGTCATTCACCTCCAAGACCTGGACAAACCTCACCCCATGAACCCGGGCATCCCTGCTAAATCACCAAACGTAGCGAACCACTTGGGGTGACCTATGGCAGAGGTGTTGGTTATCCAATAAAGGTTCCCGGGGCGGCGCTACCCATTCCCGCCTCCCAAATTCATTGTCTGTAAGCCGCAATAAGCAGTTAATATGGTTCCATATTAATATTTTGAGGAATGATATTAACTAGAGATGCCACGAATATTCGGCTACTATTCGGTAATCGGCCTATTCAGCCACTTTTTTTACTATTCGGTATTCGGCCGAATATTGCGAACCATTCGGCCGAATACCGAATACCAAATGATGAAAAAAATGCATATAAATTTAATATTTTACATTTATTGTCCTCACTACAAAATTCATAATATTCCCAAATAGGTGATTTTTTTATAAAATGGTGCCATTTTGTAAAGCTTTTCGCGAACAAGCAGACGTGATACACACTATAAGTAACACAATTTGATGTAACAATCAACAAATAATGCGCGTTGTGACACTACCTACTCGCAAATGAAACAAATACGTAGTTACCACACGCACTTCAATGATGCCGGTCGGAAGTGTCGCCGAATATTCGGTATTCGGTATTCGGCAAAATCACTACTCGTGGCATCTCTAATATTAACGTTGCAGGAGACGCTTAAATGCGTCTTTTACATACTGTTGGTAGAAAGCAGGAGATGCCTAAAAGCGTTTTTTGTATTTACGTACTATTGATAGAGGTGAAAACTCCAAAATGTGTTATTATTCTGTGAAGTAAAAAAATTAGGCGCCAGCTCTCTTGAGAAGTGTACTAGGTACACGACAATTCCTACAATGATTGCCGGTGGCAGACAAAAAACACGCACTAGAAATACAATAACACAGCGGTCACATTTCATTTTTATCTTGCTTTAGTGTTGTAGCGATATTTGATCTGCGTATAAACTGCTCAGGTGTGACTCATCAGATGGGATTGTATGGAGAGCGTTATTGGGCGCAAGATGATCTTTTATATTTTATAGCTGTGTGTGGCACCCGTCTTATTTAAAATGAAAAATCTTTCAAAATTCCTTAAAATATGAATTTTGTAATATTTTTAAAAGGAATTGAACTGTATTGAATTGAAGTTAAAAAATCTAAATGTTGCTGATTTTCGATTTGATGATCATCAAATGTGATGGAGTTTGAAAGACCTCAACGTAAGCGTTTTGAAGCTTAGTTTAAATAGATTCATAAAACTTATTGAAAAACCAAACAATAGTAAATTGGAACAGCCAGTTTAAAAGAAATCCACAAACCTTATTGAAGCACCACACGTTTATAAAGTGGAACAGCTGCGAGAAGAGCTGTATGGTGAGTGCGGCGTTGACTCGGCAGCGCCTCAGGAGGGCCATGGCGGCCCCCAAAGCCCCGAGGAGCAGGGCCCCCGCAGCCTCACTGGCCGGCTCCTCCAGCCACTGGGCTAGCACGCTCGATAGCTCGACGTGGAAACAGCGCACTAGGTTACTGAAAGGATGATTTGTGAATAACAATGGATGCACTGAAATATTGGACACACAATTCTACAAATTTTCTATTCAGTACTTTGAGTTCATATATTATGGGGACAGAATTGTAGTTTTTAATTCATTTGGAATTCAAAGCTGTAATCATTCTTGTTTTGATTGAATGAACCATTTATTGCATAGTCGACACCTCTGCCATAGGTCACCCCAAGTGGTTCGCCACGTTTGGTGACTTAGCAGGAGTGCCGTGGTTCAAGGGTTGAGGTTTGTCTAGTTCTTGGCTGCGGATATGTCTGTCCACCTACTGCAGGCGGGCTGGATCGGGAGAGATTGGTTGAAGGAAACCTATTGGCCTCTTCAGCCCTTTTCAAAATACCTTGTTTGGTTTTGAAATGATCATATGCATAGTTCCTACTGGGATGTCATTTATTCAGTTCTTACCCTCCCTAACAATACCACCTTGCTGAAGAAAGCATTTGAAAATAGAACATTACAAGACTGATCTGAAGTGCATTTCATTTGGTTTGTGAAAAAAAATAGAAGATTTGGAATATTTGAAGCAATTGGTTGGTGTCATTCGTTTTATGTTATATTTTTTGTGACCTAAAAGAAGGTTTTTTTACCTTAATACCTCGAGGTACTGCGGTGGACTAATATAACGTACATTTGTGAATATGTTGTTGTGCGGCTTCTCATAGGTAAGTGATTGGTTATCCCTAACTCCTTGTACTCCATTATCTTCCCATACGCATATAATCACCCAATTCCAGCAAACACCTTGTCGTTTTTGTTTTGTGTAATTTACAGTCCATTTTCCTTACACCGCAGTGACACACTGACTCTCAGATTCCTATCCATCCCTCATACCTTTTTCTTCCTTCCCTTAAAAAAAAACACCACACAGCAACCCCAAAGATAACATAGACCCTGAGGGAAATTATTTTCCTCAAGGTCGGAGCTGATGTAAAAAAAATTTTAATAGGTTTAATAAAAAAAACAAAATAAATATAACAGTTTTTTTTGTAAGACAACATAAACACATAATAATGGAAGAGAAGTTCGGTAGACTAAATCAAATAGACGTACCTAAAAGCAGTTTGTACAGTATGCGCCAGGATATTCTGTGCTTGCGTGGAGAAGGCCGAGATGTGGCGGTCGCTCTTGAGGAAGTGCAGCAACTCGGAACCGTTGGCCATCCAGAATGCCTCGGCACCGGCGTCGCTGTTTCGCTCCTGAAAACATTACACATTTCCATACAAATTCAAAGCCACAAGAGGAATATCAAGGCGGACCAACACTTTTTTCCCATAAATATTAATTATATTATTTTTCATAACATTTGACTACACTCTTTTAATTTCATCTTTCCGTAAATTAATACCGTTGTTGAAATACCTAGTTCTTCTATCTTACTAATATTATAAACGCGAAAGTTTGTACGCATGTATGTGTGTTTGTTACTCTCTCACGCAAAAACTTCTGAATGGATTTTAATGAAACTTTATAATAATTTCGCTCAGACATCAGAATAACACATGGGCTATAATTTATAAAGCTACCTAGAAAGGGGACGCAGGAGGGAAAGGGAGACGCACGGGAAAGGTGATTCAGGGAGAAACAATGTATTTCTTTGAATATGGCATTGCAACGCATGCCGGGAACCAGCTAATAATAATTCTTTAAATAATAATTGTTTTAGAAAAATGTGAAAAGTCAGAAATGTAGGCTACAACAGGACACAAGAAAACCATGATTTCAGCTAAGGGCTTATGAATAAATGAAAAAGTGTAGCGTACAGGAACGCCTAGCATCGAAACATCACGTGCTTACAAATTAAGCAAGTAAATTTAGTATAACATAGAAAAGAGCGGAGTGACACTGTGAAAGTTAAATCAAAATAATACCTACTGATGGCTCGCAACCACAGATAATAGATAAAGAAACATTGATTCAAGGATTTGGAAGCAAAACACAGCACAATATCCCAAAAATCAATCACAATAAAGATAGTTCTTCACGTAAAACAGTAGTGTCCCCATAAAAATGGTTGGGTTTTGACATACCTGTACAGTGTTCTGTATCAATGTAGCCACATGCTGAAGCAAGGCTGTCAGCTTGTGTGCTCGCTCTGTCGGAGTCAGCTCCGGCCGGTAATGTGTAGAAGCTCGATATCTGAAAACATAACATAAAGTTACAAAACAATCACAATGAGGTTTTGGCTTTCAAATAATTTCGAGAGACAGTAAATAAATATGTAGTTAATGAATGTATGTATATATTTACCTTGCACAAAGATACAGGGTGTAAACAGGAGCCAGTTTGAAGGCAGGAGCTTCAACGTCAAGTTCTGTGATAACACTGTGAAGGAACAGCTGTTGCGTGTGCTCCGGGAACTCCAGGACTGCCGGAAGTATGGCCTCCTGTCCCCGAGGTATTCTGCAAATCCACCGTGTCATTTCAAATTAGAATTTGTTCTATTTAGTCAACAGAAAATACTTATGATACAAACCACCTCCTATAAGACTCGGCATTTGACTGCGTTGAATTGCAAACACACTGTTGAAACACTTATGATAAATGATGGGTCTGTGATTATGCGGAACAGTCCACAGCTCAAAATCATAAACTTGGTACCAAATCAGGAACTACAGATGACGTCAATGTGCAGTACTAAAATTTTAATCTAAATTTTAATTTTTTTAGTACTAAATAAACCATTGGCAATAGTGTATATTGTTACCCATTCAAGATTTCAAGCAGTAAACCGGTTCGGTTCGTCTAAATTGTTTTGTACATAGTTTTATATTACTTAAAACCAGAGATTGGAGGACGGTATTATCTATTTTTAAATTTTAATGGAAATATTAATTCTTTAACAAAGTTAATTTGTACTAGGAGAAAAGGTCAATCTAATTTTCATTCATTAAAGTGGACACACTCTAGTGTCATGCTCTAATTGAATTTGTTGCACCTACGGGTACGGGCAATGTATAGGTTCCTACACACAGAGAGTTAAAAGGAAGATTAGCAGCGACGTGGGGACGGTATAGATTAGGGTTACCTGTTTTCGTTTCCCGAACCGCCGCTCTTGATGCTGCAGACGCTCTTTGTCTCCACGTTCCCGTCCAGGTCAAATGTCGTCTCGTAGTTGTCTTTGTATTCTGCGCTGTAATTTTTACTGGCGGAGCTCTGGTCGTCTTTGTTGCTCCCACTGTTCTGAGGGTTTCCCATGTCATTAAAATGCGACGCAAAGTAATTATCGGGCAAAAAGTCTCCTTTGGAATTGGCATTGGATAGAATGAGCGATTCATTGTCTATTTTCATAGTGTTATTGTTGTTATTGTTAAAGCCGGACATGGAGTCGGTGGAATGTCTCTGGTTCTTCCCATTGTAGATGGAAAGGGGGAAGTTCTCCTGCGAGCCCATGGTGTTGCCCATGGTGTTGGTGGACATGGGGCTCATGGCCCGCTGTAGCTCACTGACCCCCGTGTTGTTCATGCCGCTCGTCTCCACCGAGCTTTGCAAACCGTCCAACTGACTGTGGATGGACTGGGACATCATTCCGCTCATGTTATCGGGCAAGGGAGATGTCGGTGATCTACTCGCTCCACGGTTGTGTTGTTATGTTCCATGTGTGGTAAGAGTGAGTGGTTTACAGGGTAAATGATGCAGAGTAAATCGATGATGGGTGGAGTGATTGTTGAGGGAGTTGCCATTAATTATGTGCAGCGGGGAGATGATGTGGCACAAACATGCAATCAAATAAACACAAGCAATAAGCATACATTGTGGAAATGCCTAGTCTTTTATATGATCTAAAGTGGTCAAATTAATAGGAATGGTCATTTATGAAGGCAACGCACCTAATAAGACATTTTCAATCCATGAGCGATTCATCATGATGAACTTTATAATGTGATATTTGAAGAATCTCACAAACAATAATGCATCCTAAAGATTCCAGGTAAAAATACGATACAACAAATTGCCAATCATTGCTGACCATTTTGGAAATAAAATTAAATTCTAGTAATTTGAAAAAACAATTATTTACAGCGGTGTAGAAAAAAATCTCTATGGAGTGAATAAGTTTCTATCCGAAGAGTCACCACTCTGTGATCGATACAATAGTAAAAATATCTAGACTACCAAAGTGTTCATTTAGTTCTTTATAGAAGTAAAAGTTTACATAAAGAAAAGAACGGACCTGTCGTAAACTGAACCAGACCCGAAATTGTGTGACTGGGAGAGGTTTCTGTTGAGAGAACTGTCCTGGACTGGATCCATAAAGCGAAATGTGGACGTCCTCCCAAACTTCACCAGGCAGCCATGCTGGAAATTACAAAGTAAAAAAATCAACAATCGCTTCTCACAATACCAACGGCTCAGAGAGCTTTAAAGAAAAGAATGGACGGTTTCCTCTTGGCGTAAGAATAACTTCGCAGATTTTAATTTTCAAAACCCATGTCTCATTACGTCCAAAAAAGGGATCGAAATGAAAATCTAGTCACCTTCAACGGAAGCATTCTTCCCTCCCTTGATAGGCTTGGTTTAATTCTAAGTGACCAGCTCAGGTACGGGGGCTGCATGGAAGCCAGAGTTAAGTTAGCCTCTCAGAAACGGGGCGTACTGTACAGGGTCCGCAGGTACTTTAATAGTAAACAAGCCCTAATCCTGTATAAATCGCAAGTGCACCCCATGGTTGAATTTGGGAGCCACCTCCGGTCTGGAGCCCCAAAATACCTGAAAAAAACCCTCAACTTTGTGCAGAAACGGGCAGTCCGTTTGATTCCGATTCTCCTATCTGAACCCTCGACCCGTCGCGTGGGGTCTTTAAAAGCCCAGGTTTTACAGAAATGCTAATTATGTACATTTTAAATTTTCCCACTGATTCCTTACTTTAGGTAGCTTCCTAAAAGGGACTATACTTGAAGCTAGCGCCGCCAAAATTCAGTCTGCGCATGTGCGATGTGAGATACAGACTTGTATTTCGATGTGAGGCTCAAAAAAATCAACAAAATACAATGAAAAATCAAGTTTATATGTTTTTTCATAGTATCTTGTTGATTTTTTTTTTGGTAATAATAATAATTCTGTATCAATCTCAAATAGTTATAAGTTTGATAGAAATTGGTTAGATTTTTTTTTTAAGTTTACTATTAAAAAAGTATGATTTAAAATTATAAAAAAATGTTCCTGGTTGATTTTTAAACTTTTACATTGAAAATAAATATTTAATTTTCAATATTTCTTTATATTTCAATGCAGTCATTATTACCTGACTATAATCAGTTAAAATAACACATACATGTATGCTATAACAACAATTTAATCATATTTATTTTTGGGGTCCTAAGCGACCCCGCGCGACACCTTGCATTACAAAAAAGGTGCGACGGGCAGAGGGTTAACAAACGGATTGCAATCTTTAGAGCACAGGCCGGGGTGGAATGCGGGAATGGTTTGGAAGACGCTCCGAGGAACTACCGTCATTGATTCCTACGGCACCGGTGCACAGTCGGGAAGCACATGAGAATGGGTAATTTCTATGACTCATTCTGAAGTTCAACATCTCGGCTGTGGATGGTCTTTGGGTCTGAACCTGAAAGCCATAAAACCATTGATGAATAAATTTACCTGAAGTATGGTTGTGTGGAATATCTGCTGGCCGTTAATGGAGGTGTGAGCATCTGCATGGAGAGGGGTGAGCGTAACCACCCCGTCTATGGCAGCTAGAACACAGTGACGCGGCTGGATGGAGGGACCGTACACCTGCAGGGTGACGCCACTTGCCGAACCCACCTGGAAGACAAAATAATAAATTAATAATAGTAAAGAAGCAAGCCATTAATTCCAGAATATTAAACCTTTATGAGACTACACAGGTCCCATAGGCTGCAATGGACTGAACATGGAGAAAGAAAGCCAAAAAGAAGACCTAAAATCATGGAGAAGTGGATGCCAACAAAAAGCTAGACAGACTGTGTGGAAGAGGATAAGAGTAGAATAGGAAGGCTTAAGGACAGCAAGAGACCAGAGTCAGTGGATACGATACGATTGCACCACCCCAGCCAGGAGCACTCCTGTCCCGGTGAGACCGGTACACCAGGGGGCACTGATTTGTTAGGACTTGGAACACGTGCTCTGAGGATAGGGAGGAGTTGGAGTTTAATCGACCAGTATACATGGCAACCTAATAAGCCAATATTGGAATTTAGGATGGGCGTTAAGGAGTAAAGGAATGGATTGAGCGTTAATTTTTTCTTCCTATCTTTCTTTATGCCTTCCCCTATGCCTTATCTTCCTTTATGTCATCCTTCTTCTTGCCTCTTCTCGGCTCTTCTTGTATCTTCTCGTCTCTTCTCAACTATTCTTGTCTCTTGCCTCTCCTTGGCTCTTCCTGCTTCTTCTTGGATCTTCTCGTCTCTTCTTGCCTCTTCTTGGATCTTCTCGTCTTTTCTCGCCTCTTCTTGGCTTTTTTCATCTCTTCGTGGCTTTCTTGTCTCTTTTATTATTCTCTTCTATTCATGGCATTTCCGATACTTCACCCTTCCCGTTATTTGATGCTTCAGCTGCTTCCAGCTTGCCACTGGTTCTTCCTTCTTGTTTCTTATGGATTCATGCTTTCCGCTTCCATTGCTTCTTGCCTTTTTTGCTTCCCGCTTCAAACTGCTTCTTACTTCCGACTAATTGCTACCTGCTTTCCACATAGCGTTTCTAGCTTCCCACTGCTTCTCACTTTTCATTTCTCGCTGCTTCTTGCTTCCTGCTTCCGTTGCTTCTCGTTTTTTGCTTCTTACTCGCGGTATTCACATCCCGCCATATCCCGCTGGGAAAAAGTTCCAGTCTGCCGTGACTAGATCCTCCCTGTCTCAACATGTGTCCAAATCTTTAATCTTCATATTAGTTCATAGGTGTTCCTTTACTTCATTTCCTTGATGAGGCGGCTTTATGTGTTTCGATGGATGGTAAATTATTTAATTCACAAAAAGCAGAGTTTCTTATTCCAGTGTTTGGTCAACCATCATAGCTCTTTTGTGAATTACCTAACTAAATAAAAATAAAAATAAAACTAATCTAGGATATACTTGAGACGTATTATGTAACTGTGAGATTATTGTGTACTCGTTCAGATAGATTAATGTATGTCTCTCGGTGAATTCAAACGTTCGTCAGAATTCAGTGATCCACAACCTTTCCTGATATAGTAAAAATCAATTAACCAGAGCCTGCCTCAATGAATGCAATAGATAATTCTCCTTCGCCAATGGTTACGGGCCACCGTTCTCAATATCCACATTGAGTTTGTTTTTAAATTAAAGCTGAAAGAAATAAACATTAATTTAGTTGACAAGTGAAAAGTATTGAAATATAGAACTTATCTGCTTCGTATGAAGTGGCTTTATCCAAAACAAGCGCCAAAAACTAATAACCATTAGTTACAAGTGGGTTCACCCCTCACAGTCACAGTGAAGTCACAGTCATTTTGGTGCTCTTAAAACTGTTATATTTACTTCGATATGTGATTAAAATATTATTATATTATTAGCCCTCACAAGTTAATTACACAAAAAACAATAATTTTACGAATGGAAACTGTCATTTTGGTGCTCTTAAAACTATTATATTTACTTCGATATGTGATTAAAATATTATTATATTATTAGCCCTCACAAGTTAATTACACAAAAAACAATAATTTTACGAATGGAAACTGAATCTATTAAATAAAATATGTATTCTGGCAAATTTTTTGCACGATTGAACGTAATCTGACACAGTTATTCACAAAAAACCGAAAGAGCTCCACCAACGCGTCCAGCCGTGATCAACACAGGATAATGTTCCCGAGAGACCAGAGTCAGTGAGCATTTATGGAAGAGGTCAAATCGTACTCTGGCCGTGATGATTGATCAGTTTCTTACTCTATGTGAGAGACCTCTTGAAATCCCCAGCCGCCAATCTACATGATTCATAGATGATACAGGTTTGGGTGTTGTGATGGGTTAGTTTGATGGACACTAAGAAAATGGCTTTAAAAGTGTCATGAGTATTGCCGCATCCACTTACAACGTTAACATCACAAGGTGGAATTTGGCATCCTCCACATATGTTTTCCACTGGCTGCGATCATTCATTCATCTCTTCCATTCCTTCATCCTTCCCATCCTATTCCAATCCTATTCCATACAGTCTATCCACCTCTTCGTCGATCCCTCTGGGTCGCTTCTACTAGGGCACCCAAACAGTCATAACTTCGCATCCACATACAAAAATGGTGAAAAATGACCAAAACCTAACATTGTAACGGTGTACATTACCTCGACTACATCAGTTGCGAGCCTCACGCTGCGTCCATTGTCCAGGGGAGAGCCGTCGGGCTGAGTCTCTATCAGCGTCCCGGAGCACGGTCCCCCGGCTCCCGCTCGTAGGGACCCGGACTTCTTCTTGCGCCTCCGCGGGTGGCAATCTGCTGGTCTCCGTCGGACGTGGAACATTATAGATCCTGGAAAAATACATTTCATGTACAAAAAGTTTCTGAAGTACAAAGAAAATGCATGAGAAAACTTCTCCTTGGATGTTAATGTAGTTAATTCAGATTGATATCACACGGTCAACAAAACATAACGGAAAATAGTATGGTGAACGCATGTCTTTAAGGTATGAAAGAGAAATGCGTGTATGAGTGAGACAGCATGAATAATGCATAAAAGGGTGTGTTTGTTGTCCATTCGTCCTCTTGATCATACGGGCTTCGTAGAAAAACAATATTGTACAGCTCTCACAAACGTAAATAAGATTACCTATGTATTATTATTGTCTCTCCACATCAGAGTAATCTTGGGATCTATAAAAGATAGATCACTACATATTGGCGCATCCGGTACAACACAATTAGAATCCTCCAATTTTCCAACAAATAAAGCAGCACCTTTTTTGCTGTGAAATGTACCCCCTCATGTAAAAACAGGATTAAACATACTAAGCAGCGCTATTTGGTTTTGCTAGAGTTTCAACACAATTTTTTTCTTATTAACCCTTTCCACTCCAAGCCTCTTTTTGTTTTATTCCACCAGCTCCATGCCAAAATTGCGTTTTTTTTAAGTTTTAGTTTTTTTTTTGTAAATATAATTGATATTATAAAATAATTGAAAAAATTTCAAAGGCGTAGTACAAAATGATGATTCGTTTTCATTTAGATTTATATTTTCGGCTTTTGGCCTTTTCGACACATCTCGCTTTATTTTTTTAGACATGACGGGATCGAGGATTATTTCAATAATACACCTTCGAGCTATAGAAAATAGAAATCCCAAATAATCCATTAAAAGAGTATTTGCCCAAAAGCAAACACGATAATGCACACTTGATAAGATGTTGACGACAGCACGGTGCGATAATTACTAGTGTTCTTTTGTAACTTCGATGCCCGCGCCTCTACCTGCTGAGGCGCAGCCCTAAAAAACTCATCCATCCCTCGACCATAGTACTAAAGTATTGTGCGATTCTAGAATGTGTCATTCAACCGTGATTCAAAAATTTTTGTAAAAAAAATTCTCCTAACTTAAAATTGTCCGCAAAAAGAAGTATTAAACCATATCGAGCGTCACTCGACATTGAGGCTGGTGTAAAAAAATCAATGTCGAGTGACACTCGACATTGGAGTGGAAAGGGTTAAACCAACAAAAAATATTTAACACAATATGACATCTGATCTTATTTATTACCAGTAAGATGAACATTTCTAAGCTCCATAGCTCATTATGGAAATTACAGTACGGCCTGAAAATACTTGAGGTTACCTAGGAATTCCAAACAGAAAAGTTGTGTATGATTCGTGATGACTTCAACATTTGAGAATATTTAGCGGGTCACAAAAACAAATTTTCAGCTTTATGGATATGTCAAAAAAGACACTCTCTTTGTGAATATGTAAGTTTTCAATCATTACTATAAACATTTCAGGAATTGATAAAAAAAAAGCAGATAACATAATTACGAAATGATTGTGGACTCCTAGTAAACTTTGCCGTTAATGTCCAAATCAATACACAAAGAGAACAATGCTGTTTACAAATAATAATAATGATGACTGATTGAGCAGTCGCAGCCGTTGGATGTGAAACTACGCCGGTGTGTCGAATAGGGTGACCTTGAAGGTGATGGAGGCGTGACCCGTGATAGTGAAGAATTGTGATCTAAGTAGGTGCAGATGACCATTTGGCACTTAGCGCGGTACCTTAATGATAGAGCCAATTGTGTCAAACTTAGGTTACCACAGTGGCTCAGCTCAGCTCGACTTTCTGCTTTGGGTCATGGAATCAATTCTTGCTGTCTGAAAAACACTTGGGTTTTTCAAATGAATTGTGTATTTGGAATTCAGTTTAGTTGTTGACGTCGGTTTGCATTGATGCATAAATTACCCAGATTTAGCTACAAATACATTACATTAGTTCCACTAAGAAGGCCCTGATGAAACAAATCCCTCAGGGCCTAT
This sequence comes from Limnephilus lunatus, assembly GCA_917563855.2. Classification (NCBI taxonomy): domain Eukaryota; kingdom Metazoa; phylum Arthropoda; class Insecta; order Trichoptera; family Limnephilidae; genus Limnephilus; species Limnephilus lunatus. The sequence continues at coordinate 60,585,006 of OU830597.1, read as the reverse complement.
GTCATCTTCGGGGATGCTGTGCTGTATTTTTTTGCTGTTGCTTATGAATGACATTTAATAATTATTGTTTTTAATATTTTTAAATTATTTTATCTCAACTTTAATGTTAGAGAAGTGGGTAAATTTTTGAGATCGCTGGCAATGTTTAATACGCACTTTTTTTTTTTTAAATCTTTTGATTCACCTTAATTACATCAAAAGACAACTATTTGCATTGGGGGAAGTGGAAAATATTTCATTCTACATGGTTTGTGATACAAAAGAAAATGCCCCTTTATAACGCCTACTCGCGTCAAGGCAAGAAAAACATCCCAGTTTTCAAGTAGTTTAGCGGCTACGCTAGGTTTGTGTAACATGGTTTGTAATTCAAAAGAAAGTGCCCCTTTATAACGCCTACTCGCGTCAAGGCAAGAAAAAATTTAGAATGAAATATTTTCCACTTCCCCCAATGCAAATTGTTGCCTTTTAATGTAATTAAGGTGAATCAAAAGATTTTTTCAAAAAAAAGTGCATATTAACCGTCGCCAGCGATCTCCAAAAATTACCGAGAAGTGCATTTATTTTCGATCGCGATCGACAGAATGCAACCTGTAAATCTCCAAATCTTAATTGTTCCAGTGTCTTAAATTGCAGTGAATTGGACAATAAAAGAACTTGAACACAACTTTAACTTTAATATTTCATGAATTGTTCAAATTCTGTGAAACAACCCGCCTTAAAACACAGTAATATTCTAATAACCTAAGCATTAATTTCACTACATACAATAATAAAAGTTAGTTTGAGAACCAATTTGCATAATTTTCTTAATAATAGTTTGATCTCAAAGACCCCCCTCAGTATGGCATTGAATGATGACAATTAAAGGAGAGGGGGTTGAAGGGCAGGGGGGACTATTCTAACACCATAGCTGTCTCAGAAAACAAGCCACATTAATGTGATAAAGTAGTGAATGAGTCTCAAAAAATTTGATGAATATCTAAATGATTTTATAAAATAACCTCTTACAATATTTTGCATAGTATGTATTCAACACTTTATCTAGGAATTTATACATCAATGGTAGGTGTACAATAATGTTAACATGGGAATCTATTATTCTTCTTCAAATAGTTTCGTCATACTTTGAATTTCCCCGGGATGTCTAGCACAGTGAAATCGATAACTTTTCAATATCGGATCGATGGGCGTAACTACCAATGATTTTATACCGATTTCCTGAGCATGGTAACGCTGTTGATAGCTAGACCGATATTGACAGGGAATAAATAAGAAATCTTTATACGATGGCAACATAGGCGGATCTGTCACAGGAATTACAATAATTACAATACGTAAAAATTAAAAATGCTAATAAATTGACAATTTTGATTTGAAATACTAACTTTAATATACATTAGCACTTCGCATGTACTTTTTGACACTAAACGGGACTTAATTAAATGAGGTCTTTAGTTATATTTCAACCACTTTCATTTCTCCAAGTTCGAATGGAATAAATTTATCGCTGTCTTAGATGAATTAATTAAAGGCCAGTTGTTTCACAGAATTTGGACAATTCATCAAATTTCAAAATTAATTTTCAATTTGTGTAAAAGTTCTATTCAAGTTATATTTCTATATCATTACGAGCCAGTTGCTTTACAGAACTTAAATAATAACGGAACCTGAATAGAACTTTCAAAACTTGAAAAAACAAATGACCCTCGAAATTTGATGAATTGTTTCAATTCTGTGAAAAAAACCGTACTAAGTCTATGATTTCTTTCAACTCTAAGACCTTCGTTAGTTCACCTACATTCAATAATAAGACAATTATTTTTATTATTTTGCATAACGAATGACATTATTGAAAATGTATTGTATACTGACAGTATATCTGACTCAAAGGAGACCGCTCTAAAATTTGTCAAATCGTCGATCGGAATATCTCTTAGCAATTGTTGACCGTGCTCGCAAATATTACTGCTAGACCTCCAGGTGTCCTACACGTCATCAGGAGTGAACAAGGTTGTTATTAATTCTAAAGATACACATTACTCCAAGAAAACACAAGGTCTATGGGAGAAGCCGGCTATCAGAAGTAAAAACAGTTGTTTACGTAGGAATTAAAATTTTAAAAAAATTATTCATTATTCGCAATAATAATAAAAATGTATTTTTTTTAACAAATGCATAATAATTGTGAACATAGAAATAAATTTCAACTCACTCCGAATTCCCCAATCCATCATGATCCAGTATATTAAAAAAATTAAACTAAAGGCACAGATTTTCGATTTGGTGTTACAAAAAAAACATACACAAACAACTATTCTATTTAGGTATTATGGAGTAGCATTGGTCCCCTCTGGTAACGATGTATTAAGCATCCAAAAATTATACTACACATTTTGTAGAAAACTATATTATAATTCAAATTGTTTATTGAAGCACAACCTGCATTCCCGAAAAGAAAAACACAGATTAGTAAAAACATCTTTTTGTAAAAAAATTATTATTTGTTTTGGAATGCGTCATAATTCAGCATTCCAGTAAAACCTACATTTAAGTTTATAAATAAAACAACACGTAAAATAGGTCAATCAATACATTTAAAAAAAAAACATAATTTTTATACACATTTTCCGTGGGAAACTAATTCCATAAAAAAACACTACTTTTACGTTCCTTCGACGCAGAACCATAAATGGATCGAATCTCGCAACTTAAATATTTAATATAAGCAAGAGACCGGCGAGAAACGCTTTAAGATGGTTTTCTTTCATGATCAGGGGAGATTTGTTGATTTATTGTTGTTTAAAAGATCGCGAGAGGTTAGTTTGGTCCATTGAAGGGGTATGATTGTGGTTAGATTACGCGGAAAATTGATGGAATCCCGTTAACATCGCGACGGCCGCCGCGACGAAGCGCTGTCAGACGACGGATACATCCGACTAGTCTGTTTGACAAGTACCCGTGCCGCTGTTTAGGGATGGGAAAATGTCTGTCGACTTTTCGATAAAAAAACAACAAATTGAAAAGGAATAAAATTAACTCATTTTGACGTATTTATACCTACGCTGTGTTGCAGACAAAATACGATGAAATAAACATGAAAACAAAACGAACAAAATATTCGTATAAAGTTTTTCGCGGTGTTTTTTATTAACGCTGATAACTCAGTTGTGATCTCCCCCTCTTTCTTATGAATGACGCATATAACTGAAAGAGAGGTTACAACCAGCGGTAGGCCGGCCATACACCTTCAAGCATACTTGAGCTGAAGATTTGCGCAAGTATACTTGAAGCTTAAGGCCGGTCTCTTGCGACCGTTTCCACAAACATTTTATGGATGGTTAGGTCGGGGTCACAATGTATTGTTTTTGTCTGATGCAAAAGACAGATATACAGATTGAAAGCGTCGTTTGCACAAGTATACAGATTGAGAATTCAAATATTTTGCCATACTAAACTTGTGCAAGTCGGGGGTCTTGATCAAACTTGTGTAATATTCACCCCTCACACGCTGAAATATACTTGCGTAAATCGCAGTTCGAATATACTTGAAGGCATATGGTGGACCAAGGAAATTTAGAGAAACATCGCAAAAATTTACCACCCTAAGTAAGGGAAAGGAGAGCCTTGTTATTTTTGTTTGCCATCGCTGGTACATTGAATAAATAATACCTGTTGGAAAACTAAACACGCGAACGTAAAACCAATAAACACCTATTTTATCCTGTCCGGTAGGTAGTAGGTATGCGTGTATGCCACAAATAATTACGAAAATTAAAAAATAAGTGTTTAAATATTTAGGTAATTCGTAGATAAGACCCGTGGGAATAATATAAACTACGATTACAGCAAAAAGACTTCAGCTTTCTGAAATGCCGTGAAAATGAACAGTTTGTGGCAAATGAAAAGTTTGACAAGGCCAGTTTGTTTGGCTGTATTGCTTGTTCGAAATAAAGCAATTTTTTGGGTATTTTGGTCAATTCCGGCACCCGTGGAGTGTGGAGTCATCAAATACCTAAACAATTTCCTTTGTTATAAAAGACCAATATTGGAAAATAATGGTACGGCCACACTGAGGCCAACTTCAAACGTTTGGACGTTCAAATTAGAGTTTTTACGATCTGTTCCTGTGGTTATAAGAATTTCATTACATTTCATATACTATGTTACTGTAAAAGCCCGTACTACGGTAAATCTTACGATTTTCCAGTAGTAAAACCCAAGATTTACCAATTTACGGGCTTTTACAGTAACATCTAAATCAAATTATAAAGCTCTTTAGTCATGTTTATCGTCTAAACCGTCCTATATGACGGTCGACAAACAATATGAAAACGATCTTCGTAGAGTAGGCGTAGTGGTTTACGCTTCTGACTTTTAATCGGGAAGTTTTGGGTCCGAATCCCACCGCCACGCAAAAACCAATAAATGATGTACTTATATGTATAAATTCGTTTGACACATTCGCGATTTCTAAATGTTCAATCTATCTCCGCGAGATGTCGCTAGTGTCTCATTTCGACGGGACCCCTTGATTCACCAATCTGCATTTGATTTAGCTCTCCTGTAAAATTTACTTTTTTGATTTTACGGGATGTGCGATATTTTTAAATACTTACGAAATTATTGTACAGAGTATCGTCTGCTGCGTATATATTCGAGCCACGAATGGAAGCCAGGAAAGGAACGAAACCAGAAGCTCGTGCAAAGCAACAAAAAGCTCGCGATAGACCTACAGTTTGTCAAATAAGAGTAGAAAATATATGAGGGCGCCACCGTTGTTCAAATGGTAATACTAAAAATATAATCATGGTGTTAATCTAAAGCTGTGTAACCTACATTTTTATTAAAAGTTAAAAAGGCATAAAAGTGAAAAAAAAAATTTTCATTGCAATACATTTTTATACGTTTACAATTTTGTGTTAACATAATGAAAAATAGCGATATTGTAATAAAATATAAAGCACACTTTAGAAATTGCTCACATTTATTTAATATTAGCTTAAGTACCTAGCGTTGCTCGGGCTTTAGATCATGTCTCTAATTTTAGATCTGAATATATTTAACTCATTCAGATCTAAAAGTAGTGTACCTAAACTCATCATTAATGATTCTTCCTTTCCACCTACTGTTAAATTCAAATCTATGTTAAATTAAATGAAAGCAAATCACTTTGTAAAACACCATTTAATCAAATTTATGTAATTTAGTAAGTACCTTAACAACAGTGCTTTTTTTATTGAATTTTTTTTTAAGAACAAAAAAATGTTTTTTCAAATGTGTGTTGTGTACAGTGTTTTGTATTTTTAGTGTCTTTGCACTTTTAAAGAATATTTGACAGATAAATTGGTGTTGCCAGACTACAAATTTCTTAGTTCCATTTTTTTTATTTTCTACTCTTATTTGACAGACTCTACCTACCAGTTTATACACTCTAATACGATTTTAAGTAATTTTGGAAGGTTCAAGAATGTTGATTTTTACCTTAGATGAATTAAAAAGTGATCTTTAAGAAAATAACTATATAACAGAACTGTTGTAATGAAGTTTGTTCAATAATCAAGCAAGTATTTAAAAAAAATTATCATTCCGGATTTCATACATTTGCAAAAAAAAACATTTAGAAATCGCGAATGCGTAAAACGCGTAGGTATGAGGTTTTTAATTTACATACAATGTGAAAAAATGACCTATAAAACCGAGGAGTGCCGGAAATAACACTAATTTGATCTCCTTCTCACTACCTACTCCCAAAGGGGAATTCAATTACACAAGACAAAACGACACGTCACGCGTCTTTTTTAAAATTTCAAATACCTTCCTTTACTTCAGGAGGTCTAGCATGTACAATCGATAAAACCCTTTATATATACGATATTGGCTAAATCCGTCATCTATGGTCAGTTATCAATATTTGCGAGCACGGTCAATAATTCGTAAAAGATACTCCGACAAACGATTGATAAAGTTTAGCTCAGCCGCTAGAGTATGAGATAAGTTTCGGTTAACTGTCAATATACGTATTTATTTGGATAAAATCGCTCATTATTTAAAATTACTGTCTTATTCAATTCATAGAAAATACCTTCAATTTTGCCAGCGTGTATCATTTCTTATCTATTCCCTTTCAATATCGGTTTGGCTGTCAACGGTGAAACCGTGTTTGGGACGTCAATATAAAATCATCGGAAGTTACACCTATCGATCTATTGCAAAGTTATTGATTTCATTGTGCTAGAGCTGCTGACCCTTCTTTCGCGTCTGTCTGTGTGTCTGTTCGCGATAAACTTAAAAACTACTTAACGGATTTTCATGCGGTTTTCACCATTAGATAGAATGATTCATGAGGAAGGTTTAGGTGTATAATTTGTCAAGTTTTTGTGTAAATTGGTCGAAATATATAATACCTATACATATAAATGCGAATGTGGTGGACGAGTGGGCTGGCAGCGGGCGGTGTCGATTTGATTTGTATGCAAAGGAGGGTCACTGTCTACCAAAGATATTCAAATACAAAGAGATATGCTATGATATCCGCGCGACTGTCGCCGAACTACGGCCTAATGCGCGTAGTTTGCATACAAAAAGAATTTGTTCATTTTCTTGATTTTTTTAAGGTGTGCATTATTATTTTTAACAATATAGTTTGAATACGGAGAGAATTTGGTCATTTAGTTAAGCGTTCGTTTGGTTTATTCGTTAATTGGTAAACAACACCGGCGACACCCGGAAGCGCAGTCTCACCTAGTAAAAACGGCGGATAGCACATCTCCTTATATTTCAATATCTTTGCTGTCTACATTTGATTTCGAAAACTCTGTGTAAAGCCCGGGCATCGCCGGGACTTTAGTATGTGTATGTAACAGAATACAAAATTACAATAAAGCTCTCAGCGGTAGGACAAAACAAAAGGTGAACTCATGACATATGAAACGCAGTGGGTGTAAAACATTTTTGTATGGCGCTCTATCTATTCTGCCCACCCTTATCAATATTCCACTATCTATCTACACTGTTTGAATAGCTTGTTTCTGTAAAAATAAACTAACAAAGAATGAAGTATCATTATTATAAATATATCGATTGAAATGATTGACAGTATAATCGATAAGAATGTGTCCTTCGCCTATTTTACGACAATGGGCACTAATAGTATCGAACGGTTTTGGAAGAATTCGTTTAAGGTCATGGGAGACTAGCTTGTGACTTGTACTTGTAGGCTTGTCCAGTGTGTGGCGTGTAGTCGAGTATGCAACGGGGCCGGCACTTGGTATTCCCCTGGTGTTTCGTGTACTGGGTGTACTCAGTAGGGAGCTACAAGGGGTGTTCCCGCCTACGTGCGTGCAAAAACCAAAAATATAGCACTATCAAATAAAATATTTTATTAAGTATATGTAGGTACGCTATTTTCTTTTTTAAAGGATTTAAGCGAAATTACGTTTTTAAATAAAATAAAATTTAAATTATTTTTCACAAATGCACGCACAAATGACGGCACAGCAACATTTTTTTACATTATTCAAATGAAAACTTCTTTAGCATTCAATAGCGACACTAAAAAGAGACAAACACATACATCTATAGGATTTAGCATGCGAAAGAATGAGGTAGTATAATCGGTCTCTTCTTTGAGCGGTGCTTCGTAGCCTCCCCACTCTTGTCTACTTTAGTTTTCTGAAGGTTTCACTTCTACCGCGTGTGAATTGCGTAGGTACTCTGTTTTTTTCGTTATCTGTAATTTTAGTTAGATAAAACGTAAGGTGAGCCATTTTTAAAACTTTATGTGTGCATTAATTTTTTATATGTTTAACCAATTACGTTTTTTTGAATTACAAAATTTGAATCACCTTTCAAATACAGTTTTTAGTTTTCGGATACGTTTATAATAGTCAATTTATTTGGATTTTATTGCAAAGCGGAAATATTTTGACCTTCTGACAAAATATGCCCGAGGCCTGGGTTTTTTTTTCCTCAGCAGGAATTTTTTATATTTTTTTATTTATTAACATTTAAACATGCTAAACTACTTATGTAGTTTGTAGTTACGTAGTTTGTCAGCAGTTAATTGAGATATTGCGTTTTAGTTTATACTCTCTGGAATATCATTCAAATTTTTTAGATTTTTGCTAGACAGGAGAACCGAGGGGTGGTCCGTGGCCGTCCTTTTGATAGGCCGCCTGTGTGCCTCGCACAAATTACACATATGGACGCGGCGCCCCTGGTAGGTACTTAGTCAGTACTGCGGGTACTGGTACTAGGTCTACCGGCCGTCACGCTGACACGCTCGGCTGCCATAATACATATATATCCGTAGTATCTTTACTCTGTGCCGTGCCGCTCCACTCCCTCGCAGTTCAACTTCAACCGTCATTGGCTTCCGGCGAGTCGGAGGTCAAGAAGTAACATTACATTGTTGTACTTGCTTGCTCCTGAGACAATGAAGCCACAGTCCTGCCAGTGAGAGATCCGTTGCAACCTTTATATTACATGTCTCATTTATGAGAAAAAAACTAGACAGAGCTGCCTATTTGTATCCATCAGCACCTTGCGGAGTGACTAGTGATGTGCACCCAGACCCGGGAATATTCCCAGACCTAATATAATTTCCCCAAAGTCGGGAATTTATTTTTATAAGAAAGTTATTCTAAACCTATGTTTAAATGAAAATTTATTACCTAAATATTGAAAGAGTTAATAACGACAGTAAAATTAGTTTTTCGATATCTCTATAATTGACTTGGCTCTCAAAGTGAACTCGAGTAAAATGTTTACAATCGTGTTTCATGACGTCACATGAGACACAATTCAGCACAATTATTCAAAATTGGAATGGCAATCTTGCAAGTATTGCCAGGCCAGTCATTATATACTACAAGTTAAAAACCCGCTCCGCAGGTTTTTGCTGCTAGGCCCTGCGGGCGGCTTTTGGTTCGGCTTCGCCCAGTTAGTGTTGGTGACCATTTTATACATAGGATAGGAACTGGTTCCAAAAATAGCCCGTTCTTCGGATCCATTGTCATCCAGTGATAGCTAGTCACCGGGACAGATAGCAGCTTGATACTATTATTCAAGTATTACCGTCAATCTTTCCATATCCGAAGAGATACTCAAATTCACAAATTCGTAGTACTTATACCTGCCAAGGGCACGTCCCCATGCGACCTGCTAATGGAAGTGGCGACATCTTTTGACGAATTCTTGAATTCAAAACCGAATTACAATGGTAGCTTTGTTTGAAATTTCACGTACACAGATGCTATTTGTGGCGTCAAACATGCACTCGAAGCCGGGTTCAAATTCAACCGCGCAGCGCGCAGACGTTACCCTATTCATAACGTTCGATACGATTCTATTGTATGTACATGACCTCGCTTATCGGCCGGCGGCAAATATAAATATTTTGACGACTTATAAATACCTTCATTACTATTCGATATTTTTGTAAATTTTTTTGAGTTCTGTCCTCAGCATACTCCGATTAATGTGATACATCCGTAAATAACATGAAATTTCATTGTAGGTAACATCATTGGGTAGTCTTAACCATTTAGATGAAAATTCCCGCAATATTTTTCGCTTAGGGAATATTCCCAAAAAAAAACCCCCGGAAATTTACCCATCACTAAACCATTAAAAAAATTATCACGTAAAATAATACTGACTCGGACCCACATTGAATTTTAAATTACTAAATTCTGATAATTCCTTTACTATTTGATACGCTTTTTGCATGCAGATTTGATAATATGAACCAGCATGTTGCGGTATAAAGAACTATTATTACTAGACCACGTGGCCGCAGCATATGCTGTACTGTGTACTGGAGGTGGCAGGGCATAGTGCAGGTGCAGGTGTGACGTGTGACGCGGTGTCTCGAGTGTCGATAGGGTGGGAATGCGTGACGGAGCGACTGGTGCCCGACCCGACCCTTATCAGACGGACAGGTATTACGCAAAGGTTAAAGTTTCTTATCTTCCATGCCATTGGTATTGGGAAACCCCTTCATCTATACCAGTGTTTCCGAAAGTGGTCCAGGTGGACCCCTAGGGGTCCACGGGAGACCCGACGGGGTCTACATTGGCGTGATAAAAAAAATGGGGGTCCACAAGTTGTAAGTGGGGGTCCACGAAATATATTTGGTTTCGATAGCAAAGAACAAAAATGTTGACTTGCATTACCTATTTTTTTATTTTTTATTTAATGACAATATAAGATAAAGTAAAATTACACAATAAGTAAAAATACCAAGTTATGTGGTTTGTTTACAGTCCTCCTCACTAGGTTTTCCTGTTCCGAGGCGGACTGTATGTTGCTGAATGGGTGCTGATCTTTATTTCCTCATCTTCTAGTTTCTTGATTATAGATAAACAAAATAAAAAATAAATAAAATAAAAGTATCGGTTTGTTGTCTGCAGGTTGCAGTGCGGTTACTTCATAAGTTTAATGATTTCCTCATCGTCCTGTTTACTTAACCATAATTTGATATCTTTTTTAAACTTTTGTATCTCCATGGTGTTCTTAGTTTCAATTGGAAGGGCATTATATAATTTTGTCGCATGGAAATTATGGTTTTTCTGGCCAAAAGATGTATTTAATTGCGGGATGTTAAGTAGTTTTGAGGATTTCGACCTTGTAGTGTAGGTGTGTTGGTCCACAGGGTATTCATATTTTTCTTGAGCGAGACGCGCTCATCTCGCCGTTCTTCGCGTAGCCTCTCCTCTGCGCCGTCCCTTGATGGTTTTTTTTATTTAATGTGAATACCACACAAGACTCCCGACTGTCCGGAGCCAGGGGGAATATGGCATCCCAGATTGGGGTATGTAGTGATACTGAAGGGAGTGGGGAATCCAACAGAGCTAAATCCATTACAAGGAAGGTTTCGCCCGAACTAAAGGATGCGAAACTAACCATTTATTTTTGTGGTAATTTGTGTTAATAGGGAACTGATAATGGGGCACGGCAGCCACTGCCTAAAACAACCAAGCAACTACTACGCGATAAGAGAGTGAGGCTCTCTCGCCGCTGGAAAATTCTCGACGAGAGCGTGGGGCAAGCAAAATCGCGCGTAGGTGAATTCGGGGGCGATTCTTCAGACTTTTCTTGCATATGCATGAATGCGTTTACTCATTCCCATGCTTTTAGAAGCAGCGGAAAAGTGATGGGAATAAAACGTGCTTATCCGGTCAACCATTCAGCGCACAGGCTCGGCCTCTCCATTGACCGACCGAAACGCATAGAAAGTCGGCGGATGGTGCTATGTAGTTAGGTTCAGCTAAATAATGACGGAAAAAAAACTGTCACACCGGATATTCTAGTTTCTCCGAGGCGTCTCCGCGACTAGAATTACCGGTATTTTGCGTTTCGCCTAGTTCTAAACTAGAAATTTCTCGCTTCCCTAATTCGCGACTTTCCTGGTTTTTCATATCTTAAAAAAAGGACCTATTCGAAAGCGCGATGTTTTTCGGGACTTCTACCTACCTACCTAGAGGCGCCTCTATTAACGCGACAAAAAGCAGACAGATAGAAGATAAGGACAAATGGTTTTTGATTAAATTTCGTAAGTGGTCGGAAAGGTTGGGGTTTCTATATCTTCGGATACCTAAAGCGAATCTTGTGATAAAAAAAAATTGGGCACCATTAGAGATGCAGGCGGAAATTCAGAACTCTCTGGTTTTTGTGGCGTAATAAGGCTAACTTTACACTAGTAAGTTTTTACTCACGTAAGCGATTTATGTCCAAATTACCAATGTAAACGACACCAAGCCACTTAACGTAATTTATAGCAAGTTACAGAAGCTGTGCTTTCGGGAGTTTCTTGAGAGGTCTAATCGCGTCCAGCCTTCTCACAGCTTATAAAATAAATTTGAAAAGCTGAGAGACTTGCCGCAAGAAATTGTACGAAAACGCGCCGTTGTGAGATGTCTAAAATTAAAAGACAATTGTTTTCGTAGGATTTTTTTCCTTTATACTACTATTTATTTACAATTATTTAAGTTTTCTGAAAATGAGCATCCTTCTTTTCAATTATCGGTCCAATCCTTTCTAATCTCAATGTTTCTGTTTTTAACACTACGTATTTTAATTCGAAGTCGGTTGCTGTCAGGTAGCTGTCATTCGGATAAAATGAAAGAACTCCATTAATTTCCGCCTTTGACGGCACAGAAGCGCATGGAGAATTGTTTAATTAAAGCCAAATTCTATTTCAATACTTTATTTGGGCCTTTTGGCCTTTATTGGCAAAATCGTTAAATTTTACAGTGAATTGTTTAGTACATGAATTGGAAATTTTTCGATTACCATGCTAGACACACGCCCGCGTTGTGATGGTTGATTTGATTTCTATACAGTACATTAAGGGTAGGGTTTGGAAAACATCGCTCCGCATTATCAGTAGCATCCGCATCTAGTAGCAGCAATACTAGAAAATTATATAGGGGTAGTTAGAAAAATGTGTAAAGTTACTAGTGATTAAACTTTTTTTACTGTAATCTTACAAATTCTATAAGTTATACATGCTGCAACTTTAGTTAAAACGTCGAAAAAGGCCTTCGCGATTATCTCTCCTGAACCTGTTGTAAACGTTTTTAACAAAAATCCTTCCGTAATCTCAGAGTAAACATTATGTTAAAACACGCTATTAAATTTAAAGCACTTCAGTGTTTCTAGATTTTTATTGTAATTCGCCTAAACTTTCTGAATTTTTCAACTATCCTCCGCCATACAAAAATGTATGGCGGAATAATACACCGCGCGATGTCTAAGAATTTCACAGAATTCATTCAGTTGTGAGAAAGCGTTCACGGCGGGAGCACGCATATTTTTTTCGCGGCAATTTTGTTCGCTGTGTCTTTGATTTTTGAAGGAATCATTGAGGAGATAGGTGTTACAGAAACCGGGTAAGTAGAAATAAAATATATTTATTATTATCTAATAAATTATTTTTAACTTGATTTACAGTTGTACAGATTTTATTTATTATTTTTTTTTTTAAACTTCAGGTACCTTCAAAATGGGTAAAAATAAAGGAAGCCTTGCTTACCGTGCCATAAAAATAGACCCACCCACTGGAAGAAAAGGAGAATAAGGTAATAATGTCAACATTTAAATTTTTTACTGATTTCTATCAAAGGTAGTTTGAAGGTGGACTGAAGTCATTTTGCATTTTGACATCTAAAAATTTCGGCATCCATCTTGAATTTCTCTAGTTATCTACCGATTTGGTTCAATATCAGAATTCTGGCGTTTAGAAGTGCACTGAACTCGAATCTAATGTCAAAATGCAAAATTTCGGCATCCATCTTGAATTTCTCGTGTTCTCTACCGATCTGGTTCAAAATCAGTATTAGGGAGTATTGGCGAGCACTGAACTCGGATCTAATGTCCAAATGTAAAATTTCGGCATTCATCTTGAATTTCTCTAGTTATCTACCTATTTGGTTCAAAATCAGGATAAGGGCGTTTGGAGGTGCACTGAACTCGGATCTAATGTCAAAATGCAACATTTCGGCATCAATCTTAAATTTCTCTAGTTATCTACCTATTTGGTTCAAAATCAGGATTAGGGCGTTTGGACATGCACTGAACTCGGATCTAATGTCAAAATGGAAAATTTCGGCATCCATCTTGAATTTCTCTAGTTATCTACCGATTTGGTTCAATATCAGGATTCGGGCGTTTGGAAGTGCACTGAACTCGGATCTAATGTCAAAATGGAAAATTTCGGCATCCATCTTGAATTTCTCTAGTTATCTACCGATTTGGTTCAATATCAGGATTCGGGCGTTTGGAAGTGCACTGAACTCGGATCTAATGTCAAAATGCAAAATTTCGGCATCCATCTTGAATATCTTAAGTACTTTGACGAATTGGTTCAAAATCAGGTTTAAGGAGTTTGAGGTTCACCGAACTCGAATTTAATGTCAAAATGCATAATTTCGACGACCATTTTGAGTTCTCTACCGATTCCGTTCAAATAGTCACTAAGTTTTATTGAAAACAACGGCTGTCAGATCCATTGATAAATCGAATGAATTTCGATGTTGGGTAAATTCTGGGTTGTATTATTACAAATAAATTTATTTTAAATGTTTTTTTAGGAAAGTGTTGGCTGCAATTGAAAACAAACCATATATGAACCAGAAATTTTTTCCACATCAAAACACCATGAGATTCTATGTCATATTGAGTCAAAAACTAAGACGTCTGTAAAGGTCCAGGGGCTAAAAAAAAGTCTATGTATCCTTGCCCTTGCATAATATGATTTATAGTCTGTCGATCTGTATCAATTATGTTGCAAATAAATTAATTTTTTATAAAGCAAGTGTATTTTTATTCCATATTTTATCTAAATGCTGACCAGTTGTGCCTGAATCTAACCGAAATACACAGTAGATCGAGCGGCTGGCTCGCGGCTCGCGGCGGCCGAGCTTGTTTGCAACTACCAAAAATACCTAACTGCAGTGAATGGGCAGTTTGACCCAGGTGCAAATGTCTCTATGAGCTATCCACGCTATTCCACAATATGATTCTTAGTATGTTAAGCTGTATCCATTATAGTAGAAACTAAATTTTAATTTTATAAGGCAAGTATATTTTTATTTCGTAAGTCCGTAGTGTCTAGTATACCCACATCTCCTCTAGTCAGACGCAGGCGGCCAGCTGCGGCCGTGTTTGTCTACAAGTACAAGAAATACCTAACTGCAGCGTTAGCGCGGTTTGATACCTGGCCCTTAAGATGACAATATACCCTAAAATATATTCAGAATCTTAACGTCGTAAGTAAAGAAGCCGTGTTTACAAATAGCGACTCGCGACCCGTGTATTGCCCGGACCTACTGTCGAATTTGACCTATCAAAGAAAAGAAGAAGAAGACAAATAATGTGGGAATCTATACGACGTAAGTGAAAAAAGCGTGTAAACAAATATGCGCCCGCTACAAGGCGTACTGGACAAACTTACGATGGAATTCACTCTAGCAGGCCTGGAGATTAGACCTTTCCACCGCGTTCAATTTAATTAATTTTGAAGAAAGTGTTACAAATATTGAAAATGTGCCATGATGTAGCACTGCGGAAGTTATTAATTTATCATCTAGAAAAATAAAATCTGGTGCTTACGCTAACTTTATAGTTGAAAAACGGGTTATAAAGTTTTAAAATAGTTTTACGTAAAATATATTAATAATAAGGTATTGTTTTTATTCATCTTAAATACAAAGAACTTACATCCCCAGGACAAGATCTGAATAAAAAAGTTAATATAGTTACGAATTCGCCGGAAATGATTAAAAAGTGAGTTTTAAGCAAACAAAAATTATAAAAACAGAATATAAAAAAAAATATATATCCATATACATAAAATAATAAAATATTAAAGAATACAAAAGAATTTAAATTACTATTATAGAGCAATATAAAAGAGTTAGGAAGAAAAGAAAGTATGTAATTAACAAAATATATAAAAAAATTTAACAGGAAGCCAGCTTACCGCAAATAAATTTACAGATGTAAACGGTCACATGAGCATTTACACAGGTTGAACTTCCAAACAACTTTCGTGAGCATTAATTACCACAAATTGGATGCATATGTAAACGCTCCTGGGACTAACTTGGCAAAAACTTACGTTAAATCGTAAATTTACTTATGAGTGTAAAGCTAGCCTAATAGTAAAGTTAGAAGATTTTTGTGAGAAGACCTTCGAAAAAAAATGTGGAAAAGGAGCCACTTGCATACTGATTGTCACTGCATTTGCAAGTCGTCTGCTTAGAAAACTTGCTAATCATGGTATTCATGGAGATTTCCTTCGTTGGTTATCTTCATACATAACAAACAGGTCCCAGGCTGTGACAGTTGGTGGATTTTCTTCCATCTGGAAAATCATTACTTCCGGTGTGCCTCAGGGGTCCATTTTGGGTCCTTTGCTTTTCTCTATCTATATAAATGATATTACGACATGTTTTCACAACGCTCAAATTTTACTATTTGCCGACGATATGAAGATAAGAAGAAGAAGATCTTGACTGACTGACGGATTACTGTCTCAGAAATAAGCTTTTTATCAATATTTCTAAATGTTGCAAAGTCACATTCACACGTAACCATATAAAAATACTGCATGAATACACCATTTCTGGTTTGCTGTTAACAAATAAAGATTATATACGTGACCTCGGGGTTGTTTTGGACTCTAAACTTACCTTTGATAAACACATTGATAATATTGTCACCAAAGCAACAAAGAGTCTAGGCTTTGTACTGAAAACATGCAAATTTTTCAAAAACTAAGACTTATCTGATTCTGTACAATTTACATGTTCGTCATCACCTGGAATACTGTTCACAGGTTTTGGAACCCGCGCTATATTGTTTATGTTAACAGGTTAGAAAGGAATCAGTTAGGAGCGATTTCTCAAATTCCTCAATTTTAAATCATTCAACATATACAATTCTTGCGACGAAATCGAGAAACATTTTAGAATCTCGAAACTGCTCAATAGGCTTGTCACTGATCAGATGCTCCTGTACAAAATTATTTACTCAAAAGTTGACTGCCAGGAGCTGCTAAATAAAATAAATTTCCACACGCCGACTCGATACAACAGACAAAATACCCTTTTCTACATTGATAGATGCAACACTAATTCCAACCAAAATGAATTTATACAAAGGACATATAACTACTATAATAATAAATTTGCACATATAGACACACTTGCTGACATATTCACTGCTAGTTACTGTCGTTACAGAATTTCTTTGTATTACATTCTAGGAGCGAATAACACAAAACACATATTCATGACTAAATTTATTGTACCTAATATTTTTATATTACTTGCGTGGCAACCTTCCCTTATCCCTCTCCTCCCCTTACCCGTCCCAACCCAAATACCTATTTCGCAGTCTATTTAAGTATTGTTTTAATTATTTTATTGTTGTGTTTAACATGTTTATCACTTGTTGAATTTACATCTGTATTATTTTTTTTAAATTGCTGCTTAGTTTTGTTTTTATTTTTTCTGTTTTTCTTAAATGTTCTAGTTTACATTCAGTTACTTTTATGTTTCTAAATACCTATATACCTATCTGTGAACATTAATAATTGGTACGTTTTTTTGCCATCCTCTTATGTATATTTTATTACTAAGACTGTTTATGTTCCTTAAATAAATAAATAACTAAATATAAGTAACAGGAGTGAGTTTTAACATATCTCAGTTAATAGCCTTTCAATCAAATTTCTGGTTGATATTTTCAAAACTTTCACTGGTTTCTTTTCTGTTTTACAAAATACAAGAGAGTTTTGCAAAAAACATTACTCCGTCTTCAATGTTTTGTATTACAAACCCAAAATAACATTTCCATTAACATTTCTTTATAATTTGATTTTGTGGTTTGAGATCAATATAGAAAAATTAAATTACCTACGGTGCAGTTCAGGTTTTTTTTTGTTGTCTCTGAAACAAAATTTTTTTTAAAAGCATCTGGACCCTCTAGAAATTACTTGGCGACCCCTGCTGTTCAAAACATGATCTTAAAATTTTGATTACATATTCAACAACTATCAGGAATTTTTACAACCAACAGCTGATTTAAAATGCATATTTACTCTCATTCCGTGTTTACACTAACTGTTTATTTTGTAGTGACAATGTTACTGATAAAACTACATCAGTCGGATTTTACAAATTGTTTGTTTAAAATTTTATGACTCAGCTGACAAAAAGAGGCATTTTTGTCAGATGACTGTATGTAGTATCAAAGTAAATATGTATATAATTATGAATTGATAATTAATCTTGAGATGGCTTGTATTTGATTTTATATGAAAACACGACGGATTATTAAAATCAGATGATATTCTAGTCCCAGCGAGAGATCTTATGAAACATCAACATTCTAGTATCTTCTGTCTCTTTTGTTTTGATACAAGGCGTGTGCGTGAGAGCTCTTGTTGAGACTAGTATACATCTTGAATAAAAGTGACAGTAACAAGAAAATATACATGCGTTTTGTGAAGCATTTTCATATTGTCATTTGGCATGCAATACTGCAAACTTTTTACTTTGCATTATTTATATGTACTTGTTACTTTCTTTATGTTATTGTACTACTCATGTTAATTGCACGTGTTGTGTTGTGCCTTATACATAGAAATAAATAAACCTGATAGTTTTTTCTAAATGCGATAATTTAATTTATTGTTTTACATCAACTCCACACGGGAGGCCCTGAGGAAAATATTTCTATGTCATGTTCATGCTTATATTATCTTTGAGGAGGGGAGAAGATGCTGTGAGGAGAGTCTTTTTGAGGTGAGGAAGGAGTGAACATGGATCTTGAAGAGACCATGTTGTGAGAGGGAGGAAATGCAGAAGCCGGTAAATCATCCCACAGCCGAACTGTTGAACTCAAGAACAAGTCGTAGATGCAACCCATTCTCATGTGACAAATCGTCACTTCAGTTGGACATGGTTCAAGATGACATTTTTTTCAAAAATGACCTTTGAATGCAAAACCATTTCTTTTGCTCACTTTAATAATCAAAATAAATTTTAAAAAGTATGAAAAAATTCGTAGTTTAAAAGATCTAAGCGCACATACATTTTGAGTGACTTCATTTTATACTATGTAATTATGACGCATGTATTATACATATAAACCTTCCTCTTGAATCACTCTAACCATTGGTGAAAACCGCATGAAAATCCGTTACGTAGTTTAAAAGATTTAAGCGCACATACATTTTGAGCGACTTCATTTTATACTATGTAATGATAATATAGGATAACTCAAAAAAAGAAAAATTAAAATGTTTAATTTTCTTAAATTGACTGTAAACCAAAGTTCCTTAAACAGACTTCAATAAATATGTCGATTTGTCATTCCTTATTTGTGTGTTACTTAAACCCTGATTTTTAAAAAATTAAATTGCAGTATTCCTACTTAAAATTGTTCACGAAAACGAGCGGCAAAATGCGCGCCCACTGACGTTTTACGGAAAGACGCGCCGACTATAGGGTTAACCTGTCATTTGCCGGAAGCCCGCCCACGATTTTTTTTTTTCCTTTTTTTTTTATTTTTAAATGCGATTTTAACCAATACGTATAAAGAAACCATATGAAGGACAAGATCGGAATCGCTTGCGCCAATATCATTCTCGACGAAACCCGCGGTTCCATTAATCTAGCTACTCCAGAATATTTTTAAATGAATTTTCTATGACTTGGCGGGTCAATTTTTGAAACTGTCGAAGGCAAAAAAAAACGAAGTTTTACGTTTTCAAATGTGAAAGGTCTTTTTTTTATTCGCAAAATCCTTGAATTGTGTTTTTTCATGTTGGGTATGTATTCAGATTTGTGTAGAAATAATAAAATCAGTTTATATTTGTGTGATTATATTTTTTTTAAATTATTCCCAAAATGGGAGATTTTTTAATAATTTTTTTAGTAAGCTATTATGGAAAAACAACTTATGATATTATCACGTAATATACATGAATAATAAGAAATTATCTGGTAAATAAAAAAACAATTGCCAAAAAGGCAATTCCTTTGTTTTTACATGGATATTTGACCAGAAAGCAAACAAGGTAAAATCCGCGCTGTTTTTTTAAATACACCCGATATTCAACAGGTTAAAGAAAGGAGGGAGAGAAAATTCTGAGAAGGAAAAGGATGTGAGGGTGGGGTAAAAATCTGGGGGTCAAAGTGACCAGCAGTGATGGACGTATAAATCCCTCCTACTAGAGAGTTCAGCTATAGAGGTCAGGATAGGCACAACCGGCCTCTCCTGATCTGACCTCATTCGTGGGCAGACTCATTTGCCGCCAAGACCTGGACAAACCTTACCCTATGAACCTGGACACCCCTGCTAAGTCACCAAACGTAGCGAACCACTTGAGATAACCTATGGCAGAGATGTTGGTTAACCAATTAAAGGTTTTCAGGGCGGCGTTCCCATACCCGCCTCCCAAATAAAATTAATAGACTTGGAGATGTACGAATGTAAATCAAACTGGAATCAGTTTACAGTAACTACAAGTTTTTAGGAACTCAGTAGGTAAGGAGATTGCCAGCATTTAAAAACAAATAATAAAGTAGAAAATTCATTTGTGATTTTTAAAAAGCAGTGAAAACTTTCAAACGGTGAGCTCTAGGGTCATGAAATCTACACAGCTTTACATATATTTTTACAATCTCCCTAATGACAGCACAGTTAGCGGAGAAACCAACATACAAGAAAAAAAACACTCTGGTGGCATGAAATATGCACAGCTCTTTCTCTTGGAAATTCATTTGGCCAACATCATATTATTTTACAATTAATCTCAATATATCAACTTCATAAATCAATTAAAAAATATAAAAAATTACATTAACTCCACACAGGAGGCCCTGAGGAAAATAATTTCCCTTAGGGCCTATGATGTCTTTGAAGATGCTGTGTATAGGGTATTTTGAAGGAGGGAAGGAGTGAGCATGGGTCTTGAAGAGACCTGGTGTAGGAGGGAGGAAACACAGAGGCCGGCAAATCGTTCCACAACCGAGCTGTTGAACTCAAGAACAAGTCGCCTTAGTTCGTATTTGTCCAACAGACCATTAGAAAATTTTACAGGAGGAGAAGGTATTCTTTCATTATTTCAATGAAACATTATGATAGGTGTTTAAGATAAAGCTATTTCCGTAAAGTTAAAGGTCTCATTAGTTTAAATAATTATTATTTAAGTGATTACAATCATTTTTATTTATACTTTATTTTCAATTTTAAAGTAGAGATTGAACAAAAACTAAAATGGTCTGTTGGACAAATAAGAACTGAGGCGACGTAATGACAACCGTGTACAAATGTTGGGCACATGTTTGGCGTGTTTCCTGACTATGCACCAGTGCCGAGGGGATCAATGACGCTAGTTCCTAGGAGCATTTTCCAATACCAGTAGAACAAGGACAGCATTCCCACCTGACGCCTGTGCTCTAAAGATTGCAATCCATCTGTTAGGATGGGAGAATCTATCAAACGAACGGCCCGTTTCTGCACAGAGTCAAGGTTTTTCAAGGAGCTCCAGACCAGAGGTGGCTGCCAAATTCAACCGTGGGGCGCACTTGCGATTTGTACAGGGTTAGTAATTATGTACTATTAAAGTATCTGCGGGCCCTGTACAGTACGCCCAGTTTCTGAGAAGCTAACTTAACTCTGTTTTCGATGGAGCCCCGTACCTGAGCTGGTCACTTAGAGTTTAACCAAACATATCGATGGAGGTCCTGTTCGGAAGATTGCTTCCGTGGAAGGAGACTAGATTTGGATAAAATTGGACGAAGTCAGAAGTAACAACTACGATAGCAATATATAAAAATGACGTTGACTTACCTCTGTGGGGGTGGGTCATGACTATGGCTAGGGGACACTCATCATCATCCAGAACGTATTCGGAATTATCATGTCCATCAACCTAAACAAATAAAAATATGTTAGTAAACAAAAAATAATATATTTTTTACCAATTCCATTCAATCAAACATCCCTCTGCTGCGGGATTTGAAAGTAAAGTATTTTTTAACCCTCAGGCATCGGGAAGAGTCTAAAGTCATTTCATTGAGCTAGCCTCTCAAGAGGAAGCCGTCTTAAGTCATTTTAAGATTTGAGTCCTCGCTGTATTGTGTACAAGCATTATGCAGAGCCAAAATTCATTTGTAAAAATCCCCATTATACCTCTAACTCTAGCGACATCTCTCGAAATACATTAATCAAATTTATTTCTTTATCTTGGGTAATCTGTGGGTGGGTAATTTGTTTATCTTGAGTAAGAATTTAAAGCGGCTGAGGCATTCCCCTTCAGCTCATTTCAAACCTGCCACGTCGGAACAAACGATCTTGTTTAGCGCGCAGGCGCAATAGATTTAAAATAATATAAGGTACATTTGCGGCACCTTCCAGAGTGGAATATACTGTGTAAGACCACCATTCAGAATTGTAACATTGCTTGAAATGGATTTAGCCGGATTAAATTTAGATCTAAATAGCCAGGAAGTTCGCCACCTTCTTCTGCCCCATCTCCGTCCCTTCCCCGCTACCTTCAACCCCACAACATCCCAATTGGAGATGCCATAGTCTCACTGGCTCCAGGGACTCCACTGGGAGTATTCACTTACAAAAAAAAACATCACAAACAACTTGTCGTACACAGTCCGTACACGTCGTTACCGAAATCACTAAACCCGTGTTGCCACTAATCGTTAAATTGATAAAAATAATTTAATAATAACACAATTTTCTGCTTTTTCTTTAAAACATAGGTTTGAAAACACAATATAGTAGTCCCAGAAAGAGGCCATATGCACATCATTGACATTCGTCTTCTTTCTTCTTACATGTATTTTATGGAAACGAAAAAGGCAGAAGATACGACTTACGAGTACTAGAACAATGACTACTATAAATATATTGACCAGTCTTAAATACCTAAACAATACTTAAAAACCAAAGAGATCCATTATAAAGTATCTATATTGTCTTTTTATGTGAAAACCGTCCTAGCTGTTACCAGCCAGCCCACCATACTATGGTATCTCCAATTGAGGAGTTAAAAGTAAGAATTAGGCTTTTAAGATCTGGTAACCAAACGTTTCAATTTCTTAATGGTTTTCAACTGGTTTTTCACCAGAGGGATACTGACAGTATCTACCATTTTGGTACTCATTTACAACCCCAGATGAGTCTTTGTGACATTGTTACATTTAATTTATTGAATGCATACTTGAATAAATATTAATAGTTTTTGTGTTTAATTCGTAGAACTCCATTTTTTTTTAAATTTAATTTAAATTAAATTTAATAATGTTATTATCAATTTCTGCAAGTATTTTAGTTTTTATTTTGATTATAGCTGTTTCAGCTAACAAGACCATTTTCAAACTGTGGCTAAACCACTTTGAGGCAACTTATTCATAGGATTCTAAATGTCAATTTTTGAAGGTGTCCTTAATTGATTAATTATTTACTGGTTAAACCAATTTGCTGAATGAAACAATGTGAGGTATTCGCATATTTTTTTAAATTGTAGAACGATTAAGTACATCAGGAGTACGATGAAAAGCTTTAACTTTATAAAAAATATAATATGAGAGCTTTTTACCTGAACTAAGCAATATGTTTGAGGGTCTACTTTCCCGAGTCCGTATTTGTCCATCATTTCTTTGACCACTCCAGCTGCGCAATCATTGATGGACAGCAGAAGTGTTTTGTAAGGCACATCGGAGCAAAGGGACTCTCCGTATATCTTCAAAGTGCCACCTGATAAAATAAAAAATTACATTCATTAATTGTTTCATTATAATCTGTCTTACTTGTTTGATTCTTACGCTCCGGTTCAGCATTGGTGTAGTTAAGCTCGACTTCATTTGTAAGGAGGAATGACTTTGTGAACTATAAGATTCAATGGCACAATTGGGTGTGTAAAAGCAATCTCCTTTTATTGGATATTGGAGATTGCCGCCTTTGCTTTGCTTTTTTTTTTTGTGCAATTAGAGTGTGTGTATAGGTGCATATAAGCTTGCTGATGTGAGTACTGTGTTTGACTCAATTCTACCTATAACATTGCTTATCATAACTGATATCATATTGTTAGAAAAAATTTAAATTAAAGAAATAAATTACTTTTGTATTTGGGTGATAAGCAGCATATTGGAGTTTACAAAGCTATATTATGGGTTCATTGAAGTTTGAGTATTAAAAAATATGTATTATTTTGCAAGTGGCCGAGTTGGAATTGGATCGGGTTCCCAGCCAGGCATAGCGAGTTAAATTCCTCGACTGGCTAAGACTTCCACTACAACACAAGCAACATTTTCACTTCAACAAGGCTAGTTGTTTAGTCGATTAGCGAGTAATTTAGTAACTAAACGTGTCCGAAACCATAAATTTAGTAGAGTAGTTTACTAGAGTCAATCCCCCCAACACGTGTCACTGCTCACACTGGCTCAACCACTAAACAAGTCCGAACCCGTTTGTTCACACCTTTATTGTTGTACGTTGCTCTTTTCGAACTGCCTATTGTGTGCACTCTGCCTTACTCAATTCAGTTCCATTAAACTCGCCGCTCCGGATGCAAGTCCGTAATTCGCACCGCTTTACAGTTAAATTCACCTCGCCTCGCGCAGGACACAAGTCCTATAAAACCGCAACCTTTTCGCAAGATAAACATCGCCGCGAGTTGCCTATTCTCGCTTATCAAAAACTCATTATTCACCTCGCTCATATATCACCATTCCTTCCCCAAAATCTCTTCCCACTAACGAACCCACCGTTCCTGGTGAACATCAGTGGAAGGCAGAATTGCAGTTGGTAAGTGATATTAAATATAATAAAGTAGATATTTTTGAACCGCACATACAGTCCACACGGCAATTGCTCCCTCGACCTCGAGGCGGATGATTTCATCATCACCGCAACAAGTAGCGTTCATTAGTAGCCGCAGAAATGTCGTCTCGTTGGAGCAAAGAAGCTAATCTAAAATTCTTCGAATTTTCTGTTATTAATCCATTTTCGTATCTATGCTTTTTTTTTACTTCTATCTCGTTAATTTCTTCTTCCACCTCTTCTAAAATATCCGAATCAGCTTAATTAGCATATTTACTTTTTTGCATTACAGCCAGTTCATCTTGCAATGTGCCACTCACTAATGTTCTCTAAACGACCGTAAT
Source organism: Limnephilus lunatus (assembly GCA_917563855.2). Classification (NCBI taxonomy): domain Eukaryota; kingdom Metazoa; phylum Arthropoda; class Insecta; order Trichoptera; family Limnephilidae; genus Limnephilus; species Limnephilus lunatus. The sequence goes on along the minus strand of OU830597.1, from coordinate 60,560,305 downwards.
GTGAATTTTTGGTCAGTCTTGTGGTGATTTACTTGCCACTCGACTAAACTACTAGTCTAGTCCTAACCTGTCTTTAGTGTGATGGTAGAAGGAGATTTTAAAATATTGTCATAATCCATAATGTTTATCTTTCTTTAAAAAAAAATAATTGTGAAATATAGATCGTACAGTTGAGTCAGACTTCTCCAAATACTAAGTTTTGAGATGTGAGGAAAGCTATATTTGAATGCTCCGAATAAATCAAGTGTTATTTATACAGGTTTGTGTTTTACATATTAACCTGTTGGATGGTATTTTAGAATATTGGCGCAAACGATTCTGACCTTGTCCTTCATACAGTTTCTTTATATATAAGGGTTAAAATCGCATTTAGAAGCAAAGCTCGCTGGCGGGCTTGCGACAGATGAGAGGTTAAATATGTTAAATTATAATCGATTTGGTGGTGTTTTGAGTAATCTGAGTATTGTACCAGATAGAGGGTACACTTTTCCATGTATGTAATCGCACATTCGACTCAAATTTCAATTTTTCGGAGATGTCTGACTAACTAGACGATCGATATAATAATATATTTGGATGACTTGTATACCACCGTTTTTGTGAAAAATCACCTCAAGGGCGCTGTGTATATGTATAAAGTTAAAATATATTACTCCAACAGTGAGACCTGTTTTACATTATGTGATAAGAAAATAATGTAGAACAATAAAATAACACATTATGTCACTAGTAGGTCATGTCACTGACATAATATATTAAAATAAATATCAGTAAATAAATTAATTTTAATTGATAGATGAATCATTTTTATTACCAGTATCAGGACCGCCATCTTTGGAACGGAATTGTTGTAATTTTCGTTCCAATTTTTGTTGACGTCTTCTTCTCATGACAGCTTCAGGATTGGAAATGGATCTAGTGAAAGATGTTTCAGGTAATTCTGAAAAGAAAAAAAAAGTTTACAACTTGTCATAAAAACTAGCGGGTAAAAACTCATTGCAAGTACCTACATAGAATGTGCATCTACCAAAAATTTTAAGAAAACTTCAAAAGTTCTCTTTGAAAATTATAGATGACAGCACTTCTGTTTGTAGCTATCACTTAGAGCGAGTGTATGGCAGACATTAGCATAATAATAGGTCAGATTAATATGAATAATAGATTGTAGTTACCGGTATAAAGCTTTTCGGCGACAGGATAGTTTTCATCCTTCGTCACGTCTGATTTCATTCTTGATAGTTTTTCTTTTTTCTTTAGTTCTTTTTTCTCTCGTTTAGATAATTTTCTCTTAAAATTAGAGTTGGCATCCACATTACTAACTACGGAAGACTGAAAAAAAGAATTTGAATTAATTTTCAAAACACAATAAATAAATAATACAAAAGCAGCATTAAATAATGATATATTATGTGGTTGATGAGATAAATAAAATAAGAGAGAGCTTCATTATATGCAAGAAAGGAAATGTGATTCATGCTTTCTGAAGGAGAAAATTAGCTTTGATTGTGTAAAATTCATTTCGGTACTGCGATGCAGTATTTTTGTTAATTTAGTTTGTTTATACAACCGCAACTGTTACATGTTTTTTTTAATACCCACAAAGTCTAAACTGTCTAAACTGTTCCCAACCATCTGGAGCCAGTGAGACTATGTCATCCCAAATTGGGGCACGTTGTGAGGCTGAAAGGAGTGAGGAAGGGAAGGAGATGGGGAAGAGGGAGGTTGGGTAGTACCTGGCTATTCAAATCTGGTCACCATAGATGGCTAAAGCCATTTTAAGCAATGTTGAATATCTACTACTCTTTTTTTAAATGAAGGGTTGTGTTGGCCTATCAAATAGATTATTTTATGCAATACAGAATACTTGAAATCACCATTAATCCGTTGTAAGCGGATAACAAAGCAGTTGGGTTGCGAGTAAGTAGAAGTCAAAACAATTGTCTTGAAACGCGGATCAATGAAAAAATGCCACATACAGGGACACCTAGCAATTAAATGTCACGTTTTAGAGAAGCTTACTAATATAATAAACGCGAAAGTTTGTATGGATGTATGTGTCTTTGTTACTCTTTCACGCAAAAACTACTGAATGGATTTTAATTAAACTTTACAATAATGTAGCTCATACATCAGAATATACATACAGGCTATATATAATGGTAAGCTCTGGCGTTATGAAATTTGTATAAATGAAAATGTGTGTATTTCATAAATTTTAGCGGCAAGGAGGAAAGACAGGGGGAAGGGGAACGGGGGAGGGGGGATCACGGAGAGGGAAGAGATGCGGGAGGGGGAAGGGGGGAAGGTGGAAGGGAACGGGGACGCACGGAAAGGACATGCAGGGAGAATCAATTTATTTCTTTGAATGGCATAGCAACGCATGCCATTCAAATTCGCATGACATACTTAATAGCTAGTTTAAGAACGTAAATTTAATTTACCTAATCATATTGTATGCCTAGGGTTACACTCGTAATTAAAATTTACGGATTACATAAGATTTTGACAGATCACTCACAGGAGCGTTTACATATGCATCCGACTTGTGGTAATTAATGATCACGGAAGTTGTTCGGAAGTTCGACCTGTATAAATGCTCATGCGACCGTTTACATCAGTAAATTTATTCGCGGTAAGATGGCTTCCTATCAACAACGACCTGCTACTGTCAAATTTACGCGATTTTGTCAATAAAGACGAAAGGTCCAAATAAAGTGTTGTAATAATTGTGGCTTTAATTCAACAATTCTCCATGCGCTTTTGTGCCGTCAAAGGCGGCAATTAATTTCGTTTTATCCGAATGACAGCTACCTGACATCTGCTGACAGCAACCGACTTCGAATTCAAAAATTCAAATACGTAAATGTTAAAAACAGAAACATCAAGATTGGAAAGGATTGGACAGATAATTGAATAGAAGGATGCTCGTTTTCCACAAAAACTTAAGGCTCAGTTCCCGCCCCCAAAAAGAAGAAGATGGAGAGATATGAAATTACGAATGTTAGAAGAGCGCGCTAACATTTACAGCGATAAAATTGATGCAAAAATCATGAAAATCTTTAATAAAACACGACTCGTTAAAAATAGAGCAAAAATCTCGCGATAATTGTCTTTAATTTTATTTAAATAAACGCTGAGAATTTTTTCACATATATAACTTGTAAAATAACCGAAACAAACGTGTTTATAATCATTTTTGGAGCATACTTTGCGATTTTTTTCTATCGAGGGAATTTTATATAATTTGCGTTTCGGCGCGATAAATGTCTAGATATTATCTTCAAGAATAACATATATTTTTTAAGAGCTTAAAAACTTTAAATGTTTAAGGGAGGTTTGCAAGAAATCGGTTGAAATTCGGAGAACCGCCTCTTAAATAAGTGGAAATAAATACAGTCAAACCCGCTTAAGAAGTTCCCGTTTAATATGTTTTCCCGCCTAAAAAGTGCAGTTTTTTCAACCCCGAAAAATTCCCATACAAAACACGCATTTTGTTCCCGTTTAATATGTTTCCCGCAAGAAAGGATTTCCCGCCTAAGAAGTTCAAAAATATAATCCCCCAACAAAATAATTACCCTCTTAAAAAGTTTTTACAGCACAAAAAATAATTGAAAGCATTTAACTTGCCCAATAAAACAACCCATTTCGTGTTATATTAGTCATGCCGGCGCGCCGGCTTTGTCCTTTGTTCTGCCTCTAAAAGGTCCAATAAACAAATAAAACCCATTTCACCTATTTGAAAAATGATCATTATCAATGCACTGGAATAAACCGAGACATAAACATGAGATAATGAGCTCTAAAATTTAATACTCTAAAGACCATTATCGCATAACGACGTTGTGTCAAATGGAACCCTTTTCATCCGAAAATTTTAATCCTCTTGCCTCTCTCCACTTTCACATAAATCACAATGGATGTGATAGAGATAGAAGCCAAAGCTTTCTGACAGCTGGGATCGATGTGGCTTATAGAAAAAGGTGGCATCTACACAAATCAAAAATGAAATTATTTATTTTAATAATGTTGGGGGTCGCGAAATTTCAATTCCGCGGAAATATGTCATCTTATCTCAAACAAAATCTGGCAAATCTGCATCTGACAAGCCCGTCTTTTACCATTTTTTTCGATTTCACCAATTTTTATGATTTTTTCCGAAAAGGTATTTGAACAAGGGCCGGCCGCGATGGAATTCGGCCGCGAAAATTCGATTTACGCGAAATATTTCTTAATTTGATGAATTTATTCCGAATAGGTATCTGCATTATGGCCGGCCGCGACGGGATTCGGCCGCGATAATTCAATTTACGCGAAATATATCGTATTTTTATGAATTTATTCCGAATATGTATCTGAATTACAGCCGGCCGAGATGGGTATCGGCCACGAAAACTCAATTTACGCGAAATATATAGAATTTTTACGATTTTTTCCGAATAGGTATCTGAACAAGTGCCGGCCGCGATGAAATTCGGCCGCGATAATTCAATTTACGCGAAATATATCGTATTTTTATGAATTTATTCCGAATATGTATCTGAATTACAGCCGGCCGAGATGGGTATCGGCCACGAAAACTCAATTTACGCGAAATATATAGAATTTTTACGATTTTTTCCGAATAGGTATCTGAACAAGTGCCGGCCGCGATGAAATTCGGCCGCGAAAATTCGATTTACGCGAAATATTTCTTAATTTGATGAATTTATTCCGAATAGGTATCTGCATTATGGCCGGCCGCGACGGGATTCGGCCGCGATAATTCAATTTACGCGAAATATATCGTATTTTTATAAATTTATTTCGAATAGGTATCTGCATTTATAGCCGGCCGCGACAGGATTGGGCCGCGAAAACTCAATTTACGCGAAATATATCGTTTTATTATGAATTTATTCCGAATAGGTATCGGCATTATGACCGGCCGCAACCGAATTCAGCCGCGAAAATTCAATTTACGCGAAATATATCGTATTTTTATAAATTTATTCCGAATATGTATCTGAATTACAGCCGGCCGCGATGGGTATAGGGCCACGAAAACTCAATTTACGCGAAATATATCGAATTTTTACGATTTTTTCCGAATAGGTATCTGAACAAGTGCCGGCCGCGATGGAATTCGGCCGCGAAAATTCGATTTACGCGAAATATTTCTTAATTTGATGAATTTATTCCGAATAGGTATCTGCATTATGGCCAGCCGCGACGGGAGTCGGCCGCGATAATTCAATTTACGCGAAATATATCGTATTTTTATAAATTTATTTCGAATAGGTATCTGCATTATGGCCGGCGGCGACAGGATTGGGCCGCGAAAACTCAATTTACGCGAAATATATCGTTTTATTATGAATTTATTCCGAATAGGTATCGGCATTATGACCGGCCGCAACCGAATTCAGCCGCGAAAATTCAATTTACGCGAAATATATCGTATTTTTATGAGTTTATTCCCAATAGGTATCTGTATTATGGCCGGCCGCAACTGGGATTCAGCCGCGAAAATTCAATTTAGGTGAAATATATCGTATTGTTATGAACTTATTCCGAATATGTATCTGAATTACAGCCGGCCGCGATGGGTATCGGCCACGAAAACTCAATTTACGCGAAATATATAGAATTTTTACGATTTTTTCCGAATAGGTATCTGAACAAGTGCCGGCCAAGATGGAATTCGGCCGCGAAAATTCGATTTGCGCGAAATATATCGTATTTTTCTTAATTTATTCCAAATAGGTATCTGCATTATGGCCGGCAGCGACGGGATTCAGTGGTGAAATTTCGATATACGCGAAATATACCGATTTTTTATGATTTTTTCCGAATACGTATCTGAATTACAGCCGGCCGCGATGGGTATCAGCCACGAAAACTCAATTTAAGCGAAATACATCGTATTTTCATGAATTTATTCCGAATACGTATCTGCATTATGGCCGGCCGCGACGGTATTCGGTCGTGAAATTTCGATTTTAGCGAAATTTATCGTATTTTTACGAATTTACTTCGAGTACCTGAATTCAAAGGGCCAGCTGCATCGGAAATAGGCTGCGAAATTTTGATTTACGCGGTAATACTTATATCACATTTTTTTGGGTTTAAAGGGATGGCCGTAACGGTAATCAGCCCCGAAAATTTGATTTACCTTCTCAGAAAATATCGTATTTTTCTGTAATTATACTTCGAATAGGGCGCAGTCCGCGGCGCTACACGACTGCGTTAACTAGATTTACCCAGGGAATAAGTCGTATTATTACGAATTTATTCCGAAGAACCTACCCGAATTTGAATTTGCCGCTAAGAAATTTAATTTTCGGCGATTTTTTTTTTCGTGAAATTTCAAGTTATGTGGGAATTCGTTAATTCGAAATTTTATTTTTGATGTCCCGTGGATTTTGAATTGACGGGGTTCTACTAGTATATTTGCGGTACGTTCCAGAGTGGAAGATACTCTCAGTATCGCCCTGGTGTAAGACCACCATTCAGAATTGAAACGTTGCTTGAAATGTCTTTAGCCGTGTTTGGTGACCAGATCTGAATGCCAGGTACTTTCCAACCTTACTCTTCCCCATCTCCTTCCCTTCCCCACTACCTTCAGCCTCACATCATCATACCCCAATTGGCCATATGTCATATCATGATGCCATAGTCTCACTTGCTCCAGACGGGAGCAGCTGGGGCTCTTGTGAGGTTTTCACATTAAAAAAAATCGTTTTTAAGGTTTTAAATTTTTTTAACATTTTTTAATGCAATATTAATATTTTGGAGAAACGCTTTTTACTTTTAGTCAATCATAACAACAGATGGTATCTGTGCCCAGCTGACAAGTAGTGTAAGGTAGCAGGTTGTGAAGTCGACATAATTGAGGTAGAGTCAAATAATTGCCTTCACCAAAATTTGAAATGAGCTAGTTGGTGAATACCTTTTCAAATACGTAAATTTTAACAGTACTTTAATTTGATTTTCTTGGAAGTCAACAGTCGTCCGAAAATTTAGGCGGGAAAACCTAGTATTCCTTTGTAAATCGGCATTTAAAATAATGTGCCCATAAAAGTACCGCTAACCTGCATGTGTTTACATTTTGTTATCACCTAACATGTTGGCAAAATAAATGCCTTTGGAATTTCCAAATTCAGAGTGTTTGAAATAAAGAGCTCTGCCAAGTTAACAGTGTACTCAGCAGAGGGTCAAATCATTGCTTTTGCCAAAATTTGAAATGAACTCGTTGGTGGATACCTTTTTCAAATATGTACGTAAATTTTATCAGAACATTTACGGAATTTTACTATCCGACCTGCCAGTCAATACTGAGTAAACAAATCATCTTCACCTATTCAACTTTTGGGTTAGGTGCATGATACCTAACAGGTAAAAGGAAATTTTACGAATTCAGAGTGTTTCAAATAATAAACTCTAAATTATATTCCCTTAGAGCCCATTATCCCATAAACTTTGCTTTGTCGGATGAATCTCTAAGAGGTTGAAATATTAATCTAATTTTGTGATTGTATTTTTGACTGGTGTAAATTTTGAACACTTTGGGAAAATGGCTTATCCTGCCACTACATTAAATGAAACCTAGCATTTGGACGAAACATTTGACTTTTGTGAACTTTTCCCGCCCTTTTGATTTGTATCTTGGCTAGCCTTCCTTACCATGAAAATAAAAACAAAATGTTAGTTTCGGATAACGTTTCATGGTTGCTATGTTTTTAGTAAGGTCGATACCCCAAACCCAGTATGTTATTATTTATTTTTTTCAAAAACATATTTTTTTGTTATGAATAAAGTAATTCTTGACTTCTAATTTTAAGTAGGAACTTTAAAAACTTTTAAAGTGAACTTTTTGTAGCAAGCTGACAATACATATTTTTATTTAACCTACCTATCGTACAACTACAATATTTATAAAACCGTTGATTGGATGTTAACTTGACAGTCAAATTTAATACAAAATTGAAAACCCTCTTAAGATGTTTTCCCGCTTAAGAAGTTTTTATTGACCGGTCCCTTGAAGAACTTCTTAACAGGGTTCGACTGTACTAGTTTTGAAGGAAAAAAATCCTATGAAAACAATTGTCTTTTAATTTTTGACATTTCGCTACGGCGGCAACGGCGCATTTCGGAACTATTTCTTGCGGGAAGCCTCTTAGCTTATCAAACTGATTTTATAAGCTGCAAGAAGGCTGGAAATTTGCGCGGGCGCAATTAGACCTGTCAAAAAACTTCCGAAAGAATAAGTTCTGTAACTTGCTATAAATTATAATAAATCGCTTACAAGAGCGATTTACAGGAAAAAACTTACGAGTATAACCCTACCCTATTACAATGTGCTGAACATATTTAAATAAATACATTAAATATGTATTTATTTTAATGGGCAAACTAATTTCATAGCTTTTTTTTGCTCTCAGATAAAATGTAGTCAAATGAAGGTGATATGACCTATTACCACCAACCTACAGAGATGTCAATTATTGTGGAACTTCTACTAATATAGTGTTCATATAAGGGATGACCAAGGACAAAGAACTCACCGTCTTGTGGGCAACATCCTTCAGCAAGAATCTCCCCTCCCTATCATCTATGTGCCAGTTAAGCTGCACCAGGAGAGGTTTTTCATCTCCGGCTAACTTTCTCTCCTCATGGGAATGCAGTTCGTAAACGGCGTAAGATGCCACGGACAGCATCCTCATGTCTGGACGGAATTTTTCTATTAAAGTTTCTGAAAACAAAAAGAAATTCAATCAAAAATCAGAACCAATCAAACAGTCATTTCACTGAATTCAATGTAACCCACAAAAGCCCATGTCATAAAAATGATTCATTATTAGAGACATGATGGCATGTCATGCATAAAATGTAGGTCAAGCCATAATGTAAAAGATTATCCTCTTCAAATATGAAACCATATTACTTCTAAACCCAATCAATGTTTCCATAGTCATGACAATGTTTGATCTATAAGATGTACTCTCTCTCTCTGTCTTTATGGGTGGAAATATCAAACTGTATTTCTTGCAAATGTTAAAGAAAAATGCAATCTTATTTTCTGAGCAATTTAATTTTAAGTAGTCGTTTTTTTATTTATTTTTTTATTTTTTTTTAATTATTTTTTATAATTACACATACTGGTGGTTATTAATTTGGATAATTTCATTTGAAAAAAAAACATTATTTTTTATTTTACTCCGCGCTTAGACGGGAACCAAGGTTCGTAAAAAAAAAACGTTTAACAAGGTCAGCTCATCGAGGAGGTAGAGTGGTGATTGGTTAAAATTTTTTGACGAAGGTTGCGGTCAATATTCCACTGGGAGATTTGAATGAACTGCAATACAAGTGGCAGTCTTTACTTCCAAGCTTCGATGCGTTCAAAATTTTCGAAAGCGGCCTGCCGTGTTTTTTTTTTCAAAAAAGGCCTGTATGAGCTAACCTTGTTAAACGCATTTTCTACGAACCTTGGGTATTGTGTATAATTTGTGTTGATTTGTATACAGTTTTGTTACTTATATTATATGGGTAGGTACTTTAATGCTTGTCTGAATTCTTCACAAAATCATTTCCAATTTTGGAAATGACACTAATTCAAAGCAAATTTGAGTTCGTTGAACCAGAATTACGCAGCACACACACACAAGCGAAAGTAGTATTTTCGATAATTCTTACCAATAACATCATTTGCTGTTGCATCTGAAGCAACTCTTATACATTTGGTAGCGACTTTCTGGCCCGAGTCTTGGAAGTAAAATCTCATCACCCCGTGGAAACTCAGATCCTGAAAGAAAATAATCAATATTTAAAAACCAATTTAAACACCACAATTATCTTTCTGATTCAATATAATCTTGCAATCGCTTGATTTATGAATGTTAATAGATTATTGTTGATAATATTAATGATAAAAGAGTGTCCATAAAATAATCTACTAACTAAATGTATCCATATAAAAATACTGAGAAATTAAAAAAATTATTAAGTGCATACATAATCAGATTGAACACAGCAACATTAAATTTGAAGTGGTATAAAAATAAATAAATTCTGTATTTATAATTTGCACTCTTCGCTAGGAAGGCTTTAGTTAAGATGCAATAAACTTAAAGGAATGTGTTCGGTACAAGCACTTATAAGATTTCAAAGGAATGTGTATCGGGCGATATACAAATAATATTTTATGTACTGCAAACAAAGGAGGCAAATTCAATGCATTTAATGCACTAGAAATAATACCGATGGAAACCACAACATAAATAATTATAAACCATTCAATAAATTAATCTTACCTTGGGAGCCTAATGAACTACAGACATTTAGATGGAATATAACATTAGAGACAACATATAATTATACATACTTGCAATTTGCAATGAGCCTCATTGATTTATTTACATAGTTACATATTTATGTCTTTATTATTTTTATTTAACCCCCTCAGGCCTCCACCATATTTTGTCAGAAGGTCCAAATATTTCCGCTTTGCAATAAAATCCAAATAAATGGAATATTTCTGAACAAATCCGAAAACTAAAATCTGTTTTCGAAAGGTGATAAAAAATGCTTTCCTTAAAACCACTGGAGCGATCGCGCGAGATAAATAAATTTGCCTTGATTGCTTGAGATTTCTCAGAAGGTTATTTTTTAAATTTTTCACCAACATTAAAAAAATCATATCTTCGAATTTTAACATGGAGACATAAAAACTTATTATAGTGCTATATAGCCAATGAATTAACCTGTATTTAACCGTTGATTTCACATTTGTAGGATTCATAAAAAATATATTAAAAAAATCGTAAAGTTTATAATTGTGCGAATCCTGGATATTTTTTACATGAAACTGCCGGGAGGGATATTTATTCGGGTCATCATAGAATATTTTCGCTTTCTGTATGTTGTCTGTGGTATACTTGATAATGAAAGGTGCATATCTATTGAAAAAGGACTTAATTTTATCCGTAAACAGCTGTTCAAAAATTCGGCGGGGAAAAAATATTTTTAAAATTTATTTTTAACATTGTTCTAAAATAGTCTTTGAAGTTCGGATTTGCGAGATGTATGGTCATAATAGATAAAGCATTTCAATAGCTTCGTGTTAAAATAAACGGCTGGCCAGGGAAATGTTTTAAATAATTACAATAAATGTTTTACGAATGGTAGGAAAAAATTATCCATTTTTGGACCGAAATCAATCGCAAAAAAATAAAAGACCGAAATCGCTCCAGTGGTTAAATACAAAAATTTTGCATGCAAACATAAAAAAAGTTTTAAAAATGGCTCACGTTTTTATATTAAATTTATTACATATAAATAAAATTACTGATAAAGTAATTTGTGAACGAAAAAAAAAACCACATACATATTTTATTAGAAAAATGTAATATAAATGTTATTGACATCTCACTTTTTTGTTATTCCATATAAAAATAATTAATAAAAAATTCCCTAAGTTTTTTCAAAAGGCGATCCGAAACTTTGGTTAAAGGTGTACATTTTACTTCGTTTGTGGTTAACTTTTAGATATGAATATAAAGCGTGGTGTTTGCTCTTTCTAACATCGTTTATATCATATTTCTCACTATGATAGTAAGGGAGACACAACGATTTCTATGAGATCCTTGTGAGTTGTTCCGAAAAGCAAACAAATTAGCCTGAGGGGTACCCACAACCGCCTCCCATATTCTTCCCTAATAGGTATAATAACTGCCTAAAGTTTAAGTTAAGACTTAAGAATTCAATTTTTTGTTTGTGTGAAAGCAATATGAAATGATACAATGATGATGCGTTGTGATCAATGATGCTAGTTATTTATATTGAAATACTGGTAGAATAATAATAAATAAGCACAGCAATTCTAGAGATTGTATTATTCATTAAAAAAAGGCAATTTATGAAATTGCCTGTTTTTGCAGTACAAAATTTTCTTTATTTATCTAAGGGCTTTGACCAGATATGACTGCCAAATTCAATGATAAGATTGCTTTACTTTTGAATCATATTGCATGAAAGAAACAGGTGAAGAAACAATATCCCTGAGAATTACCAATGATTAAAAGGTGATTGATCCAAGTGGCCTTATCTCTAGTAACATAGATAAAGGATAAGAAACACACCTCGTTAGGTTCACTCAGCTCAAAAAGATCCAAGCGGTTGACGTTCCACTGCTGGATCATGTTGCGCAGCGCCTCCCTCTCCAGCATCCTCTTGTCGGGGCCATTCATGGTGGCGGCCTCGTGTAATCACACCATCAAATAGTCCTTATCTGCAAAACAACAAACATACATAATATATGATCAAACTGCTTAACCAAATAATGACCTCAGCATTCCTCTTTAACCTCCATCAACTTTCCTCCACCATACGAAGAAGAAGAATAAAGACGGCCTCTTTAGCATGATGGTGAAACTCAAGGGTTGTCCGTGGCCTGTCTCATTGAAAGTTCAATCGGAGATTAAAAGAGGGATAAAAAAATTCCCGATCCGATCCGATGAAAAAATCCGATGTTTACCTTTCAATGTTAGGAGGGATCATCCATAAATTACGTCACACCTTAAGGGGGGGGGGGAGGGGAGTAGAAAAGTGTGACAAGGGGTATGGGGGGGTCATCAGCTCTGTGACGTCACATGTAAAAATCTAAATCATTAAAACGCAAAACTTTTTTAGATGTAAAATTGCAAAATATGTGCCGCCACACTAGGGGGAAGGGAGTCTCACAAATGTGACAGGGATTGGGGGGCGTCAAAAAATCATGAAATTCGTGTGACATAATTTATGGATAACCCCTTATACAGGGTGTCCGGGGGTAAAGTGCATTAACTTCGGGAGGTGATTCTACTTATAACTTTACATTAATAACTTTTTCTGAAATTGTAACTTTTTTTTCCCATACAAAAAGACACAGCTACTAAAAATCCTTAGTATAATTTACATTAGTATAATGTACATTAATAATTTTATAACTTTACATTAATAACTTTTTCTGAAATTCTAACTTTTTTTTCCCATACAAAAAGACACACCTACTAAAAATCCTTAGTGTAAGGCACAAATTATTCGATAAAGTTGCTGTTAGCTTGCCGGGCGCGATTATTGCAGCGTTACTTGGTAATAATTAATAATAATGCTGCCCGCACACGCCGGTCTAATTTTATCTGTTTACCACAAAACTACCCCTAAAAGTTGGAATTTCGAAAAAAGTTATTTATCTTTTTTACTTATACTATCATGTAGAATCACCTCTCGAAGTTAATGCGCTTTACCCCCGGACACCCTGTATATATATTTTTCCCTAGATCTAAAGGAATCTCGTCATATCAATGCACCAGAAATTAGCGACCTAGCAACAAAATACAATTTTGCGATTCATTAAAACGTCTGTGGCTAAAAGAATATAATGTCGCAGGGAACAAAAAATTGTTTTAAATACGAGAATCACAATTTACACAAGAAACTGTTCATATGTTCATAAATCTCATAATACCTGCTCACAGGGTCAACTAGCAAAAAACATAAGCTTTGCATGACTAGCTCTCTGGCGCCAATAGTGTGTTTTGTATGAACTATATCTTAGAACAGAAAAGTTACATAGTCGCTGACATTCATCACACACACAAATGAGATTGATTTCGGACTCACTCTCGACTGGCGGATTTTTCAAAATGAAATTTGAATGGCACGCTGTTTAAAATACAGTAAATTATAAAACATTCACGGTTTATTCTTTTCACAGGAGTTCACTTCAGAAACGCTTCTTATAGAAAAATGCCACTAATATCACTAAACTTTGAATAAGGAAATTTGTGGTTCAATTCCCATCGCAGCACAAAAATAAAAATAGTATGTCGAATGTTTTAATTACAGAAATGGGCGTAGCTCGTTGAGGTGTTGATTATTAGTTTGGTGAACATTACAAAACAGTTTGCCAGGAAACGGACTGGAATGAAAATAACTGAACACTATTGGATGAACAGGAGTCTAATGATAGTATTGCAACCTAACCGCATGGAAAAGAGGAATGAATGAAAACTATGTTATCTATTTCGATACATACAAATACATACATACCCTTTGCATTTAACTAACAAAAGTAAACAAACTTATCGCTGGGTAAATATTATAGTGTAAGGACAGATAATTGAGTTCGTAGTCATATAAATATGTGACAATTACTTTATACTCTTTGACTATGTACGTGCAGGTAACGCATAAGACTTTATGTAGAGTAATTGTAAGGCTTAGATCAGCAGAAAACAATGATTTCCTTACACATAATAGTTTAACCGCACATCTATTTCTGCAGAGGACGGTACTTTGTTTTTGTTGTTGCTTAGTAAAAAAAAAAACCTTAACCACTCCGATCTTTCGCGAATATGCACTTTTTACGTCTTAAACGAAATGACAGATTTACGAAAACTTTGTGTTATTTCCGCTTCACAATTAAAGCTCTATAAATGAAACATTTCTGAACGTAGCCGAATACTAAAAACTGTTTTGGAAGGGTTACGAAATAAGCTCTCAAATTGTTATATTACAAATAAATATTAAAATTTAGAATGCAAATATAAAAAAAAAATGTAAAAATGACTCACATGATGTTTTTATGTGAAAACGGTACTAAAATCAAGCATTATGTAAAAAAAAATACTTATTCTATTCTATAAATGTATAATCAACAATTTAGCCACCTCACTTTTTTATCATTTCATACAAGAATATTTAATAAAAAAAATAACAATGTCTAACGGCGGGAGGCGATTTGTCGGTCTACCATGTATCTGACAGAATAGGTATATTTTTTCTATTTCTATGGACAACTTGAATAGTGATGGGTAGCTTGATTTATTATGGAGCTTCTACTTTTTGTTTTAGGGATGTCACTAGAACAATTACGGAGTTATAACGATTTCTGTGGAAACATAAGCGTTGACGTGAAAACACGCTTATTGTACTTGACTGCTATTGTCATATTAACGTGTATATCTGCTTACGTTGCTTAGTGGTTAAATTGATATTTAAAAACTAGGGTAAATATTCGGAACAAACGTCAACGGATATTACGCACTTTTTTTTTTATAAAAACTTTTGCTTCATGTCATCATAATTTTAAAAAAACATCCCAGGTTTTGAATGGTTTGAGGGCAAGGCAGGGTTTATCCTAGCGGGTTTGTGTAATTATGATTGATTGTTATGAAATAAATATTCCATATTAACCGTTGACGTTTATTCCGAAGAATTACCAAAACTAGTAATAAAAATAAGCAACAGAAATCTTAATTTCTTAAACTGCTTTATGTAGAGAACATTGATTCATTGCAGCCATCAATACAACACTTTCCTTACGACAGCTGTAATACCAGTTTTGTAAAGTTCAGTACTCTAATATAATAACGCCTAAACTAGCTACGCCCATAAATGAAATAAAAACAATCAACATAATATATTCATTTTGGTGCTGCAATGGCAATTGAACCAAGAACTTCCTATCCTAACTTCAAATGATTACCATTGCTACAGAGGCTGTTGAATTTCATGGCCATAAAGAGGTTACGAACCACAACATAACCAACCAGAGTAACAACTTTAAATAGTACAAATTCACATTTCATCCAAGTTCTGCCAGAATATGAAGGATTTGATAGATGAATTACTTTATTGTTTAATTTTTCATAAAAAGTGTTGAAAATAATACTTATGATATGTTCACAATTAAATTCAAATTTTTAGTGTAATAAAGTTTACAAAAACATAATTAGTTAGGTTAGTGAGAATGGAATATTTACAGAGAATATTTAAATTTTATTATTGAAGAGCATGCTCCTCGACAAATAATAACATTTATGCTAGTTGTTCTCAAAAACTAATTCAACAGTGAGTTGGAAGTATGACACATACATTCAAAGTTAGTCATTCCTGAGAAGGTTACAGTCACAAAAAATTAACCAAATAAAAGTTATAAATCATCAACCCAGAAATATATAAATTGCCAATTCAATCACTCAACAACAGAAAACTTTAATTAGAAAGTAGTAAACTGTCAACATAGTAAAATAGGCCAGCGAATTCTGACAGCATTGCAACTTCAATTATTTGTAAATATTTGTAATTACTCACAGACATATGTATTTTGTACGTCCGTGTAATTACTACTAAATGGATACACCTCTACGGAAGATTATGTTAAATCGGTGTAATTATTTAACTTACTTCATATTCAATCACAAACTTTTGTTTATCGTCGAACTACGAAGGTAAACTTTAAAATAAATAAGAATTGTCACTTCTCAGCGAACAAAATAAATGCGTTTTCTAACAACTTCTATTCGCATTATCACAAGTTTAAAACTCCCAAGAATTTAACGCACAACCTTTTGTTGTTTCAATTACCCATTTTGACATGTACCTACAATCAAAAGTTACGATCTGAGCGAGGTACAGTCATCAATTGACAAATTCCAGCACGCCTCAATGAATATTTTGGAATGCACAATAATAATATAATCGGCAGAACATTTTCTTTACTCTGAGCAATTCCTGTTCAGAACAATAACACTAATAACAGGAACTTCAGTAGGTACTTAAATCCCTACTGCACCCCGTGAAATAAATAAAAGTTCAATAAAACTCACAGTTATTTTTATAACACATTTAACACTAATAACAGGAACTTCAGTAGGTACTTAAATCCCTACGAACAATAACACTAATAACAGGAACTTCAGTAGGTACTTAAATCCCTACTGCACCCCGTGAAATAAATAAAAGTTCAATAAAACTCACAGTTATTTTTATAACACATTTAAAAACTTGAGTTAAGGCATTTTGATAAATATTCCATTACGTATCGCAAAAGTTCATACCTTAGTAGCAGAATATCCGGATTAATGTTATCTCTGTTTCACTAACAGGTAAACATATCACCTCATCTTTGTCACAAAGTTTTAAACTTTTTAACACAACACGTTTGTTTTTATGCTTATTTCAGCCGTGCACGGAAACGACAATGATAAAAATAGGCCGAACTACAACTTTTTGGCAGGAAAAATATATTTACTTTCAAATACTACTAACACTTATAACGGAATGCACTTGAAACTTCAAACGGATAAAAAAACGAACGTCGAATACCTGTTCTGACAGAACATTGCCATGTAGATGTTGGTAGATGTGATGCTAACGTCTAGCCTCTGCACCTAACGTTCTTCTGCGCAACTATTGCTTAGCCCCTGAAAAAACTGCGCAGTGCGCATGCCCAACCAGTGTTTTCAAACCTGTGTGGCGCGAATGGCGCCACCTATTTAAAAAAGTATCTTTTCTGAATAGTGTGTTTCGCTTACTAGGCAAATTAGAAAAGCTGACGTAATTTTGAAACTATTATTAAAATTTTTAACTCTACATAATGCATTATACCACCTAATGGACTGTTACGTAGCTTTATATACCTATATTAAATTTATAATATAAATAATGTGATTTTAAAACACGAGTAGAGTATTTTTTATATTTAATTGATTGATGTTAACCTAATCAATTATCCCCAGGGTCACGGGGGTGGGTTATATGCAATGACACTATAAAAGTAAATTCATATAAGGTTATAGGATATCTAACTTGTAAAATAATTTATCTTGATGCTATTCTTATGTTCTTTGGTGTCATAGAATAAAACATGTTTAGTTTAGGGGGTGTACATTGATTACATGAGCTGTTTTTTTTCTTCAATTTGGTCTCCTCCCCCCCTTTGGTGAGATTAAGTGAGATTTGGTGGGACCCCCCCCCCCCCCCCTCACGTGATATTTACACTACTGTTGTTAAAGGACTACATTTATTTTCATTAAGAATAAAAATAAAACAACTTTCAGGCAATATGAAATCTTAATTACATTTTCATTAATGTGAAACTAGGTACCTACTTGTTTATACTAATTTGTCTAAGTAGTTTGCCGGGACGAAGAATTGACGATATAATATTGACATTGATCGTATCGTCTCGTACTTCACTCGTAAGTTTGTGGGCAATGAGTTAATTTTCAGGAAAATGAGTTTTCCAGTGACTTTTACCCTGTATTTTAGTTTGTTTCTGTTAAGCAATCACATTGTGTTGACAATGAACATGAACATTTGTTGTTATCTTTCGTGAGCTGCGGTTGCTGTGTTGATGGCAGTGTTTATATTTTCCACAGACTAAACATTCTGGCTTTCTTCCTTGTTTTTTTTTATTATTTATTTATAAAAGGGTTGGGCATGTGATGTGTTCGAATTTTGAACCATAAATATTATTCTCTTGTTGAATAAAACCGTATTTTTTTACCTGTTTTAGTACATACGAATATAACAATAAAATTAGCCGTCATTGATTCCAATACGTGTGCGGATAGTTGTCAATTTATTGTAGTTTGGTGCTAATAAGTAGGAACCTCCTATGGTTAAAGAAGGCATCATGTCAGACATAATGATAGTAAAAAGATCGTGAATGAAATACCAAAAAGCTGAAGGACGCCGGAACAGGGCCGGGTGACTTCAACGACGTAAGTAAAGCGCTATTTTAGCGCCCTAATAGATTTCCATCCCATGAACAGGTGGCTTTTTATTATGGACTAGCTGAAGTCCCCGGCGGACTTTCTCTTGTTTTAAAGGTCAGGTGTACAAAATCATCAATCTTGGAAAAAAATCTAGGTTTTTATTTTAAAAAACGAAATCACGCCCGCCACAGACACTTATCTTTCTATATGAAGATAATATATATAGTTAGATTACACAGCACTGTTCATTTGCAGGCGATTTAATCACAGTTTATTTGTTTTTTCAAAAGTATAATATTCATCTTACCCTTGGTGTACATTTTAAGTACTGAATTAGCGACAAACCGTTACTTATGTGGATATCGCATAGAAAACTCTCACACATTAGCGTGTTAGAAGTGGGTATACAATAGGTTGGCACATCTACGACGTGCCTGCATCTACGTCTGTAATAAAAAAAATGTTTTTAATTTTTGCAACTCGTGGTTGTTTCTCGTTTTATAATTTTTTTAAAGGATTTTTTCTTGAATAGCACATAACGTAATAAACAAACTATTGACAGTCGGGAATCATATTTCATACTTAGTGGCCACCATATAAGTATTTTTTTACGATCCACCTTTTTTATATTTATATCTATATATTCATTATATTACAGTATTAACCTAATTTTAAACATGTTTACATAATAGGTATAATTTGAAAACATTTTTACATTATAGGTATGTTTTGAAAATATTTTTACATAATATATTTTTCAATTTTATTATGTTTGGTGTAAGGTAGGTTTGTGAAGGTGAAACTGTGGATGGGTATTGTTGTGTGTTTCATGAACACCTTATTTTAACACTTTATTATTTCAAATGATATTCAGTCAGAGAACATTTATATTACACTAGCGAGTTCCAGTTTTTCCCTACGTGTCATTTCTCATTGGTCTCCGTTCCTCTTCTGCCTCCCCTTCCCCTCCCATGTCCCCTTTCCCTTCTGCATTCTCTCCACCTTCCCTCGACCCCCCCCCCTCCTGCTACGCATTCGGATTCCTTACCCACTCCCGCCTTCCCTCCCTGCCACTAAACTACATGAAATACACACATTCTTCAAACTAACCCATCGCGGGCATACGCTCATCAAATCCCCAAAGTTTCATCGCAAACGGATGAATGGTTTAGCAAAGCATAATTTGATGACGCCAGAGCTCACTATTGTATATAGAAACCATCGCGGGCATGCGCACATCAAATCTCCAAAGTTTCATCGTAATCAGATGAATGGTTTAGCAACGCATAAGGAACAAAAAACAAACAAGCAAGCAAACACACGTTTATTTTACATTTTATAGGCAATTTTGATTTATAATTCTTTGAAACGTTGCGAATGAATCAATAACTAATTTTTATGGAGTTTTTCTATAATTTTCAAGTGTCATTACCTATAGAGAATGGTTTCGGTTTATTCTATAACTATACTAACCCATTATTAATTAGGCCACAAACTATCAGTTTCCCCCTGACGCAGTGGGGGAAAGACGTCAGATATAAAATTGTGTTTTATTTTATTTTGCGAAGTTCTGAAATACTCGTACATTGTGATTTTGAATGTATAAGATTCAAAATATATACTTTATACCTAGTTTGCGAAGTTCTTGAGGTTGCGTATCTGGTATCTACTCCAAAATCTTGCGCCCTCTAAATGTTGGCGCCCCGGGCGGTGGTCACAGCCGCCCTATGCCTGAGCTGGAGCTGTGGGTCGGAATGCAGACACGTAGTAGGTATAAACATTGATACAGGCACATAGTAAAATAAATATGCCACTTTATCTTTTGAGTTTCGTCACCATACATTGTTTAGAATACGAGAACGTGAAACACGCAAAGCCAATAATCAGTTATAAATTATATTTCAGGTATGAAAAGGTGTTCCCGCTCTTTCACTGCAAAATTTAACTTATATTTTACTTAGATACCTTTATTCCAGATACCAGAGCAGTATCCTTCACGGAAGTCAAGACAAAGAGGCCGCGGGTTCAAATTCGTGTTAAAAATATAGTTTAAACAGTTTTATTCGTGCAATTTTATATTTTTGTGCCGAGTTTAAATGTCGGGATATATTGACGTTTATTAATGTTCATGGTATCTAGCAAGGTCGATCCATAAAGGTTTTATCGATAATGTCGGTAACTTATCGTTCCTCAGCATGACTACAGATTGCTAACGTACAAATAACTCACGTCAAATAACTTAAGAACACGTAGTTGTTGTGAGCTGTAGGCTGTGGTTTGTTCGTTGGCGACCTGCAGTCATGCGCGGGACCGATGACAAGTTACCGACATTATCGATAAAACCATTATCGATCGACCGTGCTAGATACCCTGGAGGATTGAAATTGCTTGAGTGGTTTGGTGACTAAATCTAAGTAGGCACGTACTTCCCAATCTTTCCCCTCCCTGTCCTCATCACTCTTAATTTATTTCAAGTTTGCTGTATCTAACCTGCCTGCAACCTTCCAGTAAAATTCATAAAACCATTAGGTAACTACACGATAATTGAATATTTTAATATTCTTTACATTAATGAATGTAACACTCTTATCTATTATATATATATATATATATTTTTGAAAGGTTGGGAACCGGGTTCTATATTACCAATATTGCTAATTAGATTAAAGTATATAGGTAGGTACTTAGCTACATTACAAGTGCGCGTAGGTACGAATACCATAGGTCTCTAGTGTAGGTATTAGTTCATTTATGCTAGTGTATATCCTTGATGCAAAGCAAATTAGCGGAGAGGTACATTCACCATTCATGGACAACTTTACTATAAGTAATAATAATAAGTTGTAAAAATTTTCTGCAAGTCTGCATATTGCCCATTCCCAAGTTGTTTGCAGCCCTGACTTGCTAGGCAGGGGCAGTGTTGCCATGTCCCTATAATGAAAAACCATGTTTCAGGGATGAAAAAACCGTGTTACGAATGATAAAAAAACATATTTTTTGAGAATATAAAAAAGAAATTAACGGTCTATGATGCTTGATTAAAACAACCATTTAATAATTTTCCTTTCAATAATAGGAAAAAAATAATGTTTTTGAAAAAAGAAACACCGTACAAATAAAAATATATTTTTTTAAGAATGAGTTTTTAATACAGTTTTCAAGTTTAATTTTTAGTACCTACATATAAAAGAAATAACTTTCTTCATTTAAAAAATACCTAAGTTTTTTCAGGTCAGGTGAGATGAGGGAGAAAAATTTCCCATTCAAATCCAATATTATTTTTTTCTACAATTTACAGTGGTAGTTACTGTAGGTGTGCAGGTATTTAATTAAAGCTACCTGCATTATTCATTTATTTTTATGAATGTATACATATAACTTATTGACTTATTAGGTACGTTAAATTAGATATGTGAACCCTTGCTGAAATTCAAGAACTACATTCCTGATTTCAGGATTTTCTCACGTGACCCGCAAGCTAAATATACGTATCACAATAAAAAATAAACACTTTCATTGACCGGTAAAAAACATGTCTTGTTCCTCATGTTTAAAAAAAAAAACCATGGACGTATAAATGACTTAAAAACCATAAAAGCATGGTAAAAAACACAGTTTTTGATGAATGTCGATGCCCAAATGTAATGTTTTGCTTACTTTATTTAAACGCGGTGTCCGGAAAACCGTAGGTCCTACTGCAAGCAGATAACTGAAGAATCTACATCACGGAGAGTAGATACCTACCCAAAATAAATTATATTTTTTCCAACTTATTTCGTTTTTTTTAATTCTATTTTTAAGAACATTAAACAGCTTCTGATATTAATCCCCTAGCGGCCAATTTTTTACAAAATTGAGCTAAAATATCCCTATTACTGACTCCATTTACATCATCGAAAACGAAAACTCAAATAAAAAAGTTACTTAAAAAATCGATTTCAAATGTGATGTAGATTTATCAATTTCCCTGTTTGTACTATGAGATTCCGGACACCGTGTATTAAAAGTGGTAACAATGATATCGTGTGGTTTTGATGCGTTTGTTAATATTCATCTTGATTTTTTTTCTACTTGAGGCCGCTCTCCGAATTTCTACCGATTTCTTGCAAACATTTAAAGTTTTTAAGCTCTTAAAAAAATATGTTATTTTTGAAGATAATATCTATACGTTCCCCACGCCGAAACGCAAATTATATGAAATTCCCTCGATAGAAAAAAAATCGCAAAGTATGCTCCAATTTTTTTTTTATTTTCAAGTCTGTTTCTGTTATTTTATAAGTTATATGTATGAAATAATTCGCAGTGTTTCATTAAATAGTGTTTTAGACAGCCCCCAAGAGATTTTTGATCTCTTTTGAACGAGTCGTGTTTAATTAAAGATTTTCGCATTTTTTGCATCGATTTTGGCGCTGTAAATGTTAGCGCTCTCCTCTAACATTCGTAATTTCTCCATCTTCTTTTTGGGGCCGGTAACGGAGCCTTAAGTCAATCTTATATGTCATGGACATCGATATAATTATAAGCTACCTTGATCGATGGTCATGGGGCATTTGTTGACACTCAGAGACAATGGTTTTGAATGATTTGTAATTTCTAACTTCGAGTCAAATCCCCAAGTTTCCGTTACTTACCTTTATAATTATTGGTACCTAATATAAAACAAAATGCTTATTTATTCTAAGATAATAGGTATAAAGAAACTTTATCGTTATGAAGGCCCTTGTATTGTCCCACAGTATTTAACCAAACCGTAGGTGATGAAGTGAAAAATTCTATTACAATTACATTACATGTGTAAATTTTGAATTATGGATGTGCTTATTTTTCGTGAGATCAGGATAAGATCGTGACTAGGGCCCGCCTCAAATTTTCTAATGCCGGCTCTGTAGACATCCCTTTTTGAGATGGTGTCATATTAGACATCGGAATGCGTGCATTTACATAATTAGCATATCTATGATATTTTCAATTTCGGAGGCGGGTGTGGGTACCGCCGCCCCGGGAACCATTTATTGGATAAACAACACCCCTGCCATAGGTCACCCCAAATGGTTTGCCCGGGTTCGTGGTTTGTCTAGGGGGCATACATTAATTACGTGAGCAGTTTTTCTTCCAAACTAGGTGAGATAAATTTGGGCCACTTCGTATATTCTTTTCAAATAACGTGAGATTTTGCTGGACCCCTACCCTCCCCCTTTGAACTCACGTAATTAATGTATGCCCCCCTATAGGACTTGGCGGCGAATATATTTGCCCACCCCCTGTGTGGCGGGCTGCATCGAGAGGGATGGACAACAAGATTTACAGAAAACAAAGGCCTAAAAATACCACGAATATCAAATAAGTATGATAGCAGAACGCTCGAATATAATATGATACCTTTGATTTATAACACATTGAATCAAAACATTAATTTTAAAAATAATGAAGAACCCTGCCCTAAACTGACAAAAAAGTGGTTAGTAAATGAACAACACATTTATCTATCCTAAATCTTATATTATGTATTAATATTGTAACTTAAGCTATTTTGTGTTATGTAATAATATTAAATGGTAGAACCTACAGACAAGCTGATCTGTCACAGCTTTGTGGGACTACCCATATCATATATTGTATTAGATGTAATTATATTCAAATTAATAAATAATAAAAAAAAAACACGATCGTAAAAGTAATATGAGATAGTTTGACAAGGAGATAGAGGTGCTAAATTAAAACGGCCAGTATTGAGTCACGTTGATCATTTCATTATGTACATAATAATTATCATGTGTGGGATTAGATGTTCAAAACAAACATTCACATTATTATTGTTTATCTGAATTGTATCACCACACGCGGTTTTTTGTATCATACTCTTATTTTACTGGCTGATAACTGTCATAATTAATTAGTTGGATAATGCTAATCAATTCAATGCCTATTCATTTAGCATTGTTTACAAACATGTAAAGTTAAGTTTAAAAAATAACCGCTTTCAGTTTTTCTTCTTTTAGATAGATTACCTACCGTATTTTTTCTGGACATGTAGGTACCTACCAATTTTGTGTAGATAAAAATCGAAGAATAATCAAACACCTACCGAAAAAATATATACGCCTACAACATCTCCCTGGCATGTATTGAAAACTTTTTTGATTTTTGTGTCAAAAAAATTATATATATTTCAGGGGTAAAAAAATCATTTTTACCTTAGATAGGTACGTTTTTCAATGTTGATGATGGACACTGTAACGCTGTCCGAAACGTTGGCTAAAGAAGGAGGTAGCGCAACACTTCATAACACCCCAAAAACAAATAACGAAAAAAAAAGTTTTACCTTGATTTGAAAGATAATAAATCTCGTAAAAAAAAACATGTTTTTTTAAGCTTCTTTTAGGGGGATTTTAAATAATAAAAAAACAACGGTAACTACGTAAATTATCCATAACGTTTTATTTAAAACATCTTAAATAAATATTGAATTAATGTCTGAAAAATTATCGACATAAAAATCATTTTACATATTTGGAAGTATTGGAACACAGGTATGTTTTCAAGGTTGACAAGGGTTTTTTTGAGACAGTCATCTCCACTTCAAATCTAATTTGTTAAATTCTTTTTAAAATATTGAAATTTTCGAATTAAGTAAATTATTATAATTATATTTGTGAAATCTAATTAGTGAAAAAAAGTTGAGGAATAAAATGGCTGGAATGTGCATTTAAATGTGCGTTAACGATAAAAAAGGCTCGAATATGCACCAATGACTAAAAAGGTTTTAATGTGCATTATACTTTTTTTACATTAGCTCCACACAGGAGGCCATCAGTAGTGAAAATTCCCTCAGGGCCTATGTCATCTTTGGAGATGCTGTGGAGTGTCTTTTGATGGAAGGTAAGTATAAGAAATTCTGGGAAGGAAAAGGGTATGAGGTGAAGAAAGGGTAGGAATATGGGGTCAGTGTGTCCAGGAGTGACGGACCAATGAATTTTGTATGTATCACTGCGTGAGTTCCGTTTCAGTCAAATATGCATGAATTATATATTTTTTTGTTTTTTTAAAGAAAGACAGACATTCCCGGGTTACGAATAACCTGATAATATTTGAAAATTTCCTGCTACCACCACAGAAAGTGGAAAATGTTGCTTGGGTCGTGATGGAGCCAATCGAGGAATCGAACGACGCGACGCCTGGGTGGGACCCAAACGCGATGCCAACTCAGCCACTAACCGAACTTACCCAAACTTACAACCTAATAACCTATTTTTTTATAACCTGAAAACCTCAGAAGAGTCCCAACTACTCCCGCCTGGAGCCAGTGAGATTATGGCATCCCCAATTTGGGTATGTTGTGAGGAGGAAGAGGAAGATGGGAAAGTACCCGGGTAACAGATCTAGCCACCAAACATGGCTGAAGAAGCCATTTCAGTATCTTCAACTCTGGGTTTTGTAGATGTAAATAAGGTTGTTTCTTGTAAAAACAAAGTGTAATTTTTGCAAAGAACCCAGTTAGTTGTCGCAATGGACTTGTATTCAAGTCCATAGTCCCAAACTACCGGCGTCTGCTGTTATCACAAACAGAAACTTCAACTCCACAACTTCACTTTATATGTCCTGAACAATGCAGATATCACTCTTTATAGTCTTTATGCGTGACATGAAGCAGATGGAAGTGTGACCGCTAATGAGTTCACATGCAAGATGTAATAATCAACTATGAGGAGAACATGCCCCCACAGTATAAGAATGTCATCCTTCACAATAGAACTTTTTTTTTCTGGAGAAGGACCATACTATGATGGAAGCCGACAATGTCCATTCGGTGCTGGAGCATTACTTCCACCCGCCAATATATTCTCCAAGCGATTATTTATCTCGCATACAAATGGCTTGTCCCAAATAGGCATTGAATATAATAAATGTCCACTTCGACTTTTTTTTAAATTACGAAACATTGAACACAAAACTAATATCTTTGAGACCGGGAAAGAAAGTAGGGGATCCTGTTGTCACTGATTTAAGAGCTCTTAAATACTTATCGTCGGGGAATATCCTTTATAAGTTAGACCAGTCGAAGGATGGGCTGGAATTGCTCCAACGCCGCAAGACTGGCTATGTTCCACCATTGCCACTATTCACCAAACCCCTTGCTCTATCAGAATCCAAATTCAGGCATTTGCAACAGTTAAAACTGGTAATAGACAAAGGTCATCCATCACCCATTTTATGATTCTCTAACGTATGTGTAGAAATTGTAGGAGCAAAATCAATAATTTAGTTTCTTTGTAGTTACTGTGAATTATATATCCATTTTTAAGTAATTGTGTTCCAATTTTAAACAACATAAAAAAATATCTTGTGTTTATTTTACTATTTTGTCTTTCATTAAAGTATGATTTTATGCTATTAATATTACTGATTTTTTAAAATTTATTCTTAAAGATGTAAGAAAAATGACAGCAATGGCCCATTCATTGAACTTGTCAGGAGGTTACTGGTTTTAATTAGCAGAACTCTAAGATATTTTAGAGATGGATTTTCTTCTGTGTAAATATGGGTGTTGTGATGACCCAACGATGTGTGTCATTAACACTTGGGAATGTTCAAATAAAAAGTTTCATTCATTCATATAATTTATACTTTTCCAAAATATTATACAAAATAATATAATACAAAATGTCATATTCTCTGCACACCACTACATTCACATAATATATTTTGTAATAATAGAGTCTCCCATTTTAAATCTCTCCTTTAAACGAACTCAAAATTTGGGAGACGGGGATGGGTACCGCCGCCCCGGAAACCTTTATTGGATAACCAACACCTCTGCCATAGGTCACCCCAAGTGGTTCACTACGTTTGTTGATTTAGTAGGGGTGCCCGGGTTCACGGGGTAAGGTTTGTCTAGGTCTTGAAGGCGGATGACCAGGACACACTGAACCCTTATCCTCTTTAAAAAAAAACTCCACACAGCATCCCCAAAGATGACATAAGGCCCTGAGGGAAATTATTTTCCTGTGTGGGGCTCATGTAAAAAAAAAAAAAACACAGGAATTTTAAGAAATGTGTTGACAGCTGCTATTGAAAATGAACAATGTGACGAAAACTGTGCACAGAATATGAACCATGTGAGCAAAATCGCATTAAAATGCGATTTTCTGATATGAAATAAATAATATTTGCATATAATATTTTCTTTTACTGAATAAAATGTATTTTTCCTACTTTGCTCATAAATAGAACTTTCGTTTTCCGTTTCGTTATTTTTTTAAACAGTTTTTATCGATTATCTCGGAATGTACTAATGACTAAAGCTCACATTGTTCATATTATGTATGCAGCGAATGTTCTTGCTTCCACGCAGACGCTTGAACGGTACATTCGTGTGATAACTGATTTACACCCTCGTCAAAGAAATTTGCAAAGTTTTCTACCGCCACATCCGCCGTTTGAGAATTTAAAAAATATTTAGATATAATTTCGTCACAATCGGATTTATTTTTCCTTCCCAATTTTTTTTTAAACAGTTTTTATCGATTATCTCGGAATGTACTAATGACTAAAGCTCACATTGTTCATATTATGTTGTTGATTTACTTCATTCCATGTTTTTTTAATGTCCTTGAAGCAATTGTTAAATTTATTATTATAATATATTTTTTTTGTGTTCAATATTTTTTTATAGTTAATTTCTGTATTTCATATATTCGATTTCAAATATTTTATTGTTTGGCGTGTTTTTCCATTTTCTCCATAGTGTGTCTCGTAGTTTTATATTTTCAATGAGGTTATAATTTATCCAGCCTTTTTGGTTATTACGATGTTTATTTGTATTTGTTTTGTTATGGTATTTAAATTTAGATTTAATTTCTTCATAAATTCAATTTCAGCTTCTTATTTCCAGTTATTACTATTACCAACATAACAGTCAGGATTGGTTAGAATGTACCTACCTACTAACCATAAAATACTAACTGAGTCACTGAGATACAGAAGTACGTGGATACAACAACATTATCTTTCGTCTAAGTTGTTCTTAATTCAAATAATTAGACATCTGAAATACAAGCCAAGTTTGAGATTGAGAGGCGCTATAAGGGGTATTTCTGGGTTGAACTAAAAGTACCTAGGTACTTATTTATCTCGAGTACCTTCTGAGATAAATTTAAAAAAAAGAAGTGTGCTCTAGAACTCTATATCACATGACTGAAGTAAAACTTCACTAACTTATAAAAGAAGAGAGAAAGAAAATGTGCGCGCGCACTGCTCTCTCTTGCTCCTACAGTGTGATACAGACAATAGGCCTGCACTGTGTCGATATACGAAACGTAACTGGCTATGAGAGAAAGAAAATGTGTGCTCGCACCTCTCTCTCTTGCCCCTACAGTAAATACGAAACGTAACTCTCTCTTTCTATCTTCACTAACTTATATATACCTAATAGCTATAGATAGAAAACAATAGAAAACAACTGTCAAAAGCAGACGTCAAGTTTATTTTTGCTCCGTGTTAAATAGTGTAATAAAGTGAAAAAAGTAAATTTTAATCGATACAAACGTGTGTAAGAGTGGCATAATAACCCTGCTGTACTCTGGAGCACAAAATTTATGTATGTACTGAACTATTTTAAACAAGAAACTCATTTAAAAAAAAGACAAACAACGAAGATTTTAACAAAATTGAAGTTACTACCTACATTTAGTTGACTTATGCTACTTCTTCATAGATGGCAGTGAATATTAACCTATATTGATTAAACAAAATTATAAGGAATACTTTTCGCTACCTGTCCATAGATGGCGATAAATGCCTGCAGTCATTAAATGAAAAATTAATAACGAGTTACTACTAGACAATAGATGGTGGCAGTGAATACATAATCTGTAAAAGAAAATTCCATATATTCGAAAAATCTCTTATTATCTGGAAATAGTTTTCATAAACAACAAAATAATTATTTTTCATTGTAAAAAAAAAAAAATTAAAAATTAAAATGGCTTCAATATTACCAGAAGAAAGGCTGAAGAGCGCAAAAGATCTGGTAAAAAAATTCAACAAAACACTCACCTCAACAGTGTGATACAGACAATAGGCCTGCACTGTGTCGATATACGAAACGTAACTGGCTATGAGAGAAAGAAAATGTGTGCTCGCACCTCTCTCTCTTGCCCCTACAGTAAATACGAAACGTAACTCTCTCTTTCTATCTTCACTAACTTATATATACCTAATAGCTATAGATAGAAAACAATAGAAAACAACTGTCAAAAGCAGACGTCAAGTTTATTTTTGCTCCGTGTTAAATAGTGTAATAAAGTGAAAAAAGTAAATTTTAATCGATACAAACGTGTGTAAGAGTGGCATAATAACCCTGCTGTACTCTGGAGCACAAAATTTATGTATGTACTGAACTATTTTAAACAAGAAACTCATTTAAAAAAAAGACAAACAACGAAGATTTTAACAAAATTGAAGTTACTACCTACATTTAGTTGACTTATGCTACTTCTTCATAGATGGCAGTGAATATTAACCTATATTGATTAAACAAAATTATAAGGAATACTTTTCGCTACCTGTCCATAGATGGCGATAAATGCCTGCAGTCATTAAATGAAAAATTAATAACGAGTTACTACTAGACAATAGATGGTGGCAGTGAATACATAATCTGTAAAAGAAAATTCCATATATTCGAAAAATCTCTTATTATCTGGAAATAGTTTTCATAAACAACAAAATAATTATTTTTCATTGTAAAAAAAAAAAAAATTAAAAATTAAAATGGCTTCAATATTACCAGAAGAAAGGCTGAAGAGCGCAAAAGATCTGGTAAAAAAATTCAACAAAACACTCACCTCAAATATTTTATCCAAAGAACAAAAGACCTCCCTTACTGAGGCAATGGGCGAAATGTTAAAACATCTTGAGGTCATGGTCCAAGAATTTATGAAGGGCGATGGACTAGAAAAGGTTTATCAATCGTTATCAAAAATTGATCAAAACATTGAAGATTTTAAAACTAAAATGGAATCAAAACCGTACGCTGAAGTACTAAACCAACCGAAGCAGCCATCACCTGAAAATATGAACTTAATCCAACAAACAGCGGATCCTGGAAATAAATCACGTCCATTAAACAATGAAAATATTCTGAATAATACACCATCACCGGAAAAAAAAACCTAAAGTGCTCATATTTGGAGACGGGGAGGAAGGAGCGAGGCAAATGCGAAGAACCATTGAAAGAAGCACCAACAATGTAGAATGCCACAGCTACATATATCCGGGTGCCACAATAGACAAATACTCTTCAACCATAATACAATCTTGTAAAAACTTTACTAAAAAAGATGTAGTTATTATTTTTACTGGCAGTAATGAAAAATCACCAAAGAACATAATTAGCCATCTGTACTACCTTCTACAT
This sequence comes from Limnephilus lunatus, assembly GCA_917563855.2. NCBI lineage: Eukaryota > Metazoa > Arthropoda > Insecta > Trichoptera > Limnephilidae > Limnephilus > Limnephilus lunatus. The sequence continues at coordinate 60,529,366 of OU830597.1, read as the reverse complement.
AATCTCCAAAATACAAATGTTATTGTACACTCTGTACCAAAAAATAATCACTTGAATGTTTATAAACTTAACATTGAAATACAATCAAATACTGCTCTATTTAAAACTAACTGTGAATTCATTGGGCCAATATTTTATGACCGAATGAATAATTATAATATTTCAAAATCTATGGGATTTGTAAGATTAAATATAATCGATATGATGAAACGAAAATACTGGGAAAATGGTCCTAATCTCAATCAGATCAAAGACAGGAACCCACTACATCTGGAAAATCAAAGAATTTTTTTATGAATAACACAATAAGTAAACAACCTTCCATCGAGACCTTTTCTGTTCATAAAAATATTTCTTCAGAAAAACTGAAGAAACACATCAGAATTAAAAAAATATCATGCCACAAACATCCAACTACATCAAAAGGACAAACCTCACTCTCTTTTATGTACCTAAATGTGAGAAGCTTGAAAGGTAAACTCGATGATATTAAATGCCTACTGAAATCTACAATCTCAAACTTCAACATCATCCTCTTGAGTGAGACCTGGCTCAAAGAAGCGGACCTGAAGTACATCAACTTAGAAGGATACAAACATGAAGCATCCTGCCGGCCGCAGGGAGCTGGTGGCGGAGTCTCCATTTTCATAAAAGATTCCTTAGAATACGATGTAATTAATAACACGTGCGACTCCGACAATAATTTTCTATGGCTTCATTTAAACAAACTTAATATAAAAATAGGCTTAGTGTATAAAAAACCAAACACGGTTTTCAAAGACTTCCTGGAGACACTATCCTCTCATCTAGAATCATACAAAAGAGGTATTGTATTTGGAGACTTCAACGTAAATCTGCTCGACCCAACCAATGCACAAACTTGTAAATACACAAATACAATTAGATTGAACAATTACACTATTTTGAACAAAATAAACAAAAAACACGCTACACGCATCACAGAAAATACGAACACAATAATAGATCATATACTTACCGATACAAAACTATCATACTCACTAACGAACTGTGATAATTCTATATCAGATCACAATATACTACTCCTTGATGTAATTCACACATATGTTAAGAAGACATCATTAAAATCGTCCCAAAAATATACACATATTAATCTTGATAATCTAAAGAATGATGTCATCCAAAATCCTTTTAATCTTAATATGAATAATGACTCGGTATTAAATTATGATAATCTTGTAAACTACCTCACAAATAAAATTATTTCTAATAGCACCACTAAAATTAAAATAAAAAATATAAATAACCCAGACTGGATAACCAAAGACCTTATAAAATTGATCAACAAAAGAAATAAATTGCATCTGAAATTAAAAAGACAACCCAATAACACATTATTGAAAGCAGAATTCCTAAAAGTAAGAAATAAAATCACTACAGAAAAACGAAACTTAAAACAAAGACACTACAATGATCTTTTTAAAATATGCGAAAATAACAGTAAAAAAACTTGGAAGTTAATGAATAATATTCTTAAAAATCAGTCTAATTCTTCGAATAATTTTTGTACTAAATTAATAATTAATGATGAAATAGTCACTAACAATGTAGAGATATGCGACCACTTTAACAATTTCTTTTGCAACATTGGCTCCTCCTTAGCTAATAATATACGTAACAAAGTCGTACATAAACCGCCCAATGAAATAACATTAGCACATGATAGTTTAGAATCTTTATATCTTCAACCAACAACAGAATTAGAAATAAGCAAAATATTAAAATCATTGAAATCAAATGCGAGCGCCGGTTACGATAAATTCAAATACAAGACAGTACTAAGTCTCTCAACGGAATTGGTTCCTATTTTATCAAAATTGATTAACCAATGTTTTAAAGAGGGAACCTTTCCAGACAGCTGTAAAATTGCCAAAGTGATACCAATTCACAAAGGTGGGTCCAAAACAAATACCTCAAACTACAGACCCATCTCAATCTTACCAATCTTATCAAAAATTTTTGAACGTGTAATCTACGAAAGATTAAACAATTTTCTGTTAAAAAAATCATTCTTTTATAAAAAACAATATGGCTTTAGGAAGAAATCGAACACACTTGCGGCAATAAATGACTTAATCAGTAAACTTAGGAGTGGTATTGATGGTGGAAATTATATTTTATCTATACTAGTGGACCTTCAAAAAGCCTTTGATACAGTAAGCCATGATATACTTCTCAAGAAACTCGAGAAACTTGGTGTAGTTGGTCCTGCTCTTACTCTATTCAAATCATATCTTAGCAATAGAAAGCAATTCGTAAGCATTAACAATCAAAATAGTAAGCACCTTCCAATAAACTATGGAGTTCCGCAAGGATCCATACTAGGGCCACTACTGTTCCAAATTTATATCAATGATATTTCGCAATTAGAATTAAACGGTGAAATTTTTTTATACGCAGATGATACTGCAATATTCTACTGGGGTAAAGATCTAAACATACTACTAGAAAATGCACAAAGTGACCTAGAAAGAATTTGCAGTTGGCTCCAATCAAATATCCTAACAATGAATATTAAAAAAACAGGATACATGATTTTAAGCTCAAACCGTAAAATAATTCCTCCTCATGTACCTTTAAAAATTGAAAATAACGATTTGCAAATCCTGATACAGGAAAAATATCTTGGGCTGTGCATCGACAAGCATTTAACTTTTAAACAACACGTACAAGATGTAAAAGATAAAATCACACCCATAATTAGCATTTTTAGCCGGTTATCATATCTATTACCAATTAAATTTAAAAAAAAGTTTATATTATAGTCTCGTACACTCACACCTAAATTACCTGATTGAAATCTGGGGAAATGCATATGAAACATACATCAATGAATTACAGGTAATTCAAAATAAGCTAATCAAAAAACTATTTCACTACGAATCCAAAACATCCACAAAAAAATTATATTTGGAAACAAAACTGCTAACATTAAGAAAACTATACGAGTACAATATATGTCTCCTTATATACAAAATAAATAATAAACTCATACATACAAACACAGAATTCATAAAAACGTCCCAAGTACACAAACATTTTACACGACAACACGATAACATACGTTTAAACACCATTCATACTAACTACGGTAAGCAATCAATTAGTCACGAGGGGGCCAAATTATATAATTGCCTTCCAGATGATATCAAAAACGAAAAAAGTATGTGCAAATTCAAAAAAAATTTATTCATGTTTATTCACAAAAAACAAAGTAGTGAAAGTGAATAATATCGTATGGTAATATAATGTTATGTAAATGTTAGTATTGCAATCTAATGTAATTTAAGGTTATGAAATGTAAAAACTATGTATAAATTCAATATTCTAGTTAAGTAAGTGAAAATGTTATTTTCTTTTTTACTGGAATAAAAACTTATTAAAAAAAAAATATCTCCCTCTCAACTTCCGTTCTTCTCACCCGGTCACACTTTTCGTAACGCTCTCGTCACGCATTCACCAGCTTACTCCCCAAGTCAAGCGTGCGTAAAGAAGTTTTACAATATTATGTAGGTACTGATTGAGGGTTATTTTTCGGTACAATTATGATGAATGGGAGTAGGGTATTAGTACCTGCTGTACTTCCTGTCGTATTGTGTCGCACCTGTTATCTAAAATTTAAAAAAAAGTTAAATTTTTTGAAAAAATATGGAAGAAAAAATCCTTATCAATGAATTTAGAGATAGAGATAGAAAAAAAAGCGGAGGTCTGACAAAAATGGTTCTCATAAAATGTACGAAGCATATACACACAAAAGGTAATATTAAAGCGGTTTTATTATTTGTATTTGGTGAGTAGACTATGTAGGTACTATAGAATTGTAACGTAATTTTATAGTTAAAATACTTATATGTATAAATATAGAACATAATTTTTATTATATTAACAATAAATCTCCATAATTTAAGGGTTGAGGCTAACGGTAATCCATTTTTTTGTTGTATTTGGGTGTTCGATTGGAATTGATTTTCTGGTTTAATTTTTTTCGTTTTCGAGTAGATACTTAAATCAAGTCAGATTTTTTTTAATCGGTCTCTGTGGTGTTACCATTACCTGTTTACCATTGCCTTTTAAAAATTATGTTGAAGCTTCAATCGCTTTGTAACCATTTGGTTGCTGAAAAAAGTTTTTTGAAAATATATCAAAACGCTAAAATCGAAAAATTTTATGTTTTTTTTGTTCTCCATTTGATGTAAATTCAGCAGTTTCTCGCTTGTGCTACTAGTTTCCGGACACCGATAGTAATTCAAGCAACAACTGTGCGATACCAGAGTGGAGGGAGAACGGCGAATGGCCTCTCGGGAAAAGTTGAAATTGTTCGGATTTTAAAAGAGGATGTTGCAAAAATGAATAAATTATTTTAGAAATATGCAAGTCAGTTCTGAATATCTCGGAATTACTAAGAAAACGTCATACAACATCTGGTCAGCACGGACATGGTGGCTTATTTCGAAGAAGTAGAATGAAATATTTTACCGATTAGAAAATATGTGAAATTAATAAGAACACCTCGATTAATTATTAGCTTACTAATGAAAAAAGTGCAATAACTATTAGTAGTTACTTAGGTACCAACTGTTGAAATATATTATCAGTGGCACATGGCACATCAGGCTTATTTGTAGTAAGTAGGTAAGTATGTAGGTATATTATACACTTAAGTGTAAGGTCGAGTTTGCACTCAATTTTTTTCGTTTTTTTTTCTCTAACATGTTTCATGTGGTGTGTGATGATAGGTACTTGTCTAAGTTAAGCTCTCTTGTAAGCTAAGATAAAATAATAAGTCAACTTCTTTCATAATTTCACAGATAAGTAGGTACTAATACCGTGTCATTGATTGGACTCTACTTTCCGGAGTAATCAAATAAATGAAGCGTTCAGTAATAAAATCAATTTGTGCTTTTACATACTAGTAAAAATATTAATAAAAATTGTACCTAATCCTTGTTCATAATTATAAAATCTGTTTGTCAAACTCTTGAACGGTTCTGGTGACGTGAAATTTACACAGTTTTGTCTCGCTAGAATATCAAGAACATCGCAACATTTTTTCAGTTCACAAACTCGTCTCATAAGATGTTGATTTAAAAAAAAAGATGGTGTAATATAGCCAATATGTTTCGATTGTTCAATAAGGGAAAAGACGTTGAAAAAAGTCTCGGTTGAGCTGATACGTAGTATCTAATGTTGGTTATTTATAAAAGGGAAAGTTTACAAATAAATTTTACTAATTTACATTTTTTACTTACAAAGCAGTAACAACACAGCTGTAAGTAACCCCTTACCAATCCATTTCGGAGTCCCACAAGGAAGTGTTCTAGGCCCTATTCTGTTCCTCATCTACATCAACAATCTCTGTAATCTTCCCATAACCGGGAAACTAATATCTTTTGCAGATGACACTGTACTAATAACTAGACACAAAAACTGGAAAGGAGCATTCGACATAGCTCAAAACGACATAGGCCAAATAAAGAAATGGTTAGATGATAATCTCCTAACCCTTAACGCCGGAAAAACAAAATTCTTAACCTTCAGTCTTTCTGCTGCAACCCAACCTACCAACAATCAGAAGATAATAATTCACTCCTGTCTAAGAACTTGCACTTCCTGTAATTGCCCAAACTTGGAACAAGCCACCCACATAAAATATCTGGGGGTCATCATTGATCAACACCTAAGAGTATAATTTGGATTTTAGTTCCATGATCAACACCTTCGTTGGGATCAGCACTTGGCCAGTCTAACCCCACGCATCCGCAAACTCTCTTATGTCTTTCGATCCCTAAGAACTACCCTTACTACCTCAACTCTTAAAACTGTTTACTACGCTCTCTGCCAATCCCTACTAGCATATGGCATTATAACTTGGGGTGGCTGTGCTCAATCAATTGTCGAACCTCTACTAAAAGCCCAAAAAATGGTAATACGTGTCATTAACAAGCGACCGACTAGATACCCCTCCAAACGACTCCTCATCTAGTATAACGTCTTAAACGTACGGCAACTCCATCTAAAATTTATGCTAATACATTTCCTGTTCAAATACAAAAACAAAACTCTCTTACAACACAACTACACCACCAGAACAATAACCAGCGGACACTACAATGTACCTAAACTACACACCACGACAGTTCAAAGACAATTTTTCTTCCTAGCTCCTAAAACCTTTAACCTTATCCCTGAAAACTTAAAAACGTTGAGCCAACCCCATTCCTTTAAAAAACAAATAACGAAATGGATCCTTACACATGGAATACATTACAATTTTAATACTCATTCACTTTATACTCTATCAATTTAATCACCTTTCAGACATAACATAATATATCTCCATTTTCTAAATTAGCGGCATTGTATGTACAAGATTATTTAATAACTTAACTTAATTAATAAATAAATAAGTGTGATATATATCTAACAACTCCTCAAATTTTTCATTTTCTAAGAATTCTCTAACTTCCTCATCTTCTTGTAACTGTAAACTTCACCCGCCATAACACAGGGTCTTCCCTAGCATGGAGGGTGAAATATCATAAAAAAACTATATGTACTTTCGATTTTTCATGTATTAAATAAATAAATAAAATAAATACTTAAACTTATTGATGTAATTTAGAGCTTTTGTTTATATTAACTACGCATAGGCAGTGGGTAATATATCCGACACGATAAAAACGGATCTGGAACGTTTTTTTGGACGGATGGCCAACGCATCGCATTCGTTTAAAAATCGTGTCGGAACTCGGAACTCGCACGCCTATAGGTTTGTATGAAGCTGTTCACACTTGCCTCTTTGTCGTTCCGGCGTGTGTACATCCACTATGCATTAGCGTTGCCAACTCTACGTCTTTTTACGTAGATCTACGTATTTTAGATCTTTCCTGCACACCTACTAGCTTCAGTCCAGAATCTACGTATTTTCTGTCAAATTGTACAAATTTGCAAAATAACATAACTCATTAGGCTGAAGAAGCATATTTTCCGTTACTTTACGGTGGCGCCCCCGTCAGCGGGGCAAATTGTGTGACGCGGACTCCAACAAACGTTCCGTTTCATACTAGAGTTCGCGTCGGGGTTGGGATGTCTAGGGAAATTTCCCTAGATCTATAGATCTGAGAAAAATATTTCTTTAGGCAAAGAGGAAATCAGCATAAATCTAGGGAAATTTCGAAATATTACCATTTAAAAAAAAAAAATATTGGAGTTGTAATCTTCTACTATTTGAAGGCATCGCATTGCTTGACATTAACTGTTTACTCCATACACATGTTTTTTCCTAAATATTGCCTATTACCCCACATTTTCATCATTACCAAAAACTATATTTCGTTTCAATTTAAACCTTAGGTTCTCAACGTGGGCAATAACGCCCCCTTGTGGTCGTTAGAGATACTCAGGGGGGGGGGCAGTAGAAGACCCAAAGAGGGGGCCGTTGCGGTGGCACAGTGAGGGCGAGGGGTAAAAAAATATGATCTAAAAAGACAAAAAATACGCTCATCACGTACTAATAAAGCCTATAAACTTTAATACTGATTAATTTTTGTTCTTTTATGTATTGTAATTATTTTTGTTACGTGTGCATAAATTTACATGTTTAAGTTGTTGGTGAAGTGGAAGAAAATTGAATACATTAACCCCCCCCCCTCCCCTCACATAAGAAAAAAAGGGGTTATCTAGAAAAAAAATCTAAAGTGGGCGGTGGGCACAATTGAGAACGAAGAGTGAGAGGCAAGGTTGAGAACCTATGATAAATCATTAAAAAATATAATTAAAATTGGCAAAAAATGCATCAAAAATAATAGATACATTTCAACTTAATTACTACAAGAAACAACTAATTACGTTCACCTACCCTAACTTCTTCATTTCACTCAAAAAAAAGGACGTAGATCTACAAACTTTTCATAATCCAAATTATACGATACTACGTAATTTTCTAGTCTGATCTACGTCTTTTTTAAAAAACGGGTTGGCAACACTATGTATGCACCGATCTTAAACCACCACACTCTCAACTCGCAGTCGCAGGTCGCAGCGTCTGCGTGATCGTTATATTTGTTGTCGTTCCGTTTTTTGAACAGAAGCTTGAACAGGACTTTCGTCATCCGAATTTTTGTCGTTCCGTTTTTGAAGCGGAAATGTAAACAGGGCGTCCGACGTCCGGTTTTTAAATGGAAGTGGGGAAGGACCCTAAGGATAACTAATTCAAAATGCAAATTTTAAAGGGGGAAGGTATAAATAATGTTTTTTTTATTAAACAATAACAAAAAGACGGACACATTTTAATAAATATTTCATATTGAGCTTTTTTCGTACAATTACGACACAAAAATGACAATTTAGAAAAGTGAAAACTATTCTTGTTTGATTCCCGTTCCGTTGGCGGTAGGAACTGCAGCGGAGTCTCGTCGGGTCACCTGGTACCTGGAAATGAACGTATACATTACAAATTGTATTTCTCTAAGAAACCTAACCTAACCTAACCTAACTAACTATATATTTCATAGGTCCAAGTACCTACTAGACTAGAATAAGTAATAGCCTCCAAATTCTCTCAGGGCCTATGTCATCTTAGGGGATGCCGTGTGAAGGGCCTTTTTAGGGAAAGGAAGGAGAGGAAGTTCTGAGAAAGATAAGGGTATGAGGGGTGGGTAGGAATCTGGGGGTCAATGTGTCCAGGAGTGACGGTCGTATGAATCCATCCCTCCCAGGCAAGGCGATAGGTAGAGAGAGTCCGGTTAGGTCTCCTTCTACCAGGCCCTCCCGATCCGGCCCGCCAGGCAGTAGGTGGGCAATCGCATTCGCCGTGAACCCGGGCACCCCTGCTAAATCACCAAACGTAGCGAATCACTTGGGGTGACCTATGGCAGGGGTGTTGGTTTTCCAATAAATGGTTCCCGGGGCGGCGTTACCTATTGAATTGTGAAACTCTCAAATTGTGAAACCTCCCAAGTTAACCCCTAAAAGTGTGATTCATACCGATTTGAAAAAAAAAGTTTTCGACGATTTACAAAATACTTTTCAACCCCCAGGCCCCAGATAGTTCAGTGAAATTATCTGTTCAAGAAATAATTTCGATATGTGAAATGTTATATATGTATATCAATTTCATCAGAAGTGAGGGAAAATAGGGCTTATTTCGGACACACGGACTCATCCACAAAACCCTGCTATCATGGTTTACGTCTTCAGTGAGAACAATGAGCTACGTGCACGAATTTTTCCAAGCCAATTAATATTGCGTGTAAGAGGCTCATTATGTTAGAAATAGGGGCATTTCACCATCCTCTCGATAGAATGTCCAAGTAACCATCCAATAGCAATAGGTAGAACACTCAGCCGATAGTATCGATGGTTTCAAAAAGTTTTTCGAATTAGTTTGGAACGCACGCCCGCAGTCCCATCTTACCCCAAAAATGTCCAAAGATTTAAAAAAAAATTAGACTCCCAATTTCTATCTAATTTTATTTTTATTCTTCTCTGTATGGGATGTTTGGGATTGCTCTCACCTCCCCACATCTTGGAATAAAGATCATGGGTGCTTTAGATTTTATGTCCGGGTTAAATCTTCCTCACAGGAAAGACTAAACCCTTCCACACACTTTTCCATAAATTTGTATTTAGTCAATCCACGCTATGTAAGTGCACTATATAAGTATAATAAATGCAAAACAATACGTCAATTAACCAGAGACCAAATGGGAAAATAATTCACCGACTCCAGATATTTTCATATCAGAGGGTTCGGCTCGGTAGAACTTCTAACTGGACCGATAAATCTTACTGATCCCTCAATATAAATATTTAAAAAATCTTTCGTAATCCTACATGTATTTAAAATGACTGACTTTTGCATTTTTATATATAAATTCTTTTACAAATCTAATAAGCCTAAATTTTGAATGAGAGAGCTAGGTATAATGCCAGTAGCCGAAATAACAAACGGTAATATTTTTATATTCTGAGAATGCCAAATTCTTTTAATCTCATTTTCTAAATCTGTATATTTTCTTAGTTTTTCAGAAACATTATTCTGAATATTACCGGAATTTGGAATAATATTACAGGAATTTGAAATAATATTGCAGGAATTTGGAATAATATTACAGGAATTTGGAATAATATTGCAGGAATTTGGAATAATATTGCAGGAATTTGGAATAATATTACAGGAATTTGGAATAATATTGCAGGAATTTGGAATAATATTACAGGAATTTGGAATATATTACAGGAATTTGTATTATTAACTAAAACAAAATTATTATTCGTTTTTTTTATGATCCACCCATTATACCACGAGCAAGTGTATTTTTAACATTATGTAGGTACGTCAATCAACAAAAAGCAAAAATGTTCTTTTCTAGTTTGGAGTGAAAAAGATTTTTTTCTAGACTGTGGCAACTAACAACCCATGTTTCAAAAAATTGGCTGGAAAAAATCACCCCGAAAAAAAAAAATTTTTTTTTACTACAACACATTTATTTCTAATTTTCGACGCAGTCGCGCCATCTCTTGAACCGGCTAATAGCAAATTTCAAAGTTTTTTTTTGTTTGACTGAGGATTGAACCTTTCATCCTGGTTTCGAAACTTTTTTTTATCTTATCTCCACACAGGAGGCCTTGAGGAAAATAATTTCCCTCAGGGCCTATATGTCATCTGAGATGATGTGTGGAGGGTCTTTGTGAGGAGAGGAAGGAATGAACATTGGTTTTGAAGCGACCCGTGTTGTAGGAAGGAGGAAACACAGAGGTCGGCAAATCGTCCCACAGCCGAGCTGTTGAACACAAGAACGAGTCGAAGAAGTGACCCGTTCTCATGTGACAAATTTCAACCGTGCATGTGCATATGTTGGGCTCGCGTTTGGCGTGTTTCCCGACTATGCACCGGTGCCGAAGGGATCAATAACGCTAGTTCCTCGGAGCATCTTCCATTGAAATACCGGTAGAACAAGGATAGCATTCTCTCCCGACGCCTGTGCTCTAAAGATTGCAATCCGTCTGTTAAGATGGGAGAATCTATAAATTAGACCGCCCGTTTCTGCACAGAGTCGAGGGTATTTTTAACTGCTGTGAACTTTTAAAATGTCTTAAAACTTAAGATTTTTGGTTTGACTGAGGATTGAACCTTCCTTCCCAGGGGCAGGAGTCAACATCGCTAACAAGTGAGCAAATCCCAATTGGATAGGACCGACATTTATTTATTGGGTTAACTGCAAAATGAAAATGGATGACATTTATTTCAGATAAATGCGAATATCTCTGCGTGTGTATGCGTGATTTCCACCTACGGGTGATAGAATGCATTGTCATCGACAACGAGTCAATCATTGCCTAGTTTCAGCTCGATCTGATGTCGGGAAGTGGATTAATTTTCACTTCCGAAATTCCACTTCATTCAAACATTCATTCAATCAAGAAATCAAAAGAGAAATTCAAATTGACTCGGGATTTTTTCGACTCAATTTGAATCGGGGATAATTCAGGGCGTGTAATTGTTAAAAAGCGCAGCTGTGCAGCATACTTACCCTACTTGTTTACCTCTGTCAAAATAAGCATAAATAAACAAAAAAAATCAGCCTTCGTAGGTAGGAGGTTATTTTATAATTATTTATTTTATGGGTTCAATGCATTTCAAAAATTACTGCAGTTTCTTTACGATCTGGAAACAACGCCCAGTGATTCCTAGGATTAATGAAAGCAAAATTGTTTTGATTTTCGGTAAATGAGTTGACATGACCTGTGAAAACCTAAACCAAAAAAGTCATGCATCAAATTAGTGAATGCAGAATCTGGATTCATGACGGCCTCTGTGGTCGAGGGGTGAGGCTATCGACTATGAATGTGGAGGCTGCGGGTTCATATCTCGGCATGTGAGTAATTGTGTTATTTCACAATTCATAAATTAAAAATAATATAGTAGGTATAACATTATTACTAGAGTAGATACTTTCAGTATGGCCGTGGTGACAGACCACCATTCAGAATTGAAAAAACGATTGAAATGGCTTTAGCCATCTTTGGTGGCCAAATTTTAATAACCAGGTACTTCCCTCACCTTCCTCTTCCCATTTCCTTCACCCCTCCGCGCTACCTTCACCCTCATAACATAACAAAATTAGGAACGCCATAGCCTAACTGATTCCTTGTTTTTTTTTAAAATTTTAATACCACACAATGTCCCAACTGCCTGAAGCCAATGGGACTATGGCATCCCGAATTAAAGTATGTTACAAGACTGGAGGGAGCGGGGAGTGGGAAGGAGATGAACAGAGGAAGGTTGGGAAGTTTAGAAGTACCATATCACAAGTCTCCCGCTCAGCATGAAAAAGAAGACCAGCGCCGGGGCCGACCTGTCGAAGGGATCGCCCACCATATAGTGCGAGTACGCAGCCAGTAGCATCAGCATCAAAAGTCCGCCATTAGCGGAGTTCTTCACTTTATCTATAAATAAAGGAAAACTTAACATTACTTCTACATTTGTTTTTATATGAACTCCACACAGAAGACCTCAAGGCTTCGTTATAAGTTATAAAGCTATATAAGTTGTATTACAAACTTCCTAAATGCACTTAACAATACATTGAATGATCTCAAACAAACCAAAAATATCATCATCATTGGAGACCTAAACATAAACACTTTACAAAATGGACACCCACAAAACATAGAATACTTAACAATTCTGGCACAGCATGGATTGGAACCAGCGATAAATGTCCCAACACTAGTTACTCAACATACAAAATGTTGTATAGATCATATAATGATCAAAACAAAACTAAAAACCAAAACTATAGTATTTGAAAGGACAATTACAGATCACTACATGAATATGACAGCAATTGACCCCGAAAAAACAAAACCTAACCAACATAAAATATTCAGAAAAAAAATAATTGACTACTCAAACTTAAAAGAAAAACTCCAAAAAATAGACTGGAGTACAATATACCAAATAGAAAATGTTGAAGAAGCCTGGGATAAATTTACAGCTGTGTTGATACAAGAAATAAATAATAACACTAATTTAAAACAAATTAATCTTACACACAAAGCAAAAAAATTTTAACTATGGATAACAAAAGGAATATTAAAATGTATTCGTACACGAGACAAAATTCACAAACAAATTAAACATACGCCATACGACATGGAACAATTTAATTACTATAAAAAATATAGAAACATCTGCACGAAAATTATTAGAGTAGCAAAGGAGTTATACTATAGAGAAAAACTTAAAAAAGAAAACAATAACCCAAAGGAAATATGGAAAATATTAAAAGAAGTAACATATACACAAAAATACAAACAAAAATATACTATTGAACATCTTAACATTAATTCAAAGAAAATAGATGCCAATACAAATGCAGAAACTATAACAAATCATGTAAATGATTTCTTTGCAAATATAGGAAAAGTTTTAGCGAACCGTAAAATACATAACACAAACACACTAACACAAACAAACATACCGAACAATACACAATCGACACAACACAGATTTATAATTAAAACAACTTCAGTAGAGGAAATTGACAAAATAATAAACACATTAAAAAACAAAATTGCACCTGGATTAGATGAGATAACAACGGATTGCATTAAAATAATAAAAAATGAAATATTAAAACCTATAACACACTTAATAAACCTCAGTATAACACACTCCTGCTTTCCTAGTTCTCTTAAAACAGGACTGGTGATCCCTATTTATAAATCCGGAGACAAAATGGAAATAACTAACTATAGACCAATCACATTATTAAACTCGCTATCAAAGATTTTCGAAAAAGTCTTAAAAAACCAAATCATAAAATACTTGGAAGAAAACAAATTAATCTCAGATAAACAATATGGATTTAGAGAAAAGAGAGGTACAAAAGAAGCTTTGGCATGTACTATAGATTATATACATAGCAACTTAGATCAAGGATACAAATGTATAGCGATATATCTAGATTTAGCTAAAGCCTTTGATTCAATCTGCCACAATACACTTTTTAAAAAATTAGAAAATATGGGTATCAAAGACAAGGAACTCCAACTATTAAAAAGTTATATGAGTGATAGAACACAACAAGTCAAAATTAATAACCATACTAGTAAACCACTGCCGATTACATACGGAGTTCCACAAGGAAGCATACTAGGGCCCGTTTTTTTCACTATTTACATAAATTAACTTTGTATCATGGAAATAACCGGTGAAATAATTAGTTATGCAGATGACACAGTTTTACTCTTTAAATCTAAGGATTGGAATAATGTGTTTAACATAGCAAATTTAGAAATCACGCGGGTGAAAACTTGGCTAGACTCAAACATACTTACACTAAATATATCGAAAACAAAATTTATAACGTACAGTATAAATAGTACAGGACAACCAAGAAACAACTCAAACACCATAAAAATACACGAATGTTTAAATACTAACATCTGCAGTTGCCCTTCTCTAGAAAAAACAGAACAAATAAAATATCTAGGAATCATAATTGACCATAACCTTAGATGGACATATCACATCAAACAAATCACAAATAAACTCCTCAAAACAATACACATTTTCCTAAACATAAGAAACATATATTTTACCTTAAATATCCTTGTAACTACAATATTCATTTAAATACCTGTACGCCTGTCTCGACACAGGTATACCCTAGTGAGACAGGCATATACATAAAACCGTTGTAAATATATTTTATTATAGATAAATAAATAAATAAAAAAAATATATAAAACAAATGAAAACAATATATTTTGCACTTTGCCAGTCAATAATAGAATATGGATTAATTATCTGGGGAGGAGCAACAAATTCAGCTATCGATCACTTAGAAATCGCGCAGAAAACGATCTTAAAGGTAATACTTAAAAAACATAGACTGACTGACACAAACCAAATATTCAACAGTTGTGACGTACTAGATATACGCCAATTATATGTTAAAACGCTGCTAAAATACATTTTTGACCAGAAAAACAAATTTCAACAATCTGAAAATATCACTAACAGACCAATTGGACAATCGTACAAAAATAACCTAAAAACTCCGACGGTAAATACAAGCTTTGGACAAAGGCACTATAAATATCATGCTATAAAAGCATTCAACAGTCTTACCCTTGAAAATAAAATGGAAGAAAACAAAAATAATTTCGTACTCAAAATTACAAAATGGATTAAAGAACAAAAAGACAATATTACCAAAATATTACAAAATAAAAATAAAACACAACTACACGAAACACTCAAAACCAATATAAAATACACATCACTCACAAACACACAACACATAATATTTGTAATATATAACGATTTTAATTTATTTTTTTAGTAATAAAATAATTAATTTTATCCTATAATTTTAACTTAATTATAAATGTTAATTTTTAGTTTATTTTGTTTTTTTTTTATAAAATGGAGGCCTCAGCACAGGTGAGCTACCCAGTGAGGCCGACATTGTTGATTTTATTTTTTAAATGTAAAATATTATGTCAAACAAATGAATAAATATAATAAGCGTTCAAAAATAAGAATAAGATTAATAAAGATTGTTTAAAGATTGTTTATGAGATATTTATGTACATATGTATACGAATAATAGAGGGAGCGCGCAAATAGAAATAAAAAACTATTATAATTAACCCCTCAGGCCAATTGGTTTCCTTTAGGGAACAACTCATATAGGTCTCGTAGAAATCGTTGTGTCTCCCTTACTTTCATGGTAAGAAATGTGATCTAAACGGTGTTAGAAAGAGAAAATATCACGTTTTATATTAAAATTTAAAAGTTAAACACAAAATAATCAAAATGTAAGTCAAAGTATCCGACCTGAATTTGAAAAAAAAATGAAACTTTGGGAATTTTTTATTCATTATTTTCACATGAAACAACAACAAAAAATACGGGACGATAACGTTTATATAACATTTTTAACTGTTTCAGTAATTTTAGTTAGAAAAAACTTAAGGTGGGCTATTTTTAAACCTTTTTTTAATTCAAATTGTTTATATTTAAAAAATACATGATGTTTTCAAATTATGACATTTGAAGTGTTTTATTTAAAAACAGTTTTAAGATAGATGTGCAGCTTGATTGGACCTTCTACTTTTTGTTTTAGGTGTGTCATTAGAACAATAACGGAATTATAAGGATTTCTGTGGAAACATACGCGTCCTACATTCAGTAATATTCCATTTATTTGAATTTTATCGCAAAGCGGAAATATTTTAACCTTCTGACAAAAATGCCCGAGGGCTGAGGGCATAACAGACATGCGGACTATTGTGAACACATTTAATAAAACACGACTTATAGAGCAAAAACCCTCGATATCTGAGTTGAGTAGAATTTAAAAAAACACTGGTAATTTTTCATGCCACCTCTAACGTGTACCACGCGTGTTTTTTATGGTTACATGACAACTCAGAATCATGCATTTTCAACAACCTTCTGAAGTCATTATAATTTAAGAAAAAAAAAATAGCGCCTAACCTAACCTACTCAACCAATTTTTAAATATATTTTTTCATAACTTTTACTTTTCAAAGGAGATGTTGAAGTTGCATGATTCTTAGGTCCGTTCACAATTTTTTAAATATTTTTTGAGCATATTTTGAGATGGTTTTCTGTCGATGGAATTTCATATAAATTACTTTTTCACTCGGTTTTTCATCTGAATAGAGATTATTTAAAAAAATAACACTTATATATTTTTAAGTACATATGTAAATACTTAAATTGTACGCTGGGTTGTACGAAAGTTAACGTTCGTTTAATTTTGGGTTTCTGTATGGCGTAGAAAGCCTGTTCTCGGATATATATTTTAAAGATTCAATCATTCAGATTATAGAATAAGGATCCTAATTTTACTATGTTTGAATACATCGGGTTAGTGCCGCCATTCACATTTTTTACAAGGGGTTTTCAAGAGTTTCTGGATAGGTCTTTTTATATCATTTAATTTTAATTTCCGGAAATATATTTTTATATCTTTCCGAATTATGAGATTAAGTGTTAAGAGTTAAGCAACACATGCTTTATGACTATTTCTACTACACCGATTCACTTTTGTTCAAGATACATTTTTGTTAGAGAAGAGCTCCCTTTTAGATTTTAGACAAAACAGCAAAATGAGATTTTAAAAACCATAGTTTTCAATGTAATTTGAAGTCTGTGAATGCTTGTAAATGTGTTTTTTCGTAAATTGGATATTGGATGACAGATGACACTACTGTTTTTACCCTCACATATATTATATCCTAGTTACGTTACGAATGAATGTATGTTTTTAATGTAGCGTAACGGGTGTTATGTCTTAGAATATGTGTAGAATCGGCAACCAACAATGTCACTATTTCGCACCTGGGGAATAACAATGGCACAACTCAAAAAACTTATTTCGTTAGAGTGTATTAAATAAGTTTATTAACCAATAAAAAAAACATCGTTTTACAAAACTTAGGAGGCTGTAATGTAATTTCGTTACATATCTAGTGGATAGTTCAGCTCAAATGATCATTGTGCCACTATTTTTGCTTGAACTCGAGTAAAATAATTATAATAGAACAAAGAGATTTTCGCTTTTAAAGCCACAATAATATGTTTATAGAATAAACAAGTACTTTGTTTAAAAACCACTTTATTTGTATTTATATTCGTCGACCGGTTTCGGTTGAACTCAACCTTCTTCAGGTTGAGTTCCTGAAAGTGGTTTTTAAACAAAGTACTTGTTTATTCTATATAATGTCAAGCCACAAAGTGTTTGCTTTCTACGATAATATAATATGTTTAAGAATTGTGCCATTTTATCGAAGGTAGAACGGATATCCATGAACATTTCTGCATAGTTAAGGGCAACGTATGCGCGGCCCATTTCGGCGCGTTTCAAACAAATCTTAGATTTGGATTTGAGATCAAAATACCCAACCAAACTGAAAAATTATTTTTGTAATCAAAAGCTAAGTCAAATACCTAGTACGAATGTGGGCTACTTTATTTATTTTTGCTTTAAATTATAAGATGTAGGCCTAAAAGATTTTAGTGTTTCATGATTTTGGAGGCAATTATTTGTGAGCAAATGAAAAATATTAAAAAAAAATTTTACTATATTGATTTTTAAAATACAATAAAAAATAAAATGAAAAATAAAAAATTCCTAAAAATGCATTTTTTGGGAAGTAATTTTAATATGTAAACGACTATTTTTTATTCCACCATAAATAGGTCATGTGTATTTTAAATTTACACCCGTAAAAATGATTTCATCATATTTTCATGATAAATATAGTAAAATAATTTTATTATTGTTTTTCGATAACTCTCAAACAATTGACCAAATCGCCTCTAAAATCCAGAAACATTAAAATCTTTATTGGCCTATATTTTATAATTTAAAGCAAAAATAAATAAAGTAGCTCACATCCGTACTAGGTATTTGACTTACCTTTTGATTACAAACATAATTTTTCAGCTTGGTTGGGTATTTTGATCTCAAATCCAAATCTAAGATTTGTATGAAACGCGCCGAAATCGGCCGCGCATACATTCCCCTCGAAAATTTAATTTTTTGACTTATGCCACTATTATCACTCAGGTGCGATTTGATCCAAGTGAAAGCTCCTTAATTTGGACAATTGCCGCGGCACCAGTCCAATTGAATGCCACCATCGAGCTTTTTAAATCTAAATTAATTAATCATTTAGTCCATGCGTATAAAGGTGTCTAGCTCATAAAATTCACACTTCAATAAATTGAAATAGATAATATGTATATCATTCTTACCATTTGGTATAGCTGCCATTGCTAATCCAAATATGATTTCTAATGAGCCGACCACTCGCCTGTACCATTTTGACGGTACTTTGAAGTCTAGGAATTCAGTTAGTGGAAAGACTTTGGAGTATTTTACGTACTCTTTTCGCTGCAAAAAAATAAGAAAAAAAACAGAAATAAGTACATATTCAGAATAAGGTAACTAAATAATATTAAATACTGGTGTAAAAATTAAGAATATTTTCTTATTAATAAACAACAATAAAATGCAGAGTAAGAACAAATAGGGATTAGGGAACGGATAATTTAGAGTGAGATCATAGTAGCATACATGTTTATAAGGCTATTTTTGTGAAAATATTCGAGAAAGCTTTAATGAGAGAGACGAATTGATTACTTAATCAATTATTTACACAGGTTTACCTACTTTGTTTAGAAATAGAATTTGGATAATGGCTGTAAAAAGTAATAATAGGTATAACAATAATCCTACTAATATTATAAACGCGAAAGTTTGTATGGATATATGAGTGTTTGTTACTCTTTCACGCAAAAACTACCTTTACAATAATACAGCTCATACATCAGAATAACATATCGGCTATATATCCTAATGGTAAGCTCTGGCGTCAAGGAGTTTGTATAAATGAAAATGTGTGTATTTCATATATTTTAGCGGCAGGGAAGAAAGGCAGTGGGAAGGGAAACGGGGGAGGTGAGGTTCGCGGAGAGTGAAGAGACGAGGGATGGGGAAGGCGGGGAAGGTGGAAGGGAACGGGTACGCGCGGGAAAGGACAGGCAGGGAGAATTTTTTCCTTTGAATGGCATTGCAACGCATGCCGGGGACCAGCTAGTAATATTTATAATGTTAAAGGAAATTTTGCAAAAAAAAATGACAAATATTTTTTTTTTCGTAGCTCATGTTTGTATCAAAATACAGCTCAGCAGCTGGAATTGATTTGTTCATCGCGAAATAATCAATAACTGCACTGCAGCCTGCACCCATGCGCAGAGAACTACTTCATGACTATATCAAAACATCATCCCTTACCCAAAAGCTTTTTCATTTTTTAACAAATACAAAATCATGCGTGACACTAATACATAGATGGCGTAAAAAATAAATGATGCGTGTATTTTGGGTTCGAAATTATCGTCAATGCGAGCTGTGAAAAAAGGCGAAAAATGTAATATTATTTATAAGCGGAAGAAATGGCTCGTGAGTCAGCCAGAAGATCAGTAAGAGCAAAGCGTCGCCCTGCCAGTACAGAAATCTGCCAGCAACCAAAATAGCTTTTGCTCGTATTGTGATCGCAAAATTGTGTAATAAAAATGTAAAAAGCGACAAATTGCATACTGCTCACTGAAACATCACGTGTACACATTCCGAAACACTTGAATAAAACATCTCATGTTTGTTTTTAAAAAAACACATTTGACGCAAAAAAGATTTCTCTTACTATTTCAACAAATTATTTTGAGCGGGTCATTCGATAAACACTTACCAAATCTTTGTGTAATTCCTTAGATATCTGAGGCGATATTTTAGTTGTTCCAACAAAAATGAAAAAAATACCCAATAATATTGACAAACTTTTCAGTACAATCGATCCCATTTTATTTTTATTTATTTTTGCAACTAACACATATCATTAAATTGCGATCACACGTGATTTAATATTATGTATAGATTATTTTCTAAAGTAGGGACCAAGTCGCATCGACGCCCCAACCCTGAACTGATTTAATATAATATTGTATGTTTGTCGTGTACATGTTAAACTTCGATGAAAATGTTGCCTTCACCCATTATAACGAGTCGTTCTATATCGAACTTCTCCCGAAAATTATTATTCGGCGTACTGACTACTGGCGGCTGCGGAGCTCGCTGGCCGCTGGGTACGGGAGCGCATCCGCGCCGACGCAAAACGTCAATCGTTAATAGAACAAGCATCGAATCTTGCCTACCAAACAGAAAAACACTTTAAAAAATATTGTACTCTACATTGAAAAGGTTTGTGTCTTCACTGTTTTTGTCCACCAAGTGCCACGCTCTTGACTCTGAAGTTCTATCGATGTCTCATAGTTTCACTAAATTCCACAAGAGCATCAATAAATTATAATTTTTGTTGGTTCTATGAAAACTCAGAAATAACTCAACTCAACACCTTTTTGAAAATTCATTAAAAGCTATGATTTTTTCCATAAACCCTAAACTAACGTATCCTATTTAACCAACTTGAGGTTGACAAAGGAGGTGTTGAGTTGAATTCATTCATCCAGTTGTGTCCTCACCATTTTCATGAACCGACCAAATAATACTAATAAGTTTTTTTGTTTGTTGATTTTTAAATACAGATTTTAACATAATACGACAAAATGTTTGTTTTGTTATTTCCGTTATTACACCGAATTATTACATGTTGGCCGATCGCGTTGGGCCAATCGCTGGCCCAGCAAGTACGGGACCATTTATTATATTGGCGGTTGCAACGCGTTGGCCACCAACGCTGGCCGACAATACGATTATTGCATGAACCTATGCCTTATGCATTATTTGGTCGATTTACTCGTTGTTACTCTGTTGGTTTTCATGCACACGGTAAAGGAGCAAAGGATTTTGGCGCCAACAGCATTCACACGTTGGCGCCAACTTTGGCCCAAGGTGGCCCAACGCGTTCGGCCAACGTGTAGTGTACTGCAGGCATAAAATACGTGAGGTAGGTGCTCAAGGGGTTTGGGTAGGTGCCCAGTACCTACCAACCACCACCGTCAACACTCAGCAGGAAAAATTCAAAACTATGCTTTATGGGGGCCGTCACGCGCAATGATAAAATATCACAAGGCTTGGCGTATTTCGTCGAATCGCTCGCCGTACATTCCCAATGGGAATATATGGTGAGCGATATGCTGAAATAGGCCAAGCCAAAATGATCTTAAGAGGACATTACCAGAGAAAACAGAAATATGTCATTTTTAAATCAGTGTTTAGACTTATTGACTCGTTTCCACAAAAAATTATAAATTGATTTGGAAAGATTGTTCTTTTATCTAGTAAAGTTATGGATTAAATTTTGAGAAAACATGTTTATTTTAAGTATAATAAGGTTATACCATAGGTCGTTGGCAGATTTGTTATATTTTCAAAAAAGTACATGTATTATACAACACCAATTTCAAATCATATAATCATGCAGTTAAATAAATCCATACATTATCTGGTAAACGTATGTTTTAGAATTTTAATTTTAGTTTAAATAAAATCATTAAAAAATATATACGTACATGTGTTCTTGACGTAAATTGGCCTGTTTGTGTATTTATTTGCGTACTTCCAAACTAATATATTTCAAGATTTTTTTAAATACTTATTTTGCTAAGACATTATTGACAAGTCATAAAAATTTTGATCGAAAAATAATCATAAGAAGTAATTAATATTAATTAATTTACAGCTCGCGTTTTACCATTTTTCTTATAGCTCGACGACTCGAGAATTGAGAATTCACTCTGCCCGCAAACGTGGCAGCCGGCGGTTGTCTCCGCGGCGCTCTGTATCGTAATATTTGGAAAAGACGAATTTAAAATGAAACCAAATAATACGATTTCATTGTTTCGTGTTTGTAAAAACTACAGGGTTTACCGAACGCAAAAATTCATGTTCATTGAATATTTTTATGAAAATTTTGAAATTTTTTTTTATTGTAAATTATTCTTATGTGAATACCGCACAAGAGTCCCAACAGCTTCAAAATAATTTTTTTGAAGTAAAACTTCTTTGCGCACGCTCGACACATGGGGGGTAAGCTGGTAAATGCGTTACGAAAAGTGATGATTGTTACGAAAAATGTCCTGCGAACGGTAATCGATGCGAACGGTGATCGATTGCTAGGCGGGTCGGGCCTTAACGAACGCATGTTATTCGTATTATTGTTAATGGACTATTTTTCCGTAAATAAATAAATAAATTATATACAGTGGGTACCCGGCATGCGTTGCAAGACCAATGTAACCTCGGGGTTAACTAAACTGTAATGGTTCCATCCCAAGTCCCAAGAAACTACATTATATTGCAAGCGCCTACACTACATAACATTATATACAACGGGTACCCGGCATGCGTTGCAAGACCAATGTAACCTCGGGGTTAACTAAACTGTAATGGTTCCATCCCAAGTCCCAAGAAACTACATTATATTGCAAGCGCCTACACTACATAACATTATATACAACGGGTACCCGGCATGCGTTGCAAGACCAATGTAACCTCGGGGTTAACTAAACTGTAACGGTTCCATCCCAAGTTCCGAGAAACTACATTATATTGCAAGCGCCTGGACTATATAACATAATATACAACGGGTACCCGGCATGCGTTGCAAGGCCACTATAACCTCGGGGTCAACTAAACTGTAATGGTTCCATCCCAAGTCCCGGAAAACTGCATTATAATGCAAGCGCCTGCACTATATAACATTATATATAGCTGACACCCGGCGGGCGTTGCCAGGCCACTCAAAGAAAGAAAGGGTTTGTGCGCTTTAATTCTGTTTGTTGAAGTGCTTTTGAATAGGTTCACATAAATTTTTGTGTTTTCGTCCGACACGTCCGCAGGTCGCATACAGATGTCCGTTTGAGAAGCATGTTTTTTTTTTAAATTTATGGTTATAAGTTTGTTAAGTTTTACTTCAATCGTGTGGTCTAAAGACTCTAAAGCACACTAAATTTAAAAAAATATATATATTATAAATTATTGTTATGTGAATACCGCACGAGAGTCCCAAATGCTCCAAAAAAATATTGTTATGTAATACCGCATAAGAGTCCAACAGCGCCCAAGGGAGAGAGGTTGGAGGAGAGTTGAGATGAGTTGAAAGGGGTGGCTGAGGGGGGGGGGGGGGGGGGTAAGGGGAGGGGGGTTTAGGGGGGGGGGTTGAGAGGGGGTGGGAGGGTAGGCCTTTTTTATATCCATTTTTCGTATTACAAAAATAACAAACACGAGAATCGGGTATGGGTACCACTGCCCCGAGAACCATTTATTAGATAATCAACACGTCTGCCGTAGGTCATCCCAAGCGGTTCGCAATGTTTGGTTCGTGGGGGTGAGGTTTGTTCAGGTCTTGGCGGCGGATGCGTCTGCCCACCAGCTGCATGGCAGGTCGGATCTAGAAAAAGTGGTTGAGGGAGTCCCTTTGACTTCTCCAGCCTTACCCTCTCGGAACATCGCCTTGCACCGCAGTGGGAGGGATGGCCTCATACATCCGCACTCCTGGACACGCTGACCCCCCAGATTTCTACCCACCCCTAATACCCTTTTCCTTCTCCGAAGTTCCTCTCCTTCCTTTCCCTAAAACGAGCCTCCACACAGCATTCCCAAAGTAGAGATAGGCAGTGTGTCGAGCGATTGTAAAAAAAACGGTCTCTCCTGATCCGACCTTCCACGTAGACGAACCTCGCCCCATGAACCCGAGCTCCCCTGCTAAGTCACTTGGGGTGACCTATGGCAGAGATGTTGATAATCCAATACATGGTTCCCGAGGCGGCGGTACCCATACCCGCCTTCCAAATTACTGATACTACCTATTGACGGCCGGCGTGGTCAAGGGGTAAGGCTCTTGACTCGCAATCCGAAGGTCGTGGGATCGAATCCCGGCGTAGGCAAATTAATTTTATTTGAATAATTTGGGTTATTTTACAATTATTTAAATTAAAAATAATATATTTGCGTCACGTTCCAGAGTGGAAGATACTTTCAGTATCACCCTGGGTGGTGTAAGACCACCATTCAGAATTGAAACTTGCTAGAAATGGCTATGACCGTGTTTAGTGACCAGATCTGAATAGCCAGGTAATTCCTCGCCTTCCTCTCCCCCATCTCCTTCCCCTCCCCACCACCTTCAGCCTCATAATATACCCCATAGTCACGTCATAGTCTCACCGGCTCCAGACGGGAGCATTTGGGTCTCTTGTGCGGTATTCACATAAATATAAAATAAACAAATATGCACACGAATAAATATTTTAAAATGAGTAATTTTTTACAATCCAACTGAATATTACTATTTTTTTTCATTAATACCGTACAAGAGTCCCAACTGCTCCCGTCTGGGGCCAGTTGGACTATGGCATCCCTAATTGGGGTATGTTGTAAGGCTGAATGTAGTGGGGAGGGGAAGGATATAGGGAAGAGGAAGGTGGGGAAGTACCTGGCTATTCAGATCTGTTCACTAAACACGGCTAAAGCCATTTCAAGCAACGTTTCAATTCTTAATGGTGGTCTTACATCAGGGCGATACTGAGATATCTAATGGCCGTAAAATACAATTAAAAACAAAATATTAAAAAGAATATAACAAATTGTTTATTCATGTAGGTATCTACTTAATACCTACTGGGTTTACGCATTTTACTTGTATCTATTTATGTTTATGCACTTCGATATACAAATTACAAATAACTACTACTCATCAAAATTCTGGAAGCGAGAATTTAACATCTTCATCTGACCCATACTGTGGCGTCTATACAGTCCTAGCGCGTGAGCTAGTATATCTCGAAACCAAGCTTAGAGCGGAACGAACTCTAGTTCTAAAAATGCCCGCTAGCGAGTGTGTAGCGCTGACGTCGGAATCTGAATTTAAATTTGCTGGTTATTCGCTCTTAAGACCTGTGCCACACGCAGCTATACAAGATCAGGTGGCTTGGCGTATTTCGACATATTGCTAGCCGTACATTTTGAATGGGAATATATGGCGAGCGATATGCTGAAATAAGCCAAGCTATATTATCTTTGATCTTTTAAAGCTGTGTGTGTGACATAGATCTTATCTTTTATAGCTAAGTAAGTATGACACAAGTAATTACCAGATCAGATAGGCAGATACTTCCACACCTTCCTCCTCATCTTACTCGTCTCCTTCCCCTCCCCACAACCTTTAACCTCACAAAATAACCAAATTGGGGATGCCACAGTCTCACTGGCTCCAGGTGATAGGGAGTTGGGACCATGGGCGTATCCAGGTTTTGATTTATGGTGGGGCAAAAAAAAAATCTAAAGTAGGTACCGAAGAAAATAGGCTTCTACAACAAATGCATGCATTAGGCTCTATTAATACAGAGAATATGAACGTAAGAAGGAAAAACCATCCTATGAAGTGTTGTAAATTTGAAAACTTGACTCGGTCGACAATCCCAGAGGCCTTTCATCGGCCAGCCAGGGTGGGGCAAACACCCCACCTTCCCCACCGTGCCTATGCCCATGGTTGGGACCATTCACATAAGAAAAACCAAAGTCCCCACTTTATTAAAAAAAAAACAATGCCATTGTGTGATTATTGTAGATGAAACGTTTACTTCTTCAAACACAGCAAACTTATTTTGTGGCATTATTTTTAATGTTTTTTTACCATTTTGACGAAAATCATCATTCCTACAAACTCCAGTGTCGCAAGTAGAGGAAAAAAAACACGTCAAAGTCAAAATTCAATTTCTGTGTTCACGAACAAATTATTATTCCGTTTGCTTTTGAAATAATTAGCTAATAAAATGCCATTAAAAATCATTTTAATTTTGAGAATACTGAGAAAGAAAAAATAAATTCATTATAATAGGTGCGCGTAAAAGCGAATGGTTACGTTTGCTGTTTTCCCTCCAAAATTAGATTTAATGGAAGTTCTATGAAAAGTGTGAAGAAAAGCTTTTAAATAAAACACTTCATTTCATTCGGAATAATGTACATCTCTATAATTAGTAAAAAAATAAATAAAGTCAGAATAATACTATTCGGGTTGTTCATAAATAATAATATCAACAGAATCCTTTAAAAGAGTTAATCAAGTTAAACCAAAGCGGAAAAAGTAAGCGGTGGACATAGTATACGGATAAACAACAGGAAGTTGGTGTCAACCAATGAAAATCGAGTAAAATTCAAACTGCAGCTTTCGGTTGAAAACGCAAAACGCTGAAACGCATTCGCGCCATTCGCGGGAACCCGACGCTACAATAAACACTGTTCTTGACGTTACCGCTGGCTTGTCTTCTCTGACCACCATTTGTGCCTTTTTTCTTTTGGTGAGTGTAAATTTATAATAGTTCCATTCCCTGTGAATAATTTCGACGGTAAATAAGCTCCAATAGTTAATAATGTTTGAAATGCGAGTTTGTTTAAATTAATTCATATTATTTTCTAGTTACGCTTCTCGTGCTCTCTGTCGGGACGCCAGTGAACTACAGCTTCGTTTCGCCATTGTACTGCCGGCAAAGCCACGCTAGGTTTTCTTTCAAAGGATTTGGGTGAGTAAATTGATAAACAAATAATATTTTTTTGCATTATTTTTCAATTATTTACAAGTATTTTTCCCAGTGTATAAAAATTTCGACCGTGTATCGAACCCGTAATCTTTTCTGATAGGTCGTTGACAACGGCGACCCCGTAGATGCTCACTTTAAAAGCTATTAATTCAGCATTCACTGTAGATTCCTAATTTTCTCGGGTTGTACAATTTTATATTAGTTATATTGTGGTTCCTTGTAAAATACCGTTAAAATATAAATTAAATTTATCCAACTTCGTTATTTTCGCGTCGATATTATGTGCTTCCCTCGTAAATTGGTAAACATGACGCTTCCATCAAGTCGAGGGGCCGCCTGAAATGTTAACTTTTTATGTTCGTATTTTTATAACTATGGGCTCGAATTTTTACTATTACTTCCCAAGAATTTAATAAATTTTCTCGACGTCGTTTAATTTGGTATTTTTTCAAGCGCCAAAAAAGCTATGTCGATAGCTTGTTTTCAAACATTTTGCGGATGTTTGGCTTTCGTAAAATTATTGAGCTTGTAAAAGTGCCCTGTGTTACGGTGCTATTTGCTTCTGCGTTGCCTCTCATTTAGTATCTTTATTATTTGATATAAAAAAGGAGAATTCTTCAAATTGTGAAATAATTTATAACGGAAACTTGTATGAATGCTCCGAATGGCTGGAAAGCCCAAACAACATTTATTGTGCTTTTATTGTTGTGCTTGGGTCCCGAGTTGAGTTCTGAGTCATTGTTTGCATTTTTTTTGTATCATGAATGTTGTTTATACCGAAATTGTGAGCAGTCAATAATTTTTTTATATCAAACCAAACTAAACCTATTTTACGAAAAAAATTAAGGTCATTCACCCCAAAAAAAATGTTATTGATTTTAACACATTTTTCTAGAAATTATTTTTCTATTTTTTCTCACTAAATATAATAGCAATATTTTCCTTCGATTTTCAGAACCAAATAACAACAACAAAAATGTCTGATGATGGTGGAGCAGTAGTAGAGAAGAAGGGGCGAGGACGTCCTAAGCCTAATGGAACACCAGTCAAGGTACTTATTCTATTCATTCTTCTCTACTGGATTTTATGATCTTGGACCAGTATACAGTTATGCTGTAAGTGGATGAATCTACTGGTGTGGATGACATTATTTTCGAAGCGAACCTGCCTTGAGATATAAACTGTTCACTAGAGTAAAGCAAACCCATGGGTTCAGGTAAAAATAAAAATAATATTTGGGTGATTTCTATAGCAGCTTCTTTGTGAAAAATCACCTGAAGGGCGCTGTACAAACTTATAATACATTTCTACAATCTTCTTTCCAACTACAAACTAAACATTATAAAAACTTATAGTTCAAAATTGCGTCCACTGGTTCATCGATCACTGATATGAAACTTTATGTACAATTATTTGACTAATGAACGTAATGCTGCATAAAATTTTACATATTGTTTTATTTATACTCTATACATGCAGAAAATATACAGGAGCACATACTTCTGGGAGGTCACTTATATTATGATAATATAACAGTATATTATGATCCCCTCGTCATGATAGTAATCATGATAAAAATCTGAATTCTTGGCCCCAACTAAATTTGAACATAAAACAGAGATTAAAATACATGAAAAAGTTAATAAGCTTTTGCATAATGCTACGGGCACACTTGCTCATTTGAAGCCAAAGAGCATGCTACCTAGTAGCATGTGTGTCAGTGACATTGCTAGTAATGAGCATGCTCATTTCAAGCCGAATGGGCTTGCTCACAAATCAACAGACGTTTGATTAATGAGCATGCTCATTGGATTATCGGGTGGAAGGGGAAGCTTTGTAGCATGTGTGAACAGACTAGCTTATGAGCATGCTCATGCTCATGTCAATCCGATCTCAGTTCGCGCCTGCGCATTCTTAGCAAAAATGTCAAAATAGCCCGCAGGGGAGACGAAAAAACATTGTGTTTCGTGGTTTATTATGGGAATCACGAATATACTTGGAACAAAAGTTCACTAAAATACACACAATAGATTTCCGAATTCCCCAAAAGCTCCTTTACCTCCAAAATGAAACCACATTCTATTGAAATTAGCATTTATTTCTTAATATTTAGTCATTTTCGGATTTGTTGAAATCTTGGACCCAAATCAAACGTCATAATCATATTGCAGCACAGACTTCAGATATAAATTTAGCCATAGTAGACTTTCTAACCCTGTTAAACGCTGATAATATGTACAAAGAATCTCCGACAGCTAGGTATCTCAATGTAATTTCCTATTTTACTTTAGCTGGAATAAAATAAAAATTTCTGCGGAAGCATTCGTAAATGATTTTTATATCCGTTGACATCTTCTTCTCGTATTTCTACAACAAATGGATTACTTGCTCCAAGGTTTGCTCTTCTCGTGATCCAATTACGAAATCAAATTGACTTCTGTGCGGACGGCACTGACTCTATTATGTCCTTGTAACTATATAACCGTTGACATTTTGAACTCAAATCAACCGTTTTGTTTTCTTTCGTCAAAAGATTCTTAAATAATTAATAATTGCGTTGCAAGCAATAAGATTACTTTGTTTAGTTCTGGGAGAACGGAACTGACACTTGACGATGACGTTTATTTTTTGACATGAGCATGCTCATTAAGTAGCATGTGTGTTCAAATGTTGGCTTTGAGCACGCTCATTCACGAGAAAGCTCAAACCAAGCCAGCTCATTACTGAGCAAATGTGTACAGTTGACTATTTTTGACAGGAGCGTACTCATTAATGAGCATGCTCATAAGCCGGATTCTGTGAGCATGTGTCAGTACCTTTAGTGCTAATTTTATATAGGTAAATTAATGTGCCTAGCCACTGATTATTATTCAGTTAATTTTTATTAAAATCAAAGTCTTCCCCCGCTTGCTCGCCTCCAGAAAGTCAACCATTTTTTAAAAATTATTTATTGAGTTAGTTTATACTACATGAATATAAACTAATAAGCTTCATTTGATAAATTTAAATATTTTTACAGTAAGCATAACATTTCTTTTTAAATACATTCATTCTTTCTTCATTCTTCATACTTTCAGGCATTTCATCATACATCTTTAGTCCTCTATACATTAGGCAGTTCTGTGATTTTGATTTCTTCATTTGTGGCAATCGAACTCTGTTTATATTTCTTGTTTTATAATTATGTACGTCTCTATTAAAAACAATTTCATCCTTAAAGTATTTTGGCATTTGGTTTTTCATAATTTTATGCACAAAAATTAACAAATTAAATAGTAGTCTTTTTTTTTATTGGAATCCAATTTAGCTCCTCTCTCATTTGATTAATCCTCGCGTATTTGCCTTTTCCCAGTATACATCTCATAGCTCTGTTCTGAATAACTTCTAGTTTGTTTAAATTTCCTTCATTGGTCAAATATAACATCGTAGAGCAGTAATCCAAATGTGGAGCAACAATAGTTTTATAAATGAGCTCCGTAATGTTTCTATTTAATTTATGTCTTAGTCTTCTAAGAAAATTTACCTTTTTTGACACCTTTTTTAGCACATATTCAAAGTTTGCTGTGAAAGTCAGTTTTGAATCGAGTATTACACCCAGGTCCTGCCCTTTTCTTAAAAACAACACTAGAGATTAAATAAAATTGAGTACAGCAATTTTAGGGGAGTACTCACTATAATTATAGCAAGTTAAAGAACTCTTGCGCACATAAGAATAAATGATGTGTTCGTTTCATTTGTACTGACTTAATAATTTATGTAAAGATGTTTATGAAATGGAAGTATTCTTGGCTAATTAACCAGGTCAAGTTGTTTTGCATTTAATCTGAAGAGCATTAAAGAGGGATTCTGTAAGGTTTGTGAAGTAACTTGTATGTGTTTGCGTGTTGCAGGAAGTGAAAGGAGAGGTTAAGAAGCGTGGACGGCAGCCGTCAGCCACACCCAAGAAGGAGTCAGCCAAATCATCAGATGATGAGCCTTCCGCCGCCAAGCGAGGACGCGGCCGGCCCAAGGGCTCAAAGAAGAAGGCCAGCAAGCCCAAGAAGGCGAGCGTAGAGGGCAGAGGTCGCGGCAGGCCGAGGAAGGATGCTCCCCCCCCCAAGCAGACGCCCGCTTCTACGGAGGAAGAAGCGGAAGATGATGATGATGATGCCTCAGACCAGTAGGTCTACCAACCCCTCCCCCGCATAGCTCAATGTTCAATCCATTGATTCTTCTGTTCATATTATCCCAAAATTTACTTTTGTAATACAATAGCATATCTCATCGTCACATTTCCCTGCTATACTTTGGTATGTACGTAATTTACATTATATTTTGAGAAAATTTATACAATTATTTTTTCTAATGTAATGTGTAAGAAGAATTACAAAACTATTTAAGTATTATCTCATTTTATATTTTCTTTTTTATAATAATAATAATTATATAGGCGATATATATTATTGTATCTGTTCTTTAGGGAAAGGTGATAAGTGCCATTTCATTGAATATTATCATTTTATTTTGACACGTCTGTTCATTTTCCCGAAATAGTTTTAGTTCTTCGTTATGTAAGAAAATTTGCTTTTTATTTTAAATTTAATCCTTTCATGTGTGTATGTGAGTGATTGTAATGTTTATTAGACTTAAATAAATAAAAAATATCAAAATTAAAACATTGTTTCAACTATTTCCTCACTCAGATTTGCCCTCTAATGTTTTATATTTAATCTTTGTTTGCAATGTTATATATGTTTATGACTGGGCAAACTTGATCACAAATATTATGTTGGCGGCCATGCTAATTATTACCTTCACTCGTCGTAAGGCAACACGTTAGGTGTTATGACTAACTAACCATCACGCTGTTACTCCGCAGGGGTAGGCAGAGAGAACGGACCGCCAAACAACTCGGGGTCTTGGCACACACTCTTTGCCTCACTCACGTTCATACATCGTCTCATACATTCTCTTCTATTATTCTGACTTTTGACATGACCCGACTCAAGTATCTGATTCACTTGATCATGCCATGTCTTCCCCGGACGTCCCCGACTTCTACCATTCACGTATATTCTTCTTACACTACTTTCTTCGTTCATTCGCTCTATATGCCCAAACCATCTGAGGGTCCCTTTCTTAATCTTACTCATTATGCTTACATCAGCCTTACATTATTTGCGGATATCCACATTTCTAACACGATCATACATTGTTTTACCACACGTGTGCCTCAGGGATCTTATTTCGACAGCATTCAGTTTACTTTCATCCTTCCTCTGCCAGTTCCATGCCTCACTACCATACATCAGGGTAGGTACCAGGACTCCATTGTGGACTGCTAGCTTCGCTTCTTTTGACAGTTTTTTATTGGCGCCAATGGCATTCAGTCCTCTATTAATGGCATTCACCCTTCTTTCAATATCTATCAGCCTTCCCATCTCTCGTAAACACACTATCCAGATACACAAACTCATCCACCTGCTCCAAGGTTTCATCATTCACAACTATATTGCATACTGTTTTCGTACTCTCTCTTTCAAACACCATGACTTTAGACTTGCTTACATTCATCATTAACTCATTTTTCATACATACTTCGTTCATCCTAGATACGAGAGACTGTAGATCTTCCATAGTGTTAGAAATCAGCATGCAACAGGCAACATACTTTCAGATAGGTTTTATGAAGTCTCAAATATAAATTGGTTCACTATCACTCACGGCGATCCTCACTGGATGTTGAGCTATTTCATGCCAATAAACCAACAAAATAAATTGTTCGTTGCTGAACAATTTTTTTATTTTTTATTACATTAGTTACATTTATACAGCAAAATTACATAATAATAATAATATTTCAAATAACTGTAGATATTAAAATGTGTACAAGTGTTATTATGTCTTGTACGTTATTAAGGCAGATTGCCTGTTCTAAGGAACCAAATGCTGGTGAAAATGCCAAAAATGTCTTCTGTAAAAAAAAAGAAAAAAACAAAGTATTGTTTTTTTTTTTTTGTAGATTAAATATACATATACTAAGTTTAAATATACTATACTAAGTTTTTACTGATTGTGCCATTAATAGTTAGCCATGTGTAATTTTAAGTTTTAAATGACATTATTTAATAATTTTTCAGACTCAATCCTACCTAAGTCTAACAATTGTGTTAGGTGTCGATGTACTGCAAGCCTGTAGCCCGAATGTTTGATGCTAACACTACACGATTGCCCAACTCTAAACAGTTGAACGATTGTGTAGAAGGGTAGTTAGTGCTTCTTGGCCCGGGTAACAACACCTGAATCGAAGGTGTTTGAATGAGTTTGCACAAACTGGCTCTATACAACAGTGCGCTCGCGTTGGCAGGCACACGACAGACGTGCCGTAGGATATTTAATTTTTTTCACCACAACCTGTCGATATTATTATGGGAGAATGGAATAATTACATAGCTTTGTTCTCCGGATGAAAAAGATGTCTTTAAAAACGAGGTGGTTAGTTTCATTAATACAGTCTCAAGTTGGATGTCTGTCAATAAACTCAAACTTAATCTGACCAAGACGGAATTTATTTCGATAGCTTCTCCCGGAAGGCAAGCCCTCATCGACTCTAATCCAATCCATATTCAGGGTACAGATATAATCCGTTTCTGGGTTTCACAATAGACAATAGTCTTTCTCTTGAATTACAAATTTCAAAATCTGTAAGTTCAGGCTTTTTCCATCTAAGGCAAATAAAATCAATCAGACGTTGCCTTCCCTCTGATGGAGCAAAGTCACTCATAAATTCGTTCGTTGTCTCACGTATGGACTATTGTAATAGTGCATATGCTGGCTTACCTAAAAACAATTCAATAGAATCCAGTCCGTTTTCAATGCTGCGGCGAGAATGATTTTTGGTGAATCTAAGTATTGCCGTATAACCCCGCTTCTAAGGGATCGCCTTCATTGGCTTCGATGCCCTGAAAGAATAGAGTTCAAGATCTGCTTAATGACCTTCAAAGCATTACAAGGAATGGCGCCAGCCTATATATCAGAACTATGTGTCCGACAAAACTTAAGCCATAGACAGCTTACTCTAAGGTCAGTAGATCAAGATGTTACTAATCGTTTAAGAGGACATTACCAGAGAAAACAGAAATATGTCATTTTTAAATCAGTGTTTAGACTTATTGACTCGTTTCCACAAAAAATTATAAATTGATTTGGAAAGATTGTTCTTTTATCTAGTAAAGTTATGGATTAAATTTTGAGAAAACATGTTTATTTTAAGTATAATAAGGTTATACCATAGGTCGTTGGCAGATTTGTTATATTTTCAAAAAAGTACATGTATTATACAACACCAATTTCAAATCATATAATCATGCAGTTAAATAAATCCATACATTATCTGGTAAACGTATGTTTTAGAATTTTAATTTTAGTTTAAATAAAATCATTAAAAAATATATACGTACATGTGTTCTTGACGTAAATTGGCCTGTTTGTGTATTTATTTGCGTACTTCCAAACTAATATATTTCAAGATTTTTTTAAATACTTATTTTGCTAAGACATTATTGACAAGTCATAAAAATTTTGATCGAAAAATAATCATAAGAAGTAATTAATATTAATTAATTTACAGCTCGCGTTTTACCATTTTTCTTATAGCTCGACGACTCGAGAATTGAGAATTCACTCTGCCCGCAAACGTGGCAGCCGGCGGTTGTCTCCGCGGCGCTCTGTATCGTAATATTTGGAAAAGACGAATTTAAAATGAAACCAAATAATACGATTTCATTGTTTCGTGTTTGTAAAAACTACAGGGTTTACCGAACGCAAAAATTCATGTTCATTGAATATTTTTATGAAAATTTTGAAATTTTTTTTTATTGTAAATTATTCTTATGTGAATACCGCACAAGAGTCCCAACAGCTTCAAAATAATTTTTTTGAAGTAAAACTTCTTTGCGCACGCTCGACACATGGGGGGTAAGCTGGTAAATGCGTTACGAAAAGTGATGATTGTTACGAAAAATGTCCTGCGAACGGTAATCGATGCGAACGGTGATCGATTGCTAGGCGGGTCGGGCCTTAACGAACGCATGTTATTCGTATTATTGTTAATGGACTATTTTTCCGTAAATAAATAAATAAATTATATACAGTGGGTACCCGGCATGCGTTGCAAGACCAATGTAACCTCGGGGTTAACTAAACTGTAATGGTTCCATCCCAAGTCCCAAGAAACTACATTATATTGCAAGCGCCTACACTACATAACATTATATACAACGGGTACCCGGCATGCGTTGCAAGACCAATGTAACCTCGGGGTTAACTAAACTGTAATGGTTCCATCCCAAGTCCCAAGAAACTACATTATATTGCAAGCGCCTACACTACATAACATTATATACAACGGGTACCCGGCATGCGTTGCAAGACCAATGTAACCTCGGGGTTAACTAAACTGTAACGGTTCCATCCCAAGTTCCGAGAAACTACATTATATTGCAAGCGCCTGGACTATATAACATAATATACAACGGGTACCCGGCATGCGTTGCAAGGCCACTATAACCTCGGGGTCAACTAAACTGTAATGGTTCCATCCCAAGTCCCGGAAAACTGCATTATAATGCAAGCGCCTGCACTATATAACATTATATATAGCTGACACCCGGCGGGCGTTGCCAGGCCACTCAAAGAAAGAAAGGGTTTGTGCGCTTTAATTCTGTTTGTTGAAGTGCTTTTGAATAGGTTCACATAAATTTTTGTGTTTTCGTCCGACACGTCCGCAGGTCGCATACAGATGTCCGTTTGAGAAGCATGTTTTTTTTTTAAATTTATGGTTATAAGTTTGTTAAGTTTTACTTCAATCGTGTGGTCTAAAGACTCTAAAGCACACTAAATTTAAAAAAATATATATATTATAAATTATTGTTATGTGAATACCGCACGAGAGTCCCAAATGCTCCAAAAAAATATTGTTATGTAATACCGCATAAGAGTCCAACAGCGCCCAAGGGAGAGAGGTTGGAGGAGAGTTGAGATGAGTTGAAAGGGGTGGCTGAGGGGGGGGGGGGGGGGGTAAGGGGGAGGGGGGGTTAGGGGGGGGGGGTTGAGAGGGGGTGGGAGGGTAGGCCTTTTTTATATCCATTTTTCGTATTACAAAAATAACAAACACGAGAATCGGGTATGGGTACCACTGCCCCGAGAACCATTTATTAGATAATCAACACGTCTGCCGTAGGTCATCCCAAGCGGTTCGCAATGTTTGGTTCGTGGGGGTGAGGTTTGTTCAGGTCTTGGCGGCGGATGCGTCTGCCCACCAGCTGCATGGCAGGTCGGATCTAGAAAAAGTGGTTGAGGGAGTCCCTTTGACTTCTCCAGCCTTACCCTCTCGGAACATCGCCTTGCACCGCAGTGGGAGGGATGGCCTCATACATCCGCACTCCTGGACACGCTGACCCCCCAGATTTCTACCCACCCCTAATACCCTTTTCCTTCTCCGAAGTTCCTCTCCTTCCTTTCCCTAAAACGAGCCTCCACACAGCATTCCCAAAGTAGAGATAGGCAGTGTGTCGAGCGATTGTAAAAAAAACGGTCTCTCCTGATCCGACCTTCCACGTAGACGAACCTCGCCCCATGAACCCGAGCTCCCCTGCTAAGTCACTTGGGGTGACCTATGGCAGAGATGTTGATAATCCAATACATGGTTCCCGAGGCGGCGGTACCCATACCCGCCTTCCAAATTACTGATACTACCTATTGACGGCCGGCGTGGTCAAGGGGTAAGGCTCTTGACTCGCAATCCGAAGGTCGTGGGATCGAATCCCGGCGTAGGCAAATTAATTTTATTTGAATAATTTGGGTTATTTTACAATTATTTAAATTAAAAATAATATATTTGCGTCACGTTCCAGAGTGGAAGATACTTTCAGTATCACCCTGGGTGGTGTAAGACCACCATTCAGAATTGAAACTTGCTAGAAATGGCTATGACCGTGTTTAGTGACCAGATCTGAATAGCCAGGTAATTCCTCGCCTTCCTCTCCCCCATCTCCTTCCCCTCCCCACCACCTTCAGCCTCATAATATACCCCATAGTCACGTCATAGTCTCACCGGCTCCAGACGGGAGCATTTGGGTCTCTTGTGCGGTATTCACATAAATATAAAATAAACAAATATGCACACGAATAAATATTTTAAAATGAGTAATTTTTTACAATCCAACTGAATATTACTATTTTTTTTCATTAATACCGTACAAGAGTCCCAACTGCTCCCGTCTGGGGCCAGTTGGACTATGGCATCCCTAATTGGGGTATGTTGTAAGGCTGAATGTAGTGGGGAGGGGAAGGATATAGGGAAGAGGAAGGTGGGGAAGTACCTGGCTATTCAGATCTGTTCACTAAACACGGCTAAAGCCATTTCAAGCAACGTTTCAATTCTTAATGGTGGTCTTACATCAGGGCGATACTGAGATATCTAATGGCCGTAAAATACAATTAAAAACAAAATATTAAAAAGAATATAACAAATTGTTTATTCATGTAGGTATCTACTTAATACCTACTGGGTTTACGCATTTTACTTGTATCTATTTATGTTTATGCACTTCGATATACAAATTACAAATAACTACTACTCATCAAAATTCTGGAAGCGAGAATTTAACATCTTCATCTGACCCATACTGTGGCGTCTATACAGTCCTAGCGCGTGAGCTAGTATATCTCGAAACCAAGCTTAGAGCGGAACGAACTCTAGTTCTAAAAATGCCCGCTAGCGAGTGTGTAGCGCTGACGTCGGAATCTGAATTTAAATTTGCTGGTTATTCGCTCTTAATCGAACTTTCTAGGTCAAATCGAGCCGTTTACTATGATCGATCTTTTCGTGTAACTGGCCCGCTCATTTGTAACAAACTTCCCTCAGTTCTTACTAATATCCAGAACTTGGCTGAATTCAAAAGGGCGTTAAAAACAAACTTATTTAAAAAATCATACCTTTCTTGAATTTTTAACTCCTTTTCAAAAAACTATAATAAACCATGTTCCTCAATTTTCCAGTAATTGTTTGGTTTCGATTACCCCCTTACTATAGTTTAATGTGCACTCCGAATTTGTATTATTTCTAAACGTAAACTGTTTCCTGTTCCATAGTATATTTTAGTTTTTAATGATTCTTGTTGAATGGCACCGTTATGGTTTCAATGGGATCAATATCTATTGTCATGTGCACTCACTATTGCACTCACTACTCACTATTGTTGTTAATATTGTTCTTTAGGAATTGCTTTGTATATACTGTATATTCTTTGTTTCACATTATTTAATCATTTTTGTAAGGACTCGTAAGGAACACTATATAATTAATTTTAAGCTTATTATAATTAAGCGCATTTGAAGTGAAATATCACAAAACTGCGCTGTATAAATACTATGTTATTATTATTATTATTAGCGAATGGAACCCGAAGCATTGCCTGCACAATAGTAAAGTGTACACAATGAATGCTTGGATACAAATTGCAACCTTCACGAAAAAAGCCATTGGATAAATTCAGAAAAATAAAGAACCCTATTGTAAATAAAGGCAGTGATGCGGCTGCTGTTATTACTTCGATGTCTGCAAGGATAATGAATATTGGTAGTATGGAATTCCGAATTGGACAATTGTGCAGTGCCAGCATGACAATTCATAAGGCAAAAACACAATCTCCTGCAATAATAACTCTACCAAACTTATATAAAATTGGAAGTGACGTTTGAAATTATGATGTATCTTAGTGAGAAGGAAATAGATTTGGCCGAGTCAACTCAACGGCAGTATATTGACAGGAATAGGCAATAACACGACAATGTTGGGTCTGACAATATGGAAATACGTTAAGGCCAAATGTAATCATTTATTAATTTGAAATAATGATAATATTATTACGCAAATCGATAAACATAAAGTTTTTAATATGAAAAATATTTTTTATACATTTTTAAAATTATCAAACACAAATCAGAAATACGACCTTATTCTGACCGTTTTGCTTATGTTTTACAGAATATTTTTAACAGCTGAATATCCTCAAAGTATAGGTGTTAGGGGTTTTCTTTCAAACCTCGAAAAGAAATTAAAAAAAAATAAATATGTGTATTCTTAGTAAAAATTTTTCATAAACAATAATTTTCGTGTATTTTTAAATGCTTATTACAAATCTTTGGATTAGTTTATTTAAAAAAACGTTACGGGACATTGTTAGTATTACATTTCTCCATTTTTTAAAGAAAATTTTATAATTTTAAACTTCAATTTAACAATGAAATCCGTGATTTTTAATTACTAGCAAATGCCCTCTGTCGTGTGGCGCCCTTTTATCTTTCCATTTACGGTTCGATTTCAAACTAAAAGCTTTTTTCTAAATATTTCAAAAGATGGCAGTAATCAATCGCGGTGGAAGATATTATTATGGTGGGTCAAAAAATCATAAAATTCGTGTGACGTAATTTATGGATGGTCCCTTATGAGGTATTCACAATAAAAAAGGTTCCTTTTTTTATTTTTGTTATGTAGACCTATCACTAGGTATTTATGGGGTCTATGTATATTACAATCTGAATTCTGAAATGTGGTCTTTCAACAGGATCATTTAGGTACCATAATACTTCGCACAAATTATGCCATTGCTACGTGGTCGCGAGCTTTCAAATGTCTGAGTCTTAGGTCTTGTTTGCCAAAAAGAGAATGCTCAATGATGTTTGTTTGTGTTGTAAAAAAATGAATTTTTATGTATTTACAGTACCTACGTCAAATGTGTTGAGTACCTACCAATACCATATTTACGGCAAGTTCCAGAGTGGAAGATACCAGTATGGCCCTGGTGTAAGACCACCGAACAGAATTACTTGAAATGGTTTTAGCCGTGTTTGGTGACCAGATCTGAATAGTAAGGTACTTCCCTACCTCCCTCTTCACCATCTCCTTCCCCTCCCCGCTACCTTCAGCCTCACAACATACCCCTATTTGGGGATGCCATAATCTCACTGGCTCCAACTGGACCAACAACAAGAGATTTGCTACGTTTGGTGACCTACGAGGGGTTTTTGGGGTGAGATTTGTTTGTCTTGACGGCGGATGCTTTTGCCCACCTACTACGTGGCGGGCCGGATCGGGACAGGAAGGTTGAGGGAGACCTTTTGACCCATCGCCCTGCAGCGCAGTGGAAGGGTTGGATTGACATGTTCATCACACCTGACCCCCAGATTCCTACCCGCCCCATATACCATTTTCCTTTCTATAACTTCCCCTTTCCCTTAAAAGACCCTCTACACGGCATCCTCAAGGATTACATAGGCCCTAAGGGATTTTTTTTTCTCAAGGCCTCCTGTGATTAATCCTGTGAGATAATTTAAAAAAGGACCCACTACCTTCAGCCTCACAACATACCCCATTTGGCCACTAGCCAAGGATCGTAACCGTTCAACCACCAAGGTCTGGAATATCCATACGCTTTCATATGTTCTAGTATTATTATTATTCGTGATTACGGCTGCTTACCCTCGATCGGAATTCCGCCACGTGTAGACATGTGTACAATGCGGGTCTCGATGGAAACATAAAATGTTTTTATGGTCCGTTTTTTATTTTAACTACCGGCTAGTGGAAGTGTCGACCCTGTTCAAATCCCAGACTATCCAATTTCTTTTTTAAGTTTTAAAAGATTTCTGAAAGTAGATGGTAAAAACCTTTTTTACGGTTTTTTTGTAGGTTATAGATTATAGAAAGAAAAATATTTTGTGGACTGATTTTGTAAAGTTTTTTGGAAACGTAAATTATTTATTTACGCTTTCAAGGCTTTTACACGTAACATTTGTAAGTTGTACGGTAGCATCGTAACAAGTATATACTACATTTTTATACATATTATAAAATAAAATCCTCCGCCGCGTCTGTCTGTTCGCGATAAACTCAAAAACTACTGAACGGATTTTCATGCGGTTTTCACCAATAGATATAGTGATTCACGATGAAGGTTTAGGTATATAATTTGTCAAGATTTTGTGTATAGGTTTAAATATATAATATATAAAGGAGAAAGTCTGTAGACGAGAGGGGTGGCAAGCGGACGGTGTGGATTTGATTTGTATGCAAAACTACAGTTTTATGCCGAGGTTGATAAAATTTTGCACATGTGGCCTTCAAAACAAAAGGAAAGACACTATCTATATTTTATTTCGAAAACTCTGTGTAAAGCCTGGACATCGCCGGGGACTTCGGCTAGTAAATATAAAATTTAAACAAACTAGAAGTTATACAGAACAGAGCTATGAGATGTATACTGGGAAAAGGCAAATACGCAAGGATTAATCAAATGAGAGAGGAGCTAAATTGATCCAATAAAAAAAGACTACTATTTATGTGTTAATTTTTGTGCATAAAAAACCAAATGCCAAAATACTTTAAGGATGAAATTGTTTTTTAGAGACGTACATAATTACGAAACAAGAAATATAAACAGAGTTCGATTGCCACAAATGAAGAAATCAAAATCACAGAACTGCCTAATGTATATAATACCTATATGCGAATATTATTCAACGCATTTAACGATTCAACTGCCTAATAAATAAAAACCTCTGGTAATTTATTGTAAAAGTACTATCATGAAAAATACTAGAAAAACAAGTTACAAATTAAACTTTTTTAAAGCTGATTTTACAAAAATAAATGATTTGCTTTCCTCGACAGATTGGTCATTTTTGAACATAAATGATAACGTAAATTTGTTGGTAGAAAAATTTTATGATATTTTATATAACGCAATTGATTTACATGTTCCCATAACAACAAGTTATGCTACTAAATACCCCAAGTGGTTTAGTAAAGATCTTATTGAAATTATTTCGCAAAAGAAAATTTGTCACAAAATTTATAAAACAACTAGAAATATAGATGACTTCAATAAATTTCGAGGTCTACGATCTAAATCAAAAAAGATGTCAAAAGTGTGCTATTTAAACTATATTAATAAATTTGAAGAGTTAGCAATTGAGAATCCGCAAACTGTGTTCAAATTCTCTGAGACTCTTAATAATAAAGAATCAGGATTTCCTTCCACAATGTTTTATAAACACAGAGTAGCCGATAACTCTGTAGATATAGTAAACTTATTTGCTGATTGCTTTGGTGAAGTCTATAATACTAAAACTGATTTCCCATTACATGATTTTACATTTGACGATTCTATTGACTTTAACAATTGTATATTTAATGAAGCTGATATTAAAAAGAAAATTATCACTTTAAAACAAAATAAATCATCAGGCCCTGATAACGTTCCTCCAATATTTTTATTAAAATGTGCATCCATGTTAACAATTCCACTAATGAAAATTTTTAACCTTTCTTTGAAATCTGGAATTTTTCCTGATCAATGGAAGAATAGTTTCTTAACACCTATATTTAAAAAAGGTGATAAAAATGACGTCTCAAATTATAGACCTATATGTATACAATCTGCAATTCCTAAATTATTTGAATCTATTTTGTTAACGAAACTTAATAAGGAATTTAGTAAAGTTATTACACCATTTCAACATGGATTCATTTCGGGAAGATCAACTCTAACAAATCTTTTGATTTATCAACATCATATAATTGAATCATTAAATAAACGATTCCAAATTGATTCAGTGTACACAGACTTTAGCAAGGCATTCGATAAGGTATCTCATGAAATTTTAATCCAAAAACTAAAAGCTCTTGGTATCTCGGGAAGTATGTTAAACTGGCTCATTAGTTACTTGTCTTGTAGAAAACTTTCTGTAAAAATTTTAGATTACATTTCAAAACAATTTGTGGCTTCCAGTGGAGTTCCTCAAGGTTCACATTTAGGATCTGTTTTATTTTTAATATTTATTAATGATATTGTAAAATTTTTTAAAGAAGTAAACATACTCTTGTTTGCTGATGACCTAAAAATTTACAAAACGATTACCTCAATTAATGATTGTAATATTCTTCAAGCTAATCTTGATCGCTTACAGGATTGGTGTAATTATAATGAACTATTTTTAAATATTGATAAATGTCAATTTATATCTTTCTGTAGAAACAAAAATCCTATTATGTCTCATTATAGTATTAACAATATTTCTCTTAAAAAGATGACTAATATCAAGGATCTGGGTATCCTTTTTGATGAAAAATTAACATTTGTTCCACACATTAATGAAGTTACTAATAAGGCTATGAAATGTTTGGGATTTATTTTAAAAACAGTAAAAGATTTTTC
Source organism: Limnephilus lunatus (assembly GCA_917563855.2). NCBI lineage: Eukaryota > Metazoa > Arthropoda > Insecta > Trichoptera > Limnephilidae > Limnephilus > Limnephilus lunatus. The sequence goes on along the minus strand of OU830597.1, from coordinate 60,485,962 downwards.
ATCACTTTATTCATTTAAAATTCTCTTCACTGCTTTAGTAAGAAGTAATTTAGAATACAATTCCACTATTTGGTCTCCATACTATAAAGCACATAAAATAAAAATTGAGAAAGTTCAGCATAAATTTTTAAGGTTCATTAATTTCAAACTCTCCATACCTATTGAACAAATTAATTATGTTAATTTAATGAAAATGCTTAATTTAACTGACCTATCGTGTAGAAGATCCAAGAGCGATTTGGTTCTATTATTCAAATTAGTTAATGGATCACTTGACGCATCTGACTTAACAAAACTAATAACTTACCGAGTACCTAATCGTGACACGAGACTTCCTGAGCTGTTCTTTGTTTATCCGTCTAAAACAAACTATTTCATTAATTCACCAATCCAAAGACTTCATAGGCTTGGAAATTAATTCAGTTCGGTTGATATTTTCATTTATTCTTTACCTAAATTTATAACAGAAATTTCTAAAATTCTTATGTAAATTTTATTATTATTCTTCTAATATGGTTTTTGTTGATATACCTTTTTAATTCTGTTTATATCCTTATTGTTCAGTTTATTATGTTAAATAATACTATTTTATATATTACTTTAATTGTACTCCTGAAAAACTTATGTATATGTATTAACGTGATTTTGTAAAAGCCTTTAAGGCATGAATAAATAAATAAATAAAAAGGGTTAAGAGTTTGCACTTCGTGAACAACATTACTCGATATTTCAAATGGTCTTTTGGTAAAGTATGTACCTACTGCACGTTTTTTTTGATTTTCCCATCCAATACGGCCGATACGCAGCACCAGGGGACAATAAAATTTATCAACGACAAGCAAAAAATAACTTACGTCCGATATTAATTATTAGACATCGGATTATATGCATTTGCATATGGCGTTAATGCATATTTTAGCCCTTTTTCCCAATCGTGCATATTTAGCATTTAAAGACTTAAACAGAATATCGCCCTCATCTCAACACATTTCCACAAGTTACCAGATGCCATAGAAAAATTGGAAAAAAACCTTCCTCTATTTAAATCAATAGAAATACTGGAAACGATGATTGAACTCGCCAACGCCTTTCCCAATTCAATATCAGAAAAGATTAGTGAAAAGTTAGACGCTATTTTGTTTAAAAATCCGAGTCTTGAAGAATATTAATGCCTATATCAACGGCACAGGTCATACATACCCTGCCTAAACGGGTATCTCCAGAAATGGTGCTTATTTTTTAAATTTTTCGGATGACGTCAGTTGACGTAGAGAAGTCGTTTTCGCGTTTTGGGTGACAAACATCAAACATTTTTGCTCGAAAATTTGGAAAAATACTTAATTGTATTTTGTCACAAAAACTATGCATAATTTTAAGAATATTACACTGTCTTTGTATCGTCTTTAATTAAAATGTGTAAAAAAAAAATGGTTTTTTGATTTTGCATTATGCATATTTTAGGCATATCAAGAGTTTTTAGTGCATATTTCGGCCTTTTTTAGTGCATATTTGCATGCATATTTTGGCACTTTGTTAGTGCATATAATCCGATGTCTATTAATTATCAATAGGTTATTTTTTGCTTGTCGTTGATAAATTTTATTGTCCCCTTGCGCTGTGTATCGGCTGTATAGGATGGGAAAATCAAAAAAAACGTGCAGCAGGTACGTAATTTACCAAAAGACCATTTGAAATATCGAGTAATGTTGTTCACGAAGTGCAAACTCTTAACCCTTTTTATTTATTAGGCAGTTGAATCGTTAAATGCGTCGATTTCAACAGGGTAATGTTTTCAACACCGAAACCAACGTCTTCCAACAGTTTCAACTTTCAAAGTTACTATAGGATTATTATTACGTGTGTGGGGGCATAGAGATAATAATTATACATCAATGATCCGGGCAACCCGTTAAAAGGGATTCCCTAATACAATTTTGATCTATTTTTTGTTTGTTTTTTTGACTTAGTATCGTGTCGATCTCCTATACATTTAGTTTGATGTTTGATTGTACCTACTGGCTTGTCGCGCGTCTATTCTATAGTTGCGTCAACGTCGACATTATTTTAAACAGTTATTTTCAACAGTTGAAAATCGCCAACGATAACGACGTTGGCGTTGGATGGAATTATCGTCAACGCCCAGTACTATTGGGAACCCCTGGTTTAGACTCTTCCACATACCTGCTCCGCCTTCTGGGACGGTCTATCTTTTGTTTTCGGTGCCATTTTCAAGTAAGTATCATGTAATAACCCAAAACTAGAGCCAATGAGGATAGATATTCCCGGAATACAAGGAGCTAGTAAACCATTGATTTACAACCTTAGACCCAAACAGCCGGACGCTACAGAGTGGTCACAAAAATATCCTTACAAATATATTTCAAATGTTTCAAACAAAAAAGACACTTCTTTTACAAAATTAAAACTCTATAAAATGTAATGTTAAATCTTTCTTTAATTATTCTAAGTCATTACAAAACAATTATCCCTCTATCCCTAATATTATGAACTACGGTGGCAAGACTTGTACCACTGATGATATTGTCAATCTATTTGCAGACTTTTTCAAAAGTGTATATGAGGATGATGTCTCTGTTGATAGTGTTCCCGAATTTATTACAGATATTAACTTGCAATTATCTGAATTAGTAATTGACCGTAACGATATCATTGCCTCGATTAAACTCTTGGAACCAAAAACATATTCTGGTCCTGATAATGTCCCGCCCATATTTTTAAAAAATTGTGTAAATTGTCTTTCCTATCCATTGTACAAAATCTTCAACAAAGCTCTTAAAACAGGCCAATTCCCTAATAGCTGGAAATCCTGCTCTCACCCCAGTGTTCAAGAAAGGTTAAAAAAATGATTAGATAACAATTACAGACCTATTTGTATTGATTTGTATTCTGTCTAGTCTAGTATTCCTAAGCTCTTTGAAAAAATCATTCTTAGCAAAATATCCTCTAATATTAAACATGTTATTACCAATTGCCAACATGGGTTTGTCTCTTCTAGATCTACTCTCACAAACCTTACAGTATACGAAAACTATATAAACACAGCATTGTCTAACAGGCAACAGGTAGATTCCGTCTATACTGATTTTTCTAAGGCTTTTGATAAGGTCTGCCTCAAAGTATTAATAAATAAACGAAAAAAATTAGGGATAAATGGTAATTTTTTGGCTTGGTTGATCAGCTACTTATCTGATAGGTTACTCTTTGTAAAGATCAATGACTGTCTATCTTACGAATTTATTGCTACCAGCGGTGTGCCACAAGGTTCACACCTGGGACCTTTTAACGGTGCTCCAGATTTTATGTCCGGGTTAAATCTTTCCCAAATGATTATGGTTAAATCTTTCCCAAATGAAAGACTAAACCCTTCCACAATCTTTTCCACAAATGATTATCTAGTAAATTCACGCAATGTAAGTGCACTATATAAGTATAATAAATACAAAACAATACAAGAACAATACGTCAATCCACCAGAAACATAATGGGAAAATATTTCACCGACTCCAGATATTTTCATGTATTTAAAATGACTGCCTTTTGCATTTTTATATATAAATTCTTTGACAAATCTAATACGCCTAAATTTTGAATGAGAGAGCTAGGTATAATACCAGTAGCCGAAATAACAAATGGTAATATTTTTATAGTCTGAGAATGCCAAATTCTTTTAATCTCATTTCCTAAATCTGTATACGTATTTTCTTATTTTTTCAGAAACAGTTTTCTGAATATTACAAGAATTTGGAATAGCGACATCAATGATATAAGTTATTTTTTAACTTTTGTCGTGTAAAACTAGATCGGGTCTATTATGACTAATTGTTCTGTCTGTTAGAATAGTTTTATAAAATTCATTTTCTAAAAATGAATTTGGTTCATATTCATAATATGGTACATTACGGCAGTCAATCAAGTTATGTTTAAGTACATAATTACCAAACTTTGGTAAATTATTTTTAAAACTTGATTGTGCCTAAATGTATACTCGGAAGGTGCTAATACAGAACATCCCGATATTTATCCTATTCATTAATGACGTTACTAGCATTTTCCACGGTGTCGAAGTTTTACTCTTTGCCAACGATATGAAAATGAAACTGTTTAAAATCATTAATGATGTGCACAATTGCATAATCTTGCAAGAGAACCTCAATAAATTTTTCAAATGGTGCTCAGGTAATAAACTTCAGCTAAATATTAACAAATGCCAAGTTATTTTTTATTTATTAATCTTAAGTTAGCTCACATCTTTGTGTGTGCTAATATTTTATAAAGATACAAACATTTATTTATTAAAAGAAAATAACTTAGTTTACTTTTTAGAAGAAGTTTTCTTCGAAAAATTAACAAAAATTTACATTGGTTGGCAAACATAATCATTCTTTAAATATTATACATAAATGAAGACATTAATAATTGAGGTAGACATACTTTCGTAATTCTTTTTTAAACTTATTTATATTTTCTATCTCAGTAATTTCATTCGGGATGTTGTTATACAGTTGGACGGCCTGGTACATCAGAGATTTCTGGGTGCTTGATTTTTTTCTTGTCGGCAGTCTAATTTGCTTTGAATTTCTTGTCCCGTGTCTGTGTATTTCGTTATTATAATGAATTTTTCTTTTTAGTTCCTTAGACATGGTCCCCATGTTAATTTTATGTAAAAAAATAAGTACATTCAAATACACAGTTTGCTTCACCGTCCACATATTTAGCTCTTTTAGCATGTCTCGTATCCGTGTGCATATGTTGCGCTTAAGTATTATTCGCATTGCTTTATTTTGCATTTTTTTCATTTTCTCTTCATTGCAGAGAAAAAGAATACTTGAACAGTAATTAAAGTGTGTTGATATAATTGTATTATCTGGCATGTTTCTTTACTTACTTTGTTTCTGATTCTACAAGAAATGATATTTTTTTTGCAATTTTTTTAATTGTGTAATCTGCATTTTTCGAGAAGTTCAATTTTGAGTCTATGATGACACCAAGATATTTAATTTCTTCCACTTTTTTATGATTTCTCTTGTTATGAGGTTCTACAAAATTAAACGCCCAATAATACTTTAGTCGAATGAAGCATATTAAATTTCAAATGAGAACATGAATCACTGATGGGCATTTGGAAAACTGTTTGCGTGTAGCAACAATATCACATTGATGCACTCAGTTCTGACAAACAAAATCAGATGTCTTACTAAAATTTATTATTATTTTTGTATTGCCTAACTCTAATCTAATAAATGTTTGATTTTAATTTTTGTTATATCTTCTTAAAAATATATATATATATATATTTATTGTTTGATTTGAATAATAAAAGCAATTTGGTTGTACGGCCCGGTAGGAAATCTCATTTCTAAAATCTGGCCCGGCTGCTGAAAAGGTTGGCCGCCCATGGGTTAAACCCTCTCAAACAAATGCCTAAAAATTTAGGGTCAGGCTTTCTAGGTCCACATTCTTGGTCATTGGTTGGATTGGTCCGAGGTAAGAAAATAGAGCTTTGAAATGTAATCTTAAAGAAAGATCAGAAATGCAAAACAAAACTTGGTTTGCCACAAAAGGGGTGACTCTATTACCCCACACATTTTATCGACCAGGAGTTAGTCGATATTCCTCTCCCGGTTCTTTTGCCGTCACTGGAACCGGTTATTTTTGGAATATTTATCAAAAATAAAAATACATATTAGAAAATTTTTGAAAGTGATAAAATACGATACAAAATAAAATGAGCAACCGGTTCTCTTTTCTCAGAATTCCTCTAGCCACTCCCTTTAGTCTCTCCCCCAGATGGGAAAAATTCTCTAGAAACCCCTCCCTTCATGTTTTCTTTTTCTTATGGCTTACACACTTGGAGGAATGGTATCAGGTAACAGGTGTCCTTGGGCGGCAGGCGATGTTACTTTACACTCTCTTGGTAATTGCGCAAGCGAGTGAAACAGCCGTCATCACCCAATAGGCAGTCAATGCGCGTACAATAACTGTGGTATGGTTCCAGTGTGCAAGAAATACTTTCTGTGGCAAGGAATGATACTTACATAATTACGTCTTTAAAAAAAAATCTGTTTCAATCTAGTGTTTAGTACTTTTGTTTAAATAATTTTTTTAAAATTAAGGAATCCAAAAAATATCAAAACAACAATGTCTCTATTTGAAATTACACATATTATTCATTTTATGCATGGAGGATAGTAGTGTACAACCCTGTTTATCCTGTTGGCAACCAAAACGTTAATCATGGTAAGATTTAAATCACTTTAATCCAATTTTCCACCACCAGTTCGGTATTTTGCAGCAAAATTGCTTAAATCAAAAGGGATTTCTGATTTTAAGATCTATATTCAGTAAAGGGGCATCCATTAATTACGTGAGCACGTGGGGGGGGGGGGGGGGGGGGTTGGCGGGTCCAGCAAAATCTCATGTTACTTGAAAAAAATATACGAATTGGCCCAAATTTATCTCACCGAGGGGGAGGGGGGGGGTCTAGATTGGAAGAAAAACTGCTCACGTAATTAATGGATGCCCCCTAACACAACATAGAATTGGGGTTGCCATAGGAAGATGCAAAATAGTATAATTGCACAGCTGGCAGGCTTGAAGACAGAAGATCTCTGGGACAACCCTGTCCAAGCTGGCCTGCCCTGCTGGCCTCAGGTCAATTGAATCAATTGGGTCCAATCACAGATAATATAAACAAAGGGAGATATGCTATGGGCAGTTTAAACCTTGTGGAACTGTATTTCCTCGTGTCGCCGATATTATTAACCAATACTATTACACACCTTCGCTTACGCTAAAGTATACGCCCCTATTCGAACTCACACTTAAAACTTGTCATTTTCGTTGGCACTAATACTTAGAACAGATTTCTATGCGTACACGTTTCGAACGCATTCGCAATACATAGAAATGATGACGAATAAGGCTTACAAGAATACAAATCGACAGAGATCGACATTTTAGTTAAAAAATGGTTCCAGTTAAAATTTTGATGAAAAATTCTTATTCTCAGAACCAATAAATCGAAACAAGTGTGATCTGGACTCTGGGCACGTTTAACTTGTCCCATTTGTAACAAATCCAAATCAATTGTTTCTAATCTATAATTAGATAACTGAATTTTAACAGTTTTTGGTTTTGTTCAATAACTTTAATCACAATAACACTCACAGTGTGTTTTTGTTGTTGTAAAAATCCACAAAAAGAAACTCTCATTTTTTACTCATGTTAATTTATTTTGTATTTGAGTACTTCACAAGAGTCCCATCTGCTCCCAACCATCTGGAACCAGTGAGACTAGGGCATCCGCAATTGGGGTATTTTATGAGGTTTCAGATGGTGAGGAGTGGAAGAAGTCGAGGAAAATGAAGGTGGGGAAGTACCCGGTTATTCAGATCTGGTCGCTAAACACGGCTAATAAATTTAAAGCAACCTTTCTGTTCTGAATGGTGGTCTTTAACCAGGGTTATACTGAAAGTATTTACAATTCTGTTTCACAATTAATAATTTTACAATAATAATGACAAGTATTTTGGGCAACGTTGGGTGCTCTACCCGTGTTAGGGCCTTTATTTTGCGATTTCATATTTTGTTTCATAATCTATTTATTACCCGTGTTTTTTTAAATAATATGTAAACAGTTATTTTCCTCCTCTTTTGAATGTCAAATGTGCTAGTTTTCATCAATCTCGAACATATGTAAATAAATTTTTTTTAATAAAAAACCCACCTTGGTATAATTAACAAAAATATATAGAAATATGTATGCACAAGAGGTATTTCATTTAGCAAACAAACATTTAAAAAATATATACATATTATTGACCGGTAAAGTGGAGATATTTGTTTAATACTTGTCGCTTCGATAATTTTGGTGTAACGTTTTTAACTAATTAATGTAAACGGATATCAAGGTATTTTTCCAAAACGGCTTTAGTGAGTTGAACTGAATGATTATTCATTGGTGATTGGTCATATTGATGAAAATAAATATTTTCAAATACTTTGATTCCAACGAAATGTCGTAAGGCTTTGGTTACTAGTTCCTGTTTAATATTATTTTTGATTTAATTTTCAGTTTATTTTTATCTACAATAGCGTTCTTTATTATCACTTCCATTGTTTTGCAAATGTTTATAACATCAATTGAAGGGAAGAAAAAGGCCAGGTTGCTGGTTTAAAATCGTTTTGGCCAAAGTGAGAAGAGCAAATGATGCTATGGCGAGTCGGAAACCAGTTTCCCTTTCTCCCCGTTGCGTCAATCCATTTTTCTTTAATTGTTCCGTCCTTCGGAAATAATTAAAATACTATAAGTTACTGCATTTAAAAACGGATATAAATTATACGTTACCTAAGATAAATAAATTATCACGCTTTTTTGTAATGCTTCTCCCCATCCCGCGAACCCCCCCCCCCCACCCCTCTCATCACTCCCTCACCCCCGCCAACCCCTTCCTTCGTTTCCCTCCTCCACCCACATAATCCTCCCCCTATCATATCCCTCGTCCCGGATTCTCTTCCCCTTCTCCTTCCCTTCCTGAGGCTAAACTATATGAAACACGCACATTTCTCAAACTGATCATGCGCCAAAAAATTTACGAATTTTATAACGCCAAAGCTTACCGTTATATATATTGAAACCTTCACGGGCGTGCCCACACGAAAACACCAATGTTTCATCCCAGTCAGATGAATGGTATAGGAAATAATTTTATAATGCTTATACTCGTATATAGAAACCATTATACTCGTATATAGAAACCTCCATGGACTCCGGCACTAAAAATCACCAAAGTTCCATTGAAAATCGAATAAACGGTACACGAACGCATGCGGAACAAAGAAAGATTAATTTTTATAAACAATGATTTTAAAAGAAAAGCTGGTTAAGCATTATAATTTGTTTTTTATTGTTTGTTCGAAAAAATATTTAAATATATTTTTATCACAGGGAACGGTAGTTACTCGCTCTTTGAAATTAACAAGGAACCTGAAATGGATTGATTTTCAAAAATAGAGCAAATAAAAAAACTGTCATTGTGCGTTTGTTTGGAGATTGTTATTTTTTTTCATTATGGAAAATTCCTCTTTGTAACATTGACAAGAAACTGATTTCTGTTGTATAAAATGTTGACAACAGACTAATTGTGAAATTGAACATGTTGTAATGGACAACTAATTACTTGCGCGATTCAAGACAAAAGGATTACACTTATTGATCAGAAATTTGGAGGCCTCCCGAGCTGCAGAGAATTGCATAATCAAGGTTGGTGAATTTGTTATTTTTCTTGGAGTGTAAGACTGCTCTGTTCCTTTGTGATATATTTGTTCGCGCAGGTAGAATTTCATTTTAGGATTTCCTAATCGTATATTGGGTATTAAGCCCAGAGAGCTTGGGGAATTTACACACCTCATGCTCACATATTTATAATGCATAATTATGGTCCTTCATAGCCGGATACGTTCTAGCAAGTTAATATAATATAAATGGACATTCGGTTTACGTAATTTTTGGTAAATCCGGAATACCTATATTATATTGCTGGTTCTATTTATGAAGGTTTTCAGAGTCACGTAATAATTGGTGATTTTCTTGAAATACCTTCCTCTTATGGAATTTGTTGGTTATTTCGATTTTACATACTTTTTTCGGTAAATATCAGAGTACCTACCTGTATTATTGCAGGTTTTTGTTTAAAAAAGCAAGTCTAGCAAGAATTTGTGTAATAAATTGACAAATTTCATTGAAAGCTATTGATAGCATTTTACGTTTTCTTCTGTAAATTTCTGAGGTACCTACAGTAATTATAATTATTGTAAACTTTAATTTTTGTGATAAAGTTATTGTATTTTTTTTTAAAATGCCGAGAATTACAGAAGAAACTTCAGATGATCAACCGGATCGAATGCTTGTTATGTTAACAGCTAAAAGGGAAAGACTTTTTTCACGCATTAACGATCTATTCAACTTAACAAAGAATATCTCGGATTTCGATTCCAGAAGGAATGAGACATTTATGGTGCAGTCCGAAATAATTGATCATATGCAAACACAGTTTGAAAGCATTATTGACGATATAAATGATCGTCAATTGTCCTTAAATCCAAGTTTTCAACCGGAATTTCAGGCTTTGAACGCCTTTGAAGATCTTTTCTTGAAAGTGAAACGAACCCGTAACCAGATACTGGCCACGGCACGTACACTCTCGACTCAAAATAATTCTCGGGAACCTTGCGTCATCAAGCTTCCCGCCATAGATTTGCCGAGCTTCGACGGGAAGATGGAAAATTGGGCAAAATTTTATGAGTCTTTTAAAGCTAATATACACAATAATAAACAGCTAACGGACGCTCAACGTGTTCAATATTTGGTTGGGAAATTGACGCACGGGGCGCTTAAGGTCACGGCCGGCATTGTGCCTGCAAGCGACACCTATAATATTATTTGGGATGGTTTAGTAAAAAAGTATCAGGATAAACGTGCGTTAGGTACGTATTATTTAAATAACATTCTAGATGCCAAGGGTTGTATAAATACACCTAGCAGTCTTGATGTTTTTATTCAAAGTTTTTCCGCATCCGTTTCGGCATTGAGGCAGTTAGACATTGATGACTTAGCCGATTTTATAATTTTGAACTGTGCGTTAAGAAAAATAGATCAACAGACTGCTCAGATTTTTGAGTTGACTGTGCGGGGTAAAGAAGTGCCTTCATACACGGAATTAATTTCTTTCGTACAAGATCAAGTGAAAATATTAGAGCGTTCAAAGAGGTCATCAAGTGCCATGAATAAGCCGCCTACGGCGACTTCATCCCGTTCGAACAATTATAAATCTTTCGTCGCGAGTAATAAGAATGTACCTCGAGTACCAACTCCGCCCCCGAAATCTTGTATGTTTTGTAAAAAAACTGATCATGCAATTACTGATTGCTCTCGGTTCAAAGGGCTAAGTTCTCCACGAGCCCGTTTTGATTTTATAAAATCAAAACATTTGTGTATAAATTGTTTTAGCGCATCACATGCTGTAAGCTCTTGTAAATCGTCGCTTATGTGCGATTTGTGCAAAAAACCACACAATACCTTACTACATTTTGGTAGTGGGAATAATTTGAAAACAAATACTCATGTACATACGTCGGAAGTACTTACCAATGAGGAGCAGTCTTCCCCCCCTTTGGTACCATCCAGCGTCAGTGGAACGGATAATTGCAATATGCAACTAGAGGAACCCTTGCGCGTTAGCCCTTCGTGTTCGCTGTCAGCCAAAGTAACACCTAATTCGACAATTTTACTTTCAACCGCTCAAATATATGCGAAACTTAAAAATGGTAACAAAATGATTGTTAGATGTTTAATTGATAATGGATCGCAGAATAATTTGATTACGGTAGATTGTTGCAAGTCGCTGAATTTGCCAATAATTCCTTTGAGTAATTCTTTTGTTAAAGGAATTGGTTCAGCATCTCGACCAATTTTTGGTTACGTTTATTTGGACATTGAGTCTCGCGTATACCCAAATAATAAATATAACATATATGCGCTCGTTGTCGAGTGCATTACCGATAAGTTACCTAATCACTATATAGCAAATGGTGATATGAGGTACTTAGAGGGCATACCCCTCGCTGATTTAACGTGGAATATTCCTGGGAATATAGATGTCGTCTTAGGGGCACAATTATTTCCACATATCTATTTAGGGGACAGGGTTGAATCAGGGACTAGTGCACCCCCCGCATTATCGACCGCGTTTGGTTTCGTTCTAATGGGTGACTACCCTCATAAAGTGACCAATACAAATATGTCATTTTCCGCACTCGCGCTAAATGATTTAGTGCAAAAATTTTGGCTGTTAGAAGAAATACCTAACATACAATTTCTGAGTCCAGAGGAGACGGAATGTGAGAATCTGTTTACTTCATCTATTTCTCGCGCTGACGACGGGAGGTATTCTGTTGCTTTACCTTTCTGTAAAGACCCGAACCAATTGGGGAATTCTCGAACTACCGCTCAGCGTCGATTTATGGCCTTGGAGCGGAAATTTAAACAATCGCCTTCTTTACAGGAGAATTATAATAAAGTTATCAGTGAATATATTGAAAACAATTACCTGTCAGAAGTCCCAGAGTCTGATATTATAGATGATGGATATTATATCCCGCATCACGCCGTCATTCGTTCTGATAAACCCATGCCTCGGATTGTGCTTGACGCTAGTGCTAAGACACATACAGGGCTGTCACTAAATGACATCTTGCGTACTGGTCCCAATCTACAAGCTGATTTGTTTTTGCTTTTACTTGACTTTCGTCTTTTTCCCATTGCTATGACTGCGGACATAAAGCAAATGTATTTACAGATTGAAGTTCCAAGCAAGCATCGTAGATATTTGAGAATCTTATTTCGATTCTCCAACAACGATCTTATAAGGACATTTCAATTTAATCGGGTCCCTTTCGGACTAACGGCAAGTCCATACTTATCAATGCGGACTGTTCGTCAGTTAGCCCAAGATATGAGACCACATTTACCGGATGCTGCCAATGTGGCAGAGTCCAAGTTGTATATGGACGACCTGGTCTATTCTATTGAAGATGAATCCAGCGCCGTACGTCTTTCTCGAGAATTAATCTCGTTATTCAAGTCCGGTGCCTTTGATTTGGTCAAATGGACTAGTAATTCTCAAGTTGTACTTGAAAACCTTCCAGATTCTCACCGCAGTACGATGGACTTTACTGTTGGTTCTAACAATACCTCTAAGGTGTTAGGCCTCTCGTGGGAACCAGTTGATGACAGCTTCTTCTTTACGACTTATTATATCCAGGAGAAGTGTACAAAGCGGAATATACTGTCTATAGTCGCCCGCTTATTTGATGTCCTCGGCCTGGTCGCCCCCTCCATTCTGTACGCTAAATTGCTTATTAAGGAGCTATGGCTGTGCAACATTGGTTGGGATGATACTCCCCCTGAGAGCGTTATTCAAAGGTTCTCGGCACTCACACAGGAATTTCCTTTAATTTCTACGATAAAAATCCCGCGTCATGTAGGTGTCCTAAAAGACAGTACAGTGCTCATCGTTGCTTTCTGCGATGCGAGCCTGAATGGTTATGGCTGTGTGATATATTTACACACAACTGATCTGTCTGGGAATATAACCGTGAGATTGTTGTGTGCAAAATCAAAGGTCTCTCCCACCAAAGTAACAACACTCGCTCGTTTGGAGCTGTGTGCCGCGGTCTTGATGTCCAAACTAATTCGGACGGTTCAAAATAGTTATCGTTCGCGTCTTACTATTGCAGGGACTTATGCGTTTTCAGATTCTACCATTGCGCTTTCATGGATACATTCGTCGCCTCATCGATGGTCGGTGTTTGTTAGTAATCGCGTGGCTCAATGTCAGGAGAATTTGTCTCCTGAAAACTTTTATCATGTCGCCGGTAGTGAAAACCCTAGTGACTGCCTTTCTCGTGGCATGCTTCCTTCCCAGCTTATTTCACACGAATTATGGTGGAATGGACCATTGTGGATTCGCAGCCCACCCTCGGGATGGCCATTAAGACCGTTTCATTTCTCAAATATCGGTGAAATGCCTGAGCACAAAACTAATGTGCTCACTGCAATAGTTCAGCGTGAACAATCGGTCCTGAGTGAACTGGCTCAGCGTATATCCACATGGAATAAACTTTTAAGGATTGTTGTTTTTGTCCTCCAATTCGCAAAAAAGGTATCACCCTCTTCTGGAACGGTCAATAATCTTATGACTGCTGAAAAGGCTGTGATTCGTTCCGTGCAGAGTATTCATTTTATAGAAGATATTGCTGCACTCCAGAAAGGCAAATTGCCTTCAAAAAAGCTTAGGAATTTATCAGTTTTTCTCGATGAGGATAATTTGTTACGTATTGGTGGGCGGCTTTCTAAATCGGATTTACCATTTGAGGTTAAACATCCGGTTTTACTACCTAAAAATGACTGTGTTGTGAATCTTATCATCGATCATTTCCATGTCATGAACTGTCATACAGGCCCTGGACTTCTTATGTCCATCTTACGGCAGCGCTATTGGATATTAGATGCCAGGACTGTTATTAAGGCAAAAGTACGGAAATGCAATTTCTGCTTCCGCTTAAATCCGTCGCATCCTATACCGAAGATGGCAGATTTACCTTCCTATCGTGTTGTAGAAGCAAAGGCTTTCGTTCATACCGGTGTAGACTATGCAGGTCCCCTCCGTATCACGCTTGCTCGTCGGAGAGGACAACATTCACAAAAGGCATATGTCTGTCTTTTTGTATGTCTTGTAACCAAGGCCATTCATATTGAGTTGGTCTCTGACCTAACTTCAAATGCTTTCCTGGCTGCTTACAGCCGTTTTATTTCTCGGCGTGGCCCTGTGTCATGCTTGTATTCAGATAATGGTACCAATTTTGTTGGTGCCAAGGCACAATTAGATGATCTCTATAAGTTTTTGGTTGAGTCGGAATTCGAGCCCGCTTTAAAGCGTGAACTCGCTAATCGCCGGGTTGAGTGGAAAATGATTCCACCACGCGCGCCCCATTTCGGGGGTATATGGGAATCAAATGTAAAGAGTATGAAGACTCATTTGTACCGTGTAATCGGAACTCAGCTCCTCACTTATGAAGAACTACAGACCGTTCTGGTTCAAATAGAGTGTATAATGAACTCGCGCCCACTCACAATCGCGTCTTCCGAACCCTATCCGGAAGTTATTACGCCTGCACATTTTTTAATGTCGACTCCTTTGCAGTACTTACCTGCTTCTGTTTTGACAGACGCTAAAATAAACTTTGCTCAGCGCAAGCAATTATTAGACGGCATGATTCAATCCTTCTGGAAGAAGTGGCGTTTGGAATATCTGCATACGTTGCAAGTCAGGCAGAAGTGGGCTACCACTGACCATCCTATTAAGGTTGGAACTGTCGTACTTATGGGACAGGAGGATTCGCCTCCGTTAAATTGGCCTTTGGGCGTAATAACGGATGTTCATCCTGGTACTGATAAAATCATTCGCGTTGCGACGGTAAAGACTAGATACGGACTCTTTAAACGTCCTGTTGTTAAATTATATCCCATCCCAACGCAATAATTTTGTCTTTATTTTATTTTATTTTATGTTAATATTCTATTATGATCTAATTGTTTCTGACTTAGCCAAGATATGTTTCTATTTATTGATTTGATCTTTACTTGTTTTCATGTTCGTTGATTTTTTTTTTGAAAGTTCTGCGAACTTCCAAGGCGGGGAGCATGGTTAAGCATTATAATTTGTTTTTTATTGTTTGTTCGAAAAAATATTTAAATATATTTTTATCACAGGGAACGGTAGTTACTCGCTCTTTGAAATTAACAAGGAACCTGAAATGGATTGATTTTCAAAAATAGAGCAAATAAAAAAACTGTCATTGTGCGTTTGTTTGGAGATTGTTATTTTTTTCATTATGGAAAATTCCTCTTTGTAACATTGACAAGAAACTGATTTCTGTTGTATAAAATGTTGACAACAGACTAATTGTGAAATTGAACATGTTGTAATGGACAACTAATTACTTGCGCGATTCAAGACAAAAGGATTACACTTATTGATCAGAAATTTGGAGGCCTCCCGAGCTGCAGAGAATTGCATAATCAAGGTTGGTGAATTTGTTATTTTTCTTGGAGTGTAAGACTGCTCTGTTCCTTTGTGATATATTTGTTCGCGCAGGTAGAATTTCATTTTAGGATTTCCTAATCGTATATTGGGTATTAAGCCCAGAGAGCTTGGGGAATTTACACACCTCATGCTCACATATTTATAATGCAAAAGCATTGTATTTGTTTCTACCACCAATCAGCATCTACAACAATAATTATCTACAAAAATAATATGTTTATACATATTTATATTTTTTTTATAAAGCCCTACTAATATTACGAAATATCGATGGTCGGTATTTAAAAGAATTCGCGTCCCCATCACTAGCATCGTAATGGTGGCGATGTTTGTTTTAACGGGGCCTTATGTCAATAAAAACTTCGAATAATCATTAAAAATTGATAACGTACTCTAATTTTGTACTTACCGGTGAAATGAAACTCCATTTGTCTTGAAGTTCACATTTCTTGTATTATTTTTGCATAGTTGCACTGAACAAGACGGCATTTTGAATAAAACGGGCACAAACTGTACGCGGTTACGACACAAAACCAATTGAATGAAAGAATTCTTTCCGTATTCACACTCCGCTCCGTAGGCCGTAGTCCGTCCACGGTCTGGCGGCCAACATAGCATATCTCGGGTTTCTAATATCTTTGGGTCCAATCAAATACCATGTTGTAGTAGTAGTCTATTGTAGAAGACCCCACCCTTCAACTAAAATAAAACAAAAAGAAGAACGAGGTAATAAAGTGAATCACAAGATATGATTTTAATTTATTTAGGTGCAGTCTCCACTTAAAAAAATCCCACATCAGTGGCAACAATAAATTTAATAATAGTATGTTGACGCCTATGCCTCATATTTTTCTATCGGAGATCGACAATGATCAAAGAGTCTTCACGCGATATTTCAAATTTTATATAGAAAGTGAGGAAGTCAGAAATTAAAATCAGAAGATAATATTTTGTCAATAAAAATAATATAATTTTTGCAAATTAAATAATGCAGACCAAAACATCAATATTTATTTTTTTATCTGCAGGGGAATCTTGAGAACTCTCCAGTGCAATAAACATCCAATTGCAGATCTTAATGTATGTGGGTAAGGGGGCATGTTTACATTCCTAATTCAATAATAGGAATGAATAAATAAATTAATGACCGATTTATGTGGGCCGGAATATTGACCGAAATCTCTGTACAATTTGTCAAGTTAATAAAAAACACATCTGTTGATATAACATGAGTGTTAGCAAGATAAGATCCCATTCACTAATGAAAAAATAATAATGAGGTCAGTAATCTATTCATGTGAGATTCTTGGCAGTACACCGACCCACTTAATTCGGGCCAATGAGATTGAGAATTAACCACTTTTATTTTTTGAACTCTCATACAACAAATATTAGAAATACATACATTATCCCCTTAGAACTAATCTCGTTTGAAATTCTTTTGTAGAAATGTAAAAAAATCATAAAATATCTTACAGCATCGTGAGCTTTTCATTACATATTATTATTAAATGGGAATTAATGGAATCACGCAAAATCTACGAGCTGTCAGAAGCAAGACATAAAGCAATGCTGTGGTTTTTCTAATTTCTTTTATACGGTATTTTTCAAATGGAAAATCATGCCAAAAAATTATTTAAATGCTATTCATTAATATCAGGCACTAGAGTTGGTGCAACGAGGAATGAAATTGTTTTTCAAATTAATATTAACCCTCCGAATTATAAAATAGGTGTGCCATTAAAATATACAGTCACCAATGACAATTGCTTGTTGTTGGCAGATATTTGGTGTAAGAACAGTCCCTGAAGGTATTTCTATCTCCGTTCCAGTAACTATTCCGTGCCAAACAAAAATGTGCTTCAATAAATCAATATTTAAAAACATAAAATATATTACACCTTGATCACATTTTTTATGCATCTTATAAAATTAATATAGAATACATATTATTATCAACCTACAAAAAATTATACCTAAGAACATACCGTCAATTTTGTGAGGAAACGTAAATATCATCAATGCGAATCCATTTGCGGTGCGTGCGTCATTTTTGGCGAAAAAAACTGCTATTTTTAATTTATTTACAACAAAAAATACTACAAAACATTAACCCCTAGACCTGATACATTGACCAATTTTGTCACCAACCCTGTTGATGAGGGATGCGTTGGCTTTTCAAAGTCATATTTATCACCAAATTTTAAATTTTGTAAAAGAACTGCAAAAGAAATCCATACAATTTTATTGCTCTAAAGTGCAAAAAATTTAAAAGCAATAAAATTATAAAATAAGATTAAAAAAAACAGATATTTCCAATGGTATTTTTTGCAAACCTAATTAAAATTCAAAGGTTATGGGTTCTGTGGGGGTTAAACAAAGACACTGCAGACTGCAGATTTTTGACCGACAGTTGCTTAATCAGTATGAAGACCTACGCGAGAGCGCACACCCAACAAAAAGTTCGATGGGCTGTCCGATTACCTTTCAAATCAAAAGTCTGCCAACTATCAGCCGACTGTAATCAGTGTTGGTGTGATATGCGAGCGTACAGACTCGCCAACTGTTCAATCGGTGATACTCTGTCGTGTAGCAATGTGCTGAAAATTGGACTAATACCAATCAAACTGTTTCATTTGCCAAGTGCGCAAGGATGCAGCCCGATCGGACTGAACTATCGGCCGATCGTTTAGTCTGAAAACTATGGCTTCTCTAATAGTTGTTTCACTGAAATTACAGTTGTTGGAATCTGAGTCAGGGTTACAGTTGACTTTAAATATTCTAAGGGCATTGGAAATTTGTGCTTGTACTGATTTTATTTCTACCGATGACATGGTGATGTGACATGCTTGTCAGGTAATGGATTGGCAGGGATGATATCCAACATACATTGACAACAACATACAGTGGTTGGAAGTGTTTCAAACATGTACATAAACGACGATAATCGCCATTTTTAACGTCGATTCTCGGACCTTTTTAGCTATTGATCAAATTGCGATCAGAAGCCGAAACTGGCGGAGAATCAGCAACTATCAATTTGATGGAGGTTAAAACACTCCAAGATCGATGTTCAACACTGCAACTTTAAATAAGATTTTTTTACAATATTGTCACAAATGCATGCATAACATCAGCCTTAATGGCCATGTGGACACAAAAAAAATGTACATTAGTATGTAATAATTTGTATGTACAAAATGTGTTTCATTACTTTCTTAAGTCAATAATAAAATAATTCTTAGTTTGCACATCTACTGGCTGAATATTAGCTTGTTTGTGTTCACAAAACCTCATACAAGGCTGAAAAAACAGCTTCCCGAATGATTTACCTTTGACTATAATGAGAATTTTAGTCATCGTGCGCTGCATAGTTCAAAGGCTCTTTACTTGTATAACGCACACACTAAAGTATGACTATGAAAAAACAAATCACTATTTAACATGGATTTGTAAATGACAAAAAAAAAGTTTATTTACAATCACATTACGCTTGCCTAGAAGAGAAGCGCAGAAAGTTATTAACCTTTTGGCGGCGTTAACTAGCTGACGCCAAAGTTGTCGTATCGAGGGTTGATAAGGCCGCCTATAAGAGGTGATTTTTTTTTATATCAACTTTCGATACAATCGCAGTCAAAAGGTTACGTCATGGTCACGACTTTTCTGATATACATTGGGAGACGAACGAGGTACACTGAGATTTTGAGAGAAAAATGTGACAATTTAGCAAAATAGTTATACATACAATATTTAAGCATCAAGCTCGCATTTTGGACACCATCATGAATATTGTACATTGCCCACGCAGCAAAACTTATTTTTTTAATTAAAAGATAAACTATATACAATATTCTGAAATAATTTCTGACTTAATAATAAACTTAAGGTAAGGTACGATGTATCATACAATTAAAAAGGTTTGTAGATAAAAAAGTGTTTTTTTTTTTTAATCTCAAAACAATATTTCTCTCACAGAGTTATAATCTAATTAAAAATATATCATAATTTTAGATTAGTACACTTGACAGGCTGGTCCATTTAGTATGCTCATATGTTTCACAAAAGGAAACAATAACATAATGTACATTAAAACATAAAATAAACAAGTAAAGTTGGCAGAACAAAATTATGGTTTATATGACCAAGTACGGCTACATAATTATTAACCCTTTTTATACCTGTCAAAAAGTCGCAGTTTATTTATTTATATTATCTGCTTCTGTAACATTATAAAATCCCGAGACAGTGTTGCAGATGACAAATAACAATTGCTGTCGACATTTTGTAATCAAACTGTGAATAATGAAAGAAAAACTATTTCATTGCTCAGCAATCAAAGGGCTAAACAACCTGCAATGTACTTTGCCAGCAATGGTCACTATGGAATATCTACACTGGAAAGGATAAATAATTGCTAACTTGTTAAGCGCCATTTGCCGGTGATATCTATTTTTAAAAACCTTATAAAACAAGTAAAGTACGTACATGTATAACAGAATCTCTTATTCATTTCAAGATAGGTACACTATGCGCCAAACTTAAATGCAGACCTGAATTTGATAGGATCCATTCTCACGCAAGTACAGACACTTTACTGACTTTACAATGACCATAAGCGAAAAATGCGTAAAACATATGTGCAACAGAGAAAGGCGTTAAAGGCCGCTTTCCGGACCTTAAACTCGTCTATTGCGACAACTTCTACATCAGATCAGTATTAAAGTTTGGCGTGAACTACACTGATATTATTATTATAGATGCCGGCTGCAGATGTTGCATGTTGTGGGGCAAATAAAAGATAGCATTGTTCATACGACGGTGGCTTAGTTTCATTATTGTTCCACAGCACTTTATTAAAGATGTCCAACTGTGCAAGCTCTTATCAAAGTAATAAGCTCAAAAATAGTGAAAAATCACAACAGTTGAGAAAAGGGCTACTGATTTTACAATGTGAACTTTTGCATTTACCATTTTCACCTACGATTTATTAAAAATGAAATGAAATTTTACACTTATGTTATTAATTGAGGACTAGATTACATGGTTCATTCAAATATACTCACAAACAATGTTGAGTTTTATAAAGCTTCAATAATTGAGTTTACCCGTCCTTTATTACATACATTATATATATATATACAAAAAGTATGAATTTACCATGTAGTTCTATTGCACTGAAACAATATGAAAACTCCGATCAACGACATCAAATTATGCTTAAAGCAAATTAACTTAATGCAGTTATTGCTTTTGGCCTATTGATTAAATTAAAACCTTCATTCTGCTAAATTTTGAAGAATGCCGACACAAACTCAGCAAACGACGCATCCATTTTTTTCTTGAATGTTACCATCTGCCCGCTCTATTTCAACTAGCATCGCGTGGAATATATCGGAAACAGACTGAAAACAACAACAAACAATCATTATTAGGATTAATGAAACCTAACAAACTGCAGAGAACACCTACTTAGTAGATAAATGTATCAGCCTGTATAGAAAATCAATTGCAAAAAGAACGGAATAATTGAAATGGGCTGCTAGGAAAAATAACAAATTGGTTGGTGCAACATCCTACTAAATTGGAGACAAGAAGGAAAAAGGCCACTAGAAAAGCTGAGCAGAGATTCCGAGGGCTAAACTGGCAAGTTTTGGCCCAAAACACGAAATAGAGAAAATATAAGAATGTGATGGTTAAAAATGACTAAATATAATTAGGTCTCAAGTCTCAATAGCTCAATTGGTAGAGTGTTGATTCCGGTAAAACTAGAGGATCTGGGTTCAAGCCCCACTTGAAAAAGTTTTTATTTTTCTGTGTCTTTCTATTTCATTGAGAGTTGATATATTAACTTCTTCATTGATAATTCCATATTACAATTGGTTTATTAAGCTTCAATAAGTTATTCCCAATAAATTGAAAATAGAAGAAGACTAGAGAAGAATTCAATAATGTACAATGTAAAAATTTAGAAACAATTTTACCTCATTTTTCTTAGCGCTCGTTTCAACAAAAGCAGCTTTCCATTTTTCAGCTAAACGCTTTCCCTCCTCTGTGCTTATCTTACGTTCCATGTGTAAATCAGTTTTGTTCCCCACAAGCACAATTGGTACACTAGAATAAGTTCACAGCATTTATATCAAGAGCAGTGTTCAACTATGCATTTGATGATAATATAACAAGTGTTCTTTAAATTTAATTTCATCATTGGAAGGTAGTCATGGGACAAACGTGTAGAAAAAACATACTGCGTAGGTGAGTACTAAAAAACATACTAGTAGTCATAGATGAGATATTAATTAGGTTCTAATAGTGGTGGGAAAATTCCCAGGAATTTATTTTTGGGGAATATTTCCGAAACGGGACTATCTAAATAATGAAATTCTTAGACTAACCATTGAGGTTGTCTCCTACAATGAGATCTCATAATATTTACAAATTAGAACATATTGAGGACAGAATTTTTTTAATTTTCGGAAAATAGTATGGAAGATATAAGAAATCAAAATGTTGATATTTTTGGTTGGCTGATAAGTGTGTAATTTTAAATGGCGCAGCAGCACTGCGAATTTGAAATACAAATTGCACTGAATTGTGTCTTGTGTTAAGTCACGAGACATGATTGTATACATTTTACAAAAGTTCACTTTGAAAGCTCATATGTAGGTAAACTTCAGCCATTTTTTTCAGATATCTAAAAATTAATTTACTGTCTTTATTAACTCTATAAATACATTATGATCAAATAAAATAATTAGGAGACAAACCCATACAGAATAACTTTCTTAATAACAAAAATAAATTCCCGACTTTAGGGAATTCATATTAGGTTGGGGAATATTCCTGGGTGCACAACGCTTAGCTAGCAAACGGGTAGGTATAGAAAACAGGATCCTCCATCCCTTAATTATTGAAGTCATCTAAATTATAAAGAATTTGAAAAAATTACGAAAATATGTGGTTACGATTTGTCAGAATCCTAACTGCATCACTACGAATAACAGATAAACATAAAAAATGTCTGCTTATACACAGCAAATTTGAGCAATACATCAATATTAATTAATTTCCAGTTTAATGCAATGTTAAACCATTTCATTTTCGCTTTATTTTAAATACTTTCGTATTGTTTCAGTTTTTAAATCTAAGGATATTGATATTGATGAAGAGGACAAGTAGTTTACTAACTTGGCCAAATTGAGATTTTAATTACCCAGTGTTCTTAACAATGACCTTTATTTATTTTGGTAATTTTTGGAGATCGCTGGCAACGGTTAATATGCACTTTTTAAAACAAAAATCTTTTGATTCACCTTAATTACATTAAAGGCACTATTTGCATTGGGGGAAGTGGAAAATACTTCATTCTAATTTTTTTCTTGCCTTGACGCGAGTTGGCGTTATAAAGGGGCACTTTCTTTTGAATCACAAACCATGTTACACAAACCTAGCGTAGCCGCTAAACTACTTGAAAACTGGGATGTTTTTCTTACCTTGACGCGAGTAGGCGTTATAAAGGGGCATTTTCTTTTGTATCACAAACCATGTAGAATGAAATATTTTCCACTTCCCCCAATGCAAATAGTTGTCTTTTAATGTAATTGAGGTGGTCCAAAAGATTTTTTTTTTTAAAAGTGCGTATTAACCATTGCCAGCGATCTCAAAAATTTACCTTTATTTTTATCATTGAAAAATATGGCAAAATGAAATTTTTTTTCTCCATACTTTTTAAAACGGATTCAAGATAAAGGATATTGAACAGAACAATGGGTTATAAACTCAATTTGGCCAAGTTAGTTAGTTAGCCAGCCACTTGTCACTCTTACCCAAATTTTTTTTGAATATCTGAAAAGAAATAATATTATGAAGATGGACTACTTACTGCACTTTGCCGACAATATCCAAAAGCTTATCATAAATAATTTGAACGATCTGGAAACTTTTACTTGACGTTATGGAATATACAAGGACGTAACCATGGAAGTCCATGCTATACTGTGATGGGAATATGCTATACTCATCCTGGCCAGCAGTATCCACCAGTTTTACTTCATAGTCCGTCGAATGGAGGCGAATGGATTTAGTAAAAGCTGCAAACATTTACTGCTTTAATCGAGAAGGGATATTTGGTAAGACAAATAATTATTAATAACAATCCTACGCTAGTAACATCACCTCAACACAAGCCAAGATATCAGTAGCGGCAATAGCATAGGTGTCTTGTTCAAATTAATTTTGTAAACAGCCGTTAAATTATGGATTCTTCTTTCGAGAACATTAACATCATAGTAAACCCTGTTTTCAATATTTATAAATTTTTCAACGAAAGCTCAAGAAACATCACAAAATTAGACTGACAGTTCTGATATATGAAATGAAAAGATCTATTACTACATATTTTACATTTAATCAGCTCAATTTGTGATCTTGTGTCGATAAACAAGAATAATTTTAGTGAGCTTAACCGAAAGTAAGAACAGTGAATGTAAGCAGGTTGGACAAGTAAAAGGCTAAGGTGTACATGACTACAAATGACATTGTATACCTTGACATGTTCTTCTAACCCTGCTTTTCAATTTTTTTAAACTTACATTTTATTATCACTGCTGAGGGACAATAAAATTAATAGCATTGAAAACAAAGCTGTAGTACAACAGTATACCATGAAAATCTGTCAAAGCAATAATTTATTACCGACTACAATATTGTGTTTGTGAACACTGTGACATAATTGAAAATTCCTAATTAATGTTATTTAGCTAGACATAAACAGAATACATATTATTATTAAAAGATTGTATATTTTTAAATTATAGCTCACAAAGTAAATATTTTACAGGGTCACCAAAAAGCAATTGACAAAGATATTTTGTTAATGAACTCACTATTTTCTATTGTAGGGTCATATGAGTCTACAAACTGTCCTTCCACGAATTGTATGATCAGAGAAGATTTTCCTGTACAATCAGAATGTCATTAGTTCATATAAAATTTTAAGAATACAAAAGAGTTGTATTTCAAGGTAATTCAATGGAACTAACCTACGGATCTGTAACCCATCATCGCGATTTTTCGTTGTTTTGAAGGCATAATGAATGTTAAAAATTATTGATATCGGTAAGATAAATTAACAATTAAATAAATGAAAGAAAACTTTTAATTCGCACTATCCGCAGCGACATCCATATTTTGCATAGAAAAAAATTGAAGATACAAAAATGAAAAAAAAAACGAATGAGAGAGGTGTAATGTATCGATACTGAATCATATCGAAATTATCGATATTGACATGTAGTTAGTAACCAACTTACGGTAAAATTTATTTCTGAACCTAATTTGAAAAATTGTTTTCGGATTTTACAAAATAATTGCAAAAATACCCTTTCCATTTTTAAAAAGGTATTGCTTATTATTCGTATTCCGAAATTTAAACAAATAATCAGAAATCGATTTAAAAAAATGTATTTACTACAATATCATTATAGTTATTTTCTCCCGAAATTCGTGAAAAGGTTAATTAAAAAAGTATTTTATTAACCATAAGGTTAATAAATAAATTCAATACTATATACTTAATGTACATAGGATGACGGAAGTTAAGGGCTAATTTGAGAAGTTGATTGTTCGAAAATGAGAGAAGAACCCAAATGCTTGCGAAAATAAAAAAAATTTAGATAATTTATTTTTTGAACGAAAGAAGGGGCACAGTCCACACAATTATTGGTTTTAGTTGGATAGCTCAGAAAAAAACGGTTGAGGTCGTTATCCAAGAAGTACTTGGAATAAATGAAATTCTGTTTGAAAAATGCAAATATTCAAACATTATAATATGTATTGTGAACGCCTATTTTATACGTTTACAAAAATAAGCTACAAAATTTTCCGTGTGAACCTCGCTTTAAAAAGCCGCGTCTCTTGCAACAATAGGTAGCAAAACAAAAATAAATATAGATAATACCTTTGGCCGTGAAAATCAAAAATCATATCTGGTACATTTTTTGTTAAAGTGTATTTTTTTTAGCATGGGTCACATGGGGATATCCTGAAATCAGGAATGTAGTTCTTGAACATCAGCCCGGGTTCACAATGTCTCTTTAGCTAATTTAACTTTGTCAATGAGTAATATTAATAATTAATACATTCATAAAAAATAAATTAATATACATATCATGTAGGTAACTTTAATTAGGTAACTACATTAGTTACCGTAAAATGTAGGAATAAAGTTATTGGAGTTTTTGAGGATTTTTTCCCTCTCACCTCAATGACCTAAAAAAACACTCATTTTAAAAAAGTACTTTATATTCTAATGGTACGTCCAGACCCTTGCGACAAGCTGCTTGTCGCAAGCTCAGGCAAGCTCTGGCAAGCGAATGGCTGGCGTCCTCACGAAGCAGCTGCATCAGCTGTCATTTTTGCGCTAACCTATTTCTATTTTAAAGCGAAACAAAATGAAAGAAAGCGAAGAATTCGAAAGAGAAGACAGTGGATGATTAAAATCCATAGAAATCGTACCAGGTAATTCATTTAATATTCTAATATTTTGTTTATTGTTCGTAAGTTGTACCAACGTGTGGATGCCACGCCAGCGTTTGCCGCAAGCGCTTGCCGCTTGTGGTCAAAATATCCGACCTCGATCGGATCGGCGGCAAGCTCTTGCAAGCCTACGCAAGCCAAGCCACACGCGCGCTCCAAACGTTGGGATTTGTGGACGCTTGCAGAGGCTTGCCATGTGTTTGGAGCCGGTATAAGAAGTAGGTAGCTCCTACAATTTTAACTTATCCCCGAAACACGGGTTTTCATTTTAAGGACATGGCAACACTGGTTCAAAGGCAGTTGTAGGAAATAGGAAAGTACATAAGCAGGATCAGCGATCAGCAGTAAGCACCCCCCACACGGCCACTTCGGAGAGACTGAGTCCCATGCCACTACAGGCCGCCGCGATAATATGCTTTCATTAAGAACTACCAACACTTAACGAAATGAGTAAGGTCTTCCGTACATGACGCTTCTTACAAGCTACTCGATTCTCGTGCGCGTATCATGCGCACCGATCGTAAGTACCCCCCGTACGATTTTGCTTGTGCAAACGGCGCTACGCGACGGCTATCGGTTTTAAATTAAAATATTTTGCCTGATACTGACGGAGCTGATCGCACGCGGTGCGTCGCATCATTTATGTCTGCTACTTATTCGTTTGACGTTTGACAGAAATCGCGTCGGAACATGAAAGTAATGTAAGATTTGTTCTGGAAGTGGTTTACCAGAATAGTAAGAAAGGATTTAGTGGAGAAGGCATGGATTGATGTTGGAAAAAAAGTCATTTGACATTGTGTTAACTCCACGGCTGCACGTGAAAAATGATCAAATTTATTATATTTCGGGTAGCACCGTGTACGGAAACCAGCATTAAAGAGTAGTATATCTGCAGGGTACTTGTGGTTGCGTCACAATCACATAGTTTGTAAGTATCTCCATGAACGGAGGGCTTAAAATTAATATTCCACATCTATTGTATCTGCAAGTCTAGAAAAAGGTATTTTTTTAAAACTTAATGATTAAAACCTCAAATTGTTAAGCCCCGTTTCCACGCTTGCCAAGCCTCGGCAAGCCTTCACAAATGCCAACGTGGAAACAGGTCGTTTATCTTGGCTTGCGTAGAGCTTGCCGCCGATCCAGTCGGGGTCGGATCCAGGTCGGCAGATCCGGAAAGCTTCGGCAAACGCTCAGTGTAATTTCCGAACTGACGCCGAATGCACGCCATTTTTGCTCCATGCGGTATATTGATAATTAACATTACGAGACATATGTATGACGTATGAGGCGTGCCTGACTTATTAAAATGTTTAAGTACATAATTTGAATGCACTAATTTAATTTATTGGATTTACCTAAAAAGTCAATATAAATAAATAATATTTTATTGATGATTTATTAACAATAAAAACATATAATTTTTGTTAGAATAATTTTTTTTATAATAAAAGACAATATTATATTGTTTTTTATACTTTGCTTATATTTCAAATAAAAATATGATAAACCAAATGCAATAGCCGACACAAGTTCGGCGTCCGCCATGCTTGGGTGTTGGTAGCGTACTGACGCAGTCACAGGCGTGTAAACGGCTTCCAAATGCCAAGCGAGATTTGTGGACGCTTGTAGTTTGTGGAGACTTGCCGAGCCTTAGCAAGCATGGAAACGCACCATTATATTTATTCATTGAAGACAAATTAGCGACTGTCCAAATAAAATATTTTTTCTCCAAAACATGGTTGTTGACCTCTGAATCGTGATTTTATTTTTTGTTTTTGGGATATGGCATCACTGCACCCTATCAATCGCAGATCGCAGCCCTATTTCCATAGATGAAATTTACAATAAGATTTTTCAATTTCCGTCATCATCTGTGAATTTCTTGATTTGACTGGCGGCTGTTCTGTCGTGGTTTTATATCTAAAGTTGTAAAAAGAGTAATTGTAGTTTGAAGTTAATATTAATTGGGGATAAATTTCAGTTAAACATGTCGGAAACTAAGCGCCTGGTAGCGAGTATTGTGACGTTTTTGCGAACCCAATTGGAGGCCGGCCTATCGAACACAGATGCGTACGAAAGTCTTGAGGTAGGAATCCAATGTCTAGAATCTGCGTTTGAATTGAAACCAGAAGATACACAAGCTACCATTGACCTCTTGGAGATGTTTAAAAAAAACGATCCGAGTGCACTTTGCAACGATGTCACAGATGAAGCAAAGGAACAGGCCGAGGCCTTGAAGAATGAAGGAAACACCTTAATGAAGGCCGAGAAGTATGCAGAAGCTTTGGAGAAATACACGCAAGCGATTGCTTTGCATAAAAATAACTCCATATTTTATTGTAATAGAGCTGCATCGCATTTTTACTTACTCAATGATGAACAAGCCATTAAAGATTGCAACACAGCAATTTCCCTGAACCCCAGATACGCCAGAGCCTATGGACGCCTCGGACTATCTCTAACAAAACTGGACAGACACAAGGAAGCGAAACAGGCTTACGAAAAGGCATTGGAATTAGAACCTGAAAATGAAGGGTACAAGAATAATTTGGCATTATCTATGGAAACACTGGCATCACAGGCTGTGGACATGGGTCCTTCGGGAATGAATTTGGAAGGTCTTCTTCAAAACCCATCATTGATGAGTGTCGCTACACAGATGTTAGCCGACCCCGAGATGCAGAACTTGATGTCGGGGCTTCTGGGCAATGTGGGCGGGAATCCGGCTATGAACAACCCGGCCGGCATCAACGCCTTGCTGCAGGCTGGGCAGCAGTTGGCTGCGCACATGCAGCAGGCCAACCCTGACCTCGTGGAGCAACTGCGCAGCCAAATGGGGGGGCCTAACCCACCCAACCCTCCGCAGCCTCCCAAAGATGCTAAATAATACCAAATATCATTGAGCAGTCAAATCTTTTAATATATTTATAAAACTTGCATTCAATTTTAGTAGTTGAAATCCTAAAAATACTTCCAGTTGTAAAATAGTTTTCAATGGTTATTTATCATTTATGTGATTGACTGTTTCAAAATTACTGTTAATTTGGAGTTAACCATATTCCTGTCTATTTTAAGTTTTGTACAATTAAATGAATATTCATTATGGTTTTTTTTTAGCATTTTATTGGGACCTAACAATATATGTAATTTTCACGTGCCTACATAATTTGCTTTTAACAAAGTGTTACAAAGCCTTACAACCCGTTGGCGAGGTGGTTTGGTTGCAGGTTTGCCTGCACTGTACGAACACTCAATTACTAACAAAAATACATCAAATAACAATTTCTGTAAAGATGAAGCAATATTATTTTAAAGCAATTTTTTTGATAATTTTAATGACATTTTCGAGAACTGACTTATGAAACCAAAATTGATGTGTCAACCTTTTACCTGCTTAATATTTATTTATCACTGAGCTATTTAATTCTACTACAAATGTCTAATCTGCTGTTGATTTTTTCCGCTACAATTTATTTACTATTAAAATTAATAAATCGAGTCATTATTTATTTTGGAATGTCCCTTTCTCAACTAATCAACCGAAACTTGAAGTAAAATTTCTATCTTTGAATGTTGTATGCATAAAATAATACAATCAACCATGGATAGTGACATTGTTCAGTTGAAGTTACCAAACGAATTTATTTACGAAATTCAATTTGAAAAGTTATCTCGTAACTTGTATCAGGTTTGTAAATTTAAGGAAGTATTTTCGTTAAAAGAGGGGGTATTCAGTATAGGTTTTTAGATGACGCCATTTATCTTTAAATGGCGTCATCTAAAAACTTATCTTTAACCCTTAATTTTTTAAATGTATTTTATAAGAGGGCATACATTAATTACGTGTGCAGTTTTTCTTCCAATCTAAACCCCCCCCATCCCTTGGTGAGATAAATTTGGGCCACTTGTATATTCTTTTCAAGTAACGCGAGATTTTGCTGGACACCCCCCTGTGAGCTGGAGCTCACGTAATTAATATATGCCCCAAAGAAAACCAGTGATGGCTCAAAATAAAAATTAGTGCAGTACGTCTAGCTGTTAGGGGAAAATAATATTATCCCTCTAATTGGAATTTTAGGGGTTATTGGTTTTGGTAACTAAAAAATCTGAATATTAATTGGCATTGTCACAATAATAATATTGACGTTGGAAAGGAAAAATGGTTAAAGCGCCATTCAGCTCCGACATCAGATGAACCTACACAATAAGCTATATTGTGTTTTTTTAAACTCTAGAAAACTTGATTTGTTGAACACGGGCACAAACAATATAACTAATTCGGACAAAGAAGCTACTTATTTTTATTTTTTTTCTTTATTCATTATATAATTTGTGTACAGCGGTACTTTGCAACTAAACTCCATAACATTCTTCCCCAAGACATAAAACTAATAAAAAAATTTAATTAGTACAAATCAAGAATAAAGATATGACTGAAAGAGGTCAACGAAAACACCCTAATGAAGACTCTAAAAACGACATAGAAGATAAATAAACTGTAAGTAATTAAACAATTTTAGTCCGCCTCGGCACAGGAACCCCTGGTGAGGAGGACTAAGAAATACAATATAAATTAACAAATAATAAATTAACCTTACTTTCTCACTTAACCATTATATTTTGTATACTTATGGAATTATTTTATATAGTCACTTAAATAAAAAAA
The DNA here is from genome assembly GCA_917563855.2 of Limnephilus lunatus. NCBI lineage: Eukaryota > Metazoa > Arthropoda > Insecta > Trichoptera > Limnephilidae > Limnephilus > Limnephilus lunatus. Next base: position 60,455,077 of record OU830597.1, on the reverse strand, counting down.
ATAAAAACTTATTGTGTAGGTTCATCTTTAATGTCACAGTTGTATGGTGCTTCAGCCATTTTTCCTTTCCAGCGTCAATGTGTTGGGCATTAAGATTAAAACTAGCTTATGCCCATTGCAAATGCAACTAACGGGTTAAAACTAACTTAACTTACTAACTAACAGAAAAAAAAAATCAAAGTAAGCGGGTAGGTACCTACGGTTAAACATACAAATATATATAAAGCCGCCCACAGGGCCTAGCAGCAAAAATCTGCTATACGTTAGTATATAAACACCATTGTAGAAATGCACACATCAAATCCCCAAAGTTTCATCACAATCGGATGAACAGCTTAGCAATGCGTAATTTCGTGTTGCCAGAGCTCACTATTGTATACAGGAACCAGGAATCCCCCCCCCCCCCCCTTCCTCACCAGCGTCCTCTTCCCCTTTCCACTCCGCCTCCCTCACCTTCCCTCACCCCACTTCACTCCTAGGCTTCTCCGTATCGTAAACCCCCTCCCAAGTTCCCCTCTCCCCTCTTAGGCTCCCCTCCCCCTTCCTGTTTCCACCCCCCCCACCTGCCGCATTACATATACTAATTCCCGGTACATTTAGTTTTCAAACAGCTCGCGCGCCACCTATAATTTTTTTTTTACAAATTTCGTAATGCCAGAACTCACCAGTAATTTTATACAAACCTTGTACTAACAATAACGAACACAACAAAAAAAGAATTTTTCAAATTGTTGGAGTCCTTCGGAAGTTATGAGCGTACGTACATTTTCATACAAATTTTATAATGCCAGAACTCACCTGTAGTTTTACCGCTTAAAATGAAGCGCTATATGAATTTAATACTTTTAAAAAAATATTCCGTTCAACTTCGAGTAATTTAATTGTAAAATTAGAAAACTAATAGGTATGCAATATAGTTGGATGCATCGAGTTTTTATGTGCAGATGGGTACCTACCTAAATTCCGAGTGCAAAAAGAGTGAGTAAGAAAACACATATTTAGGCTGGGTTGTTGAACAAAATTAAAAATTCTTCAATTTTTCAAGTCAATTTTAACGTTCTGTAAAAGTTCGGTTCGAATTCTATTCAAGTTCTGTAATTATTTCAGTTTTATGATGCAACTGGCATTTACTGATAAAAAAACAGAACTTACACAGAAAGTGAAAATGAACTTTAAAAAATTGTTAAATTATTCAGAATCGTGGAAACAACATTACCTTAGTAAATTAAATTGCATCAAAAACCTAAATAATTGTTAAACTACCCATTCCGGTAGGTACCGGCGCATCTCCTTACAAAATTCCGGCAATGGTTTTGCTTTTTTCATCATATTTGCAATACTACCGAGATAAGTAGGTACCTACCCTGACTTAATAACATAATCTGTACTGGCCGGTAAATATCCACATGATATCCACCCTATTGAAGTGAATCTATGGACACGTATTTTCTTGTTTTTTTTGGAAAATTTTATAGGTTTTTCGGCGACCCTGAAATTTTTTACATGGAACGGACACAAAATTTTGGTGTGAAAAGTTGCCTTATATTGCCGGGTATCGAATTTTTCAAAAACATCTAACCGGGGATCGTTTTTTCGGCTGCAATGCCGTTTCCCGAAAAACAACAACCCAAACCGCTGAGAGATCCGTTTTGTTTTGACATCTCGGATAACTGATAACTGACCTGTCTCAACATTCTCTCTAGTATTTTCCATTGCATTGAAACTAAGGCCTAATTTGTGGTTTTTTTTTTTAATGCGAACCTGTCGGCGGGAACTATAACTGAGCCGAATTGGTTGATTTAATGAGTAGTTCCAGTTTTCGCCGCAAATTTATATAATTTTCGCTCTTAAAATGTGTCAGTTCAATTTTATGTGAGTTTCCTGTCTAGTCTATTTTTTTGTGAAAATCGTGAAGCTAGCGTATTTATTTAAATTCAGACGAAGCTGCCATTTCGAACGGATGAAAATAGAACTACAACAGTATGCGATAGACATTTGATTTTTTCTAATGTGAATAATCCATACTTGTATTCCGCACCGCTAGAAGTCTCCCGTAAAGTTTTGGCAAACATATTGATAACGATGAAAAATGTTTCCCCTATCAAAAAAAAAAACAACTGCTAGTGGCTGGAAAATAATCGACTCTTCGAAGGATTGTGAACCTTGAAGTGTTTTAAAATACCGAACGCTAATGTCCATTCTCGCGTGTCAGCCGTCGGGATAATTTCCTTTGAACAAAATTGAACCTTGAGGTGTGCGAAACTCGAGGATCGGAGAGGTCGTTTTGGCGTGCCAGCGGCATTTTTGCGTCGCCAAGCCAAATTAAACCTTGAGGTTGGTGAAACGCGAGGGGCGGTGAGGTCGATTTTCCCGTCAAGCGAAAAGTGAGTTTTTTGAAAAACTGAGCATTAATATATAGTATACTAGCTTATGCCTGTTGCAAATGCAACTAACGGGTTAAAACTAACTTGACTTACTAACTAACAGAAAAAAAATCATAGTAAGCGGGTAGGTACCTACGGTTAAACATACAAATATATATAAAGCTGCCCACAGGGCCTAGCAGCAAAAATCTGCCATCCGTTAGTATATAGACACCATTGTAGGCATGCACACATCAAATCCCCAAAGTTTCATCGCAATCGGATGAACGGTTTAGCAATGCGTAATTTCATGATGCCAGAGCTCACTTTTGTATACAGAAACCGTCGTGGGCATGCACACATCAAATCTACAAATTTTCATCGCAATCGGATGAATGGTTTAGCAACGCTAAGTGGTTAAACACAAAACTATGTATAAAGCCGCCCGCAGGACCTAGCAGCAAAAACCTGCCATACGTTAGTAAATAAACACCATTTTAGACATGCACACATAAAATCCACAAAGTTTCATCGCAATCGGATGAATGGTTTAGCAATGCGTAATTTCATGATGCCAGAGCTCACTTTTGTATACAGAAACCGTCGTGGGCATGCACACATCAAATCCTCAAATTTTCATCGCAATCGGATGAATGGTTTAGCAACGCTTAGCGGTTAAACATACAACCATGTATAAAGCCGTCCGCAGGACCTAGCAGCAACAACCTGCTATACGTTAGTATATAAACACCATTGTAGAAATGCACACATCAAATCCCCAAAGTTTCATCATAATCGGATGAACGGTTGAGCAATGCGTAATTTCGTGTTGCCAGAGCTCACTATTGTATACAGGAACCATAGCAGTCAGGCGCACATCAAATTCCTAATGTTTCATGGCAATCGGATGAATGGTTTAGCAACGCATAGCGGACATACATACAGCCAAACATTTTTTGATTTTTATATATATAGAAGATAGCTGGTACCCGGCATGCGTTGCGATACCATTTAATAAAGAAAATGTTTCTACCTGCGTGTCCTTTCTCATTTGTTCCGATCCCCTTCCTCCCCCCCCTTCCCCCCCCCCCTTCCCCCCCCCCCTTTCCCCCCCCCTTCCTCACCAGCGTCCTCTTCCCCTTTCCACTCCGCCTCCCTCACCTTCCCTCACCCCACTTCACTCCTAGGCTTCTCCGTATCGTAAACCCCCTCCCGAGTTCCCCTCCCCCCTCCCAGGTCCCCCTCCCCCCCTTCCTGTTTCCACCCCCCCCCCCCACCTGCCGCATTACATACACTAATTCCCGGTACATTTATTTTTCAAACAGCTAGCGCGCCACCTATAAATTTTTTTTTTACAAATTTCGTAATGCCATAACTCACCAGTAATTTTATACAAACCTTGTACTAACAATAACGAACACAACACAAAAAGAATTTTTCAATTTGTTGCAGTCCTTCGGAAGTTATGAGTGTACGTACATTTTCATACAAATTTTATAATGCCAGAACTCACCAGTAGTTTTACTGCTTAAAATAAAGCGCTATATGAATTTAATAGTTTTAAAAAAATATTCCGTTCAACTTCGAGTAATTTCATTGTAAAATTAGAAAACTAATACGTATGCAATATAGTTGGATGATATCGAGTTGTTATGTGCAGATGGGTACCTACCTAAATTCCGAGTGAAAAAAGAGTGAGTAAAAAAAACACATATTTAGGCTGGGTTGTTTAACAAAATTAAAAATTCTTCAATTTTTCAAGTCAATTTTAACGTTCTGTAAAAGTTCGGTTCGAATTCTATTCAAGTTCTGTAATTATTTCAGTTTTATGATGCAACTGGCATTTACTGATAAAAAAACAGAACTTACACAGAACGTGAAAATGAACTTTAAAAAATTGTTAAATTATTCAGTATCGTGGAAACAACATTACCTTAGTAAAATAAATTGCATCAAAAACCTAAATAATTGTCCAACTACCTATTCCGGCAGGTACCGGCGCATTTCCTTACAAAATTCCGGCAATGTTTTTGCTTTTCTCATCATATTTGCAATACTATCGAGATAAGTAGGTACCTACCCTGAATTAATAACATTTCAATTTGTACCTACTGGCCGGTAAATATCCACCCTACTGAAGTGAATCTATGGACACCAATTTTCTTGTTTTTTTTGGAAAATTTTATTGGTTTTTCGGCGACCCTGAAATTTTTTACATGGGACGGACACGTCATATCGTTATCAAAAGTTGCCGAATGTTTTTGGGTACCGAATTTTTCAAAAACATCTAACCGGGGATCGTTTTTTCGGCTGCAATGCCGTTTCCCGAAAAACAACAACCCAAACCGCTGAGAGATCCGTTTTGTTTTGACATCTCGGATAACTGATAACTCACCTGTCTCAACATTCTCTCTAGTATTTTCCATTGCATTGAAACTAAGGCCTAATTTGTGGTTTTTTTTTTAATGCGAACCTGTCGGCGGGAACTATAACTGAGCCGAATTGGTTGATTTAATGAGTAGTTCCAGTTTTCGCCGCAAATTTATATAATTTTCGCTCTTAAAATGTGTCAGTTCAATTTTATGTGAGTTTCCTGTCTAGTCTATTTTTTTTGTGAAAATCGTGACGCTAGCGTATTTATTTAAATTCAGACGAAGCTGCCATTTCGAACGGATGAAAATAGAACTACAACAGTATTCGATAGACATTTGATTTTTTCTAATGTGAATAATCCATACTTGTATTCCGCACCGCTAGAAGTCTCCCGTAAAGTTTTGGCAAACATATTGATAACGACGAAAAATGTTTCCCCTATCAAAAAAAAAAACAACTGCTAGTGGCTGGAAAATAATCGACTCTTCGAAGGATTGTGAACCTTGAAGTGTTTTAAAATACCGAACGCTAATGTCCATTCTCGCGTGTCAGCCGTAGGGATAATTTCCTTCGAACAAAATTGAACCTTGAGGTGTGCGAAACTCGAGGATCGGAGAGGTCGTTTTGGCGTGCCAGCGGCATTTTTGCGTCGCCAAGCCAAATTAAACCTTGAGGTTGGTGAAACGCGAGGGGCGGTGAGGTCGATTTTCCCGTCAAGCGAAAAGTGAGTTTTTTGAAAAACTGAGCATTAATATATAACTAGCTTATGCCTATTGCAAATGCAATTAACGGGTTAAAACTAACTTAAAAAATTCATAGTAAGCGGGTAGGTATCTACTGCCATAAAGGCATGGTAGGCATGCGCACATCAAAACCTAAAGTTTCATCGCAATCCGATAAATGGTTTAGCAACGCTTAGCGGATATACATACAAATGTTAATAAAGCCGCCCGCAGGGCCTAGTAGCAAAAACCTACCATATGTTAGTGTATAGACACCGTTGTAGGCATGCACACATCAAATCCCCAAAGTTTCATCGCAATCGGATGAACGGTTGAGCAATGCGTAATTTCGTGTTGCCAGAGCTCACTATTGTATCCAGGAACCAGGAATCCCCCCCCCCCCCTTCCTCACCAGCATCCTCTTCCCCTTTCCACTCCGCCTCCCTCACCTTCCCTCACCCCACTTCACTCCTAGGCTTCTCCATATCGTAAACCCCCTCCCGAGTTCCCCTCCCCCCTCCCAGGCTCCCCTCCCCCCTTCCTGTTTCCACCCCCCCCCCACCTGCCGCATTACATACACTAATTCCCGGTACATTTATTTTTCAAACAGCTCGCGCGCCACCTATAATTTTTTTTTACAAATTTCGTAATGCCAGAACTCACCAGTAATTTTATACAAACCTTGTACTAACAATAACGAACACAACACAAAAAGAATTTTTCAATTTGTTGCAGTCCTTCGGAAGTTATGAGCGTACGTACATTTTCATACAAATTTTATAATGCCAGAACTCACCAGTAGTTTCACTGCTTAAAATAAAGCGCTATATGAATTTAATACTTTTAAAAAATATCCCGTTCAACTTCGAGTAATTTCATTGTAAAATTAGAAAACTAATACGTATGCGATATAGTCGGATGATACCGAGTGGTTATATGCAGATGGGTACCTACCTAAATTTTGAGTGCTGGTACTTGCATACTTACGTAAAAAAAAACACATATTTAGGCTGGGTTGTTTAACGAAATTAAAAATTCTTCAATTTTTCAAGTCAATTTTAACGTTCTGTAAAAGTTCGGTTAAAATTCTATTCAAGTTCAGTTATTATTTCAGTTTTATGATGCAACTGGCATGTACTGATAAAATAACAGAACTTGAATAGAACTTACGAAGAACTTGAAAATGAACCTTAAAAAAATGTTGAATTATTCAGTATCGTTGTACAACAACCTAACCTAAGTATTGCATTTAATTGTGTAGCTACGTATTCGGGTAGGTACCTCCGCATTTGTTACTAAAATTCCGGCAATATTTGCTTTTTCATCATATTTGCAATACCACTGAAATAAGTACCTACCCTGTAGGAACATATTTAAACTGGCCAGTAAAAATCTCCACTTCTGAAATCTATGGCACGCGTTTTCCTCATTTTTTTGGAAAATGTTATATGTTTATCATATCCTCATGAACATTTTTTCATGAGACGGACACGTAAAATTACTGTTAAAAGTTGCCTTATATTTCAGGGTACCGTATTTTCCAAAAACATCCAAGCCAGAATCGTTTTTCCGGCCGCAATGCCGTTTCCCGAAAAACAACAACCCAAACCGCTGAGAGATCCGTTTTCTTTTGACATTTCAATTTGCTGTTGAAGCGCGGGTAAATCTAGCGCTTTTGTATTAGGTACTTACCTATACTATATCATACACAGACAGATAATATTCCATAATTATATTTTTTAAACAGGCAAGACCGATGCACAAATTTGCACCAATCCCGCGTAAATTTAGGCCCTGTCGAGCTATGCAATTTGAAATCCGCCATTAAAAAAAAAATTCTTCATACAAAACCTATTAGGGCGGGGTCTGCTTTTTTTAAGGTGGTAGTGGCTTTTAACGCCATCACGACTCCATCTTCAGTGTTGCAAAGTTCGAGAAAAATTATAAAATTTTAATATACCAGCCAATTTTACAGGCTGCAAACGATTTGCATTTATCGATGAAAGCGAATTTTTCGCAAATGTCAGAAAAATGTCGAATTTGAATGCAATATTGTGAAACATTTTCAAGGGGAAGCTAAACATGTTTTGGTTTTAAAAGTTTCTAAAACTTGTATTGTTTATGTTTAATAAAAAACATCTCCGCCGGAAGGTGTACTTTTAACGCAATCTTTAATTCCGTAATGCCCCTATAAAATGTCAATTTTTCTCAAGAACTTTCTCGAAGCCGTTTAATTAATTAGAATAAATTCCTAGCAAAATCAGTTTTGTATGGGAAACTAACTTTTTTTTACTTCCCTTCTCGATCCGACGTTTTTAAAGGGGCGAACCTGTCGGCGGAAAATATAACCTAGCCGAATTGAGTGATTTTATGAGTAGTTCCAGTTTTCGCCGCAAATTTATATTATTTTTCGCTCTTAAAATGTATCAGTTCAATTTTATGTGAGTTTCCTGTCTAGTCTATTTTTTTTGTGAAAATCGTGAAGCTAGCGTATTTATTTAAATTCAGACGAAGCTGCCATTTCGAACGGATGAAAATAGAACTACAACAGTATTCGATAGACATTTGATTTTTTCTAATGTGAATAATCCATACTTGTATTCCGCACCGCTAGAAGTCTCCCGTAAAGTTTTGGCAAACATATTGATAACGATGAAAAATGTTTCCCCTAACAAAAAAGAAACAAAAGCTAGTGGCTGGAAAATAATCGACTCTTCGAAGGATTGTGAACTTTGAAGCGTTCCAAAATAGCGAGCGCTAATGTCCATTCTCGCGTGTCAGCCGAAGGGACAATTCTAGACTTCAAGCCAAAGTGAACCTTGAGGTTGGTGAAACGCGAGGGGCGGTGAGGTCGATTTTCGCATCAAGGAAAAAGTGAGTTTTTTGAAAAACCAAGCAATACTATATAACTAGCTTATGCCTGTTGCAAATGCAACTAACGGGTTAAAACTAACTTGACTTACTAACTGACAGAAAAAAAATCATAGTAAGCGGGTAGGTACCTACGGTTAAACTACAAATATATATAAAGCCGCCCACAGGGCCTAGCAGCAAAAATCTGCCATACGTTAGTATATAGACACCATTGTAGGCATGCACACATCAAATCCCCAAAGTTTCATCGCAATCGCATGAACGGTTTAGCAATGCGTAATTTCATGATGCCAGAGCTCACTTTTGTATACAGAAATTGTCGTGGGCATTCACACATCAAATCTACAAATTTTCATCGCAATCGGATGAATGGTTTAGCAACGCTTAGCGGTTAAACACACAACTATGTATAAAGCCGCCCGCAGGACCTAGCAGCAAAAACCTGCCATACGTTAGTAAATAAACACCATTGTAGACATGCACACGTCAAATCCCCAAAGTTTCATCGCAATCGGATGAATGGTTTAGCAATGCGTGATTTCATGATGCCAGAGCTCACTTTTGTATACAGAAACCGTCGTGGGCATGCACACATCAAATCCTCAAATTTTCATCGCAATCGGATGAATGGTTTAGCAACGCTTAGCGGTTAAACATACAACTAAGTATAAAGCCGTCCGCAGGACCTAGCAGCAAAAACCTGCTATACGTTAGTATATAAACACCATTGTAGAAATGCACACGTCAAATCCCCAAAGTTTCATCACAATCGGATGAACGGTTTAGCAATGCGTAATTTCGTGTTGCCAGAGCTCACTATTGTATACAGGAACCAGGAATCCCCCCCCCCTTCCTCACCAGCGTCCTCTTCCCCTTTCCACTCCGCCTCCCACACCTTCCCTCAGCCCACTTCACTCCTAGGCTTCTCCGTATCGTAAACCCCCTCCCGAGTTCCCCTCCCCCCTCCCAGGCTCCCCTCCCCCTTCCTGTTTTCACCCCCCCCCCCAGCTGCCGCATTACATACACTAATTCCCGGTACATTTATTTTTCAAACAGCTCGCGCACCACCTATAATTTTTTTTTTACAAATTTCGTTATGCCAGAACTCACCAGTAATTTTATACAAACCTTGTACTAACAATAACGATCACAACAAAAAAAGAATTTTTCAATTTGTTGCAGTCCTTCGGAAGTTATGAGCGTACGTACATTTTCATACAAATTTTATAATGCCAGAACTCACCAGTAGTTTTACTGCTTAAAATAAAGCGCTATATGAATTTAATACTTTAAAAAAAATATTCCGTTCAACTTCGAGTAATTTCATTGTAAAATTAGAAAACTTATACGTATGCAATATCGTCGAATGATATCGAGTGTTTATGTGCAGGTAGGAACCTACTTATATTCTGAGTATAGGTACTTGCATACATACGTAAAAAAGAACTCATATTTAGGCTAGGTTGTTTAACGAAATTAAAAATTCTTCAATTTTTCAAGTCAATTTTAACGTTCTGTAAAAGTTCGGTTCGAATTCTATTCAAGTTCTGTAATTATTTCAGTTTTATGATGCAACTGGCATTTACTGATAAAAAAACAGAACTTACACAGAAAGTGAAAATGAACTTTAAAAAATTGTTAAATTATTCAGTATCGTGGAAACAACATTACCTTAGTAAATTAAATTGCATCAAAAACCTAAATAATTGTCCAACTAACCATTCCGGTAGGTACCGGCGCATCTCCTTACAAAATTCCGGCAATGGTTTTGCTTTTTTCATCATATTTGCAATACTACCGAGATAAGTAGGTACCTACCCTGAATTAATAACATAATTTGTACTGGCCGGTTACTATCCACCCTACTGAAGGGAATCTATGGACACGTATTTTCTTGTTTTTTTTGGAAAATTTTATAGGTTTTTCGGAGACCCTGAAATTTTTTACACGGAAAGGACACAAAATTTTGGTGTTAAAAGTTGCCTTATATTGCCGGGTACCGAATTTTTCAAAAACATCTAACCGGGGATCGTTTTTTCGGCTGCAATGCCGTTTCCCGAAAAACAACAACCCAAACCGCTGAGAGATCCGTTTTGTTTTGACATCTCGGATAACTGACCTGTCTCAACATTCTCTCTAGTATTTTCCATTGCATCGAAACTAAGGCCTAATTTGTGGTTTTTTTTTTTAATGCGAACCTGTCGGCGGGAACTATAACTGAGCCGAATTGGTTGATTTAATGAGTAGTTCCAGTTTTCGCCGCAAATTTATATAATTTTCGCTCTTAAAATGTGTCAGTTCAATTTTATGTGAGTTTCCTGTCTAGTCTATTTTTTTGTGAAAATCGTGAAGCTAGCGTATTTATTTAAATTCAGACGAAGCTGCCATTTCGAACGGATGAAAATAGAACTACAACAGTATTCGATAGACATTTGATTTTTTCTAATGTGAATAATCCATACTTGTATTCCGCACCGCTAGAAGTCTCCCGTAAAGTTTTGGCAAACATATTGATAACGATGAAAAATGTTTCCCCTATCAAAAAAAAAACAACTGCTAGTGGCTGGAAAATAATCGACTCTTCGAAGGATTGTGAACTTTGAAGCGTTCCAAAATAGCGAGCGCTAATGTCCATTCTCGCGTGTCAGCCGTTGGGACAATTTCCTTCGAACAAAATTGAACCTTGAGGTGTGCGAAACTCGAGGACCGGAGAGGTCGTTTTGGCGTGCCAGCGGCGTTTTTGCGTCGCCAAGCCAAAGTGAACCTTGAGGTTGGTGAAACGCGAGGGGCGGTGCGGTCGATTTTCCCGTCAAGCGAAAAGTGAGTTTTTTGAAAAACCAAACAATACTATATAACTAGCTTATGCCCATTGCAAATGCAACTAACGGGTTAAAACTAACTTAACTTACTAACTAACAGAAAAAAAAATCAAAGTAAGCGGGTAGGTACCTACGGTTAAACATACAAATATATATAAAGCCGCCCACAGGGCCTAGCAGCAAAAATCTGCTATACGTTAGTATATAATCACCATTGTAGAAATGCACACATCAAATCCCCAAAGTTTCATCACAATCGGATGAACGGCTTAGCAATGCGTAATTTCGTGTTGCCAGAGCTCACTATTGTATACAGGAACCAGGAATCCCCCCCCCCCCTTCCTCACCAGCGTCCTCTTCCCCTTTCCACTCCGCCTCCCTCACCTTCCCTCACCCCACTTCGCTCCTAGGCTTCTCCGTATCGTAAACCCCCTCCCGAGTTCCCCTCCCACCTCTCAGGCTCCCCTCCCCCTTCCTGTTTCCACCCCCCCCCCCACCTGCCGCATTACATATACTAATTCCCGGTACATTAAGTTTTCAAACAGCTCGCGCGCCACCTATAATTTTTTTTTTACAAATTTCGTAATGCCAGAACTCACCAGTAATTTTATACAAACCTTGTACTAACAATAACGAACACAACACAAAAAGAATTTTTCAATTTGTTGCAGTCCTTCGGAAGTTATGAGCGTACGTACATTTTCATACAAATTTTATAATGCCAGAACTCACCAGTAGTTTTACTGCTTAAAATAAAGCGCTATATGAATTTAATAGTTTAAAAAAAATATTCCTTTCAACTTCGAGTAATTTCATTGTAAAATTAGAAAACTAATACGTATGCAATATAGTTGGATGATATCGAGTTGTTATGTGCAGATGGGTACCTACCTAAATTCCGAGTGAAAAAAGAGTGAGTAAAAAAAACACATATTTAGGCTGGGTTGTTTAACAAAATTAAAAATTCTTAAATTTTTCAAGTCAATTTTAACGTTCTGTAAAAGTTCGGTTCGAATTCTATTCAAGTTCTGTAATTATTTCAGTTTTATAAAATGATAAAAAAACAGAACTTACACAGAACGTGAAAATGAACTTTAAAAAATTGTTAAATTATTCAGTATCGTGGAAACAACATTACCTTAGTAAAATAAATTGCATCAAAAACCTAAATAATTGTCCAACTACCTATTCCGGTAGGTACCGGCGCATTTCCTTACAAAATTCCGGCAATGTGTTTGCTTTTCTCATCATATTTGCAATACTACCGAGATAAGTAGGTACCTACCCTGAATTAATAACATTTCAATTTGTACCTACTGGCCGGTAAATATCCACCCTACTGAAGTGAATCTATGGACACCAATTTTCTTGTTTTTTTTGGAAAATTTTATAGGTTTTTCGGCGACCCTGAACTTTTTTACATGGAACGGACACAAAATTTTGGTGTTAAAAGTGGCCTTATATTGCCGGGTACCGAATTTTTCAAAAACATCTAACCGGGGATCGTTTTTTCGGCTGCAATGCCGTTTCCCGAAAAACAACAACCCAAACCGCTGAGAGATCCGTTTTGTTTTGACATCTCGGCTAACTGACCTGTCTCAACATTCTCTCTAGTATTTTCCATTGCATTGAAACTAAGGCCTGATTTGTGGTTGTTTTTTTAATGCGAACCTGTCGGCGGGAACTATAACTGAGCCGAATTGGTTGATTTAATGAGTAGTTCCAGTTTTCGCCGCAAATTTATATAATTTTCGCTCTTAAAATGTGTCAGTTCAATTTTATGTGAGTTTCCTGTCTGGTCTATTTTTTTGTGAAAATCGTGAAGCTAGCGTATTTATTTAAATTCAGACGAAGCTGCCATTTCGAACGGATGAAAATAGAACTACAACAGTATTCGATAGACATTTGATTTTTTCTAATGTGAATAATCCATACTTGTATTCCGCACCGCTAGAAGTCTCCCGTAAAGTTTTGGCAAACATATTGATAACGATGAAAAATGTTTCCCCTATCAAAAAAAAACAACTGCTAGTGGCTGGAAAATAATCGACTCTTCGAAGGATTGTGAACTTTGAAGCGTTCCAAAATAGCGAGCGCTAATGTCCATTCTCGCGTGTCAGCCGTCGGGACAATTTCCTTCGAACAAAATTGAACCTTGAGGTGTGCGAAACTCGAGGATCGGAGAGGTCGTTTTGGCGTGCCAGCGGCATTTTTGCGTCGCCAAGCCAAATTAAACCTTGAGGTTGGTGAAACGCGAGGGGCGGTGAGGTCGATTTTCCCGTCAAGCGAAAAGTGAGTTTTTTGAAAAACCAAACAATACTATATAATATATATACTAGCTTATGCCCGTTGCAAATGCAACTAACGGGTTAAAACTAACTTGACTTACTTACTAACAGAAAAAAAATAATTTCATAGTTAGCGGGTAGGTACCTACGGTTAAACATACAAATATATATAAAGCCGCCCACAGGGCCTAGCAGCAAAAATCTGCCATACGTTAGTATATAGACACCATTGTAGGCATGCACACATCAAATCCCCAAAGTTTCATCGCAATCGGATGAACGGTTTAGCAATGCGTAATTTCATGATGCCAGAGCTCACTTTTGTATACAGAAACCGTCGTGGGCATTCACACATCAAATCTACAAATTTTCATCGCAATCGGATGAATGGTTTAGCAACGCTTAGCGGTTAAACACAGAATTATGTATAAAGCCGCCCGCAGGACCTAGCAGCAAAAAGCTGCCACACTACATACACTAATTCCCGGTACATTTAGTTATCAAACAGCTCATGCGCCACCTATTAAATTTTTTATACAAATTTTGTATTGCCAGAACTCACCAGTAGTTTTATACAAACCTTGTACTAACAATAACAAACACAACAAAAAAAGAATTTTTCAAATTGTTGCAGTCCTTCGGAAGTTATGAGCGTACGTACATTTTCATACAAATTTTATAATGCCAGAACTCACCAGTAGTTTTACTGCTTAAAATAAAGCGCTCTATGAATTTAATACTTTTAAAAAATATTCCGTTCAACTTCGAATAATTTCATTGTAAAATTAGAAAACTAATACGTATGCAATATAGTTGGATGATATCGAGTCGTTATTTGCAGATGGGTACCTACCTAAATTCCGAGTGCAAAAAGAGTGATTAAAAAAACACATATTTAGGCTGGGTTGTTTAACAAAATTAAAAATTCTTCAATTTTTCAAGTCAATTTTAACGTTCTGTAAAAGTTCGGTTCGAATTCTATTCAAGTTCTGTAATTATTTCAGTTTTATGATGCAACTGGCATTAACTGATAAAAATAACCGAACTTTCACAGAACGTGAAAATGAACTTTAAAAAATTATTAAATTATTCAGTTTCGTGGAAATAACATTACCTTAGTAAATTATATTGCATTAAAACCTAAATAATTGTCTAACTACCCATTCCGGTAGGTACCGGCGCATCTCCTTACAAAATTCCGGCAATGTTTTTGCTTTTTTCATCATATTTGCAATACTACCGAGATAAGTAGGTACCTACCCTGAATTCATAACATAATTTGTACTGGCAGGTAAATATCCACCCTACTGAAGTGAATCTATGGATTTTCTTGTTTTTTTTGGAAAATTTTATAGGTTTTTCGGCGATCCTGAAATTTTTTACATGGAACAGAAACAAAATTTTGGTGTTAAAAGTTGTCTAATATTGCCGGGTACTGAATTTTTCAAAAACATCTAACCGGGGATCGTTTTTTCGGCTGCAATGCCATTTTCCAAAAAACAACAACCCAAACCGCTGAGAGATCCGTTTTGTTTTGACATCTCGGATAACTGACCTGTCTCAACATTCTCTCTAGTATTTTCCATTGCATTGAAACTAAGGCCTAAATTTGTGGTTTTTTTTTTAATGCGAACCTGTCGGCGGGAACTATAACTGAGCCGAATTGGTTGATTTATTGAGTAGTTCCAGTTTTCGCCGCAAATTTATATAATTTTCGCTCTTAAAATGTGTCAGTTCAATTTTATGTGAGTTTCCTGTCTAGTCTATTTTTTTGTGAAAATCGTGAAGCTAGCGTATTTATTTAAATGCAGACGAAGCTGCCATTTCGAACGGATGAAAATAGAACTACAACAGTATTCGATAGACATTTGATTTTTTCTAATGTGAATAATCCATACTTGTATTCCGCACCGCTAGAAGTCTCCCGTAAAGTTTTGGCAAACATATTGATAACGATGAAAAATGTTTCCCCTATCAAAAAAAAAAACAACTGCTAGTGGCTGGAAAATAATCGACTCTTCGAAGGATTGTGAACCTTGAAGTGTTTTAAAATACCGAACGCTAATGTCCATTCTCGCGTGTCAGCCGAAGGGATAATTTCCTTTGAACAAAATTAAACCTTGAGGTGTGCGAAACTCGAGGATCGGAGAGGTCGTTTTGGCGTGCCAGCGGCATTTTTGCGTCGCCAAGCCAAATTAAACCTTGAGGTTGGTGAAACGCTAGGGGCGGTGAGGTCGATTTTCCCGTCAAGCGAAAAGTGAGTTTTTTGAAAAACTGAGCATTAATATATAACTAGCTTATGCCTGTTGCAAATGCAACTAACGGGTTAAAACTAACTTGACTTACTAACAGAAAAAAAAATTTCATAGTAAGCGGGTAGGTAACTACGGTTAAACATACAAATATACATAAAGCCGCCCACAGGGCCTAGCAGCAAAAAACCTGCCATACGTTAGTATATAGACACCATTGTAGGCATGCACACATCAAATCCCCAAAGTTTCATCGCAATCGGATGAACGGTTAATCAATGCGTAGTTTCATGATGCCAGAGCTCACTTTTGCATACAGAAACCGTCGTGGGCATGTACACATCAAATACTCAAATTTTAATCGCAATCGAATGAATGGTTTAGCAACGCTTAGCGGTTAAACAAACAAATACATATAAAGCCGCCCGCAGGGCCTAGCAGCAAAAACCTACCATACGTTAGTATATAGACACCATTGTAGGCAAGCACACATTAAATCCCCAAAGTTTCATCGCAATCGGATGAACGGTTAGCAATGCGTAATTTCGTGATGCCAGAGCTCACTATTGTATACAGAAACCGTTGTGGGCATGCACACATCAAATCTTCAAATTTTCATCGCAATCGGATGAATGGTTTAGCAACGCTAAGCGGTTAAACATAAAACTATGTATAAAGCCGTCCGCAGGACCTAGCAGCAAATACCTGCCATACGTTAGTATATAAACACCATTGTAGACATGCACACATCAAATTCCCAAAGTTTCATCGCAATCGGATGAACGGTTAGCAATGCGTAATTTCGTGATGCCAGAGCTCACTATTGTATACAGAAACCATCTCGGTCATGCGCACATTGAATCCCCAAAGTTTCGTCGCAATCGGATGAATGGTTAAGCAATGCATAGCGGACATACATACATACATACATGCACACATTTTTTTGATTTTATATATAGAAGATAGCTGGTACCCAGAATGCGTTGCTTTACCTTTTAATAAAGAAAATGTTTCTACCTGCGTGTCCTTTCTCATTTGTCCCGATCCCCTTCCGCCCCCCCCCTCTTCCTCACCCGCGTCCTTTCCCCTTTCGCGTTTCCACTCCGCCTCCCTCACCTTCCCTCCCCCCACTTCACCCCTCCCGTTCTCCGTCTCGTAAACCCCCTCCCGTGTTCCCCTCCCCCCTCCAACGTTCCCCTCCCCTTTTCTTGTTTCCCCCCCCCCCCTGCCTCATTACATACACTAATTCCCGGTACATTTAGTTTTCGAACAGATTGCGCGCCACCTATTAAAATTTTTTATACAAATTTCGTATTGCCAGAACTCACCAGTAGTTTTATACAAACCTTGTACTAACCACAACGAACACAACAAAAAAAGAATTTTTCAATTTGTTGCAGTCGTTCGAAAGTTATGAGCGTACGTACATTTTCATACAAATTTTATAATGCCATAACTCACCAGTAGTTTTACTGCTTAAAAATAAGCGCTATATGAATTTAATACTTTAAAAAAAATATCCCGTTCAACTTCGAGTAATTTCATTGTAAAATTAGAAAACTAATACGTATGCAATATAGTCGGATGACACCGATTTGTTATGTGCAGATGGGTACGTACCTAAATTCTGAGTGCAGGTACTTGCACATACGTAAAAAGAAAAACATATTTAGGCTGGGTTGTTTAACAAAATTAAAAATTCTTCGATTTTTCAAGTCAATTTTAACGTTCTGTAAAAGTTCGGTTAGAATTCTATTCAAGTTCTGTAATTATTTCAGTTTTATGATGCAACTGGCATTTACTGATAAAAAAAAAAAAAAACTTACACAGAACGTGAAAATGCACTTTAAAAAAATGTCAAATTATTCAGTATCGTGGAAACAACATTACCTTAGTAAATTAAATTGCATCAAAAACCTAAATAATTGTCTAACTACCCATTCCGGCAGGTACCGGCGCATTTCCTTACAAAATTCCGGCAATGTTTTTGCTTTTTTCGTCATATTTGCAATACTACCGAAATAAGTAGGTACCTACCCTGAATTTTAACATTTAACATATCAATTTATACTGGCCGGTAAATATCTACCCTTTGAAGTGAATCTATGGGCGCATATTGTCGTGTTTTTTTTGGAAAATTTTATAGGTTTTTCGGCGACCCTGAACTTTTTTACATGGGACGCACACGTCATATCGGTATCAAAAGTTGCGAAATATTTCCGAGTACCGTATTTTTCAAAAACATCTAAGCCGGAATCGTTTTTTGGGCCGTAATGCCGTATACCGCAAAACAACAACCCAAACAGCTGAGAGATCCGTTTTGTTTTGACATCTCGGATAACTGATAACTGACCTGTATCAACATTCTCTCTAGTATTTTCCATTGCATTGAAACTAAGGCCTAATTTGTGGTTTTTTTTTTAATGCGAACCTGTCGGCGAGAAATGTAACCCAGCCGAATTAAGTGATTTTGTGGGTAGTTCCAGTTTTCGCCGCAAATTTATATAATTTTTCGCTCTTAAAATGTGTCAGTTCAATTTTATGTGAGTTTCCTGTCTAGTCTATTTTTTTGTGAAAATCGTGAAGCTGGCGTATTTATTTAAATTCAGACGAAGCTGCCGTTTCGAACGGATGAAAATAGAACTACAATAGTATTCTATAGACATTTGATTTTTTCTTATGTGAATAATCCATACTTGTATTCCGCACCGCTAGAAGTCTCCCGTAAAGTTTTGGCAAACATATTGATAACAATGAAAAATGTTTCCCCTAACAAAAACGAAACAAAAGCTAGTGGCTGGAAAATAATCGACTCTTCGAAGGATTGTGAACTTTGAAGCGTTCCAAAATAGCGAGCGCTAATGTCCATTCTCGCGTGTCAGGCGTCGGGATAATTCCCTTTGAACAAAATTGAACCTTGAGGTGTGCGAAACTCGAGGATCGGAGAGGTCGTTTTGGCGTGCCAGCGGCATTTTTGCGTCGCCAAGCCAAATTAAACCTTGAGGTTGGTGAAACGCGAGGGGCGGTGAGGTCGATTTTCCCGTCAAGCGAAAAGTGAGTTTTTTGAAAAACTGAGCATTAATATATAGTATATAATATTATTTATAACTAACACTTTTCAGTTTTTTCGTCATTCCGATTGCCATAGAGTGCATCATTTTGTAATTCTTTCCTAAACTTATATTCATGCAAGCAGAATATAAAAACGGTCTGATTGTATCATTTTGCAGAATTTCCCATCAGTTTGACTTGGATTCTAACTGTATTTTTAACTAGTATTCAATGGGGATTTAATAATTTTTATAACAGGTTTGGTCGGCGATCTGTATTCTGCAGAATTACCACAATTAGAACAGAATTTTGAACTCAATAAGTTTATCAGGACAGAAATAAACATTTATTTATGTGGTGCCCTATCTTGGGGTTAGTATGCAATGTCTGTATTTAAACAGAAAATGCAAACAAGGAGTTTAGGAGGTTCATAGGTTGCACACAAGTAACTTTAGCTGCGGGTGACTGGTGTTATGTCGCTGCATCAAAGTCTATTATGGTATGTGGAGGTGCGCAGAAAAGGCTATGCGACACTAGGGAGATTTTTTTTTAATTTACATAATATATCGATGGCGGAAATTTGAAATGCTGTAGGGACATAAGGACAAAATGTTAATTGTTCAAGAGAGCAATAAATAAGTTTAAAAAAAAAAATTATCTTCTGTTTTCTGAATGTTTGTTTAAAATTACATTGAATAAATCTTTCAGAATACATTTCGGAACCTTTTTTGTAAATTTCTTTAGTAACAAAATGCTCTTAAAATTCATGTCTTAAAGCACCCACTTATTTTCCTAGAAATATTTCGACGATGCAGATCGCGAAAGAAAAAATAATCATTTTTGGATTTTTTGTCCTTTACAGCATTTCAAATTTCTGCCATCGATATGGATTTTGAAATAGTTGCTAACTGTCACCGCAATCAAATTTGCTGAAGTGCACCCATTTTTTATTGTTGATTTTTATAACAATTATATTAGAATGCATTCTTATTGATTTGAAGAGCCTATAGGAAATAATCCAAAGGCATGGAATGAGGCTTTATGCATAATATAGAAGTGACTAAAATACCTAATCTGTAAAATGCGATAGATGAATAAAAGATATTGTTATATTAAATGTGTTTTATTGTAAAATAGATAATTACAAATATTTTGTTCCGAGCGCTTGGTAGACTTATTTTAATTAATAATTTTTAATTAAAAATAATATTGTTCTAAATACAAGTTGCATTGCTGAAGATTTGCAAAGATGATTTTCATTTGCTGAAATAAACTATCCACCCGTCCAAGATCAGAGTCAGTTCTCACCTCATCAATAAATGTATATTTGGTCAACTAAATTATATTATCGTGGTTATTGGTAAAAAGTAAAAGAAATTGTCGTTCGATGAGAGCAATTTAGATAAACTAGACAGGTATTATTACACCCACATCACAGATGCTGACTCCATAATGAGCACGACAATATTGAACTATTTGAAAATATTAAAATACCATCAAAAAACCTTTGTGGCAAGTCTGGCAAACATTCAAGATGAGCGATTAAACAAGATGGGATAGAGTTGTTGGTATATTAATTGGGACATAATGGATCCCAAATAGGTTTCAGGAAGGTAAAAAAAATAAGTTTTTTTTTTAATGTTTGCATATTACTTTTATTCGAGTTCTCCCGAATGCGTTTTAAAACTTTATAAAATTATTGACTCTAAGATAGTAGATACCTAGATACAACTAAAATAAAACAAAAAAAACATTGAAAAAAAATTTATAATAACAGAAGGTAACCAAAAAATTAACAAGAATGAATTTGTCCCAATTAAACGGAACGGCGGCCCAGTTATCGTAAGTAAATTAGTATTAGTTTCTTTGTTTGGTTTCTGTTCCTTGGGTTTGGTCTTATTTTCATATTTTTTAATTGTTATAGTTACATAGTTTTAATAGTTAAAATAATTTTCAAAGTTTTAATTTTTCAGCTCTCCCGAAATCGCACCAAATCTGTGGTGACCAAATAAGTCTAAAAAAAACCTACGTTTTATTTCAACAGGTGCTGTATTTTGTATGGCAGCATCGACAGCCTTGATGTTTTTAATTCATGAGTTTAACCGACTTTAATATCGACGAACACCAGGTAAAATGTCAACATCTCATCACTACTATCATTGTATTCTACCAAAGTGCAAAAACACATCCACAAACGTTCCAAAATCTACATTACTATGAAAAAAATGCATAGTATTACATCTAAACATAACGTTATTTAATACATTGATCATGACAACTGTAATCTGTAATAATATATCGATCAATTCGATAATACAATCGATATATTATAAAGAAAAGGCCAAATACAATCTTACCGTACATAATTTGAAATGTTTTATTTTTATTTTAAAGCAAACAATTGTTTTACACAATAAGATGCTTTTATTTATAAGCTTTAATTCCACAAAGGTTGCACTTACAAAGTCAGTATTAAACTAGAATAAAATAATTATATCCAACTAGGTATGGAAAAATTATCTGAATGTAACCATTTTCCGTCCGGGATTTAATTATTGAGAGCCTAAATAATGTTTCAATTCCACCAAAAATGAAATCTCTTGAATACAAAAAAAAACTGAGTTTCATTGGCTCAATTTTCACATACAATCACAGTGAAATGTTGACTCGTGGACTGGTTCCGAGACCCATCACATAAGAATCAGCAGATTCAGTTGTACCAACCAAAACAGTGTATTTTAATACGATGGTGTTTTATTCGTTTTTGAATGAAGATTTATAAATTCTATGTATAATAATATACAACAAAACTTATACAGGCTGCAACAGCAAATACCTGAAAGATTTTAATTAGTGATTCCTGAGCATTTTTGGAATAAAAAAAGTAGATATCATTTTGCTGTCCGATGATATTTTTTTTTCTAACAAAATAAAAAAAAATTCAATCACATTGCCACTGATCCCACTTCTATACGTTGCAACGGGATCTCGTTATACGCTCGCTATTTTGCATGTTACCGTGCTGCTGGAAAGAGACGCAGCGCTTATCAAGTGACCCACTGGGCTATAAACGCGCTGCTCTCCAGACTACTCAGTTGTGATACGTGATGGAAAAATATTTTCAAAGTTTTTAATTGAAAAAAAAAATCAGAGGGCAAAATGCCATCTACATTTTTTACTCCAAATATGCTAAGGAATCGTTATTTAAAATCGTTCGGGTAAGTGCTATTTACACCTGAATATTCAGTATCAGAGTTTTCTAAACTCTAAATGAGTATATATTTTTTCAAAGCATAATATATTTTACTGGAGTTCCTTATTAAACGGAATCGACTGTATTTTCAAAGATGATTTTTTTTAATGGCCATAGCATGAATATTCAAGGTTTCACTAACAATGAAAAGATGAGAATCTGCAAACATCGTAGGGAAGAGTGAAAAATTGCTGATCTTCGTGAGAGATGCTTCAAAGTTGAAGGACGATTTAAAATAAAAGGCTATGTGAGAACTGCTCTATCTATGCTAACCAAGTTGTATTCAAAGTATCAATCAGGCTGCTGAAATGTTCAAGTTCATATAATCACTGACTAGTGACCAATTCAATGAATGCAAACGAAATAATAAATATATAATAATATGTAGGATGATTTTCCAGCTTGCAAGTTGAACTAAAACCATTTGATCACATACAATATAAATATTAATTTAGCAGTAATTCAAAAAATACATAGATATTATTATATTAATTTCATCTTATCACCTTCTAAAAATATGTTAACTAGTCCCAGCGAGAACTCGTACCAACCTTTTCTTCTTCCCTCTCATCCGTCTTGTTTGAAAACAAAAAAGAGAAGATATTAGAACGATGATGTCACGTACGATCTCTCGCTGAGACTAGTATACGTGCAATAATAGTATTTTAGGTAATAATAAAAGGCATCATTCATTGCACTTATCACAAAATTTCAGGTTGGGACAATTTATTGGTATCTAAACGAGATATCTATTAATAAACTGATGCTATGAGTTGTAGTGATAGAATGTGTATCGCAACAATTAAAAAACTAAAGCTAAATCATTTAACCAGGAAAACATTTTGAGAGAAACTTAAGGGGCAGGATCATGTCCAGTTTGCAACAGTTGAAGTGCATTATTCAAATTCGTAATTGCGGTTTTGACATCATCGTAATTCAAGGCACTTCCGGCCCACTTGCAGTACTTCTGGGCTTTGGTCATTTGTTCGGCAGTTAGACTGATGGGGTTGGTTGGGGACAGCGGGGTAGGGTTGACAGTGGGGGTGAATGTGGGATGGAAGGGTTGGAAACCACCGGGGTTGGTCTCCGGGGATTGGGGAACGGAGGGCAGAATATTGGGGGAGGGCTGGATGGGCTGGAAGGGCTGTTGGGGGGGCCCCGGGAAGGCCTGGAAGCCCATGCTTGGGGGAGGGTTGTCAGAACCACCCGGTTCAATCAAGTTTACAGTCGGCACGTTTGGGTTTTCACCGTAAGGCATTGGATTGCCCTCATTTTCTTCATCATCAGAAACCATCGGACCTGGAGATAAGATCATTTATTAGTTTTAAAACAAATATTAGATGTGTAATCATAATTTACATGCGGGGTGTAAACAGTAGTATTGGAAAAACAATATTTGATGTTGGACAATGGCACAATATTTTGTTTGGATAAATTACCTGATACAGGGGTCTCTCCATTTTTAAGACAGTTATGAATATAAGCGGCCTTCCATTTGGCATATTTTCTATTTTGGATGACTTCCTCAGTCAGTTCTCCAAAGGTAGCCATCACATCGTAGACCATGCCGCTTGTGTAGAATGCCTTCACTACGTTCCTAAAATAAATAAATTAAACATGTTTATCAAATACTTCAAAAGCTTTTATTTATTAACCTGACTCATTATAATTGAGGTCAAGTCAAGAAGTTATTTCTCCGTCAGTTGTAATAAATACCGATAGTAATAATAATTATAAGACAAGGCAATAATAGTATTTACTTTCCGAAGTTCCCCTCCCGGTCCTGTTTGTCAGCGTACATAAACAGCTTGAGGGCGTAGTTCTCCAGGTGAGCCTGGGCCGCTACCTCGTTGGAGATGGCTTCATTACTGTGCAGGGTCTTCTTTTGCTCTTCAAGCCAATCCATTAAAGCTGAAAATTACAAAGTTTAAACATTTAATGAGATCTTAAATCACCAAACTATTCTGTGGACAAAAGGAACAACAGAATGTGTCAATAATTAGCGTAGCATATTTGGTCCTTAGAATCTGTATTCAGCAAATATTGACTCATTTAGTTCACAGAATTTATCTATAGAATTGGCGCTCGAATCTAGGCTCACATAATATTATTATGACAAAGAAGTGAAGTGCTGGGTCCCTTGCCAAGTACAAACGAAAATGTTTTTGATTCTTTTCTGGACAATTATGTTAACTGTTTCTGACATTTGGGCTAATTTAAGAGCATGCATCTGTTAGTATAAAAAGGTATCATTATGTTGTGGCGGTTCTTCCCCCCCTCGACACTGGGGATGAATTCCACCAGTTATTCCCAAATTCTGGCATTAAAAGAAAAAAAAAATAGTCAAAGCTTTGTCTTCATCAAAATTAATGAATTCTTTTTTGAAATAGGCAATTTAAAAAAAAGAATTCATTTATTGATATTTTATAGTCTTCCGGTTTTGGTACCTCCGTACCATCCTCAGGACTATTATAAAAATAAGTATTTTTTATAACAGTCAATTTATAACATTTAATTTATAAACAAATGGTATATTAGAGATTTTAATTTATTTTGTGCTTAGGCAATTGATTAGGCGCATGACTTGTCTATGAATAATTTTGTTTGAGAAATTTTATATATGCTCCGGGAAGTGAGATTTTAGAACAGTTCATGTAAAAAATGTCAGCCCTCACCATTGAAGAAGTGCTCAAACTGCAACTGATCATGTTGCATGCCCACTCATTTACTTGGTGAATTCGATCAACAATGTTGTATTTAAAAACATGGTTTAGGCTTAGTAGAACAATTTTTGCCATGTACCAGAAAAAACACACATTTTAAAATTTTTTATTTCATTATATTATATATTTTACAAAATATTATTTTTAAGGTCATCATTGGTCATGTATATGTTATCAGAAAAGAGGAGCTCTTGTGCCTGATAAGGGAGCCACGATTCTTACTTAGGTTGTACGTTATAATATGTTTTGTATAAATTATTTATTTTTTAATGTAAGTTTTATTGGAAAAATTGTTAAATTTTATTTATTTGTTCTGATTGGATGATAGGTTAAATAATTTATTTATTTAATTATTTACGTTACAAATACTTTTAAATACAGAATATTTTTTTTTATTTAAAAATGGATTACACAACAATTATACAGTGTAAACATAAGATTGAAAATTAACTCAAGTTTCCAATTTTGGAAACAAAATGTATACTAATAACTGCCTTCAAAAATGTAAAATGTTTTTGTGCAAGTTTTTTCGTCGCTATTGAAAATATGTTTCTGCTACTTTTGCATGTTGGTTACCTAGGCGATATGCATGGTATAAGGGAGTTCATAAACGAATTGGTATTGACATGATTAAAATATAAAATGCATATTTTTTCATCTCCCCCGACATAAACACTCACTTTTTGTAATAATACTAATAATAAAGCTATGTGTAACTATTTAAATAAGAAATCTTCCATATTAACCGAGAGGCGGTGCAACAAGTTTATCATATCTATTTAAATGGTCAGATTTACCGTATCCGACTTTTCTGGATATACATATATCAAATAAATAAAAGGATGGGCATAAAAGTAAACTTTCGAAATAACTAGACACGCTTAATCGACAAAATACAAATATTTTTTAGAAAATCTTTAGATTCACCTTCATTATTATAAAACTAACATTTTGCATTTGGGGTGATGGAAAATACTGTATTCAAAAATTTGAATTTTGTAAAATGTCAATTGAATGAAGCTGCGGCCATTCGCACGTTTCATATGCAGTATTTTCCTTCGCCCCAAATACAAAAAGTTGTCTTTGATAGTAAAGAAGATGAATCAAAAAGTTTTTTCTAAAAAATATTCTTATTAACACACTTTTTGCGGGAAGGGTAGTTTTATATTTTACGCCAGTCCTACTTGAGTGCCTGGAAAGGCAGAAAGGATTATGTCCCAACTATACATATACTTATTTTAATCATATGTATATGTGATACAAGATGGGGAAAACTTCGGTAAATATGCATTTAGTCCACCTCACGGATAATACGGAACGTTTGTGTTGGCGAAGTTTGATGCACGGATAATACAGATATTCCTTTTTTAGGTTGAGTTAAACTACGAAACCTGCATGTCATCATAATTTTAAAAAAACATCCCAGGTTTATTCTGCATGTCATCATAATTTTAAAAACATCCCAGGTTTTGATGGTTTGTTTGGCAAAGCAGGGTTTATCTAGCGGGTTTGTGTAATTATGATTGATTGTCTATGAAATAAAAACGGTAAATATAAAACGGCGTTACCACGTAAGCGAATTAATTTATTTATTTATTAATTTTCAACACAATTCAAACTTTTACATTACAATTTTATAATACAGAGGACAGGTTTTTAAAAACAAAAGATAAACTATAAAAAAATAAAAAAAATAACTACATAGTACACGTCATATGAGTTTACAGATAAATTAAGGAAAGATAATACATTACAATAAAAAATTTAAACAAAATTAAAATGTTAAATGCATATTTTTTGCACGTTTTTTTGTCTCCCGCGACTAGATACTCACTTTTCGTGATAATAAAGCTAAATCTAACTGTTTGAATAAAAAATTTGGGTAATTCTTCGGAACAAACGTCAACGGTTAATACGCACTTTTTTTTGATAAAACTTTAAGATTCTTCTTAATTACCATAAAAGACAACTATTTGCATTGGGGGAGGTTGAAAATGTTACATTTTTAATTTTAGTTATGTAAATTGAAAATTTGCTTTAACACTGTCAAATCACTCTGTTTGCAATATAATTGTTATTTTAATATGTTGGTATTTCTGATATTTTACAATCCATGTTACACAAACCTAGCGTAGCCGCTAAACTACTTGAAAACTGGGATGTTTTTCTTGCCTTGACGTGAGTAGGCGTTATAAAGGGGCACTTTCTTTTGAATCACAAATCATGTTACACAAACCTAGCGTATAGATTTTTTCGGTTACGCGCCTTTGAATATATTGCCATGAAGTCAGTTACGGTATGATGTAGCCTTCCATATAGTATCAGTAATACCAACATAATAAAATGACAATAATCATTACAAATTGCATATGGTGAAGCGTTGTGTCTAAATACGAAAGCAAATTTTCAATTTACGTAACTAAAATTAAAATTAACATTTTCAACCTCCCCCAATGCAAATAGTTGTCTTTTATGGTAATTAAGAAGAATCTAAAGGTTTTATAAAAAAAGTGCGTATTAACCGTTGACGTTTGTTCCGAATATTTACCAAAATTTGTTTAAAGCATTCATAATAAAACTTCTTATCTCCTTGTCTTTTGTGTGGAAGAATATTTTATCCTGATGAAGAAAACATAGTTTTCGAAACATGAGGATAATGTTAATAATATAGTGGTGTTTACAAAGTTATTTGTTTTCATTAAATCAATAATGACGGCACAAAGTGTATTTGCGAAGCAATACTTTTATAGTTGTGGTGTGGTGAGCACTACATAAAAAATCATTCAAATGTACATATTATTTTCAACGACATCAGATTAAAACAAATTTAATTCTCGAACGGATACCTTTTTTAGCCTGTCTGAAGTGTATTAAGTGTGTCTAGTGATTTCGAAAGTTTACCAGCTTAAAAGAATCAGAAGCCAAAGTAAAAAACAAGGTAAATTTTCCGTAAGCACAAATTACCAGTGACAGTTTTATTGTTAATAACTGAAGGATAAGAGAACAAGTGATACTACGAATTATTTATAAAATCACAGGTAATCTCTATTTATAATTGCGCAATATCGTGACCTACAGAAATATTAGCAAATAATTAATATGTTCGTAGAATGAGATTGTTCTTACCCATAAGAAGTTTGGTTTCTTCCGGCGTCTTCTTGGATGTCAGCTTCAACCCAACTTGAAGGGCGTGTAGTCGACTCCAATAAGCAACAACAGGGTCTCGGTTGTCATGTTCGCTGGCAGTTTTCAGGTAATGTTGTATTTGTTTCAGGCTCGCCGGACACTCGGGTAAGTTCACCGACATTTTAACTTTTTATGGTGACTAAGACCTTGCAAAATGCAGGAAGATAAGAGAAATTTTCCTTATAAATTAGAAACTTAGAAACTGACGCAGAATTTTTGACAACCTGACGTTTCTCGAATCCTCAGCTCTGTTTTCTATGGTTTTCTATTCTGTCGATGTCGTAAGAAGTTTTCTATGGTTCTGAATGTCAAATAATATATAAATAATGATGGACAAAATCGATATTTCCATTCCTAGCGATCGATTATTTCAAACATTGAAATATTTAGAATCTGAAAATAATCAGCACAGATGACCTTAAAGTGTTAGAAATATTAATAATTTATTAAACCCACTTACTATTAAACGTGTTTTAAAAGTTATACAACTGATAAACGACCATTTATCATAATACAATATTGGTTGTTTATCAGTTGTGTAAAATCTAAAATATCGTGTAGTGTAGTATTATGCAGATTTTATGTTCGACCGATTAATTTGAAATTGCACACGTTTGCAAAACAAAAAAGCTGTATCGACTCCAATTAGAAATTCGGCTGTCTTGCATTGGTGTAAGAAAAATGAGTGATTTTATTTTAGAAACTAGTTTAAGAGTCGTTTTAGGTGATGGTAGGTACCTAACTACATTTATATTTATAACGTATTATTTTTTATAAAAACGTTAGTCAGTCAGAAATAAATAAATAAAAAAATAGCACAACGTGTTCTGGTAAAAAAATATTTAATAAACATAATGTTCAAATGCACACTTTAGTTATTTTCATCCTTATAAATAATCACACCATTCATATCAATAAATAATAATAATTCTACAATTATTAATGTTTAGTAGCCGGGCTTGCAGGAGGGGGAGCCTTGAGTGCTGAGGCCACTGGTCCTGCCATCGGTCTCCAATCGGATTCGTCACTATCGACGTACCCAAACGATTCGGTGTCCTGCCGATCTTCAGCCTGAGTTTCTCCTTTCCCTTCTTCGAAGAAGTCTATTATTGGATGATAATTATAATTTACACGCCTGTTTAGGGATATGTCTTTCAGAATAGCCATTCCACGATCAGGCTTTACTCCAATAGGATTTTGTCTTTCCGTCGTTGAGGGAGCCTTCTGTTTTGGATGTTCCTTAGCAGGCGAAGTACGAGATTTAGGGATATGATCATTTTCAGATGATGTTTCATAATCTTCCAGCGCGTCATTTATGCCATCAAACGAATCCGTATTGATTATTGTTGGATTTTCTTGAATATTTGAGGCACCGACTTGTTGATCTTCCACTTGAGAATTTTTCTTTCTGATATGCTTTCTTATTGGTCTTTTTATATTTTCCGTCTGGGTGCCCGGAGACCCTCTTTTATAATGGGGTCCGCCGAATTGTTTATATTTCAAGTTGGCGTCAGGTGACTTTATAAATACTTGATTATTTAAGGTTTTGGTCGGTGGTTCCAAAAAGCTTGGCAACACAGGAGTGTTGGGATCCCTCGGAGGTTTTTTAACGAGATTTCTTATATTACTACTCTCTTGTTGTTGAAATATGTCTGGGTGGAAGTTATCATTGATGTTAGGGAATGGCTTAGGGTTAGGGAAATGGGGTTCATAAACCGCTGGCTTGTGCTGATAATGAATATTTGGCTGCCGATTAAAGTTAGGAGAGGCGGTTTCTTGGTACTCTCTCAATCCGGAGGAAACGTCTTTAGGGGGAGGGCGACGAACGGGGTGTTGGATGGTTTCAAAGGGGTTCCTTTCTGCATCAGCGAGATCTTCTCCCGGAAAATGTTCCGAGGTCATTTCTGTTGGTCGTTTGCCGTGCGGGGGAAATGCGACGTTATATCCATCTATGTGACAAGAGCAACACGTCGGGACCTGTAAAAATATAAAAATGTATTAGAATATTGTGACAGTGGTTCTTAAATTTGTTGGAGGTAGGTACTGACCCCCTACTAGTTTCATATGCGCATTCACCGATGCCTTCTTAATTTGAAAAAATAAAATATAATTTTTTCAAATTCAAAACAAAGGTAGGTACATAATATGTAGGTGCACAAAATTAACAAAACCATTAAGAACAAATAATAAAACCACTAAAACAAGATTTTCACACAAAAACATAATAATTAATATTTACTGCAAATCAGTGTGACTTCTGCTTTTGTTCTTGACCTCAGCCGAACCCGTGAGACTGACACTGAACCCCTGGGGTTCGATCGAACCCAGGTTAAGAACCACTGCTTTATGGTATACGAAATCATGAAACGAGGTTACGTTCAAATGTAAATAAATACCTTGAAAATATCCATGTGCAATCCGTTGGTATTATCCCAGGTAAGGAGTCGATGGTAGTTGTAAATTTGAACACATTTGGATTTGAAGTTATCCGTCAGGTATGTGCAAGATTCTTTGGGCTGTCTGTAACAGAAATAATCGATTGTACAATCAATTAGAAAGTTCCTAATCGGGAAGAATCTTATATCCGTTTTATTTGGAAGAGAGCACTTGACATGAAATGTGAACTTAACAAATTAACTAACAAGCACTTCTCCAGTCGCAGGGTCTGCGTGTGATCATCCGTGTTGACGACATATTTCCACTGGCCCGAAGTGGCGCGCGCTTTTTGAGGGCGGGCGTACTTCACTAAACTGGGGCACATGAATCCTGACGCCTCCGCCGGTTTTATGAGGCCATCCTCTCGCCTGGAAATCAAAACGGCTTTTAGTTTTACATTTTATTAATAAAAACCCGCTAAGCTTACTAAAATATGTAAATATGACAGGAAAATAAATGTTCATCAATTTGCCAGAATATATTATACAAGTAGTATACCTCGCGTTCAAAAATGCATATTTCTGATTTTCTCTTATTAAATCAAACCCAAAATTTCCAGTGAAATCAGAAGATTTGTAAGTAGGTAGGTACTTAGGTAAATACCTACCTACAAAGTAAATAATACATTTTATGTAACATTTTTTAAATTTTCAAATAAGGAATTATACAATTTGTCCAAAGAAAGGTACCTACTATATCGATGACAATACATTTTTTTTAAACATTTTTCAGGCAGGTACCATAATGTCGACGATTTCACATTTGAAAAAAAAGAATCTTTACTGAACCAAGATAGCCTTCTAGTCAAAGTTAGCCATCTAGTCGAAACGGAACACACACATAAATTTACAGACAGATGAAATACCAACCGGTCGAGATAAAACAGAACTTCGCTACACTCCGTCAAACACACCCTGATTATTAACACTATTTCTGCCTCGTCTCGTTCACTTTATTCGAAACAATAAAATAGTATAGTATGTAGAGAATGTGCGTTTTTCAAATTTCCACGGGATTTTGGTTGAAAAAATTCAACACTCCGGAATTTTTTGTTTCTTTCGGTTTCATAAAGGACGTATGAAGGAGGATAGTTATGGAAGAATTTTGAATCAAGAAAAACATTATTTGAAGAATATTGAAGATGACTTGCGGTTACCCACTGGGGTCGACTATAATAAGTTGTTAATTACTTAAACTAAATTTTGCATAAAAATGATTTTGTTGTAGGTTAACATTAACATTAGGTACCTGTTAACATTATTGAGGTAATGTTCGGGAGTGTATTTTTTTTCCTGCTTCGAGGAAACGCCGTCGATGGTGCTGTCGGCGGAAATACCCGGAAAGTCCGAATGTAGTGCTCCCATAGCATTCGGGTTGTTGCGAATACTGGCTGCTATCGCGTGACTGAAAAACATATTCAACACTAAATAAACATAAATTAATATAATGTTAATTGTTAAGATAGAAGAAATCAGGTCAGATGTTAAAAACGACAATAATTCATGAATGTCAACAGAAGTAGAAAGTTAGTGAATCATACACCATACATGATATCTGGAGAAATAAATATTCATGTAATAAAAAAACCGTTTTCATGACATTATTAGTCATTATATTATTAGAATAGACCCGCCAAAAATCACGGGATATCATTTATAACTATAAGCAATACAACTAAAAGAAATACACATTTAAAATAGGTTTCTGGTAAAAAAGTATACTATTAGTAGGTAGATACTTCATCGCTTGTCTGAATTCTTAGCACATCAATTCCAATTTTGAAAACTACAAATAACATAAAATTTCTGTTAAAATATTACGTTATAGGTAGGTAGAGGTCAAGGTTCGTAGAAAATGTATTAAACGTATTTTCTACGAACTTTGGGTAGAGGTATTTTAATCGCTTGTTTAAATTCTTGACACAATCAGTTATAATTTTGAGAATAAAATTTAAATTCAAAATAAATTCGAGTTCATTGAACCAGAGTTACATTAACTCAGAGACAGACGCACAACCGTAATTACTATCAACTACAATATTATACACATATTTAAATGTATATAATTCATGAAGATGTGAGCTGTTGTGCAAATTGTGCAAATAGTTGTGCAAATTGCATGATGCCAGAGCTCATATCTAATTTTGCAAAAAAAATACTAAAAATTACTTAAAACTGCCGACCCTGTACAAATCGCTAACGGGTCGTTTCTATTAATTAAAAAAACCTGTTATTAACATCTAAAAATGCAAGAAATTAACATTTACACGTAATAAAAATAAAATTTCCTTTATATACACATTGAACGGCACACATGTCAATGAAGTAAAACATATCAGGGACCTTGGGGTAACACTGGATGTCAAATTGAACTTTATCCAACACACTGATGAAGTAATTAACAAGGCCAATAAAATGCTGTGGTTTATAATTCGTGTAGCAAAACTCTTCCACAACATAAACACTCTATATTCCCTTTACACCTCATATATTCGCCCGCACTTGGAATACTGTTCATCGATCTGGACTCCTTTATACCAAGCCCATATTGAAAGAATTTAAAAAAAATTTAAACACATAAATTATAAATTCAAATTACACTTCTCAAATTATACCGAATCCATTAAATTTCACAATTTCAAATCCCTCCAAACACGACGTATAATTTTTGATCAAATCCTATTGTAAAAATCTAAATAATAGTTTGAACTCACCAGAACTTACCAATTTAATAAATTTTCATATTCCGTCAAGATCAACCCGGCAATCCGATTTATTTTATTTACCCTCTTGTAGAACAAACATTAGAAAAAACTCCCCAATTCCTGGTGTATGTGCACAATATAATACAAAATTTCACAGCATTGACATTTTTAGTAACAACCTAAAGAAATATCGATATGAAGTAACGCGTACGATCGATTATTAATATGAGAATACAGAATATACCGTGAGCATCTCCTATCCTTTTCCTATATTCCTCTTCCTCTCCCTTTCCTATAACTCAAAATTAATTATAATATAATAAAACTTCATTTCCGATGTACTTTAGCATAAGAAACTTCTGTGGCTTGACTCCAGTTCAGTTATATATTTACCACTGTATATGTATTATGTAAAAGCTGTTTGTTTCTTACAAATAAATAAATAAATGACTCGTTCTTGAGACCAACAGCTCGGCTGTGGAACGATTTGCCGATCTGTTTTCTCCAAGGTCTCTTCAAAATCCATTTTCACTCCTTCCTATGGACACTCAAAAAGACCCTCACATAGCATCCCCAAAGATGACATAGGCCCAGGGAGAAATTATTTTCCAAAGTTGTTTGGAGTTAATTGTAAACATTTTTTTTTCACCGTAGGATATAGGTAACAACTCGTAATACTCAGACTCTTGAGGAGGTCAAGACCCAACAGGGGTTATAGAGCCAAGAATGATGAGTGATGATGATGATGATGAGGTACATAATCATAACACTTGCTTTCAAATGGACTCAATTTGTCGTATTTTCAGATGTTTGTTCTCGTCATATTTTTTTTCTTCACGTTTTTGCCTCCATTATACATTAAACTTATCGAACCAATAACTTTGAGTTTAACTTACATGGGATAGTCTTTCGATTCCAGACATAGCGAATCTGTGAAGAGGTTACAGCGTTGAAGGTTGTTAATCGCGGGGCGGAGCTCCTCCTGGCGTCGGTGGGGACCCCCTGGCCCTGGCCCTCCCAGCCCCACTGGAGGGCCCCCGGGCCGCCGGTGTGGGGGATTCAGCGGCCATCGGGCCCAGCTCTGAGGACCTGTGACATTATCATGATTTAATAATATATAAATTTTAATTACACAAGTGAAACTTCAAGGGATTTTTCATGAAAAACCAATAAAAAACCTGTGCAAGTTTCTCAAACAGAGCGATGCTGTATTGATTATTATAACTATCATAGAAGTTCAGTGCAGCAGAACTCGCGTCCAAAAATATGTTTTTAATTTTATCTTTTTAATAAATGAAAACCAAAATTTCCTCTGAAATCTTAAGATCTGTAAGCAGTAAGCAAGTGTACTTAAATACCTATATATTAATAATTATAGATCATAAATATTTAACGTAACATTTGTTTTAATATTTCAATTTAAGAGGCAGGTATGGGTACCGCTGACCCGGGAACCAT
This sequence comes from Limnephilus lunatus, assembly GCA_917563855.2. Lineage (NCBI taxonomy): Eukaryota > Metazoa > Arthropoda > Insecta > Trichoptera > Limnephilidae > Limnephilus > Limnephilus lunatus. The sequence continues at coordinate 60,420,575 of OU830597.1, read as the reverse complement.
TTATTGGATAACCAACACCTCTTCCATAGGTCACCCCAAGTGGTTCGCTACGTTTGGTGACTTAACAGGGGTGCCCGAGTTCATGGGTTGAGGTTTGTTCAGGTCTTGGCAGCCTATGTGTCTGCCCACTTGCCGTGTGGTGAGAAAGACTGGTTGAGGGTGGTCTTTTATCCTCTCCAGCCGGAATCTCTCGACCCATCGCTTTGCACTGCGGTTGGAGGGATTGATTCATACGTCCGTCACTCCTGAACACACTGACCCCCAGATTCCTACCCACCCGATTCTTACTCGTAGTATTTAATCAAATCATCTGAAATATTTCTAAGTGATCAAATTTTCAAACCAAAAACACACTATTTTGCATTAATTCGTAGTGCTCGGCCTTAATATATCTTTTCTTCGGTAGGTAAGTAATAAAAATATCATAGGTATTTATGCTTTTACTTTTTCTTTCGATTTTCACGAACTTAACGAGGCATGAGCGTGAAACACGGGGTATAAATTCGATAATTTATTGTGCGTAAAGGATAGTGAAATATTTTCTAGGTAGGTACCTAATACCTATTACCTGTGCCTCCTCTTCTTCTTGCTATTTTATTTAGGTTTATGTAATGTAAATAGTTTCCATATTTATTTAAAATGAATAGTGACCCATTTGTGGTCGCGTTGATAAATATGTCGGATTACCGGAGCTTTAGTCTTTCTTTAAAAATAAATCAATATTTATATTAGACAGTGTAAGGGAATATGAACATATTTTTTTCATGCATTTTATCCAAATCTTTTAAAATCTGTTTTCACTGTCACTGTAAGTAGTTCAAGTGATACTTTAAAAAAAATCAAAATCTACTCCTTCGCAGATGGCGATCGTTTAAATATTTTAGGAAAAATCATTTTTTATAAGTTATGCTAAAATAATATTAAGAATAATTAATTGTTTGCGCCATACATACGCAATAAGAATATGAGTAAATAGTTTTATCCATAAACAAACTCAAATTTTATAAGAAAGGTTAACAAATACAATATTTAACTGTGACTGAATCCAATATTGTATTTGTTAGCCTTTCTTGAAAGATTTGAGTTTGTTTATGGACAAAATAATTTATTCATATTCATATTTTATACTGAATATGTACGAGCGCAAACAATTAATTCATCTTAATATTTTAAAGCATAACTTGCAAAAAGTTTTTTGATCCAATATAATTAAACTGTCGCCAGTTAAATCTGTAGGTATCTCGAATCATTCGCTAGCATGCAATAACGAACCCGGTAATGAACACCATCACTCACCATATATTTCATAGAAAGAGCTAGCCTTAAAGAGATTTTACTAGTAGTTTTGAGAACAGTTGGTTAGAATACCTCACATTCAAAGAAGTACGTACGTTTCTAATTTTCTCTTATTTAATGAATCAAAACCAAAATTTCCTCTGATATTATAAGACTTGTGAAAAGGTACATACATCTTTAATTAAAAATTATTTCAAATTTGAAAAAAGAATCTTTACCATTAAATCTTGAACCTTAACCGGAACGTAATAAACAAATTCACAGACAGATGAAATGCCAAATTAGTTATGAATGGATTTCGCTATTAAATATCATCGTCTTAAGTTTATAATGAACCACGTTTACGTTATAATATCTGGAACCTATCTACTTCTCTCTCAGTATAATGGTTCAATCCAAGACATAATACGGTTACATTTAGTTTGATGCTCCATATCACACCTTCACAATAAGGCTGTTAATTTGGCAGATATTTGAACTTGGCTATCAACTTATGCGCAATCTAGTACTTAGTAACAATTGTGGGAAATCAAAAATTGGTGGGAAAAAATATCACGTACCATTTCTTCGTAATTTTTCTGCTACTGGCAAGTCTTCCGACGAATTGGAGCTCCCGTTTGATTTGATCACGTTGTATTCCAGCAGATTCAAATGGTCTAAAGTTGAATTGTTCCCATTGTCCGACAAAAACTCTTCAGCATCGTCGATATAAGCTTCATTTTTGTCGTTAGTTTTCTCAATACTAGCGTGATTAGTTCCAGTTGTGTTTAACAGGGGAAGCTGCGCGAGATTGCGGACCGAATAAGATATTAAATCCGCAATTCCCGATTGTGTTTCTGAATCTCCCGCATCAGGAAAAGATCTTCGCAGAAATTGAGCCTCGGGGGCTACATCTTGTTTCCTTTGGTAATCTTTAAACGCTCGGAACAAGTTTGCTATGTCTAGCATTATTGGGAGCATTAGGTCAGCTGTGATATTGGAATTGTTTCCGAACATGGACTTGACCTGCAATCATAAAAAAAACTAGCTTTACTCGCTGCGGATATATTAACACGTATTCACAAGGAGAGGTGATTAAGATACCGGATGTGGTTGGGGACATACCAACACATTATCAATTGATACGTTGGTAAATCTCACCTGTGCCAAGTTCATCCTTGGGTTTTTGATGTCAGCCGTCATCTGTTTGGTGACAAGAGAGGCCATGGCCAGTCTCTGCGCCGGGGACATGACTTTGAGGATCGGAAGAATTTCAGCGAATTTACGGTTGTCCTCACTCCGCTCCAAAAGTTTAACGAGAATCGATTTGATGTGATTTTGTTTGTTTTCCATGTGCTTCGAGGGTTTGTAATCGTCGTCGTCATCATCTATATCGAATTTATCGCTGAATTTTGTGTTGATTGGAGCTTTCAGTACCGGGGGTGCTTTCATCGCGACTATGGGTCTTCTGGTCACTGGAGATCTGAGCACCAGTGGCGCTTTAGGTGCTGAAGGAGTCCTTGGTCCCACGGGTGTTTTTGGTGCCACGGGTGTTTTTGGTGCCACTGGGGTTTTTGGTGCTTCGTTTAGCTTTGGCAGCAGATTTGGTTTCAGTGTAACTGGTGGTCTAATCACTATTGGCAATCTGGTTGCCACAGGCGTTCTCGTTGCCATCGGTGGTCTAGTTACCACTGGTGCCCTCGGCGTAACTGGTACACTTGGTAGAGTTCTATGGTGTTTGAGGTTGTTTTGGTATTCAACATCTATCTTATGCGAGGCTTTCCTGTTTTCTTCAGGAACAACTTGAGTTTCCGTCTTCAGGTTATCTGGGTTGTGGTAGTATTGTGGTCCGTGGGAGTTAGTAGGATATCCAGACTGGGGGTAGTGCGAATATTCAGATCCTGAATGATTAAGATCCTCTTCGTAGAGATTCTTTGAAGCATTCTCATCAAGACTGGGGTTTTTGGGAGTTTGAGATCTAATACTACTGGCATCGATAGTTTTCAATTGGCCCGCTTGTCGCCTCTCAGAAGAAATGTCTTTGAGGAAACAGAGGAATATCATGCTCAGCAGAACGCTTCGCGAAAAAGCCTCCATTTTCGTGGTGATTTATTTTCCATAAATACGTTAATAAGAAATTGTTTTTTGAATCACCGCTGGTTATTTGATATTAGGTCATTGTTAACATTAATACTTCGTTGCATGAATGTTTAAATCTTCTAACTGCCGGGGTTATTTCAAAATTTGGTTCTATCGCTAAGATGAGAAATAAAACCAAATACAGCACATAAGAATCTTCGGTTCATCAATGTATTAGTCGGATTCGCCTGTAAAATGAAATGAGTAACATTTTAATAAAGAAGAAAAATTCACTATTAACGAGTAATGAAAAGGCACATTAACATAATATCGCGTTCCTGGGCAAATATAGAATTTGCCAAGAGAAATTATATTTTACAGCTATTTTCTATGACCCGTAAACCAATATTCACACGCATATGTACATGTAAAGAGTACATGGATAATCGTATTGTTTACGACGAGATCACATCACGAGTTATTCTTTTTTCCACTGGGTTACCTCGGTTTAATCAGATATCTGAATCTGACGGCCGGCGGTAATCCAGCGTTAAGGTTCTTGACTCGCACTCCGAAGGTCGCGGGATCGAATCCCGGCGTGGCAAATAAATTTTATTTGATTAATTTGTGTTATTTCACAATTTACTCATTAAAAATAATATATGGTACTTATATTTGCGGCACGTTCCAGAGTGGAAGATACTCTTAGTATCGCCCTGGTGTAAGACCACTATTCAGAATTGAAACGTTGCTTGAAATGGCTTTAGCCGTGTTTGGTGACCAGATCTGAATAGCCAGGTACTTTCCCTCCTTCCTCTTCCCTATCTCCTTCCCCTCCCCACTACCTTCACAACATACCCCAATTGGGGATGCCATAGTTCCACTGGCTCCAGACGGGAGCAGTTGGGACTCTTGTGCGGTATTCATGTAAAAAAAAGATTTTTTTTACGCGCATTAAAAATAACAAATAAAAGATCAAATTGTAACAACCAACAACAAAATGATTACAAAAAATACCAGAATCGAACTATTTTACCGCAATTTACAGTCATAATTTATTAATTTGACTTTAATTCAGGTTTGGATTCGAACAAATTTGAGAATCTGCACAAATTGAATGTAAACAAATGAAAAGGACACATTTTATTTGGAATTCGCGCTATGAAGGTGATCATTCTTACTGTAAAGTGCCAGTTTATTTGATTGCGCGGGTTAACAACGTGTAACGGAATAAATTATTATAATTCCCAGTAACTGTACATTTTATGATATCTTTCAGAGATGAGACATCTCGAGATTAAATATTCGCTACTCCGTGCCACTTCTTGGTGCGAAAAACTTATTCGTGAAATGTGAAACTTCTGTTTTGTGAAACTATTGATTGAAAACCCATTGGATGTCTTTCAATTTCACTCATCTAATTATTTGGGATACATTGAATAGAATTTGCTATGTCATGCGTTATGTACATGTATGAAGATCGCCGTTTCTATTTCGAAATGTGAAGGTAATGTAAGTATCCATTACCGTCGTATATAATTAACAATGAATGCGAAGCATCTATATATTGATGAGTTCGTTATATTTAAACTCTTTAATAATAGTATCTACTTAAAAAGGAAAAGTTATTAAAATGAGTATCATCTTTTTTAACACTTTCTTCGACTAGTAGCTGAAAGAGTGAAATACTTTAGTAGCAGCTAACAGGGTATTAAATAAGTACATAAACATAACAAATTCACTAATTTCCCGCAGAGGTAACCGAAGAGAATGGCACACAACAAAACTTTTTCTTGGTACACGCTCCTTGCTTCAATCACATTCATACATCGTTTCATACTTTCGTTATCTACTCTTCTTTTTTTTTAAAGAAAGATAAACACGGATAAATAAACAACATTTCTCCTACTACCACTTCAAGTAAGCGGAAAAATGTATGTTTGCTGTATTGTTAAATTATGATAAATTTTAATGTTGTAAGTTCTGACTTTGTAGAGTTGTTTTACTGTGAATTATTATTACTCATGAATCAATAATGTTTAAAAAGTAGGTATCGTAACATAAAAACATCAAAACACGTTGGTTATTTTCGCGCCCTTTTTAAAAGTGAAGTACAAAAATCTTAAGCGAACCGCTACAACACTCATAATATTTTGTACCAGTGGAAATAATATATTATTTTATTTGTTTATGTTAAATTGTACTTTTACAATTAAAATAATTATAAAATATGTAGTTGTCAATGTAGACATAAAAATAACATTTCAGTAAAATATGCCAAAATTACAATCGTTGTTTTGTTTTAATATTTTTCTTCATTCATTATATACTCATGTAATTAATAGTTTAGGAAACGCTTTTTTTTCGACAACCATACTAGACCCATGCTCGTGTTGTGGCGGTGTGTTAATTTTCAAGTTCACCTCACCCACACAATACTGAATATGTACTACTAGATTTTAATAATAAAAAAAACAACAATTAAAAACAAATAAAACTAAGAATTGCGCTATACACAAATGTATAAATATATTAATATTTTGAAAATGGTAGATATAATTCAATGTCGTTACCTTAATTTTGAAATAAACACTGGTTGAAATTACAAATTGGTATTATAGAACTCACTCAAAGTAAACTAAATTCACCAGTGGACCGAAAACAAACAGTTTTTTAAATGTTAATTTTTATATTGCTACACGACAAGCTAGTTCGGAACCGCGCAACCAAGTGCTTTCTGCTATGTACGCTAATTCCCATTTTCCAAAAGGGAACAACCAATAATTATGGGAAAAGAATAATTTCATTTTACGTGCTTCATAATATCACCTTTGAAATATTCTGCCACTTTTTACTTTCAGTGTCTGAATTGATTACCATGAAAGCGTGGGCCGAGTTGAACTGCAACAGGTGAAGCAAGACAGCGTTAAGAAAAGAGGTAAAATCATTACTATGGCAAGAGGTTGTTGGTTTATACTATTTCTCTTTTCCTTTTTATTCAGAGTCGTGGAGATTTTGAACTGAATGGGTCGCTTTGTCCCCTCTCTCCTTCTGTTTGTATGTCAGTGGTCCGGTTTGATTCTTTACCGTTGCCCACCGCAGGCAGGGGCACTGGGCAGGGCTCTTTCAAGCGTTCCTATATTAGAAGTATAGAGTTGTAGTTCGATACTTGATGAATTGGATGAATTGATGATTCGAATCAATGAATTTGTCATGACTCGAAAATAAACCAAAACGGTGATTGAAAATTATTGGCAATTTATTGTACTCAAAATGTTCGTCCAATGAGCCTTCGTCTAATGCGTAATGTCTAATGTCTGTTTTTTGTCAATTTTTGGTTAATGGTTATTTATTATATTATTTCCCGATTTTTGTGATATTTTTATAGATTTTTTTGACAATCTTTGGAACATTATCAATGAATCAGGATTCATGACGAGTATTTGAAGGAAGTAAATAATCAAATAAATAACAAATCGGTCAAAACACATGCAAACTACGAGCGTATTTATAGTGGTCATTTTGCTGTATTTCCGATGATATATTTTTTCAATTAAATATTATTCATTACTATCCATACATTAATTAAATGAACATATCGAAAGGCACAAGTTCAAGCATTTAGCGATGAGGTTTCCTACAAAATATCTTGTTTTTTTTTTCTCTGTATTCTGTTAGGGTTTTTTTTTTAATATTTCAAAAAATCTATAAAAATCCTATACCTATGATTCCACCACCAAACTCTATTTCAATAAATTCGTTTTATACGACCTCTTATTTGTTTCGTTAATGATTTTTATCTTTTTTATTTCAATTTTTCTGTTTGTCGATATAGTTACTACCACGTATACACCATTAAAATAATTTATACATATTTATGTATTTTACTTAAAAGATGTAAGATTCCCAAGTTGAACCGACGAAATCAAACTTCGCAATAATTGGATCGTAGGTGATTTCTTCATGTCACAATTAATAATATTCGAAAAATTTAATTGTTTTCCAAAATAACACTTGCACGCCATCTGTGGTGCATTTCAACGTTTACAATACATTTGTTGCAACTTTGAATACACAGCGGTCAGACAGCCATTTTCTATAATCTAACAGTATTAATACCCTAGCAACTATATGGTTGAAATTTAAGAATCCGACTCCGAGTACAACTCTGACGCCGCGCCATATGGAAACCATCTGTGAACGTGGAAGTTTGTGACTAGGCTACCATCGTAATATAACCGAATTAAAGCAAGAAGCCAATAATGCCAAAAGATGGCGCCACTTACGTTAACAGCTAGCATGAGGAACGTCGGCTGGCAGGCGTAAGTAGGTACTCTTGGATTTGCATTTTCATTAATCTCTTCAGTGTGGATATGGATTATATTATGTACGTGAAGTTTGTGACTAAGCTATTGCTGGATTGCCAGCCGCCCCCAGAGCCTTGCAGCAGAAACCCGCGGAGCGGGTGTTTAACTTAAAATAATATTATTTACTTAAAATTACTTCGAGACCAAAAAAAGGAAGAACATAATTATGGTGCTTAACCAACAGATTTCTATTGTTAGCTCTAAGCGAAATCTGCATTTTGAAATCTGTGATGTAAAATAAATAATATTAACAAGTCGGGCACAATTTCCAATACTTGAGAAATTTTGCGATCTTATAAAAAACTTGGTAATATTTTTGACTCCTGTATTGAATACCCCTGCTATCTTCATTAGATATTCATCAGTCCGGACCAAAGATGCTGCCGATCTGCTGCATTACCGCTGGAAGCTCTTATTCGATGGACTTACTTATTATATTTTTTTCTCTAATAGATAAGAGATACCATTTTTTAGTAACACCTACCATCAGGTCACAGGAATACCGGGCCAATAATAGGCCAACCGCTCTTAGTAAGATAATGACAGGCTGTAGGCCGTAGGGGCAGATCTTTCCAAAGGATCTGTTTGACTTTTAAGCAAGAAAAGTGAGATCATTTTCTAATATCGTATCGCGATATTGTAAACAGGTAGGTTGATAGTGATAAGTTCATGAAAATAAAATAGGGTAACTACCCAGTGGCGGACTAAAAATGTCAGAGGCCCGGGGCGACAGAGATGAATGTGGCCCCACCCCCCCTAGTTTAAAAAGTTAATGTAATTTTACAAGATTTTTATTCAGTTCACACAGGCCTCTGGTCCTGGGAGTCCTCACTGTATATTTATTACTACTGTACTATTTTTTTTAAGAACGCTGAAAATTTTCCATAAAAAAATCGCTGGTCCGCCATTTTTTCTTTTTCTTAGATATGAAAATTCACCTACGTGTTGTCATAGACACTGGATTTTCGAATACATACACCCGGATCAATAGTTTTTTTTTTGGTGCCTTAAAGCCTTATTTAGGATTTGATCAAGGAAACTGGAGGCGTTTGGAGGCCCCCGGGGACCAGAGGCCGCCCCTCCCGCCCCCCCGGTTAGTCCGGCACTAAATCTTTTTAATTACTTACCTATTTTATTACTATCTATATTATCTGTAATGATAAGATAACCTTTAAAAAAGAGCCTAAGTTAGTAAAAATAATACGAAGTGCAACACGTAAGTGAAACTGGAACTAAAACTGTATAGACATTAAAGAGATTAGTATTTGTAATTTTATTTTAAAAATATTAAATTATCGGTTCAGGCTGCATTTATTTCAGCCAGTCATTTATTTCAGTTTGGGATGATGTTTCAACTCCAAATCGCCTCTTAAAAAGGCTATTTTAAAGACACTAGGACACAACAAAAATTGTGTCATTTTTTATTTCATTTTCTAAAAGATGCATTTTTTAATAATATTTTCATCAAATATTACAAGGAAATTCGTAAAATTGACGGAGATACAGCATCTTATATGAAACCATTTAAACAGTTTGTGTGTTGAATTGTCCTTCAGCAAAACTATGAACGCGTTTTTCTCAAAACTACGTTTTTCAACCTGGTGAAAACATATCAGAAAACGTACCTATACTCCGGGGGTAGGGGCCCCGACATGTTTAAGCTGGCCCTGGCAGGGCCATTATTGTCAATAAGGCAGTGTAGGCCACTGCCTAGGAGCCCCGCATCGGGTAGGGGTCCCTAGTGTAAAAGGGCCCCGAGACGTGCATTGCCTAGGGGCTTCGAAATGTCCGGCCCTGGCAGGGCGGTATAGTTTACACAAAAATCCCACGTTTTTACCATCACACCACAATGAAATCCACTGGCCCAGATATGTATTTTGAAATTATTATTAAGTTGTCATTTATTTCTTTGACTGGTTTAACATCCTTTCGATGTCCTCATGGTTGTCATTCACTCCTGGTTCACGCAACGTGCGTTCACAGATGTTAAATATCTATACATTTTCCATGCCAATCGCTTTTTTTTTAAAAATGAGCTAGAAGCGAGACGTGGGGACAGTGTAAAAAAACCACAGAAAAACATAAAAAAAAATCGTCTAACTAACACACGCAATGTTCGAGAGTAAGCTCTAACACAGACCTTATAAGAATGTTAGATACACCCCTCTCATCACCCAAACCGAACATAATCACAGATATAGGTATGAAAATGAATGGAGAGATTCAGAAGTACATTAAACAAGCAATGCAATCTTCCGATACATCAAGTCTAAACCTAGAACTAGACTTTAAATAGGATTTAATACGACGAAGAATCTCAACTAACACCTCGGCCATAGGTCACCCCAAGTGGTTCGCTACGTTTGGTGACTTAGCAGGGCTAAGATTTGTCAATATCTTGGCAGCCGATGGGTTTGTCCACCTGCTGCATGGCCGGATCGAGAGAGACTGGTTGAGGAAGTCTTTTGACCTTTCCAGCCAGAATTCCTCGACCCATCACCTTGCACCGCAGTTGAATCCCAGATTCCTACCCATCCCTAATACCTAATTCCTTTCCAGGACTTCTCCTTCCTTTCCAAAAAAACCCTTCACACACCATTCCCTAAGACGACATAGGGCCTGAGGGAAATTAATGTCCTCAGGGCCTCCTGTGTGGAGCTAATGTAAAAATAAAAATAAATCTTTGGATTCGGGGTAGTTTTCAATAATATTAGTAAAATAAGACGAATATTGTTTTTATAATGAATAATAGATCACTTTGTTTAAACCACTATATTATAAACAATATGAACATGTTTCGATAACAATGTTATCTTCATCAGGATATGTTAATTTAAAGAAAAATAAATGACAAACAAGTATAGACAAATTAGAATAAATTAGAACAAAGACAAAATATTAAAAAGTAGAGGTGATTAATTGCTTAAAAATAGTTATACAAAATAAAATATAAAAAATATTTTATATTTAGATAATAAAAAACTTTTAAGAACAAATAATTAAAATAATTAGTATATTGTTTGTTTTTGAATGATTTTCACTTGTGGTAGATTAATATTGCTTTGTAAATTATGCTGATTAACGATGTTGTCTAAAAAACTGCTGCTAGGCACTCACCTCACCTATTTGTAAAATAGATACTATAATTTAGGTGCTTCAGATTTTATGTTTGGATTAAATCGTCTTCACAGGAAAGACTAAACCCTTCCACACACTTTCCACAAATGTTTATCTAGTCAATCCACGCTATGTAAGTGACTATATAAGTATAATAAATAAAAAACAATACTAGAACAATACGTCAATCAACCAGAGACCAAATGGGAAAATAATTCACCGTCTCCAGATATTCTCATATCAGAGGGTTCGGCTCGGTAGAACTCCTAACTGGACCGATAAATCCTACTGATCCCTCAATATAAATATTTAATTAATCTTTCGTAATCCTACATGTATTAATAATAACTGACTTTTCCATTTTTATATATAAATTCTTAGACAAATCTAATACGCCTAAATTTTGAATGAGAGAGCTAGGTATAATGCCAGAAGCCGAAATAACAAATGGTAATATTTTTATATTCTGAGAATGCCTAATTCTTTTAATCTCATTTTCTAAATCTTTGATTATATGCTTCCTATATTTTTTTGTATTAATGACTCTATCTTGAATGGCAAGCATAAATCCTTCTATTTCTGCGCTCAACTCTCCAATACTCAACCATTTGTTTGACGAAAGTTTGTCAACATACCTACGTTTGTTTGAGATAATTAAAATGTTTTGCGTGAAGAATTTTATTTGACCAGGAATCTAATTTAATTTAATTTAATTTATTTTAATTTATTTAATACATGAAAAATCGAAAGTACATTTAGTTTTTTTATGATATTTCACCCTCCTTGCTAGGGATGACCCTGTGTTATAGCGGGAGAAGTTTACAGTTTTCGGATTACATTCATTAGTCTTGGTTGAAAATGTTCACTAATTAATACTATGCACACAGATTCTTCTACAATAAGAGAGTTTATGTTGGTATTTTGGATTATAAGAATAAGGTAAAGAAGTTAAAGAGTTATTGGAAAAGAGAAGTTATTATTAATATATTAAGTCACAGTTATCAGTCTTATACATACATACAACGCTGCTTAGATAGTAAATAAAAACATGTAAAAAAAATATCATGTTATGCCTGCTCTTAATACTATGCACACAGATCTTAAATAAGAAAATAATATATAGTTAGGTTGGGTTACAAGAAGAAGATGAGGAAGTTAGAGAATTCTTACAAAATGAAAAATTTGAGGAGTTGTTAGATATAGATCACACTAATTTATTTATTATTTAATAATTGAGTTATTAATTAATCTTGTACATACAATACCGCTAATTTAGAAAATAGAGATATACATATTATGTTTTGTCTGAAAGGTGATCAAATTGATAGAGTGTAAAGTGAATGGGTATTAAAATTGTAGTGTATTCCATGTGTAAGGATCCATTTCGTTATTTGTTTTTTAAAGGAATGGGGTTGGCTCAATGTTTTTAAGTTTTCAGGGATAAGGTTAAAGGTTTTAGGAGCTTGGAAGAGTCTTTGAGCTGTCGTGGTGTGTAGTTTAGGTACATTGTAGTGTCCGCTGGTTATTGTTCTGGTGGTGTAGTTGTGTTGTAAGAGAGTTTTGTTTTTGTATTTGAACAGGAAATGTATTAGCATAAATTTTAGATGGAGTTGCCGTACGTTTAAGACGTTATAACCGATGAGGAGTCGTTTGGAGGGGTATCTAGTCGGTCGCTTGTTAATGACACGTATTACAATTTTTTGGGCTTTTAGTAGAGGTTCGACAATTGACTGAGCACAGCCACCTCAAGTTATAATGCCGTATGCTAGTAGGGATTGGCAGAGAGCGTAGTAAACAGTTTTAAGAGTTGAGGTAGTAAGGATAGTTCTTAGGGATTGAAAGACATAAGAGAGTTTGCGGATGCGTGGAGTTAGACTGGCCAAATGCTGATCCCAACGAAGGTGTTGACCAATGATCATCCCCAGATATTTTATGTGGGTGGCTTGTTCCAAGTTTGGGCAATTACAGGAAGAGCAAGTTCTTAGAGAGGAGTGAATTATTATCTTCTGACTGTTGGTAGGTTGGGTTGCAGCAGAAAGACTGGAGGTTAAGAATTTTGTTTTTCCGGCGTTAAGGGTTAGGAGATTATCATCTAACCATATCTTTATATGGCCTATGTTGTTTTGAGCTATGTCGAATGCTCCTTTCCAGTTTTTGTGTCTAGTTATTAGTACAGTGTCATCTGCAAAAGATATTAGTTTCCCGGTTATTTGAAGATTACAGAGATTGTTGATGTAGATGAGGAACAGAATAGGGCCTAGAACACTTCCTTGTGGGACTCCGAAATGGATTGGTAAGGGGTTACTTACAGCTGTGTTGTTAATTTTCACAGTTTGCGATCTATCTGTTAGGTATGATGAGAACCAGTTAAGAGTTCTACCTCGGATGCCTATTCGAGATAGTCTTTCTAGAAGTATGGGGTGGGAAACCGTGTCAAATGCTTTGGCCAAGTCTAGGAATATGGCTAAGCAGGAATCACCTTCGTCCAAGCTGTTAGTGATATTATAATTTCTGGTTGGTATTTATAAGAATACTGGCATTCTCATCGTATAAATTTAAAGGCGTGATGTTTCTATCTGCCTTGCAAATTATTTTGTGCATTTCTGATCTATCAGCTTTCCTATGTGAAAATATTCTTAGCATTTATACCTGATTGCGTTTCAAAGATGTTATTTTGACTATACCTCTACCTCCTAAATTTCTTGGTAAATTAATTCGTTCTATAGCTGAATTTGGATGATGGCAATTAAACTTTGTTAACGTAGTTCTAATTAATCATTATAAGCTATCTAAATCTGTATTCGACCATTTAATTATGACAAATGAGTAAGTTAATAGAGGTATTGCCCAAGTATTTATTGCCTTTACTAAAAATTTTATCTATTTAAAATTTTTTCTGATCCTAGTTTGAAATTTAATCCTAATATCATTTTGAATACTAGTATGATCTAATCAATTCGATTGCGGACATCCTACATATTTATAAACCTCATCCCCTTTCATATTGTTAATTTTGAAATTTCTAAATATACCCTCGTCTCCATCTACAATTTTGCCTTTCTCTATATGGATCGTTCTATATTTATCTAAACCAAAAGGAATTTTAATATCATCTGAAATTTTTTAAATATATTTATTGAGTGAACAACAATTATATTACAAATATTATAATCAATAATTATCAGCCTGAAACACTCATCTACATTGAAAAAATCTTCCGAGAAAAGATACTGGCCGCCAACGGGAATTGAACCCGTGACCATCTGATTGCCGGTCAGCAGCTCTGACCACTGAGCTATGGCGGCTTATCAAATACCCGCCAAATAATTCAATATATACTAGTTTTTCATTCGACAATTACTTATTATTACATTTTTCCAACTAAAAGTAATTGTCGAATGAAACACTAGTATATATTGAATTATTTGGCGGGTATTTGATAAGCCGCCATAGCTCAGTGGTCAGAGCTGCTGACCGGCAATCAGATGGTCACGGGTTCAATTCCCGTTAAATTACTTATTATTACATTTTAATTCAATTACTTATTATTACATTTTTCCAACTAAAAGTAATTGTCGAATGAAACACTAGTATATATTGAATTATTTGGCGGGTATTTGATAAGCCGCCATAGCTCAGTGGTCAGAGCTGCTGACCGGCAATCAGATGGTCACGGGTTCAATTCCCGTTGGCGGCCAGTATCTTTTCTCGGAAGATTTTTTCAATGTAGATGAGTGTTTCAGGCTGATAATTATTGATTATAATATTTGTTATCTACCCTTTGTGCTATGCATAAAAATCTTGTTTAATCGTTAGTTTATCAATTAAAAATAATAATTAACAATTATATTATTACGGTGCTCCAGATTTTATGTCCGGGTTGAATCTTTCCCAAATGAAATACTAAACCCTTCCACACACTTTTCCACAAATGAATATCTAGTAAATTCACGCAATGTAAGTGCACTATATAAGATAATAAATACAAAACAATACAAGAACAATACGTCAATCCACCAGAAACATAATGGGAAAATATTTCACCGACTCCAGATATTTTCATATCAGAGGGTTCGGCTCTGATGAAATCCTAACTGGTCCGATAAATCCTACTGATCCCTCAATATAAATATTTAAAAAATCTTTCGTAATCCTACATGTATTTAAAATAACCGACTTTTGCATTTTTATGAATAAATTTTTTGACAAATCTAATACGCCTAAATTTTGAATGAGAGAGCTAGGTATAATGCCAGTAGCCGAAATAACAAATGGTAATATTTTTATAGTCTGAGAATGCCAAATTCTTTTAATCTCATTTCCTAAATCTGTATATTTTCTTATTTTTTCAGAAACAGTTTTCTGAATATTACAAGAATTTGGAATAGCGACATCAATGATATAAGTTATTTTCTTAATTTTGTCATGTAAAACTATATCGGGTCTATTATGACTAATTGTTCTGTCTGTTAGAATAGTTTTATCATAATAAATTTTATAAAATTCATTTTCTAAAAATGAATTTGGTTCATATTCATAATATGGTACATTACGGCAGTCAATCAAGTTATGTTTAATTACCAAACTTTGGTGAATTATTTTTAAAACTTGATTGTGCCTAAATGTATACTCGGACGGCGCTAATACAGAACATCCCGATATAATATGTTCTATAGTTTCCGGAAAAGCCAAACATTTTCTACATAAATCATCAATTTGATTTGCATCTTTGATGATATGCTTCCTATAATTTTTAGTATTAATGAATCTATCTTGAATAGCAAGCATAAAGCCTTCTATTTCTGCGCTCAACTCTCCAATACTCAACCATTTGTTTGACGAAAATTTGTCAACATATGTTTGGTTGAGATAATTGAAGTGTTTTGCGTGAAGAATTTTATTTGACCAGGAATCTAACAATTCCTGGTTGGTATTTATAAGAATGCTGGCATTCTCGTCGTATAAATTTAATGGCGAAATATTTCTATCTGCATTGCAAATTATTTTATGCATTTCTGAACTATCAGCTTTCCTATGGAAAAAATTTCTTAGCATTTCAACCTGATTATGTTTTAAAGATGTTATTTTGTCTATAACTCTACCTCCTAAATTTCTCGGTAAATTAATTCGTTCTATAACTGAATTTGGGTGATGGGAATGAAATTTTGTTAATGTAGTTCTAATTAATCGTTCTAAGCTATCTAAATCTGTATTAGACCATTTAATTATGCCAAATGAGTAAGTTAATAGAGGTATTGCCCAAGTATTTATCGCCTTTACTAAATTTTTAGCAGATAGATTGCATTTCAAAATTTTTCTGATCCTAGTTTTAAATTTAATCGTAATATCATTTTTAATACTAGTATGATCTAATCTATTTGATTGCGGATATCCTAAATATTTATAAACCTCATCCCCTTTCATACTTTAAAATTTTGAAATTTCTAAATATACCCTCATCTCCATCTACAATTTTACCTTTCTCTATATGGATCGTTCTACATTTATCTAAACCAAAAGTCATTTTAATATCATCTGAAAAAATTTTTTAACTACTTTAATCATTTTCTCTAAATTTGGTTCAGAATTCGAATATAATTTTAAATCATCCATAAATAATAAATGAGAAATTATATTTCTCTCTCTTGTATTACCTTTAATTTTTATTCCAAACTTGCTTTTAATTAACATTTTAGATAGAGGATTTAATGCTAAGCAAAACCAAAGAGGACTCAATGAGTCTCCTTGAAAAATCCCTCTTTTTATTGAAATGCCCGGTACTATAATTTTCTTATCTTTCAAATTCAAAACCAAATCGGTATTCCAAAATGCCATAATTTTTTCCAAAAAGCTAATAATAATTGGGTTAATTTTGTGTATATTTAAAACTTTTATCAGCCACGAGTGCGGGACACTATCATAAGCCTTTTGGTAATCTATATAACAAATATGTAAATTACGTTTTTGGGTTTGAATCTGTTTTAGAATTACAGAATCAATAACTAATTGTTCTTTACATCCCATATGTTTTCTGCGACAACCTTTTTGTTGTTCAGATAAAACATTTTTTTCATCTAAATGAGTGTATATTAAATCTGTCAAGCAAGATGTTAAAATTTTATATATTGTCGGTAAACATGTAATGGGTCTATACTGAGAGGGATTATTAATATTTTCGCTTTTAGGCAACATATAAGTAATGCCCTTAGTTAGAAAATTTGGAAAATTTTGAGGTTCTCTGACAAATTTTGAAAGATTTTTTGCCAAAAGGGGATGTAAAGTAGTCAGACGTTTATACCAAAAATTATGTATCCAATCGCAACCCGTGGCTTTCCAATTATGAGTATTTTTTATAATTTTGGCTAACAATTCAACCGAAAAATCAGAAAAACTCATTTGTTCAATGTCTGAACAATTGAGTTCTTCATTTTCTATCCACGGACCTGACTCATTATGTTTTATATCTTTACTCCAAATATTTGTCCAAAAATCGCGCATATCTGATTCAGATGGCAACGGATTATTATTATTCGAAATAATATTTTGTTTATCGTCAAGTTTGGAATAAAATATTTTCTCATTATTCTGAAATAATCTATTTTTTTTTTTATTATACGTATAATTATATCTTTTTAATCTACTAGCTTTTACACCTAATTTTTGTTTTAACAAATCTAATAAATCATTGATTATATTTTCATTATTATTACTACCAATGCTATAACCAAATTTTCTCCCAATTACATCTACATGTCTCAAAATATTCCTACTTCTATTTCCGTTTTTATACTCTATTACTCTAGCTATGCTACTTCTTAAAAATACTACATCACTTTCTAATCTACTCTGCCATTTTGGTTTTCTATTATATGATCTATCATCAGAAGACGTTAATTTAACTCCTAACTTATTACATATAGTGATAGCACTAGCATACACTATTGTATGAAGATCTAAAAAACTAATATCATCAAATATAATTTTTGGTAAAATTATATTATTTAATTCAGAAATTAATTTAGATAATTTCTTTGACGTATGTAATTTTGGTCTAACTGTGGGCTCTATATCTATATATCTATTTATATTATTATGAAGTAAGTTAGCTAATTCTACAATATTTTCATCTATTAAGTTTAAATTTGCAATGTTGATTTCCCTAAGATTATAAATAACGTCTAAGTTATTTGAGTCTACTGTAATATCATTGGATTCTTCGACTAGAATATTATCTGAACTATCTACGTTCAATGTATCTGATATAACATTACTACTCGTATTAACTTGTTCTAAATTATTTTCTAATTGCAATCTATGTGCTACTTCCTTTTTTATCTGATCTAATGTTACTACAGGAATTAAATTATTTTTGAAAATTGCCCTCTTTTGGTCTGCTAATCTTTGTTCGTTTACTTGGGCAATCGGATAATTTTGTGAGAAAATTAAATGTAATTTTTTCCTATACAATAACATATCTGTTTCTAATTTAGTTACATAAAAATATGAACGAACGATGAACATATTGACATCGTTCGTCCATTTCATACGCTGCCTAGGAATACCTGCTTTTGTTTTTTGTGGTCTCAGATTATCATTGTTCATCTGTGTAGATGACATAACAGACCGCTCTTCATTTCGGTTGGTTGTAAATGACATATTATCAATTTACAAAACAACACGAAAATGATAATTATTATTAGTTCCTACATTCCAGTAACCAAGCAACTATCGTTACCTAGTAATATCATTTGTTAATTGTCAATAGTCAACAAATAATTTTCAAAATGCCCAAATTAAATATTTTAATTTAAACCTTTTACCTTTCAACGTTACAAATCTATAATATATTATATTTTAGAATACTGTTATCAAAATAAAATATATGTAATTAAATTTACCTATAAAATATATTACAAATTAATCTCAAATATTATTGTTTACCTTGGTTACTGGAGCCTTCACAAAAGGGATTTTTTATATCCTATTTATTTATCTAAATAACCTATGGTTTACTGGCAGTTTATTTATTACGTAATATAATATACTTATTTTCAAATATTTATATTTTTTGGGATCAAAACTAATTATTTTCTATCGGCTATAATGAAAAATCAGAGAGCTAATGAGATGCGATTGTATCTATAGCGTTGCTAAGCACCGATTTTTCATATAATTATATATATTTACGGTGCTCCAGATTTTATGTCCGGGTTGAATCTTTCCCAAATGAAAGACTAAACCCTTCCACACATTGAGTGAACAACAATTATTGCAAATATTTCACATATTTCAAAATAATAATATTAGCGAAATGTGCTTTATTGTACACTAAGAATAAACTTTTTTAATAATCGCGAATTAACTACGAATCTAATGACTTAGATTCATGAAACTGTAATCCTTTTTAAAATTCTAAATGTAACCGGAGCTTATGATTTTTGTTCATACACTTCAATGCACTGTGCGATAGGCCAGGGGGAGCCCGGATGGATTGGTTTTTTTTTTTCATTTACTATTCTCGATCCAAAATAAGATCAACCCGTGTACGCGCATGTCTCCGCCCATTACCCCCACTGTTACAGCCGAAGACATACTAAATTTTTAGCGGAATGACTCGGGCGAGCAGAGCGCGGGTGTAGGGACCGTAGCGGGGGGAGTGGTATGCGCAATACGAACCAAGTTTCGTACCATCACGGGTTGATCTTATCGAGGACAGAGAATAGATTCTTATATTTCTTGAAGAAATGATCATTTAAATTTACTGAAATTGAAGTTAATGTTTTTTATAAATAGAATGGCGTCATTTGCGCATTGCAATTTTTACCTCATGTTGATATTTTAAAATGTTACCTGGCTATTATAGACTTAGGGCCAGTTGCATCGAAAATAGTTAAAGTTACTTTTTAGTTAAAGTTAAATAAAAGTAACTTTTTTATCATATCTCACAAAAATGGGTTGTTTCAACTTCGTTTAAATAAAAGTTAACTAAATAGTTACAAAATAGTTACTTTTATTTAACCCAGCGATGTTGGGAGTTTAAAGTTAGATTTTGGTAAAGATGCTAGCTGTCATCCGTCATCAAAGAACGAAATACTGTTTGAATGGAAAATAATAATAAAAATGTGTTGATAACCCGGGTTTTGATAATCAATTGATTAGAATATGTAGGAAATAGGTACAATAAGGAATTAAACCATGAACCGATCATTTTCCGTAGGAAGAGATGGATTCTATTTTCAGATTTCGGATGTCCAAAAGTATGGTTAGACTATTAACTTTTCTCGTTGCCAATGACAAAGTACATTATTCACAAACAAGTGTTTATTCAAACTTATGTAAGTATCTACACTTCTCTTGATAATTTATACCTACCGACATTTTTATATTTCAATTAATGCAACGGAACTGAAACAAAATAATTTTTTTGTCATATCAGAAATCATGCTACTTGTGCTGTGGAACTGAGAACGAGGTTCTAATAACATTGCGTTTTTATGCAACGGGAACGATGCAAAGATATACAGGAGACATCTCTGGGGTTCATAAAAGTATTGTTTTGTGTATAATAGACAGGGGCACAACAATAATAGCCCACCTTCGGCCACAAAATAATAATATCATCAAACGTTGTTCACGTTTCTAAACCGCAAGTGTGAAATAACAAATAACGATAAATAAACCAATTCCCAAATAACATAACCCTCAAAAACTTCATAAACGTCAAAAAAATACAATCTACGAATCGGTGTTGGCACAAAATATATATCAAATCCAAGGAAAATTCGAAGCCATTTCAATGGCAACACTGGTAACTTTAAACTAACTATTTAAATGTTGATGCAACTCAATTGTGTTGAAATGCAGCTTAACTTTAGTTAGGGCTTAAACTCAGTTTAATTATTTAACTTTAAACTTTATTTTAACTTTTTTCGATGCAATTGGCCCTTAGAGGTCTTGTGTTTCATCGGTAGGGAAAAATTGTTATCTAAAAACCCTACTAAAATGCTCCAACATCAGCAAGCAAGCATATATATATACATACTTGTCTGTCTGTGTTATGTTGAGAGTGGGAAGGAGTCGGTCATGTCTTTATTATTTGGAGCTCTTCTGCATTTGCCTTCGGGAATGAGGAAACCATGAAAAACCTCATCCGGGAAGAGTCAGCCGATAGTCAACATGAAACTTGGCGGCCTTCAGTGATTTCAGTATATGACATCCTGCATTGTGTGGTGAGGGGTGTGTGTTCCGTTTTTATATGAGATACATACTATATGGGAAATTTAGGATAAACATGGATAGGTTACCCAACGTCTTATCCCGTCACGAACCGACGCGCGGTCAATTTTAAGGAAAATTAATCGAAAATACGGCCCTTTACCCACTTACCGTGTTACTGTGACAATAGGGAGTTGAGGGCGGAGCTTAAATATCAGGAATACTAAAAAACATGCTACATTTTTTAGTATGGAGTACGGGTTTAATCACCGTTCCCTAGCTTCTTACTTTCCTGATAATTACATTGGTACTACAATTGTAAAGAGTTCTTATAAATACTGGAGAAAAAAACTGGTCAACATTTTTAATATTTTTTTTATTAGAACACTGTTATATTATTCTTATTAAGTAACATTAGTTTAAGGTTATAGGGATAAAAATGTACAGATAATTAAAAAGACTTTATCAGCCAAAGTCTTTAAAACTACAACATAACCTTTTCGTACAGTGAAATTTTGATAAATTTTATAATTTGGTACTTATAAAAAAAACTTCGTCGGTCATTATAAATTTGTAATCATTTATAAGGTGTTTTATTTATTCGAATTGCATCAATAATTGAATTCTACTGAAGGTCTTGGATAGAAGTATCCTTCTTCCCTTGGTGGTGGTGGTGGTGGTGGCGGTGGTGGTGGTGGCGGTGGAGGCGGTGGTGGTGGCGGTGGTGGTGGTGGTGGAGGCGGTGGTGGTGGCGGTGGTGGCGGGGGTGGTGGTGGTGGGGGTGGTGGTGGAGGCCTTCTAGTCGTTGTTGGCGTTGTGATTTCGTAGAATGGTATTAGAGGAGTCGTGTAAACATAACCCTTAGTTACTGGTGGTCTTGGTGGTGGTGGCGGAGGTGGAGGAGGCGGTGGTGGAGGCGGTGGTGGTGGCGGTGGTGGTGGTGGCGGAGGTGGTGGTGGTGGTGGTGGTGGTGGTGGGGGTGGAGGTGGAGGTCTTCTAGTCGTTGTAGGTGTTGTGAATTCGATAAACGGAATTTTAGGAGTTGTGTAAACATAACCCTTGGTTACTGGCGGTCTTGGTGGTGGTGGCGGTGGTGGAGGTGGTGGCGGAGGTGGTGGTGGAGGCGGTGGTGGTGGCGGAGGTGGTGGCGGTGGTGGTGGTGGCGGTGGTGGTGGCGGTGGTGGTGGTGGTGGGGGTGGAGGTGGAGGCCTTCTAGTCGTTGTAGGTGTTGTGAATTCGATAAACGGAATTTTAGGAGTTGTGTAAACATAACCCTTGGTTACTGGTGGTCTTGGTGGTGGTGGCGGTGGTGGACGTGGTGGTGGAGGCGGTGGTGGAGGCGGTGGTGGTGGCGGAGGTGGTGGCGGTGGTGGTGGTGGCGGTGGTGGTGGTGGTGGTGGAGGTGGAGGTGGAGGCCTTCTAGTCGTTGTAGGTGTTGTGAATTCAATAAATGGAATTTTAGGAGTTGTGTAAATATAACCCTTGGTTACTGGCGGTCTTGGTGGTGGAGGTGGGGGAGGGGGAAGATATGGTTTCGGTGGAGGTGGTGGAGGAGGTGGGGGAGGTGGAGGTGGTTGAGGTCTTCTTGTCGTGGTAACTGGTGGCAGATATGGTTTTGGTGGTGGTGGTGGTGGTGGAGGTGGTGGTGGTGGTGGAGGCGGGGGAGGTGGGGGTGGCTGAGGTCTTCTAGTCGTGGTAACTGGTGGTAAGTACGGTTTTGGTGGTGGCGGCGGTAAGTATGGTTTTGGAGGCGGTGGTGGTGGTGGTGGAGGAGGTGGAGGGGTGGGTCTTCTTGTTACTACGGGTGGTAGATATGGCTTCGGTGGAGGTGGAGGTGGAGGTGGTGGTGGTGGTGGTGGTGGTGGTGGAGGTGGAGGAGGTGGGGGTGGCTGAGGTCTTCTTGTCGTGGTAACTATTGGTGGTAAGTATGGTTTTGGTGGTGGCGGGGGTAGGTATGGTTTCGGTGGTGGTGGTGGTGGAGGTGGAGGGGGTGGGGGTGGTTGAGGTCTTCTTGTTGTAGTAACTGGTGGCAGGTATGGCTTTGGTGGTGGCGGCGGTAGATATGGTTTCGGTGGTGGTGGTGGAGGAGGTGGGGGAGGTGGTGGGGGTGGTCTTCTTGTTACTACGGGTGGTAGATAAGGCTTTGGTGGAGGCGGTGGGGGTGGTGGTGGTGGTGGTGGAGGTGGGGGTGGCTGAGGTCTTCTTGTCGTGGTCAATGGTGGAGGTGGTAGGTATGGTTTTGGTGGTGGCGGCGGTAGGTATGGCCTCGGTGGAGGTGGAGGCGGTGGTGGTGGTGGCCTGGTTGTCGGGGGAACAGGTTTTCTTGTAGTCGTTCCTTCCACAAACGGAATATTAGGAGGGTTGTAGACATATCCGTTACTGTCTACAGATTGTTGGGAATTGTAATCGGGAAAGCGAGCGGCCCTCGTTATCCGTTGAATGTCGCTGCAGATGAGTGCATTGGAAGAATCTGCACAGTCGATCCATTGAACTTCATCACTGATGACCAATCTACTCAATGCCAATATGGCACACAGCTGCGTCAGCAATCTCATCTGAAAATAAAAATGATAAAATCGTATCAGAAACATACAATCAATATTTAAAAACAATTTCTAAGGTTTTCGTAGATTTTTCGGTGTTGTATAGGTAAAGTAAAAAAAATCCCAGAACTTTTATAAAGTGAACATAGTAGATAACTCTTATTAGTTTTGGTTATATTACGATTTTTAACAAGAATGGCACGTCATTTAAGATATAAATAATAATTTATTAATAACTAAATTAAAAAAAAACTTATCCACCTTCAAGCTTTATCTGTACTTAACATCAAAAAATGAAAATAATATGCCACTTCTTCCTAACAATAATAAAAAAATATTGTTTCCTAAGTTCATAAAATAATTTTAAATTATGTCACGCACGGATGTCTTTGATTCGAATGCATACTTATTACTATCTAATAATAAATATTATTCTCCATTTTTATTATAACAATGGATACAAAGGCTCACAGGTCTTAATTATTAAATAATCATAAAACGCCATAATATCATCAGGCCATAGAATTTATTTATGAATTTACTTCGGGTGCGATGAATGAAGATTTACGAGTAGAAATCTGTTGGAAGCATTGTCTGCTGAAGCCTTTTAAAGTTTGATCAAGAAGTTAAATTGACGCTTTGGTCAATAGATGGTGCTTTACCAATAGAGCCTCAACATGATTTTTTAAATTATTTTATGTCCTACACACGTCAATGCCTAAACACAATAATTTCTTACATACGATTATCAATAATTTTGCAACTGATACTTTCTCTAAGATCAATTATTTACCGATGGATTTACACGATAAGTGTAATTCATGAAAATTTATTTGTCAAAGTCCATTCTTCGTCTTGTTAACCCTGTTACTGCTAGCAACTTTCCCTGATGTTAGTCAACCTCCGTTAGGACAGGGCACCAAAAAATCACAATTTGTATAAATTGAATAATATTTGGACGATATCTTTTTTGTAATTTAGTATGAAACACGTTGCTCGTCCGTTTGCCTAACCTCCAGGAGTTTTCACAATTATTTATTACTTATCTCGACGATTATCGTGTTGTTCTAATGCTTGATTGAAAGTAATAATGAAACTTTTATATTAATATGAAATATAAGTTGAATCCCTACTTTATATAACATTATATAGCGACATCCCTTT
This sequence comes from Limnephilus lunatus, assembly GCA_917563855.2. Lineage (NCBI taxonomy): Eukaryota > Metazoa > Arthropoda > Insecta > Trichoptera > Limnephilidae > Limnephilus > Limnephilus lunatus. The sequence goes on along the minus strand of OU830597.1, from coordinate 60,395,815 downwards.
TTTTGTAACATTATACAGGGACATTCCTGTTTCATAAAACATTATATAGCGACATCTCTGTTGTAAGTAACATTATATAGCGAAATTCCTGTTTCGTGCAACATTATATAGCGACATCCCCGTTGTATGTAACATTATATAGCGACATCCATTTTTTATATAACATTGGATTTCAGCAAGCATTTTTGAAACGACTTTGTCAATAAATAATTGATTAGATATATTTGTTGTAAAATGATGTACATAAACTGGTGTAGAATTCCGATAAAACTAGTTGCAACTTAACAATAATGTTGTCATCAATAATCATTCAAACTAGTTACGTTAGTTTTTCTGTTACGTAATAAATGTAAAAAAAATCTTTGAAATAAAATTTGAGTATATTATAATCCATTGGATGGATCAACACCAAGAAGTAATAATTTGGTAGCACGGCTACGTTTAAGTTCAAATGTGTAAACTAACCTGTAAGTCGTAAAAAAACGTCAAAATTCAAAACCAGTTTGCTGACAAAGTTGTTTTTTTGGAGTGTAATAAAAATACGTGCAAGAATGTTCTATTTGTTCAGAAATCCCGATTTCTTAATTTTACAGCCTCCTTTAATGATCTTGCTAACACATTCACGAAAAAGGTTAAGCATGTCAATTTTGGTTTATTACAAAATATTTGGAGACATTTTGAATTAACAGCGATGATGAAATGAAATTCATATTAGACGAGAGCGTCTCCCAGAAATATACAATACAAATATACCTTGCTTGATTTCACAAAAAAAAAAACCTATATAATAAGTATTGACACAGAAGCTACTATTGGAAGCAAACTAATTCAGGGGGTCCTATGTATAGCCATTATATTCAAATTATGGAGCGAATGCGTATACTTACAACTCACAACGAAACCCAGATTTAATAAAATTAAAAACACAAAATATGAGAAATTACGACCTTGAAGTTTGTGGTATTTAAAAAAAGTATCATCTGATAAAATGACTCCATGTAAAAAAAACTTCTTAATAGTCTTAAAAAAGAGTCTTACGGAGCATTTTTTTGCCCAAGCTTGCTGTCCAATTTAAATAATACTTTAAGGAATGTAAGTAAACGTAAAAAGATTTTCGTAAATTATATTATGACTGTAATATCATTGAACTTTTTTACGACAACAGCCTCGAGTTTAGAAATATTCATTGACTAATAATATTGTCTAAACATTATGTCTGCCTATGTCCTCATTTTAAGTCATGTTAAAAAATAATGGCTCTGTCTTTTCCAAGAAACTGTGGAAAATTTATGTATCTATTCATGTGACATTTTGTGACATTTAGATCTACTTTTATCTACTAATGTGCAACATAATTGATTATATTATGAATCTCTACATTCTGCAATGTCAATTTATGATTAGAATTGTTTGGTAAATGTGTTACTTTGCGGTTTAATTTTTTCGTAGCGATGCTGGAAGGAAATTAATGAGATCCCTGTGGGTTCTACTTACAATCTTCTCCAGAGAAGAACACTAAAAAAGAGACAAAAAAGTCCAATAAAAATCTTACAACTTTCATTTTATTTAAATCGTGTATTCTTACCTTTTATGGATACGAAAGAAATAATATTACGTCACTACATATTACGTTTCTTCTTATACAAATCATGTATATAATATGAATACTTCATGTATTGTAGGTACTTATTGTGCCCTTGGAATTACATTGTGATGTATTCGTTTGTCCTACTCTTTAGAAAACCTGCCCCATTTTCTACGAAGCCATATCCAAAATAGGCTTTCCGTATTTACTATATTGGGTCTTACGTATGTTTCAACAGATGAGAGCAAATCCATGCCAGCTTAAAACAAAAACCTTACCTTTACAACATTATTCAGTACGGCATATAACTTCGCTCACTTTGAATGGATGACCATACATTATATACCATCAAGGGGAAAGCCGAACACTTTAAAAAAATTGCGTCAGTGATTCTTTGCAAAAGTTTGTAAAGTTAAATCTTTCGCCGAGCAATGTAATATCACGCCTGTTTTAAATATATGTATTCGTGTTATTTCGTTCATAATGCTAAATTGAACTCTTCATTATTATTTATATTAAGCCGTAAAGATGTCACATGTCTATGATACGCATTAATTCAGCGATTGGAGATGCTCGGCGGTCAGGCAGGTGGTTCGTCTTTCGTCAGTGAATGGAAAGGTCTTGGGTTCAAATACCGACTCAACCACAGGTACACTCGTACCTATGTATAGAGAATTAAGTTGATGTAAATAATGTGTCAACACATTCTATTGTGTCTGTAATTAACCTCATGATAGTGATTTATTTGTTTGGCTTTAATTATGTTATTGTATGGTCTGGTAAGAATAGCTCGGTTAAGTGCGGCGTAACAGCAGACTCTCGACTTAAGCGGATTAACCGTGACTTTTCAAATCAATACTAATCTTATTAAAAATTACGTAAGTCGTAAGTGCATCAACTGCATGAGATTTTTAAGCAACTAGTCGAAATGTGAATATGGACTGGTGCTTCTCCGGATCATATTTAAAACGCCGCGGTGATGTAACCGGGTTATACTAGAAATCTCTTCATACAATAAGCTAGTTTTTAGACAAAAGAAATTAATGATTTGCGAAAATTTGAATAATATATGGTAAGCTTATTTTGAAGGTTTTCTGTGTGCGTGGACCACTGGAGAGATAAACAGGGAGCCTCTCTGGGGCCAAGGAGACGTATGATACCACTTGAATTGGCGATTATCTGTTCAGGGACTGGTTAGTAGCTGTATGAACAAAAGCGTCGGGTTTCCCCCCAGATATCGTGGGTTCAATGTCCGCTAGCTAGGTCCTGAATCATTTCACAAGCATCATTTCCGCATATAAAGATGGGAATTCCATATTGTCATATTATTCGTAAAACGGTACTATGAATTTCGAAAAAAAAAACTTGATTTAGACATACATTAAATATAACGGAAAATTTTATAAAACGCACTTTTACCAAGGTTCGTACATTGCGTTTTTGTCATGTCCCACAAATTTGAATGGTTTTTTTGGTTTGATATTACATAGTCTTGGAAAGCTATATTTTTTTGGATTTTCATTTTTTAATTGATAAACTAATGTTTAAGACAAGATTTTTATGCATAGCACAAAGGGTAACAATTATTAAAAAACAATAATTATTAGCCTGAAACACTCATCTACATTGAAAAAATCTCCCAAGAAGAGATACATGCCGCCGACGGGACTCGAACCCGCGTCCTTCTGATATCCGGTCAGATGCTCTACGCCCCTGCAAAGTGCGGCAAAGGAAGTGTGTGTTTTTTCATCTGTAATTTCGTAATTAATTTTCAGTGTGTACAACAGCTTATATTGCATATTTTGGTAAAGTATATGTATAGTTTTTAGGTAAATTTTGACGAACATTGAAAAATCACGTTTAACACTGTTACAGAACCTGTTACTTCCATTACTTCCCTATTTTTTTTTATTGACCCCTTTTTGGGCGCTTAGGAACAGTTCATAAAATTATATTAAATTTTTATTTACAAAATTTTAATTATTTTGTTTTGTTATACATAACTAAACTGCCCCATCAACAAAATTTTGTGTTAAGTGATTAATTGAAGATGTCAACTGACTCGGCATAATTATCACCCTCCAATGCTTCTTTTATTGTAGTTAGTCGGAGTTAGTCCAAATTTCTGCACTGAAAATATCCAGACTTCTGGTAAACTGGTATTGAATACATAAAAATATATACAAGCTTTGGCGAAAGTGCCCAAAAATTCTTTGGTCAACAAGAAATTTAATCATTTTAAGAGTAATGATTTTTATCACCATTATGATGTTAAATCGAGAGTCTGGTATATTGCGTGGTACTACTCGACAAGAATGGAGCAGCTTTTATTAAAGTCACCTTATGAAATCATAACGTTCTCATTTTTTGGTTCATGGTCAGCAAGATTGGCCATCTTCTTTACGGCAAGATAAAAGTATAAAATCTACAGGTATGTCCATGGAACCGGTCCCGTTTCCTTGTTTTAATGTCACATTTGGACGATTTTTGAATAAAAGAAGAAACCGACTGATATATCTCGTTCTCCAAGATATTTATGTAAAATCTGTTAAGTGCCAACTTATGTATTCTAACATCTTTAATTCATTGGTTGTTTATTGTCAGTCATTCAATGAATTACTATTAGCAAGGAATTTTCTTTAGAATACCAGTCTAAACGAATATTTTATCGTATTCTTGCGATACTAACAATGGACAAAGCAAGGAATGGCGTCTCGATAAATATGCGGGATTCAGGAATACATTAAAATACATCCTCAAGGCTTTTATCTATTTAAAGGTACTGCACTAAATCTTAGCTAGTTAAAAACAATACTTGTTGAAAACAGTTTTTGCTAAATAAAAGTGGACACAACATTCGTAAAATAATTTTATTAGAGGCATCGGATGTTATACTATATATTGGCGAAAGTCATGGTGTTAAATATAAGAATTAACAAACACTATTTAATGAAGTAGTTACAGGCTGTTACAGCATAGTAAATTACGAAAAAAATTGCCAATAATTTCCATCTTTGAAATAAAGAAGGAAATGAGTCGAAATGATCTGGAACGAAATGATTCCCTTCAACATTTTAAGATTTAGTGTTTTTCAAATACCTAATCATAACAATCAGATCTGAATCTGAGCTACGAAAGTCATTAATCTATCCCACATTCAATCATTTAACATTCCTATTCTCTTCAGCCTCACATCATACCCTAAACGGGGGGCATATTCCCACCAGCTAAGGATAGTTGAGACTAATATAGTATATCCAACTTTGAAAAAAAAGGAAAAATGCGACATTGCCAACATTTTCTGCGTGCGAAAGAAAAGAGAAGTGTCAAAATGATCTTAAACGAAATGTGTAAACTCAACCTTTTTCTTTTTCTAATGGTTTTCAATTTATTTATTTATTTGTTTATTTATTTACGCCCTTTTCGGGGCTATTACATAAGAAATTTACAAATTAAATAAAATATAAATACTTTATATTTCTTATACGAATAAATATAATTCTTTAACAAAGAAATATTAAGCATTTATTGTACATAACTAAACTGCCTCAGTAACAGGAATCTGTATTTGTTTAAAGAAAAATTGAAGATGTCCACTGACTTGGTATAATTATTTCCCTCCATTAGTATTCTGGGTAATGAGGAATACATATGATAGTTAGTTCCAGAATTTCTGCACTGAAATAAATCCTGACTTACTGAAACATATATCAATTTGGGAGGCGATTATGGGAATCGCCGCCCCGGGAACCATTTATTGGATAACCAACACCTCTGCCATAGGTCACCTCAAGTGGTTCGCTGCATTTAGTGACTTAGCAAGGGTGCCCGGGTTCATGGGGTGAGGTTTGTCCAGGTCTTGGCGGCGGATGCGTCTGTCCAACTGTTGTGTGGTCCTGCCGGATCGAGAGAGACTGGTTGAGGTAGGCCTTTTGACTAGCCGGACTCTCTCGACCCATCCACAGTTGGAGGGATGGATTCGTACGTCAGTCACTCCTGGGCACAGTGACCCCCATATTCCTACCCACCTCTCATACCATTTTCCTTCCCAGAACTTGCTATCTTTTCCTTCCTTAAAAAATCCTCCACACAGCATCCCCTAAGATGACAAAGGCCCTGAGGGAAATTATTTTCTTCAGGACCTCCTGTGGGGAGCTATTGTTAAAAAATGTTTTTTTTCCTAACACATGCCCTTTTTGCTAATAAAATTTCATATTATTAACAAATACGTAGATGATTTTTTCCACTGAGGATAAAGAGGCGGCAATTAAGACATCTTATACCCAACTAACAACTCGAATGTTTTACTCATCCCCATTTTCTTTTCGTTTATAATTTTAGTCTACTAAAGTTTCATGAAATATTTCTGTTTCTTATAAATTCCTAAAGCTCTGAGTCCGGTATCATGAAGTAACATTGCATTCAAGAAAACCTGTTGAAGAATGATCTAGACCTAGAGGAAAGCGCTTTATAATAATGATAGCTATAAAAAAATACTCATGTCCAAATGGCATAAGTCATAAAAAAATCAGGAAAATATATTATGCATGCTGTATTAATGAGTTACATTCCTTTCATTTGCATACTTGATTAATTCGCCAGAAGTCTCGGATCATGAAAAAGGATACGTTTTGCGAAGTCGGGTCATCAATTCCATCATAATAAATACTAATATAATTGTTATTAAATATCACCTTAATCTAATTGTTCTTATTGACAATAAAAAAAAAACAAGTTTCCCTCGATGAAAAATCTTTCAATTCAAAAGAATTTTTGATGGTATTGAAAATAAACAAAAATTATAATATTTTTTACATACTGAAATATTCGTCTAACGAAGTGACCATTTTATATGTCAGGGTCGAATATTTCCATTAAAAATTAAAAAAAAAAAATTTGTTCCTCGTTTTTGGCATCGCAATTTATTCCCTCCGTATTAATAAAATTTATCTTATAGAAAAACATTGTTTTTTTTTTTACATTACAGCACAGGAAGCTCTGAGAAAAAAATCCCTTAGGGCCTATGCTATCTTAGGGGATTCTGTGTGCAATGTGCAGTATACAATTTTCTGTTTGGGGTATTTTTAAGTAAAGGAAGGAGAGGAAGTTCTGGGAAGGAAAAAGATATGAGGGGTGGGTAGAAATTAGGGAGTCTAAGTGTCCAGGCGTGACAGACGTATGAATCCATTCCTCCCACTGCAGTTCAAGCTGATGGGTCGAGAGAGTCCGGCTTGACCCCAGCCGTGGAACCCATGTTTCCTGCTCAGTCACCAAACGTAGCGAACCACTGCCATAGGTCGGCAGGGGTGTTGGTTAGCGGCCATCCATAAATTTCAGGGGGGGTGGAGAGAAATGTGACAAGGAATACAGGGGGGGTTATCAGCTTTGTGATGTCAAATGCAGATGACAGGAATTTTCTTGACATTTCTGTGTCTGATTGTGCGAATTTTCAAACCGAAAGAAAACGTACACGAAACCCCGTATTTTCGCACACATATTCCCGCTAGTTAATAAAACCAAGACAACTCCATAGTATCCCATTTCGCCCCCCCCCACACAGTGAATTCACAACAAAAAATATCCCTGTATCCCGACTCGCCTCTTCCCGCAGAGATTGCATTCGCGACCGCAAAACGTGTGATATCATGCTAAGGGGGAGAGGATCTCACGAATGTGACAGGGGGGGGGGGGGGGGGGGGGTACACATACCCGCCTCCAAAATTATAAATTGTTCATTTTTGACTTCTAGAATTTCCAGGGAAAGTATAATTTCTGATTTTTTAAATTCAGAAAAAAAAAAATTCGTATTGGTATTCATATTGGCAAAATGTATTAAAATATATGTAAATAATTCACAAGACTATTTTTCCAATTTTTTCACAAACATCAAGAATTGCTGGAAGTTTCATAACCTTTATTTTCATTCCTATTATTTAATTCACATTTAATGGGGTAGAAATGAAAGGTAATATAAGTTTTCTTCCAAACCTGTATCTATATTATCTAATATCTATAATTATAAATAAATTTTTAAATCTATAAAGATTTTCCAAAAAAATAAATATAGAATTCGTAAATAAAGTCAGGACATTCTACTACTGTAGGCAGTATGCAGAAGACGCGAAGATGATAATATTAAATCTTAATATATAAAACAAAGTCGGGTTAGTTATACCATTTATAACTCAAGAACGGCTGGACCGATTTTAATGATCTTTGATTTGTTGGATTTGCCTCCGCCCCGTACAGCAGAATAGATATTAAAACATCGGAAAAAATCGCGGAAAAAAAATTAAGTATGAAGAAAATTTTTTTCCTCGTACATTTTGTATGGAACGAATTCTCATCTTTTGAAAGAGCTGCAGCAATATTGTGATAAATATAATATTGAATAGTGAAATTCAAAAGCGTCAAATGTCAATGCGCAGATTATTTTTCTTTTGTTCTTAAACATATAATGTTGTCTTTCTTTCTTACAATATCAACAGTCGAAAATGGGAAAAACGGTGAATGAATGTCTGCACCTCCAAAGGAAAAAACAATAGTTATAATAAATCTCCCTCACACGGAAAAAAAAATTAAACGCAATTCCCATAAGTAGGCGGAAAAGTAAGAAAATCACAACAAATATAAATCCGTACACAACGCCATCTCTGATACTGACAAAAACAAAATACGGACAGTTGCGCATAGATAATTGCTTCATTTAATTTAATAAGAATACTTAATTTAATTCAGCTAATAAGTTAACATAACAGTCATTGATTCTGAGGCGGTATGAAGTTATCCGGGTCAGCTAGTATAGTAAAGAGAATAGAAAAAAATTATTCATTGTCATGACATGTTAACTGGAACATATAATTCTTTTTTCAGAACATCGAAAAGCTGACAGTACATGTAAAAAATGGCATTTTAAAGGACCATTGATGGCATGAATAAGTACTTACTTATCTTACGCGTTATGTGAGGTCATTCTGGTATATCGCTCCTAAAATATACAATGCTTTGAGTGCCGATATAAAGTCACATAATTCTAAAAAAATCTCTCTTTAAAGTCCGTATAAAACATTGGATATTTGAAAAGGGAAGAGATTTCTTCAACAACACATAAGAGCTTAATATTATATAATATTATTAATAATATTAATTATTAAAAAAATGTACTTACTCTAGCGCATCTATTTTTCAATTTCTTTCGTAGAACGAACTTCGAAAGTGACCATAAACATGTACTCTCGTGAAGAAGAATAGTTACCAAATTTTACTTTTATTTTAATTTAAAGAAAAATAATATTTATCAAATTTTATTTTAATTTTTATTTCAATCTTCTTTAAAATATCTTTTTATTCTCTATTTCTCAGATTTTTGTTTACATTTTTATTTGTAGTGGTATTTTTTTAGTTTTATTTATCCTCAAATATGTTCTTTTTTTGTCTCCTCTTCTTATATTTTATTATCTATTTATATAAAATAATATTTCATGTATGACTACCACAAAACGGGCATTATCCTAGTATGGTAGTTAAAAAAATTGGCTAAAATGTAACATGTAAACATTTATGAAATAATAAATAATAAAACTGTTAACATTAACTGTTAATTTACAATCAAATTAAAAAAATATTACTTAGATATTGATAGCACTAAAAAGCATGCATATGGGGCGTAACAACACATACCCGAAGGATTTTAACCAGCGATTCATGAGCATATTTGGTGTTATGACGATATTTTTTTTCAATTAAAAGGAAAAAAAATTCACACGTCGCAACTGAGTAGTTAGGTGTAGCCAGCACGGGTCACGTGATACGAACAGCATCCCATTCTAGTAACGCAGTAACATAGGAGAGAGAACTGTATCACTCGATCCCTCGACTCTATGCAGAAACGGGCGGTCCGTTTAAAACATTCTCCTATATTAACACATGGATTGCAATCTTTAGAGCACAGGCGTCGGTTTGGAATCCTGTCCTTATTCTACCGGTATTTCAATGGAAGATGCTCCGATGATCTAGCGTCATTGATCCCCTCGGCACCGGTGAAAAGTCGGGAAACACCCCAAAAGCGCGACGTTTCTATGATTCGTTCTTGAGTTCAACAGCTCGGCTGTGGATTGATTTGCCGGGCTCTGTCTTTTCTCCCTCCCACAGCAAGGGTCTCTTCAAGATTAATTTTCACTACTTCCTCAAAAAGACCCCCTACACAGGATGATATAGGCCCTGAGGAAAATTATTTTCCTCGAGGCCTCCTCGATAGCAAAATGACATCTTTGATTTTTTAATACAAATATACTCGTTTCTTAAAATCCTTCGGGTATCTGCTGTTACACCCTGTATAAGGCGTATTAAGAATGTTTACAACTTTATCGCTACAATATATCTAACAAACTTCCCACGACTAATAAAGATTTATCGATATTCTAACAAGTGTAAATCATTTCCACAATCTTGTAAATAATTATACAGAATTAAAGTAATTAATTTCTACATTCCATTCTTCTACTACAAAAAACAGTGAAAATCACTTTAGGTTCCGTATTAACTGAACAAAATATTGTCATGATTCCATTAAATAAATACTACATGTCGATTGCAAATAAAATTGTAAATAAATACGAGTGACAGATGAAACTGAAAGGTAACTTACCCGCGTTGGTACACAAGAAGCCGAAGCGATGACCTTGAATGTAAGTGTTAAAAAAGGAAAAAAATCGTAATTTGTATATAGAGGAACGGTTTACACATCTTTCAGTTTCAGGGTTCCGTCAGGTTTGTATAACTCTCATTGCGATAGCACATGAGGCGGTTTTAACTAAGATTTTCAAGGTCATGCTTTACAAATTTGACGGATATTTTTTACGGTAAGAAAAAATAAACGTGGTAAGCATATCCGTTTTCACGTGTGAAAATAATTTATAGATTTTATAACAAGTATTTCATATACTTATTATAAACGTGAAAAACGTGAATATATAAAGGTAAGAGTAAAATTCTTTACCAATAAATCAACTTTTTTTAATCGAAAAATGTAAACAGAACCATCGACAAATATTTTCGTATGGTTGTGCATTGGATGCATAAATATCTTGTTTTTCGAATTACCAAAACCACTCAAAGATGGTTTATCGCCGGCCTAAAGTTAGCATAATCAATAATGTATAATAATGCTACCAAAGTTAGCTTTATAAATTACGCATAAGGAAACTAAGCAATTTCAAAAAATATGTATTTGAAGAGCGTATCAAATTTGAATTGATTTAAGCACTTTTAGATCGCCACTCTTCAGGCAAATGTCACGGTCAGACAAACGTGTGAATTATTGTCAATGGTTGTTTAAGGAGCCGAGTGGGATGTCTGATTATAATTTATGAGTATATTTATATAAAAAACGTGCGATTATTCTAATTCTCGGAAGATTTGAGAGGAGCCCGTTGGTTTTCACGGACAAGCGAAATCCCCATCTCCAAACTTACAAGGGGTTCATTGACTCCTCTCTCCTCTCAGGTTTTATCTAATCTTCTAATCATATATCGTCTAAAATCCTAGAAGTTGTTATAAATAAGAATACTTTGGAGATAGCTTTTGCTATTAGTATTAATTGGGTATCTACTACCTACACCTAACCAGAGTGACGTGCATTGATCTTTGACCATGGCAGGATGTGACTGATTCGAAGTATTTGAAATATTTAAAAAATAATAATAATTAATTCACCATTCAATATCTTTTTTCCAAGACTTAAATATAGAAAAATAAAAATGGAAATTAAACTTGACCAAAATATCTGGTCAAAATAAACAAAGAAAACAAGCCGACGAAAAATCAACACCTTCTGAGGTCTGCAGAAACCAAATTTCATATTCAGACATGTGGAGTTGATAAACTCAACTGCACCACTGAACGGACCATCTCCAAAAGGATCTCAGAACATTTTTGAGCGTGCAAACTCGGTCATGTACAACATTTAACGAAATAGGAAATGGTCCTTCTGAGCTTAAGGTGCCCCCACTGAAAGTAAGTACAAAAATTTGAAGGCTCCCAGATATACAAAATAATAAAATATTTATAAAATAAAACTTCTTTTCACAGATTTCTTTTAGATTATCCGAAAAGTTTTGGTCAAAATTACGAGACAACATTATCAGTATCACCGTAAACATTCTCAACATAAACACACAAAAATATTTGATCTAAAGCAGCGTCGGGGTCCACCAACTAAAGGTCGGGCAAAGTACACATTGATAAATACATCAGACCAATATGCAAATTGTGCCGAACCTTCAACTCTTACATTTGTAGCAATATCTGAATATTCCATTAGCTCGATATTACACCAAGCTTAGATGAAGTAATCAGTCAGTGGCAAAGTTACACACGATAAGATACTATAGCACTTGCATAATCTGTTATTGTATTTTTATCATATTTATAATATCGTATTATTTTCTTTGTCTTTTTAACGTAATCCCAAAATAACACAGATTTCATAATAAGAACATTTCAAACTTCCTGCAAAATTATTAGCTAATTCTTCGCGAAAGGTCAAAAACATTAGGTGATTGGCCTTTCGATGCTTTTTTACCCATCAATTTTCGCGTCTGAGCTCATGTAAATGAGCAGTTTTGTTAAATTTCTCTTAATTACATTATCAGATATTATGTTTCAGGAATAAAGTACCTACCTAGCTAATGTGCAGAAAAAAATATGCATTCATGCGCGTGTTATTAATTTGTTTGAAGACATGACGACATTGAACTGTCAAGGATGAGATATACCTATCGATTAGATAACAGAAGTTGATTTGATTATTATTTAGCTACCTGAAACACGTTAACCGATACTACTACAACGAGATGAAAGTATACTACAACGCGAAGCTTTATTTATACATATGTATACAAAGGTTAGTAGCTTGACATAAAGTTTATAAGTGGACCATCTACGATTGCTATAATTTATATGTTATTTACCAATAACGCAATAAATCTTTGAATTATTTATCCAATGATGACACCAATGGAGTCAAATTCGAATTACCGTTTTATGATGTAACAAGTCTGAGTGGAAAGGTTAGAGGTGTTCAGGTGTTTTAATTTTTATTAGCAAACCTTTTTAATCAATTTAAATATTCTTCATTAAAATGTTCAGATTAGCCATATAAATTCTACAAACGGTGACCGTGCAATAAAATTAACAAATTAACTAAAAATACGTTTAGACACTATAGTAAAGTTGATGAGTTTAGAGGTCAACGGGTTTTACAAAAAAATATTTTTATTGATGTTATTAAAAAACAACGTTTGGAAACATGAAATTTCTTGAGTTGAGTGACATGAGGAATACATGCATATTAATTATTTAATTAATTATTGTGAATTAGACATTCTAAAATGTTTAAATTTAAATTAATAAAACGCTTTATAATTTTGTAAATTAATTAAGTTCAAGAAAATTGGCAATGAAATTAATTAAGTTCAAGAAAATTGGCAATGAAATTCCCTACAAAAAAAAATTGTATTTTTGCTTTGTTATTTAAAAATATCCTTATTTGAAAATGTTTTCACGATTTTAGATGAAAAAATATGTGAAGGCACAAAAAATAAGTAAAAGTAAGCCCTGCAGAAGTGAGCATTGTTTACGAAACACATCGTTATTTTTAAACAATGAGAGCGGTTATTAAGTGTAGATTAATTTAAATTAAATAAATATTCACGAAAATAAACATTAAATAAATCGTATTGATACTTTTAACTTATTTGATTTCATTCTATAATTATGTCATATATTATATGGTAACATAATTATTTTTTTCATTAGCTCCACAGAGGAGGCCCGAAAATAATAAATCGTTTTCCTTTTTAAATAATTTTATAATTAAATTTGCAGAGGAAAAAAATGGCGGCTAAATGCATTAAGTTGACATATAACAATAGCGAAAAAAAATTAAATAATTCAAAATTGACGGCAAATTTCAGCAAAATTTAGTTTTTAATTAACTAATTAGGAAATTCGTGAACACCATTTTCACCAAAAAAAAATTTTTGGAAAAATGAAATTTCTGTTTAATGCTTTAATCTTTCCGAATACTTTTAGAGAACTGAGATAACTCGAAGCTTTACAAATATTATATGTATATTTTGTCTTAGTAAAGTGTATTTTAGTAAATTGAAATAAACGCAGACTAATTTTCTACAAGTATTTTTTTACGTTTCAAAAACAAAAATGATTATTTTTACGTTAAAATAATTTTTGCGTTATTCATTAGAAACAACATTTTAATTTAAATGCTTTAATTTTATTATTATTATTTAATCTTCGATTATGCATTTTTAATGCTCCCCTACATCACAAAATACTAATTATATTTATTATAAAAACACACTCACGATTCAGTGAATATCAATCCATTTGCACCAGAGAAACACGTACGAAAAGGGGGAAGTGTATTTTACACCCCCTATTAGAGTTCAGGCACTGGGGTCACTAACAATAGACTGTCTTCACCTGCAAGTGGAGAGGCTCGAGCAGATACCTCTGCGTAAAGCAGAGATTCAATATCTCGAATCCCAATTCTGCTAGTGCTTATATAAGCTGGCTAGGACTCAGCTCGGTAAGTGGCTTCATACGCAACCTCCTTGTGAGGTGTGTGCATGTGTGTGTGTTAATACACAAATACATACACATCTCACCTCCATCTGCACACCTCACTCATCACTTTCGGTTTCATCTTCTGCACAGACCCACACATCCGTAAAACATGTCACTTATTGTGCAGGAATTCCGACGTCTTCATTATGACGAATTATTATTAACGCATTATGTGGAATGGTATTCGATTTAGAATGATTTATTTCCTTTATCGTCACATTAGCTATAAATGAACTAAAAATACCAACTTCTATTTATGTACACTTGTACCTCCGCTTGACACAAAATATAAATACCATTATTAAATTAAAATACAGAGTGTTGTGGCGGTCCATCCTCGCTCCAGATCCAAGCTGGAAAATGCTGAGTTGGGTTGTCATGTACATATTTTTAATAGATATTTCATAAATATTTTGTTCCAGAGATTCGAATTGACTCTTTTATATGGTATTAATAAAACATAATTGACTGAGCAAAGCGAAGTCCTGCTTTAACATTTGCATTTGCCGTTTTGCATTTGGTCCGTCTGTATTTTTTTCGTACGTTCCATTTCCGGTTCAAGATGGTGGCCGTTTCAATCGTTCAGTGAACATTATTTTTCAAATGTGAAATCATCGTGTTTATATGTACTTTTTTATTCGAATTTTTTAAACATTATGATTCTTACCTCCCTATCTGAAGAAAGTTCGAAAAAATAATTGTCGTTGAGAGAGTGACGTTTTTTGGGTAAACTGTACAAATCCTTATTTCAAATAAAAAAAGTAACATTAGTTATACAGGGTTTCCGGGGGTAAAGTTCATTAACTTCGGGAGGTGATTCTACATGATGGTAGGAGTAAAAAAGATTTTAACTCCAACTTTTTTTTCCCTTACAAAAAGACGCACCTACTAAAAACCTTAATGTGAGGTATCTACGGTCTTACTTGCTGAGAGCCTTCGGGGCACGACTGTGGCATTGGCCAGTATCGTAACAGCGGAAAATAATAAAGCTGGCCGCACTCGCTGGTCTTATTCAGTTATTTATCTTTTTTACTTATACTATTTT
Source organism: Limnephilus lunatus (assembly GCA_917563855.2). Taxonomy (NCBI): domain Eukaryota; kingdom Metazoa; phylum Arthropoda; class Insecta; order Trichoptera; family Limnephilidae; genus Limnephilus; species Limnephilus lunatus. Next base: position 60,380,537 of record OU830597.1, on the reverse strand, counting down.
AACAATTTGGTAGGCGGGTATGGGTACCGCCGCCCCGGGAATTATTTATTGGATAACCAACACCTCTGCCATAGGTCACCCCAAGTGGTTCGCTAGGTTTGGTGACTTAGCAGGCGTGCCCGGTTTCATGGGGTGAGGTTTGTCCAGGTCCTAGTGGCAGATGCGTCTACCCTCCTGCGGCAGGGAGGCCTTTTGACTTTTCCAGCTGGACTCTTGACCCATCGCCTTGCACCGCAGTTGGAGGGATGGATTGATACGTCCGTCACTCCTGGATACACTGACCCCCCAGATTCCTACCCACTCCTCATACCTTTTCCTTCCCAGAACTTTCTACCCTTCCCTGCCTTAAAAAGACCCTTCACAAAGCATCCTCTAAGATGACATAGGCCCTGAGGGAATTTTTTTTCCTCAGGGCCTCCTGAGTGGAGCTAATGTAAAAAATAAAAATATATCGTGTAGAATCACCTCCCGAATTTAATTTAATTTATCCCCGGACACCCTGTATATGGTTTATAGTTATGCAGGTAGGTATTTAAGTATCTGCTTACAGATTTTATGATTTCAGAGAAAATTTCGGTTTTGGTTTATAAAATAGAAGAAAATTAGAAACATACTTTTTAGACACGAAGTCTACTGTTCACAGAACTACTAGTAGGTATAACAGATTATATAATATGTAGGTACTTGAAATCCTAATACGTCATTCCTGTGGAACTAACCCAACAATTTATATTAATTTATACATATTATGGAAATATTTTAGGTATAGACACTTGTGGCTTAATCATACTTTAATATCAAACCATTGAATGCACTCGAGTTATCTTCAACATCTATTCATGTCGAATTCACAGCTTCCTGAAATTACTTATTGAATTCTGCTCAAAGCAATTCCTTTAATACCAATTTGATCAATCAATGAGTTCATTGTCATTAGAGATTTATTTTAATAATTCACACCTCTGTGTGGGAGGTTACCGAAATCGTGCTTAACAAAATGAATAACGACATTTACCATTTCCGTTTACATACATTGGCATATTGTGTTTCTTATATACTCTCGTATCGAAAGTTGGCTTTCGTCAGGGAAATCTTTACTGTCAAAACTGCAGCCAGGAACAATTCAGCAGAACTGTACTAGTATAATGGTCACGAACGTTTGAAAACCTTGGGATGCGTCGTTTACCTCCAATCTACCCCTAACATATCAGTTCGATAATCTTGAAATGTTGTCTTATGTCTTAGGGGTGATATAACAATTTGAATAGAGTGGTAGATATTTTAATTACAGTCCTTAAAGACCATGATTCAGATTCTAAACCTTGGCGTTCCTTGAAATGCCATCAGTTGTATTTGGTTACCAGATTGGAATAGCCAGGTACTTCTTACCTCCTTCTACCTCATCACCTTCCCCTTAAGCCTTACTAAATACCCCAATGGTTATTTTCACAGTTTGTACGCTATTCATATATCTATGAATGGTGTACAAAAAAGCTGAATATTAAAAGTTTATATTTTTTTATAAGATCAGCATGCTTACTCAAAAAGTTGGGTAATTTTAGTATTTATTACTGTTGATTTTCAAAACAATCTGAAACCGCAAATTTCATATCGGTTCCAACTGACTATAGCGTCATTATGACGTACAAGATGCTATTGTGTGACGTCAACAACGCCGTATTCGCAAAAAAACGAACATGCCGTTTTGACAGAAAATCATAAACGGCTTATTTAAAACCGTTTAAAAGAAAATTTATGCATAAACATAAAAACATAAATTAAATTCGTTTAACAGTCTAATTTTTAAAATTATTTTTCGTAAAATACTACAATTCCACTGGCTTCCACTGGACTCTGGTGAAGTATTCACATAAATAAGTAAAATTTTCAAAATTTTAAGTAACCCCCTTTACAAAAAAGGGCTGATGACCTTGAAACGCCTTAACAGATTTTCATGGAATGTAGCTAAGAACCATATCAATCACATCAGCTTTAAAAAAAACGCATCTTAATCAGTCCATTCGTTTAGGAGCTACGATGCGTCAGACAGACATACAGACAGACAGACACACAGAAAGTCAATCTTATAACACCGCTCCTTGCGTTGGGGATTAAAAATGACATTACTCGTGTTATATGACCAACATTTATACTAAAGGGTTGTTCCGACTTTTTAATACCACCATTATGTCATCTCTTCAATGTATGCCTAAAAAACGAGATTCTCCCAGACATCTGGAGATTAACTAAAATAACCCCTATCTACAAAAAGGGAGACAAACGCGATATCCGGAATTATCAACCAGTTGCCGTTCTATGTTCCATAATGAAAATATTCGAGAAAATTCTACATAAATATATACTTAATCACATTACTCCAATTCTTGACGACCATCAATATGGTTTTAGATCCCAGATGTCAGTAACAAACCTCTTATGCATCTCAGATTTCTTATTACGAACTCTCGACAATGGTGGCCAGGTGGATGTTGCTTATTTTGACCTGGAAAAAGCAATCGACAAGGTTGACATCGACATTCTTCTAAATAAACTAGCTTCATTTGGTTTTTCCAAACGACTACTCTGTTTTTTTTTGCTTCATATTTTCGAAATCGTAGACAGTTTATTTATTATAAGGGATCCAGATCTTTTGAATTCGTAGTTTTTTCTGGAGTTCCTCAGGGGTCTATCCTTGGACCACTTCTGTTTTTGATTTTTATTAACGATATTGGTTCAGTCATCACACATTCACTGTATTTACTATTTTCAGATGACTTGAAACTATATCGCTCAATAAAAAATCTCCTTGACTGTATTCTCCTTCAACGTGACATTGAATGCGTCGCAAACTGGGCCAAAATAAATGGCTTGAACTTCAGTACACCCAAGTGCAATATCGTCTCGTATATAAGATCAAAGAAACCGCATGTATTTCAATATACAATTAATGAAATTATTCTCCAACACCTTAACCAAATCAAAGATCTAGGAATTATTTACGACAGCAAACTAACTTTTTACCAACACATCGATGATTTAATAAGCAGAGCATACAGGCTTCTCGGCTTCGTAATTAGAAACTCATATCCATTTCGTAAGACAAAAACACTGACGTTATTATATAACACACAAGTCCTGAGTGTACTTGAGTCAAATTCGATCATATGGGCCCCACACGAATTAACATACACTTTACGCATTGAAAGAGTTGTTATGTAACACGGTTAGGTGCATAGTAGTTACCGGAAGGAATTGTTTTTGCAATGGCCACACTGACAGCTTGCACTGAAAGGTGTGTCTCTAGCGATCGGCTGACCGCCGCGGGCACCCCTCGCCCTTCCCCCGCTCCCGCCCTTTTCCGCCCGCGGTCCGGAGAGAGCCCGCGTCCCGAGAAAGCAACGAGCCGCCAAACCAAACAGACCCGTGCTTCGTGCCCGGTCCCTTTCCATTTAACAAACATGTAGATTCACGCGTGCCTAATCTATGGGCGAGGAGGAATTTGTGTTGGTCCCCCGTACCGGCAGTGTTTTTCTACTACAGTAGATTTCAAATTAACGTACGCTGTGTTCTCGGGCATTCCTTTGGAACTCGCTATGCCTTTCCTCGCCTATGGACCACGTGACGGCTGAGAGGGAAACGCCGTTCGCCCGACTATACGCAGTGAGTTGCCCGAAAATCCCTCTTAATTGTGTCCATGTAAATTACCTTTCACCTGCGCGATAAACCCAGACATGGAGAGAGATAGATAAATCCAGGTTAGACAATTTTACCCTGTTTTATAATCCATGTACGATGTAACCAACTATAGGATACAATACACTGCTTTTGTTACCTTGAAGCATTCTTTAATTTGAGACAGATCATGTGTGGAGTTTCACCCCAATTAACCCTTTTAGCTGCCAACCCGCGCCCTGATTGAAGAGAGCCTGCTTGAGCCGAAACGACTGAGCTAGTTGTCGGAGGCAGGTTTGCCATAGCCTGGCACGCCTGTAGGATTGGCCTCTCCATCCTATCCTTTTTTAGCTAACACTGGCGCCCTTTTTGGCTAACAGAGTCCATAAGAAATTTTCAAGGTTTTTATTCTCGCGGCTCTATGGACGTTATCCTTGGCTTTACCCATCGATTTATATATTAGGCATGACCAATTACCACTCCCTAGAGACACGTAGAGGTATTGCTTTGCTTAAATATTTTTTTCAACTAATTAACGGTCACTTATCTAATAATGAGATACTGGCCCAATTAAATTTTTTTGTACCAGAGTCTCACTCTCGAGGACGTCATCACAACCTCCTATATGGTAGAGCAAGCCGCACTAATTTATTTATGAACTCACCTGTGGGGAGAGCTACGTGCTTTTTGAATGAAGTGGATAAAAAAATAGATTTATTTTTTGTGTCCTATAGCGCTTTTGTAAGATTTTTGGCATTGCATATATACTGCATAAATGGTAAAATTATAACGTCTTAGGCTATATTGCCTGTAATTTGTTATAAATATATGTACAAATTATATATAAATAAATAAATAAATAAAATAAATAAATTTTGTGATTTGAATAGCCAGACACTTTCCGACCTTCCTCACAGCATACTCCAACTAGGAATGCCAGAATTTCACTAATTTCGAGCAGTTGGTATTCTTGTGCGGCGTTCTCATGAAAAAGGAATTTTGAGGGCAGTATTTTCTACCCAATTTTCTTCAAGTGTTTGTCTTATTAGATTAGTATGTGTCGTACAGAGGAAATAACCAAGTTAATTTCAATAATCATTAATGAATGCACCGCGTCAATACATAAAAGTTAGTACGCAGGAATTGACAACATACAGGTAAAGTATGCTGAAAACTTCAGTTATTTAATCCGGTTGCTCAATGACTTGACTTTTAACAAAAATATTGTAAACGTCTGGTGTTATGACGGGTCTGCGAATTCGTGGATGTTGCGAAAATAGAGATGAAATCTTTTAGCAAAAAATAATTTATTGTTATTACTAATACTAACGGGTCAACCTTTAAGTGTATTTCTTTACCAAATGACAGATGTTTTCATAATTTCTTTGGAAATATGCCGGCTTTCACGCTGAAGTTTAATGTCAGTATTGAAGAATTAAAACACACGTGAAGCATGAAATAGAGGTATGATAATCAAACATAAGGGTGTTAATCTGGGTAACTCAAGAACTCGGATTTGCTTTGAATTTACGTGTCATTTTCAAAATTTGAACTGACTACGATAAAGTACCTACCTATAATATTATATTTTAGATGGAGAATTATTTTAATCAACATTTTCAAAATTGTTACTGATTATGAGTAAAATTCAGACAGGCGATAATGTACATACCTAGATCTTATATAATATTTTTGATAGAAAATTATTTCATTTCCAGCGTTGACATACCTGCATATAATATAATATTTTTGAAGAAAATTATTATAATTATCTTTTTCAAATTTTTAATTACAATATACCGCGATTTTTCATAATCATGCCGATTTTTTTTTAAATCAGCAAGCTATTACATTCAATTCTGTTTGAGCATTATTATATGGGATTGGTTGGGTATTGCATTCGCAGACTTGGTGGGTAGAATATGTCAAATTCCTGATTTTATCCCACCTACCTAATATTCCTATCCCAAAATGTCACCTTGAAAAAGAGCAATTGTTGCATGAAGAAGAGGTGACACTATTTCAAGCTCAGTATAAATCAGTATAAATTAATGTCTCAGACAGGGAGCTCATATTGAGCATATACTGTTGCAAAAATAATATTGCAAGTTACTAAACATAGTGAAGTGCACCAAAACCTGGAGATCAGAGAGGCCCCATCTGTAACTGGTGAGTCCTATTTTCCTTTTCCGTTCTGGGCTTACCTAATTGTCCAAAAGCCCAGATCTGAACATCGACTGACTATCCATCAGGTTTTGCGAGTGCATGCTATCTAATCGTCCCATATAACATAGCGACCGCGTAGTTATCGGGACTGGTCCTTTGAGGGTTGCGTCAGGGCTTTGCTCTGAAGCAAAACCGCCAATTTTATAGTGGAGTCGCAGTTTCGCGACACCAAATTCTACAAGAGGGGTCATTACCTACTTTCAGTATAGCCATGGTGGACGACCACCATTCAGAAATGAAACGTTGTTTGAAATGGCATTGACTGTGTTTAGTGACCAGATCTGAATTGCCAGGTACTTTCCATCTTACACTTCTCCTTCCTACAACTTTAACCCGTACAACATTATTGAGGATACCGTAGTCACACTTTCTTTGGGCTGTAGGGACTCTTGTATGATGTTCATATGCATGATGTTCATATGTATGATGTTCATATGTATGATGTTCGTATGTATGATGTTCATATGTATGATGTTCATATGTATGATGTTCATATGTATGATGTTCATATGTATGATGTTCATATGTATGATGTTCATATGTATGATGTTCATATGTATGATGTTCATATGCATGATGTTCATATGCATGATGTTCATATGTATGATGTTCATATGTATGATGTTCATATGTATGATGTTCATTTACAAATTACGTTCTAACACATTACAAAGGTATTAAAGATCCTAATTAAAAATATTTTATATAATCTTTGTCTAAAATGTTCTGCCGGAATGGAAGAGATCCTAATAGTATCTAACAATTATTTTTGTATGCATCATTTTACAGTTTAGTACGAGACTGCATCACTTTCAACGGATTTTACGGGTCTGTGAAAATGCAGGAGGGAGTTTAGATCTCGGATAAAAGTGAATTATGTTGATCGTTGAGACCTTAAATAAATCTACGTAGAATACGGTAATTTCATATATCCAATGTCATCAAGTCTTCAAGGATTTTAGAGGCTCCCAAAGTATTATATTTGTTCGAAATTTCTGAAATTACCCGGTTACATGCAGGCGGAAATGAGAGAGGCAGATCCGAACAGTACGTTTTGCGGAGGTGTCGTATTATTTATCGAAGCCTTGGCGCTCGGTCTAGGGAATCGATCCCGCAACCGTAGACCACTACGTGATAGAGAAAATAGCCAAACAAGCGGCGGGACTAGTGAGCACCACAGTGCCTCTACTTAATTTCTATTGTGTCAATACATTTGTACATATGCATTATATTATTGAAGTAAAACTTCTTTACGCACGCTCGACAGTTGGGGGTAAAATGATGAATGCGTTTCGAAAAAGAACCATATACCTATTTAATGTGAAACGCTATGAAACGCATGAAACGCTATGAAACTCATATATTTATGACAAAATATGAAGCGTTACGAACGCTAATGAAAGTGAAACGCTAATCGATGTGAAACGCTAATCGATGCGAACGCTAATTAAAGCGAAAGTTTAAAGTTGTTATGAGTTTTTATGAGTTGTTATGAGTTGTTATGAGTTTTTATGAGTTGTTATGAGTTGTTATGAGTTTTTGTGAGTTGTTATGAGTTGTTATGAGTTGTCGTGAGTTGTTATGAGTTGTTATGAGTTGTTATGAGTTGTCGTGAGTTGTTATGAGTCGCTATGAGTTGTTGTGAGTTGTTTTGAGTTGTTGTGATTTGTTGTGAGTTGTTATGAGTTGTTATGAGTTGTTGTAACTTTTTACGCGGAAGTCGGTCTTCTGGCATTCTGAGTAGGAATCTGTAATATGGAATGTGTATGTTTCCATAGTTTCCAAGCTATGTGCGACCATTCTATAAATAATAGCGGAGGTTCGATGCTGATTAGACAGTTGATTATTTTTTAAACACGTATTTCAAAAGGCGCAAAATTTCTATCAGATTCAGAAGCCACATGATTAAGGGTCATGGCTAGGGGAGGGACTGGCGAGATTTTACGTATATTTAGCATCATTAAGGTGAAGGACTGCTAAGTAATGAAAAAAGCATGTGATTTTGGTTTGAAAAATTCGATCGCTTAGAAACATGTAAGATGCTTTAATTAAATACTGCGAGTATAACACTTATTTGCCTTTGAAATCAAAAAAATAAAAATTATAGTTTATTTTATCGACAACTAGAACCTACTTACGAACCTCCTTTCGGTATTGTTTAATGGTATAACATGGAAAATTACATTCTTTAGAAATGATAAAATATTTAATTATTTGTGCCTGATATCTTTTTGGCGATGTTTTTTTTCCTGAATTAATCAAAACAGGTGGCAAGTGTTAAACGCAAATTTACATTATTGCCATATCATAAGGAGCGTTATTGTTAGCGGCCTAATCCAGAATTTTACTCGACGTGGGGTACCTAACATTGAACGTTTTGGTTAAGTCGGTCAAATGATGTAGGATTACATACATACAAAGGTGTATAAATAATTAAATATGACGGTTTGTTTTATTATTTAAGTTTCTCGATTTAAGCATTAAATTTCATTGGTGCCATATTTTAAGCTTTTATGTCCTGTTGTCTGTTTATGATCTGATTCAATATTCTCTTTCGTTTTATCAAGGTTACATTATTTTAAAGAACGTGTGGGCATACATGGAATCTTCGGATGTAAATGTTAATATAATCAACATTTTGATATTTTTATTGAGAATTTAAAAAAAATCCTTTTTTTATTTATTTTTTATTTTTTTATTTTTTTTATTATTTATTTAATACAAGAAAATACATTTTTAAAATACAAGTTTTATGCAGTCCCACAAAGCTGTCACACATGACGGCTTGTCTGTAGGTTCTACAAAATAATATATATATAATTGTTTTAATTTTTAATACATGCATAACACAATATTATACAATAAACAATATCACAAAATAATATATCTCAATGTACCTACCTATATACAAATTATTTAGGCAGGTACGTTGAGATGTTCAGGGATACATCAATAATTATAATGTTCAGAGATGCATTGATTCATCGCTTATTAGCCAACGCTTAGTGTTTTTGGGGCAGGGTCTCTCATTATTCTGATGTTTAAAAAAATTATTGAATTTATTGAAAATCTCTGGTATTAAGTATTTAAGCGTTCGGCTTCCATACTTATTTGTTACTCTTGGAGTAATGAGGCCCTTATTTTCAGTGAATCTTGTTGTATGATTATGCACCGGTTGCTTTTTGTATTTGCTATCTCCCTCATTATCCATTATAATAATGTACCAATAAGACCCTTTATTGGAAGTAGGCTCTCAGAACCATATAGTAGTTGTAAAACATAATATCTAAACGTTAGGTGGAATTGCGACCGGTCAGTGGTTGAGTGGGCATAGCGCTTGGGTCCCACCCGGGCGTCGCATGTTCGATTCCTCGGCTGGCTAAGTCCTCCATCACAACACAAGCAACATTTTCGGCTTTCTGTGGTGGTAGTAGGAGATTTTCAAACATTGTTGGGTTATTCGTAACCCGGGAATGTTTGTCTTTCTTTAAAAAAAAAAAAAAAATTCAAATATCTCAGAAAAATAATGATACGGTTCATTGTTTTTGTTGTTTAATATAATTTAATCATATTAAAAACAAAATTCGATTACTAAAATCACATTCTACTGCTATATTTAGTCAAATTTACTGTTTAATTCATTGGCGACTGTACCAACGGTATTAAATTATATTTGTTAGCAATAAAACAAAAGTTAGCGTTTTTAGTATCTACTAACTTTTGCGTACGGGCGAAATGAATAAAAATGTAGCCTCAGATGAAAAACTCAAATCAACAATAATAATAATAAAATCAATAATATAATTTCGACTATTAGTGACAATATGTGTAAGTTGATTAGTAACGTGTAATATTCCTGCGTAATACGTAACATTACTCAAGTTCAACGATCTGTTAATTCAAAATAGGAACTACATACTTATTGGAAACTTATTATTTCGGACGATAAAGTAATACCAAAATAATTTTGTTCATAAATACATCTTTATTCAAAATGTTTATTTCATTTGTTCAAATGCTTGACAGATGATTCGATGATTTAATAGAGTAAAGATACGTTTCTCTGAACTAGGTACAGAATATATACTTTAGCGGCCCGTTCGAATATACATATATTCCTAGAATGGTGTTACGATACGCCCCTGTAGCGAGTAGATTCAGATTCCAGAACGCGAGCAGACAAGCCACACAACAACTCCCCTCTTCCCCCCCTGTTTCCTGCTTCCCGCTTCCCTCCCCCGTGCCCGGCCACTGGCCCATTCCACCGCCACTCCACAGACGAGATTCGAGCGCCTTTGCGAACGGACCTACGCGGCCTGTGGCCGAGCGGACCAAATTCAATATAGCCGCGATGTATTATTGAGATACCTACGAGTTAGAGCCGGCCTTCGCCGCGCTGTATAGTTCGGTCTATTCAGACTAAGAAAGTGCCCTGATTGAACTTCCACATGAGAATCCTGCAAATCCACATGTAAGCTGTATCTTTGATTTCCTCTTTTGAATGTGTCCGTATTCAGTGAAATGTAGGGCCCCGCGAAAATCATCACTCGGAGAGTTTCGTTTGAGAGAGAGACAATGAGAGATTAAACACTTTAGCTAGGCTTGTGTAATTTGCATCTCTTGTATTGAATTGTACTGTAGAAACCTATGTACTGTGTTTGAGTTTACAATACATGTCCTAAAGATTTAACTTTGTTATTATTCTGCTGCGGCAGGAGGATTATTGACCAGAGTGTATCCCGTTGGACGCCGGAAGGTAGAGAGAAATTCCATAGCTTTGAGCGACTCACCCCTTGAATAGAGAGTACCATTGTTCCCGCTGAGAGCTAGCCATGGGACATGTTGGGGCCCCAGAGCTGGTGTTGGTTTGGTAGCCAACATCGGGGACTCTAACAACTGGCGCTAGAACGTGGGGCTGGAATTTTTTTTTCTATCCCGGTCGCTTTGCGGGACATTACTTGTCGAAACCCTCCCCGCATGGCAACTGTTTTGTATACATTAATTATGCCTTGATATTCTACACCCAGTGTACAGTGAATCCTGTGAATAAACCACAGAAACCAATATGTAAATTAGATCCATAACACAGATCTGATTGAAATTATGAATTGCATCGCAGTTGAAAACACGGCCATTTTGAAACAACGGGCGGGTAGCAACAGTTATTCGCGCCAATCTCAACGGCCCGATGTTTCACGCGATAAATAGCCACCTATTCTCTGGATTGCGCGCGCAAATGCTTTGCCCCGCGCCAAAATCCCAACGGAAAAAACCCGTCGGAACGAACAATTGACTGTTGCTAGGCAGCGTTTATATTCAAACCGCCCTTTTATGACCGAACCGGATAGCAACGGAAATTATTATAAATCTGATTCTGGAACCCCGGTTATTTTGCGAATTCCTTAATCAAAAATTTCGGACCTACGTATTTTTGTTGTTTCTGCACAATATACCAATTGGCCCACTTGTGTCTGTCAAATTAGTACAACTTAATATTTCTCCAAATGGACAAAATAATGACTTTCTTTCCCCATTCTACATTATAGGTACTGTTTTTTTTCAGCATAAGTGAAAGTGAATTGTGTTTTTTTCCCTTACATAAGTGAAAAGTGGAATAATAATAAAGCCAATGATTGGTTCCATGAATAAATAAAATAATTTTAATGTGGTTGACGTAATGAATCCCATATTCAGTTATTTTCATCCGGAAGTTTGTCCTTTATTTGCCAGAAAAGTGCCTGTTGTGAACTTTAGTGCCTTTCTCAGTGCAAAAGTGATTTGTGAAAAATAAAAAACCCTTTTTTCTAAAAGTCAGTCCTGGCAAAAATTTTTCAAAAATAAATAAATACTTGTGAATTTCACAGTTTTCTCAAAAGTGGTCAGTGAAACACAAAAACCTTTACCACTAAGGTCTTTCCACGCAAAATTTTTTCTCGCCTTCCTTCCTTTGACAAAATCCTGGTGTCATGTATACCAAATTGTAATATGGAATCTCTGTAACCATATTTTGGAAGTGCTAACAAGTGATTACCAAGTGAAAAGTGCCTCACAAAAATTAATTTTGCGCTCACTAAAGGAAACCCCTGGCCAATTTTTTTTTTTCACCACCCAGGAAACTCACAATGGAGGACAATCAAGCTATTACACCATCCAACTTGGGTACCATTCCCAATGTGCATAGTTTATCCAAAGCCCACTTACAAGCTGCTTTAAGGGATAGAGGACTCTCGCCATCAAGCAAATCTAAATCTACATTGAAGGCATATGCACTTTTATTCAACAAAAAGTACATTAGGAGAATAAACCTCGCTCCCTCCAACGAAAATAATTCACGTTCGGCTACGCAAGTTTTGGATAATCTTGACGAAGGACCTATGCCGCATGTAATGATAAAACAGGACGTCGCACCCATCTCGACACAAGATAAAACTTACGATTTATCCTCTTGGAAAGTCAAATATAATGGCGTCTCCGATGTGCTGGATTTCATTGACCGTATTGAAGAAACGGCTACAATCAAAAATATCCCATTCGAGATTCTACGGAAAAACTTTATAGAACTCATCTCCCCAGAATTAATTCCGTGGCACCGCATCCAAAAGACTAAATGCAAAGATTGGAATAAACTCAGATCTGCCCTAATCTCTAGCTTTGGAAAAAAGGAGGCCCAGCACCGGATCAAACTATCTTTACTATCTATTAAACAACTTGTAGATGAACCTGTGGCAACATTCATAGAAAGGGCTGAGTCCATCAACATCAAGCTTTCACATCCTGTTCCGGAAGCTGAACTATTACCAGTCATAACTGATGGCCTTTTAAGCAAATACGAGAACATCATCACCTCACAGAAAATTGCATCCCTGGCCCAGCTAAACGAAGTCTGTCTCCTCCTGGAATCGTACCAGGATAGGAAGAACATAAAGAATGTGTCAAATAATGTGGTTGTGCCAAGCCGTTCGTCTGGTTTAAAACCAGAATTCGACAACAAAAAAGTGTGCTCCTTTTGCAAAAAAGTAGGCCACCTGGCCGCTACTTGTTTCAAGCAAGCAAGACTTCTGGAATCCAAGGAACCCCGAACCTCCAAGAGACACCACTCTAGGGACCGCTCTCCTCCACGCGACGAACTGCGCAACATTTTCAAGAAATCAAGGCACAATGCAGAAAGGTTACAAAACCCAAGCGATGTCAGACCTCAGGTGGATTTCTCCAAGCCCCCACCAAATTTCTACATGAAGAGGCCAAAAAACTAAATAATAACCTCTCAGGCACCCATTCTGAACCAAGGTCTAAAGAATGGACTGATTGGTTATCACACATTAAGTATTTTAACCAGGCCTTAAATGTTTCGTCGGTTTGTTGCAAACAAGCTAAAGATGGGAGACCCTATGCCCTTTTCTCTGTTAACAATGTGCCCTTTTCCGGATTACTTGATAGCGGTGCATCTGTCAGCTGTCTTGGCAACAATGCTCACCTGCCTTTTGTTAACAGTGATTTTAGAATTTCGCCACAAACAACACACCTGACGACTGCGGATAATGTTTCCCAGCCGGTCATCGGTACCCTTGCCCTGCCAATTAATTGTAACAATAAAAAAGTTACAATCAATTTTCTAATAGTGCCCTCTATATCCCAGAATTTCATCCTCGGCGTTGACTTCTGGAAGGCATTCAATGTTGCTCCCCAAGTATTTAATACTCTTGGCGAAACCTCCACTGCTGCTCAAATTAGTGAGATCCGCACAATAATACCTCACGAAAATTTAAGCACGGACCAAGCTATCCAACTAAAGGAAATGGTCAATAAATTCGAATCAATATCTTTCGAAAAATGTGGATTGGGTTTGACAAATTTGGTAGAACACCACATTAAAACCAATGGCCCACCCATAAAGCAACGTTATTACAATTTAGCCCCCCAAAAGCTTAAACTTTTAGAAAAAGAACTTGATGAAATGTTAAAAATGGGTGTGGTGGTTCCCAGCAGAAGTGCATGGACCAACCCAACTCTTTTGGTTTCAAAAAAAGACGGCTCTGCACGTTTCTGTCTTGACAGTAGACGTTTAAATTCTTGTACGGAAGCTGACGCGTACCCCTTACCTTACGTCCACGCGATCTTAGACAAACTGCGCAACGCCAAGTTCATCTCCTCTGTTGACCTAAGCAAAGCTTTTTGGCAAATACCTTTGGACGCAGAATCGTGTGAAAAAACTGCTTTCGTTGTACCTGGTAGGGGAATGTTCCATTTTAAAAGATTACCCTTTGGTCTAAAGAACAGCCCCGCCGAATTACAAAGACTGATGGACAAACTCTTCGGTCCTGAAGTCGATAAGAGCCTGTTTTGTTACCTTGACGACCTCATCATCGTCAGCGACACCTTTGAAAAACACCTATTAATGCTGGAAAAGGTTTTCCAACAACTCAAGTTCGCTGGTTTAACCATCAACTTGAAGAAGTCTGAATTCTGTAAGTCCCGTCTACGTTATTTGGGATTCATTGTCGACGAAAAAGGTCTAAGAACAGACCCCGCTAAGGTGGAAGCCATGGCAAATTTTCCCCGACCCAAAAACGCGAAGGAAGTCAAAGGTTTCCTTGGACTTGCAGGTTACTACAGGAGATTCATCAAAGACTTTTCCACAATTTCAGCCCCCTTAAATAAAATTACCGGCACCCGTAAAGGTGTCAGCAATTTCCGATGGTCTGCTGAAACTGAAGAAGCGTTTACAACTTTAAAAAATGCCCTTCAAAAAGCCCCCGTTCTGAATTGCCCGGATTTTGCACTCTCTTTTACCCTCCACACGGATGCCTCCAACGTAGGAATCGGTGGAGTCCTAACTCAAGAGTTCCCAGATGGCGAACACCCTGTAGCGTATTTTTCCCGTACATTAAATAAACACGAGAAAAACTACGGAATTACCGAAAAGGAGTTATTGGCTGTATTGGATTCTGTTCACCATTTCCGCGGTTACATAGACGGTAGCAAATTTACTGTAGTCACAGACCATAGTAGTTTGAAATGGTTGATCTCCTTAAGTAATCCCTCCGGTAGACTCGCTCGTTAGGCCTCCCGTTTGTCTCAATTCAATTTTGATGTTGTTCACCGTAAAAGCGCGGACAATATTGTTCCCGACGCTCTTTCAAGAATTGAACTGGCTTCATTAAATGTTGACACAATTGCCCCCCCTCCATCTACAAAAGATGAATGGTACTTGAAAATCTTCGAAGGTTGTAAAAATAATCAACAGAAGTTTCCTAATTTTATCATAAAAGAAGGACAACTATACCGTAATTGCAAGGTACCACTTTCCATCCTCGAAGATTACTCTTGGAAACTTGTCGTTCCCCTCGAAGGAAGAAAACAAATAATAATTGACAATCATAGTGCTCCCGACTCTATACACCCAGGAACTTTCAAGACGTATAAAAAGATTTCCTTGAAGTATTACTGGCCTGGTCTCTTCAAACAAATTCGCAATTACATCTCTAAATGTGAAACTTGCAAAGCTTATAAACATAGCACGGCAGCACCTGCCGGCCTAATGGGTAACCCCAAACGTGCCGACAGACCCCTACAGTCATTGTCAATGGACCTCGTCGGACCTTTTCCTCGAAGTTATGCCGGACACATGCACATACTTAGTGTAGTGGATGTTTTCACCAAATTCTGTTGGATCTTCCCTTTAAAAAGAGCCAACGCGTCCGCCATCATCAAACTTCTGGAAAAACACATTTTTATACCTTACGGAACACCCAGAACCGTAATTGTTGATAACGGAAAACAGTTTATTGCCCAGGAATTCAAAGAATTTCTTGCCAAATACGGAATCAAGGACATTTATTATAACACCTTGTACACTCCCCAAAATAACACTGTCGAACGTTACAACCAAACAATCAATACAGCTCTAGCTATTCTAGTTGATAAAGATCAACGCACTTGGTGTAAAAACCTGGATAAAATTCAGGCCGCTATGAACAACACTGTTAATCTGGCCACTGGCTACACACCTTTCTTCTTAAAACACGGTATGGAACAAGTCGTCCATGGTTCTCTACATAGGGACACAAACTTTCCTACGTCATTTGCCACCACAAGCAACCCTACCGCAGACTATGCCCATCGCCTGGAAGAACTGTCGGCCATTTACAGTGAAGTCACTGATGCTTTGCTCCTGGCTCACCAAAAGAGTGCGGACAGATATAACTTACGTAGGAAACATGTCACCTTCAATACAGGAGACATAGTTTGGAGAAAGAACAACACACTTTCCCAAGGAGCCATGTATTTCTCTGCCAAGCTGGCACCACGTTTCGTGAAGGCCAAAGTCCTAAGGAAAATATCAGACCTAGTGTACTCCTTGTCTGACTCATCTGGAAAGCACATTGGTAATTACCACATTAAGGACATTGTAAAGTCTGGAAGTGAGGAGTCAAGTAAAACTGCCCCCACTATCTCAGCAAACTTAAAATGATCCAGTATGTATCACATTTTTTTGTAAGCTTACAAAGGCTTACTACGTCAGGCGTGTATTGTGTCAATCACATGCCCATCGTTTCGTAAATGAAACAAGTTGTAAATTATTTTGTAAATTAATGCGTACTCTCATTGAAGGTACTTTCAAATGTTGTTTTTGCACTGTTTTTTCTTTCCTTCACGGCAATTTTTTCTTTATTTTTTTTTTCACCTGTTCTAAAACTGATCACTTTGGAACGGAGACACTTTTCGAGTTTCAATGTTTGGGAAGTCGCGAGCCCATTTATTGTCTCAACACGTACACTATGCAATGTTCATGCCATGTCATATCCTGCCTTGTCATGTAATCTTGTAATTTTTCTCCTATTTTTTTGTTGCATTTTTGTCATGTGGAAAGGAACTTTCTCACCTGTTTATTTTGTTCATGTAAAGTAGTTGACAATTGCCCATCGGCGTGTCGTTCTAGAAGTCGGGTTTTGTAAATTCCAAAGTGTTAAATTCCGACTCAGAACCAGTTAACTATTTCTACAATTTTCTCCCTTTTATTTTGTTCATCATGAGTTGTAAAACCTTCCGAGGTATCTCTAGCATGAAAATCAAACAGTGGTTACTTACATAGTCGCCTCTCGTGTATATAAGTTTTTTCAATTTTTCTTCTTAAATTAAAAAATTGATGGCGTCCTACTCAAATTCATGCTCTTGTACCCAAATTGGATATCGACACGTCCATTTTGGAACTCGTATTTATAAAACCAATGATTGGTCTTTATAACCCTGTATATAAATCAATTTGGCTCGTTTCAACTAAAGTACGTAAAACCGAATCATCCGGTCTTTGGTTGTTATAACAAAGTCACCTTTTTGTTATTTTGTTTTTTTTGCTTGTACGTTACGTATGTCTTGCATGGCACGTTTCAACCCTACGAGACAGGTTAATAAAACCTTATGGTTATCCTGATTTTGGAATTCACAACTTTTAGGTGTTCATTTAACCAAGTATTTGCAACCCAAATTGCACATAACCTGGTATGTTTGTAACTGCACAAAGGGTATGTAAAACCGTAATTGGTCCCTTTTCTTTGGTCTTCCTCACTGTAGGCTGCCACAACAGACAGTATGTAAAACCATTATAGGTCTGTCTTTGTTTTAAATACTTGGTGTAAGTAGAATTATACTCTGCCATCACCCTTGTACTTTGTAACACATGAAGTAACATCAAATTGTCTATCTTCTCTGTCGTACGCTCTTGGGCTACGGAGTTAGTTAATCTAACAAATCTTCATATTATGTGTTAAAACAAGCATCGTTAACGTTTATTGTGTTGTATTTAAACGTAACCCACCATTATAGGAGAGATCCTTAGAACATCCACCATTATAGGAGAGATCCTTAGAACATCCACCGTCATAGGAGGGATCCTTAAAATACCTGCCACGATACGAGAAGTTCGTCATAATCACTTTTGCTCATAGCTAAATGTTATTGAGTTGGTCGTGTGACATATTTGTCATGAGCACCGTTTTGTACAATCTGTTTTGGTCGTGTGTCATTCATTTGTCATGAGTACCACCCTTTCTGTACAATGTATTTTGGTCGTGTGTCATTAATTTGTCATGAGTACCGCTTTTGTATTTTGGTCGTGTGTCATTCATTTGTCATGAGTACCGCTTTTGTATTTTGGTCGTGTGTCATTAATTTGTCATGAGTACCGCCTGTATGTATAATTGTGTACAACCCTTGTACACGAGACGTGGAGACGTAATAACAATAATTACCGTGATTCGTGCGAACGACATAATATCGGCCTTGCCATCTTCTTTAAGAGGCATTGTATAAACTCTTGACTTCTGTCTATAATTGAGTTTTATCTTGTATGTACTTACATGTTTTGTACACTATACGTGGAGACGTTAAAACACTTACCATGAGTCGTGCGAACGAAATAATATCAAACCTTTTGTATGCGATCTACAAAATGTAGTCCACAACCCTTTGTTGTCATTCAACGCCAATGCCCGTGGACCTCCTGTTTTTTTTACTTCTTTGCAAAAAGGAAAGAAGCCCAGGAATATCTACTATCCCAAAAGGACTAGTTTGTAGCTTCACTGCTAACTATGGGGCATAGTGCTGTGGGAGTTAATCGATTGAGCACAAAACCACCCAACTCGTTGTCTGGGGAACGGATAAGAAAACCCCCAGGTTTGTGAAATTGGAGCAAGGGTCTGTCTTTTCTCACAATCATGCAGAAGTTTTTAAAATGACCCCTAATCTTTTGCCCAATACATGCAAAAGATTAGTCTCTTTGATAATGTGTATTCAAATTTCTCCTCATCCCTTTTGACAAATGTAAAGAGTCAGGAAATCTGCTGGTTGATCATGTTTCATTCTCACATGGAGTTTGAAGTGGAAATTAGTCCAGTCTCTAGCAAGTTTCGTCACTCAACTCCTTTCCTTTTCCTTTCCTTTCTCCTCACCATCATGTTCTCAGGTATATGTTATGAAGAGGAAAATCTGTTGTTGACCATAATTCGCCCTCACTGGGAGTGCGAATCGGTAAATTGACCAATTATCAGCAGGCTTTCTCCCTCACTCTCTGCATATGTCTCACCTTTTGTTCTCTTGTCTCAATTTTACGAAACACATTCATGAATGTTGGATATGTACGATATGCACTTGGCGTACCGTCTGTCTCCTTTTGACAACCTTTATTCATGAATTGGTTTCCCTGCTTTTACCGTGACTCATTCACGACTTCTTTGTCTTGTTTTTTGAAATTCTACAAAAAATGTTACCACCTTTATGTTAACATAGGCCATAGAGGGCCGGTTGTTTTTTAACCAAGACATATTGTCACTCGGCAAACGCCAAGTCATCCTGGTAAAGGAAAATGTTCATGTAATCAATTTAGTTAGAAAACTCTCTCTTCGTCACTCTCTGGGTCAGTGGTTAAAATTTCGTTTATTTCATTATCTGGACACATTTTGTTTCTCTCCAAACCTTTTCTTCATTGGTCCCTAGGCAGGTAAACTTCAAGAATTTTGCTCTAATAATAATTTCTCCCGGATTAAAAAGAAGCCCAGGCGGATGTCATCACCAACAGCCAAGCTGAGCTTCACTTCCAGACAGCACGCGCTGTGGTTACTAGGTCCCTCCTGCTGCCATTTTTCTACGCATTTGTTCCTGAAAGCACAGACCATACCGCTCATATGTATGTTGTTTTGTCATGCCACAGCAAGCTGAGTTGTCCCACTATACATTATGACACTCTGAACCACCTTTTGGGCACGCTAGCTCCTAGGTTTGTTCTTACCCTTGCTATCAATGCCAACCATGCCGTCTCTTGCGCTGTCATGCAGTGACGCATATATCGTCATGTGTAAACCATCATTACCTTGACCTCCAGTATTCGCTGAATGCGTACCAATACAAGTTATGTTGAGCTACATTATGCTTCAATAACCATTATATACGATCCGTGTTTACATTAATAACACTTAGGATTCGTACTGGCATGTCTGCAGACACTGGATTCTCTTCTTCAATGACCTCTGTAACCATTGTCGCGGCACAGCAACCACAGTCTCCACTTCGTGAACTTCGACGTCTTCGACGAAACCAAGTGTTTTCTAAGGCCCAAGTGTACTTCTGAGTGTTATCTCAAAGGGGTCTGATTACAGTGATAATGTAATCCTTAGAATCTGTGAAACCACGTCCTCCTCTTCGAAATTCTCCGAAACCAAACAAATCCACGCTTCGCAAACTTAGCTCCCAGACCAATGAAACCTTAGAATCACACAGGCATTTTTGTTTTTGCTTTTTGTTCTTCTATTGTACAAATATGAATTGTTATTTTTCAATTGCATAACCATGTATTGTTATTTTGTTCAATTGTATAACCATGTATTGTCATCTTTCAATTGCATAACCGTGTATGTTGTTTCACACCGTGTACTTTTACCAAAACTGTTCTTTTCCAAACATTGTATGTACCCCTCACCCATTCCCTACAAACATTGTGACCTAAACTATAACATAAATTGCATGTTCTAGCTAGGCATCTCTCAAGCAACGAATCTCTCAAAAACCCCGATGGAAGCTTAAGAGGATTTTTTTTCCTACAGCTCCATTGCCACGTCGCTTTTTTTCCAAGCGCGGGGGGAAGTGTTACGATACGCCCCTGTAGCGAGTAGATTCAGATTCCAGAACGCGAGCAGACAAGCCACACAACAACTCCCCTCTTCCCCCCTTGTTTCCTGCTTCCCGCTTCCCTCCCCCGTGCCCGGCCACTGGCCCATTCCACCGCCACTCCACAGACGAGATTCGAGCGCCTTTGCGAACGGACCTACGCGGCCTGTGGCCGAGCGGACCAAATTCAATGTAGCTGCGATGTATTATTGAGATACCTACGAGTTAGAGCCGGCCTTCGCCGCGCTGTATAGTTCGGTCTATTCAGACTAAGAAAGTGCCCTGATTGAACTTCCACATGAGGCGAGAATCCTGCAAATCCACATGTAAGTTGTATCTTTGATTTCCTCTTTTGAATGTGTCCGTATTCAGTGAAATGTAGGGCCCCGCGAAAATCATCACTCGGAGAGTTTCGTTTGAGAGAGAGACAATGAGAGATTAAACACTTTAGCTAGGCTTGTGTAATTTGCATCTCTTGTATTGAATTGTACTGTAGAAACCTATGTACTGTGTTTGAGTTTACAATACATGTCCTAAAGATTTAACTTTGTTATTATTCTGCTGCGGCAGGAGGATTATTGACCAGAGTGTATCCCGTTGGACGCCGGAAGGTAGAGAGAAATTCCATAGCTTTGAGCGACTCACCCCTTGAATAGAGAGTACCATTGTTCCCGCTGAGAGCTAGCCATGGGACATGTTGGGGCCCCAGAGCTGGTGTTGGTTTGGTAGCCAACATCGGGGACTCTAACAATGGATATTCTTTTCATAAGCTACAATTTTGGTTCGATTATTACCTATGAACATAAGTGTCTCGTATTTTTATAATTTCATTCGATAGATGTTGTAATTTTTTAGGTTTACTAACATTTGCGACACAATTAGAATATTGCGTGATTTTTCACTAGTTTAGTTTTCGCTGGTTTATTATAAACACGTGCAGTGAAAAAATACGTACGTAAATCAATTAAGAATATTTAGAATAACATTTTCTTTATTCGTTGCTTTGATGGTAACATAATTTGTGGATTTTTCGACCATCATGCTAGGCACATGCCCGTGTTATGGTGGTCGATTTAACACTAACATTTGAAATAAGATAAAATAATATAAGAGATTATCAAAGAATTTTAATAATCACGTTTGTTGCTGATTTTAACACACATATTATGCTTATTTATAATAAACGCACGTAATAGTAATAATAATTGGATAATTTGTAGAGAGCCGTGTAAAATTACCTCAAGGGCTCTGACCTTATTTGTTTTATTATAATACACGCCTGTATGCTTATTTCTTACTATAATACACGCCGGTACACTTATTTCTTATTTAAAGTACACGCCTGTATTTAAGAAGAAAAAAAAAAGTGAATATCGCACCTGCTACCGTCTGGAGCCAGTGATATTTTGGCATCCCCAATTGGGTATCTTGAGAGGCTGACGGTAGTGGGGAGGGGATGAAGAAGGAAGAGGGAAAGAGGAAGGTGGGGAAGTACCTTGAAGATATGGTCATCAAACACGGTTAAAGACTTTTGAAGCAACGTTTAAATTCTGAATGGTGGTCTAACACCAGAGTGATATTGAGAGTATCTTCCACTCTGTGCAACGTGCCACAAATATGCTGTATATTACTTTTAAATAATAACATTGTGAAATAACACAAATTAATCAAATAAAATTTATTTGCGCAAGTCGGTGTTTAATTCCGCGTCTTCTGGATTGTTAGTCTAGAGGTCTGAGCCTACTTTTCTTTCGATTTTTTCTTTAGGAATAGCAGGCTATCCAACAAATTTTAACTCTTTCACGGTCCACGACATTTGTAAATGTGAAAAGGTGTACCCAGCGGTGTCATCCAATTTCAACAACGAGTTTCCAATAAAAAAATCCAATACCTATTTACAGTAATAACATAGACATAGACCAATTTTATCATATTGATCCTTAAATTTAAAATAAATTATCATCGTAAATATTCAAATTTCAGAATAAAATGATCATTTAAATATTTACCAAATAAACAAATGCTATATTTTAATAAAACAACTTTTACAAAAAAACACACTTAGCACAAATTTTTTTTAATATAAGGTTTTATCAATTAATTACATTAAAAAATCACATTGCTGACCAAACGCTTGGATTACAGAAATATCAAGTTTGGCATGGGGATCCGGAAAACCTTAAAAACCTACTGGAATAAAAAAAGGGTTGTGTCAGGGATAATAACTAGAGTTAATAATAGAAAGACCCAGAAAATCAAAAGATTAAACGGTGGAAACTGGAAGTCGAATCCAGAACCTTTGATTGGCAGGAGACGCCATTCCGAGTACCTAAGCCTTTTACCTTTTTTTATTTTTGTGTGTTTTTGTTTGTTTCATATTTTCATTGAGAATTTTCGATATTATCTTCTTCAACGATTATATTTAAAATATTTTTTTACAACACCTTAAACGAGGTCTATCAATGCGAATAACTAAGTATTTTTATGGTAATTTTATTATAGTTTACGTTATTTCTCAAATTTGTCAAGTACCCTTGAGGTGAGAAGTTGTGTAAAGAAATAGTTTAAAAAACCAAATATCGGAAGATTCTCGGCAAAAACCTGTCATCATGGAATCTTAAACCTTGCTAGGCTCAATCTTCAGCTTCTCTTGTACATTGAAATGTTTTATTTACGCTACGCACCACGCTAAAACCACTACTAATACCCAACTGCTTTATTTGATCATGAATATTTATTAATTGCTACTGTCGTGTGGCTTGGGAAATAATATAGTCATATAAATTTTTCATTCATTTCAATAGCATAAGATTCAATGAAGAAATCTGTTCTTTACGCATATCAACTGATTAACTGGCATACCTACCTGATACCTGTGGCTACCTTTTGATAGGTACCTACTAGTTACCTGCAGTTGGCAGCTGTTCGCACGAATTCCTTCTAGAAAGATTTTCCTGATTAGGAAATGCTTTCCGGACGGATATTAGTCACGAATAATGGAAATAGATGCAAAGTGGAAAATGTAAATATTCTCATTTGTATATAAAAACATAAAATGTGTAATATTAATTATGAAGACAAATACTACATATGGACAAAGACATTATCATAATCTGGCTCCAAAATTTTTTAATTTAATTACAAAAGATGTTAAAGATATCCACATGATAAAAAATGCAAAACACAAAATCCATATGTGGATAATCGACAAAGGCATTATATACTGCGGTCAGATAACCTGAACAATACAAGAACACACTCAACGCCTGTATTTTCCTCTTTTCCTCTCAATTATTATTATGACTCTAATTTGTTTCTATCATATTTTTTTCTATTTTACTCTTTTATTTTTCTTTTATTGTATTTATCTTTCTAAACTTAAATATTTATTTTTTTAATCTTATTTTTCTTCCAAGATTAAGATATCAGAATTAGTTTAAATTCCTGCCACCTCGGAACAGGCTCAGCCTAGTGAGGTGGTTTATACCAAAAAAAAAAAAAAATGTACATTGTATTTTGTATATATGTATTGCAATATCTTGGTCAATAAATAATTAAAAAAAAAAAAAAAAATTATTGACCTAGATTTATTGATGACCTCCGTGGCAGAGTGGTCCTTGGTTCCGATCTGAGAGGTCAAGGGTTCAAATCCCTAAGGGGCAATTCAAAAAATATTAATAAATATGGGGGTTTCATACAAAAAATTTAAATAAATCTAAATATTGTATATACACACACGTATCATTACAAACATCTGAGTTTTACATAATTATATCCAAACGTATTAAAGTATGGTGCAAGTGACAACAACACCTTCCGGCAAATGTTTGGCCTGTCTAGGAAGGTAATTTTCTCCATTTCATTGTTCTAAGAAATGTGTAATAAATAGTTTGCATATACATTTCTTTTAATAGTTACCCTCTGTGCAACACTATGTAAATTATAGGTCTTAAAAATACAACTCAGACCAATAAAAGTAAGGTAATCCGTATGTAACCGAAAAAAAGTTTTATTAAGGTTTATTGCCAGGAAATATGTATAAAATATATGGAAATTTTGTCCAACCAAACGAAAATTTAAGTTAGTATAAAATGTATGTATTGTAGCGTTTACCGCTTGGCATAAATTATAAATGGTAAAGAAATATGCGTGTATAGAATATAATGGTAAATAGAAAATAAAACAGCTAAATAATTTATTTTATATTTACATAAAGTATTTTTTTAATATTTTTTTTTAATTTCCCTCAAGGCCTTTGTCGTATTTGGGGATGCTGTGAGGACGATCATTTTAAGAAAAGGAAGGAGAAGAAGTTCTGAGAAGAAAAAAGAAAGTGGGGTGGATCCAGGTGTGACGGACGTATAAATCCATCCCTCTCGCTGCGGTGTTAGACTATAGGTCAGGAGAGACCAGCTGGTGATGTCAGAAGGTCTTCACAAACCGGTCTCTACCGGTCTGGCCCTCCAACCTGGGCACCCCTGCCAAGTCATCAAATGTGGCGAACCTTTTGGGTGACCTACGCCAAAGATGTGCTGAGAGGCGGCGGTACCCATACCCGCCTCCCAAATTGATAGAATTCCGTAAAGGTAAGATATTGGGTACAAGTATCGATTGTCATTATATGTACAGCAGGGGAGACCTAGGAGAGTTATGACAGAGGAGAGTTGTGACAGAGGAGAGTTGTGACAGAGATGATTTCTCCCGACCTATATCCGAAATAATCTTAATATATAAAATAAAGTCGGGTTAGTTACACTATTTATAACTCGAGAACGGCTGGACCGATTTTGATGATGTTTGATTTGTTGGATTTGTCTCCGCCCCGGATAACATAATAACTATTAAAACATCGCAAAAATTAAGGAAAAAAACAGTTATTTTGTAAGTAACGATTTCTCATATTTTGAAAGAACTGCGGGAATTTTGTGATAAGTACTAATAATATTGAGTAGTAAGTGAATTCCAAAAATTCAAAAACGTCAAATGTCAATGCGCTGATTGTTTTGTTTTTATTCTTAAACATATAATGCTGCCTCTCTTTCTTACAAACTAAATGTCAATAGTAGAAAATGAGACAAACAGTTTTTTTTTTTTTACATTAACTCCACACAGGAGGCCATGAGGAAAATAATTTCCCTCAGGGCCTATGTCATCTTTGTGGATGCTGTGTGGAGGGTATTTTTGAGGAAAGGAAGGAGTGAAGAAGTCGGTCTTGAAGAGACCCATGTTGTAGGAGAGGGGAAACACAGAGGCCGGTAAATCGTTCCACAGCCGAGCTGTTGAACTCAAGAACGAGTCGTAAAAACGACCCGTTCTCATGTGACTAATGTCAACAGTGTACAAATGATACACATGTGGACGATGTCTCCACCCATCCAAAGGAATGATACAATAATTATAATAAAAATCCCTCAGACGTATAAAGAAAATGAAAAGCAATTTTTCATTTTCATCAGCTCCTCAACTAGAAGAAGAAAATTATTTTCCTCAGGACCTATATCATCTTAGGGGATGCTGTGTGAAGGGAATTTTTAAGGAAGGGAAGGATAAGAAGTTTTTGGAAAGAAAAAGGTATGAGGGGTGGTTAGAAATCTGGGGTCAGTATGTCCGGGAGTGACGGACGTATGAATCCATCCCTCCAACTGCGGTTCAAGGCGATGGGTCGATAGAGTCCAGCTGGAAAGATCAAAAGACCTCCCTTAACTAGTCTCTCTCGATCCGGTCCGCCACGCAGCAGGTGGGCAGACGCATCCGCCGTCAAGACCCGGACAAATGTCACCCCATGAACCCGGGCACCTGGTGACCTATGGGTGGCGTATGACAGAGGTGTTGGTTATTCTATAAATGGTTCCCGGGGCTGCGGCACCGATACCCGCTTCCCAAATTCCCATAAGTATGTGGAAAAATAATAAAAATTCCAAAATATATAAATCCGTACACAATGCCATCTCTGATACTGACAAAAACAAAACACGGACAGTTGCGCATTGATTATTTATTTTTGCTTGATTGTGTAATTTTTAACTTAATAAAAAAATTGAATTTAATTCAACAGTAATTGATTATGACGCGGTACGAAGTTCGTCGGGTCAGCTAGTATATTATAGTAAAACAAATATGAAACTTATTTCCACTTTAATTTGTTTGACTGTTACCGGTTTCAGCTTGTTAAAGCCATCTTCAGATTGGTCTAAGATAAAATGGAACCTGTTAAATGGATATTAAGAGCGCACAAAGAAAAAGCCACAGGCATTTTTTTTTGCTAGTAAAGGTCAAATTAACATAATATGCTGTTGATTGTTATCGCGCGGAAAATTTTATTCAAGAAAAGTATTTCATAAATCGGAAACGTATAAAATGCATAAAATGGGCTGCGCCGCGAAAGCGAAAATTTTTTAACATTTAAAGTCGAACCATGAAATTCTGTCTTTTAAGAATATTTAAAAGACATTTAAATCTTATGTTGGGATATTAATTCACGTACATTATGTTTGTGTGAGTTGAGGTCGATATAACTGGGAACAAATAAATCTCGGGCGAAGCCGGATACGAAGGTAGTTTTTAATATAACGGCTTTTTATTATAAAAAATATAATATGCTTAGTCAGCAGATTCTTTATTTGTATCATTACTAATTTGCTAACAGTCATTAACTTAGAACAGGATCTGTATGAATACTGCTTTTGGTGTGCTATACGTGAGAGGCGGTATGCTAAAATAAGAACATGGTTTCACAAAACCGAATAATCGAGTCATTTTGCTGGTTTTTTATTAGTTCTCCTTCGCAAATATAATTTTTGACGGCCTCCGTGGTCTAGAGGTAAGGCTCTCAACTAGCAATGTAGCAATACGGAGATCGCGGGTTGAAATACCGGTGTGCGCACGTAAATTTAATTAGATTAATTTGAGCTATTTCACAATTCATTCAATTAAAACAATGTACAGTATATTTGCTGAACGTTCCGGAATGGAAGATTCTCTCAGAATCGCCCTGGTGTAAGACCACCATTCAGAATTGAAACGTTGCTTGAAATTGATTAACCGTGATACGTAACCGTATCTGAATAGCTAGGTTCTTTCTCATCTTTCTCTTCCCCGTCTCCTTCCTCTCCACTACTATCAGCTTTACATACTCTTCCGATAGACTTAACACATTGACATCAAGAGAGAATGTCGATATTTTAAATAATTTGATCCAGCTCAACCGACGTAAGATAATTTTTTTCTTACTACGGTCACTATTTCCTGTTATGTGTTTGATATTATATTGTAACATATTTAACTAACGCAAACTCATCATTCAATTGTCAATTTTTGGCACAACAGTTTCAGTATTGAAAATGATACGTAAAATAATTTAGTGTTAAAATATTACATTACAGATAGGTACTTTCACGATTTTTGGAATTCTTAATACAAAAAGTTTCAATTTTGAAAATGATGCTTAAATTCCAATTAAATCCGAGTTCATTGAACCAGAGTTCCAATCACTCACATAGTAACAGACCCACAACCGAAGTTAGTATGTTTCGTGTTAAATATGTTTATAGGTATTACAAAAAATATGTATTAGGTGGTTCACGTTAGTTTTAGAAGAAATTCGATTCAAATGAGGAAAATACTGCGTATGACTCACGGGCTACCTAAGTAGATGTTATTTACGAGTACCTGCGCCTATTGTATGCAATTTTCTTAACACGGGCTCTGAATGTCTTCTATGTTTTTTTTTTTACTGTTGAAATCAAATTAAATTCAAGTTATTCATGCGATAGATTTTTATTTTCTAGCAAAATGTTCACGTAACACAAACATTTTGTTTTTAACATTAAATAGAATGTAATAATTGGAATAAACACAATAAAATACGCAATCTTGTATGATTATAACACGGTGCGGTAGGTACCCGAATAATCAAAGAGAGGAAATAAAGTATTTGTATCTTCGGGAGTGGTTATTCAACGGCCGAGAAATCGGTGAAATGTGTTCCTATTATTTGGTAACTTCCAATTATATTTCTTTGACTGATTTCTAGATCAATATAAACCATTACTGCAGTTCTGTTTCGGTTCAGTCGCGAATGGTCAGTCTCTGATCCAAGCTTTACTAGAGCGTTGTGAAAGTGGCGCTTGGTATCTCCAATTACTTCTTACCTAAATGTCCGCGTAACATTGTGCAGTGGCAAACCTTAATGAAAGTGAAACGAAGTTAAATTTCATTGTGTTTCAAGTGTTTGAATGGCTTGAAGATGAAACCGCTGCATTGTTTCAAGGTGCTCATTATACTCCTGCAGGTGTATCAAAGTTCAACAAATGACATCAGCGATTGGCTCATTAGGCTGGGTAGTGCGTTTGACAATTCAGTGACCCCTCGAATTTACGATAGGTATTACACAGGACCCGATTCTAGACAGAAGACTATTAGGTTTCAGACCAAAACTCAAACAAAACCTCAATTCTTCTTCCCAAACTATATTGTGAAGGATGCGATTCCAAGCAGACGACAAACTGGTGACTTTAGAGTAAATAACTTCATACAAGCATTTTCTGTGCCTGAATATTCTGGCTCTTATCAGCTCCAATCACATAAAAGGCAGAAAATAAGAAATCAATCAAAGAACAAAATTTATAATTATTTCAATCAATCTCCCATTTCTTGGGGGTTGTTCTATATAACGAAAAATCCCGTTCTTCAAAAAAATAGGCATGATGGTGAACAATTAAAAACATATGATTGGAGACCTAAAACTAGCCCATCGTATGGTGACGGTATAGCTGAAGTAAATGCAGGAAGACATGATGGAAGCATAATAGTTCACTCAAAGCCCGTACTGTCTCAAACAACCTATATCCTGCCTGCCAGGAGGCATAAAACTAACCGAGATGAATATAAGCCTAGCAAAGCCTTTACTAGAAAAAGTTATGGCAATGAAAAAACTTCAGATTTTCCAAAGAAAATGGAAAATAATTTTCAAACATTTAATGACCTTAAAAAAATTGGTGATTTTTTAAAATACGAAAAACCCAAAGAGAAGAGAAAACTCTACATTTTGACACCGGAAAAAAATATTTTATCTCCTTATGGAAAAATGTCACTGACCCACAGCAGCACGAAATTTTCTGATTCACAAGATTTTGGAAAAATGGTTTTGAAGATGTTCAGTAATAATCCTTTCGACCATCCTCGATTTAAAAGAAGCGCTCTCAATTTAGAAAAGACATTCTCATCTCATTCTAATTTACCAAAACTACGAAAATCGGGAGATTTTGAAAGTCATCTAAAATATCCTTATTATAATTACTTTAAAACGGGTGACCTATTAAAGGACTCTCCACTGAAGTACGCTGAAAACGTAAAAAATATTCCTCTTAAGTCGGAAGGTGGTACTGAATTTTATGATTCAAAGAGACCCCGCTATTGCTCCGAAGTAGAGTCGGATGTTGACGCAGTTCCAGATAGAATTAAAAATAAAATGCCAGAAGATGAAAATAATGACCAAGATGATGACGAATATGATGCGGAGGGGAACGATAGAAGTAGAAGACAATCGCCTCGAGCTAAAAGGAACTTTGAAGAAAACAGAGGAAAGCCTCGCCTAACAGGACTAGGTGACAAGATAGACTGTTTCAAGGATAAATATTTTGGTACAAATCCACTGGACAATCCCCTTTTTTATGAGGATACAATTGAAACTCCAGAGCCGATACAACCACCCTTTCTGATGAGCAATTCCCTGAAAAAAATGTCCCAAAAGAATTATGGAGATACCTATTCGTATATTCCTTTGAAAACTATCGCAACAAATCCGAAGCCACAAGCCCAAAAACCAACTCCCGCAATAACCCATCGCAGATTATGGATAAATCCCAATAAGGTACAAAATAAAAATGATTATCCTTTGAAAAAAACAAATAGTAATAATGATTATCATCTAAACAAACCCACATTTTATGCCAATATTGCTAAAAAGTATCCCACATCGAATGGTGATAACAAAGTTATTAAAAATAAAGCAATTACAAATCGGAATGTGATATCATTACCAGCTGTTATATTCGATAAGTACACGCAGAGTGCAGACCCTCAAACACGAGTATATGGTGACATAATTGGAAATATTCAATCGAATTTAAAAGTGAACCCAAATGATGAGCAAATCAAAGCTGCCTCTGTGTCTCGTCCTATTGTAAGAGATTTATACAAATATAAAAAACCCAACCTTAATAACGAAAATTACCAACCTTACACGAGGAAAGAAAATAAGCATAAACCCAGTCAACGAGTTCGAACTAAAAGGGAATCTGAATTGATTCTCGACCTGCCTCACACTACAGCGGAAGCTAATGAAGATAGTTCAAATATAACGGATCTCGTTGTATCAGAACTCGTAACTGAGGTGCTGCAGCCTTCGGTAGCTGTTGAGAAGAATATTGAGTTGAATGATCAATTGGGCAAAAGGAAATCCTCCATCGGTAAGCCGTACTCAGATGTGAATAGAAAAAGTCGACAAAATTATCCAAACGGGAGAACTGGAGACATTTTAGAGGCAGCAACATTTGAACGTGAAAAAATAACCCAGTTAAGAAATCACAGAAGAGGGCATTCACCAACCACAACTATAAAATCTACTCAACCTGAAGAGTTGGTTGTCGAGGGAAATGATCAATCCTCAAACTCAAAGGATGCGGAAATTTCACATACAGTTTCTAACAAAGATTCTGCTCAGACGATTAATGACCCAAGTGATAATGATTCAATAAACGATTTTATAAATGAATCTAATTTCACCAGTCTGGCGAATACCGAGTATAATTCTAGCAGTTTTCACAGTCCGGGGCTTCAAAATGTGAATAGCCGCCGCAGCGAATCTATTTTCGACGTCTCAGCATATCTTCCCCAACCATTGTACTTTGCACCTCAACCAATCCCTTCTTCAACCATCCCTCCAACCCTCCCTCCAACCCTTCCTCCAACCCTTCCTTCAACCCTTGCTCCAGTCCTCCAACCTTCCAGGCATAATATTAGTAGTAAATACAACTTACATAGCCTACTGATTCCTACAGATACGCAAATAGATGACAAACTTCATACATCTCGTCTAGGAGAAAATGAAAGACAAATAGCTTCTTCGGAACAATCAATAGTTAATCCAACATTGGGTGTTCCAAGAGTTTTAGTTGAATCAGTCAATCATCGTAACAATATAAAAAATAAAGTTGATGGAAAAGAAGACATCCAGCCAATTCGACTTCCAGAAAGAGTTACTAAATTGTATGAAAAACAATTTGTTACAACGACAGCAAGATCAACAACAACGATAAGGTACATTCCACCTATCGAGAATACCACAAAATATACCGAGCCACCTAGAAGAATTAAAACGAATAATAGAAGTAGAAACAGTCAAAGAGTAAGGATACGTAAACCAAAAGTAACAACAACCTCTACAACCACTGTCAGCACGCCTTCCTATCTGGTTAAGTTATACAACGACCAAGATGGAGAAGCATATGAAACCAGTAAGAATATTTATAGTAATACTGAAACTATTCCAACAACTGTGATCATTCCAACCACTACAACTACAGAGAGACATACCACCACCCATTCGAGGCGCGGGAGGCGACCCCAGAGACCATACCAGAGACAATACAATCACGAAAACATTGATTCTACTTACGAACACACTCCGAGAAAACCAAAAATTGTAGAAAAAACTTCAACAAAGAGAAAAACCACCGTAATAACAAATTCTAAGAGATACGAAAACAACGGTAACGCGGAACCCAATTACAATGCACCAATTGAAAAACAATCCACTATCATTTACAATCAAGAAAATAGTGAAAATCTACCCGAAGAGCCCCGAGAATCGGAATCAGTGAACCACAACAGGGATACGCCCAGCGGTCCTGCTGAAGGAGAAGTCTTTACCCAAAGAGATACAACCGTTAAAAAGCCACACCGGGGCAGGAACAGAGGCGAAACACGAAGACGTCCAGTGAAGGAGGAAAGTAGATACCAAGAAGATGTCGAGGAAGAAGAAATAATACAAGAGAGGTCGACTCCGTATCATGGCCCAGCATTAGCGAAAAAGATAAATGACCTTTCAGAAATCGACGAGGCACAGTCTTATAGAAATGAAGGCGAAGCCGATGATTTCCCTTCAGAAACAATAAATAGACAACAGCCCGAGCAAGAAAAAAATGACGAAGATAGTGAGCAGTTAAATAACAGTTACAATGACGATGCAAGTGCGAGCCTTCCAGTTGATGACTCTTATAATACGGAGAACATTAACAACAGAAGAACAAGAGCCGGGGGGGATGTTCTGAATGACGGAGGGATGTCTGCTCGCATCCTGGACAGTTTTGCCTCCTTAATTAAGATGGACTCGATGACAGACAAACCAAATTTTGAAAAAAATCCAAGTGAAAGATTGTACTTCTACGCTGTTGAAAGTTAGTATGTAGTATAAAAGCAAGTAGCACCAAAAAGCGTTAATTATTCATTTATTATCATGATGTGTGCCAAAGTTTTGAAAAAAAAAGAAGTCAAAGCTGCATGGTCATTACACTAACTAAAACAGGTGTTTATTAAAATTTAATCAAGTCAGCCAACCGCCTAATTTATTCTTGGTGACTTATTTTTCTTGCCTTTCTAAAGTGTACTCTTCAATGAACGCATGCATAAATAAAAAAAATGTGTGTAATTATTATAACATATTAATAATCTGTGTTGGGCCGGTTATTTTCATCGATTTTCTTTGGAACATAGTGAGATAGTTCTAGTTATATTGTGTAAAAATAATTCCTATAATATCCATTACACGGATGTTAGTATGAACTGTTGAACAACAACTATCGATTATGCTAAGTGCCTACTCCTACGCACGAAAAAAGGAGAGATGTTGTATTTTTATTATTATAAAATATGTGAATTCTTCATTTAAATGTGCAGTTTGCCAAAGTATTCGACTTTAGATAATAGTAAAATAATTTAGCATTTTGACAGAATTTTGTAATGCTTTCAGACATTTCTTAATCTCATAAACATCGCATAAACTGTTAAAAATGCATAAAAAATTATCCAAGGCTTTACTCGTATTGTTCTTTTTGTGCTCATTTTAAGATGGTCATTTTAAAAACTTCGTCAGGTATACATTATTATCCTGCTGGGGAAAAACAGAAATATTTAAACATGTTAAATTCCAGTTTTATAACTTAATCAAATGTCCATATTTATACAAGTATTTTTCCGTCAAGTTTTCCGGGAATCGTTTAAGATTTATTAAGTTTGTATACCAGTATATTGTGTACATTAATATTTAAATGTAAATTATATGAATAAGATAAGACCACCGGCATAATATCAACCCTAGACAGAATTGATTTTTAGGATAGAAATGAAGAAATATCTACTTGATTTATATCTTTATTGTGTAAAATGACGCATCTAAAAATTAAAAAATGGGATTATACTAAAGATACATAATCCCAACATATCCTTATATATTTTTTTAAACAAGTTTTTCTTAAATTCCATATTTCAGAATGCAGTAATTTTGATTAAAAATAACGTTTTGCAAACTTCAAAATATGGACGCTAGATTTTCTTAAAGGGCCATTACATGAATAACTTGAATATTTAAAGTTGCAACATTTTACCTTGAGTTTGTACACATTATAATGTATGTTTTATGAACAGTATGCGGACAGCTTCTGATGAAATGTGCAGCATGACTTCTAGCATCCGAGTACACATCGGTCAAAGTACAACAACTTCATTCCTAAAACAGCGCAATCTATGTCTTGAGTCACTAATATTAATAATAAATGTAATGTTGTTGAATCTCAGGGCATTATCACTTGTATGGAAAAGCTACGGTCAACTGTTTTAATCGATTTTTACATTACGAACGCGCGCCATTCAGTTTTTATATCCGTTCCATTTTGCGTAAAAAACCACGCTGTATCAATTATCAAACATTTACCGTGACATAATTTCAAAATAAACTATAAACTGATTCTGCAGTGATTTCCCTGTTGACTTCAGTTGGAGCAGCGTGTCACAACAATTCTTTTCAGTCGTGTTTGTGTTACTTATTCACGATCTTAGCAGTCTTAGCACCTCCAATGTCCAGACATTATGTCAATCAAAAAATGTTTATGACTTGTTGAAACTTTCATAAAAAGGCAACAATATAAAATCTATATTACTGCATCTTGAAAAACTTTGATTTCAGCATCCATTATTTTCTATGAGTTTCTTTTAGTCATTAGAAACAGTGCAGGTTTTTTAATGAACAGATATAAAGTAACACAATCCATAGATAAGAATAGCTATCTCGATGTGAACAATGCAACTATGATATTGTTATTTCCTTATCCTCAAATTCAATCAAAACTTTCTCGCTCGAGTTTAGCCGATAAATATATAAATGTGAGAATAGATTAGAGACCTCATTTGAACGCTGTGCACTCCGAGTAGTGGTGATGAAAGTTTTATTAAATATGTAATATGCTAATAAGTCACCGATGGTTGTTTTGAAGAGGTCAAGGCTGCTATTTATATAATATTACATTTGTTTCAAAACAAATGCTCGACTGCCAAAGGAATTATTCAACGATTTCGCGGTCTGTCTTCACACCTCGGATTATTTGGAAATGATTGATTAATGCTGAGTACAAACATCGTTAAAACACACATTTTTTAAGGAGTTATTATAATGTAAAAAATTTGTATGGCTATTTGTTGAATGTAGATTTATATTTTATGTACAGGAATATTTAGTCTTACATACTGGTTGTGTTTTTATATTCCTATAATTAATATGGTTTATTTGTTATTATTTTTCTTAATATGTTCGTAATAAATTTAATTACAAACTTTGTTTTGATTTTCCATATTATTTCGATGCTATTTTACAGATATAAAAACGTGTACGTATATTACATACTATCGAGGGTGTTGTAATTGTGGACTGTGGACATCCTTGATAGAGCAAGTAAATAGTTCGTCCATTCATTAATTTACGGTTTGGCTTATTTCGTTTTAGGGGAATGTGGAAAATTTCCGGAAAATAGTTGTTAAAAGACTCGGTAGTTTCAATTGTTATAGAATTAGCTGCTTTTTTGATTTTTGTATCTAAAAAATGTGCCTACTGGAAGATTTTATTGTTGTTGGAAACCAGTTTGTTATGCAAATTGGATGACTCTCCATTGTGTAACTCTCAGCAAATATGTACCTATACCTTTAGTAATGTGAATAATAATAATTTTGTCACACTTTCTTTGTATCAGAATGCTAAGCTATTCTTTGTAAGAATGCTGTGGAGCATTAGATCGACAAACTTTACTTACATAACAGTATTATGCAAATTAATTGAATTATTTATTTCATGCAATACAATTGTGACTCGTGACAATAAATAACCATGTTTTTTATTTCAAATATCGTCCACCTGATGCCTTGTCGAGGAGGTTTAAATATCTTAGAATATTTATAGTGATATTTTACCGGATTCTATACCCGTAGAGGTTACATTACAGTTTTAATGAGATAATTAAATTAAATACGATATCTCTCAAAATAATATTCCATCTAACAACATAATGTTCCATTGGCCGGGCTAGATGGATTAATTTCAATGAATATAACAACGAAAATAAAATTTAAAAAAACATGCAGCAACCAAGCGAAAATTGCAACCAGTAAAACATTACAAAAGTAGTCTACATGACGACGCATTCAAGCTTTCCCTTATTATGTTCTGAAATTTTGAATAAACAAGTTTGTACGGCGCTTTTTTTTAAACTATTCTTTAATTTTCAAGAACACCATTAATTACTTAATCCCAACAAGGTCAACGTTTCCTTTAGTGCGGGTCATTTTTAAACGACTTCGAAAAGGAGGAGGTTATCAATTCGACGGTATTTTTAATTTTTTTTTTTATGTTTGTTACCTCAGAACTTTTTATTGGGTGAACCGATATTGATGATTCTTTTTTTATTAGAAAGCTGGTGCTTTCCGTGTAGTCCCATTTAATTTGGTCCAGTTCTGACAAAGCAATCCATGAGAAAACCATATATGTCTTAAATTTGCAATAAGTATGTGCGCGACAAATGGACGAATAACTCAATATTACGCCAACAGATTTCGATGATTCTTTTTTTTAAGTAAAACTTCTTTACGCACGCTCGTCACTAAAAATCAAAAAATTTTGACAAAAATTTTGACAAAACAAAAATCTTAACATAACAAAAAACGACTTCAAAAAATGCACTAAAAAGTAAAAAAATTAATTCGTACGATTGTTATTTTTGGAGTCGGTGTCAGCCAAGATCTCCACATCTCACCTATGTATGTAGTTACCTTGGCTGACACCGACTCCAAAAATAACAATCGTACGAAATTATTTTTTTAATTTTTAGTGCATTTTTTTAAGTCGTTTTTTGTTTTGTTAAAAAAAAATTGATTTTGAAATATATGTTTTCGTTTGGTTGTGTAAAATGTGCATTTATTTGGTATGAACCAATCAACTATCTATAAGTAAATAATGAAGCAGCAAAAATCATTGTCCACTATTTTTCAGGATGTGCCATGAAACATCAATTTTACTACAAAAAATAACTCAAGGTATCAGATTATCAGTATTTGTTCCATCTGCATTTATATACTGCTCGATAAAAAACTCGGGCAAATGCCGGTAGTCAATTGCATAACTATTCTATTCGTGAGTAGTATGTAAGTGCGCAAACAATCCATTTAAAGATAACATTTTGAAATAAAACAATTTGTTAATGTTCCCAATAGATATTAAGCCTTTCACCAATTTAAAAATAACTCGGAAGTAGTGGGCCAATGAACAAAATATTCGCACAACTGCAGTCAACACTGTAATAATATTACCAATTTGCGGTGGACACAGAGAACGGTGGTCTGCAAGTTTACAGGTAATACTAAAAATCGAACAAAAGAACCGAAAAACACCTTTGACGTAATGTTATACGGTTGAAACCGATTTTATCAGCGGAAGTAGATCCAGGGACAAAAACATTTGCTTTTTGCTGAGAGATCTGATTCCGATTTACCGCAAAAAATTGTTACGAGAATTCTGCACTTAATTTTATATCCAGTACAAAGTCTGAAAAGAATTCCAAGTGGATTATGCATTTAATTTAATAAGGAAAATTGAATGAATAAAATTCCATTGGTTATTTAAATTGTGATTGTGTTTAACATTCTTATTACGATATACCTAGGTAGGTACTTGTAAGCTATTAATAAGATAAGGTACAGGCAAATCATTTTAAATAGGACACGTTTGAATGTATTTGTGCACACCGATAGTATCGGAAGTCTCGAAAAAGTTTTCCCAACTTGTTCGGAACACTCTTCAGCAATCCCCTCTTACCCAACAAATGCCCTAAGATACTCGTTGCGTGGCGACGTCAACGGGCGAGATTATCCTATTTTCAATTTTTAGAACATAGGCGTCGTGACGCGTCGGGTGGGAAAACCGTGTTTGCTCCTTCCTACAGGTTCACCCCTTCCTTTCCATAAAAAACCCTCCATACAGCATCCCCATAGATGACAAAGGCCCTGAGGAAAAGTTTTCATCAAGTCCTCCTGTGTGTGGAGTTAATTGAAAAAAAAAACAATTCGACAGTGTTCTTTTTATGTTTTTGTTTCATTCAAAAAACCTAAAAAAACAAAATTATTATAAAATTAAATATTCTTTTTATCCATCTAGTATCTACACCAATACCTAGCAAGAGTCTCTATAAATTGATTGACCTGTACAGTAGTTTAATTATGTTTTATTTCTAAAGACAATATATATTATTACATACCTGTATTTATAACAATGTTCTTTATGCAGACTTTGACTATTAATCATGAAACATTAAAACATTGTCAATATGTTATGTAATGAACATACCCTTGAGAGTGTGCGTGATCTAATATTGAAGGTTCGAGGAAAGCATTAATAAGCTTTAAATTTTTATGAACTGCATTGACCAAATATTATTGATTATTGAAGACCTCTGGGATGATGGTGAAATTGGACGACAAAGGGGAAGTATCAGCATACTGTCTATGATTGGTCGAAGATTGCACCACCGATCCAATGAAGCAATAATGTAACCAAAAGCATTATTCAGTGCATTTTGTATTAGCCTAAAAAGGAGTAAAACTTGGTGTCACTGCCCAATCAACTCGATGGAACGACTCCGGATCCAATATAGTAACGCCTCCAGAATTATATCCAACAACATTATTAACTCAGGCATGAAAACCCCTCTACTTAAAAAAACACATAGTAGACCTAGACAAAACATTCTTCTCAAACTTGCTTCAAATCCGAACCCAAGCATCTTATGTCTAGGGCAATCAATCCCCGATGACAACCCCCTCCACCGCCTACCCATCTCCATCATTCACTCACCTTGATGTTCGGGCTGTAATAAAAATTACCTTTGAGTACTTACTTATATACAATTTTTTATTTATTTTGGTATACATAACTGTCGTTTATATACATACATGGGTATGTCCATATCTGTGTATATATCTATGCACAGTGTATATCACACACAGATTTCGGACAAACAATAAAATAAAAATGTACATAAAAAACATCATTATCACCCTTCATCTTGCCCAATGCCCAAGGTAGCCCGAGCATGGGGTAAAAAAATATCCATCAGGTGATATTACTTCAGTTTGCAAGGCAAAGGGGGTTGGTTTCTCCCTCTAACTTGCCAAAAAACCAATATATAATATATTTGGATACAAAAGGTACAGCAGCGCATCGATACGAGTACATATGTTTACGGAACTAGGACTTGAGGTGATCCAACCGCTTTCCCGCCCTGGTATAAGTAACATATGGTTACTTCTTCAGGGCTCTCACTAGGAGTCTATTTTTTTCATATAAACGAAGCTACATATAGGTTGAACGAAGCTAAACCCTCAAATTTCCCCACTGGAACTACGATTGTTTGGATTCATCGGGCTGATGTCATCAGACACCGGATTAATGGAGCCAGGATGCGGCTAATTCCTCCGACAACATGGTGGTGAACGCAGCCTTTCAGCACCAAGCGCAACTCCTAAGTGAACGCTGGGCCAGAACTCACTATAGACCACACCATGCATAATTGATCATTGTTTATTTTTGGCTTATTTTTCTTATCATTATTGGATTTACATTTTATTATACAATCAATATGGACGTGTGGGATTGCACGATCCTCCACACGTCCTGGAATAAAATGATTATTTACAGTGGACGGTTATAGCCACACCTATGATCATTCAGTTGTTAATCGAGTGTTATCAATGCATTAGGGATTGAAAAGTTGGAGAAAACATGATAGTTACAAATCGTTAAAATTGTAGTAAAAAATGGGACGTTTTTACTAAATTACTAACTACATATTTTTAAACACAAATGAATGACAGAGACTCATGACACATTAAGATAATTTAATGCGGTCTTTTAACCCAGATGTCTTTTCCCTATTTATATTTCAAAACGACACAGTATAGGTGTAATAATACAGCTGCTTTAATTTTAGAAAATGAAAAATCTTTTGTGCTTTCCATGCAAGAATAACCTCCATACTCCTTATCCGCACGGTAACGTCTGGACACACACACTCACAAACGCGAGTCTTGTTCGAGCTAATTACCTCACAGAAGTAGTTTAACCATCTCGTGCGAAAATGTGCCAACAAATTAGTGAGAGCAAGGGGTACTTTGACAGAGACTATTCTAACCAATAGGTATGTTTGCCAGTATGATAAGTAGCATATAATAATGATGTTATATATAACCTTCTACACCAGTTTTCACATCGTATTATTTTCTTATATTTTTTCTTTCTTATTAGCTTTTTTCCGGACAACGAACAACTCAATTAAAATTTCATTAAACTAGTCCCAGCGATAGCTCCTAAGGACGTCAGCGACGTTCGTCATCTTCCGTCTCACACGTTTTATTTGGAAACGATAAGAAAGAATATATTAGACGATGATGCCGTACACGATCTCTCGCTGTTAGTAGTAGTATAACTTGTTTTTTTTAAAGTTGTAATTCTGTAAAGACAGATTTTAATTTTTTTTAAATTTAATGGCCTTAAAGAAACACAAGTATACCCACGAGTTGGCGATGTCGATATGATTTTTGAAATTGAAAAATGATGTATGTTGTTATATTAATTTATATATTTTTTGTTGATTACATTGTATTTTTATCTTTCATCTCTACAATTTTATTGTTCTTTCTTTAAAAATAACTTATTTTGTAATACATACCTACCTATGTTTTCAATAAAAAAATATTTACAACAAAAAAATTATATTCCCCAACTGGCAAATAAATAATCAAGATCCCAAAAGGGCAAAATAAAATGTATGAAATCATTTGTGAGTGTTATTATGTTTTCCGACATTTCCGTTAATTATCGTGATTAATTTATGGGTTTTTATGCCGTGCTGCGCTGCCTCCTTCTTTAGCCAACATTTCAGAAAACATTACAGTATCCATCATCAATTTCATGTTTAACTATCGCTTGATACTAAAGTGTTTTGCATCTTTTGAACTCGTACATCGCACGCCTCCTTCGACACACAGATTTTCTGTGTTGTAGTAAAGGTTCGGATTTTTTTTGGTTTTCCAGTAACTCTATTGCATCTATTATAACACACAAAGACAATACGAAATTGTATTTAGATAGGTAGGCACCTACAAAATAGAACCTCACTTCTGATTTGTATTGATATTTAAGAAATTCAAACAATGAAATTATTGATTTATAGGTGGTAAAACTCCATGGATAATTTGGAAGGCATCCAGCCTACAAATGTATATTTCGGTGATCCGACAGTCGATCCCCGACAATTGCCCCCCCGAAATTATAATTCAAATAAAATTATAATTTTTATTGAATTATTTATCAATTTTAAACCTAAAATCGACTTAAAAATACCTTTATTAATAAGTTGGTAAAGATATCAAACAAATTAACTTACTGTGTCGATTTTTTGTTCTTATACGCTGGTGTGTAAGTATACAGACAAGCAGTTTTATCCTTGATGAATTTGAGTGAAAAGGGGGGGGGGGGGGGGGGGGGGGGGGCAACTCTCAGGGGATCAACTGTCATGGAATCTTATATTTCGACCGGTTTTCAACTCAGACTATAGAAAGTGTATTTGTTGGTATACTAGTTAAAAATCTAGGGTTTTTTACATTTACACTCGGAATATATAACACGAATACCAATCTTAATTGAAGACCTATTTATTAAAATCGATTGTATTAAATTGAATTATTAACCTATGGAATGTAATATTTATACGAAATACGCAGAGTATAGATGCAAATAATAATATTAAAATATAATTTATTTTGTTTACTACAAAAATACCTCAAATAAATTATGTTTTCAAAATCTACGTTATTTATGGCGACATATTCATTTGGCAAACTGAAAAAGGTGAACACAATAATAAATCAGTAAAAATATTATTCAAAACAAATAAATTGAACGGGACATATAACACCAAGTTTAAATTATTATGTTGGTGTTTTAGCTCAGCGGGTGGGTGGCAGAAGAAAAGGGATATACCTGTTTTATCAGATCTAGCCAATGTATATAGGTAAGTAACGACAGGGTCCACCACTGAAAAGGTAAAATGAAGTAAATGCTCTCTGAAGCGTTACGTTTACATATTACATCATTAATCCCACAATAAAATATCAAATTTAAGGGCAAAATCGTGCCAAACCAATTTACTAGAAAGCATGGGTTTTTCAGGGTTAAAACCATGCTTTAGAGAAGATAAATAATTACATCTCTTCTAAGAGAGATGGTAAACGTGTGGTTTCAGCGTGGAGAGTTCCACAGGAATAGTGCTTCGACAAACACGCGTGGTGAGACCCCATTTACGTTTTCACGTGCTAACATTTAGCAAAATTAATAATTTCTCTGACTTACCTCGACTGTAAGGACGATGTTCCTTTAATAGATTCTATCGATAGTTATATTTTGGGTGCAGTTTTGGAATGGACTACCGATGTGTCAATAGAAGATATGTCATCAGCTACAGGAGTTGTGGTAAGCTTAATATATGATTAATGGAGACTTTGAAAGTGTTTTGATTGTTTATGTTACCTTCGCACGAGATGATCATTTATCATATTTTTGTTATTCTTTTACAATAGCAACATAACAAATTGCATAATTTGTAGAAAGATTATTAAATAATGTGAAGTTGTAATAAGTAAGACTGCCAAACGATTGGTGACGCTTCAAACACTGGCTTATTTTGACAAAAAAAACACAGAAATACTACTTGAGCTAATGCGTATCTCTTGTTATCGAATTGAAAGTTTTTTTTATTACTTTATAGATAATCCAACAAATTATACAAATAATATGTTTGTTATGAAATAATATATTTATATACTACCTACTTGCTTTAATGTGTTTTGTTCAATGAGAAACTTCTGACATATTGGTAGAAATATGTATAACATTATAGTCATGCTATTTAAAAAAACAATGTTTAACAAAAACTGTCGTAAAATTTATACTAACGATTAGCGTCTAACATTAGATCATCTCTCAAGAAATCAATGTAAAAAGCATTCAGAACTCAGCTCAGGGTCATCTGCCGGGTAACCGGCTTGTCCCTTACTTGTTCTTTTGGGACTTTCTGTTCAACATGATTTTAATTTTAAGGTCTCAAAATAAACTTGTGAAGGTCTTATGAAAACATAAAAATATTAGAGAATTATGATGTTTCGTAGTTTTTATTGGAAATCTTTTGTTTTAGATTTTGGGGCTGAGTTTATTAGTGATTCATGCAGATTTCGTACCACCCGGAGATAATACCACAGCTATATTAGAAAATGTTGTTTTAAAGAATACAACAACCCCCGTATTTAAACTTCAACAAATAATAAAATACCCCGGAATTCATAATGCTGAAGAAGAACGTCACACAACAGATAACCCGCCTTCATTTCTGAACAAACCAAGTGAAGATAATTACACACGGCGCGGAGACGGTATGATATCTGATTCTCATCTGATGAATGATTCCTACCCAGAAAGTAGTGCTACAAAACGCATGGATGTGCCAGCAGGCGGAACAAGAAACTCGCATCCATTTGGATACGAATACAAAAGCCCGATACCCATGCCGTTTCAGAATAATCCAGAAGACTTCCATAGAATAAAGAAAGACCAAAGCATGCAAATCAAAAATCTTGAACAAATCGTTAGACTAATCGGCCAGAAAATGTTTGAAGATGGAGTTATGAAAATAAACAAAAAGAGACGAGTTAAGTTTTCTGGTGTTTATTATAATCCACATAAATCAAATGATGAGATGCAGACCGACGGCCACCAAGACTCGATGGATAAAGACATCGGGGTAGTGGACCTTGACCCATTAGATCGGGTCTCCTCCGTTAATGGCCACGCGTACAACACGGACCCGCTCTTCCAGTACAAGCCAGTGGAGTTAGGAGATATCAACTTGCTGGCTGAACATGAATTTAGATTTTCTCCGTCGTTTGCTCAAAACAGAGTAAGGAAGAAAGCGTATTACAAAACCAAATGTCCCCCAGAAAGTCATCAAAGAATCGTTAAACCAAAAAGTAATAATAGTGGACTCTTCCTTCAGTCATCGATAGATAAAGGTCGACGCGGATCAGAGGCAGCATTTTACGACAGTCACTTCTCGTACGGAAAACCCAAACAGCCAAAAAAGAAAAGGCCTTTCAGCGTACAGCTCGACGTGTATCCTGTATCCA
The DNA here is from genome assembly GCA_917563855.2 of Limnephilus lunatus. Lineage (NCBI taxonomy): Eukaryota > Metazoa > Arthropoda > Insecta > Trichoptera > Limnephilidae > Limnephilus > Limnephilus lunatus. The sequence goes on along the minus strand of OU830597.1, from coordinate 60,336,152 downwards.
ACCAAGACGAGGAGGCCATGGAATACCCGGAACACCTCAAAGAAGTCGTTTACATCACCACGACCACCCCGGCGAGCGTTCAACAAAAGCCTATTTTTTACTCAAAAAATAACCCGTACAACATGTACTCAAATCCTAATTATCAACATTACAGTCCAAATTACAATCGGCCGACCGCGCAACCCAATACAGTTCAAGTTCCTCAAGCCATCTATTCCCCGCAGAACAATCCACAAATTAATTCATATAACGATCTTCGCAATCAACTTCCTAAAGTCAACAGTAACACACCACTTCAAATGTTAATTTATCTAAACTTATATCCGAAGAAAAAAGTAATCGAACACCAAGCAGATGAAATGTACAAAAGAATGGACACAGGTATTATTTTGGACGATTTGCACATAAACAACTCTCCGGTTTTCAATATAACCGATAAATATTTTGAGGAAAATCAGGATTTTAATCAATTAAAGAAAAATCTAAGTCAAAGTTTTGACACTAAGGTTAATCTAAATCATTCCAAGAATATTACAATAGATGAAATTAAGCAAGGATACGGATTTATGGTGCCCGGGCCGAAAATTAAAATGAATATTCCATTTCATGTTGTGAGGAATTCTTCAACCTATTAAAAGTTGTGTTCGTCCGAGTACAAAGTTTAGTTCAGAACTATTTTATGCAACTTGGTGTTTCAAAGTTCAAACACTTGTGCGCTTGAAGTTGGAGTTTTAAATCCTGCTTCGCGCTAATGATTGTGTCGTACCGGTTCATAAATAATATCAAATAAATTATCATTATTGCAAACTTGTTTCATAGAATCGAGATGGTTTTGGAACATACTCGTGGCTATCAAAAATTATTTATTTAAAAAAAGGAATTAAAATACTTCAATGGAACGCTCTTGTAACGGTATACAAAATAACAGGTTAATTTTTACTAAGGAGTGTTCTTAGCCATATATTAAGAGTGCGGGAAACAGAAGAGGGATTTTATTTGGTGTGGTTAAAGTGAATATATATCAGGAGTGAGAAAATTTTAAAGGGGGAAACGCATTTTTTTCATAGCTTCTAAATACTAGGCTGTTTGATTAGAGTTCGTTGGTACCGGCTGTTGTTAAAACTGTTTTTCGGTGGCAAACATTAAATTTCTAAGAACATTAAATAAGTGTTGAAAAGTTAAGCTTGAGTTGGTATAAAATAATATCATAATTATTTTTTAACTCCACACAGGAGAATGTAATATGTTTCTGAAATGTACCTTGTAGCTTAAATAATGTATAGTAATTATTAGTTACTGACTCTTGAAGGTATTTATATAGTTTAAAAAATATACATTTTATGATTTTCTTTATTCCTAATTTACGTTTATATTTCTGTAATGTTTGTAAAAACGCAAATTAATAGTCGTATTCCATCATTCATTCTGATTCAAAGCTCGCGTAGTAGGTACTATTTTAAAAATATTATAATCTAAGATCTCATAATTATTTCGAAATAAATCTTACTTGTTTGAAATATTAATTCTATTATAAAAATTGGAAAAGCATTTATGGAAATGAAACATATTGCTAACTAAATTCAGCATTCATTGCTCAACAAATGGTTAAAAAAAATCAGCATACATACACATGTAAAAAAAATTTATTTAATAAAACACTCAAATTTAAATAAACAAACTTGCGTTTTTTCTTTCATTCCTGTTAATTAAAACCGTGAAATTAATATTTACATTTCGTTCAAGGATTTCTAATATCCATGCAGTCGGTGCCTACTTAACTATATTGACTGATAGTTTGGCTGTAAGGGTGGGGGAGGAATGGGCTAGTAGCACAGCAGAACCGAGGGGAGGTTGGGTATAAATATATTGGGTAGGGGTTGGTGCCATTCAACTGCCATCTGCCACCCTTCTTGCTGCTCTGAGCACCAACGTCGGCAAATGGATTGCTCGCTAAACTTTTTTCTATACAAGTGTGAATGGTACCTAAATGGCAACGTCAAAATTCCATTCATGGGGACGGAATAAAAAAAGGTAATAAACGTTTATTCGCAAACTTTTATTGCGATGGTGCATACCGAACAATTTCACGCGAATTTGGCGGTTGATAAGAATAATGTATTTTAGAAATCATTATACATGAAAAGAGTTTTATTACTATCATTGCTTACTTTGGTTAAATTACTTGTTGTTTAAAACTGAGGCAGGAATATGATTATTTTACTTAAACTAGGCCTTCGTGATTGAGAAGTTACTTACTGTACCTGGCTGCAATCCAGAGGTCGCGGGTTTAAAAACCGGCGTGCGCAAATAAAATTTACTTCAAAAATAATATTCATCTCTGAATAGTACATTCTTCGAGTACATTGTAGATACCCACTTTCAAAATCGCCTTGGTAAAAGAACAACATTCAGAATCAAAACGTTGCTTGCTTGAAATGGCTTCAGCCGTGTTTGGTAACCAGATCTCTTTGGGAGGCGGGAATGGGTACCGCCCCGCCCCGGGAACCTTTATTGGATAAACAACACCTCTGCCATAGGTTACCCCAAGTAGTTCGATACGTTTGGTGATTTAGCAAGGGTGCCCGGGTTCATGGGGTGAGATTTGTCTAGGTCTTGGAGGCGGCTTAACAGGACACACTGAACCCCATATTCCTACCCACCCGTTAAACCCCTTTCCTTCCCAGAACTCTCCTCTCCTTCCTTTTCTTAAAAAAAAAAAAACCCTCCACACAGCATCCCCAAAGATGACATAGGCCCTGAGGGAAATTATTTTCCTCAGGGCCTCCTGTGTGGAGCTAATTCTCAGCCATTATTTTACGTTAGAAAAAAAAATTGAACTCGAGGGGCAGATAACTCATCATCGTAATCATCTGTGATGATGAAACTGTGGGAAATTATTTTCCTCAGGGCCTCCTGTGTGGAGCCAATTCTCAGCCATTATTTTACGTTAGAAAAAAAAATTGAACTCGAGGGGCAGATAACTCATCATCATCATCATCACAGATGATTACGATTATGATGCATGCATGTGGATAAAGCAAGGCTTGCAGATCGTGGCATAAATATCAAGACAGAGTTCTGTGTTGGTCCATCCTCTCTACTTACCATCTACCTCCGCGGTGAAACGTCAACTAGTTCTGTTATGCTGTGTCTATTTTTTCAAATTTTGCTTTGTGTTATATTTTTTTTCTAAATACAAATGAATATAAAGATACGTACATATTATGTATGCATGTATCTTTTATATCTATGTATATATATTATATAATCCACAAAACAATGTTAATCAGCGAAAACGTCATTTGTTATATACTTTTGTCATATCTATGAATCCACTGTGGCTCAATTTTATTTCTCACAACATATTAATTCAAAGATCCTTTGTAATCTGTAAAAACTAAAATTGGGCAACTGTGGCTTATAGATTATTTAATTTCATATTATTATCACACAGATGTAGATTATTTTCTTAGTTATCCTCACTAGAAGGTCCTGTGCGGAGGGGGACTATGTTTTGGGTAATTTTTCAGCGACTTCTATGGTAGGTACAACTTAATGGTTGGTGCAAGTTCTATGTTGATGTTTTTAATATACTAGTAAGTTATTTTTTCGATAGTTTCTTAAGCCAATATTCGATGTTATTCAGGTATTTTTTTAATTTGTTTGATACTGTGTGGGAAACTGTTATATAACTTTACTGCTAAAAATTCAGAGCTTCTTTGTCCAAAGGAAGTACTACAAGCAGGTATATTTAGTAAGTCTATTTGCTTGGCTCTGGTTTTATGACTGTGTGGGATTTGCATTTGTGTCTTTTTGAGGTGTTATTTTGAGAATATTTTTGACTTAGATTTTTGTATACTTGAAACATCAAACTGTTTAAAAATTTCTGTTGTTGCCGTCCTTATGGGAACTTTTAATAAGGTCTTTGTGGTGCAATACTGAGTTTTATTCTGATATTTTACATGATTTGATGCTGCTGAACCCCATCCTAACATTCCATATTCCAAATGAGAGTGACATAAATCATAATATACTCTCTTCAGATCCCTAGTTGGAGAAAATATTTGGTATTTTTTTGAAGAAGCAGATAATTTCGTTTAGCCTTTTCATCAATGTATTAATACGAGTAAAAATAGGTACGCTATGCGTGTCATAATAATATATATGTAGTGGTTTAACTAACGGTATATGGTTTGGTTTATTTATGACCTAATGCTTCTCAACTCAAATTTATAAATGTTAACCTAAATACAGGCTACTAGTACTAGTGAGGTTAATTTTGATCTCATAAAATGGTGAGAAATTATAAATAAATATTATTTAATTAGTAGCATGCACAATAGCGAAAAATATTTAATTCCCATCAAGTCACTTGAACTAAAAGCTGGCTTAAAAACGCAACTGCAAAACAAACTCTTATGATGTAGCAAAAATAACAAGGTCTTTCGGCAGTAATGTTGACACATGACTAGCAACATCACGGTATAAGTTGATCAGTGGTTAGATACGAGTATTATGTTGTTCTATATTGGCAGTGCCACTTGCCACCCCTGGCATTGTATATTAAGGGATTTTGCGGCAGAGGGATACACTTGTTATTGGTTCGCCCTAAATATCAGCACACCAACAACTGTGCACTCTGTATGGTAGAGTATGAGGTAGGTATATCAGTGATGTACAACCTTTTTAGCGGAAGCGCTAATTTACCAATTTTTCAAACATTCTCAATTTCTTGGAGTGTAAACCTGTTTAAATCTATTTCTGAAATTTATTTATTTTAATTTTAATTTTATTAATTTTGGAGAAAGTTTACAGCAAATCAGAGATTACAAAATAATACAATAATTAGATGTTAATTATGCCAATTATGAACTTTCCACTGATGGTAGTGAATGATAAAGTGTGACATTATAAAGGTATTTTCTTAAATATTTTTTTTAGTTACAATAGATATATATGAAAAGAAGGGGGGGGGGGGGGGGAACATAAGAATAGAATTATTCCCTTCACTCCTTGTGATTTCATTTATGTAGTACATGAATTAACAAAAATTCTTTACATTTTCTCGGTCACGGCTTTCAAATATTATCGCATATATTTTATTGTGGTCCGTACGAATGAGGTCGTCTCCTACAACGAAATTTCACGTTTTTTTATGTATCGTATTTTAAAGAGAGCCGAGGAAAAAACTTTAAAAAAAATTGAAAATACTGAATAGTGCCGAAGATAGTCGTCAAAATATTGATTTTTGACTGCCATTCAAATTATTAATTGTACTTCGTGATACTTCACGGGACACCATTGCATACATTTAACCAATGTTTACTTTGAAGGCTCGTTGTTACTTCGTAATTTTTGCAGATATCGGAAGAATATTTTTTTTGTCGTAATTAAATCTTTTCTAACATACGTCATTTTCTACGACAGCACAAAAATTAGATGACCTCATTACGAATGGCGCCCGCAGGCCTCATAAAATGGTATCACGGGCCGCGGGTTGTGCATCACATTGTGGTGGAGTAATGAAAATAACGTGGGAGGGTCACTTTATTTTTCATTGGAAGGAAAAGGTTCAATCATTATGCGACTTAGCTTGGAAGCCGACAATGTAGTGAGATAATTGATTTTACGATTAGCGGCCCTCCACACCAGCTACCAAGTTCCTATATATACAAAATTATAAATTTAAAGTTTCCACCGATGATCTAAGATATAAATTGTTAAAAATATGTTTATGCAGCTAAGCTAACTTAACACTTTTATTTTGATTACCGAACAAGAGTTTCAGCTGCTCCCAACCGACTGGAGAGAGTCAGACTATGATATACCCAATTGGGGTTTGTTGTGAGACTAAAGGTAGAGGGGAGGGAAACGATATTGGGAAGAGGAAATCAGGGAGTTACCTAGATATTCAGATCTGGTCACCAAACAGAGCCAAAGCCAATGAAAGCGATGCGGCGTTTCGATTCTGAATGGCGGTCTTTTACCAGGACGATACTGAAAGTATCTAATATTATCGAACGTGCCACAAATGTAAGTACCTAGGAAGGTACTACATATTATTTTTAATTAATGAATTGTATTTAATAATTAAACTATTCAATAAATATTTATCATTTTTTGCATATTATCTAGATAACATGTTTGTTAATTTAATGTTTCAAATCGATATAGGTACATACCCACACAAAGTATGCAGTTTGTTTTACTTCTATAAATTACGTTAATCCACGATCTAAGTTAAGGTACACCTGTTAATGAAAAGACAATTAGGTACTTAAATTTTCAAAATCCAAAAAAATTCCATAAATTAAAGATTAGCTTTTTGGCTGTACAAGTGTACATCCAGAGTTCATTTTTAATTCGTGGTACGTAGAGGATAAAAATAAATAATAAAAATCTAATAAAAATGTTTTTTTAAATAAATTAAAAGCACTAAATAATAATAACATGCACCTGGTTCCAATCTCATAGAATCGTCTTGGCGGCAGACCAGTATTGATTCCGAATAGAAAAATAATCTTTAGCTTTTATGACAAAATTTGAGATGCCTGGTTAAGGCGTTTGTCTACCTCTACACTTTTCCTGCCGCACCTAAATTTAACCTGGCAAAATTTCCCAAACTGGGCCTGTAATTTAAAATATAATAAATTAATGTAATTTAAAATAAAATAAAATAAACGAATTGTCGTAGTGATTTTTTTTGGCCAAATTGCGTGATTCCTTATTTGAAATAAAAAAAGTCACACAACAAGTATAGTTTACAAAAAAGACGGTTGGCATTTAAGTACCTACCCACAAAAAACTTTGATTTTAGAGGAAATTTTGATTATGATTTATTCGATAAGAGAAAAATTGAAACATACTTTTTCAGACAAGAGGTCTACTTTTCATAGAACTACTACTAATGTTATACTTAGAAATTTATAATGAATTATAGATTAGAGGAAATGTTACCACAAGGGATACAGATATACTTATGAAGTTCCTCAAACAATAGTTTCTTCTCAGAACGTGAAAAAAGTCTTCGTGCTACTTAACACAATAATGGGTTCAATAACCATATGCTTTCAGATGAATGTTCACTTATCTGTAAAAAATATCAAAAACTAGTTGGTGTATTTGGAATCCGCTTATGATGATTTTTTTTCTTCTTTTTTTATCCGATCGCCCACAGATGTCAGGATAATGAATCTGTTTTATTTATTCAAGCACTCAAATCCTCATTAGAGAATTCCCAAGAATCGAGTTAGTACCTATTTAATGAGTCTCATATCTCGCGTGCGAATCTATATAACATCGTTAGATGAAAAATATAATTATATTAAAGTTATCTCATCTAACCTAGCCAATTTTGAAACCCAGACATAATTTGTTAAATAAAAAAGATACTTGAAAATTATTATTAACAAGAAACTAGTTAGTAGTGTATAAAATATCTCAAAAAGTCATTTAATTGAGATTTCAATGTTACCAACGGTCATACACGCAATATATATTTTTTAAATACTGATTTTAAAAATCAAGCCATTTTTTTACGACTACAATTTCGCCTAGGTACCGATTGTTTTTTTCTTGTAAACTTTAAAAATACGACTTTTATTACACAAACGTATAATAAATGTAACATTCACTTAATAACAAAAATAATTGTTAAAAAAATCACAGTCTTTGATGTATTTTAAAAGACCAAAAAGATTTTTTTTCATTAGCTCCACACAGGAGGCCTCAGGACCTATGTCATCTTTAGGGATTCTGTGTTGAGGGAAGGAAGGAGACGAAGTTCTAGGAAGGAAAAAGGTATGAGGGGTTGGTAGAAATCTGGAGATCGGTGTCTCCAGGAGTGATGGACGTATAAATCCATCCTTTCCATCAAGGCAATGTTCCTATGTTCCAGAGCCCAAAGGGTCTCCCTCAACCAGTCCCTCCAGATCCTACCTGCCATGCGGCTGGTGGGTAGAAGCATCCACCTACAAGGCCCGGACAAATCTCACCCCATGAACTTGGGTACCCCCACTAAGACACCAAACTTAGCCAAACACACGGGTAACCTACGGCAAAATGGTTCCCGGTGCGACGTTACCCCCCTCTCCCAAATCGATTAAAAGATTTATAGCACTTGGCACGGTTGACCTATCCAAAAGGTAAAAGTAGATCCATGACGCCAGAGCTCACCATTCGAGAGATTTAAGTGGGACATGCAAACAGATATTGAGACATTCTGCTCAGGATGTAGGTACCAGTATGCCGAATTGCGGGTCACCGGTAAGTATGTAAATAATAATGTTTACTTCGGAGTAAATAAGAACGAGTGGTCTGTAGACTGTAGGTACTCGTATGTAAATATAGACTGGTGCGTGCTGTGGATTTTTTATTCGGGTTAAGTAATATTTGTTTAATTAATTTATATATTATTTGTTTATTTACGGTACATTTAGACTTTTTCTGAACAAGCCATTACGGCCACCGGTTGAAATCAAATACCTAATTTACCACTACACATATTCACAGTAGGTAATACATTAGAAACTTTAGAGAAAAAATAAATAGACAATATCAATAGAAATATATTGGTTAGAATATATTTGGTAGAAATATAATAATGGATTTGACGAAAACCAATGCCGCCACTAACCAAGTGGATACCTTTTGGTTCTTGCCCATTTAGCAGGCGCTCTGTCTCTTTTAGACCTGCATGACACCGTACAGAGCAATCCCTTATGAATTTCATAATGATTATCAAACACAATTTTGCGCCTTGGAAAGACTTTTGGATCACGAAACCGATTAAGTTCTTCTTTATTATGTGGAGAAATTGAGACATCGGCCGGCACGTACACAGTGTTTTTCTATCATTGAAGAAAAAGATAATACTAATAAATCTAAACGAAAATGAACAAGACACAGAAAAATTAAAAGCTAAGAACTGGGACCGTATAAACAAGACCGATTACGTTTATCCGAGACACCATCTATATTACAAACCTGTTATTCGAACACTTGTTATCATTTGAAAAGATAGCTGCCAATAATATGGAAAAAATAGTCGAAATAATATTTTTAATTATAAATTTGAAATATGAGACGAAAATAAGAGGTCTCAGTGGCCACATTGGTTAAGATGCTTGTCCCGGTATAGATCCTGGATTCGTGTCTCAGTTGCGACCGTTGGCTTTTTATTTTTCTGTGTCTTGTTTCATATTTTATTTTAGATTTATTAGTTTTGTCTTCTTTAATGATATATTATATTGATAAATAACCTTCAAAAGTTATTACAAAAAAAAGTTATTCTAATAAGCGGACCAGAGTTTGCGAGGCAATGAGAACCCAGGCTCTCTCAGTCTTGAACGAGATGTTCATTTTTCACGTTGGCCGATTGCCACTCAAGCTTTCACCACCTCCTCCTTCTGTCCAGAAGGATTTTCGAGACTTCAAGCGGCATGCTGGGTGAAAAACGACATCTCGCTCTTGTATTCCCTCAGTGTTGCAATCTCTCGCCTGATATTTGGCGGGGTTATGTTTTCAAGTACGGGGAGCCAAGGGAGATGAGTAGATTTTTTTTAAAGTTCCGCTGATGGTTCGCATTGTGGCATTAAGCCGAACGTCGACCATGGATGTGTGGGCGCTTCTAGCCCATACTGGAGCACAGTATTCAGCAGCTGAGAAAACCAAGGCAATGGATGCCGTTCTGACTGTGTTAGCGTCGCACCCCAGCTAGTACCAGCTAGCTTACTAACTTTAGTCTTGTCCTGGTTTTTTTGCCCACTGTTTCAATGTGCTTCAGGCTCCTGTCCAAAGTTACTCTAAGAGAGCGGGATTGGGGGTCATGGTAAATATTTTTCCGTTTAACTGAACACAGAGTTTTGCGTTTGCCTGTGAATTACTGAGATGGAAATCTGTCACAATTGATTTCGGCTCATTTGGCTTTAGTCGCCAATAGAGGAAAAATCCTTCCATAGCCTTGAGGTCAGAATTAAGGATCTCTTCTGCTGCATTGAGGGGTTTGGCTTGGACTGTGATGGCGTCATCTGCGTAAACAAATTTTCTGCCTTCAGCAGAAACGCCTTCAGCGGTGTGTGAATGCGGTGCAGTGCAGCCCACCGAATATGTGGTCAACGAATGCCCGCTCCATTCATTCCCCGGAGGGAATGATGAGGTCCACAGGGCAACAGACTGGCTCGCAGACCTATTATAGATGTCCCCCTCTGACCTCCCACCATACGAAAGAACAATAATTCTAATAAAAAGTTGAATGTTATTTCTCTTCGGTGTATTTAATTTATTCTTTTTTGTAAAATAATTTTTATAAATTAGTAGTCGATAGGCCTGTAAATATATAATGAACACTTACCGATATTTTATTTGCAATAGTAAACTTATTTTGTTATGCGTACTTGTAGATGTTCATGTAATGATATGATAATTATTTAATACATTTTCTGCCGTCTCGATGATGTATCCTGTACCAAGGGAACAGTGGGGATGGAAGGGTGGTTATTCCTCCCCCAATTGCATAAAAAAAGTCCTCCAAAATTCAGCATAAAATTAATCCTGGTGACTAAGAGGGCGCCAGGGGAATTCACCAAACGACGTCGGCTAAGCATTCTGTTGACATAGTCCGATGAATTTTAAGTGCGTGGTTTTGCCATACATTATGGTAGCCGGTACTTACCCGCTAACCACTTACAATATATTTCGGTGTTATATTTTTTTAATCCGCAATGATGACACTTTGCGAATTAAATACTTATGTGGTTTTAGTATCATTATTAAACAGTATTTAGCTGGGTATAATCTAGGTGAGAAAGTTTATGCTTCGTTCTGAAAATTTTCCCATGCCCTTAGGGTTATTATAGTTATTATAACAATATACTGAAGTACATTTTGAAATTTTAAGTAGGTACTTTAATATGACACCCATTACACTCTTAATACAACTAGACCTTTTAGTAGCTAATTTTCCCACGAAATATCAATTAGAAAGGATGAATATTTATGTCGTCTATGGTCTATGGATATTGGATATGGATACAGAAGTGTTTCTCAACATATATATAATATATATTTTTATTTAGGAGAAAGTACAAATATAGGCATAAATATCCAAGACTATATAAAACAATAACTAGATAATTCGCCTGCACCGTAACATTTTCTCATGGATTAACTTGAACAGCAGATACATAATTTTCTATTTTTTTTAAATGAAAATAGGGAAAAAACATTTATATAAGAAAATTATTTTACACGTAAGAGAAGTGCGTAAAGTTTTTGAATAAAAGTTTTCAAATTAAAGGATTAAAAAAAATCAAAATCATGTTACAGAATTTTTTTTAAGTACTTAAGTTCTTATAAAGTATAAACGAAGTATGTGTAAGTTGTTGTTACTTTATACGAAATTAGCTTTCAATTTTCTACCAAAAGTAGGTACTGCAAGTAAGTATAAAAGATACGTCGGACTCCTTCAGGCCTTGATTTTGATTTTGATTGGATCCCTGACATTAGCATTGTACGCGTCCGGCTAATGTGGAATAAGTCGTTAGCCTGGTTATTCTTGGTGGTATATTAAAGTTTATTAGCTTGAGTTAGTCAGGAAAATTGATAACTTTGTTGCAGATTTTATACAGAATCATAATGTCAAGGTATGTTCGCCGGTTAGATAGAGTGGAGACGTTATATTTCGGGAGCATATTTATGTATCCCCTTTTAGGTTGGCTCTTCTTGTAATTGAGGCTTATTAACGAAAAATGGGATACTCAAGAAGTACCTACCTAAGGGTTCACATTGAGATGGCTAAGAACGCCTTCATTATGACGATGAAACTTTTCCGTAAACGAGACCAAAAACCGAATTTTAAATTTAGATTGGGTCGTTGTTATGCTTTCTGTGTTCTTCTCTAGGTAGATATGGCACAGAATCCAGAGTAATCAACCAATATTTAGAATGTAGATATAAACTTTCGAATTGGGAATCATTTATTTATCGTGATCTCCATGAAATGGTTATACACATACACCGATATTTTATATAACAGAGAAGATTACAAATTTCGAACACATAAAGGAAAAGTAAATGAGAAATGGAAAAAACAAAAAATATATATACAAAAAAGTAGTAGCAATTACAAATAGTAATAGTAGGAAAATAACATATGAAGATTTAAAAATTCTAAATACAACAATATGAACATGCTTGAGGGGAAATTATTTTGTTATGCTACAGCTAGAAAAGGTTGATATAATCGTAAAGCAAAGTAGAAGTACATATAAAAAGGTCATGGGGCAGATTTACTCTTTTGCACATATAAAACAGTACTATTAACTTCATTAATTAAGTATTACGGTTTATTAAGGTTATACTCATTAAGTTAAATTAAAAGTAAATGTTCATCCTAGACTTGTAGAAAAGTCAATGGATGTCAATAAAAATGGATAAATTTATCCAATCTATCATTTAGTTCGAGATGAATCTTGCAATCATACATAAAGATGGCAGCCATTGATAATACGCGTTTAGAAAATTAAGATAATGTTGGTAGTTCTTGGTTGAAGTATGATACAGTTAAATATGACCGAAGGAGGTAGGGTCCCATTAAATAAGTTTTCATTGATATAAAAAAGTGAATATTATTTATTAGATAGATAATAATATCACGTAAACAAGAAAACTCCAATTCCTTAGGCACGTTAGGAGGGGGGACAATTTAATACAATATTACACATATGATTATTACCCATGGAAGAATGGTGAAGGACATATTAAAGGAAGACACCATGCCGGATGGCTTCGACATCTACCTGACTGGTACGTGTACAGTTCCGCTGAGTTGTTCCAGGCTGCAGTTTTTACGTTCACTCACTCAGGAGTCCTTGGAGACAATAATTCCCCTCTGGACTTATGTCATCTTTGGGGAAGCAGTGTGGAGAGTATTTTTAAGTAATGGAAGGACATAGTCGTAGAAATTTCGGGAAAACCTTATCCAAACCATTAGTATAACCATAGAAATCGCTGAAAACTTATCCAAAACATAGTCTCCCTCAGCGCAGGATCTCCTAACGAGGAGGATTACGAATTTAATCTACACCTATTTTATATATATATTATTAACATGTATCTTCTATATATGTAAAAAAATATGTATTTATTTATTTACGCCTATTTAGGCTTTTACATATACAAATATAACGATATTTACAAAATTCTATTCATAAATAGTGCAGGAAACGACTGTTTAAAACACTTGCACAAAAATAAATATAAAGTAAAAATATAATTGAATTGAACCACACAGTACGTAGGTATAAAATATAAAAAATACAAAATAGTTTATTTCTTTCAGCCGACAGAATACTGTCAATGTTTTGGTTCATTTAAATAGCTTTATAAAAATATTTCCCTACTTGATGAAAAAAACTTCAATAAGGTATGCTTAGGTATATATTAAAATTGATGTACTAAATATATCAACAACATCGGAGTATTTGTTTCCTTGCTGTTGAATCCGTCGCATAGGAGTGTAATATTCGGATATTGATGTGGAATGGCTACAATAATATGGTAGGTACTGTCTTGTTACTGACCTGCCTGGAGTATGAAAAGTATTAAAATATAGTAGGTACCTATCTAAAAAAAAATTAAGTTCTAGGAAGCAAAATGGTACGGGGGACGGGTTGGAATGTGGGAGTCATTAGATCGAGAGAATCCGACAGGAGAGTTCAAAGGGTCTTCCGATCTCTTTTTTTACGTAAATACCGCACAAGAATCCCAACTGCTCCCAACCGCCTGGAGTCAGATGGCATTCCCAATCGGGAAATGTTGTGAGGCTAAAGTTAGTGGGGAAGGGGAAGAGATGGGGGAGAGGAAGGTGAGAAAGTACCTGGCTGATCTGAATAGTGGTTTTACACCAAGGGCACACTGGGTGTCTTCCACTCTGGAACTTGCCGCAAATACAACTTATATCTTTTTAAATTGTGAAATAACACCAATCAATCCAATAAAATTTACTCGAGCACAGCGAGATTTGAGTCTGCATCCTCCGGATCGCTAGACAAGAGCCTTGTACCTCGAACATGGAGGCCGTCAGATCCTGCCCGCCGTGCAGCTGGTGTGCAACGCATACGCCATCAAGATCTGGACAAACCTCACCCCAAGGGCCAGGATATCCCAGCTAAGTCACCAAAAGTAGGAAACCACTTGGGGTAACCTATGGCAGAGGTGTTGGTTATCCAATGACTGATTCCCGTACCCATAAATAATCGCCTTCCAAAATCAGACAATTTAAATGCCATTCTCCAGAAGGTTCCAACCTTCACATATTTCGAGAATGTTTCGGTGCTTAATTTGAAACGATCAAAAATGTACATTATTCACAAGACCCCGCAATAGAATGGGTAAAGAGGTAGGTTTAGGGTAGGAGGCAGGGCGAGGTCCTTTGTAAGATGCTTGAGGAACTGAAATGGGGTTAGTAATCTATGAAATGCTCTACCTAAACCATTTTCAGAACCCTGACCTTTAAGTTTCCCGAGATCTTAAGACTTTCATAAGGGTTGAATACCATTGATATATATACATATATCTATGTTGAATACACGTTTTCTATAATATTTGTTGTTCTACCGGGTTGCGCTTATAGTATATTAGTTATAACTTTTATGTTATTGAACAAGAAATTGAGTAAAGAATAAAGTCATTTAAATTCACGAATACTTAACTTCATAATATAACTGGAAAGACGTTGTTGGGTTAATAAATACAACAAACAAATAATAGTAATTGGACATTATGTAAATATTTCATCACGCAGCAATTAAAATGTATTTTCATGTTATTCATGTTTTTTATAAAGTTTAAAATAATTCTCAAGAAGAGCCACACCTCACAGGAAAAGGGGGTGCTGTAGTGATGTGCGAATCAAATAATAATCCCGAATGATCAGTGCGTGGCGCACACGTGACTTGATATTATCTCGTGTGGCACGTGCTACTGAGTTAACCGTTTACCATTTAGCGTTTAGTTAGCAATCCACAATCTACCTGCAATTTGAGGACTAATTGACAAGTTTCCGAATCAAAAAAGGAAACAACAACAATTGGGAAACAAAAATGACATAATTTTCAATATGTATAGTTATTTGCTATCTCGATACATTTAGGTAGTCGAAACACAGATCATAGAAATAAAGGAGATGGGCCATGAACCAATATTCAATTCGAATGGGCCTTTTCTATCTAAACATAAAAAGCATAACATTCATTAGCTACGCTGTTTTGGTAGTTTGTGCAGTTTGGTCGTAGCTCGGCGACAGTCGGCATACTTCCGGGCCATATGTTTCTATTATCTGTGAGTCCAATGCGTCTCGATGATCATTTTAGTGGAAAGACTGCTAAATATACTAAAAATTGCATTCATAATTTATAGCATCAGTATATACTATTAATAAATTATTATATTATTGACAAATTATTTTTCGAAAATATAACCAATTATTGTTTTAATTTCGAATCGTAACAATTTAAAATTTAAGCATGTTCATGTAAATTATAATTCTTTACTAAAATTCACTCCCATAATATAATTGGATGCTGAATTTTAAAGATCTGAATTACATCTTCCTAATAAAACATTTTGTAGCATTCAGATAAATATATTATCAAACATAATATATATTGTATTTATCTACTTTTGTTTGAATTTTTTCTGATTTGCATGCAAGGGAGATTTAATTCACCGGCTTAAATTATCATTGGTTGGATTGCAAAATTATTTGAAACCACACAGCTATTGTTTCGTAACGCCCGCGCCCAGGGCAATACGACCGCTGAAACGAATACAAATAAAGAGCGGATAATTCCAATTTGCTATTCAGAGGGAATTTGATCCGGTTGTCACACATGTAAACAGAGACCGCCGCCAAACAACCCAGTGGGCTGGTTAACTTTTTAGGACGTCCGAGCCCCGAGCAAACAGCCCTTGTCCTAATTGCAAGGGATAACCAAATCAATATTCATTCGTTTTCGTCAGAAACACAATAAAAAAGAAAAACATTAAAATCTGAGCTAGCGACAGCTGCGCAAGCATTGCACCTTGCTCCAGGCTATGCGTAGAGCCGGAGGGAGCAGTGAGCAGTGAGCAGGGAGAGTAGGGGGCAGGGGTAAGGACTAGCACTAGGGTACTAGGCTAGGGTGGAGGTCCCGTGGGGGAGGCGAGACAATGGGGCGCTCATTACCGTACTGCCACCATGCACCCTTAACAGTCGTCCACCATTTATAATGCATTCAATTATGTTTATGTAGCAGTACCACGTGCCGACCCCTGTGCTGTTCTTACCCCCATCCCTCTTCCTCATTCATAGTCAGAGAGCATTGTCATTTTGACATGACAAAACGGATTTACAGATTTCAACGAAAATAGACGCAGTGAAAGGTGTGCGGATTTTTAAACGCACCACAGCTTTGAATAGCTTGATCCTCGGAACTTCAGAGACATAGATATAATCAAAGAAACCTCCAAGCCATTCCATATTATAACATACAATCATTTTTATGCATTATATTTAATTAAAAGGAAAAAAATGTTGATCATTTGTCGTTTAATGATACTTAATGGTCTTAAAAAAATAATTAAAATATATCAATTTTAATCAAGCAGGATCCACATTTTTATCCATTCTAGAATAGATTTTACAAGATCATTTTCAAGGCCGAATTTTAACGCGAAACCTGATACTAAAACAAATTAACATTTTATTATTGAATTAGGATAATGTACAAATGTTTCCAAACTACCTACTAATATTTCACTGAAAATGTCACAAGATTTTAAGCAATAAAAAATCAGAACAGGTTTATTTTTATTTATTTAAATGTATGCTTTTACTCACTACCATAATCTGATATGTGGGATGAGAAGTGCTCTGCGACCTCATCCAGAGGCAAGTAAGGAAATTTAACGAGTAATCTATATTACAGTTGCAAAATGTTGACATCATTGTGATTAATTTTGTTGAATTCCCTGAGATTTCAACAGTCTGGTGTGTTTATTATTTTGAATACACCAAGTCGTAAAATTATGCACCTGCAATTAAATTAAAATAACACCAAAAAATCTCGATGATGTTTGAGATTTTATTCTTTCACAGATGTAATAAGAAGGTTCTTGCATGGTATGATAATATATTATATTAAAAAAAATATATATTTTCACAGTAATTATATATATTTATTCACATAAAACATTATTTATTTGGTAGTTCAGATTTCGAAATGAAAAGAATAAATGTGCCGAAATCAATGGAAGATTAACGGATAAGATCCCCCTTCATTCCACCTCCGCGTTGGTCCATTAGTACTAACTACTCTGTTATCTGGATACAGCGGGTACCCCCCGGAGTAGGAGTAGTAATTATTCGGTTCATAGGCATCGTTCACGTATGTGTGACTGTATTGTTGGGTTTCGTAGTTGCTTTGTGATACTTGGCTGTATGGAGATTCCAGTCCGCTGCAAGCTGTCACCGTAGGCAGCTTGCTTCTTCTGGCTGTCTCGAATGCATCCTTAAATATTGCAAATTTCTCTTTACAGAATCCCAGCATTTCGTCTCCCGGTTTTTCCGCAAAGTAGTCAACTTGGGGATATTTCATGTAATTGCTATTTTTATAACCACACGAATTGTCGAGTATATTCGAATATACATTAGTATTTTGGTCATGGAAGTTTTCTTTGACTTTTTCGTAGGTCTGGTCCACCGGTATTTCTGATTTGATTCTTTGGTTAGGATAGTAGCCGTGTCCCTCTTCGTATTTCTTAGTTTCTGCGTCGTCAAGCAGATATCTTGGAGAAGAAATATACCCACAGCCTGTAGTCGAGGCGATACAGTTTCCTCCTTTGTTGCTAATAGAAACCGTCACATTGCCTACATTGACTAGGATCCCATCGACCGTTTGGCAAAAGTTCGCACCGTTGGGAAAAACGTTGCGGTTGAATCCGTGATAAGGGTAGGTTC
The DNA here is from genome assembly GCA_917563855.2 of Limnephilus lunatus. Lineage (NCBI taxonomy): Eukaryota > Metazoa > Arthropoda > Insecta > Trichoptera > Limnephilidae > Limnephilus > Limnephilus lunatus. The sequence goes on along the minus strand of OU830597.1, from coordinate 60,318,154 downwards.
CATTGTCTATATCACCTCCGTATTCATTATACGACATATTATTCGCTGTATCCGTTATTCGTTTTTGAGTCAGGAACATTTCTTGGAATGCGTCTTTGGTATTTTTATTTCTGGAGATTGAATAATTCTTTGAGTTGTCGTAGTTGTGTGCCAGGTTTTCGCCATTGTTTATACTCTCCAATGAATCGAGTGTTTGACTCAGAGCAAAAATATAATTGTGGGCAAAGCGGAGGGTTTCGATCTTGGTGAGCTTGGTGTCTTCCGGAAAGGTTGGCAGAACGCATCTCAGCTTATCGAGGGCCTCGTTCAACATGTGCATCCGGTTCCTCTCCCTGTCGTTGGCTTTCATCCGCCTGGTCCTCTTCAGCCGCAGGACGTGCGACGGGCTCCTGGAGCGTGTGATCCGATTTTTTCCGTGGGCATATTTTCTCTTTGGTTTAGTAGCGTCCTTTACCTTTGTTTTACTGGCGCTCTTAGACGGAGACGAAGTCAAAACGGTGGCTCCTATTTCCGCGGTAAATTCAGTAAATGATACATTTTCTTGTCCTTTTAATCTGTAGTCTTCGTTTGAATCGTTTGATAGGAAGAGTTTTCTACTGGCAGGTTTTTTCTTCTCTGGTGAAAGAGATATTCCGTGGTCGGAGAAGTTGAGTATATGTTTGATGGGTGTTGTGTCGCAAGAGCTCGGGAGGAAGACGTCTTCAAAGCTCTTCTCGAATCCAGAGTCCGAAGAACAGATGCTGTCGTTGAGATCCATTGTTACGGTTGATATCTATAACAAAACAAAGTCCACATTAGTATATTATATAGGTAAGGTACACGGAGTAGAAAGGTACTACTACTACTTGGGTGTATGCACAATCAAGATCGCAGGTAATTCTTGCAAATTTAGGAATAATTTTATTTTTCGCCTTATTTACAGATATCTGAACTAGAAACAACGCCTTCGTGATTTATAAACAAGCACCTGTGAAGGGTGTTATTTGTCAGATTTCATAAAATACCAAGTTTCCCCCTTGTTGTTACATTCAATCAGATATTTGTTAAAAGTCAGGTGGCTTAAGCAGGCAACCGTGACGATGCTAACCTGCTCACCCTCTTCCACCCTCCTCCACCCTCCTCTACCCACCTCTACCTTCCATTCCGATTTGCTTGAAAAAACATAATATTCACCACATTATTTCTAATTTTTACAAATAAAAAAAATACTACAGAGTTTCGAACTTGAAAATACTCGAACCTATTTTTTGTACTAGGAGAAAACACAGATAGGTATACGGTAACAATTTGGTAATTATTAGTAAAGCATTTCTCACAAATTAAAACGAGCAACAGATAAATAAACATTAACATTTATTTACAGAAATTTAAAAGTAAAAAAGTAAATTTAGAAATTGTGTTACACAGAGAAATGAGAAAAGAGCATATTGCCTAAACCAAGTAGCAGCAAAAAATTTACCTAAACAGATATTTTTTGTAAAAATTAAAGAGAGAAAAAACTGAAATCGTGTAAAACAGAGAAATGAGGAAAATTACACATTAAGGTGTTTAAAAAATTAAGAGGAAAAGAGCTTTATTTTTTAAAAATTAAAGTACTGCATGTTTCAAAGAATATGTCGCGATCCTTCGGAGATTGATATTGATTCAATAATTCGTACATTCTTCCGATTGGATCTCTGATACCAGCATTGCACAGCAGTGCCCCACTGGAAAATGTGGAATATGTAAATTGTTAAACCTCTGCGAGGTATTTTAAAGTTTATTAACTCGAGTAAGTTAGGACAACTAAATAATAATATTACTATTTTATAAGAGAATTTAGTAATGGTCCTATCTGAAATTCCTGGGGGAATCCGTGGAATGCCCATAAAGTTAAGTTTAATTTAATTTATTAAATCTGTTTCACGAACTCGGTACCATCATATAATTTGAACTAATATTATATATATTTCTCTATTTTGTGAAAACATGAATGAAACTCGGGAAAATAATGGTTCCCGTTTATTATGAAGCGCTTTACGTTATGTAAACAGTGATATAAATAAAGGCGAGTTTTTGCTACGGCACGCAGTGTTGCTTGTAGACAACCTTGAGAAACGTATCGTAGGTCGTAGCTATTAAATACTTTAGCGCGCGTAGATTCCGCGTTAACAAGGACTTCAACTCAACCCTTTAGCAACGGAGTCGCAAAATCATTTAATTTAATATATTATTTTATTTTTTACTAAGATCACAAACTGAAGAACTACTGTAACAAACTATTAAATGTGATGTACTTACATGTATTTTTAAATCTCTAGTAAAATAACTGCAATTATTGGTTTTAAGTCACAGTTTCACAACAATTATAAATTTATAATAAAAGTCCAGCTTTGATCAATAATTCTTGTACAAATAATCTAACATCAATCACAAATGAAGCACTGATATTAAACGTAACTAATTTGATCGGTAAATAGTTGATTAATATTTGATGGCGAGAGCGTGGCGGGTTGACCGCCTCACAACCCTGGCGCGTGCCTAGAACTAACTCCCTCACGCGTCATGCACCCTATTTATTAAGCCCGACACGTGATTTGATAGCTACAAATCAGGACAAACTTCGGCCTGTTCCCGCAGGCCCAAATCTGAATACAGAGCTTATAGCTAGTACAGTAGGGACTGATTGCCGCCACTTGCAACTTGCAACTTGTAACTTGCCACGGGTAGCGTTCATTTTTGTCACATTCCGGGGTAATTTTTACCCCAATGTTTATCATCGTTTTAAGAGGAAGCCACAAGCTAAATGTATGAACTTTTAGTGTGCCTTATATCGCCACGAATATAGGTAATATGCATACAAATCGCTGGTCACACGAAATCTAGAGGTCACGATTTCAAGCGCAAAGGTGGTGTTAATTTATTTTGTGAATAATTTTATTAGTAAGAAAAAAAATTAATGCACAGAAACTGTCACAGATAATATTAGCCATAAAATAGTATTTTTTAAAAGTTGTTTCTTAGATGCGTTGATACACTTATAACGAAAAAAATAATTTTTTAAATGTTTATATTTCTTATAAAATACTTAACAATTTTATTTAATACTACTAAAACAGTAGAAATAGCTTCAATTTATCAAAAGAATATTTTTTTGTATTTAATGGTGATTTAGCATTAAGTTTCGCCTTCGTTAAGTTCAGTTATGTGATGAAATAACGCATGCGTGAATTTCACTTACCAACATTATTCGTGTATAATGCCGGAATTACGCACGGACTGAATTACACATGAATGAAAAGAGAATTACACCCACTTAAATAACACACGTCAAAAAAAACAAACCTAACGTAATCTAACCTGACTTTTGTTTTTATTTTTAATATAAATTTATTTAACATATCTACACTAAAATTTAAATCTATTAAAAGTCGTTTTTTTATGAACGTAATTCCTGTATGTGCAATTTCGGTAGGTGTAATTACAGTGAAATTTAATCCGTCTGTAATTCAGTTCGTGCATAATTCTGGCAGTGTTGGTACGTGAAATTCACGCAAACGCACCGTTAATTTCATCTAATTTAGTTTTTTTTTGTGTAAGTGGGTGGTGGTGCAAAGCCATACTAAAAATAGTATGTATCTACAATGTACATAAAACTAGGGGGAATAACCAGACGAATCAGGAAATATGTCATCTTTAAATCAAATTTTAAACGTATTGACCCTTTTCCACAATAAATTATAAATTGATTTCGAAAGACTGTTATTTTATCTCGTAAAGCTATGTTAAACGCAAACGTAGCGAACCACTTGGGGTGACCTATGGCAGAGGTGTTGGTTATCCAATAAAGGTTCCCGGGGCGGCGGTACCCATTCCCGCTTCACAAATTGTTTAAGGGGTGGGTAGGAATCTGGGGTTCAGTGTGTCCTGGTCATCCGCCTTCAAGACCTAGACAAACCTTACCCCATGAACCCGGGCACCCCTGCTAAATCATCAAACGTAGCAAACCACTTAAGGTGACCTATGGCAGAGGTGTTGGTTATCCAATAAAGGTTCCCGGGGCGGCGGTACCCATTCCCGCCTCCCAAATATATTATACAACACACATTTCGAATCATATAATCATGCAGTAAAAAAAAGAAATTATCTGGGAAAGCTAAGTTTCAGAATTTTAATTTTAGTTTAAATAAAATCATTTAAAAAAAGATCAGCTCACGTGTTTTGTGACGAAAATACTTCAGTTTGTCTATTTATTTACGGTCTTACCAATTAATATATTTAAGATTTTTTTACATTCTTATTTTACTTATACATTATTGAAATATTATAAATACTTATGATTAAAAAAATTAAAATTTTTTAACAGTTTTATCATCACGCCTTTCACCTTTTTTGAATGTAGGTATACATTGAAGCAAATTTTGAATGAGATAAAATCGATATTGAGTTATTATTTTAAAAAGCTGGCACGGAGAACAATTAATATTTCTCTTTGAAACAGTACGACCGTACGACCGTAAGAACATCTTTCGACGAAATATGAATTCTCGACCGTTGGTTAGTGGCCCTTAAAATGAATAAAAAAATATATAGATCTGGAATCAACATAATCTAGTGTTATGGCTTGGAGCATAAATTTTATATATTATCTATAAATCATTATTAGATAGAAAGCTGAAGTCAAAATTTTGATACTTAGAAAGTATTGTAATTTTGTAGTTTAGAGATAATATCATATTTTATCACACAAAATATGAGTTCTACTAAGTTGAGTTTAGTATTTATTTCGTACATCATTTTCGACAAAAATTAGACATTCGTACGTATGATTATAGACATGATAAGCGCACTTGAAGTAAAATATCATAAAACTGAGCTATACAAATGTTAGGTACGTTTTTATTATTAATATGATTAATGTCTGCTCGAAGGTATTGCGAAGGCAGTTTCTTAAAGAAATTAAAAAAACAATAATTAGCATAACATTCATTGTTGGTTTATTTTGCTTTATTTTATTTCTGGCCGACAGTTGCTAGATCATTTAATAATATTCCAGAAGATTAAATAATCTCTGAGAATTTAAAAATTTATCATCATTAGGTGCGTAAAATGCTCATATAATAGGTTCTGGAAAAACTTATTCAGTACCTGAAACTAGAGATTCTTACCAGGTGACGATATCGAATATCTGCATATTATATTTCGGAAGAATCAGAATTAATAAAACAATGTTATTTATGCTTGATTCTTCTGAAATACCGAAATCCAGTTTGAAGAAAATTATGACTATATATATTGAGAAATTTCTATTAATGCAATGTAAAACGATGAGTTTTTCACCTTGAGTAAATGTTTTTAGCGACCATAATTTACATGTTTTATTTGAAGAGCGCTGTTTACCTTCTTCAATAAATTCTGTTCCGATTACATCATATCGATGTATCGGAGATCCAATAAAGGAAACCGCTTCATTAAACGGGTGTCCACAAATTCACCATATTAAAATTCTGACCTTCTTCGGGTTACCTCCTCTAATAGCCACTGATCTTAATTTGAATTGCATAATAGAACACGGGTAAATATTTTAATAAAATGAATAAACAGATGTTTGAGTGTGGATTTCGTGGCCAAATGCCAATTCTTTATATCAATAATTTAATAATTATTATCCTCTAAAATGTTTTCGTAGAAATCAATCACTTTGTGGTTTGACATTTTAAAACTTGAACATCTGAAATTTGGACAGCTAATTTTAAGCAAAATATATCTAATTGGTATGTGGTCTTCCGGTTACGCTGTATTCTTAATCTGGGAAGTGTATATCAATATAGGTACTGTCATGATGAAGCTAAACGAAACCAGAAGACAAAAATATAGTTAACATAATGTATTTTTTCAAATTCTGCATAATTTTTTTACTCTAACGTATTTCTCCATCCATTTTGTTTCAAAAGAGTTATTTTGTAGGTAGGTCCACATTGGTATGTTTTAAATAGCGTAAATGCGTCAGACATTTTAGTGTCGACAGATGATATCGACCACTTTTCGACCGAGAAATTGCCTTCTCGATTGGTTCCGGCAAGTTATCGGAAAACGCTTTGTTCGTTTATGTTTCCATCAAATGGACCGAAAATTTGTCAAAAGACATTTAACGCAAGATATTATTTGAACACAATGGAAAACGAAAACACAATGCATAAAAGTCGATATAGTTTTCAGTATAAAATTGATCAGAAAGTATAGCGAAAGCTAAATGTTTGGCGAAAGAAATTCAATGGTTAAGTGCTCCCTGCCCATACACGCGTCCTCGCACCCTTCCACCCTTCTACCCTTTCATCCCCCTGATATAAAAGGGTTATGAATGAATAATACCCAACTACACGTACCTGTTTATTTGTTCAAAAAACTCTCCAAAATTTATTGGCAAACTCTAGAAGGGGTGCGTCAGAAAATAAAACTCCCCTTTGGAGGCTCTGGTGGAAGGTTGGGGTCCGATACAAACCCTTAATCCCATTGTCAGTATTTTAATTCGACAAACTGGCTCTTTGAAAGCTTTTAAACTGTAAAAATGCACTGACACCGCGTAGTTCATATTTTATCCTTTTAGCACGGTCGCTGCATAGCGGGCTCGCTAAAGGGTTCAAATGCATTATTCACAACGGCATAAGCGCGGATTTGATACACTTACACGAAACATTTATTGTTTGTGGCTTATTACTTATTACTATTAAGCAAATATTGATACTATATGGAATTATTTACAAATAAAAATAATTCTGTGTAAATATGTTTATTATTCAAATGAAGAAAGAGTTCACACGTTTGACAAAATAAATCCTTTTCTTAGAAAGAAATAAAGTTGAACTCCTCTTTAGCCCAAAACACAAAATGAATATTTGCTAAATGACACATTTGCCTTTCTGAGCTTTCGAACCGCAACTTAATTTAGTGGTATTCTTAATTTTCCTGGAAAGTTACAAAACGTGCACATGACAACATAAATAAATATAATATATTTATTTAATTAATTATAATATATTTAATTAAATATTAAGAAATTCACGACTTTCATGCGTTTGTACCAACAGCACTTTTAAGTTGTCATTTTCTGCCAAATAGCAATCTGCGGTATTTAGAAGAGGAACGCATTTGGTTTATAAATATGATTAAATGCTATTATAATATTATACGGATCCTCTAAGAACAAGACTAAGCTGACAAATAATTAATCGAGGGCATTTTAAGTAGTAACTATTTCTGATATTAATTTGAGTGGAAAAAAAATCACATTCGAAAAAATCTGGTAGGTGTTGTAAACATAAGGAGTTTCCTGAAAAATATTCTGCTTGTTTTTGAGCTACTGAGAGGCACCTTTATACCGGATAATGTTAGATTTCTATTTCTCCATGCTAATATAACCGTAGATTTAGCATACAGTCGTGTTTATTATTTATCCGTGTTGATACAATGTCGCAATGGATCATCTAAAAAGGTGTATTAAAGGGCACCAAGTTTGTTTGGAGTGTGTTGCAAGTGTGTCGGTGAAATTGGGCAATCACTTTGGTTTATTAATCTCCCAGTCCTGGGGGAACGTGTCAATGGGTGATAGTTGATACGCGATGTTTTCCCGAGTCAGGGCTTAATTTTCCATAGCCCGGATCTGGATATGTGTTTAAATGGAGTTTTGGTATAGTACGCCAGATATTATTTATTATAAAAGCAGTAGCTTAAGCAAACACGGTATTTTCAATAAAGCCATAGGGAACGCTGTGGGATTTTGTCCTTGTTTGCACAATTGTTTTTGCGTTGTCGTTTTAGCATGGCTAGTTATTTGTTTTCTCTCATTTATTGCAATATTTAGTTTGCCGTCGTATTTACATTACACTTGTTATGTTTCAAGTACCTGCAGATAAGGCCACCATGCTTTACAACTGGCAGCACCTTCAATAAGCTTCAATCTGCGCCAAAATGCCATTTCCCTTCCTAATCAATTCTTTTCAGACTGGCCGCTGGCTTAGTGCGTTCTCACTCATTAATAATTTTACGATACAATAAACTAACAAAATGGCCATTGTTCAACATCTCCAAGAGCCCAGATCATCCTCGATGTTTGTAGAAATATGTGGGTCGCTATCTAAAACATCCGCCCAATCAATGAATAGGTAGTGCATTCAACCCCTAAAACAACTTGTTTTGTAAAGTTAACGATGTGCATAATGCAATACTGTTCAACAAAAGTACCCTTTCATCTTCCCGGCCTGGAATTTGAGTAGCATAGCTCAAATTAATAATCTCATAAGTTCCGTCGCGGCGTTCATAAATCAATCGTGATAATAATCAGTCCAATAAGCTGATAAGTAAGGAGTCAACAGAGCTTTTCAAATATTCCTGAAGAATCGATAAACCTTATGAGCTAGAGTCAATAGACAAATAATAGCATTGAACAAAATCATTCATTTTAAAGAAACATTTTACCTAAAAATAATAACCATAGGATATAGTACGGTTGGTACATCCATGTGTGTAGGAAAGACTCCCAGGATCGCAGCATCAATTGATTATTCTAAAAAAATTGATATCGAGTAACTTTTTAAAGGTTACGTTATTACAAAATGTATTGTATTTTGGGTTATTATTGATTGATTTATAAGACGTTAAATTTGAAAATTTTGAAATGTGTTCATTTAGCATTCGCCAGAACATAAAACCTACAAGCAATGCCTAAGCACCTACCTGGCAAGAGTCTATAGGAAAGTAATGAAAACAGAAATTTTCGAATAAATTTAAGAATATGGAACAAGAAAAATAACAAATGAGACATAAAACAATTATTTCAGTTCATTAGGAAAATTATAATGTGAAAGGCGCATCGTTATTTTAGATTTTAATATATTTTTCTATTTGGTTCAAAATTTTTGGTGATTTTTGTAAATTAATATAGTGTAATTTCTTGCGATTCATTTAAAATCATAATGGTAAGAAATTAATTCAATATTCAATATATTTTGTGTGTACTAACATTTTAATATAGATACTAGGCAAACCCAGGGCAACAAGATGCAGAAAAAATGGATTTCACTCTGTACAAGAAATTGTAATCACTGTAATTATTAGTATTTAAATGTTAAAATTTCCACAGCTTTAGTACGGTTTTTTACAAAATTGCAAAAAAATTCAAAATATTGTATGATTGTATGAATTTTCTTGTACGATTTCCTGAATTTCCACATATAAATATTCTGTTCTCTGTAATGCTGTTCTTCAAAAGTAACTTCAAAATTTGATTCTGTACACCACCAGTTTTATTCAGGGTGGCCTTAAAAACTTCCGAACGTCGCCGTCGTAAGCAATTGGATACAATTATATATTGATTAGTTTTTTATTTTCTTTATACAAGTTTGTATTAAATTTCTGTACTAACAAGCATTAATTAAAAAAATATATCTATTATGTGTGAGGGAAAAACATTTTAGAGTAGTCCCTAAGTCTTATATTGTTCAAAATAATATAAGACGTATGGACTTTATTCTTTTACACTCTCCAAAAAAATGTATTGATGTAATGAATTCATGTACCTAATAATAATTCTGTGAGCTAGAAATTTTCCACTGTAATGTTAACATATTTTCAGAGGGAATGCATCTCCATACACATCGGGCAGGCTGGCGTGCAGATGGGCGACGCGTGCTGGCAGCTGTACTGCCGGGAGCACGACGTGGATCGGGACGGAGGATTCCTCGGGGAGCAGACCGGGACCGGGACCCCGGCGCAGAGCAGCCGCTCTAGGGAGACTTTTTTCTCGGAGACTAAGGCGGGCCGCCTCGTGCCGCGTACCATCATGGTGGATCTGGAGCCAACCGTCATAGGTTAGTCACTCACCAACCAACCAATCACTGATATATTATATGCCATACAGAAGGTTTACGCCAATGTTTCTTTAACACTTGCAGACCAGATACGCAGGGGCGAATACGGCCACCTCTACCATCCAGAACAGATGATCACGGCCAAAGAAGACGCGGCCAACAACTTCGCTCGGGGCATGTATTCTACCGGCCGGCAGATCATTGCTCCTCTGATGGACCGAATCAGGAAACTAGCAGACAACTGTTCCAGCCTGCAGGTGATTCATCCGTTTCATCTCTGTAGTGGTTATTAAGTAGGTATTTATAAAACTTCACTCACCCTTCTCTGGGAAGAAGTGGGACTCTTTCATTCTCAATAAAGAGAATCCATCAAAAAATAAACGGCAGTTGCGAATAATGATTGAGAATAGGTACCATACTTATAAATAATTTCAAACAATGTGTTGTTTTATGACGTCCTTTTATTCTTTTTGTAGGGCTTCCTCGTGTTCCATTCGTTGGGAGGCGGCACAGGTTCAGGACTGACGACGCTCTTTCTAAATACTTTATACGAGGAATTCAAACAGAAGAGCACTTTGGAAATTACTATTTATCCATCGCCAAAGGTATTATTTTTAATTATAAATAAAGAATAACCCCACGGAGACTTTTTGAACGCGAATAAGTAAAGTTGTGTTTTCCAGATGTCTTCTGCGGTGGTGGAGCCATACAACTCTGTCCTGTCTACTCACGGCTGTTTGCCACACTCTGATTGCTCCTTCATGATGGACAATGAAGCTATCTATGGCATTTGTCAGAAGAGATTAGAGATTGAGCGGCCAACCTACAGTAACCTCAACAGGCTGATTAGCGTAGTCGTGTCGTCCATCACGGCTTCCTTGAGGTTCGAGGGAACCCTCAACGCAGACTTGTCCGACTTTCAGACCAACCTCGTGCCGTTCCCCCGGATTCATTTCCCAATCACGGCGCATGCGCCTATCATGTCACGAGTTCGGTCCTTCCACGAGGGGGTCACCGTCCCGGAGATAACCTCGCAGCTGTTCGAGCCGGAGAGCCAGATGGTGGTGTGTGATCCGAATGCGGGCAAATACATGGGCTGCTGCCTGTTGTACCGCGGGGATGTGGTGCCCAAGGACGTGAACGCCGCTATCGCCAACGTGAAGCTCAAGTCCAACATCAAGTTCGTGGACTGGTGCCCAACGGGCTTTAAGGTTGCTATCAACAACTCCACACCTGCGTTGGTGACAGGGTCCGACCTGGCGAGTGCCCATCGCACCTCAACGCTGCTGGCCAACACCACGGTCATCCGCTCCGTGTGGGAGGCTTTAGACAGAAAGTTCGACCTGCTGTTCTCCAAGAAAGCCTTCGTTCACTGGTACACCGGGGAAGGAATGGAAGAGGAAGATTTCAAAGACGCCCGTTACGATCTGGCAACCCTGGAAATGGATTATCGCGAAGTTGAATCGGATGACATTTAAATTTTTTTAAAGCACGTCCGGGTTTTTATATATTTTTTAAATATTTTATTTAGTCGGTGTTATTAAAGTGATATACACATTTAAAATTTAATGAGTGTCATTATAGCATTGTTATTTTTTACAACACATTTTTTTAATGTAATTTCGAAAAAAAATAAAATTTTGAAACGTTTCAAAAATGGGATTTCATTTAAAATTCGTAATAAGGAAGCAAAGTTCTTATTTATAAGTAGTAGATACTTTTAATAGATTGAAATAATTCATACGTAGCTTGGATTGGTTCATTACGTATGTGGAACATGAATGGGTGGATAGACAGGAGTCCAGGCAAAGATTTGAACAAATCATCAAATTTTTTAAGCTATTTTTCACGTACTGTGAAAGTTCTATTCAAGCTCTGTCATTATCTCAGTTTCAAATGTTGAAATTTATTCAAACAACCTGTCCTAAATAAATTAATAAATCTTAATTAACAGAAATACCCCCTAAAAAGTGCACTCACATTATGAACTAAAGTACGGACACACGAGGCGATTTCAATAGAATAGTAGCGGCAAAATAGTTTCGTGTGATAAGGTTCTCGCTGATAGTGACTTACCTAGCATCCGTGTTGAAGGTTCGTAGAAAATGCGTTTAACAAGGTTAGCTTTTCGAAAAAAAAAACTCGTCGGGCCGCTTATTACAGTTAGTTCAAATCTCCTAGTGGAATATGGACTTTAAGCTACGTCACGAATTTTTAGCCGATCATCACTCTACCCCCTCGATGAACTAATCGATAAGGAACGTATGCTTATTGCATTCTTATAACGTCGCCATTCCGTAAATGTGGTAATGTAAAAAGCGATTCTTTTGGGCTTGGTGTTTTTTTAACAAAATTATGATCAATAGACAAGCATAACACTCACTTTATGCTTGACAGCTGGTCAAAAACTGAAAAGGTTTAAAAAAAACTTTTTACGAACCCTTGAGTCGCAGTGCTAGTCGCGTTTCAGTTGCCAGGTTGACAGGTTGCCATGGTTACGCCTCACGACCTGTCAAGTTTTTGAGTAATTTGCGATATGTCAGAGTAGAAAAATGTAGATTTTGTTGATCGATAATTATACAGGATGTTAAGGGACGTACTTCACTTACTTTAACCAGTGATTCCTGACATTATTTGAAATAAAAAATGTAAATAAAATTTTGGTCTCCGGTGACATTTTTTTTTCTACAAAAATATAAAAAATGGTATTCGTTGGACAGTTGCAGGCGGGGTAAGGGGTTAATCGGTCACTCGTCTGAGTGACCAGTGACGACATGCCGAAGAATTTTTTTTGTTTGATTTTAAAGAAAAAAAAAATTGAAAAAAAAAAAGTCAACGGAGACCAAAATTTCATTTATATTTTTTACTCCAAATAATGTCAGGAATCACTGGTTAAAGTAAGTCAAGTAGGTCCCTTAACACCCTGCATATTGGTTGATAATTGATAAATTATTAATAAATCAAATTTTTGTTAACCACTCGGACCCATAAGCTTGTTTTTTTAAAGTGAACCTGACTTATTAGAAAAGCTAATATAATTACTGAAATCGTAAGGTTTAGTTGCGCAATCAAGTGAGTTGAAACGAGTTGCCAACCAGTTTTCGGTTTCTCCATGAGCGAAGACCCTTAGGCTCTTGACTCGCAATCCGAAGGTCACATCATCGAATCTCTGTGTGCGTAAATAAATTTTATTTGATTAATTTGTGATAATTCACAATTAATTCATATAAAATAAAACATATCATATTTGTGGCACGTTCCAGAGTGGAAGATACTCTCGGTATCGCCCTGGTGTAAGACCACCTTTCAGAATTGAAACGATGCTTTAAATGGCTTTAGCCGTGTTTGGTGACCAGATCGGAATAGCCAGGTACTTCCCCACCTTCATCTTCCCCATCTCCTTCTGTTCCCCTACCTCCACTACCTTCAGTCTCACAATATACCCCATTTGGGGTTGCCATTGTCTCACTGGCTCCAGACGGAAGCAGTCGGGACTCTTGGTAAGGTATTCACATTAAAAAATCTAGAAAACGTAGAGGAGTAAATTTAGAACCTGTTCGATTCTAATGGAGGCGTCTACTATTATCTACAGGAATTCCAAAAACTGAACAAATCAGAGTAATATCTATGAGAACCAAAGTGAGAACGTATTTCTCTGCTTAAACTGCTGACTAATATCTACGAGAACCAAAGTGAGGACGAATATCTACAGCTCAAACTGCTGACTAATATCTATGGAACAGATGATGTCGACGAATATCTATAGCACTGGCAGAGGTTGGATTTGAAATTATGTATTGCATATTGGCATAACGTAATATTGCATATGCAGTTTAAAAAACTTAATTTATGTTAAGTTAGGTTAGGTTAGGTAAGGTTAGGTTCGGTTAAAATTACGTAATTGAAGTAATTTATGCTTTTCCATACAACCTCTTTCTCAGCTGCCCTCTGTAGATATTGGTCCCACCAACGCTCCATAGATATTCGTCACCACTGGGACCGTCGTAGATATTTATCCATCCTGTAGATATTAGTAGATATTAGTCTTCACTCTGAAGTTCATAGATATTTGTACATATGAGCTGTAGATATTCGTCCGACATACAGGCTGTAGATATTAGTATCTGGAGTCATTCTAATCACCAGAAACGGTCACGTGACCTAGTTATAACATTTAATAAGTCAGGTACGCCCCGTACGTCATACATATGCCTGGTAATGTTATATTATCTTGAAAACAAGCATATGGGTCCGAGTGGTTAAGTGGAAGTTTGTTACCAAGAGATAAAAGTTTTAAGGAAAATTAATGGATTAATTCCATCAAACGTTTGATGTGTACCTTATATAAATTATTGTAACCACTCTTTGTAGGGACACATTCATTTAAACATTTAATGTAATATCGGATTCCTTCTCATATTTGAATTTTTTATAAAAAGATAAGTATAAGAAACAAAATTTATTGAAATCAGTATTTATTTTTTATTATATTTCAGATTCTTTCTTTGATTCAAGCTTAAAAAAATATTTTTTGAAAATTTTCCTCGAAAGTGAAGTACATTGCACAAAACTGCGCCATACAAATGTTACGTTATTATTCTCAGTAAATATTATTTTTCAGTATGGTTCGATAATCAGGTATAGCTCTTTTATCGGTATTCGTAAAGTCAGTTCCCATAATCTTGTGGATTTGAATGACGATCTTGTAGATCGCAGTTTCTTCACATCTAGGTTCTCCTCACAAAATACTTAATCGTTTTAAATTTTAAGAAATTTCCCGCAGTTTGGGGAATTTTCTCCACGAATTGGTAACCCTGGTCCATAGACCAATGACAGTCCGGGACCACTTGCGATCGTTTTCCATCTAGCGGGTATTTTGGAACTACTCAGAAAAACGCCCTTTATCAACGAACTTGCAGACCCAGCACACGTTGCTGTGGCTAACGAAACACAACGCCATTACCCAACCTTTATAAAATCCACACCACCCGCTTGCCATCTGCCCGCTGCCCGCTGCCTGAATTGAATATTTGAATTTCTCGGCTTTTCTCTACTATCATAAGCATGTATTATACATATAAACCTTCCTGTTGAATCACCATCTATTGGTGAAAACCGCATGAAAATCCGTTGCGTAGTTTAAAAGATCTAAGCGCACAAACATTTTGAGCGACTTCATTTTATACTATGTTATGATAAGTTGTGATTAATGTAAAATTTCTACAACACGTGTGCGAATTTTATTAACGTCGTGTGCATTTATGGATTAAAGCATTTAATTTATTTTGCTTATTTTTTCACTGCCAGTACCATAAAATCATAAAGTTCGAAAGAAACATACGTTCATGAATAAGGAACTCGAGTCAAATTTTTTTTTTTTTTTGTAATGAATAGAATGACCTTTTTTAAAATTATTTATTTGGCTTTCACCCAAAGGGTGATCCTTGGCCATTTCTTAAAGTTAGTTACATTTTTTTGAAATTATTTACATTTCCAGTTTACTTAAAATTAGTTAGTTACATTATCAATTTTTTTAAAATTATTTACATTAAAATGACCTTCTAACTTAAATAACTGCATATTTTTTTGTTTTTTTAGAATTAGTTTTTATAGTTAAAATAATTATTACCTACCGTTCGTACTGTGAATCGTGTGACGTCATCACTCACCAAAAGTTTATTTTTTACTAGCTTTTACCCACGGCTTCGCTCGCATAGTATTAGTGGGAAATTACTGGCATAGTTATTGGCATAATTGTTATTATTCTTACTATTTTGTCTAATAGAAAATAATTATGATTAATAGAAAATTTCAAAATTTGAGAATGACATTGCGCAAATAAAAATTCTATTTTAGAATATATTTAAATTATAGAAATAGAAATTTATTTTAAGTACCTACTACCTTTATTAGTATTTTATTCATATTCAATCCAGAGTAACCTAAAAATATAAGAAAATGACAGTCCACTTCAAACGCTATGCTTTATAGCAACGTTATGCTTTTTGTTCGGAGAATAAACATTTTTAGAGATATGTAGATATTAACTACGACGCCAAAAAAAGTACTCTTTTTAATCACAACAAAGCACTCTTTATAAGCCTGAAATTAAAAAAAAAAACACTTTGTTTCCAAGGTAACAATTTGTTTGACGTTTGCAATAACTCGATTTTGTTAGGGACAGAAAACGTATGATACATAATTTCATAACGCCAGAGCTTACCAATATATAAAGCCGTTGTTACTCGCAAATAATGTAGCTTTCGATTAGTGAAAGAATTTTTAAATTCCATTCTATATTTATTGCGTGAAAGAGTAAGGACCATCCATACAAACTTTTGCATTTATAATATTAGTAAGATTTTCAACAGGTGTTGTCATTTTGTATGACAGTTATACGGAAGAAGCTATGAAACTATTCAATAAGTAGAAACATTATTTAGGTTGAATTGTTTATTTATTATATTATATTTATTATATTATTTAATATATTATGAATATTATATTATATTTTTCAATATTATTACGGGGGAGTGGTAAAAAAATTGTTTTAAATTATTATTTTTTTAGCTTCACGAATCGTACCCAATATTACGAAAACCGGAGAATAGCATCTCCCACACGCACACTTCGGAGCGACCGAGTCCCGCGCCACTCAGGCCGCCGCGCAGAAAAGTCTCACAGCGAACTGCGCTGTAAACCCATCACCCCCATTGGTCTTTACTTTTCTGCGTGGCCGGCGCGGCCTGAAGTGGCGCGGGACTCGGTCTCTCCGAAGTGTGCGTGTGGGAGACTTTAAAAAAAGCATTTTGAAGCTTTAAGATTCTAATTTTCAGTTTTTTAGCAATTTTTTTTAGGAGCTATTGTTCTCATGTAATCCTAACATATAGCGCGAAAAAATAATTACGCCAATTTTTTGCATTTTTTTTTATCCATAATTTTTTTTTTCAGTTAGGCTGGCTTATGGATCAGATACCCTGTTTATTTAGCATTAATTATTTTTAAACTTCCCTTAATTTTTTTGAGTAGTATATTTTAAGAAGGTTAGCGACTGTTACTTGTATAAACTTTCATATTTGATATTTAATTCCATTAAGTCTGTAATCATCCACTGTTAAAAAAACTGGTGTGGGCTCAAAGTCGTGGTTCAGTCGACAATGCTCTGAAGCAGTGCGACGAAAAAACGGGACTTACAGAGCCTACAACACATCTAGAATATCCGAAGACAGAACAGCATACAACAAAATGGCAAACGAAATCAAGAGAACCATAAATAGGTCAAAATTCGAGCACGACCTGCAGATCAGCAAAAAGCTGGCTGCATGGCAGCAGAGCATTCTGGTCAAATCCAGTCTGCAACCTCTCACAAGACCTGACGGCTCGCTGGCAAACACCGCCACCGAAAAGGCTAACCTATTAGGAAAAATATTTGCGGAAAACTCAACCCTCGATGACCAAGGTTCTCTCCCGACGTCGAGAAGTACTCCATGTTTTACGAGGGTTTGATGTTAATAAAGCTAGTGGGCCTAACGGAAAAACTGCCCTGGTGCAGAGGTTCGCTGCAGAAATAGCTCCAATTTTGACGAAGCTTTTTAAAATGTCCCTGATGTCTGGCTCTGTGCCCTCTGGTTGAAAAAAAACGGGTATACATCCTGTTCCAAAGAAGGGTGACCGCTTCAACCCGGCCAACTACCGCCCCATAGCGATCACATCGGTTCTGTTTAAGGTGATGGAACGTGCGGTCAACGACAAACTGCTCATATACCTCTAGAAGAACAAAATTATTAACGATCGTCAATCCGGATTCCGGCGGAACTTCTCGCGTATGTGACGCATATTTGGAGGCGGTGCCAGGAACGTTTCGGTGAGACCCAAACGGTTGCACTGGACATTTCCAACACATTTGACATGTGCATCAATTCATTGTTACGCGGATGACAGAACAGTCCATGATAGCTTTTTGTTTGACAAACCCCCAAAGGGCTCACAAAACTGCTCGGAGGGCTTTGAAGCAAAGAATGGACGGTTACCTCGATAGTGTTTTCTCTTGGGGTAAAAATAATCTCGTTGAATTTAATGTTTCAAGGACTTAATCATGTCTGATTAGGTCTAAAAGGGATCGTTATGAAAATCTAGTCTCCTTCAACGGAAGCAATCTTCTGAGCAGGCCCTACATTGATAGGCTTGGTGTAACTCTAAGTGACCAGCTCAGATATGAGGGCTCCAACGGAACCAGAGTAAAGTTAAGCCTCTCAAAAACTGGGCGTACTGTACAGGGCCCGCAGATGCTTTAATAGCACACAACTGCTAACCCTGTATAAATCACAAGTGCGCCCCACGGTTCAATTAGGTGGCCACTTTTAGTCAGGAGCCCCAAAACAGGTACCTGAAAAACCCTCGACTCGGTGCAGAAACTCAATTTGGGAGGCGGGTATAGGTACCGAAATCCCGGGAACCATTTATTGGATAACCAACACATCTGCCATAGATTACCCCACGTGGTTCGCTACGTTTGGTGACTTAGCAGGGGTGACCTGGTTCATGGGGTGAGGTTTGTCCAGGTCTTGGCGGCAGATGCATCTACCCACCTGCTGCATGACGGGCCGGATCGAGAGAGACTGGTTGAGCTTTTGACCTTTCCATCTCTCAATCCATCGCCTTGCACCGCAGTTGGAGGGATGGATTCATACGTCTGTAACTCCTGGGCACACTGACCCCCAGATTTCTACCCACTCCTCATACCTTTTTCCTTCCCACGACTTCCTCTCCTTCCTTACCCTTAAATGACCCTCCACACAGCAGCCTCCTGTGTGGAATTAATGCAAAAAAATCTTATTATTTTAATAAATACAACACATGAAATACACTATTTTTCTTTTTATTTTATACCACTCCGAATTTAGGGTTGGAACTCAACCGCGACGCAAAATTCCATCGTTAGATCTAATCTTCAGATTTTTTGACGAGTTTTGGGAATATGGCAGAAATGTAGCAGCAGGGGGTCCACCGAAACCAGTAAAATTTTGAAAGGGGTCTACGAGAAAAAAAGGTTGGGAACCTCTGATATTTTTTTAAAGCCATAATATTTTTCACTGAAGTTCCTTATTATCTGAAGAAATACGTTTAAAGGCATTCGACATCTTCTGTGTTTTACGATTTCATGAAAGATGTGTGAGAAAGAAGATTTTTATGGAAGGCTCAAAGGACCGTCTTAAAGAATGCAGATACGATCTCTCCCTGGGACTAATATAGTTTTTTCAGCTTTTCCAAGCTGTTAAAGTTATTGTCTAGGTTCACTAGATGACCAGATCACTGTAGGATTTTTGCTCGCAGCATTTTTCGTTAGCTCCGTGTGTCTACTAGCGGCTACGAAAAGTGGCGATCACTCGCCAGCGGCAACAGCATCCAGCATCGCATCAAAAACATCCCGTGTTACCGAGTCAGGAAACGTCAGAATAACGTAGCGAGTAAGCTACTGCCTTACGTCTCTAGGGCGGTATTGGTAAAATGAAAATAATTTCCTATGCAGTCTTCTATGCAGGATGGAGTGACGCTACTGTAAATATTTCGGCTAGGTACCTAAGCAAAAATTGTTTGTTCATCTTTTGGCGGTCTACCAAACATGCGTGAAAAGATGTTTTCTGATTTCCAATAATTGTAATGGGTTAAAGTTTTTTTTAATGCCCTGTACTTTCCTTATGAATTTAAAATTTTACCTTCATATAATAAACACATTCCTCCTTGGAGTAATAGTTGTCTTATTAAGATGACCTTAAACATATTTGAACTGGTTTAAAAACAAACACATAAAATTCTTGTATATATATATTATTGGACTGACATTGAAAATATAATATTATTAATCATGAAAAGAAGAACAAAATGCTATTTAAAATATTCACATCAAGGTTTTGAATGCTACCGTATGTATAATTGCTTACCCAATATTTTATTTTTACATTTTATATACATACCTAGTAGATGTTTTAAATAACTAGTTTTTACATGGTATTATTAATGTGAACATATTAAAATAAAATACATACCGCACCAGAGTGTCAACTGATGCCGACTCTTCGGAGCCATTGGGACTATGGCATTCCCGATTGGAGTAAGACTGGAGGGAGTGGAGATGAGGACTGGAGTGGAGACTGGAGGAAAGTGGGGAGGTAGGTACCTATTCAGTTATTAAGATCCTATCAATTTCAAGCAACGCAAAGTTTCGATTCTTAATATTGCTCCTTCACCAAGGCAATATTGAGAGAATCTACCACTTTTGGATTGAAAATTTGGTCGCTTAGAAATATTTTAGGTGGTTCTACTCGCAATATTTATTAAAGCATGCATCTTGGCGTTGGAAATATTCGACTATTTTTTGGTAAGTCTTTTTATAAGCCCAAACGAAAGTAACCTGGCCCCCTAGCACGGTCGATTGATAAGGATTGATAGGATAACTGCAGTTCGCTAACGTACAAATTTCAAGGATAAAAATTTCTCCATAAATAAATGCTATTTTCGCCTATGAAATTGTGAACTTTGTTATTTTTTTCGATTCCGCCAGGAAATTTATCATCTTGTAAATTCCGTTAGACACAAAATTTTCCAATACGCCAGATATGACGGGAAATTCGTCAAGTTGGCAATGTTAATACTTACGTCGGCGTCGTTTACTTCAAGCGAACGAGCATTCTACAAAATTTCGGCGAATGCATTCGGAGCACTGTTTACACCAAAATAATTTGCAAGAGCAGGCTGAGCAAATGAGAATATGCTCGTTCAGTCTAAATCCACCTTAAATAACAGTAAATAGGAATTTGTTTTGGTATTTTTTTTTTATATTAGCTCCACACAGGAGGCCCTAAGAAAAATAATTTCCCTCAGGACCTATGTAATCTAGGTAATGCTGTGTGGAGTTTTTTTTAAAGAAAAACAAGTAGAGGAAGTTCTGGGAAGGAAATAGGTACGAGGGGTGGATAGGAATCTGGGGGTAAGTGTGTCCAATAGTGAAGGACGTATGAATCCATCCCTTCAACTGAGGTGTAAGGCGATGGGTTGAGGGATTTTGGCTGGACAGGACAAAACACCTCCTCTCTCGATCCGGTCCGCCACGCAGCAGGTGGGCAGACACATCGGCCGCCAGGACCTTGACAAACCTCACCCCATGAACCCGGCACCCCTGTTAAGTCGCCAAACGTAGCGAACTACATGGGGTGACGTATGGTAGAGGTGTTGGTTATCTAATAAATGGTTAAAGGGGCGGCGGCACCTATACCCGCCTCCCAGAATAAAGTGTTGCATAAAATATAATATAACGTAGGTTTACATATTATATTATTTGGTTATTAAATATTTTTTAACCATTCAAAAATTGCTACAGGTTGTGTATTGTATTTTATTGACAACGTTATTTAATTATAATGCTCTGAATTTGTGTTTCCAAATTTCTCATGTTTGTTCCAAGGATGCCAAGGCAGGCAGACTATTGATTAAAATTGCATATTGTGTTAATCTAAATATCAAAGTAATTTACATGAAATTCTTTCATATTGCAACAGCTCTAATCGGTCGTACAAACGACATAATTATTATATGTAAAGGTTGCGAATTGCGAAGTGCGACGGTTCCTTATTAGTTAAAGTTGCAACAGTTCATTTTTCACATTTGTGGGCATTTCTAATTTGCGCGGTTGTGCATAAAACGCATTACACCCACACCCGTTTGCTGCATAAAATCTGAACACTGCACAACTGATCGCAGCCAGTGGACGGCATCCCCGTTTATTTGGGTTTGTTGCAAGGCAGAAGGGAGTGGGTGTGGAAGATAGATAAGAGTTAGGCAGGGAAGTTCTTGGCTACTTAGATCTGGTCGCTAAAAGGCTAATGATATTTCAAGCAACGTTTGGCGAATGGGGAGCGATTCTGATAGATTCTGCTAACTTAAAATACGCCGTAAATACATTATTTTAATATTTTACATACACTTTTTTCTGGAAGGCAAGTATGGCTACCGCCGCCCCGGGAACCATTTATTGGATAAACAAAACCCTTGCCGTAGGTCACCCCAAGTGGTTCATGGGGATAAGTTTGTCTAGGTCTTGGCAGCCAATGCGTTTGCCCACCTACTGCTTGGCGGGCCGAATCGGGAGAGATTGGTTGAAGGAAGAGAGGAAGGTGGGTACTACCTGTCCATTCAGATCCGGTCACCAAACACGGCTAAAGACATTTCAAGCAACGCACACTGGGGCCAAATACTACAAGTTGATACAATAAACAAAAAAATTAAATTCAATTATACAATGTCACTTCATTTGTTTTGAGGTACCTCGATAGTTGTAGCATTATTATATAGCAGGAAGAAACCCTTCACCCCACCCTTCTACCTGTGACACCGCTCAGTAGAGAGCGGACACTCGTTCAGAAAACAAGTCGTTTACAAGTGCCAGCGTAAACCTCAAGTTCAAGTATTTATTTCGGAAGATACCTATTACGAATCACAAAACTGATTATGGAACCATCATTTTCAGGTATTTATCTTATTTTTTTACATTTTATTTTTAACATAATTAATTATTTTGATAGGAAAACTTGTATATCAAATATATACAAAAATATAGTCGTGATTTAAAAAAAAATCATATTCTTTTAGAGATTAGTTGAGCTCCGGGCACCTCCGGGCTTTCATTCAAACATTTTTAGGACCAGTAACTATTGTAATTTACGAATCACTTTTAAAATCTTGCACATATTTGCACTTTTTGAAATAATTAATTATTTTTATGTGATCGGTAGCTAAAAATAAAATGAACGGTTTTTTTAATAACTCGGGATCAGACAATTTAATATCATGTTAGTTACAAAACCTGTTAGAAAAGAGATTTATTTCAAAATAATCGTTACCGACATTCAATTTCCAATTTTTGAACGTAAGGTATAGGTATAGTGGTAAAGTGTTTAAACTCAGAGATAAAACTTCAGATCCCCCCATCCTAAAACGGTTTATACCACATGTCTGGTCATAATAGAAAAAGATAGAATGCGTTTTCTGAGAGACATGAAGTCGTGTCAGTTGGTGACAGATAAAGCACAACGCGAATCAGCGGTTTTTGATGCTTCATGACAAATACAGCACTACGTAAACCGAGCGGAGAAATTTATTCATTTTCGTTTTTTCACACAGGTGCGAATTCCGATACTTTATTCATGACAAGACAACAATTATTCACGATAATGAAGAACTCTGGACAGGTAAAATTTCCAGTTCAGCTGAATTCGTTGCAATAGGAAATGGAATTGAAGACAGGATGCATCGATGATCCCAGAAAACATATTTCGAGAAGGATAAATCGCTTCAAATCGGAACACTATTCACGATGGGTAACAGCGCACCTGATTGAAGTAAGATTTCTGGAGAATAAAAAAACGAAATTGGTATTTGAAATTTTGTATTTAGGTCTTGCACGGATGGATACGTTTTTTTTAATGTCTCCTTCATCTGGCGTACAAACTACCTTTAAAAAATGGCAGGCTCGAGGCTCGGATAAGGAAAAGGTTGCAGAAATCAACAGGCAATTTCAGGCGCAGTTTAAACAAAGACTAGGTTTGATCGTGGACAAGCCAATACCAGGATTTGGTAACACCGTGCGGCGATTTTTAAAAAATGCCGCAGTATCTGCAGAAACAACAAACTTGGATTTTGAATTGATTAAATGCATACCATATTGATTGTTATATCATGTGGAAATGAAATCGATGTGGAGAAATTCCGAAAGTATGCACTAGACTCGGCCAGGTATTTTGTACAAAAGTATCCGTGGTACGTCATGCCGCCCATACTTCATAAATTTTTAATCCACGGGCCAGAAATAATAAAAAGCGCATTATTGCCAATAGGTCAATTGACAGAAGAGGCACAAGAAGCACGAAATAAGGATTTCAAAAAATATAGGGAGCATCATTCACGAAAATGCAGTCGTGAAAAACCCAATGTTGATGTTTTCAATTTGTTGTTGTTGTCATCAGATCCTCTGATAACGAGCAAAAGGAAGATGGCAAAAAAAAGTTGACCACAATCCCCAAAGAAGCGGTAGAACTGCTAATGGCTCCATCATTACAGTGACAGGTGAACATTATTCAAGTACTCAGGATGATGATGATGATAGTGACGATTACGATTATGATGATGATCGTGATGATGGTAGTATTGATGGTGGTGATGATGATTGTGATTTTGACTCAAACAAGTCAGATCAAGAGAACTAAATTTTTTTTTTGTTATTTATTTATTTAAATCGTATATATATAATATGTACATAATAAAGTTTACATATATAATGTATTTAAAATTTTTGTTTTTTTATAACCTTCCTTTCCACATTCAAATTTTCTCTAAAAAACGTCCCTGTGAATAAAGGGCGTTTTTCATCACTCTTGCCCCAGTGTGCAACGTTTAAATACTAAATGGTGGTCTTTCACCGGGGCGATCTGATATTATTATTACATATCTGGAAATGATATCTTCTCACCAATCCAATATCTTTTCCTCTCACGAACCTAGTTAATAGTAATTTAAAGGAATTCATTAATTTAAAATCTTTCACCGTCCTTCAAATAAACCCCAAGCATTTTTATTTATTTAATTTATATTTACATTTACCTTTCATTTATATTTACCTCGTTAGTTATTTAATTTATATTTACTGTCAAAAATAATTCCAAGGTCCTTAATTTGCTCAACTCTTTTTATGAAAATATAGTTGATGCTATGTTGATACACAATGGTATTTTTGATTCGGGTTTTCGACCAAATACTCTATTATAGTCACATTTGATTTCATACACTTTATTTTTGCCCTTTTGACTGTTTAATTATTTATTTGCTCGTTGAGAGTGGCTCACGTACGTTGTGCGGCACTTTGTACGGATCTATTGAATATAGAATTAAAAAAATCTTTTCAGATGTTTGAGATCCAAATATTCGATAGGGCCAAAATGTTATTATTTGAAATCTGTACAATAACTTACAAGTACATCAACAAATAACACGCAATAATACTTGTAAAAGGAGATGACCTGACAGTAGAGTTGGCCCTTCAAAGTTATAATTATTATAAAACTAGCCGACCCGGCGTACTTCGTCCCGCTTCAGAGTCAATAACTGTTTTGTTAACTTATTAGCTGATTTTAGTGTTTTGTTTTTGTCAGTATCCGAGATGGTGTTGTGAACGGATTTATAATTTTTGTTTACTTTTCCACTTACGTACGGGAATTGCGTTTCATTTTCTTTATACGCGTGAGGGAGATTTATTATAATTATTGTATTTTCCTTCGGAGGGTGCAGACATACGTTCACCGTTTGTCTCATTTTCGACTATTGACTTTTTAGTGTGTAAGAAAGAGGGGCAGCATTTTATGTTTAAGAACAAAATCAATCAGCGCATTGACATTTGACGTAGTATTCAATATTATACTGATCACAATATTGTTGCAGCTTTTTCAAAAGATGAGAATTTGTTTCATACAAAATGTATTAGGAAAAGAATTTTCTTCATAATTTTTTTTTCGTAAAATTTTCCGATGTTTTAATAGATTTTCTCCTATTCGGGACGGAGACAAATCCGACAAATTAAAGGTCATATAAATCGATCCAGCCGTTCTCGAGTATAAATGGTGTAACTAATCCGACTTTGTTTTATATAGTAAGAAGATTATAATTATTTTGTGCATTATTTACCACCTAAAATCGACTCAAATACCTGTATATTAATAATTAGTTGGTATGGATAGCAACCGTATTTATTTTCAGTGTCGATGTTTTGTAATTATATATATAAATATATACGCCTTATTAGTCCAGTCAATGAATGGTCCAAAAGCAGGTGTAGAGTGCGTGAGCAGGGACCTAAGCGATTCCTTCAGAAACTTGTTCAGGGTGCTTAGGGTGTGAATATGTGGCGACCAGAACGGTCGCCCTCTTTAGCCACAATCCTTGCGCCGCCACTGATATAGCAAGCACATTCTCGAAAGGTACAATCTACCTACAGTTGTAGTGTTTCACGCCGCATACGGCTACACATTTCGGGAAGCGCATCGAAAGGCCTCGACTCAACAGCCGTCACATTCTTACGGCCGCGGAATGTTCCAGAGGCTTCTCTGCTTTGCGCGGGCGCTCGATATTACTTGGCGTTCCGGGTAGCTACTCACATGGTCGGCTATATAAAGCGCAGCGACACAGCGCTAGTCAGTCGGTTCCAGTCTCTAGTATCAGTAACAGCTCACTAACACACATAGACAGTGCATCGAGTGATAACGTTCCAGTGCGGTAACCGCCAGGTCCACGGCGACGTGCCGGATCCTGTGCCGGTGCATCATCAACCTTCGAGGACGCAACATCTCTCAAGAGACTCAATTGCCCGCGACATAAGGTCCGCCGCACCTTCTTGTCACGCAGGCAGCAACTTCTCAGCCACTGAGATTTCATTCTCCTCACGAAGTTTACCGCAGCCATCTCCGCGACTCACTGCGTCGAGCATCCATCCTGGACGTCAAGGTCTTCTCCACCACCACGGTGCAGAACTACATGCTGGCGACATGCAGACCCGTGGTCTGCTACACCACTGCATCACCGACCTTCATCACTGCAACACCTACGAGCCTCATCATCATCGCTCCTGTCTGCACACTGTTACTTTACACCAAATACTTTACTCAATACATCGACTGACGCCTTTCATTTCATCGTCCCCCGTCTCTGCCGATCCGCGTCCGCTCCCTCAAATATACTAAAAGTCCCGGCATGTAGGTGGTGAGCTAGGGGAGGAAGGGGGGGGGAAGTCTCAATTTTCGGGTTTCCGCCTATATCTCGAAAACGGTACGTGGAAGAGGAAAATTTTCTGTAAAAACTCATAAAATTATCTACAACTTTTATTCTATACGTAATTTTCTAAATCACAGCCGTTTTTGAGTTACAAATGTAGAATTTTCTAAAAAACTCATTTTACCTCACATTTTTCATCAAGTATTCCTTCATATCATCTAAAATATTCATCAAAGAAATAAATTTAATGTAAAGAATCTATTTCCCTTTTAGAATATGGATAAACATATTCAAATTAATCTCCAATCAGTAAATATTTACAGCAATTTAAAGTTTTTTCGTAAGATGATGTCATTTTCAGAAAAAGGTGTGTCTACTGACACACAACTTTTGTTCGTTCACCTAATAATATGTGTGACCACACTTTAAAGCCAGTTATTAAAGTTGACAAAAATATTTCTTGAAAAATTATAAATTGTATTTTATAATGATAATGATAGTAATTATCTCATGACAATTTTATTCTATTTCGTTACATTAAGTACATAAAATTACAAGAATAAACCTCATTGTTATTCGGCGGTAAATTCTTTCTGTACACCCCTTCGGGAACACTTAGTTATATTTTGTGTAGGTACTCGTAGATATACTTACCGTATTTTCAATTTTTTTTTGTATATAAGTATTTCGGGGGTCCAACTGTCGGGCGATCAACAGTCATGGAACGGCAAAGGGGTAATAAAAAACGACCAATTCATTTGAAACAATAAATATACTTTATTTTGCAAGAAAATCGTTCAAATAACATTCAGTTAAATTAATAAAACTTAATTATTTCATTTTTTTCAATACGCAATCATTTTCCACAATCTCTACTATCCTCATACATAATTATTATATAATAAAAGTCTACAGATTAACTAAAACTACCATAATAATATATTTATTGAGAAAGGCAGGTATGGGTTAAAAATGGGAACAATTTAAAACCACATTTTCCGCAAACATTAAAATATATCATACCCTTTAGAGGAAATCTGAAAAAAATGACTTTTTGCCGTGATGTTTTGGTCGAATAAACTTTTTTATAAAAATATGTTTGTTTTTAACTACATATAAATATGACATATATTGTGTTGTAAATAATTTTTATTTGCAGTCTATTTTTTTGGGCATTACTTGTAATTGTGTAAATATTATTGCTGAAATTGATCCAAAAAGACCTCAGAACGATAAACGGTGCATATAAAGGGTAAGTTTCGTAATATTATTGAATGATTTTTTCTTGAGCTATTTTTCTAAACTCGACATATATATGTATTAATTAGATGAAATATGAAAACAGTTTTATTGAGAATGAAACTAGTGATCCGATTACGCGTGATCTGATTACAAGTGATCTGAATGCAACTGATTATGGGTGATCTGATTACAATTCTGAATGCAACTGATTATGAGTGATCTGATTACGAGTGATCTCATTACAGGTGATCTGATCACAAGTGATCTGATTACAAGTGATCTGATTACAAGTGATCTGATTTCGAGTGATCTAATTACAATTGATCTAACAACTGAAACAGAAACCACAAAACTGCACTAAAAACACTACTATTATATATCTATTTATATAAATAATAATGTCTGTGGCGGGGGGCGCAGGGCGGGCGCAGGGCGAACACCGGGTGGTCACCGGGCGGGATTTGATTTTTATAAAAATTTACAGTTTTATTCCGATATTAATAAAATTTCGCACTTTTACCTACGAAACAAGAGGATGGTCATTGTTTACATAAAATTTCGGAAAATCTTTCGTCAACCCCTTTTCCCACCCCTTAAACCAGAATTTTGATACTTTTTTGTAAAATTTTATAATTTAAAAAATTAAAAAATTAAAAAACATCTTATTTCGAAAAACTTCGTGAAAATTAAATTTTAATAAGTAATTGATATCCTCAGCACGGGAGATCCCAGTAAGGATATCATTATTTCAACATTTAACAAAAAATAAATATAGAAAAACATTTATTATAATTTTTAAAAACACGTATTTACCAACCGTTTTGAATAAGAAGATTTTTATTAGTATTTTATAACAATAATAAAGCTTCTGCATGCACTCAAACCGTTCTTAGAGCCCAATGCCTGCGATTCATGCACTAACATTTAGTTGACAATCCATTGTGGAAAGTTCATTTTAGATTTAAGTAATAGTAATATAATACGACGTAATGAATTCCTATTTTCCACTACCGTTGCGCGCAGCACCAGGTGCTGCTACCTACATAGAATACGTACCTCGGTACGGGAAGCACGGCCTCTCTCAGCGCTTCTATGCGAACTCTACACTAGAAAGCAATACTATGATTATGGCAATATTTTTTTAATAATATATAAGCCATTTTTGTTGTTTCAAACAAATAATTAAATTCATCCGGGGTTTATCAGCACTTACCCGAAACACTTTAATTGGCGATTTCAGAGTATATTTGGAATAAAAAATGTGGATGACATTTTTTTTCAATTGATTTTTTCAATTAAAAAGAAAAAAGAAATCCATCACACACTCTAGCGCATCATGTATTACGCATACTACCTATTTCGTTCCAGCAGCAACGTATATAGTCGTTATCCGTTGCGGAAGTATTGTAGTAGATCAGTGGCGACGTATGGTAAAATATATTTTTTTAAAATTTTTGTAAATTTAAAAAATGTCAAACTGTAAAAAAGGTTTTCTTTTACCATGTATCTATTTTCAATTTTCGATTAACTGCTGTGAACTTTAAAAATGTGTTTTAATTTTTCTATCTGCCGAGGTAGCTCGATCGGATGTCGGGAAGTGAACCCAATTCCAAGATTTGCATTAATTTATTCACGAAAACAAAATTGAATTTCAAATAGATGTGTTTAAAACGTCATCGACCAGAAATATGATATCTATTCGTACCATAAACACGAGAAACATACGTCCATGATATCCACATTTTTACTCGAAATATGCTCAGGAATGGTTTGTTAAAATCTTTTGGGTACGTGCTGATACACCCTGTATTACAAAAAAAAATAACGCAAATAGGCGCGTGGGTCATCATGAGTAAGTTGGTAACTAGTTACCTAAAACATCTAAAAGGAGACGTATAATAAATTTGTCGTCTTGGAAATGGTCGAGAATCCGATTTCGAATCTGACAACAGTTTTTTTTGGATCACAGACGAAACAATTTTTGGCGAACAATATAAGATTACTTTAAAGTAAAATCACAGACGAACACAATTTTGGCCAAATTTGGTAAAATGTTGTGGTAAAATTAACAATCATTAAGTGTGACGCTTACTTGCCAAGGTTGACCCAGCTTGACATATTTATAAGATCGTATTGTCATTCGATTGACAGCGATAATTTAGAAAATTGGTACAAAATGAACACTTGGAAAGTCGGCGTAAGGAATACCGACACACCGTCTCTCGGAGAGAGTCCGGTGGTAGTCTGTCTATGATATGGTGGTCTGGTGGTCAAGTTGTAGGGTCTGTGAGAGCCGGGGTCCTCCAGCCGCCAGCCCGGTGCGCCTAGACCTTGCTGGGGGAAGGCGGACAGGCGGGGGTGAGCGAGAGGCGGCGCACGTTGGGGGTGTCGTAATCCTCCATGCTCATGGCGCGCGACATGCGACGCTCCACGCCCGGCAGACTGAGCGAGGTCAGTTGGCCCTGCCCTTGACAGAACAGCAGCAGGCTCTGAGCTACCTTAGCTGGCTGAAACGCAATGATAAACAATACTGTAACAATACACAGATAAGATGATCTCAATGTCTCCATATGATTGATGTGTGAAAGAGGGACGGTGACGGTGCAGGAAAAGTGGTAAGTAATACCTCTTCGGACAGAACGTCTCCGGCGTGCTCCACCTTCAGCAGGGACACCTTTTCCTTGTTGCCATCGCGATACAGCTTCTCCACCACGGCAGCGTAGGGCGACAGCGCGCCCGTGATGAGCAGCGTGTCTGGCAGACAGTTGCGCAGGGACAGGTCCTTGCGTCTGGAACATTCACACATTATCAGCTTTCTGAACTGTCTTATTCTCCCTGGCTCAAAGAATATCCTGGGACTCAAGACGAGGTTCTTAAAAATTGATACACTAAAATATTTTTCTAAATTTCCTCTTTTATTGACTGCACAGTAAGTCACACATTGTCGCAAGATCCACACCACTACCACCAATCTGCTCTTCTTGAGGATATCCGACAAATGCATATTAAAAACTATATATTTTAAAATCGTATGCGATAAGAAATGTTCCAGCGACTTATACGAGGTGTTGAAGCACATCAATTTTAAGAAATAGTTTTTTTTTTTTTATTTTTATTTTTATTTTTTTTTATTTTTTTTTTATTTGGGAGACCAACAGTTTACATTCATAACAGAGCATAATAGTAATTAAGTGACAGTAATTGAACCATTTACAGGTTTCCACATGGGTATTGTATACAAGTGTTGTGGTTCCATAGATATTTGCTAAAGAAGAAAAAAAATTACATTTCAAGAGACAAGTTAATTAGGGGGGAATAGGGAGGGGGTAGGATGGGGGGGGGGGGGGAGAATGGGTTAGGTTGAGGTATAGTTATAAAAATATGAGTAAACAAAAAATTAAAAGAGAAAAAAAAAAGAATTTAATATAATGGTGACTGGTGGTATTAGAAATTATTGTTGTTATAAAGTGTCGAGAGAGTGTCTGTGTGATTTTAAGGAATGTGGTGCAGAATTAAATATGTCAAATGTTTTGTATTGTGTGTTAAAAGTATTGGACGCACGATGGATGAAAGAGTTCTGCTTAGAATTAGTATTACACCGAGGGAGGCTGAGAATCATGTCTGACCTGGTTCGTCTGTTAGGAACTCGTATCTGTATACGTTGTAGGCAGGGCTGGGCAGTATTTGAATTACTTGTAATTGAAATACGTATTTGAAATACAAATACGTATTTTGTATTTGTATTTCAATTACTTCCTAAAAATGTATTTTGTAATTGGTATTTCAATTACCCGATGCTGAGGTATTTTGTAATTTGTATTTCAAATACTTTTTTAAATTATGGCTTCAAAATACATTTTCAAATACATTTAGCGATCTTAGTAATGATAATGAAAAATAAACTGACGTAGATAATACATAGACTAAAAACGTTCGAATCCTGAGCAATATATTAGAGTAAGTTGGCAACACTATTTGTATCGTATTATATTATTAGTGTTTGACCGAAACAGGACTTTCTACCGAAACCGAAACCGAATCTTCGGTATCTGTCTCAGTTTTGGACGAATCCGATTCTTTTTTAGCTATTGTATACTTAAGTTTGGCTTATTTTTACACTAATACAGACATTTAGTTAGTTAGTTAGTTTAAATGAAATAAAAAACAATTATTGAAGTACATGTAAAAAAATTATTATTTATTTTTTTGTTATCACCGCTATAAAAAAAACAAAAATTAACAAAACATGTTAACTACTTCTTGGAACAAAAAATTTACAATAATCAACACTCACATTAATTGAGGACCTCATTAATTGAGTATTTTAATTGCGTTTACAATCACAATATTCTTAATAAACATGTTAAATGAAATAAAGAAAACAAAAATTAAAGAATGTGAAAAAATAATTATTTATTATTTTTTTTTTATATTAGTTCCACATAGGAGGCCCTGAGGAAAATAGTTTCCCTCATGGCCTATGTCATCTAAGGGGATGCTGTGTGTAGGGTTTTTTTAAGGAAAGGAAGGAGAGGCAGTTCTGAGAGGGAAATAGATATGAAGCATGGGTAGGAATCGGGGGGTTAGTGTATCTAGGCATAACAGACGTATGAATCCATCTCTACAACCGCGGTGCAAGGCGATAGGTCGAGAGATTCCGACTGGAGATGATAAAAGACCTCCCTCAACCAGACTTTCTCGATCCTGCACACCACGTAGCAGGCAGACGGACGCATTAGTCCCCAAGACCTGGACAAACTTCACCCTATGAACCCGGGCACGCCTACAAAGACACCAAACGTATCGAACCACTTAAGGTGACCTATGGAAGAAGTGTTAATTATGCAATAAATGGTTCCTGGGGTGGCGGTACCCTTACCCGCCTCCCAATTTGGGCGGCGGGTATTATTACCGGTACATTACTGTTATAAAACAAATAAAAAATTTAAAAATTAACCCACATTTTAACTACTTATTAGAACAAAAATTTGGCGAACGAGCCACGAACTCACCCGATGTCAGCCGAACGACGCGCGATATTTCACGAACGCAGAGTTTCGGTGCGGCCGAAGGTTTCGGCAGATTTTCTGCCGAAACCGAAACTGATGCCGAAACTAGATTTTTTTGCCGAAACTTTCCGAAACCGAACCTTAGGTCGGTCACTATATACTATACTTGTCATTGCTTTGTATTGTACATTTTTGTGTCACAGTATTAGATCAAGCACTATGAGAATAATTTGCTGAATGCTGAATGCTAAATTATTTTTAAGTTATTTACAGTAGAGCGCATTTGAAGTGAAATAACACAAAACTGCGCTATGCAAATGTCTTGTTACATTGCAACAATAACATCAGTTTTGACAGCACATTTTCGAGATTTGCTCCCATCTAATTTACAGTTTATTTGTGTTTATATGTGTTTATACGTGTTAATTATTGTAAAATAAAGGATAGAACAGGACCAGACGGCGCTGGTTCCATTATTAAAATGGCGTACCCACTATCGCCCAAAATAGTGATAAATGAAGAAATGGAAATAGCAAGTGCTCCAAATGATGAGTCTGCTGGGGTGTGGCAAACCGTTACACGATCCGGTAAAAGATCAAGGATGAACTCGGAGACAAGTGAAACAAAAAATGAAGAAATTAAAGAAAAGAAAGGAATTGTTATAATTCAAGGAGAAAACTTACCTGGTAAATTGGGTATGGCTAAAATTCTTTTTAAATCCGGAATGAAAATTGAAAAAATTAAAGTAATATCCGGAACTAAAATTGAAATTACGTTCCCAAATAATTTGGAAGCTGAAAAGGCCATAAAAAATTCGATTTTTATTCTAAAGAAATGGGAAGTGACAATAAAAAAGAACAATGAATATACTTTTGGTGTCATCAGACGTTTAGATCTTGATGTCACTAATGAGGAGATCATGGAAGTGATTAAAAGTGATAACAATGTGGTTAGCATAAAGCGGCTCTCCAAAAAAGGAAAAGAAGGACAACTCACGCTTACGACAACTGTGAGTCTAAAATTTTTTGGGAAAGAGATCCCATCGTATGTCTCTATATATGGGGTCAAATTTGGAGTAGAACCCTATATATTTAGAGTTATGCAATGTTATAGTTGTTGGAGATATGGGCATATTGCTCAAAACTGTGGTAAAAAAGAAAAAAAGTTGTGCCCTAAGTGTGATGAACAACATGAGACCTGTGACAAGGCAGCTAAGTGTGTCAACTGCGGAGGAGATCATCCGGCTAACGACATTAATTGTCCAAAGTGGAAGAACGAGAAAGAGATAACCCAAAAAATGGCAAAAAAAAAAGTTACATATAAACAAGCGAAAATACTTGTAGATAAGAAAAAACCTAACTTAAAAGAAAAAGAAAATGTAAAAACAGGAAAGAAGACTAATTCAGATAATGAAAATGTGTCGAAATCAAGTGGAGAAAGCAGTTACGCTGAAAAACTTAAAGGAAATAAGACTAACACTGGTGAAACTCAGATTAATCCTAAAGACAACATTAATGTTAACATTGCTCGAGAAATATTAACAACATTTATGAATGGAGAAAATTGGGAAAGTCTTGTGAAATTAGCAGTTAATAGACTTATAGACACCATCATGGGAATTATTAAGGAAGGCGGCTTAAATGAAATTTTAAAATCAATCTTTACGACGAACAATGGATAAGAATAATCTTAATATATTACAATGGAATGCTCGGAGTTTGCACTTTAAAAAACCCGATTTAGAAATATATTTACAAAAGCAACATATCAAAATTGCACTTATCTCCGAAACGTGGCTTCAATTTCCTTACATTTTAAGATTTAAAGACTATACAACATATAGACGAGACAGAGCCGATGGATATGGAGGAGTTGCAATCTTAATCCATAAAAGTTTACAATCAATTGAACGAACCCTAGACATCACCACGACCTGTGAATTAGAATTGTGCAGTGTTAAACTATTAAATGCCGGAAATCTGAAATCTGTCAATGTGATATATTGTCCTAGTAATATAAATATCACAATTCAAACATGGAGGAAAGTTTTTGACCAGATGGGACCAGGAGCCCTACTAGGCGGTGATTTCAATGCCCATAATCCACTATGGGATAGAGCTATACGAGATTTGAGGGGAGATCTTATTGCAGAAGCCTGCCAAGATTCAAACCTTATTATTGTCAATAACGGTGACGTAACAAGAATAGGACATCCCGGACAAAGGAGTTCGAGCCCGGATATTACCCTGGTATCTTCTGAGCTTGTACTAACTTGTAATTGGAGGATAGACACAGATACGATGGGTAGTGATCATTTACCAATTATTATCACTTTAGAAAAAACCGATTGTAATTATGAACCAATTATGAAAAGAAATTTCAAAAAAGCTGACTGGAACAAATACAAATCCACTGTAGATAAATTCATACAAAATTTTCCTGAGGAAAAATTGTCAGTTCAAGAATATTATAACAAATTAGAAGATGTTCTGAACAAAAGTGCAGATGAAAGTATTCCATTCTTTAAGAAATCTAAAAATAAAGCATTCAAACCAAAACCATGGTGGAATCAAGAAGTCTCTAAAGCTATAGCTGAAAGAAGATTAGCGCTGACTCATTTACGGAAAAATGTTAATATTGACAATTATATAGAATTAAAGCGCAAGGAATCCAGTACCAGACGAATAGTAAGAAAAGCAAAAAGGGAAGGATGGCAAAAATTTTGTGATTCTGTCGATACTAATACAACCTATTCTGATATGTGGAAGAAAATGAAATGGTATAAGGGAATAGGATCTTCTCGTCCAAATATCTTTGAGAACAGCGAATCGGCGCTACAATATCTACAATATCTAGCTCCAAACGAAAATTTAATTGAACATGTGTGGACAGAAGAAGAAACCTCGGAGACTACTGGTATTCACAAACCGATAACAGCTTCTGAATTAAAATCAGTATTAAAATCCAAAGATACCTCCCCGGGAATAGATCTGATATCCTACTCAATGATAAAAAATTTACCTACTTCTTGCCAATTAATTATTGTAGATATATTTAATCTAATTTTGCGAACTTCCACTATACCAATACAATGGAAACAGGTACAAATTATTCCTATAATTAAACCCGGAAGAGATCCAAAGCTCATGACCTCTATAAGACCAATTTCATTAATTTCATGTCTTTGCAAAACTTTCAACACTATAATTACAAGGCGATTGGAGTGGTATTTAGAAAATAATTTCTTGTTCGATAAGTCTACAATAGGATCAAGAAGAAAACTGTCAACAATGGATAATCTGGGAAGAATGGTTACAGAGATCCAAGTTGCCCAAACAACCAACGCCGTTACCCTTGCTGCTTTTGTAGACATTAAAGATGCATACAATAATATAAAGATCGAAGAGGTCATTAAAGTTCTTATTTTCAAAGGTATCAAAGGGAAAGTTATAAAATATATCTGGGAATATTTGAAACAAAGAATGATCATTATTAAGGAACCTAACATATTCGCTGAACAAATGTGCACGAGAGGACTACCACAAGGAGATCCCATGTCTGCACTCTTATTCAATATTGGAACTTCCGGTATAGGAAACTATCCCCAAGTGAAACGCGTACAGTACATTGACGATTTTGGTATTTATTATTCAAGCTCAAAAGTAAAAACATGCGAAAACATTATTCAAAAAGCTCTGTTGGAATTACAGAATGCTCTTAAAATAAAAGGTCTTGAAATATCGGAAAATAAGACAAAAATATGTATATTTGCAAAAGGAAAGCGACAAAATATCCTGAATATAAAAATAAATGATGTACTTATAGAACGAGTAGATGAACATAAGTTCCTCGGGGTATGGTTGGATTACAGACTCGCTTGGAATAAACATATAAATAACACCTGTTTAAAAATGAATCAGCCAATGAATATTTTGAAAGTGTTGTCAGGAAAAAGCTGGGGAATTCATCCTCTTCACATGAGAAGATTGTATACTTCTCTTATAAGAAGTCGATTAGACTATGGCAGTATACTTTTTTACAACTCTGCCAAAAGCAATCTCGAAAAATTAGAGAGAATACAATCACGAGCTTTAAGAATATGTGGAGGTTTCCTGAACTCAACTCCAGTGCATGTTTTACAAAGTGAAATGAGTGCCCCTCCTTTGCATATAAGAACTTGGAAACTAGCTGCAAGATTTTGGCTTAGAGCTGTATCCATTGAAAATAATCCACTAGTTTTAGAGGTTCTCAAACTTAAATCCTTGATACAAAACAGATTCTGGAACAATAAAAAATTACCAATGTTGATTGAAATTTGTTCGGAAACAATTGATTGGAAAATAAATAAAAATAAATGTCTAGATATGTACTCCTTTGAAACCTGGGTAGGAGCACTTAATTTGGAATGTATTTCAGTTGAGATTGACAATTTTAATTCCCCCAAAAGACTACTCTTACCAAATGAAATTAGTAATATGGTAAGCGATATGCTAACTAAAAAATATTCTGGATTCAGCCAGATCTTCACTGATGGATCAAAAAAATCAGACCAAGTTGGAGCAGCTTTCATTTCAATGCCAAACAATTTTTCCCATCAAATAAAATTGAATACAAATTGCACTATTATGAATGCAGAATTGATAGCAATCAAAGAAGCAGTAGAATATGCAATTAAAAATAAGTGGAAACAAGTTGTAATATTAAGCGATTCTAAAAGTGCACTTCAACATATTAAAAGTATTCCGAAAGGAGTTCCCTGTAGGAAAATAGGCTACAATATTGTTGAACAAATAAGGCGGCTACAGCAGAAAGATGTGTCCATATGCTTACAATGGATTCCATCTCATGTAGGAATACATGGGAATGAAGAGGCGGATTTGTTGGCAAACGAAGCATGTGTGAATGGAAGCATATACGACTGGACGCCAGACGCTGAAGATTACTCCCAAAAGATAAATTTCATATGTAATAATATGTGGAATAATCATTTTGAAACATTGTCTACCAATAAGGGAATATGGTACAGAAAGCTCCAAAATGAACCGTTTAAAAGACCATGGTTCACTGAGGTTAATCTGAAAAGATCAGAAATGAGAATCATTTTTAGATTAAGATCCGGACATGCACTAATGGGAAGAATATTGTGTTTGATAGGCCTCTCTGATTCTCCAATGTGCTCGATATGTGACCAAATTGAAGATGTCGAGCACACATTATCAGAGTGCATTAAATATGAACGACAGAGAGTGACAATATTAATGACCTCGAACCCATCGGAAGTTCAGAATTTAATAGCCTCAACCGAGTTTCATGCCATATCGAGAATAATGAAATTTATTAGATCATGTAAACTGGAAAATATTTGAAACTGAATTTTTATATAAAATGAATATAAACGGACTAAGCACCTTTTAAAGATCATTAGAGATTATAGATAATATTATAATTTAAAAACAGATGAGGCAAAAAATGACAACATTGTGTGAGTCAGAAGCCTCGATAATATACATGATTTAAAAAAAAAAAAAAAAAAAAAATGTCTTGTTATTAATATAATAATTATCTAACACCTGGGAAGTGCGTAGCGAAGGGGGGGCGGTCCGACGGACCCGACCGAGTGTCACCCCCCAAGAGCACAATTCTCTAGCCACCAACCCCCCCCGCTCCCTAGGATGGAGCAATTTTTGATGAAGTCAATAAGGGGGGGGAGGGGGGTGTTACCCACCTTATCCGCCCCGGGTGCCACCCATGCTAGCTACGCCACTGCACCTTTGTCCTATACCAAAAAACTTTACAAGTGTAGCGAGGATGAGATGAGTCTTCTAAGCAATATGATTGGTCAATTTTTGCACGTCTCTGTTTCACTCTGCTCAGCTTTGCTTTTATGGAAACGCACCCTTTAGATAAGTACACTGACGACAATTTATTGCAACCAAAGGTTCTACTAAAACCAAATGTATTTTGTATTTTGTAATTTGTATTTTGTATTTGAAATTAAAAAAAATGCTTAAAATACTGTATTTTGTATTTCAAATACACCACTTCAAAGTATTTTGTATTTCGTATTTTAAATACATGCGAAAAAGTATTTTGTAATTTGTATTTCAATTACAGCAAAGCATGTATTTTGCCCAGCCCTGGTTGTAGGAGTTCTGGGCAATCAACGACGGATCTGGCTATTTTTTGGAGAAAGAGTACATCGGCCGAGTTTCTTCGAACTTCCAATGATAGTATATTAAAGTGCGCGGCTGAATCTTGGTGACTTAGGTGTGGGCGGTAGCTCCGGAAATCTAAATATCGTAGAAAACGATTTTGAACACGTTCTAGAATTTTTACATATGATATGTATTGCGGGTTCCAAACTTGTGACGCGTATTCTAGTAAGCTGCGGACATAAGCAAAATATAGGATTTTCATTGTTCTAAAGTTATTGAATTTTTTACATGTCCTAAGAATGAATCCTAACATTTTAGAGGCTTTTGATGTGACTGAGTCTATATGAATATCAAAAATAAGCTTAGAGTCCAAAATAAAAAAAAATAAGCTTATAATATTAGTTTCAATGGTGCGTAAGATGAGCCAAATAAGTTAGGGAAGCTCTGAATTAAATCGATTGCTTTAAATTTCTCTTTCTGATTACAATTATTTTAATAAAAACATACTTTTCATAGTACCCAATTACCATATAAAAACAGAATCCTTTGATCAAAAACACCCAGTCAGGCTGAAACATCGACTGATTATAATTTGGGAATGTCGCGAAGGTTTTCCTTTGATCGGTGAAATACATCATTAAATTATCAAAAGCCGTAATTATCGCTACCTGCTTCGAAATCCAGTACCGCTTGAAATTCTTATTTACATTATTAACGTTATTTAGAATGATAAAACACTACACCGCAGCGTTTCCCAGATTATGGATCGTGACCCGGCAACGGGCCACGAAAGTCAAATGCCGGATCACCAAAAATACTTCCAAAAACACGGCATTTTAGGTTAGGCTTTTTGATTTTTCATAAAACTTTCAACAGTCAAGGAATTAAAAATTCGATTAAGAATATATTAAATTATTTGTTATACAAATTTCTTTAAATTTGCAAAGCATTTTTTAAAAATTTAATTACCGGGTTGCTACCTTATTCCATCTTGTATTCATGATTTAGTGTCAATTCTTTGTAATAATAATACACGTAAGATGATACCTAATATTATTAAAGAAATCAATTAATTAGAACGATTAATTAGAACTACGTTAACAAAGTTTCATTTCCATCGTCCAAATTCAGCTATAGAACGAATTAATTTACCTAGAAATTTAGGAGGTAGAGGTATAGTCAAAATAACATCTTTAAAATCATGTAGGATTACGAAAGATTTTTTAAATATTTATATTGAGGGATCAGTAGGATTTATCGGACCAGTTAGGATTTCATCAGAGCCGAACCCTCTGATATGAAAATATCTGGAGACGGTGAAATATTTTCCCATTATGTTTCTAGTGGATTTACGTATTGTTCTTGTATTTTTTTGTATTTATTATACTATATAGTGCACTTACATTGCGTGAATTTACTAGATAATCATTTGTGGAAAAGTGTGTGGAAGGGTTTAGTCTTTCATTTGGGAAAGATTTAACCCGGACATAAAATCTGGAGCACCGTAAAGAAATCATATCATCCAATTTAATGTAGATCTGAATGTAATGGAATCTTTCAGTTCAATTTTCATCCACTTCCGAACTACCAAAAACTGTGAATTTTCACACGCGATAAAAATGATTACAATATGTATTGTGTATACACTGTATACAATAACAAAAACTAACCAATATTAAAGTTTACTTTGCTTTATTAGTACTTACGTGATTAGCGTTTTTTTTTGTGTTTTTTAGACCATTTTTTTACCTGCCCGCGCCCTCACTGAGCCGTATCAATGCCCCCTAATTTCCTCTGGATCTTCTACTGCCCCCCTGAAAGTCTCGAAAGGCACACAAGGGGGCGTTATCGCCCACGTTGAGAACCTATGCACTAGGTGATAAAATATTGAAATAATGATGGAAATGTGAAGGTTGAGACTTACTCGAGGAATGCCTTGACGTAGAGTTTGAGGTTGTGGCTGTTAAGGGACCCGCGTAGGCGCGCCAAGAACTCCTGCAGAATGCGCTCCTTGTCAGAGTCCGTCTCTTGGACGATGTGCTGTGGAATTAAAGTCAAGTGTCACATCAAATATATTAATAATAATTTATTAAATACCGTTCTTATTATTTAGATGACATGGTTTATTGTCTGTGTGGTGTTATAAATATTACTAAGCGTATGGGCGATTTTTGGCAGTCAAGCATCGAAAAATAGGTGGTGCACCTGATAGAATCAACCGACCCTCGTCCCAAAAGGGCCCAAATAATATGATGACAGAAGATTCAATGATGACTTAAAATAATTTATATTAGAAGGACAAATATGACCTCGGCGACAGAGCGGTCTAAACATAGTAACTAGACTAGGCTCTAGAGCCTATGATTAGACATCTGTCGCGGGTTCAAAACCCGCCACCTAAAAAACAATAATATAATAGGGCAAATAAGAGAGGATACAATAGAGCTTCCAATAGCAAGACCATATCACATCAAAAAAATAATCAAAGAAATGAACCACAAAGAACCTGAACTTTCAATCAATGATGGAGAGGATGGACGAAAAATTAAACGATATAGCTAAAATCAATTCTGTTAGAGCAACAAGTTTTACTTTACGGCCTCTATGAACTGACCGTGTAGTGCCTCAAGAGTCTCGAGTAACGTTAACGTTTTAAATAAAGAGGGGACTGTAAACCGCCAAATCTCTCCATGCTCATACAATGATTAATATGATAGGACAACAAAACAATGGAGCTTAATTAATCGTCCAAGGATGGAAGGGAAACACTGGTTGAAACGATGGTATGAGCTTATGAAAAAGAATTGCTTACTTGTCCAAACTTGTGGTAGAGCAAGAAGTCCTGCTCGGATTGCGTGACCTCCCCGCCGCGCCACTTCATGAATTTATTCTTGAAGGAGTCCATAACGGAGGAGGGCGAGCCGGTGCAGTTGATGAGCACGAGTCCGAGCAGGCGGCGCGGATGCGCGAGGCCGCAGCGCGCCAGCACGTTAGCGCCCGCACCCTCCCCCAGCCCCACCGCGTACTTCACGTGCAGGAAGTCCAGCACGGTGATCAGGTCCTCACCGAGCGTCTGCAGCGGGGGGAACTGGTACCTGAACAAGAAAGACAGATTTAGATACTCGTTATACAAAACCGGCACGGTGATAGCGTCCGCTGCTGGGAAAAACTGATACCTAGACAAGACAGGAAAATGTTGAGATATAGATTCTCGCGAAATAATTCCGGCACGGTGATCCAGTCCCAGGGCCCATAGCGGGGGTAAGTGATGCCTCGACAAGGGCAGATGGATATGTCATAATTTAGCTTGTATGGAGATTTATCGTAACAGTTTTGCACACACTCCGGTAAGGATTCTCAAGAGTTAGAAACTAGTTGAGAAGCTTATATGCCAAAATGGATTAGGATTTCCCTTACATCGACATTCGGAATCCTTCCAAACGAGCATCCCCATGAAAGCATTAATAAGTTACGAAGTATCACGAAGGATCAGTCCCGAAGTCATTTCCCCAATTTAGTACAGGCAAAGATATAATTTTAAAGAGTGCACTTTTTAATGTATCCGTGTACGCCGATGGTGGTTCAATTCGGTTCGAAATAATTTGGAACGCCCACTCAATCCCCCCTTGTCCCGCAGTAGTCCTTAGATACCGTAAACCAAATGTGTTCGTACAACTTTTTTTGAATAATGATAATTGTTTACTAATGTATAAACGCAGGCTTACATAACCCACTAAGAATCCATAAGCCCATTTACCAATAACTATAAATCCATCTTAATTATAGATCAAAACACATCAGCTAAAGCTAAAAATAATCTGTTTATATATTCTTTGGAGAAGTGATTTATGCAGTAAATGATATTTTAAAAGTAGGAATGTATTCAATCTGAAGTATGTTAATACTCGTATAAAGATGAAGAGTGCAAGAAGCATACTTTAACAAATCTTAATCGATACTAGTTATAAATTATCGGTGTCCATTAAATCACGGTGCATTACAAATTAAACTTAATTCACGATATTGGTGTGTTCAGTGTTGTGCTTATAATTTTAAATCCATAATATCTTATTGTGATTTCTTTTAGTAACAACATTCCTGAAAATTGTCCAAGCGAAAGATGTTTTGCAGCTTCTCAAAAGCTTCTACTTTTTTAAAAGTAATTAGTAATTACTTACGAGTCAGGTAGATTGGGGGCATTATCCTCATGTCCAGGAACATCAACGTGAATAAAACAGGAGCGATCACGGATTTCCAGCATACAAGGGCTATTGACGAATTCATGGATTGAAGTATCTGTAAAATAAATAATACGTGTATTGCCTGTATTGTCACAATCCATTAAAAGATAATGATACTTACACTGTGATTTGTGGTTTGAAATTATGTATATAATTAATGGGGACAGCAAGTAAATTTTCC
Organism: Limnephilus lunatus; assembly: GCA_917563855.2. Lineage (NCBI taxonomy): Eukaryota > Metazoa > Arthropoda > Insecta > Trichoptera > Limnephilidae > Limnephilus > Limnephilus lunatus. The sequence goes on along the minus strand of OU830597.1, from coordinate 60,274,669 downwards.
ACATAGCACTCTTTTTAGGGTGAATTGCCTTACACAAAAAAAAAAGTAAATTTTCAAAAACTCAGATGAGTGTCAGAATTTCATCCCAAAACTTAGCCACGATTCGAGTTGTTTTTTCTTCAACAATCTCACGAATAACATCAACATCAATGAAAGCGTTGTTTCAATATAGTTGATTAGTTTATTTGGTGAATCGATTGAAGTTGACCGCTGTCTTTATTGCTAAGTCTTCATTATCATTGGAGTTGACATCAATCCAGACTAGTAGTCGCCCGGCGTCGCGTCGCGTCGGTTTGAACGCCATTATTTTTTTTCTTTCTGGTTCCAAATAAATTTTCATGTCTTTAAAAGCTTCGGTTAAAGTTTCTTAATCAATCTCAAAACCAAAGTTGTCTTTGGAATCGTAAAAAATATTTGTTAAGGAATTTTTTCATAAATTTATTTATTTTTTATAATTTGATTGCCCACAAAAATTGCCCTTACAACTTTTCATGATGCCATATTGATTATAAATACCGAAGGTTTCAAGTTTTTTTTTGTAAATACAGACGATTCGGAAAGAAAGTTTTGTAAATCTATGATAGGTATACCTACTCCTTCCAGAATAGAATTTTTATGAAGTAGTGTAAAATGCAGGTAACAAAATCATAATTATTATTTTTAATTGATAAACTAACTAATCAAAAACTAAATAATAAAAAACATATTCTGGTTTTATTCATAGACAACTCTAAAGCGTTTGATACCATTGATCCGACAAAACTATTACAGATATTGGAGGCGATAGGAATTAGGGGAAAATTACTAGAAATACTCAAAAACTATTTAAGCAATCGACAAATTAAAGTGAAACTCTTCCAAACTTACAGCAGAGCTAAATATATGTCAACAGGAGTCCCGCAGGGGTCAATTCTCGGCCCAACATTATACATAATATTCGTTTCACTCATGAATAAAATTTTCACATTCGTTAAACATTACGTTTATGCTGATGATACGGCACTAGTCATTTCGCATGAAGAATTATGCATTGCAATTAAACTCATGCAGCATGATTTCTTTTCCCTACAGAAATGGTCACATGATGCGGGTCTTATAATTAATTAAAAAAAAACTAAATTAATGCACATACGATCTCCACATGCCAAATATACCATTACGCCTTTAATAAAGTCGCATACATTTGAGTGTATACACAATTCTCCTCAGTCATGCAATTGCGAAACCATTGAACTTGTACAAACGTATGTATATTTGGGGATAACAGTAGACACGCATATGAAATGGGATATTCACATAAGCAACATCTGTAAACGCCTGCGAGCTATTGCGGGACGAATTTACAAAATTAAATATTTTATGCCCATAAGTACATTGAAAATAATTTATTTGTCACTAGCGGAATCTACTATCAGATACGGAATAACTTCTTGGGGAAACTCGTGCAAGACAAATATAGATTACATTCAAACAATTCAGAACTCTATGACTAAGCTCTTGGTAAGCAAAAGCATTTATGCACAAACAAGAAACATAAAATTATTATATGAGTCAATTAGTATATTCCCTGTGCGAGGGATATTATGGTTTAAAATTGTATGCCAAAACCTATTGTCGGATTCAAAGTACAAGGAAAAAGTAGATCATGCATATGGCACTAGATTAATTAAAAATGAGGGGTTGTCCATTCCCAAAATTGTAAATAAATACGGACAACGGACATTCGCTTATCTTGTCCCTACCATATTTAATAAGATGCCAATGAACATAAAAAACGAATCAAATTGCACCACTGATCTAAAAAAAAACTGAAAAAATGGCTAATAGATCAAGACTTTTTATATTGAATTTTGTTTTAATCTTGTGTACAATATAATTATGAGTAATTTGCCTGTATTATATCTGTCTGTCTTTGTATTTTATGCTTTTATATTGTAATTACTTAAAAGTTATTCTTCTGTTTCTATTTTCTGTTGTGGTTTCTTGTTATACCTAATTGTTCTTTTGTGTTATATTAATATTGTTAAATTGACCTGCTGACAAACTGCTTTGGCGGTTTAGCGGGTGCTTAAAATGAAGAATAAAAAAAAAAAAAAACGTGTAAACAAGATTTTTATGCATAGCACAAAGGGTAGATAACAAATATTATAATCAATAATTATCAGCCTAAAACACTCATCTACATTGAAAAAATCAAATGTATTGAAGCCGCCATAGCTCAGTGGTCAGAGCAGCTGACCGGCAATCAGAGGGACACGGGTTCAATTCCCGTTGACGGCCAGTATCTTTTCTCGGAAGATTTTTTCAATGTAGATGAGTGTTTTAGGCTGATAATTATTGATTATAATATTTGTTAACAAAATCATATTTTATTTTATCATTAACACCTTAAAAACAAACATTTAAATTTTATCAACCTTGACATTCAGCGGGAATTAAATAGTGCTTTTTCCGCATATTTTCGGTTTCACAACTGTCTTTTTAAAGAAAACAATATATTATTGTCTGCAAGTGGGAACAACCAAAATTTGACCATTTCGTATGAACCAGAGTATATGTGTATATTATTTACGAGTACTCAGCAAGCCTCAAAAACAAATACAAAAAGAACATTTCAATCATTTTGAATGTGAAAGTTAATCTCTGCTTAATACCGTCCCTCCATCTGAGGTCACATCATCTAATTATTGATATATTTAAACATATATCATCTCGAAAAGGTCATCCAGTGGCTAATGGCTAGTGGCTAGCTGTCGGCTGATTAACCGATCCTTCGATTATACAGAATAATAATATTTATTACTGAATACTTACGGTTAGTTCCCAGGTCATGAACAGTCAGGAAAACACATCTCTTGTCTTGCTGGCTCAAGTCGCCCTGGAAAATATCAAACGTATATTTTTTAACAAATCAACAAAAGTAATGTTACATCTACGGATGGTATCGTAACAACGTTAATACTCTGTATTTGATCGCTTCATTCGTTCCAAGAAGTAAAGTGGCTGAAATATAAACAAACGCCAGTCACGTTTACGCAGCCGGGTAGTAAGTTAGTTACAATCCCTTCTGTCTTATACCTTTTACCGTATACTCAGCTCACATAAAGAAAGACCTTCCCTGACTTCCGGCGGCCGTAACTCAGTCCCACGAGTCCAAGAAATACAAGTTAAGAAAACCAAGAGGAAGCTAGTAGGAATGGGTAGTTCCAACCGCTAATCAATATCTTTCTACGGTCTACCTACCTTTCCCGTACAGAAGGAGGCGGCATCATTTAACAGCCATCATGTGCAACATCTCGATAAGATAAATTATTTCAAGGCTCCCACATCAATTATCATATTAAATATATTGTTCAGCCTTCACCACAAACACCGACTTATAGTCGTCCGTAAACATGAATATAATTTCTACGAAATATGTCTTCATTTATAATTTTATATCATAAAAATATTTTTTCGAATCATTATAATGCAATGAAAATGAGTCAGTCATTGATGAAAAGATTGAATGAAAAAAGGTTTTTATTTATTTTTTAGACGGTAATCAATTATGTGATTTTAAGGCCGACAATGGTATGATAATAATTCATCTTTAGTAATCGAAAGCGTATAAAATAGTCAGTACTTGACTCTTCAGGTATTAGGTACATACTCTTAAGTCACTTAACCTTTCAGTCGAGGAAGTGAAGATGAACACGCCACCGACCAACACTGACCTAACATACTGACCATTGCCACCTATCATACTAATCGCTGGTAAGCTTACATGTTGGATTTACTACATTATATGGAACTGGTAATGATATTACATTATTAGATAACATCTTACACTCAGTACACATTTATTTGCTAGTTATTACTGGGTTCGCAACTTTGTGAAAGGATCGCATAAAATTAGCGTAAATGATTCAACAGAAAACATTATGAATGCGATACGCCTATTTTTGCTTTAATCTTTGAAAGCAAGAAGCCAGGTTTATTGTTATAAATATTATGTGATCGAGTTTCTAAATACACATAATAATGTAGCGCAACCATCGCACGAATTGATTCATGAATATTATTCTTTATGGGCAAAGGAAAGTTAAAGAGAGATTTTTTTCAATGTGATTGTTGTAAAAATATGAAGCGAATCATGAACTCAATTGAATAGAAAACTATCAATAAATCCATGCACTGTTGATTCTCCAGTAACCACGAATACTTGTGATGCGAGAAATTGGATTTGAAGAAAGTAATTCAGTAAATTTAAACAACGAATTATTATAATAATAGTAATCGCAACTGCTGTCCCTTGCACAACTCGCAAGTGCGTCGTACAGTTGAGTTTGGTAGTTAGGTCTGGTTTAAAAACATTATGTAAAAACTGATAATCCGTTATAGATTCATCTATTTTAACGAACTAATTGAAATCTTTAGGACTGTAAAGTTCACGTCAACTTCGTCAAACCGTGTTTGCTCTATTAGAATTATATTGAAAGGTGTTCCGATAAACCAGCGTTACCAATCCATTTGGGAAAAGGGCGTAGACGAGAGACAAGCCAAACTCGTGCTCATTGCCCAACATTGACATTTTCAGTATAGGAATTTGTCATTTTTACGACTATTCTTGGGCACCAATATGGTCAGGTTCAGTCTTTCCTATCCAAGGACTGCACACAACTTTCACAGCGCGAGAATATCAAAAAAGCTCTTTAACTTTTCAGTGGTGAGTGAAACAGTACAGGTCCCTTTTCGTATTATACTCAGCGAGCCAATACTCATCAAACACCATCCACTTGACTCTCCGGTATTAAAATGGGAAATCACTTATTAAGCGTGTTGCGCTGGTAATGAGACTGATGAGCATTGAGAACTGGGAGATATGGGCAGTGCCGCAAGAAGCCTGTCGGAATCTTACAGAATGTTGAATACTAACGACTGTTTATGAATTTGTCCTCGATAAGAGATGTAGTAGTACGTACACATTGTATAATATGCCGCCTCTCAGGTCTATCGGAACCGTCGTGGGTATTGCATAGTATGCTTCAATTCATGCTCCGTGATCAAGGTTGGCGATTCATCAACTCTGACCTACTGCACTGGACTGGACACTGGACAGTAGGCGCAGGCTATTAGCCACTTGCTAACAGTGCATTCAAGGAGTAGGTGCTTGACCTGACTCGGTGGGATATTATGAGATAATTTGAAGTAGGTAGGTATCTAAGCGTGGACACATTAACTATGTGTACGTGGGATAATGCAGCATTATTAAATACTGACCTACAGGAATGAAACGTCTAGTGTATCTGTAATTCAAGAGGAGCTAATAAAACGCTAAATCCAGCGGTCTTATATTTCCTGCTCGTGGAAGACTAAAATAGCCGCTTATTATAAGGCTTTCAAATTGGATAGTCGGTGTATTATAACTGTTGTCTTATACAAAGTTCGACAACAGATAACAGCCTATAAATCCAAGAAGAGTCTGTAACAAAACAAGAATACCCTGTACCATTCTAAGAATAGGCGATAATAGTCCAATAATAAACGTATTTAAGCTTTTTAGTCAAGCGGTGTGAGTAATATGAGCATAAGAAGGCTTGAAATAGTAACAGAGCGATTATACTGAATATGGCATTACACACAGTAAATAATTAAGGAAAATTAATTATATACTTGATCACACTGGGGGCTCCTGTCAGGATTCACGCCTGTATTCAAAATAATGGGCGTTGCGCGTTGTTGTTTGTTCTAATCCATTTTAAGGCCACCTGTTGAAAAATCTCTAAAGACGGGATATCTATACTATTTACACGAGGCAAGACTTCTGGTGTTATTTTTTTAATAAAAAGAAAAAAGTGTATAAATCTAATGATTTCCCATGGAATTGATAAATCATAAATGAAAAAAATGTTAATGACTCTCGACGGTAAAATGAATTATTGCCGGAGATTGCTGCCCGAAGCCCGATGGCGTTCTCCAAACAAAATCTAATAAAGGTCTTCTGGTATTTTGATGAGATGAACAGTAACCCCGAAAATTTATGAGATTGTGATTGGGGAATGATAAAGTCAATGCCATCAGAAGGTCGTGACCTTGGCAGCTTGCGCAACATTATTTAAAAAGAGTCCTGTTTTTGTTTCGCCGGAGAAAGAATGCGGATGATTTCCATTCAAACGACTGATTTTACCAATCTCGTTGAAACAAATGTTTATATTAATCGCGGGTATTAATAACGTGGCGATTGGCGTTTCAACAATGAAATCATCAATCGACTGAAAAAAGTATTTTTACAATTTTTGAGTAGTTTTTGTTTCGAAGTTAAGATTCCAGCAAATTATTTTTAGTTATTCCAAGGATGAGAAAGGTTGGTAATTGCCCTCTTCGTTAGGTCACCATATCTGCATTATGGAAGGTCGCACTAGGTATATGATAGCATGAATAAGATTTTTAACTCACCTGATGATTGGCCACATGGTGATACTTTGGTATCGGTCCCTGAGGTAGCAGTAAAGGAAGAAACAGTACAATAATTAGCAAAGCAAAAACAACCTTAAATATGAATACTGACAAATGTTACCAATCCAATTTTGTTCTCTTTGGCGGTGGAGTGTACCCAGTAACATATTATAATCACTTAAGCAGAAGATGGCTGTGTTTAGCATTAATTCAATGTCACAGTGCGTTGGCTGTTCAAGTGTTCAATGTGCTGCTGGTCAATTAGTCTTACAACTGCGTCACTTGTCACAGTCACCAGTCACCATCGCCTGATGAAGCTATACTCATACGAGGGTGTGTATAATCATACAATAAGATAATGGTGTTCCATTATACATAATATCCGTTACATGAAACAGATAATTAGAATCTGCGTTGTTGGAAAACGATGTCCCTGTTTTTTTTGTTAGTGTCTCTTGGGACTGGTAATTGAATGTGTGCAAACAGCCGTTATGAAAGCAAGGCATTTTGTGTCATTTATGGCAAAACTCGTGGAACACCGCAATATTTAATGACAAATCGCAAGGTTTTGTTCGTGTTTTAAAAAATATATATTGTAAAGCATTATCAAACTGTACATCGGCAAAATATTCATTATTTACGTTTTATTATCACTACACATCTTCGTTTGACTTTTTTTCATTGCTTTTGATGTTTTCGTATGAAGTTATTTTTGAAAATCAGCTAAGCTCTAAAACATTATACGTCCTCACTTATTTTGCGTACCCCATTTATTAAAGCTCATAATGTGTTCACTGACAGTAGCTTCATTATAATTGTCCTAAAATAATATTAGATTCATCTTTCTTGAAATTAATATGTGATGCATGTTTGCCATGCCTAATATAATATAACAAGGTGTAATAATAGACCCATGTACACAAAAGACCAGCAGGGTTGTCCCAACAGCACGACACAGTATCCAATCTCGAGAGAGATCAGTAGGTGAAAGACAAAACTCGATCCAGAAAGCAGAGTTTCTCTCGGAAGATAGACAATAATTCAATGGGGGGTAATCAACAGTCATGGTCGGAAACCCCGAGCGTTCGAGTATATTGTATAATATAGAGGAGACTCAGAGAAGCCTTGTCACGGGGAATGACACCTCCGAGTTCCTGTTAACGTAGGTTAGGTACGCCACGACAATAATAACTCCCACTGCCACGGCAGAACACATAAATTCTTGTTTTAAGACCAGAGTTTCAAGGGAAAACCATTTTCTCTCTAGCTTCATCTATTAATAAAACTCATTTTAGTGGCATTTAAAAAAAATCCATCGGTCCGTTGAGGAATTTAAAATTCATTTTCAAATACAAATACTTGAATTTTAATTTTGTTTTCTGGATTGAATGAAGGTATGAATGAAGTGGAATCTTGGATGTAGAAATCAACCCACTTCCCGACGATGTCAATGACAATGCATTCTATCAACTTTTGGTGGCACTCACGTACACATTTACCTGCGCATTTCTTTGAAATTCGATGACATTACAGTAGTTAATATACGAAATACATTTCGGCATTTTCCGATCGGGATTTAGATCAGTTGGTAGCGTGGTTGACTCCTGTTTCTAGGTAGGAAGGTTGAATCCTACTCCATAAGTTTTAAAAGACAATTGAAAATCAATGTTTTATTACAACACGGGTTGGTTATTTAATTCATTCAAAATATTATTAAAATGGAATTGTGATTTGAAGATTGAATTCCTCTGAAGTATTATCAAAAAATTAGTTTCAGACTGATCTGAAGATGCCCGTAAGAATGTGAGAAGTCAGAGGGTTTTGTTCTGAAATAAGCAAGTGAAACAACGTTTCAAAGTTTTTTAATCACAGTATTATAAAATATCTACTTAAGCTGTACACAAGGACGTAAATAGCGTTAAAAATCCCCATCCACTCTTTTTAAAATGATTTCCCTTTAGAATACGTATTACAAGTACGAATTTTTTCGCTCGATCCAATTTACACAGATTTTTGCGAGTAGCGTAGCCTGATACGAATATTTTGTTCTTTTTTAAGTCCTACGTATATCATATTATTGTAGGTTATTTAAAAAATGCTTTTCAGAAATGACTTTCGAAGCTTTGATTTAATATACTGAATGAGAGTAGAAATGCCTGAGCATAAACATTAATTACTTTGTCGGTAGGTGCCAAGGACACAGAGAGTACGTCTACACCTTCTCTCACTGACGAATTGGGAGTAGCTTTCCGTGACATGACTCGATTAAGTGAACTAAATGAGTTGAGTCATGTGGGGTGTCTGATTAATAGACCAATGTTCTTATTCTTGGGGATGAAGGGGAAACAACAAGCTTGGGCTAAAACAGGATTTGTAGCGTTCTTTCCTCATCTCCACTGGGAGAGAGTCGCTGTGTGATCCTTAAATAAAAGTTACCTACGAGCTTTGATTCTTATGGAGGACTTTTCATTTCAACACAACGTTTCCCAGGAGGGAAGAAGCAGCGATGAATGTGATGATGATGAAAATGCTTTGAAACTGTGGTGAATCAACGCTTGAGATTGTTGGTAAAATCGATTTAGATCTCCAACATATAAAGACATTATCGTTGATTTGAAAGATACTGATAGAAAGGGTTTTGGGGCAAAAGATAAAGTTAACAATAAATAGAAAAGAGGCCCCTCAAGCAATAGAATATATGTAAAGTAGCTAATGAGCTTCTTTTTATCCTCAGGCTAATTTGTTCGCTTTTCGGAACAACTCATATAGGTCTCGTAGAAATCATTGTGTCTTCCTCACAATCATAGTGTTTCAAAGAAAAAAACACCAAGCTTTATATTCAAATCTAAAAGTTAACCACAAAAGAAGTAAAATGTACACTTTTATGAAACCAATGTTTCGGATCGCAATATGATTTTTTTGTAAATAATTATTTTTACATAGGTAGAACGACATAAAAATGAGGTAACGATAACGTTTATAATACATTTGTCTCTTAAAACAGTTTTTAGTTTTGGGATACGTTCTGAAATATTCCATTTATTTGGATTTTATTAAAACTTTATTGGTAAAACAATGTATTGCGTAAAGTTTTTAATTTTGAGATTATTTCTTAATAATAATCTAATTAAATCAGGTCCGTGAAGCTAAAAATAGTCTAGATCTAGATAATCGATATTTTTATTATATCTAATCCTTGTACAATGTCTATCAAACCTGACGCCAAAAGTTGATTGGAAAACAAAATGTCAACGATTTCAAGCAAGACGACAAACTTCCTCCGCGACAAGAATTTCAATTTATTTTTGATTTCCCTTCTGATTTCCCTTATTTACACAACAAATGTGAAGGTGTAGCTTCCTTCCCACCCCCACGAAAACATAATTACATTACCGACATATTTCTCAACAAGAGAAGAGCTATAAAGTAAGATTACAATTATTTTTTTAGGTTAAAAAGCACGTCGCTCAAAGATCGATTAAATTCCGTAATTAAAAAAAACTATAATACACAAATAAATTTCATAGAATGCAGACCCTTAACTGACTCCCATATCTCGCCTAGAAACAAGTCATTGTTTCAATAAATGGCAGCTCAATGAATAGCCACGAGATCTCGTTAACAAGATCTTTGCACGTGTGATTAGAATACAATTCCTTCATGCACAGTGTATAGACTTCATAGGGCACACATTACACGGTTAAATTCGTCCTTCATCGAGACTATTGAAAGGCGCTTGGTGTATGAATAGAACTAGGTAATATCATATAACTAGTACCTGAGTAGGTAATAGGTAGGCAGTTAGGTAGGCGATGGTCAAAACGACCCATATTGCTCAAGTGGGCTACCTTGTCTATTATTACCAAGGGATTTGCGCACTAGAAGTTCTACTCAAACATTATTTTCTTACGCAATAAGCTTTGAGGAAAATTTTCCCGAATTCACAAGTTTCTCGTTTGTACTACAAGTTTCCGGATACCATGTGTTTATCTACGCAATAGTAGTTGCTCTCGACATTCGTCTGAGTTTTCAGACTATTTCATTCTTATTGAACAATGTGGGAGGCAGGAGAACAAATTTTCAATTTGTAATAAATTTTTAATTTGGGTATCTACCGCTGCGGCACGGAAACTATTTATTGGATAACCATCACCCCTGCCATTGGTCACCCCAAGTAGTTAGCTGTGTTTGGTGACTTAGCAGGGGCGCCCGGGTTCGTTTTCGTGAGGTTTATCTTTGTCTTGGTGGCGAATGCGTTTGCTCACCTACTGCGTGGAGAGCCGGATCAAGAGATACTGGTTGAGGGAGACCTAACCTAGACCTCTCCAGCCGGACTTTCTCTACCCATTGCCATGCACCGCAGTAGGAGGGATGGATTAGCACGTCCGTCACTCTTGGAAACATTGACTCCAGATTCCCACCCACCCTACATACATTTTTCCTTCCCAAAACTTCCTCTCCTTCCTTTCCCTAAAAATCCTCCACACATCACAAAGATGAAATAAGCTCTTAGAGATTTTTTTTACCAAGAGCTTGAAAATAGTTACGTTTACCTTGACATTCAAGAGAAAAAAAATGGTAGAGCTCACAACCAGCGTGAGCTAAAATCACGTACCGATTTTCTGATTTTCGTTCAATTGTTATATCAGGGATTTCCAAGAAAACGTTGATATTTATTCCCGTGAAGATTTTGATATCGTAGTGAAATATTTTTCGGTGAACTTTTCACGAATTTATGTTTTACCTGGCGTATTGGTTGAAAGACGCAAACAACTGATTTATACGTTTTTCACGTTTTACGCATAACCTATATAATATTTCGTCTCAAAACAAGAACAAAAAACTGCTTGAATGTCTAAAATATGTTAGGTCTCGAGTAGCAACTTATAAATGAACATGTTTATGGGAAATAATGTCATGCTTGGAACAAGGAAGCGGTATACAAAAATAGCATATTGGACATTTGTGTACAAACGGCCTAACGACGCAATAATCCACTGTTTGGTGGTTTGAACTAGAAATGGAGGCGTGGAGACTAGGGAGTTGATCTTTATGTAGCTGTCGGCTGCCAAACTCATTCCTCATTGTTAAGTTTATGACATTCCCGACGTTCTGTTAATATTAACTGCTGTTTACGCTGATTCTTTATTTTAAGCGACCAAGGATGCTGCTCTGAAATATTGTTTTAATAGCCCAATGAGATGTTAATATCCGCTGAATTATTACTTACTAGTTGTTATTCGTTAAAGATCACGGAATATTCACATATAATGACTGACAACTTACAAATATTTAACACGCTTGACGTTCTAGATATACGTCAAATATACATTAAAAAAAACTTACTAAAAAGTAAATTAAAGACAAATTTTTTTTTTCCACAAACGCAAACTAACAATAATTAATAATAATTAAATAATTTTGGAGACGGGTATGGGTACCGATGCCTCCGGGAACCATTAATTGGGAAACCAATACCCCTGCCATAGGGCCTATAGGTCACCCCAAGTGATTCGCTAGGTTTGGTGACTTAGCAGGGCCGGGTTCATGGGGTGATGTTATATCTGGGTCTTGGCGGCAGTTGCGTCTGCCCACCTACTCTCGAAACATCGCCTTGCACCGCAATGGGAGGGATGGATTCACTCCTGTACACACTGGCTCTAAGATACCTTCCCACCGCTGATATCTTTTTCCTTTCCAGAACTTCATCTCCTTCTTTTCTTTAAAAAGACCCTCCACACAGCAGTGGCGGTCCGTGAGATTTCAGTGAGCTTAGAGTGCTAAGATTGAAAAATACGACGTTATTGATGATATTGTAGCTGAAAATGATTTTCAAAATTTCCACTTTATGTATGGAGATTTTCAGGATTCTTTCAGTTTGGGAATGCGCCGCATTCACAAACTGAAAGATCTTCGTTATTTTTTCTATTTTTCTGTGTCTTGTTCTCTTTCATATTTTAGTTTAGATTATTAGTTTTATCTTCTTCTTCCAATAATATATTACATTGATGTGAACAACCTTCAAAAGTTACAAAAAAGAGAGATGTTCTCGTAAAAAAATGAAAACACATGCTTTATTCGGTAGATATGTATTATTATTATAAACATTTTTATCATCTCAAGATTTTTTTTAAAAATTCATTTATAGTATTTTTTATTAATTACCTAATGTTTATAAACAACTAATGAATAAAAAAATCTCGAAATTTTACCTACACATTTTTATCAAAGTGCTATCGGAAACTTTGGGTTCATAGGGGGGGACATTTAAATTTTTCTATAGTTAATTTATAGATTTTAATATGACTATAAAGCACAGACTCTTTCTAACACCTAGATGATATTTCTCACCATGACAGTAAGGGGAGGGGGTACAACGGCTTATATACAACGATTGCAATATACAAGTAATAAACAACGATTTATATGAGACGTGAGTGTGGGCTGGGATAAATATAGTTTCCCGTAATTATACCGGATTTGACCACCACGTATTTCATAAATACAAAAAAAATTATTTGATATTTTTCTTAACGCTTACACACAGTCGTAGACACAAGAAAACAAAATCGTTCCATAACTACGTTCATTCACAATAATTCGTAGGCTAAATTATAAAATAATGTACTACAAATTGGAAGCTAGCCATTTAGCACGTACAGGCGTATGTTTGTGTAATTCGCGAATCTGCCAGTTTTACTAAGATTTATTCGGTTTCTTCCGAATTGAAATATTCAAATAGCTGCTACCAATGACGTTATATACATAGACGCGTGGTAGAAAAGTCAAAGTGGTAGGCGAAGACCAGGCAATTGTATTGGCTTTGACTTTATAGTTTTAGTACTAAACTGCCCTAAGGTCGTTTACTACCCCTAAGTAAATTTCAAAAATTAAAAAAGTGACCTCGTGAGTGATAAGAAAATATTTTTATTACTCTGCAAACACTAGTAAAAGCCAGGGAATAACAATTCATTTGTAGATATGCACAAATTACCTACTAATTATTATCGTAAATTATTATCGTAAATAATACAATTTTTTTTAATTAATTTTTTTTTAATATGAATATCTTACAATTAATTAATTCATTTTTTTAAATATCAGTCCCAGCTGCTCCCGTCTGGAGCCAGTAAGTCTATTGTATCCCCAATTGGGGTATGTTGTGAGGCTGAAGGTAGTGGGGAAGGGAAGGAGACGGGGAAGAGGAAGGTAGGGAAGTCCCTGGCTATTCAGATCTGGTCACCAAACACGGCTAAAGCCATTTCAAGCAACGTTTCAATTCTGAATGGTGGTCTTACACCAGGGCGATACTAGGAGTATCTTCCACTCTGGAACGTATCGCAAATATACTACATATTATTTTAACTGAATTAATCGTGAAAAAATACAAATTAATAAAATAAAATTTATTTGCGATTGCAAGTCAAAAGCCTTACCGCTACGCCACGCCGTTGTTTTTTTGTTATTTTTTCAATTGTTTTCCGCCCGAAATTTTTTTTATTCCGCGCGTCATTAGCTAATGCAAGGTCTACTGATAAAGGATGAGGGAGGGCAACAGCGAAATTACGAATTCGGTGGTGTCGATAAGTCAACTTTACTGTTTTAAAAAGTCGAATCACTCTGTTTATTTATATGCTTGAGGTAAAACAACAAACAAATCGGCAGTAACAACAAATACAACAACAATTGACGCCATTTGCAAACTTGAAACTGTTAAAATCTGGAGTGATCCTTTTAAATAAAATCTCGTTCTATTCACAAACTTTCACTTTTATTTCAACTATTGAACATGGATAAGTTTTATAAGAAACAAAACGGTGAGAATAACAACTGCTACACTAGCTCCGACTTATGAGCGTGTTTTATATTGCGTTTATTGTAGAGAAAAGAACATAAAACACATGATGCGAGCCTTTTTAAAGAGTAAATTCCATCCTTGTAAATCAACAATTCATTGACAGGAGTGGGAACTGACTAGAAGATAAAACGAAAATCTATAATATCGATCAATATCCTGATAATCATCCATAAGCAAGGGCTCACACCATTTGGGTGAAACATAGTAAGCTGAATTAATCGACCACAGATGTCGGTAGCCTTCACTTTTTTAACAGAAACCTCAAATTTTGAATGGTGCCCAGTTTTATTTTCCTAATTTATTCGGCCTTGAGGCAGTATTCGGAACTTTTGAAGACGAAAACGCCGCCTGTGCCCTATAGTATATTTCGTCCATACGCACATATTCTTTGAACGTCTATCATTGTCATACGTGAACAATATTTGAATAGGCCACTTGCATGGATTTCATAACGACTTGGAAAAAATAGATTAGGTAATAGAATAGGTGTGGATAGATTTTTTTACTAAGATTACGAAAATATTAGTAAATTTTTTTAGAAATGTATGGTTTCTTTATTTTTAATTGAATAAATCCATTATTTCAGCTCGTGACGTCACTACATGAAAATGTCCCGTCTCCGATTATGTTCCCTTAATTTTGTAAAATTCCACACTGATTATTGTTTTTTATATGGCAACACTTTGGTTTCCGGCGAATTTTTTAATTTGCGTTTAACGTTCACTAGATTTATTGTTTGTTCTATGCGAACTTATTCTTTGGTTTGATTTTTTGATAAAGATGGCGGTGTTTTTACAGATGTTACGAAGAGAACCCCGTACAATTTATTACTACTATTCGTGTGGAAAACGTTCTTTTTTTAAAATGATTTTCGGTTATGTAATTATCGCTTTTTCGCACCCATAAAATTATGTCCCGTCTTTACGGTTTATAAAAAATGGTCTGATTTTTCGGATGAAATTTTCAAAAAATCGCCAGGGTTTCAAAAATACGATAAAAAAAAATACAAAAATACAGAATGTCTTAGAATATTTGCCTAAACCGGATTTTTTTTTTAAATGTGATGCAAGTGGCCTATTAAGAATTTACTGGAAACAGAAAATAGAGTTTTCCTTACTTGCCACATTTGATATTGAGTTTGTGAGATAATAGCAAGTCTAGATGTATTTAACGTAGTTGGCTGCTACACAATTAGACATACTTAATCCCTTACACCAGAAGCGTTGTGCTATAAATAATTTAATCTGCGTAATATATTAAGAATTCCTATTATTTCATTTTTAGAATATGCTAGTGGTACCTACTAACTTCTAATGCCATTCTTCACTAATTTCGTTGCAATAAAATAATAAAAGCTATGTGATACGCGCACAACACTCCCACAAGTTTCTCGAGGTTTGTGTACAGTCTGAGAGCAGAATAACATCACGTAGCTTTGCCAGTTGTTAAGTTGATGCATTCGTCTCACTTGGCAGATAAAGGATTATGTGATATGAATTAGCGTAGATCAGTTATCATCGCGTTCATCAACACTTTAATGGAGCAGCTTTCATCTCAGGTTGGGGCCATAAATATATTAAACACAGTCACAAGGCTAAGGCTAATTTAGGGACGTGAGAATTTAGTTTGGGTATTAGAACTATAAGTTTCTGGGTTGCAGAACAATTCAGGACAATCATGATTAGATCGTGGATTCCTAATTCAATGTTGACATTTTTTTCCCCGTATAATAATAAATACATATTTTGCATCATGCACAGCAATACTGTGCCACGCAATGCATTGCATTATATGCATTCCATTAATTAAAAACATGGTTTTTAAGTTGGGGGGCGGGTATGGGTGCCGCCGCCCCGGGAACCATTTATTGGATGACCAATACCCCTGCCATAAGTTACCCCAAGTGGTTTGCTATGTTTGGTGACAGGGGTGCCCGGGTTCGTGGGGAGAGGTTTTTGTACACATACTGGGTGGCGGGCCGGATCGAGGGAGACCTTACCTAGTCCTCTCCAGTCAGACTCTCTCGACCCATCGCCTTGCACCGCAGTTGGAGAGATGGATTCATACGTCTGTCTCTCCTAGATACATTGATGCCCAGATTCTTACTCACACCTTATTCTTTTTTCCTTCCCAGAATTTCCTCTCCTCCCTTTCCCCAAAAAGACCCACCACTATTAGCGGCACGTTCGAGAGAGCTACGTTCATTCAGGATTGCCCTGGTGAAAGAACACCATTCTGAATCGAAACTTTGCTTGAAATGACTTTAACCGTGTGTGATTACCAGATCTGAATACCCCACCTTCCTCCCCCCCCAATCGCCTTCCCTTTCCCACCACAATATACTCCAATTGAGGATGACCTAGTCCCACTGGCTCCGGTCAGCAGAGAGCAGTTCGGATTCTTGTGCGAAATTCAAATAAAACGAATAATAAGCTAGCTGAACTTCGAAATGAATCACGGTATGAAAGTGAATCTGTTTGTTTACGTAAGGAAGGGAAATAAACCGAATAAATTGCGTCTTGAATTTATGCCCGTACGGCGCAACACTAAACAGCATTTAATTCATTCAAGGAGTCGTAGATCGCAAACCAAAACAAATTTACAAACCAAAGGTACACCGTTCAGACCAATGGGTGAGGCTTCTATTGTCAGAGGAACAAACAAAGCTGCGATTATCTCTATCGCTTTATTCATGATAGCGAGCCGGCTAGGCTATTATTAGCGCACGGAACCCGACGGACGGGACCACTTTGCTACAACTACTGTTTTGTCCTTTGTGAGTTCATTATGTTTAACAAACAACTTACGCTTGTGTTGGTTACATTGCAATTTGTAAAGGAATTCGTTTCCATTAAGACAAAACGTTTTCCGTGCTAACTGCAATTTATTATTAACGACCCAACAACAGCAACTACGAAGTACGTAGTTGAAGTTGAAGTAATTATGCTCTGAGAAAAAACGTTTAGAATTTTTATTTACACGCCAAATCATTAAAATAAATAGTTTTTTTAAACGTCTACAGCCTTGCTAAAAAAGTCGTGAATGTTTTATTCAATTGATAAACGACCGTGCACGTGAAAACATCACTAATTAAAAACTGACAAAAATAGTTATTGGAAAGATATCCACATTGCTTATTCAGCTAAAGGTGGTAGTTCATCTGTTGTATAATATATATATATTTTAATAATAATTTCTAAACGATTTTCGGATATTTTACAAAGTATTTTAAATGTCCGATATTCTCGTATTTCTGTCGTGAAAACAAACACCATTTTAGAAACTTTTTAAAGTACTTGAAATATTATTTAATATTTAAAAACTGCAACATTTAAATTTAAAAAGGTTTTTAAAAAAATCTAACCACAAAGATTTTTTTATTAAAACGTCGAAAAATTTCGGAAAATTGAAAATTAAAAACAAAACACGGTCTTATCATTTTTGCAAAAACTGTCACATTAATAATAATAGAATAACAAAAACCCGAAATTTTGAATTAATTTTTACCAAACGTTGACTTCTTAAATGTGTAGTTATTTACACATACAAGGCATTTATGTTATTAAAAAACACAATTTTCATATAATTTTTATTAAATCCACGCGGTAAGTCATTTAAAAAATAATGGTTCAGAAATAAACTATCTTTTTCTGTTAACAAAACTAAATTAAAAAAACTAAAACACGACATTAAAAGGATTAAAACTGACGAAACACAACACAAATAATAGTAATATTTTTAAATTATAGGAATAGTGAATTGTTGATTGGAATAGAAATTATGTACGAAAAAATTATAAAAATCGCACGTCGCATCACAAGTCAAAACTCTAATTTACGCGCACATGAAAAAATCATGCCGCATCCGCGAATGCGCCTGTCTACCGAAGTTCAATGTTGCCAACAAAATAATGAAAGATTTTTATTAGTAACAAATCGAATCTATATTTGCACGGTCCAGCACGGTCTTTCTACAATAAGTAACTAAAACACCGTTTAACGGTGGTGAAGCGCTTTTTTTTATAAGGTTTCTATAAAATAACGTGTTCATACGCTTTGTTACAGGAAAGAGTTTATTTGATTATTGGTAAAAATAAGTATTCGTGAAAAGTAACTATTTTTATTTGATGTTCAAACCTTTACAGAGATATTATCTTTGAAAACCGTGGAATCAAATCTGATAAAAAAATACCGATAATCTGATTTGTAAGTAGGTACGTCTCTCATATTTTTTTCTGTATCTCATAAGTATTTGAGAAAATACTTTATCGATAAAAGACGTTTTACATGAACCTAATTCAACCACAAAGCAGAAAATCTGTTCGTCTGTCCGTCTGAAAAATTTGATGAGTTCGGGCGACATGAAAATTGCACACATGTTTATGGGTGGAATTTCTACGTTATCGTAACTATTTTCGTTAAATTTTCCAAATCGCCGGACACGCTTATTACAAACATTTTTTTTAGAAAAAGCCTTTTGATTCACTATAAAATTATATACATATAATATATAATATGAAATTCACTATATTAATTACTATAAAAGACGACTACTTGCATTCGGGGTGATAAAAAGGAAAATTTGATATAGTCGAATGAGATGACGCCTGATGACAGCCATTTACAACGAATTCTATCATTTTGTTATGTCGGTATTCCTGATACATATACCTACGCGTATTAGGTAGCCACTGATTTAGGCGTAATGCTAGAAATAAAATGAAATGGTAACTATGTCTCTTCTAGCCCTTTAATATGTTATATTTACCAGAAATGCCAACATAACCAAACGACAGAAATTATTGTAAATAGCCGACATCAGCTGTAATCTTACACGATGAAAGCAAAATTTCATTTTATGTTATTGAAATTTTGAATGCCGTATTTTCCATTGCCCTCAATGCAAATAATTGTCTTTTAAAATAATTAAAGAGAATTAAAAAGATTTTTCTAAAAAATAAGCGATTTCGAAAGTTTACCCATTTTCACCCGGAAAATCATTGTCAAGGTGAGCTAAGACGCTTCGAAATATCCATTTAAATAACCTTTACAAATGTTTTTTGTGCAGTTATCAATAAGAAAACATAGTTTTGTAGCCGTTAGCAACAACTATCTTTTATCTGATAATATCAGTACGATGCACCGTAGTGCTAAAATAATGGTGTTAGTCAAATAAAAATGTTAGCATTAGACGTTATAAGTAGATTAACTGCACAAACGTACTTTTCCTGTATGTGTCCAATAACTAGTTCATGCATTATAGCTTATTTGCACACACTCATGTAGATCGGTACTCGTTAGAAGTAGAGCATGCACTTCCGGCGCATTTGTCCATTGTCTGTGTCGCGATCGTCCGCGCTAATGGAAGTTATGGTCCATAGGTCCATGCAAAACGGGCCGTGGGGGTATGGGTATATTGGGTATGTATGGGGTATGTAGATGAAGTGGTTACGGGTATGTCTCACCTGCACGTGTACATGTATGTCTCCGCTGCGGTCCGTGCTGACGACGTATTTCTGCAACAAAGGAAATACGATTTTAGTCTGGCCACACAGACAGCATTTAATTTTACACAAAACAAGTAGGTTCATTCAACACAATATTATCATATTTACCATTGCAACTTTGTACGTGTGCAAAATCTAAACTTTAAAGGGAAGCATAAACACAGCTTGAAAATAAAGAATTATGATTTAGGCTTTCACGGTCAAGTATTATCGTGATTTATTTTTGGCGTGTTATAATATATCGATGGTATTATGCCGTGTCATGCTTCAATCTTCTTTAGCCTACGTTTCGACAGTGTTACAGTGTTAGACACATAATCACCAGTAATCTGATGGACGATGATTACATTGATAGGCAATGAAAAGCTCTCAGCGTAAAAGCAAACATGCTCAGCAGAAGATTCCGCCTTTGCAGCACCGCTGTAAAAAGGACGCTCTTCCTTTCCTTCTGCGCAACGTTGTATACGTGCGAACTACAAGAAGAGTAGTATAGAAAGACTCCGGGTTCAGTAAAACAACGCCTTCCGCATAATGTTTGGTCTCCCCAGATATTGCAGCGCTTTACGGATGTTCACGGAGGAGCGAGTTCCTGGCTATGCAGCCCTTATTACATCCAGGGTGGCAGAAATGAGGGAAAGGATAAACAGCTCTGGAAATATCCTCGTCATGGAAGCCCGCCCCAGTCCATCATCCAGCATTGATGCACACTGGAGAAAAATACTGGCTCCTAATGTGCTCACAGAATCCTAAAAGCCTATTATTATACTTTTGTTACTACTACTATTACATTATTATCTTCTTTTTTTCTTTCATGTACAATCATATTCACCTGCTTTTTTTTCTTTAAAATATTCTGTTTATTATAAGCTTTATGGAATGTGTGGGACTGCGCTATCCTCCTCACATACCGGAATAAAAATGTATTATTATTATTATAGTGTACATCAAAAGGGCAGATATGTAATCCACATCTGACTGGTGATTTTTTTAAATATTTTTTTGTAGGAAGGTAAGGAAGGACTTGACTATTCTGATCTGGTCACCAAACACGGAAGCGATACTGAGAGTATCTTCCACTCTGGAACGTGCCGCAAATATACTCTATATTATTATAAATGAATAGATTGTGAAATAACACAAATTAATCAAATAAAATTTATTTGCCACGTCGGGATTCGATCCCGCGGCCTTCGGTGTGCGAGTCAAGAGCCTTACCGCTGGACTGCGCCGGTCGTCAAATCGTCCGAATCGTCATCGTCCGAAATGTTGGCTGAAGAAGGATGTAGCCAACACGACGTAATACCCCAAAATAAATCGCGATAATTATAAAAATATTTAAAAAAACAAGCAAATAATAATGCTTTATATTCATTTCTCACTTTTTGTTTTTGTCATAAATATTCTCCTCGTAGAATTGCTACTTTTATTCAACCATTTTGGAGCAACCTTATACATATCAGATTCGTTTTGCAGTTACACGTGTTTGCACCCAATTTTTTTAATCAATCATATATTATATTTAAAGCAAGATTTTTATTACCTTTCATAAAAACCACACTTTCGTCAGTTTCAGTTGTGATATTTTGCATGTGGGGTACTACTTACGTAGCGGTGATTGAAGAAGTATTAATCACGGGAAAATGTCAAAAACGTATATGTATTCATTTTAAGACACTTCAATAGATACATCACAAAAATGGCAATACACACTTTACACAGTTTACCAAGTATCATTACACAATAAATTCTGCAAATGGAAACGATGGTAATATCGTGTTACTGTAAAACATTATAGTAACACAAATTCACAAATTATGAACATCTAATCAAGAATTTCGTAATCCAATTTTGGGAACAGCTTGTATCATGGTGGGTTAATCTAGATCGGCGATACTCAACCCTCGGTACGTGAACTGACCTAGCATTATTATTGCCGATAATTTTGATAGATATAACAATGTTATCTTCATCAGGACAAGATATTAATTTAAAAAATAAATGACAAACAAGTATAGACAAATTAGAATAAATTAGAACAAAGACAAAATATTAAAAAGTAAAATTAAATTATTACTAATTAAAAGATTATTTATTAATACGATTTTTAATTCATTCCTACTATTTTTCATAAATACTGCAATAAATTAATCGATAAATTATTAATGCGGTTCTTAATTATCATAAAATCATCACACATGATCAGCAAAACATGTGACTCCTACTACAAACATTTTATTTCTGTCTTCGATGCCCGCTTTCTACCAGTATTCCCTACTCTATAATTTGTTTCTTTCAAATCTACTTTATATTTTTGTTTACTGCGCAATGTCCCGATAATTTTATACAAATTTCATGTTTCATACATATTCATTCACATTCTAAAACGTTAACATGTTTTACACTTATTCATCTAATAAGTAATCTATGTTTATATGTAATTTCGAAGCCTCGTATGTCCTTCATAATGTATCACTCCCGCGATTATGGTATATGTCAAAAGACACTCTTACTCCAGTGAAATGATCTCATCATCTATATCCGTTTATTACCAGAACTGTGGTGGTATTAGGACCAAAACTCAGGGACTATTAATTAATGTATTATCGAATAACTACGACGTTATAGTTCTAGTTGAAACGTGGCTTGTAGCAAGTGTAAATACGGCTGAATTCATAGATTCGCGATACACGGTGTTCCGACGAGATAGGGACCGTACACATACTGGTAAGATGGACGGAGGCGGTGTACTGGTAGCAGTACGCAAAGAGCTCGCAGCTTCCCGGCTCGATGACTTGGAAAACAGTCAAATCGAACAAATCTTCGTATCTATTCCGGTAAAGTCTTCCAATCTCATCATATGTGCAGTATACATACCTCCTGTCTCGCCACCAACGTTTTATGATATTTTCTCCAAAAACCTGGAATCTGTATTCTCATCTGAACCAAATAATATGTTTTGTGTACTGGGAGATATGAATCTACCTACTCTTACTTGGTCATTTTCCGAAGGCTGCAGTCAAGGTCTCGCCTCCTCAAACACGGCTGCATCGCAAACTTTACTTCAAACAATGTCATTGATGAACTTGTTCCAAAAAATAGTACCTACATCAAACAGTGTGCACGTCAAATTTCACTCTGCAAAAATGATCTAAATTCAACGTTTTTAAATCGTATTATTCAAAAAGATATTGATTTTTGTATAACTGTGCAACAGTAGTGAACTATCTACCACTTTAAACATTTGAAACGGTCAAGAATTACTAATCTGAAGTGATTTAAAAACTGTGAAGTAATTTGTGGGAATATTGTCGCATCTAAGTACCAACTGTAAACTGCAACTGACAGTTGATAGCAACATTACCTTTAATATAGCGATATTACCTCACTCCCGATACCTACCGGATTGGTCTAGTGGTTAGCGTCGCGGACATTGACCGTCTGAGCCATAGGTCCGTAGGAAGGAGGTTCGATCCTCACAAAAACCAACTTTTTTTTTTTTTTTAAATTAGTAGAAGCGCAAGACTTACCCTCAGACTATACTATAACACCATCTATTGCAGAACATCAAAAACATTAATATGAATAAACAAAAGAGAGCCACAAAAAAAGCAGCATCTAGCGAATCTGAAGAAGACTATAATACAAATAAGATGTTAAAATTCCTGGAAAAAAAATTCGAAGATTTATCGGAACAATTAATGAAATCTTTCAGAGAACAGATCAAGAATGAACTCAGAGAACTTACAAAATCAGTTGAATTCTGTAGTAACAAAATTGATGAATTCGAAGAAAAAAATAAAAACAAAGACATATTGATTAAACAGCTGCAATCGGAAAACAAGGAAATAAAAATGCAAATTAACAAACTAGAACAACTTCACAAACAAAATAACATCGAAATACAGGGAGTCCCATTTAAAGATAATGAAAACATAACAAAAATAGTGAATAACATAATGGAAACTATTAAAGGCGAAACAGAATCTTCAAAAATAACCAATATTTACCGAATCAAAAATAGAAATCCTTTAAACAGATACCCAGCCATTGTTGTATCATTTCAAAATAAAGAAATCAGAGACCAAATCATCGACAAAAAAAGAAAATACGGTTTTTTGTCCACAAAAAACTTTAACTTTCCAGAAGATAACAAAGTATACATTAATGAACAACTGACACCACAAAATAAACACCTACTGTTCCTGGCAAAATCATCAAGACTTGGTTACAAATTTATTTGGGCTAAAAATGGACACATTATGATGAGAAAAGATGAATTAGCCCCAATCATCCAAATAAGACAGCCGGCAGACATTCCCGAAGAATAGAGGATCAAGTAACCACATTGCATGTGTAAATTTTTTTTCTTTCAACATGTCAGACGAAAATTTTTTGTATGAAAATTATATTTGTAATGATACTAATGAACTAAATAATCACTTTAAAGATATAAACTTTTCAGTTCTTAATATGAACATACGTAGCTTAAGAAAACATTTTGATGAACTCTGTGTACTTCTCGAAAGTCTAGATTTTTCTCCGAGTATTGTTATTTTAACAGAAACCCAGATGAAAGAGGTAATCCCCTATAATCTTCCAGGATATGTCACCATTTCATCTGAATGCAAACATACTGGGCACGATGGTATCACCGTATTTGTGAAAAATTGTCTTAAGAAAACTACCTTCAAAATTTTAGATTTTAAAACAGCTAATGCAATTGAAGTAACATTCAAGCACAATAACTGTAATTATCTGATATTAGCTATATATAGATCTCCTTCCTTAAATGAATCACTTTTCACTAACGAGCTAAATTCATTTTTTAAAACGGCTAACAGAAAAAATTTCAATTTTTCAATATTATCTGGAGATATCAATATAAACATTAATGAAAATAACAAAAGAACAAACTGTATAAATGAATACTTAGATTGTTTATCATATGCAGGATATCAGTCATACATAAACTCTCCAACAAGAGAAAACTTGAATAACTCCACGACTCTAGATCATATATTTGTAAAAACACACAAACACGTCAAAAATACATCTTCAACTCTACATACAAACATTACTGACCACTACCCAACATTTTATGGACACAACCTCTTAACCACTAATTTAAAAGAAAACTCTGGTAATCTAGAAAAAAATAATATTAACTACGACACATTAAACAATCTACTCCATTCAGAAAAATGGGACAATGTACGATCGACAGCTAACCCACATTCAGCATTAGAATTGTTTTATAAAACTCTACAAGATTATATATCGAAAAGCACATACAAAATTTTTATTAATAAGCGAAAATATAAAAAAATCAAACCTTGGATTACTGTAGGACTAATAGTCTCCATTAAACACAGAGATAAACTTTACAGAGAAATGTTAAATTATGAAAAAACCTGTCAAAAAAATAACGTAAGAATAATGTCTTTTATGAAAACAAAGTATTTGATGTATAGAAACTTACTAAATAGGTTAATAAGAAGTTGTAAAAAGAAATACTATTGTGAACAAATTGATAACGCAAAAAATGATACCAAAAAAACGTGGAATATTATTAATGAAATAATGAACAAAAAAAAAATGGCATCAACTGATGTGAAAGAGATTAAAATAAATAACAATAGTATAACTGACAAATCGGCCATTGCAGAAAACTTTAACAACTTCTTCACAAATGTAGTAGATCAAGTACTTGAATCTTCTAGTAAAATTGATAGTACAACACCAGTAGACTCATCTTTGCATTTACTCTCAACTTACGATTCAATAAATTCCTTAGAATATTTTTCACCTATCACGATAAACGAAATTGTAAAACACATTGATAGTCTAAAGTCAACAAATTCTACAGGAATTGATGGTTTATCGGGTAACACACTAAAAAAAATAAAACATAATATTTTAATTCCATTGCTACATATTTTTAATATATCACTAAAAGAGGGACATTTCCCTGAACAATTTAAAATCTCCACGATCATTCCAATTCACAAATCAGGAGAAACGCACATATTAGACAATTACCGACCTATTTCCTTAGTTTCAAACCTCTCAAAAATATTTGAAAAATGTATCAAAAATAGAGTAATGAATCACCTAGAACAAAACAAAATTCTGTCCCAAAATCAATATGGTTTCAGAAGTAACCTAAGCACTGAAGATGCAATATTCGATTTGACAAAAAAATTGTACACATCTGTTGATAAAAATAAAAAATGCCTAGCTTTATTTTTAGATTTAAGAAAAGCTTTTGATACGGTTAACCACAATATACTTATAAAAAAAATTAATCAAATAGGTTTCAAAAAAGATACACTAAAAATTCTCACAAACTATCTCAAAGACAGAAAACAAAAAACAAAAATAGGGAATTTTTATAGTACTGAAACGAGGATAAAAAATGGAGTACCACAGGGTACTGTGCTTGGCCCAATCCTGTTTTTAATATATATAAATGATTTATGTAATCTTGTAATCCCTGGTGATATTGTATCTTATGCTGATGATACAGTAATAATTGTAAACGGAAAATCCTGGCTTGAAACTTATTTAAATGCATCAAAATGTATTGCACATGTCTCATCATGGCTAAATAGTAATAGACTCTTCCTAAACAACAATAAAACATTTTACCTACCTTTTTATAAAAACAGTAAAAACAAACCCCCCAATAACCTTAAAATTAGAATTCATAATACTAACTGTAATCAAGTAATATGCTCATCTTGCCCTGAAATTGTAAAAGTTGAAAAGATAAAATATTTGGGTATATGTATTGATACAAATTTAAATTGGCATTCACAAATAAATAATACCGTTTCTAAATTGAGATATCTTACATACATATTTTACAGACTCAAAGAAGTATTGAATATTGACAAATTGAAAATGATTTATTATTCTATGGTGCAATCTTCACTCATGTATGGAATAATAGGATGGGGTGGTGCCCTTGATACTTTTATAAAACCTTTACAAACAACTCAAAATTATATTATCAAAGTTATGTATAATAGAATTAAAACATTTTCGACAGATGCTTTATACAAAGAATCTAAACTATTCAGTCTCCGTAAACTATTTATACTGCAAACTATGAAATATATCTTTAAAAACGTAAACAAATTCGAAAAAAATGTAAACAGAATCAACATTAGAAATAATAATGTATTCTATACCCCCCAAACACACACAAAACAAATGCAAACTCACAGTAGTTTTATTGGACCTCGTACCTTCAATAGTTTACCAAAACATATTCAAGTTGCAACAAAACTTCCGCATTTCGTAAAAGAGTTAAAATTATGGCTAAACCATACAGATGTAAAAACTCTATTTATTTAGTTTTATTTCACTTTATGTTTCTAAAAACTCTATTTATTTAGTTTTATATCACTTTTCTCACAAACTTTACACCTATTATTACAATGTATATCATTAATTACACTTACACTTATTTAACCGTACACTATTGTATACACTTTTTGTACAAAATGTTTTAAACAATTTTTGTTTTTGCTTTATATACCCCTGTTTGTTTTTTTCTAGGTACTAAAAAAAAAAACTTTTTTTAAATATATTACCCACGCACAGGCTGCGCCTTAGTGGGTTCCCACATTATTGTTATGATTTTCAAATATGTAAATATAAATTGTAAAATATGGGAAAAATAAAGGAATTAAAAAAAAAAAAAAAATATATAATTGTATACCTAACCATAATGATAAATACTTAGACCTCATATTCTACAGTCACGAAACAAATGTAACACGTAGCAATGACCCTCTGCTTTCAGAGGACAGACACCACCCAGCCCTTGAATTTGATATATCCTCCGTAATTCAACCAAAAATCAAAAACAAAAAAGAACGTAGGCGCAATTTCAGGAAAGCCGATTATGCTCAGATTAATAATGACATTAATTGTATTGATTGGTTATCCGAAACCGCAAGTTTATCAGCCGAAGAAGCAGTTGATCGATTCTATTTAAAAATAAATAATATAATTGATAAGTTTATTCCAGTATTGGCACGACGAAATGACAAATTTCCCATATGGTTTACTCCCGAACTTATTAGGCTATCACGGAAAAAAGATAAAGTCTGGCTCAAATGGAAGACATATAAAGGTCTTTCTGACTATCGTGAATTTTCCTTCTTACGTGCTAGATACAAAAAATTGACCAGTGAATCCCGAAAGTTATTTTTTGACAACATCGAAAGTTCATTGCAAAATAATATCAAAAGTTTTTGGTCATACATATCTTCATTAAAATCATCTGATGGATACCCTGCTGCTATGTCCTTCGAAGGACGCAAATCTAACGATGCCCAGGAAATTTGTAATATGTTCTCTGAATTCTTCAAGTCAACATTCGAACCCTCCTCTATCAATGACACAATTAACATCGACCAACTTGAAGCAGTTCAGGACTCTGGACTTGCGCACATTCACACCGTTGAACTAACGGAAAAAGAAGTGCAATCGAGTTTAAAATCACTAGATATTAACAAGGGTGCGGGTCACGATGGAATACCGGCGTTTTTTCTTAGATCTACTGCATCGTCATTGTGTGTGCCGCTCACCATAATATTTAATAAATGCCTGAGTGACGGGGTTTTCCCTGATAGGTGGAAGTTGGCCTATATTATACCGGTCCACAAGGGTGACTCACGTCACAGAGTGGAAAACTATAGACCAATATCCATTCTCTCGGCGATCCCTAAACTTTTGGAAAGACTTGTCCATGATAATATATATCCCCAGCTTGCCGCCAAAATTACAGAGCAACAACACGGGTTTGTAAAAGGCAAATCTACCATGAGTAATTTACTCATTTATGCAAATTTTTTATTCAATAGCATGGATCGAGGCCACCAGGTAGATGCAATATATTGCGACTTCAAAAAAGCTTTTGACAAGGTTGACCATCTTATTCTTATTCAAAAAATTATATACAACGGAATTAGGGGTAACTTATTACGTTGGTTTGTCTCGTATTTAACAAAAAGACAGCAAGCTGTATCATTACGAGGACATACTTCTAAGTGGGAACCAGTTACTTCTGGCGTGCCACAGGGGTCAATCCTGGGTCCGCTATTATTTATACTTTTTATTAACACCGTTACTAAATGTTTCATGCATTGTTTATTTCTTTTGTACGCTGATGACATAAAAATATTTGCCATTGTGAGAAATTTAAACGATTGTCTGCTCATCCAAAGCGATTTAGTAAGGTTCGAAGCATTTTGCAATGAAAACAAAATTTACCTAAGTTACAACAAATGTAAACAAATAAGCTTTACTAAAAATCACAACGCTATCATACACAATTATTGTATTGGTAACTATTTACTCGAGCGCGTTTACTGTATAAGAGATCTAGGCGTACTTTTTGATTCCAAACTACATTTCGATGCGCACATTGAGAATATTGTGAATAAAGCTTACTGCATGCTAGGATTTGTCATCAGAAACAGCCGCGAATTTCGAAAACCTGAAACCTATCTTCTTCTTTACTACACGCTGGTCCGTTCTCAACTTGAATACTGCTCCTCCATATGGACTCCACTTTACGGTATCTATAAAGACAATATTGAAAGTATTCAAAAGAAATTTTTGCAATGCCTCAATTACAGAATGAGCGCACCTAAACGGGGGTACATAAATATGCTCTCAAATTATAACGTCTCTACTCTATGTAACCGGCGAACATACCTTGACCTCATGACTCTATATAAAATCTGCAACAACGTTATTGACTGTCCTGACCTACTGAAACTAATAAACTTCAAAATACCACCCAGAGTAACAAGGCTTAACGACTTATTCCACATTAGCCGGACGCGTACAAATGCTGGTGTCAGGGATCCAATCAGAAGAATGTGCGAATTGTTTAATCGAAATCAAAACCTCAAGGATTCCGACTTATTTTTCGACACACGCAGTACTTTTAGTAGAAAATTGAAGGCTGTTTTCCTACAAAGTATAATAACTTAGACATTACTTGGCTTATAATTTTAACTAATTCTCTTTTTTTTTTTTTTAATTTCTGTATAATATTATTTTTTATCAATATATATGTTTTTGAACTTACCATCAAAATTTTTCCAAAGATAATTTGTAAACTTTTATAGGGTTATTGCGCACTTTTTTCATCTCTCTATTTGTAAAATAATTTTCTCATATTTACATACTTCTTTTCCATATTTATAAGTAAAAATATTTGTATATTTTTTTTATTTTATCTGCTGTTAATGTTAATTCGTGAGAAATAGTTTGGGTGCAGGTGAGTTCTCTAGTTATTGTTTTGTATATTATTGTTAATTGACATCTGTATCTGTATTTTCTCCTAAATAAAAAAAAAAAAAAAAAAAAAAAAAAAAAATTGTCCAACATGATAATTAATTATAAGTCGATAATTAATTCATTAAAGATTATCAATTAACAATTTTCACGCAGAGTGATTCGGTACTGAAATAGTGTTTGATGGTGTTGGCACTCTCATTAAGTTTCATCTTAAAAGTTTGCACGTGACACAGAATTGAGAGCAATCATCTGCATTGTTAGTAATAAAATAAATTAATAGACGTCGCGTAATAAAATTAAAATGGGTATATTTACCGAAGACGCTATCTAGGTTGACAATTTAATCAGGTAGAATGTTGCAAAAATTATGACGATGTTGGTAATTTTAGGCCGAATGCAGTTAAAAATGACGAGGTTGATTGGTTGTATTAGCTCAGTGATCAGAGCAATGCCCCAGCGAGGGAGAGGTCCTGGGTTCAATTCCCAGATGCGACCGAATCTTTTTTCTGTCTTTTCTGTCTTTTCTGCTTCACATTATTCGTATGAAAGTGGTTAACGCCTCAAGACTCGGAAGGCTATTACTAGTTACTAGCCACAAATATCATTTGAGTTTTCTTCTCAACTCATTGGGAATAATGTGTTACTTACCATGTTTTTGTAAAACAAAATAAATAAATAAAATCATATTCCATTATAGATTCTAAGGACAGATCTGACCGAGACGTTCATTATAAAAGTATTTGTATCTTTTTTATAATTCAATTCAATTTATTAATTTAAAAACATAACAAAATTACAAATTCAAAGCGTTTTTTAAAGAGAAAATATTTTAGATGAGATAAACAGATTTAGACTAACAGCAACAAATCTTGCCTTTTGAATTGTGGTTCATTGGTGTTAAACAAATCGTTATTGCAAATCCCTTCTGATCCGTAGATGTTTCATACCGAGCATGCCCAATGCGGAGATATGTGATTTGTTAGTCAAAAGAGAAATAATCATGATTCTCAGTTTATCTCAAATATTTCAACTTTTTTAATGGTAAAAAGAATTTTCCATGGTAAAAAAAGTCAAAACGTGTGGCGAGATTTTTTCGTTGACAAAATTTTTTTAAATGCATAAACGGCATAAAAAATGAAGTGACAGTTTTCTTACTAATTCCCTACACAACAATTTAGTTTCGACAATTTTTTTTGTTAACATTTTCATGGTTGACATTAAAATGTCAAAGTATATACTACAAATATCTCAAAGATAATCTTATCTGGTTTCTAAAATGGTATTTCTTTTTACGATAACTTATTTTTAGTTATTTATTTTTTGGGTATTGTGCCGTGTTGCGCTTCCTGCTACCTCCGTCTTTAGCCAACTTTCAAAAATCTAGTTTTTACATTCGCCCTGATGATGGACACTGTAACGTCGCCCGAAATGTTGGTTAAAAAAAGAGGTAGTGCAACTCGGCATAACACCCCAAAAATAAATAACGAAAATACATTGTCCATTCAAAATACCTCGTAAGCATTTGAAATTTCATGAAATTTCACCTTATCGTTAGGACTTGTAGCTAAAATAATTTTAACGACTGAAGGGTTGATAATTGTCTTAAATGATCAAATAATATATCTGTATTTTTGAGAAAATGTATCATTATCTGCAACACGTTTTCCATTTGCGATCCGTGAACAATCGATAACTCAATATAAATAATTTGACCCAACCATTAAAAAGGTTGTGCATCACTGACGTAGATAGAAATAATTCATAAATTCTACACAAACAAACAGTAACACAAGACGACAAATATAAAAATCCTCCCAAGAAAAACCTCATCATAAACTTTGGGCGCAAGGTGTAGATACTAGGGCGGGCCGGCGCGTGGCAGGATATTATTTCCGACAAGGGTCAAAGGGCAGAACTTCTGGGACTAAGATAAATGTGTGTTCGTTCCTCTGAAACCTTTTTTTAATATAACCTTATCTTCCTAGCGTCATGCTTCGTGTGAACATCTGTACCATTAAATTACACCACATATACCCCACTGTTATTTTATTTATTTATTCGTGTTAATTTTGTATTTTATTTAATAATAATTACTTAGACAATGTAGGTACATATTTCTCTTACTGGTTTCTTTTTGCGAATAATGTAGACTCACATCATTCTTCGTCGTACAATGTTTTATTTTTCTCAATAGAAAAGCACAAACCGTGAGCCAAATTAAATACAATATTTGGGATATTATAAATAATGATATACTGGTATGTAAATTTGGTGTAGGTACCTACATCACTTTATTTATAACGAACGCGCCAATATCTGCGTTTATAATTCCCACGACAACGTCACGCAGTATCTCATTTCTTTGATACGAGATAGGGAATGCACGAAAAAGATTTTTTTCTTTTGGAGGAAAGACACCAGAGTGGAAGATACTCTCAGTATCGCCCTGGTGTAAAACCACCATTCAGAATTAAAACGTTGCTTTAAATGGTTTTAGCCGTGTTTGGTGACCAAATCAGAATAGCCAGGTACGTCCCCACCTTCCTCTTCACAAACTCCATCCCTTTCCCACTACCTTCAGCCTCACAACATACCCCAACCCTGGGAGTTATAAAAACGCCTAATCGGTTTCACAATAACCATGCGTTCCTAAGGTAAATAAAAAAAAGATTCGTCAATAGTTTTCGGTTTCGGCTTCGTCGTTATGTGGGATGTGAATATATTTGACAAAATTATGGTTGTATCGAAACCAGATGGCATGTTTTTTTATTTGATTACTGCACAAGAGCCCAACTGCTCCCAACCTATTTGAGGCCGAAGGTAGTGTGGCGGGGAAGTTGATGGGAGGAGGAACTTGGGGAAGAGAAACCTGGTTATTCAGATCTCGTCACTAAACACGGAAAATGCCATTTCAAGTAGCGCGCGTTTCAATTCTTAATTGTGGTTTTTCACCGTAGCCATACTGAAAGTATCTTCCACTTTGAAACGCGCCGCAAATATCCTACATTTTTTTTAATGTATTAATTGTGAAAAAATCCAAATTTATGAAATAAAATAATTATTAGTAATTAAATTCTCCTTGCTCCACGACTATGGAGGCCGTCATATTAATTTTCATAAATAAAGTAATGTACGCGAAGTCACATAAACAATAACAGTCCATCATAAAATTGCTAGATGTTTCCAAATTACGATTATAGTAATGGGCAAACGTAATAAATAGTATAGAAATAAAAACACAAGCGTCCCGTAATTTGTAGTGCAGTACTAAAAACTTGGTGTAAAATTAATCTGTTCCGGTTCCGTTACGGAAAATTATGTAGTAAATTTTCCGTACAAAACTTATATTATCTACTTAAAATATTATGTACGCACGCTGATGTTTAACTTTTACAACGCGAAATAATGTGTGAAAATTATGGGCTACAAGTTTAAAGTTATAAGAAAGAAGCATTGGCGTAAGGTTCTTTTTAAATATAGAAAAAAGGTTTAATGTTTACTAACGGTACTGAGAGATAATATGAGAAACAAATTCCTAGATCATTCTATAGATAGACAAAACGAAAAAAGTCACAGAGTTATCCAACAGAACGACAATAAAAAGTGGTATTGTGCTGTAGTGTAGAGAATTACATTTTTAAAAAATGACAACACATTCCCCGAAATAGACCTGGCACTTAGTGAATTAAATACTTGAATCAGGTCATATCTAAAGTCGAAATACCAGAAGTGAATGGGGCGATGTATGAATGTGAATAAAATACAGAGTTGTGTGACGTGATCAGCTTTATTTATATCTGATAGGTGTTACAGGACGTACCAGACTTACTCAAACCAGTCCTCCTTACTCCTACCTACAATTTGTTTTGTTTTGTTTTAAGTTGAAAAAGAAAAATCCAAAATTTCACCATAGACCAAAATTTCATTTGTATTTTTTATTCCAAATAAAGGTTAAAGTAAGCCAAGTACGTTGATGTCTTCTTCAAATTAATTGTCGTTATTAAACCTGACAATTTCTTTTGGTTGTATGTCATTGGATTTTGTTTTTCGTGGCTTTCTGCGTGAAACCTTAAAAGAGCTCTCGTAAATGTACTGCATAGATGCTGTGTACAGCCACCCGGTTAGGTTTGAAGGGGATGGAGGAAGGGATTTGTGGATGCCTGAAGGAGCCAGAGCGCGATTCTGGTTCTTTTTGCCTTAACCTAAATGCTAGCGTTCGCTGACAACGTAGGAGAAGTAATTATTATTCTTTTGTTACAAGGATTAGCGTTGGACTTAAGATGAACGCCGGCGCGCTGGTAACATGATTGAACTGTGGTATTGGAAACATCAAACAAAAATTATTAATTCTTGTGCTGCCGACATCAACTGTGATTCGATCGCCATAAATCGTACATAAATTTGTGAAAATTTTCGCCTATTTGAGGCCATTTTTTCAAATTGTTCCATTTAGTAAAATAGAACGGTATCGACACACGTTCCCTTACCCGCAAACGAACAAGATACATTGCCTGTTTTTGCCAATAATATATAATCAATGAATTCACCTATCTTTGGTTGTTTATCACATATTCCTAGGATTTAAAAAATATTATAAAATAATATTATAAAATCGTAAATATTCAAAACGGAACTATTCTCAGTAAATTGCTGAACAATTGTTTTGCTCGAAAATGATCTTGCTGGGTGTTGGCTGTCGATATTGTCGGTACACCAAATGCATAGGATAAATTCACAACACATGATAATCCTGTAATAACTCCCCCAAACTTGTTTAAACTTGGAAGTAAAATCGCGACGGAAATTCTGAATAGTAAAGCACATATCGATTGTTTAGAGTTAAAATCTTGCAACTACAAAATGGCAAGAGTTGGGAAATTGTTAAAATAACTGCCAAGTAGATGTTCAAGTATAAGGGAGTAGTTTTGATACTTGAACCATCTATTGTAAGTACTTAATACTATTTATACATATTGTTACATATCGAACAATAAATTAGTTTTAATTCTGAAATAACTTCAAATCGTGTAATATATAAAATACTAGCTGACCCGACGAACTTCGTACCGCCTCAGAATCAATAACTGTTGAATTAAATTCAGTTTTTTATTAAGTTAATAATTACACAATGAAGCAATCATCAATATGTTTTGTTTTGGTCAGTATCAGAGATGGCATTGTGTACGGATTTATATTTTTTGTGATTTTCTTATTTTTCCACTTACTTACGGGAATTTGGGAGTCGGGTGTGGGTGCCGCCGACCCGGGAACCATTTATTGGATAACCAACGCCTCTGTCATACGTCACCCATAGGTCACCCCAAGTTGTTCGCTACGTTTGGCGATTTAGCAGGGGTGCCTGGGTTCATAGGGTGACCTTTGTCCGGATCTTTTGATCTTTCCATTTGGACTCTCTCGACCCATCGCCTTACACTGCAGTTGGAGGGAAGGATTTATACGTCCGTCACTCCCGGATGCACTGACTCCAGATTCCTACCCGCCCCTCATACCTTTTTCCTTCCCAGACTTCCTATCCTCCCCTTCCTTAAAAAGACCCTCCACACAGCATCCCCTAGAGGAAAATAATTTTCTTCGGGGCCTCATGTGTGAGCTGATGTAAAAAAAAATGCTTTTCATTTTCTTTATACGTGTGAGGTATTTTTATTATAATTATTGTATCTTTCCTTTGGATGGGTGGAGACATACATTCATCGTTTGTCTCATTTTCGACTATTGACATTTAGTGTATAAGAAAGAGAGGCAGCATTATATGCTTGAAAGAATAAAAGCAAAACAATCAGCGCACTGACATTTGACGTTTTTGAATTTTTGGAACTCACTCACTTCCTCAATATTATAGGTACTTATCACAAAATGCCCGCAGCTCTTTCAAATATGAGAATTCGTTCCATAAAAAATGTATGGGGAAAATAATTTTCTTAATAACTATATTTTTAGTTAATTTTTGTGATATTTTAATAGTTATTATCCTTTCCGGGGCGGAGACAAATCCAACAAATCAAAGATCATCAAAATCGGCCCCTCCGTTCTCGAGTTATAAATAGTGTAACTAACCCGACTTTGTTTTATATATTAAGATTGTATTTTAACTCTAAGCTATCGATGAATAACGAAGCGAGAAGGAAATAGATTTGGCCCGGCAATATTGTGGAAATGTAGGGCAATACGTCTACGTTACCGTAGATTGCAAGACAGTTCCGTAGACTTGCTCGTTAAGTTTTTCAATTAAAAGTTTACGTCATATTCCAAATGAAAGCATTTTTTTTTTTTTTTTTTTTTTTTTTTTGTAATTATTTTTTATTTTCATTCATATGTTTTACATGTTGCTAAGTGATAATTTTACATCTTAGGTTTTTTACTACTTTTCCATTTAAAGCATTTGCTTGTGTATGGAAAAGGAGTGTACATAAATGTGGTTATTACTTAGTACTTAAATAATTCATTTACATAAATATATGTGTCTTGTAATAGTATATAATAGTATATATTTAAAGAAAAGAAAGAATATTATGGAAAACTAAAGATATTTGTATACATTTAAATAAAAGAAATAATATTATGGAAAACTAAGGATATTTGTAAGGATAATTAAGTGGCATTAGTTTTTTTCTTTAGAATATTTTTAAAATGTCTCTTGACAGAGAGCAGTATTTGGGTTTTATCATTAATGCTTCTGATTTCTTCTGGTAGACGATTGAAAAAAGTTCTTCCCTGGTAAGTGTAATGATGTTGTGCAAAAGACGTATTTAGTTTTGGGCATATAAAAACATGTTTAAGTCGCGTTCTGTTTTCGTTTAGAAATTGGTATTTATCTTTTTCTTTGATAATTTGAATTAATGAATTTTTAATATATAAATCTTTAAATGTAGGTACTTGGAATTCATCAAATAGGCGTTCTGTTGGGTAGTCCAAGGATTTTTTTAATATAATTTTAATAATTGTTCTTTGTACAATTTCTATTGGAACAAGGTTACATTTATATGCGGATCCCCAACTAATGATAGCGTATTGTAAAGTGGATTGAACTAAGGCATAGTAGATTAAATATAGATTTTTTATCGACAAAAAATTTCTAATTCTTAAAAATATGTATATTAATTTTCTAATTTTGTTTACTACTTGACATATTTGTTCCTTCCATTTCAGATTTTTATCAATAATTACTCCTAGATATTTAATTTTATTTGTTGTTTTTAATATTGTACAGTTTGATTTGCAGTAGTTTTGGCTGTGAATTTTAGTATTTTCATGAATGACAATGTTAAAATTTTTGGGAGCATCGTTTAAATGTATTGCAAATGGAATTACAAATGTCTTTTCACTATTTAGTGATAGTAAATTAGTGTCGAAAAAATTCTTAAGCGTGTTAATGTCTTCTATGGCCTTTAATTCTACATTTTCCCAAGTCTTTCCACTTATTATTAATACTGTATCGTCGGCGTATGATGTAATTTGACCATGTAAAGGTTGAAAAAAAATATCGTTTACATATATAGTAAATAGGATTGGTCCAAGCACTGTACCTTGGGGGATTCCAAAGCTTGAAAGCTCTTGATCGCTATTAACATGATTGATTTTTACCACTTGAGGGCGGTTTTTTAAGTAGTTGGTGATCCATTTAATCGCGTTGCCTTTTATGCCAATATTATTTAATTTTTTTAATAGCATCTCATGAGATATGCTATCGAATGCCTTTCTGAGGTCAATAAATATACCCGCACATTTTTTACCTTTATCTACTGTTTCGTAAATGTATGAAGTTACGTTAGCAATAGCATCTTGTGTGCTGAGTGATTTTATAAAACCAAATTGGTTTTTGTGTATTATTTTATTACTATCTAGGAAATTTACCAACTGTTTTTTTACTATTTTTTCAAAGATCTTTCCTATATTAGAAATAAGACAGATTGGGCGATAATTTGTTACTTGGTGTGGATCTCCAGATTTGTAAATAGGTGAGATTATTGTGTTTTTGTAGTTCATTGGAAATATTCCTTTTGTTAAACTTAAGTTTATTAAATGAGTGATGGGTTTTATTAAGTAAGGTTTCATAGATTTTAACATATGTGCCGTAATAGAATCAAAACCGGGAGACGAACCTCCTTTCATATTTTCTATTATTTTTAAGATTTCACATTCTGTTGTTGTTTCGAATGTTGAAAGTATATTACGTTTCTGTAAATTTTTATTTTTATGTTTTTCCGGGTCAGAAGGCTTATGAATATTTTTCGCAAGATTTTTTCCAACATTTGCAAAGAATGAATTAAAAATGTTTGCACATTGTTTAGGTTGCATATTGGCATCTATAATTTTTTTATCGTGTTCAATGTACTTAATGTTTTGTGTTTTTTTTGTATTGTCTATGGCCAAATTTACTGTTTTCCACATTTGTTTATGGTTATTTTCTGAAGATAATATTTTATTTTTAAAAAACTCTTCTTTACTTTTTTTAATATAAGATGTTAATTTATTTTTATATTTTTTATAGAAAATATATGCTTTTTCATCGTGGGGATTTTTTAAAGTTGTTTTGTAAAGTTTTTCTTTGTTCCTGATAGATATTATAAGTCCTTTGGTAATCCAAGGCTTTAAACATCTTAATTTGGATTTTATGTGTGTTTTTTCAGTTGTCGAATTTTTAATGTGTTGTGACAGGATATTTTCAAAGTAAGTCGAACATATTTCGGTATCATCACTGCTCAAAACATTGTTCCAATCCTCTTTTTTTAGTTTTTCAGAGAGAATAGTCATATCTATCATTGATTTTTTGGTTATTAAATTATGTTTTTTATGTTTAATATTATTATTATACAGAAGTAAGCATGAATGATGATCCGTTATGTTAGTTTTCCAAACAATAGATTTTAGTTTATGTAGATCTTTAATGTTTATGTTAGTCCAAATGTGGTCTAAACAAGATGGAGTATGTTCTTTTATTTCTCTAGTATTTTTATTTATGCAAGATATGAAATTTTGTTCAGTCATACAATTAATGTATTCATTTTTGTTATTATTTTCTATTTTTTCATTGATGTTCACGTTAAAATCACCTACTACGAAGCTAAGTTTATTTTTTAATTTTAATAATATGTATTTGAGGTCATTAATAAACGTAATAATACTCGAACTATGCGTTCTATAGATAGCTATAAGATGATATGTTGATTTGCCGAGTCTGAAATGTACTTCAATGCAGTTAACCAAATGTATTGGGTGTTCTATAATGTTAACAATACTAAATTTATTGCTTGCAAATATTATTATTCCCGAATTTTTGTTAATGTCTAATTTAGTAGAGATATAATTGTACTCGGGCAAGTGATAAGGCGGTGACTCGGCGTTTGTAAATGTTTCGGTTAACACTATAAAGTCCGGTTTTTTAATTAAATTATTTATTTTTAGAATTAGTTCATCAAAATTTTTTTGAATACTACGGATGTTTATGTGCATAATAATTATGTCATTGATGTTTTTAGAAATAATTTTGTTACACGAATCAGTACATATACATTCATATTCCTGAATTTTAATATTTAATTCTAGTTCGTTATTTAAGAAATTATCCATTTAATGCATTTCTAGTTGTATTTTGCAAAATTATTTATAAATTTTTTATTCAATGTCGTAGTTTATTCTTTCTTTGGCTAATTTAAGCATGTAAGATCGGAACTTACATGTTTCGCTGTTTGTTCGGTGGTCTACTTCATTGATTTTATTGTTGAAGGAGTTTGTTTCTTTTTTCTTGTTAGCCGAGTTGCAGTTAGCGCATTTGGGTGGCAGTTCCAGGGATTTACATTCGGAGATGGGATGATCTTCTGAACAGTGCTTGCATGTTGGTTTATTCATTCTATTGTAGCATTTTTGTGCTGTGTGTCCAAATCTTTGACAGTGGAAACATTGGGTAAGAGGACTGCAGTCATCTACATAGATTCTCATGAATCCTAGATGGATTTTTTTTTTTATTAATAAGATGTAGTCTCATTTCGGGATTTGTTTGTAGAATTAAGTTTTTGCTGTTAGTTTTTTTGTTTGTAATGATGGCCTTAACTTGTAATATTTCTTTGTCTTTGTATTTTTCACATATCATTTTGATGTCGTTGTTTTGTTCAATGATGTCTTCTAAGAATTCTTTTTCGGTATAATCTTTGTCAAGACCTTTGAATATTACGCATGGATCCGTTTTCAGAAGTACCTCCGCTATTATGGTTTTGTCGACTTCATTTATCTTTTCTTTTAATTTTTTTGCGTCTTCTTTTTCTGGGCATGTTATTATAAGGTTTTTTTTTGTCTTTTTAATTTCGCATACTCGAATTCCCAACTGCGATATTTTAATCTTTTGTATTTTCTCTTTTATTTTTTCAGTGTCTTCTTCTTTTAAGCTTTTAATTATTATAGGAAATCTTTTTTCTGGCATTTGTGGTATCAAGTTTTTTACGGCAGAAGAGTATGAAAATGGGTATTTTTGTGCTTGGTTTTTTTCTTGAATATCACACTTTTCTTGTAATTTAGCTAATTCTATTGCCATGTGCGATATCATTTCCATGATGTTATTTATTTCTTTCATCATTTTTGATTTGGTTTCTTTGGTAAGTTTATTTTCTTCTATGATTGTATGTAAATCACTTATGTTTTGTTTCGCCTTTGTTATGAAGGCATGCGGATCAACCGCTTCCTCCATTTTCACAGGTTAAAAAAATTATTTTCGGTAAATTTATGTATTTATAAAATTTGTCTGGGTTTGAAGGGGTTATTTTATTTAGTCACCGCTTACGGCGCTCACTCGCGTCCAACACCGTTAGAGGTTTGGGCGACACTGAATTTTAAAAACTTGAACATTAATTACAGAACTCAAATAACTTGAATGATGAATTGAATTAGTTGATAACGCCGTCAAAGAGACGATATCTTTTTGAGATAGGTAGGGATGTTATTCTATTGTCACATGCCATTGTTATCATCTATAATTATATTAATTTTAACTTAATGAATAAAACTTAAAATTGAAGACAATCTTAGCGTCTCGCAATCGAAAATATGAAACAGGAAAATTATAAAAAGACGCAGTAAATTTATCTAGATGAGGATAAATTTATGTTTATAAAATGAAGATAATTTTGTCAGTTTTTAGACGCAATACGATGCACTTAATATTACCGAAGAGGATAGGGTCCCATTAGCCGAGTGGAAAAGCATCTCTACGGAAAAGCTAAGGTCCTGAATTCGATTCCTAGATGTGACCTATCTTTTTCTGATTTTTATTTTCAAATTAAGTGTAATGTGTAAGATTAAGAAATGGACGCTCTGATGGTTTGGGCATGTAGAGCGAATGAACGAGGAAAGGAGTGTCAGGAGAATATACGACGCAA
The DNA here is from genome assembly GCA_917563855.2 of Limnephilus lunatus. NCBI lineage: Eukaryota > Metazoa > Arthropoda > Insecta > Trichoptera > Limnephilidae > Limnephilus > Limnephilus lunatus. The sequence goes on along the minus strand of OU830597.1, from coordinate 60,233,157 downwards.
ATGTGAATGGTAGAAGAAGTCGAGGACCCCCAAGAAAGACATGGCACGACCAAATGAATCAGCTACTTGAGTCGGGCCATGTCAAGAGTCAGAATAATAGAAGAGCATGTACGAGACGTTGTATGAATGTAAACGAGGAAAAGGAATGTGTGCCAAGACCGAGTTGTTTGGTGGTCCGTCCTCTCTGCCCACCCCTGCAGCGAAATGGCGTGATGGTCATTAGTTAGTTTTAGTTTCAAATTTTCGATTTAGGGTCGTTTATATTGTCTTAGAAATGCCAGATACATAAAACTGCAAAATTTCATGACGCCAGAGATCACCATTCTGAATTGTCTTTAGCGAGACATATTTAGTGAGTATATACTTTCCGCTTTATAATTATGATCATCGCATTTTACATTTTAGTCACATGAGTTTTTTTAAAGCAAAAACGGAAAGCAAAAAGTGATACTTTTCTGGAAGTAATTTCATTCACACTGTTTTCAAAGATTTCCTGAAGCCCCAAATCATTCAGTCGGTTGGAGGCGATTTTCTTAAAATAATACCGCGGGATCTATAAGATAAGTCTCGAATACATTAACAACAGCTGCATAAATAATTACATTACCATTAATACGAAGCCACTTTGTAAACTGTGTCATAAACACAATATTAGAGTTTTCATTTTAATATAAAAGTGAATTCATTCGACCGAATGAATTGTTCAGTGGACCGACGTAAGTCTAGACGAGTTATAAATATTTTTAATTCGATTTCACAATAGCGTTGCTCAATCGGCTGAGTTTCCTAAATTTAGAAAAATAAATATATCTGTGGAAATTTGTGTGGACTGGATTTTATGGATCAATTTATGCAATTTATACATTATCAAAACGCCGTCCTCCGCTTGAACTGTGCTATTTTAGAAAGAATTATAATAGCATTATGAATAAATGAAAATAATAAATGAATAAAATGAAATTCAAAGAGAGTAATATTGAACGTTACTCGTAGATATCACAGCCATAGTTGACACGGTAGCGATGGTTCAAACTAGTTGTAAATATACTTGTACAGAACAGACTGTTATGTTTTTCCAAAGACCTATTTTTGAAGTGCAACTTCTTTAGCGCCATTAGTGACTTGAAATTTGGGTGAAACGGAAATGCGGCACAACTCAGTTTTACACAAATAGGTTCTCGGTTCTAATATAATGGGATAAATTCGCACCTCGGCGCGTGCCTTCCATAGCCTAGTGGACAAGGTGCCTGACAAGTCTCAGCGGCCAGAGAGACTGACATCAAGCGAACGGTGGTTCGAATCCTACGAAATAAAATAAAAAATGTATATTGTGAAATCAATATCCAATCTTCAAACCACTTTAAAAAAACAAGCAAATTGAAAGAAAGCGACATCTAGCGATTTTCTAGTTTTACTTCTACCGCGTGTGAATGATCCGCTCTGATTTTTTTTAAACTTAGATCCTTTTTAAACATGTTGCCCCTTTTCACCTCCTTTTAGTGATTTGTGAAATTTGCGCAAAATCGTATTATTATAAGAACAGTATTTAATAAATGAGAAATTGATGTACATCTACTAACATTCCATATCAATCTATTATGCATTTTTTTTAAATACTTAATCAAATTTTTTTATTCGATATCGATATACTTTGGGCACACGAACAAGCCCAAAACACCCTTCTACCGGTTTATCTCTTAACAATGATATCTATAACTCACCATAGCTTTCTTCTTCATATATTTTTTTTAAGAATGCAACAACGCTTCGATATCTCGGTAGATGCGACGGGCGATTCGCACGTCCGCATCGTTTAATGGCCACTCGAAGACTAGAACTAGAAGTAGAGTGTAGAGTGTTTAAGTCAGTAAAGTAAGTAATAAAGGCTGAGATGAATGCGCGCAATGGTGGAATCATCATGATAGATTATATTTAACGTTTTTATTTCTAGGAGACTAAATCTCAGGTGGCTTGAAGGCATGGAAATGAGTGAAATCATTGGACAAAATGAATCAATGAAAAAGGCCCTGCATAAAAATTCAACGTTGACACATAACAATATAGCGAACATTTAATGAACATTTAATTCGCAATAATAAATATGGAGGTCATTAATCGAGATAAAAACTATCCTATCTTTTAAGTTGGACCAAATTACACACGGTAAGTCAAATTTCATCAAAAATCGGTTAAATAGTTTCGGAGTTTATCTCGAACAAACATCGTGACGCGAGAGTTTTATATACTCGTATATAAAGATAAACACAAAACCTAAAATTTCGTGCAGAAATTCACATCTTTAACAGCGTTTTAATGGAATCACGTAAAAAAAATAAAAAATATAATGGGACGAATAACGTGAAAATATTGGAAAATCTCTTACTATTACCACAGTAAGCGGAAAATCGTGATGGAGGACTCAGCCAGCCGAGGAACTGAACTCACGACGCATGGGTGTGACCGAGACGTCATGCCAATGACCGGTCAACTTGATCTTAGGGAAACGGAAAATTTCGTCGGTTATTCATATTTGTGAAATTATAACTAAGGATTATCGGTAAAAACCAGTTATTCATTCATAAAATCAGTTTTGCAAACCGAACACTTTCGATTAAAATGTTTCAAAACGTCCACGCAAGTAAAAAAAATGTGTTGGTATTGCAGTGCGTTTTTTCCCCATCATTGATTAAATTATCGATGTTTTTAGCAGCGTGTCAGGATTATATGAAGATAAACAAAACGTTGAAAGCCTAGTTTGTCGTGTCATATCTGCTCAGTTATCGATGTGCTTAGATAAAGGTTTCATCGTAAATGTCGGTAATTTGTCAACGTTCCCCAGCACGATTTCAGATCGCCAACGAACAGACAAAAGTTCAAAATGAGTGAGTGTTCTTAATTTATTCGACGTGAAATGTTATTTGCACGATTTGAAATAACAAATTTAGCGATCATAATCGTTAAAAAACAAAATTTTAACAAAACAAAAAACGACTTAAAAAATGCACTAAAATGTAAAAAATAATTTCGAACGATTTTTATTTTTGGTGTCGGTGTCAGCCAAGGTAACTACATACATAGGTAGTTATAGGTGAGATGTGGATATCTTGGCTGACACCGACTCCAAACATAACAATCGTACGAAATTATTTTTTACTTTTTAGTGCATTTTTTTAAGTCGTTTTTGGTTTTGTTAAAAATTTGATTTATTTTTTGATTTTTAGTGACGAGCGTGCGTAAAGAAGTTTTACTTCAAAAAAAGAATCATCGAAATCTGTTGGCGTAATATTTTCGACCATTTGTCGCGCACATACTTATTTCAAATTTAAGACATATATGGTTTTCTCATGGATCCCATTGTCAGAACGGGACCAAATTAAAATGGGACCGCACGGAAAGCACCAGCTTTATAATAAAAAAGAATCTTCAATATCGGTTCACCCAATCGAAAATTTTGAGGATACAGACATTAAAAAAAAATACCGTCGAATTGATAACCTCCTCCTTTTCGAAACCAATATCGATCGATGTTATTAATTGAATTATGTAAAATTTTTGGAATAGGAAGATGGACAGTAATAAAACCTCTTTTAGACAAAATAAAATAAATCATGCAAGGATTCGGAAAAGAGTTCAGTTTTCAGAATATTTAATATAATGTTTTGTTTTTATTACCTATTTTATACAGTAGTTAAGTCAGCTGAAAATTTATGGTAGGTAGGAAACGGGAAAGAACCAAAACAAGTTGTAGAGGGGCAATAACGTAAATCTTTTGCGACGTTTCTGACTGTACAGGGAATCGTAAAACCACTGTGATGAGAATTGCGGCTTAGTGATTAGATATAATATTACGAATGCAGTGAGTGGGAGTTTACTTCCCGTAACGCCATATTTAAAAAAAAGTATAGTAAAAGAACTCTCAAGATTCCTTGAGAAATAAAGCAAGAAGGATTCTAAGCAGAGATTGGCATGATACATTATGTTTTATTTATGAATTATTAATTACTAGCTGACCCAAAGAACTACGTACCGCCTCAGAATCAATGTAATTATTCTCTGAATTAAATTTAGTTATTTTATTATGTTAAAAATTACACAATTAAGTAATTATCGATGCGCAACTGTCCGTGTAGTATCAGAGATAGCGTTGTGTACTGATTTACATATTTTTTGATTTTCTTACTTTTCCTCTTACGGGAATTGCGTTTCATTTTCTTTATACGTATGAGGGAGATTTATTACAATTATTGTATTTTTCCTTTGGAGGGGTACAGACATACGTTCACCGTTTGTCTCATTTTCGACTGTTGATATGTGTGTAAGAAAGAGGGAGAGCATTATTAGTTTAAGAACAAAAGCAAAACAATTAACGCATTGATATTTGACGTTTTTGAATTTTTGTAATTCACTCACTATTCAATATTATACACATCACAATATTGTTGCATCTCTTTCAAAAGATGATAATCCATTCCATACAAAATGTTATTTTGAGGAAAAAATTTTTTTTTTGACAAAATGTTATGTTATTTTTTATTAATAATTTTTTTTTCGTGAATTTTTCCAATGTTTTAATAGCTATTCTGCTATTCGGGCGGAGACAAATGCAACAAATCAAAGTTAATAAAAATCGGTCCAGCTGTTCTTGAGTTTTAAATGGTGTAACTAACCCGATTTTGTTTTATACCTATGTTAAGATTACATTATACTCGAAATGAGTCGAAAAAAAACTACAAGTTTTATTAATTACGAGTATCATGTTTAACTACGCATTTCATAAAAAAATGCACTTTAGGTACCTACCTATCTATGAAACGTTCTAGTGGTAGATGCTCCCACAATCGCCTAGGAGAATCCCTCTTCAAGATCTTTAAGAATCGCCCTTCAGAATCGAATAGATTTATTTAGCCGTATTTGGAGACCAGATCTGAATACCAGGTAGGTACCTACTTATCAACTCTCTTCAGCCTCACAACATACCCCGATTGGGGATGCTATAGTCTAACTGTCTCCAGTAAGATTGAAAGAAAATAAAATAAGATTAAAGGTGAAGAGTCACATTTGTATGGCTAGTAGTCACCTTAGATGGGTAGGTACTAGGTACCTATTCTGTTGGGAAATGTTATATTTTAGTGCGTGTGTTATTTTATTATTATTAGCTACAGGTATTTTATTGGGTGTTTGATTATATTGATTAAATGCAGTGTGCCAATGAATTGATTGCATTATTTAGCTAATGATAAGTTCACGCCAGCGTTTCTGCATCATTATTTTTTGAATGGGGTAATCAACAATAAGATCCAATTAAACTAATCTCACAGGTGTAGTTAGTCGCCGCAGAAAAACAAATAATTTTGTTTAATAATATGTTTATTCTTAAGTAAAGATAATGTTTAAGATTTTATCATGGAAAGAAAAAAACAATTATTTTTTAGTGTTCATATTATTTACTTGAGATTACAATCTGTTCATTAGTTAGATAAGAAGGATATAACTTGAAAACAACATAAATACAATTCCAAGAATGAAACAAACTGCACGTAGGTTCTATTAAAAGTATAACTGAATTTTAAATTAAATTTTTATGTGGGAAATCACTCACGGACTCCGAAGGTCATATTTTACGATCCAAATTAATTTTGTTATGTGGAATTATTTTATCTTGTTTACAAATTGTTGCTTATGTAGGTAATAATTACTTACTATGTGTTGTTGAAGTCCACATGAGTCATATTTGTAATCATCCTTGTACATGACCTATATTAAATTTATATTTATTTAAGATTTTATATCAGCGGGATTGGGTAGATAGTACAAATATAATCTAGTGAGGGAAAATAAAGAGGAAATGGAAAGGGCAAAGGAAAATACAGTGTGTCCGATGTGGGAGTTTTGTGTGGAGTTTGTCGGGGAGATTACGCTATAGTAGTCCAGATAGAAATCGTATGTTTCTACGTCGTCGATGACCATTCCCTTTCTTCTCTCACGACTTATATGAAAACGAAAAAAAAACAAAGATGCTAGAACATAGATTCTCAACCTTCTTTCTAGCGCCCCTAATTCGTGAATCTGAAAATATGAAACAACAATTGTGGTCACGATTAAATTTACCACTATGGAGGGGGCGTAATGGGATGGGATGGGTTTCTCTGGGTCTCCTATAGCCCCGCTGAGAAAGTCTGAAACGCCCCCCCCCCATTTTTTTCTTGGTCTTATACCGCTCCCTGAAAGACTGAAATGCCCCCAAGGGAGCGTTTTCTATGTGCTAGAACGATAACTCTGACGAAATTCAGTGCGGTATATAGCATAGATTCTCAACATTTTTTTGCCTATCGCCCACTTTGATAATTTTTTTTTCTAGCACCCTATAACTCGTGAATCTGATGAAAATCTAAAACAGCAATTGTCGTCATTACTATATTTATCACAACGGAGGGGAAATAATGGGATGGGATGAGTTTCTCTGAGTCTCCTACAGCCCCCCTGAATGTCTGAAACGCCCCTCAATTTTCTTTTGGTCTTCTACCGCCCCCTGAAGGTCTGAAATGCCCCCAAGGGGGGCATTATCGCCCACGTTGAGAACATATGTAAAAAAGGATCTAAATATTACTTCCGTGCCAATGCCAATCGTAACTAATCACTTGAAATTTTTTTAATTCTTTTAAAAAAAAGTTTTCAGATTTTTTCGCTATTCTAGAAAGGACATTACAGATTGTATATTTAAAACTCATAAAAAAAAAAGTTTAGTTTCAAATATTCAAATCAAATAGTTACCCTTCAACCTATTCACGTTTTATTAACGTATGTCAATTTCAAATCATACGGTGTCCTTTTTAATACATCTGAGCCCTGTATCGGATAATATTTATTTATTTTCTGAACCTCCGTAAAAGGTTTTAATAAATATTTTTTAATAATTGTAATGATGCAATTAAAAACCAATATAATGACTAATGACCTTTAAAATGTTGTGTAATACGTATATAAAGTTATATGTTGCAAAGCATTAATAAAATACGAATGATTTAAGAAAAATAACCGCTTCATTGACAACTCCGCCCTATATGATAAGCAACGCATAATTAATTTCATACAAATTATACGATAAGTGGTAAATTATTAAAATATTTACATGTTTGCCATACGCCTTGGTTTAATGTTTTTTTTTAACACAAATTAAATTTAAAATTACAGACAACTAACACTTATCTTTAGCAAACAGATGTCAGGTAGACTCAGTATATAATGACTTTAGCAAGGACTTTGACAAGGTGTGACACAAAAAATTAATCAATAAATTAGCGGCACTTGGAGTTTATGGTAGTTTATTAAATTAGTTATTTGTCCGAAAGAAGTCTCAATGTGAAAATAAACGGCGCGAATTCAGACGAATTTGTAGCGACAAAAAGGATGCCGTTTGTTCATTATATTTATAAAAGACTAGCTAGTACCCGGCATGCGTTGCCATTCCATATTCAAATAAATAAATTGTTTCTCCCTGCATTTCCCTTTCCGTGCGTCCTCGTTCTCCCCCGCACTCCTTCCCCTCCCGCGTTTTCCACCTTCCCCACCTTACCTCTGCCCTCTTCCGCTCCCCAGTCCCGCGTACCATATATTCAGTCCCAGTACATTCAGTTTTCAAACAGCTCGCGTGCTACCTGTCACAATTTTTTTATTCAAATTTTCATTTTTCATATACTACAAATATTTATTTCTGTGTATTATAAGAACAATCAATAAAATTTGTACCTAACACAGGTACCTATTTGAAATATCTATAATTCTTGATTCGATTCAAAGCATAAAGAGTTTTTAAAATGGAATTTTGATTGAAAATCATTGTTTTGCAAAATTTTATTCTTAAATTGTGTCATTTTTGACAGATTCGCAAACGTTTTTGTAATGATTAAAAACTTTTCGATGCATTGTCATGTGGTTGTAATAATCCAGAAACCTTCGTGGGGGTTCAAGAAGGTATTTTGAAAGTTCCAAACACTTCGTAGGCTTAATATATAAACAAGCAAATTTTGATTTTTATAACAGCATAGTCACTGTAACTAGCAGTTAAAACCCGCTCCGCAGGTTTTTGCTGCTAGGCCCTGCGGGCGGCTTTTAGTTCGGCTTCTTTCAGTTTGAGTAGGAACTGTTATTAAAATTATTATTAAAAATTATGTACATTTTTATAACCTAATGCTAACTTACTTCTTTTCTCCTTTCTGTTTTCTATTTTCTACTTTTTATTTCAATATTTCCAATTTTTAGCACCATTTATACTAAATCCATATGTTTACACAAGACTTCATACAAAGTAATTATACCTACTCCATTGGTCACCATGAAACAGGCAGCCACCTAGTTTGGTGACCTAATATATCTACTCTATGTATGTCTTAATTATGTTTCATGTGTTTTATAATTTAAAAAAATAAAAAAATATATATATTTTCTAGCTGGATGGCATTGCAACGCATGCCGGGAACCAGCTAGTCTATATATAAGAAATACATTGTTTCTCTCTGAATCACCTTTCCCGTGCGTCCCCGTTCCCCTCCCACCTCCCCTTCCTAGCTAGCTTTATAAATTATAGCCTATATGTTATTCTGATGTATGAGCTATATTGTTGTAAAGTTTCATTAAAATCCATTCAGTAGTTTTTGCGTGAAATAGTAACTTTAGTTAGAAAAACGTAAAGTGAGCCATTAAAAAAAAAATATATATATTTCGAATAATTAAATTTTAAAGTGTATTTCATCACCTTTTCAAAGAACAGTTTTTTGTTTTTAGGTACGTATACAAATATTCCATTTATTTGGATTTTATTTCAAAGCGGAAACATTCTGATCTACTATCAGGTTCAAAAGCATTCTATTTGAAAGGAAATTTTGTAATATGCGTGTATTTTTTCCCATTTTAAAATAATTTGTTTGCAAAGAAATCGTAGACCCTTTTCATTAGAAAGTATTATTGGTTCTCCTTATATTATTATATACTAGCATGTGTTACGCTTAGCAGCTGTTTCGCCTTTCCAAGGCATTATCAAACTTTGGCTCGGCCGCAAACTTTGTCTAATTATTTATTATTAATACGCATTGTGCTGTTACAAGGAGCCTTTGCTTGTACACAGAGTTTACTTAGTGAAGCGAAAGTTTCGGTGTTTTCGTGAAATATATTGTGAAGTTAGGTTCAACAGATTTTCAATTAAATTGTCTTATAAAGGTGCCCAATTATTATTAAATCCGATTTAATTTGGTAAGTTATTACATCGTGCTCACAGCTTTATTCATAATTATTTTTCCAGTGAATTGTAAGCATTCAATTTTTCACGGTTTTTTCTTGACAGAAATAATAAAATTATCAAATTAATTCATTTCTTGTTTGCTTTTTATTGTTTTCATTAATTTGTCAAACGCAATTTTACCCACTGGAATTTTAACGATTCCCGCCCTCCATTGAATGGAATGCCGTAAGTTTATGGCACCGATTGTGAGAGATTGTTGTATTGGCATTGTTCTGCTGTAATACCTATATACAGGGTGTTTAGGGACTTCCTTAACTTACTGTATGAAACCAGTGATTCCTGACATTATTTGAAGTAAAAATGTTAATATTTAAAAAAAAAAAAATTTCATCAAAACAAAAACAAAAACTTCTACATGTCATCACTAGTCACTCGCCTAACCCCTCACCCCAACCTAACAGTTCAATATCTATTGATATTTTATGTTTTAAGATTTAAAAAAAATGTCAACGAAGATAAAAATCTAATTTTTATTTTTTTATTTCAAATAATTTCAGAAATCACTGGTTAAAGTAAGTTAAATATATCCCTTAACACCCTGTACATATATTTATGTATATCGAGTATTGGTTTTTACCGATGATTGTTAGATCTAAAAAAACTTGTATATCTTCTAATGTAGGGCAGATTTCAGTCCTAATAAAACTTTAGGCTTTAAAAAAGATTAAAAAAATCTTTAAGTATTAGTTAATTTAGTAGACACATCATTTCAATCCATTGGTTTGTGCGTTTTCTTATTTTTAAATATTATTGACGTTTCAGTATTAATTTAAATTATCTAAACATAAAATAGTAGACATTAAAAAAATCCAATTATTAGAAACAAAATAGTAACTTAATATTATAATAACTAAGCCTTACCAAAAATGCCCATCTTTGTTATTTATTAGTAGGATACTACAATTTTAAAATTAATATAAATAAATTAATAAAAATTACAATCTATTGAAAGAAGTTTTACACTCTAAAATCGAGAAAATCGACCAAAATCATGAGCACAAGAAACAAAAAAAAAACAAAAAATAATCACAAATCCTCGAAATACATGCGACTAAAGAAAATCTAGTTGGAATCATAGATTTTTGCAAAGAACCAGACATTGTGGGATTTAAATAACATCGACTGAATATTGTTGTCTCTTATGCGTCGATGACACAGGGCGAGTTTACAATCTACTATCTCGGAAATTCACTATCTGTTAGTAAACTCGCTCAGTGTCATCGTGTTACTTGCTAACTAGCAGATTGTTGACAATCCACGGAAAAAGTTGAAAGGTCCTCAACTTTACACGCTACAAGCCGACTCGTGATTGGTTTATTTGTGTTTCCAATATGGCTGCCAAAAACCAGCTGATTTCGACTGTCAACTGTCTGAAGGATTAGTTCACGTTATTTCCGCTATTGGCGCTAGCAGCTACGTGCGAGTCCAGTTTCCTACAAAAATGTCGCGAGCTACTGAGCGAGTGGACAGTTTTGTGTGTCATCATGACAATCTCACTCGCCGATTCACCCGCTTTTAAATTTAGTAGATAGTAGCTTGTAAACTCGCCGTGTGTCATCGAGGCTTTAGAATAACAAAAAATAATAACAATACAAAAACATTGTGATACGCAGCATAACACGGAAGATTGTGAACGTTTCAAGAATTTAAAATTTTCCCACGTAACGAGCAGTGATAAAAAAAATCTTGATAACACGTCTATAATCGATTTGGTTTCAGTAGTTTCAGGGGCTCAGTTCTCTAATCGAGGTCGCCGTCGAAAGTACATGAGTACTTTGTGATTCTTGAATCTCGCCGAAGTTACATACTAAAACACCAAACGTCAATCCCATCCCACTCGAACAACGAGTGAGTCGAATCAGTCGAAACCGACAAAATTGTCAAAATCTAGTACAAATCTAGTAAATCTAGTAATATCGTTTCCCGCGCGCTCTTTGAAGTTTTATTACTGTTCCATATTATAATGGCTGATTTACCGGCGATGTTGGCTGCAATGCAATAATGTAGAGTAAGCTGAAGCAGATGCTTTGAGACCAAACAGAACGTTTCGCCGGAGGGTCTGACCTCCAAGTTTTCACATAAAAATTAATATCCAAATTAACCTGTCGAAATGTCGTTTAGCAGGTGTCATCAGCAATCAATTTCTTTTCCGTGGATGGTTATCGCTGTTTTTGGTAATACACCTGCCAGACATTTTGAAGAAATTTCGGTCGTAATTTCAAATTCAAACCCTAGAACATTAGAAAACAACAGAAACGTAGATAATATTCACAGGGCTGCCAATATAATCATCTCTTCAATTCTTCGACATTCAAGAATACTATAAATGAAACATTCGACAAAGTTCGTCAAGATGATGACGTGTAATTTTTTTTGCAGATGGCGTGTAACGAGTAACTTCTGATCGCTATTGGAGAATTGAGCCCTTTTTAACAACGGAGTTCACAGGACTCTTGTATCTTTAAAATAAAATAAAATAATGACACTGCCCGTTTCTTATGAGGCAATTCATTTTGATAACGGGATGATATCATTCTTTCGTAACAGTATTTACAATAACATAATAACAAATTGTCAAACACGTTTTATCTTCGTGTGAGCACAGTGTAGCATGGGAGAGTGGTAGATATTTTAAGTATCGCCCTGGTGAAAGACCACCATTCAGAACGAAACGTTGTGTTGATATAGATGACTTTAACCGTGTTTAATGACCAAATCTGGATAGGCAGGTAAGTATTTCCCAACCTTCTCTTTACATCTACTTCTCTCCTCACTCATTTCAGCCTTGCTACGAACCCTAATTAGGGATGCCATAGTCCCACTGGCTCCGGACGGTTGGAACCCTTGTGCAGTATTAACAGTTTCCATCATCATCTGCCCTGATAATGAATACTGTAACACTCTTCGAAGCCTTGGCTAAAGAATGAGGTAGCGCAACACGGCATAACACCCCAAAAACAAATAAAGAAAATTACAGCCGAGATTTAAAAAAATTTACTAAAAATCGTACTACTAAAAAACAGATACAATTAACTACGTTATTTTTACAATAGCTCCACACAGGAGGCCCAGAGGAAAATAATTTACTTCAGGGCCTACGTCATTTTTGGAAATGCTGTGTGGAGGGTCTTTTAAAGTCAAGGAAGGAGAGAAAGTTCTGGGAAGGAAAAAGGTATGAGGGGTGGGTAGCAATCGCTGTGCCACACCACGCACGCAAGTGAGTAGACGCATCCACCGCCAAGACCTAGACAAAACTCCCCCCATGAACCCGGGCACCCCTTCTAAGTCACCAAACCTAGCGAACCACTTGTGGTGACCCATTGGAGAGATGTTGGTTATCCAATAAATGGTTCCTGGGGCGGCGGTACCCATAATCGCCTCACAAACTTGATTTTTAAAAATTTAAACCAATGTAAGTAACTTTGAATGTTACGTACACAAAACCGAAATTATACTATGGGCGTTGATTGTTTAGTTTGATGATCTCTAAAAAAGGGCTGACTTCAGAAAAATTGTTAAAAAAAGAATTAATAATAATAATAATAATAATAAATTTATTTCAGATAAAAATTATACAATTTAACATATGTGGAAACTTTGACTAGCCAACTAGGAATGGATCCTGTTTTAGGCCAGTCAAATTGACAAATTTAGTTCATATCATAAATTTTTTTTTACATTGTTTAAGTATATTAATAAATAAATAAGTGTGATATATATCTAACAACTCCTAAAATTTTTCATTTTCTAAGAATTCTCTAACTTCCTCATCTTCTTGTAACTGTAAACTTCACCCGCCATAACACAGGGTCTTCCCTAGCATGGAGGGTGAAATATCATAAAAAAATTATATATGTACTTTCGATTTTTCATGTATTAAATAAATAAAATAAATAAAATATAACATATTATTTGAAGAAGGAAAAAAATGTGTTACAATTGAATTCCTCATATGATCTTTAGATAAATACACAATTTGTAATTATGAGAATTATCATATAAGCTTTAGATAAATACACAATTTTGTACTTATGAGAAAAATAATACCTAAGTGAAGAGAAAAAATGAAGAATGTTTTGGAAAATGGAAAATGGAAAAAGGAAAATGGGAAGCGTAGTGATATAAGTTTATAATCTAGATGGGAGATTAGAAAATAATCGATCGCATAAATTAAAAAGGAATAGACAGTTATGTTCTGGAGTGATAAGTATGTGTTTTTGTAATATATGGACTCTAACAAATTATGTATGAGTGTGTGTTTTTATTTTATTTTTTTCTATTTTTTTTTTTAATCCTCGACTATCTATTGGTCAACATATCTTCGCTTTTGACCCTCCCTAAATCAAGAAGCCAGTCGTTGATCAACTTGCGCAAAACAGTTGTACTTTTAGATTTCCAAGCATTAGGAATGATATTAAATACTTTAGGTCCTAAGTACGAAAATTGCCGTTGCCCAAGGGACGTCGTGGTTTTTATTGGGACTATTGGATTGTTCCTTGAATGTCGGGTGTCGTGAAGGTGGTCAATGGAAGGGAAGTGCTGAATTACCGAACGGAATGCCATAAAACAATCAAATAACATTTTGAAGGATCTTTTTAAATAGAAACAAATAAACGTCGCCGTCGTTAAGTAAGGAAGTACTTACTTAGAATTTATAATACGTGGAATGTGCCGTGCATAAAATACTTCAATGCAAAATAGTATGATTTTCCATCCCGTCAACAAATTGCTCATTGACACTTGCAATGTACATAACATGCATAAAGAACACTGATCTTGTTTTAAATCTACATTTTAATCCCGTAGTATGTAAGCGAACAAACTTTAAAAATAGACTGATACCGAAATACTTTTATTGCAATTTGCATATTGCATAAGACATACGCGACCTTAACCTTGTAAGTATCTAATTTATTCGTTTAAAAACATATTTTTCTTCGGAGTATTTAGGTAGGTACTAGGTACCTACGTAATTTGCATGTAGGTAGTTTGCTATGGAACAAATAGGGAAATAAGCACAAACATAGAGATTTCGAGTAAACAGAAATCATTTGAATATTTAAAAATCATTGTTGTTCGACTTTTTGAATACATAATTGACTGAGCGTAACGAAGTACTCGTTTAACTCGGACTAATTGAGCGATTATTTTTTTTTCTGTAAATTTGCTCGTTACGTTCCGGTTCCAGTTAAATATGGTGGCCGTTTTAATGGTTTAGTATTTATTGTTTTATGAAATGATCGTCTAATTGTCGTTATTTAATTAAGTTTGTAGATATTTATGTCCTACTTACAATTAAGAGAATTTTATTGAAATGAGATTTATTAAATAAAAGAATTTCAGAAAAACACTTTTTTTGACGCGAGATCACTACACTATTTTAAACACTAATTTATATGATATAATATGGGGGTATAAATTATATATATATATACTTGGTCGATGTATATATGGATATAAATTAGCACCTTTGGCCATAATGTTATATTAAAATGAATCAAGTTTTAGCACCATTTTTTTCAATAAGTAGGTGGGGCTGGGTAATCGGATAAAACAGAACAGTGACAAAATAGAACATGATAACGGAATTGTTTAAGTTAACGCTAGGTTAGGTTTGATGTGGTTGAAAAATTTGTTATTTTTCTTTACTTTTCTTCAATATCTAATTTGGCATAGAACCGTTTTATTGAAATATCAAATAATATTTTCATAAAGCAAAGTGATCGTTCAGTAATTATTATATTTTACAAATGATCGTCAAATCGCATCCCTCATAAAAAAAATAATTGGCGTACCTTTGCCAAAAAAATCCTAGTAAAATTCTCGTATTCCGCGCCACCAAGAGGGTACCGGGCTGCATTTTGACAATACAAACGTTTTCCCCAATTTCCTCTCCGGATTTTAAGGCTACTGCAAATATTTTTTTTATATAACATACATACATAGATATTGACTGCTGCCGTGTCAAGTTTTTTGATAAGTTACTTCCTATAGCATGTAGAAGTTAGAACCCTTCAAAAATTGTTAATATTGAACGTCATCAACAAACGTTCAGTATACCAACCAAACAATGTATTTAAAAAAAGCAAAACGTGCAGACAGAATATATTCTCCTAATACAGTTAGTAAAAAAAATCTAAAAAATCGGCCCAGTTTTGAAGGAGAAAAATGGGGGATACAAAGCGTCAATTTTGATGTTTTTATTTATGTATTAAGGGGTCTCCACACGGTACTGCCGCAGTACCAACTGCCGCAGAACTGTAGTCAAAATAACAATACGGCTGGCGCTTTTGACTACAGTTCTGCGGCAGTACCGTGTGGAGACCCCTTTATCCAGCCTGAGGTGCAGTTGTCCCTTTCGCTCAGCATTCTGGGGAGTATGAGGGTCAGTGACAGCAATAATTTGATAAAATATCTACTGTTCAAATTTCTCGATGACCGGGTTTCTTCGCAACGAACAAATTCTTGAAAAAAAAATACTTCTCTTAACTTTATTACTATTAAAAGTAACTACCTACTTACTGCGAGGGATTTGGAAAAAAAATATAAACGTAATTTTTCATAGTCATTAGAGTTGACGACATGTTCAATCTTGTTAGTATAATGTGACATTAATTTGCCGGAAGTACCAACCGTATAAATTAGTTAGTTATCTACATAACTAGGGGTAGAAGGTAGGAGTAGATAAACTGTTTACTTACCCAGATAGTAAATATATAATTAGTCGAGAGGTTTAATTCCTTTCTATTAATTTATAAATAAAACACTTGTGTTGCAAAGTTTAACAAAGAAACGACATTTATGTTTATTTATATGATTTTTCTTTGAATGATTTCTTCTGACTAAAATTGATATTTTACAATAAAATAATAGAACAATAAAACAAGTGACAATTGATAATTACATTCTAACTGGCACTACAGGATTCAAATTTAAAGGGTAGGTATATATTTCCTTTACAAATATATTCATTTTAAATAATAATATAATTAACACAATACAAAACCCAACCTAAAACCAAATAAAATATTTTGTATTGAATACAAACTAGGTTATCAGGTTCTTAGATTGGGTATATTTTTTAATTTTATAATATCTAGTGATTAGATATAACAAAAATACCCAACTGAAAACCTAGTTTATAATTAACTAGCAGACCCAGCCACACGTTGCTGTGGCTAACGAAACACATCTACTGACAACGCCATTACCCAACCCTTAAAACCAACGCCATCTGTTAATTTGCATACATATCAAATCCACACCGCCCGCTTACCAGCCCGCTGCCCGCCGGCCCGCTCCTTTTATATATTATATATTTCAACCAATTTACACAAAACCTTGACAAATTATATACATAAACCTTCCTCATAAATCACTGTATATATTGGTGAAAACGGAATGAATAGCCGTTGCTCATCTAAGCGTACAGACAGCGGGAGCGACTTTGCTTTATACTGCGTAAATAAGATACAAATAGTTTCCTATGTTCGGTTTTTACTATGGTTTTTACAAACAGAGTAGGTATGCAATTACATTTCAAAAAACAACTTTGCATTTGTTACATCAGTTGAGATGCAGCCTTACGTTAAAAAAAAAGTTATCTACCTCTGAAGAAAGGTGGTTCAAGTACGTTGTAATTATCTCCAAAGGTATGATCATCGGTAGGTAGGTCCCAACTCTTTGAAAAAAAAGCTGTGTTGCCTAGCTCTGTTCATTTAAAAAAAATTCGTAATTAAGTTGAAACGAAGAGCGATTTTAATAATCTGTGCGTTTTTTTTTGTAATTTGAATATGAGAATTTTACTAGATTGATTTGAAACTTATATTTCAATATCTTTGTTTGAAACTAACCTGAATGAAATGCCCGTCAGGATGGATGTGTCTTGACCTTGTGTTCCCCTCATTGCATTTAGCCCTACAAGTCCTGTTGCAGCTACAAGGACAAGACAAGAGAGGACTGCGAGGCTCTGACAAGCTGTACTTCAGGTCGTATTCCTTGTTTCTCAGTCCCATAAAATCCTCATCATGCAGCTGTTCCTCATTACCAGGAGCAACCTTGCAAGAATCAATTTTGCTTTCGCAATCGTTCTTACGTATTACGTTTTCCGAAAAGGATTCGGTCTTGTGTGGGTTTTTTCGTTCCATTTACGCTATCGCTAATTATCTTCTATTTTGATGTTTTCGTAGATTTTTTATGGCTTCTAGAATCTTCTATCGTTAAATATTTAGATAAGGAATCGTTTGTGATAATACTTGGTCAATGATTAATATTGATTTTGTCAATTAGTGTCAAATGAGAAAAACAACATCATGTCAGGCGTTCAAAAAATTGTTTATGTTCCGATTCCAGTATTGTGAATTTGAATTTTCTTATTTACGTAGGAACGTAGATATAGACATATGTTTATTATATTACCTTTTTTTTTCGATTTAAAATTTGATGTTCCAATGCTCTGAAAATGCTATATATAAAAAGTTTTTATTATTCATTTATTGGAAGAGCGTCTTTCCCGTCAAATCGTTCTTATTATTATTTATTTTTGGATAGCTTTGAAAATTTTGGTTGATGTACTGAGTAATCTATACATATATAATTATTTAGGTTCCGTATGTTTGTGTACGCTAATGACTCAAAATGTTTACAGAACATTGCATTTTAGCAGAAGAGTGTCAGAAATTTGTTTAAATGAAAATGTGTGTATTTCATATATGTATAAGCGATAGAGAGGGAAGGCAGGAAGGGGAGGGTAAGGAAGAAGGTGGGAGGGGTAACGAGGTAGGTAGAAGGGGAATGCAGGAGGGGAAGGGGACGGGGGAGGGAAATGGGGACGCACGGGAAAGGACGTGCAGGGAGAAACAATTTATTTCTTTGAAGGACGTACTTTGAAGGACTCTAACCAGTGATTCCTGATATAATTTGAATTAAAAAATGTAAAGAATTTTAGTCTTCGAAATAATTGTTATTAAATGTATAATAATTTATTATTAAATTTTAAAAATAAATTAAAATAATAATGATTTTTTTTACGAATCGGAATCGCTACCTAACCTAAAATATATTTATGCCTGGATTTTGAATGTTTCTGAATAGGCTTTGAATAGGCTCGTATTAAAAAAACACGTATATTTTTTAATAATTTTATAAATAAGTAGAATCGCGCAGAAAGTAATTTTAATTAGAAAAATTAATTTGTTTGTGGCAGGAAAAAATCTCGAGCAGTGAGTCCTAAAATAAGTCTGGTCGCAAAAGTTGCTATAATTTCTAGACAACTCAAAAAATTTCAACCTGCGATATCTTTTTCATCGTGAGCTACGGAGCTTTGAAATATCAACTGTCTTTAAATGAAGCCATACTTTTGGTTCCATTTAATTCAATATTATTATTGAAATAAATGGAACCAAATTATTATTAATTAAATAAGAAATGAGTGCTGACAAGACACTAAAGTTAGTAACTTCGTGAATTTAGTAACACGAACGAAATATTTTTTTTATTAAATCAAGCTGATAATAACCAAACGGATCGTGAACCGCAAACATAATCATTTAATCTACGATATCAAAAGTTCCCGACAATCTATTTAATGAATATGTGTCTCTCTCCCAAGAGAGCTGTGTGGTTTTAGGCAAATTGTTTAAATTAATTAGTGTTTGTACTGTAAATTGTGTGTAATGTGTTTCGGCGGTACAAAGCTCCGTTGTACGGAGGTGATACAAAGACATGATACGCGGTTAAGTCTTGACACGTATACGTCTTGACACGTGTACGTCTTGACACGTGCACGTCTTGACACGTATACGTCATCATGCTGACAGACAATAAATTTTACAAAATTAAATAAACTTTTTCTTAACTACGGCAGTCCAAGTAACACCGAATTTAGAACAAATTACAGCAGACTAAAATGTTAGGTTATGATTGACTCCCGAAATTCACATTTTGATAGTGGCAAGAAAAATGACGTTATTCAATTTTTCTCAACGATCTCATTTTTTTAATTGTACGTTTCATTCACATACTTGTTTATTAATAATACACCTTAAATTATTTTAAATTATTAAAATGTGAAATAATACAAATTAATAAAATAAAGATTTGAACCCGTGACCTCCGTATTCCTGGTTGAGAACCTTACCCCTCAAGTCTCCATACGTATATGTCTTTACACGTATACGTCTCCGTAAATATTCATCTACGTATACGTCTCCAAACGTAACGTCTTGATACGCTTACGTCTCATCCGTCTAAATTTCCCCCGGGCGAGAAAAACCGACTTCATTTTACAGCGTTTCCCTCCAGAATTCATTTACGGATATGTCATTTTCCACTGATAGGTAGATTGTCGTAATATCGCAGTAGATAACTAATCATTTATTAAATCAACGCCGCATAAGTGTGCCATTATTAGTTGGCAATTGTCTGCTTTGTAGTTGGTACAAAGACAAATCAATAACATACAAGTTTGTAAGCAAGAAGGACACAGGTGCTGTTACAAGATAAAATCATAATTGCTTATTAATGGCGTCCATTGTGCTGCGGCAGTTCATAGAATGCGTAATCTAATCTTTGTGATTAAAACTATACTAAGTTACCTACAGTGATATAATATTGTTTATGCGAGTTGTTAATATATTAAACAAAAACAATATGTTTATGTAGACGAGCAAGTCGTAGGGAAGTACATGGCACTAGCCTCTAATATTCATATTTTTTCCGATTTATTTTGGTTTTCATGAAATATAATCGATAAATTTTGATGATTCCAAAAGTTCTTTGCCGGTGATTTAAAAAATATATATCTGAAAAAGTACGAATTATTGTCAATAATTTATTGTTGCAGTCAAACATGATTTATTTGTATGCAAATTTTCAGCAAATATGAAAAAAATTTAACAATTCGTGAAAACCTAAAATGTGTTTTTTTAATTATTTTCAGTTATCAAATAATTCTCAAACTCAAACTCAAAAGCAAGTCTCAAACTCAATAAAGAACGAATATTATCTAACATTATTAAATCCACGATATTCATTTTGACATATAAAGTGTTCAGTTTTCCATGCACAACTAGGAACTCAATAAATTGACAAAGGAATCAAAGTATTTCATCGGTATCTAGTACAAGACAGTGCCACTGACCTTTCTAATGTTATGAAGTTATATCTCATAGGAATGTAATAAAAAGTGGTTTTAATGGAGTTGTTATAATACATTTAATTCGCTCGCTTTCTCTTTGATATCTGCGTAACCACGTACGACAGGCACTTACGTATTATTCGCAGTCATTATTGATACTGGTAATTATGCTTTTTTTAAATAGGCTGAGTTTGGCTATGTTACCTAACCTAACTCTACCTTGGTACTATCTCAACCAACCCAACCTAACAAAAATAATACCAACAATATTTTGTTCATATAACGAGTAAATGCATGCATATTAGGTGCCGAATATAATGGTACGTCAATATTTCAACCTAATCGAACCTAAAGTAGTTAAATCAAGAATTTCAAAATGATTCGTTTAATAAGAACACTATGTGCATTTGAAAACGCAAATAATTATAAATGGAACGGTGCCTAAATGGAAAGCTGGTCATTCATCCAAAACAACAAAAAATAGACCAAAACAAATCGACTCAAGCGAACGAGTACGGCGCAACATGTAATGTTTACATACATTACGCGGCCCATCCATAAAGTGTCAGATCAGCGGATATCTGACGCGAGGTCAGGGAAGCAAATGATTAAGTCCGGTTGCGCGGTGGACGATTCGTGCCTCCAGCTCGGAGCTGCGCTGTGCGCGCGTCCGCCACGCCCTTCCCGCCTTTCCCACCCTCCCACCCGCCCTCATCCCGCCCAGCCTAAATTAGACGCCAACAGAAATATCACAGCTCCCAACCTGTCTCTATTCCTACAATTAATACCAACTCTCAGCCACGGAACTCGCGAATGTCATCTTACTATAAACTCAAACTCCCCTCTCAAATAAATTAATTCGGAAGCATAGTAAGTGCGTACCGCTGATAGCTCCTTTATAACTTCTCCCTCTTTCGCATAAATGACGCTCTGAATAGATAGAGAAGATGCAGGGGAGCTCTCAGCGGCAGCGCCGTATAAACAAGATTAAGTTTTGGCGTTGTTGAGAGGCTGCTACGCGAAGCGCGCAAAGTAAATATTATGTTTCTGTAAATAAGGGTAAACGACTCACTTGCATGTGCGGTTTTTCCTCAGTGCCCGGCATGATGCTTTCTGTGAGGGCTTTGTCGGTAGCGAAGTGGCGGTCGCACTCAATACTCTGTACTCACTACTCACGAGCGAGGGAAAATAAAATATCGCTAGAGAGAACTTTTCGGGAGAAAATTAGTGGAATGTGACTGAATGCCGGGAGCGCGGATAGCGGAATGCGCTCAGAGTGCTCAGACGCCGTCCCGCTGTACTCGCCGCCTAAGTAAGTACCGATAGCGTACTTCAGTGTGTGTGTTTACTGTGTGCCCATGCATATTATACCCACACACACTTGTGCACACTTCCTACAGTCCCACACCTATACAGGGACAGTGGGTCTTCGCACACACACGCGGCTCAGTTTCCCGCTCTAAGGACTGGACGCCGGAAGGAAGCGTTGTTCTCTCTGGCATCCTTTAGAGGTGACTTCTACGTTTTCCTCGCCTCGTCCTCAATCAATACGCGCGCATCGCTGAACAAATCGAATGAAAACATACTCCCGACAATGTTTTCCACCCTTATTTAAATTAAGGATCTATTCTATCCATTTAAGGATAATTATAGTTTTATTAAGGATTTTATTTCAAAGGAATTGTATAGGAAGTTCAATACATAACCAGCTATATTTTAGGAATATTGTCACCATATTGCATAGGTTAGTTTAAATAGCCGAAACCAAATTACGATACCAGAAATGATCAATGATGAATAATCACAAATAAAATAAATTGTATTAGTGGCTTGGTCAAAAATGAGTTAAGTAGTGGAATGTGTCCAAAATAGCCTATATTTTTGTATGTTCAAAAATATAGACAAATTAAATATTATAAATCCTCCAGGCAATGTTTTTATGAACACAAAAATTATATCTCGAACCCAGGACCTTCGCATTGCCGGGGCGCAACTCTACCAACTGAGTTAATGTGTCCCTATGCGATTCGGTCATATTTAACATTATCTTCATTTTCTTAACGCATATTTTTATTGGCTGCTATCTTTATGTATGATTGCAAGAATTACTAACTACTACTAACAACAATTACTAACAAGAAAAACTAAAAACTTATTTTTATATTACAAAATCTAATTGTCCAAGTTTGCCAATTGTCCATTTCGGTTTTGTCAACATTATGATTTGTGGAGATAAAACATTTTACCTCTAAGTATAGGTTGTTTCAAAAAATTTTATGAATTCATCAAATATTTGAAGTTAATGTCACGTTCTGTGTATGTTCTATTCAAGTTGTATGATTATTTCAATTTCATGCAGCAACTGGCCTAGAATGATATAATAAAAGAACTTAAATAAAACCTACATAGAATGTGAAAATTAACTTCAAATATTTGATGAGTTCATAATTTTTTTTGAAACAACCGGTCCTTAGTCATCGTAATCGATAAAATTCATTTGTAATCATATGTTTTACTGGAATGTTTATTAAGTTCTAAAAATATTAATTTTGCATCACGTTAGATTATGTAAGGGAGCTAAAAATTATCATTACTTATAACATAGTTTTGTACGTATTATATTTGGAAAGAGGTCGTCCATTAATCACGTGATGTTTTTAAGCAACTTCTTAACCCCCCCCCCCCCCCTGGTGATATGTGGTGAGGTTTAAGACTACCCCCCCCCCACCCCTACACAAAATTATGTGTATTTTTTAAATTTTAAATTTTATTTACGCCCTTTTTCGGGGCTTTTACATATGAAATTTACAAATTACACTGTGATTAAATAAAATATAAATACTTTATAATTATTTTACAAAGAAATTTAAAGTATTCATTGTACATAACTGAACTGCCTCAGTAACAATATTTTGTATTTGTTTAAAGATAAATTGAAGATGTCCACTGACTTGGTATAATTATTTCCCTCCATTAGTATTCTGGGTAAAGAGGAATACATATGGTAGTTTGTTCCAGAATTTCTGAAATTCACTGAAATAAATCCTGACTTCTAGTATTACGTAGTGGAATCCGGAAGCTTATCAATTCAAGCAATACGGACCACCAACTAAATCATTTAAAATTTTATACAGAAATACCAAGTCAGTGAAAATTCTTCTGTCTGACAATTTGAGTACAAATTTTAGTACAAAGCATATTGAAATTTTCAGAATATTATCTTCAAATATAGGTATAATATGATTAAACTTAGGAAAATAAAGCATCGTGATAAAAATTATATTGAAATTTTCAGAATATTATCTTCAAATATAGGTATAATATGATTAAACTTAGGAAAATAAAGCATCGTGATAAAAATTTCCGGAGAGACATTAATGTGGCAGGTTGTTTTTGACTGACATTTGGTTTAGAAATCGTGCGTTCAACGAAAAATAAATAAACGTGATATCTCATTATATCCCCCCCCCCTCCTTGTGATATTTCAGGATTTTTTCCGACCCCCTCCCCCCCTTTCGAGCCTCACGTGATTAATGGATGACCCGTCCGGTAAACACCGTCCCCAAACATGCGTCACATACGCTTGAAGATTACCGCACGAGCGGTTCCGCCGGAATCCGTATTGACGGTCGTTAATAATTTTATTCCTCTCGAGGTATGTGAGCAGTCATTGATCACACGTTCCATCACTTTTGATAGAACAGATGTGATCGCTATGGAGCGGTAGATGGCTGGGTTGGAGCGGTCATTTGGAGCCTTCTTTGGAATAGAGTAAATGATCGCGGTTTTACAATGAGAGGGCACAGAGCCAGACTTCAGGGACATTTTGAAAAGCTTCGTCAAAATTGGAGCTATTTCTGCAGCGCACCTCTACAATATCAGGGCAGGTATTTCGTCAGGCCCGCTAGCTTTATTAATATCAAGCCCTTGTAAGACTTGGAGTACATCCCGATGCCGGATCCTCAGTTTTTTCATATGGCAATGAGGAACCGACGGCGGGGTAGCACCTTGTCATCGAGGGTCGAGTTTTCCGCGAACATTTTGCCTAATAGGTTAGCCTTTTCGGCGGCAGTATTTGCTAGAGAGCCGTCGTGTCTGGTAAGAGGTGGCAGACTGGGTTTGCAGAAATTGTGACCTATTGAGCCCGCAAGCGACCAGAACGCTCTGCTGTCGTGCGGGCAGGCAGCCAGCTTTCTGCTGATCTGCAGGTCATGCTTAAATTTTGACCTGTTTATGATCCTCTTGCATTTCTTTGGCGTTTTGTTATATCCTATTCTGTTTTCGGACGTTCTAGAAGTGTTATAGGCTCGGTAAGCCGCGTTTTTTCGTCGCACTGCTTCAAAGTAACTGAACCACGGCTTTGAGCCCACGCCAGTTTCTTTAACAGTGGATTGGATGAAGCCATCCATCGCGGATGTGATGACTTCATCAATTTCCTGGGCACATCTTGAGGGATCCGAGGTCCGAAAACAGATAGCTGACCACGGGAAAGCGTACCCGAAAGGAGCTCGCAGACCAAACCAATCTGCTGATCTATAGTGCCACACTTTTCTCTTCAGCCGCTCGTTTGGCGGTCTGAAAGTTACGGGATTGACGTCGTCACCAGGCAGTGGTCGAACGATCTTAGAGGCGCTGTGACTTCAATCTTGTAATCATGTTACAGTGGTTAATATTTTTAACGATGGCACAGTGGTTAAAAATAGGTCTAACAGATTGGAGCGGTGAGCCTGGACATCAGGTAGGATCTGAACCATTTGCTCCAGCCCGTGGCAGAGGACAAAGGATTCCGCCTCTCATCCAGCCGAGTCCGTTGGTCCTGAGAACATTAACCAAGGTTCGTTATGAATATTGAAGTCCCCCAGGACCACAAACTCTGCCGTAGAGAAGCAGGGCAAGAGGTCATCAATAGTATTGCTTAGTTGATTACTTATTGATGTTTGAAGAGTTCGGACGTATCTGAAACGCTAAGGTTCGGTGAGCGGTATAAAAACGCGTAAAATCTAACCGTACTGGCAAGATTGACGCGCACCCACATTACGTCAAATCTGGAGTTCTCCAAATTCAATAGTCGCACAAAGTTGACGTCATCTCGGCTGAAGAGACAGACGACAGACACCTCCTTTGGGTCTGAATTTGCCTATGATGGTGAAGCCCCGGCAATCCAGATAGGAGGCAACTGTAGGCTCGGCTATCTACATTTCAGAAAGGAAGAGAAGGTTGGGACGTTGGGAGAGAAGGTGGTGGTGGACTGAATTTAAGTTTTTGTGCAGGCCGCGAAGTTTTGGCCTGCACCGGGGACTCCTGCTTCTCGTCGTTGTAATGATGTTACTGTTATTTGTGTTTAGATTAATGATTTTATTTTTGAGTTATGAGGAGAAAAGAAGGTCTGAGAAGGAAAAGGTATGAGGGGTGGATAGGAAGCTGGGTATCAGATTTTCCAGGAGTGACGGACGTATGAATCCAACCCACCCACTGCGGTGCAAGGCGATGGGCTGGGAGAGACCGGCTGGAGAGGTCGCCCAATGCGCCCCAAACCCTACTGCTGTGTCCCCTACGGTCACGAACTGGTACAATAGCAGCGGCGGGGGTTTTGTACTAGTTGATGGGGCAGCCCACCCTCAGTCGTGAGCCTGAGGGTCGGGCCCCTGTACTACCGAGCTGCCCGGACAACGGTAACCGGTTGTAAAGGGTCTCCCTCAACCAGCATCTCCCAATCCGGCCCGTCACGCAGAAGGTGGGCCGATCAAGACCCAGACAAACATTACCCTATGAACCCGGACACCCCTGCTAAGTCACCAAACGTAGCGAACCACTTGGGGTGACCTGTGGCAGAGGTGTTGGTCATCCAATAAATGGTTCCCAGGGCGGCGGTACCCATAACCGCCTACCAAATTGTACCCCTAACCCTAACCCCTGGCAAGGTGAATCGATAAGGATTGTATCGATAACTTTTGGTAATTTCAGATCGCTAACATACAAACAACAGTTGACGTCGAATATATTAAGAACACTTAGTCATTGTGAACTGTTATTTATTCGTTGGCGATCTGCAGTCATGCTAGGAAACGATGAGAAGTTACCGAAAGTTATCCTATCAATCCTTATCGATCGACTTTGGGGGGTAGAAGTTACTATTTTTGTCGATAATTTATAAGGATTCAGAAAAAATGTTCTGCGAATGCTAAAAAATATTTTGTGCTAATTATATTATGTATCACTTGTGTGGCTTTTTGTGTATCTCTTGTCTCTTGTATCTCTTGTGCGTCTTGCCTCTCTTTGTATTATTTTCCGTTTACATAATGTTGTTTTTTTTTTTTATTCTTTATTTAGATGCATGCAAATGTATAATTCGTCTGATTAGATTTATGTAATTGTTTATATCTATTTGTGTATTAACTGAATTGTTCTCACATAAGTGAAAAAAAACAGTACAAATAAATAGATTTTTTTAAGATTTTACATAATTTTTTCGAAGATAGAATATGACTTATTGTAGCAATGTCGCTAAATGATTAGGTTAGTATTGAGATCACCAACTTTTAAAGTTAATCTCTAGAACGCTGCACCTCTCTTATCAACTAGGGTATTTTACAAAGCGTTCTATATTTGACTGTCTGCTAGTTTAGCCCTTAGAGGGCGGGTAGAATTGATTAAAAATCTCAAAGCCAAATGTAATATTGAAAATTATATTTGAAATTAAGACAAACTTCTACAACATCAACATTTTTAACTTCCCAAAACACGTAATAACGTTATACTTTCATAAGACCAAAAATGTCACATTTCGCTTTCTCGCATCTCTCTTCCTCTCATGCAAACATATGTATTTTTCTATTAAGCAGAAATAAAACGAAATAATGCTTCTTATTATCTAAGAAATATGAAAGCTATCTTGCATAGATATTTTACAATATCGATCCAAAGTGACGGTTTGACTTCAGTTTGACGAAACCGAGACTTGCGGATTGTGAGGTGCGAATATATTGAACCAAGCAGACGGGTTTTAACTGTAATTATTTAATTTTCTGATTCCAAAAACCAATGAGATATTATGTATTTTTTAGGTGGAAAAAAGCTTTCTGAAAGTGAGCATACTACTTTTTAATTATCGGTTCAATCACTTATAATCTCAACGTTTCTTTTTATAACATGACGTATTTGAATTCGAAGTGGGTTATAAGAATTACAGAAATGTATTCAATTCCTTGGAACAAAAGCGCGTGGAGAATTGTTTCTCTCAAGCCAACTTCTCCAATACTTTATTTGGGCCCTTTCGTCTGTATTGAAAAAATCGCCTAAATTTGACAGCAGCCAATCGTAGTTTACAAGAAGCCAACTTACCGCACATAAACTTACAGAAGTAACGGTCGCCATAAGCATTAACATAAGTCGAACTTCCGAACAACCTCAGTGCCCATTATTATTAGCAAAAGTTGGATGTATATAATATAAACACTCCCGTGTAAAGTCAAAAACTTAGGAGAGTCGAAAATTTTATTTATGATTGTAAAGGCAGCTTAATATGATTTGCTAAGTATGCCAGTTACCTTTGGTGTTCTAATATATTATTTAGTGATAAAAGGCAAATGTAGGTCGTAGTGTAGGTCATCCATTTCCTTTTAATTTGTTAAATTAAATGTGCATTTCATTTATTTTATAA
This sequence comes from Limnephilus lunatus, assembly GCA_917563855.2. NCBI lineage: Eukaryota > Metazoa > Arthropoda > Insecta > Trichoptera > Limnephilidae > Limnephilus > Limnephilus lunatus. The sequence goes on along the minus strand of OU830597.1, from coordinate 60,205,065 downwards.
CCATTTTCCAATTACACTTTTTTCGTCAACAACTGGTCGGTGGAGCATTATATAACACTTCAATCAGGAGAAATCACTTTGTTCAAGGTGACGATTAGTTCAAACGCCCGCGATTAATGACGAAGTTGACATTATTTCTATTATTATGCCACGTTGCCTGCTACTAGCTACTGGCTACTAGCTAATGAATTCTTACAGTACTGACTGTTCACTACCGAGTGTCGGTGTCTACTATGCAGCAAAAAAGGATGAAGCAACTGCAAGCGGCGTTTCTCGCCGCTTGTGATTGCTTCGTTCCTTTCCATTAATTCGTGGGTCGGCTGGCCCTTTTTGTCATATTTTTAACCAGCATAATACGATGTCGCATTAGTTAAAATGAAAAATATGCTCTATAGATAGAGGGAACTTGTTATTACGATACAATCAGACGTTTGGGCAGATATTACAATCACATGATATAAATATTATCATTTACGGACTTTATAAACACACTCAAAACCTTGTACAGTATACTATCCGTGGTGTCATCCAACTAAACAGGGTATTTATTATGGGACATATTTGACTCAGTTAACCAGTGATTCCTAGCGTTATTTAGAGTACAAAACGTAAATAAAATTTTGGTCTAAACCAAAAACAGTAAAAAATCAATAAGAAATGAATAGTTAGAATTGGGGAAAGGGGTTGAGCAGTTACTCGTGGCAAATGACGATATGCGAAAAAAAATCGTTCTTGAAGAAAAAAAAACAAAGAAAAAAACCGGAAACCAAAATTTCATTGATATTTTTACTCCAAATAATGTCAGGAATCACTGCTTAACCCATTACCTCCATGATTTTATTTTTATTTATATAAACTTGAATCATTATTATAACCCGATAGTATAGACTTAAAGGAGTGCCCAAAATCAGTTTTAGAATTTTCCGCCCCCCCACTCTTTCACCAGAGCTTCTAGAAAATTGATGCTCAAACGCAACGCTTGGAGGTAACCCCCCTAAGCAAAATGTACGTCAACTATGGGTAAAGTGCAGTAAACTGTATGATTTATATTGATAATTTAAAATAAATAATTGCCATTGTTTATAATTCAATGAAAAAAACAATTTATTAATGGAAAATACGCAAAATAACAAATAATTCAATATTAGAAAAAACATTAAAGAATGAGGAAAACTAACCAAATCTAACCAAATTATTCTCTAAGTGATACCGTTCGAAGCAGTCAAAATGAAGGGCGCGGTTGCAGGCCCGGCATCGATAGACCGTTGGATTTTTTTTACACAGAGCACAACGAATACGAGTTTCTCCACGATATGGCAAATGAAATTCTTGCATTCGAGGCACATGATTCCCATCTTCTGCGTCATGGCCTTCCTTTACACGAGATTCACCGAATTCGGCATTGACCTGATTTGGAAAAGACAATAAAAAAGTACGGGTAACCTCCACACGGAATGCCTTCTGGGAAGGTTTTCTCTGTCGCCTAGTCATCTGGTTTCCCATAACATGCTCGTACTTCCTCAAGAAGCATTGCAACTTCCATCCATTTACAAGAGCGCTGCTGAGGCAAGATACAAATAAAGGCCAGTACCACTTCTTTGACCGAATGTTGACCCGATAATTTTGAATACCATTATCATGGAGGTCTACTCCACCCATTCCTAAATTATAATTTCGTATTGGCGCCGGGCAATCGATTTTTTTTTTGTATGCTTCCTCCAAAACTTTGCCTTTTTTGTCTTTCTTCGATTTTTGCCAACGCTGCACTTGACTTACTGGCTCCATTCGATCATAGTTCGTGGCAACTGTTACTTCACGGTTGCCTTGCCAACGGCATACGAGGATTTGGTTTTCTACGTCTACCACCGCATCAAATTCACCTGTAATTATAAAAGCGGTGAGAGGTACACTTTGACTAGGTAAATGAACGCTATGCACAAGGGAAATAAATATAAAAGAAAATGTTACCTTTAGGCAATTGCTTTCCTGTCTTCAACTTTCCTGAAGCTTCAAGGTTAGGGAAGCGAACTGGTTTACATGTGCCAGTAGCGCACATTCTTTTATCCTTCAGGATACACATCAAATGGTGAGATGTGAAGAAATTGTCCATAAAAAGCTCATGGCGTGCGGGGAACTCTATATATTCCATCATAGACAGTACGACGGACGATCCCTGACCTAATTCGGGGTCGTATGTATCAGATGCTCCGGAATACGGCATTGCTTGGAACAGGTAGCCTTCGGAGGAAGCAAGACACCAAATCTTGTAGCCAAATTTGATTGGCTTATTCTGAATGTACATCTTGCAAGAATGTCGACCGAAATATGGCACCATTTGCTCGTCGATGGAAAGTTTTTGTGCAAAAACACCAAATTGAAGATATTTCACGTTCAGCATGTTGAACAATGGACGAACCTACAAGGAGAGATGGAACGATTAACTTTAGTCGAGAATAATAAATATAAAAAACTTTATGTTATGGCTACTATACCTTAGCCATTCTGTCGGTTTTATCTAGATTGTTGTTATCGCAAAAATGTATATAGCGCTTTATAAGCTCGAAACGTAGTCGTTTGATTCCCTTTTTGATGATGCTTACACCCAAGGTCGGGTCAGACGAATAATAATCTGTGGTAGATGGCAATTTATTGTAGCCGGTCAACACAAGAAAACCAAGAAAACGCTTCAATTCGTATATATCGAACTGGAATTCGGTATTGCTTTTAAATCGAGCGTATTTGATTGTACTCTCAAGAATAAACTGAAGCACTTCGTCATCAAAGAATAATGAAAACGATTGGAAAGCATTATAAGACTTCAACTTTTCGTACATATCTTTATGCACCACATTCAGCGGTTCAGGAACGCAACAGATATGGCTGGTGTTTCTTTTCAATGCCTTAGACCACTTTTGTTTATAGTGAGACTTCTTTTTGTACTGTAGTTTTGATTTTTTGGCTAGTGGTGCATTTGAAATAGATATTCGCAAGGTGTTACGACTCGTACCAGATGATGTCGAAGGCTGATTCCAGTCAAGGTCATTAGCGAAATCATCTGGTTCATGCTCGGCATGGCATGACTCATCAATTTTCTCAATTTCGATGTTGCGCTCGATAACGAATGTGCCGGCAATATCTCGAAAGTTATCCACCTCCGCATCTTCGTTAAATGCCATCAAATCATCGTCAATATGCTCTTCGTCCATCTGTTCATCGACGTTCTCTGGAGGAATCACAACAACAGCGCGCACATTATTGTCATCACTTTCACAATCGCTAAAAGAGCGCTCCAACTCTGCTATCATTTCATCGTGATTTAATGGTTTCGTATTATAACGACGAATAAGAGTCGAAGAAGTAGGTATTTTCGACATGTTTGATCAAAATATACGAAAACCGCAGACAAACTATTAATTTTAATAAAAATCACTCACAAAAACAATAAAAAACCGTATTGTTTGAAGTAAAGTTAACCAAAAACGTATGTAAACACTGTGACAGCTAACCTCCAAACGTTGCGCGCAGGCATCAACTGATTTCAGTGACATCTAGCGGTCATCTTATGCATAAAATACTATGTTAAAACAGTGTTGCCAACCATTTAACCTTTTGATAACAATATGTGATTCACACATGTTTTATTTTTTTCTGTTTTAATTTTTTTTTTTTTATTTCAAAATGGGTCTATTTTCAGGGTTTTAGTAAAAAAATTATTAAAAATATAATAATTAATCAAATTTATTAAATGATGTTAATTATTGAAAGCTAACATACCAATCTGTAAGTGCTGCATAAAAACTTGGTGGGATTAAGCTTTATTCACAGTGAAAAATAATCATACTTTTCATCTATTTTTTTGATGCCTATAGACATCGTCATGGAGGTAATGGGTTAAAGTAAGTCAAGAACGTTCAACTTGATTCCAAAAACAAAATCTTCACTTCATTCGTACTGCACTTTACCAGAACACATTTAAGAATGACAAAAGAAGACACGAAATTTAATTAAAATGTATATTTATTATTGACTTTTATATCGCGTGCTGTCTTAAAATTTTCTAAGTATCTCCGGAAACCCGTTTTTAACGATATTTTTTTTCAAACCATGTTATTTTACCAATAAACATTGTTGGCAAACTTTACATCATCACAAATCATACATATAACTCATTGAAAAATTATATTATACCAAAAGAAGTGGATTTGAGGGCGTGTCTGGTGTCCATTAAGGTCATTTATCTCTTACTTCGAATGAAATTGATAAAAAAATTTCAAACATCGTAAATCTGGCTTCCAAGAAACTGAACATCTTGTATAGGAATAGCAGATTCTTTAATAACCACCAGCTGCTAACCTTGTACAAATATCAAGTACGCTGACTAATTGAATTTGGGAGTCACCTCTGTGCTGCAGCCCCGAAATACTTCATAAAACCTACTTAATTCTATGTATAGTATGGCAGACTGTCTGATTGACAAACCTTTGTTAATTCTATCTTGTCTATTGCGCAGACGCAATGTGAGTATACCAAACTGTTCTACAGATATTTTAATGGAGCCTGCTCTAAGGAGTTAGCAGCTTTGATCCACGATGCACCGGTGCACGTGCGTGATACTCGACGGACACGAACGGAACAGTCACAATTGATTTCGACTTCATGAAGAACGGTTCGTTTCTACAACTCGTTTTTGTGTGCGAAACAACTCACCGGAATCTGTTTTTCCTCCTTCATAAAATGCGGGCTTCTTCAAGGCCCGCATTAATACATCCCTTTCTACATAACCTACCTTAATCCGCCTCTCAACGCTGCCCAACCACGTGGCAACATATTCCCCTTTTTTACACTGTACAGACTACGCTTTTGTGAGAAGTCACATAAAAAAAAATCGGAATTTTTTTTTTAACAGATAATCCATTTCATTGATCTGTCTGGGGGATAGGAGTCAAAAATTCTTATATAACTTGGCGAAATCAGTTTTTTATATACTTAACGGCTTACAGCATAGTTCTCTATTTTTTTTAATCTACATTTAATATATTTAACAAATAGGTTTCCGGAATCTGTAGATTTAAAAAGGAAAAGCGGTTTCCGGAAACCCGCTGGATGACAACACTATCTATTTTTGTGCACTATGAGCACGTGAGTGATTATTTTATCTTCAACGAAAACAAATTCAATCAACATGTTGTCCCCTTTGAAGCTGATTGATAACATAAAATAAATCAGGAAGCTTCTATTACAGATAATTAATTAGGTAATACACAGATAATTTTGGAGACAACAAGTATTTAATCAATTGATTAGTGTGTACCTATCCACAGTTAATCACAATTTAATTTAACTGTATTCGTATTCGCTGGGGCATTATCAATGGCACCATAGTTACAGATCTCCCAATCGTCAGTCAGGGCGTCGCACTATGGAATGGCCCGGAACAAGACCGCCACATAAATCGAAAAAATGTAGATTGTACATTTTTTTCAGATGCACCTATAGCGGCATTAATAAGATCAATGATCGATACATTTTTATCCGTTTGAGATATTTAATTGAATCAAAGTGTGGAATATTTCGTGGTATAAATTTAAAGAATTTGAGCTAGTTTATGTATAGTTTATTACATGTCCCCGCAAAAGTTGTTTTTTAAGCTTTAATAATATGTATTTTTAATATTTTAGTTTAAAATAAAAGTGATTTATAAGCGCCTTTAAGCAAATGATATCTAAACCAGATTTTGAAAAAGTTCAGGTAAACTTTCAATTGGTCGCAGGGTTTGTATCTGTGGATATTAAAACACAATTTTATAACAAAAACATTTTTTTCATGTATTCATTAAAAAGAGTCTGCGGAGTTTTCACGCAACATCGTCAAAAAACGGTTTTGCAGCTACTCTTTTTTTTATCAGAAAATTAACTTGTCGCAGTACTAAAAGAGGATAAATTATTTTTGAAATGATAATTCCACAAATAAAAATAAGAAATATAAAGACTGTTTAGATTTTAATCTGCAACACCAAATTTTATTTTTTTATGATATGAAACAAAGAAGTTACAGATTTATAAGAAGATGATGAGCAATATGGGAAAATTGCGAATTCAAAATTATAAATTGATTTCTTGCCATTTTGCATGCTGCATAGACAGGTTTGTTAATCTGAAGCTCTAGCATGGTGAAATCGATAAATTTACAATATCGGAGCGATAGGCGTAACTTCCGATGATTTTATATCGATTTGCCAATATTGCTTTACCGTTGACAGGTGAACCGATATTGGCAGGGAATAAATCAGAAATTGATATTCGCCGGCAACACTGAAGTTTTTTTTCCATGAATTGACACTACGAAATGTCAAACGCCAAGCAATTACAAAAATTAATAAATTGGCAATGTTCAATTGAAATATTAATCTAAATATGCATTGTCAGTCCGCATGTACTACTTTTTGACACTAAACTGGAGTTAATTAGGTCTTTAGTCGTATTTCAACCACTTTACTTTCTCAATGATCGAACGGAATAAATTGATTGTGTCTTAGATGAATTATTTCTATTAAGTCTATGGATCGCTCGTACGATTTCTTTTATTTCTAAGAGCTTCGTTAGTTCAACCCGTTCATTAAATAAGCAAGCGATTTTACATAACGAACGATATTATTAAAAAAATATGTGTATATTGATAGTTTGGGTGGTTTGGTATATTTATGTTGATAGTTAATCGGAAGTTATCTGGTGCTTTGAATTCGGGTATGCCATATTTTTTCACGCTAAAATTATTAACGAATAAGCTGTAATTAATGTAAAATTACTACCTCGTTGTTTTCTGATTTCATTACTATTTTTTGTGTTTTGAATTAAAGTATTTTTTGCCTATTTTTACAACAGGCAGCTATGTGAGATTTACAATTCGAAGGAAATAAACGTTCGCGAAATTTCTGTGATTATAAACATTCGACATTCTAGTATATTCTGTCTTTTACGTTTTAAAACTAGAGAAAGAAGTAATGTTTTGTGCGAAATATTATATGCAACCAACTGCAAAGATAAGGATGTAATTACTAGAACTGACCGGTTAGTAGCTAAGTGGACAAATGATTCGAGTTTCCACTTCCCATCCAGGCCTAGCTGGTTCAATACTCTGCTAGTTTTGTCCTCCAAGCGACCTTTCGTCTGACAATGATCTTTAAAATTTAATTTTTAATTGCCGGCAGCTCAGGCTTTAAATGAGATAAAATATTATGATAATGTAAGTGTATTACCCGCCTCACTAGATGATGTATGTTCTAAGATGGATGATAACATAAACATTAAAAATATTGTGAAAAGGGAAAAGCTGAACATAAAATTTTCACAAAATAAACACAACAATTCAAAGGTGTATGAAATATATGAAACAAGAGTAAAAAAAATCACCAACGGCTATACTATCTTCTCAATAAATATGTAAGTAACAAATATCTACATACACATTAAGAAAGAACATTAGAAATTGTTAAAATGTTAAAAAGTACAAACAATCATGGTAAATAATTACAAAAAAAACATTTTTTTTAAATACATCAAATATACATAAAAATGCTAGCATTCAAATCTAAAATACCAACCAAAATAATCTAAATATATTAATTGTTAGTAACCTAAAATTAAAAATCAAATCTTTAAAAGAAATAATGAATATGTATATATCTAAATGTAAATAAATAAATAAAAAAAACATATACAGCGCATAATCATAGACATCCAACCAAAGATATGTATTTTTATTTTTTATTTATTTATCTATAACAAAATATATTTACATTGGTTTCTTTTTTTATGCCTGTCTCAGGGTATACCTGTGTCGAGACAGGCGTCACATCTCCTTATATTGAAATGTAAGGAGATGTGCTATCCGCAGTTTTTACTAGGTGAGACTGCGCTTCCGGGTGTCGCCAGTATTGTTTACCAATTAGCGAATAAACTAAATGAACGAATAATTAACGAATCTACTAAACGAACGCTAAACTAAATGAACGAATAATTAACGAATCAACTAAATGAACGCTAAACTAAATGAACGAATTCTTTCCATATTCAAACTATATTGTTAACCAATACTAATGCACACCTTCAAAAAAACAAGGAAATTAACAAATTCTCTTCGTATGCAAACTACCCTGATTAGGTAGTAGTTCGGCGACAGTCGCACGGACATCATAGCATATCTCTTTTGTATTTGAATATCTTTGCATCCAACTCTGTGGAATAAGAGACGATCTTTTGTTTAGTGTTTTCAAATATTCGTAACCCGGGAATGCAAAAAAAATCGAGTGCGGTTCACAAGCGATAGAAGCGAAACTTTACCAAAAACAATCTCAACCAAAAGGAGCCTTAAAAGTGTGGTCATAATCAAGCTGCCAATGAGCGCAGAACTGGCGCTCCTTTTCATATCTCAACCAATATAATCAAAGCGGCCAATGAACGCAGTTAGATGCTTCGCAGGTGCTGTGATGCGTCATTTCCGTTTCATCCGAATTCCAAATCACAACGACGCTAAAGAAGCTTCACTTCAAAAAGAAATACTCGTTTAATAAGAGTGTGAAATCAAGAACCTTCAAGAAATCGATTAGAATTTTGCGGAAAATAAAATTAGTATGAAGGAAAATGTAAACAGCGCGATTAAGCTTAACTAATATGCCGTGCAAAGTAAAGTGATGTTAATAATTATAGTGTACACTTATAATAAGCTGCCAGTAATCTCCGGGGATTAATTGTAGTATGCGGAGAGTAAAGTGTGGGATAATCCCATTTGATGGATTATCTGCAGAATGAAGTTGTTTGTAAATTTAACCACTGTACCTACCGCAACGTAAACCGTAATACTAAAAGCATTTTCATTGTTTTGTTATGACTGAAGGTCGATGTCGTAAAAATGTTTTCGTTTCATTGGTTTACGTTGAAAAAAAACAACCTGGTAATGTAATAAATAGAAATTCTGTTAATTTTAGACGGCCTCCGTGGTCGAGGGGTAAGGCTTTTGACTAGGAATCGGAGGTAGCGGGTTCAAATCCCGGCGAGCGCAAGTAAATTTTATTTGATTAATTTGTTGTGTTTCACAATTGATTAATTGTAACTAATATGTATGTTGCATATTTGCGGCGCGTTTCAGAGTAGGAGATACTCTTAGTATCGCCCTGGTGAAAGACCGCCATTCAGAATTGTAATTGTTGTTTGAAATGGATGCGGTGAAGGATGCGGTTTTATTTTGTAAATGTGAATACCGCACAAGGCGGGGGGGATTATTTTTTTTATATAAGCTCCATAGCTTCACTAGCCCTGAGGAAAAAAAATCCTCAGGGCCTATGTCATATTTGGGAATCCTGTGTGGAGGGTCTTTTTAGGGAAAGGAGGAGAGGAAGTTCTGCGAGGGAAAAAGGTACGGGGAGTGGGTGGGAATCTGGGGTCAATATTTCCAGGAGTGACGGACGTATGAACCCACCCCTCCCACTGCGGTACAAGCCGATGGGTCAAAAGATTCCGGCTGGAGAGGTCTAAGTTAAGTTAAGTCCTCAACCAAACCCCCCTGATCCGGCCCGCCACGCAGTAGGTGGGCACTGCATTGGCCGCCAATACACCGGGAGACACTGGGCACCCCTGCTAAGTCACCAGACGTGGTGGAACCACTAGTGGTGACGTAGGACAGAGGTAAGGTTGAGGGTGGAGGAGGTGAAGGGAGGGTGTTGAAGGGGTTGGTGGTTTTGGTTGCGGTGGTGGTTTGAGAGGGGGGGGGGGGGGGGGGCTGAGGGGAAGGTTTTAAGGGAGGGAGGGGGGGTTAAGCGGGATGGTTTAAGGTGGAGGGGGCGAAGAGGAGGGGGGTTATAATATTTAAAAAACGCTCCTAAAGGGTGTGATTGATGGGTGAATGGGGGTTAGGTTAGGGGGGAAGGGGAAGGAGGTGAGGATTTCAATATATATTTTTTGTGAAAACCGTACAAGATTTACAACCGTCTGGAGCCAGTGAAACCATGTAGTGCCCAATGCACATCATACAAAATTTTCATTTGAAAATGTAAAAGGCATTAAAGCTAGTACCACACACAGCGCTAAAAGCGCGAGCACTTATCTGCTGAACCGTGAGCGCTTATGTGTTGTACCGTCACACTACGTTATCAAATAATTCTTCCTTTGGTAGGAGAGGTAGTCAGTTGAATTCGAGCGCTGCCGCGAAATGTCATTTCTTTGTACTGGGTCTGTCAACTTGACAGCTGTCATCCGCATGTTTACCCAGCTCCGTAATTAAAATGACCCCCTCTCCTGTTTACGGCGGAGGAGGGGTCGCATAACTTTTCGCATATCGCCTCAGCAGCGATTACAGCGCATAACTTTGAGCTTCCGAGTACATCATCTGCTTAGGTGTGACAGGTCTGTATGGGATTGCAGGCCGAGCGATTTTTTTATCTTTTATAGCTGTGTGTGACACCTGCTAAAGTCACACACGAGCGCTGTATTCTCATTATAAATATGGGTCCTATTTCACCTTATCGCTCGGCTCGGCTCGCTGTAAGGGACTACATATGTAAAGATCTTAATGATGGAATGCCTGCCGTGACCCGTGACTATCTAGGTGCCACTGGGTGCTATAAGTGTCACCATTACGGACACATTAGTAATTCGTGCACCCAGGACTCCATAACTTGCCGCCACTGCAACGAAAACGGACCCGATTATGAGGATTGCCCCAAAAAGACACAGGCCGTTGCCTGCGCCACTTGTATGAAATAAAAAAAAAAACTTTCCAGCCACGCCACAGGGCATAGATAGATTGAAGCACAATTATTATTATGGACAGTAATATGGCTTCAAGTAATTATTTACAACTAAACCAACATACTGCGCAACACAATTACGGAACTAGACATAGACATCAAAACATGACTCAGAAGACAAATACCACTTATACGGACAAAGACATTACCGTAATCTGGCTTCAAAATTTTCTAATTTATTTGAAAAAGACATTCACCTGACAAAAAGCGTTAATCTAAAACGCAAAATACACACATGGATAGTCAACAAGGGCATTGTATACGTACTGCGGAGATATATATATATATATTTTTTTTTATGAATACCTCACAAGAGTCCCAGCTGCTCCCGTTTGGAGCCAGTGAGTCTATTCATCCGTCTATGCATCCCTAATTGGGGTATGTTGTGAGGCTGAAGGTAATGAGGAAGGGCAGGAGATGGGGAAGAGGAAAGTAGGAAAGTACCTGGCTATTCAGATCTGGTCACTAAACACGGCTAAAGCAACGTTTCAATTCTGAATGGTGGTCTTACACAAGGGAACGTATCAACGTACATAGAACGTATCTTCCACTCAGGATATTATTTTAAATGAATTAATCGTGAAAAACACAAATTAATCAATTAAAATTTATTTGCCCACGCCGGGATTCGATCCCACGACATTCGGGATGCAAGTCAAAAGTCTTACCGCCAGACCACGCCGGCCGTTAAATAATTCTTAATATAATAGCAACACACCTGTATTTCATTTTATGTATATTTCTTTCAATTCTATTTATTAATTTATCGTAGTTTTTCTTTTAAATTTCTGCCTCCTCGGAACAGGCTCAGCCCAGTGAGGTGGCATATAAGTACTAAAAAAATGTATTTGGGAATTGAATTACATGTAAAATGTAAATTTATCTTGGTCAATAAATAATAAAATAATAAAGTTGATGTGAGATTTTTCTTAATCCCCCCTCAGCTTAAATGAAATGTGGTGAGATTTTACTTGACTTCCCCCATTTTCAGCTCACGTAATTAATGTATGCCCCCTAATACCTATTTGTTTATATATGGGGCAGTAGATTGGGCGCCGTAACAGTTCAGTAGTTATTGTCACTTTATTCTCTGACTATTTCCATAGTTAGATTAAATGTTTCCGCACGAGGAGCTGAAGGCGTGTTATGATTTTAAAACACGTCTAAAAATAAACATCGCAATGAATTCATTAATTTATTTATGAGCCTCGAAACAATACCGACAAAGAAAATTTGACACATTAAAATACAATCTAAACGGATGGCTGTACCGACATTATCACGATCGCCACTAATGTATGCTTTTTTAACTCCTTACGTAATCCAACAGCATTAAAAAAATTAAGTAAAATTAAATAGAATAATAAAAAAAATTATTATTAAAATTTATATAGAGTATGTGGGACGACCAAACCGAACCTAATCCAACCTAACTCAGATAGTGACTACGATTACGATTTAAAAAAAAATGTATGAATACCGCACAACTGCTCCCGTCTGAAGCCAGTGAGACTATGGCATCCCCGATTGGGGTATGTTGTGAGGCTGAAAGTAGTGGAGAGGGGAAGGAGATAGGGAAGAGGAAGGTGGGGAAGGTGGATTAAGAAGGAGATCGCTGTTTACCGATTTTTTTTAAAACATATTATGTAAGGTAGGGCGGGGCTAGTTGAACTTAGGGGAAAATCGGGCAATTGAAATATCTCTAAAGCCAGCACTTCAATGTTTCAAGTGACAGAAATCGCAACTTATCGCCTGGATTTTTTTAGAACACGCTGTTAATGATATCGCATGTTTTTTTAAAATCTTTTTCATAGTCATCTTACTTAAGAATTTATATAGCTGTTTAATCCCAGGTCTCAAAGTTTTTTCATAAACTAACTTCAAATTTGAAATGTCAGGTTGGGGTTAGTTGGGCAGTCATTGCTCAACCATTGCTATTTTCTAATTAAAAATTTTATTTGTATTTTTATGTGAAATGCGTACATATGCGAGAAAGACTTCACGGGAGACTTTTTTTAGATTAGCTCTAGCTTTCATTGGAAAGGAACTTGTATTAGGGGTGGGGAAGAATCTGGGGGATGGTGTGTCAATCCAATCTCCAAATTCAATTCTCTCAATCCATCCCTCCAACTTCAAGGGGATGGTTTGAGAGATTCTGTTTGGAGAGGTCAAAAGGCCTATCTTTACCAGTCTCTCTCGATCCAGCCCGCCACGCAGAAAGTGGGCAGACGCATAGTCTAGTTACGGCGCCCATGAAACCCAGGGTACCTCTGCTAAGTCATCAAATGTAGCGAACCACTTGGGAATAATATATGGCTGAGGTGATGGTTATGAAATAAATCATTCCCGCAGATGTATTCACATCCGCCTCCCAAATAGTAAAATAAATAAATTCAATAAAAAATAGACTCTTTATAAGCTGATGTTTAATTACTACATATGTACGAAGCTTTCGTAACAATATCGGGTTTATTCTTTATGTCGGTCAACGTTTCCCATACCCTTGTTCAACTTACCCCGCCCGAGGGGAATGTTGAGCAACTCTGAACTTTCTTACATACATGACATTTCCTTATAAGTTGTATGTTGTATTTATAATTGTATTTTTGTCTGCAGGCGTTTAGAGCATGATAAATCGCCTGTTCAGTAAAGGTACTAAGTCAGTGTGATGCACCGTTTACTAGATTACCTTAACAAATTAGGTATAAAAAAAAGTTATTTTGTTTTCCACCTTTTATTTTAATGACTGACTAGGTGAAAACTTGCTCAACTAGCCCCGCCCTACCCTACTTTAAAATTCTTGTTACCTATTAAAAACATAATTTCTTAGATAGTGTAGATTGAGATTTAAACAAATTGAACTAATGACGTCTATGCGCTAAGTAAAAAATCAAGAAAAAAATGAATAAAACACAATAATAAGTCAAATAAACACAAAATTAATAAGTCACAGAAATTATTATAAATGGTCGAATAAAAAAATATTATTATAAATTGACCCGGTCTCGCATGCGAAACTAAATGTTCATTTTATGCAATTGAAGTTTTTAATGCAGTATTTTAGTTGTCTTTTTAGTAATTAAGGTGAATCTAAAGCCTTTTTCTGAAAATGTTTGTTAAGCGTGTCCAGTGATTTCGAAAAATTACCAAAACTAGTTTATTATTAGTGTGTTCATCATATATGTAAATCCTATATTACGTAAATTATTTTAGATGTATCTGTGATTGTGTTTATTTTTACATGAAAATAACATTTATCGGAAATGAGCACTCGGTTACACTCCTAATAATTTTATTAATCTCTGTCAACGAATCCACCAAGACTCGTTTACTGTGAACGATTACATATGATGATATAACATTATGTTTTACTGACAAGTAGAGATTAGTGATAGATAAAGCCGAGTATTTATTTCAAGGTAAAAACTAACCTTACGTATTTAATGACTTCTTAGACATCTTTAGTTTTAATGGTTCACGCACACCCACACTCAGTAGGTATTTCGGTGTAACCGTAATAGGTGATACCCAATGACTATTATATAATATATAGACGCGCGGTAGAAATCTCAAAAGTGGTAAGCCAAAAGCAAGGCAATTGTATCTGTCTTCGATTTCGTAGTTTTAGCTCAACAGCCACGCGCCGCGAAATCTCGTGTACTACTAGCAATTAAATTGAATTAAAAAAAACGCTAGGATGCCCTCGCGTGTGATGAGAAAATGTTTACATTACACGGCAAACACTAGTAAAAGATAATGAATAGCATTTCATTCGCAAATCCAAGCAAATTATTTATTATTATAAAGATTCAATTATTTCGATTGTTTCCCGAAGATTTATAGCGCCATTAGAGAAAGTGAGATAGTAAACAAAAGACAACCTATGACAGTAGGTCATCTTATACAGAATTCCGTTTGTATAAATATTGTGAATATTTAACCTTATACAAATGTATAAGGTGAAATATTAAGAAAAATGAACGACAAACAATTTGTTTTGATTTCTGAGATCAATAAGAACAGAACATATAGATGAGAATGCCTAAAGAAAAACTGTAGATAACAATAAAGTGTTTAGAAAAGAATAGAATGCATAACATCACATTCTTATTTAAAATTTCCAGAATACAAAAATTCATGTTATTTCTACGAAAAGTGCGAATTTCGGGTAATTATTGTGAAAATGTATAATTTCCGTTTTACGAATTTCGAATAAAAATTAAATTTATGCTAATGCAAAATTTTCAGGACTCTAGTGATTGGACATTACTAAAATGGACACTTGTTTATATTATGTTTATGTTGAGAGAGATGGCAAATATTCAGTTCAAAGAAAGCTTTTCATTGTTATGATTTACGACATAAATCAAAACCTTATTTAGAGCTTCCGCAGAAATAAAGGAAAATAAGAAGGCCGTGAGTTGTTGATGTTTTGAACAGAATTTTATAATATATTCAGTAGGTAGTGAGGGGTCATACGTTAATTACGTGAGCAGTTTTTCTTCCAATCTAGACCCCGCCCCCCTCCCTTGGTGAGATAAATTTGGGCCACTTCGTATATTATTTTCAAGTAACGTGAGATTTTGCTGGACCCCCCCTTTTTGAGTTCACGTAATTAATGTATGCCCCATGAGTATTCTTTTTTCGTATTTGCACTGTTGGCTGCTATTCATGCCTGTACTCATTCTATCATGATTAGGTTAGTTAGTTGCACCTACAGATTCATGCCATGCTCTTATTTGTGCACTCTCGCCACTTTGCCAGGTCTAAAATGACAGGTAAACGAGATTCTAAATTAGAACCTTTTTTGTGGAATCTCTACGGACACTAATTGAAATATGTATAAACGTATTCTGTGGATTATAAAAAAAAAAAAAAAAAACACCTTTAAAGAAAATTCTGTAGATTTAGAAAAATAAACAACGCCGTAAATGAAAATTCTGTAGATTTAGAAAAAAAACAATGCCGTAAAAGAAAATTCTTTTGATTTAGAAAAATAAACAACGCCGTAAAAGAAAATTCTTGTAACATATCTATTTCGTGAGCAGGTACTGCGCAAAGTAGGTACTGTTTATTGTCTATTGATTATTATTTTTTTTTCTGATTTTAACTTTGTTGGTTGGCAAAACTGGAAGGAGACCGGAAAGGATTCATGCTTGGAATCATGGCGGAGGACATAACTTAGTGCTTGTTGGCGGCGGGGCTTTTTGGGGCGTTTGAGTTTTAAGTTTTTTTATCCTAGTGCAATGTAGCCGGGAAATATTATTTTGTTATGTCACGAGAGTGTGTGACGACCCAAATGGCATTGAAGCCTTTTTATTTTTATTAATCCCTCGCCGGATGTCGTTGGATAAAATGATCCGCGTGCGGAAGTTAATTTGGACTGGAATCAACGGATGATGTTCGGCCCGCAAGGATTCTTTTGCTGTCTGTTGGTTTGGCCGGCGAGATTTGCCAACGCCGCCTGAGGGGTGGCAAATCGCCGTGCTTATTTTGTTGGGTGGATTCCCTTTAATGAAGCGGCTCTTCGACACGCGCAGGACCCGCAAGTATTCTTTTGCTGTCTGTTTGGCCGGCGAGATTTGCTCGCGCCGGTGAGAAACCGCCGTAACTATTTTATTGGGGTGGATTCCCTTTAATCGAGCAGCCCCCCTGCGACGCGCTGGACGGCGTTTTGGGATGGCTGTTTGCGAACTTGAGGCGTTTCGCTCTGCAAGAGGAGAATCACGACGACGTGACGTATGCGGTACTAAAAATTAACTGTGATTTTAAAAAAAAAACTCTCTCTCTCCAAATCTGTTGCTAAATGCTCAAAGGTATTTATGTCCTTTTGTTAAGCCTTCTTTGGTGTTTATTTTCCTTGCAAAGTGCAATAAAGTATTATTATAATTTCACTAGAAAAAATGGATGCTTCATTTATATGCATGACCTCAAATCCCTGACTCCACCATCCTGAGAAGGATGTTCTTTTGCTCTGGGATAAGCTGTCGGATGACAAAGGTGGGTTACCTACTTTCTCCCAAGTGTTACATTGGCGCACAACGAAACAGTTTTGTTATAAAACTGGTGCTCGAAAGGGATTTTTTCAGATCATGCATATATTTGAAAGATTAATCTTATCAAAATGTAATTTGTCTGTTTTAAAGTTGTATCTTGCGAACTCATCAGTGTGGGTATTTCGGAAAACATTACGTTTTGACAGTCATTGTTTGTCTGATTTATGTGTTGCCATATAAATAATGTGCGAAATAATATATTGTTTCTCACAATTTAAGTGAATTGCTGTCGGTGACAGCTTGAATAGATTGTGGGGAAAATATTTTCTCTTGACTGGCAATACGAGAATTTTATGTCATCTGTCATCTCCATAATATGCAGTTGGTTTGTCAACATTATTTAAAATATTTAAGTCTTTTTGAATTAATTGTTCTTAAATGAGATATTCGTGGGTTCGATTTATTCTTTCCTTTACACAGTGTCTGGTGATCTACATACATTACAAATTATATTATTTCTTTGGAAAATAACTTCGATTTGTTTTTTCAAGAAAATTTCTTTTTAAGAAAATTTGTTTACAGGGTGTCCGTTATTAGCTGCTAACAATAAATACTCTTTTCCAAATAATCATTTTGATTATTTTTCTTTTTCGAATTTTTTTTAAAGTTTTGCGAAGCTTCACTCTTTGAGCATTTCCATAATGGCGATTTCTAATATTAACGGTGCAACAAAGGAGGAGATGATACAAATGTTAACTGAAGTGAATATCACTCCAGAGCTTACGCTATCAGCTATGCGGGAACAGGCTCGTATGTATAATAGGAGCTTAAAACAATCCGGTAGTGATTCTTCACAACAAAATGAAGGTAATAGTGATAATGCGAGTCATACTACAAACATAGTTAATAATTATTATCATACTGTAAATTCAAATACGTCCGTGCATTCTTGGGGTATTAAATTTTCGGGTTCTTCTGATGTTAGGGATTTTATACAACGTGTGGAGGAATTATCTAGATGCCGTCATTTGGAACTGTCATCGGTTGTGACTTCCTTTGCTGATCTTTTGGAGGGGAGAGCTCTCTCTTGTTATCGAACAATTTATAAAGATTCTTTATCTTGGCCTGAGTTGAGAAATCACCTCATAGCACGTTTTGACCGTTGTATTAATCAAACAGAAGCACTAAAAGCTTTATTCGCAATGAAACAAAAATTTAATCAAAGTGTTGTGGATTACGTCGAAGACATTAAATTGGCTAATCTCAGATTAGACGTTCAACTTACAGAGGAACAGTTGGTAGACCTAGTTTCTGATAGTCTGTTACCTAAATACGCTTTGGCTATCGCATATTTTGCAGAAAAAGACTTAACTTCTTTGGTAAATGTGTGTAGGAGATTTGAAAAGCTCTCGGTAGATAAACCCTTACCTCATTCTTCTTCTTCTCAAGCAACTTCCTCTTCATCAACACATACTTCTTCTTCGAATAATAGAAAAACTTTTAATTGTTTTTATTGTAAGGCGCAGGGTCATACAAAACAATTTTGTAGGAAATGGAAGTCTGAATCTCAGAGGGATTCTAGTAAACGTAAAGATGACTCCACTCGCACAAACCCAAAAAACTAGAGTGTGATCCTCTGCGTCCTGCTAGCAAGGATGTCAGGAGATCATCACCTTTAGTTGATAGCTCCAGTAACCGGTTCTTCAGGCGTGACATGGACGCATGCATGCCGATGGCTAGTTCTGGACAAGACATCAGACCCCATGCGAATATTTCTATTCAAAATCTTGTCTTTTCGGGTCTTTTGGACAGTGGTGCGACTGTCAGTTGTTTTGGCGGTTCTCTTTACAACTTCTTTATTAGTTTAGGTTTTAGTTTAGATAAGTTAGAATCTTACGTTACCACCGCTGATGGGGTACGTCAAGATGTAATTGGTACTATGCGAGTACTAGTTACTTATAATAATGTTAAAAAATATGTTAATTTTTTTGTAATTCCGTCTCTTTCTCCTGTGATTGTTTTGGGAGTCGACTTTTGGAAGCAATTCGACATCGCTCCTCAATTGTTTTCAAAAGCCAACAGTGGTCGTGGTGTTGAGAATACTATAGGAGAAATTCGCAAGATCACGTCAGCTTCCCTACTGTCCCCTCAAGACAATCGTAGGCTTAATGATGTTATAGATAAATATAAGTCAATTTCTTTTGAAAAATGTGGATTGGGTCGAACTCATTTAGTTCAGCACAAAATTAAAACAACAGGAGATCCCATTAAGCAACGGTATTACCCTTTGTCTAAAACACGTCAGCAACAACTTGAATCTCAACTTAAGGAAATGCTAGATTTAGGTGTTATTCGCCGTTCGCGTTCGGCTTGGTCGAATCCGGTTTTGATCGTGCCTAAGAAGGATGGTTCTGCAAGGTTGTGCCTGGACTCCAGAAAGCTTAACAGCGTCACGACAAGGGATTCGTACCCGCTGCCATATATTTCGCGAATTTTAGACAACCTTCGTGGTGCACGCTTTATAACCTCTATTGATTTGTCGAAAAGTTTTTGGCAGATACCATTACATAAGGACTCTTGCTCCAAAACGGCTTTTGTAGTACCTGGACATGGCTTGTTTGAATTCGTTAGGATGCCGTTTGGGTTAAAAAACGCACCTAGTGAACTTCAGCGTCTAGTAGATGCACTTTTTGGTCCGGAGTTCGACGAAAACGTTTTTTGTTATTTGGATGACCTAATTATAATTTCGGAAGATTTTGATTCACATTTAGAGCAGTTAAATAGGGTTTTCTTACGTCTGAAAGAAGCAGGCTTGACAGTCAATTTAAAAAAGTGTGAGTTTTGTAAGGACGAATTGAAGTATCTTGGTTACATTGTAGATGCAAAAGGACTTCGCACAGACCCAGTTAAGTTGGAATGCATTCATACTTACCCCATTCCAAAGAATTCTAAACAGGTTAAAGCTTTCATTGGCCTGTGCGGGTATTATAGGCGATTTATAAAAGATTTTTCAACCATTGCTGCTCCATTAACAAAACTCACTGGTTCAAGGAGGGGAATTAGTAATTTTTCTTGGTCTGCTGAAGCGGAAGACTCTTTTAAGAAATTAAAAAAGGCGTTGACTTCTGCCCCTGTTATTAATTGTCCGGATTTTTCGCTTCCTTTCACCATCCATTGTGACGCGAGCAACGTTGGGATCGGAGGGGTGCTTACCCAAGTTTTTGATGGAGAGGAGCACCCTGTTTCTTATTTTTCTAGGTGTCTTAATGTACATGAACGAAACTACGGCGTGACGGAGCGCGAACTCCTAGCGGTGTTAGATTCGGTCAACCATTTTAGACCCTACATAGAAGGTGCCCACTTCACTGTGGTAACAGATCATTCTAGTCTTCAATGGTTGGTATCGTTATCAAATCCAACAGGTAGACTTGCTCGCTGGTCTACTCGTCTGTCACAGTACTCTTTTGACGTTATACACAGGAAAGGTAAATTAAATACGGTTCCGGACATTCTTTCACGAAAAGACGTTTCATTAATTTCTTCCATTGATTCCGTTCCCATAAGTACGGATACTTGGTATAATACCTTATTTTCCAATTGTAAATCAAATCCACAACGCTTTAACAATTTTCAAATTAGGGAAAATAAATTGTTTCGTCACACTAAATCTCGTTTCGCTCTGCAGGAGGACACAGCTTGGAAGCTTGTTGTTCCTTTTGAGGACCGTAACGCAATCCTTTCTAAAGAACATGAATCGGATATTTCTTGTCATCCAGGAGTTTTTAGAACCTACAAAAAGGTTCAACTTCATTATTTTTGGCCAGGGATGTATAATGACGTCAAAAATTTTGTTAAAAGATGTAAAACGTGTAAGGCACATAAAATTAATACTGCTGCGCCGGCAGGCATTTCTACCAACCCGAAAATAGTCACAAGACCAATGCAAATGTTGTCTATTGACCTTGTCGGTCCTCTTCCGCGTAGCTATGCAGGATTTATGTATATTTTAACGGTTGTTGATGTATTTTCTAAATATACCTGGATTTTTCCGCTTAGAAATGCAACTTCTAAAAGCATTGTTAAAAACATTGAACAATACATATTCCTTGTACACGGGGTGCCGCAAACGTGCGTCTGCGACAACGGGAAACAATTTATTTCTAAAGACTTTAAACAATTGTTGGCAGAGTATAATGTACCTCCACCTTTTTATAATGCCTATTACACCCCCCAAAATAATGTTGTGGAACGTTATAACCAAACTATTGGAACTGCATTGTCTATCTTAACCGAGTCTGACCAGCGTAATTGGTCCAGATATCTGCCTCAAATTCAATCAGCTCTAAATAATACAGTTAATTTTGCAACCGGCTTCACGCCCTTCTTCCTTATGCATGGTAGGGAACAAATTATTGACGGAAACTTTCATAAAAATAATTTATCTTCAGGTGTCATAGACACTACGTTGCAGCAATCTAGGGATGAATTTGCTAAGAAGTTAGAAGACTTGGTTCCAATTTATGAACAAGTTTCAAATGCTTTGTTACAAGCTTTTAAGAAAAATGCCCAACACTACAATTTGCGCCGTAAGACGGTCAATTATGAAGTAGGAGATGTGGTTTGGAGGAAGAATTTTGTCCAGTCCAGTGGACCGAATTATTTTTCTCACAAATTGGCCCCTAGATTCGTTCGCAATGTTATTAAAGGTAAAGTCTCTAATTTGGTCTATACGCTAGCTGATATGAACGGTAAAATTGTAGGAAATTTTCATGTAAAAGATATTGTTCGCATTGATTAAATATTTCTTACTCTTTATAATTTGATGAAACCAACGTGATAGTATGCGGGGCTACCAACCTTGCATGCTGTTCCGTTTGTTTCGTCAGTGTTTTTTCTAGTAACTTGCTCTTGGGGCTTGGTACCCTCAAGAGGTTGTGACTAGAATTTTCACAAAATTTCCTCATTCTTACTATCATAACTTTTTTTTTTAAATTCTTCTGAATACTTTTTTTTTTAGGAGACGATGTTTGTAATGAATGTCGTTTCCTCTGATCCATGTGATCAGTGGCGCCCATTATTTTGTGTAGGTCATGTTTTTGTAATTGACCTATTCTTTGACGAGATTTTTTTTTTCTCTGGTTTAAAACGAGACGTTTCGTCTTCCTTATAGTATATCTTTGCTGCGATTATACTTACACACTGATGAGTTCGTAAAACAGTAGGTTATGTTGTACTATTCTTATGTTTAAGTCTGAATCCTTCTTCTCAAGTTCGTTGGAGCTTTCTCCTGATTAATGATTTTCCATGGACTTGGAAAGAACGATTCAAAACTTCTGTTTATGAGAGATTTGAGCGACTTTCTTATGCACAGATTGTTTTAATTTCACCAATTAGTGATTAAGTAAATTCTGCCATAAATATACCATAGCTGTGTTAAATAGATTAAGTCTGGTTTAACTTTCCTTAAAGTCAGTTAGTTAAGTTTTTTTTCTTTGTTAAGAAAATTTGTCTTGTTACAAACAAAGGTGGTACTGCTCTGGCATGCCTACCCAGTAAAATAATTCATATTAGAAGTTTATCACCTTACCTCTAATACAGGAAAGTGTATTTTGTCTTTTAGTTTTAAGTTAACCTTAAGTAAGTATATACATCTATTGGTCTCTCACTGCTTAAACCAGTGTTGTACTGTTAATTTTGTCTACTAGTGTCGATTATCTAATAAGTATATTCGATCACCAAAATATTATTGTTTGTTCAAGAAATTTTGACTTTTAGCATTTTTGAAATGTTATTTTTTTTAAGGAATGCCACCTGGGTTTATCCTTAGTCCTTTTCTTGCATAAGCAACGTCCTCTGAGGATGGTTTTTCATAGTTACATCTTGTATTTTTGTATAGAATCAAGAGTACTTTTGAGGTTCACTTTTATAATAGCTAGGTGTTTTGATTAATTGTAATCCCTAAGCTCTAAGCCTAACATTCTAGATCCTGTTTTGCTTCTGTGTTCCTAATGAATTTTTTTTTCATAATTTTGATGGATAGGTAATTAAAATTGTAAAACCTAATCTTAAACCTTTTGACAGATAGGTATGTCTTTACATATAAACCCTACTCTGACCACTTTGTAATTGACAGTTTTTTTTATAAAACTTGTTATACGATAGACAAGTAATAATTGTATTATACTTGATCTGATTTTTTGACAGATAGGTATGTCTTTACATATAAACCCTAGTCTGACCACTTTGTAATTGACAGTTTTTTTTATAAAACTTGTTATAAGATAGACAAGTAATCATTGTATTATACTTGATCTGACCTCCTACACATCAATTTTAAATTGATTGAGTTAATTCTGTACATTTGTTTATACCTTGGTCTAATTTTAGTTGATAATTTAAGACGCATTAAGTATAATTTATGTAACTTAACTTTTTCCAAATATTACTTTTGTTTAGAATATAAGGATAGAGAGAGAGAGAGAGTTTTTTTTTTTTTTATGTTAATAATTACTAAGTGTTGCTTTTTCTATACATGAAAGTGGGAGCTTGAGTTCTCCATACTCACTAGTGTTTTCTTGAGAGATTATCTCTCGTCATGTGAGTAACGTGTTAGTAATCTTACAAGCGAGCTTGTAAAAGTGGAGGTGTTACCTCATTTTCAATGTTTTCTTTTGTACTCCATTCTGTGAATGATTTTTGTTTTTTAATTTGCTACTTTAGTATGTTTATGTTTTACTAATACTGTGATTTGTTATTTTTTTAACAGATATGGATAGAGAGAGTCGTATTGAGCGGTATCCTAATAATTTTACTTCACTTCGCGGCGTAAAATTTTCGGGGGTTGCGGGGAAATGTAACATATCTATTTCGTGAGCAGGTACTGCGCAAAGTAGGTACTGTTTATTGTCTATTGATTATTATTTTTTTTTCTGATTTTAACTTTGTTGGTTGGCAAAACTGGAAGGAGACCGGAAAGGATTCATGCTTGGAATCATGGCGGAGGACATAACTTAGTGCTTGTTGGCGGCGGGGCTTTTTGGGGCGTTTGAGTTTTAAGTTTTTTTATCCTAGTGCAATGTAGCCGGGAAATATTATTTTGTTATGTCACGAGAGTGTGTGACGACCCAAATGGCATTGAAGCCTTTTTATTTTTATTAATCCCTCGCCGGATGTCGTTGGATAAAATGATCCGCGTGCGGAAGTTAATTTGGACTGGAATCAACGGATGATGTTCGGCCCGCAAGGATTCTTTTGCTGTCTGTTGGTTTGGCCGGCGAGATTTGCCAACGCCGCCTGAGGGGTGGCAAATCGCCGTGCTTATTTTGTTGGGTGGATTCCCTTTAATGAAGCGGCTCTTCGACACGCGCAGGACCCGCAAGTATTCTTTTGCTGTCTGTTTGGCCGGCGAGATTTGCTCGCGCCGGTGAGAAACCGCCGTAACTATTTTATTGGGGTGGATTCCCTTTAATCGAGCAGCCCCCCTGCGACGCGCTGGACGGCGTTTTGGGATGGCTGTTTGCGAACTTGAGGCGTTTCGCTCTGCAAGAGGAGAATCACGACGACGTGACGTATGCGGTACTAAAAATTAACTGTGATTTTAAAAAAAAAACTCTCTCTCTCCAAATCTGTTGCTAAATGCTCAAAGGTATTTATGTCCTTTTGTTAAGCCTTCTTTGGTGTTTATTTTCCTTGCAAAGTGCAATAAAGTATTATTATAATTTCACTAGAAAAAATGGATGCTTCATTTATATGCATGACCTCAAATCCCTGACTCCACCATCCTGAGAAGGATGTTCTTTTGCTCTGGGATAAGCTGTCGGATGACAAAGGTGGGTTACCTACTTTCTCCCAAGTGTTACATTCTGTAGATTTAGAAATATAAACAACGCCATAAAAGACAATTTTATAGATTTAGAAAAATAAACAACGCCGGGAAAAACATTTAATGCACCACGAGTACTTTTCAATGTATTAATTCAGAATGTATAGTTCTGAGATATCTGAGAATGTATAAGGATAGAGAGGCGGGGGGGGGGGGGGGCGTAAAAAAATCTTGAAATTCGTGTGACTTAATTTATGGATGGCCCCTTTATTAAAGAATTGAATGCTTAAAGAACTCAATTAAAACATTTGAAATAAATGGTGCATGAAACCAATGACGTCATACATTATATACATATATACACGTGGTAGAAATCTCAAAGCGGTAAGCCAAAGACAAGGCAATGGTATTGTCTTCGATTTCGTAGTTTTACTACTCAACTCATCCAACCGCCACGCGTCGCGTAAGATCGTGTCCTACCAGTAAGTAAATTGCAAAAAGCACCAAAATGCCCCCGTGTGTGATGAGAAAATGTTTCCATTACACGCCAAGAAATAAATTTAAAATTTCATTCGTAAATACACACAAATTATTTATTGTCATAAAGTCGATTGTTTCCCGAAGATTTTTAGCGCTATTAGAGAAAGTGAGATAGCGAACGTAACAACAATTAAGTATAAGAAGGACAGTAGGTCGTCTCATACAGCGTTCCATATTCGTCTTTGTGTAAGCAAGTAAACGTATCTTGGCATCTCAATCACGCCCGTGATGTAGAATGTAGTATTCTGAAAAAAGTGATAGTTTTTACTTACACTAAAAAAATACCTACTCATTATTACTATTGTAACGGACGTGTCGTCGTCCTTACAAGACTGTAAATTTATGAGGGCACCGGTGGCTGTGCACTCCTTCCCTTTTGTCTGCCAATGATGATGATGATGCTGGCCTCCCTACATCCAGTGGGTAGTGGCCCTGGATGCGCCTAGTTTCTGCCTGGGCCTGGTTGCCTTGGGAGTACCCAGAGTTAGGGCCGGCTGTAGCGGCAGGCACCAGGCACTCGTCCAGGCAGAACTTCAGCAGGAGGCAGCAGGAAGCAGGACTTCCAGTGGTAGGAAGTAATAAAAAACACTTTGTAGAGTAGAATTTGAACTGAACGTAACATATTTATTGACAAATTTTCATAACATTTAAGGGGTACTTGTACCCGACAGCGTTCGGGCAGTGTTTTTATGAAAAAGTGGAGGGGTTTTCGTCCTCAGACCAAATGGTATAAATAGGGCGGTCATTATGTGGGCACCCTATTTTGCCGGTGTCACCGTTGAAAGCGGTCGCTTAAAATGTATTTTTTATAATAATTCTACAGAGTTAATTGTGTACATATGTGTTCGTTATTATACAGTAATCATGAAATAAACCAATTGTCTATTGCTAGATTTTTAGTTAGAGACGTTTAGCTCATTTTTGAGCTAAATCGCATAAAATATAAATTGATTTGCCGTTTGGCTGAATATCTGGTTATTTACAGTTACAATGTTATTTTTACGAGGTCCCCCGTAAGATGTGTTAATGAAACCTGTTTGTTTCACCATCTTACGGGGCACCTGGATTTTTAAAATCGGAAAAACGTATTTTTACCGAAATTTTTCTAAGTGTTTTTTGAGGGTCATTTATTGCCCTAGTTTGAGTAATTTAAGGGCTAGAGACTCAGGCTCTCTTTCCCTCGATGCCTTGTAGGACTGCGGAATGAAATTTCTTAGTTTCATTATCCTACAAGGATCGTAAGTTAAAATATTTAACAATATGTCAAAAAAAAGGAAACATAAAAAATACGTTTGAAATTATAAATTGACAAATGTCCCTGGTGGCAACCTGAGCATGATAGCGTTTATTTGTTGCACCGGGGGCATTGTACATGGTAAAATGAAAGTTTTTTATAAATACAATATTACAATTAGAATAACTTTTAAATTCTAATTGGAAAACAAACATAAAAATATTTTCAACGAAAAAGATCGCTGGCGGTACGGTACTAACGAGCTCAGTGGGCAAGCGGATTTTTGGATTTCCAGCGAAATCTCAAAAAATGACCACTGAACTGTAGAGGATACCGCCAAGGATGTTTTTCGTTGAAAGAACATTTGAGGGTACGTAACACGTCGGTTACACTCCCCCCGTGCAGCTGTGCTGTACTAGTCATCACGACGTGTAGTAGGATGAGTAGGTGAAGCTGCATCGGTAGACGCGGGCGGCAGGATCACAGCGAGCTTCACGGCAGGTCGGACGTAGACTCTGGTTCTCGGCAGGTCGAACGTAGACTCTGGATCTCGTCTGGGTCCCGGCGGTCCTTACTTGGTCGTCTTCAGCAGGGATGGTGTCAAGGACTCGGCCGTGTGTCCGGCTGATGTGGGTCCATGACAACCATGACACGGGGTCCATGACAACCATGATGAGGTTGACGGACTCCCCCCGTGTGAGGCGCGCCACTTCCTTGATAGTGGCACTGCTGGGGCAGGACGGGCTCGTCTTCGCTGCGCCGATGAGGAGTACCACGTCCTTGATAGTGGCACTGCTGGGGCAGGACGGGCTCGTCTTCGCTGCGCCGATGAGGATTACCACGTTCTTGACAGTGGCACTGCTGGGGCAGGGCGGGCTCGTCTTTACTGCACTGTTGAGGAGCACCACGTTCTTGACAGTGGTACTGCTGGGGCAGGACGGGCTCGTCTTTGCTGCGCCGATGAGGAGTACCACGTCTATGACAGTGGTACTGCTGGGGCAGGACGGGCTCGTCTTCACTGCGCCATTGAGGAGTAACACGTCCTTGACAGTGGCACTGCTGGGGCAGGACGGGCTCGTATTCACTGCGCCATTGAGGAGCACCACGTCTATGACAGTGGCACTGCTGGGGCAGGGCGGGCTCGTCTTCACTGCGCCATTGAGGAGTACCACGTCCTTGACAGTGGCACTGCTGGGGCAGGACGGGCTCGTCTTCACTGCGCCATTGAGGAGCACCACGTCATTGACAGTGGCACTGCTGGGGCAGGGCGGGCTCATCTTCACTGCGCCGATGAGGAGTACCACGTCCTTGACGGTGGTACTGCTGAAGCAGGACGGGCTCGTCTTCGCTGCGCCGTTGAGGAGCACCACGTCTTTGACAGTGGCACTGCTGGGGCAGGGCGGGCTCGTCGTTGCTGCGGGATGTGGTTGGTCATCCATCTGTGCTGGCGCTTGGTACCTTTGTCCAAGCAGTGGAGCGGATCCGGCAGCTGTTCTCTGCTGATCGGCTGGCTGCCTCTGGTGGAGCAGAGGTGAGGGCGGCCCGGGACCAGAAGGTCCTGGCGGCAGTAAGGACCACTGCTCTGGCAGCGGAGCGGATCCGGCAGCTGTTCTCTGCTGATCGGCTGGCTGCCTTTGATGGAGCAGAGGTGAGGGCGGCCCGGGACCAGAAGGTCCAGGCGGCAGTGAGGACCAATGCTCTGGCAGCGGAGCGGATCCGGCAGCTGTTGTCTGCTGGTCGGCTGGCTGCCTCTGGTGGAGCAGAGGTGAGGGCGGCCCGGGACCAGAAGGTCCGGGCGGCAGTGAGGACCACTGCTCTGGCAGCGGAGCGGATCCGGCAGCTGTTTTCTGCTGGTCGGCTGGCTGCCTCTGGTGGAGCAGAGGTAAGGGCGGCACGGGACCTGAAGGTCTGGGCGGCAGTGAGGACCACTGCTCTGGCAGCGGAGCGGATCCGGCAGCTGTTTTCTGCTGGTCGGCTGGCTGCCTCTGGTGGAGCAGAGGCAAGGGCGGCACGGAACTAGAAGGTCCAGGCGGCATCGTGGTTGGGTCCCCTTTGTAGTGAGGGGCCGGTGGCGCAGGGCCTCCTGGCCCTGGCTGCGCTGGTGATGCGTACCTCTGGTCCATCAGAGGTACAGGTCCAACAAGCTCATCGCGTACGGCTTCTCGTTGCCTCAGGTTGAGCAGAGGTACGGGCGGCACGGGGCTGGAAGGTCCAGGCTGCATACATCTTCCCTGGAGTCGCCAAGCTTCTTCTTGGCCTGGATCTTTGTGGCCAGTTGACTCCAGGATTGCATCAGGGTTGGAAGGCGCTGTAGTTGCGGCTTCTGGTGATGCGTACTTCTGGTTTTCCAGAGGTACAGGTCCAACAGGCATTTCACGTACAGCTTCTGGTTGCCTTGTATTGTGCAGAGGCAAGGGCGGTACGGGGCCGGAAGGTCCAGGTTGCAGCCATCCAAAGCTCCCATTGTAATGAAGGGGCTGCGGCGCGGGGCCTCCAGGCCCTGGCTGCGCCGGTGATGCGTACCTCTGGTTTACCAGAAGCACAGGTCCGACGGGCATCTCTCGTACGGCTTCTTGTTGCCTTGAATTGTGCAGAGGCAAGGGCGGTACGGGGCCGGAAGGTCCAGGCTGCATCCATCCGGGGCCCCCATCAGAGTGAGGGGGCTGCGGCGCGGGGCCTCCAGGCCCTGGCTGCGCCGGTGTTGCGTACCTCTGGTTTACCAGAAGCACAGGTCCGACGGGTATCTCTCGTACGGCTTCTTGTTGCCTTGAATTGTGCAGAGGCAAGGGCGGTACGGGGCCGGAAGGTCCAGGTTGCAGCCATCCAAAGCTCCCATTGTAATGAGGGGGCTGCGGCGCGGGGCCTCCAGGCCCTGGCTGCGCCGGTGATGCGTACCTCTGGTTTACCAGAAGCACAGGTCCGACGGGCATCTCTCGTACGGCTTCTTGTTGCCTTGAATTGTGCAGAGGCAAGGGCGGTACGGGGCCGGAAGGTCCAGGTTGCAGCCATCCAAAGCTCCCATTGTAATGAGGGGGCTGCGGCGCGGGGCCTCCAGGCCCTGGCTGCGCCGGTGATGCGTACCTCTGGTTTACCAGAAGCACAGGTCCGACGGGCATCTCTCGTACGGCTTCTTGTTGCCTTGAATTGTGCAGAGGCAAGGGCGGTACGGGGCCGGAAGGTCCAGGTTGCAGCCATCCAAAGCTCCCATTGTAATGAGGGGGCTGTGGCGCAGGGCCTCCAGGCCCTGGCTGCGCCGGTGATGCGTACCTCTGGTTTACCAGAAGCACAGGTCCGACGGGCATCTCTCGTACGGCTTCTTGTTGCCTTGAATTGTGCAGAGGCAAGGGCGGTACGGGGCCGGAAGGTCCAGGCTGCATCCATCCGGGGCCCCCATCAGAGTGAGGGGGCTGCGGCGCGGGGCCTCCAGGCCCTGGCTGCGCCGGTGAGGGGTGCCTCTGGTTTATCAGAGGCACAGGTCCAACGGGCATCTCTCGTACAGCTTCTTGTTGCCTTGAATTGTGCAGAGGCAAGGGCGGTACGGGGCCGGAAGGTCCAGGTTGCATCCATGATGCTTGTAGTTGCCAAGGTTCTCCTTGGTTCGGATGTCCATGGCTGGTTGGCTCCGAGGCAGTACTCGCTGCGACGAGTTGTGCCAGCCCTGCGGCACCGGGTTGTGCCAGCCCTGCAGTACTGGGTTGTGCCAGCCCTGCGGCGCCGGGTTGTGCGGGCCCTGTCGAATCTTTTGCCGGCAGGATCCCAGCACGGGGTTGTGCAGGCCCTGTCGCATCTTGTGCCGGCCCTACACGGGTTTGTAGTTGAAGGGCTGCATTCAGCCAATCAATACGTTTTTGTTGGCTGCGCAGCTGTCGTTGCAGCTGGCGCAGCGTGTCCTCAATAGATGTAGAGGGTGGTGTTCGCTCATTGTTGCTCTCTTCTGTGGAGCGTGCCATCTCAGTAGTAGAGCTTGGCGGGGGCACGAGCGTGGGCACTCGTGGCAACAGGCGTGGTGTCAGCCCTGGCATGAGACGCGGCATCAGGCGTGACATGGTATCAGGCGTGGCATCTAGGCGTGACGTCAAGCGTGGCATGTAGGCATGGCATCAGGCGTGGCATTAGCCCTAGCATGAGGCGTGGCATCAGGCGTGGCATCAGGCGTGGCATTAGACGATACGTCAGGCATGGCACGTAATCCACGTAGCAGGCGTGACCTCGGGCGTGACGTCAGGCGTGGCATTCGGGCGTGACGTCAGGCGTGGCGTGAGGCGTAGCTTCAGGCGTGATGTGACATCAGGCGTGGCATGAGGCGTGATGTCAGGCGTGGCACGTAGTCGTGGCTCAGGCGTGGCATTAACCCTGGCATGAGGCGTGGCATCAGGCGTGACCTCAGGCGTGGCACGTAGGCGTGGCGTCAAGCATGGCATTCAGACGATACGTCAGGCATGGCATGTAGGCGTGGCATCAGACGTGACATTAGCCCTGGCATGAGGCGTGACATCAGACGTGGCATTAGCCCTGGCATGAGGCGTGGCATCAGGCGTGGCATTTAGGCGTGATGTCAGGCGTGGCACGTAGGCGTGGCTTCAGGCGTGATGTGTCATCAGGCGTGGCACGCAAACGTGGCGTCAAGCATGGCATTCAGACGATACGTCAGGCGAAGGCTCAGGCGTGGCATCTAGGCGTGACGTCAAGCGTGGCATGTAGGCGTGGCATCAGGCGTGGCATTAGACGATACGTCAGGCATGGCACGTAATCCACGTAGCAGGCGTGACCTCGGGCGTGACGTCAGGCGTGGCATTCGGGCGTGACGTCAGGCGTGGCGTGAGGCGTAGCTTCAGGCGTGATGTGACATCAGGCGTGAGACGTAGCGTCAGGCGTAGCGTCAGGCGTAGCGTCAGGCGTATCGTCAGGCGTAGCGTCAGGCGTAGGCTCAGGCATGTCGTCAGGCGTAGCGTCGGGCGTAGGCTCAGGCATGGCATCCAGGCGTGACGTCAGGCGTGGCGTGAGGCAGCTTCAGGCATGATGTGACATCAGGCGTGGCATCAGGCGTGGGCGTGGAGTGCAGCTGATCCGGCTCGAAGGACCACTTGTAACGGACGTGTCGTCGTCCTTACAAGACTGTAAATTTATGAGGGCACCGGTGGCTGTGCACTCCTTCCCTTTTGTCTGCCAATGATGATGATGATGCTGGCCTCCCTACATCCAGTGGGTAGTGGCCCTGGATGCGCCTAGTTTCTGCCTGGGCCTGGTTGCCTTGGGAGTACCCAGAGTTAGGGCCGGCTGTAGCGGCAGGCACCAGGCACTCGTCCAGGCAGAACTTCAGCAGGAGGCAGCAGGAAGCAGGACTTCCAGTGGTAGGAAGTAATAAAAAACACTTTGTAGAGTAGAATTTGAACTGAACGTAACATATTTATTGACAAATTTTCATAACATTTAAGGGGTACTTGTACCCGACAGCGTTCGGGCAGTGTTTTTATGAAAAAGTGGAGGGGTTTTCGTCCTCAGACCAAATGGTATAAATAGGGCGGTCATTATGTGGGCACCCTATTTTGCCGGTGTCACCGTTGAAAGCGGTCGCTTAAAATGTATTTTTTATAATAATTCTACAGAGTTAATTGTGTACATATGTGTTCGTTATTATACAGTAATCATGAAATAAACCAATTGTCTATTGCTAGATTTTTAGTTAGAGACGTTTAGCTCATTTTTGAGCTAAATCGCATAAAATATAAATTGATTTGCCGTTTGGCTGAATATCTGGTTATTTACAGTTACAATGTTATTTTTACGAGGTCCCCCGTAAGATGTGTTAATGAAACCTGTTTGTTTCACCATCTTACGGGGCACCTGGATTTTTAAAATCGGAAAAACGTATTTTTACCGAAATTTTTCTAAGTGTTTTTTGAGGGTCATTTATTGCCCTAGTTTGAGTAATTTAAGGGCTAGAGACTCAGGCTCTCTTTCCCTCGATGCCTTGTAGGACTGCGGAATGAAATTTCTTAGTTTCATTATCCTACAAGGATCGTAAGTTAAAATATTTAACAATATGTCAAAAAAAAGGAAACATAAAAAATACGTTTGAAATTATAAATTGACAAATGTCCCTGGTGGCAACCTGAGCATGATAGCGTTTATTTGTTGCACCGGGGGCATTGTACATGGTAAAATGAAAGTTTTTTATAAATACAATATTACAATTAGAATAACTTTTAAATTCTAATTGGAAAACAAACATAAAAATATTTTCAACGAAAAAGATCGCTGGCGGTACGGTACTAACGAGCTCAGTGGGCAAGCGGATTTTTGGATTTCCAGCGAAATCTCAAAAAATGACCACTGAACTGTAGAGGATACCGCCAAGGATGTTTTTCGTTGAAAGAACATTTGAGGGTACGTAACACGTCGGTTACAACTATTATACTATTATTAATACGATTTTATTAGGTCCGACGAATACAATGAGTATAAAATGGGTGATTAACTAAGTAGGCAATGATCTCTGGCCAACATTGTTAAGCAGATGAACAGTGGGGGAGGGGGGAAGGGGAAGTGACATTTTTTTGGCATCACTCTCTGTTTTCTTATTGACAATAGCAACACAATACAAACAGCTGCAAAACATTGTTTTGAAGAATATGTTGTTCAACTGATTCTTATATAGCAGGTAAAAATAAAACTCAGTAATGTCAATGTCCGCACTTTGTTAAGTTTAGCTGTCTGGTCATTTAAAGTTTTTTTATTAGTATCTTTTACCGTTTTGGACTTGTAAGGATGAATTATTTTAGTATGTAAAAATTAATGTTTCTTTGTTTGTCCCTTATGCGTTCCTAAACCATTCATCTGATTGCGGTGTGATTTGAATGCGCGTGCACTCGATGGTTTATATATAATATTATAGTGAGCCTTGGAGTTATGAAATTATTTCCTTTACTATTCATCCGATTGCGATGAAACTTTGGTGAGTTGTTGTGCGCACGCCTTCGAATGTTATATATATACATATGCTGGTAAGCTTTGACGTTATGAAATTTATATAAGAATTTGTGTATTTCATATAGTTTAGCGGTTAGGGAGAAAAGAAGGGAGGGGAGGCGGGAATGAAGGGGAGGGTTCGTGGGAGGAGGTAGGGAAATGCGGGAACGGGAAGGTGTGGAAGGTGGAGGAGGAAGGCGGCAGGGGTGGGGGGGGGGGGGGGTCGCGGGGGAAGGGTGGAAGTGGTTTAGGGGAGGGGGGAAAGTAAGGAAGTAGGAGGGGGAACGCTGGAGGGGAAGAGGAGACAGAAGGGAAACGGGGATGAATGGGAAAGGACATGCAGAGAGAAACTTTTAACTTTTTTCATATTTAAGTGGCATTGCAACGCACGCTGGGACCTCGCTAATATATAATAAAAGTTGGATTAGATAAAGTAGGACTTCATTAAAAACACAAAGTTAATATACCTAACTATGTTAAAATACGCTGAAACCAAACACAAACTGAAATTATTAGGCATGCCCAACATTAGTATATTTTTTACCCCGTAGAGAACGTCAAGGTTAAACCGACATTGTTGGGCACACACCAAAATTGAGAAGCGTTTGTTTGTCAACAAATAATTACACCTATCACATAAATTATTCTGTATTCGGTGATACGTTGTTTGTTTACTAGTGTGCATAATTAATGTAATGTTACCTACAGGCTATTTATGGGAATCTTAGGCAGAGGCGTGCAGCCCACATCGGCACATAAGCAATGCCTACGCTACCTCACCCGCATAAAAATATAAATTATATTTAAATTTATTGCATGAAATCCATACACATTTTCGCGAAATATTTTAAGAAAGAATCGAAGCGGGCGTGCCACCCCACTAGATATAAGGTATCATATTATGCAGGAACTGAGAATGCAAAATGACACATATTCACTTTTTTTTTCATTCTCCATACAGGAGGCCTTGAGGAAAATAATTTTTCTCAGGGCCTGTATCTTTGGGATGGTCTGTGGAAGTTCTTTTTGTGGAAAGGAAGGAGTGAACATGGGTCTTGAAGCTACCCATGTTGTAGCAGGGAGGACACAGAGGCCGGCTAATCATTCCAAAGTGGAGCCGTTGAACTCAAAAATGAATCGTAGAAACGACCCGTTCTCGTATGACAAATCGCAACTGTGTACAAATGTTGAGCGCGAGCGTGTTTCCCGACTGCGCATCGGCGCCGATGGAATCAATAATTGTAATCAAATCAGATAGTTCCTCGGAGCATCTTCCATTGATATACCGGTAGAACATTTTCAGCACAGATTTGAGGGTTTTTTGTCTTTAATCGATACAAAAATGTACATGTGTACACGATGCTAACATGTATGATTCAAAATACTATTCGTTTATGTTAGTGTCGAAAAAGGCCGTGCTTTTCGGTACAAACTACGAATGTAGCAATCAGTGCCATTTGTCGGTAGGTACTTACCTAAAGGTTAATAATCCAACTTTACTAACGAAATGCTTTTCATAGGAAATATGTTGGTTTCGTAGGCAATATTTTTTGTATCAATTAATTCGCTGTTTTTCCTACTGCCTACCCTGATTAAAAACTCTGTGCACGCCACTGTATTACCTTACGCACTACGAACGAGAATTTTAAATACATGAATGGATACATAGAAATGACATGTTTTACGGTAAACTTCCTTATTGATCTTTTTACTTTAGGGTCAGGGGGAAAATGTGTTGTACTATTTTTAGTTTGTTGGCTACAGGGGCGGCGTAGGTATTCTCTGTATAATCTGTACGTCGCACACGGGCGTCCGAACCAAGGCCCGGCCTTTAGAACTTGGTCAATATTACCTCTTCATTAGTAATACAGTCGTAGCCTTTAATTTCGGAAATATTAAACTTATTTCACGTAGGCGTCCAAAGGTTTATGCGAAGGCTTTCATAGTATTTATAGTTCAATTTTCAGTAAAATAACTAAAATTATGTCCATCTATTAAATATATCTGAAGTGTTTTTGGTGAAATTATATTTAAACATTTTAGATTTTGTCAAACGCTACTTAATGTGAAATATACCGGCTGTGGCAGCATGTACTAGAAGTATTTTAACCAGCGATTCCTGAGCATATTTGGAGTTAAAAAATCAAAAACACTTTGCCACTGATCACACTCCTGCACATCGCGACGGGATCACATGATACGCGCGCTGTTTTGTGAGTTACCGTACTGCTGAACAAGACGGAGCGCTATCACGTGACCCGCTAGCCTATAGGTACCCGACTTACTCAGTTGCGACGTGTGATGGAAAAATATTTTTATTATTTTTAATTGACAAGAAATATCATCGGACTGTAAAATGACATCTACATTTTTACTCCAAATATGCCCAGGTTAAAATCACTCGGTGTGCTGGTACGTGCTGTGTTACACAGTGAATATATACTCCGAAGAAAAAAATATTTTTTGAACGTTACGAATAAATTAGATACGGTGCCTTGCAAGGTTAAGGTCATGTTTGTCTTGTAAAATATGCACATTGCAATTAAAAATATTTCGGTATTAGTCTATTTTTAAGGTTTGTTCGCTTACTTATCTGCCGGATTAAAATGTAGATTTAACAAGATAAGCCTTCTTTGTTCACCATTTAAAGGAAATGAGAATAAGTTTCTTAACATCTTGTTTATCTATGTTAAAATAGCCAATAATAACTTATTTTTTTTCCAACATCGGTATTATCAGCATCAGGCTACCAAATTTATTATCGTATAATTATTAACCCTTTTATTATTATATCCATGATATTATGTCTAAATTACTTATAATTAATTTTCACTCTCCCTTTTAAGGCCCCCTCGTATTCGCCTCTGGCAAACGTTAATTTTCAGAACAACAAGACAATAATTTAAAAAAATACCTGCCATAGTTCAGTTCAAGTCGCAACCAGCCATATCCAAGTAAGGTTAACTGCATTACCAAAAGGTTCAAAAGAGCATTAGTTTAGCGATGGCCCTGATCTAGCCTCGCTTGTCATACATCAAACAAAGTAATATATTATTAAATCTTTAAACAACATTTATTTCATATCCTCTCAGTATTGTGTGAATTGCATGTAAATGAGATGCTTTAAAAAAATCGATTGTCGAATTTGAATCAGGAGCTCCAGCACGGTGAAATCGATAGCTTTACAATATCGCATCGGTAGATGTAACTTCCAATGATTTTATATCAATGTCCCGAAAACGGTTTCACCGCTGACAGCCGAACCGATATTGACAGGGAATAAATAAGAAATCGATATACGCTAGCAACACTGAAGGTATTTTTTATGAATTGATACTACGAAATGTCAAACGCCAAGCAATTACGTAAAAATAATAATAAATTGGCAATGTTGCATTGAAATACTAACCTAAATATGCGTTGGCAGTCCGCATTTACTTTTTGACAATAAACGGGAGTTAATTAGTCAATTAGGTATTTTGTTATATTTCACCCACTTTAGTTTCACAAAGATCAAAAGTAATCAATTGTTCGCGTATTAATTTGATTATTTAAGTCTATTTCATAATAATTTATTTACTGACCGTAGTGAAGTCCTGTTTAACTCGCCCCCTGACTGTCTGTAAATGTATTTGTTACTTTCCGGTTCCAATTCAAGACGGTAGCAGTGTTCGATACTAACTTTTTATCGTACCAGAGTTCGCATGTCCATGGTTCCTAATAGGAGCTGTCAAATTGGAAAAATCAATAGTACGGCACCTACGGTCCAAGGTTTGTAGAAAATGCTTTTAATAATGTTAGCTCATCCAGAGATTGATGATTGGCTAAATTTCGTGACGTAATTTGAAGTCTATGTTCCACTGGGAGATTTGAATTAACTGCAATACTAAGGATGGGTTGTTTAAAAAAATTTCAAATAAAAAAATTTAAGTTATTTATCACGTTATGTGAAAGTTCTATTCACGTTCTGTAATTATTTCAGTTTTATGAAGCAACTGGGCTATAATGATTATAATAACAGAACTTAAATATAACTTACACAGAACGTGAAAATTAACTTAAAATATTTTATGAATTGTTAATTTTTTTTAAAACAACCTATCCTTAGAGAGTTATAACCTTGTTAAATGCCTGTTCTACGAACCTTGCCTACAGCCTGAAGAATGTTTGAAAAAAAGAGTTGTCAGTAAGACGGTGACATTTCTTCGGACTAATTGCATAATTCCTTATATTTGATGTGTTATGTTTTCCTATATGTTATCCTTAATCAAATGCTACGATTTCAGAGGAAATCATAACATTTGATTTATTAAATAAGAGAAAATTAGATAATCGCTTTTTTGGATGCTAGGTCTGCTATTCATATTATTACTGGTCATAAGATGCGAAATATTTCACTGATAAAAAAATAGTGTAATAAATTGTTTTTGCTTGTAGACTATTCATATCCAATGGCGGTTGTAGGTAGATACATTAACTTGTGGCGGCCCTGGTTGGTAGGGTGAGATTCAATTAATTCAAGAATGTGAAGATATTAAGTTTCATTGAGTGCTTTAACTAGAGAACTAATAGCCCAGCAGAAAGAAGCCATAAAACTAATTTACCAGTTATTACTGACAATTTAAACACAGGAGTTCTAGTTATACGTTCGGCGTATTGAAGGATGGATGTTCAAATATAAATTAAGCAGACTCTATATCTAATTGAATAACAACTAGAATGGCAATTAAAACTTTAGAAAATTAAATTTTAATTAGAATAACTTTATAATTTGAAGGTTATAACTATCAACGTAATATATTATTGAAGAAGAAGATAATATCTACTAATAAATTTAAATGAAACATGAAACAGAACCAACACAGAAAAATAAGAAAAATAAACAAAAAAAAGGTAGCGGTCACAACTGAGACTCGAATCCAGGATCTTTTGTCTTACCGGGAAACAGCGCCTTAAGGGCCTTTTACTAGCCAGCGGCCAAAAATCCACATTTCTTCGAAAGATGTTCTTACGATCGTACAGGGCGGTTTTAATGAGAAATATTAATTATTCTCTGTACCATCTTTTTCAAATGTTAACTCAATATCGATTTTATTTCATTCCAAGTTTGCTTTAATTTATACCTACATGTCCTATGTAGGTATAAATTAAAGCAAACTTAGTATATCCAAAAATGCTGAAAGGCGTGTTGATAAAACTATTAAAATGATGTACTTTTTGTAATTATTTTTTTTTTTATCATAAGTATTTATAATTTTTCAATAATGTCTAAGCAAAATAAATGTGCAAAAAAATCTGAAATATATTAATTTGTAAGACCGCAAATAGATAGACAAAATAGAGAAATTTTCGTCATAAATAAGTATTCGGATATTTTTTTAAAGATTTTATTTAAACTAAAGTTAACATTTTGAAACTTGAAATTTTGAAAATTATATACGTATTGATTTACAATAATGAATGAATGATTACATGATATGAAATATGTCTTGTAAAATAAGATTTTTCGTTTGAAAATTTAACAAATCTGCCAACGACCTATGGTGTAACCAAAGATATTTTTATATTTCAAAATCTTTGGGTGTAACCTTATTATACCAAAAATAAACATTTTTTCTCGTAATTTAAAACATGTGTTTAGGTACTAAATAAAAGAACAATCTTTCGAAATCAATTTATAATTTTTTGTGGAAAAGAGTCAACACGTCTAAAATTTGAAATGACATATTTCCGGTTTTCTCTGGTTATACCCTCTTAACTAACTCGGCCATTGGGATCTGTATGTTTTCTATCATTTTTGTCGATTTAATATTTCAAATTCAGAAGTAAAAATATCCACCTCAATAAATTTTCCACATATTTTCTGGGTCTTGTTCTGTTTCATGTTTCCTTTAGTATTATCTACTTCTTCAATGATATTTTGGAAAATTATTTGTTTATGTCATTGTCATATTCAAGTATATTTCGCAGACTGATTTCTGATATATTTTATTTATGTATCAAAACATATTCACTTCTAAAAAAATATGTTTTATCCCACAAAAATAACATTTTACAAAATATGAAAAATAGCTTTGATAAACACTAATGATTAACTGTCTAGAAAAATTAAAACATTGTTAGTTTTAAAAAAGCAGATTAAGTTTAGTAGATCCATCCATTCTTGTGAAGAATAATAATTTACGTAATGATTGTTTACACAACTAAATATCTAAAGTAAACAATTTTTAACAGACTAACAGGAAGTGTCTAATAATAGGCAAGAATTTAACAGATTGTAGCTTATCCGAGATTTTCATTTTCAAAAACCTATCATATTTCATTTTGCTTCTAAGTTCGTACTATTTGATGATTTTATAATTTTAAAATATGAATATGACATGCTGATTTAAATTAATGTTTTAAGCAGGTGACGCTTTTGAAGAGAAAAATATTTGATTATTACTCTCTCCAATCTCGTTCTCGCCACTCAAGTATTTTTATATTATTATTTTTTTTAAGAAAGACAAACTTTCCCGGGTTACGAATAATTAGACAATATGTGAAAAATCTCCTACTACTACTTGAAAATTTAGCTTGTGTCGATATGGAGGACTTAGCCAGCCGAGAAATTGAACTCATTGAATCGCGCCTGGGTAGGATCCAAACGCGATGTCACCTCAGCCACTGCAAGTATTGGAACTCAAATAACAATAATTTTGAAAATTACCTCAATGTCTTAGTTGGAGAAAAAGTTAGGAAGATACGAAGGGGGTAAAACACTATCGAAACCAAAGTGCAAGGCTGTATCGACATTCTCACGATAGCATTGTGCATGCTCCTCTTAACCTAACATAGCCCAACAGATAGAGCGTATGTGGGGATCGTACAATAAATAATAAGAGGAATGCTTTTATTTAGGTTAGGTTAAGGCACACACAATGCAAACGATAGCATTGAAGGTATTAGGATATGAAGGTACATTAAAGATTGATACCAAAATACTTATGAAGAAGAAAAATTAGAGTACATAATATATGAATCTTATAAAACCATGTGTTTTATAAAGATGGTTATGAATACAAGTGACACGATTTATATGATTAATATAATATATATATTGTTTGTTAAAAACATCGGAGCGTTATACGCTCACGTCTTAAACGGTTCGTTTAATATTTATTTCAGTCACCACCTTGGCTGCACTCTTTTAGAAAAATACATTTTCAGAGTATTTTCCAGACTTTTTTCACAGTTTTTTTTGGCATACTTACGATTTCACCTTATCTAACACGACACAGAGTTGTTCTAGAATCACAAAAGTCAATTGTTAATTCGTGAACTTTTGAGAGACTGTAAAAACTTTTTCAAACACAGCAAACTTATTTTCTTCTACCATTTTAATTTAAAATTAATAGAATACTTAGTTTTAGCCACGTTCATTTTTTAAAAAAACCGACATGTTTCGTGAGCAATGCTTAGGTACTTCATCAGGGTTTACTTAAAATTCCGTTAGGTATGACTGTATCATTTGTGTCTCATGTGTGTATAGGTTTCTTTTTGTATGGAATTTAGCAGAATTAAAGCATAATTAGCTTGATTGAAGGCGGTAAACACCAGTTGCTCGTATAAACTGACATCATCCAAGCTGACACCAATTATTAGAGTTCGTAACAATCTACAAAGCAAACAGGCTGATTGTGCTGATGAAACCCGCCAGAGAAAATGGTTTTCTTTAATTTTAGATCGTAACACTTTGTACTTTGTCAGTAGTGCGATAAAGTTTATACTAATCTATTGACATTGATATTTTATCTTTGTAATCCGAAGGTAAGCAAAGTAAACAAAACTAGTTTGTATATGAACAATATTATGCTGGGACTGTTTATAGACAAAAAAAATATAGTATATTTTTATTACAGGTAATAACATTTCTCTAGTTGGAACTAAGGAATCAAGTGAAATGTTTCTCTCGTCACCAGCATTCAGCATTTTAAATAACAGGTAAAGTTGCCGAATTCCGCTATACGCACACATTTTTTTCAAATAGCACTAATTTCAACTTAATCACTAGTGGAAATAACTATTTAAGTCGGGGGAGATGGAAAAAACATCCACAAAAAGGTTTTTAGGTTCTTGGTTTGGGTTATAAATAATTGATTCGATAACTTTAAAATTTTACTTTGACTGAGAAAAAATAGATCTTTAATCCCCCGACATAAATAGTTGTTTCTTTGAAACCAAGTGTTATTTGTTTTAAAAAATGCATATATAGAGTGAAGCGGTAATTCGGTAACTTTACCAAAAATATGTTGTTAATGTGTTTTCTTTTATGTTTAATGTGTCCATGTTTATAATTCAATTTTGTAAAAAAAATAGGACCTGGTGAGACCTGAGTCCAAGCGGAACCTGTTAGCCATCTAATTTTTTTGTAAAACCGAGTAATTGAGTTTTATATTTTATAAATTTTTCCCTACCAAAGTGATTGCTTTGTATGAAAACGTAACATTTAAAAATAATGGTTCCA
Source organism: Limnephilus lunatus (assembly GCA_917563855.2). Taxonomy (NCBI): domain Eukaryota; kingdom Metazoa; phylum Arthropoda; class Insecta; order Trichoptera; family Limnephilidae; genus Limnephilus; species Limnephilus lunatus. The sequence continues at coordinate 60,163,197 of OU830597.1, read as the reverse complement.
TGTCAACTCAGAATCAACTCAACAAAACACCTCTTTGAAAAGTCATTAAAAGCTACGAAAAAAAAATTGAAAAATGGCTTATAACCTAACCTAACGTAACCTTTTTAACGATTTTTTTTCATCACTTACCTATAATAACTTTTCAAAGGAGGTGTCGAGTTGATTTCATTCTGAATTGTAGATCACCAAAAGAATGATAGGGTACACGGTACAGCTGAATCTTCAATGTATTGACAAGTAAAGGTATTGTTTAAATATTTTTCTTAATCTTGTTCTTTGCTGCATTGCTTCTTATCAACTTTACTGATTGACATTGCGTGTTAGTGTTTACATCACGAAGGCTTTGTATGGTCTGCGCAGGTTAGAAGAGTAACAAGATTCGCTGAGTGCGGGATTACAGATGGAAGCGAGATTAACAACATAGAGTATCCAAGAAAGGTATCTACCTGGTCGCAGCAATTCTCTGGGCATGGTAACGATAGAAAAATGTAGCTCACCCTCTCTTTGTCATTTGCCGTAACACTGATACTACGGCTGCTCATCATGTGCTTCCTTTTCTCATCGATCCGCTCCATTCTGACACTCATGCTCAATATATACAAATACGTCAAACAGTCTTCAACAAATGGGGATTATATATTCAAAACAGTCGCGTAGAAGCACTCCGATTTCACAAGACCAGGGATTCAAAGGAACTACGTTATCAATGAAAATTTCACAGTTTATACTTTACATCCCAATGGCAACTGCGTGCGTTCATTAAAACACACTAAAACTGCAATGCTAGACAATGCATTTGATTTGCAATATCAACTTGTTAGCTTTTTATGAATGTTACGATATCTTTCAGATTTCAGGTCCGGTAGGTACGAGATACAAGAGATAAGTATTACGAACGATCTCCCCTAACCGCAGAACTGAAATGGCTCGCAGTCTGTTGGCCGCGGGTTCAGTTGTTGGCTGGTGGGTCGCTGCAGGCGCCAAGCGTCCCAAGCATTTCACACGCACCCGTCTCAGTCTACGCGCACCGCGTCAGATACGATGCGAGTTACTATGTATGTACTAGGGCAGTGTTCCGCAAACTTTTTATGTTCACGGTACACCTAACTAATCAAGAAATTTTAACGGTACACCAAAGAAAAAAAAAACAAGGTTAATTTTGGATAGGATTGGCTAGGCTTATTACGAATAACGGCGAACTTTGAGGTAAAACTACGAAAGCTGCATGTCATCATAATTTAAAAAAACATCCCAGGTTTTGAATAGTTTGTTTGGCAAAGCAGGGTTTGTCTAGCCGGGTTTGTGTAATTATGATTGATATTTATCACATAACAGTGACAGAATGACCGCGAACTATCACCGAATCGGTTCGAGAAGTGAATTTTAATTTTACGCAATTGATAATTAAAATGCATCTTTTTCCGCCGCCACCAAGCCAAAAAGTTTCCTTTTATAGTAATTACGGCATATCTAAAGTTTTTTTCTAAAAATTATTCGTATTAAGCGTGGCCACTCCGAACCAAAATTTACCAAAAACAATATTTCATTAATATTTATTATTAAAATCAATATAACATGAAAAGATGTTTAATGCGAAATGTGAGCCTGTTTAACTGAACACAGACGATCAAAATTTGGAACAATCGTTGATAACGCTGCTCGCATCTCTTCGTCGATCGTCCTCAGGCGTTCTCTTTTTTTTGACTTTATCGTAGTGAGAGTTGAAAACCCCAATTCGCATAAATAGGTCGTGGCAAATGGTAATAGAATTGCAATAGCTCGCTTTGACAGCAGTGGATACTCATTTTTTACGTGGAGCCAAAAATGGGCTAACTCTGTTTCAGAAAATTTTAATTTTAGTGTCCGATCAGTTTTAAGCTCCATGAATTCTTTCTGCTCGTTTATTGGTAAATGTCCAAGGGAAATGCTTTCCGAAAATGGATTTCTTACCCAGTCCATAGGTTGCAGGTCACACTTAGGAAAATATGAGCTCATTTTTTCTGCTAACAGCTCCAAGTGTTTCACTATCAAAGCCTGCACTTTTTTTTCTGAATCGGCAGCCATGACATTTGGAAACATTTAGTTACTACCAATGGTAGCGTGGCTGATCCATAGCACCAACTTAGCGCGAAAGCTTTCAATATTGTCCGAAGACGTTAAAATGTTACAATTTCTTCCTTGCATTTTTTTGTACAGCTCATTTAATTGAGCGAATATGTCCGCCAGATATGCAAGTTTTGCTACCTATTCTTCTTTTTTAAATAGAGAAGCAAAGTCTGAACCCTGGGTTTCTAGAAATGTCTGGGTCTCATTTTTCAGCTCGTAAATCCGAGAAAGCACTTTTCAGCGAGAAAGCCATCGTACTTCTGTATGAAACAGAAGTGACTGATGATCTGCTCCCATTTCCTGACACAATGCATTAAACAGACGAGAGTTCAGCGGTCGCGACTTGATGTAATTGACAATTTTGACGACTTCTTGTAAGACAGACAACAATTCATCAGGCAGAGACTTCGTTATCAGTGCACTTTTTCACGCTACCTCCGGCCGCCGCGCCGCACAGAAAAGTAAAGACCGATTTACAGAGCGCTTTGTGAGAAGTGACGCGGGACTCGCGGCACACTTACAAATGGCCACGGCACACCAGTGTGCCGCGGAGCACACTTTGCGGAACACTGTACTAGGGGATCTCGGTGGGCTATTTTACTTTTGAATTGTCGCCAAGATAGACCGCAATAAAGTGTTGATGATGAAAAGAAGGCTAGACGTTGGGGACCTGCCTATAGCCGTACGTTAATAACATCTCGAAATCAGAGCGTCGTGCGTCGATATAATAATATATTATACCAATGTTATATCAACATCACAATAAATATTATCAGCCGTGGAGGAGTGTGGGAGGAGGAACGGGCGACATTTATATTCATGAAATGATTATTTTAGAAACAGGAACACGTCGTAAATATTGTCCACATTGTTATTTTTGGAGAATTATTTTCATCTTTTAAGTTCTGTAAATAGTTTTCACACTCGTACGTAATTTGAATGCACGAGTGGTTTGACGACCTTAGTGACACAGGAGACAGGAGTAAGCTCATAGCTTTGGATCACAAAGATTACGGGTTTGAATTTGAAAGGTAGATAAATAAATTGTATCTTTATGGACGAGACTTGAAATAGACCACCATTCAAAATTGAACCTTCGCTAAATAGCTTTAGCTATTTTTAAAGACCTGATACGACTACACAGTTAGGTTCCACCAAAAACCCTCTACTTCTTCTTCCCAATTGTACAACAGATATATGCCAAAAAATCATTATTGAAGCTTTTCAAAAATACTGAATCCTCTACTAGACCGCGTATCCATCACACTAGAACGAATACAAGTGACATAAAAAACATTCCAAGTTATAAAACCGCATTCGGACAAAAGAAACTACACTTATTTTGCAACTAAACTCCATAATATTCTTCACCAAGACATAAAACTAATAAAAAATTTAATGAGTACAAATCAAGAATAAGAACATGGCTGAAAGAGGTCAACGAAAACACTCTAATGAATGAAAAACGACATAGCAGACAAATAAACTATAATTAAACAATTTTAGTCTGCCACGGCGCAGGAACCCCTAGTGAGGAGGACTAAGAAATACAATATATTTACCTAACATAACCATTATATTTTGTATACTTATAGAATTATTTTATATATTTAATAAATAAAAAAAATAATATATTTATATTCTTCTTTCCTCTTCATCATCCCCTCCGCTATTTCTTCCAGACTTACCTCAAATTTCCCAAAAAAGAAACAATGGATGATGTAACTCTGTACCACATAACAAAAAATATTGTAAATGGTTCAATGCAACGCATAATTTACAAAGCAGTAAGTAATATTCTTTGACGTCAATTAAACGGTCAAAACCATTAAAAGAATTGAACAAAATCAAGAAATTTATGAACGTAAACATAAAAAAAATTGTTTACGTTCCAGCAATCTGACTTTGTACTGCTTCGAACAAAAAGATCTCTACCTAAATAACTGACCGCAGACCTTCCGCAGACTTTCCACCACATTTCAGATCTTTCTATTCTCTCAATTTGCAGTCAAGAAAAAGCAAAACTCTTATATACATGATTATAAATTTGGATGTTTATGAGTTATATACATGTATCATTATTGTTTATCATTTTAACGAAGGAATGAGATTCGGTGTTGAATCAAATTCAATATAATTTAGTATAACAGTAGCTTTGTGGTATACTTCAACTTGTAAGGGGAAGGCCGCAAAAGGTTAAATTTATATTAAAAAATTAAACGTGAACATTGGTATCAAATGGAAAACCATTTTATTCTGCTCAGTTGCAACACGCTCAAGTTCGTTCTACAGTCACGATGTCCTAAAATTGGACCAGATGCTCTTTTGTTTTGATGTTCTACGACGTTACAAAGTTCAAGAACAGTCAATTTTTGTAGACAACTTATGAATACTTCTGAATGGTAAAAGAAGTCGGGGACGCCCTTTTTTTACATGAATACCTCACAAGAGTCCCAACTGCTCCCGTCTGAAGCCAGTGAGACTATGGCACCCCAATTGGGGTATGTTGTGAGGCTGAGGGTAGTGGGGAGGGGAAGGAGATAGGGAAGAGGAAGGTGGGGAAGTACCTGGCTATTCAGATCTGGTCACCAAACACGGCTAATGCCGTTCCAAGCAACGTTTCAATTCTGAATGGTGGTCTTACACCAGGGCGATACAGAGAGTATCTTCCACTCTGGAACGTGCCGCAAATATACTATTTATTATTTTAAATGAATAAATTGTGAAATAACACAAATTAAACAAATAAAATTTAATTGCCACCCTAGGAAGACATGGCAATATCAAGTAAATCAAATATTACGTGTGAGAAAATGAAGCGTATGTGTGGTAAAACCACTTACGACCGTGTTAAAAATGTGGTGATCCGGAAAATTCTTTAGAGGCTGATGTAAGCGTAGTGGATAAGAAAGGCCCATTAACCAGTGGCCGAGAATTCAAATTTCGTTGAAAGATGGTCTTGCGATCGTACTCTGGCAACTGTACAGGGCGGTTCCGATAATAAAGATTGATTATTCTACATACCAGCATTTTTAACTAAAAACTCAATATCGATTTTATTTTATTCAAAATTTGGTATTACATTCATGTTAAACAATAAAAATGCTCAAATGTGTGACGGTAAAATTATTAAAATGATATAGTTTTTGTAATTATTTTTTAATCATAAGAATTAATAATTCTTTCAATAATGTCTAAGCAGGATAAGTGTGTAAAAAAATCTGAAACGTAATAGTTTGTAAGACCGTAAATAAATAGATAAAGTGAAGTATTTCCCTCAAGAAAATTATTTGGTGCACGGATTTATTTAACAATTATTTTATATGAACTAAAATTAAAATTCTTAAATGTAGCTGCCCTAGATAATTTATTGATTTATTTTACTGTAGATATCATTTGAAATGTGTGTTGCACAGGGTGGCGCAAAACTACCGATATGGTTTGAAGGTGTAATAACTTTTTTTATTTAATGGTTAATTATTTTTTTTTTTTTTTTGTTATACAATATATTATGGGGATTATTTTTGGGATAAGTGTGAAAAAATTATATCCCGCAAGTGGTGGCCATTTTCGGCTTCGCACATTCGTGCTCTTTCCAGAACATTTTGCATAACTTTACGTAAAATTTCCGGTGTTATGGCTTGAATTTCATTGCGAATTTTTTGTTTTAGCTGTGGTATGGTCGCTGGCTTATTTACGTATACCATTTCTTTCAAATAACCCCAAAGAAAAAAGTCTCAGTCTCAGAAATTTAACAAACCTGCCAACGGTATAACCTTATTCTAATAAAAATAAACATATTTTTTCAAAATTTTAAAATGTAACTTTACAAGTTAAAATATCAATCTTTCGATCTCAATCTACATTTTTTTGTAGAAAAGGGTCGATGCATCTAGAATCTAGAATTTGATTTAAAAATTACATATTTCCGTTTTTTTTTGGTTATTCCCTCTTAAGAGAAACGGCCGCGTACAAAATTTTTCATGCTGAATTTAAAATTGGATCTGAGGCCAAAATACCCAACCAAACTGAATTATTACTTTTTTAAGAGATCCTGGGTTCGAATCCCAGTTGCGACCGTTAGTTTTGTTATTTTTCTGTGATTGTTGTTTTTCATATTTCGTTTATATTTGTTAGCATTAACTTCTTATTCAATGATATTTTTTTGAATTAAAAGGCATAGCAAATATCAATTACAGCCACTTTATTTATTATGATTTAAATTATAATACATAAGTTATTAAAGTTTCCTAAAACGGATATTATTTTTCATCATTTCAAAGGCAATTATTTGTGAGTTAATGATAATAATTTAAAAAATAATTTTGCATTACCTATGTATTGTTAAATTCAATGAAATATAAAATAAAAAATATGAATGGTTTGACGAGACGAGGTTTGGTGCGGACGAGAAAAATAATTAGTTGATAATAATGGAATTCTAAAAAATTTGAAAATATGAGATTGACAATTATGACGTTTTGACAGAAGGTGGCAATAGCGAAATTGGTTAACGCACTCGTCCCGGTTAGACGGAGAGGTCTTGGTTCGAGTCCCAGTTGCGACCATTGTCTTTTTCTGTGCCTTATTCTCTTTCATATTTTCGTTTAGATTATTATTGTTAACTTATTCTAATATGATATATTTCACTGATGGGAATAACCTTCAATAAAGTATAAAAAGAAAGTTTTTCTTATAAAAATTAAAATACAAATACTTTATATTTCTTTTACAAAGATTTATTTTTATTTTTTTATATTTATTTATTTTACATTTACACAATATAACATAATATAGCATTACATATTTTATATACTCTCCTAATAAAGCAAGTGCTTGTTTTTAGGAGAGGACAACTTGTTAATAACTTTTTTTTTTAAATCCTTATAACAAACTTTGTTGTTCTTGATTCTTTTGAATTTGTTGATTTGTTTGATTTGTTTGATTCTTGTTGAATGGCACCGTTATGGTTATCATTATCTAATGTCCCGTGACAAAACAGCACTAACTATTTTTGTTAATATTGTTCTTTTGGAATTGCTTTGTAAAACTGTAATATTGTAATGTTTGAATTGTATGTAATGTATATTGTATGTATTGTAATACTTTATATACTGTAAATTATTTGTTTTACATTACTTAATCAATTTTTGTTAGGACTCGTAAGAACACTATATTTAAGTTTATTATAATTAAGCGCACTTGAAGTGAAATATCACAAAACTGCGCTATATAAATTCTATGTTATTATTAAACTTAAGAATTTAACTTATGAAGAGATTTAGACTTAATAACATATTGTTTAAAGATTATAAGGGTAATTAAACAAGAAATATATATAGGATGTACATAAAACCTTTGGAATAACAAACATTCAAAAGAAATATATCTCTAAGAGAAAGTTAAAATTATATTATTATAAGCAATAATTATTAGCCTGAAACACTCATCAACATTGAAAAAATCTCCCGAGAAAAGATAAATGCCGCCGACGGGACTTAAACCCGCGTCCTTCTGATATCCGGTCAACAGCTCTACCAACTGAGCTACGTCGGCTTATCTCCCACCCGCCAAATAATTCAATATATACTAGTGTTTCATTCAACAATTACTGCTTATTACATTTTTCACCTGAAAACAACCAACTTTATATTTTGTGAGAAAGGCGTTATAAGTGCTAACTCTCCCACTAGATAGCGTCGAGACAAATTATGTCTACATTTTTTGGTGAAATAATTTAACTTGTCAAATATTAATTATTATTTTTAATTGGTAAACTAATGTTTAAGACAAGATTTTTATGCATAGCACAAAGGGTAACAATTATTATAAGCAATAATTATTAGCCTGAAACACTCATCAACATTGAAAAAATCTCCCGAGAAAAGATAAATGCCGCCGACGGGACTTGAACCCGCGTCCTTCGATATCCGGTCAACAGCTCTACCAACTGAGCTACGTCGGCTTATCTCCCACCCGCCAAATAATTCAATATATACTAGCGTTTCATTCAACAATTACTGCTTATTACATTTACACGGATATCAGAAGGACGCGGGTTCAAGTCCCGTCGCACAGTGGCTCCAAATACCCCAAAAGTCGGAATCAATTCACAGGGAGGGTTTACAGGAAAAAAAGTGATTTTTTTTCGGTATGGGTTAAAAAAAATCAGTTTTTAGTAAGTTTTACTTTTTACGATTTCTGTATTTTATTAACAAAAATATAAAATTTAAAATAATAAAATAAATATAAAAAATATTTATTTCCATATCCATGCAAAAATAAAGGCAGAGTAACGTTCAATTTTGCTTTTTAATATTCTGATACGGACGATAAACAATCATCATTGTACTAGACGTTTGTACATAAATTGCAAAATAGGGAGCTGGACACAACTTGGCACGCCAATGTCTTTTACTTCTGGATTAATGACTCTAAGTTAAATTAGCAAAACTGAATCTATTACTGTTGTAAAACACTTAAAAAGACTTGCAGACTTTTGGAGACTTTGAAACTTTGGGAATAGCAGGAGACTGGGAATATGGTACGCCCATGGATCTTGGTACGCCAATGGTCTTTTTAGTGAATTTATTACTTGAAAATTGATTCTAGTTATAATGGCCAAAACTGAATTTAGTTACTTAATTTAATATTGATTTGCACTTTGGAGACTTTTGGAGACTGTTGGGGTCAGGATAATGGGATACTGGGAGAAAGGTAGAACAGAATTTAATACTGATTAAAAACACTTTTTAAGTAGGTTAGAACTTGGAGACTTCAGTTTCTTGGAGACTTGTTACTTCTTGGCTGGTAGTTTTTGAACTGATTTCCTACCGGTTTGCCGTTTGTTTTATAGGGCAAATCCGGGTTGGACTTTTGGATCACAGAACCTCCCCGTTTCTGAAGGGTGCTTGTGTTTACGTATTTTTCCCAATCGCTATTATTTTCGATCAGATGTGTTAAAAATCTGTGTGATAACCTTTGCCAAGACAGTCCCGTTCCAATAAACCGAAGTCTCACATAATTTTTATTGTTTCAACAAGAAAAGGTACAAGTTTACAAATGTGATACAAGGTACAATATTTAGTAATAAATATTTTTCTTAAAGTGCAATAATCACTGGTAGACTACAGTTTTTGAGGTGTTATTGTAGTATATACCCATTTTTAAGTGATGATATATATTTCTTGATTCAAATTATTCCCGATTTCCCGAAATTTAGCTCCGAGTTTTTCGGAATGTAAATTGGCTGTCGTAAATATTTACGATTCAAACATTTCCTTTGTTCAGCATTGACCAATAGCGCCGCAGCTGGTAGCAGAGTGGGGATAACGTAAATACTCAATCATTTTCTTGATTTTGATCATTGCTGTCTGGGGTCCCTGGTGGAAGCATTACGTGGTTATTCAGATGTGTTTTCGAGTCCAATGACGCTGCAGCATGTATTTATTATCAATTGCGTTTATGTTTTCAATTGATAAGTTAATTGTAGAATGTAATAGCATTGTAGACATCATGCCAAACGCACAGTGTTTCGTTGGCCAATGGTAGCACTCCCTTTGTTTCGTAGGTTATTGGAAGGGGTAACGCGCAGCGGCACGGTATTATGTGGAAGCGTAAATTCCATTCTTGAATTCTCAGGGTTGTCATACACTTTCTTTGACACGTTCGATACACTCCCCCCAGTGCAGTCTCGACTGTGCTTAGCTACTTCGTCGGGCGTGTCCTTTTCCGATGTCGAGTTCTGAATCGAGTGTCTTCGCAACTGGTACAGTTTCGTTAGTTGTTTTGGTGTGGCAGGCAGGATGACGGCGATTTTGACTGCCGGCCTTACGTATATCCCAGTACTGGTTTGGATCCGAGCATTTCTGACTTGTCCATCAGCTGCAGGTGTTGCTTCGAGGATACGGCCACGTGGCCAACTGTTTCGAGGCAGTGTTGGATCCATGATGATCACTAGGTCATCATTCTTAATTGGTGTGGTTGGATGGTGCCATTTTTGTCGGACAGCCATGGTAGGTAGGTATTCGCGCAGCCATTGCCTCCGGAAGGTGTCTGCAAGTTGTTGTCCGATGCGCCACTGGCGGCGTAGGCATACTTCCACTTCTTTTAGTCGTAGAAGGATAATTGGGGGCGCTTCCCGGCCGACCCCAGCAAAAGGTGGTTTGGTGTTAGAGGTTCTTCATCACGCGGGTCCACCGAAATATGGGTGAGTGGTCGGTTATTTACCACAAACTCGGCTTCTGCAAGTGCTGTGCGTAGAGTTTCTGCTTTTGGTGCTCTTTCTTTGAGTGTTGCGCTTAGGGTTTTCTTTACTGATCGTACTAGTCTTTCCCAAGCTCCCCCCATGTGGGGACAGCGGTGGTATAAAGTGCCACTCGATGCCCTGGGTAGCTATTGCGTCAATCATTCGGGTGTCTTGACTTATTGACAGCAGGGCGTCGCTCATCTCGGTGTCAGCTCCGTGAAAGTTTGTCCCGTTATGCGAGTACATGGCTGCGGGTTGTCCTCTGCGGGCGGTCATTCTTTGAAGGGCCGATGGCCGAGTTCGGCAATCAGTGAAGCGGCTAGTTCTAGGTGAATGGCGCGCGTTGACAGGCAGGTGAAGATGGCTCCGTATCGTTTTTCTCGATGCCTACCGACCGTGATAGCAATAGGGCCGAAATAGTCAAGCCCGCAGTGTGTGAATAGACGGACGTGATGCATCAGGCGGAGTGGTGGTAATGCGCCCATCAGAGGTGGAGTCGCCTTGCTGCGTCGTATGAAGCAAGTGGAGCAGACGTGCGTTATTTTCCTGATTGTTGTGCGTATTCGTATTATGAAGAAATGATTGCGTATTTCTGCAATTGTTTTCTCAGTACTAGGATGATCCGCCTTTTTGTGGTAGTGACTGATTAGGAGCCGAGTGTAGGGTTCGTCACCGTCCAGTATTATGGGAGTTCGGGCCACACTCTTTGTTCTTTCCAAGGCTTGTAGTCGGGTGAGATTGCCTCGCGAAATGAGTACAGGAAGCGGTCTGTGGTGGGGTCCCAGATTAAACCAAGCACTCGTTCTGTCTCTGGACCTCCACTGCTGATCTGTATCGCGGAGCTGGCACGGTCTTCTAGGGGTACGCCAGCTAGGGGCGCCGGGCTATTAGACGCCCAATTCGTCAAGTGGAACCCTCCTTTCGTGAGGAGGGCACTTACACTTTCGGCGAGTGTAGCAGCTTCATTGGGTGTGTCTGCTGCATCTAGGTAGTCGTCCATGTAGAACTTGGTGCGTACGGCTTTTGCGGCGGCCGGGTACTCGTGCTCGTATGTTTCGGCCACTTTATTTCGGACGAATTGGGCACTGCTTGGGGAGCAGGTGGCTCCGAACATCATTGATGACATTTGATAGGTGTCTGGTTCATGATGGGGTGATGTCCTCCACAGGAAAAGCTGGGACGGCTGGTCTTCTCGCCTTATTTTTATTTGCAGGAACATTTCTTTGATGTCTGCAGCAATGGCGATGTTTCCTTCCCGGAAGCGTATTATATTCCCCAGGAGGGAGGACAGCAGGTCAGGACCAGTAAGCAGCTGATCATTGAGGGAGGTTCCTCGGCATCGGCTTGCAGCATCGAATACCACTCTGATTTTTCCTGGCTTATTTGGGTTGATTACTGCGAAGTGAGGCAGGTACCATTTGCGAGGTGTGGTGGTGGAAGCTTCATGGCCTGATAGCTTCTTGGCATAGCCTTTGTTGAGAAGTTGACTTATTTTGTCATTGTAGGCCACTGCTAGATTTTTGTCTTTTGCTAGCTTTTTCTCCAGAGACAGAAGTCGTTTCAGCGCACACTGCCGATCGTCAGGTAGCGAGGCTTCTGGATTGCGTCATAGTAGCCCAGTTTCCTACCTCCCTGTATGAAGAGGACGGGTAGTTGCATTCATAAGTGCAATGGCTTGTTGTTCGTTTGCATTGACTCTGGTGGCTGATGTTATTCCGAGCGAGTCGATGGCGAAGTTGGTTTTTACTAGCTCCCTCAACTGTGTGTCTGCGGCCGTTTCTGGTTGTAGTGCCAAAGTGGTAGTCATGTTATTATCTCTGGGGTTGACTCCCCCCATGAGCGATCCATCCTAGTGCGGTGCGTGATGCTATTCGAGTAGTATCATTGCATTCACGAACTTCCCTTGACACAATTAGGTGAGCGTTGTCTTGGCCTATAAGCAGCTTCGGGACGACAGACCTTCCTTGGATCTGTTGCTCCGGCAGGTTGAGGTTGCTTATTGTGCTGGCAGAGATGTGGTATGTATTACTGTTGCCCGCACCTCGTATTCTTAGTCTCACTCGTTGAGAGAGATTGTCAGAGGGGCACATTCCTTTGGCACCGTGGATTCGCAGTCCGTGAACTGGGCCGCTTGCTCCGACTTGTATTGCGGTGTCAGCGTCAACAAGTGTTACTGTGGATCCTTCGTCCAGGAGAGCAAACACTGACACTTCTTCTTTGTTTGGAGCGCTTAATATTACTGGTGCAATTTTTAACAGTACTCTCTGTCCGGAGTCCTGGCGTCACAAGTTGACATTTTCCACGGTACTTTTTCGTACGAACTCGGGATTATGTAGCAGGGGGTGGTGTGGGGATCGGCAATCCCCTACTTTGCACCATTGGTTTATTTTGCAGCTTCGTGAGTGGTGTTTTTCTAAGCACTTGCGGCATAACCTTCCCATCGAAGTTCAACATCTTTGGCTGCGAATTCTTTGCATTCACGGGTTTTATGATCGCCGCCACATTGGGCGCAGCTTTCATCGGCTGTTTTTCTTTTTCGGCTTGGTCCAGGGTAAGTATGTGCCTCATTCATTTTGCGTTTCATCGGGGCGATCTTTTCTTTTGGGCCGTCCCCGATTTCTTCTTGATGTCCGGCATGTATTTGCTGGACCCGTCAGTAGTGTGTAGTCTTGGGTAGCGGCATATCCAGTTGGATCGGTTACTGCAAATTCATTGGTAGGCTGACCGACTGGTGTGTGCATTTGAGTAGTTGCATATCTCGTTGCAAACTCTCCGGCTGGCCTTTTTACTTGAGTGGCATATCTAGTTGCGAACTCATTAGTAGAAGGGCCGGTCGGTGCGTGCACTTGAGATGTTGCATATCTCGTTGCAAAACTCTCCGGCTGGCTTGTTTACTTGAGTGGCATATCCCGTTGCGAACTCATTAGTAGAAGGGCCGGTCGGTGCGTGCACTTGAGTTGTTGCATATCTCGTTGCAAAACTCTCCGGCTGGCTTGTTTACTTGAGTGGCATATCTCGTTGCGAACTCATTAGTAGAAGGGCCGGTCGGTGCGTGCACTTGAGCTGTTGCATATCTCGTTGCAAACTCTCCGGCTGGCTTGTTTACTTGAGTGGCATATCTCGTTGCGAACTCATTAGTAGAAGGGCCAGTCGGTGCGCGCACTTGAGTAGTTGCATATCTCGTTGCAAACTCTCCGGCTGGCCTTTTTACTTGAGTGGCATATCTCGTTGCGAACTCATTAGCATAAGGGCCAGTTGGTGCGGGCACTTGAGTTGTTGCATATCTCGTTGCAAACTCTCCGGTTGACGGGCCGTCTAACGTGTGTACTTGAGTGGCATATCTCGTTGCGAACTCGTTAGTAAACGGGCCGGTTGGTGCCTGGATTTGAATTACTGCCTGACCGAGGTTGGCTCACAGGGTCGGGCTGGTTGGTGCTGGCTCCTGGGCAGGTTGATTTTTTTTCGGTATGGGTTAAAAAAAATCAGTTTTTAGTAAGTTTTACTTTTTACGATTTCTGTATTTTATTAACAAAAATATAAAATTTAAAATAATAAAATAAATATAAAAAATATTTATGTCCATATCCATGCAAAAATAAAGGCAGAGTAACGTTCAATTTTGCTTTTTAATATTCTGATACGGACGATAAACAATCATCATTGTACTAGACGTTTGTACATAAATTGCAAAATAGGGAGCTGGACACAACTTGGCACGCCAATGTCTTTTACTTCTGGATTAATGACTCTAAGTTAAATTAGCAAAACTGAATCTATTACTGTTGTAAAACACTTAAAAAGACTTGCAGACTTTTGGAGACTTTGAAACTTTGGGAATAGCAGGAGACTGGGAATATGGTACGCCCATGGATCTTGGTACGCCAATGGTCTTTTTAGTGAATTTATTACTTGAAAATTGATTCTAGTTATAATGGCCAAAACTGAATTTAGTTACTTAATTTAATATTGATTTGCACTTTGGAGACTTTTGGAGACTGTTGGGGTCAGGATAATGGGATACTGGGAGAAAGGTAGAACAGAATTTAATACTGATTAAAAACACTTTTTAAGTAGGTTAGAACTTGGAGACTTCAGTTTCTTGGAGACTTGTTACTTCTTGGCTGGTAGTTTTTGAACTGATTTCCTACCGGTTTGCCGTTTGTTTTATAGGGCAAATCCGGGTTGGACTTTTGGATCACAGAACCTCCCCGTTTCTGAAGGGTGCTTGTGTTTACGTATTTTTCCCAATCGCTATTATTTTCGATCAGATGTGTTAAAAATCTGTGTGATAACCTTTGCCAAGACAGTCCCGTTCCAATAAACCGAAGTCTCACATAATTTTTATTGTTTCAACAAGAAAAGGTACAAGTTTACAAATGTGATACAAGGTACAATATTTAGTAATAAATATTTTTCTTAAAGTGCAATAATCACTGGTAGACTACAGTTTTTGAGGTGTTATTGTAGTATATACCCATTTTTAAGTGATGATATATATTTCTTGATTCAAATTATTCCCGATTTCCCGAAATTTAGCTCCGAGTTTTTCGGAATGTAAATTGGCTGTCGTAAATATTTACGATTCAAACATTTCCTTTGTTCAGCATTGACCAATAGCGCCGCAGCTGGTAGCAGAGTGGGGATAACGTAAATACTCAATCATTTTCTTGATTTTGATCATTGCTGTCTGGGGTCCCTGGTGGAAGCATTACGTGGTTATTCAGATGTGTTTTCGAGTCCAATGACGCTGCAGCATGTATTTATTATCAATTGCGTTTATGTTTTCAATTGATAAGTTAATTGTAGAATGTAATAGCATTGTAGACATCATGCCAAACGCACAGTGTTTCGTTGGCCAATGGTAGCACTCCCTTTGTTTCGTAGGTTATTGGAAGGGGTAACGCGCAGCGGCACGGTATTATGTGGAAGCGTAAATTCCATTCTTGAATTCTCAGGGTTGTCATACACTTTCTTTGACACGTTCGATACAATCATCATCGTCGTCCAGACATTCATTCTTCAAGATATTTGAAGAATGAATGTCCGGAGGAATTATTAAATCAAAAACTTCCTTAGAAAAAAGATTTTATTGTTTTTTTTGGAGTTGCCTGTAACTAGTTATGACAGGGTCAGATGTAACTAACATTAAATTAATAACATCCTCATTAAATTTTTCACGAGAACATTTCTATAATAGTTCTAGAAACCTTTCTGAATTTTCGATCTTATGACATTGTACTGGTGCTTCGTAAGCTTGGCTTCCACCATGTTTGAGAGGGCTTCCTCCTCAGACATCCCTCGAGAGCGATTATCATCAAATACCTTATACGCTTTTCTGTACATAGATGCGCTCCTCGGTGAACGAATAATATTTCCTACCAATTTTGATGCAATCGGTTGTCCAGATGGTCCAAAAAAAACGCCAAATGAGAAAGAGGTGAACTTTTCCGAAGATCTTTGGTTTATAAGCGTTTGGATCGGTCAGAGCAGTGTTCAAATTGTATTTCCGGGCGACCGCGACCGTGCTATTTTTCAGGAGAAATCTCATATAATGTAAAACCAATCGTAGTCTCAAGCCATTTTTTATTTTCTATCAAAAATCTAGCTTCATTTCGATAAGCGATTTAGATAATTTATAATTGTCCATCTTGTTTTAAAGCAAAATTTGAAGCCCGCAATCTTTTTACAGCCTTCTTTGGGGCAATTTATAAGTTTTTTTCGATATAAAAATCGTTTTTCCATCTGTTGGCACTTTGAGTTCATCACTATATCAAATAACTCCTTTTATTTTAAGAAAAAAATCCTTTGAAAACGAACCTGTGTCAAAAATAATATTTATAAAGCACTCAAATTTAACAGGAAGCAAATTATGTAAAAATTACTGGGCTGTAGAGACGCAAAAATGCGCAAGATTTTTTTTCTTAATATGATACTAAAATAGGTCAGATATAAAAGTACATTACTACATTTGCAAAATATTAGGAAATATCAAACTAAAACCTTAACTGTTCAAAAAATCATCGTATTTTTTTTTTTAAATATTCACGAGATGTTTATTAAAAAATATTTCCCAAATTTTTCAAATTAGGAAATGGAAAAAAAACTTAATATATTTAGTACACACCTGAAGGTATTGGATTCACGTAGAAAAAAGTTTACCAGCAAGTAGTGTAAAAAGTAAACAGTCCCTAAATGTTATTTAATAAACTTTGCATTTTCACACAAACGTCCTGACTGCTCGGGAAGTCAATCTTTGCTGACGTATTACGCAGCGACGAAACGTTTTGCTGAGTTCGGTGGTGTGGGAAAAGATGCGCTGGTATGTGATGTCAAGATATGGAAACAAAATTTTGTGGTCCCTGCAATTTGAAATTTCGATTTAATTCCGACGCTCCCATACTAGTAAAACCATTGTGCGTCGGCGGCATTTATCTTTTCTCGGGAGATTTTTTTTAATGTTGATGAGTGTTTCAGGCTAATAATTATTGCCAGTGGCGTAGCGTAGGTATCAGCTGCCCGGGGCGGAGAAAATTTTGCCGCCCCCCCCCCCCCCCATATAGGTACTTCCTCAGGGGGGGGGAGGGGGGGGGGGGGTAGTGATCCTTTTTTTTTAAACATTTATTTGCCGATTTTTATTAATTAAATCTGTATGCGGTGAATTAAAACTACACTCAGAACATGAAAACGGTTTTTCTTTGGTACTGGCAGCACATAAATTGTCTGCAAGAATTTTATTAAGCACTTCAAATAATATGTTTTCCTTCGAAATATGTCAGCAGATGAATACACAATTGGAATTTTACATTCTAAACAATAAACTGGCTTAAATTTTATCTGTATGCGGTGAATTAAAACTACACTCAGAACATGAAAAAGGTTTTTATTTGACTCTGGCGGCACATAACTTGTCTGCAAGAATTTTATTAAGCACTTCAAATAATATGTTTTCCTTCGAAATGTGTCGTAAGATGAATCCAAAACTGGAATTTTACATTCTGACCACAAAACTACTTTTAATTAAATCTGTATGCGGTGAATTAAAACTACACTCAGAACATGAAAAAGGTTTTTCTTTAATTCTGGCGGCACATAAATTTTCTGCAAGAATTTTATAAAGCACTTCAAATAATATAATGTTTTCCTTCGAAATGTGTCGTCGGATGAATTCACAACTGGAATTTTACATTCTGAACACAAAAGTGGTTTTAATTAAATCTGTAAGCGGTGAATTAAAACCACACTCGGAACATGAAAATGTTTTTTCTTTGATTCTGGCGGCACATAAATTGTCTGCAAGAATTTTATAAAGCACTTCAAATAATATGTTTTCCTTCGAAATGTGTCGTTAGATGAATCCAAAACTGGAATTTTACATTCTGACCACAAAACTACTTTTATTTAAATCTGTATGCGGTGAATTAAAACTACACTCAGAACATGAAAAAGGTTTGTCTTTATTTCTGGCGGCACATAAATTTTCTGCAAGAATTTTATAAAGCACTTCAAATAATATAATGTTTTCCTTTGAAATGTGTCGTAAGATGAATCCACAACTGGAATTTTACATTCTGACCACAAAACTACTTATAATTAAATCTGTATGCGGTGAATTATACATTTTGAACACAAAACTGATTTTAATTAAATATGTATGCGGTGAATTAAAACTTCACTCAGAACATAAAAATGGTTTTTCTTTGATTCTGGCAGCACATAGATAGTGTGCATCTAGAATTTTATAACTGCAATTCGAATAAGTATGCACACACCTGTCAGCTATTTAACTTTTCTGTGATAATAAATTTAAAATATATCACCGTGATATATACGTGGAAGAAAACCGTATAAGTGTAATTTTTTGTGCGCTTTCAGCAAGGCGCACAAAGCTTCACAAATATAAAACACAAATCGACTATCAATTAGAGCTAAAATGATACTGTTGCCATTTACATTTTTATTTAAAAATAATGTATGTGTTAGAAATAAAAAGAAAACGTCTGTCATTAATATTTTGATTTTAACAGCATATAAAACTTAAGAAAGATGTTAAGAAACTATAAACTAGAAAAAACTTTTAAGTCCTGACGCGAGAATAGAACCCGCGACTTCCCCAATCCAAATTTTTACAAGATGATTATTGATTGTGAAATTTTGCCGCCCCCCCAAAAGTGCCGCCCGGGGCGGGCCGCCCCCCCACCCCCCCTACGGTACGCCACTGAGTGAAAAGAAAAAATGAAGAATGCTTATGTTAAATGATGTTTTGGAAAATGGGAAGCGTAGTGATATAAGTTTATAATCTAGATGGGGGATTAGAAAATAATCGATCGCATAAATTAATAAAGAATAGACAATTATGTTCTGGAGTGATAAAGTATGTGTTTTGTATTGTATGGACTCTAACAAATTATGTATGCGTGAGTGTTTTTTTTTTTTTTTTTTTTTTCTATTTTTTTTTAATCCTCGACTATCTATTGGTCAACATATCTTCGCTTTTGACCCTCCCTAAATCAAGAAGCCAGTCGTCGATCAATTTGCGCAAAACAGTTGTACTTTTCGATTTCCAAGCATTAGAAATGATATTAAATACTTTAGGTCCTAAGTACGAAAATTGCCGTTGCCCAACCCAAGGGACGTCGTGGTTTTTATTGGGACTATTGGATTGTTCCTTGAATGTCGGGTGTCGTGAAGGTGGTCAACGGAAGGGAAGTGCTGACGTTGTTTTTGAGCATGTAATACAATCTTTCTAATATACAATTGTCTAACGTCAAGAACTTTTAATTCCGTGAATAATGCGTCACTGGGGTACCTGAATGGTTTTTTAAGGATGACTCTTAGTAGAGATTTCTGTGCTTTAGCCAGGGAGTCTAATATTGTTTTGGCACATCCACCCCATCCTAGGGATGCATATTCGAGTAAAGAATTACACATGGCATAGTATATTGATTTCATATCTTTTACAGAGAGAATATTTCTGATGGTAATAAAAAGGTGAGTAAGTTTTCTGACTTTTGAGGCAGTTGAGTTAATGTGCTCTTCCCATCTCAGATATTTATTAATGGTGATCCCTAGATATTTTAAACTATCCACGTATTCTAGGTTATTGCAAGTACAAGTGTTCGTTTCATTGCAGACGTGAATAGTAATATTTAGTATTTAGGTTGTCCCGCTTGTGTTGCACTAAAACGTATAAATTTTGTCTTATCTGTGTTAAGAGTAAGGAGATTATAGTCTAGCCAATGTTTGACATTGTTTATTAAATTTTTTGCTTTTCTATGCGCTTCGTACCAGTTTATGCGCTCAAATATTAAGACCGTATCGTCAGCAAAAGTGATGATATGATCGGCAAGGTTACTGTTGCAAAGGTCATTGATATAGATATTAAACAATATCGGTCCTAAAGTACTTCCTTGTGGTACACCAAAATTGATATTGGCTGGATCGCTTAGAGTACCACTAATATTGACCAAATTGGTTCCATGCCAGCTCAGAATGAAACTAACTCAAAACCACCTCAGAAAGGTCATTAAAAGCTTTGAAAAAATAATTTTAAAACAGTCGATAACCCTAACCTAACTTAACCTACTTAACCATTTTTATATTTTTTATCATCACTCTTAATGACCTTTCTAAGGTGGTTCTGAGTTGGTTTCATTCTGATTTGGCCGGTCACCAAACGAACCACACACAGACGAACATTTTTTTACCAGCGCGCTGGTAGAAAAGCAACTCCGGTGGATCTTGCTCCAGTTCCGTCAGTACCCACTAGAACAGCAACTATATCTAATACTACTGACGACTCTAGGTACTAATATCTACAGCCTGTATGTCGGACGAATATCTACAGCTCATATGTTGGACAAATATCTATGAACTTCAGAGTGAGGACTAATATCTACAGAGCTAAGGTCAGACTAATATCTATGGAGCTTAAGTGGGACTAATATCTACAGAGCGCAGCTGAGCAAGAGGTTGTACGGAAAAGCATAAATTACTTCAATTGCGTAATTAAACACATACATACATAAATTAAGATTTTCAAACTGCATACGCAATATTACGTTATTCTAATATGCTACACATAATTACAAATCCAACCTCTGCCAGTGCTGTAGATATTCGTCCTCACTTTGATTCTCATAGATATTAGTCAGCAGTTTGAGCTGTAGATATTGATATTTTGGCGCTTGGGCTCTTTAGGCTACTGCAACTGAAATTCGGCTACATTAGGCTACTTTATGTACGAGAAACGGCGATATTAGGCCAAACGCTGTTGGCAACACTGTCCTCGTCCTCCCTCACCAGCATTGCCAACTCTACGTCTTTTTACGTAGATCTACGTATTTTAGGTCCTTCCTGAACACCTACTAACTTCAGTCCAGAATCTACGTATTTTTTGTCAAATTGTACGAATTTGCAAAATAACATAACTCATTAGGCTGAATAAGCATATTTTCCGTTACTTTACGGTGGCGCCCCCGTCTGCGGGGCAAAGTATGTGGCGCGGACTCCAACAAACGTTCCGTTTCATACTAGAGTTCACGCCGGGGTTGGGATGTCTAGGGAAATTTCCCTAGATCTAAGGGAGAAAAATATTTTTTAGGCAAAAGGGAAATCAGCACAAACCTAGGAAAATTTCGAACTATTACCATATTTTTTTTTTTATTATTGGAGTTGTCTTCTACTTCCCGGTAAAATACACAATTTCAGACAAAGGCATCGCTAAGTTATTTATTGCTAGTATTTGACTTTGACCTTAACTGTTTACTCCATATTCATGTTTTTTCCCCTAAATATTGCCTTTTACCCCACATTTGTATAATTACCAAAAAATATATTTCGTTTCATTTAAACCTTAGGTTCTCAACGTGGGCAATAACGCCCCCTTGTGGACGTTTGAGACTTTCAGGGGGCAGTAGAAGACCCAAAGAGGGGGCGTTGAGGTGGCGGCACAGTGATGGGTAGGGCAGGTAAGGGCAGGTAAAAAATATGGTCTAAAAAGACAAAAAAACACGCTCATCACGTACTGATAAAGCAAAATAAACTTTAATATTGGTTAATCTTTGTTATTTTATGTATTGTAATCATTTTTATCACGTGTGAAAAAATTCACATGTTTCGGTAGTTGAGGAAGTGGAAGAAAATTTAATCCATTAACCCCCCCCCCCATAAGAAAAAAGGGAGTAAAAAAAAATCTCAAAGTGGGCGGTGGGCAAAATTGAGAACCAAAAGTGAGAGGCAAGGTTGAGAACCTATGATAAATCATTAAAAAGAATAACTAAAATTTGCAATAAATGCATTAAAAATAATAGATACATTTCAAATTAATTAACTAATTACGTTCACCTACCCTAACTTCTATATTTCACTCAGAAAAGAAGTACGCAGATCTACTAACTTTTCATAATCCAAATTATGCGATTCTACGTAATTTTCTAGTCCGATCTACGTCTTTTTCAAAAAAGCGGGTTGGCAGCACTGTACCTCACCTTACTCCTGTCAAATTAAATTCAAACGTATGTTCAAACGTGTGTCTGTGTGCGTGCGCGTGTGTGTTTGGTTTGTTTATGATTCAAACCAATTCAAACTAAACTCAAACAAATTCAACTGACGTATTATTTACTACATTTTACGTTTTTTACAATATGAGAAGAATTACAAAGATCATGAGATTATCGAATGAAGCTGCCAACGTAGGTAAGTTTATTAATTAAGGGGATCTTACCGCAATCGCAGCATATTTGCAGGTTTTTGATGCAGTTTTTAGAAAATTTCTATATTGTTTATTAGAAAATAATATTATGTTTTGAACAAATAAATTATTCTTCTAAATGGTGAACTAACAAAACGTATTAAAATATTTAAAACAATTGCGTAAAAAAATATTTACGGAACCTCTAAAAATAGCTCAAAGTTCGATTATATCCCTTAATTCTAAATACAGGAGAATTATAAAAATAAACATGATCACCACATCAATGTTTTCTAAACGGCTAGATAATAAAATTATCTTAAAAAGCATAAAAACAATGCTTATAAAAATAAAAACCGTTTTTCAATAATACTTTATCTCGCGCCATTATATAAACCAAGGCAGAAGTTATTTCTCGTCAGTACGCGAGATGCTTTGAGAGTGGGACGACGTCAAATTTTACGAAAAATAAATACGTAAATGTGTTGGCACATGAGAAAAGGGGTCACACTAAAGGCTAGTCGTAATAATATTGTGTATTATTTCAGAACCAAGTTGACTTTTTTACTAGAAATTCCATTTCTCGGCCCGCTGTCTACAACCAGCGGCATAGAATATTTAGAGTGCGCCTTCACCAGAATCGTATTCCTAGTTTTATTCATTTGCGCCCTACTGGGCTTTTACATAAATTTCTAATTATACAGTTATGTTAGTTGTAACATTGGTATATCTAATAAATTATGGTAAAATAAATGAGTTACAGAGTTATAAAAAGTAAGAAAATTGTAAAATAGATTATAAAGGTTGCAAACAAACAAAAAGAAGCCGACACACTCCTGAAAATTAAATATAGAATTAACGAAAAAAAATATTGAAACCTATTTTATACATAAAATGCGAAAATAAAATAAACCATAAAAATTGTGTGCGTGAAGTACACGCGCGACAGAAGTGAAACTTCTTGTTTATTAAGTAAAGATAAAGATATTATTAGTATTTTTTATTGCACAATAGATAATAATTGAAAATAGGAGGCAAAAAGTTTCATAAAATCACGAAACGATCCTCATCATAAATCTCCCAGTACGAATCTAACGTACCTTGCAGCAATAATTAAAACGACCAAATGTGAATAACCAACAAATTACGCTATTATATTCAAACATGTTAGTTCACATACGTTTTTAGATTTTCACGGCCAATAGCATTTTCGTTGTTTGTTTTTGGGGTGTTATGCCGCGTTGCGCTACCTCCTTCTTTAGCCGACGTTTCGGACCTGCAACATCTCTCGGATCTGCTGGATCTGCCCTGATGATGGACACTGCAACGCTGTCCAAAACGTCGGCTAAAGAAGGAGGCAGAGCAACACGGCATAACACACCAAAAACCAAAATCGAAAATGTTAGTTCACATTCCTGCCGCAGGTTTTTAATGAGAACTATGGAATGTACGAAATATTTTTGTAGTTTCCTAGGCTTTAATATCAAAGGCAAATATTGTGATGTAACTCTTATTTAGTATTCGCCTCGGAAATCGGAATTTTCGTGGCACTCTAAAATTTACTTTGGAGTGCCACGAATAATATTAAATTTAAATTGGTTTAACTTTTTTTTTTTTAAATAAAGACAAACATTCCCGGGTTACGAACAGCCCAACAATGTTTGAAAATCTCCTACTACCACCACAGAAAGCCGAAAATATTGCTTGTGTTGTGATGGAGGACTTAGCCAGCCGAGGAATCGAACATGCGACTATACTTTGAATGTTTGTACTCTACATCAATGTTTACTTCTGGAATATTTAAATTTATTTTTATTACGTCCTTTACGATTTTTTTTTTTCAAAATATCTAATATACATTTTATACGAGGTTTTATTTTTCTTCAAATTTGTATTTATAATAGCTTACTATTATTTGTACTTTATGCTGTCACTTCGATATGTACTTTTTAATTTTTTGTCACATGTACATTTTTTTCTTAATCATGTATATTCTGTACCATTTCAAATTATTGTAATTTCCATGTAAAAGCCGTTAATCGGCGTTAATTCATAAAAAATAAAAATAAAATTATTTGTTATTTTATGTAACTTTTTGTAAAAAATAATAATAAATATTGAAAATGGCCAATATTTTATTTATCTGTCCAATATATTCAGATATAATTATGATCACATATTATGAAAATAGTGCGTAGGTAATTGAATACCGTATTGTTTTGACATCTGTCAATGAAGAACGTGTCCGTTACGAGGCACAAGCGACTGACTACCGTCTAGCAGTGTAGTTGTTTGTATCGAATAATTTATCAAACAAGTTTGATCGAAATCCGATCGAAAGAGTCATAAAATCACGAGCTCCTTTTGCAATCGGTAATGTTTCTATCTAAATTTACCTAAAACATGCACATTCAACTTATTAAACATAATTTGAAAGATGCCCATTATTTATTAAACGTTTCATGTTCAAAGCTTACTCAATCTAGTACCATCTAGTCTAGATTTCTTCGCTGCTCTGCCTTCGCCCGTGCGCGTAGCGAATTCCCCGTTCCAGCTTACCTCATTCTTCCCCGCCCCGAAATATTATTTCGGTTCGCGTAAATTACCCCTTAACATGAACATGAGTGTATTCGATAATAATAGGATTATGTGTTTTTCCATTGGTGTCAATATTGCTTGGTTTGTTTTTAAGATACTCCGCCACCTAATGCTGATCAAAGTGTCGTCAGTGTGTCGAACGAGAACGTCGAAGTCCTCGATTATGATTCTGAAGGGATAAGTTGTTTATTAACGGAAACGATAGAGGTGAGATTATCAACATTATATATATATCAATGATTAGATAGTGAAATCTGTATAGCGGAATATAAAGAATTAGTGGTTTTTTTTACTGTTTACTCACAAATTATTTTAAAAACAATTCGATTCAGTAATAACAATCTATAATAATATCACGTAAATACAGAAATGGGGGACACGGTTAATACTAAAATATTTTTATTTAGGCTAGTTTATTTTTAATGTTCTTAGGTTCATAGTTTGGGTTAAAAAAAAGAAGAAACAAAAGTAATCTTAACTTTCACATCTATAACAATGGCCGCTAAGTGAACAATCGTTTTTAATTTTAACAAAAGACCTATCCGCACACAACAATGCCGGCACAGTACCGACACGTGCCGATCAGTAATGTATCCATCAGTGTCAGTGAAAAATGAGGCTAAAGTTCGGTTTACTGGCCAAATTCCTATAAAAATAATTAGTAAAAGTATAAAATTAATAAAAGTATAAAAATAACTAGTTTGTATTTTTAGGAATAAGCTAAAGTTCGGTTTACTGGCCAAATTCCTATAAAAATAATTAGTAAAAGTATAAAATTAATAAAAGTATAAAAATAACTAGTTTGTATTTTTAGGAATTTGGCCAGTAAACCGAACTTTAGCCGTTGATTGTATTGGCCCGTGTACATCCTGCAATTTATAACCTTTCTCATAGAAAATACATGGACATTAATTTTAAAGCAAACATATGGAACAATATTGGGCCACAATTGGGCGTAAGCGGTATGTATACCTACCTGTCTATTTTATTTACGAAGCTAGGTACTGGTTTTGTTTTTGAAAAATAAAAGAAAAATATGTATTCTATACGTTATGTATTTATTCATACTAATAATATTATAAATGCAAAAGTAACTTTGTCTGTCTGTGTACAAAAAATAAAATGAATCAAATAATCAGGTCCTACTAGGCAGGTTCGAAGTACTAATTTAATTATATTCTCGTCTCTTGACCATCTAGCCATCCTGATTTAGCATTTAAGTAGTTTTTAAATACTTCTCTGGTCATGAAAGCTTCGTTTGTGGCATTTCCACCCTGTAAAGGAAGATGGCGAAGTATATCTCCACTTTCATTTGCCTCTTGTACATTTCTGATTTCATGTGAATATGTATCATTGAAATGTTTCTTTATAAAATTATGTAGGATCAATGTTGATAGTATCATATGGTCTACATTTTCTGGCTTAGCTTGAATTGGTCTAAAATATATCTGAAATTTTTGAGCCAGTAACCCAAAGTCATTCTCTATGACTCTTCTGCCTCACGATAAACGATAATTAAATATCTTTTTAGATATAACCCAATTTCGTCCTGGATAGGGTAGCATCAAATAGGGTTTTAATGGGAATGCCTCATCTGCGAGAATTACATAGTAAGGGTCGACCGAGACAGGTTTTTCGTTCTCGACCGAGACCGAGAATAAATTAAAATCTCGGCCGAGACCGAGAGCCGAGACCGAGAATAGGTAAACTGAACAAAAAAATGAAATAGCGCTATTTTTGCATAATATACTATATTTTGAAGAATGTAATAATGTTTAATTATATAATAATTTGAAATTTTATATAATATATCTAATATTAAATATTTAATTAAACAATAATTTGAGATTTTAAATAATGTATCTAATATTAAATATTTAATTAAACAATAATTTGAGATTGTCGATTAGTTGATTTGTATGTTCATTGCTGTTTTTGGCAGTTTATTATGAACAAAGTTCTAAGAAAAATAGCAACGAATATACAAATCAGCGAATCGATGTGTTCTGAGTTCTGATGAATGTGGCCAGTGAATCTAAAAAATCTTCGTACACTTACCAGCTTTCCAACATACGTATAAAATAATACGTAATGATTAATGATCTTAATATTCACTTAACAAGTTTATGTTGTTATTCTGGCTAGTAAAGTAATTATAATTAATCACAACAACATATAAAAGAACTTACTTTTTTCTAAAGCTGTCGTGACACCAAGTGACGAATTTGGACGCGCGCGGTAGATTTGAATCCCATTATCCTATACCGTACCTACTTACAACGGTCTCGGTTCTCGGCGATTTTTCACCGAGAACCGAGACAGAGTTCTCGGTAGAATTTGTAGCTGAGAATGCCGAGACCGAGATCTCGGTCGACCCTTATTACATAGTGAGTTGGTGTATCTGTGCCTGGTAATGGTGCATCTGTTGGTACAGATAAAGTACCTCTTTCCAATGCCTTGCCTAAATTGCTATTTGCAAATATGCCACCATCACTGTTCTTACCATATGAACCCACACTGACAGCAATAAAATTGTAACGAGCATCTACAAGTGCTAACAAGACGATTGAAAAGATTTTCTTGTAGTTAAAGAACATGGAGCTGCTATTGGCAGGAGCCTGTATGGTAACGTGTTTTCCATCTAATGCTCCCAAACAATTAGGAAAATTCCAGTTAGTATAAAAGTCATTAGCGATGGATAACCACATCTCTGTTGTTGTGTTGGTAACATTTCTTCCATTTAAAGTCTCCACTATTGTTTTGCAGGTTTCATTAACAATTTCATGTACTGCAGTGTGTCCTAAACGGAAACTGAATGATATTGTTTTATATCAGTCTCCTGTTGCCAAAAATCTCAAATAAAAGGAATACATAGATCAGGGTATGAAATTATAATTTATAGGATATTTTTTTATAAGAGTACATTGCTATTTTAATAGAATAAATTATGTTACATATATAAAATTATTTTGGTATGTTTGTATTAATTAAACGGGTATTTTTGTTTCAGGTCCAATATGTAAATCAAGATTTTTTATTTATTTTTTTTATTTTAAATACATAAACGACTATACTGCCTTTTATAAATAAACATATAATAGAGTACAACAGTAAGAAAAATAATATCATTTCATAATAGTAGTTTTAAATTTTAAAATAACATACAATCATTTTGTGTATCACAACAAAAAATAACAAAAAAGAACAATGAGAAATATCATCATTTCATTTCAACATGTCCATATTGCGTACAAGGGTGTATCGATTTTTAACTTTTTTTTTGTTTTAAAGTTCCAAGTTGAAAAAAAGTTGCTACTAGGTACCACAACTTACCACAAAAAGTTTTGGATTTTTAAAAAAATGTTTAGGTCTCCCGCACAAGGCCTAAAGTTTTAATTTTTTTCAAAAAATACCAAATTTTTTAAAAATTTAAAAAAATAAAATCGTAACTTTTGTGTTTATTCCAAATTAAAAAACAGTAATATTAGGGCATAAAAATAAGTAAGAAACGATTTTTTTTTATAAAAAATGGATTTTAGGTCTCCCGCACAAGCCCTAAAGTTTGTTAATTTTGATGAAATTTTGTAATTTTGTGTATATGAACCATGTTTTCTTTAAAGTTTAAACCACCGGAATTAATTGTACGTTTCTTACAGAAGGCATAAAATGAGATAATATATATATATACATAATTCACATATACATATAGTAAAAATATATACCACATATACACTAAATTATATATAATATGTTTCAAACCTGGAAAAAGATAATTGGACGGTGTAAATTGTATGAGAAAGGTGTTGAAAGAAACTAATGTTATTTGCTATTACTGTTGTTTATTACAAAAGCATAAAAGGTTATAACATGTCATAAAATGTAGTATAATAACTAAGTACAAAATGTTACTGATTACTTTCCATACGACATGAGTGGCAGTGTTCTTGTTCTACTGCAAATTTACTGACTTGTTTAAGTATTCGTCCTTTCATCTTGATTTCAAAACCTTAAATCAAAGTTATGTATAGTATTTACATAGGCGTATAGTATTACATAATGATTTTTACAAAATTTTATAAATGTTATTACAGTTCCCAAATGAAATTTCAATTTAATATGGAAGACAGTATGATAAAAACGTTATTTAGAAACATTATAACCACAAAATAGTCGAAAAAAACTTACTTAAATTCTAATCCTAGGCAGAGGTTTTGTACTGGCTCTTGGTCTCGAACGTAGGTAGCTCTTTACGGTCTTCCAGTCTGGCGCGGATAAAACCATCTCTTTCGATCAGCCCACATACTCGCTTCGAAACTTCTGTGACTTCCTTGACAATTCGTTCCACCACTTGAGTGTGAGAAGGAATTCTAAATTCAACCCTTCCACTTTTGCCAGTTTCTGCAATTTTACATAACTTTGATTTAAGGTTTTGAAGCCAAGATGAAAGGACGAATACTTAAACAAGTCAGTAAATTTGCAGTAGAACAAGAACACTGCCACTCATGTCGTATGGAAAGTAATCAGCAACATTTTGTACTTAGTTATTATACTACATTTTATGATATGTTACAGTGAAACCCTCTTAAGAAGTTCTCTCTTAAGACGTTTCGTGGCTTAAGAAGTTTGGTTTTTTCGGTCCCTCGGCTCAAAATTGGCCTAATTTTTCCCACATATAAGGTTTTCCTGTTTAAGAAGTTGGTTTTTTCCGGTCCCTTGGAAAACTTCTTAAGAGGGTTTCACTGTATAACCTTTTATGCTTTTGTAATAAACAACGCTAATAGCAAATAACATTAGTTTCTTTCAACACCTTTCTCATACAATTTACACCGTCCAACTATCTTTTTTCGGGTATAAAACATATTATATATATATTTTATGTATATGTGGTATATATTTTTACTATATGTATATATTAATTATGTATATATATGTATAGATATTGTCTCATTTTATGCCTTCTGTAAGAAAAGTACAATTAATTCCGGTGATTTAAACTTAAAAAAAAACCTGGTTCAAATACACAAAATTACAAAATTTCATCAAAATTAACAAACTTCAAGGCTTGTGCGGGAGACCTAAAATCCATTTTTTATTAAAAAAATCGTTTCTTACTTATTTTTATGCCCTGGTATTACTGTTTTTTAACTTGGAACAAACAGAAAAGTTACGATTTTATTTTTTAAAAATTTGGTATTTTTTGAAAAAAATTAAAACTTTAGGCCTTGTGTGGGAGACCTAAACATTTTTTTAAAAATCCAAAACTTTTTGTGGTAAGTTGTGGTACCTAGTAGCAACTTTTTTTCAACTTGGAATTTGAAAACAAAAAAAAAGTTAAAAATCGATACACCCTATTGCGTACCTATATAAAGTTACATTTTGGAAAAATAATTTTTGAGTGCATGTTTATATTGCGCTAATTTTAAGAAATAAATGTCGCCGATGTTAGCATGTTCATCTCCCAAAATGTGTAATCGACTGATTGGTGAGTAATAATGTGATAATGTATGTGTGTTATTATAGTAGAACGGTAGAGTGAGTCTATTGTTAGCGCGACCAGGGCAATGAAATCGTATTAGTTCTATTACATCAGGGGTATCCAGGACCGAGTGAATTATTTTATATACATAATATTAATAGATCACAGATTTTTCTGCGATCTGATAAATTTACGAGATTAGTCCAGTTTAATAACAAATTATAGTCTACGGATTCTCTTGGAATACTTAATTTAAAATTAATATACCTAAGATGGTCGAATATAAGGGACAACTTTAGAAAGAATATTCAAAAAAATATTACTAAAAGTGGTCAAGGTCGCAAGTCAACAAAGCCATGTAAATACCATGAGCAACTAAGTTTTTTGGTAAAATTTTTTGACGACAGAAATAACATTGAAATTTCAATGATGAAGACGATGCAACACAAAACGATGAATCTAATATTCCAGAATTTCCACTGCCGACTCATGCCGTGTAGCCCGCTCCTGAATCCCATCATACTGATTCGCTAACATATACGCCGGCTCCATCACCAGCTTCTCAACAATCGCAAGCTTCATTAACGAATCAATATCGCTCATCATTATCAGGAAGTCGAGGATCCAGGGGACGCAAGGGGAATAATAAAGATTCTGTAAAAACAGCTTCATCAGAAGTTATAGATTATTTAATTCGTCAAAATGAGCATCCGGTTGACATATTTTTAGCATCTCTTGCTCCGACATTAAAAGAATTGCACCCTTGTGATTTATTTGATGCTAAATTAGAAATGTTTGCGATTGTTCAAAAGTATGAATCGAAACTATTGAGAAACAAATTTCCAAGGCTTGCGCATCAATTAAGCACCATTACAAGCCAAAATAGGTCTAACGTGACTAACTTGGAAAATCATGGAAGCGCCAATACGAGCAACGCGATTAACTATGAAACTGTTGTGGTAGAAGATCATGGTAGCGCCAATACGAGCAATAACAAATACACAATTAAGGGGTTCTATAATTCTTTCGATATCTAATTTAATAATTTTTTTTTTTGATTATAATTTGTTGTTTTATTGACACATACCTTAAACAGACTGCTAGACGTTCCCTTGGTGGTATAGCTTTTCTCCAATGAATATCTTGTTTTCTTAACTTTTAGTAAGTTTAGATAAAAATATGTCGAAACAATATTTTGACATCCTGAAATACTCAAAAAACTTTGATTCATCATCTATCAGATGTTTATATAGGGTGGCGAACTCTCCTTCTTCTCTTTTCCTCCATGCATTATAAACCCAATGCCTTCTTCTCACATAAATTTCTTCGTCTTCATCTAATATTAAAGCAATCGCTGCTAATTTTGAGCCGGCACTGTTGTGTGCGGATAGGCCTTTAAAAAGCATTATTTTCCGTTTCTGGTTACTGAAATAGTTGTTTCTCATTGTTATCTAACTGATAAAAAGAATTTTTAATTTAAGTTTTGCTTATTAACCGTGTTACACTCTTCTATATATTTACGTAATATGAATTGTTAACATGAGTGGGATTCATTGGTGACGTCTGAAAGTATGATCCAGTTACTTCCGCATAATATTATTATATTATCTTCTATGAATTATTAATTATATGTATAACTCTTTTTTTTATGCCCTCCATCAGTGCACAAGCCACATTTTCCGCTTATAGTGATGGAAGTGGGTACATTTTCTGTTTTATGAGATTATTTGTATCCCGGGAATGCTGACTTTCTAAATTAAATAAAAAAATTCTTTTCTTATTGCTTCTTTTTTGTTGCATTTACTCCACCCAGGAGTCTGTTCGGAAGATTGCTTTCGTTAAAAGAGACTAGATTTTCATTTCGATCCCTTTTAGACGTAATCAGACATGATTGGGTCTTTGAAACATTAAATTCAACGAGATTATTTTTACCCCAAGAGAAAACACTCTCGAGGTAACCGTCCATTCTTTGCTTCAAAGCCCTCCGAGCCGTTGGAGTTTTGTGAGCCCTTTGGGGGCTTGTTAAAGAAAAAGCTATCATGGACTGTACTGTCATCTGCGTAGCAATGAATTGATGCACATGACAAAAGGTCGTTGATGTGCAACAAAAACAAAGTCGGAGACAGAACCGATCCCTGTGGGACGCCAGCATTTATCAAGTGTGAGGAAGAGGTGAAACCATCGGCCCTTCAGAGTCGACCTCTCCCTCAAAATGTCGGCAATCCACGTACACAAGGATGCGGGAAGTTCGTAAGAAGGCAGTTTGTTGACAAGTCCTCGGTGCCAAACCATTGATAAAAGGCCTTGGATATGTCCAGCGCAACCGTTTGGGTTTCACCGAAACGTTCCAGGCACCGTCCCCTAACATGCGTCACATACGCGAGAAGATTACCGCACGTGCGGTTCCGCCGTAATCCATATTGACGGTTGTCATAACTTTGTTCTTCTCGAGGTATGTAAGCAGTTTGTCATTGATCACACATTCCATCACCTTAGACAGAACTGATGTGATCGCTATGGAGCGGTAGTTGTCCGGGTTGGAGCGGTCGCCCTTCTTTGGAATAGGATGGATAACCGCCAGAGCCAGACTTCAGGGACATTTTAAAAAGTTCGTCAAAATTGGAGCTATTTCTGCAGTGCACCTTTGCAGTATCAGGGCAAGGGCAGGTATTCCATCAGGCCCACTAGCTTTATTAACATCAAGCCCTCGTAAAACATGGAGTACTTCCCGATGCCAGATCTTCAGCTTTCTCATATGAAAACCGCAGTGGGGAACCGACGTCGGGACAGCACCTTGGTCATCAAGGGTTGGGTTATCCGCAAACATTTTTCCTAATAGGTTAGCCTTTTCGGTGGTGGTGTTTGCTAGTGAGCCGTCAGATCTGGTAAGAGGTGGCAGACTGGATTTGCAGAAATTGTGACCTATCGAGCCCGCAAGCGACCAGAATGCTCTGCTGCCATGCAGGCACGCAGCCATTCTTTTTGCTGATCTGCAGGTCGTGCTCGAATTTTGACCTATTTATGATTCTCTTGGTTTCCTTTGCCATTTTGTTGTAAGCTGTTCTGTCTTCGGATTTTCTAAATGTGCTGTAGGCTCGGTTAGCTGCCTTTTTTCGTCGCACTGCTTCAGAGCATTGTTGACTGAACCACCTTTTAGCCCACACCGGTTTCTTGAATGGTAGATTGGATAAAGCTATCCATCGCGGATGTGATGACTTCACCAATTTCCTGAGCACTTCTTGAGGGATCCGAAGTGGAAAGCATTAAAATGTGCCCGTAGACCGAACCAATAGGTCTAACAGATTGGAGCGGTGAGTCTGGACATCAGGAATCCTTGTAGGCTCCTGAACCATTTGCTCCAATCTGTGGCAAAGGATTCCGCTTGTCGTCCAGCCGAGTCTGTTGATCCTGAGAACTTCAACCAAGGTTCGTTATGAACATTGAAGTCCCCCAGGACCACAAACTCTGCCATAGGGTAGTGGGGCAAGAGATCATCAATATTATCGCCTATATGTTTAAAGAACTCAGACATGTCTGATTCGTTAAGGTTCGGTGAGCAGTATAAACACGCATAGAATCTTACCCTATGGGCAAGATTAACGCGCACCCACATTACGTCGAATCTGGAGTTTTCCAGATTAAACAGTCGCACACTGTTGACGTCAGCTCGGCTGAAGAGACAGACACCTCCCTTGGGTCTGAATTTGCCTATGAGGGTGTAGCCTGGGCAGTCTAGATAGGAGGCATCAGGCCTCGACGCTATCTGCATTTCAGAGAGGAAGAGAAGGTTGGGATGTTGGGAGAGAAGGTGGTGGTGGACGGAATTTAAGTTTTTGTGCAGGCCGCGAGTGTTGATGAAATTCACCAACAGTTTTGCACCGGGGACTCCTGCTTCTCGCCGTTGTAAGGATTTTAATTGTATGTTGTGTTCATGATTTTATTGATTTAAAAAAAAAAAAATAATTTTATGATAGGATGTGGGGGAAGGAACGTCTCGGAAGGAAAAGGTATGAGGGGTGGGTAGGATGCTGGGGATCAGAGTTTCCAGGAGTGATGGACGTATGAATCCAACTCATCCACTGCAGTGCGAGGCGATGGACAGGGAGAGTCTGGCTGGAGAGGTCGCCCAATATGCCCCAAATGCTGCTGCTGGCTCCCCTCCGGTCACGAACTGGCACAACAGCAGGAGAAATCCTGAATTGTAGCTAAGCAGTGACCTTTTCGTCAATAGAATCAATGAAAAAAGAACAACGTATGTAATATTGTAAAAAAATCTATTGATGAATGAATTTTTTTTTTAAAAAAGAAAGACAAACATTCCCGGATTACGAATAACCCAACAATGTTTGAAGATCTCCTACTACCATCACAGAAAGCCGAAAATGTTGCTTGTGTTGTGATGGAGGACTTAGCCAGCCGAGGAATCGAACACACGACGCCCGGGCGGGACCCAAGCGCTATGCCCACTCAACCACTGACCGGTCAATGAATGTTCTATTAATATACGTGGGTAGGCTGAAAATTAATGCACACATGCTTATACAGCGCGAACAAAATGACCTTTAGAAGTGCGCCAGGTGGAATATGGAAGTGACATTCCTCCTCTATACGTATGCACAAGTTTGAGGTCGTTAAATTCATTCAGTGCATTTTGAGAAGCGGAAGTATGGAGACGTGTTTTAGTGTTATGTCAACGCAAGGTAAACAGCTTGCTGATATTGAATTTTTTAGCTGCTGAAAAAGTGACTCCTACTGAGATTCATCGTCGTTTAAAGGATGTTTATGGTGACGTTGCTGTTGATAGGTCTACTGTTAATTGATGAGTAATAAAATTTCATGATAGTGAGCCTGGAAAAGCAATAATTGTTGATGAAACATACAGCGGATGTTTATTGGAAAGATGATAAACAATCCAAACTCGTCAACGATTTGATTCAAAATGACCGGTGAATCACTCAAAAGCGTATCACAAACCATTTTGGAATATTCAAGGAACATGTCGGCTTCATTATTAAACAATTAGGATACCGTAAAATTTGTGGACAATGGGTACTTCGCCGTTTCACAGACGAGAACAGCGTCGATTAGAACCTCTGCAAAACCTGAAGTTTGAACCGATTCTACACTCTTCTCACTCCCCCGATCTTTCGCTTTGCGATTTTAATATTTTTCCTCTACTTGAGAGACACCTCAAGGATAATCATTACACCTCGGACGATGAGGTGAAGGCAACCGTCAAGACCTGGATTCGAGAAATGCGGGAAAAAAATTTCTGTTATGTAATGAAAAAACTTGTTACACTTTGGGAGAAAGTTGGCCTTAACGGTGACTACGTTGAAAAAAATAAAAGATTTTGCGGACTTTAACGTACTTTTTGCCAGATCTTGCAATTTGTTTTTGTTCGTGTTTTACAAGCATATGTGCATTACTTTTCAGCCTACGCTAGTATTATTAATGCAAGTACAAGTACAGGGTGTCCGGTGGCAGAATTAGGATTTAAAATTTAAATAAAAAATAAACTGCTAAAGATATACATTTATTTCAATACTTATTACAAAGAAGAGAAGTGCGGATTTTATTTCTTAAAAATTATTTTGTCTAAATGTAGACCATCACGTCGGACACACTCTTGGAATCTGGCCTCAGTATTTCATGCCACTCGCTGGAAAAGTGACGTTGGGATGCCATTAACTTCGCGAACGATATTTTCTTTTAGTGCAGAGAGGGTCGCGGAGTCAGTTTCATACACTTTACTTTTAAGGTACTCCCATAGAAAAAAAGTCCAAAGGAGTGAGATCTGGTGACCTGGGTGGCCAGGGGATGTCACCGAAACGGCTAATCAATTTTTTAGGGAAGAAATCACGAAAAAGCGCCATCGTCTCTCTAGCAGCGTGAGGCGTGGCGCCATTTTGCTGGAACCATGTGTGTGAAGTGGAGGCAGGATGTTCTCTCATTTTTGGCAAAAAATAATCGTTAAGCATGCGCCGATAAGAAACCCCGTTCACAGTAGTGGCTTGTCCTCGACGATTTTCAAAAAAATAGGGTACGATTATTCCACTGCTTGACAATGCACACCAAACCGTCACTTTGGGACTGTGAAGTGGCTGTTGATGTTTTAAAAGTGGGTTTTGTCCTTTAGGTGACCAATTCAAGACAATTCTGCTTATTTACACTTCCATTTAAATGAAAATGGGCTTCTTCACTCGAAAAGATAGTGTTTACCGTACGAAATCGCTCTAACATTTTCTCGCAAAAAAATTTACTTAAATTGTAATCATTAGGTTCAAGCGCTTGTACAATTTGAATCTTAAAAGGGTGAAATTTAAGGTCCTTCTTTAATATTTCCTACACAATAGTTTTTGGAAGCCCTAGGGTAGCCGCTCTTTTGCGCACGGACTGAAGCGGATTTTCGCGCAAACTGTTCGTGACGAGTTCGATGTTACGATTTGTTCTCGATGTCCTGCTGGGTCCCGGCCGTGGGTCGTTTGCCGCCGAACTTGTTGCCCGGAACCTCCGCACCCATGATCGAATCAAATCTTCACTTGGGGCATCACGTAAACGTCGAATATTGTGACGCGAATCATTAGCCTTGAAATACGCTTCAATTGCGAACTCATGCTGCTCTCCCGTCCACTGCGACATCTATTCACTGATCGTGACTATTGTGACTTAATAATCCGCACGAATGAAGAAGCTAACGCGGCCCCCTCCCCGCTGCTCCGCTTAGCCGTTACAGAGAAATTCGAAATTTAAAACCTAATTCTGCCACCGGACACCCTGTACGTAAGGCAGTACAAGTACGTAAGGCATTATTCCCCCCTGACAGTGGTTTAGGAGTTTGAAAATCAATTGGGTTTGAACACATCTTTTACCACGGCACACTTTGCCTATAAACTCTACCGTCACTTATACGGCATACAAGAAATGAAATTCGTGGTCTACAAATTTATTTATTAGTGGAGTACGTCCAATTACAACACAATACATATTATTAGTGTCCGACCGAAACCGAATCTCTGGTATTTGTCTCAGTTTCGGCCGATTCAAAATCTATTGTTTACTGAAATTTGGCTTATTTTTTACACTTATACAGATATAATATTTTTTACACTTATACAAGTTAGTGTTAAATAAAATAAAATAAAAAATAATTAAGTATATGAAAACATTATTTTTATTTTTTTTACCGCTATAAAATAATAAAAAAATATAAAAATTAACAAAACATGTTAACTACGAGTACTTTTTGGAAGAAAATTTTGTCAATAATCAAACATTATAAAGGAAGGGCCTCATTAATTTTAATTGCGTTTACAATCCCAACATTCTTATTACACGTGATAAATGAAATAAAAAACAATAATTGAAGAATGTGAAAAAATTATTTTTTTTTTTTATATATTAATGCTATAAAACAAACAAAAATTATAAAAATTAACATACATGTCATGTAATTACTTCTTGGAACAAAAATTTGTCAATAATCAACACTAAGGGCCTTCGCTTATGAAGAAACTGAAATAAAACCAGTTGTCGGCGCAATCGCAATCAACCTCCTGAACAAAATCGTTATTTTATTACAAATCGTTAGTTCGATTTCTCGAAAACTTGACAGTTCTTTAGCCGCTACCATGGCAACCTGTTAACAATGCCACTGAAACCCGACTGCCGCTGACCAGCAGTGTATTTCGTTTCAGTTTCTCTATGAGCGAAGGTCCTTACATTATAATGGAAGGACCTCATTAATTGAGAATTTTAATCACTATTCTCGAGAAATAACACAAACCCACAATACAATCACGCCGGACTGGCCAGCGAACAGCTGATGATGGCGGGTGACACATGAGCCACGAACTCACCCGAAGTCAGCCGAATGATGCGCGATAATTCACGAACGTTTCGGTCTGGCCGAAAGTTCGGCAGATTTTCTACCGAAACCGAAACTGATGCTAAAACTAAATTTTAACTTGGCGACACCGAAACCGGACCTTCGGACACTCACTACATATTAGGGGTCGTCCATTAATCACATGATGTTTTTTAACAACTTTTTAACCCCCTCCCCCTCCTGGTGATGTGGTGAGGTTTTACACTAACCCCCCCCCCCCCCACTCCCCCGAAATCACGTGTATTTTTTTTAGTACAAAGTATAGGTCGTTCACCTTTAGAAATCGTGCGTTCAATGAAAAATAAATACACGTGATATCTCATTTTACCCCCCCCCCCTCCTTTCGAGCCTCACGTGATTAATGGACGACCCCTTATGTGAAGTTAATACAAGGATAAATGATACAATATAGGATAAAAAAATTCAAAATTACAGCTATAACAAAAGTAGGGCACGAAAAACAATAAAGATAATATCAAGTCAAGACAAGGGTTTTTAACTTGTTGTGTGCCGAATGTGGCCGCATATGCTTGAAATATTGTCACACGGATGACAATCGGCACTCAAATGATTAATGGGTACTAATGGTAATATGTAGTACAATACTGAAAGTTTTTTTTCTGGTTAAAACACTGCAAACCACTGTGAGGAGGGCCGGCCCTGAGCCAAATGGCGCCTGGCGATAGTAAAAACCTCAAGGACGCTCTATTAGGTGTTAGGTATTACCAGCGCATCGGTGCCTTGGGAAGTGGGCACCCGAAGAGGACTGCTCGAATTGCGTCTGCACAGGACCGGCTCTGACTGTGGGTGGGACTTTGAATAACAGTATGTTTCCCAGCCATTGCTTGGCAGGCATCTGCAACTAAAAAGTTAATTAATTCAGTTTCTTTTTAATTTCAGGAAAATGAAGCATCAACTGGCAGCTCTGAGGAAGAATTTTTTGATCATAAGATAGCGACCCCACAATTGAACCGGCTTTGTGAGTCACAACGCCGTCGCTCACAGCGTCCACCTGATATGCAAGAGGTCACTGCCATCATGGAGAGAGCCTCCACTACTTTAAATATTCTTTTGAGTAAGAGCGCAGAAGATGATTGTGATTTGTTTGCCAAATTAATGGCAAGCAAATTACGAAAAATACCTGAACAAGAGAGAGAGGACATCATGCTTGAAGTGCACCGACTGGTATATGACAGGATACGCTCTTACCGTTTGAGTAACATGGTGATTTAACACCTACTTGAGCTAGTTTAACCTCAAGATCGGTCAATGTAACTCCCTTCCCACAATATATTGTTCAAGGTGGACCTACTTCTCATCAGGATATGTTTTATACTATTCCAACTCCCATGAAAAGTTTGAAAGCATAATGTAGACGGCATTTAAAAAAATTAAAAGAAGAAAAAGAAGGAAAACATGTTAATGAAAACCAATTTACGAACTTAGAGTCAAGTAAAGAATTTCATAATCGGCAGCTGCTGAAAAAGAAAAATCTGACAAATTTAAAATACTCTCCGGCTCTTAGATCTAACTTTACATTTTTATTCACCAAAAGCTTACGATTATGTATGAAGAAGTTTAAAAACATGTTTGCCACACGCGAGGACCCTTGGGAAGTGGTGCGAGAGTATTGATGGCCAAGCTGGTTTTACAATGGAAGCTTTTCGTGCTTTGAAGATGAAAGCTGATTGTCTGATGAGGGCAAAGAAATCTTTGTCTTAATGGTTGTGGCAATCATTGACAGTTGGAAGCTGCCTGTTGATTTTTTTTTTAGTAAATGAAATTTCCGGTGAACAAAGGGCAAATTTGGTATCTAAATATTTGGAAAATATTCGTCTTTCGGGCATTGATACGGTCATTAAAGGTTTGATGGGTGTCCGCAAACATTTCTATGACCAAAATTCTACACTGTTCGTTCAATCCCACAAAATTATAAACTTATTTTGAACATTCATCTACTAAGGAAGATGTTTGCATATTTTTAGATGCCTGCCACATGACAAAATTGAATCGATTCATGTCAAAAAAGTGATAAATGACGAAAATAAGACTGAAGCCAAAAGGAAGCATTTGTGAAGCTTAAATCATATTCAAAATGACAAAATCCTACATTTTGCTAACAAGTTGAGGCCGATAATACATCTTCAAAATCAAAAAATTAAGGTTAAATTCGCAATACAGTTGTTCAATGATAGCATTGCTGACTCTCTAATTTTATTTCAAAGATATTTAAGTTTGCCCAAGTTTAGAAATGTTAACGGTACCTACTGTTCTATTTTTGAAAATGATTAATGATTTATTCAATGACTTAAATTCAAGAAATTTCAATAATCAGCTTGTTTTTTTAAAAAAAACCAATAGAAAAACTGGGTTTATTGGAATCTGTGCATACATGTGAGCACAATTACAATGTTTAATACATATTTACTTTTGGAATGTTAAGTAGATTTGTGGTTTTTGACTTTGTAGTGTAGGTGTGCTATATAACACTCAGTAAATCAAGTTCCTTTTCTAGATTGGGAGCTTCACCTGCTTCAAGTGCTTCATTATCACATTATGTAATTTGTTTTGCCAATTTTCATCTTACATTTGTAACAAAATCATTGGGATCATTGGGCCTTCCCTTTTTGAGGAAAATGAATGTAGTGTTACAATTACAGCACAATGCTTGTTTTCATGTTGGAAATTTTTTTGAGCCTGGCTTACAGGAGTTGAGTGACTAGATCAATGTGGTTCCAGCAAGACGGCGCTACAGCGCATACAGCCCGCATTTCCATGGCAATATTGACACATGTTCCCTGCAAAAACTCTCACTGAGGGGTGACGTGGGGTGCCCCGCACGCTCGCTTGATTTGAGCTTTTGTGACTTTTCCTGTAGAGGTAACTCAAGGAAAAAAAATTACAAGCACCGCCTCCATACATGCAAGAAATGAGTTATCGAGGATGTGAACGCTTGAGATGTGCCAAAATACTGCCGCAAGCTTCAGAAATCGACTACAATATTGTATTGCTGCTGAAGGCCGTCATCTTGCAGAAATCGTTTTCAAAACTACTGTTGAATAACAAATCTAATAAAAAAAACTCACGTCTATAAGTTCAATAGTTTTTTTCAATTGCTCCCAAAAACCCAGGCATACCTTTTGTCCCATCCTGTATAAAAATTTAAAACAATGTTTCAAGTAAAAAGTTCACGAAAGGCACAGTGTCCACAGTACATGTTACGGGCTTCGAAGTTAAGCAAATTTAAAATTGTTCTGTTACAAATTTTATTATCCTCGATATTTTGATACTAGTTTTACTATAGTCTTTTTACTTACACACAAAAACTAACTAGTTATGAGATTTAAAATGAATAAAACTTAACTCATGCAATGAAACAATATTTGAATTAAAAGTTATTATTTACAAATTGGATGTTTCTCTTAAAAATTGACATGAAATGTTAAAAAAACATTAAATAATATTGAAATAACAAACGCTTTAGAAAAATACCCTTGCCTTTCAATATTATTTTTGTCTTTGCCTTTCAGTACTTAATTTTGTTAAACAATGCACAGAAACAAATGTTTATAATTTATTCATTTTATATCATGCATAAAGACGCTTGTCGGGCTCTTGGAGCAGCCTGATGTGTGTGTGTGTGTTTGTTTTTTTTTTACATTATCACCACACAGGAGGCCCTGAGGAAAATAATTCCCCTTAGGGCCTATGTCATCTTTGGGAATGCTGTGTGGAGGTTATTTTTAGGAAAGGAAGGAGAGGAAGTTCTGGGAAGGAAAAGGGTATTAGGGCTGGGTAGGAATCTGGGGGTCAGTGTGTCCAGGAGTGACGGACGTATGAATCCATTCCTCTTACTGCGGTGCAAGGCGATGTTCCGAGAGAGTACGGCTGGAGAAGTCAAAGGATCCAGCTTGCCATGCAGCTTGTGGGCAGACTCATCCGCCGCCAAGACCCGGAACCTTGCCCCATGAACCCGGACACCCCTGCTAAGTCATCAAACGTAGCGAACCACTTGGGGTGACCTATGACAGAGGTGTTGGTTATCCAATAAATGGTTCCCCGGGCGGCGGTACCCATACCTGCCTCCCAAATTGAAAATTGTGTTTTGGTCGATCTCGCTATTCTTCACTAATTAAGAGGGCTATTTCAAATATTCAGCCCTGAAAAGCATCAAAAAATGTTTCTTTCTGTGTGAAAATTGCCGATGGGCAATAAAAATAATTTTTCTGTGAATAGTGAGGACATAGAACAAATTTTAAGAATATGTACCATATAATATTGTTAATCATATAATGTAAGGTAAATGTAGTGCCTAAAATCTGAGACATTCACCGGATGTAGTCATTGGTTTGGCCCTTGGGTGCCCCAGCAATGCCCCTCGCCCACCTCGCACCTATACTGCAACCGCCGTGCTTGCCTTCACCGGTGTCGTTATTTATTTATTTATTTATTTATTTATTTAAGGAACATAAACAGTCATAGTAATAAAATATACATAAGAGGATGGCAAAAAACAGACCAATTATTAATGTTCACAGATAGGTATTTAGAAACATAAAAGTAACTGAATGTAAACTAGAAAATTTAAGAAAAACAGAAAAAATAAAAAAGAACTAAGCAGCAATTTAAAAAAAATAATAATACAGATGTTAAGTCAACAAGTGATAAACATGTTATAAACAATAATAAAATAATTAAAACAATACTTAAATAGACTGCGAAATAGGTATTTGGGTTGGGACGGGTAAGGGGAGGAGAGGGATAAGGGAAAGTTGCCACGCAAGTAATATAATAATATTAGGTACAATGAATTTAGTCATGAATATGTGTTATTCGCACCTACATAGAATGTAATAAAGAAATTCTGTAACGACAGTAACTAGCAGTGAATATGTCAGCAAGTGTGTCTATATGTGCAAGTTTATTATTATAGTATTTACATGCCCTTTGTATAAATTCATTTTGGTTGGAATTAGTGTTGCATCTATCAATGTAGAAAAGGGTATTTTGTCTGCTGTATCGAGTCGGCGTGTGGAAATTTATTTTATTTAGCAGCTCCGGGCAGTCAACTTTTGAGTTAATAATTTTGTACAGGAGCATCTGATCAGCGACAAGCCTCCTATTGAGCAGTTTCGAGATTCGAAAATGTTTCTCGATTTCGTCGTAAGAATTGTATATGTTGAATGATTTAAAATTGAGAAATTTGAGAAATCGCTCCTGAACTCTTTCTAACCTGTTAACATAAACAATATAGCGCGGGTTCCAAACCTGTGAACAGTATTCCAGGTGAGGACGAACATGTGAATTGTACAGAATCAGATAAGTCTTAGTATTTTTGAAAAATTTGCATGTTCTCAGTACAAAGCCTAGACTCTTTGTTGCTTTGGTGACAATATTATCAATGTGTTTATCAAAAGTACGTTTAGAGTCCAAAATAACCCCGAGGTCACGTATATAATCTTTATTTGTTAACAGAGATCCAGAAATGGTGTATTC
This sequence comes from Limnephilus lunatus, assembly GCA_917563855.2. Taxonomy (NCBI): domain Eukaryota; kingdom Metazoa; phylum Arthropoda; class Insecta; order Trichoptera; family Limnephilidae; genus Limnephilus; species Limnephilus lunatus. The sequence continues at coordinate 60,119,696 of OU830597.1, read as the reverse complement.
ATGCAGTATTTTTTTATGGTTACGTGTGAATGTGACTTTGCAACATTTGGAAATATTGATAAAAAGCTTATTTCTGAGACAGTAATCCGTCAGTCGGTCAAGATCTTCTTGTAAACGCACAGAACAGTCATGGGAGCTTATAGGAAGGTATATTTTCATATCGTCGGCAAATAGTAAAATTTGAGCGTTGTGAAAACATGTAGTAATATCATTTATATAGATAGAGAAAAGCAAAGGACCCAAAATGGACCCCTGAGGCACACCAGAAGTAGTGATTTTCCAGATGGAAGAAAATCCACCTACTGTCACAGCCTGGGACCTGTTTGTTATGTATGAAGATAACCAACGAAGGAGATCTCCATGAATACCATGATTAGCAAGTTTTCTAAGCAGGATCCTGTGGTTGATCTTGTCAAAGGCTTTGCTATAATCAGTATAAATTGTATCAACTTGCACACGTTTATCCATAGAGGCAGACAAGAAATTTAAAAATGTTATAAGATTTGTAGCAACAGAGCGACCTGCAAAGAATCCATGCTGAAATTCGTTGATCGAATTCTTTACCACAGGGAATAACTGGTCATAGACTATGTTTTCGAACACCTTTGAAAAAATGCAGAGCTTGGAAATGGGTCTATAATTATCTGCTTCGCACTTAGTTCCCGATTTATGAATTGGTGTGATGTAGGCTCTTTTCCATATATCTGGAAATGTACCAGTCTTAAGCGATATATTATACAGTATTGATAGCGGAATTGACAAATGATTTGCACACTCCGTAATGAACAGTGGTGGGATACCATCTGGCCCAGCACCCTTGCTGGAATCGAGCCGTTTTAAATATTTAGATACAAGATCAGCATCGATAAAAACTGATCCTATCTCACAAACCTGATTAACAATGGAGTCGTGGCAGGAAGTCCCCAGAGGGTCAGCCGGTTCATAGACGGAATGAAAATATTCAGCAAATAAATCACAGACTGCCTTGCCACCCTCGGCTGTTAAATTCTTAAGATTTAATACGCTAGGAATAGATGCTGATAGTTTTTTTGATTTAACATATGACCAGAATGCCTTGGGATCTTTGGCGATATTCTCTTCAGCATTATTAATAAAGTCTTCATGACACTTCTTAGCCATTTTTTTCTGTCTGGTGCGTAGCCTAGAAAAAGTAATGTAATCGGAAGGGTTCTTATAAGTAGTATATAATCTGTGAAATTTCTGCTTTTCGCGAATAAGTTTTATTAATGATGAGCTATACCACGGGGGATAGGAATGTTTACCAGAACGCCTCAATGGAACCTTATCAGAGATTAAATTATTAATAATATTATAAAAATGTGATAGTGCAGGATTGACGGAATCGGTTAAGTTAAGTGTGTTCCAATCTACTTGCGCCAGGCTGTCTCTTATGTCATCGTAGTTAGCTTTGTGGAATGAAGGCCTTTTAATTGAGTTTTCCTTTATGACCGGGGGTTCAACAAACTCAGCAGTGATAATGATAGATTTATGGTGAGTATCCTCAGGAACCAACGGGTCGTTCGCGGGAGCAACGCGTACCGAGAAATTACAGAGAACGAGATCAAGAATTCTTCCTAACGTATTTTGAACACCATTATATTGGTGGAGGTTACAGTAATTAATATTATCGATAAATGTTGAACTTATTGTAGAAGTATAGTTGCAAGGAATCATGTTTACCTCATCCACAGGAAGAGACCAGGTAATATCAGAAAGGTTAAAATCTCCCATAATAAGAAACTTGTCGTTAGGTTGATTCAAAAGCTTAAAACCTAGATCATTCGAAAAGGCGGAGATTCGAGCATTGAAATTGAAGCTTTTGGACAGGTAGATACAACAAAGATGAACGCTAGTAAATACATTGGCACGTGGGATGCGAAGAGTCACCCAAATGTCTTCATCCGTAGAACACCACGAGTAATTAAAAATAGCATTGAGTTCCTTTTTGACAGCCAAGAGCACCCCACCACCCATTGTTACACCTTCGATACTTCTGTCGCGTCGGAAAACATTGTATCTTGAGTCAAAAAGCTCCCCATCTAAAATAGAATCAGTAAGCCAAGTCTCTGTTATACCAATCACGTCATAATCACCGCTCGTAACACTGCGAAGAAACGTGTCATTTTTTGTTCTCAGTCCACGTACGTTCTGATAAAAAATACTTAGAGGCAGGGACTCTTTTTCAGTTTAGTGTCAATAACAAAAATATGCAGAGAATGTGTGAACATAATATGAGGTGTAATATGTATAGACACTTGAAATATGGCCAAGTATGTTAAAAATAAAAAATTGAGTACAGAAAGTGAGAATATCTTGCAGTTGACAGGAGTTGAGAACAGGAAAATATAATAAGGTAATGCAGTGCGAATGTAATAAATATAATAGTTATGCGATGGCAATGTGAGATGCGGGATAGGCGGGCGTGTGGAGGAAGAGGAAGGAGTATGCAATAATAATCGTATGAGCAGTAGGTATTTTCTTATGTTATTTTCTGGAGGTCGTCTTCCCTCGTGACTAAAAAAGCTGGTGAATTTTCATTTTTTCTCACCAATATCTTGCAGTCCTTTACCCAAACAAATTTAAAACCTGCTTCCCGTGCTTTGCTTTTAACCTTTGAAAGCAGAATCTTATTATTAATTGTTAGGTGGTTGTTGACATAAATTGTAGTTTCTGGTCCAGAATATTTCAGGTCGGTGCTGCTTATCTTCCTGGCCTTTTTGGATAAAGCGAGAAATTCCTCTTTCCTCCGTCTACACGCAAACCGGATGATAATTGGCTTAACCTGGGTCGTCTTGGTAGCCACTCGCGTCACGATGTCTACATCTTCTGGCTGTAGCACGAAACCAATCTGCTCGCCTATTTTCTGGGCTATACAGAGTAAATTTTCCCCTTTCGTTAATGGAACGTTCTTAATCTCCAGATTTTTCATACGGGAGAGCTGATCCCGCTCATCCAGTTCGTACCTGAAGATGTCCATGCTCTTCTTAATTGACGCCACCTCCAAAACTATCTGGTCGACGGTCTCCAGTCTCTTCTCAACCACCTCCACCCTCTTTTCCGTATCGGACATGGCTGCTAGTGCGAATTCGAGGCTCTTCTTTATGTCGGATATCTCACCCCACATTGGCTTAATGCGAGTGAGCTCAACATCGATTTTATTCAACTTCTCCATAATCTCGGCCAGAGAACCAGCTGGTACCATCTGCGACGACGCCGCAGGAGTTGCAGCTGGAGACCCACTGCGGGCTGCATTTCGTGTGCACGGCTTCATATTGTTGTTTATAATTTAATGTAGCTAGTCTTTTTTAATATATTATGTAATTAAATTGGTTCACTTGTTTTGACTGGTTAGCAATTATTGATTGTTTATGAACTGTAGTGACATGATTTTTAAATGTTATTGTTGTGATGGTTATTTGCAGCTGTCAAGTCTGCAGCTATTTTTTGCCACTTTTGTAATCCACAGTCATGCAATATGTGTAAATCTACAACACTCACTACAGCTTTTTAAGCACTATGTTCACTGATATATTTGAGCAAAATATGATCTGACATATATCTGTTATATATGATCTGACCATTGCTTCGACCATAGAAGCGGTCTTTCTCAGAATCTCACAGGAAGAGAATCATCTGTCAATCAATCACCGCCGTGCCCGCTCCCCTGCGCACACGGAAGGATGACATCGGACTGAACCCGCGCCCTTTGTTTTCTGCGTTACTAAGAGGAAGTGATTTAAAACAATTATACGCATTTTACATGATAAGACATTATTATTATTTTATTTTTACTTAAGTGTTATTTTTATTAAGTTATTGCTTTGTTATTGTTTTTTTCACATTTGTTGTTATGGATTGTGGTTTATTATATGTAGGTTTTGTGTATGTGATATTTTTATGATGATAAGCTAGATTTTATAAGTAGTCCGTGGAAGGGAATGGCAGACCCGGATGTCGATAAGGCTCGCTATCCATCTCATCGCCAACCCTTCGGTGGCGCCTAGAGGAGGATCTAACGTGAACAATGTCAAATTGGTACATGGAATATCAGAAGAGGAATGGAAAGTAAGATGAATGAAGTGATAAAATGAAAAGCAAATGTGTGGACGTACTTTGTGTATCCGAGAGTATGAAAAAGTGAGCGATACAACGCAGCGTAATGACAGGTTTGTCATCTGGTCTGGGAGACCAGATACAGTATTACAGCGCTTCTGTCTCCCAGAATTGTTGAATGTATGAATGTGTAAGTCCGAGAATAATGTGGATTCGATTCAAAATTGGTATGACGAGCGTGTTTCTTGTTATTTGCTATTTATAATGTTAAAAATTATTTTTGGACTGGTGTGAACGAAGTAATGAGACTAAGAAAATGTAGTGAAAGGATTATAATGGCGGGGGATTTGAATGGGTGGGTGGGAATTAGACGTGACAGATTTGATTCAGCCTTAGGTAAGTTTCGGGGAGAAAAGAACGAATGACGGTGGGAACAGAATACGTACAGAACAGAATAATAAGTGTGTTTAGAGTGGAATCTTTTTGTGTCGAATACTTTCTTCGACCATAAAAGTGTCCACCAATAAACACGGGAAAGAGGAAATGATAGATCAATAATTGATTTTGTAGCAATTGACTCTAGGTTGTGAACCATTACCGAGGACAGAAGAGTTTTCAGAGGGGCTGAGGTTGAAACTGACCACTTTCTGGTAGTTTCGCGATAAACCTCTTCTGCATTAACTCCAAAAAGAGCCAAAATAAAAAAAACGATAATGTCAGAAGTGAGTATGAGAATTGTGTAGAGATGAAATTGAATGAGAAGAAAATGAGACATATAAGCATAGATGAAACATGGAACCACATAAAGGTGAGTCTTTGTGAATCTGTTAGAGGTGTGTGTGGAATAAGTACACAAGGTAGGAAGAAGGGTGACCCATGGTGGGATGATGAGATCAAAGCACTGGTCTCGCAGAAAGCATGGTTAGTGACTGACAGTGCTTCTGAGATTGAGCGAAAGAAGTACATAAGGAATGCAAGAAAAGAGTAAGTGTTGGAGTGAAAGTACGAAAGAAACGTCTGGAAGAGGAGAATAAAAATGACAAACCTCTTTCAACAAAACATGAAACTTTTTTGGAAGGAGGCAAAAGGTTCTGGAGTGGTCTAGAGTAGCAATGTGTTGGAGTGGGCTCTTGAACTCGGGATCTCCGCGGGAAGTGGATCCTACACTAACGCTTTTTTCAAATCAACTACTCCCAGAGAACCCGGTCCAGAACTCGAACCCAAAACCGGAACTTGGAGCCCGAACCCGAATGCTTCCACCGATGACCCGTGTTCGCGGTCTGAGCCATTCGTGAGTTGGGAGCAGGTTCCAGGTTCGAGTTCTTTTGCGGGTTTCGGCTCCGAGGTCCGGCTCCGGTGCGTCCCGGTAGCCACAACAGCACCCAGTTCCCAGTCCTTACCCAAGTACTCAGACCCGGGACCTGCTCCTAGAACTCTGAGTACTTTTAAAAGGTAGCACGTCTCGGAGGCCCCTGGCAAAATACAGAACTTACCCATCTCTAGTCCAAAGGACGGAAGTATGAAAGAGATAAAATCGAAAGATGGAAAAATGTTGACTAATGAAGAAGAAATAAAAGAGAGAAATTAAATATTTTGAGGAAGTCTTCGAAAGCAACCCTGGTGACAGTGATTCCAGCGGTGAATCAGATATGAATGATGACAGAGTGAATGTTACCAAAATCAGCATGGATGAATAAAAAAGATCAATTGAATGTATGAAGAACGGTAAGACTGTTGATTTTGACAATATTGCTGCGAAATAGCTGTATTATTCTCACATAGTTGTGCAAACTATTTAACTATCGAAACTATGTGCCCTCTGGTTAGAAAAAAGCGGTTATCCATCCTATTCCAAAGAAGGATGGCCGCTCCAACCCGGCCAACTGCCGACCCATAGCGATCACATCAGTTCTATCTAAGGTGATGGAACGTGTGATCAACGACAAACTGCTCACATACCTTGAGAAGAACAAAATTATTAACGACCGTCAATATGGATTCTGGCGGAACCGCACGTGCGGTGATCTTCTCGCGTATGTGACGCATGTTTGGGGGCGGTGCCTGGAAATTTTCGGTGAGACATAACGGTTGGACTGGATATTTTCAAGGCCTTTGACCGGGTTTGGCACCAAGGACTTATCAACAAACTGTCTTCTTACGGACTTCCCGCATTCCTGTGTGCGTGGATTGCCGAATTTTTGAGGGATAGGTCGATTCATGAGGAGAGTTACATGCCATTATGGAAAAGGGCTGTAGTCATGCTGTTACACAAAGGTAAAGGGTCACATATGGAAGTGGGAATCATAGGGCTATTAGCCTGCCAAGTTCAGTCGGCAAGCTGTATGGTAGAATATTGATTGAAAGGGTAAGGATAAAATATGGGATATAAAAGGTGCTTTTATGAGTGGAAGGTAGTGCAGAGACAAGAATTTTTTCATTGCGTATCCTCACCGAAAAGTTTCTGGCAAAAAACCAGAAACTCTTCTGTGCCTTTGTAGATCAACAAAAAGCATATGACCTTGTCGACAGGAAAAAGCTACGGAAGGTTGTCCAAGTATGGAGTGATGTAAATCTCATACAGCCGATGGTTTGACATCACAGAAGGTGTTAAGCAAGGCTGCGTAATGTCACCGTGGTTATTCAATCTATTCATGGATAATAAGAACTGAAAGAGGTGGGATTGGGCGCCAAATTGAGTAATCTGAAAGTCTGTTGTCTATTGTATGCTCATTATGCGGTGCTGATTTCTAATGGTACTAACATCCTAGACACAGTCTCTTGTGTCTAGGATGAACGTGTTGTGCGAATGATGTAAGAAAGGGACCCTCAGGTGATTTGGGCATGTAGAGCGAATGAACAAAGAAAGGAGTGTAAGGAGAATTTATGACGCAAATATGAATGGTAGAAGAAGTCAGGGATGCCCGAGGAAGATATGGTACGATCAAGTGAATCAGATACTTGAGTCAGGCCATGGCAAGTGTCAGAATAATAGAAGAGTATGTATGAATGTGAATGAGGCAAAGAGTGTACGCCAAGAGTTGTTTGACGGTCCATCCTCTCTGCTTACCCCTGAGGAGAAACGGCGTGATGATTAGTTAGTATAAATAGAATTTATAACATGCTTTTTTTATTATAATTTTATAATTTCCTGTTTTCCTTTTATAATTAACCCTTTGAAGAAACCGCCTCGAGGTGCCATCGCTTCTGAACACAAAAGAATGCTCTAGGCATAAATAAACCAAACTGCGCACTTGCGGCATTTGCTTCAAACGAACGAGCATTCTACAAAATTTCGGCGAACACACTCAGAGCACCGAAAGAATGCTCTAAAACTATTCACACCAAAACAATTTTGTAAGAGCAGACTAGAATGAGCATTTTTGTTTGGTTTAATCCCATCTTTAGTTACACAAACGGGGACATAAAATATACATTATGATTGAATTCGTCCTAAGACACACGTGGAAAAATATATCTTACAAAATTGAATTAAATACAGTAGACCTGCGATAATCCGGATTCTGTCTAATCCGGCGCCCCCTGTAGTCCGACACGCCTATCCATGTTGATTGTACATAAATATTTCGGAAAATATTCACTAATATAATCCATGATTGGACAGGTTGTAACTTGTACGTGCCACCACTATCGTGCTCGTTTGAATTTGACTGTATATGTACATGTAATAGCGGCCTAGTGAGCGTTTATTGTTATTTATTCATTGTGTGTCACATATACTATATTAGTTCTCCGTTGTGATGTTTAATTTACTAAATTCCACATACATATTATATACATAATTATGTAGTATGGTTCATAGTTCAAATAGATTCTTTGATTTGTTGGATTACAAGGTACTCTTATTCAAAAAAATTCGGACTATAGATGGTCTTAGGCAGTACTCTATAATCTGACATCGTCCTGCAAAACTTTTGTCGGATTACCGCGGGTCTACTGTATATGGAATGCTTAAAAAATTCCGTGACAAATTTTAAACTTGGAATGCACACAGAAAGGTTCGAGAGAGTTGAAAGGCCCATAGTGTGGGAATATTTTAATAAGATCTTTATTTTCTAACGGCGCCCCTTAGAGTTTGCGCCAGGTTATTTGCAAATTTTTGAACAATGGCAGAGGAGTGGCTATGTGGCAATGTGGCTATAAAACGACAGGTTGACTAGTCGCATGGCAAAATTCGGTAGTGTAAATCACATAATTTACAAAAGTAGTTAAATATTATTGATTCAATCCAAAGCAACAAATTTTCAGTATTATGTCTAGATAGGCAAATTGCCTGTTCTAAGGAACAGAGTTTCAGAGTGGAAGATACTCTCCTTATCACCCTGGTGTAACACCATCGTTCAGAATGGATTGCTTGAAATAGCTTTAGCCATGTCTGATGACCAGATCTGAATAGCCAAGTACTTCTCTTCCCTCTTTCCCATCTCCTTCCACTCCCCACATTGAAGATATTTGAAACGATTTGAGTTTAAAACTAGCCAAGAGAATATAGACAACGATTAGATGAAAGTAAAATGGACACAGTATCTTAAAAATTAGCAACAAAAATCTTTTTAAAGACTTAGTAATAGAGAATCCAGCACGCACACCAACCAAGCGAGAAAGGGGTGCAACAAAAGCTGAAAACCCTTTGATTTTTAAGTAAACTGAATAAATTCTCATAAACTCTGAGATCTTCTGAAGTTGTGCAGTGGTGAAGTTACTCCTCACAATTAACGAGCATTTTGGAAAGAATCGCAATTAAGTAGAATCGTCTGCATACCAAACAGACTGATGGAACCCGATACCACAAAAAAAAGAAGAAGATAGTGATGATGACTACCATCGATCAATGATATCATACGTCAATGATGACTACCCATAATTTCTGTGCCATATGTTTTTCAATGCATGTTCTTTATATATATATATATATATAATTATCGACCAGTGTCAAATCTGCCTTTCTTAGCAAAACTACTCGAAAAAATTGCTGCTTCTCAAATAACCTCCCACTTAAACCACAATAAATTAATTACCGATCATCAGTCCGCTTATAGAAGATTCCACTCAACAGAAACCGGGTTACTTCGAGTCCTGTCAGATATTACCCTTGCCATAGAGTCAGGTAAGTTAGCACTTCTTTCACTTTTAGATATGAGCGCTGCATTTGACACCATTGACCACGACTTTCTCATTAAGAGACTAGAATTAACATTTGGTTTGCATTCTAACGTAAAAAATTGGCTACAATCCTATCTAACGGATCGCTCACAAGCAGTGAAGGTGGGAAATAAACAATCCGACTTCACAAAACTCTCTTCAGGGGTACCTCAGGGATCCGTTCTGGGCCCACTTCTCTTTATCCTCTTCACAAATGATGTCGCAAGAATTATCGAGTCATTTGGTCTCCTTTCTCACTGTTATGCCGACGATCAGCAAGTCTACTTTTACTGCACACCAAATGAGATCACCGGCCTCAAAATTCGCACAGTTGAGTGTCTAGAAGCAATTAGTCTCTGGATGTCCTCCAACAAACTGAAGCTTAATCCATCAAAGACCGAATTTCTGTGGGCAGCTACAAATAGACGTCAACATCTAATAGACAACTCACCAATTGCCATTTCCGGCAATGACGTAATTGCGAAAACAACCGTCAAACTTCTGGGAGTTTATCTGGATTCAGACCTTTCATTGAAAAGTCAGGTGAATAGGACCGTTAGCACAGGGTTCTTCTACTTAAGACAACTTAAGTCAGTTCGTAGGAACCTTTCGACAGAAGCAACTAAGCTTCTTGTGAATTCATATATAGTATCGCGTCTTGATTACTGCAATGGTATCTATGCAAGTCTTCCTAAATGTCAAACTGATAAACTACAATCAGTGTTCAACGCCGCAGCACGACTAATCACAGGGGTACCCAAGTTTTCGCACATTTCGGAACACCTCCGAAATCTTCACTGGTTGAAGTGTCCTGAAAGGATCCAGTATAAGTTATGCTGGATGGTGTTTAAAGCTATCAATGAAATGGCTCCACCCTATATCTCTGAACTATGCATTCCGGAAAATATAGGTCTAAGGCAGTCATCTCTTAGATCAGCGACATCGTCTGCAATTGGAAGATTGAAAGAACCCAAGCGAAATCCGAATACTAATTTTGGTGATCGCGCGTTTGGAGTATCCGGCCCTGAGGCTTGGAATAAACTTCCCATGGAATTGAGATGCATAACCAACCCAGCGGAATTTAGATCCAAACTTAAAACTCATTTTTTCAAATACTCATTTCCATAAATTCGTCATTATATATAAACTTTGTAATTTAATTATACTCTAATAATTGTTGATGTCCACGAATATATACTATTTTATTTTCTATTCCCTACAACTACTAACGAAAAACTCAAAATGCTATTGATCTACCTACTAATGGTCTATCAGTGGTAACCTAACACCCCAATCCGTTTAATGTTGAGCGATGAGTCATCATAATGCGGTAAAGATCGGCGATTAATTTCATTAATTTATTTAAGATATCCATACATTTTCGTAAATCCGATAAATTTTGCATCCATGTCCTTAAATAGTAATATGTATTATGTAAAAACTTCCTTCTTCTTCTGGCGCTGTGGAGTGATTCTGGCGAATGTATGATATTTATAAGATGTTTTCAAGTATTTTTAAATGTAAATAAATATGTTAGTTATAAATCTCTAACTTTAAGTCATAATTGTAAATATATATGTCATTGAGCTCAGTTTTAGGTCAGCTTTTATATGTCTTTTATATGTCTTAGTCATAAGTCACTAGCAATAAGACTTAGATGTAAGTCACTAGTTATAATTGTAAATCTTAGTTGTAAGCCAGTAATATTATTTTTTATGTATTTATTTGTAGAGCGCCCTTGAGGTGATTTTTCACGAAAACGGCGCTATATAAATTAGCCAAATATTATTATTATTATTATATATATATATTTTTTTTTTAAATCTATTCATATAATATTTATTTATTTAATTTATGGAACATAAACAGTCTTAGTAACAAAATATACCTAGATAAGAGGATGGCAAAAGACAGGCCAATTATTAATGTTCACAGATTTAGAAACATAAAAGTAACTGAATGTAAACTAGAACATTTAAGAAAAACAAAAAAAATAAAAACAGAACTAAGCAGCAATTTAAAAAAATAATTATACAGTTGTAAGTTCAACAAGGATAACAATGTAATACACAACAATAAAATAAATGCGATTATAACTACATATACTTAAATAGACTGCGAAATAGGTATTTGGGTTGGGGCGGGAAAGGGGAGGAGAGGGATAAGGGAAAGTTGCCACGCAAGTAATATAAAAATATAAGATACAATAAATTTAATCGTCTAGAATATGTGAATAATATGAATGTGTATTATGCTGGTATCAAACGAGCGCTACACTCTTATGGCTTTGCCTTTGTCACCATATTGTTCGCCCAGGCTCGCCGTACATTCTCAAGCATGTATATGTATGGCGAGCGATATGCTGAAATAGGCCACGCGATGAGAGTGTAGTGATTGTGTGAATTACTGAATATTAAAAAAAAGTTTTCTTAAATATTATGTATCTTTATCTTTACTAAGTATAAAATGAAGTCTCTCACGATGTATGTGCGCTTAGATCTTTTAAAATACGCAACGTTTTTCATGCGGTTTTCACCAATAGTGAGTGATTCATGAGGAAGGTTTTTAGGTATATAATTTGTCAAGGTTTTGTGTAAATTGGTTGAAATGCATTATATATCTGGCAGCGATTTGTTAAATCAAATCCACACCACGGGCAGCGTGGTGTGAATTTGATTTAACAGATGGCGTTGGTTTTTAAGGTTTCATTAGCCACAGCAAAGTGTGCCGGGTCTGCTAGTAAAATATAAAAGACACTTACGTAAGTACATTGAATTAACTTTTTTGTAATAAAACCCTAGCAGAAACGAATTATGTAAAATTTTCAATAAATTAATGCTCCTAGCCAGTACCGGATTATCCCTAAGGCAGAGTAGGCAACTGCCTAGGGGCCCCGCATCGGCTGGGGGCCCTGCGCCCCAAGAAAAAATAACTTTCGTCAACGGTTCGACTCACAATTAGTGAGCAACTCCGTCATACTTTTGGAAAAAGTCAGCTTTCAAGATGTTTTAAATATTTTATTTTTTTATTACGAACATTTATAGGTTAATAACATTACATGCATTAAACAAAACAACAAATTATAATAATTAGGTTATAACCCAATAACTGTTCACATCACGCACAAATAATAAATAAAAAGTCAATAATTAAAACAAATATTTATACATAGTTGTATTTTACTTTATTTTCAATTGTATCAATGGGGATATGATTATAGGTGCAGTGTGTGTTTTTTTTAATTTTTTTTTATTTATTTATTTATTTCTATATATTACAGTTTTTACCTTATATATTTAATATTTTAACATAATATATTTTGGAAAACATTTTTACATATTAATTAATATAACATTTTATTATGTTGGGTGTAAGGTAGGTTTGAGAAGGTGAAACTGTTGGTTTATAATGTTGTATGTTTCGTGAATACCTCACTAGGAGAACCTGTGCTGAGGTGTTTACGTGTTTATGATTCAGTGTGACAAGTACAGGTATTTATGTTTTTTTTTACATTTTAATGGTAATGGATTATTTAGAAGAAAAAAAAAATATATATATATATATATAAAGTATATATAAATATATACGTATATATGAATAGTTGTAAAATTCTTGTAAGATATGTTTATTTATTTTTCTTTTTTATAGTTTTGTTATGTTTGGTTAGGGATTAGGAAATTTTGTATAAAGTGAATATCTTGATTTTTGATCCAGGCTGTGATATGTTTTTTGTGAATGTTTGTGTATGTATGTGTAGTTAGTAGTTGTTTTAGAGTAATGGGCATATAATTAAAAAGTTTGGTTGCGTAATACTGAAAATGTCTTTGTCCGTGTGTGGTGTGTGTTATCGGTATGTTTAGGGTTACATTTTTTAAGGACCTTGTTTTTTTTATTGTTTTCGGTTGCATTGGAATATGGAGTTTGTTTTGGAGGAGGTGTAGCAGAGCAGATTTAGCATAAAGTTGTTTTATTGACATGACTTCTAATGTTTTGTAAATTTCGCTTGAATCTGTGTAGAATGGCACTTGCAGGATTAGTTTAATTATCGCTTTTTGTATCTTTTGAATTGGGTCAATTGCTATATTTGTAGCACTTCCCCAAGCCAGTATTCCATATGTGGCAATGGATTGACAAAGTGCGAAGTATATGGATCTGAGTATTGTTAGTGGGAAAATGTTTTTAATGGATTTTATTAGGTGCATGACTCGTTTTAGTTTATTCGTGATGAAGTTTATGTGCTCAGTCCAGAGTAAGTGTGTATCAATAATAACCCCTAGGTACTTTGTTTGTTTGGTTTATATTGGCATTTGTTTTGTTTTTTTTTTTGCTTTTATTTCTAATGTTTAAAATATAAATGTTGTACAAGCTTTAGCGTGCACTACCTATCTGCTTGCTAAAATTCTTTGTTTCTCTTCATATCAAGGTTGTCTGGAAGAGATCACTTTAGTGATAAGACCGCTCATTGTACTAATGTATTTGTTTAATTTTTTTTATTGAATGGGGGTGAAGGCATACCTTCGAAATGTAGAAAAAAAACAGATTAATTATGAATAAAATTACGTTGTGGTAGAAAAAAAATGTTTGGAAGTTATAAAAGGGTTAAGTGCAGTGGCGGACTAAGCCCGTCAGAGGCCCGGGGTGGAAAATGGTGGATGAACCGCCCCCCCCCCCTCACCCCTAGTTTAAGAAGTTGATGTTATTTTACAAGCTTTTTCTTCAGTTCACACGGGCCTCTGACTCTGGGGGGGGCTCCAAACGCCTCCATGTTCCTTTGAACAAATCCTAAACAAGGCTTTAAGGCACCAGGCCGCTGTAAAAATGTCGTCATTTTTAAAAATTAATTTTCTGAAGATGCATCTGTAATGCTCTCACCAGATGTTTTAAGGAAATTCGCAAAATTGACGGAGATACCTACAGCATATTATATGAAACCATTTTAAACAGTTTGTATGTTGAATTAACGTTTAGCCAAACTTTGAACGCGTTTTTCTTGAAACTGCTTTTTTCAACACGGTTGACAACATATTAAAAAAATATACGTCTGATTTGGATGTACTAAATCTTAAACTGTTAGTAAATCCAGTCAGTATGGCACCACTTAGGGATTTTTTTTATAATGGGCCCCCTTCTATTTTTTTTATGAACAATGAAAATATTCCATAAAAAATCAAAATTAAAATTCGTTGGTCCGCCATTTTTCTTTATTTTTAAACAAAATTCACCTACGTAGTGAAATAGACACTAGATTATCAAACAGTTTAAGACCTGAAAATCGGATGTATGGAGGTTAAAAAATGTGTTAACAAAGTTTAGAGAAAAACACAGTCAAAGTTTTGCTGAAGGATAATTCAACATACAAACTGCCCTGAAAAACCTACGGTTGTAGCGAAACCCGGTCGGCATAAGTATGTATAATAAAAGTGGTGTTTACTAAGTTATTGTTTCACATAAAATGCTGTATCTCCGTCAATTTTTCGAATATGTATCCTTAAAACATTTGGTGAGAGCATTTTTAACAAATGCGTCTTTCAGAAAATGAAATAAAAAAATAAAATTACCAAAAAAAAATTTTACAGTGTCCTCACCAGACAAAACCGGAAATAGGTCGTTTTTAAATCAAATTTTAGACGTTTGACTCTTTTTCACGCCAAAATTATAAATTGATTTCGAAAGACTGTTCTTTTATCTAGTAAAGCTAAGTTTTAAATTTAGAGGAAATATGTTTATTTTTAGTACATTAAGGTTTTACCGTAGGGCGTTGGCAGATTTGATGAATTTTCAAACAAAATTTTGTATTATACAACACACATTTCAAATTATATAATCATGGAGTAAAATAAATCAATAAATTATCTGGAAAAGACATGTTTCAGAATTTTAATTTTAGTTGAAATAAAATCATTAAAAAGAAGATCCGCGCATATATTTAAAAAAATGCATTTTTATTTTGCTTGACATTATTGAAAAATTTTAAAAACTTATGATCAAAAAATAATTAGAAAAAGTACATAATTTGAATAGTTTTATCATCGAGTTTGAGCATTTTTGAATTTAGGTATTTATCAAAGCAAATATTGTGAATGAAATAATAACGATATTGAGCTATTATGTTAAAATGCTGGTATTGAGAATAATTAATCTTACTCATCGGAACCGCCCTGTACAGTTGCAAGGGTACGATCGGGTAAGATCATCGTTCGACGAAATTTAAATTCTCGGTCGCTGATTAAATGTAATGAGCTTCCCGTAATGAATTTTTTTTCTCAACTTATTGGGAATAATGTACTTACCATGTTTTTGTAATACATTATAAATAATTAAATAAAAATGGCATTAAAGCATTGTTAAGGAATTGATAAAGGGGACATGGAGGCGTTTGAAGGCCCCCGAGGACCAGAGGCCTGGGGCGGGCCAACCCCCCCCCCCCCCCCCCCCTTAGTCCACCATTGGTAAAGGGGCCCCGAGACGTGCATTGCCTAGGGGCCCCGACATGGTTAATCCGGCCCTGCTCCTAGCATACATAAAGGTAACATGCGACTTAAAGTGATTATTAATCTAAATATTTAATAACAGTAAATTAAAAAAAATAAATAATAATAATAATAATAATAATTAATACAAAGATTCATAAAAATAAAGAGTGATAAAATAAAACAGTAAGCCTAAAAACATGTTTTCGCTGATAAAATTTGTTTTTTTTTTCGCTGACAAGAAAAACATAAAGAAAAACTAAGAAAAAAATAGTTAAGAGAAGCTAAATTAAACATAAAGAAAAACTAAGAAAAAAAAAAAGTAAGGAGAAGCTAAATACTCAAATAATGCATGATAAAATATAGAAAAACACAATAAAGGGTAAGCTTATGATCTTATAGGAGTATATGGATGATTTGTATGTAATTAGGGAATATGAAAATATATTGCAAATTAGGAAAAGGAATCTGATTAATAATATAATAAATAAATATAAATATGGATGTTAAGTGGTGTGTTGTGATGCATTACATTTATCTGATAGTGTTGCTTTGAATTTGTTGAAAGTTATATTGAAGATGTCTGTATATGTGAGGTGTGTGTTATGATAGTGGCAGGCTCGATGTATGAATTCATTTTGTAAGTAGTTGGTGTTGGAGCGGCTGTTATAAAAAAGGGATACGTTTCTGCCATTGCGACCTAATATCTATTTTTTGTAAAAGATACGGGGAAGATATCGTATTATTTAGGATTCTGTACAAAAACAATTGATCAGAAATAATTCTCCTACAATTTAATTTCGGGATTTTAAAGAATTGACGAATATCTTCATTTGATTGGAATGCATAAAACGACTGAAAATTTATGTAGGAGAGAAATTTTTCCTGAACACGTTCTATTCTATGAACATATGTTATATATCTTGGATTCCAAATTTGTGAGGCGTGTTCTAGGTGCGGACGAACATAGGTATAATAAAAAAAAATAAATGTATCGAGAAAATAAAATAGTTTTGATGTTCGTAGTATAAATCCTAACATTTGGGTGGCTTTAGTGACAATGTTATTAATATGTAATTGGAATGTAAGTTTGGAATCTAAGGTAACACCCAGGTCCCGAACTGATTCTTTTCTTTTAATATCGACATTGTTTATTGAATATTTAAATATTATTTTGGTCCTATTTCTCGTAAATGATATTGAGTAACATTTATCTATGTTTAGGAACAAGCAGTTAATTTTGCAATATTCGCTGAGATTATTAAGGTCCTCCTGTATTTTTAAGCAGCACGCGATATCATCGATTGGAAGGTATAGTTTCATATCATCTGCATATAAAATTGCCTTGCAGTGTTTAAAACAACTTGTAATGTCATTAATATAGATATTAAACAGGAGAGGACCCAAAATTGATCCTTGTGGAACTCCTGATGTAATATTGACCCAATTTGATTTGAAACCACTTAGCACAACAGCTTGCGAACGGTTTCTGATATATGAGTCTAGCCATATTAGTAGATCTCCATGGATACCCGCGAGTTTTAGTTTTCTAAACAGAATGGAATGGTTAATTTTATCGAACGCCTTGCTGTAATCTGTATAAATGGCATCAGTTTGAATACGCTTATCCATATTATGAAGTATAAAGTTCGTAAAACAAGCTAAGTTAGTAGTGACGGATTTACCGCTTCTGAAGCCATGTTGGTGTTCACTAAGAATGTTCTTTAATGCGTTGGAGATTTGGTCTGCTGCAAGTTTTTCGAATAATTTTGAGAAAATTGATAGTTTGGATATTGGCCTGTAATTTTGTACAAGATTTCGCGGACCGGACTTGTATATTGGGGTTACAAATGCTTGTTTCCACATAGAAGGAAATTTACCTGTTTGTAACGAACGTTTAAATAATATTAATAATGGATACGCTAAATTCTTTGAGCATTTGGAGATAAATATAGGTGGAATTCCATCTGGACCAGCACCTTTGCTAGAATCGATTTGGTTTATGTACTTCAAAATTAGATCATAACTTATCTCTAAATCACTAATTTCGGCAACGCTGTGGTCTGCATGAGAGCTTACATTGGGGACATCACATTTCTCGTATACTGAATAAAAGAACGACGAGAACAGCTGCGAAATTTCTTGACCGGTATGAGCAATTTCGTTTTGATAATTCATAGTACTAGGAATGGATGATGTTGTACGTTTAGATTTTATGTACGAAAAGAGAGATTTAGAATTTCGATGAATATTCCGTTCTGCATTGAGAACAAAATTTTGGTGACACTCTTTGGACATATTTTTTTGCCTTATTCGTAGAATTGAGAAAGCTTCGTAATCAGATGGATTATTATATTTCTTGAATTTCGATAGATATTTACGTTTTTCTCTTGTTATTTTAATGAGGGCAGGTGAGTACCACGGTGGATACTTTAGTACTTGAATAAATTTGCTAGGTATAAATTGATTTATAACAATGTTTAATTCATTATAAAATATCTCGATTGCTATATCTATATCAGTGTTATTAAGTTTTGTAGGCCAGTCAATGTTAGATAAGTGAGTATTGATTTCATCATAGTTTCCTTTGGCGAATATGTATTTTTGAGATTTGTTATGTACAAGCGTGGATAAGATATTGAAAGGTAAGTCAACATGTAACGCTTTGTGGTGTATGTCTTCTGGAACTAAAGGTAATTCAGGCAATAAGACTTTCAGATTTATATTAGATAAGATAAGGTCTAGTATTCTTTCATTAGCATTAGTGAAACTGTTAAATTGTTGTAGGCCAGAGAAAGACAGATAATCTATGAACTGTGAACTAATCGTAGACTATAACAGTGTTTGAGTAATACGTCACCCGTGTTCTGAATTTTGTCCAGAAATAACCTCAGTATGATTTTTTTTCACTCTAAAACAATATCGCAATATCTATTTGTAAAACGTTTAAGCTCCTACTCGGCATTGTATAAACATGGCAATACATATTTGTTTTATTCTACTACCATCGTTGTAGGTGGAAAATGTTGCTTATGCACTGATGGAGGATTTGGCTAGCAAAGGAAGCTCATCTGCTACTTGCCTACTATGGTTCCCCCTGTGGTAGGCACTGGGATCCACTATCTTACACTCAGTAACGCCCTGGCGAATCACCACTATTTAGAATTGAAATTTTGCTTTATTGACCCTTTCCTGTGTTCCAACAGCTCGACTGTAGAATGATTTACCGGCCTCTGTGCTTTCTTCTTCCCACAATATGGGTCAAAGAGACCCTGCACCCCCAAAGAGCATAGGGCCTGAGAGAAAGTATTTCCCTCAGTCTTCTATGTGGAATTGATTGAAATGTCATTGCATGTAGAAACCTTCCAGTAAAACAATCTTTCAGATAATAATGCAAAACAACATTTAAACTTGGCATTTGCTTAGTTTTTGAAAGCAGCTGTAATTAATCAAAATCCTACAAGTACAAGAACAGAAATAAACATAGAAAGGCAAGAAAGAAAACTGTTATTTGTAAATAAGTTTATTTTAAAAAGAAAATGGATTCACTAGAAAACAATGAACACATTTACATTACAAGTACAAAAGTACAACAAAATAAATTTTATTTTGATACGGCTATTGTCTGCAAAAGTTTTAGGTAACCTAGTATTTATTATAAACAAGACAAAGCGTAACATACAGGCAAATCATTTTGATGAATGCACACTTTAATTTATTTGTGTACGCCTATAGTGGTT
The DNA here is from genome assembly GCA_917563855.2 of Limnephilus lunatus. Taxonomy (NCBI): domain Eukaryota; kingdom Metazoa; phylum Arthropoda; class Insecta; order Trichoptera; family Limnephilidae; genus Limnephilus; species Limnephilus lunatus. Next base: position 60,100,252 of record OU830597.1, on the reverse strand, counting down.
TAAATAGATTTAAAATAGTTTGGAACACCAGTCCCATCTTATCCCGCAGTAGTCCTACTATACAGTACACAACCAAGAATCTGTTTAAATTGATTCTACAGTAACTATAATTGTAACATTATTAATAAAACAGTAAATAGTTACTTCACAAGGACAGCTAGAAGTTTACCAAAGCCGAAGAGTAGAAATAATATTATGTTATGGGATTGAAATAAGCATTCAAATGTATTTATTTTATGAACTTGAATGATGCATTGAAAAGTCCAGGAAGTCAAAGGGAGGTTGGCAAACCCCGAGAGATACCACGCCGAGGAACAATATAAAACAACGTTTCTTTCATCCATTTGCATTCTATGTATTTATACCTAACACCTATAAATAGATAAAACATTAAATAGAGCAATACCTTTTTTAATGCTAATTTAGTCCAGTAAGCAAATGAATATTGTTTCCTTCCAAAACTTTTTTAAATTGCTGGAAACACGTCCATCAAAAAGGGTCTATTAGAATGATATGGAAGACAATTTCGTAGGAGAATGTATTATTTGTCAATAAAATTGCTAAGCAGATTAGATTGTACACATAAGTGGATGTTGTGGCTGATTGCGTATTGCAATGGTACGGTACAAATATACTATACGGAATAAATATAGAGGAACAAGTATTTGAAATATGATTTGTGAGACCAATAACTTATTAGTTTGACATAAGCAGCAGTTTTTCATTGATATTTAGAGTAGATGTAAATACCGGTGCTACGATAACTAAACAAAGAGAATTTTCAAAGGAATGATTGAGTTGCACATTGATGAGTTGCCCGGTCACCATAAATACCATATTCAAAATAATTTTAGCTGTTGAATATGATATAGTATAGGCAAATATTGTTTCTGTTTTCATAAGTGTTAAAAGCTTACTTATTTACATTTATCATAACAGAAGAACAAATATTCATATTCACACTCTCCGTTGAGCCACCTTCTTCTCCCAGCAATTATAATTATAAACTTGGAGATGTCGCTAGCGTGATGAAATGAAGGAAAACAAATTCGATTCTCCCTATGGCCAAAGAATTCTGACTAAATTAACTGTAAAACATCACGGATCATATTTACAATTAATAGTCGAGGGCAAGTTATCAAAATCTCAAATTGTGATACACCCGCATCTACACCTATCAGGTGGGATAATCATTTATAGAATTCTATTGCTCGTTAAGTTTAGTGTACATTATGTATAACAAATGTTGACTAAATACTAACTAACAAACAAAAAAAAATCATTATGTAGATACATACATAATAAAAACTACTCAGCAAAATATGCATCGATGTCTCAAATTTTAACCACAAAAGAAATTAGAAAAGTGGAAAATCTAATACTATACAAAGAACCTTGCTAGGTTATCTCCTTGAGAGATAGATACATGGTAAGCAAACTAGAAATAAGACAAAGGTGGTTGTTCACAGATGAAATGCGCTGACGACCGAAAGAGAATTGCCGGCATCGGATGAATGCGAGTTGTCAAGGAACGGCAAAACTGAACACATTTAAGGGAGGCCTGTGTCAAACCTGAAAGTCAGAAGGCTTATAAAGAAGAACCTAAAATGTAGAATGATTAAGAAAGAATTTCTCAACAGTCAAAGTCTTATCTTTAAAATGACTTGGGGTGTTCCTAACTCAGTCACGTCTGATTGATGAACAAATCAAGGATCAGCGCCAGTATGAATTTTTGATATTTGAACGATTCCCATCATGATGCATTCTCAGCCTGTTTTAGCTTTCTGGGAAGGTATAATTAGCTATCAAGCACAAACAGCATGACTGTTCAAGTGCAAAAAATTGAAAATGATAATAATGATCGTTAATCAAATGTGACAGACTCTAAACTGAATGGTTCAAATATTTTACAGATAAAACTAATAAGCGCCCTTGAGATGATTTCAGCGCCCTTGAGATGATTTTTCATGAAAACGGCGCTTTATAAATCAGCCAAATATTATTAAATATTATAATAAGTTCCTAGTTTACCCATAGTAATGTGAATGTTGTCAATGTCAAAATGATGCAAATTTAATACAACGTAATATTATTTATTTCATGAATAAAATAAATATGGTTAGTGCATTTATTTCACCACAATTATTACAAAAAAAGTTACTTGAAAATAATATTCAAAGAGATATTATAGATGAAAATTCAAAAAATCTATTTTAACCGCATTTAGCCGGACCCTTGAATTTGAGTGTCGAAGAATCGTGCCCACGAATGGTTCGAAGTACTGCAATAATTGCAATTATTGGATTGTCAATTTTTTGTAATTAATTTACATCTACTAAGTTAGTGAAAGACAAAAATAAAAATGTCACTTTATCAAGTTTAGTATGGTATTGTCTATGTGTTGCCTTTAAGAAAAATATCTTTATATTAATAGAAATTTCTTGTCGGCCCCTAGACATAATTATCAAACAGTTAACACTTTGTAAGAAAAAAAGGAGTTTTAATAAACAAATCTAGCCCCCTAGTCACTATCTTTTAAGTTTCACAAACGGTACGTTTGCGAAACTTGGTGGTTGATAGTCTATCACAAATGGCTAAAAATGGTAGTAACTATTGTAGTAGTATGTGATTATTATCTAGTGACTAAACGTTATCCCAATAGTTAACTACTGACCTACCATTTTTAGCCATTTGTGATAAACTTAATCAACCACCAAGTTTCGCAAACGTGCCGTTTGTGAAAATTAAAACATAGTGACAAAATATGGCTTTATATAGGCCACCATTGTGATAGTATACGTAGTGAAGCCGAGAACTACAAATAATGTCAGTAAACAAATTGAAATTTTAAAATTTTTTACTATCACATAAACTGTATTTCCTGATTTCACGCAGGGGGAAATCTCTGGGTTACTGGAGTAGGTAATACACAAAAGACTTGATGCAGAAATCAATTGAAGAAATGTTCGATAATATACATAATATCATAACATGAAAATAATTCGAAAAGCACTTCAAATTATTCATTTTCAAGACTTCCTTGAGGAATTAATTACATTAATTAAGATAGCATAACTACATTAATAATAATTACAAATTGATAATTGAACGTAAAACATGTGATGAATAATGAATCAGGTAAACAAAGTACGATATCTTACACATTAGTACCTAAATATAAGGTTGACAATAATTTTCAAAGCGCATGACGTCATTTTTTGGCTTTTTTCTTAATCAACTTTTCCCTAACTGATTTCTTGTTTTTGGATTTCTTTCGAGAACGTTCATGGCCACTGTCACTTGAATCTGATGATGAAGAGGAATCGTCGGAGCTGGAGGAACTACTATCGGACGAACTACTAGAAGAACTATCCTTTTTACTGCGCTTCTTCTTGACAACCTTCTTGGAGCGCTTTGATCGTTTGCTTTTCTTCTTCTTTCTATCGGATTCCGAGGAACTGTCGGAAGAATCGTCACTGCTCTCGGAGCTTTCTGATGATGATGAACCAGAAGAACTGGATGAGGAATCTTTCTTCTTTTTGGGGGCACTTCTCTTTTTCTTGGCAGTCTTTTTAGATTTCACTTTTTGAGGTGAATCATCACTGTCATCCGAAGAATCCTTGGGTTGTTTATTTTTATGGGATTTTTTTTCTTTGTCATCTGATGCCCTTTTTTTCTTTTTCGTTGGTTCATCTTTATTAACAACTTCATCAGCTTCGGAACTATCTTTTCTCTTTTTATTTGAATTTTTTATTTTATTATCTTTTTCAGAAGAGTGAGCGTCATTGTGAGATGCCTTCCTTGAATGTCGCACAGAATCAAGTGATTTTTCCAAGACACAATCTGAAGCAATGTTATTTGACTCTTTCGATCGTTGACTGCTGTGTGATGATTCCTTTTTAACTTGTTTAGAAGGGTTACTTCTATAGTTGTTTTCATTCACTTTAGAATAATGTGAATCTTTGACTTCTCTACTAGATCTATCATTTTTGGATCCATTTATGTCAATTGAAGCTTCACGAGATGCAGCTTTTCTGTACTCTGAACTCCTATGACTTTTAATTTCTGAGTTTTGAGATGTTTCTCTTTGTCTATTAGGAGATCTCTCTGTCTCTCTTGTTCTATCTGGAGTTCTTTCCTGTTTTCTAGATTTTATGGGAGATTTTTTACGATCCCAAGATATTTCTTGTTCTTTTTGTCTATACGATGATCTATCACCATCTCTAGACTTGTCGGGATCTTGTCTATTGGATCTATCACCATCTTTAGACTTATCGGGATCTTTTCTGTTGGATCTACCACCATCTCTAGATTTATCGGGATCTTGTCTATTGGATCTATCACTATCTCTAGACTTATCGGGATCTTGTCTGTTGGATCTACCACCATCTCTAGATTTATCGGGATCTTGTCTATTGGATCTATCACTATCTCTAGACTTATCGGGATCTTGTCTGCTGGATCTATCAGCATTTCTGTCTATATTTCTAGATCTTCCAGAGTCTTGTACCCTGAATCTATCAGAATTAACATCTCTAGATTTGTCAGAATCTCTTCCCCTAATCCTGTCTTCTTCTCCAGGTCTGTCTGAATCCCGTCCTTTTGATCTTGCGGGTTCTCGTCCCCTGGATTTACCGGGAGACCGCTCTCGTTCTCCAGGCCTTCCGGGACTTCTTTCTCGTTCTCTCGGCCTATCTGATTTTTTTGTAGTAGAGGATGAGGTGTTTGTTTCCCTCGATCGACGTCTTTCAATTTTTGGTTCTTCAAATTTGCTATTTTCGTCATATGAATGATTTGCATTATAAGTATCTCTATCTCGATTATTTCTTGAATCATGATGACGTTGTCTATCGTTGGAATGAGCGTCATTTCTTTTGTAATTGTCTCGTTTTTCTTCCATGCCCCCTCTTTGTTGTTGGTGTTCTTCATTGTTTTTATGATCACGAATATAGTTTTCATTATTAAATGCTTTTTTAGAAAAATGGTTGTCACTATTCCTCATATTACCATCACCATCGGTGATAATGACTCCTCTTCCTTTACCTTGCCATTTAATTTTAGATACAGACTGAGAGAAATCAACATGTATCCTTCTGTCATCTATGAGGACATTATCCATCTTAAAATAAGCATCTTCACATGCCTTTTTATTGTCAAACTCAATAAAGGCATATTGCAAAGAGTCTCCGCTTTTTTTGTCTCTAATGACTTCACAGCAAACTATTTTACCAAAGCGACTGAAGATAATCTCTAAATCGTCATCCGTCGTTACTGGATTCAATTTACACACAAATAAGACATTTTCGGGAGGAGCCATTTCAGCATCGGGAAGGTCACCTACAATCTCCAAAATGGTCGCTCTCGCTTTAGCTTCCTTTTCTTGAATCATTTCGGCAACTTCTTGTTCACTTTTTCCTAAAGTTTCATCTAATTCTTCATCGGGGGCAATTCGACCTCCCGCTAGTCTTTCAGCCGATGGTGAAGGGGACCTGGACGGCTCTCTCAAACCTTTCGGATCATTGAAGGGATCCTCCAAGACAACTGTATGCGTGATACGAACATCTTGGTAGGGCCGGTGGCCGCCATCGCAGATAGTTTCATTCATTTGTCGGAGCACATCATGCCCTTCCGTCACTGCTCCGATCACACAATGCTGTGCATCGAGAGAGTTTAAATCGGAGGCCAGGGTGAAAAAGAACTGTGATCCTATCATACCTTCTTCGGTCGCCACCATTGATATTAATCCGGGTTCAGTATGTTTAATTCTGGGCATCTTTTCACCCTCGAAGTATCGCTTGTCAGGCCCGTCCACAACGCCCCAAATGGATTGTCCACCGGTTCCTTCTCCGGTTGGATCGCCGGTTTGAGCGATGAATCCATGTTGAATGGTATGAAATAAATTAAAATTGTAATATTTCAGTTTACAGAGCTTTAGAAAGTTCAGACACGTCAGAGGCCGCTGTTCAGTGAAAAGGTCCACAGTCACATCACCGAGGGTAGTTTCAATCACCACAGCCATTGTGGGGTTATAATAATTGGATGCACAAACAAATTAAGATCAACTGAACATGTTTATGATATTTCGATACGTTTTGACACAAAGCTACAACATAACCTAACCTCAATAGGTTTTAGGCAGATTGCTTGGTAACCGAGTTTTGCACAGGTGCTCTGAGCCTCTGGTGGGCGGTAGAAGAAACTGATAAAGATCCTGCCAAAAAATTGCAAACATAAAAAGGTTTGATTCATTGACCGGATTCATACACTTACTAGTATTAGTTGAGCACTATTTCAATAGATGTCAATGTATTAATTATTTATTTATATTTATTTAATTATTATAATATAAGAGGGGCATTTGCAGGCATTTGTATTTCATCATCCGTGGGTGGTTTGGTATATTTATGCATCATCCTCTTGATAATTAATAGTTTGATAATTATTAAAGTATGTTTTCGATTTACGATTTATTTCAAAATTCGCGTTTACTAAATTGAATTCGGTACTAGAACCTATGAATAGTGGCTATACGGATAAGTTAGCCGAGTTTCGTACCTGTTGCAAGTAATAATTAATTTAAATTTATAAAATACATTTTTAATATAATGTAAAGAAACATTTCAGGTAGAATGCATAGAGATAGTAGAATGATAGAATGCATAGAGAGAGTAGAGTGATAGAGTGCATAGAGATAGTAGAATAATAGAATGCACTATAAAAAATTGTCATTGGAAATGCATCTTGTCAACATTTTGTTTCGCCTTCTTTTTCCGTGTTTCACTGTAATAACGAAATGGGATGGCGATGTATAATTTCAGGCAAGTGTAAGAGAGACAGACCACGTGCTAAATAATCTAGAACCAAACGATATTAAGTCAGTGGCATATTTGTTTCCATTAAAATTTGTACGAAAAGCACTTCTAGTGTTATATTCTATGTTCATAAGCATTCACCCTTAAAAATATGTTGGATTAGGTACTATAAATCAAACCCAGTAAATCAAATTTCAAAACACGACTCTTCAATATTTATTTATATACTTCTATAGTTAATTCTGTAACATTACTTTTATTTATTTAAACTACCTAAAAAATAGCGGCAGCCATGAAATCAAAACAAATTCTGTATAAATCACAAAATAACTGATTTTTCTTTTTCTCATAAATTTTTAATCCGTATTACTAAATATAGTGTAGAGTGTAGGTACATGATTTAATAATACGAATATTGCTAAGAGTGGCGGACACCACAACTTGTGGTCCACAAGGTTCATAAGTATGCATTTATAATTTATTGACAACATTGTTATGCACTTTGAAGAAAAAGTAAATAAATGGGAGTTTATGAAAAAATACCAAATCAATTTTCCGAAAAGCTCCGGCAAATCTACTAAGCTTTATAATTCACTTTCTCCAGCAATGTAGTAAAAGAATTAAGGCAAATGATTTAAAAAAAAAAAACAAACAAATCAAAACCTGGCTTGAAGAAATTATCAAAACACAACCCGTATTATGTTACTAAAATCTAGTCCGCCTTAGCACAGGAACTCCTAGTGAGGAAGACAAAGAACAGCATTATGAACTAAGTAAGAGACCCATGAAAATCACAGGAATTTATAATTGTTCGATTTGTGAAACTGAAAGTAGGTATTTATGAAGAAAAAAAAGATCGATAAAATACTATACACGATCTACGATTAGTTATTTCACCTTTCGAATGAACAACGTTAGTAAATTTGAAAAATTTCAAATTTAAACAAGAGAAATAACTTTTCAAATTGAATATATTTGTGAATTATTCAATTAAAATAAAATAATTTTGGTCTACCTATTTCATCGTTCGTCTGAATCGTTCCCAAATCAATTGCAATTATGATAATCAAATCCAATCTCATGAGGGTGATTTTGTATCTTTTGCGTTACGAGACAATTAAGACAAATAGCCAAATCCGTCAATTTTGTTTGGTTTTTCTATGGTTTGTCTATGCCTATCGTGCATTAAATGGATTAATTACCGAGCTCAAACAAGAATTACTATTTATTTGTTATTAAAATTACTTTCATGTAAGCCAATTGTCGAATTATTTTGATGTCTGTACGCGACGACATTCGATTCGCCAATTTTCCGCGACTGACATCTCTTAATGAGGATTACGCGGAAAAACGATTACGCGCCGTCATCTTTGCGTTAGGGAAACTAGGGTAAGAACATACTGGATCGACGTACGCCACGTAAGCGCCACACCATGATTTCCGGACCATTTAAAATTCATACATTTTCTATGGAAATAGATGCCTCAGAATCAAACTGGCCACACGTTGCGTTGCATGTGGCCAGCATGATTCTGAAGCATCTATTTCTATAGAAAATGTATGGATTGTAAGTAGTCCAGATGTCATAGTGTGTCAGTATGTTTTACCTTTAAGAGTTGGTGTTTGAACAGAAGCGCAGTAATTAGCTTGTTAGCGCGATACAAGTATTGCATTTAATAAAACCTCTCCCTAGACGTCTGCAAAGCATTTGACAAAGTGTGGCTCAAAGGTTTCATTTATAAAATGAATTCCTAGGTGTTCCCCTCTTAATGACCCAACTTTTAGCAAATTTTATTAAATACCGTAAATTTAGAATCAAACTAGATGTTACCTTCTCCTTGGTGAGATTGATAAGAGCCGGTGTCCCTCAAGGTTCTATTCTCTCACCAGCTCTCTTCAACAATTATTTAAGCATCGACATCCCCCGCCCCAGTATCCAAGACTATTGAACAAGACATTCGGTACGACGAAAACGTACGTACCACATATAAAAAACCTAAACAAATCCTCCGTAAAGATTAACTCCCCCGTATTGCCTCCATGTCTCCTTGCAAATATTTTTTAAAAACAACAAAATAAATTATTTTTTCAACAACCATATATTATAAGCTAATGAAGAAAGAGAAGGGGAGCTTTTGGCCCGGAGCTCTGTATGCCATTGTTTCATTTAAATACATAAAAAAAAAAACATTTAAGAAAACCGTGGACAGAATCACCCTCCACTTCTAGAGTTCATTGAGCCCGAGTTACACATAGTCACTGAGATACACCACCACTTAATTTTATAATTATCATTTACTTACCATATAATTTGTTAATACCTACTTGAAACTCTGATGTATCAATTAGTTGTCTACAGGCTTTTCGGGTCACATGGTCTCGTTGTCGAGTTGTATTAGTTGAAAATGGACGGGGTCATTTCAGCAGCTCCGCAGATCAAAACTAGCTTTCATCCTGGTAGGACGTTTGTCCTATAATAAATATAATTATTAGTTACGATACGTCAATACACAGTCACTGTGATTTTCAATAAGCATCCTGAACTGGAGATTTCTGGTCCCGAATGACTCTGGAGAGATTAAAAGATATATTACAGAAACTAAAATTAAACAAAAATAAATTAAATAGCTATGCAATTAATAATTGAATGGGTTTGTTAATACCAGTCTGATGTCTCAATAAATAGTATATAATACCTACCCATTAATTCCTATAAACAAACAAATAAAATCAAGTGTTTTATTATTGACCATTTCCTGCGCACCCTGTAGCTGTAGAGATGTTCAGATGGAAAGTCTGCCATGTAAAGCGATACATTTCCATTCCTTTAAGAGTGTTTTTAACAACCTGAAATGGGTGGTGCGCAGATGCTGGGAAACTGCTACTGGACACTGGACACACAGGACCGCACTAGGAAAACTATTTTATATAAATTTATTATTTATTACTATTTTAATAACCTTCTACCGATACCACATGGGGAACACGTGTCTGTCACCAGCTCATTCGACATTGGAAATATTGACAATTTTTTTTTAATGTTTTTGTTTCTTTATTTTCCCATAGATTTGTGGCGACCAGAACGGTCGCCCTCTTTAGCCACAATCCTTGCGCCGCCACTGATAGCAAGCACATTCTCGAAAGGTACATAATACCTGCATTGTATTGTTTCATGCCGCACACGGCTACACATTTCGGGAAGCGCATCGAAAGGCCTCGACTCGACAGCCGTCAGATTGTTACGGCCGCGGAATGTTCCAGAGTCTTCTCTGCCTTGCGCGGGCACTCGATATTACTTGGCGTTCCGGGTAGCTACTCACATGGTCGGCTATATAAAGCGCAGCGACACAGCGCTGGTCAGTCAGTCAGTTCCAGTCTCTAGTATCAGTAACAGCTCACTAACACACATAGACAGTGCATCAAGTGATAACGCTCCAGTGCGGTAACCGCCAGGTCCACGGCGACATGCCGGATCCTGTGCCGGTGCATCATCAACCTTCGAGGACGCAACATCTCGCAGCTAACATGGTCCATCGTACCATTAGCTCAAGAGACACAATTGCCCACGACAAGTCCCACGGCGGGCCTTCTTGTCACGCATGCAGCAACTTCTCAGCCACTGAGACTTCATTCTCCTCACGAAGTTCCGTCTCATCTCCGCGACTCACTGCGTTGAGCATCCATCCTGGACGTCAAGGTCTACACCACTGCATCACCTACCTTCATCACTGCATCACCTACGAGCCTCATCATCATCGCTCCTGTCTGCACACTGTTACTTTACACCAAATTCACCATCGCTACGTAGCAGCAATAAAGACTAACTCATACATCGACTGACGCCTTTCATTTAAACGTCCCTCGTCTCTGCCGATCCGCGCGTCCGCTTCCTCAGATTATTGACACGTGAAACAAAAAAAAAACAATACACGCACCTAACGAGTTAAGTAAATCATAGTTAGATAACCATTGTATTACTTACTAGCAGTTGTGTGAACAGTTAGTAGATCTCGCGTCCAAAAAAGTATTATTCTAATTTTCTTTTATATATCTGAACCAAAATTTCCTTTGAAATCATAAGATTTGTAAGTAGGAACTTAAATATCTACTTTCTTAATAATTATAAATCATTAACATTTCAATTAATTTAAAAAAAAATCAAATAAGGAATTTTACAAAAAGGCTGACAGAGTTTTTTTCCTTTATTCGTCGAAAATTTTACCTTTACAACAATGACCAAGGACGGGTTGTTTCGAAAAAAAACATACAGTCAATTTTCACTTTTCTATGTTAAGTTCTATTCAGGTTCTGTTATTATACCATTATATTTTATGTTTTCTCGTTCATCAAACTAGGCACAGCCCGAATTATGGTGTCCAAGGATTGTTACATGGCTGCACATAATTAGGTACATAGGTAAAAAAAATATAAATTTACTAATATTCTTAATATCTAAAAATGCATGTACCTGTGTTTGTTCCTCATGCGTTCCTATACTATACATCCGAATGGGGTGAAACTTTGTTGATTTGTTGTGTTCATGCCCGCGAAGGTTTCTATATATAATAGTTAGCGCTGGCGATATGAAATTTGTATAAAATTTTACAATAGGTGGCGCGAGAGTTGTTTAAAAACTGTGTGTATTTCATATAGTTTAGCGGGAGGGAGGAAAAGCGGGAGGAAGAGGAAATCCGGGAGGAGGAGGGGGGAAGGCGGAAAAGGGAAACGCTGGCGGGCAAGGGGAAGTGTGAGGTGAACGGCGACGATAATGGGGACGCAGTATAGGGGTGGGGGGTGAGGAGGGGGCAAAGGTAGGAATTGCAAAGGAGACAAAGTAGTGGTAGGGAATAACATGGTGTAAATTTGGAAAATCTATGCATCTAACCTAACATATCATACTGCTAACCCTGTACAAACCGCAAGTGCGCACCACGGTTGAATTTGGCAGCCACCTCTGGTCTGAAGCTCCAAAATACCTAAAAAAAACTCTTGACTCTGTGCAGAAACGGGCGGTGCGTTTGATAGATTCTCCTATCTTAACAGACGGATTGCAACCTTTAGAGCACAGGCGTCAGGTGGGAATGCTGTCCTTGTTCTACCGGTATTACAATGAAAGATGCTCCGAGGAACTTGCGTCATTGATCCCCTCGGCACCGTTGCATAGTCGGGAAACACTTCAAACACGTGCCCAACATTTGTACACTGTTGACATTAGTCACATGAGAACGGGTCGTTTTTACGACTCGTTCTTGAGTTCAACAGCTCGGCTGTGGAACGATTTACTGGCCTCTGTGTTTCCCCCCTCCTACAACATGGGTCTCTTCAAGACCCATGTTCACTCCTTCTTTTCCTCAAAAATACCCTCCACACAGCATCCACAAAGATGACATAGGCCCTGAGGGAAATTATTTTGCTCAGGGCCTCCTGTGTGGAGTTAATGTAAAAAAAATCTCACGTAGACAACTGCATGCGGCCTGCTTACGTCTTCTGATTTATTCATGTACGCACCAGACGGAAAACAAAAAGTATTGTGTATCTAAAAGCACCTCAATAAACAAAACGTAAACATTTTCTTTCTTTGATAAAAAGTTTGATCCATATCAAAGACATACTTAAATAGGTAAGAAAGAAAGAAGGGAAAAAATCAATTTTGAAGAGCCGTTAAGGCGATCCAATAGTACAGGAAAAAATCTAAATCGGAATTCACGCAACTTTATGGGAGGAGTTTAAAAATACTTGAGAAAAGCTTTTGGAAGGATCGGAAAAGATATTTGAGAATTAGAAAAACTGTAGAAAACATTAATTCCCTTTTCACGCATTGTTAATTGCAATAAAACGGAATTTTAAAATTGATTTCACGAAAACAAGCGACGCGGAGCCTAACACGTTTATTCTCCGCTCCGTCCGGAGGAGTAGTGACAGAAAATAGGGGCGGCTGCCAGTCGTTATTCGGTGGACGGTATAAGGTTCACTTTGATATTCCAAATTCGTCGACTGCCGTATTGTCGCCTGATGTCAAAAATAACAACGCGAAAATTCATATTATATTTTATTTTGTGAGGTTCGGGCGTAATTTTTTTTTCCGATTATCATAAAAGAAACTAAATTTGCCACATTAAACAATAAAAAACATATCCGAAAAGAGGTTTATGAATAGGAGAGTTTGGACTTCAAAGCGTTTTTTATAGACTTTATAATTCATTTTTTTCTAGGCTTATTAAAAGACTTATAAAAAATGACCGATATTTTAAGGGCCAATATATGTTCTACACGCAGTATTTAATTGAAGCATCTATAATACTTCCAAGCGATCAAATTTTCAAAACAAAAACGTATGATTTTGTATGATTTTGCATTATTTAGTATGGCTTCATCTTATCTCTGTAAAGAGATTCGAGTTGATGCGAATTAAACCATATTGGGAGTTAGAGGAGTAAATCTTTTAACCGTTTTATGCAGAGAAAATGGAATGCCGCACATCTCCATCTTGACATTTTCTTTGCACAAAACATTGTTTCGAACCCACTCTTCTATTATTTGTAATTTATTTGACAGTATTGGACTCGCACCTTCATTTTTTTTACATGAATACCTCACAAGAGTCCCAACTGCTTCCGTCTGGAGCCAGTGAGTGTTGTGAGGCTGAAGGTATTGGGAGGGGAAGGAGATAGGGAGGAGGTAGGCGGGGAAGTTGAGTAGATCATAGTATTCTAAAAAACATAGATACTCACATTTTAATTTAAAAAAACTCCTCAATTCGAAAAACGGCTGTGACGGCCCACCCATATATATAATTTATTATATTATACAATACATCCCTGTCCGACACCAGTGTACCGAGGCGACCAGCACAGGACATCCTCTGTAAATCTAATAGTCTCTCCTTGGGGGTGCGACCCCCTCCTGCACCAACCTCTACCCCACTCCACCTGGCCTCTGGGCTGGCACATGGGACCTCCACTACTTCCAATTGCAATCTCCACAAAGTGTGCAGTCGGACGTGAGCCCTGACAATTACTATTTGCATCAGCGGATTGGAGCATTTGATAATTTGGCTTCATTTGAGTCATGCGGACGTAGAATCTTAGGACGGGTTATTTCACAGAATTTGAATAATTCTTCAGATTTTAATGTTAGTATTCAAGTTCTGCGAAAGTCCTATTCAATTACTGTAATAACAGCAGAACTTGAATAGGACTTTCGTAGAACTTGAATTTTTACTTTGGAATTTTATGAAAAATTTTCATTTTCTGTGAAATAACCGAAATGTGCTTACTTTTTTTGCATAAAAAGTTTAAATAAATTGATATTATGCACTCAACACATATTTTAATACATTTTTTCAGCGTGGCATCCGTGAAGACGTACCTACCTGATGTCCTGTTTTAACTCGACCATTTTACATTTCGTCTGTGAATTTGTTTTTTGAGACAGTGACGTTCTTTGGATCAAGTGTACAATTTGTACAATTTCTTATTTGAAAATTATAAAAAAAATTGTACGCAAAATATTTATGGTTTATAATATTGAGCAGGTAGGTATTTAAGAACCTGGTTACAAATCTTATGATTTCGGAAAAAAATAGCTTTGATTTATTTAATAAGAGAAAATTAAAAAAAAATAGTTTTTTGTATCTGAGGTCTAATGTCCACAGAACTACTAACAGTATGTAGGTATGAATAGTTGGCAGAATTCAATTAGGAGAAGCTGAAAGTACTCAAGGCCGGAGATACACCTACGTTCTACTTTATTTATTAATTTATTTAAACCCCCAAACGGCTTTTTGCACAATGAAGCACATATTTTTTTCAAAATAAAGAATTGACAAAATACAAGTAACATAAAATATAAGAAAGAGAATATAGTTTATCTAACACAATATATAAAGAGGAAAGATTTGTTTGTTTGTTTGCATTGAATAGGCTCCGAAACTACTAAACCGATTTGAAAAATTCTTTCATTGTTGGGAAGCTACACTATCTCCGGTGACATAGGCTAAATTATATTTTCAAAAAAATAGGGATCCTTACTAAAACTCCAATAATGTACCCCAGAGTGTTAAAAAATTATCTAAATTATTATTTACATCGCGTGCGCTGCGAAAACTATTGATGATAGAATAAAATAATGTACTACGACTTTGTAGAACACATTACTATTTACAAAAAGTTTTGCTACAATATATTAATACCATCAAGGATCTTGGGGTGATCTTTGATCCCAGGCTGACATTTTCAAATCATATAGTGCAGCTTACTTCGGCTTGCTACAAAATTCTTGGTTTTGTAATTAGAACTTGCAAACAATTCAATAATATAGAAGCAATGACCGCCATGTTCAACGGAGTGGTCAGAAGCAAGCTGGAGTACGCTAGTACTGTCTGGATACCTTATCAAGTTAAATACATAAATATGATTGAACAAATTCAAAAAAAATTCCTAAGGTATGTTTACATGCGATCACACGGAATATATCCGAAATTCATGCATCAGGTGGAACTGCTAAAGGAGACAAATTATCAAAGCCTGGAGACCAGGCGTAATGCCGGTCTCATGGTATTTGAATTAAAGTTAATAAAAAACTTCATCGATTGTCCATATCTCTTGTCATGCTGTGGCTTATTCGTTCCTGACAAATACTGTCGAACTCGTAGCCACGCCCTATTCTACATACCGCAGGGGCGGACAGATGTCATGGCTCAACATAACATGACAAGAGGTATGACATTGCTTAATGCTCTGCCAGCGGATATAGATGTGTTTAACATAACTATAACATGTTTAAAAAAAATTATGTATTGTTAGTTGTAAGAAAATTGTACCATAATTGGACTTACCTGTCTGTCGTACAAATATAAAAAATATGTAACTATTATAGTTATGCCACAATAAGTGTTCTTTTACTTAAAAAAAATAATTAAAATGTCACCGCTTGAAAAGGCTCTTTATTTGTATCTTGGTTTTAATCCTTATCAAAATAAATTACTTCATATTCAAGACTGCTTCAATACATTCATTGAACTTTTTGAATTATTCAATTCGGACATTCCAATCGAAAGATATCACGAGTTTAAAAATGTTAGTATTACAAAAAAGTTGCTTGGTCGCCGCTCACCCGCTCGGCTACGGGCCGGGCGGAACAACACATTATCAGTCTCTTTCACTTTCTCTTTTTATTTTCAACACTTTTACCAGTCGGATCCCTACGCAACGGTCGTGTGTGGAATCGAATATAATTTAGTACTTTAATTTAATTTAAAATGCCCAAAATATCAAGATCTCAACTTTCTAGAAATAGTTCCCTGGCGAGGGCATCGCCTATGAAAAGAATGTTTTACTCATGACCAACTGTATGTTGGCCTATCACGGGTTAGAGCTCCTGAAAATCAATTTATTTTGCTGCCACAAAATAAAACAACGTCAAATATCGTTAACAGGGAAGCTCTCACTCAATAAATTGAATGGCTTTTGTTTTGTACATATGATCTTTTTATAAAAATTAGAAAAAAAAAATCAAATACTTATTAAAAAAAAAAATCAAAAAAAAAAAAAGTTCATAATAATAATATTCAAACTTTATTTACAAGTTTTTTTAGTAACCTGAAGAAAATAAAAGGGTTTATGCGTGTGTATTATAATTTTAATTTTTTTAATTTTAGTTAAATTAAATACCCATGCGAAGCCGAGGCGGGACCTTATACTAATTTTATAAAGAGGAAAGCTTTGTATGTATGTAAAGAATAAACTCAAAAACTACTGAACCAATTTCGAAAATTATTATAATGCTCCATTATTCCAGATTAACATAGGCTCTAGAATATTTTGAAAA
This sequence comes from Limnephilus lunatus, assembly GCA_917563855.2. Taxonomy (NCBI): domain Eukaryota; kingdom Metazoa; phylum Arthropoda; class Insecta; order Trichoptera; family Limnephilidae; genus Limnephilus; species Limnephilus lunatus. The sequence goes on along the minus strand of OU830597.1, from coordinate 60,083,612 downwards.
AGTTATGGATCTGTGTGAAAACTAAATTACTTTTTTAAATACCTATCTTCCCGTGCGGAGCCGGGGCGGACCGCTAGTATAAAATATAAGAGTTGACTAAGTAAAAATAGATAATCTGCTAAGATCCTCCAAACCAACAATAATATTAATAAAAATGATTAAAATTGGTGTTCTCAACAAAACAATTGTGTTTTTTAAATAGGTAGAAATAGTTGTCAAATACGGCGTTTGAAGTTTGCCAAGTTCAAATTGTTGTCAAATACATCCATATTGTTTAATATTTGTTACCAATACTATGTAAACGTTGTATTGGGGATTGCAAACTATAGTTCAAATGAGATATATGTGTATAAAATATTATTTTTTGTCTGTAGGTAGGTACATGTAGATGTAGATACATTTGTTCGTGTAGGTACCTGCAGATTTATTAACTGCCGGAGTTCACAACAATCGAATTTAGAGTTTAATAATTTTAAGGTTAGGTCGTTTATTTTTGTGTTTTCTAATGTTGGAATATTTAAAATATTTATTGACGACGGGTAATTTATGTGTTCTAAAGGCTAACTTATGCCCTATGTCTTATCTATGTCCTATATACGTCCTACGTCCTAGATGACATAGGACCTGAGGAAAAAAAGCCTATGTCATCTTTAAAATACTGTGTGAAGGGTCTTTTTAGGGAAAGTAGAGAAATATCTGGGAAAGAAAAAAAGGTGCAAGGGATGAGTTGGAATCTGGGGGACCATATGTCCAGGAGTGATGGAAATATTAATCCATCCCGCTCACTGCGGTGCAAAGCGATGGGTCGAGAGAGTCCGGCTGGAGAGGTCAAAAGTTCTCCCTAAACCAGTCTCTCCTGATCTGGCCCGCCACACAGTAGGTGGGCAAACGCATCCGCCGTCAAGACCTACACAAACCTTCCCCCGGCTAAGGCGTCAATCGTGGCAATCCACTTTGGGTCGTGTACCCATATCTGCCTCCCAAATTGTCGTTGGGATAGTGGACACCTGAATATTTGTTTATTTAAACAATACATAATTTGGAATACTCTTTATTGAAATTAAAAAAAAAAAGTGTAACACAAAACATTTTATGGTAAAGCAGGTAGGTATTTAAGTACCTATTTACAAATCTTACGATTTCAGAGGAAGTTTTGTTATAAGAAAATGAGACCGGATTTTTGGATACTGTATAGTGTATACACTGTACATACTTTATACACTGTTCACAGAATTACTAATTATTAGTAGATTTTTAGTTGGAAACCTGTAGTTACATAAATTGGTTGACACCACTGGCTCCTCTCTACAGGCGGTCCCCGAGGAGCTGTGAAGTTATCCCCAGGAAGGAAACTATATGGGTCCCCCTCAGCCTTTCCACTACCAATACCCAGTGCCCCCAGTCGTAATACCGTATTCAGCGTACGGCGTACGGTGTAGGGTCTGTAGACTGTAGAGTACAGGATATAGGAATCACCCTCACCTGCCCCTTGCCACTTGCCACTACTAGCTACTTGACGGCACCTATGTAACTACCCTTTCCGAATTCCAAATATTCCCTCGGCTGCGTGACACATTTTCCCGGTACGCGGGGAAAACGCTTTGGAATACATAATATTACTGTAATATTTTTTGTGTTAAGATGAAGCCATACTAAATAATGCAAAATCATACAAAACAATAGGTTTTAGTTTTGAAAATTTGATCACTTTGAAGTATTATAGATGCTTCAATTAAATACTGCGTGTAGAACATAATATCTTAACCCTTAAAAATATCGGAAATTTTTTAAAAAGTCTTTTAATAAGCGTAAAAAAAAAAAATTATTAGGTCTATAAAAAAATTTTTGCAGTCCAAACTCTCTTATTTATAAACCTCTTTTTGGATTTGGTTTTATTGTTTAAAATGTGGCAAATTCACTTTATTTTATGATAATCACAAAAAAATGAAATTTACGCCCGAACCTCACAAAATAAAACATAATATGCATTTTCGCGTTGTTATTTTTGACATCACGGCGACAATACGGCAGTCGACGAATTTGGGATTTCAAAATGAACCTTATTCCGTCCACCGAAGAACGACTGGTAGTCACACCTATTTTCTGTCAGTACTCCCCCGGACGGAGCGGGGAATAGGCGTATTAGGCCCGGCGTCGCTTGTTTTCGTGAAATCAATTTTAAAATTCCGTTTCATTACAATTAACAATGCGTAAAAAGGATTTAATGTTTTTTACAGGCCTTTACCAAATCAACCTGTGAAAAAAAATTCTCAAACACCTTTTCCAGCTTTTTCTCAAGTATTTTTAAACTCCGCCCATAAAGGGGCGTGAATTCCGATTTCGATTTTTTCCTGTACTATTGGATCGCCTTAAGTTAAGTACTACTAAATTGAATTGTTTAAAAGGCATTAGTCGTAATTACATTGCTAAATAAATGTGTATTTAAAAAAATTTCAATTTTGAACTTAAAATCATTGAAAAGATATGGTTTTCCGACAAAGCAGAAGTCACTCACATAATTTTCAAATTTCTTTCGACTAACCCCGCAAATCTTTTTTCCTCGCCGTGTATATTGTATGTGTTTGAATGATTATATTTGAAACTGAATGTCTACGAACATTTGGATTTTTGTGACCTGATTACTTTCTACATGATGTTTATTGGGTCTCCAAGATAACTGTCATGTAATAAAGTAATTTTAACAAAATTTTAGGTTTACTGCCTTTTTTCCAGACTGTCGATTATGTAGTAGTATGTGTATATACACACATATTAAAATAAATAAAACAAATAATTAAATCAATTTAAATGCATTAAGAGCTCCATCGAAATATTTCCCAGATTGGTAAGTAATAATTTATCTGTCTCCGGGCAGTGGTTTTTTGCGTTAACACAAAATTAGAAAAACATTTATAACATAACAATTTTTGGTAAATTTTGGATAGGAGTGTCCATGCTTATTACGAATATTTTTTTAGAAAAAAACTTTAGATTCGCCTTTAATTACTGTAAAAGGAAACTTCTTCATTTGCATTTTCATTTTCAATTGAGTAAAATTAAAATTCACTTCGCGAACCGATACGGTGTCAATTCGCAGCCATTCTGTCACTGTTATGTTGGTATCCCGGATACATTGCGAAGAGCTAGATACGACTGTAGCCGACTTCGTGAGATTCATGAAAAGGCACATAATTATGAAAACATGACAGAATTAAGTAAAACTATATTGATATAATTGAATAAAAAAATGCCTCTGAAACCTTTTGTGTTTTAAATATAGAATAGGTTTTAAGGCATAATTTATGACTTTAAAAAAATAATTTTTACATTGAAAAAAAATTATTTTTAAAGTACGCGAAATGAATTTTAATTTTACGTAATTGGAAATTAAAATGCATCATTTTCCGCCGCCCCAAATGCAAAAAAAGTTTCCTTTTATAGTAATTAAGGTGAATCTAAAGTTTTTTTCTAAAAAATATTCGCAATAAGCATGGACACTCCTATCCAAAACTAACCCAATTTTTTAAAATTATAAATATTAGACAAAATATTTAGCAAATTACCCGGAGCCAGTGTGACTATGGCATCTTCAATTTTGAGTTTGAAAAAAAGACGGGGAAAAATATACAAAATAACTGAACTGGCCTTCCAAATTCAGTTACGATCAATATCAGTTTGTAATATCAATATTAGTACTCGCACGCACGCACATGTCGAATATATCCCAAATGACAAAAACATTGGTCGTTCAATAACGTCACATGCGATAACAATAAACGTGCAAATTTTCAGTTCAATTTTCCAACCCGATTTTGACTCCTGTGACCGTTTTCCAATCACTCCCCCCCCCTCTTTGCCCTCACCATCTCGCCCGGCTGAGTTTCCTTAAAGGCCTATCATATTTTTACGAGCCCGGGCACATGGTTGACTGGATATCAGCAGAGCTGCGTTTAGGTTTCCAGTTGCCCAAATCATGTTTAATTTTGCCGACCTCCAAATACCTATTTAATAATTTGTCGATTGAACGCAAGATTGCCAACCCTTAAACACATAGATACATTATTTACTGCAATACTTTATTTTTGGCTACAACATAATTAATGGGTGACAATCAATTGCATTTCTAAGAAAAATTGAAAACCTGCAGCAAAAATACACAGATGAGACGAGGAAAGAAATAAAAGAATTCTCCCCTACAAGAAAAAATCCAGGGCAGAAAGTCGTTCATGTTGGGAGCGATTAGATATTTGGCGCATTATCAAAAGAAATAAAATTATAAGAAAACGTTAACAAATTTAAACTTAAATTATGAAAAAAGTGATTGATTCATACTATAAACGTTTAAAAATATATGTTTGAGGATTGTTTTAGAATTTGGGTAACTATCACCTAAATTGTAAAAAAATCCTTCCTTAAATAAGTAAGTGAATTGGTACCTACCTATTGTACCGTATCTCTAACAAATTTAAATATTACTTATGATAGTTTTTATGATTTACCTGTTTAACAAATTAACCACGAAAATAGATGAGAACTATGAAAAGTGTTACCTAATATTAGTGGTTATAATATTTTGTAGCGAGATGTATAGAAATAGATAATTTGGAATGCCTTGCACATATATTAAATATGATAATTACATAGTCTTCAGAATTTCGGTGAAATGCCGCACCATTTTGATGCCTTACTAGATGATGGTAAGTTTGTACAGTGCCCTTGAGGTGATTTTTCACATAAACGGCGCTATATAAATCGTCCAAATATTATTATTATTATGGCTTCGACCTGGCAAAACATAGCTGGAATTTTTGAAATTGGAGGTGAGACAGCGTAGGCTTTTCCAAGGCATCTAGAACTGCCGGGATCGCTCTACAAGGCTCGCGTTTATTTAATTTAAACGCAGCACACCGCGCTGGCTAGTCACTGACTAGTAGTCAGTCAAGTATTCAATCGCTCTCAGCCGCAACAACTGAGCTACAATCGTTTCTGGCGATACTCGCGTCGCGTCGCCCGCCGCGCTGAGCCACGAGCCGGCCGCCCGAGACCGATATGCGTCTCCGACCACGTACTTCTTAGTAAAAAGTTATTACTAGTACTTAAAATCTTCAGGCATAAATACGGTCCTTGTGTCGGGCACGCGTAAGGCAAGGCGAGGGGCTCGCGGCAGGGGTGGAACACCGTCTAATATCCGCGGGGTGTCCTCACCTAATAAAGTCGTGTATTGAAAATTTACCGTGCATTCTCCAAGGCATATAAGGTTAACTCCACCCTTCCGAATATCTCTTCGCATTCTCCACAAAGGAATTCATATTTCTCACTTTTATTTGAAAACATCTTTAGGCGAGTGTATTGTCAGATTGGGGGTTCGACAATCGAATATTCTACGCCCTCTAGATTTTATATTAGCAAATACTGTTCCCGATATTCGTCGTCAACTCAAATTGAGTAACTGTTATTTCTGGAATTACCAAGGATTATGCACATCGTATATGCGTGGCTGGGTCATGTGGAAAGAATGATCGAGCATCAAGCACTAAGCTCAAGACCGATAGGGCGAAGGAGCCTGGGAAGGCCAACATTAATATGGAGCGGCGACGTCCTCTACCTTGGAGTTTCTAAACTGGAGAGAGCTGGCACAAAACCGAAATGAATGGAGGAAGACTCTTGAGGAGGCCAAGACCCACCAGGGGTTGTAGGAAATCAATATACGCTATCAACGCTGACCTTATTTTCTATGAATTGACACAACGAAATCTCAATTACGTAAAAATATTAATAAATTGGCAATATTGAATCGAAAATCCTAAGAATGCGTTGGCAGTCCGTATTTAGTTTTTGACACTAAACGGGAGTTAATGACGTCTTTAGTCATATTTCATAAACATTAGTTTCTCAAAGATCGAGCGGAATTAATTGTATTATTTATGTTTATAGATCGCGTATACGACTTTTTTCAATGCTAAGAGTTTCGTTAGTTGAACTCCGTTCATTAATAAGTCAGTAATTTTGCATAACAAATGAAATTATCCAAATAAGTGCCAATTAACCAAAACTTATCTGATACTATGGATGCAGGGCAAAAATATTTCAATCGTCGCTCTTCGCTGAATATCTCTTCCCAATTGTTGACCGTGATCGCAAATATTGAATACTGATTCATACTAAGTACGGTTTTGGTTCAATACCTCCAGATGTCGCCTTGGAAAAACTGCTTGATTTATAGGTATATTATGCACAATCAGAAAAGGCACCAATCTGTTATTTTATGAAGCAGCCAAAACCGCCGAATGAGGGCTGTGAGCTACTTATGGAGTTCCTAAATATACGAACAAATATGTTTCATTTCGTTAACGGTGTTTCTCACAATGTATTTCACCTGATGCAATTTTCGTTACATAGTTTCGCTTTTCAACGATGGTTGATCGATCAAAATGTTTTCCGTACACGCCATTATGCCCGCACAAGAGCGCCGCCGGTTCAAGTTCGAGGGATGCGATTAAAAATTTATCAACCTTCGTCGTTTGCATTCATCAGGCAAGTGCCGTACCTATCTACCTAGCACCTAGTACCGCGCTACCGTAAGCTCTGTGTTGTGTGTCGGTGCCGTGCTTATTTGTAGGGACAATGGTTTGCTGACGGTGGCTTTGTGCTCGCTGGAAGGACTTGTAGTACGTAAATATGTAAACACAGATATATTGCGAAGGTAGTTAGGTATACAAAATGTCCTATGTGATGGGAAAGCTTAAGGTGTGTTAAAAAAGTACTGGTGGTGGAATAAATGTTTATTTTCTCGGTATTTAAATGTATAAGACCTGGAATTCAGACGTAATATTTTCGTACGGAGAGGTTTGGTAAAAGCTTTTGAGAAACGTCTTATAAAAATTTTACGAGAAAAGGCACATACTGAGCCTTGGCCCGGACAACCGAAGTGGCTCAGTAACAGGTGTACTTAATTGATCGGTTAACTCCGTGGGCACTTTGTGCATGCAAACACTTATTGCTTCATCAACACTCAAACATCATTTTCTTTTCTTTAAATATATATATAGGATTAGTGCCGGGTTACGATCACATCTTGACGTATTTTGTCGACCGCTTGGGTTTTTATGAATAATATACATACGTGTTAGATTACACCCAAACGGGCTAAAAATGTGTCAGAATTCATATTTTAATTAATAGATTCAGTGTTCAATCTTGAAAATATTATTTTTTGTGTAATAAACCTACGAGAGCAATGTGATGTAACAATATTTTAATCGAATATCAGACTTTAACGAGCGAGTTTTTACTGACATAAAAGGATTTTTTCGTTGAATACCGACGGGTGAATTTGTGGTTATTCGTTATTGTAGTCGAAGGATAAAACAACTTGAAGCAGAGCAGATAAGTTCCTTATTTCAGTATTTTTCACTTGCCAAGTAAATAAATATCTATTTCTTTCAGCCTTTGTTTACAAAACGAACCATTATAATAATATTGAGAACGGTGTTCCACAACCATTAGCGAAGGTAGTATTAATGCATTCATTGGTCGGCTCTGGTTGATTGATTTTTACTATACATAGTATACTGATTTTTACTATCTATTTCGGAAAAGTTGTGGAGTCATAATCTTTATTCCAAATTCGGGCGATTTAGAAATTCGACGTAGGCACTTCTAGCATTAAGCCTCAGATATGTGACCAGACAACTCAGAATGAATTTAAATCAACACCTCCTTTGAAAAGTCATTAGAATTGATTAAAAAATATATACAAAATTGGTTAAATAGGTTACGATAGGTTAGGTAATGGGCTATTTAAAATATTTTTTGTATTTCATAGCTTTTAATGACTTTTCAAAGAGGTGCTGAGTTAAGTTGTTTCTGAGTTGTCAAGGAATCATAAAGAAATCCGTGGCGAGCGGCCTGACTATGATTTTTCTACAAATCTACAGTTTTATTTTGTGATTGATGAAATTTCGCACACATTTCAAAACAAGAGGAATGTCACTATCGACACGGAATTTCAAAAAGCCGCACCTATCCTTCTTTCCTACTCGAAGCAGATTTTTGATCCTTCTTGATAAAATTTTGCACACTTGAAGTTAAAAATAAGAGGATAATTGTCTAGAGTTGATTTCGAAAGCCCGTAGATATTCGAAACCCATAAAAAATTGTAGTGCCCGGGCATCGCTGGGACTTTAGCTGGTAAAATATTATATGATTAAAATTTAAAAAATTCCGGATAATATCTATGTATATGTAGATGGAACTTTGATTTTGGTGGAATCTACATAAAATTTTTGAAAAACGATCTAATATGAAAGGAGGTCAATTTTTGTTGTTGTTAGTTTCTTGTTACATTCGCGTGAATTACACATTACTAGAATTCTACCCCTCCCTATTCACACTTAAACAATTTATTGTAATTTTTCTTAATTAACATTTTCAAATCACTAAACTTACTTCTGTCTTACAAAATCCATGCGGAAACCTGTAATTCGTAAAATTATGTTACCTAGAAATTATCATGCTTCATTTCAATATTATACTGTTGGTATCCCAAATAAAATAAAATAAAATAAATCGGCTTCCCCTTTCAGAAACTCTTTAGTGTTCCTTTCAAGGAACTGGAATTCGATGTTAGACAACGTGATTAGCTTATTTTCTGATGAATTAATACTAAACTTATTGTTACGTAAAAGTACCTGGCGCTGAACAGGGACGCCTGGAGATGCCGCATCTATACATTGGTGATAAAACAAGGGGAAGAATGATGCAAAAAAGCTTTCAACTGTTTTGTTGGAGCTTACAAAAATGACTTTACGCCGTTTGTAAGGAACGTTGGATAATGGTTGAGTACTATAAACTAGTTCCAGCGAGAGCTCATACATTCTTTATGGAATTGTTTCATCAGTTTTCCTTCCGCATTATTGACGCAACTATTCGTTGTTGCGATTTTCCATTCGAATAACATCAGATTTTATGTGTGTACCTGCTATGTAATGTTCTGTGTATGTTATGTTTAGGTACTGCGTGTGTATCTGTAGTGTGCTGAGCCGGCAATAGTCCTGGTGGTAGGCGGCGGGTGTTGTGTCAACATTTGTTCTGGTGATTGCTAGTGACGGTTGTGTTTATTGTTAGTGGGGCGGCAGTTGCTAGGGCGGGAAGGGCGGGCGCATCTTGGGCGGCGATGCATGGCGGAATAATGATTACAACGCGGATATTATTATTGTTCATTACATAGTTCTATACAGACAGAGTATTGAAAAAGAAGATAACACTAATTAAAATCTAAAAGGAATATGAAAAATTACAAGACACAGAAAAATAAAAAGCTAATGGTCGCAACTGAGACTTGAACAAAGGATCTCTCGTCTTACCGGGACGAAGTCGATTTTGGTAATTTATTTATTAACATTAACGGTACAAATATACCATAAATACAGATTACATGTCACAAAAGCATAGTTGTACATAGGAAATAATAAAAAAGAGAGAATCAATTAATTGTGGCATTTGGTTGAGAAATGACGCAAAGAGTTACAATTACATATAAAACTATTAATATTGATAAAAAAAATTGATAGAATAGCCTTCTTGTACCTAGCTTCAGTGCAGTTTAATAGATCCGCCACATCTGCGTATCTATTACTAACTTCATGTAACCTAGGTATAAGCGAGTGTTTCGTATATTCAGTCCCGTTGTTACATTTAAACAGGATTTTGGAGCAAGTTGCTGTGGGTATATAAAAGTCGACGAGCTTAGTTAAAACAAGACTGTCTATTCTACTATTTCCAATTTTGAACATAAATATGAAGTCGGATATAATTCTTCAATCTGAGAGTTTTAATAAATTTAATTCTTTCATCAAGTTATTATAGTTTATGTCTTCAATGGGAATACCGAGTTTAAAATGAATGTCTTAGGAATTTGTGATTGTATCTGAATGTATTTTAAAATGGGGGGGACCAGATCCATGAGTTATATGTTATATTCGACATGACTACGTACTAAGAATGTATACAAAAGTTTTAAAGTTGAAATATTCCTAAAACCCTTTAAAATTATCTCGTATGTATTTCAAATTCAAAATTAACAATATTATCTTCGACAATTTTTTTACCCATATTTTTGGCAGCTACCTTTTTAAATGGAAAGAAGTTAAGAAATAAAATTTAAATAAATTATTTACTTTGGTAAGACGAGAGATCCTGTGTTCGAGTCCCAGTTGCGACCGTCAGTATATTTTTATTTTTCTACGTCTTGTTATTTTTCATATTTCGTTAAAGTACATAAGTACAAGTTATTCTGAAAAAGGAGCAAGTTGATCCTCGCAATGAGTATCAAGCTCAAAATCGATCCGTCTGACTACTAACAAAGCATCCAGCGGGGTAGTAATAGTCTCAATATGTTTATATCAACGTAGATACAAATAAAATGCTTTTTGTAATTGCTGTTTATTTTAAAAGTAGCTAATTCATTTTTTTAAATTATATTTGTATTTAGGTACTTACCTGTACCTAACCACATGAAATCATTCAATTTTCTGCGCAATTTTCTTAATTTTTCTTTCCATAAGAACCTTCTACAAAGTAATTTTTACCACAAAGCAACCCCTAAAAGTTGGAATTTCGAAAAAAGTTATTTATCTTTTTATAATATCATTTAGAATCACCTCCCGAAGTTCACGCACTTTACCCCGGACACCCTGTATATACATAATATATAGATTATTTATAATAAGGGATAATAACTTTTCCGAATAATTGCTTATTTGCATGTATTACTTTTTTGTGTACTGCCATTGTGTTTACTTGACATGGAACACCTGGATACCCTGCTAGACCGCGCTGGAATGAATTTATATTATCTTTTTAAAATAATATTGAATACATCTGTTGGTCTTTGTATATTATATAGGTAGATATAATCTGAAATTAGTAGATTCCCTATGGTACTTAATGATTTCGTTGACTGAGTTGCCCGAGAGTCCAAGAACAAGTTACATCTGTAGACAGCGAGAGCAGAGTGAACACTTTGAGCGTATAAAGCGGGAGCATTGCACAGTGAATCACTTACAAAATATGTAAATACATCAAAGCACTTTTATGTAGGAAATGGACCCGCTTTATAGCAGGGGCACATTTTTCCTTCCGTTTGAAGAAAGCCTCATAAATTATGAATTGGATACGAGAAGTTCATTTTAAAACTCGCTCTTTCTCAGTCTTTAAAACGGGCTTACGAAGCGCAAGCAAGAATATCCATATTTATACAGCCACTTTTTTATACTAACTCTTCTTTGAAGGAGATAAATTTTTCTTTAAAACCATCTTTATGTTATCTTCACGAGTTATATTTTAGAGTGAATTATTTCTTTACTAGTCTGTAGGTAGGTAGGTTTGAATAATATATATTTTTTTTTTTAAACTTTATTTATTCTCATTTCTTTGTACATATAATGTATAATAGCAAATTAATAGTATATTATAACATAAAACATAATAACATATAGTATAAACAAGAAATGAAAACCCACTAAGGCACTGCCTGAGTGTGGGTAATATTAAAAACAAAATACTATATTTCTAAGTACACAAAGTATAAAATAGACTTAAAAAAAAAACATATAAAATATAAAGTTAGTATTTCATAGTTAGAGTAAGTGAAAAAGGTTTTTTTCGACTATTATATATGTAAAATAAAAATATGGATAAAAACATAATGATTTTAAATATTTTTTTTAATATTTTTTTTTTTTTTTTTTTTTAGTTATTAAAAAAAATAAACAGAAAACATGTTGTACTGAAAAAGGTTTTTTTCGATTTTTATATAAGTAAAATAAAAATATTGATAAAAACATACTGATTTTAAATATTTTAAAAATTTTTTTTTTTTTTTTTTTTTTTTAGTTATTAAAAAAAAATAAAATATTATGTTGTATAAGTACGTAATAGTGAATCGTTGCAAATAAAGAAAAAAATAATACTTATATGTATAAGTGTGTACCAGATAGGTTACTTACGGTGCTCCAGATTTTATGTCCGGGTTGAATCTTTCCCAAATGAAAGACTAAACCCTTCCACACACTTTTCCACAAATGAATATCTAGTTAATTAACGCAATGTAAGTGCACTATATAAGAATATTAAATAAATATATTATACATTGCTAATTGCATTTAGAAACTAATTTAATTACCCTTAATCATATTTTACGGAAGTATTCACATGCATTTGGAGTTGGGGTGTCTTACTGTGATTATTTGGTTAAAATAATGTTTTTAATTCTATTAATTTTTTTTTTTTAATTTAAAATAAAACAATAACTTTGTAAACACAACTTTATGACGACCTAGTTTCGCTACCACCGTAGCTTCTTCAGGGCAGTATAATGCTTTACTAAAATCCAGTTACATGTGTTACAGATAATATATGTTTTAAAAAAATGGACTGGACTTCTCAAGTGGAGGAAGAAGTAGACGTAAGTGTAGATGGAGAATGGAATGTACTTTGTGAATAGGGAACAACCTTAGTATTGTACTTTTATTTAAATTTATTTAATTATTAATGACCTTATCATTAATGTTTTTCGTCTTCCTTAATTCTTGTGCTTCTTTTTATTTTAAATTATAATGTCACTTCACACAGTATTTGCTTCATATGAACAAATATTAATTGGTTAGTTCCTCCTTTGACCGACTGCTCAGGTTCATCTGTTTTTCTGTAAAAACACAATAATTGGCCACGATGTACAAAACATTTTTTTTAATTCTGTCAACTAAAATCAAGGATTTCTTATTATTATGTATTATAGAAAGTAATATCAAAAGAATATTTGATGCCAAAGTGAATCGTAAAAGAAGTCAGAGATACCCGGGGAAGATGTAGTACGGACAAATGAATCAAATACTTGAGGCAGACGAAGCACGAATGTATATAGGGTTTTACAAACGTTCTCACTAACGTGAGAATAATCCAGTTATAAAAAACTCTGTTAAATTACAAATAGAACATAAAATTTGAAAAACCTGCTCAATCAAAGGATTCATAATATCTTCATAAAAATAATAAACAAAAATTTTAACAAAACAAAAATGCACTAAAAATTAAAAAAAAATAATTTCGTACGATTGTTATTTTTAGAGTTGGTGTCAGCCAAGGTAACTACATACATAGGTAGTTATAGGTGAGATGTGGAGATCTTGGCCGACCCCGAATCCAAAAATAACAATCGTACGAAATTATTTTTTTACTTTTTTGTGCATTTTTTTAAGACGTTTTTTGTTTTGTTAAAATTTTTGTTTATTTTTTGATTTTTAATGACGAGCGTGCGTAAAGAAGTTTTACTTCAAAAAAAGAATCATCGAAATCTGTTGGCGTAATATTGAGTTATTCGTCCATTTGTCGCGCACATACTTATTGCAAATTTAAGACATATATGGTTTTCTCATGGATTCCACTGTCAGAACTGGACCAAATTAAAATGGGACCACACGGGAAGCACCAGCTTTCTAATAAAAAAAGATCATTAATATCGGTTCACCCAATCGAAAGTTCTGATGTAACAAACATAATTTTTTTATTTAAATACTGTCGAATTGATAACCTCCTCCTTTTCGAAGTCGTTCAAAAATAAAATATAAATTTTTTTACTCAAATACTACAAAGAGAGACAGGAGACGTAAGAGACAAAAGAGGTAGGTACATAATATAAGAAACATACATAAAATTTATTTTTTTTAAATACCGTCGAATTGATAACCTCCTCCTTTTCGAAGTCGTTCAAAAATAAAATATATAAAATTTTACTCAAATACTACAAAGAGAGACAGGAGACGTAAGAGACAAAAGATATATAGGTACATAATATAAGAAATCTAAACAATTTTTTAGCAATAGCAAAACATTTATTTCTGTATCCGTAAATTTAGAATTACAAATTATCAAAATATTTTCTCCAATTTATTATTAAAATATATAATTATTAAAATATCAATTAATAAAATATCTACTTCAGCTAGTTCAGCACACCCTAATTTATTATATATCCGTATCCGTACCTAAATCTGGACACGTTAACCCCCAGATTCCTACCCAACCCTCATACTTTTTTTCCTTCCCAGAACTTCCTATCCTTCTTTTCCAAAAACAACCTCCTGACAGTATCCTCAAAGATGACATAGGCCGTAAGGGGAGTTATTTTCCTCAGGGCCTCCTTTGTGGAGCTAATGTAATAAAAAATCAGAGTGTACAATTCACACGTGGTAGAAGTGAAACCTTCAGAAAAGTAAAGTATACAAGAGTGAAAACACTTTTTTTAATCAATGTAAAAGATGATTTTTTCCATTTTTTTTCCGTCGAATTTAATTGCACCCTTTCTAAACATTTGGACATCCTATTAATATATGTGTTTTCTTCTTCGGAGTCGCTAGATGTGTTTCTTTTGTATGTCTATTTTGGAGTGGTTTGAAGATTGGATATTGATTTTACAAAAAAAAAATTTTTTTGGATTTCGTATAGGTTTCGATCCTTTGTCTGCTAAATGACTGGCCGCTGAGGCTTGTTAGACACTTTATACCACTACACCAAATGAGTATTGAAAGGAACTGTGGATTTATCGTATTAAACTATAGATGTATCTGTTTGTCTCTCTTAGTGTCGCTGGTTTCCGTTTCATCGAGTTTCAAATTATAAATGTTCTAAAGAAGTTTTTACTTCAAAATTAACACAAAGATCTAGGTTCCTTGTATTGTCCAAGAGATCATTTGCATTTTTTAAGGAAACGTTTTTTCCCATCAATTTAATCAAATTCATTACTATTCAATCAGGCGAATCAACATCAAGAGGAATGCCAAGTTAATATCCCTCGCATCTTGCAAGTGGGGGTGGGGGGTGGGGGGGTGCAATGGTAAGAGGGATGCAATCATTTGTGCTAACTTTCCTTTTTACTTGTTATGCTCTTGCTTCCCTCTCGGAATGGGGTCAGAGGAAACATAAAAGGCGAGTGATAGACCCTCTCCCACCCTCCGTGCTATGACCCAGTGGAAACATAAAAAAACACCCGACAACCAAACTCGGGGGTGGGTTTTTGGGGTGATAGGGTGGTGACCCCGAATTTAAAGAGGCTTTTTTTAAATGATTTAAAACACACTGTATCAAATATCATTACAATGGATTTAAGGAATCAACATTTAATTTTATTGTATTACCAAATATTTAGCTCTGTAAATTTGGCAATAACACAAAATTTGTTCTCTTCGGCAGTTATTCTCTAAAACAAAAGCGGTAATTAGACCTCCGTACCTGCTCTTTATAATAATTTATATTTACGTATATTATTTAAGTTAATTGATTGAGGGTAGCGAAGTCCTGTTTCAACTCGACGGTTTTGCATTTCGTCTGTATATACATTTGATTGTTCTTGATATTTAGATTCTTTTTCAATTGTGAAACCGTAGTCTTTATTTGGACTTTCGTATCGAAAATCGATAACTAAATACTTCTTTCGAGTAATTTTTTCATGCATTATGATAAAAACTGAAATGAAAAGCCAAATCGAAAAAGATCGAAACTAACGCAGCAAACAAATTGGTTGTTATTAAAGGCCAATGGGAAAGAGGGCTATCCACTTATTTGTATATTTTATAGACTGACGTGCAAAAAATACGTCCGATATTCCATAAGAAAGATTTTTTTAAAGTGGTGCAATTTCTATTTCTGAAATAAATAGGGGCACGCGGCTTCCAAAAAGATCACGAGAAACCCATAACTGGCGCCCCTTCTCATCTCCGTATAAAAACTGCCCGGGGTGGAGTACAACAAATTGTGTAATCGAGCCTGATTACACGACGCGTATTACACGTGTTTATATAATGAGCTGCGCAGGGGGTGAGATTATGAGGATATCGGAAGACGTTGGGGCATCCCTCAATGTCTTGAATAGCCAGGAGGCTTGTGTAGTTGTGTCGGTTTTATTGATGCAAATTTGACGCGTTTTTCCTAGCATCGTTAGGCATGAGATTTAATCAAATTACCACACATTTGTAGGCAGGATTACAATGGATAGAATGACGAAAATAATGACGGTGCTTTTATTTTAATTTGATTTTACAAATTCAAGAAAATAAATTCATACCATTTATACAAAATAAAAACAAAATAAACGCCCGGATTGCCGGTAATGAAATATTTTACTGCATATTCCTGAAATATGTGTGTTAATTATCATTAAATTTGATATGTGTTTTTTTCTGTTTGATTCTGCATAAGTGTTCTAACTGACCTGTGCCAGTGAGTTTGCGGCATTCCTAATTTGTGGAACGGTGTGAAGCAGATGGGCGAAGGGAGAAGGGAAACAAATAAGATTTGAGAGGTTATATTAAATCTGTTCACTATATAAACATAGGTTTTTTAAATTTTTATTACAGGATATGCACATTATACGTTTATAAAATATTTTGACCGTTTAACTAGGAGGAATTCCCGTTTTAGGACAGTTAAATTTGGATGAATTAACAAACCAATTTTGTACAAAAAAAGAAGAGAAAAGGGGAAGAAGAGAAATAAAAAAAAGATTAAGACACGAAGTTAACTGATGTTTGTGTATCATATTTATTAAAATAATAATAATAATAAAATAGTAAATTATAATTAAAGATATTTAGTTAAAAAAAGAACAAAAGAGATAAGAGAAAGAGTAAAAGAATATAATATAATAGATAAAAACATATGGGTAACTGATGTTTGTTTTGATTTGCATTTGCCTTGGTTTTTGTTTATCTTTCTGTTTTTGTTTTTGTACATTACAAAACAGTAGTAGTTTTAGCATAATAGTCCCAAATGGTTGGAAATCTCTACCATACGGGACCAATATTCACGGAATTTGGTATTAACAATAAAAAGGATATTGAATATCTTTATAGATGTTTTCAACTGACTCGGGTTTTGTGGGTTTGCGGTTTAATCTAATTTAGTTGTAATAAAGTATTTCTATGCGCACGACCCCATATTAATACTTTTTTATTTTATTTTTGTACATAATACACATAATAGTTATGTAACTAGTTTCAGTTTCAGGCATTGTCCGAGTTTATTTATTTCTTTTCTCACAATTGATCTCTCTATGCAATTTTTTTCAGGAGAGATTTCATCCAATAATCCCGATGTACGATAGTTAGGGTGGCTCCCCAAGACGGAACTATCAGCGGCCAGGGGAAGGGACAGTTCGGGCCCATTAAGCTCTTGAGGGTATAAAAAACACACACCTCACTTTTTATTAAATGGCCAAATTTTGGAAATGAAGGCAATCCAGGCTCCCGGCGGGATTACGGCCCTCGGCCTAACGAGGTCCACGGGAGATAAAACGTGATATTATATCTGCGATACGTGGGATAAGGACTCGATATCTGGTTCCTATTTTATTGGGAACAGTGTTCTCATTGCTTTGTTTAGAAAAAAGTATTCATTGTTCACAAACGACATGGTTCTTATTTTAAATAATAATGAAAAACTGTGCTCGTACATGCAGTGTAATCATTGTTCACGCATGGAGTCGTAAGATATCAATTTGGTGTTCGTTTTAATGTTATTTGACTGTGTACCAATTACATCTAAAATAGTTGCGGGTGTATCTAGAGTCTTCATTTATGTATGATAAAATGTTTCTTAGAAAAATTAGGATTGATAATATCCTAATGATTAAAGTAAATATTAGTATAAGAAAGGAAAACATGTCACCACAACACAACAAGGTTAGGAAAAAACTTTATACAGATATTTTTTATAGGTAAGTTAGACTTTGGATGAAAAATTCGAGCAGTACCTTCCTAGGTAGTTCGACCTATTACCCGATATTTTAGTGATACTGTATAAGTTATAATAATTAAAGCCCAACTTGTAATATCTTCACATGCATTTTCAAATCAATGAAAATACATTTTATAGCCCTCGATATGTATAAGTTATTTTGGCATTTATGGCATAATACGAAAAAGTGATAAAATGGCAAGTGCTTCCGTAGTTTCTGGTATGAAAAGTGGAACGAGAAAGTCATTCAAAGTGGGAATATTGGGTTTTATAGATCAAGCTGATATTAGGGGGCGGAACTCGATATGGGGGTTGAACAAAAGTCTTGTTGTTATGAAAAAAAAAAATTTGAAACTTTTACAGGTTACCTATAATAATACACGTCTTCGAATTATCCGAATATACATTAAAAAATAATTACTTATAAGAAAACAACATAACGTTTATTGCCGATGGTTTTACGGTTCTTCTGATCACGTATGGTAAATGGCAGACTTAATTTCTCAAGCTAAATCGTAGAAATATTGATTTGAATCATTTTATTAGAAGATAAGTAGATAGACACTTTGTGATTAAAATAAATTTTTGAAAGCCTTACAATAGTCTTTAAACGACTTCGAAAAGGAGGAGGTTATCAATTCGACGGTTTTTTTATTTTTATTTTTTATTTTTTTGTTTGTTACCTCAGAACTTTCGATTGGGTAAACCGATATTGATGATTCTATTTTTATTAGAATGTTGGTGCTTCCCGTGTGGTCTCGTTTTAATTTGATTTAGTTCTGACAATGGGATCCATGAGAAAACTATATATATGTCTTAAATTTGCAATAAGTATGTGCGCGACAAATAGACGAATAACTCAATATTACGCCAACAGATTTCGATGATTCTTTTTTTTAATGTAAAACTTCTTTACGCACCCTCGTCACTAAAAATCAAAAAATAAACAAAAATTTTAACAAAACAAAAAACGACTTAAAAAAATACACTAAAAAGTAAAAAAATAATTTCGTTCGTGTCAGCCAAGATCTCCACATCTCACCTATAACTACCTATGTATGTAGTTACCTTGGCTGACACCGACTCCAAAAATTACAATCGTACGAAATTATTTTTTTACTTTTTAGTGCATTTTTTGAAGTCGTTTTATGTGTTGTTAAAATTTTTGTTTATATTTTAGACCGATTACTGACATTTTTTTTTATTATTTGTCTTTATAAAAACAGTTATAACTTTGGTACAACTAAAAAAAGAAATGATAAAGGCATTAATTTAAGTTGTTTATGCTTTTGTACAAAAACAATGTTTGTTTCAAATATAGCATTGCCTTCAAATGACCATTCGGCACAATTTTGTTTTATATTTTACACTAGCTGGTTCCCGGTATGCTTTGCTATTCCATTTATAAAGAAATTGTTTCTCCCTGCGTGTCCTTTCCCATTCGTCCCGTTCCCCTTCCGCCTTTTCTTCCTCTCCGCGTCTCCTTCCCCTCTCGCGTTCCCACTTCGCCTCCTCCACTTTACCTCTCCCCACTCCACTCCCCCCCCCCTCCCCCGTCCCGCGAACGCCCCTCCCCAGTTCCCCCCCCCCCTTCCGTATTCCATACGTTCAGTTCCTGTGTATTAATTTTTAAAACAGCTCGCGTGCCACCTATTGTAATTTTTGTATACAATTTTCATAATACTAGAGCACTCCAGTAGTTTTATATAAACCTTGTCCTGACAATAACGAACACAGAAAAAAATAATTATCAAATTTGTTGCAGTCCCTCGGAAGTTATGCGCGTACATACATTTCGGCGATTCATTTTTATTTATATAATATATGTATAGAGATAGATAGATATATAGGTAGATATGGAAGGTTTCCATTGAACGCCGATTCCAAGGCCTTTTCAGGTTTTTATCAAATTGTAATGAGCTGAAAAGTTTGACAACATGATAGTCGTCCTCTTCTGCTGATCACAATTACTTTAAAAGCCGAAACTGATTCAGAATCGGCATTTAACAACAGCGTTTCAAATGTTAAAAAAAACCACATGGCGCTGAATGGCTATTTGATAATTTTATCACGCGTGAATTTCTGCTAAACAACTGGGCTACAGCACATATTCACATACGAAAATACAAACAAAAAAATTTTCAACATTAACAATATAAAAATGAGTACATTTTTGAGAAGTGCTGTACATGAAAACCGGATGCGGTGATTTTTTACAGCTCTGCTCTATAAAGCCGATTGGTTTTGAGTATGGGACCCCCGGGGGCAATATGCCGCGCGAGACGCGGCTCCTTGTCATACTTACTTTCATTCTGGTTCGTGCCCGAGTTCTCCTGCTCTGTGCTCTGTGCTCTATACTCTGCTCATTTTAACGCTGCCGGTGTTACTACACTGATTCATATTTCATACCCCAGTCCTGTTATGGTTTCAAGGTTTAAAAACACTAAATTATATTCGGTTATTTGGAAATCTCTGCTTTAAATTCAGATTCAATGTTCAAAGAAAAAGTAGATCATGCACTTAGCCCTAGATTTAGTAAAAACGTGGGTTGAACGGGAGAAAGAGAGGGAAGGTGAAAGAGGAACGCGGGAGGGTAGGGGATGCGGGAGGGGAACGGGGACGCACAGGAAAGGACATAATTTATTTCTATGAAAATGGCACTGCTAGTTATAAATAAATACGGACAACGGATATACACTTTTATTGTATTTACTATATTTAATAAGATGCTAATAAACATAAAAATCGGATCAAATTGCACCACCGAACTCAAAAATATTAATTAAAAAATGGCAAATAGATGAAGAATTTTTATATTGATATTGTTTTTAATCTTATGTATAAATATGACCATGAGTAATTTGTTTTCGTTCTGTCGTAGTCTATTTTATCTACTTAAAAGTTATTGGTTATTATATATAAAAATTAGTTATTAACTTTTTCTGTATCTATTTTCTATAATGTGGTTACTTGTTATATTTATGTTAATAATATTGTGAATTTGACCTGCTGACAAACTGCTTTGGTAGGTTATTACAAAATAAATATTAGAAGACACTAAAAACGACATAGAAGACAAGTAAACCATATTTAAATAACTTTAGTCTGCCTCGGCACAGGACCCCCTAGTGAGGAGGACTCAGAAATAAAATATTTTGTACTTAATTTCACTGTCATATTTTGTATGTAACAATTATTTTATATAGTCGCTAAAATAAAAAAAATAAAAAAGTGTGCGTTTTTTTTAATCTAGCATTTTGATTGCTCAAGCGCCTTCGACGAGAAGTCGTGAGCTGCCATCATAAGTAAAAAGGCTGCTGGGAATTTAAACAGTTTCATTCTGATATACTTGACTCATAACCAGGCGTTTAACTCACAATAACTTATTAACTTACTTTTTACAGATACATCGGGGATATCCCGGAAACATTCCGTGAATTCCATGAAAAACTCGAAATACATAACATATTTTATTTTTCTTAGGAAAAAGAATAACATAAAAATAAGTGTGTTATTATTACTATATTAGTGTCTCCAACCTAATTACAACTTTTGTATTTGAAATATTTTAAAAATATTGACAGTATGCATATTTTTAATACTTACTCGTACTTATTTTGTTGAAATTTATGATTGTGACTGAAAAAATGGTTCGATACCTGAGACTAATTTTATGTCATTAATGTGACTGACAGGTATTGTTAGAAATTAAGTTTATTATTTAAAATATTTTGGCAAATTGGGATTTTCTTCATAATCTACACACAGTAGGCCCTGAGAAAAATAATTTCCCTCTGGGCCTATGTCTTCTATATATATCAGCTATATCTCCTATACCTTCTTTTTAAGGAAAGGAATTCTGGGAAGGAAAAAGATATCGGGATTGGGTAGAAATCTGGGAACAAGTAATGGTGGATGTACGAATCCATACCTCCCACTGCGGCTAAAGAATTCTTTAAACATTGTCTACCGATCCAACCAGCCATGCAATAGGTGGGCAGACGCATCTGTAACCGAAACCGCTAAAAAACTTCTCTATGTAAATCCAACACTGGTGAACAGTCGGGAAACACGCCAAACACGTGCCCAACATTTGTAACACGGTTGACATTTAACTAGTCACATGGGAAAGGGTCGTTTCTACGACTCGTTCTTTAGTTCAACAGCTCAGTTGTGGAACGATTTGCCGGCCTCTGTGTTTCCTCCCTCCCACAACACGGGTCTCTTCAAGATACATGTTCACTCCTTCCTTTCCTCAAAAAGACCCTCCACACAGTATCTTCAAAGATGATATAGGCCCTGAGGGAAATTATTTTCCTCAGGGCCTCCTGTACGGAGTTAATGAGTTAATGAAAAAAAAATGTTTTTAAGTAAAATGACTGGGGTTGAAATTTTTTTAGGAAACAAAAGAGTTTTACTTATTTCCTAAATTTTCCCCCACAATGTTATCAAAAAAGAAGATATTCTAAAAAAGATGTTTTTTTTACATTCGTACGCACAAAGTAATAAGAAAATTAAAAAACGGGACTTTATAATAATAACATATACTTACTAGCAGATCCGAAAAAATCGTGATACATTGGTGGAATTTGTAAAGATGAATGTATTTATGAAAAAATATTTCCTTTCAAATTAAAAAAATTACGATATCCGTCAAATTTTAAATAAATGAATTACCCATTTCATATAAGGAATAGGCCACTTGTATCACATTTTAATTTTTAGGCAAATATTCTAAGACACTCAATAGTATTTTATCTATTTTTTATATTGTATTTATGAAAACTTGGCGATTTTTTAAAAATTTCAATCCGAAAAATCGGTAAATTTTTTATAAACCGGAAAGACGGGATATAATTTTATGGTTTCGAAAAAACAATAATTACATACTTAACCGAAAATCATTTTAAAAGAGTGTATAACGTCTGTCAAAACGACAAACCAAAATATTTCAATTTGAACTCGAATTTGAAAATATTTGAAAGTTCGCAGGCAATAAAGCAAGTGAATTTTATGTACTTCCACACCACAGCCAACCTTCTAACTCGAAACTTCGAACTCCAAAATGGCGGACATCAAACAGCTGATTTGGCGTTGCATCTCATCAGTTACCTATAATTGTGCAGGCAATGCTTCGGTTTCCATAAT
Organism: Limnephilus lunatus; assembly: GCA_917563855.2. NCBI lineage: Eukaryota > Metazoa > Arthropoda > Insecta > Trichoptera > Limnephilidae > Limnephilus > Limnephilus lunatus. The sequence goes on along the minus strand of OU830597.1, from coordinate 60,060,674 downwards.
ATTGATTTGGTTTCGTAAAGCTAAAAAAAAATAAATTTTTAAACAATTTTTACCCGCTGCAATAATATTTTTTACCACTCTCCCGTAATAATATAGCGCAGAATGATGTGTTTATGCCAAATCGTCCAAAGGTTTGCAGTTGGAAGTTGGCTTCAGTGTGGCCGTAACATTTGTGTAAAATTAAAAGATTCGCCGGAAATCAAAGTGTTGCAATATATTTTTAAAAAAATCAGTGTGGATTTTATAAAATTAATTCAATATTATCCGAGACGAAAAATTTTCATGTAGTGACGTCACGAGCCCAAAAAAAGAATTTATTTGTTGAAAAAAAAAACTAAAAATTTCTGAAAAATTTTAGCAACGTTTTCGTAATCTTATTACTTAAATAATTAATTTTGGTTCATACTTAATTGCTATCCTTTATAGTTCCAAATTAGAAAATCAAAGCACCAGGTCTAGATTTCATTTAACCGGAGTTATACAGAGAGGCAACACTAAAAATATATTTTTATAATAACATTGAAAAGAGGAATAAAAAAAATAATTAGGCCTACCTACAGTTAATAGTCCTGTTAAAATACGTATTTGATATCGGACTTTAACGGTCTATTTTAAAAGGTGGACATTTTAAACAATATGATCGAATTATACAAAACCTCCCCATTTTCAAATAGCAGATACACACAAGGGCTGTGACATTTGCCTGAAAGAAGGCAACGCTTGTCTAAGGGAGGGATGCCATTTACAGCTTATCCTTTTACTTACAACCCTTCCGCTACAGGGTTGCTCCTGGAGGCTGGCATTATAATACGGGGTAGATACCGTAGGCGTAGGTAGATGGGAGTTACAGACAGTAGAATATAATTGAAATGAACGCTCGCATAAAAGGATGGTGGCATCGGTTGATGAAAATATGTAATGAAAAATTGGAGTTTCTTTAGTACAAAGCGCTAAACTTTTTAATTAATAAATCAAAGACTTGATAAATAAAATTTTGCTGATGACCTCAAAATGTTTACAATTATTCAAAATATTGACCATTCTTCAAGAAAATATCAACAAATTGTTAATCTGGTACAATGAAAATCGACTTTATTTAAATATCTCAAAATGTCAAGTGGTTAGATTTTATTGAATAAAAAATCCAGTGATCTTCAATTACAACATACTCTCGAGACATTAACACAAATTAAGGACTTAGGCATCACTTTTCAATCAAATCTTTCATTTGTTAACCACATAACAGAAATCTCTAATAAGGGCTTAAAAATGTTGGGATTTATTACAAGGCTAACTAGAAATTTTTACAATACAAAGTGTATTAAACTATTGTATTTTTAATTTGTTAGAAGTAAACTTGAGTACAATTCTCCCGTCTGGAGCCCATATTATAATATACACGTAAAAGCTGATGAAAGAATACAAAACAAATTCTCACGTTATCTAAATTTTAAAATGGGTATTCCAGCAATTATGTTGAACTATAATACTGTTTTAAATGATATGAATATGCTCAAATTGTCAGACAGAAGAATTTTCACTGACTTGGTATTTCTATATAAAATTCTAAATGCTTTAGTTGATAGTCCGGTATTGCTTGAATTGATAAACTTCCGGTTTCCACTACGTATTACTAGAAGTCAGGATTTATTTCAGAGCAGAAATTCTGGAACTAACTATCATATGTATTCCTCTTTGCCAAGAATACTAATGGAGGGAAATAATTATACCAAGTCAGTGGACATATTCAATTTATCTTTAAGAAAATACAAAATACTGTTACTGAAGTAGTTCAGTTATGTATAAAGAAATATATAGTATTTGTATTTTTATTCTAATTTTTAAATTTCATGTGTTAAAGCCCCGAAAAAGGGCGTAAATAAGTAAATAAATAACTAAATACGTAGAAATAAAAATATTCCATGACGCTTGATCTCCTGACATTCGATGATAATTATGATGATCAGTTGATCCACTGGACAGTTGATCCCTCAAACATTAGATCCTCGAAAATAATATTTCTATTGTACTTCCTTCCTGGCAACGAATGCAGACAGGATATTCGGCCTTATAAAACAGGCGTCTTGAGTGGAAATCTTGAAATCTGAAATGATTGGCAAATTAAATGCTTTAAGGCGATCCAATAGTTCAGGAAAAAAATGAAATCTTTAAGGGAGGAGTTTGAAAATACTTGAGAAAAAGCTTTTGGAAAGGTTGGAAGAGGTATTTAAAAAAAATACAGGTTGCTTTCGTAAAACATTAACTCTTTTTTTACGCATTGCTTATTGTAATAAATCGGAAATTTAAAATTGATTTCTTGAAATCAAGCGACGCGGAGCCACACGTCTTTTTCCCGCTCGGGGCCGGGTAAAAAATTACCGATATTTTTAAGGGACAAGGTATGTTCTACACGCAGTATTTAATTGAAGCTTCTATAATGCTTCTAAGCGATCAAATTTTTAAAACAAAAACATATGATTTTGCATTATTTAGTATGGCTTCATCTTTGGTAACTTAATCTTAATAGTCGTGTACCATTCAATTTTCCTATTTTCTTTCTCCACTTTCTTCAGCCCTACAAAGTTCTTTAAACAAGGAATTCATTAATCCACTGTCTATGGGCAGTTCATACTTTTTAACAGTAAAACATTTAAAAATTCGATGGAATAAAAATATTTGTAAGGTTTTTAAATAAAAAATTAAAAGTTTGAATTTCCATTTGTGAGTAATGTACTTTATTGCAGACCCTTTCCGCCAGCGTCCCTATTTGCATGGCCACTAGTGATTTCGGCCTTACATTTTTCTACAGAGGAAAAGGGTTTTAGGAAAGTGCGGAAGGTAAAAAAGGGATTTATCCCCGTCTTACGGGGGAAACAAACTTTTATGGACCGAAGTGGCATTAACCCAACCCTTTCCCGCCCTCCCAGGCCTCCGAGCCCTCGGCCCTTTCATGTACATGGGGGCTTGTTTGCTAATGGTAAATGTTAATACATCATGGAAACTGTAGCATACAAATACTTTGTACATTACCCAAGGTTATGTACGATCTGCTAAATTATAAAGGTTCTCATTAGATTAAAATATAAATTAATATGACGTAGGTTACTTAATTAATTTATATCACAGTTTACATTCATTATCGAATTATTATTATTTTATAATCCTTTACGTTCTGGTCGAAAAATCCACAAATAATGTAACCATATTATACAATGAATAAATAAAAATTTATAAAAAAAAATTCTATTATTTTACTTATAACATTTATTATATTATTTTAATGACGAGTTCCCGGCATACGTTGTAATGCCACTGAATAAAGAAATTGTTTCTCCATGCATGTCCTTTCCCATTCGTCCCGTTTCCCTTCCGCCGCCCGTTCTCCTTGCATGTCGCTTTGTGAATTTTGATTGAACAATGGATGGTTTGCAAAATGTCATTCTCAAATTGTGACATTTTTGACAGTTTCGTAAGAGTTTTTGTAATAATTAAAATACTTTTCAGATGTATTGTCATGTGGTTGAAATAATCCAGAAACCTTAGCGAGGGTGGAAAGTATAACCAGGTACTGCTCCACCTTTCTCTTTCCCATCTCCTTCCCCTCCGCACTAGATTCAGTCTCACAATATACCCCAATTGGATATGCCATGGTCGCACTGGTTCCAGACCTGAGCAGCTGGGACTCTTGTGAGGTATGCACATAAAAAAAACAGCATAATGCGTGTCTTATAATTATAGTATACAGGCTTGTTGCCAGATAAGCCGTTATTAAGTTTTAGTTCTCAGTACCCAGGCAGTAGTTAGGCACCACTTGAACTGCGACTTGTCTAATAGAATAGTGTGTAAAGCCGAAGCACGACGTTGGAGGGTATCTCTGACTGACACCGGTGTTCATTACCGTCGGTCGGTTGGGTGAATCATATCCAAATTCACACACCAAACGTTTAGTTAAGTTCACTGTGCATAAATTAAGATGAGTCTGTAAGTGTAATAATATGTATTTTATGGTTGTATCGATTCACATTGAAAGCAGTAATAGTACACAACTAGTGACCCTGTACAAATCTCAAGTGCGTGAACCGTTGAATTTGGCAGACACCTCTGATCTGGTGTCCCAAAATACCCGATAAAAACCCTTGACTCTGTGCAGAAATGGCGACGGCCAGCGTGGTCAAAGGGAAAGGCTGACAATATGAAGGTAGCGGGATCGATTCCCGGCGAGCGCAAATAAATTTTATTTGATTAATTTGTGTTATTTCGCAATTAATTTATTTAAAATTAATATATTGAATATTCGCGGCACGTGACAGAGTGGAAGATACTCTGAGTATCGCCCTGGTGTAAGACCACCATTCAGAATTGAGACGTTGCTTGAAATGGCTTTAGCCTATTTGGTGATCAGATCTGAATAGCCAGGCACTTACCAACCTTTCTCCTCCCCACCTCCTTCCACTCCCACTTACTTTCAGCCTCACAACATACCAATTGGGGATGTTAAATATTCCATAGTATCACTGTCTCCAGACGGGAGCCGCCGGGACTCTTGTAAGGTATTCACATTAAAAAAATAAAATAAACGGGCGTTCCGTTTGATAGAATTTTTGATTGCAATCTTTAAAGCACAGGCGTCAACAGCTCTACTATGGAATGATTTGACGGCCTCTGTGGTTCCTCACTCCAGTAAGCATTTTCAAAGAAGACGTAGGCCCTGAAGAAAATTATTTTCCTTATTTGGGTTATAATGTGAGACTAAATTGAGTGGGGAAGGAAATAAAATGGAAGAGAGGAAGGTTAAGATTACTTGTTAGCTGCTGCCATAGTTTAAAGAGATATCTAAACAGATCTCGCAGTGATCAGAAAAGGGAACATAAGCTTCACATTAAACAAAAAACATTACTTTGTAACGGCAGACGACCGTACCAAAAGGAATGTGGTGCATTTTGTGTAAAAATATGAGAACCCAAGAAAAAACTGAAACGTTTTAGAACTGTCGTAGGTATGTCTAAAAGGGAAGATTTCTTTTACTTCAAATCAGAATGTGGCTGTGGCGATAAAAACACTATACTATATCGGTACATAATTTAAAAAAAATCTTTTAAATAGGGTAAATGTAATTATAGATCTTGGAGTTCTATTAGACAGTAAGCTTCTTTTTCAATCTGACGTCGAGCACATCACGTCTATGGCTTTGAAAATGCTAGGATTTATACTTAGAGTAAGTTCTGTTTTCAAAAATCCACAAACATTTAAGATTCTCTACATATCATACGTCAGAAGCCACATAGAGTATGCTTCAACAGTATGGAACCCTAATTGTTCTACATATAAATCAAATATAGAAAGAGTCCAGAAAAAGTTTTTGAAATATGTTTCGTTTCGCATGCGAAATGATGTAAATTATGTCTCTATGAACCTCAAAACCCTTGATCAACGCAGAGATATCAGAGACCTAGTAATGCTTTATAAGATAATCCACAATTTTATTGATAGCCCTTACCTATTACAAAATATTAATTTCAGATGTCCAATAAGAGTTACTCGATCTCCAGACATATTTTATATTCCTAAGAGCAATGCTAATTATCTTCAAAATGTGTTTATAAGAAGAAGCTGTAGCACCTTCAACAGATTATGCACAGACATTGACGTGTTTCACACGAACCTTTCTAACTTCATAAAATTCATAAGAAGTAATATTCAACGGAAAACTTAATGTTTCATTAATTCCTTATCTTTCTTTTTCATTTTCATTTTTTTTCATTTTCATTACATTTTCTTTTTTTGATTTCAGCAGTTTGCATTAAATAACCTCTTCAAAAATGTTACAGTATATATTACCCTTGAAAATACATTTTTTGTAGATTTAAGTGAGTAGATGCACTTATTCAGAATTGTTTATATTACATACGTATATTGTTTTGTTTGTTTTTCTTTTTATTATGGTCTCAAATTTTTATGTCGTTATTTTATCGGTCAATGATATGATTATCTCCAACACTGTTATATATGAACTTGTAATGACTGTTTTTAACGCTAACAAATAAAATTTAAAAAAAAATTATATTACCACGAATAAGTTGGATTTGTGGAACGAAATTTCTTTACGTCTAAATCATACCGAAATTGAAAAATTCAATTGAAATCAATAGATATAACAACCCTGATATCATTAAAATTATTAAGGGTGCTTGATTAGAGACCTAAAACAAACTAGAGCTCATTTGATGACAGTCTGCACAAAGTGAATCAGGAATATTGCTGAGAGGAAGGATTTGCAATGAACAAAATAAATGGTAGGTAATGGTTGAAAATTAGGAGGCATAAATAATTCCGTCTTTTATAAATAATAGCAATGCAGATATGTCAAGCTTTTTATATCTAAGTGGGTATTTATATAAATAATTCCTAGAGTGATTAATGTATGCACCGTATGGAAATACGTGTGAAATAATACATGGATTTTATTTTAAACATTCCCTTTCTCTGTTTCATGCATCTACTAGTCCATTTTTAGATACACGTTCACCCGAATCTCCATTATTTATTCCATTATCTAATATGTTTTAAAGCACAATTGAAGTCATTATGTATGAAAGCCTAGCGCAGTAATATATTTTAAACAAGGGAACTGCGACGTAAATATTTAAACGTAAAACGTCAGACCTTTTCGGTTATGCTAAAAATGGACGTGTAAGGGAAAGAGTTGAGTGAAGCACGCGACAGAATGCGGCCATCCTTTCCTCGAACAAAGGCAGCACTAATTATTACCGTAGAGTTGGCTTTCCTTTATGCATATGAGTAACTGCCGCGAAACCTGTTTACCCAACTTCACGAAATAGAACAAGCAAATCTTAAACGTTTACAAAAAAGAGTAAACCATTTATAAGGGAGTGCGAATCAAGGGAGTGTTGGTTGGGGTTTGTTGTGCAGGGCGTCCAGTAGTGATGGGGTGGCTGGTAATACGTTGGTGATGATGTAGAGAAGGTGTAGGGGTGTGTTGTGTGAAGGGTTGGACTGGCGTGGAAAATTCTAGAGACAGGTGGCGTCACCGTCACGCTTTCGTGAACTGAAAAGCTTCTCCTGATTTTATTTGTCCGTGGGGATGTAACTCAGTTGGATAGAAAATCTTTTTTTTAAACTATTGTTGATAAAAATAACAAAGGTCTTAAAAGTTCGTGTCTTCATTTGTGATAAGAAAATTATGAACGGTTAGCTTCTGGGCTCTGAGGTCTCATAATAAAATATACGCGCTCCTTCTTATCTGGTTTTATTTTAAGCCAAGCCTTCACAGAGTTTTGATTGATATTCTTTAACTTCGAAAAAGGACAAGACGCCGCGTTGTTTGTACAATAGAAACAAAAGGTTCTACGTTAAGTTTAATTTTATTCTAAAATTCTATTATCTGTTATATTTTTCCTACCCATAATGTTTCCCTTCGTTATCTCCTTCTTTTTGATTAAAAATACCCTCTTTACAGTATCCCCAAAGTCGATATACGCCCTAGGGAGAATTATTTTCCTCAGAGCCTCCTGTGTGGAACTAGTGTTAGAAAAAATTAAATGCTTACATTTTCACATCGTAACGTGAGGTCATAGGTATGAGTTAAGTATTTTCAGTTTAAAAAAAATTTATAAACCTTACTGGGGTAGGTAGTAGGAAAGTAGGTACCCCATGCAACATTAGATTTATTGCGAGCAGATGTCGTGGCTATGAGACAGAGCGTGAAAAGGAAGAAAAATTGTAAAGTTAGGAATCAGGTCTTATTATTAAGCATGGTTATAATCAAATCAGATAACCAATGCAAGATTTCCATTTGGTATGGTGGTCTCCGAACAGGATGATTTCTTTCAGCCTATAACGAGATGCAAATGCAAATATTGAACATGATACTGCTTTTGAAAGATTAAGTAACAATATAGTTATTTTTATATAGATTCAAACCCGTGACTTCTGGTCTAGTGCTAAGAATTTCTCCAAATCATCTGTAGACTATGGAATCCCCATTTGGGGTATGTTGTGAGACTGAAGGTAATGGAGAGGGGAGGTGACGGAAGATGGGGAAGTTTCCTGGTTATAAAGGTCTGGTCAACAAATTCAGTTTAAATCATTTCGAGCAAGGTTTTTATTCTTAATGGTAGTCTATCAGCAGGACGACACTGAAAATATCTTTCACTCCGGAACGTGAAGTAAGTACCTACGACCTATTATCTTTATTTGATTAATCGTGTAGTAAAAAAAAAATAATTAAATAAAATTTATTTGCGCATACTAGGGATTGAACCAGCGACCTCCGCTTTCGTAGTCGATAGCCTTGCCCCACGATTACCACGGTGGCCGTCCAACTGCTCTGCTTTCTACATGACAAAGTTGAATAAGTTTTTGAAATACTATTAAACATACACAGTTCAGTGAGTAAGTGATGTGATGATATTCCTGCGTAACGAGTAAAATTATTCGTGTCCAACAAACTTTTAATTTTCAAAATTGGATATCAAACATAAATGATATCAAACAAGACTATGCACCAACATAATGTCTTCTTTTGAAGGACTGAGAGCAAATATTTGTTTTATAAATACTTCAGTTACACAAATACATATACATTAACAAATCCTACAATTGCAATATCCCGTGGTCTTTCACAGGTTTGCGCTAGTTACATAAAATAAGATTGGAAATAGTGCCACGCGTACCATCGGACGACCGACGACACAGCGCAGAGGAGCTGAACCGATGGTCCTGGTATGCAGCGCGTGGCGAATCACGAGGCGGTTTTAGCATTCATTCCAAAGATATTCAAATACAAAGAGATATGCTATGATGTCCGCGCGACTGTCGCAGAACTACGGCCTAATGCGCGTAGTTTGCATACAAAAATAATTTGTTCATTTTTTTTGATTTTTTGAAGGTGTGCATTATTATTGGTTAACAATATAGTTTGAATAAGGAAAGAAATTGTTCATTTAGTTTAGCGTTCGTCAAGTTTATTCGTTAATTGATAAACAACACCGGCGACACCCGGAAGCGCAGTCTCACCTAGTAAAAACGGCGGATGGTACATCTCCTTATATTTCAATATCTTTGATTCATTCCCTACATATTACCTACCGCATGCGACCGACGTACGCGACCGTCGCACGTACGCATCGTACCATTTCCAGCCGTTTATATTATATTAACATGATGCTCTCTATGAAGGCATCGAGCCACCACAGTCTCCGCGTTCACCTGCTTTAAGGTGGATTTTAAATGAAACCCAGCCAAGAACGGAAACGGATATTGTTTTGTAGAGAATACAACCTCCGTACAGCGGAAGGGAACGTATTCACTAATGACGCCGCCTCCACGGGTGAAGTTATTACCTAAAATCATGGTGAAATGAGCCCTACGTGTGTTACCAGTTACCATTGATGGCGAAATCAATATAGAGCAAGGATCTTCCGGGTGGAGTGTCATTAGAAAGTTTATAACTTTCTGAATACAATATTATTTGTGTGAATGTTGTTTTGTTCAATCAGGAATGAATTGAAAGTGATACAGAATATTCTACGTGATAAATATATATTATAATTAGTTTGTGATTTATTCATTGCAAGTTATTACTGCTTGTGTTTCAACTCTAAAAATATGCAATGAACCATTTGACATTTCTTTTTCTTTTCAGCAAAATTAACATTTAAAACATCTCAGACCCATAAGCTTGTTTACACGACAATGTAACATTACTAGACATACGTATGACGTATGAGGCGTACCTGAGTTATTAAAAGTTCTGATGCTTATGACGGAAATGACGTTGTTAGCTGAAAAAAAATTCTTTGAAATACGAATTCAAACCAAAAAAGTTATGCTTATTTCATGTCGGCAGAGCTCACTATTCTTTTTTTTGGGGCTTAGTTAGTTGATATTTATAGTTGAAATTCTATGGTTGAAATTATAGTGGAAATTTCTTGCAACTGCCCAAAATTGAATGAAATACAAACAATAAAATACCTTGGAATAATTAATTATTGATCAAAACTTAATTTGGAACTCCCAAGTGGAAAATGTGATGAACAAATGAAATTAAACTAACCTATTTTTTCAAAACAATAAGAAACATTTTAGATAAAGAACAGCTAATTACAATTTATTATGCATTAGCCCAATTTAATCTACAATATGGTCTTATCGGAAGAAAGGCTCATGCGGTTCCACTATAAAACCATTCCTCATAGCACAAAGGGCAATTTTGAAAATTATACTTAGAGTCCCCATCAGAACTCCTACATATTTTACTATTACTATGTTTTTAAAGCACTGCATTTAATGTCACTGAAACAATTATATACTTACAAAAGATATTCTAATGTACGCATTAGAATATCTTCAAGATATGTTATGAAAACATTGAACTTATTCATAACAATTGTAATCAGGTACTGATTACTATTATTAATATTGTCTATGGTTTTTTTTGACAGCCATATACTGGTGCAAATAGGCAGGAAGTGTTTTATTATGGGCTGGCTCAACACTTCCCGACGGGGTCTAGATGGGCTCAGACCTGGTGGGAACGTCACAGTGCCAAGTTTAATATAAGTGATTTTTAAAAGTCGAGCGGAGCAAATGCTCTTTTAAATTGATCAAGGCATCCAATGCTGGATGAGTATGAATAATAAGTTCGTGTGCGAATCGCGAGTAAATACGCATGGTGCGTGAAACAAAACCGGATCCGCGAACGTAAACGCGTGTCGGCGTATTCCGGAGATTCGAGATTCCATTTGTAGAATCGATGTGTCGGAGGGTAATCCTCGCTCGCTTCGAAACTGTTGACTGTCGGGATCGACTATTAGTTACTTTGATATCGGATGAGATCCGTATTTGGGGGGCGAGATCGCATGATACCCACTTTGCCGCGCTCGCCGGGGAAGTCACGCAATCATATGGATGGAAGGATACCGGAGGTAATCCACGAGGTCCCGGTATAGTTCTGGCCTGTATTCTGTACGAGAGACGAGCTGGCAGGCTGGATGCCGCTCTGAAGCAGTCGCGGAACCCTGGAGGAAGGCGTCCCCATCCATCGGTAGAGACATAGTAGTTAGGGTTTAGTTATACGGTCAATGATGGGGGTAAGTTTTCACATGGATTTGTAAACCCTTACTTCTAATGAAATAGATTCTAATTGTGTTAACAGAAGATCTTGCCTTTCATTGTTTGAGACTACTTGTGAATAAGCACCTCATGCCCATCCCTGATGATGAGAACCCATGCCTTCCCGCTGAGTCAGCATACCTTGCCTCCGGCAAGGTTTGGCGTCCGAGTTCCCGTCGGGAACAAAGCTGACCACAGTGATGGCCATTATAATATTTAATATATGTACCTACATATAATCATACACCCACTTAACAAGCGGTGTTTTAACATTAAACGCATCAATAGCCCTACTCATTAAAACCCTACTTATCAAATGGCGCCCAACGTGTTGGTCTCGTAATAACTTATTCACAGGTAGATCTGCTTGTTACAAACTATTATGTTATAATTCCATGTGCTAGCATCCATCTTAGTCAATTTACTGCAGGTGTCAATCACTTTGTTGTTGTGATGTCCATAACCTCAATTTATTTATGTTTGTCATTATAAATAATGCTCAGAAAATACATAACGGTCTGAAAAATTGGTTATAGACAATAATTACGATTGTAGAGAATGTGTAGGTACTGCTTTAATTGAAATCAATCAACATCGATTACTATTTAGCTACCAAATTATCTATGATAATTATCTCTTCAGATTTTATCTTTGACACAAGTGTCAAAACAAGTGTCGTGTTTTCACACTATCAAATATTGAAAACTGATGTTAAAAACAATTTTCTAAAACTTATATTACATTCTTATTTATTAGGTTAAATAAGAATATAAGGTAATAATTAATAATTATTCAAATGTTAATAAAAACTAAGAACTAAGTGACATTATGTTCATAATTACGTAGGTACATTAATCAAAACAACAAATAACTTTGCAGTAATAATGATAACTTTTCAGTTTAATTATAATAAAAGGTACATGTAATACAAACATTTTAAAAATATATTTGCACAATATTATTCAAGCTTTATATAATGCCTGTACACATTCAAATTATGACCTTATGGAAAATAAAATTACCTACATTATTAATATTTTAAATATTATCAAACAAACGATTTGTTTATGTTTCAAAATATGTACGTACTACAACACGTGCAAATATCTGTCAAACTGTGTACATTGTCATCTGTCATGATGAAATCAAAGCATGCAAATATATTTTTGTTTATTATGCAATTACAAACGAATGACTTTATTAAAGGGATCATTCATAATTTATATGATATATTATCATTTCAAATGTTTTAAATAGTTACGAGACAAGAAGTTTATTTTAATAACAGCTGACATCTGTCACAAATATTTTGTTGTTGATTGTTTATTTTCTAATGTCAAACTTGATTTCAAAAAAAAAAACTATAGACGACGGTAGCAGTCGGTCTATTTACATTTTAACACGGGTTTGAAAATTTAAATACTTTGGATAAATTGGTACTTATTATTATTTTTTTTTAATATTGATTACTAAAAGCTACGCCATAATATAAATTATTATTAGTAAAAGGTACCTATTATTCAGTGCATTTCATTAGAGATATGAAATATCTCTGTAATTATTATAAACGTAAGGGCAGGGTTGCCGCTAATATTTTTTTTACTTGAAATCAAGGTTGCCACAAATCATTAAATTTTATTCAACACAGGTCAAGGATGTCACAAAATTTATAAATTTTGTATTGAACAAATCAAGGTTGCCACAAATTTGAAAGTTTATTTAACTTAAAATTTATATTATTTTTTTTTCTCTCAAAAATCAGGGTTGTCAAAATTTTTTTTCTCAAAAAAAAAATTTTTTTTTAGATCTTCACTTGTTATCATCATCATCATCAACAAGTATAATAATAACAATTATTTTATTTTTCATAAATAATTTTTTTTTCAAATATTTCTTTTTTACAATAATTTTTATGCAGAACATCGTTAACAAATCTAGTAAAGATTTATTATACCAACAAAATTTAAATAAGGGCATACATAGAGCTAACATGGAGTCACTCGATTTTTTCTCATTCTTTGCGCAAGGAATGCAGAAATTTCAGGGTTACCAATGCTGGTTAGAAAGTTTCTTTCTGTCTAGTTTTTTTTGAGGTGGTGGGCCTATCACCACAAGATTCTAGAACGGTCGAAATAATCGTTTGTATACCAATATACATAATTAACAGATAAATTTAAAAACAATTATTGTCATTTGCGACATTTTCTTAAATTCAGTTTTTTTTTACAAAAACGGGCATAATGTTTTGGTAGTTTGTGGACTTAGAGAATTCAAACTTTTTTTTTTTTTCTTTCTTTTCAAAATTTTTTTTGGGACGTCGATGTAGTTATTCTGGTTTTGTTTTCCTGCCGTGCTTGAAGTACCGCGAGATACAATATAACATCAGTTAACGCATTATTATAAAATTATGGAAGTACAATTGGAGATTGATACTTTTCCATATTTTGTCCACTTGTTCCGAAGGGATGAGAGTAGTGTATGCCGCTACCTATTCGTAACGCTTCGAATTCTTCGAACGTTCATCTTCATTCCGGGAGACGGAGTAACTATGGACAGATTATAGAGTTTGTGCCATAGCAGGGCCGTTGCCTGACGTTTCGGAACAGTATGCTCCAGCATCAGAGTGAAGGCGGAGGATCTATTGCCGCAGATGATTAGGCTGCCGGAGATAGAAGGTCCGTTGTCACGCTGATCATTATTGGACATACCACAAGTGATAAATAAATCACTTCAGTATTCTCAAAAACAAGTCACAACATACGCTAACCAATACTTAACATTATATTACATTGGACTCATAGAGTGAGCCAATCGCTTTTCAAGCCCATTTATTCAGAAAACAATACAAACTAATCAAAAGTGAACAGTAAATAATTCAGTAAAAAAATATCATATCATCAACATGGAGAATCTAATAATTGACTTCAAAAAATGTAAATTCCGCAAAGCCGAGTTTATATAGCTAAGTTACATGATAGTTCCAGAGGCTGGCCAAACATCCGAATAAATTTTCAATACATATAAAATTCAATTAAAGATTTTATTATCATCATCATACAAAACGTACAACAACAACAACAACAAAAATAAAAAAAGAGATATTTTTCTTTTTAAAACAAGGGCATCATTTTTAATAACAATTCTGAAAAATTGTTTTGAATATAATTACAATCAAGTAATTGTCAATAATGACATATGTGATATTTATTATCATTATTTTTACAAATAAGGGACAATTTACACCAAATGTGCTAAGACTTGGAGAAAGTATTGAATAATGACGCAATGTCATTATTATAATTGGATGGGAGTTGACGGAGGTATATTCAGTCTAATTAACTGGGTCCTGGTGTTCAACTTGCCATTATCATTGGAGGGGAGTTAACTGAGGTATATTCAGTCTGATCAACTGGGTCCTGGAGTTCAACTTACCATTCCTTATTAGTTCCGAAGGTAAGGGTGGGTTTGTACCCCAACCGCAACGTATCGATCCGGTGTCGATTACGTTTACCTTACATGACAGACAGAGGGCGAGAGATGCTTGCTGTCTGCTCATCAAACCCTGAGCTGCTGACTCAGGGTACGGAACACAGTGTGCTACATTGTCAGTCGGAGGGCAGTGGATCCGTTGCCTATAGACGGGTTATTCCTATGGGAGGCGGAAGGACTGTTTGCCACTGATCCATGTGCATACGCAGTACTATGTGGTGTGAAACTTGTTTGAGTGGTTCGGGTTGTTCTTGTAGTTTTATTAGCAACCCCAACACAACATTCTACAAGTATTTCATAAACTCTATTTGAAATCGAGTTGTATGTACTTCTTTTTCACACGGTACTAATGGTAGTGATTTCGGGGAAATCACAAATATTTTTCTCAAGTATATCAAGTCTCAATTAATAAGTGCACGCCTTTATATTGTCTTACGTTATACTCTGCGTTAGAGTCAATAAAATTCAAGCCCATATAGTTTGTCACACATGACTCAAAAAAATAATCATATCAAATTTCAAGCATCATTGAAATAAGTCTCAAATTAAAGTCTCATACAAAAAAAAAGACTATTTAACAAAAATGTCTCGTAACTCAATCTCAACTGTCACTTAATTTTTGGAAATGCTTGCACATGGAATTGAATTGAAAAAAAAACATATGTCAAATTTAAACTTGGTACATTTTATTTATATTTATATTATAAACTTTGTGAATTTATAATGGGAACATGTAGGAGTAACAGCCCATCATTTCTTTATGTTCCGTATTGTAAACCTTATGAAACTATAAAATTAGAACATACAGAGATAACTGCCCATTATTTCTTTATGTTCCGAGTTTCAATTTTTGTTATTTTTTTAAGCTTTATGAGATGTCATATTACTGTGTACGCAAAACATCTTGCTTAGTTGTCTGCGAACAACATACCGTTTATTTTTTTTTTGCCTAAATAAAAAAAAAAAAAAAAATCATGAATATTTACACTAATATTTTAACTACTATGAAGTGGATTTATATATTTTTCCTTGTTTTAAAGAAAAAACAAAGGTATGATACAACTTATATATTGTTTTTGGATTGTATAATTGGTTCAGTTATTACAACCCCCAAAAGACCAAAGTTAGGAAGTATAGTTAGGGATACTCTTCGAAGAAGTTTTTTTTCCAAAATGGAAGTAATATCAGTGAAAAGTGCAGATGGTACACCATCTAAAAAGTGTTGCCTGTTATGGCTGTTAAAAAAAAAAGGTTTTTTAAACAAGTGATGCCAAGTGCATAATTAATGTTCTGATGAACTATATAAATTGTTTATGTATTTTGTTGATACTAATTATAACTATGATAATTTTTGAAAATCTCATGTTACAGATGCTACGTCTACGGTAGTCCTCGACGAGAGTCATTTGTTCAACACCCAGCGTCTTATATGCTGTGGGTGCTTACGGACCCCGTGCACGTATCATCTCATTTGTAAGCTATGATATGCTGTTTTATGTTATAATTATCAGTTTGTAACTATCCATATTCTGTGATAATATGTTTATTTTTTATAATGCTATATTTCAGTACCCCATCAGACCAAGCTAGTTAGTTAGGAGCGTGAGTTTATTTTTGATTTTTTGGTTATCTTTTGTGTTTGAGGGCAAACACGTTCGGGGCGAGCGGGGTATTGTTATGAAAACATTGAACTTATTCATAACAATTGTAATCAGGTACTGATTACTATTATTAATATTGTCTATGGTTTTTTTTGACAGCCATATACTGGTGCAAATAGGCAGGAAGTGTTTTATTATGGGCTGGCTCAACACTTCCCGACGGGGTCTAGATGGGCTCAGACCTGGTGGGAACGTCACAGTGCCAAGTTTAATATAAGTGATTTTTAAAAGTCGAGCGGAGCAAATGCTCTTTTAAATTGATCAAGGCATCCAATGCTGGATGAGTATGAATAATAAGTTCGTGTGCGAATCGCGAGTAAATACGCATGGTGCGTGAAACAAAACCGGATCCGCGAACGTAAACGCGTGTCGGCGTATTCCGGAGATTCGAGATTCCATTTGTAGAATCGATGTGTCGGAGGGTAATCCTCGCTCGCTTCGAAACTGTTGACTGTCGGGATCGACTATTAGTTACTTTGATATCGGATGAGATCCGTATTTGGGGGGCGAGATCGCATGATACCCACTTTGCCGCGCTCGCCGGGGAAGTCACGCAATCATATGGATGGAAGGATACCGGAGGTAATCCACGAGGTCCCGGTATAGTTCTGGCCTGTATTCTGTACGAGAGACGAGCTGGCAGGCTGGATGCCGCTCTGAAGCAGTCGCGGAACCCTGGAGGAAGGCGTCCCCATCCATCGGTAGAGACATAGTAGTTAGGGTTTAGTTATACGGTCAATGATGGGGGTAAGTTTTCACATGGATTTGTAAACCCTTACTTCTAATGAAATAGATTCTAATTGTGTTAACAGAAGATCTTGCCTTTCATTGTTTGAGACTACTTGTGAATAAGCACCTCATGCCCATCCCTGATGATGAGAACCCATGCCTTCCCGCTGAGTCAGCATACCTTGCCTCCGGCAAGGTTTGGCGTCCGAGTTCCCGTCGGGAACAAAGCTGACCACAGTGATGGCCATTATAATATTTAATATATGTACCTACATATAATCATACACCCACTTAACAAGCGGTGTTTTAACATTAAACGCATCAATAGCCCTGCTCATCAAACCCTGCTACCGAGCAACATATCAATAACTTTACACAGACAAACTCGGGCCGATTCACAAGATCTACATTACAACATACATTCCATCAACCTACAACTAAAACGACTTTTGGACAAAGAAATTTGCAATACCTCTCAATAAAATTATTTAATTAATCCCTCTTGCAATAAAAACCATTAAAAAATAACCGACTTCAAAAGAAGCATTAAAATGTGAATAATGGAAATGGGAAGGAAGAATATATATACAATTTTGCAACCTAACAGAGATTGATGCTTGTATTGTACTTTCTTTTAGATATAAATTTAATTTTCCTTTGGTAATATTTTAACATAGGTATATTTCAAACACGCAAATTTGTACAATGTGACCTAAGAACGGGGTACCCCAGTAAGGACACATTTGTTTCTAAAAATTGTAAAACAAAGAAAACATAAAATAAATAAATAAATACATCTGCCATAGGTCTAGGATCATATACACGGTGTCCGGAAACTCGAAGTATAATCGGGAAACATCTACATCACATAGGGATAAAATAGATCTAATTCAAATGTGATGGAGTATAACCAGTTTCTCGCTTGTTCTATGAGTTTCCGGACACCATGTATAAGGTTTTAATTAGCATTTAATTTTAAACCTGAAAGATTTCTGTTTTAACAAAGTACCTAATTTTATCTGTTTTTCGTTTTATCGTCGAGATATTATTTTTTCAGGAAAATGACTCTTTTGAGAAGTCGCTTTTGTTTTATTAATCTTGACACTTATTTTAGATTATCATTGGTTAGTTATCTTTTACTAGTTTTATATTGGCTAATAATTTTAGAGTTTTTTAATAAGCAAGGTGACAATATAGAATTTTAAAACCTTTTTAGTGAAATATAAGGAAGGTAAATTTACAACTAAATACATCACGGCCAAAGCCGTGTTACATAACTAGTTGTTTTATTAAAAAAAGTAAACAGACGATATATTCGTACTTTAACTATTGAATTTCTCCACATTTTAATGTTCTATATACGACATATTAATTCGTTTGCACAAGCATTAGAAAACATGCGTTATTCCTTGATGTGATATTGTTAGGTTCACTCTTATCGCGCAAATCAAATCTATTTACAAATACTGAGAAGACATAGCTACCACAAAAGGTAAATTCTTGGATATCGATTTCAACGTTGAATAAGCTCATACTTATTCATAACAATTATGAACGAGATCGAAAATGTATTTTTCTTTTACGTTAAATACAAAAATACTAAATATTAACCGTATTATAATTTCTTGTGAAGTATTTATTTTATAGATGAATTTTCTAGTATCTTCAGCCTTATTGTTTCCATATGAATTCAAAATATTACCAAATAATTTAGTTTAGTTAAAGTGGCGTTTTTTCCAACTAAAATGATTTTTTAAAGTTTTCATTTTATTTATTTATTTATTTGGAATTTCACGCCCGGCTGGGCTTTTACATGCATTTTTAAAAAAAAAACAAAGAACATCTAAATCTAAATGTGCATAACGAAATAAAAATCAAAATCAAAATCAAAATCAAAATCAAAATCATAACCAAATCAAAAACAAAACGTTCTTTTTTCTGATATAAATTCTATTATGACTTGTTTATATTTAGTGAATGATGTGTTAAATATGTCAACAACATCTTTATAGTCATTACCCAAATTTTGTATACGGCGAACGGGGGGTATACAATTGTGATTCTGTGTTGGAGTTGTCACAATAGAATGGTAGATAGTGCCTCGATTTTGAATTGCTAGGTATGTGGAAAGAAATCAAGTATAATAGTTCAGGGCTGTCAATTATTGAATTTATGATATTATGTAAACATGTTAGGTCATATACTATTCTACGTTCGGATAATTTTAATAAATTAAGTTGACATAGTGGATAATCATAGTTTATACATTCCCTTGTAATACCCATTCTGAAATTAATATATCTTAGGAATTTATTTTGAATTCTTTCTATCGTGAGTGAATGACTAGCATAACTAGGTGCCCATACTGTCGAGTTGTACTCGATTTGACTCCTAACCAATGACATGTACAATTTTTTAATGGTTTGAATATTTTTTAATTGGCTGCAAATTCTTATTACAAAACCCAACATTTTCAAAGCTTTATTTGGTGTAATTTCAATATGATTTATAAATTTCAGTTTTTGATTAAAGTTTGTACCTAAATCATTCACCTCGGTTACAGTTGTTAGTACTACATCATTAATGGAGTATTCATAAATTATTGGATTTTTTAATTCTATGAAATCTCATAATAAGACATTTACTTAAATTTAGTTGTAGATGGTTCTCTTGGCACCAAACAGAAAGTTTAAACAAGTTATTAGACAATGTTTGACAGTCATTAATATTTCTTATAACTTTATATATGTTCATATCGTCTGCAAACATTAAGACTTGGACATCGTTGAAAATAGAAAGGACATCATTCACAAATATCAAAAATAAAATTGGTCCCAAATGTGACCCTTGTGGAACGCCGCTGGTAGCGATAAATATATATGAAGTAAAGCCGTCAATTTTAACGGCTAATTTCCTGTTACTTAAATAACTTTAAAGCCACTCGTATAAATACCCCACTATTCCTAATTTGTGAAGTTTTTTTAACAAGAGCTCATGATTAACTCTGTCGAATGCTTTGCTGAAATCGGTATAGATTGAATCAACTTGTAACTTCTTAGAAATAGATTCGGATATATAGTTTTGGTAAATTAAAAGATTAGACAAGGTAGATTTTCCTGAAGTGAAACCATGTTGGTTAGGTAAAATTAATGGCTTGATACAGTGGATGATTGTATTTAAAATAAGTTTCTCAAACAATTTTGGGATGGTTGATAACAGGCAGATCGGTCTATAATTGCTCACCTCGTTTTTGTCTCCTTTTTTAAATATCGGGGCGAGGAAACTGTATTTCCATTTTCAGGAAAATGTCCCGTTTTAACGACTGGTTAAAAAGAAAATGTAGTGGATAATGAAGAGTGGTGGCGCAATTCTTTAAGAAAACAGGTGGAATATTATCAGGACCACCGCTCTTACTTTGATCCAGTTGTTTTAGCTGAGTCAGTACATCGTTATATTCAATTGTTACATAATAATAGATAAATTTAAATAATGATCCGAGGAAAAACTGGGCGAGCAATCATTGACTGCTGTTGAGTCACGGACATAAACATTTTTAAAAAAGTCTGCAAATAGGTGAGCTATTTTTTGAGTGTCGTTGGCTCTTTTTCTTTCGTAGCACGTGTTAGAGGGTATACTAACGTCATCATTTTTCAATAACTTTGTGAAATTCCAAAAATGTTTTATGTCACCATTAATTGAATTTTTTACTTTATTTATATAATTGTTGTAACAGATTTTTGACAAATTTTTGCATTCTTTTCTTATTTTACTAAACTCTATATAATTTGGAAGGGATCTCTCTTCTTTATATGTTTTATGTAAAAAAAAATTTTTTGCTATTAGTTGGATTAATTCCTTACTAAACCATTTTGGATGCTTTAATTCTTTGTATTCAATTAATGGTATGCAGTCTACGATAATGGCATTTAATTTGGAATAAAACGAGTCTATGTTATAGCTCATATCGCTTTCTCGAGAAACGACTAATCCACTATGCTGAGATGTTCATTAATTTCATTGTAATTGGCATTTTAAAAATTATAACTAGAACTTGTTAGTTTATTACTTCTTTTTACATTGTTTGGAATAATTACTGACAGTGGAGGATGATGATTATCTATGGGAAGGATAGGTTCTGATGCTTTACTGACTACTATATCTTCTTCATTTGAAAAAACAAGATCTAGTAGGCGATTACTCAAATTATGAACATTATTAAATTGGGTGAGATTCAGAAATATTGACATGTCTAAGATTTCCCTTTCGCATAAGGTTATTGATTGGGAATCAATACAGTTGAAATCACAATTTGGAAGATTGTAATCTACGAAAATTATGAATTTATGTTTTTTATATTTTGATTTTAAAAGTTCAACATCTTCAGAATGGTTTTTATATATAGATATATTAGCTGAGGGAGGAATGTACACGCAACCAATGACGTAATTTTGATTTTTATCGTTTACCATGATGAAAATTTGTTCAACTTCACGATTTTTAGTTTTTAACACTTTTGAGGACATTTTTTTGTGGATTGCTATAAGAACCCCTCCACCTCTGGATCTGGAACTGGTGTTGATATTTCTGTCGAGCCGGTAGACCTGATGAAAGGGTAGACCGAGCTCCGCTGAGTGGATCGACGGTTCTAGCCAGGTTTCCGTAAGAGCGATGACATCGTGTAAAATAATTGGGGCATTTATCCTAAATTCATTCAGCTTTGTCCTTAGGCCTCTGACGTTCTGGTAGTGGTATTTTAACGTGTAAAGTGACTTTTTTTTACCAACCAGTCTCAACATCCCTTTTTCCGAAAACAGTATTCAATAATACCTTACAGTAATTGAGAAACATTATGTCAAAAACGATATATTTGATGGTGTCTTGTCTTTTTTTTTATAGCTGTGACAATAGCTGAAATGTTTTGAATTGGAGTAGAAATTAAGAAAATATTAAATAATCTGTGCACGGGTTAGTATTTTTGCTGCTTCAAACAATCAGACAAACAGATTTTTTACCTGATGGTCAATTTAAAATGCTGGCAAAAATTATACCTTTCAGTTTTAAAATTCAACTGAAATAGTAAAATAAAGTTTTCCTACGCTTTTCCTCCAAACACCGCTCAATTTTATAGATCTCACCCGAAATAACGACACCGCTCCGATAAACAAAAAAAAAATCATTAAAATTCCCATCTCGCTATATTTCAGGTGACACTTTCTTAAAGAAAAAGCTACGTGTGTCTGCGTCAGGTAACACACACCACCCCACGGCGAGTCCGCCCGCGGGAGGGGCACCAGACGCGGGGAGAGTCGGGCCTCGCCCGCGCCGCGCTAGCCGCGTCCCTCCCGCACCGCGGTGGCGGCTAACCTCCGGCGGGTTTGCGGCAAGGGAAATGTGTGTCTCGGTGCGCCGATGTCGGGCCGCAGGCCACGCCTCCTCCTTGCCTCCGTTTCCCTACCTCTTCAGTCCTCCCACCCCGCCCGCACCCGCTAAACCTTAAGACGGCCGCACACTGCTGCGGTCGCGGTAATTGGACCGCGCGGTCGGCTGAATTTTACTCCGGATGTTTTTCGATCGTTGCGGGGAATAAAGGGAAATGTTAGGTCAAGGATATTAACAAATTTGTGATCTGGTCTTACCGCAATGTAATCCATTTCTAATGAGAGTCTTATAGGTTAAACTAAATATATCCAAAGCGTGGAGATTTTTTTTAGTTAATATTTATTTACTTTTTTTAGATTGCACAGTTCTGCTGGATTACAAAAAAATAATAACTTCGGGGTAGCAAACTTGATTGTTAAAATTGTTCTGATACTAGTAAACCTCCGGTAGGATAGGGAACCATTAGAAGAAGCATTTGATGTTTCGTAATAGAGCTTTTTATAAAAACTTCGATTTTCAATGCTGTTTTTCTAGGGTATAAGAAAATTAAAAAATACAAGTGGACAGATTTTCCTGAGAGTTTGTTTTATCTTCTTATTATAAATCTCTTCCTTACCGAAAACTTTTTTTGTTGTCTTGTTTTTGCTATTATTAAAGAAAATTTTAAGAAAAAATAGCAAAATTTGAAGAAAGTCAAAGTCTAAATCAAGCTTTACCCTTCGTAAGTGGAAAAGGTTTATAAGGAGTGGGTAAGAAAGAGAAAAAGACTGCCTTCACTCGGAGCGAGCCGGCGTCTTGGCGGGGCGGCGCCAACCAGCGGGGGGTGGTGTGGGAGGGGGAGGGAGAGGGGGCAACCGCCCCGTGGTGGTGGTGGTCGTGGCGGTGGTGGTGTGTGTCGCCAGGGCGGCGGTGAGCTCACATTAAAAATATTTTCTTTACATTAACTATGAAATAAGAATTGAAAAGATTGACAAAATCTTGTTCACATGTTTTCAGATTAGGTTCGATGTTCCGTTCATATTCTAGTTAAAGCATTTGGGTCCTGCATAAACCACTGGGATTTTTTTTTTAATAAATCCAGTTCACTATTTTGAATTGTTATTTATTCAGCATGAATTGTAGGATGTAAGCATGCAAGATAGCAAATGATTTAATTACAAATTCAAAACAACGATCAAAAATCAAGTAAACGAAGTTCCAAAGTATTTCGAACCGCTTTCATCGTGCACAAATATGTAGATTCAAAGTGCGCTCCATAAATAATTTTCTTGCACTAGGTTTAGTCATTTTCCATATTTTAATTATTGCTTATAAGTTATAAGATACATTTGTAGTAATATCAATAAAACATAATATTGATAGAAGCATATTAAAAATAAGGTCATTTTCAAAATGTGTTCATCATACATTGGGTATTGGATACAAAAATAATTATATAATATTAATAATATTATACTGCAAAGCAGAGAAAAAAAGTAATAGGTACATACAAGTGTAAAATCAAGGATAACATATATTTTTAAACAAGGCATTTTGTTTGTTTGATTTTTAGTCCTTCATTAGACGTACACAATTTTTTTAGTCGGAAAAATATTTGAAATACGAAATAAAATTATAAATAAATTACAAAAATATTTTAAGAAATATTGTTACATTGGTTTAAAAAACATGGTTAACAATTGTTTTGAATTTTATAGATGAATTTGAGTTGGAGAAAAAAATTTCAATTTCATTGATCATACCGTTTTCGATCCACAGACGACACTTGCGAGAGACCGGGCTGGAAACTATTTGCTTTCACCGTTGAATTTTTCTAATAAAAATCTTTCAAATTTTCCTTAGAGCCTTGTTCTAACAGTTAGATTTATTCTAAAAATGAGTAATGATTCAATTGTAGTATTTATTTTATATGTTTTTTTAATTGCGTATACAAAATATGTATGGGTTCTTGAGAGATTTATTATCATCCAGAATTATTATGTAATCGTATTATCCATGGAAGATTCGGGAATTACGGGAATTTTGAATATTCAGAAAAATGAGGTTGCTACCATTGGTCCCTCGGTGTTGGGGCCATTTTTGTGTTAATTCAAGTTAATTAATTAATTAAAGACTATTTAAATTGTTTACTAGAGAGCGTAGTTTAGATGTATATCTATGAGTACCTACATTATAATGCAAGCAAGAAATAGATGCTCCAACCAAACAACTTTTCAGTTATTATTACCAAGTATTTGAGAATTTGTGAGGGTTGAAAGAAATGTGCAAAAGTTTTTTTTTTACTTGAAGGTGCCTAACATGAGATAAATCACTAAACTTGCAAAACTTCAGCGTCATATTGTAATCTATTGAAAAAGTATTCAAGATAAGAACCGAATCAATTAGAAGATATTTTCAAGAATACGAAGGAGTAAAAAGTGTTCCACAAGAATGTGTTTTGGGTCCACTTAAATTAAGTTATTTATATATTATTATATTAATAGGTCAGGTACGCCTCATACGTCATAAATATGTCTGGTAATGTTATATTATCGTGAAAACAAGGTTATGGGCCCGAGTGATTAACTATATCGACCCTTTGGAATAACGAGGTTCCATCTGTATGTTAACTGTTTTGAGATAACAGCAAACAAAGTTTTCTTTAAATTGTAGAGTTAGTCAATTATAGTTACAAATACGAGATTATAAAAAAGAACACATATAACTTATACTGTTGCATGCAAACGATATGTATTCACCGAATCTCCGTAAAATGAATGTTTTTTTCACTTTTCAAGGGCAATTTTTGGTTTTATATAATTTTCTTGACAGTTTCATAATTTTAATATTTTTTATGTTGAAAAATTAGAGGTAAAGTCATAAGGAGAAAATCCATAATTGCTTTTATTTTATATAGGTATAATATTATATATTGTTATACTAGACATGTAGAAACTGATAAAATGTTCTGTTGATTTCCCGAAAATTAATACACATATATCCGAAATTCAAGAATTCGATCGACTGAAATTCTGAAAACAAAATGTTTGTTTAGATTAGAGAATTTGGAAGAGCACCCCCACAAGACAATATATTTTTTTGCAATTAAACAAAGTTGAATTATTCATTTACAATATTTATCATTGATTTGAATCTACTGAATACTTTGCTATAAAACCTTACTCAAAACTTTAAAAATAATTTCAAATACAGTTTTTCACAATACGTGTAGGAAGCTGCTAGGTCATTGTAATTTGCAATCTACAACATAATTTTCGGGAAAAGCAGCGTTGATATCCCTCCACCATAAATAACACTGCCAGTGTAACGCCTACCAAAGATCAGTAGGTACTTAATAACTTTATTTTTTTTTGTAGTGTTGGAAAAGTCTTGAAAAAAAATGCAGTTGATGCACGCCCCTGAAGAAAGAAAGCAACCGCCGCCCCCTCCCCCCGTATCCTGCGGCCCCCTCTCGTCTTGGGGCCAACCAACGACGTTCTTTCGGTCGTTTTATCGCCTTCTTCTTCCACACCAAAGTATACCTTCATACTTTTCCAGCCCCCCTGCCCCGCACCACCCCCCCGCCCCCCACGCGATGTCATATCTGCTACCTAATGAATGTTCGGGCTTCTTTGGGAGCGCTCACTTCTTTCGGCGCGGAGTTTTATCCAGTCTTCACGCAATAAGACCGCGAACGGCGACCGCGCGCGAAAACCGACAAACGTCACTTTTGCGCGCCAAAGTTTTCGAAAGCGAAAAGCGCTCGTTTGTTTTCGAATCGAATTTATTTGAATTCGTTTGACTTTTGTGAAACTTATACCTACGAATAGTGATAGAAAAACTATTTTATTGTTTCAAACATTGATTAAAAGATAGGATTAAAAAAGGTAAGATTTTTTCAACGAAAGTGATCAAAAAAGTAATGCATAAGTTTTTAATTGTTTGTAAAAGTTTGAATTTCTTAGAAAAAAATAGCTATCTTTCCTTGGTAGGTAGGTATCTTTTAAAGTAAGAAAAAATGTGTCTGTCAACGTTGGCAGTTTTAAAAATACAATAATTCGTCCCGCGCCTATGATCGTTTACACCGTTTAATATATTGTTAGCAAAGTGTTGCCTGTAATATAACAAGTTAAGTTTGCCATTCCAATAACGTAGGTGGTGCCGAGTTGCCAGAAGTTAGCAAGAATCCCACATTCTGGGAAACCGCCCGCCACCCACCCGACCGACAGCCGACAGCCGAAGAGCATTAAATCATTTGTAACAAACAAACGGTTAGTAGGCAGTGTAGGCACTGTACACACACCAAACCCTTGCACATATTAAGTGAATTTCCTACACGCAGTACTTACTTACCTGCTTTTAAGCTGATAGCATAAATAAATTTTCTTCGGTACCTACCGAACTTTTTTTATTTAATTAATTATAGTATAAACACAGTTTATTTCAATTTCTTAACTCGTTACTTATATACAGGGTTAAATTTTGTAGGAAAATGGATAAATATATCTAATAGTATATAATTTTCCGGGAGTGTGAGGACCATTCTATGAAGGTATATATTAAAAAAAAATAAACGTTTAAGTGAATGTGCGCAAAATAAACAATTTTATTAAAATAATTACCTTTAACTTGAGACAGTAGTTTTTCCATTGTTTTAAGGGATTTACATTAAAAAATATATGTTCAATATTATTGATCGAATAATGCAAATAAATTGTTTCCACCCATAACAAGATGGTTTAACTGGTGCCTCACATCTAAAGATTAATCCCCTTTTCAACACATTAAATATATTTATTTTTTTAAAACGCTGCTTAAATTAGGTATTATGGGTTCAGGGAAAACATATGTACATACATATTGATAAATAAATTATTGAATATTTTTCGCGAATAATCAGTTCTTATGAACAAGCGACGTGCGACAAAAATGCACCCACTAAAATATCTTTTAAAGATAATTTATTATATCGACATCTTTGATCTCAAACTAAAATTTCAATTAATTTATAGAAATATTAGAAAAAATGACGTTGCTCCTAATATGTATAAGATCAATTTTTCTGGGGAAAGTTTCTTTATTTTAATTCACCCTTTATTCATTTCAGTATCAACAGATTACATTTGACTGTATTAAGTGACTTTTTCCAAGACGTCTCACGCCTCCCTTACGGGAATCCGATTTGAACTCCCGGATCGTCGGTAACAATTTAGCATGTAAACCCAATTGCATGGGGATGCACTGCCCGGACTTGAACCCTAACCCTAGCGGAGAAGAGAAGAGTGAAGGTGGGGGGTGCAGGGTGGAGTGAGAACAAGGAATGAATCATACATAATTCGCTTCATCCCTGCAGAATGCAGAGCACCCCGCTACGTTTCTCAATACCACCCCCTAGCAATAATATTACTCGAGATTAAATAAATCTGATGTTGTTTCCGCTATTCGAAATGCAATCCATATAAAAAATGATTATCATCCAAAATAATAATTTCTATTATGGGTCTGTCTGTCTATCAATGTAACTCTGTTTTATTTAACTCGGATTTGTTTTGATTTTTTTTTTTTAAATTTAAACTGATTGCATAAAAATTCAGAAAAGCAATTTAGTTATATGCCAGAAATTATTTTATTGTCATTTTCAAAATTGCAACTGATGTGTCAAGAAATCAGACAAGTTGTAAAGTTTAAAAAATATTTGTTTCAACACTATATTTGAAATGTGTATTTAATGTCTTAGGGACCCTAAGTTGGGATTAATTGATATTGAGATATTTGATATCCAAGCGTCTACGCTTTTCCATTTTCAGGAAAGCGTTATTTACAGACTAATTAGTTTTACGAACATAACATTTTCACGAGTCTGCATTGGTTTCTTAATAAAAACAAATAGGTAGTTATTCTTATTTTTTATTATAATAATACGACTAGTTTTTATGAAAATTCGTGATAACGCACTGCTTAATTACTAGAATTGAATTTCCGGGAAGGACGCACCTTTGTTTTTGTTGTTGTTTTTGTGTAAAAATTTTTGCAGTTAGAACCACATTTATACGAATACAAGAAATATTATCTGTTTTCACTTGTGATTAAGTTGTATTTAAAATATATAATTTACTCAATATTCGTTTATATTTAACTGAATAGAGCTGGAAAACTCAAGTCATCGCGGTTCCAAAACATTTTTCATTGAAAAATATTGCGCATACAATATGCAGGGTATCCGGGGGTAAAGTGCATTAACTTTGGGAGGTGATTCTACATGATGGTGTTAAAAAATAAGTGGTAAAAAAGATTAACAACTTTTTCCGAAATTCCAACATTTTTTTCACCATACAAAAAGACGTACCTACTAAAAATCCTTAGTGTCAGGTACGATCTTACTTGCTGAGAGCCCGCCGGGAACGATTGTGAAAACATTTCATGGTTGTGATTGGTCTGTATCGTAACAGCAGAAATGAATAAAGCTGGCATCATACGCCGGTCTAATTTTATCTTTTTACCACAAAACTACCCCTAGAAGTTGGAATTTTGAAAAAAGTTATTTATCGGTTTTACTTATAATATCATGTAAAATTACCTCCCGAAGTTAATGCACTTTACCCCCGGACACCCTGTATGGTAAATTCTAACTTATTTGATAAAAAATATAAATTGGTAAAAATCAAGCTGTGAGCTGGAAATAGTTTAATAACAGAAAAATCTGAGTATTTTTTGCTCATAGAGAAACTGAAATAAAACAGATAGCGACGCAATCGCTATCCACAGGAAAATAACTTGTGAATTTCATTGGTGGTCCACACACAGGCAACTTGTTAAAGATCAGTTGTCAAGGGTGACGCGATGACTAGTACTACCACTAACATGGCAACCTGTCAACAAGGCAACTGAAACGCGACGGCCGGGATGACTAGCATTGCTGGTCGCTGCGGTCGTCGCGTTTCAGTTGCTTTGTTGACAGGCTCACGACCTGTCAAGTTTTCGAGTAATTTGCGATATATCAGATCAGAAAAATATCGATTTTTTTCGGGAGGTTGATAAATTGAGCTGTGCCGTGAATTGAGTTGCCAACCAGTATTCGGTTTCAGCATGAGCGAAGGCCCTTAGAGTGTTTCTTTGTTAGCATATTTTGTACCAATTTACCTAACACTTAGGAATGTCATTGTTTTAAAAACATGACACAAAATTTAAAAATTTAATTAATGAAACTTTAATTTCACAAGTAGATTAAAAAGTTTGTAAATCGTTGTAGCGCTGAAACAGATGCATTATTTAGCGAAGTTCATAGACGCATGTCCGCTTTCATTTCCCCATTCAGCTGTTACAAGACAGAACTGAAGGATGGGAGGGTCAGGCAGAGAACCAGTTGGGGGACTTCCCTTGACATTGAACCTTTCAAACATCGCCTACACAATACTACCCATAGATTATATTATTATCACAGTCCTCTAAAATGACTAACTATTTTTTTTAACAACGAAAATTTACATCACTCAATTTGTTATTTAAAATTACTTATTATTCAATCATCGGAATCTAATTTAATATTCTCTCCTCATAAATTTGGGAGGTGGATATGTGTAATGTGTACCGCCCCCCCTGGAACCATTTATTGGATAACCCTAGTCATAGGTCACCCCAAGTGGTTCGCTACCTATGTTTGCATAGGTCTTGGCGGCGGATGCATTTGTTCTCTTACCACCTTGAAGGAAATCATTTGAACTCTCCAGCCGGACTCTCTCGGCCTACCTTGCACAGTGGGAAGGATGAATTCAAGTCCGACACACCTGGACACATTGACCCCCTGATTCCTACCCACTCCTCATACTTTTTTCCTTTCCAGAACGTCCTCTCCTCCATTTTCCTAAAAAGACCCTCCACATAGCATCTCCAAAGATGAGATTGGCTCTCAGGGATTTTTCTTCTCAAGGTCACCTGTGTGAATTATTATAATTAAATATTCGCAATAGATAGAAAACTAGGCTAACTTATCCTATAAATAATATAGTTACGATTCATAGGTTTGAATATCGAATAGTAAACTCAGATGGAAAGTATAGAGGAAAATACCGCCTTAACGAGATCCGCTAGTACAGGAAAAAATCGAAATCGGAATTCACGCCCTTTTATGGGAGGAGTTTAAAAATACTTGAGAAAACACTTTTGGAAAGGTTGGAAAAGATACTTGAGTTTTTTTTACGTATTGATTGCGTACAGGCCTGTAAAAAACATTAATTCCTTTTTTATGCATTGTTTATTGTAATAAAACGGAATTGTTAAATTGATTTCACGAAAAAAAGCGGCGCGGAGCCTAACACGTCTTTTCTCCGCTCCGTCCGGAGGAGTAGCGACAGAAAATAGGCGCCGCTGCCAGTCGTTCTTCGGTGGACGGCCTAAGGTTCACTTTGATATTACAAATTCGTCAACTGCCGTATTGTCGCCATGATGACAAAAATAACAACGCGAAAATGCATATTTTATTTTATTTTGTGAGGTTCGGGCGTAAATTTTATTTTTTTTGCGATTCTCATAAAAGAAACCAAATTTGCCACATTAAACAATATCCGAAATGAGATTTATAAACAGGAGAGTTTGTACTTCAAAGTGTTTTCTATAGACCTTATAATTTTTTTTTTCTAGGCTTATTAAAAGACTTATAAAAAAAATACCGATATTTTTAAGGGCCAAGATATGTTCTACACGCAGTATTTAATTGAAGCATCTATAATACTTAAATTTTCAAAACAAAAACGTATGATTTTGTATGATTTTGCATTATTTAGTATGGCTTCATCTTAATGATCAACCACGCATGCAATGGACGCATTTTTAATATTTTATGACATTTTCTACATCAGTTAACATCTTGTAAACCGTAGATTTCTGACCCGTCAGCGTTTGTTTAAACATTGATGACCGTTATGTTTGACGGCTGACCAAAGAACCCAATTATAAATTTGATAAAATTAATCAGTAACACTTACAAAACTTAATCTAAATTTTGTTGATTGATGATTTGCTTTATTTATTTATTGTACATTTGAAGTAGAGAATTATCGGTTACAGAATTAGGGCAAATAACGTATATAATAAAGATATTGGATACATATGCACAATGATATACATATAATAATATTACAAGTACAAGTACAATGTGTAGGTATGCAGATAAAATTATCAAAAGTGTGCATAAAACAAAATAACAATAAATCTAATCCAGGTCTGAAAAGTTAAGTTGATGATATCCAAAATCTTTTACAAATCTCTTATCTTTGCGTTGAAATGTTAGTACAAATATATTGTAATTGTAATAATGCTTTGATGAAGTGCAGTTTAAAAATTTATACCGTGTAACAATATTTGCATATTCTCGCTGGGTTGCTAAATTTCGTTGAAATGTTCGGATTATCAATTATTAACAAGGATCACTGTGAGAAGTTGAATTTGCGTTACTTGCTTTACTCCGATCTGCGGTGGATGCTGTGGGGTGGTGTAGGATCTCCAGGTATATGGCATCCGGGTATTTGGCATCCGGGTACCTGGGTCTGTCTGCAAAATCGCGTCTGTTGGTTAGGATACTCTGCCTTAGCTGCTGGGCTTCTTGTTTATCTGAAATTGATATTTACCGGCAATATACTATCCACATAAACAAGTAATGAGTTGCGGGGGAAGCATTATTAATAAAGTAGTAGCGGGATGTAGGTATTTTCGTACGCTACTGAATTTGGTGGACAATAACCAATGAATTATGTTGGACAATAATGTTCTTTACTGATTTATCTTCATATGATTCTAATGTACATACTGGACCTACTGAATTTAAGTTTAAAAAATTGAAATGTTACTCACAAGATTGGGTGTCCAGGATTCCGCATTCCAGTACTCAATCCTCCGTATTGGCAGTATTCATCATTATCATTAGAAATTCTCGGGGTCACCAATGTTGGAAGTGTTTATTAGTAGATGTATGAGTGGATGGAGAGTATTTGATGAAGAGGTCCTCTCCACGTCAGGCAGGATTGCCTTCATACTTTACCGATATTGAGGTTAAAATGCTCCTTGAGATCACGGCACTTCCAAGCCGTGATCTTGTGTTCAGACTTATAATAATGATGATGTTTAATTGAAAACACTTAGTTATCCACGATATTAAGTTTTATTTAAAATATTATTTACAACGAATATAGATTCGTGTACAAACTGGTAGTGAGGTAAAATTGCCGTGCAACCGGACGGATCGAGTACTAGAATCGGAATAATAATATGATCCTCTCTCGGGGCAATCGGTGTCATTTAGTGTTGGTCATCTGGGATACCATACGCGTGAAATAAGTAATGTGAATAAGTACTGCCATATACCTCCCCACCAGCGTTGCACGCGAATAACAAAATATGGCATACGAAAAGAAAGTAATTATATACACCTAAATAGGGTTTAGTATGTTATTGAGATATACATATCTATATACAATGTTTTTCATAGTTGAAAATATAATTTTTACATAAGTAGTTTTGTGAACAATTCTAAATTTACAACATTAACTTTGAACATAACATGCCTATAAAAAGAAAAAATAACAAAAGTTACAAAATGTTTTAACGTCTTAAAATTAATATGTTATTTGTTTACAAGTCCTAATTATCATTAGTAATAGGAGTAAGTACCTATTTCTCAGTCGGTATTGACCGATTAAAATTATTATTACTTGTTCCTTCTTACGGCTAGACATATAGTGTTGAGGTAGGTAGGTACTGCTAGAATGCGTAACGGTGATTATTTACAAAGGCGAGTAGCTGCTGGCTGACTCGGCACATACTTATTATGCGTTTATACAATTTCAACTAAAGTAAACATAACTAACTATGCGTAATATTAAAATATAAATAAAATACATGAACCATATTATTCAAAATTAACTTTATAAATCTTAGACTAAGGAGTGAATTCATTTTTAATCGAGGGAAAATAATAATTCGAATTCCAAGTGCTGTCTTTGTTTACTACCTGACTTTAGGTACGTAGTTCCACAGTGGTATTGGAATGTCGAATTATTATTTATTATATTGTTATTGTTAAACAAATACAGTTTGGTTAGCATTTATGACGGTCCGATCTAATATGTGGCTTCTTTTTAATAAGATAACACTACGTAAAATTAATAGATATCGGAAATTAACAGGAATTATTTACAGGTTGGATAACTTATTTGCTAAATTTGATATACCTTACTATTATTATTAATTAGTTATTTACAAATAAAATGTAGTCTGTATACTGTTCAGAATTCGGGATACGAAAATGAATTGATATATTATTATTATTTGTTAGAAATACTGACTACGTAATAATACAATAATTTATATGGCGGTGTTTCGCT
Organism: Limnephilus lunatus; assembly: GCA_917563855.2. Classification (NCBI taxonomy): domain Eukaryota; kingdom Metazoa; phylum Arthropoda; class Insecta; order Trichoptera; family Limnephilidae; genus Limnephilus; species Limnephilus lunatus. Next base: position 60,026,929 of record OU830597.1, on the reverse strand, counting down.
AGCTAAATACCTAAATAAACTTAGTTTTATTTCACAGTAGTGCATTAGAATTTTAATCAATTATGAGATACAGTGATACAAATCGTATAATAAAATTTAGATACATCAATATAAGTTTTCTAATTAATTTGTTTAAACGATAACTTTCTTCATTGAAGTATTGCCAAGTATTACTTTTACGACTGGTACCTTTCAGGAAAATGTACGTGTCTTCCACAGCGTGTTTTTCTTGTTGTTATTGTGGGCGGTGTGCTTGCCGTTTTTTGCGGTATTTCCTCAGAATTTTGGAAAAATGCAGGTTTGAGTCTGTCGACCGAAACTCTTTTAGGTTTTCCATTGATAGTTATAACGTATGTTTTGTCGTCTCGTTCCTGAACTTCATAAGGTCCGTCATAGGGAGCCTCGAGTGATTTTCTTCCGCCGTCTGTGCGAAGGAAAACATGTGACGAGTTAGGTAAATCTTTGTGGACAAAAAATTTTCGATTGCTATGGTTACTAGTGGGAGTAGGCTTGATTTCTTCAAACCTTTCTTGCAGTCTTCTTATGTAGGTGTCAGGTTCTTCGCGGGGAGTTGTAGTAAAAAAATCACATGGTAATCTCAATGTTCTTCCGTAGGTGATTTCTGCGGGTGAGCATTTCAGATCTTCGCGAACGGTGGACCTAAGACCAAGAAGTATTAGTGGGAGGTTTTCCAACCAGTCCGGGTTGCTATAAGCCATAAGAGATGCTTTAAGTGTTCTGTGCCATCTTTCTATTATGCCATTTGCCTGTGGATGGTAGGCAGTGGTTCGTGTCTGCTTAATTCCGAATTTCCGCGTGAGGCTCTTGAACAGGCCTGACTCGAATTGTCGTCCCTGGTCCGTAGTGATTGTTTCCGGTACGCCGTGTCGAGCAATCCATTGTGTGGTTAGAGCGGTCGCTACCGTCTCTGCCGTCATATCCTTTAGGGGAACTGCCTCTGGCCAGCGAGTGTATCTATCTATTATTGTTAGGAGATATTTATACTCACTGCGAGCTGGCAGTGGACCGACCAAGTCAATGTGGATGTTTCGGAATCGATCCTCGGGAAGTGGATATGTTGCTGGATGTGCAGTTGTGTGTCGTGATATTTTGGCTTTTTGACAAGCGACACAATGTTTGACGAAGGTTTTGATATCCTTTGACATCTTGGGCCAGACGAATCTCTGACGTACGCTATTAGCGGTACCAGTGGTGCCTGGGTGACATATGTTGTGCACGCTACTTATTACTTGTTCTCTCATACTTTGAGGAACGAAAGGTCTCACACGACCTGTAGAGATGTCGCACCATAATAATTCATTCGTGTTGGGAATTATCATTTTTTTTAAGACAAGGGAGGAGTCCTCAAGTGCCTTAATTAGATCGTCGTCGTGACTCTGCTCTAATCCCATATGTCTGTAATCGATAGCAGGAGGGCTGTTTATCTCTTCTATACGAGACAGCGTGTCTGCTACCGTGTTTAGATGACCGGAAATGTGTTTAACGTCGGTGGTGAATTGGGCAATGAAATCAAGTTGTCTCTCTTGTCGCGGGGAACTTGAGGCGCGTTTCTTGTTGAACGCAAATGTTATAGGTTTATGATTAGTGTAGATTGTGAAGTTTCCACCTTCTATGTCATTCCTAAAATATTTTATTGCTTCGTAAACTGCTGTCAGTTCTCGGTCGAATGTACTGTATTTACGTTGGGCAGAAGTGAATTTACGCGAAAAAAATCCTAAGGGTTGCCATTCGTTGTTATTAAGTTGTTGTAGGGATGCGCCAATCGCAAGGTCAGAGGCGTCCACCATTATGGCGATTTTCGCCTTGGGGTCGTGATGCGCTAGCAGGGTAGCGTTGGCCAGCTGGGTTTTGCATTCTTCGAACGCGGCCGTCAGTTCCGGAGTCCAAGTGAGAATTCTCTTGTCGTTCTTCTTGTATCCTGACGTGAAATCGAAGAGTTTGGCTTGTGTGTTGATAGAGTTCTTCAAGAATCTTCTATAATAATTCAGCATCCCGAGGAAACGACGCAAACCTTTGGCTGTCTTGGGTAGAGGAAAATCTACGATGGTTTTCACTTTCTCTTTGACGGGAGTAATACCGTCCGGCGATATTGTGTGTCCCAAGAAATCAACAATGGGCAAACCAAATTTACATTTATCTAAATTAATTACTAGTCCGTTGTCGGAAAGGCGTTGGAAAAGGGCATCTAGGTGTTTCATGTGCTCCTCTTCATTTTTGGAGGCTATGAGGATGTCGTCCAGGTAGGTGAAACAGTAGTCTAAGTCACGCGTGACAGCATGCATGAATCTCTGGAAACTTTGTGCTGCATTTGACAGTCCGAACTGCATCGCTGTAAATTCGTATAATCCGAATGGAGTGATGATTGCAGTTTTAGGGATGTCGGCTTCTTCCACCGGGATCTGGTAATAAGCTCTCTTTAGGTCTATTGTTGAAAATATTTTCGCTGTGTTCAATTTGTGTGAAAAATCATGAAGTTGAGCGATTGGGTACTTGTCGGGGATTGTGCTTGCATTCAAGCGCCTGTAGTCCCCGCACGGACGCCACTCTCCATTGGGTTTTTTAACCATGTGCAATGGGCTCGCCCAACTACTCTTGGACGGGCGGCAGATTCCGTGCTCCATGAGGTACCTGAACTCTTTTTTGGCAGCTTCTAGGAGATGTGGTGCCAGCTTGCGAGCTCGTTCTGTTACGGGAGGTCCCCGTGTTTCAATTACATGTGTGACGTTATGTTTTTGAACGTTTTGGATTTGCATGTTGGGACGAGTTAATGACGGGTATTTATTTAATATATCCCGGTACTTCTGGCTTGTAGATATCGTCGAGATACCGGATGAGGGTCCTTGGGATTTTACTCCTTGAATCTGTCGTCCCGTGGACTGGTCCGTCAAGGTAGCATTTTTTAAGTTGACACTCAGGTTGTAGTGATGCAGTAAATCCGCTCCGATAATTGCTCTTGAGACGTCAGCGACGATGAATGTCCACTTTATTTCACGTCGTAGGCCGAGTTGCAGATCAATAGTCCGGGAACCGTAGGTTTTTATGGGGGATCCGTTGACGCCGTACAGTGGGATTCGGTATGTATCTGTAGTGATGGTGTTTTTAGCCATTCGATGTGTCCTCGGTAGCACTGAAATATCGGCTCCTGTGTCGATTAAAAATTTTTGTCGTGACACAAGCTCATAAACGAAGAGGCGGTAGGAATTCTGAGAACGGTCGCATGCCTCTACTGCGCGTTCCCTTTGGCGTTTCCCGACTTGTTGCTCTTGAAAGTGCATGGTTGAATGCAATTGAATGTTTTCTCCCCGAATTTTTTATGGTTGCTGCAGTAGTCGTTTGTTTTGTGAAGTTCATTGTTATTGTCCGTTCGATCGTTCGACCGGGATCGATGTTGGCGGTCGGTATTGGAGTACGATGTCGGTGGATGACGCCATTCTCGGCGGGGGCTAGTATTACGTCGATTATAAAAATGATGTGCGGGGCTATGGCTGTCCCTGCGACTTGACTTTAGTTGATTGACTTCTAGAGATAGTGCAGAAATTTGTTCACGTAGGCTCTGAAGAACGGAAGTGATGTCGGGATCTTCTCTGTAATTGTTATCTCTACGTTGATTTTTGTTTATCGCTCCGCACTCGGTCGTCTGGTAGATTTCCAGGATTTTATCGGCTGCTGACGCAAGTTGTAGTAGATTTTCGTCTGGCCGTGTGGTCAATATAGCTTGTACATGTTGGGGAAGTCTTTGTAGCCATAACGTGCGTATGATTGCGCTTTCAGCAAGCTCGGGGCCGGCGAGTTCGTGCATCAATCGAAGTAGTCCGGATGGTTTCCTGTCGTCCAACTGTAATCCGGTTAGTAGTCGGGTGAGACGTTTTCCTTCGGAATCTTGCAACCTCGTGATGAGTGCAGTTTTTAGGGTAGAGTACTTCTGCGTTGCTGGTGGCTTGATGACGACATCGCTGACGGTCCTGAGGGTTTCGATGTCCAGGGAGGCGACAATAATGTTGTACTTCGTGGTGTCATCTTTGATTCTTGAGTTGGAGAACTGGCTTTCTGCCTGGGCAATCCAGAGCTGTATGTTGTCGCACCAGACGGGGGGTAGCTTAACTGATACGGAGTTTATGACTGGATCCATTATTGTGTAATTAGCGCTGGTTCCTGATGCTGTTTCTTCTAGCGGCATATTGTCGTTGTAATATGGCAAGTGATAGGCAATGGCGAAAGCAGTAGTAGTACTGATAGACCGTGTAGGTATGCAGATAAAATTATCAAAAGTGTGCATAAAACAAAATAACAATAAATCTAATCCAGGTCTGAAAAGTTAAGTTGATGATATCCAAAATCTTTTACAAATCTCTTATCTTTGCGTTGAAATGTTAGTACAAATATATTAAGACCCTCCACATAGCATCTCCAAAGATGAGATTGGCTCTCAGGGATTTTTCTTCTCAAGGTCACCTGTGTGAATTATTATAATTAAATATTCGCAATAGATAGAAAACTAGGCTAACTTATCCTATAAATAATATAGTTACGATTCATAGGTTTGAATATCGAATAGTAAACTCAGATGGAAAGTATAGAGGAAAATACCGCCTTAACGAGATCCGCTAGTACAGGAAAAAATCGAAATCGGAATTCACGCCCTTTTATGGGAGGAGTTTAAAAATACTTGAGAAAACACTTTTGGAAAGGTTGGAAAAGATACTTGAGTTTTTTTTACGTATTGATTGCGTACAGGCCTGTAAAAAACATTAATTCCTTTTTTATGCATTGTTTATTGTAATAAAACGGAATTGTTAAATTGATTTCACGAAAAAAAGCGGCGCGGAGCCTAACACGTCTTTTCTCCGCTCCGTCCGGAGGAGTAGCGACAGAAAATAGGCGCCGCTGCCAGTCGTTCTTCGGTGGACGGCCTAAGGTTCACTTTGATATTACAAATTCGTCAACTGCCGTATTGTCGCCATGATGACAAAAATAACAACGCGAAAATGCATATTTTATTTTATTTTGTGAGGTTCGGGCGTAAATTTTATTTTTTTTGCGATTCTCATAAAAGAAACCAAATTTGCCACATTAAACAATATCCGAAATGAGATTTATAAACAGGAGAGTTTGTACTTCAAAGTGTTTTCTATAGACCTTATAATTTTTTTTTTCTAGGCTTATTAAAAGACTTATAAAAAAAATACCGATATTTTTAAGGGCCAAGATATGTTCTACACGCAGTATTTAATTGAAGCATCTATAATACTTAAATTTTCAAAACAAAAACGTATGATTTTGTATGATTTTGCATTATTTAGTATGGCTTCATCTTAATGATCAACCACGCATGCAATGGACGCATTTTTAATATTTTATGACATTTTCTACATCAGTTAACATCTTGTAAACCGTAGATTTCTGACCCGTCAGCGTTTGTTTAAACATTGATGACCGTTATGTTTGACGGCTGACCAAAGAACCCAATTATAAATTTGATAAAATTAATCAGTAACACTTACAAAACTTAATCTAAATTTTGTTGATTGATGATTTGCTTTATTTATTTATTGTACATTTGAAGTAGAGAATTATCGGTTACAGAATTAGGGCAAATAACGTATATAATAAAGATATTGGATACATATGCACAATGATATACATATAATAATATTACAAGTACAAGTACAATGTGTAGGTATGCAGATAAAATTATCAAAAGTGTGCATAAAACAAAATAACAATAAATCTAATCCAGGTCTGAAAAGTTAAGTTGATGATATCCAAAATCTTTTACAAATCTCTTATCTTTGCGTTGAAATGTTAGTACAAATATATTGTAATTGTAATAATGCTTTGATGAAGTGCAGTTTAAAAATTTATACCGTGTAACAATATTTGCATATTCTCGCTGGGTTGCTAAATTTCGTTGAAATGTTCGGATTATCAATTATTAACAAGGATCACTGTGAGAAGTTGAATTTGCGTTACTTGCTTTACTCCGATCTGCGGTGGATGCTGTGGGGTGGTGTAGGATCTCCAGGTATATGGCATCCGGGTATTTGGCATCCGGGTACCTGGGTCTGTCTGCAAAATCGCGTCTGTTGGTTAGGATACTCTGCCTTAGCTGCTGGGCTTCTTGTTTATCTGAAATTGATATTTACCGGCAATATACTATCCACATAAACAAGTAATGAGTTGCGGGGGAAGCATTATTAATAAAGTAGTAGCGGGATGTAGGTATTTTCGTACGCTACTGAATTTGGTGGACAATAACCAATGAATTATGTTGGACAATAATGTTCTTTACTGATTTATCTTCATATGATTCTAATGTACATACTGGACCTACTGAATTTAAGTTTAAAAAATTGAAATGTTACTCACAAGATTGGGTGTCCAGGATTCCGCATTCCAGTACTCAATCCTCCGTATTGGCAGTATTCATCATTATCATTAGAAATTCTCGGGGTCACCAATGTTGGAAGTGTTTATTAGTAGATGTATGAGTGGATGGAGAGTATTTGATGAAGAGGTCCTCTCCACGTCAGGCAGGATTGCCTTCATACTTTACCGATATTGAGGTTAAAATGCTCCTTGAGATCACGGCACTTCCAAGCCGTGATCTTGTGTTCAGACTTATAATAATGATGATGTTTAATTGAAAACACTTAGTTATCCACGATATTAAGTTTTATTTAAAATATTATTTACAACGAATATAGATTCGTGTACAAACTGGTAGTGAGGTAAAATTGCCGTGCAACCGGACGGATCGAGTACTAGAATCGGAATAATAATATGATCCTCTCTCGGGGCAATCGGTGTCATTTAGTGTTGGTCATCTGGGATACCATACGCGTGAAATAAGTAATGTGAATAAGTACTGCCATACTATCTATAAATTATTATTGTATTTTTTTTAAATAGTTTCTCACAGGAGCACAGGGAAAAAAATCCTTAAAATTCCTTTTTTCCTCCAACTGCGGTGCATAGAGATGGGTTGAGAGAGTCAGCTTAAAAGTTCTAGGTTGGGTTTCCCTCAACCAGTCTCTCCCGATCCGGTCTGCCATGTAATAGGTGAGTGAACATATTCACCACCATAACCTACACAAACCTCACCCTATGAATCTGGGCACCCCTGCTAAGTCAACAAACGTAGTGAACCACTTGGGGTGACCTATGGAAGAGGTGCTGTTTCTTCAATAAATGGTTCCCGGAGCTACGGTACCCATATCTGCCTTCAAAATTGGGTATATAACACTTGGTAACAATTTTATAATTAATAATAATACAATAATTCGTTTGCAATTATTATAATTTATTTGATAGTGGTGTGATTACATTAAAAGTTATATATTTAAAAAAATACTGTCCTATATGAAAAGTTCCATTTCATTCGTAGAGTATTTTTTTTCTATTATGGAAGAAGTATTCCGCGAGATGTCGGATTCATTGCGTAAAAGTCACGTCAAATCATTGTTAGAAACCTACCGCAGTACAAAACGACCCAAGAGTGGCGCATGCATCAACCGAATGTATGGCTTCCACTTTGGTGGGATAGAGCTTATTACGGCTTGTAGGAAATGAACCAAATTGGAATTTGATGCTCTAAACGTATTGGAAAAAGTGAATGCTCAGCGAGACAGATCAAAGGAATATCTGGAAAGAGAGAAATCAGTACAATGCTTTATATCTGATATGATACAAGCGGATGAGTCTCTGGGCTTTGATTTGAGGGGTGGCTTTTTGATCTGCATGGAAGTCTTTCGCGAAACGTGCTTTATTTTTTCGAAATTCGTACCAGAAAATACAAGCATCATATGTCAAGCTTTTATGGTAATACAGATTTTTTATATTACTGCGTTTTGTGCCATGTAGAGTACTATTAGTTCTGTGAATAGAAGTATCAAACCTCGCATCTAAAAAAATACATTTCTTATACTCTTATTTAATAAATCAAAATCAAAATTTCCTAATAAGATTTGTAAGTAGGTATTTATATACTTATATAATATGTATTTACAATTATTTAATTGTAAACCGTACTAATATATTTTATGTATTTTTTTTATTCTCAAAAAGGGAATCATAATCAATCAGAATCAGAAACGTTACTTAAGAGCGTTATACACGAGCCCGATTTTCAGCCCGATTCCAATTAGAGACAAAAGTCAACATTTTTCGCTTTACGCGGTCGCTGTTTTCAACTCTATTTTCATACCTACGATTTCAGTAGGCATCACAACAAACAGTATGGTTCATGTGTTGTTTGCAGTGATGACAATTATAATCCTAGATATGAAAATAGAGGTGAAAATAGCGATCGCGCAAATCGAAAAATGTTGACTTTTGTCTCTAATTGGAATCGGGCTGAAAATCGGGCTCGTGTATTACGCTCATTACAATGACAAATCTTTTTTGAAACTTTATTCAAGCTGGTATGTACTTACCGTAGGAATGACCGCATACGGTATTATTCGCATTACCATAAATAGATCAGAAAGTCAACATAAAAACGAAGATTTCACATTAAAAAAAATCTTTTCTGAACAATTAAAATGTCCACAACAGACGAAAAGAAAAATGTTCGAGTTAAAAGCAGGACTTCGCTGAGTATTGTCAATTAGGTATGGTCCTACAACTGAGAGCCTTATTATAAGCTTTCCTTTTGTTACAAACATATTATTTGTGTCGATATTTTATCGTAATACAAAATATATCAAGGTATGGCTCGTGAATGTACATTGTAACCCATTTTGTGGTATTATTTTCTATCAAAATACAGAATTTATCTATGAGTATAATACCCGTGGGTGACTATGTAACATAGTTCCTATCACTGAAAGCCCCATGTTATCAATATTTCTATCACATGCTTCGTGCGTGAGATAGATTGCAAGGTTACAACTTATAAATCGTACGTCAATACAACATAAAATGATACTAATGAATAACTTTTCGATTTCCAGGACCTATATGAAAACCTCTTTTCATCAGGACTGACTGAAAGTTTTGTGTAAAGTGAAGTGATAATCAAAATAAAACAGTTTACTCCAAGATTTCAGATTTGAAAATCAGTCCAAAAAGTGTTCAAACCAAATAATAATCAAGTCTTTAAAACATACAGTCAATAAGTGCAGTGCTGTTCGTCAATCATTTGTCTAGCATTTTGTCCACATAGAAGCCAGTTCTTCAAAGGCAATGTGGAGCTAATTTTGTTGTATGTGATCAGCAGAGGGTGTGGGAGACTTGTTGAAGGGTTGATCTAGCAGAGGGGTTAGGATGCATCTCTCCGGAGAGGTGACCTCAACCAGCGGGCCCGGGGAAGGTGCGGGGCTCTCTGCAGACATGCTGGCTGAGAGGACCCTGGACGGGCTGATGGCGGAGCATCCTGGGGAGCTGGTCAGGACGGGCTGTCCACATGTGGTACGTAGAGGCACCAATTTATATATCTAATGCATATATTTCGCCCTTGAGGTGATTTTTCACAAAAAATGGCGTTCTATAAATTATCCAATTATTATTATCATCGTTATGAAACTGGTTTAAAATTTTTATATTGAATGGCTTTCTTCTTCTTATTGAGTCCGGTTTTCAAAGTCTTGCAGTATCTATCACTGCCAAATCTGCCCTTCTAACTTCTAACAGACACTTAATGAATTTCCGAAAGGTAGGCTCATGAAAAAAGAAGGAAGAGCCACGGTATAGCTCAATGCTTTAAACGTCAAAAATTATAATCACCTATTTATTACCTGACCTAATTAAACATTTTAACTTTTTGTCGTGAAAAGGGGCACGTTGAAAGTTATTATTAAGTTTCTTCTTATTTTATTTGGTTTATCCCTTGTACCAAAGTTGCCCAAAAATCGTTTTAATTTTAAGCAAAATTTTCATCTTCAAATTTTGTTTAGGTGTCCCTTTTTTATAAAATGTAACAATGATAAGTAAGAGGCTTTTAAAAGCAACCCAAAATCATGTTTTGGTTTATTATAATTCTGTACCAGCATAAACCACTCATAGCAATACACTTTGACATGGACGTGGTTTATCCTTTAGGGTACAGAATTATGTAGGTGTCTATGTACCAACGAAAATAAAGGATGGACCATTTGTAATACACGTTTAGTCTCCAGTAGGTATCTATGGATTTCAGGAAACGAATAGGTTCCCTAAAATTGGCTGCTCGATCCATTAAATTGGATGCAATTAACCGCTACTTGGGTTCCAGTTTCAGGGATATAATATTACGTAGTATCCTGTTTGATTCATGTGGATTTTATCATCTAGGTATTTTCTGGATATATGTTTTAGCTAAATAATGCACTGTGAATCATAGATCAATTTCTTGAACAGGTGTGCACTGTCTTACCTCCTCACTGGCGCTCCAACAAGACGCTGCCCGTGGCCTTCAAGGTGGTGGCTCTAGGAGACGTTGGGGACGGGACGGTGGTGACTGTCCGCGCTGGTAATGATGAGAACTACTGCGCTGAGTTGAGGAACTCCACCGCTGTCATGAAGAACCAAGTGGCTAAATTCAATGATCTGCGGTTCGTCGGCAGGAGTGGCAGAGGTAATTACTAATTATTTAACATTTTAAACAAGCTTCGTTGTGACACGCTTTCGGATGGTCTGATTTGTATGAGAAAGAGCGAGGTGTTTCAAACTATGTTTAATTATCGGCTTTTAAAACTTTTAAGAATAAGAAAGAACGCTGAGTAGGCTGTCGAGATTATTCTTTGTATGAATTGAAGTTCATTTTCTTGGTAAAATTGATTTCAAAACAGAACACAAGGACATATAAAATCTGCCCTTTTGTTTCACAAGAGATTTCGGTAAAACACCAAATTAATTTTATTTTATTATTTATTAATGAATATTTAAAACAATAGAGTTTTCATAGTCCTCCTCACTAAGGATTCCTGTTCGAGGTGGGCTGTAGGTAATTGGTGTAATCTCATCTTCAATTTTGTTGACCATGTTTGTTAATTTCTTCATCTTCATGTTGTTTTCCACATCTTCGGATTCCTTGACTGTAGGTTGTGTTATTGATATTTCACATTTTTAATGATTTCTTCGTCTTCCATTAAAGGGCAATATTTAATTTTGAAATTGTATTTATGGTGTTATTTAAATAAATACTAGTTTTTCCATGCAGTTTTTCGTTGAAATATGCACCATTGATGACAAAAGGGTCACATATGCAACAATTAGATACCAAAAAAAACGAGAAGTATATAGAAACGCAAATTAATATCATCCGATGTCTAGTAATAATATTACAGTCACTACCGTTTGTTGACATTTTCCAGTTGAGAAACAGCCACAAGGGTTGTAATGCGTTTAATTAGTGGACCGATGTCCTTCCATAATGAAATCAACACCGGCAGAAAATTGAGACGAGCCCTTACCCCTAACTAGGTACCTGGCCTCAGCTTTCTATGGCTTCGGGTCAATTTTCATTTAATTTGTTCTCCTTAGTTTAAAGGATAATACGATACTGCAACAGGACTTATTACTTTGATGATAATATTATGTTAGTTATAATGTACCTAACAATGTTACAAGTAAACAACATTATATACGATGCGTATAATGATTAATTCTTGGAAAATCTTTACGACGGAATAGAAATCTGTTTGGCTAAACAGGAAAAACCCTCTTGAAAAACGAGTTCCGAAGCGTAAAATTTTCACAACTTTTCTGTCTAGACCAGGAATACCCAATCTGTGGCCCAAATGAAGGTTTTTTGAGGCCAAACTGAAGTTTTCAGCTTTCTATGTTTTGGATTTTGGTATTCTCAAAAAAATTGTTCTCGTAAATTTATCTACTGGCTGGTACCCGGCATGCGTTGCAATGCCATTCAAAGAAATAAATTGATTCTCCATGCATGTCCTTTCCCGTGCGTCCCCGTTCCCTTCCATCTTCCCCGCCTCCCCCCTCCCTTCCATCTTCCCCGCCTCCCCCCTCCCTCGTCTTTTCCCTCTCCGCAAACCCCACCTCCCCCCTGACGCTAAAATATATGAAATACACACATTTTCATTATTAAAGAAAATAGGTTTTTTTCTTGTTTACATTACAACCTGCAAAGCTACTGCAAGTAGCTTGTCGGCAGGAAAATAGTGTGGACAAAAATATAGTACAGTATAAAGTCTTACAAAAGAAGAAAAAAATATTGCAATTTGATAAAATACGAGTACATAATAGATAAATAATAATAGATAATAATAGATGCAATAATAATAATAATAGATAATAATAGATGGTATAAATAAGTATAAAAAAAATAAAAATATGAAGACAACGTCTAAAAAAAAATTTAAAATGCACGAGGAGTCAGTTAATATAGAAAATCTGATTCCAAAAGCCATGTTTTTAACAATAGTGCAAATTTTAATTTCTACAAATTTCAAAACGCCAGAGCTTACCATTATATATAGCCTTTGTTACTGGCTGATAATGAAGCTTTCTATTGGTGAAAGAATTTTTAAAATCGGTTTAGTAGTTTAGGCGTGAAAGCGTAACAAACAAACACACGCACTTTCGCATTTATAATATTATTAGTACGGATTTTGTTAAATTAGAACTTTCTTGCTATTAGATTTCTGTCTCTCGATACGGGTTTTGATTTATCGCTTGAAAAGCCCCCGGTTCACGGCCCCACCGATTTTGATGACCTTTGATTTGTTGAATTTGTCTCCGCCCGGACAACATAATAACTATTAAAACATCACAATAATTCACGAAAAAAATAGTTATTAAGAAAATTCTTTTCCCATACATTTTGTATGGAACGAATTCTCATATTTTGAAAGAGCTGCGGGCATTTTGTGAAAAGTACTTATAATATTAAACTGTGCGTGAATTCCAAAAATTCAAAAACGTCAAATGTCAATGCGCTAATTGTTTTGCATTTGTTCTTTATCATGTAATGCTGCCCCTCTTTATTACACACTAAATATCAATAGCCGAAATTGAGACAAACGGTGAACGTATGTCTGCACCCTTCCAAAGGAAAATACAATAATTATAATAAATCTCTGAAATGAAATGTAGTTTAACGCACAGGAGGCCCTAAGGAAAATGATTTCTCTCAGGACTTATGTCATCTTAGGGCATGTTGTGTGGAGGGTATTTTTAAGGAAGGGGAGGATGGGAAGTTCGGGGAAGGAAAAATGTACGAGGGGTGGGTAGGAATCTGGGGGTCAGTGTGTTTGAGAGTGACGGACGTATGAATCCATCCAATCCATCGCTCCAACTGCGGTGCAAGGCAATGGTTCAAGAGAGTCCGGCTGGAAAGGGCAAAAATCCTTCCTCAACCAGTCTCTCTCTATCCGGCCCACCACGCAGCAGGTGGGCAGATACATCCGCCACTAAGACCCAGACAAACGTCAGCCCATGAACCCGCGCACCCCTACGAAATCACTAAACATAGCGAACCACTTGGGGTGACCTATTGCAGAGGTGTTGGTTATCCAATAAATGGTTCCCGGGGCGGTGGCACCCGTAACCACCTCCCAAATTCCCGTAAGTAAGTGGAAAAGTACGAAAATCATAAAAAATATAAATCGATATACAACGCCATCTCTGATACTGACAAAAACAAAACACGGACAGTTGCGTATTTATAAAAAAAACTAAATTTAATTCAACAGTAAGTTATTGATTCTGAGGTGGTACGGAGTTCGTCGGGTCAGCTTGTATTTATATAATACATATTTGTATTATGTGGGATGTCGTTGAACATCATTTTGAGATTTAAATCTATTGCCTGAGGTGATAATACAGAGAGAATCCGTTTACCCTTAATCCATCAAACCTCGGGTCAAAGTATTTCCGCTTTGTAATAAAATCAAATTAAATTCCAAATCCAATAAAATCCAAATTAATATTTCTGAACGCATCCGAAAACTAAACCCTGTTTTTGAAAGGTGATGAAAAATGCTTTCAAATTTTATAATTTATTAATGAAAACATAAGAAAGTTTTAAAAATGGCACATCTTACGTTTTTTCTAACATAAATTACTGAAAATGACCAAAAATAAAAAAAATTATAATAATCATTTATTAGGTTAATGTATTATAAACGTTATCGTCAACTCACTTTTTGTCGTTTAATGTAAAAATATTTATTTAAAAATATAATTTTTTTTTACATTAGGTACTATCGGAAACATTGGTTTCATAAAGGTGTGCATTTTAATTATTTTGCAGTTAACTTCTAGTTTTGAATATACAGAGTTGTGTTTTCTAACAGCATAGAACATATTTCTAATCATGATGGGAAATAACGGTTTCCATATCAATTTGGGAGGCGGGAATGGGTACCGCCGCCCCGAGAACGTTTATTGGTTAACCAACACCTCTGCCGCATAAGTCACCCCAAGTGATTCGCTACGTTTGGTGATTTAGCAGGGGTGCCCGGGTTCATGGGGTGAGGTTTGTCTAGGTCCTGGAGGCGGATGGCCAGAACACCCTGAACCCCAGATTCTTACCCACCCCTTAAACCCTTTTCCTTCCCAGAACTCTCCTCCCCTTCCTTTCCCTAAAAAAACCCTCCACCTAGCATCCACAAAGATGACATGGGCCCTGAGCGAAATTATTTTCATCAGGGCCTCCTGTGTGGAGCTCAGGTAAAAACAAAAAAAGAGAGTTTTTCCGAAAACCGAACAAATAATCCATAGGCTGTTGTAGTCACCAGTCCGGGAATGACAAACCTTTTGTTATCCCCGTTCGCTACATTTTCACTACGCAATACTCTCGGATTCATTGTTGGATCTTGACAAAGGTGAATCCACCGGTGAAAGGTCCAGTTCCGAAGTTCCGAGTAGAGTTGCCCTAACTCATCGATTATTCAGGCGAGCATTATTGTCATTTTGTTTGAGGGGCTACACCAAACAGAACACTAAACTATTGCATGAAGACGGTGCCGGATTGACCGAAAGGCATATTAGGGCACTGTCCATGGGCGCCTTAAAATAAATCTTATTTTCTGTTTATTGAATTTTATTAAATTGTAAAATAAAGGCCTCAGCATTGGAAAATACCCAGTGAGGCCCACATTTTCACACAATGTTTAAAAATACTATTTTTTCAAATAATACATCAACTAACAATTTTGGTGTACCCTAGTGGTCTCAAAATGCATATTTTTCCTTTATTACTATAGTCCAAGAGCTCGTGACGATCAGACCTTCGTTATTTTATAAAACCTGAAAGATTCTCTGTGTATGTCCCTAATACAGGTAAAGACGATCCACGACTATGAAGTTTGGATCACAGGTACATCTTGTAGCACTGTTCTGTATAGCTTCTTCAAATTTCCTTCATTGACCAAATATAACATCGTAGAGTAGTAATTTAAATGTAGAACGCATATGTTTTTAAAACTGATTTCTGTGAATTAATTAAAATTAATATAATTTAAATAAGCTACAAAAGCCAAATTTGTTTACATCACTATTTTTGATGAAAATTTGCGTTGCAAGTCACCCCTGGAAACAATTAACTTTCAATTAAAATAACCTCGACTAACACCCATGAATAATAAAACATATTATTGTGGGGATTATTTCTGTGCATTTTTTTATGCATAGGCTTTTGCAAGGCTTAATCCGGCACTGTTCGAAGTATGTACCTTCATGTAGCCCTTCCGTTGAGAGCTCCGACGTAATCTGGCTTTCTGATAGATGCATTGCCTTTGATAAAGAGGGAGAGGTTATAACAGAGCTATCAGTGGCACACCTATATGAGGGATGTAGTATTTACTGGTAGCAGTAAGTTAATCCAAACGCAATAGCCTAATCCCCGGTCAGACCGTTGCAGTTGGCGTTGTGTTAGCCAGTGATCCGTCTTGGGTGTCAAGTTCAAAACTAATCTTCTATTAAGGTTCTAGAAAAACCCACAAGATCTTGTTTATTTTTATTTTCTGCAGGTTCTATATGACCCAGCAAGAGGTGTTTTTGAAAAGATGTTTGAGAAATCTAAAATCACAGTATCGTTAAATAAATGCTCTCCAACAAATGGTATATAATAAATTATTTATTATTATACTGAATCGTATCTCGGGTGACATCATGAGAAACCCTTGAACACGTTTTACCAAAGTTTATTTTAAAAGCTAATAACTAAGTTATTTTTTAAGGTATCGAAAATTGCTTTCACTGTCACTGTACGAGTATAATACATTTTCTTTATAATAAAAAAAAAATAGGAGACAACCTCTTTCATAAAAAATGTCCAGAGAAAGCAAAGTTGTGTTTTGAAACAGTTGCCCAAAAACATATATTAACATTATCTTTATTAATGTATTATGATAGGTTTTTGGGTTACGAATAACCCAACAATGTTTGAAAATCTCCTACTAACACCATAGAAAGCCGAAAATGTTGCTTGTGTTGTGATGGAGGACTTAGCCAGCAGAAGAATCGAACATGCGATAAAGCGCTATGCCCATTCAACCACTGACCGGTCGACCGGTATCTTTGAATAAAAAAAATATGACTTACTACAGGGAGAAAATCGAAAAAAATTATCATTTGAAGAAAAGAGAAAAGAAGGTTAGAATTTTGACATCTGAAGTAAGCATCGGAACTATGTGATGTCGACGGCTATCAAAACACATTGTTACGCAAATATTAAATTCTGTGTTTTATCTTTCGACAGCGCCCTAACGTATGTTTTATTTAATTGCAGTTTGTAGTGCATTGATTATCAAGGAAGTTTCAGCTTTTTTCAACAGATGTCGATACGTTAGTTTGTAATACAAAGTTGAAAAGATTGTATTACTTTATCAGAAGAGTAACATCTATAACCGTTCGTGTCCTAGGTACGAACGGTTACGATGATCGCCGAATGAGAGTGGGCGGGTTTCCTCAGTTAGCCTGCTGGAACAATTTAAGCACTTACGGCCTTACTAAAAATCACCGTAATTTTTTTTATTCAATTGACAAACGGCTGCAGATGTGAAAACATTACTAATTAAAAAATTGTTCTTGGAAAAAAATACGCACTGTTTGCACAGCCTGAAAGGGTAGTTTATCTCTGTTTTAGTGATGATGTTTGAACGAAATTTGGAATTTTCCGAAGTATTTTGAATGTTCTATATATTTCTTATTTTTGAAGGTGTCCTAAAAAATACCATTTTTAAAAACTAGATAAAATTGCATTTTAGTTTTGTGTATTTGAAATACACTTTACTTCAAAAAAACTGCCATATTTGAAGATTCAAGCACGGAAAAAATGGAAAAAAAAATTCTTACCAAAACATTTTTGATGAAAGTATACAGAAATTTAAAAAAAATCAAAATTAAAAAAATACAGATTTTTTACAGACCTTTTATATAATGAATTTAAATTGAAACTGTCACCTCACTTTTTCCTCGTGTATACAATAAAAAAAATAATAAAAAATTTCAAAGTTTTTTTTATTGCCAAAAGAATAACCTAAAAATATCTCTGACATTTCAACACATTTCTTGTAACACTAAAGATGTTAATTTCTTTGATAAGTTTACCACCACATATTTTAGATATTAATATTTAAAAAAAAAAACATCATTTTTAAGTAATTCTCATAAAATAAAGATTTAAAAAAGTAAATTTGAACTTTAAAGTTGAACTGTAAAAACAATATTTTGACCGTTCAACTTTAAAGTACTGTTTATTGTGCAATAACTTGATAACAGTGATGTAAATCCACACAAATAACACGGCAAATATATTAATTACATGAATAGAAGAGTGAATTGGTCACTATAATAGAAATCAATCAGTAAAATCTCAATATTTACCAAAAACATTCCCGTCATGCATGAAAACCAAGAGCTATTTTGCAACGTACAAATTTGCAGGCATGACGCCATCACCATCTAGCGGCTATGAATGAAAACAAAATTTTGTATGAAAAATTGCAGTGTTGTAGTTTAAAACGTGTTTTAGAGTGAAATTCGTTTTTACTAACATTTCGTGTTTTAGTGTAAATTTGTTTTATTGATGTTGCTGCAAAAACACAGGTTATCGATCGTGCTGTGTTTTTTTTTAAGTAAGGCTGTTCAGTCTAGTCTAGTAGTAGTAGTCCAGTTTAATGTTCATTGTAAATATTCATAATAACCAAATAAACAAACTAGTAGTTAATCATCCGAACCACATACTTATTGGATCCCCAACACATCTCAAGTTGCCTTACTATTTGAAGATAAGAGACATAATATTAATGAAAGTATTTACCTTATAAAAGAATCCTGGAAGAAACTACAAGAACTCCACTAAGAAGAAATTTAGAAAACTTTAATTTTAAAATAAGTATTATAAAATGCTCTTTAAAAATACAGATTCCATCATCCTTTATCTCAAAAAATCTACTAAATAAAGCCCCACTTATTATACAGTATGTTAAGGGACATGTTTGATGTACTTTAACAAGTGATTCCTGACATTATTTTGAGTTAAAAATGTGAATGACATTTCAGTCTCCGGTGACATTTTTGATGTTTTTTTTCTTCAAAAACATTAAAAAATGTAGGTGTTGGCGAGTTGGGGGCGGGGTGAGGGGTAGGCCAGTCACTCGGATGAGTAACCATTGACTACATTACATGTCAAGTAAGGAAGAAAATTAGGTTGTTTTTATTTCGTTTTTGATGTTTTGTTTGAAAAAAAAGTCATCAAAAAATTCACCGGAGACCACAATTTTATTTATATTTTTTACCCCTATTGTCAGAAATTACTGTAAGTCAAGTACGTCCCTTAATATCCTGTATATATCTCAAAATCAAATATGTCGTTTTATGAAAGAGTTTGCACATACTTAGATATAGTATTTCTTTGATCTTCATTCCGTGGTTAAAAGTATTTATTACGCATCTTCTCTCACAAACAAAATCGTTTTTTTTTTTAATTCAGATGAAAAAACAAATAAAAGATATACATGTTCATTAAAGTTATAATGATGGAAATCTTTCACCTGTCAAGAATAATTTCGTTGGCCTCTTATGGAGGGATAAAGCGGCGAATAATTCTTTCCCTCGTCGGGCAACTTCATCATTAAGCTTTTCAGTTATTATTAAAAATTCACCACACGCCACTTGCAGGCCCCGGAGCGCCGAGGACCCTCGCCCCCCATCCGACCCCACTCGCCCTTGAGTCGCAGCTTATTTTTACAGTATTTAGGATGTTGGTACTCCGAAGAAAAACATTCTTAAAACAAAAGTGCCTAATGGGGGTAGCAGAGAGATTTTTGTGACACTGCGCGCAAAAAAAATAAATTATATCGTTGTAAAAATTTAGAAATATTCTGAAGTGTTTTTTTATGGATTAAGTTTGTTAAAATTGTTAAAAATAAATGGCACAATCGAGTGATCAAATACTTAAATCAAATCACATTAAGAATTAGAATATCAGAATATTTTTTTATTTGAATACCTCTCAAGAGTCCCAACTACTCCCGTCTGGAGCCTGTGAGACTATGGCATCCCCAATGGGGTATGTTGTGAGGTTGAAGGTGGTGGGAAAGGAAAGAAGGTGGGGATGAAAAGGGTGGGAAGTACCTGGCTATTCAGATCTAGTCATAAAAAACGGCTAAAATCATTTCAAGCAACGTTTCAATTCGGAATGGTGCTCTTACACCAGGGCGATGCTGTGAGTATCTTCCACTGCGGAACGTACCGCAAATATACTACGAGTATATCGATAGCGGAAATTTGAAATGCTAAGGGAAAGGGGAAAAAAATCAAAAATTTGTTTAACATGATATTAATTTTTCTTCGTATTTTTCTCTTCCGATCTGAATTTCAAGAGGATTTTTTTTGAAAAATTTTAAACAAAATAAATAGTATTCTGAAACATCTATTCAATGCTATTTTATTACAAAAAATCATAATTATAGGTGTACAAAATTGTGTACTCTCTTTTATCTCTCCTGAACAATTAACATTTTTTCCTTTACAACATTCCAAATTTCCGTGATCGATATATTATTATTTTTTAAATTAATTAATTGGGAAATAACAAAAAATTATTTCTGCAAGCTGGGATTTGAGACCATGACCTTCGAATTGCTAATCGAGATTTTTACCCCTCGACCATGGAATTGGAAACCGTCATACGTTATACTCGTACTAAGTAAATATTAAGTAATTAGTATCTACAAATAATCGAGAATAATTCTCGTCGCTTCTCGTTGCTCCAGTAGAAAGATTACATGGATAATATGTATTTTGCTGAACATCATTACATATGGATTACACACCAGTGATTATTATTAATTACTAGTACGGATAATAAATATGATGTTGTAATACTTTGACTGTACTATTTGAGTGTACCAACTCCGGAGGGGCAGGAAGGGGCAGGCAGGTAGCTCCTGCAAGATCGTTACAAAGTGCAGCCCCTCTCGGGTAGTTGCCAGTTAAAACGACGACTTTTCACTTTGTATGCTTCTCATTATTATTCTAATATTTTGATTTATATTGCGAGGAGGTGTGTGCGTCGATGCTTTTTATTTGCCTTCTTAAAAAAACATGTCATATGTATGGATGGTTGACTGATGGATGAACGGCTAAAGGAGGGCCAATTTGATCTGAAAATGGATGGTAGAAGAAGTCGGGGATACCCGAGAAAGACGTATGAATTAAATACATAATTGAGTTGGGTTATGTCAAGGGACAGGATAATAGAAGAGTTGTAGGAGACGATATAATTAAGCAAGGAGCGAGTGCAACCGGCACCTCTGCCAAGGGTCACCCCAAGTGGTTCGCTAGGTCTGGTGACTTAGCAAGGGTTCACAGGTTTATGTTTGTCTAGGTCTTGGCGATGGATGCGTCTGCCCACGTATGCGTGGCGGGCCGGCTCAGAGAGACTGGTTAAGACCTTTTGACCTCTCCAGAAGGACTGTCCCGGAACAACGCCATACATTTATTATTTCATTTGTATATTCATACGTTTGTTATTCCTGGACAAAATGATCTCCAGATTCCTTCTCGGAACTTTCTCTCAATCCTTTCCTAAAACGACCCTACACAAGGCATCCCTAAATATGTCATAGGCCCCGAGTGGAATTATTTTCTTCACGGCCTCCCGTGTGCGTGAAAAACTTTTAACTTTAAGTCCTTAGTTCATGCAGTCGTCAGTGAGTACAAAAAACCTAAAATTAAATATAAAACATAGAGCGATATTGCAGAGTAATTTTGCATTTTCTCCAATACACAATCTTTTGTGAAAAATTAAATATAAGATATTAAAATTAAATTAAAGACATAAAATAATCAGCGCAGTGGTCGTTTGTGTTCAGCATCGCTCATCTTAACATTTTTCCAGTTTGCACCCCCTTTGTGAGCTCCCCTCCGTCGGCGACTTCCCAGCCCCAATCTTCTCCCCTCTCCTCTCTCCTCAGGTAATTCTTCTTTTGGGATCAGGTGTAGTCCACTTAATACACCTACCACATCATTAACTGACTCTTGCCTCCTGCTGCAAAGGGATTCCTCGGCTCCTTGGGATCGACTTGAGAAAACGAGACATTCTTATATGTTGCTCCTGTAATGAAGAACGATGGAACCTGGAAAATTTAAAGGTGAAATTTTACCATTGCAAGAGGGTTTTTTGAAAACAATATTTTTTTACATTACCTCCACACAGGAGGCCCTGAGGAAAAAAATTCCCTCAAGGCCTATGGCATCTTTTGGGATGCTATGTGGAGGGCGTTTTAGCGAAAGGAGAGGAAGTTCTGGGAAGGAAAAAATTATGACGGATGGGTAGAAATCTGGGGAATGTGTTCAGGAGTGACGAACGTATGAATCCATCCCTCCCACTGCGGTGCAAGGCGATGGATTGATGGAGTCCAGTCAAAAGGTCTCCCTCAACAAGTCTCTCCCGATCCGACCCGCCACGCAGTAGGTAAGCAAAAGCAACCTCCGCCAAGACCTAGACAAACCACACCCCTTAAAATCGGGCACCTTGCTCACCGAACCGAACGTAGCAAAACACTTGGGGTGTTGGTTATCCAATAAATACTCATATCTAGGCTTTATATGTGATGATTACATTAATTTTTTTGGCGAGGTTTGGTCCAACTTTCACGAAGGAGTTGAATACATCAGCACATTTTTTAGGGTTTTCCTTGGCATTTATTTTTACGTCATTTTCGTTTGCAATTGCTTGAATTTTTTTAATTATTGTCATCTATTGCACAGTTAATTGTTTGTCAGATAATTTTAGGATTGTTTTCGGAATTTATTATTTTATATAATATTCATCTTTACTATTTTTTATTAAGCGGTTCCCGGTGCGGCGATACCCAAAAAGAACTCTCAAATTGACAGATTTAAAAATATACTTATTACCAGCGTAGACCCGGGATTAGAAATCATGGGATATTATGTTTTTAGTTTTAAAAGTCGTGCAAAATAA
Organism: Limnephilus lunatus; assembly: GCA_917563855.2. Lineage (NCBI taxonomy): Eukaryota > Metazoa > Arthropoda > Insecta > Trichoptera > Limnephilidae > Limnephilus > Limnephilus lunatus. The sequence goes on along the minus strand of OU830597.1, from coordinate 60,004,527 downwards.
TGATTGTGCTAAAAAGGTTTCAGTTTTGTCAAAATTTTCTCAATAATAGTGCAACTATTTGTCAATAGATGTCTCAGTTGTAAATTTTTTTTATCAATAGATCGAAATGAGTAATTTCCTGTTTTCACAGAGGAATCATTTTCTTTTGTTTATGAATTAGCATCAAATTTTTTATTCATGTAATTTTTTAATAATTCGAGAAAAAAACAGACCGGGACCGAGACTATTGTATACTGTTACACTATTGTATAAAGTTTAAGGAAAATATTGTATTATATAGTACGTGTAATTAGTCGAATAAACGACCCATTCTCGTGAAGTTGACATCAACTGAATTCCACTCGTGTTTGTCAAGGTCTACGGATACCGTAGTGGAAAGTTATAATATTAGTAAAAAGGCAGCGTTTTGTTTAGCAGAGTAATTGTTTTTTTTTATCGCTAAAATTATATTGAGTAGGTACGTATACGAAATGTTTCTGGATAATATAATTATACATAATTCAAGTAGACATGTTATTCGAGAAGCATGGGCATTTCTACCCGATGTATTGCAGCTATTTTACAGAAAAAATATTTTTATTCCCGTAAAGATATTTTCCAAAATCAAACAAGCTGCTCTCATTCAAAGAAATACTTAAAATAAAAATATCAACTTCAAGCTTTTCATAAAGTTGTAATCAAATCCCAGCACGCCGTTGACCAGCCGGTGCTACACCCCAAGATTTTACGTTGCCAGGTTCAAGAAAATTATATTTTTCATCCCTCCGACACGGGTATTAGGGGAAGCGATACCTACCGACCCTACCGTTATACACTTCACACTTGAACCACTGTCGCCGCTTTATAACGAACTGTTAATAAGTTTTTGTTCAATTGCAATTTTCTCAGACGGGAAAAAATGCTGAAACGGAACGTTATTTAGGCACGGAAAAGGGTAGATATATCAATTTAAATAATTTTAAAGCTCCAAATTTTCCAACGAATCGTAATATTATCTCCGAAATTAATGTGAAAACATAGTAATTATTTCTACTGCAATACTACAACAACAAAAATAGTATATTTTATTATTATTATTTTTTTTTTAATTGATAAACTAACGTTTAAACAAGATTTTTATGCATAGCACAAAGGGTAGATAACAAATATTATAATCAATAATTATCAGCCTGAAATATTTTATGATTTCTGGGAGTACACCACAGTGAAATCGATAATTTAATGATATCGGATCGACAGGCGTAACTACCGATGATTTTACATCGTTTTCCGAACACAACCGCACTGTTGATAGCCAGACCGATATTGACAGGGAATAAATAAGAAATAAATATAAGATTGCAGTACTGGCGGATCTGTTTTTCTGTATATTGATTTACATACGTAAATGTTAAAAGGTTTCTATTTTATACTATACGATTTCTTTCAATAGAGCTTCGATAGTTCATTTGGATTCATTATTAAGCCAGTTATTTTGCATAATATAACATATATTTATAATATTATAAATTTATCGAATTCATCTGCACAACTTTCCATGATAATGTATCTACATTGATACGAGTATTGTACATGCAAATATCTTTCATAATTTTTCCATACGCACTTTTATCGCTGTGTTAATTTACTCGTGTTGTTCCAAACACCTAATCGGACGTAATAAAGGTTTACCAATGATAAACTTGCTTTACGACAAACTATTCAAGTTTATGCTTAAATAACATCAACAAAGTTACTACATATTGCTCTGTAACTACTTTCATAGTATCTTAAGTACTTATTTTTTTACTTTTATTGTACTTATATTGAACTCTTTTGTCCAACTTTACATGATAATTAAACTATATACCTACTTATATATTTCATATTAAGTTTATCATGTTATGTACTATATACTTATTATTATACAACTTACCCATAATAATATATGCAAACAGAGAGAGACGAGAATAGAAGAAAAAAATGAACAAATAAATTAGCCTTAAATCTAGTATTACCTTAAAATATATATTTTTAAATTATTCTGATAATTTGATAAATTCATTCTGATAAAGATGAAGTGGAAAGAACGCCTTATATTTAGTTAAGAATTAACCCTCTTGTACCTTGTGATAAGTATTAACTTTATTTTTACAATTAATTATAAAATGTTTTTAAAGGATTACCTTGCAACAACATTTTTTAACATTCAAAAATTCCATCCCAAAGATCATAAATTCTTAAGCCCAATAGTAAAAGCTTAAACCACTTATCCGCCAAAATTTTATGCTTCTCCGGATTACGAAAAAGCAAAAATATTTCATCTACGCTGAAAAATGTCTGGAAAGCATTCGGAAAATTTCAAGATGCCTTCATCAGCGCTAACCGTGGCCCCTCATTTTTTTTAATTTCCCCCAAAGGAAACTTCTCGGCCCGTTTTTAATTATCGAACCACTCATTCCTAATTATTGTTATAAGGGAGAGAGCGGAATAACAGCGGGATTATTGGAATCGGGAGCAAATTGGCTGAAGAGAGAATTGAAAAGTCAGTGTTTTTACGCACTTTTCTGGCAGCTTCCCGCCAAGACTGCTTCCACTCCCAATTAAGGAGGTTAAGTGATAATTAAAAATGTGTGTTTGGATTTTTTTTAGATTTCTATAATGGATTAAATATTAATTTGGATTTCAAACATTAGAGACAAAGTAATTTTTTTATATTCTACTTTTACTACAAGGCTTTAGCAATTATTTTGTTTATTTATAGAATCCTTAACGATTTCATAGAACCCGTGAGAATTTCAGTATATTATGTTTCTATTTTTGTCATAAAACATTTTGAAAAACATGTAGGTAATGAACAATATGGCGTCTGGTCTTGTTATTTGACAGATATCTAAATTGGTACATCTTATCAAACTCAAAGTAGATTTTGATTGAAATCATGTTTAGAACTGATATATTCGAAGTTGCGTTTTATTAAATTCAAGATGAAAATACTGTTTAAATTTCAGATTGTCAGGATTCACTTTGGTTTACTGCTATATGATAAAGATAAATCTAAAATACGGACATTGTTAACCCTTTGAGGAGTATGGCCGCACGTATGCGGCGGCATTCGAACGATCCATTTAGGGGGCATACATTAATTACGTGAGAAGTTTTTCTTCTAATCTAGACCCCCCCTACCCTCCTTGGTAAGATAAATTTGGGCCAATTCGTATATTCTTTTCAAGTAACGTGAGATTTTGCCGGTCCCCCCATCCCTTTTGAGCTCACGTGATTAATGTATGCCCCTTAGAATATCGCCGCATACGTGCGGCCATACGACTTCTTCAGTTTTTCTATTTGTAAAATGTTGAAAGCCACTGAAATTGTCCAAGTATAATTTATAATGCAATAAGAAAAGGTTATAGCAATAAAAAGCTCCGAATTAACTTGTATAGTAAAAAAGGTAAGAATATATTTAATTAAATCAATTTCTTAAAATTAAGAAAAATTTGAAAATTAACTCACACCCGCGATGTAAATGATAAAAAAAAAACTCACTAATCAAATGCATTCAATGTGAAACATATTTTTGAGATATATGTCATATTTCTGTTTCCAAAATGTTCATCATGTAACCTAAGAATTCACCAAAGCTCCGACCAAAGCATAAAGGTCGCGGAGAGGATAAATCACGCCCATCCGTTGTAAATAGCTGTTTATTTTTTGATACAGTCACCCCCCCCCCCTCCCGGGACGGCAATATGATGCGAATTTTTCCACCCCATTTTTCTACCCCCCCTACCCTTCATCTACCCCATGTCGCCACTTGCAGCTGACGTTTTGACAAATGTTTTAACGACATGTTGACACGCAACCCCGTTTTGGGATAAACTTACCCTTGCGGAGCCCCGGAGTCCCCGAGTGAACCGCGTAGGGATTCAGCTCACCTAGAACGCATCTACGACATCTTTATTGACTCGTTAATAAATATTGTTGTAAAATATTCATGCGATGTACTATTTGCAATTTATTAATTCTATTGGAATACAAGTTTACAGCACTGATAGCCTCCCTCGAAGATATTTACTACAGTAGTTACTATGCGTCCACATCCGAGATGTGAAAAATGTTTGTTGAAAATGATTTTTATTACTGTAAAATAAGAAGAAAAAAAAATTTACGATGTATTTGTATTCTTTTACAGTTACAGGGTTTTTTAAATCTCCCGTAACTTAAGTAAGAAATAGCGTTCCGAGCTGAAAACAGTTGTGCAAAGGTAACGAGGCCACAGCTCACCGTTTAAGTGTATGCTGAGGCAAACATACATATAGATACATTGTTTAGGTATAAGAAACAAGTTGTGCATTTGATACCAACAGTAATGAAAAGTAATCGTAGTGATGATTATTATATCAATAGGATTACATGATTGTGATAATCGGAGAATTTTAGAAAATGATTTGTTTTCTTACATAACAAGTTATAAACTCGAGTAATGTTTCCTCCATGGATGCGGTGAAGATTTACGTAAAGCGAGTAATATCACTTCATTGTTCAGAAAAAAATCATCAAACGTGAACTCCCTGTAATAAAGAAAACTCACATATTCTCTAAGCCATCAAACATCATCTTCAAATGGCCAATTAAATTCTCTCCGGTAGGTGTATTCAACGGGAGGTAATAAAAATAAGAAATTCCGCACACAGAAAGAGATATCTGAATAAATAAGGCTTATTTCTCCAGAAACCAAAAGCCAAAAGTGCTTCATAAAATATGGACCATATTGCGCCGCTGTTTGCGTCGTCTTCTTATTGCTGTTTGCCGGAAGACTTATGAAAAAAATATTAGGTACTCGTACAACCAACCGAAGAGATCTAGACAAATTTTCGTTCAGAAATAAATGCGAAGAAAAATACATTTTGTACGAAGTAACAAAGGATTTTTCAAGGTTGATATTGTAATCAATTGATCAGTAGATATTGCGTTCAATACACCATTGAACCAAATGATATCTTTGCAAGCTTGCAGAGTTAGTATATACTACCAATTAGAACGAGATAGAATATGATCGTCTTTCAATTCTCCTTTCCTTGTTAAATTTTTTCACGCAATTCAAAGAATTCATAAAATTTCAAAGTCAAAATTCAAGCTCCGTGAAAATTATTTTGAAGTTCTGTTAATATTTCATCATGGGCCGATTGCTTCACAGTATTTGGATAAAATCAGTAAACAGAATTTTCACAAATCTTGAATATCAACTTTTAAATTTTATTAATTAATTATTCTAATTCTGCGAAACAAGCCGTCCGTTACACTTTTCCTTCCATTTCGTATAAGTTTTATTTAAATCCGTGGTGCCACGTTTCTTAGAAAATGGGTTACCAAAAGAGGAGAACAAGAAAAAACGTATCAAATATCAACATATAATACGTCAAAAGAGTCTCATCTGCGCGTGGCCACTTAAACTATGGCACCCCCAATTGGTATATTGATTGTGCGGCTAAAGTGCAGAGCGGTATAAGATGAAAAATAAGACGGTTAGGAAATACCTAACTATTCATAACTGGTCACTGAGAACGACTAAAGCCATTTCAGGTATCGTTTCGATTCTAAATGTTAGTCTTTTACTAATAGTGAAATACTGTGCTGAGATAATAAAATCTACTACTCTACAATATCTTCTTGAGATATTACAGTAGTTACAAGTGTATTTAGTTATACCTCGTTGAGCATTGTTCTAAGACCAAAAAAAGATTTCTTCAACTCCAACAGGCGAGTACAAATATTCGTAACTTTCCAGTCATTATCTCAAGTCTTCCTTATTATCCCGGACTCGGATGCTCGAAATACTACAATCGTTATTCCGCAAATAAATGCCCCAATATTTATAATTCAGCCATCTAAACTGTATTGTCCCAACAGCGCACTTCTTCACGGTGTATTTTATTTTTTAATTCGACCTCTGCGCGGCGCCCCTTAAGTATATCGCCATATAATGGCGTCGAATAAGAAGTCTTTCCACTCCTGATAAGTGTGAGTATTTCGTCTTATTTAAATAAATATGCCATGACTTGGGAGGGAAATGGGTGCTGCGTGTACCCGCCTCTTAAACGAGGAGTACTCGGCCAGCCAAATGACTTTTACTTGGCACATTATGATGGGAGCGGGATTGTATTAGAATTGAGAAAACACAACGGAGAAAATTTAATGTTGAAATTTGCATTGATGATAAAAGTTTGGAGATATTCATTTTTCTAAAATTAATCGTTAATGCCCGGGTTAAAATAATACCCATTTTATATATTACATATTCGTTAGTTTTTTTTCAATTTGGGAGCTGGGTACGGGGAACCATTTATTGGATAACCAACACCTCTGCCATAGGTCACCCCAAGTGGTTCGCTACGTTTGATGACTTAGCAGGGGTTCCCGGGTTCATGGGGTGAGGTTTGTCCGGGACTTGGTGGCGAATGTGTCTGCCGACTAGCTGCATGGCAGGCCGGATCGGGAGAGAATCTTTGACTTCTCCAGTCATACTCTCGGAACAACGTCTTGCACCGCGGTGGGAGGGATGGATTCATAGTGACCCCCAGATTCCTACCCACCCCTCATACCCTTTTCCTTCTTAGAACTTCCTCTTCTTCCTTTCCTAAAAAAACCCTCCACAGCATCATTAAAGATGACATAGGCCCTAAGGGGAATTATTTTACTCAGGGACTCCTTTGTGTAGCTAATGAAAAAAAAAGTTTTTGGATAAGCACATCCACCGCCAAGACTCGAAATAACCTCACTCCATGAACCCGGGCACCTCTGCTAAGTCATCAAATGCAGTGAAGTACTTGGGGTGACCTTTGTTAGAGGTATTGTTTATCCAATAAATGGTTTCTGGGGCGGCGGTATCCATACCCATCTCCCAAATAATAGCCAGGTGATTCTTAACCTACCTCTACCCTTTCTCATTTCCCTCCCTACTAGGTTCAGATACAAACATACCGTATTTAGTGTTGTCCTGGCAATGCTTTTGTAAAATAAATCCGGCAAAAGTAAGAAGTTACATGTTAGTTTCTTCATTGGAGTGTTCCTATAAATGTGCATGCAAATGATTATGGTGGATATTATATCCCAGCCTCCCTGCCCGAGACATTTAAAATAAACAATTCTACGTTACGTATACGTTTTCTTGGTTTTATTAGGCTTCTTAATAGCACGCAAGACCGTGCGGGGCCGTAAGTCACGGTTTTGGGCGCGGGCCCGGACAGAAGCCCGCAACATTTTGGCTGAACAATGTCCCCCCGATTCGCCCCTCTGCCCCGGGGGGAGGCTGTTTAAATGCAAAACGCCCCCCACCCCTGTATTAATAAATAAGTGTTGGCCCATTAGGCGCTGCGACGGTTAACTTGGTCGCTTTAATTTAAACATTTCTTCGTCTTAAATATGACGTATTTAAAAATCTCAATATCGTTTATATCAGTTGTACGTAGGTACTTTCCCTATATTGTAATAACTAATGACTCATAATCTATTCAGTCAGGGAAATTTTACTGTTCTATCTCATCCTGTGCTCATTTTATTACCATACCAAGCACTTTTTTGCTTATTTTATAACTGGAAATACTATAATAATTTTATAATTCTAAAGAAACTACAATATGATTAAAGACATTCGATATTCTAGTATCGTGTCCTTTTCGTTTTCATACAAGACGTGCGAGAAGGAAGATTTTTATTTTATTTATTTATATATATTTTTTTTTTACATTAGCTTCAAACAGGAGGTTCTGAGAAAAATAATTCCCAACAGGGCCTACGTCATCTTTGGGGATACTGTGTGGAGGGTCTTTTTAGGAAAGGAAGGATTGAAAGTTCTGGGAAGGAAAAGGGTATTAGGAATGGGTAGGAATCTGAGGGTCAGTGTGTCCAGGAGTGACGGACATATGAATCCATCCCCCCCACTGCGGCGCAAGGTGATGTTCCGAGAGAGTACGGCTGGAGAAGTCAAAGGGACTCCCTCAATCATTCTCTCCCGATTCGGCCTGCCATGCACCTGGTGGCCAGACGCATTCGCCACCAAGACCCGGACAAACCTCACCGTATGAACCCGGGCACCCCGTCTAAGTCACCAAACGTAGCGAACCACTTGGGGCGATCTATGGCTAAGGTGTTAGTCATCCAATAAATGAAGTGCATTCGATCCCTCTCTGGGACTAGTATAGACAGTCTTTAAAATAAAAATAAATTCATATAAATATGCAAACTTACAAATATCTCTGAATCGAAAAATTTATAAAACTAATTTGATTTATTTTTAAATATTTTAGCTATTCGTCATAAGTTTTTCCTACGAATATACTCTCAAGGTATGCAAGGAAAAGGGAAAACGAATCACTTACCACTGTATCTCTGCGAAGGGGCATACAACATAATCACAATACAGTCATATAGTTCATTTTTATCCTACAAACGTAAGCATTTTTATGGCCCGTGACATCTGCAAATATCCAATTTAAGTCTAGTCGTTCATTTTGTAGGGCCTCCTTTAAATAATCCTTATAAAAAAACCATTTATCCTAATTTTTAGATTAATATTTACCTACTACATAATCTAAAATACAATCTACAGAATCGGTTTACATTACAAACACAAAAAAAATGTTTTGGCTAAAATGAAGCTTTTTCTATCGCTTCCATTGAGTAGAATTAAAATAAAATTGTTAATTATTTAAAAAAATACATGAACGTAAACTACTAAAATGTATTTTTCATGATACCTCGAGGAATATAAACGAATATGTGTAAAACTATATTATTAACTACCGAGATGTTCAAATACCGTATTTTTAGTTTTAAAAAAAATTTATGGGTATGGTTTTCCTTTATACGCGAAAATAAATCGCCTCTAGCGATATTTTTTGTAATTGGCTTATGTTGTTTTCTTACTTTAAAACAATAATTTTTTGTTTGTAATTAATTGTAATTAAGAATCACGAAATTATTGAATTTTTACACAGAAGTTTTCCGTATGAAGCAAGCAATATATGTTATTCATCGTGGGAACCACGGTTTTAAAATGTAAATGCCACACAAGAGTCTCGAGTGCCCGGAGCCAGTGGAACTATGGCAACCCCAAAGATAATCGGTTGAAACAATTAAGGAGGGGAATGAGAGGGCGGAAAATTTAGATGTACATATGCTTTCAAATGTGGTCACTAAATATGGGTATAGTTATTTTGGGCAACATTTAAAACAAAATAGCCAACTTATTCGTAATAATTTAAGAACTTTTTCAAACAATTCAAACAGAATTATCATTATTTTAAGATTTATTTTATAAACCATGCTCGTTTAACCTTTAAAGCGACGATTATTTTTCAACGCATATCTGAATTCCACAAGTCTGCCTTGTGTATTATCACCCCGTCTCGAGACCTGTATTTACAGGCATACCGCCCCGTTGTAACCCCTCCCTCTTTCACATAAATGACGCACGTATCAGAAAGAGATGTAAGAACGGGGCTCTCAGCGGCAAGACCATACCTTGTACCTTGCTTATTCAATTACAGAAACCCTTAACTCTGCACGTGATGGATCGCGAGGCATCATTAAAGGGGAAACAAAAAAGCTTAAAATACAAAGGCATTTCCACCTAACTCGCGAGTATACGTTTTCGTGTTAGGTACGTGAAGGAATGACATTTTCTATTGAAAGGGTTGAAATCTAAGTTAAATTTAAAAGCTTGGGTTAATGTGCTGTTTAAAGGGCTTTTGTTTTGTAAAAAGTGCTCATTGTCGTTTTATCGTTGTTCTATGCATTACATCGTGTCTTTTCTCTAGGGGGTTTCGCTTTTTGTCCCCTATTTCTTCAGCGTTGTGTTCAATGAGGGTCCTGCAGAATTTTGGCTCTAGCAAGTGAAGTTCTTGTGTAATATAAACGCACATATAATTTGAGACTCAATTTAGGAAACCTAACTTCCAGACGGAGATTCCATTGGATTATTATCCACATTGTACCTATACCTATAAGAAATAATTGAACAACAAATAATTAATTTGAAAAGTTAGTCGGAGATTTTTAAAACCACCTAATTTTTACTGGTGTTTTTATATTACTTTCAAAATTATTTCGAGACATGAAAAACTGTACAAATTTCACGATGCGACAGGCTCGAATATTTTGGTGATTTAGGAAACAGATTTATGTTACAAGGTTACAACATTTTTCTTTTTTTAAATACACACTACTATCAAAATAAATACTACGACACACATATATCTATTTGTGTATAAATACAATGATTTATTTAAGTACTAACTAATAACAACATTTATGTACACTCCCCTTCCATACACAAGCAAATTCTTTCAATGGAAGAGTAGTAAAAAAACCTAAGATGTAAAATTATGATTATGTACCATGTAAAACATATTATTAAAAATAAAATAAATAAAAAATAAAAGGACGGGTTTTTTCACAGAATTTGAACAATTCTTCAAATGGGGTATTTTCACAAACTGTGAGTACCGTTATGATTTAAAGTATATTTTCTAATTCAATTAAAAACCGCACACTCCGAAACAGTTTCAATTGGCTACGATGTCATTATGACAAAGAAAACGCCAATGTCTGGTAAGACGGTTGTCACCAACATTCCCCTGCGTGACGTCAACGCCGCCGAATTTACGAATAAAAGCGACCATGGCGTTTTGGCGGTAAATCGAAAATGGCACAATTTAAATCGGTGTAGAAAATTTAAAAATCTTAATTCTTTTGCAAATAAAGAAATTTGTGGAAAACACCCTATTTCAAAGACCTTTCAAACTCCGCAAATATAACTCCGGGCATATTTATTTACTCATGTTTCTATTTCAGAGTACGCATCAGAATAAATACACACACTATTAATCACATATTAAATATGCAACATTGCTTCTTCTTTAATGTTACAAAATGGCTTTGTTATTAGTTCAGTAAAACAACTTCAGTAAAACAACTAACCAGTAATGATATAATAAAAGAACTTGAATAGAACCTATACAGAACTTGAAAAATAACTTTGACATTTGATGAATGATTTAAATTCTGTGAAACAACCCGTCCTAAGAACATTAGACTGCTTGTATTTGGTATCCAATAGACCAGAATGAAAACATTTTTAACAATATTTTTTTACTCAGTAAAATATTTAATCTGAAACTGTAAATGAAATTACCTTCATACACATCTCAAGGGAGAAGAAGTAAAATATACGCAGTGAAAAATCAATGTTTGACTTGTGATAATAAGGGACCCTTCTGTTTCTGAAATATCTGTAACTGCAAAATTATTCAAAATCTTGAAAGATTTGCTGCCACTCGCGTCACCATGAGGAATAAATTTTAATAAACACCATAAACGAAGGGATTTCTTTGAACGGGGGTGTGATTTTTTCTGTTATCTTCTAGTACAAATGTACAGTGATGATCAACCTTTTTAACTGGAGGGCCAATAAATTCATCCAGCTGCAATTTATTATTTTTAATTGGTAAACTAATGTTTAAGACAAGATATTTATGCATAGCACAAAGGGTAACAAATATTATAAGCAATAATTATTAGCCTGAAACACTCATCACCATTGAAAAAATCTCCCGAGAAAAGATAAATGCCGCCGACGGGACTTGAACCCGCGTCCTTCTGATATCCGGTCAACTGCTCTACCAACTGAGCTACGTCGGCTTATCTCCCACCCGCCAAATAATTCAATATATACTATGTTGAATGAAACACTAGTATATATTGAATTATTTGGCTAATAATTATTGCTTATAATATTTGTTACAGCTGCAATTTGTTCGCGGGGAGCATGGGGAAGGGTACATACAGCTTGATATGGTTAACTTAGCAGTCGGTGGTGTGGAAAACCTATTTTAATTTTGTAAAACAGTAATTTCCTAAAAAACTTAAGCAAAACGTGGAAAAAGCACCGCAGGCGATAGTTTTATGTCTCCAAGGCCAAAACAATAAATGTTGTTGATTTTTATCATTCCGAAATATTAAAAAATTGCAATTTTAGGTAGGTAACCTATTTTTATCGTTTGGAAAGTTTTGCAAAATTTACATATGAAAAGTTTTGGAACATAAAATGGAAACTTTGAAATGCATCAAACATTGATAATAAATTAATGAACGACGAAATTTTGTCTTTATAATAAAATTTAATAAAAAGCCTGCGGGTTTGTCATCACTGCTCTAGCACATGAATTCATTTTTAAATTTAGGGGGTATTTCAACAATTTTATTGAGGGATACTATTAGAAACACGTGAAAAAATTAGGTTTATGAAAAATTATATATATTATTATGACCTGAGTTCTGCCCACGAAGTTTATTGTCCGCTAACAACAACAGTCACCGGGACCCGGGACCGACAGAGTTTGAGTGGTGTGATGTCTTAAACGTCGTGCAATTTTGAAATAAATGCAAATTTTAAAATGTCAATGTATTGGAAATAATTTTAACCATTGTAGACGATTATATGCTATGTGTAGGAATTACAGAAAAAATAACAAAAACAGTGGTATTTACTAACTTCTTTTAATACCACTAATAAATATGTGGAATTTAAATTGAAAGAAACTAGGATTCTACTGCCTCAAAGATGTTTAATTTGTGACCAAAATAAACTACATACATTATGTACTACCTAAATTAAAGAAAGGGCTTTATATTTATGACGTTGTATTTTATTTTGATTATTTTTCTTTACATGCTGCATAGTGTTATACATATTTCATTTATTTAAATTGTTTCCAGGAAAGTCCTTCACACTGACGATAATCCTGTCCACGACACCTCCACAAGTGGCCACGTACAGCAAGGCCATCAAGGTGACGGTGGACGGACCTCGGGAACCGCGTTCCAAGGCGCGCCACCAGTCTTTCCATCCCTTCCACTTTGGGCCGCGCTTCCACGACCCTCTCATGGCTGGGCTGCCCTTCAAATTATCTGGTGAGTTGGTATTATTGTAATAGATAGTGGATAGACCTAGAAATAATCAAGGTAGGGGCAAGTGGACTAAGAAGTGCTATCATCCTTCCATCCCTTCTATTTTGGGTTACGTTTCTACGACCCCACTCTTGGCCTTTGTACTGACTGGTAAGTTGACACTGTGATTGTATTCATCGAGATGATCACGGTAAAGACAGGCGAACTCAGAGAACGCCTGTCCCGTGACTGGGCGGCATTTCCAGCTATATGGTGAGTTAGAATTATTATAATACTAGCGGATAGACCTGGGTAACACTTCTATTCTGTTGGTGGCCTTTCACCATCTGAAAGTAAAAGTATCTACCACTCTGAATATAAAACACAAGGATCTATATATATATATATTTTTTTTTAAATTAACAACCATTTCTATCTTGGACTTTTGTTTTTCGTAAAGCAAGTAGAAAACTAAAGGTTTTATGTGCTTACGATGGTATATGATTTAGATTGGTGAGGGTTAAAAATATTTTAATTAGATATGACAATTTATTTTATCCTTGTGATTTTCCGCCTCACGTCTCAATTTCTGTCAAAACTTTGCGTAACACTCACGACACATAAATTTTGAATATTATTTTCCCACATTGGGTATCATCTTACATTATTTACCGAGATGACAGCCTTAGGATTGTTGCATTTTGTCACGCAGTAGGGTCGGGCGGTTATTTCCTCCTTCAGCTAGAACAAGGGTTGACACTTCCATTTGAAATGTCCCGCATAAGGTGTCACGTGGCCCCGACATCTCTTCGCAGAGCCTTCATCCCCATTCCGTCATATTTCCCGCCCCGACATTAACAATAAATACTTGGTAGATCGATTTGGTTATGAAATATTTTTGGTATTTGAATACATATTAATGGATTGTACGCCGGGTAATCAAATCATCAAAGCTTCCATTTATGAATCTTGTAACTCCACTGCTAAGTTGTGGCAGGTCTAACTAATTTCTTCAGCCTCGTATAAGGTTGCTAATTGACGTTTTTGCCAAATTTAGTTTTTAACGACAAAGCGTTATTCACAAAAACGTTAATATGTAGAGATATCAATTTTTATCTCACCCAAAAATGAAGTCGTAGACCACTAGCAACTTGGACTAAGCTAGCGTAGCAAGTAGGTAACATCAATATAATGGAACAAAAACTTTTTTTTTTTAAAAGAGCTAATAATGGTGAAATCAGAATTTGCATATTTGATTTTCCATGACTATTTTAATCACTTTGACCAAAATGTTCTATGTACAAAAACCTTAACAGCATTACTGAAAAAAAGCCTTTCACGGCCGATAACCTGTGTTGTTGCAACAACACGAATAAACCCCGTATACACTAAAACACGATCTCTTACTAATAAGCTTTCTTCCGCGGTCGCACTGTAAAAATGCATAGCATTTATTGTACATATGGCAACTTTGCAAGTGGTCAAAATTTACGGGGTAAAAATGGTTGTTTTAATTCTATTCCGCCAGGGGCGTTATTGGCGCGCCTGCACATTTGTCCCCTGTGAAACCGCGAATTTTTTTCTCGGCGTGATTTTAGTAAATATTGTTATTATTTCTACATAGCGACCAACTCACTCTTAATCATATAATTAATGTATTTACCGAGTTTTATGTGGGTTTTAATTAGTTTTAGTGTAGTTATTAGCACAATAATCGTACTTTGAAAATTGAGCTGTCAGAAAATTGTTTTACAATAAAAAATCAAATTTACATTTTAAGATCTTTAGAGATGCAAGAAATCCGTTTTAAATGTCGTTTTATTTTTAGGCTATTTTTTTGGCATTAAAGAAAACTTTGAAATTTTTTTTATTGTATGCGCGAGGAAACAGTGAGGTGAAAGTTTTCTACCAAATTTATTATATAAAAGGACTGTGTTTTTAAATTTTGATTTTTTTTTAAATTTCTCTACATTTTGATCAATAACGTTTTGTTTCGATTTTTTTCCATTTTTTTCCGTGTTTGAATCTTAAAGTATGGAATTTTTTAATACATAGATACTAAAGAGTATTTCAAATCGAAAAGGTAATTTTATCTAGTTTTTATAAATGGTATCTGTTTTTACGACACCTTCAAAAATAAGAAATATATAGAACATTCAAAATACTTTGGAAAGATTCCAAATTTCGTTCAGACATCATTAACAAAACAGTCGTACATATGAGATTAACAACCCCCCCAGGCTGTGTAAACAATGTATATTTCTTTCCATGAACAATTTTTTAATTAGTAATGTTTTCACATCCGCGGCCGTTTATATGAACAAAATTTTCACGGGGTTTTTTAGCAAGGCTGTGTATTTAGTTTATAATTATTATCTTTATTTGGCACAATAACTTTACATATTTTAAAACATTCGATAATATGGGCCCCAAATGGGTGCTTTACCCGCGTCGAGTTAAGCACCCATTGCTGCCCCCACTCTACAATTTAATAATTAAAGGCAATATGAAGCATTAAAATTCTCAAACATTAGCAATAAGAAAACTGACATTTTAATGCATTGCTTGCTCATATTAAGACGTTTATTTTTTTGATACGTGAAGATGTGAAAAAAACCTCAATATCAAGAAATTCTTATGAAATAAACACAATAAAATTTAATTTGAATATTGATATTACCTATAAAACCATTTCTGGTAGTTCAATTTACAACATACTATTATTGTATGATAACTTGACTGAAACCGACAAAATGTTGGACAAATAAGTTGAAAACATGTCGAATTATGTGAAAATTGATAATTTTACGAAAAAAAAGCAATTTATATAGAGATTTATAGACGTAAATATCTTTAACACAACACAGTGCAAAACGCTCTGCGTGGCAAATATAATCGCAATCAGCGCTTTCGTGATTCAGTGTTGACCCATGTGAAAAATTGAGTTTGGAGATATTTATTATTAGCAATACATCGAATTTAAAAATGCACCATTTCTGAACAACATGTAGCAAAAATACCCTTTAACGGTCGAGAAGTGTTATTTTTAAGATGAAGCCATACTAAATAATGCAAAATCATACAAAATCATACGTTTTTGCTATGAAAATTTGATCGCTTAGAAGTATTATAGATGCTTCAATGAAATACTGCGTGTATCTTGGCCCCTAATATAGGTCATTTTTTTATAAGTATTTTAATAAGCCTAGAAAAAAATAAATTATAAGGTCTATAAAAAACACTTAGAAGTCAAAACTTTCCTATTTATAAATCACATTTCGGATATGGTTTTATTGTTTAATGTGGCAAATTTAGTTTCTTTTATGATAATCGTAAAATAAAATTTAAATTTACTCCTGAACCTCAGAAAATAAAATATAATATGCATTTTCGCGTTAGTATTTTTGACATCACGGCGACAATACGGCAGTCGACGAATTTGTAATATTAAAGTGAACCTTATACCGTCCACCGAAGAACGAATGGCAGCGGCTTCTATTTTCGGTCACTACTCCTTCGGACGGAGCGGAGAAACGACGTGTTAGGCTCTACGCCGCTTGTTTTCGTGCAATCAATTTAAAAATTCAGTTTTATTACAATAAACAATGCATACAAAAGGAATTAATGTTTTTACAGGCTTTTACGAAATCAACATGTAAAAAAAAATTCTCAAATATCTTTTCCAACCTTTCCAAAAGCTTTTTCTCAAGTATTTTTAAAATCCTCCCATAAAAGGGCGTGAATTTCGATTTGGTTTTTTCCTGCACTAGTGGATCGCCTTAAGAGTATTAAGTAACAATATCTCAGAGTAACTTTGTTTATAATTTATAACTTTGTTTACAGAAGAAAAATAAATGATCTAACTTTTTTGTTTAAAATTATTCATTCTGAATTAGATTGTTGCGAACTCCTGCATCTCATCGATTTCAGGGTACCCAATCGAGCAACAAGGCAAAACGTATTATTCTGCAACAATAATTCTGGGATGAACTACCACATACATGCACCTATTTCTCGACTTCACACATTAGGAAACAAATTCACCTCTAATATCGATGTATTTAACACAAGTTTATCATTATTTAAGAAATACCCGAACGATACTTTTATGTAGAATATTTTGATATTTAAGGAGCATCACGTAGGGGCTAATGCATTTATTTGTATATTTCTATATTAATCCACAATGTAAAAACTTGTTACCATTTTATTTTTATGTATCTTGCATTTTGTCACGTATTTACAACTTACAACTTAGAAACTTTCTCTTTTATTGTTAAGTATAATCTTTCCTTAATTTATCTGTATACTTTTCTGACGTGTACTAGTTATTTTTTATAGTTTATCTTTTGTTTTTAAAAATCTGTCTCTGTATTATAAACATGTAATGTAAAAGCCCACCAGGGCGTTGAAAATTAATAAATAAAATAAAATAAATAAAATAATGATGCGTTTATTGTGATGGTATTGTGTATAACGTATTTTATTATATTTTGTATAGTTTTACATAATTTTTTTTGTAATATTGTCTTATTTGATCCTTAATCCACCTTTTAATTTTGTAATAAAATAAAATCGTTTTATAGATAATTTATGCATTATTAGGAAAAACAAACATTTCTATATACCTTTTTTATCCCGTGTCATAATTCATTATTGAAGTGCACGAATTTATTATTTGAATTTATCTCGGGATGGCGTAATTGAAGTTAGACACTTCTAGCTCTTAACCGACGATATACATGATTCAAAGTTATACTGTTTTGTCATAAGATAAAGAATATAACAAGTGCCTTTCTTACAAATTTAAACAGAAACAAATGTGCCACTGTCTTTATACCTTTCGGTTCTAAACCATTTAACACGCAGCCTGTCCTTCTCACACTTGCCTAAAATTTTATATCACAATCCCATTTGAATTTCGTAACCATGTGAAATACGGTTTTGTTTTGAAATGTAGGCCGAAATTGGGCCTGTAATTACACATACATTATATGTGTAATTTCTACACATATAATGTATGTGTAGAATACTTGGCAAATGTTTAAAAAATAATAGTTAGATACTATATTTTTAATTATGCATGCATATTATAAATATTCTCCAAAATGATCTGGAAAGAATCTTATCCTTGCTATCTCTCGAAAGAAACCATTCATAAATAAACCATTCCTTTGTTACGAATGCAATTATTAGTTCTCAAAAGTTTTCTTCACAGAATCTCATTCTTGTGATATATGAACGAAACCATGAATATTACGAACCAAATATGCAATTTGGCTGTCTTGAAATCCTTCCCAGTTGGACAGACAACGCATAATTTTGTAATAAATAAATAAATAAAGAAAATAAATAAAAATAAATGGGACCACGAAACACGCTCCCTGGACACTTCTCGTGTTATTCTTATTCTATGGTTTCTGTTATTAAATTCAAAGTTTGACATGACTTTGAGTAGCGCTCCCCCCAAACAGGCTAGACTAATATTTACAAGGGCATCACTGGCAGATGAAATCGAACACGGCTTACGTAACGTGACTTGCAAATCCTCAAATGTTTTGTTTTCTCTTCACGAGTACTTGCAAGTATTCGACAAACAACTTCCAAATCCTATCCAAACATCTCCAGGATCAATCACTCGGCGCGACGTTAACACGAGATTGTTGCCAACCGCGAAGGTAACTAACGAACAACTACCTTCCTGGTTAACCTCCCTCTATTTATTATTTACTCCACCGCCCCCTGAACCTCCGGTACAACCTCGCAATGCTGGAATTAACTATGTGAATGTATTCTCTCACACATTCAACGAATTAAAGTCTCATTCCGGGTGCATGGTGTGAACCACACGGGTCACGCTGGTTGCATAATGATTATACAACTTCGAACCATCTGGAAAATCCTCTTCAAAATTTTTGAAGTGAAAATTTCTTTAGAACCGTTGTGATATGAAACTGGATGAAACGGAAAAGCGACACTAAAAAGAGAAAAACAAAGATCTAGCCAGCGAGAGAACGAGATAAAAATTGAAAATTATCGGTATCCTCTTTGGGCGGTGTTTCGTATCCCCCCACTCTTGTCTACTTTAGTTTTCTGAAGGTTTCACTTCTACCGCATGTGAACTGCACACTTGTATTTTTAATTTATGTAATTTTTTGCATAAACGTAGTATCTGTTTTGCAGAACCTATTAGAGGGGGTATGGGTACCGCCGCCCCGGGAACCATTTATTGGATAACCAACTCTGCTTAACACCTCTGCCATAAGTTACCCCCAAGTGGTTCGCTACCCTTGGTGACTTAAGAGGGGTGCCATCATGCTAAATAATTTCGCACGCCATACATTATTGTAATGGTAAAATATATTTTAAACATATTAGAAAATTACCAAAAACGACTGACTGACTACTGAAAACCACAATTAAATTCGCTTTATTGCTTTAGTTGTATTTAGTAACCAGATTTGCATATCCAGTCTCCCCAAACGCTCCTCTACCCACTAACATTTTTCTTTGCAATATCATTTGTCTTCATAAAATCTAAGATTAAATTAATCTAAGATTCTCGTAATCCACTTTATTTGGTTGGCTGCTAGCAGTGGTGCGGTCGTCGCGTAAAAAAAGCCTTCGACGGTGATAATTGTAAATGAATACCTTTCTTCCTAGTGTACTATTGATCATTTAACGATTCTCCACATTGCTATAATTTAAGCCAACATGATACCCAGTCCCTACCCCACAAAGGTGACAATACTAATTTTTTATTTTTTTTATTTTTATTATTTCATAAATTTTTACAAGTTACATAATACAGCCAATTTTTTAAACTACCATACTAGGCTATTGCCCGTGCTGTGGTAGTCATATATGATACATTATTTTAAATAAACATGTAATAAAATATATAAAAAGGAAAGAAAAAAAGAACATATTTAGGGATAAATAAAATTAAAGATAAATACTAATACAGATAAAAATATAAGAATTAGAAGAAAGCTGAGAAAAAAGTGTATAAAGATATTTAAAAGAAGATTGAAATAAAAGATAGAAATAAAATTTGTCAAGTATTCTTCCCATTGACCTTGATATCTTGGTCGATGATTATGTTTATGTTCAGTTTTCGATGATTATGTTTATGTTCAGTTTTGAAGTTCTTTCTGCGAAAGAAATAGGAGAATATATGCGCCAGAGTAGTTTTTTTTTTAAATATAATGTTAAGCTCTTATGTGTTTTTTGAAGAAATCTCTTCCTTTTTCAGATATCCAAAGTTTTAAATGGGATTTGAAAAGAGATTTAGAATTATGTGACTTTATGTCGGCACTCAAAGCATTATATACTTTAGGAGCGATGAACCAGAATTGTCTTTGAGCGAATGAGGTTTTAGTTTTAGGGACCACGCAGCCCAGGTTTGATGAGAAACGAGTGTGTGCTTGATGTTGTGGAGCAACCAGTCGGTTTTTTGCAAACACTATTTTTCCTTATACGGATATAGCGGAGAATTTTCCCGCGACTGAGTGCTTCTAGAGACTACTCACTGAGGTCACATAAGTTGTTTTAATAATTTAAGCACCTGTCCAGGGTTATTCACTCGTCCTCTAAGAACGTTTGAAATTCGGAATCACGCTTAAGTTCTTTAAGCTCTGCTTTAAATTATTAGAATTGACGAAGAGGAGACTTTTGATGGAAAGGAACGAAGTTATATATATATTTTTTTTAGATTACTGATTACTTCACAAGAGCTCCAACTACAAACTCAGAGATAGTGGGTACTGTGACATTGGAGTATGCGTTACGTCTCGTGGGATTGAGGAGTGGAAATCGATAGAAAAGAAATAGGCTTATTGGGTGCGTGTTACTGTTCAGATATTTTTACTAAATACAAATAATT
Source organism: Limnephilus lunatus (assembly GCA_917563855.2). NCBI lineage: Eukaryota > Metazoa > Arthropoda > Insecta > Trichoptera > Limnephilidae > Limnephilus > Limnephilus lunatus. The sequence goes on along the minus strand of OU830597.1, from coordinate 59,983,715 downwards.
CCATTTTTTTCAATGTAGATAAGTGTTTCAGGCTGATAATTATTTCTTTTAATATATAATTATTAAAAGAAATAATTATCAGCCTGAAACACTTATCTACATTGAAAAAATCTTCCGAGAAAGATACTGGCCGCCAACGGGACTCGAACCCGTGTCCCTCTGATTGCCGGTCAGGAGCTCTACCACTGAGCTCTGGCGGCTTATCTAATACCCGCCAAATAATTCAATATATACGAGTGCTTCATTCAACAATTACTGCTTATTACATTTTTCCACCTGAAAACAACCAACTTTATTTTTTGTGAGAAAGGCATTTGTTAATGCTAAATCGTTCGCTAGGTGGCGTCGAGACAATATATGTCTACATTTTTTGGTGATATACTTTAACTTGTCAAATATTAATTATTATTTTTAATTGATAAACTAACTTCTAAGACAAGATTTTTATGCATAGCACAAAGGGTAACAATTATTATAAGCAATAATTATCAGCCTGAAACACTCATCTACAGTGAAAAAATCTTCCGAGAAAAGATGCTGGCCGCCAACGGGACTCGAACCCGTGTCCCTCTGATTATATATACATATATATATATTTATATATTTTTTTATTTATTTAAGCGACTATATAAAATAATTCCATTAGTATACAAAATATAATGGTTATGTAAAGTAAAGATATTGTATTTCTTAGTCCTCCTCACTAGGGGTTTCTGTACCAAGGCGGACTTAAATTGTTTAATTATAGTTTATTTGTCTTCTATGTCTATTACTTTTACATTCGGAATGGCAGACTCTAAATAAAGCTGTCCACTTGTTATCCGAGATTTTTTTAAATAAAAATCGTAACCATAAAAAAAAACGAGTTTGCTTTAGACCACACGACTAAAGTAAAACTTCACTAATTTATGCCGTCCATTAATAATATAACAATAACATGAATAAAAATATCCCCATCCCCTCAACATCTCCATCAACTCAGCTCAACTCTCAGGTCTCAGCTATCAGCTCTCAGCTCTCAGCTCTTAGCTCTCAGCTCTCAGCTCTCAGCTCTCAGCTCTCAGCTCTCAGCTCTCAGCTCTCAGATCTCAGCTCTCAGCTCTCAGCTCTCAGCTCTCAGCTCTCAGCTCTCAGCTCTCAGCTCTCAGCTCTCAGCTCTCAGCTCTAAGCTCTCAGCTCTCAGCTCTCAGCTCTCAGCTCTCAGCTCTCAACTCAACTTCACTCAACTAAACTCAACTCAATTCAACTCAACTCAACTCATATCATTGATTAGCGTTTCACAATGATAACGTTTCATATTGATTAGCGGCACGTTCCAGAGTGGAAGATACTCTCAGTATCGCCCTGGTGTAAGACCACCATTCAGAATTGAAACGTCGCTTGAAATGGCATTATCCGTGTTTGGTGACCAGATCTGAATAGCCAGGTACTTCCCCACCTTCCTCTTCCCTATCTCCTTCCCATCGCAACTACCTTCAGCCTTACAACATACCCCAATTGGGGATGCCACAGTCTCACTGGCTTCAGACAGGAGCAGTTGGGACTCTTGTGCGATATTCATATAAAAAAAATAATGAAAAAAAGCATGTCACATTTTTTCGTAACGTTCATATGTTAATATATTACGAGAGGAAAATCATAAAGTAATATCTAGAAGAAATCACAATACATGCATTATTCTTTGTTAGGTTGCAAAACTGTATCTATATTCTTTCTTCTCGTGTCCATAATCCATATCATAATGATTTGTGTGTAACATGTAGGTACGCAGCTACGTTGTTCTTACTTCTTAGTTAACACCAGTAAAAAATAAATTATTTACGAATAAACCTGTGAAGACGATACGTTCATCAAAATCGTACGCCCCCGTAATTTTCCGACTTATATGAAAACATCCCCCGATATTTGAGATAATTCTGTTACAGCTCACGGCGCGGCGCCATCATGAGAAGGGGTAGCAGGGAGCAGCTCCTTTGTCACCCCTTAAACATATCAACACGCCTATACAGCCTCCCCCGAGTTCACAGCTTAAGTCCAAAGTTAACTCACCCCTCACCTCTCACCCTTCACCCCTCGCGACTCAAAGCTCACGGCTGTTGCGTAGCTTTGCTACCGATATTTTCAACGGCGTTTCTAAGACGTGCTCTTCTGTAGAATGCGTTTTGGATAATGAATTCATTTCGTACATATTCAAGCAAACAAGAAATTATTTATGTTTTAGGGAAAAAATCACAAATGTGGTCATTTACACCCTTAGTTTCAGAGCACCAATTTATTGTTGTATTTTTTATGTATCGAAATGAAATGCGATATCAAAGAATAATCGGTGAAAAAAATAAAGCCTTAGCCGCTGGAACGCTTTTTGCTGTCGCCATTTTTCGACAAAATTTATGTCAAAAATTATTCAAAGATAACATTCAACAGTTCACAACATATCAAAATTCTGTTTTCTTATATACATATGTAGATTGTGTTTATAAATTAGACCATTTAAAAGAAACCTAATAGAAAATATTCAATGTGGAGGGAAAATTGAACTTACTAGGCGAGTTTAAAGGGAGGCAATACTGAGAATAGTTACGGTTTGAATGTTTACGATTTTATAATATTATTTTTATAAATCCTAGGAATATGTGATAAGCAACCAAAGATAGGTGAATTCATTGATTATATAGAACTATGATCAGTTTGTATGCCTCCGTATTCAAATTCGGAGGCACGATTTTTTTAAGGTAAGCGGAAAATATTCAAAACGGTCATTAAAATATCACGAGCAATCCAAGGAAAAAATAAAAAAAACGCGCCGTCGCTCCAGTGGATGAGTGTCTCTTATTGTCAAAATTTCAAAATAATATGAGCTGAATTAATATGTATCAATGACTGAAGACAATATTAGCGACTCTCAATCGAAAATTTGGAACAGAAAAATCAGAAAAAGATTCGGTCACTTCTAGGAACTGAACCCAGGACCTTAGCCTTGCCGGAGTGACGCTCTACAAGCTAATGAGTCATTAGATCTAGATAATTAAACCCCTTCAGTCATATTTAACTGTATCATACTTCGACTAAGAACTACAAACATTATCTTTATTTTCATAAGATTCATCTTAAGATTATCTTAATCTACCTGGGTTCAAATCCTAGATGTGACCGTATCTTTTTCTAATTTTTCTATTTTAAATTTTCGATTGAGAGTCGCTAATATTGTCTTCAGGAATTAAATATTACAATTTTAGGTTTTACTCATTATGTTAAAATAAAAATAAATAATACATATCACATCTTTTAGGTTTAGTTCCGGGAACAAAATCGTAAAAAAGCATTTTCGTCTTAAACCACCGGTCTGACGACGGTGCAAAAGTTTATGTACCATATAAAAGAAAGAAATAACGATTGTTATTATTCAAATAAATTCACATGTGAACAGTTTTCTTTCGCTAATAGGTATTAAAATATCGCAGAACGTGAAAAGTCACGGTGTTTTATAATTGTAGGATTTGTGAAGCTAAAAGTATTTGCATCAGGATCATAAAAATAAACACTTCCAATTTTCTTCATAATTGTTGACAAATTTGATAGACGTTAGAAATTAACCTTTCGATTGATATGTATTTTCAATTTTTGTCAACTTTGGGTATTTTTTTTATTAACTAGGTTAGTTTTTCAAGTCGGTGAGGTCAAAGGTGATAGCACCACTACGAAAAATGAACGAAAGGGCACCAGCTGTAAGTCTAAGTACCAACCTTGCAATATCAGTAGCAGTCAAATACGCAATTTCTCAAGATTGTAGTGTGTATCTCCGCATAAGTGACTAGTTTCAGGAGTCAGTGAAGTGAGGGGAGACAGGGGACCTTAACTCAATTAGATGCCTTATGGCACCATCCCCGGTCCCGAATGCGCGTCTCGCAGGTAACACGCTATCAGTAAAGATGCTAGCTACCAACTATCAACCCTAGTTATCTACCAACCCTAGCAAGTTGCCAGTATCTATCTTCTACGTAGGTTTAACAGGTAACGATGTAGCCGTAGTGTTAAAATGATAAACGTAAAAAAAACAATGGTTCATTTTAACGGCTATCCTTCAGATGTAAGTAAAAAGACAAATAGAGTAATTTAGGGTAAACGGATTAAGTTTTTTGTATTAAAAATCCACATAAGGTTCACAAATCAAAAAGTTCAGATGCTTGTCGATTGCGTGAACTTGATCCATATGCGGGTAAGTAAGTACCGGTGAGGTCCATACCGAAGTGTACGTACTCTGCTTTCAATCTGCTCTTATGAGCAAAATTTATCTGTATGTTAAGTGTAAGTGTACGCACCTGTATAACCGCGTACACTCGAACACTTACCCCATAACACAAAGATAAAACTGATTTATCTGTATGAGAATGGCCATATTGCACCCGTTAAACATTATTGTACCAAAAATGGTCATAGACTACACCGTTCTGACACAATTGGTAGCACAATAGCACCCATCGGTAACCGAGGCGATAAAAAGAAACCTATCTGTTAATTTTTATTTTCTACTTAGGGCTCACATAGGTAAAATCTATCTTAATGCTACCCAAAGCGTTACAGAAAAGAGGAATGAGTCCAAGTGAGTCATGTACGAATTTGTCGCAAACATCGCTGTGTATACTTACCCATTGTTTACGGTTACCACACGTGACTTTACGACACCTTTCTTTCTATTTCCTTGTTCTGCCTCCGGTGCCATCTCTTATCGGAGGTTGATTATCGTCGGGCAGTCTTCACCTTGCAGGCTGCAGCCCGATACACCTCAGTGGAACTGCACTATGTAGATAGAATAATGTACGTAAAAGCAATGAATTGCCATGTCTTACTTCTACCACACTTTCAAATTTTCTTCTGCTCAATTATAAGTTAAGTAATCTTGTATTTACAGAAAGGTGACCAATTATTAAAATAACATCAATAAAGTTTTGTTTAAATTGTCATTAGCCTTGCTTGGTGACTATATATCTAGAATAGGATACCCAGGCACTTCTCAACATTCCCAACCTACATTTTTACAATATTCTTTCCCTCCTCATCGCCTTGAGTCTCACAACTCACAACATAACCCAATTTGGGACGACATAGTATCATTGGCGTTAGGCAGTTGGGATTTTTATGTGGTTTCCACTTAAAAAATGAATGAGTAACTTACTTATTTTTAATTGATTTAAATATGTATTTCCGGTTCGTATATGTTGGTTGTTATTTGGATTGACTTTTCACATTAACTCGAAATTTAGCTAGTCAAAATGAAACTTCTATCAAACATTTTCCATAGGTAATCAAATGAAATTGAGTATTGCAATCTAAATTTGAGATTTAATCAGGATGAACTCATAAAATGTAACATAAAATTAATGACACTTTAATCTCGCCTTGTGAAAATTACATGGAACTGGGTTATCTCGTGGAAACATTAAATTAATGGCGCATTAAATTTAACAACGTTCGGGACTCGTAAGGACACGTATGACGGAGCCGGAATCCTGGATGCTACGGCCATCATAGTCCTTCTTTCGTGATCCTTCTGCAAGTTGGGGAGGATAACATGTACATCGCCAGACCGCCAAACCGTATAGAGTAATGCGCTTTTTAAATTTACCTGTACCTTTACACTAAGGTATCACTTTTTTCGTGCATATGTATGTAGATGGAAGAGTTAAAAAATGTTACAAATAACTGTTGACTTTTTAAGGTCTCTTCAATAAAAACACTCCGATAATTCCAGTAAACACATCGTACATATTTATTAATAAAAAAGGACTTGATATTTTCGAATAATAACAGAAAATAATTTTACCATTCGAGCTTTCATTGATAAACCAAAAAAAGTACACTGATATAGTAATTCAAAATGCGTCTCGAGTGAAAAATCAAAATAATTCATAATCTGCTTTTACATAGATGGCTCTAATTTAATTATTTTTGGAAAAAAACATTTGAAAGTTGTGTTTTAAAATATTAAGATGAATTATTTCTTTACGCGCGCCCGAGGAACCCAATATGAATTTTAATAAATAGTTTTGTTCATATAAAAACTGAATTCTTTCAAAAAAGTCATGAAAATACAATATTGTATCGGTGATTCTATCCGATATCGTATTTGTATGCATGGGTTGAAAGAATTGAGTTTATTTACGAACAAAAAAATTGATTAAAATTCATATTGCGTTTGTACTGGCGCAAATAAATAATTCATCTTAATATTTTAAAGTATAACTTGCAAAAATTATTAAATTAAAGCTATCTATGAAAGATCAGATAATGAATTATTTTAAATTTACCCTATAAGTTAACCCTACGCCAACAGAGGCCAGCAGTTAATTTTAACAACAATTACAAACTTACGAAAAACATGTATAAACTTTTTTTACATTTATTAGCACTTTTTCAAATTCGTTAATAATTCATAGATGTTTTTAAATTGTTTCTAAATTATTTCTCAATCACTGCGTTGTCGGCATTGAAGTTTATAAACACCAATGAAGATAATTTATATTATGATAAACACATTAAAAATTAGATTACAAATTTATACATATATAATGGAGGTTTAACTACAATATCAATTTACAATCGGTAATTTCATCTCTTGTTTTCCCTGAAACTTTGCGATTTTCCAAAGTCAAAGATTTTAGTTTATCAACAGGATTATTAATTAGTTATTTTATTAGTATAATTCAATACATTTACTATAATTTTTGTTATTTTTCGTCAGGTTTAATCCATTAATAATGATGATTTTAATATTTAAATAATATTAAATGATTTTAATTAATTAATATTGTGAATTTAGTTTTGTTACAGGAAAAAGCTCGATTATTGCTGTTATTTCATAATTTTTCGTGGACTTAAAAGGTTGTTTATTAATTGTATAAAAGTTCACGACATTTTTTAGTAAGGCTATAAATGAATGTTTAAAAGTTCGGTGAAATATTAGTGTGTGCGTGGTTTAACATTGTTCGAAGTAATTATTCTGTTTAAATTAGTGAAAAACAAGCGATTTACTATTGGCGTGGCGCTAATTATCCAGACACTATCTAGATAGCATTTAGTTCGGGTTGAATCTTGCAATCATATATAAAGATAGCAGCCAATAATATGTGCATTAAGAAAATGAAGATAATGTTGGTAGTTCTTAGTCAAAGTATGATACAATTAAAAGTGACCGAATTGGAAATGGGTTCCATAGTTCAGTTAGTAGAGCACTTGCCATGTAAGCAATGAACCCTGGGTTCGAGTCCCAGTGGAACCAATATCTTTTTCTGATTTTTCTGTCTCCAGATTTTAGATTGAGTTTCGCTAATATTGTTTTCATTTAATTAAATATTATAATTTGAGATTTTACTCATAAAGTTTAAAATAAAAATATAAAGATTTTTTCAGTGAATTGGTAATATTTTTGATAAGAACATTGTTTAATTTATTCAGCAGGTAAATAACGAATAATGTAATATTGATAGGCAGTTTCTTCCATAAAATGGGAAAGATTAAACTCAGATTATTAATTCAAATTTTACCATAGAATCCTGAAAGAAAGCTGAACGACGGATCAAAGTGCTAAGACGATATTCACATAAGCAGCTTGTAGCATTCTAGGCTCGTAGGTCGCTGAAGGCTATAGGGCTATAGGGCTATAGGGCTGTAGGCACAGTTTGTGGAACAAAGAACCTCTTTCCCTATAGGATTAGTTAACCCTTTCACGGCCCGAAACTTTCGACATGACAAAGTGAAACTGTTAAATGCCAAAGCCTTCTTATTAAGCCTATGATATATCTTAAAGCGTTTGTCTTTTACGTAGCTAGCGGCAAATTTACTTTGTGCCAAAGTCTAGCGAGCGTCGGTACAGTGAAAGCACACACTAGCGCTGTTTCTTACGTTTTGTTTGCCTTTGTAATTCTTGAAGGAGAAAAAATTTTATTACAGAAAATTACAACATTATATTGATGGGTGACTTGGTCCTCAGTGAAATCATTATTTTTAGAGAACTTATGTTGGAAATGTATTTATTTTGTTTTAGCCTTTATAGGTTAAACACATTTTTCTAAATATTTAAGAGAACAATTAATTATTGGCTTTTATAGCGTAAATATTTTAAGGAGGAATTATTGTAGGCAACACGAACACCTACCAATAAGGGAAACTTAAGCCGCGGGATTCCGAATTTTTTATGACATATTTCTCTTAAACACTTTAAGTTTTAAGTTTCTAAAAAAATATTTTGAAGATATATCTATACATTTGCCATGCTGAAACAGTAATTATATGAAATTCCCTTGAAATAAAAAAATCGCAAAATATTCTCCGAAAATTATTATAAACACGTTTTTTCTGTTATTTTACAAGTTAAATGAATGTATGAAAAAATTCACAGTGTTTTTTTTAAATGCTCTTTAAGACATTTTCCACGACATATCCGCTCTATTTTAAGCAAGTCGTGTTTTATTAAAAATTTCACAATTCTCACTTAAATATTACCTTTCTTAATATTAGCGCGCTCTCTAACATTCGTATATACATGATTACGTATACGTCTGTAAGTTTTACTATTTGAAGTTGACTACACGTTAGGTACACATCCCGAAAGAAATGTGGTGCTGGATTCAAAATAAGATTTTCGCATACATTAATTTCGCTAAAGTTTTGCGACTGTACAGTGTATGGTGTACTGTACACGCACGTCTATTTAGGTTCTCGGTACGTATGAGTCGTTAGTTCCTCAGCAGGGACCTCCTCCCCCTGTACAAACACACACACCCCAGAGTGTGTCAGTGTGTGCGTGTTCCAGTTCGCCCTTATTCACTCCATACATAATAACAGAGTATAGGTGGCCCGGCCTTTGGAGCGTAACAATTTGTAGCAGGAAAGGTGTCATTAGTTAGGTGTCTTTCACACTGGTGGCGCCGGCGGCCGTCAAGGGCTGGCGGGGGGTGGGGGATAGAGGGGAGGGGGTGTATCGTCTTGCAAGTTTTATGGGTCAGAATTCAAAACTGTCGCCTTATCTTTTAATTTGGTTCATCTCATACAGAATGCTATTCGATAAAAATTTCGTAGAGATTTATAAAGCTTTTTCGTGATTTTTTACAAGAATCCACACATGTTGTATCTACACCTAATGATTCGAGTTAATAAAATTCAATTTTATTTGTATTTGCAACAAAAAAAAATACATATACCTAAAATCATTAAATCTTCTGTATTTTTAAAATTAATTCCCTCGTCGAAGTTGTAATCTCGTCTTAGTTTCAGCTCAATTGAATTCCCCGAAATTGTGTTCGTCCAATTCTCCTTTTTAAATCCTTTTTTCCCCAGCGATGAAAGGATTATCACGGAACTTACCGGAGATCCGAACACAATTTCTTAGAGCGTTTTACAATGTTTCTTTAACCCTCGCAATTTTTTAGAGTCAACCCCTTCCGCTATTAAAAAAGGCGGGAGAGCGGGGGGGGGGAAAAGATTTAGAAAATTACCAATCCTCCTTACTGAGACAAAGCTCGCTAAGACGAGCGGCTTAATCCCCACTGTTATTTTTTCGGGGAATCTCTGTTTGAAATTCGAATATCTGGCGTAACTTGGAGAAATCCCCCAAATCCGCGTCACTTGACACTCGGGACGGAAGCTCCCGCCGGATAAAAAAATCCTCTTTTTCTTGGCGGGAAATGGGACGCGCTGGGAATCTCGAGGCATTTAAAAATAGTGTCCCGCCCGGCGCGGCGGGTACAGAGGGGGGCGGGGGCGGAAGAGGAAATCAGCCAAGGGGCAGCGGAAGCGGGCGGCCACCACCCCCCCACAGTCCCCACAGCCCCCTTAACCCCCCGATACCATCCTGTCCGCTAACAGGGCTGTTATTGGCTTTGTCCTTGTTATATCAAAGGCAATCATATTTCATATTTTATTGCGTAAAATAAATGAAAATCGTTTTGTGATTTCATCACGCAGCACGTTATCTCACAAGGAAAGTTTTTTTTCTCAATGAAAAATTAAACATTTTTAAATACGTATTACGTTTCTTTGTTGTTGCAAGGGTATCAAATGTTGGATTTTTCTATTTTTATGATAACATTATTTCAATTTTTTTTAGATTACAGCGAGATCTATTTAGTTTTGATAAAAAATCAACTTATTAATTTGTGTTAGGCAGAAATTGTCACTTTGCCGACAAATTATAATTTGCTCCAACCGAGAGCGCGGGGAGCAAAAGGTGGCGGTGTTGGGGGGTGGCTATAAGCATGCTTAAGCCGGGGGCTGTAGGTTAAAAGGGTTGCTCGGGGGTAAAGTTTAGGGGGGGGCGCCACCACCCACCGCCACCCCTCACCCACTCCCCCAGCCACCGGGATCTTGCTTAATTCTAGTTGTTAAAAGGGTGAGAGGTGATTATGCTCAGTCTTAAAGCAGACTATGATTAATGCCGCGGGCGCGGGCACTGAAATAATTTCTAGGATTAAGTTAACCAGGGGTTAACTAGGTCTCCGTCTCTGTTCCTACTCCTTCCTACATCTACATATTCTTCTCTCTCCTCGTGGCTTTATTTGTAGAAATAAATCTTTCGCCTAATATTGCCGTTAAATTAATGACTCGGTACGCCTATAATAGTTACTCACAGAAATTCTTAATTTGTTCAAGGCATTAATACCCAGGTACCAAATGCTTACTGAAATAATTTAACGAGTCGCGTATGTAACATTTTCCCTCAGAGACGTCCCACGTAAAAATGCGTGGGATTCTAGGTAACTTTATTTGTTTATTAGTTTATAGATAACAAAAGGGAACTAAGTGGAAAATGTAGCCTAAAATCGATATGAGAGGATCAATATCAGATATGCAAACGTGGTTACGTAATTGACAATGTGCATTGAAGTGCGATTGATAAAAAATCAATCTATCCGTCAATACTTTCGTATAAGTTGATTGTGTGCTCTGCGGAAACATGAACTAAAGTGTGCAAATGCATTGAAAATCTTTTTGAATTTTCTTTCCGGACATTCGCGATATAATTCTCATTCCGCGACGAAACCGGATTCCGGAGGGCTCTATAGACGAAGCAATTGAACGAACGATTTTCAATCGTACATTGTCAACCGCACGCATGAAACGATCATTCTACTGCGTCAATGTCGCTTGTCTATGGCATAAACTCGTATATGCGATAAATCGAATACGCTGTCGATGGGAATGCCGAATTATCAATCGCTTCAACTTCCATTAATTTGCAATAAAATTGTTAATCGCATCAAGGACGCCCATTGACGTAATTATTGACAATTGCTATTGATATTCTCTGGATCGCATACTGGGGAACCTTTTTCGTAGGTCTTGGTTTACATGGTATTGTTATAATGTGTAGGCATAGCAATTTTGTTAGTACCTACATGAAATATTTTAATAATATTAAGTTTTATAGTATGCAGGTGATGTGTGTTTTGTGTGATGCGGATGTAGAAGGACCTTGTATGTGTTTTTAGATGTATGATAGACCACTGCACAAGTAAACAAGAAAGCACACAAGGAAAGGAAGGGACTTACTGCGGAACCTTGTGGGACTATCTGCTATCTTGCTGGGCTTACTGATGCACTCGTATAATTATTAATGGCGGTATTTTATTGTGATATGCGGGATTAAGTTTGAAGATGCGGGATGCATAATATTAGATGCTTACGCGGCGAGTTGCGATTGATGACACTGATTGTTATGGCAACGTTAACAGGTACATAGGGATGGGATAGGATGGGGCAAAGGAACATGATAGGGATGGACAAGGAAGGAATATGTGACAATCAAGCTACAAGCACAGAGTCTATGATGCCTTTATTTAAATGTATGTAGGTAAGTGTAGCTATGAATTGTGTAAACGCCCAACCAGTAGGTAATAATATCAATTGTGAATAAGCAATACAATTGTTTGTGTTAATTATGTACGTGCCTATATAAAAAAGAGAAAATATTGAAATTAAATAATACACTAAAGATTATAAAAAGGCAGAGTAGATGAAGGTGAACATAAATGAAAAGCTTCTCTGCTTGGTTGAAGCAAGACTTTAATGTTACTTCTAATACAATGTTTTTAATAATACTTCTAAAACAAAAATTTACAAAGGAAACATTTTGTGTCTACCATCAAGGTTTTCATTGACAGTAACAAATAATGTCAAAACACAAACTCCAAAGTGATATTAAGGAAGAGAGGAAAAACGATGAACTCGAAAAGTTATTAAGGGGGTCGGTAATGTATTTCATTATTTGAGATTTTGTCGATTGTTACCGGGGCCCTTAAAGAGTGGCAAGTGTTGGGGTTGAAGTACTAAAACTGGTAAGTAAAAGGGTAAGGATGGCTTCCCACTCGTTATCAGCTGCCTGGAGAGGGGGTAGGTGAAGGGCGGGGGTGGGGGCGGGGGAAGGTAATACATTAGGAAAGGGAAGATAAAAGGCTTAATGATACAGAAAAGGTGGCACAATATGCTTCATTGCTGAAATGAAATTACTTTCAATAATCGAAGGAGGTTAACAAAGCATGTTTGTAGGAGTATGTAATAAATTACTTTAATGTATATTTAAGTCATTGCCAGTTGATCTGATAAAGGGGTAAGAATCAATGTTAGTGAATATCAAACATGCTAATTTTGGATGCTTTTGCAGATGTGCGTTATTTATTCCTGCGTGAAATTTTTATCGTTCAATGAACTCAAATTTGACTTGAATTTAACGATCATTTAAAAAAATGGTATCGGTTGTGTAAAGAATAATTCAAATAAGAGGTAAATTAGGTACCGGAATTATTTCGTTTAGTTAATTAATTAACAATTCTCTATTTGATATGTGTATTTCTGTTATTTAAATTTTTGATAGATTTGGTAATTTTTCAAGATACCAGATAATTACATTCTAACCATGCTTACGCAATAACGTGGGTACCTATAATATCCAAAAATGTTAATTATGATGTTTAGAAATTTTAAAACCTAAAGACGCGAACGAATATCAAAAATATAAATGGTTCGTAATTATTATTGGCGGCTTTGCATTATGACGTAGGTTCCGCCTATTTAAAAAAATGTATTGCATAAAAAAATGCTTTTCTTTCAAAGAATTTATTATGGGCCAAAGATGATCCTGCGAAAAAATCCGCTAATAAATTTGTGCGGTTGTCGCGCTGCATGGACCCTTAGACGGGACACCACTTCGGAATATTCATTTTTTTTAAATTATTTATTTTGGTTTTTGTTGGTTTCATACCGACCCGTGGGGAATGGCATTACTGTTAAATGACAAAATTTAGGTACCCAAGACGTAACGCACCCCACCAAATTTTCGATTTAGTTGAGCATTTCTACGTCGATTTTTTGACTCCGATAAATGAAGAAGGCAGTGTTTATAATGACTCCATAATTTTGCTTTTCCGAAGTAGGCTTAATTTTTCAAAAATTGTTCGTTATTATAGATCTATAATAATATAGGTACCTAGCTTCGCCGAATTTTTCAGACTTTTATTTCTATTTCAATAAAACAATAGACAAGACTACATGACGTTATATTACAAATAAGTTTTAAATGCTCAATAGCTCATGATGGAAATGATAATAACTGAGTCTATTGTAAATTTAAATAATAATTTCAGCAAAAAATCTAAAAATCTGTACGAATTTCAGGACGCCCGATTTCACCAATTTTCAATTTGGGAGGCGGGTATGGGTACCGCCGCCCCGGGAACCATTTACTGGATAACCAACACCTCTGCCATCGGTTACCCCAATTGCTTTTTCACGTTTGGTGACTTTTTTTATTTTTAAATTTTTTAATGTGTATTACAGACTATATGTCCATTTACAATACACATGTGACACATACACCTTTATGGGTAAATAAAAGATTGGTACCTCTTGAATTCTTCAAGACTACTGATAAAGATGTCGACGGTTTTGGAAGCGTTATATAATAACAACATACCTCGTGTCATGCTATGACTAGCCATTACGTCTGTTCTGCTGTGTGAGATACATAGTAGATCGTGGTACCGTCCCTGGCTATAATTGTTCGGCACATATAACTTATACTCCAGGAGGTATGGGCTATCTATTAAGTTATTAATGATTTTGTACGCCGTTACTGCAAGTGTCCCATTCCTCCTTGACTGGAGACTTTTTTTGAATCTGTTCTAATTTCTCAGTGTATTTTTTCTGGTGTGGGGCCCATACAGTAGAGGTGTATTCAATTTTAGACCTTATAATGCAGTTATACATAGCCATCATTGCTTCAGGTTTTGAAAACTGTTTACATGATCTTATAACAAACCCTAGCAGCTTGTAGCTGATGTTGTCAACTGCAATATATGGTCTGAAAATATAAGTTTTAGGATCAAAGACTACCCCTAGGTCCAAAAAATGGATTTTACTGGTGGTAAAATATCTTTTTTAATACTATAATCAAATTTGATGTGGTTTCTCGAACAGCAGGGGTACCCGGGTTCATGGGGTGAGGTTAGTCCAGGTCTTGGCGGATGCGTCTGCCTACCTGCTGCGTGGCGGGCTGGTTCGAGAGAGACTGGTTGAGGGAGGCCTTTTGATCTTTCCAGCCGGTCTCTCTCTGCACAGTTGGAGGGATGGATTCATACTGGATTCGTCACTCCTGGACACACTGACCCTCAGATTCCTACCCACCCCTCATACCTTTTTCCTTCACAGAACTTCATATATTTCCCTTCCTTAAAAAGATCCTTCACACAGCATCCCCTAAGATGATTTAGACCCTGAGGGAAATTATTTTCCTCAGGGCCTCCTGTGTGGAGCTAATGTAAAAAAAAAATCAATAGTGGAGGTACGCACCAATACAAGAATCCTTTCCGATGTAAATGTAATGCTGTAGAAAAAAAATAACAAAAAAAATCATTTTAAAACTTAACTAAAGAAAAATGCCAAATCTATAGATAAGGTTAAATAGTACGATAGGTACTTTCCAAAACAATTAAAATTAATTTATGTATTATTTAGTACCTACGCCCTCAAATTTCGCACCCTCATTAGAAAGCTTCGACTATCCCCCGCTAGATGGTGGTGCACTTACGTGATGTGTGATGGCAGGCTGTTACAGGTAAATCATCCCAGTCCCGAACCATTTTCCGATTTTATTATAATTTTCTAAAAGTACCTATTTTTATTTGGATTCTTCTGTATATTTATTATTTCAACAGTTTCTTGTCTCCCAGTAGATCGCAATATTTTTAACGAAACCTTGTTCTAAAACGTGGAACAAACAATAATTAAGAAATATGGAGTCCTGTCTTTTTTAAGAGCTATTTTTTTATTATTTTAAATCGGATTAACTCATTATGGAAATGTTTCCATGCCAACTCAACAAAGTGGCATTTCAACACCCCTTTGAAAAGACTTTAAATATGATGAAATAAAAAAAAACATATAGCCCAAACCTTTTTTTTCATCACATTTTTCAAAGGAATAATGATTATGTGTTATCCGGACACCTTTGAAAATATGTTGTTGGCTGAACATAAATATGTAGATGTCGGTTACTCAATAGAAAAAAAACAGAGTGTGCAATTCATACATGGTAGAAGTGAACCCTTCAGAAAACTAAAGTAGACAAGAGTGGGTAGGCTACGAAGCACCGCATAGAGAGGAGACCGATTATATTGTTTCATTCTCTCGCAAGCTAAATCCTACAGATGTGTGTGTTTGTCTCCTTTTTAATGAGTTTCAAATCACAACGGTGCTAAAGAAGTTTTCATTTCAATAAAGCTATGCAAATTTCATGAGGCTCGAGTTAACCGTCTGAGAGTTTCTGCTGCACAGAGAATTGACCGTCCACACTAAATTTCGAACTACCCTTTTCCGTTTACTTTTGCATCATATATTCTACAGAAACCCATTTTTCTGCCTATATCCGTCTACATGTCGACACCTTCTAAACGTCTTTTATCTTTTTCAATAGATTGACATGCCAACAGCTTCGAAGTATAATATTCGTTATATGTAATATCCTATACAAAACTTATTGGCCAAGTCCTGTTAAATAGGCCGTTTTGCATTTTGTCCGCCTATAAATTTGTTTGTACGTTCCGTTTTCAAGATGGTTTCGATGGTTGAGTAAAAATTATTTTCTCAAATGTGTAATCGTTTTTATGCGTGTATATATGGACTTTTTTCTACGCATTTTTTTCAATATTAGGTACATACATACCCCTCTGAAGAAAGTTTGAAAAATTGTCACGGATATATTAAAGTTTCTTTGAACAAATACTCAGTATAATTCCAGATTTGAGATAATTTTACATACAATATATTGTCTATAATTACAATTTTTAATTTATGTATTTTTATGTGAATACCCCACAAGACTCCCAGTTGCTCCCATCTGGAGCCAGTGAGACTATCGCTTCCCCGATTGGGGTATGTTGTGAGGCTGAAGGTAGTGGGGAGGGAAAGAAGATGGTTAAGTGGAAAGTGGGGAGTAACTGGCTATTCAGACCTGGTCACCAAACACGGCTAAACCGTTTCAACCAACGTTTCAATTCTGAATGGTGGTCTTATACCAGGGCGAAACTGAGACTATCTTTCACTTTGGAACGTGCCGCAAATATACTATTTTTTTTTTTATTATTTGATTTATTAAACACGATAAAATTAGAAACATACTTTTTAGGACTTTCACAGAACTACTTCAGACTTAACATATTAGTAATAAGTAATAAGTTGCCAAAAATGATTTTTCTATTAAAATCTTAGTATATCATTGTGTACTAATTTGGGTTATTTATTGAATTATTTCAGGTATTGCCCAACAGCTAGCGGGGGTACCAATCGGGGAGTGGGGCGGTCTGCCCAGACCCTCGGGCCCCTTCCTGCCGCCCCCGTCACACTTTAGCCCTTACGTGTTCGCTGCCCTGGATCCCGGGGCCCCCAGAGTGGGGCACCATGGGGGTTAGTATCTGAACATAATTTCTTTAATCGTATTTATGTAACACTATTTATACACAGGTATTGCAACCTATTAAGACCTTTCGATTACTGGCTTATCTGGGGAGACAGGCCAACGATTTTTTTTTTATCTAAGTATTCACGATTCACGAAACAATTGCCATATTTGAAATTGTTTGTTTAATTTCATCCAAAGTAAGATAAAAAATGACGGTACTTAGGGCGTACAAACACCACACTTCTCTATGTGTTTATCCAAATTTCATTGATTTTCTTGTATCCTGGCAATCTCCGTAGCCATATAAATTGTGTATTTGACTTAGAGAAGGAAGTTACGGGCTCGATTGCTGCCCACATATACGAAAATAATTGAAAAAAATTTAAGTTTCCTGGCATCATATTATATATGTGAGCACTGCCAGGCTTGTTGGATGGTTTGAATAATCTAACAAATGTCCGCAACCTTTCATAAGGAAGAATGATAATTAATTTGATTTTATATGATAATTCATTTCGATGAAGATATGATGTCATTAAAAGCAATTTTTTAATTGACTTATCTTTTTGTTCGCAGACATGAATCATCCAGATGCCCTAAATTCAGTGGGGCTAAACTGCAACCCTCACAGCACCACCAGCCCCCGCGCCTCTCCCCAGCTCGACCTCCTCAACTCCTCGTCTCAGCAGTCATCGCACCAGGACGATGACATATCTGTCACCGCCTCCTCCAAGGGAACTCCACCGCCGGACGACAGGCCTGGGGCATTCACTACAGTCCTCTCCAAATCAAAGAACGAAGATCTTAGCCTGTTCCTCAACAAGAAGCACGACCTCATGCAAAAGAACCACGAACTATCAAGTTTCTTCCACAATAAAGGTCAAGATATAAACAACTTCTTTCATAACTCTGGTCAGCACGCTGGTCACGCTCAGGGAAACCTTTTCAACAACGCCCTAGCCGCTCAACTATTTCTCAACACCCCTCTTCTTCAACCTCCGAATCAGTGGCTTTACTCCCAGCTTTATCAAGGTGGGTATGATTGGCCTTGGCTTCAGATGAGACATCCTTCTTTGATGCCGTCAAACCCTAGGATCAGCTCTGCGTCTCCAGACACTATCAGAGTTGAAGACTCGAGCCAAGAAAGCACCAAGAGAGAAGAACTCACGACGGAAACGCCAACCGAAATTACTACAAAATCAAGCAGCAGTCGTAGTGATATGCCTCCAGCTCACAAAGGATCAACTGTGAATGGGATTAACCTGAGCAAAAAGAAAGCACTTTCTGAAAAAAAAGAAACTGAATCCTCCGGCGTAAGTTCGAGTAAAAGATCCTCTAGTCCTCTGGCGGCTAGTGGACGAATAAAATCTGGTGATAGAAATACGACGACTCGACATTCCGACGTTTGGAGACCGTATTGAAAGACGAAATGATAAGAAATGATATAATTTCATATTAAATCAATATGTTGTGCCATCTATGATAAATATAAAGTGTTACGACAAGGACAAAGTCATTTTTTTAATACTGTGCAAGAATTCTGTGGACTGTTCAAAGAACGCAAAACTGTTTATCACGAACAAAGTTAATAACTTATTCTGGTTATTTATTCTGTGAATAATATTATTTAAAATAAATCTATCCATTTAGAAAATACCATTCTATTTGTAAATAAAAACATGGATGTTCAAGTTAAATAATATTAAATTGCACTTTCTAAAAGTGCTAAGTTAGTGGTTGTACAATTTTATTATGATTGGGTTAAACACTTATAGGAATCATTGTAAATAAACCAAATAAAAATAAAATATGGATTTGATTTTATTATTGAAAAAGGTTTTTTTAAAGGAATCTGTTAATCCAAAACAAATATTTTCCGTCCTAAATTCTAGTGAAAGTAAAAAGTGAAGAGGTATTTTATTTATTTTTCCTAGAGATAAAAAAAGTTTTATTTTATTTACCTACTATCATCATCCACCATTCAAAAGGATACCTCTGTTTTATAATATTTAATTATTATATGTTAGTATGGTACATGGTTGGACATAGTTTTGAACCCTGTATAATATAGACTACGTATAAAAATAAAATATTATGTCACTGTTGATTCAAAGTGCATAGTAATGTTATCGCGCTGTTGTGTTCATATTATATTATTATGTTGAATGTTTATCAACATATATGTACATATATAATAAATGTATATCACACAGAAATAAAATATTTTTACACTAATGGAATTGCCCACCACATCCCAGTAGAGTGGTAGATATTTTACTAAAAATTTAGGTTTTAAGAAAACTATTCATAATCGAAACGTTGCTCGAAATGGCTTTAGACGTGTTTTCTGGCTGATTTAGTACTGAATATCATCTTTTTCCCTATCTCCTTCTCCCCCCCTTCTCACTCGTCTCACAATATGCTCCGTTTCGGGTTGCCATAGTCCCACTAGCTTCGGAAAGTTGAGTCTCTTGTGCGGTGTATTTATGATTAATAATTAATTTTAAGTCGAAAAACTTTGAAATATATATTCCATGCCAACTCAGAATCAAGTCAATTCAACACCTCTATTAGAGTAAGAGCCCCCGACGATCAGACCTTCGTTATTTTAAAAATGTATTTTTTAGTCAAAATTATGTATCATAATTTAGAAATAATCCTATATAATGAAATATTCCAATAAATCCAAAAAAATACATAATACTGAGTAAATGAAACATGCGTAGTGAAAGATCGCAATGGACCGAATGCACTATTTTATCCGCACTCGCTTGCACGGATATGCCTCTTTGACTTTTAATGTGTCTGACAAGATGTAAGAACCATCGAAACTGTCTGATAACTGAGAAAACATCTTTTGATAGTTCCTCAAGTAACATATATAAAATTCAGATTTTTTACTATGACGAAAGTATAATTATAATTCATAATAATTTAGGGTGTCTGACAAGGGTTTGCAACCGTACTAAGTGTCTGACAATGAACGACGTAATTTCTAATATTATTCCAAATAAAATGTATAAAAACTGAGCTTTATACTTTTACGAAACTAAGGTGCAATTTTATACACCTTTGCTACCTGTTATGTTTCAAAGCCACCGTGATCCAAACTTCATAGTCGGGTATTGTTTTTACCTTTATTAGGTACAATTATAGAGAAACTTTCAGGTTGTCGCGGGCTTTTGGACTATATGAAAATTCATTAAAAGATATGAAAAAAAATTTAACCTATATAATATTTTTTAAATATTTTATTCATCACTTTTAATAACTTTTAAAAGGAGGTTCGGAGTTGATTTCATTCTGAGTTGCCCGGTCACCGAAATGAAGTATATAAGTAAAAAAAAAGACAAAACGTAACTTTTATCTTTGCTTTTTAATTTGTTCATTAAAAAACAACAACAAAAAATGAAACTCGGGCAAAATCGAGCGGTAACGCAAGTATTTTAAAAACGTATGCTTGCTTGATAAAGTCATTGAATACGACTGCACAAATAAAATCATTATAACTTCATTATTGGCCGTGTGTTTCTGGTTATCGTTGGACGTATGTATTTCATTGAAAATAAAAATATAGCTTTGTGCAGGTCGTAAAAAGCTTCCAATCAAAATAACATCATTTCAATTCCCTCTCCCAACTCCCCCTCGGAGTCGCGTCGCTGCCAGGTGGGAGGGTGGAGGGAGGAGAAGGGAGGCAGTCGGGAAGGATCACTAGTTTTTGGACAGCGTCCATTATTTTATCAAAACCACAGTGATGCTTCATCCCTGCAAACCGTACGGACCAGGGAACGAATACCTTTGGTTTTGGATAGTAAACATATAATTTATTTATTTATTTATTTATTTATTTATTTATTTATTTATTTATTTACGGACTTACGTCCAATTTACAACATAGTATAACGAAAAATTGGGAATGTACATTGTAAGGGTGAAAATGGTACATGAGAGCAAAGACAAACAGAAAATAGAAGTGTCAGGTCAAGTCAAGACTTTGCAAAAATTACAGTAAATATAAAATATCATCATTTATTTAAAGAGCGACAGAATTCATTCAAGCTTATACCAAAAAAATCAAGGTCTTGACGTGAGTTGACCATTCTACACATTCTGGACAGTGGTGAGTTGTAACCATAATTAGTGGAGTGCTGATTGAGGAAGAGTAGGTCTTTATTTCTGAGTCTACGAGAAGGTATATTGAATGGGATGAGTTGTAGTAATGTAGGTGAATCGATTATGCAGTTAATAATTTTGAAGAAACAGATGAGATCGGATTTTTTCCGACGGTCTTCTAAAGGAGAAAGGTTTAGAGTTTTTTCAATTTCAGCATACGAATAATTGCCTCGCTCTAATCCTAGCCTCCTAGCAATCCCTTTTAGGAACCTATGTTGAACGGATTCAATATGACGAATATGGACAGAATAAAAAGGAGACCATATAACACAAGCATATTCAAGATGGGGGCGAACCAAGGAGCAGTAAAGAGTTCTTAAGGTATTTATGTTTTTGAAGTCGGAAGTGATTCTAGTGATGAAACCAAGTAGTTTGAGAGATTTATTAATAATCACATTTAAATGTTCCCGAAAAGAAAGCTTGCTATCAAGAATGATACCAAGGTCTTTAATATATTGAACAGTTGTTAGGCAATTATTATTTAGTTTGTATTCGAAAACGATCGGATTTTTAGATCTGTAGAAGGACATAATTTTGCACTTATCGACATTTAGTTCCAAGCAATTAATTTTACACCAGTCATTGAATGAGTCAATATCTGATTGGAAAAGAAGGCAGTCATGGTAATTATTTATTATTTTTAGGATCTTGTTGTCATCAGCAAAGAGCCAATTTATGAAAGTCTATGTGAATATTCACTTTTTTAAAGGGACAACTCTCTATTTATAACTTTTGAAGGTTATTCCCATCAATGTAATATATCATTTAAGAAGAAGATAACACTAATAATTTAAACGAAAATATAAAAGAGACAAGACACAGAAAAATAGAAAAAGCTAATGGTCGCAATGGTTTGAAAATATACTGAAATTGTAATTTTATTTATTTTATTTTAAATACATAAACGGCTATACTGCCTTTTATAAATAAACGTATAATAGAGTAAATAGAGTACAAAAGTAAGAAAAATAATATCATTACATAATAGTGGTTTTAAATTTAAAAATGACATACAATCATTTTGTGTATCACAACAAAAAATAACAAAAAAGAACAATGAGAAATATCATCATTTCATTTCAACATGTCCATATTGCGTATATAAAGTTACATTTTGGAAAAATAATTTTTGAGTGCATGTTTATATTGCGCTAATTTTAAGAAATAAATGTCGCCGATGTTAGCATGTTCATTTCCCAAAATGTGTAATCGACTGATTGGTGTGTGTATATGTATGTGTGTTATTATAGTAGAACGGTAGAGTGAGTCTATTGTTAGCGCGACCAGGGCAATGAAATCGTATTAGTTCTATTAAATCAGGGGTATCCAGGACCGAGTGAATTATTTTATATAATATTAATAGATCGCAGATTTTTCTGCGATCTGATAAATTTATGAGATTAGTCCAGTTTAATAACAAATTATAGTCCACGGATTCTCTTGGAATACCTTATTTAAAATTAATATACCTAAAGAATCTATGCTGGACTTTTTCAATTGCTTGAATATGGATATTGTAATGTGGAGCCCAAATCGTAGAATTATATTCCAAAATGCTTCTCACTAGCGCATGTTCCGGTTAGACGGGAGGTTCTGGGTTCGAGTCCCAGTTGCAACCATTATCTTATTTTTATGTGTCTTGTTATCTTTCATATTTTCGTTTAGATTATTAGTGTTATCTTCTTCTTGTGATGATCAAAATATACATAGTTTTTACATAATAAAAAGTAGAATAAAAGTAAAAAGTGATTATTATAATTGAAACTGTAAGGTAGAATCTGGGGGTCAGTTGTTAAGGAGTAACGGACGTAAGAATCCATTCCTCACACTGCGGTCCAAGGCAATGCGATGGGTCGAGAGGATCCGGCTAGGCAGTAGTTCCCAGGTAGTCCGCGAGATTTAAAATGTGGTCAGCGAAACATTCGTTCATTTTACTACAAAACCGAATCAAAAGGTATCCAAAAGCTGATTCGTAACCCTTTGGTATTAGTGTTGGAGAGGTAGCTGAAGAAGCCCAAGAAGAGCTCGTTCTTGTACCTTGTGGTCCCAGTGAGAACAAATAAATATCATATTGGTCCCTGGTCAAAAATAAATCGGAAACTACAGGGCTAGAGAAATGAAAAGGTCTCCCTCAACCAGTCACACCCGATCCGGCCTGCCATGCAGTAGGTGGCAAACGCATCCACCAACAAGACCTAGACATTCTAGACAAACCTTATCCCCATGAATTAAGGGAACCCCTGCCAAGTCACCAAAAGTAGCGAACCACTTGGGGTGACCTACGGCAGATGCTGTGTGAAGGGTATTTTTAAGGAAAGGAAGGAGAGGAAGTTCCGAGATGGAAAAAGGTGTTAGGGATGGGTAAGAATCTAGTGATAGTTTCCAGGAGTGGCGGAATGAATCTATTCATCCTGTAGCTGTGGGCATAGGCCTAAAGAAACCAGCTGCAGAGGACAAAGGTCTCCACAAACCGGCCTTTCCCGATCCAACCCGCCATGCACTTAGTGGACATATGCATCCGCTTCAAGACCCGGTTAAATCTTACCCAATGAATCCGGACACCTCACCAAACGTAGCGAACCATTTGGGGTGACATATTGTAGAGGTGTTGGTTATCCGTGACACTGTTGTCCGAAACGTTGGCTAAATAAGGAGTTAGCCCAACACGGCATAATACCCCAAAAATAAATCACGAAAGCATATTTATATTTACTTATAAAGTTTAGCGACCCCTGCGCGCCGCGCCTGTTTGAGGCATATACGAATTTATTTGGAGCCTGTCTTTTACATAGGCGCACTGAAATTTTAATTTATCTACCTCTACAAACATATATTATTTGAAAATGTGTTTTATTTATTTATCCATCGGACGCTGCGGTTAGCACGCCGCTGTGGTGGCCTAATGGCGGCCCGTGTGCACTGCTCCCTGCTCACTCATAGTGATATGAGTTGTATAGGTACGTGCTGTTTGCTGTTTTCTGTTTTACCATCATAACTGATTTTAATTTAATATAAAGTGAGGACGTGATTATATTATACAAGGCCATTTATGATACTAATCGAACAAAGCCAATATTCAAATAAATAATGAAAATAATATTTAAAATAACTAGTCACTTTGTATCAAATTACTTAAATGTCTTTGTCACATTTTTTTACACTGTATACGCCAAACTTTAAAGCCGACCCGGCGTTGATTCAGAAATCGTCGCCATACGCCTTTCTTTATCGCACTAATGTTTTACCGATCTTTCTCTTTCGCTTACGGTCATTGTAAAGTCAATAAAGTGTCTGTACCTGCTCGAGAATGAATCCTATAACAACACCCCCCCACTACCCCCCCCCCCCCTCACCCTCCCCCCCTCAACGTAACAATCAAACACGAGCTGTAAAACTTAACTATCAAAGGTATCTCCATAGCAACATAAACAAATAACAAAATGACAGCGCATGTCAAACAATTACGTAGCAACGCTTTGCTTTCCGTCTGGACAATAACCATATAATTGTATATAAATTTCCTAATGCCAGAGCTCTAATTAATAGCCTATAGCCTATTCTGATTTATGAGCTATATTACTGTAAAGTTTCATAAAAATTCATTCAGTATATATTGCGTGAAAGAGTAACAAACATCCATACATCCATCTTTACATCAAGACAATAACCGTATAATTGTATATAAATTTCCTAATGCCAGCGCTCTAATTAATAGCCTATAGCCTATTCTGATTTATGAGCGATATTACTGTAAAGTTCCATAACTCTTCTTATATTTCTGGTTTCGCAATTATTAAAGTATTTAAAGTATTCCTTAAAATATTATGGTATTTGATTTTTCGCAACTTTATCCATAAAAATTAACACATTATATAGCACTCAATTTTTTATTGGAATCCCATATAGCTCCTCTCATTTGATTAACCCTTGCGTATTTGCCTTTCCCCAGTATACATCTCATAGCTCCGTTCTGTATAACTTCTAGCTTGTTCAAATTTCCTTCATTGGCCAAATATAACATCGTAGAGCAATAATCTAAATGTGGAGCAACTATAGTTTTATACTTAAATGAGCTCTGTAGGTGGCCATTTTATAAATCCATTAGGAACTGGTTCCAAAAATAGCTTGTTCCTCGGATCCACTATCATCCAGTGTGGATCAAAGTAACCGACACAGAGCAATGACGTCATATGTAATAATATATAGCCGCTTTATACAACATGTATTATCGTCAATCTTTCAATATCCGGAGATATACATATATTCACAAATTGGTAGCAGATATAGGTACCTAGTGGGGAGACGTCCCCATCTGACCTGAAGACGGAAGTAGCGACATCTTGTAACGAATTCTTTAATTCGAAACGGAATTATAACGGTAGCTTTGTGTGAAATTCCACGTACACAGGTGTTATTTGTCAGAAGCTTTGTTCTGAAATTTAACCACGCAGACGTTACCGTATTAATACTGTTCGATTCGATTTTACAAAAATCTGACTCGTTGACAACATCGCTAAAGTAAAAAAGTTGCAAATATTTAACATAACGATCACGGAAATTTTAAATGTTATTATCATTAGAAGAAGATGACACTAATAATCTAAACGAAAATATGAAAGAGAAAAAAACACAGAGAAATAGAAAAAGATAATGGTCGCAACTGGGACTCGCACCCAGAACCTCTCATATAACCGGGACATGCACTTTTACCAATTCAGCCATTGCACCTTCCATCAAACCGTCATAATTGTCAATCTCATATTTTAAAATTTTAGAATTAACAACTTAATTTTAACTTTAATTTCGAATTAATAGCCTTCAAAAGTTATAAAAAGAGAGTTGTTCTTATAATAAATTGAAAATGTTAATAGTTCAGGAGAGCGAAATGAAAGTTGTTTTTTTTTTTTCAAAAGATCACATCTCCTCTTTTTGTAGACCTATAATTGTGAAATTTTATTACAAAATAACATTAAATAAAATTTTCAGAGTAGTTTAAATTTCTTGTAAATTTCTTTAATAACATTATTTAATTTATTTTTAATTTTTCAGATTTTTTTTAAAGTTCTCGTCGCAAAAGACACACTATTTTCTAGAAATTCCTTACTAGAAATATTTCGACGAAGCAGATTGAAAGAGGAAAAAAAAAACAAAGAAAAATTACATGTTTAACAACATTTTGGATTTATTGTCCCTAACAGCAATTTAAAATTCCGCTACCGGTAATATATAGGTTATTTAACACATAAAAGTTACTTACCGAATATATGATGCGAGCTTCTCAAACATCGTTTCAACTTCCACGTTTCCTCCAACCTCCCAACACCAGGTCTCACAGGACTAGGGTCGTCACCACGACTTTCTCTGTATTCCACATGGCAGAACGGACTTTCTGGCTCAGCATGCAATAGGTAAGGTGCTGCTAAATGATATCTCTAGGTCTCTTAATATTTTTGAAATTGGCGTTGAAAGTTTCAAGAGTCATTTTAGCCAAGAACTCTAAAATACCTATTATTTTAAATTTTTCAATTAAAGTTATGTATATGTCATATGTATTGTAGTAGGATTACATCAATCTGTAATATACCTAAAAAAAACACTTCCAAATGGTGATGCCTTGGCTCCGGACCCATTCAAAATAATAAAATGCAACAAATAATAAGCAGCAATAAAAGCTAAGACTTTTAAAAATATTTTTTGTTAACTCAAAAATACGTTTTTTATCATGTAGTCAATGAATTTACACCAAAACACGACGCCTTACAACCCTCACACTGATATTGTCATCGAAAAGCATCATAGTTTGGAACAGATTTTTTTTTTCTAATGAACATTTTTCAGGGAATCACCATTGTGCTTTAACCGGCGCGGGAGGGCGGTTCGCCGCACCCCTCCCAGTGTGGAGGTGGGGTGGTGGGTCCCGGCCATATAATGGGCTTTGCTCGCTGGCAGCAGTGGCTGGTCGGTATGCGGGTGCGGGCCGGGAAAGCGGTGGAGGTTTTTTCATCACTTTCCGGGTAAGAGTGTGGAGTGTAGAGTGTAGAGGTACAGTGTAGAGGCGGAGTGTAGCCCAAATGATGCGGCCTACGGGCCAGTTAGCGGGGCCGGGGCCTGCGGCTGAGCCCGGGTTTATTTTTGCGGCCGCTTTTTTCGGGTTGATTCGATTTTCGCGGAATTGTTCACACATTAAGTGAGAGTACGTTAGTTTTTATCCGCGCCTCTTTGCAAATATTTTAACGCGGCCGCGCTCTATGAAAATTGGCAGTTTTTTGTGCTCGCGCTTCAAACATTGGATTTTTTTTTTTTATGTCTGAATATATTTATAATGACGACCTTCGTGGGAAGACCCAGAGGTCGCGTGTTGGAAATTAACTTTTTACATTAGGTATATATTATATTCTTTGTGATTTATTATGAATCAAAATATTTATAATATATCACAAAAGCAAAAATTTCATTTCTTCCTTTATCCTTCCTTTACCATCCAAACTTGTTACACTTTCCGATTCCGATATGTAAAAAAACTTTGGGTCAATGGAACTACAAATACCTTGGAACAAATTTCACTTAAAAAATAGCCTCAAAAAATTCAATTCACAATTTAAAAAATATACTGAAAACTTCAAAAATAAAATGATATTAAAATAAATAATTAAAAAACTTTTATTAAAAATTAAAGCTACATAATAAAAACTACATATCTTAGTAAATAAATAAATAACACATTCGTCCTATATCTACAAGCATAGCTTTTTAAGAGATACATAAGTAAATCTTTAAAAAATATTTAGATTGATTCAAAATTAGGAAGATGAAATGTATATTGAAATACATGCATTTTTTTATATTATTAATTTTGTTTATTTAATTAATGAACACGCTCAATCGAAAATCTGAAACAGAAAATTTGAGGTTTACTCATTATCATTTGGTAAAAAAAAAGTTTTTATTTTGAACAACAATAAATCTTCAAAATTTAAAAAAAAATCGCACCGTTTTAGTATCAACAGCGGGTACGGTTAATAAATCAACGTCAGTAAGTGTTATTTTACTTAGTTTGTCATAGATAATTCTTCAAGTTTTAGAGCGGTAGACACTATATCATTTTGGAAAAAGACCACTATTCGAATTCTAAATGTTTCTTTCAAATAAACTTTCATTGAAATAGCTGTGTTTAGTGACTAGATCAGAACAACCATATTGTTCCAACCTTCTTTTTTCCCAGAAATTTCCCTTCCCAATTTCACAAGCCTCATAATATACCTCAAATCGCGAATAACACGGTCTTAGTGGATGCAGGCAAATTTGGCTTTTGTGTGGAATTCATACACATAAATTTAAAAAAAGTTATTTCAGTTCTCTAATTATTGCGAGTTATAAAACGAACCCAAATGTCAAACTGCTTTCAAACAAGGCAACTCAAACAACGCAAATGAGCATCCCCGTCTATTTAGCTGCGAACTTTTAATGTGGGTCCCTTCCCCTATCGAACCAAATCCCCCGAGCGATCCGGGAAAATGTATGCTAAAACAATAATGTCTAATGTTTGAAATGTATGCAAAAACAATATAGTGACACCCCTCCCTGAGGCGTAGCATCGGTTTACCTTAGAGACGGTGGCCCCTTTCACCTCCCTTTCCCCGGTTTATCTTCTTTACAAGCGTTTAGCTACTCGCTTTATAATGGATTTCCAAAGTAGCGCGGGGTAAATAAGATCATCTAGGCAAAGCCCTAACCTGGAAATTGGTTTCGTGTCAATCAAAAGACTTTGAATCCGAGCGATAAAATGTGTAGCGCCTTAATGAAATCTATTGACTGAAAACAATTAAGTTATTTATGACAACCGTTTTAAATTACAATAAATACCTTTAAAAATTTCATACTTTGTAAATGAGTTAGTTGATGGATTAAATTGGTAGATTAAGCTAAGTACTAAGCTGGTACGAGTACAGTTCCTTTGAGTTTTTTCTTGACTGCAGCCATCGTGGTGTAAGATGATAATATATATGTATACCTACCTCTATTATAACATTTCATTGCATCTCATAAACTACTCATATAACAGAAATATATATCACAAAAGAGCTCTAAGCGGCAAAATATTTTATCTAAATTTAAAAAATGAGTTTTGTATGCGAATATCGCATAAGAGTCCTAACTGCTCCCAACTGTCTGAAGCTAGTGAGATCATGGCAAACGGGGATGACCGCCTTCCCCCTCTTTCTCTTCCCCTTTTCCCACATTTCCCTCCCCCCTACCTTCCCCTTCCACCATCCCCCCTCCCACGTCTGCCTCCCGCGAACCCCCGTCCTTCGTTCCCCTTCTCCTTCCCGAATCACCCCTCCCCCTTCCTCCATCCCTCCCTGCCACTAAACTATATGAAATACAAACATTTTTTAAAACAACTCGAGAGCCACTTACCCAAATTTTCTATACAAATTTCATAAACGCAAGAGCTCACTATTTTATATATATAGAAATATTCGCGGGTGTGCGCGTAACAAATCATCAAAGTTTCATCGCGATCGGATGAATGGTTTAGGTACCGCATAAGGGACAATAAAAGAAACATTCATTTTTATATATTAAGTTAATATATTGTGAAATCACACGAATTAATGAAAAAAGTGTTCTGCGCTCGCCAGAATTTGAAACTGCTACCTCAAGCACACAAACACGGAGGCCATCAAATATCTAATGCAGAAATGCAGCAAAAGACGGCCTCCGTGGTCGAGGGGTAAGGCTCTTGACTCGCCATCCGAAGGTTCAAATATTTTTATTTAAATTAATTACTTTAAAATAATATACAGTATATCTGTGGCAAGTTCCAGAGTGTGAGATACTCTTAGTACCGCCCTACCATTAGAGTTGAAACGACTACCATTCAGAATTGAAACGTTGCTTGAAATGACTTTAGCAGTGTTTGGTGACGAGATCTAAATAGCTAGGTACTTCCCCACATTCCTTTTCCCTATCTCCTTCCCCTCCCCACTACCGTCAGACTCACAACATACCCCAATTTGGGGATGGCGTAGTCTCACTGGCTCCAGATGGAAGCAGTGGGACTCTTGTGCGGTATTCACATAAAAAAAGGAATAAAAACTTGAATATTTTTTTCATAAAATCTCCATGAATGTTTGGGAATTTAGGCATATGTTGTGTATTATATTCATTTAGTACAGATATAAAATATAGAAAATTCGCCTGTTTAACTATTCACAAAGCGCACAAATGAGGCATAAAATAAATCCAAATTGATGAGTGGCGCTCGCTGAATATTTAATCGGGGCGTTTAAAGTACCCAACGAAACAACTACTACGCTTGCCACACTAACGGGACTAGAATATCTAAAGCAAAATCAATACGCACTCTGCCTAAATACTCCTACTTGTCAACCTTTTACTTTTAGTAAGCACAGAGTTCTGTCCAGTGGCATCCATTGCTTAATGACCAAAGGCAAACTATCTGTAGTTTTTCAAGCAAGAATATTTCGGGTTTGAAAAGGATTTTTTAAATGTTTAAACCATATCCTAGAAATTTTATTTCATTTTTATGTTTACGAATAAATTTTGTACAACGATTTAAAACGTGCCATTTTCGATCTGCCGTTGAAACGAATTTTTATTCGTACGGGGTAGTGACGTCACGCAGGGAACGTCGGTACAGCCGTCTTACCAGACAGTGACGTTTTCTATGCCATAATGAAGTTGTAGCCAGTTTCGGAAAGTGCGGTTTTTTAAATCTATAATTAGGAATGAAAATATTAAATTTACACATTTAAATCCAATCCAACACATTTTATCGGTGTTCATAGTTTGTGAAAATACCCCATTTTAATATCATCTTCCGCTGAATTTTGCGTCCTACTGAATAAATGAGCAAAAAAGTCATCTGCCGTTTTCATGAACAAATGAAATCTGGTCAACTTTTTTTTGCATTTTTCAATTTTTTTATGGTTTGTTTTTCTAGGTGAAGGTAAGTACAGTTTGTCAGCCTTTATGGACTGCACACCACTGGTTCTCTCAGTAAGTAAACACGCATTTAAATACATCAAATCACTTGAATATTCACAGAAATCGCAGTTTAATTACTCTTGAAAAAACAAGAAAAATATTTGACTATTAAAACATAACCTTATGTTAAATGCACCCCAAAAAATTGTAGATCGCCGTTTTCGAGAAAACAAGCCTTTTTACTAACTTAAATATAATTACTAGTTAGTATCGATGTATATTTTCTATCTTTTCAGAGCTGTTAAGTCACATCGATTTAATTCTTCTGCAGAATGGTCCTGATTCTCTTGTTAAATAGTTGGAACTGAACAACTTACCCTTCAGCATCCAAAAACGGGGTTTCGTCACATTTACAAGAGTGTAAATGTGACGAAAGTACAACACATACATCCATGTTCTCCTATCACACTGTTTTATCAATTTTGATTTTTGTTAGTGAGAGGTTCAAAAATGAGATTCGAGACCTTGACGTGATTATCTAAGCAAATATCTCTTTCAAATCCCACATATCGGGATAAATATGTATTCTATATAATACTCCGTATCATAGCAGATACGTAGTATTATAGAAATAGGAATCACAATACGGAAAACAGTACGAAGAACTTGTTTGCAGCATCCTGGAATATAACTCTATTATTTGGGCCACTTTTTAATAAAACCATATCCTAGAAATATAAAAGGTACTAGTTCATTCCGATATATGGTACTAGTATATGATATGAATGCGTTATCCGTCCTTCTCCTTAAGAGGAATGCCCGTTTCAACACCTTACGGAGAAGCCATTTACATTTTTTAAAGTTAATCTCTGAAATTATACTCAATCCACCTAAGCTAAGTTAGACTTTCAGATATAGATACATTAGAAAATGTTGTAAAGGTATAAATTTGCAAGCAAAAAAACAATTGAAAATACTACTCATATGTTGTGAATCATTGAAGATGTCATTTTATGCTTAATTTTTGCTGATATTGCTATGGTGACATTGTAACATTAAATTAAGATTATTGGCAAAAGAAGAGGAGGTAGAAAAACTTACACAAGAGAGCAAAATTTTTAACAGCTTTCTAATTGTGTTGACCATTACGGGGATTTGAATTGATTTACTTGATTGTAATTTATCTGCTTACCTACGTCTAATTAAAGGTGAATTAATCATATCGTAAGAAAGTTACTTTTTAAATAAGAAAATTATTTATTTACTACCGGCTTCATTCAGTAGCTATAAGAAAACACACATATCCGTACTATCTTTGAGGATTATCTTGATCTTTAAGTCCGGTATGCATAAGGCAGAGAGTATTGTTTAGAATAATTCGGGTTGTGTGAAAGATATTGATTACGTTTACAAAGAGATGGAAAATAATTTTCGACTCATATTCCAAATACCTTAATTTTTATTTAAATAAAAAAATCTTTCTTAAGAGATATCTAATAACTAGACAAAACCGGAAATATGTAATTTTTAAATAAAATTTTAGCCTTATTGACTCTTTTCCACAAAAAAGTATAAATTAATTTCGAAAGATCTTTTACCTGGTAAAATTATGTTTTTAATTTTGAGAAAATATATTTATTTTTAGCATAAAGGGGTTATATCGTGGGTCGTTGCCAGTAAATTTTCAAACAAAATTTTGTATTATACAACACACTTTTCAAATCATATAATCATGCAGTAAAATAAATTATCTAGGAATGTTTCAGAATTTTAAATTTAGTTTAAATAAAATCATTAAAAAAAATCCGCGCACATGTTTTGTGACGAAAATACTTTAGTTGGCCTATTTATTTACGGTCTTAAAACTAAGACATTTAAGATTATTTTACATTATTCGTATTTTGCTTAAGAATAATTGAAAAATTATAAATACTTTTGATCAAAAAATAATTACAAAAAATACTTAATTTTAATAGCTTTATCATCACGCCTTTTGGCATTTTTGAATGTAGGTATAAATTAAAGCAAATTTTTAATGAAATAAAATCGATATTTGGCTATAATTTTAAAAAACTAATCTTTCTAAATAATTAATCTTTCTCATTGGAACTGCCCTGTACGATCGCAAGAACATCTTTCGACGAAATTTGAATTCTCGGCCGCTGGCTGGTTAATGGCCCCTAAGAACTCAACTGATGTACATCAGTTTTCATCTAAATATTCTAAATCAATATTCAAATCAATTCTTGCTTATAAAATTAACATAAAAAATAGGTCCTTTGGATATGAATGTTCACTTGTAATTTAGTGTCCATTATTATGTAACACTGGTAGTAGATTATAATAAAACAAATAAAAAACTTTATTCCACTTAATTTTATTTGACCGTAACCGGTTTCAGCTCGTCAGAGCCATCTTCAGACTGGTACAAATAATTCTTAGCCTACGGTTTATATACATAACATATGGGGGAGGGGGAGAGGGGTAGTCTACAAGGATTTTAATGAATTATTATTTTTTTTTTGTTAATAAGCGGTCAAATAAAATTAAGTGGAATAAAGTTTTTTATTTGTTTTATTATAATCTATTATAATGGACTTCCACCACGAATTATCAGTTTCAAAAATAGAAATATTAACAAGTGCAAACACTGGTAGTAACTGAACTAAAGCTTTCCTTGGGTATGGATTTTAGTACCTTTTCAGGTTTGTAAGTAGAATACGGATTTGTACACGTTGCTCTAGTAGTCTAGTAGGTGCCAACTGCATCAAAGCAGTTTTTGGACATGGATATTCAGAAGTTATTAAGTTGTATATATAACTTCAAAAGGTATCAAAAATACTTATTGTGTCAAATAGAATTGGGCATGGACACTAACTAGCGTAAATGCTAGGCAATAAATCAGTTCTTGGACATGGAAAATCAGTACCTTCCTAGGTTTTTTTATGGGTATATATTCTGTATTGCATATGTAACTTAAGGCTCCGCAACCGGGCTCGAAAAGAAGAAGATGGAGAGATACGAAATTACGAATGTTAGAGGAGCGCGCTAACATTTAAACCGACAAAATCGATGCGAAAAGTGTGAAAATGTTTAATGAAACACGACTCGTTTAGAATAGACCAAAAATCTTGTGGGGATCATCTAAAATAGCATTTATGAAACACTGTGAATTTTTTCATACATGTAACTTCTAAAATAAATTAAATGAACGTGTTTATAATAATTTTCGGAACATACTTTGCGATTTTATTCTACCTAGGGAATTTCATATAATTTGCGTTTTGGCATGGGGAGCATCTAGAAAATATCTTCAAAAATAACAAATATTTTTTTAAGAGCTTAAAAACTTCAAATGTTAAAGGGAGATATATAATAAATCGGTAGAAATGCGGGTAGCGGAGGCTTAAGTGACAGGTACTAGTTTTTCTGAAAGCTGAATTAGAGTGTAGGTACTATAAACATATTTAACTTCCATTCTAATAATATTGAAATTTGGAAAATAATGTATTGTAATAAAGATATATGTTTTTCCAACGTGACTCAACTGTGGGAATAGCTCGGTGAACAATGGACTTTGGGAAGAAATCTGAATTACCTTAATATTAACACAGCACGTTATTGTGAGATTCAATTACAATACTAAGGTACGAAACTAAATCATTGGGTAGAAAGGGTAGGTAAACTAAATCATTGCACCGCAGAGCCTCCGTAAGAATCGAAGTTATGGCACTGAGGGATAACCGGGTTCACCACTGCACAAGTTTTCAAAAACACTGAGATGTCAGCACAGGAGCTCATAATTGCACGGGCTCCTTTTATAGACTGATTGGAGTTATTATTCCAAAATGTTACATGCAGGTAGTATTGACACATATTTATTTTTTTATGGACGATAGTCCATTAACAATATAACAATAACACGAATAAAAAAAAGAGAGATGACAATGGAAGGAGAGTACATATATATGAAGAGCATTGACAAATTACATTTAATATAAAAGTAAATATAGAAGATAGGATAATATAAATACATATAATATAAAAGTACGTAAGTAGCTTGAAGATGGATTTAAAAGACTTTAAAAAATCACATTGCGTATCGACTGCCGAAAGTCATTTAGGCTTACACCAAAAAATTCAGTGCTTTGATTTGCGTTGACAAGTCTCGACATTCTGGATATAGGAGAATGATATCCATAATTAGTAGAATGTTGATTGAGGAACAGTTTGTTCAATTTCTTCAAACGAGTACTCGCCTCTTTCAAGTCCTAACCTCCAAGCAATCCCTCGCAGGAAGCGATGTTGTACAGATTCGATGTGATAAATGTGGACAGCATAGAAAGGAGACCAAATAACACTAGCATATTGTCAGATAGGATAGGTACATGGTAAGTAGGTAGAAGGGAGATGTATATGGTTGCATCGACACACTTCTAAGTAAGCTAGCAATAAAAAAATATACGATGAAATTAAAAATGATCAGAAGCTATCAAAGCTGATCTGTGCTTCGTCAAGACAGTAAGGATTCCAATCGGGAGCGTTTTTTTAACGAAAGAATTAAACATATTTGCACACCGTTAAATAAATTTCGGTAAACATAATAAGCCAACCTTCACGACATGGGGTGGGGGGAGGGTGTTAATGTGGGAAGGGGAGGAGAGGAGGGGGAGTGAAAAGGTGGCGGGAGTGTCACTTGACGCCCCCACTACCCCCGCGCTTTGTTTTTCATTAAAGAGCCGCCTTCAGCAGTCTGTGAAATCGACATTAACATGAGCGGAAAAACGGGATATCTTTTAAAATAAGACAAGGTTAATACCTACTCACTTTCCTAGAAGAAACACAACTAAACTTATCATAATATATTATATCTTTGGTTGAATTTCTTACCTAAGGAATTGATTTTTATTTCTTCCAATTAGAAGGAACTCGTAAGAAACATTATTCATTAGAGCCCGCATCTTCAAATTATGTGCAAACACAATAAAAAAATGACTGTAGAATCGACCGGTCAGTGGCTGAGTGGGCATCGCGTTTGGGTCCCACCCGGGCGTCGCGTGTTCGATTCCTCCATCGATTTCCTGGCTAAGTCCTCCATCACGACAAAAGCAACATTTTCCGCTTACTTTGGTGGTAATAGGAGATTTTCAAACATTGTTGGGTTATTCATTACCCGGGAATATTTGTCTTTCTTTAAAAAAAAAAAAACTTTTTCTCTAAACGATTCTTACTTTTCTGTTATGGCATGACTCAATTCAGGGCATGTTTCCATTCGATGAAAAACCGGTTCACACCTACGTTTAAAAAAACGGAACTGCAAACAATCGCATGATCAGAACCCATTCACATTTCTGTTTAAAAAGACAGGATGTCGTTTCGTTTAAAAATCGTGGTCAGTTTGTCCAGGAATTAACGGACGTATGAATCCATTCCCCCCACTGCGGTACAAAGCAATGTTCGAAGAGTCTTGCTGGAGAGTTCGAAAGATCAGACGCATCGGCCGCCAAGACCCGAACAAACCTTACCACTATGAAACACTAGCGGATCATTTTGGGTAACCTATGGCAGGGGTGTTGGATATCCAATAAAAGGTTCCATACCCACCTACAAAAATTGTAAAAAAAATTACACAAAAGAGGAAAGCATTTACATAATAATATG
This sequence comes from Limnephilus lunatus, assembly GCA_917563855.2. NCBI lineage: Eukaryota > Metazoa > Arthropoda > Insecta > Trichoptera > Limnephilidae > Limnephilus > Limnephilus lunatus. The sequence goes on along the minus strand of OU830597.1, from coordinate 59,946,985 downwards.
TATTTGAAAAAAAAAAGTTTTTTTTGATGGTCTGCTTATGTGTATTAAAACGGAGTTGGGTCGTTTTTCCCCTGAACGCGACGGAACGATGCCAACATCTCATGACGATAAGTACTAAGCGACGGCTTGCGTCCCCCTTACCCCGTACAGTGACTCCAAATCTTTCTTCACCCGTCCGCCGCTCTCTCCTCCGCTGATCCGTCTCCCGGCTGCAGAGACTTATGGGCGGCACCGTACGCCCACTGATACGTACGGTCTGCCTCGAAAGTTTCTCTGATCCGGTAAGAATTATGCTCGTTAGGAAAATTATTAGATACTTCTTATTTGTGGAGTGTACGCGAGCGGTTGGCATGGGAACGCGCATTTTCCCACAGAACTGTACCGCGCCCGGTGAGATGATGTTATACGAATAGTTCGTGTGCTTAATCGTCATTAACTAGATGCAAGTATCCAGCTTGGAAAATATAATAAGAAGGACTATTACACTCACAAGTTGTATGTGTGTGTTTGTCTATATTTAAGTGTCCATGTGTAAGTGTATATACATGTGAGGGTGGATGTATGTGGGTGTTCATTTACACATGTTTGCATGCACACGTATAAAAGTAGAAAAAAAGTTATGTATGATAATATGATCTAATCCTAGTGAATGTCCTTTTCTCTTGTCTATTTTCTACTTTCTTTTATAATTTTTCCAATTTTCATCATGTTTATATATTTAATACATATGTTTACACTTCACAAAGCAACTATATTTCATTGGTCGCCATGAAACTTACAATTTGGGAGGCGTGTATGGGTACCGCCGCTCGGGAACCATTTATTGGATAACCAACACCTATACCATAGGTCATCCCAAGTGGTTCGCTACGTTTGGTGACTTAGCAGGGGTGCCCGGGTTCATGGGGTGAGGTTTGTCCGGGTCTGTGTGTATCTGCCTACCAGCTGCATGGCAGGACGAATCGGGGGAGAGTAGTTGTGGGAGTCCCTTTGACTTCTCCAGCCGTACTCTCTCGGAACATCGCATTCATACATCCGTTACTCCTGGACACACTGACCCCCAGATTCCTACCCACCCCTAATACCCCTTTCCTTCCTAGAACTTCCCCTCTTTCCTTTCCCAAAAAGATCATCCCCAAAGATGACATAGGCCCTGAGGAGAATTATTTTTGTCAGAACCTCCTGTGTGGAGTTAATGTAAAAAAAAGTCAGCCGCAACCGTAGATTTTTAAACATTGTAGGGTTTTTCGAAATGATGTTCTTTCTTTAAAAAAATAGGTTACTATATTATTATTAAAAAAAAATCTTTTTTTTTATACCTACCTTTATATATTATTTAAAACTTTTTGTATTTATTCTTGTACTTTTTGTAACCGGTGTTATGTTGACTTTTAATATTATAATATTTTTAACATTTTAAAAATTGGAATTGATTTATCAAGATTTCAGATTATCCTGTGATTTTTCAGGGGTCTGCGCTAGTAGATAATAATACAAACCATAAATACAAACATTTACTATTTAAACCTTTTTGCACTGATTCTTATACTTTTTGTACTTTCTTTATACAATATACTTTTAAACATTTCAGGCTTACAACTTTATGCTTATGTTAATAATGTCGATGAGGCTCGCTACCCATCACATCGCCAACCCTTTGGTAGCGCAAAGAGGAGGACGGAACGTGAACAATGTCGAATTGGTACATGGAATATCAGAGGAGGAATGGAAAGAAAGATGAACGAATTATGCGATGCAATGGATAGTAAATTTTTGGATATACTTTGTGTGACAGAGAGTATGAAAAAGGAGAGCGGTACAATGCAGCATAATGATAAGTTCGTCATCTGGTCTGGGAGACCGGATACGGAGAGGGCTTGTCAGGGTGTTGCAGCGCTACTGTCTCCCAGAATGGTTGAATGTATGTTGCAGTATGAATGTGTAAGTTCGAGAATAATGTGGATCCGATTTAAAATTGGGTTGACAAGGGTGTTTCTTGTTATCGGCTATGCTCCTGTCAATTCTGAAAGCGACGAAGTGAAAGATGATTTTTGGACTGGTGTGAATGACGTAATGAGATTAAAAAATTTGAATGAAAGGATTATAATGGCGGGCGATTTGAATGGGTGGGTGGGAATTAGACGTGATGGATTTGATTCAGCCTTAGGTAAGTTTGGGGATAAAAGAACGAATGACAATGGGAATAGAATACTTGAAGTATGTTTAGAGTGGAACCTGTTTGTATCGAATACCTTCTTCGATCATAAAGGTATCCATCAATATACGTGGGAAAGAGGAAATGAAAGATCATTAATCGATTTTGTGGTAATTGACTCTAGGTTGAGAGCCGTTACTGAGGACACAAGAGTTTTCAGAGGGGCTGAGGTTGAAACTGACCACTTTCTGGTGGTGTCAAGAGTAAACCTCTTTCGCGGATGGCGCTCTAAAGTGAAAAGGGTATCAACTCCTACCAGAGTCAAAGTAGAAAAACTGCAAAACGCTAATGTCAGAAGTGAGTATGAGAAGCGTGCAGAGACGAGATTGAATGAGAAGGAAATGGATGGTCTAAGCATTGATGAAGCATGGAACCACATAAAGGTTAGTCTTTGTGAATCTGCTAGAGATGTGTGTGGAATAAGTACGCAAGGTAGGAAGAAAGGTGACGCATGGTGGGATGACGAGATTAAAGCACTGGTCTCAGAGAAGAAGAAAGCATGGTTATGTCTGATAGCGGCTGGCAGTGCTTCTAGCGAAGAGAGAGATAGAGCGAAAGAAGTATATAAGGGATGCAAGAAAAGAGTAAGTGTTGGAGTGAAAGTACGAAAGAAACGTCTGGAAGAGGAAGAGGGAATAAAAATGACAAAAAATTTCCAAGAAAACATTAAACTGTTTTGGAAGGAGGTCAAAAAGTCCCGGAGCGGTCCAGAGAATGGGAGCCTAAAAGTGATAAAATCGAAATATGGAAGAATGTTGACGAATGAGGAAGAAATAAATGAGAGATGGATGAAATATTTTGAGGAAGTCTTCGAAAGCAACCCGAGTGATAGTGAGGCCAGCGGCGAATCGGGTATGAACGATGACGGAGTGAATGTTATCAAAATCAGCATGGATGAAATTAAAAATTCGATAAAATGCATGAAGAATGGTAAGGCTGTAGGTTTCGACAATATTGCGGCCGAATACTTTAAAGGAGATAGCCATATTATTCTCACATGGTTGTGCAAACTTTTTAACCAGTGTTTAGAGGAGGGTTACACGCCATTAGATTGGAGAAGGGCTGTAATCATGCCATTATACAAAGGTAAAGGGTCACGTATGGAATGTGGGAATCATAGAGCTATTAGCCTGCTAAGTTCAGTCGGCAAGTTGTACGGAAGAATATTGATTGAAAGGGTAAGAATGGAAACAAAGGATAAAATATGGGATGTGCAAGGTGCCTTTATGAGTGGAAGGGGATGCATGGACCAGATTTTCTCCTTGCGTATGCTCACTGAGAAGTTTCTGGCAAAAAACCAAAAACTTTTTTGTGCCTTTGTAGATCTACAAAAAGCATACGACCGAGTCGACAGGAAAAAGCTATGGAAGGTGTTGTCCAAGTATGGAGTGAATACAAATCTCATACAGGCAATTGCGTCTCTGTACGAGGGAAGCGTTGCATGTGTTAGGGTGAACGGTGGTTTTACGGGGTGGTTTGACATCACAAAAGGTGTTAAGCAAGGCTGCGTAATGTCACCATGGTTATTCAATTTATACATGGATAATTGTATGCAAGAATTGAAAGAGATGGGATTGGGCGCGAATTTGAGTGATCTGAAAATATGTTGCCTGTTGTATGCTGATGATGCGGTGCTGATTTCTAACACTATGGAAGATCTACAGTCTCTCGTGTCTAGGATGAACGAAGTGTGTATGCAAAATGAGTTAATGATGAATGTAAGTAAGTCTAAAGTCATGGTATTTGAAAGGGAGAGTACGAAAACAGTGTGCAATATAGTTGTGAATGATGAATACTTGGAGCAGGTGGATGAGTTTGTGTACCTGGGTAGTATGTTTACGAGAGATGGGAAGGCTGATAGAGATATTGAAAGAAGAGTAAATGCAGGTAACTCCATTAATGGAGGACTGAATGCCGTTGGCGCTAATAAAACACTGTCAAAAGACGCGAAGCTAGCAGTCCACAATGGAGTCCTGGTACCTACCTTGATGTATGGCAGTGAGGCATGGAGTTGGCAGAGGAAGGATGAAAGTAAACTGAATGCTGTCGAAATGAGATCCCTGAGGCGAATGTGTGGCAAAACCATGTATGATCGTGTGAGAAATGTGGATATCCGCAAAGAATGCAAGGCTGATGTAAGCATAATGAGTAAGATTAAGAAAGGGACCCTCAGATGGTTTGGACATGTAGAGCGAATGAAAGAAGAAAATAATGTGAGAAGAATATATGACGCAAATGTGAATGGAAGAAGAAGTAGGGGACGCCCGAGGAAGACATGGCACGATCAAGTGAATCAGATACTTGAGTCGGGCCATGTCAAAAGTCGGAATAATAGAAGAGTATGTATGAGACGATGTATGAATGTGAGTGAAGCAAAGACTGTGTGCCAAGACCGAGTTGTTTGGCGGTCCGTCCTCTCTGCCTACCCCTGCGGGGAAACGGCGTGATGGTTAGTTAGTTAGTTAGTTAGTTTTGTTGTGCCGTGTATTTTAAATAAATATTCTGATATATTATAAAAACGATATGCTCGTACTGCTTTTTTAATGCGAATACCGCAAAAGAGTCCCAAATGTTCCCTACTAATCGGAGCCAGTAAGGCTATGGCATCCCAACTCTAAAGGGAGTGGGTAGGGAAAGGAGATGGGAAATAGGAAGGTGGGGAAGTTCCGGGCTATTCAGGTCTGGTAACGCGCAAAATTTCGACTCTGAGTGGAGGTTTTTCACCTGGTTGATACTGAGAGTATAAAGAAGTCTATCACTTTGAAAATTCCTCCTCTTCGCTCTTACACGAAAATTGTTATTAATTTCCTATTTCTTGTAAATTAAGGCCGCAGTTTTTTTAAATATACATTTTCATGAATTTTTGTTCTTGTTTTTAACTGAACACCGCAAAAGAGCCCCAACTGGTCTGGTCTGTAGCCAGTGAGACTATGTCATCCCCAATTGGGGTACGTTATGAGGCTGATGGTAGTGCGGAGGGGAAGGAGATGGGGGAGAGAAAGGTTGAGAAGTAGGTACCTGGCTATTCAGATATTGCCACTAAGCTCGGCTAAAGCCATTTTGAGCAACGTTTCAAAACATTTATTTGGCAATAGATTGATACATATTCAAACATCTTATTTTCTTTGATTATATTGATTCTATGGACAAACATGTCACTGCTCTGCCTCGATAACATTACATAGTATAAAATGATCGCTCAAAATTTTTGTGCGCTTAGATCTTTTAAACTACGCAACGGATTTTCATGCAGTTTTCACCAATAGACAGAATGATTTAAGAAAAAAAGGTTTATATGTACATTACATGCTTATTATAGTAGAGAAAAACCGATATATTTAAATATTAATCATTACATAGTATTAAATGAAATCGCTCAAAATTTGTGTGCGCTTAGATCTTTTAAACTACGCAACGGATTTTCGTGCAGTTTTGACCAATAGATAGAGTGATTCAAGAGGATGTATAATACATGCTTATTATAGTAGAGAAAAGCCGAGAAATTCAAATATTCAATTCAGGCAGCGGGCAGCGGGCAGCGGGCAGCGGGCAGCTGGCAAGCGGGTGGTGTGGATTTTATAAAGGTTGAGTAATAGCGTTGTGTTTCGTTAGCCACAGCAACGTGTGGCCGGGTCTGCTAGTATATTATAATTAAACTAAAATGAAAATAAAGTCATATGATAAAATACATACAAAATAAATAAAATAAAATTCAAATCAAATAATATAATCACTGACAAAAGTATCTATGTATCCCTATTATTGGACATATATTATGTATAAACTGTATAATATCCTTTCCATAATAATAATTTTGCCATCAATTATGTATCATACGCATTTAACATAATATACTTATACTTAAATAATAAGACAAAAATTCGCGCCACGTGGGGGGATCTTTATGTGGAATGAGAATCTGAAGAGACAAGGGTGTCAGATGTCTCAGCCAACAGGGTGGAAGAAATTATAGAGTTGAAGTGGTGGGAGTGTTGAACAAAGAGGTGGGTAGAGGATAGAACGCAGACAAAGCCGAGAGTACACCTTAAAGCTGCGTTTCTCAACCTTATTTATGCCATGCCCAACTTCGATGACTTAAAAATTTCCATGCCACTCACCAAAAATAAAAATAAAATTTTTGAACTAACGTAAAAGCGTCCGAGATGAAAAAAATTATTTGTTCAATCAAAAAATATCACATAAGCTTATCATGCGTTTCATTCTTACTGAATTAATATTTTAATACTATTTTCTGTTATCTGTGCGTTAGTCCCGTGTGAAATCTGATATAATGAACCTAATTATTTTCAGACCATGTTCCGTATGTTAATACTCATCCTAATTTGACTGTCCTAAAACGGGAATCCTCCTAGTTGGGCAGTCAAAAAATTTCTTAAATAATGTATATAAATGTATAATCTTTTACTAAATAAAATAAAATAAATAAATAAATAATTTCGTTTGAATCTACATTTTTTAAATTGAAACTGTTGGTGTGAAGGGTTGAGGCAAGCAATCGTGTAGCTACTTACCTATACTAATAATTTTTTTAATATTTTCAAAATTGGAACTGATTTATCAAGATTTTAGACCACGAAGTGAATATCGCTAGTAGATAATAATGCAAGCCCTCAAACACACGAATTTCTCAATACGTGTCTTGTTAACATTTTGCTAGTATTGCCATCTTTGTTTTTCTCTGACACGGTTGCAGTTCGCAGTTTGATATATTTATTTTTTCAAAAAATGTGATTATTTAACAAAAAAATAACAATTATTAAAAATTTGCGAACTGCCCACAGTGCCCACTGAAACATTCAAAATTGGCCACAATCTCAATCTAGGGATATTAACTACTCTATTATTATTTTGGAAACAAGACATCATGGGTACTTACAACTTTGCATGTTCCGTCATTTTGAAGGTAATTAAATAAGGAAAGGTTTAGTGAAACCAGATAAAATAAAAATAAAACGTTTTTCGTTGTAATTGTAAATTAAGTCTGATATGAAATAAATTTGGTTGAACCCTATGATAAAAAATAATGTGTTCTTCGATTTGTCGTCTTCATTTCAAAGTATAATATAAACCTGCACACAAACCAACCCCGACCTTTCAATACGGACCTTTTTGGATTTTAGAGTGCAGTGCCACGGCACGCACTACGCCACACAACGCACTTGATAGTAGAAGCCGAACATTAAGACCTACTTGACGTTGATCAGAAATCGTCGCAGTACGCGAGTTTAAGGACAGAAACGCTGCATGCCCCCCCGTCCATGGCTTTTTCTGTCGCACGTTTTTTTGAGCATCTTTCTCTTTCGCTTAAACTCATTGTTAAGTCCGTAACTGCGCGAGAATGAATCATAAAATATTCAGGCCAGTCTTGAAGTTTGGCGTGTACCCCTGAGGCCAATACTACCGCACTGGCCGCAAAAATAAAAATAATAGGAAGTTTTGTCTGTCTATATATAATATACTAGCTGGGTTACCCGGCTTCGCTCAGGAAAACATTTGAGAGTGTTATGGAATGTTTCACAATGATGATCCCGATTCCCTATTCCCGAACATTCCACGACATACTCCGCCACCCCTTCCAGAACTTTCTAGAGTTCTATAGAACCTTCTTGAACTTTCCGAAATTTCAAGAGGGCGAAACTTCCAGCCCTTATATCTTCAAAAGCACGCCCTTTAGGTAAAAACGGGTACCTTTTTTCCCGAGAGGGGACAGAGATCTACCACACCTTATAACTCCCTTGATCGTACCGGGACTCGTTTCTGAGTTTTTGCGGTCCACGCGTTTTTTGGATTTTCTTTTATAATATATAGCTGTTTCCCGGCATGCGTTGCAATGCCATATTCAAATAAATAAAATGTTACTCCTTGCATGTCCTTTCCCGTGCGTTCCCCTTCAGCGTTCCACTTTCACCTTCCCCGCCACCGCTCTCCCGCTCCCCCGTCCCGCCAACCCCCCTGGCACTTCATTTCTTGACTCCTCTCCCGCCCGGCCCGTAGCCGAAACTTTTTTCTAATACTAATATTATTAAACTCGTGATATCTTTCTAATTAAATACCGGAATTGAAAAATTCAAAAAGATAAATAAAGGTATTGAAGCTGTCTTGAATATGAAGTAATTTATTTTGATAAGGATTAACACCAAGATTCAAATGAAGAGCCTTTTCAAGCGGCGACATATAAATTAAATTTTAAAAATAAAAGAATACTTACTGTATCATAACCATAATAGTTAGACATATGCTGTCGTGATCTTTTTGGTAAATAATGATGTGTTCTACAAAGTCGTAGTACATTATTTTATTCTATCATCAATAGTTTTCGCAGCGCACGCGATGTAAAGAATATTTTAGGAAATTTTTTTACACCTTGGATTGCATTATTGGAGTTTTAGTAAGGATCCTTAATTTTTTTTGAAAATATAATATAGCCTATCTTATCCGGAGATAGTGTAGCTTCCTAACAGCGAAAGAATTTTTCATATCGGTTCTGTAGTTTCGGAGCCTATTTGATGCAAACAAACAAACAAACAAACAAATCTTACCTCTTTATATTGTGTAGTAGAGTAGATAGTAGATAAGAATGAAAAACAAAATTTTCCGAAACTATTCGAAAGAAAGTATTTTCTTCCAGATTGAGAAATTAAAATTAAAAATAGCGCTCAGTCTTAGAAACACTGCCTTGATACCTCAAATCTGTCGTCAAAGGCGATAGTTCTTCAGCGACTTACGAACTTGTTTTCACCGAATTTTCTATGGCGTAAAAAAGCAGAAATGTAAAAGCGTTGAATTTTGGAAGCGTTAAACCGTAAGTGATAATAATAATAATATTTTTATGAAATTTCACCTAAAGAGTTCTTAAATAATGCTATAAAATCACTAAACATCTATGGCTAAAAAACCTTAAAAAAAACTTGAGAGGCCGCTCTCCGAATTTCTACCGATTTCTTGCAAACCTCCCTTAAACATTTGAAGTTTTTAAGCTCGTAAAAAAATATATGTTATTTTTGAAGATAATATCTATACATTCCCCACGCCGAAACGCAAATTATATGAAATCCCCTCGATAGAAAAAAATCGCAAAATATGCTCCAATTTTTTTTTTTTAAGTCTGCTTCCGTTATTTTACAAGTTATATGTATGAAAAAATTCACAGTGTTTCGTTAAATGCTGTTTTAGACTTTTTACTGTTCGCAATTTTTCCATCGATTTTGGTGCTGTAAATGTTAGTGCTCTCCTCTAACATTAGTAATTTCGTATCTCTCCATCTTCTTCTTTTTAGGGCCGGTAACGGAGCCTTAAGTACTCCACTTATGTTTAGATAAGTACGAAATTATCGATAAATAATTATTAACATTTATTCAACTGCACGTTGCTGCTTGTACACATTAAGATGAATATGTCATTTGCCTTATTTTGTTGTAGGTAAATATATAATGCGATGAACTATTGTTGTTTATAGTCGGCGCATGATCTAAGAATTTATAATTGTGTGTATAGTTTTAAGCATTTAAAAAATATTGTTTGCGTATTTAGTCTATGATTGCCGCTTATTAAAATCATACACATTATGAAAACACAAAAAATAAAGCATCCGGTTGATTTTAGCCGCTATAGCTCAGTTGTTAAAGCTTAAAGCATTCACCCAATTAACGGAAGATACCGGTCATTGCAATAAACTTTTTTTGCATTATGATGAAAAACGTTGTGAATTTGTCTGTGACCAAACACAAAACAAACGATGGTATATATTAGGAATGACTGCAGTGAAAATGACAATTTTCTAAATTGGATCGATGTTGGTGTGCGGTGTTTGCCCGGCCTGCCCCTGATTGAAGTAATGAGCTGCCACCGGGGGGGGGGGGGGTGCTCTACTCCCCTTATGCGCCCCCCTCCCCCCCTTAGCACCCTCAACCCCGGTACCACCACCCCCTGCGGTCCCATGGTTACCCGACACGCAACCAGGTGTCTTCTCAGTACCTACCTCATTTTATGTCCCTAAGTGAGAGGGTGCGAAATTATTGCCTTTACTCTCCTGTGAAGCTTGATTGGGTAGAAATATTAATAAAAAGGGTTTTGTGAAATTGGTGAATGGTGGCACCTTTTCATAAAATAGATTATTTCAACAAATAAAATTTTTCAACTTTCCCGACCATTGAATCTGCACATTATAAAAAAATATTTTGATAAAGTGCCGAAATCACGCGAAGTTATAATAATGTGAAGCCTAAAGTATTTGTGAAAAAATTGCCTTAGGTTGAAAAATTACAACTTATTTCCAGTGAAACTCTAAAACAACAAGGCACTTCATACTAGTCGAACAAAAAATGTAGCACCGCTTTCGAAAATGATTCAATTTCAAAGAATATGTGTATGAACGGCGCTAAAGAATGTTCGCTGAAATCACGCGCTTTTGCTTATTAACGTATTTTCACTCTATTAATTTATCTAAGCATCTGTCAAACATTTGAAAAAAAAAGATGCATTTCAAATACATTGTTATTATTATTAATAATATTACTTTATAGCTTGTCTGAAATCATAAGCGGTTCCAAAAAGTTCCTAGTTTGAATTAAACGTTCATTGAACTTCAATAATGTCACACATTATGCTGGAATATTTCATATCACTTTTCACATTACCCATGCACTAACAACCTAAAGCAGTGTGCTTAATTATATTAAAATTATGTTATTTCGACGTTATTCTTTGTTTCAATCATTTTAGTTTATTTCAGCACGTGACTGCACATTTGTAGTAGAATTTATTCAATTTTAACGCAACCATATTCAGAGATATACATTATATAAGATAACATGGTTTCATATGCCGACTTTAAAAATAATAGCGCCGCTAATTTGATATTTTCACGGCCAAAAGTATGTGAATAGTTTTTTGGTTATTATGCCCCGTTGCGTTTCTTCATTCTTTAGCTAACCAGCAAGCCCAGCCAGTGTCCATTGTCATACCTTCCCCGCTAACGGATATTTTTAAACTTTTTCTAAAGAAGGAGGAAGTGCAACAGGGCATAAGAACCGAAAACTAATCACGATGACGCCAGTAATGTTATTCTTTCTATTTTTTTTGTTTGTTATTTTCTAACGAAATTTTCAGCAAGCCGTCTAATTTAGTGCAAAGGGAATCAGGCCTTGTTAGAACAATATCGTATTTAGCGAAATATAAAAGTGTTACCTCTTAGAGTTTTTATTCGAGAGTTAACAATCCATTCTAGGTTTGCGTAAATTATCGCCAAAAGGTCCAGGAAACTCGAGGACGTTGATGCAAGCATACGGTCCTTCGAGCCGGATCATCACTATGTTTCTGACCCACTACTTACTTTAAAAAGCATGAACAACAGGTAGGTACAAGCTTACGATTAATTTTATTCGTTCATCTGGTGTCGCTCTGTATGGGGAGCACGAGTACTTGATTCGCTTAATAAGAGGAACAGCCTCCGTCCTCAGCACTGGCTATCTGCTTCAGTTCACCTACAAATATCTTAACTAATTGCTCAAAGGAAGAAATTACCGTAGCGCTGGGGAAGAGTGAAGACGTGGGGCGGGGCAGGGCAATGTGGTACACACAGAAATACTGAAACAGCGGCGTAACTTTGTACCGAGATATGAGGGACTTGGAGAATTTGTGACCTGTGTGGCATTCAGGATGCAAATTAAATGGTCTCAGCCAAAATGGATCAAAACAAATTATTACGTAGGTATAGAAAGGTTAATAAATCTTCCTTGAGGATTTCTAAAAATCCAATATTTGTTTGTTAAGACATACACAGTACTATAAGGTATATTAAATAAAATTATTACATGGTATAGTACCTATTATGTAAGTGCGTAGAATAACATTAGGTAATTTCGCCTGGGATTTGAACGGTCATAAAACTTAACTAATGAATGCATGATTAGATTAATAAAATGGAAATTTGTTTACGAAGGTAAAGAGACGTTTTTAGAAAAGTAATACATGCTGACGAATAGAAATAAAAGCTTAATTAAAAGATAAGCGTAAGAAGTTTTGAAAAAAATTATAAATTTAGTAAATTAGTTTTGTATGTTTCCAAGGAATCGTGAAAAATGTCTAAGTGTAGTAATTTATCGTAGTGTTTATAAGATGTGTTTATTGCTGCATTATTGTTGTTGGCTTCTATATTATGAAAAAGCGAAGTGTGCCTAGTACGCCTCATTGGATATCTACCTGGTAATTAAATATATTATTGTGGTAGGTTCATTTGTTTTTTTTTTATTCTCGAAAAAAAAATACGACAATGAAGGCATTTTTTTACGTTGACGAATAAGTTTTCTATACCTACCTGTCGTTTTAAAATGTGGCATTTTTAATTTGCTGCCAAAACGAAATGTTCGTGAATTTACTTACCCGACATTAACGTTTTCTATCTCTTAACGACGCGACGTTGCAGCCAGTTGAAATCGTTTCAGAATAGATACGCGGTTTTAGATCGTTTTTTAAATTGACAAACTACTTAAAAGTATCATATTATAATAAGTTAACAATAATAATCTAAACGAAAATATGAAAGAGAACAAGACACATAAAAACAGAAAAAAGACAATGGTCGCAACTGGAACTCGAACCCAGACCTCTCCGTCTAACCAACCGGGACGAGCGCGTTAACCAATTTCGCCTGTTTGTAACCTGGATAGCGTTATCCAGGTTACAAACCAATTCTTAGAATGATTGTTTCAAATGTAAAGGGTAGTTGCCCGTAATATGGAGAAAAATAATTAGTTGATAATAATGTAATTCTAAAATTTTAAAATATGAGATTGACAAATATGACGGTTTGACAGAAGGTGGCAATGGCAATTAAGTAGTATAGGAAGGTACATCATATCAGACCAGAGGTAAAGAAGATACCAACATTATTTTTATTGATATTCTTAATATGAAATGCGTATTTATTAATGGTAAGTTTAAAGGAAGCTTAGATGAATTAAGATAGTGAATAAACCTACGTTAATAAGACAACCCATCTGGTTACACTGAACTAGGTCCAGTGGATATACTTTAGCAGGCCGTTTTTATAGTTATTTTATTCTTACACAAATAACATTACGTGGCTATCCTTTTCATAAACCGTGCTACATTTTACGATTGGTACAATAACAATAATTCGCACACCAAAGGCGAAATAATATAATATGACAAAAAATATGAATTTTAATTAAACAAAATAATATAATTTTCCTATATCACTAAGTTTTAACATCACTTTTTAATAAAAAAAATCATTAATTTTCTCTTAAGGGCCATTAACCAGCGGCCGAGAATTCAAATTTCGTCGAAAGATGGCCTTGGTTCAAATAATTTTCGAATAATAACTCATTATCGATTTTATTTCATTCAAAATTTACTTTGACATATACTCGTACATATACATACATTCAAAAATGCTCAAAAGCAATCATATAAAACCATTAAAGTTATGTTACGTTTATGTTGTATTTATAATTTTTAATAATGTCTAAGCAAAATAAATGCGTAAAAAATATTTTTTTCTACACAAAACGCGTGTGCGGATCTTTTTATCAGGAATTTATTTTTTAACTAAAATTAAAATTCTGAAATGTAGTTTTTTTTAGATAAGATTGATTTATTTTACCACCGCATGATTGATTATATTAAAATTTGAAATGTTTGTTGCATAATACAAAATTTGGTTTAAAAGTTAAGAAATCTGCCAACGACCTACGGTATAACCTTACTTAATAAAAAAAAAACAATTTTTTTCAAAATTTGAAACATAACCTTACAAAATGAAGAAAGATGTATCGAAATCAATGTGGAAAAGAGTCGATACGTCTATAATTTTATTTCCCTCCCCATTCGCTTGAGCCTCACAACATACCCTAATTGGAAATGCCACAGTCCTACTGACTGCAGAGATCTGGGAGCAGTTGGGACTCCTGTGCTGTTTTTACAATATTAAAATATTAGTACGTAGCTGGTTTACACCTAGTTTCAAAGCTCGTTATAAATACATAAGTATATGTAGGTTGTAGGTAGTTTCTAACCGATTTCATAGAGAGTTAGGGGTAGCTCTGGATGCGAAACTGAAAACTTATTTAAAGCAAAACAATGCGTATCCGCGGAAGTATTCCGCCTATTTTCCAGCGAGTTGTGTATCCGCCCTAGCCGAAAACACTGACAAATGGCCGTGAATTCTCACACACTCCACGCGCACAGCACGGCACAACTATGCGGGCGATTTGCTAACCCGGAGAATGCGTGGCGTGCGGTCCCGCGTGGAGAAATGACAGTAGCTACCTACTTACTCTAGATCTAGTACTAGGTACATCTCACAGGTATAGCACGTTAAAAAAGTCTAGGAATATAATAAAATCAAACTATTTTTGTTCATTTTTATGGCAACACCGAGTACCAACAATTTTAGAAGTAATTTTAGTACATTTAGTACATACAGTTTGACTTTTGAAATGTGACAGTTTAATAATGGATAGGAAAAATGAAACAACAATTTTTTTCATAATGGTTTTATTTGATACAAGTGCGAATTTCTTCCATATGGTTTTAATTTTAATAACAAAAATAAATGGCTTCTCGATATTATGTAACATTGTGGGTTGATGTTAGACGGCCTTCGTGGTAGAGAGCAAGGTTCTCGACTAGCGATATATATGGAGGTCACGGGTTGAAATCCCGGCGTATGCAAGTAAATTTCATTTGATTGATTTGTGTTTTTACGATTTATCATTTAAAAAAAGTATACCTAAGGTGTGTTTGAGGCACGTTTCAGAATGAAAGATTCTGTCAGTGTCGCCCTGATGTAAAACCCACCATTTAGGAT
This sequence comes from Limnephilus lunatus, assembly GCA_917563855.2. Lineage (NCBI taxonomy): Eukaryota > Metazoa > Arthropoda > Insecta > Trichoptera > Limnephilidae > Limnephilus > Limnephilus lunatus. Next base: position 59,931,917 of record OU830597.1, on the reverse strand, counting down.
CCAACCGTTGTTTGAAATGGCTTTTAACCATGTTTAGTGACTAGATCTGAATGACCAAATACTTACCCACCTTCCTCTACCTCATCTCCTGTTCGGAGCAGTTGGGAATCTTGTGCGGTATTAACATTAAAAAAAGCATAATATCGTGAAAATAACAAAGCATTTGGAGCCATGAAATTATCTAATATTAGATAATAACAACAATTTCGAATGTTAAATTCATCTTTGAGAAAATAATGTAGTAATCAGTTCTTTTCAGGAAGTATCAGTAATTACTGATCACAGATTAATGTTGATGTGAATAATATTCACTTGCACCGTAGTGCTTTTCTAAAGATACATTATTTTTTGTTTCAACAATCTTGATGTTTTGGGTACAATTTCTTGACAGACTGTAGACACGACCTAGAACATTCTAAATTCTATTCTATTATCTAATAGGTTGTATAGCACGCTACATTGGGCAGATATTAGATGGGCTGCTAGGCCTAAATAAATCTAGCGAGGGTCTAATCGTTTGGTTTTATGAAAATAGTTTTCCTAAAACGGGAGAAGAGATCGGATTATAACTTTTTTTTAACCAGATAAAAATAATCAGGGGATAATTTGGTAAGGTTAACCACAGATTTCTGGGTCTACTTGAAAAGATGACGATAACCATGAAATCAAGATTGAAGGTAAATATATATTACCTATAAATCTGGAAATCTAATACGACATGTATCAGCATAAAACTCCTGAACAGTGTGTTCTGACGTTATGAAATTTGATCAAATTTTTTTTTCAGGATTTATAGAACGAAAATTGATAAACTTGAAACATCATTTCCATTAAGAGGTATTATACTTGTATCGAACGTGTGATGCAATTAGATGACGCACCGCCAACAACATTGTTGCACCATTATTACGCGGCAGTACAAAAATACTGATTTCATAACATTTATTAAAACGTGAATCGCCTTTACTATAAAAGCCAGTACAAAAGGAGAAGCTTCATTCAGTCACCAGTCATCAGTTATTGTGGCAGTACTTCTACAGAACTTACTCGATTCAAGACGTCAGTATCGCCGTTACAAGTTGGAACTTCAAGACCTGCAGTCTCTTTCACCTCAAGAGTTCGTCGGAGCGACATCGCCTGCCGATGTGTCTGAACAATACCTACAAAACGCTGACACCTGAGCCCCATGGACACCCTCGGGCTCCTTGCTGATTCTTACCAAGCCCTTGAAGACGCTGACGCCTGAGCCCCATGGCCACCCTCGAGCTCCCTTGAACTTGCTGATTGTAACCAGGCTCTTGAAGACGCTGACGCCTGAGCCCCATGGCCACACCCGGGCTCCCTTGACTTGCTGATTCTTACCAAGCCCTTGAAGATGCTGATGCCTGAGCCCCATGGCCACCCTCGGGCTCCTTTGAACTTGCTGATTGTAACCAGGCCCTTGAAGACGCTGACGCCTGAGCCCTATGGCCACCCTCGGGCTCCCTTGACTTGCTGATTCTTACCAAGCCCTTGAAGATGCTGATGCCTGAGCCCCATGGCCACCCTCGGGCTCCTTTGAACTTGCTGATTCTTACCAAGCCCTTGAAGACGCTGCGCTACACCTGGCCATCTTGCTCCGGGCTGCTAGCCTGGGGCTCCCTTGCATCGGGCCTTGCATATCTCTGCCCTGATGATAACGCCTGAGCAAGATACATGATATGGACTCCCGCCACGCTTAATAAAAGCAGACCGATTATCCTGAAACCAATCAACATGTGAGTTGCTGCGACCACCCCCTGGATGCTGATGCCAGATATGCAGCAATCCACGAGAACATTTACCATCTGGGGCGCAGCCCGTCTCGATTACTAGCAACCAGCATCCACCGCAGCCTACATGCGCCGATGCAAGAGTATTCCATCTCACAATGCACGGTGGAAGATACAATACCACTCCACCCCAATGCGCAGAAGATGCCCGTCCAGCATAGACGCTTGTGACCATACTACGGAACTTCAACAGCTGTCAAGGCGAGAACACATCTCTATCAAGACATTTCGATTGTCAGGCGTCTCTGTGTGCCAGCGCTTATTATCTACAGTTTTGTGCAGGCCTAGAGGTCTCGTACAATACTGTTAATTTTGCTGTTAAAGCTTTCTTATTTTCCCCACTCTTTTCAATCATAAAACAAACACAAACAGTTACCTTTTTGGTTTTAATCCTTTGTTATTAAGTATATATTACCTATCCTATTTTTTTAAATTATTTTAATAAGTACGCTAAACAATCAACACTAATTATGATTTAATGTTTTTTTTATTCTTATTTTCATTTCCTCCATTTTCTTTTTGTTTGAACAAAATACATATGTATGTCCCATATGTTAGTACTCCTCCAAATTTGACTGTCCTAAAACGGGAATCCTCCTAGTTGGGCAGTCAAAACATTTTATAAATATTAATGACAAATGTAGATATATTATTTTATTAAATAAAAAATAAAATAAAATTATATGTACGCCATTTTAAATTTCTTGGACTTAGATAAGATAAGATCTCAATAATATCTTTTGCTAAGAAATAACTCGTATAATAATATGGCAAAACATAAACAATCACTTCATTTGATCACAATAAACTTCCGTGACAATCGCTCAAATCAATCCGCCCGCCGCGGCCGATTCCTAAAAAATTCCCAATTCAACTCTCGCAGAAAATTTAATTCCGTTTATCGCTGCCTTCCTCAGCCGCTCTTTAATCTTATTAAAGATCGCTCCCCCCGAGTAAATAGGGCCAATCTTATAGGAAGCACAATTCCTAATCAAAAAATTGAAGTTTCAATAAAGGCCATCATTAATTTTCGGGTCGGAGGGCTCTCCCCTAGGGGGAGGGTGTTAATGCCGCGCTGGAGGGGGGTGGGGGATTGCCCGGAATTTATTGAAAACTCATCACGCAAATACGGAAATACTACGGTGTTTGGTGGAAAGAATTTGATGCGATATCCGGAAGGATACATTCTTGGAAGGTGTTTATTTTGACATGATAAATATATTCATTGTTAAATTTGGAGAAAGCTTGGGTAAAAATTGGGGTTGGCAAGGTTATCGGAAGAAAATCATTAAGAAATATATATTTTAAGGCTTTGAAAAATTGACACATTTAACCAGTGATTCCTGACATTATTTAGAGTAAAAATTGTAAATAAAATTTTGGTCTCCGGTGACATTTTTCGTTTTTTTTTTCCAACTATAAATATAAAAAATCACTAGATATTGAACAATTAGGGGCGGGGTGAGAGGTTGGTGGTTACTCGGCTGAGTGACCAATGAGGACATCTGCGAGTTTTTTTGTTGTTGTTTGATTTTGAAGAATTAAAAAAAAGACATTGAATAAGTCAACAGAGACCAACATTTCATTAATATTTATTCCAAATAATGTCAAGAATCACAGGTTAAAATAAGTCAAGTACGTCCCTTAATATCTTGAATATATACAATGTATATATTTATATTATATATATGCTGCTACATGACAGTATGTTGACTTTTAAAGTCGTTCATAGTGTTGTTTCTTCTCGGGAAACAAACAACTTAACATGGCACACAGCATAATATTTTGCTGTTTTTCTATATGTTTTAAGCGTTTAAAATAGTAAATTGAAAATATTCCTCAATCCACCCCCATGTTGCAAGCAGACGAATGTATTCCTCGGGCCCTGTCCGTCTTGTCGCCACCCTCTCCCCCCGACCAGGGAGCTCCCATCCCACTGCCTCTCGCACCCCACGCGGCCAGTAATTTGAACAAATGAGGCCGGGCTACCAAACCAAATTAGATTCCACGAACGGCCGCCATTCGGGCAAATGGCCGCTGCTTACAACACCTAACGCCACTTTTACTAGCGCATGGCGGGCCCACCCACATCCTAGATGATGTGACTTTACGGCTAAATAACAACGCAGCACTTTTCTTGGCCGTTATTATAATTAGATGAGCCTATGCTACTTTTACGGAGGTTTTTTTTAAGTTAGGGGTTTTACAAAACGAACACAGTCGGGAAAATTTAAGTGATAATAAATTTTAATATAAATGGGATAATCAAGAAAAAAATTATCTCATATTTTCAATTTTTTAAGCCTAAAATTTGTACTTGTTACATGTCTAGCTTTTCACTAAAAAAACTATTTCTGAGGTGATGTTAATGCGCGATTTCATCCCGTAACAAAATATCCCCGATAAAATAACCTCCGACAAATATCTGACGGACAAAACATCCTCCAACCAGCCTGAAACACTCATCTACATTGAAAAAATCTTCCGAGAAAGGATACTGGCCGCCAACGGGAATTGAACCCGTGTCCCTCTGATTGCCGGTCAGCTACTCTGACCACTGAGCTATGGCGACTTATCTAATACCCGCCAAATAATTCAATATATATACTAGTGTTTCATTCGACAATTACTTATTATTACATTTTTCCAACTGAAAACAACCAACTTTATTTATGTGAGAGAGGTATTGTTAATACTAAATCTCCCACTAGGTGGCGTCGAGACTAATTATGTCTGCATTTTTTGCTGAAATACTTTAACTTGTCAAATATTAATTATTATTTTTAATTGATAAACTAATGTTTAAACAAGATTTTTATGCATAGCACAAAGGGAGTATAATATTTGTTATCTACCCTTTGTGCTATGCATAAAAATCTTGTTTAAATGTAAGTTTATCAAATAAAAATAATAATCCTCCAACCAAATATCTAATAAAACTTAACCTAACCTAACCCAATAAAGAAATGGGACAAAAATAATACAGACATCCTGTTAAGAAATTATTGTACAAAAATAGTAAAATGGAACAAAGATAATACAGAGAACAATTCATTGTCTTTATACAGGCTGTTTGTTTTATTTTTTACCATTTTTGGTTAGGTTAGGTAAGGTTAGGCTTTGATAGATATTTTTTTGGGGGGTGTTTTGTCCGTAGGGTATTATTTGTTAGAGGATATTTTGTCGCGGAACCGAGATGATTCCAGCTGCGAATTTCGTCATGTCCGTCTGCTAGCTATCTAGCGGTCTTTAAAGAAAAAGGAGTGATATTTACATATTACAAAAAAAAAAAACAATTAAACTAATTGCGGTTGTTGGTGTATTTATAATTTTCAAAATTGTAACTACTTACTTATCATATCAGACGAGCGATAAAGTAGATGTCGATATTATTTTTTGAATTAGCAATTCTTTATTCGAAATGCGTATTTGTTTTGCTCAAATGCCTGAAAGATGTTAGATAAATTAATACCGAGTATGAAGCAGATTTATTTATATTTATTATGAATACCGAGTATGAAGCAGCGAGGCGGCGGTACCCAAACCCGCCTACCAAATTTCAATTTGGTAGGCGGGTTTGGGTACCGCCGCCCTGGGAACCATTTATTGGATGACCAACACCTCTGCCACAGGTTACCCCAAGTGGTTCGCTACGTTTGGTGACTTAGCAGAGGTGCCCAGGTTCATGGGGTAATGTTTGTCTGGGTCTTGATGGCGGGTGCGTCGGCCCACCTTCTGCGTGGCAGGCCGGATTGGGAGATGCTGGTTGAGGGAGACCCTTTACAACCGGTTACCGTTGTCCGGGCCGCTCGGTAGTACAGGGGCCCGACCCTCAGGCTCACGACTGAGGGTGGGCTGCCCCATCAACGAGTGCAAAAACCCCACCGCTGCTGTTGTGCCGGTTCGTGACCGGAGGGGACCCAGCAGTTGCGTTTGGGGCGCATTGGGCGACCTCTCCAGCCGGACTCTCCCAGCCCATCGCCTTGCACCGCAGTGGGTGGGTTGGATTCATACGTTCGTCACTCCTGGACACTCCGATCCCCAGCTTCCTACCCACCCCTTATACCTTTTCCTTTCCAGATCTTCATTTCTCCTCTTCAAAACAAAAAACTTAACTCAATCATGAACTCACAAAAAAACATAAATAACATCTTTACAACGGCGAGAAGCAGGAGTCCCCGGTGCAGGCCAAAACTGTTGGTGAACTTCACCAACATTTGCGGCCTGCACAAAAATCTAAATTCAGTCCACCACCACCTTGTTTCCCAAAGTCCCAACCTTCTCTTCCTTTCCGAAACGCAGATAGCTGAGCCTACAGACGCCTCCTATCTGGATTGCCCGGGTTTCACCCTCATGGGCAAATTCAGACCCAAAGGAGGTGTATGTCTCTTCAGCCGAGCTGACGTCAACTGTGTGCGACTGTTGAATCTGGAGAACTCCAAATTCGACGTAATGTGGGTGCGCGTCAATCTTGCCAGTACGGTAAGGTTTTACACGTGTTTATACCGCTCACCGAACATTAGCGTTTCAGATACATCCGAACTCTTCAAACATCTAAGTAATACTGTTGATGACCTCTTGCCCCGCTTCCCTACAGCAGAGTTTGTGGTCCTGGGGGACTTCAATGTTCATAACGAACCTTGGTTAAAGTTCTCAGGACCAACGGACTCGGCTGGACGAGAGGCGGAATCCTTTGCCCTCTGCTACGGACTGGAGCAAATGGTTCAGGAGCCTACAAGGGTTCCTGATGTCCAGACTCACCGCTCCAATCTGCTAGATCTGTTTCTAACCACTGTGCCACACGGCTACAAGATTGAAGACACAGCGCCTCTAGGATCGTCCGACCACTGCCTGGTGACAACATCAATCCCCGTAACCTTCAGACCGCCAAATGAGCGGCTGAAGAGAAAAGTGTGGCACTATAGATCAGCAGATTGGTTTGGTCTGCGGGCTCATTTCAATGCCTTCCCGTGGTCAGCTGTCTGTTTTCAGACTTCGGATCCCTCAAGATGTGCCCAGGAAATTGGTGAAGTCATCACATCCGCGATGGATGGCTTCATCCAATCCACTGTGAAAGAAACTGGTGTGGGCTCAAAGCCGTGGTTCAGTCGACAATGCTCCGAAGCAGTGCGACGAAAAAACGCGGCTTACCGAGCCTACAACACATCTCGAACGTCTGAAAGCAGAACAGTATATAACAAAATGGCAAAGGAATGCAGGAGGATCATTAACAGGTCAAAATTCGAGCACGACCTGCAGATCAGCAGTAAGCTGGCTGCCTGCCCGCACGGCAGCAGAGCGTTCTGGTCGCTCGCGGGCTCAATAGGTCGCAATTTCTGCAAATCCAGTCTGCCACCTCTTACCAGACCTGATGGTTCTCTAGCAAATACCGCCGCCGAAAAGGCTAACTTATTAGGCAAAATGTTCGCGGAAAACTCGACCCTCGATGATCAAGGTGCTACCCCGCCGTCGGTTCCTCATTGCAGTTTTCGTATGAAAAAGCTGAGGATCCGGCATCGGGATGTACTCCAAGTCTTACGAGGGCTTGATGTTAATAAAGCTAGCGGGCCTGACGGAATACCTGCCCTGGTATTGCAGAGGTGCGCTGTAGAAATAGCTCCAATTTTGACGAAGCTTTTCAAAATGTCCCTGAAGACTGGCTCTGTGCCCTCTGGTTGGAAAAAAGCGATCATTCATCCTATTCCAAAGAAGGGTGACCGCTCCAACCCAGCCAACTACCGCCCCATAGCGATCACATCTGTTCTGTCAAAAGTGATGGAACGTGTGATCAATGACAAACTGCTCACATACCTCGAGAAGAACAAAATTATTAACGACCGTCAATACGGATTCCGGCGGAACCGCTCGTGCGGTGATCTTCTCGCGTATGTGACGCATGTTTGGGGACGGTGCCTGGAATGTTTTGGTGAAACCCAAACGGTTTCACTGGACATTTCCAAGGCCTTTGACCGGGTTTGGCATCGAGCGCTTGTCAACAAACTGAGTTCTTACGGACTTCCCGCATCCTTGTGTGCGTGGATTGCCGACTTTTTGAGGGGGAGGTCGATTCAGGCGGTTGCTGACGGTTTCACCTCTTCCTCGCATTCGATAAATGCTGGCGTCCCACAGGGATCGGTTCTGTCTCCGACTCTGTTTCTGTTGCACATCAACGACCTCTTGTCATGTGCACCGATTCATTGTTACGCGGATGACAGTACAGTCCATGATAGCTTTTTGTTTGACAAGCCTCCAAAGGGCACACAAACCCCAATAGCTCGGAGGGCTTTGAAGCAGAGAATGGACGGTTACCTCGAGAGTGTTTTCTCTTGGGGTAAGAATAACCTCGTCGAATTTAATGTTTCAAAGACCCAATCATGTCTGATAACGTCTAAAAGGGATCGAAATGATAATCTAGTCTCCTTCAACGGAAGCATTCTCCCGAACAGGACCTCCATTGATATGCTTGGTGTAACTCTTAGTGACCAGCTCAGGCATGGGGGCTCCATCGAAACCAGAGTTAAGTTAGCCTCTCAGAAACTGGGCGTACTGTACAGGGCCCGCAGATACTTTAATAGTACTCAACTGTTAACCCTGTACAAATCGCAAGTGCGCCCCACGGTTGAATTTGGCAGCCACCTCTGGTCTGGAGCTCCAAAATACCTAAAAAAAACCCTTGACTCTGTGCAGAAACGGGCGGTCCGTTTGATAGATTCTCCCATCCTAACAGACGGATTGCAATCTTTAGAGCATAGGCGTCAGGTGGGAATGCTGTCCTTGTTCCACCGGTATTACAATGGAAGATGCTCCGAGGAACTAGCGTCATTGATCCCCTCGGCACCGGTGCATAGTCGGGAAACACGCCAAACACGCGCCCAACATTTGTACACAGTTGATATTAGTCACATGAGAACGGGTCGTTTTTACGATTCGTTCTTGAGTTCAACAGCTCGGCTGTGGAACGATTTACCGGCCTCTGTGTTTCCTCCCTCCTACAACATGAGTCTCTTCAAGACCCATGTTAACTCCTTCCTTTCCTCAAAAAGACCCTCCACACAGCATCCTCAAAGATGACATAGGCCCTGAGGGAAATTATTTTCCTCAGGGCCTCCTGTGTGGAGTTAATGTAAAAAAAAAAAAAAAAAAATACCTTTTGATTGGCTATACCCTTCATAAACGGTGGTACATTTTTTGATCGATTAGTACGAATACAACGTATCTTGTGTTTTTATGATGTCATTAGATAGGTGTCTTAATTTTTGAAGGTCACTAACATACAGTTCATAATTTTTTTTCTTGTGAAGGGGCAAGGATCCTGAATCAAACATATTTAAAAAAAAAACTTTCAGCTTCACGAATCCTACAATTATAATGTCAATGATTTTTCACTGGCCTGTGCTAGTGTATACATAGATTTCGGTAACTATGCGAATCATCGTTGAATCATCACGTGGTTCACGTTTTCATTCTGTCATCCCTCATTAATCTTTTTTATATCGATCTACCTATTTATAACAGGGAACTTAAGAAAAGTGCTGATTAATATGATGTCGAGAGAAATAATCAGTGGTCGGTAATGGATTGTCGTATAATTATTAGTTATCTAACGAGATGAATTTGCACAAATATATGTCCTGCTTTGTAGGGAGACCGCTTTGCCTACCATGTTGTTTCTAATTAAACGCAACATTTTGGTTTAGTATAAAAAACCTCTCCCCTTCTGAAAAACGTTTGCCAAAATGTGCACATAATTCGTAAAAATTAAAATAGCGCCAAGCATTTCATTAAAAAGCTTTCTTTAACGGTGCACGAGACTTGGGGTGTCTGTCCGCTCCCTGTCTGAGAGGATCTTTATCGAGAAGAACCTTGCGAATATTTCAAAACCTTCGAAATAGGTAGGTACGTAATATAACCTCATATTCCAAGGAAATATTGTGCTGCATAAGCAAGAGCCGAGCCACGAATTATTGGAAAGGAAAGAGGTAAGCTTTGGCGCCGTTTGCGGTTGCTTCGTCCCTTTCGCATTATTCGTGGTTCAGCTCACACTTGTGTATGGACGTTCGCAAGCTCTCACGTTAAACTTCGAACCACTTTATACAACATCTGCATAGGTAACGATTTTGTCTAATATTTTTAAGATCGATTTTCCTCAAAATTCTTTCTTCTTTCTTCATAAACATACGAAAATCCTCTAATTAATGATTATTTCGTTCTCACATTCACAGAAATATTTTATTCATAATAAATCTTGATACGAATCCATTTTCATTACGCTTAATAACGTAATTTACTAGCGCCGACCCTTGAAAAGTCACCGGATTCAAAATTATACAAATTATAACGAATTTATTTTTTTCAAAAAAGTTAAAAAAATTTATTCCTTTAACTCTTTTTTTATACAATTCATGTTCATACAATGATTGTGTTGACACCTGATCAAGCAATGATTTGAGACAAACCAAAAACACATTCAATTTATAAAAATTATCTTACCTATACCTATCGTTATGAAAATTTCATAAAAGTCAATTTCGCTCAGAGACGCCCTACAAAGTACCTTAGTTCTATCTCGCTGAAATCGAGCATCTAGAATCCGGAATCAGAATCCAGGACCAATCCACCGGAACGATCTTATAACCAAATTAACCGGAGTGGTCCGTTCGTTTCCTTGAAGAATTAGCGCCCAAGTGGAGCGGACCTGTAATTCGGTTTGTGAGATTAAGGAGCCAGGGAATTCATTTCTCTAATATGTGAGAGCTTTGCTAAGTGAGAAAAATTGGGATGACGTTGGCGTTTCATTACTTTACGAGGAGGCAAAATCCATTTTTTTGTACTTATGTTTACCCTTAGCTATTGTTAGCTTTTAATCACATTGTGATAGTGCTCTTGGTAGTTTTTAAAAGATGGTTGAATATGAATATGTTTAGATGAAAAACTGTGTATAATTAGTTCAAAATTTAATTAATTTAACAGTCTTTGATCATTTTATCTTGTCGTACAATAGCAATCACTTTTGTAATTTTACATTGTACGAGGGCTGTCCGTAAAAAAGGTCTCCAAGGTGCAGCGGTTGAGAGGAACGATTTTACGCGCGATCCGGCAACACTGGTGTATAGCCTGGTTCTTCCACGCCAAATGTCCACCACGCTGCACTCTCTGTGATGTTTAGTCTTGGCGTGGCAGCCGTTCGCGAAGGAGTTTCCGCACCCGACAAGTATGAATTACCCTCTACAATTTTTTACCACTGGTAGCGATAAATTTATATGAGGTAAAGCCATCAATTTTAACAGCCAAATTGCCTGTTACTTAATTAAATTTACTGTTAAATCACATGCATAAATTCCCAGATTTTACAAATTTGTGTAGCTTTTTAAACAACAGATTATGATTAACTCGGTCGAATTCTTTGCCGAAATCGGCGTAGACAGAATCAACCGCTAACTTTTTGGACATGGATTAGGATATATAGTTTTGATAAATTAAAAAAAATGACAAATTAGATTTCCTGAAGTAAAACTATGTTGGTTAGGTGAAATTACTGGCTTGATACAGTAAATGCTTTTATTTACAAGAATTTTGAAATAATTGATAAAATGCAGAATGGTCTATAATTGCTGACTTTATTATTATCTCCTTTTTTTGAATATCAGGGTGAGGAAACTATAATTCCATTTTTCAAGAAAGTATTATGTTTGTAATGACTGGTTAAAAAGAAAATGTTGTGGACATGCAATAATGGTTGCGCAATTCTTTAAGAAAGCAGGTGCTCTTACTTTGATCCAAGTGTTTCAGTTGAGTCAATACATCGAGATTGAGATAAACTCAACGATTACATACAGGTAGGTAGTAGGTACGTAAGTCATTAGCTACTATTCAAAGCGCAATCATACCGGCCGGAGAGCGTGTAGCGACAGAGCACACATGTATCCGCCGTAATCGGCGCTTGTCTTGAGCAGATTTGAACACGCCATCGATTCCCAATTACAAGTGACTTGTCTGTTTATCCGTGCAGTCGTGTCGTGCCGGGAGTAAACACCGACACGGGCCGAGCAGTGGGCACCGGCTAGTGGTAGGTACTGGGTAGTGGGTAGCGGGCAGGTGGCGGTCGCTTTGGCCGCCCTACCGCTGGGCTGACATTAATGAGGGCACGCGTCAACATCGGACATTGGGCGGTGACGTCAGCACAGACAAGGCACTACTCACTATCCATTGGCTACTCTGCGGTACTGTAGATGGCAGTGACGTGTGGTACAGTAGCAACTTGATAACTGATTTCTACAAAGAAGAATTTAAATAATTTATGAAATAATAATATATAATTAATTCATAAATAATTCAACAATCAAAACATTGATTTATCAGGGATGCCCGGGTTCATGGGGTGAGGTTTGTCTAGGTCTTGGATGACCAGGATTCACTGAACCCCAGATTCCTTCCCACCCCTAAACCCTTTTCCTTCCCAGATCTCTCATCTCTTTCCTTTCCCTAAAAAAACCCTCCACACAGCATCCCCATAGCTGACAGAGGCCCTTAGGGAAATTATTTATCTCAAGGCCTCCTTTGTAGAGATCAGCTAAAAGAATGTATTAAAGTGTCAGAATAATAGAAACATGAATGTGAATAAAGCGATGAGTACTCGTTTAGATGTAGAAGTAGCTTCGTAAATACCAGACATGTTAGACGCTTAGGTGTCAGTTGTCTACGAGACTGCGTATTCTGCCGTTCAATTGGGAGGCGGGTAAGGGTACCGCTTCTCCGGAACTTTCCTTCCCAGAACTTCCTCTCCTTCCCTTTCTAAAGATATTCTCCATACAGCATCCTCAAAGATGACATAGGTACTAAGGTGAATTATTTTCCTCAGGGCCTCTTATGTGGAGTAAATGTAAAAAAAATGTGGTAGCAAATTAAGTTACAGATACCTAAAAGAATATCGAAATTTTAGGTGAGGTTATGTTAGGTTAGGTTAGGATTAAAATGCGATTATATTCTATCTTATATTCTATTTGCGTACATAAAATTTAATATAACGCATATGTAGTCTCGTAAATAATTGACGTCTTAGCATCCGAAACGTCTGGTATTTATGAAGCTGAATCGAAGAAATATCCCGAATGGATAACGCATCGGATATTTCCTAACATGACGCCGGGAAAAATATTCATCCAAATCTTAGAGGAAATATTCATCCATGGATTAAACGATAATATCGGGTTGCGAGCGTGTCTGCTTGTAATTATTTAAATAAACCTTCTTTTCAACTGAATCAGTACAAAAAAACGACTTTTACGTCGGCGAGATGGTACAAGAAGCACTAAAGTAAAAAAAAAAATTCAATCAAAATTCAAAACTTCCCATGTTTTGGAGACATTTTTGATTTGGTGAGCCTGATGTGACGTATGCCGATAGTTTCCGCTTCATTCCATCTAAATAATCAAAAATTACTAAAATAAATAAAAACCTAATACTATTTTTTGCGTGTTTTTCGGTTCCATGCCAACTCGGAATCAAATCAATCCAACACCTCTTTGAAAATCCAATAAAAGCTATGTAAAAAATAATGTAAAAATAGCCCACAACCCTATCCTAACGTAACCCATTTAACCAATTTTTTTTTCATCACTTTTAATGACTTTACAAAGGAGGTTCTGGGTTGATTTCATTCTGAGTTTTCCGATCACCGTTTTCTCATCATTGTTGTTTCTTGAATTAATCATGAAGTTTATCGCTCTCACTGGATCGTACCACGTCCATTTCTCATCAGATTAAAATAGGTAAATATATAGTGTATTGATAAATGTTAATCTTTTGACAGTTGAATAAGGAACTCCAGTGAAAAATATTATGGCTTTAAAAAAATATTTTCATATAGACCAATAAACGCTGATTCTGAATATATAACTTTTATTTAATAATATTAAACGTACATTTTTTAAAAAAATATTAAAAAGTGCATTTTTAATATTCTCGTTAAAACACAGCGTTAAGTTGGTATGCTGTGTAATGCTGTCATGGTGACGTCACGATGGAAAATTCACCTGGTGATTCACTGTAATTCATTAGGGTCATTTATAAAGGAATTTAGGTATGACACAAGCGAATGTTCTATATATTTCTTATTTTTGAATATATCGTAAAAGCGTATATCTTTATAGAAAGTTGATAGAATTGCCTTTTAGATTTTTGTATCTGACATATACGATTGTGTTTGAAAAATGCAGTATTTTAAGTTTCAAAATGAAAATTTTTTAAAAAAACAGCCGACTGTAAACATATTCTATTAAAAAATTAGGAAAAAATTAGGAAAATTCAAAATTTAAAAAATACAGTCCTCTTACTTTATGAATTTGGAATAAAACTGTCACTTCACTTTTTATCTCGTTCATACAATTAAAAACGATAAAAAAATATTATAATAATTCCGAAAAAATAACTGAAAAAATCCGACATCTTGGACTCGGTTTTACGCAATGAATGCGTTGATTTCTCGAATTTGTATTTATTTACATATGCATAAGGCTTTTACATTATTAAATAATATTACTTTTATGGAAGTTTTATTAAATTCACGCGGAAAAGTCATAAAAATTATAGAAAAGTAACCTTTGATTATGTAATGTCAGTAACCTAAAAACCGAACGAAACTAAATCACTAACAAAACATTATTTAAGGACTAAAACTGAAAAAAAGTAAAGGCAGCATTGGTACTTATGTTGAATTACACTAATATCACAGTGAATTAATCATTTAAACGAAAATTATCATCAAAAACATTAAACTGTAAGTAAAATTCATCAACGTCATTCATTGTTTTGCAAAGAATTTGATTTCGCCATTTGCAATAAATAAGCCATTAGCCAATCAACGCGTTATAATAAACAAGATGGCCGCGCGCCTGCGCAAATCTATGTGAGATTCAAGAAAACCAACATAACAATCATAAAATAGTGAATCGTTATTTTAGTAGATGACGTCACAAAATTCACCATAGATATGGGTGTTTTCGAGGGATCTCCAAAAATTAAAACTTTGAAAATTATTTTAACTATTAAAACTAACACTAAAAAAAAAAAAAATATGCAGTAATTTAAGTTAGAAGGTCATTTATCATAAAAAAAATAAAAAAATGGACTGGACTTCTCTATTGCTAAGCTACACCTGATATTTTCAATAGATTCGGTATGGCGACAGGTATTTAGATATTTATTTTTAAAATAATTACTGAGCGTAGTTTTCTTTTCATTAGCTCCACACAGGATGCCCTGAAGAAAAATCCCTCAGGACCTATTTCATCTTTGTGAAAGGATTCCGTGTGGAGGTTCTTTTTATGGAAAGGAAGTTCTGGGAAAAAAAAGGTGTTAGGGATGGGTAGGAATCTAAGAGTGAGCATGCCCAGGAGTGACGGATGTACAAATCTATTCCCCCACTGCGGTTCAAGGCTATGCCTGCCTCAAGTCTGCCACAACCAGTTTCTCCCGATCCAGCCCGCCACGCGGAAATAAAGTAATTGAATTTATTTTTAATGCGACCGTTTTTCTCCTAAATTGATTTTCTGTTTTAATACGACCGTTTTTAATTTAGCCTATCTGTAAATGTGATTGTACGTTCTATTTCCGAATGTATCCGCTTTTATTGTTCAGCAAAGATTCTTTTTACAAATGTGAAAAGTCGTTTAATTCATTTTGTCTTTTTCGCATTTTTTCCATATTATGGTATCTACTTACTTGCCAGAGGAAAATTTGAAAAAAAAAATCATTGAGACAGGGACGTTTCAAAAATTATATAATTTCTCACTTGAAATTTAAAATAAAAGATTCATTAAATATATATTGGATATTATAATTACGTAGGTAGTAAAGTACATGGTATATAATAAAGTAGGTAGAAAATATCTACCTACGAGTATTTACAAAAGTTAGTTAGTATTAGTATTTGCAAAAGAAAATTTGGTTTTGATTTATTAAATAAGTGAAATTTAGAAACATTATTTTTTGGACGCGTGCTTCTACGGTTCACAGAAATACTAAAAAGTAATAATAATTATATAAAAGTAATAATAATTGTATATTACGTGTTAAATTCTGTAAATTTAAACAAATTGATCTCATTTGTTAATTTATCATCATAGTTATTGTACAAATATATTTTTTTAAATTCCGCAAATATTTCCTCCTTACTTACAAAAATTATAAATTGAAAAGAAATGCTGTGCATTGATAAGATTTAACATTTAAAGTGCCTGTACATTTGTACAAGATATTAAAAATACAATAACCCCGTTGATTAGCGTATTTAGCCGGTTACCATATCTGTTTCTACATACATTAAAAGTGGTTTATAGCTTAGTCTCGTACATTCACATTTTAATTACATACTGGATTGAAATCTGGGGAAACGCAAAAAAAAACACAAATAAATGAATTACAGGTAATAAATACAAAACAAGCTAATCAAAAAAACTATTTCAATACAGATCCAGAAAAACAATAAAAAAATATGGATATAAACAAAACTGTTAACATTAAGAAAACTATATGGACACCATTTCAAAATGAATAATAAAGTCATACGTCAAAATGTCCCAAGTACACACACATTTTACACGACAAAACGACATCGTACATTTACTCCATACTTACTAACCATCGCAATAGCAATCCATTGGTTATGAGGGAAGCAATTTATATAATTGTCTTCCAGATGACATAATTATTTTTTATAAATATGGAAAGATTTAAAAAAAATTATTCATTTATTCTTAGCCAATAAAATAATGAAAATGAATAATATTGTTTTGTAATGTAATACAATGTAAAATGTATTTTGTTCAGATTTTTTTAGAATAGAATAACTTTTTCCTAGAATAAAATCTTAAAAAAGAGTTCAGCTTTAGGCCAATCAATTATCACCCACGGTATGATCGGTTGGGGTGGTGCTGCGAAAACTAATATGGACCCTCTCAACAAAGCGCAAAAGGCCTTAATTAAAGTTATTACTAAAAAACCTTTTAGATTCTCGACAATACAGTTATTTAAAGACTTTGCTGTATTGAACATACAGCAACTGTACATCAAAATTATAGCTACACATTACCAACAAGACAACTTAAACCATCATACTGCACAACACAATTACGACACAAGACATAGACATCAACACATGACTCCGAAGACAAATACTACATATGGACAAAGACATTATCATAATCTGGCTCCAAAAATTTTTAATTTAATTAAAAAAGATGTTAAAGATATCCACATGACAAAAAATGCAAAACACAAAATCCATATGTGGATAATCGACAAAGGCATTATATACTGCGGTCAGATAACCTGAACAATACAAGAACACACTCAACGCCTGTATTTTCCTCTTTTCCTCTCAATTATTTTTATGACTCTAATTTGTTTCTATCATATTTTTTTTCTATTTTACTCTTTTATTTTTCTTTTATTGTATTTATCTTTCTAAACTTAAATATTTATTTTTTTAATCTTATTTTTCTTCCAAGATTAAGATATCAAAATTAGTTTAAATTCCTGCCACCTCGGAACAGGCTCAGCCTAGTGAGGTGGTTTATACAAAAAAAAAAAAAAATGTACATTGTATTTTGTATATATGTATTCCAATATCTTGGTCAATAAATAATTAAAAAAAAAAATAAAAAAAATATACCGTTCGAAAATGTTCCATGTTATAAAATAAAATGTTGTCAAAATGTGCCTACCTGCTGACAAACTATACATACAAGTAGTTTAGCCGGTGTAAACCAATGTTTGTAGAAAATGCGTTGTTATAAATAAATAAGTTTTTTAATATTGTGATCTGAAAAATACGATTATGAACATGATCCTACAACAAATTTAACAGACATTGTGAAAATGGATGGAATACCTAATTGAGAGAGATATTTTTGATGATGGATCGTCTGGCTGTATGCTTAGATGGATTAGCTGATCTACGTATAATGAAATATTTCCTTTCGTGGAGAGTGAATGCAAATTATTCGCTTGAGGCATTTCTGTTGCTTTTCCATTCGTCGGAAAATTTCCAATAATCTATCGCGTCTACTACCTACTTCATAACTCTCGAGAACGCTAAAGAAAACTTTGTTATCTTACTTCACTTATAATTATTTATATTGCGAAAGCATAAAATATGGGAAAACGTTAACGGTCTCGTTATTGCGTGGGTGCTCCTTTTATTTTGAAATATTCCTCTCCTAACAGGGGTTAATACGTAATGTTTGTTATAATATAATGTACATAATACATCAAGCATTGCATTTTCGTGATCGTTGTGTACTCTGTAGTGCCGTTCCAAACCCTTGAAAAAAACAATTGCAATTTCATCATTTTAATAATCCTTTCTTATTTGCTTACTCTAAAGTACTTGTTTTGATTTTATATATTTTTAAGTTGCTTTTTATATTTTTTCACGTACTATGATTTCATTTTCTGTACTCTTTTATATTATTTTATGTGCATTTACATATTTTTTTATTTAATTTTCTTTATTCATTTCATAATATTATGCTTACATTTTTGTGGAGTTTTCAACCATTATTTTATATTTTTTTGAATTATGTTTTTTTATATTCTTCTACATTCTTTTATCTTCTTCATACGTTCAATAATATTTGCACAAACTCTATCATCGATATTTTCTTCGATTCACTGCCAAAATTAAAAAAATTGTCAATAATGTTAACTGCTCAATGCGCATACATACCCCATCACAGGTCACCATTTCTCACACCTACAAACATACTCACGCATAGTTACATACTGTAGTATGCACATCACCCGGCAATTACTAAATATATGTACATACCACAAATAAGACACTTAATGTTTATATTATATTATATTTATATACTTAATATTTGTAAATTGTCTTATCACTGTAACAAATCTAATGTTTCTTTATGTATAAATAAATAAAATATGTTTTTTCATACGTTAAGATGAAGCCGTACAGAATAATGCAAAATCATACGTTTTTGTTTTGAAAATTTGATCGCTTAGAAGTATTATAGATGCTTCAATTAAATACTGCGCGTGTAGAACATATCTTGGCCCTTAAAAAAATCGGTCATTTTATAAGCCTAGAAAAAAAAATTTAAAGGTCTATAAAAAACACTTCGATGTCCAAACTCTCCTATTTATAAACCTCATTTCGGATATGGTTTTATTGTTTAAAGTGGCAAATTTAGTTTCTTTTATGATAATCACAAAAATGAAATTTACGCCCAAACCTCAGAAAATAAAATACAATATGCATTTTCGCGTCGTTATTTTTGACATCACGCTCACGGCGACAATACGGCAGTCGACGAATTGGTAATATCAAAGTGAACCTTATACCGTCCACCGAAGAACGACTGGCAGCCGCCCCTATTTTCTGTCACTATTTCTCCGGACGGAGCGGAGAAAAGACGTGTTAGGCTCCGCGCCGCTTGTTTTCGTGAAATCAATTTAAAAATTCCGTTTTATTACAATAAACAATGCGTAAAAAAGGAATTAATGTTTTTTACAGGCCTTTACGAAATCAACATGTAAAAAAAATTCTCAAATATCTTTTCCAACCTTTCCAAAAGCTTTTTCTCAAGTATTTTAAACTCCCCCCATAAAGGGCGTGAATTCCGAATCCGATTTTTTCCTGTACTAGTGGATCGCCTTATTGAATGAAATACAAGCGTCAGAAAATCTATGGTTGGCTAGAGTGTGGAAGAAGTCAGGAATGATTCAGGAATGCATGGCGCATTCAGGTGAATGCGTTATGCATTTCTTGCGTAGTCGGAGTAAGGTAAAAGGTACGTATGAGACGACGCGACGCCTAACGTTTTTAAAAATAAACCAGAAAGTGTGTGCCTAGACAGAGTTGTGTGTTGTACCATCCAGGCTGCCTACCCTTGGGGAGAAATAACATGAACATTCGTTGTTTAGTTGTTAAGTCCGTGATTTGCCAAGAGCTTATTAGCAGTCCAGGTTAAAACCTTCACAGACATAATATTATGATGCTATAAGTTTTATTATAAATAACTCAACGATATTGAAACGTTGCTTGCAACATAGAAAGAGGATACTATGCTAGTCGGCTGGTATCTAAAATAAAGAAGGCGTTCTGCAATACTCTGCATGTTGTATCCAGCAGTAACTTTAATTGCTCGGTTCTTGTTGAAACACCCCGAGGCTGCGCCGAGCTAAGGGAGGGGGGAAGGGGGAGGGTTGGGTTGGTTAGGAGGGAGGGTGGGTGGGATTGATTGCTCAGAACCGGGGACGAGTGTTATTATGTTTACTCGGAGGGGCGAGCTGCTGTTTGAGAAGCTTGCGCTGTTGGGTTTAAAGTCACGATAAATATATTTATGTTTATATCCATATTTTATTTAAAACGCAACAAGATATTACAATCCTGTCTGAATGATGGATGTGTTTGTTTACTTTGAGTACCATACAATACTTTATTGCTGATATTTTATAACGTTATTTTATTGTACTGTTATTGTACTTATTGTACTTTTATTGTACTTATTTGTAGTTTTCATAGTTCTACCTCATTGGCCTTTGATTGCTATATGTATATCGATCTTTAAGTTGATTAGTCAGGTATATTCGTAATTTTGCGTTGAGTATGCAGTTATATTAAAAAAAGTGTACCCTATATCTCATACAATACATGGGTTATTCAAAAACACCACCAAATCAATTAAATCCGAAAAAACTGTAGTGAACCAAACAAAATGCTGAAGTAGATAGGATAATTCAAAATGTCATTTTAATGTACCATTATCTAACCCGGTGTTATTTTGTGGCATATTTAATATAAAACACAGACACGTTAAATAATATTTAATTTATTTTGAATATTCAAATACTGCTTTTCTCATTATCTCAAAACCAAGTATTTGGAGATGTCTGACTAATCAACTTGACGGTCGGTATATTACAATTTGTTCACCCAAAATAGATTAAATGACTGACATAACTCATATCAACATCGTACCTCATTCATGTGACACACATCGTGTCGAAGTCATATAACACACCCGCTTCGAAAAATACTAAATCCAAACAACTCTGAAATTGCATTAAGTTTAACGTAAAATAAAATACTTAACCCCTCACACCTCAGGCCTATTTTGTAAGGTATATTTCCGCTTTGCAATAAAATCAAAATAAATGGAATATTTCCTTCTTTAGCCAACGTTTCGGACAGCGTTGGCTAAAGAAGGAGGTAGCGCAACACGGTGTAACACCCGAAAAACAAATAACGAAAATACTTTTTGCTGTAAAAATCTAAAAACGTATCAAACATATAATTTTTCAAATGTAAAAAAACCGAATGCAAACATAAAAAAGTTTTTAAAATAGCAAGTTTTTAAAATAGCTCTAATGGTAATGAAAAAAATAAAAACACGTAAATTTATCAGGCATGTGTATTATAAACGTTATCGTCAACTCATTTTTTTTGTCATTTCATGTAAAAATAATTTATAAAAAATTTCTAAAGTTTCATAATGTTTTTTCAAATTGCGATCGGAAAATTTGATTTCATATACCTAAGTGTAAATTTGACATATTTTTGGTTACATTTTAAAATTGAATATAAAGCGTTGTGTTTTCTCTTTACAGCGCCGTTTATGGTAATTGTAAGGAAGTTACAACGATTTCAAAGAGACCTACATGAGTTGTTACGAAAAGCGAACACATTAGCGTTAGGGGTTAATAATGTGACATCGTCTCCACACATTACTGTAAATTACCTAAAAACCCATCGCCTACTCCAATTGTACGAAAATGCTGTGGCCAGGCTAGGCCTATGTAGAAATCCGCTTCCACATTGGATTTTTTTATTTAAATGGTTCAGAAAGTTTCAAACTAATCACATCTGGTTACTGTAACCGAAAAAATAACGAAGAGTACCAATTTCAAAATCAAATGAAACATTTATTATAACAAAAGGGGTAGCGAGGAAGTCGAACAAGGACACCGATCTGTAGTATCATAGCAATCCGATTGTTCCCTCATACACCAATAGGAATCAAGCCTTATCTCAAGTCACTCTCACGCGCTGCAACAAAGATCATCGAGAGCATTCTAATACACAGTCTTGTAAATCGTATTTGTTCGCTCTCCAATCTCATATACAATAGGCCACTTGCATGGATTTATAACGACTTGGAAAAAATCCTGTGGATAGATTTTTATACTAAGATTACGAAAATGTTGGTAAAATTTTAAAGAAAAGTATAGTTTTTTTTATTTTTAAATAAATAAATCCATTATTTGAGCTCCTGACGTCACTACATGAAAATATCCCGTCTCCGATTAAGTTCCCTTAATTTTGTAAAATTCCACTCTTGATAATTTTTTGTTTATGTGCCAACACTTTGATTTCCGGCGAATTTTTTAATTTGCGTTTATCGTTCACTAGATTTATTGTTTGTTCTATGCGAACTTATCCTTTGGTTTGATTTTTTGATAAAGATGGCGGTGTTTTTACAGATGTTACGAAGAGAACCCCGTACAATTTATTGCTATTCGTGTGGAAAACGTTATTTTTTAAAAATGATTTTCGGCTATATAATTATCCTTTTTTCGCACACATAAAATTATGTCCCGTATTTCCGGTTTATAAAAAATGGTCTGATTTATCGGATTGAAATTTTCAAAAAATCGCCAGGGTTTCAAAAATACGAAAAAAAAACGGAATGTCTTAGAATGTTTGCCTTAACCGGATTTTTTTTTTTAAAAATGTGATGCAAGTGGCCTATATTAAATTACGGTGTGTTATATTCGTTTGTTATTTGTAAAATAAACCTGTAAGTATTGTAACTGCGATCTACTTATTTGATTTACCACTCATAAATCACACGAAAACTTAATGTTAATTATAACAAAAAGGTTAGCATCCAAAATTATATTATTTTCTAAAATGTCAAAGTTAATTCGTTCGAGCTTGCAACCGTTTGTGGATATGTATTAAAGTGGCACTGCGAGATAAATTAGAATAAATGACCTTTTTATCCCCAGTGTCACCAGTGTCCCCTGCGTCCCCGTCAATGTGTCCGCTGCGGAAAATGTCTCTTTGGTAAACGGATTTTCGCCAATAAAAAGACAATAAGAATTATGTTTCCAGATAGAGGAAGATGGGTGAGATGAGAACAAATAAAAAACAGCCATAAAAGTGGGTGAGGGGAGGCGGGGGCGGACCGGAACACGACCGAAACTTTGCGGCCCTACTCATTTTGTTCTTTGAGCACTGAGATATAATATATTTTCGTTTCGTCCTTTGTGTTCTTGCTTTATCTATCGTGAAATTCTTTATACGACAACGTTTGTCGTATTGATCATAATGTATAATGTAGGTAGTAGGACTTGTAGGGATGCTGTCTAGAACTTTCTAGTTCAGTTATACGTAATGTGTATTTTTTTGCACGTTTAAAATTGATTTGTTGAAAACATTCAGCTTGGTAAATAAGATTTTATTTTTTTACATTAGCTCCTCGCTGGAGGACCTGAGAAAAATAATTTCCCCAAGGGCCTATGGCTTCTTTGGGGATGCTATGCGAAGGGTCTTTTAAAGGAAAAGGATGACTACGAAGGAAAAAGGTTTGAGGTGTGAGCAAGAATCTGGGGGTCAAGGGTTCAGAAACGATGGATGTATAAATCCATCCACTCCCACTGCGGTACATGCAGATGGGTCGAAATAGTTCGGCTGGAGAGGTCAAAAGGTCTCCATCAACCAGTCTCTCCCGCGGAGAGATCCGGGCCCCCACGTAATAGTTGGGCAAATGCATCCGCCGCCAAGACCTGGACAAACCTCACCCCATGAGCTCGGTCACCTCTGTTAAGTCACCCAACGTAGCGAACAACTTTGGGTGACCTATGGCGGGGATGTTGGTCTTCCAACAAATGGTTTCAGGGGTGGCGGTTACCCGTCTCCCAAATTGAATATACCTCACCCCATGAATAAAATACAGAATAGTAATAAAATACAATAGTTAATTAACAATCTGTGGGGAATCAATTACACAACGGCTGTTAACTGATTCAGATATTTAACACAACGGTGTGGTACCGGATAACTTCTGCTTCTACATTGTTTAATATTTTAAGTAAGTATCTCTTATGTGTTATTTTGCTAATGACTAATACACGAATGCACAATATACACTGTTTCTTTCATTGACGTAGGGCATACTTGGTCGAAGGTTTCTTTAAAATACTATTACAATTGATATTTCTTCTGTTTCTTTTTACCTCCCATTCATTGATTAATCTGCTTTACATCGAAGTTTTATTTACCTCAGTGTTTTTTCTCATGTATTTACCTGGAAACTTATGAGATTAAAAACTTCACATGTCAATGCACTAACTACCGGAATGCAATAAACACTGTTTCAAATTAGGGCTATTTTTGGCTTTTATAAAGTTTTCTGGTGTTTTTCACTGTGAATATTTTAGTGCAAACATTACATTACAGTTTCTGCTCGAAATTAATAAATGTAGGTACTGCGGTATACCTGCTTACCCTTGTTCGATATATAAAATAAATAAAAATTATTCTCATATCGTAGATCAGAGTGTGCAATTCACACGCGGTAGAAGTAAAACTTTTAGAAAACTAAAGTAGACAAGAGTGAGGAGACTGCGAAACACTTTTTTTATCAATGGGAAGAATGATTTTTTCCATATTATTTGCCGTCGAATTCCGGAGAACCTTTTCCTTTACATTTGTATTTGTGTTTTCTTCTTCGGAGTCGCTAGATGTCTTTTCTTTTGGCTGTTCATTTTGAAGTGGTTTGAAGATTAAGTATATATTTTACAAAAATAAAAATATGTATTTATTTTTTTTGGATTCCTTAGGCTTCGACCATTGATTAGCTGGATTTCTGGTCACTGAAGTTCGTCAGGCGCTTTATACTGATACATTAATGGGGGACCGCGAATTTATCGTATTACATACATTGGAACCGAGTACCCGTAAATAAATAAATATTTTATGCCTATATCATTATCTTGCAGGCTAAATCTTATTGATGTATGTCTTTCTCTCTTTTCAGTGTCGCTTTCGTTTCATCCAGTTTCAAATCACAACGGTGCTAAAGAAGTTTTCCCTTCAAAACCAAAACTAATTCCAATGATGCATGTAAAGTTGTTTTAGATTAGATTAATTTCATCACCAATTGCTTAAATAAAAATAGCAAAAAACATGTACGAACAATTTATAAAATTCGTGTTGTATTAAAGTAAATGGATGCGATATGTTAGAAACATTCCTTGTTATTCGGAATCTTTTTGCAGCGTGTAAACAGAGTCAAACCTTAGAACAATTGCAGGCTTAAAGCATTCTCTAGAAACATAAAACAAACGAACCGAATGTGAAAGTTTTGAATTCTTTCATGCGGTAAATTTATGCCGTTTCCCCTTTGCCTGGCAACCCTCACATCCTCTCGTTGGGTCATTGGGCAACTTCTTCCATGAGAAATGACACATATGAGGGAAAAAGCTTCGCTCCTGGCAACATTAAATATTTATAAGTACCACCTAATATTTGTAATAGTACTAGTTGCGATATTGATTATTGGGAAGAGGATTGATTAAACGCAAAATCTGTCTCGTGATAAGATCATAATACTTACTTTGATTATATAAAGCCAATTATGTTTATGAAAATATGGAAAGCGATGAAAGCATGGTGATTAAGAAAACCACAGGAGAAAAGTGTATTTGTATTGATAAAATACATTTCCGAAACGTGGTAGGTAGGTTAATGTACAACTTAGCTGAAGATAAATGTAAAAATTTGTTCTTCAATATTCGCAGATTTACTTTGTGACATCATTTTAATTAAATTAATACAATCATTTTGAGTACATTTAATCAAAATTATCAACATATTTCGAAACCGATGGGTACTTCGTCAGGATAATAATTTAAAAAAATGACAATACTTTTTTTTTGATTAATGTATTTTTTTATTTATTTTATCTTTACTTTGTGTACTTTCAAGTGAAATTTTAATTTGGTGTACACAAATTGTTCGGTTTCTGAAGCAGCAGCAATAAAGATGTATTATTTTAACGGTGAGCTTTTGCACTTTCTCGTATCATTATTTTTGCACAACTTTTTTATGATATTAAGTTCGTAGAATCGTTAACGGAATTACTTCGAAAAATAAATTATTTTCAGATCCCTACGTCATTTCTATGATGAGCTGTGAAGCTTAAAAACATCGATATGCAAAAAGACACGACGTCAAATTTGTTCTGTATTATTCAATAGTAGATATCGACTTTTTTCTATCTTTCAAGAACTTTTTTTGTTTTTGTGAAAATAAATTAAAGCAATGTGAAATTAATTTATGAAGGAATCCAAATGACGAGCGAATCTGGGTTGTGCCTGTAACAAATGGGCTATAAACTAAAGACTAAAAAACTTACTACGTCAACAAATAATCATAATGTAAGGTATTATAAGTATCGGCGTTGTTCCACATTTGTCGAACTGATTACAAATGGCGATTTCTCCTGAAGGGCGAGGTGAGAGGGGAAGTATGTAGACAAAAACAGATGGATGACCCGTCAGCGCAGATGTGTGTGGAGGAAGGGAGGTAGGGCTGTGCTAAGGAATGGGAATAGGAATTTTTTTTTAAATTGGTAGAATTAAGTTAGATGTTCTCATTTTTTCTGCCTACTTCTTCGGTAATTGGAAGCTCTGAATTAATAATGGCCACGCCTTTTAAAAACTTTGTTCTATTTTTTTTAATAACTCTTAGGATATCCTAAGGTTTTCCGTGGTCACAAATGGAGATGCTCTGCTTCTGAACCTGAAGTTTTGAAAAGACTCATGTTGTATATGTAAGAGATAGTAAACGCTAAAAACGGTTAGTGAATCTACAGCCGAGGCGTTGGGCGTTGGCTTTCTCGGAGTTAGATATGAAGCTATCCGGTTGAAATACAGGTAGATAATATAAATTTTTTTAATATTTGTAAACAAAGTAATTTATTATATTTAGAAAACATTGAAATGAAATCGTTTCTAAGGTGAAGATTTTGCCAGAACCGTCTTGGAGAGAGGCTACTATCTACGTAAATTAATATAAATATCTTCTATTCGCTGTAACAAAATATTTCGGTCTTCATCTTTGCACGTCATGTTACATCCCGTAATTTTTCACTTCTATAGAGAAGAGTATCAGTGGCGGTCGCCGTGATTTGTTTTTTAATAAAAATCTACAGTCTTGTGTTGAGAATGATAAAATTTGGAACAATTGACCTTTAAAATAAGAAGAAAGTGACTGTTTACCTGAGACTTATAAAAACCACATCCACCCCCTTTTCCACCCCTTGAAGCAGAATTTTGATACTTCTTGATGAAATTTTGGTTAGATTCTACTAAGTTCAAAATAGTAGGAAAATTTCTGTCTGATTTCGAAAAACTCTGTTTAAAGCCCAGGAAATTCCCTTGACTTCAGCTCGCTGAAAAATAAAATGTTACCTACTAGAAAACATTGTCTTACAGTTTAATTTGGTGTTGTATTTGGCGAAATCCAAGAATCTCTAATGCTACAGTCAGAAATGCTGATTAGTAGCACGAAAGATAGCAGTGGCATGAGCAATTGCTACTTAGTGGCATGTGTGTCCGTTACGTATGCTACATAGTTGGAAGTGGGTGTGCTCTTAGCATGTCTGAATAGGTTTGCTTAAGAGTATGCTAGTACCGATAAGTATGTTTGTAACCATTGACATCTTCTTCTAGCACCTCTATTAACAAATTAATACTTGCTGCAAGGTTTGCTCTTCTATTTATTCAATTACGAATGAATTACCAACAGTTTCTTAAATAATAGCAAGCAATACGATTATTTTTTTAGCTCTTCTTTAGTAGTTGCGGTTGCAACTCACTCTAGTCTACAGTTGTAACGGTAGGGAACTGATACTGCTTTGATTACTTGTATTTTCTTTTATAGCTTCCATTTTGGTCGAGAGCTTTCTTTTAAATAGCAAGTGTGTTCAATTGTTTGCTTTGAGCACGCTTATTTATGCGCAAAACAAGCAAACAATATAAAAGCAAATGTGTATCTTTGAAGAGCATACTCATTTTTAGTATGTTCGCAAGAATGATTATTTATGAACATATATGTCCGTACCTTAAAGAGTAAGTACTTTTTTTAAAGTTTCCGCACGACTTTCCTTTTTTAACAGATAAGAGTAGGTAAGACCTTTGGCAGCCCTGCACCCTGCGCCCTGCCCCCAGACATTCCTCCTTGGTAGTCCGCCCGGCAAGATTAAAAGCTCGGCCTCGAGGCCTCCTGCATATTTTATGGCCGGAGAACAACTTTTGTAATTTATTCATTGTAGCGCCAAAGGAAATAAAACACCAACGGCTGATAAAACTTCCGCTCGGCCGAGTGCAAGGGCTGCTCTCACTGTTCTCACTGCTTTCACTGCTCTGCCGCCCTGGAATCATTTCCAAGTCCGCTTCATTTAGCTCTGTTTGTGCGGGGAACAGCACACATAGATGCGTCATTATGTGGGAGTGATTAATCCTTTCTTTGCTTGATCAGAATGGAAGATACGCTCAGCACCATTCAGAATAGAAGCGTTTCTTGGAATGGATTTAGCTATGTTTGATGACTAGATCTGAATAGCCAGGTACTTCCCCACCTTACTCTTTCCCAACTTCTTCCCATCCTCATTACCTTCAGTTTCACAACATACCCCGGTTGAGGATGCATTATCACCAAAGTCTAAATAAATAAATAAATAAATAAAAAAAAGTCTCATTCGCTTCAGGCGGTTCGGAGCACTTGGGACACGTGTGCGGTAGATAATCACATTTATTTATTTTATTTTAGGGAAATCAACAGTTTACAATAATGATTAATTTATACATGTATAATTTATCGGACTGAGAAACCAATTATAGATTTCCTCATTATACTATTACATTGTGTATCTTGAAATTAAACAGTAATCTTACAACAATTAAAAGATAGTACATTCAAGATATTACATAGGTATAACAGGTGGAAGGTAGTACATAATATATCATTACATTTGTGCAGTTTTGTACTTATTAAAAAAAAAACATTACCTCAAACCTAAATTTTAACGGATAAATAGTAAAATTATTAATCTGACAGTTATCTTGTTGTGTAGAAGTAGACAAGTGCGTATTTGTGGTATGTGGTATAATTTATTTTGTTTCCAAACTAGCAGTCTATTGCCTTAATACCTCAATATATCTCAAAGTACTTTGATAGATTTGATAGAAAGAAGAGGGACCTTTATTTATGTGTGGTTTGAAAACAATCAACACATGTTTATCTATAAATCAACCGGTGTGTCCAATGGAGATTTTATTAAATTCGTCATGTAATACATAAAAATTCTGACAAAAAAATGAGGAATAATGCAGAAAAACTCTTATTAAAAAATCAACCCGTAATTTTTTTTCAATATAATTCATCTATTTTCAATTTTCTACCAATTTGCGTCATCTTTTGGGCCGGCTATTAGCCAATTTCAAAGAAAAAAAAATTGAGTTCGATTGAGGATTGAACCTTCCTACCGAGGAACTGACTAATAAATGTGTGAATATCGCTAGCATTTAAAACAAATCCGAATTCGATAGTACCGATATTTATTTAATTTTAATTTTTAATGTTACATATCTTAATGAGTAAAACCTTAAATTGTAATGTTAAATTAAATGAAAATTTTAGCGAAACTCAATCGATAACAGAAAAATCAGAAAGATTAATACGGTCACATCTGGGAAGGTCATCCTGGGTTCGAGTCCCAGAGGTGACCGTACCTTATTTTGATTTTTCTGTTTCGGATTTTCGATTTCGCTAATATTTTCTATTTAATTTTATTAAAAAGGTTGAGGATCTGTAATTATAATTTTTGTTAGCAGTGTCATTTCGATCATGATCTATTACGCTTTTAAATGTATAGGTAGGTACCCGTAACTGTCAAAAATAATGATACGATAAAGTTTGTTGAAAAAAGTGTGTTAATGCTCTGCAAAGGTATTAATTGTTTTTGTATTTAATTCGTATAACTCTATTTAATTTTTTTTTAAATTAATTAAAATTAAATTTATTAATAATTTATTGATATCTAGTTCTGCAAGTATTTAAGTATGTATTTTTGTTACAGCTGTTTCGACTTACAAGGTCATTTTCAAACTGCGGTTAAGCCACTTTATGACGACTTATTTATAATATTTTCAATGTCAATTCTGAAGATGTCTAGATTGATTTATTACCGGTTAAACCAATTTGCAGACACTTGACAATGACCTTGTAAGTCGAAACAGCTGTAACAAAAATACATACTAAAATACTTGCAGAACTTCATAATACCTTATTATTAAATTTTATTTTAGTTAAAAAAATAAAATAAAATTTGCAAGGCTAGTTTGTTAGTCAAAATTTTCAACTTAATTTAGCTTCTTGTGAGATTACATACTAACATAATCTTATAGTAATTGATTTTTTTAAGAAAGTTCTTGGCTACCTAGTGATTATTGATATTCACCTTTAATCTAAGAAACACAATGCGACCCCTTGAATAGTACCTCGATAGCATTGTGTGACGTAAGCGTTCAATCATGACTAAGCTGGAACACACAATGCAATGTCCCTAGTCCCAGTCCCTAGTCTCAGTCACAGGCACATCCGACTGCCAGGCGCAAGGCGCTAGAAGCTAGGCAGGCACCAAGCACCCATCTCATTAGAAAATATAAAACGGGAGGTGGTTCAAGATGGAAAACCTGAGAAAGAAAAAAACTCACGACAAATATGAATAAATATGAACAAATTTATGTAAAAATAGTTATTTTCAGAAAAACCGTACGAGTATGCTAGAAGGAGTTTATTGAAAAATTTACGTTGTTTTTAGCTCTTGAAGACTAGTTAATGATTTTGACCATTGTGATGTAGGAGTAAGTGCGATGGTCTCCGTGATCGGTGGGCAATACTCTCGACTAGATCCGGAGGATGCGGGTTCAAATCCCGGCGTGCTTAAATAAATTGTATTTGATTAATTTGTGTTATTTAAAAATTTTATTATTTTAAAATAATATGTAGCATATTTGCGGATCGTTACAGAGTAGAATATACTCTCAGTATCACCCTGTTGTAAGACCACCATTCGGAATTGAAACGTTGTTTGAAATGGTTTTAACCATGATTTGTAATAAGATATAACAGCCAGGTATTTCCTCACCTTCCTCTTACCATTTGTATTCGTAGAGTGGTGTTTTGATCATCATCCGCATGGGCGTTACAATCTTTGAAGAAGTCGCAAAATCTCCCAAGCAATTTTCAATCCTGCCTGTCTCCTAATATTCCTTTCAGCTTTTTAATTAGGCCACCAAAAACACTAATAATTCTTCCTGTTGATTTTCCCTAAAGGTGGTGGTTATGCTTAAATCCACATTAATGAGGAAGACGGAAGAAGCCTCTTTTAATCCAACACTTCGAACATGGCTAATTCATTCCTATAAGTGAATAAAAACCTCCCTTAACTTAAAGTTAAACTTAGAGTTAAAGAACGTACATTTTTGACTGAGTATAACGAAGTCCTGTTTAAACTCGACCGTTTTGCAATCCGAATGTCCCGTTAATCATTTACTGCATTTATCAATATTATGCTACCTACCAACATGAGGAACCCTTGAAAAAATAATCGTCATTGAGATCGTGACGTTTTTGAACAAATTGTAGGTATAATTCCTCATTTGAAATACTAAAAAATGTGGTGTATAATTAAGTATTTGCTTCAGAAGATGTTTGAAACACACGCGAGATTTACCGTTCACAGAACTATTAGTTAATCAATGGAAAAATTTAGATGTTTTGAACTAACCAACCAAATTTGCCTTATGCTAACAATGTACTGCCTTTGTTTGTGGAAAACACTTCGACGTGCTTAGCATGTAGGTACCTACGTGCCACGTTATAATAATCTGCCAACAACATTTTTTCGATATTTTCTGAGTGTAAAGAAGGTTTTTCATTAGAAAATTGTAGGTTTAGGTCGACCCACCTGCAATGTTTTCTTTAAGAAAATGGGATCAGAAACACGTTTCATCAACGTCAGGGTGACAATGGTTTGGGATGGTGCGGAACCCGCTACATGTGAACTGCGAGCAGCTCCTCTCCTTTCTTCTGACAATATTTCCAGAGGCTACGGGTGATTGATGGACACCCGAGAGACTTCTTTTCATTTAATCCAGCGCCATTATCGGCGTTTAATGGAATTTTTTACGTCTAATATCTAGCATTGAAAACACGAAAAGTTTGGAATTAAATCGGCAACATTCTTCATGGTACAAAAGCTACTAATAAAAAAATGCTTTCAAACTGCTAACATACATTTTCTCGCACATATACAAAGTATGATTTGAGATTTTCACGGCCACAAGTATTATCATGATTTGTTTTTCGGGTATTATGTCGTGTTGGAACACATTTACCCATCCTGGTAATGGACACTGTAGCGCTGTCCGAAATGTTGGCTAAAGGAGGAGGTAGCGCAACACGGCATAATACCCCGAAAACAAATGAAGATAATTCAAAGTACAGTTGTTCTTTAAATAACTGAAACTTTTTTTATGACACAAAAACAAAAGTTCCTGTCAAACTATGGCATCTTCATTTATTGGGATTGTTGCTAGGTAGAGATATTTAGGGAGGTGAAGAGAAAGGACAAAATAACCTGCCTGTACACATGTTTTCAGTAAGCACAGCGATTCGGCTAAATGGTGGTTTTTCCCTAGAATTACTCTTAGGACAGGTTGTTTCACATAATTTGAACAATTCATAAAATTTCAAATTCAAGTTCTGTAAAAGTTCTAATTTAATTGTCTGGCCACTACAACACGGGCATGTGCCTAGTGTGATGGCCAAAAAATTACCCATTTTCTGTAATATGTAAACTTTACTGAATAAAGAACATTAAAAAAAAAAAAAATTATATTATAATTATTTTGTTGGCCAGTTATTTCACGGAACTTGAATATTATTAAATTTGATTAATTGTTCTAATTCTGTGAACAAATGAGCCTTAAAGTTTTTCCCAACTATAGAAGAAGGTGCAAGATATTTTCATTAATTCTTTAGCACCGTTGTAATTTGAAACTCGATGAAACGAAAAAACGACATTAAAAAGAGACAAACATATACATCTATAGAATTTAGCCTGCGAGATAAATAGATAAAAAAAAACGAGTGTGCTTTAGACCACACGATTGAAGTAAAATTACACTGAAGAGAGAAAGAAAATTTGCGCGGGCACTCCTAAAGTGATACAGACAATAGGCCTGCACTGTGGCGATATACGAAACGTAACTGGCTATGAGAGAAAGAGAGAAAGAAAATGTGTGCTCGCACCTCTCTCTCTTGCCCCTACAGTACCTAATATGAAACGTAACTCTCTTTCTTTTTATCTTTACAAACTTATATCTCCCTCTCAACTTCCGTTCGCCTCGCCCGATCACTCATTTCAAAACGCTCTTGTCACGCATTCATCAGCTTACTCCCCAAGTCAGCCAGTCCCTTCGTAGCCTCCCCACTCTTGTCTACTCTCGTATTCTGAAGATTTCACTTCTACCGCGTGTGAACTGCACACATGTTATAATTTTTATTTTTATTTATTTGAAACAATCATGCAAAACACCCTTTGACGTGTCCCTTAAAGGTCAATACTAATATTGTCAACAAATTTACACCAATGTTAAAATACCTACATGCTTTTTTTTAAATTTGACTTCCTGTAGATGCCAATAATTCACCATCTCAGCACCACCAAAAAAACGCTTTTCAAATCACAAATGAAGCACTTGAATCAATTCATGGACGATTCGTAATTTCTGATTCAGTGAGTCCACTAGAGGAGCGCCTTGACTTTGTCCACTGCCAACAGTTGCCGAGTGACCAGACACGGCCCTTATTGCCCTTCCGATATTCCCTTTCTATTTCATTTTTACGATTGGGCATCGATTTCACTTCACGCACGCTCGAAGCACAATCGTCGTTCGGGATAGAAAGGGCAGAGAGGGCAGAAATGGCCCCCTTTCCCCTCCCCTCCCCGGAACCTGCCCAGCGTGAGAGATGACCACTCGTGGGCCCTTACAGCCGGACATTCTAATTTATATAATTCCGAAGTGCTCGGGGCGGGGAGGGGACTAAGAAAATTAGAGGAGTCGACGGGGATTAAATGTTTCTGGGGTAAATCAGTTCATTTTCATAACCCGATCTAGTTGCAAATCAAATAATTTGCTATTAGGAGCTCTAGCACAGTGAAATCGATAATTTTACAATATCGGATCGATAGGCGTACGTACATATATTTTATATCGATGTCCCGAGCACGGTTTCACCGTGACAGCCAATTCATCTAGACGTTGACAGCCAAATCGATATAGACGGGAAGTAAATAAGCAATCGATATACGCTGGCAATTATGAATCAAAACTAAGAAATGTCAATCGCCAAGCAATTACGTAAAAATATTGAATTGGCAGTCCGCATTTACTTTCTTACAGTAAACCGCAGTTAATTAGTTAATAAGGTCTTTAGTCATATTTCAACCACTTTCGCTTCTAACAGAGCGAACGGAATAAATTAGTTGAATCATTTAAATCTATGGTTTATTAGTCTTAGTTGAATTATTTAAGTCTATGGATCGCGACATACACGACTTCTTTCAATTATAAGAGATTGGTTAATTGAACCCCGTTCATTTATAAGCCAGTAATTCGTAACAAATAACATTTTTCAAATAAATGCGTATGTTGACAGTTAACCAAAAAACTTATTCGATACTATGGAGGCCGCGCTAAAATTTACCAATCGTCGGTCGGAATATAACCAGCCAGCGGCCGAAAATTCACATTTCGTCGAAAGGTACATAGGTAAATCGTACAGGGCGGTTTCAATGAGAAAGATTAATTATTCTCCGTACCAGCTTTTTAAAGTAATAACTCAATATCGATTTTATTTCATTCCAAATTTGCTTTAATTTATACCTACATCCAAAAATTCTGAAAGGCGTGATGATAAAACTATTAAAATGATGTACTTTTTGAAATTATTTTTTTTAATGTCTAAGCAAAATAAATGTGCAAAAAAATCTGAAATTTATTAATTTGTAAGACCGTAAATAGATAGATAAAATAGAGAAATTTTCGTCAAAAATAAGTGATCGGATATTTTTTAACTAAAATAAAATTTTTGAAATATGCGTTTATTAGATAACTTATTGGTTAACAATAATGTATGATTACTTGATACGAAATATCTTATAAAAGAAGATTTTTCGTTTGGAAATTTAACAAACCTGCCAACGACCTACGGTGTAACCTTATTAGATATACTAAAAATGTTTTTTTTTTTTCAAAATTTAAAACATTCTTTTACTAGATAAAAGAACAATCTTTCGAAATCAATTTATAAATTTTTGTGGAAAAGAGTCAATACTTTTAAAATTTGATTTAAAAATGACATATTTCCGGTTTTCTCCGATTATACCCTATACGTACCATAGACGATGGATTTTAAATTCATTTTAAAAATTGCGCTATTCAGATAATTATTAATATAGTTTTTTTACAATCGTTAAAAACAGAAAACTCAAAGAAGACAAAAACTTCCAACTTCGGCCAATGAGCAGCAGTAAATGGCAATGTTCAATCAAAAATAGAACAAAATCATATTTGTCATTGGATCGCCGTCTTTGTCGTGTGAAATAAATGCCTACAGTTAAGTAGTCTTCGAACCGTCTTATATCCCGACTTGGAAAGATCACCGATGGGACTTAACTATCCGTACATATAGCAGTGGCCACTTGTTCTGATGGCCAATCATTCTTACACCACCCCGAATGGGGAGTCCCCCAAGCCTCTTGTCCGAGCTCCCCCGTTTCCCCGGTTTCCCCTAAAACTCGAACCCTTTACATGTTTATAATTTATCTATGTGATTTCTTTACCTCAGTTACATGCTCTAATGGCCTCTTGGATTGAAGGGTTGCGATGAAAGAAATATGAATGGGCCTTTTCAAATACGTTTAGGGAATTTTTAAAAGCTAATACAAAGGGTAACTGGAAATCTGATTTACGGTCTACTAAAATAGACCTTCTAATATTTTAGATAACTAAATGTAATGTGTTTTGTGTTTCGAGTTTTGGTAGGAGTACTAGTAATAATTTAATAAAAATAAAACCTAATAACAATAATAGTACCTAATAATAACAAATGTAATACAATTATTTTTAAATAAGCTCAATAGTGCTTGAAACATTAACATTTTCTTTAAGTGACTTCAGGTAAGGACCGACCGGCTAGTCTAGCTATGTAATTTTAGATACAATAATATTAAGATTAACCTTTAAATAATTATTAAAATAATATTTGACTGATTTACATTGCGCCGTTTCAGTGAAAAGGGGCGCATTACAAACAAATCTTACTAATATTATAAACGCGAAAATTTGTATAGATGAATGTGTGTTTGTTAGTCTTTCACGCAAAAACCACTAAATGGATTTTAATGAAACTTTACGATAATACAGCTCATACATCAGAATAACATACAGGCTACATATAATGGTAAGCTCTGGCGTTATGAAATTCGTATACCTAAATTAAAATGTGTGTATTTCGTATATTTTAGCAGCAGGGAGGAAAGGCAGGGGGAAGGTGAACGGAGGAGGTGGGGTTCGCGGAAATGGAAGAGACGAAGGAGGGGGAAGGCGGGGAAGGTGGAAGGGAACGGGGACGCATGGGAAAGGACATTCAGGGAGAATAAATTTATTTCTTTGAAGGGTGTTGCAACGCATGCCGGGAATCAACTAGTATATAATAAAATTAATATGGCTATCTCACAATTAAGATTTGTAGATAATTATAACTAGTGACTTAAATCTAAGACTTGTAGCGAGTGACTTATGACTATGACTCGTGTTTATAACCACTGATTTAATTGAAGTGATCTAATGACATATATATTTATAACTGCGTCTTAAAGTTAGAGATTTACAACTAACATAGGTACTTAAGAGGCCGGTATTCGAATTTGTACCGATTTCTTGCAAACCTCCCTTAAAAATTTGAAGTTTTTAAGCTCTTAAAAATATATATGTCATTCTTGAAGATAATATCTAGACATTGGTCGCGCCCAAACGCAAATTATATAAAATTTCCTCGATAGAAAAAAATCGCTAAGTATGCTCCAAAAATTATTATAAACACGTTTGTTTCAGTTATTTTACAAGTTATATATATGAAAAAATTCACAGCGTTTCTTTAAATGCTGTTTAAGACCATTATCGCGAGATTTTTGCTCTATTTTAAACGAGTCATGTTTTATTAAAGATTTTCATAATTTTTGCATCGATTTTATCGTTGTAAATGTTAGCGCGCTCTTCTAACATTCGTAATTTCATATCTCTCCGTCTTCTTCTTTTTGGGGCCGGGAACTGAGCCTTAAATTTAAAAATACTTTTTTTCAGTTTTGCTAGGATTAACATTAAAAACCAAACAATAAACAAAACTCTTTAGGCATGAGTAGGTACAAACAGATATCATAGAAGTAAGTTATTGCCGTGAGCCGAAGCAGTTTGAGGTTTTTATGTATGCGTATTATATTCTACACATTTTATTGAAATTATATTTTAAATTCTCTTTTTTAATGTTATTAGCGCCAGAAGGATAAACTTGATAATAAATTATAGGTCAATGGCAGGTCCCTCCTAGCTGTACGATTATGCATTTTGTGCTCCAAAGTGGAAATATTCTTAAGCCTTTCGTGATGGATCTCTTTCCAGGAATCAAATTATACTTAGCAAAATTTTTTAATTCTATTTGAATCGATAATAACCCACTTCTTAGCTCGTCTCTTACCCTTTTATTTCCTCTCCCGTTATAACATTCCCATAATATGGCAACAAATAGAGATATTTTATTGATTAATTCTGATAACGTTGAGTAGTTATTTGAAAAATGCTATAGCGTACAATAAATCCAAAGTCACGGTCAAAGATAACTGGCAGAATTGATACCGATTTCATGATTTATTTATGTGTTATCTATTTGTTCATGTTCTCCTTTTTCGATGCGCGAAGTTTCCCTTTTTATTGTCCCTAACCGTATAATAAAGAAGAAGATAATAAATATCTCACGGACGTATTTCGTGATCCAAATATTTGGATAATCAGGCCTTAAATTTCCAATACAAAACTGTGTTTCATCATGATTACGATATTTAAATGGGGTGGAGATCTACGATGCCAGGCGAGTGTAAGTGAGGGAAAGCTCGTGTTAAATGGGTAAAATGGAACATTTACTTCCATTCAAATTTCTACGGAAGGCACTTCTAGTTTTCTTCTTTATTTTTGCCTTTCCATATGCTATTTATTTTATAAACCATCCAAACTATTGTTATGTTCAGAAAAGCTTATGTTTTCTCATTTAACAGTCAGTGGCTGAGTTAGCATCGCATTTGGCGTCGTGTGTTCAATTCCACGCTAGCTAAGTCCTCCACCACGACCCAAGCAACATTTTACGCGGATTGTGGTGCATGGCAGTAGATCTTCAAATGTTGCACTCTACGTAATACCTCATGCAATCAAACTAATAAGAAAACACCTCAAATTGGTTCGAATCTCGACTGTATCTGGACATTCTGTATAAAATTGTAGTATTAACATATTCACGAGTCGATTGTGGGGCCATTCCTTTGAGGCACGATCTGGTAGTGGGAGGTCCTGCCCTACCTAGTAGTCCAGTATCTACCCAGTCCGAGCAGCTTGTACTACCTTTCTACCCCGCCGCCTCACGAATATACCGTCCTACGTAAACATTCCAGTTCGGCTCGAGTTCACTTCGCTTTCCACTGGTTCCGGTACAGATTTGATTTCCGATTCATTCTCCTCACTTAAGGGCTGTAGCTTTGTTAAGGTGTGGGCGGAAAGTTATAAAGCATCCTGTCAGGGTGAGGGTACGATGAGAAGATAACGACAAGAAAAGTCTTCTTGGCGTACTCATGGATACTTTTCTGTTATTCTGACTTTAGAAATTGATTCACTTAATCGTGTCACACCTCCTAAGATATCCCAAACTTCTTCTGCTATCCACTTTCGTGTGTTTTTATCCCGTTCCTCTTTTCACCATATATTCACTCCGCATTCAGACCATTCAAGCGTCCCATTTCGGTGTGCAGTTTTCTTAGTGCAATATTTTTTATAATAAATAATCCATTTATATTCTTTATAAATTGAGATTTCCACTGCCAAAAGAATTAATGAGATTGTTTTGGGGGTATTAAGTCGTAGTGTGCTACCTCCTTCTTTAGCCAACGTTACGGACACACCGCAAAGAGTCTCAACTGCTCCCAACCGTCTGGAGCCATTGGGCATATTGTGAGGCTGAAGGTAGTGGGTAGGAGAATGAGATGGGGAAGAGGGAGGTGGGAATGAAGCCGGCTTCTTCGATCAACCGAGCGATTCTGTATCTTTTGTGGGATCGAGATAGATAACGGACGATCTTCTGTCAGATTTCTGTGATTTTCTATGGCTGTTATTTGCTTTTTGGCCGATGTCAGATTTCAACTGTGAGCTATCAAAAATCGGCGAAGCTGGCCTGATACCCATGGAAAAGCAATTGACAGCCATAGAAAATCACACAAATCTGACAGGAGATCTCACAAAATCCCACAAAAAAGATCCCATAAAAGATATAGAATCGCTCAGCTGGTCACTAAACACGGCCAAAGCCATTTCCAGCAACGTTTC
Organism: Limnephilus lunatus; assembly: GCA_917563855.2. Lineage (NCBI taxonomy): Eukaryota > Metazoa > Arthropoda > Insecta > Trichoptera > Limnephilidae > Limnephilus > Limnephilus lunatus. The sequence goes on along the minus strand of OU830597.1, from coordinate 59,892,300 downwards.
AATTCGGAAAGGTGGTCTTACACCAGGGTGATACTGAGAGTTTCTTCCAATCTGGAAAGTGCGTCAAATATATTACAAATTATTTAAAATGAATAAATTATGAAATAACACAAATTAACCCAATATAATTTACTTGTGCACGCCGGGGTTTGACTTACCCCTAGACCACATCTGCTCCGTTCGTTCTTCGAGAAATTAAACAAGGTATTGATTTGCTATTAATCATGATACTATGCTAATTTTATTATTTATTTATTTATTTACGCCCTACTGGGCTTATACAAGATATATACATAAGTAATACAGTTGTGTTAGCAAATACATAGTATTCAATATATATTGATTTATGATACATCTAAGACAAATTAATTGTATAGGTATGGAAAGCGAAATTTGTAAAAAGACATATAAAAACTAAAAAAAATAGAAATATAGAGTGTATTCACTACGGAGTCGTGAAATCATACATTTTACTAAAATAATTATAAAGACTTCGTTTTGTGACTAATACGGAATCTATAAATATGTCTACAGTATTCCCAAATTTATTGCCCAAATGATGCATTCTATTAATAGGTGTATGAGCCTCATAATTCGTTTTGAAATTGTCACAGAAAAAGGTAGCACTTTGTCTCGTATTTCTGGTCGGTATGTAAAATTTTATTTTGGAGAGAATTTCAGGGTTGTTAATGCAATTATTAATAATTTTATTTAATAGTACAAGGTCAAAGATGATCCGCCTATCTGACAGTGTAATTATGTTGAGTTGTTTCATCAAAAGGACATAGTTAATATTTTGAATTGGAATATTTAGCTTAAAGTTAATAAATCTTAGAAATTTGTGCTGTACCCTTTCTATATTGTTGGAATGGATTTTATACATTGGGGACCAAATTGGCGAATTGTACTCTACCTGGCTTCTTACTAAAGAAGTGTACAATGTTTTCAAACATTCTAGTGACTTGAAACCACTTGCTGTTCTGCATATGAACCCGAGCATTTTTAAAGCTCTATTTGTTATTTCATTTACGTGCAGAGTAAATGTTAACTTTTAATCAAATATAACACCTAAGTCCCTGATCTGAGCGACTGGTGTCAATTTTACATTATTTAAAGAGTATTCATAGGTAACATGACTTTGGATTTTACGAAAACGAATAACTTGGCATTTTTGAATGTTAAGAAATAACGATCACACACCAATGATACAATTTATCTAAATTTGATTGTAAAATATGACAAACCTCTATACTACGTATCATTTTATACATTTTTTTGCTGCGAAAGACAAAATACACGGGTTGATAATACAAATCAGGTCATCCCACCCACATTTACCGACATTTGTCAACAAATAATATATAATCGAGCAATTTCAACAAACTTCCAGGGTAACAAAGACAATAAAATATTCTGTTTTCGGCGGAAAACCGAAATACTCTGTGGAAAAAACGTATCGACTATTTTTCCAATGACAATTAAATGGAATTCATAACATTGCAATGAAATCCATTTTCAATAGCGCCTCAATCATAGCAGAAATATTTCAAATTGTTATCGTGCTACCTCTCAGGCTAGATTTCCATTTGGAATGATGTTTCATCTCTGAATATTCGCGAGTTAGTGTGGGACAAGTCGGGATACGACTTTTACTTCGCAAAGTTGGTATAAACTCCCGATGTAATGTAATCTGCTAATGGAATGCTCACTCAGCCGAGCCAATAATATGGATTAACCCATTATTTCAAGCGGTGGAATAGTAACGCGCATTCTGGTTGCTGGTTGCTGGTTACGGGTTATGGTAACTGGTTATCCCATCTCGCTTCTGCTCTCCTGCCCCGCTCCGGGTAACTAATCAAAAGTTATAATTTGGAACAGGATAAGGGTGGGTTTATTGGATGGGTATTATTGTAAAAATTACTTGGTGATATATGCCTCCGTGGGCGGAACTTACATAATATGAAATAAGGGTTCTTCAACTAAATGCACGGTGTTTTGATGTTGAATGTTTTACCTAAGGAAGTATAAGGAAAGGGAGGAGGAAACCTAGGTATTGAGAAGATCATGGCAATGCACAGAGATAATGTGTCTTCGAATATCATTAAAATAAAAGCAATTTGAACGAGAGAGTACGAGAACAGTTTGCAATATAGTTATGAATGAATAATGCTAGGAGCAGGTCGATGAGTTTGTGTTAGTTAGTATTATTAGGAAAGTATGTTGATAGAAGGAAAGAGATGGAAAAGTCGAGAGATGGAAAAGCTGATTGAAAGAAGAGTAAATGCAGGAGGACTGAACGCGGTTGGCGCAAACAAACAATGGTCCAAAGAAGCGAAGCTAATAGTTCACAATGGAGTGCTGGTTACTTCTCTGATGTACGACAATGCGACATGGAACTGGCAGAGGAAGTATAGACTGAATGGTGTAGAAATGAGATACTTGTGGCGTGAACTCGTATGATCTTGTGAGAAGTGTGGATATATGCTAAGAATGCAAGGCTGATGTTAGCGTAATGAGTAAGATTAAGAAAGGGGCTTAGATGTTTTGGGCATGAAGAGCGAATGAACGATGAATGCAGTGTAGGGATTATAATATAAGTCGCGATTTGTATGGTAGAAGAAGTCGGGGACATCCGAGGAAGACATGGGAGATCAATAAACCAAATATTTATGAATAAGTCTGAATTTTTTTTAAGTTATTTGTAATTTATTTTTTATCTACACATTAAAAACTCTTGTTTTCTCTGTATCGTGCAGTAAATCCTGTAAAATAGTAACATTGAAAAAGCCCAGCTGGGCGATTAAAATGTATAAGTAAATTATTGGTTTGTGGTTGTACATGTACATGTCGGTCTGTCCTCTCTGCCTACGATTAGTTAGCAAACCCAGTAATCGTCTTCCGTTGACGTCTGTGTTTGGATATTTACGGTCCAATATGTCTATAGGAAAAGTCATCTGGCCCAGAAAGCCGAATGCCTGATTTTGAAAATATATTGAACTTTTTTGATACTTTATACCAAATAAAAGGCGGTTACTCCATATCAAAAAATTTTCGCACAATAATTCCTCGTTTCATGAATCAGAACATGAGTTTTTTGAGTAGATAAACGTTTTTATCTTCTTTTATGAATCAATATTTTATTTTTATTTTATGTATTGGTGAGCTGTGCAACTAAGAAATATAAATATTTTTGATACTGACAATTCGTGGAGGAATTCCATTATAATAATATATTAAAACAATTTTTTTTTTTTTTTCATTTAATTTATGTGTAACTAGTTACATACAGCCTGGTACAATTGCTTTATTTCACCCATATACTTTGAATAAAATCTTTGTAGGCCACCCCCCCCCCCCCTCCAACATATATTATGTATGTAAACGGTAGATTAAGAAATAATTATTACCTGTCTGAATCTATGAACTTCAGAGTGAAGACTAATATCTACAGAGCTAAGGTCGGATAAATATCGATGACGGTCCCAGTGGTGACGAATATCTATGGAGCGTAGGTGGGACTAATATCTAATGAGGGTAGCTGAGCACCTAACCTAACCTAACTTAACCTAACCCAACCTCTGCCAGTGCTGTAGATATTCGTCGACATCACCTGTTCCATAGATATTAGTCAGCAGTTTGAGCTGTAGATATTCGTCCTCACTTTGGTTCCCATAGATATTGTTCCAACATACCTCGTATAGATATTAGTCAGAACATGGATTCTCATAGATATTAGTCCGATTAGTTAAGTTTCTGGAATTCCTGTAGATATTAGTAGACGCCTCCTCTGAAATCGGATACCGTCACAAATAAATTAAGTGGAAAAAAGTTTTATATTTGTTTTAACATATTAACTAAGAAGTCATCCAAAAACACGTGGTTAAGTACTTACTGAATTAATAATTGAGCCCTTGCCTGGAAAAATGTTCTACGTATCAAACAATATTAATGTTCCTAGAAAATTGGAAAAAACGAAACCAGTTATGTTTCATAACATTTAATATTTCAAATTAAAAAAAAAATACAATTCTTAACAGATTTAAAGGAAAAATCGTGAAGAAAGGCAATTAAATTAGAATTTTTTACTAGAATTTATACTAAATTAGTACAAAAATGTTGTACGTGAAAATTACACACACAACGTTATTCCGCAAAATGTTTTATTTTGTTTTCGTACCTTAACGAAAGCATCGTGCTCTTCTAACACAAAATTTTCAACGTTTTTGATGTATTTGAAACACATTTGTATCACAAATATGTTTCTTCGGCTAGAATCAGGCATAATATTATTTTTTCTGGACAAAAAATACTTTCCTGCTACCCTCATTTTAGTTGAAGCCATAAAACTTTTGTTTTCTCAATTTATTCCCATGAATTAAACCATGCTCCGTGATTTCCACAAGCCAACTTTTAAAATGCTATCATAGGAATACATATTTATATAATCCCTACCTTATAAGATGTCTATTAATATGCCCAACATTATTCCATCAATAACATTGATACTAGTAGTTTTGTTGGATACAACAGTGTTCCGGGCAAGAGCTCAATTATACAATGTTTTATTGTGCATAATATGTGAGATGGTAGTTATTAGGTTTGTTGTTGTACAAACGTAGAGACATAATAAATACGTAGGGAAGGTCCTAATTTAGCGGCCGGCCATTACGGTCGCAGCTGGCGTTACTGCGTTACTAACGGCCGGCGCTCGTTTAACGAATTTTGCATTCCGTTAACATAATATATAAAAATAAATTCATTTATAAAATGGTTTTGTTAGTATGTTTGCATTTTACTTCATGATTAAATTTGGTCATATTGAGAGATTTAATTATATTTCATGAAAGATTGCTAGTATGAGATTATAATATATGCGCATTTTTAACATTAAGATTACACGGGAGTCCATGAGAATTCCACATGAGCTTTGCTATCTTTGGGGATGCTTTACGGAGGGTCTTAAACAAGGGAATGGTCTTAGTGAAATATAGGGTTATAATGAAAGGAGGTCTTAAAAAGGGAGGGTCTTGAAGAGATTCATGTTTTATGAGTGGAAATGAAAAAGTCGATAAATCGCTCAACAGCCGAACTTCCGAACACTACAACCAGTTCTAAAAACGACCCGTTCTTATTGACGCTAATTTGGAGTACCATCCATTGAAATACGGGAGGATTTCCCACCTGCAAAATACTATCTTGATTCTTGCTTCAATCGGTTCCTTAAAATAAGGGAATGAATTATTAATCGAAATGCCCATTTTGTAGAAACGGTTATAGGTTTCTCAGAGCTCCAGATCAGAGGTGGCTGTCGAACTCAACACTAGAGCAGCTCGCCTACGATTTTTAAAGGTCAGCAGGATAGGTATATTTTTTTAAATCTTTTATTTCGAACAGGTGTTCATACGTATTTTCTGGGATATAAAGTGCGTTTGCAGCATTACTTAAGGGCGGTACAGAGTAAAACTTTTTGCAAAGGGCGTAAGGGATATTATACTACCCCGAGGCGTCTCAAATACTCCAAAATAGATGTAAAGTCTCCTTCCATTTCCTGGACATAACATGTAAAACATCTTCATGCAAACACTTCAGTCCACCCTCATCCCTCAAACATATCCGATCCTTATTCTCACGGTTCTGTATACCTACCTATTACCTACCCTCCTCCCCACGTATAACTTTATATAGTTCACCCTTCATTGCGAATACAGAAGGAACCGAACATACATATGAATTCATTGTTGTTAGGTAGGTACGTTGTAATTTGTATAAGAAAAAATATGAAAAACGTCAGAAATAGTCATTAGTTTTCAAGAGCATACGGCGTAAGAGTAATGCTGCCCGAAACCAGCGAGATTATAGAACCCCCGATGGGGAAGGCTTTGAGTGAAAAGGAAAAAGGGAAGTGAAAAAAAAATTAAAAGTGTTGAGAGATGTTCAAAATTCTAATTTGAGTGAGAGATTTTTGAACATCTCTACAGAAAGAAGGGAAAATTTATTTTGCTTGATTTCTGCAAGAAAACCTGTGTTGAGAGCAGTTGCTTTACAACATTAGCAGTTTATAATAAAAATAAAAACACGTTCCGACAATAAAAATACAAATAATAACATAATAGCACCGTAAACATAATATTACATTTAGAGTAACAGTCAGCATCAACGTACCATTGAAAAAACACCTGCTTAAAAGTTAGTTTTGATAATATCTTTGATGTTGAATCTGTTTTGGCTAGTAATCCAGGACTTGGTGTTAGATTTATATTTAAGATACGCGTGTCTTATCTAATTCCCAGCGGATGTGCAGTGTATAGCTTTGTTTCAAAGAATCTAAAATTTCTTAGGCCAAAAGTTGTTTAAGGGTTAAGTAAGAGAATAGGCCCTTTGGTTCTAGTATCTCAAGCAGTTCGGACATTTTCAAAGTTAGTTCTGTGTTTGAATAAAGATGTATGCTGGTATGTTGTTGGTAAGAAGTTTGCATCTACACATTAAAAATATTTCCGATTCTCTAATAGGACGATATATAATTATTAACACACAATATCTGCCTTTAAAAAGATAAATACCTAATACTGTTGCAAAACATAGAAATATATTGGTATCTAAGTCAAGAAAAATAATGTAACTTTTCGGAAAAATCTGAACGGCTTACATTAATTCGTTCTGTTTTTCCAGACTCGGTCCAAGAGTTGATACTGTGCACAACACCCAGCTAGATGTGTAGTATAATAGTCCTCACAGAGCCGCTATACTTCTACCGCCTTAGCACAGTCAGTACTATAATAGTACTGCCGTACTGTATACTGCTACCGACATAGTACACCCGGTACTATAGTACAACCAGTACCTTCTACACTAGTGCCAACGCTATATATATCTGTATCTCCGCCCCCGCCCGCCGTGAATACTGAATACTAACCGAAGGCGAGCAGTGTCTGCCGTGCTCTCGAAGAATGGACTCTACAAAGCCCGGACCTTTAATCGATTTCAGGATTACGGATTTAATACGGTGCGCATACAGAATCATTTAAGTAGTAGACGTTTCCGGATCAATATTCACTGGGAGATGGTAATCTTGAGGCTTATGATAATGATGCCGGTGTTGTGTTATGCAAGTGGATTATGTTTTCAACGTGATTATGGCTTGTTACCTTGCCAATGATGTCAAAGACATGCTTTTTTTTAGCGTGTGGTCTACTGATATTTTTTGAAGTTTGTTTTAAACGCATAGCCATAAACCGTTTATTGTAGATAATCAAATTAATTAGGTTGGGTTAGGTTACGTTAGGTTGTTTTTTTTACATACATTTTAATAATGTATCATTTTGGTCCTGAAAAAAATATGTATTACTGTATCTGTAGTATTAATACGCCAACGTCTGCACACTTGCTCCACGTGCTAGTTACAATCAGAAGTACTGCCCTCCGTTGGGCCTTAACGGATTTTTTTTTATTGTTTGTATGTCTTTAAACCATCAATTGGCATTGTGGAAAAATGTAGTATTAATACGCCAAAGTCTGCACACTTACTCCACGTGCTAGTTACAATCAGAAGTGCTGCCATCTGTTGAGCCTTAACAGAAAAAAAAACTTTAGTTTCTGTACGTCTTTATACCGTCAATTGGCATTGTGAAAAAATAGTTAATAAATTTAATTAAGACAATGTGTTATCTCGAGTAACAGACGATGGAAAAGAGAAATTGGATAACCGTTCATACTCTTTTACAGCCTTTTCTTCTCGCTCTATCATGCGGTATCTTTAATATTAATATTTGTAATGCTTTTTTATTGTCTTCTCTTAGAAAGCAATCACTTTGGGATTCGATATTATATTCTGTGAAATAAAATAATTACGTTGCTTACCAGATGTTTGGTACAGTTTTTTTATTAATCGTTAGTTTTTTTAAATAATTATTATTTGAAATTGTAGTCAACTATAAATATATAAAAGTATTGTTAACTACACAAATAAATAAGTAACAAACCTCGTTAAGATAACGAAATGCATTAAAATATTTTTCTTATTTAAAAATCTAGTGTCCGTTCGCATCTGGAATTGGTTTGCTACGTTTCCCTGTATTGGAAAACACTTTCGGACTTAGCCGATACTTTGCAGGGAGCGAAATCAGTATGGCTGTAATAAGATTCTGTCCAAGAGGATATGGGTGGCTGCATCTGGTGTCCTCACACCCCACCGGTCCCTCCTCTAACCCACCCACCTCACTCGCTCCACCCGCCCTTAACGCTGTTATACCCACCCTCACACAATGGACGTTATGCAAGTTTTATTAATGTGGCTGAAAAAAATCTTCAATTCACGTTCCTATATAATACCAAACCTTAGAGTCTACGAGTACCTACCTATCAGGTATTTTCATATTGGTAAACCTACAGTTATACCTGCGAAATTATAATTATTACATAATTATAATTTTTGTGCTTTTTTCACCAATTTCAAAACTAATCTCGACTTCAGGAATACTTTTAAAAATAAGTTGATATGTTGAGTTTATTTACTGTGTCGATTTCTTGTACTTCTAAACTGGTATAGAGTATTATGGACAAGAAGTTTTATTTTTGATGTTTTTGAATGAAAATTTGTTTCATATTTTTGTTGATCGGCAGTACATCCTCGCTGCACACCCCTTTGGAAATATTTCGTCGGCCTAGTGGCAAAGTCCATTAAGTCAGGTTTTTTCATGAAATGACTTAAGTATGAGGTCTTATGTAAAAAATCGTCCTCTTTCAACAGGCGTACTCCATTAAGTCGTATATTTAATCGTTTTTGATTTATAAGTGTTTTTAAATTTACCATAAGTCATACATCCGATATTATTGACATGCAAAACACATTAAGTCAAACATTATACTATATATTATAATTTGCCAGAGATAATAACTACAAACATTCTTGGACGACTTCTGGGCGTATTCTACTGAGACAAACGGACACCTCCAAAATTATTACGATAAAAAATGTCCTTGATCTTGATCGAGAAAAGCGTCAATCACTATGACAGATGATAAAAGGTAAATCAACCTCTACTGTGCTGCAAAACAATAATCATTCAGCTCATATCATTTTCACTGCAATTTTTTGTACCGGTAGTACCACTAACAACAATATATGTACCCAAAATAATGCATTTTTACTCACCTTATTAGTTTTTTCTTGTATCAACACAATTGTTGTGATAATTGCTAATCTCACTACTTATTATTCTTACTATATTTTATCTCCTTTAGCTGGAGCTCAAGTTTTTTCAATACTCTTTAAGAAAAAATTAGTTCATTCCGCAAATATTTTTTTCCTTGCAAGTTTTTGTTTGAATCGTATCACTCTTAACAATGTATATATTCAAAAGAATGAGTTCTTACCTTATTTAGTATATTTCTCTTGTACCAGTATAATTATTATAATAACTGCTAATATTATTGTTAAACATTATTACCATACTCTACCTCATATCATCCACACAAACGCTCTTTTAATATTATTTAAGAAAAAAGTAGACCAATCTGTAAAAAAAAAATTCCTTGCATATTTTTGTATGAGTCATACAACTATTAACCATTTATATACTCAAAATAACGTATTCTTACTTTCTTGTATCAAGATAATTTTTATAATAATTTCTAATTATTCATACCATAGTTTACCTTTTTTGGCCAAAGCCTTTTTAATATTCCTTAAGAAATCGGTAGATCATTCCATACATATTTTTTCACTCGCATGTTATTACATAATTTACACTACCATTAACGATGTATGTACCCAACATAATGTATTCATACTTTTTTTAACAGATTACTCTAGTTTTAACATAATTACTGTCACAAATTGTAATATCATGTCTTATTACTTAAGTTTTCATTTTTTATATAATTTTCATAAAACGAAATGATTGATATTAATCTACAAATAGAAAACCATGGAAACATAATTACTCCTGAAACTAATGATGCCTCAATGTGTATAGATATTCTAAAACCCTACAAACGATTAAAAATATTTTCAACTAATATTCGGAGCATTGACAAGAACTATAATAACCTACTTGTAACACTTGCCGGTTTGAATAATATTTTTGATGTAATAATTTTAACTGAATGTTGGATCAAATCAAATTACACTCACAAAAACATTGCAGGATTTACAGTTTTCAACACACAAAATAATAAAACGCAGTCAGATGGAGTAATTGCCTATGTGAAATCCGAGCTAGACCCGATTATCTCTGAATTACTCATCGAAAATGCCAACTGCCTTAAAATAAAAACCAACCAAACCACAATTCTTGCACTATACAGGTCACCTAAACAACAAAATACTTCATCCTTCCTCAGATCCTTAGACTTGGCATTATTGAACTTTACACCAAACGAAGAGCTAATGGTAATCGGTGACATTAACATTGATCTACTTAAGCCCATGTCAACACAAACGCTTGATTATAAAAATCTAATGACTCAACACGGGCTTGTCTCTTATATCAATGCTCCAACCAGAGTAACAGACACGACCAAATCATGCATTGACCACATATTCGTAAGAACAAAAAAAAATGCGAAAGCAACTGTATATCAATCAACTATAACTGACCACTTCTCAATAATAATTGGCCTCATGAATAAAATACCCATTTCCAAAACATCATGTGATAATATAAAAAAGAAAAAGGTAAATTTCGAGGAACTAACTTCTAAACTTAAATTAGAAAATTGGCTCTCTATCCTAAATTCAGCAGACGTAGATATTGCTTTTAATATTTTTTCTGAAACCCTATTGCAACATATTGAGGCTGTCACCGAAGAATCCCCCTTGAACAATTCAAAAAATAAAAAACTGAAACCATGGATTACAGACGGCCTTATTTTTTGTATTAAAAAACGGGACAAGCTCCACAAAAACCTACATAACAATCCAAATACACAAGCCCAAATATTTTATAAAAAATACAGAAACATATGTAATAATCTCATTAAAATCACCAAAGAAAACTACTACAAAGACAAACTGTCCAAAGCCGGCAATAATAACAAAAAAATCTGGCAAATTATCAAAAAAATATCTGACACTGACCACCCAACACCATCAATTACTAAACTAAATATCAACGGACAAGACACTTCCCTAAAAGACCACCCTGATAGTGTGACCAATCACATAAATGAATATTTTTGTAATATCGGCAAAAAATTAGCATCACAAATTTTAAATGAGACTTCAACCAATGAAAATGCTCTTGCCGACAAAATCAATAAATCTGCTGGTAAAACAAATAACATACTTATATTAAACCCCACTAACTCTGCTGAAATTTCACAAACTATTAAACAATTAAAGCCCTCTAATTCATGTAATCACGATAAAATATCCTCAAACATACTAAAAACAATTGAACCTTTTATAAACAAACCACTAGTACATATCATTAATCTCAGTCTCAACAAAGGTGTATTCCCAAATAAACTCAAACTGGCATTGGTTCAACCAATTTTTAAGACTGGAACCCCTACAAACATTACAAACTATAGACCTATTTCTATATTATCATCACTGTCCAAAATCATGGAAAAAATTGTGAAAAAGAGACTTATCGACCATCTTACAAAATACAACATTCTACCGTCAAACCAGTTTGGCTTCAGAGAAGGGCTAAGCACAGATTCAGCTATTTTAGAATTAACATCTCATATAACGCAAGCCCTAGATAATGGTGATAAATGTTTGGCAATATTTCTGGACTTAGCTAAGGCATTTGACACAGTCTCTCGTCCAATCCTTTTAGCTAAGCTACGGCAAATCGGTATACAAAATAAGGCATTTGAATGGTTCAAATCATACCTAACAGATAGAAAGCAATGTGTTCAGTTACCGTCACTGAAATCATCCCGTCCAACCAGAATCAACTTTGGTGTACCACAGGGAAGTGTACTCGGTCCCATACTTTTTCTCATATACATTAATGATTTATGTAGATTACAAATTGATGGTAATATAATCACTTTTGCCGATGATACTGCCCTAGTATTAAAAAGTAAAACATGGGAAGAAACATTTCGTAGAGCGGAAATAATATTGCAAAATATCAAACAGTGGCTGGATGATAATCTACTTACGTTAAACATATCTAAAACGAAATATCTAACATTTAGCCTAAATAACCCAAGTCAATCCTCAATTAATCATGTACTAAAAATACATTCTTGTAAAGATCTCGTTAGATGTATGTGCAATCCACTGGAACGAGTAGATTCCATTAAATACTTGGGGGTTATAATTGATAATAAACTTCGGTGGGAAGACCATGTAATAAATGTCACAAACCGCATACGGAAACTGGCGTATATTTTCAGATCTTTACGAAACATATTAAACAAAAATACACTAAAAACAGTTTACTTTTCTCTATGCCAATCGATTATATCTTACGGCATAATTGTTTGGGGAGGATGCTCTAAAACAATATTGGATCCGTTAATAAAAGCACAAAAACTGATAATACGTACTATTTACAAAGTACACTACATTCATCCCACGAAGGACTTATTTAGTGACCTCCAAGTGCTTAACATAAAATCCTTGTATGTCAAATACCTAGCTTCCTATTTCAAATTTAAATTTATAAAAAAATGTATTTTTGAATCAAACTACAGAACAAGATATTCCAAACAATCTAACTATATTATTCCAGTTACAAAAACCTCAATGGCCCAGTCACAGTTTAACTTCCTTGCCCCGAAAATCTTTAATAATCTACCAATTGAAATAAAGACGGTAGACCAATATCACACTTTTATGAAAGCGATTAGGGATTTTTTGATGAATGAATGTAACAGTGCCAGTGGCCTGTTTCTCGTTCTCAGATAGAACAACTGTATTTTTTATATGTTATGATATGTATATGTATGTTTATATGTGTATGTTTATACCTGTACGAGTATAGGTATGTGCACGTTTGTATAATATGTATGTGTGCACCGCATCCGTTGTGCTTGCATGCACACATATTGAAAAAAAGTTATGCACGTATGTTATATCTGTATAGATGTGTGCACCTACGTATATAGTGTGTGCTTACATGCACACATAATGAAAAAAAAAGTTATGTACATTTTTATAAACTAATGCTAATTTACTTCTTTTCCCCTTCTTATTTTCTACTTTTTATTATAATGTTTTCCATTTTTAGCATAATTTATACTAAATTTATATATTTACACTAGACTTCATATTTAACACAAAGTAACAGTACTCCATTGGTCACCATGAAACAGGCAGCCGCCTAGTATGGTGATCTTATATATCTACTTTATGTAAATGTCTTAATTATGTATCATGTGTTTTATAAATAAATAAATAAATACTCTAAATGTCAATAATACATCAATTATACCGTTAAAACGCAAGCAAAATCCACTAAGTCAGCTTTAAAATATTTAAAATACAAGCAAAACACACTAAGTCAGCTTTAAAATAATCTTAAAGGCATTTCGCGGCATTAATTTCAACAATTTAACAGTAATTTTAACAAGCAAAGTACACTAAGTCATTATTGACTGGTAAAACCCACTAATTCCGGCTCGTTTTTCTGTAAATCTTTGATTAAAGGTTGCTGTTATTGCTTTCAACTAATGTTGGGTATTGGTAAGGTACTTAAGGGTTCATTTTAAATTATAAAATATTTTAAAATATGTATTTTGGAGATATTCATCCACTTATAGCCTTTCCAAAATTGCTAAATATTGAAATGCGATTATCTCAGGATTGTGTTTTAGTGACTTAGTGGACTTTGCCAGTAGGCCGACGATTTAGCTATATGTTATGTAAGTAGGTGTAACGTATTTTCCCAAAACCTACTGTAAGTTTTCCGGAGGGCCAACTGTCGGGGGGATCAACTGTCCAACTGATCCATTATCCAGCTTTATGGTTAAAAGTTTAAGATAAGGTGAGGTTAGGTTAGGTTGGGTTAACACGTCTTATCTAATGTAACCTAATCGTATTTAACTTTTTTTCTCTGCAGGCGGCCAAAATTTGAGCCAAATGTCTATTTTTTAAATTAATTGTGTTACTTTTTGTACCCATAAAATCTACTCTACCAATCCATACACCCATATTAATCCAGACCGTTGATTTGTATTGACTATTCTGCACATCAGTGTTGACATTATTTCTAATACTTGGAGTACAACGGAAAATGACTTTATTCGATCTAAAACTGAAATTTAATATGTATAGTTATTATGACATGTCATTGAAATAATTGATTCTAGAGAGTAACAACAAAGAGCTTTCAAGAGAATTCACTCAAATATTGAACAAAAATAATAACACTCAGCGCAAATACGAAATAAAAGAGAGAGTAAATTATGAGAGGGTAGGTAGGTTGAAGGTACTGCTGTTCAGGAACTGGGAAGGTTCTATGGGCAATGGCCTCCCTTCCGGGGTTATAAATTTTAATTTGGTAGCGGCGGAAACTTTTTTATTCCCACTGCAGAATATGAGGCTTTTAATTAAGGTTATGAGTGGCCCTTTACTGGCGCCTGCAACCCTCGGCCCGCCGGAGATCTGTTGCTAATGTTTTATTCGGATTTTGAAAAAAGGGTGATGGTACAAGTGCTGAGTACGTTGTAAGTGCAATTTATGAATTTGAAATAAGTATTGCTGAAAATTAAGGAATTATGTCGACAAACGCCCGCACAGGTTTTGCCTTTTTTTGTTTACACCTGTTTTTAAATTTCATCCAGTATTTTTATGTATTTCGTATTTTCATTGAATACCCTATATTTTACCCTACATATTTTAGCACATATTTCGCCATATTTGGAACCCGTAACCTCCGGTTCAGAGGCAATAGTTTTAATTTTTTAAGTGGAAAGATTGCAATACCTAGGTATTTATATTATTATGTTTTTATGAAGAATACCTTTAAAAAGGTTCTAAAGGTAACCAAATAATATTTTATAGAAAAAAAAACGATCATTTTGTACTCCCCGAAACACTGAGGTGACACCCAGCCGACTGCCGCTGATTCAGTTCATTCCAGACGGCTATATACGATAAGGTATTCTTAAAATCGGCGAATCAATTAGTAGTGAGTAGTGAATAAAAAAATAGATATTTTACATACCATGAAACTTCAACAAAATGAAATCTTATACTAATGTATAAATGTATATGGTTCAAAGGTGTTAGGAGTGTTCTTAGACCTAGCAAAAGCTTTCGACACCATCTCACACAAATTACTCCAACAAAAACTCAAAAACATTGGCATAACAGGTCCACCACTAAAATGGTTCATCAGCTACATTGAAAATAGACAACAAATTGTAAAAATCAATAATCAAGAAAGTGACAAAGTAGGCACCAGGTATGGAGTACCCCAAGGCAGCGTCTTAGGTCCCATACTGTTTCTCATCTACATTAACAGTCTAAAGGAGATAAGCCTAGGGAACATAGAGTACAAAGTAATCAGTTATGCAGATGACACTGTAATCTTATTCAAAGCCCAATCATGGGAAAACGTCTTCAAAAACACGGAAGCAGGGATGACTGAAGTAAATAACTGGCTAATAAATAATCTACTGACACTAAATATTTCTAAAACAAAATACTTAACTTTCAGTAAAACATTAGCTGGTCAGCCAGATAGTCGCCCACAACTACATCTTCACCCCTGCACAGTTACCTCGTTAACTAACTCACGCTGTGTTTGTCACAAAATTGATTATGCGCAAAATATTAAATATCTCGGTTTAACTGTTGACAATAACTTAAAATGGGATCTCCAAATTAACCTAATTACAAAAAAAATACGGAAACTCTCTTACATCTTCAAAACAATTCGAAATATTATGTCACTACCTCAGCTAAAAAATATATATTATGCACTCTGTCAAAGTATTCTAATGTATGGTATTTCAGTATGGGGAGCAGCAGCAGAGACTCACCTCAAATCACTTAAAATTAATCATAAAACAATAATCAGAATTATTTTTAGAAAGCCTTATCAACATCCGACAGAACAGCTAATGATCAACAATAACCTATTAGACATAAATAAACTATACATAAAGAAGATCATCTACAAAAACTGCATAAAAATATCACCACACTTCATAACTCACTCGCAAAACACAAGAGCAAACACACACAATCAATTACAAGTACCACATATCAAATCAAATTTTGCAAAAAAACATGAATCTTACTTGGCACCATATATATTCAATAAGTTTGTAGCCCAAACAAAGACCTACGTCGCATCTAATAATTTGAATTGGGTTTTCAAAAGATTTTTAAACTGGTTGAATGTCAAAGAAAGAAGAGAGATAAGTAATATTCTTAATATCTAATATTATATATTTTCTTTTATTCTACTCTGTTTTTAAATTCTGATTTCCTCTTATTTTATCATTATTATTTTTACTATAATATATATGTTTCTTTTTTTTTTTTTTTTTTTTACCACTTACTTGTTTTTATGTAATTAAAAATTGTTAGTTACCAGCCTCAGAACAGACTCTGTCTAGTGAGGAGGGTAAGGAAAAAAAACTGTTGTACATAACTAATAATAAATAAACGCCCGGGTTGCCGGCACTGAAATTGAATGTGTACCAACTTATTCTTATGTCTTAATTCCCGATACTTAATACTCCTGAAAAATTACGGGATAATCTGATTTTACGACTAATCAGTATCTGTTTAAATATTATAGGTAGGTGTCTACCAGGGGCGTGCACAGAGTTTTTGATCAGGGTAGGCAGTAGGAAAATATAATACAAATTTCATAGGTTAAAATTTCCATATTTCATCAGATAATTTCATAATTAAAGTACGACAAACGTTTTTGAATCGACAATTATCACTTATGAAAGACAACTATTTGATAGAAATACATAACAAGAAGAAATTCTAGAAAGCACTGCTTAATACTAGCAAAAAAACATCATAGAGGCAAATTCAAAACGACAGTTCTACTCGATGCTTTGCGCATTTCGTAAACATTGAATTATATCTTATATGAAGTTACCTCTGGTCAGAAATAATTCCTGCTTAGGCCACATTTTAGTGAGGCAGTCGGAGGGCGCGCGTGTAGTTTATAGTTACAGTTTATGCCGCGTTTGCCATTTGATGTGGCGCTCGCGTAGTTTCGGTTGCTCAGCTTTTTCGTGCTTATTTTTGAAAGTGTGTATTTTTAGCAATAATTTCGTAAATTATAATTTTATTTACCTGCTTATATTTTACAAATACGGCAGGGTAGGCAGTGCTTATGTGCCTATATGGAGTGCACGCCCCTGGTGTCTACTGAATTTACAATTTTATTTTTTTAATTGTCTGAATTTACACAACAGATTCCAATTTTAAAAATGACACTTTAAATTCGAAATATTTTGAATTCATTGATTCAGACTTCAGGCAGGAAGATTTCATGGAGGATTAACTTTCACGCACATGCAGCCACAATTCTTTTTGATTACAATAAGCAAGTTTTAAAATTTTCATGGACAAAATCTTTTCATGCAAATAAAATCAAAGCAGAGGTAACTCAAAATTTTCGCACCCTAGAGGCTCCCATAAGATCTACACTACAACATACCTTTTACCAACCTACAACTAAAACGACATTTGGACAAAGAAATATGCAGTACTTCTCTGTAAAATTATTTAATTTACTCCCTTTTACAATAAAAATATCTAAAAAAATAACCGACTTCAAAAGAAACATACAAATTTGGATTATGGACATGGGAAGGAAGAATACAATTAGATACAATTTTGCAACCGAACAAATATTAATGAATTGTACTTTATTTTAGATTCAACTTATAATTTTCGTCTGTAATATTTTAACATAGGTATATACTTATATTCAAACAAAAAAAACTTGTACAATGTGTCCTTAGAACGGGGTACCCTAGTAAGGACACATTTTTCTCTGAAAAAAAAATAAAAAAAATATATGAATGCTTTATTTAACAGGTCAAATCTCTCTCTCTTTCCCTGCTTTTGGGAAAATGATCGAACGTAGCATGGCGCTACCAGAATATTGGATTGTTCTTCAGACCATTTTAATAGGTTGCGGGAAACGAGCATTACATGTTGGCACGTTTGCGATTGCGTTTAGTTAAGAAAGATATTATCTTTTGGGATATCATTTTTTTCTTATCTTATATATACTGACAAAATTTTCTTATCTTAAAAAATATCATCAGCATGTTTTGCTCGAGAAATTCTACGGGTACGTGCTGTTAAAACCTTTAAAGCAATACCAAATTTTATATGAAAAAGTCCATTTCGTTACAAATGGTCTGTAGAATAAACCAATATTCGGCCAGCGATAGGAACACTTATGAACATACATTGTATGACATCGGACTGAATCATGGTTGACAGGCGCATTCCTCTTGCCGACGTCATATCAAATGCTCGATCGGAATGTTAATTATGACGTCACACCATCCCCCGGCCGTATTCACACACTATTCCGTGTTCGCGCTCGGGTTCAGCCCCCAAGGAATTCGCCAACATTGCAGCGGATCCGTCTTCTTCGAATAACCTGTATTGAGTTACGTGAAATGTCCAATCTTGCTTATGGGGTTTGCACAGAAAGATGAAATTGAAAATATGGTCACTTCTTCAAACACAGCAAACTTACTTTGTAGCACCATTTTTAATTCAAAATTAATAAATACTTAGTTTTATAAAAAGAGGATTGAAGCACGGCTTGTTTCACAGAATTAGATCAATTCATCAAATTTCAAAGTTAATTTTCATCTGTGTGAAAGTTCTATTATCTTTAAATAAATATAAAATATTGTTACTGAGGCAGTTCAGTTATATACAATAAATACTGTATATTTCTTACCATTCATGTGTAAAATCCCCGAAAAAAGACGTTACTCAATAAATAATTAAATTATATCATGGTGGGCCAGTTGCTTCACAGAATTGAAATAATATGGGAATTTGATAAGAACTTTCACATAACTTGAAAATTAACTTACAAATTTAATGAATTGCTCAAATTTTGTGTGACAATTGGCACTAAGTATTTATTAATTTTTAATAAAAATATCGTGTTCGTGAAATAACTTTGAAAAATTTACTCCTTTTCAATGAACAATGTTTTTATGTGTTGAATCGAAATCATCATATAATGGTGGGCATTTTATTATTTACCTTTAGATTGACCCTTATAAGTTAACGTATTTATCTACTTATTCAGATATATAAATAACTAATTTTACTTATTTGTTAAATGTGAATACCGCACAAAGATCCCAACTCCTCCCAATCGACTGGAGCCAGTGAGCCAATTGGAGTGTATTGTGAGGCTGAAGGGGAGGGAAAGGAGATGGGGCAAAGGGTGGTTGGAAAGAACCTGGCTATTCAGATCTATTCACCAAACACGACTAAAACCATTTTAAGCAACATTTCAATTTTGAATGGTACATGATCTTACACAGGGCAACACTGAAAGTATCGTCCACTCTGGAACGTGCCGCAAATATACTATATACATATTATTTATAATTAATAAATTTTGAATTATCACAAACGGGTAGTAACCCGTCTCCACCGGACATTTGAACACATGTCTCCATATCTCATTAACACAGTAAGGCTGCAAGCTGAAAATAGATGTATTAACTTATAATTTCCCAACATAGTTTTTTCAACATAGTTTTTTTATTCTATTTTGAAAGTTTTTGCTGAGACTTAACAGATTATATAACTTTTTAGCAACAAACAAGAACAAGAAGCGACTTGAATATCTAAGCACATACTGGCTAAAGAAGAGAGTTGAAAACTTTGTAGAATACATTCGCTGCTAATATTAAAGACAAATAATGTGTGTGTTAAAGAAATGCACCTGTGTTCAAACGGAGGGAAAGGTAATATGGTTTCTAGAAGTCATATTGATTCATGTTAATCAATCTATGCATGATTTCAAATCTCGGTTCATCGCGCCTGTCAAGTACTCGTAAAGCAGCCAGTTATACCGCTGAGCAAAGTGCGGGCCCGAATTGAACGCAAGGCGCAAGCGAGACGGTACATTAGCCCTCCTCCTAAGTACAGCACGGAAGACGCTCTAAGCTGCCGGTAAAAGCCCTGAAAGCTCCGAGGTTAATTAATAATTACTGGCGAAAAGCACAAAAGCTCCAGCTATAATGTATCTTTGGATACGGAAGCTTATGTATTATAGCCTTCCGTGTTACGTGTGTGCTGTGTGTTGGTACTCTCGGCAAGGGCCAGAACCGGATGCATGTTTAACTTTTCCGTTCTTCATTTTATTATGTTTTGTTAATTCAATCATCAATATAGACACTTTATTACTAAGATGGAATGTTCCCGAATTTTATTACAATGTGAAAGGTTCTCGAATTGAATATATTTTTTGTTAATGTTTAACAAAAAACAACGTGTAGTTTGGTAATCGCTGGATTTCCGTTGGATTGTCTCACTTTTGTGATTCCTTTGTTTTAAAAAAAAAATTATGATACATACGAGTATCTAACACAGAACTGAAGCCCTTGGATCTACATAACTTTAAAATAAGGCTCTTGACACTGTCCAAAAACCAACAATTCGTTTGATAGATTTTACTATATTAGTAGTTATCGGATAGCTCTCTTTCTAGCATATAACGTGGGAGTTGGAAATCATGTATTGTTTCTACCCGAGTTCAACTAGAAAGTGTCCGAAGAACCTATTATTGATCCCTTTACAGCAACACAGCCAGAAAATAGAGCAAAGCATTAATTTTGCTTATGGTCTATTTTCCGCATAAAAAACCCGTTTTTACTTGCTTTTCTGCGTAAAAATTAAGCCGTGGTTCGTGGGTTGACTTGTGGGCTTTTGTATTTCCTACACCTGGAGCTTAATGTTAGAAGTGCTTAGGTAAACTTTCTGAACGTCCAGAGATGAATATTGTTTATCGATTCAGAAGATCATCCCATCTCCGAATGTAAATCCCTGGAGCTGCCACCCAAATGCGCTAACTGCAACTCGGCTAACAAGAAGAAAGAAACAAACTCCTTCAACAATAAAATGAATGAAGTAGACCACCGAACAAACAGCGAAACATGTAAGTTCCGATCTTACATGCTTAAATTAGCCAAAGAAAGAATAAACTACGACATTGAATAAAAAAATTATAAATAATTTTGCAAAATACAACTATAAATGCATTAAATGGATAATTTC
Organism: Limnephilus lunatus; assembly: GCA_917563855.2. Taxonomy (NCBI): domain Eukaryota; kingdom Metazoa; phylum Arthropoda; class Insecta; order Trichoptera; family Limnephilidae; genus Limnephilus; species Limnephilus lunatus. The sequence continues at coordinate 59,871,092 of OU830597.1, read as the reverse complement.
TTAAATAACGAACTGGAATTAAATATTAAAATTCAGGAATACGAATGTATATGTACTGATTCGTGTAACAAAATTATTTCTAAAAACATCAATGACATAATTATTATGCACATAAACATCCGTAGCATTCAAAAAAACTTTGATGAACTAATTCTAAAAATAAATAATTTAATTAAAAAACCGGACTTTATAGTGTTAACCGAAACATTTACGAACGCCGAGTCACCGCCTTATCACGTGCCCGAGTACAATTATATCTCTACCAAATTAGACATTAACAAAAATTCGGGAATAATAATATTTGCAAGCAATAAATTTAGTATTGTTAACATAATAGAGCATCCAATACATTTGGTTAACTGCATTGAAGTACATTTCAAACTCGGCAAATCAACATATCATCTAATAGCTATCTATAGAACGCATAGCTCGAGTATTATTACCTTTATTAATGACCTCAAATACATATTATTAAAATTAAAAAATAAACTTTGCTTCGTGGTAGGTGATTTTAACGTGAACATCAATGAAAAAATAGAAAATAATAACAAAAATGAATACATCAATTGTATGACTGAACAAAATTTCATATCTTGCATAAATAAAAATACTAGAGAAATAAAAGAACATACTCCATCTTGTTTAGACCACATTTGGACAAACATAAACATTAAAGATCTTCACAAATTAAAATCTATTGTTTGGAAAACTAACATAACTGATCATCATTCATGCTTACTTCTGTATAATAATAATATTAAACATAAAAAACATAATTTAATAACCAAAAAATCAACAATAGATATGACTATTCTCTCTGAAAAACTAAAAAAGGAGGATTGGAACAATGTTTTGAGCAGTGATGATACCGAAATATGTTCGACTAACTTTGAAAATATCTTGTCACAACACATTAAAAATTCGACAACTGAAATAACACACATAAAATCAAAATTAAGATGTTTAAAGCCTTGGATTACCAAAGGACTTATAATATCTATCAGGAACAAAGAAAAACTTTACAAAACAACTTAAAAAAATCCCCACGATGAAAAAGCATATATTTTCTATAAAAAATATAAAAATAAATTAACATCTTATATTAAAAAAAGTAAAGAAGAGTTTTTTAAAAATAAAATATTATCTTCAGAAAATAACCATAAACAAATGTGGAAAACAGTAAATTTGGCCATAGACAATACAAAAAAAACACAAAACATTAAGTACATTGAACACGATAAAAAAATTATAGATGCCAATATGCAACCTAAACAATGTGCAAACATTTTTAATTCCTTCTTTGCAAATGTTGGAAAAAATCTTGCGAAAAATATTCATAAGCCTTCTAACCCGGAAAAACATAAAAATAAAAATTTACAGAAACATAATATACTTTCAACATTCGAAACAACAACAGAATGTGAAATCTTAAAAATAATAGAAAATATGAAAGGAGGTTCATCTCCCGGTTTTGATTCTATTACGGCACATATGTTAAAATCTATGAAAACTTACTTAATTAAACCCATCACTCATTTAATAAATTTAAGTTTAACAAAAGGGATATTTCCAATGAACTACAAAAACACAATAATCTCACCTATTTACAAATCTGGAGATCCACACCAAGTAACAAATTATCGCCCAATCTGTCTAATTTCTAATATAGGAAAGATCTTTGAAAAAATAGTAAAAAAACAGTTGGTAAATTTCCTAGATAGTAATAAAATAATACACAAAAACCAGTTTGGTTTTATAAAATCACTCAGCACACAAGATGCTATTGCTAACGTAACTTCATACATTTACGAAACAGTAGATAAAGGTAAAAAATGTGCGGGTATATTTATTGACCTTAGAAAGGCATTCGATAGCATATCTCATGAGATGCTATTAAAAAAATTAAATAATATTGGCATAAAAGGCAACGCGATTAAATGGATCACCAACTACTTAAAAAACCGCCCACAAGTGGTAAAAATCAATCATGTTAATAGCGATCAAGAGCTTTCAAGCTTTGGAATCCCCCAAGGTACAGTGCTTGGACCAATCCTATTTACTATATATGTAAACGATATTTTTTTTCAACCTTTACATGGTCAAATTACATCGTACGCCGACGATACAGTATTAATAATAAGTGGAAAGAATTGGGAAAATGTAGAATTAAAGGCCATAGAAGATATTAACACGCTTAAGAATTTTTTTGACACTAATTTACTATCACTAAATAGTGAAAAGACATTTGTAATTCCATTTGCAATACATTTAAACGATGCTCCCAAAAATCTTAACATTGTCATACATGAAAATACTAAAATTCACAGCCAAAACTACTGCAAATCAAACTGTACAATATTAAAAACAACAAATAAAATAAAATATCTAGGAGTAATTATTGATAAAAATCTGAAATGGAAGGAACAAATATGTCAAGTAGTAAACAAAATTAGAAAATTAATATACATATTTTTAAGAATTAGAAATTTTTTGTCAATAAAAAATCTATATTTAATCTACTATGCCTTAGTTCAATCCACTTTACAATACGCTATTATTATTTGGGGATCCGCATATAAATGTAACCTTGTTCCAATAGAAATTGTACAAAGAACAATTATTAAAATTATATTAAAAAAATCCTTGGACTACCCAACAGAACGCCTATTTGATGAATTCCAAGTGCCTACATTTAAAGATTTATATATTAAAAATTCATTAATTCAAATTATAAAAGAAAAAGATAAATATCAATTTTTAAACGAAAACAGAACGCGACTTAAACATGTTTTTATATGCCCAAAACTAAATACGTCTTTTGCACAACACCATTACACTTACCAGGGAAGAACTTTTTTCAATCGCCTACCAGAAGAAATCAGAAGCATTAATGATAAAATCCAATTACTGCTCTCTGTCAAGAGACATTTTAAAAATATTCTGAAGAAAAAAACTAATGCTTAATTATCCTACAAATATCTTTAGTTTTCCAAAATATTCTTTCTTTTATTTAAATGTATACAAATATACTTAGTTTTCCATAATATCCTTTATTTTCTTTAAATATATACTATTATATACTATTACAACACACATATATTTATGTAAATGAATTATTTAAGTACTAAGTAATAACCACATTTATGTACACTCCTTTTCCATACACAAGCAAATGCTTTAAATGGAAAAGTAGTAAAAAACCTAAGATGTAAAATGATCATTTAGCAACATGTAAAACATATTAATGAAAATAAAAAATAATTAAAAAAAAAAAAAAAAAAAAAATTTCTTGGCGTAAAAAAAGCTGAATCAAAATGTTGACTTCTGCATTAGATAGGCCACAATTTCATCAATTAAGAGCACCTGACATAGTTATTCATAGCACCTTCCTTACTTGAATACATTGGTTAAGATATCAGAAAGAATGCCAGAAATTTACATTGGCCCTTCTAGCATTAACCCCCTGACATATAATACTCGTATTAGATCTCCTTAAACACCAGGTTTCATCCGCGAATACAACATTTGCGAAGAATAGATTTACACTGAGGCAAACACAATATATTCATATTTTTTTAAAGCTAGAAGTTATGTCATCAATTTCTGAATATTTATTTTTAATATCAACGGTAAACATATACCATAAGCACATTACATGTCACAAAATAATAGGAAAAATATTAGAAATAATACAAAAATAGTATAACAGATAATTGTCGCATTTGAATGAGAAATGACACTAGAGAGACAATTACATACAAAAATTTATAATACAAATAGAATTAATGTTGATCGAAAAGATTTGATGGCAAAGCCCTCTTGTACCTACCTTCCGTGCAATTAAATAGATTTGCCACAACTGCATATCTATTACTAACATCATGTAACCTAAGTACAAGCGAGTGTTTCGTATAATCAGTCCAGTTATTGTTGAACATAAGATGCTTAGGTACTGACAAAGATATTTAAAAAAAATAGTTTCTAATAAGTTTATGCAATATTTTAACATAATCAGTACGCAAGTCTAATTAATTACTTAGCTATTCTCCTTCCGTTGGATATATTAAGGTAAAGAATATTCAATGAGGTTATAGATCAGGATTAAGCCAAGTCCCAGAAACAAAGTAGGTTAAGGAACGAGTCCCGGGGGCGCATTCATTAACGCTAAGGCGGCAATATTATAAGGGGAAACTGCCAGAAGTTGGGAGAGCCGGAGTCTGTTAAGTTGCTCGTTGGTTCGAAACACCTCGGCTAGCATAATTAGGAATATTTTATTAAGGGATCACACGCTGGAACCTTTGCGTTTTGTGTTTACACACTAACTTTTGGTAATATTTATGGAACAAGAAGTTTGACCTGCTGAGAATGCTGAAGTAATTAACTAATCATTTTGATTTGAATGTGAATGTGTTTTCTCCAAGATGTAGAGAAAGCGGTAAAATCACTTGAGAAATGAAGGAGAGGAAGTCCTAGAATGATGAGAGGGTTGCTTAAGAATCCATCCCTCAGACTGCGGTGCAAGGCAATTGGCCGAGAGAGTCAAAAGATCTCTCTTAACCAGTCACTGCCGATCCTGTTCGCCGTGCTGTAAGTAGGCAGTTATATCCGGCGCCAAGTTCTAGAATTCTAGACAAACCTCACCGCACGAACCCGGCACCCCTGCTAAGTCAAGGTATTGATTATCCAATATATGGCTCCCGGGGTGACGATACCCATACCCGTCTCCCAAATTTGATTGAAAATATTCACGGGTGAGGGTAAGATAAAAGAAGACTGAAGGTAGTAGTTGACTAATGCGAGGCTAACAGTCTCCAATGGAATTCCGGTATTAACCCTGTTGCGCAGTGCGGCATGAAACTGAATATAAGGAAGTAGACTGAATGCGTAAAGTAGAAGTCTAAAAATAGTTCATGGCTGATATAACTGTAGGTATTGAAAGCGGTTAAGAAAGGAGCACTAAAAGGGTTCTATCTTGTGGACGGTATCCATAATATGAGTCAAATTCTTTAGTCCGGGCATGTCAAGAGCCGGTGTAATAGAAGAGCTTCTACAAAATCATGTATTACTGAAAATCAAGCAAGGAGTAAGAAAGAGCCCAAAAATGTGTTACTTCTATCAAATCAATCCCTCCCCAAAATTACAAAAAAAATTACATTAAATGGTGAATCGTTCAAAAACCTTGAAAAAACAAGTGATTCCCAATTCTTCATCGGCATTTAGGAAAAATATTCTTACGTATATTATCGAGACTTAGGCCATAGGCAGGCTTCTCTAACGAGGGTCAGAGTTGGGGTCGGTGTGGGAGCAGGGGCAAACCCCCCCGGGACTCCCGTCTCTTGCGGGAAACTTGAATAATTTAATTCTATTTAATAATTAGCAAGTTTGTTCCTAATACACCTCGCAGGACCCACTGGCGACCCTACTTCTAATAAGAAATGAAAATGTTAATGAAAACTGGAAGAAAGCTATCTTAGGTGACTAAGGTAGTAACTTTAGATATTTGTACTAGTATTTTAAAAACTTTAGAAATAATCGTTTTAATTAATACAGTCTGAAAATTTATGGGAATAACCGTGAATCCACTGCCCTGGGTCAATGCAACTATGGCACCCCCAACTGAGGACTTTTGTAAGACTAAAGATATGCGAGACATGAAGGAGAAAGGAAAGTTTTGACAGTACAAAGCTAGTTATCTAGTCACGGTATTATTATAATTATAATTATTATAGGTATATTTATATTAAAGTTATACTCATGAGCCATTTCCAGAAATGCCAATGTTTCGTATCTTTAATAACAAAGCTCTCCTTAACAAAATGCTAGTTATTTGTAATCGATTTAAATTCCAGGAACGAAAATGTGAAAAATAAATAGTTTTCGGGTATCGATATAGAAAAATACATGTGAGGCCAGTCTTGCTTGTCATGCAGAGTCTTGCCTTGGGTCAAATGGATATCTTAACGAACATCCATTTTCATTTGGTCGCCATTACCAACATAGGTATAAATTATAAAATTTTATTAAGAGTGTTGTGTTTATCATATTATTATAATTAAAAAATTATAATTTCTCAACTACCTGTCATGAGAGTGTTATAAGCTGAGTCACATACCTTAATTATCAGAGTGCGCGACATAATAAGACAATCACAAAGCAAACATATATTCGAATGTATTAATTTTTATACATAAATTTAACATAGGGAGGGATAGGTGTTTATGGAACTGAAAAGAAAAATAAATTACATTCACAAGGTACACGTACACGGGATAAGAAATGCAAAGCATATTAGATTGCCACAAAGAAGAAAGCAAGCACCCAGAAATTATTTGTGTATCAGGCCATCCAACTTTATAACGAAATCCCGATTGAAATGACTAGAAATTATGTTTAAATTTAACAGGAATTAATTAGTACACCTATAATATTGATGTTTTCTTCGAGATTGAACAAAATTAAATAGAAAATATTTAAAGTTACATTATGTTTGCCAAAAATTGTTAATTTTTTATATATGTATATATTGTATATACTTATTTTTTTCTATTATTTTATTTTTACATTATACCAAAAATAAAACCAAGAATTACTGATTTCCTCCTTCTGATAAGAAATATACAAAATGAATTATACTCGTATTAATCAAAAAGAAAAATTATAATATTAAAATACAGTAAGAAGATGGAATTTAAAACAAATTAATAATGAATTCCACCTCTATCACCATCCATAATTCAGTTATCGTGCTTTGATCCCAACATAAATAGATCAGTAATCCAAAGAGGAAGTGTTACTTCCTCCAGTTTCATTTGAGGATATTCCCCTTATACTAACAAGGTGTTTACAAACTGCTCCCGGAAGTTATCCGGGAGAGATAGTTGCGTGGGGTTGGTGACGTCATCCACTAATTCCCGGGTAGGGGCAGGGGGTAGTAAATCTTGACATGGAATACACAAACTACCCTTTACGCACGCTTCTCCCCGCGTCTCCCGCGCCCCACGCGCCCAACGCGCCCCACGGGTCGGCAAACTCTAAACTTACCCAACTTCCGACTCAAAACTATGAATAGTTTCAGGAATATGTGGTAAGTGTTGTATTTCAGATGATATGAGTGAGGGTAACTTTAAAAGATGATAAATGTACCTAATACCTTGTTCAATCTTATCTTGAATTTAGCTTATTTCACTGAAACGTAATACACAGGCGATATTTGGTGATTTCGATTATTTTTTTTCTTACAAAAAAAAACTGTAAGGTATTTATTTAAAATTAAGATCAGAGAATATTTTTATACGAGTAATGCCTGATTGTGGAAAGATCGTAATATTTTACAGCAGATATATAGATTTTCCAAATCTTCTATATACACATACATACCTCAAATAAAAAAAAAAAATGTTAACATGGGCACCTAAAATTATTGTTATAAGCTTAATGTTGGGGGAATTATTAGTTTGAATTATTTTTTTTTTGTGTTTTGTATTCCACACTTATTTCATTCGGTTTTATGCCAACTCAGAATGAAACCAACTCAGAACCACCTCGGAAAGGTCATTAAAAGCTATTAAAAATAATTTTAAAATAGCTGGTAACCCTAACTTAACTTAACCTATTTAATCATTTTTTTATATATTTTTTAAAATCATTCTTAATGACCTTTTTGATGTGGTTCTGAGTTGGTTTCATTCTGAGTTAGCCGGTCTCCATTTTAATCGGCTCCATATCAACTCGGAATTAAGTTAACTCAACACCTCTTTGAAAAGTCATTAAAAGCTCTGAACAGAATAATTTTAAAATAGCCCATATAACCCATCATATCATATACCTACACTGTGAAAAAATAAGAGATGATAATGAGTCTAAATTTTACTAATATATTTTTTTAATGACCTCTTAATTCAATCAATTAACTTAATATATCTTCACAATTTGTTTTCAAACCGATAAAACATTTATTTAATATTATTTGTTCCCCCAGCATAGTATGGGCATCGCAGTAGCGGAGGAGTAATACATCTCCCCGGACCGAGGATACAGATTTGATTTATGAAGGGTCAGCTTCTTTCACACGCGGCTCCTGGGTAATACCGTTAGAGGGAAGATAAAGAGCCTACACTTCAGCCGTTTACAGTCAACTTGACTTCTAAATGCTAATCAATTTTAGAGGCTCTGAAAATTTTCACATATCTAGGTATTTACGGTAGCAATAATTATAATAAGCTAGTAGATAATACACAACTTCGCTCCTTTGAATTTGTTTTTTACATTAGCTCCACACAGAAGGCCCTGAGGAAAAAATATTCCCCCCAGGGCCTACATCATCTTTGAGGATCTGTGAAGGGTCTTATCAAAGAAAGGAATGAGAGGATATTCTGGGAAAGAAGAGGGGTACTAAGTTATGCGGTGGTCAATGTGTCCAGCAGTGACAGACGTGTGAATCCATCCCTCCCACTGCGGTCCAAGGCCTTGCTGGGGAGATCTAGGTTAGGTCTCCCTCAACCAGTCTCTCCTGATCCGGCCCGAAACGCAGTAGGTGGGCAAACCCAAACGTATTGGCCGTCAAGACCTAGGTAAACCTCACCCCATGAATCCTGCTAAGTCACTAAACGTAGCGAACAACTTAGGGTAATTTATGGCAGGGGTGTTGGTTATCCAATAAATGATATTACTCACCTCCCAAATTGAAAATACCTACTTTTATTGAAATATACTAGCTGAAAATACAGTAAATGCATCGACCCAGAAGCCCACCATTCGAAACGTTATATGTACTACGAAAGTTATGAGTATGTTTAATATGGTTCCATGACAGTTCATCCTGCGACAATTCATCCGGCGACAGTTCATCCGGCGACAGTTTATCCGGCCGACAGTTCATCCTGCCGACAGTTCATCCTGCTGACAGTTCATCTGGCCGACAATTCATCCGGCCTGATCATTTAGAAGATTTTTTCTTCAAGTAAGTATGCAAAGAGGATATACGGCCGTACAACCAAAATCGATATACTTATATCTGAAGGCATCTTGAGTGGAAATCCGCTGTAACCTAACCTAACCTAACCTAACAAATTAGTCAATTCTCGCTAAAAAAATGGTGTTAATTTCAGATAAAAAAGTTATTTTATATGCAAGTAGGAATCTTTACGGTTTTTTGCTAAGCCGACTGCACGTATAAGTATGTCGTATTTTGTTATTCACGCATGCTTCTTCGGAGAGTCGAAATTATTGTTAGTAAAAATATTATCCACTCAAGAATTGTCGGCCGGATGAACTGTCGGCAGGATGAACTGTCGGCAAGATGAACTGTCGCCGGATGAACTGTCGCCGGATAAATTGTCGCCGGACGAATTGTCGGGTCACCGTTTAATATGTGTCCTCTGAAATGAAAATACGAAAAAATACCCTGATACGAAATAGTGAGATTTGGTTTGATACTGTCAAGCTTTGAATCTGGTTGAAGTTGTCCTGATTGTATTTTAAAATATTTGTGATAAAACAACTCCATAACATTTGATGAAATAAAACAATTACTTTGTTCAAAACAACTATTTTTTTAATACCGACCTGTTTCGCTTAACACAAGCATCATCGGGGTATAAAATTAAACTGATCAAAAAATACATTCTGTGAGCTTGTATATATGTACATGCAGAAAGAGGCAAAACATAACGTAAAGAAAAGGAACAGTGATACAGAATGAAATTATTCCAACCTAACATCTACACATCTCTTTCTTTCTCTCGATAAGGTCACATAATGTATTTTGATCAGTATCATTTTATATCCGGATGATGCTTGTGTTAAGCGAAACCGGCCAGTGTTTAAAAATTTAAATAAATAAATCGTGGTTATAAAAAATGTATTGTTTTATTTAAGTATGTCAAACCACAAAGTGACTGCTTTCTACAAAAAAATGATATTACATTATTCGTTTTACCAATATTAAAAAATATATAAATACCCTTTACTCCAAGATATTATTACCACTATGTGTGTGAATAATAATTACAAGTTGTAATAGATTATCTCTGAAGGTTATTGCTAGAAGTGCCTATTTGAGTTTTGGTAATTTTATAAGTAAAAAGTACTCTAAAACCTCCCTTACTTGAATGCTCTGAATACCTTATGTCTATAGACTGATGAAATTGTGGCCTTTCTGATGTAGAAGTTAAAAAAAATGTTCGTCATTTTTTGTACCATGAAATCGATAAACAATCTTCATTTACGGGTGATTAATAAATAAATTTGACTTGGCGCTTTTAGCATTAGGCCCAAAATATATAGTTATTAGCAGTAGTCAAAGGGCATTGGAAAAAATAGTTGTACAAATTATTAAAAAATTGTTATAATTTTAAATAACACCCAGTACAGAACCATTAAGCTTGCAGAAATAATAATTATATCTACAGTTATAAATTATCCAGCAATATACGAATAGAGCTACTTTCGGCTAACGCTTCACCCACACATATTAGATATATTTCAGTTATAATTTATATCCTTTAGGAAAGATAAAGGGCGGAGGGTCCGAACATTGGATTTTAATCATATTTCCCGGAGGAAGGCACCAAGTCACTGCGGATAAACACGGCTCAAGAAACGCAAACACATCCATCAAACTTACTAACAAACAACCAATTTAACACCCGCCTTATTACTTATTACGGAAGGCTGTATTTCCTATAATATTTAGTCGATCGTTCACATTTCATTGCCAGATTAGCAATACAATAAGATATTTTAGTGAACATTTAGTGTCATTATTGGTTCTAGCTTGGGTGAATGTAAACATTGAAGAATAACAGCAATGCTTTTTCAAAGGAAGTAACAAATAGAGATACAAGCAGAAAAATAATATTTGGATTGAGATCATTCTCTCAGAATCGTACAGGTGGAAGAAATTCCGAATCGAAACGTCGCGCGTCGATATCGATATGGTCAATCGATAAGGATTGATAAGATAACTTTCGGTAACTTCTCATCGATCCCTAGCATGATTGCAGATCGCTAACGAATAAGTAACAGTTCACAATGATTGACTGTTTTTAATATATTCGACGTCAACTCTTGTTTAAACGTCAGCGAACTACAGTTAGGGAACGATGAGAAGTTACCGAAAGTTATCCTATCAATCCTTATCGATGAACCGTGCTAGTGAACCAGATCTAGTGAACCAGATAGCCAGGTTCATACCAACCCCCCTTATCCCCTGTCTCTTGTAACATTACAAAAATAAAATATTTGTTATCGAAGAAATCAAACACTTTGTGGCTTGACATTATACAGAAAGAAACAAATTCTTTGTTTAAAACCATTTTATTTTGATTTGTGTTTGTCGACCGGTTTCGGTTGACCTCAACCTTCCTCAGGACAGTGAACATATACTCAGTTCATGTGTTTATTATATAAAGTGGTTTTAAAATATTAGTGTTCAATTTCACGAGAACTCGAACGAATGTTCTAACGAACAAGAAAGTTCGAACGAAATTTTTGTTGTATTGTTTGAAAAATATTTTCTTCATACCTGCGTCGCCCCAGTAATATTAATTTGCTCCTTTAAACATTCCGTTAAAAGTAGGTATCTTCGTCTTATGCAAGAAACAATTTAGTTTCATGGAACGTCGCGACGCCCGTAATTGGCGTCGGGCTCCCGAAGACGCCATCTCAGGTCACCGCAGACGGCCGGCGACGTCGTTTAACGCCGCCGCAAACGCTACCTCAGAGCAGCGGCGCAACCAGCCAACCTGTCACCAGCCCACCGGCTCGACCAGCCTCCATCCCAAAAGCCGCCAGCCAGAGGCTAACCTCCGACGTTGTGAGAAGCCTTCGGGTAGGCGGGGAAGGAGCAAATCTTAAAGCGGTTCCAATGGGATAACCATATTCTAATCGCGTGTAGTGCATAACACAAATCATTTATTTTCTTAACATGAAATATATTTGACTTATTATTTACCATATTCTAATCGCGTGTAATGCATTACACAACTCATTTATTTTCTCAACATGAAATATATTTTACTTATTATTTACCATATACTAATCGCGTGTAATGCATTACACAACTCATTTATTTTCTCAACATGAAATATATTTTACTTATTATTTACCATATTCTAATTGCGTGTAATGAATTACACAACTCATTTATTTTCTCAACATGAAATACATTTTACTTATTATTAACCTTCCATTACACATTTTCAAAGTGCCTCTTTAAGTTCAGTTATTTGCATATATTATATTTAAATATATTTTTTCATTGTGACAATATTGTAATATTTAAATATCGTAGCATTTATTTTCGATTTATTATCTGCACAACCACATATGTGTTTCTCAACTATTTCTTACTGTTTTACAAGCTCACTAGAGCTGTATTTTTCATGTTCTTGCTATACACTATGTTATATTATGTAAAAGCCGAAAGGCGTTAATATTATAAATAAATACATAACACGAATGATGAATATTGACTTTTTTACGAATGGGGATATTTAAAATTATCGCGATTTTCACAGAAATTTCATAAAATAAGGTCAATTAAATCACATAAAGATTATGTAAAAATAGTTTTTTTTTATTATTTAGATATCAATAACTACAGAAAATATAGACTCATTATTACTGACCACATATTATTTCCTTTTAAGCGAAATATTAAAATTGAGGTTTAAAAATAATTAAGCCAGTGTTATAAAAATAAACTACACACAAACAACTGTTTTAGTATTCTCTATCGTAGTAAAGTTTTTAACTTTTAAAAACTTAAAATAATCCAGAATAGAGCAATGGGACAATTTTTGAAAGGTTTGAACGTTTTAATTTTAACAGATATCAAACAAAAAATTGACTAAACACACATAATTATCGACTGTATACTGGAATCCAAATGTAAAGCTCGGTTAAAAATGTACCTAATTTAAGAATATTCAAAGAAAAGTGGTAAAAGCATGTATACAATGAGTATTAGAAGTATAAAATGTAAAAATGTACCCTTGTTTGTTATAATAGACCATGTAAAATAGATCAGCTTTAAGAATAATAAATAAAAATAATTTTATAAAAAACCTTCGTAATTGGTAATTCATCCTCAATTGCACATGGACATCCATATCACTACCGGTGAAAAAAATACCAATATATAACAAAAAAGTTTTATGGACACAATAAGCTCGAAAGTTAATGGTTTGATTTTATGTTTGTTAGATATCTGTGAATTATATGCTTATAAAACCAAAGGGAAATGGAGATTTTCATTTTATTTATTTTAGTTCTCTAACCGTCCTATGCCCTTTGACCGATCTAAACCAAAGTTTGCCTAGTTACTGTGTAGGACCCTACACAAACAAAGGATCTATCCGTCTGGCCATTCACCCTCTTGCATAAAATAAAAATGTTTTCCTAATGCATTGAATCTATGCGTGATCCTGCACCCTTTGACTAATCTAAACAATTTTTTGAATATTTTTATTTGCTTATATATTAAAGAAACGTTGCTTGAAATAGCTTAGGCTATGTTTGGTGACCACAAAATAATTTGGTGACCAATCTGAACAGCCAGACACTTCTTCGACCTTTCTCTTCCCCATCGTTTTCCCCTCACCACTATCTTCAGCTTCACAACATAGGTACCCCAACTGGGTATGTATTAGTCACACTGGCTCCAGGCGGTTGGAATTAGATAGGACTCTTGTGCTATACTCACAATAAAATATGCTTATACGTTTGGTGACTTAGCAGAGGTGCTCGGGTTCAAGGGGTGAGATTTGTCTAGGTCTTCGTGGCGGGCCGGATCGGGAGAGAGTGGTTGAGGGAGACCGAACCTAGACCTCTCCAGCCGGACTCTTTAGACCCATCACCTTGCACCGCCATTGGAGGGATCGATTTGTGCGTCCGTCACTCCTGGACACATTGACCCCGGATTCCTACCGCCTCCTTTTACCCTTTTCCTTCCCAGAACATCCTCTCCTTTTTTTACCAAAAGACCCTCCAAACAGCATCCCCAAAGATGAAAAAAGCCCTTAGGGATTATTTTTCCTCAGGGCCTCCTCTGTGGAGCTGTTATAAAAAAAAATAGGTATAAAATATAAATAGGTATATATAAAAATAAAAATTTGTGTATTTCTCCTTTTTTTACCAAAAGACCCTCCAAACAGCATCCCCAAAGATGAAAAAGGCCCTTAGGGATTCTTTTTCCTCAGGGCCTCCTCTCTGGAGCTGTTATAAAAAAAATAGGTATAAAATATAAATAGTATAGGTATATATAAAAATAAAGAGGGGCTACTTTTAAAATGATTTAGTTAGTACCGTATCTTATTGAGTTTTGCTTTTTAAACCAATTTTTCAATAGTGTAAATTCGTGGGGCTACTTTTAAAATGATTTAGGTATATCTATCATTTATTTTATTACCTCCATAATTTATCAAATCTTAAAAAGAAATACCCTTCACATAAGAACAAAAACTAATCAACACTGACAATATTATAATACGAGTATATTTCTTCAATATACCTAACACGAAATTTACTTGTTGAAGTTTAATGGAACATTTTGTTAATAAGTCAGAAAGCTTATCCGTTATGAAAAGAACTTCTTCCCATGTTTCATGGAACCTACTTTCAGCAGACAGTACCTAGCTACTAGCTATGGAAAAGTTCTGGCCGAAAGGCTTACAATGGCGGTATGGCGGGTAAGGGTGGTTAAGGGGACGGGGGGTGGAAATGTGGAGCATCGCTTTTGCCGTAGGGTGCGACAATAAATCAAGACCGAGGATTTAATTAAATCTTGCATTGAAGGCGGTCGTGGGGAGGGGGTAGGGTGTGTGAGGCGGGGGGCGGAGGCCCATGGTTTTGTTCTGGCGCGCGGGGGAGAAGATAACCCGAAAGGAGACTTGGGGAAAATAATCTTTATAAATTGAACGATATTACGTACAAAAGCGCGTTACATATTAAAACTATGGTGTAAATTCTTAAGTAATACTACCAGTATTAGTAGGTTTTGTGCTGTCTCTTCTCACTTTTCACAGTGATAAGAATATTTTTAAACGCCAAAAAACTCTTGATGATAATGAAATTTAGAAATTCGGGCTGGAAATTTTCAAGACGTCAAGAGATTTTTCTTATTTAGAAAACAGATTTCTAATGCTAGGTATACAATTATCTTTGAATACCCATTTCATATCATAAGGTCGAAAGAAAATAAGTCAAACTAATTTTAAATGATATTATTGTTAGAGAATCTTTCATTCTGTGGAACAGCACATTACTTACCCAGAAATTAAATTTCTTAAACAAACACTGCCTGTAATTGAAAACTCTGTACAAATCGCAAGTGCGCCCCATGGTTGAATTTTGTAGCCACCTCTGGTCTGGAGCCTCAAAATACCTGAAAAAACCCTTGTATCTCTGCGGAAACGGGCGCCCCGTTTCGTAGATTCTCCTGTCTCAAACGGATCGCAATCTTCAGAGTACAGGGGTTGGGAATGCTGTCCTTGTTCTAACGGTATTTCAATGGAAGATACTACAGGGAACTTGATTCCTTCGACACCGGTGCACAGTCGAGAAATACGCCAAACGCGCGCCCAACATTTGTTCACAGTTGACTTTTGTCACATGTGAACGGGTCTTTTCTTGAGTGTAACAGTTCGACTGTGGAACGATTTGCTGGCTGCGGTGTTTCCTCCGTCCCACATATGGGTCCCTTCAAAATTCAGGTTGATTCCTTCATTTCCACAAAACGATAGCATTTCCAAATATGACGTAAACTCTGAGGGAAATTATTTTCCTCAGGGCCTCCTGTGTGTGGTTAGGCTTTAACCGTCCTTAGTTATTAAATCCGAACAGCCAAACGTTCTTTTCATCTTATTCATTTTCATCCTCCCTTCAGCCTCATAACATACCCCAAATAGGTAAACCATGGTCCCATTTACTCCTGACTGCTGGGAGAAGTTAGAAATCTTGTGTCGTATTCACATAAATAAAAAATAGTTTAGGGTTTAATTTAACTTTATTATTACTATGATTTCTGCACGAACAGAGACCGCGTATGAAAGCATCTGAGAAAAAAAATCCCTCCCGGGTTAGGTACGTATGTAAGGCCTTGCCGGCAGCTCATTACATACGGTCACGTCTCGCCCGCCCTTCCCGCCCTACCCGCCTTACCAGCCCGGCGGGGAGCTAGGGCGGGGGTGGTGGGCGGGGAGGTGAGGTGGGCCGAGGCACGCGGCACCCCAATTTAGAAGGAAAATTATTTTATTTAAGGTTAGATAAGGGAGCCTTCGTTTTAGGCCAACCTCAACCACTGTCGATGTATTTAACCAACAGCTCCTTTTTACTGTTTGTTTAAGAGTAAGATTCAAAACAAATAATATTTTTTTATCTTTGAACGTATGTAGGTGTAATAAAGTTTTAATCCCGATTTTCAATGTTCTTTACGGTGCTATCTGTATAAATTGGCGGTGGCGTAAACGTGAACTAATGTCATATATTTATATTTTAATCTGGCAACAACACCTACCATCGTTATGTCATAGGCGACAGCGCCCTCCGTTTTCGCCAACTTATGCGTGTAGCACTGTACCTATGAAATCTTGTTTTTTTTTATTCTCTTTTAGCATAGGAAGTTTAAAAATAGGTACCTAAATTTTAATTTTTTTACTGCAAACTTGAAATAATTAACTAAATCATCGCGTGTCTTTAAGCCCACTTGCGTAGTTTTTTTTTAAATTAACTCCACACATATGCCCTAAGGAAACAGTATCTTTGAGGATGTTGTGTGGAGGGTCAAAATGGAAGGATAAGAAGTACTGGGTGGGAAGGAAAAAGGAATGAGGGGTGGGGAGGAATCTGAGGTTCAATATGTTCATTTTGTTTTGAAGAGTTTTAATTTTCAATGTACATTTGTTACTTAAATTTTAAATTTTTATGCGACCGGTTTCGACACATCAAATTTGAAATTCACAAAAATTAAAAATTTAAATTTAAGTAACAAATGTACATTGAAAATAAAAACTCTTCAAAACAAAATGTCTAGAAATTGTTACATAGTTAATGCCCAAGAAATACAATCAATATGTTCAGTTGGCATACAACTAAAAACAAGTGAATTCCAATAATGATAATGCAGCACCTGCAAACTAATTTGAAGCCTTTAAACACGTGTAAATGTTTTTTTAATTTTTTTTTATTATAGCGACTATATAAAAAATTATACGTACAAAATATAACAAAATATAATGGTGAAATTAATTAAAGATATGGTTTCCTTAGTCCTCCTCACTAGTAGATCTTGTGCCGATGCTAATTATTTAATCAGAGTTTATTATTTGTTTTCTGTCTTGGGTTTTTTCATTGACCTCTTTGTGCCAGATTTTTTTCTTGATTTGTACTCATTAATTTTCTTTATTAGTTTTGTGTCTTGGGGAAGGATATTATGGAATTTCGTTGCAAAGTAAGTGTAATTTCTTTGTCCAAATGCAGTTTTATAACGATTATAGCTCGGTTTTACCACCACTAAAGGTTCCGTAGCGAAAATTCAAAAAGTAGAAGATGGTTTGAAAGGAGATATGTTAAAACGTATGTTAGAGGGAGTGGGCTAATATTAAAAAAAGATTATAATTAAGCGAAAGTTGTGATTTTAAAAAATAAAACACGACTCGTTTGAAATAGAGCAGAAGTCTCTCGACAATTGTCTCAGCTAGTTTACGGGGATTTTTTTCTATCAAGGGAACTTCATATAATTTCCGTTTGAGCTCAGCAAATGTAAAGATTTTATCTTCAAAAATAACATTTATATTTATTTATTATTCATTCACAAAAATTTGATATGCGGGAGATTAAATGCCAAACTTTTAGGTTGTGCAAATAGAGTTGAGCCAAACAACAACACACTCGGATCGGTTATATTGGTGCATAAGGATACGTTTCCGAGAAAGATGTCAAAACAATATTTTTGTTGTATGCAAGCAATGTATTTGCTTTAGACGTTTTTTTCCAAAATTATTAAAATGTCTAAGATGGTGATTTAGTTAATGCAATGTTTTCATAAAATTAAAATTTTTAAATATTGTGGTTAATATTATAGTAACTCTATCTGCTCCAAAGTAGCTGCGACTAGGGCACCTGCAAACCAGCGCTTATAAGTAATTACAAGGTGAAATATGGTCAAAATAATTCTCCTTACTTTAAAACAACCCAAAAAGAAAAGTTCGGGAAAGAACAAAGTTCAGATAAAACATAAAAAGGAATTGATTTTAACATCCAGCTTTGCTGAACTTTGTGTATCAATCAGAATTAAATCTGGGTGGATTTTCATCATTAAAGTAAGATAAGACGCATAAAAAAGAAAACAGGGGCCACTGGGAGCATCGGAAGGCTGCAAGATAACCAAGAAACCACCCTTCTTTGGTCGGAAAAGAAAAAGCAATAGTCCTTTAACAAAACCACACAGAAAGAATGATCTGGAACCTTTTACAGCGGTAGGTAAAATTATATTATTAATGTGAGGATAAGGTGAATTATTGTTTTCTGGTAATTAGTATCAAAGCAATATTAGTAAATTGTCAGGCCTCCATGGTTGAGGGGTAAAGATGAACTTGTATAATTTCACAATTTATTCATGTAAAATAATAAATAGTATTTTTGCGGAAAGTTCCAAAGTGGAAGATACTCTCGTATCGCCCTGGTGTAAGATCACCATTCAGAATTTAAATGTTGCTTGAAATGGTTTTAGCCGTGTTTGGTGACCAGATCTGAATGTAAATCTTCGCCACCTTCCTTTTCCCTATCTCGTTCTCCTCCCCACTACTTACAGCGTCACAACATACCCCACCTAGAGATACCATATTCTCTCTGGCTCCAGATGGTTGGAAGCTATTGGGACTCTTGTGAGGTATTCAAATAAAAATAAAATAATTAAAAATATATATATTTTTATAGTTTTGTGTATTTGTATGTTTTGCATTTCATGCAAGTTTTAAAATAAAAATTCGTGCTCGGGTGTGCGTCTAATTATGTGTGTCTAATATCTTAGAAAGACAATGAAAATCTGTATATTTCTTGCATATTTTTTACCTTCTTAGTTCACAGTGGGCAGCATCTAGACATTATCTTCAAAAATAACATATATTTTTTCAAGAGCTTAAAAACTTCAAATGTTTAAGGGAGATATGTAAGAAATCGGTAGAAATTCGAGTTGCGGCCTCTTAAGACAAATTTTAATCTTAAAAACGCAGAGATTTGTGTTCTTTTTATACCTATATTTTAACAGAAGGTGCTGTGGCACTCTACTTTTTCGTTTACTCAACAGATCGACTTAGAATTAATGAGCTGGCAGTATATTTTCTCCCTCTATTAAATCATTCTTCTACTTAAAAAATAATCCCCATTGCTTTCCTAAATATAGAACAGGAGGAGACGCAGAGGAAACATCAGTACAGGTCTTTGGTTGAGTTATCATCGCCTCTGGTTCCTACCCGGGCATCGTGAGTTCAATTCCTCGGCTAGTTAAATCCTCCATCACAACACCAACAACATTTTACAATTACTCTGATGTCTGTTGGTAGTAGGAGATTTAAAAATATTAGTACCATCGATTAAAAAAAAGTTTAAATTAATTTCTAATCTTATAATATTAAAATCAAAACATGCTTGCTTGAGTATATGTATTTATATGAGTAGGTTTAAGAGGCATCCCTGTATTGCTATATTAAGCATAGGAAATGTTTGAAATGTTAAAATACCTTCTTTAAATCCCCGAGAAAATTTCTGGATTATTACAACCACATGACAATACATCTGAAAAGTTTTTTAATCATTACAAAAAATCTTCCGAAACTGTTAAAAATGTCAAAATTTGAAAATGACATATTACAAAACAATGATTGTTTAATAGATTATAATAAAACAAATAAAAAACTTTATTACACTTAATTTTATTTGACCTTAACCGGTTTCAGCTCGTCAGAGCCATCTTCAGACTGGTACAAATAATTCTTAGCCTACGGTTTATATACATAACATATGGAAGAGGGGGAGAGGGGTGGTCTACAAGGATTTTAATCAATTATTTTAGTCGAATTTCTAAGTATTTTGGTAATTCCAGTAGGTTAATTACTTTGGGTTTGTAGCTCACTTCAATATCTATTGATTAGGGAAAACCCTTACAAGTAATGTGAATTATTAATCGCCTGATTTTATTGTCAAATCGTTATTATACATATCTATGATTAATGGGATTTTTCCTCTCCCCCTCCCCCATATATTATGTACATAAACCGTAGGCTAAAAATTATTTGTACCAGTCTGAAGATGGCTCTGACGAGCTGAAACCGGTTACGGTCAAATAAAAATAAGTGGAATAAAGTTTTTTATTTGTTTTGTTATAATCATTAAACTTATGAAGTAACCCCAATGCAACCTGCAGACAACAAACCAATACTTTTATTTTATTTATTGCTTATTTTGTTTATCTATAATCAAGAAACTAGAAGATGAGGAAATAAAGATCAGCACCCATTCAGCAACATACAGTCCGCCTCGGAACAGGAAAACCTAGTGAGGAGGACTGTAAACAAACCACATAACTTGGTATTTTTACTTATTGTGTAATTTTACTTTATCTTATATTGTCATTAAATAAAAAAATAAAAATCTATAATAATGGACTTCCACCACGAATTATCAGTTTCAAAAAGAGAAATATGAGAAACTGTTTAATCAAAATTCAATTTTCGAAACTCTTTAAATTAAAGGATTTATTTGAAGCACTCGCCTAATGCTTTGAATCGAATAAAGAATTACCTATAAATATTTTAAATAGGTACCAATGTTAGATACCAAATTTCATTGTTTTTTTTAAAATAATTTAATGGTTCATATTATATTGCAAAAACATTTTTCTTAACGATTTTCCTTTTGATTTTTCCTATTGAAGAATGATCTCTTAACACAACATTCTAAGCCCTAAGATTAGGTTCTCGGTTTATCTCAGACCACTCTCTCATTGATTCTACCTGCTTGCGAAATGGCTAAAGGAGATGTTATCATCCTAATTGACCGATTGCTTCTACCTGCGGCTGCTCCCCTGGTTGGATTTACATATAAAGGAAAGCTCCTTAGTATTTCCATCCCTAATTTAAGACTTTGCAAGGCTTTGAATCAACATCAGCTCTGTATTACATGCAAGGGGCTGGGAAACTTTATGTCTTGGGGTGAAACTAATATACCCATTCATTTGGAAAATTGGACGATACTCTTACTAAGATTTCGTTTGGTTTTTTTCGTCTCGGGATGGAGGCAAATTCCTGTTAGGTAGGTATATTGTCTACCTAGGTACGTTGTCTTGTCGACCGGCGAACTTCTGAATTAAGAATACCTACTATTGAGCTAGACACGGTTAACTTTGCAGTTTTTGTTTTGCACTTCTTCTTTCGGTGTTTACAAAATCCACACCTGCAAAGGTAGCTGTGAAGTGCTGCGAATCGGATATTCGAAAGCCTTTATGATTTTGTGTTAAGAATCCACGATCAGCATTCCAACTTAATGTTAAATGCACCATTGTGCTATATAGGCAGTAATTTGTTTGCTGGATACACCGCGAAAGAGTTTTAACTGTTTGAAGCTAGTCAAATTAATGAACCCATTTCAGAAATGGTGTAGAGCTACAGGACGTGGGGGAGGGCAAGATGAAGGTGAAGAAAAAATAAAGGATGGAAATATACAGCTGTTAAACCTATCTACTCATTAAGTACAGCAAATATCTTAAATTATTTAAAGCTATGTTTCCAATCTGTGGTTGTTTTCCACAAGAGCGATACTGAGAGCATCTTTCACTTTGATCTGGATCTGAATAATTTACAACACTCACGTAAAATATTACACTCTAGTTTAAAAAAAAAGATTATCATATTTTAGGTCGGTGGGTTTTCGAATTATTGTTTCACTTCCTATCGACCGTAATTAGTAAAAGTTGCCTCGATTTGTAAAAATCATTTATTTATTTTCAGAAAATGCTTTTTTCCAAAAAATCTTACACGAAAAGATATCACACAATACAATTACATGAGTGGTTCGAGTGGTATAGTGTAGTAGGCACACTCCCTTGTCCCTAAAAATATTAAAATGAACTTTTCGTTGTATACACGAAGGTTTTGCTTTCAAGGCAAATAAAACACCGACTTTCCTTCTAAAAGGGATTCATCAAATATTTATGCAACGTATGCCTTTGGCAGAACACGAAAACCGGCGCGCCTACATACTCGTACTTACCCCGCGCTCCCGCAAAAACATTTCAGTTTTAAGCCACCAAACTAAAAGGAATGAGTAAAAAAAATCCTCTCTTATTTATAGGCTTTGCGAATGAAATGGTTTTTTTGCGTGGTGGTCTTACAAGTTTATGGCCAAGTTGAAGCGTGCCGCGATCAAGGCTCATCGTCTGGGGAGAGGCGGGTAATACGGGGCAAGGGGCAAACCGAGGAAATATGTAAACATGTCGAACGTAACTCAGATTTCAATCTGCGAGATCCACCGTTTAGGGGCGGTATGTGTGGAGGAGCACGAGAGTGCTTTATTATTCATACGATTGTATGCCGCTCGCTAAGAGCGTGTTCGGTTTGTTTATTGGGCGCGGTGTTAAATGCCATATCACCCGCCTCTCCCCCTGCCGGGAAATTCGTATCCGATCGATTCCGCGTAATCTAGGAAATTAAATAATTCCTTAACCCATCACTTTTATTTCTGTTTTCTATATTGACTGATTATTTCATTATGATTCTTGAAATCAGTATACATCGAACTTTTTTTAGGTAATCACAACATATACACGACCCGATGCTAACATATTCATAGCTATGCAGCTGTAGGCGTCGCTAATGTGCCTATCGCTGACAGATCCGCTCTAACATCTTTATTTTACAAGCGTCATTTATGATACTAAAGTTCTTTATTACCTATATATAAATAAGGAAGTGATTACAAAGACGACATCCGAGTTTTTAGGGTTTTACATAAATACAGTAGATATAACTTTAATATGAGAAATTATTTCGATACTGAGAAAGAAATAATAAAAAAAAATTTACAATAGGTACTTGAAATAAAAATACAAGAACAAAATATTTTAAAAACAGTGATCAGATAGGTTTGCAAAGAGAGAACCGAAGGTTTTCCGAATGGAGTTGAAATAGGGTTTTAGAATGATCCAAAAATTCAAAGTAAATATTTAACATGTCAACATTGATTTAATTATATTGCCTTATTTTGTAGTTTCATCCCAAAAAATATTCCACGATTTTATTAGATCTTTGTTTGGGCGCTATTCAGCAATATTTTAAAAATTAATATGACGATTTAGTTAGTTAGAAGAAACAAGCGTAATCGGTATCATAAGTATTAGAAGATATTTGTGCAGATAATTTCGCACCCTTTTCTTGGGAAACAATTGGTTGAATATTAGCTAATAACTTCACCGTACGCGCTGATTATTTAATAACCCTTCGTCTGCAAACGAAGATTTCATCTCACCGCCATGCTATAAAGTTCAAATTAACTGCGTATCTTCAACAATAATCAAAATAATATACGAGAACGAAAATGATCCCCCGACGTCCCGCGCACTTCGCTAATGAACGTTAGTAGAGTGTCATTAATTAGTCTTATTACCCCGCGGGGAGGCATTACCCGGCGTACCCCTTCACCCCGAAGGAATGCCAGCCACTTATAATTCTCCGCACTTTTCTTCAGAAGTGTTTATGGTTTTAAATATGGCATTGTTTGAACGGGGTTAAACCGAGCGGGCGCTTCCTGACGTCTTGTTGAATAATGCCTCAAGCCGATTCTCCTGTACCATCCAGAGCTCCGTTGTAACTTCTCTTTATGTTGAATACGCCATTTGTGAGAAAAAGGGAGAGGTTACAACCGATCTTTTAGCGGTACGCCTTTAGCTAGCGTCTTCGGAGGGAGCCGGCTTTCGAATAAATACACAATCAGCTTGCTTTATTGGATACAACGTTTCCGTTTTGTTGTTGTTATTGTGAAAATATTGATGTTTTAAACTGTTAGGTTCTGTCTTACTTCATAAGATTCACAGAAATAATTTTGTTTATACCTAAATGGGCGTCGATAATCCTACTAATATTATAAACGCGAAAGTTTGTATGGATGTATGTGTGTTTGTTACTCTTCACTACAGAATGGATTTTAATGAAACTTTACAGAATAACATATTGGCTGTAATTTAAAAGTTAGCTAGGAAGGAACGCGGAAGGGGAACGGGGACGCACGGGAAATGTGATTCAGGGAGAAACAATGTATTTCTTTGAATATGGCATTGGAGCGCATGCCGGGAACCAGTTCGTGTTTATTATAAAGCAACTTTTAAGCGAGCTTGTACAAAGATTTTATGAAATGGATATTACGAAGACAGCAGCTTTTGAAATGTGGATAGATATGTGCATCCTAAGCACATGCAATAGCCAACACTAAGAAATAAAATAAAATTGCACATAAATGTATATTGCACAATATTTGTTATATATTTGATATAACGGTTAATATTAAATTTGTTGATATCAAATATATCTACAAATAGGTATGTAAAAAATTTACTACCAAATAAATACAAAAAAGCCTAAAAAAACCATTAATAAGTAAACATATAAAGTATAAGGGAGAATAAAAATATTTAGTCAGGAAGAGTGCAAATTGAAACTTAACAAAACAAACCCATAATCCTGGGAAAGATTGAATTCACAGTGAAGGGAAACATCGAATTTGATAGCTTCAAAATATACGTAACGAGTGTACTAGAATAAGAAGCAATGCGACTTTCTGATATATTACTTTTTTTCAGAACCATGTCGTTTGCTGTAAATAATGCACTGTAATTTAAAAAAAAAAATAATTAGATATTTGAGTTCCATTTGCACAAATCGAAGTGTCACCCTAGTTCTTTTGAACTTACTTTGCTTTTGGCAGGTATAAATATTGTTACAAATCATTCTCAAATTACCCATCTGGTCTAGTGACCAGATGGGTAATTAGTATGTAATATTAGTGTTTTGAAAGTAGTGTATTTATATTGTGTTTTGTATGTAAAATGCATCCTCAAATTATAATTGCTAACCTCAATACAGGCATAAGTCCTAGTGAGGTTAATTTAGGTAAAAAAAACAACAATAAAATGTATGGTGAGAATATAAATAAATAAATATTTTTGTCCACTTCTGGGAATCGAATCCTTTGCTAAAATGATTCTCATTCCAACAAAAACTATATAAAAAAGATTTATTTTCAACCAACATAGGTACCCACACCTCCCTATTTCTATGAGAAATGGCACGCTATTCAAGGAAATACGGTCGACGAAAGAAGAATATGAAATATTATATGGGGTGGAGAGGCTGAACGAGGAGAAATACTAGTGTTGTTGAATAATAAACGCGATATTCCGATATGGCAATATCTACAAGAGCGATGGATGAAAATAACATAAGAAAAAGTGGACCAATGCTAGAACATCGATAATATTTCAATATAAGATGACTATTAAATTTTGTGTTGGTCTCAATTCTGTAGTATAAGTACCTAAGACATGTGGGCATGGTAAACATTTTTGTATTATCAAATATGGTCACAAAATCGAAAATTGGATCGGTCACCTTCATGAAACTCTGTCATAACCTCAAAAATATGAAGGAACGTGGAGATATGCAGAAACGGATGGTCAGTTTGATAGATTCTTCTATCCTAACAAACTAATAGCAATCTTCAGAGCACAGGCGTCGGATGGGAAAGCTGTCCTTGTTCTACCGGTATTTTAAGGGAAGATGTTCCTGGGAAAGAACTATCGCGGTGATTCCTTCGGCACCGGTGCATAGTCGGGAAACACGCCAAACGCGCGCTTCAAACATGTAAATATATATACCCAGTTGACATTTGTTACAGTACTGATTTTCGTAAGGCTGTTAAAAATTAAATCAACAGAGGTTTGAATGCTGAAAGATATTATAACAACATCTTTAAGAAGTTAAGATGAAAAGATATCACTGTTTTCACGATTCCTTGAATGAAATCATCGTAGGGACAGAAATGCTTTTTATGTTAACCCCCTAGAATTTCATATAAAATATGTGCAAGGTCTAGAAAAACATAGCCCCGCGAGTCATGTCGCCCTCAGCCCTTTATTTGCTTTACCTCCTTCATAACAAAAATTCACATTACCTTATTATTTATGTATGGAAGGGCGGAATGGAGTTGATAAAAGTGGTCTGCTGCCTACTGAGATTTAAACATTTAACATTCAGGTTACCACTTTTTAATTTAATATTGGGTCGATTGGTTGATAGGATTCTAAATCAGTGAAAAAAAATAAATTATGGTAATATAGGATTGGCTTTCAACATTCTGGCAGATTTTCAATAACGCGACGCTGGAACAAAATATGTGGTGCGGGAACGAAGACGTGAACTGATTTCGAAAAGCAATGTCGTTCTTAAAGGAGGTCCCACTGAGATTTTTTGGATAATCAAAATTTTGGTCAAATTAATATCAGAATTTTTGATCAGAAGAATAAGGCAGAGTCGACTAAACTTCCAATTGCTCTCTTCAATAGCCACTTCAAACGACACCTAAACTTCTAGTTTTTTTTGGGGGTGACCTATGACATAGGTGTTATCCAATAAATAGTTCTTGGGGCAGTCTCAACCGTTCCCGCTAGACGTGGGCAAAATTGAATGATTGAATTAAATGAATAAATTCAATCTTGTGACACACTTAATCTGATTCTCATTTTCAAAAGGAATTAAATCTTTATTTCGTACCCTTGGCCTTGCATCCTACGATTTTTTAATAGCACCATATTTTTTTCAATTTCTATTTATTTATTTTACAGTTAAATAATTCATTTTATTTTGAGAAAAGAAAATAATAATGGACTCTGTAAATATTGGATATTTGTTGCGCGGATAGGTACACCTACTGCAGGCGGCGCGCGCCGCGAAATTGCCTATTACGTGTAGTATCCCGCGTAGTAAATCTATACAAAAAACCCCGTAGGCCAGTCCAAGCTACAAAACCGCCAACCGACTGAACCGACAAGCGATCGAGTCAGCCAAGAATCAGGTAATTCTGAATTCCGAGTGTCGCGTCTATTTCACAGTCGTCCCGCCAGTCCCACTGTTCGTCATAGTCCCACAAGTCTGTTCAATTCTCAACCCCAATCTCTGTTTCACTTATTCAAGGAATCAAAACATTTGTGACGTCGTCGTACCAAATCACAAGTCCCACGGATCGAGTCGATCCGGACGGACAGCTCAATTCTAATCTGTTGAAGATATCGAGTCATTATTAGGTCCGCGGAATGCGTTACAGGTCGGTGTATTTAAAATATTTATTTGAGTGAAACTCAATTAGACATTAAAATATTTCAAATCTAAGTACACATTATAATATTTTATTAACGCCGTCGCGCTTCGTTTTTAGTACCTACAATTTTTCAGAACGACATAATTCACCCTAAGAAGAGTGCTTTGCGTAGTGAAAACTTCTTTAGCACAGTTGTGATTTGAAACTTGATGAAACGAAAAATAACGACAATAAAAAGAGGCAAACACATGCATCTAAAGGATGTAGTCTGCGAGAGACTGAGATATTATTATCGGTCTCCTCTTTGTTTGGTTTTTCGTAGCCTTTCGGCCTTCTCTTTGTGCGGTGCTTCGTAGCCTCCCCACTCATGTCTACTTTAGTTTTCTTAAGTGAAAACCGCGTATTAGATCATATATCTATGTATACATATAAATAAGGTTTTTTTTTTTTGAATTAATTGAATTAAAGGAACGAATAAAAGGAATCAATTCAAAAGACCGGGGGAATCAGACTGAATCGATTCACTCTTGGTATTGAATCTGCCCAAGTCTAGTTCCCGCCTCCCAAATTGAAAACAGTTAAATTTAAAAAAACACAATTTCAGACAAAATGTTCACATTTCTGTTTTTGACACTTTATATTGTTTTCAAAAATGGGAAAAAGGACGGGTTGTTTTAAAAAAAATGGATTCATCAAATATTTGAAGTTGATTTTCACATTCTATGTAAGTTCTATTCAAATTCTGTTATTATGTCATTATAGGCCAGTTGCTTCGTAAAAATAATCGTAGAACTTGAATAAAAGTTACACAAAACGTGAGAATGAACTTCAAATATTTGATGAATCAGTCAAATTTTTTTAAACAACCCGTCCTTAATCTTTTAAAAATTGAAAAATTCATGAATTATCACATACAAATCTTTTCATGCACACATTGACTTGAAAACCCAAAACGCTACGAACTTTGATATCCATTCGGTAAAAAAATCTAACTGATAACTTGTATTAAAAAAAAAATACTACAATCTCGAATAATAATTATAAAACTGTGTTCAAAATAAAGCCTACAAGGACCTGACTCAATACTAAAGAAAAACGGATTGAATGATTCTAAATACTTGCTTTTTGACTTAAACAAATTGAATGTTACTCAGACGCCTTTTTTCACTAGAATGGATATTGGCACCTACAACAGGCACTGTACCTCCACCATGTAAAGAGAGAAGGGGGAATTTTATTCATCGCCCATAAGTAATAAATAATATTTTTGTCTTATCTACAGGGCCATTTCTTTTCCCATATCCGTTGCTCGGTGACACATACCGCGAGGGGGGAACTTTCTGATTTTTGTTCGAGTTAACTTTGTCCATACCTCTTTATTTAATAGAAATCCATTCGAAAGATAATTACGAAGATACCGAAATTGGTGATAAACGTTACTCGGATTATACAGGTCAGGTTACTAATTATTTTGTTTTAGGGGATGCATTTTTTATGCACCGAGATAAAATATAGGAGTAAATTGTTATTATTGTTTTTATAAATATTATTGACTTTGTGGGCGTCACTGGGTACCTTACGCCTGTTGATGCCCCCATTTTACAATATTCAATAAGATATAAAGTACCTAATACATTTTTTTTAAATACATAAAGGCAGTAATGAAAAAAAGGCAAATATAATGACGTTTTATTATTTTATGTTATATATATTTTTTTAATATTGCCTTTGTTGTTCATTAATCCAGCTTTTAATTTTGCATCTGATTTTTTTTTGTTTTCCTCATTTTTTGTATGAATTGAAATATTGTTAAATGCTTTTATCGCATGGTTTTTGTGGTCTCTTTGACGAAAGCTTGTATTTACCGTCGAAAACTGGTCTATTAATGATAGTTTGTGTCGAAATTGTTTTTTTTTTTTTCAAACGGGTAGTTTAGTGGTGTATAATATGAATTATAATTATGGGGAAGATGCAATGAGAGACTTTCTTCAGATTATGTCAGGTTTACTATGAGATTGACGATTAGCAATTCTCGCAGTTCGAGATAATGGCGATAAAACGGTCCCTGGTCGTGCGACAACACCGGTTTGTTTGTTTTCATAGAAATGAAAAAGCCTCTCCTTGAGGGGTAATTATGGGTAATTATGGAGTATTATACACACAATATATATTCAAAGAAAGTAATAAAATATCAGAATAAAATGAGGATATTTGGATTTTTGCAAGGGAAAGCCATTAATATACGCCGAGGGAAATACAATAAATAAAACGCTACCCTTTATCCGGAAATTAACCTTTGAAATTATATGTAAGGGTTCTTTAAGTAGATTGAGAATCGAAAGATTATACTCGCAGGTCGCAGGGAACACTTATTATATTATTATTCGTCCTTTTTGATAAACCTTTTTCCTTCAGCGGTTATAACATTTTTTGCAGGAAATTAAAAAAAAGATTTCTGAATAAAATTAATACCAAACTGGCTAATTTAACATACTTTCAATTTTTTTTAGGAAAAACTCTCTTTTTATAACTTTTGAAGGATTTTCCCATCAATTTAATATATCACTGAAGAAGAAGATAACAATAATAATCTTAACGAAAATATGAAAGAGAACAAGACACAGAAAAACATGAAGGTCGCAACTGGGACTCGAACTCGGAACCTCTCGTCTATCCGGGACGTGGGTTTAACAATTTCGCCATTACCACCTTCTGTCAAACCTTCATATCAGTTAATTAAAAAGGTAGTTGCATATAATATGGAAAAAAAAATAGTTTAGTAGGTTGCAATGGCGAAACTGATAAACGCATGTCCCGGATATATGAGAGGTTCTGGATTCGAGTCCCATTTGCGACCATTATCTTTTCCTGTTTTTCCGTGTCTTGTTCTCTTTCATATTTTCGTTTAGATTATTATTGTTATCTTCTTCTTCAATTAACACGCTTTTCTCAAAATGTTTCATTTCACAAAATAATTAAAATAGGTAGGAATTATGGAACAAATAAAAAGGCATCATTTCATACTCCGATAGATCACGAGGGAAAATATACTGAGAGCCGAAAAGGTCGATTTAATTTCATGTAGCCAGAGCTCCCTCGTTAAGAAAAAAAAATCTGCGCTTAAAGAAGGGTGAATAGAAAAAATGTATTTGTAGACAAGTTAATGTGATTTTGACCTGGACAACTCTTATTGTATATTATGGTCAAAAATGGTTACTTTCACGCCTTGTATGTGGGTAGATTTCCGTATGAAATTTTTAAATGGAAGAATGGTTGAGGGAGTCCCCTTGAGTTCTGCAGCCGTACTCTCTCAGAACTCGTACTCATCGCCTTGCACCGCAGTGGGATCACTGGAGTCACTCCTGGATCCATTGAACCCCATATTCCTACCCACCCCTAACACCTTTTTCCTTCCGAACTTTTCCTCCTTACTTTCCTAAAAAGACGCTCCACACAGCATCCCCAAAGATGACATAGGCCCTGGGGGAATTATTTTTCTCAGGGCCTCCTGTGAGAAGGTAATGTAAATAGAATTCCAAAGTGAAGTATCCATAAGCACGCAAGACAGTTTATGTAAACAAACCATGCCAAAAAGCAAATGTTTAAAATTCAATCCAAATCAAGAAAACACGTTGTGCACGGAAAGATTTTCACTCTTTATAAAAATGTTGTAACAAAAAAAATTATCGATCCGACCTCAATTCGGCTTTTACGAATATTCTTTTCTTTATTGTTCGGGTGAAGTGGGGTGGTTTGTGAGATAGAAAAATAAATACGAGTGGCAGTTTTTAATTAAGGGCGTTACCAACGCAGCCGGCTAAGGGATGGGGAGGTGGGTGGCGGGTGGCGGGTGGTGGGTGGTTGGTGGCTCTGGACGCCATGATTGTAAATAACACCCCCGTTGCGGAATGGAGACCGTGATAATTGTAAGGGCTGATACAGCTACAACCGCTTTCATTAAACGCAAACAAATATTTTAAAATATCATTTTTAGTACGTAATTGCCAATGTAACTTTACATGGTTTAGAACTTATGATTGACTTTAGGACTTATGAAATCGAACGTGATAGGTCTTCATTGCTTCAAAATAAATGTATATTTATTTATTTTTATAAATTTGCAACATAAAGAAAGTATGAAGTATAAAATGAATAAAATACTTAACTAAAAAAAAGTATAAAAGCATTGCATGTAAACAAGTACAAACATAAAATAGGTAATACTAATTAGGAGCAAAGAAGAAAACAATTAAAGTACCCGTGGGAAGCGGGGAATCGTAAAAAAACATATATTTCGAACTCCCAAATTGACGAATCTAATGATACTTGCGGATACATATAAAGGAATACCTACCTAGAAATGCATAGGATTCCTTTATGTTCGCATTTTAAAAAGGTTTTGTCATGGAGACAGAAAATGACAGATGATTGTTGTTTTGTTGTCTAGCTGGGTAGCAGAGATTGAAGTAATAAAAAGATTGAAAAATAAGTTGAAAATTACAAAGTGATATAATATTTTGAAGACGGACAAATAACTTTAATTGTAGTTTCTTTGTCAGCAAAGCAACTCATGATATTTGTATGTCACATTATTAATAAAAAAATTACAACAAATAGACAAATTGTCTTATAAAACTACAATTTTAGTGAAGAGAAACAATAACCTTAGAAATGGAAAAAATAAGATTCACATTTACAGTGTCAGCAGCATCGGATGGAAAAAGCAATGTGATCTGCGTAACCTCAATCGAGACACTCGATGGACATATATTTGATATTCCCGATGATTTAAAACATGCAAGCAAATATACCGCCATAACGACTACGGATGTTTATAACAAAATTAAGAATTCTCTAAAGAAAAGATATCAAACACGGAAAATATGGTTTCCCTTAACCCAAGATTTGAGGAAAATTTACTTAGATGAAGGTGAGAATTTACAATTTGGTGACCAATACCTGGAAGAAATTATATATGACACGAAACTTTCTGACAATAATATTAGTACTGAAAATAAAAATCTAGGAAAAATAGCAGAAAGATTTTTACTCGAGAAGTTTTCAGGAAAAACATCAAATGTACACCAATGGATCAATGATTTTGAAAATGAATGTACACGTTTCGAGATATTAAAGGAGGCAAAAAAAATTGAGACTTTAAAGATTTACTTGAAAAACAGTGCCTAGATTGGTACACTAGTATGTTAATAAAATATACAGTAAACGCAGAATGAGCAATATGGAAAACAAATTTTTGTGAAACATACGGAAACAAAGGTTGGTCACAAGTTAAATTTGCATTTGCCTTTAAATTTCAAGGAGGTTCATTACGACAATATGTCACAAAGAAATAAAGATTGTTATTAGAGATAAATAAACATATTGACACACAGACATTGATTCATCTTATTGTTATGGGTCTAC
Organism: Limnephilus lunatus; assembly: GCA_917563855.2. Lineage (NCBI taxonomy): Eukaryota > Metazoa > Arthropoda > Insecta > Trichoptera > Limnephilidae > Limnephilus > Limnephilus lunatus. The sequence continues at coordinate 59,838,308 of OU830597.1, read as the reverse complement.
CAGATTATATGATGTACAAAATAGATAAGGAATCTATAACATCGACTGCAAATCTATTCAATGAAATTGGTAAACATGAACAAACAGTCAATAAAAATAATTATGATAAATTCAAGAGAAATACATTTGTTAATAAAGTAAGAGTTGCTAAAATTAAGCCCTGCAAAACTTATGAAAAATTAAATTATATACATTTTGTTTTACTCATCTTTATATGCGATAATAGACTCCCGGCGTCATTAATATCAGAATATTCATTATCTAATGTGAAACAAATTTCAATTACATGGACGTTGGGAAAGGAACATTAGGAATTATGGGAAGATAGTTGGGTCTGCAATGAACCGAGGCCACCGAGGTGGAGCAAGGTGGGACCTTGTTCTAGTAATGGGTCCCTGACCTTAAATTTTGGGAGGCGGGTATGGGCACCGCCGCAAGGGAAACCATTTACTGGATAACCAACACCTCTGCCATAAGCCACCCCAAGTGGTTCGCTGCGTTTGGTGACTTAGCAGGGGTGCCCGCGTTCATGGAGTGAGGTTTGTACGGGCCTTGGCGGAGGATGCATCTGCCCACCTGCTGCATGACAGGCCGGATAGGGAGAGAATGGTTGAGGAAATCCATTTGATTTCTCCAGCCGTATTCTCTTGGAACATCTCCTTACACCTCAGTGGGAGTGATAGATTCATACGTCCGTCACCCCTGATCTCACTGCCCCCCAGATTCTTACCTACCCCAAATACCCATTTCCTTCTCAAAACTTACTCTCCTTCCTTTCCTAAAAAGAACCTTCACACAGCATCTCTAAAGGTGACATACCCTGAGCGGAATTATTTCCCTCAGGGCCTCCTGTGTGGAGCTAAACTAAAAAAAAAAAAAAACGTAGTAGAGGAGATATTTATTTATTTATTTATTCATTTGTTTGACATAATATTTTACATTTCAAAAATAAAATTAAACAATGTCGGCCTCACTGGGTAGCTCACCTGTGCTGAGGACTCCATTTTATAAAACAAAAACAAAATAAACTAAAAATTAAAATTTATAATTAAGCTAAAATTATAGGATAAAATGAATTATTTTATTACTAAAAAAATAAATTAAAATCGGTATATATTATATATATTATGTGTTGTGTGTTTGTGAGTGATGTGTATTTTATATTGGTATTGAGTGTTTCGTGTAGTTGTGTTTTATTTTTATTTTGTAAAGAAATTTTGGTAATATTGTCTTTTTTGTTCTTTAATCCATTTTGTAATTTTGAGTACGAAATTATTTTTGTTTTCTTCCATTTTAATTTCAAGGGTAAGACTGTTGAATGCTTTTATAGCATGATATTTATATTGCCTTTGTCCAAAGCTTGTATTTACCGTCGGAGTTTTTAAGTTATTTTTGTACGATTGTCTAACTGGTCTGTTAGTGATATTTTGTGATTGTTGAAATTTGTTTTTCTGGTCAAAAATGTAGTTTAGCAGTGTTTTAACATATAATTGGCATATATCTAGTACGTCACAACTGTTAAATATTTTGTTTGTGTCAGTCAGTCTATGTTTTTTAAGTATTATCTTTAAGATCGTTTTCTGCGCTATTTCTAAGTGATCGATAGCTGAGTTTGTAAATATTCACCATGATGGTGAATATTTCAACAAAGCACGATCTTTAACAGGCAGCCTATAATTCAAGCAAAGTTTTAAAATTCAGTAAGGTTTTATGTCGTCGTAGGTTGATATACTCGTAGAAAGATTATTCTAAATTAATGTAAGTTGCCCCATCAGGCTAATTTTTTCTCTTTTCGGAACATCTCTAAAAGGTCTCATAGAAATCGTAGTGTCTCCCTTATTATCATGATGAGAAATATGATCCAAACGGCATTGAAAAGAGAAAACACCAATCTATACATTTAAATCTAAAAGTTACCCACAAAAGAATTAAAATGTACACCCTCAAGAAACCAAAATTTCCGAGAGCATTTGAAAAAAAATTATAAATTTGGGAATTTTTTATTAATTATTTTTGCATGAAAAGACAAAAGTGAGGTAAGATGAAAACGTTTTTTTATTACACTTTTCCAATAAAATATGTGTAGGTTTTTATTTTTTTTTGTTACCAGTAATTTTAGTTAGGGAAAAAGCCATATTCAAACTTTTTAAAGTTTGCATTCAAAATTTGTATGTTTAAAAAATTACATGGTTATTTCTAATAATAAAATTTCATCATCTTTCCAAAACCCATTTCAGTTTTCGGATAAGTTCACAAATATTCCATTTATTTTGATTTTATTGTCAAGCGGAAATATTTTGATCTACTGACCGAATATGGTCGAGGCCTGAGGGGTAAGTTTCAATCTACCTAGTGTTAACATATTAATTACCTATCTACATATTAATACATACCTAAATATTAAGCTTATTTAAATTAAATTCGTGTAAATCGAAATCTTCAAAACTCTAATTATTGAAATTTTTCAAAAAATCATGTATCTAGTTTACACGCCGGTGAAAAACTGTCTATAAGCTACAGTGAATGTCATTATGAATTATTTTTCAGGACATTTATCAAAAAATAAATACGAATTGCCTACCAGCATACAATGTTCACGCTCAAATTATTTATAAATATTCCAGAATTAGCGTAGGTAATTCATAGATTTTTCAAGGACGTCTAAGAAAAATTAGGCAGCAAAGATTTCGACCAGGAATTTTACCCACTTTATATTCATCAAATTAAAATGAAAGAAAACGTTAGCGCTTGGTTTGAACATATTGGTCTGAAGTAACAGACGAAAGAACTCTTTTCATTAAATGTTAAGATTTTTTTCCACATAAGGGTATCAAGTTGTTCTATTTGTGGTTGTCAAAAAAAATCATTGATAAATGTTTAGTCGATGGAGATATGACTTCACGAATGAACCTACTTACTTATATTTACCTAGTATGCGGAATGCCACAAATTTGACAAAAAATATAATTACATCTTAACAATTTAAATGAATGGGGGCGCCGGGCGCAAGGAGCGGTAAGTAGAAGAGGGGTTTGCTGGGCGGACGAATTCACAGGAATTCCCGGCATATCTGGCCGGGGTAACCGCCCGCCCGGACAAGACGAGATACCGTCGGCTACTTAAAAATATTCCGCGTTCCTTCTGCCCGGTCGAATTCCCGGGAGCCGGGCACGGCACCGGAATACCTCGCAAATAGCCGCCGAGAGCAAAGAGGACCTGCCCACTGGCATTGGTCTCTGCCAGCGCCCCGATGCGTTGAGAGAATCTGCTCATGATGCTCAAAGCATGCTGTAAGTGCGCTATTTAATTTTAGCGCTATTTACCTAAAGATATTTGGCGCATTCCGGGATGATTCTGAACAGTGTAATTTTTTTTATTGTGTAAGCTTCAGTTGAAAAATAATAATACGAAGGATTTTTGTCTTGGATAACTTTTCCCCCTCAACCCTGGTACCTATTAGCATATGAAACTTGAACGCTTTTCGACTTTTACCTAGTACCTATAAAATACAGCTCAAGATGAAGCCATACTAAATAATGCAAAATCATACAAAATCGTAAGTTTTAGTTTTGAAAATTCGACCGCTTAGAAGTATTATAGATGCTTCAATTAAATACTGCGTGTAGAACATACCTTGGCCCTTAAAAATATTGGTCATTTTTTTTAATAAGTCTTTTAATAAGCTAAGAAAAAAATAAAGTATTAGGTCTATAAAAAACATTTTCAACTGACAACTCTCCTACTTATAAACACTTTTTCGGATATGGTTTTATTGCATAATGTGGCAAATTGAGTTTTTTATATAATTATCGCGAAAAAAATTATATTTACGCCCGAACCTCACAAAATAAAATATAATATGCATTTTCGCGTTAGTATTTTTGACACCACGGCGACAATACGGCAGTCGACGAATTTTTTATATCAAAGTGAACCTTATACCGTCCACCGAAGAACGACTGGCAGCCGCCCCGATTTTCTGTCATTACTCCTCCGAACGGAGCGGAGAGAAGACGTGTTATGCTCCGCGCCGCTTATTTTCGTGAAATCAATTTAAAAATTCCGTTTTATTACAATAAACAATGCATAAAAAAGGAATTAATGTTTTTTACAGGCCTTTACGAAATCAACAAGTAAAAAAAAAATCTCAAATATCTTTTCCAACCTTTCCAAAAGCTTTTTCTCAAGTATTTTTAAACTCCTCCTATAAAAGGGCGTGAATTCCGATTTCGATTTTTTCCTGTACTAGTCGAACGCCTTAAGATGAAGTCATACTATGTAAATAATGCAAAATCATACAAAATCATATGTTTTTTGTTTTAAAAAAAAATTGATCGCTTAGGAATGTAAACTATAGGTATATTAATAATGCGTTATTTATAAAGAGCCCTTTGAGCAAACAATAAATAACAAAGCAAACAATGAGATACTGTAATCCATACAATCTTTCAATGATAAAACATATAAGTATTTGCATTAATTAATTATTACATAATTGATCCAATAAAGTGACTATATACTTTGTGTACAAATCAAAAATGTTATCACTTTTACAACCTAAAGGTAACTATTATAACTACCTACCTAACTTTAAAAAAACTGTTCAAAATTTGCAGTTTATCAAAAAGGTACGTAAGATTAACATTATAAAGTTCATAAGCCGATGTACCAGACGCCAACATATCTATTATCGAGGGGTGCTTTGGACTTTGGGGGGAGAATAACACCGATAATGGAGGTACCTACCCACTAGTGGCTTCAGCACATCAAATCGCCATGTAAGGTCAGCGGCTCTCTTAAATAACAGGTTTTATATATTCCTAAGTTAAGCGAAAAAATTAACATCATGGTTATCTGGTAAGTAAAACTAACAAAAAATGTTAAAATATCAAAAAACATTTATTTTTTGCATATCTTTCTGTAGGGGTAGATATTGAATGTGTCACGGTCGCCAACATCCCACATTTAATAAGAAATCTGATATATTTCTAGATCATCGTAACTGTTTCAGCTGACATCCTCATTACCACCATGCTTGAGCACTGAAACATAATTTATGTTCTCAAAAAACGAGATAAGATTGATGCACATTTTTTTACATAGATTACTCAATAAGTTGTGGAAATCTCAGAATACGTCCTACACGTCAGTGCCCTTGAAGCGATTTTTCACGAAAAATATATAAATCTGCCAAATATTATTTCATTAGCATCAAAATTAAGAAATTTGGAATTAAACCGGCATCAGAGAAAACACCAAATAATGGGAGCATGTCGTCGGCGGTGTTTTCTGACCCCTCATTGTGCTTCATTATTTGCCACCCCTCATAATCAAACCCCTCACAATAAAATGCACACACTGACTGGCCTACTAGCGACAAGCACTGCCACTGGCACTGGGTCTCTTCATTATTGTATAGGATGCGTTCAATTGTATGACATTCATTAGGGATGGATTTGAAAACTCTAGGTACCTACATTTTTCCTACATGATGTGGCAATGGATTTTTTAATCACGGCAATTCTAATTAATGGATTAAACCCGTCACTGTGCAGCTATTATCTACTGAGGCTATTACCAAAATTAAATAAGGGTTGTCAAACTATGAAGGTGATGGATGAATGATGATAGCCAACCTCCGATGGGAAAGATCACTGGAAGATATTCATTTAAAAAAGCGAATTGAAAGGCAGGCAAGAATGATGAAACATGCCGTGTCTGGTATATTATTTTCAGTTGTATTTTTTAAATCTAAACTTTTATAGTGAGATATGTCCTCAATGGTGATTTGATTGAGGTGATTTTTCACAAAAACGGCGCTATACAAAATATCCAATTATTATTATTATTATTATTACGTTACGAATAAACAAAGAATTATTCATGGGTTTGTTCCAAATACCTACATATTTATTTAGGAACAGACCAGAAAGCGGACACTTCGTTCGTCCTGAAGATGTCTATAGCAGGGCGAAACCATTCCAGTTCCAAAAAATAAGAAGAACAAAGCTTAAAATGTTCTTTTGATTAGTATGTTACAATAGAGTAAGAGTAAAAATAGCTGTCGAAAGCATTTTAATAAACAATCATGAAGAAGTATTCCTGCTACCGAAATACACGAAGCTAGTAGTTAGTAAGGAGGTTATCCCATTTCTTTGTTATTGTGTTTTATTCATCGTCGTTCCTAAAAACATATTGATTTCCGCTCAGGAAATCTCATATCTACCTCAAATCATGTTATGGCTTGAGCTACGAGCTACGAGCCACGAGCCGCGAGCCCGGCTGCAATTCGCAGGGCCCGGCTAACATATTGACGTAGCGACGGCCGCGATCGTTAGAAAACTCGTCGCTAGGCGGTCGTCTCGGCGCAAAAGCGGCGTCTTGCCTCGCGGTTGGTTTGCGGTCAAAAAAGGCGGGGCCGCGGTCGGCGTCGCGCCCCCTGATTGGTCCGCCACCTGCCCTTGTGGTTAACCGAATATCACCATTTGCGGTTGCGAAGAAAGGACGCATATAGATATGCCTATACCTCGCTGCTTATAACGCCCTGGTAGGATTTAGGAGCGGCGCGGCGCTTGACTGGGGATTTTTTCCCAGCGTCCCTATTGGTAATGTTTGGGAGGCGTCTCATTGGTTATTTCGCTGATTAGGAAATTTCCCTTGTGGTTAACCGAATATCATGGTTTGTGGTTTGCGGGGGTGCGCATATACATGGATATCTACTAATGCATGACCAACAATTTTTCAGAGGGACGTTGTTATTGGTTGAATCGTGTGGGAGTTTTTAGAATTTGATTGATAATGATAATGTTCCCCTGTGGCTAACAGAATACCACCGTTTGCGGTTAGCAAGAGGGCGCATATACATATTACTCACACTTTTGTATGACAGAGGATTTTTCAGAGGGACTTAGCTATTGGTTGAACAAAGTGGGAGTTTTATAGTAGTTGTTTGATAAATAGATGTTCCCCTGTGGTTAACCAAATATCAACGCATGTGGTTAGTAAGAGGGCGCAAATACATACAACATACATAGATACCTAATGAACACGTTGTTTTGCTGGGCATTTTATTTAAGGGACGCTATTGGTTGAGCGATGTGGGAGTTTTATAGTATTTGAATGATTTGGGAAATGTTCCCCTGTGGTTAACCAAATATCGTAGTTTGCTGTTATCAAGGGGAACGCGTGGGAGATTTTTACAAAGTAATTGGTGGGGTGTTGAATGATTCTTATTGGCTATTTTGAGGATTAGGAAAATCTTCCCCTGTGGTTAAGCGAACATTTTACTATGACTCTAAAGGAAGGGTGTCAGTGTTTAGGTCTCTGTAAATGCTAGGATCTTCGCGGCCTTATTGGTGGAGCTTCAAGATATTCTGATTGGCTATTTCAATGAAACGGAAAAATTTTCCCTTGAGGTTAACCGATTATAACTTTGCGGGGGGTAATAATGGAGTTTAGTTGTCTCCTGGATGTATGTAGATGGTTTTTTCTTAGTATTCTAATGGTTGTTGGTGGGCAGGAGGATTATTATTCAATAATTAGGTGAATCTTGTGGCTGCGTACGCGTTTGCGGTTTTGGTTCGGTTAAGTCGACGAATGGGGTTAATTTTAGGGAGAATTTGCCCAACGCTCAGCTTGATTTGGTTTTAACGAATCATAAACACGTTTCAATAAAATACTTAAAGGGAAAACAAGAATTAAATCCGAATATGAACAAAAAAATATGCTTACAAAAAAGTTAGACCTACCCTAAGATTTATTATGCTGGTAATAAACAATTTATTATTCTCTGAAGTGTAATTGGTTGTTAAAAAATATATTTTTTTTTTGTAATTTCAAAAAAATTGGACAATTTTCTAAACGACTAGCGCACTCTAGACGCCAACGCGCGAACTTTCTTCAAAGTTATAAAGAAAAGGTCACCGTCTTGTTGCGTCTTAAAGAAAACCCTACCGTTTCCTTTGAAAACTCCGTTTCTTCTCACACCAACCCACCCTCCTCTATATCCTCACACAATTCACACACTCACCCCTTACTAACACAGGCAAGAATGTTCCACCCCTCCAGTATAATAAGGTCGTAACGCTTTGCGAAAGAGGGGCGCTTGGGACTTTAATTTATACAAACCCCAGTAACGATCTTAAATAGAAGCTCAATTATGAAATGACGTACGTCTAAATATAAAAGCATTTGATTTTGAACCTTAATAGTTGTGTTTTAAGGGGTATTTTTGAGTGGATTGAATAATAAATCAAGAATGTTTTGTTATTATCGATTTTCTCCATCACCCTCCGCGCAAGTGCGAAAGTCGCCCTCTATAAGAAGAAGCAAAATATTGTGAGGGTTTCTTTCTTAGCGAGCGAGTGCAGGAAAAATCTCTCAGCTTTTCCTACTTTCCGCTCTAAGACGCTGGCGCTAGTAGCGGGCGTCTTGGTAAAAATGAATTTGTCTTGAGGCAAGAGATGGCGCTGGTGTTGTGGTTTTTCCTCCCGGCTCCAGCGGGCGGCGGTTTGGGCTCGTTTTGTGTGAACTTCGGTGGGTGGGTAACCCACTTAACCAACGAACACGTGGATGCGATCATTATATAATTATTTTATGAGTATTGGGTAGTATTATGGAAATGTAATAACAAAGGCGGTTTATTGACTGAGCGTGGTGAATTCCTGTTTTAAGTCGACCATTTGGCATTTCATCTGATGGTAAATCAGTTTACAACGTTCCGGCTCAAGATGGTGGCCGTTTTAACTTGTCGTACGCCTCAGTACCCAATGAGCATGACCAATTTTTTAAAAATAAATATTAGTAGCTTTTTGACGGCCGGCGGCGTCTAGGGGAAAGGCCCTTGACTCGCAATCCGAAGGTCGCGGACTCAAACCTGGCACCCGCAAATAAATTTTATTTGATTAATTTATGTTATTTCACAATTAATTCATTTCAAAATAATGTAATAGTACCTACCTATATTTGCGGCACGTTCCTGAGTGGAATATTCTCAGTAGATATCGCCCTGGTGTAAGACCACCTTTCAGAATTGAAAGGTTGCTTGAAATGGCGTTAGCCATATTTATTGACCGTATCTGAATAGCCAGGTACTTCCCCACCTTCCTCTTCCCTATCTCCTTCTCCTTCCCACTACCTTCAGCCTCACAACATGCCCCAGCTTTGACTCTTGTGGCTTGTGAGGTATTCATATTTAAAAAAGCAATTTTATAGATACTATTGTAATAAAAAAATTAAATCTATGTAGGTACACTTTATATTGCAAGACGGTAGGTACCTACAATTTACAAAAACATTTTTTGCAAAAAAAAAAATGTTAGAACAAAAATTGAATTAGCTGGCGTACGGCGTTAATTTAGCGTCGACACAGGACATGGTTCGTTAAGAATATTTTTTTTCAAATGTGAAATGATTATAAACCACTCGGACCCTCCATATGGATGACGTATGGGGTACCTGACTGACGTACCTTCTTAAAAATCATGTGATTTTGAAGGAATTTTTGAAGGAGGTCCACTATTCAAAGAACATCTATGTAGTTAAATTAGTGTTTGAATGAGAATGGAAAATAAATAGAAAATTCAATCAGCTAATTTTACACTACACATTAGAGCAGCTTTTGTAAATAATCACTTTAATGGCGGTCTAGAGATTAATGAAATTGGTTTTAACTTTTCATAATGTGTAACTTTTGACTACCCGCCCACATCAAAATCAGACGATTTACGTTTGATTTGTTCACAATCATTTATATAGGTAAGTAGCGCAGACCCGTGAAAAATCACATGCTTCTAATTTTCAATAACAAAAAAAAAATAATTGAATTTTTCACACAATCGGTTCCTATTTCTAAAAAGAAATCTAGTAAAAAATATTATAATAGGTAGTTTATCGTTTTATCGCTTTATTTAAATCAGTTCTAAATTTGAAACATGAACGGGTATACAATAGAACTTTTCTATCCGAATATATTATTGTGAAATTATATTATCATCAAGCAAGAAAGCAAACAAAGTATTCTATGCCTTTCCAATATAATTCATATTTTTAATAAATTTAGGGAGTGAGCCCATCGTTAAGTTGGGTTAGAAGGAAGAGGCCACGTTGACGAACACCATAAAATTCAGGTAACCATGGACCACTTTCAGAATTTCAATATAACCACGGACCTATGTGGAAGAAAATTATAGGAAACGAAAATAACACCTTTTGAAAATCATTTTGTTGGTTAGTTTACAATGTTGGTAGGTTAGTTCATTAAAATATATTATAAAAGAAAGTCTAAAAAAACGTGCGGACCGCAAAAACTCAGAAACGAGTCCCGGTACGATCAAGGGAGTTATATGGTGTGGTAGATCCCTATCCCCGCTAGGGAATAAGGGACGACCTTCGCAGTCCAGTGGGTAAGACTCTTAACTTACAATCCGGGGGTCGCGGATTCGAACCCGGCGTGCGCAAATAAATTTTATTTGATTAATTTGTGTTATTTCACAATTATTCATTGAAATTAATATATAGTATATTTGCGGCACGTTCCAGAGTGGAAGATACTATCAGTATCGCCCTGGTGTAAAACCACCATTCGGAATTGAAACTTTGCTTGAAAATGGCTTTAGCCGTGTTTGGTGACCAGATCTGAATAGCTAGGTACTTCCCAACCTTCTTCTTCCCCACCTCCTTCGTCCATACATTATAAATGTATTTTTATCTTTTTTTCTATTATGTGTGAAAGAAAAATAATTATTAAATAAAAAAAATTATGGTTTGTATATTGTATGAGCAGCTTAAAAATCTAAGTGACAATTTTCTTTAAAAAATGCAAAACATAAGGAACGTTTTTTCAAAATTTTGATTTCTTTTAAAATTATCGACGTTTTAGTCACAATGTTCCGGTAAGTTTTTGAAGTGAAACTTCTTTAGCAACGGAAACGACACTAAAAAAAGGCAAATACATACATCTATAGGAATTAGCCTGCGAGAGAATGAGATAGAATGAAATCTTACCGCATTGGCCGCTTTGATTATGAGCTCACTTTTCCAAGCTCCTATTGGTTGAGATTGTGTGGGAGAAGGTTTCACTTCTATCGCGTGTGAACTGCACTCGGATTTTTTTTGTTAACATTTTCACGTTTGATGTTAAAAATATATTATTTAGAAATTTCAATGATTTTTTCAAACACAAACATCTGAAAGATTATTTTATCTGTTTTGTAAAATGCTATTTGTGTTTACAACAAAAAAATAAGAAATACGTTGCACATTTTAAATAACTAAAGTAATATTTAAAAGCCTAAGAAGCTCGCGATATAAAGTTTCTGATAGTTGATAAAGTTGCTAATCTCAGAATTTACTGTTGTATATATATTCATAATTTCAAGAATTTCCAGTTCAGATATGTTGGACGACTGGGTATTCACAATGATGGCTTCATGCACCGATTGAATTTTACCATAGTTCTGTTTTGGGATGATGTCGTTGCCGGAAATATCATTTATTGATCCATGAAATTCTGCTGCTTAGGTATGAATAGTATATGACATTAAAGGGTCCGGCTTATTTGAAAACGCCCAGAGAAAGCTTCTATTAGGATGTGTATTGTGTATTCATGACTGTATATCAGGGAATGAGAAATTACCACATTTGAAATATTCAAAATTTCATGAAAAATACTAATTTCGGTTGTGTGTTTCTTTATATTACTCTGCTTCAATGAACTCTAAAACTCGAATTTTCTGTTTACAAATTGGAACTGATTGTGTGAAACATTGAGACACACAATAAAGGAGGTAACCGTAATATAATATTTACTAGAAAGTTTTTTTTATTGTCTTATTCAAAATTACAATTATAATATTGTTTGGTTCTGTAACAGGTCTGCGCCAGTAGGTATGCGAATATTGGGATAGATTGGTGCATTGGAGTAAATCTTTCAAAGACGAATAGTAAATATTAGGTAGCTACTGAAACACGTTATGTGATGATCATCGCGGATCATAAAACTAGATACAAAACAAAAAGTAATTTTAATTGCTCTAACTTAATGAGAAATTGTATAAAACGTGAATCGAAAGCTACATTTTCCTCTGTGTTAAAACAGATTTAATTATTGCGTTTCCCTAAATGAACGACTACAGCCGTAAGTGGGAGCTATGTAAATAAAACGTTAGAATTCATCCCGTTTTTATTATCATTGAAATCAGCACATCAGCATTCAGCGCCGTCCCTCCTCGCATTCCGATCCGAGGAGCGCCCTCTTAACAAGGTCTGCTCTGTAGTAAACTGGGGATACTTGAGCCTGGCCCTAAATAACGAGCCATTATTTTCTTCTTAAAAAATTACTGATTTATTTTGTGACAACAGTTTTATACTTATTTAGCCAGTCACCGGCATTGCACGGGCCTTATGCAGATTTTTTATAAATCAGATGAAAATAATAATTTTAGGTACTTTTATTTTTAACGTCATAATAATTATTGGATGATTTTTATAGCGCCATTTTCGTGAGAAAATCACCTCAAGGGCGCTATAATGTCATGTGTGCAAAATTTCACCAAAAAGTTTCATAATAGGAAATTAAAGGGTAGGAAATAATGTTAATAATAATTTCATGCAGAAATTTCGAGAAACTACCTCCCCATCATTTTTAAGGTAAAGTGTGCAAAATTTCATCAACCTTGGAATAAACCTGTAGGCTCGCATACAAATCAAGTCCACGCCGGCACGCTGTCTACCGCCCAGTGGTTGAAATTATTTATTTTTTTATTATTTAGGGTTAGTTCTTTATGAGACTTTCATTCATCAAATTCTCTTGAAATATTCATATGTAGCTTATTAAGTAAGCTATTATACTTGAACTTGAAACAACCTTTCTTAAATCATTTGTGGGAAAATTAAGTAGAAAATTAATTAAGGCAGTAAAAATCAAGAATGAAGAAATTTATAATTGAAGAAGAAGATAATATTAATAATTCAAAATGAAACATGAAATATGAAACAAAACAAGACATGGAAAAAAAAAGTGCTGTTCGCAACTGAGAATCGAACCCAGGCTCTCTTGCATTACCGGGAACCAGCGCCTTAAGAGGAACGTTCACGCGGCCCGATTCGGGCTGTTTCATACAAATATTAATTTTGGATTTGAGATTAAAATACCCAACCCAACTGAAAAATTATTTTGGTAATCGAAAGGTATATAGGTATACCTGGTACAGATTTGTGCTACTTTATTCATTTTTGCTTTAATTTACAAGTTCTAATTCTTCGTCGTCTTAATAATAAAAAATAAGGCAACGGACACTTTTTTGGGTTTTTTTCTGTATGCACTAGAAGAACTATTTTAGGATCACTCAGCTATTTGCTTCCCGACTTATTCGAAGAAAAATAAAAAAGCCTATAAGCTAAGGTTCATTATTACTTCGAGAGCGCACTAAGAAACCTACCTACCTGCATATTGTTCAGGACCAAAAATTAACCAGCTGAGTTTGAAATTGTCTTGATTTGCCTCGACTCGATATGATTAGGGAAAGATTTTTTCAATTTTTTTTTATCATAATGATGTTGAAAATGTGTCACCTCATTTTAAGATATAACAAAATCTTAAACTGAAAAGTACACAAATATTAATACCCATGTCTTTTTACAAGAATATTTTCATACAAGTTACCCTAGGTGGCAAAGTCACCACCAGTAGTCCCGCTTCCCAAAGAAGAAATATGTCTAAGTTTGTGTGCCAAGTTTAGCGATCCCGAGAATATTCGCTTGTACTAACTCCGGGGTAATTAATACCCGCCCGACTAGCGCTAAGACTTTTAACCCCCTAAGGGGCCGTTCTGCGGTCGTCGGGCATGATTAACCCCCCTTCCCCTTCCCCTCCCCTCGCTGGAGGGAACACTGATAAGAACAATTCATCTTCTCGCAAACACACTTTTCAAGATTTTGCCCTAAATTAATCCAGAGTATTACAGTACTTAAGGGATCTGGCTGTTTAGTCATTTAAATTTGCACTCGTTTATAAAGACGCCTTTTAAAATGCTTTAGGCACGGTTTTGGCTTAACTGCCAGGACGTGACTAGTAGACGGCTAATAATTGTGTACTTTTCTTTTGAAAAATTATAATGGTCTAATCGTATTTCTTTGTGGTTTTATCGGAAGTGAATTTTTTAAGAGATTAAATGCTGCATTGAAAATTATCTGAAGACGTTCAAATCAACTTTAACGACATAAAAAATAAAACAATTCTTTACCGCTAATAAAATTGTAGGTAACTACTTTAAAAATACTTGCCGATAGTCGCATGCACTACATCTTCATTAATTATGATTTTATGTATATTAGCTCCACACAGGAGGCTCCGGGGAATATTTCCCCCGGGGCCTATGTCATCTTTGGGGATGCTGTATGGAGGGTCTTTTGAAGAAAGGAAGGAGAGGAAGTTTAAGTAAGGAAAAATGTATGGGGGTGGGTAGGATTCTGGGCGTAAATGTCTACAGGAGTGACGAATATATGAATCCATCCGTCCAACCGTTGTTGTAATGGGATATTCCGAGAGAGTCCTGCTCAGAAATTCTCCTTCAACTAGTCTCTCCCGATCCGGCCGGCCAGATGCATCCACCGCCAAGATCCAGTCAAATCTCACCCCATGAACCCAGCCACCCCTTCTAAGGGACCAAACGCAGCGAGATTGTCATTTAGTCGATGGTTCAATTCGTTTGTTATCTTTGAGGTGACCTCAGCGGAGGTGTTGGTCGTCCAATAAATTGTTTCCGGTGCGACGGTACCCAATCTCGCCTGATGCGGGTACAGGATGGTTGGTTTCAAACAAAGACTTCATTCGTTGAGAGCCTTTTAGCCCTACAGGATGAATAAGTGAGCAATGACATGGCTTGCACAAATGTAAACAATTATTTATGTTCAATTACAGTTTTTAAAAAAATCCGCGTTTTTGTTCGAATTGCATGACGCGTTGTGCATTGCACTCCCACACTTACGATTATTAAAAATATTATAATAACACTGGAAAAAAACACTTACCATTATTAAAATTGTTACCGGTTTCACATCAGATCGTTCCTATTTAGCCTTTGGAGTGAGGCAGAATTTTAATCTCGGATCGAAGGAAGCTTAGCTGGCTCTCAAAGCGGCCTGTAAGAGTGTGGAGAGAGTGTAGGTATAAGTAGGTATGTCTGGGTAAGTGGGAGAGGTAGGAACATCTATGTCTGTCTATGTGCCGGTTCCGTAACTGGTCCATGTACGGGGTAAGTAATACATTAGACTGCCAAAGTAGTGAGCAAAGTATTTCTCTCTTGGGAGCCATTTCCTTTGTCTTCCTCTCTACAGATCCTCCGCCGGCCTCTGAAGGAGATAAATGAGTCGGAGGCTTATTGCTTCATGCTGATTTCTACCCCCCTTTAATTGTTATTCTTGTTTTAAGTTAACAGATCCTCGGGCCAGAGTTCTGAAGATATTCACTTGTTATAAGTACTGGTAGTGGCACGAGAGGCACTTTGCATGTTAATCATATACTCTACCTATGAGGTAGGCGTTATTCATACATTCACGGAAAATTGACAGCCGGAACATAATAATTCGCACAGAAATAAATTCTTCTTTGAATTGCCAATTAGCAATGAGTTCGTATAAGTACCTACCTAAGTACCTAAAAATGCTTCCATATTAATAGAAACACATTGTTCATATTTGAAATCCTTAAATCAGGGCAAACCCATATACCTATATATATATTTTTTTAATTATTAACTGAACTTTTAATTATTAACTGTGGTAAAATCATGAATGATCTTGTGATAAATGTGGAGATTCACAAAAATTCCAAGACTGACTGATGTATCTAAGCGTAATAAGTTAGGTTAAGAATGTGACGCTAATATGGTTTGGGTACGTAGAACGATTGAACGAAGAAAGAATTGTAAGGAGAATAATAATGTGGTAGAAGAAGATGCGGGCATGGGGCGATCAAGTGAACCAAATACTTGAGTCACAATAACAGAAGGGTGTTGTGTATGGTGAATGAAGCAATGAGTGTGTTCCAAGACCGAAGTGTTTGGCAGTCTGTCCTCTCCCTTCCAAGAAAAGGCTTAGTGATCATATAATGACTAATATATCACTTTGTTTAAACCACTATATTATAAACAATATCTACATGTTTCGATAACAATTTTTTTTATTTATTTTTTTATTGTTTTTACTACTTGCTAGAGCAATCCCGATGAGTTACAGAACTCATTTTAGGACAGGAGGAAAATTCATGGGTGTGAATCAGGATATGTTAATTAAAAATATAGTGATTATTTACTTAATATAGTAACTATAATATCTATTAAAGTATGTGCTTATTATTTTTGAAAAAAAAAACAATTTTTTGTAAAATTGTGTAGGTGTTTGTTTATTGTGATTTTATCCCACAAATTTAGGACCTCTCCCAGTACGCTTATAAAACTAGTTGTTAGGAGATCTAAAACCCCTAATATTTTACCTATTTTTCCAAACCAAGCCGCGTTTGGCAAATAATACTTAAATGAATATAATATTAAAAATAAATAGATAATACTAAAAATAGTACTTACCTAATACTAAAAAAAGGTGCTATAAATCTTAAGTGATTCCAATAAATTCTAATAACAAGCCCCTATTTTCCTAATAAAACGCGCACTCCACCGAATAGCGTACCATACAATATTGACCCTTTCAGTCATTAAAACCATTCTGCTATTTTGTATCTTCAAATTTGGAAGTAATTTTACGGACCATTAAATGTGTGCATCCATTTTGTGTTTCAACTCGTATGACCGGCCACGCCGCGTAAAGTCTATGCATAAATATGTGTGTAGGACACCCCAAGCGATGTTGTTCATTTATTATGTTGAACGCGATTAATCAGAAAGTTCGACCTCACTCTCTTAAACTGCTTTATTGTAATTCCGGTGGATGAAAGCTTTTTGGCAAATCCACTCGTTAAAGAGGGTACTTTGGACGAAAAATGATAATATTATTTTTCGAAAGGCTGTAATTCAATGTGTATTTTTTTTTAAATCATGTCTAGTATAAAATTTAATAGCTAGTAAAAAATCAAAATGAACGGCCGCTGGGTCAAAATTCGGTTACAGATCCAATTTTAACCTAGCGGCAGTTTGATAGGTAAAAGTGCGCAAGATTGCAATATTAGTTGAACTGTGCATTTGAAGTTAAGCCACATACCTACTTACCCATTTCAATGGATTAACACCCGGGAAGCATTAAAAAAAAAAAATTTTGTGCAAATATTATAACATCTTTTATGTCGGTCTGATGAGACACCGTGTTACTGAAGCCAGGATGCGGATAATGGCCTCTGACAATTCAGTGGTGACCACAGCCTTCCAGCACCAAGCGCCACTCCTGAGTGAGCTCTGGGCCCGAGCTCATCCCAGGACACGCCCTTCGTAATAATTGATTTATTTTATTTTTATTACTACTTTTTTTTCTTTTGTATGGACTTCAATCTATTGTGTAATAATTCTCTTTACTTAAAATCGTTAATTTGTACAACTATTCGAGTCGTGTGGGATTCCACTATCCACCCGACATCCTCGAATAAAAATTATTATTATTATTTTTACGGCACAAATTAGCTGTAAGATAAGCAAAGTTTAATTTAGTTTATTATTATTTAGGTAATGCGTTGATTAAATTTTATTTTTTATTTTAGGTATAATTAAAATATAGAAATACACACAATAAATTTGCGGGAAAAGAAAATACACGTACCTAGATATAATTTTAGTAATTTTTTTAGGTAAAAAATACATGTAGAAACAATAAAAATAAAAATAAATTATTTTATAAACAACCCTAAGCTGAACTTTTTCCGATGTTATAGAAATAAAATTGGTTTTTAAATTTTGAACATATAATAAATTTTAAAAAAAAGGGAGAAAAAAATTTAAAACATAGGGGTAAAGTTTATTGTTACATTATAGAAGTGTTCACAATTCTCAGAAACTTAACATGCAGATAGTAAATATTTCAATAAAATAATATGTTTTTCTTTGCTATGGGCCATTTGTTTCACAGGATTTGATCAATTAATCAAATTTCGAAGTCATTTTTCAAGTTCTGTGAATCTATTCAAATATTATTATTATATTATATTAGGGTCAGTTGTTTCACAGAAAAAATAATAACAGAACAATATGCAATAATTTTAGTATCTATTTATATTTATTTACGCCGTAGTGGGCTTTTACAAGCATAGAAGGAAAAGTATAATAACAATAATAGTTATGTACTCATATGTTACTAAACCAATAAAACAGAATAAATAATAAAGCAATCATCATCACAAGGTATAGAACATCATAACAGAAATTAAAAGCAATAAAAAAAATTAAACATCATAAAAGAAATGAAATAGTTTGAGTAATAAGAAAAAATCAGTAATAAGACCTTATGTGCAATGTGTAAAAGCTAGTTAGTAGGTATAAACAAACAATTACATTATGTGTATAATAATGTAGGATGATAAAACAGAACTAAATAGAACAGAAAAATAAAATAAAATAAGGTTATAAATTACTGGTAAGATTTTAAATGAGAGGAGGTTTTATGAGAAGAACAAAAATAAAAAAAGTTCATTATTAGCAGATAAAATAGAGATGAGTTGTCTCTTGAAAATTGCAAAACTGTCAACACCAAATATATCTATAGATTCACAATGTTTATTTGCAAGGCTATTTATTTTAGGGATTGGTGAATTAATAGAATAGTTAGTATTGAGGGTATTGTTAAAATTGAAAATATCTTTATTGCGAGTTGGTCTGGCAGGTATATTAATACAGATTAGTTCTAACAAATTAGGGCAGTCAACTAAAGATTTGATAATTTTTTAATAAAAATAACAAATCAATTAACACTCTTCTATCTGATAATTTAAGGAGTCTGGTTTCTGCGCGTAAGTTATTATAATTTATAAGTTCGATTGGAATTTTCAATTTAAAATTAATATACCGAAGGAATTTGTTTTGTACCTTTTCCAATAATTGAGAAAGGACTTTGTAATATGGTGACCAAATGGTGGAATTGTACTCTAATTTGCTTCGTACTAACGAGCAATACAGATTTTTTAATGTTGATACATTTTTAAAATTTGCACCCATTCTCAAAATAAAACCAAGAATTCTCATTGCATCACTTGTTATTTCCTCGATGTGAACATTGAACTGTGAATCTCATGGAATATGATACCAAGATCACGAATCTGTGATACATGAAGAAGATTAACACCATTCATATCATAGGAAAACTTAAGAGGATTTTTAACTTTGTAAAAACAAATAATCTGACATTTACCAATGTTTAGTTGTAAATCATTGACAGAACACCACGTAAATAGTTTATTCAGGTTAACTGCAGAATAGCGCGATCATCATCGTTTATGATTGTTCTATAAATCTTCAGATCATCAGCAAATAACAGAACTTTAACATTACTAAAAATATTAACTATATCATTTATGAATAAGCAAAATAATATCGGGCCTACGTGAGATCCCTGTGGTACTCCACTCGAGGCCGCAAATGTATAAGAAGTAAACGAATCAACCTTGACCGCTAAGTACCTTCCCAATAGATAACTCTTAAACCATTCCAAAATATTCCCTCTAAATCCCAAGAATTTCAGTTTTCCTAATAAGATTCTGTGGTTTACTTTATCAAATGCCTTACTGAAGTCTGGAATCAGTTTGATGTGATGCAATCAAGGCATTGACAATATCATTCGTGTACAATATTAAATTGGAAGGGTTGATCTTCCTTTAATAAATCCATGTTGAAGCGGTGAGATGGTGGGATTAATTCGGGATATCAACTTTTCTAGTACTAGGCTTTCAAAAAGTTTGGGTAATATAGACATGGTGCATATTGGCCTGTAGTTTTCTACGTCCCTCTTATTACCTTTTTTGAAAATGAGCGTCAAAAGACTAAACTTCCAAAGATCCGGGAACACACCTGATGAGAGTAACTTTGTAAATAACTTATGTATTTATAGGATATGACAATGTATGCATACAATTTACTAAGAACATGGGTGGAACTTTGTCAGGTCCTGCAGATTTACTGGAATCAAGACTCTTTAGCTTGGATATAATATCACAAATAGTTACAGTACAGTCAGATATATCAAGAGTCTCAACCAAATCAGAGCATGAGACATTGCTATCTACATTTGCATTAACATATACACCGCTAAAAAAATCCGCAAACAGATTGACAGTTTCCTGGAGATTTTGAGATACTTTAGAATCGAATGACATACAAGTAGGTATAAAAGTACCGTGATCTTTTTGATATTTGACATATTTCCAAAAGAAATTTGAGTCGTTCATGATAGAGCCTTCGACATCACTTATGTATTTTTTGTAACACTCACCAGAAAGCTTATTGCAGTCTTCCCTCATTTTTTTAAATACAATATCTGAATCTCTTATGAGATAATTTTTTGAGGTAAACTAAGTCTATCAGATCTTTTGAAAACCATTTTGGGTACTGAGTTTCCCTGTACGTCGTCATAAGTACAAATTTTTCAATTGCAGAATAAATTATAGAGTAAAAAATATTAAGTTGTACATTGATGTCGGCTTCACTATCCAAGAATGACCAGTCAATCTGTTTAAGATGGTTGAATATTTTTTCATAATCTGCTTTTTTGAAATTTCGTGTTTTTACTACCCTTTTTACAATAGGAATAGGTTTAATTATTATTATGCCCAATACTTCATTTAAAAACAGCACCAGATCAAAACCTGCTAACTACAAGCGCCTCAAAGCGCCGCTCTCCGCGGCTAACCATTGATGTATTATTATCTATTAGATGAGACATGATACAAAAAAATAGTTCGCTTCTGTACGTCCAATTAGACCGATTCGGCCTACAAAGCTTCCACCGCTGTAACGCCGAACGACGAGAAAAATGAACTACAAAATCTGGTCTAGGCGTAGTACGCAGCAATTATCGCAGGTGGAGCACGTTCCGACGAAATATTAGTACGCAATGTGTGCTTTTATAATTGCCGTGACGATTCACGGTTACGGTACCGTGATGGCATGCTGCGGCTATTTGAAAAGATGAGGTATACAATGTACGCATATATATATATACCCTCCACACAGCATCTTCAAAGATGATGTGGAGTTAATGTTAAAAAAAAACTATGTAGATCTGTTTCCTCTAACGGAAAAAAAGTAATAATTTTCTTCCATCTCGCTCACACACCGTGACATCTTCGTAGACCCCTACCAATTCTACTTGTCGTGACGATAATTTTGAGAGTACGTAGTATAGTTGCGAGGATAATATTGAAGTGTGAGTGAATTCCAAAAATTGAAAAACGTCAAATTTCAATGCGCAGATGGTTTTGATTTTGTTCTTAAACATATAATGCTGCAGCTCCTTCTAACACACTAAATAACAACAGAAGAAAATGAGACAAATAGTGAACGTATGTCTGCACCCCCCCCCCCCTCCAAGTAAACATACAATCGTTATCATACATCTCCCTCACACATATAAAGAAAATGAAACCCAATTCCCGTCGCAAAAAAGTAATACTTTGGAACAAACAGTCACACACACGTATTTTGTTGTATCTCAACATTATTTAATGTGTAAGAAAGAGCCGCAGCATTGTGTGTTCAATGCCTGTTTTTGCCGCCACGGTACCGTAACCGTGAATTGTCACGGTTATTATTATATAATAGCTCCTCTAAGTGTATAGCACTCCTCTCCTTGTATAGCACTGTGCGACTAACCGCTCCCGCTCGGCGCGAGAACAAAAATGATAATAAAACGCGTAATGAATTTAGGTTCCCGGTTAATTGGAGTAAGTAATGGTGGACGAGGTCGGCGAGTGGCCGGGATTTACGACGATTGTTATTGCCGGGATAGCCGCCATTACACGCACGCGCGACCCCGACCGGCAGATTTCGCCAGCGTGTGTTTTTGCCGGTGCAGTTTTATGGTTTTATGAGGGGGATTCGAGTGTGGGCCGAGGAGGTCTGTAATTCCTATTGCGGAGGACTTTCACTATTTCACTAGGTTCAGGTGCCGTTAAACGCTAAGCGTTGTTGCTTGTTGGCTTTTATGTATTTGCTCGTTATGCGGAAAGAAGCATGGGTTGATGGAGGGCTGCGTAGTTCGGTAAAAACTAACTTCGTGAAAATTTGTGAAAAGACTTTTGGATGAGCTCTAACAGATTTTTCTGTGTGCTTTGAATTCGGCCAGCATTCGAAACTTAAATTTGGATTTGATGTAAAAATGATTGACCAAATTGAATAATTATTTCATACTAAAAAGTTATATCAAATATCTAGCATGGTTTTTGGTATTTTATTTAATTATGATTTCAATGATAATGTATAGCCCATTAAAAGATTTTATTTTTCACGATTTTGGAGGCAACTTTGGCAATTATTTCTGCGTTGATTTAAAATAATAATTTTGCCTTACCGAAATTGTCTCTAAAATCAGGAAAAATTGAGTCCTATCAGTAAAAAAGAGACGATTTACTTATAAGTCGTTTATTGACAGTAATTACACGATCAAAGTTAAATGTCAAGTAACGCGACAGAAATCTGCATATGACAGATGGCGTTTTGGCCAGTATCAACATTATAGATACAATACACCTGTAATTACCTATTTTTTTTATAATTTCAAACGTAAATAAATATAGCAGCACATATTTACGTACCAGATTTTTGCCATACTCTTTAGCTTAGCAAAGTATTTTGGCCTCAAATCCAAATTTAAGTTTTGTATGAAAAATGGCCGCGCACCTCTTTCTCTCCCTTAACGGAATTGTAGTATCCCATTGACAACTGATACCACGTAACACAGACAAAATAATTATAACTTGGTGTAGCAGTGAGCTTTTTAAAATAAGACAGATTTTATGTATTATTATTAATTAACTATTCCTGCCAAATATTTTGCCGTTATCAAAAACTTGAAAAATATACAGTAACATTTTTGCCATTCAGTTCGAAATTTTGAAGCATACAATTTTGGGTTAAGATGACAATATACGGAAATACATAAGAAAAATAATGTGGGAATCTGAACGACGTAATTGAAGAAAGCGTGTTAACAAATATGCGCCCGCTGCACGGCGTACTGGACGAACGTACGGTGGAATTCACCCTATCAGGCAAGGAGATTAGACTTTTCCACCGCGTTCAATTTAATTAATTTTGAAGAAGTTTTTATTAATCTTAAGTACAAAGAACTTACATCCACAGGACAAGATCTGAATAAAAAAGTTAATATAGTTACGAATTCGCCGGAAATGATTAAAATGTGAGTTTTGAGCAAACAAAAATTATTAGGATTGTGTACCGCCCTAAGAAACTCTATAAGGGTTAAGAACTGTAGAAATGTAATTGATCATAAATCACTTATTTTCAATATTATTTGCTAACTGTTAGGGGCCTTTTTTTAAAATACGAATATAACAAAGTCATTAAAATATCATAGTTACTTACCTAACTACTTATGTTCTTGTTTTTTTTTTATTATTTAAGTAAGTGAACTGCTCACGTCTCCCGTAGTGAAATTATGGCATTCCCAACTGGGGTATGTTGTGAGGCCAAAGGTAGAGGGGAGGGGAAGGAGATGGGAAAGAGGAAAGTGGGGAAGTATCTGGCTATTTAGATCTGGTCACCAAACATGGCTAAATTCTGAATGGTGGTCTTCTTCAGGGCTATACTGAGTGCATCTTCAACTCTGGAATGTTCCTCAAATATATCTACTATTAGGTACAATTATTAATTAATTAAATGTGAAATAACACAAATTAATTAAGCATTTAAGGATTTGAACCCGCAACCTTTGGATTGCTAGTCGAGAACCTTACCCATCGACCACAGAGGCCGTTACTTACGTATGTAGTTCCTACTCGTATGTTACTCTTAGTGTCATCTGGGATCAAAATGAAGATTTAAATGGGTTATGCTGAATTTGGTTAAAAATAAATAGCGAGGTAGGTACACCTTATCCATCCGTTTTGTATTCTTCTTCCTCTACCCCACTTGTTTCTTAATATTTTTAAAATAATCGAAATGTATATATATATATTTTTATATATGAATACTGCACAAGAGTCCCAACTGCTCCCAGTTGGGACTCTTGTGCGGTATTCATGTCATGTCATGTCAAGCCAGTGAGACTATGGCATCCCCAATTGGGGTATGTTGTGAGGCTGAGGGTAATGGGGAGGGGAAGGAGATAGGGAAGAGGAAGGTGGGGAAGTACCTGGCTATTCAGATCTGGTCACTAAACACGGCTAACGCCTTTTAAAACAACGTTTCAATTTTGAATGGTGGTCTTACACCAGGACGATACTGAGAGTATCTTCCACTCTGGAACGTGCCACAAATATAATATATTATTTTAAATGAATAAATTGTGAAATAACACAAATTTATCAAATAAAATTTATTTGCCACGCCGGGATTCGATCCCGCGACCTTCAGTGTGCGAGTCAAGCGTCTTACCACTGCACCACGCCGGCCGTCAAATAATATTTAAAAAACAAAAATTTCCGCGCAGTTGTAGTACCTACCTATTATTTTATTTTTAAATGAATTAAACCTTTTTTCACCTTATTGCATTTATTTTAATAATTACTATCTATGAATGAGACAGTATACTATATACAATATATATATACTCGAAAGAGAGAAGGGTGAATTCAAAATTACCATATTATAACACATGTACCTCTAACTATAACACTGATTCTACTCAACTTGTTTTAATTAGTCGCAGCGAATTTCAGCTCAAGTAACATTAAGTGTAACTTTAATGGTGTAACTTTCCCATCAACATCAAAGGTAACATCTCTGTAACAAGTTATAATAATTTTACGGACTTACCTAGTTATGTCTTCCATTAAAACATGGTCCAATTTGAAGTAATTATTAAATGGAACAATCAAATGGCTTGATGAGTTAATAAAGATAACAATATCAATGTAGATATATGTATATTTATTGACGAAAATTTTGTTATCAAAAAGGTAGGATGAAATTGATATTTATGGACCTGAATTTGTTTGTATTAATAGATAATAAAAACATTTAACCGCCCCACCATCTCATCAAAACAAAGATTCGATCGAGGTGTATCTTGGTAAAGATGTCTAATAATGTTGTATAAATGGATAGAGAAATAACACAGGAGTTTTATTTTGCTAAATTATCATAAAATATTGGAAGTATTTTGGAATACTTTCTATCATCCTTTATTGGCGTGTGATTGGCTTGTGGAATTAAAATAATTAACTTTCCTCTGACACGCTAATACAAATCTACATTACAATAATTCGGCTATCCCAATCAATAAGTAAACCTGTAACTGACACATTTTAAATTTAATTATTTGTTTGCATTTGTTTATTTGGCGGGGAAGCCAGAATATTTTAATAAATAAATAAAATGGATAATGATATATTGTACCCATAATTTAATTTAATTAACCCTTACTTTAACTGTAATATTTAATATTAAAAAAAAGTATTGATATATTGAATATTTAAAAAAAAAGTATTGACCTTGTATAACTATTTTTTTCCTAAATTAAGAACATATGTCAATTAATATTTGTATTTATCTCATAAGTTCTTTGAATATTGTTTAAACACTTAATTAGAACATTATTATTATTTTATTTTTTGCGTGTGTATAAATACTCCTCCCATAAACACGAGCTCCTAGAGCTCAATTTATGGAGTAGTAGAATTAAAAAAAAATTGTTGTATAATCCTTGCATATGTTACCATTTTTTTAATGTAAAAACTAAATGTCTTGAAATAAAAAAAAATAAAAAAAATTTCTTCCAAGAAATTTTACTACTAATAATCAGATATGCTAACACAAAATTTCGATTGTCTGTGATGATGTGAAATATTCCTGCAAAATGAGTCTTAAGTGGGAACAAAAATTTGTTTTATTTTAATATTAATTCTTAATTTGAAATATGTACTTCCTTTCACAAATTTTTGACAGGCCTTAATCTGAATCACCAAAGATTTTAAAATTAATGTAAATTCATTGAAGGCAATATTATTAGCGACCTTCAAATGAAAATTTGAAACAACAATCAGAAAAAGAAGTGGTCACTTTCTAGATTCCACCGAATATTTTTCTGATTTTATATTTCAAAGTTTCGTTTAAGAGTCGCTAACGCTGTCTTCATTGACTAACTATTATTTATTCGAAATGTGATTTTCCGATCGTCTCTCTATTTTTTTGCATAGGCAATAATGCTGAGGCAAATATTTTAAAAAATAATGACGACCTGCGCGTGTATTGTATAAATTCTTTCGAGTTAATACCGAGACACTCATTTATACTACGTTTATGTATAATTATTGAACATTTTAGTTCATAATTTGTATTCTCGAATATTTTTCTTTCTCAATAACTATATCCTTCACTACGGACTATGGTGATATTAAAATCTAAGATATTTGACGTATATATACTGAATCACGGAATGAACAAGTGAACTTTGTAAAAGACTTATGTTTGCAATCTCCGTAATGGTTAAGAGTTGGAAATATATAAATAAACATAACTTTTTATCTGAATTTCGCTATCTGTTGTGTTATTTTTCTATTGATTCGTACATAACGCTTCAATGCCACTTACTCTGCTATTTCGGGGGCAGTTATGCGTACCGCCGATTGGGAACCATTTATTGAATAATTAGTGGTTCGCTACGTTTGGTGGCTCAGCAGGGGTGTCCACTATCATGGGGTTAGTTTTGTCCGGGTCTTGGCGAAGGATGCGTCAGCCCACCAACTGTGTGGCAGGCCGGATCGGGAGAGACTGGTTGAGGGAGACATTTTGACCTCTTCAGCAGGGCTCTCGGATTATCACCTTGCAGCTCAGTGGGAGGAATGGATGGGTCACTCCTGGACACATTGACCACCAGATACCTACCCCTCATACCAGAACTTCTTCCTTTTCTAAAAAAGGCCCTCCACACAACATGACCTTGATGATTTTTTTCCCTCGCGGCACCCTGTGTGGAGATAAAAAGAAAAAAACAAAACACAGAAAATAAAAATAAAGATTAGGTTCCAATGGCCGAGTGGATTTAGATATTGTTTAGGGTTCGGTTCCCAATTGCGACCGTTACCTTTTCATGTAATGTGTATTTTTCTGTTGCACGTTTCCTTTAGATTTATCAGTACTATCATATTATTCTCTCCTTCAATTACAATACTTTATTCTATTCGGAAGCACAGCGTCGATCATCAGGAGCTGAAAATAAACTCTAAAGGTAAAATTCTTAAAATAAAGGTATGCTCCTGTATTACATCTCCTTCAGCTCTACCTATCAGTCAGATGGGTGGCTGGGCGACTGGGTGGCTAGGAACCCGACCACCCCCTGACTCAGGTTACGGTGGCGGGTGGGTGGGGGAGGAAGTGGGGTTGGGAGGATTCGGAGGTTGTGTGTAATTGTAAAGCTTCATTTGTACAGTGTCACCTTTATCCCTCTACATTCATTTCCATCCATCCCTCGAAGTTACTTCAAATCAAGGACGCCTCGAGAGATTATCATATTTTTAAACTTATATTTATTTCACCTGCCTGTCATGTGTAAATGCAAAGATCAACTTTGCTGCTTAACAATATTTCAAATTTATAGCAAAAAATATTAGTTTTTGGTAAGTTTAAAAAGTGAATCACGTCAATAAGGTAACAACCTAAACACGTACCATGAATATTTAAAAATAATTTTAAAAGAAAACATACATTCAAGGTTCTTTTCAAGTGTAAACTTCTTTAGTACCGTTTGAAACTCGATGAAATGGAAGCGAGCGACATTTAGCGAAAATTTAGCCTGCGAAAGAATGAGATAGCAGTAAAATATTTATTTATTTTCCCGGGTTATACGATAAATCCACGGTCCCACGTAAATCTCCTTTAGTCTAATGGTATAAAGCGCCTAACGAACCTTGGCGACCAGACGTTCAGCGGACCAAGGTTCAAATCTGACGAAATCCAAAAAAAAAAATTGAAAAATCAATATCCAATCTTTAAACAACTCCAAAACGAACCGGAAAAAAAAACAAAAGAAAGCGATTCCGGAGAAGAAAACACAAATACTAATAACATGACCAAATGCATAGCAAAAGGTGCATTGGAATTCGACGATAAAAATATGGAAAAAATCATCCTTCACCGCGTGTGAATTGTACACTCAGATTTTTTCTAACATAGTCTTGATTAGTTCAAGTTTAACAAACAATAAATCTGTTTGTAATTTAATAAACCATACTAAACAAACTAGTTATTTTCTATTATTTTACAACGCCCTTGAATCTATAATTACTCAAAAATACGCTATGATAGTAAGGTAAAGTCCTTACCGGACAACTCAACGTGGCGCAACTTCATCACTCCTTTGAAAAATCATTATAAGTGGTAAAAAAATAAACTAAGTTAAATAGGTTACGTTAGGATATGTTATGGGCTATTCATAACTTTTAATGACTTTTTAAAAGGGTGTTGAAATGCCACAATGTTGAGATGTTATGGAACCAGGTAAAGTACAGATATATATCTAGCTATTGATATTATTCAAACTGGTTATCACGCCAATTAAAAATATACTACACAACTAATCACAATAATATACTAAACAACTCTTTCCACATCCCGTCCTTGGCTCTCCATCATTACGGTGCGCGGTTTTACCGCCCTGGTGGGGAGGGCGGGAAGGGCGGCGACGGGGGAGCTAGGGCGGGGGGGGGGAGGGCGGAGGGCGGGCTGTACGAGGTGTCCTTTGTCTCCGACTAATTGACAATTCAAAGAAACATGTCGAACCAATTCTGTCATTCAATTTGTTTATATTCATTTAGCTGACATTAGCTCCTGTTAAATTCGCTCGTGGCGCCCAGTGGCAAAGGCGAATTACATATCAGGGGGTTTCTTCTGTTTGCATCAAAGAAAATGAGAAAATGTCTCATTGTATAACCCTTCAATGGCTTTGAATGTGTGTGCAGATAAATGTATTTTATGATTATTAGCAAACAGTTAGTCAGTCATCAAAATTATAAAATACATTATTTTTAGGTTGTTTCAGTCCTCTGATGTTAAATTAGGATTATATCAATACGAAGAAATGTGATCGTCATTATTACGATATAATAATATTACGCAATGAGTTATTTTTAAAAAGCAAAAAGTTATCCCTTATCGTAAAATTTCCTCCCCGTAGAGGTTTAATATGTTATGGTTAAGGTTTTCACGGGTGTAAGATGTAGAACAATTTTCTCGGTTTACCCGCGTACCTTAACCAAAACATATTAAACCTCTACGGGGAGGAAATTTTACCCGCGTAACGTAGTCCTTAAACTACGTTACGCGGGTAAACCGAGAAAATTGTTCTACATCTTACACCCGTGAAAACCTTAACCATAACATATTAAACCTCTACGGGGAGGAAATTTTACCCGCGTAACGTA
Organism: Limnephilus lunatus; assembly: GCA_917563855.2. Lineage (NCBI taxonomy): Eukaryota > Metazoa > Arthropoda > Insecta > Trichoptera > Limnephilidae > Limnephilus > Limnephilus lunatus. Next base: position 59,808,781 of record OU830597.1, on the reverse strand, counting down.
GTCCTTAAACTACGTTACGCGGGTAAAACGAGAAAATTATTCTACATCTTACACCCGTGAAAACCTTAACCATAACATATTAAACCTCTACGGGGAGGAAATTTTACCCGCGTAACGTAGTCCTTAAACTACGTTACGCGGGTAAAACGAGAAAATTATTCTACATCTTACACCCGTGAAAACCTTAACCATAACATATTAAACCTCTACGGGGAGGAAATTTTACCCGCGTAACGTAGTCCTTAAACTACGTTACGCGGGTAAACCGAGAAAATTGTTCTACATCTTACACCCGTGAAAACCTTAACCATAACATATTAAACCTCTATGGGGAGGAAATTTTACGTTCGTGCAAATCATTCGAAAAGTTAAGATCGAAGCGTGCTAAACTGACCTTCAACCCGGGTACTTCGTTCTAGACATAAGAAGTGACTTGCACTCACTTAAATCTTAGCTTCTGGACCGAACAGATATGCGAAAGTTATCAGTTTGAGACAAAAACTCAAGACATAAGGCCTCTGAAGATGGACAGTGTAATCTGTCCGAAACGTCAGGAGTTAAAAAGTCCTTTTAAGGACTACGTTACGCGGGTAAACCGAGAAAATTATTCTACATATATTTATATAAATAAAAATATGCTTGCTTGGGTGTAGGTATCAAAATATGGTGACCGGCCAACTCAGAATGAAACCAACTCAGAACCACCATTCTCAATCATAATTCATTTTCGAAACTCTTTAAATTAATGAATTAATTTTAGTACTCACCTATGATAGGTACTAACCAAAAACGAATACTTTTGAATCTAATAAAAAATACGTATTTTAAATAGGTACCAACATATGTTAGGTACCACATTTGATTGTGAAAAAACAATGTTTGTAGTACAAAATTTAATAAAAAATTGCAATAGGTGGCACGCGAGCTATTTGAAAATCTGACCGCACCGTTATTTCCGGGATCTACGTTAGCCATGCAATTATATTGATACCGTGTAAACTTCAAAGACATAAGAAATTGTAAAAATGCAGTTTAAATCTGGAATAAAATACTATTATTATTATTAAATCAAAAAACATAAATCTTTATTAATTTATTATATTAAATTAAAAGTATATTTCGAGAGGCGGGTATGGGTACCACCGCCCCGGGAACCGTTCATTGGATAACCAACACCCCTGCCGTAGGTCACTCCAAATGGTTCGGCACGCCTGGTGACTTTGCAGTGGTGTCGGGGTTCATAGGGTGAGGTTTTTCGAGATGGGTAGAGGTAGTGAGACCTAACCTAGACCTCTCCAGCTGGACTCCCTCGACCGGTCGACACTCACTAGATTCACTCCAGATTTGTACCCACCCCTCAACCTTTTTCCTTCCAGAACTTCCTCTATTTCCTTTCCCTAAAAATATCCTCCTCACAGCATCCTCAAAAATGTCATCGACCCTGAGGGATTTTTTCCCTTGGGACCTTCTGCATGGAGCTAACGGAAAAATAAAAAAAATACGTTGAAGGATGTAGATACCACAATTTCACAAATATTTTTTATTATTTTTCAATTTCATGTTTTATGAAACCCCCTGCAGTAAGGTCAAAAAATATCCTACTTAAGGGTAGGGTTTGGAAAACATCGCTCCGCATTATCAGTAGCATCCGCATCTAGTAGCAGCAATACTAGAAAATTATATAGGGGTAGTTAGAAAAATGTGTAAAGTTACTAGTGATTAAACTTTTTTACTGTAATCTTACAAATTCTATAAGTTATACATGCTGCAACTTTAGTTAAAACGTTGAAAAAGGCCTTCGCGATTATCTCTCCTGAACCTGTTGTAAACGTTTTTAACAAAAATCCTTCCGTAATCTCAGAGTAAACATTATGTTAAAACACGCTATTAAAATTAAAGCACTTCAGTGTTTCTAGATTTTTATTGTAATTCGCCTAAACTTTCTGAATTTTTCAACTATCCTCCGCCATACAAAAATGTATGGCGGAATAATGCGCCGCGCGATGCCGCCAAATGTCTATTGAATTTCACAGAATTCATTCAGTTGTGAGAAAGCGGTCACGGCGGGAGCACGCATATTTTTTTCGCGGCAATTTTGTTCGCTGTGTCTTTGATTTTCGAAGGAATCATTGAGGAGATAGGTGTTACAGAAACCGGGTAAGTTGAAATAAAATATATTTATTATTATCTAATAAATTATTTTTAACTTGATTTACAGTTTTACAGATTTTATTTATTATTATTTTTTTAAACTTCAGGTACCTTCAAAATGGGTAAAAATAAAGGAAGCCTTGCTTACCGTGCCATAAAAATAGACCCACCCACTGGAAGAAAAGGAGAATAAGGTAATAATGTCAACATTTAAATTTTTTACTGATTTCTATCAAAGGTAGTTTGAAGGTGGACTGAAGTCATTTTGCATTTTGACATCTAAAAATTTCGGCATCCATCTTGAATATCTCTAGTTATCTACCGATTTGGTTCAATATCAGAATTCTGGCGTTTAGAAGTGCACTGAACTCGAATCTAATGTCAAAATGCAAAATTTCGGCATCCATCTTGAATTTCTCGTGTTCTCTACCTATTTGGTTCAAAATCAGGATAAGGGCGTTTGGAGGTGCACTGAACTCGGATCTAATGTCAAAATGCAACATTTCGGCATCCATCTTAAATTTCTCTAGTTATCTACCTATTTGGTTCAAAATCAGGATTAGGGCGTTTGGACGTGCACTGAACTCGGATCTAATGTCAAAATGGAAAATTTCGGCATCCATCTTGAATTTCTCTAGTTATCTACCGATTTGGTTCAATATCAGGATTCGGGCGTTTGAGAAACGCGGAGATCCGCAAAGAATGCAAGGCTGATGTAAGCGTAATGAGTAAGATCAAGAAAGGAACGCTCCGATCGTTCGGGTATGTAGAGAGAATGAACGAGGAAAGGAGTGTAAGGAGAATATATGACGCAAATGTGAATGGTAGAAGAAGTCGGGGACGCCCGAGAAAGACATGGCACGACCAAGTGAATCAGATACTTGAGTCGGGCCATGTCAGGAGTCAGAATAATAGAAGAGCATGTATGAGACGGTGTATGAATATGAACGAGGCAAGGAGTGTGTGTCAAGACCGAGTTGTTTGGCGGTCCGTCCTCTCTGCCTACCCCTGCGGGGAAACGGCGTGATGGTTAGTTAGTTAGTTAGTGGAAGTGCACTGAACTCGGATCTAATGTCGAAATGCAAAATTTCGGCATCCATCTTGAATATCTTAAGTACTTTGACGATTTGGTTCAAAATCAGGTTTAAGGAGTTTGAGGTTCACCGAACTCGAATTTAATGTCAAAATGCATAATTTCGACGACCATTTTGAGTTCTCTACCGATTCCGTTCAAATAGTCACTAAGTTTTATTGAAAACAACGGCTGTCAGATCCATTGATAAATCGAATGAATTTCGATGTTGGGTAAATTCTGGGTTGTATTATTACAAATAAATTTATTTTAAATGTTTTTTTAGGAAAGTGTTGGCTGCAATTGAAAACAAACCTTATATGAACCAGAAATTTTTTCCACATCAAAACACCATGAGATTCTATGTCACATTGAGTCAAAAACAAAGACGTCTGTAAAGGTCCAGGGGCTAAAAAAAGTCTATGTATCCTTGCCCTTGCATAATATGATTTATAGTCTGTCGATCTGTATCAATTATGTTGCAAATAAATAAATTTTTTTATAAAGCAAGTGTATTTTTATTCCGTATTTTATCTAAATGCTGACCAGTTGTGCCTGAATCTAACCGAAATACACAGTAGATCGAGCGGCTGGCTCGCGGCTCGCGGCGGCCGAGCTTGTTTACAACTACCAAAAATACCTAACTGCAGTGAATGGGCAGTTTGACCCAGGCGCAAATGTCTCTATGAGCTATCCACGCTATTCCACAATATGATTCTTAGTATGTTAAGCTGTATCCATTATAGTAGAAACTAAATTTTAATTTTATAAGGCAAGTTTATTTTTAATTCGTAAGTCCGTAGTGTCTAGTATACCCACATCTCCTCTAGTCAGACGCAGGCGGCCAGCTGCGGCCGTGTTTGTCTACAAGTACAAGAAATACCTAACTGCAGCGTTAGCGCGGTTTGATACCTGGCCCTTAAGACGCCGCATCCGCGCTCAAAAATAAAAAAGTTGGAGAGATATGTAATTACGAATGTTAGAGGAGCGCGCTAAAATTTAATTTAAAAAAATTGTGAAAATGTTTAATAAAACACGACTCGCTTAAAATAGATCAAAAATATCCTATCTCTATCGAGGATATTTCAAATAATTTGCGTTTCGGCGTGGAACGCGTCTAGATATTATCTTAAAAAATAACATATATTTTGTTAAGAGCTGAAAAACTTCAAATGTTTAAGGGAGATATATAAAAAATCGGTAGAAATTCGTGTAGCGGTTCTTAAAATCTCATATTTTGTAAATATTTCCCATAATTTATTAAAGGAGTTATAAACACCTGTACTTTATGTGGAATAATATTTAAAAATAATAATAAATAATATTAATGTTTTTACTTCTAACAGACAATATCTATAAAGTTTTATTGGATGAAACGTATTTTACCTATTTCATTGGAAAAATGTAGACTAACTACAGAATAATTTATTTTCGTAATTTCTCTTCCTGAATCCTGAGAATACTTGCACGTATTCGATATGTTGTGCCTTTGTGACATCTGACAACAGAGGGCACCAGTATCAGTATGTGTGCATAATAAATGCGAGCCTGTTCATTAGCTCAGATATTCAACAAGAGGGTGGAACTTCAAAGAGTGATGACGTTTTTAATTACCGACACAAGATTAGGTTGGGAAAACGCGCTCAGGTCATACGTGCAAATAATTGCAATACATTTGTTACTTCTTTACGTATGTCTAATTAAAATGGTCCTTTGACTGCTGGCATGGAATTAAGTGAAGTTTAGGATTTATTGAATTTGTACAGGATTCTTTTTAATGATAACAACGAGATCTAATGTAAGACGTTCAAGATAATTTATAAAAATAATGTAATGTTATTTTCCGGAATATCTGAAAATAGTTCTAGGTTATTATAATATTTATAGCTTTATTTTTACGTTATTTTTGTGGAACAATTAGATGATATTTTATCCCAAGTCCACTTTGTTTTAATTTATTCATTAATGACGTATCAAACATATTCACCCGTGTTCTTATTCTATGTTTGTTCGCTGATGATATGAAGATATATAGAATTATATATAATATCGAGGACTGTCTGACACTTCAAACTAATATTAATAGTTTTTATGATTGGTGTCTTATAAACAAATTAACTCTCAATGTAGAAAAATGTCAACTTATGAGATTCCACAGAAAAAAAACCCATTGTTGTTCACTTACTTTCTATTATCTGTTGATGAAATAAGAGACCTTGGTATAACCTTTGACACTAAATTATCATTCATTAAACATATTAATAATATAGCCAGTAAAGCAATGCAAATGTAAGAATTTGTCTTACGGATTTCAAAGGATTTTAAAAATGTAAACTGTCAAATTACTTTACACTTCACTTGTTAGAAGCCAACTAGAATTTAACTCCACCATTTGGAATCCTTACTACAGTGTACATGAGAATTCCCTTGAGCTAGTCCAACATAAATTTTTACGTTATATTAATTTTAAATTGGGAATATTCATCGAAAACCTTAATTACCCCTCTCTGTTACAATTATTGGGACTCGATACATTAAAAGAAAGAAGAATTTGTTCAGACCTATTTTATTTATTTAAAATCGTTACCAACCTGGTGAACTCCCCTGAACTTCTTTCGTTAATATGTTTCCATGTACCTAGTTGATCAGTTAATTTCAAATTACCTTATTGCAACAATACAGGATCTAACGCTGAACTCAATTCCATAATGAATCGCCTGCATGTACATGTAAATAAATATGTTTTGATGAATCTATAAACATTGCTGGTTTAACCTCATACAAACACTACTTAATTAAAACTGACTGTCAGCGATTCTCACCTTGATTATAATCAAATACAGTTTTAAAGTATTTATTTCTTAATACATATTATCCGTGACTTATAATATGTTGTATTGTATTTATAATAACCTACTCGTTGTACTTTTTTATGTTGATACTACAATTTCTATTGTTCTCTTTTATGTATTTTATATATTTTTTTTTTTATATTTATATTTTTTTCCATCTATGTATATTCTGTATTCATATGTAAAATAATTGTAATTCTTTTGTAAAAGCCGCTTAAATTGGCGTTAATAAATAAATAAATAAATATTATTATTTGGTTTGCTTACAGAATACATAATAATATTATACTATTATTGTTACACACTACATCAAAACAAGGAATTATTGATTTCATTAATCTAGGCTTTTTAGTAGCTACCTTGAGGACCATAATTTATACTAGATAAAAATCAGTCTAATCAATTCAAGAACCCTTGAAATAATCTGCCTAAATATTCAGTTATGTTTGACAGGTCAAAAAACATGGCTTTGTAGGAATAGATTAACCTAATTATTTTAACGATATTTAGCCACTCGAGCGATCGAGTTAATAACAATAAAACGCGTGGATCAATCGAGATTCCTGGACGTTTGATTCGGAAATTTCCCGCCCACATAAAAAAAATCATACCTCTGAAATTGAATACATATAGAGATATATAATCTGTTTATGGTGCTACACAACAGCCAATGAATCCACCGACATCTTACGGATTATCCCATATTTTTTAAGGATTATTTTTTTTAAATTAAAAATTCGCCTGAATTCCGTTGGTTAGCATATCGAAATATCTAAATTATCAGCGATACAAATATTCATTAGAAAACTATTTTTTATCGTTATCATTTTTTCGAAAGATATGTATGAAAAAATATTTTAAAGAATTTATTTTCGCGAACTATCAAAATAGAATGCACTAAATAATGATATTAAATACACTTAACACTAAGAACTGATGTGACAGCCGGTAGGCTGAAATAACACGAAAATTATACACAAAACGCGGAGAGTTCACACTTTGTTTAGAAATAAAAAAATAACAGAATTCACACTTTGTTTAGAAAAAAAATCACATTTTTTTTAAATTTGCGTGAGATAAATAATATTTCATTCGGGCACGTTAAATAGACACATAATTCATTTACGGATACACTGATATATAAATATGTAATAGTAATCGAATAAAACGAACACTTTAGTCATTTTAATAATCCGGCTTCCAAATATAAACATTTATTTTCCTCAAAATATACTATATTGAAATTTAGACGGTTCCAGAAGCGCTTATCGATAAGACGGGAAAGTATTATTAACAGCTTTCTATTTATGTAGACTGTAAAACGTGGGAAACTTTGGAAAAAAAATCAAAAATGTTTCACGAAAGGTAGGTAAATTTTCCATGATGTGGCAACAAATCGCTATAGACGTTTTGCAAAAGTGCCATAATATGCTAAAAATTGCTCCAGTGGTTAGGAATTAAATGTACGAAAAACAAAACAATTGATCTCCTTCGCGATTAATAAATATTTTTTTTAAACTTGTCCCAATCTGTTCCCACTAATAAATTATTACGTAATTAAACAAAACAAACAATCCCGCACATTAAGCCAAAGCCATCCGGAACGAAATATGATTAAATATTTAACGATATGAAAATTAATTCGTCGCCTGTTCGGCGCACACATTGCATTGCATCATTCCATCACACATGAAACTATTCAAAATTTCCCCCCATCACATTCTACAAATAGCAAACATTTTATAACACATCCGCCGCTACACAAAATGCATTATTGCATATTTGCATCGGCCAGTCGCCCATCGCCCGTCGCTACCTGCCTGCAGTTATAATCAATTGCGTTCGTAGCCACTAAACTACAGGTCTGCGATCCGCGGAGAGCTACACATTTACCAACTATTTATGGTTACCTAATAGTTATGCGATAGTCCGAATCTTGGTGGAAAAAATAATATTAAAATGTGTTTTGAATGAAGAAAAGTTATAATATTATAGATATAAGTAGTTCATTTTTTACTAAAGTCATGCACTCATTTGGGGTTCTACAGATCACTAACAACCAAATTAGAACATACTCGAAGGTACTAAGGTAGATACCTAATATCTAGTAGACATTTATATCATCAGTGATAATATAATTTTCTTTTAAATCATCAGAATACCTAATGATTACTAAAATGGTTAAAAAAAACATGCAAAGAAAACATCACATAATTTGGAAAGAATTCAATTATTTGTGTAAAACTTGAGATATTAGAGCAAAAGTGTATAATCTCTTACTTATCATTTTCGCTAAAACAACTTTTGGTCAAAGAAATTTTTAATCTTTGTGACAAAGCTTGTGATAAACCCCCCCCCCCCTACGCTAGTAACGTCTAACTTTTGAATCCCAACTGCTGCTACAGAGCTACAGCTACTTTGCGCAACCCCGTCCGGCCTTTAAAAGCTCGTAGCTCGCCCGTTCTCGCGTCTCTCCCCTGCATTTCTTTTGCGGCGCCTTTTCAACCCCATCACGTAATACTTTTATGCAAACGTGACGAGATGCTCTTAATTAATCAATTGTAATTAACCCCACAACGTTGTGTATTTTTTGTTTTAGTGGTTTGGTATAGTTAATCCAATTTAATTAATAATTTATTTGTGGTAAACCCTGGTTCTTTTAGGTATGGCGTGTTACAATTTGCAAGGCTTCGAATAACAATGACTGAGTCTGACTAGCTTGAAAATTAACTAATTATCTATCTATATTCAACCAGCTTCCTCCCCTAGCACCTGTTATACACCTACGCTCATCGACGACTATTTTTATTGAAGTAATCTGCATTTTCCCTCCTAGCATTTAATATATAAATTTACATTCAAACGGCGAATTGAGAAGATCCTACCTTTCGATGCGATGTCACGTACTCTCTGCAGCTCTATAAAATGCTATCATGAAAATAATTTGACATTTATGTACATTCTAACAAAAGATTTACACTCAAAGCAGTACGGAGTGCAATAATTCTACACTTACAGTGCTAGATGCAGTTTGTTAGTTAGCTAGCTTGTTTTATTTTGTTAATTTGATTCTACGGGTAGGTATTTTGGATTAACATGAGACAGAACATGTGCTGTTTAAATAATTGGACTCCTCCATAGCCCAACTGATAAGGTGATGGTCATAGACCGCCGAATCAGCTTCCAATTCCAACGCCTCCGGAGAATGTTAAGGTCGCAAGCGACGAATGAAAATCGACATGTTTTGCCTTCTGTCGGGAAAGAATTTGACGTGTGTTTCTGGATCATAGAGTGGTAATGGGAATAATATCGACCAATACGCAGCCAAATTATAACTATGTTGATGATGATGATGAAAGGTCATCTCATACCGTTTGATATGAGGGTCTGCTCCGATTAATGGCGTGATAGCCGATGTCAGGAACTGTTCAGGAAATGTGTGGGTGGCACGAGGTTTTGGATCGTGACATCCTACTCTGGATTGATGATGATGGTGATGATTTTGAAGTTCTTCAGCATGCCGATGACTTGAGTTCCATTAACTCCTAAAGCACCGGCATAAACATTAAACCGAAGTTGATTAGACAACCGGCAATGTCAGGAGATCGGTGGGGCCGCTCTCTCCTCTGATCTGGCGATGTATGAATTTAATTAAGGAAGATTTTGATGTCACCGATCCTCGCCTTGGCAGTCACTCATGTCCTCAATAGTCCCGTTCTCCGTCCAGCACGCCGCCTCGAACCAGTAGAAATAATGATTACGTTTTTCCTAGGCACGCTACAGAACATGCGCCAGCCTGCAATCGCGATGGTCATCGGTATTTGATTTGAATGAAAAATACGTCCTCTCGCATAACATACACAAGCGTAACTTGGGACCTTCCCCTATATGTGTTACGGGCATATGCTCTACGATAGGCGTACCCCAAGCTCAAACTCAAACATCAGCTCAAAGAAGGAATGTCAAGCTCGGTTTTCAGGGTGCCGGGTCCAAGAATGAAAGGCACCAGGTCGTGAATCTGGCTTCCCTCCCTTCTATTTCCCCCGCTGCGCTTTCGTCCAGAGTACATTCCCACCCTGATGCTGGATGATCCCTATTCCTAGTGTGAGGGAGTTAAGAAAACTTATCTGGATTCCAACAAAGAAACGTCGAACCAGTAGAAATATTGATTACGTTTTTTTCTAGGCACGTTACAGAAACATGCGCCAGCCTGCAATCGCGATGGTCATCGGTATTTGATTTGAATGAAAAATACGTCCTCTCGCATAACATACACAAGCGTAACTTGGGACCTTCCCCTATATGTGTTACGGGCATATGCTCTACGATAGGCGTACCCCAAGCTCAAACTCAAATATCAGCTCAAAGAAGGAAGGTCAAGCTCGGCGTCCAGGGTGCTGGGTCCAAGAATGAAAGGCACCAGGTCGTGAATCTGGCTTCCTTTCCTTCTATTTCCCCCGCTGCTCTTTCGTCCAGAGTACAATCCCACCCTGATGCTGGATGATCCCTATTCCTAGTGTGAGGGAGTTAAGAAAACTTTTGCTACTTATGTAGGTGGATATAACGCATTACGCTTAAAATATGAATACCTACCGACGGCTTCATTCAACCGACAATGTGAAAGTTTTTGCTAAATCGAATATCGAATGAAATATACCTACCTAAGCGTAAACCAAAAGGTGAGGATTATACGATAATTTTATGTATAATCCTATGTAATAGACTTGTCGTGATACCTAAATTTTGGAATAAGATATGGGAAATTTTTAGGAGTGGGAATTTAATTATGTCAGATTTTGTTAGTAGGCAAAGATGCCCATGCTACGCACCTTCCATAAACTGTTATATTACCTAATGCCTTTTCAAAAAACCCTTCCTGAATATAGTCCCCTAGCTACGTTTAAAAATATTATTACGAAACTCGTAAATAATAATTATCACCTCAAAGGCGCTTTACACATTAATTTATACCTATATTCTATACCTCTGTATTTTGTTACCCGTTATGTATTGGAGAATACCCAATAACCTAGTTTTCTCGACCACCAACAAAGCACTTTTAAAGGATTTTATTATTGTTTTGTGGTTTCAAAATCCCGTCTTTTAAATGAAGTCTCTCGTCTAAGATTTATTGCCCGAAAGAGCACTTTGTGCTTCAAATGCTATTTTAGTTCATTGAACCCCAAATTATTTTTTTACAACGGTCTTGTCTCAAGAAATTGTCGCCGGCCAACCTCAGGCAGCCCCGGATCGACTTACGGAGGGAACGCCCTTTTTTTTTCGATTAGAGCATCCGACTTAGATGACATGGTTCCTTATTAAAGGCCTCATTAAAGTAGCTATAAAAATAATACTAATATTTGAACGATCCACATAGCACCGCTTTTATGGAAAATCACCTCAAGGGCGCTATATAACCTATAATACATGTTTAAATCTAGAAAACTACAAGCTAGACGAACAATTATAAACAATTAAAATACTCGGGGAGTAATGATGATTCTATTGTTTTAACCCTGCTTTGTACGAAATCCAAACATTAATGTTGTTAATAATTAATTCAATTTTTCAAACTTACCAAATTCGCCATGTTGCACAAAATAATTTCACAAATCAATTCACTACTCTAATATTTAACTCAAACAAGCATTTCTAAACCACAACCCGTCATGCAGTTATTTATTCCAAGATGCAGCCGTCAAACACAATTCTCGCGTCGATTCGTTGTAAAATTTTTCCTGACCCTGATAAACGCCCCGAAAGCACGTCCCGTATCGATAATTGACCGCCTCAATTTACAAATTATATTATTTAACTTCATGAACTCGCAAGCCGCAATCTCTGACTTCCTTATTCGCGTGGACTCTTTTTGTTTAATAAAGACGAACTATTCTTTGTTTAATTAAAATGAAATATCCCCGATTTAGAAGCACCGAGCTGGTCTCCTCGCGACTCTCAGAACTTGACGATCTTAATTCTCAACAGGATCTCTCCCTGACTGTCCTCTAACACTTCCCTGCCCCGACTCTCTATTATTATATATTACTATCTGAATTATTCCCGGTTTACGCGCACCAAATTATTACTCTGCCGTTTATCAAAACTCGATGATTTTTATCCCGTCCGCGCGCCTCCAGGTTCCTTCCCTCACTGTCCTGTTCCAACTCTCTGCCCCCTGACTCCCCTCCATCTCCTTGTGTGGTTTCAATAATATATTAGCCTCTTCTTCAAATCTTAAGTGATAAACACATCTCCCAATATGCATATTTCAATCGTTTTAATAGTGTTCTGTCACATTAGGTCCCAAATTCCAAGAAATCAGTGCAACTTTCATGTTTGCTATTTTTTTGTGTGTAACCTTTAGATAACAGAATACAAACTAATTTTGTCTGCGCCGGAGTCATAAAGTGTCCTAATAGCGCTTAAAAGAGGAGCTCAGTGGCGCACTTCAATTCACTACTCATCCTAATTACTTGCGTCGACTTTATTGGTTATATAATAACATTATATAAGCATTGTCTGTACACGTTTTCGTTCTTTCTGCGTGCGTCACTATTTAACGAATTCTGCAATCTTATTTTGACAAATGTGTCAAATATTTCAACCCGTAATCGGCGCGTCGCGCTAGTATATTTAAATGCACCAAGATTAATCTTTATTGCCTAGTTTTCAATTTCCTACTGCCATAGAAAATTCACAAGACAAGTGTTTCGCAAATCAATTTGCTCGCGTTAAAGCCAGTCACCACTCGGGCAAATATCCATCGGCCGCCCCTGACTTGATAATGAACCTGAAAAAATCCCTCTAAATGTTATTCTGGGTCCCTTCTTAGTTTTGTGAATAATGGCCTTTGCCGGGCTCGCATGCACTTGAGCTACGCAAACACATGTGGTTATTTAGTGGTAAGGACCCATAAATCACCCCCATGATTTGAAACAGAGAATCGTATGCTGAAACCATTCCATGTTACAAAAATTAAATATAATTCTAAATTGATCTCTCAATTTTAAAAGAATTATTTCGTAGGCCCAAAGGCGAGATCATCACAGTCTCCCCTTTATGGAAAAAAAATAGTGGAGGTAGATAGAAATCCAAACTACAATCACCTATTTTGTTCCAGAACTTCAGCAGTAGTCAGCCCGTTTGAACTCGCCTTAAATCTTTGTGCCCCTTTTTTTCAAAATTGTAATGATGAATATTTCATAATCCGGCCCTGTCCTGTACGTCATCGCATCCCTTCCCTATTCCGTTTCTTCGTCGGCCTTGCCCAATGTTTGTCTAATGTTGAAACTACGGTCAATGTACCTTGCGTTACGCCTACATATTTCCTGGAATTTGTCCCGGTTACCACCTACAACGGTACCTAGTCATGGTACCCTCGCTGTCTCCTATTGTACTCCCCACATAAGCCGATAATATAGTATGTGAGCAGTTAGGTATCTATTATTGTCTCTAAACCAATTAATCCAAATTTTAATTTCTGCCTAACTTTATCACCTATTTACGCTGATTTTAAATACCCACCGCTTCACAATAAACTCTGTTTGCGTAATTTGTAAACCCTTCCACAATCTACTACTAAACATTATAAATGTTCCAATGCTCCACATCTCACTGTGTCTAAACTCATAATGTATTTTTCTCTATAAAATAAACCAGAGTGTTTTCCCCAATTCGGCTCTGTCATTGTTAACGGTAATACGGCTATCACTCGTAAACTTGCTCCGTCTATGTTCCCCTGTTTTCAAAACACTGTTGAAACTGTATTTGCTTAGTCGCTGTTATCTGGTTTTAAGAGGCGATCAGGTGACGTTTCACCCATACAACTTCCCTTACAAAATGGCAAGTATCTCCTAGCATAGATCGCTTAAGTCGGTACGTCTCTCCTTAATCGGTACTTTCGGTTTCACATAATGGCCGTCTCGAAGCTCCGTCTGCATTTTTTTTTCCCATAATAACTCGACCGTAATTATACGAGTGTGACCGACCTTTCCTTTTTTTTTGTTTGTTTTTTCGTTAAAGGAACTTTGCCCAAAATGGACCTGACCGTTGTTTTAAATTTAACAATTTGGTACTGGGGACCAATATCATCATAAAAGTATTTAACTGCTAAGAAATGCCAATTGTCTACAGTAGGTACCTAGTCATTTTATTTCTCCAGATTCATACGTTTGAGTACGTAATTATTATTGTAGTCCTTTAAATCTAGTGCATTATTAGAATTAAACATTTTGGATACGTTTATTCTGTAAGTCGGGTGGAATATTAGCAAACAATTTATTTTTAAAATTTAATTTGCCATCAAGAACCGACTTTCTCCCCTCACATCGGAATACCTTTTATTCCCTATACTTATCGGAGGTTGCCTAACATTTTACCTACCTCTCCTATCTTTAATTTGGTTTTATTGTCTTCACGCCTAATCCGGTTCACGTCACTAATGTTTATTCTGCATGAATTTTGTTTCTCAACAGATTCTGTTTCTTTGAACTATTTAGTTAAACTAATTGCGTTTAATCCTGTAAAGGTTATTTTGAAATTACGTTTCAAAATAATGCTTTTATTCCGACTGTCACCCACTTCTTGTGATGACCGGCTGTAGGAAGGGTTTCAACTTACCGTTACGTTAAACGCACAAACCTATTTGACACATATCTCCGCTAGTCGGCACTCGGTTTAATGACCTCCCTTTTTTTTGTTCTTCACACTGAGCGTTAAATGTTTAAATGATCTGCCCTCAAAATGAAAGAGACCCTTTTTTCTATTGTTGACACTAAAGGACACTAATACCTATCAATATTACAATTGTAATGTTTTGTTTACTTCGGTAACCAGAACTACTCGATGTCTTGTACTGTCCGGCCTCCAATTTAACAAACGTTCTAATCCAATTGAAAGTTGACTAACATCGATATTATCACCTTGGCGATTTGATATTGAATGCATTATTGAATGACTATCTCCCCTAATAACGTAACACCCTTTCTCACTAATACTTATCGAAGGTTGGATATCATTAATTTCTCTTGATTAATTTTGTTACACTTTTTATTGACGTACAGCGCTCCTCCCCTCAAAATATGATACCTTTAACCTGCGTCTTATCAGAAATTGGACATCATCAACCTACCTCTGCTAAATTTATCTGGTTAAGCTAATGTGTACATTACTGCACTACCTACTCTCTTGATTAATTTTGTTTCACTTTTTATAGACGTATGGCGCTACTCCCCTCAAAATATGATACCTTTAACCTGCGTCTCATCGGAAATTGGACATCATCAACCAACCTCTCCTAAATTTATCTGGTTAAGCTAATGTGTACATTATTGCACTACCTACTCTCTTGATTAATTTTGTTTCACTTTTTATAGACGTATGGCGCTACTCCCCTCAAAACATGACACCTTTAATCTGCGTCTTATCGGATGTTGGGCATCATCGTCTTATCTCTCCTATCTTTATCTAGTTAAGCTAATGTAAACGTTATTGCTAATTCCTCTGCTACACATCTATTTTCCTAGTACTTTACTTTTTTTTCGTTGTATTAATTTTTTTTTTTTTCTCTTCTTGTTTAAGTCATTGTATAAAACCCAGCAAAATGCAACACTTTGTAATACCATACCTCCTGGTCACGGCACCACTGTGATAAACCCCCCCCCCCCCCCTACGCTAGTAACGTCTAACTTTTGAATCCCAACTGCTGCTACAGAGCTACAGCTACTTTGCGCAACCCCGTCCGGCCTTTAAAAGCTCGTAGCTCGCCCGTTCTCGCGTCTCTCCCCTGCATTTCTTTTGCGGCGCCTTTTCAACCCCATCACGTAATACTTTTATGCAAACGTGACGAGATGCTCTTAATTAATCAATTGTAATTAACCCCACAACGTTGTGTATTTTTTGTTTTAGTGGTTTGGTATAGTTAATCCAATTTAATTAATAATTTATTTGTGGTAAACCCTGGTTCTTTTAGGTATGGCGTGTTACAATTTGCAAGGCTTCGAATAACAATGACTGAGTCTGACTAGCTTGAAAATTAACTAATTATCTATCTATATTCAACCAGCTTCCTCCCCTAGCACCTGTTATACACCTACGCTCATCGACGACTATTTTTATTGAAGTAATCTGCATTTTCCCTCCTAGCATTTAATATATAAATTTACATTCAAACGGCGAATTGAGAAGATCCTACCTTTCGATGCGATGTCACGTACTCTCTGCAGCTCTATAAAATGCTATCATGAAAATAATTTGACATTTATGTACATTCTAACAAAAGATTTACACTCAAAGCAGTACGGAGTGCAATAATTCTACACTTACAGTGCTAGATGCAGTTTGTTAGTTAGCTAGCTTGTTTTATTTTGTTAATTTGATTCTACGGGTAGGTATTTTGGATTAACATGAGACAGAACATGTGCTGTTTAAATAATTGGACTCCTCCATAGCCCAACTGATAAGGTGATGGTCATAGACCGCCGAATCAGCTTCCAATTCCAACGCCTCCGGAGAATGTTAAGGTCGCAAGCGACGAATGAAAATCGACATGTTTTGCCTTCTGTCGGGAAAGAATTTGACGTGTGTTTCTGGATCATAGAGTGGTAATGGGAATAATATCGACCAATACGCAGCCAAATTATAACTATGTTGATGATGATGATGAAAGGTCATCTCATACCGTTTGATATGAGGGTCTGCTCCGATTAATGGCGTGATAGCCGATGTCAGGAACTGTTCAGGAAATGTGTGGGTGGCACGAGGTTTTGGATCGTGACATCCTACTCTGGATTGATGATGATGGTGATGATTTTGAAGTTCTTCAGCATGCCGATGACTTGAGTTCCATTAACTCCTAAAGCACCGGCATAAACATTAAACCGAAGTTGATTAGACAACCGGCAATGTCAGGAGATCGGTGGGGCCGCTCTCTCCTCTGATCTGGCGATGTATGAATTTAATTAAGGAAGATTTTGATGTCACCGATCCTCGCCTTGGCAGTCACTCATGTCCTCAATAGTCCCGTTCTCCGTCCAGCACGCCGCCTCGAACCAGTAGAAATAATGATTACGTTTTTCCTAGGCACGCTACAGAACATGCGCCAGCCTGCAATCGCGATGGTCATCGGTATTTGATTTGAATGAAAAATACGTCCTCTCGCATAACATACACAAGCGTAACTTGGGACCTTCCCCTATATGTGTTACGGGCATATGCTCTACGATAGGCGTACCCCAAGCTCAAACTCAAACATCAGCTCAAAGAAGGAATGTCAAGCTCGGTTTTCAGGGTGCCGGGTCCAAGAATGAAAGGCACCAGGTCGTGAATCTGGCTTCCCTCCCTTCTATTTCCCCCGCTGCGCTTTCGTCCAGAGTACATTCCCACCCTGATGCTGGATGATCCCTATTCCTAGTGTGAGGGAGTTAAGAAAACTTATCTGGATTCCAACAAAGAAACGTCGAACCAGTAGAAATATTGATTACGTTTTTTTCTAGGCACGTTACAGAAACATGCGCCAGCCTGCAATCGCGATGGTCATCGGTATTTGATTTGAATGAAAAATACGTCCTCTCGCATAACATACACAAGCGTAACTTGGGACCTTCCCCTATATGTGTTACGGGCATATGCTCTACGATAGGCGTACCCCAAGCTCAAACTCAAATATCAGCTCAAAGAAGGAAGGTCAAGCTCGGCGTCCAGGGTGCTGGGTCCAAGAATGAAAGGCACCAGGTCGTGAATCTGGCTTCCTTTCCTTCTATTTCCCCCGCTGCTCTTTCGTCCAGAGTACAATCCCACCCTGATGCTGGATGATCCCTATTCCTAGTGTGAGGGAGTTAAGAAAACTTTTGCTACTTATGTAGGTGGATATAACGCATTACGCTTAAAATATGAATACCTACCGACGGCTTCATTCAACCGACAATGTGAAAGTTTTTGCTAAATCGAATATCGAATGAAATATACCTACCTAAGCGTAAACCAAAAGGTGAGGATTATACGATAATTTTATGTATAATCCTATGTAATAGACTTGTCGTGATACCTAAATTTTGGAATAAGATATGGGAAATTTTTAGGAGTGGGAATTTAATTATGTCAGATTTTGTTAGTAGGCAAAGATGCCCATGCTACGCACCTTCCATAAACTGTTATATTACCTAATGCCTTTTCAAAAAACCCTTCCTGAATATAGTCCCCTAGCTACGTTTAAAAATATTATTACGAAACTCGTAAATAATAATTATCACCTCAAAGGCGCTTTACACATTAATTTATACCTATATTCTATACCTCTGTATTTTGTTACCCGTTATGTATTGGAGAATACCCAATAACCTAGTTTTCTCGACCACCAACAAAGCACTTTTAAAGGATTTTATTATTGTTTTGTGGTTTCAAAATCCCGTCTTTTAAATGAAGTCTCTCGTCTAAGATTTATTGCCCGAAAGAGCACTTTGTGCTTCAAATGCTATTTTAGTTCATTGAACCCCAAATTATTTTTTTACAACGGTCTTGTCTCAAGAAATTGTCGCCGGCCAACCTCAGGCAGCCCCGGATCGACTTACGGAGGGAACGCCCTTTTTTTTTCGATTAGAGCATCCGACTTAGATGACATGGTTCCTTATTAAAGGCCTCATTAAAGTAGCTATAAAAATAATACTAATATTTGAACGATCCACATAGCACCGCTTTTATGGAAAATCACCTCAAGGGCGCTATATAACCTATAATACATGTTTAAATCTAGAAAACTACAAGCTAGACGAACAATTATAAACAATTAAAATACTCGGGGAGTAATGATGATTCTATTGTTTTAACCCTGCTTTGTACGAAATCCAAACATTAATGTTGTTAATAATTAATTCAATTTTTCAAACTTACCAAATTCGCCATGTTGCACAAAATAATTTCACAAATCAATTCACTACTCTAATATTTAACTCAAACAAGCATTTCTAAACCACAACCCGTCATGCAGTTATTTATTCCAAGATGCAGCCGTCAAACACAATTCTCGCGTCGATTCGTTGTAAAATTTTTCCTGACCCTGATAAACGCCCCGAAAGCACGTCCCGTATCGATAATTGACCGCCTCAATTTACAAATTATATTATTTAACTTCATGAACTCGCAAGCCGCAATCTCTGACTTCCTTATTCGCGTGGACTCTTTTTGTTTAATAAAGACGAACTATTCTTTGTTTAATTAAAATGAAATATCCCCGATTTAGAAGCACCGAGCTGGTCTCCTCGCGACTCTCAGAACTTGACGATCTTAATTCTCAACAGGATCTCTCCCTGACTGTCCTCTAACACTTCCCTGCCCCGACTCTCTATTATTATATATTACTATCTGAATTATTCCCGGTTTACGCGCACCAAATTATTACTCTGCCGTTTATCAAAACTCGATGATTTTTATCCCGTCCGCGCGCCTCCAGGTTCCTTCCCTCACTGTCCTGTTCCAACTCTCTGCCCCCTGACTCCCCTCCATCTCCTTGTGTGGTTTCAATAATATATTAGCCTCTTCTTCAAATCTTAAGTGATAAACACATCTCCCAATATGCATATTTCAATCGTTTTAATAGTGTTCTGTCACATTAGGTCCCAAATTCCAAGAAATCAGTGCAACTTTCATGTTTGCTATTTTTTTGTGTGTAACCTTTAGATAACAGAATACAAACTAATTTTGTCTGCGCCGGAGTCATAAAGTGTCCCAATAGCGCTTAAAAGAGGAGCTCAGTGGCGCACTTCAATTCACTACTCATCCTAATTACTTGCGTCGACTTTATTGGTTATATAATAACATTATATAAGCATTGTCTGTACACGTTTTCGTTCTTTCTGCGTGCGTCACTATTTAACGAATTCTGCAATCTTATTTTGACAAATGTGTCAAATATTTCAACCCGTAATCGGCGCGTCGCGCTAGTATATTTAAATGCACCAAGATTAATCTTTATTGCCTAGTTTTCAATTTCCTACTGCCATAGAAAATTCACAAGACAAGTGTTTCGCAAATCAATTTGCTCGCGTTAAAGCCAGTCACCACTCGGGCAAATATCCATCGGCCGCCCCTGACTTGATAATGAACCTGAAAAAATCCCTCTAAATGTTATTCTGGGTCCCTTCTTAGTTTTGTGAATAATGGCCTTTGCCGGGCTCGCATGCACTTGAGCTACGCAAACACATGTGGTTATTTAGTGGTAAGGACCCATAAATCACCCCCATGAATTGAAACAGAGAATCGTATGCTGAAACCATTCCATGTTACAAAAATTAAATATAATTCTAAATTGGTCTCTCAATTTTAAAAGAATTATTTCGTAGGCCCAAAGGCGAGATCATCACAAGCTATACAATGTACTTCTACTGGCCATTAGACAGAACACAACTTTAAATATAAATCAGACACTAAGTCTTGGATCATCATCCAAAACAGATCTTACATCAAAGGTTTTATTAAAACTAATTTATTAGTATGCATTTCCAATGGTACAATGATGATTTGATTGTCTTTTTGTACATAAATGATATTTAACAAAACTACCAAACGGCCTGTTTTCAAGTTAAATTTGGTCCAATTTGTTTGTTAGAACTTTCAAAGCGCATTTTAGCGCATCAGCAAATTACTCCCTACTCATTATAGAGTAGTAATAATAATATGTTTTCTACGCCATCTTAAGAGGGAATAACCAGACAAAACCGGAAATAATTTTTACATAAAATTTTAGCCGTAATGACTCTTTTCCACAAAAAAAGTATTAATTGATTTCGAAAGATTGTTATTTTATCTGGTTAAGTTATGTTTTAAATTATTAGACAATGTGTTATACCGTAGGTCATTGGCAGATTTGTAAAATTAAAAAAAAAATGTATTATCTAAATTTTTATTTTAGTTTAAATAAAATCATTTCAAAAAAGATCCGCGCACGTGTTTTGTGATGAAAATACTTTAATTTACGGTCTTACAAACTAATCTACTTAAGATTTTTGGTAATTCTTCGGAACAAACGGTAACGGTTAATACGCACTTTTTTTTTATAAAACTTTTAGATTCTTCTTAATTACCATAAAAGACAACTATTTGCATTGGGGGCGGTTGAATATGTTACATTTTTAATTTTAGTTACGTAAATTGAAAATTTGCTTTCACTGTCAAATCACTCTGTTTGCCATATTATTGTTATTTTAATATGTTGGTATTACTGATATTTTACATTGCACTGGCTGTATAAGATAACGAGTGGCTAGAAAATTAGTTATACCACCAATTTGTGTGAATTAGGTAAGCACTAATTTGGTTAGAAACATTGTTTGGAATTCAAACTAGATAAATCCTGGGGTGTTTTTTTTAAAGAATTGATGTTTAACGATTTTTTCTTTTGAATCACAAACCATGTTACACAAACCTAGCGTAGCCGCTAAACTACTTGAAAACTGGGATGTTTTTTTTGCCTTGACGCGAGTAGGCGTTATTAAGGGGCACTTTCTTTTGAATCACAAACCATGTTACACAAACCTAACTACTTGAAAACTGGGATATTTTTCTTGCCTTGACGCGAGTAGGCGTTATAACACTTCCCCCAGTGCAAATAGTTGTTTTTTTATGTAATTAAGGTGAAACAAAAGGTTTTTTAAAAAAAAAGTGCCTATTGCCAGCGATCTCGGCGATCGTTAAGTTAGGTTGGATTATTGGATTAGATTAGGTTAGGTTAGGATAGATTCAATATGAGTCAAGAAGTTATTTTTATGCGTTAAAAAAAGATTTTTATATTAGTTATTTTCATTCAAATTCTTTCATCTTTACATAAAGTAGGTACTATTTTATATTAAAAAAAGTGAAAATCAATAGTTTCTAGCCGTAAGTTTTTTAATATATTGCCATGAAGTCAGTTACGTTGTGATGTAGTCTTCCATATAGTATCAGTAATACCAACATAATAAAATGACAATAATCATTACAAATTGCATATGGTGAAGCGTTGTGTCTAAATACGAAAGCAAATTTTCAATTTACGTAACTAAAATTAAAAATGTAACATTTTCAACCGCCCCCAATGCAAATAGTTGTCTTTTATGGTAATTAAGAAGAATCTAAAAGTTTTATAAAAAAAAGTGCGTATTAACCGTTACCGTTTGTTCCGAATATTTACCAGATTTTTTTAGAATAATATTTTGCTTAGGCATTATTGAAAAATTATTAATACTTATGATCAAAAAATAATTACAAAAAGTACACAATTTTAATAGTTTTATCATCACGCCTTTCAGCATTTTTGAATGTAGGTATAAATTAACGAAAATTTTGAACGAAATAAGATCGATATTGAGTTATAATTTTTAAAAACTGGTACGGAGAATAATTAATCTCTCTCCTTGGAACCACTTTCTCATAAGAACATCTTTCGACGAAATTTGGATTCTCGGCCGCTGGCTGGTTAAAGGCCCTTAACAGTCAAACAGTTTTTTTTCCTTCATAATCGAAGTACTTACGTAATGCATAATTCTAATGCCCATCCCTCATACTTTTTTCCTTCTCAGAACTTCATTTTTCCTTTCTTTTCCCTAAAAATACCTTCCACATGGCGTTCCCAAAGATGACAGATCCTGAGGAATTTTTTTTTTCATAATGGCCTCCTGCGTGGAGCTAAAGTAAGAAAAAAAAAACCTGAATAAAAAATCTATTCATTGGATGCATATCTATCGAGGACTGAACAATGATAGCTGGTAAATAATTAAAGAGTCGTGCATCGGCCAACTGAACTCCGCTACTCCCGTCTACCTGTTCAATGCTGTTCACTGTATACATGTACGTGTACGTGTACCGATCCGTGTACGTTGTACCATGCCAATGCATATGCCACTAACTTTGTATATGTATCGGTCGGTGTGCCAATTCGCCTGGGTAGGCTACCTTCATACAGTGGGCACGCACTGACCAGACAAACACATACACCGCACTTCACTGCATTTCCCGTTTACCAAACTGATTCAGTGCCGTCGAGTAATCTGTTCTTCCAGAATTTTTCGTTCAGAGATTTCTTTTTTATGGCAGTTTTCCAGCTATTACTCTCTTTATATGTGTATTAGTTAGACTTATAGATGAAATAATTTCAGCAATTGTGAGAAAATGCTAATAACGTAATAACTGGAATCGTTAATGAAATAAAGACGGAAGCTAAAATTAATAGCAGTCTAGCTGTTTCTGCAAAAATCGTGAATAACCGTTAATTAAACCCCAATAGTTAATTTTGTAATAATAATATCATAGAGGATATAAAAGCAAAACCGTCATTATTCAAACACGTCAATATTTCCCTTAAAGTTTTTCGGTGATTTTTATTATGATGGTGTTTCTTTCTGCTTTAAAAAACAAATCTATTTTTAACGGTGGAGGTTTTGTACTTAAACTCAGCTTGGTAAAGTTTGTTACACCTGAATATTTGTTAGAGTGGTGGTTCTGTGCTTCTACCAGCACAGGGATCATGTTGAATTTGTGAAGTACGTAAATGTTTTCTGGCTTGTGATTGGTCGATTTCGAGAATGGCGCTTTCGAACCTCGCTAAAAATTTAAAAATTGTGTGGTGTAGAGAATGACATATAGATTACTAATTAATCATTACGTGAAAATGAAAGAATGTGGAAAGTGGCGGTTTTTCTTTTATACCCCTCAAGTGTTTTTTTTTCATTTAGTTTTCTAAGTAAATTAATAAGTTTGTAAATAACAACCCTGTGGATAAAAGGCCAATGGTTGGTCCTTTTATCCCAAAATATATATAATTGATGCCAAATAAGTTTTCTTTTAGAACAGATAAGATTATTCTGTTTTATTTTTTCCTATTTTACATACTTATAATTCTGTATGTAAGATACTATATCATTAGGAATTTTAATATATTTTGGTTTATTTGATTATTAAAGCAAAAGAATTACGACACAAGTGATAAGCTGTTATTGGAATTATGACACAAGTGGGAACCGTTTATTGGGTAACCAATACCTTTGCCGAAAGTCATCCCAAGTGGTTCGCTAGGTCTTGGCGGCGGGTGCAAATTACCACTAGCTGCATGGCAGGCCGGACCGGGAGAGAATGGTTGAGGAAGTTTTTTTGACTTTTCAAGCGGTATTCTTTCGGGACATGGATTCATACGTCCGTCACTCCTGGACACATATTTTTTATTTTTTTTATTTTATTTATTCACATTTCTTTGTACATATACTGTATAAATAGCAACTATTATATAATAACATAATATATAATAACAATTAGTATGAACAAGAAATGAAAACCCACTAAGGCACTGCCTGAGTGTGGGTAATATTTAAACAAAATACTATATTTCCAAGTACCCAAAGTATAAAATAGACTTAAAAAAAACATATAAAATATGAAGTTAGTATAAAAAGTTAAAAAGTTAGTATTACATAGGTTGAATAAGTGAAACAGGTTTTTTTCAGCTATTATAAAAATAAAATTAAAAATATGGAGAAAAACATACTGATTTTTAATTTTTTTTTTTGTTATTATAAAAAAATAAATAAACAGAAAACATATTGTACTACAGTTTAGAAAGTTACAGAAAGTGAGTTGTAGAAGGATGAAAAGAAAAAGCGTTTCAATATCTACATTATTCCGCCATAATTTTACCTCTTTTACATATTTTCCTCTTTTACATCATTTCATTTATCATTTGAGTTTGTAGTGGTAGAAGGTTAAATGTACGAGGACCAATGAAACTGCTGTGTCTGCAATAATTTAGTATTGGTTTGTGGGGTGTAAAATATATTATTTATTCTTTTGCTCATTCTGTTTTCATTTATTTCGAAATTATTTTTGTTTTTAAATACATATTTCAAAATTTGTAATATAAATAATTTACGTTTATTAAATATTTTAGTTTCTTTGTATAATAAGTTGGTCAAGAATGTTTTATTTTTGTTATATATGACTTTAACTATGTGTTTTTGAATTATTTGTAGAGGTTTAATAAATTTATCAAGTGCACCACCCCATCCTATAATGCCATAAGTGATTGAAGATTGCACCAGGGAAAAGTAGATCATTTTGAATTTCTCAATGTTATGAACTTCTTTAAGTCTATAAAATATGTAGGTCAGATATCTTAATTTATAAGTGATTTGATTAATTTGTGATTTCCAATTAAGATTTATTTCTATTGATACTCCTAAATATTTTATATTTTCGACAATAGTGAGTTCGTTGCACATGAAGCACATTTCTTGATTGCAACTAGTATTATGGATTCTAATTTTAAGGTTGTCTTTAGGTTTATTTTTAATAGTTTTATAAAAAGGTAAGTAAAATGTTTTGCTATAGTTTAAAATGAGTTTGTTGTAATTTAGCCATGTTAAAACCAGTGAAATACAATCAGTTGCTTTCGAGAAAGTTTCTTTCCAATGATTACCATCCACTATTATTGCCGTGTTGTCTGCGTAAGAAACAATTTGACATTGATGAAACATTGACCCCCAGATTCCTACCCAGCCCTAATACCCTTTTCCTTCCCAGAACTTCCCCTCCTTCCTTTCCTAAAAAGACCCTCCACACAGCATCCTCAAAGATGACATAGGCCCTGAGGGGAATTGTTGTCCTCAGGGCCTCCTGTGTGGAGCTAATGTAAAAAAAAGAAATAAATAGATAAAAAAAGCGCCAACCTTAAAAACTTTGGTGTAAATACCTCTAAATTCATTAATCTATTTAAATATCACTCTACTTCTCTGTCCTCCCCCGTAACACGTCATTTGTGTATAACGATGATACCGAGTGGACGGAAAACAAGCAAAAAAAACTGCAAAAACGAATGTAAGCGTTATTACCAACCTACCGATAAAACCGCACTAGGAGCAAAAAAATACCGACTGCTTTTCGATTGTTCGACCAGCGCGGCTCGTGCTACAACGCGACGGTGGATTACGCTTCCCACCGTAGACCTTTTAATCTGAAGCTTTCTTTACATTAAAGCCAATAAAATAGAAAGTTCTGTGAATGATAATTATTGAAGAAATCTTTTTTTAAATTTTATGTATCACCATGGTGAACGTTTCCCCGCTTACTAATAAATTTTTTTGAAATTTTACACTACGTACCTACTGATAAACGATCATTAATCCCACATAACGGTTGTTAATTAGTTGTTTAAATTTGAAACACGTTAAAACAATAATGAATTACAGAATAATACAACGCATAACTGGAGCATTTGTTCCTTAGAAAAGGCAGAAATTCTTTAAAAAAAAAACTTGGAATTAATATCGATCTGATACGATATAATAACTTTTATAGGCATTTCAAATACTTTTAGTTTTGATAGAACAATATGAAATAATAACTAAAAGAATTAAAACAAGTATTTTAAACTAGCGGAGTTCCCGGCTTCTCTCAGAGATATGCCGGATCTTGCTTTATATACCCCTATCAATGGGTAGCCTCACCCATATAAAAAAGGCCTCAAATGGTCCACAATGTTCCAGAACATTTCACAACATTCGAGAGTATTCTGGAATATTCCACAGTGATCTAGGATGTTCCGGGAAGTTTCCGAACATTCCAGACTATTCCCGAACATTTTACAACATTCCAGAATATTCCGGGATGTTCTGAAATGTTGTGGAATGCCAAGATGTTCTGAAATGTTCTGGACAGTTCTAGAAATTTCTAAAGGGTGAAACTTCCAGCCCTTTTATCCTTATAGCACGCCCTTCAGGTAAAAACAGGAACCTTTTTCATGGATGGGGAATAAAAGGCTACCACACCATATAACTTCCTTGATCATACTTGATTCTCACTTTCTTTTAAAATATATACCTATAATAATTTTCACATTTGCCAGATAAATGTTTCGACGTAATGTAATAAAAATATATATAAATATATATTCTTCTTTATTCCTGATCTGGCGCCAGTCGAATGTTGGTTTATCTCAAATGCCTCTAGGTTGGTCAATTCTTGGCAATCATCCCCCTGAAGTGGAGTTTTTTCTGAGTGACTTATGTTTCTCAACCTAATCTAACCTAACGAAAGATGTTTTTGTACGATGTCATAATTTCTGGTTCAAAAGTACATAGCCCCATTTGAGAGATGCATAATACCTTTGCTTTTTTATTTATAAAGGCTTTGCTTTTTTATTTATAATCATCTCATAAAGGCACAACTACGACTTCTCCAAGGATTTCCATGTCTCTTCAATGATTGTATTTTCTGTTGATCACCCTTGGCTCTTCTAGAACGTTTTTATGAGAATGCCACACGAGAATCGAGAGGAGAGAAAACACCTGGCTATTTAGATCTGGTAACCAAATATGTCTAAAGCCCTTTTAAGCAACGTTTCAATCCTGGTCCTAATAGGATCCATATAGTGGTCTTACAGCAGGGCGATACTGAAAGAATCGTCCACTCTGAAACGTGCCGCAAATATGCGATAAATTATTTTTAATGAATAATTATTGTGAAATAATACAAAATATAATTGACTTTTGCACGCCGGAATTCGAACCTGCGACCTTTGCATTGTTCGTCGAGAGCCTTACCCTTCGATAACGGAGAGCTTTTCCACATCTCAAGATAATAATTTATTGTCCTTCAAAAATAGGCTTTTTGTAAGCAAGCGAATAACCAGACACAACCAAAAATTTGACATTTTTAAATCAAATTTCTTAAAAAAAAAACGTTGGTCGTTGATAGATTTGTTAAATATTCAAACAAAATTTTATATTATACAACACATATTTCAAATCATATAATCGTTCAATTAAATAAGTCAATCAAGGAAAGCTACTTTTCAGAACTTTAATTTTATTTCAAATAAAATCGTTAATGAGACATTTTTATAAATTATTCAAAAAAATTAAGTGTTTATGATCTAAAAATAATTAAGAAAAGTACACAATTTTAATTATTTTATCATCATGACATTAAGTATTTTCATTGCTATCTTAAATGAAGATATATGTTAAAGCAACATTTGAATGAAATAAAATCGATAATGAGTTAAATTAAAGATGCTGGTACGGTGAATAATCAATCTTTCACACAGTTGTTTTCGTACAGTTGCTAGGGTGCGATCTCAAGATCATCTTTCGGCGAAATTTGAATTCTCAGCCCCTGGTTAATGAGCTGGTTACAAAATTGCGGAAGAATAAGGAATTCTTATAAAAGCTAAGAAGTCAATTGTTCCGATGGATGGAAGGAAATATACGGTTTGAGAAGGAAAAAACAACGAAAACAGTGTTAGTTTGGTGTGTCGTAAAATATAAAATGTTTTATGCGTTATTTGAAAATAATAAGTAAGTATGATATTAAGTACCTGGGCATTACAATAGACCGGCATTTTAAATGGTCCCCACACATAAATATTCTGAACAACAGAATAAGGAAACTAACATATTTATATATTTTTACAGAGATATTTTAACCGAAAAATTGAACCACATACTTCGCTTTCTGTCATTCAATTATACAATATGGCATTATAGGATGGGGCATTACATATAACAATTTACATATCACAAAAACTAATACATAATAAAAACAATTTTTTAAAAACCCTACTCATATTCGTCAGAATTTCTATTCAAACAATTTAAGGTCAGAAAATAAAGTGCATTGTACTTTTGTCATGCAACATTACAAATTTATAAAGATAATATTCAAAATAAAGTTGCACCCTTTCAAAATAACAGAAATCTTTGACAAACATCAATACTTCCTACTCCAAAACTAAAAAAATATATATATAGGTTAGTTAATTTTTTTAATTCAATACCTGAAAAAATCTTAAATATGAACAGTAATAAAAACAAAATTAAAACTCAGCTTAAAAATTATACTGAAAATTTGAACTGAATTAAAAAAAAAAAAACACCCCCCACCCATACACACAAGCCCTATGTAATTAATTATTGTAAAAAATATATTGTAATTTATGTATACTTTTTGTAAAAAAAAAAAAAATACAAAAAAATACAAACAATAGAATAGTTGAACTACTATTGTATTAATAAGTACCTCCACACAGCACACTATGGTTATTTAACTTACAAAGTGATGTAAATAACAAGGCATCGATATCTCGCCATCCTATATTGGAAAGCGCAATGTTTCACTATTTTCCCGTGAATACATTCTGTTTGCACGTATATCAGTATACTCATCCATTACATTGCCATACAGATGTGTATGTGCATGCATCCAGTAGCTACACAGGCTGTAGGGTGAATCAATTTTGGTCTGGTGTACTGAACTTTCCTCTTACGACGAATAATGGCCTGACACAACATTACATGTACATATAACGAACTTACTAAAAAATATACACCAGTAAAAGAATAAACCAATAATATGTTCATCTTGTTCAAAACATTACCTTTGAAGATCTCGAAACCTGAATGCCATGTGTGGGTAGGTACATTCAAGTCACTGTGCTCATATTATTGCGCATATTTGATAGCAAGACTTCCCGAGCCACGCTACCTGTAGCATAAAAAGACACAATGCAACAAATTTTCATTTTTGGTAAGATATTTTTATTCGATTCTTTTATCCTTTTATGGATTCACTTTGGATGGACAGTGTAACTTCACTTTACTTTTTTTCAGAGATTTAAGGTGTCAAAGTTTACAAAGACGATTTCTCGTAATCTATTTACCGATTTCTGATTTTGAGTTTGAATTTTGTGTTTTTTAGTTTTAGTTTATATTTTAAAGGAAAATATTTTAATACGACGTATACTTAACATTTTAGAACATACCTAATCGTGCAGTGAGAACCATATGTAACCAGCTAGGTCATAATAATTAATTTAATAAGGTTCTTATTACATTTCCTTAATGCCATTCCAAGATAGGGTCACGTTTTAATTAAATATTTTCTTTTAAAATACGTATGTTAAACTCAAATATTTGAAATCATAAACCTCAAAATCAGAAATTGTAAAATTTGACAATATCCGAAAATTATTTTGATTACAGAAATGATCAAAAGAAATGATTTTGCATTCAAATGTCATTTTTGAAAAAAATTTCAGTTAGAACCTTGTCCAACCGAGAGGACGACAGTTTACGATTTGAATTCATAAAAATAAAACTTGGAAAACGATGTTATCTAAGTATTGGGTTATTTTTAGAAGATCAATTTTTTTTTTTTTTTTTTAACATTACATATTACATCTTTATAATGATCTTTGGCTGTTCAACTAGGCAATTTGCCCGTTTTAAAACAGTCAATATCAGTAGTTTTTTTTTCATGTAATTAGTGTGTTGACCATATATTGCCTTTAACCATATAACACTTGATAAATAATATTAAGGTTTTGATGGTAGATACAAGAAGTTACTTATGAGTGTAAATTATGTATTTATCAATAAAAAATGTTGAGAAAAATAAAAGAACATAAAAAAAAGAAAATTATAAACATGTGCTTTTCAACAATTCCAAGATTTTTTGTATGGGTTTTGATGAATTAATCAACTCGAAAATCAAAAATTGGATAAAAAAAAGAATGGATAAAAAACGAAAGCACAGAAAAGAAAATACAAAGAAAAAATTTAAGCAGTTTTTGATGTTAAATAGTATAAAAATAATATTAAGGTAATACCTACCAATATAATACCATTATATGAAATGTTATCAAAAAAGAAAATTTAATGACTATTCTTTAGCATATTTTCGCATTCAGCTCTCCCCAAGACCAGAAGCCAATCTTTTACCGGATTACGCAGAATGCTATCACTTGACTTGATTTCCAAGCATCGGGTATAAGATTAAGCAATTTAGGGCCAAATACGAAAATTATCTTTGAGCTAAGGATGAATAAGTAGTGGGAGGAACTTCTGGGTTCCTCTTTGCATGTCTGGTGTGGTGATAATGGTCTATGGAAGTGTAGTGGTGCCGCTGTTTTTGGGTATGTTTTATGATTTTCCTCATATATAATTGCATTACATCAAGAACACGAAAATCCATATGAATATCTAATAATGAATATATTTCTTTAAATCTCACTTTTAGGTTAGGATAAGTTATTTTTTTTAAATCTCACATATTACATACGAAATAATTTTTAGCCATAGTTTTTATTATTATTATAAAATGGTTTGAAAATTATGATACCTAAGTTTTAGGTTATTTTTAGAAAATCAAATTTTCATATTCGAGTATTTTTTTTAAATTTCTGTTTTATATTAGGTTAGGTTATTTTTCTCACATGTTACCTAGGAAATACTTTTTAGCAACATTTTATTATTTATTATTTTGTAAAATAACAAAATTCTATAGTGAAATCATTTTTGCAGTAAGCTCGTGTGCAAATATGTTAAATATAAAAACATTGTAAATGATTTATGTTCATGTTGCCTGCATTATTGAATATCCTGCTACGTATTTATCATTTAATGGACTATAAAATGTGTACCTTTTCAATGATTGGGGGATAGACTAATTTGAGATAAACCCATTCGCTGATGAGTTGGATTATGCCGGTAATTCGCGTTTTCACAAATGACTGACTATTCGGTTATAATGTGACAGGGAAGGACAGGAGATTTAACAAAATAATTCAGTTAAAGCACAAATTGTATACATTATGTTGATACCAACTGCGTTTTATGTATTTTATTTTTTTTGTTTTTGTTTTAATACTGAAAAGGGGGTCATTAGAGAAGTTTTTTTTCCTAATAATTCCTGTTTTGAGTGTTGTTGTTTTGTAAGTTTGATGTCCCTTACAATAATTTTTAATTTTTTATAGCTATCTCATTTTTTGAAAATGATTATCTTACTAAATTTTAAAATTTAAATACCTAGAGATAATCTAGGTATATAAATTCTACTGTTAGAAAAAAAAAATTGCCATCTCATTTTTTTTAATATGATTATCTTACTAAATTTTAAATTTTAAATACTTAGAGATAATCCATGCTACTATACTTTTTTTCTATTTAAAAAAAAATTAACCCGTGAAAAACGAAGTTTTTTTACTAAAATACCTTCATCTACTTTCAATTGCCTTATCTTTAAAAATATGTGATTTTTTGGTTTGACTGAGGTTTGAACCTTCCTACCCAGTGATCGGAATCACGCACGTTACCAACTAGGCCAAATCGGTTTGGTAAGATCGACATATGTGCTTTAATTGCTTCAAATTTCATGTATGTCTGTGTGTGTCCTTGTAACTGCCACCAATGCTAGAATGTATTGTCACTGACAACGAGTCCCTCTGCCAAGTTTCAGCACGATTGGATGCCGGGAAGTGGGTTAATTTCTACTTTCAAAATTCCACTTCATTCATTCATTAATTCAATCAAGAAAACCAAAGTGAAATTCAGATAGATGTATATTTACTAAAATAACCGGTAAATTTTGGATAGGGCCTGACACGCTTGTTACGAGTAATTTTTAGAAAAAAACTTTATATTCGCCTTAATTACTATAAAAGGAAACTTTTTGCATTCTGGGAGGCGGAAAATTATGCATTTTAATTTTCAATTGCGTAAATCCAAAATTCACATCGCGAACCGGTCGGCGACTGTCAGCGGCCATTAGGTACGTCACTGTTATGTTGGTATCACTGATGCATTAACAAGAGCTAAATACGGCCGTAGCCATCTTCGTGGGATACACAAAGAGGCGCGGAACTATGGAAAACAGAATTAATAATGTAGATAAACGAACCTCTAATCAGAATCACTTCAGAGTCTAGCTGAGGCACTGGAATCATGTTGGATTTCATCGTCATTATAGTTGGAGGTGTTGGTATTCTTCGCATTATAATTGAAGAATAGAAATAATAATAATAATAGCTAGAAGTTACGTAAAATAAAAAAATAAAAACATATACTTAAAAAAATTATTTTCAATGTAAAAATAAAATTTTCAATGTAAAAAAACCTGCCTAAAGGCCTTTATTCATTTTATTTTCAGAACTTCGTCAAAGTAGTGTTTACCTAATGCGCATGTTTTATTTTTATTTTACGTAACTTCTAGCTAATCGTTATTTTATGGTAATATATACATAATATATACGAATAGAGGTTTGTTAACATTATAATTCTGTTGTGTTTTCATAATTCCGCGCCTCTTTTTGTATCCCACGAAGATGGCTACGGTCGTATTTAGCTCTTGTTAATGCATCAGGGATACCAACATAACAGTGACGTTCCCAATGGCCGCTGACAGTCACCGGTCGGTTCGCAAAGTGAATTTGGTTTTACGCAATTGAAAATTAAAATGCATAATTTTCCGCCTCCCGGAATGCAGAAAGTTTCCTCTTATAGTAATTAAGGCGAATCTAAAGTTTTTTTTTGTAAAAATTATTCATAATTCATAAGCGTATCAGGCCTTATTCAAAAATTACCAAATAACTTTTTCTTAACAGTGCCCCCTGAGTTTCCTTTGTTA
Organism: Limnephilus lunatus; assembly: GCA_917563855.2. NCBI lineage: Eukaryota > Metazoa > Arthropoda > Insecta > Trichoptera > Limnephilidae > Limnephilus > Limnephilus lunatus. The sequence goes on along the minus strand of OU830597.1, from coordinate 59,775,292 downwards.
TAAATTATATATAGGTAGGTATGTATTTAATTATTCCGCTCCAGACACAGTTGGGCGAGGCAACTCCAGAAACTATGCGAGGAGAGGATGGGTCTACCATGGACGGAGGCCTAACAATAGTAACAATCAGCACAAAACATGCAGGGACGTATGGAAGAGCCTTGTCGATGCAATGGGTCCCCGACCCGAACAAGACAAGGGGAAGAAGAAGATGATGATGATGAGGTATGCATTTTGAAAATTTTTATTCATGCTGAAAATATTCCAAAGTCCAATCCAGAAAATACTTACCCTTAAAAATAAACTCATTAAATAAAACAAGGGTATTATCATAAGGTTTTTATTATTCAACAAAAACATTATAAAGAACGTAAAAATAATGTTATTCAACGTAACTTGAAAATATAATATATTATGTAGGTACATTAAATTTATACTTACAATAATTTTAGAAACTTTTCGTCAACTAGTAAGTTTGAAAATTTAACAAAAATCTAACGTAAACTATTATGAAAACAGTTTTTGAAATATTGCACGGATTAATATTTTTATTGCACTGATTATAATATGAACATATACATAACATAAGACATATACTAGTGCTTAGTAAAAAATTGATAAACTTTTAAAAACTTAACGAAATATGAGGCGGTCAGTGGAAAAGTGACTGCATTCATTTTAGAATCAAATAATATTTCATCAAACAAATAAAATTAAATCATTTCACCGTAATAATTATAATAATCAATAAGCTGTTAAATTATCTTTTAAAATTTTAATTGAACAAGTTCACTTTTTTAGCAAATTTAGCAAATGGGCCAATTTTGCCCTGATCGCCTCATATATGAATCGACTCTCTCCGGTTATGTAAAATATATTTTAAAAGATCAATCAATTGGTTAAAAATATCTCCACTAAGATTCTTGATTCTCTATGGTTTTCGTATGTGAAAATACGTATTTCAAATAATTTAAATGAATAAAAAGCTACAAAATTGAGGTCATGCTTTGGTTTTTGGTTCTAGGTACTATGTGGTTTTCCTATGAAATAATATTCAATTATCCTAAATTATTTATTTTATTCGACTTCGAACGTTGATATTAGTACATAATATTACATATTTCCTAATCCTTTTCCAACGTATATTTACACTCACAGTAACATTACAATAATTAAGTGGCACGGGTTTTAGCTAACATATTTACGAACAATGTAAATTTGAGGACTAAAGTCTGTTCAAACATTTTCTGGATTAATAATATTGAATGCTTGTTCATCAAAATAAATCAGTTAGTTTATTTGGAAATAAGCTTTTTTTAAATACAGACAAACATTCCTGGGTAACGAATAACCTGACAATATTTGAAAATCTCCTGCTACCATCACATTAAGCGGAAAATGTTGCTTGAGTGATGGAGGACTAAGTCGGGCGAGGAATTTAACTATGACGCGCGACGCCTGGGTGGTACCCAAACACGATGACAACTCAGCCACTGACCAATGTCATTACTAAAAAAAGATTTTTGCTTTGTTATTTACCACTTTACAATACAAATTTAATGAAACAATAGTAACTCTGAAAAATAATTTTCGATGTATGTAGGTAGGTACATTGGTTTATCAACAAAATAATAATTTTTGAAATATACCTTTTTCAAGCTAAATTATTTATCCTTACGTCCTTATATCGTTGACAAAAGAAACTCATTACATCTTTTTTAAACAAAAAATTTCATTGTGAAACATACTCGTATTTGTCAATTTAAATTAATTCTTTTACACATTCTTGGACTTTGGACGCCAGTAATTGTTGGCATTAGTAAAGATATCACATACATGTTAACATACGCACAATAATTTTATAATATCTATTTAACATTTAAAATAAAACATAATATTTATCGGAAAATCCGTGCCAAATACCACGTAAAAAAAATTGTGAATCTCTCATGTGGTTTATTTTTAATGTGATTTTTTATAAAGTGAATTCTCACTAATAATTTACAAAGTACTTAGTATTTTTACATGGTATTCCCGAAACGTACGTAATCAAATTACTTTAATATTTATAATGAGCCTATGGACTTTACACATGATTGCTTGAATCAGTTAGGTACTTTTAATCACTGAGATAAATTCAGTGCTTAAAACAAGTCATCAACAGCTTTGAAATCTTTTTTTTTTTTTAGATTGCTTGCTTCCCTAACATGAACTATTTACACATAATTATTAAAAAAAAAACACTTTTTCCATAAAAAAAATTTAATAGTGTTCAATCACTGATCCATTGTCACTTTAGTTTAATACGGTCTCCATACCACGGCATTTCCATCATTTTGAGGCTGTCCCCTTTGTCCGCCGAGTCCGCCGCCCCTTCCGTCTTCTGCACCTCTCTGGGCGGCTGCCGCGCAAGAACCTCCGCCCAAGAGATCTGCCCCAGTCCCCCCATGTCCCAGACCCATATGCTGTTGCCTATGTCCGCCTGTGGTGGAGGTGATCTGATCCATCATAGTCTGAAGATCGTTATGGTGATTCTGCGACGAGTGAATGGAGTTTGAATGGAAGGGATGGAAGTTATGCGTCTGGTTCGCAGCTGTATAGAGTTGGCTATATAATAAGCTAGCAGGGAGCACTGGATAAAGCGAATTGTTACAATTCCCCGTTGAGTAGCCTGAGCCAGAATTCTGGTGACCAGACATCAGGGATGGAAAGTTTGCCGAGTTTGCAGAGTTTCCTAAATGGGTGATGAGGTTGGAAGTTGACGTCAGCGGGTCTTCTTGTACCGGTGACTCGGCCTGCGAACTGTTGTCGCTGAGGGAGCGCGGGCCCGCCAGCCCGAAGTCTGCAGAAGCGTTGTTGTTGGGGTATCGGGGCACCAGCAGGCTGGAGGAGGTGGAGTGGTTGTGTGACGGGGGCCCGCTCACCAGACCGGATAGGTGCTGGTCCAGCTCGGAGGCAGTGGTGTCGGGCAATACTGTGATGGAACAAAACAAATATATTATGACTGTGGAAGGTGAACTAAGCCCGTAAAATTCATCCGTGCTAAAGCTAAAGAGGTGGTTAAAACCAATATTATTTTAGTTGTCATCATTTTGAATGTAGGTGAAAAATTCCATTCCAAAGTTTTAGCTACACTACCTTAGATTGTATACACCACTTCAGCTATAGCTATACTCCTGATGAACACATTTCTGAAAGCTCTAACACAACTTTAAAAAAATATATATTTTTCAAAAACAGCATAAAAACCCATAGAGCAAAAGCGATAAAGAAAATTACAAAAAATATTTGGCGTAATAAATACATAAGCTTGCACGTGGGATAAAAAATACACATAGGTGTTTCTACACAATTTCAGGTTGAATAATACTTCGTGCTTAAATTTGTTGTAGGACATGTGGAAAATATCCACATTTCCTGCGAGCCAGTTAACTGATCTAGTAAGTCTTCCCAGGGGCATTACAATTAGTAAGTTCGTTCTGAACCTGGGAATAATCAAAATACTGTGTTGGCGGTCTAGCGTTAAATTATCTGTGACATCGAATCCTACATTACCCAGAATGTCTGGTATTGATGTTCAGAAGCTTATAAGCCATCAGCAGTTATGCGACATTCCTCCTAGAGCATTCCCGAGATAAATGTCACTTGAAATAGCCATGGGTAAAAACCGAATTCTCTTATGTATCGTCAAAATGTCTTTTGTATTTTCTCGGCCTAGAAATGTGTGCATATACGGTGTTCTCTGACCCCCATACCTATCCGGTCTCGAGAATGCTACGCACTTAGCTTAAGTAAAAGTTTGTTCATATCAAGCAGTTAATTTTTGATGTGACATTATAATTTAAAATAAAACAATAACTTTGTAAACACCATTTTTATTTTTTATACTTAAAGCCGACCGGGTTTCGCTACAACTGTATCTTCTTCAGGGCAGTACAATACTAGATAAGAGTATTGTACTACCCTGAAGAAGCTACGGTTGTAGCGAAACCCAGTCGGCATAAAATATAAAAAATAAAAGTGGTGTTCACAAAGTTATTGTTTTATTTTAAATTACAAAGTAAAAGTCTTACCCATAACTGCAAGGTTGGTCAACTCCTTTGAATTGTGTATGACAAACCCAACATATTTATGGCGAACATCATACACAATTCCTAGATCGCTATGTGCATCAGAGACGAATATTTCATTTTGTAATTAAAATATACACCCTCGTAAAGCACACTTTTGGAAGTTAAATCTACTTTATTATCAATTCTCTGGTCAATAGTCGCATTTAAATCTTCCTGGAGCTTTCTATAGTCTTCTAATGACCTAAGCTCAAGAAGAGTTTAATGTCATCAGCGAAAAGCAAAAAAGAACGAAATTGATTTTTTTCGAATGTGGTTTATAAAAATTAAAAATAATAAGGGTCCTAAAATGGATCCCTGTGGCACATCAGAGTTCGTAGGGTATGCGCTAGAGTTAAACTCCATAGGACTCGAGTTATTCCTTGTCATTCAAATAGTCACCAAAGAGTTTCAATAAATTGTCAGAAAAACCAATTTCTTCGAACCTACTTAGTAGCACTAAGTGACCCTAACTAAAGCCTTACAGGTACACTTTATTTCCATTTCTCACACCCTCGTATTCTAATCAATATCCGAAAGAAGATCAAAGTTTTGAAAAATATTTCATCGAAAACCAGTATTATTTGTTGCTCAATCAAAAAATATGGTCTCAGTAAAAATATACCAATAAATCGCCAAAATCGAGTAGCAAAAACTGAACATTCATCACAAACAAGCGGGCCCCGATGAAACCGACATTATTTGCCTGCCAAATAAAAGCGGCTGCAAAACGTCGGCCATATAATTTGAGCGATCCACAGCGAGGATATGCCGCCGTGCCGTATTTTTTTTATTTCCCCCGATGATGGTTGCACAGATAAAATATTGCCCTTCGCATTGATTGATAGGACTGCGGAGGCCCAGTAAATCTATACGGAAGGGTGTGCGTGGATATGACGTCATATTTCCCGTTGCGGTGCAGTTGCCAACGGGGGGAAACTAACGGATTGCATGGACGTATTATAGACTTTGCAATTGGACTAGCGTACGCTTCTAAACATGTTTTACTTCATTTTCTTTCAAATAAATAAGCTTCTTAGCTAGCGTTGAATGAAATAAATATTATCAATGCCTTACATAGACTTCATTTAATTCGATTGTATCCTGTGTTTTGCGTGAAACTTTAATCGTTTGGAAATATTCACAGTAGTGCCATCATTTTTGGAGTAATTTTTCAGAAGTTAGAAAATTATATAAAATAATACCGAACGACTATTATACGAGTATCAAAATATGGACATTTTATTATTTAGAAATACTAGTACGAAGAAATGACTTTCTTTGAAAGGTAAGAAGATGAGATGACTATATAAAGAGAATCGCAGTTCAGAGCTGTTAAGAATCGGTAAAACTGAACACATTAATTTATAAAAAAGACTTCGACTTCCAAACCTGACAGCCAGAAGGTTTATGCAGAGAGAAAATAGTATGTTTTCGAGCAAGCCTTCATGACAGAGCTAGCAGATTTATGCACCGATACACATAAGCTAAACTCGACTTTTCCTCCTTCATATAGTCCGGGCCTCTTCCTACAGCCCTTACGTAAGCCTGCCTCAACTGTTGTTCTAAAATCTAGATAAAATAATCTTTCCAATGTGTGTATTTGAAATAAAAAAAATTATTTCCAAATATTTAAATTTTGATATTGAAAATTTAAATTGTCGCTACCGCAACTGAACCGGCATAGGTTTTGGAAATACGCGACCAGGTTATGATATAGTGAGTCTACACTATGCAGACAAGGGCACTTTTTGAAAAATGTCAAACCCGTCGATATTGGAAAGCTGAACACCAAAAAAGGCTTGTAGAATTTAAAAGAATTCGGTATGAAATTAGAAGCTTTCTTGCAATTACATAGAACATACATTAAAATTCAAAAGAGTTGAACTCGCTGATGTTGCTTGCATTGGAAGTAGGCACCGGTGCTTTCATATTACATCGTGCAGAATATTACACTTTTTGTACAATTAAACATAAGACTTGTTGAGTGGAACGAACATGCGTTTGACGTATATTACGTGAGAAACGCTAAGAAGATGGGATAGCAATGTAGTTATACTTATAAGAGAGTATGTAAGGTTGTCCAATCTCTCTTCGACATCAGCATATTCAACCATCCCAATATCACAGTTAAATCTGAATATATAAGGCGATCATACAAAAGACAAACACATCACATGTCATGTGATGAATCGCAGTGGATACGAAAATATAGTAGCTTCCACCTTACGAATGAATAAATAATAATTCAGAATTATAACGAAATCAACACACTAGCGACATCTAGCTGATTAAGTTTGATTGGGCCATGGAGACTGCAGAGATCTATAATTATTAAATTAATGTCAAGTTTTGATAAATAGAACACAGAGGGATCCAAGTATAAACACTTAAGATTGATCTACCAATCAGAGAAGGGGGAGGTTACCTTTTTTCAAGACAAAGAGATGGACTTTGGACTAGACCATTAGTCTGATATTTATGGGGTAAAAATCATCATCAACCCGAGAGATCAATACGCTTTAAGATAAACACAATCCCACGTTCGGTGCATTTGGTACAATGACCCTAATTTTAAAGGTAAATATTGAGTACAACAGAGGAATCGACAACCGCAGTTAACGAACAAATAAATCCATATTATGTTGAAAAAATGATGCAATAAAATAGCAAGGAAATATAATGAACGGAAGATTAAAGAAAAGACCTGGAAAACGTGGGAAAAGCTACTGTAGGGATACTCAATTGCATAACGAGAACGTGAAGAACAAAAGGAGGCCAGATTCAGAGGAAAACGTACGTTTGATATTTAAAAGAAAGAAAAACGATGGAAATTAGGAATGTCACCTTTAAATGAAGCAATACGGTCAGGGAAAACGATTTGAAAAGAAAATCTAATAAAAAAAACGGACATTTAAACGGAAGTATTTATTGAACAATATAAGATTTCGACTTAATTTTGCGTTTTCAGACGAGTTTAAATAGATATCGTTATATATTTGAAATAGGATGGTTATTCTAGTTATATTACGTTAGTTTAATTCAAAGGAAGGGATCGTTTTTACGTCATTTGCTATGAGAAAATACTATAGACGATAGAACAAATTGCTGAGGCAATTGATGTAAAAAAAGGTTGTCGACCCCACATGTATATTGTTGATATAAACAAGGAATATTCGAACATGCCTTTTGTTTGTTTAAGGCCCATTATCCATTAAAAAGGGTCATACAAATTAACATTGCTCTTACCTAGTATTTAGATTATAGAATTTCCGTAAAATTTAATTATAAACACATTAAAATGGATTTATCGCCAAGTATGTAGAAATCGTAATGTATACACACGTCAGGGCTTGCAGTTTATGGGATTTTGAACAAGAGAGAGATGGAAAATTGGGCGGAATTTGATCGAAGTAGTTAACTTGATAGATATCCCAGGATAGGAATAGTTAGTGGGCCGGAAAACACCATAAATAATATATCAAAAAAGGAAAAAAGGGTTTTAGCGGGAGATGGAATCACGGCAAAAAGGCAAACGTCAAATTTCAATAAAGGGATCATTGGGTTAGGGGTGGGGGGAGAGAACGGAAAACCGACATAACCGGAAAACTCAGATAAGAAAATGGGAAAAACTCAAAACGTTATAAGTAGAGTAGATACGGAACCAGGATATGATTCCTTATTAACAACGAAGGGAAAATCATTTAAGAATAGTTGTTAAAACGCCGTTACTTGAAGGTAAATTAGGTGGGAAAATGGAAAAGTTGAATATGACACATAAATAATGGAAATACGGTTCTGAGACATAAGTAGAGACAATACAGCTTAAAATTGAATTGATTCATATAGGAAACATGAAAATGTGGGGAGATTTAGGGAAATGAAAATTGGAAAATGCGTAATGAAGATTTCGACATGAGTTTGTTCGTGTTCTGGTAACGATAAACCAAATTGAGAATTACATACAGTTTATTGAAGACGTACCTATTATATATTGAGAGAAAAAAGGACACGAAAATCATGATATTTTAGTTAAATTTGTAAGACCTGAAGACAAAGGAACGACGGGGCAAAATTTGACATAATGGTAGGTTCGACACTGGAACAATTTACGTAAGAGACGGAAGATTTCTAAAATCGAGGGGGCCGGACTTAACACGTTGATACGAATATAACAGAATTGATATATGAAATCTCGAGTTGTTAGAGTTTGAATTAGAAAATCAATGAACGCGTAATTAAGATGTTCTAATCCTGGAGGTACATATAAAACCTAGGACTTAGAAGAATCGGGATCAGTTTTCGGTGTTAGTTGTCGTGAAGGAGTCGTCGGGGACCAATCGTCGGGTTAAAACGTGGAAGTTACGTGACGTAGCGTCTAAAACGGTTATTAGTTGAAAATTTCTTAAGTGTTGTAAAATTTTGAGACTTAGAAAAATTCGGAGTGGGAATTCTGGGACTTATAAAAATTACGGTCGTGATTAAATCTGTGGAGTGTTGAAAATTAAATAAAGTGTTTTATATAGTTTTACAATAAATTCAACTTGTCATTAAAATAAAAAGTTTATATAGTGTAGCGAATTTAAAAAGAAACAACAGTGTTTAAAGAATTTTATAACAGCAGTGAATAATAATATATTTATTTATAAATTCAACTTGTCATTAAAATAAAAAGTTTATATAGTGTAGCGAATTTAAAAAGAAACAACAGTGTTTAAAGAATTTTATAACAGCAGTGAATAATAATATATTTATTTATAAGTTCAACTTGTCATTAAAATAAAAAGTTTATATAGTGTAGCGAATTTAAAGAAAATCAACAGTGTTTAAAGAATTTTATAACAGCAGTGAATAATAATATATTTATTTATAAATTCAACTTGTCATTAAAATAAAAGGTTTATATAGTGTAGCGAATTTAAAGAAAATCAACAGTGTTTAAAGAATTTTATAACAGCAGTGAATAATAATATATTTATTTATAAATTCAACTTGTCATTAAAATAAAAGGTTTATATAGTGTAGCGAATTTAAAAAGAAACAACAGTGTTTAAAGAATTTTATAACAGCATTGAATAATAATATATCTATTTATAAATTCAACTTATCATTAAAATAAAAAAAGGGGTCCTTCGACAACTGGCAAGGTTGATTAAAACGTCGCGCATGTTGTGAGAATTACCCTGGTAATTAATTAATAGAATCTAGAATCAGTTTTTATACTTAAAAATTTCAGTGGTAAAATAGAGTCTACAATCAGTTTATACTTTGATAAAACAGGGAATGAAGAGCCCGGATAGGGTTAATCGTGCAATTTAACGGAGTGTATGATCTTATAATAAATCTAAAATCAGTGTTTGCAATAATTTCCGATTCAATAAAATCTAATAATTAATTAATTAATTACAAATTCAATGCGGGAGGAGTTTAATATAGTGTGTTTGAATTGCTTTAAATTTGTTCTATGAAGGTTAAAATAGAGTTATTTAGTCCGAGGTTATATAAAGAAAATTACAGTCTAATAAGTTTCATTAAATAAAAAATTTACGTTTAGGTCGAAAGTTGGAAATTTTATTACGAGATATTAATTATCGTTAGGTGACAACGCAATAATAATAATTGATCCGAAATCTGGAAAATACTTAACATAATTAGATAGGATCGTTCTTCTTCAATAATAACGGCAGATATTAAAGGAAAACGTGAGGATTTTTACATCAGAGATCTATTCAAAGGAGAAAGGAAGGAGATGAGTAGTTACACAGGTAGTATGGATGCTCTAATAAGTTTCTCGCCGATGATAGTAACCCGGTGGAGCTGAAATTAAGACATTAGAGCTTGGTGAGTCCTTACAATATTTAAGCTTTTACAGGTTCCTGTGGATATCCTGACACTGATGGACGTAACGCCAAGTAAGGGTAAATAAATAATTAACCAATTTATTAGCATTCGCATGTCACACCTCCCATACAGAATGAAATGTTGCTAAACAAATACTTAACACATAATTAGATAGAAACGCATCACTAAATCAATTTTGGTATCTTAGCGTATTTGTAAGATAAATACCTATTGTTTCTTTTCACTAGCACGATTAGGGTATGGTTATATGACCTTCGATAGTGTACAAAAATTTCGATTTGAGTTCAAGGCCATCCATTGACCCAGTCACCTAAATTCATTAACGAATAAACAAAACAAAACTTAACGTCAGGGACAAGTTTATCAATTATAGCTTGAGATGAAATCTGCGGTCAATATGTGAAGGCGACATTGACGTTAAATTCACTCAATTCTAAACGACTTGATTTTACTAGAGCGATCGCCAATAGGTAGCATTGATTCAGCATGCAAAAATTTCGCAAAGTAAAGTACTGCGACTAGCTTCAAACTCTAAGAGAGCACATCACAATTATTCAGGAGGTCATTGATTCAATGTCGACTTGATTTATCTCATTTTTAAATCTTTCTTATAGGAAGTAGGTATCCAAGAACCCATAAATACCCATTATCCTAAATACCTAACACACGAGGAGCTAGTGACCTCATTTAAACAACACTGGTGTTCAAATACTCATACAGTCCTGAATCCTAACTTGTCTTCGAACGTAAACTTCAAGGCTTCTGTATGTAGGTATGAGCCATCTGGAAATGTAAGTGTCAACCTTTCTCGAACGGACGGCTTTGATCTTGTGGCGGTATTGTCGAGGTGGGCATGCGGGGAAGAGGAAGGACGTATGCGGACAGTACGCTGACGCGGCATTAAAGCCACAGGTTATTTGCATACCGTGAGTCTTGTCGAACCTGAAAGCAAACATAAGGTTCACGAGGTGAGTTTTATGTCAGCTAGTCAGAGGTGGAATGTAACGCTGGGTCGGTTACGTGGGAGGAAGGATCTGCCCGTCACAAGCTTACGCCACATTTAACGGATAGAGGCATGATAAGGGAAGACATGAAATACCCCTTCTAGACTCAGTAGAGTTAAATTCAATCCGGCGGAGATGGAAGTCGGAGTGAGGCAGAAAAACGGCATGAAGACTTGGTATTCCCCCATCTGGCGTGAAGAGTCCCTTTCGTAACAAGAGACGCTCGTCGAAGAGAGTAAAACTCGGACTTAAGGATAAGCTTAGCAAACGTACTTGGGAGAATCCGGTTTGGAATTGTTGTTCATCGGTTTTCACTTGGTTAGCGGAGGTGCCGACTTTTTAAGCAAACATATTATCCCCTCCCCATATCCCTCCATTCCTGCTCTTTCAACAATTTTGCGAATACTAACCAATAGCTCTAACTATGACTACAAACACATTATGTTAGGAGAAGTTGCAGACAAGGACTTCAATTGAGAAAACTGGACCTTCGAGTTCGATCATCCTAAGGTAAGGTTTGCTTTCTTGAAATGTTTAATTTATTAACTGTTGTTTATGTTATCGATGTATCAGCGGTGATAGGAAGAATTAAATAAACACACTAAATTCCTATGGAAATCAAATAGACACAAGGTTTAGGGCGGGGGTAGTTTATCAAACTCGGTTAAATATTCTAAAATAATAATAAATAAATTGATCGGAAAATTCTCACCCTTTCTCTAAAAGAATCTATGGGTTACCACACGTAATACATTATCTTCTCTACATATGTGTGCATATTAAGTATGCAAACAGATGTAAAATCTAAAACAAAAAATTTACACAACGCAGATTATAGAAATAATGTGAACAAAAATCTTAAATCTTGATTACTGTGAGAAAATCGCAGGGATTTAAGAAGATAGGGTAGGTTTAGCTAGATTATAAGGTATAGGGGTTTAGAAATCACGAGCCTGAGGTAGAAATAAACCGAAAGGAGGGTTGAGTCAGGCCATCATACCTAGTGGTGTGATCAGTAGGACATAAGGGTAGAATTATGAGCGTGGCTACGAGACAGGAGCTACGAGATTTAAACTACGAGGTAGAAGCTTAGAAAAGTAAATCAGCTAGGTAGGGTTCATCACAATTGGAGTCAGAAGCCAAGAGTGGCACCTCATTACAACTGTTGCTGCGTGACCAGGAGAGTTAAGGTTACAAGTTGAGAGAATTCTGAGATATTATAAAAATAAAATAGAATGAACAAATAAATGAAATTATAATTAATTGGAAAAAAAAAAGTGAATATTTTAAACGAAAAGTGAAAAACGTGCCATTAAAACAACTTCAGATTACATAAAACAAGTGGAATAAAAAATTCGCATCATTAAATTATACAGTAGAAATATAACAATAAATCAAAAAAATAATTTAAACGAAAAGTGAAAAACGTGCCTTTAAAACATCTTCATTAAACGTGATACAAGTGGAAAAAAAAAACGTACCATTAAATAAAACAGTCGAAAAAAAAAAATAATAACTCAAAAACCAAATATTTTAAAACGAAAAGTGAAAAACGTGCCTTATACCAGATAAAAATCATAAATCACATAACGCCTAGGAATGTTGACCCAGATTTAGAAGGGTGGTGCGTATTGAAAAAAAAAAAGCCGTTATATAAATAAAAGCGCATTCCTTCGGTGATCAATAAAATTATCATTCAAGTTGGTTCATTGACTGAAGCCCGAATGTAAACAAGCGATTGAATAGACACCGTCGCGAGGGTATGTTTGTGTTGCCACAAACATAAGTGGTCTTACTGATAAATATGTTCGTAACAGAATAGATAAATCTTTGTTATGTTCGCATTGGAACATCTCGAGATATTACTTTAAATAATAAAGAGATACTTAGATAGTTAATCAAATGACGTTGTTTATGTTAATAGTGGTCGAGGGTATTATTGGTTCCTTCGAGTTGAAGGATTTTATAAATAAATACTTCTTTTGACACGGCGACATAAAAATAAATAAAATCAACATAACATACAAAGCAAAGGACGGATAAAAATAAAATAAAATATTACACATAAAACATAAAAGTGAGCTTTTCAAATCGTTGCATTCAAACATTTAACAGGGGTGGATTGGACCTTTAGATACACCATTACATAGATGTCAGCTGAATAAATTAGAAATTTAGCCTTACTGGGGGTTGGCATATTTCTCGGGTGACCGGTTTATTTCCGATTTGCAATAAAGAGCAAATAAGCGGAGTGGTTTAAAACGCATACGAATTTAGGAGGGGGGGGCTTGTTTAAAACGGGGTTTAGGTACATTATACAATTGTGTATACGTGCAAATAAATAAATAAACAAACAAAGCCGGTGTGAAAAAAAAAAATGAGATAGTAAACGTTATGGAGTGCATTCGGATGAGTAAACATACAACATAGATCAAATAAACCTCAGATAAAAGATAAATAAGAACAGCATATGAAGAGATTACATAAAAGTTGATCCCATTCAAAAAAAAAAAGGGTGTGTATGTGTGCATATATGTGTAATACGTGTATGTTCATATGCGCATTGTTGCCATTAAAACGTTCCTGCGAGAAAAATTCGTGTGGAATTCTAGAATCGCGAAAAAAAAAAAAAATATATATATATGAATAAGGAAAATCAAAGGTTGGAAACCGTCTCGATGAAGAAGAGGGAGTAAGGGTCATAGGGGGGAAGGTATAGGGGTAAGAATCTTAGGGGGGTAGGACAAAGAGTAGGGACAGCAACTGACGTAAGTTAGCCGACTTAAATAGGCCATTGGGTAGACAAGAGTAAATTGAAAAATGGTTTCAGCTCAGAGGAACACCGAACAGGATTCTACGATATGAAATAGTGAAAGGTAGGGGCGCGCAACCAGTTAGAATTTCGAAAAAAAAAAAAATGCAAATAAGAATAAAGAAGACTTAAAGAAAATTGTAGAAAATTAGATTGCCTATGTTTAGTTTTAATTCCATCAACTAACACTAGGAGGCGTGTTTACCGCTGGAATTATAACTATAGGGGGGCTGTGATGAATCGCAGTGGATACGAAAATATAGTAGCTTCCACCTTACGAATGAATAAATAATAATTCAGAATTATAACGAAATCAACACACTAGCGACATCTAGCTGATTAAGTTTGATTGGGCCATGGAGACTGCAGAGATCTATAATTATTAAATTAATGTCAAGTTTTGATAAATAGAACACAGAGGGATCCAAGTATAAACACTTAAGATTGATCTACCAATCAGAGAAGGGGGAGGTTACCTTTTTTCAAGACAAAGAGATGGACTTTGGACTAGACCATTAGTCTGATATTTATGGGGTAAAAATCATCATCAACCCGAGAGATCAATACGCTTTAAGATAAACACAATCCCACGTTCGGTGCATTTGGTACAATGACCCTAATTTTAAAGGTAAATATTGAGTACAACAGAGGAATCGACAACCGCAGTTAACGAACAAATAAATCCATATTATGTTGAAAAAATGATGCAATAAAATAGCAAGGAAATATAATGAACGGAAGATTAAAGAAAAGACCTGGAAAACGTGGGAAAAGCTACTGTAGGGATACTCAATTGCATAACGAGAACGTGAAGAACAAAAGGAGGCCAGATTCAGAGGAAAACGTACGTTTGATATTTAAAAGAAAGAAAAACGATGGAAATTAGGAATGTCACCTTTAAATGAAGCAATACGGTCAGGGAAAACGATTTGAAAAGAAAATCTAATAAAAAAAACGGACATTTAAACGGAAGTATTTATTGAACAATATAAGATTTCGACTTAATTTTGCGTTTTCAGACGAGTTTAAATAGATATCGTTATATATTTGAAATAGGATGGTTATTCTAGTTATATTACGTTAGTTTAATTCAAAGGAAGGGATCGTTTTTACGTCATTTGCTATGAGAAAATACTATAGACGATAGAACAAATTGCTGAGGCAATTGATGTAAAAAAAGGTTGTCGACCCCACATGTATATTGTTGATATAAACAAGGAATATTCGAACATGCCTTTTGTTTGTTTAAGGCCCATTATCCATTAAAAAGGGTCATAAAAATTAACATTGCTCTTACCTAGTATTTAGATTATAGAATTTCCGTAAAATTTAATTATAAACACATTAAAATGGATTTATCGCCAAGTATGTAGAAATCGTAATGTATACACACGTCAGGGCTTGCAGTTTATGGGATTTTGAACAAGAGAGAGATGGAAAATTGGGCGGAATTTGATCGAAGTAGTTAACTTGATAGATATCCCAGGATAGGAATAGTTAGTGGGCCGGAAAACACCATAAATAATATATCAAAAAAGGAAAAAAGGGTTTTAGCGGGAGATGGAATCACGGCAAAAAGGCAAACGTCAAATTTCAATAAAGGGATCATTGGGTTAGGGGTGGGGGGAGAGAACGGAAAACCGACATAACCGGAAAACTCAGATAAGAAAATGGGAAAAACTCAAAACGTTATAAGTAGAGTAGATACGGAACCAGGATATGATTCCTTATTAACAACGAAGGGAAAATCATTTAAGAATAGTTGTTAAAACGCCGTTACTTGAAGGTAAATTAGGTGGGAAAATGGAAAAGTTGAATATGACACATAAATAATGGAAATACGGTTCTGAGACATAAGTAGAGACAATACAGCTTAAAATTGAATTGATTCATATAGGAAACATGAAAATGTGGGGAGATTTAGGGAAATGAAAATTGGAAAATGCGTAATGAAGATTTCGACATGAGTTTGTTCGTGTTCTGGTAACGATAAACCAAATTGAGAATTACATACAGTTTATTGAAGACGTACCTATTATATATTGAGAGAAAAAAGGACACGAAAATCATGATATTTTAGTTAAATTTGTAAGACCTGAAGACAAAGGAACGACGGGGCAAAATTTGACATAATGGTAGGTTCGACACTGGAACAATTTACGTAAGAGACGGAAGATTTCTAAAATCGAGGGGGCCGGACTTAACACGTTGATACGAATATAACAGAATTGATATATGAAATCTCGAGTTGTTAGAGTTTGAATTAGAAAATCAATGAACGCGTAATTAAGATGTTCTAATCCTGGAGGTACATATAAAACCTAGGACTTAGAAGAATCGGGATCAGTTTTCGGTGTTAGTTGTCGTGAAGGAGTCGTCGGGGACCAATCGTCGGGTTAAAACGTGGAAGTTACGTGACGTAGCGTCTAAAACGGTTATTAGTTGAAAATTTCTTAAGTGTTGTAAAATTTTGAGACTTAGAAAAATTCGGAGTGGGAATTCTGGGACTTATAAAAATTACGGTCGTGATTAAATCTGTGGAGTGTTGAAAATTAAATAAAGTGTTTTATATAGTTTTACAATAAATTCAACTTGTCATTAAAATAAAAAGTTTATATAGTGTAGCGAATTTAAAAAGAAACAACAGTGTTTAAAGAATTTTATAACAGCAGTGAATAATAATATATTTATTTATAAATTCAACTTGTCATTAAAATAAAAAGTTTATATAGTGTAGCGAATTTAAAAAGAAACAACAGTGTTTAAAGAATTTTATAACAGCAGTGAATAATAATATATTTATTTATAAGTTCAACTTGTCATTAAAATAAAAAGTTTATATAGTGTAGCGAATTTAAAGAAAATCAACAGTGTTTAAAGAATTTTATAACAGCAGTGAATAATAATATATTTATTTATAAATTCAACTTGTCATTAAAATAAAAGGTTTATATAGTGTAGCGAATTTAAAGAAAATCAACAGTGTTTAAAGAATTTTATAACAGCAGTGAATAATAATATATTTATTTATAAATTCAACTTGTCATTAAAATAAAAGGTTTATATAGTGTAGCGAATTTAAAAAGAAACAACAGTGTTTAAAGAATTTTATAACAGCATTGAATAATAATATATCTATTTATAAATTCAACTTATCATTAAAATAAAAAAAGGGGTCCTTCGACAACTGGCAAGGTTGATTAAAACGTCGCGCATGTTGTGAGAATTACCCTGGTAATTAATTAATAGAATCTAGAATCAGTTTTTATACTTAAAAATTTCAGTGGTAAAATAGAGTCTACAATCAGTTTATACTTTGATAAAACAGGGAATGAAGAGCCCGGATAGGGTTAATCGTGCAATTTAACGGAGTGTATGATCTTATAATAAATCTAAAATCAGTGTTTGCAATAATTTCCGATTCAATAAAATCTAATAATTAATTAATTAATTACAAATTCAATGCGGGAGGAGTTTAATATAGTGTGTTTGAATTGCTTTAAATTTGTTCTATGAAGGTTAAAATAGAGTTATTTAGTCCGAGGTTATATAAAGAAAATTACAGTCTAATAAGTTTCATTAAATAAAAAATTTACGTTTAGGTCGAAAGTTGGAAATTTTATTACGAGATATTAATTATCGTTAGGTGACAACGCAATAATAATAATTGATCCGAAATCTGGAAAATACTTAACATAATTAGATAGGATCGTTCTTCTTCAATAATAACGGCAGATATTAAAGGAAAACGTGAGGATTTTTACATCAGAGATCTATTCAAAGGAGAAAGGAAGGAGATGAGTAGTTACACAGGTAGTATGGATGCTCTAATAAGTTTCTCGCCGATGATAGTAACCCGGTGGAGCTGAAATTAAGACATTAGAGCTTGGTGAGTCCTTACAATATTTAAGCTTTTACAGGTTCCTGTGGATATCCTGACACTGATGGACGTAACGCCAAGTAAGGGTAAATAAATAATTAACCAATTTATTAGCATTCGCATGTCACACCTCCCATACAGAATGAAATGTTGCTAAACAAATACTTAACACATAATTAGATAGAAACGCATCACTAAATCAATTTTGGTATCTTAGCGTATTTGTAAGATAAATACCTATTGTTTCTTTTCACTAGCACGATTAGGGTATGGTTATATGACCTTCGATAGTGTACAAAAATTTCGATTTGAGTTCAAGGCCATCCATTGACCCAGTCACCTAAATTCATTAACGAATAAACAAAACAAAACTTAACGTCAGGGACAAGTTTATCAATTATAGCTTGAGATGAAATCTGCGGTCAATATGTGAAGGCGACATTGACGTTAAATTCACTCAATTCTAAACGACTTGATTTTACTAGAGCGATCGCCAATAGGTAGCATTGATTCAGCATGCAAAAATTTCGCAAAGTAAAGTACTGCGACTAGCTTCAAACTCTAAGAGAGCACATCACAATTATTCAGGAGGTCATTGATTCAATGTCGACTTGATTTATCTCATTTTTAAATCTTTCTTATAGGAAGTAGGTATCCAAGAACCCATAAATACCCATTATCCTAAATACCTAACACACGAGGAGCTAGTGACCTCATTTAAACAACACTGGTGTTCAAATACTCATACAGTCCTGAATCCTAACTTGTCTTCGAACGTAAACTTCAAGGCTTCTGTATGTAGGTATGAGCCATCTGGAAATGTAAGTGTCAACCTTTCTCGAACGGACGGCTTTGATCTTGTGGCGGTATTGTCGAGGTGGGCATGCGGGGAAGAGGAAGGACGTATGCGGACAGTACGCTGACGCGGCATTAAAGCCACAGGTTATTTGCATACCGTGAGTCTTGTCGAACCTGAAAGCAAACATAAGGTTCACGAGGTGAGTTTTATGTCAGCTAGTCAGAGGTGGAATGTAACGCTGGGTCGGTTACGTGGGAGGAAGGATCTGCCCGTCACAAGCTTACGCCACATTTAACGGATAGAGGCATGATAAGGGAAGACATGAAATACCCCTTCTAGACTCAGTAGAGTTAAATTCAATCCGGCGGAGATGGAAGTCGGAGTGAGGCAGAAAAACGGCATGAAGACTTGGTATTCCCCCATCTGGCGTGAAGAGTCCCTTTCGTAACAAGAGACGCTCGTCGAAGAGAGTAAAACTCGGACTTAAGGATAAGCTTAGCAAACGTACTTGGGAGAATCCGGTTTGGAATTGTTGTTCATCGGTTTTCACTTGGTTAGCGGAGGTGCCGACTTTTTAAGCAAACATATTATCCCCTCCCCATATCCCTCCATTCCTGCTCTTTCAACAATTTTGCGAATACTAACCAATAGCTCTAACTATGACTACAAACACATTATGTTAGGAGAAGTTGCAGACAAGGACTTCAATTGAGAAAACTGGACCTTCGAGTTCGATCATCCTAAGGTAAGGTTTGCTTTCTTGAAATGTTTAATTTATTAACTGTTGTTTATGTTATCGATGTATCAGCGGTGATAGGAAGAATTAAATAAACACACTAAATTCCTATGGAAATCAAATAGACACAAGGTTTAGGGCGGGGGTAGTTTATCAAACTCGGTTAAATATTCTAAAATAATAATAAATAAATTGATCGGAAAATTCTCACCCTTTCTCTAAAAGAATCTATGGGTTACCACACGTAATACATTATCTTCTCTACATATGTGTGCATATTAAGTATGCAAACAGATGTAAAATCTAAAACAAAAAATTTACACAACGCAGATTATAGAAATAATGTGAACAAAAATCTTAAATCTTGATTACTGTGAGAAAATCGCAGGGATTTAAGAAGATAGGGTAGGTTTAGCTAGATTATAAGGTATAGGGGTTTAGAAATCACGAGCCTGAGGTAGAAATAAACCGAAAGGAGGGTTGAGTCAGGCCATCATACCTAGTGGTGTGATCAGTAGGACATAAGGGTAGAATTATGAGCGTGGCTACGAGACAGGAGCTACGAGATTTAAACTACGAGGTAGAAGCTTAGAAAAGTAAATCAGCTAGGTAGGGTTCATCACAATTGGAGTCAGAAGCCAAGAGTGGCACCCCATTACAGTCATAAAGTCACGTCGTTGAATTATCAGATTTTTTGTAATGTTTGAGCATCTTCGATAAATGCAGTAGCAGTATGGGAGGAAGTGGGTGGATGGAGTAGGTCGGGGAGAATATCAAATCCCCATCGCAGCGAGCGTGCGCCTGACGGCCCTTCATGTAGGTTTCGTTTTTCACTACCGACTGTGGTGTACTTTTGATTTGAGGTTTGAATATTATGCACGGAATATAATTTCATTTTATTTCGATAAAATATTTTTTGAGGCTTGTTTTTTCTACTTCATTTGAAATTTTGGAGTTTCAGCGAAATTTCAATCTATTTAACCAATATGTAGTTATGTCTAATTATAGAAACGATACGTTTAGTATTAAATTAGCACACTTATTCAGGGGTTATTTTTAATAGATCGTTTAATATTAATTTCTTAAAAACTTCTATTTCTGTTTTATGTTTATGATTTAGTCTACCAGTGATTATATATATAGAATGTGTATTATAAATCGAATCATGTACGCCAGCGAGAACAACCGAATTAAATTTGAATTATAACAAAGGTCATCATATTATTAATCTGTTTAGACACTATAGAATTATAACATCTAACCGCGAAAATAACACGTACGTTGTAATCTACGCATTCACAGATGGCGCCAATCAAATTATTTGAGGTTTTTAATGCTTTTTGCATGTTGTGCTTTAAAATATTAAGGTAAATTAATTGTTCGCGATCGTACACATTTAATTAGAATATATATAAATAGTTTTGTCCATAAACAAACCCAAATCTTTCAAGAAAGGCTGAAAAATTCAATTTTGTATCGGTGACTCAATCCAATATTGTATTTTTCAGCCTTTCTTGAAAGATTTGGGTTTGTTTATGGACAAAACTATTTATTTATTTTCTTATTAAATATGTACGATCGCGAACAATTAATTTAACTTAATATTTTAAAGCATAACATGCAACAAGCATTAAAAACCTCAAATAATTTGATTGGCGCCATCTGTGAATACGTAGATTATAATGTACGTGACTTTTAACCTTAAGATTTTTTTTCAAAAAATTTATTTTCACCGCAAAACTATAATCTTAGCGATAAATAGCTAGTTATTCTTAGTTTTATTTTCACTCAGGGTAATCGTTACTTAAGTACATTGAAAATATTTAAGGACGTAGGTAACAAAGGAAGCCGTTCCAAGTAAGAACATCGACGTGAACATATGTACCTACTTAACGTCTGCCAATTTAGTTCTTTAACATTTCGAAGATAACGATAGGTAAATGGGTAAATTTATAGATTTAACTAAATAACGAAATATTGTATTCATTTCTCTGCGGAAGAAGCGAAAATAAAAATGTGTATGTATATACAGGATGTTATGAGACGTACTTGACCCACTCGACCAAAATTTTATTTACATTTTTTACTCCAATTAATATCAGGAATCACTCGTTAAAGTAAGTAAAGTACGTCCCTTAGCACCCTGTATAATATAGTAAATATAGCACGGAAGATAATAGGAACATGGGAACATCAACGTTACATGATTTTTTATTTATTCATGTCCTACCCACTGAAATATTTAATATCGCGTACCAGTCGCCCTTTATAATAACGTAGCCAGTTTGTTGTATATTGGCATTAATAATTTCTGTTGATATTCTGTTGATAAATAAATAGAATTCAACAATTATTATAAGCAATAATTATCAGCCTGAAACACTCATCTACATTGAAAAAATCTTCCGAGAAAAGATACTGGCCGCCAACTGGACTCGAACTATTGCTTATAATAATTGTTACCCTTTGTGCTATGCATAAAAATCTTGTCTTAAACGTTAGTTTATCAATTAAAAATAATAATTAATATTTGACAAGTTAAAGTATTTCACCAAAAAATGTAGACATAACTTGTCTCGACGCCACCTAGCGAGCGATTTAGCATTAACAATGCCTCTCTCACAAAAAATAAAGTTAGCTGTTTTCAGGTGGGAAAATGTAATAAGCAGTAATTGTTGAATGAAGCACTAGTATATTTTGAATCATATGGCGGGTATTTGATAAGCCGCCATAGCTCAGTGGTAGAACTCCTGACCGGCAATCAGAGGGACACGGGTTCGAGTCCCGTTGACGGCCAGTATCTTTTCTCGGAAGATTTTTCAATGAAGATGAGTGTTTCAGGCTGATAATTATTGCTTATAATAATTGTTACCCTTTGTGCTATGCATAAAAATCTTGTCTTAAACGTTAGTTTATCAATTAAAAATAATAAATCAATAGAATTCGTTAAAAATAACGTAAAACTTAAATTATTTTAGAAGCAAGATAGAAAAATTGAAACAAAAAGTTAATTTATGAAACAAACTATATCTATTATTTAAATAATACAATCCATAGTCAACTCTTTCCATACTCACTAGTATTCGAGGCGAAATCCTGTCCGGTGTTTTGTTCTGCGGAGCCCCCGAAGGTGAGTGGCGGGGCACCGAACTGGGGCGCAGGCGCGGCGGGGGCACCCGGGGCGGCGCACGAGGGCAGGTAGGCCGGGTAGCCCCCGGCGCCGCCGTAGCCCCACGAGTTGCCTGAGCCTAGGCCGAACTGGGGCATGTCTAGAACAACACAAACATTTTATTAAAAAAACTGAAAACTGCTTTGCTGAAAACAGCATATAAACTTTTAAACGATAACATCTGTATTCCCGATATAATACAAAAATTTGAGTTTTACGTCCCCGACAACTTCACAAGAGCTCGCAGACACAGAACTTTTGTTGTTCCGAGATACATAACTAACTTACCATTAGTAATGCCGCTCGGAAAAATTATTCTGTTACTAAATTACCTATCCCCTGATATAGATATTTTTCAACTAAATATTCAAAAATTCAAAACGCTATTATTACTTAATAAAATACAATGAATGTTTATTATTGGTTATGTATAACTGTAAATGTGCATTTAAAATAAAATAAATAAATAAAAATAAACAAATAAAAATTTTAGCAGTATACTAATCTAATCAGGGTCCTACTGCTGAGAGATCATTTGCGCGCTGTCTGTCAGCTATTACATGCCCGTTCATGAGAAAGAGGTGTAGGAGTATTTCACCATCCTCACGATAAACTGTCAAAGCACTATTCGTAGATAATGTATTTTCAAATTATGATTTAACGATTAATTTATGCGTAAAGTCCAAGTTTATCACTCGGTAATCGAACCTGTGAATAGTGGCTATATTTACATCGATTAAGTTTGCCGGGATTTTTACCTACTGCGAGTATTTATATATTATAATGGAGAGTGTTTAAGATGATAGTAAGGGGAATTTCACCATCCTCTTGAGAGATTATCCATAGGATAACGAATGTTTTCAATTTTCTATTTATAAAGTCCGAGTTTACATTCGATATACGGGTTAGTCAGTATTCTGGCTAAGTACGAAATTTCTCGCTTAAATTTAAGCGGGCTAAATGTGTTGCTCAAGCCTTGCTATGCCGCAGAATAGTTCATCTTTTATACGCCGAGGCGCTAGTAGTCACATGGCAAATCCGATATAACTAACGTAAATAATTGAATACTTCCATATCACCGAAATTTACATAAATTTATGCGAAATTTTATAAGTATGGACCATTATATTCATCGAGCGATGAGGAATATCGATGTTATTAATTGATCATTAATCTAAAATAGTCTGGTAAAGTATTTTAAAAGTTTTAATGTTAGGATAGTTTGTTCTCAACGGTGAATTTCATAAAAAAACATAGTATCTTTGTGTACAGCACCATGCTGATTGAAATGGAACGTTATCAAAGATCAACTCTTAAAAATTAACTCGCCTAAACATATTTTAGGATCATGAATTAAACTGCCATTATTGACATTTGAAAGATCGCATGGATCGCGATGAGAAAAATAGTTTGATAAGGGATTTTAAAAGATTCAACGTCAAGATGGTTCGTTTTCAGCGGTTCATTTCAAAGCAAAAAGGTTCAATTAAAAATTAGTGTACTCGCATATAGCACCATGATGATTGAAATAGGGAACTTTATCAAAAATTTACTCGTAAATTAAACCCGCCTAAAAATAAACTGCCGCTCCCAAGCGCATAGAGATGTCTGGATGAAGATGACGGTAGAGAGTATAGATATACCACTCGTAAAGTTACTAGATTTGTTTTTCAAAGAAAAAAGAAACACGTTCCTCTATTCAATTCAAAGACAATACACGTGATATTGGTGACATCTAGGCTTTCGACCTTACTACATAGATATTATATTCCAAGCTGTGCTAAGCTCGACATAGGTACCAACCAAGCCGAGCTTATAACCAATTGATATATATATATTTTTTTTCTTTATTCAGAAAAAAGTTAATATTCACAATAAGTAATAATATATTACATATATCATTCATCAGTTTTTTAGTTACCCAATTAGTAGAGAAATATTCTCGGGTCTGCATGGGCAGCTAGTCTATGTAATTATATATTTATAACTGCTTATAGATAATATGTATAGTTACAAAAATAGAATGAGAATATTTTCAAAAATATTGTAAAACATTACAAAATAAGAAAATTACATATAATTAGAAATAGAATATCAACAAAAATATTAGCAACAGTATATAACTAAAAATCATCGATAAAAGTACCTAAGTCAATCTGTTTTATAAATTTAAAACAGATTTTCTCACTTTTTATTGTATCAGGTAAATCGTTAAATAGCTTTGGGCCTACATATTCATAAAGGTGTTGTGCTGCTGTCGTGTTGCATACAGGTACATATATGTTTCCAGATGTTCTAGGTCTTATACTTCGTGTTGAGGACACTTCAAATTCTTTAAAAACATTTAAAATTGCATTTTTTTTTAAATAGTTTTGAAACCGGTAGGATCTTAAATTTTTCAAAAAGTTCGCTAGTTGGAAAAATTCTTGGTTTCTTATAACAGATTATTGATATGGATTATTCTTATAAATGCTTCGCAATACGATTATGCCGTGGCAAATATATACCAGGCCTAATCGGAAAAGTTAGCTAAGTTTTCTACCTATCACAGGTATTCCGTATCTCGTGGACGGTGAATTAACATATCGGCGTTAGGAGCTAATTTTGTGAAGTATTAGATAACACGCAGGAATGGTAATTTTGGAAAATATAAGTATATATGTTTTTTAATGGGATCATAAAATAAACCGTAGGCTAGTAACTACATAACAGGTACATGTAGGCGACATCTGTGTTTGAATGTATGCCAAAACTATTTATTCTGAACATAATATACCAGTATACCAGTGAGTATGTGCCTACCATTTTTAGATACCTGCATCAACCTACCATTTTTTAAATCCTTGGTTTTTTTTTATACACACAAAATCATCCATCCATCATCAATAGCAAGTTTATCCGTGACATCTTGATAAATTATCTCGTTAGTACGAAACATACATTTTCAAAATATAATACTGACGCGTACGACACTGTTCATTTTCAAAATTTAAAAAATCATTTATTCTATTGAAGGACGTTACTTTTCTAAATCCCAATGACTTTATTAAGTTAATACCTCACAAGAGTCCCAGCTGCTCCCGTCTGGAGCCAGCGAGACCACATGTCATCCCCAATTGGGTATGTTGTAAGGCAGGTAGTGGAGAGGAGAAGTAGATGGGGAAAAGGAAGGTATGGAAGTACCTGGCTGTTCAGATCTAGTCACCAAATACGGATAAAGCCATTTCAAGCAACGTTTAAATTCTGATGGCTTTCAATGGTGGTCTTACACCAGGGTGACACTGAGAGTATCTCCCACTCTGAAGCATACCACAAATATATCTACTATCTATTATTTTAAATGAATTAATTGTGAATTAACACAAATTAATCGAATACACAATTTATTTGCCCATGCCGGGATTAGATCCCGCGACCTTCGTATTGCGAGTTAAGAGCCTTACCCCTCGACCACGGAGGCCAAAAATTGTTTCCTTTTTGATTTTGTGGACACAAAAGATCGTCTATGGATTTGAAAAATGGCCTTCATATCCCTCTGACCTATCCCACTGTTTTTCATATTATCTGGTTTAGAACAATTTAAAAGTTCGTGTCATACGTTGTAAATACAGAGACGTAGGGACCATTTAGTAATATTTTTATTTAAGTGAAAAGGGGATAGGACTTCACTAAAATAGGGTTGACGATTGCAGCTGATGTGAAAGCTCAGACAGATGAGCCGATTCCCTTGAATCCCGCTAAACTAAGTGCAAACCGCTGTTTGTGACGATTGGCTGAGGGATTTTTATCCCACGCTGACCGGGGACGCATGCACGCGACGAGGGCTGCCAACAGTACCAACAAACTGATAAATTGTCATTCCTTTTCCATACAACTTCGAAAACTAGTAGTAAGTTAAGTCAAAAATAAACTGTTTTCAGTCGACATTATAAACTTTCATTAAATTATTGAGCAAAGAAAAAAAATTAGGTCAGAAATTTTGACCAAAAAACCTCTCCAGCGGGGAATCGAACCCCGGTCTCCCGCGTGACAGGCGGGGATACTTACCACTATACTACTGAAGATGCCGGGACTGACGCCAAAACTCGTATATAAGCTTAGTGGCCGCGTAACATAGCCTAATCGATATGAATTTTTATGGTCCTTCAAACTATGTACACAATATTATATAGGAACTTTTGTAGTTTATAACTAAAATAAATACAACTACAATATCAGATACATTTTTAGATTTTCACGGCCAAAAGTGTTTTCGTGATTTTTTTGGGGTGTTATGCCGTGTTGCGTTACCTCCTTCCTTATCCTATGTTTCGGACAGCGTTGCAGTGTCCATCATCAGGGCAGATCAGGCAGATCCGACCCGAAACGTAGGCTAAAGAAGGAGGTAGCGCAACACGGTATAACACCCCAAAAACAAATAATGAAGAATACTACTAATAGATTATAATAAAACAATACTACAATATTATTATAATCACGATTTTGACGTGATACATTATAATTCTTATTCTTCAAATTAAGTGAGTCATTCATACGTATCTTGTGTAGATGACATGTGATAAAGTTAATATTTATCTGTTTTCGATTTTGATTGTATCCAGCTACCTACAGTGACTTTATAATTAATCCAAATTAATTTTTTGTTACAATGGGTAGGTAGCTACTCTCTGGGTAATATCTGAAACTTACCTGTATGCCAAGAAAACAATAAAAAATCAATTGGATGTGAAGGTGTAGGTCAAGGTTCGGAGAAAATGTATGGTAACAAGGTTCACTCATACAGGCACTTTTCGGGAAATGTAATATTGTTATTTGGTAAATCTATGTTAATTTCCTCGCTCTTATGTTTGTCCATACGAGTCGAACTAAAGTAGATAAAGTGTTTATTTTTATTTTAAACTTTATGAGTAAAAACTCAAATTATAATATTTTATTAAATGAAGACAATATTAGCGAAACTCAATCAAAATCTGAAGACAGAAAAATCAGAAAAATATATTGGTTCCACTGGGACTCGAACCCAGATACCTTAGCTTACATGGCCAATGCTCTACCGATTGAGCTATGGAACCCATTTCCAATTCGGTCACTTTAAACTGTATCATACTTCGACTAAGAACTACCAACACGTTCTTCATTTTCTTAACACACATATTATTGACTGCTATCTTTATCTCGAACTAAATGCTCTCTAGATAGTGCCTGGATAAATATTCATCCTAGACTTGCAGAATAGTGACCGAAACGGGTTCCATAGCTCAATCGGTAGAGCATTGGCCATGTAAGCTAAGGTATCTGGGTTCGAGTCCCAGTGGAAGCAATATCTTTTTTCTGATTTTTCTGTCTTCAGATTATCATTGAGTTTCGCTAATATTATCTTCATTTTGATAAAATGTGGTTGTTTAACGATATATAGTGACATAAGGTAGAAAAGGTCAGGGACGCCTGAGAAAAACTTAACGCATTATCTCTGCACTAGAATGATATACTGAGTAGAATTAAAGTCGACATAATGCAGTTTTTTTAATAGTAACAATGTGGTGTTACTGGTGTACCGTAGTGAATGATAAAAAAAGTCGGGTCCGCCAGGGGGAAACAAATCCTAATGATATCGGGACAGTTTGGTAAACTTAGGCTGCATAACGAAAGAAGAAAGGATCCTATGTATGACGTGGAATGTAGGAAGCCCGAGGATGACAAAGCACGATCAAGTGATGCAAACATGTAGTTTAAAAAGTTTGTTTTCAATTCTTAACAATAATGTTATTAACTATAAAACTACAATTATGTTAAAACTACACCCGGTTTTAAGGTAGGTCCTAGAACTCACAGCCACAAAACTTTACTCCCATTTTACACCCCACAACTTTACAGCCCATTCATAACCCCGATAAATAACTCTGGGTACACGTTAGCTATTAAATATTATTTTTATTATACGCACTTATGTAGGTTTGTACATACCACTTGTTTGTTTGATTTAATAAATCACCATTACACACTTTTGAACATTATTGTTTGAACTTTACAACTTACAACCAATGTTGAATTTAGCAGTCACCTCTGGTCTAGAGCCCCAAAATCCCTTGACTCTGCGCAGAAACGGGCGGCCCGTTTGAAAGATTTCCCTTTTTCCTTTTTTTTATGATAAATAAAAATGCTTAGATATTCGTTCAGGATGTTCGGGGGTAAAATGCACTAACTGCAGAAGGTGGCACATAGTGGTAGAAGTAAAGAGGATGAAAATCTTTTTCGAAATTTCACTGCATTTTCTGCAAGCTATTTTTCCATGTTTTTTTTTTTCATGCAGTCTAGGTATTATTATTTTTACTTTAAAAAATTGAAATTTCGAAAAAAGTAATTTATCTTTATTACTTTTGTACTATCATGTAGAATCACCTTTCGAAGTTGTCTTTAAACCGTAGATGTACAAAATGGATCCATGCCAACTCAGAATGAAATCAACTCAGAACCACCTCAGAAAGGTCATTAAAAGTTATGAAACAATAATTTTAAAATAGCCGGTAACCCTAACCTAACTTAACCTATTTAACCATTTTTTTTATAATCACTCTTAATGAGTCATCTTAGTGAGTCATCGAAAGGTGATTCTACATGATAGTACAAAAGTAATAAAGATAAATTACTTTTTTCGAAATTCCAATTTTTTAAAGTAAAAAATAATAATACCTTTCTGAGGTGGTTCTGAGTTGGTTTCATTCTGAGTTGGCCGGTCACTGTACAAAATGTAGATAGCTACCAAGCTACCTAACTTTATTCGATGATTTTCTTGATTTTATGATTTTCTCAATCTCATTGTTGGGACGGTTTTAGATTTTGGAGTTATTCAGATGGAAGCTAGAATAAGAGTGAATGTAATGTGTACGCTTTGTTTAGTTGCTGAGTTTGTTGTGAGCTCGTCAACCGAATCAACCCAGGCTTGGAATCATTCCAGGGAACTTTAGCGGTCCGCGGTCAACTGACCATCTGTCAGTTCTGGACCCGCTAACAAACTTAAAACTAACTACCAAATTGGCAGGGCGAATCCATCGAAGTGTGCCAATTATTTAACCCGTCTTGTTTATGAACAGAGTTAGCAAATGGGAGGTTTTACTCGGTGCCAGGTAAATTGGAAACACCGAATTTTCTAGGATACCATTGAGAGAATTACCTTTTTACTGGAATAATAGCGCAGAATTGACTTCACCTCTTTAATTTCGTACATTGTTTATGATTTATGTTACACGAACGATTTAATTACATTGTGTGTTTATGTACATTATAATATCAAACGTTTACATTACGGCATGTTTATTTCACGCATAGTAAAGAGTGTTATAGGGTACGTAAATTTGAATTCACTAACCCTACAGAGAGCTTCGAATATTATGTTGTGAAGTCTAAAACTACAGAGAAGCTAAACAAAAACTTTTTGTTTTAATTTACTTTCTTCCATTTCACAAAACATGTTTTTTTAAAGTGTGAATAAGTATTCATAAATATTTCTAAAACATTAAATAATTTTGAAAAAAAAAAAAATTACCAAAATTAAATAAATGTGAAAGAAATCAATTGATAAAAAAAACGTACAAATATAATTTAAAAAAAATAATATCGTCGATTTACTGGCAAAGTCCATTAAGTGACGTTTTTTCATGAAACGACTTAAGTATGAAGTCTCATATAAAAAAAATCGTTTTCGATTAAAACGTGTTTTTAAATTCACCAAGTAATAAATCCAACATTATTGTCAAGCAAAACAGATTAAGTCAAACATTATACTCTAAAAAATGTCAATAATACCTATATCGATTTAGTAGACCGTTAAAACACAAGCAAAATCCACTAAGTCAGTTTTAAATAAATCTTAAAGCCATTTTGCGGCATTAATGTCAACAATTTAACAGTAATCTTAAGAAGCAAAGCACAAGTCATTATTGACTGGAAAAACTCACTAATTCAGGCTCATTTTTTTGTAAATCTTTGATTAAAGGTTGCTGTTATTGCTATCAACTAATATTGTGTATTGATAAGGTACTTAAGGGTTCATTCTAAAGTTATAAAATATTTAAAAGAAAAACTTTTTAGAGATATTCATCCACACATCCAAAATTGATAAATATTGAAATGCGATTAGCTCAGGATTGTGTTTTAGCGACTTAGTGGACTTTGCCAGTAGACCGACGATTATATTTAATAAATTAAAAATAAATGTGTACACTCTATGTAATACATTTTCTACATAATAATTAGGTACCTACATACAGCTTGGTACTAAAATTATCGTTATGATGGCAACACTAAGAAATTTGTTCTGCGTATTCAAATTTCTTAAATTTTTTTTATTCATAACTAATCTGTAAATTAGGTTTATTTTTATTTCGATTTAACATTTAAGTAAAGGATGTTTTGTAAATTTTAAAGGAAATACAAAATAATCACCCTTCCATGAAATTATCTTTCCTAAAAGGATAACGAAATAGGCCACTTGCATGGATTTCATAAGGACAAAAAAATTGTGTGGATAGATTTTTTTACTAAGATTACGAAAAAGTTCGAAATTTTTAGAAATGTCTAGTTTTTTTAATTTTTAAAAAATAAATCCATTATTTGAGCTCGTGACGTCACTACATGAAAATGTCCCGTCTCCGATTATGTCCTATTAATTTTGTAAAATTCCACACTGATAAATTTTTTTTTATATGACAACACTTTGATTTCAGGCGAATTTTTGAATTTGACGTTTAACATTCACTAGATTTATTGTTTGTTCTCTGCGAACTCATCTTTTGGTTTTGACGATTTTATAAAGCCGGCGGTGTTTTGACGGATGTTACGAAGAGAACCCCGTACAAATTATTGCCATTCGTGTGGAAAACTTTCTTTTTTTTTAAATGATTTTCGGCTATGTAATTATCGTTTTTTTTTACTCCCATAAAATTATATCCCGTCTTTCCGGTTTTTAAAAAAATGATTTAATTTTTCGCATTTTTTTTCAAAAAATCGCCAGGGTTTCAAAAATACGATTATAAAAAAATTTAAAAATTCGAACCGTCCTAGAATATTTTAATAAACCGTTTTTTTTTTTAAATATGATGCAAGTGGCCTATTGTACCTACAAGCATTCGAATCATCTCCTTTCGGAAAGTACCCCTTTTAGTACACATTTCTGAGCAAAGTTTGATTTAAAGTCAAAAAATTTCAATTAAACCATTGCGTTTTTTGACTCTCTCTTATGTTAATTTTCCTCTGAGGCATTTTGGCGTTGCCATTTAAAACCTTTTTAAAGATCTTTTAAAATATCGCAGCACCATCAATGTAGGTTTACTATTAAATTAATGTCATTTAAATATTTTATTTTACTGTGAACGGAATTGGACAAGATACATTTTCACCGGTTCCACGACAACTCAACAAAGTGGAATTTCAACACCCCATTGAAAAGTCATTAAAAATTATGATATAATTTTTTTTAAGCCCATAATGTAACCTAATGTAAACTAATTAATAACAATTTTTTCTCATTATAATGTCTTTACAAAAGAGGTGATGATGTTGAATGGTGTTTGTTTGTTTTTTAAAGATATCTTTATCACTGACAACCCTGGCAAATCGTATTTTGAAATGTTGGTACTTATGTTAGTTTTAAGTCTCTAACTTTAAGTCACAGTTGTGAATATGTATATCATTAAGTCACTAGTTTTAAGTCAACTATCATAAGTCTTTGTCGTAAGTCACTAGCTATAAGTCTTAAGCGCGCCTTCCACTGCGGGCGGAGCGGACTCTTTACGGACTCCGCTCGACTAGCAAACGTTAACTGCATACAAGTGCTTCCACCAAGAACGAGGTGAGCGGAGCGGACTAAACGAGTTTAAATAGGTTCGAACGAGTCCGCTCCGCTGATGCGAGCGGAGCGGACTCCGTACGAATTCCGCTCGACTCGCAAACGTTAACTGCATACAAGTGCTTCCATCAAGAACGAGGTGAGCGGAGCGGACCGAAGTAGTTAAAATAGGTCCGAACGAGTCCGCTCGCGCACACCATCGCCGACTAGTTTCTAGCGGACTCCGCTCAAAAACTGTCGTCAATTCAGTTGCCTCAACTGCATATTTTGTCGAGACGGAGTTGTTTATTGAAGCCGGTCGCCAATTTTGTTTATGGGATACGACTCGCAAATAATGAAGCAATGTTGACAAAAGAGAATTCGGCTTATAAAACCATCATTGAGATGAAATTGGCGGAAATAAGAAAGTTAAAATTTTTTAGATGAAAATCTTTTTATAAATATACATTAGCAAACATTTTTTCATTACATACATGCTGTCAGAATCATCTTCACTAGAATCAATACTTGACATCACAAAAATCACTCTGTTTACTTCAAACGTCAAAGCGATACTGACTCGTTTTCAATGGAAGGGCAAAACTATTTCTCATTTTTCGTTGACCTCGTTCCGGTCGCCTCGCTCATTTCTCGCATGGGGGCAGTGGAAGGCAAAGACCTAACTTCTTAGCAACTCTTTTTTGGTGGAAGGTCAAAGCTATTTTGCTCATCTCCCACCCCGCTCCGCTCAACTCTTTTCCGCTCGCAGTGGAAGGCGCCCTTAAGATATAAGCCACTAGCTCTTAGTCTTAGATATAAGTCACTAGTTATAATTACAAATCTTTGTTATACCAATTTTATTATATATTTACTTGTACAGCGCCCTTGAGGTGATTTCTCACAAAACGGCGATATATAAATTAGCCAAGTATTATTATTATTAGTTTTCCGGTCACCATTTTCACCACATTCCAATAAACTGCACTACAAAACACATCTTCAGTAGTATAGTGGTAAGTATCCCCGCCTGTCACGCGGGAGACCGGGGTTCGATTCCCCGCTGGAGAGGTTTTTTTTAGTTTCGGTTCAGATTTTTAATTTTTGTTTTAAAATAGAAGGACGCTTAAAATAATAAATAATCGAAATACAAGATTAACTTAAGATAGTAAGTAGATTCCTAAAATGCGTTTAATTTTTTTTATATATTCATCAAAATTACTAATGTCGGTTTTCTCGCGTAATTCGAATTTGCTTTGAATAAAGTCATTTTCAAACTCAAACCCAAATACCTATTTTGCAGTCTATTTAAGTATAGTTGTAATTGCAATTATTTTTTTGTTGTGTATTTTCGGTTTATCGTTTATATGTTGAATTTACATTAGTATAAGGTTTTTTTTTTTAAATTGATGCTTAGTTCGTTTTTTTCTTAAATGTTCTAGCTTACATTCAGTTAGTTTTATGTTTCTAAATACCTATCTGGGAACATTAATAAATAATAGGTCTTTTTTTGTCATCCTCTTACGTATATTATGTTACTATGTTCCTTAAATAAATAAATAAAAAATAAATAAAAAATAAATAAACCTTTTTCTTTCCCAGAACTTCTTCTCCTTCCTTTTCTAAAAAGTACCTTCGCACAGCATCCCCATAGATGATATAGGTCTTGAAGAGAATTTTCTAAGTGTGGAGCTACTTTAAAAAATATATTTTATAATGTACCTACTGTATACACGTGGAATAATTTTAAACATTTTATGGTATTATAAGTACCTACCTAACATAATTGTGAGATTAGAATAGTATTATATTTTTTTGTGATGAGCTTTCAATAAAGTAGTTGGAAAGCTAAATAAGTATATTTCGATCTATAATCATAATAATAAAATAATTTATCCTTGTTATTACAATAACTGTTATCTAAAGCTTGAAAGTCGCCATCTAATGGCGAACGCAGATAAATCCCCGCCGATTTGAGTGAATAAAACGCCTCTCAGTTTGTGCGGAATCGGTGTTGCAGTTTTCCCGCACTTTTTGTCGGTGGCCCGTTCCGGTTTTATTTCCCGCCGCTTTGTTCCGCCCGTGATGCAGTTAAGTTATTTTGGGGCTTTTTCGTGGATATTTCGGCTTTGTACGCTGGCGGGCTTTTATTGCCTATTTATACTGCCCCCGGCTGGGAACTGGGAACTCTGTGTGTGTGCTCACTGCTCGCCTTTGCCGAGATGTGTTTTTTTTTTATTTTTCACGTGTTAAAAAATAATATTATAGTTAAGGGAGCGGATTTCCACGATTATTCTGTTTTAACAGATTAATATTTTAAACTGCTTTATATTTTGTTTCACCTCGAATATTAAGGCAATAACTCTACCAGTGAGCAAAATAGTGGGATTTTGGTTTGAAATTTTATCCATATTTTAACTTTTAACTTAATGAGTAAAACCTAAATTTGTAATATTTAATTAAATGAAGACAATATTAGCGAAACTGAATCGAAAATCTGAAAACAGAAAAATCAGAAAAAGATGCAGATTACATTCGCCCGGCAGTTTCGATTCAGTTTCGTTAATATTGTCTTCGTTTAATTAAATATTACAATTTGGGGTTTTGCTCATTAAGTTAAAAATAAAAATTCATCCTAGACTTGCGGAAAAGTTAATAGATGTCGCATATTAAAAATAAAAATGGATAAAACTATCCAAAACACTATCTAGATAGCATTTAGTTAGGGTTTGAATCTTGCAATCGTAAATAAAGTTAGTAGCCAATAAAAATATGCGTTAAGAAAATGTTGGTTGTTCTTGGTCGAAGTATGATACAGTTAAATATGACCAAATCGGGACGCATTAGCTCAGTTGATATATAGAGTCGCGCCGGGGCAAGGCGAACGTCCTGGGTTCGAGTTCCAGATATGCCCTTATAACGAATAAATAACTACGTGATTTTTCGGTTTTCTTATTTTCGAATCAGTTACGCTAATATTGGCTTCATTTAATGAAACTAGATCGCTCACAAATGAGGCTTGTAAAAACAAAGGCGGCATTCTCCATACTATAAACCATAAAGTATATTTTTTGTTATTAATTGTTTCCTTGAGTTGTTTTCAATAAATATATGGATATAACTGCCTTTGTTCTGCCTCTCCGATTAGCCCAAACAAATACTGCCGTTTTGGTCTATACCCTAATGGAAATTGTCGTAGTTGTTGCAGAACTAACTACATTTATTCAAAAACGTATTGAGATTCTGTCATTTACCCTGCGAAACCTTTGCAACTATCAATAGTATTTTTCATTCATTTACATCTCCATCCATCGCCGTATCTAACTTATTTTAGACTAAGACCAATGGTGGAGATAGCCTTCCTCGTTTTAACACGCCTCAAATATTTTAGGTGCATTAATTTAATTCGGCGAGTAA
The DNA here is from genome assembly GCA_917563855.2 of Limnephilus lunatus. NCBI lineage: Eukaryota > Metazoa > Arthropoda > Insecta > Trichoptera > Limnephilidae > Limnephilus > Limnephilus lunatus. The sequence goes on along the minus strand of OU830597.1, from coordinate 59,739,684 downwards.
AACACATATTTGCCTTTGAAATACTATTTTTTTTTGTATTAGTCTTTTTATAAACCCAGAAAAAAATAAAGCATCAAACCATTTGTAAAAACTGCTATAAAATTCAAAATCTCCTACTTATAAACCCCTTTTCGGTTATTGTTTAATTATGTATTTTGGAAAATAAAATTCTTTAGAAAACGATCGTAAAACATTTTAATATTTGTGCATGAGCTTCGCAAAATAAAATAAACCACGCTTTTTGGCGATGCTTTTTTCGTGAATAAGTCAAATTGGACAGTAATGTCAAACGGGATTTTAAAGCTTATCGCCATCTACGTAAGGAGTGTTATAGTTGGTGGCCTGATCCCGAATTTTACACGACGCGTCGTGACGCATCGTAACGTGGTGCATCAGCTTAGTTGAATATTGAAGCTTATTTTGGACAGTGACGGATTTATACTTTTCATAAGTATAGACCACTTCATTTGTGCCGCCCCTTCCTCCTTCTTAGAAGTTACCACCTATCATAATTACTGACTTGTTGGCTGCCGCCCCTAGGCCGCGGCCTATACGGCCTATTGACAAATCCAGGACTGATTATGATGAAATAATAAAAGCATAAATAATAGTAAGGCGGTGTTTTACTGAATGATACAATTATAGCCCTGGTGATAGGCCGCCATTCTCCACGGCTTCGTCATTTGGGATTCTTACATGGTATTTGAATAAAAATAAATATTAATTATTTTATGTAAAATTTTACTTACATATGTATTCGTTGAAATCACGATAAGTACCTAAAAGTAATAATTTTATCAAGTTTGTATCTATAAATTATTATCTACGAGTAGGTACTACTGTTTACTAGGAATACATTAATTAGCCATTTATTGAATACATAATTACAAAATAACACTTGTTTGCTTTGAATAATATTGAGAAGGTAATATGAAATAATAGGAAGCCAATGAGTCGTTATATCTTCAATTTAATTTCCACGGCATCTTTGTAGCAAACACAATGCAAAAATGTTTTCCCGACCGCAGCACAAACAATGCTTTTAGTTTTACAATAACGGAGAAAATATGCTGAATTTAATACCGTTTCTAATTCCACTAGAACAAAGGAGCTTTCTCAAATACTTGAACGAAATTAGCTGAAAGGCGCTTGCGGAGGTGTGTGTGAGGCTCGAGTATAAGTAGTGGGCACGCTGTGTGTGTTGGGGGAGGGTGGGGGGGGGGGGGATACGGGAGAGATGAGAGTAAAAGCGCACCCCACAAGCCAGCTTGATTATTAATTAAATTTCAATACAAAGCATTACCGCTCTTCGAAAGAACTTTATTCTACGTGTGTACAATTCTAGAGTGTAGGTGCAGCAGTGATTCTCAAAGGAGTCGATTTCGCCTTGAAGCACCGAGAGACTCAGGGCAAGTGCAGGGAGGGGGCAGTGAAGACAATAAAAATCGCTATAATTTTCAGGGCTACGACAATTTCCAACGTCTTTCCAACTGACTAGCCTAATTCACCAGGGAAATTTTTTCAGCAATGAAGGAAGGATTAAGAATAAATACATTAAAATATACGTCATACAGTCATCCACCGTCCCAAGAATCGTAGCTGATTACCGTGTTTATTATTATTATTATTAAGTATTTTTAAGAATAGACCCACCAAACTAGACGAATGCCTGTGTTGTGGTGTTAACATAACAAAAATAAGAATAAAACCACATAAAAAAGATAACAATAGCAAAACTAACATTATCTAATAATAGTAGCAAAAATATTATACGAAAGTAATATAAAAATAAAATCAAATATTATTCTGGGGCTGCATTCCATTACTTGGACAGTTGTCTAGATTTGGTGGCTGACGGATTTGGGTGCCAAGGTGTTGGTAGGCATGACCACAGATAACGTATTGGATAACAGCCGACTCCAAGTAATCTACTTCTCCGGTGACCCGACCGTTGATCCCCCGACTAAACTACAATTATTATACTACTATAATTTTTTAATTTTAATTTTTTTTTTTTTTTTTTTTTTTTTTTTTTTTTTTTTTTTTTTTTTTTTTTTTTTTTTTTTAAGTATGTTCAAATAAATACTTTAAAATGTATAATGATTATTTTTTCTGCGCTATTTATCAATATAAAACCTAAAATCGACTTTAAATATACCATTAACAGTGAGTTGGCGGTGTTGCACTTGACTTTCTTTAACCAGTGATTCCTGACATTATTTGGAGTAAAAAATGTGAAAGAAATTTTGGTCGACACTTTGGAATATATATTTTTTAAACTAAAAGATTTAAAAATCACTAGATTGATCAGGTAGCCGGTGGGCCACCTGTTGATCAACTGTCTCCAAGTCCATACCTCTTCGTTTAATCGTAACCTTCTCATCCATATTATGTATATTTTACAATACGCTTTATTATCCAAGGAAACGTGAAATTTTATTTTTATTTTATTGTTTTTAAAAGAAAGATAAATATTCCCGGGTTACGAATAACCCGACCATATTTGAAAATCTCCTACTACCACCATAGTAAGCCGAAAATGTTGCTTGAGTCGTGATGGAGGACTTAGCCAGCCGAGGAATCGAACACAGAATGCCTGGGTGGGACCCAAACGCGATGCCCACTCAACCCCTGACCGGTTGATATTATATTGGGTAATCGTGTAATGTTATAAGATTAAAAGGCCTTACAAGGCACTATGTTATAACTTTGCCTAAGTTATCTTGACTGTGGAAGACAAATAAATTTCAAATGGACGAGGGAGAACGGGGGCGCTAAAAAAAACGTTGAAGGATGAAAAGTTGGAGAAACTCTGTTGTCTGAATAGCTCCGCGCGGTGTTCAGTGGGAAGTGTACAGTGTTCAGGCATCGATGTTTGCAAATAAAACCCTTCCCAGGAACGCGCAAATACCGCCCTCCACTCTCCCAGCCCACCCCTACTTGAGAGCGATTAAACCTTTTAAGATTTCATTAATTTTCCGAAACCTATCAGCGGTATGAGTTTTGAGAATTATTAACTTGTTAAATGTATTATACCTACCTATAAAGGTGTAATGTAAATTACAATCAAATAATTATAATAAAATAATTAATACAGTTACTAGGTGAACGTTCCCAAATAACAGAGAAAGCAAAGTATATTACATATTTAGCATATCAATCGTCCAGTTGATTAGGCAGACATCTCCGAAAAAATGTAATTTGAGGTGAAAATGCAGTTATAGACCCTCTTTCTGATCGATACTCAGATTACTCATAAATACTATCAAATCAATTATAACGCAGAAAAATTGAAGTGAAATAAAAAAATAATAATGTTTTCTAGGTTATCAGTAGAAACTTCAAAATTACATATAAATGTACCGGATCGTTAAGTTCCTTATGGCATATTTAATATGTGAAACAGTGACCCAAATAAATAATATTTCATTGAAGAAAGACATAACAATAATAATCGAAACAAAAATATGAAAGAGAACAAGACACAAAAAAAAAAAGAAAAAGACAATAGTCGCAACTGGGGCCAATTGTCTTTTTCTATTTTTCTGTATCTTGTTCCCTTTCATATTTTCGTTTAGATTATTATTGTTATCTTCTTCTTCATTGTATATTACATTGATGGGAATAACCTTCAAAAGTTATAAAAATAGAGTTTTTCTTATAAAAAGTTGAAATAATATTTTGCTTATGGAGAATATTCGAATACCGTTTTCCTCATTATCTTAGAACTCAGTATTTGGAGATGTCTGACTAATTAACCGGACGGTCTATATTCTCCCCAATATAATAATAACCATTTTTAACCCCTCAGGCTAATTTGTTCGGTTTTTGGAAAAACTCATATGGGTTTCATAGAAATCGTTTTGTCTCATAGTTAGAAATATGTTCTAAACGGTGCTAGAAAGAGAAAACACCATGCTATATTCAAATTAATAAGTTAACCGCAAAATAATTAAAATATACACCTTTATGAAACCAATGTTTAGTAATATGAATAAAAATAAAGAATCTTTGGCAATGTTTTATTAATTATTTTTACATGACACGATAAAGAAGTGAGTTCTCGAAAACATTTTCTTAATATAATATGTGTATGTTTTTATTGTTTTCCGTTATCAGTAATTCTAATTAGAAAAAAAAGAAATGTGTGCCATTTTAAAACTTTTTATGTTTGCATTCAAAATTTTAATATTTAAAAAACATTATGTTTGCTTCTAATTATAAAATTTGAGAGTTTATTTCATCACCTTTCAAAAAGAGTTTTTAGTTTTCGCATGTTTTTACATTCCTAAAAAACAGGCCCAAGGCCGGAGGGGTTAATATAATCTTATTCAATCAAATGATATCAATTTCAAAAAAACTATTGAACCCGCATTTTTATAATACTAAAATTATATGCTATTATATGCTCGTATGCGATGCGGGCTATATACATCAACTCCTAAATCATTAGTCTTTTCAAGACCCCGGTTAACTCCTTCCCTTCGACAAAAAGACACTCCACACATCATATTAGTACACAACTGCTGACCCTGAACAGTATGTAGTGCGCCCAACTGTTGAATTTGGCTGCCACCTCTGGTCTGGAGCCCCAAAATACCCGAAACAAATCTTTGACTAGTGCGGAAACGGGCGGTCCGTTTGATAGATCCTTCTAACTTAACAAGCGGATTTTTTGTGTGAGTCCCAGCTGCTTCCGTCTGGGGCTAGTGAGACTATGGCATCTCCAATTGAGATATGTTGTGAGGCCGCAGGTAAAAGGTTGAAGAAGAACTACCTGGCTATTCAGATCTGGCCACCAAACACGGTCACTAAAGTCATTTCAAGCAACTATTCAATTCTGGATGGTGGTCTTACACCAGGGCCATACTGAAAGCACCTTCCACTCTGTAATGTGCCACAAATATACTATATATTATTTGAAATGAATTAATTGTGAAATAACACAAATTAATCAAATAAAATTTATTTGCGCACGCCGGGATTTGGTCCCGTGAACTTCGGATTGCGAGTCAGGAACCTTACCACTTGACCACAGAGGCCCTAGTTTGCAATCCTTGGAGCACAGGCGTCAGGTAGGTATGCTATCATTTTTATACCGATATTATAATGAAAGATGCTCCGAGTTGCATTTATCCCTTCGGCACCGCTGCATAGTCAGGAGGACAGTTGGCTTCTACGACTCGTTCTTGAGTTCAACAACTCGTCTCTCTTCAGGACCCGTGTTCGCTCCTTCCTCTCCTCCAAAAAACCCTCCACACAGCATCTTCATAGAAGACTTAGGAAATTATTTTCCTCAGGGCCTCCTGTGTAGTGTGGAGTTAATTTAAAAAAAAATAATCCTCGGTATGTTTGACTTATTTTCTGTCTGATAAAATATTTATATACTCGTAATATGTTGGCGGAATTAATCGGTGGTCATTCGATAACAATGGAGATAATAAAATAGATTTGCTGTGGATTTTCTGTAGATGACAGAAATGGTCGCCTAAGTACACATCTTCAGTAGTATAGTGGTAAGTATCCCCGCCTGTCACGCGGGAGACCGGGGTTCGATTCCCCGCTGGAGAGATTTTTTTTCCCATCGAAATAATTTTTTTAATGGCGAGCAATTCAATAAACCATCAAAGGAAAGTTAAATAAAATAATACATCGTAGTTTTTGTATAGTTCGTAAGCATTTGTTTTATGCTAGCTGTTACCCAGCATGCGTTGCAATGCCATTCAAAGATATAAATTGTTTCTCCCTGCATGTCTTTTCCCGTGCGTCCCCGTTCCCTTCCACCTAACCCGCCTTCCCCTCCTGATGTTATTCTCTGATAATGTAGCTTTCTATTGGTGAAAGAATTTTTAAATCGATTTAGTGGTTTAGCCGTGAAAGCGTAACAAACAAACACACGCACTTTCTAATTTATAATATCAGTATAGTATGAATCTACAGTTGGACGAATTTTTTAGACTTCAATCGATACGATATCGGTATTTAAGAAATTATATTAAAATTATATTGCAATTATTTTACGGTATTCACGATTCACGCATCCGAATGACTTGAATCCGTTTGATTTTAATGCATTGTAATGAAAAAAATCTGGCAGGTAATTTTTAATATATCGATAATTTAATGCACAAATATATAATGTATCAATAATATAAAATATTAATAATATAATACATTAATAGTATAATAACAAATAGTATGAAAATAATCTAGCAGATAAGTCTTGAAATTTTAAATTTTAAACTTATTTTTACCGGCCATTTCGGTTTGTGTTTTACGCATTAATGAGCCCACAAAGGTAATTTTTTATTGTGAACTTGAAATGTAGCCTTTCATAGCATCTTAAAATAATTATTATTGGACCTTTTCTACCACTAGATCATAATGTCGTCATTTGCTTGCTCTCAAAACTCAAAATAGTTAAAATAATTTTATTTTGGCTAAAAGGAAAAAAATCGTAATCGCCATGTAAGAATCACTCCCAACACTACTAATGATAATATTAACCAATGATGGTAGTGTTTGTTAAAATGCTAATTGACTTACTTTGACAGTTGGTGATGGGCGGCATCCGGAATCCGGAGAGCGGGTCTGGGGGGAAGTGGAATGGACGCTGTCCGAAGGCGAAGTGGAACTGCTGCTGCTGCCCTAGAAGCGACAACACTAAAATTAGTCCGGTACAGGCTGCCCTCAGTTTGGTTTTAATGGATACACATTACTTCATTGCAACCAGTTAAAGCACCAGTGATAGATACAATATAATATGTTGAATCTGGACAGCGGTTCGGGAAGAAGTTGAAAGGGCGAAAGTTGTCAGAAGGCGAAGAGGAGCCGCAGCCGCTGCCCTAGTAGTCCGGTACTGGCTGCTAGGATGTAAAAAATAATCGATTTTTCTCCAACAAAAATCCGTTTTTTTAATCGATTTAAATTTTCTAAAAAATCGATTAATTAGCAATCGATTTTTTTACACTAGAGATTTTTTAATTCGCAGCCCTGCTACGCTTAGTCATTATTCCGTAATAGGGATGTGAAAAAATAATCGATTATGAAAAAAATTGATTAAAAATTTTGGAGAAAAATCGATTTTAATTTTCTAAAATATCGATTATTTATAAATCGGTTTTCATGCTAAGATAAATAACAGCTTACTTAAGGCGATTCATTAGTCCAGGAAAAAATCGAAATCGGATTTCTCGCCCTTTATGGGAAGAGTTTAAAAATACTTGAGAAAAAGCTCTCGGAAAGGATGGAATTTGTATTTGAGAAATTTTATTTACAGGTTGATTTTTTACAGGCCGTAAAAAACATTAATTCCTTTTTTCATTGTTTATTGTAATAAAACGGAATTTTAAAATTGAGCCACACGTCTATTTCCCACTATGGCCGGGGCGTGACTTTTTTTTTTTTTTTACAGTGAATACCGCACAAGAATCTCAACTGCTCCCGTCTGGAGCCAGTGAGACTATGGCATCCCCAATTGGGGTATGTTGTGAGGCTGAAGGTAGTGGGGAGGGGAAGGAGGTGGGGAAGAGGAAGGTTGGGAAGTACCTGGCTATTCAGATCTGGTCACCAAACACGGCTAAAGCCATTTTCAAGCAACGTTTCAATTCTGAATGGTGGTCTTACTCCAGGGCGATACTGATAGTATCTTCCACTCTGGAACGTGCCGCAATTTTTAAATGAATTAATTGTGAAATAACACAAATTAATCAAATAAAATTTATTTGCGCACGCCGGGTTCGAACCCGCAACCCCCGGATTGTGACTGTTACGAAATGGGTTGTGTCCAGTGCATGGTTCTTGTGCTCATGCCAGAAGGGTCACTTCAAGATAAAAAGAGTGCGGGCTGTATTGATTGATGTCAAAAATAACAACGAGAAAAAGCATTTTTTATTTTATTTTGTGAAGTTCAGGCGTAAATATCAATTTTTTTGCGATTATTATAAAAGAAACTGAATTTACCATGTCCGAAAAGGGGTTTATGAGCAGGATAGTTTGCACTGGAAAGTGTTTTTTATAGATATAATACTTTATGTTTTTCTAGGCTTATTAAAAGATTTGACTTATAAAAAAAATTACCGATATTTTTATGGGCCAAAGTATGTTCTACACGTAGTATTTAATGGAAGCATCTACAATACTTCTAAGCGATCAACTTTTCAAAACATATTATTTTGTATGATTTTGCTTTATTTAGTATGGTCCATCTTAATTGATACACATTTCTTCATTGAAACCATCTAATGCTCCAGAGATAGATATTATATAAGAGGAATCCGGACAGCGGGGGGAGGGAGTAAAATAATAAATAATGCGTCTGACATTTTGAGGCGAATATCGTTTTAAGTAGGTTTCTTTTGTATCTAGCACCGCGTACCTAGGTAATGAAACCACTCTGCTTACTCCTAGGGGTATATTTACTATGTCTTGGTGAAAAAGCGTGTGAGGAGTTTTAAAAAGTTACTAAAAAAGCTTAAAATGATTACAATTTGCTTTGAATTTAGATTGTCTGAATGCATAAATTCCATACAGTGATCCAACTTATAGTTTAGCATTGAAACAAATCTCCTAAATTAACTCTAAGAATTTGCATGATCACTAAACTTCACCAAACACTACTTTGGCAAACTGCAATTCTTGACTTCTTGCCATATATGCCCCAACTTTGGCAAGTACAATGACTACCCTTAGATTGCATCCCACGGAACACGCTCGCGAACGCTAACTTAGCATTTCATTAAGCTCTCGCGGCTGCATTATGAGACCGATTAACAAACTTTCTAGCCCGCGTTATATCAGTTGACAAAATCTTAATAGGTGTCTACTCGCCTTAATGGGTTGGTATATATCCAACTTTCTGAAAAATTAGTTTATTAGATTGCAAAATTATTTTTTGAATATAATGAAAAGTGTTAATTTTATGCCCATGAGAATCGACATAAATTTTTTTCGTAAAAAATGAAAATTGAATTATTAAAAAAAGGACTAATAATATTTTTACACCCCCCAAACCAACACCAAATTAATGCAAACACATAGCAGTTTTATTGTTGGTCCTCGTACATTTAATCTTCTACCAAAACACATTCAAATGACAGATAAAATATCACTTTACATTAAAAAAAAATTAATTATGGCTGAGTGATGCAGATGTTGAAACACTTTTCCTATGAATTCTTTGTAAAACTTCATGTTTCACTTTTCAATACTAATCTACGGTAACTCCAAGACTAACTTTGTTTACTTTCTTAAAACTATAATAAAAAATCATCAAAAAATTGTTGTTTCGCTGTTTTATTACGTATATTTTTTTTTCACAGATACTAAACTTATTTACTTTAAAATTAACATTATTGTTCCTTGTACTTATTAATGTTATATAGCATTTTTGTTTATATTGCTCACGCACAGGCAGTGCCTTAGTGGGTTCCAATGACCTATTGTTGTCTATTATATATTTTCTTATTGCTATTACAATATTACTTGTACATATTACTTATGTTTATATCTTACTTTCTTACTTGAATTGAACATGTATTTAGAAAAATGTAAAATTACTTTTGAAATGCATACGTGTTGATATAATGGGAAAAAATAAAGAGAGAAAAAAGTATAATATATGTAGTGTTATTAATTTATATTTTTTTAATTACATTTGTTTATAGACTATTATCAAATAATAATACAGTGCAAAGCATATAATACGAACTGAAAAACAGTAGAAATGAATGAAGAGTATGGTAGGTACCTTGCAAGCAGTAATACTAAGAGATGTACCTACCAATATGTTTTCCACAGCTGTAATTGAACTAACCTTTGTTATTAAATTTGGTAATCCATACAAGATGTTGTGAAATATTCTATACCGGGTTACAAATCTTTTAATGCAAACGTTGTGACACGAGATCGATATTAAATTTATATGCATTAAAAAAAAGTAATTCTACACCGCGTTGAACAACACACACTACTAATTTAAGAAAGAGTAAAATAATAAGATAGAAAATAATAACAATAGATCTACGTCTAGAACCTACGAGTAGGTACATAACGTCTTTGTGTTTTAATTACTGTATCGCGTTGGTTGCGGTCGTCTTATGAAGTTAATAAGTTATAAACTACGTGAAACAAAACTGCCATAGTATTATTCAGAGTGAATGATCTTTCTAACCTGATTTTAACACAAAAATGTATGCCATTAAGACCTACATCCAGTCGTGAAGGCCGGTTGTCCAGGAAACTTTCTTATTATCTCACATATCGTCGGTCTGATGATAAACAGGCATATCTCACAATTCGATTTTTTTTAAATGCTTTTTGGCCGGATTCTTATACCTAATTATTACATGTAGGTTTGAATTACGCATTTTTTTTAACAAATTAGCAAAACCTTTAGTAAAATAAATTAGAATCTGGAAAAAAAAACAGTTTTTTTGATCTCATTAAAAATTCAAAATATGAGTTAAGGCGGTACACAATCCTAATAATTTTTGTTTGCTCAAAACTCACTTTTTAATCATTTCCGGCGAAATCGTAACTATATTAACTTTTTTATTCAGATGTTGTCCTGGGGATGTAAGTTCTTTGTATTTAAGATTAATAAAAACAATACCTTACCATTAATATACTTTATGTACAACGCCTTTAAAAATTTGTAATACGTTGTACAACTAAAGTTAGCGGTAAGCACCAGATTTTATTTTTCTAGACGATAAATTAATAACTTCGGCAGTGCGACATCATCCCACATTTTCAATATTTGTAACACATTCTTCAGAATTAATTAAATTGAACGCGGTGAAAAGGTCTAATCTCCATGCCTGCTAGGGTGAATTCCATCGTACGTTCATCCAGTACGCCGTGTAGCGGGCGCATATTTGTTTACACGCTTTCTTCACTTACGTCGTTAAGATTCCCACATTATTTGTCTTCTTCTTCTTTTCTTTGATAGGGCAAATTCGACAGTGGGTCCGTGCAATACACGGGCGAGACTCTTGATTTCTCTCGATTTGTATACACGGCTTCTTTACTTACGACGTTAAGATTCTGAATATATTTTAGGGTATATTGTCATCTTAAGCCTGTTGTGGTATTTGCTCTAATTTACTATTAGTACTTAGCTTATTTGCTCAGAAAAAACTTCAGCCCTTATAGACACATTTTTTTAATTCTCTGTTGGTGCAGTATTACAGGCCTTTGGTACCTAGCCTACTTAAAGTATGCATATATTAATTACGTTGCCTATTTGGATTGATAATGTAACAAAAGGCAAATCCAATCCAAATCAAATTCGCACCAAAATGGAAGCCAAATCAAATTGGCACCGCTCAACGATGTTCGCTCGGTCTGGTCGAACACGCATAAATAAGTTCTCCCAAGTGTCCGGCAATTCATTAGGCCAACATTGGTCAGACGTTAAGTGGCGCCGCACACCCGCACACCCTACATCCTGCCTATACCATACTCCCTACTCCCACACGGGCAGGTGTAAATCGGCACAGGTTTGCAAGTGAGCCGTGTACCTCTGCTTTCTGTTTGGTGTATGGTGCCCTCTATTTCTGTGATGTACTATCTGTGCTGTGCGTTATGTGACCATTTATATCTGTAAGGGTGCACTTGTACCGGAGCCTGCTGAGTGCGGACCTCGGCCGTAGGAATACATTAGATTACATTCATATTATAGTTGTAGTTGTGAACGGAGGCGAAGTAATTGTAGATAATAGATAACCGAAATGTTATCACAGTATCGGTGATAACTAACTGAGATTTACTAGCGACCTATGTTTATCTACCGGTGATTCGGAAACACTTACCACTGTTCTCGGGAAAATGATAAATTTTCAAATTTTAATTATGAGAGAAATTTTAAAAAAATACTTTGTTATTATTTTCTTGATAGTTTTTTCACATTCTAATGCTTAATAAATTGTACAACACTTTAATAAGACATTAATAACAAAAATAAAAGAATTGCGGCAAAACAATTAAATTACATTGTTCAATAATAGCGAAACCAGAACATGAGAATCTAATTCATAAACAAAATAATATTATTCTAATATTTTAAACTCAGGGTCGTGTTTAGCCTGAAAGAAACTAAATAGTTAGAAACTAATAAAATCAATCGATAGCTTGTCGCGGTTTTAAATAAAATCAAATGTTTTTAAAAAGATCATCACGATTTGAAAATTACCACAAGGAGGGGCCAGTTCAAATTGAATAGAATATTAAATGGTAAATCAATAATATTATAATAAACTCAAAACTGTTAGCATAGTATTAGCTCACATGAAACAGGATGCACCGAAGTATATGTCTTCCCTCGTCGAAACAAACGTCCAGTCTGACTCCCTATTTGGAACTGTTTGAAAAATTAGCTTGCCCATAGTATGTTTTATGCAACAGAAGAATGCAGAATTCCATTTGTTCTAATTTGTCTTTCCAATTTGGAATTAAAAATAAATTCGAATTAATATGAAGCGACCGACTTAATAACTGGGTGGTTACTTAGCATTGTTATTATTATTGATATATGTGCAGTAAAATATTATGAACGAAAATAAAGTTTAAAATATGTTTGAAAATTATTTTTAATAGATTTGTGTGCCACTCTTACAAATGACAATGAAAAGGAATTGTAAAAAACTGTCAATTTCATTTTTTATTTACCTAACTGCCTTTCTCCTTTGTTCTTTCTCCTTCTTCCTTATTAACAAAAATCTTAAATTTAACCTATAATTAAAAGGGCTCATCATAAAAAAAGATTTTATGGTGGTCATTTGGTGTCATCATATTTGGTGGCATAGAAATATTTTACACTGTCATTACGGGCCATTAAGCAGCCAGCGGCCGAGAATTCATATTTCGTCGAAAGATATTCTTACAATCGTACAGGGCGGTTCCAATGAGAAAGATTAATGATTCTCCGTACCAGCTGTTTTAAATAATAACTCCATATCGATTTTATTTCATTCAAAATTTGCTTTAATTTATACCTACATTCAAAAACACTGAAAGGCGTGATGATAAAACTATTAAAATGAGGTACTTTTTGTAATTATTTATTGACCATAAGTATTTATAATTTTTAATTAATGTCTAAGCAAAATAAGAATGTAAAAAATCTTAAATATATTAATTAGTTTGTAAGACCGTAAATAAATAGACGAACTGAAGTATTTTCGTCACAACTCACGTGTGCGGATCTTTTTTTAAATGATTTTATTTAAACTAAAATTAAAATTCTGAAATATAGATTACCCAGATAATTTATTGATTTATTTATATAAATTTTATATGATTTGAAATGTGTGTTGAATAATACAAAATTTTGTTTGAAAATTTAACAAATCTGCCAACGACATATTGTACAAAAAATAAATAAAAACCTTATTGTACTAAAAATAAACATATTTTCTCAAAATTTAAAACATAGCTTTAACATATAAAAGAACAGTATTTCGAAATCAATATTTTTTTTTTTGAAAGTGTCAATACGTCTAAAATTTGATTTAAAAATGACATATTTCCGGTTTTGTCTGGTTATTCCCTCTTAATGAATTAAAAGCCACAATTCAGAATAAAATCATTCATATTGAATATTCCTAGAAATTAGGTAGTGGGGGTGAAAGGGGAGGGGTGGGTTAGATCTGATGGGCGGGGGTTTAAGGGGACTCCCGGGAATCGTCCTCGATTGTAGAATAATTGGAGTTGGCCGGTAATGGCTTGTTCTTTGTGCAAGTACTACCGACAACCTCCAAGGGATGTTTAAACACTTGTTCACCGTATCCGAGAATGTTATCATACGGGGACCTTCGAAATTAACTATATAATAAAGTGAATAATAAAAATAAGAGTTTTTTCAAGAATGTATGCAGTGCAATACATTCTATTTTTCGAAATATGGTAACCCTAAAGTTAAACCTTAGGCTTACGAATTTAAATACTTCGTTTGTGTGGAAACACTATGATATGAAACATTAAATAGAAATTAGACAAATAATGTGAAAAATAAATTCAATAAAATAACAATGTAGACATAAAATAAAAACTAATAAAAAATCACGGAAAAGAAATGAAAAATATTGAACACAAAAAGTAAGCGTTTATGGGGGATATTTGACTGTATCCTATCTCCAGAGGATCATCAGGGGGGAGTCAATACAGGCAACCATGGAAGTTATGATTGTATTATTCGATTGCTGATTGTATTCTTCGTGGTGTGCGCCATAAGCTTCCAACAGTAATTTCTCTTAAAGCTCTTTCTACGATATGCGAAATAACGCTGATAGCGGTAACTTCTCTGCTTCGGTTTTCAAACTAAAACTTATTTACAAAGATTTTTCTGCTGCTTCTTCAAGTAGAGGGGAATTTATGAATTTCATTGGCGATATTTTACTTTCCTCTTACTCCAATAAGAAATAGAGAAGTTTTCATATTAGTTTCACACCCAAGAAGTTTTTCAAAATGTATTGAAATATTTATTTATTAGTGAGGTGGCAATACACCCATTCGCTGATGACTTTCCGTCTGTTGGCATTTTTAAGAGCTCCTTTGAAAACCTTCGGTATTTCTTTCTGTTTTCGGTAACCGGCCCTGAGAGTGGTTTTCCGGTCACGAACCACGAAAGAAAGTCGCGACTTGATTGTACAAATTTGACTGCAACAATATATTCCACCCTATGCAGAATGTTTCTATTTTTCGATTGGTGTTATTAAATATGGTGGAGGCAGCATTTCGCAGTGCATCTTCAACATTTATATAGGGAATTTGATTTTCGTACGATTTTGCCGTTCATTTTTTATTAAATTCTGATAGAGAAATATTGAATGATGTTTAGAAGTTTGTTAATGATTGTTTCAGTTCAATTTCAAATTCCAACATTAGATTTTGTTTCCATCTAGAATCTAGAAGAATCAATCATATTATCATTTTACGATTCCACAAAGGCAGGCAAAAATTGAAGATTGAGATTGATTATCACTGGCAAGTGATCAGACCACACTGCATCATATTGAACATCTATCTACACTAGTTATAGCGTTTACGGTGCTTTTGTAATGACACTGTGATCTAACTAGCTTTTGGTGCTATGGGCATCACTCACATATGTCAGTGTATCACAGTTCATCATCGTATATTTTAAAAAACGAATAGTGTAGAATAGATTTTTAATTGCCTTTGTACATGGCAATTCGAAATATTTTCTAAAAGGAGTCCGGAAATAAAGTTCACTAATTTCGGGAGATGATTCTACATAATAGTAGAATTAAAAAAAGATAAATAATTATTTTCGACATTCCATTGTTTTTTTTCCATACTTAAATATTTTACCACAGGAGAGTTTTTTCATTAATACAATTTCAGGGGGCCAACTGTCAGGAGATCAATTGTCGGTTCACCGTTGACATATAGAATAAAAGTATTACTCATGGTTCTTGGGAGCCCTTTTAGATTTTGGGAACACAAATTGTGTTCATTTTCTATACAGGTTTCTGTTTTTGGCTGGTTTTACAGGAGAGACCAACGCCCTGGTATATCTTTAACAGGGGTGGGTGGTTTTAAGGGCGGGGATGTCTCCGCCCTTCATAATTAACACCTAACGAGACCCGCTGTGCTGCACACTGGAAATGAGACAATGTATTTTCTCTCACTATTCCGATTCTGCACACTACCTTTTTAGCGTAGGTATTATAAATGTACCTATGTGCCGTAAATAGTATCAGCATGAATAACTCAAACCTGCTAGAATAAATTGCATTTTTTATGAAATTCTTAATCACTGTGATCAGAAAATCTCCATGAATTTCTTCATGCCAGGACACCAAAATGAAAGTAATAAAAAATATTTTGTGGGAGTTCGATTTTATCGTCATTTATCCCTTTTTTGAAAAATGTATTTTAAAATAATTATATCCTGGCATGAATTTCTTCATTCAAGAACACGAAAATGACAGTAATAAAAAATATATAATTTGCGGATGACGATTTTGAGTGCTACTTGTCATTTATCCCTTTTTGAAAAATGTATTTTAAAATAATTGTGTCCTGGCTTGAACTTCTTTATGCCAGGACACAAAAATGACAGTAATAAAAAATATATAATACAGTTCGATTTTTAGTGCTACTTGTCACTTATACCTTTTTTGGAAAATGTCTTTTTAAATAATTGCCGTAATTTTCCAAGATGAAATGTTCTTAGTCCAGAAAAGCGTTGAATTTTAAATTTTATGTCTCGTGTTTTATATCGGTGAATTTTAATAATGGTCATTGTCAAATACACACCTAATAGAATAAGTATTTCTTAGATCATCAACAGACAACATTTCGGAAAAAAATTGTAGGCGCCCAAAACGGTTTAATTAACAAATATTTTCACTGTACTAAAAGTAAATGCGTTTGAATAAACATGAATCGATGTAATTCTAGAACAAAGATTGTTAAATTGAATTAATGTGAAAACTCTCGTAAAACTAAGCAATTACCAATTAAAAATCGCTACTAGGTACTAAACATGGGGTAAATAGTTTAAATTGCAAAATAACCAGTTACAATACGTTCGTGTCCATAACATCAAAAACTTTATTTTATTCTTATAGCTATACATATATGGATTAAACAATAAAGCGAGCTATCAAAAGCACTTTAAAGGACAAACTACTAAATATATAGGACAGTGTGTATTGGGAATTTTTCCGAAAATGTTGCCGTAGCCAAATCGTCGCCTTAGTTCTTAATTGTCCAAACGACCATTTGAAAATTTTACAGGAGGAGAAGGTTTTCTTTCATTATTTCAACGAAAAATTATGATAGGTGTTTAAGATAAAGCTATTTCCGTAAAGGTAAAAGTCTCATTAGTTTAAATAATTCTTAGTTAAGTGATTAACTATAGTTTTTAATACTTTATTTTTAGTTTTAAAATGGAGATTGAACAAAAACTAAAATGGTCGTTTGGAAAATTAAGAACTGAGGTGACGAAATGTCATTGATAAAAGCCCTTTGTCTTGTTTATGCCTGCTTTATGTTTGAAGCGGGAAAGAGACAATAGCTTTAAAAAAATTAACTTGGGAGGATGTCCATATAGATTTTACATTTATTCAGAAAGCGTCCTGGTTTTTTCTTTTACATAAACTAGTAGACATGTGAAAAATAGACCTCGCGGTCGCGGCCAAAAATGTATGTTTCTGATTTTAATATATTTATACGTGAGTATATGTGAGTAGTATTTTGTAGATGTGTTTAAGTAGGTACTTAAACGCCACGCTACTTAATAATAAACCATTTTTTAATTTCATTAAGAATTTGTGCAAATTGACCAAAGAAATGCTACTATCTCAATGACTATTCTTATTTCAAACTATCTTCTATATTATATAATATTGAAGAAAAAAAACGAAAAGATTTCATATTAAAAAAATCACTGAACCTAAAACGGTCACCATCTTCAACCGAAAACGGAATTTGCAAACAAATTTAAGGACAGACGATTTAGAAAAAGCGTTATACTCGGTCAAAAATGAGCTTTTTTCAATTTATTTAAAATTTTCTTTAACAAATTCGATCATGTTTAACAAATATTTTATGCCAAAAATACATCTGTTTGGGTATTGTATCGGATCAGCTCTGGTACCTACACATAGTTACCTAATACTATTTTAACATTTCTCAATATAAATACATTAATATTTTAATTAATATATTTACTAACACAATTAGCTCTTCCGTGAAATATAAGAATCACATAATTTGTGGTTTTAGGCTTGGTTTACACTTTCCTGAAATATTTTTTTTATGTAGATACCTTCCCAGTAAACCAATTAATTTACTTATCGAGAAAACAACGCTTAATGCATAGTGTTTATTGTTCGTAGGGGAGAGCCAAACTGCTTGGATTTAGGAGTCCATTTAGATTTGATAGGTCGTTAAGTTATTTTAGTGCCGATGATTTAGTACTTCGGACCACCCAGTGATGGACAGCTACTGTTATTTCATCCATCGCTACACTAAATCCTATTTTTACATGTTTTACGCCACCCAGTCCGAGCATCCAGTAGTTTTCAATAATATTTAAGACATTAACTGATCAAATGTGTTTTTTTACAATAGCTCCATACAGGATGCCCTGATGAATAAATTCCTTCAGTTCCTCTGTCATCTTTGGGGATGTTGTGTAAAGGGTCTTTTTAGGCAAAGCAAGGAGAGGAAGTTGGGGAAATGAAAAAGGTAGTGGGGGTGGGGAGGAATCTGGGGGTCAGTGTGAGGTGAAAATAGTAACACCAATCATTGCTTTAAATGCGTGCTATGAATATTGCCTATCACAGGAGCCTTTTCATTAAAACTCAAAAATATATATTCAGTGACGTAGCAAATATATTTAATTAAATTTTATCGGTGAGGTATTTACATAAAATAATATTTAAAAACAAGAAGTAAGGGTGCCGAAATATAACATTGTAGTAGAAAAATGTGAAATTAAGGTGTTTTTAATATTTATTAACGTTTCAAAACTTACTAAAGTGAAGGTACCTACGTATAAGTAGTAATATTTTCAACAATAAGTCATTTTTACAAAATTTAATATTATTTGAAACTGGTATTAGGTACTATTTGTGTGCGTACGGACTAAAGGAAGCTATGGTTTAAAACTAATACCAAATATATGTATGCACTCTTTTTAGAGTGAATTGCCTTGAACAACAAAAAAAATATATATTTATAAATATATTTTTTAAATTTTATATTTTGATAGAAAGCGGTCACTTTTGTGATTTAAAATATTTAATGAAATAAAACCTTTACTTTGTTTATAACCATAGAAAGTACTTAAAACAGATGCAAGCTTTTTTTTAATTCTGTGATTTAAGTACACCTATTACTACAGTCTACAGTGATATTTTTCTGAAAAGTGGTAAAAAAGGATAAAATTCTGAAGAATAGTTTGAGCGTTGCTTATGATTACAATATGAGAGCACCTTGCGCCCGGGCGGGATCGTAAACAAACTCTGCCGTAGTGTTATAATAAGAGATCGCGAACATTGAATGTGATCACCGTAAACAAGTATCTTCATTTGATGTAAAAAAAACTCTGCCAGAGAAAAAGACTCAGCTTTTATTTAGTACGGCTGCTAACGGTGCTGACGAACAAACACGTTAAAATGCTCTAAACAAATATTAATATTTTTATTACTGGTATTATGACTGCTCCATATGCTTCTCGCGTCCAAAGTCTTGACTTGCGTAGGTACCTCGTTCGAATAAGATTGGAATATTTTATAACGACGCTGTGCATTGAAAAAAAAAATAGTGTGTTAAATTCAAACGCGGTAGAAGTGAATCCTTCAGAAAACTAAGGTAGACAAGAGTGGGGAGGCTACGAAGCACCGCACAAAGAGGAGACTGAAATCCTATAGTTGTATGTTTGTCTTTTTATAGTGTAGCTATTTTTCGTTTCATCGTTCTTGTGCTAAAGAAGTTTTCACTTAAAAAAATCTTATTTTATTGTAATATATTTCGGAGGTTTAAATTACCGTGACTCAGTCTGTAACTCTGGTTCAATAAACTCTAGGCTTAATTGTTCGTTTTTGGGAACTGCTCATATAGGTTTTGTAGAAATCCTTGTGTCTCTCTTTCTTTTACGTTCTTACTTTCATGGTGATATGATCGAAACAATTTTTTTTTTTTTTTAATTCACAAAAAGACATATAAATTACAGTAAATTTTATGTAATAACTAATATACATATATATTCGGTTTACCCCCATAAATAAGCAGGGTTTGTGTGTATGGGGGGGGGGGGGTGTTATTATATTGGATTAAAAAAAATTATTGAGTTTAAATATTCGGTATAATTTTTAAGCCGAGTTTAAAATTTTTTTATTTAACTATTTATGTTTCTAATTTTTTCAGGTAGTGAATTAAAAAAATTAATTCCGAGATATTTACGATTTGACTGTCCTATTGTTATTTTACATTTTGGAGAAGGAAGTTTTGATGTTTGTCTAAGATTTCTGTTATAAACCAACTTCTACAACATTATAGCATTCTAAACCAACGTTTAGAATGTTATAATGTGATGATAATGATGATAACGCTTCCTTGTGGACGTTCACTTGTGTGAGACTTTCAGGGGGGTAGTAGAAGACCCAGAGAAAATTAGGGGGCGTCGAGGTGGCACAGTGAGGGTGTGGGCAGGAAAAAATTGTCTAAAAAGACACAAAAAACACGGTTATCACGTACTAACAATCTTATGTGTATTATTATCATTAATAATAGACAATATATCATGAATAGAAGAAGGAAAGAGGTACCAACCCGGTAATTAAAATACAAAAGAATTGCTTTTCAACTTGCTAAACAAAAAGGTACAACAAATAGTTTGATATGTTTTCTTTTCGTAATTTGAAAAAAGAAATGAAACTATGTAAATATTTTATTAGTTATTTTTACATAAAACGAGAAAAAATTTAGGCGACGATAACGTTTATAATGTCATATTGTTTTTGTTTTCAATAACAGTAATTTTATTATGAAAATTATTGTTAAATTATCAAGATTTATTATCAACATAATTTTATTTATTTATTAATCTAAAGTTAGTTCACATCTTTGTGTGTGCTAATATTTTATAAAGATATAAACATTTACATTGGTTGGCAAACATAATCAATATTTAAATATTACACATAAATAAAGACATTAATAATTGAGGTAGACATACTTTCGTAATTCTTTTTTAAACTTGTTTATATTTTCTATCTCAGTAATTTCAGACGGGATTTTGTTATTCAGTTGGACGGCCTGGTACATCAGAGATTTCTGTGTGCTTGTTTTTTTCTTGTCGGCAGTCTAATTTGCTTTGAATTTCTTGTCCCGTGTCCGTGTGTTTCGTTATTATAATGTATTTTTCTATTTAGTTCCTTGGACATCATCCCATGTTAATTTTATGTAAAAAAATAAGTACATTCAAATACACAGTTTGCTTCACCGTCAACATATTTATCTCTTTTAGCATGTCTCGTATCCGTGTGTATATGTTGCGCTTAAGTATTATTCGCATTGCTTTATTTGCATTTTTTTTCATTTTCTCTTCATTGCAGAGAAAAAGAATACTTGAACAGTAATTAAAGTGTGGTGATAATATAATTGACAAATATATACCATCAAGGTCAAATCGTAATAACACAGGTCTTAAAAATTGGTATTTGGGTGATTCTTCAAAAATTGGGTAACATTTAAGGATATTTTGTTTGCGATGTTTTTTTAAATAATATTCCCACAAATTTAGATATAAGATAGCGAATATGATGAGTATATTGTTCGTGTTGGGGCCAGTCACTTTTTCAAGTATTTTTTTTTTTTTTACAGTGAATACCGCACAAGAATTTCAACTGCTCCCGTCTGGAGCCAGTGAGACTATGGCATCCCCAATTGGGGTATGTTGTGAGGCTGAAGGTAGTGGGGAGGGGAAGGAGGTGGGGAAGAGGAAGGTTGGGAAGTACCTGGCTATTCAGATCTGGTCACTAAACACGGCTAAAGCCATTTTCAAGCAACGTTTCAATTCTGAATGGTGGTGTTACACCAGGGCGATACGAATAGTATCTTCCACTCTGGAACGTGCCGCAAATATACTATATATTATTTTAAATGAATTAATTGTGAAATAACACAAATTAATCAAATAAAATTTATTTGCGCACGCCGGGTTCGAACCCGCGACCTCCGGATTGTGAGTCAAGAGTCTTAGCCAATGGACTACGGAGGTCGTATGTTCTGAGATATTTCGATTTTTCTGAATTTGACTGCCAGGGAACTGACGAGAGTGACAAAGTACTGACAAAAAACACAATTTCGATATATGTATGTAATTTATTAATATTTAGAATAAATCTCTTAGAATCTAATAATGGCACATATTTTGAGTCTTAATGGATTTAAGTAACAATTAAAATCCATTAAAATGTTATACTGTAAGAAAAATTTATCTCCACCTTTAAAACAGCTTTTAAGTAGAGTAATATCTTCACTCATTTCTACAGTTGTGGTTTTTGGAGTTTTTTCAACAGATTTTACAACTTCCTTTAACTGTTTTTTAACTCGTTTATATTTTTGATGTTGAGTATTCAGTTTAGTTCTCAGTTTTAAAACCATTTTTTCCCTTTTTTTAACTGTTTATTTCTGGACTTTTTCTGCCTTTCACATCTCTTTTTTGCCTCTTTTGTCTTCGTTTTTTTTTATTCTTTGCGGAGACGGTTTACGATTAGTTCCCGTGAGCACTTAGATCATAGGCCCATTGTGCTATTATCCCATTTTACCTCAATCCTTTAACAACCCAGTTCCTTTAATAAAGTTCACCAGAGTCATTGGGAATGAAACTATATCTTCTGGTTTGACAATGTGTCTTCCCAGGTTTCGTTTCCCCTCTTCAGTGGTCCTTGGTTCCCTGAAGGCCCCACAAGGGAAGAGTTCATTGAGGTGGTCTCAACTCTCATCTACACGGCTTCTCCTCTTCGTTCCTCCTACAGGTCCCAGGAAGGAAGTCCACGGAGGTGGCCTCAGCACTCCTAGGTTCTCAAAAGGCCTCTAGTTTTCGAATGGTCCAATTTTTTGTCCCACGAGTTACCAGGGAAATAGAAGGTCCACTCCAGCAGAGCCCCGTATGCTGGAGTAAGGTCTAAATACTGGGAGAAGCGACCTTGTTTCTCGGAGATACCGTTAGTGAAACTATTCCCCAGGACATTCAGCCTGAGCACAGTAGCTCACAGCTTGGCTTGGGATGGCTATTGCAGGTTTGTGTTTCCATTCCCTGAGCAATGGGTTTGCCACACTCCCTACGCTACTTGGTCTTCGTTAAGAATAGGCCTCATTTCTTCACCAGCTGCTGCTTCATCGTCAGTAGGTTACAGAGTATTCTGGCGTACAAAACCATCAGTAGAACGTTTCAATTGTTGTTTTTTTTGCCTGTACTTTGATTAGATTATATTACATCTTCTCTATCCTGAGACAAATTTTGTTTTGGTAATTCTTCGGAACAAACGTCAACGGTAAATATGGAAAATTTATTTCATTCAAACCCGCTAGGATAAATCCTGCCTTGCCCTCAAACCATTCAAAACCTGGGATATTTTTTAAAATTATGATGACATGAAGCTAAAGGTTTTATAAAAAAAGTGCGTATTAACCGTTGACGTTTGTTCCGAATATTTACCTTTGTTTTTTTTAGGAGGCGGCATAATGTTTTAAACTGAAATAAGTAAAAAAAATGCTTACACACGCTAAATATCAGTAATCTGGAAACACGTCAGTCCTCTGGCGCAATATTACACAAAGGACTGACGCCAACGGACTGACGAACAAGACATGACTTTAAGGTTATCATTAGAACCAACGTAAATTTTGATATTTTTGAATTGCAACAAGGTACATTTAAAATAATCAAAGCTAGCTATGTATTCATTAAAATATAACACAGGTTTTTAAGAAAATATTGACTAACGATAAGACTGATATTTTGACACTAATGGCCCTCGTAAAATGGCGCTGCTTGCAGCTAACTTCACTACCAACTTTGAAATTTAAGACGGATTTTAATTTTGAGTCGACAATATTTAGCGGGAAATTCAAATTCGAACAACACACAGCGGACTGACGAATAAAAGTGAACACAAAGTTTATTATTATTTTCACAACAACTTAAAGAATATTATATTATAAAATTTGTAATATACATTGTTCACTACTTCATAGATTGTAGGGAAACAGTAAGTTTGCTTAAATTCATGGTAATATTCAATACACAGCCACTTCATTGCGCGTTTTTGGGATTGTGACAAGCCAAAGTACTGACATTTTGAGAACATTTTGTGGAAATTTACAAACTTGTATTTAAAATGAGTAGCTGAAATTGAGTGACCAAATAAAAGGCGTTTAATTGTTTTAAAATAACATAAAAAATATATATAAAACATAATAACACATCGCTCTATGGTCTAATGACATTGAGTTACCCAATTTTTGTAGAATCACCCATTTAATATAAAATGAATTTAAGCACTTTTTTAAAAAATAATGTGCCCGATAATAAAGCAACGTCCATTAGGATGATGAGTCATCAATTAAGTAGATTATAATACCGACTCCATCGCGAGTATTTTGAAATGAAAATGCAAAATGTTTTTCGGAGGAAAATAATTAGGCGTAATGGAAACAATAATTTAATAGTGCACTCTAATGTGCATCTAATTCCTCGGGATATTTAAATTTTCGTCACTAATATGTGGCTGCTAAATACATCGCAAGCGTGTGGGTCGATTTCATTTTAAGTACCTATGCGTACAAATGAATGAATATTTTCAGGTTTCTATATAAAATTATCAAATTCAGTCTCTTTTCTGTAAATTTCCAAAATCATTCATGCACAAATTTTTAGATGTTTTTATAAATCAAGAGTATCTGCTCAATAAAAATTTAAGACACGCACGATCTCAGTGTCACCATTGCGACAAGGTGTTACCGGTGCAACTCATTGTCACTTATGCGACTCAATGTTACCGATGCGACGTGTCACGGATGCGACTCAGTGTCACCAGTGTCTCAAAATATATACGGTGATAGAACAAAAAGGCATAAAATTTCAGAAATATTTAACGCATTTCCTGAAAATATCAAAAATGAGACATCTTATTCAAAAATCAAAACAAAAGTTAAATCTTTCTACCTCCGTAGAACACGAAATCAAGTAGTATAGTTCCCTTTTTTATATTTTTCTCACCGTATGTTTGTGCCGTGTAAAATATTTTTATATTAAATGAAAAAACACACTTAGCAAAACACCACTTTATTTGAATTAATAATTATTTCACAGCCAACCAGGTTTCGCTTAGCTCAAGCTTCATCAGGGCTATTAAAAGTAATATAGCCAATCAGGTTTCGCTTAGCTCAAGCTTCATCAGGGCTATTAAAAGTAATATAGCCAATCAGGTTTCGCTTAGCTCAAGCTTCATCAGGGCTATTATATTAACTTTTAAAAGCCCTGATGAAGCTTGAGCTAAGCGAAACCTGGTTGGCTGTGAAATAATTATTAATTCAAATTAAGTGGTTTTTTACAAAGTGTGTTTTTTCACACTCAACGCCTGTATTTTTTCTTTTTTCCTCTCAATTATTTTTATGTCTCTAATTTTTTTTTTTCATATTTTTTTCTATTTTACTCTTTTCTTTTTATTTTTCTTTTATTGTATTTATCTATCTAAATTAAAATATTTTAAATTTTTATCTTATTTTTCTTCCAAGATTAAGATATCAAAATTAGTTTAAATTCCTGCCACCAGAACAGGCTCAGCCTAGTGAGGTGGTTTATACCAAAAAAAAATATTAAAAAAAAAAAAAATTAATGTATAATGTCACACCACAAAGTATTTGCTTCCTTCGATAAAAAAATATTTTTACTACAACGCAATTCATAAGCATTATAATAATTAGTATTTTGTAATAATAAGTATTTTAACATTTATTATATTCAGTAGTTATTATGTATAACTGAAAAGTATATAGTATTAATTAATTAGAAAAAATGCGAGATTTCTTACAATCAAACCGATTGATCAGTTTTATAAGATTCGTAAGATAAAATATTGTAAAATTAAAACTGAATAAACACACTTAAAAAAAAAAAAAAAAAACTGCAACTCTGTGTGATCAATGAAACTTAGTGTCACCAATGCGACTTAGTGTCACTAATGCGACTCAATGCCACCGATGGGACGCGTCACCGATGCGATTCAGTGTCACCAGTGCAACTCAGCGTGATCAATGCGACTCAGTGTCACCAGTGCAACCCAATGTGGTCAATGCGACTCAGTGTCACCAATGCGACTTAGTGTCACTAATGCGACTCAACGTACGACGGTAATATTTCGAACAAAACTTTTGAAAAGTACTTACTTAATAAATCGTTTGTTTTAATTTAAACGCCTACAACTTAGGCAAGTACAGTGGACGAACTTTCAGTTCTCATGAAGCTGGCAACCCCGCGTTGATTTTCCATCGGAAAGCTTGAAGTAGTAAACAGTGCCTACCCCTATTCTCCTAGGAACTATTCAATATTAACGGTCCGGTTTGTTTGGAATATCCATTTTGTAAAGGGGTGACCCTCATCAGCCTACGCGTGTGGATAGAAGGGGTAACCGTCCCCGCCGCCTTAATATATTCATATATCATCCGTAGACCGTTGCCCGTTAGCCGTTATCCGTTCTGTTATCCGTTCACCCCCACAGAGATCCCTAATTCCGTTCATTAATATAGTCGCAGTGCACAGCGCACAAACAGAAGCTACAATTATTGCATTAAACTATTCAAATTATTTATTCGGAAATATATTACCGGCATTAAAAGGTCCAACACCAACCACTTGAAGATTATCTTTTATCAATAATTTCGCATAATTTATAATATTCTATTTCTTTAAGCGTAACATAGCGTTGTTTAATATTCACATAAATTATTTCACATGAATGATTTATTAAAAAAAAAAAAATAAGAAAAGGAGTTATACCTATGAGAAAATTGCAACAGAGGGTATCTTATTGTTTTACACATGTATTGTGAGTTTTTCTGCTGGTAGTTTTTTCTTGTTGTTGAAGATTAATTAATTGAAGACATGCAATGTCCGATTATTCTATAAAAATATATTATAAGATGATTCTTTACTACTTCGCTAATTAGTAGTTAACATTTTGTTTTTTTGATTTTCTCGTCGATTTTTCTGACTTCATCGTCATCTAACTGGTTGATGGTATATTTTACTGTTAATCAACCGGCTACTATACATAGCATGAAACATAAATTTTAATGATTATTTTTAATTGGTAAACTAATGTTTAAGACAAGATTTTTATGCATAGCACAAAGGTTAACAATTATTATAAGCAATAATTATTAGCTTGAAACACTTATCAACATTGAAAAAATCTCCCGAGAAAAGATAAATGCCGCCGACGGGACTTGAACCCGCGTCCTTCTGATATCCAGTCAACTGCTCTACCTATGATTATTATAACATTTTATTATTATGTATGTTAGTTTATTAAATATTTGTATGTTTTTTTTGTACGACGTAGCTCAGTTGGTAGAGCAGTTGACTGGATATCAGAAGGACGCGGGTTCAAGTCCCGTCGGCGGCATTTATCTTTTCTCGGGAGATTTTTTCAATGTTGATAAGTGTTTCAAGCTAATAATTATTGCTTATAATAATAAATTTTAATGTTCGTCATACTTATTCATTGGTCAATAAATACCTAACATTTTTTGGTTATTTATAATTTACGTTAATTAACTAATGTACGAAGCATTTTGTTTACAAAATAATACCTAATAGTTTTAATGAACAATGTGAACCCGGAATGGAAAACACCTTTAATGACATTCTCATTAATCAATCTGGGTTCCGTGACATTTTCTAATTTTATGAATCCCTCTCCTTCCGGCAACTTTACGAAGGTTTTGTACTCTGGATGACGCCGTACTAATCACGCACTTCGACACTGCCTACAACGGATAATGCCTCTGATATTTTAACTACTTGATCGTAATGACCCTTTTTGAAAAAAAATGAAATTGTGCAAATAAAAAAAAATCTATTTTAAAGTGAAATTAATTTTTTAAATGATGTTTAGATGGAAATAATACAAAAAATCGTGTGAAAAATATATTTATACATATACACATTATTATATCGTGTGCTTTTTTATATATAGATTTGGTTTAATTTTATTTTTTTAATAACTTTACTCGTAGT
Source organism: Limnephilus lunatus (assembly GCA_917563855.2). NCBI lineage: Eukaryota > Metazoa > Arthropoda > Insecta > Trichoptera > Limnephilidae > Limnephilus > Limnephilus lunatus. The sequence continues at coordinate 59,711,897 of OU830597.1, read as the reverse complement.
CATTTATCAATATTGCTTTTATTTACAACTAGATATAAGAATTAACTGATGTAAAATAAAAACAAAACAATAATTTTTGCTTCTTCTCTATATTAAGCAATGTGGATACAATTTCTTAAGATTTTTTGTGCATTTTCAACATTTTCTCACATAAAGTCTACTTCAAAAATACCTTTAATAATAAGTTGGTATGGATATAAAACAAACGTATGTACATTGCCGAATTTTTGTATACGCTGGTATATACAGTATAAAGACAAATAGTGTTTTCCTTGATCTAAATTTGATTTATACTTTTGTCATTCGGCGGTACATCTCAGCATCTCATCGGGTAAATTTAGTTATATTTATTTACCGTATACCGTATTTCCCCTAAACCTACTGCATATTTTATAGTATAAGTACGCCGGGGGTACGGGGGGGTCAAGGAATCAACTATTATGGAATCTGATTAAGTTTATTACCCAACATCAACTTTAAAATATCAAATATATGTCGTTCCTTTGTCCAAAGGAAGTATATTTCTTTATAAAATTAAGACAATATTAGCGAAACTCAATAGAAAATCTGGAAACAAAAAAAAACTGAAAAAAGATATTGGCACCTCTGGGACTCGAACCAGGATCTTTTGCTTTCTTTACCTTTCCGGATTACCGCAGTGGCCCGGAAAGCCGAAGTTCCTGGATTCGAGTCCCAGATGTGGCAATATCTTTTTCTGATTTTTCTGTTTCCAGATTTTCGATTGAGTTTCGCTAATATTGTCTTCATTTAATTAAATATTACAATTTGAGGTTTAACTCGTGAATTTAAAAATAAAAATAAATAAATAAAATTTAATACGCGTTTCCATTCCGTAATATCATTTCGTATTGACTGGTATCTGAATATGACTAGTTTCTTAGCTTCTCCTTCATTTCACTAAGGCTTATTAACGGCAAACCTTATCCAGCGTACTAATTATCCCTTACACCCCTTTCCAGCACCCTTTCCGCCCACTTCGAGGTCCCCGCCCTGCAAATGACAGTTTCTAATTCCAACTTGGCGAGAAAGTGTATTGGTAATTGCTGTGTCTCACATTCACGTAAAAGCCGGGCTGCAACGCCGAACTAATTACTAGGCAATAATAGAACGCGATACAAAAGCATCAACCAAATTGAACCCAATCGAAAATCAATCAATGCCATTGTGCACCCCTTTTTGCTCGGTTGCTTCATGGGTTCGGTATGTGGGGATGACTTCCTTTTTGTGGAAGACTTCTATTGTAAACGCTTTTTCAATGTCCACGTGTAATCGGAGGTCTTATGTACTGACATTTTATAAGGTTGTGCACGGGTGGAATGGGCGCGTTTGGGTTAAATAAGATTGATTATTATTTATTATTTAATTCCGCAACATATTGAATTACGTGATTAATGTAGTAATAGTAATTTAACTTCCTAATAGAAACCATCACTATCGTCTTGTTAAAAAGTTTCGGAAAAGACAATACCCAGCAATCGATTTTCACACAAAAGATCTTTTTTCAACATTTCTGTCGTAAATTTGGGTAAATATCGATGAAGGAATTATTATAACACATTTACATGGTGATTGGACAACTCAGATACATGCAATTTTAACATACCCTTGAAGACATTAAAAATGTTGAAAAAATGATTAAATTGGTACGTTAGGTTAGTTATAGGCTATTTAACAACAAAAAATCACTTTTAATGTTTTTAAAAAGGGTGTTGAAATGCCATTTTGTTGAGTTATATCGGAATAGTTTTGTTGATATCGGAAATTTGAAACGCTGTAAAAGTCAATAAATCAAAAAATAAGTAAAATAGGTAATTTATCCCGTTTTTTGTTTTGTTTTCTGCGATCTGCGTCGTCGAAACATTTCTAGGAAAATAAGTCTTTTACGACGTGCATTTTAAGAGTTTTTTTTTTCAAATTAAAAATAAATTAAATTCTGATATTATGTATTTAAGAAATTTCCAAAAAATATTAATTTATTAATTAATGGTCTGAAATATCTCTTCAATTTTATTTTATAATTAAAATTCATAATTATTGGTCAAAAAACAGGGGATATGTTATTTTGAAAAAAAATAATTCTTTTCGCTCTTGTATCTAATTTTATTTTTATATGGAACACCTTTGTAAAAAGGCCTCAATGATTTTTTTTTTTATATAAGAACCACTAGTTTCAATCATTATCTTTTTAAATTTCTGTGTCTTACTCTCTTTTATATGTTCGGTTAAATTATTAGTGTTATCTTCTTCTTCTATCATATATAACATTGATGCGTATAACCTTTAAAAGTTATAAAAAGAGCGTTGTTCTTATAAAAAATTGAATTAACATTTTGTTCTTTACAGCATTTAAAATTTCCGTGATCAATATGTTTCACTTTTCACTATTAACATTTGGACATATGATACTAATTATGTAAACGAATGGCCGAACCGAAAACCAAACACCCGGAAAAATCTATCGCTCGGGTGGCTAAACCTTTTAAATATTTTTTGTGTAACTAGCGCAGACCCGTGAAAATCACGGCTAGTATGAATTATCATCAGTTCCGATTTTGAAAACGACAAGTAACATATTTTTTTGTTAAAAAATTATATTTTAGTTAGTTAGGCACTTTATCACTTATCTAAATTCTCCAAACAAATACTTCCGATTTTGAAAATGCCTCTTGAAATCACAGCAAAAGTAATAGATTGAATCAGAATTAGAGACAGACAAAGACACAACCGAAAATAGTATTTTTAATGGTTGGTTATCTACACATGTCATGTACCTACAACAACAACAAAAAAATCATGATCTCGGTTTCACTAGTCGTCCATCGTTTATAACAGTTCCCTCTTGACATAATTAGGTAAACATCGTGGTGAAAATGTTAAAATGAATTATTAAAAAAACCTAAGTTTCCTAAAGTAAATTTTGTTTACGTTTTTTTAATTGCGTAATTATTTTAGTAAAAATATCGTGAATAAACTTTTTACTTGTAAAATTCTTGCTACGTAAATATACTATAATGAACTGATTTCAGGAAATTTGTCTCAATATTCGTTTAATTGTAAGGTGTTCCGGCAGATGTCACTGTAGGGTCGGGGGTCGGGCACAGCGGACATGTGGGAAAAGTCCCACACTCGTACAGTGGAGTGTGAGTGTAGCATATATAGCAGCCTGTAGTATGGGGAGACGGGGGCGGTCGAGAGGACGAATATTATTTGCTTTTCAGACGTCGAACATAATTGCCTGTGTCTGTGAAGTGATTGGGATTTTGTACCAATTATTTATGTAGGCATGGGACGAAAAGTTTTAAATGAGTTATTGATGCTATTTCTAAAACGTTTCGGTCATCGGCTATGAAATACAAAATAAGGATAAGCTGGAGAGCTGCAATTCATAATGGTTAAGAAAACTTTTATTTAAATGAAATTTATTTTAACGATGTTTCAACCTTAAAATGTGCGCTTGATAAATTCCTCTATCTTAAAAAAGCGGTAATCAATCAATTAATTGTAATCTTTAGAGAACAGGCGTCAGGTAGGTATGCTATCCTTGTTCTACCGGTATTACAATGGAAGATGCTCCGAGGAACTATCGTCATTGATCCCTCGCGCTTTCAACATATGTATAGGGTTGACATTTGTCATATGAAAACGGATCGTTTCTACGATTCGTTCTTGAGTTCAACAGCTCGGTTATGGAATGATTTACCAAACTCTGTTTCCTTCCTCCTAGAACATGGATTTCTTCAAAACCCATGGTCACACCTTCCTCTACTCCAAAAGACCCTCCATACAGCATCTTTAAACATGACATGGGCCATAAGGGAAATTATTTTCCTCGGAGCCTCCTAAATGGAGTTAATGTAAAAAAAAATCAAAAATTTAAAAAATAAAAGCAAAATAAAATCAGAGAAAAAATAAAAAACGAAAATGCATCTTATCACCCACCAATTGATAAAATTATCATGTACGAGTATATACCAAGCGTTGTAACAAATAATATTTATTTTAGGAAGTATTCGATTGTATTATATTAGGAACATATGTGATATGTGTTAAGATCGGTACATCGTTTAATTCTCTTAGCGACCAATTAGCAGCAATTTATTGGTTTTGTGCCTAGGTAACTTAAAATTTCACATATAAAAAATCCGGAATTGTTTTCCCTGGTTTCCCCAGTAATACTTACGTCTTCAAATTAAATGTGTCAATGATGATAATCAATGTAAAACTTACTTGTTTTCGACCTGGGTTCCCGGGGTCCATCCACCGTCACCTTGATGGCCTTGTTGTAGGTCGTCACTTGCGGCGGGGTGGTCGATACGGTTATCGTCAGGGTGAAGGACTTTCCTGCAAACAAAATACAACTCATGTTCAATAAACTTGTGGATTATTCTAGAAGAATTAGCTACAATAAAAGAATCCTAATCTGGATACCAGGACATAAAGAAATAAAATATAACCACTGTTCCATTTTCACCAAGACTCCAATTAACCTATGATGCCAACGACCCGTCCTGATGGAAAAAATTTTAGCTACTGGGAAGGTACGTTTCGGAACAAGGAGAAATAGCCAAATATCCAAAGACAAACTTGGTGAACTTTATCAAAAGAACCGGGTCAAAGGAATGACAAAATGTAATATGGTACAATGGCCTGTGTTCCAATGGAAACTGAATAAACCATCTCCGTTTTATTTGATAATAATAAAGATGTCATTAAGATTAAGAGTGGAGTTTTTAATACTGCATGTAATAACAATCGTAGTATTTTCAAGAATTAAATGTGTTAGCGTAATAACTTGGCGAGTTATTTTTTGTGTTTATTTGGATTAAAATACTATTTATTTCTTATGGCAATGATTATCTCTCGTCCCCCGCTCCCCGGATTGATTCCCTCTTGTCACGATTCCTGTCAACTCGCCAGTATCGGAGCTAGAAGATTTTTGACAGTCAGCGACGCGGGACGAAATCCTAATTAACGCTTGCATAATAATAATTATTATTATTATTGGATGATTTTTATAGCGCCATTTTTGTGAGAAAATCACCTCAAGGGCGCTTTATAAATTCATTTTTACTATCTCAATCTTGTCGCATCGCATTCATGTAAAACATATTAGCATTCGCAACAATTCAGTGTCGAAAAGTGAACTGCAGATCCGATGGTGATCTCATCGCGCAAAACAAATACATCCCAGATGAACCTGCTTCCTGCCAGCTTTCGTGAATGTTTCCTATCAATCAATTTTGTTGCCATTGTATATACACAAAAGTCACTTGCCAAATATTATAAACCTTTAAGCGGGACCAAAATTTAAATAACAAATAGTAAATTAAAATAGGACTAAAAAAATAGTCGCTTTATTAGTCACTGCATTAATGTCTGAAAGAAAATTAAATTTGATGAACAATTAAAAATCACCAACTTTCTGAGCTTATAATAAACTTTGAAATAAAATGATCTTCATGGAACAGGGCTCTAATTTCCATAACTGGAAACGTGTGGAATGACGTGATATTTTCTAAACGGCTGTCACTAACCTCTGAGAGGTGAAAAAGGGACATAAAACAATACATCTTTTGACACTTAAAGCCGTTTTCACGCGATATAATATCGTACACTACTTTACGATCCTTATATTTAGTTTAACCAGGGCGGCCGAGGTTTCAGTTGGTGCGAAACACGCGATCTGCGGACTGAAAGTGAAGAATGGGGGTCTGAAATTTGGGAGACAAACAAATCGGTGGTTCGTGACTGTCAGCTATTGTGGAAAGTGTGGAGGATTAATAAAACGGATTTCTGAATTAAAGTTTCCTACGGCGGAAATGAGGTATTTGCTGTTTGTTTACAATGGAGAAATGCTAATATTCAGTTAATAAAGCGAATAATTTTCCAGTTTAAAAATAATCGTACATAATTTACAATTGCAATATATATTTCTTACCTATACTTTAAATTCCAAGAGCCCGTGAAGATCAGACCTTCGTTATTTTATATATCTGAAAGCTTCTCTGTGTATGTCTCTAATACATGTAAAGACGATCCTCGACTATGAAGTTTGGATCATGGTGGCTTTGAAAGATATTATATTAATTAATTATAATTGTACTTACGTTAAAGTAAAAAGCTGAATTTTATATATGTTACTTGAGGAACTATCAACATATGTTTTCTCAGTAATCAGAAAGTTACGATGATTCCTTCACCTTGTCAGACACATTAAAAGTCTTCCGTGGGTGCGAGCGCGACATATGTATATACATAGTGCGAAATTTCGACGCTAGCAGAAAACTACCTTGTAAAGTGCGACCAAAATACTCTTGAAATTGTGGTGCAATTTTATATACCTTTGCAACCTGCTATCTTTCAAGGCCATCGTGATCCAAACTTCATAGTCGGGGATCATCTTTACCTGTATTCGGGACAAACACAGATAAACTTTCAGGTTTTATAAAATAACGAAGGTCTGATAATTACGGGCTCTTGCTCTATTATTAGAAGTCTGATTGGATAGTTTTCCTCTTACTCTTAGTAAATAATATCGATAGTAATTATTACATATTATTATTTAATCATTGAAGACAATATTAGCGATTCTTAACAAAAAATCGAAACAGAAAAATCAGAAAAAGAAACAGTCGCATCTAGGAATTGAAGTCAGGACCTTCGCCATGTCAGGGCTCTGCTCTACCATTGAGCAAATTCGACCCTATTCGATACTTTTATTTAATTATTTTTGAATAACTTTTATGAGCAAAATCAATTGGAATAGCTAATCATTGAATCAATGATTAAATATTTATCAGTATATATATATACGTTCCATCACTTTGTTGGAATTTGATAAAATTTTTGGTAGTTACGGGCTCACCTAATTCATATATTAATTTTAACTACTGTAAAGTAAAATAAAACATTTGACATCTTGCATTATTAATTAACTCCATATATAAGTTTCATATTCAGGACGAGAGTGACCAGCTAAAAATACTTAACAGAAAATTATCTGTCAATTGTCATTAGTAAAATGTGTTCAAATTAACTAACGTGCTAACGCCAGAGCTCACCGTGAATAGTTTTTCTGAGACACGCAAATGCATATTTTCTTGTATTAATGGTCGAGTTACTATCGCACTTACCCCACTAAACATATTTTTAAGTTAGGTTTTATTGTTGTAGTGTTTTTTGAAGATGTCAGAAAACATCGTTAAATTAATAATAATACTATGTTTTGTAGTAGGTGTGTGTCTGCCCCTTTAACTGGCAGTACAATTCCTCTTGCCCGCCCTTCCTCGCTGCGGCTGGTACGGGGCACCGCGGAGGAAGGGCGGACGGGGGGGCGGGAGCGGGGAGCCGCTAACCGGAGGATTGCGGAAAATATCCAAACCCTCGCTCATGAATACATCACCTCACTCGGCACACTATTGCCACTACCACCGAGCCCACTTCCCACTTCCCACTTGCCACTTCCCACTTGCCACCTACCACTTACCGACATATTCACCGAATACTCAATCGATCAATTCAAATCAATCCTTCATCCATAGATATAATTGTTAAATATTCGTATTTGTTACAAATAAATACGTCTTTATTTTTGATTTTTAACTAAGACCAGCGCGTTACGACGAAGTATTAGTGATGTACGTATGCATTTACTTCGCGAACGAAAATGCTAATCCGGAATTGCCTAAATGTATAAAAAATGACACCAACCTGTGTCTTCCTGCAAAAGTGACTCTGCCAGATATCATCCAAGCACCTAACAAATATAAAACAATATTTTGTGAGAAAACAAATTAGGATTCCCAAGTTGACCCGACGAGAACAAAATTCACAATAATTGAATTGGATGTAAGTTCCTCTTGTCACAATAAAAAAATGTTTCGTCTTCTTCTTCTCGTGCCCTGTCCGTTCAGCGAATGTTGGCTATCGTGTTGGCTATACGGACTTTGTTTACTGCGGCCCGTAACAGCTCTACAGTAGACTGGCCAAACCACTGTCTCAGGATTTTTAGCGATGATGTTCTCCTTCTTCCAGGGCCCCATCTTCCGGCAATCTTTCCCTGCATTATGAGATGCAAGATCTCTTATTTCTCTGGATGTCTTATCAAAAATTGTTGCTCAAACGGACATTTGCACGCCAACGCTGGTGCATTTTAATAGGCACAATACATTTAATGCCAATTACAATACACAGATGCCAGGCAACCATTTTCGACAATATAAAACAATACCTATTCATAATATATTTTTTTTAAATTACTTCGACCAAAAAAATGTTGTTCGTATTATATTAAAACACATTCCCCTTACTTACAAACATGTTTTAAATTTTACACAAACGTTAAACAACCATTTACCATACTGTTTATAAATCAGTTGTGTGACGTTTAAAACAAGTTTATTAGAAAGGCAGTTGTGTATTATACCCCTGTCTAACAAAAGGCACTATCAAATAGGTGTTGTTACAGATAGATTTTTATATTTTTTCGTATTGTTACTATTCTAGTCTAATTTCAGGCGTGCTCACTATTATTTTTAATTTTGGAGTAAAGACAATTTTTTTAAAGGAAGGGCGTGGGCATATTAAAAAAATACATAAAAATTGCACATAGCTATACCTGTGATAGTGGCAAAATTTTTTAAGTGAAAACATCTTCCGCACCGTTGTCATTTAAAACTCGATGAAAAGAAAAATAGCGACACTAAAAAAAGACAAACACGTACATTTACATCTATAGGACTTAGCGTGCGAGAGAATGAGATAGTATAATCGGTCTCCTCTTTGTGTGGTGCTTCGTAGCCTCCCCACTCTTGTCTATTTTGGTTTTCTGACGGTTTCACTTCTACAGTGTGTGAATTGCACACTCTGATTTTAAAAAAAAATTTAAATCATCAAGTTATCGCTGACATTTCTATGGTTTATATTTTGCCTGAAACACTACACTGAATTTATCATCTGCCTATGAGAGTGTTCGTGATGAAAAGTAATTTTGTGACCCCTTATAAACAATACAATACATAAACGATTTTTGAATTGGCTTTGTTTTCTCTGAATTGTTTCTGTAATGTTGAACCTTCCTATACCTACATAAAATCCAAATTGTACCTATACACCTACTTATCAAATTATGTTGATGAATAATTTTTCATTGCAAAAAAAGATCTCTCGACCGTTGAGATTAGACGGTTCGAAATTAAATGGCGTGGTAGTAACCATATAATAAGTAAGCGCACACGAAAGAATGTGTAAGGCGATGTGGATGTATTTTTTATAGTTTAAATGTTGTCTAAAGTCGGACCATTCTTTGATTAAATTTTAAATAGGTACTGAAATTAGTTTCATCATCATTAGGACATTATCATTTCTATCAAATGTGATGGCGATATACGATGTCAGGCAGTATAAGGGAGATAGAGCGCTTGCTAAATGGGTAAAAATCTGCCAAGACCCGGACAAACCTCACCCTATGAACCCGGCACCCCTGCTAAGTCACCAAATGTAGTGAACCATTTCGATTTACCTATGGCAGAGGTATTGCTTAACCAGAAAGTATCAGTAATGTAAATAACATTTTTTTTAATTTCACCTTTAAAACACACACTGAAAATATGAATTGAATACTATAATCTACTTCTATTATATTATATTATTATTATTATTATTACACTATATAAAGAGGTAATATTTGTTTGTTTGTTTGTTTGTGTGTTTGTTTGCATCGAATAGGCTCCGAAACTATCCGATTTGAAAAATTCTTTTGCTGTTGGGAAGCTACACTATCCGTGGGTGACATAGGCTATATTATATATTTTTTTTAAATAGGCATCCCTACTAAAACTTCAATAATGTAACCCAAGGTGTAAAAAAATTACCTAAAATATTCTTTAAATCGCGTGCGCTGCGAAAACTATTGATGATAGAATAAAATAATGTATCACGACTTTATAGAACACATCATTATTTACAAAAAAGGTCTCAACAGCATATGTCTAACTATTATAGTTATGCCACAATAAGTATTCTTTTATTTTAAAAATTTAATTTAAATGTCGCCTCTTGAAAAGGCTCTTTATTTGTATCTTGGTTTTAATCCGTATCAAAATAAATTACTTCATATTCAAGACAGCTTCAATACCTTTATTAAACTTTTTGAATTTTTCAATTCGGATATTTGATTAGAAAGATATCACGAGTTTAAAATTGTTAGTATTAGAAAAAAGTTTCGGCTAAGGGGCGGGCGAGAGAGGAGTCAAGAAATGCAGTGCCAGGGGGGTTGGCGGGACGGGGGAGCGGGAGAGCGGTGGTGGGGAAGGTGGAAGTGGAACGCTGGAGGGGAACGCACGGGAAAGGACATGTAAGGAGTAACATTTTATTTATTTGAATATGGCATACATTATAAAAGAAAGTCCAAAAAAACGTGCAGCTCGCAAAAAATCAGAAACGAGTCCCGGTTCGATCAAGGGAGTTATATGGTGTGGTAGATCTCTATCCCCCCTAGGGAATAAGGGTATCCATTTTTACCTAAAGGGCCTGCTTTTAAAGATATAAGGGCTAAAAGTTTCGCCCTCTTGAAATTTCTAGAACAGTCTTCCGGAAAGTTCTAGAAGGTTCCATAGAGCTGTAGAAAGTTGTGTAAGGAGTGGCGCAGTATGTCGTGGAATGATCAGGAATAGGGAATCGGGAACATCATTGTGCAACATTCCAGAACACTATCTTATTGTCCTGAGCGAAGCCGGGTAACCCAGCTAGTATATAAATAAAGAAATTAAACATACACACGGGCCTAGCTTTATTAAGAAGGTGCATCTCACAATCATCTAATAGAGTCACACGAACTAAAAGTATTATTCACTCAAAGATTGTATATCTCTTTGTATTCACTGCAACGATCATATCGATACCAATTCTTTTATATTCTCCCTTCTACCACGCATACACATTATACACAATTTAAGTAACCAATATGCATAAATAGCACATATTTTCAATAACACCGTAAGACTTTATAAAATTCACTTTTTTTAAATAGTTTAGTACGCATTTTGTCTCCAAAATTGAAAATTTTTGTTAATTTAAATCGCATGTTTACAATCTTATAGTAGATATTATAAAGGCGAAAGTTTGTATGGATGAGAGTTATTCTTTCACGCAATAAACACTGAATAGAATTTAAAAATTCTTCACTAATCGAAAGCTACATTATTTGCGAGTAACATAAGCTATATATATTGGTAAGTTCTGGCGTTATGAATAAGCTGTAGCGTTATGCAATTATTTTTCATACGTTTTCTGTCCCTAACAAAATCGAGTTATTGCAAACGTCAAACAAATTGTTACCTTGGAAAAAATGTTTTTTTTTTTTTAATTAGGCAATTCACCCTAAAAATAGTGCTTTGTTGGCGTCATAGTTAATATCTACCTATCTCTAAAAATGTTTATTGTCCGGACGAAAAGCATAGCGTTGCTATGTAATTATTTGACGTGGGCTGTAATTTTGTTATTTCTTTAGGATTTTCACTGGATTCAAATATGAATAAAATACTAATTCCTACTTGAGGCGAAATCATCAGAATAAATTAGGGGAGTAGGTACTTAAAATAAATTTCTATAATTTAAATATTTTATAAAATAGAATTTTTATTTACGAAATGTTATTCTCAAATTTTGAAATTTTCTATTAAACAATAATCCGAACTTTACCCTTATTTTTTATTAGACAAAAAAGCAAGAATAATAACAATTACGCCAATAATTATGCCAGTATTTTCCCACTAATACCATGCGAGCGAAGCCGCGGGTAAAAGCTAGTGTATAATATTTTTGTAAGTAATCCATTTTATGTTAAAAAAAATCTGTATTTAAATTTATTTGTTCCGTGAAAAATAAAAAATAATTCCGTTAAAAAATACCTTTGACTAGTTTTCGCTTATTTTTTGCCCAGAACAGCTTTTTAGTTCTTTAATGAAACATCAGTATCACGCATGGAAAATAAAAGGGGACAATATTAATAACAAGGCTGACAAGAGACAAGAGTGGACAAGAGACATTTCAATTAGCCGACGGACAAAGCTCGGTCCGTGTTCCCGTCGGGCGCTGAAAGGTGAACGCGGGAACGGGAAACTGTAGTATCTTTTTAAAAGACAGCTTTCAACGCCGGACATGGTGACCGGTGACCGTCTGTCTGCCTGTAATGAAGGTACTGGAGTAATTTGGTACTTGTTCTCTCCTGCCCAATCATTGTTGTTCATTGCAATGGATATGATTGTCGCTTCTTTTATCTGCATTGATAGTTTTGCAGGCACGTTTTAGTTTTATGGCAGATTTACGAGTAGATTTATTTTATTTGTTTTGAGTTTAATGGTTTTGACATGGTGTTTTTGTTACAAAATGCACATGGATATTTAAGTACTTACGCACATAAATAGCTAGTAAATCACGGGTAACCTAACTCCTTTTAAATATTTGCTCACCTATTTTCTAAGCCACAGTTTTACACAGCCAAACTTTTAATCAGGCTGCAAATTTTTATTTCAACTTTTTTGATGTGTAGGATAGTTTTTATTTTTTAGGTTTTATTTTTATATTAAATAACTTGACAGTTCATGCATTTTCTTCGGTTAACCTTACTTTTTTTAACACGAATTTATATTATGACGTTGAAAAAGTATTTCTGTCCTTGTGGTTTCTTTCTCATTGAAATTCTTGAAATAAAATAAGCAGACAATCCAGTTTATAGATGTGCTATTACAGATGAAGAATGTATGTACATACATTCAAAATCCAGTACTTATTTATTTAATTTAAAATATCCCTGTAACGCATATCTAAATTTTTTAAAACATTTATTAATATATCGGTACCTACCTATCTAATGGTAATATTACAAATTACAGTGAACCGTACAGCAGTCACGAGAATCAACTTTTGCAGAAACTGCTTTGCAAACAAGTTTACACTCGAAAATGCATAGGTACTCGTCGAAAATTAATAATTCTAGGATCTCTCTACTCTTGTTGGGCACTCTCGCCGATGAACATTGCGCGGGACGCAGTCGGACACGGATAAGTACCCACCACACACTTTTACGAGACACAAAGGGGTTTGAAAAACACAATTAAATCCATCGTTCAACTTCTCCCACACATCTACCCTGATGCACCTTGCCGTTACACTACCCTCTGGGGCTGGAGTGATTAGACAAGGTAATGGCTTATCAAAATAATCATTTTAAAGCCATCGGAGTTTTTCTCGTACTTAAACTGAAAAATAATATCGTGCTAGGTACGGCTATGTAGTCTAGTGGGGCTTTCGAATTGCCTTTATAATAGTTTTCCAAACATTAGAAGGAAATCTTCCAATTTCTGCTGTTGTTTAAAAGACGTTTGCAGACATTCGAAAACGTGAAACAAGTCAAAATTTTCATCGGGTTCATTTTATCAAAAAAATAGCTATGATCATATGAGAACCGCATAAATTGACCTAAGTACAAGTTGTTTAAAGCACAAGGTATTAATATATTATAGACTTAAGCCTAAAACCTTCATTATTCAGATCTACGACTACGCAAATAATGTAAAAAGTATAAACCTCATTTTTACATGTTAATTATTAAGTACAGGTGAAGACATTAAACAACAGGTTTCCGAAAAAAAATCGTTTAATTGACCAATCTGTTGGTATTGATATTGATCGAGGTATTGATCGAGGATATTGGCAGTAAATAATAAAAATAAAATACAAAACAATTTAAAAATAATAGTTACTTCTTCAAACTTCGCAAAATTACTTTATGGCATCATTAATTATATTTTGTCTTTGTTCTAACTTATTCTAATTTGTCTATACTTGTTTGTCATTTATTTTTCTTTAATTAACATATCCTGATGAAGATAACATCGAAATGTAGATATTGTTTATAATATAGTGGTTTAAACAAAGTGATATATTATTCATTACAAAAAAATAATATCTTTTCTTTGGTTTTATTTTCAAAAAGCTTTCGTTTAAGAGGTAAAAACTTGACAGAAACAACCGCGTTTCATATATTTCAATCATAAGCTCGATAGGACAGGAATTCATTGGAATCCCATAATATCTTTGTTACCTGGTCACTTTTCCGTTGGCATCGATGGCATCTACTGTTTGAGCCCACACGTGAGCATAATCACATCAGGCTACCCGAATACTCCCGATGAGGGTGAACCGCCCTAGTCCGCCCCCGCTACCTCCCCGCCCTCCCAGTCCGCCCCCGCCCCCGCCCTCGCCACTCACGGCAGGATAATTACACCGCCGCCCGCCACCGCACAAAATGCTAACCAAAAAAACCAGAAATGAAAATAAAGAGCCGCCCAAAGCCGAAAAGCGGCGGTGGCCAAAAAAAGGCTCGGGAGTTAACCCGTGCGGCGCTGCTAAGGGTGGCCGCTCGCCGGAGCCAGTTAGTGTGTAGGAACTGTGTGTATGTATCGTGTGTGTAGTGTGTACCCGCAGTACCCCCTTGTCTATGGTTCATCACCGTGTGATTGATATGTAATAACCGTGAAAATAACGACTAGTGATGCAAATAATTCGCATATTCTTTGACATTATATACGAATGGTGGTCATTTCAAGGCGCTTTTTACGTATTTTAAATATAAACAAAGCAAAATTCTTATTTAAAAAACACATTTTTGTTCTTCTTAGTAGATTGGCATTTAATACCTACTTTTATTTCTGATATCGCGGGTTCAACTCTTGATTTTAGTTAAAATTTTGGTAAAAGGTTGAATTTTCAAATATAGAATTTCAAACAGATAACAAATATTCGTATCTGGGATATATATTTCACCTTAAAAATTACCAGTGTAAACATTTTTTATTCCAATTCTTTTATATATCTAGACACAAATAGATGTGTATAATTTCTGCAATTTATTTTTTGCATTGAAAATCTTTTTATGTGAGACTACTTTCATTTTTACCAACGTATATTATTTTATTATATGCTTTTGTTGTTACATTTTTTTTCGTTGTAGTATGTAATCTTTATTGTTTTAGTTTTAAAGTATTTAAAAATACCGTGATACTTTAAACTAGAACGTAAAAATCCATTAGGGCATGTTATAAATAAAGAAATATTTGAAATTCATTTCTTTCCACTGTTTAGCAACCATAAATGAATACTTCAGCCTCACAACGATCCAATAGTTCTACTGACTCTAGGTACTGGCACTTGGCACTCTTGTGCGATACCGCAGTTAAATTTAAATTTAAGATTTTTCATATTTTAATATTATATTTGAAATTAGAGAATAAAATATACCGAATAATGAACTACCTACACACTAAAAACATGTCTCTAATGATTAAAACTGTAACGTAATGGTAATTAACGGTCTATATCTAGCATATACCACTATTAAGGGTGGTAATACACCGTTGCTCAATTTATTTTACTGGTTTTCAGAACATGTTTGAATATAAAGTATTTATATATATATATATATATATATATATATATAATATATATACTTTTTTCACGTTGGCTTAATTATCTCGATGGACAAAGGTACACATTATAACATATTGTTTATTGACGGAATTTAATGAAGTGCGTATTGCATTTACATACATTCCAAATAAAAATTATTAAGAGCATTTAATACGAAACTTTTTTATTGTTTTACAATATAATATCAGGTATATAATGATTATTTTAAAAATGATCATAATTTTATTGTTAATTAGGTACTTGTAAATTTTATATTAATTGTCTTGAGACTGACGAAATGTGTAATACTTAAACAATAATTAAATAACATAAATTAATCAATTTTTAAGTCCCGACTTCTGATAATCCATAGTTCCATAAAAAGGATATCATGTTTCCCTTTACACAGAGTGTTAAGGGATGTACTAGACGTAATTTAACCAGTTATTTTTGACTTTAGTTTCAATTTGTGGGACGAATATGCAATAACACGGGTACCTCTACCGCGGGAACCAATTATTGGATAACCAACAGCCCTGCCAAAGATCACCCCAGTTCGTTATGTTTGGTGATTTAGCAGGGGTGCCCAGCTGCCCCTACTTCCCAATCACTATCGTCAAGGCACAACCGAGGAACCGGCTAAAGGGCGCGGACGTTGAGATTCATTCACGGCAGACCGACCACCATACACATTCTGGCTGGTACTGTCAGATGACGAAAGAGATATCCCACCCGACATAAGTGCTTTCATATCTTTTCTTGCAGATGCTTGCAGCATACGCAAAATGCCATTACCCTGCGAGCAGCCGCCTTTTATGTTTATCTGTTATCTTTTTTTAATTAGTTTATCCCTGACTTGCTTTATGTTATTCGCATTTTGTATATTATGTAAGCACTTGCATACTGCTTCCTAACACCGTATGCAGGGACACTGGAGGTCTAGATTCGTTAAAACTTAAATGTAGATTCGTTTTTTCAAATTAGAGTCCTTGCAAGAGCCTTGAAGGAGTAATAATAATAATAATATCTTTATTTGGAAAACAAACAGCTTTACAAAGATACATAAAAAAGAAAGAGTGTTAAAATAAAACAGCAAGCCTAAAAACATGTTTTCGCTGATAATTTTTTTTTTTTTTTTAGTAACTTAACAAGAAAAACATAAAGAAAAACTAAGAAATAAATAGTTAAGAGAAGTTAAAATAAAACATAAAGAAAAAAACTAAGAAAAAAATAGTTAGGAGAAGCTAAATACTTAAATATGCATGATAAGAATATAGAAAAACACAATAAAGGGTTAGCTTATGATCTTGTAGGAGTATAAGGATGATATGTATGTGATTAGGGAATATGTTAATATATTGCAAATTAGGAAAAGAAATCTGATTAATAATATAATAAATATAAATATGGATGTTAAGGGGTGTGTTGTGATGCATTACATTTATCTAATAGTGTTGCTTTGAATTTGTTGAAAGTTATATTGAAGATGTCTATATATTTGAGGTGTGTGTTATGATAATGGCAGGCTCGATATATGAATTCATTTTGTAAGTAGTTGGTATTGGAGCGGCTGTTATAAAAAAGGTATACGTTTCTACTATTACGACCAGGAACTCTAATATCTATTTTTTTGTAAAAGATACGGGGAAGATACCGTATTATTTAGGATTTTGTACAATAACAATTGATCAGAAATAATTCTTTTACAATTTAATTTGGGGATTTTAAAGAATTGACGTATATCTTCATTTGATTGGAATGCATAAAACGACCGAAAATTTATGTAGGAGAGAATTTTTTCCTGAACACGTTCTATTCTATGAACATATGTTATATATCTTGGATTCCAAATTTGTGAGGCGTGTTCTAGGTGCAGACGAACATAGGTATAATATAGCAAAATAAATGTATTGAGATAATAAAATAGTTTTGATGTTCGTATTATAAATCCTAACATTTGGGTGACCATCTGTTACTTATACCAAGGCGGGTAAGTGGTGGATAACCTCCAATGTCCGGTTTCATGATTTGTCTAGATCTTGACGGTGAATGCGTTTGCCCACCTACCGCGTGGCTTGCCGGATCGGGAGAGACTGGTTGTGGGAGACCTTTTGACCTCTCCAGCCGGACTATCGAATACCGAGGGTTGGATTTATACGTTTTTCCTTCCTGAAAACATTGACCCCCAGATACCAACCCCTGATATCTTTTCCTTCCCAGAACGTCCTTTCCTTCCTTTCCCTGAAAAGACCCTTCACACAGCATCCAAAAAGATGATTTAGGCCATGGGGATTTTTTTCCCTCAGGGCCTCCTGTGTGGAGATAATGTAAAAAAAATATTTGGAGTAAAAAATGTTGATGAAATTTTGGTGTCCGGTGACACATTTGATGGTTTTTTTTCAACTTAAGAGGCCGTTCTCCGAATTTCTACCGATTTCTTGCAAACCTCCCTTAAACATTTGAAGTTTTTAAGCTCTTAAAAAAATATATGTTATTCTTGAAGATAATATCTAGACATTTGTCGCGCCGAAACGCAAATTATATAAAATTCCCCAGATAGAAAAAAATCGCAAAGTATGCTCCAAAAATTATTATAAACACGTTTGTTTCAGTTATTTTACACGTTATATGTATGAAAAAATTCACAGCTTTTCTTTAAATAAAATTAAAGACAATTATCGCGAGATTTTTGCTCTATTTTTAACGATTCGTGGTTTATTAAAGATTTTCATGATTTTTACATCAATTTTATCGCTGTAAATGTTAGCGCGCTCTTCTAACATTCGTAATTTCGTATCTCTCCATCTTCTTCTTTTTGGGGCCGGGAACTGAGCCTTAATAATATTATATTATATAAAAATCAATAGGTACTGTATAGTTAAGATAGTTGAGGTTTAGTGGGAGTAGGTCGGTTACTTTGCTGAGTAACCAGTGATGACATGTGGAAGATTTTTTTTAAATTAAAAAAAAACACCAAAAATGTCACCGGAGACCGAAAATGTATTTATATTTTTACTGCAAATAATGTCAGGAATCACTGGTTACGTACAGTAAGTTAAGTGCGTTCTCTTAACACCGTTAATAATATTCACGTTCATGTCAGATAAATTATTATTATAAATTATTATTTTTAATCGGTGCTCCAGATTTTATGTCCGGGTTGAATCTTTCCCAAATGAAAGACTAAACCCTTCCACACACTTTTCCACAAATGAATATCTAGTAAATTAACGCAATGTAAGTGCACTATATAAGAATAAAACAATACAAGAACAATACGTCAATCCACCAGAAACATAATGGGAAAATATTTCACCGACTCCAGATATTTTCATATCAGAGGGTTCGGCTCTGATGAAATCCTAACTGGTCCGATAAATCCTACTGATCCCTCAATATAAATATTTAAAAAATCTTTCGTAATCCTACATGTATTTAAAATGACCGACTTTTGCATTTTTATGTACAAATTTTTTGACAAATCTAATACGCCTAAATTTTGAATGAGAGAGCTAGGTATAATGCCAGTAGCCGAAATAACAAATGGTAATATTTTTATAGTCTGAGAATGCCAAATTCTTTTAATTTCATTTCCTAAATCTGTATATTTTCTTATTTTTTCAGAAACAGTTTTCTGAATATTACAAGAATTTGGAATAGCGACATCAATGATATAAGTTATTTTCTTAATTTTGTCATGTAAAACTATATCGGGTCTATTATGACTAATTGTTCTGTCTGTCAGAATAGTTTTATCATAATAAATTTTATAAAATTCATTTTCTAAAAATGAATTTGGTTCATATTCATAATATGGTACATTACGGCAGTCAATCAAGTTATGTTTAATTACCAAACTTTGGTGAATTATTTTTAAAACTTGATTGTGCCTAAATGTATACTCGGACGGCGCTAATACAGAACATCCCGATATAATATGTTCTATAGTTTCCGGAAAAGCCAAACATTTTCTACATAAATCATCAATTTGATTTGCATCTTTGATGATATGCTTTCTATAATTTTTAGTATTAATGACTCTATCTTGAATAGCAAGCATAAAGCCTTCTATTTCTGCGCTCAACTCTCCAATACTCAACCATTTGTTTGACGAAAATTTGTCAACATATGTTTGGTTGAGATAATTGAAGTGTTTTGCGTGAAGAATTTTATTTGACCAGGAATCTAATAATTCCTGGTTGGTATTTATAAGAATGCTGGCATTCTCGTCGTATAAATTTAATGGCGAAATATTTCTATCTGCCTTGCAAATTATTTTATGCATTTCTGAACTATCAGCTTTCCTATGGAAAAAATTTCTTAGCATTTCTACCTGATTATGTTTTAAAGATGTTATTTTGACTATACCTCTACCTCCTAAATTTCTCGGTAAATTAATCCGTTCTATAGCTGAATTTGGGTGATGGCAATGAAATTTTGTTAATGTAGTTCTAATTAATCGTTCTAAGCTATCTAAATCTGTATTAGACCATTTAATTATACCAAATGAGTAAGTTAATAGAGGTATTGCCCAAGTATTTATCGCCTTTACTAAATTTTTAGCAGATAGATTGCATTTCAAAATTTTTCTGATCCTAGTTTTAAATTTAATCCTGATATCATTTTTAATACTAGTATGATCTAATCTATTTGATTGCGGATATCCTAAATATTTATAAACCTCACCCCCTTTCATACTTTCAATTTTGAAATTTCTAAATATACCCTCGTCTCCATCTACAATTTTACCTTTCTCTATATGGATCGTTCTACATTTATCTAAACCAAAAGTCATTTTAATATCATCTGAAAAATTTTTAACTACTTTAATCATTTTCTCTAAATTTGGTTCAGAATTCGAATATAATTTTAAATCATCCATAAATAATAAATGAGAAATTATATTTCTCTCTCTAGTATTACCTTTAATTTTTATTCCAAACTTGCTTTTAATTAACATTTTAGATAGAGGATTTAATGCTAAGCAAAACCAAAGAGGACTCAATGAGTCTCCTTGAAAAATCCCTCTTTTTATTAAAATGCCCGGTACTATAATTTTCTTATCTTTCAAATTCAAAAGCAAATCGGTATTCCAAAATGCCATAATTTTTTCCAAAAAGCTAATAATAATTGGGTTAATTTTGTATATATTTAAAACTTTTATCAGCCACGAGTGCGGGACACTATCATAAGCTTTTTGGTAATCTATATAACAAATATGTAAATTACGTTTTTGGGTTTGAATCTGTTTTAGAATTACAGAATCAATAACTAATTGTTCTTTACATCCCATATGTTTTCTGCGACAACCTTTTTGTTGTTCAGATAAAACATTTTTTTCATCTAAATGAGTGTATATTAAATCTGTCAAGCAAGAGGTTAAAATTTTATATATTGTCGGTAAACATGTAATGGGTCTATACTGAGAGGGATTATTAATATGTTCGCTTTTAGGCAACATATAAGTAATGCCCTTAGTTAGAAAATTTGGAAAATTTTGAGGTTCTCTGACAAATTTTGAAAGATTTTTTGCCAAAAGGGGATGTAAAGTAGTCAGACGTTTATACCAAAAATTATGTATCCAATCGCAACCCGTGGCTTTCCAATTATGAGTATTTTTTATAATTTTGGCTAACAATTCAACCGATATATCAGAAAAACTCATTTGTTCAATGTCTGAACAATTGAGTTCTTCATTTTCTATCCACGGACCTGACTCATTATGTTTTATATCTTTACTCCAAATATTTGTCCAAAAATCGCGCATATCTGATTCAGATGGCAACGGATTATTATTATTCGAAATAATATTTTGTTTATCGTCAAGTTTGGAATAAAATATTTTCTCATTTTTCTGAAATAATCTATTATTATTTTTTTTATTATACGTATAATTATATCTTTTTAATCTACTAGCAATCATCATTCATATCATTCTCATCTTTCTTATCTTCTTTAATTTATTTTTAATTATTATTAAACCTTCATTATTATTATAAATTATTATTTTTAATTATTATTTTTAATTATTATTAAACCTTCATAAATTATTAAAAACATCAAAGTTATTTTTGGGACAAAACTTTACTTTAGTATAATTAAGAAGTTAAGATGTATGCTTTCAATAATTTAACTCAGGTGTGTGAAAATATATCAAAGCAAAGGACATAAACTTTGTTTACAAACTACATATTTATAAAATGTAAATTATTAACAATATTTTGTTTTAAAAAAATCTAATCGACGTGTAATTGCTGACATATTAGTAATTAAATTAACACAGAAGTAACAATAATAAATTATTTAACGTTGACGCTAAACATCATGTCTACTATATAGTGAATTGTAAGTATTTCACATGAAATAAAAAATGACCCAACAAATATTTGCATGAAATTTCCCGCCGTTTTACGGTAATTAAATGTGTCATTCATCATTAAATTAACGATCGGTTTGGCTGCTGTCAAACAAAATAATGCAATTATGCTGAAGTGCATTTGTTCCTATTAGGCCGATCCCACAACGGTTCCGTATAATATAATCAATGACAGCCTTTTTTAAATTCTTTCACTGCATTTCCCAGGAGGAATGCATTTTTTATTATTTGTTTTTTAATCCTATTTTAACAGCCGAATCTTAAATTACCGTTTATCGGAAAATCTCAAATTAAATGTTGAATAAAGGATGTTTAAAAACAAAGTTTATTTTCCTCTTGCTAAATTATTATTATCTACACAAACTGTTTCAAACCAAATATCTCAAGACAAGATGTAAACAAAGTGGTAAAATTTTCATATATTCTCTTTAAGTTTTCAGGTCACTTCAGTAGGAAAAAACACTGGTTTGAATTTATTTACATCAAAACATTTACATGATGACTTACACATTTTATTTCTCATCGGCTCGGTCTCAGTTCTTAAGGTACTGCTTTATTTATAAAACAATGGGTTAAAAAAGCTAATGCCCCAACAAACTAAATGACAGTGTGTTTACAATGGCGATCGTAATAACTCTATTCTGAGTAAAAACTGTTATATTACATAGCAAGCAAATAACAGAAATGACAGCAGGGTTTAGTCAAGCTTCAAACCTAATAATACCGTTAAGTTTTACCCCTTAATATTTTTAACAAAAATTAATATTGCCATTTTCAAATTGGAACGAATTTCATTTTATTTTATTTTACGCCCAGCTTAGCTTTTACATGGATTTTAAGAACAAAATACCTACACCCAGTGAGTTATCGAAAATTATGCAAAAAGTTGTTAATATTTTTTTGCAATTTGGGAGGCGGGTATGGGGATCGCCGCCCTGGGAACCATTTATTTGATAACCGATAAAAACCTCTGCCATAGGTCACCACAAGTTTCAAGCTACGTTTGGTGACTTAGCAGGTGGGCCCGGGATCATGAGGATGAGGTTTGTCCAGGTCTTGGCGGCGAATGCATCTGCCCACTTGGCGGACCGGATCGGGAGGGACAGGTTGAGGGAGACCGTTTGGCCTCTCCTGAAGGACTCTCTCGTCACATCGCGTTGTACCGCAATGAGAGATAAGAAAAAAAATCAATTAAATTTTACCTCCAACGCTCTTACGCCGAACAACCAGACACTAGTGAATCCGATCCGTTACGTGGAATACGTTTCAACGAAATGTTAGTACGCAATAACACCTCCAAGACTATCCCGTGATTTTTCGCAGGCTTATGGCAGTAATATTCTAATCATAAAAACCGTTAAAAAATCATTCTTGAAATGTACTCAGAATGACGTACGAGTTTAATACATAAAATTTCTTAATTTCCCTAGTGTGAATACTTACCTATACCTGGGTAGGGGCAGGTAGGGATAAGTTCGAGGTTTGCGGGTAAGTATCGGGTCCCGAGTATCAATTTCCTGTAACTTGGAAACAGGTTGATATGAACATTGAACACGAGCGAGGAATAGAGGAATAGAGGGTTGTTCCTTTGGGCAGAGAGGATATAGAGAAATCGGCAATGCAGAGGTATGTATTTCCTCCCGAACAAGGATGTACCGAGCGGGCGCCATTTCTTGAGAGGACTAGTGCGCCGAAATACTTTTTATTTATAATTCCATTTTTGATTAAGGCGAGACATAAACAACGCCTTTAAAAAATTGTAATACGTTGTACAAATAAAGTTAGCGGTGAGCAGCAGATTTTATTTTTCTAGACGTTGAATTAATAACTTCAGGAGGTATTCATTTAGAAACATCTTAAATATTAGTAATACGTTCTTCAAAATTAATTAAAATGAACCCGGCGGAAAGGTCGAATCTCCAGGCCTGCTAGAGTGAATTCGACCGTACGTCTGTCCAAAACGCCGTGCCGTGGGCGCATATTTGTTTTCACGTTTTTTTTTACTTACGTCGTTAAGATTCCCACATTATTTTTCTTCTTCTTCTTTTCTTTGATAGAGCAAATTTGACAGTAGGTCCGTCCAATACACGGGTCGCGAGTCGCAATTTGTGTACACGGCTTCTTTACTTACGTCTTTAAGATTCTGAATATATTTTAGGGTTTAGTGTCATCTTAACAGCCCATTATGACGATCATGTATATGAGCCTCATCCTGGCTAGAACATAGTAAAATAATATTTCTGAGTTCTTACGTAGTACTTAACTTGAACAACTTGAAAAATAATTGAAGTCGAAATAGGTTATTTTATTTTATGTCAGCGCTATACACGGTGTTAAGTGACGTACTTGATTTACTTTAACCGCTTTATGGGTAAAAAATGTTAATGAAATTTTGATCTCCGGTGACATTTAGCCGAAGTTGAACTAAAAAAAATATTCAGTTTAATGAAAAAGGCCGGACAGTCATTTTTCTCAAGGTTATGGGTTTTATTCCAGCTGTTTTGCCAAAATATAATGATGTTATTATTTAAAAATATATTTATCAACTGTCGCAAAACCAATTATAAGAAAAATTAATATTTTTAATTTTACTAGTAATAATGCAATGCACGGCTTGTTTTGAGAGATATTCAGTAAAAAAAAATAAGTCGAAGCCAACGTTAAAAAAAAATTTTAGACGGTGTTATTTAAACAATTCATATTAGGTATGAATGGTTTAAATAACACATATATTTTTAAATCGCTATTTTAAATAACTTAATCGGCGCACAATGCCAACACTTCAATATTCAAGTTAAGCTCGGTGTTAAATATTTCATTTATGTGCCGACGCACAGATGTCAGCTGAAATTTATGTTCTGCGAGGACCTCTCGTCGGGAAGGGGTTAAAGACGTATTGCTTTGCACCCCATACACTATATAGAAACAGACACGGCCGATCGCATTGTTTCTCTGGATTCTTGACACGGCCTATCTCCCGCTACTAAATCTTGGAATTATCTCAACAACACCGACTAGTTTCTTAAGGGGCACTCACGCCTGTGCCGATGAATGTTTAATTGACATGAATATTGCAACAGTGATTCGCCCTGTGGATACTTCAGACTATTTCTCCAACAGAAGATTGATACAATTTATAATATAAGAATATCATGCACTCGTAATTACGTTAAATATCTTAACGCCAATTCATTGCCGGGAAAACCTTATTTTTTTACATTAGCACCACACAGAAAACACCCTGAGGAAAATAATTCCCCTCAGGGCCTATGACATATTTGGGAATGCTGTGTGGAGGGTCTTTTTGGGAAAGAAAGGAGATGAAGTTCTGGGAAGGAAAAGGGTTTTAGGGGTGGGTAGAAATCTGGGGGTCAGTGTGTACAGGAATGACGGACAGACGTACGAATCTATCTATCTCACTAAGGTGTAAGGCGATATTCTGAGAGAGTACGCCTGGAGAAGTCAAAGGGATTCCCTCAACCACTCTCTCCCGATCCGGTCTGCTCTACAGCTGATCGGCAGACGCATCCACCGCCAAGACCCGGACATACCTGACCCCATCAATCCGGGCATCCCGGTTAAGTCACCAAATAAATGGTTCCTGGAGTGGCGGTACCCATATCGGCCTCCAAAATTGCCATAAAAACTTGCTCGTTTACGGACACCAAGTTGATTACCGAATCATTTTTATTTAGTAGCAAAGAAATTACAGGAGGAATACCAACTTAGATTGCTTAGAGCTTAGACCTTAGACTATTCAATAATGTTTGTAATTTGCAAGTATGCATATACAGTGAATATTATTTTATATTTATTTATTTTATTTTATTTATTTATTTAAACGCCCATAGGACTTTTACATAGAATGCATTACATTTTTTTTTTAATTACAGTGAAAATAATGAGTTTACAAAATACAGGTAACATAATATATGTTAAAAACAAAATATAGATTATATAAAATATAAGCCTTAACAAAATATAAGAAACACAGTAAAGTCCATAAAATATAGGAGTTGACATAAAGTAGGTACCTAATGTTTATTTGTTGTTCACATTAGTTTATAGGTTAGGTAGAAATACATAGTTGGCACATAATATTGCGTTTGAAGTTTGCAAAGTTCAAATTATTGTCAAATACCTACATCCATATTGTTTAAATATTTGTTACCAAGACTATGTAAACGTTGTATTGGAAAATGCAAATCATAGTTGGAATGAGATATACGATATACGGATATAAAATGTTAGTGTTCGTCTAGTTGTTCGTGTAGGTACATGTAGATTAATTAATTGCTGGAGTTCATGCACAACAGTCGAAATTAGAGTTTAATAAATTTGGAATATTTAAAGTATTCATTAACGACGGGTAATTTAAAGGGATGCTAAGTTTAAAATTTACGAAACGTAGAAATTTTCTTTGAATTCTTTCAATAGTATGAATATGAATTTTGTAGAAGGGCGACCGGACTATGGAGTTATGTTCTATTAGGCTTCTAACAAGGGATTTGTACAATAGTTTAATGATTTATAACGATTTAAAGTTAATCCAACATATTCAGTTGTGGTCATAAATATTTTGGGCGGTAAATAATTTATGAACGTTTAATGTTTACCTAAGCCAACCTACATATTTTCTTGGGAATTCTCCCGGGTGTGTCTCAGTCCGTCTTGAAGCGAGAGAACGTCTTGAGAATTTCCTCGGGCATGCGCACGGAGCGTGAGAAAAAAGAAAACAACCTCCCGCCCCCTGAAGAAGAAATGACTTTTCAAAAGAATTCCACGCACAAGAAAGCGCGAAACATCCTTCAGCCGAGATTTACAAGGGGAAGAATTTGTAACAGATAGCTCTTGGATCGTTGGAGTTAGCAATGAAGGCGTGTTGGCTTCAAGCTTAAAAATTCTAGCAATGTTAAAATAGTTAGAAATTTAAAATACCTTTTCTGTATAAACTTATGTGTAATAAATATAAAATTTAATCAATGATACAATGTTGACTATTTCTAGAAGGAATTAAGTTTTCAAACCAACAATTACTCTTTGTATTTCTTTATCATTATGTAATGAATTGATGAACTATGTAATAAATTCTGGACATTTTATTTTGAAGAGTTTTATTTCACATGTAGGTGCACAAAATCGCCCCTTCTACTATCCCTACCTAATAAAATCTAATTATTTCTGTAGATACTTGTAATTTTAGAGTTAGTTTAAAGATTGCTTATAGTGAATGACACGGATGTGTCGAAACCGGTAGCAAATAAATAAAAATTAAATAACTGAGTATATAAATAAAAAAAATAAAAAAAATGATGCTGTGTGGAGGGTCTTTTTAGGAAAGGGAAGGAGAGGAAGTTCTGAGAAGGAAAAAAGGTACGAAGGGTGGGTAGGAATCTGCGGTCGGTGTTTCCAAGAATGACGGACCACTGCGGTGCAAGTCAATATTCCGAGAGAGTCCTGCTGGAGGGATCAAAAGATCTCCCTCAACCGGCTTGCCACACAGTTGATGGGAAGACGCATCCGCCGCCAAGACCTGGACAAACCTCATTCCATGAACCCGGGTACCCCTGCTAAGTCACCAAACGTAGCGAACCACTTGGTGTGACCTATGGCAGAGGTGTTGATTATCCAATAAATGGTTCATGGAGCGGCGGTACCCATACCCGCCTCCCAAATTGAAATGCTTGACATGGTGTATGCTCCCAAAAGCTCCCAAAACCTTAACATGGTACATCAATGATAACGTAAAAAAAGATTTTTTCAAACATATTTTAATAAGCGATATCTATGAAAGCGAAGATTTATTACAACTTAACCCTTAAAAATTGTTTAACATTTTAAATGCCCATTTCTAAAAGTAGCAGTTGTACAAGTACATGGATTGCGCTCTGTACCTCAATTTATGTTTGACGAAGGAATCAGGAAGGCATCTGGGAGCAGAACCTGGGATTGGGTTTGGGATCGGAGTCTAAATGAAGCCTGAACAGTCTGAACACTGAACACTGAACCCTGAACACCTGTCAAGCAGCGCGGCTTGTAATCGATAGAGTAATTGAGTAGCAATGGGCAAATGGCGGTCTGTTGGCAACGGAATATTGGGAAATGTTGGGGATACCAGAGAGGGTGAATTTGCAAACCAAACCCGATGTCTACTCTGCAATTTCATTCAAATAATGATGGATTACCATGTTTCCTTTTAAAAACCAATTGATTGTTTGCTGGTTATTACTACTGGGTAGCCACCATATTGTCCTGCGTCTGAGGGCTACTTTATAACATTTGAATGAAGCCACGCCGCTTGCGGTGGCTTCGTTCTTTTCCATAATTCATAATTCGTAAAAAAAAAATTGTAATATTTTTCATAGCTTGCCACTGACAGCATCATAAGATGATTGTAAGTCATAATACGAGTAAAGAAAATACCCACTCGGTCATAAAAATACGTTAAGTTTTAAACCACTAGTTAAAGAAGATAATAAAGTCACAATTACATAAGTCTTAGTTATAGGTCACTAGTAACCAATATTAGTTATTAGCCACTTGTATTATATAAAGGTTAAATGTATAAATTTGTAAAGCGCCCTTGCGGTAATTTTCTCACGAAAATGGCTCTCTAGAAATGATCCAAACACAATTATTATTGAAATGTATACATAGCAGTATACGCAGAAAAATAAATAATTTATAACGCTTCTATCAGCGGAATATCTGTCTATTAATATACTTCGAATGGTTCCATCCACAAAACGCCCCCACAACGCTCTAAGCCAATTAGCAAATACATAAGTTAATAAATAATTTACTTACCTACGGAATTAAATTGGTAAGGATCTTCCGAAATAATCTAAACTCAGTAAAAGCTTAGCAAAGAATCATCTTTAAAGTAATATTAAAAAAAAATATACCTTCTTAACTGAATCACCTTTTAAATTGTTTCCAGTACCAAATGTCGATGACGAATTCAAGCAAGCTTCCATTATAAAAAATTGTAAAGAAAAAAATAACAAAGAATATCAAGAATTTTACAAACTATAGCACCTAATTTTAAAACAACTCAAATGCAAAATCATTATATTTTTCAAGCCATAAAATAACCTCCCTTCTGAATTACGCTGTATCATCAACCAATTAAAACAAATAAATAAAATTGAACAATTTAAAAAAAAAACTTACAGTTAAAGTAAGCATTTTATACAAAACATATTATGACTTACAGGCTAAGTAAGAATCATGGCTCCCTTATCAGGCACAAGAGTTTCTCTTTTCTGATAAGGCATACATGACCAAAAACCACCTTTATTATAATATATTTTGTAAAATATATATGTAACTCATATTTTTTTATATTACAATAAAAAAAAATAATTCAATATTGACGGGAAGGCTCGTACAATTTATTTTTGCTAGTTGGGAGTGGCTCAGTGCGTATTGCGGGCTTAATGTGAACGAAATCATTAGCCAGTGGTGTAAAATATAGATAAGGATTGTAAAGAAGTCATCGTAAAAATAATGTTTGCATTAATGATGGTGCTACAATTCCTTGACAATTCAAACATGCATGAATGCAATTACCTTCAAGTAATAAATCACTTACTAAATTATCCAAAGTTATAAGGAATCCATTACAGCAGAATTTGGACAAATCAAATGTCATTATTAAAGAAATAAGACTGTTTGCAAGACTCAAACATAAATTTTAATGACACAGAAGTAAGTTATATTAGACCAATCAATAAAAGATTTTATTTATTTATTTTATATATAAAATTTACGTATTTATAACATTATTTGATAATGTGAGTGCTTGAGGCGTACTACGGCCCCTATTTTACAATTTAATAAAATTCAATAAATCGATAAATTGAGAAAATACAACGTAATAAATTAAAATTTAAAAAAAAAAGAATAAAACAAAATACAATAATAAAGACGGTAATGAAAAACATACAAAAATTATATTAATCGGCAAATTTTGTGAGGTACAAATGTTGTTTTGTGAGGTACAAATTGAGGTACATATACATGTTTTATTCTTTTACTTCACTTTTCGAAGCGTAAACTGCCTCCTGTTCCACATTATATTTTTGTTTTAATGATTCTGGTTTTGGTTTTGGCACCGTTATTGTTTATCATTATTTTGAACCAAAACAGCACTGTTTTTATGTTAATTTTGTTCTCTTAGCATTGCTTTGTATATACTATTTATTCTTGGTTTCATATTATTTGATCAATGGTTTGTAAGGACTCGTAAGGAACACTATAGGATGACTATAAAATTAATTACAGTTAAGCGAATTTGAAGTGAAATAATGCAAAACTGCGCTATGTAAATATTACGTCATTATCTTATTATTTACAGTTTTATTGTAATATTGCTTTTTTTGTTCTTTAATTTAGTATCTGTTTTAATTTTTTGTGTGAAATGTTTTTCGTTTCCCTCATTTCCCATTTTTTGTATCGATTTGTATATATTTGAATCGTGAAAGGTTATTGAATGCTTTGATTGTCTGGTATTTGATATGTCTTTGCGTCCAAACCTCCAAACCTTATGTTTACCGTCGGAATTTTCATGTTTTTATTTGTACGCTTGTCCAACTGGTCTATTAATGATACTTTGGGTTTATTGAAATTTGTTTTTTTGTCAAAATGTAGTTTAGTAGTGTTTTTATGTATTATAAAGCAGATAGGTAGGTAGGTACGCGTTAGGGAAGCTATTCCAAAGAAATCTATAATTTCGGCATGTAGATAGGTATATTCCTTTGAAGACTTTTAATATGAGCTTATGTTTTCTTTTTCAATAGTAACATACAGAGTTCATAATGGTCAACATCCATAATTTCCTTCCACCTACACTTGCGACTTAGTTGATTCAAGAACTCAAGGGTCACATCAAGAGCTGTTTGTTAACACCAGCGCATTCTATGTAGGGTTCTGTAAATCTACAACTGTATCGGAGAATATTCTTGTGACAGGTGTCAGACGCATGCACTGCTGTCAGTAGGGATAACGGAGTGGGTGGCGGAGGGGGTGTCACCAGCATTGCCCATATCAGATGCTGATAGCCTTAATCAAGACGGTGGAGACTGTTATTATTACGTGATATACACATAGTGATAGTCTGAAGTCTGAATCGTACCGACATGACAGATGTAATCATTTGAAGGGTTTGAGAAGATGGCCTCTTAATTATTGATGACAATTCATTTGACTAGATGAGAATCAAATATGCTTTGGTTCACATTTGTACTTGAAATACAGATTTAGTGTTATTATGGCCCATTATGTTTTCAAAACAACCATGAAACTATCGCCTTTAGAAACTGCTCTACGTACACTTGATTTGTCAAAACAAATTATGTAGATATTAATTATATTCGCCCAACATTTGTACATTGTTGGCATGTGTCACATGAGAATGGGTCGTTACTACGACTCGTTCTTGATTTCAACTGCTCGACTGTGGAACGATTTGCCGGCCTCTGTATTTCCCCTGTGGTCTGACACAGCATGATGTAAAAAAAAACGCAGAAATCAGAAGCAGCCAATTCAGTATCATTCTTCTGGAAATCAACAAAACTATTTTTAGTTAATAATAAATAACAAACGATTGTTTTGTTCATACTGCTAATCGTCAATTTCATTATCAGAATCAGTTAATTAACACCACTGAACATCATTATGATTAACAAGAATTCACGACAAATTTCTCAATTCAAACTTAATTCCTTCTTCCGTTTCCAGAGAGAAGTTTTCTACCGAAACTTAAACTTGTCGCAAGCACTCCAAAGTAACTTAGTTCCCTGGGAATTTCCTGAGATGAAACAAAAAGAGGGCACTTGAAAGTTTCAAATCTCAATTCGGCGCTAATGTTCAACCTTCGTTAAACGGCAGTTAAGTGTATCAAAAGAATGGAGAAGCGGAAAACTCCTTTTGGAAATTTTGTAGTTCGTAGTAATAAGTTACTAAGATAGTTTAAAAAGGTTACTAAGTAGTTTATTTTTAGATATAAGCGATCTTGCATCAGCGATATTCTGCTATTTGATTAATGCATTAAAAGTAATTATATTTTAGTATGGACTGTTTCAATTACAGATTTCTCTCTTATCAGCAATCATAGGTATGCATGAGTTTACGTTAAATGTTGTCAATACCTTATAATTGCTACTGTTCCACCATATGACGATTTAGGATATCCGAAGAAATTGTAAACATAATGTACAAGATTAAGAGAGTGGCGTTTTAAATGCACAAAGAAGTATCAATATAAAAAAAACTCGCAAGTTGATAGACTGTGTGGGGGGTTCTCTACAAAGATATATCACGATTAAGTTAATACAAAACATGATTCGGATGAAGTCAAATTTCGCAATTAATAACCAGTGGTTATGTGAACAGTAGACCTCGCTCCCAAAAATTATTTTTCTAATTTTCTCTTTCTCAAAACCAAAATTTCCCAGGGCCAATAAAATCTGTAATTAGGTACTTCAGTACGAACCTACTTAATTACAATCCATAAATATTTTTTTAAATGTCAAATTCGAAATTTTGCCATTTTTCCAAAGAAATGTCACCATCAACATGGCATTTTTTTTTCAAACTTTCATCAGACCGGTTAGTACCATAATATTGACTGTTCCAATTGGACTCGCAGCAGTTACCACAATCATTCGAACTCTGACGGGATCAAATCGTGGAATCCTACACTACCATATTTAACTGAAACCGTGACGCAAAAAAACAAATATGTGATTGAGTGATGATTTACAAATCGACAGAAATTCCAAATGGTCGTGTTAAAACAGGACTTCGCTACGCTCAGTAAACTAATAAAAAGGAGTGTTATGAAGACGATTTATGAATGTGAATGAAGCAAATTGCTTATCCCGTAAAGAAATAATCGTAAAATAGCGTCTTACTCATGAGACAATATTTACGGATTACTAATCGGACAATGCATGAATGAATATGCAAAAGATGAACTCCATAAAAAAATGTTTGTGCGTAAAAAAAATAGGTAATTAAAAAAAAAGAAAAGAAAGGAAAAAAAATAAGTGATAAGCGTTGTGTGTGGGAAATAAATAAAAATTAAATAAATAAAAAGATAAAACTAATTTATTTGTGGGTACCTAATTACGGTGATCAATCCCAAAATAATGACCACTGACCACTCACAAACAAACAAACACTTGATGGGTTCTCTTTCCGCCGTTGTTGGTGATTAAGACACGGGTGTCTCACCTGGCGAGGGCGGCGGCGGTGGCCAGTGGTCCTGCGGCCGCCCTCACAGGTTAACCCTGCGGCCGCCCTGGCCGCCCGCCCTACCGCCCGCCCTCGGCCGCCCGCCGCAGATGGCGATAGTCGTCCCGAGGTGACCAAACCCCTAACTATCGGCCTGACCTGGCCGGGCCCCCAAACCGAAATTCAACCCGAACCAGACCGACACTTCACCGGTCAAATATGGATGTTATTGTACGGGTTTAAATGCGTAGCGTGGTCGACAACTGTTTTCCACCACAATAGTCCACTACTACTAACCCATGTAGATTTCTAAGCATGATTTGTAGGTTAATTCTTACGTTTATTAGAATCTTACGTACGCATTTTACGACATTACATAACAATATAAAATTAAACTGTTTGGCTCGCGGCAATTTCTTCCTAACAGCACGAATTATTTATGATAAAAAATGTACGTTAAAAAAAATCTTTTAAATTTTATATTTATGAGTAAGCTGTCTATCAAGAAAAATAATTGTGTACTTTTTAAAGTATTCTGACATCTACGTTCCGTTTTCATAAAATTTTCATGACAATGTTTGAAAGGTTTGAAAACTTTGAAATATTAATTTCTGTTTTTTGCGACGATGACCTTTAGTTATCCCTACGTGAATAATTCAAGCCTTGAAAAATTTTCGCTTTCAATGAACTCAAATTTGGTTAAAATATAAATGTATTTTTCAGAACTTATTATATTATATTCAAAACTGGTAATTTTTTTGTTTGTTAATATTCAAAAAATTGTGATTATTCAAGTTTACTAACTGTGTTCATTCGAAAGATAAATTTCTGATCGATTTCTTTCTGATTTGATAATAAAAAAATATATAAAGAAAATTGGCAATGCGTATTTCATTTTAAAATGCATAATTCTGTAAACAAATATTGTATAACTACTTTCAGCTTCACAAATCTACAATTACAACATCCAATGATGTTTCACAAGTGTGAGCTCGTTATTTAATTAGTCTTATTTTGATAAAAAATAAACAAAATCGAAAATTGAAACACGAATTGAAAATCGCAACAAGATTCATTTAATATAGAATCGTTAATAGAAATGCATGTTTTTCAGTAACAAAAGTCTTCACTAAGAGTCTAGAAATTTTCGTCTAAAAATTGAAGTTTAAAACATTTGATGTAGTGTAGAGCCACCCTGGGCAGTGTCAAGATAATATAATACACAAAAATTATTAATACTTGACTTTTGAAAAATTATTTGGGGAGGTGATCGATTACGCCTGTCCCGGGACTAGAGTAAACGAATTCTGATACGCTTTGCCTTATCACAACAGCTGTATTTCCCTGTTTATGCTGAAAGTCTAAGATGGCTCCCTCATGGGTCGGTATGAAATCCACAAGCCTGCTCTCAAGCAGTCTCTCTGCATGGACTCGCAAACGGGTCTGCAGATGCAATTGCAGTAGAGCTGTAGTCAGTAAACTGTAGGCATTACATTCATTCACAACTTCAGTTATAATATGAATTAATAAATTAGTAAGAATATTTTTAAAGCGTTTTGTGACTAAAAGAAATGTTGTTTAGTTGAAATTTCCTTAAGTGACGCGATAACATCGAGAAACTGCTGAATCCAAGTACCGCTTGCCCGTATACTGAAAGTATCCAACACCGCTCAAAATACATGGAATGGAGCGCTCTCGGTATCAAGTGTTGTTATGCCTTTCGTACACAGAGATACTTCCAAGCTACGTGACTGCAACGCAAAAACAAGTAACCTACCGATATGCTTCTCTTTAATACTGGTTTCCGTACATGGCACTCCCCAAATTATACTGAACATAATCACTTTTTCACGTAATAATAAAATGTCTAGCTATAAAGACAATATTGTTCTTCTTGATCGTTATTAAAAGCTTAGAAACAATCTAAAATGAGATTTTGGGATCACCCGTACGACGAAATAAATATGTATTTATTTATTTATATTTATTTATTTTTTTACGCCCTAGTGGGCTTTTACAACAGAAATTAAAAACATTAAAAAATTAAACATCATAAAAGGAATTAAATTATTAGATATTTTCCCACCTCCAGAACTAATTTAACATTCATTCATGCTCGGACACCATTTCGGTCAAACAAGTAGTAGGTGCGAATGCAACTCGCGTAGCGTGCTACCAGTACTGTCAAACCTGTGCAACTGAAGTCAAACCTGTAGTGTACGAACACTAGCAAAGTAGTATGGCGGATACTCACGAGCGACGCGCATGTATTACGCGCACGATACTCGAGTCGTTTGTAAGTATCGCCATGTACGAATGGCCTTACAGCATCTGGTTTATGTCGATTCCTTATGGAACCAAGAGGGAGCGGCCTAAAACCTACCGGTATCTGTTTTTTTATCCAATGACAGTATCAAAAATTATCCATAGTGGTTGCCGTTGATGGCACAGCAGTTATCGTTGAACAGAAAAGGGAGATTTTTCAGTCTCACATAACGAACACTCGAGCGTTACAGAAACTTTTGCACACTTAGAAATTCACTATTTTTACGTACTGCCTTATGAGTGCACTATCTTCAAGTTAACCACTTTTGTCAATTATTTTGAAAACTTTTTTTTTAACTTTAGCTTCACACAGGAGGACCTGAGGAAAATAATTCCCCTCAGGGTCTATGTCATCTTCGGGGACGCTGTATGGTTGGTCTCTTGAGGAATGGAAGGATATGAAGTACTGGGATTAAAAAAGGCATAAGGGGTAGGTAGTAATCTGCGAGTCAGAATCTACAGGAGTAACGGATGTATTATTGATAAAAAAGAAAGACAAACATTCCCGGGTTACGAACAACGTGACAATATTTGAAAATCTCCTAGTACCACAAGAGTAAGCGGAAAATTTTGCTTGTATCGGAGGACTTATACAGCCGAGGAATCGAACACATGACGCCTGGGTGGAAGACAAACGCGGTGTCAACTCAGCCACCGACCATGAATCTAACAAGGGGCAAGGCGATGTTCCGAGAGAGTCCTGCTGGAGATATATTTCCACCTTTTTCCTTCCCAGAACTTCATTTCGTTCTCAGAAGGCACCTCCACACAGACATAGCCCCTGAAGCAAATTATTTTTCTCAGGGACTATTGTGAGAAAAATAAAAAACTACTATTTTATTTAGTAATCTAGGAGTCAAAGTACCATTTTATATCAGTTTCACAAACCATCGTTTTAACAATTATTTATATTTAGTAACCTACATAAGGTACTATCTTCACAAAATATACCTATTTGCTTACAGACATTGCTAGTAGGTCAAGAGGAAATTCAATGGCTTTTGATTGTGTAATAATAATAACAGTTAATTCATTTATATGGCTTGCAAATGTCTGGGCACTTAATTATTATTTATCATACTATTTTAAGTTAGCGTTATTATTAATTGATTTTATCCTGTGCAATGCAATTAGGTGTTAATTAATGCATAAATAACATAGTGCATTTTTCACTTTCTAACCTTAGACGTTCCCCAATTTAAAATATATATTCGTATGTACAAAATATGTTACTTCTCAAATTGATATACCTTTCTTATTTTTTGTAATTATTTTAATTTGTAAACGAAGGTTGAACTCTAGCTTATATGTTACTTACTGGCTGCGAACACTTTTAGATCATAACACGGGCACGTGCCTAGCATGGTGATCGAAAAATCCCCAAATTATGTAACCATCAAGCATTGAAAAAAAAAAAAATAAGGTGCAGCAAGATGCTTTTCTTTTTCACCATTCAACCCCAATTTTTCACATTCTAAAACACACCTCTATAACAATCTTCAAATGTACTTCATTCGAGACAAAATTAAAAGCGATGGCTAAAAACGCGCTTGAAGGGTGAGTGCCAAATAGTTTAATGAAAAAAGAAGGAGGGTAAAAAGGTACCTAATTAAATGAATGGTATTTGTATTTACCTCTACCACTTCTGCCGACGAACCTCAGATCATTGAACTTAGCCACTTGGTTCTTCATGACGGCGGTGGAGTTCCTCAACTCGGCGCAGTAGTTCTCATCATTACCAGCGCGGACAGTCACCACCGTTCCGTCCCCAACGTCTCCCAGAGCCACCACTTTGAAGGCCACGGGCAACGTCTTGTTGGAGCGCCAGTGCGGCGGCAGCACCGTACACACAAAATGCGGGCTGCCCGTGCGGACCAGCTCCCCTGGATGCTCCGACAAGAAGTCACCTAGGGTCCTTTCGGCCAGGATGTCCGAGGTCATCTTGGTGTAGGAGTCCTGCAGGAGGCTGGTGGCCCCCTCAGGGGAGGTCGCGCCCCCCGCGGCCCCTGAACTGGTATTGTTATTGGCGGTCAGGTGCATCTTCCCTCCCACCTTGGACCTCTGGGTGGTGCACATAAGAGGGCCTCAGGTCTCCGATGGCCGTATTCTGATTATCATCACAATCTTTTAAAGTATTAATCACACACTTTTTGGTCACTTATTCAAACGTTTGTCAGAAAAAACTACATCCCGATTAAAGTGTTAGCATCATTTTTCAGTTAATTCCAAGAGAAATTATGTTTTTTTTATCAGTTTTAGTTTCTTTAAAATAATAACAAAAACAAAATTTTCATTAAAATTAATCACTCTGTGGTTTTATATTATGAACTAAATAATACAATCACTTTTCATAAAACCATAATTTATTTAAATATATGTCACCTGTCGGTTTCACATAATATACGTAGACAAGTTTTATTAAAGCAGTATATTATGTTCTGACACCAGCAATAAATATTTTCATATATGTGTGGTTTTAACAAAGCCATTATTTTATTTCTTTTAAAATTGTGTTTATGTTATTTACGAAGTGGCTACCTATTTACATTTATTATTCAATCTAAACTTTGCGTGTAGTTACATAGCTTAAATTTTAGTAAAACAAAAATGTTTCCCGTATTTCATTTGATTTTCATCTTAATAATTATTAAATAGATCACTTTTCAAAATACAATTAACTGCAACTAACTTCTTATAAAACAAATTAAGTATTTATAAAAGTGTAAATATTATGTGATAAAATATACTAGAATACCTACCCACAAGATCTGCCTAAAAATCTGAACAATTTTCCATCAAAAAATTGCTTATTTCCAAAATATGAATAGCTTTTCAATTGATGTAAAAAAGCAAAGAGCAAGGAATATTGACAGGTTCCCATGCAAGGGGGGTAGAACACTGTAAGAGCGCAAGAGAATAGCAGCGCGTCGAATCGGCGTCACGAGCCGTCAGCGCCGCCGCCGGAGGTACTTACTTACTGCTACCCGCGGCCCGTGGCCTTGCCACACTTTTTTTCAGTGAATGAAAACTTTTTCGCGGGGAGGGGGTGACAGGGATTTTTTACTGCGCGCGCTAGGGGGAGCGGGACGGGGAGGGACTACAAACTTTTCTACGAGTGACAGTTTTTTGCGCCGGTATATACGTGGTACGCGCCACGCGGCCGAAACTTTTAATCGGGTTTCAACAGTTTGTTTCCAGATCGGTTTGTCGGGCGGCAGAAACTACGGTCGGGTTGGGGGCTTTTTTAAATCTGATTTATTATTTTAGTTTTAGCGTTTGAGAGATCAATTTGTCTACCGTGCTTATTAACTAAAGTGGCAAAAATAATACGCGTAGAAATTTCTGCAAATTGTAAATATAACACATAGATTGTTTAGGTAATAAAGTTGCAAGATTGAGATATAATTTAGTCACTGACTGGCGGTTGATTTTGACAATTTTTAGCTGAAATATCAATCGTATTTTTAAGATTCTAACAATAGCTAAATTTTCTTCGTAATATTGCTGAAGCCCTGCTCGGTGAATTGAACATAAATCTGCGTCGTTTATCTCAAGATGTACAAAACAAATAAAATTAACTAAAACTAAACTCAATTAGTAGGCACCTATATTCATTCCAAGCTGATCACTTTAATCCCTTTCACGGTGACGCAGCGTCAAATCTCTCAATACATCACTGCCTAGTTGAGAATTAACAACTGTAAGTCGGCCCTAGCAATATCTCACCGGCTAAGTCTATCTTCAACAAGTCTATTCGGTTGCTCGAGCAAAAGCTTTAAAAACAGCACTTGTCGGTGAACGGGAGAACTCTGCGCGGAGGAAACTCTCGCGCCCGCGTTACTGCTAATCCCTGGGCTTTTACTAAAGCTTAGCCCGAAGGAATTTATCACCCCAGGGCGGCCAACTCGACTTGGCACACACTGGAGTGGTTATGACGGTGAAATATCACTTGTTTTACAGAGGATTCTAACAGAGTTATCAAGGCAATTTGTTCTTTACTTTAGACAGGTCGGGTAAATAATGATGTCGATTGTCGTAGTGATTCTCCCCTTGTTTAAAAAGCACTTCTGTTTATATAAATATATAATGTCACAAGTCGCAATATATCGCATTTAAAGAGTTTTAAAAAGCCTTTCACAAAGAAGTCGTGTTTGTTGAAATATCATGTTAATACACTCTCTGCATTTTGCTAAATGTCATTGTTTGTTGAGTGTCACAAGTGCAGTGAATTTTCCGTTTGTTTGATAAACAATGTTAGAGTTTTCTTTTTATTATTTGTGCGCATTAAGATCGTAGGCTTAAAGTATGATAGTTGATGTGGTTTGTTGATTAATAATATTAATATAAAGCTTAACCTAACTAAAATCCTAATCCTATTATAATGTTTTTTTGTATGATTTAGAAAAACGGAATACTGTTGATTAGTCAATGTTTATTGACAACATTTATTTGTTGAATGTTAAAAATTCCATTTGTCGGTCATGGGAATTCAATATCCAAATTGTGGGACACTTTGAAAGAAGCTGAAGCAATGTAAAAAACTGAACATCAAAGCTAATGTTATTCAAATAAAAGCTTGTTTGTATTCTTTTGTAGTGTAGACAAACTTTCAGGCGACTTCCGCCGCCGCGAGGTTCTAAGGCCCGCGTGCCGACAAAAGCGTTAAA
Organism: Limnephilus lunatus; assembly: GCA_917563855.2. Taxonomy (NCBI): domain Eukaryota; kingdom Metazoa; phylum Arthropoda; class Insecta; order Trichoptera; family Limnephilidae; genus Limnephilus; species Limnephilus lunatus. The sequence goes on along the minus strand of OU830597.1, from coordinate 59,671,802 downwards.
TATTTTTAACTGTCGGTAAACAAGTGTCGTGGAGGGTGCCGCAGCTCGCTACTGTCATAATCCGTCACGTGACACTTCCCGCCATCCGTCCGTCACTCGGCCCGCAAAAAATACGTGACGGGAAAAGCTTATGCGCGGATCTACGGGGAAACTTTTCCAACTCTGAAGCGAGAAACTTTGGACAAATTAGGAACGCATTCGTTGTATATTTGAAAAGTAGGTAATATAAAACTGAAGATTTGGATTTTGGACACCAAAATAATTTTAAAAAACACTTTTAGAAAATAAATTAAAAAATACTTTTTTTATTTTTATTCGAGTAGCACTGTTGATGGTTTATGAGTTGTGGGTAGAGGAATGTTTTGTTTCACACGATTAAGTTAATATCGATCATCGGGTCGTATCGCGGTCCGGTGGGTTACCATCCGCCGCGGGAAAAAAATCGCGACTGAGTGTCCTCGGGTGCGGATGCCGGGTGGTTCGGTGTCGGCTGTCGGCTGACCGGACCGTGGTGGGTGCGCGCACTAGTGGTCACCGCGGCGCTCGCACTCTGCATCTATCGGTATCTCTACCGCTACACACTGTCAGTGTCTAGGCTCCTACACCGCACACGGCCGCACGTGGGACAGCCCGCGAAGGAATGCCCTCGGTGGCAGCGTCCACCGGCAACAAACCCTTCTGTGACTTGTCATCGCACGGGGAATTCCCCAAAGGGAAGCTAGCGATAACAACCGTCGATTGATGCTCTTATAGAGGTGTTATCATTTTCTCGGTTTGTTAGTTGGCGTAGTTTTGAAAAAGCGCCGTAAACACAACTGAATCGTGTGGGAGTAATGTAGATCCCATTTTCCACGCCCGCCAAGAATTTTAGGCGGCACTACCGCTATCGCGGGAAAGTTAAACAGAGACGGCGCTACACCGCGGCGCGAGAGGAGAGAGGGAGGACGGCGGGCATCGTGGAAAGAAGGGAGACAAACAGATCCGAAGAGTTAAAGCGGGAGAAGAGTCACCGTTGCGGTTAGAGAGGGTTGGGTTTAAAGCCGCCGAAGGATAAAACGTACAAATAAACACGTGTTCAAGTGTGCCAGAGAGGGACGGAGAGTCCGGCGGCGCGCGAGAGGGACAGGGATATCGGCACGGGAGCTGATACAGAATCGGTAGAACACAGGCTCTCGATAACTGCGGCATTTGTTCTGTGTTAGCTTTGAAACTATCTACCGAGTATCGGGTGGCCGGGGAAAATAGCCCTTAGGACAACCGCGCTAGTGCCACACTCCCACCGTCCACCACCCATCACCCACCTCCCATCACACCCCCCCCCCCAACACCCCACGGGGCAGAACACGGTGGCCATCAGCTGTTCCTGTTCCTGCGTTCCTATTTCTACACGGAACACGATACTATTCATTAAAATAAATTTAAGAAATCCTTATTATGTGTTGCACATTGCCAAATGGTACAAGACATTGGCTCCATTATACTTTTGAACATCATTTGTTCTCAAGATATCCCAACCCCCTTTTGTTGTCGATGGCATCGAGATATTTTTCCTAAAGCCTACTTGCTAAGCATTCATGTACCTACTAATACAAAGGTAGACAAACATCAATGTAACAAATATATGTTTAAAAATATGGACTTGTGCTTCTACACAATTCACAACAGATTCCCAATCTTTGAGTTGCGATGTACAGGTTGATTGTGGAGAGTAATTAAACTCAGGCATTAAGAAAAATGACGAACATTATATTTAATTAATAAAATAAATTACGTATAGATCCTGAGCGATATTTGGTCGATTTATATTAAACAATGAAAAAGAAAAAAAATCAATTAGAAAAGTGAAATTAGTAAAAATAAGTATTTAAAATGTTCGCAACAAGAAACAGAACTAGTCAGTTTGATTCAAGGCACTCGTACCTATTGTTACAAAAGTCTACATCTCGTAGGGTGTTGAATGTTTTTCAAATGTGTCTTATTAATGAATTTTGGCCATAATTAGATTTATATTATTCCAACGATCGTACGCAAGCTGTAACTTCTAGTTTCGTCCCCGTGACCTCGGGAGTTCCACAGGAATCTCACCTTGGTCCCCTTTTATTTAATTTTTTTTTTAATTCCAGGATTTAAATCTATATTAAGAACCAGGATTGCAGGACTGAGGAGAAGAATAAAACACTTCAGAAAAATTCTCATAATAGAATCCCGTCTGACTTTCGGATCGAGCCCAGAAGAACATTGGAGAAAGACTCTGGCTCCCACAATCTCAAATCCGATGGACTAATAAGAGCTCAATTAAAGATTTTTATGAATACTTATTATATAATGATGCATACTACTTTTATTTTTTTTCTTATTTTTGTATCTTTACTCCATTTTATAAATACCTATGTTTTTAATGTATGTACTTACACCCTATACGGAATGTGTGGGATTGCACTCACCTCCCCACATCCTGGAATAAAGACCATTATTATATATTATTATTAATATTTTTATGAATTATGTTAACCAAACTATCCGTAACTCTCAGCTGTATGCATATGCGTTTGATAAAACATTGTCAAAATTATTACATCTGAGATAGATTCTATAGAGCTCCAGAATGATGTGGACTCTCTAGTTAATGTATATTGTCTAGAAAATTGCCTTCTTTTGAATGCAGATAAATGTAGCGTTATATCTTATTCTCGAAAGAAATACACAATATTATATCCCTACATAATTAAGAACAATATTTTAAATAGGGTAAGTGTAATAAGAGTTATTGGAGTTCTATTAGACAGTAAGTTTCTTTTTCAATCTCACGTAGAGCATATATCACGTCAAACGCTTTGAAAATATTGGGATTTATACTTAGAGTAAGTTCAGTTTCCAAAAATCCATAAACATTTATGATTCTCTACAAATCCCACGTCAGAAGCCACCTAGAGTACGCTTCAAGAGTAGGGAACCCTCATTGTTCTACATACAATGCAAATCTAGAAAACGTTCAGAATATGTTTATGAAATCAACTCTTATCGCGTATGAAATTATGAAAAGTATATTCTCATAAATCTTAAGTCTCTAGATCAACGCCGAGATATCAGGGACCTATTTCTGCTCTCTAAGATAATTCATAAGTTTACTGATACGCCATATTTACCACAAAATATTCATTTCAGTCGTCCATTGAGAGTTACTCATTCTCCGGACACATTTTATATTCTTAAGAGCAATACACATTGCCTTGAAAATGTATTTATAACAAGAAGCTGTAGCACATTTGATTATGATTATATTATATTATTGATTATGCCCAAACATCGATGTGTTTAACACGAACCTTGCTGAATTCACAGCATTCGTAAAAAAATAATACTCGATCGAATGCCATATGTTTAACCAAAAACTTAGTATTTCATTGATTTCTTTTTTTTTAGTTTATCACATTTCCTCTTTTACTTTTAGCAGTTCGAATTTGAATAAAATCACTTTCTTAAAGATATTATTGATATCCATGAAAAAAATTATGCAAACCTTGGAAATATTTCATAAAACACTTTTTGTGGATTTAAGTAAGAAGATGCATTTATCAGAATTGTTTATATTAGGTATAGTATTGTGTATTTTTCTATTATGGTCCTCGACGTTATTTTATTGGTCAATGACATAAATATTCTTGTCTGCTATAAATATTCTTGTCATATATGAATTTATAAAGAATGCTTATAATAAAATAAAATATTATGGTATATTAATTAAATTATTCAATCCGGTGTGGCGTTCAGAGTGAATTAATAATTTAGTTCATAATTTTGTGTGAACAACGCATCTGTGATTTTTCTTGGCTTAGTGAACATAACTAAATTTTAATTTAATTTAAATCTAACGCTGTGTATATATTTTTAAACCCTGTCCTCCGACATTAGTTGCGACAATTTTGTTATTTGTAAAGTGGGTTTTAGCTACAAAGTTTGAGAACCCCTCTGACCCCTGGATATAATGACTTCTAGATTCCTAAACACCCCTCTTACCCTTTTTCTTCCCAGAACTACCTCTCCTTAAAAAGACAATCCACACAGACACCCCAAAAATGACATAGATCGTGAAGAAAATTATGTTCCTCGTGGGCCTCCTTTATGGGGTTAATGAAAAAAACTACTATTCTCTCCGTCCCTGTTTAACTGCAACTTGTGATGTTAGTAAAGTGGGTTTTAGCTGCAACGTTTGAGAACCCCTGTCAATACACTGTTTTCCCTGGAACCAAAACAGATCTACATTCTAATAATTGTTTCTACATTCTGCACAGCTAGCAGTTTCCGAAAACGCCACGTCCCAACTTCACAACGCAGTGTTAAATCAATTCGTCTTCTTAATTAGTTTTCTTCTCCTCGCAGGCGACGAGGAACATTTTACATGCGCGCTTGAGTTAACAATCCACACTAATTTACACACGGAGAAGAGACGAACAGAGCAACAGAGCTCCAGACATTAGTTCTATTGAAGCGCTTATTAACACAACACGATTAGGTAACTCGGGGCGGGGAGCAACTTCTGTCCAACACGAATGCGGATTCGACTAGCAGACAATTCCGTACCACCTTACTCCATACCCCGATCCACCCTCTGATGGTACATGGCGTGGTACCCACACACGCCGCGCCGTACAGCTATCCCCTGGGTTCGGAAGGGTTGAGGAATTCAATTCATTTGCATTAATAATGACGCACTGGACTCAAAAGATCCGATAGACGCCCCATACATCTTTTTCAGGATGTTGATAGAATGTAACAAAACATCAGATTTATGCAATTTTTTTAGGGAAATTCAAATATCGACTATCGACACTTGATCGTATGTAATATCCTTAAAATTGTGCAAAAACATTTTTTTTATAAATAATGTAACATTATTTTTTTTTTGACTTAATGAGTAAAACCTCAAATCGTATAATAATATTTAATGAAGACAATATATTAGCAAAACTCGATACTAAATGATACGGTCACATCTGATTCGGGACCCGGGACCTATGTCTTTCCGGGTCAGTGCTCTACCAAAAGAGATAATGTGTCCCTATCCGATTCGGTCATATTTAAGTGTGTCATTCTTCGATCAAGTACTACCATTTTCTTAACGCATATTTTCATTGGCTGCTATCTTTATGGATGACTAGCTGGTTCCCGGCATGCGTTGAAATGCCATATTCAAAGAAATACACGGTTTCTCCCTGAATCACCTTTCCTGTGCGTCCTCATTCCCCTCCCGCGTCTCCGTCCTAGCTAGCTTGATAAATAATAGCCTATGTGTTATTCTTATGTGTGAGCTATAGTATTGTAAAGTTTCATTAAAATGCATTTAGTAGGTTTTGCGTGAGAGAGTAACAAACACACGTACATACATACAAACTTTCGCGTTTATAATATTATAGTATAAGATTCAACCAGAACTAGATGATATCTAGATAGTGTCTAGGATAAATTTGTCCTATTCTTTTTTTGTTTGTTATTAATTGACTTTTTTGCAAGTCTAGTATGAATGTCTTCATTAATTAAATATAACTTTTATTTATTTATTTATTCACAGAAACAAACAGTAAATACATTATATACTGTTCCACATTAAAAATTTCGAATAAAATTAAATACTTAGGAATAACAATAGACAAAAACCTGAACTGGAAAGATCAAATCAACCTTACCCTTAACAAAATAAGGAAATTAATTTACATATTTTTAAAAATCCGAAACTTTCTCTCATTAGAAAATCTAACATCAGTCTACCATGCTATACAGTACAGTCAAATCTCCAATACTCTGTAGTAAGCTGGGGAGCTGCATACAAAACAAATCTACTCCCTGTTGAAATTGTGCAACGTCTAATTATAAAAATTATTTTGAAAAAACGAAGAGATCATCCAACTTACCTTATATTTGAAGAATTTAAAGTATTAAAATTTAATGATCTAGTTCGAAAAAATATAATAATCCAAATAATAAAAGAAAAACAAAATCATAGCTTTTTAACCGGAAGTCGTACTCGTCAAAAACATATATTTCCAATACAAAAATGTAACACCTCATTTGCACAACATCATTACACATATCTAGGAAAAAATACTTCAATAGCTTACCTGAAAAAATAAGAATAATCGAAGACGATAAATGCCTACTAAAAGCAATTAAAGAGCAATTTAAAGTAAAAATAACCAATTGATAAAATATATCATCATAACTTACATAACTTGTAATTACATTAAAAGTACTAATAAAAATTAAATTAAATTACAATTAAATTAAAAGATACAAAATATATTTTTTCAATATATTTTAAATATTTTCTCATCCCGATACTCGTCCCTCTTCTAATCACTAGCGTCTGCTTCTATAGAAGAGAAATATCATTAAAAAAAAAATCTGTGAAAATTTATTATGTAGTTTATTTGTTTCAAAAAAGGTTATTTTGAAATGTAAATATTATATTTTATATGTTATTTTTGCTGTATAAATAATGTATCTTATGTAATAAATAAATGAAAAAAAATAAAATATATCCAATGGTGAAAAAAAATAATTAATGGTGGGTACCTATTATGTGTTTCACTGTAGTGTCTAATTTATGGTATGCATATTAAGTAATTAAGTAATTACCGGGTGATGTGTAGGTATAGTGGGAAGGTGTGTGTGTGAGTATGTGTGTATGTATGTACGTATGTGCATTGAAAAATTTATGATATTGACATGATTTTCTTTTTAAATTTGGTCAGTGAATCGGAGAAAATGTCAATGTTAGAATTTAGATTAATATTATTAAACATATGAAGAGCATGATTGATATATTTATATATATATATATTGATATATTTTATTATAATAAGTGCTACCTGAACCTTTTCGATGAAATACGGAGGATCACATGAATTTGCATTAGTGATAATTCAATTCGCCCTGTAAATCTATTGTGCGTTGCGGGAAGGTCCTACTTTTTTTGAGCTTCCAATTCCCATATCATTTCTGAAATTATGCCTTCTGTGGTAGCCGCAAATCTACAGTTCGCTTACCAACGAATAAACCCACGACAAACAATAAACCTGAAAAAATGTTGGTAGGTTTTTGTACCAACTGTATCAGATTTCTAACTTTCAGATTTCCAACTCCGGAAAAATAATACGTTAATATAAACTGATCGTTCAGTGGCTGAGTTGGCATCATGTCGGCATCCCTCACAGGCGTCGTAAGTTCAATTCCTCGGCTGGCTAAGTCTTCCATCATGACGCAAGCAATATTTTTCGCTTTTTATGGTGGTAGTGGAAGATTTCAAATTTCGTCAGGTTATTCGTCACCCGGGAAAGTTTGTCTTTATTTTAAAAAATGCACATGAAAATGAATGTATATAATAAATAAATTACTGTCTTCGTCTTCATTTGTAACTTTAGAAAACGGTATTCGTGTACATTGTAACATTTTTTTTAAAAATTATAATCTTTATTTATCAAGTTACACAGGTGACTGTGCTGTGCTTGTCTCACTAGGAATTCTTGTGTTGAGAGCAGGTGCATTTTAGCATAAGTAGTTTAACACAAAAATAAGGATAACAATAACAATGTTACTTACATTTAGAGTAAAAGTACAAGCACAATCAGCATCGTACCAATAAGAAAGCATGCATTAGGAGGTTCTAAAAATATTGTTAATATATGATCTGTCTTTGTTAGTGATCCAAGACTTGGTATCTGATTTGTATTTTACATAATTGGTGTGCTGTCTAATGGTCAGATGATAATTACACAAGAATGTAACTTACAACAGTGCGAACGTAAATTACACAAGAAGGAACCTCACAACAGTGTGAACATAAATTACACTAGATTGAAACTCAAAACAGTCTGAAAATAAATTAAAGTCAGTCATTATCTTCTTTATTCCGTGGCTTGCATGTGTCTGCAAAAGAAGGGGCGAGGGAAAGCGACCTTGCCAGCGATTGCCTACGATGCCTACACTAAACAGTTCACATTTCCCAATACATGCAGCAAAGTGGAAGTTAGTGTAGACTGTAGAACCGGTCGACTCCGTGCACAATGGTGTCTAATGAAAATTAACTAGAACAATAGGCTGAGTGTTCTAGCCCATGTGGCACTGTTCTGGGTTATACTTGTTCTACAGCTTCTACCACTGAGTATAGAATATGTGTAGGTGAATAGAGGATAGACTGGTGGGGAAGCTAGGGGAGAATACGAGCGCGTAGTATTATCAATCGAAGGGATTTTGTTGAGGGGTTAGCGAAGTATTATGTCGGTGCTTGCGCGAATCTAGATTATTGGGTGGTATAGGTACTTAGCTCATATACGTTATTGATTAATATTGCTAGTACAGTTAATCGATTTCAAGACTTTAATAATAATAATTATTATTATTATATAATGAATGTATGCAGGGGTAGTGCAATGCAATACATTCCAAATTTTGACAAAAACAAAAGAAATTAGACAAATAAAAAGTGGTTAAAAGTAAAAGTAAATAACGGCACATAAATAAAATCAAAAACGAATAAGCATGAAAAACATGAGATATGAAACTGAAATAATAATAAACACTATAATGAATTCATGCAACTGTTTACGGAGGGTATTTCATCGTCGTCTCCCGTCTCCAGAGGGCCATCAGGGGGACTCCATCCAGGCAGTCATGGCGGTGATGATCGCATTCTTCAATTGGCGTAGTCTGCGCCATAAACTTCCCATGCGGTGGCGGAGAAGTGCTCGGAAAGTATGCACTCGTCCCTCCAGGAACATTTCCGTAGCACTGCAGTACCTCGGTAGGCGGAAAAGTTGACGATATGCGTTGTTGTAAGCAACCTTTAAGTTGTTCCATTGGGATGCAGTGTAGTCAACCCACAGTTCTGATGTGTACAGCGAGGTACAGAAAGCGTTGAACAATATTCTTTTTACTTTTGGGCTGCATAGGTAAAAACGTCTTGACAGCATACCCGTAACTGATATCGCTCTTCTCTGCCTTTCCATATCCTCGATTTCCTTAAGGTCGTCTGTGAGCATGTGTCCCAGGTACTTAACGCTGTGATAAACATTCATTTTCCTTTCATCTAACCATACTGAGGGTGTTTGGATGATTTCGTTTTTGCATTTTAAAACCATAACTACTGACTTGGTAGTAAAATATAGGATTACCTACCGTTGCGAAAGGCAGGAACTTTGGTTACAATTTTATAAGTCGGTACAGGCAAAACATTTTAAAGAGGAAATGTTTTAATGTATTTGTTCACACCAATAATATATAATGTCTATAGAAAGTTTCAAATAGGTTAAGACAACCCGCCCTCAGTTTCCTCTTCTCCCGCAAATGCCCAAAGTTACTAAGTGTGGAACGATTTTATCAATATTCCAACTTGCATTACATTTTTTAAAAATAAATTCCGGTTTAGGCAAATATTCTAAGACATTCCCTATTTTTTTTAATCGTATTTTTGAAACCCTGGCGATTTTTTGAAAATTTCAATCCGAAAAATCAGACCATTTTTTATAAACCGGAAAGACTGGACATAATTTTACGAGTGCGAAAAAACGATAATTACGTAGCCGAAAATCATTTAAAAAAAAGAACGTTTTCCACACGAATAGAAATAAATTGGGGGTTCTCTTCGTAACATCTGTAAAAACACCGCCATCTTTATCAAAAAATCAAACCAGAGGATAAGTTTGCATAGAACAAACAATAAATCTAGTGAACGTTAAACGAAAATTCAAAAATTGGCCGGAAATCAAAGTGTTGCCATATAAAAAAAAATTAATCAGTATGGAATTTTACAAAATTAAGGGAACATAATCGGAGACGGGACATTTTCATATAGTGACGTCACGAGCTCAAATAATGGATTTATTTATTTAAAAATAAAAAAAACTATAGATACATTTCTAAAAATTTTTACTAACATTTTCATAATATTAGTAAAAAAATCTATCCACACGATTTTTTCCAAGTCGTTATGAAATCTATGCAAGTGGCCTATTATGAAATATCTGAAAATGTTTTTTAATTATTTAGGTACATACCTACATATAACAATGTTGCCCAAGTGCGATTAATCCTAATCCTAATATTAATTTCAGATATATGCCGTTCGTAGGTATATGCCGTTGGTAGGTATATGCCGTTGGTAGGTATATGCCGTTGGTAGGTAGGTATATGCCGTTATAATCAGGCCTCTCAAATTTGCACTGTGTAAATAACTCAGCGTAAGGCAATATTATCAATATATCAATGTTGATAAACATGCGAAAAATTTAATAAAATAAGTTAATGTTACAATATGTTTTCAATTTGGGAGCCGCCGCCCGGGAACCATTTATTGGATAACCAACACCCCTGCCATAGGTCACCCAAAGACGTTCATTACGTTTGGTGACTAAGCAGGGGTGTCCGGGTTCATTGGGGTGAGAATTTATCTAGGTATTGGCGGCGAATGCGTTTTCGCGCCTACTAAGTGAAGGGCCGGATCGGAGAGACTGATTGAGGGAGACCTTTTGACTTCTCTCGACCCAGCCTTTCACCGCAATGGGAGGGATGGATTCATACCTTGACTGATGGATTCATACCTCGACTCATTGACCCCAGATTACTACCCACCACTCATGTCTTTTTCCTTCCCAGAACTTCTTCTCTTTCCTATCCCTAAAACAAACCATTCCTTCTTCAGGGCCTACTGTGTGGAGTTAATTTTAAAAAATGTGTGTCTAAACAATCAAATCAAGCATTATCTAAAAGCAAATATTTTGAAGGTGTTGAAGCAAAGATAAAGTGAACTAAAGTAAATAGAAATGGTACATTTGTTAGTTCACAACATTTTTACAAAAGTATCTTTCACTGAGAAATGCATATTACCTACAAAATTCAATGGGGATAACAAAACACCATTTATTTAGATCATGTAAACTGGAAAATATTTGAAAGTGAATTTTTATATAAAATGAATATAAAAGGACTAAGTACCTTTTAAAGATCATTAGAGATTATAGATAATATTATAATTTAAAAACAGATGAGGCAAAAAAAGACAACATTGTGTGAGTCAGAAGCCTCGATAATATACATGAAATAAAAAAAAAATTAAAAAAAACACCATTTATCGGTCTCAACCTTTATTTAATTTTCGCCGGTTTATAATATCAAAATTCTATTATTTTATCCTTATCTATAATACTTTCAAAGACTCGAATAAGTTGAGAAGAAAAGTTTAAAAAAAGTGAACCTTTTTTAGTGTTTGTTTGTTTTAGTTATTAGGAACAAATTAAAAATTCCGCCACTCATTGAAACCCGTGAAACTCAAAATGCATTGAAAACTTACAAGAACACGTTTTAAAAATGCACCACGTTACTTTACTTGCTGACTACATAAGTAGTTCGGCATGTTTTAACGGCAATAAATTTCTTTTTAAATCATGTTTTTCAATTGCACAACCAGAAAATATTAATTTGGAGGACGAAAAGAGTTAGAAGGTAGGTACTTAAGAATATGTGTTGGGTAAAATAATTTGCAATTATTACCAAAAAATAAATATAAAATCTCCGTTATTGAATTTTACGATGCGTAAGTCTGTAAAACGCCGTAAATCAGTGCAACATCTTGCTTTATTCTAATTGCTTATTAACATTTCAATAACACAAGTGATATGAGCCATAAAGCAAATCCCTAACTTTGGGCGAGCGGGCATTAACAAATATTTATTCTCAGACCTTTTATATATTCAGCCCCTGTTCTCTGACCCTTAAACTCCCGCCACGTCTACTCCACTTTACCCTTCGAAGTTTAACGACTTAATTTTTTAAGAATAATATTATGTTTTATTTTAATGCATAAAAAAACAATTTAGTTACGTGGTGCATACTCCAAATACCACAAATTAATGATTTTATTATAATAATGAAAGTACAATTTTTATCTTATCATTATATCTCAGTAATTGAATAAACTGTATTCTAGGTTTAGTTTTCATCGTTTGTGAAATTTAAATGCATGTAAATTTGTTGAATTAACATTGTTATTATTTTAATGTGTTAATAAAATTAATATCTACTACTGTTTCAACATAACATATTATTATTAAAAATAATATAGAAGAAGTCCTAATAGCGCAAGACTGATTAAATCAATAAGGTGAACACATTCATGACTATTTTTACTAACCATTTCGCACCGTCTGTTTTGCCCCCGGCTTCGCACGCACCACTTCCCCCCCCCCCCCCCCCCCCCCATTTTAAATGGTGATTTTTGTGCTTAATCTCGACTTACGTTCTCTCTAAATAATTATAATTATAAATTTAATTTTTATATATTTATATATTTATTGTTTTCTTTATATACAGTGACTACAGTGACCAGATACTAAGTTCGTTGAGTGCCCTTTCGAAGTGTCAAGACTTAAAGCCTGGAATAGACTGCCACATGATTTAAGAATGATAACAGACTCGGCGGAATTTAGAGCTAAACTTAAACTCACCTTTTCATACAGTCGTATCCACAATTTCAAAAACCTTTCACCTGCACTGCCCGCGACATTGTAAATAACTAATTGTACACAAATGAAAAAAAAAATCTTATATGTATACTCATTTCATAAAAAAAATCTCCAGCCCTAAAGAGTCCTAAATTTTCCCGCGTTTCAAAATAAATTTCAACTATACTTCTACCACTAATTTTATTATAAATGTAATACCAACAGTGAAGGGGGCAGCAAACGAAAAATCTTGCATTGTCCAGTGCTTTAAATATAATGTCCCCGCGTTCGGAGACGTAAATTCTCCAAGCATAAATTTTCTAATTAAAGTGTGCGACTACTTCTATCATTCAAAATACTCTCTAAACACTCCTGGCACTAAATCAAATATTGAAATTTTCAGCGAAATCAGTTGAATAGTTTTTGAGTGCAGGGTACACACGTACGAACAGTGCATTTTAAATATATAGAAGAAGAAGATAACCGAGGACATCTTAATCTCTTAATTTTACTTTTAGATAGATACGTCTTTTGGTTCAATTTCAGTTGTTAGTTTATACAACCTTACCTCAATTAAAAATCACAATAATAATGTGAAAAAATAATACGTAATATATTTCCAGTAAAAATGCTTTTTCCACTGCACCACAGGGCTTTAACCCCATTTCTGACCAGTGTATAATCAGATTCCACCCCTCGACTGATATTACAAATGAAACGGGGGCGGCCGGCATCGTGTTCATTCCTCTTTCTTTCTACCGCCCCCTCTCCCCGCCCTTCCTCGGCCTCCGCCCACGCCCTCGCCGCGCAGGCTGGAGGTTATTCCGCCGTGTGCGAGGCAGGGGAGTGGAGAAATCATCCCTAATGAAATTTGGAGAAAATATCATAAGGGATGATTTCTTTGCAAGTCAAATAAAATTTTCCTGGTGACTACTTAACAATATTATAAGCTTTGATTATTTGTTTAGCTCAGATAAAACAATTACATAGTATTTAAATAATTCACGCATTGATCCCATTGAAGCAAAGGGTATTTTTATAAATGTTTAAACCAACCGAGATTATTTAAAAAACATTAGCAATTCTAACATTTATTACAGGTTGGGTAAGTTCGAAAAAATATAAAACCTTGTTTAAAACAAGGCAATATTACTAGGTATAGCAAATACTTACATGGATTTCAAATCTGTAAAACCAACAACAAATTAATGCAAACACATAGCAGTTTTATCGGTGCCCATACGTTTAATATTCTACGAAAATAATAACACTATTTGAAATAATTAAAATTATGGCAAAATGATTTGAATATTGAAAAAATATTCCTATAAATTCTTTGTGGACTTTTTGGTTTCACTTTTCTCTACAATATTACGTAAGCGTATATACCGTAACGTAATTTTTTTCACAGTAGATACGTTTGCACGTTGCTGTATTTTTTTAAACATTTAATCATGACTACTACATAATATATGTATTTTGTAAATTAATTTAGTTTGTATTTTAAAGCAAGACTTACTTTCACTATACTTACAGATCTACACAAAAATCTAGCTTCAAAATTAATAACTGAACATATTAAATTCTATTTTTCCTTATATTACCCACACATAGACAGTTATAGTTCCGATTGTTTATTTTTGTTTTACGTATTATTATATTTTTATATATAAAAAAAAATTAGGTACGTTATTAATTACTCGTGAAAAAATAATTGGAAAAAGAAAGAGTTTAAAAAACAGTAAGCAACAGATAACTTCCATGATATAACAACACACACCACTTCTGAATTTTTATCCCTTGCTCTTTTTTCTATTTTTATTTCTATCATTCATTAGCTTATTTTCTATTTGTCTTATTTCTTTAGTTTATTTCATTTTTTCTTATTTTTAATTATTTCGTTTCAATTTTTCTTCATTTTCTTCTCACATTCTTTTTTAAGGTATTGAAACTATTCTGGCTTAAAGTTCTGTCACCTCGCCAGGTGCAGCCCAGTAAGGTGAATTAAACCATAAAATGATTGTTTAACATTGTATATAATGTTTTTAATAATTAAATAAAAATAGTAGATAACAATTACTTCTTCATTCTTTGCAAATTAACTTTGAGGCGTCATTTTAATTAAATGAAAACAAATAACTTTGTAAAACACCATTATTTCATCAAAATTTGGTATTTCCACAAACGAGGGATTCTGTTGAAAATGTACGGAATATTTGAAGATCATTTTTCTGAGTTTTATCGTCCTACTAAAAATGTTTGTTTTTTTTATTTTTTCATTCAACATTATTTATTTTAAAAACGATCTAAAACTGACAAAATCAAAACGGCCCGTTTTTTGCAAATGGGTTTGTGACGTCACAAGCGTAGCTCAGCTGAACCAGCATAAATAAACACTGTCATTGAGCTTCCGAACTCACAACGTCACACGATAGCCACTCCCAAAAATATCATTTTAGCGGTAATTCAAAAATGGGAAACTTTAACTAGCTGTAGAAAATTTATTCGTTAACATAAAAATGCTATAATCATCGTAATTTTTTGCTTAATTTTTTTAAGCAATAAAAAATACGTGGAAATATCCCAGTGTCTACATATTTCAAAACCAAATGTTTTTTCGTCAGGATAAGATACCTATGTTAATTACATTAGAATCTTAAACTTATCAAAATTCTAATAATCAACATTATAGATAATTTTTATTAAATGATGGTGTTTTATAAAGTAATTTGTTTACAATTATTATAAGCAATAATTATTAGCCTGAAACACTCATTAACATTGAAAAAATCTCCCGAGGAAAGATAAATGCCGCCGACGGCGACGGGACTTGAACCCGCATCCTTCTGATATCCGGTCAACTGCTCTACCACTGAGCTACGTCGGCTTATCTCCCACCCGCCAAATAATTCAATATATACTAGTGAATCATTCAACAATTACTGCTAATTACATTTTTTCGATTAAAAATAATAATTAATTTGTTTACATTTAACAGTAACAATTGTTTCAGTAAAAAATAATTGAGGAAGCTTACAAAAGTAGTGAACCCCAATAATAACTGACAACTTCTTAGATAAAATCATTAGGGGTACTGAAATTAAAATTACATATTTTCATCGTGTTAATTTTGTTTAATTTGTTTAAATAATTAACATTTTCCACGAGCCTCCCTACCACATTGACCCTTACCGCGCCCCTAGAAAATGCATGTCTTCGTTTTTCAAGGGAACGAAATCGCGACCCTCACACATACATCTAAGCACACGCATAGACATCTCTACCCCTTTCACATACCCCCACATGGCAACCGGGTACCTGTATGTTAATGTATGCGAGCGTGTTTTTAGGCCTTTAATTACTAAATCCCGGCTACTTCCTACACATGTGCGTCTGCCGTAAATAAAATCGTTATTTCGGAACACCCTGTATGTCGAAGATAAAAGAAAAGAAGCGATTGATGTCATGAAAAGAATATTAAATGAAGATAAATAACTAAGTAAATATTTTATTTTAAGATAAAAGCTAGTTCATTTGCCAACGCACGAAGAACGTTTTAAATTTTTCATATTTCAATTCTAATAAGACTTCGAAAATTCTAATTACATTCTAACAAAAATCCATCAAGATTCGTCGACATCAACATCCTTAAATTATTAATGAAATCTCATAGATGATCTTTGAATAATTTTTTTGTGTGATAGAATATTTTCGAAAACTAGGGATACCACCACAATTCATGTGCAAAATTTTAGGTTTTTTACTATTTGCTTGTAAATAGAATATAAAATGGTAAAACCATGTATGATCGTGTGAGAATCGCGGAGATCCGCAAAGAATGCAAGGCTGATGTAAGCGTAATGAGTAAGATCAAGAAAGGAACGCTCCGATGGTTCGGGCATGTAGAGCGAATGAACGAGGAAAGGAGTGTAAGGAGAATATATGACGCAAATGTGAATGGTAGAATAAGTCGGGGACGCCCGAGAAAAACATGGCACGACCAAGTGAGTCAGATACTTGAGTCGGGCCATGTCAAGAGTCAGAATAATAGAAGAGCATGTAAGAGACGATGTATGAATGTGAACGAGGCAAGGAGTGTGAGCCAAGACCGAGTTGTTTGGCGGTCCGTCCTCTCTGCCTACCCCTGCGGGAAACGGCGTGATGGTTAGTTAGTTAGTTAGAAAATAAGAACAATAATTATGTGAATACTGCACAAGAGTCCCTAGAGGCACAAGAGTACTGCACGGCATCCCCAATAGGCCACTTGCATCACATTTTTAAAAATTTTTTCGGTTTAGGCAAATATTCTAAGACATTCTGTGTTTTTTTTATCGTATTTTTGAAACCGTGGCGATTTTTTAAAAATTTCAATCTGAAACATTTTTATTTAGTGACATCACGAGCCCCAAAAACGGATTTATTTATTTAAAAATAAATAAAACTATAAATTTATTTTAAAAAGTAGTAACATTTTCGGAATCTCAGTAGAAAAATCTATCCACACGATTTTTTCCAAGTCATTATAAGATCAATGCAAGTGGCCTATTGGAGTACGTTGTAAGACTGAAGGAAGTGGGGAGGGTAAGAAGCTAAGGGAAGAGGAAGGTGGCTATTTAGATTTAGTCAGAAAACACGGCTAAAGCCATTTTAATCAACGTTTCAATTCTGAATAATGGTCTTACGATAGTTGGACGATACTGAGAGTATATTCCACCCTGGAACGTGCCGCAAGTATAGGTACCTTATATTATTTTTAAAGTTATGAAATAACACAGATCAATTAAAATTTACTTGCGTACGCCAGGATTTGCATCCGTGACCTCCGGATTGGTAGTCGAGAGCCTTATCCCTCGACCAGCCGTCAAATATTAACAACTCTCAATGAAAATTGAATAAAAGACCGAATATAAAAAAAATATATAACGAATGGAACAAACATATATCGTTTAGACTGAAAATCAAAAATGGCACGTTTTAAATAGTTTTTGGTTTTTTACATTAGGTCCATGCAGGAAAAATATCCCCCAAGGCCTTTAGGAATAACGGACGCCGTCGCTCTCATCGCGGTGGAAGGAACGTAATTAAAATTAAAATACCATCATTTTCGGAAAATTTTTCCTCGGTAAATACAGTGAAAATAATGTCAATTATTTCACGGTACGATTCTACACCAAGACAACATACCTTGAACATATTTTCGCAAGATGAAACAAGTAGTCAAGGAAAAGATGGATAGCTAAACAATGTTGTAATTAAAAGTTTACAATCATCAGGTAGTGGATTTGTTTGAGGTAATATAACCGAATCAGCGTCACCTCAACAATGAAGGCAATATACATAGATCTTCTTAAATAAGCATCATGCCGGGTATTCACGCCTTGGTATGCAAAACGGGCGAACTTGTCGAGTCAGTGTAAGGGCTGGTCAGTTAGATACGACCCGGGGTAACCCGCTTATCCGAGCCCAATCGCCCGGTGGCACACTATAACCCCACACTACCTTCCCTCCTGGATTCTATTCACTATGCTGATCATTGTGGGGAATATTTTAGCTACGTTGATTCTCATGCCTATGTAGATTTTTATACCTGTGTGTGTTTATATCCATGCTAATTCTAATAACTATTTGCCTTACTTTACTTAGATTCATATGCACAAGTAAGAATTATACCTGCTTACGTTGATATCTATGCTAATTCTAATACCTACACAGGTAGTTACCTACCTATGTAGATCATTATGCACACATTGATTATTATACATATTATTTTGTTAATTCTTATGCCCTTGGTGGTTCTTATACCTGCGTACAGCGACATCTATGCTAATTCTAATACCTAGATAACCTATCTATTAATATTCTTATGCATACGTTAATTCTTATACCTATGTTAATTCGCATGGCTGTGTCGATTCTTATACTTATAGTGATGAATAGAATGCCTTCACTGATTACTATGCCTACGTTGACTCAGTCTACGTTAATTCTTATACATTCATATTTCTATTCGTATGCCTATCTATGTTATATATTTTTATTTTTATGCATATCTATGTTGATTCACAACCACATTCACGTTTTTATTCTTATATCTATCTATGTTGATCCATATTTACATTTTTATTATATTACCTGTCTATGTTGATTCACATTTATTACACATAGAGTGGATTCACATCCAAATTAACATTTTTATTCTTATACACATCTATGTATATGGACTGCTCTGCAGGCTTAGGGAGTTGAACAAGAGTACATCGAAATAATCAGAAATATTTACAAGAGTAGCATAGCCAAAATAAAACTAGAATCTACTGGTCCTACATTTCCCATTAAAAGAGGAGTGAAACAAGGAGACCCGTTATCCCCTAAATTATTTATAGCTATTTTAGAGTCAATAATAAATAGATTAAATTGGGAAAAAAAAGGGCTCAACATTAACGGCAAATATTTAAGCCACCTGCGCTTCGCAGATGATTTAGTACTCTTATCAGAATCTAGCACACAACTACAAACCATGCTTGATTCGCTAAACGCAGCCACCAAACAGGTAGGACTGGAAATGAATCATTCCAAAACAATGGTCATGACAAACAGCATAAACAGAAGAATATCAGTAGACAATGAAACTTTGAAATATACAGACAAATACATCTACCTTGGAAAACAAATTGGCTTCGACAGAAAACAAAATGAGCTAGAAGTAGAAAGAAGAGCACAAATTACTTGGAATAAATACTGGTCTTTAAGAGAAATATTTAAGAGCAACATGCCAATAAATATCAAAACAAAAGTTATGACATCAAGCCTCCTACCATGCCTAACATACGCATGTCAAACTTGGAAATACACATTCAAAATCAAAAACAAAATTATAACCTGTCAACGCGGAATGGAACGAAGCATGCTTGATATTAAAAAAAATACAAAAAATTCGCCACACAAAAATCAGAAAAATCACCAAAGCGAAAGATGCTCTGAGCTACGCTAAAAAACTAAAATGGAAGTGGGCAGGTCACGTAGCGAGGCTAGAGGACGACAGGTGGACTAGCAGGGCAACAAAGTGGAATGGCCCACACGGTAAGCGTCTCAAAGGCAGACCTCACACGAGATGGGCAGATGAAATAATAAAAATAGCTGGTCCCTGCTGGCCGCAAATAGCTCAAGAGAGAGATAAATGGAATTCTTTAGAGGAGGCCTTCACCTTCGCCTGAGAGAGGGGTTCTTGCTTATGAATAATTTAAGAAATCTATGTGACATTTTTCAACAAATTTGTAAATAATATTAATTATATTTTTTTTCTTACTTTTTTTATAACTCGGTAACATACCTATTTGCAAGAAATAAAAGGCTTTTTATTTTTTTTTTATTATTATACACATCTATGTATGTTGATTCACACTCCCATTCACGTTTTAATTGTTTTACCTATCTATGTTGACAACATTTGACTATTATGTGTATCCAAATTGATTCTGATTCCCAACAATTTGTGTCAAAGTTGTATCATGCCTAAAGAGCGTAATACACGAGCCCGATTTTCAGCCCGATTCCAATTAGAGACAAAAGTCAACATTTTTCGCTTTACGCGATCGCTGTTTTCATCTCTATTATCATATCTACGATTTCAGTAGGCATCACAACAAACAGTATGGTTCATGTCTTGTTTGCAGTGATGACAATTGAAATCCTAGATATGAAAATAGAGGTGAAAATAGCGACTGCGCAAATCGAAAAATGTTGACTTTTGTCTCCAATTGGAATCGGGCTGAAAATCGGGCTCGTGTATAACGGCCTTAAATGACGGCCTCCGTGGTCAAGGGGTAAGACTCTCGACTAGCAATCCTCGGGTTTAAAATCCCGGCGTGCGCAAATAAATTTTATTTGATTTTTGTGTTATTTCGTAATTAATTAATTAAAAATAATATATAGGAGGATATTTGCGACACGTTCCGGAGTGGATGGCACCCTCAATATCGCCCTGGTGTAAGACTACAATTCAGAATTGAAACGTTGGTTGAAATGACTTTAGCTATATTTGGTGACCAAATCTGAATAGCCAGGTATTTCCCCTCCTTCCTCTTCCCCGTCCTTTTCCCATCTGCACTAACTTCAGCCTAACAACATAACACAATCGGGGGTGTAATAGTCTCACTACCTCCAAACGGGAGAAGTTGGGAGTGTTGGGACTCCTGTGCGTTATTCACATTTTTTTTAAATATGCTGGATGCTCATTGGCACCCTATCGGTGGTTCATTAATCATTTATTATTAATTAATCATCTGATTAATTGCTATGTGCAAAATGTTTTATTTCCAAGTGTATGTACGCACATACGTACGAATTGCATCGGAATTAAATATACATATTAGGTTGGTATCATAGACATATGAATATTGATAGACCAGAACATAAAGGTGAGGGGTAGAAGCCAACTACAGCGGGACGAAGGGCAGGAAGATGGCTTTGGTGATACGTGATTCGCCAAAACTCAATCTGACAGTATATAGACATCTTGCACTATAAAATCATCATTTAGTTCTTAAAAGTAAACTCTGCTTTTGAATGAATAGACCTTTTTACATGGGAGCGCAAATTGCTCGCCACGCAATGAACAAATTTGAAGTTCAAATACGTCAAAGTAAGGTCGCCTATAAGGTCGAGTCCAATATTTTGCTCCTGTAGTTAGTTAATACACTTTTACAAATGTTTCATAATTTACTTACCCCAGTAAACAGTGACGGGCACACGCCATGTATCTCGGAGTGAGTGTATGTATGGGTGGTTTGGTATATTTATGGTGTATGTTCAAAAACGATCATATTATGTGATCTGAATTAGCTTAAAATAGTGTAAAATAATGCTTGCTTATGGAATGTAATACCACAATTGGGTTTATTCTCTTTTTCTCTTCTATGTTTACACGTATTTATAGCACAAGCCACCATTTTTACCGTGTTATTTACGATGAGAGCTCGACACTGGTCCGGACACGAATGATGACGTCACATTTTTTAGATTGACGCGTGGCTCTCGCAAGCCCAGCCGGTTCCGAAAAATGGTTCCAATGGGAGGGGGAAATAATACGCCTTTTATCGCTTAGGGCAAGTCCATGTATTTTGTACGTCCGTGGTTGGTATAGATTACGTTTGTTGGTATTTAGGGATCTTCACGGCTTCACCAGAATTTCTTTTTCACATTGATAATTGTTTTTTTTAACTTTAAATTATTATTTTTTCACAATAGTTCCCCACCGAAGGCTGTGTGGCACTGGCGGTCTGTGAGTTTTCAGTTTGAGATTCAAGATTGAGAAAAATACGATTTTATTGAAGTTGTTATAGAGGAAAATGTTTTTTATTTTTTTTTCAAAATTTCAACTTTTCATCTTTCAGTTTGTAACACGGCGCATCCCCAAACTGAAAGATTCCTGAAAATCTTCTTACAAAAAAGTGAAAGTTTTGAAAAAAAATTAAATTCATTTTCAGCTACAACAAAATCAATAACGTCGTATTTTTCAATCTTAGCATCGCTGAAAACTTTCAGAACGCCACTGTTGTGTGGAGGGTTTTTTTAAGGAAAGGATGGAGGGGAAGATCTGGGAAGCTAAAAGATATGAGCGGTGGGTAGGAATCTGAGGAATCCTTCCACCGCACGAACCTTCCAAGCATATGTAAGGTGCGAGAGCTGAAAAGATCTCCTTCAACCAGTCTCTCCAAGTCCGGCCCTCCATACGGTAGGTGAGCAGATGCATCCGCCAGCAAGACCTAGGCAATCCTCACCCCATGAACCCGGGTAACCCTTCTAATTCACGAAACTATCGAACCACCCGGGGTGACCTATGGTTCCCGCGTCGGCAGTCCCTACATCCGCCTCCCAAATCGAAAGATTTATTGTGACTAAATGGGCATTACATTTTAACGAGCTAATTTCAAGAAACTTGAGCTAACCGGCAGAATTTATTTTTAAGTATACTAGTTTTCAAATCTAATTAATATTTCATTACATAGGTATTACCAGGAAAATTAATAATATTATCAGAAAAAATAATAATAATGGTATCATAATGAAACAAAAATAGATAAACAAGGAGTATGCACGTTTGAATTTTCATCATATTCGTAAAAACGGCGCTTTGGCAGATATCTTCAGTAGTATAGTGGTAAGTATCCCCGCCTGTCACGCGGGAGACCGGGGTTCGATTCCCCGCTGGAGAGATTTTTTTTTTAAAATTCGTTTTTTGATACTTAAATATGTTTTTTTAACTTTGCTTATATATTTTTATTTGAGATAATCACGGATGAAAGTATTATCGTGATTTTTTGTTGTTGTTATTATGCCGTGTTGCGCTACCTCCTTCTTTAGCCAACTTTTCGGACAGCATTACAGTATCCATCATCTGGGCAGGTGTGTAATAATTATTTTTGTGAAGATTGGGTTATTATGCCGTGTGGCGCTATATCCAGCCTTATCTATCGTTTCATCGTGGAGGCAGACGTGTAATCTACCCTGCCCTGATGATGGACACTGTATTGCTGTCCAAAACATTTTCTTAAGAAGTGGGTAGCGCAACACGGCATAATAACTCTAAAATAAATCACTATATATGTGTTTTTTTTAAACAACCCAATATTTAATCCCGATAATAATAATATTTGGCAAATTTATATAGCGCCGTTTTCGTGAAAAATCACCTCAAGAGCGCTATACAGGCCAAAACCAAATTATCTTTCATCGATTATAGCTAAGTTCATTGGCCCCCTAAAATTAATTTGACGGGTTAATTACCTATAATTTAATTGTTTTACCTTTAATAAAGACCGGCTCTGGAATTTTTGTTTTGCCACCACCAGCCGCATGCTAAGTACCTACTTAAATAAATCGTTACGTTTTTTTTTTGTTTTATAAAGGCGGATGTTATGAAAACCTGACAATTTATAGTATATCCTACTACCTTAATTATGATGACAAAACATTGCTTTTCAAATAATGAAATATTTAACTAGTAGAATAAAGAATTAATAATTTCCCCTTCAGGAAAAAAACACAGAGTCAAAATTCATTGATGTACGGAGCATTGAAGATATTTGGAGAATTACCAGAAGAAATAAAATTGGAAGAGAGCATAAAGGCATTTAAAATTAAATTGCGAAGATACGTATAGATGTGTTATTTTAAGTGTATGTATATATAAGGATTGTATTAGGACATAGATAACTATATACGTATTTAAAATACCACAATAAATAATAATAATTGAATATTGAACCCGCAACACCTGGGTGAAAACCCAACGCTTTAGACCACTCGACCAACTATTCGGTCAAATAAATGAAAATATGTAATTATCCATAAGTAACATCAAATCTAGCAGTCATAACAAAAAATAATGGTTGAAATTTTTTAAAACTGGTTCAATCAATTAACGTAAACATTAACCCTTTAGTACCTACCTACTTCAAATTAATCAATGTAAACAGACGCCTTTTAACAGCGTTTTAAGGTACCTTACAAAATGGCAAACGATTAATTAAGCTTTGAGTTTTAGTCCTTTGGAATTTCTTCGAGGAAAGAGTAATACCTCCCCAGTGTTGCCGGCCTGTCCAATAAATTTGTGGTCTTTAAGGACCGGAAAACACAGAAAGTCGCGGGGACGAAGGGGTTGGGTTGGGGCCGGCAGTTTGGCATTAAGGGCTACGGAGGTTTAAGACAATCCCCCCCACAATGGACTAAAGTGCATTCATTTATCCAGATTCTACAGTGTGATTAGAATATGTGCTAAATAAAAGATAATATTTGTTTAATAAATTATTCACTGCGTCAATAATTGCAATTAATTTGTTGTTAATTAAATGAAAATAACCTGTTTTACTGTTGCACTCCCGCGAAGGTTTCTATATAGCTGACGTTGTTCGAAAAATGTGTGTATTTCGTATAGTTTAGCGGCTGGGAAGGTGGTGGGAGGGGGGAATCAGGAAAGGGGGTATCCGGGAGGGGAGAGGGGAACGAAGGAGGGGGGGGGGGCGAATGAGGGAGTGGGAAAGGCGGGGAAAGTGGAAGGGGAACGCCGGAGTGGGTAAGGGAACGGGAATTATGAATGGCATTGCAACGCGTGCCGTTTACTCCCTAGTTTATAATAAAAATGATAACTATGTTTCAAAAACAGAAGTTACTTCATCAGAATACAAGAAAACTGAAAATTAAGACATTTTCTTAATAAATTATTTACAGTTCTTACAATGGTTTCTTTACGAACAATTCAATCTATAAGACAAATTGTTTAATCCGCCGGTCTTCACGAACTTAGTAGGTACATGCAGGTTGAAAATCTCATATTTTTATGACCCCAGAGCTCACAGTTTTTAGTTTTATGGCATCGAATAAATTGATTTCTATTTTACAATTAAGATTACCTACGGAAAAACTTCACTCAACTAAGAACTAATAATTTTGTAAATTTAAACATTGTCTTAAGATAAAGCCATGCGAAATAATGCAAAATCTTGTAAAATCATCTATTTTTGTTTTAAAAATTTGATCGCTTAGCTTAGAAGTATTATAAAAGCTTCAATTAAATACTGCGTGTAGAAGTAGAACATATCTTGGCCCTTCAAAAAACAGGTCATTTTTTGAAGGGCCAATGACTTTCAATAAGCCTAGAAAAAAATAAAGTATTAGGTCTATGAAAAAACATTTCCAAGTGCAAACTCACCTACTTATAAACCCCTTTTCGGGTATGGTTTTATTGTTTAATATAGCAAATTCAGTTTCTTTTATAATAATCGCAAAAAAAAAATTGATATTTACGCCCGACCTTCACAAACGCGTTGTTATATTTGACATCTCGGCGGCAATACGGCCCCGTACGGAGCGGGGAATAGACGTAAGGCTCCACATCGCTTGGTTTCGTGAAATCAATTTTATAAACAATACATAAAAAAGAGTTAATGTTTTTTACAGGCCTTTACGAAATCAACCTGTAAAAAAAATCTTAAATACCTTTTCCAACTTTTCCAAAAGCTTTTTCACAAGTGTTCTTAAACTCCTTCCATAAAGGGGCGTGAATTCCGATTTCGATTTTTTCCTCGCCTATTGGATCGCCTTAAATGCAATATACAGCCAGGTGGTATCTGCAGTACGTACCAGAAAAATTTTAACCAGCAATTCCTGAGCATATATGCTCAGGAATATATTAGGAGTAAAAAGTATAAATGTAATATTCTTGATCGTTCATATTTATTTCAATTAAAAAATGTTTAAATCCATCATACGCCGCGTCGCCACGAATCACCAGCCACGCATCTCACAATGGATCACGTGATACGCGCTCCGTCTCGTTTCTACGGCGCAGATATAACGAGACGGAGTGCGTATTGAACGATGCGCCAGGGGTATACAGCCATACCATATATATAGCCATACCCAGTGGCTTCGTGTGATGATTTTTTTTTATTTCTTTATTTTGTTTTTAATTGAAAAGATATAGTCGGACAGCGAAGTGACATCAAATCGCAGTAATCGCTGGCTAAAATCTTTCGGCTAATTTCTGTAACACCCTGTATATATCCTGATAATAGAAACAGGTAAAGGTACCTACACTACCTACCTACTCTTGTATTGTTTAATATGCTTTTATTTTTTCAGTTTATTTACTTTAATTAGATGCAAGGCTTTTTAACTCTTCTGTCCATACTAACTAGCATCAATGACCTCCTAAGGGCGGGTGCTACCCAGTGCCCGGTCCCTACCCACGCCTCCCACAAGTAGGGGGAAGAGGGATGAAAGACTAAAGCCTTCTGGTCAGTTCAGCAAACAAACGGGGCGAGACGACTATGGCCCGCTTAGGAAAGCTGCTCTGCCTCGTGCCCAGTGCCCAGTGCCCAGCCCCCAGCGCCCTTTGCTAATAGGGTGACTTACCTCGGCAGAGGCAGATCACACTCAGTCAGACGGCAAAGGGTGGAAATCTCACTTTTTTAATTTAAAATATTATTTAGTGTTTTAAGGTTTTTAAAAATCAGAACACAGTTTTTGTCATTTATTACACCAACTTATTTTGTGCGGGGTTGCGAATGGAACATATTTTTTTTATTTTAGACTAGCGATTTCCCGGCATGCGTTGCTATGTAACTTAATAAATAAATTGTTTCTCCCTGCGTGTCCTTTCCCATTCGTCCCGTTAACCTTTCGCCTTCCCTTGCTCTCCCGCGTTCCCTTTCCTTCACAAGATCCCACTCTTCCTTCTTCTCTCTCCCACTCCCTTCGTCCCGCGAACCCCCCTCCCACACATCAAATCGCAATCGGATGAATGCCAGAGCTCACTATTGTATATAGAAACCATCGCTGGCGAGCGCAAAACAAATCCCCAATGTTTCATCGCAATTGGATGTATGGTTAAGCAACTCACATTCATACAAAGAAGCAAGCATATTTTGATTTTTATATACAGATTCGTAAACCTTACAATAAATTGCATTATAAAAACGCACTAAGCACTACTCTAGAAGTTTGATCCACTTATTCCAAATATATTGAAATATTAGGAGATGGGCTATCGGCAGTTTTTTTACTGGGTGGGATTGTGATTCCTGGTGTTACCGATATCTTACTGCACACCGTAAAAAATCAAACGAATTCTTTCCGCATTCAAACTATATTGTTAACCAATATATTTTGAATACGGATTGATTATATTTAACAATTATTATAAGCAATAATTATGAGCCTGAAACACTAATCTACATTGAAAAAATCTCCCGAGAAAAGATACCTACATGCCGCCGACGGGACTTGAACCCGCGTCCTTATGATTTCCGGTCAAATGCTCTGAACACTGAGCTACGTACTAATGTAATAAGCAGTATTTGTTGAATAAAACACTAGTATATATTGAATAATTTGGCGGGTAGGAGATAAGCCGACGTAGCTGAGTGGTCATAGCATTTGACCGAAATCAGAAGGACGCGGGTTCAAGTCCCGTCGGTGGCATGTATTATCTTTTCATGCGATTTTCTCAATGTAGAATAGTGTTTAAGGCTAATAATTATTGCTTATAATAATTGTTACCCTTTGTTCTATGCATAAAAATCTTGTTTTAAACAAGAGCGCCCTTGAGGTGATTTTTCACGAAAACGGCGCTTTATAAATCAGCCAAATATTATTATTAAATGTTATTATTAGTTTATTAATAAAAAAAATAATAATGATTATATTTATTTATTGTATTTATTTGATTATGTGTGACTACTACAACACGGGCATCAGCCTAGTGTGGTAGCCAAATAAACCCAAAAATTTGTAACCAATAAAGTATTATGGAATAAAGATAAACAAAAATTAAAAATAAATACTACTGCACACCTTCGAAACATAATTCACCTAATTCCGTTCCTAGGACCATTAGACCGTAGTTCCGCCGACAGTTGGGCGGACATCATGGCATATCTCCTTATATTTCAATATCTTTGAGTTATTTTAATTTAAAAAACGGTTATCGCTAATTTATAGAAGACATTTTGACTCCTAGGACTCGGACATGGCAATGCAATTGAGTATTTATACGTGAAGTTATACGTGAAATCCTATTTAGATCGCGCCCTTGAGGTGATTTTTCACAAAAACGGCGCTCTATAAATTATCCAATTATTATTATTATTATTATTAGATACTATTTAGATTAATCTTCTCGAGGAATCGGCTTACAGTATGAACATCAAAAAATATGCTACGGATAAATTGAAGCTCTAACTAGGTTTTCTATGTATTGGAATTACAATAAAATTATTATTTACATAACAAAAAACATAAGCATAAACAACTAAAAAAATGTTTTTTCATGACTTTACTACGAATTAATACAAGAAATATTTTTATAAAAATACTCCTTTAGGGCTAAGACTATTTTTGAGGTTTTCTATGTTCTAACTTTTTTTCGTTCTTACAAAATTATACACAAAATAAATTAAAACCACTTTTTCGCTTACTTTCCTTGCGCAAATAAGACGCTTGATTTTAAATTTTGCAGGCACGAGAATCGAAATATTTCTAGCGTTTATATTCCTCTTAAGAAGGAATATCGAAATTTGAAAAAGGCTTGTTTAATGTGAAATGAAGTACCTACGACATACAAGTATTTTTTTTTTTAAATTACAAAATGTTTTTCTTGTGTTTAGTTTCTTTAAATAATCATAACATCTTCAGAGAATCAAATGAAAATGTAAATAATATACTTATTTGACGATTACTTTACTTATAACTTATAACCTATAAATATTTTATTAGTATCTATTGATACAAGGAATAATTTCTACGAGAAGTTCCTGTTTTTGTTTTTTATTCAAATCTTCAGTTTTATTATGAGATTAATGGAATTTTGCACACTTGCTGCAAATGATAGAAAGGTCACAATCTGCATGAGATTTAGAAACCTTCCCCATCCCCGATTTCCACCCCTTAAAGCATAATAAAGCACAGGAAATTCTGGGTGCTGCCGCGAGTAGGTATATATTTTAACAAAACAGGAAGCGCATGCAAAGAAAATCAGTAAGTGTATGTAAATAATATAATATTTGCGGCATGTTCCGGAGTGGAATATACTATTAGTATCGCCGCGCCGTGGTGTAAAACCACCATTAAGAATTGAAACTTTACTTTTTTTTAAATATGAATACCGCACAAGAGTCCCAACTGCTCCCGTCTGAAGCCAGTGAGACTATAACATCCCCAATTGGGGTATGTTGTGATGCTGAGGGTAGTGGGGAGGGGAAAGAGATAGGGAAGAGGCAGGTGGGGAAGTACCTGTCTATTCAGATCTGGTCACCAAACACGCCTAATGCCATTTCAAGCAACGTTTCAATTCTGAATGGTGGTCTTACACCAGGGCGATACTGGGAGAATCTTCCACTCTGGAACGTGCCGCAAATATATTATATATTATTTTAAATGAATAAATTGTGAAACAACACAAATTAATCAAATAAAATACCATAATGTCCCTGGGTCCAGACGAGAGCAATTGGAACTCTTGTGCAGTATTCACTTTAAAAAAATTAACCACCTTACGTAGGTTCCAATAAATATGTTTTAAAATTCACACAACTGATGAACAAACTTTTTCCATCCATCAATGCAATGTTTTGTTTATCATTAATGTAAAATAAAAATAAAGTTTATTAGAAAGACCCCAATTGGATAAATGTATTAAAATAATTGATTTTTTATTTAAAGGATTATATTGTAATTATTGAAATTTCAGCGGTGCTTTGAGTTTAGAAAACATTAATATCTCTTATAATTCTTATTGAAATCTTATTTAAAGCATTCATCTCAAATGAAGCGAGTAACGGTAATATAGCATCTCAGATGCACCCCACTCATATAAATAAAGCGAAAATTAATTAAGTATTAATTACATGTATTCCATATTAAATCATATCCCCAACAAGTAGGTAGTTACGCCCAACATTTGCTCTGCGAGAGCAACCCTAAACAAGTGAACAAAGATAAATTTGTTTTGTTGAGCAAACTGCTCATAAATCTAACGCACATAGAACATAAGGTTAGTACCAATGGTAGCGCCTACTCACCTACCCAGTAGATAATTCATAAGAATTTATCAGTTTTCATATATTATGGCGTATTTATTCGTGTAGAAGTTGAAGTCGAATAAAACATCTAGCGAGTAAGCAGGTTCTTGTATTGTAATGATTTTCGACTCAACATTATTTATACCAATCAATCACAGACTAAAGTACATTAAATATTTAATAGTTGAGCGATTTGCATTTCATTGTTTTTATGTCACTAATACCAACAGCAAAATTTAAAAAAAATCAAATTGTAAATTGAAGTTACAAGTCTATGTCCACAAGTCTCAGACTCTTGAAGCCCACAAACAGAATATCCGTCAAGAATGCGAGAACCTATCCCCCGAAGTTCTGGAAAGAGTGATGGAAAATATCATAAATCGGGCCGGTGTCATTAATTCTGCCAACAAAATTAATGACATTTTATATAATTATATCATTTTCTCGACTTTTAAGGCGATCCAATAGTCCGGGAAAAAATCGGAATCGGAATTCACGCCTCTTTATGGCAGGAGTTTAAAAATTGGATAGATTTCACAGAACTAAGCTACGTGGAGCCTAACGTATGTTCCCCACTCCGTCCAGGGCCGTACTGCCAGAAAATGGGTGTGGCGAGTCTTTAATCCTTAGGTGGACGGCATAAAGTTCACTTTGAAAATCCAAATTCGTCGACTGCCAACCGTATTGTAAAATACATAAGTCATAAGTAAAAATGCATAAGTATTTTATTTTATTTTGTGAAGTTCGGGTATAAATATATTTTTTTGCGATTACATTACGACAGCAGTTTATAAGTAGGAGAGTTTGCACTTGAAAATGATTTTTTATAGACCTAATACTTTATTTTTTTCTAGGCTTATTTAAATAAAACGACCGATGTTTTTAAGGGCCAATGTATGTTCTACACCCAATATTTAATTGAAGCATCTATAATGCTTTTAAGCAATCAAATTTTCAAAACAAAAACATATGATTTAGTATGGCTTCATCGGAAAAAAAATTAAGACATCAAATAAACCCAGTCCACAAGCAGAACCAAGAGTTTTCATTTATTAAAAAAATTACAGCCAAAGAACATCGGGTAACAATTTTTGCGCCACCCTGTACATTTCATGGCATCGCAACATTTTGTATTCATTTTTATTATTTCGTCGCTGAAAATTATCTTTCAAGAAAAGCTAACAAATTCAATATTTATGGCGATCCAATATTGCATTCTTTAATCTTTTCTTGAAAGATTTCAGTTTGTTTATGGTTAAAACTATTTATTCGTAGTCATATTGCGTATGTACGGGCGTAAATAATAAATTCATCTCTTTTTTTATTAGCATAACTTGTAAAAAGCGTTTTTTGTTTAGTATCACTCTAGCTGATCCGCCACTGTATAAGAGTAACAAATCATTTCAGCAAAAAATCTTAGTTATAACCTTATGTGTTATCAATATACCAGGACATCCCCGACTTTATCCGGAAGTCTCCTGAAATTTTCCCGGGCAAAAATAATAAAAACAGAGCAAGACACGTGCCAGGTCAGGCCACACGGCTCCCGGCTCCCGGCCACACAGGGCGACACGGGACGGCCGGACCAGCTGTACGGATTGACGGACCAATAAGACGCCTCCAATCAAGTCAGGAAGCGATCGGATTATTGATTGTTTGTGTTTGCTTAGTGAGGAATTGATTGATCTATTGGGCATTAGACGCCCACCTAGACGACATGAAAACTGACTTATGATTATTTATTATGTATCCGTGTTATATTATTAAGTCAACTCACATAA
The DNA here is from genome assembly GCA_917563855.2 of Limnephilus lunatus. NCBI lineage: Eukaryota > Metazoa > Arthropoda > Insecta > Trichoptera > Limnephilidae > Limnephilus > Limnephilus lunatus. The sequence continues at coordinate 59,639,951 of OU830597.1, read as the reverse complement.
ATAACTCAATAATCACTCACACGATCACAACATATAGGTACCCACTACGAAAAATTACTACAATAAGAAATTTTTCATGATTCTGTGCTTATCATTACATTTTAGCGTGATATGAATTACTTTAAAACTACTTATGCTTAATTTTTCATTAAAAAAAACTATTAATCGGATACGTTTTTAAATTTTCGAGGCCAAAAGGATTTTCGTTATTTATTTTTGGGGTGTTATGCCGTGTTGCTCTACCTCCTTCTTTAGCCAATGTTTCGGACAGCGTTACAGTATCCATCATAAGGGCAGATGTGTGACATCTGCCCTGATGATCAGTGATGAAGACAGTGAAAAGCATCCGAAACGTTTGCTAAATAAGGAGGTAGCGCAACACGGCATAACACGCCAAAAACAACTAACAAAAAATTATTAATCCCTAAAAATTGGGCCTATTTTATCAGAAGTTACAAATATTTCCGCTTTGCAATAAAATCTAAATAAATGGAATATTTGTGAATCTATTTGAAAACTAAAAACTGTTTTCGAAAGGTGATGAATACGCTATAAAATTTTAATATACGTCAAATTTTTGAAATATAATATATAAGTGTTAAGACAAACTATAAAAAAAATTAAAAAGAGCCCACCTTAGGTTTTTCTGACTAAAATTTCGGGTAATGAAAAATAAATAAAAACACACACATATTTTATTAGACAAACGAATTATAAAAGTCATTGTCACCTCTTATTTTGTTGTTTCATGTAAAAATAATTCCTAAAAAGTTTCATAATTATTTTTTTCAAATTTATTTTGGAAACTTTGCTTTTATAAAGGTGTACATTTTGATTACGAGTGTATATCCGCCTTAACACAGGGACATCCCATACAATGTACAATATTCTTATAATCAATAAATTATTTTGTGATTAATTTTAACATTTGAATATAGGTATGTTTTCTCTTTCTAATACCGTTTTCACTATAATAATAAGGTAGATGCAACGATTTCTATGAGACCTATGTGAGCTGGGAAAATATGGTCTTCTGATTCTATTACGATTCGTGAGTATTTAAGAGCGCATAACCAGCCAGCGGACGAAAATCCACATTTCGTCGAAAGATGTTATTACGATCGTACAGGGCGGTTCCAATGAGAAAGATAAGGTATTCTCCGTACCAGCTTTTTAAAATTATAACTCAATATCGATTTTACTTCATTCCAAAGTTGCTTTAATTTATACCTGCATCCAAAAATGCTGAAAGGCGTGACGATAAAACTATTAAAATTATGTACTTTTTGTAATTATTTTTTGATCATAAGTATTTATCATTTTTTAATAATGTCTTAGCAAAATTAGAATGTAAAAAAAATCTGAAATATATATGTCGGTAAGTGCGCAAATAAATGCACAAACGGACCAATTTTCGTCAAGAAACACATGTACTTATATATTTTTTAATAATTTTATTTAAACTAAAATTAAAATTCTGTTACATACGTTTACCAGATAATATATTGATTTATTTTACTGCATGATTATATGATTTGAAATGGGTGTTGTTTAATACATGTACTTTTTTGAAAATTTAACAAATCCGCCAACGACCTATGGTATGACTTTATTATACTAAAAATTATGATTTTTTCTGAAAATTTAAAACATAAGTTTACTAGATTAAAGAACCATCTTTCAAAACCAATTTATAATTTTTTGTGGAAAAGAGTCAATACGTCTAAACACTGATTTAAAAATGACATATTTCTGGTGTTCTCTGGTAATACACTCTTAATACTTAATTTAAAAATTTCTCTTCATCTCTCAACATACTTTCTTCCTTTTTCTAATTATTATCTTCTCACGTATTTATTCATTAATTAAGATTAGGAACCGTTCTCCGTACGGATATACGTAATAGGTAATTTAACCATGCATATATGTGAATGGTAGAAGAAGTCGTGGACGTCCGAGGAAGACATGGCACGATCAAGTGAATCAGATACTTGAGTCGGGCCATGTCAAAAGTCAGAATAATAGAAGAGAATGTATGAGACGATGTATGAATGTGAGTGAGGCAAAGAGTGTGTGCCAAGACCGAGTTGTTTGGCGGTCCGTCCTCTCTGCCTACCCCTGCGGGGAAACGGCGTGATGGTTAGTTAGTTAGTTAGTTAGTTAATTCAATATACTCGTACCTTATCACTTGTGTCATAATGAACTGTGTTTGCCCTGTGTAATAAGATCCTTGAGTAACTATGATATATTTCATAATATATTATTTTCATTACTCATTACCTACTAACTAATCTTTATAATTTTTCCTGTGCCAATTTTTTAAAATAAAATTTATAATATATAAAGTGGTTAAGTACCTGGCTATTCAGGTCTGGTTATTAAACAAAGCTAAAGCCATTTCAAGCAACGCTTCGGTTCTGAATGTTGGTCTTTCACCAGGGCGATACTGAAAGTATCTATCACTATGATAGTAAGGATCTATAAGCGTTGTACGTTTAATGAGGTGATTTTATTACGATGGAAGAAAGATGGCACCCTCAGGATGTTTTTTTTTTGCTTTAACTCCACGCGGGGTCCTGAGGAAAACAATTTCCCTCGAGGCCTGTGTCATCTTTGGGGATCCTGTGTGGAGGATCTTTTTCTGTTATGGGAAGGAAAAAGGTATGAGGTGTGAGTAGGGTAGTAGTAGTAATCGGGAGTCAATGATAATAATAATTGTATAATTTGTATAGCGCCGTTTTTGTGAAAAATCACCTCAATCAAGAGCGCTGTTTTCAGGAGTGACGTGGATCCATCCCTCCTACTGCGGTACAAGCAAAACCTCCTAGATTGGTACAAGACGGTGGGTCGAGAGAGTCCAACTGGAGAGATAAAAAAAGGTCTCCATCAACCAGCCTCCGGCCGCCACGCAGCGAATTGGCAAACGCATTTTCCGCCAATACCAAGATCTTCAATTCTGATAGTTAACGGAGATAGTAACAACGAAAATGGAATTTGGTGAATTAGCACTGTTCTAAAATTACTGTAACATGGATTTATGAGTTTTCAGGACAAAATTCAAAGTATATTTTATATGATTAGATTGTGTTATTTATCAATTTAATCATTTAAAATAATATTACACTTAAATATTTATTTGTGGCACGTTTCAGAGTGGAATATACCATCAGTGCGACATCCTGAGGTAAGACCGCAATTCTGATTTGAAACGTCGTTTGAAATGATTTTAGCCGTGTTTAGAGACCAGATACTTCCCGTCTTCCTCTTCCCCAGATCCTTCCCCTTACCGTTACGTTAAGCCTCGCAACATATCCCAATTGAGGATTCCATAGTCTCATTGGCTTCCCTGGCCTCACTGGCGGTTGGGATCGGTTGGGACCCTTGTGCGGTATAAACACTTTTTTTTTAAAAATCTGTCTGAAATCGATACCTAAAAATTTTTTTTTTTTTTTTTTTTTTTTTTTTTTTTTTTTTTTTTTTTTTTTTTTTTTATTGAGTAAATTTTTTACAATAAGTTTATTTTAATACAATATTACATATTTTATATACTCTCCTAATAAAGCTAGTGCTTGTGTTTAGGAGAGGACAACTTGATAATAACTTTCTTTTTTTTTTTTTTTCAAAACCTTATAACAAACTTAAGAACTTAACTTATGAATAGATTTAGACTTAATAACATATAAGATTATAAGGGTAATTAAACAAAAAATATATAGGATGTACATAAAACCTTTGGAATAACAAACAGTCAAAAACATATATAATAAAAGTTAAAATTATATGGTGGGACTACCAAAATATGATTTAATTTTTTTTTTATATTTGTCGTAATTTTTTTCTGTTCGCATATCGGCGGGTAATTGATTAAATAATTTTATTCCTTTATATACATAGTGATTCTGTGCTGTTGTGGTTCGTATGGGTGGTATAGTTAGTCCACCAATAGAAGTATTCCTTATGCTAATATTTAGCAGTGGGGTAATATTTTTTTTAAATATATCTTTGTGTAGCTGAAGTAGTGCTATTTTTTCGTAAATTTTTGTAAGTGGGGGAACAGGGAATTCTTGGAATACGTTTATTGTTGGGTAGTAATACGGTTTTTTTAGGATAATTTTTATAAGAATTTTTTGAATTGTTTCGAGTGGGAGAAGGGATGATTTATATGCACCCCCCCAAGCTATGATTCCATATTGTAATACCGAGAGCGCAAGTGCAAAGTAAATTTCTTTTAATATTTTTAATGTGATAGTATTTCTAAGTCTGAAAAATATATATATTAGTTTTCTCATTCTGTCTATTGTGGAGTTTATTTGATTTTTCCATTTAATGTTATTGTCGATAATTATTCCAAGATATTTTATTTGTTCTTTACTGCTAATATGTATACAATTTGAGTTACAGGGTGTGATTTTAAGTAGACAGTTTCTGTCGTGAACTTTAATGTTTACATTTATATTTGAAATATGTTCTGTTAGGCTCAGAGGTAGAAAATGAGTTTTTTCAACATTTAAAGAAAGTAAGTTTTTGTCAAACCATTGTTTAATGATATTTATTGCATTATTTGCCGATATTTCGGCTTCTTTCCAAGAGTTTTCTTCAATTGTTAATACTGTATCATCCGCATAAGATATAATCTTTCCGACGATTGGGAGTTCAAAAAGTTCATTTACATATAATAGAAATAGTATTGGGCCCAGTACAGTTCCTTGTGGGATTCCAAAATTAATTTTTTCTATATCACTTAACTCGTTATTTATTTTCACTTGCTGTGTTCTTTGATATAAATAACTATTTATCCACGATTTAGCTTTGTCGGTTATTCCTATATTATTTAGTTTGTTGATTAATTTTGAGTGTGAAACACTGTCAAAAGCTTTACGGAGGTCAATGAATATACTTAAGCATTTTTTCCCTTTATCCAATGCTTTATAAATAACTCTAGTTAATTCCGCTATTGCGTCTTGTGTGCTCATTTTTTCTCTAAAACCGTATTGACTAGGATTAATACATTTTTTATTTTCCACATAATCTACAATTTGTTTCTTTATTACTCTTTCGTATATTTTAGCTACATTGGATATTAACGATATTGGGCGGTAATTGTTTATTTCTTTCGAATCTCCGGATTTATACACAGGTGTTACAATGGCTTTTTTGTAATTTGATGGGAATATTCCATTTTCAATGCTTACATTAATTATATGAGTAATTGGTTTAGTTAGTGAGTTAGAACATTTTTTTAGGATTTCTGTAGTTACACCATCATATCCAGGTGCAGCACCATTTTTTAGTGATTTTATTATGTTTTCAATAGTTTCCTCCGTAATCGATTTAAAAACTGATAGATTGTTTTCACTTAGTTTATCTTCATGTATATCATCTGGTTGATAATTTTGATCAATTTTGTAAGCAAGTTTTTGTCCGACGTTTACGAAAAAATTATTGAAAATATTTGCACACTTCTTTGATTCGTGGATAGCATTTAATGTGGTTCCATTGTTGTTTATAAGATTTATAACTGATTTATTTTTATTATTTTTATTCATAATTTCGTTTATGGTGTTCCATGTTTTTTTAGTGTTTTCCTTTGTAAGGGTTATTTTTTCTTTGTAATATTTTTCTTTCGTATCTTTAATAATTTTTGTGAGTTTATTTCGAAATATTTTATATTTAGTTTTAATGTGATTATTGTTTGGTTTTTTTTTTGTTTGAATGAAGAGTTTTTCCTTTTTCCGGATGGATATGATTAGACCTTGCGTAATCCATGGTTTAATTTTCCTTAATTTAGCATTAGTTTGGAGATTAATATAGGTGGTACAGTCAGCGATATTAGTAGTTAATGTTTCTTCAAAATAATTTGCACATATATCAGGGTTTTGGCAATTTAATATTGATGTCCATGATTCATTGCGTAATTTATTATTTAATTTATGATAGTTCAGTTTAGAAATGATTTTAATATTTTTTCCAGGATCATAAATTTCTGAGTTTTTACATAGATCATAAACAAATATATTCGTATGATGATCTGTTATATCGTTTTTCCATATGATAGATTTAATTTTATCTGTGTTTTTAATATTGGTCCAAATATGATCTAGGCACGATGGTGCTTGTTTTGCAATTTCTCTTGTGAACTTATTTATACATGACATAAAATTCATTTCATTCATCGTGTTTATATATTCAATTTTATTTTTACAGTGATTATTTGGGCCAATATTAATATTCATGTCACCTATTAATATACAATTTAAAGTATTCTTATTACAGAGAATTTTTTTTAACTCTTCTATAAATAGTTGTACATTTGAACTGTGTGTGCGATACATAGCGATTATATTAAAGGGCCTATTGTTTACATTAAAATTGATTGACAGACAGTTTACGTTACATATGGGTATTTCGATAACGTTGATATCGGTAAATTTGTCAATAGTATATACTACAATTCCACTATTTTTATTAATCTGATAATTTGTAACATATTGCTTGTAGTTGGGAATAATTGGTATGTTTATGTTCGAATGTATATGGGCTTCGGATAATATTATAAAATCTGGTTGTGAACAGAGGGTATTTAGTGATACAAGAAATTCATCCATGTTTTTATTTACACTTCTTATATTTAGGTGTAAGATTGTTAATCGATTTTTTATATTTTTATATATTTTACTGCATTCTATTGCTGTTTCACATACATATTCTTCTATGTTTAGGTTTTTATCGATTTCGTTTAAGTTAATATTATTCATTGCATGTGTTAAAATTTAAAATTTGTACAATAGGTATTAATAGCAGTAAAATCATCATAATTTGTTCTGCAATATTCTTGCTTGAGTAGAATAGAACATAGTACATACATACATATATCAATAGTACAAGTGAACATATACTGTAGAGATTTATTGCATATAGAATATTGGCAGCGTGATACATGGGTTAGTAATGTATATAATAATAATTTTGAAGTAATATATCTATAATTAGACTTTAGTAGTCTATAATTTACTAGCCTTCGGTAAACACAACTGTGTATTGGTATTGTATTATCTATTTTCAGGTAGAAATATAGAAATGTTGAATGTAGACGTAATGTAATGGAAAAAGAAACATAATAATGTAGTATGTAGTAGAAATGTTTTATCATGAAGAAAATATTCAGGTTTTTTATCATCAATATATAAAATGATTTAATTTTTTTAGTTTTATATATATATATACTGATTTTATAGTATGTAGAATGATGAAAAATATGACGTTTTTTTAATGTGTAGACTATAGAATTATTATTTTTTATATCTTGTGGATATTTCGAAATATATACGTAAATGTAAGACGTTGAGAACAGACATGAGATATTTTTAAAGAGATCTTTAAAATTTATAACAATATTCCAAATTTTGCTGCGTAAGATCAAATATTTTTTTGTAATTTTGACAGTTAGTTTGATTATGGACATTTCAAAAAACAATTTTAGTATACTTTTTGAATATATCTTAGGATTTTCAGTTTTAATAGTAAGTATACTTGTTTTATAAAATGCAGATTGATAAGAAACAACATGTTTTTTTAAAGCATATGTCATAGCATTACTAATTTTGTTAGCTATTAGATTTTTGATTGTGCAAGTACATACATAATATATTGACAATAATAAACACGAGTCACTATGAAAACTATACCTTGAATCCAAATTAGTATTCAATTTTCTGTTGTGCGAATGCCAGCATTTTTTTATAATATATACAGTTGGTTTTATCAGTCGCATTATGATTAGTAGGAAATGACAGTTGAAATCTGTCATTTTGAAAAGTGCAGTTTGCACACTTCGGTTGATTTGTTGTAGCTGGACATTCTTTGTAGTGGTGTGCAGCTCCACAGTGCGAGCAGACAGGCAAGTTGTTTTTCTCTTTCTGGTTGCAATTTCTTGATGTATGTCCGTAGCGTAGACAGTAGTAGCATTGTACCACTGGGGTGGCGTCGTCAACCGTAACTCGCTGGTAGCCAATGTTTATTTTTTCTTTATTTAACAGGATCTTCCTGGTTGTGCTATCTACTTCTACTATATAGTTAGCGGTGTCATTGTATTTGTTTTTAATTATTGCTTTTATGTTAAATATAGAATTTTTTTCTGTTTTTTGCGTTACAATTTTGATGTCCTCATTTTTGTCTAAGATATCGTCAGTGAATTCTTCTTTGATATAGTCGTTGAAAATTCCCTTGAATATCATTGTTGGTTTTTTTTTTGTTAATTCTTTGCAATCAATATCATTAAGATCATTAGAAATTAAAGTTTGTAGTTTTTTAGCATCTTCTTTTTTAACACAATCGATTATAATTCTATTTTGGGAGATTTTTTTTATGCCTTCTATGCATATTCCTAATTGGCTGGTTTTAAAGTGCCTTTGAATTTTTTTTTGAAGTTCAGTTGATGTATCTTTATTTTTTGGAGTGATTAGGATACTATACTTGTTTTTAATGTTTTTTTGTTTTTTTATATCAGTATTTGCAGGCTGGTTATTCTCTAGCAATCCCATCTTGGTAGCAACAAGGCTTATATTCCCTAGCAGTTCTGTGAGTTTTGGTGATAATTTCCCCATTTGCTCTTTTGTAAACTTATTGCTTGGGTCCATTATAGTATTTTGTAAGGAATTTATAATATTGTTTGCCGCAGAGATGAAAGAGAAGGTGTCACAGGAGTCCATGGTACTGCTTCGAAATATAGAGCGACAAAAGGTTTAGCGTCCCTGCGCGGACGGTGTTGGTGGGTGGAGAACTGACAGTCACGTACACACACACAGCTGAGTTCAACACTTGTGTGTAGGTCGAGCACAGAGTACGGTACCAAGTGATCGCTGTTTATCAATTGCTTTGAAAGCAAACTCGTTTTTTTTTAAAAATCGTATTTAGGTTATTACAAGATGTTCTGGTACAGCTTGACACTTCTTTACTACACTTTTATTGCAATTCCGTATCTATTAGCGCACTATTCTTTGTTAAAATACGTTTAGAATATTTACTTGTTTAATTTTAAACAGGAACGAATTTCACAGCGTGTTTCTGTACAGCGGTATTATTGTTGTAAATATATGTAGATCATTGACATCAAAACAAATTTTAAATAAATTATAAACATAACATTTCATCATTATTTGATGCTCTTATAAAAAACATTTTATTATAATTTAAAAGTTCCAACGTTCACAGGAAAACTGCTCTATCGACCAATTTAAAAGCTTTGCAAAGTTTGCTCGGATGCGACGAAAGCTCCTTGCATGGAACTTTTGCCGCTCGCCGCTAGATGCCAATATTCAACCGACATTTTCCCAAGGGATTTTATTCAACAATTTTATTTCAATTTATTCAAAACTTTGTACAAGTTGTATTACTTTAACTTTGTTGTGTTTATGGAAAAAAATATAACTTACTTAGAGACCCTTCGTACCGGCTACGTGTCAATGCGGTTTCTAGATGAAGTTGACTATTGAAGTTGAACAATTGTGAAGCCTATTTCCGGCATTTTCAGCTAATAAATAATAATAAAAAACCTTTAAAATATTTTAATTGCAGTGAATTGTTTTATACCTAGAGTAAAAATATTTGTATTGCTGAAATATTAAAAGGTTTCTGCATTTTCAAATTGATGACTATTACAGATTCAAATTGTAATTTATTTATTTATTTATTTACGCCTTTTTCGGGGCTTTTACATAAGAAATTAACAAATTTACAAATTAAATAAAATATAAATACTTTATGTTTCTTTTACAAAGAAATATAATATGTATTTATTGTACATAACTGAACTGCCTCAGAAACAGTATTTTGTATTTGTTTAATGGTAAATTGAAGATGTCCACTGACTTGGTATAATTATTTCCCTCCTTTAGTATTCTGGGTAAGGAGGAATAAATATGGTAGTTAGTTCCAGAATTTCTGCACTGAAATAAATCCTGACTTCTAATATTATATAGTGGAATCCGGAAGCTTATCAATTCAAGCAATGCCATGTAATTATGGTATATATGCACCTGGTCCTCTTCATTAACGATTGCTGTTCCATGACGGGCTGTAGTAGAATGTTGTATAAGTGAAACTTCATAATTTTTTAGGATTTCCTCATCTTATTAGCTGTTTGTTCCTATACCTATAGTGTTTTGTTTATTACTTGGTAATTTTACCTGGCAAAACCGAAAATATTTATATTTTAGTTGTATATCTCTAATTTTAAGTCACGGTTATGTGTGGGTCAATATTTTTATGTCAGTAGTATTAAGTCAGTCGTAAGTCACTAGCTACATATAAAAGTCTTAGATGAAAGTCACTATTTATATTTAAATCTTAGTTGTAAGCCTACCGTATTAATTTTATTTTATTATATGCTTATATGTACAGCGCCCTTTTTTTTTTTCGCGAAAACAGCGCTTTATAAATCAGCCAAATATTATTATTATTGTCTTATGTTTGTTGAATTCCTCATCTTCAGGTGTGTAGACATCATATTCATGTTTGTTGATTTCCCCGTCTTCGTATTGGTGGACCTTTCTTCAAGTTTGTTGATTTCCTGATTCCTTGATGTTGCCATTTTAATGTGTGCCATGATTGGGTATCGTCGGTACCATGATGTATTATTACATCAATTGAAGAAAAAGAAAAACTCTCATAAGTTCACACTGAATTTCGAGCAGGTTCCCAATTTTTATTAATTCACCTACCAAATTTAAGGCTTCATATTTATACAAATACCTATAACTAATAATTATACTAAACAATGCGTAAATAACTTATCAATGCAATTTATCGTAACTTCGCGTTAGTTGTCTGTGAGCGTTTTATAGAAAATTTGACGGTGTGATAGATATATGTATATGGGCAGGATTGGGTTATCGAGTAGCGGGGTGAGGGGTAGCACGTAGCACCGTGCCGCTGCGGCACCGCCCAAGCGTGCTAAAGGTGCTATAGCCGGTAATAAATTAACCCGCTTTAACAGCCCCGCCAGCCCCCCGTGGCACATGGCAAAATATTTTCACCGGTCCCATTACATGTGTTGAGATTTTTGATTTTGTTTAACGAATTCCCATTACGGTTCAGTCGCACGGAAGAGGACGAGTGGGTCACCATTTGTTATTCACGCCACACTGATCATCAACACAATGATCGTCTGAAATATACATAGATACGGTTGCACACAGCTTGGGAATAACTGATTTATTAAGTGTTTTTATTAAAATTGCGACATGCCTCCCCATTATAAGAGTGAATGCCAATTTTTAACATCTGTATGGTATCGTAGGTAGTACCTATGTTGGATGAAAAGATTTTGTGAATCTGTACACACCCATAAACAAGACAATACTTTACAAGAATTGCGAGAAAGAAATTCTTGGGATATTGATGTAAATATGTCTCTAAGATAGAGTTTGTTTAGAATCGACTTGCATGAAAAGTTAGGACTAATTGTAAGGTAACTTTCTAATTAAAGTGTTTATCGGAAGTGACCTGCAGGTAAGTATGTTTATGTATCCATTTGTAAATATTAAAATTAGATAGAACCTAAGAATTATGAATAAATTGTACAGCGCCCTTGAGGTGATTTTTCACAAAAACGGCGATCTATAAATTATCCAATTATTATTATTATTAACCTTTCAAAGCTTTCATCGTAACACCATTGTTTTGAGACAGTAATTTGGTGATAAGTTACCTGCATCACATTGGGTTTTTAAACTACGAAGAGATTCATCCATCCTTGCCATTTTAGTAAATATGTATTCATTATATAAGTCAAAAGGTTAGTACCCTTGTGATCACAGTGTTTGAGACGTCTCTTCATTGTTTGCGTTATTAGATACACAGACGAATTGGTGTAGTCGCGGGTGTTTCCACTATATAAGTGAGGGCCACCTCGTGTAACGCTTCTAAAGATTAGTAAATATATTCATCTTTGCATATTTTCTTAGATTCTGAACTAATTTGGTTTCCATGGATAACATTTAAATACAAAATGTCTTCAGTAGTCCGTAGATACTAGGTACCTCCTTACAATATTTTCACGTTCAAAACGAATCTAAGATGTATAGAATACATACCTAATCTTTCAATTTTCGAAAGCTTTTTAACAATCACCTTCGCAAACACACTTATTGTCAATGTGCATCGCAGCATGTATCCCATATACCGTGAACAATGTTATATAAACATGAATTTAGAGATTTAAAATAATCACAATGAAGGTTTTTTATACGTTATAAAAAGGCACTGTAGTTAAAAAAAATACAGTAAGGGCCGCCAGTTAGTTACCTACCTTAAAATGACAACCACCTATTTCATGGGAGTTTTAGGGGGGAGGCGGGTAGCAGGTACGGGTAGGTACTAACCATTATGGCCAAAGCTTGTTATAAAGAGGTCGATGGGGTATGAGCAATATGTCTGCAGAGTGGATGTGAGCACAGTGTGCCGGGAGAGTGTAGTGGGTATTTTTAGTGCCTATACAGGGTGTAACAGGACGTACCCGAGGGATTTTAACCAGTGATTCCTGAGCATATTTGTAGTAAAAATGTACACATCATTTTGCTGTCCGATGACATTTTTTTTTCTATTTGCTCTAGCTAGGTGTCCAGAGAGGAGCACACCGATGGCGCAGTGCACAAAATTAAAATAAATTTTCATCCAATCATACCGTTGTAATAAGTTTCTTAATTAATCATATTAAAATCCTTTTAGTACCTAGTCTTCCACGTTAGTAGGTACTACCTGGTAGCTCTTAGTACGTTATCAGCATGCATAAAAAAAAGTTTTTTTTAATTTACAAATTTTGATACAAATCAATAAATCAGGATTAAAAATAACCACGGTAAGTTAAGAAAAAAAAAGAAAATAAAAAAAAAATCTCTCCAGCGGGGAATCGAACCCCGGTCTCCCGCGTGACAGGCGGGGATACTTACCACTATACTACTGAAGATATATACAAGAGCGCCGTTTTCTGTGATGTGGTAAAAAGTCCCAGCGTTATCTATTATTATTATGTTATTTATTATAATCACCTCAGATATGCTGATACCTAACTCCTATCTATCACATAATAGTAGCTAATCTAATCACTAACCAGATATAATTTATTCAAAAAAATACTATAAAGTACAAAAAAATATTACATCGAGTATTAGTTTCTCAATGTCAATTCTATCATGAACTTTTGAGTTTTAAATATCAATTTTATTAATTAAAACTTTTTTAGTTTCTTTTTTTATCACTGAGTAATCTACTTTTATATCACTGAAATTTTCTCTAGGGTAGCAAAATTAGCATTTCGCAAAAATGTATTTTCGGTATAAGCCAAACAATACCTATATAAATATTATTTCGATACCTACCGACATTAATATGTATTGGTCCGAACACAGATAGGTAGGTACACGGTCGCACGAAAAATAAAACAGTTAAAAGATAATAAGTTAATGACATTAATGGATAGCCAGCCTATCGTTATTTATCATTTTGAAAAATCTAATTAGATTTTTTTTTTCCGTCACAATTTCATTTTTACTTAATATTTTAAAATGATACCTTGCAAACATGGGCCTACTAAATAGCATAGCATAGTGTTAACCCTGACCCTGTCAAGTAGGTAGCGAGGCCGCTAGCCAGTCGGTAACAATTCTAAGAGTCGGCAAACAAAGCTTTTTTATTATTTTTTTTTTGTACATTTTTTCCGCAGCTTTTCGGTTGGTTATTCTCTCGCAAATTCGGCTACAATGGCAACACAAAGAGGAGGCTGGATGTCTTTATTCGACGCATCTGGGAAGCCGAGTATGAAGAGTAAACACACACCGATGTTCATCTCTGCGCGGAGAATAGACCGAAATCCGCGTGTAATTACCGGCGGTTGAATTATGCACTTTTGTGTTTCCGCGGGTCTAAAATGCTGAGGGGTTTCAATGTCGGATGTACATAAATAACTACACTTAAAAAAGGCCCCTTTATTTGGACATATAAGCAAAAATGAAATATTATGAACACAATTTGATTCGTGCGTGCATTTACGAATATCTCTATCGCCTCTCTCCTGTACATTTTATTCATTTTTTTATGTTAGCTCCACAAAGAAGGCCCTGAGGAAAATAATTTCCTTCAGGGCCTATGGTATCTTTGGGGATGCTGTGTGTAGAATTTTTTTAAGGAAAAGAAGGAGAGGATGATCCTAGAAGAAAAAGGGTATGAGGGGTGGGTAACTGGGTAGAAATCTGGGGGGTCAGTGCATCCAGGAGTGACGGACGAATGAATCCATCCCTCCAACTGCGATGCAAAGCGATGGGTCGAGAAAAGTCTGCACAAAACCACACCTATTTGATATCTTTAAAACATAATAATATTACGGTTTGATAAAAATGTTATGCTACTAATGTTTACTTTGTAATTTTTTTGTGCAGTCATATTGTGGTTTGACATGCAAACCACAGTTTAAATTACAGGATCTGGAGTTAATTTTGTTTACCCTTATGAAGTTTGTGCCAAACGAAATCGGTTGGTGAATAAATTTTAATAAATTAATGGTTTGAAACAAACGGATTATATCGTTTGTAATGTTGTGTTATACAACTATGAGAATAATTCATTAAGTATAATTATTGGGGTATTTTGAAATTGTCACACAATTGAACTACACCTATGCTTTTGATACATGTTTTATTAATATGTATATAGATAATATTACAGACTTGAAATAACTTTTCACAAAAACGGCGTAATACAAATTATCCAAATAGATACTATTATTGATGTTATACGACATTGGTCCTGTTATTACTAAACCCTTGGAGCAAAATATGAAGAAAAAAAAATCACATTTGAATAATCATACTGAGTACACATAAATTTTTTTTTGATCCTCCTTATAAGTTCCTACCTACCTGCAAGCATTGTAATTTTCTTGTATTAATCGCTTCGTCTTCAGGTGTCCTCTCCTATCGCAGGTTAGCTATAACTCTGCGGAACTGCACCAATATCAGTTACGAAATTACAAAATCATAAATTTACATAATACAATCGTTTCCAATAGGTAAATTAAATAAATATTTTCAGAATTTTTTAACGTCTATCCATAGCTCGGTTTCAAGAGGTAATAGCGAAATCATTGATTTATTATATTACATTATTATCTTTATTTGTACTTATTTATCTCTTGTATATATCGCAGGCAAATCGTAAATTCAGGCCGATCATGATACGCCTTAGGCACTTCACGATCTGCCGCCAGTCACTTCACGAAGTAGCTAGGCGCATCATGATCTGCCTGACTTTACGATCGGCTGTCGACATATACACAGATTATTACTGTTTAAATAGATATGTAATGATTCCAGTATTCCAAAAAATTAAAAAAATCGTCTCAAATAATCCCAGGTAAGTACCTATGGTCCTGAATATTTTCTGCATGTACAGAATATACTTAAATAAAACAATGTAGTGTATATTTTACATTTTATTAGTGATCAAAGAAGCAGTGGAGGAAATCTGTTAGCCATAAGTTTTTATAATATGTAGTTTGTTTGGTCTTTAGCTAGAAGTAAGAGAATCGTAGAAATATATTATAATTTTTTACAGGTGATTTTTCACAAAATCGGCGCTATATAAATCATCTAAATATTATTATTATTAACTCTAACTATGTATATAGCGTTTTTTAAAAATTAATTAGTTTTACAGCAAAGTGAATCGATATAACTGCAAAGCATAATAGAAGTATACATTCAAAGTTTTCACAGGGTATTTTTTCCTCCATATAGTTTCCTGCGTTCTGAGGCTGCCCGTAGTTTTCTTTTTTTTTATATTTTTATATTTAGTTTCTAACTGTCTTTACATTATCTTTACATTGTCTTCGTGATGTTGGCAGATGATTATTACTCTGTTCTCTCTGGCATGTATTTACTTTTATTTAGTAGAAGTGTTTGATGAATACTATAATGATTACCTGTGCTGAGGTATTAAAAGGTATCAAATGTTATTCTGCCGTCATTAGTAAAAACACAATATCCTTTTTAAGACTCTCTTTGGTTATTTATTAGGTTAAGCTGGTTAATCATAATTATTATATAGACACAATTTAGAGAGAAGAAAATAATAGGATTCTATGTGAAGTGAACTTAATGAAGCAGTTACCTAAGACGAAAAGAGAATTAAAAAAAACGTATATAATAATAATTAGTACCAGTATTTTAAAACATTACCAGATTTGTCCTAGGTCCTGGCGACGGATGTGTTTGCCCAAGTACTACGTGGCAGGCAGGATCAGGAGAGACTGGTTAAGGGAGACCTTTTGGCCTCTCGGCCCATCACCTTGCACCGCACTGGGATGGATTAATTCATACGTTCGCAATTCCTGGACACAATTAACGCTAGATTCCTACCCAACCCTCATACCTTATTCCTTCGCAGAATTTCTCCTCTGACAAAGTTGACCTGTGTGGAGCTAATGTAAAAATAATTATAATTTTACAATAATAATCTATTTTTTAATGGATCCAATTACATTAATGTAAGTTAAATTTTATTAAATTGTGTTATGCAGGTTCATTTTTAAGTACCAACTATGGATTTACCTTAAAGGCGGCTTTTTCCACCAAGTTAAAATGTTTCAAATATTGGTACTAGTGGCCGGTCTGAATTTATTGAATTTATCTGAGGCGATGTTTGGAATAGCCATTTTTTACACGGGAAGTATTGAATTATGCGCGGCTTGCGTCCGCTCCCGATAAATAATCAAGTTATCCGTTTTGCAAATACCAGCCTGCGCCGCGGAAATACGCCACCAGTTCCCATGTACGCTAACCCGCTGCTGTGTACAGGTGATTTCTAGTAACTGGTGCACGTGCCAACACTATGAAAATATTACAAATTCTTAATAAAAATGACAATACTATTATAAAAATAAAACCATTTTGTAACTAAAATAGCTACACGAAAAATGTCATGGAGTTCAACAAACTGTAACTACGTTCAGAGTGTCCAAAAAGTCAACGTTATCCCTTGGAAAGCTGATAGGACAATTTATGACGGACCAGAATATATCAGGCAAAAATCAAAAGCAAGACTATTCAGAGTTGCATGTGAATGATGAATACTTGGAGCAGACGAGGAGTTTGTGTATTTGAGAAGTATATATGTTTACGAGAGATGGGAAGGCTGATAGAGATATTTAAAGAAGCATAGAGGAGAAGAAGCGAAGCTAGCCGTCCATAATGGAGAGCTGGTACCTACCCTGAAGTATGGCAGTTAGGCATGGAACTAGCAGAGGAAGGATGAAAGTAGACTGAATTATGTAGATCCCTGAGGGGTATGTGTGGTAAAACCATGTACGATCGTATGAGAAACGTGGAAATTCGTAAAGAATGCAAGGCTGAAGTAATCGTAATGCGTAAGATTAAGAAAGGGACGAACTAAGAAAGGAGTTTATGGAGAATATATTACGCAAATGTGAACGGCAGAAGAAGTCGGGGACGCCCGAGGAAGACGTGGCAATAAGATACTTTAGTCTAGCCATGTCAAGAGTCAGAATAATAGAATAGCATGTACGAGACGATGTATGAATGCAATTATGAGGCAGGAGAGCGAAGACCGAATTGTTTGGCAGTCCATCCTCTCTGCCTGCCCCTGCGGGGAAACGGCGTGATGGTTAGTTAGTTCGCTATTGAAAATTAGAATATGGAATTTTGTACCTGTGGCACCTTCGACCAAGGCCTTTATTAATCGAAGTGTGGCACTCGAAAAACTGATCTACGTGAAGATTTTCAGAAAATTCATAAAAATGCCAATGGTTCGAAAACTAACGACGTTTTACTAATTCATGTAATGATATTCTAATGGTCCATATTTTTTTTTATTTTTTTAAATATGAATACTGCACAAGAGTCCCAACCGCTCCCGTCTGAAGCCAGTGAGACTATGGCATCCCCAATTGGTATGTTATAATTAACTAATTTAACTAATTTTGTAAAAATAAAGCAAATTCTTACAATTCTCCAGTCTTTCAAATAAATATTAACTCAACTTTGGCATTAATCTTCTTATAAATATAAATATAAATGTAAAACCAATAGTGTTGAGGGTAGCAAAGGTAAAGTCATGCAATGTCCAGTGTTTTAAATATAATGCCCTCCACGTGCAAAGTCGTATCTTTCCCAAGCATAAACTTTCTAATAAAGTGTGTTTTTCGAAAGTGACCTGCAGGTAAGTATGTTTTTGTATCTATCTGTAAATAATAAAATTAAATAGAACCTAGGAATTCATAATGAATTGTAAAGCGCCCTTGAGGTGATTTTTCCAGTATTTGTCAAATTATTATTATTATTATGTTGTGAGGCTGAAGGTAGTGGGGAGGGGAAAAAGATAGGGAAGAGAAAGGTGGGGAAGTACCTGGATATTCAGAACTGGTCACCAAACACGGCTAATGCAATTTCAAGCAACGTTTCAATTCTGAATGGTGGTCCGTCGCCATGAAACCAGGGCGATACTGAAAATATTACAATTAATAAGTAATACACACCTATTGAAAATTTATTGATTATTTAATAATTTGTCGTCTTTCAAGATGAATTTTGTCGTCCAATTTGGATTATCTATGTTATAATTATTTTATGCAACTTTTTTTTTCCTTTCTGCGTATTTGTTAACACTTTGCATGTATTTGTACCTAGGTAGCTGCTTTTCTTAATCTAAGCTAGACTAAAACAGTGTCAGGCCTACTCAGAACCACCTCAGAAAGGTCATTAAGAGTGATGATAAAAAATTGGTTACATTAGGTTAGGGTAAACGGCTATTTTAAAATTATGTTTTTCATAGGTTTTAATGACTTTTCAAAGTGGTGTTGAGTTGACTTGATTCTGAGTTGGCATGGAACCTACTAAAACAGTGTGATTAGTATTTTTTTTTTTATTGACAAGAATCATCGAAATATCTTTGCCATGGTTGCTTTAATATTTTAATACACATCTATTAGTAAAAGTATTAAAATAACGAGTTTTGATCAAACTCCTTTCTCTGAACCTTGGGTATGCATTGTCTGAAATTCTGAAAGCCTGAAGTAGGTACTATATTGTAATATTTAGTAGGTCAAATTCATCTATTGTTGATAATTTCGCATCCAAGTATAATTCACCCGAAAAAAATAACGAATCATTCACTGATCTCACATACATAATATTATATCCCATCAAATCACGGGCAGATTCACCGCACACCTCGCCGAGCAAGCACAAGCGCAAGCAGCGGGCAGAGCAAACATCACCGAACAGGATCTTTCAGTCCGGCCAAGCGAAATGACCGGCCGGCACAAAGTACAAAAGAGCTCGGCTTCCAATCACGGTTATTGATCTAGGGTAATTCTATTATGCCATCATGGGCACAATGGCCACATCAAACGTGGGTACATTATTTCACATTATTGTACGGTACGCGGTGCACGGTACACGCTATATGGGCCAGTGTTACACGGACGCGGAGAGATGGAAACCTGAGGATCTGTACCGCGCTGCATCCTTCATTAGCCACGGGATGATGGATCCTTCGATACGGTTTGCTTTGAATGGCAGCGGTGAAATTATATAAAAAATGAAAGATCGATTTCAAGGGCGTAGCGTAGGTATATACATGTGTGTTTAATATAGTTTTTGCTCACACATGAGATCTTAGCGTAAATATTGTAACAAATTGTTCGAATATAACACAACGTTTATTTTCTCCACCATGGTGTCGAGAATTGGTCTGGAGGAGTTCGTCATCCAGCATCTCCACTAACCACCCAATTTGGAAGGCGGGTATAGGTACCGCCGTATGTGGAGCTAATGTATAAATATCAAAGATTTTTTCAAAACTAACTTATAAGTATTTATTTGTTCAATGGTACGTTGATGATTAACTGTTACTTGTAATAATGTGTTATTATATGTATTTTTATGTGTTATTATTATAAACTGCCCATGCTGAGCGCCTGCTCTCAATACAGGTACTCCTAGTGAGACAGGCATAGAATAAAACAAATTGTAAGTCAAAATTAATAAAGATGAATAATAAAAAATAAATAAAAATAAACAAAAAACACGGTGTCGAGTGGCTCACTGGAGGACCAGAAAGATTAATTATCCTCACCACCGGTTGACCACATCATCATCGTCAAGTCTCCGCTCACAGCGCGTCGAGCACAGTTCAACATCCAACTGTGATGTAACCTACATGTTATGCATCCCATCGTGATTCATATACACAACTGTCTACAATCTACATAATAAAGACGAAGTCACTCCTGGATCTATCATTGTACCGCTACATCTTTCATTGTCTCTACCCACAATTATCGGCATACCTATTGATTGTGTGATGGTGTTGTCTTTTAAAAGTATATTTTATCCATCGAGTGTTAGAAATTAGATACAGTTTGATTTCTTTGCGATGAACTTGTATCCTACAACGAAAATTTATGTTATTTACAAATATATATCATATTAAATAGCGCATACCTAAGACAGCTGTCAAAACGTTGATATTTGCGGCCGGTCGAAAATCGTGTGACATAACGGTACTGCCATTTGAAATATGAATTGTACTGCATCTAAATCACGAGACTTAATCGCAAACGTTTTACCAAATTTATCTCATAACTTCATCATTTTTGAGAGTAAAGAAATAATTACTAATTTTAATGTCGTTACTAACTAACTAACCATCACGCTGTTTCTCCGCAGGAGTCACGCTCCTTGCCTCATTCAAATTCATGTATGGCCTCATACAAGTTCTTCTGTCGTTTTTACTCTTGGCATGGCCCGACTCAAGTATCTTAAGTATCTATCGTTATTACCTCTTAAAAAATAATTTAAAAAATTAGGAAACGACCTAACTAACGTAAGGAATGAGGAATTCTCACGAGCCGCCACTGTGTACATTGCAGAATGAACTCAAATACGCCGACAATGGCGTGCATTAGCAGTATACCAAGTGGTCGCATTAATATATTTTTTGCCAAGAGTTTGAAAAGACTGCATTTGAATAGCAAATATTTGTTTTAATACCTATTCGTTTAATATTCCTACGAAATTTTTTGCAATAGATATCATAAAAGATACCCTTATACGAAGGTATCAATTTTTTATTAAAGTAATATCTCATTTAATAAGCCAGCTAACACGTAAGATTTCAAAAATAATACATCATACGGGCAAGTTTCTGTCAGTAATATACCTACCATTTTATGTGAATACGGGACAATAGTCCCAACTGCTCCTTTCCGAGCCAGTGAGACTACGGCATCTCATTTATGTATGTTGTGAGGCTGAAGGTAATGGGGAGGGAAAGAAGATTGGGAAAAGGCAGGTGAGGAATTACCTGGCTATTCAAATCTGGTTACCAAACACGGCTAAAGTCATCTCAAGCTATGTTTCAATTCTAAATTGTGGTCTTACACCAGGGCGATATTGAGAGTATCTCCTACTCTGGAACGTGCCGCAAATATACTATACATTATTTTTAATTAATTAATTGCGAAAAAAAAATCATCAAATAAAATTTATTTTCACGTGCCGGCATGTACGCAAACTTTTACAATTTTTCCGAATATTTTTACGAGTACATACAACTAAACAACAATTATATAGGTATACATTCGAAAACAATTATAAGTAATGTGAACCCACTAAAGGCACACATGTGTGTGGGATTGCTAGTCGAGAGCCTTATCCCTCAATCACGGAGACCGTCAAATTAATATTCTATCTAATTTTATTTAAAAAAAAATCTAAATAATAAAGTAATGTCTATCTAAATAATAAAGTAATGTCTGTCTAAATATAGTCTATCTAAATAATTAAGTTAATATAAAGTAGACAGGTACTCATCTAACTAATTATGTCTGGATAAGTAGATATGAAACATATTTGATACTTTACTATTGGGCTGATATTGGAAATCATCTGTTCGTTCCTTTCCTAATCATGTTAATTACATCTACATCGGCCAAGCACATCAAATCTGTTAAACTGTTTTACCAACTAACTACTACTATTATTATTTGGGAACGTTACACAACTGCACCTCAAATAGCATCTCCATGACACATTTCTGCCCGCAGTCTGGCTTCTGCAGTCTTACGTGAGAAATTAGTGGCCACAATTTATTAGGCTGGTCGCCTGTAGGTGCAAAAGCGCTTCACCGAGTCATCCGGTCGGGGAGCGGTGAAATATTTTCTGTGGACTACTTCCCTTATAATGCTCTCTACTAACTTTGCCAAATATCCTATAATATTAATAACACCTCCGAATTGGGAGGCGGACATGGGTACCGCCGCCCGGGAACCATTTATTGGATTACCAACACCCCTGCCGTCACCCCAAGTAACCTAAATAATAATAAAAAAATTAGGAGACGATTATTTTTTTAAAAATATAATATATAAGTATACATGCTTCTATGATTAAGAAGATAGTGTGGAATCAGCTTTACCGAAATAAATAAAATTTCACATTATAATTGTGTCGAGACCAACTACAAATCCTCAAAATAACACTAACACAACTGACTTTGTCGTTTTTTTCCCGTCAGGGCCTATGTCGTTGCATTTCCAACACGAAGGAAGTGCAGTTGGCCTGGAGTTAATTGCAGGTTGTCGCCTCGTAGCTCGGGACGACCGGGCACAACGTTCAGTGCGCTGAAACAACACATTTTTTTGCTAGCCACCCTTTTATATCACGCATGTACCTAATAATATTTGTCATTTAGTTTTCATTAATAAATAGAGTAGAATGAGTAGAGGCAAACAGCGCTGAGGTTGTGTGACCTAAAAACATGTAATGGAGTAGATACATAAGCAATTGCAAAATGTTTTGATAGACACTTAGATATCCTAGTTTTTGCCGTTTTTGGTGGCCTCATCTGGTTATGAATGTAATATTATGGTTTAATAATAATTTCACAGAGTGAAAATAATTATGACCATCATATCAATCTCTTTCGGGAATGTAAAAGGTCACACCAATATATCTTCAGAATTTCAAAAAGTCTACATAATCTATATAATATGCATGTATCTAATATATAAAGAAGAGTTTCTGTGGGTTTATTACAAATATCTACACTTTTATTCCTAGCTTGACGAAAATGTGTGTACTTGATTTTCAAAATAATAAGAAAGTCACTGCCAATGTGATTTTTCGATAAACCACCCCATCCATTTTTCCGATCCTTTAAAGCAGAATAAAGCCCGGGCAACACCGGATACTTCATCTTATCTTTATCTGTTTGCACATAATTAGTAAAGCTTAGGAAGTCATTATTGTACAGCGCCCTTGAGGAGATTTTTCACAAAAATTATAATTTATAAAGTTATTTTGCAAAGATTGAAGAAGTAAAAAAAAACTTACCCACACTTAAACTTTGTACAATACATGCTACATGTTTTCATTTACTAATACCCTTTTATACGATCTGTTTCATTTAGAACTAATGTCATATGAGTGGGAGTAACTTGACAAATTTTACTAAGATATCATTATTCCTATACGACCATTTATTAGAAAACAGTTTTTGTAGTATGTAATAATTTATAAGTACTATTTCATAACCTACATAATATTAAGTTAATTTAAAAATAAAGTAAAATACTCGAACATCTATAACAATGTTTTTCAATACTTGCTTGTTCCGTCGACTAAAGGGTTACAATTTAGAGGTTCCTCGACATTTCATCCCGTGATAAAATACCCCCCGACAAAATATCATAGGTACAAAACATCCCCAAGAAAATGTCTACTAAAACCTAACCTAACCTAACAAAAAAATGGGACAAAAATAATACAGACAACTTGTAAAGACAATAAATAATTGTTCAAAAATAGAAAAATGGTACAAAAATAATACAGACCTCCTGTATAAACAATAAATTAATTATTTTAGAATAAGTTAACAATAATAATCTAAACGAAAATTTGAAAGAGAACAAGACACAGAAAAACAGAAAAAAGACAATGGTGGCAACTGGGACTCGAACCCAGACCTCTCCGTCTAACCGGGATGAGCGCGATAACCAATTTCGCTATTGCCACCTTCTGTCAAACCGTCATATTTTTTTAGAAAGTTTTTCTTATAATAGTAAAATGTTAAATAAGGTTAGGTTAGGTGAGGTTAGGTAAGGTTAAGTTAGGTTAGGTTAGGTTTTAGTAGATATCTTGTTGGAGGATGTTTTGTCTGTAGGATATTTTGTCCTTGGGATATTATGTCGAGGGATATTTTGTCGGAGTATATTGTGTCGGGGATATTTTGTCGCGGGATGAAAACGCGCGGTACCCAATTTACAAATACTGTTATGTGTTTTTTTTAATTTCTGTTCTGTTCGTAAATCATTCTTCAAATCCGAACACAAAAAAAATTATTATCGAGGATGATTGCGGTATCTACTGAATAGCTTTTCGTGGTATAAGAGGTAGATACTTTTTTTACTTTAAAAAAGTGTTAATTTATCAAAGACCTCTTTTGATAATATGCGGCAGATTTCATTCCATTATTACACACGAATTTTTTATACAACTTTTTTTTTTTAAATATGTAATATCTGGTATAAAACCGAAACAATTTTGGGTTGGCATCTCCTGGCAAGGCCTCACTAGACACCGCATCGGTTCACCGGATCGTTTCGGCTTGCGGATATTCTTTGCGGAATGGTAGCGGGCGGTAGCGTGGGTGGGTGCAGGGGGGCGGAACTGGCGGGCCGGGGGCGTCCGGGGGGCGCGTAGCTGTTATAGATAACTAGGAACACATCCTGACTTCTGAGCTCGGCTCTGCCAAGAGAGAAATAAATTTTACGATTAATCCTACCAAGTTAACTCGTAAATCAAGGCATATTTTGAGTTATTTTGATCTTTATTAACGTTCAGCGCTTTGTGTCGTATGAAAGCTAATATGAGAAATAATGGTTTTTGGAGGAAAGAACTAATACCTATTAATTGTTTTTTGTTTATTAGTTGAACTCCATAATTTTTTTTTAATTAAATTTATTTCATTTTAATAACGTTGTTATCAAGTTCTGCAAGTATTTTAGTTTCTATTTTTGTTACAGCTGTTTCGGCTTATAAGGCCATTTTCAAACTGTAGGTACGTATGTTTATAGGTCGTGTGGTATCACGTTGGATGATTTATCGTGGAAGACCGGTATGGAAGTCTAGGTGTTTCGGCATATGCGTTTGCCAACCTACTGCGTGGCGGGCCGAATCAGGAGAGAATTGAAGGTTGAAGGAGACCGTTTTGTATCTCCAACCGGACTCTCTCAACGCATCGCTTGGTTCGGCAGTGGGAGGGATGGATTTAGATAAAGACGTCACTCCTAGACACATTGACTCCCATATTCCTTCCCATCCCTGATATCTTTTTCCTTCCCAGAACTTTCTCTCCTTCCTTTCCCTAAAAAGACGCCCTACAAAGCATCCTAAAATATGACTACTTTCAAAACAATTAATTCTTAAGGGGCATACTGAGAGCTGAGTCAGGTGTTATGCTCGAAGTAGCATTTTAACATAGATTATTCAGTTCAAATTAATAACAAAATAAAATACATACCTACCCTTATTTTTCCGTTAGTAAGGCCGGATCACCGACGGAGGTTTAGGGATCTGCGATCGGTGACGTATCGGCGGGGCTCAAATCTCATGTGATCTCTGCTGGCTCGCGGGGGCATCACCTTGAAACTTACCTACTTACCATAAATGTCTAGATATTTATTTTTCTTCTTCTGTGGTCTATATAAAGCTACAAACATATTCTGAAAATATAATATGCTATGCCAATAAGGCATATATGTCACAAACAGCTACAAAAGATAAAAGAACGTTTGGCTTGGCGTATTTCGGCACAGGATCGCTCGCCGTAGACTTCCAATGGGAAGTGCGTTCCCATTGGGAATATACGCAAAGTGCGTTCGCCGTTTAAATTTCAATTCACTCTGAACTCTGATATATCTATAAATGAAAAACATTTCAGTATGTAGTTTATCGAAAAAAATGTCTGCAATTTCGATAAACGTAACAATTTTTTTTAAATATGGTTACCTTAGTTGTTAAAGGATTTCTGAAAAATTTCTCTCATTTGATACCTATCGAGGCATTTACTAAATTCACAATAATTTTAATTAAAAAAGTTTTTAATTCGAAACACTTTTAATATGCATTTTGATATTATTTTTTTGTTTGGTATGTTGAGGGAATGAACGAAGAAAAGTAGTGTAAGGAGATACATAATATATGCCTCCATTGGGAACGGTGGACGTGGCACGATCAAATGAACCAATTACTTGAACCCGGCTATATCAAGAGTAAAAATAACAGAAAGAGTGTGTATGAGACTAGAGACGATGTATACAAGCAAGGTGTGTTTACCGAGACCGAGTAATTTGGCGGTCTGTCCCCTGTGTCTACTTTTGCGAGGAAAGGGCGTGATGGTTAGTTAGTTATCTTATTTAGGTTAGGAGGTACTTGTAAATACAAAACTTTTTACTTAAACCTCAATTATTTAATTAAATGAAGAAAACATTTGCAAAAGATTCAAACCCGAACTGAATGCTATCTAGATAGTGTGTGTATGAATTTTTTTCCATTTTATTTTTAATATGGTACATCTATTGACTTTTGCAATCATACATAAAGATAGCAGCCAATAAAATATGGTTAAGAAAATAAGATAATGCTGCTAGTTTTTAGTCGAAGTATGATACATTTAAAAATGACCGAATCGGATAGACACCTTAGCTCAGTTGAGCTGTGGCCCGGAAAACCGAAGGTCCTGGTTTCGAGTCCCAGAGGTGCCATATATTTTTTCTTGTCTCCAGATTTTTGATTAAGTTTCGCTAATATTGTCTTCATTTAATTAAATATTACAATTTGAAGTTTTATTCATAAAATAAAAAATGAAAACAAACAAATCTTAATTACCGATCTCACCTTTTTAAAAGTGAAAAAAATATATTAAAACATTTTTCCCTGCCTTCTCCACGCGAGGCAAACTATTGTCGCAGGAAAATGCTCATCCGAAAGAAGAATCGAACCCGGGTAAGTCTAGATCCTATCAGCGGACTCAATTGCCCGTGCCAAGCGCCGTACCGCGAGGAGGGAGAGGTGGGTGGGGGTTGGGTGGCTGAGGGGTGCTGTGGGTATAGGCTATATGGTTCCCAAAATACTCGAGGGGCTCACAAGGTACGACCTCATCTCATAGGAAAATATTTGGAGTTATTTTAAAATGATGAATTTGAAATGATTTTGTAGCAGTTTTTTAATGAGTCAGGTACGCCTCAGACGTCTTTCATATGTCGTGATATATTATCGTGAAAACAAGCTTATGGATCCGAGTGGTTAAGAAGTAAATACGAACCATATGTAGGTACGAGTATATAATAATACTAATACGAGTCACATTCTTCGCCCACCATTCATACCTACAAAGTATGAAGAAAAGTCAGGCGAGTACAAATAAAACAATGGAAAAAGTTTTTTCTTTTTAAATTTTTAGTTATTCATATATTATGTACTAGCTTTTACCCACGGCTTCGCTCGCATAGTATTAGTGGGAAATTACTGGCATAATTATTGGCATAATTCTTATTATTCTTGCTATTTTGTCTAATAGAAAATAATTATTGTTTAATAGAAAATTTTAAATTTTAATAATGACATTTCGCAAATAAAAATTCTATTTTATAAAATATTTAAATTATTGAAATAGAAATTTATTAGTATTTTATTCACATTTGAATCCAGAGTAACCTAAAAAAATAAGAAAATGACAGTCCACTTCAAACGCTATGCTTTACAGCAACGTTATGCTTTTTCTTCGGAGAATAAACATTTTTAGAGATATGTAGATATTAACTACGACGCCAAAAAAGTACTCTTTTTAATCACAACAAAGCACTCTTTTTAAGCCTAAAATTAAAAAAAAAAAATTGTTTCCAAGGTAACAATTTGTTTGACGTTTGCAATAACTCGATTTTGTTAGGGACAGAAAACGTATGATACATAATTTCATAACGCCACAGCTCATTCATAACGCCAGAGCTTACCAATATATAAAACCGTTGTTACTCGCAAATAATGTAGCTTTCGATTAGTGAAAGAATTTTTAAATTCCATTCGATATTTATTGCGTGAAAGAGTAAGGACCATCCAACCAACCAACCAACCAACCATCCATACAAACTTTCGCATTTATAATATTAGTAAGATTGTAATAATATTATTTGATTTTTAAACAACAGAACTTGTTTTAAAATAATTGTTTTTTTAATAGTTAAATTATAATATTGATAAATGTAGAAAACTTTATAATGAAATGCAGCTAAAAATAAATAAAATTTTAAAAAATCATAAAAGTAACTGGGCCGGTCAGTGTCTAAGTTGAAATCGCGTTTGAGTACCACCCAGGCCTCACGTCTTCGATTCCTCGGCTGGCCGATTCTTCCATCACGATACGAGCATTTTCCGATTACTATGATGGTGGTAGGAGATTTTCAAGAATTGTCAGGTTATTTGAAACCCTACAATGTTGGCTTGAATAAAGAGATTGTGATTTTCAAATATTTTTTATAGGTACATACCAGTTTACAGAACAAAATTAAAAAAAAAAAAATATAGATTTTTAATTGAAAAAATTTGTATATCAAACTCTTAATTTCTCACCTGAACCCCTAATTTAGAAATTATTGAAAAGTATGTGTATTTAAAATATGTAGGTACATATAATATTTTTAATATTATTAAAAAAATAAGATTTATAATCGAGCACATAACCAGCAGCCCTGAAATTCAAAGGGGGTAGGTACAAGCCAGATATGGACAGCTTTAGTAGCTTCCTTTATCAGCTAGATGGGTTTCTGGTGTTTGTGTCTCCTACTGTTTATAAAGGCATAAACTGGAATTGAAATTTTGGTTTAAGGGCGCCCGCCGCGCGATCTTTCCCCACTAGATATAGGCAAATCTAAAGAGACTTTTATGGACTTCTTTTATGGTGAGATATGAACCCTGTATTCCTTTATCTTGATCGCGTATATTCTACTGCCTCCTCCACACGGGCACTGTAGCCTGAATCACTGTAGACTGCAGGGTTATTGAGATTCTATAGGCACATATTATCTAGAAAAGTAGTACCTATCTTAGGAAGAAAATTAAACGAAAAGCTTTCAATAAAGCTACGAGACATGTACTTAAATATTATTATGTAATATTTAGTTCGAATCAGCCATAATTTAACTTTATTACAAAGACAAACAAAATATTTTGAAAAGCGTGTAAATTACACTTTTAGAATTCTAGAAACTGTATTAGCAGCAGTAAATTCATTTTAACTGCTTACATATCAAGGTAGCAGGTACTCATCCGCGCTCTAAAAGAAGAAGATGGAGATATGTGTAATTACGAATGTTAGAGGAGCGCGCTAATATTAAAAGTAATTGTGAAAAATTTTAATAAAACACGACTCATAAATATTCCTCATTAAAATAGGGCAAAAATTTCATATAAGGCGTCTTAAGTATCATTTAAAGAAACATCGTGAATTTTTCACAACTATAACTTGTAAAATAACTGAAACAAACAAAGCATTTCCGGAAGTCTTTGAAAACCTGCTGGATGATATCTCCGCTAAGTAAACTGAGATAGGTAGGTGTAGGTTAGGTATCTAACCGTTAATATTTTTCAAACAATACGTTTGATTTTGATGTAATAACACACTAGATTCATAACTGCCTGGAGCCAGTGGGACTGTGGCATATTCGATTCACGTCAATACCGCACAAGAGTCCTAACTGCTCCCGTCTGGAGATTGGGATATGTTGTGTGGCTAAAAGTAGCGGCAAGGGAAAGTAGATGGGAAAGAGGAAGGTAGGGGATATGTGGTAATTACGTACGTGTAAACTAAACAACATGTACATCATAGAATAAATAATAACACGCTAGAAATGCCCTCCATACAAATTTGAATGGAAACTATTATGCCACTGACTTAGTACATTTTGCAATTAGCAAGCGGTCTGTCTCTCTTACACTGAAATTGTATATCGACATCCCATTTGAATTTCGTAATCATGGTGAAACACAGTGTTATTTGGAAATATAGGCCCAAATTTGGCCTGTAATTGGATCACGAAATACGTCCACAAGGCACTTCTTTTGTTGTTCCTTATTCTATGATGTGTATATTCGTCAGTATTCTATTGGTAGTATTGATAGTAGGTTGGTTGTAGGTATAAGTTGCTTGGTAAGGTGTGTAGATGGCGTCTAGTGGCCAGTGGGTGGTAGGTGCAGCACTTCCGGCCGGCAGAGAGCCCCGTGAAGTCACTTCCGTCTCTCGTTTGAGCCGCCATTTCCGGAGAATTATCTTCCCATCGCGCTTACTACACTGTTCAGCAATCAATAGCCACTGGGATTTATTATAACTGAAGCGGCTTTCTTTAATACGTCGAATAAGGTAAATCTGCTGGACACTTCCCTCACTGGTACATTTTTCAAAAATATAAACGAAATGGTTTTTATGAACGACAAACTTCCCTAGCTACTATAGTTTGCACCAATAAAAAAACAGTTTTTTTTTCTTATTGACGAGTTAAGTAATACTTAACCGCACTTTTTTTTTTAATTCATACATACTTAATAAGTATGTGTGAAATTTAAAAAAAAATGCGATTTTACTCATTTCTGAATATGTAAAGAGTTCTTTCAAAGCTCCATAGCTTATTGCGGAATATACCTTAACTTCCTCTCTTTTCGGTCACATGTTAGTAATGAAGACTCTGCAAAGTTATTCGATGTACAGACGTTAACTTGCCGAAGAAATATAGCAGATTCGGTAATGTTATTGAAAATTTTATATAACTTAATCGATAGTCCTTCTTTAACGCCTATCATTCCATGTTCAATTATTCTTACAGATCCTAAATTATTACCACATTGACATTTTTAACTCGACTTTACGTGACCTTTAACGAAAACTCACTAACCAACAAGACTCAAACTAGAAAGGTCAATTCCTATATATTCCCCTCCTTTGCCTCTTAATCCTTATCATAATTCCCCCCCCCCTCCCCTCAATTAAAGTTACTAAAAAATAATTATTTAAGAAAACACCCTTACAATGTCACACTTTATCATTCACTATCATCGGTGGAAAGTTAATAAATTGGCCTAAGTAACCATCTTATTATTGTGTTATCTAAAATTCGCTGTCAAATTTTCATAAAAGAACAAAATAAAATGCCCTTCGAACTGAAAATAGTTGCATTGAACAATAAATAACCTTGCAAATTTCATTTCACCAAAGCACATTATTCGGAGATACCAACAACTTGCATGCATAATATGCTTTGTGTGGCGGTCCATACTATTTGTTAGTGTTTGTAATGCTTTATGATTAATAGTTACATCATAACGATCAGAACTCAGAACAAATAAATAGATTTCTGCTGTACAATTTTCAGATTGTTTAAACCGGTAGTTTTTTTTTTAATTGCAAATAATTTGTTTGTAGTAAATATAAAAATAATATTTTATTAATTTGTGTAGGGCACCTTATCGATAGGTACTATACAAGGATTTAATGACATCTACTTTTATAATCAAAATGAATAATTTTAAAAAGACATGGGAGCCGAAAAACCAAATTAAAATAAAACATTAATTAACGTTTAATTCCCAATAATTATTTCCGTCGGATGTAGCACAGAACGGGACATTAGTTTCTTTATTGTTTTATTGAGGGCAAAAGGTTACCTAGGTAATTTACGCCAGTGGGAGACGTGGGACAGGAAGTGCAGGAAGGATTGTAAGGAAACGTAACAGAAGGCAACCGCCCGCACCGCGGCCATATCTAACCCTAAAGGCCGCGCGCGGTAGGCAGGTTTAGTTTCGGCCGTTTGTAGGTACTAATGATTCAATTGGGCAGAGGCGGATTTTATAACATCGAAGAGTAAAGATAAAAATTTGACAAATTTTTAGTAGTTTTTATAGGATTCGTACCTATGAGAAAGTTTGAAAAATCCAAGTATTACGTTCGGTGTCCTATGACCAAAACACACGTACACATTTTGGGATGGTGCGTTTGATGGACAGCTCAACAAAGCAGCATTTCAACACCTCTTTGAAAAGCCATTAAAAGTTATGAAAAAAAATATATAGCCCGTAACCTAACCTACGGTAACTTATATAATTTTTTTTTTAAGTGAAACTTCTTTAGCCCCGTTATGATTTGAAATTCGGGTGAAACTGAAATGACGCATTACAGCACCTGCAAAGCATCAAACTATGATGTAACTTTCCAAGGCTCCTATTGGTTGAGATATGAAACTGAAATGACGCTAGGTCTGCGCACATTGGCCGCATTTATTACGGCCTCACTTTGAAGGCTCCTATTGATTAAGATTGTTTTGATAAAGTTTCGCTTCTACGACGTGTAAACTGCACTCAAATTTTTAAATTTCATCACTTTTAATGTCTTTCAAAGGAGGCGATGAAGTTGCATGCTGTTAAGTTGTCTGGTCACCTTTATAGATGGTTAGGTTGGAATCACACAATTTTTGTTTTCCGTTGCCGAAAGAAAACTAAAAAAATGTTGTGGCCCTGTCCCAATGTTTCATATTTTCATATCTTTGTCGGATGTTTTTCAAAACATTTTGTCGCAGGAGACATTTGTTCAATGTTTGTGATACTATTGTCGCTGGAGACCCTGCTTTAGATGTGCTTTCAAAAATTTCAATTTATAAAACATGAAATAACTAATTATGCTTAGTTGTATTTTTTTAATATTATTTTTTAAGTAAGCTAAATAATTTATAAATTTAAGGAACATTTATATAACAGCATTTATATTTATCCCCATAAAAAGAGTTTATGTTGTTTCCTTAAAATAGTAACACTTATTTTTGACAAATATATTCACTCCAGACGGAGGATTCCCAGCGAAAATAGGTAGATAAACGATAGGACAAGTACCTACCCCAAATCAGAGTTAGTTAAACATTACTAAAGCCATTTTATAAAAGCAGTCTAAATCTCATATTAGATCAAAATTACGAAAGAGTTTTTCACTCTTTTTTCCGATATTCCAGCTAGGCAGATCAACCCTAATAAGTAATAAAGGGCTTTCAAAACCGGCCCTTTCAAACAATTAATATCACAAATAAAATAAACTGCGGAATAAACAAAAAATCATCATCAACAACTTGCCACAGTCCTGCGTTACACCTGACGGGACACTAAATCCAGCGGTAAAACATACCCGATGGCACATCCTAATCGCCTGATCCTCAGCGGTGGCCTCCTGCCCAACATTGGAATGTACCAGTTCTAGCAACTCTAAACTCTTGGCCAAATGGTTCGCCACACTGGGCTAATAAAGCCATTAGAGATAATAAAATACCGTATTTATTTTTGTAGTATTTTAGTTTTTACTATTCCGGTGTCATGCGAAAGATGCGGTACGAAACCAGTTTATTGGTAGCAATGAAACTAAGCTGAACGCAGTATCATTAAGTTTTAAACTTTTATAACATGCTACTAAAGTGGGGGTTTGGCACGAAATAAAAACAGATATTTAAGTTAAGGCTATTCAGTTTTGCTGCAGTAAATCATTTGCACCTTATTGTTAGTAAATCTAAGCTTTGTAAAACATAAATTCAGTATTCAGCAAAGTAGTTTTGATATTGGCAGATTAAGGGCAAAATGAATGCAGTAAAAATGATAGCCCTTGTTTTAAATTAACTGCACGCAGGAGGCCCTGAAGAAAACCATTACCCTCAGGGCCTATGTCTTTGGGGATACTGTGTGAAAGGAAAGAGTGAACCTGGGTTTAGAAGAGAGCCTCATTGTCGGAGGGAGGAAACACAGAGGCCTTCCTGATTCCTGGATTGAATTTTGTTTGAAAACCTTGCAAAATCCAGTTAAACATGAATAAGAAGATTTTTGAACGCCGTTTTAAACGTAAATTAATATTATTACGAAAAGTGCGCTTAAATGGTTGGACAGGGGAGCGAAGTGGATGAGAAAGAAGTTTCAGTGTAATAATGATATGTAGATGAAATAGTACCTACAAGTAAAAATAGCTTTTATAAATGACAACATTCGAGCCCTCATGAAATTTTGGTCAAACGGTTTTGGTATTTCGTAGTAGGTATACATACATAATGAAGATCAGCAGAGTTCGGCCAAAATAAAGAGATGGAACACCCCTCTAAGGGGTTACCTAACCATTGTTAATTTCATGTTTCTTTTAAAAAAAACTGTCTTATCCAACTAAATAGGTCTGGGTTCGAGTCCCAGTTGCGACCATTGTCTTTTTTCTGTTTTTCTTCTGTGTCTTGTTCTCTTTCATATTTTCGTTTAGATTATTATTGTTAACTTATTCTAATATAACTAAATATTAATGTTATCTACATACTTGAAAGTCTTATCTAACTAAATATTAATGTTATCTACTCATTTGATTCAGCGTGCTGAATTCAAATGAGGCCACTATTTACTTTATTTTTATTCGTTAATAAAAACATAGTAAATGACACCTAATTCGACCTATTTTGTGAATATGTATTTTTCAAAAATTTGCCTTTTCCCTATTCCCCTAGAAAGTTGTTCAACCCCTTTTTGGGCAGAGTCTGCAGATCTTCATTTATTCTGCCAAGATGAATGCATGCCAAAGTTTTATTCGCGAATTTTGTGATTCATTTTGTGAATTTTGATACTATTTTACCTGTGCTAGAAAGTAGAAGAAATCAGAGAGATCCTAGTAAAACATGGCCCAATTAATGGGTTATGTCAAGACTTGGGGTAATAAAGATTAGGTACATATTTGTAGTATTATGATGTATGAACGAGAGTGAGGCTAGGAGTATGTCTCAGAATAGAATAGGCCACTTGCATGGATTTCATAACGACTTGGAAAAAATCGTGTGGATAGATTTTTTTACTAAGATTACGAAAATGTTACTAAAAAATTTTAGAAATGTACAGTTTTTTTATTTTTAAGTAAATAAATCTATCATTTGAGCTCGTGACGTCACTACATGAAAATGTCCCGTCTCCGATTATGTTCCCTTAATCTTGTAAAATTCCACACTGATTAATTTTTTTTATACGGCAACACTTTGATTTCCGGCGAATTTTTGAATTTGCGTTTAACGTTCACTAGATTTATTGTTTGTTCGATGCGACCTTATCCTTTGGTTTGATTTTTTGATAAAGATGGCGGTGTTTTTACAGATGTTACGAAGAGAACCCCGTACATTTTATTGCTATTCGTGTAGAAAACGTTCTTTTTTAAAATGATTTTCGGCTATGTAATTATCGTTTTTTCGCTCCCATAAAATTATGTCCCGTGTTTCCGGTTTATAAAAAATGGTCTGATTTTTCGGATTGAAATTTTCAAAAAATCGCCAGGGTTTCAAAAATACGATAAAAAAATACAGAATGTCTTAGAATATTTGCCTAAACCGGATTTTTTTTTTTTAAATGTGAAGTAAGTGGCCTATTGCTATAAGAGATTTGCTTTCCACCGGTATTTATTAGTAGAACAATTACAATATAAGTCGATATTGTTATGTATATAAAACAGTCGGGTAGAATACCAGAAGACTGCAACTTTTATTTGGCTTTTAATTGGCAAATTTTTAATTTCAAACAAACTCAATAAGGCTGTATCTTTTATTTGAACTAACTAACTAACTAACCATTACGCCGTTTCCCCGCAGGGGTAGGCAGAGAGGACGGACCGCCAAACAACTCGGTCTTGGCACACACTCCTTGCCTCGTTAACATTCATACATCGTCTCATACATGCTCTTCTATTATTCTGACTCTTGACATGGCCCGACTCAAGTATCTGATTCACTTGGTCGTGCCATGTCTTTCTCGGGCGTCCCCGACTTCTTCTACCATTCACATTTGCGTCATATATTCTCCTTACACTTCTTTCCTCGTTCATTCTCTCTACATGCCCGAACCATCGGAGCGTTCCTTTCTTGATCTTACTCATTACGCTTACATCAGCCTTGCATTCTTTGCGGATCTCCGCGTTTCTTACACGATCATACATGGTTTTACCACACATACGCCTCAGGGATCTCATTTCTACAGCATTCAGTCTACTTTCATCCTTCCTCTGCCAGTTCCATGCCTCACTGCCATACATCAGGGTAGGTACCAGTACTCCATTATGGACGGCTAGTTTCGCGTTTTTGGACAGATTTTTGTTGGTGCCAACGGCGTTCAGTCCTCCATTAATAGAGTTACCTGCATTCACCCTCCTTTCAATACCTCTTTCAGCCTTCCCATCTCTCGTAAACATACTTCCCAAATAAACAAACTCATCCACCTGCTCCAAGTATTCATCGTTCACAACTATATTGCATACTGTTTTCGTACTCTCTCTTTCAAACACCATGACTTTAGACTTACTTACATTCATCATTAAATCATTCTTCATACATACTTCGTTCATCCTTGACACGAGAGACTGTAGATCTTCCATACTGTTAGATATCATCACCTCATCATCAGCATACAACAGGCAACATACTTTCAGATTACTCAATTTCGCGCCCAATCCCATCTATTTCAATTCTTGCATACAATTATCCGTGTATAGATTGAATAACCACGGCGACATGCCTTGTTTTTTTATTTGGCAAACCTAAAATAGTCACTTGGCATCCCCAATTAAGGCACATGAGAGACTGAAGGGACCTCCGTAGTCCGGTGGCTAAGACTCTTGACTCACAATCCGGAGGTCGCGGGTTCTAACCCGGCGTGCTCAAATAATTTTATTTGATTAATTTGTGTTATTTCACAATTAATTCATTTAAAATAATACATAGTATATTTGCGGCACGTTCCAGAGTGGAAGATACTATCAGTATCGCCCTAGTGTAAGAACACCATTCAGAATTGAAACGTTGCTTGAAAATGGCTTTAGCCGTGTTTGGTGACCAGATCTGAATAGCCAGGTACTTCCCAACCTTCCTCTGCCCCACCTACTTCCTCTCTCCACTACCTTCAGCCTCACAATATACCCCATTTGGGGAGTTAGTTTGGAAGGGAAGGAGTGGGGCAAAAGAAAGTTAAGAATTAGATCAGGTCATGAAACATGGTTAATTCCATTTCAAAAGGCCTGCATCTTGTGGTTGTCATCCACCACAGTGATACTGAGAGAATCTACTACTTGAAAAAAATGTTTATAAAATGTATTCATTTTATAAGTCCTATCCAATGGTTCGCTATCCATGGAGTCCATTGGGACCGGAAGAATAAAGTGATTGATTACTCCGGACTGTAGAAGCCATTAAATGCCAATTACTGTTTTATTTGACGCATGTTCCCTACAACATCTCAAGGTGGGCACTGCGAGCTCTGATGTTCACCGACCGTAATCATAATTATCCACGCACTAATTAATGCAAGTTGTGCTATTATGAATTACATATGAAGCAGTAAAAAGGAAGAATTTTGTGTGATGAAATTTTTAATGAACAGATTCCAATTCTATATTTTCTAAAGCAGAATATTTGTTTGTGAGAAATTTGGAGAGTTCTTTGTTGTATCTGGACTTTGTATGCAACGCAACACTCTTTGAAGGGAGGCATTTTGTGCAGATTTTGTAGTTTCAAAAAATGTTTTGACTTCATTAATCTCGTTCGTTAGTTAGTCTTTTAGCCACCTGCAGAGATAAGTATATCAAGCTGCCACTATTTACTACAAGTGTGTCATTAAAATATTGTTTTTGTGCCAAACTATGAAATGCTTGTGAAATTTCAGTCAGAAATTAGATATGTTTTGTTGACATATTTAAGTGTAAATTTCGTACGTAGTAGATTTTTTTTTATGTCGTTCAACATATTTTTCATATTATGTCGTTCAACAGCTTAAATTTATGGTCTACATCCAAATCGTAATATTTTATTCTTCTTTTCTTTCTTCTCTAATAAAAAATTATAGCCTTTTAAAACTTTGGGGAGTTTAGTGGTTATGACCAAGAACATGCAAATGAATCAATCCTGTTTATTTATGAAAGTAATTTGGGCATGGGACTTATTTTAGTTGTGATATTTGGTTGCCTTGTCAGCACTATTCGTCTTTTATCGCTTTGGTAGACATTTAATTTTATAGTATAAATTCATGCTTTTAACAAAATGTGTCGTGTCACTGTAGCGTAAGGCAACTCAATTGTTTGTTTTCAAATCTAAGACAAATAATAAAGAATTTTTTAGCTAACTAATTTATTTGAATGGGCAATCTAATTTTCTCCAAGGGAATCCAGAATAAGTTTTGAACCTACTTTCAGAAGAACTAAAAGGCTAGTTGTCTTATATGGGCATGATGTATAGCGTTGCTTCTGGATGATCAATATGTTCAATCATTATCAGTTGACAAAAATCCATTAACCATTCATAGTTCCATTTTTAATGTTATAGTATGTATTTCATATTTAGTTTCGAAATTTTTCAAAAAAACTTAATTAAAAAGAAAATATTTAAACAAAACAAATTATAACATACAACCTGAGTAAGCTTCATGACTCCCAAATCAGGAACAAGAGTTCCTCTTTTCTGATAAGGTATACACGACCGTAATGATGACCTTAAATATAATATTTTGTAAAATATATATGTATAAATGTAACTCAAATAATATTAATATTTTTTATACATATATTCTCGTATATACTTAAAAACTAAGGTTAGTGCTGCGGTTACAATGTCGGATTTTAAATTCATTATAAAAACCTACTAAACAAAAAACCTATAATTCCCCATTTGGTAAGCAGATAAACCTATGTAAAATAGATAGGATTGTCTGCTTAAAAAACAAAAAACATAGGTTTATGTAAAATTGTAAAAGGCCTGCACAAAATCTTATCTGTAGACTTTGGGTGTTGCGGTTTTGGTAAAATTGAAATTTAAAAATCTATTTAAAATCATAGAGGAGTTAATTTTATTATTAGTTCCAATTTAGATCGTTTCACATGGATAAGTTTGTCAATATCTGTTCAGATTGGGAGCAAGAAAACACCGGCATCAGTATACATATTCCAACCACCTCTGGCCTGGAGTCCCAAATACCTCAAAAATCCATCTCTTAACAAAATGATTATTTTCCCTTCCGAGCACAGGCGTCGGGTGGGGATGCTTTCCTTGTTCTTCCGGTATTTCAATTAAAGACGCTCCAAGGAACTAGTGTCATTGATCCCCTCGGCACCGTTGCATAGTCTGAAAATACGCCAATAAATGTCCACGGTTGACATTTGTCATATGAGAACGGGTCGCTTCTACGACTCGTTCTTGTGTTCAATAGTTCGGTTGCGGAACGATTAACCGGCCTCTGTGCTACCTCCCTCCTACAACATGGGTCTCTTCAAGACCTATGTTAACTCCTTCCTTTCTTCAATAAAACTCTCCACACTCATCTATGTTATCATTTCAAAGATAACATAGGCCCAGAGGAAAATTATTTTTTTCAGGGCCTTCTGTCTGGAGTTAATGAAAAAACAAATTGCCCAAATGGCTGTGTGCCAGTGTGTCAGTTATTCAATATCCCCTTTCGCATTTGAAAAAAAACCTTATTTCCATGAGCAGCGTAATTCATAAATAAGTAATATTTTTCACGAGCATTCTTGACCGTCGGGATAAACTAATTAACTCCCTAACAGTGGCATAAAAAATTACAGGGTAACCAGAATAAACGAGCGCCGTTAAATGGCGCTTTAAAAAATGTCCGGTGCTTTCCCTCCCTGTCCGTTATTCGGCGCTTGTAAACACGCGACGTCAATTCGGTGCGGGTTTTTTCTGGACGCGGAAAAGGTATAATTATATCGTCATTGTTTTTTCCGTTTGCTAAAACATCACTCACGTGTCCGTCGGCGGTACACAGTTGCGTGGAACTGAACACTGAACCGTCAACTCGACGTTTACAGTTTAGGGTAGGTGCTCTTTTACCTACTCTACGCAATTCATTAAGTTTTGAAAGAACACGTCGTTTACATGAAGCGTTTACAGAGTTGAAGCAAGTACCGCAGAAGAGAAAATAAATACATATACATATTAACCTTTGGGAAAGACTCATAATGATCAGTTTTTTTTTATTATTGGTGGTTTGTTTGAGGAACTCCACATTCTGATAATCTGAAAATGAAACAATTTGTTAGAGGTGTAGGTAAAAAAAAACTATTTTCTGCCTTAATTTAATACGATTAACGCATGCATTTTATATCGAAGTATATCTCGCATTATTGTGTGCTCATAAATTCAATATTATAAGTTTATTGCTAAAAACGACCGATTAGGAACAGAGTGGACAAATAATGAATCTGGATTCCGTCAACAGGCGTCGCGGGTTCTATCCCCTGCTAGCTAAATATTTTTAAAAAAATTGGCTAATTTGTATTGCGCCGTTTCGAGAAAAATCACCTCAAGGGCGCTAAGACTAGATCTCCATCATTGCATAAAGTTCTTAGGCTTATAACGACGGAAGAAGGAAGACATCAAATACTGTCAGGTTATCGATAACAGAATATTTTCACTTTGCATTAAAAGCCAAATAAATGGAATATTTGTGAACATAACTAAAAACTAAAAACTATTGTAGAAAGATGGTGATAAAGGTACACTTTCAAATTTTATTTTTAGAAATAACCATGTAAATTTTTAAAATATACATTTTTTTTGTGAGAGAACACATGCAAACTTTAAAAAGTTATAAAAATGGCTCCACTTACATTATTAAAATAACTGGTAACAAAAAAAAAAAAAAAAATACAGACCTAACACGGCTAAAGCCATTTCAAGCATAGTTTCAATTCTGAATGGTGGTCTTACACCAGGGCGATACTGAGAGTACCGTCCACTCTCTTTTTAAATTAATTAATTTTGAAATAACACAAATTAATCAAATAAAATTTATTTGCGCACGCCGGGATTCGATTCTTATCACTCGACCACTAGGTCGGCGAATAAAGAGTGTGGTGTTTTCTCTTTCCAATACCGATTAGATTATATTTCTCACTATTATAGTAAGGGAGACACAAAGATTTCTATGAGACCTGCATGAGTTGTTCTAAAAAGCGAACAAATTAGCCTAAGGGGTTTTATTGGTAACGAAATATATTAATATAAAAAAATAGTTACGGTTCTAAATTAAAACCTCAAATGGTTTGTCCAAATTTCGACCACCTTTTGATATGAATATATTTCAGTCAAACCAAGGAGGTAAAAACTACTGCTAGATATTTAGAAAATAACGTAGATCACAAAACACATCCAAATCGCGGACAATATTAGAGTGCTATTTTTATTTTTCGGTTCTATTCGGTAACGACGTGATGACAAACAGTTTCCTGCAGATTGGGCGGAATATCAACAAGAAAAATAATAATATTAACATACTTTAGGAATACGGAAATATGAGTTAACACGCGCCCCAAACTGCCAGCACGTGCCAACGGCCCACGCTAATCCCTGCTACTGCTCTCTGCCCTATGCAGATGCAGATGGAAGGATATCCACTAATATATCAAATGAAATGCATCTTTATGAAGACATACTAATAATAATATAAATTTGAGAGTTAGCGTTGACTGACTTGGAGATTCTATAAATGATATTTTATTATCTTTTATTTGAGGCACCTCTTTCAGAAGTGTAGGTATCAGGGTTTGGAAAAATGGGGCAAAAATTGATTTACAAAATTATAATAACATAAAGCGCAAATTCGTAAAAAATTATGGAATATTATTTTTTCAGGATTATTCCTTTCAAAAGACGTTGCGAAATTTACCGTTCGAATGAACACAGCTAGTAAATTTAAAAAATTATGACATCCGTCAAATATTTAAACAAAATACATACAAATTCCAATTACAGAAATATTAATGTATTAATTGTGTAATAAAATAATTTTACTGGCTAGTTTACCGCATGTCTGATCCCACAATCAATTCTAATTTTGAAAATCAAAGCAAATCACAGTTCTAGAGTTCATTGAACCCGAGTTACACATAGATGCAGAGATATATCTCAGTAATTATTATTACATCGATTTATATTTGTATTTTGATGTTTGCATATTGATACTGTCATTAAAAGTCGTAATGAATTATTCTAACGTATGTATGTACCTATTACCTACTGCTGTTATTATTTTATATTTTCATAATGTACGAGTATGTTTGAATCAATTTGCATTTATTCTGAAATATTGTTCCAATTTAAAAACCACTGGTAAATCTGCGTTTATCTTTCATCACCGGCACTTACAAATTCTCAACCCTATTATTTCCATCGAAAAGCTTTTCCTGTTTCCTCCATCATATTATTTACTTTTTATATTATATTATTATAATATAAAAAGTAAATAATAGTAAAGTATACATTTATATTATTTACTTTTTCTTCACAATTAAAGTTAAATGTTTTACAATTCAAATTATATTAATCGTTTATTCTGACGAAGAAAACATTGTGTTCGAAACATGTCGATAATGTTAATAATATAGTGGTGCTTACAAAGTTATTTGTCTTCATTAAATTTTACAATTCAATTTACCATAAACTCCGTTATTATTTTTTTTCAACTTAGAGCATAAAAAAAAATAGTATTAGTTGGTTTGGGTCGAGGGTTGGGCAGTTAATCGACTGGTTGACCAGTGATGATATATGAAATAATTTTTTTGAGTGTTGTGATACTCATATACATACTTATGTGTTCTAAAATATGTTTTTCGATTTCATGTGGTGCAAACTTCAATTAATTTTTTTTATCAAATAGCGAGAACAAGTAAGCTGTTTTTTCACAGTAACACAAGATATGACAGTTTTTTTTTTTTTTTACCCATTTACAATTATTTTTCGCTCGGACCAAAATTGGTACGGTAGGGCTATCTGGATTAAAGTAATTCAAGTACGTATTAACATTCTGTATTTAAGATAAAATCCTGTATTTATATATATGTATAGGAATTCCGGATAATTTATATTTTTTTACATTAGCTCCACAGAGGAGGCCATGAGGAAAAAATCCCTTATGACCTATATCATCTAAGTCACATGTGTGGAGGGTCTTTTTAGGAAAAGGAAAGAGTGAAAGTTCTGGGAAGGAAAGGGGTATGTGGGTGGGTAGGAATCCGGGAGTCGATGGGTCTAGGAGTGAATCCATCACTCCCACTGCGATACAAGGCAGAGACCTTACCTAGACCGCTCCAGTTGGAGAGGTCTAGGTAAGGTCTCCCTCAACCAATATCTCCCGATCCGGCCCGCCACGCAGTATGTACGTACGCACATACTGCGTGTAGGCACACGTAAGACTTAGACAAACCTCACCCCAAGAACCCGGGCACCCGTGCTAAGTCACCAAACGTAGCGAACCACTCAGCGTGACCTACGGCAATGGTGTTGGTTATCCGATAAATGGTTCCGTGGGCGGCGGTACCCGTACCCAGCCCCGCCTCTATTTTTTCTATAGAGTAATTATTTTATATTTTATATCATAAAATACATTTATAAAATGGAATACTTACCTACATGTGCAGTTTGAGGCGGCACTCTTGAAATTTAAAAAAAAAAAAAAATGTTGTTTTAAAAATTATTCTTTAGCAATGTCTTGAGATAAGTGAAAAGAAGGATAATTCATATATAGTGCTGCAAAAAAAGAAAGAAGGCGAATGATAAAAAAAATATTTTTCCGTAAGCCTTCACAGAATTTTAATCGTTTTAAATACGTTTAGCCTACAATTCGCTAAATCCAGTTTCCTCTCCATACATCCCCGCCGCGAGCTTTTGGCATTACTTCGGAGCTTTAGTGTCAATATTGACGCTGCCTCCCCAGCACAGTACCTACCGTTAACTGGGGTGAAATCTGATCACGTGGGGTGAAGTGGACCACCGATGTCACTCTGTCTTGCGAATAATTTCTCTCTACATCTTGTATAATGTATATCTCGATATTATATAACTCATAATCTGGTATTTCGCATGAATTTTTAAATTACAAAAAAAAATTTTGAAATACGCTGTTCTTCGAATTTGCGAATACATAATATCTTGGATTGCACATAACAATGTAACGCACGGGTTCTTATATTTGTTTACTTATATATTAAGTACAGAAAAATATTTTTAGTATCATCACTTTTAGAAAATCAAAGGATCGTTTTCAAAATTGGGAAATCAAAATTGTTAATAAAGAGTCAATTTGTCTTAATTATTCTTTTCAGAATGTTCTATTAGAAAATAGGCTTAATGTGACTTGTGACATTAAACACACCGATACGTGGCACCATTTAGAAGTTGGTACTTGGCGTACCGATCCCACCTACTCACTCCTCTCCTACC
Source organism: Limnephilus lunatus (assembly GCA_917563855.2). Lineage (NCBI taxonomy): Eukaryota > Metazoa > Arthropoda > Insecta > Trichoptera > Limnephilidae > Limnephilus > Limnephilus lunatus. The sequence continues at coordinate 59,595,571 of OU830597.1, read as the reverse complement.
TTTCATAAAAATATTCTATACACAGCATCCCCAAAGTTGACATAGGCCATGAGGGGAATAATTTTCCCTTAAATAATTTCAATTACAAAATACGTACCGAACAATCTGTCCAAACGGTTATATAAAAATGGCGGTAGTTTGTATGGTTATTATTCAATTTATATGGCAAGTAATAAATATTGGTTCCATCTTGGCCGCCATTTTCGTATAACCATTTGGACAGAATGTGTTATTGGTATGCCAAGTCCTCGCTTAGGGTATTTTTATTTAGACATTGGGTACACTTCACCCCGGTTGACGGTACCTACCAGTACAGTACCAACCCAGTGTATGAAAACGAAGTTGAGCCTGTTCTTCGCTTGGATTGATGAGTTGAACGCAATCCATGAGTCACATCACCTGAAGTGAGCCAATAAGCTGCTGAGGTACTTAGTACTTACCTACTTATGTACTTACTTACTCAGCTGATGTTTGCGTCAGGATGTAAAGCATTAAAACAGGCCTTTTGTATAATCCCCAAATGGCCTGAGGTGAAATTGGTGTGTGTGTGTGTGTGTTTTTTTTTGAAGAGATAGTATACATTATTCGTACTTTTTCGTACTTTATACGTTTATTTGCCAAGTTTATTGAAATAATAAATAATACCTACTGTAAGTACCTACTTATAAAACGTTTGATGGTGGATGTATGTATTATATTATATGCTACCTACTTGCTACATCGAATTGTTAGAGACAAGAAAAATTTACTGTATGCAATGCATAGAGATGTCTAAAATATATTTTTTACAAGAAATATACTTTTTTTAAAAAATTAAAATCGATTTAGTAATAGGGTAAGTAATGTATTTGAAGTTCCACTATGCAAAACCAGGCTTGCGCAAAGACACGCTTATTTTATTACACCAAACATTTACAATGCACTCTTTATTATGACTACAGAAATTAAATGTAAGAGTATATCATCTTACAGTAAATACAATGAATTTGTCATGAATTTTACAAAAAATAAATAAAAAAATAAACACGTACCTACAATTATTGTATATTTGTCTTGATATGTGTGTATGAAGCAAGTTCCATTGGAATAAAAACACACAAAAAATAACATTCTGTAAAAAAGCATTTTTTTATTTTTATTTAATCCTGCATATTTGCCACTATACTTCTTAAAATATGTATATATTTAACTATGTGTACGTGGATAGGTAAGAACCTACGTAATAAAAATGCTTATAATTCCTAATCGTAAACACGTTTTGTTTTAACGATAAATGGTTTACTCCATTCAAAAGCAAGTCGAGTAGATATACAAAAAGGTAAGTGAATATTTGACAAAATTTATATCGTGATTTATAACAATCCCATTATTAGCTACTAGCTTTTACCCAAGGCTTCGCTCGCATAGTATTAGTGGGAAATTACTGGCATAATTGTTATTATTCTTGCTATTTTGTCTAATAGTAAATAATTATTGTTTAATAGAAAATTTAAAAATTTGAGAATGACGTTTCGCAAATAAAAATTCTATTTTAGAAAATATTAAAATTTTAGAAATAGAAATTTATTTTAATTACCTACTCCCTTTATTAGTATTTTATTCATATTTGAATTCAGAGTAACCTAAAAAAATAAGAAAATGACAGTCCACTTCAAACGCTATGCTTTATAGCAACGTTATGCTTTTTGTTAGGAGAATAAACATTCTTAGAGATATGTAGATATTAACTACGACGCCAAAAAAGTACTCTTTTTAATCACAACAAAGCACTCTTTTTAAGCCTAAAATTAAAAAAAAAAACATTGTTTCCAAGGTAACAATTTGTGTGACGTTTGCAATAACTCGATTTTGTTAGGGACAGAAAACGTATGATACATAATTTCATAACGCCACAGCTCATTCATAACGCCAGAGCTTACCAATATATAAAGCCGTTGTTACTCGCAAATAATGTAGCTTTCGATTAGTGAAAGAATTTTTAAATTCCATTCGATATTTATTGCGTGAAAGAGTAAGGACCATCCAACCAACCAACCATCCAACCAACCAACCATCCATACAAACTTTCGCATTTATAATATTAGTAAGATTATTTCTAACATAATTGGTTTATTCGTACATAAATAAATAAGATGTTTAAAAATGACGATAATCTTTTGAACAAATTTCTCCATCCAACTGCCAAAGGTATCAACCGTAAGAACCTCCTTTAGACAGGTCAATAAAAGGTTCCCGTTCAAAGAACACATTTCGCTTCAGGAAGATGTCAATAAAATGTAAAAAAAATACTTACACGGTATGAATTAATCCCAATTCAGTGAACACACACCATAAATAATCGAATGTTTCTTCCGTTGGGTAACTTTTGCTTTATAGACCGACGCGCGCTAACAGTCAAGACAAACCACTGGTGCTCAACACCACACAAGGTTGGTACTTTGTAGGAGTGTTAAAAATTAACCATGTTTCAATAACTACGTACATTTATGTTTGTGCACCTTCAAGAAAAAATGAATTTTTGAACCACGAGGGATTTCGGGCTCAATTCTTTGAGATATTTTGGACCAAAGTAAAGCTTTCAATCTGTGGGTAATTATTGTTTTTTTTTTTTTAATTAATAGTCCCACGGGTTTTTTTCAAAGAAACTCGATAAAAATAAAAAAGTAATCAATATAAAAAAAAAGTTAATAACTGCAATCAATGTAGGTACATAATATTATAAAATAAGACGGTTAAGCTTAATTAGAGAGGTTCAAAATACCGTAGGAACTACGTTCAAAATATTCACACGCCCACCATTTTGAGGAACAAATTAAAGAATTACAGGTAATGAAAAGACTAACTACTGAAACATACTAACTACTGTAAATATGAACATTCTAAAAATCAAAATCTACTGGAGACACCACCTCACTGCAAAGAAAGATATATGTGAACGTTGTACATAAATACATTTTTATGTTTAATTCAGCTTGGCAGAAAGAAATCAATTAAATAACCTTTTAATTTTTCGGAAATCACTTATTATTGAAATATTTAGTGGCCCGTAGCAAGTTGTGACAAAGAAAGTGTGCACTACAGTTTGAATTTGAATTAGGTTATTCGTTATTCGTTAAAAAACGAATTTTGATACATATATAATATCGTTTGTTTAGACAAGTTTCAAAATTTATTTTAATCAATCAACCACTCCGATAATTCTAAGAAATAAATCGCAAATTTAATTTCATGTGTAATAAAAAATAATATATAGATATAGATACCTGTAATTTGTCGGTCGATAAGAAAAGATTTGATTTTTTTATTTCGTCCGTACAGTTGTACAATCCTTGATTCGCCTTATTGTGCCTAAGTTGGTTGATAAGGGTCCTCAGCCCTTAGTATAATTTCCCCGCGAGTTTTTGGTTAGCTGCCTCCGCGAGTGGTCTGGTTCCAAAATAGAGCAGCTGGACGCCAGCGACTGTGTCAATAATAATTCAGACCATAAATATTATTGCTGAATTTGGAGTAGGTCCCATGTGTGAACATATCAATGCCAAAAACATGCCTGAAAGTCTGTCATTCGTGTTTTTGACATTGATATCCTTGGGTGACCCAAATTATTGATAACTCTAAAAAAATTGACATTAAAAAAGTCTTTTTGGGTTATTTCTTACTACTTTAATTCTTAGAAAGTGTATTTTTAGAAATCTAGAATTAGAAGGTATTCAAAACTACTTAATAAGAATAATAAAATACGACGAACGTTAGTAGGTAAATGAATATTTAGAGTGAGGATATAAATCTCCTTGCTATTTCCATTTATTTAAATACTATGGCAAATCCATGTCACATAATTAATAATAACTAGCTTATGCCTGTTGCAAATGCAACTAACGGGTTAAAACTAACTTGACTTACTAACTAACAGAAAAAAAATTCATAGTAAGCGGGTAGGTACCTACGGTTAAACATACAAATATATATAAAGCCACCCACAGGGCCTAGCAGCAAAAATCTGCCATCCGTTAGTATATAGACACCATTGTAGGCATGCACACATCAAATCCCCAAAGTTTCATCGCAATCGGATGAATGGTTTAGCAACGCATAGCGGACATACATACAGCCAAACATTTTTTTGATTTTTATATATATAGAAGATAGCTGGTACCCGGCATGCGTTGCGATACCATTTAATAAAGAAAATGTTTCTACCTGCGTGTCCTTTCTCATTTGTTCCGATCCCCTTCCCCCCCCCATCCCCCCCCCCCCCTCCTCACCAGCGTCCTCTTCCCCTTTCCACTCCGCCTCCCTCACCTTCCCTCACCCCACTTCACTCCTAGGCTTCTCCGTATCGTAAACCCCCTCCCGAGTTCCCCTCCCCCCTCCCAGGTCCCCCTCCCCCCCTTCCTGTTTCCACCCCCCCCACCTGCCGCATTACATACACTAATTCCCGGTACATTTATTTTTCAAACAACTCGCGCGCCACCTATAAATTTTTTTTTTACAAATTTCGTAATGCCAGAACTCACCAGTAATTTTATACAAACCTTGTACTAACAATAACGAACACAACACAAAAAGAATTTTTCAATTTGTTGCAGTCCTTCGGAAGTTATGAGCGTACGTACATTTTCATACAAATTTTATAATGCCAGAACTCACCAGTAGTTTTACTGCTTAAAATAAAGCGCTATATGAATTTAATACTTTTAAAAAAATATTCCGTTGAACTTCGAGTAATTTCATTGTAAAATTAGAAAACTAATACGTATGCAATATAGTTGGATGATATTGAGTTGTTATGTGCAGATGGGTACCTACCTAAATTCCGAGTGCAAAAAGAGTGAGTAAAAAAACACATATTTAGGCTGGGTTGTTTAACAAAATTAAAAATTCTTCAATTTTTCAAGTCAATTTTAACGTTCTGTAAAAGTTCGGTTCGAATTCTATTCAAGTTCTGTAATTATTTCAGTTTTATGATGCAACTGGCATTTACTGATAAAAAAAACAGAACTTACACAGAACGTGAAAATGAACTTTAAAAAATTGTTAAATTATTCAGTATCGTGGAAACAACATTACCTTAGTAAATTAAATTGCATCAAAAACCTAAATAATTGTCCAACTACCTATTCCGGCAGGTACCGGCGCATTTCCTTACAAAATTCCGGCAATGTTTTTGCTTTTCTCATCATATTTGCAATACTACCGAGATAAGTAGGTACCTACCCTGAATTAATAACATTTCAATTTGTACCTACTGGCCGGTAAATATCCACCCTACTGAAGTGAATCTATGGACACCAATTTTCTTGTTTTTTTTGTAAAATTTTATTGGTTTTTCGGCGACCCTGAAATTTTTTACATGGGACGGACACGTCATATCGTTATCAAAAGTTGCCTTATATTGCCGGGTACCGTATTTTTCAAAAACATCCAAGCTGGAATCGTTTTTCCGGCCGCAATGCCGTTTCCCGAAAAACAACAACCCAAACCGCTGAGAGATCCGTTTTGTTTTGACATCTCGGGTAACTGATAACTGACCTGTATCAACATTATCTCTAGTATTTTCCATTGCATTGAAACTAAGGCCTAATTTGTGGTTTTTTTTTTAATGCGAACCTGTCGGCGGGAACTATAACTGAGCCGAATTGGTTGATTTAATGAGTAGTTCCAGTTTTCGCCGCAAATTTATATAATTTTCGCTCTTAAAATGTGTCAGTTCAATTTTATGTGAGTTTCTTGTCTAGTCTATTTTTTTTGTGAAAATCGTGAAGCTAGCGTATTTATTTAAATTCAGACGAAGCTGCCATTTCGAACGGATGAAAATAGAACTACAAAAGTATTCGATAGACATTTGATTTTTTCTAATGTGAATAATCCATACTTGTATTCCGCACCGCTAGAAGTCTCCCGTAAAGTTTTGGCAAACATATTGATAACGATGAAAAATGTTTCCCCTAACAAAAACGAAACAAAAGCTAGTGGCTGGAAAATAATCGACTCTTCGAAGGATTGTGAACTTTTAAGCGTTCCAAAATAGCGATCGATAATGTCCATTCTCGCGTGTCAGGCGTCGGGCTAATTCCCTTTGAACAAAATTGAACCTTGAGGTGTGCGAAACTCGAGGATCGGAGAGGTTGTTTTGGCGTGCCAGCGGCATTTTTGCGTCGCCAAGCCAAAGTGAACCTTGAGGTTGGTGAAACGCGAGGGGCGGTACTGTCGTTTTTCGCATCAAGGCAAAAGTGAGTTTTTCGAAAAACTGAGCATTAATATATAGTACTAGCTTATGCCTGTTGCAAATGCAACTAACGGGTTAAAACTATCTTGACTTACTAACAGAAAAAAAAAATTCATAGTAAGCGGGTAGGTAACTACGGTTAAACATACAAATATACATAAAGCCGCCCACAGGGCCTAGCAGCAAAAACCTGCCATACGTTAGTATATAGACACCATTGTAGGCATGCACACATCAAATCCCCAAAGTTTCATCGCAATCGGATGAACGGTTTAGCAGTGCGTAATTTCATGATGCCAGAGCTCTCTTTTGTATACAGAAAACGTCGTGGGCATGCACACATCAAATCCTCAAATTTTCATCGCAATCGGATGAATGGTTTAGCAACGCTTAGCGGTTAAACATACAACTATGTATAAAGCCGTCCGCAGGACCTAGCAGCAACAACCTGCTATACGTTAGTATATAAACACCATTGCAGAAATGCACACATCAAACCCCCACTTCACTCCTCCCCTTCTCCGTCTCGTAAACCCCCTCCCGAGTTCCCCTCCCCCCTCCCAGGTCCCCCTCCCCCCCCCTTCCTGTTTCCACCCCCCCCCCCCCACCTGCCGCATTACATACACTAATTCCCGGTACATTTATTTTTCAAACAGCTCACGCGCCACCTATAAATTTTTTTTTTACAAATTTTGTAATGCCAGAACTCACCAGTAATTTTATACAAACCTTGTACTAACAATAACGAACACAACACAAAAATAATTTTTCAATTTTTTGCAGTCCTTCGGAAGTTATGAGCGTACGTACATTTTCATACAAATTTTATAATGCCAGAACTCACCAGTAGTTTTACTGCTTAAAATAAAGCGCTATATGAATTTAATACTTTTAAAAAAATATTCCGTTCAACTTCGAGTAATTTCATTGTAAAATTAGAAAACTAATACGTATGCAATATAGTTGGATGATATCGAGTTGTTATGTGCAGATGGGTACCTACCTAAATTCCGAGTGAAAAAAGAGTGAGTAAAAAAAACACATTTTAGGCTGGGTTGTTTAACAAAATTAAAAATTCTTCAATTTTTCAAGTCAATTTTAACGTTCTGTAAAAGTTCGGTTCGAATTCTATTCAAGTTCTGTAATTATTTCAGTTTTATGATGCAACTGGCATTAACTGATAAAAAAACCGAACTTTCACAGAACGTGAAAATGAACTTTAAAAAATTATTAAATTATTCAGTATCGTGGAAACAACATTACCTTAGTAAATTAAATTGCATCAAAAACCTAAATAATTGTCTAACTACCCACCCATTCCGGTAGGTACCGGCGCATCTCCTTACAAAATTCCGGCAATGGTTTTGCTTTTTTCATCATATTTGCAATACTACCGAGATAAGTAGGTACCTAACCTGAATTCATAACATAATTTGTACTGGCAGGTAAATATCCACCCTACTGAAGTGAATCTATGGATTTTCTTGTTTTTTTTGGAAAATTTTATAGGTTTTTCGGCGACCCTGAATTTTTTTACATCGAACGGACACGAAATTTTGGTGTTAAAAGTTGCCTTATATTGCCGGGTACCGAATTTTTAAAAAACATCTAACCGGGGATCGTTTTTTCGGCTGCAATGCCGTTTCCCGAAAAACAACAACCCAAACCGCTGAGAGATCCGTTTTGTTTTGACATCTCGGATAACTGACCTGTCTCAACATTCTCTCTAGTATTTTCCATTGCATTGAAACTAAGGCCTAATTTGTGGTTTTTTTTTTTAATGCGAACCTGTTGGCGGGAACTATAACTGAGCCGAATTGGTTGATTTAATGAGTAGTTTCAGTTTTCGCCGCAAATATATATAATTTTCGCTCTTAAAATGTGTCAGTTCAATTTTATGTGAGTTTCCTGTCTAGTCTATTTTTTTGTGAAAATCGTGAAGCTAGCGTATTTATTTAAATTCAGACGAAGCTGCCATTTCGAACGGATGAAAATAGAACTACAACAGTATTCGATAGACATTTGATTTTTTCTAATGTGAATAATCCATACTTGTATTCCGCACCGCTAGAAGTCTCCCGTAAAGTTTTGGCAAACATATTGATAACGATGAAAAATGTTTCCCCTATCAAAAAAAAAAACAACTGCTAGTGGCTGGAAAATAATCGACTCTTCGAAGGATTGTGAACTTTGAAGCGTTTCAAAATAGCGAGCGCTAATGTCCATTCTCGCGTGTCAGCCGTCGGGACAATTTCCTTCGAACAAAATTGAACCTTGAGGTGTGCGAAACTCGAGGATCGGAGAGGTCGTTTTGGCGTGCCAGCGGCATTTTTGCGTCGCCAAGCCAAATTAAACCTTGAGGTTGGTGAAACGCGAGGGGCGGTGAGGTCGATTTTCCCGTCAAGCGAAAAGTGAGTTTTTTGAAAAACTGAGCATTAATATATAGTATAATTCCTTGCCTTTCAAAAGAAGAAATTCGCCTTCGAATGTTTGTGCTTAATTCAAATAAATCATTTAATAAAATAATATTGATAACTTATCAATTTGGGAGGCAAGGATAGGTACCGCCGCCCCGGAAACCGTTTATTGGATAACCAACACTTCTGCCATAGGTCACCCCAAGTGGTTCGCTCGGGTTCATGGATTAAGTTTTTTTGCTATACTATACTATATTTTGACCGAGTATTTCTTCTATTCTTTTTAAATAAATAACGAATAAAAATACATTTTTATAATGTTACATTAGCGCAAAAAAATCTTTTATAAAAATGTTAATGGTTTCCTTTTTTTGTGATGGGGTGACCGGACATTTCAAAATGAAATCAACACAGAACTTCCTTTGAAAAGTCATTAAAAGTGGAGAAAAAAAAGGTTTAATAGGTTACGTTAGGTTAGGGTTATGGGTTATTTTTTTCATAGCTTTTAATGACTTTTCAAAGAGGTGTTGAATTGACTTGATTCTGAGTTGGCATGGAACCACGTGGTGGAAATTAAATACACAATCATATTTCTGTGATCCCGGTAGTTTGTTCTTCTCGGCAAGTCCAAGTGTTGTCGTTTATTATTATTTTCTTATTATGTATAATTGTGACGATAGTTCCACTTCGTTAATTAACATAAATTTTCCTATGACAAGTCTGTGCTCCTGATATTTTGTTCCCATCGACAGGTTAACGTTTAGACGTTTGCTTTATTTATAAAATACCTAGCGCAGGTATTTATAATAATATAAGGTATATTTGCGGCACGTTCCAGAGTAGAAGATACTCTCAGTATCGCCCTGGTGTAAGGCCACTGAAATGTTGCTTGAAATGGCTGTAGCCGTGTTTGATGACTAGATCTGAATAGCTTGGTACTTCCCCACCTACCTCTTCTCTTCGCCTCAGACAGGTATTCAGCCTCACAACATTCCCCAATCGGGGATGCCATAGTGTCACTGGCTCCAGGCGGTTGGGAGCAGTTGGGACTCTTGTGCGGTATTCACATAATTTTTTTTTTAAAAAGATCCGTTAAAAATCACGGATAGTCTGAAGTTTTGAAAATGGCTACCAAAATATTTTTCTTTTAAATATGTATATTATTTTATATGATAGGTAGGTAATTTATCACTTATACGAATTCTTCAAAAAGCTTCCAATATTGAAAAGACAGATTGACTCACAACTTTTCAGACAGATAACAGTCACAACTGAAATTAGAACTTTTAATTAAATTTGTAATGTACAAATACATAAAATGTTGAGTACAATATCTAATAATTGCCAAACTTCGCTAACATCGTTTCAAAACAATGCTGAACACTAGTGAAAACCAACGATGGATTTTTTTTTAAATTTCATTTCAACCTTGTTCCCCCGACGTCCTTTCTTTCCTTCACCCATCCCGATACCAAACGAACTCAGCAAACCTTCAAAGTGAAAAGGAACAAGTCTTCCGTCAGGAGTCCCGTGATAAAACCTACAATGCCTTTTTTTTAAACATTCTAATTATAAGGACAACTTCGCATGTAGAAGGTATAGGTAGAGGATAAAAAACGTTCAGATTCTTTGGCTGATTCTCAACATTAGCTCAATGTTAGCTTTTTTAAAGAAGAAAGATGTTGTAAAGAATATTATTTTTCGAGTGGTAGATAGATATCTGCCGTCATTATTGATCTGGTGAAAAACCACATTGACTAGATCTGAGTACCTTCTTACCAAAAACACTTTCCCCTCTGATCATTGGCCTATTTGAGAGTACCATTGGTTTACTGAATCTGGACAGATGAGTCTATGGCAATTTTTAATTGACTCTTGGGGCAGTTCACCATCCTCTTGATAGCTTATCCACATGAAAGCGTGTATTTTCTATTACGGTTTATTTATTTATAAAGTCCGAATTTCCCGTCGGTACTCGAACCTATGAATAGTGACTATATATCGTCCAAGTTAGCCGAGTTTTCTACCTATTGCGAGTATTTGTTTATTTATTATTATAAATTATCCTATTCATAAGTTATCAAAAAGATGGTGATTTACCCCCTTAAAAAAATGGGTTTGCCAACTTAAGTACGAATGAAAAATATTATATATTAGAAGACCCAGTATATTTTAAATTAGAAGCATTAAATGCACGTCCGTCGCGTCGTGACAAAACTGACATCAAACTTCATTTCAAAATTATAACTAATTACGTAGAATCTTCCCTCTTGGCCACACGCAAAATCAATATCAATCACCGTCGATTAAGAAACCCCGAAACTTTTCATATTCCTTTCCAAAGAAACAATTTACCTTCTCCCAACCTCCTGTGCCAATGTGAAGACCATATCGCACCCTATTTCTGCAGTCAAAATTATGGATTTTGAGTAAATGATACTGAATGTTAAAAAACTCTCCGTCTTCTACTTCATTTTAAAAATAAGTTAAATTTGTCTGAATTGTGTATAAAACATATCAATGAATAAAACTGGATATTTGGTTAGTTCATCAGAGAAACATGTCAGATGTTTCCCTACTGAATTAATTTCTTACAACATACACTGAGGTTGTAAGATGCCGAACACATCTAGGGATAGCCCCCAAAATTTTGATCCAAACTTTTTTGTCCCTTGTTTTTTTGTTGTTATTTTTACATACATAGGTACTTATCATTTTATTATTGTGTACACCGTTATTGGACGGTTGGTATCTTGGGTACATTTTAATTAAAATAAATAGTAAAATAATATCATCCACGTCCTTCGGGAAAACTTTTTACAGACTTGTTCACGAGCTTCAGAATAAGGTGGCTGGTTGCTTGCATTGTTTTGGCCGTGGATGGAAAAGCTCCGGTTCGCATTGTCTCTTGCACACGACACAGAACATAACACAACGCGGGACAGAACAACAGAACATCCGCGCTTCCACTTGGCCGGGCAAGGAAGCTGGAAGCAATGTGCTGATGGAAGCATCTTTTACGGGAAATGAAATGGACGGCAGATAACGGATGTGTTTTTGAGGGGGAAATATTTTGGTGTTATTGAAGGCGTTTCAATTTATTATATGGATGTGCTCTTTACCTTATGAATCTTTACTGTGTATAGACGGATCTATGTAGGTGTTCTTGTTTGAATCCAATGAGAAAAAACGCATTTCTTTTGAATTTAGTTGTATCTTTATAAAAGCGTTCTAAAAATAACGAATTATTTATTTATGCCCTAGTGGGCTTTACATGAAAATAGTATAATACAGTTGTGTTACACAACTGTTTGTTAATTTAGTAACAATGGTAAAGCAAGTGGTTGTGATTTATAAAATAATTTACAAAGCATGTCTGAGAAAACCGACGTCTAAAGTTAAAAAAAAATGATTGTCAAAGGAAATGGAAATGCAACCAGAATAAAATATAAAATTAATTATACAAATAAAATAAAAAGATAGAGAAAAATTGTGTAATTTGATTAAAATACCCTATTAATACCAAACTTTTTCAGGGTATACCGATCTTCTTCAATGATTGGTTCACCAAGGAGTAGTAAGCTCGTACATTTCAGCAAAGTACCTACCTATTTATGAAGATTTCTTTTCATCATTAATCTATAAATAAAATCGACAAAATTCTTAAATATTTTACCACAAGTAAGCAGTCGATTTGTGGATCTGAAATAATTGAACATAAGTACTATTTGTTTTTATTTTTAATTTTTATGAGTAAAACCTCAAATTGTATTATTTAATTCATTCGGTCATGACCTTAGCTCAGTGGTTAGAGCTATGGCCCAGAAAGCCGAAGGTCCTGTGTTCGAGTCGCAGAGGTGCCAATATCTTTTTTTTTGATTTTTCTGTCTCCAGATTTTCAATTGAGTTTCGCTAATATTGTCTTTATTTGATTGAACATAAGTGGAGGACCAACTGTCGGGGATCAACTGTCATGGAAACGTATAGTAGCTCATCACGTAACATTTACATACGTCATAATTTGAGTGGAATATTAATTATTGCTCTTCAAATGTTATTCTTTATTTAATCTCGGTTGGTTTGTTGGTTAGGACAGACAAATGTTTGGTATTGTTAATGCAGTTAATAAATAAGTAATAAATTTTAATATTGGACAACCGCTATAATACCTGTCGAAGGTAAGCAACTCCATGAGCAACACGGAGGCCAGAGGATTGAGGAAACAGTTCGGTGTGTATCATGTATTGTGTATGTCGGTATGAATATACCTGCCGATGTAATGAGAGTGCACGCGGTATGACTTCTCCAAACAATAATACAGACCGTCTGTTTGGAAAAAGCTGATTTACCTGTATTTTTTATGAGGAAAATGTGTCCAACAATAGGCTAATACAATTACCTAATTGAAATTAAAACTAACAACATAATCATTACCGAACTCGGTTATTTTAGATAAAGAGGAAGCATTATTGAAAAAACTTATAACTTTCATTATTAATTTGAAAATCAACAAAATCCCTCGATTTACTATCTAGCGCGGTATTTTGCAGCATTAGAGGGGTTCATCCTGATTATTTATCACTAGATATCATAAAAATACTAAAAAGGAAGTAAATATAGGATATAATAGAATATACATAATATAGTAGAATTAGAATGGTCAGTGGCTGAGATGGCATCGCCTCTGGGACCCAGGCGTCGCGATCGTGAGTTCAATTCCTCGCTGGCTAAGTCCTTCATCATGACACAAGAAACATTTTCAGCTTACTGTGGTGGCAGTAACGTGTGATTCTCTTGAGGTGATTTTCTCACGAAAATGGCGCTATTAAAATCGTCTAACAATGATGTGAGATTTTTTAAATATTGTCAGGTTATGTTTATTTTTTTTTAAATCTATAGTAAGTACGATCTGAAGTGAAACACACATCGTGTAAAATCAATATTGCGGCCTGTTTTGATTTATTCGAGCAAAAAACATCGCCGAAAAGTGTATTTTATTTTATTTTCAGAAGTTCAGGCACAAATTTTTAAATGTTTTACGAACATTTTCTAAAGAATTTAATTTTCCATATTATATATAATTAAACCATAACCGAAAAGGGGTTCGTACGTAGAAGATTATTTCATTTTAAATTTTGTTTTTCTGACTTGTTGTCTATAGTAAAAGTACCTACATAATAACATAATATCGTAATTTCAAAAGCAAACATCTGAGTAAATTTATTTTAAAGATATTGAATAGTGCGGTGCTATATGCTACGTGGAAGAAAGGGAGGGCGCTGTCGTCTATCTGTGGCACAACGATAGCAGGTGTGGTTGCCATAATAAAATATAAAGATACTCGTATAGCGTTAGTTCATGTTTACTCCACCGTAAATTGTACGCCTAGCTCTTAGTTAGTAAATTGTTTCATGAAGCATTGAAGCACTGAATGTTAGTTTTTGTTTGCCAAGATAATAATAAAAATAGTTAATAATTTGAAGAACGTTTCAATTTATGGAAGAAAATTTGCAAAAAAATATATCAAAAGTGTGTTAAAAAATAATGTACAAAGCCTTCTCAGCACCCAATAAGCTAAAATTCGAATTATTTTTATATCTGAAGTTTTGCTGGAATTAATTCAAAGTAGACATTTTTCATCGCATGTTACATGTACCAAGAATATTTTTCCCGTGTTTTTCTTTATTTCTCTTACAGCTTCCGCCAGACTCGCGAGGCCGGGTGTAAATGGTGACTGAGGGGAGGAAGTGGGAAGCCGGAAGCAGGAAGGTGGTTGAATGGGAGAGATCACATACCTACCCCTCAATACACCGAAGGCATTTGACATGCGTAGGTACACGGTGCTGGCCTACCATCTTCTACCAATCTATGAACTGGATCAGTACAAAGCTCGGTTTTCATCGCCGCAGTCGGGTTCTTTTTGTCAGTTGGGGTGATTTTTAACCCCCTGACCCTAGTCACGTAAAGCGTGTAAGGGTTGCTACTCCTGCTGCTACTTGATACTGTCGTGTCAAACGCCTTACGCCGGAAGAACGCGCTGTCATCTGATTAACTACACGCGAGGAAATATTTTGTAAAAATAATATTATTTTTTACTTTATCAGAGCTGATTTATATCTAGGATCTTTGTATTTAGTGGGACGTAGAATAGAATACGGGATTAATGAAAGAAGATATATTAATATTAAGTAACAAATGTACATGTGAAATAAAACTCTTCAAAACAAAATGTCTAGAAATTGTTACATAGTGATGTTAAATACCAAGAAATACAAAGAAATTAATGAAAGAAGATTATGCTGTACAAATGAGATCCCTGTGGCGTTTGTTTGTTATACCATGTATTTATAATCGTGTTACAAATGAGTAGATCCCGATCTTTTTTTACATTAGCTCTTCACAAGAGGCCCTGTGGAAAATATTTCCCCTCAGGGCCTATGTAATTTTTGGGGATGCTGTGTGGAGGGTCTTTTTAGGAAAAGAAAGAGAGGAAGTTCTGAGAAGGAAAAGGGCATTCAGGGTGGGTAGGAATCTGGGGATCAGTGTGTCCAGGAGTGACGGTCGTATGAATCCAACCCTCCCAAGTCAAAGGGACTTCTTCAACTATTCTCTCCCGATCCGGCCTGCCATGCAGCTGGTGGACAGACGCATCCACCGCTAAGACCCGCAAAAACCTCACCCCACGAACCCGGGCACCCCTGCTAAGTCACCAAACGTAGCGAATCACTTGGGGTGACCTCTGGCAGAGGTTTGGTTATCCAATGAATGGTTCCCGGGGGAGCGGTACCCATTCTCGCCTCCCAAATTGTGTGTGTTTTTTTATCATCTGCCTACTCCAACAGTAGAATTTCATATTAATAACAATATTTTTCCTGGATACTCCATATATAATATATGATAACCTAGAAACAACGGGATAATTTTTTTATTTCCTTACGAAAGAACGAAAAGGCTCCTTTCCTGGTAAAATGTTCAGATGCAAACTTCACCAACGATGAACAACAACAAAAATAGTATATCATTGGTGAAGTTTACATCTTTCAAACTATACCGAACACCTGATAGTTTAAATTTTAAATTAAGTACCTAACATCGAGAACCGGTTCTATCTAAATATCAACACCTTAGGTAAGTGGTAAGCCAATCAATATCAGAAAATAGAACATATCTACGGAGAGTTATCCCAAAAGGAATGTGTCATATATTTTTGGCATTTTGGAAGGTGTGCGCAAGAAGACCACAAAAGCGTTTCAGCAAAGACGACAAGGAAAAAGATGAATTTCAACGCTTCCTCAATGACATGGCAGCGAGCAAGAGGTCTAACATGGAGGATCGATAAAACCCTATACCAATTCCGTCATCTAAGGTCAGTTATTAATTGCTAGCACGATCAACGATTATAGAGAGAATTCCGACCGACTTGATAAATTTTAGAGCGGACTCCATAGTATCATAAGTCAGCAAAATTGCTGACTTATAAATAACGTATTGAATTAACAAAGAGCTCTTAGAATTGAAAGAGCTCTTTGATATGCGCGATCCATACATAGACTTAAATAATTCATATAAGACGCTATCAATTTATTCTGCGTTAGATCTTTGAGAAAGATGTGACTAAAGACCAAATTTTTTTTTTATTTTTATTACAACTGTTCTATGGAAGCATTAGCTTGTGTCTGGAAGAGCAGTGTACATTTTTTAATACTATATTGTAAATAAATTACATGTGAAGGTAAAAAATCAATTTGTTGTAAGTTTGGTGTTACGCAATTAAAGTCTCTACTATCAAACAATTTTACTCTGTATATTTATTTATTTATTTAAGGAACATAAACAGTCTTAGTAATAAAATAAACATAAGAGGATGGCAAAAAACAGACCAATTATTTATGTTCACAGATAGGTATTTAGAAACATAAAAGTAACTGAACGTAAACTAGAACATTTAATTTAAAAAAATAATAATACATATGTAAATTCAACAAGTGTTAACGTGTTATACACAACAATAAAATTATTAAAACAATACTTAAATAGACTGCGAAATAGGTATTTGGGTTGGGACGGGTAAGGGGATGAGAGGGATAAGGGAAAGTTGCCACGCAAGTAATATAAAAATATTAGGTACAATAAATTTAGTCATGAGTGTGTGTTATGTGTTATTCCAAATAATTTAATTAAATTTTATTAATCTCAATTTTAAATTAGTATTAATGTTTCTAATTTCTTCCGGTAGTTAATTGAATCTTCCTTGGTTAGTATAATGATTTTGTGCAAAGGAAGTGTTTAATTTTGGGCATGGAAAAATATATTTATGTCTAGTACGGTTTTCAGTTATAAATTGATACTTGTCTTTTTCTTTTATGATTTGAATCAGTGCATTTTTATTGTACAGATCTTTAAATGAAGGTCCGTTGATCCGTTGGGTAGTCAGAAGGTTTTTTTAGTATGATTTATTATTAGCCTCTGTACAACTTCGATTGGGGAAATATTAGTTTTGTATGCGGATCCCCAGCTAATGATAGCATATTGTAAAGTTGATTGAACCAAAGCGTAATATATTAAATATAAGTTTTTTACAGATAAAAAATATCTCATTCTTAAAAATATATAAATCAATTTTCTAATTTTTTTTTCAACTTGACAAATTTGTTCCTTCCATTTAAAATTTTTATCGATAATTACTCCTAAATATTTGATTGTGTTTGTTGTTTTTAATATTGTGCAGTTTGGGATACAATAAATTTTTTTATGTGTTTTGGAATTATCATGAATGATGATTTCAAAGTTTTTAGGCGTATCGTTTTTTATTGTTAACTAATTAACTACCGTTTAGTGTCAAAAAATAAATGCGGACTGCCAATACATATTTAGGTTAATATTTCTATTCAACATAACATTGCCAATTTATTAATATTTTTACGTAATTGATTGACGTTTGACGTTTCAGAATGTGAATTCATAGACAGATATTTATATCGATTTCTTATTTATTCCCTATCATTGAATTATTATTTATTCAATATCATTCAATATCGGTTCGGCTATCTCTAGTGAAACCGTGTTTAGTATCTATATTGATGTCAAATCGCCGGAAGTTACATACGCCTATCGATCCAATATTTTAAAGTTATCGATTTATCTGTGCTTGAATTCCTAATATGACATGGTTATACAAAAATTGCTACATTGCTTACAAAAATGCATCCACCGAAATGGCGATTAGGTAGAAAAATGGACAAATGTTTTAGCTTTAAAACAGTTTAAAAAAAATAAAAATAAATGTATCTTTGTACTTTTGGGATAACTCTCGTAGCCACATTATATGACGTAGGAAGTAGATAGTACGAATTCTTCTTATCGCAGCTTTCTTTCTAATAATTCCTTCCGTATACCTTCTACTTACAAATCGCATCTCTCGGAAAATGGGCACCTTTAGAAAGCGGTTTGCCAAAGGGCCGCGCACAGTAGCACGGAGACGCCCAAAAAGGGGCAATAAACAAATTAGACAAAAACACACAAAAGTCAAACACTGCTTTCCAAAGTTGCCGCAATGCATCTCATAATATTGTTTATACGTGCAATTCCGTGATGGCCGTAAAATTTTATAGGCACGCTTTAAAACAGGAGTTGTAAATAATGCGTCGCGGCCCATGTGCTGCTGCCTGTATTTATTTTGGTACGGCGGCACATCAAACGGGGCCCTGGGACAAATGCTATGCTTAGCAAACTGCTCAATTCTCTTTCAACTCTTCTCTGTGACTTCTGAGGAAGATGTAAGACGTTACAGATGTTGTCCTCAAAACTGTTATCAAATTTCAAATATCGTAAAATAAATACGATAAAACATCCAGATAACACGAGCAATGAGCTTGTATAAAAATACAATTGTTATCGTGAATTAAAGAAATTTGATTATTCTTATTTAGTCGACTGTCCACCGCTGAGATGTTTTCGTGATTGCAGAGGTGAATTTTTTGGAATGTCCATTAGTCTAGTTTCTGGATATCTTAAAGTGATTTTATCATTTTAAGTGTTGGCAATTAATATTATAACGTCACTATATATGTAGATACTCTATTTAATATTTACCGTATTGCAATAGATTTTATAACAATGCCGATGTATGTTGTAGAAGACCTGTGGGGGAAGAATGAAGGAGTGTCAGAAAAATATGTCACAAACAAGTTGATGGAGCAAATTTAGTAGGGGACGGCCCATAAAGACACGGTCAAGTAAATTAATTATTTTATCATGCTAAGAGTCGTAATAATCTTGAATATGTTTGAATGTGGATGATGCAATAAGTGTGCACCAGGATAGAGTAGTGTGGCGTTCCATTCTGTTGTAAGTACCTACTTACGAAATAATCATAATTATACATACATTATTACGTACACAATTATAAAGAAGATACCAATTTAAAATGATAAATAACATCCAACTAATTTAATTAGCCAGTTGGTAAGGAAATATTCTCGGCATTAACCGAGGAGCTAAACTTGTTCCAGCGAGATATTTTACGGACCTCATCGACATTTGTCCTCTTATTTTTCACGCGTGTTGTTTGTAAACTTAAAAGAGAGAATGATGACGTTATTTCATATAATATATCAATGCGTCATGTACGATCTCTTGTTGGGACTTGTATAGTCTATTTACTAATTAAATGCTTAAAAATAATAAAGGTATACCATTACGCACAATCATACAATTTTTCAATTTGGGAGGTGGTTATGGGTACCGCCGCTTTGGAAATCATTTATTGGGTGACCAACACCTCAGCCACAGGTCACAACCAAGTGGTTCATTACGTTTGGTGACTTTGGAGAAGGGGTGCCCGGGTTCATATAGTGAGGTTTATCTAGGTCTTGGCGGTGAATGGTTTGCCCACTTACCGCGTGGCGAGATTAGATGAGATATACCTAACCTAAACCTCTTCGGCCGGACTCTCGACCCATTTCTTTGCACTGCAGTGGGAGGGATGGATTTATATACCCATCACTCAGATTCCTAATCACCCCTCATACATTTTTCCTTCCCAAAACGTCCTCTCTTTCCTTTCCCTTAAAATACCCTCCCCATAGCGTCTCCAAAGAAGACATAATCCTTGAGGGATTTTTTCGTCGGGGCCTCCATGTTGTGGAGCTAAACGTAAAAAAAAAATACAAAGCCCACTACACGATGTCTCTTCGTGTCCTGAAAATGCATAATTTTATACAAAAACGTAATATGTATAATGCATATCACGAAGATAACACTTTTAAATTTATGTATACCTTTTTTGTATAGGATATGGATAGTATATCCACCTACTTTTATACATTTGTAAAATGTATAAATAAGATATTTATACATTTCATTAGTACAAATGTATAAATATAGGTGGACTATAATAATTGTGACTGACCATATAGGGGGAATTCCTGTTTTAAGACAGTCAAATTTGGATGAATTAACATTGGCGTATTTTGTAAAAAACAAATAAAAATAATGACATACTCGTATTAGAGAAGAAGAGAAAAAATAAAAATATATTAAAACATAAAGTTAACCGATGTTTGTTTAGCGTACATTGAAATAATAATTATTATAAAGTAATAAGTGACAATATGTAAAGGAAGGTAACTGGTTTTTGCATTGCATATTATAATCCTACATATTTTGTAAAAAAAAGAACCAAAAATAGAAGAGAAAAAGTAAAAAAAATTAAAAAATAAAGACAACTGCCCATTTGTTAATTATAATTACTATAATAATAGGTAAGTAGATTAAAACAGAAAGGTGTTTGGTTTTCAAATTAATTAATCAGTCCAAAAAACTATATTTTGTATTCTGAAGATAAAAAAAAGATGAAAGAAATAATAAAATAGAATAATATATTAAAACATAATGTTAACAGTTATCTGTTTCGATTTGTTTTTATTTTCTTCTTCTTAGATACATACCTACATTAATTATAATAATTTTATGTTCATGATAAATTTGTAGCTTTAAATTATCTAAACGGCCTCCGTGGTCAAGGGGGAAGAATCTCGACTAGCAAGCGGGTTCAAATCCTGACATGCTCGAGTAAATTTTATTTTGAATTTGTGTTATTTCACAATTTACTCGTTTAAAATAATATGTAGTATATTTTCGGCATGTTCCATGTTCCAGAGTGGAAGACACTCTAAGTCTAAGTAAGTATCGCCCTTGTGTAAAGACTCCATTCAAAATTGAAACGTTACTTCAAAGAACTTTTTCCATATTTGGTGACCAAATCTGAATTGCCAGGCACTTCCCCACATTCTTCTTCTCCATCTACTTCCCCTCCCCACTCCCTTCAGCCTAACAATATACCCCAATTGGAGTTGCCATAGTCCCACTGCCGGGTGAGACTTGAGCAGTTTTATCTATTTAAAAAAATATGTTTGAGTCTCATTGCTAAACGCTCTTGAGCATTACCAAAAACAGTGCTACGAAAATGGTTAACTTGCTTATTATTATTTTCTGCAAACCCTTTCAACGAAGTTAGATGTTAGATAATCACCAAATTAAATAATTTGTACTAAACATGTATTAACAATTTATTCGTCTTATCACTAAATAATAATTACAATCATAAGTTTGAAAATAATTTTACCGTTCTATAATCGTTTTTTCCAGAAGCTGTGATTTTCAAAATAGTATTCATGCTGAACCACATTTAGCATCCCCTGCCTACGAAAAGGGCGCTTTGTTCATTCGTTATAGCCCCCTATATAGTTTTATTGGCACGGACCTTTCTCTTATCAGAAACTAAACTAGATGAAGTTACTCAAAACTCTACAAGTGACGTAACAGCCATACCCTAACATGGTCTTATATTGCTCTATTTAACGTGCCCCAGGGGATGAAGTCCCTTGGCACGTAATTTAAGGGTAGTCAGATTTTTTCAGGGGTTTCTATGGGTACTTTATGACACCATTCAATTACGGTTTGGCTACTGAAATAATTTTAATACTACGACAAAACATAAAACGAAAAATGCTGAAATATTTGTTTTATGGTGACACGTCCATGAACGTTCAAATATGAATAACAGTGAATTTGATAGAATAAAATGCTTTATTTTCGAATTACAAACTGGTGATACAAAATGATTAAACGATTAAAATAAAATTTAAAATGATACTACCCATGTTGAATCGGCGTACCAAACTTCAAGAATTTTCTCAGAACCCATGCATGCATAGATAGTTAATAGTTACCTATTAATCCATTCAATGATTTAACAAAATGTGGGAAGAAAAATTGATTTAAATATTCCTATGTCATTTTTGTGGATGCTGTGTGGAGGGTATTTTTAGGAAAAGGAAGGAGAGGAAGTTCTGCATGGAAAAAGGTACGAGGGGTGGGTAATCTAGGGGTCAATGTTAGGGTCAGTGAATCTAGTGGATTGAGAGAGTCTGGCTGGAGAAATCTAAGTTAGGTCCCCTCAACAAGTATCTCCCGATCCGGCCCGCCGCAGTAGGTGAGCAAACGCATTCGCCGCCAAGACCTAGACAAACCTCACCCCATGAACCCGGGCACCCCTGCTAAATCACCAAACATAGCGGACGACTTGGGGTGACTTATGGCTGGGGTAATGGTTATCCAATAAATGGTTCCTAGGGAGGCGGTACCCACCTCCGTCTTTCAAATTGAGAACAAGGTTGAACACAGAATTAGAGACTATCTAATTTAGCAAGTACGTGTAGGCTTGCAGTTGTGTACGGCAAGACCTTTCAACATTAATGCGATTTGTAAATTAAACTGAAAAAATATCTAAGTGCCTGAAATGTCTTGCATTTTCCATACTAACATCTACACATAAAACTAAATACGTGCTGCTTTTAAGTAGGTAATAAAATATCTCTTAAACCTATAAAAAAATTAGTGTGACTTTAGGCTTTGGACCACACAACTGAAGTGAAACTTCTGCTCCATTTATATGACAGGAAGAGATCCCGCGCACTGCTCTCTCTTGCTCCTACAGTGATATACGAAGCGTTCGCCTCGCTTTTCGTAACGCTCTCGTCACGCATTCGTGTGCCAAGTCAAGCGTGCGTAAAGAAGTTTTACTTCAATAAATCATTACATTCTTTTTGTATTTAGATTAGCTTACACTAATGTGGAAGTACACGCGTAAATCGAGTAAACATGCGAATTTATATCCACAAAGAAGACAAAAAACTATTTTCTATAAATTATAAATTATGTAACAATGGTAATGAAGATCCTTTACAATGACTAGGTACCTATAAAATACATATTAGGTATGTATGTGATTTTGAAGTGAAAACTTCTTTAGCCCCGTTGTGATTTGAAAACTTGTGATGAAACGAAAAATAGCGACATTAAAAATAGATAAACCCATACATCTATAGGATTTAGCCTGCGAGATAAAATGAGGTAGTATAATCGGTCTCTCTTTGTGCGGTGATTCGTAGACTCCCCACTCTTGCTACTTTAGTTTTCTGAAGGTTTAACTTCTACCACGTGTGAATTACGCACTCTGTTTTTTTTTCTCGATTCATTTAAAATGAGCACTACGATCTTTCCGACCATTTTAACTAATAACCATCGCAATACCTGATATTTTTCATTAGAAATGCAAATGAATTTCAGTTTTATAATAGATTTATTATGTCAATTAAAATACAATAATAATAGTTGTTTCTTCTTTATTTCAGCCGAATAGAGTGGCAAGTATATTACACTGTGCACGTATCATGCAGATACCTATCTACTTACATCGTTTGATTTTAGTTGTATTTTTATAATATATTCTTTTACATATTATCATGTCGTCATATTATATCATTTTAAGAGCAAGTGCAAGTTTACAAATAAAGTTAGTACAAGTAATATAGGACAAGCGATTTTTCTCAATCTCTTAATTATTCCAAGTTTATCTGAAAATTAAATCGTCATTCGTAAAAGTTCGTTCATCTCTAAATTTCCCGGGCCAGAGGTAACGGAGTACCTCTTTCCCTCGACGCTCGCCGGCCGACTGAAACCTGGTAACCACCCATCCCTCGACCTCCCGGGGCCGTGGAGGGGGTAAACCAAAACCGCGTACGCCATTGGCCAAACCCCAAACTGACTCTTTCCGCACCCGCATCATGATGCCTGTCTCCCTCACCCCAGAGCACTTTCATCGGGGAAAAAAAGGCACTCGTTCTCGCTCCCTCTCCGTCAGTTTTCCTCTTTTTTTACAGTCATAGCGTGACGTGACCAAGCCACGAAACGGTCTGTGACGATGTGTGGCGGTGTGCGTGTGTCCACAGTGTGCAATACACATTCAGACATAGGTGTAAATTCCATGCACGTGTGCCTGTGTGTGGTGGTTGGGGGTGTTGGTCTAGAATTTCACACGTGTGTCCACGTGTGAGTTGGCCAGTTTTGTGTGCCGCGTGTGATAAGGCTGTCGGGATTAAACACCAACATGAAGGTTTATTTGTTTCCAAATCGATGAAAAAATCACATCAATCCAGTTGGCGGATATTCGTGCCTAAATATTGAAAAGGACATTTGAAAATGTGTGCCGATTTCATACACAGAATCTGGCCATGAAATAATGGAATCCTATTAAAAATGAGTGTTCAATTCCTGTTTTTTTTATTTAATTTAAATGTCCGCAAAGCCAATAGATTTTTTTAAAATTGTTTTGTTTTTTTCGGCATTATACCGCATAGATACCATAACTTTTTAGGGAAAAAAATACGTTGAAATTTTTTTCCATAACCAAATTAATATAAAGCAGTAAACTTTTCTACAATGCTCATTCGTACATTATAAATCTCTATTAAGAACACTAACTACTTGCAAAATAAAAATTTTATTTTCACAATTAACTTTTAAATATCCAATTCGGCTAATCAAAACTAAGATAGTTAGGTTATGTCTAATAATTTCTTTGGATTCATAACATTAATAAAGATTTTTTACATTAGGAGGATTTTTTGCACACAGGAGAACCAGAGGAAGAAAAGTCCCGCAGGGCCGACGTCATCTTTGGGGATGCTGTGTTGGGATGAGGGGTGTGTAGGAATCTGGGGGTCAACATGTCTAAGAGTGAAGAACGATGAATCCATCTCTCCCACTGTGTGTGTGGAGTGTTTATTATCCAATGAACCTAACTAACTAACTAACCATCACGCCGTTTCCCCGCAGGGGTAGGCAGAGAGGACGGACCGCCACACAACTCGATCTTGGCACACACTCTTTGCCTCGTTCACATTCATACATCGTCTCATACATGCTCTTCTATTATTCCGACTCTTCACATGGCCCGACTCAAGTATCTGATTCAAGTCTAATAAATTATTATAAATAAGTATAATGTGTAGAAAATACTTGTAAATTACCAAGCCTAGCCTATAGCCATTTTTAGCCGATTGTGGTTGGGAATTTTAAAGAAATACCCGAAAATAATTAATAAGTTTCTTATCTACCTTTCAGGTAAACAGTATCCACACGCAGTGGGATTATCTTGTTGAGATTCAATAAGCTAAAGGTAGATATGTTTATATTCCATTATATTAATATGTATGGTTTGTTCATATTATTCGAGGGTGCCTGCTTACTGAAAAGTGTTTTCTGACCACAAATTCGCAGATAAATGGGTTATGAAGAATTTATCGGACTTTGCAGAAAATTGTAATGTTTTGAAAACTACAATTTTTTGGGCAACATGTCTGTTGTATGTACTAAAATAAAAGGTAAATAAATAATTTCAAACTACGTACATTTAAATTAATACGGGTTTGAATGATTTGTAACTAACTAACTAACTAACCATCACGCCGTTTCCCGCAGGGGTAGGCAGAGAGGACGGACCGCCAAACAACTCGGTCTTGGCACACACTCTTTGCCTCACTCACATTCATACATCGTCTCATACATTCTCTTCTATTATTCTGACTTTTGACATGGCCCGACTCAAGTATCTGATTCACTTGATCGTGCCATGTCTTCCTCGGACGTCCACGACTTCTTCTACCATTCACATTTTCGTCGTATATTCTTCTTACACTGCTTTCTTCGTTCATTCGCTCTACATGCCCAAACCATCTGATGGTCCCTTTCTTAATCTTACTCATTATGCATACATCAGCCTTACATTCTTTGCGGAAATCCACATTTCTCACACGATCATACATTGTTTTACCACACATACGCCTCAGGGATCTCATTTCAACAGCATTCAGTTTACTTTCATCCTTCCTCTGCCAGTTCCATGCCTCACTGCCATACATCAGGGTAGGTACCAGGACTCCATTGTGGACTGCTAGCTTCGCTTCTTTTGACAGTTTTTTATTAGCGCCAACGGCATTCAATCCTCCATTAATGGAGTTACCAGCATTCACCCTTCTTTCAATATCCCTATCAGCCTTCCCATCTCTCGTGAATGATTTGTATCATGCACAAAATGTAATGCTTGTTACCTGGACACATAGATAAATATCTTTATAATGTTAGTTAAGATTATAATGTTTTATGTAATTTTTATTTTATATAATTTTTTGTTTGATATAATTTTTGGTTTCATACTCCATTATTATAAATTTAATTATTTATAATTCTTTATTATGCTGTTTAATCAGAGGTAAAATCACAAGAAGGAAGTCCATAATTGGTTTTATTTTGGCTATATCACAAATGTACAAACTGAAAAAATGTAAACTCTCGATTTCCCGAAAATAAATAAATAAATAATATCACTAGTTTTTTTTTTACATGAACTCCACACACATATCTATGTCATCTTTGGGGATGCTGTGTGGAGGGTTTTTTTTAGGAAAGGAGGGAGAGGAGGGTTCTGAGAAGGAAAAGGGTTTAAGGGGTGGGTAGGAATCTGGGGTTCAGTTTATTCTAGTCAACCGCCTCCAAGACCTAGACAAACCTCACCCCCATGAGCCCGGGCACCCCTGCTATATCACCAAACGTAGCGAACCACTTTGGGTGACCTATGGCAGGGGTATTGGTTATCCAATAAAGGTTCCCGAGGCGGCGTTACCCTTTCCCGCCTCCCTAATTGATACTTTACATAGTTACACCATGACGGTGAATTTCAATATGGAAGGCGGATATGGATACAGCCGCCCGGGACAGCCAACACATCGGTGACCGGACAACTCAGAATGAAATCAACTCAACACCCAAGTGGCTCGCTACGTTTGGTGACTTAGTTATTTTTTACTATGGTGCAGGGGTTCATGGGATGTGGTTTGTCTACGTCTTGGGGCCTTTGTGTAATGGGCCGGATCGAGAGAGACTAGTTGATGAAGGCCTTTTGACCTCTCCAGCCATGCTCTCTCGACCCATCGCCTTGCACCGCAGTAGGAGGGATGGATTCATATGTCCGTCACTCCTAGATATGACCTCCAGATTCCTTCCTACCACTTTAACCCTTTAACTTCACATAACTTCCTCTCCTTCCTTTATAATAATAATAATTGAATAATTTGTAGAGTGCCGTTTTCGTGAAAAATCACCTCGAGGGCGCTGCAAAATTTATTACCTTTGACTCTATTTAATTTTATTATTTACAAGAAGATATAGAAAAACTACTTACCTAGCAGGTCACTTCCGATAAGTACACTGTAGTTAAAAAGTTTATGCTTGGAGAAGATACGGCCTTGATCGCGGAGGACATTATATTAAAACACTGGACATTGCAAGATTAAGAAAGGGACCCTCAGATGGTTTGGGCATGTAGAGCGAATGAACGAAGAAAGTAGTGTAAGAAGAATATACGACGCAAATGTGAATGGTAGAAGAAGTCGGGGTCGTCCGAGGAAGACATGGCACGATCAAGTGAATCAGATACTTGAGTCGGGCCATGTCAAAAGTCAGAATAATAGAAGAGAATGTATGAGACGATGTATGAATGTGAGTGAGGCAAAGAGTGTGTGCCAAGACCGAGTTGTTTGGCGGTCCGTCCTCTCTGCCTACCCCTGCGGGGAAACGGCGTGATGGTTAGTTAGTTAGTTAGTTAGACATTGCATGATTTTACAGTTGCCACTCCCATCACTGTTAGTATTACATTTATGAGAAGATTAACAGCAAAATTAAAGTTTATATTTATTTCCTTAATAAGATTCTCCACACATCACCCCAAAGATGACATAGGCCCCGAGGAAACTTATTTTCCTCTCTGCTCTGTGTAAAAAAACAAACAATTTTCAACCTTTAACTATTGACTATTTGATAAATAACTATGCGAGTACAAATTGGCTCAGACAGACTAATATAAACAATCACCCCCCTTACCTCCCCCCTCTCCCCTCTCCTTACCCAATCAATCAACAATCAAATACGCGCCGTTTCGCATTCATAATATTAGTATAACTGTTGGCTAAGGTTAAAATGTAGATTAGTACATATTTCATATTTGTACACTAAATATTCATATTAGAATACTCATATTTGAATTTTTGCTATCAAAGAAATCTCCATAGTAACCTAAACAAAGTGACAGCCCACGTCAAACATTTACTTAGCAACACGCTTTGCCAATAAACGATTTCAATAAATAATTGATTTCATAAGGCCACAGCTTATTCATAACGCCAGAGCTTACCAATATATATAGCCTATATTACTAGCAAATAATGTAGCTTTCGATTAGTGAAAGAATTTTTAAATTCCATTCGGTATTAAATAGTAAATAGTAACACACATCCATCCATACAAACATTCGCAATTTTAATATTATTATATTACATTATATATATTATATTATGTATAGTAAGAAGTAAGATTATATTATCTGCTAATTTTATTAGCCATGAAAACAGCCCAATCCAACTGTCTTATTTGAATTCCGTGATTGTTTGTAGTATGTCTGAACCAATTTGATGTTTGCCTGCATTTATTTTAATTAAATCTCTCATTTAATTTTGTTAGCGTAAGCTCTACGTAGTTATTCAAATAATTAATATGTACATTGACACTATAAAAGTGGCATTTTAAATAGGTTAGTACCTACAATTGGAATATTTATTATTGAAAATATTTATTGGCAACAAAAGAAGTCCGGTTTGAATATTATTTGTATTTTAAGTGGGTTTTAGTTTCAGACAAAGGGCCTGAAAATGTTTTAAAATTTACATTACTGATAAACAACCATTAATATAGGGCGTAGGGTCAGGGCAGGCCCTGTGCAGAGTGTGCAGGCACAAATGGAGCTGTTCTCCAAGGCGCCAAGGAGTCAAGGTGCTGATAATGCCTAACACTTTGCGGTTTTTACTAGCGCCAGGAGCTGTTTGGCTCAGGACCGGCCCTGTGTAGAGTAAATGGTTTATCAGTTATGTAAAATTTAAAAAACATTAGTAAGGGGGAATATCGATGTAATATAAAACCAGAGGTAGCTCGTTACCGAATGTTGTCGCTGTTACCGAGTAATAATGTTTTTTTTTTTTAACTTTATGAGTAAAATCTCAAAATATAATATTTAATTAAATTAAGATAATATTAGCGAAACTCAATCGAAAATCTGGAAACAGAAAAATCAGAAAAAGGTTTTGGCACCTCAGGGACTCGAACCCAGGACCCTTTCGTATATAAAGATAGCAGCCAACAATATGCGCGTTCAGAAAATGAAGATAATTTTGGTAGTTCTTAGTCAAAGTATGAAACAGTTAAAAGTGACCGAATTGAATATAGACCTTAGCTTAGTTGGTAGAGCACTTGCCATATAAGCAAAAGGTCTTGGGTTCGAGTCCCAGAGGTGCCAAAATCTTTTTTCTGATTTTTCTGTCTCCAGGTTTTCGATGGAGTTTCGCTAATATTGTCTTCATTTAATTAAATATAATAATTATTTGTTTAAAAATTTAGCATTCTGGGACAGATTTTTTTTAACCTTTTAGCGTTCTAACATTCTGAAAGCCATGGGCCGCCACTTATTTTAAAGTGTCCCTTTGTGATATTTTACAGAAATAGCATTATATAAATTATTCCAGTATTATAATCATTATTTTGCCCAATATATATGTCAAAAATAACGAGAGTTTTAAAAAATATATATATATTCCCAATGAGGAGTTTATAGCAAAAAAATAACAACGAAAAACAAGGGCGCAGTGGGTAAAATTTTATTTTCGATTTCGCAGTTTAAAATTTCAGTTACATGAAGATATATTTTTACTTCTACCATATAGGTACATAAGCTTACAATGTAAACGATTGTATGTATGTATATATTTTTTAATTTAATTCATAAAGGAAGCAAATAGTTACATAATATAGTAATTACATTGTGAAATAACGTGAAGTAAACAAATTATATTCCCATCAAATAAGCGGTTTATATCCTACATACCTAGTAGTACATCACAAACAAAAACAAAAGGAAAAAAAATAACTGTAGATATTGTAAGAACAATAAAAAAAGTAATCAAGAAAGACATTATTTGCGATAAGAAATGAATACAGAAATTTATTTTATTAAAAAATATTATTAGAAATACAACATACAACTAAATAACTTAAAAATACAATTTAAAATTGATGCGCTGTCATTTTATAGTAATATTAATACCCATCTAGAACACAACTGTTTTCTGTTGATTTGTATTTTATAGACATTAATTTCATTTAAAAAAGCTGAAAACTTTTTCGTTGTTAGTTTTTTTTTTTCGTTGTTACTTTTTCGTTTTTATTTTTTGTTATGCCGTGTTGCGCTACCTCCTACTATAGCCGACGTTTTGGACAGCGTTGCAGTGTCCATCATCAGGGCAGATCGTCGGATCTACCGGATCTGCCCTGATGATGGACACTGCAACGCTGTCCGAAACTTCGGCTATAGTAGGAGGTAGCGCAACACGGCATAACACCCCAAAAACTAACAACGAAAATGCTTTTGGCCGTGAAAATCTAAAAACTTATCCAGCTGAAAACTTGTTTATTTCAGGTTTCCAACATTTTTAATTATTTTATTGTATAACGTTGAAAGTGAGAAATACATGACGTGTTAGTTAATAAAAATATTATAACTACACTTTTCGGAAAAAAATATTCAACTTTACGGAATTATTAATTAATTACTTGGTTTTTATAATTATTTTAAATATTTTACTTACGTCATAAAATTGTTTATAACTTTTTTGTCATAAAATTATTATAAAGCGAAAAGAGTCTGCCTGGTCAGAATAATGTCTGCCTACTTCTGTATGTTAGACGTGATGAATAGATAATATTCACTTACTACGCTACTACAGTTTGTTAATTTTAATGAGTTAAATTAATTAATTTTTTTTAATCAAATAAAACTTACCTATCTGTTTATGAGATTCGTAGATAGGTAGCATTAGTTTCTAATGTAATTATTTTTAATATTTTATTTCAGAACCTAAAAAGGTTTTAAAAAGAGTTTTACAATCTAGATGTGGCAATATCATGTCGCTTCCCTCAAGCCTTGACAGTGATTGACTTTAATTTACTTAAGTTTAAAAATAAATAATTTTTTAAAATAAAAGTTTTAAAAATTAAAATTTTCTCCGGCATCAGGGCTGGCTGCGGGGGTGGGGGTGGGTGGTGCGGTTTCCCGCCTCGCCGCCACACTCGCGCCGTCCCTGTCTGGCGCGGAACAATCACCTCACACCGATACACCGAGCCGAGGTTTCAAAAAAATCCACCCGTCCCACTCTCCCACCCCAACCGCGGTGGATTTTTTCAAAGCCGCACTCGGTGTGTTGCCCGTCTCGCTCTGCCGCTTGCGCCGGGCCCGGCCGGCGGGTTCCGTCTCCGTCTGGCGCGCCGGTTTTTACGAGATGCCTTCACCGCAGAGGGAGAAGCCGCGGGGTGGGGTTCACTCCGTACACGCAAAATATTGACCATCGGAAAAAGTTCTGTCACAGCCATCAGTCGAAATTGGGACTTCGAGGAGCGCGCATGCTCGAGGCAAGACGTCTTGTGCTTTCTTAGGATCTCACGTAAACTTGCAAGTTTCCCGTCTCCCTTCCAGTCGGTAGTGCAGACCGCGCATGCTTACGGAGCTTTCTTCGAGGACCGCAATAAACTTTGTTTACCAACTCCGTAGAAGCCTTTCGCGGAGGTCTTGAAGTTTCAAACTTTTGCCGCTCTGACTTTTAAAAGTGAATTATGATAACTTTTTATTTGTGAACCGAAGTGTTTTTTTTTTTTTTTTACTTTTGAAGTGAAGTAGTTTTTTTTAAAGTGTTAAGGCGTCGAATGCCGAACACTGACTGTGGATTATATAAAGTTGATCTCGAGTGAGCGTCTTCAGTCTCCATGCACCTGCCGGGAAGGGAAGCCGGGCCGGCCATGGCGGACATGTTCTCCCGCGTGCAGCAGTACTACCAGGCGGCGCACGGAGACCTGGTGCAGACCGGCTCCCCCGCGGTACTGTGCTCCGCGCTGCCCACACACTGGCGCTCCAACAAGTCTCTGCCGCTGGCCTTCAAGGTGGTGGCGCTGGACGACGTCACCGATGGTACGGTGGTGACGGTTCGCGCGGGCAACGACGAGAACTGCATGGCCGAGCTGAGGAACTGCACCGCGGTCATGAAGAACCAGGTGGCCAAGTTCAACGACTTGCGCTTCGTCGGCCGCAGCGGCCGCGGCAAGTCTTTCTCGCTGACCATCACCATCGGAACCTTCCCTCACCAGGTGGCTACCTACGGCAAGGCCATCAAGGTCACCGTGGATGGACCCCGCGAGCCCAGAACTAAACAAAGTATGTTTCGCTATTCCTTTTCCACTTTGTTTATTATTTTCATTTATTTATTATTGTCAACGCCAAATTCCAGCTTTTAAACAGTGTACATGCCAATGTACATTCAAATCAAATATAATTTAATTCACTTTTTACTGAGATTGATACTAGACATTAAGGCATTCAGTTCTTCAGCAATATTCTAATCTATTCTAGCATGTAATGTTCATAGGATTCATTATAATGGAACAACACCTATGGAGACCTTTCCATTCTTCTTCCGATGTCAATAAAGCTAATAAAAAAACTAATATCAAAGATAACACTTACAATATAACTTTTTTTATGTATAGAAAATTGTAAAGAAATACTTCCCACAAACCATTAAAAAAAGATAAACTAAGGTTATTCCAAATCACGTAGTATTTATTTAGTGGTGCACGTATTGCAAACTCTTATCAAAAAAACTCAATGAAAAGCAAATATTTTCTTTTGGCAAATGAGCCTTTTGTCAGAGCACACATTAAGTTATCTCGACGCTCTGTATTTTTTTCTTATCGTGATACCGCAAAAAATCCGAACCTTTCCGCGTCACTATTTGCTCCGCAACGTAATCTAGGTAAATCTCCTAAATTTAGGCAAACACGAGATCTTATTAACAAATGAAATCACACATTTATAAAAAGAACGGCGCAATGTTTGCTTGCGGCCCCGTAATGGTACCGCAATGGTTACACAATTGTACCCGTGGCTTGAGATATGAACCCGCAGATGCTCGGTTGAGGTGTGCTCGTAACTAAAACATTCATTCTCGCTTTATTCAAATAATAATATTGTTTCGCGTTTGGCAGTCGGTATTTTTCTCAAGGTTCGGCGACTGCGGAGGAATTCTCGACAGGAGATGTACCGACTTAAAAATACCCGTAAGCTTTTAAACCGCTTTATCCACATTTTCGTTTCCACATCGCTCGCCTTAATCCCAATTTATCTCTGTTTACTCTCTCCGCCTGACGAGGGGAATATTATTTATGAATCGTGAATTACCTATTACTGTACCGAGCCGGAAAGCTTGGGACAATATTTATTAATTGGGATTTACCTTGGCAACGGAGTTGAGAGTTAAGCTGATATCATTAGAATGGGCAAAACATAAGCTTTTATCGATAAACTTTTATAAATTTTATTTTAATGAAAACTTGCCGAGTTTGTTATTGCAAATGCAATGATTCTCACACACTTTATTTTATTATCCTGTTTTCACAACATTTTATTTTTGACGAGATTTAATACAATCATCGTTGAAATCTTCGAAATAAATTAGGATTTATTTCAGCAAAAGTACAGTGTCATTTGTTGAAATGCACTCGGAGCAAGTGCTCGAGTGCAGAATTTATTAGCTTTTTATTTGCTACGACTTTTGCCGTGACTTTTCCGACACTCGCGTTGGAGTAAATTATTAATATAGCAAACACGCGCACTTCGGTACAGAAGTGTACAGATTTTTCGTAATCGTTATTCTAGGACATTTTTTTATATCAGTACCAAAAATGGTTTTAGTTTACTCAATTTTATTTGTGCAAATATGAGAGGCTTCAATTTGTCACGTATAACGTTGGGCAAAAGCTGTTAGATAACAGTTGATGTATGAGGTACGAGGTATGATTTAACGTATAAACCTGCTCATGTGGCTCGGTACGGTGTCCCTGAATGCCACGCGCCAACACAAATCCAACAATGAGCGGTGTTTATAGTCCTGAAAACTTTCTGCGCAAAAAGATAACATACCTAAAGGACTTAGCGTCCAGTTGGTCCTACCTCACTTGTCTTTTTTTGGTTCGAAGCTTAAACACGGAATGTGTTTGATGTGACGTGACACGCTCTTTCACGTTTATTAAGACAAGAATTATTCGTAAAATAATAGTTCACATGCGGCTCTCGGAGTTGTGGACTCTTTGTGCTTTCTATGTGGTCAGCTTGTGTGTGTTTATTTGAAAATGTCGGGCAGTTAAACTAAAATAGCCGCCTCTGCTAAGAACTGGACTGCTCCTGGCTTCTCCTCCTGGCCTCCCCTCTCCTCCCCCACACTCCCACATCTCCCGCAGTCTCCGCAGGTCAGACACATCCGTCTTGATCGCGATGGCACACCACTTATTGCAACAAGCACATCAAACGGTCCATATTATAACCTTGAATTGCCTTTAGACCAAACACTGTCACTGATGTTATTTATTTTTGCATCTTCTTAAGCATACCTTTCAGTGGGATCGTATTGTTCACGAACATAAAATCTTAGATTCCTTATTCAAATTATTACCATTCAGCATTTATAGGGAACTATTTGTAAATCGCCCTATATACTTAGTCCAATATAAAATACATTAATACAAATCATTTCAACAGCGTCTATTAAAATTTAGTGCCCGCACCTTCAACATTTTATCCTATTACCAAGAGTTAATGGAAACTAAAGTTACATCAACTCCTCCGTTTATATGTAATTACATTGTTTTAAAGTCCGTCCCTTCAATAAGCATTGTTCAGTGGCCTCATTGCATCGCGTGCAGTCATTCCGTTATCCCTTCTTTTGTCTTGATTAAATTCTTTATACATTTCTCAAAAGCTGGTAGATGATTATTTGTTCGGTGGTATCCACAAGTTTCCCTTCCGCCCGCCGAGCGGACCCGCCTACCCGCCCACCGAAACTTGCGGTGCCGACCTCGAGGGGGAACATTGCTTCCAGCTGCCACATGCCGCCCTGGTACCTCGTGAGACTTGTGTCGATGATTTATTGAAAATATACTCGGATTCTACAGTAAATTCACCCTGAAATATTTTAATAAATTTTAAAAATTAATCATCACATTAATTATATCACATATCCAGAATATTAGGACTATCATAATCTATCATCTTTGTTTATTTCTTATCATCACAACTTGTCGCTGCATCTCGTAAAACGTGGCACATTGCCTTTACTTTGATCTTTTCCGACAAATGCGTCATATTAGTCTTTAAATGAGTTTGTAGTTCATCACAGACTCCTTTCCTTTGAAATATGTTAGGTAAATTACTGAAGAGATCATAAGAAACATTTTTAACGTTGTCGGGTACGGAATCTACGATTCGCTTAGTGTGGAAGAGTATCTCTAATGAAGCCATGAAAGTTTTGCTGTGAAGCTCGTTCTAACCACTGAAAATTGACATAAACACCACGACCATATGGGTGCTAAGAAAACGGTAGTCCGCCGAGTCTGTATACAAACATCCAGCAGGAAATCTCAACACTGGAGCTAGAGCTGATAAATCAAGCGCAGTTAGTAAAGACACCGCCGGAGTGTGTTCCGTGGACTTTAATAACACTGGAAGTCCGCAGTTAAACTTTGTTTATCAAATCTTCTTTGAGCGTTTTTTAACGCGCGGAAGTTTTATCGGTGCATTTCTGGTTTACGCTACGCCGTCAGACGCAGTTGCTGCAAACAAATGCAGCCAAGTAGATTGTTACACCATTAACGACGGTTTCTTTCTTATAGATAACTCATCCAAATACAAACATCGATGTCTTCAAATGCTAGTCCAAACTCGGTGAAAGAGAACGTACTGTCAAAAACTCAAATCGGTAATTAGAAATACACGTAGTTGCGAGCACTTATATCACCTCAAAACAGCTTAATTATTATCTTTAATAAAAATAATATAACTGAGTCATCAAGGCAATGGCTTATTATAGATAGTAAAATATTCACCATATGTATACCTATATGATATACGAGTAGGCACACAGTGTTTCACAATCGTTAATAATTACAATCTAAGGCAATTTAATTTCATATCTCTCTCTCTGGTTTCAATCCTGGGATTGGTTTACCAGAATTTAATATAGTTACCAATAAATCAAAACTATGTTTCAATATTTCTTTAATTCAATGTGAGCTTAGCAAAACTAATGATATTATAATATAGTAAAGTGGAAATTTATTTATTGAAAATTGTGCACATTCTCAAACAGTATTCTCATTAACTCAATATTATTTCACATATAATATATTTATTTTATTTAACCCATTGAAAGCCTTTCTAGTGTGAGCACATAATTAACCCGTTATTAGTGTGGTTCCCAGACTTGGGGTACGGCCATCCCGGCGCCTTCAGTCCCTTCCTGCTGCCGGGCTGGCTGGACGCCGCCTACATGAACCTACCCGCCGCCTACCTGCCCGACTACTTCCGCCAGCCGCCCATGCACCTCCGCCCTCCGCACGGACCCCAAGGCCCGCAAGGATTACACCCATCTCTCATCAAAGGTAAGACTGTCTTATTTATCTAATATATCCATTCAAAGTTGATAATTTCACTGTAACATTTCTATGATTCACATAACCGAAAGGAAACGACGGACCTCGCAGTGGAAAAACAACACAATGCCGTGTTGCGCTTTCTCCTTCTTTAGCCAACAACGTTTCAGACGGCGTTACAGAGTCAGAAACGTTGGCTAAAAAAGGAGGTAGCGCAACACGGCATAACACCCCAAAAACAAATAACGAAAATACTTTTGGCCGTGAAAATCGCAAAACGTAACAATACAAACTTTTACTATATCTTTGAATGATATTTTGACTTATCGGTAAACTATCTTCTTCACCTATCGTTACAGCATAGACAAGCGGAAAAATAATACAGAAAAGAAAAGTTTCATAATTAAAGGAATAGGTACAAAAAAATTAACAAATAATCTAAACAAAAATATAGAGAACTATAATTTTTTTTGTATATCTTGGGCATTGACTATGTAACAATTTCTAGACATTTTTGTTTTGAAGAGTTTTAATTTTCAATGTACATTTGTTACTTAAATTTTAAAATCCGTGTCATTCAGTGAGTTTTAAGTTTGCTCGTGAATGACACGGATGTGTCAAAACCGGTCGCAGAAAATTTAAAATTTAAGTATCAAATGTACATTGAAAATTAAAACTCTTAAAAACAAAAAAACCATAATTTTGTGTAGAATATTTAAAACAAATTTGAAAAAAAAAACAGAGATCTAGCCGTTACTATCGAGAAACGCTCCTATTCCTTGTCGATTGAAATCATTTATAATAAAATAGGTTTAAACCATGGAGTTCATGCTACTCTTGCTCATGCTCTGAATCACGGGGAAAGCAAAGCGCTGCATTAACAAGGGAACCCAAACGTATTCTATGTGTGATATATAAAAGCCGGCCAAAAATTGAGATTTCAATCCCGAAAAATGGGTATGCACATTAATGGAGAAGTACTTTAAAAAGTGGTAGCATGTTTCGGATGATATAATAAATCAGGGGGCGGTTCGGGGGGCTATCGATTGTGTAAGAGTTCGGCCGCCGCTCATAACTCACATCTCTTTCCCAGCCGAAAGGGGGAGGTGAGGGGGTACGAGTGTAAAGCGGAACACTTCCACCGTAGCCTCGGGTGGACACAGCTTTTTCATTTTGCGCCCCCTTGGAGAGACCGCCCCCCCCAGTCCTAGGGGTCGCTGAAAAAGTTGTCGTCCATCTCCAAATCGATCGGCCCAACCCATTCTATCGGAGACAATCGAATCAATAAAATCCTTCAAAATGAAATGTCGCCAAACATCAACAATTTTATTTAAAGCCACGATGGAAAGGTATTAAAATTTCCATCACGCGTAAAATCATCTTTCTCGAATTCTGCGAGTCTTTTTTTAACGAAACGCCTCAAAGTTTGTTTCAATCTGATCATTGTTAAGAAAGGTAAGAACTTTCAACCAGATGACTCAGAGCTTACAGTTTTCCCAAGAATTAACAATCCTCGGCTACTATTCCTCCTATTCCAGATCAACAAAAATACAAATTTTGGTTGCCATTGTAGTCCTGCGTAAAATCTGATTCAATGAACTCAAATTAATTTTGGATCATTTTCAAAATTAGTTGAAATAATTTTGTGAAATATTCAGACAATCGCTAAAGTACCTTCCCACCTATAATGTAATATTTTTAATAACAGAAAGTTTTTTTGAATTGAGCCACTTTTTAAATTGTTTTCAGAAAAATTCAGACTATCCCCTAATTTTTAAAGCTAATACTAAAAGCGATCCATCAAATCGATTTTCCTCTACATACGTATTTCTAAATATTTTTAACGCTATAGCTACCCAACTTCTTGTACCCACTTACCCACTCTTATACCCACGGGTATAATGATTTTCTATAAAACTGGTTGTCAATACGGTCAATCGATTCAGAGCGTAGATATATTTGCAGGTCCAAAATTATTAATTTCGCTCCTAGAAAACTTTTGGCATAAAATCCGTTCTCAGAATATTTGGCCTTTTTTCATTTACCAAGGTTTGCACTTAGGAGCACTATACTTGGTATGTGACGGTGTAGTCGAGTTGCTGTGCTTAATGTACCTCAGGTAGGTTGCTTGCCCCCATCCTCCTTTACTCCAGCCACCCACTTGCCCCCTTTACCCTCTACTTGCACTCCGAGAGCCACTGGCCAGAGGTCGGGTAGGTTTCAATCTTTTTTTTCGTATAGCCTGCACAGGTATTGAAACGTGAACCTTCTACTTCTCTTTCGTGAACCGTGAACACAACACGACCTGATACAGGGCGATTTAAATCATTCTTAACTCTGCATTAATTGAATATATCAATTAATGCAGAGACCGATCTTGGTATGATTTTTCACATAATAGGCGCTATACAAATTATCCAATTATTATTATTATTTTGTTACAATATGTAAGTATTACGGGATAAATAATATAGCAGTAAACGTGGCATAATAACACATGAGCGTATTAAACTAATAAAAAAATGTCCGATGCTAATACTTTGTTCAATATTAAATTTAAGTAATATGGCCTAAAATAGTAAATAAAACAATTTATAACAGATAAATACAATTATAATAACGTAACAAAGTAATTTACTGTCATAAAATGTTATTTAAACTTAAAAAAAATTTAGTAATGAGATATTTTATTGGTGTTATAAAATTCGTAGAGTTTTTTTTCGTCTAGTTTTGCATTAACAAGTTAACCTGCTTTAACCTTAAAATGACCCATTTTTGTAGGTTAAAGCAACTTTCTGTGGTTCGAAACTTCATTTTTATACGTTCAAACTGTCGTAATTAAAAAATAGCAAAAACTAGTCGTTTTATATACAAGACCTGTGATTTAATTTATTTATTCCTAAGTCTCTTTTTAGACTATTGAATTTAGAAAAATATCTTGTTTGAAATAATGTAATACTAGTATAACAATAACGATAAAACTTTTATTATTCAATATATGACAAATGGATTACTGATCAGCTATATATTTAGGATTCCTCCCAAAATGCAACTGATTTTCAGCAGTGCCTCTAATATAATATACCTAAATAGGTATATATATTTATATATAATAAATAATTAAAGTGAAATTCAAATAAAAGAGATAATAACTCTTCCAGTGTCTGCTGTCAACGCATCTTAACTGCACTTAATAAATCATTCACCTTGAAGCAAATAAGAACATAATATTTCCCAATTAGGGGTGCGAAACACCTTGTATACCGACTTCACGTTGGAGGTCGGAAGGGGTGGCGCTACCATAGAGACGCCATACAAAAAGCTCCACCGAGAGTTTTCCCCAGCTTCTGTCTTTATACCACGCGATACCCTTTGGCGCTGGCCAGCCCGAGTGTATTTGAAAGGCACTGCACATTAACAATGTGAACTCTCTTATTTTTGTACAGCCCTGCTTTATCAGTTGAAATGTTGCCGCGTATCTTCGACGGGATTCTATCCAAATTAATTATAAAATGATGTAAATTGGAGTAATAACAATTCAATCTTATGTGATATGAATTAATAGGTACTTATACCAGAGTTAACTGAGAAATCTTTTGATATTGATGTTATCTCGTGGGTACTTATTTAAATGAAGTAAATCTTTTAATTATCATATACCTACAAATGTGTCATCCGTATCATTAAAATTATTGATCACATTATTGATTTGCCTACTTTGTTGCAACTCATCCAGTTCAACATCCCTTGCCGTAGACTACGAAATATTGAATTGATCCACCTCACTCAATACTACTAATTATAGGTACAATTCTTAACAATTCAGAATATTGAGACTTGAGAACTCAAGTTAAGTCATGGGCCTTGAAATTTTTGCTGCCGGACTGGTACCAAAACCTTGTTCAGGCTTTGACCTGAATATTCTCTTTTGCATGTGTAACATATTGTATGTCCTACTTTTTACTTTGTTTCAATCATATATTATGTAGTATCTACTGTTATCTGTAACTTTTATTTATCGTTTTAGAAA
Source organism: Limnephilus lunatus (assembly GCA_917563855.2). Taxonomy (NCBI): domain Eukaryota; kingdom Metazoa; phylum Arthropoda; class Insecta; order Trichoptera; family Limnephilidae; genus Limnephilus; species Limnephilus lunatus. The sequence goes on along the minus strand of OU830597.1, from coordinate 59,554,923 downwards.
TTAAAAAAAATAAATTAACACAACCTGCTTTCTCCGAGCAACCTCATTTCCATAGAGTCATAGAGATTTGTGGCACTTTGATATGTCATTTTACCTGCCAAAATGCAAGACGGAACGTAATATTTTTAAAAATGTAGTATTATACGAGAGTACCGGATTTTGACTACTGCATTCCCAGTAACAAGTTTCCAGCGCTATCATGGTGAAAGCAAAAGATTTTTTGTAGTGCTTTTTTATATAAAGATTATTCTTATTTTGCACGAAGTATCTATTCAAGATATAATGTATTCAAATATAATCATAGAAGCTAAGTAAGTTGCCGAACAACGATATGCATTAGTCCCCTAATGGTGGGGCTTGGTTGTATAATGCGCGGTGCTTTTTTGCCGTTTGTGTATTCTTTTTGAGAATACTTGAGCAGCGCGTCCGCAGTGGGTAAGTGAAACAACACTCTGTGTGAGTCACCCCCACCCCAACACCACCTCCCCCGAGTGGGGGGGAGGGGGTGGCAGCCCATTAGACGCCGGGGGAAGCTGTTGCATCTGTGAACTCCGAACTGCAGGAAATACGCCCACTCTTGTTGCTCTCCATCGCGCGTCGGGCGCAAAGGAACAAACTTACAGTATTAATAACCAGTAACAAACTACGCCAGAATCGGCTCTATACGTCGAAATAATAAGGCAACAGAATATGCCAAATATACTCCTAAAAGTTCACCAGGAAAAGAGCTGCAGCCAAATATCTCCCCTTTCGAATGCATTTTGTATTTTACGAACAAGTTGATAGCTATCTACTTTTAAACAAAAGTAGCAAATAATACATTGGAAATTTTCATATTTTCAATGAAACCTGTAGTTTTCAGTACCTCATAAAAGATATACTACAAACGTCCCATATTAAAACGTTAAATATCCCTTACAAAATATAACTGTTTTGAGGTGATGAGCTGGTGAGGTGTTTGTGTATTGGCAGTACATTTCGTATATGCGACATTTTATGCCACCCCCACCCCCAGAAGGAGGCGTCTACTAATATCTACAGGAATTCCAAAAACTGAACAAATCGGACTAATATCTATGAGAACCAAAGTGAGGACGAATGTCTACAGCTTAAAATGCTGACTAATATCTATGAGAACTAAAGTGAGGACGAATATCTACAGCTCAAACTGCTGACTAATATCTATGGAACAGGTGATGTCGACGAATATCTACAGCACTGGCAGGGTTGGATTTACAAACATGTATAGAATATTGACATAACGTAATATTGCGTATGCAGTTTAAAAAACTTAATTTATGTTAAGTTAGGTTAGGTTAGTATTACGTAATAGGAGTAATTTATGCTTTTCCGTACAACCTCTTGCTCAGCTGCCCTCTGCAGATATTAGTCCCACCTACGCTCCATAGATATTCGTTACCACTGGGACCGTCATAGATATTTATCCGACCTTAGCTCTGTAGATATTAGTATCTGGAGTCCCCCCAGAATACGAAAATATTTTGGATGAATTTTTCACCGCACTAAATGTTATAACGGGGCATCATTTGTATGAAGTTTTGAATAAAAATTATATTGACTATACGTACCAAATACTGGTGAAAGAATAAACAACCCGACCTAAATCGATGGTCTCCAATAAAATCGCTTTCACGTTAAAAATTATCTCAATCCGGGGACCTTTCCCGGACGGTTCCCAGGTACGATTTGTCCGTTCAATGTGTATAATTGAACAGTCTGGTTTGTCCAGGCCGAATCCTATGGTCAGATTGATGAAAAAAGTGTCACTACAACATGAGTCCGGCTTGCTTGCAGCGTGCTCGATAAATAATTCTCAACCCCCGATTCCCACGCAGCCTTCGGAGGGGTGAGGGCTGGCATTAGCCCTTCCTTCCCTCCCACCCTCTAGTTCCCAACCAAATCTCCTACAGCAGGGCTGAGAGTCCAGAGTGAAGTACTTACTAATGTGCAGTAACATTTTATTACATACTGCTATCACGAATTATACTCGTAAATAAGACAATTTTCAGATTTTTTTTTTTAAAACTTCAACTTCGTTCGAAATGTCCTTTATTATGTAGTTAGGGCGTTTTGTAACATGTGTTGTCAAATTAATTGAAATTTCTAGTATCTACACAGATTTAAAAAAAATTCTGCACAGATAAATTTGTGTTAATTTCATAACGCCAAAAACTTGATGTTTGTGTGGTTTTAAGTAAAAAATTCATTTCAAAATATAATGTTATTTTATCTTTAAACGCGAAACATTGATTTACATTATGGCGGTGCCACACACCGCTATAAAAGATGTGGCTTGGCCTATTTCAGCATTATGCTCGCCATATATTCCTATTGGGAATGTACGGCGAGCGATATGCCGAAATACGCCAAGCCACATTTTTTTACAGCTACGTGTGGCACAGGTCTTAGATGAAAGATACACTGATAGAAGTGTATTGTATGTGTGCCTGGAAGTAAGCACAAAATTCTATACTTCTGTTTCTCCTAACATATCAAAATTTCCACACATATGTAGTTATGTAGGTATAATAAGTGACTGAACCATTTTTCCAATGATTCAAGCAGTTCAGCAATTCAATTCAACAATTCAGCCTCGATAATACTTCCCAATAAAGCATAAAATGTTATAAAATAACGACTGTATGCAAGCCAGCCAAATATTAAATTGATTATAATTAATCAATTATGCGTTAAAAATGACACAATAATCAGAACACGTGTTCTTTATGCAATTCATCATAATCATTAATGAAACATTTGGCCAGCCCTGGGAGAGACGCGTCGGGGAAGCAGGGGTGCATAATTGCACCGCGATCAGCGGGGCCCGAGCCGGGTTAACAGATTGTCGCGGGGCTCAAAGGGGGGCCTTATCAAAACACTAACGTGCCCCATCCTTCCTCTCCTCTTCTCCCCTTAGCAGGGCTTTAAGGACGCTGCTGTAATGACGCATTGTGCCCTCTGGCTAAAGAATAGATTGAATATATTGTTTGTATCTACTTTGGTAGCTTTGCGTACGTATCTGGCAACATTTATTTATTTTGAATTTCTGGCTGAGTTTTTACGAGTAATTTTTTTTTTATTTATAACAAAGAAAATCTAAATAAGCACAAAAAATCAAAACCAAGTATAAGACCAAATCAAAATCAACATCTAAAACAAATACAAAGTAAAAAACGAAATAACATCAAAACTAAATACTTCACCATGCATGATGGAAAAATATAATACTAGGAAAAGTACAATATCTACATTAAAACTACTGAAAAACACAGAATATGTATTTTGTATCATCTCTTTCATAATAAAGTCGTACCTACTGCTATACGGATATTTCCATTGTCATCTTAAAGCGACGTTTATGAGAAAGAGTATACCGTTCTTTTTTAATCGTGTAACTTCTTTTACATTAGTTCCATACAAGAGATCCTGAGAAAAATAATTTCCCTCAGGGTTCCTTTGAGAATTCTGTTTGTTGTGGTCTTTTTAAGAAAGGAAGAAGAGGAAGTTCTGGGAAGAAAAACAACATGAGGGATGGGTAGGAATCTGGGGTTCAATGTAACCAGACCAACCGCTGTTAAGATCTAGACAAATCTCACCCCATGAACCCGGGCACCACTGCTAAGTCACCAAACGTAGCCAAACACTTGGGGTATCCTATGGCAGAGGTGTTGATTATTCAATAATTGGTTCCCTGGGGGGGGGCAACGGTACCCATTCCCGCCACCCAAAGTGGAGGCTACTAATAAGATAGTAGGTATTGAGTTAATTTTCTCCTGCTTAGATTTCCGCTGATTTATTTCGAATAAGAGTGATGAAATAAAATGGTTTTTTGTCATATTACTGGTATTACTAATTCGTATTGACATACCGTCGTATACCACCGATCAGAATTCCGCTACAATATCACCAATATTTATGTTAAGTAATGGGGTATTTCCACGTTTTTTATATTATTTAAAAAAAATGAAGGAAAAAATTACGATGATTATAGCATTTTTATTTTATTTTTGTGTTAAAGAATAAATTTTCTACAGCGAGTTAAATTTTCCCATTTTTGAATTACCGCTAAAACGATATTTTGGGGCGTGACCATCGTGTGACGTCATGAGTGCGGACGCTCAATGACAGTGTTTATTTATGCTGGTTCAGCTGAGCTACGCTTGTGACGTCACAAACCCATTTGCAAAAAACGGGCCGTTTTGATTTTGTCAGTTTTAGAGCGTTTTTAAAATCAATAATATTGAATGAAAACATAAAAAACAAACATTAGTAGGATGATTAAAATCAGAAAAATGATCTTTAAATATTCCGCACATTTTCAAAATAATCCCTCGTTTGTGGAAATACCCCATTGTTAGAGATGTTATAATGAAGTATATATAGCAGCAATTAAATGTAACTACATTCTTGTTTTAGCGAACATCATCATATAGAAAAAAATAAAAATGTGTAGTGCATTTTAACCAAAATGTGCATCGTCCAAAATATGAGTTGTTAATGGAAACGTTCTACCAGTGGCAATGGCAATCAATCAATTCACACAAAATTACTAAACAAATCCCTCTCAACCCACCCACATCCCAACCACCCAACCTTTCACCCACCACCCCCTCTGTTCGACTCATCCCCAGAGAGGATTTCGCTCAGAGCTTCCATTCCCACTCTTCATCGATGACCGCAAGCTCCATTGCTGCTGGCTGAAACATGGCGTCGATTCTACTTCCTACTTCCTACTTCCTGTACTTTCCCAATACCAAATACACACTGAGAATAATTCAATATGCTTTATTTGAAACAGTCACAAAAAACTTACCGTAATACAATTTGTAGATAGAATCGATAAAATGAAATGCAAAAAAATATATGAATAATATAAATACATAAATTTGATGTGTTTAAAAATTATTTTTTTTATAATCTTTTATGCTAAATAATGGTAGTAGGTGGCTGGCTGACCGGACCTCATTAATATCCGAAAGCACATATAATTAAGCGTAAGCTTGTTAGTTAAGCCTTCACGAGTCACGGGTATCATTGGATCGGTTTGATCCCTCGCTCTGGGCGGAACAAACGGTCAGGCGCTTTCCTTTTTCGCATAACCCCATTATCTCACTGGGATTTGGTTTAATTAAAAATCCACGAGTGTGTTTTATGTATGACATAAAATATTATAATTTACCTCCTCGGTTCCAAATATTTATACCCATTATTAATTATTATTAGCTAACAAATTTTTCTTTCTTCTATTTTTGAAGATTCTCCTGGAGGAACAGTGGGCAGACCTCCAACAGTTGGTGGAGCAGATCTCTTCTCCCTCGCAAGCGGCCTCAACGCCTCCTCCCTGCTGCCGCCCCCCGGAGCCTTCCTCCCCCCAGGCGCCCTACTGCCCTTCGCACCGCACCCCACCGACCTCACCATGGAAGCCCTCCGTCCAGACCTCGCCCTTAAGAACGGACTCAACCCTTACGATTTCGGCTCCCTCGGAAGAAGTTTCCAAAGCGACGCATCTTCCGCTGACGCTCTCAGCGTGAGGCTATCCCCCACCAGCAGCGGCAGAAGTCTAAGCCCCTCGCCAATCTCCAAAAAAGAAGAAATAAAAACTAACGGCTCTGAAGTCAACTCGACCGATGAACTCCACTCTAACGGAGAAGATTCTGACGATGAAACCATCGAAGTAGTAAAGTCCGCCTTCCACCCAGCGAGACCCGCGAGTTTAGAATTGAGAGAACTGAAAAGAAGACAAATGGAAGGAGAGGTGCAGCACCCAGACTCAACAGTTCAGGACAGACCCAAGCACGGGAGGAACGAATTAAAGGCTCCGGTAGTGAGGGCGACGAGGGTTGGTTCGGCGAGTCCAACTTCAACAAAGTTAACAAGTGCCACAGTTTCTGCGCAAAAATCAGTTTGGCGACCGTATTAACCTATTTTTAATAAACAAAAACAATTTTATAATAATCCTTATTGACAGTGCAAAACATTTAGCTTGCAAAGTGAGCCGTATGATAGTTTGGTATTCAAAAGACAATGTGTAAATATTATTTAAAACGTGTGTTAATGGCTGTAATAATGTTAATAATTTATCGGATCAGTAAAAATTCTACGCTAATGTTGAAATATTGTGCACAATTAATTTGACGTCAATATTTAGTGCAAATACCGAACCGGGCGAAAGCTTCCCGCCGCTTCCCGGAAAAGCCGATAATTCCATGATATAATTCATAAGTGTAAATAGTTTATGAGAATTAAAAGTTATTTATAGAGTTTATACATATTTCAACAGACGCAATAATGCATTCGGAGCAAATAAGGCAGGGGCAAATAATTACATCACATTATCGTATTTCACTCAGATATCCATTTACCTCATTGACGCTATTTTATTATTCATCTCCCAACTTGACGTAAAATAGTATGGTAACTAATGCAAATCATACCATTCCGATGTTAAATCGATATTATTTTGATCACACACTCAATTTGATGTATTGTCGTAATTACAATTTTTAAAAAAGGGTTATTCATCTGAGAATAATACTACGAACCATTTGCACTGAAATTCCAACCATGTTTCAATGTGTCATGTCATGTATTAAAAGTGTTTTTGCATTATAAAACTCACAATTAAAGCACTGCGTACAATAGAAACATTTTATAAGGTTTTCATCATTTATGACGCCACCGTGTGTCGTATCGACCAATCAGCGGCCGGTATTCAATCCCAACTTAACGCGCGTCACGCAAAGCTGAACAAAGTTCGAAAAATTTCCCCAAAACACATAATATCCTATATATAATACATACTCACGTATGTTGTACGTCCTTCGTTGGCGGATATATCACAGACCAAGTGTGAAAAGGACGTCGAGCTTTTTATCAATCACAATTCAGTTCAGCCGCGATTACGACGAGGTTTCATTTTAAATGAACAGTTTTTGTACATGACAAAGGGACACGTCCAAATTGGCTTCATTCGCGATACATCAATCCTAACAGTATCTGTTTACATGCACACATTCATATTTCTACAGATTCGAGTGTGTTCAATCGGCGATTTAAATATGAAATTACATTCCACAGATGAAAAAATTATGTAATGCTGTTAATTAAAAAACGCGTTCATGTAAAATATGGACAAACATAGGTATCCATATATATTTATATATCATCAAATATATATATATGTATATATATCATTGCCGCACCTTCCGAAGAGGCGATGCTAATTTTCATTTCTTTGTACTTTCTTTGTGATATTCTGTATTTAATGCATATAAATATTTTATGTTTCGGTTATATTCTATTAACTTATAACCTTCCCTGCTGAAACTCAAATAATTGTGTAAATATTTATAATGTAAATTGATAATTATATATTGTAAGATATGTGAATAGTACAAAGGAATTAATAAAATTAGGTAAATGGACGTCTCATTACTTAAGGTACTATTTTAAGTTGAGTCGTGTAAATTGTATAGTTATCATTATTATATTGTAAAGTTACCTAAATAGATATTTTAAAGAGCAGATAAATATTGAAAAATTAAATTATGACGAAATACAAAATAATGCACTGTTTTTCTTACACACCTACTGATGCATGGTTATTCTTTAAAAAAAAACTTCTTCCAAAGTAGATTAAAAAATTATGAAGATAATTAGCTACTTTCGGAAAACGTTTACAAAGAAAGGTGATGCACATAACCTTATTGACTTAAACATTACAAAGATTGTTCCTATTTGTTTGAAAAAATTGATTTAATTCCTATTTAAATCAAATGTGATGAACAATGATACTTACCTTCAGAGCCATAACATGATTGAACCCCGGAGTAGCTATGATTTTGATGCCTTTCGAAGTAGTAAGAATACACTATTTTCCATGTGATTTATGTACTTTTTAAAACTTATTGCAAACTGTTAGAACGCATATTTTAAAAAAAATTTAGTAATGAGATCTACGCTTTTGAGTTTGATTCAGCGTCTTTTGGCTCGATCCCCTCACAGTTTTGTGTGACGACCATCTGGGATCAGTGAGACAATTGCATCTCCAATTGGGGTATGGTTTTTAAGCTGAAGGCAGTGGTGAGGAGAAGAAGATGGGGGAACATAAAGTGGGGGAATCCCTGGTCATGTAGATCTGATCATCAAACGGTTAAATTTAAAATTATGGTATTTCACCTTGGCGATACTAAAAGTATCATCCGACAAGCATTGTAGGATTGTAGTTAGTAGGTAGATGACTTGACAAACACGGCACCTCAGCATGTCTTCGTTCGTAGCATCCTTACATAATCATAATGAGTACATTGAGTATAATAATTGTTCTGTAACAGTTGTTCAGGACGCCCATTGGATATGGGGCATTGCTCCAAAGGTGTGTTTTGAAGCAAAACGTTTTATAATGGCCGGAAATGATCATTTCTATTACGGCTTCATTATTGGATATTAACTGATTATCGTAATTTCGTTTTAGTTTGCCTATGTGGAGCAGTCCCTATACAGTAATTACGTGTTACTGAAGGGTTCACTAAGATGTACAAATTTAGGTTTTGTGTGACTTAATAGTTGTTTGGTCATTGTGATACCGCACAAGAGTTCCAACTTCTCGGTGCCATTGGGATTGTGGCAACCTGAATTTGCGAATGTTGTGACAGACAAAGACAGAGAAAAGTACAAGTAGGTTAGAAGAATTCATATATGAATACTATATAAATAACATTCCCGTAGACCTGAAATATCGCGGAATGGTCATGTATCAAGTACTAATGTCTCGACAAAACGTGTTCCACCGTGATTACGCGAGTAGCATTCTGTAATTTCCGGTCGTTCGGCGTTAGAACGTTGAAGGTGAAAATGGACTAATTGGAGGTAAAATAATGTAACCAAGTTTTTCGCATCGTATCTCATCTAAATATCATCAACGGTAATGTATATAAATTTATGGGCAACATACTAAAATATAAAAACAGTTGAACAGTGTGCAATTCACACGCGGTGGAAGTGAAACATTGAAAAAACTAGAATAGACAAGAGTGGGGAGGCTACGAAGCACCGCACAAAGATGAGACCGATTATACTATCTCATTCTCTCGCAGGCTAAATCATATAGATGTACATAGGTGTTTGTCTCTTTTTAATGTCGCAATTTTTCGTTTCGTCGAGTTTCAAATCATAACCGTGGATTAATTTTGTCCTATATTTATTTATCACTAAAATTCGGGATTCACATTAATTTTATCGGCTATCTAAGTTTCGAAGTACTTGTATATCTTCCGATATCCTAATTCCGATTCCAGTAAAAATAATTATCTACATTTAACGAGCATATAAATATGGTTTAGTTTAGCGATCTTATAATACCGTTATTTAAATTTGAAGCGGGTGTTGGGCAATAACTCGAAAATAAAGTGGGTGGAACAGTGGCACCAGGAACTATAACTAAACATCGGCAATGGGAGGATAATGTTGAGTTCGGTCATTACACGAATGGCTGAGTTAAAGTTCACAGGCAGGACCGCATTGCACCAAATTTTATTTGTATTGCTTTCTTAATATTGTTCGGTTTAAAAGTCCATAAAACACTTGGTCAGTTACATAATAAAAATGTAGGAATGAAGAAATTTGAACAATAGTTATTTTACCAAACTGTTGCACTTACTCCCCCGAAAACTGAGCGAAATGGACAACTGCACCTCAAGCTGATACCTAAATAAACCAATCAAAATCGAGGTTTCGTATTCGCCATTTTTCTCCTCCAAAACTGGACCGAGTTTTAAGTTTATTTTTTTTGCTGTTTTAGAAGAAAATACTCCATGTCTATACGTTTTGTTTTTTCAAAGGGACGCTCAGAGATGGTTTGGACATGTAGAGCGAATGTACGAGGAAAGGAGTCTAAGGAGAATATATATGACGCAAATTTGAATGGTAAAAGAAGTCGGTGACGCCTGAGGAAGACATGTCACGGCCAAGTGAATCAGATACTTCACTTGGGCCATGTCAAGAATCAGAATAATAGAAGAGCATGTATGAGCATGTGCCAAGATCGAGTTGTTTGGCAGTCCATCTTCTCTGCCTACCCCTGCGGTGAAACGGCATGATGGTTAGTTAGTTAGTTACATTGTCTGGTTTGTACATTGAACGTCTGTTGATGGCGTTCAAATCAGGAAACTTTAACGATTTTTGGAGGGTCCTAACTCTTAGGCTGGGCGCAGACATCCGATTTTGCTTTCCGGTTGTCTGATCCGACAATCAGATCGGATAATCACCGCATACATCCGATTCGAAAACCGCATTGGTAATAAAACCGCGGCCACGCCCTTTTTTGGAAGGGCGTGGCCTATTTTAATTACCGATCCGGTTTTCAAATCAGATGTGTGCGGGTTTTCTTAAGAAATGTATGGCACGAAGGCCTTCCGGTTGTCTGATCAGACAATCGGATCCGACAATCGAATGGACAAATCTGATGTATGCGCCTAGCCTTGCAAGAAGCAGCTTGTAAAAAAATTAAAACGTACCGACACGCTAGTGGTAGATAACTATATAAAATTAAAAGTTATTTGCATTAGTGTCAAAATCCAGAAAGGAAATTGGGGAATACGTTTGTATTCATACGTATTCAAATTGGGATAATATGATCATTTTGTAGCGAACAAAATATTTAAAAATTTTGTAATGTACTAACGCAGCCACTACACAACCAATAAAATATATGAAGCAACTACTGCGCCATACAAAAGTGAACAGATAGCCCTCAGGGATAGGTAGCACATTACTTGCAGTTAAATATCAGCGAAACAAAGGATATAGACATCTCATACTTAGTATTTCAATGTTTTCAATATTTCTTTTCATTCAGTAATGAGTAGACTCAAGTAAATTTGTAACTCTGATAAAAAATATATTCCACCTTGTTTCGTCCCTTATTTCCCCATTTATTTATAGTGGAACAGGGGCCCAGTGCAGGGTCGGATCAGGTTGGACGCCCTCAACACCACCACACCAGGGCCAAACATAGGTAGATACTACATACATACTCGTATATGATATCCCATACTGGTTGACGGCTGTCTCCATGGCGACTGCACTCTTTGAGCCAATTATCCAATTATTTTTAACGGCTTAACGCATTTGGAAATGGACGTATTTAATGTCATTATTTGGGACTTGTCTAACGATGATGATTAGTGATTTTAAAAATATATTTTGTTTGAATACGTTTTTGGTAATTTACTCTCAAAATGTGTGTTATGAAACATAATGTTTGTTAATTGTGGTGATAAGATTTAATTGGGTCCTTTTAGCCATCCCTTTTGCTGCATAACCATATAGAAGAAGAGCATGTAAAAATTTAGTATATGAGTAAGGTATAATTACCCTTACGTTATCGGGGTAATTTTCTTAAAAATCTATATTTTTTGTGTGTATGTGTACCGTAAATCGTTACAAAAAAATTATGAGCTGTTTTTCACGTAAATATTTTTTACGCCAAACTGCGCTTAATACAATCCATTTTCAATCAGTAGTCTCTTTACTGACTTTGCAATGACCGTAGGGGAAAGAGAACGATGCGTAAAACATACGTGCGACAAAGAAAAGCGTAGACGGAGAGGCATGCCGCTTTTCAGACCTTAAACTGGCCTATTGCGACGATTTCTGTATCAAGTTCAGTTCGGCATTAAAGTTTAGCACTTTCTTTACATAAAGTAGGAAATTCACAAAGCTTCGCTGAATTCATAAAATGCGTCCTTGAAAGATATAAAAAAATAGATACTTATTAAAGTAGATTACTGTAATAATTTTGGTGGTTGCATCATTACATAGTATAAAATGAAGTCGCTCAAAATATTTGTGCGCTTAGATCTTTAAAACTACGCAACGGATTTTCATGCGGTTTTCACCAATAGATAGATTGATTCAAGAGGAAGGTTTAAATGAATAATACATGCTTATTATAGTACACAAAAGCTGAAAATTTTAAATATTCAATTCAGGCAGCGGGCAGCGGGTAGCTGGCAAGCGGGTGGTGTGAATTTTATAAAGGTTGGGTAATGGCATTGTGTTTCGTTAGCCACAGCAACGTGTAGCCGGGTATGCTAGTTTATTTATAAACAAAAGATCGTATCGATCATCGTGGTATAATAAAAAAATCGTTTGTTTTCAAAAAAGTATCAATAAAAAGATTTTCGAAGACATTAACGCGCGACCATTTCAAATTACACAATATATCAATACGTAGCGAAACGAGTCAGTTCCTCCACCCTCCGCGCCCCCGCCGTGTGAGTTCGGATAGCAGACGATGTACGCCACTGACAAACTGGCTGAACGGCGGCAGTTCCTGAAGTATCGCATATCACTGAATTTTTCGCATGGCCGAACTCTTTGTACGGACCCTCGCCCCTTGACCCTTGAGTTACACCGACCCACTCCCCACTGCCGCCCTCCAAACCTACCATCAAATTGTTTTGAAAAAGTGACAGTTAATTAGATACTGACTCTTCCGCAGAAACTTTGCATATGTAAAAATTTGTTTTTTTTCTTGATTTTTCAGGTTTAAGTTTTATTAGTTTATTTTTGAATCAGGAGTATAGAGAATACATAATAGTATTAATAATATTTAGATCATTTGTATAGCAACGTTTTTGTGAAAAATCACCTGAAGGACGCTGTACACACTTATAATATATTTCTACAATCTTACTTCCAACTATAAACTACATAAACCACTATAACAACAACTTATAGCTAAAAATTACATTCAGAGGTTCATCAATCACTGATATGAAACTATACTAGATATACTATATGACCAAAACGATGAAACGAAACTATACTATATGACAAAACCGCGATGCTGCATAATTTTTTTATTTTTTATTATTTATATTCTGTACAGGCAGAAAATATACAGGACAATATACTTACCTGGGAGGTCACTGGAGATTGACACTGTTTATTGTGTATTTAAAGAAATTTAGGTACAGTTCGCACGCATATGACACAATTTTTTTCTGTTTTTTTTTTCTCTTTATTCATTGCACTAATAAAGAAAAAAAAAAAAAAAAATCTTTATTCATTGCACTAATATTATGGTTACATTTTTGTGGATTTTTTGGTGATAATTAATAATAATTGGGAATAATGTTATTTTATTCTGTTATATATTTTATTAATAATGTACGATATGTTCTTTAATGAGCGTATTTTGAAAAGCAAAAGATCCATTGAAATACTGGTAGAACAAGGTAAGCATTCCTTATCAGACGCCTGTGGTTTAAAGATTGCAATCCGTTTGTCAACATAGGAAAAATCTATCAAACGGACCGCCCGTTTCTGCACAGAGAAGAGGGTTTATTTCTGGTATTTTGGGGCTCCAGACCAGAGGTGGCTGCCAAATTCAACCGTGGCACGCACGGGTAGGTAAGTTATTACGATTGTGTACCTTACTCGTTCTTTATATCAAGAAAATTAAATATTTTTGTCAACATTTTTATAAACAATATATGTACGTGGTACCCACATAATAAAAAGACGTGGCGGGAACGGAACACCAACTTAGAATCCTTTGGATTAGTGAAATTTTCATAATGCAAAACTTTACCAAAAAAATCATTAAATGTTTGATGGAAACTTAAAATGCTCATAATTGAACTGACGGATGGTACGGATATATTATATTAAAAATAAAACCGAGTTATTTGTGAAACCGAGAAATAATACATAAACCGTTATCATTAAAATATCTCTTGTTCGGCTAGTAAATAATACACATTTTACTTGTTTTTTTATCGAACTTATCCGTAATGCACTTTTATTCAAAAACATTATAATATTAGTACGTAGGTCCATAAAAACCATAAATCAATACATATATATAGCTACCTACCATCATAAAATCTAGAAATACCTCTGTTTTCATGTTCATATAAAATATGACCTTAAATCAGCAGTACCTAGCACCTCCAACCCTTCCGTGGGCATAGGAACAGCCACCTAGTTAGGGCGGGGGTGGGGGCGGCGCCTCACCGCCCTCCCTCTGGGCGGGTGGCGCCCAACACGCCGCCTTACACACGTTATTAAGGCCGGGACATAAGGGCGGCAAATTTCCGTCCGATGGCTATAAAGCCGGGTTATATGATTACGGATAAAGGGGAATGGAGGTTTTGACGACAACTGGACTTTGATTTTCACCCTTAGGCTGTGGGGAGGGGCACTTTTTCATGGCGTTTCCATGGCAGGCGAATCAATCCAGGATTTATGATTTATGGAAGCAGAATTTGACGGAAGCTTGATTGTCAAACTTATTCGATACCTTTATAAAACTATGTTCGATTACATCTCTAGCTATTATTCAAAGTAGGTACCCCCAATCAAATTGTGTAGATATAATTAACTAATATTATTATTATGCTTGCAACTGTTATTGTTATTTATCTACTGTTTCCAGTGTGTATACCACATTATAATTTAACGATGCTTTCAATTTACAGGAGCCAGTGGAGCAACGGCATCTTCAATTGGAAGCTGTTGGGAAAGTAGATAGAGAAGAGGGTGGTTTTGTACGTTAAATAACTTTTTGTGCCTCCCTATTTTGCAATTTGTGTAGGTAAACTTACCTTGTCATAATTATTTACTACTTAACCAAAACGGTTATTTTCGATTATGTACCTATATCACAAACTTAAACACAACATTACACAATTTTTTTTGACAAGCCCTGATATTTGTATGAGTATAGCGTTTTTTTAGGTTAGTTTGACTTCTCTACAAAAGTAGCTAGACCTCTCTACAAATGGATATTTTGAAGTTTCGTTATTAATTTTTTTTATTTTTAATGGACCCTGAGAAAGGTTAGGGCTAGGCGTCCTATCCTCCAAACTCTGTTAGTTCAGTGGGTTTATATTCCTTTTTTTCCCTCTACGAACCCGAAAAGGTATGTGCTGTCATTGTCGGATTAAACGTGATTCGGTTAGTTGATTGCGAAATCCTTTCAACTTGTGCAAAATTAGTTAAACGGTAACGAAGTTATGAGAGTCAACGTTATGGAGCCATGCATGGTAGGTTTAGGGTTTAAAATATTAAGTCAATCCCTAAAGTTATGATTCAAACATGATATTATCATCCACAATTTTTAATCCCATAGACGATAAGTGTGAGATAAACCTAACGTAGATAGATAACCTAATATCATCGAAGTATGACTAAATCTGAAAGCGTCCATACAGAATTTGGGCTATGCCACTTGGAAGCAAGAGGGTCCGAAAAACTGAAGAAACAAAAACAAAATATGTACATATGTACGACCGGTCAGTGGTTGAGTGGGCATAGCGCTTGGGTCCCACCCGGGCGTCGCGTGTTCGATTCCTCGGCTGGCTCCATCAAAACACAAGCAACATTTTCGGCTTTCTGTGGTGGTAGTAGGAGATTTTTAAACATTGTTGTGTTATTCGTAACCCGGGAATGTTTGTATTTCTTTAAAAAAAAAAAAAATCAAAATGTATTTTTGGTTCACGTTTCAATGCATTTTCAAGAAACTAATTAAGGTTTTTTTTAATTTATTTATTACACTTAAAATAGATACCCTTCGGGCAGTCTAATTTAAATACGTCGATGCCTAGATTTCGGATGAGTAAGTGTGGTAAAACCATGTATGATCGTGTGAGAAACGCGGAGATCCGCAAAGAATGCAAGGCTGATGTAATCGTAATGAGTAAGATCAAGAAAGGAACGCTCCGATGGTTCGGGCATGTAGAGAGAATGAACGAGGAAAGGAGTGTAAGGAGAATATATGACGCAAATGTGAATGGTAGAAGAAGTCGGGGACGCCCGAGAAAAACATGGCACGACCAAGTGAATCAGATACTTGAGTCGAACCATGTCAGGAGTCAGAATAATAGAAGAGCATGTATGAGACGATGTATGAATGTGAACGAGGCAAGGAGTGTGTGCCAAGACCGAGTGGTTTGGCGGTCCGTCCTCTCTGCCTACCCCTGCGGGGAAACGGCCTGATGGTTAGTTAGTTAGTTAGTTTGTTACAATAATAATAACAAATGAATTAAATAAAATTTATTTGCCCACGCTGAGATTCGATCCCGTGACTATCGGATTGCGAGTCAAGAGCCTTACCCCTAGATTAAGCCGGCAGATTTTAAATTCAAATAATCAGTGTTGGTACCTACCTAAACTGTCTATATGCATAAAATACTGTTCGACTTAGCTTTGCGGACAGAATTATTAAATATTAGCATTATGGTTTATTTTCGGTAGGTAAAGTACATACCTCTTGGTCTCAAAATATAAATATTTTTTATAAGCTTGTAAAAGTTAAACCCTCTTATGTTATTGCCTCTTATAAACATTATTCTGTGGTCAACTAAATTTTGCGGAAATAAAATGTAAGCTATTGGGTAGACGCAATATAAAGTGTAAAGAGTCCTTCTGGTTTATTGCATTCACAAGGAAATGTCCTTTGCGTTTAGCCGATACCCGAAATAAAATTATAAAACCCCTCTGCCTTGTCGCCGCCACATCGTAAAATCTTTCCAACTTTCTAAATTATCACTGAACCTTTGATAATTTCAGGTACCAATATGAAACAATACTGCAAATACGTAGTTACCCAAAATATCGTTTTAGTTGGTGATTTTTATTATGTTTGCGGTGAGCTATCAACTGAGTGCAGAACTATCTATTTTTCATCGTAAATATAAGTTTTTTTTAGGAGTATTTATTTCTTCTATTTTATTGGAATAACTTTTGCAGGTCATGCCCATCAATGTAATATTTAATTGAACAAAGAATAAAATACTAATAAACCTAAACGAAACATGAAACAGATCAAGACACATTGGAGGGGATGGTAACCGACGAGTTCATCGAAAATCAATTCATCGAAAGCAAATACATCGAAAACGAGTTCATCGAAAATCAATTCATCGAAAGCAAATTCATTGAAAACGAGTTCATCGAAACCGAGTTCATCGAAAACCAATTCATCAAATAATCAATTCATCGAATCTAAAGTTTCAGACTAATAATTATTACTTATAATAATTGTTACCCTTTGGGCTATGCATAAAAATCTTGTCTTAATTATTAGTTTATCAATTAAAAATAATAATTAATTTCACCAAAAAATGTTGACATAATTTGTCTCGACGCCACCTAGTGGGAGATTTAGCACTTAAAATGCCTTTCTCATATAAAAATAAAGTTATTTATTTGCAGGTGGAAAAATGTAATAAGCAGTAATTGTTGAAAGAAACACTAGTATATATTAAATTATTTGGCGGGCAGTAGATTAGCTAACGTAGCTCAGTGGATAGGGCAGTTGACCGGAAATCAGAAGGACGCGAGCTCGAGTCCCGTCGGCGCGGCGGCATGAATCTTTTCTCGGGAGATTTTTTCAAAGTAGATGAGTGTTTCAGGCTATTAATTATTACTCATAATAATTTTTAAATTGAATGCTGTTGAAGTGAGATCCCTATGACGCAAAATAAATGGTAAAAGTCGGGGACGCCCGAGGAAGACATGGCACGATCAAGTGAATCAGATACTTGGGCCAGGCCATTTCAAAAGTCAGAATAATAAGTCAGAAGTTTTTATTTTTTATTATTGTATAAAAAATTGCATACAGTTGGAATTTCTTACCCGCTAAGCTACTGCAAGTAGCTTGTCAGCAGGAGATTAGTTCCGCAGATTAGTTACAACTACAAATAAAATAATCATAAACGCGTTAGCGTACCAACAACATACACAAATACACATATAACATACCTACCAACATTGTGATGCAGAATAGGAAAAATATTTATTTATATATATTATTTTTTTTTCTTTAATACATATCATGAAACAGTTGAAAAAGAGCAATACATTAATCACATACTTGAAATTTAATGTATGGTAAGAAAGAGCTACTTTTTTTAATATTTAAAAAAAAAAGAATATATATACATATATATTTATTATAATACCTACATATATTTATTATAATATATATTTATTTTAATACATTAGGTTACTCTCTAAGAGCAATGATTTTAACATCAGTGGGAATTTTGTTGTAGAGCAATTTTCTTTAAATTCGTATGGCAATTTGTTAAATATTAATGGTATAATATATTCAAGGGTTCTTTGACCATATTTATTTTGAAACACGGGTACTTTCATTCCTTTATTTTGTATGAGACGCGTATTGTGTACATGATCCACCATTGTTTTATATGGACTGCTGGATATATGCTGCAATACAATTTTTTGCCACATAATAGCACGCACAGGTAACACACTGATTGATTTATATACGATACTAATGTCTCGCCTTTGGTTAAAAATGGTTTTATTTACTAGCAACTTTACCATGGCGTTTTGAATCATTTGTACATGTTTTATGTTGATTTTACATGATTGACCCCAAGAAGTTATCCCATATCTCGCTGTTGATTCTGCAAGAGACAAATAAATCAATTTCATAGTTTTTATAGGCACATAACATTTTATCTTATAAAGTCTACCTACAATAGATCGGAGGCGCTTACAAAGTTTGGAAATGTGTACATTCCACTTCATGTTACAATCTATAGTAACTCCTAGATACACATAGTCGTTAACTAGTTCGATAGTCAGAAGAGTATGTACGAGACGATGTATGAATGTGAGTGAGGAAAAGAGTGTGTGTCAAGACCGATTTGTTTGACGATCCGTCCTCTCTGCCTAACCCTGCTGGAAAAGGGCGTGAGGCGTGATGGTTAGTTAGTTAATGTTTTGAATAGTATTTTTTTTAATTTTTAATGTTTTTTTATTCATTGGATAAATTATTTACATTATTAGTGGATTTTTCGACCACCATGCTAGGCTATTGCCAGTGTTATGGTGGTCGATAGTATTATTACCAAACTAAAATCGTAGGAGTTAATAATCCTTTAATAATGTTTTAAATCGATGATTGATGAGGCAGACTCCAGCCAAACGAGAAATAGAGAATACTTGAGGTACTTCTAAATCATCAAAACATTTTTAGGGGTCCTTCAGTACCTTCATCTTAGAGATATTTGGTGTTAAAAAAAATAGGTAGATTTCACAATTCTGTCTAGTGTCTAGTGTGTACCTAGATTTTACTGCTCTGGATAACCCCAGCCATAAAAATTGGCTTCCATGTTTAGAATTTCTTTAACCCATAGCCGCATCTCCGACCTTGTAAATCTCTGTTTTTGCCTAATATGGCATCCAATAAATAAGGGAAAGCCGCCGACAGTTTGGAAAATGTTTTTTATGACAACGAATTATACTGCATACCCAAATAAAATAATTTCTAAAATCTAATACACACCGTATTATACACTTATGGGATTCGTGGTGCAGCTAAGTTAACAAGAACGATAAGCAGTTGAAATATTCATCATAATTATTCATAATGACCGTGTTCATCAACTTTTTCTGGTATTTGTTATTGCTTCGATTAGATTCCTATCTTGGGCTTAAATCCTTAAAATTGATCACCAGATTGAAGATTGTAGAACATAAGGTGTCTAAAAGTAAGCCATGTTAATTATTTTACACAACTTTTGACTTTTGATCATGTAGGTGCATTTACACACACTGAAAAAAGGAGGTTTTGAAGGTTTGAAAATAATCTCTAGATAATAAATAGCAACAAATCCATATAGGAGAAAAATTGCAATGGTGTTAGTGACACATAAGCTGCTAAATGGGCAGTTTTGAAATCTTGATGTTCTGGAAAGGATTTCGCTTTATGTACCCCGATAACTTCATCAGAGCTAGACAACACAGGCTTTTTATTTTTCCAAGAGGTTGTACAATGATCATGCCTTTGGGGAGAATGACTATTCAAACAACATTTCTTCTGAGATTGACATGTTTAATTTAAATCAAAGTGACAAATATTTTTTTTTACAAAAGGCTGTCTCTCATTTTATATTATTAATGTACCCATGTAGTTAAATGAATGTATGTTATTAACCGTAAATTGTGAAATATAATTGCATGCGCTGTTTTTCACAATAAATAATAACTTATTTATTTTGATTAAAATTAGTTGAGACCGTCAGCCCCACAACATATCCCGATTGCGGATGTCATAGTATCACCGGATGGTTAGGAGCGATTGGGTCTCTCGCACGGTGCTTACAACAAATAAAATAAAAAGGCAAAATGAAACCGACATTGAAATGTTATTTTATAACTCCAAAGTTATAGGCATATATTTTATATAATTCAAATATCGTCATTAAACTGGGCTTAAGTTAAATTTCTTAGAGACACATTTTACCACTTTTCTTACAATGTATTGTCCATATTTCACTGTATTTGTAATCCTTGGATTCCATTATCTTTAGCCTTTCGCAGATTCTAGAGAGTGCAGGGATGTAAGTATGAACTAAGTACATTGTTTAAAATTTAAGTTTAACCTTTATACTGTCGGACATTTCCTACCCAACCCTCTGAGTAAACCTCTCTGCTCCAAGTTGACATTGCCAACTCTACGCTGCGCCTAAAGTGTCTGCTTGATGACCATTTAATAACCCAACTTGGACCCCTCGAGGAGCTGCCCCAATTCTGGTGCAACTAATTTGATTCTAAGATATTTAAGCACCGCACTCTCCCCAGTCACACTGTTAATTATGACACTTCAAAAAGCACTCCTGTTGGCTTATTATGTCAAACTAGGTAGACTGGTTTGTTATAGATAGAACTCATATTGCCTTACCTGTTATAATAAATTACATATTTTCTAATAAATTACATAAGTAGGTACTAAATTTATTGTTTGCAAAAAAGATTGATTTTTACAAAAATATTGAACAACTGGACGTACTTGACTTACGTTAACTATTGATTCCTGACATTACTGGTTTAAATAAGTCAAGTACATTTCTAAACACCTGTATTCGAGTATTAAATTGGAATGTAGACTCTGTTTATGAGTATTCAATTGGAAAGAACAAAAAAATCGTAAAGCAAATTGTGTAAAGCATTATTTAGATCTGTATATTTGGTGTATATGATTCTGGAGTACCTGCCTACCAATCTATTTCAACCTAAATAAAATTATTATTGTTTCGCTGAGAGGTCCGAACGAAGTATAGTACCTGCCTATTAATAATATTTAAATCGATCTGCCTATCGCTGTTAGCAAAAGCTTGCAGATAACACAGCTCGTTGGCTTCTATCGCACATGTTGATTTGCTCAAAGGCGTCGAAGCCCACGAATCCGGGGGTGATCACTTGATCGGCTGATCTACTCCCTCCCCATGACCCCCACCCCCTTTCAGACCCCCCTCCCCTCGACGACTAATTGCCACGGGACGAGGGAAATTGGTCTGCAGGGACAGCTTCCGTGAGTTGATGAGAGAGCTCAGGATAGTCCGGCCAGTCGGAGTGGGTAAAGACTGATGCAAGCGGAAGTGCTGCAAAATGGGAAATTACTGTTTTATCCCACTCCCTTCTGGCCGCGTGATTTTAATAGGTGGCTGATAATGTAAAAAAGCATATCGCGTCTTCAATCAATCATTCGAGCTAATATGTATTTACTGTTAGCGACGTACATACCTAGATAAAATGGAACATTTGATTATATTATCACTACTGTTTGATCAAATCGCACTCATTTTATTGTAGGTACATTTTTATTCGTTATCTAGAAAACAAGAACTTTTATTTGAATCAATTAGAAACGCTCTTCGGAAAGCAAAATTAACTAACCAAGTTACCATAACGCCATTCTTCTGCAGAGGTCGGGAGAGAGAGTGGCCGCCACTCAACTCTGCTTTGGTAAACGTTGTCATCTTCAATCACATTCAATATCACATCAACAATGTTAATCTTTCTACAGTAACATTAATAACAGATCTGGGTGTCGTTTTTTATAACAAGATGACGTTCATCCCCCACATCGATGCAATCACGAATAAAGCACTTAAATGTCTCGGTTTTGTGTTAAGAACGTGCAAAGATCTAATGTATATGAATACACATAAAACGCTATACGTAACACTAGTCCGAAGCATTCTTGAGTATAATTCCTCTCTCTGGTGGCCTATGTACCATGTTCATTCACACAAAATCGAAATAATAACACATAAATTCTTAAGGCATATAAATTACAAATTACATATTCCTATAGAAAATTTAAATTATAATTATTTAATGCAATTTCTTAAACTACCCGAATTATCACAGCGAAGAAAAATCTGTGATGTTTAATTATTGTTTAAAATCATTAATGGATATTTGGATAGCCCTGAACTAGTGAATATGATAAATTATCAAGTACCCAATAAATACAACACTAGACACCATTCTCCATTTAACATAGTTGCTTCTCGCACTAATTTTATGTTCAACTCTTGTCTTCAGATATCGTGTAGGGAATGAAACTTGCTCTACTGACATATATCGCTTCCTTTAAAAAGCGTATATGTATGCAGATGCAAAAATCCGTAAATGTTTCAGATTGTTAACAGTAACAAATTTAATACCCACTGCTCTGTAACTACTTTCATAGTACTTCTGTCTTCTTTATATATGTAATTGCTGTATACATTTTATTTTTTTTCAAAATAATAACAAACTTAAGTAAAAAATCCTTAAATGTTTCAGATTGTTAACAGTAACAAATTTAATACTCACTGCTCTCTAACTACTTTTATAGTACCTACTTACTTCTTTATATATATGTAATTGCTGTGTACCTTTCATTTTTTTTCATAATAACAACACACTTAGGTACGTACATTTAAAAAAAAAAATAATAATTACAAGAAAATTACCAACTTTTATATTAATCGCTAAAAAATGTTTTATACCACTGCCAACCGGTATGCTTCGAGTATGTTTGTAATCATGTTTTGTGTAATATTGTGACAATAATTGCTGAATCTACTGTAGCTTGAGCCCAAATACGAATCGCTGGTTGAACTCCTTTGTTCAATTTACTTATCGAATACTCATACCTACTTATGTCTTTCATGCTCTGTTTATTATTTTATGTACTATTTACTTGTTATAATGCTATATACTTGTTATAATGCTCCTGTACAATTTACCTTACATATAAAAGCCATCAAGGCGTAAACAAATAAATAAATTTCTTGTTCAATCTTTGCAAAATAACTTTGTGGCATTATTTATTATTTAATTAATAAGAGATAACTTTGTATAAACCACTTTTTTTTTTAAAAGTGGTTTATACAAAGTTATCTCTGATAAGTTTTTAGATTTTCACGGCCAAAAGCATTTTTGTTGTTAGTTTTTGGGGTGTTATGCCGTGTTGCGCTACCTCCTTCTATAGCCGACGTTTCGGACAGCATTACAGTGTCCATCATCAGGGCAGTTCCGGTAGATCCGACGATGTGTCGGCTATAGAAGGAGGTAGCGCAACACGGCATAACACCCCAAAAACTAACAACAAAAAAGTTATCTCTTATTAAATAAATAAAAATAAAAATAATAAAAATAAAATATAATAATAAAAAATAAATAAATATTAAATTATTAATTTCTTCGTAAAGCGGTTCTTCACCAACATATTACGGAGAAGATTACAAATGACAAATATACGAATATATCGTGTCATCCGTATTCACATTCCTTTCTCCTTTCATTTACTATACATTCACTCTTCGTATTCAAACCTAATCATACCTTTATTAGTATTTTTCATTTGTTCATTAGGTACGTTCACATCAAATTTGAATTATTTTCGTATCGCTTCATTCGGATTAGGTATTATGTGAGTATAAAACAACATAACTTACCTACCAATTCAAGGATTTTTGGTCTGGCAGTTTTTGTTTAAATAATTACGACAACTCTTCACAAATATCATGTAGGTACATAATATTATGTTAAAATTTTTTGATGAATTTTCAACGAAATCAATCGAAGTGCTCGTTTTGAGCCAAACATTGAAGTCATAAATTGGAACCAAGTATATTTTTATATTGATCAACGCCATGCCGCCTTTAAAATACATCTAATATATTATTATTACCTATCAATAAATATTTATATCCGAACTTCACTAAAAAACACATGCCATAAAATAATTTGGATATTGCCTTTGAAGTTAATTTCTCTGAGACGTTATAGCCTTAATTCATAAGGTCTTGCCCAGAATCGTACTACCACATTTTTATTGAGAGTTGATTTTCAAAATATCTACGTTATAAAGAACAAGTCTCCTGAAGCAACAAAAACTCTCAAACGTGAGTTCAGACATCAAATTTGCAAAACTTGTACTACCTGGACCTAGAATGACATTCAGCTCGCGTCGTCATTTCAATTATATGTAATGGAGCTTTGAAATATGCACATAAGTATGTGAAGTGATTTTCTCACGAAAACGGCGCTATTGAAGTGATCAAAATATTATTTTAACATAACATTAGCATTAAAAAATAAGAGCTAACCTAATAGTTATCATCGCAGCCGGGAGTAAATCTACAATATTATCAATGAGAGTACCGATCCATTTCAATTAGCCGTTTATTTTTTTAAATTATCGTTACTAACTATGAGTAAAAATTGAAGAAATTTATTATTTTCTTTGATCATCCCAAAAAAAGGTTAATAATCCTAAGGGCTGATTTGCCATTCTAACAAGCCATCTTATCCTCGCCTTGATTTACTTTATATGTTCCATTAATATTTATGAAAAGCATTGAAATATTCCTGCTGTAAACCACTCAGGCCGCGCCGCCCTTTGAATTGCCAATACTTTACATTTCCTCGGCGGGGGAGAACATTGAACATTTCCTTACAAATACAAACATTTTATTTAATTTTCCTTGAGGTGGCGCCCTGCCGCAGCTCGCGGACAGAATAAATAAAAATATTTACTTCTCGGGATGTTTGCTTAGAAATAAAATCTATGGGTTGGACGTGTTTTCCAACATTTAGATTTTTAAGCAAAAAATTACTGTTTTTAAATCAAGAGGGTTTCCTGGAAGTAAGATAAATTCCTACCAGTGCTGAAAAATTTCTTCTGGCACTGGGAGGGATTTTTAGTACACAAATTATCTGTTAAAGCTTCCTACAATAAAACGACGCAAAATAATTGATAAAAAAACAAAATACCTACATATTTAGATGTGTATTATACAACGATTACAACCAACCACCAAAAACTAAGAGTTTGTAAAACTAACTGTTTCTAAAGCATTCACATAGCGGGGGGGTGGTTCGACGTTAAGGGGAGGGTATTATTTTATAATTTTTTTTAGTAACTTTCCTTACTACAACTTATTATTAACATCACATTGATAAACGAAATTGTATATATGATGTAATATCGTGGTTTTCCAGGAATACCCTCCACGACTACTAATCTCCTATTTTCCACGCAATACAGAGGCCGATGGATGGGGGGTTAACCCCCCTTATCCTTCCCACTCCCCTCTTATATACTATTGGCGTACAATCAATGAGTAAAACCAACTGTTCAACTTGTTTTTAAGGTTTTGTAATAATACATTAAGTTCACACAGGAGGGCCAATGTCATCTTTGAGGGTACTGTGTGGAGGATAAAAAAAAGGAAGGAGAAAAAATCCTGGATAGTAAAAAGGTGTGTAGGGTGGGTAGTAAACTGAGAGTCAATGTGTCCAGGAGTGACGGACGCGGGGGTCCTGCTGGAGGGGTCATACGATCTCCCTCAACTGGGCTTTTCGATCCAGTCCGCTATACAGTTGGTGCTCAGACCAACCCAGTACTAAAACCTGGATAAACTTCATCCTTAGCAGCCCAGCCACACCTGCTAAGTCACCAAACGTTCATAACCACCTGGGGCGACCTATAATAGAGGTTAGTCTGATACGTTTTTAGATTTTCACGGCCAAAAGCATTTTCGTTTGTTTGTTTTTGGGGTGTTATGCCGTGGGGTGTCTGTCCGAAACGTCAGCTAAAGAAGGAGGTAGCGCAACACGACATAACACCCCAAAAACAAACAACGAAAATATAATAGAGGTGTTCATTATCCAATAAATGATTCTCGGATGGCAACGGAACCCATACCCGCCTCCCAAATTTAATGTAAATAGACATACAAATAAATAAGTAAGTCAGTAGATAATTAAAGGTTTTTTTTCCTGGAAAAGAAATGAAATATTATTAACTTCGGAATGTTAACTTTCTTAAATTTGGTCCATCGTCGAAAATTATCTCTATTTGTTTATAACAATATTCAATACTCCTAACATCCAACTATAAGTAGGTACCAGAAAAGTCTACATAGGTAGCATTAAATAGTACTTTAAAGGCTCGGTGAAATTACAAAACCGTTCTGTGTCGACAATTCCGCTAATCAGCCCCCCCCCCCCCCCCCCCCCCCCCCCCCCCACCACCCTGTTCGGTGTCTTTGCGTTAAGTGGGTGTTTAAGCTTATTAAAATCACGCCGCCGTTAGGGAAAGGTCTTTCCCGACTTGCTTCGGTTTTGTCTTCAGGGGCCAGGGATGTATCCGCGAAGAAAATTAAATTTAAAAAAAAAATTAGCTTTTACTTTCCATAGTTAATTTCCATAATAAATTAGTTCATTCGTTTGTTTGTTTTCCATTTGTATCTAAATGAATTTTTTAAAATCAGCACTTTAATTAGATAAATGCGAATATTTATCAATTATTCATAAGGATAAATAAAGCATGATAGCGCCCATAAATACTTGTTTGTTTGTTCCGTTTTCAAAAATCTGCTACATCCACTCTTATTCAAGCAAGCCGTACTTTGACTAGGTGGTTAACTTTAATAAAGTTTGTTTTTCAAATGTGAAACTATTTGAAGTTACTTCTTCAATCTTTGCAAAATAACTTTGTGGCATTATTTATTATTTAATTAATAAGAGATAACTTTGTATAAACCACTTTTTTAATAAACAATATCGACATGTTTCAATAACAATGTTATCTTCTTCAGGATTTGTTAATATAATTTGAAGTATGTATATGTTAATACTATTTGAAGTTATTTGGACTCACTTATTCGCATTTTTTTCAATATTATGGTACCCACATGTTTTTGAAGAAAGTTTCAAAAAATAATTATTTTCGTCTTTGAGATAGTGGTGATTCTTAGGATAAATTGTGTAATTTCTTATTTGAAAAAAAGTTACGTAATAATAATAATAATAAATGGATAATTTGTAAGGCGCCGTTTTTGTGAAAAATCACCTCAATGTACAATTTATTATAATTCTTAGGCACTAATTTTATTATTTACAAATAGATAAAGAAAACATACTTAGGGACCTGGCAGGTCACTTCCAGTAACCACATTTTATTAGAAAATTTGTACTTGATAGAACATAAAATAGATGGTTTCGGATCAAGAAGGTAGATAATTAAGTAGCTACTAAAAAATCTTACGGTTTTAAGGGAAATTTTAGTTTCGATTAATTAAAAAGGAGAAAATTAGAAAAACATACTGACGCGAGGTCTACATAACTTCTAATTAATACTCGAAAGATAGGAAGGTACTGCATTACACATCACCGATTTTTTGGGTTATATCACGGGTCTCAAAATCACCATATTATAATGTAGGTATATATTTGCCCCATTAAAGATGGCCCTAGAGCAAAACTCTAAACAAAACCTAATTTTATCGAAGGAAGCAAATACTTTGTGGAGTGACATTATATATTAAATCAAAAAACACACTTTGTAAAACACCACTTTATTTGAATTAATAATTATTTAACAGCCAGCCAGGTTTCGCTTAGCTCAAGCTTCATCAGGGCTATTATATTAACTAAAGATAATTACATACAGACACATATATAAATAAAAATAAATAAATAAATAATGAATGAAAGAGATGGCAATAGAATATATTCTATTTTTTTTTTTTTTTTTAATTTATTTAATATAGATATATAAGTGTACAAAGGTGTTACATAAATTACATATCGGTACAGAAATTATTTAAAATTGCAATCTCATCAAAGAAGAAGCTAGTTCTTGTGCTTGATGAGCGAGTTACACTAATTATAACAGAAAAAGAATAACATTATGCAAAAGGTAAGTATGTAATACGAACAATTGAGACTTCTGGATCATCAATATGTGTAGGTGTACATACATAGGATACGGTACGAAATTCGAAAAATCTAAATAAAATAGAGATAAATATAATTTATAATAAATGGAAAGAAAGAGAAAAACAGATAATTATTTAGTTTTAATTATTCCTGATGAAGTGTAGCTTCAGTTTGAGTTTCAGTTTATTGATGTCTTTGGTTTTTTTTTTATTTCAATTGGAAGGTTGTTGAAATACTTTATTCCTAAGTAGATATAATTGTTTTGCATTAGTTTGGTATTAAATTTTGGTATTTTGATGTTGTCTTGATATCTTTTTGATTGGTAGGTTTCAAATTTTTTGATGATATTATCTTTGTAAATTTGGATAATTGCATTTTTTTTGAAGATATTCTCTACTCGAGGCACCGTAAAATCTGCGAAAAGCGTTTCTGTTGCTATCTCTATTCTATTTCTATCTCTTTTTTTCATTGTCTTATGTAATTATCTTTAGTTAATATAATAGCCCTGATGAAGCTTGAGCAAAGCGAAACCTGGTTGGCTGTTAAATAATTATTAATTCAAATAAAGTGGTGTTTTACAAAGTGTGTTTTTTCATTTAATATAAAACCTAATTTAATTAGGTATGGTAGTTTCTCAATGCAATGAAAAATATAAACATAAAATCACAATAATCAAAAAGGAAGACTTTCCTTCTGCAATGTCCTTAAAAATGTTCCTAAAAATAAAAGACAATTTACCACCCGAGCGATGGCGATGCAGTTAGGTGAAAAAAAAATAATTAAAAGTTTTAAAAATATACATATACATGTATATAAAAATAAAAAAACTGGAATAAACAGTGAAATATAGTTGAACTAATTAGCCTTAAAGAGTAGTAACCAGTTCATGTGATTCCTTATTAATTTTCGGAGGTGCTATATTTATTAAATTAATCGAATGGCCGAATCGAAAACCGAATACCCTGAAATCCCCATCGCACGAGTGGATAATGTTCTCTCACCCTTCCAGCAGTAACGAGGACCTCCTCGTATAGTGAGAACCTAGGTATTTTCTCGCTGCAGAATAAAATCAATGTGGAATACTTCCAGCGTGTCGATTTAATTTATTTCCCCGTCGCAGCTACACCCCTGAGGAAGTGATGCCGGTTAACAAGCGCCAACCTTTCTTGAGACTTTATTCTTCTTCCCTTCCTTCTGAAGTAACTGTTTTATAGGGTGACCACCTACCAGAGCAACTCAATTCCCATTTATTTAATTTTATTTATTTAGTCATTTTTATTTATTAAATACTTTTAATTTATTTATTAATTATGAACACCCTGCTGGCCTTTTACATAGCAAGTGGTTAGCTACGTTTGGTGATTTAGCAGGGGTGCCTGGGTTCATGGGGTGAGGTTTGTCTAGGTATTGGAGGCGGATGACCAACGACCAGGACACACTGAACCCCAGATTCCTATCCACCCCTTAAACCCTTTTACTTCCCTGAACTCTCCTCTCCTTCCTTTCCCCAAAAAAACCCTCATTTATAAAATGAATATAATACAAGGTAGATATAAAGTTGCATTACAATGTTAATAATATTTTTTTTTTAAAAGAGAGTAAAGAGAAAAAATAATTCAGAAACCACTTTTTAATTTCAGATATCATTAAAAATTATTGGTATAGGTTCACAATGCATAATTTACAAGAAAATTATTAAAAAATATAAAAATATTGTTTGTTTATTTTACTCTTGTGGAAAGAAGATATTGTTGTTTCCTCGCCCATTCACTAACAACATATTGATAAGGCGCTTCCGGACGTTCTTATCTTGCGCAATTTGGCTTGTTTTGTTACATCACGAAAACGGTATTAAAAATGATAATAATTATCCAGTATGTAAAGTTTTGATTCGCATTCCAGGTCGTCTAAATAATGAAGAATACGCTGCATATATGTATGAATTCTATCACGGCCAAATGAATATAAATTGTACCTTTTTGTAAATTATATAATTTTTTCAAGGCAAATAATTTTTAGTGACGCCCGTTTGAATGGTTTTACGCCCACCGATATTGGTCCGAACTCGTTCAAACTGGTTCAAAATAAATTGGAACACCCGCCCGCAATACCCTCTTACCCTAATAAGCAAGAAACTCGAAACTACATATTACTAGATAGACGACGTAGTAAATTAACAGTCCCATATTTATGTATATGTGACATCGTAAATACACAGTAACATATTTATTACATATCGTCATTCACATTATAACACCGCGAATCTCACTTTTCACAGGTATTTCAGGAGGAACAAAAAACCGTTTGGTTTGTTAAATAAAAATTGCACGTCTTTTATAAAAAGTTAACTAATATTTAGGGATCAGTTATTATGTAAAGTAAAGTTTTTTTTTTTCGTTAAAAAATGAGATAATGTATTTTTAATGACATTTGCGATGTAACACACAAAATGAGAAATATATAATATTTTATTAAACTTTCTTAATAATAAAACAACAATTATTATATGAGCATTAAAAAATTAATATAATTTTGTTCTTATTACTAAATAAAACTTTTATATAAACATTCACTGCTAATAAGAACCAATTATTTTGTTCCAAAACATTGTATAAAAGGAGCGATGATTTTATCAAAACATTTGTTTGACGATTCCAACCTTGGCGCATGCGTAGTTTTAAAAGAATGCGTATATTTTGAGATACGCGATGTTGTAATGTGAGCGACGATATATTTTTAAGTGACTTTCTAATAAGCATCTTTTTACGCTTCGGTATTTTTAATTACCATTGCATAAGTGAGTATCTACCTACTGTAAACATTGTCGTACATTTCATAACATAAAACACCAGGAAGTATAAAAAAACGAGTGTGCTTTAAACCACACAACTGAAGTAAAACTTCACTAACTTAGGCCGTCCATTAACAATATAACAATAACAGGAATAAAAAATATACCCATTCCCTCAACATCCCCATCAACTCAACTCAACTCAACTCAACTCATAACAACTCATAACAACTCAGAACAATTCATAACAACTCATAACAACTCATAACAACTCATAACAACTCATAACAACTCATAACAACTCATAACAACTCATAACAACTCATAACAACCCATAACAACTAATAACAACTCATAACAACTCATTAATTAGCGTTCGCATCAATTAATGTTCCATATCGATTAGCGTTTCACTTCGATTAGCGTTTCACATTGATTAGCGTTTCATATTTTTTCGTAACGTTTCATATTTTTTCGTAACGTATTCATCATTTTAACCCCCAAGTGTCAAGCGTGCGTAAAAAAGTTTTACTTCAAAAAAACAGATAAATAAACTAAAACAGTTTCATATTTTCATCAAACGGGGGACACCCGGAACGTTGTGCCCCGTTTCCCTTTGGCTAATTTAGCAGGAAGGTCTCGCTGGGGGAAATAAGAAAAGTGAGGAAATCGAGGGAAAACGACACCGCGGTAAACAGGGATTACAACATTCACTTCGAGGACCTTTCACCCAACCAACTTAAGGGCTGGGTAATTGAACAAGACTTATTATTTACTTTATGTTCTTATCGGATTTAATCATTTTAATGATTAATTAAAAAAAAAACTCTACGTACTGTCCTGTTGAAAAGATGACCTGTCCTGTCCTGTCAAAAGATCTTCCTCAACCAGTCTCTCCTGATCCGGCCTGTCTCGCAGCTGGCGGATACATGCAACCACCTATCCGGGACAGAAATTACATAATAAAATCCCCTCAGAATTAAATATTAAAATATGCACAATATCCTTCATCGGTTCAATAATAACTAAATGGTTGATTTGCTTGGGTAGGGTGGAGTCTAAAAAACTATTAAATAATTTCACTTAAAATTTTACATGGTTAACTATTAATGGCACATTTAATAAAAAATAAACATTTGTTACAGAATAAATTTTTGCTATTTTCATCAGCATTTGGTTCCTTAGAATGGGCAGTCTGCCTAGCTAGGAATTAATATCGACCTATAAAACATAATGACAATTTTTAAATATTTTCAGTTTTACTTATGCAATATATTAATACCATGGACATACAAATAGATGGACCTGCCCTAAGTGATAAAAGGCGTATTAGTTCCCCCTCTCGTTGGAACCATTTTATCGGAACCGGCTGGGCTTGCGAGAGCCTCGCGTGAATCTAAAAAATGTGACGACATCATTCTTGTCCGGACCAGTGTCGAGCTCTCATCGGTACATTTTACGAAATAACACTGCAAAAATGGTGACTTGTGTTATGAAAACATGTAAAAATAGAAGTGAAAAAGATAATAAACCCAATTTTCGTATTACATTCCATAGGTAAGCATTGTTTTAGGCTTATTCAGATTATATAATATGATAACACATACTATCACATCAAGATATATAGCGACGCGAAACACAAAGCCGCTGTTTACTGAGGAAAGTAAATTATGAAGCATTTGTAAAATTGTCTTAACTAAATACGGAAACAAAATATTTCACTCCGAAAATAAGTGAAACTTTCATATTTGTTCATATCGCGGCGAGCAATTTGCGCTCCCATGTAAAAAGGTCTATTCATTCAAAATCAGATTTTACTTTTAAGGTGAAACAGATGTGACCATTCCCATACAATCTATTTTTCAACCGCATTTGAAAACTACAGATAATATTTTATTTATTTTAATGTCGAAAAATAATACTAATAATGAAATATTCGCTAACGAAAATTTCACAGTTCTATCACTTATAATAACCCAGTAATTAAATTAACAAAATTGATTATTTTGTGCAGAAACTGCTAGCCAAAATGCCCTAATCTGCGTTAGAAGGAGACAAACCTATGTGCGAGCCATACGTTTCACGTGCACGCTTTCAACCCATTCCTATGGTGTTAAAGTGGTCAGTATATTTGTAGTAAAAATGTCAATTTGCGTGGCGCGATTTGTTATTCTGATAGAATGTTCGTTTTGCTTTTTTATGAATGTTCCAGTATTACTCGGCGCAAGGAACATTTGCGGGTTTGGCACGCAGTAAAAAAGGACAAACTAACTATATAATTATAGTGAGAACGACTGTAATTATTTAGAACTTTCATAAATCTCCAACTATCACTAGACGCCCGCCTAGTTATTTTGTTATTGAGACTTGCTAAACAATAAAATGCATAGATTCTCGTCCGTCTGCCACGAGTTTGAAGCTTTTTTCGACTTTGTACAACGCTTTATTGTTATTCCATAAAAATGAGGCGTGCTCTTTATAAGAATCAAAAGTATTATTAGAGAGCATACTTGATCGAAGGTAGAGAGTGAATCCAAGACTAAGTTACAAATTTTTTTACAAATATTTTCTCGGTAACTACCTAACTAACCATCACGCCGGTTCCCCGCAGGGGAAGGCAGAGAGGACGGACCGCCAAACAACTCGGTCTTGGCACACACTATTTGCCTCACTCACATTCATACATCGTCTCATACATAGTCTTCTATTATTCTGACTTTTGACATGACCTGACTCAAGTATCTGATTCATTTGATCGTGCCATGTCTACCTCGTGCGTCCCCAACTTCTTCTACCATTCATATTTGCGTCATATATTCTTCTTATACTACCTAGGTACTTTCTTCATTAATTCGCTGTATATCCACATTTTCTAGGTACATTCTGTAGTAATTTATATAAAATTAAAATTAAATAATAAATATTTTGATTACTAATAAATATTTTAATTACTATTTTAATTTTAACAATTAAATTATTTTATTCTGCAGTAATTATTGCATTCTGTAGTAATCGTGTAATTTTTACTAATTATCTATCACCGTTTTCTCGCTGAGAGGATGGGTCACAAGTCACAACTAAGAGTTGAAAGAGAATGTGAGGAATACGATTATTCACATTCATACACATCTCTTCTATTATTCCGACTGACTGTTCCCAAATAATTAATTCGCTTGATTGCGCCGTTTTTTGCGAAAAATGATCTCAAGAGACACTATACTATAATGTTAGTTGGTATCACAATAACAGAAAAAAAAATTGTTAGATTTCGCAGAACGAAAGTTGAAGTCGATTTTGTGTTTCTATTGTACAGAAATCGGGTTCTCACCGATATTTTTCATAGATTCTATGAAATAGATGATGTGGGATCCCAGTTTTAGCCTTGCATTCTTTCTTGATACAGTACACATATTATATTATCTATTTGACGCTTGTAGAACAATCATACACGGATTTACCACTCATACCCCTCAAGGATCTTATTTCTACTTGTCTTGTACCCCTTCCTCTGCCAGATTGAGTGTCAACAATTTTATGAAATCACACCACATCAGTGATGCCAACTCAACTACTTCAAAATATGCTAAAGTGATGTGAAAAATATGCCAGAAATATGCTAAATTACTTTATAAAATGCCAAAAAATATGCAAAGACGTTTTTTATAATTAATATTCGTGCATTTTGTTCGATGTAACCTCATGTCGCTGTGTTTGCTGTCAGAAAATCAGTTTGCATAACTCCGATAAATGATCTACGGCCATAATTGAACAGTGCTCGCAAACAAACAAAGCTAGTGAAGGTGAAGATTCTGCTTTCTGAATGTTCAAATTTTTTTTACTATGGGAAAGTTAATGATTTTTTGACTTTTCATTGGCTCTATTGATTTTCTGTGCTTTGTTGATAAAATATGTAGCTTCAAAATAGACATTTTTGCAATCATGTCGCACTTGCAGTACTTAGGGTGCATACATTAATTACGTGAGCACTTTTTCTTCCAATCTAAACCCCTCCCCCCCCCCTTGTTGAGATATATTTGGGCCACTTCGTATATTCTTTTCAAGTAACGTGAGATTTTGCTGGATCCCCCTCCCCTTTTTGAGCTCACGTAATTAATGTATGCGCCCTACAATAAATAGGCTTTTGATCTATCGTTTTCAACCACTCTTTAAAGTCACACAGTCTGACCGGTAATGTTGATTATACTTAGGCGGCATAATGGTATCAAAATCAAATTGCAGAAACACACATATTGCACAGTAATAAACTTTACTCTTAAAATAACACGCGAGACAAAATGCGACTAGTTAGGGGAATCCTATAGTATAGACGGTATAGAGAATCAACAAACACCCGAAAAAAGGTTGTCCATAGTGCAAGTAAGGTGGGGAAACCAACAAAGTTATCGATATAGTTTTGTTAAAAAATGGTTTTTATTATGTTCATGTTTCTGTAAAAATAAGCCAAATAAATATGCTATATGCTAAAAGCATAATAAGTATGCTAAACACTGAGTAATTATGCCAAATTTAGCATATAATATGCTAAATTGGCAACACTGCACCACATACTACCTATATTATTATGTATTGTGATGTTGTCGAATGAACGATGATTTAGCCGTGGTATCCTGACTTGAGCACACGACAAATTTGTTTCTCCATCTGGCAATTCTAACCACTTCGTTGGTTTGACAAATGCGCCCCATAGAAATGTAAGAATTAAATGTAACTTTTTGACTTATTCGCGAAATATTAGCGAGCAAGCAACCGAGAGAATGCATGGTTAATGAGTAGGTATGTACCTACATCGCTTGTTATGAAGCCCGTTTAGCAAAAGCGGCCTCTAAAAAAAGGTCCAGTTAACACCAGCTCCCGCCACACATGCCGTTGTTCCCAGCCGGTTCCTTTTATAAATTTATTCAATCTTCCCAGGCGTTGATTTAATTTACTGAATACAACAAACCTCTATCTCGCGTCTCTCTTCCACGCATGCGGAACATCGTAAAATTTTTGAAATACATCGTTTTCGCGAATGTTTTTTGGTTGGGTAAATAAAAATGTTCTTTACCAACGCGCGCGGAGCTGTGGAAAATGTCTTTTGTGCATATTTTTTGCTATGAAATTGTGTATTTTTCACCCGTTTTCTACGATTATGTAATTATAGGTACCAATTTTTTTTTTATATA
The DNA here is from genome assembly GCA_917563855.2 of Limnephilus lunatus. NCBI lineage: Eukaryota > Metazoa > Arthropoda > Insecta > Trichoptera > Limnephilidae > Limnephilus > Limnephilus lunatus. The sequence goes on along the minus strand of OU830597.1, from coordinate 59,518,878 downwards.
GATTAATATTACTAATATACGTTCGCGAACCAATAATTCATCTCAATATTAAAAAAGCATAACGTGTTAAAAGTGTTTTATTAGACGATATTGAAAATAGCACCATCTATCGGCATAAAGTTTCTAAAAATATTTTGAGAATACCCTTAAGAACTAAACGGTCATATTATAATGCGAGATGCCTATATACTGTTAGATTGATTTATTGGCGAATCACAGTCATCGTCTCTCTCTTCGCCGCACCATAGTTAGTTTTTACCCCTTATCTGTATGTTCTGGTCTATCTATGATTGATACGTTTTTGATTTATAAATTAATGTACCTAATGTAATTAATAAATAAATAAAATAAATTAAGAACTAGAAAAAAAACTATTTTTTTACGTCACGCTATCTTTAGAGACTTCATATTAATAAAAGTGGGTAATTACGTTTGTGCTATACCATTTTTATGTAACTGCCGAACTATATAATGTTTTCATGCACTGAACTTGGGGCGAAAAATGACTCCATTCACATAAAGTAATGTTATATCATAACCTTAATCTACAGACAAAAAGGCGTTATGATTAGGAGGTAGTTTGCTTAACATGTGCTATGCTACGGGTGAAAAATCACATACCTTGCTGATTGCTGACACAAAGATTTCCTAAAACTATTCATAATTCCTTGAACGTCTTTCAACAGAGCTGAACAATTATCCACAATAGTGTAGAAGGGTTACAAAAGGAACTTAATAGTATTAAATTTGACCCAATGCTCTACTGAATTAGGTTAAAATATAACAAATTCAACGGTAACAAAAAAACTGCTTTGCATGTTAAACTTCTCTGCAAAAGGCATTCGGAGAATTCTAAACAAAATAAACAATGTGTCTTTGGACTGACTCTTTAGTGACCATGAAATGCTGTAAATTTACCACCTCCCAGCATGATACATTTAAGCGAAAAAGTTATCTGTTGTAGTCTAATGTCTTAGTTGTATTAAAAAATCGTTTTAGTGCACAATAAAGCAATATTTCCAAAAATACTTTTGATTAAAAATATTGTATTGATTAAAATACTTTTGATTATAAATTATAATATTGATGAAAAATTTTGACAATAAAATAACCATTTGATTAGATTAGAACTATCTGACCCATAGATTGGTCGATGACCCTACCTGAATATTTTTCACGATTTTTTTTGGAAAATAATTATAGCTACAAATAGAATTGCTACTAATAAAATCCAACAACAATACGAGTATAAATGAAATACATCGTGTACTTGAGTCTACTCAGCTGTTTAATGTGTGTGGAAGAGCAGGAATGACAATAAAGATAATTTGATCATTTTTATCTCCAAATAATATGTAAATCTATTTTTTTTTAAATATCTAAAATTTATAATTAGGAGGGACCTATGGGAGACGAGAAACGACGTGAACAAAATATTTATATGCGTATGTGGGGATATATCGTGCAATAAACCAAAATGGTTCTGTATATTATTGTTTACAAAACTAGTTCAGCCTTGCTTCTCCTCCGCTAATTCCAAGATAATAAAAGCTTCCAGACAAATATTGTCTTGGCGTCCTTAATTTAACGATGTAACGGAAAAAAATCAACGAACAATATGGAATTTGGGTAAGTGTGCCAAGGATGCACCAAACCAACAGTATTGTGTGGCCTTGAACAAGACTCCCGCATACTTGTCTTTGTCTAAACTCCTGCAGGATTGTACTGATTTTGTATATTATTGTTCTTGCAAAGAATACTATATCCCGCTGCCGTAAACAAGCAGGATGTCTACTTAAAACCAGATATTCATAGCGCTCCAAAGATACTATATATTTACTTTATGTGATATTTGAGTCATAAACAAAATTAACATATTATAGTTTTCTTTTTTACTGTAACTTATTATGTAACTTAATCATTCTTAACACAATGTACCACATCCCCTAGAAAATTCATTTAATATACAAATAAATAAATACATTATAATAATTCCTTGAAGATGTCCTCTGTTTCTTTGGTGTTATTTTGTTTTGTCATTTCGAATTAAATTGGAAGAAAAAATTAGGACTTCTAAGTTCTAAGGGAAGAGAAAAAATGTTTTGATGTACAAAAACAATAAAATATTTCATGTAGATACCTACGCAGTATTCCCTTCTCTTCGGTTTATAATCTTTAATAAATTTAGCTTATCATGCCATTATAAATAATTGAAAAAGTATCTGTAATACATTTGCTATATTGCATGACATAATATCGGTTTGAATATTTAAAAATATAATAATATGTTTGTTTATTGTTTCTATATACACAGCTCATATTTTTTTAGAATCTATTCACATGTTTAGAGTATAGTTTAGATATTTGTAGATAAATGTAGAGTGTATAAGCTTGGTGTAAAAAATCAATAAACTTAGTATTATCACTTACATGCTCTATTATTAATATTAAATCATTGTTATTAAATTGTCTGTTGGTAGTTTGGTGCCTGCGTTCCTTCGATCATTTGTTTATTTAAATAACAGCGAAAACTATAACAATTCAGGATAAATGAGATTATTTATTGTAAAGTCGAGCACGAGGCACGAGATATCATAATCATTCCATTATTCTCATTATGAAGACGTTCCCCAAATGAGGCATTTCCACTAAGCGTGCGCAACGTGTCTTCCAAGAAACCTTTGTATTTCTTGAAAAGTTCATTATCCTCGCCGCATGTAACGTCATCAGCTTCCATAATACCTGCATTCACAAGTCCAGAAGAATCGTTTCATTTGATGAAAAGCCTTAAAAACTGCACGATACAAAAGATAATAGGTCCATTCCTTGTTTCCACAATTTGCGGATTCTCTGCTTCCTAAAATACCGCCTAAGACACCTTTGTTTTTTTAGATGTTTGAAGAAGATCCTGAATAACGACAATGGTTTTTATTGGGTGCAATAATTATAAACTGCTACAAGCTCCGATCCTTTCAGGAGCAGCCCTTGTCAACTTTCTATTCCTTCTGAATTGTTTGAACGTATCAATATGTCGGATCAACAAATAAAATCATGTGATTTATTGTCTTCGTTTTTTCTCATTCGTTTGAATTTTGTTTTTAATTTCTTAGAAAAAAAATAAGAACGGAATAAATTAAATGTACTAATATTAATATTTTACCCATTGACCAATTAATTTACGTGGGTAAAAACTTTGGCTGTTGCTAATATTCCTTCAAAATATTCGTAAGCAGGGAAATTTTGATAGCACTTGTACGATCATAAATTTTTCTTCTGGAAAACACTAAACTTCTTTTCGAATTTATCTGTTTGTATGGATCAAAATGTCTAGAGATTACTATTTCGGGAAAAATGACTTAATTCCGCTCTAACCTGCATAATGCAATACTAAGCATTAATTGATAATTAATTAATTAATACTAAGCATTTTTTACATATTTGCTGGTGCTAAATGCTAAAGGTGGATATGTCAAATTCGTAAATCACCCAGGAATGAAGATTGTTTACCGATTTCTTGGCGAAAACAAAGCTGCAACAATATTTTTACTACTTTATTAGATTAATCACAATCTACAGCACCTGACGTAGCTATTTAAAGTGTTCAAAAAAAATATTTTTTAGAGTTCTTTCTGGTACATAATGGTCCTAAAATTTAAGTTTAGACTTACGGAATTAAATACTTCGTTTGTGTGAAAGCACTATAAAACAATACAATACAATAAATCAAATTATCAAAAACTGGGTTCAGCGACAACTCAACAAAGTGGCATTTCAACACCCCTTTCAAAAGTCGTAAAAGGTAGTAATTAAAAAAAAAAAACACAATTTAACAAGTTTTTTTTTCATCATTTTTAATGGCTTCAAAGGAGTGATGCACTTGTTGTTGAGATGAAAAGTCACCCAAAAACTGACATAGGTATTTCTATCATTAACCCCCAGATATTATTTTACCTATATACTATAATTAAATATAACTTTAAAATAAATTACAACAAATAAAAATTTATAAACTAAACTTCAATATTTAATATTTATAGATGTAATGTAAATAAAGAATTGCGTATAGGTGTGTTAATAAGAATATATTTAATTAATGGCTATAATAATTGAAGATACCTACACATAGAAGATGGTTATGAAAAATATTTGTACATATTCACCACTCCAAAGATTAACGTTGTTGGGATGCTGCTGCAGAAATAAAGAAATAAAAAAAATTAAAACGTAAGCTATTGTTCTATCCACGCATCCAATAAAGATAACATCTAGCATTTAGCAAAACACACAAATACGTTGTTAGTTAGCAACAACTAGCAACCTCAATAAATCAGAACTTTTGAAAACTTTTTGCCAACCAATAAATTAACGTTTACAGTGCTCGGTATTCTCGGCAATAAAATGTTGGTATTCCATGTCCTAAAGCGTCTGTATAAACTAAATTTGCTACCAACTGTTCAGACGATAAACTACTGGTAGAAGTCTCAGGGCTGTGATTTCACATAACCTCCAGGTTTCAGGCTTCCAACGCGGGACAGGGGACGGGTGACGGCTGCCTCCTGCCTGCATATGGCGTAGCAAGTGAAACAGTGCACTAAAACGTCGGGACATTTATTTTATGGATCATAGTTTGCGTCGTAAATCATGCATTCTTGTAAAATATCGGTCAGCCACTCCAGTAGCTAGTCCCTGGTAGCGGACCCGTCGGTTAACCTGCGTTCCCTGTGTTCTGTGTTCAGGCTGCTGCTATAAAACCTTCGCTAGTTGCCTTCTACTAGGAAATCCCGAGCATTTGCCCAAACTTTAACTATTGTTTTGAAGTTTGGGTAGTTTGTGTATGGCTTTATTCTAGAAGTGTGCCTATTGCATTGTTCTATTCTTTTCATTATCCACAGACAAACATATTTTGTCGAATTTTAAACAGGAATGTACTGGTTAGTTATTAATAATGTTATGGTCCCACATTTGCAAAGGATTTCATTTTAATTATAATTAACACTTAAAAAATGCCAAACTTGACACCAAAATCATGCAAAATTGAATACTTTAATGGCCTGTATTTTATGATTTAAATTAACTAACCATCACGCCGTTTCCCCGCAGGGGTAGGCAGAGAGGACGGACCGCCAAACAACTCGGTTTTGGCACACACTCCTTGCCTCGTTCACATTCATACATGCTCTTCTATTATTCTGACTCTTGACATGGCCCGACTCAAGTATCTGATTAACTTGGTCGTGCCATGTCTTTCTCGATTTAAAACATAAATAAATAATTTACTAGACATTTGCTACATATTTTGATTAAAAAATATATTAATTAATTTGGTAAAGTAATTTGACCTCAAATTCCGCATAGCCGTTCTTTTTCGTGTGTACACCGACGTCTTTGTCGAAAGGTCCTACTTTGGATTTGAACGGTTGCAGGTTCAATCCATTTAGTCCTACAACAAATCCCAATTATTAAGATGAAGCCATACTAAATAATGCAAAATCATACAAAATCGTATGTTTTAGTTTTGAAAATTTGACCGCTTAGAAGTATTATAGATGCTTCAATTAAATACTGCGTGTAGAACATACTTTGGCCCTTAAAAATATCGGTCATTTTTTTTAATAAATCTTTTAATAAGCTTAGAAAAAAATAAAGTATTAGGTCTATAAAAAACATTTTTAACTGAAAACTCTCCTACTTATAAACACTTTTTCGGATATGGTTTTATTGCATAATGTGGCAAATTCAGTTTCTTATATAATTATCGCGAAAAAAAATGATATTTACGCCCGAACCTCACAAAATAAAATATAATATGCATTTTCGCGTTGGTATTTTTGACATCACGACGACAATACGGCAGTCGACGAATTTGCTATATCAAAGTGAACCTTATACCGTCCACCGAAGAACGACTGGCAGCCGCCCCCCTGTCTTCCGTCATTACTCCTCCGAACGGAGCGGAGAGCGGTCGTGTTATGCTCCGCGCCGCTTATTTTCGTGAAATCAATTTAAAAATTCCGTTTTATTGCTATAAACAATGCATAAAAAGGGAATTAATGTTTTTTACAGGCCTTTACGAAATCAACATGTAAAAAAAAATCTCAAATATCTTTTCCAACCTTTCCAAAAGCTTTTTCTCAAGTATTTTTAAACTCCTCCCATAAAAAGGCGTGAATTCCGATTTCGATTTTTTCCTGTACTAGTGGATCGCCTTAATGATAGTAAGAATTCAAATGAAATCAATAATGAAAATGTGTTAAAAAGGGTCTGTTTGATTTCAAAAACTTATTAGATCATTTTTTTTACTTATTCCCTTGTATTCCCATGTAGGTAAATTTTACAATATTTACCTTATTTTGTGAAAGTGGAAATAATTTTAATGTACCCCAAATCCCACCCTGGCCATCTGGAAAACGAAACTTCCACTAATTAACCTACTTTCTAGAAAGGCTCCCGCCAGCTTTTGAATCTGCCTCTTGGGGTAGATTTCACCGTTTGGTTCGCTTAACTGTCTGCATGCTCAGTAAAATAATACTTACGGTACTAGCAGTGGATGTTGGATAGTTGGTATGTCCTCTGCCATAAATATTTCCTGTCATTACAGGGCATTATTCCTCGCTTAATGTGAGTGAAAACAGTTCTGCGCATTGTCCTTCCTCAGCAGTCTTAGGCCTTCAAAAAAGAAGAAGCTTTATTTACGGGAACTTGATGATTTATGTAGGCCACGCGACGAGTAACATTAGCCATCCTTACCTAATCGTATCTACGAGCAAGACAATCTAGGTACCTACTTTAAATGCCTTCCGTTCACTACATTCCACTATTTGGTAATTACTGCATTCGGGGCAGAGCTCCTTGATTCTTGACCCAAAGGTTGTAGGTTCAAAACCGCGTGTGGATTATATATGGATATTCGCACCTAGTTCCAAAGCAAATTAAATTATTTTTTGTAAAATTTCATTCATGCATTTTCACCCCCATGATCACGAATCGAAACTTTGCGTTGTTTGAAATGGGTTTAGCTTCTTTTGCCTGAAAATCCATCCCTTGTTTTACATTATCCAGCCTCACAACAAAATTAAAATAATAGCTACATTTATGTAAATGACTTCAACATGAGACAACTGTATAGATAGGAAAGGGCTGAAGTTATATATATATATATATATATTTCTTTAAATCACGGGGGTGGGTACAGTAGAAGATAAAAGAATCCTCTGATCTTCAGCTCTACTTAGGCATCATCTCGCATTACGCGCAATGCAAAAATCAATAAATTCGATATCCCCTCAAAAGTTATTACGAGGGGCCTCTACCCCTTAGCGTTTAATTTTTTCGGAACGCATTTCACACACTCGGCCCGGCCTCCCCTAACAATGGGAAATTGTCTGAAGGGGGAGCGACGGGCGCAGCGACATCATTTATAATTTATTTTATTGGAAGTGTCAACGCGCCCCCTGGCGGCGAAATAGTCTAAACTATTTGCGACTTATTTCCAAGGATTGAAAAATAAAATTGATCTTGATGTTATAACAGATTTATATAATTAAAATAGCACAGTTTTCAGTAATTTTATTTTGTAATTGTTTTATTTCTATAAAGGTATTTTATTATTCTTTTAGTCAGGATGTATTCAACAAAGGTTCTCTGTAAATAGCAGTGGCTAGCGATCCATAAAGATTGAAAAGATGTGCCGCCTACCATAAGAAAACTCAATCGTAAAAAGAAATTATGGAAATTTTTACATTAGTTTAGTGAAACTTGTACTTCTCTCATTTATTCAGTTATAACAATCAGCAGAAGATGACAATAAAGGGTCATTTTTCAAATCGCAGCCTGCCTTTATAATATAGAAATCAATGGACGAGAGTATTGTATATAGAGTAGCGTTTTGTAACTGTCTCTCACAATCTTGTGCTTTCTTATTTAATTTCAAAAGAGTCGTTTTAATCGTTATTTTTGTACAAATTAGCATATACCACCCACCTACATATCTACTGCTATTTTTTTCTTACATTAGCTCTACACAGGAGGCCTTGAGGAAAAATTCCCTTCAGATCCTATGGGGATGCTGTGTGTATGGTATTTTTAGGAAAGGACGGAGAGGAAGTTCCAGGAAGGAAAAAGATGTGAGGGGTGGGTAGGAGTCTGGGTTCAATGTGCCCAGGAGCGACGAGCGTATAAATCTATCCCTCTCACTGCATTAAGGCGATGTTCCGACAGAGTCCTATTGTGAAATCAAAATATCTTCCTCAATCAGTCTCTCCCGATCCGGCCTACCACGCAGTTGGTGGGCAGACGCATCCGCCGCCAAAATCCTGACAACCCTGAACCATGAACCCGAGTACCCCTGCTAAGTCACCAAAAGTAGCGAACCACTTGGTGTGACCTATGGCAAAGGTGTTGGTTATCCAATAAATGGTTCTCGGGGCGGTGGTATCCATACCCGCCTCCCAAATTGAGAAATCCTATTAAATTAAGTGCACGACTAGGTGCAAATTTTCCCCTTAAGACGAAGCCATACTAAATAATGCAAAATCATACAAAATCATACAAAATCATACAAAATCATACAAAATCATACAAAATCGTACAAAATCATACGTTTTTATTTTGAAAATATGATCGCTCAGAAGTATTATAGACGCTTCAATTAAATACTGCGTGTAGAACATATCTTGGCCCTTAAAAATATCGGTCATTTTTTTCATGAGTAAGTCTTTTAATAAGCTTAGAAAAAAAAAATTAAAAGGTCTATAAAAAACGCTTTGAAGTCCAAACTCTCCTATTTATAAACGTCTTTTCGGATATGGTTTTATTGTTTATTGCGGAAAATTTAGTTAATTTTATGATAATCGCAAAAAAAAACTTTACGCTCGAACCTCACAAAATAAAATATAATATGCATTTTCGCGTTGTTATTTTTGACATCACAGCGACAATACGACAGTCGACAAATTTGGAATATCCATAAGTGAACCTTATACCGTCCACCGAAGAACGACTGGCAGCCGCCCCTATTTTCTGTCACTACTCCTCCGGACGGAGCGGAGAATAGTCGTGTTAGGCTCCGCGCTGCTTGTTTTCGTGAAATCAATTTTAAAATTCCGTTTTATAACAATAAACAATGCTTAAAAAAGGAATTAATGTTTTTTACATGTCTTTACGAAATCAATATGTTATAAAAAATTCTCAAATATCTTTTTCAACCTTTCCAAAAGCTTTTTCTCAAGTATTTTTAAACGCCTCCCACAAAGGGGCGTGAATTCCGATTTCGATTTTTTCCTGTGGATCGCCTTAAAAATAGAAGTAAACTAGAACATTTAAGATCTCTACTTATCTAAATGTTTAGTCAAACTTATTCATTATCTAAATTCGTATGTTTTAAGAATTGATGCAATAAATGATGAAAAAAGAAATACAGTGCAAAGTAATAGCTCTTTGCAGCAAAGATGCTTCTTTCCATTCATAGGCGATAAAATGGCTGAATATTTAGAACGAAGTTTCCAACAGCCTAAAAATGGCAAATTAATTCACTGCGGACTTTCTTTCCTATTGTTTAAGTTAATGAAAATCCAAACTTTTGAAAACATTACGAAATTCACCCTCTTTATTTAGGCGTTCAGATCTACAGGTGATTATAAATCTGAAAAATGAATACTTACCACCTTTCATAAACCGTTAATCGTGCGTCGACATAAAAATGCGTGCTCTTTAGAAGTATCAATTACATCATTAACAAATGAATACCGGGTGCTGGCATGTGTGAGAGAAACAGAAACCTTTTTAGCACTCTCCCCTCTCTACCCCACACACGGTGCGGTGAAACTCTGGCCATAGAGGCTACCCAAAACCTCCTGCTTTGGTTGTGTGAGCCATTTTTGTGCCAAATATACCCGGCTAAACCAAATCTAGTCCGTAATTGATTATGGTGCCCCGACGTGGGTATTTATAAAGCTTTCTAAATATCCCGGAGAGGTCGGGTTCGGTACCGAGAGCGGTCTGTATGTAGGACGGCGGGGGTATATAGTGATAACCCTCTAGTTGTGTACAGAATATGTCCCCCTTTCTTGTAAATTTAGGGTCGGGTCTGGTTTGGTGGAGCAGACAGGGTTAACCGAAGCAAGCTTTGGGTGTACCCTCGACGGGACGCGGGCGCGGGGTAGGTTGGTGGGTACCAGAACAGGGTACCTCGGGTTTGTTAGGAGTAACGACCGGTTATTTATTATTGACAACTACAACTAGTGTGCAGCCCGCGAAATGTTGCGCCGACAGCTCTGCTTGTGCTCTGTTGTTGTCCGCGTTAAGTGTAGGTACAGTTGTACAGCCCTAGTCCTATTATAGTGGATGATGGATACTCGCAGCTTATTCATTCCCTTCACGTTTAGTTGCGGACTATATTCTATTTCGAAAGTTGAAACACACGAGTTTAGTGATGGTTTAACCCCAATAGAGCCACAGCTTTATGAAGTTGTCGGGATATTGCTATTGTAATGTCTACGATGCGTCAGGAAGCAAAACTGCGCGTTTTATCCCTGCTTGTGTGGTATGAACGAAATATTTGAATAGGCACATCAAAATATACGAGAAAGCCAATATTTTTTAACAATGCCATAATCTGTTTGAAGCCTTTGAAAATCACAGCCATCGGACCGTTCCGTTGACATCATCCTTTCCGACGGGAACCATTATGAGGTCGACCGTTTGCCTCGAAAAACAAACCTTCCCTACCTCCCACGGGGGTCAGGGGGGGGGGGGTAGGTGTTGGGGTGGGTATTGTGGAACTAGAAGGCTCCCGCCCCCACCCACCCTAATTCACAAACAACCATAATGTGCATGTGTGTCCATTGATGCAAACGCCGACAGTAGTTGTCAGGCAACAACAAATATTTTCAAATTGGATTTTTCCCATACATTCGTATTGTAGAGATGTATTGAAGGTTACCTCAATAATTTTGACTATTTATAATTTGGAATCTACCACTACCCGTGGAGAAAAAAAATATATACTTAGAATTTCTAATAATTTCTCATACATAATATTATCATAAAAAAATCAACCCCTAAAATATGTATATATTTATTTTATGATAATACATTTATTTTCAATTTTCGACCTAGTTGCGCCATCTCTTGGGCCAGCTAATAGCCAATTTCGAAGAATTTTTTTTTGGCGTAAGTGAGAATAGAACCTTCGTCCTCAGGGACTGAATTAAGTCAAATCCTAATTGGATATCACCGAAATTTATTTCGTATATTGACTGCTGTAATTTTTAAACTATACGTAATGTCATCAAATTTCAGAAAAATGCGTGTATGTGTGCGTGAATGCGAGTCTATCTGCCGAGTTATATTCGGTTTTCGATATTCGGTATTCAATATTCGATTATCAAGAAGTGAGTTAATTTCCACGTTCAAGATTTGCATTCATTAATTCACGAAAAGAAAATCGAAATTCAAATCAATGTACCTATTTAAAAGAGCCCAAACTTTCAAAGCTCTCTTTGCAATTAAAACGACTACCTTAGCTAAAGGCAGCTTATAACACTAGGTGCTTCTTTCGGTAAGTAAGAACAATGAATACTATAAGGTATATTGCTGCGCATTCCAAAGTGAAAGATACTCTCAGTGTCGTCCGGATGTAAGACCACCATTCAAAATTGAAAAGTTGCTTGAAATGGCTTTAGCCGTCTTTGGTGACTAGAGCTGAATAGCCAGGTGCTTCCCTGCCTTTCTCTTTCCCATCTCATTCCTCTCCCCACTTACCATAGTCTCACTGGCTCCAGACAGGATCAGTCGGAACTATTGTGAGGTACTCACATTAAAAAAATGAAATACACTTGAATGTAATAAATATAATTAAAACAATATGATTGAAAAATGTATGTTCAGTTGTACTTCGTAAAAAAAATCGGATATGTAGGTACGCTTAGCAAAGTCGTTGCCAATCGTTTTCAGTGGAAAATATATACATGTTTCAATCACGTTTTATATTTATTCTAATATTCTTTTTCGTATGATAAAAAGCACAAACAACTCCTCCAGCATGCACGTTCAAATGTTGACATCATCCTCCGATATTTGATTTATCTGTTTCCCGATTGCAATTTTTACTAACGAACCTCTTCTGAATTTGTTCCACATGCACGCGATTTTTCAGAGGGGGGCCTGTGTGCACTGCATACCGTATACTGTGCAGTTGTACAGGCTGTACACCGAATCGAGTGTATCGGATCAATTCCACCCCCAGCGCGCCTTATCCACCCCACCTTCCCCCAGTGCACCCCCTCCCCCCTACCCACCACCACCCCCCACCCAGGCTCGCCACAGTTATCGACATCGGATGCCACGAAAAAGTTGCGGCCTTTAAACTATACCGAGTTTGATATTGAACAGGTCAGGTGTTATCAAAGGGAATCAATCAAAAAGCATTTTTCACACTACACATTTCCTTCGTTATACTTTATACGGTAGTAGCTTTTTTTGTATTTAACTGTGGCAAGCAGTTATTGTTTATAGTATATTTGTACCGTGGGTATTAAATAAATTATGGTTCCATTGAGGTGGAATTTTCAGTAATAAGATGTTAGATATTGTAGTTATTTTCAACTTTTTTAAACGGATAATTAAAGTATAGCTCACGCTAAACATTGAGACCATGGAACTAAAATCCAATGGAAGCGGCATACCTAACTCAGAATGTATAAAACCGCCAAAACCAGTGTAGCTCTAAAAATTTGTGGCCGCCGGGAAGTGGGGATACAGACGGGGTAAAGGGGCCAGCGTGCGGGGGGAGGGCAGCCGCCAGGAGATAAGGGCCGAATTGGGAAAGGGCTTCACATTTTTTTTTATTATTAAAAAAAACGTTCGTAAATTTTTTATAAATTTTGAACATATGTATAATAGTTGTTTTCTGAACAGGGAATGGTGGAGAAAAATAAGTAATGAAGAAAAGGGAAGCACTTAACAAAAGACTTTTGAGTAAGTTAAGTAATTTGAGACTACATTATTTAATTTTTAAAATGTCCTGATGTATGTTACTCATCCAGACCACAAACAATCACATAAAAAACAGACATATCGTGACAATAATTCGAAAAAAAAAAACCTAACGGAAGATACGATTATCTAACAAATGTCATGTTGAATTATTCCGACTGATGACGAAACTTATTACTGTTGGATACTAAAAAATATTTTGCCGACACCAGGTGTTCATCAAAAAAATTATTTAAATCATCAAGAGTTTATACTGCTTTCATCAATTCAGGATGGTAGACATATACAAGTTCACCCTACAGGCTCGTCGGATACATAGATAATATATCATACTCCCAGGTGTCCAGCAGTCAAATGATCCCCGTCTTCATGATATTGTCGAAAACAAAGAAATTTTGCTGCCACCAGCTATCCAGCACCTAAATAATTTACACAACATTGTAGGATATCAAGATATATCTATAATTAAAAATGACAATTCCAAAACCAAAATTGACCTTATTATGAGTAGAACTAAAATTCACGTGCAATATGTCAACAAAAAAGTGCAATCAACAATAACTAAATATATATATATATATATTTAATGTGATCACCTCACAAGAATCCCAACTGCTCCATTCTGGAGACTATGGCATCCCCAATTGGGGTATGTTGTGAGGCTGAAGGCAAATGAGGAGGAGAAGGATATGGGGAAGAGGGAGGTGGGGAAATACCCGACTATTCAGATCTAGTCTCCAAATACGGCTAAAGCTACGTTTTAATTCTAATTGTTGGTCACTCAGCCGAATAACCGAACAACTTCTAACCCCGCCTTTAGCTGTTCAACACATACCATTTTTTTATGTTTTTGTAGAAAAAAAATGTCACAGAAGACCAAACTTTCAGTTACATTTTTTACTCCAAATAATGTCAGGAATCACTGATTAGAGTAAGTCAAGTACGTCCCTTAACACCCTATATATATACACACACACACACACGTATATACTATATAACATAAAATTCGAATATTTATTTATATATATGTAAATAACAAATAATCGAATATGTACATATGAATAACACATGATCGAATATATATATGAGGGGAAGGAGATAGGGAAGAAGAAGGTGGGGAAGTACCCGTCTATTCAGATCTTGTCAACAAACAAAGCTAAAGCCATTTCAAGCAACATTTCAATTATTATGGGTGGTCTTACACCAGGGCGATACTGATAGTATGTTCCACCTGGAACTTGACGGAAATATACCTTATATTATTTTTAATTATTAAATTTTGAGAACACAAATCAATCTAATAAAATCTATCTGTGCGCACCGTGATTTGAACCCGCGACCTCCGGATTGCTAGTCAAGAGCTTTTCCCCTCGACCAGGGGGGCAAGTCAATGTGAATTTTACATAACAATACAGTGATTATTTTATTTTATTTTATATACTATGAATTACAATTGTAAACATATGTAAAAGGAGTGATAAATTAGTAGGAAAAGAAATAAAAATAACAGTGCAAAAAAGACGAAGTAAAAACGTTTAAAAATGAATAAGCTAAACGATAAAAAAACACGTACATACGACATGTGTAAATCAGAACTTTATATTTGTGCGTTATGATTTATAAAAAAATAAAAGTTTTTTGGTAACTTTTAATTATTATAATTTAAGTTGACTGATTCGGCCCATTGCCATTCCGAGATCACGTGATAGCGACGGGCCGATAGCGGTAGCTGTTGAAATGAACACGTCGACAATTATAAAATGTATATTTAAGCGATGTTTAAACACTTATATGTGAAAGTTAAGACCGTCTTTCTTTTTAAAGGTCTTCATAGAACTACTTTTACACAATTTTACGGCGCATTGGACCATTTTTCTATGTTTTATGAACGTTTTACTGGGAGCTCTATACGCGACCGAGGTGTAAAAGCCAATGTCAACCGTCTAAAAACCGTTCGGTAAAATTTTTGAATAATCACACTTTGGGTCAGTGTGCACACTTTACATGCCGTCTCTCTAATATCCATACTCTTAGATTGAGACCGACCTGACTTTGATCAGAAATCGTCGCAGTACGTGAGTTTAAGGACAGAAACGTGGCTTTCCTCCCTGCCCACGCCTTTATCTGTCGCACCATACGAGTAGAGAGAAATCTAGTAGGATTCGTTCATAGGTATTAGGTAATAATGGGAAAATTTAGATTTTAAAAATATTTAAAAGTATTTTTCTTAGATATATCTACACATTCCTACACAGTAGTACCTATTCTGTTAGAAATCGTCAACAAAAAATAAATGAAAAAAATTTCTGTTTCATTTTGCCATTGCTAAAAAAAACTGAATATTCGGATTGGACGAACTTTTGGATTCTTACTAAAAATAATACTTCGATATTCATTTTCTGGCTACTAATTGGAGGCTCGCCAGCAGAATTTATAGCGACCAAATTTAAAAAATGCCCGCGCAAAACTGTCGTTTTCCAATACAACCCGCTATAAACTCTGTGAAGCCTGGTGTCGCTGGACCGACCGCCAACTGCAATCACTTTAAATTTTAAATTTTATGTTTTATTTATTTATTCACGCCTTGAAGGCTTTTACGTGTACACGTTGTTATAGATACATAAATTATTCAGGAGTTTAATAATATGCGTATAACCTTGTATATAACGTCATATGCTGAAAATTAAGGATATAAGCAGGTACAACAAAAAAGTTGTACAAAGGAGTTCAATAACTTTAAGGGTAAAACAGAAGTGCTTAAGGTAGTATGCAATTAGTTATAGAGGAGGACGAAATACCCACATGATACCAAAATGACGCCTTCTATTTATATAAAGAACATTTACTTTATATTTAAATGATTCACATCATCAAGGCACATAAGAAACTAGTAAATAAAAAAAGAAGATATAATTATATACTTAAACGGGCATAGTTTGTTCTAAAGCAAGTTTTAACGAATATAGCTAAATTAACAGAGCCATAAATAGTACACATGGAAAAATAAAAATACATGAGTTGCATTATTATAAAAAGTTATACAAATGAGTTCGATAAATTTATAATATGATAGTTTAATAGTACAAAAGAGAGAGAGAGTACAAAGAAGTAAGTATTTAAAAATTTATATCATCCCGCTGTAACCGAACCCAGGACCTTACCCTTGCCGGGGCGCTGCTCTATTTAGCTTCGGTCATATTTAACTGTATAATAAAATACCACTATCATTCAGAAACCTCAACATTATAACATTTAAATCACACATAAAAAGCTGGATACTAAATATAGGGAGATCAAAAATAGAAAATATACTGATATCAAATACAGACTAAAACCGAATCTACTGAACTGAATTATAAAAAAACACTATTTTATTTACTTTTTAATTTGTATTTAAAAAATATGTTCAACATGATATATGTTTATAACTAAATCATATTAATTTCTTATAATTAAATTATAATATGTAAAATGAAATCCTCAGCACGGGAGATCCCAGTGAGTATATCATTATCTCTAGATGTTTGTAAAGAAAGGAAGACAATAAATCATTATTATTATTATTATATAATCATACTTCGACTACGAACTACCAACATTATCTTCATTTTCTTAAAGCAACATTTTTATTGGCTACAGTCTTTGGTAATCTAGATTCATCTCGAAGTAACTGCTAGCTAAATTGTGACTTGTATAGATTAATTAGAATAGAATAATATATATAATATTTTAACTATTATTAAAGAGTTATGGCAGTACCACACCACGAGTGGGCTGCGATTACAATGCGTGTCCCGAATGCATGCGTACACAAAGCGCACTCACACACGCACGCGCAGCCAAACACGATTACATGAAAAATGCACTTACACAATACACAATAAAACTTGCATAGAATTACCAACATACGTATTCGCGTTCACTAGATCGGACACTGGGTATAGGGTAGTTTTAAAATGTATTCAATTGCAATGTAATTTCTAAATTAATGCAAAAAAAGATGATTTAGATATCTACTTGCTCACACAATATAAAAATATGTTATGTTGGTAAAAGGCTTATAGTGACCATCGTCTGGATATTTTGCATAGAGTTTGTGCAGGTTTTAATAGGTACTAGCTGTATCCGGCGTTGCTTTCAGTTATTTGGTTGGAGTAATTGTTTGCAGTAAAGTTTGGGTTGTGTTAAAGTTATCTAGTTTTTTTTTTTATTTATTTATTTATTCTTAGTATATTTACGTTACAAAGGTATAGTATATTGTCCTCCACACTAGGAGTTCACCTGTATTGTAGAGGACAATTTTCAGTAGTAAATTATATATTATAAAATGTAAGTAGTAAATTTCAGTAAATTATTCTATAAATTATATCAAATTATCGTATTAATATTAATAGTTAACTGGGTGATTTAAAAAAAAGACATTTTTTTTAATATTAGATTAGCTCGATTGTGCAACGTCTACCTCAGGCATTTCCGATTTTTTCTGCCATTCACTCGCACGTCATAATTCAATATGCATAACAAAATACCTAAAAGAAGGACTTGGCACACCGATCTAAAAACATTATATAAACAGGTTATGCTAAATGGAGGCGGTTTCCATTATTATTACTCAGTTTATATGATAAATTGTAAATAATTTATAATTTAAATATAACTTAAATAATATAACATAACTAACTTATACAATATTTAATTTTGATTTCATCTTGGCTGCTATTTTTTTATTACCGTTTGGATAGAATGTTTTATTGGTATGCCAAGTCCTCTCTTAGGGTATTTTATTTAGTCATTATTACCAGATAAAACACTTCTCAAATACAGAAACTCATTCATTTTCATTGGAAAAAATCATGGAAGATTTCAAAACAAAAGAACATCAGGTCAATTGTGGAGCTTATCGTGATAGTTGGAAAGCAGCTCAAATTTGAATTTGTTGCCACTAAATCGAAACGAAGGTGATATAGGTACAATTACAAGGTCTTATACATTCGACAGTTATTTACTATGATAAACATATGTTATATATGGCTAAAAAACCTACTGTACTGATGGCTCCACAACATCAAGCACACACCCATTTGCTCAACGTCAATTCCGGTATATCGCTCCAAAAATATACAATGCTTTGAGTGCCGATATAAAGTCACTTAATTCTAAATCTATCTTTAAAGTCCGTATAAAACATTGGATATTTGAAAAGGGAAGAGATTTCTTCAAACAACATATAAAAATATTATATAATATTTTTAATAATATATTATAAAAAAATAAAAAAATGTACTTACTCTAGCGCATTTATTTTTCAATATCTTTCGTAGAACAAACTTCGAAAGTGCATGACCATAAACATGTACTCTCGTGTAGAAGAATAGTTACCAAATTTTACTTTTATTTTTATTTCAAGAAGAATAATACTTATCAATTTTTATTTTCGTCTTTATTTCAATCTTCTTTAAAATATCTTTTTATTCTTTATTTCTCAGCTTTCTACTTATATTTTTATTTGTATTAGTATTTTTTTAGTTTTATTTATACTTAAATATGTTATTTTTTTCTCTCCTCTTCTTATATTTTATTATCTGTTTATATAAAATAATATTTCATGTATGACTACCACAATACGGGCAATAGCCTAGTATGGTAGTTAAAAAAATTGGCTAAAATGTAACATGTAAACATTTATGAAATAATAAATTTAAAAATATATATATATGTTTAACAATTATCAGCCTGAAACACTCATCTACATTGAAAAAATCTTCCGAGAAAAGATACTGGCCGCCAACGGGAATTGATAAGCCGCCATAGCTCAGTGGTCAGAGCTGCTGACCGGCAATCAGATGGTCACGGGTTCATTTCCCGTTGGCGGCCAGTATCTTTTCTCGGAAGATTTTTTCAATGTAGATGAGTGTTTCAGGCTGATAATTGTTTATTATAATATTTGTTATCTACCCTTTGTGCTATGCATAAAAAATCTTGTTTAAACGTTAGTTTATCAATTAAAAATAATAATTAATATTTGACAAGTTAAAGTATTTCAGCAAAAAAATGCAGACATAATTAGTCTCGACGCCACCTAGCGGGAGATTTAGTATTAAAAATACCTCTCTCACAAAAATAAAGTTGGTTGTTTTCAGTTGGAAAAATGTAATAATAAGTAATTGTCGAATGAAACACTAGTATATATTGAATTATTTGGCGGGTATTAGATAAGCCTCCATAGCTCAGTGGTCAGAGCTGCTGACCGGCAATCAGATGGTCACGGGTTCATTTCCCGTTGGCGGCCAGTATCTTTTCTCGGAAGATTTTTTCAATGTAGATGAGTGTTTCAGGCTGATAATTGTTGATTATAATATTTGTTATCTACCCTTTGTGCTATGCATAAAAAATCTTGTTTAAACGTTAGTTTATCAATTAAAAATAATAATATATATGTTTGGTCACAGTACATTCAGTTTTTCCAATGTTAATTTAACCTTTTGCTGCCCCTAGTCACCTCAGAGGTCAAATTGAAGTATACCGCGTTGTTACTGATAAAATTATATTTCATCGTCTTTAATTGGACTCCGCATCTCTTTACAGTGCCGAGATAATCGAGTTATAAAATATGTGTTAAGCCAAATGTGCTTTCTCTTCACACCTGTTTAAATTCTGCAACTCGTCAGGCATAGGTATTAAAAGTTATCTAGGATAATTGGTGGGTAAAAGGACATAAATTTTTGATCTATCTATTATTCATAAATATTAAAAAAATAAGATATTCTGTTATTCACATTTATATTCTCAGAACGTATTATTTTATAATTATGTAACCTGCTCAGCTCAGGCCCGTGGACTCTATCGATGTATGAAATTGGTTAATATAACCTTTCAGAAGCTAGATTTACAGGATCTGTACGGATATATTATGTAACTTTTTCATATGGCAAATGTTTCATGTGTTAAGTTTTGCAGCCAACTCTGGTCTCTACTATCCAAAAATAAATAATCCGTCATGTAATGCATTTTTTACATTCAAATAATAATAATTTGGTCATTTGCAACCGAACAATTTATTATTGCTGGAAATTTTCACCGAGAAATGTGGATCTATTCATAATCATGAATGCACATATTATTGTAACCACCTTGTGCCCTGCAAATGCACATAAACTGAGGTGGAAGTAATCGACAACCCTCCCGGCGCGAGCGAGTGCGCGGAAGATCGGAGCGGGATGAAAAATAATTAACGAAAACCGATTTTGGGTATTTTGGCAAACTGCTCGCAGCGCGATGCTGGCCGGTGATACGCGATACGCGCCCGCCGATAGGGAATACTGGCACCAGTACCGGTACTACAGGCATCACAATATGCGCCCAAACAAACGGTGGCCCGGGCACCCGCCCATCGGAAGCGGGTGCTTTGACGCGATGTGCATCATCCATCGAGATATTACTGTTCTCATTCACCGGCAAGCTGCCGCACCCTGTACCGGACTGAACCTGTACCTGTACTAGTTGACCTATGTACGCGTAGTGGATGATGGCTCGCTGCATTATAGATTAGCTTATCTGATGCTTATCTCAATTCACTGTTTGAAAAGCATTCTGTTATTGCTTTACGCCAACTTCCAAGTATTACTATATGCCAAATATTGATCGATCCAATTGTGTCCGTGAAATTTAGGTACTTCATAAAAAAATATGACATTGTCCCTGTCCCTGAGCGCTAGCTATCAATTTGATGGGTTGGGTGTTTTAAACAAGCCGGTTAACAATGTATCCATGTTAAATATTGTGAATAATTTATTTTTTTAAATTTTACGCGAGATCATTCTTTATCTCCCCCATACGGGAATTTTCGAGTTTGATAAATTATTCGGTTATTTTATCTCCTTACTTTATTTATGTTGGCAATTCAAGCAATACGTCTTACCAAATAACTTAAGACTTTCTAGAACATAAAAAAAGATTTGTTTTCTATTTACTCAAGAATCCATGCCGTCCAAAATATCGTTCAAATAATTCATTTTTTGGACCAAAGGGATTTTAAGCAAGGCCGTGATTTAGGACCTTGCTAAAACGTGCGCCAAGTAAATCATATAAATTTTATCTATTCGAACGGGCAACTTAAGTTTTGTATTTTATTGCATTGCATGAACTTCTCTAACGTAGTAGGATTTAAAAAAAAAATGATGAAATATCATTATAAGTATTCCGTAAACTAACCACCATCATTCTCATTAATCATCACTTTACGTCAAGTATGCCATTTTAAAATTTTGAATGACGCAGATGAGTGGTCCTATCAAACTGAGCTCTATTTTTACAGTAAGCATTTATTCACATTTTATACGACCGTCAACGGAAATGAATCCTTTCCGAATACACGACGGGCATGACGAGCCGATTTCAATATGTTGTATCAAATTGATGGCAGATTTGTCATGCACAACTCCGGACTCCACTGCTGAGCGGCCGATTGTTGTCTAGCTTGTCGGGCATATTTCCTCACGCGACCCGCGATCATCGACTCCTCCCGAAATGTTGCCGATAGACTGGAAATACGAATGCGACATTTAAATCCCCGGACAAGAATAATTTTATGGTATTTATTTTTAACACGAGAATTCATTTTAGATATTGTGTTTTTATATTTTTTTCAATATTTTTTTTGTTTAACAAAGCGTTATGATATCCACTATAACATTAATTAGGAATTTTTTTATTAAAAAATCATATTGTAATAGAATTCCGCACCATTAAAATAGTGGTTAACTGTTATTAAATTAGAAAAAATGGTAGAATTACATTTGTCACAGATATATTATTATGTAGGAAAAATATTATTTTATAGAGATATACATAATATGTACGCCGAGAGGTGCCGTACATGACATTTAGGTATCTATAGGCATTGATGTATTATATATGGACAGAGGCGTACATTCCATAGAAGCACATAAATAGTGCCTACCCTACCTTACTCGCATAAAAATATAGTTACTATTAAAACATATATCTTTACTAGAAGATATTAATGAATATATCATATGAAATTATCACATTAAGAAATAAGCGCCACGGATCGCGGCGCCGCGCCGGCCCTCACCGTGCCACCCGTAACCATGTGTCCAAAGCAGAAACTAAGTACGCCAAATGTCGTTCCCGTCAGAGTATTCAATGTTTACTCTTATGCTCTTACAAATACTCTATACTCGTATGCGCATTCAAGAGATGACTCGTTATTGTTAGTGTCTAAATATTTCTAAGAGCTTTTAAGAAGAAATTTCTTCGGGCAGCAAAAATAGCAATTAGTGCCACCATTCGGTAACGCTATTATAATAGGCCACTTGCATCACATAAAAAAATTAGGCTTAGGCAAATATTCTAAGACATACTGTATTTTTTTTTTTAAATCGTATTTTTGAAAGCATGGCGATTTTTTGAAAATTTCAATCCGAAAAATCAGACCATTTTTTATAAACCGGAAAGACGGGCATTATTTTATTGGTGCGAAAAAACGATAATTACATAGTCAAAAATCATTTAAAAAAAGAACGTTTTCCACACGAATAGCAATAAATTGTACGGGGTTCTCTTCGTAACATCTGTAAAAACACCGCCATCTTTATCAAAAAATCGAACCAAAGGATAAGTTCGCATAGAACAAACAATAAATCTAGTGAACGTTAAACGCAAATTCAAAAATTCGCCGGAAATCAAAGTTGCCATATAAAAAAAAATTATTAGTGTGGAATTTTACAAAATTAAGGGAACATAATCGGAGACGGTACATTTACATGTAGTGACGTCACAAGCTAAAATAATGGATTTATTCATTTAAAAATAAAAATAAAATATACATTTCTAAAAAATTTTACTAACATTTTCGTAATCTTAGTAAAAAAATCTTTCCACACGATTTCCAAGTCGTTATGAAATCCATCCAAGTGGCCTATTGGTACCTACAACTTTAATAAGGAAATAATGATAATGGTATATCTTTGCTTTCTTTGAAAATTTTTTTTTGTCTTTAATTTATTTATAAATATTTCATATCCTAGTAGTATAGCATCGATGAATAATTATTTGGCTTAAGAAATCCCAACGAAATCGGCTGCAGCCAGTAGCTTAGTCATTTTCACGGAAAACTTGAACGAAGGGAGTAGTTGTCTGTGGTAAGTCGTTTTTCTGTATATTTTTTCTATCTATTTACTTCTTTCTATCAAACTCTGTGTACATCACTGAATGTAAATTGATAAAGTATATGCTCTCTTCAGAAATAGCATAACGTACTATATAGTTACATTTCGCTCTCTAAACAGCCAAAAAAATTCATGAATCTGGTTGCGAATATAAACCATCCCTAAACACCAAGTAAACCCTTAAATATGTAAACATCCCAGTAACATTTTATTGTGCATGTTAACACGCCTTTCTTCCCATCTTATTTGCACACACATGACCTGTGCGGGGCAATGCGTGCGTGATGGCTTTATCATTTACATAAAAAGGTTATAAAGGTTAGTATTCCACGCGTGAAATATTCATAATTGTTTCCGCTTTAAACCGTGCTCACATCAAATCAGGTAGCCAGATTTTGCTCTTTCCATCTAGCGTTTGGTTCAAGCACTGTCAAATGTTTTAACAAAGTATATAGCGGGCACTACGTTTTGTTTTGTTGTATAAAATTAAGCTATCGTATTGTATTTACACAAATGAAATCTGTGTCAATTCATTAATTTATCATAATTATAAAATTATTATACAGCGGTAAGACGAACGCACGTCAAATGGCAATAGTACGATGTTAGTAGTAAGTATGTATGTAATCTATAATATTATGCCATCTATTAAAATATGTGTTAAATATAATAATATGTGTTTCCAGTTATAATTAGGCTAATGCTTGAATCAGTCAAAAGTCTTCTATAGGGGACTTGGAATGGGTTACAGACACCTGGATAAACCAAAAAACTGCAAAGCACTCGATAGGCGCAAGTTGATCCAACACTGACGATGTTAGGAAGAAATGGTGATTCTATGTCCAACAATGAGTTCAAAGTGGCTGAAGTAGACGATGATGATAAAAAAGTATTTCTAAGAAAAAATAACAGGGGAGCAGATAAGCGTATAAGGAGAGAATTTGGTACCCGAAGACATTATCAAGAGTAGAATTTAACCGATTGCCAACGTAGTTTCTTCATAAAAAGCCTGCAGAAAGATTGATAGAGTATTAGTTGATTTTGAATAAGGACTGAAAAATGTGGAGACGAACACCCCATCCTTGGGCATAAGAAACCGAAAGATAGCTGCAGGAGACCAGAACTCTCCAAGGATTACTTCAAAGAGGTATAAACCTACACTACAATTTTAACTAAAGGAACATTTTTTATAGCAACCATTCTATTTCCCTTTAATTAGAATTTGTATAAGAGATTTCACGAATTCTGTGATTAGTGAGGATATCATCAATATTATTTATTTCGGTTCTGTGTCTGTCCTACGTAACACTGATTCAATGAACCTAATTTTTTTTATGAATTCAAGTTTCGTTTTCAAAAATTTAAAAATTATGTGATGAATTCAGAAAAGAGATAAAGTACCTACCTATAATATAATATTTTTAACAGAAAATTATTTTAATGTCCATTTTCAAAATTAGAACTGCTTCGTCGGGAAATCAGATAATCCCGTGATTTTCCACGGGTATGTGCTAGTTGTTATGTATCTGTCATGTTGGTACTACAGCTGTCACATGCTGATAGTTGATAGGTCTGTCGCTTCACTTGATGTACAACCTTGAACTTGTGAACAGTGTAATGTGTGTGTCTTGTAAATGAATTCGGCTTTCTGTTATTTATGACTAACTCCAAACATTATACTAGTGATGTACTAACACTGTAAAACAAATACTGTGATTGCTAAGAGAGGATAGACGGCTAAACTTGCTTCGATATTATTCTATATTGTACGCTTTGCACGTCTTTACGTTAAATAATGCTCTTCCATCTATACTCCCCCCTATTTGATCTGGCAACACTGATCCCCGCCACTATATTGGGCTGTCCGCTTATTGAAATCTGCATAATGCAAGAAGGGGGCGCCCATTGTACAAATATATTGTTTTCTATTTTGTATGGGATATAAAGGGGGTGAGTAATTCCCCCGGTGCCCAGGGGAACCCCGCCCCCTCACCCCCGACCCCTGCCGAACTAACCCCACACATATAAAGCACGCCGCTAACACCCAACATTTACCAGGGCTGCAATAATTATGCAATACATTAAATTCCTAGAACTTTGTACTAAGTGTTGTTAAGAGGAATAAAACATAAGATTTTTTTAATTAGAATCATTACGTTCTAAAAAAGGTCAATAGGTATACAATATAAATAAAAATCGAATATGTTTACCCGAGACACTATCTAGGTTACAAATCAGTTATTTGAACTTTGTGACCATTTAAAAATTATTGGAAGTTAAAATTGTTCATTCTGGATTTGAAATATCAGATTGACATAAAAAATAAGTGGTGTCAATGGCCGAATTTCAAGTCCCACTATCAACCGTTGCCTTTTTTTTTCTGCGTCTTGTTCTTTTACATAAAATAGTTATTTTTTGTTTATCGGACGGCAAATTTACCTCCGCAGCATCTGCATCATTATTCTCGCTAAAATATTCTACTCGTGTAAATAGGAAATATATGTGTGCTTACAGAGGGCGGAGACCCCGGCAGTTGCGTGTACCCAGTGTGCCCATAATAGACAGGATTAACTTTAATCGGGGGTAGCCACCCCCGCCCGGGGCTCCAGGAACTGCTGAACTGCTCAGAACCGGGCGCCCCACCCCACCCTCTACTTGTGTGCTTTTCAGACGTGACTAACTTTTCAAACAACTGACGTTTTTGCAACAGTATGGAATATTGAAAATTTTACAAATTAAAAAATCGTAACTTAAATAAAACAGAAAACTGCTTTTTTAATTATATTTGTGAATTCCGCACTAGACTCAACTGTCGGAAGCAAATGGGACTACGGCAATCCCAATTAGGGTACAATGTGATGCTGAAAGGACTAGGGAAAGGAAGTAGTCAAATGGTCCGATTCTGAGTGGTCTCTTTCGCCAGAACGATTCTGAGAGTACCTTTACAACTCCATAACGTTTAATGAATTCCATTACGTAATTCATACATAATTCCATACGCTGCAAATATATTTACTATTTTATTTTATTGACTGAGCGTAGCGAAGTCCTGTTTTCACACGACCATTTGGCATTTCATCAATCTTTAAATTTGTTTGTTACTTTCCGGTTCTGGTTCAAATAAGTTGCCGTGTTGGATACTACCTTTTATCCCGCCAATGTAAATAATTATTGTATTAAATTTAGTGTAATCTATGTATCATTTTGTGAATAAAATATATATTTAAGTACATGATTATAAGTACATGTGAAATAACAAACATAATGAAATTAAAAACTTTTTCTCTCGC
Source organism: Limnephilus lunatus (assembly GCA_917563855.2). Lineage (NCBI taxonomy): Eukaryota > Metazoa > Arthropoda > Insecta > Trichoptera > Limnephilidae > Limnephilus > Limnephilus lunatus. The sequence goes on along the minus strand of OU830597.1, from coordinate 59,492,405 downwards.
CTTTAAAAATACTCTTGAACGGTGACCTCTGGCCTGAAAAGTTAAGATTTATCTAAAACCCTAATCACAATTTATACATAGTACGTATGTGCTTATCTGGTGCAATTCTTTTAACTATGATATTAAAGCGATCCACTAGTACAGGAAAAAATCGAAATCGGAATTCACGCCTTTTTATGGGAGGAGTTTAAAAATACTTGAGAAAAAGCTTTTGGAAAGGTTGGAAAAGATATTTGAGATTTTTTTTTTACATGTTGATTTCGTAAAGGCCTGTAAAAAACATTAATTCCCTTTTTATGCATTGTTTATAGCAATAAAACGGAATTTTTAAATTGATTTCACGAAAATAAGCGGCGCGGAGCATAACACGACCGCTCTCCGCTCCGTTCGGAGGAGTAATGACGGAAGACAGGGGGGCGGCTGCCAGTCGTTCTTCGGTGGACGGTATAAGGTTCACTTTGATATAGCAAATTCGTCGACTGCCGTATTGTCGTCGTGATGTCAAAAATACCAACGCGAAAATGCATATTATATTTTATTTTGTGAGGTTCGGGCGTAAATATCATTTTTTTTTCGCGATAATTATATAAGAAACTGAATTTGCCACATTATGCAATAAAACCATATCCGAAAAAGTGTTTATAAGTAGGAGAGTTTTCAGTTAAAAATGTTTTTTATAGACCTAATACTTTATTTTTTTCTAAGCTTATTAAAAGACTTATTAAAAAAAATGACCGATATTTTTAAGGGCCAAAGTATGTTCTACACGCAGTATTTAATTGAAGCATCTATAATACTTCTAAGCGGTCAAATTTTCAAAACTAAAACATACGATTTTGTATGATTTTGCATTATTTAGTATGGCTTCATCTTAAGAGGCCGCTATCCGAATTTCTACCGATTTCTTGCAAACCTCCCTTAAACATTTGAAGTCTTTAAGCTCATAAAAAAATATATGTTATTTTTAAAGATAATATCTATATATTCCCCACGCCGAAACGCAAATTATATGAAATTCCCCCGATAGAAAAAAAATCGCAAAGTATGCTCCAAAATGTTTTATTTTCAAGTCTGCTTCCGTTATTTTACAAGTAATATGTATGAAAACATTCATAGTGTTTCATTAAATACTGTTTTAAACAGCCCCCAAGAGATTTTTCTCTATTTTAAATGAGTCGTGTTTTATTAAAGATTTTCGCAATTTTTGCATCACTTTTGTTATGTTAGCGCTCTCCTATAACATTCGTAAAATCGTATATCTCCATCTTCTTCTTTTTGGGGCCGGTAACGGAGCCTTAATAAAACTAGATAGAGAATAAGATTTTGCATATGTAACTAAATATTATATTTAAATGAAATAGTTTCTCAGTAAAAGTGAATATAAAAACGGACAAAACAATACCCTCCATAAGGTGAACTACTGCTGATGCCCCCTGGAACAATAAAGCAAGGTAATAAAGGCCAAGAATGGGCATTAAATCCCCTTTCAGGAGGAATTATGCATTGTTTGCTTATATTGGAGGCTTACCAGGCAGCCAACCCTCTCCACTCATCGGTTATCAAAATCCGGTTGCAAGAATTGCATACGGATTAGTTGTATTATTTCACATGGGTGCAGAGTGAAAAATTCCTAATTATTGAAAAAATATACCTATCAATTTAAAAAAGTCAGTTAGCAATATATTTTGTCACCAAATTGGTAAATTGAAGTGGGTACTATGATTCAAAACAATTAGTTTTCAATGCTATAATTAATGCAATTTTAAAAAGAACACATAAGTACATAATATGTGATTATTTTTTTTTACATGAGCAAAACACAGGAGGCCCTGAGGAAAATAATTTCCCAAAGGGCCTTTGTTTTATTTATTTAGGGAAAGGAAGGAGAGGAAGTTCTTGGAAGTAAATAGGTATTAAGGGTGGGTAGGAATCTGGGAGTCAGTGTGTCCAGGAGTGACGGACGCATGAATCCATCCCTTCAACTGCAGTGCAAGGCGATGGGTCGACCTCGCAGCAGGTGGGCAGACATATCGGCCGCCAAGACCTGGACAAACCTCACCCCATGAACCCGGGCACCCCTGCTAAGTCATCAAACGTAGCGAACCATTTGAGGTAACCTTTGGCAGAGATGTTGGTTATTCAATAAATGGTACCCGGGGTGGCGGTACCCATAGCCGCCTACCATAAATGTATGTAAATTGTGCGTGTTTAGGAATATTTTTAATCAATTTATAATTTTTAATGATGAATTTCTATTACTTTTCTAACTATATTAGTCCCAGCGAGGGATTGCCGGTGACGTCATCGTTCTAGGGTTTTATGTCGTTTTCGTTTTCAAACAACACACGTGACTACGATCTCTCGCTGGGACTAGTTTAACTAGTTCATGACGACTTTTGACAGCTGGGGTAGAGAGAGAGGTAGACTGGAAAATGACACTCCTTACTTCAGTCGCCAGGGAAGGATGTGCCGAACGTTAAGAAATTTATTCAAAAACCTGGAGTCGACCACGAAGATTTTTCATCCTTCTTCCCCACTACGCTGCTTCGAATTTTTCCCGAATAGTTAGTTCAGTTCATGGCTTATTAGGTTCTTGCGTGAATAACATTGAAGCCAAATCTACGGCGAGTGGAAATTGTATGGCAACCATCTTGTATGACAAACTATTGAAAACATTTGTATGCGAAGAGCCTATAAACTGAACTATTTTATTTTTGTACTGTTAAAGCAATTATAGGGGCTTCTTATTTTCTTGGGTACCCCGGGTACTCTCACCCCACGTCTTTACTAACCTAGACAAATACACAAACACAACCAATAAATAATATATTATATTATTTTACCTAACATAACATATTATTTAACTAGAATATTAAAAAATATATTTATTTAATGTTCTGCGTCTTTTACGATTTATATTGCCTTATTAGTCAGTTTATTTATTTTTTGTCTTGTATGAACAATTTAGTATGTACAAATCTACTTGTACGCTTTTATTTAATTAAAAAAACATTCTGAACTTTCGAATAGAATGTACGACAGTCCTATGTATTTTGCTGTATTATTTTTTCTCTCATTGATCCAATAATGTAATCACAGAATTGTAAAATCATACAGAGGATGGTTTTAATGCATTCAAAGTGCACAGCTCAAATAATATCAAATATTCCACATCGGGTTGCACTGGGAATATATGTCATACCAGTGCATTCATCCTGCAATAGCAATGCAAGTAAATGCCGTGACCAGAGGCCACAACTGCAGCGAGAGTGCCAAAATCTGCATGCAAATAATTAGAAAAATAGTTGGCCCACATGTCATTTCAATTTGCCACTTTCTACGTAAATCCACATAATATCTAGGAAGGGTAATATAAATTGCAGGTAAGGGTGTGAAAAGATAATAGAAAGATGATCTATTGTTTTTTTCTGATAGATACATAGGAACTTAAGAACCTACATATTTCTAGGATTTGGATATATTTCTAGTCGAAAAATTTGTACTAGCACAAACACCTACATACATGCTCAGCGAAAACATGTTTTTAGGCTTACTGTTTTATTTTAGCACTCTTTCTTTTTTTATGTATCTTTGTAAAGCTGTTTGTTTTCCAAATAAAGATATTATATTATATTATTTTTACTAGACAGATTTTTAACTTTGTTACAGTAGACAGTTTTAAAGTTCTTACAGATTTAAAAAAAACTTATTGGTGCGGAATAATGTTATTTTTTTAAAGAAAGACAAACATTCCTGGGGTACGAATAACCCGACAATATTTGAAAATCTCCTACTACCACCACAGTAAGCCGAAAGTGTCGCTTGAGTCGTGATGGAGGACTTAGCCAGCCGAGGAATCGAACACTGACCGCCTGGGTGGAAATTGAACACTGAACCCAAACGCAATGCCAACTCAACCATGACTGACCGGTCAAAATATGTAAATTTATATTAACTTATTCTGGTCACATGTGTGACAATATGTGTGTGGTGGAATGATTTTGATACTCTTTGTTGCATTTTTCAAAAAAGGGTATCGTACTCCATTTAGACCATTTCTAACCGTTTCCTCAATTTTTTCATCCGTATTACTGAACACTGAACATTTGTTTCACACAGGAGGCCCTGAGAAAAAAATCCCACTAAACATCTTTGACGATGCTGTGTGGAGGGTCTTTTTAAAGAAAAGAAGGACAAGATGTTCTGGGAAGGAAAATGGCCGAGGGGTCATTGTATCCAGGAGTGACGGACATATGAATCCATCCCTCCCTCAGCAGTCTCTCCTGATCGGCCCGACATCCACTATGTGGGCAAACGCCTATGTAGACAAACCTCAACCCGTGAAACAAATAAATAAATCAAATTAACGATGAATCTTGATAGCTTTTGAAAACATTAATTAATATCCAACGTAAATACACAATCCATTTTATATTATTATTTTATTTTATGTAAATTAGTAAAAAGTCCTTTGCAGGTTTTTTTTATTTATTTGGAATTTCACGCCTGGCTGGGATTTTACATGCATTTTTTTTTTAAACAAAGAACATCTAAATCTAATTGTGCATAACAAAATAAAAAACAAAATCATAAGCAAAACAAAAACAAAATCAAAGTTGGAATTAAAATCGAAATCAAAATCAAAATAAAAATCAAAATCAAAATCAAAATCAAAATCAAAATCAAAATCAAAATCAAAATCAAAATCAAAATCAAAATCAAAATCAAAATCAAAATCAAAATCAAAATCAAAATCAAAATCAAAATCAAAATCTAAATCAATATCAAAATCAAAATCAAAATCATAACCAAATCTAAAACAAAAATTGAGTAAAAAACAAAATACTCCACCATACAAGATGGAAAAACTGTAGACTGGGAAAAGTGAAAGTGAGACAATACATGTGAAATAATTCGAAGCAGAGCTATGCAGTTAGAATTATTAAATTTGTGGTTCTTCTTTCTGATACAAATTCTACTATGACTTGTTTATATTTAGTTAATGATGTGTTAAATATGTCAACAACATCTTTGTAGTCATTAGCCAAATTTTTAATAATGAGATACCTACCTGCTTACAGAAACTTTCGATTTGACAACTTGATTCGTGCTCTGGAAGGGGCGTAATTTTTAAAGTAAAAAAAAAAAAAAATTTTGACTAGCTAAATAGGTAGATATGGCAGTTGCCTACAGTAGATAAAAATTGTTGTATTCTGAAAAATGTTGACAATATTTTTTACAGCTTTATCTAAAGGTTAGTAAGTAGGTAGATACCTACTTATATTACAATTGTTGGTCCCTTATAAATGGCCGGATATCTTCATGCATAGCTAAATCGAATTATTTCCACTAACAAATTGTAAAGAGGAGGATATCTTCCATGAGCACCACGGTATAAACACTTCCATTCATGGACAATATTGGGATCCGATTAAGATCTCAGCGTGGATCCATTCATTATGCGATGTTGTTTGTGAAGCATTCACCCGCTTCCATTATGTGTCCCTCGCTATTCTTCCCCGATGGGCTTAGGGACATTTGGCCAGAGGTAAGATACATGACACGAGATGCGTTCCTCTGATCCTACCTATCTACTACCTAAACCTACTTACAGAGATTTGGGTTGAATGCTATTGTACAATATTATAGTCAAGTACCTTGGACAGATGTTGACATATTATATCAAATTATTTATAAGAAATTCCACTGAAAAATGTCCTCTTAGTGATTTTATGGATCTACGAACACCGATTCTGAATAAGTGGAATAATTACATCTTTCTGGAAAACTTTTAATTACTATGAAAACAAAAAATGTTTTACGTCATCGAAACCCACGCAACCAGTAACAACATGAGACGCGCGACGGTTCGAATAACTAAATTTAAATAATTTTGGTACAATGTGTGGCGCTACGCACACCCGTCACTTTTTTAACATTTAATTAAAACTCGTAATTATCAATTTAAAATATATACGAGAAAACTATGAAAACCGTTTGACTACTTATATTTATTGTTTATATTGTCGCTGACAAGCCACCACAGGTAGGTACGTAGCAAAACTTATTCAGAAAAATAATTCCCTTCAGGGTCTATATCATTTTTGGGGATGCTGTGTGGAGGACTTTTAAGGAAAGAAAGGAGAGCAATTTCTGGGAAGTAAAATGTATGAGGGATGAATGGTAATCGGGGAGTCAATTTGTCCAGGATTGACGGACGTATAAATCTATCAGTCAAGTTTCGAAAGAGTCCTGCTGGAGAAGTCAAAGGATCTCCCTCCGCACCAGTTACTCTCGATCTGGCCTACCACGTAGTAGGTGGCAGGCACATTAGCCGCCAAATCCTAGACACACCTCACTCTCGTGAACCCGAACACCCCTTCGAAGTCACCAAATGTAGCGAACCACTTAGAGTGACCTATGGCAAAGTTTACAGTAGAATGTTATTGTTGCCAACAATAAACGTACTGCCCAGCTGTATTTTTGGTTTGAATAATTTGATATTTATTTTTTTTAATTTTTCTTCAGTCATTGAATTGTTAATTACATAATTTGAGGATTTTTTTCCACCACCATGGCATAAGCCCGTCTGTATTTTGCATATCCTTTACCAGCTGAACTGCCCGGCGATGCCCGGGCTTTACACAGAGTTTTTGAAATCATATGTAGACAGTGACCTTCCTTTGAATACAAATCAAATCCACACCGCCCGCTTCCAAGTTCGTCACTGGTCAAATCAAATCCACACCGCTCGTCCACCACTTTATGTTTTATATATTTCAACCAATTTATACAAAACCTTGACAAATTATATACCTAAACCTTCCTCATTCTTCTTCAAATCGATCTATTGGTGAAAATCGCAAATCCGTTCGGTAGTTTTTGAGTTTATAGACAGACAGACGGAGGAATTTAATTTATAATATGAGTCACTAGTTTTAGGTCGGAATTTATGTCTTAGTCATAAGTCACTATCTATAAGTCTTAGATGTATTTCACTAGTTATAATTGTAAATCTTAGTTGTAAGCCAGTTCTATAAGTCACTAGCTATAAGTCTTAGATGTAAGTCACTAGTTATAATTGTAAATCTTAGTTATAAGCCAATAATATTAATTCTTTTATATATTTATTTTTACAGCGCCCTTGAGGTGATTTTCCACGAAAACGGCGCTATATAAATTATCCAATAATAATAATTATTATTAAAGTAATATTCAGAAAACTGTTTCTGAAAAAATAAGAAAATATACAGATTTAGGAAATGAGATTAAAAGAATTTGGCATTCTCAGACTATAAAAATATTACCATTTGTTATTTCGGCTACTGGCATTATACCTAGCTCTCTCATTCAAAATTTAGGCGTATTAGATTTGTCAAAAAATTTGTACATAAAAATGCAAAAGTCGGTCATTTTAAATACATGTAGGATTACGAAAGATTTTTTTAAATATTTATATTGAGGGATCAGAAGGATTTATCGGACCAGTTAGGATTTCATCAAGGCCGAACCCTCTGATATGAAAATATCTGGAGTCGGTGAAATATTTTCCCATTATGTTTCTGGTGGATTGACGTATTGTTCTTGTATTGTTTTGTATTTATTATACTTATATAGTTCACTTACATTGTGTGAATTTGCTAGATATTCATTTGTGGAAAAGTGTGTGGAAGGGTTTAGTCTTTCATTTGGGAAAGATTTAACCCGGACATAAAATCTGGAGCACCGTAATATAGATAATAATATATTCTTTTATTATATTATATTACGTTTATAAATGTATTTTGGTTTGAATTTCTGAAATTAAAGCTAAAGCTGCCCATCTCGACACTCAGAACTGCCATAGTGAGATAAGCGGCTTACGATTTTTATTGCCGAAAACCATTTTTTTAATAAATAAATTTACGTCGAATTGATGGGCATACATTAATTACGCGAGCTCAAAAGGGGGGGGGGTCCAGAAAAATCTCACGTTACTTGAAAAGAATATACGAAGTGGCCCAAATTTATCTCACCAAGGGGGAGGGGTCTAGATTGGAAGAAAAACTGCTCACGTAATTAATGTATGCCCCCTAAAGATTTCTTATAGACATTCATCATGCTGCCAAAATAAAATCTATTGATCCAGTCCATACCCGTTCAATACGCTTTTACTGTGGTATCTTTACGTTCAAGTGCAGTTACTAGTTACGTTTTTTCGTACATAAATTTATATTAATATTACCTACGGATATTAATTTTGATATATCATTTAGGCAGGTATTACAACATACATCAATTTATAAAGCCATAGTCTCACTTGTTCCGGTTAGCACATTAGCAGTGAGCGGTTGGGTCTATAGTGCGATAATCACTGAATATGTAAAACGCACTAGTATTACTACTTAGATTTAAATGAAAATCAATGTCGCCACTGACTGAAGTAGTATCTTTTGGTTCTAGATCATTTAGTAAGTCATCTATATCTCTTATTCATATAGGTACGATATCAGATAGCCATTATATTTGATCGAAATGATCAAACCTACTCTAAAATATCTCAAGAATCGTACGGGCATCCAACGCGTACTCGTCTTCACTCCTAGCTTAGTTCCCGGTGGAGATAAATAGTCCAGTCTGGTCATGCCTAACCTGAATGGTCACCAAATTGGCTGACCGGATCTCGCCACCCCCTTTCATCCCACAGCCTCCCCCCCTCTAGCTTCCTGAACCTTATTCTCGGTGCTCCGTGTAGCTTATAAGCTTGTGAAATTCTATTGCCAAGGTAACTGAACGCGATGCATTATTTTTATTTTTTTAAAATTGTAATACGATATTTGTGTATAAATATGAGTTATATTTTACAAAATATTACATGGACAATGGTCTATTATACCTTATCAGAAAAGAGAAATTTTGTGACTGACTTATTGTTATAACTTATTGTGTATTATTGTAATTTACATTATCTTTCTCAGAATGATAATTATAAATTGGGGTGCTATTACATAATGCGTGCGTAACATTACGTGCGTAATACCTGCATCTATGAATAGTTTAGGTTAAGTTAGGACAGGTTGGGTTACGAGATTGCATCTCTTATGAAAGCAATGCATATTTGTTCTCAAAGGAAGCGATCGAATGCTTACCGAGCGCAGATGTATTCAGTCATGCTTCGGAAAAAATTATATTTTCAATGAACTCCATATAGTTTGGAGTTACCTACATTTTTTTTAAATGGACTTATCTAGAGAAATGTAAAAAACGAGCCGTGACAAAAAATAACTTGACTAGTGTTTTTTTGTTTTACAATAGCCCCACTCAGGAGGCCCTGAGGTAAAACATTCCCCTCAGGGCCTATGTCATCGGGGATGCTGTGTGGAGAGTATTTTGAGGAAAGGAAGAAGATTAAGTTCCAGGAAAAAAAAGGATGAAGGGAGGGTAGGAGCCTGGGAGTTATGAAACGTAGCAAACCACATGGGATGACCTATACCAAAGGTGTTGGTTATCCAATAAATGGTTCCCGGGGCTGCGCGCGGCGGTTCCCAAATTACGCCTCCCAAATTGAAGTGTTATAAGTTATAATTTTAGGAATTGCTTTGTATATACTGTATATTCTTTGTTTCACATTATTTAATCAATTTTGTAAGGACTCGTAAGGAACACAATATAATTAATTTTAAGCTTATTATAATTAAGCGCATTTGAAGTGAAATATCACAAAACTGCGCTATAAATACTATTATTATTATTATTATAACTATTTTTCGGAATCATTCTGAAAACAAAACTTAACCCAAATTTTAATGAATGTTTCTGGTCAATGATATAATGGTAGGTATTAAGCATTAGAACAGGTGACCGGACAACTCGGAATAAACTCAACACAAAACCACCTTTGAAATGTCACAGTTTTTAATGACTTTTTAAAGAGGTGTTGAGATGAGTGATTCTGAGTTGTCATGGAACCATTAGAATCATCTAACCTAACATTTCCCAAGCTAAACATCTCAAAATGATTTCGAATGTTACTAAAAGGACTTAAAATACAAATAATAAATAAATTTAGATTAATGTCACGCACAAAACTGGGCGTTATTAGCCGTGCAAAATTGTAATGTTGTCGGCCGTCATTGATATGTAGAAATCGGTCTATTATATTATTTTCCTAACGGCGCGTTAGGGCCATTAGCAGACGATAAATAAAATTACACACACCACCCTTCCCACTTACGGTCACCTCGAAATGATTTTCGCAATTCAAAACACATAAACAAGCTTGAAAATTTAAAAAAAAAAACGAAATATCTTTTTGAGATTGTGAGGTCGACCTGTGCTTTCTACTTGTTATAATAATAGAATAATAGGTACAAAAAGAGCCTCATGCATGTAATTTCCATTGGCTAAATTCAGGCGGATAAATTTTTCTCCGGAGATTACGGAAATGCTGTAAAGTTCGTAGGCTGAAAGGTTTTACAGGTTTAGATAAGACAGGTAGGTAAGAGTTTATAGCAAGGTCGACTACAGTACAGGCCTGAGCGCACGACCGCCAAATTACGAAGGCATTACTATCGCTATGTTAAATTTATATATCACTATGGGCCAGTTGTTTCACAGAACTGAAATAATAATAGAACATGAATAAATCTTTCACAGAACACTTTGAAATTTGATAAATTTTTCAAATTCTGTGAAGCAACTGTCAATATCTCAATTTCAATAATTATTTTAAAATTAATTTTGTTGATAATAATCGACTACCAGACTTGGCACTTGCTAGTTTACGTAAGTGATTTGACCGTTAAGTGTTAAGTACCATAATATAATTACTATTCTTTTTTAATATGGTTGTTGCATCGATGATAAATGAGAATACTTTTCATAGTTGATAAAAAAAGCTTCAATATGTAAAAAAATTGCTGCGGCTTTGAAAATTCGATTTTGTTTTCAATTATTTCTGGCTTTCACCCTTCAAGGGTGTTCTAGGCCAACATTTAAAATTACAGAGAAAGGAAAGATGAAATTGTATATGAATTTTATTTAAATGTACAGATTTCAGAATTATATGGAAGATTGGAGTCGAGTTCAGACTTAGAAGAGATGAAATGTTGAATGGAGGGGAGGCAATTTTAGATAACGCTTGATAGAAGAGAGGATATTTATTTAGAGAGGGACAACCAAAAAATATGTGATCTAAAGTGCCCACATCTAGACCACAGAATGTACAATCCGGGGAGTCAAGGATGTGAAAATTCAATTTAAAAAATTAGAAATCCTCTCTGATCCCAAAAAACTAAAACAAAAATTTAATGTAATATTAGGAATTCTCAAACAAAAATTTGAAAGACTCAGAAAAAATCAGTCTCATCTAGAAATTGAACCCAGCACTTTATCCTTGCTGGTGCTCCGCTTTAACTACTAATTCGACCCAATCCTCTTCAGTCGTATTTAACTGTATCATACTTCAACTAAGAATTACCAACATTATCTTCATTATCGCTGCTATCTTTTTGTATGTTTTTTTAAGAATCATCCGCAATCTAGAGAGATGCAATCTAGATAGGATATAGCGGATCTTCTGCAAGGCTACGGTCCTGGGTTTAATTCCTAGACCGAATCTACTTAAAGATTTTTCTGTTTTGTTTAAGAGTCGCTAATATTGGCTTCAAAGATTAGACGTTACAATTTGAGGTTTTAATCATAACATAATTAAAAAAAAAATAATTATGGGAATACCGCACAAGAGTCACAATTGCTACCAACCGCCTGGAGCCAGTGAGACTATGGCATCCCCAATCGCGCGGTATGTTGTGAGGCTGAAAGTAGTAGGAAGGGGAAGTACGTGGCTATTCAGACCTAGTCGCCAAACACGGCTAAAGCCATTTCAAGCCACGTTTGAATTCTGAATGGTGGTTTCACACGCGATAGTGAGAATATATTTCTCTCTGTAACGTGCCGCAAAAATACCTTACACTAATTTTTAAATGATTAAATTGTGAAACGCAAATCAACCAAATAAAATATTGCTTGCGTTCCCGGGATTCGAACCCGCGACTTGCCGATCGCTAATTGAGAGCCTTACCCTTCGACCACAGAGGCCGTCGTTTTTCAATGTGTCTAAAGGCTTTGAAGCATATATTATGCATTGTACCACGGAGGCCGTCGAAAATACAAAAAATAAATTAATAAAATAGTCATGCAAGAGTCCCATTATTATTACGAGTCGGACCCACGCGTTGATGGCGGGGAAAGAGAGAATATAAAAGTAAAAACGGGGAATAAAGATGCAATGGTGACGCGGAAGTCACATTAGCAGCGAGTTATTAGGATGTAATGAGCCCGTGTCAAGACAACTGTGATTTAATGGTGTTTGAGGCGGAGCAGTTTCCATATTACTAACTATCCCAGTCCTCAGTCCCCAGTCATCCAGCCAGCCAGTGGCGCGGGCGGTGGGAGGAACTCGCTTAGGCGGGGCACTGCCATTTTTCTCATTCTCGTCCCACGTCTTTGGTGGCGCAACCTCGTGATATACATAAATATGAACAGGGTCGATTAGACACAAACCCAATACAATTATAACTGTTTGAAGCATTAAAAAAAACACTCATTTTGTATTGATATTTGGATGATGGATAAGATAAAGTTTTTAACGATTCGATACGATTATACCCCACCAGGAGCACTCCTGTCCCGATGAGACCAGTACACCAAGGGGCACTGATTTGTTAAGACAAAGAAGTGCTCGGAGTATGGGAAGGAGGTTGGAGTTTAATCGACCGGTATACATGGCAACATAATAAGACAATATTGGAATTTAGAATAGGTTTTTTCTTCATTTCTTTATGCCTTCTTTTTTACTATCTCTTCTTGCTTCTTCTATGATCTTCTCGTCTCTTCACGGTTCTTCTTGGCCTTTCTTGTCACTTATGTCTCCTCTTGCTTCTTCTTATTTCTTCTGGGATCTTATCGTCTCTTCTTGTCTCTTCTGGCTTCTTCTTGGATCTTCTTGCCATGTCTTTTCTTGTATCTTCTCGCCCCTTCTCGATATTGTGTAAGTGAGGTGTTACATTTTTGTGTTGGAAATATAATGTTTTTGATGAGCAGTTAAAAAGCTGTGATTTTGTTTTTCTTTCAGTATTTGAATTATTTCGTTTTTTTCGGACTAGACAATTCAATGTCAATATTTAAAATTCTTTAAAAATAAGGTGTGTTGGAAAATCTCTTGTTTTTTAAATGTTGTTTTATAATTAGACTTTGCACAGTTGAAAGTAGTAGAGTAGATTTATTTTGTATGCAGCTCCCCAGCTGACTACAGCGTGTTGGAGATTTGATTGCATGGTAGACTGTGTTAAATTTTCCAATGAGAACAAGTTATTTTATGCATTTTTTTGTGTACTCGTACTTACCAATTTCAATATCTTTGGTACTTACCAACGTCACTCTATTTTACAGCAACATGCCAGCGGGTTTCAGTAAAATATTCAAATCCTTTCGTTTAATTGCGATTTTTTTATTTAAGTTAGCTAATGCAGTGTACCCATAAAGATCATGATAGTTTTTCCAGTTGTTTGTTGGATTCCTATTTTTTTTAACAAACTTTCTATTTATTTAAACATTATGTATTACTGAAAAAATTATTATCATTGTTTCATGTTAGTTTTCAAGCCATCAATGCATTCAAACACTTCATTTTAATTATTTTATTTTTAATACCGCACAAGAGCTGTCCAGAGGCAGCGGGACTGTGACATCCCCAATTGGGGTATTATGTAAGGCTGAAAGGAGTGGAGAAAAATATACTGGAAAGAAGAAGTTTGGAAAATACCTGGCTATTCAGATCAGGTCGCCAAACAAGGTTAAAGTCATTTCAAGAAGGAGATTCCTACAGGATTATGGTCCTGACTCGTTACTATACTTACATACGACTCCAGGTACTAATATCTAAAGCCTGTATGTCGGACGAATATCTACAGCTCATATGTTGGACAAATATCTATGAACTTCAGAGTGAGGACTAATATCTATAGAGCTAAGATCGGACTAATATCTATGACGGTCCAAGTGGTGACTAATATCTATGGAGCGTAGGTGGGACTAATATCTACAGATGGAAAATCCTTAATAATCAGCTAAATGTGTCCAATAGAACGATATTAGGGATTTTTACATACATAAATAAAGTTTTTCAAACTGCATACGCAATATTAGATACGTTATTTTAATATACTACACATAATTGCAAATCCAACCTCTGCCAGTGCTGTAGATATTCGTCCTCACTTTGGTTCCCATAGATATTAGTCAGCAGTTTGAGCTGTAGATATTCGTCCTCACTTTGGTTCTTATAGATATTAGTCAGCAGTTTGAGCTGTAGATATTCGTCCTCACTTTGGTTCTCATAGATATTAGTGCGATTTGTTCAGTTTTTGGAATTCCTGTAGATATTAGTAGACGCGTCCCTTACCTACTATAATTATTTACCAACTTACTATAAATATTAGTAAGCCCCTAGGCGTGATTAGAGAACCTACTTACGTAATAATAATGCACTATTTTAATCTGATTTTTTGTTTGACTAAATAATAGTGTTTTATTTTTGAATAATTGCACCATTTTGACCGCGGTGCATCAGCCTAAAATTTCAAAATCATCCCGTTCAGCAGGCCATATCTTGTCTCGAAGTGTTTTCAGCGCTCGTTACAAATGCACCAAATATAAACCTTTTAAAGCTTAATGTGTGTTAAACGAACACGTAGGTAATTTACACTCCACTTTAAACAATGCCCATAGTTTACTAAGTCACCAGCTTATCCTCATGTAAACATCGGATGTTTCAGAAATAAAACTTGTCTCTGTGTGACATTTAAGAAATATAAGTATGAGTAAGTTTAGCTTGACAAGGATAACTTTGCAGGCGACCAGGGGAGAAATTGAATGCAAAGTATTAGTTATTCAGAGGTTTTTTTTTGGAAATTTGCATCATCGTATCAATATTTGGCGAAATTTAGTGATGATATTTAGCGCTAATTGCAATTGGAAAAACCTATGAAATGTTCAATGCACGAAACATAATACCCAAGATTTTGGGAGCAGACATGTTTTGCGAATTCAATTTCTCGAAAGACTAATTTAATTTTTCGAACCGCAATTGGCCGAAAGACATATTTTTCGACTTCAACTTCTATAATCAACTTTTATAATACATGACTATTTCACTTGCTTATGACTAACCAGATACTGTTAGGTTAGGTTAGGTTAGGCTAGTTGATATTTTCCATCCTATAATAAAATACTATTGTACATACTGTATACATCAATTCGAAAAACTAGTGTTTCGGTCAACTGATGTTCGAAAAATATGTTTTCGAAAAATTGCAATTCAGTCAATTTACCTAGATCCAAGATTTTGGCTTCCATGGAGAGAAACCTCCGGAAAAGGTAAGAAAGTTCCGAAAATTGCAACATTAGGACTTGGGACTGTATTAGGCTGCCGACAGTTCAAGTTGTGTTATCAGATTAGCGTGAGTATTTATTATAGTTAAAAATCGTAATTTTGGTAGTGTGTCTCTGTGACATTGAACGAATTCTAGAAATGGAATTTGCTTTGATTTTCAAAATTGTAATTTATTGTGAGAACGATTTAGATAAGCGATAAAGTAAAATAATATTAATGAAATGTATTATTGAAGAAGAAGATAAAAATGATAAATCTAAACGAAAATATGAAAAAGAACCCGATAAAGAAAAATAAAAAGATTTTTGGCCGTTAGTTTTTTTATTTTTCATATTTTCATTTAGATTTATTAGTATTGTCTTCTTCTTCATTGCCGGAAATAACCTTCAGAATTTATTATAAAAGAGAATTATTAAAAAAAAAAGTTTTTATCTATTATTTTGTATTTGTATGGTTTCTGTTTGGTTTTTCATTATTATGATGGCGTGCAATGAATAAGTTTTAATGTTTTTATTACAATTATATTTTTTATATGAGTTGAATACGCACCCTACTGCTAGGAATTTATTTATAACGGGTCTACCCAATATATCAGTCGTCCAGTTTAGTCAGACATCTCCGAAAAATCGAAATTTGAGTTAAGTATGCAGTTATATGTAAAGGTTAGTGTACCCTCTATCTGGTACAATATCTACTGATCAGATTTCTCATATACACCACCAAATCATTTATAATGCACAAAAATTTTGTGAAATTGTAATCGAAAATTAAAATATATATATATATATAGGTTACTAGTAGGAAATTTCAAATTGTTATATCTACTAATGTACTGAACCGTTACGTCTCCGGGAGTTATTTTATTGCATATTTAATATGTAAAAAACAAACACATGTAAATAATATTTGTTTTTTTATGAGCATTCAAATACTACTTTCTTCATTATCTCAAACCTTAGTATTTGGAGATATCTGACTAATCAATTGGACGATCGATATATGAGAGCGGTACCACCAACTGCATTATTATCTATGTCAAGATGTATTTTTTTTTTAATTTTCCCAATTTGGTTTATGGGCCATTAGCTAACGGACAGAGTCTTCTACTTCGGACCACCTACTACAAACACCAAGTCAACAAGTGTATTTTTCTATAATTAACAAGAAATTTTATGTGATGTTTGCCTATTAGCTATATTCTAAGGTGTTTTTAATTCCTTCGGTCTGATCTTGAGTTCCCAAGGATCGGGTATTATTTTCCATAGTAACCGCCCTAAAATAAAACCAATTTCCAAAACACACATAAAATTTTATTACCTCAAATGGGCTATACATACCTACTCGTGTGTCCCGGGGCGGGGAGGGCTTTGTTCTCTATGGCTATTTTTATTTTCTTTAATGCAGAGCGGTAGTCTTTCAAATACCTACATTATAATATTATTATTTTGTACATCTAAATCTCCTTCAGATGCGTTAACGACTGCAGGCGTGTATCTATACCCATTATTTGTATAATGGAACCTAGCTAAGTGAAATTAATAAATTCGGTGTGAAATGATATAAAATTTTCTTTTTATGTGGTATTACAAATATAACTAAAATTCACTGGCTTAACTTCACTTCTAAGATATATACCTAAATATTATTGAAAATCCTTCAACTCCTTAAAAATACGTCAGTAATGGGTACCTGCCTACTATCTACTACTGCAATGTACATATCTGGTTAGGAAAAGGAACCTGTAGGTATATTTGTACAGAATTTTCAATGATAATAAATTGTCAAAATAATCAATCTTAATTTATTTAACGTGTTGTTAACATGTACCTACACCCTTCACAATTTTTTTTTACATTTCTCATCACTTTGTTTAACTTTACGTATTCTTTTTGGAGTCTTCTATTTACCATTTTTAGGTAAGTGGATGCAAGAAAGTACAAGCGCTCTTTTTTTCATTTTTTCCCGACTTTCTGTTTCAAGGGTGTTCTAGGCCACCATTTCAAATTGAAGAGGAGAGAGGATAGGTGAATTTAGATATTATTTTTATTCAAATGCACAATTCAAAATTATATCGAAGATTGAAATCGAGTTCAGACTTAGAAGAGATGAGATGATGAATGAGGGGAGGCAATAAGACAAAGCTTGATAGAAGAGATACTATTTGTTTGGAGAGGGCAATCAAAAAAAATATGTGTTTAAAGTTCCCACTTCTATACAACAGAATGTACAATCTGGGGAGTGAAAGGGCATGAATTTTAAAAAGGTGAGAAGGAACGGTACAATGTTCAATTCTCATTCAAATAAGTGAGGAAATTTCTTTTTTGGAAAAATGGAGGAATTTTTGAAACTACGCTATTGATGGGATACCTTTAAATTAAGGCATAGCAGGCTTAAAAAAAAACCTTATTTATAATTTCTTACCAATTTGCAAATATTAAACGTAATTTCTTAAACTTGCTTACATATTTATTTATGTAGATACTTTTAAAATATGTGTTTGCCTTTAAGGTTGTTATGTGTAGGTATGTTACATATTAAAAATGCAATCGTATTTTTCTTTCATCCGTCTTTGTAGGTACGTACACCTTTATGAAAACTAATACCTACTTGTAAATTTTTTTTTGTCAAATTCTTGATGTGTTTTGGAATATTGCACAATATCCACCATTCTTCCGTATTTATGAGAAATATAATCTTGAAGCCTTATTGAATGATCATTGTTGAATTGAAATTTATCTGAGGCCGTATATTATATTATTATATTGGGAATTAGCAGTTTGCATTTCGCAGGATGCGGCCTTCCGGTCTCCCACGCGTCCCTCGCAAGGGAACAAAGTGGCAATCAGCCTTCCCTGATCCATTTCCGATGTAAAGCTTCTACCTTCCCTTCAACACAACAGACTTGTCACAAAATGATCCCTAATTTCATATTACCCAATTTCTATGCAATCATTACAAGTTACAAGGTGTTTAAAAATATGATTGTTGCTTTTTGAAACACTGATCTCAAACTGTTTGACACAATTCCTTGAACCTTAGAACGCAATTAAAAAGATCTGTAACTAGAAACTCACTATGTTTTTTTCTTATTTCTCTTAATTTCCAGTAATAACACAACTAAAGATGAATTATGTATCTTCCAAATAAGTTGTAAGTTCGAATGATTACTGGTTGGTCTGCTTATTTATCGTAAGTATTTACAATGAACATTAATCTGAACAGACCACGGAGGAAGGAATGGAACAGACGTCCTTACTCCTTACTAGGCTAGGCTCTAAGCAGTTCTGTTGCTGCGGCGAGCGGACTGTGGGAGCCCGCCCAATCTCACTGATGCCTTCGGCCATCATAGTAATCACGAACAGCGATAGATGGTGCTCTTCTGATATCCTACTCAACTGCCATCTGTTAGGATATAGCAGAACTTCGTATTACTTACAAACTAAGCTATCGACATCTATTGAAAATAGCTGAAATGAAATGAATAATCAATACACTACATTCAAATATATATAGACTAACTAGCGACTTGGAAGGCTTGTATACCAAGTACTCAAAACTATACATATATTTAACCAAGTTAGATATAGGAATGAAGCAGAAAAACAAATAACTAAAAATCAAACATGTTTTTTTTCAGTATCCCTGTGATCCTGATGCACTCTCGAGTACCCATAAGAAATATCAAAATATAGCTATTGAATATCTGAATAATGAACGGTCACAATCGGGAATGTTTGCTTTGTCAATGGTCGGCCATTTAGTGGCCCTCGCCATTGTGAGGCTGTATTAGGTTCGGTTTTCCGCTTCCAGGACCCTTTGTACGTCTCTATTCATAGAAAATAGTCTTGTTTTGTTGCACAACCTGCCTGTCATCAGATTTGCCATTGCCGCTACTGTTTGCTGATAAAATCGTAAATCGATACTACCTTTGCTTTTACCTGAATTCAAATCCTCGTATCTTTCGATTTAAATCTGTGCAGGAAAAAATATAGCATTTCTTCAAAAACCTTTGCATTGAAAAACGTTACATTAAATCGTAGTTATTCTAATTACACGGGTTATTTTTTATAACTACATACAATGCCATACCAAATCTGAATTTCTTTAGATTTTAACTCATGATAAGTAAGACACTTTTACAATTATTTTTGCAGAATTCATAGGCAGGTAGGTCATATTTATGTACCTAGCACAGTCGAACATTATCGATCGACCGTGCTAGATAAAAAAATTAATGTCAAATTTATTTGAGTTATTTGATTATAACACGACGAATGGTGGTAACCTTCAATCAGAATTTAGATTTCATTACTTTGTATGTCACCAGTATTTCGACCATCCAGTTGATTAGTCAGACATCTCCAAAAAATCCAAATTTAGTTGAGTATGCAGTTAGATGTAAAAGTGTACTCTCTATCTGGTACAAAACTCAGATTACTCTTAAACACCACCAAATCAATTATACCGCACAAAAACTTGAAGTGAATTAACCAAAATGTTGCTGTTTCTTGGTCACTAGTGGGATATTTCAAAATGTCTGCTAATATACCGTAATGTTTTGCCTCCCGGCATTATTTTATAGCGTATTCCATATGGAACAACAATAGACAAGAGACTTAAAAAAAATATTCAATACTACAAATTTTCAAAGAAATACTGCTAAAAAATTACATTTCAATGCATCAGCAAGATATCAAAACAATATTAAAATACCAAAATTTAATACCAAGCACATCCAAAATACCTTACCTGTATCTAGGTGTAAATTATTTCAACAAACTCCCATTTACACTAAAAAATATCGAAAATAAACGTGAATTCCAAATTAAATAAAAAAAATTACCTGAAACATCATAAAGAGTACATTACTATAATTAATATTTCATTTAAATCTCGAAATCTGTTTATTGATACATCTCAAGTTTCTCTTACATATCTATGGTTATTATTTGCAATATTATTATTCACTTACTCCAACGATAACATAATTGAGCATAAACTCGCTCACCAAAGACAAGAGCCTTGCCTCTTTATGGTGAGGAAAGGCTTTTATTATATTCATATTACAAATCTATCTAACATGTAAAAAAAATGTATAATTATTGTAAAAACATACAAATATTAAATAAAAAAAATAAAATAAATATGTAAAACACAGACACGTATAAATATGTAATATATGATTTATTATCTCAAAACTTAGTATTTAGAGATGTCTGACTAATTAACTGAACTATCGATATTTACACATAAATAATCGAAATTATTATAGTGATTTCTTATTGGAGTATTGGGCCGTGTTGCGCTACCTCATTTAGCCTAAAGAAGGAGGTATCGCAACACGGCACAATACCCGAAGAATATATCATTATAATACTTTTGGCCGTGAAAATCTAAAATCATACCCAATCCAAATTATTGTAAAATTCAGTGCAATAGTTATATCCACAAACCGGAGTGGCGTTACAAAAATGATTCAATTATTAATATTCGTGTCTGTGAGGCTTCACAAAAAGCCGTATTTTTACACCAACGCGAGTTCGAAAACTGACAAATCTGAAAACCATCTCTAATACTGATTTTTTTTAACGCTTGACGTATGGTCGACTGACTAAATCCTGTAAACGTCACACTGATACGTCAAATTTGATAAATACTCGTGCAGCGGCCGGCTGATAATCCCCGCACCGGAAATCGGCCGCTGTCGTTCCACAGTTTATTCGCCCCCGGCTTCCTCTTTCCGCTCTTCCGACCGGACCGGATGCGCTGAAACTTGAGTTGCATTTTCGAATTCGTTCCACATTAAAGATTGTTTGTCTATCGAACTATTTATGAGATTAGCTCCGATATTCCGAACATAACCAGTGCGGCCGTGTCATTAATGATGAAAGATTGCAGAAAGAATACATTTATGATTAATGGAAATTAACGATAGACATTCAGATAATTAATTATGAGTGATGCAAAACGGATGAAATGGATCATTTGAAAAGATGATTCATTAGGGCGTTTATTTCTTTCATCATATGTCTGCAAATTGAGATCGTTGATAACGTGATTTTTTACGAAAGACATTATGTAAATACTGTACGCTTTAAATTATTGTATATATATGTATGACAAGGCGCAACACCTCTGCCGTACGTCACGTAATAAATGGTTTGCTATCTTTTTTAACTTAGCAGGGGTGCACGGATTCATTGGGTGAGGTTCGGGTGAGTGTTCAGATCTTGGTAGCAGATGCGTCTGCCCGATCGAGAGAGGCCGCGTTTGGAGAGATCCTTTGATCTCTTCAGCTGGTCTCTCTCGACCCATCATCTTGCACTGCAATTTTGGAAAGTTGGATTCATGCGTCCGTCACTTCTGGACACACTGACTCCAGATTTCTACCCACCCGTCATACCTTTTTACTTACCGGAACATCCTCTCCTTCCTATCCTTAAAAAGATCCTCTACACAGTATTCTCAAAGTTGACATAAGCCCTGAGGAAAAATATTTTCCTCTGACCTCCTGTGTGGGTTCATAGTAAAAAAATGCGCCCTTGAAGTGACTTTAAATACACAAATCATCAAAATGGTAGTAATTATTTAAACAAATCATTAAAAATAGTAAACAAAAAAATTATTATTTAATCAAAAACGAACATTTTGCTTTGCATCTGTCTGTAAATTGTTTGTTTGTTCAAGTTCCAGGTCCAGGCAATCCTGTCAAGGAGTCGTGTTTAATAGTACCTTTTTATTTCTGTCAAATCGGAATAATCAACATTAGGCGAAATCTACTGATCACCAAACTGGTAGTTATGATTATTAGGTGACTCATGCAATCTTTGAGAGACCCTCTTTATAATATAAGTGTCAGTAATTTTGTGTGATATTTCACAAATTTAAATGCGTGCTTTACTCATACGACCCGTACTAATACTTAAAAAAACAATTAAGTATTTACCATTCAAAGTGGTTATCATATTTGTTAGTAAAAACAGTAAATAAAACTAACTTACGTATGTAACTCTTGTACCACAGATTTAAGAAAATGATTGTAAACTATAAAAATATATTTTGTAATGCGAACATTGCAATAATTTTTTTTAAATAAATTTTTGTACGACAGATTACTTATCCATGTTCTACACAAGATTTATTATTTGAACATAATTTGGGAAGGCAGTTACACAAAAAAATTTGGAAATTGTTTAAAGATTAATTAAAAAATATTTTCACTGTTATCGTTATTTATTTTTTGTTATGCCATGTTGCGCTACCTTCTTTTTTAGCCAAAGTTTTTGGACAGTGACACATCTGCCCTGATGGAGAACACTGTAACGCTTTCCGAAATGTTGGCTAAAGAAGGAAATCAAATCATACTCACTGTTTTTTTATTTTTTTATTTCATTCAATAGCACAGTTCTTCTTGTTTCTCATGATCATTTTCCATCGTTTCTCAAGTTATGCTACTTATGATGCTATCTAATCTATAATATTATAATCTATGTTATCTAT
Source organism: Limnephilus lunatus (assembly GCA_917563855.2). NCBI lineage: Eukaryota > Metazoa > Arthropoda > Insecta > Trichoptera > Limnephilidae > Limnephilus > Limnephilus lunatus. Next base: position 59,469,472 of record OU830597.1, on the reverse strand, counting down.
CTTATTATGCTACAATAATCAAAATAAGTTAGAGGTCACAAAGGTATTATTTGGTAGGTATTTCATTTTTACAAAATTGTTAATAACTTACTAAATTACCATTGATAATTACGAACAGTTTATTAGCCTATTTGTCAAAAACTATACTACCTACACATGGTGTTGAAAATTGCATTATCGATAAATATTTATCTCCTGATCCAAAATCTCCTGGCCCTACTTATTAGAGGACCGTTTTGGCTTGTTAGGATTTGTGGGTCATTTCTCAGTGTCTTCCAGGAGACAGGTTTGTCATCTCGGGTCGGCGTCAGCTGTGCCCAGTTCTTCAGCAATTTGCTATAATTAATGGTGACAAACATGCTCACCACAAACTGTGGACCAAATTCTCCACAAAATTGCACAACAATCTTCAATGCTTGTCTACGATAGGTATAACAGAGATAGATGTATGAAATATAATCAGACCAAAACGGGACGGGGAGAGCAAATCTTTGATATCTATATCTCTATTTTAGTACGTTTTCTTGTTTTTTTAAATTCGGAAGCCATTAATCTAATGCTTGAAACTTGTCCTATTCGCCGTCTATTTTCCATTGTGCTATTTTTTTGTGCCGTTTGGGGACTTACAGGGTAGCTAGAAAAACTCTCTTATTTCGTGAGTACACATAATTAATTCCTGAAGTTAGCCAATATTCATAATTGACCAGTTAAAACAATAATAAAACGTCAGTATAAAAAATGCTTAAAAATTTTGATAAATCCTTGCGGAAAATACGTAAAAATCATTTGTTTTGCTGCTAACGTCCAAAGTAAGTATAGAAGTTAATATTTTTAAATTCTCGTTAAAAACACTTATTGGGTGTATATAGTTATAATAATTAGAATAAAATAACTTACCGGATGTACATTAACATTTTGTTTTTAAATAACACTGCAGATGAAGGTTAATGTTGAATCCAAACAGGTTGATTTCATATATTAAAGACTAGCTGGTTCCCGGCCGTGTTGCAATGCCATATTCAAAGATACAAATTGTTTCTCCCTTCATGTCATTTCCCGTGCGTCCCCGATCCCCTGCCGCGTCCCTTTCCCCTCTCGCGTTCGCCTTCCACCTTCCCCGCCTTCCCTCTCCAGCGTTCCATATATCCAGACCCAGTACATTCAGTTTTTAAACAGCTCGCGTGACCCCTATGAATATTTTTTTATTCAAATTTTCATTTATCATGTATTACAAATATTATTTTTTGAATATTATAAGAGCAATCAATCAAATTTGGTACCTAAAACAGGTACCTATTTAGAAAATCTATAATAGGTATGCTTGATTCGATTCAAAGTATTAGGCGAGTACCTACTCCAATTAAATTCATCAGAGTTTCAAAAATTGATTTTTGATTTAACAAACATTTTTTTGCAAAGGCGTTCTCAAATTTTGACTTTTTTCACAGTCTTGCGAGAGTTTTTGTAGTGATTAAAAAATTTTCAGATACATTATTGCAATAATCCGGAAACTTTCACGGGGGCTTAAAGAAGGCATTTTGAAAGTTTCAAACATGCTTAATATATGTAGCAATACATAGACGTCCCATGTGTACTCACATATCCCCAAGCAAACATATTTTGATTTTTATATATATAATATAGATATTACAATTAAGTGGTATTCAAACGAAGTTACTTTATTCTAAATATTATAATATTTTTAATTTCAGAAATAACCGTGAAAGAACGATTCCCTTATTTAAATGGGTGTTCATCTTATTATTATATTGAAAAATTCTAATAAAATGTTTGTTGGCGGTTCTTTCAATCAAATAATTTGTAAATTGTATTAAGTACCAATCTACCATGTTTGAAATAGTAAGTTATTGAACCCCAATATTTCCAAGTGCCCACTAATGTTTCATTAGGATCACCCTGTGGGTCTGAGTGATAAATTCTATGTTTCTGTAACCTGTACCCACAAAACCGACACCCTGACAACTGACATCTTTCTTCGGACTGTTCATTTGTTGGGCAATGCCGGACCTTTTTTATTTTTTGTCATCCATATTATTATATTACAAAATAGCTAAAAAATATTCAAACGTCGCGTCGTAAAAATTGTAACGAAGACAGCCTTACTACCATCTCCGATTATTCCCTTTACAGCAGTGACTCTTATCTTTGATTAGGTTACATGTATAATTATTATAAAAAAATTATTTAAGTAAGGGATCGTTGAATTAAAGCATAATTTCGTTTAAATATTAATTTCCACTGTTGTTAAGTACATTGCACTCCGATAGCTAATAGATTAATAAACGAATGTCGAATTAAAGAAAAAAAAAAAAAAAAAAAATTTCAGCTATCCGTAAAATCTGAAACAAAAATCATAATATCTCAGTGATTTTTGTTGTAGGAAAAAATACATCTATTTTGATATAATTTCAGAGAAATGCTTGTGTGTGCGTGAGTGCGAAAATTGATGGTATGCATTATCATCGACAAACACTCTATTTACCGAATTTCAGTTCGATCGGATATCTGAAATTGGGTTAATTTAATTTCCAATGTTTGCATTCCCAGGAACAAAATCGATTCTCATATATGTTGATGTATTTAAAAAATACATAAATAATACATTATGTAAATACATTATCAATGTTATTTTGACTATTTTTAAATTTTACACAACTGATAAACAACCATTTACCATACATTCATTATTAGTAATCCTATGTATGTAAATGACTCAATGTGCACTTTGGAACTTCTGAACAATTTATTTGTACGAAATCCTACTAATATTATAAAGGCGAAAGTTTGTATGGATGTATGGATGGATGTTTGTTACTCTTTGACGCAATAAATACTGAATGGATTTTAATGAAACTTTACAGTAATATAGCTAATACATCAGAATAGGCTATAGGCTATAACTTAGAGCTCTGGCATTATGAAATTTGTATAAAATTATACGTTTATTTTCCAGGTTGTTGGGGGAGGGTGAGGGGGGGTTTAGTGGGGGCGTGGATGAGGGAAGGGGGGGGGGTTGGGAGGGGGAGGGATTGGGGGGGGGGATTGGGGGGGGGGGGGGCAGTGGCGCGTGCGAAGCCGGGGGCAAAAGCTAGTAGTAAATAAGTAAGTAAATGGGTAATGCAATACTAACAAAACTATTATTGAACCTTAACAGAATATTTATAATATTCCGAGTAACAAGGCGGTTTACTTACAGATATCAAAGTGCTCCTCCCTTTTGTACAGAAATCCACAATCCATACAAAACGTACTCACTCTATTGTTGAGATGATTTTTACCTGTTATGAAGCCATTTATCTTATTCAGTGTCCATTCCTTTCTACGCGAATATGTAAGTAATGGCAAGTAATGTGTTTAGTAACCAGATCAGTATAGCCAGGTACTTTCCAGGTTCCCATTCAATTGATAATATTTGGAATGGGCTTGTTAAATTTCACAACCTTTTTTATGAAAACCTGAATATGATTTATCATATTTGGCTCAAATTGTAGTAATATTATTATAATTTTAATGACTTACTATTCATGATGGTGATTTTCCATAAATATCAATTATCAAACAACATTCGATGTCCCCGCGTCTATAAGGTAGAAAAACTGTTTACTCATATTTAAGGCAATCCCCTAGTACTGGACCCATTCGGAATCGGGGAGAGTTAACGACTTTAGGTCGTTGACCAATAAAAACCATAAATAATCAGTAGCCAACTACGATTCGCAAGTACAATTTTAAAGAACAAAGTGTCGCAGAGAACAAAGCAACGTCTTTTCGGCCCTAAATCCGGGCTACTACCTGGAATACACTACGCGCTATGGGCCCTTCTGCAGATGGTGTAGGGATTATATTCGCAGTTGGGTAACGCCTCTTTTAATGCACTTTCAATGCACTTATTTAATTTTGTGAAGTTTGGGTGTAAATATCAATTTTCATTGCGATTATTATAAAAGTTACTGAATTTTCAACATTAAACAATAAAACCATATCCGAAAAGGGGTTTGTAAATAGGAGAGTTTGGACTTGAAATTTTTTTTTAGGGACCTTATACTAACTTTATTTTTTTCTAGGCTTATTAAAAGACTAGAGTAGAAAAAATGACCAATATTTTTAAGGGCCAAGGTATGTTCTACACGCAGTATTTAATTGGAGCATCTATAATACTTCTAAGCGATCAAATTTTCAAAACAAAAACACGTGATTCTGTATGATTTTGCATTATTTAGTATGGCTTCATCTTAAGTGGGTACCATCCCCATGATTTAGCCCCAGTATATAAAAATAACGAAGCAAGTAAAAAACGGGATAAATAGTACCTACCTACGTAAAAACTGTAATTTTGCCGTTAAAAAAACTGTACTTTTTTCTAACCCATAAAGTTTACGATATTATGACATGTAGACAGAAAATTATCCAAAATTCCCCGTTTTTTACAACTCTGAATAAAGACTTTTTGTAGCAATTCACGAACCCTTTCGTTTTACTTCCCCATACTTTCGTTTTGAAAGTGACAGTGCTTTTGTCTAAGACCATCCTCCGTGGAGAGAACTTTTCAAATATATGACTTCGTTATTGCGTTATGTTTTGTTATGTTTTTAAACGGGATTTTTTATTAGAATTCCCCGGATAAACTTTCACCACTTCGAGGTTAATGTTTTTACTGAAATGTACTAAGAAAGAAATACCTATACAAATTGTTAAACCCTTACCATTGGAATGAAGCTATCTATTTTTTTTTCATCTTGTTCGGAAGATATAATACCTATAAGATATTAGCCAAAAAATGCGTAGTATATTTTGAGAAGTAGGTACATAGTTATTCATTAGAAACAGATTGCAGGTACTTCAGGTATTACCTTTTAATCAAAGAAACTTTGTTGGTGCATAGTTATTCGTACAATTATTAAAATTCACAAGTCGCTTACATACTATATGAGATGGACTGATCATAAAAAATAGTCAATTTTAAATTGGTGAGAGTTTTCAATATTCAACAGCTGGAGACCAGAAGGTTTGGTACTTATTATGTATGTTTCAGTCGTGAGTTATAAGTTCTCATTTATAAGTTCAATGATAGGTACCTGAACCTACCTATAATATTAAAAAATATATAGGTACCTTATTATTAGTAGATAGTTATTTTAAAATGCACGGGTTATTCATATTGATGTTAATGTGGGTACCGTCGCCCCGGAAATCATTTATTGGATAACCAATACCCCTGCCATGGTCACCCCAAGAAGTGCGCAACGTTTGGTGGCTTAGCAGGGGTGCACGGGTTCATGGGGTGAGGTTTGTCCGCGTTTAGGCGGTGGATGCTGGCCGGTTCGGGTGAGACTTGGCGACGAAGACCTAACCTAGACCTCTCCAGCCAGACTCCCTCGACCCATCGCTTTGCACCGCAGTGGAGGACTCCCAACCATTTGCCATGCACTTATTATTTATGTTCTGTGTCTTCCTCCCAAACAGGTCCTTGTAGGATACGCTGGATACAATCACCCAGCGCTTGCAACCTCGTGGACTTTCACAAACCTGTCCCATTGTCTTGTCTTTTTTGTCACACTAACACGTATTGTATCTTATATTTCCCGCTAAGCACTTGCATACTACTTTTTATTCTTGCTAAAAACGTATGCAGGGGCATTGGAGGTCTAAATTCGTTCTAAACTAAATGTAGCTTCGTTTTTTACAAAAAAAAATAGAGTCCTTGCGAGAGCCTTGAAGGAGTAACCATCTGTTACTTATACTAGGGCGGGTAAGTGGTGGATAACCTCCAATATCCCAATGCACCGCAGTGGGAGGGATAGATTCATATGTACATCACTCCTGGACACATTGACCCTCAATTCCTACCATCCCTTCATACCTTTTTACTATACAGTTTAGAAAGTTACAGAAAGTGAGTTGTAGAAGAATGGATAAATTTATAGAAACAGCGTTTCAATATCTACATTATTCAGCCATAATTTTACCTCTTTTACATATTTTATCATTTTATTTATCATTTGAGTTTGTAGTGGTAGAAGGTTAAATGTACGAGTATTAAGTGTCCCTTTCCAATAGTGCTCCTTACATTAATATCAATCTAAGTAAAATAACATGGTACCAAAATACAAAAGGTAAACAAAGCAATAACAAGAAAAAAGCAATAATTATATTGACAAGTAAAATAACACAACAAAAAATCCTTTTTTTAATACTACACACAAAACAATTATACGAGAACAAATTAACAATGAGGGTGTTGCTACCCGGTCGTTGAATCAAAACTTAAAATTTGGATTTGAGGTAATCAAAAGGTATAGCAAATATCTAATATGGATGTGTGTAGTGATGGTGGCCTTTTTACTATATATATATGTATACATATATTTGGTGCTTTAGTACGGTTTTTTAAAATTTGATAAGTTTTAAACTCGTATGAAGTTCATAGACTTGACCGTTTGTAACTTCAAACGCTGCTATATATTTTGATATAATACACTAAAGTACTCATGGTGGGAAATATTAAAATAAAAATATAAAGTTCAATTACCGCAATAAAAACGGAAAAAATTTAACAAAGCATTTTTATCTACGTAAATTTAAATTACAATCGACTAATTTACAATTTATCGATTTTATACATCAACATTTCTTCCCAAAAAATACCTTCCTTATAATGTTTATTTATTTTTTGTTCATTGAATTAATTGGTATTTTGGTAAGGCATAATTATTTTTTTTAATAATTACAATTAACTCGCGAAAAAATGCCAAAGTTGGCATGTATATCAACAGCATATATTATATCGGTACTAGATATTTGATATAACTTTTGATTAAAAAATAAGTTCACAAATTCATTCAATGATTGGGTATTTTGGCCTAAAACCCAAATTTATTATTTTAGTTTTGTATGAAAAAATATATTATGGTTCTACAGTATGGGTAAGAGTATTTATAACTAAACTTATATCAGGTCTAAGTTTCCCAACATGTGTGATTGAGAATTTATTTGAAATCGCCCTTCTCTCAGCAGTCGGAAGCCGAACAGGAACACCTTCCGCGGGGTCCCGTCAATAAAGCGAAATAAACTATTCTTGGGTCGAACAAATATCCAAACTCCAGCCAATTTCAATTTCCTACAAAATCCTCTTTATTGCCCATACGATAGAGATCGCGGCCTGCCGAGCGGGGGGCGGTGTGCCGAGCCGGGGGGCGGTTAGGGGGCACCGCCACCCCTCCCTCACCGAACACTGAGCTCATCGACTCCATATTTAGGCCTGATCGAATGCAATATGTAGTAAGCGGGAATAATTACCGCAATAAACTTTAACTGGTGAAATTCGATTCGAAGACTTTAACTGCAGTAACGTTTAGAGCTGCTTTTTCTTTGCGAAACATTTCAAACCTAACCATTCACAGCGAGTGATAGGTTCCTATTAAATATCTACTAGAAACTAGGAAGTATGTATGCTATTTCTCTGGCTCTTGTGTAGGCTAAAATTGGTTGTAGGTACAGTTTTGGTTGCATGTTTTGCCCGGAATGCATGGGTGTCCCATGTTATGGAGGGCAAATTGCAATGATGTTTTATTTTATTTTTTCAATTTATGGATTGTAACATGCTTACCCAGATTTTGAGATAAATACGAATCAGGCAAAATGTCTTCTTTTGTTATGTTTTTATCTTAGAGTTATATACTCTAAGGTTTTTATATTTCAACAGATATTTCAAAGTTTTGTACTTGATGGTGTATAACAGCTATATAAAAATAAAAATAAAACTTCTTTGCGCTAGAGCTCGTTATTCGGGGTTGCTGCTTTGGATACATAAGAAAACTGCTTAGTATTATTGAATACACCACTGCAGAGATGGCCTTATATTACAAATTACAAGTATTAAATATAAAACACTTGTGGTTGAAAATCAAGAAGATTTTACAGTACCATCAAAAATGTTGTCGTCATAGAAATAAAATATCATAAATTGAGCTATGCACGCAGACATTTTATGATCATTAGCAGGAGTATTTTATAGTATAGAAGTAATAAGCACCAAGGTGTTATAAAATAATTGATTTATTCTAATAAGTAGGCGAGAGTGAGCAGTATAATAATGAAGTGATTGATCCTCGGAGGGTCGACTGAGAAGTAAGGTAGCGACGTGACCCCGCGCTTATCGGGAGCTTATACCGTATCGGGACATAAAACTGTGTTACTTTATTTTACAACCGCCCGGCAAGGCGCCCGGCACTGTGCAGAGTGAGCACTGGGCAGTGGGCAGCCCAACTCCTAACCCTAACCCGCTTCAGCTATATCTACCTTTTACCACGAATGAAATAACCTACCCTTACTGAACTATACTCCTGACAAAGAAGGATTCTTCTAGCGTATATTTATTTTGCTTTCTATATCTCGTTATTGTTTATATGTTTGGATATTGTATGAGATGGACATGTAGAGAACTGCCGGCTTCTGAAGGGATAGTGTAGAGAAGAATTAGCAAATCTGAAGAAATTTTCGTGTCTGTGCGCTGTGTCCAAAGTTAGAAGCCAAAAGGTTCGTGAAGAAGTGTCAAGTGTAGGTACAAAGTCAGTGGGACTGTGGCGTCCCAAATGGATGGATTTTTCTATATATTATTAAATTTATCGGTAAATTATTTATTCGTAGTGTTTCGACCATAAAGTGTATATAGACTGATTAACATTTTATATTAGATTGTAGTGCATTTATTTCACAATCTGCAAAAGTATAGATTTTTCATATTGTAAAAAAATTATTGTTGTCTAAAGTGTAGTTACAGTACTCGTAAGTATTGTTACCAACTCAGATCCTTTAGAGCTAAATTTAGTTCCAAAACGCGACCGTCAACTCCAAAAAATGTGGTTTACCCTTTTAGCTCATTTTTCAGATAATCTAGCTCCTTTTTTTACACAAAATTCATGTACGAAAAATGACAACACTTATTTAATCAAATTATCAACATTTTTCAAAACCAATGGTTTCTTCGTCAGGATAAAAATAAAATGACGCCACGAAGTGATTTTGCAAAGATTGAAGAAGTAAGAAATATTTCTTCAGGAACCGGTTATTTTCGTATTGAAAACTTTATTTTTAGCTCATTTTCGGGTGACGTTTGGCTTTATTTTAAAAATCGAGTTGGCAATACTGCTCGTAAGAGAAGTGAATCCGTGGAGAAAATAAAAACAGCGGACTCGCGGTTTAATCCTGTAAATCGACTATACAGAATATACAGAATGATATTTTTCGTTCATTGTATTCTCAATTCTGAAAACTTTTCAGCTATTCCCTGAGTCAATCCCATGACGACGGCATGTCTGCCACGACTATAAACCACCGCTTCTCAAACATTCACTTATCTGAGTATACATATCGTAAGATTTTGTGAGGCCGAATTGCTTAGACCACTCATCACATTTGACATCTTTATAAATATTTGGTCAGCGTCAAATCGACATTTTTAACATTTCAACTAACGACCCACAATCACATCTGAATATCGGCCTGAGTCAACGTTTGATAAAATTATGATCAGCAATCAAGAATAACGGTCATCACAAAAAATTCTCAATTTATTTAATTATACGGTTGAGCGGCCCAATAATGCGTCGGCTTCTCGCACGGGCGTCACATCTGCCTAGAATTTATCAATTTTTCTTTTCTTTTTATCTTGTTAAAAGAAAGATAAACATTCCCGGGTTACGAATAATCTGATAATATTTTAAAATCTCCTGCTTCCTCCACAGTATGCCGAAAATGTTACTTGAGTCGTGATGGAGGACTTATATAGCCAGCAGAGGAATCGAACACGGGACGCCTGGGTGGGACCCAAATGCGATGCCAACTCAGACACTGACCGGTCGTCCGACAATCCGCCACCATCGCACAAGTAATATAACCCGCTCATTATGATGGTTATAGATTGTCAAGTCAGTCTTACCCTCCGAGTGTTTGTTTTCCTTTTTTAAATTCATCTACAAATTTAATTTCGATTTTGTTACCTTAAAGCTTAAATGGATGCTTGAATTAATGAAATGGATTTTGAAAGTGGAAATTAACGCACTTCCCGATACCCGATCGAGCTGAAACTTGGCAGATAGACTATTTGTCGATGACAATACAACTTTTTGTGGCAATCACGCATATACACACGGATGCGTATTTCTCTGGAATTGGATGACATTATATTTAAAAACTTACAGCAGTTAATACACGAAATAAATCTCGGTTCTATCCGATAAGGATTTGGCATAGGTGTTAACGCCGTTAGCGGTGCTCACTTATTTTAGTCAATCCCTGGGAAGGAAGGTTCAATTCTCATTCAAACAAAAAAAAATCTAAATAGTGGTACCTATTACAGCGAAAAAAAAAAGTTTTTTCGGAATTTTTTATTCATAATTTTTTTTTTTTAAATATTTGTTCCACGAATTTTAAATTGTTTGATATAAAAATTGGTTCACTAAAAAAAACTTCGCCCAACTGAAGTTATGTTAATTATTTCATGGAACGGTTCAATATTTTTGGAATTTAATTTAAATGAGAAGCTCTGATATTTTAAAAAGCTCGATAGAGAATAAAGCTATTTTTTCACTATACTCGAAAGTGACTATATATTTTGCACTATTCTTTGCATTTATCAATGGCATTGTTTGGAATTCCAACGCCCTTTCATGTTGGCGAAATATAGAAGTCTCAGTCAGGACATCACATTAAATGTTCCCTTTTATTGCGCTTTATGATAGAATCTATGAAGTCGATGATTAATATCTTCAAGGCGGAATCCGCCCACTGAAACATAAAGTCATTATACTCCTCTTTTCTATACACTGTTTACTTTAAACATTTTGTATATTCCTCAAAATATTATTATTACTTTACTACCACGTACTCTATAAATTATTCTTCACCAGAGATATATATTTTTTAATTTTCATGTACCTACCTAAGTAATATATCTAACATCATAGAAAAGAAATTCTATCCGAATTGTTCTCTATAATACGATAACCCGGGAACTATTTTTGAAAGATCTGTCAAAATCGCAATGCGGTATTGCGGAGCCCTATGAAAAATGTTCTGTGAAATATTTTTTTCTGGTAATCGACCCGCAACCTGGTGGTCAAATATATACTTGTAGATCCGACGATATTGCATACCTACTTTATTGACAGTTTGATAGTTGCAATTTGTTATGAGAGGTTGATAATTTAGTTTCTGCTAAATGAAAACAAATAACTTTGTAAAAACACCACTATTTATATAAATAACCAAAGGTTTTTTCGTCAGGATAATAACATTAATTGAAGAAGTAATTAGTTTCAGGTTAACATGAATTAAATTGTTGAAGATGTGTAGATATACATGATAATACATATATATTATGTTTTTTATTGTATTTATTTCTACTCTTTAGGCGACTTTCACAAAATATATGGGTTTTATATTATCGTATCGATAATTTCGTCAGTTCTCTCATTTTAAGAAGAAAAAATCTATTCTGTTTGGTATTGCCCCCCGCTTTGGCCAGCGTGCGCCGCTACCACCTTGATTTCGTGTCGGTATGTTTATAAGTATCAAAGATGGCAGGTTTTCATGGCAAGTTTTTTATTCCACCAGGTGTGACTTTGACAGTTGAACTTCATTTAGTGGGTAGTGTTCGCGAAGGAACTAAAGATAGTGAGGTTTATCCCAGCGGCGATAGTAGCAAACCTACAAGCCAAGTATAGGATATGTCTCTCCATTATTTATATAGATGTTATTCTTTGAATTTTGCAGAAGTGAATGCTGACCATTTTTTAGGGATAAAGGTGCAAACAACACGTGGATGAAAAGACTAAAAAACGAAGAATGTGGTGGGTAGGTTGATTGATTTATCATGTATATAAAAGGTAAGTTAAGAAGTACGTAAAAAGAATGTAGGTGTTTATTAAGTAAGTATGTATGTACCTACCTTACGTAGGAATGTTCTAAGACGATTTAATAAAATTCTACAATGTCTTCGAACATTTTCCTATGTGGGTATTGGCATAGGTTAAAATGTGTGTGAGTCTGTGAACCATCCAATGGTCTTCAATAAATCAAGAAGATCATTCTCTTCACACATTGTACAAGTATCCGTGTATTGAATATCGGCAATCTTTCACGTTTCGTCAGATCCATAAAGATCTATTCATTACAAGAAGCTCGTGGAGAGCTTATTGTGATGCTGTGATTAATTGCTAGAACAGAGATAACATCTTTATATTATTACGGAGTGGAGGCGTATGTAGATGGCAATCGTCCGCCCATGTTTGATCAAACTGAGATTAAAGTTTTATTAGATAGATAAGATGCTCATATTCATCTCATAAGGTTGTATATTTATTCATTTTCTTTACAACGAGCGGATAATATTATGCCCAAATAAAATATCACATTAATCTTAAACTTCGAACTACATCGATCACAAAAATTTGATATGTTGTGAAGGAACTTTTTTTTTAAAACCATGTCATTTGTTTTTTTAGACCTATAATTATTAATTTTTATTATGAAATAACTAATTGAATAGATCTTTCAGAATAGTTGATTTTTTTTAATTTCTTTGATAACAGTATTTAATTTATTTTGAATTTTTCAGGAAAAACATCCTTTTAAAATGCACGTAGCAAAAGACGCACTTATTTTCAGATCGAAAGAGAAAAACGAAATTGGAGAAAAATGACATATTTAACTCATTTTTGGATTTATTGTCCATTACAGCATTTCAAATTTCCGCTATCGATATGGGTGATAAGATAATAAACAATGTTTATAAGTAAGTCCGTTAATAGGTACCTCCATTACTTATTATCAATTACTAATTACCTTTGATTTTTTTAAACCATGGACATGTAACCAGCGTAAATAATGAAGGTAAAATATTTAAGATAAATAATATTTCCTTATATTTTTGGGCTTGCAATTCTAACAATTTTATTGAAATTCTGGCAGAGTGAATCAAAAGAAATAAATCGTTGATTTGTGTGGCAAGAATGTTCTCAAGCGGCATATTTGTGTTTACAAAACATTTCTCACCGAAATCGGCCATGAATGAAGAATGAATGAAACATCCATAAAGAGGTGTTAGCACAATAAAACCAAGCCCATGGATGATGATTCTGACTTCACTTTCCACCGAATAATGGAAAAAATGAATATCTTTAAGAAAGAAACGAGGTGGCTTTGTTCAGCGGTCAAAGAAGATGGACCTAAGTCAATATTAGGAATAGGTAACTTTGGAAACTCCCGGGACCCGCACGCCCACCGATTGTAACAATCGGCGCATTCAACTAACTCCATTAATACTTCACCTCGGCGTGTAGTTGCGTGATCCTGGAGAATTTATCTTTTATTATTAAAGGACCTTGACAGATTCGCAGGCACATCCTTACAAACATTATTTTATTTGCTAAATAAATTTCTTTGAAATTCTACCTAAATTTTTTTATATTATTATTTACTAGCTTTTACCCACGGCTTTGCTCGCATAGTATTAGTGGGAAATTACTGGCATAATTATTGGAATAATTGTTATTATTCTTGCTATTTTTTCTAATAGAAAATAATTATTGTTTAAAAGAAAATTTCAAAATTTGAGAATGACATTTCGCAAATAAAAATTCTATTTTAGAAAATATTTAAATTATAGAAATAGAAATTTATTTTAAGTACCTACTCCCTTTATTAGTATTTTATTCATATTTGAATCCAGAGTTACCTAAAAAAATAAGAAAATAACAGTCCACTTCAAACGCTATGCTTTATAGCAACGTTATGCTTTTTGTTCGGAGAATAAACATTTTTAGAGATATGTAGATATTAACTACGACACCAAAAAAGTACTCTTTTTAATCACAACAAAGCACTCTTTTTAAGCCTAAAATTAAAACAAAAAAAAAACATTTTTTCCAAGGTAACAATTTGTTTGACGTTTGCAATAACTCGATTTTGCTTGGGACAGAAAACGTATGAAACATAATTTCATAACGCCACAGCTCATTCATAACGCCAGAACTTACCAATATATAAAGCCGTTGTTAATCGCAAATAATGTAGCTTTCGATTAGTGAAAGAACTTTTAAATTGAGATTGAGTGAAAGAGTAAGGACCATCCATCCAACCAACCAACCATCCATACAAACTTTCGCATTTATAATATTAGTAAGATAGTAAGATAACTTCTAGTCAATAGTTATAGGTAATTATAATATTTAATTGAAACTAGGGGCCATGAAAAATGTATGAACACATTTTATTTATAGGTTCAAATATATTCACAAAGAGTTATGGTAAGCCCTAAGTTGGGTTAAAAACCGGTAATTGATACCCGACTTATCCACAGAATAGCTACCCAATCCCCCAACCCCCTGCATATAGCCATCATAAAGGCATTAACATACCTACCTAATATGTACCCTACATATGAATGTTTATATTAATCCGCGATCCTACAATATCTGTAATGTATTTAGACAATCCCAAATACCGTCGAAAAAATCGACTCAAAAGCATGGGCGTAGGCACGGTGGGGTAAGGTGGGGCGCTTGCCCCACCCTGGCTGGCCGATGCATTACCTCTGGGATTGTTGATCGAGTCGTGTTTTCAAATTTACGGCACTTCTTAGGATGGTTTTTATTTCTTTATTTCATACTCTTTCTATTCATAGAGCCCAAAGCATGAATATGTTGTAGAGGCCTTATTTTTCGGTACCTACTCTAGATTTTTATTTTTTGCCCCACCCTAAATCAAAACCTGGCTACGCCCAGGCTCAAAAGTACAAATTTTAAACATACCTAATGGATTCCTTGTTCGTTCAAATTAGTTCTTAATAATAATATTTGGACGATTTATATAGCGCCGTGTTTGTGAAAAATCATCTCAAGGGCGCTGTACAAACTTACCATACATGCCAAAAATCTAGAAAAACTACAAGCTAGACAAACAATTAAAAACAACTTATGGCTAAAAATTGAATACACCGGTTCATTGATCACCGATACGAAAATATATGTACAATGTTTTGACCAATGAACGCGATGCTACCTAAAAATGAATGAATATAGGACCATACTTACCTGGGAGGTCGCTTGAAATTAACACTGTTTATTGTTTATTTAAAGAAATTTAGATAGAGTTCGCACGCAGAGGACATAATTGTGAACACATGTTATTTAATCCTGAAAAAATTTTTAATATTAATATGTAATATATTTTTAATGAGTGTATTTTGGAAAGTAAAAGGAACATTTAATGGTGGGCGTTGCAGTAGTACAAGGATTTGATCTTCCTAGAGACAGGTCGATTTGTAAGGATTCGGGTAATTTTAATTCAGTAAGAAAAGTGTGATTAAGACATATCATAGGCAATACAAGAACGATACCCTCAGATAGGTATATTTAAATTAAGGGTATGAGAGCCCAAAAAGGTAGGTTTTTAGTTTGGACCTAAACTCTGTTGGGCTTGTTATGCATCTTAATTCCGGGGGAGTCCATTCCAAGCCTTAGGCCCTGATACCCCAAAAGCACGATCTTCAAACTTAGTATTTGGCTTTCGTTCAGGTTCTGTTAGTCTGCCTATAGCAAATTATCAAGAGATATGATACTGTAAGGGTGTTTTATTAAGTTAGTGCCTTGCTAAATATTTTTGTTTAATAAGTAATGTAAATATTAGGTTTGTAATTTATAGATACGCATGGGTTACACACATAATATATATCTTTAAAGAGAATCATTATTTATGTATTTGTTAACTTTAAGGAAATCGAATGAATGATATGATATAATACTGAATGCTCTAAAAATGAGAGACCTGAAGCGTTTGTGTGATAAAACGATGTATGATTGTAGTAGCAAAATGTGGAGATGATGCAAGGCTGATGTAAGCGTAATTAGTAAGAATAAGAAAGGGACGCTTAGATGCAGTGGCGTAGCTAGCATGGGTGGCACCTGGGGCGGATAACGTGGTGTCACCCCCCCCCCCCCCCCCCCTATTAATTTCAGCTTCATAAAAAATTGGTCCGTCCTGGGGGGGGGGGGGGAGGGTTGGCTAGGGAATTGTGCTTTTGGGGGTGATACTCGGTCGAGTGGCACCCCCCCATCGGGTGGCACCCGGGGCGGACCGCCCCCCCTCCCCCCCCCCTCGCTACGCCACTGCTTAGATTGTTTGAGAATGAAGACCGAATGAATTAAGAAAGGAGTGTAAGGACTTATATACGACGCGATGTGAATGGTAGAAGAAATGGGGGACGCCCGAGGAAGACATGGCATGACCAAGTAAACCAGATACTTATTTCGGGCCATAGCAAGGGTCAGAATTACTGAAGATGATGTATAAAAGTGAATGAGGCAATGGGTGTGTGCCAAAACCTAGTTGTTTGTTCCTCTCTGCTTAAAACGGTGTGAGTTAGTTTGTAAGACAGTTAACATTTTATCAAGTTGTTCTTTGTACTAGATTTTTAGTGTTAGGTGACAAAAATAAGATATAAATTAAATAAAAAATAAAAATTGAAATAAAGAATCGCCCATAAAAAAATACTGTTTTATAAATTTCTTATTCAGGTGTTAGGTAATTGAAAATATCCACGTACTATATAATATCTAATAAGACAGGATATATTATAATACAATATATTATTTGATTCAACCGGCCTCTGTGTTTCCTCCCTCCTACAACATGAGTCTCTTCAAGACCCATGTTAACTCCTTCCTTTCCTCAAAAAGACCCTCCACACAGCATCCCCAAAGATGACATAGGCCCTGGGGGAAATTATTTTCCTCAGGGCCTCCTGTGTGGAGTTAATGTAAAAAAAAAAAAAAAAAAAAAAAAAAACTGAATTATAATAAAGCAACAATATTGTTCATTAATAATTATAATATTATAAAATAAGGCATGCCATACGCATATACAACTATATATGGCACATGTCAGTGTCGCACGTCGCCAACACATTGAGCAGACCAGTCGCTCCAGCATTTATGATTACCCGTATGATTTAAAACCGGACTAAATCCTTCCATTAATCACTATTATCTATGAAATGGAGCATAAAAACACACATCATTTGTCAACGGCGAGCTTTAATATTTTATTCTGAGCGGGCTTCAGCGTGTTGCAGTGTGCAATGTGCAATCCATAGGTGCCAGTAATGTGCAGTGTGTGTGCAGTTAGTAGGGCTGCTATAATATAATATATATGGTAGTATTCTGTTAGGTAGGTACTGGTACTTACTGACTGCTGGCGGTGGTATTATTTGTGACTGCGGATCGTGATTACCGGCGACAGCTTAGCGCTTTCATTATTATTTTATAAATCGCATATCGATACGTTTCGTGAAATATCACAAAGCGCATTGCGCATATTATGCGCGCTAATCGGACAAGACACGTGACATAGTGGATTCCGGGATTACTTCTTTTAATGATAATTCATTTTGTGATTTTCCACTAATTTCCAAAATACTCTTTCGGTCTTACCTAGTCCATACACATTTTTCAAATAACAAAACAATGTATGACAATACAGACAGTGGCATTAGACTTTTCGCGATGGTGGGGACATTTTTTTAAATATTGTGTAAATCACAGGAATGTCTGGAAACAATGGTGGTATGGTACACTGTAGTCGTAGTTATTTATTCAAGTCATTTAGGGCTAATATTATGTTCTCATAAAACCTCTCATGAAGTTCAGTGCGAGAACGAATGTTTATGTATGAGGAAGGGGAAAGAGTCCAATTTGTGGATTTGTCTCACAAAATAATTGTAATGTTGCTTTAAAATATCTTGAAAAGTGTCCCCCAAAGTCACATTAAAAATACATAAATAAATAATAACTACCAACTTATCAACAAGTCTCCCGTGTGAAAAATAATAGAAAATTAAACTTTACACACTTTCATAATCAAATGAAAAAAATAACTTTGTAAAATACCACTATTTAAACAAAATTATCAACATGTTTCGAATCCAAAGGTTTCTTCGTCAGAGATCAACATTAGTAAAAATAACAAAAGACCAATAAGTATAAACAAATAAGAACTATAGACAAAAATATTGTAGGGAGAGGTGATTAATTCAAAACAAGTCGTATAAAAAATGAATTACAACAGGTATTTAAGAATGTGTAAAAATTGCGTTTATATAATAAAACCATTTAAAACAAACAATAATAATAAAGATGTCCAAATAACAAAAATAAATTACCTATTATAAATGAAAGTATTAATATTAAAATAATTTTAATTACGTTATTTAAAAAAAAAAAGGTTATTTATAATATTTAATTGACATTTTCTTATTTCTAAAATTTCCAAGTTATCTAATTGTAAACCCGCTGTGTTTATGCGTAAAATTTTTAACTCTTTATTTATATCAAAAGAATGATTTGTCTCCAAAATGTGGTTGGCAAATTCAGAATAATAATAAGTCTTTTCTTTACCTTAGATGTTCCATAACTTCTACTAATAAAATTTCTAACAATAAATTTATTTTTTTCAAAGTTTTGTTGTCATTTAATTTAAAATGACGCCACAAAGTGTATTAGCAAAGATTGAAGAAGTACTTACACAATTCAATTACCTACTTTACAAAAGCAGATATTTTTATTTCTATGCATTTGTTCTTGCAGGGCTATTTAGTGTATAGTGTAATAATAATAATAATTCATTTATACATTTATATTACAAGTGGCTTATAACTCAGTATGTTAGTTTTGCTTTAAATAATTTTGTTTAAGAAGAAGCCATACTAAATAATGCAAAATCATACAAAATCATATGTTTTTGTTTTTTAAATTTGATCGCTTAGAAGTATTATAGATGCTTCAATTAAATAATGCGTGTAGAACATATGTTGGCCCTTAAAAACATCGGTCAATTTTTAATAAGTCCTTTAAAAAGTCTAGAAAAAAATAAAGTGTTAGGTCTACAAAAAATACTTTTAAGTGCAAACTCTCCTACTTATAAACCCCTTTTCGGATATGGTTTTATTGTATAATGTGGCAAATTCAGTTACTTTTATAATTATCGTAATCAAAAATGATATTTGGGCTAGAACTTCGTAAAATAAAATAAAATATCCATTTTCGCGTTGCTATTTTACAATACGGCCGGCAGTCGACGAATTTGAATTTTCAAAAATGGACCCTATGCCGTCCACCGAAAGATTACAGTTTTGTGTCAGTTCCGCCCCCCGGCCGCGACGGGGAATAGACGCCTTGGACTCCGCGCCGCTTGGTTCCTTGAAAACAATTTTAAATTTCCGTTTTATTACAATAAACCATGCTTAAAAACGGTATTAATGTTTTTTACAGGCCTTTACAATATAAAGATGTATTTTTTTTTCTCTGATACCTTTTCCAACCTTTCCAAAAGCTTTTTCTCAAGTATTTTTAAACTCCTCCTATAAAGGGGCGTGAATTCCGAATTCGATTTTTTCTTGGACTATTGGATCGCCTTAAATGACTAACTTCATTCATCCCTTCGGCAGTGCAAGTCAGGAAACATGCCAAAAGCGCTACCAACATTTGTATACGGTGACATTTATCACATAAGAACGGGTCGTTTCTACGATTCGTTCTTGAGTTCAACAGATCGCTGTCGAACTAATTGCCGGCCTCTGGGTTTCCTATTGGGTACTTCTATTACTTTATCATAATACCCATCTGCCAATAACCTTCCTTTCCCTTTTACTTTATGAACTTCGTTTTCGATAACAAAGGTGCTTATTTAAACATTTCTTGTAGATATTATTGTATTGTAGGGTTATTACATATGTACATATTTATATAAATTCACTGCTCGGTTTTTTACAGTTTTTGAAAAAAAAGGTTACATTTTTTATTGCATTAAGTTCATTTACTTCATTGAAAAACGGCATGAAAAGTCCATAAAAGCCCAAAAACTGACACAACCCGTAAAAGTATTATTGTGAAACCTACTTCGTCTTTTATTAACAAAGGGTTTATTTTGATCTCCGACGTTGATTTCCTTTCGAATCCGAAACCGGAATCAGTGTTACCTTTTGATGGAGCCCTTTCAAATAAAAAAATTGAATTGGCCAGATTGAGGCTAGAGCCATCACGCCCTGTTTCTTTCTCGAGTCCTGAATAAATAATAGCAGAATTATTGTTCCTTAGAAGCCATTCACCATTCACCAGGCACCAGGCCACAGGCGCAGGCAATACAGGCATAATAATGCAGGCTCAATAATACAGGCAGAGGGGGAATAAACCCTTTAGTTGTTGTGACTTGTGACGAGGAGTGACGGCTCTGGTTCACATCCTCTCATCTCATTTATAACAACCAATTGCATTTATATCAATCACTTTTTAGACATCGAAGGAATGTCTTTTTTAAACAATCCACAAACGTGACATTTTCTTCAATGAACTCTTTTAATTATTGAATTAATTAGTGGTAGATATAGGCTCTTAATTGAAGTTCGGGTAGGGAAACACTTCGAGTAGGTAGGTATGGTTACAAATTTTAAAGTAAATTCACCATGACATGCTATTTTTAAGAATTTAGATACTCTCAGATAAATTAATATAGATTCTCAAAGTGGTCTAAATGGACCTCCGGAGGCCGATTTCCCCTTGCTGGGTGTGTCCATGAGAGCGAGAAAAAGATCGGAGGTTCAATAAATTAAACTCTTATTTTAATATTTTATTTGCGTGGATTAGACTACCATTTAGGTACAGTCATCATTATCGATCCATACTATATATAAATATATATACATATATATAGATACGTACCGAAAAATCAGATTTCATATTGCAAAAAGAACTAATCTGAATAAGCACTAAAGAAGAACTTAAGTCGAAACCCTGCGGTGTTTGGGCCATACCACGGAGGAAGGAATAGAGTGGAGGTGGTGATAGGAACTTTTTCTTCGACAATTTTGTCGCCAGTTTGCGGTAAGAGGTAAGGGACGCGCGGTAAGTATGGGTGGGATTTAAAATGGATACAACCATTCATCTAGCCAGAATAGGGGAAAATCCCCAGTTTTAAGCACTTCACACTATAATTTCTTATATTTTTTAATTTTTGGAATTTTATCAAAAGTTTTTTTTATCAAGAGTTAAACAATACAAATAATATCAAATATTAATAAACTTTCTTTTATTAGATATCTTCTTAGTAAATAAACAAACCAACAACAAAAATAAGCACAACCTTCATGTAAAATTATTAAAAAAAATAATAATAATAATTTTAAGCAACAATTCATAATGGTATTCAATGCTGACATTAAAACCCATTTTTTTATTGATTCTTCACATGGTAGATATAATTGTTAGTAAGTATTTCAATTTTTAACCTCACTAGTAGTTCAGTCGTTTGGTAGTTTTGCCTGGAAAGTTTTCCGAGAGTTTTTAAAATTGCTGTTTTCATAGATTTCGATGTGCCCTTTTTGAATTTACACTTTGCCACCTCGTATCTTTGCTGCACGCTGCCTTTTTGAAAAAAGCGACCAAAGGCAGTTCTTTGACAATACCTTCTTTCCGACTCATTTTACGATGATTTTTTAAATTTATTTTTATTTTTTTTATTAGGTTTGTCAACAGTGATTTACATCAAAGCTTTCACAGGTACAATAACACTGAACATGGGTGATTCTATCACTAATTAACGTCAAACACAACATTGATAACATAATACTTACATATACATTACATTCATTCACACACACTCATACCATACATTACAATACATATATAATAATAAGTTTTTGCAACAAGTTTTTAGAACAATAAGTTCATATAACAACATAATAGGGAGCTTTAAATCTTGTTAAGAGATGATTTGAAGTTGGCCAATGTTGACATTGTCAAATTAATAAGCCTCAATAAAGCTGAGTCATACCCCAGCTTAGTTCGATATTTTATTAATCTTAAACGGAACATAATTTACAAATCGTGAACCAATTCTAGGAACATTGAACCTGATTTGATGAAGTAGAAAAAGGCAGTTTATTAAACCACTACCAGACCCGGCCACATGTTGCTGTGGCTAACGAAACACAACGCCATTACCCAACCTTTATAAAATCCATACCACCCGCTTGCCAGCTGCCCAACCATCTTTATCGACAAGCTTCTTCCACTGCTCTCTTACCACTGAATCTACCGGAAACCTGCAAGATCAAAATATTAGTAATATACTTCGAGCAAAAAATAGCCATAACTGGTAATCGTACCTACTCTTTGGAATAAGAACGTCCCATCTCACAAATCAATGCCGTGCGATTGTAAGCTCTAAAGTAAGTTTCTTCAAAGCCCAGTATCGCATAACTTTGCCATAATCTATTCCGTCAAGTCAGCTACCTACAACAAATGTGTGAAAGAAGCTTGCGGAAAACTAGCAATTTATTTTAAAAAAAACAACAGTAAAAATACTTACAGGTGAAAAGTAATGCCATCTCTAGTTTTTAACTGTTTTTCTGAACGGTTTTTACTGAATTTTACACTGCACGTCATCGTTTAAAAGTAATAAACGTACTTTACAATTTATAAAGGAACCGTCTGCTTGCGTCCGCTCCGCCAAGGGTTGAAAACGTACTGGCCTAGTAAGCCACGCTCATGCCCCGCCCAGTTGGGCCTGTTTGAGTTTGTTTCATGTGTTAGGCCTGTTTGCCCTAGCGCCAGCTCCACTCTATTCCTTCCTCCGCGGGCCATACCAACGTATTTCCCAATTTCCTCTCTGGATTTTGACACTAGTGCAAATATTTTTTAATATAAAATAGATATCGATCACTACGGTGTCGGTAAGTTTTATTTTTTTGATAAGTTCTACTTATAGGAGTTAGGGACCCCTTCAAAAATAGTTAAAATTGCCTTGTTTGAACGCTATCAACAGACGTTCAGTAGGTATACTCACTAGACAATGCATTTTTTTTTAAATCTTTAAAATCGGTCCAGTTTTGGAGGAGAAAAATGGAGAATACAAAACCAAGATTTCGATGATCTTATGTAGTTATTATCAGCCTGAGGTGCAGTTGTCCCTTTCGCTCAGTATTCGGGGAAATAAAAGGGACAGTGACAGCAACAATTTGGTGAAACACCTGCAGTTCAAATTTCTCAGCGACCGGGTTTCCTCTTAAGGTGCAGTTCGGAAAGGGGTTTCAACAGTTCTGGCTTCAGAAAGAATGTTAACTGAAAAAACCTGTTGCTTATCCTGCATTGAGGACTATCGCAAGAAAGTTTTTGATAGTTTTTCCAGATTCATAAATCTTTTTACGCTAAAAATAAATGGGTTGCAAATCACTGGACGTGGAGATTTGACATCAAGTATTGTACAATTGATATCATAGGTATACTCACCTTAAATTTTGGAAGTATTAGGTGTGTAAAGTATTAGTAGTAGGTGCGTAAATAATTTTTTTTTTCATAAATTCAAAAAAGTAAATTAAAATCAGTCCAAACGGTTCTGTCGTCGTGCGAGTCCAGCTTTACAAATTGAAATTCAATTTCAATTCGTCGACCTTTTTGGTAAGTTCAAATTACTTTATATATACCTAGATATGAATTTGAGGTGTTTTAAACTCATAATCATTTCGATCAATTTGACGATCAGCCCCCATATACATTATGTTCAAATTATCGCCGATCGCGGTCACGCATTACTATGATGTCGTTATGGTTGACGGCTTTTTTTTTTTTTACACAAGCTCCACCCAGGAGACCCTGAGGAAAATGATCTCCCTCCGGGTGTATGTTATCTTTGGGGATGCTGTGTGGAGGTTTTTTTTAAGGGAAGGAGAGGAGAGTTGTGGAAAGGAAAAGGGTTTAAGGGGTGGGTAGGAATCTGGGGTTAAGTGTTTCCAGGTCATCCACCTCCAAGACCTAGACAAACCTCACCCCATGAACCCGGGCACCCCTGTTAAATCACCAAACGTAGCGAACCACTTGGGGTGACCAATGGCAGAGGTGTTGGTTTTCCAATAAAGGTTCCCGGGGCGGCGGTACCCATTCCCGCCTCCCAAATTGCCTAATCACAATTAAGGCGGGTGGAAGGCCGTCTTTTTGTAAGGCCAATTTGTTGTGTATGGACACACTTAACCATGCAGTCAGGGGCGTAACCAAAAAAAATCATACCATCAACATTATTTGCATATTGTGTATATTTTGAACTTGTTCATTTTTATCATATGTTAAATTCGTTAAATTGTCTACGGGACAAAAAGTTTAGGAATCCCTGGTTTAAATAGTGCATTAATTGATTAGTTCCTGCATCGGCCGGATGCAAATAAAGTATCCGTGTCAATAATCAGACAAAATTTTCCAAACAACGTTTTTCGTTCAACAACGAACCGAAGGGTGGCTTAAAATGGCTTTAGTCGTGTTTGGTGACCACATTTGAATAGCCAGATATTTTCCAACATTTCTATACCCCCACGCCCCACGCCCTACGGCCTTCCCGTCCCTCTCCCTTCAGCCTTAAAACAAAATCCAATAGAAGTGCCATAGTCCCAATGACTGGGCAGTTGAAACTCTTGTACAAACAACACACACATAAAAAGAGATAAGATAAACGTAGGATTCAAATCATTTCATAAGAGTTTTGAAAGTCATCACGGTAACTAAATGAACTAATTTTATTGACACCTTCTTATATGCATTATATTGATTTTATTGTAATTATCGCTATAATTTTGTGTAATGGTGTTCAAAATTCAATAGCGGCTAAAAATTAACAAAATGACACGATAGCCTTCCTGCAGTGTTCATAGCAATTCTTATTACAGAACCCTAATTTAAAATTTATTTCAATTGCGGGAAAAAAATACTAGGCGAAATATTATAATATTAAAATTGAAATTGGATTTTTCTTTTGTTTTTCAATCGTTTTGCATCCGCCGTGGTAACTACCGCCATCTAGTAGGCAAAAGTGGAAGCAACAATTACGTAGCCCACCGATGATATGTAGCTATTCCCCAATAGATGGCAGTAACGATTTGGTTCAATCAGTGCCATCTATGAATTTATATTCAAACTAGTTTTTTAAACTTATAACTATTCTTACACAGATGTCACTAGTCCCATCATTCAATGTTTTACCTATTTTCCAATAGATGTAAGTAACCATTTATATTATTAATGAAAATTTATTTAAATTATTTTAGTTTTAAAGTTTACACCAATTGATTCACGGAATAGATGTCACTATCATCAACATTCAACATGAATTAAAAAAGAGCTGAAAGATCATTCTGTGGCAAATTTCGCTTACAATCCTGAGCAAGCAGGTCAATAATAATGATAGATAAAATTTTTATTATTGTTTATATATCTTTGGGGTGATTTATTGCATGAAGGCAAAGGTTCTTTTTTTAGTGGTGGCGACTGCACCGTTGGCAGTCTTTCGATCTTCGCTTTTTTTGAAGTAAAACTTCTTTGCGCACGCTCGACACATGGGGGGTAAGCTGGTAAATGCGTTACGAAAAGTGATGATTGTTACGAAAAATGTCCTGCGAACGGTAATCGATGCGAACGGTGATCGATTGCTAGGCGGGTCGGGCCTTAACGAACGCATGTTATTCGTATTATTGTTAATGGACTATTTTTCCGTAAATAAATAAATAAATTATATACAGTGGGTACCCGGCATGCGTTGCAAGACCAATGTAACCTCGGGGTTAACTAAACTGTAATGGTTCCACCCCAAGTCCCAAGAAACTACATTATATTGCAAGCGCCTGCACTATATAACATTATATACAACGGGTACCCGGCATGCGTTGCAAGACCAATGTAACCTCGGCGTTAACTAAACTGTAATGGTTCCACCCCAAGTCCCAAGAAACTACATTATATTGCAAGCGCCTGCACTATATAACATTATATAAAACGGGTACCCGGCATGCGTTGCAAGACCAATGTAACCTCGGGGTTAACTAAACTGTAATGGTTCCACCCCAAGTCCCAAGAAACTACATTATATTGCAAGCGCCTGCACTATATAACATTATATACAACGGGTACCCGGCATGCGTTGCAAGACCAATGTAACCTCGGGGTTAACTAAACTGTAATGGTTCCACCCCCAGTCCCAAGAAACTACATTATATTGCAAGCGCCTGCACTATATAACATTATATACAACGGGTACCCGGCATGCGTTGCAAGACCAATGCAACCTCGGGGTTAACTAAACTGTAACGGTTCCATCCCAAGTCCCGGGAAACTACATTATATTGCAAGCGCCTGCACTATATAACATTAAATACAGCGGGTACCCGGCATGCGTTGCAAGGCCACTATAACCTCGGGGTCAACTAAACTGTAATGGTTCCATCCCAAGTCCCGGAAAACTGCATTATAATGCAAGCGCCTGCACTATGTAACATTATATATAGCGGACACCCGGCGGGCGTTGCCAGGCCACCCAAAGAAAGAAAGGGTTTGTGCGCTTTAATTCTGTTAGTTGAAGTGCTTTTGAATAGGTTCACATAAATTTTTGTGTTTTCGTCCGACACGTCCGCAGGTCGCATACAGCTGTCCGTTTGAGAAGCACGTTTTTTTTTTAAATTTATTGTTATAAGTTTGTTAAGTTTTACTTCAGTCGTGATTGACTCTAAAGCAGACTAAATTAAAAAAAATATATATATATTGTAAATTATTGTTATGTGAATACCACACGAGAGTCCCAAATGCTCCAAAAAAATATTGTTATGTAATACCGCATAAGAGTCCAACAGCTCCCAAGGGAGAGAGGTTGGAGGAGAGTTGAGATGAGATGAAAGGGGCGGCTGAGGGGGGGGGGGGGGTAAAGGAGCCGGGGGGTGGAGAGGTGTTAGAGGTGGGGGGTGAGGGGGTGAGGGGAGGGGGGTTTAGGGGGGGGGGGGGTTGAGAGGGGGTGGGAGGGTAGGCCTTTTTTATATCCATTTTTCGTATTACAAAAATAACAAACACGAGAATCGGGTATGGGTACCACTGCCCCGAGAACCATTTATTAGATAACCAACACGTCTGCCGTAGGTCATCCCAAGTGGTTCGCAACGTTTGGTTCGTGGGGGTGAGGTTTGTTCAGGTCTTGGCGGTGGATGCGTCTGCCCACCAGCTGCATGGCAGGTCGGATCTAGAAAAAGTGGTTGAGGGAGTCCCTTTGACTTCTCCAGCCTTACCATCTCGGAACATCGCCTTGCACCGCAGTGGGAGGGATGGCCCCATACATCCGCACTCCTGGACACGCTGACCCCCCAGATTTCTACCCACCCTTAATACCCTTTTCATTCTCCGAAGTTCCTCTCCTTCCTTTCCCTAAAACGAGCCTCCACACAGCATTCCCAAAGTAGAGATAGGCAGTGTGTCGAGCGATTGTAAAAAAACGGTCTCTCCTGATCCGAACTTCCACGTAGACGAACCTCGCCCCATGAACCCGAGCTCCCCTGCTAAGTCACTTGGGGTGACCTATGGCAGAGGTGTTGATAATCCAATACATGGTTCCCGGGGCGGCGGTACCCATACCCGCCTTCCAAATTACTGATACTACCTATTGACGGCCGGCGTAGTCAAGGGGTAAGGCTCTTGACTCACAATCCGAAGGTCGTGGGATCGAATCCCGGCGTAGGCAAATTAATTTTATTTGAATAATTTGGGTTATTTTACAATTATTTAAATTAAAAATAATATATTTGCGTCAAGTTCCAGAGTGGAAGATACTTTCAGTATCACCCTGGGTGGTGTAAGACCACCATTCAGAATTGAAACTTGCTAGAAATGGCTATGACCGTGTTTAGTGACCAGATCTGAATAGCCAGGTAATTCCTCGCCTTCCTCTTCCCCATCTCCTTCCCCTCCCCACCACCTTCAGCCTCATAATATACCCCATAGTCACGTCATAGTCTCACCGGCTCCAGACGGGAGCATTTGGGTCTCTTGTGCGGTATTCACATAAATATAAAATAAACAAATATGCACACGAATAAATATTTTAAAATGAGTAATTTTTTACAATCCAACTGAATATTACTATTTTTTTTTCATTAATACCGTACAAGAGTCCCAACTGCTCCCGTCTGGGGCCAGTGGGACTATGGCATCCCTAATTGGGGTATGTTGTAAGGCTGAATGTAGTGGGGAGGGGAAGGATATAGGGAAGAGGAAGGTGGGGAAGTACCTGGCTATTCAGATCTGTTCACTAAACACGGCTAAAGCCATTTCAAGCAACGTTTCAATTCTTAATGGTGGTCTTACATCAGGGCGATACTGAGATATCTAATGGCCGTAAAATACAATTAAAAACAAAATATTAAAAATTGTTTATTCATATAGGTATCTACTTAATACCTACTGGGTTTACGCATTTTACTTGTAACTATTTATGTTTATGCACTTCGATACACAAATTACAAATAACTACTACTCATCAAAATTTTGAAAGCGAGAATTTAACATCTTCATCTGACCCATACTGTGGCGTCCATACAGTCATAGCGCGTGAGCTAGTATATCTCGAAACCAAGCTTGGAGCGGATCGAACTCTAGTTCTAAAAAAGCCCGCTAGCGAGTGTGTAGCGCTGACGTCGGAATCTGAATTTAAATTTGCTGGTTATTCGCTCTTAATAATTCATAATAATCTAGCAAAGATCGAGATACTAATATTTTTTTACTCAACCCAAACGCTGTTTAAAAGCTACTCTTCAATAGATGGCAGTGACGAACATTTTTATAGTGTGACCAAATAATTTCATAATTCGCAGTAATTCATTGATTTTATTTCGTTATATTTATTTAGAAATCTATTATTTTTCTTTGAGTCTGTAAAAAATAACATATTATATCCTGCGAGATCCTAGAGCGACACTATGAATACCGTAGATATGTTATGCCATAGATATGCCGTGTTGCGCTACCTCCTTTAGCCAAGGCAACGATTCGGACAGCGTTGCAATGTCCATCATCGCTGTCATCAAAGAAGGAGGTTGCGCAACACGGTATAAGCACCCCAAAAACAAATAACGAAAATATTTTTGACCGCAAAAATCTAAAAACTTAACCGTAGATATGTATTATGTTACAATGTTTCTGAGATAACATAAGATTAATACAATGTGGGATGTCTTAGGACGGGTTAGTTTACAAAATTTTAAAAATAATTCATCAAAGTTCTATTCAAGTTCTGTAATTATTCATAAGCCGTTCTATTCATCATAGGCCGGTTACTTCACTGCAAGTATTAAAAAGTTTTTCATACTTTCACTATAGTATTAAAAAATAACGTAGGTACATCAATTATAGCTACATTATTTAGGTAGTAAAAATAATGTAGGTAAATTACAGTCAGTCCAAACGGCTTCTAAAAATTGAAACAATTGAAATTCACATTCAAATTAACAAAAACATTTCGATCAACTTGAGGATCAGCCCCACCATAAATTATTTGCATTTGAACTGTTCCGATTTTCAACGCTGATTTTCGGCCCGTTTCAACTTTTGATCGTATTGTGATGAGCGGTCAAGCATTACGGTCATGCTTTTATGGTTAATGGCTAATCACAATTATTTATCGACACACTTAACTATGCAGTCGGGGGTGCAGTCTTGGCAAAATAGTAGGCAGGTACCTTCGTTCGCCAGTGTTCCTAGTTTGGCAGCCTACATAGTTATGTCTGTCAAGCTGTAGCACCCAGGTAAACAGTATTATTCCCAATGCGTACCAAATTCAAAATCAATTTCTACACGTATAAGTTGGCGGTGGCGTAAATATGAATTAACGCTTTTTCTTTACATTTTTATCTGGTAACCGCGCCTACTATCGTTATGTCATAGACGACAGCTCCCTCCTTTTTAGCCAACTTACATGTGTAGCACTGTAACGCGGCTCCCTCACGTGTCGGTAAGGAATCAACAAAAATCGGGTGCAGCACAAATGTGGGAAATATTGCGCGATGTCTCTCTGCATGGACTCGCACACGAATTTTGATCTCCAGTGACTTTAAAAAAAATTCTTCAAAACCTAATATTTTTTTTTTTTTTTTTTATTTTTTTTTTTTTTAACTTTATGAGTAAAATCTCAAATTATAATATTTAATTAAAATGAAGACAATATTAGCGAAACTCAATCGAAAATCGAAGTATGATACAGTTAAAAGTGACCGAATTGGATATAGGTTCCGTAGCTTAGTTGGAAGAGCACTTGCCTTGTAAGCAAAGGATCCTGGGTTCGAGTTCCAGTGGAGCCAATATCTTTTTCTGATTTTTCTGCCTCCAGATTTTCGATTGTGTTTCGCTAATATTGTCTTCATATTAAAACCCTCTCGAACACGAGATACTCGTATGAGGTCCCAAAATTAGTCATCTTTAACAAGCTACCATAAAAAACCAATCTTTTAATTGTTTTTTGGCTGTAAAAAGTGTAGTGTGTTGTGTCTTGAGGACTCTTCTCCCCCTGATCTTCCAGGAGTCACTTCTTGCTGCTCATTTTCAGATATTTATATACTTTTCTTTCTACTTTTACTTCTGTCACTTTTTGTACTTCCTGTAATTTGAACAATGGAGGAGTATTTCCCTCCTTTACCCCCTACAAAGCCCCCAGATCCCCCTCCTGACCCTCCAGATGGAGACATTTCGGACATTTCAGAACCCTCAAACATTTCAGACCCTTCAAACATTTCAGACAGTGAATCTGTCATCCTAACCTCAATAAAAAAAAGAAAATTCAATCCCTCTTCCCCAAAAAAACATGATTCGCCTTCGTCTTCACAGTCCCCACCAGCTCTTCCTCAACCTTCTCCACCAAACTTTTACTCTATTCATTCCCGTGGCCCCTTCATTGTATATGCGCAAAAAACTGAACAAGGTAAAACCATACATCCTCTTGAATTTGGTAAATTCCTTTCAACCAACAAGAACCTTTCGATTAAGCCCGGAGGTGTAAAAGCCGAGGGTCGCTTCCGAATCTCTATTGAATTCCTCTCAGGTTCAGCCGCCAACAACTTCATCAAAAACATTTTTATTACATCTAATTCTAAATTCAAGGCGTACATCCCAACTTTCAATGTCACTCGAATGGGCCTGGTCAGGGGTATCTCAACCGATCTGTCAATTCCAGAAATTCTGTCTTCTCTTTCAACCCCCCAACATATCGGCAATCCCATAAAAGCCAGGAGGCTAAATTATAAGGACACCTCTGAGGGCATCGTTTCCTGGAAGCCCTCCCAATCTGTTGTGATCACATTCGAAGGACAATCTCTTCCCTCTCATATCTATTTATTTTTCAACTCCTTACCAGTTGAAATGTACACTTACCCCACCACCCAATGTTATAATTGCTGCCGTTTTGGTCATACCAAAGCTGCATGCAGATCCCCTCCCAGATGCTTCAAATGTGGAGAAAACCACACGGCTGACCAATGTTCTTCTTTCTCTTCACCTAAATGTTTTAACTGCTCAGGCGCTCATTCCGCCATTCACTCTTCTTGCCCTGAACAATCTCGCCAAAAAAATATAAAAATTTCCATGGCCTCTGAGAACTTGTCTTTTCTGCAGGCTTCTAAACTATTCCCGCCTGTCAAAAAATCTTTTGCCGAGGTTTTATCCAGTAACTCTCCATCCAACCCTCTCCCCTTCTCCTCAACATCTTCTCGTTCAACTAAATTTATGTACAAAAACCCTGTCTCTAAACCGGCTCCTGGATACGATCGGCAACAACACAACTCACTTCTCTTAAATCCCAATGGTTCTCCTCTTTCAAATGCCACAAATGGGTGTGCAAACAACTATAATTCATCCTCAACAAACCATCAAAAACTTTCTGAACAACTCTCACAAGATAATTCTTCATTTATACAAACTCTTATTATGCTTCTAATTGACCTAATTTCTTCTCAAACAAATCTACCGTCCAACGCTGCTTCTATTATTTCCACGTTAAAATCATTTGTTCAAAATGGCACTTCAAGATGTCAGAATACTTCAGTGGAATAGCCGCAGTGCTATTTCTAACAAATCGAACCTTCTTAACCTATTAAATTCAAACCTTGTTTCTGTGGCTGCTGTCTCGGAGACATGGTTTACTCCATCCACCCACTTTAATGTGGGAGGGTACTCCTGTCTCCGTGATGATCGCCCGGAAGGTACGGGCGGCGGTGCTGCCCTTTTTATTAAAAAATCCCTTCCGTTTTCCCCAATAAATAATATCAAACCCCCCAATGCTGACTTTCAAATGGTTGCAGCTAAAATAAAGGACACATCCTTTGTTTCTATCTATATTCCCCCATCATCGCACTTCAATAAGCAAGCTTGTTTACAAATAGTCCGTCAACTAAGCCCTCCATTCTTTTTATTGGGCGATTTTAATGCCCATTCCCCCGTCTGGGGTTCTGCTTTCTCTGATCGAGATGGTCGAAATGTTATGGATTTTTTAGATGAATCCAACCTTTTCCTTTTGAACGACGGATCTCCTACGAGAATCTCTCGCCCCAACACAAACCCCAGTGCAGTGGATCTCTCCATATGCTCTACAAACCTGGCACCTCTCTCCTCGTGGGTGGTGTCCCCCGATCCTTGCTCCAGTGATCATTTCCCGATCACCATCACTTATCAAACTTCTTTCCATTCAGACAAGTCCCATATTTCGACGAAGATTAAAACAAAACACACCAAATGGGACGAATTTAACTCGCATATGGATAAGTTTATACAAAATTTACCCTCTTCCGATATATTATCTGTCAAAGATGACTACGATAACTTCAAATCGATGCTCATAACTGCAATAAATAAATCAAATCCTCCCCCTAAAACCAAATCTCTTAAAAAACTCCCTCCGACTCCCTGGTGGGATGAGGAATGTTCTAAGGTAGTGAGAATTCGGAAAGCTAAATCTCTTTCGTATCGTCACAATATGACTATGGAGAACTATCTTATATACAAAAATGCCGAAGCCAATGCCAAAAGGGTATTGAGGTCAAAAAAAAGATCCGGGTGGTACAACTTCTGCAGTTCAGTATCTCCGAATACTCCAATTTCGGAAGTTTGGTCTATGATTCGAAGATTTCGATCCTCCTTCAGTTCAACATCTCCTCGAGCGTCTCATTCTAAATGGATAGATGAGTTCTTGGACAAAATTGCCCCCCCTTCTGTACCTAACTTAGATGAAATAACTCCCATCCACAACACTCCTATGTCTGATCATTGGCTAGACTCTCCATTCACTTTAATTGAATTAAAAAATTGTTTAACAACAGTCAAAGACTCATCTCCAGGTAGAGATGGTATTCCTTATAGCATTATCAAAAATAGTAATGATAATGTTCTAAATCACTTCCTAAGCATCTTAAATAAAATCTTCCAGTCTGGCATAATGCCTGATGACTGGAGTTCTCAAATAATCATCCCAATCCTAAAATCAAACAAATCACCCAATTCTGGATCCAACTACAGGCCAATTGCTCTTTCATCTACCCTCAGTAAAATTTATGAAAAATTAATTAAAAACCGGTTAGAATTTTTTGTCGAAAGTAATCAGCTTCTCTCTCCATCTCAATTTGGATTTAGGAAAAAAAAATCTACGCAAGATAACCTTGCCATCATCAGCACTGATATTAATTTATCCATTTCTAACCATGAAGTATGTCTTGCAGTCTTTATAGACATAGAAGGTGCCTTTGACAATGTTTCCATCCCAATCCTTAAAAAAAAACTTTTAGGCCTTGGCCTTCCCCCCATGTTTGTCCAATCTATTATTAATCTATTTCTTGATAGAAAATTTTTTATTGAACTACCAGATGTTACTCCTCAGAGTAGATCAATTTGGAAAGGTTTACCCCAAGGCGATGTATTATCCCCTATACTGTATAATATATACACGTACGATATGCATGTCTCTATTCCCCCTCAAGTAAAAGTTATTGAGTTCGCAGATGATTTAGCTTTCTTCTTATCATCCAAAATCATCCCACTTGCCGTCAAATATCTTAATGAAGCCATGGATGCCCTTTGCACATGGCTCACTTTAAATGGTCTGGAACTTTCAGTTCAAAAGAGTCAGTGTGTCACCTTCTCAAACCGTCATAAAAATCCTCCTGTTCAAATTTTATTTAAAAACTCTCCAATCCCCAACGCCTCTGAAGTAAAATTTTTGGGAGTAACATTTGATAGGAAACTTAAATGGTCTTCCCATATTCACAATATAGTTACTAAATGTGAAAAAAATTTAAATATCATCAGATCATTGACTGGCGTTTGGTGGGGTGCTCACCCTACCTGCATTAAGTTGCTTTACAATGCACTTATTCGAAGTCATCTCGACTATGCCTGCCCACTTTTTAGTACTGCCTCCAAAAATGCACTCAGTAAATTAGACAAAATTCAATCGAAGTCATTGCGAATAATAACTGGAGCGATGCAGTCGTCACCCATCAATTCCCTTCAAGTGGAATGTTCTGACCACCCACTTTATTTAAGGCGACAACTGTTTGCTGACAAATTTGTTCTTAAATGTTTAAATTCTAAATGTCATCAGGTTATTCCCAGAGTTTCGTTGTTCAAAGACTCAACACATTCATCTACAATCAGAGCTCGAACTAAACCTCTTCCTGCCATCTGTAAAAATTTTCGCTCTCTCTCAGAGCTTCAAATTATCCAAAATGATCTTCTTCCACTATACAAATTAAAATATAGTCACGTCACCCTATCCCTAACAATTTTGGAAGGGATCGGCATCCTTAAAAGTCATTCCAATCTCCCAGCCCGTACTGTTAATAATATGTTCAATGACATTATTTCTTCTAAATGGCCCAATTCTTCTCTTTTATTTACTGATGGCTCCAAATCTCCTGACTCTCCTAACTGTGGTATAGGTATTAACGTTTACCACAATAATTCTAATGATAGAATATTTTATTCAATTTCAAACCAATTTTCAATATTTTCTGCTGAGTGCATTGCAATAATTGAAGCACTCAAATATATAATCAAAAATAATTGTGAACATTCCCTTGTTCTCTCTGACTCTCTCAGTTCCCTCCAAAAACTTAAATCCTGTCCTCTTCTTCATCCTGATGATCACTTTGTATGTCTCATTAGAGTGCTGATAGCCTCCATTCAAAGCTCTGGAAAAACCGTAATTCTAGTTTGGATCCCTGGACACATTGGCATAGTGGGTAACGATATTGCAGATTCTTTGGCAAAACAAGGAGCGTCCAACCCTATTGTTACCCTCGTAAACCATATTCCCCTATCTGATATTTTTTCCATCATCAAAGATAGATCCCGCAATGTTTGGACAGAGCATTGGAACATTGCCAGTCAATCCAAGGGAGCTCGCTACGCCTCAATACAAAGGACTATCCCATCAAAACCGTGGTTTCAAAAATTTCCCCATTTTTCCAAAAAAGAAATTTCCTCACTTATTCGAATGAGAATCGGTCATTGTTCCGTTCCTTCTCACCTTTTTAAAATTCACATCCTTGGCTCCCCAGATTGTACGTTCTGTGGTCTAGATGTGGGCACTTTAGATCACATATTTTTTGGTTGTCCCTCTCTAAATAAATATCCTCTTTTCTATCAAGCGTTATCTAAAATTGCCTCCCCTCCATTCAACATTTCATCTCTTCTAAGTCTGAACTCGACTCCAATCTTCCATATAATTCTGAAATTTGTACATTTAAATAAAATTAATATTTAAATTCACCTTTCCCTTTCTCTGTAATTTTAAATGATGGCCTAGAACACCCTTGAAGGGTGAAAGCCAGAAATAATTAAAAAAAAAAAAAAAAAAAAAAACAAGCTACCATTTCATAATTCCAATGATAATTTCAAATACAACTTCACCATATATATCACTTTAGACCTTGCTTGATGACAGTTGATAGTTCAAAAACTTGCCATCAGATGAAGACACTAACCCAGGTTGATTTGAAATTTCATTGCAAAGTGTTTGACATTTTTTTGTCGATTTCTGTTTCTCCTCCTTTCAACATATTGAAATTTGACCATTATAAACCGTAAGTAAATATTTGTATATGCTCTGTATGTGCATCTTACTTGTGAAACTCTTAGAATGTTATTTTTTAAATATTTTATATTGATTTCTTTGCAAAAACTAATCGACCTCATATGATGTCTATGCGTTCCAAGAGTTGTCAATATCAACCAATAGTATGCAGTGGGCTCTGTGAATAAACTTATTTTGTTGGTTGTATTTTGATATGGAATTGAAATATTTATGAGGGCATTTTATTTTCATTACATTCTTTATCATTTTTAAAGGCATAAAATGAGTTCACAAATTAATGAGGATTGTAATCTAGATGAAGATCAAATTTTGACCCTGCTAACTCTCCCCGATGGTTCTAACGAAGAAGATTTTTCTGGATCAGAAGACGATATATTCGAACCACTGGAAAATGAACGTTACAGGAATGAGGATCTAGCAAGTGAGCATCCCTCTACTATTCCTGAGGCTGAAAACGGTAATACTTCAGAAGTACACGTCCCTCAACAAAAGATACCTGAGACATGTTTTAGCGCCAAAGAAAATGCTTTTCTTAACAATATACCCAAATTTCAAGGTCAATGCAAATCAAATATTAGTGGCGAAATGATTATCAACTACTTCTTAGAAATGATTACTGATACGTACATGGCAACACTTGTAAACGAATCCAACGTAGGTATATGGGACTCAAAAGTGTAAAGAAAATTTCGAATTCACTTTATCGGATCTGAAAGTCTATTTAGGAATCAATTTTGTCATGACGTATATTCTATATGCCGTTTGCGCTAATGCTAGGCCGCCATTTTCTTGAAATATATAACAAAAACATGGGAGGGGTTGACCATTTTTTATATATTAAATAAATTAGACACATCCATCCACCTGTAATATGCCTTCACTGAAAAAAAAAATCAAGTTACACGCGGTAGAAGCGAAACTTTACCAAAACAATCTCAGCCAATGAGCGCAGACCTAGCATCATTTCCGTTTCATATCTTAACCAATAGGAGCCTTGAAAAGTGACATCATAATCAAAGCGGACAATGAGCGCAGTTTGATGCTTCGCAGGTGCTTTATGCATAATTTCCGTTTCATCCGAATTCCAAATCACAACGGGGCTAAAGAAGTTTCACTTCGAAAATAATAAAGTTTTTAGATCCTGAAGTATGTTATTTTCTTGAAAGTTGCATGAAAATATTTTGTATGGCAAAGTTATAACCCTTGTACCCTTTGATCACTTTAATCCTCATATGGGGCCCGTCAATTTGACCAACTTGTAAGTAGGGTAAAAAAAAATCATTTTGTGAACCCATTTAACCGAAGAAAATATCCTTAAATATTTTTATTTTATTGTATTTCATAATCCATGCTCGAGAGGGATATTATAATTTGAGATTTTACTCATAAAGTTAAAAATAAATATTTATCCTAGACTTGCAGAAAAGTCAATAGATGTCGCATATTAAAAATAAAATGGATAAAAATTATCCAGACACTATCCAGATAGCATTTAGTTCGAGTTGAATCATGCAAACATATATAAAGATAGCAGCCAATAATATGTGCTTTAAGAAAATGAAGATAAGGTTGGTAGTTCTTAGTCAAAGTATGATACAGTTAAAAGTGACCGAATATATAAGTTCCGTAGCTCAGTTTATAGAGCACTTGCCATGTAAGCATAGGATCCTGGGTTCGAGTCCCAGTGGAGCCAATATCTTTTTCTGATTTTTCTGTCTTCATTTTAATTTTTAAAAATTCTACATAATGTCATCAAACCCTCGCCCTACTAACTATCCAATACCTGCTGATTTTTTATGTTTTATTTGTTAAAAAAATATTTTTAATTCAAAAAGGATACCAAAATTTCATTAACAATTTTTACTCCAAATAATGTTAAGAAGAATAAGTAAAGTACGTCCCTTAACACCCTGTATAGATGTGGTCCCTTAAGAGTGAATAACCAGCACATGACAACTTCGATTCCGACACTAGCGCTAACACATCAGGGCTCGCGAGCGGGCGTTTTCAGAACTAAATTTCGTTCCGCGGCAATCCGAGTTTTGAGGGTTTTGTTCACTCGAGCTAGGGCTACCCGCTACTATTGCTACTTTATATTACTATTCTCGCTTCCAGAATTTTAATTAGTAGTAGTTATTTGTATATTGAAGTGCATAAACATAAATAGATACAAGTGAAATGCGTAAACACAGTAGGTATTAAGTAGATAGCTACATGAATAAACAATTTGTTATATTCTTTTTAATATTTTGGTTTTTTGTTTTTCAATTGTATTTTACGGCCATTAGAGTGGAAGATACTCTCAGTATCGCCCTGGTGTAAGACCACCATTAAGAATTGAAACGTTGCTTGAAATGGCTTTAGCCGTGTTTAGTGGTCAGATCTGAATAGCCAGGTACTTCCCCACCTTCCTCTTCCCTATATCCTTCCCCTCCCCACTACCTTCAGTCTTACAACATACTCCAAATTGGGGATGCAATAGTCCCACTGGCTCCAGACTTGTGCGGTATTCATGAAAAAAAACGAGTAATATTAAGTTGGATTGTAAAAAATGTCGCATTTTGAAATATTTATTCGTGTGCATAATTAATAATAAGCACTTTAACAAACAGAATTAAAGCGCACAAACCCTTTCTTTCTTTGAGTGGCCTTGCAACGCATGCCGGGTACCCGCTGTATATAATGTTATATAGTGCAGGCGCTTGCATTATAATTCCCGGGACTTGTGATGGAACCATAACAGTTTAGTTGACCGCGAGGTTACAGTGCCCATGAAACGCATGCCGGGTACCCGCTGTATATAATTTATTTATTTATTTACGGACAAATAGTCCATTAACAATATAACAATAACACGAAAAACAAGCGTGCGTAAAGGCCCGACCCGCCGAGCAATCGATCACCGTTCGCATTGATTACCGTTCGCATGTCATTTTTCGTAACTATCACCACTTTTCGTAACCCATTCACCAGTTTACCCCCAAGTGTCGAGCGTGCGTAAAAAAGATTTACCCCAAAAAAATATTTTGGAGCAGTTGGGACTCTTGTGCGGTATTCACACAAGAAAAATTTAAAATAAAAAAAATATTCGAAATTATAAAAATTTTTGCAAAAAAATATTCAATGAACATGAAAAATTGCGTTCGGGCAACCCTGTAGATTTAACAAACATGAATCAAGGAATTCGTGTTTATTTCAAATTTCGTTTTCAAATTTCATTTCCAAATATTATTATTCAAAGCGTCGCGAAGACGTGCTCTCCTGGCCGCGTTTGGGCCCGTAATGAAATCTGAAATTTGTGTTTACGGGCTGCGATAAAAATGGTAACATGCGATGTTCAAAATTATTTAAAATTAAATACTTCCTGAAATTATTTTACGATCAAATTATTTATGATTTGTCAATAACGTCTTAGCAAAATAAGTATGTAAAAAAATCCGAAATATATTTGTTTGTAAGTGCACAAATAAATGCACAAACCGACCAATTTTCGTCAAGAAACACATGTCCGTATATATTTTTTAATAATTTTATTTAAACTAAAATTAAAATTCTGAAAAATACGTTTACCAGATAATGTATTGATTTATTTTACTGCATGATTATATGATTTGAAATGGGTGTTGTATAAGAAATGTACTTTTTTGAAAATTGAACAAATCTGCGAACGACCTATGGTATAACCTTATTATTCTAAAAATATTTTTTTTTTCTCAAAATCTAAAACATAAGTTTACTAGATAAAAGAACAATCTTTTGAAATCCATTTTTTTGTGGAAAAGAGTCAATACGTCTAACCACTGATTTAAAAATGACATATTTCTGGTTTCTCTGCTTATACACTCTTAAATCAACCATACTCAACCTGCGGCCCGGCAAGCTTTTTATGTGCGGCCCTTAACACTTTATTTTTAGGAACATGACTTTAAAAAAATCTATCAATCTAAATTTCGTATATCTTGAGATTCGTTTCGACTTTGACGCACAGATAGTGATACCCTAAAAGGATTGTCATTATGGTACACATAATCTGGTATAAGAGCGAGATACATTTTTTAGATTTTCACGGCCAAAAGTATTTGTTTTGGGGGTGTTATGCTATGTTGCGCTACTTCCTTCTTTAGCCAAAGTTTCAGTTTTCGACAGCGTTGCAGTGTCCATCATCAGGGTAGATGTGTAAGAGTGTTGCTATTGCAATTTGCAATCGCTAGATTTATTACCAAAAAACAAATATTTGACACACAAGTACGCGCGCAAATAATTTATAAATAAAAAAAGTGCCTTCTAGAAACCGTCGAATCAATTATAATACATAAAAACTGGTTAATGTCACTGGCTAGTCAAGTACCTACTTGCAAATTTTAACAGCTTCTCGTGCTGTCGTATAAAGTATTGTTCTGTTATAATTTAAATACGCATAATAGCGGGAGTGTCTTCAAAATGCACTCAAAAAATGTCCGACGAAAAGAGAGTGCTTCAAGACAAATTGGGGGGGGGGGGGGGTTGATGATTTTTTTTCATCATACCAGTATAGTGTTGCGGCCCGCGTAACTTTACAAATCCATGTATGTGGCCCGAAGAGAAAAAAGGTTGAGTATCGTTGCCTTAAATTGATACCGGATTAAAATGTAACGTCACCGCTCCAGGAGACGAGGGGGAAAGTACCAGACAAGTATTCTGAATTTTTTTGCTGAAATCGTGAAAGGTTAATTATTTTACATTAGCAGTATTTATTTATTTAAGGGCTATTTGTTATTAACTTAAAAATTACAATCGAATTGCACAATAAAATCATACATTTTGAAACGAATTAGTCGATTATCTATGATACATATTATGTATTTCCAAACCAATAATTTAGGTTGGTTGGAAGAAATTGCCACCTATTACTAATGCATATGAAATGTTAATAAAATTGTCAAAACGGCCCTGTATATTTCCACCCCATATTGTTCGACAATTCGCGGTGGGGTGGGGGGGAGGGGGTTTTTGGTTTGTTTCCCCTTTGGCTGTTTATTAAAATCTCTGTTTTCTTGTCGCAGCCTTTCCCCTAATACCTTCAAAGTGGAATACCCTCCCCCCAACCCCAACCCCTGCTTCTTCCAGATTCTGCCATATTTAACTTAGGTTAGGAGTACTTCATTTAGTAACTTCAGTTAACAATATACAAGTATTTGTAGAAAGACTTGGTGGGCAGGTAAAATGAAGTGGAATAAGCGTGCGAGGAATTTCTATAAAATGTTAGCATTTTTGTATTTCCGTAATCTGCTATCAGTACGCCGGAAATACCTTAAAATACGTGTTTTTTAATTAATTCTCGTGGTCACATTTTACTAAAGTTCCTTTTTCGTATCACATTAGGTACACGGTATCGGTATTGTGTAGTGAAATCAGTGATGCCATGTCTCAAAAATGAAAAACCAAGTTTCGGGAATTAAAAAAATATATTTTTAACAATAAAAAAAACAGGTTTGTTGCTAGCTTTTGATTGAGAATATAAATAATAAAATAATGGCACCTAAGTAAAGAATCTATAATGCTTTATTGAAAATGATCATTTTATATTTTCCTTTGAATGGTAGGAAAAAATAATGAATTTGAAAAAAAAATCGTATATACAATATTTTTTCTATGAAAGAGTTTTTACTTTAAAAATTAGCCTTTATCAATTTTAATTTGTAGTAGTTACCTACCTACTAGAATATAAATAAAAAAAATAAAAATAAAATAATATGTTTTTTGAGGTAGATGAGGTGAATGAGAAAAAAATTCTAATTAAAGTTAATTACATGGTACGTTACTTATACTAATTTATTATTATTAATATTACTTATTGACGAAGTAAATTTAGATAAAAAGACATGTGAACCCGAGCCGAAGTTCAAGAACCAGATTACTGATTTTAGGATTTCCCCATGAGACCCATGCTAAAAAAACGTATCCCACTCAAAAGTAGTACACACTTTTGTTGACCGGTAAAAAATCGTGTCTTATTAAACATGGTTATATAAAAAAACCGTAGAGGTATAAATGACCCAAAAAATCATTACACTTGGCAAAAACCAAGAATCTGGTAACACTGAGTGAAACCACCAACGATGGCCAGCTTAACATTTTTTTTATGAACCGGATTCATCAGGAATTTGGTATACATCCCAAATACATACATTTATAATTTAATTTGAAAGAAACAAAAAAATAACCGATGGACTTGTGCAAAGCGATTTATGTCCTACGTAAGTTTCACTTGTTTTTTTAATGAATAATCGTTAGGTACGAGTACATTGCATTCTTGTATTGGAGTCTGTTTTCAGTTCTCACACTTTTCTGCTAGTTTTATATTTCTCTAATATTAACTTACACAGTTTACGGATAAAATATATATATCTTGTGGTCATTAAATTTTGTTAAAGTCGTAATTATAATATTTTATTAAAATTAAAATTCCGTTTTCATACTTCTTTTTTTTATAATTAGGAAATTTTTATAAAAACAATTTAAACAAAATGCACTCATGTCAAACGGCCTAATCGCAATATTTAAAAGAACTAATGTTTCAAACTTCTAATATTATGTATTGAAATAAGTGTGAATAATAAAATTATGCACAAATAATCTGGGTTAACTAAACTGCCGCTGAACAACTACTTGCAGTGGCTTAGCGGGAACAAAATCCCATTTGTGAAATAAAATGAATAATGTAGTTTAGTAACCCCTTAGTAGGTACTATTATATAGCATTACACATTCAATTCAATTCAAAAATACTAATTTCGGTTGTCCGTGCGTCCTGCATAACTCTGGTTCAATGAATTCCAACAATATTTGCGAAACTCAATCGAAAATCTGGAAACAGAAAAATAAGTGCGCACATCTGGGACAATATAGGTTCACGTCTTTTTCTGTTTCCAGATTTTCGATTGAGTTTCGCTAATATTGTCTTCATTTAATTAAATATTACGATTTGAGGTTTTACTCGTTAAGTAAAAAAAAATCCTAATTTGTTTTCAATCTGTCATTAAATAAAAATTAAAATTCAGAAAGATTCAGTTGATCATTTTAGCCAATTATTTTAACTTCCAATTTTATATTTGAAATGTGAACCTATTTGTCTGGTTTATTTCTTAGGGTTAATCTTGACAACCTAGGGTTCCGCGACTTTTAATCTCGCGACAAAATGTTCCCGACAAAATATCCCCGACAAAATATCTTACGGACAAAACATCCCCCAAACAAATATCTACTATAAGTTATAGTATCTGTAGTTTTAGTAACTATCTATAACCTAACCTAACCTAACCTAACCAAAAAAATTGGGCAAAAATAATACAGACATCGTATAAAGACAATAAATTATTGTTAAAAAATAGTAAAATGGGACAAAAATAATACAAACATCATGTAAGTTTGGATTAGTTTAATTTATGTTTTATTAGATTTTTTTTTTGTTGGAGGATGTTTTATATTATATTTTGTCGGGGATATTTTATCGCGGGATGAAAACGCTCATTACTACGCGCGATTTTTTTTTTCATTTTCAAGGAAGCGTTATTTGCTAGGCAACTACATATTAGGTAAATAACTAGATATACTAAATATAAAAGGTCTCCGATTGCCTCTCTAATATGTTAACAAAAAAAATGTTAGAAACAAACTTGTCAATATTTGTTTTTGAAATGCGTGGATCCTGAGGCCAATGTTTTATTAATCCATCCTACAGTAATGATAATATTCCGTGATTTTTCACAGGCACTAGCAATACATAACGTTGTTTTAGTACATGGTCTAATAGTTAGTCCAATATATATAAATGTACATAGATACATATATAGGTACTTACAGCAGTGTTGCACTTGCAATATTATAAAATGAAGTCAACTTCAAGTAGGTGGGTACATGTATTCTAAGTATGAGAGTGGGTATTTGTAGACATTAATAAGCATCATTAAGCATTAACCTTTTGAATGATAGCGTATCCGTAGCGGATCTGATGGTGCGCACCACGATTATTTGTTATTTCGAACCTTAAAAACTGCTCCTTACATACTTGAATATATTTAATCCCATATCAAATGTCACAATTCCGATTATTTATCAAAATTCATCATAGTAGGTAATGTAGGATTTATTTTCAAAAAAGCGTCCAATGGCTTAGTTATAATCGTATTGTGAAGAACATATTTCTTCATTATGAATGCAAATATTGGCAAATAACTTTTTGTTTGTTACCAAGAGAACCATAATTTACAATTAAATATTAGTATTTATATATATTTTTGAATTTTATGGATTTTTGTTTTTTGC
Source organism: Limnephilus lunatus (assembly GCA_917563855.2). Classification (NCBI taxonomy): domain Eukaryota; kingdom Metazoa; phylum Arthropoda; class Insecta; order Trichoptera; family Limnephilidae; genus Limnephilus; species Limnephilus lunatus. Next base: position 59,425,169 of record OU830597.1, on the reverse strand, counting down.
TATATAAATATAGCACACTAAAGTGTTACCTACCTTACTGTTAAATTTTTTTCTGTGTACGTAATATTTTTTTCCGCCTAATTCGCATAACTCTGAAGTAAATTATAAATAGAAGTGATCTTCAGTGTGCTTCCTTGTGGAAATGGTAATGTCTAGTGAGTTGCTCCGTTTTACTAATTTTAAGTTGCGGGATTCTACCAATTAAACTCTTAAACCATTTGTAGGGCATACCTACAATACCAATATTTGGTAATCGTTCGAGGTCATTTCGAGGTGTAATTTATGAGAAATTGTAACAAAACCTTGGATAATTTTAAGAATATGATATTTTTCTTTCCGCTGTCTGTATTTCCAGAAATACGAGTGTGTTATGAAAGTTGCGCTACAGCATCGTTCGTTCCTCTCCCGGCCGAAAGCCGAGATGATTTTTGATCAAAAGTTTTCTTCTCTGTACATAATTACTGAATCTATTTTTAAAGATTTTTTCTATAATTTTTGAGAAAGCACTCAACAGGGATATTGGCCTATAATTGTCCACTAGGTTTTTTGAGTCCATTCTTGTAGGTAGTATTAACTATAGATTTTGTTGATTTTCCATTTTATCCATTCCATTTTAGCTTGACATTCTAAGGGTTAAGCGTCATCATCGGATTCAAAAAGCAGCAAGCGATATTGCGGTCTAGTTGGCTCATTGGCAAAGTTAAAGCCTTCTGTAAAATAATACGAAGAGAGACATTAGCCCCTTTGGGTCAGCAGCCAGGACAGGGAGGGCTGGACGAAATAAGTCGGATTATAAATTGAACTCGCACAAAGCAACTCAATGGACAAAGCTTTTTACTGTTCATTTAGTGAACGGTGTTCAGAGAGTTGTGATGAGGGGTCAAGGGTTTAGTGGGGTTCTGTTATTATTTTTGCTAAAAAATATACACAATTGCAATATTTTTGTATTAGAGATATTTTGCTTTAATTTGAAATAATATTCGTTTCTGTAAAAAGACAACTGAGTAAAAATATTTTCGTTGGGTACCTACTTAACGTACATTGCGTTTTACTTCCAACATCAATTTTGTGAAATTTGATAAGCATAACAATTTTTCCGTTTAATTTCCTGAAATGGAATGGTGCGGTGTTGCTTTTGACGTCACTGATATTAACAGATCACTAGCAATATGTAATTTATTTATTTAGAATAAACGGCAAAAGTGCCATTTACACAGATGAATGTGACAGTCAATGTTAGTAAGATAAGAAAAAATATAAGTTTGATTACCTTTATAAAATAAACAAAACAAAATCATATACATAAGTAAAAAGTATGAGTAAAACAATGACGAAGAAACAAAAACAAAAAACCTGTTATGCAGTGATCTTGTTAAAATGTGCACTTTTGTATCGTTTAATAAGTAGGACATTATACTTCAGAGTTCATTAGATTTACCAATGGTGTGTGATCTATTTATAACAGAATTGTGCCCTAAAACCGTAGAGCTAAATTGTCACAATACTACATACTAGCGATCCTTGATCTAATGGTAAATAACATGATAGTGAATCAATTATAATATATCAGGGCTGTCCAACTGATAGTGTACAATTTTGTATCAAAATATTACTCAATTTTTTTTCTTCCAAAGGAGTTCTAAGTCTAAAATTAATACACCTCAAAATTTTGCGTTGAACTCTTTTAATGATATCAATGTGTTTTTTAAAGACAGGTGACCAAATTGCAGAGTTATTAGTGACCGTCCGTTGCGCTGGTTCGATTTCGGCAAGTTTCGGCATGAAACCGAAACCGAAACTTTTTTGGGCATGTCAAAAATCGATTGTTTACTGTTATTTGGCTTATTTTTTGCACTTATTCAGACAGTTAACATGTGATAAATAAAAAAAAAAAACAATAATTGAAGTATGTGAAAAAATTTTTTTTTTTATTCATTACTTCTACAAAACAAACAAAATTTATAAAAAATAACAAAACAAATAAACTACTTCTTGGAGATTCTCGTTTCGGCTGACTTCAGGTGAGTTCGTGGCTCGTATTTCACCCGCCATCATCAGCAAAATACTCCTTGATGAGGTCTTGCTTGCTGGCTAATGTTTGTTCCAAGAAGTAGTTAACATGTTTGTTAATTTTGATTTGTTTTATAGAAGTAATATCAAAAAAATAAATTTATTTATACGCGTATAAAAAGAATTTTGTGTGTGAATGTAGAAGCAATAAAAATTAAAATACTCAATTAATGAGGTCCTTCCTTTATAATATGCAAGTGTCGATTATTGAAAAAAATTTGTTCCAAGAAGTAGTTAATATGTTTTGTCATTTTTTAGAAGTTTTTTTATAGAAGTTATATAAAAAAATATTATTTTTTCACATATATCAATTATTGTTTTTTTTATTTATTTAATTTAACACGTGTTAACTGTCTGAATAAGTGTAAAAAATAAGCCAAATAACAGGAAACAAGCGATTTTTAACATGTCTAAAAAAGTTTCGGTTTCGGCCGAAACTGAGACAGACACTGAAGATTCGGTTTCGGTGGAAAGTCCTGTTTCGGTCGGATACTAAAAGTTATATTCTAAAACGCTTCTAACGAGAGATGTGAATTTTTAATGTGTTAATATTTTTAAAATCAATTAAAATCCTTACTATCTAACCCAGCCCTTCAAATCAATGCTAGCGATAGAAGTTATATGCGTTACAAAAGACATTTGAATATTAATCAGTTGAAATGTGTACCTAGATCGCTTGATTTTGCCTCAGTCAACGTATATTGATCGTATTGAAAACATTAAAAAAATACTAAATACGTGTCATGTAGCTCGAGTAATCATTAATTTGATCCCACTGCCCTAACAAACGTAGAAAAATCACTGATAACTATTATTCTTATACAAAATTGTGAACTGTATTATTTATTTATTTATTTGATGCAATATATTTACATTTTATACACAATTCAATGATGTTGGCCTCATTGAGTGGTTTACCCGTGCTGAGGCCTCCATTTCGTATACAAGATTATACACAACACATATACAAGTAAATAAAAAAACATGCGATTAAGATAAATTAAACATAAAAATTAGAGATTTAAAATTAACGTAAAATTAAAAATAAATAATATTATATAAGGTTATATGATTATACGATATTTTTAATAAGTGTTGTGTGTTTGTGGGTGATTGTGTTTTATATTGGTTTTGTGTGTTACTTGTATGTTTTATTATTTTATGCCATGATATTTTGGTATAGTATTGTCTATTTTGGTCTTTAATCCAATTTGTAATTTTGTGTCGGAATTTATTTTTGTTTTCCTCAATTTTATTTCCAAGTGTTAGACTGTTGAATGCTTTTATAGCGTGATATTGGTAGTGTCTTTGTCCAAAGCTTGTATTGATTCATCTCTTGACGCAAATTTTTAGATCTTGTTCTTACTGTTTTCACTGTTCTTATTTGTGTGTATTATTACTTAATTATCAATCATGGCGTAAAATGTTTTATTTAATCATGTTCTTAATAGTATATATTATAATTATATGTTTCTATATTTAAATCATTGTATAACTGAATTTGTTAATCGCATAATATTGATTTTTCTCATAATTCTTATCTTATAAACTTAACCTATAAACTAGCTTGTTTCCTAAACATAATAAAATACGGAGATTCATAATATGATAAAATATTAAAATAGATGCAATATTTTAAAGGCTCCGATAAATTTTCAGAGTTTTCGTTTGTTCACAGTGTACTTTAGCAATAATTAGGCAGGCCATATGCTGGCCGCCCTCTATTGACACGAGTGACCACATGCTACATGCAATACACGCTACACTTGCATGTAGACAGTAGTCAGTCCTCCAAGTCCAGTGGAACTGGGACTGGTGTCCTGCCTGGTGTAGGGTGTGGAGTACCAAGCTCACCTGACCTAACCAACAGGCCGCGGCCGGAGCAAGGCACCAAGAGGGAGACACTCGCGTGTGCACTTTTGACGTAATTGCTGCCGTTTTCGTCATTTAATATTGTTAGAAGACTGTCGTTGGTTGCTGCTTCGTGACTTTGGCTGTTTTGGAATGTTCTGAAACTTATATAGGTACCTGCTACCTGCAAACGGTATAATTTTATGTATTGAGACGATGCCTGTAAGGAATATTCAAAAGAATTAAATTAATTAAACGTTTTCATTATGTAAAAATCTACATTGTTTTGAGTTTATTGGGATAAGAATATGAGAAAAATTTTCAGATTTGGTGTCTGTTTTCTAACCGTGATAACGCACAAGATTTCGACTGTCCCCAGCATTGACATCACCGATGAGAAACACCGGTGAAAAATATTAGGACTTTAAAATATATATTCTACTTACATCCACAAATGTCAATTCTGAATATACAAGTTTCATTATGTTATGTAGGTATTGTTTGGCAAGAAAGTGTAGAAATTAATTAATTTGGAACTAAATTTTTTCATTACTATGGTAACACCGAAATACTGGTTTTGTCAATGACATTTTGTATGGCTCTTGGCTTTACTGACTTTAATCATGTAGAACACACTGAAAATCGCTCGTTTAGTGTTTTTTTTTTCATTGTTTGCCTGTGCATTGTTTGAATTGAATTAAAATGAACAAACCAATACGTAGTGGTGCAAGAGAAGTTGTAAACTGCGTGTTTCAACGCTGCCTAGCTGAATATCGTGCGAAGAAGCTCCTATCCAATTTGAAAGAAGTTTACAAACGAACTGCAGAAATGAATGGTACGTGGTATAGTTTTTTTTAACAAATTTCATTAGTATTACAAGATTTATGCCAATTTTTGTGCGATTATAACCATTACAATCTGATTTGAGGTTATGTTTAAAAATCCGAATTTGACATTTCCATTTGACAGTTAATATAAGGCCACAAGAAAAATGGAATAACTCAATTTAAAACAAAAATAATAATATGCAACTTCTTTAAACTCATAGAAATTTAACTTGTTCTTAATTTTCTCTTTCTTTCTTTCTAAATGAATATTATCAGATGTGCTTTTTTAAAACTACCTTCTATAGAATAATCATTTCAATGATGTTTTCCACATACAGGTAAATCTGAAAATAAAGATAAATCGTCAAGGAAGGGAAAAGGCAGATGGAAAATTTGAAACACCGGGAAAACGGAAAATAGCATAAGTGTTGATGATTAAAAAAAATTGTTGCAAAAACGTGATGAAAATCGAGGCAGATTATTATGCACGAGGAAGTACTCTATATGATGATATAGATGAACTGATAAAAGTTTAGATGAAGATGAAGATATGGAAGAAGAAGAATCATATGAGGACTAAGACAATAATTATTACATGTCGGGTGTTGAATAAATATACTCAGATTTTTAAATACCTATGTACCTACGTTTTTATAACAAAATAAACGCCCACTTAAAACCTGTTTTGTTTTATTTTACTTCTATGAAATTATGTGTTTTTGTGCAAAATTTATGAAAATACAAACGCGTTATGAAATATGCATTTTGGCTGAAGGGTTTTTTAAAACATACATTCATTGTCTTATGAGCCATCACGGTGTTGCCATTTAAAACCAAGAAATCGATCGCAGCGCCATCATTTATTTTCTACACTTAATTGCCAAACTTGTATAATTAATTATTCGTAGAATTAAAAAAATCGTTATTTAAAAATGAATAAAACACCATCAAATTAAAACTTAATTTGGGCGACTGCAAGCTTTATAATTATTGTTAGATAATATTAAGGCTTTTCCGGTTTTGACCGGCAACCTTTGCGTCCAGAGCCAATATGAGCTCACCATTTTGCCACGAATCTCACAAAGCGCAGAACAACGCATTACGATATTTTGAAAGTTAAAATTTTGTGCATGTTTCATTTTGCACAACATTATAACATATTTTTCACGCAATTTACATTTTTTTCCATCCGATCGAAGTATTTTTCCAGGCAATAAATGGACTGATTAAACGGTCAAACCGATCAGCCGCCATCGTCTGGTTAGGAGAAACCAGTAAACCAATAATCTAGTGGCTCGCTGAACCACAAGCCACCGCTGACCGTGACCAAGGCGACCCGAATGACAGCAGCGACCATCACCGTTTAGCAGCTAATTAATCTGCGTGTTGGGGGTACCCGGTATGTACTGCCTACTGACCACTGCCCACTGACTGGCTGCTGGCTGCTGGCCGCTGGCTGCTGACCCCGGCTCAGCTGAGGCCGACTAAACCAAGATTTATTTTTAACCAAGATGTGGTTTGGTGGCAAGAAAGTCGGATGCCACAACCGACCACCGTCCACCGTCACCTCCCTATCACCATCACAGTGTTACCTCTCTATGTACCTTCTGGTTCTCTTATAAGCAGTGATGAAAATGTTGTTGAGGATATTGACAGTTCAATTATTTATGCAAGAGGTAGGTACCAACAAATTTTTTGGATCATTTGGTATATTCTATTTTTTCCCAATACCACTCTTATAATATTTGTGGGTGTCGGCACGAAATTATAAATTCGTGAATTTCACGTACGCATATACCAATATATGTATACACAAGCGGAATGACGTATGGACAGAAATATATGCAAATATACGCACTAATTAAATTACACCTACTGAAAGTATGTACCTACATATCTACGTCAAAAAAACCTAACCTCACCTAATTTTTTCATAATTTATTTTTGGGTTATTACGCCGTGTTGCGCTACCTCCTCCTGTATGCCTTATTCACCTGCCCTGATGATGGACACTGTAAGCTGTCCGACAGGTTAGCCAAAGAACTATTAATTAATGTGATAATTAAGAACAATTAATAGATGTGTAATGATGTTGATGATCGACACTATAAAGCTGTCCTAAACGTTTGCTAAAGAAGGAGGTAGTGCAACAAGTTATAATACCCCAAAAATAAATCTCGATAAAACTGTTAACTGCGAAAATCTCAAATCTAACCAATTTTTTTGTTATTGGTCGCACCTGCATAATTTCATAATGTGGGTTCCTAACCTTTTTTCTGGTATTATTCATAAAATTTAAAATACGTTGCCCGCTTTTTGTCTCTTTCTAACCTTCCATTTCATATCTTCTCGTCGCTAATTCATTTTTCATATTTATTTTTTACTGACTATTGCCTACCGCCTCTCTTTCCGATGAATATTTTTAATAAAATAATACAAAGATTGTACCGTTTGTTTAATGCACCTTAATGCATTAAATTTCCGCTACTAAATTACTTAACGTATTAAATTACTTGAAGCTAACTTACGGCTAATTTATTGGTTAATAGTGTTCGAACAAGTTTTCTCTCTGGAATTCTTAACTTTCATCCAGTAATTCATAAGTCCAGTGTCCTTGCCTTCGCTATTGGGGTCAGCGAGACAATTATGGAAAACTACTATAATATTAGTCAGCTTAAGCATTCAAGGTCTAGGAAAATACCAAACCTAAGATCAATATTAATAGAATTATTTGTAATATTATAGGTACGTAATTGATGAGGTGACTTTCAAAAATGAGTAATATGGCTGAAAAATTCCGTTAACTTTAATTAATCAACTTTAGTTAATCCATAATGCACAGAGTAGTCAGCGCTGTTTTTTTTTCTGTCAATCCTGACCAAAAAGTATTATTAACTATTTAGTAAACAGCAAAATAAATCTTTTTCACTCTTCACTTTCACGGAATCAATCAAAAGCCCGTATTGACCAATGAGAGAATTCGGGAACGATAGTTTTCAACCCAGTGCTGCGCGCTCTTCAAGTATATGTACAATCTCTCATCGTGATAATAAGCATCTGATCAGTATGTTAACACAAATAAAATATAATATTTTTACTGTCGTGTAAGAAGGTCATTTACGTAAATAAAATATGAAGGTACGGAGGATCTGTCAACGCAGCCAAGAGCGGCCATGTTCCAGAATGCAGCATTTGGTAAGCGAGTTTTCTTTGTTCAATTGATTACTCACGGCAACTGTTTTGGGCATGGACTTTCGCTGTTGTTCCACGGGCTCGGGGCTATGCTAAAATTGTATTGAATCTCCATAAGTAGGAAGTAGGACCCAAATATATATTTTAATATTAAGTATGTGGATAAGGTGTCTCACGCAATATATTATGCTGCCAAACTTCGCTAAGTAGTCAACTTTGTCGAACTTCCGTGGAGGCGTGGTAAGGTGTTCGGCTGTCAATTCGGAGAACGTGGGTCCTAAACCAGCCTGAATAAATAAAACATATTTGATTGGTTTATATACAGAAATTAAATAAGCAAATTGGTGAGAAACCACCCAAATGTTGTTTTGCATGAATGACTTTAGCTACGCATGTGTAGTAACTAGGTTCTTAAGCAGATCTAAATATGCAGGCAATTCACACTCTCCACTCCAACTTTCTTCAGTTTCACATCATTCCCATAATTGAGATACCATACATAGACCCACCGATTATCATGCGATAGCACTTAAAAATAAATATAAAATTATACAATGAAGCATTCCTGAACATTTCAAAACATGGTCTTAAAAGCATACCTTGCGGTAATCCAGATGTTTCCTCAAGGTTTCGAGTTGGTCTCGCGCAAACCACATTACACACCACATACACAACACGTAGATACAAGCAAATTTCAGAAAAAAAATCAACTCTTAAACCTTTATTTCCAGCTGCCGAAAAATGGGGATTGTCTTCTTTGGATCAAGATGTAGCAAAATCATAATCTCAAATCTCTCCTTTCTCTACCTAGTCTTTTTCTATTACCCCCATCAACATTAGTCCCCGTCCACAAAACCAAAGTGCGTAATGACTTCTTTAAGTAACTAGTTACTATCGTTTAGTGTGATAAATGCTGACGGTACAAGTTTCGCCACTACTTAGCCAATGAAATTAATGATACAAACCACACAAAATTTATAAACGGCTGTGGTGGAACTAAATCATGAGATGAGTTGGTCAATGTCAGGCTTTAGTCAACTGCATCTGTAGTGAATAGTGAGCCTACTCGTTAAACCTACCTTCATCGTACCTGCACTCATTCAGACAGATTAAGTTATGTATTATTTACATTGTTTATCCTAAAGTACCAAAATCGATTAATTAAAAAATTGTAATTTATAACTGTTTATTTTTGCATACCTAATACACAAATAGTTTTAAAGATGCATGTGATTCTAAGTTGTGTATAGACATCTTCGATAACTCTAAATTAGATTTGGGTATGCAGTTACATAAATATAATGTGATACAATACTTAGATTGTTGAAATTGTGCAACATCTAATTATAAAAATTATATTGAAAAAACGAAGAGATTATCCAACCCACCTTATTTTTGAAGAATTTGAAGTATTACAATTTAATGATCTAGTTCGATAAAATATAATAATCCAAATAACATAAGAAAAACTAAATCAAAGCTTTTTAACTGAAAGTCGTACTTGTCAAAAACATATATTTCCAACATAAAAATGTAACACCTCATTTGCACAACATCATTACACATATCTAGGAAAAAAATACTTCAATAGCCTACCTGAAAAAATAAGAAAGTCGAAGACGATAAATGCCTACTAAAAGCAATTAAAGAGCAATTTAAAGTAAAAATAACAAATTGATAAAATTTATCATCATAACTTATATAAATTGTAAATTTGTTTTTTTTTTAAGTATCTACCACAATTTAATTAAAAGATACAAAATATATTTTGTTAATATATTTTAAATATTTTCTCATCCCGATACTCGTCCCTCTTCTAATCACAAGCGTCTGCTTCTATAGAAGAGAAATATCACACAAAAAAAAAATCAGTAAAAAAGGGTTATTTTGAAATATAAATATTATATTTAAAAAAAAAATTAAAAAAATTTTAAAAAAATTTAAAAAAAAAATAAAAATAAAAAGAATATAACGCACAACACTTGCAGTAAAATAAACAAAGAAAAACGATGTTTTTTGTATTACAAGTAGGAAATTTCAAAATGTCATACTAAAATACCGAACATGGTACAATGTAGCATATTTAATATGTAATACACAAACACGTGTAAATAATATTTGACTTAGGGAGAGAATTCGAATAATGCTTTCCTCGTTATCCCAAAACTTAGTATTCAGAGGTGTCTGACAAATTAACTGAACAATCGATATATTAGATAGGTTTAAGTACCTACCCGTTTGTGATAAATATATAAAAATGAATAGCAAATTCAATTTTATATTAAATCCGTTGATAAATATATAGTATACACACATATTATTTTCTCTTGTTTATTTCATATCTCTTTTCATCCGTATACCCGTGAAACCCTTATCTTGCGAAATAATTTAATATAACCCAATTTATTTACTACATAAACACAACAGCCTTACTAAAAAATATCGTATAAATTTTATTCAAGTGATGAACGACCATGTATGTGAAAACCTTAGTATATATACTGTGTTTCCTCCCTCCTACAACATGAGTCTCTTCAAGACCCATGTTAACTCCTTCCTTTCCTCAAAAAGACCCTCCACACAGCATCCTCAAAGATAACATAGGCCCTGAGGGAATTTATTTTCCTCAGGGCCTCCTGTGTGGAGCTAATGTAAAAAAATAAATAAATTAAAAACTCTCAACAAAATGTCCGGATCTGCCCTGATGATGGACACTGCAACGCTGTCCGAAACGTCGGCTAAAGAAGGAGGTAGCGCAACACGGCATAACACCCCAAAAACAAATAACGAAAAAAAAAAACAAAATGTTCACTGAATTATCTGTTGTATATATATACTTGTTTTATTTATTATTTCTCAACGAATATCCTTTTTTTTCCAAGATATTTTAAATGTCCAATATATTTATTTTTTGCGAAGATGTCGCAAAAATAAATTCCATTTTAGAAACTAGATAAAATTACCTTTTAGATCTTTGTATTTGAAGTATACTAGTTTTTCCAATAATAATACATTTTTTTACATTTAAGACAGATTTGTAGTATGAACAAGAGAGAATCATAAAGAGACAAGGCTCTTGTGTTTGGTAAAGATATATTTTTGTATATATTGTTCTTGCTTACTTATTTGATTAGCCTAACCACCATATTTTCCACTGATTGAAAATGAAAAGTTGGTTTACAGGCTTTAGCCCACCATCCACCAGAAACCTAACCAGCAACCAGTAACCGAGTAACAGTAACCAGTAAGCAGCCACTGCCTCGACCTGATGATGGAGTACCACGACCGCAGCAGAGAAGAATGCCACAATCCACGTTCTTTTCGAGTTAGTCATTCCATTCATTAAATATTGTGGTTGCCCATTAATGAGGGAGAACGCTTTATGCCAACACCAACACGTCTGTTTGCCTTTTCACTGACAGCAATAATAAGTTGTGTGTTTGCTTAAAAATAACCAATATCCATTACTTACCACTAACTAACCAATATTAAATTACCAGAGTAATTAGGTTGGTTTTTATTTTAGAATTAAGCGAAATATTAATTATCGTTTCTTGTTGGTTGGTTTTAGTCTTGATTTAATCAGCCAGTATTTTAATTTTTATAATATTTTCAAAGTTGACTGCGGTCAGATTATTCCCAGCCTACTCCTTCCTTACTTCGCTACTGATAACTGATTTTGTTCATTTTGCCTCGTGGTATACGATTCGGTTCTATTTGGATGCCATAGATAAAATTATATGGTAGCTTATCAGATCCCTATTCCCGTGGTATATGTATTAATGTATAGTCCATAAATGCTGTAAAACGTGACGAAAATGATTTGTTTTCGTAAGGTATCGGAATTTCCTCCCCTTTTTCTTTTCTTTGGTCATGCCCAACTTTTTTACAATAGCTCCACACAGGAGGTCCTGAAGAAAATAAATCCGCTCAGAGCCTATGTGATCTTCGGGGATGCTGTGTGGTGGAACTTTTTAGGAAAGGGAGAAGAGGATGGTCTGAGAAGGAAAAAGGTATGAAAGGTGAGTAGGAATCTGGGAGTAATGCCAACAATATTCATTCATTCATATTTCAGCCCGATTCCAATTAGAGACCAAAGAAAACATTTTTCGCTTTACGCGAACGCTATTTTGATCTCTATTTTCATATCTACGATTTCAGTTGGCATCACAGCAAACAGCATGGTTCACATGCTGTTTGCTGTGATGGAAAAGGAAGTTTGTAGGAAAGGAAGGACAGGAAGTTCGGGGAAGGAAAAAGGTATGGGGGTGGATAGGAATCCGGGGTTCATGTGTCCATCAGGAGTGCCGGACGTATGAATTCAATACTCCAGACGCGATGTTCCAAGACAGTCCTGCTGGAGAGGTCAAAAGGTCTCCCTAAAATAGTCTCTCCCGATCCCGCCAGTCACGCAGTAGATGGGCAGTCGCATCCGCCGTCAAGACCCGGATAAACCTCACCCCATGAACCCGAGCACCCTTGCTAAGTAATCAAACGTTACGTAACCCAAACACTTGGGGTGATTTATGTCAACGGTGTTGGTTACACAATAAATGGTTCCGGGGTCGGCGGTACCTATTCTCACCTTCCAAATTGATCATTAATTACACGTATATGGCGTATTTGAACTATAAGCACCTTCGGGTTGACTAAAGGGGTGGTAGTTCATTAAGTGGTAATTACTTTTAGAGAACGACACTTCAATAGCATGTCATAAGTATGAATGTATAGAGGACTACAAATGTATGATGAAATGCATGAAAGTATGAAGATTGAAGGAAAAATGAATGTATGCTTACTATAAAAATATTTAAATACATTCATGAAATGAAATGTTACCTTGTGCATATTACTCTAACGTAGTATAAACTAACTCAATTAATAATAAAAAAAAATCATTAATTTAAGTACTGCGCGGTATATCTTTTAGGAAGAGTAAGGAGTAGGAAAACCGATGTTATAAGAAGAAGTAAACTCTAAATATGTGGATAGCTTCTCTATCAAATCAATGCTAAATGTCAACGATATGAGTCTGCTGGGCAAGCGTTTGTCGTGTCTCCAGTTGAGCCTCAAAACCGATGGAATCATTGACGACCATTCTTCAAGAGCACTTTCATGTGAAATATCAATAAAACAGACATATATATAAATCCAATCGGTCCGTTGAGAGAGAGGAGTTTGCAAATGGATTTCTTGATTGCGACAGAAAATAACTAAAAACAATAAATTATCCTAAAAGAAAATTCCACTCAATATTTTTTAGACTTCATCAATGTCACCATAAAATATTATGATATTTTTTATTATTTTGGATAGCAGTGCTACAAACCAATTTCTCAGTAATTAGATTGCCAATGACGTGCCTGCTTTTTTTAGAGATTTCCATTTGATAAATTTATTTTGGTAAGGATTAGAAAAAGAGACAGAAGGAATAAAATAGTAATTAAATATTGAAGTGAATCGGTTTAAACCGAAATTGTTTTAATGTTAATTTTAATATAAATAACAAAGCACTAATGAAGTCATCATTAAACAAAAGAATTCTTCACGCTGATAAAGAATTATACAAAATCGTGGAATTTGACATTTCAGTAATAAATAATCAGGTCGGCGATACGGCGCTTCCTGGAAAGACGCCAGGAAAACACTTGGGACCAATGGAGAAGGAAACTCGCTGTTGCCAGGACGATGCGGGGGGCGCTGGAGGGCGGAGGGGGCGGTGGGGGGCGTGCCGAGCCGAGCTCCGCCCCCCGCCGCACCACGCCCCACAACTCGGCTGGCTTTCTTCAACACTTCGAGCCTCATCGCCTCTTGGGATAGTAAGCAACAAGTATCCGAGATCGAGTAACTACGTTACTCAATAGGTAGGTACTCAGTAAGTAGTAGTTGCCGAGATAAGTGCTTGAATAGCTGTGCAATTGTGCATCTAAGAATGAGATCTTATCTGCATATATTTACAACTAAGAATTCCTATTGCACTAATTTTTTTTCATCATTTTTACAAACTTCATGGCAATTAGATAATTTCAAGTTTCACGGTTTAAAAAACTAATCAGAAAAATATTTTCAAGTATTTGTCATTATTGTTAAAAAAGGTGCTAGAGTGTGCAATTCACACGCGGTGGAAATGAAGCTTACAGAAAATTAAAGTAGACAAGAGTGGGCAGGCTACGAAGCACCGCACAAAGTGGAGACCGATAGACTACGAAGCACATACCGATTATACTATTTCATTCTCTCGCAGGCTAAATCCTTTAGATATTTGTCTCTTTTTAGTGTCGTTATTTTTCGTTTAATCGGGTTTCAAATCACAACGGTGCTAAAGAAGGTTTCACTTAAAAATCGGTTAGAAATTAAAAGTTTTAGTATATTTGAAGCCGTTTAAATTCGCATATTGTAGTTATTTAGATACATTTTAAGAAAGTTTCAAGTTTTTTATTGAAATTAAAAAATAATAATTTACGTATGTTAAGGACACTTATTCATTTATTTCCTTTATTTTAGACAGTGTGCTTTCTTTATCTAGAACCCAACACCCATACCTATATTATTTACAATTATTATTATTCGTGAAATATTTTTCACGACAATTTTTTTTATGATTACTGGCATAGCTGGGAAATAAGAAGTAACTCTGTTTCGAATTAGAATCATAAAACACCTGCCAAAAACCTTTACCCCAATTTGTAAGTTGAAAAATGTAACAGAAAAATGTCTATGACCAACGTCAATAACGAATCGGCCAGAGGGCACCATAATATTTATAGGTAACTTGTCGGTGGCCACTAAACTTTTACAGATCGACAATTTTAACTTTGCAGTCAGTGGCGTCGCTAGTTTAATTTTTCTATGAGTTTCCGCGGAGTTTCAATGGAACTTTATATGAACCTAAGCTAATAGTTATGGTCGTCTCTGTCTAACATTCTAGAGCTCAACGGCGGTAAGAGGGATTTACATTTTCCGCGGTCACTCGCGATAATAACTGGTCAAATCTATAGCCGATATTAGTGAGGCGTGAATTCTATATATCTACGCTCTTTTCAACGTAATCAACCGGGCGGTAGTTAAAGGGAGAAAGAATATTAAAATAGTGCCATCAAAAATGTACACAGATATTACGTAATTAATTTCCAACGTTTAAAATATTAGAAGATACGGTTGAAAATTAGGCGTTTTTCTAATTAATCACTAATTTTTTATTAGCCACTAATTGTTTTATTTTTTTTATTTATTTCTTCTCTTGAACATACACTTTACAGATTATTACATTGGTTTACATAGATATTAAGTTCAGTAATATGAAGAAAAAAAATAATGATCAGTAACTGTATGTAAATATGTTAGTAATAGTATTTTGTGAACAACTCACTAGGCGAACCTGTGCTGAGGTGTTCTCATGTTTGGTAATAAGTGAATTCTGTCAACAATAAGTAAAAAAACAGTATCCTCCTTGATATGGTCAAGAAGGGCACTGTGGGACAACCCGTGGCGGCAGAACGAATAGATACTAGAAATTTTGATTTAAAAAAAGGGCTTTTTCTCGTTTTCCAATAATGTTATTTTTTAATGAAAATAATACATAAAACTACAGGATTTTTGTGTATCTATCTTCTCCTAACGATTTTTTTCTTCATTGAAATGAATATCAATTGCAAGTTCGGTGAATAAGTTAGAATACAACCTTGCCCGAGATGAGTTATGTAAGTTGTATCTATATTTGCATTAGAAGTGGACGGATATTCCGCACAGCTCACACGGGCTTTACGTAGTATCGAGTATGGGAAAAGCGCATGACGCTGAGAGCCGAGAGATGAGAGGCTGTCGGGGCCGGGAGACTTGGTAGCTGGTAGCTGGGAGGAGGTTGTACTCTGGCGTCTAGGCTCGGAGGACCGAGCTCAAGCGGCAGGCGGAAGGCCTCCCGCAGCGTCCCCGGCTCAGTCGCTCAGTCCGCTCAGTACCGCTCGAGCGCTCGGCACGTTACTAGCGCCGCAACGCTTTCCCGCCAATATCAACGTCACTTTGACAGCGGCCCGCGTCACTCTGACAGCCGGTTTGTTTCCGAGATGTGTTGTCTTCTAAGAATCGAGTAATTGACTCACCGATCCGATATTACGATTCAGCGATGCTCGCCGGAATTTAAATATAGACAAATTATTATTATTAATGTGATTCGATCTGATCAACATCGTGTGAATAACTTTTCGTGTCTTGTACACAAGTACCATTAACGAGTACTGTTAACTTATGTGAGTGACATATTATTATTGACGAGTGACAAAACGGTGAGGTATTTTCAGTGACGTTTTTTGTTTGTAGATATAAATCTTTTGTTGCCATCATAGTCATCAATTGGACATTTGTAAACAACGAATCATATCGACTTCTGAATATGAAATACCTACTTGAATTGATGCATTTACTCAAATGTCAATAAATGCAATAATAAAACGATTAAACAACTAGTTCAATGACGTCAATTTGATTGATTAATAAATTCATAATATAAAGCCAATTATAAATGCATTGAATTTAATGGGTTATCTAGTATCATTTTCTTA
This sequence comes from Limnephilus lunatus, assembly GCA_917563855.2. NCBI lineage: Eukaryota > Metazoa > Arthropoda > Insecta > Trichoptera > Limnephilidae > Limnephilus > Limnephilus lunatus. The sequence continues at coordinate 59,408,671 of OU830597.1, read as the reverse complement.
ACGTAGGTAGGTATCAATTAAACAACAGTTGAATAACCTGTTTGAATTATTGAACAAATATAGATCCCATAACGCATGAACAAAGCGCAACAATGTAATTTCAATAGAAACTTCACCTTTGGAAACAGGACAATCTTCGTGGCCCATTCCGAGAATTGTGTCGGTCTCGGCCCTGAAGTTAGCACCAATATTTATATGATGAAGCCTTCATATACATTATCATAACCATTTCCTAGTTTTTATTTTTTTATTTAACACAGTGGTTAAATAAAAATCAATAATTAGCACATAATAGAAAATTACACAAGTACATAAACCAACTGAACGCCCAAAACGATCAAACCTAAATTTGTGATGTACATAAAATGACTTTTACAGGAAAATTAATCGTAAGAATTATAAAGTTACTATGTTCTTAAATAACTTTTTGAATTTAGTTACATGTTTTAAAATTTAATTATCAGTCTAATATAATATAAAATATAAATAATATAATATCTATACCTATCTGCCAAACAACTGAAAAATGCATATTACTTTTGTACCATTTCTTCATAATGAAAATTATGTTATCAAAGGGGTGGGGTTTGCATGTAACCTCTGTGTATTATGTACTGCAATATTTTCTAAAAAAGTTTATTGCTAACGAATTTCAAATAATAATTAAAAATCTTAAATTAAACGTGCGCTTAGTACGGTTACCGCCATACTGCTTAGTGAAAGCCACAAGCCAAAAATGTACATAATCTTAGTATATCGTCCCGAATACGAAGGTAATAGGTATAAAAATCGGAGTCTATAGAGGTGACGATTTAAAGCGTAAAAGTTTTATTTATTTATTTTGTGAATAATTTTATTAGAAAGAAAAAAAGTTATTCAATGAAAACTGTTACAGATAATTTTAGCCATGAAATTATATTTAAAAAAAATTATTTCTTATATACATACGTTCATACATTTGTATTGAAAAAATACATTTATAGGTAGTTTACGCTTATATGTTTTATAAAGCAATTAACAATTTAATTTAAATTCTACTCGGTAGAAACGGAAGGAAAAGCTTCATTTTATCCAAAGCATATTTTTCTGTATTTATAGTGTAAACCGATTCGTAGTGAAGATTAGTCTAAAATAGTGATTTAGTATTAAGTTTCGACTTAAAACGTATGTTCAACAAGTAAAACAAACGAGCTTTTTGGTACACGTGCACAAGTAACGTAGTTAGGTATAATCTTCAAACCTACAGCTTGTCAAATACGTTTTTAAATTTTCACGGCCTAAAGTATTTTCTTTATTTGTTTTTGGGGTGTTATGCCGTGTTGCGCTACCCCCTTCTTTAGCCAACGTTTTGGACAACGCAGCGTTACAGTGTCCATCATCACGGCAGATTGTTTTGTCTACAGCTTGTCATTTAAATTCATGAATATGTTTATCAGTAATCAGTATGTCAATATGTTTATTTACACCCTGTTCAGCAGTTATGTGGACACAGTTTTAAATAATTCAAATATATAGAAAAAAAGGAACACTCTTAATCTTAATACGTAGATACATTTTATTTTTAAAAAACTTCGAATTGATTAGATACTAATGGAAAATAATGAATAAATAGAAAATAATAAATAAATAAGTAATAATAATATAAGCGGCTTTTTCGTTAAAAAAAGAATAATTTGACGTTTTTTCTTTACGCCGTGTTATGACATACCTAATAATATTAAATTAGTTTTCCATTTATTTTTAATTGAACCCAAACTAAGAACCTATTTTAGAAACTTACGTTCATATTTTGAATTAAATAAGAAAATAAAACAAACTAACATTAAAACATATATATGTTTATAAATAACAATGGCCGCCAAGTGAACAATCGATTTTAATTTTAACGAAAATTTTATCATTCATATTAAAATGTGTTTCGAAATTAATATTAAAATACGTAAAAATCCATCTCCGTAAACTGAAATATTTAGTTCTCATTATTATCTACCTAACTACTACAACGTATTTTATAATTTAGATTTTGTCAATATAAAAAAATAAACTTGAAAAGTTATTATCATTTTAATTCACTAGTTTTCAAAATCAGGTTGTGTCTTTCTCTGTCACCTACTCTGTAATCTACTCCTTACGGAGAGTTGTATCGAATTTCGCCAAGGCGACCCCATCTGGGTATTTTTATCTCAGTGGTAAGATAATACTCTTATGAAATCCATGGCGAGAGAGACACACCATGTCACAATATTTATGTCACCTTATAGTGCGAGGATTGCGTTTGGAATATTTACGTTCATAAAGCAACACTTGTGTCATTTACCATTTACTTACGCTTACCACATTGTCATACCAAGAGATCAGCCACCGTTCCAAATGCAGGTCCCTAGTTTCTTGCGTACATAGAACAATAATTTATATATACATATATACTAGCGACTACCCGGCATGCGTTGCAATGTCACATAAAGAAATAAATTGTTTTTCCTTACGTGTTCTTTCCCATACACCCCCGTTCTCCAGCATTTCCCTTCCATCTTCCCCGCCTTACCCTCTACCGTGTCTACACATCCTGCAAACCGTTCCTCCAGCGTTCCCCTCCCGCCCCTTCCACATTCCCCTTTCCCCTCCCTCGTTCTCCTTCAACCTTCCCCGCCTTCCCCCTCCCGGATTCCCTTCCCCCTTTCTCCTTTCCTACCTTCCGCGAAAGTATGCAATTATACAAAATACACTTATTTTTCAAACCAGTCTGTAATTTACCTAACTAACCAGACTGTAATCTATTGTAATTTCTTAAATATAAATTTCGTAACATCCGACCAGTAAATATATGTATAAACCTTCGCGGGTGTACGCACAAAGGCTCACGAATTTTTCATCGCTATCAAATGAATGGTGCAGGAAATAATTTCATAACACCAGAGCTCACCTAGTATGTAAAAAATATTAACTTACCTTAAATGAAAATAATTTAAAGGCGTTTTTTTCCTATACCAATAGTAAAAAAATACTGTAGGCTTTTAATCAGCTTGTGAAATACAAATAATAATATTATTCACTCATAAATATCTTTTCTGTTAGTCTCCAATAAAGTCTTAGGGAGTAAAAACGGTGTTTAAAATATTAATAAAAAAACCTTTTGTTTTAAAATGGTGAACTTTCACCAGCGCTTTAGGTACTCATATTAGCTTCCTCTCCTGAAATAGGTGCAAAATTACATCATTTTATTTCATATAATATCTTTGAAAAAACGCACATAGCCTTTTAAAACTTAAACACAGCGATTGCTGTTCTTTAATATAGAAATACCTACAAAATTATTCCAAATAGTAGGTAGATATCTACTGCATTTTCTTCTCAAACTTTTCGTCTAACCATTGCTATATTGTGACTTACTTATTAATATAATGACTTACTTACCTGTCAACTTTTCTCGTATCAACTCTACATATCATTATACATACATTCAGGTTCAATTGCCGACTTCCACATTTATAAGGAGGCAATAACAATAAAGTAAAACCCTTTCTTTAAATACTTAATATACTTTAAATGCGTTTCTACTTAGAATCTAGGATGATATAAAATTATGAAGATATGTGGATATTTATTCGGGGAGTCAGTGGCCTCAATCATGTCAATTATCTCTCCAATGTTCAGCCATCATTGCAATCAGTGCACGATGGTCCAGCAACCCGGCAGTCCAGCTCTAGTAGTAGCTATTGAGTAGGTATATACCGCCGATAATTGCTGCGAGGGTAAAATGTTTGTTTCTTCGGGTCCATTATAAAGCTTACGTTACGTTACGGCCACTGTCGACGCAATCAAGCTAACCGTTTTTCCAAATCGACATTTTTAGATTATTATTTGATCAAATTGAATAGTTATATCAATAATTAAATACACTTTAGGACCATACGGGACGCGCACTTGGATGAAATAATTCGGAAACGCTCCTGGACGCAAGTCAAAAAATAGCAGACTGGACAAATGCTTCGGGTTCCCACCCAGGCGTCGTGGGTTGAATTCCTCTGCTATCAATATGCTCCATCACTTCATAAGCAACATTTCCCAATATTATGATGGTATTAGAAGGAATTCAAATATTGGCGTGTTAACCTTTTTAAAAATACATAAACACTTGTGTTGGGTGAGGTCAAGAATATAAAAAGGAAAATACGCAGTGGCGGTCAGCGAATTTTCAGTGAGCTTGAGTGGTAAGATTGAAAAAATGTGACATTATTGGTGTTGTAGCTGAAAATAAGTATACTTTTTCACAATTTCTTCAGTTTTTTAAATCCTAATAAAATATTTTGAAAAAAAAAATTATAAACAATATCGTAGTTTTAAATCTGATAAGATCTCATACTATATTTTTAGTGAGCTAGGGCGATAACCCTAGATATTAAATAATTAAATATGGTACGAGACGATATATGAATGTAAATTAAGCAAGTTTCTGCCAAGTTTTGTACTATGTAGTCTTCAGTAGCTAGTCACTTTAAACATATCATATTGTTAGTAATTTCTATTAATTATGTCAACTCACCAATACATTTTAATAAGTAATCACTAATTTATTTGAAATCAACCAATTCACTGTATTTCAACATTATTTTATGTATTTATTTGAAGCTAACTAAAATAAACGTGAATACATCGCTGAAAAGTAAGACTGAAAACAAACAAAAAATACTGAATATTATGAAGAGTAAGATTACGAGCTAAAAGTTATATAAAATAATTTTTTTTTTTAAATTAAAAGAATTTGTGTGTAACTAACTGAAAGTTGCTGAAAACTAATTGTGTGAAAAAACGATTTTAATAAATAGAAGTGTGAAGTGAGGCTAGCAGTGATCCAGTCTAAGTAAGGGTGGTGTGGGCGGCAGTCCCGGTCCCGCGACGGTGCCCCCGTGCGGTGCCCCGGCCCCCATGCACCTGCCGGGTGGGGGCTGCGGGCGCGCGCCTCCCTCCCCGCCCTCCAGCCCGCCCGGCGCCATGGAGCACCCGGGGGGTTCGCCGCCCTCCCACGACCTGTGGTGGACAGAGGGACTGATCTGCGAGGCGCAGCAAGAGCACCCCAATGAGTTAGGTAAATAATTCACCACTTTTTTACAGTACTCCCTACCTATTTTGACTTGTCCTAATTGGAAATATTGTGACCTATATCATGGGTCGGCAGACTTTCAAGTGAGAAGAGCCGCGTTGTTAAGAAAACGGGATAGCAAACCGGTTCCTCAGTATATGTTCATATTGGGGGGAGGGCAAAATTTTAAACAGAATTTTTCAATTATCATTTTACATTCATGAGTTCTGTATAAAATATTGAGCTAGAATATCATAAAAAGTCCAGCTCTAAAAGAGTTGTGTTGGCAAAACTGTTTGAGTCGTAAGTTTCTTCAGCGGGGGGGCGTTTCGTAAGGCTGGTTGACTGCAGGTGAAATTATGCCTACGCTCGCGAACCGCGGTCTGCCGACCCCTGACCTATATCAATTAATATTACCAATAAGATAATAATCGTCCCCTTAGATGTAAAACCCATTAAGGGCCAAACTCGTAGTGTCTTTTACCTCTTATTTTGTACGTAAAAAATCATATATTATAATTTTAGGATTTGTGAAGCTAAAAGTATGTAACCAAGTATTTGCATCTGGAAATTTACATACTGAATGTTGTAAACTTAAAAAATTATGACTTCTATCCTGTGACGTTATAAAAATGCAAGACATTTTATGTTCGTACTAATCGAACAAAAATGTGGCTCCGCTTATGAAAAGGACAGTATTTTAAGGAAATATCTGTATAATATGAGGTATATTTTTTCTCTATCTTCTTCTTTTTACTATCCTCTTTCACATCTATTATTTGTTTTTTGTTGTTCTCACTCTTTCTGAAAAATTTATGGTAAAATGTTAGGTATTTACATACATTCCTCCGCCTTTTGAAAAAATATTTTCAAATATGAAAACTTCTTTCTTGAGCACATTAATAGGAACGGCTGTCAAAAATACCCATCCTAACTGAATAATAATTAATTTTTTTTGATAAAAATAGTACGCAAGAAAAAAATTGTGCGGATATGTGCTACTTTATTTATTTGTGTTTTAAATTATAAATATGATAATTTTAATGATTTTAAAGGCAACTTTGGCAATTATCTGTGCTTGAATAAAAAAAATAAAATTACCCTACCTACTAAGTAAATATAATAAAATTTTAAAAATTTTAAACTTCTTTAATGGGTAAGTGTTTAGATTTTCAAGGCCAAAATCATTTTCGTTGTTCGTTTTTGGGGTATTATGCCGTGTTGCGCTACCTCATTCTTAAGCCGACGTTTCGGACAGCGTTGCAGTTTCCATCATCAGGGCAGATCCGACAGATCCGATGATGTGTGATTGGGCTTACATTTAAATTACAAATGACTGATATACTACATTGGAACTTGAATTTTTCGTATTTAAAGTTAAAATAATGACCCAAAAAACACTTTCTTTTTTACTAGGATTTTATATTTATTTTTTTTATTTTTCAATATTTTTATCTAATTTTGGTTGGGCAAGATTATTTTTTTAATGATATATATATGAACTCACAAAAAAATGTTAAAAATAAAGTCGCACATATCCGTATTTTGTGCATATGATGATTTTTTTTAAAATATTGATTTGATGAAATGATTGAAATCTGTGCACAATATTTTACAAATTCAATTACAAATATTTTACAAATTCAATTCAATACAATATTTTACAAATTCAATTCAATTACAAATCTTTACAATTTCTTCTAGTGTTAATGTGTTCGCCTCTGATGAAATAATTCTTCCAATTGATAAATACCACCCCCCCCCCCCTAATAATCATTTACCTCAATACTTATGTTAAGGTAATTGAACCCACGATAATCAAAGGTAATTTTGAAAAAGCTGATTACCCAAAGATTATTGTTATATTATTATCTACTTATAATTGGGCTTATGATCTCACTTGTAAAAGCACAAGTTTAAATGAAGCCTTAGATTTTTTTTACAATGTAATTTACCAAGCAATCGATAGCTTTGTTCCTCTACAAAAATATTACACTTCTAAATTCCCTAAATGGTTCGATTCTGAACTAATTAATCTAACATGCGATAAAAAAATTGCCCATAAACGTTATAAAATAAATAGAACGCTAGATAATTATATCGCATTCTCTGTTTTGCGTAAGGATTGTACCAGGAAATCGAAAGTATGTTTTAAGAAATACACCAACAATGTTGAAAATACTATTTTAACAAATGTTAATAAATTTTGGAATTACGCAAACTCCTTTCGAAAAAATAACTCTAACTTTCCCGGTACAATGTTTTACGGGAAAAAAGTGGGTCATGACAAAAACGATATTGTAAATTTATTTGCAGATTTCTTTAAGAATGTATACGTTGAAGACAATGACAACATTTTATCTGATAAACCCCAATTTTCCGAAAGCCCACTCAACTTGCATAACATCGTTGTTGAAGTAAATGATATTGCGACTTTTATCAAACAGCTGAATATCAGGTCGAATTCGGGGCCAGATATGATTCCGTCAATATTACTTAAAAACTGTATTCATGCTCTAGCTCTTCCTATTACCATAATTTTCAATTTATCTTTATCTACAGGTTGTTTTCCTGAAATTTGGAAAAGTAGCTTTATAACACCTATTTTTAAAAAAGGTGATAAAAGTCAAATTGAAAATTATAGACCCATATGTGTTATGTCATCACTACCTAAACTTTTTGAAAAGATTATATTAAGTAAAATCATGCATCAAATTAAACCACTCATATCAACATTTCAACATGGTTTCATGCCAGGAAGATCTACGTCATCTAACTTATTGCTTTACGAAAATTTGATTTCTAATGCACTGTCCAAGGGTCATCATGTTGACACTATTTATACTGATTTTAGCAAAGCCTTTGATTCTGTTTTGCATCGCATTTTAATGGAAAAATTAGAACACTTGGGAATAAGTGGCAAATTTCTCGAATGGCTTAGTAGTTACTTATCATATAGAAAACTATCTGTAAAAATTAACTCCACAACTTCTTACACTTTTTTTGCCTTAAGTGGGGTCCCCTAAGGTTCTCACCTAGGACCAATTCTTTTCCTACTATTTATTAATGACATTTCATTAATTTTCGATAATATTCACTTTCTTCTATTTGCCGACGGTCTAAAGATGTATAAATCGATCGAAAATTCTTCTGATTGTGTAACTCTACAAAGGAACTTAAATAAACTTTATGAATGGTGCATCGTAAACAAATTATATCTTAATATCAATAAATGCCAAACAATCAGTTTCCATAGATCTAAAACTCCTTTATTATTCGACTACACAATTAACAATGCCACTCTAAAAAGAGTATTCGAATTCAACGACCTTGGCGTTAACTTTGACTCGAAATTACGCTTCTTGAATCACATTATTAAAATTACCAGTAAGGGATTACAAATGCTTGGATTTATTCTCAGAATCGCTAAAAACTTTAATAACATAAAAACCATAAAATTACTATACACGTCTTTGGTTAGAAGTCAGGTTGAATACAATTCAAGCATCTGGTGTCCTCATTTCAACTCTCATTGCCTACAAATTGAAAAAAATCAAAATAAACTTTTACGTTTTATTAATTTCAAAATTGGTATTCCTATGATTGAAATCAGTTATGTCAATTTACGCAGTAAACTTAACTTATCGAAATTATCTGAAACGCGAAAAATATTTGATCTCCTTTTATTGTATAAAATGGTTCATTCAAGGTTGGACTGCCCTGACACTATAAACTTGTTATCCTTACATATACCTCCAAAATATACCAGACGGAATATTTTATTTTACAACAATAACTTTGCTATGAATTCTGTGATGGAAAGAAAACACAGGTTGGGAAATTAACTATCTGATGTCGCTGATATTTTTAATTTAAACTTCGATGCATTTAAAGCCAAATTAGTCCACCACTTTTTAAATGTAAATAATGAATTAGGAATCATTTTATTTTGATTTTCTTTTGTTTGTTGTATTTTTTCTATTTTATTTTTCGTATTCCAAAAGCATACAATGAGTATTTAATTAATTAAAAATTAAATGTTTAGTTTCTTTTAATGTTTTTGTTGCTTGCAGGTATACGAATTGTACCTACGAGTTCTCTAAAGTCATCCATGTGGAACTAGTATTAGATGTATTCCTATTTATTATTTTGAGTTTATGTTTTATTTGTATATTTTTATTTGTTATCTTTTTTATTTGTGCTATACTGTTGTTTTAAATGAAACTTGTATTTGTTATTTAAAAGCCCAATACGGCGTCAATAAATAAATAAATATTATTTTTTTTATTTTTCAGTTTGGTCAAGTACCTGTTTTGGCCTCGAATCCAAATTTAAGTTTTGTTTGAAAAAGGTCGCGCAGCCGTTCCCCTTAACGAAATCGTTGATCCATCTGGAGTTCGAAGTCGAAAGGTTTCACGAATATTTCTTTTTAACACCGTATAGTTACCTACCTAAATCACACCTCTAGGTATTATTTATTCATTGGACTATTTTTACCATCTTGTTCTTCGCCGTTGACTGATAACTTTCTACATCCATTGACGAATTGAAATTGAAATAATCATTAAAAGTACTGAATTTCTTGCCGGTAGTAAGTCTCACATCAATTTGACTATGGAAACCCGTCTGAAATTTCGAGTTTGAATCCCGGTGGCATACAATTATTTTTAATGTATGCATTTAATATGGGAGGCGGTTATGGGTACCGCCGCCCCGGGAACCATTTATTTGTTAGCAGGAGTACCCGGGTTCATGGGGTGAGGTTTGTCCAGTTCTTGCCGGCGGATTGGTCTGCCCCTAAAAATACCCTCCACACAGCATCCCGAAAGATGGCATAGGCCCTGGTGGAGAATTATTTTCCTCGGGGTCTCCTGTGTGGAGCTAATGTAGAAATAAAAAATAAATAATTTCGATATTGTTTTCTTGGACGAATAAATGTAAAATGTGTTTCAGCTCAATTTTCAGCTCGACCAAATGTCGAATGGAAAGTGAAAATTAACCCAATTTCTGACATTCGATCGAGCTGAAACTCGGCGAAAAGACTCGTTGTCGATGACTCGTTCTCTGAAATTGGATAAAATATAAAACATATTGTTTGCATGTATAATTTACATTGTTTATATAATTCAATTTATATACATAAAAATATGAATTATCATTAGCTGTAATTGTTTGCAATGATTTTAATACTTTAAAAGTAATATTTTTTTATCCTACGCATCGTGTTTCATTTGTCCGTAAATGTTTTTATTGAAGGATTACTTATAATGATAATGATGTCATGTAAAATGGTGGATTCTAAGAAAATATTTTATTATCAAAGAATTTCTATTTCGATATCACATAAGATGTCCTCATATCCTCAACATAGTTCATACAAATTATTTTTCAATTAAGTAAGAAATTTCCCCTTATCAGTAAATTTCGTTTATAACATATGTTACTCACGAGCAAAGATATTCAAATACAAAAGAGGTATGCTATGATGTCCGCGCGACTGTCGCCGAACTACGACCTAATCAGCGTAGTTTGCATACTAAAAGAATTTGTTTATTTTCTTGATTTTTTGAAGGTGTGCATTACTGCATTATTATTGGTTAACAATATAGTTTGAATACGGAAAGAATTCGTTCATTTAGTTTAGCGTTCGTTTAGTTTATTCGTTAATTATTCTTTCATTTAGTTTATTCGTTAATTGGTAAACAACACCGGCGACACCCGGAAGCGCAGTCTCGCGTAGTAAAGACGGCGGATAGCACACCTCCTTATATTTCAATATCTTTGCTCACGAGCAATAACGGTATGTGCACAGATATTAATTTTTCGTAACAATATTAGTACCTAATTGAAAACTATTTTATTTTTCACGAATTCCGGAAAACGTTTAAATTCAATAAATTCAGTAAAACAAACTTTACAAATCTTTACTGAACTTTTTGGAATATAATGAAATAAATTTTGGTTGCCTTTGATGTGAAATATTCCTGCGTAATAAACCTAAATTTTCTTTGAAGTTTTCAAAACGGAACTGATGATTGTTTGAATAAAGCTAAAGTAAACTAGCGATATAGTTGGGATTTGTTTATAATTCTACGTATGAAATGTATATTTCTTTATTGTAAATTTTTGACAGATCAGTTTTCAAGATTACTAACGATTGCTTTGGAAAGGTAAATTTCTGACGTCTCTCCAATTTGTCAAAAAATGATATAATTGTAATAATATTATTAAGGAAATTGGCAACACATTTTTGTTTGGAAAGGCAATGTAAACCTGAGCCAAAATACTTTTAGTTTCACAAATTCTACAATAATTATATTCCGTGATTTCTAACGGGTCTGAGCTAAGCTAAGCTAAGTTGACTGAGCCTAGCGAAATTCTGTTTTAACCTGACCATGTGTCACACATCTGCCCTGAATATGGACTCTGTAACGCTGTCCAGAACGTTGGCTAAAGCTGGAAGTTGCGTAAGACGGCATAAGACCCCAAAAATGAATAATGATAATATATGTATGGTTGTTTACGTACGTTTATGTACGCAGGTACTTAAGAAGGTATCTTCTTACAAATCTTATGATTTCAGAGAAATTTTTGGTTTTGGTTTTCCGAAATAAGAGAAAATTAAATACATGCTGTTTTGGATGCGATGTCTATACTATTCACATAACCACTAATAAATATTACTATCCACATAATCATTATTAAAAACATGCAGTTTTGGATGCGATGTCTATACTATTCACCTAATCACTAAAAAATAACTGGACGTAACCTGACTCATCAAAATGAAAACTGAGCAATTATGTTTCTAATAAAATTGAAAATATTACAAATAAAAATAATTCACTAAAATAATAGTAAAATATATTACTGACATTATACCTAGCTCTCTCATTCAAAATTTAGTCGTATTAGATTTGTCAAAGAATTTATATATATATATTTTTTTTTTAATTATTTCTGGCTTTCACCCTTCAAGGGTGTTCTAGGTCATCATTTAAAATTACAGAGAAAGGGAAAGGTGAATTTATATATTAATTTTATTTAAATGTACAAATTTCAGAATTATATTGAAGATTGGAGTCGAGTTCAGACTTAGAAGAGATGAAATGTTGAATGGAGGGGAGGCAATTTTAGATAACGCTTGATAGAAGAGAGGATATTTATTTAGAGAGGGACAACCAAAAAATATGTGATCTAAAGAGCCCACATCTAGACCACAGAACGTTCAATCTGGGGAGTCAAGGATGTGAATTTTAAAAAAGTGAGAAGGAACGGAACAATGACCGATTCTCATTCGAATAAGTGAGGAAATTTCTTTTTTGGAGAAATGGGGAAATTTTTGAAACCACGGTTTTGATGGGATAGTCCTTTGTATTGAGGCGTAGCGAGCTCCCTTGGATTGACTGGCAATGTTCCAATACTCTGTCCAAACTTTGCGGGATCTATCTTTGATGATGGAAAAAATATCAGATAGGGGAATATGGTTTACGAGGGTAACAATAGGGTTGGACGCTCCTTGTTTTGCCAAAGAATCTGCAATATCGTTACCCACTATGCCAATGTGTCCAGGGATCCAAACAAGAATTACGGTTTTTCCAAAAATGCAAAAGTCAGTCATTTTAAATACATGTAGGAATACGAAAGATTTTTTATATATTAATATTGAGGGATCAGTAGGATTTATCGGTCCAGTTAGGATTTCATCAGAGCCGAACCCTCTGATATGAAAATATCTGGAGTCGGTGAATTATTTTCCCGTTATGTTTCTGGTGGATTGACGTATTGTTCTTGTATTGTTTTGTATTTATTATACTTATATAGTGTACTTACATTGTGTGGATTTACTAGATAATCATTTGTGGAAAAGTGTGTGGAAGGGTTTAGTCTTTCATTTGGGAAAGATTTAACCCTGACATAAAATCTGGAGCACCGTTAGAACTATATATAGGTACCTATTTTATCATTTATCTCGATTTGAAAAGTTTATTTTTTACAATTTGATAATTTTCTTCACTTACATCAGACCCAATTTTGAAAATGTCGCACTCATACGTAAAAAAAAATTACATCACTGAGTCCAGGAAAATATTATAAGCGAATGTTATAAAAAGTGAAAAATATTGTTTTCTTCAATTTCATAGAAATTATCCCTACATTTGTTGCCAGATGAAAATGTCGCACTTGTACGTACCTGTGAACGCACTTTATATAAAAAAAACGACATCAATAAGGCCAGTAAAACAGGTTGTTATAAAGTTATAAATGAATGTTATAAAAAATTATAAAACAAAATTATAAATTACAATAAAAGGGGTATTGAATTGCATAAGTATGTACAAACGTAAATTTGAAGGCGAAGCTTACCTTGAAATCACCGTTTAGATGAAAATTTATTAAGAATAAAAACCAAAAAATTATTTTTTAATAAATCAAAGCTTTTCTTTTCGCTTGAGTAGAATTAAAATAAGATGATTAATAATTACGCATTAAAAAATATAAGCTACTAAACTTTACTCTTTCTTATAAAATTGTTCACAAAATAAATAAAAACCAAGTTTGCCTTTGAAATTGGTCGTTTCTTCGTTTGCCAAGCGATTTTTATGCCTATTACCTATATTGATTGCGATGTAAGGCACACTAAGAATATACAGGTCTTTGTCTTGTGGCTTCCTCAATAACCTAAATAAAATCGTCAAAAATGAGGTTTTGTATTTTCACATTTTTCTCCTCCAAAACTGGTCGATTCTTAAGATTTTTTTACCACCTTCATTAGAAGGAAATATTCTATACGTTTTTCTTTTTTTTTAAATATGTTATCTGGTTTGTATATTGAACTCAATCAACAGACGTTGATGGCGCTCAAACCAGGCCATTTTGATTTTTGAAGAGTCTCAACACTTATAATAAATAACTAAACAATAAAAGAAAAACTTGCTGGTGGTCGATATCTATATTATATCAAAAATCTTTGCACTAATCTCAAAATCCAGAAAGGAAATTAGGCAATACGTTTGGAAAAAGACGCCGCCCGGTTTTCTCTTAAGGCATAGGTCATAAATATACCAAACCACCCACGCATAGGTATTGTTACCTGTGTAGGTAGTTAAAAGTTGTAGGCAGGGTCGTGATAAACGAATTTGATTGTAATATTTGGCTAAAACTGCACCTACCTCCGAGCTAAATTCACGCCACTTCCACCATCTTCCGTTACATCAGAAATTTGTCGTTTTTCCGTTATCAGCAAATATTAGTTAACCGTCACCGTCGAAATCTCAGCAAGTTTAGCTAAACACCGTCCAGCGCCCGAAGTAATGATCCATTTAACCGCACTTGGTGCTTGCTACCTCTACTTGCGTCCAATCAGGCAATCAGGTGGCTTGCGTTTAGAATTCGCCGATCGTAAATTAATATAAATAATCGGATGAGCTCGGTCGGGTTCTGTATAACGTCGTAATTAATTTATACTACAAAAAATAAGCAAACTGCTTCGTTAGCGCAACTGTTCCGTGTTCTGAACTTGGGATATTTATTGTGTCGAACCGCATTTATTTCTACAAAAATTGGCGAGGTATAGGCTAGCATACCTTAGAATATAATATAGTATGGATATCTGAAAAAATATTCTTATGGAGTAAATTCCTGTTGATTGTTGTTCATTATTGTCAAAATCTTGTAGTTAATAAAGCGCAGTAATTTTATTTTATTTAGGTATCTAGTACCTTCCTAATAAAGTAAGTCATTTGGCAATGTCTTTTTTTATGATTTGTGGACAGTCCTATTGAAAATGGGTTTGATTGTATTTTCGTATAAATTAATGTTTTCAAATCACTTATATTTTCTGTCTGTAGATGACGTAAAATAATCTTCCATTTTTAGCCAAACACATAAAATGTCGTACCTATGCGATGGATTTCTACAGGGTTGCAATAAGAGGATCGTAAAGTCTTCCCTGAAAGCTTTCTCCGAAGAAAATTAATGCGTAACCATTCCAATAAGATTTATCCATTGATTGATTTGATTTTCGAATAATTTACAATAAAAACTGACAGTAAAGTACCTCTTTCTGCATTACAGCTAACAAAAACAGTCAATTTATTTCATAGTCTGCAATATAAATAATTTACGGATATTTAATATTTTGGTCTCTTTGAATAATATCTCTGATGTTGAGAATGTTTTTTTTTTATTATACATAACTTTAGCTTTTCCTGTGTTGAGATTTGATCAACGTTTGACGTCCATAGATAACTTTGTCACTGCTAGTCCGTGCTAAACGGTCCATTCTCTACGATCCCTCGATACCCTCATGCCCTGGCGTTATAGTATGATCCTCGAATGCGCAAGCTAATATTATTTTCAACCGTTTTGAATCATCTTAGGTACACCATGCAATCCACGCAACCACCCATAGCTCCCGATTCTTCCTTCCCCTTGTACCCGTCCGGAAAACAGAAGCGTTCCTTTTCATAAGATAACCTCAGTTACAGAGTGTTGGAGAGGAAAAATTCTACACTTGTATTGTCTGAAACCGGATACTGCCTTGAAGCATTCCTGAATCATTCAAGCTATCAGGAAAGTAGGTTCCTCATTGCTCCTCAGGATCGTGATCCCTACTCCAATCTCCATGGTGGACAAGGTTCCTCCATTCCCACGGTTCCACGCTGCCTAGAGAGTCAAGGACACGGACATAGCGGACGCCAGTGCTACTTGGTCTCTCCAGCGCATTGATGACCTTTCTCTGCTTCTTCTGCCAAACATTCTTCACATCTTCAGTTTGGCAAGAGACGTGTCTAAAGTATCTTAAAATACGTTGTAGGCAGATATTTGAAAGCTTATTGCGGATGCCCCAGCTCTTCCAGAATGGACAGTGCGCCTGGATGCCATGTAATCCTGAGAATTTATCACATTTCGACGGCACCTAACCGCTTTTTTTCGCTGGTTCTATGTTAAAATCCAAAAGAAAATCTGATATCATGTATTGCTGCTCGCAGACCCCATTATCTCAATGATCCTGTTAAGGGTAGATTCAGCAACTTACGGCCTCCATAGTCTCTCTGCATGCGAATTTGTCCATCGTATAATGTTTAACCGACCAAATTGAAGACAGGTGTATGATACCATATTTTCGATGAATTTCTTCTCTCAATTTGTTGTACTTTAGCTCATGGTTATTGAAATTATTACTCTAGTGTAATTATATCAATCATTTGGTATAAATTTATTCTACAAATCTGCTTACTTTCTTTATACTTCTTTGATGTTCCTTTAATCATATCGGGAAAATTAATTCTTCACCGTCTTTTTATTTGTTTTTTTATCATAGTCAACAATTTAATCGCCTGAGCCGCATGCTAATAATATATATTGCAAATATATTAATTGATTCTTTGGAGAGCCCTGGAAGAACAGCTGGGCGGCCTTTGTCAATCTTAAATTGATATTTAAGGCCAAAATATCGAACCAAACTGAATAATATTTTTTTTAATCAAAAGCTGTTGCAAATATCTAGTAGGTACGATATGCACTAATTTATTTAATTGTGTTTCAAATTATAAAACACAGGCCATTAAAAGCCGATTTTCGCAATTTTAAAGGAAACTTTGGAAATTATTTGTGAGTTAATGGTAATTATTTAAAAAAAAATTAATAACTGTTTAAATATAATGAAATATATAAATGATTAAAAATCATTTTGATGGATTTAAATTTAAATTGCAAGCGACTTTTTTTTAAATAAATTTAAAGACGTCCACCGTAGACACGCTTTTTGATATTTTATTTGTTTATATTTACATACATTGGGCAAGATTTTATCTTACTAATATTATAAATGCGAAAGTTTGTATGGATGTTCCTTACTCTTTCACGCAATAAATATCGAATGGAATTTTAAAATTCTTTCACTAATCGAAAGCTACATTATTTGCGAGTAACAACGGCTTTATATATTAGTAAGCTCTGGCGTTATGAAATTATGTATCATACGTTTTCTGTCCCTAACAAAATCGAGTTATTGCAAACGTCAAACCAATTGTTACCTTGGAAACAATGTTTTTTTTTAATTTTGGCCTTAAAAAGAGTGCTTTGTTGTGATTAAAAAGAGTACTTTTTTGGCGTCGTAGTTAATATCTACATATCTCTAAAAATGTTTATTCTCCGAACAAAAAGCATAACGTTGCTATAAAGCATAGCGTTTGAAGTGGGTTGTCATTTTCTTATTTTTTTAGGTTACTCTGAATTCAAATAGAATAAAATACTAATAAAGGGAGTAGGTACTTAAAATAAATTTCTATTTCTATAATTTAAATATTTTCTAAAATAGAATTTTTATTTGCAAAATGTCATTCTCAAATTTTTAAATATTCTATTAACCAATAATTATTTTCTATTAGACAAAATAGCAAGAATAATAACAATTATGCCAATAATTATGCCAGTAATTTCCCACTAATACTATGCGAGCGAAGCCGTGGGTAAAAGCTAGCATAAAATATTTTTTTTGACTCACAAAAAAATTGTTAAAGTTGCCTCTAAAATCATGAAAAATTGAATTCTTAAATGGCGTACATTTTATAGTTCAAAATACAAATAAATAATGTAGACTAGATATTTGATATTCCTTCTGAATAAAAAAAATATTGTTCGGTGTGGTCGAGTATTTTGGCCTCAAATCCAAGTTTAAAGTTTGTGTTTAAAAGGTTACGTAACCATTACCAGTAAGATTAAAAATATCTTATTTTTTATTTTCTATATGTCAGCACAAATTACTGAAAGCTCCCAATCACCCAATTTCTCCCATTTTTTCTTAACGACACGTAGAACGTATAATAGAGTTGTTTTGTTATTTAACGTAATGTAAACGTAAAGTTTAGTTTGTAGAACTCCATTTTAATTTTAATTTCTTTTATGTTCTCAATAGTATTATTATTTAGTTTATAATAACAGTTTATTTATAACAAGTCTGTTATGTAATTATTATTCGCCTTCTGAAGGCAAACGACGACCGGCGCGTAGCGCAGCGGTAAGACGTTTGACTCGCACACCGAAGGTCGCGGAATCGAATCCCGGCGTGGAAAATAAATTTTATTTGATTAATTTTTGTTGTTTCACAATTTATTCATTTAAAAGAATATATAGTATATTTGCCGCACGTTTCAGAGTGGAAGATACTCTCTGTATCGCCCTGGTGTAAAACCACCATTCAGAATTGAAACGTTGCTAGAAATGGCATTAGCCGTGTTTGGTGACCAGATCTGAATAGTCAGGTACTTCCCCACCATCCTCTTCCCTATCTCCTTCCCCTCCCCACTACCTTCAGCCTCACAACATACCCCAATTGGGGATGCCATAGTCTCACTGGCTTCAGACGGGAGCAGTTGGGACTCTTGTGCGGTATTGATATAAAAAAATTAAAAAAAAAAAAACGAAATGATCAAACTGTTTGATGATGCCGTCAGAAGGCGAAACAGCTGTCAAGCGTAAAAATTACATAGGAATTTGTTTAGGTACAAATTAACTGTTTTTTATAAATTAAATTATAGTATTAATAAAAACATTTAAAAAAAAAAAAATTGATAAACAAATTTAAAAAAATTCAATTTTGATTATACATATTATAGGTACAAATCACTGAAAGCTCTATTACAACGTCTCCCATTTTCTCTTAAGGGGGCATCCATTAATTATGTGAGCACAAACGGGGGGGGTCCAGCAAAATCTCACGTTACTTGAAAAAAATATACGTATTTACGCCCAAATTTATCTCAACGAGTTGGAGGGGGAGGGTCTAGATTGGAAGAAAAACTTCTCACGTAATTAATGGATGCCCCCTAACGGCATATAAAGGTTGTAAGGGAGCGCTCCTCGGCAGAATCAAAGTTTAAAACTGAAAAAAACCGTTTCACACAAAAGAGCTACGAAAATATCCTTAGACAACAGAAAAGTTGGGAAATCTGGCATGGAAGCGTGCAGACTGTCGCCTAGTTATGAAACTGCAAGGGCTGAAAGTCGTGTTTGGTGTGTAAATTATGTAGTAGAAACAAAAACTAAGCGCGCGCCGCAGTGCACACATGCGACTTGTGTATAATATGGGTGAAAGATGTTGGCGACACTTGTGCGCGTCGACTCATACCAATAATGACTCATGGACCTTTATTGATCGAAGTTCATGGACCATCGCTCTCGTTTCTATTGTCTATGAAAATATCTAAGCATTGTGTTTATGTTCACAGTAAGAACGGGCAGTCCCTACTTCCTGTGCTCCGTGCTGCCCAATCACTGGCGCTCCAACAAGACGCTGCCCGTGGCCTTCAAGGTGGTGGCTCTAGGAGACGTTGGAGATGGAACGGAGGTGACTGTCCGCGCTGGTAATGATGAGAACTACTGCGCTGAGTTGAGGAACTCTACCGCTGTCATGAAGAACCAAGTGGCTAAGTTCAACGATCTGAGATTCGTCGGCCGGAGTGGCAGAGGTTAATATTTGTTTTTTTTATTAATTCTTATTTAATTTCGTTCTCCATATCCTGTACAATTAATCAAAAAGTCATTAGAATAACAAATATTAAATAAACAAGAAACACTAGGGTTATTGCGGTTCCGGTATTTGAAAGCCAGAACCTCCCGCTAGCCTGGCGAGTTCTTATGTACAACGAGGTCGTTTCCTAAAACGAAATTTTATGTTTTTTAGAAATTATTGTTAGTGTGCTGAGTACATAACTTTTAGAATGTTTGGAAAATACTGAATAGTGCCGATGTCCATTGTACTGAATCGTGACTCGTGTGACGTCATGAGCAGACAACTTTGTTTTACCGAGTTCACTTTGAAAAGTTCATGATATTCATTTATGGAGATATGTATGGAAAAAAATTTCTGTCGTTAATAATTCTTTAAATAAAACGTCATAATAAAAAAAATGACAACCTCGTTGTATTTCCCTACACCGTAAGGGGTTAATTTTCCTTCACGAGAACGGTTGGTTTCTACTTTTCGTTATTTGTGCTACTATGCTTATTTAATTCCCAAAAAACCCACGACGGTTAAATTTCTTTCAAATACCCTCCATACAGCAAACTTCAAAATTGCATACGATCTGAGGTAGCTAACATAAAAAAACGAAAACAACCACAAAGAGAAGCCATAAAACCCACAATAAAGGCCGCAACACCCAGATAGCTAAGACTAATATGCGTATAATTATTATTTTTTTAAATTAAACATTTGATATCATTTTTCACTGGGTCGGGAATCACACCCATAACATTCCGACTCAAAGCCAAGTAAATAGACCAATGCGCTACGGAAACTGTTAATAAGCATGGTATTCCGTTTAAAAAAAAAATTAATCATCTTTATTGATTTTTGTCATACAATTTGTTTTATTCTATGCCTGTCTCAATAGGAGAACCTGTGTTGAGAGCAGGCGCTTATCATGAGTAGTTTATAATAATAACACATACAAAATACAAATAATATTACAAGTAACAGTTAATCATCAACGTACCATTGAAAAAATCAGTCTGTTTCGGCTGGTAATCCAACAAGACGCGTCAGATTTATATTTAAGATACATTGTGTTTTGTCTAATTGCCAGTGGAAGTATATTATACAGTTTTTTGTAAAGTATCTAAAATTTATTTGGCCAAAGGTTGTTATATAGTTTGTTATAAGTAGGAGATTATGCCCTTTGGTTCTATAGTATCTCGAGCAGTTTGTACATTTTCAAAGGTAGTTCTGTGTTTGTAGAGGTATGCTAAGATGTTTTTGGCATAAATTTGTCTAATGTCCAAGACACAGATTCTTCTAAAGATTTCAACCGAACTGCTTGTGATCGGTAGTTTTAATATAATCTTAATAATTAGTTTTTGAGCTTTAAATATCTGATCAATGGCGGCAGCGTTTGCTCCTCCCCAGGCTATAATACCGTATTTGATTAGAGATTGACATAGAGCACAGTAAATTGTTTTGAGTTGATTCAAGTTTAAAAAGTTGCGAGTTTGTCTAAAGAAGTATATTATATATTTACATCCCTTTAAATTCATAAACACTTGCCAGAGAAATCACATATGATGGTAATAATGTTCATAATAGTTTAAAACAATTTTTTTTATTCTAGGAGAATCTAAAACGTCTGAATGGATTATTAAAATAATATTACGTTGAAACTTTTTGATGAACTCATATCAAATACACGCCGGTGCATTCATGTAGAATGGTGGTCGGGTATCGCTATCAATAACAAATTTCATCTATACTAATTATGTTTCCATCAAATTCGAATCCATCAGAAACACTTTCAAATTGGAAATATCTCTAAAACAAATTTGTCCCGGTGCCGCGGTGCTGGGACTGGGTGGCGGTAGTGGGTGTTAGGGGAAAGGGAGAGAGGGGGCCGCGGGGGGCCTGGGGGGGCCACGGGGACATGTCACCAGCAGCGCCCGCGCTTATTACCACCATAATTACGGCAACAGTGCAGGTGCGCACATAATGTGTCTAATTTTCAGTTTTCCCAACGAAATGTCGCATCGGGAAAGTGCAGCACGAATGCAAATAGCGAACGATGAAATCAAATAATAATAATAATGATTGGACTGATTTAGAATTTGTTTCCATAAATTTGTTAAGTAGTGTGTTTCCGATGTAGCGCTGCCTGTATTGTGATGATAATAATGGTAAATATGCACATCTGTTTCGAGGGTTCATCGACTATCATTATTTCGCGTTGGTACTTTAGCGATATACACATATTTTCATTGAATTTGGTTGCAAACCAATTTATTTAATTTACCTTCATTAAAAAATCAACTATTTACTATTAACATGACTAAAATTTGTCGAGGATCGAATAATTTCATTCATAATTAGCTGTCAAAAGTCCCTGACGTTGCTCGGGATTTACACAGAGTTTTTTGGAATCAAAAGATATCAGATCACTGAACTTCAGTGAAGAGATCAGTGAACTTCCCCTTATTTTGAAAGTCAAGTGTGCAAAATTTCGATACCGATTACTCGTATAAATAACTTTTGATGGAGTTTCACTACGAAATAAGAATTAGAATCTCAAAGATTTATTCATGTTATAAATTTTCTACACTACCCAAAATACCCATCTAGTACCAAATACCTAAACCTTATGATCATGCCTTGATACTAAGAAGAATTTCTATTGTGCCCAAAAAGTTTATTAGCAAACAAACTTTCGATAGCATTTTTTTAAATATTATTTCAAAGATTTTATAATTCTTTTGCTAAATATCTGGGTTGATTATATCAATGAATTCCGTACATAAATCATCTCGAGGAGCTCTATATGATTGTTATTGAACATAATAAATAAATTCAATTTTGTCTGCATCCAACAAATTATTACTACTACGCTACTACTTGGACAGATCCAATGTGACCCCATTGGTAATAAGGTGCATAATAGAAATTCAATAAGATTCAATAATAATTCAATAAGGTGCATAATAGAAAAGGCCTACACATTTAACTACCTTCACTTCGCAAAAATCTAAAGATTTAAAAAATATAATCCACCTAATAATCTAGCTCCAATAATGTAGTCTATAAATATAGTGAAATGATTTTTTTTTAAATTAAAAGACAAATAACTTTGCTTACATCACTTTATCACTTTTATAAAGTGATGGAAACAAGATTATTTATCTTTTAATAAAATAAATAGTGCCATCACAAAGTGAAAACCTGACAGAAGAAGTTTTCTTCGATAAAAATAAGGAAAATTTGTCCTCTGAGAGCTACTAACTGGAATCTTTTGGAATTTTCATTATGCGTTGTTCATATTATTTTCAATAATTAAATATGAAAATTTAATCTAAATCATCCCCTTTTCCTTGATGGATCTCACATTCCGGGATGCAATACTTAGGTTCCAGTCATTGCATTATGTATTTCTAGTATTACTTTATGGTCATTCCTTCGCAACACGCTCTTTCCAAGACTTCATTGTAGGCGTGTTGAAGGAATCTCCACACGCTCGCCCTCACACACACGACAAGATTTCCAACAAAGTCCAAATGCCCAATGACTGTCAGCAATCAAACGCTTCACAATCCAAGTTACCACACTCTTTCACTTCCCAGAGTTCGCTGTTCGCTGTAGGCACTCGGCGGCTGTGATGATTTATACCACAATAATGTTTGTAACGAGTGGATCTCGTGAATTTTTCTCGTTCCCTAACGAATCTCAAGCTCACATGTGCGTTCCTATGATATATTTTTCTTTTATGTTGGCATATTTTAATTTTCAAACCGCATGTCGCGGTTTTGGCGGGCACTGGAGACGGTTCTCCGTTTTGTTGCTCATTGTGTTGGCATCACGGCGAGGCGTCCATATTGCTAGGATACACATTTTATTTCCTCTGTACTTTCGAAATTTAACTGCACGACCGCAAATGATTATTTATTATTGAAAACGCTTCGTAAATACGTTCAAAGCTCGGCGTTATGACGCATAGAAATTAAAGAATGCTCTTAAAACAGCAATACAATGTTTCTATATTGGTGCCTTCATGTGAGGCTGTAGGCAATGCCCGAGGAGGTACCTACTTGCGTAACATCAATACCTGAACACTGAACAATCCATGTAAGCGATTGCACTACCTAATAAGAATATTTCTACATAAGTACCTAAAATAATAGGAGTTAAACTGAAATAATTTAATGCAATTTAGGCTTTAGCAATCTGCCTGCATGCAGCATCTTCATGACTTGGCGTGAATAGCGCATTTGCGGTTGTGAATCGGTTCACCCCACAACAAGCAGATGAACCCAGAGGTTACTTGGCTAAAGTAGAGTGGTCCAGTTTGACCAACTTGGTGGCCAGTGAAACCGCTAGCTACTGTTGCTAGCAGTTATTTCGTTCCTCTCAACTTATTAGTAGGTAACTGCTACCAGATTAAAAATCCAGACTACTCAAAAAAGATGGATTTTTTTGGATCGTTGTAAAAACAAAAATTAGTTTAAATGTACCTTTTTCTTCCTTTCCGACATTAATTTATGTATGATAAATATGGTATTGGGTATGTATATCTTACTCTGTATTCAAGAAAGTAGGTACCTACTAACAAACTGGTAAGCACCAAACTTCTATGTTCAACTGGCTTCGCAAAGTTTTAATCATACTTATTAAGAAGCTTAAATTATTGAAGTAGGTACTTTAAAATACGTTTGGTCTTTCATCAAACAACATCAACAAGATAATATTATGAGCTTTTGAGTGAATCGTCCTTTAATAAAGGACACGTGTCCTGCATTACATCCCCTTTTGTTCGTGGACTTATTACCCGTGTTGACCCTTCAATTCACAAACCTTGTTTACTTTGTATTTACAACATTTTAAGATGAAGCCATACTAAATAATGCAAAATCATACAAAATCGTATGTTTTAGTTTTGAAAATTTGACCGCTTAGAAGTATTATAGATGCTACAATTAAATACTGCGTGTAGAACATACTTTGGCCCTTAAAAATATCGGTCATTTTTTTTAATAAGTCTTTTAATAAGCTTAGAAAAAAATAAAGTATTAGGTCTATAAAAAACATTTTTAACTGAAAACTCTCCTACTTATAAACACTTTTTCGGATATGGTTTTATTGCATAATGTGACACATTCAGTTTCTTATATAATTATCGCGAAAAAAAATGATATTTACGCCCGAACCTCACAAAATAAAATATAATATGCATTTTCGCGTTGGTATTTTTGACATCACGACGACAATACGGCAGTCGACGAATTTGTTACATCAAAGTGAACCTTATACCGTCCACCGAAGAACGACTGGCAGCCGCCCCCCTGTCTTCCGTCATTACTCCTCCGAACGGAGCGGAGAGCAGTCGTGTTATGCTCCACGCCGCTTATTTTGGTGAAATCAATTTAAAAATTCCGTTTTATTGCTATAAACAATGCATAAAAAAGGAATTAATGTTTTTTACAGGCCTTTACGAAATCAACATGTAAAAAAAAATCTCAAATATCTTTTCCAACCTTTCTAAAAGCTTTTTCTCAAGTATTTTTAAGCTCCTCCCATAAAAGGGCGTGAATTCCGATTTCGATTTTTTCCTGTACTAGTGGATCGCCTTAAGGATATTTTTTATAAATTGTTGGGTAGGCTCATTTTTTCTCTCAATAGATTACGACGTGCCACCTAATCTTTTTTTCTTATTAGGTAAATTTAAATTGGCGAACTAATTTTTTAATAACTAACCTTTAATTTTTTTGTTTTATTTATTTATTTTAAATTCATATTAAAAATCACTCGAGGGAAGATGCGCTCTGAAAAATATTGTGTTTCAAAGCAATTTCTAATAGAAAAATCTGTCTCGTTTTGATTTTTTCTGCTTGATTGTCAAGATATGCATTTTTTAAAGATTTTTTTACATTAGCTCTATATAGGAGGCCCTGAGGAAAAGAAATCCCTCTGGGCTTATGTCATCTTTGAGGATGCTATGTGGAGGTTCTTTGTAGGGAATGAAAGTACAGGAAATTCTGGGGAGGAAAAGGGTTTGAGGGGTGGGTAGGAATGTGTCCAGGATTGACGGATGTAGAATCCACCCTTCACTTCGGTGCAAGGTGATGGGCCGAGAGAGTCAGGCTGGAGAGGTTAAAAGGTTTTACTCAATCAGTTTCTGCCGATCCGGCCCGCCACGCAGCTGTTAGGCAGGCGCATCCGCCGCCAAGACCTTATAAAACCATGAAGCCGGGTACCTTCACTAATTTACTAATCGTTGCGAACCGCTTGGGACGACCTACGGCAAATAATAATAATACTAATTGGACAATTTGTAGAGCACCGTTTTTGTGAAAAATCACCTCAAGGGCGCTTGTGGCAAAGGTGTTAGTTATCCAACAAATGGTTCTCGGGGCGGCGGTACCCATAACGGCCCCCTAATTTGTAAACCTCTGAAAAACTTAAATAAGCCTATCTACCAACATAATCATTTACCAGATGAGTAAGCCTCCATTGACACTAAAATAAGCGTGTCATTGTGAGAAAAAATAAGGAAACGTAATCGTCGTAATAATAGAGCATTTCATGGTAGAAACTCAGCCTATAGAAGGTATAGAAAAGGGTCGACATCATAAACTTTGTCTACGCCCAAACGAGAGTATTCTCCATGACTAATTTCTTTGTTAATTTAATATTCCTTAATCCCTTATTGCCCCATTCCCTTCGCATCATTTTGTTGAATTCCGATCTTTGAAGCCGACCTCTGTTTGCTTTATTAGTAATTATCAATCATTATTCTCTCGCGTGCCTTCTATGGCATTTCATTAAACTCATTAAAACGCAATATTCCTCAATGATGTTAAACTTCCTCCTGTAAAAGTGGAAAGCGAGCAATTGCGAAACTTGTTTTCTTGGGAGCCAAACGAAGTATAGATTGAATTTGCAAAACATTTGTGATGTTCGGATATTAAATGTGTAATGAGATACGGTTCCAAGCCAACTCAGAATGAAACCAACTCAGAACCACCTCAGAAAGGTCATTAAAATCTATGAAAAAATAATTTTAAAATAGCCGGTCACCCTAACCTAACTTAACCTATTAAAACGATTTTTTAAATATTTTTTTATCATCACTCTTAATGACCTTTCTGAGGTGGTTCTGAGTCGGTTTCATTCTGAGTTAGCCGGTCACCATGAGATACACGAACGGTGCCTAATATGTGGCGATTAATTAAAAATAATTTTATCAAATTATCTCTTTAAAAATATACATTAAGTAATCATTTATTTTTTTACATTGGCTCCACACAGGAGGCCTTGAAAAAAAATCGTTCAGGGACTAAGTCATGTTTGGGGAAGAGGGTCTTTTTAGGGAAAGGAAGGAGAGGAAGTTCTGGGAAAGTACGAGGTAGGAATCTGGGGGTCAATCTGTCTAGGAGTGACGGACGTATGAATCTATCTCTCCCACTGCGGTGTAAGGCGATGGGTCTTGAGAATCCGGCTAGAGAGGTATAGGTTAGGTCTCCCTCAACCAATCTCTCCCGATTCGACTCGCAACGCAATAGTAGGTGGGCAAACTCATTGGCCGCCAAGGCCCAGACAAACTTCACCTCAAGAACAATGAACCACTTGGAGTGACCTATGGCAGAAGTGTTGGTTTTCCACTAAATAGTTCCTGGGGCGGCGGCACCCATACCCGCCTCCTAAATTTTTAGATTTTATAATGGCAAGCAAAAGTTGTGCCTCGTTTTTACAGCTTATTATGTGATGGAGTAGATTCATTTTAAATAAATGCTTGCACAGTGGTGTATTGTATCGTAGGACCTCTGCGGGGTAAGAGGGGACTGCGGACGGGTGTTCTAAACTATTTTGAACAAATTTGAGCCACTACCAGTGTGGACCAATCAAACATTCACTCTGTTTGTCTGTTAAAATCCATTCGTTTGCAATATAAAACTTTTGAAACGTGAACATTACGCATTGGGATAATCCAATACGTGATTTAATTCGTATCCACGAAATTATGAATTAATTAAATCGTACAATAACCAATCGCAATGAAAGCTGCATTTAAAGTATATAAAACAATACCACATTATTATTGAAGAGGCCCCACTTTATCCGTGAGCTGCGTATGTACATATGATGCACAAATAATTTTGATGCTTGAAATATAATATTTATAATATTCAAGGGCATCTCTTTGAAACTTTGGTTTGAATTAATTTAATTATCAAAACATTTGTTTTGATAAATCTATATATTAAAAAATCAATATATATTTCTATGTACATATGTGAGTTGTATGTGCATTGCTATTTTAAGAATAGGAAATGTTCAAAATAACTTATTTCCACCCTCGCGAAGGTTTTTGGATTATTACAATCAGATGTCATTAGAAAAACTCTTACGAAACTGTC
Source organism: Limnephilus lunatus (assembly GCA_917563855.2). Classification (NCBI taxonomy): domain Eukaryota; kingdom Metazoa; phylum Arthropoda; class Insecta; order Trichoptera; family Limnephilidae; genus Limnephilus; species Limnephilus lunatus. Next base: position 59,380,695 of record OU830597.1, on the reverse strand, counting down.
AAAAATGTCAAAATTTGAGAATTACATTTTGCAAACCATCGATTGTTAAATCAAAATTCAATTTTCGAATAAACTCTTTATATAATGAATTTATTCGAAGTACTCACCTATGGTACTAATCCAAATCGAACACTTTGAATCTAATCAAAAATTATATTTATTTTCAATAGGTATCATGTTTGATACCAAGTTGGATTGATTGTACCATGTTATATACCTAAATTAATGTTTGTAATACATAAAAAATGAAAATTTGTGAAAAAAAAATAGCAATTTGCAATAGGTGGCACGCGAGCTGTTTGAAAATCTGAATGTACCGGGACTGAATATATTGAACGCAGGAGAGGGGTGGGGATCGCGGGAGGGTGGTTCGCGGGAGAGGGGTGTGGAAAGGCGGGAATGGTTGAGGAGAACGCGTAAGGGGGTGGAGAAGGGGAGGCGGAAGGGGAACGGGACGAATGGGAAAAGACACGTAGGGAGAAACAATGTATTTATTAGTGGCATTGCAACGCATGCCGGGAACTTACTACTTACTAGTGTATTATAAATATGCTAGGTGCCTACTTAGTTTTATCTTTATATTTATAAATAAATAAGAGACCAAAGTATTTATGTCAGTAAAAAGGTCAGCTTTGGAGAGCTCGAGCAATAAAAGCTTTTCCCTTTATCGACGCGTTGATGTAGCACTACTAAGGAAAAGCTCTATTCTATTCGATTGAGTTCGTAATGCAGAATTGCCCGCGTAAACACCCTCTAATGATGACCGAACAATAAATTACCTGCGCGAATTGTGTCCGAATTTAAAGCTTTCCAATTCTGCCTCGTAGTGGCGCATTGTTGGATTCATATAGAATGTTGCCAGGCCGCAAATTGGCTTTCATATTTTATATGTAGCGGATGTCATCGGTTCAGTGTTGGAAATGCACGTTGCCCCACAGGTACCTGTTCGGAAATAGCTAATCAATGCGAATGTGTGGCAACACCAGAGCAGATAGCGCGACCTACGCCGGCTCGGGAAATTAAGATACTAGATATGAACGCTATTCTGATTCTCCTCTTGTCCACCGGGTGTTGAATGAAGGGTGGGTGAATAAGGGTTACTATTATCGGGAGACTCATATACCTTTTGATTATTTATAATATATGTCGAAAAGGTTTTCCTAGTTCTACCATTTTTCGTAGTAACCTTCCTCATGTACGAGGAACTACCATATTTTAATTGGTCCGTAATATTATATTCTACTGAAAAATGATGTACCTATGTAGGTAGGTATTTGCATGAAGTATTATAATCGTAGCTCTATTTATATAACCGTGGACCTCGCGTTCACAAATGTATGACTCTAATTTTCTCTTTAATAAATTATAACCAAAATTATTCCCTGAAATCTTTAGATTTCTAAGTAGATAGGTACTAAAATTCAGTGACCGGACAACTCAGAGTCATGGAACATCAACACCTCCTTCGAAAAGTTATTAAAAGTCACGAAAAAATTTGGTTAAATAGGTAACATTAGGTAAGGTTAAGGGCTATTTTAAAATTTTATTTTTTTCTTCGACTTTTCAAAGGTGTGTCGAAATTGCACGATTCTGAGGTGTCATAGAAACCATATTATATATCAAAAATATCAGTATTTCAAAAAATGAATTACACAATTTGTCTAAGTAAACGTCATATCTCAATGACAATTCTTTTTTCAAACTTTCATCGGACCGTAATATTGATTTTTCCGATTACCTTTAGCTCGTAATAGATGCTCAATCGAACTATGGCGGGATTAAAATGTAGTATCCAACAAAGCCGCCATCGTGAACCGGAAACCGTGCACACAAGCAAATTTATAGACAGATGAAATATGAAATGGAAATTATGGACTAAAATATAGATTCTTTTTTTTTAACTAACCTAATATCTATTTGGTGATTTAACATAACGTTTTTATACGCCCTCCAACTTTATTATTTCAACGCGATTAATGGAATTTTTTAAATGTTTTTAATTTGTTTATTTTATAGTGTTTTGGTATCCGTTTATTAAATTTTAGTTTATTTATAATGAATTAATGATCTACACGAATAGATACGCGAGTTGAAAAACATTGTGGGTACTACCTACCTTCCTCTTACCTTGAATAAGACATCTGAAATTTCTCCTCCGTTGCTTTCAGACTTGGCGTGATATGAATCTTTATCGATAAAATGTGGATCGATACACTCCGTTTGCATAATATGAACTGACATCCATGTAATAATATGCCTATATCCAGCATTTTATTGCTACGTATAAAGCGATGTTCTGGTGTCATATTATGTTTAATCCTATAAGATGCACATGCGATCGTTTGCCATGCAAAAGTCGTTGTTTACGTGTCATTATATATCTTAATTTAAAAGCGTATCGTAAAAATATTAAAAGGCTATTCGGCGCTGTTGCAATAAAATATCTCTCGCGTTTTATTGCCCACATAAGGAGAAACAATCCCTTCCCGTCACCGTGGACAGGTAGGTTTGTAGGAAGGTAGGATGCTCCGGAGTATTGGGTATATTGGGAATAATACTATACAGCATTGGATGGTGTAAAGGCGTTGTGATAGCTTCGCTGCACTAAACCTGTCAGCGGAGATGCCTTCAAAGGTGGCCACTGGCCATGTTGGCTTTTTCACATCATTTTATTTGGTAAATTAACGCACCATTTACCCAATTGTGTAAGTGATGTTGATGTTAATCACATATATTATCGAAAAGTAATTAATGTTTAAAAAGTTATGATACGGTACAAGAGTTTCAACGGATCGCGGTCAGTGTACGTAACCAAGGCAGTTTCAATGTATTAAATTGTGAAGAAACATTAAATAAATAAATTAAAAATTTCCATTTGGACAATGTTAAGAATCTGAGATAATTTGAAAAGGGGAGAGAGAGAGGCAGTATTTCGGCTATAAATGGTGGTATTTTACAAGAATTTCTCAGAATACCTTCCAATCTGGAACGAGGTACAAATAATATAAGTACCTACGCTAAAATAAATCAATATTAATCAAGTTTTGGATATAAGGGATGAGATTAATTCGTTTTTTTAATAAACGCATAAAAAGATAAGATTTTTTTTTACATTAGATCCACATAGAAGACCCTGAGGAAAAATCCCCTCAGGGCCTATGTCATATTTGGGGTGCTGAGTGTAGGGTATTTTTAGGAAAATGACGGAGAGGAATTACTGGCAAGAGAAACGGTACGGGGGATGGGAAGGAATCTGGAGGTCAATATGTCCATGAGTACGTCCGTCACTCCTGGACACAGTGACCCCCAGATTACTACCCACCCCTAATACCTTTTCCTTCCCAGAACTTTCTATCCTTCCCTTCCTTAAATAGTCCCTCCTCACAGCATCCCTAAAGATGATATAGGCCATGAGGGGAATTGTTTTCTTTGGGGCCTCCTGTGTGAAGCTAATGCAAAAAAAAGCTCCTGTTCCACGGATTTTACTGCTAAAGTAATAAGTTGAACAGGTGAAAATGTGACAAATTTCAAAAATTCTCATGAGAGGTGATGCCGCCTTCGCCCGGTTAGGTTCAACTTCAAAATAAATGTTATTTTATTTTACGGCTTATTACGTTCCCTTTGACGGCTCTCCCAGCCCGGGCCGTATTTTACAATGTCCGCCCCTGAACTCTTCATATCAATATTAACGATTGTGAATATTTCACAATTTAATTTATGATCTGCTAATATACGTGAAATGTGATTCTTTAGCTCGACTATGTACCCACACCATACAATCTCTCTATAGGGGTGAGCAGCCGTCGGTCCGAGAACCATTTTAAACCATTTCATGCAATACTACCAACAAGCCACATCTCAAACCTTAAATTTGCGTATTCATATAGAATCGTTTTTAGTTGCTTAATTTAGGAAACGTGAAGTTACAAATAGGTACTAAATTTTTACAAATATTTTTGGGAAGTTTCCATTATTTGCGTTAATTTTCCAAAAAGAGAAAAATCGTTAAAAATGTAGCAATTAGTTTTAAATAAAAACGATAAGAGAAGATAATAACCAAGGGATATGCACAGGAAAATAGGAATGGGAGAGTTTAATAGATTCCAAAACCCATAGCAGGGGTAGGAAGCAGATACTTAATACCTACATACTTCTTGTTATGTCTCTTAACTTCCAATAATTAGACAACTTGAAATGTTATGGGTATCTTTCAATTAAGTTAAAGGTTCGAATCATTACTAGTTGGTTTATTTAGTTATCGTGAATATTTACAATGAATATTAAACTGGACAGACGTCCTTCCTTACTAGGCTAGACGCTAGACTCTATGTAGTTCTGTTGTTCGTTGTTCGGCGGGCGGACTGGGGAGCCCACCCAATTTCACTGAAGCCTTCGGCCATCATCACCTAAGACAAGAACGGCGATAGATGGTACTTTTTTGATATCCAACTCAGCTGCCATCTATTGGAATATAGCAGAACTTCGTATTACGAACTAACCTATCGGCATCTATCTAAAGAATCAATACACTACACTTAGTAATGATATAATATTTCTTCAAAATATTCTTATAGTTGAGGATAAATAGAAAACAGCAGTATTCAAGAAATTTATTCCCCAATCTTCTTATTTTTTGGAGGAAAAAACCGAAATTAATCTTTTTATTACGAATAAATTTACATACCTAATGTTTGTTGAAAATACACAATAATGAACTTAATATATACCTACTTACTACGAGATTATTAAAAAGTATCAAATAATGGTCGTTGAACGAAAAATGTATATTAGCATATTATATAGCACCACTAAGACATTTTTTAAATCATAATTTAGCTCCAGTTGTAAACAATAGTACCTAATGGTTTTCTTTATTTGCACAGGTGACCGCAGCAGATTCATTGAACGAAGAAAAATGTCACGATTAAAATAACAAGTACTTAAATACAATTCCGTTGCACTCATTTTATTACGTTTACGGTTCAGGGTGACTAAAAAAATATTCATATTTTTTGTGCCATCATAATCAAACTAAGCCAAACTAAGAATGTAATTTTACTTTGCGGATCGAACTTAATTTTATTCTACAGATTGAACGTACTTTTAATACACGGCCTGAACGTAATTTTGTTCCACAGATTGGACAGAATTTTTGAATACAGATTGAACGTTATTTTACTACACAGATTGACAGTAATTTTACTATACCTACAGATTGAACGCAATTTTACTCTACAGATTGAACGTAATTTTACTCTACAGATTGAACGTAATTTTACTCCATATGTTACTGTAAAAGCCCGTAAATTGGTAAATCTTAAGATTTACCGTAGTACGGGCTTTTGCAGTAACATACATACGGATTGAACTTAATTTTACTCTACAGATTGAACTCTTGAGTTTTCGCTCAGCGCACCGATTTTTAATTGTCAAAATGTGTATTTTAAATGCCACATAGTTTTGTTATGGTTTATAAATAATAGGCACATGTTTTCAATTTATTAATTTTATCATGTTAATTAGCACAGTATTTAATAAAATAAAATTATTTTCATACATTCATTGGAATTGTGAATTGAGAAGTCCATAAAACATATGTTAAAATAATTGGTATAAAATTATATTTGTTAACATGTAAAATAAAATATTTCTTAACTTTTCCTGCACCTAAAGGGTTCTCGCAGTCGAGTTCGGAACAATGGATGTCCATCATAAAATATATATGTGCGTTCATAATGTAGTCCATTAGTATAAAACTATGATTTATACATAGACCGCAAGATGCAACTATGTTCCACAGGAAAATAAACACTGAGCTTGCGGGCTGCCATCAAATAAATACCTAAGGCACAATAAACTACACTTATAAGGTGAAAACTCATACCTATACTTGGGTAGTTTCACAATAAATTGTAAATAACATGATTGTTTGTACTTTTATACATAATTGATGTTTTTTTCGAATTTATCAAAGAAAATTATTAAATTAGTTTGTTTAATGTACATGAAAAAAAACTGCTCCGAATTAAACTCACTCAAGGAAGCTGATTTTTCATGTTTCCAAATTTTAACTTGTCACATAGGTAATAGTTACAATTATGTCAATATTATGCAATATTGGCAACATTATGCAGCATTTGGCTCATTTGTTTTATGTTACTGACCGATGACCTGATGGATACAATTTATTATTCTTTTGTGTATGATGGCAAAGTTCTAACCTAATACATCCGAAATCAAAAAGATAGCAGCCAAAAAAAATGGGAATTAATTGAGGAAAGTATTAGTAACTCGATGAAAATGACCGAATGCAAGATCTTAATATCTCAATTGGTAGGGAAGTTTGCTGGAAGACTGGAGAATCTGAAAAATAATATGGCAGAAAATGTGTAACTTTATTAACTTTAGGAGGCGAGTATGGGTACCGCCGCCCCGGGAACCATTTATTGGATAACCGACACCTCTTCCATAGGTCTCCCCGAGTGGTTCGCTACGTTTGGTGACTAAGAAGGGGTGCCCGGGTTCATGGGGTGAGGTTTGTCCAGGTCTTGGCGGCGGATGCGTCTGTCCACTTGCTGCATGGTGGGCCGGATCGAGAGCGGCTGGTGAGGGAGGCCTTTTGACCTTTCGGTCCTGTCCGTCACTCCTGGAAACACTAACCCCCCCGATTTCTACCCACCCCTCATACCCTTTTCCTTCCCAGATCTTCCTATCCTTCCCTTCCTTAAAAAGACCCTCCACACAGCATCCCCTAAGATGACATAGGCCCTGTGGGAAATTATTTTCCTCAGGGCCTCCTGTGTGGAGCTAACGTATTAAAAAAAACCTTGAATGGTTATATATTATTCAGTGTAACATAATAGCGTTAAATTGTTTTTTAAGATTTATTTTGTTATTTCTTTCAGGAAAGAGCTTTTCAATAACGATCACGGTTTTAACCAACCCACCGCAAGTCGCCACCTACCAAAAGGCCATCAAAGTCACAGTGGATGGACCACGGGAACCCAGATCGAAAACAAGTGAGTTAATTTTATTATTTTAAATATGGGCGAATAAATACTTAAGACGCGAAAAAAATGGTTCGTAGCGCTAGGGGTTAAAAGATTTTGACGACTATTAATCCAACAATCATCATTCAATTTGGTGAAGTAAAAAAACCCACCGAACTGATTTCGGTATCTCCCAATTTGAGCAATGTGAGTACGTGGTAGGTACCTACCGAGGAGCATGATAGTTTAATCACAAAATGTCCAGTACCTACTTAACTGGATTTCGTCCCATATTCACAAGTCGAGTAGGTAGGCACTGGCAGTAGGCAACTAGGCAGTAGGCACTGTAGGCAGCAGTCAACCTCCATAAGCCACACATCACAATGCCACTCGGCGTACGGTTTCCCACACTGATAAATAATTGTTATCGTAACTAATTTGTGATTGTTGTTTTAAAATACGCACCTACTCGAAAAATCTCTCGTTTGGTATCAATGGTCACATGCTGTGTGTGTCCACTGTTCAAATTGTGTGATGTTTCAATACCATGTATTAATCTTATTTAAATTTGACAAATAGTTTATCTGGTGGCATATCAACTTATTTCGTAATTTTTGGTTCAAATTAAATAAAACTGTTTTACTAAATGCTTTTGTATTAAATACTGTGCAGACTATATAGGTAAAGAAGAAAGGAATTTTCAAACATTGATGTTATATTACTTTTAAAAATCATTATTCTCTTAAAAAATACTTGAACTGTTCTATTAATACCCACCTACTTACGGCATATTATACATTAGCCTCAACATTTATGGGTAAACTACAGCTCCGACATCCAGCTGGCTTCGGAGGAATTCCGGAATTCATTTGTTTATTATTTAATTTTTGCAGATATGTGTTGCTTTCATATACAAATTTTCAATTGTCGGCTATTGAGTTTTTAAGAATTTTTGAAATTTGTTTGGGGGTATACATTAATTACGTGAGCTCGAAAGGGGAGGGGGGGGGGGGGTCCAGCAAAATCTCAAGTTAATTGAAAAGAAAATACGAAGTGGCCCAAATTTATCTCACCAAGGGGAGAGGGGGGGGGTCTAGATAGGAAGAATAACTTCTCACGTACCTAATTAAAGTGTGCCCTTTTATTGAATGAACCTTCCTTCCCTTGATAAATATAGTAGAAGATAGATTCACAGATTCAAATTTTGTATAAGAATCATTTTGCATTATATGAAGTACCTAGGTATATTAACTTATTTTCTAATTATATTTTTAGTTCCATGTTCTCATACGTACTCAATATCTCTAAGGGATTTTTCATTAATGTTATCACCGACTATATTCTTTTGGTGCTGTTGTCACGAAAATTGCATCAAGTTTATTATTTACAACTATAGGTATCATAATAATGTCCTCCACGTCAAGAATCTGTGGTCCACTTAAGGACAATCAGAACAATCACGAAAAACAGTCCTCCTTAAACACGACGACCAGCGGAAGTTAATTATGTAAAATATATCCACTCGCTAAGTAATTTCCGAATAAACCCTGCTTTTCAGGTAAAATATTAACAATAACAATGATAATTAGTGTGCCGGTCGAATTTCCTGCAATATGGGCACGAGGTATAACGTATAAGGTGTGAGACCGTCCGGCATGGCTTGCGTGCAATTTCGGCACTTCACGCATAATTCTTCCAGGTAAAGACCAAAGAGCGACGGGCCGGACCGAGGTTTGGTCTACGTCTTTTACGATCATCGCGAAGAGTCAAATGATGCATATTGATTGCAGCCGATTTTCCTAGTATCTAAAAGATGTCAATCTCTTATTTTAACAACCAAATTTGTAGTAAAATATCATTGTAATTAATAGTTGTATTTAAAATTCGTACAAGTTCCTAGCTAAGTAGGTACTTACACAATGATACCCTTATCTTATCGATAATACTTACGTTGGTCTACGTTCATAAATTACATATAGCGTAGCTTCTTTCGAATGGCCTTTTTGTCCTTACAAACGTATTCCCCAATTTCCTCTCTGGATTTTGACACTAGTCCATTTTTTTTTTAAAATTTACATATAGATATCGACCACTAGCGTGTTGGCATGTTTTGATTTTTTGATAAGTTACTTCTTATAGGTATAAGAACCCTCCAAAAATCATTAAAATTTCCTGGTTTGAATGCCATCATCGGACACTCATTATGCAAACTAGATATTGTATTTAAAAAAGAAAAAGCAAAACGTAAAAAACGAGAAAAGTGGGGAATACAAAACCTTGATTTTGACGACTTTATTTATTATTGTCTCTTTCGCTCAATATTTGGAGGGGTAACAGCGAAAGTTAGAGCAACAGTTTGGTAAAATACCTATTATTCAAATTTCTTAGCGACCGTGTTTCTTCTTAATAACTATCATAATTGGTAGTAGGCATTATTATTGTTTATTTAAAGAATCGTGATGAATTATTTCATCGTTTTTTAATTGCCCGTAAGAAAATATTCTATAAAATATAATGTATAAAATGTAAGTGCCTACCTAGTAAACAATTACATATTAGAGGCCTCATATATGTATTATATTAGTATCTAAGATATTTTTAGAATTTTCCGTTTATCACAAAATAAAATCTTTCGGTTCGTATTTCATAACTCAACGAAAAAAATTATAATATCACGCGTCTTTTTGAAATGGAAAAACAATATTTCCATTCCTTAGATCTTAAAAAGTAAAGTACAGTTTCCTGGACAACTTTATCTCAACAACCACAAAACATTATTTATCTTTCCGGATACAAAATACCAAACAATAACTATAAAAGTCGTGGTGCACTATTATTATTGAAGATGACGTGAGTTTTAGGTTTATTAGTTAAGGTTATTCATTTAGGTTCACTACTATTATGCATAGTTTTAACTTCTTTTCCCTATTATTTGTGCCACGTATAGTGCAATGCCTCCCCCAGCCCTGGTAGGCTGTTATGATGTGCGCAGGCGCCATATGTCAGGCCATGCAGTGTGCGGGGTAGGAACTGGGTGGCCCGGGGGCAGGGCCATTCACTGCTAATATTTTAATAGCCCGGCCAATTTGTGCGAGTGCCCATAACAAAAGGAGACACCCATTACCCTGCCCTTCAAATGGAGCAACAGGAAATCTTTCTCGTTGTATTGTGCCCCGGTACCTACTATAATGCTGCATCAGGTTTCTTGGCATCACGCCAAGTGGAACTTATGCATTAAATGAATATACTGGATGTAAAGACTTCATTCCATTCAAAATGGATAATAATAATATGTTTTTTTATATGTTTATTTAAGTATATAAAATTAAATTGTATACTTTTGTTGTCAATGTTAATATTGTGTCCCGATTTTTGACATATTATGGCAAGTATGCAAAACGACTTGAGCGATCGCTTGCCAAAATTTGGCAAATTCACCTAACCATTCGTAAAACATTATGATTTTTTTTCAAACCGTTAGCGAGCTACTGTTTGTGTTAGTAGAAAACTGATATAATATTTTTCCATTTTATCAATATACTAGCAGACCCGGCCACACGTTGCTGTGGCTAACGAAACCTTTATAACCTACGCCATCTGTTAAATCAAATCCCGCTGCCGCTTGGCAAAATATATTATGTATTTCAACCAGTTTACACAAAACCTTGACAAATTATAAACCTAAAAACCTTCCTCATGAATCACTCTATCAATTGGTGAAAACCGTATGAAAATCCGTTGCGTAGTTTAAAAGATCTAAGCGCACATACAGCGTAAGCGACTTCATTTTATACTTAGTAAAGAAGATGTCAATAATTAACTCCCTGTGGCCGATTCCATAAGCGTTAAATTTCCATAACAAAAGTTTGTTCTTGATCGTGAACTATTAAAATGGGATGTTTGTTTTATTATTACATATTAATATAAAAGTGTATTCGTAATTTAATTATTTAATGTGGTTTCAAATCACGTGTATTAAAAAATATTATCTTTTTTTCTAAACAGAGTGTGATTCTCGCGTCATTTCTTTTACATTGTAAAACGATTAATTGAACTAAATAAAGCAAGAATCGAAATTATTCTAATTAATTATTGTAGTTAGATAATGGATCTTTTTAATGTAGTCTTTCCATTTTTTTGCGGTAAATGTATAAAATATCGTAATTTGTTGCATTCAATTTTGAAAGTCCGGGCAATTTCAATAACACGCAGAAATCGCCCGTTTTTAAAACTAACAATTTTATATAAAATATGGGATAGATGGTAAAATACGGGTAGATTCATTGGTTATACAGCACTGTAATCAGTTTATGTGTCTCCATATTAAAATTCGGAGGTATGATTTTTTTTTAATGAAAACAGGAGTTTTCAAGCTCAGAAATAACGGCCTCTCGACTTTTAAAAAAAATTATTAACGCGATCGCTTGAGTGGCTACAGTCAAAAGACTTATGAAATATCACCCACTTATAACGTTAAGAATAGATTAATCATAAATAAGAAACTTAGAAAAAATAATAATAATGAAACTTTAATATGGCACAAGTTTAGTTAATTTCACCCCAAGAGCGTTGTAGTCTAAATCTATAAATTAATATTCTATATTTACTTAGATAATAATAGGTACACAAATTACGAGTATAAGTATTATGGAGGTATTGTTACCACCAATATGATATATTATATATATTTTGTTTAATTGTATACTATATGTATTGGTTAATAAATAAAAAAATAAAATTAAAAAAATACTTATAAAAAAAAAAAAAGTATGGTGGGATGCTCGGGTGCTCTTCTTGTATAGAACTACGGTCACGTTTACATAGTACCTATTCATCAACACATCTCTTTCACACAAAGTGACATGAGCAAGCTCTGAGCACAGTAAAATCACGCGTACGGAGTACTACTGTTTCGCCTCCCCTGGCAAAGCAGCGCCTCGGAGTTTGCTGTTTTGGTGCGCCACATAGTAGCCAGAATGATTCAGCGTATCCGGAAATCCGAGAACACTCTCGTCTAAGCTGTAGTCCAGTGGAACACGGCGCCCCCACATCATAGATGGATCATGGATGGATCGTCCATCGAATCACGAATTTGAGGTGCCAAATGTATTATATGCAATTTTCTTGTTTGTATTTATGCCAACACATTATTTGATATGTTATGTCATTTCCTTCTTTGTAGGTATATTGTCTTATATTGTATTATATTTCTGTATATAGCAGACGGGTATGGGTACCGCCGCCCCAGGTACTATTTATCGGATAACAAACACATCTGCCACAGGTCACACAGCATCCCGTTTCATGACATGGACCCTCAGAGATTTTTTTTTTCTTTACGGCCTCCTTTGTGGAGCTAATGTAAAAAAAATAAATATAAAGACCGAACATTAAATTAAAAACATGAATCAAACCATTCAACGTAATAATAATATTAAAATTGATTTCATATGGAAATTACAAAAGCATTAAATCTGTTGTTTAGTATAGTAATATATAGAAAATTATTATATTTATTTTACAGTTTTTACATACAGGCACCTAAAGTGGAAAAAACTAAGCTATAGATAAGGTTTTGATGTTTTTTTTGTGAAAATAATACTTATTAATTGAACATCCCTCAGCATTATGTCATGATAATTAATAAATATGAAAGTACCGTTTTAAGCGATCACTGTTGATAATTTCAGTCGTTATTTTCTGCACGCAACCAAATAATTTAGTTTAGTTTCCGCATTATTCGTTCATAATAACCATTATCCCTCCGTGAGTGGTCAATTTATTGTAGGGTATCATAAATGCAAGTCTCGCGATGAAAACTTAAAAAAAAAATTCAAAACATTTCAAGAAGCAAAAAAGTGTTTTAAATGTGTTGATTTGTTTTTTAATGTTTTTTTTTATTGTTTTTCAAAAATATTTTGCCACTAAACGACAATAATTAAGCAGTTTGTAAACAGGGTTTTCAATAACAATGGAATAATTCGACGATACAGATTATTACACTAATTAAAAATGTACAGATCATTGTTATCAACAAATCTAAAGAAATAGATATATTATTTGATTACTCTAACATATGAACAAAACTTTTGGTGTGATTACTCCAACATACGAATAAAAATCCATATTGATATAAGCGCCTAATGTCTCTACTTAGGAGCCACGCATCCAGCTTAAAATCTGACTCTAATTTATTGGCAATTCACAACTTTTAATATGGTAATACGTCGAATTTTTGAGGAAAATTTTACTCTAGGCTCAATGTTTATTCTTATTTGTTGGTACAAGGATGTCTTCATTTCATATTTCTAGCTAAAGGTTATCTCTATCAAACGACACAGCAGATGAAAGTAAACGAGGAATTAAATAAAATATAAAATATAGATTTTGGAATTCTACAAGGAACTGTATTAAGCCCTTTACTATTGATATTATATGTTTGAACTTTTTGAACTCCTTTTAAACTCCACATTAGACAGAATGAGGAAACTGATTTATATATTTTTAAGACTTAGAAATACTATATCATTAAATATAAATACTAAAAGTTTTTATTTAGGACTTGTGCATTTTGTGCTATAAAATGGAATGGGGGCTTAGGGGGGGGGGGGGGTGCATATAAAACACTCCTACTTCCACTTGAAACAATTCAATAAATACGAATAAAAATTATCTTAAAAAAGCCATATTATTACCCAACAATAAATCTATTGGTTTGCCCAATAAATGTATAATTTTTAAGTTTCCTCAATAAATATATTCCTAGTTACCCCACTTGCTAAATTTTTTGACAAAATTGCACTACTTCAGTTGCATAAAGATTTCTTTAATAAAAATAACATCCCTTCATTAAATATTATCTTAAGAAATAATTCTGTTGATAAATTAACTGCACCATTCATACGAACTACAATAGCAACGCATCACTATTCAATCAATAACCCCTTGATATACGAACAGAATAAAAGTACTTATAAAAAATAAATTACATTTTGTAGTAGGTAGTAGGTACATGCCACCATATAATTTTTACTTACCTATTCTTCGGTATATTGCGTTTTAATTATTATTTTGGTAATTTTCCGTTACTGGTGTCCACGCGTATTATTAATTATTTTTAGAAAAAAACTTAAGATTCGCCTTAATTACAATAAAAGGAAACTTTTGCATTTCAGGCGGCGGAAAATTATGCATTTCAATTTTCAATTGCGTAAATTAAAATTCACTTCGCGAACCGATCGGCGACTGTCAGCGGCCATTATAGGTAGATACATCACTGTTATGTTGGTATCCCTGATGCATTAACAAGAGCTAAATACGACCGTAGCCATCTTCGTGGGATACAAGAAGACGCGCGTTATTATGAAAAACACAATTAAATCATAATTACACAAACCCGCTAGACAAACCCTGCTTTGCCAAATAAACCATTCAAAACCTGGGATGTTTTTTTAAATTATGATGACATGCAGCTTTCGTAGTTTAACCGTGTTGTCATGTATCCCACGAAGTTGGCCACAGTAGTATTTAGTTCTTTGCAATGTATCAGGGATACCAACATAACATTGACGTACCTAATGGCCGCTGACAGTCGCCGATCGGTTCGCGAAGTGAATTTTAATTTACGCAATTGAAAATTAAAATGCATAATTTTCCGCCGCCCGAAATGCAAAAGTTTCCTTTTATAGTAATTAAGGCGAATCTAAAGTTTTTTTCTAAAAATTATTAATAATACGCGTGGACACCAGTAACGAAAATTAACCATTATTTTTAATTGGTAAACTAATGTTTAAGACAAGATTTTTATGCATAGCACAAAGGGTTACAATTATTATAAGCAATAATTATTAGCCTGAAACATTCATCAATATTGAAAAAATCTCCCGAGAAAAGATAAATGCCGCCGACGGGACTTGAACCCGCGTCCTTCTGATATCCGGTCAACTGCTCTACCAACCTTACCGACGTAGCTCAGTTGGTAGAGCAGTTGACCGGATGTCAGAAGGACGCGGGTTCAAGTCCCGTCGGCGGCATTTATCTTTTCTCGGGAGATTTTTTCAATATTGATGAGTGTTTCAGGCTAATAATTATTGCTTATTATAATTGATATTGCGTTTTGTTTATCATTTCTAATGTATTATACGAGTATACAACATATCTATGTATATTGTTTATTACTTTTATATTGTTTTCAAAATTACCATATCTCTTATTACGAATATGTTGTCTTCCTTATTGCCATGTAATTTAAGATTAGAAATCCAAATTAGAAATTAATTATTATTATTTTACTTCTCAATGTTACTTTTCAAATGTTGTAATAATGTATAAGTTGTCTTCCCCTAAGCATAAGCATCTGCTTTATTAAGAGAGTGCATGAAATATAATGTAAAAAAAATATTATTAGGTATATTATAAAAAAATATAGAGAAATAAAAATATAAACATTTTCACTTTGCTATAATATTCAAAATCAAATATTAAATCATAATTTCAGTAGGAAAACTAAATGTTATATGTGTTCGTAATTTAGATTTTTCGCGATCTAATAATTTTGCCCCCGTAACCTTATACTAAGCCGAAGTTTGAAACAAATATGAGACAAGAAATTATTTTGTTTCTTAAATCCATCATTATGATTTAATTATTTTCTTTTATATATTTCAAAAATAAAGTCGTGTTTTTTAATTATGATACCTTTGCTACATATGTATCCGTCTATATCTTTTTTGTATTTGAAGCAGATGAACTGGGCAACCCGTTGTGGGCCGGCCAGGGCAGCGTGCCCGGGCAGCTCCGGGGTCTAGTGCCCTCTCAGCCCCCGTCCGCCCCTCGCCACCCCCAGCTGCACTACCCCGAGCACGCCTACAGGCGGCGCCTTCCCTCGCAGGGCTCTCAGCACTGCCAGGACTACAAGCCCAACGCCAACATACAGCCCAATGGTGAGTGCAAACAATATATTATATTTTAGGTTTTTATCGAGTCACAGGAAGAACTTACCTCCTTTGTCTTGTAGTAACATCACGTGATGGATTTTTTTACCCGACGCGCGAGATGCCAAAGGCAAAATAAAGGGTAAACAACTCCTTCTGTATAATTATTATCTAGCTACTAGCAGTGTCTCTAGCGGTAAATAAAAGCATCTGATTTCTTCTTACTGAATTTCATAAAAACATCATTCAATTGTTCATACCTATATTTACCTACGTAGATACAGATTCGGGTGTTATTTTGGTCGAGCTTTTCTTTCCTCTATTAAAAACGCAACAAAGTAGCGTTCTACAACATATCACTGAAATAAATGCGAAAAAAATGATTTCACAAAGGATTGCAGGCGTTGTTATCCGAATTGTGATTATAATTAGACATTTTCGTATTGGCTACCATGTCATTGGAAATAAAAAAAACATCAGTAAATAAGAATAATTATGTTGGTTAATGATCAACGGCTATCTTTGCTTTAAGTGTGCGGCGATGGTAACGATTTAGCCCTGTTACAAGGGGTTACGTAATTACAAGTTAGTGTGAAGCAATAAGTTGGTAATCTGCACTTACCTTATGGTTCCTACTTCCTACGTTGCAAATATTTACTACAGAAATACGAAATATGATAATATTTCATCATGTATTTTTGCCCACAAAATTACACAGTATGCAGTTCTTACTTTACACCCAGAACTTAATGTATATAAGAATGTGTATTTGACACTTCAATTAGACATCGTAATAACTGGATATTTGCTAAGGTAGTTGGTACTTTTTGTTACTACGTGGGTATACACCTTTCATTGTCCCTCTGGAATGGTTTCTCTATAAATGTTTTGCTCTCAAATAATTATATCGTAAGAAGTCCCACAAAAAGCATCGAAATAATCACCTCTCCAAAATGTTCCCACCGGACAGACACCGGTCATTTAGTTTATTACACGTTCCAATTATTATTTATTATATTTTGTTACGGTAATTTGTGCGTCTATTTAAGCTCGCCTCACATAGATGGGGCTGTAAAATATATTAGATTTAGTTCTACGTGACATCGCTACCAAGTTTATTTCCGATGATTACATTGGATTTTTATTTCAGCCAGTTAGATTAGTTTTTTTGACCCGGTCCGGCTGAGAGCTGTGATTGCTCCGATATACCTAACCTGTGTTTGATTCATGGCAGTAGTAGAAACCGCAGAGTAAGTGAAAAAACACTGTGAACCAATGATCTGGACCAGGACTTCCCAAACTGTTCCAAAGAGCGACCCACTTTATAGGGAGATAAACTTTCGCAAACTATCTAACTGAAATCGAAAATTAATGATAAGCCAATAGGACAACCTCTTTTCAAACAAATGTGTTTTAATATGAGTAATTTTTTGTCGTAATTATACCCTCATACATTTAGCATTTTTTATGTACTCCAAGAATATCCATTCCTTAAAATTACTTTGTTAGGTTGTAAAAATAGGTACATACCTGAATATCTTGCAGCAAGCATAGGTACAACTCGTGAGATATACATTTTTTTCATTATCGATAATGTGTAAGTTTATTAGAGGCATATCAGTGTAACCAATTTATATGTGACTCCTAAATTTTATCTTATCAATGCAGTTCCGGGGGAATGATTGTTTTCGTAAATGCGTGAATTTTTTTAATTAAATTTGACTTGTTGTTGACGAAAATTTGATACACATACAACACCAAAAGAAAGTTTTTAAAAGCGCCTGTTTAGACATTTCATGTTGATTTCGCGAGCCAAGTTTTTGGAAGCCCCGATCTAAAGGCATTAAAGTTTTGCCCAGGGAATGGCTACCGGTTTATCTATTATTATTCTAGCGTTGGACGATTGTGGGGCGATTAGCGGGGAGGGGCTTTCGATTGCCCCTGAAATTCACATAGAAAATATAATTAAATTTAAAAACTAATACAATTCCAGCAGTCGGAAATACATTCCTTTCCCAGATTGCACCGCTGGCGCTCGTTTAGTCCTTCTGCTGGGGCAAGTACAAGTACCTACATATCTTCCCATTGACCAAAATGTTTTCTTTGTTAAGTTTACACTAAGGCACCGTATCCCCGCTGAAAAAGAAGAAGATGGAAAAATATGTAATTATGAATATGTGAGAGAATGCGCTAATATTTAAAACGGTAAAATCGAAGCGAAAATTGTGAAAATCTTTTGGGGGCTGTCTAAAACAGCATTTAAAGAAACACTGTGATTTTTTTCAAACAAGTTGTAAGATAAGTGAAACAGACGTGAAAATAATAATTTTCGGAGAATATTTTGCGATTTTTTTCTATCGAGGGAATTTCATATAATTTGCGTTTCGGCGTGGGGAATGTATAGATATTATCTTCAAAAATTATATAGGCAAGTATATTTTTTTAAAAGCTTAAAAACTTCAATTGTTTAAGAGGTATATGTGAGAAATCTGTAGAAATACAGTAAAAATCGGTAAAAATGCGGCTTACGTCCGGTCTACTGCAACCGAAAACATAAACATTTGCTTACTATAAACATTGCCAATGGGGGCGTGACCTTGCAAATTTTTGTACCCGTCTACAGTGAGGTCAAGCCTCCATTGCCAATATTTATAATAATGTGTAAGTAAATGTATAAGCAAATGTTCATGTTTTCGGTCGGAAGAGACCCTGCTTAAGCTTTCACGTTCACCTTAAGATGAAGCCATACTAAATAATGCAAAATCATACAAAATCATACGATTTTGTTTTGAAAATTTGATCGCTTAGAAGTATTATAGATGCTTCAATTAAATACTGCGTGTAGAACATATCTTAACCCTTAAAAATATGGGTCATTTTTTTATAAGTCTTTTAATAAGCCTTAAAAAAAACCAAAGGTCTATAAAAAACACTTTGAAGTCCAAACTCTACTATTTATAAACCTCTTTTCGGATATGGTTTTATTGTTTAATGTAGCAAATTTAGTTTCTTTTATGATAATCGCAAAAAAAAAATTAAACTTACGCCCGAACCTCACAAAATAAAATATAATATGCATTTTCGCGTTGTTATTTTTGACTATCAAATTGTACCTTATACCGTCCACCGAAGAACGACTGGCAGCCACCCCTATTTTCTGTCACTTCTCCTCCGGACGGAGCGGAGAATAGAAGTGTTATGCTCCGCGTCGCTTGTTTTCGTGAAATCAATTTTAAAATTCCGTTTTATTACAATTAACAATGCGTAAAAAAGGAATTAATGTTTTTTTACAGGCCTTTACGAAATCAACATGTAAAAAAAAAATCTCAAATATCTTTTCCAACCTTTCCAAAAGCTTTTTCTCAAGTATTTTTAAACTCCTCCCTTAAAGGGGCGTGAATTCCGATTTCGATTTTTTCCTGTACTATTGGATCGCCTTAACTCATATTATAAGTGTTCTAGTGCAGTCTAACCTGACTTATCGATAAATCAGTTCCAATTTTGAATGGCAATTAAAATGATTTTCTGCAAAAAATATTTTATTGTAGGTAGGAGGCCCTGAGAAAAAATTCACACACATCATGACATCTTTGGGAATGCTGTGTGAAGAGTCTTTTTAGGAAAAGGAAGGAGAGGAAGTTCCGGGAAGGAAAAGGTATGACTGGTGGATAGGAATCTGGGGGTCAATGTGTTCAGGAGTGACGAACGTATAAATCCATCCGTCCAACTGCGATGCAAAGCAATTGGGTCGAGAGTGTCCGGATGGAGAGGTTAAAAGGTCTCACTTAAACTGTCTCTCCCGATGTGGCGCGCCTCGCAGTAAGTGGGAAAAAGCTTTCGCCATCAAGACCTAGACAAACCTCACCCCATGAACCCGGGCACCCCTACTAAGTTGCCAAACGTAGCGAACCACTTCGGGTGACCTTTAGTAGGGCTGTTGGTTATGAAATAAATGGTTCCCGGGGCGGCGGTACCCATACCAGCTTCCCAAATTGTTTGAGGTTAACATAAAAATATAAAATCTTTAATCTTTGACAGTTCATTATAAATGATTTCTAAACTTAATTTTGTTTACCTTTTTGTAGTCATTATAAAAAAAATGTAAAGATATTTGGTATCTATATTTATTGCACCTACGGACTTGTAGTTCCAGCGATCTGGATAGGGTTGTAGTAGTATTGTATAAATCAATATCAATTTCGTGTTTGTATCAATGGAGGTTCGAGAGAGCAGCTGAGAAATAAATGAAAACAAAAGAAAATATTTGTATCGGCCAGGTTGGGTTATTGGCCAGGTAATTGACCAATTGCATGAATATATATCAGCCACTGTTAGCCACAACGCATTATTACCACGACTTACCTTGTTCGGTGTTCATGAATGTGCCTCCATTTTCAGACCAGTTCCTACATAACAATATATTTTATATTATACGGGGAACATTGCTAAGAAAATAGTACCTTCTATTTATGTGAGTGGACATCGCTTCCTAAAAATGTTTCTAATTTTCTCGTACTTCGTAAAATTTCATCTGAAAATCTTTTTAGAGGCTTTTACATATGAATAGTAAAAAGTTTATATTATTTATTGTACATAAAACTGCCTCAGTAACAACACTTTGTATTTGTTTAGGGGTGAATTGAAGATGTCCACAACTCAGTGCAACTGTTTCACTCCATTAGTATTCTGGGCAAAGAGAAATGCCACCTCGGAACAGGCTCAGCCTAGTGAGGTGGTATATACCAAAAAAAACTGTATTTTGTAATATTATCTAGGTTAACAAAATAATAAAAATTAAAAAAACATTTTACTTAGTTCCAGAATTTCTGCACTGAAATAAATACCGATTTTAAAGTGGGTTCTGAATACGTACCTACCTACTTAACTATGAATCGTAAATATTTAACGTATTTTTTTTATTTCTATGAAGTAATGAATAAATGTCACCATCTCTATAATAAAACTTTTTTCAGGCCGGTAGGTACGTACCATAATATTGATTATTCCGATTTGACAGTTCTAAGTAGTACCTAACTTAGTAAGAACTTTGTAAACAAACCTTTTTTATACATACTTTATGCCGACTGGGTTTCGCTACAACCGTTGCTTCTTCAGGGCAGTATAATACTCTACTAAAGTTAAGTTACATGCGTTATGAATAATATATTCTCTTTTCACCGTGGGTTTAAAACAAAATAGGCTGGGCTCCTCCAGTGAAGGAAGTAGTAGGCGTAATGGTAGATGAAGAATTGGAAAGATAACGGGAAAGGGAACGTTCTTTGTCAACGGGAAATAACCTAAATAATAATAATAATTTCTCTAAATAAAAGTGCAATACTTAAATCTAGTAGAGTATTATACTGCCCTGAAATATCTACGAGTGTATAGCGAAACCCGGTCGGCATAAAGTATATCAAAAATAATAGCAGTGTTTTCAAGTTGTTGTTTTATTTTAAATATTTATTTATTAATTAATACATAATATATAGATATTATAAATTTTAAAGGCATATATGTAATAGGCGGGCTCATTCCCGGGCGGGTTTTTTCTTCCATCCAACCCGACAAAATATAATTTTATTAGATCCGGCACAGATTGCTGTGGCTAACAAACACAACGCCACGCCACTACCCAACCTTTCTAACCAACGCCATCTGTTAAATCAAATCCACACTGCCCGCATGCCAGCCCGCTGCCCGCTTGCCAGTCCGCTCCCTTTATTTATATATTTCAACAAATTTACACAAAACCTTAACAAATTATATACCTATACAAACCTTCCTCATGAATCACTCTATATATTGGTGAAAACCACATGAAAATCCGTTGCGTAGTTTAAAAGATCTAAGCACACAGACAGCGGGAGCGACTTAATTTTATATCTATGTAAATAAAATATACAAAGTAGAGCCAGAGGTGGGTCGGACGTAACGTTAGCGTTAAGGTTCTAGCATCTTCTGTATTTTTGTTTTCATACAAGGCGTGTGAGAAGGAAGAGGACGGTCGTCTGGGACTACTTTACTTTACATGATTTTTCGAATAGATTTGTAGCTATTCAAGTCCCATAGGATCCACGTCTCTAATCCTTCATCGCCTCGGTGAAATCAACATAGTTGAAAATATGAATAGTAAGTACATAGGTACATTCCTAAAATTGAAAAGAACTTTTACCTTACCCAATAAAAAACGCACATAACAGTCAGAAATTTTTTCACTAATCACTTCGCGGCTTCTGCGATGAGAGTACTAACTGGAAGCTTCCGGTAAAATAGACCCTCGAAATAACAATTTCAAAAATTCATCGGAAAATATCAAAGGATGGTAGGTAGGTATCAATCGCCAACCACAACATTGATTTAATTCCGAATATAAAATATGCCACACACAAACCTACACGGAAAAGGGGTACGTATCAAATTATAGAACAATCCTAATTATTTTCGTCTTGTTAAAGGATTCGGCCTCAAGCAATATAATTTTATTACTTACCCGAAACGGTAATAGCGGATGCAATTATTATTGGTCTAGGTATTGTATTTTCTAAATCTCGGCGGTAAACTCCAATAGAAAATGTGTTTATTACTATTATTATCTCCTTCTAAATCTTATACGTCTAGTTAAAAAAAAGGAAAATAAAAAAAAAAATTCCACATAATGCAAAAGTTTTATTTTTTATTTGCTAAATTCTTATAGGCCGTGAAGGAGTGAATCATTTAAATTTACTGAATTTAAAGTTAATGTTCTTTATAAATAGAACGGCGTCTTTTGCATCTTGAAATTTTTACCTCATGTGGGTATTTTAAAATGTTACCTGGCTATTATAGACTTAGAGGTCTAGTGTTTCGTTGGTAGGGAATTTTTTTAATCTAAAAACCCTACTAAAGTTGCATATTTTGCATAGCTTCAACATCAGCAATCAGCATCAGAAGCCGGGGGCAATATATACATACGCGTCTGTTTGTGTTACGTTGGGAGTGGGAAGGAGGCGGTCATGGCCTTTTATTTGGAGTTCTTCTGCATTTGCCTTCGGGAATGAGGAAGCCATGAAAAACCTCATCCGGGAAGACCGGCCGGCAGTCAACATTAATATGCAAAATTAGGTAAAGAAGAAGGTAACAGGAAAGTTAAGGCCCATTTGTTTCGCAGAAATTCATGTATGAGAAAGTCTCGAGATCAAAGGGCAATTCAACACCATTTTGTTTTTTTGACAGTTGAAATATTAACGATAAATGCTGATTCAGCTTTTGAACAAATCATGATCAGCAGAAGAGGAGAATTATCACGTTGCAAAACTTGTCAGCTTATTATAATTTGAGAAATCTGAAACGTATCTAGGTACATAGAACAGGCTTAAAGGGGACCTTCCAAATGTCAAAAAAACAAAACTGCCTCTATCTGTTGCCACATATTTAACAGTTTTTGCGTCCCTGTGGTCTCAACTCCCTGACTATACTAATCTGTTTACATATTTGACATGACCAATTACCACTCCTCAGAGAGCCTTAGAGGTCCTCAGCTTAAATATTCTTCTCTTCTAATAAACTATAAATATACTTTATCCAATAACGAGATTCTGGCTAAAATAAATTTATTCGTATCAGATTTTCACTCTCGAGGACGTCAACGACCTCCTATACCGTCAAGCAAACCGCACCAATTTATTTATGAAAACTTGTTGGGAGAGCTACCTACTTCCCAAGTGCGGATTAAAAATGTCCTATAACGCATTTACAGGGATTTTGGCATAACCTTTCTATTAACGATATAATTATAAAGATTTCTACTGAAATCTGTAATGTTATAAAAAAATTTACTAACTGAATAATAAAATATATTTCATTTTACTTTAAGCATTTCTAATGAAGCGGGACGATTGGGAATCTTGTGTAAAGATCGCATAAAAAAATGCCTGAAAAAATGATGAATATACTAATAATTTCTGAATTTTCGCTTAAGGGGAACGGCTGCGCACGTATAACCCTTTTCGTACGAAACTTAAATTTGGATTTGAGGCCAAAATATCTAGATATTTGTATTACTACTTTATTTATTTGGGTTTTAAATTAAAAGTAGCATAATTAATATTTGTGTTTTAAATTATTAACGATTAGTAATTCAAGAACACAATTTTACAGGCAACTTCGGCAATTATTTGTGAATTAATTGTAATTATAAAAAAAAAATCAAGATACTATACAAAGGCGATGATTTATAAAACGAAAAAAAATTATAAAAATGCATTTTCATATGCTTAAATTCGAATGCAAATGACCGATTTAATTTGTTAACATAAATTTATCGTACATAAATAAAAATTTCTATCCAAAGATTTTTTTTTATGATTTTAATTAACTCACAAAAAATTACAAAACTACAAAATTAAACGACCAAATATATCATAATTTAAAACAAAAATAAATAAAATAGCACATAACCGTACTAATATTTGTTGTAACTTTTGATTAAAAAAAATATTTATTTATTGTTTCTTTACACTGCAGGTAAAATGTTTACAATACAATTTGTCACCTCACTAGGACAAGCCTGTGTTGAGGTTAACAATTTTACAAATTAACAAAATAATAATTATTCGGTTTAGTTGGGTATTTTGGCATCAAAACCAAATTTAAGTTTTGTGAGAAAAGACCACGCAGTCATTCCTCTTAACGGCACATAAAAGCAATAAATACAAAATGTATCCATTTCACACACAAAAATAATGATGA
Source organism: Limnephilus lunatus (assembly GCA_917563855.2). NCBI lineage: Eukaryota > Metazoa > Arthropoda > Insecta > Trichoptera > Limnephilidae > Limnephilus > Limnephilus lunatus. The sequence continues at coordinate 59,356,046 of OU830597.1, read as the reverse complement.
TCGGACAAATCGACATCTCGTAGGTACCTATATCGGCTGTAAATAATGTGGCGAGCCGTGATATCGCCATTTGATAAAATTCATAATATTTTCCCTGTTTAACTTAATTCATTGGTATTATAAATATTTTGTATACCGGAGTATAAAGTAGGTACATACACTACATATTATAACAAACTCATCAATTTCCGATTAATTATTGTGACTTTTACCCGCAGTTGTAATGATATAGCATTTAATTCACTGGAATCATTTTTACTGTATGTCACAATCATAATGGGTTGTTGATATCATTTATAAATGTGCAGCTACTACCAGGCTTCGTCTAAGTTTTTTATTTTGATTCACTTGAGAAATATGGAACGAAGAAAACGGCATTTTGTCAGATAAACAGATATTCAAAGCACCATGGGTCATGAAGGAAATGATGTTACTAGCTAGAAGAGTAAGGATGGCAAATACATTTCAGACAGAAAAAGCTGAGTTCACTGCTTCGTGCAAATAAGGTAGGTATGTAATTTCAATTATGCAGTTCTTATTGAACTTTGAAAATGAGAACTTTATTTTGACAGATGATTTAAAACGTTAAGAATAAAGACCTATTTGAACAGAAGCTCTCAATTTGGGAGGCGGGTATGGGTACCGCCGCTCCAGGAACCAACACCTCTGACATAGGTCACTATAAGTGGTTTGGTGAATTAGCAAGGGTGCACGGGTTCATAGGTTGAGGTTTTTCTATATAGGTCTCGGCGGCTGATGCCGCCTACTGCTTGGAGGGCGAGAGGTAGGTATGGGGAAACCCTCTGACCACTCCAGCCGCTCTCTCTCGACCCATCGCCTTGCACCGCAGTTGGAGGGATATATTCATACTTCCATCACTGCTGAACACACTGATCCCATATTCCCACCCTTCCCTCTTATACTTTTCCATCCCAGAACTTCCTCTCCTACCTTTCTATTAAATGACCCTCCACGCAGTATCCCCTAAGACGACATAGGCCCTGAGGGAAATTACTCTCCTCAGGGCCAAGTATATAGTGCCAATGTAAAAAAAAAACTGCTGTTAATGTTTTGTAACTCATAATGGAAATACTGCCGCCGTGAATTTTGAAAAAAATACAACTCATAGACTAGGTACTTATATAAACTGTATCTTTAATTACACCTTTTATTTGTTAAGCGCCCGTTCAGCAGTTCTCCGTTAATAGTTGGCACGTAGGTATCTACCAAAGTACCACTAATACTAAGTATTTACCTATATTTAGTATGTACAGCTAGTAGTGGTGGCCAGCGGCCAGTGGCGAGTGACCCGTGTCATTGCAGTGTCCCCAGAGAAAATTTAAATAATATCATGATGAATATTGCAGTATTATTTAAATAAGAGATAAATAATAACAATAGGAGTTTCTGCATTTAATATTCATCTAACGTTATTGCTTATTTCCGATAATCGCCGTCTGTGTCATCTCAAATACCCATTTTCCATTGTTTGTGAAACGAAGGTGACAATGAGCTTTGACCTTGATTATTGGTTTTCTTTATTCTGTACTGGGTGTTCATTTTAGTTTTGTATCGACTTTTACCAAACGTCTTATAACAATACAAGACTAAAGCGTCATTTTTGGGACAAATAACATATCAACTATACGCTTTACAGAGCTGTCAAAAATTCTTTAAAAATTTGAAGCCATTTCTTAGATTTTTATATGCTTACAAAATTCGGGAAAATCGGTATTTAAGTACTTCATCGTGTTTCACAATATAATGGCTCTATCTGATTAAACTAGATTAACTGTCAAAATGAAATGATGATTATCAGTTAAAAGCCGAGTAGACAAATGCAACGGATTTCCACCAAGGCGTCGCGAGATCAATCCCCTTCTGGCTTAGTCCTACATCATTGCTCAAGTAATATTTTCTGTTATAATGATGAAATACGCTGAATTCGCACATTGTTAGGTTATTTGTAATGCGGGAATATTTGTTTTTGTATAACAAAAACAAACAAAATGGAAGACACGGTAGATAAAAATTTGTGCGCTAGTGCAGTAATTAAATTTACTACATTCAAATACACAAAGTTCATATGAATATCCCGACGAAGAAACCATTGATTCTGAAACATGTCGAGTATTTTGATTAAATGGTGGTGAATACAAAGTTATTTATTTTCATTAAATAAAAAAGACGCCACAAAGTGAACATTATTATTGAAAAAATATATAATATTTTTTATGTGGGTGTTACGACTATAATAATTAATATCGGGGATTAAACTTTATACTCTTTTTATGCACACGACTCTCCGAAACCGAAAGTTTTTTGCTCCGCTCTGAATTATAAGCTTGTAACTTACTAAGAAGTATGTTCCTACTTAGATAAAATTTAATAAGCTTGATGTATGAAATAACCGTGAATGAATAAAATTAGGTAGGTAATAATGCACTGCCTGACTTGAAATTAATATTTTTAAATGCCCTTTGATATCAAAGATTTCCAATCGCATCCATAGTGATTATTGAAACCGTTTTGAGAAACTACTTTTATTCGCGCTTATGTTCAAGGTTATTCACATTACTCAGCGGAGTTCCTACAGCGCAGCGCCCGATGGCAATGGGTTTTACGGTGAATCACAACTTAAGAAATTCTGACTGTGTTATTATAATTCAACACGGCTTCATATAATTCGGTTGAGCAACAAATGATTGCCTGTATCCGTGAGGTGCTAAGAATTAGGAAGGCATTTACGCACCTGCCAACGGCGGATGACTCGTTTTACTTAGGACACATTTTGGTGCATTGTGGTAGGAAGAGGCGATGTTTTGCACCTATGGTGTATCAAGAAATGTGTGATTATTTGAACTCCATCTCATTCTACCGAGCCGATCATACGTTTATATTTATTTATTACTCAAAAAACACTTGTGGTAACACTAAAGTTAAAACTGAATGTGGTCGTTACTTAATAATATGTTATAACATGGAAACATGGCCATTTTTATCTGTCACATCTAAACGAACACCACTAATTTAATCGATCACTGAAATTTGAAATGCAGTAAAGGACAAAATGTTAATTGTTCAGTAGAGCAAAAACAAAATTTCATATATTAAAAAAAAAATCATGTCATCTGTTTTTGTTGACAATTATGATTTTTTTTATTATAAAATAACATGGAATGGATTGTTCAGAACACTTTTTGTAAATTTCTTTAATAATAGTATCTACTTAATTTATTTTTTATTGTTCAGAAAAAAGAATGGTGTTAAATTGCACATCGTAAAAGTGGCAATTATTTTCTTTTAAATATTATGACGACGCAGATTGAAAGAGAAAAACAGAGAAAAATGACATATTCAACTAATTTTTGGATTTATTTTTCTTTAAAGCATTTCAAATTTACTTAGCGGAAAATTAAAAGGTGGGAACTAAATATTAATTCCTAGTTCTCGGTTGTTAAAGTACACCTTTCGCAATATTAACCTTTGATACCACTTCATTCACATTTTAAAATTGTTTATCCGCTACCTACAACCTAATTATCTATAATATCTAAACAATAAAAAAATATATTTCATGTTTTTTTTTGTTTTTATAAAGAAAATATATTATATTTTTCAAATAAAGAAAATATTGAGTCACCACAGATTGGTTCCATATGCCTAAAGGTCATTGAGGTCACCTGTATAACAAGTTACATTTTAACATTATATACGTGCATAAATTAATTATTTTTAATCGTTTTGCAACAGAAGCGTGTAAACATAATTTCTGCGTTTGTGTAGACGAGGAAAGAAATCTTCCGAGAATTGAGTTAGTGTAATTCTATCACCGGTGCCGTACGCGGCAAGTCATTTCATGTCGGGATCGTCACCAGTTTTGGACCAAGTCAGACAAAGTATTATAAGTTTACAAATTTATTTATCTATTTAAATGCATTTATTTTCTTCAGGACTGTATTAAAAAAATGTTTGGAAAACTCACACTATTACAGCCTTACTTATGAAAAATCACTTCCCAACCGATAAACGGCGTTTTAGTTACACATTGTACAAAGGCCGTGCATTTTTAAATTCGATTTGGTACTAATAAAAAAATCTCCAACCACATTATTCAAATCGGGCAATATCGAATCACGCATGCGCAATTCTTATTATATGTGCGCCTGGTATGCGCCGGGTGCCCTGCCCATGATTTGGTTACAGATATTATATTATTTATGTTTGTAATCTTATATGAATCGTTTTTTTTTGTTTCATAAAATGATCAATTTATTATTATATTCGTATAATCAAATATATTTACAACTTATTTGTGTTTATAAGTTTACTGAAAATACAGGAAAAGCTGTTGAATGTTCCTAACGCAGGCGGTGGCCGTTTTTCTCTCAGATTTTCTATTAAATTATGTACCTTTCCTATTTAGCCATGGTGAAGTAGGTACGTAGTATGTACTCACTATCATCCGAAATAATATACATGTAACCAAATTCTAGGCAGTTTTCGTTCCCAGGGCTCGACTGTGGCTTGTTATCTTCGAATGTGGTTATTATTCGTTGAAACATAGTTAAGGGTACCCTTAAAAGAAAGTCTAATCAGACCTAATTTTGGTATAACCCCTACAAAATAATCGTACAAGGAAAACCAGTATTTTATCGTTTCGATATAAGGCATGTTTGCACCTTTATATAAATGAATTTTCTGCAAAAAAGTGTGTAAATGGCGACAAAACTTTAGTTATTTTTCTTTCACACTTACTCCTTAGTAGAACTTTCGATTACATAACTACCATCTCGTAACTTGTTCAAAGAGGTGAGAACTTATTATGGTTGCACGCAACACAACAATGCTGGCTCTATTCTCATTCATAAAGTGTGAGTTAAAATCAAACCTGTCTATGTCACACCAAAAAAGCTATTAAAAACTCTTTTTATTCAGGGCCAAACAATTTGGAGGCGGGTAGAGGTCATCGTAACGTTCGGTCACTTAGCAGGGATGAGGTTTGTCTAGGTCTTGGCGGTAGATTCGTTTGCCCACCTACTGAGTGTCAGGCCGGATTGGGTGCGACTGGTTGAGGGAGACCTTTCAACCTCTCTATCCGGACTTCCAGATTCATTCCCACCCCTCATACCTTTTTCTTCCCAGAACTTCCTCTCCTTCCTTTCCTAAAAATACCCTCCATACAACATCCCCAAAGATGACAGTGGCCCCTATATTTAACAGGGGAATTATTTACTAAGTCTTAATTTTTTTACAAATTACCCTAAAGTTGAATAACTGTAATTTAGACAAGCCTCGTTGCCAATACACAAATCATCTTGTACGTGGTACACGTCTGCTCTTCTTCGTTTTCGCTACATAAAATGACTCGACTCAGGGTAAATAATTCGTTTCGTTTCACACTTGATTCATTAACAAAATAATATGTATAATATTTGCACACGTGAAAGATAATCTCAGTAACGCCCCTGTGAAAGACCACCATTTAGAATCTAAACTTTGCTTGAAATGGTTTTGCTGTGTTGATGACCAGATCTGTATAGCCAGGTACTTCCCCACCTTCCACTTTCTCATTTCCATCTCCTCTCCACAACCTTGTATCCTTACAAATACACTAATCGGGGAAGCCACAGTCTCACTGGATCCAGGCAGTTGGAAGCAGTTTGGACTCTTGTACGTCGGGTCTCCGAATTTAAAACAATAAAGAAAGTAAAAATAGCAAAACAGCCAGAGTTAGGTTAGTACAAATAAATAGATCTTGAATTGGTGAGGAAACCCTAATCTAGTGCAATTTTATAGTCTTCGTATAATGCGCGTTAATAGTTTGAAAAGCGTCCAATACCAAACCATTTTTAGGATTATGTAAATATATTTCGCACATTAGCCACCTTGAACCGGTGCGGAAACCCTAATTAGCGACAAGCAAGCAGCCATTAAGCCGGGACACGAACCCGCGCCCAACGAGTGTAATCTGCAGCGGCGGCAGCGAGTCTGGCCCCTCCTCATCACCCTCTAATTGTTCCCGCTGCTGATGGGCTGCTGACTGACTGACTGGCCTGGCAGGCTGCAGGTTGATGAGGTCCTCGGGCAGACTGCCGACAGGCGCCATCCAACGCAGTTTGCGAACAGTACCAACGGGTCGACTCTGCTCACTGCTCGACGGTGTTCGCACTTCATTATCACGCCGTAGGGAAGCGCTAAGATTTTTCCATTCTTAATTTTTGTAGTTTTTTGTTAGTTTATTGTGGTAGAACAAATATAAACGTGCATATTTATGGCCGGTGGTTTCGCAGAACTTGAAAAATTCATCAAAATCCGTAGTTAATATTCAAGTTCTGGTATTATTCCATTACGGGCCAGATGCTTCACAAAACTCATATAGTACTTTCACAGATTTTTAATGAGTAAAATTAAGAAAGGGACGCTCAGATGGTTTGGGCATATAGAGCGAATGAACAATGAAAGGAGTGTAAGGAGAATATATGACGCAAATCTGAATGGTAAAAGAAGTCAGAGACGCCCGAGGATGACATGGCACCACCAAAAGTCGGGATAATAGAAGAGCATGTATGAGACGATGTATGAACGTGAACTAGGCAAGAAGGGTGTGCCAAGATAGAGTTGTTTGGCGGGCCGCTGCCTGCCCTTGCGGGGAAACGGCGTGATGGTGAGTTAGTTATCTTTTTAATATATCATTGAAGAAGTAGATAATACTAATAATAAAATAAAAATTTAACGGTCGCAATTGTTGGTTTATGAATTAGTCGAAGATAATATTGTTAATTCTGAATTTGAAATATGATATTGACAACAATGACAAAAAAATAAGCGGTCTTAGTGGTCGAATTGGTTAAGGCGTTCGTCCCGGTTAGCCGAGTGATCCTGGGTTCAAGTTCCATTTGCGACTGTTAGGTTTATATTTTTCTGTGTCTTTTTCTTTTTCATATTTCTATTAGATTTGTTAGTAGATATTATCTTCTTCTTCAACGATATATTACATTGATGGGAATAACTTTCAAAGGTTATTTATTATAAAAGAGAGTTATTCTAATAAATAATGAACGTCTTTTAAATTTGATGAATTGTTCAAATTCTGTTAAACAACTGGCTCTAAAACCATTATCAAGGAATATTTTGAAATGTGGATTTACCTAGAAATTGGACTTACCCCTCGGTCGGCATGGTCGAGGGGTAAGGCTCTCGACTCGCAATCCGAAGGTCGCGGGTTCGATTCCCGGCGTGTGAAAATAAATTTTATTTGGTCGATTTGGGTTATTTCACAATTAATTCATTAAAAATAATATACAGTACATATATTTGCTGCACGTTCCAGAGTAGAAGATACTCTCAGTAACTACCGCCCAGGTGTAATATCTTAAAATGGCTTTAGCCGTGTTTGGTGACCAGATCTGAATAGCCAGGTACTTCCCCACCTTCCTCTTCCCCATCTCTTTCCCTTCCCCACTACCTTCAGCCTCGCAACATACCCAATTGGGGATGCAATAAACTCACTGGCTGCAGTCGGGAGCAGCTGGGACTCTTGTGAGGTATTCAAATAAAATTTTAACAAATGTCTAATCGCATCCTCAACGGAAAGGGTTACCAATTCAGAAGCTCCTCACAGTTGTTCCGGGCTGCATTTAGCAGGGTGAAGATTGCCCAACAGACAGGCAAGCAAAGAATTTTCTAGTTATAGAAGGAACCTTAAAATCTCAGCTCTGCGATGTTCGATCTTGTGTTAAGAATTAAATCAGTCCATCCTTTGTAAGTCTCACCTGAGGAAATACCTTACCCTTTTTAGCGTCATCGATACTCTCCCAGAATCCGTATCAATATTCGAATTACGTTTTGATGAATAAACACGCAGGGCCCTTGGAGCTCAAATCCTGTTTCGTACAAGACACTGGGGCCGGGAGGTGGGAAGGTACAAGGTGTGGGTACTAGGGCTTCCTCGGAGATTTTTTTCTTGGTCCGGATTGTAATTTCCTCAGAAGCTGGAGTATGGGAGCCGGTACAGAGCTGCGGTTTGTGGTCTGTCCTCCTCCGCTTACCCGGCATTGCCCCCGCCCGCCGCCCGCCACCACCACCGCGAAGCACGATTTCTTTTATTAGGGTTAAGGCTTTGATTTGTTGACCGGTCAAAATACCGCACTTACGTAATGATTCATCCCCACAGTGTTTTGTCAATGGAGCCTGCTTTCATTCACTAAAATGGTGGTTGTCTATAGACCACCACAATCACCGCTTTATTCTTTATTGTATCTTATTCTCCGGTTTAGCAAGAATTCGGGTTAGGGCTTTTGCCGATGAAGCATACTTTCATTCACCAAAATCAGGTTCTCCATATACCACCTTAATCTTCGATTTAATTCAATTGTATCACACTCTCCGGTTTCGTAAGAATTTGTAGTAAGGCTTTGATTTGTTGACGCTTTGATTCATAAAAATTAAGATTTAGAGATAAAACCTAGATTTTTAGAACGGTCAACACCGCAGATACTTGATGATTCACCCCCTTAGGGTTTTATCAATGAATCTGTTTTCATTCTGTAAAAATAGGTTTTCCTTAAACCACCATAATCACTTCTATAGTTTGATTCTATCAAATTCTCCGGTTTTGCAAGAACGATTTTTTTACAAAGATACTGATTTATCTTAATATTTTCGTAGAACTTTTCGATTCATCAATGTAAACTTCGAAAGACCGACGACTATAGATATTTGGAATCCAACGGTTCTTTTAATGAGCCAATATCCACAATTATAGTGTGTCATGATTTATGTCCGTATTATACCTACCACATAAATAAATACAAACTATCTAAGAACAATATCCCATTTGTCGGCGAATAACTTAAAGACGGGAAAAGCCGAAAGCCATTTGTCTTTCAACAGGTAATAACATCCCTCTGTATCCGCTAACCAAACTCACAGGTGTAACTACCTTTTTCAATTTGCAACTAATGTGTTCCTTATAGCACCTATTAGTTTAGGTTTTTTTTATGCGTAGGTAAGCACATAATATAATATTTTAACAGTTATTTTGTACTAGTGGGTTCGGTGTAGAATCACGGCTATCACAAGGGTAACTATCAATTTTTCTGTTTCTGTGGATAAGAATTAAATTAGAATTGCAAGTAGGCAAATAATTATCTGCATTCCTCAATCACTCATATTATGTTAAAAATATTATTATTTAGGTTTATTTGGGAACTGTAGAAAATGTCGTTGACTGTGAAAACTGTAAAAAATATCATTGAAATACCACGAACCTGGGATGACAAATAACAAAACGTTTTTGATAAAAACCTTAATTTTAATCGCGGTTGGTGGAGATTTGGAAACCTCTCATTTATAGGATACCTATAAAAATATTTATAAATTAAATATCTTAATAATAATTACAGAACAAAAACCGCACTTCCCGATCATCTTATACTCGTAATATGAAGGTAATAACATCTGTGATAAGAAAATACCTACCTGTTTTATATGAGTTCTACTACTTCTGTGTTATGTGGACCCCGTATGAAGTCTTACGTTTTAAGGATTGATAAAGAATTCATTAAAAAATGCGTTATTTTTCGTTTCCATGGAACGTACCTACCCATATTTATATGTAATTTTATTCTAGGTATGACAAACAATAAATCTCTAGAAACTCGTAGTTGTTTTGCGTTATTAAAATATATTTTTTTAATTAATCAACGACAACGTATCTATTAGTGAAATTCTGGCATAAATCCAAATATGTTTACCTGAATCTCACACTCGGAGACGTGCGTCGCCACAACACATTATTGTATTGTCGAGCAAGTCGAATTCGCCCCAAAGAGCGACCCGCTACCAGAATACGGAGGACGTAAAATTCCACGATGTAAGAACTCTTGCAATTTATGAGATAGTACACATATCTGAAGTTAATGGTTTTAATTAATATGTATGCAACTAAAATCAATTACTAAACATTTATATACGTAAAATCACCAAAGTGTGGTTCAATGATATCTAGTTTGGAAATCTCAAACATTTCGCGTATATTTCGCCCGTCTAATAAATTATGACGAGTAGATACTTTAGGTAGGTACTAATTAGGCACTAAAGTGCATACTAGTGACAGTATCGATTTAGCATCAGATATATTTCACATCCAGCAATGGCCAGTTGTCTGAACACGGAATATGAGTGGTGACTGGTAACTAGTTACTAGGGACTGTGACTAGTGACCAGTGTTCTTGTTGTATCAGATAGGGGACGGGAGTACCGCCGTTGTATGCTTGCCGTGGTGAACTGTAAGAAGCAGGTGACCTCAGTAATCATGTGTCAGAAGGTATTGCGGTTTCAAGCTTTATTCCTAGGGGTGCAAATTGGTGGTGCACGAACTGATCAGCATTAAAATTATTGTCTCAACTTTCTGCCTATTTTCTACGTATATCGGTAACTTCTGTAATTATGGTTTAAACTATAAAATAATAACTAAAGTACAGTTTTACATGCGATCGAGGGTGATTCTAGTGTCGATTTTGTGGATATAAAAAGCGACACATTTTAAAATTAGTTTGCTAGTGCGTTTTACTTTTGGCCGCCTGCTAGGTTAAATGTGTCCAGCTGTACAAGAATTGTACTGTATCTTCATTGGTCTAAATATTTTTATTTCCACCGCTGAAAAAAAGGAGTAGGTAACAGCCTTACTTATAAAAAACACTTCCCAACCGTTTAACGGTGTTTTTATTACATATTGAATAAAGACTTCACATTTTCCTTTTCGGATGGTTACTAATAAAAAATGCCTTTAACTTCAGATAGAGCTGGCAATGTTGTATTTTCGTCAATTGGTGCGTGACACCTCTGCGCAGGCGCGTCAGTTTCCGAGCAAAAATTTGAACTTTGATTTTGATCATGTTATTGTTCATAATTTCTTATCTAATGACTAATTCACTATTATACTCGTATTATTGTAATTTATTACGTTTACTATTATTTGCGTTACTTTTCGTCAGTTTTAATCCTTAGGTTATTTTATTAGATACAGTTAGGTTATTTCTGACATATTATTTTTTAATTGCCTTTTGCCGCCCGAGTATAATAAAACTTAATTATTTTATAACATAAATGCCTTTTTCGTGTGTAAATAAATACAAATCGAGAAAAATCAACGTTTACATTGTGCAAAAATTAATCCAAAATATTAGATTTTTTCGGCTATTATAGAAGAATTATTATGTTTTTTTATAATTTTTAATTGTATACGAACGAGATAAAAAGTGAAGTGACAGTTTTGTTTCAAATTCATTAAATAAAAGGACTGTGATTTTTAAACTTTGAATTGTATGAAATTTTTCAACATTTTTCTTAAATATGTTTGGGGTAAGCTTTTTTTCAACTTTTTTCGTGTGTGAAGCTTAAAATTTGTCAATTTTTAAATGCTTAAGTATATTGCAAATAGCAAAGTCTAAAAGGTAATTGTATAGTATATAATTTCTAAAATGGTATTTGTTTATACAACATATTTAAAATATCCTGGAAAAATTACGAATTTCGATGAGAAATTATTATTTAACAGTTTTATTCAACTGATAAATTACCCTCTTTGGCTGATAAACAGTGTAATACATATCTTTCCATGAATTCTTTTGACAGTTTCTAATAAGTAGGGTTTTCACGTACCCAGTCGTTTATCAATTAAATAAAATATTCACGACGTCTTTTTGTAAGTCTGTAAGTATTTAAAATATGTAGGTACCTACCTATATACCTTGCTAATAATAACAATTTATTTTGACTCTCAACACTTCTTATTTTCTTTTTAAACAGTCAAAAAGAACGACAAAATTATGGCGAGTTGTTCTATTTAATTTTTAAAATGTCATTTTTTTAAAGAAAGACAAATATTACAGGGTTACGAATTTACTGAAAATATTTGAAAATCTCCTACTACCGTCACTGCAAGCGAAAAATGTTGCTTGTATCGTGATGGGGGACTTATATAGCCAGCCGAGAAAATGTATTCACGACACCTAGGTGGAAATCAGTGCCAACTCAACCACTGACCGGTCCATTATTTCGACAGTTATGTGAACTTTTCGAAACTCTATAGCTCACGTTGGAAATGATGTTGCGATGTTTGATGGTACCTGTTTGATAATTACAAACAATGGTCTTCCATTAACATTTTGGATCAGTCTGCTAACTACGCGTATAGTTTACGACCTCTGCTTTATACTATTGATATCTCCGGACACATTAAGGTTGCTCGCCGTTGCTGTGATCTGTGAATGTGACGGAATCCACCCGGGGACATTTTTACGGCCGATCTGGCTTCTAATCTTGCAGGAAATCAATAGCAACCAACGCTTCAGTGCTCGCAGACCTAATACTAATAGATATTGTATCTTGCCTCGTGCAGATTGGTATTATTGTGAGCTGTAGTTAATGGCTCCGTCTTTGGTAAGACTAAAAGATCCACTGTCGTGCGCAATATTCCACAGATCATCGGACATTGATTTGAATATAAATTACACTTCCTTGATATAGAGAAATCTTTGCATTTGGCTTAAAACAATTCTCCATTAGCCCAAATTGTATTGACTAGTGATTTTAGTGTATTTTTTAGGTTTGTGTTAAAATATGTATAGGAAAAAAGTAATAACACATAGCTTTTTTTAACCTCCGTCAAGTTGAAATTGATCAAATCACCATGATCAAACAAACGAAATTAAACGTGGACAAAATTGTTGACGCGTTGATCTCTTTCTAAACAATAAGTTTTTCAAAAGCACCAAGCGATGTTTCACCTCACCAACCAATTAATTTATAGCGGATCGTTTGATCAGTTAAAAAATGTATCCAAATTTAAATTTTATCAAGCGTTGACGGCCCGAACTTAGGCAGTTAACGGCGACTCTTCAAAAATGTAAAAAAATAACGTTTACAAATAATGTAATATAGGTAGGTACTTCTTATATTTTTGTAAAAGCTTTTTTCACAGCCAGCTTGGATTATAAACCAACAAACATCAGTAAATATTTGATTCTCGCACCAATTGGAATGAAAACATTTCAATCCGAACACATTTTTACATTAGCATCCTCGGACGGAAGTTTGTGTATACTGAATTTGAATGTAATTTTTATGGACTGGCGTATTATGACCGATCCCATTTCGGTGCCCATTTATATAGCGGCAATGCCCGGCACCATAAGGCCATCTCCTGATGATGATGATCACGATGATAACCTACAATTTTGGCAAACCGCGAAGCATCCACTTCCATAACATCCATCAGGGCAAATATAGCATCATTTTAACACCTCGTTATTCTGAATTCAAATCTAAATTCAATTTAGGGCACACCTTTTGTAGGTACAAGCGCGGATATTTGAAATCATCATTATTCCGCGTCGGGTTATTGGAATTAGATCGCGGAGTGGTTTTAGAATTATCGGGGTCCTAGTATTTACATAATGTATGCAATTTGACACCTGTAATTAGCAATTAGGCAGCTACATGCACATTTTGCACAAACCACTGACGAGGAATACATTGCCTTTCCTTCCATTCCGATTCCACTCAGACGAAAACAAATCGTAACAATATTACTTCATCCTCGTCTAACTGATTTATTTGTTTTGTACCACAGTTAAAAGTTTCAGTCAAAAGTGATTTTTTCCATATTTATTTGTTTGTTTTTACATGTTATTGATTTATTTTATTTGTACTGCAGACTACAGGTAAGGTTTCAGTCAGAAGCAATTTTTTCCACTTTCATTTGTTTGTTTTTAGATGTTATTGATTTAATTGTTTTGTACTATATACAGTTAAAGTTTCAATCATAAGTAATTTTTTCAGATTTGTTTTATATTATTAATTTATTATTTTTGTCCTACAGCTTATGCAGTGAAAAGTGTTTTTCTATATTTATTTTTACACGTTATTGGTTTTTTTTTGTACAACAGCTAAAGTTTCAGTAAAAATTTTTTTTTTCTTTAAAAAAACGTATCAAAATAAATCAAACTGGATTGTATCAATTAATTAGTAGATAAGTATTATTATCAAGCTAATTATGAATAAATTCAATGTGTAAACTTCTCCATCCTTAACACATCCCTAGAAAGGCGTGTGAAATATTACTAAAAATGTATTTACTGTGTAATTTTTTTTGCATAAAATAAATAAAAAAAATCTATGAAAAACGTTATGACAAGAGAAAAAAAATTGTTTTGAAGGCGGGGATTTTCTAAAATTTAATAGACGAATACTACATACAATTGACAGCCTCCGTGATCTAAGGGAACTCTCGAATCCCAATCCCAAGAATTCGATTGGTGTAAGACCACCATTCAGAATTGAAGCGTTGGTTGAAATGGCTTTAGCCGTGTTTGGTGACCAGATCTGAATAGCCAGGTACTTCCCCACTTTCCTCTTCCCCATCTCCTTCTCCTTCCTTCAGCCTCACAACACTCTTCAATTGGTAATGCCATAGTCTCACTGGCTCCAGAAGGGAGCGTTTGGTACTCTTGTGCGGCATACACATAAGTAAAAAAAAACATGGGTACATGAGATATCAATTTGGGAGGTGGTATAGGTGCCATAGGTCGCCCCAAGTGGTTCGCTACGTTTGGTGATCTAGCAGGGGTGCCCGGGTTCATGCAGAGTGGTTTGTCTAGGTCTTGGCGGCATACCGCATTGGGAGGGATGGATTCTTTCGTCCATCACACCTGGACACATTGACTTCCAGAATCCTTCTCACCCTTCTGAAAACCCTCCACACAGCATCCCCAGAGGCCCTGAGATTTTTTTTTTGTGTTCCTCAGACCATCCCTTGTGAAGCTAATGTAAAAAAATACTCGTTACTGCTCATTTTATTTGCCTAAAAGTCCCCCGTTAAACAAGGTTAAAATAATTGACAATATTTCACGTAGCGTTGCGTTATAAGTTAAAATAAATAAGCCTTTACCCGTTTAATCACAGGAGACCATATTATTTGTCCGAGCTCATATAGATCTCATAGAAATCGTTGTCTCCCTTTCTATCATAATGAGAAAAATGATCTAAAAGGTATTGGAAAGAGAAAACAACACGCTTTATATTCGAATCTAAAAGTTAACTACAAAATAGTTCCAATGTACACCTTAATGAAGCCAAATTGCCCAACCGCAATAAAAACAAAAATTATGAAATTTTGTGAATTTTTTAAGAAAAATAATTCATTTGACCAATAAAATTTGTGTTTTTTTTTCGTTATCAGTAATAATATATTGAATCGTTGAATATCAACGATTTCTATTCTGTTTTGCACCTTTAGTCTTCCTTCAAAGTTTTCAAATCAGCTGTTAAAATTAATAATATTTCGTAGTTCGACCTGTGCAGAAAAAGTTTAATCTTGCACTTTTTTTCGTGTTGTTGAGATCTATGCAGGTTTCTGTTATACAAAATACCTAAAATTTTCCGTACTTTTTTAACTTTCCGAGTAATAAAAACCATCAGTTTTCTAAAATTGCAAGTACATAATTCTATATATTATGTTTTTTTTTAATATATTCAAAAACGATAAATTTCGGAAGAATTTTTTGGTTTATTTGAGATACGAATTTTTGTAATGATATTGTATGGAATCAAAAAGAAAGCTAAAACTAACATCTCAAACGCCGTAAAAAATCAAGGATGCGAAAATTTTATCACAGACAGGTACAAAAAAAATTATTTTTCGGGTATGGCTCAATGTAGGTGCTATCTCCAAGATCAATATTATGGTAGAACAGCACACTTGAAAACAAACTTGCAAACTTGAATTTGAATTTGAGGCCAAAATACTTGACCAAACTGAAAAATTATTTTTTCATTCTAAGAGTAGGTATAGCTAATTTCTAGTAGGTACGTGTAGGTATGTGCTACTTTATTTATTTGTGTTTTAAATTATAAAATATAGGCTATCAAAATCAAATAATATTTAAAATTAATGATTTTTTTGACATATTAATTTTATGTTTTTTTGTGAATTGATTGTTTTTATAAAAAAAAATAATCTTACCCATGTAACTTTATAAAATATTGTGAATATAATTTTTATTTTTGCAATTTAATATTTATATACGACAACATTGTGTTCCTAGTCGTTTGTAATTTAAATTAAAGTCCATCAAAAGGCTTTTTAAACGACTTCGAAAAGAAGGAGGTTATCAATTCGACGGTATTTTTTTGTTTGTTTGTTACCTCAGAACTTTCGATTGGGTAAATCGATATTAATGATTCTTTTTTATTAGAAAGCTGGTACTTCCCGTGTGGTCTCATTTTAATTTGGTTCAGTTCTGACAATGGGATCCATGAGAAAACCATATATGTCTTAAATTTGCAATAAGTATGTGCGCGACAAATGGACGAATAACTCAATATTACGCCAACAGATTTCGATGAATCTTTTTTAAAGTAAAACTTCTTTACGCACGCTCGTCACTAAAAATCAAAAAATAATCAAAACATTTAACAAAACATAAAACGACTTAAAAAAATGCACTAAAAATTAAAAAAAAAAATTGAACGATTGTTATTTTTGGAGTCGGTGTCAGACTACCTATGTATGTAGTTACCTTGGCTGATACCGACTCCAAAAATAACAATCGTACGAAAAATAATTTTTTTAATTTTTAGTGCATTTTTTGAAGTAATTTTTTGTTTTGTTAAATATTTTGTTTTTTTACTTTTTAGTGCATTTTTGAAGTCGTTTTTTGTTTTGTTAAATTTTTTGTTTATTTAATAATTAATATTTTATTATGTTTACATAGTATATAGGGTGAAACTCATAAATAATTGACATGTAGTTACCTACCCCTAAAATCGTGCAAAATCAATTCCTTTAAAGGCTTTATTATTTACATATGAAGTAACACATATCCGTAGTAGATGTTTTTTCCCACCATTTTAATAAAAAAAACTATTATTCTGTTTGGTCTAAGTTTGGTCAAATCTTTTGGCCTTAAATACAAATTTAAGTTTGTATGAAAAATATCGCGCAGCCGTTCATCTTAAATGAGAACATAACTAGACCGTTTTATAATAAAATTATGACAAATTAGTAACGTAATAATTAAAAATAATTTTAATGTTTTTCCTTATTTTGTGAGCGTGGTCAGCGATTTGTATCGGACAACATTTAATTTTCTGTTATTTCCATAAAAACCACAACTTTTCTCGAAAAACACCTCACATCAGAGATTATATTTACCGCAATTTCCACAAACGGAGACCGGAATAAGATTACGTTAATCGTAAGGAATTGTAAATAAACTTAGCTTAAGTAATTAGATTATCAATTCTTTAAACACTAAAATCTAATAATATCTACCGACAACAATTAAATTTTAGTGCAACTTATACAAACATCTAGTGTAATTCTATCGCAGGTGAAAATAACGGGTTTATATAATTGTAGAATTGTCAATGTTAAAAGCGCAGACAATTGAAAAATTCACGAAATTTGATCAGGTATTGAATAGGTATCAAATCCTAAAAAATTTAAACCAAAGAAAAACACATTTCAAGTGTAGAATTTATAATAAAAATAATTTTCTTGTAATTTTTTTTTCAATATTTTATCAGGTATCTACTAAAAATAATAAAAGAAATCTAGTAAAAAAAATATTATAGTTAGGTACTTTTTCTATTTATCGCGTTACAATCAGTTCCTGTTTTTGAAAATGTAGGAGTAAATCGCACTTTTTCCATACAAAGTATTCCCCGATTTCCTCTCTGAATTTTGACATTAGTGAAAATGTTTTTTGATATAATATAGATATCGTCCACTAGCATGTCGCTATGTTTTTCTTTTTGTTTGATAAGTTACTTTTCATAGGATCGTTCAAATTGCATGGTTTGAACGCCACCAACAGACGTTCAGTATGCAAACTTGACAACGTATTTAAAAATTAAAAAACGTACAGGCATAAAACATTTTCTTCTAATACAGATGGTAAAAAATCGGTCTAGTTGTGGAGAAGAAAAATGGGGAATACAAAACCTCGGTTTTGACGAATAGGTATATTATCAGCCTGAGGTGAAGTTATTCCTTTCGCTTAGTATTCGGGGGGTTGAAGCGACAGTAACAGAAACAGTATGATAAAATACCTACTATTCAAATTTCCAGGATTTAGCGTACACAAATATTTATTTATTTCACGGGTACTCGGTTCCAATATAATATGATAATTCCACGGTCCCACGCCTCCTTTGGACTAGTGATATGAAGCGCCTGACGAATCTTAGCGGCCAGACCAGGCCAGACATTCAGCAAACCAAGGATCGAATCTAACAAAATCCAAAATATATATACATATAAATTTGTAAAATCAATATCCAATCTTCAAACCACTCCAAAATGAACTGTTAAAGAAAACACAAAAGAAAGCGGCATTTAGCGAATCCGAAGAAGCTAACACAAATACTAGAAAGATGACCAAATACGAAAAGGTGGACTGGAATTCGACGACAAACATATGGAAAATCATCTTTCACATTGATAAAAAAGTGCTTCGTGGTCTCCCCACTCTTGTCTACTTTAGATTTCTGAAAGTTTCACTACTACCACTTGTGAATTGCACAATTTGATATTTTTAAATTGAAATAAAATAGATGAAGACTACATCTTTCAAAATTATTAATTAAAAACTTCCCACATCTTGCAGTTTCAAATAGAACTTTTAATTAAATATAAAACTTTTTTATTATTATTACTTCCCTTGATGTGTGTGCATACGTGTACGTATTTTCATAGGTGCAACTCCCTGACTTGTCTTGTTATTTTATCACCACACTATATATGTGATAATATTTTAGACGCTAACCAGGTTTGTGACCAAACTTCATCAGTGCTACAATTATACAACTCTGATACTGCTCAAGTACGTACTAGGAAGCCTCGGCTTTTATACAAATAATGTCTGCAATTAGACAATTTTTCAGTAAAGGCGTTTTCCGGGTTTCAGAATTTTTGAATTACATAGATCCGTGATAGGGTAAATTAATAAAAAAATATTTTTAATCAGATATGACCGGTATCGGATTAAAAAACCCGTATAATTTCCAATTACCACGATTTAGCACTACATAATTAGGTTTTTCCTAGGTTGATTAGATTATGAAGCAAATTAAGGCGAGCAGAACTGTATTACGAAGGACCTGTAGAGTTGATATTAGTTGTCAGTTAGAGTTGGAAGGAACTGGTCGAGACTGGAGTCCAGGATATTGGGGGACCAGCCCAGGCGCCACGGTGGTTTCTAAGGAAAAAGGATGTGTGAACAAAACATGCAGCGGATATTCGATAAGATCCAGCTAACATACGACAAATAGAAAAATAAATTAACTTTATCAGTTAGTCGAAAAGCAAGTCGTTATTTTTTCTGTGGAATAATTTCTTGATAAGATAATCACGCACTGATTGCGCCCTTTAACAATAGTTAAACAATCTTTTGTATTTTTCAGATAAATATTTGTGATAACGAACTTATGTATTATAATATGTTATTATTACTTGTTATGGTTAATAATATGAACACAATAACCGCGATAATTATTATTATTGTTGACTTTGGGGAAAATATGCTTTCGAAAAACCCCAACCCACATCGGGTTTCATTGGTGATAGTATTTTTTTTATTTGAAGTAAATTGAATTTAAAAGTTCTGCTCAAAGATATTGAAACACAAAAGAGATATGCTATGATGTCAGCGCGACTGTCGGCGGACTAATACCTAATCGGTGTCGTTTGCATACAAAAAGAATTAGTTCATTTCGTTGATTTTTTAAGGTGTGCATTAGTATTGGTTAACAATATAGTTTGAATACGGAAGGAATTCGTTCATTAAGTTTAACGTTCGTTCAGTTTATTCGTTCATTTAGTTTATTCGTTAATTGGTAAACAATATCGGCGACGACACCAGGAAGCACAGTCCCACCCAGTAAAAACTGCGGATAGCACATCTCTTATATTTCAATATATTTGGTTCTACTAATATTTTAATTTGTATTATTGCAATTGCTGTTTTGGCGTTCAAGGCCACTATCAAATATTATCTTTGAGACGACTTATTTGTATTATTTTAACCATAAGTATCTTATGTACCCTATTTTAATATTGAGATTTATTACTGTTTTTAGTAAAACCAGATTTAATTTTTTTTTTGTTATTATACGCACTCGCTAAACTGCCAAAGCAGTTTGTCAGCAGGACGAGAAATCACATTATGGAAAATAGATATAGAAGATCAACGTTTCAAGTAACAATATAAAGGCCTTAATACATATACAGATAGATATAATGCAGGCAAATTACTTACAGACATAAAATTTCATGTATAGAATCAATTGAAACTAATGTATAGGTGCTTAGAAAAAAAATTAGAAAATTTAAAGAATCTTAGTAATAATATCAATATAAAAAAATGTTGATCCATTAACCAATTTTTGGATTGCAATTATAAAATCAATTGCAATAGTTGAAAATTTTTATTTTGAAAACTGCTATCCCCCTTTTACCAATAAAGGGTAAATAAACGATTCTTACCAGAAAATACCTACTAGACCAAGTAGAGCTTCGAAATACAGAAAATACCTACTAGATCAAATAGAGCTTCGAAATACTAGAAGCTTCGAAATAGAGAAAATACCTACTCTACCAAGTAGAGCTTCGAAATAATATATATAAAAAGCTTCGAAATATATAAAATGCCTACTAGATCAAGAAGGGCTTAGAAATACAAGAAATATTCCGACTAGCAATAATGTGCTGACAACAATTATATTAAGAAGTGAGGAGTAGTTTATAAACATGGATTGTATATTACTAATCGTCATGTCATAAGTAACTTCCTCGAGCATGCAAAACAAGAAGCCATTCGACTAGTCGTTGGATGCTGACCCTAATTATATAAAGGAGTGAGCAGCAGTTGGTAGTGAATCGGTACCTACTTGCGTACATCACGAGATGAAGCGGCGGCGGTGGGCACGATGTCGCTCACAGACGCTCGGGGATGATAGCAACATGCTTTATCATTTTATCGCAGTTCTGGTTACTGATAGTTTTGTCCGAATTGTGGGAACCGGCTCTTTTAGAACGTCCCAAAATTTGTTTTAAATAGTATCGGAGAAGATTATGGAGAAACTTGATATAGCCTGACTTCCTGTCTCATTTACATAATATGTTATATCTAATTTTATATTTAGGTATATTTGTCAGCTCCCTACCTAATAAATTGTTCATAGTCTCGTAAAGTTGAACATATTCTTAGAAAAAAATACCAACGTTTTATACTTCAATTCACTTTCACGCTTATTTGAACGACAATAAAGTTCACTTACCTCATAAATATTTAGCTGTGGACATTGATTATGCAATCTAAAGGGGCTTTGATATTTTGGAAATCTAAATTCAGCAAAGATCAATTATTGCACAATAGCACAACAATTTAAATTTGGGAGGCGGGTATGGGTACCACCGCCCGGGATTTTTTTTATTGGATAACCAATACCCTGCCATGGGTCACCCCAAGTGATTCGCTACGTTTGGTGACATAGAGATTCGTTTAGAACTTGGCGGCCAAGGCCACCTACTGCGTGGCGGGCCGTATCGGGAGAGATTGGTTGAAGGAGACCTAATCTAGACCTCTCCAGCTGGACTCTATAGACCCATTGCCTTACACCGCAGTGGGAGGGATAGATTCATATGTCCTGTCTCTCCTGGACACATTGGCCCCTGGATTCCTACACACCCTCATATCCTTTTTCCTTTCCAGAACTTCCTATTCTTCCTTTTCCTATAAATATAATAAATAACCCCCCACACAAGATCTTTGGGAATTTTTTTCTTCAGGGTTTACCTGATTTAAATGTAAAAAAATATTGTTACATTGTAAATATAAAAAAAAATTGCGGTCGGTTTCTCTATATATATATATATAAGGTTTTCAAAACTCTCATAGGAAGTTATGAAGTATCTAATAACTGTGTGGAAAGAAACTAAATGTGTTTTGAAAAAAAAATTGAAATTACAAGATTTTACCTTATTATATGTTTTAATTTACGGTCTTTGATCGCTGATGCCATATATTTTCATTTAATGTTTTTTTTTTCCGGAGAAAATGTGACCAGGAAAGAAGTCTTTTCTTCTGCATTTTCATAGTCGATGCGATATTGTAAAAAATATTGAACTCACCATTATGTTAAATGTTTTAACATCGCATCTTCAGGGATGGCGACCTACAGTCAAAATATGAACCTCATAGGTAGATATTTACGTGGCTACCCTACCTACCTACCAAGCGGCAAGTTGTGAATTGAGAATCGTGAATCGTCAGGTCCGCCACTTGCACTGCTGCCGGGGCCAATAAAAGCTAAATGCCATTTTGCCACTGTTGAGAAGGTAATGGCTACCAACCTATAATGGTTTTTTCATCTCTCACTCGGGCTTATTTCAATTTGCAATTAGCTCAGATACCATAAATTCACATTCTGATTGTAGCGAGGCATCTGCAATTACCTCCTTTTTTGAAATACCGTAAAATGTTTAGGTACCTTCCTATTTGTACAATGCAGAATAATGCAAAATATTTTTTTTTAATAATTAATTCGTGTACTAACTTCACTCCAATTTTTCTTTCGATTCGTCCAATTAACAAGGATTTTTCATTTAAAAATGATTCCCTAAGACTGTTTGTCACAATTCAATTGGTAAAAATTAACGTACCTACTGTTAAAATTGCAAAATACTTATTGGTACCAAATGTGTTTAGGCTGTCTATTTATATAAAGGAGAGCGTCTGTGGCGGGCTGGCAGCGTGCATTTGATTTTTACACAAATCTAGAGTTTTATCCCAAAATTGATGAAATTTTGCACACTTGACCTTCAAAATATAAGTAATGTCACTGTATAAATAAAGTCACCCCTATTCTAAAAAACACCCCCATCGCCTTTTCCCACCTCTTCAACCGGAATTTTGATAGTTCTTAATGAAATTTTGCACACTTGAAATTCAAAGAGAAAAATAACTGATCTGATCTCAAAAACTCTGCGTAAAATCGGGACAACGCCGGGGATTTCAGCTGGTGAATAATAAATATCCAAGTATTTTCATAGGATGATAAATTCTGTTCTTCAGATTCCATAAGGTCCGGTTGTTTCTACCGAAGTATTTTCATATTTTTTTCAAAATTTCGTATTTTTAATCCCATTTGGAGCCCATTTTCGGAATGAACCTCCAATGGCATTGTAACCCTTAAATAACATTGACACCCCATTTTGGAATGCTTTTCCTAGGTTATGTCAAAAAATTTGTGCTACATTCCATGATTTTGAACAACCCTATAGCTATGTACATCATGAAGCAACTAGGCGAATAAGTACTAATATCGATTAAAATTTCTAACCGACAATTCGACAATAATTTACGAACTGAATATTTTGATTTGTGAGTTAAATCAATAACTTACTGGCCTGAGTTGGCGTACCCTGCATGTAACTCAAGAGAGTAGTGGAAGTTAATACGATCAGACAGTGTTGATATTACATCAGGCTGCTGATGGCTGCTGCCTGCTGGCTGTACCGGCTAAGCTCTGCCTTTACCATCTACGTGTATTGGACACCGGGCACCGGGCACTCCACTCCACTCCGGCCATCGCTTTTTATTGCTCCACATCCAATAACAAACACAATCTATTCTCTTACACTACTGGATTGACGGACTCTTATTTCAAATAATATTATGTATGGTGTAACCGTTCGTGGCTAACACAAGTCAATGACGTGTGAACTCCCGACCAGACTAGGAAATCGCCCTCGGGTGCATTACAAATAATAAAGTTTCTAGTACCTACCTACTTATCTATTTACCTACCCCTGCGTAAGCATCCCTGACTACACCCATCTATATCTTGGGCATTACTAATTACTACTCCTTAGAGACCCGTAGAGGAATTGCTCTGATTAATATTTTTATATTTTACTAAACGGATACATATCTAGTAATAGTGAGATTCTGACTTAAATAAATTTATTTTGCCAGAGTTTCTTTCTCAAGGACGTCACCATAAATTCCTTTACTGTAGAGCTAGTCGCACTAATTTACTCGTGAACTCTCCTACAGGGAGAGCCACGTAGGTACTTCCTAAATGCAGTTGATCAAAATATCGATATGTTTTTCATATCATATAATGCACTTACAAGGTTGATTTGAATTTCTGATTTATAAATAGTTAAGATTTTATGTATTACTGATGACACGATGTCAGATTATTTTACAGGCACCTATCAGATATCATCATGTTAGTAATAATAATATAGTCGTGATCATATGATACACACATGAAGGTACACTTCTACGACGTTCCTAAGAAGGTTGTAAATGAATATGGGGTTCTCATTTAATTACCATAGAACGAGGATAGGGATGATCTTTTTTTAACATGGTCACTTCTTACTTCAAATCTCATCTATAAATTAGATGTATCATACGTAACTATATGACTTCTTGATAGAAAAGACAAGTTCAATTATTCGATCTGCTACTGGGAACGCAATGGATATACCTATAATATTCTTGAAAATTGATCAATATTGAAAGTAAAGTGGCCCTATTAAGTTAACCACCATTACTCCCATTGCATGTACAATATGTACAGTGTACAGTACACGTACAAGATGCTTCAAGCAACCGCTTGCCAATATTATTATTCCCTCGTCCAGGTGTGCTACTTACTTACGTTATTATAGGAGATTATCTGAACATAAAGATTCTCAAGTTACGCCAATTTGATGGGCAAGTAAGTAGGTACCTACGAGAAAAACTCCGTACTCGTCGAACCTTGAGAAAACTTAAAACTTCTTCATTATTGGATATGCGAGTTAGTTGGCGACCAGCAGTCTGAACTCCTTAATATCTGCGATCGTTATCGGCAATACGCTTCAATCGCATTTAGGTAGACGCGCTGGTTTACCCCTTGTCAAGTTCTCACCTCCTATTTTCTCTTCCTGATGCAGTTTCCTTCTTCTAGAGATCATCTTCTCAAGAGTCTCAAGGATGAATCTGGTAAGCTTGTCAATGTCAATCAACCAGGGTTACCTCTTTTGTATGTATCGAAGAAGAGAGAATGTACTTGTTCATGTAGGTAGCAGTTAAGTAAATAATTACACCTACGTTATGGGTCTTCTTTCAAACATCTTTCCTTTCACGCTTTCCTAAAAAATATCTTCCATTTTCACATTTGGATTTTCGGCTTTTTATACCGCGAAATCTTTTTCATACCAAAACTTTTTTTTTTAAAAAGGAAACCAAACATTCTTGGATTACGAATAACCCAACAATGTTTGAAAATCTCCTACTAACACCACACTAAGCAGAAGATGTTGCTTGTGTCTAGATGGAGGACTTAGCCAACCAAGGAATCGAACACGCGGTTGGGATGCCCACTCAGCCACCGACCGGTCAATACACTCTGACTACCTCTTGAAGGTGCTTCCCCACTTCGACTTCCCAATATCTTTACACCCAAAACACATCACCATCGGGGATTCCATAGTCTCACTGGCTCCAGACGGTTGAGAGCAGTTGGGGAGAGCAATTGTTCTTGTGCAGTATTCACACAAAAAATAAGAAGATAAAAACACTTCTTCTTCTTCTAAAGTTGGTCCATCATTACCAAACGAATCATTTCCTCTTGGTCTAGAATCCAGATCCTAGTTGAATACCTACATATCTCATTACATAGTATAAAATGAAGTCACTCAAAATGTATGTGCGCTTAGATCTTTTAAACTACGCAACGAATTTTCATGCGGTTTTCACCAGGAAGTCATTCAAGAGGAAGGTTTATATGTATAATAAATGCATATTATAGTAGAGAAAAGCCGATAAATTCAAAGAAAACATATTTGTGACGTCATGGTAGTCGCTCAAAACGTATGTACGCTTAGATCTTTTAAACTACGCAACGGATTTTCATGCGGTTTTCACCATTAGATAGGGTCATTCAAGAGGAAGGTATATATGTATAATAAATGCATATTATAGTAGAGAAAAGCCGATAAATTCAAAGAAAACATATTTGTGACGTCATGGTAGTCGCTCAAAACGTATGTACGCTTAGATCTTTTAAACTACGCAACGGATTTTCGCATGTTTTATACATATTAACGGAAGGTTTATATGTATAAAACATGCTTATTATAGTAGAGAAAGGCCGAGAAATTCAAATATTCAATTCAGGCACCGGGCAGCGGGCAGCGGGCACCGGGCAGCTGGCAAGCGGGTGGTGTGGATTTTATAAAGGTTAGCCACAGCAACGTGTGGCCGGGTCTGCTTGTAGTTTATAAATCATATTATTTCATATCTCTTAGAAAAGACGTGAGGCCAAAGAAACTTACGAGTACCTATTGCTACTGACCAAATGCGCTATCATTTGACAATTTACTAATACATACCCTTTTGAATTGTTGAATAATATTATCAATATCATTGTTATAATATATTAACAAATTCGTCTTCTATTATTCTCTAAGACTTTCAGTATCAAGTTTTGATCATAACTAAATACTTGATTCTTGATAATAGAATGTTAATTAACTTGCGAATGGCTGATGTAAAGGCACGGGTTAAAGTTTGCACCCCGAGTTGTGTTTTACTGTGACTTGTTACTTGGCGCTAGCTCAAGTTGCTACTTACTACTATAGGTGTACGGTGTACGTGTATGCCAAGTGTGGTTGTTTGAACTTATTAATATTGTCAAACGCAGGTGCTTTCACTGCCTTCACAACTTGCAAGATGGGTACTTAATATTTCAGAAAATTACCGTAATTATAATTCAATTTTAATTAAGCGGCGTTATTATCATGAAAATCACTTTAAAGGGGCTTTATGGTGTCTTTTTTAAATCGGCAAATTGATAACAGAATTTTAACGCATTATTTATTATCATCATTTTGATTTTTTTTTTAAATGTTTAACCTCATTTGGAAATTTTTCGAAAAGAGCTACAAAAGAATAAGTTTAACTTAGGGTTGTTTCAGAGAATTTGAACAATTCATCAAATTTCGAAGTTAATTTTTTAAGTGAAAGTGCTATTCAAGTTCTGGAATTATATCAGTGTGGGTCACTTGCTTCACAAAACTGAAATAATAAGAGAACTTGAACAGAACTTGCAAATTAACTTTGAAATTTGTTGAATGGTTAAAATTTTCTGAAACAACCCGTCTAAGTTATTCGGATATTATATAGTATATTTTGGATTGCAGGACATAATATGTTATTTTGCTTCATCGAAAAAATTTTGGTAAGAATATTTATTTTATTTTATTTTATTTTTATTTTATTTTATTTGGGAGTCCAACAGTTTACATTCATAACAGAGCATAATAGTAATTAAGTGACAATAATTGAACCATTTACAGGTTTCCACATGGGTATTGTATACAAGTGTAGTGGTTCCATAGATATTTGCTAAAGAAGAAAAAAATTACATTTCAAGAGACAAGTTAATTAGGGGGGAATAGGGAGGGGGTAGGATGGTGGGGGGGGAGAATGGGTTAGGTTGAGGTATAGTTATAAAAATTTGAGTAAACAAAAAATTAAAAGAGAAAAAAAAAGAATTTAATATAATGGTGACTGGTGGTATTAGAAATTATTGTAAAATTATATTATTAAATTTATTTAAAATTGAATAGAATAAACGAACTTGAACTTTAAACTATATAATAATTTATTCCGCTTCACCATTCTTCTTTAATTTTCACTCAATATTTTCTAAATAATGAAGGTACCCTGGTAGACTTTGTTTACATCTGCTCCACACATGAGATTTTAAGAAAATAAAAACTACGACCTGTGTAATCTTCGGAGAAGCTAAGTGGAGGGTCTTTTCAGAGAGACCTGCTGGAGAGTCTCTGTCTAGGTTAGGTCTCCCTCAACCAATCTCTTCCGACCCAGCCTGCCTTGCAGTAGGTGGGTAAACGCATTCGCCGCCAAGTCCTACATAAATCTCACCCCATGAACCCAGGCACCCCTAAGTCACCAAACGTAGCGATCCACTTATGACAGGGGTTATCCAATAGATGGTTTCCGGGACGACGGTTCCCTTACCCGCCTCCCTATGGGTGAGTCATTTATACATAAATGTTCATATGTCATAAAGTGATCAAGTAAGTAAATAATATTAAGTTATTAGTACCTATTACACATTACATGTACTACGCATGATTTATATTAAACAATCTTTTAGCTTAAATTAAAGACGTCAAAGTGTGTGAGAAGGGAGATAATAGCTAATTTATAGGTACCGAATATAGCACGAGAAACGCTGAAGTTGGCTGAAAATATAATGTTCTTGACAGTTTCATTATTAATTGAGTTCATGAGGACATTATTCCGTGCTCCTTGGAAAATCAGCCCTAGATAAAATTGCGTATCGAACAGCTTTGGTATTTGTGTTGCAAATATTTAATTCTATTTGGAAAATGCTTTCCATAAAACTTTGCATTAATTTGTTGATTATATTTTTAATTCGAAAGCTTTAGAGAAATTTTAAAGATTTTCTAATCTTACAACACACAGACTGGCATGTGAAATAAACTTATTATGATTTTTATGTGATTATATGATTTTTTAAGGTTCTCAAGATCAAAAGACAGAATTCTAGAGACGTAGACAGCCTTTTCTTCTTTTTAAATTATTAAACATTTACAATATTTAACATACCTAGTGTTTTTACAATACTAGGATTGTCTAGTGTACCCAAAGTAAAGCCAATTTTATCTTACACGGGAAATGGATCAAGTATTTCTATATATGGAAATTCTTTCCTTGACAGAATATTAATTTATCTGGTCTATCTGAGGCCTCGGAATTGAAATGTCTCATTTAAATTGACCAGTTATTATCCGTTTTCTTTCATTTGGTGTAGATAGCGCTTAGAGATGTTTCCTGTTCAGTTGGTTTAGCTATAGAAACGCTATAATGTTACTTATTTTGAATGGTAGAAAATTATGAAAGAAATACATAGTTACTGATAAGAAAAGGCAGATTTCTAAATAAATTATCAAGAACATGTGCAGAGAACTGGTAAAACCAAATAATGGGTGTTACAAAATATTATGATGATATGCCTACCCACCAATTACCAACATACGTATACTCGTAAACACGGGATTCTTGTAAAATTGGGAAAGTATTGCAATAGGCATGACTAACCTGATAATTCGGGATCATTGCCACACCTATTATCTTAGCGCGTCCTTATAATAGGTTCAGATTGAGTAGCTACCTTAGTACACAAGACTAGGAATAAGGAATCTGGTAAAAATTATAATAAATCCAGGAAAGTAAGCACATAACTAGAGAATAAACCGGGAGAGTTTTTAACCTTATTATCTTAGTGCGTATAAGGTTTCGATTGAGTAGGTGCCGCAGTACATAAGGTCTGCCGAGGTCTGCAAGAATCCGGGGGAAAAATCCCGGAAAGTAAGCATTTAACCAGGTAAAATCCAGGACAGTTGTTAACTTTATTATCTTAGTGCATACTTGAGTAAGGTTTAGATTGTGACTTACCTTTATGCCTATTCTGTGTGTAAATATGTAACCATGCACCTACTGCAATATTCTATATACATATGTATATAACATACTTGAATTGTATATTTATTTAGAAAAAAAAAGATTTTATATCAAGCTGTCATGTTCATAATATTTTTCATAATATTACTTAAACAAAATCATAGATCACTCTGTAAATTGCCATCTCAACACAGGCGTTTCACACCTAGTGAGATGGGCAATACGTCATTATTATAACCTAATGTAATATGAAAATAATAAAATAAATAAATTGAGTAGGTGGCAAAATACATAAGGTCTGCCGTGCCGACTGCAACTAGAATCGTCATACATAGTACATAAGGTCTGCCGGGCTGACTGGAACTTCAATCTGGGGGGGAGAAATCCGGAAAAGTAAGCAAGTAACCGGAGAATGAAGAGGGACAATTATTGTTGACCTGATTATCTTAGTGCGTATAAGGTTTAGACTGACTAGGTGCCATAGTGCACAAGGTCTGCCAGGCCGACTGCAACTGGAATCCGGGGGGAAAATCCGGGAAAGTAAGTACCTTCCTACTGAACGTGATAACCAGGGACAATTGTCAACCCTGTTATCTTAGTGCGAAGGTACTTGAATCAGGTTTAGAATTGGTAGTACCTACCTAACGACATAGAGCTGGGCGATTGCTCTAGGGCTGTCTCTCCGCGGGGGTCGCAGTGGATATGACGGGAGGGTAATTGCCTGCATTACTCTTCCCGTATCCGGCGAATACCAATACAAATATACATAATTAGTCAATATTATACACGCTGCATTCACCCTTGACGTGATTCATTGACCCGGTTTTAAGTTATTAAATTTGTTTTTTGCTGAATCTGATTCCATCAATAATCAGAACAGTTTTGTATGTAGGTAATACAAAAGATGGTGTCGGTGGTGCTTTGTAAAATGTTGTAATATTATTAATGTTTCGAACATTAATTGTTGTTTTTTTATGAAATTATAAGTTCATTCTTCTTGACATTGGAAGTCAATTAATATTAATTTCAGTAGTGTGTCGGTTTAATAAACTCTAGAATTCGGATTTGCTTCGAATTTAAGTGTCATGAAAAAAAATCACACAAGCGATAAAGTACATGGGTATCTATAAAATATAATATATGAAAAAAATATTGTTTTTAATGTTTTTTTTTCAAAATTGCAATTATATTATGCCCCGAGATTTTTACGGGTCTGCGCTAGTAGAAATTGATAATATCTAATAACACCTAAAAATATTTATATTTTTTACATGAGCTCCACACAGGAGGCCCTGCGGAAAATATCTTCCCTCAGGGCATATGTCATCTTTGGGGATGCTGTGTGGAGGGTTTTATTGAGGAAAGGAAGGAGAGGAGAGTTCTGGGAAGGAAAAGGGTTTAAGGGGTGGGTAGGAATCTGGGGTTCATTGTGTCCTGATCATCCGCCTATAATACCTAGACAAACACCCCATGAACCCGGGCACCCCTGCTAAATCACCAAACGTAGCGAACCACTTGGGGTGACCTATTCTTATTTTGCTTAGACATTATTGAAAATTATAAATACTTATGATCAAAAAATAATTACAAAAAATACATTATTTTAATAGTTTTATCATCACGCCTTTCAGCATTTTTGAATGTAGGTATAAATTACAGCAAGTTGAGCATTAAATTAAAGCAATGAAATAAAATCGATACTGAGTTATAATTTTAAAAAACTGGTACGGAGAATAATTAATCTTTCTCATTGGAACCGCCCTGTACGATCGTAAGAACATATTTAGACGGAATTTGAATTATCGGCCGCTGGCTGGTTAATGGCCCTTAAGATTTCATACAAAATCTCTTGCAATTTATTTATTTCTATTCTCATATACGCAGTTTACAGTTTACATATATAATAATAAGTATGTACCAGTAATTTAAAATAAAATATTAATAATCTCACCTCAAATATTAATAGAACACCTCACTGGAAGGACCTGTGCTGAAGTGTTCGTATATTTTAGATTAAGTGTTATTTTAGAACAAATATCTAAGACGCTCACAAATTTTTCGAGTAGACCAAACTAATCAATCTTAAGCTCACCTGTTATTCAAGGACACAAGGGACAGTACCTGTTGAAGCGCGCATCATCAAGTCTTGTGCCCGTGATTTCTGATTAGTGTTAGTATCGATTATGGCCGTATGCCGTGTAGTCATTGTCAGTAGTCACGCTCCCCTGACCGTCGTGCTCCCCTGGTCAGGGGCCTTTCTTCCAGTAATGGTCATAACGCCTCGCAAAAACACCAATATCAGTACCTTTACCTTCCCGCTATTACGACGGCCATATCCGATCATCGTAAAAGTGATTGTTTCCAAAAAATATATATAAAAAAATAAATTTTTCAATTTGTCGTAGTTGTTAAAATTTTACATTGTTCAAAATTTTGTGGCTAATAATACTCGTGTAATAAAGGAAAATGCATGTAATATATTGCGATGTTAAGGTTAGCACATATGTATATGTCATATTTCTTAAATTATGTTCTTATGCATAACCATCATGACGTCATATGCTCGAAGTCAAAAAAACTAATTCATGTCATCGAGGTAACACAAGGGCCAAAATAAATTGGGGAAGGGGAGGAGAGAGAGAAAAAGTAGCTTGGGAAGTACCTGGATATTCAGATCTAGACATTAAACACAGTTATAGTCAAGTCAAGCAACATTCACGTGGTCTCTCACAGGAAAACGCTGGGAATAACTTCTTCTGGCGCATATTATTTTATATAAATTTTGTACTTACCTACCTGTATGAATGAAAACTATTATTTTAATATGTTTTGATTTCAACCCGAATTTGTCAAGAGCCAAAAAGCTGACCGCTGTGACACAGAGGTCGTCAGAACATAACCATGTATTTTTGTAATTTTCCGGCATCCGTGAAATAACCAAATAAACTTATACGATGACTACCCAGTTTCCCAATACATCAGAGAAAATGGTATCAAGTATGCCTCTAGCTCTGTTGCCGATATTTGAATATTCAATGTTTACATCACATCACATCTCCCTGCTTAGGCAAAAAGTCGTTGACGCGGCTTTGGGAAATCCCAAACTTCGCCTCACTGTGAATAACAGACATCATTTCGCCAAATTAAGTTTTCAGGACACGTATGAAACGAATATTGAATGCAGCGACGCGGCTTGCTTTTTAATTAGCCACGTTTGCTATACTCAGGATCTTGATAGCCTTATAATACATAGGTGGACACTCTTTGTAGATACACTCTGTCTTCGCACTCTTCGCAATGTTCCGAAGACAAGACACATTTAACATTGTCCACTGACGTCGTAATTATCTAAGAAAATTGAGTATTGAATGAAAATAAGGGAAATTGAACACCATAATTGTATTTATATAATTTCAAACAGGTATTACAAATATGTTTTTGTTATGAAATCACTTTTGAACGACTAATAAAGGGTAGGTTTACTTGTGTAACAAACCATAATTAACTGGCTTGCTTTATTATTATTTTTAATTGATAAACTAACGTTTAAACAAGATTTTTATGCATAGCACAAAGGGTATATAACAAATATTATAATCAATAATTATCAGCCTGAAACACTCATCTACATTGAAAAAATCTTCCGAGAAAAGATACTGGCCGCCAACGGGAATTGAACCCGTGATTGTTTTCAGTTGGAAAAATGTAATAATGAGTAATTGTCGAATGAAACACTAGTATATATTGAATTATTTGGCGGGTATTAGATAAGCCGCCATAGCTCAGTGGTCCAGAGCACCTGACCGGCAATCAGAAGGTCACGGGTTCAATTCCCGTTGGCGGCCAGTATCTTTTCTCGGAAGATTTTTTCAATGTAGATGAGTGTTTCAGGCTGATAATTATTGATTATAATATTTGTTATATGGCTTGCTTTAATTATTTAACGTTTATCCTTTGCTGTACTTTTCCTAAAATGTACAAACTTTTGTTTTGTCCTAATTTGGGAGGCAGGATAACCAACACATCTGCCATAGGTCACAGGTTGGCTGCATTTAGTGACTAAACAGGGGTACCCGGATACACGGAGTGAGGGTTGTCTCGGTCTTGACGGCGAATGCGTTTGCCCACCTTCTGTGTCACGGGCGGGATCGGGATAGACTGGTTGAGATGGACCTTTTGACCTTTCCAGTTGAACTCTCTCGATCCATCGCGTCACACCGCAGTGGGAGGGATGGATTCACACGGCCGTCACTCCTGGTCACGTTGGCCCTCAGATTCCTACGCACGTTTCATACCATTTTCTTTCCCAGAACTTCCTAAAAGGACTCTCCACACAGCATCCTCAAAGTTGAAATAGGCCCTGGGGGATTTTTTTTCCTCTGGCGCTGTACGGGTACTAATGCAAAAAAAAATACTCTTTCGAAATGAGTACATTTGTTGTATTTGTAAAATATGCAATTGAAAAAAAGGTTGCATATAGTGATCTATTTTACAATAATAACATACTGTTTCTACTTTTCAGCTCATTTGTGTTTTATTTTTGTTATTTCTTCTATTTTCGGAGTATTGAATTAACCAAGGGAAAACCATTGCTATATTAAGACTATATTTCTTATTGTACAATTTATTGTAAATTCGTAAAAGACTATAGAGTGTACCGAATACATACAGCTTTTAAAGTACCAAGCTAGTTTCTTCCAATTTGGGAGTTAAATTCACCTTGCCGAGTTTTACATACATAAATCAATGTATATTCTTGGGAATTAATCATTGCACCTGAGACTTAATTGAAAAATCATTAGCTTGCGCCACATACCTATGTGAATATTATTATGTTGAATACCTACATTAAAACCCATCAATTTATTTCAATCTTCATTGGTCATGTCAAAAAATTTGTTGAACTTAGTCATGCATGCATTTAAATTGGGTCAAACTTGACCTACGTGATACATTGTTAAGCTCGACTTGACGGAAGAATCTGAAGACATGTAAGTGTAATTTGTTGGACACCGGCCACTAAATCCTTCCCATACTTCTATGGCATCCTTCACTCAACCTGTGGGGTCCGTAGATTGATGCTTAATGTGTACGCACCACGGCACTACCTGTGTGAACACATCGACACAACCTCACCACCCCCATACCACACCCCACTTCACCGGTCCTGGTATCCCGGAAACTGTAGGTGAGGGGGAATAGGTATATAAAATACCTTCCTATATTCTAGGCAGATACTTTGTAGGTATTAGGTAGCCCTGTCGTGATCTGAAGTGTAATTGATACCGAAATCAGATCTGACCACCTCTTTTATTTTGTAACTCAGTATCAACGCTATCTTTTAAGTTGTATGCAAGTTCGTATTCGACCAACACACGGGGAGTTCTTTCATTGTGAAAAAAATTATAAAAGAGCACAGTATATACCCAATCCAAACAATCTAATTTACTAGATACTTTAAAAAAGTCAAAATCTACGCTTTCACAGATGGCGCTGGTTTAATTATTTTAGGAAAAAGAACTTTTTACGAATTATTTTTAAAATATTAAGATGAATATCGCAATACAAATACCATTTATATGTCTATAAACGAACTAAATTCTTTCAAGAAAATCACAAAAATACAATATTGTATCGGTGATTCAACCCAATATTGTATTTGTATGCCTTTCTTGAAAGATTTGAGTTTATTTACGCATAAAACTATTTAATCATATTCGTATTGCGTATGTACCTACGGGCGCTAACAATTAATTTATCCCAATATTTTAAGGCATACCTTATAAAAAACGTTTTTCTCTAAAATAATTAAACTCGCGCCATCTATGAATGAGTACATTATGAATGCTTTTAAGTATCACCTTATCGAGGGTTTTCGTTCATCATCTATCGTAAAAAAGATTATTGAGA
This sequence comes from Limnephilus lunatus, assembly GCA_917563855.2. Classification (NCBI taxonomy): domain Eukaryota; kingdom Metazoa; phylum Arthropoda; class Insecta; order Trichoptera; family Limnephilidae; genus Limnephilus; species Limnephilus lunatus. The sequence continues at coordinate 59,320,551 of OU830597.1, read as the reverse complement.
TATCATGTGAAGCCGGCTGGTAACTTTCAACTACTTTTCATATAAAGCAAACACCTCGGATTCGTCAGAGCTGTATAATATTAACAACCCAACAAACCTCAACCCCTTGGGTACAAGCGAAATCTGTTCAACGAAAATATTGGTGTTCAAACCGAGATTTTATTGCACATTACGTAAAAGATTATTAAATTTTGGAGGCGCCTTTGAGCACTATTTATTACCTGCTAATTACTATTTCACCAAAAGTTTTATAACTATCCAATTTGCTCTTATTAATTTCCCGGTAAGCAATTAACCAAACTGAGTTTACTTTTATATTTCGTAATGAGGATTACCGTATCGTAAATCATCTTCTCTTTGGGCCCAGTTCGCAGGGATCATACAATGCAAGATGGGTCTTACAACAAAAGGTTTGCCAGTTTAGGTAATGACAGGGCGCTCGCGGTGACCGGTGTTTGTAGTCCTCATTCTTCGTTCCTCGTTCCTTGTTCAGGTATAAACTAACTTATTATTTCGGCGGCTTCAATCACCGCAGGCCGAGTATGTTGTGTTCCATCAGATGTTATGTAATCAGTAATCATTGCGCATTATCCGCGCCGAACAGGACTCGTAATAAAGTGGTATCTGACCGAAATCTTTACCCTTCCTTCCTTGTTACCGAATATAATAACTCACATTATATTCATTTTATACTGTTACAATGTTTGATAGCAACGCGATGCCTTAATGTCTCGTAAATGCACCAAACCGCTATGAATAGCGAAGCTGTATGAGGTATGAGTTGTGTTTGGGTTATGCATTGCATTAGGTTGGTGTGTGTGCAAATTGTTGTAAAGCCCCTTTAAAGCCAGAGTAGAAAAACTTTTTTTTTAAAGACAACCTACCTAAGCTTTGATGAACTAGATTATCTTATTTTTATTTTTTATTGCAATTAACTAGTTGAAATATGGGGAAAAAAAACTAATGTGTTTTTTACCTACCTCTGTATTAAAATATTAACATTTTAATTTGTAAATGAAATCCTCAGCACGGGAGATCCCGGAGATCTCAGTGATATTTAAATTTGTTACAAAAAGAGATAATAAAATATTTACGAGAAACCTTAACATTATTTAGGACCGAATTTTTTTCCTGGATATTTTAATCCTATGTTTAGAATTTCTCGATCATCTTTCTAAAACGCACTCGCCATAGATAAATGTAAAAAATACAGTTTTTTTCAGGAGATATCTCCATGATTTCTGTACCTGAAAAATTTTTGATTTTGACAAAAACGCTACTATTTTTATCTTATTTTAATAAATATATACATTTTTAATTTTGTTAAACTTGTTTAATTTTTTTTTTCACTGATAATGTTTTCATATTCATAATTTGCCTTCATTTTCTGTATAAACAGTACAGTGGTGGCGGATATCCAATACAGGGCGATTTTGCTTCGAAGAAATAAGATTAGGAACGGTGTATACATCGCAGGCCAATCGTAAAATCTGGCAGATCACAATCTGCCGCCAGGCACTTCACGATGTGTGAATGGTGTCCTTCGAAATGGGTCTGCAGATGAACCCGCAACAAAAATTTTATCGTTACACTCTGAACACAAAACTGGTTTTAATTCTACTAGAAAATTATTATTTCACGCAAGCAAATAGTATTCCTCTGAATTTTGCAGCTTATTAGAATTTAAGACTCCACTCGACACTTTAGAACGGTTTCGAAATTCACCCGGCTTTCGGAAAACTAAACTGGTTTTAATTTAAGAGTGTCTGTATGCGTCTCCCCAGGTTCAAAACTACACCCACCACTTCGCATGTTTACAACCGACAAAGGTTTGCCTTTGCTTTGCATAAATAACTGTGAATTCATCAATTTGTATAATATATTAATCTTTTTTACCTAATTTAAAAATACGTCAGATATACCGTGAAAGAAAACCATTCTCAAACCAACCAAATGATTTTCTTTGCGGTTCTTCCAGCACGACGCGACGTACTAAAGGCCGCAGATTTCCTATCCCTGGGTTAAACTGACATGATAATATTGTACTTTTTGTAAGAGAGTTTTGTTGCTTTGGGATTCTGGGAGCTTTTTTGTGAAATTAATTTTGATTTTTATCTAGATTATGTAATATGTTGTCCGCTCTACACGCGGATTGAAATAATTATGTATTAAATATATGTTAATGATTTATCGTTTGTGTTGTGTTTCAGAAACGAATATAATGGGTGCCGCGGAATGGTGCGGTTACAGCGGGACACCCGGGGGACAGTATGGCTCCTTCTCCCCGCTACAGTCCTACTGTGACACCGTTGACCATCCCACCTCGCTGCATCTTCCCACAGGTAAATCATTATATCTATAATATACTCGCACTACACTACTGTTCCGACAAAATTCATATCCCACAAGCTTGTGGCATGGAATCAAATAACATGTGTACACGCTGCTGCAACCGTCTGGAGCCAGTGAGACAACGGCAACTCCAATTGGGGTATGCTGTAAAGCTGAAAGTAACAGGGGGGAGGGGTGATATTTATTTATTTAAGGAACATAAACAGTCTTAGTAATAAAATATACATAAGAGGATGGCAAAAAAACAGACCAATTATTAATGTTCACAGATAGGTATTTAGAAACATAAAAGTAACTGAATGTAAACTAGAACATTTAAGAAAAACAGAAAAAATAAAAACAGAACTAAGCAGCAATTTAAAAAAAATAATAATACAGATGTTAATTCAACAAGTGATAAACATGTTATACACAACCATAAAATATGGGTAGGAGGAAGATGGGAACGTACCTGGCTGTACAGATCTGATCATTAAACACGGATAAAGCCATTTCAAGCAACATTTCAATACTGGTACGTTTTTAGATTTTCCGGGCCAAAAGTATTATCGTTATTTGTTTTTGAGGTGTTATTCCGTGTTGCGCTACCTCATTCTTTAGCCAAATTTCGGGCAGTGTTGCAGTGTCGATCATCAGGGCAGATCTGCCGGATCTGTATTATATTATATTTTATTTGAAATTAATGAATTCTGAAATAACGCAAATTAATCGAATGAAATTTACTTACGCACGCCGGTATTTGAACCCGCGACCTCCGATTTGCTGGTCGAGCGCCTTACCCCTCAACCATGGAGGTCGTCAAATAGGACAGCCGGTAAGCGAGGTAGAACAAAAAAAATACAATATCGAAATAATTATTTAACCTAAAATTGTTTTTTAACAAAACTCTTGCATCTAGTGCCCAGAACCTGGTTAAAAGACACTCAGAATGTATTCGATGAGATAAATAAAATATGAATATATCACTCAGAATGGAAACGTTACTCGAAGTGGTTTAGCGATGTTTAGTAGCATTTAGGGAATGCAATGTTCTCGCGAGATCTCGGCCTTTTTTAGCGAGATTGATCTCGGACGAAAAAAGGGCGAGATCTCGCGAGTTTAACGAGATTGCACTCGAGCATAAAAAACGTCTTATTCTCAACTCAACTTCGATAATAAGTTTATTTTTTTTAACTTCTCGTTGTTTTGTTTGTTATAAAAGAACTGTTTTATTACTATAAGATTTTTGTTTGATATTAGAAGAGAAGACTTGTTGTTTCTTTCATTTGTTATTTGATAGACACGTAAGTCAAAGTTTACTACTTAGAAGATTATTAAAAAATTATAGACAAATACGTCAAACAATGTTTGATGCATAAAAGTCTATTGAAAAATTCGTGAAAATAAATGTTTATCTTATAATACTTATAATTTTTATTATATTTTTCCTAATTTATTAAAATATTGTGATTATCTGCAAAAAACACACAAAACTGCCAATCTCGTGAGATCTCAAAATTAGTGAGATCTCGCAGTACTGTTATTCATAAACTCGCGAGATCTCGCTTGAGCCCCAATCTCGCGAGATTTGCATTCCCTAGTAGCATTCCCTTCCTTCTTATTCTCTTTCTTCTACCCCTCCCCCACTTGCTTTAAACTCACGATATTTCCTGGAATTGGAACTACGACATTGGGTATGACGTAGTACCACATGCTCCCGGCCTATATAATTCTTGCGCGATATCGCAAAGAAGATAGTGTTTTCAACTTACGTTTTTATACATACACAAGCAATGTTAATTATACGCACGAGTAAGCTACGTTGTTAAATTTAATTGATTTGCCTTTTTAGTAGTTTCTACGAGTAGAATGTGTCTACATTTATAGTTACCAAATAAAAAAAGCATATTTACATTTGTAGTCATACATACAGACACATATAACTGCTAAATATACATTGATGCAAACTCATGACTAATTTCATTCATAAATTATATTAGCAAAAATACCCAAGATTATCAATAAAACAACTTCATTATGCAATGATTGAGATGACTAACTACTATGGGATCTCCTTGCTTCCTCTATCTAAATATAAATAATATGTAAATATGACCATATTGTTTGCTACAGGTCTGTCGACGAACCGATTTAATTGAGGTCACCTTTTCCCTGAAGGCCGATCTTACACCTCGTTAACTTATTACCTGCATTATTATTAATTTATAACCCAGTCTCCGCGAAGGATCTAGCATGGGAATATGGGAATCCCAAATCACAGCAATTATCATAATCGATTTAAAAGAATCTTACTTGACTTCTCGCGATATACGTCGATACGTGTCGTAGCTCGCCGTGTTTCCATTCACTTTGTTCAAGGATATCTATTATCGGAGATCGATCTATATTATATTCAATCGGTCTTCTAATTCTAGGCTGTAGGGACTGTTCAGTTCTTGCATAAAATAAAGCACGTGCAAATTTAACAACAGCACTAAGTAATATAGATATAGATAAATTTTATAGAGAAATGTTTAAATATCAAATAGATTGTCAAAAGAATAATCTCAGAACAATGCCTTATCTGAAAACAAAATATCTAATGTATCGTAACTTACTTAATAGGCTGATACGAAACTGCAAAAAGAAATACTATAGTATACAAATTGAAAATGCTAAAAATAATACTAAAAAAACTTGGAATATTATAAATGAAATTGCCAACAAAAAAAGTATGTCTTCAAATATTGTAAATGAGGTTATAATAAATAATGAAATAATAACTAAAAAATCGACCATTGCAGAAAGCTTTAATAACTATTTTACAAATGTAGTAGACGTAGTACTTGAATCATCCGGCATTAATATTAATGATGCTCATATGGAGACTTCTCCTCAATTAGATTCAAATAATGATTCAATTAACTCTATAGAATATTTTTCTCCTATTACATTTAAAGAAATTGAAAAATATATTGATACTCTAAAACCATCCAACTCTAAGGGTAATGATGGATTATCTTGTGATACGTTAAAAAAAATAAAACAACATGTCCTAATTCCATTGCAACATATCTTTAATACATGCCTCAAAAATGGTCATTTTCCAGAGCAATTTAAAATCTCCACTATAATACCTATTCATAAATCTGGAGATAAGAATAAATTAGACAATTATAGACCAATATCTCTTGTTTCAAACCTCTCGAAAATATTCGAAAAATGCATCAAGTTTAGAGTCATTGAACACTTAGAAAAATATAAAATTCTATCGAAAAACCAATACGGCTTTCGTAAAGACTTAAGCACCGAGGATGCGATATATGAATTGACAAAAAAGATATACTCATCTATCGATAAAAAAAAGAAATGTCTTGCCATATTCCTAGATTTAAGAAAAGCTTTCGACACCGTAAATCATGATATACTCATTACAAAAATAAATCAACTAGGCTTCAAAAAAGACACACTAAAACTACTCTCTAACTATCTTAAAGACAGAATACAAAAAACAAAAATTGGGAATGATTATAGTTCAGAGTCAAAGATAAAAAATGGAGTTCCACAGGGAACTGTGCTTGGCCCGATTTTATTCTTAATTTATATTAATGATTTATGTAATTTTGTAATCCCTGGTAAAATTGTTTCATACGCAGACGACACGGCAATAATAGTGGATGGTAATCATTGGAAAGAAACTTTTTCGAAAGCAACTGATTGTATTTCACTGGTTTCAACATGGCTAAAATACAACAAACTCGTTTTAAACTATAGCAAAACATATTACTTACCTTTTTATAAAACCATTAAAAATAAACCTAAAGACAACCTTAAAATTAGAATCCATAATACTAGTTGCAATCAAGAAATGTGCTTCATGTGCAACGAACTCACTTATGTCGAAAATATAAAATATTTAGGAGTATCAATAGATGTAAATCTTAATTGGAAATCACATATTAATCAAATCACTTCTAAATTGAGATATCTGACCTACATATTTTATAGACTTAAGGAAGTTCTAAACATTGAGAAATTGAAAATGATCTACTTTTCCCTAGTGCAATCTTCAATCACTTATGGCATTATAGGATAGGGTGGTGCACTTGATACATTTATTAAGCCTCTACAAATAGTTCAAAAACACATAATTAAAGTCATATTTAACAAAAATAAAACATTCTCGACAAACTTATTATACAAAGAAACTAAAATATTTAATATTCGTAAATTATTTATATTACAAACTTTGAAATATGTATTTAAAAACAAATATAATTTCGAAATAAATGAAAACAGAATGAGCAAAAGAACAAATAATACATTTTACACCCCACAAACCAATACTAAATTATTACAGACACATAGCAGTTTCATTGGTCCTCGTACATTTAACCTTCTACCACTACAAACTCAAATGATAAATAAAATGATTAAATACATAAAAGAGGTAAAATTATGGTTGAATAATGTTGATATTGAAACACTTTTTCTATAAATTTATCCATCTTCATACAACTCACTTTCTGTAACTTACTAAACTGTAGTACAATATGTTTTATGTTTATTTTTATTATTATTTTTTTTTCTTTAAAAACTAAAAAAAAAAAAAGAAAAAATATTTAAAAAAAATAATTTAAAATCAGTATGTTTTTATCCATATTTTTATTTTACTTATATAATAGTCGAAAAAAACCTTGTTCAGTACAATATGTTTTCTGTTTGTTTTTTATTTTTTTTAATAACTAAAAAAAAAAAAATATTAAAAAAAATATTTAAAATCAGTATGTTTTTATCCATATTTTTATTTTACATATATAATAGTCGAAAAAAACCTTTTTCATTTACTCTAACTATAAAATACTAACTTTATATTTTATATGTTTTTTTTTTTTAAAGTCTATTTTATACTTTGTGTACTTAGAAATATAGTTTTTGTTTTTAATATTACCCACACTCAGGCAGTGCCTTAGTGGGTTTTCATTTCTTGTTTATACTATATGTTATTATGTTTTATGTTATAATATACTATTAATTTTCTATTATACATTATATGTAAAAAGAAATGAGAATAAATAAAGTTAAAAAAAAAAAAAAAAAAAAAAAAAAAAATATGACACAGCTTTGTGTGATATCAAACCATCTCGTAGATTACTATTCACTCTAAAATAAGCTCTAAAATACTTGTAGAAAAGTCGCCATCGTCTTCCAAAATTAAGAATTACACGAATAACACGTTCATAATATGTTTGCAAGAAATCAACATGTCCGTTTATTTATGAAGATGTAAAATTATTATTGGTTAGTTTAGGTTAAGTTTCTGAAATAAAAGATTTTAATGCAATCAGTTTTTTAGCGTGTTCTGAGCAAATGCATGAGACTTTAGTGAAGGTCATACGTTCATAAGTAATATATAACGCATTAGTAGGTGCATGTCGGGAAATATTAATTAATCTAATAACTGCATATAATAAATACAATTGATCCATTTTTAATAATCTAGCCTATTAGGTTACAAAAAAACAATTATTTCACTAAAGTTTAGAATTTAGAGTTTTGGAATTCCGAATAATTATTCCACATTCCGAATTTCTACCGATTTATTACATATTTCTCTTGAATACTTTCAATTTTTAAGTTTCTTAAATATATGATATTTTTGAAGTGAATAGTTCTTTAGCTCCGTTGTGATTTGAAACTCGATGAAACGAAAAAGCAACACTAAAAAGAGACAAACACGTACATCTCTAGCATTTAGCCTGCGAAAGAATAAGAAAGAATGATCGGTCTCCTATATCTTCACAGCTTGTCTACTTTAGTTGTCACTCCTGTCTACTTTAGTTTAGTTTGCACGTTTGTTTAGTTTGCACTCCTGTCTACTTTAGTTTAGTTTGCACTCCTGTATACTTTAGTTTAGTTTGCACGTTTGTTTAGTTTGCACTACTGTATACTTTAGTTTAGTTTGCACGTTTGTTTAGTTTGCACTCCTGTATACTTTAGTTTAGTTTGCACGTTTGTTTAGTTTGCACTCCTGTATACTTTAGTTTTCTGAAGGTTTCACTTCTACCGCGTGTGAACTGCACACTTGTAATTTTTTAAAGATAATATCTATACATTTATAGAGCCGAAACGGTAATTATATGATATACCCTCGTAGAATAAAACGATACAATAAAATAAAATCGCGTAAAATAAAATAAACTAAAAGTGTGCTCCGAAAATTTAAACACTTTTTTTCTGTTATTTAACATGGTATGAAAAAATGTACAGTGTTTCTTTAAATGCAGCTTACGCTTTGGCGAGAGATTTTTGTTCTTTTTTTTACATGAATACCTCACAAGAGTCCAAGCTGCTCCCGTCTGGAGCCAGTGAGCCTATGGCATCCCCAATTGGGGTACGTTGTGAGGCTGAAGGTAGAGGGGAGTGGAAGGATATGGGGAAGAGGAAGGTGGGGAAGTACCTGGCTATTTAGATCTGGTCACCAAACATGGCTAACGCCATTTCAAGCAACGCTTCAATTCTGAATAGTGGTCTTAGGTACCTACACCAGGGCGATACTGAGAGTATCTTCCACTCTGGAACGAGCTGCAAATATACCTACCTCATATTATTTTTACTTATTAAATTGTGAAATAACACAATTCAATCAAAAAGCACACGCGGTAGAAGTGAAATCTTCAGACAACTAAAGTAGGCAAGAGTGGGGAGGATACGAAGAACTACACAAACAGGAGACCGATTATTCAATATCATTCTCTCGCTGCTTACTTACCTATAGATGTAAGTGTTTTTCTCTTTTTAGTGTCCCTTTTTTGTTTCATCGAGTTTCAAATCACAACCCTGATTGCTAGTCGAGAGCCTTACATGTTGTGTTGCTAATATTTGCACGCGGCTTCTCACAATACCCTGAAAGCTCGTTGTGTTTCCATTACTTTGATCAATTATCAGGATTGATGGGGAATGCGCATTTCCGCCCTGCCTGGTCCCCAACAAGCTGAAAATTGATTCTGATGGTCATCCGAGGGAATGTATTGGGTTCCGGTCGACACCTGTCTCTTTGCATACCTCCGGCCTTACCTACAGAAACCCGTACACTGTCACTGTACATGTTGCTTACTTACCTGTAGCAGACCTATTGCCTTCCGTTGTTTGAGAGGATTCGTCATTGCGTTGACCTAATTCTCGTTGGGCAATTATTGCATCGTACGATGTCCATAATCTGACGTGTTTTTTTTATAAATGCTGATTAATTCAGTTATTTCAATGATCATTAATACAACATGACTAACGGGCGTTTCCACTGTAATAATATCTTACAAATAAATAAAATAAAAAACCATTGACCCCTAACAGTAATGATTATCAGAGAACAATTCAAATAACTAAATAATATAAAATATTCCAGCCTTGGAAATTGGTTACATTAATAAAATAATAATAATTATTATTATTATAATTTTTCTCTGTTCTTTTTTGATAACACTCGCATTTACATCGCGATAAGCCCCAATGTTGTTATATTTTACTTTCTGTTCATTATACGGAAGTGACGCAACCTTTACGGATTTTCCAAAATATAAAGATTTTATTGTTAATTAATATTCAATGGGTGTTCACGTTCACCGATGGCGGGTACGTTTTTGTCACGTGAACAAATTGTTCACTAGTGATAGATAAAGGCTTTAGAAGCCTTGGAACGGGCCGAAGATTTTTACGATTTCCCAACCGCTCCAAGATTTAGACTTCTAATCCAAAATCTTTCCTATTTTAGCCTACTTTTGTAGCGAGAAGAATAATTCCTATTTGATTATCAAAGCACTCTAATCAGCAAATAATGTTCACCGAGTAAACTTAAAATAATTCTTAATCTGCTCTTTCATAGATGGCGATAATTTAATTATTTTAGGGAAAAAAAATGCAAGTTACCTGTGCTGTAAAATATTAAAATGCATTATTTGTTTACGCCCATCAATACGCATCACAGTTTTGTCCGTCTAAAAACTTAATTCTTCCAAGAAAGGCATACGAATACAATATTGGATTGAATCACCAATGCTATATTTTATTTGTATACCTTTCTTGAAATACGAGTAATTGGGTTTTTATACGAATATTTATATTCTGCTTAACTTCTCAAATCCAATAAAATAGTTATAAACCTATTGATTTCTTGTTGATGACAGCAATATCTAGAATCAAAATGTTAATTTTTCCATTTATTTTTCCAGTATTACCAGACAGCAGTTGCAACCAGGCGCAGGGAGAGTTCGGTACGGGGTCCCCGGGCTTGGGGGGCGCGGGGGGCGCCGCGCGCGCTCCCTACCCCGCACTCACCGAGCTGGAGCCCTTGCTGGCGCCCCGCTACCCCGCAGACCCCAACACCTACCCCAACAACTGGTCGGCCAACGGCTACAGCACCTACAACAACTACCAGTACAACAACGTGGTCACCAATAATAACCTGGCCTGCGCGCAGCCCCAGGGCGCCTACCTCAATCCGCCGGGGCCCACCATGGTGCTGTACCCGCACCTCTACTCCACGGTCAACCAGAACCAGATCCACTTCCATCTTCACGGCTCCACGGATAAACTGGACCAGTACTTCTCTGGCGATAGCTCTCTGACCATCAGTTCTGGGCCCTCTCTGAAGGGCAGTATTGAGATCGGGATTGGGGTGCCTTCCCAGAGTCATTTGGAAGGGGACGGTGCCCCACAGGAGCCTCAAGACAGTGACGTCACTCGCGAGAATCCCATGGCAGTGTCTAACGCCATATCAGACCCCTCTAGTGTGTGGAGACCCTATTAAACACGTCAAGTGGCTAGTGACTGACTTTACTAAATTGTGATTCGTATCATATTTATTATTATTATCCTGTTCTAAATAATCATTCCTAAAAAAACATAAAAGACAATAATAAAATTACTGTATTAGATAAGCATTAGGTATTACTTTGATTACATGCTACCTGTGTTATAATATCTATATATATGTTTCCTTGAAAACATTGAAGTGATGGAAATTAAAATATATGTATATGTATATATACATCGTCTTCAATTTTACGTTATTTGTAAGATACTGTTAATTTTAAAGGTAGACGTGTACGACTTATTACTTTTTTTTTATTAAATACCTATCAGTTAATACAAAGTTACGATTGCGTTTTCTTTTCACATCCTTCTCCCGCTATACTAAATTATTAATAGTTTAGTATCTTTTGGATTTTCCAACAATAGGCCACTTGCATGGATTTCATAACGACTTGAAAAAAATCGTTTGGATAGATTTTTCTACTAAGATTACGAAAATGTTAGTAAATTTTTTTAGAAATGTACAGGTTTTTTTAATTTTTAAATAAATAAATTCATTATTTGAGCTCGTGAAGTCACTACATGGATATGTTCCGTCTCCGATTATGTTCCCTTAATTTTGTAAAATTCCACACTGATTAATTTTTTTTATATGGCAACACCTTGATTTCCGGCGAAGTTTTGAATTTGCGTTTAATGTTCACTAGATTTATTGTTTGTTCTATGCGAACTTATCCTTTGGTTTGATTTTTTGATAAAGATGGCGGTGTTTTTACAGATGTTACGAAGAGAACCCCGTACAATTTATTGCTATTCGTGTGGAAAACGTTATTTTTTTAAAATGATTTTCGGCTATGTAATTATCGTTTTTTTATCATAAAATTATGTCCCGTCTTTCCGGTTTATAAAAAATGGTCTGATTTTTCGGATTGAAATTTTCAAACAATCGCCAGGGTTTCAAAAATACGATAAAAAAATACAGAATGTCTTAGAATATTTGCCTGAACCGGAATTTTTTTTTTAAATGTGATGCAAGTGGCCTATTAGTAGGTATATTATTCATCAAATCATGTCCCTTCCACAGAGGATAGAGGAATAAAATGCCACACACACTTCTGTCCTAGCTTCATCCGTGGTCCAGCCCTAATATCCGATCCACAAGAGGCTAGTATTTCAAGCCAGGATAGGAAGCTGCCATGGTCCAAGCCGGCGTCCTATCCTGTTAAGATATTAGCTTACTGTGCTACACGCATAATTACTACATAGGTGGCGTAAACATGAACTTTATATAATTTATAAACTTTATACGCTTTATCTTTATATTTTAGGTAATCTGCAATCATACCTACTAACTATCGTTATGTAATAGATGAGAGCGCCCTTCCTTTTCACTAAATTGTACGTGTAACACTGTATTCTCCTGACTTGACACAACTTGAAGCGGTTTACACTATTCTAGAAAATTTTAAACCAGTACCTTATATGTTAGAGACTAAAGTTACAACTTGTCCATAGGGAAAAAACATACAACACCATCATTACTAGCTTCGTCGGTCAGACGAAGCTAAACCCAAACCAGGATAGGTTTCGGTGGCGAGGGCGCTACTAGCTCGTATTATAAATAGAATATCCCATCCCATCCTATTAAACTATCCTGGCTTGAGATGATAGCATGGGCATAGGCACGGTGGGCAAGGCTGTCCGATGCAAGACCTCTGAGATTGTCGGTCAGATGAAGCTAAACCCAAACCAGGATAGGTTTCGGTGGCGAGGGCGCTACTAGCTCGTATTATAAATAGAATATCCCATCACATCCTATTAAACTATCCTGGCTTGAGATGATAGCATGGGCATAGGCACGGTGGGCAAGGCTGTCCGATGCAAGACCTCTGAGATTGTCGACCGAGTCACATTTTGAAATTTACAGCACTTCATAAAATGGTTTTTCCTTCTTTTTCGTTCATATTTTTTGTATTCATAGAACCTGTTCCACAGAACAGCATGAACATGTTCTAGAAGCCTACTTTTTTCGGTACCTACTGAATATTTTTATTTTTTGCCCCACCCTAAATCAAAACCTGGCTACCCCAAAGGATGATAGCCTACTTCCTCACTAGCTTACTAGGTTAAAACAAAGCTAGTTCAGTTTACACGTAACTAGAGGTACTATAGCTTGCTAGATTACTATGGGTTAAAAACAAAGCTAATTCTGTCTACATGTAGCTAGAGTTACTATCTTGCTAGATTACTAGCAATAATTTGCTGGGCTGGCTTGAAGTACTAGCCTCGTCGTGGCTGGGGTAAAACAGATAACTGATGAAAATTAATATTTCTATTTTTGACAAATCAAACTCAAATTTTCCAAGAAAGGCTAAAAATGATCAGTATCTGAGTCGAATTTGGGTCCCGCCCAGGCGTCGCGTGTTCGAATCCTTGGCTGGCTATGCCATCCATCACGACACAAGCGACGTTTTCCGCTTAGTCTATGGTAGTAAGAAATTTTCAAATATTATCAAGTTATTCGTAACTCGGGAATGACGTAACCCCGGCGACTCAATCCAATATTGTATTTGTTAGCCTTTATTGAAAGATTTAAGTTTGTTTATGGACAAAACTATTTATTCATATAATGTACCGACGCAAAAAATTAATTCACCTTAATATTTTAAAGTACAACTTGCAAAAAGTGTTTTAGCCTAAAATGACCTGTTATTCTCCATAATATTTTAGACTAGCGCCATCTATGAAAGAGTAGATTTTGAATTATTTTAATGTCAAAAGAATTCTTATTCTACTCTTTCATAGATGGCGCGCGTATAATTCTTTTACGGAAGAACTATTTTTACAATAATTTAAAGAATAATATATTGTTAGCGCCCGTACATACGCAATATCAACACGAATAAATAGTTTTGTCAATAAAAATACTCAAATCTTTCAAGACAGGCTGACAAATACAACTTTCTTAATATTTTAAGCATAACTTATAAAAAACGTTTTTCCGTAAAATAATTATAAGCGCGCTCTCTATGAAAGAGTAGAATATGAATTCTTTTGATAATCACCAAATTTTTTTCCTGCAGCGCTAAAATCAAATTGGATCGTTTTGGGACGTTCGTGAAATAATGCAGTAACAAATCAGACAACGTGTAACAATAATGCGTGTCTCCTCACTTACTCACACTGTTTGAAGTAAAACGTCTTCACCCTCGACTTGGGAGGTAAGCTGGCGAATGCGGTACCAGAGCGTTACGAAAAGCGAGGCGATCGCTTCGTATATTACTGTAGGAGCAAGAGAGATCAGTGCGCGCGCACATTTTCTTTCTCTCTTCCTATCGTATAGATGGAGCAGAAGTTTTACTTCAGTTGTGTGGTCTAAAGCACGCTCGTTTTTTTGTGTATGCTAAGGTCGGGGCCACAACTTTTTTTTGGTTTTTGTTTGGAAACAAAAATATTGTGATCCTGCCAAATGGTTTTGTGTTTTTTTTTTGTTGGATGTTTTGAAAATATTTTTTGGCTGGAGATCTGACTTAATGGATACTTTAATTTGCTAAAAGCATAACGTAGCTAAACTTAAAAAAAATACATCACCATCTTCTTCCTCTTGTCCTATTTGGGTCAGAGACCCATTACAATACATTGCATCGACAAGGCTCCTCTCCATACGTCCCTGTCTTGTGCTGATTGTTCGGCCTCCGTCCATGGTAGACCCATCCTCTCCTCACACAGTTTTTGGAGATGCCTCGCCCAAGTGTGTCTGGGGCGGCCCACTGGAATCGCACTCAGTATCTTCCTCGGAACTCAATCATCACACATTCTTAGTACATGCCCAAATCACCTCAGTTGCGATTTTTCTTTGAAGAGTAGCAGTGGTTCAATGTTTAGATCATCTCGGATCGTCGAGTTTCTTATATGATCCCATTTCGTAACCCCTGCCACTCCAAATTTTTTTATGTGAATCTGCACAAGTAAGTAGGTATTTATGTATGTTAATCGAGAGCCTTACCCCTCGACCATGGAGTTCATCCCACTAATAAAATACCTAAAATAAAACAAATAAACCCTCCACTATCAGGTAATAATAATAATAATAATAATAGGAGGTAGAGGTATAGTCAAAATAACATCTTTAAAACATAATCAGGTAGAAATGCTAAGAATTTTTTTCCATAGGAAAGCTGATAGTTCAGAAATGCACAAAATAATTTGCAAGGCAGATAGAAATATTTCACCATTAAATTTATACGACGAGAATGCCAGCATTCTTATAAATACCAACCAGGAATTATTAGATTCCTGGTCAAATAAAATTCTTCACGCAAAACACTTCAATTATCTCAACCAAACATATGTTGACAAATTTTCGTCAAACAAATGGTTGAGTATTGGAGAGTTGAGCGCAGAAATAGAAGGCTTTATGCTTGCCATTCAAGATAGAGTCATTAATACTAAAAATTATAGGAAGCATATTATCAAAGATGCAAATCAAATTGATGATTTATGTAGAAAATGTTTTGCTTTTCCGGAAACTATAGAACATATTATATCGGGATGTTCTGTATTAGCGCCGTCCGAGTATACATTTAGGCACAATCAAGTTTTAAAAATAATTCACCAAAGTTTGGTAATTAAACATAACTTGATTGACTGCCGTAATGTACCATATTATGAATATGAACCAAATTCATTTTTAGAAAATGAATTTTATAAAATTTATTATGATAAAACTATTCTAACAGACAGAACGATTAGTCATAATAGACCCGATATAGTTTTACATGACAAAATTAAGAAAATAACTTATATAATTGATGTCGCTATTCCAAATTCTTGTAATATTCAGAAAACTGTTTCTGAAAAAATAAGAAAATATACAGATTTAGGAAATGAAATTAAAAGAATTTGGCATTCTCAGACTATAAAAATATTACCATTTGTTATTTCGGCTACTGGCATTATACCTAGCTCTCTCATTCAAAATTTAGGCGTATTAGATTTGTCAAAAAATTTGTACATAAAAATGCAAAAGTCGGTCATTTTAAATACATGTAGGATTACGAAAGATTTTTTAAATATTTATATTGAGGGATCAGTAGGATTTATCGGACCAGTTAGGATTTCATCAGAGCCGAACCCTCTGATATGAAAATATCTGGAGTCAGTGAAATATTTTCCCATTATGTTTCTGGTGGATTGACGTATTGTTCTTGTATTGTTTTGTATTTATTATACTTATATAGTGCACTTACATTGCGTTAATTTACTAGATATTCATTTGTGGAAAAGTTTGTGGAAGGGTTTAGTCTTTCATTCGGGAAAGATTCAATCCGGACATAAAATCTGGAGCACCGTAAAATAATGATAAAAATATTGGACAATTTGTAGAGCGCCGTTTTTGTGAAAAATCACCTCAAGGGCACTTAAGGTAAGCTACCTAGTTTGTTGGATCACAAACTTTTATTTTTCCCAAATGACCTCGGTGCGGAAAAGTTTAAGCACACGCTTCCAAGGATTCCAAAATCTTTTTTTTTCTTTAGCACCTCGCAGCTGGCAGCTGGCATGTAGGCAATCAGAATAACAAGCCACCGCTGATTTCCTAGCATAATATTTTTTAAAGAGTACACTAAACTTGTGTGTTTGTGGCCCTGGCCCAATATTTTTGTTTTTGTAATTTTGAAAAACATTTTGTCGCCAGAGACCGACGTTTACATACATACAATATTTTTGTCGCTGAGGACCTGGTACAAATTTTTAGGGCCGATTTATAAGTTTCATTTTATGCTCGTTCGTAAGAGATGGCGCTAATTTTATTATTATTAAGATGAAGCCATACTAAATAATGCAAAATCATACAAAATCATATGTTTTAGTTTTGAAAATTTGACCGCTTAGAAGTATTATAGATGCTTCAATTAAATACTGCGTGTAGAAAATACCTTGGTCCTTAAAAATATCGGTCATTTTTTTTAATAAGTCTTTTAATAAGCTTAGAAAAAAATAAAGTATTAGGTCTATAAAAAACATTTTAAACTGAAAACTCTCCTACTTATAAACACTTTTTCGGATATGGTTATATTGCATAATGTGGCAAATTCAGTTTCTTATATAATTATCGCGAAAAAAAATTATATTTACGCCCGAACCTCACAAAATAAAATATAATATGCATTTTTGCGTTGGTATTTTTGACATTACGGCGTGAAAGTGAACCTTATACCGTCCACCGAAGAACGACTGGCAGCCGCCCCAATTTTTTGTCATTACTCTTACGAACGGAGCGGAGAGAAGTCGTGTTATGCTCCGCGCCGCTTATTTTCGTGAAATCAATTTAAAAATTCCGTTTTATTACAATAAACAATGCATAAAAAAGGAATTAATGTTTTTTACAGGCCTTTACGAAATCAACATGTAAAAAAAAAACTCAAATATCTTTTCCAACCTTTCCAAAAGCTTTTTCTCAAGTATTTTTAAACTCCTCCCATAAAAGGGCGTGAATTCCGATTTCGATTTTTTCCTGTACTAGTGGATCGCCTTAAGTGGAAAAAACCCTTTTTGCAAGTTATAATTTATTTTTAAATAATATTACGACTACGAGTCCATGACGTTTTTCTTAAACGAAATGAAATTTTATTATAACCCCCCCCCCCCCCCTCCCAGTATAGTTTATGTAATGAACTACCTATACTCAAATTCATTACTTGGCTAGGTAGGCACCTAGTTAACGAATGGTTTTTTTCACAAGTGTAAAAGCATTTATTTTGCTCATTTCTGACCAAAATAATTTTCAGAACTTCACCTGTGTTTTGTCTTTCCACGGAGTTCTCTTATGATTTTTATTTCATACTTCTTTATTGGGGATAAAAATAATATGAATAATTATGACGAACCGACCAACATCATTATTTTTAGTTTTGAGTGTAGTGACATCTATTGTTGAATAGATTTTTTTTGTAAATTTAAAAAGGTTGAGCACTTTGCTACGGTGTTATCAATATAATATATTATTTCGCTATAATTTTTCCGTACAAATGAATAGCACACACACTTTTTTACCGACAGCGGTGTCGATAACTGATTTCTACAGCGCACTTTTTATCCACCAGAGCCAGAGCCGTTGCCGTTGCCGACAGTTTACAGTTTGTCTCAAGTCTCAAGTCAGTTAGTGTTTTGCTGAGCTTGCCTTGTCGTCGGTTTAGTTTTCACGTACTTTTGAGTGCCTTATTTGGATAAATACTAGAATGTCGGAAGAAATGGCTGAAAATGGAACTGTCAAGGGAGACGTGCCAGAAATCGAACTTATCATTAAGGTAGGAAGTTCACTTAAACATTTAAAATTCTCCGCCGAGTGGGGCGTATTCCATGCACCGTGTCTATTTGATGACCTTCGAAGTTCGACCGGATCGGCACCCATGATCGAACATTAAGTATTTCAATGATTCATTCCAGTTGGCATTAAAACAATATTCCCCGGAATAAACGGTTATGATATCGAAGGCTTTTTGTCTGCTGCATCATCGCCATTGCTAACGTCAACTTTTGACAACATGTGTGCAGCAGCTTATTATGTGGGTCAGCGTTTTCGTAAACAATCGTGAGTGACGGTTGAAAAGGCGTATTTCTGGATTTGAGTAATAAACAGTCGGATGAGCAAAGTCATTAATTAATGGCTTTAAAGCAATGGTTATTATGTAAGGCATTCTTCGCGACTTCTAGTTCCCAGCCACCGCTGTGACTGCACTCGGTTCATTGTTTTGTTAGTTCTGACGTTTTAACCTATTCCTCATGAGATTGCTCTGTGGTACCCACTACTTGTGCTGGTGTATTCACAATCATTCTCTCCGTATTATAGAAGTCATTATTATGCACTGTTGGATTTATAGATCGATTCTGTAATAATACCTGAATGTTTCGCGCGATGGTTTGCAGGAATTATAAAGATATCACGCAAATGATTCAGCTTCTAATTACCCACCTGTGTCAAAAACAGCGTTTCTAGAACCGAACTTCAGGAGGTATCATCATTATTGTGATCGGGAATTGTAAGGAAAATAAGTTGAAAAGCTATTTAGAACGACTGGAACAGAGATAATTCGTAATATTTTTATACAATTTTATTCAGCTAAAACTTCGTAGTTGTTCGTAATAGAAATACAAGAATTTCACTTGAAAGATAATACAGCTAGAGTATTTTACTGACCGGCTTCGCAGCCCGGAAATTCTTTTATTTTTCGTAATATTTTATTTTATCTAAGGACAATAAAAAACAAAATATAGAGTGCCACCTGTAAACCAGAAATCTTATTTTTCTGCCTGGATTTTAAAAACTCTAATTATTTTGTAACATATCTACAAACACCGATAGATGACAGACTGTTCAAAGAAAATGTAGATCAGATTATCTCAGCAATTAGAAGTTTTTATTTTTATCTGATCGGTAAAATATTTGAACATTTATAATACCTACGTAGGTACTATGAATCCATTAGGAATGAGGTAATCCTATTTCCGTTTTATGTCGTAAATCGTAATGTTGTTTTAATCTCAAAATGTTTCGTATCTTTATCATAAAAAATAATTCATTACAAAGGTACCCGTGTTTTCATTATCTTCAATCGCAGAGAATTTAACACCACGTAGTAAGTACTATATATTTTAAGATTTGAATGAATAATGGTTTGCAATTTTTACACAATAAAAACAATGAAGTATAGACCAGTGTGATATCTGATTGTTTCCTGACCTAATTGACCCCAGCCCGAAGTTACGTCTGCTCCCCCTTCCCATCTTATCCGTTACCTACCACCTCCCCCACTATCCTCTATCCTCTGACTGTTCAATACAAAACACTAGGTGAAATGTTAGCAGGGCGCTTAGGAATTTCCACTGCCGGTTAATCGCTTTAAAATGCAACCATCACATTCTTACGCGAGCTAAATGCATTATGATAATAGAGAGAATTAGGTTTAGCTTTTCCTTTTCTAACGTGTTTACGTATTATTAGAAGTCATTAGTCGTTGTAAAATGCAAAATCTCATCAGTTCTATTTCTATATTCTAGTATTTCAGAGGAAAGTAACACATTACACTTCAGTAAGGAATTGATTTTCCTTAGTTAGTTATTTTTCAAATTTACCTAGTATTTAAGTAACACACAATTCCAAAGTAAGTAGCTTCATTGCTGTAGAGAATTAAAAATAAATTTCTTAGTGTGACCAAATATCATAAGAAATGACATTGTATCGCATTCCAAAATTCAAAATTTCTCCATGAATGTTGTGAAAATGGAGTTATTTGAATAAAATCCTACGTCAAAACTTCTTCACCCCCCCCCCCCTTCCTTCAGCTTCCCAACATTCTCCCATTCGCGGATGCCATAGTTCCACCGGTTTCGGGCAGTTGGCGCACTCGTACAGTATCACATAAAATATCATTTTCACAGACCAAAGCAAAAATCTGTTCACAATATTTAGCATTCAACCGAAAAGGTGAACGTTGATAATTCGAAACAAATATTAAATATAAATATTAAGACATGTATTTTGAAGATACATATTTGAACCATACACGACACGGCAAACACAAGGTTACCGTCAAACCGTAACAGTGATTATTATTATTAATCGAACGATTTCGAAATATTGGCGCGTAAGAATAATAGCTGACCCTGGCGCTATAACTTCTATCTGTTGGTGTAGGTCTGTAGTCTGTAGGTTCCATGTGTAGTGTGCCTGTGGAGTTGTGGCCATGTGTGAAAGTTCCATGTGTCATTCCCGACCCCAGACTTGTTCTTTTTTACCAAACCCCCTTCCATCAAAGATTTAGCCAAGTCCCACCAAATAATCCTTTCATCTGTCCTTGCAACTGAATTTTTTATTTTGATTTTAGCTTTTCTTATTTTACGTTTAGTATTTTTTTTAAAGAAACCTGACAATATTAATTCCTCCTACTTCCATCTTAATGAAGAGAAAATGTTGATTGGGTTATGAGTAATGCGACCAGACGTCCCGTTTTCTCCGGGACATTCACGTTTTCAGGCAGCACGTCCCGGTGTCCCCGAACAAAGCTTCGGGACGCCAAAATGTATTATTTTCGAAAAGAAAGAAACGCGCTGTAGATTTAAAAAAATTATAACAAAAATAACATATTATGTAGATACTATGAAAAAATATTTGAGAGTTCGTGCGTTTTATGCGCCTCCACAAACATACCGATAATCTTGAAATAAATGGATATATAAGATATGTTATTTAATTTATTAAGGGGCTAGAATTCCAATAATCCATGCGCTTGGTTGCTGTAAAGCGAGTTGTGATCTAGCCTCCTACATACTAAAGTAAATTTACTCGTAAAATCCATGCTCTTTTTAGTCTAAAACATTTTTACTGTAACATATAGCCTTATTTCGTTTATTAGTAAAAAAGTCTCTTTAAATTTTAAACAAGATTTTAATCGTTCATATATACGATTGGTATCAGTAAGATGAATTGTAATCTAGCCTCTTTTGTACAGAGCTCTTGAGACGATTTTTCGCGAAAACAGCGCTATCCTATAAGTTGTCCAAATTTATTATTATTATATACCTACTTTTTTTCGTTGTCCCGGTTTGGGGGAAAAATATATGGTGACGTTAGTTATGAGTAATGCTAATAATGATGTAAGTTAACAGAGGTTTACCCGCGAACTTAACCTAACATAACCTGTTTCAGTATTCTATCGTTTGGTATAAACCAATTGATTAGATTTGCCCAGTATTTACTGACTAAAGTGTCTAGGTCAACGCCACGATTCAGCTTGCAACATCATTTCAAAAGTAAGCTTTAAAATTTCCTTGTAAACTCCAAAATTACTGAAAAAATCTCGAAAAAGTGTAAAAACTCGGCGAAGCTACCTACCAAGTCTTACTGCTGTAAGTGAAAACTAGTCAATTTAAAAAACGACATCGTACAAAGCTTTGTCTGACTATGACAATAGATTGACTCTTGAATAGAACTATTGGGAAACGTCCACCGCTCCTGTACCTATGTGCTGCATATTATATACATACATAATATATGTATACCGACTAGCTGTGCTCGAGGAGGGATATCTGCTGATAGAATAGTAAAAAGCCAGTTCCTTCTCAACAAGTCAGTCTTGGCACAAATAAATAAGGACAAAAATGTAATTTGTTATTTAAAAATACATATTAATTTACAGAAATGACGCTTTTGGGAAACATTACGCTAAGGCTCGGTGACAGTGAGCGAGTTTACAAGCTACTATCTACTAAGTTTAAAAGCGGGTGAATCGGCGAGTGAGATTGTCATGATGACACACAAAACTGTCCACTCGCTCAGCAGCGTAGGAAACTGAGGTCGCTGCTAGCGCCAGTAGCGGGAATAACGACGCCTGCGTGAACTCAGATGTTTGACAGTCGAAATCAGCTGTTTATTGGCAGCCATATGGGAAACATAAATCGACCAATCGCGAGTTAGCGAGTGGCAAGTAAAGTTGACGACCCATCAACTTTTTTCGTAGATTATCAACAATCTGCTAGTTAGCAAGTAACACGATGACACTGAGCAAGTTTACTAACAGATAGTGAATTTCCCAGATAGTAGCTTATGAACTCGCTCAGTATCATCGAGCCTTTAGATAAGTTCCCATGTAAATTAATATGAATTGTATAATTGCTTACTAACATCGCTCTTGGACGTGTATGCGTGCAAAAAATGCATATCGGATGAATAAGCATCTCTCATTGTTTTGTTTTTTATGTTTGTCAAGTTGACTAGGATATGTTACAAAGTAATTTTTGCAAGATCTCTAAATCTGCACTAAGAATAAACAGATTTTTTAAGGCAAAACTTCTATCGCCAGATTTATGAAGCCAAATTAATTACTCGGCTTCGCCCAAATTTCAACCCTTGAGCTGAAAATAGTTAAGTTGACCTAGAAATTTAAAAAAATCTGTGCCAATTTCGTGTTTCCAGAGCTCATCGTGCGAGTGTTTTGACTGCTTCAGCACACATATTTTCTGATTTATCGTTACGAAATAGCTAAGCTAGTGAACCGAGAGATTAGGCAACAGCATTATTTATAGATAAAAAATGTAATCATAGCGGAAATCACCAATTTCGTATTGAAAATGCATACAAGGGCACGTGGTTTTTGACCTGCATTTTGGAAGAAATTTCTCGCAATATCGCTCTATATTGAAATATATCGTATTTTCAAATGCGTTCGAGTTCTTAAAAAACTATTATAGGTAGACTCTTTAGTAAACTGCTCGTGGAAAACATCTTGACCTTGTTTCATCGTGTTATTATTTATATAACTTTTCATAAGCCTAGTAAAAAAACTTCTTGTTATTTGACTTGTAAGTTTACTTTGAAGTAATGTCTAGGTGTCTCTGTTTTTTTTTTGTATAGGTAATTTGGCGAATTCAGGTTGGAAAATATTTTAATACTATGACCTGAACTTCACACATTAAATTTAAAGAAACCAATTAACATATTTTAGCATAAATTCAAAACAGGCGTTCGAAGTGACAAATTTTCAACCTTATCGCGACCTCGAATATGCACCATATTCATTGCCGATAGCCATCGATCAATAAAGGCAGTTGATCTTCCCTTTCTCACACACCCGTCGACTAATATAATATATTATATCAAAGCACACACCGCATATTAGTACATAATTACGATACGTACCTAGGTATATATTTTTGTTTATTTCGTAAATGCAAAATAATATACCTTTCGCCAATCTTGCTTTCTTTAGTTTATTTCGTTTTCTGGAGTGAAAACCGTTATCAACGTCGGTGACATCATAAATTTGACGCAATGACCACAATAATATTGTTATATGCTTTTTTTACTAAGTTTATTTATTTATAGTACCGGTCTTTGTGGTTTGGAAATTACGTAAGTTTGGTTAGTTAGTAAGCTGGTAGAAAACCCTTTTGGTCAATATCGTGTACAGCTCGACATGTTTAACTTTGCAGGCGGCCGAAGGAGAAACTAACGAGCTAGCTTTATTTTTAAATCGAAGATTTTTATTGAAGGCAGCTATTAGAATCATTTTGACTGAAACTTTGGGTGGTACGCAATTATGCGGTTGATATTATAAATCAAATAGTTGGGTACTAAAGTAATAATTTTATTGACTTTTCTTAGTTTCTAAAATATTTACCGATCAAACATGACCGTATTTATTTGCTCATGGACATATTTTCAGTGATTGTTACAAAATTAAATTACGTAAAACTACAATACCTATGAAAACTTTCTGTATTTATTTGCTGTTTATTTGAATAGTAGCCAATAGTAAAGTTGAGCCAAAAGTAAATTACGTAATAGTCGGTAGACAACTACACATTTCACATTGTTTGTGAATTGTGGCTCAGAAAATGAACATTATTTGTTTTCTTATATAAATCAGAAAATCTTTTTTCTCAGCCTTCTAAAACTTTCGAACGGTGAACTCTGGTGTCGCGAATTTTGCAGCCATTTTGAGTTAGCATCGCAATTTCCCATCATGCACTGTGTCAAATAAAAAAATTATTGCAAAAAAATACAAGATATCATTTTCCTTTTTTTATATTTTGTCAATTAAATCTCGAGTATTATAAATAGTATACAATAAAATTAAAATCTTTTCAGGTTTTTATAATCTGTTATTCTTGACCCTCGTAGAGTTTTTAAGGAATAATGTGTCCCTTGCCCTAAAAATTTTGATTACCATGTTCCCACTTACCTGAGGAGTAAATAAATAAAATTAATAATCGTTTTCTATGAGAGGAGTAATAAAAAGTGTGTACGATATATGGATGAGTCATGTTGTAAGTTTAGCTGAAGGCCCTCGGCAGAATGAAGGTAAATACCGAACTAATAGGTAATGCTAATAACGTCATCAGTTGTAGCCGTAAGTACCGGAGAGCCATCTCGAGCTGGGAACTATGTGTCATAATTCATAATAGTTTCTGTAAAGCCTTCCACTCTACGGTTCTACACACAATCACAGCTTGCTTTACATTCATCGACTATAAAGTGTGTTTTTTTAATGTATGATGCAATGAATGGTTATTTTCCTAATATTTTTGAACGCAAATCTAACAGATTTATTTGCAGGTAAATAAACTCTGGTAGTTAAGTGTTTTTCGATTTTTAGAATGTTTTAGGCGAAATAGAATCGAACGTCTTTCTGCAATAGTTAACAATATAATGTCATATTTTTACGGCGTTTGAAAACTGTCTGCTTTTTTTTGTGATGCCTTACAAGAATCTAAACTGACTGGTGCCAGAGGAATTATGGCATCCCTATTTGGAGAATGTTAACTGCTTGCAAACTTAACTGAAACGGTTCAAATAACGTAGCGGTCTTTCGTCAGGATATTGTAGAGAGTATCTACAACTGTGGATCGAGGCGCAAATATGTACACATATTTAAATTCTGTATCTATCTACGTAAAAACATTAACTTTTTTAGCTTATGTAGGGTTTGAACCCACGTCTTCCACATCTAGAGGTCCAGAGCCAACGAGCTTACCGATCTACCAGGATTTAATGCTGTGCTGTATTCACTGTATAGTAAATATCAACCTTTTGGAGAAGGGAATGCCGAAAAAAACTAATACAATATCAATAATTTTCTCAACATGGATCATTTTATTTTCCGTATCTGGCCATTTTATTCCATTTTGGTGACTTCGTCAATTGTAAATAGTTACGTTAACGTTAGTGCAATACGATTCTCGAGCCGAGCCAAGGTTTTGCAAAGGCCATCCACGATATAACCTCTGAACACAGAACACTGACTAACCAACCGTCTGGGCTTGCCAACGTGAAGACGCTTCCACAAAACCTTTCTATTTTCTGTATTCGAAATGTTACCCAAATCCAGCAGTTGTATCGACGAACGTTATTCAACCATTGAATGCTAAATAATTAACCGCACCGCTTACAGGTCCCGAAAACATCAAAGTTTAAACAAAAACCCTTACATTCCCTACTCGGAAGTAAAATTGAATCATAGACGCTTCGAAGGCCTTCGCACATAAGTATACATAGATACATATTATTGAAATTTAGATTTTGTAATCCCTCTCTACCTTATCTGATAAATCACATTCCTAGGATCAGGTGTTGGAAGCTACACGGTCAGTTGTTTTCCGGATAGACAAAAACGCGTAGGTTCTTTTTTTATATCAATCAATAGTTTAAATTAGTAAGAATTATCAACGATTTTCTGTGAATTTAATCTAAGCAGCTGTAAATAGGAAATACCGCTTGCATTGTCATGTATTTATTTTATGGTGGTTATTTATATTCTTCACGTCATGTCAGGTGGAAATAATAACATTATTATATATTGTTTATAATGTAAGGTAGACATTAGTATGGAAATGTAGATATTATTCAGAATCGCCATGAATTACCAGCATTTTGCATATTTTATTATATTCCAATGACTCCAATCATGAAGATTGCTGAACTGAACTCTGAGCATCACCTGACCGACCCAGTGCTAAAGTCCGGTCAAAGATGAGGTCGCAAGTTCGTATCTTGTCGGGCCAGTGATTTTTTTAAAGTTAACTCTTACATGTCGTGATGAACAAAACGAACTCTCTTTATTGTGAGACTCGCAAATTTACAAATCGATGAACGAATGAACGCAATTTGACACCTCGCGTCAATATGTATTTACTATGTTAGAATTAAGAACATGATGTAATAATCCCAGGTATTTGATGGTTGTAGTTCCCCCTTTCCCCGGGAACGGGCCGGGCCATTACCCCGTCAGAGATTGCAGCTTCTCATCTTGAACTTTGACTTATTCGTTTGATAGTAAAACTATTTGTACCGGTGATGGCATTCATGATACCTGTGTTTTCCGCATTATTCACTGTCATTTATAATGCCCATCTTTTACTGTTTCCGTCATCCTATGAAGTGATTTCATATCACACACACGCGTGACTTATCACGTCTGTGAAACCTCCCATTTATTGCTGTAAGATTTCCCATTGCAAATTACTTGTAAGATTCACAGATCATCTCGCCCTTGAATTGTAGGTATGGATTTTATTGCTAGTCCAATTACAGTTTTCCACTTAAAATGAATTGTATTAGATTATATTAGACATGAATTTTAAATTGAAGAAGAAGGTAATACTAATAAATCTAAAGAAAATATGGAAATAACAAGACACAGAAAAATAAAAAAGGTAACGGCCGCAATTGGGACTCGAACTCAGACGCTCTCGTCTTACCGGGAAAAGCGCCTCAACCAATTCCGCCATTAGCACCTCTTATTATTTTTAAGTAATTTTTGTCAATCTCATATTTCAAATTCAGAATTAACAATATTATCTTTCACTAATTTTTTACCCATATTTTTGGCAGCTAACTTACTTTTTAAATGTTAACAATGTTCAAAGAACGTTTGTAACCTAGATAGTGTCTCGGATAAACATATCCTATTTTATTTATATGGTACATCTATAGATCTTTTTCTGAAAATCTAAATGAATATTCATTTTTTATTAGTATCTCTTTTATAATAATTAGACAAGAGATTCTGCGGTCGAGTCCCAGTTGCGACCGTTACCTTTTTATTTTTCTGTTTTGTTCTTTTTCATATGTTCGTTTCGATTTATTAGTATTATCTTCTTCTTCAGTGATATATTACATTGAGGGGAATAACCTTTAAAAGTTATTATAACAAACTAACTAACTAACCATCACGCCGTTTCCCCGCAGGGGTAGGCAGAGAGGAAGTACCGCCAAACAACTCGGTCTTGGCACACACTCTTTGCCTCACTCACATTCATACATCGTCTCATTCTAAGTTATTATAAACGATTTAATTTCCTCTCACCCGTGAGTTTTAAAAATGAACTTTAATATTTTCCAACTGCTAACTTCGTAACCTTGCCTAAAAAGCCTACTTGGTACGAATACCTGAACGCTCGTGCTGTTCGTGCCTCGGCGTTTCTGTGGCTAATCTGTTATCAAGTTCTCGCTTTATTTGTTACAACTTGTTTATCTTCTGTGACTAGTCAAAGTTTACGCAATTCCTACACGTATTTGTTCTTGTTACACGCAATTCTGCTCCACACACTACACACTGTATGCGTTACACATAATACTCAAACATGCTTGGCTAGCATCGTTATTCATTCTCTTCACTCGAACCAAAGTTCTTTTACTAAACCAAATGGGACAGGGACATTGTGACATTTTGGGCAATGTGTTGTGTTCGCGTAACGGGATATATATTAACATACATATTTCAGAAATATTTTTAATAAAGTGTTCTTGACTTATCTCATAATTCTTTGAACGCTTACAGTCACTAAATTTGCCCATTATTCCTTTCTTGCTGCATCTGTGATGAAATTTAAAAAAAAAACTTTATAAAAATCTGCAAATTTCGTGATTTAGAAACACTATTTATTAATATAAATTAACTTTTAAATAGGTATTTTTTTTAAATTTACATAAATAATCTTGTTTTACTCTCAACTCAAATACATATTAGGTTGCGACAGAGTCTCGAATTTGGAACCTCTTCTCTATCCGAATGGAACGCATCTGTCCGCTGTGCTACAGAAATCTATTTAAATGCTGCCATTTTTATCAATCTCATATTTCATAAAAAAAATATTGATATTTTTACCGTTATTGGCCTCGCAAGTTCACGATATTTTTTAAAAACAAACGTTTAATGTAAAAACACTGTCTGAACCCGGTGTTTATAATTTAAAACCCGTAGTGAAGCGGTAACACATTTCTAATTTTACTTTTTGAAGTGAAAACTTCTTTAGCACCGTTGTGATTTAAAATTCGGTGAAACGCAAACGAGTGACACTAAATAGAGACAAACACATGCATCTATAGGATTTAGGCTGCGAGCGAATGAGATAGTGATAAAATATTTGTTTAATTCACGAGTACCTACTCGGTTCCAATATAATGCGATAAATCCTCAGTCCCACGCAAGTCTCATTTGATGTACTGGTGTAAAACGCCTGACGAACCTCTGCAGACATTTGGCCGACTAAGGAACGAATCCTACGAAATTAAAAAAAATGTATTTTTATTTTTGTGAAATCAATATCCAATCCTTACCACTCCAAAATGAACAGGCAAAAGAAAACACAAAAGAAGGCGACATCTAGCGTCTACGAAAACACAAATTCTAATAAGGTGACCAAATGAATAGGAAAAGGTGCACTGGGATTCAAATATATGTATATATATATATAAAAGACAAAGTATTGAAAAAATCTTCCTACACATTGATAAAAAAAAAGTGCTTCTAGTCTCCCCACTCTTGCCTACATTAGTTTTATGAAGGTTTCACTTCTACCGCGTGCGAATTGCACACTCTGATTTTTTTATCACTGGCATTGTTGTCCCAAAAGCAGATTCATTCATAAAAAATAGGAAAATTTCTAGAATGTCCAATTTTATTACTAAAATAATTACGTTATCTGATGGTGTCAGTGATCCAAGTAATTGTGATTCGTAGAATGTCTGAGATAGTGATTCTACGTAATCACGATTACAAATAATATTTTTCTGTAGTAAGTAGTTTCATTGTTGAGGTTAGGACACCTGCAAAGATAACATACGAATGAATTTCAATTATTTTCGCTCAAGCAAGATCCTTGTTGGAATTTCTGGCCCAAACTATGAACAACGATAATGATTGGGTTTCGTTGGTAGACAACCAAAGGGTTAAACCTAAGAGTATAGTTCCGCGGGTTAAACCAATTTATCTGCAATGAAAATAATATGTGGACGAATTTTACATATTACTCGTTTTTCATTACCGTTTCTAACACAGAATATCGCTCATCTAGTTGATTAGTCACACATCTCCAAATACAAAGTTTTAAGATAATGAGGAAAGCAATATTCGAATGCTTACCATAAACCAAATATTATTTTCACGTGCCTGTGTTTTACATTTTCAATTTGCTACAAAATAATACCGGAAGGCATAACAGTCGTGTATGACATTTTTAAATATCCTACTACCTAGTGACCCAGAAAACTTCAACACTTTGTTTAATTCAATATAATTTTTTTTGCATTATAATTGATTTGGTGGTGTTTATGAGTAATATTACTATGAGTAATATTATACCAGATAGAGGCCTACACTTTTACATAAAACAGCATATACTCATTTATTTATTGTTATCAAGTTTAATTTGTAGAACTCCATTTTAATTTTTTTAATTTTTATATATTCAATAATTTTATTATTAAATCAATAAAAACAGTTTAATAATTACAGTAATAATAATTACCAGCAGAACTTGTTTATAAATAAACTGTTTTTATTAATTTAATAATAAAATTATTGAATATATAAAATAAAAAATAAAAAGCATTATACTCACTTCAAATTTCGATTTTTCGAAGATGTCTAACTATTGAACTTGACCATCGATATGAACAACGTCAATTCGCTGCTTGGTAGTGACCAAAGGGTTAAATCAATATACTTACAATTATAATGGATGAATTTCACTTATTACTCGGGACAACCAATTTCGTAATCATTTCTAACACAGAATATTAACAAATAAATCGTCCAAATATTATTATTATTATTAACGTCAATTGACTGCTAGGCAAGCAAAGAGTTAAACCTATGTAATGCATGCCACCGTGACACCGGCAGTTAGAAGGTAGCTAATTATTCAGATAAGTACCGTGAGTAGGTACAAGACAAGACAGACCAGAAGCCTGGTCTGCCCTGCTGACCAGCAATGGATCTATTTTTACAGTTATGGCTCTGTACCTGACCTCGATATGTGTGCTCTTGCTGCACTTGAAGTAATATTGAGGTGTCGTTTGTGATCTCCTAAGATGAGTAGGTACTAATTATTTAGACCGTTTCCCTAATGAACCGGTTTCTCCTTATGGCGTCATAACGGGCTTTGGAAATCTCCATCGGTGCCCATTATTCCTTGAACTCGCATACTCTTTTTGCTGAACAACATTCGATCGATGACTGGGCGCTAACGCAGGCTATTTCGATTTGGTACTCACCATTGTCAGAAATTAGTATTCGCTCTCCTTTCCTGTGAGTGATACTCCAGTTTCCAGAGCCGGGACAAGGTTTTTTTTTTGTAAAGGAATACCTACCTAGAAATGCATAGAATTCCTTTATGTTCGTATTTTCAAAAGGTGTTGTCATGGAGACAGAAAATGACAGATGATTGTTGTTTTGTTGTCTAGCTGGGTAGCACAGATTGAAGTAATAAGAAGATTGAAAAATAAGTTTATAATTACAAAGTGATAATATTTTGAAGACGGACAAATAACTTTAATTGTAGTTTATTTGTCAGCAAAGCAACTCATGATATTTGTATGTCACATTATTAATAAAAATTTACAACATATAGACAAATTGTCTTATATATATGTGACACCTTACATGAGTGCTCCCCTGGGCTCAGTGTAAATTCAGGTGAAATATATGAGCGTTGTGAGGCGGTTTAAGGGAGGGGCTTTAGGAAGAGATGTGTTAATGCGGGTCGTGAGGAGGCCCGGATTATATGAAGAAGGAAAACAGATGCAGGAGCTCTTTCCACATACGAGGCTCCGACTTACATAAAATCGAAGAAACGACTCGTTCTCATGAAGCCAACAATTGCTGTAAACGGGTGATCTGACAATCGGGTATTTTGACAATTTGGGAAACTCATTTGAAAACAGATAAAATTGCTTTTTTTTCAAATTGATTATATAGGAATGTAGGTATTTTTAAATTATTAATTTTGTGATGAAAATTATTTAGTTTTTAATGCCCTCTCCATGTTTGTGCCGAAACGGGTGGCGTTCTCGCATTAATAAAGTAATGTAAACAAAGTTACGATTTTTCTTGTAAAAATGCAGATGTAGGTATGTCGTGACGCGTGATCTCGATGCGTGTTCTACTAGAAAAATAAACCGTGATGCATGGCATTTATCGTAGAAATAGAAGTAGAGTCTGGACTCACGTAATATATAATCATTTTATGTAACTTTCCTTTTTTACCGGGCGATTTTGTCACCCATCAGATATGGTGTCTGGGTTCACTGCACTGGGTGACCCACCTTATACCGGCTCTGTTTAATAGTCAACAATGGTTATCATTTAGGTTTATTTTGAAATTGTGTCATTACGGTAGCTAGTATTTCCAACTCGAACTAAAAGACTTAGGTGCTAGGCGTTTTTACAAAGCAAATGAGGAAATAAGTCTTTTTCCAAGCATAAACGCGGCAGAAATGTTGTCCAGGCCACCGGGTTTATTCAAGGAAAGTAAAAAAAAGTCAAGCAACGATTTTCACAATCCGCTTATTATTCGCAAAAAATATAAATTAATTTCGAAAGATTGTTCTTTAATCTAGTAAATGTATGTTTTAAATTTTGAGAAAAAATGTTTATTTTTAGTATAATGTTATATCATACATCGTTGGCAGATTTGTTAAATTTTCAAAAAAGATTTTGTATTATACAACACCCATTTCAAATCATATCATCATGCAGTAAAATAAATCAGTACATTATCTGGTAAACGTAGGTATGTTTCAGAATTTTAATTTTAGTTAAAATAAAATCATTAAAAAATATATACGTACATGTGTTTCTTAACGAAAATTCGTCTGTTTGTGTATTTATTTGCGCACTTACGAACTAATATATTTCAGATTTTTTTACATTCTTATTTTGCTTAGACATTATTGAAAAATGATAAATACTTATGATCAAAAAATAATTACAAAAAGTACATAATTTTAATAGTTTTATCATCACGCCTTTCAGCATTTTTGGATGTAGGTATAAATTAAAGCAAATTTAGAATGAAATAAAAGCGATATTGAGTTATAATTTTAAAAAGTTGATACGGATAATATTTAATCTTTCTCATTGGAACCGCCCTGTACGATCGTAAGAACATCTTTCGACAAAATGTGGATTTTCGGCCGGTGGCTGGTTAAACGCCCTTAACAGTATAAAGTAAATATAGTTAAAAATACATCAACAGTATAAAGTAATATAATTTAAATTATTTTAGTTAAATAGTTTGTCTCAATGCTAATGAACAATGAGCTATAAAACGTAATTACAAAACAAATTGTAACAAATTTTAAATAAATGTTTTAAAGCTCCACAGAACATTACAGAAATAACTTTGCGAGCTGAAAACAGTTACGTTGGGGTTAAAATTCCAGGCTGCACATGTAATTTTCATGACTCCAGAGTTCACCGTTCGAGAGTTTTTTCTGCTTTCCAGACAAACAGATCTTTTAAACTTTTCTTACTCCTCTTCTCTGTTAATACGGAATATTTCTTATTCAAACAGTTAGATTTAGCTTTATACATATAAAAAGTGAGTATTTATGTCAGGTGAGACGAAAAAATATGCAAAAAAATTACATTTTAATTTTGTGAAAATTAATTCACTTACGCGATATATGAACTCTACTACGCCGTATTTATATTATATTTCATGGAAAATTAATGCTGTCAATCACAGAAAAAATATTATTGCCTTATGAAACAATAATTTATTAATGTTATGAAGATGAAGTGATTGCATTATTGACAAGTTTGAACATCTATTTATAACAGAAGAACATGGAAAGAATGGTATTAGAATAATTACACATACCCGTTAGACAAACCCTGCTTGCTATATAAACCGTTAAATACCTGGTATATATTTCTAAATGATGATGACACGCAGCTTGAACTTCAACCCAGTACAGGGAATAATTTGAATTGGGTACTTTTGTTCTTATCTTGTCAAGAATTTATTTTATAAGGTTGGTACTTCCGACGAATGTCATATTTGATATTCCGTGTGATCCCTGTATCGAATTTCGACAAGGAATATTTCCGTATTATTCGTGAAGCGAACTTATTCATTTTACCACACATCTTTTATGCTTTATTGTTATGATTATAGACTGGAGACTAACCAAGATTTAACCAACCTAAAACCAAATCGTACACCATTATTTTTTTTTTTTTTTAAATTATTATTGTACAACAGAATAATTCCAATTACAGTTCAATTTAGTTACCCTATCAGCATTTAGGCAAGTGACTCTTCAATAATATTTTTAAGGCATATAAAGAACAGTCACTTACATCCAAATGGTTCGCAATTTCACTCGTCATGCTATCCTGTCTAAGACGTCTGTTCTGCCCTTCGTTACTTAAAATAAGTCATGATGTCGACTTCGGCTGTAGTGGTCTGGTACATATAAATCATAGCATCCCAAGAGAAATGGGCTATCGATGAAATTGTTCCAAATTTTGAAAGACAATAGCAAGACTTGCTTTCCGCCTAGTTTCTAGACAGAATCAGTTTCCTCAAGTAAGTCAATATAGTGCATGCACCTTGGATAGGTTCCATGCTTTCGCGTATAAACATGCCTGAGGAATTTCTTCTGGATTTGCTCTAACATATCAATTTACTTCTTGTGGTACGGTATCCAAACATCGCTCGCGTACTCCAGCTTGCTTATCAGTATGCCATCGAATAACACTAGCATGAATGGCTCCACGGGTCTTTTAAAAGAAATAAGTGAAGCTGGGTCTTGAGAGATACTTATTTACAGGAGGGAGGGAACACAGAAGCCGGCAAATTTCACTTTAATGTGGTTGCTCAAACTAAGAGAGCCCTCTTTATATTCAGCTACGAGTATGTAGTGTTACGAGATAAGAGCTAAGATGCGAATTAATGTGTTTGATGCTTTATAATTTACAATACCGAATTAACAACACAAATGATTAATTAAGACGGTAATCTTATAAACGGAATAGCACGCGATCACTTTCGCTGCTCATTTGAGTGCATTTGGGATGGTTGCGTATTATTATTTTGATCACGACATTCTGCTGTAAATGGTAAATGTTATACTGTTAATGCTTGCAGCTTCATGCTAAATCTTTCTCTATGATGCAGAGAGCGAAACGTAATGAACCGTTGTGTTCAACTTACTGCTCTCTCGTATTAACCTTTTCCACTCCGACCATTTTTTCTCAAAACTGTTTAGCTACTCCGACCAAAAATGTGTGTTATATTTTATATTTGAAATGAAATTTTTGGACAGTTATTTTTGCGGCACCCTATCGGATAATTCGTGTGACCATTAGTTGTTTGGTATATTTTGTATAAAATACTTGTTAAATCACACATTTTGTAACTAAAAGATAATACATTTGATTTCAACGTTTTTTTATTTGCATTATATCTTTTATTGCATAGCGATAATTTGTATAATACGGGTAAAATATGCAGACAATCCAATGTAAATTCTTGGAGAAATTACTTTCTAACTGTCCTGTACCGCACAACGGCTGACTAGTGGCTACCTGGCCCTGATTGGCTTAGGTTTTATGGGTAGTGTATGATTTCTTATTTTGCATTGGTTACGTTATTTTAGGTTTCGACCCTCTTTCAGGAAACAAAAGATAGACCAGCCCACAACACATAAAATAGATACTTAATAAGTTTGGCAAACATTCTACACGGTGTTTACAAGTTAGAGTATTTTACATATTATACATAATATAATACTGTCACATTTTGAGTACATTTATCTCACATTTACTATTACAAAAATCTCACGATTCGGTCCAATGTTATCCCACATGAAGTGCAAGTTTGTTTTCACAACTTTTACAGTGATATATTGTTCATTTTATTTGCCCTCCTTTTCTATCATAAATTAGAACCACAAACGATTTTTTTACATTAGCTCCACACAGGAGGCCCTGAGAAAAATAAATTCTCAGGGCCTATGTCATCTTTGGGGTTGCTTTGTGGAGGGTCTTTTGAAGGAAAGGAAAAAAAGGATGGGAAGGAAAATGGTATGAGTGGGTAGGAATCTGGGGATTAGGGTGTCCAAGAGAGGCTATGCGTGAATTCATCCCTCGCACTGCGTTGTAAGGCAATGGTTCGATAGAGTCCGGCTGGAGAGATCAAAAGATCTCCCTCAACCAGTCTTTCCCGATTCGGTCCGCCACGCAGTAAATGGGCAGACGCATCCCCATGAACCCGGGCACCCATGCAAAGTCACCAAACGTAGCGAACCACTTAGGGTGACCTGTGGCAGAGGTGTTGGTTATCCAATACATGGTTCCCGGGGCAGCGGTACCCATTCCTGCCTCCCAAATTGAAAACGATGCAATCACTAATATTTTTCTGCATATTAGGCATTATTACATGTAGATTGACGTGATTTAACCGCTGTTCTAGATCTACCGAATGGCTTCCTTTTCTAGTTTTTACACCTTCTCTATAATTTTCAACCAGCTGAATAATTAGCCTATCCACAAATTGAAGATGACTCATTGGTATTTCCAATAGAAAAAAATATTTGTTGTTGTGGTGTATTCGGTGTATTAATAGACATTCAATTCCTTTTTTTTCTGAATCAGAAAAGCTTGACGGTGTGGGATTGATGGATGTTGAAGGTTTTTGCGGAATCACAATATTTTCTACATCACTATATTTACTGAAATAAGCGCATCTCCTTTTTTTGGGCGGGATAATGTCACTTCCACTATCTACATCACTTGGATTATTACCAACTTCTTCACCATCACTTCGAAGTAAAACTATCACTATTTTCTGTGACGGTTAATTCAAAGAATATCGAATTCGAAGAATACGTAAATTCTTTTACTTTCAATTACTAATATCAACATCAATAGTTCCACAAAACGAAAAAATATGGTCACAAAAAGTGGGAGTAACTGCGGAGAACCGTCGTAAACGCAGGATAACAACTGACTGTTCCGAAAATATTTGAAGAAAAAAAATATTTCGTGTGTTAAAATGATGCATCTGTTTTTACATGAATATATCTAATTAACGGCAAATTTAAATGAAGAAATGTTGGTTTATCCAATATTTTGCAACGATTCTTTGTAATTATCAGAGATAATAGTTCGTAGAATGTACTTAGGAAGATAGAAATAGGTGATTAAACTTATACCTGCGCCGGGCCAGGACCTCTGGCCGACGGAGCTGCCTACCAAAATCGTTTGGGCCAGTATGTCTGGCCTACGGAGTGGAAAAGGTTAACAATAACCAGTTGTTTGTTTTCTTTTGGCCCGCTCTTAGTAAGTACTTTGGCGAATTCTCTTTTTCGCTTTCCACACTCTAGCAACCAAATGCATGTAAAACTATTGCGAAATCTATGATTCAATCGAAGATTTAAGCTATTATACATAAATCGACAAAAATCGAATACCCTACGGTTCTGCTACCCTAACGTGAATATTTTGTTCTATCGATCTTTTGTTCTAAATTTATATTTGCGAAATAATTTATTTTAAGTATAATGAGGCCACCTCGGCGTATGGCATTCGGAATCACGCACTTATGCAGATGGCGATAAGGTTGAAATTCCTGCTTAACACCAACTGCCTGTTATCATTTATAAAAAAAAATCGCTGAAATTTGATTTTTTGTAAATTAAGTTCAGGCACAAATCGACCCTTTGGAATAACAAGGTTCCATCTGTCGCGGCAACGTCATGCTATAATAGTAAGCTACTTTAGAATTCATATCACATGACGTTTCGGCGACAGATGGATCCTTGTTATTCCAAAGGGTCGAAATACTGAAATGTTTTCCGATCATAATCTAAAAAACTAAATTTGCCATATTATATATCCGAAAATTGGTTCATAATTATGAGATTTTACACTTACAAGCATTTTTTACAGACCTGATACATTATTTTTTCCAGGCTTATGAAAAGACTTGACAAAAAAGATCGAAAAAGGCCAAGATGTTTTTTACTCGGAGTATTTAATTTAAGGCCCCGTAGTAAGCGTTCAAAAAGAAGCAGAAGATGGTTTGAAAGGGAGATGTGTTAAAACGAATGTTAGAGGGAGCGCGCTAATGAGGATGTTAAAAATTTGCTAAAAAAACTTCACCTGATTAATGGACGACCCCTAAAAGTGATGATAAAAGGTGGGCTCTTTTAAAATTATTTTTTGTAGCCTTTAATGACTTCTCAAAGAGGTGTTGAGTTGACTTGATTCTGAGTTGACATGGAACCTTTTTGTGATTTTTTCGTACCTTTATTATTTACAAATCAAAAGTACATAATTTTGCTTTACTCTGCATTTCATCGACTTAAGAGCGTATAACCAGAGAAAACCAGAAATATGTCATTTTTCAATCAGTATTAATATGTCATTTTTCAATAGAGGTATTGACTCTTTTCCACAAAAAAATATAAATTGATTTAGAAAGATTGTTCTTTTATCTAGTAAACGTATGTTTTAAATTTTGAGAAAAAATGTTTATTTTTAGTATAATAAAGTTATACCATAGGTCGTTGGCAGATTCGTTAAATTTTCAAAAAAGATTTTGTATTATACAACACCCATTTCAAATCATATAATCATGCAGTAAAATAAATCAATACATTATTTGTTATACGTATGTTACAAAATTTTAATTTTAGTTTAAATAAAATTAAAATATCGTACGTGACGTGTTTCTTGACGAAAATTGGTCCGTTTGTGTATTTATTTGCGCACTTACAGACTAATATATTTCAGATTTTTGCTCAGACATTATTGAAAAATGATAAATACTTATGATCAAAAAATAATTACAAAAAGTACTTAATTTTAATAGTTTTATCGACTCGCCTCTCAGCATTTTTGGATGTAGGTATAAATTAAAGCAAATTTGGAATGAAATAAAATCGATATTGAGTAATAATTTTAAAAAGCTGGTATGGAGAGTAATTAATCTTTCTCATTGGAACCGCCCTGTGCGATCGTAAGAAAATCATTCGACGAAATGTGGATTTTCGGCCGCTGGCTGGTTAAACGCTCTTAATATAAAGATGTTCATGCCAGTGTTTTATATGTACCTACACCTTATACTTTTTTATAAACCGGTCATTAACAACTTAGTGATTCAATAAAGTGTTAAATTGCCCTATTAGTTCTGTTTATTCAGCAAGTTTAGAAGTAATGTTAATTTAAACGATGATAAATATAGCTAAGGTCCGGTATTTGAACTCCCAACATATCATTTGATATCGTCAGAAATCGGCATTCAATGTGTTTTTTCGATTCGCTGATTGTCGGCCCGCTACCTTTGGGGTCGTCCATTAATCACGTGAGGCTCGAAGGGGGGGGGGGTCGGAAAAAAATCACGAAACATCACGAGGGGGGGGGGGGGGTAAAATAAAGACACGTGATTTGGGGGTGGGGGTTTAGCCTAAAACCTCACCACATATCATCAGGGGGGGGGGGAGGGGATCAAAAAGTTGCTAAAAAACATCACGTGATTAAAACCGCTTCTGTGCCGTTGTTAATGGACGACCCCTTTAGTCAAATTTTAAGTTAGATTGTGTGATAAGCCGTCAAGCATACATCAAACACATGTGAGTATCAGCGGTGAAATGTCAATAATTCAAAATGGAGTTCATTGCCGTTTTGATATGGTTCAAATAATTAGGCCTAAATGTTCTAATAATATACGAATATTATGGTTAATGTGGTAGAAACGTGTCACTTTTGTCAGGGTCGTATTCTTCTCTTCGCTAAGAAGGATTAACTTTACTAGTGTTGATGATGTACAATGTCTATAAATATTATATATAAGTATGTATACGTTTCATTTAGGTACCTACCCTGTTTTTTTTCAAGTCGATAATAATACATGATATATAGGGTGTTAAGGGACGTATTTGACTTACTTTAACCAGTAATTTCAGACATTTTAATTGAAGAATATTTAGATGTCTTTTTTAACGTACTGATTTTTTTGTTTTTAGTTGAAAAAAATGTCGCCGGAGACAAAAATTCCATCTACATTTTTTACTCCAAATAATATCGGGAATCACTGGTTAAAGTGTGTCAAATATGTCCCTTAACACATTGTATATCACAATCAAGTATAATATACGTACCTTAACACCCTGCATATATTAATTTAGATAAATAATTAGATGACCGAACGACTCGGAATCGTGCAACTTCAACATCTCTTTGAAAGTACATTAAAAGTGATGAGAAAATATATAAAGATTGGTGAAATAGGTTACGTTAGGTTCAGATTATTAGCTATTTTTCTAAAAAAATCATAGTTTTTCAAAGGAGTGTTGAAATTCCATGATTTTGAATTGTCGTGGAACCATATATTATTCCTCATCGATAATATTATTCGCGGTGTGAATCATAACTTTATTTCAATATATCGATATACTACACGGTAGTTTGGTTTCCGGAACTTGTGCTACAAGCATGAAACTGGTCATCATCTCATTTGGAGTTGATTACGCAATATTACTTTTTTGATTAGAGCTTTCGTTTTCGAGGAAATCGAGTCAGAAGTTGAAATTTTATTAGTATTATTTTTAAATTTGTCATTCCGTGTTGCTATCAGCTATTTATAGTTTTTTTTAATTCATCTCCAATAGTTTATTAACCCTCCGAAATAAGTAAAAATCAAATCAAAATGTTATCAAGATTGTCCAACATTATTCCCTCTTGTCCACTAGTTTTCGGACACCGTTTATAAAACGGTGTAACATTATTATTTCGAGGACAATTCTTTGTGGAATATGCTCGGGCCTATTCAAGCCATTGTTACCTGAGTTCTTGCAGCTCAAAGTCGTATATTCTTTTACCGAAGACCTTCAGCTTCTCTGTATCTCGTATTAAAACACATCTGTTTCTGTTAGGTATTAGTGATTCAAAGTATGTAAATTTCTTGGTTTCACGATAACCGCATATATGGTTCCACAAGCAGTGAAAATGTCTATTGTACGTGGTAAATTAAGTTTTTCAAAATATTGTACAAATATAATATCATTGTTTTTCTGTATTTTAATCTGGTCCGAATAAAAGAAAATGTTGATTGTCGCCATAGACATATGTATGTCCATGATTGTCTCGAATCAAATCGCGTAATTCACATTATTTATGAAAATAATTTTTCATGCAATTTTGTAAACGATCATATTGAACCTTCATATTTTAACAATTATATTAAAAACTTCTTTTTTTTTAAATCCCCTTAGTTTATTTTTTAGCCTTGCCAGTTTCATCACGTCGGCATCGTGTAAAATTCGGGATCTGGCCGAGCAATAAAACCCCATATATAGATGGCGATAAGGTTTAAATTCCCGTGTAACACCAGCCGCCTTTTTTGTTTGATTTATTCAAAAAAAAAACTCGCCAAAACGCATTTTTTATTTTATTTTGAGAAGTTCAGGCATACATATTTAAATATTAGACGATATTTTTCCAACGATTTTAATTTTCCACATTCCACATAAGATATTATCTTAAAAAATAACATATTTTTTGAAGAGCTTAAAAACTTAAAATGATTTGGGGGGATATTTAAGAAATTCGGGTTGCGGCGGCTTAAATAAAGTGGGAGGGGTACCTACATACTCGTAGGTACAAATTTAAATCACGACACTCGACACAATTATTAGATAACGAGAAAAGTTTTAGAGGAATAAAATTTTTTAATGTTTTTTACAGCACTCAATGTACGTTGCTAATTATTGTGTTTTTTCAACAAGAATAATTACGTAAAATATATTAATATACTAATTTTCAAACCAAAAACACACGGTTTTGAATTATTGAGTAGTGCAGGGTTTCCCAAACTTTTTCTGCAATGTAACATTTTAACGGAACACTTGGCTTATTTTTTTGGTTGGATACGTTATGTACAAAGCAATCTTTTTAGGGTGAATAGCCTATTAAAACAAAATTCCTAATAGTAAAAATTTAAAAAAAGTTATTACACACAAAAAATGTAAAGTAAACAAAAAAAGTGGAATAAATAAAGCACCTAATAACCTTGACGATTTTGAGTCCGTGAATTGCATATCTTCTTGAGATCAGACACAATATTGGTAAGTTGGATTCTAATATTTAGTGTGGCATCGAGCCTGTTCCTATACTTTGACTTCATTGCAGCGTACTTGGAAAATACCGCTTCGCATAAATAGGTTGTAGAAAACGGAAGTAAAACAATAGTACTTTGTTTCGATAAATTGAGGTACTCTTTTGACAAACTCGCCCAGAAATCATGTATTTTTAGGCTGATCTTTGTATTTTTGTTTCAAGTTAGAGTCACTAATTAAAGACTTAAAGGCGCTTAAGCTTACTGATTTAGCTGTCACGGAAAATGGATTCCGAACCCAGGAATCGTCCTTAGTAGTTTTCGGAAATTATTGCAAATTAGTTGTTTTCAAGTTAAGCAGGTTTTCTTAAAATTCTTTGGAAACCTCTTTTAATTCAAACATTCACGTAAGGCAGGAAAACAATCAAAATAATTAGATTGAACTGACGAAATCAAAATTGTTACTTTTTTTTACCTTTTCACCCACATTTACGGCACCATGCGCATTTATTATTCGACTAATTGCTAACAAGGATGTAAGACTGATTGATTTTTACATTATTTTACTTCCAGGTAAAGTTGATATCGTAAAAAATATGGTTGGATTCCTTGGGAACGGAAATTTCGTGAAAAAGCAGATCCGTTATCTTGTTTTTATTGTTTCCACATCGCACAGATGTTCATATTATTGACTCTCACCACAGTATCAAAACTCTCACCACAGTTTCAACCATAGTAATAAACTTCAGAGATTTTTTTTAGTGTGTAAAATGAAGATTTACTGCAATAACAGCTTAAACGGCTCTTTCAACTTCCATAAAGCTTGGTCTCTCTACCTGGAAGGATCTAGCACCTAACTAACTGTTGTGAAATAAAGATATAATAATTTCTTGTGATTAAAATCAGTGGTGTTGAAATATGAATATATGTATTTTATATTAAATGAAATTCTTCCGACAAATTGTCGCGGAACCCCTGCTTAGGTTCGGCGGAGCCCTGGTGTTCCGCGGAACACAGTTTGGGAAACCCTGCAGTAGTGCATCACTTAAAATTATCGTATTGTGACGACAATAGTAATAAGAACTCTATTTTGGCAACTTTACAGCAGGGAA
The DNA here is from genome assembly GCA_917563855.2 of Limnephilus lunatus. Lineage (NCBI taxonomy): Eukaryota > Metazoa > Arthropoda > Insecta > Trichoptera > Limnephilidae > Limnephilus > Limnephilus lunatus. The sequence continues at coordinate 59,277,391 of OU830597.1, read as the reverse complement.
TAAATAACTGTTATTTTTTAAACTAGTTGATATGAATTAAAATGTCCATGGAATTAAAACATTTTGAAATTCGATTTACGTTGTTATGTAAGGTGATAAATTAATGCATTAAAATGTTAGTTTTCTTATAAAATAGAAAAAAGTTTTACCTAGTAGAATTTTTGACTGTTTTTGTAAGTTTGTTGGTTTTGTAAAAGTAAGATTTAATCGAAGAATCGCAAATAAATGTGCAATGCTACCGTGAACCATTTTACCGTGAACATTTAAAAAAAATTCTTACTTGCTGGTTCTCGGCGTTGCCCGCGCTTTACACAGAAATTTTCGAAACCTTGTGCAGAAAGTTACATTCCTATTGTTTTGAAGGCCAAGGAGCAAAATTTTGTCAGTCTCCGAATAAAACTGTAGACTTGTATAAAAGGCAAACCACGCTGTCCGCCACGCGGCCGCACGCCCGCCCGCCACAGACCCTCTTCTATATAAATATTGATAGATTGTTTTTACTTGATAGGTACTGTTTTTGTCAACATCATTATCATACGGATATGATTTTTTTAAATTTGCGTAAAGTTTCTTTCAAATCCCGATTTATGAAAAACTGAACAGGGACGTGTGGTTCTGCCGCTGGGAGCTCCTTTGTAAGCTGTCGTTTATGAGAAAGATGGAGAGATTACGATGGAGCTATCAGCGGTATGCCTTTGATAGTTCATGAAGTAATAATTTGAAAGTCGTAATAATTATAATGTTTGTAATAACCCGAAGCTTGTTTATATAGCCTATCTAGGATGGCGTAAAGCTGGTGTTTCGTATTATTACCGCTGGTATCGCATAATGTTTTCATTATTCCAAAATAAACATTGCGAACTTCCATAATCCAAAATAAAGCCATATTGGGAAATCCTTTTTTTCATTGGGGTGTGCAGGAATAACATTCATGGTTTGAAATGCGTATAACATCACGAAGTTCAGTTTACAACAAGGGTTAATAAATAGTTCTCGCTAAAAAAAGCGTGTTACAAAAGGTAGTCTGAAAGTTTGAAAAAATAAATTAGTCGCTGCTATAGTTAATGCAATCAAAATTATAACATACACAGTACACACACACACACCCACCTTTCCGTCCATTGCTCTATTACATCTGCTTCTATGAGTTTTGTAACATCTAGCCAAGGATAAAGTCTGATTTCGTGCAAGCGCCTTGGCGATTTGTCGGTTATTTGTTTTTCGCAAAGCTATTTGTTTGTTAAAAAAAATTAAATGACTGAGGTTTGTTTGCTGTTTGTTGTTTGGCCGGCATTCGGCATCGCGGCTGCTGCACGCAATCGAATGCGTCACGCGACGCGATCGTTTCGGGGATCACCGAACAACAAAACACTAAAACACTTTCGATTTCCAACTCTTCGCTATTCGCAAGTGGTTTTCACATTTCTAATGAAGTCTCTTCACAAAGCTCGCAGCGTGACTTATCGACTCACCACCGTCATATCATTAGAGTTATTGAAATACAACTTCTTCAACACGCCGCACGCCATCGCATATTATTTTACATTTTTTTATGTTCTAACGGTCGAAACTTTTTCCAGTTTCGCTTATTTAGCTATTGAAGCACGCACTTCTTGTGTTAGGTGAATTCGCTAATTAAATGAAACTTTTTATTATTTATTAATTAGTATTGAACTTAGCATGCCTGAAATAATGACGTAATTTTCCTTTTCTTGTTTATTTTAAGTTTTTTTTTTGGTTATTGTGTGACAATGTACAAGAGACCCTCTGCCACTGCTCGGAGCTGCGAAGGTTAAATCTTTCGTGAAGCTTTCACATACGATTCACAAGTCTCGAACTCGTTCATAGGAAGCCTATTTCACTAGTTTACTTTTTCAAATTTTTAATATTTTTTTGGATTTCTTTTTTTTGGATTTTTTTAATAATTTTTTTTTTATTGTAGAAATTTTTTAAATTAGAATTTATTTTTTTGTAATTTTGAATTGCTTTTTAAGTTAATTTTTTTTTTTTACTTTTAGAAAATTTTAATTTGAAATTTTTAATTTTTTTTTTGATTTTTTTAATAAAAATTTTTTTGGTTGTAGAAATTTTTTTTAATTAGATTTTTTTTTTTTCATAAGAAGCAATTACTTTGTGGTTAGACATTATATTATAAAATAAATAAAACACTTTGTATTTAACCACGAATTTATTTTGGTATATATCGACCGGTTTCGCTTACATCAAGCTTCTTCAGGATATAAATAATAATAACTGTTATTAGTTACTATTATTTATATCCTGAAGAAGCTTGATATAAGCGAAACCGGTCGATATATACCAAAATAAATTCGTGGTTAAATAAAAAGTGTTCTATTTATTTAATAATTTTTTTTTTTTTGAAAATTTTAATTGCTTTTTAAGTAAAAAATTTTTTTTTACTTTTCGAAGTTTTAATTATTTGAAATAATTTTTTTTTTTTTGGATTTTTATTTGGATTTTTTTAATTAAATTTTTTTGGTTGTAGAAATTTTTTTTAAAAAGAATTTTTTTTTTTGTTAATTTGAATTGCTTTTTAAGTTAATTTTTTTTTTTTTACTATCGAAAATTTTAATTATTTGAAATTTTTCTTTTTTTTTTGGATTTGGATTTTTTTATCAAAAATTTTTTCATTACGGGTCGTGAGTTGTGAAATAAAACACAATGCACTATTGGCGAGCGTTTGACAAACGACATCCTAATACTAAGTTTACACTAAGCCAGTTCTCTGCTGCCAGTCCTACAGACAAGCCAGTGCTGGCCCGGCCCGTGTTGTTTAGATGAGGCCAGTCATTTCTGGATTTTTCTTGTGGTGAGCACACGTTCGAAACAAAAATAAATTCGGGACAAATCCGGCTGTTGAAGAAAAAATGTTTAAAAAATATCTCTGCACTATTATTAAGAAAGATTAAAAATATACTTTGATATAATACTTTGGATAAGAAAATGGATAATCGATAGAACCAGTACTGGAGACTCTGCTTTGTTTCTACAACTAAGATTAGAAGATCCTTCTGAGTACAGGTTGGCCTTGTGAGTTACGATTTTAAACTTTGACGAGTTACTTTCACTTATAGAAGGCTCAATTTAGCATCAAGACACTCTGATGAGAGAAGTTCCATCTTCAGTAAATTTTCTCGTCATTTTAAAAGAATAAAATCTCAACAAACGAAAACGTGTATACACTCCACGGATATGCGCCAGTGACTGGCGCGATGCATCTACACGTGTTGCAACGCTGGCACGGGGGCTGCCCGGCATGCGGGCGGAGGTCACTGGCTTGAAAAATAGACACGCGCTCTATTTTAGCCAGTGCTGGCAGCCAGCGCTGGCTTGGCTTGAAAAACTGTTTATACGAGGCCAATATGCCAATGGCTTGGGCCTCGTTTAAATCATACTTAACTTCCGATTTCCTGAAGGATATTTTTATTACCCACTAACAGTGGTAAAATACAGGCCCACTCACAAGCACCCAGCACCAGGACCCACTAGCGAATGTTGTGTGCCCTTCTTTGTTGTTTGGTACTTTTTACGTGTGCGTTTATTCATCGATGGGGTGAAGTTTAACTTACTGGAGCGGCGGAAGTGGTGGGAATAAATGTGGACTGCGATCGGAACATCGCCCGAGCACCTAGGCTTTGTACACTTCGCAGATCATTTGAAGTTTCTGATTCATATTGTTTACAGATCATATGATGGATTTGTTCGCGAGAATCCTAATGATCTGTGATTGGGGAATGATCTGAACGATGTGTTTCACATGTGAACGATACATCGACAGTCCTTGTCTCTCTAACTATGGTGTGGCACCCCGAACAGGAAATGCGGCAAAGGTAAATGGGATAGAAAAGATAAATTTGGCGGGTTTTGCATTAGTTCATAGCTGTAGCTCTTACCACTCTGCCATGGGGGTCGTTTATTTATTTTGAGGCGTATCAAAAAAGTATTTTGAAAAAAACTTTGTATACATATTTAGGAAATGTATAAGTGCCTACCTAGAGTACCATACTAATATTTCAATATTATGCAGGTATATTTTATATTATTATTTACATTTTCCAATATAATATAAAAAATACACGTTCAAAGCAGCAGTTTATGAGTAAGGACATTTTCTTTTAAATTCTTTCTGCGTTACTGAATATTATCTTGAATCAAATAAATGTTAATCTTTATTGGATCACAATCTTATCCGATTTTTTTTGTGAAACTGTTCAATGTGCCAATCTACTTGCATGGAATCTAGTCATTGGTTATATTGTACGATATGCATTACAGATAATGATATATATTTAAATAAGGTGCCATTACAGATAATTTTAAAATTAAAAAAAAAAAAAGAAACACAAACATTCCCGGGTTGCGAATAGCCCAACAATGTTTGAAAATCTCCTACTACCACCACAGAAAGCCGAAAATGTTGCTTGTGTTGTGATGGAGGACTTAGCCAGCCGAGGAATCGAACATGCGATGCTCGGGTGAAACCCAAGCGCTATGCCCACTCAACCACTGACCGATAATATATATTTTTAAATAATGTGTATTACAGATTTACGTATAATATTATACATGAAATAATTTACATCATTTTAAATAAATAAATAAAGAATTTTACAATAACATATTTTAGAGTTTTTGCCTATAATGTCAAGAGACCTAGAGATATCATTTAGCAGCATACCCATAGACATACAAATTGTATGTCCATGAGAATGCCTCTTGCTAGGCCAGAACGTCCGTTCTGCTATGTGGAATACAAAGCAGGTCGTAGTGTCGTCCCTGGCGGTAGTTGTTCAGTACGAAAAATCTACAGCATTCCATGAAGTATAGGCTGTCAATAAAGTAGTTTATTATTTTAATGTTGATGCTTATTTCAATCCTCAGTTACTTTTGTTATTGACGCATACCTGACTACTAAGTAAATATAGTCATCTTTTTAGTAAATATTTTAATATATTAACAATTTTAATTTTGTTTGCAGGCATCTACCATCGATGGGAGACGGAAAGGTGCCTGTCTCTTCTGCCAGGAATACTTTATGGATCTATATCTGCTAGCTGAACTCAAAACAATCAGTCTAAAAGTAAGTAATATCAGATTTGATAAATAATCTTCTAATCATTCACCAGTCAAATCGGACACGGACTCACTTGTGATAACAATGTCAATCTTTCTTATTGAAAATTTATCAGCACTGCAAATCCCCCACATGTCCGCTCACCTCATGCAGAGTCATCCAGTTATGCCATTAGATAAAATCTAAATCAGATTCATAAATCTTGACATGTACGAAATCTCCGTCTGTATTTTTTTTATGTGAGTAAAGTAGTAGTCGAGAGAAGTAGTCCGTACTTCTCTCGACTGTGTGGATCCAGTGGGTTTATGACCTCCCTGTATCTTTAGGGTATGTTGTGAGTCTGAAGCGATTGGGGAAGGGAAGGAGACGGAAAGAGGAAGATTGGGATGTAGGTAACTGGCTATTCAGATCTGGTCACCAAACATGGCTAAAGCCATTTTAAACAACTCTTGGATTCTCAATGGTGGTCTATCTCCAGGGCAATATTGAGAGTACTTTTTTTTACATTTGCTCCATACTGGAGGCCCTAAGGAAAAAATCCCACAGGGCCTATGTCATCTTTGGAGATGCTGTGTGGCGGTCTTTTGGAGAGGGAAGAAAGGAGAGGAAATTCTGGAAAGGGAAAAAGTATGTGGGATGGGAAGGAATCTGGGGGTCATCAGCGGGGAATCTGGTAACGCTCGATTCGAGTCCAGGAGTGACAGACGTATGAATTCATCCAACCCTCCCACTGCGGTGCTGAAGGGTCGAGAGAGTCCAGCTCGAGAGGTCTAGGTTAGGTCTCCCTCAACCAGTCTCTCCTGATCCGGCCCGCCAGTCTCTCCTGATCAGGAGGGCAAACGCATTCACTGTCAAAACTTAGACAAACCTCACTCCATGAACCGAGGCACCAAACGTAGCGAACCACTTGGGGTGACCTATGGCAGGGGTGTTGATCATCCAATAAATAGTTCCTGGGATGGCGGTACCCATACCCACCTCCTAAATACAAAATACTACTCTGGTATTGTCTGTGCCCCTGATGAAAAGTAGCAGTTTGCGTTGACTTGGCAATTCCCTAATAATTGTTTGCTTTTTAGAATGCAACATTGATCTGACTAATGATTTATAAAGAGACAGATACAATTTGTGGCAGAATGGACTTTGGGAGAATGGAGAATTTGGGCCAAGAATGTAACAATTTTATCAGAATGTGAGCTTCTTAAGTTCGTTTCAGAGGTTGACTGAATGCTAAGTTGATATGCACAAAATGTAATTTTTCTGTTTTCAGGTGACGACAGTGGATATGCAGAAACCTCCTCCAGATTTCCGCACAAATTTCGAAGCCACACACCCTCCCATCCTCATAGACAATGGCCTGGCAGTTCTAGAAAATGAGAAGATAGAGCGTCACATCATGAAATCTGTTCCCGGAGGACATAACCTTTTTGTTCAAGTAAGTTTTATCCAGATATATTTAGAGTAGTAGTGCCGAATTAATCATTTCTGTTAGGACAACCTGAATACTCACCCTACATGAAAAAAAAAACATTTCAAAGCAGTTTTCAAAGAAATAATGAAATTGGTACTCTTTTGAAAACGTTACATTTTTACCACTGACAGCTGCTAAAAGTGACCCGCAAAGTAATAGAAATTTCATTTGAAATCATTCCGATAAGCTAGATTAATCAAATCAACTGTCACGTCAAGAAAGATGTTGGTGCAAGCGATTCTGACCTTGTCCTTCATATGGTTTCTTTATACATAAGGGTAAATTATTTTTTTTCCCCACCGGCGGGCCACGACAGTTGAGAGTTTAACCTGAGATGAAAGAATATGAACTCCATTGACTGAATATTTTCAATGACAAATTAAACTGCTTATATTTTGTATTCCATTATTTCTGATCTTGTTATTTCCTGCAATATCGTTACATAGTTACTGTTTTTCATAAGGAATCATATTTCAAATCGAAATTATTTTAACTTCAATAAATCATCATTTGAAATTAATTTCAAATGATGATTTATCTCCAAAATGCAATGTTTTTACTATTCAATGATTTGCACATTTTACAAGATAAGGTCTGTTTATTTTAATTTTTCTTATTATTTATATCTTACTAAATCCCGTATGGTAAACAAAACATTTAAATAATCTTGATGTTTGTGAACATTTGTAAAATTGATTTTGTAGAATATTAATTTGTAAAATTGGCTCTTAGCACAGCCTCCGTTTTTTTATGTGAATTTATCACACGAGTCCCAGCTGCTCCCGTATGGAGCCAGTGGGACTACGGTATTACTAAGTGGAGTATGTTGTGAAGCTAAAGGTAGTGGGGAGGGGAAGGAAATGGGGAAGAGAAAGGTGGAGAAGTTCCTGTTTATTCAGATCTGATCACCAAACCCAACTAAAGTCATCTCAAGCAACGTTTCAATTCTGAATGATGGTCTTACACCAGGGTGATATTGACAGTATCTTCCACTCTGGAACGTGCCCAAAATGTACCATGTAATAATTGTGAAATAACACCAATTAATCAGATAAATTTATTTGTGCACGCTGGTATTCAATCCCGCGACCTTCGGATTGCGAGTCAAGGGCCTTACCCCTCGACCACAGAGGCCATCCCTTGTCCCTCCTTCACGTGATTTTTCACAAAAACGTCGCTGTACGAATTATCCAATTAATATTATTATTATTTATGTAGAATATAATATAGAGTTTGTAATGTGTGCAGGACAAAGAAGTGGCCACCCTGATTGAGAACCTGTACTCGAAGCTGAAGTTGGTGCTAGTGAGGAAGGACGAGGAGAAGTCCTCCAAGCTACTGTCCCACCTGACCCGGATAGACTCGCTGCTGGCCAAGCGCGCCACCCGCTTCCTCACCGGAGACACCATGTGCTGCTTCGACTGCGAGCTCATGCCTCGCCTGCAGCACATCAGGGTCGCCGCCAAATACTTTGTGGACTTTGAAATTCCAGTACGTTGTCTTATCCTTATTTATATTCCATATCGTCTACCTAGTGTAAATCTGTGCCAAACGTCAAACAGCAACGGCCGCTGTTCCCAACTTTTTGATCAACCAATGTGAGTCTGCAATCAGCTAAGCAATATGTAATTATTTTAAAGGTAACGCTCGATTCACATTGTTTTCAAATATTTTATCGCTAAGTGACCCCTCCCACTTTCATAGACTACAAAATGGCATCAAAGTAGAAACTTTTGATGTCAAGTTAATATTAAAGAGTTAATTATTGTATTTATTATTAACACAGATAATTTATTTTAACCACTCCGATCTATCGCGAATATGCACTTTTTACATCTTAAACGAAATGTCAGACTTACGAAAACTTTGTGTTATTTCCGCTTCACAATTAAAGCTCCATAAATTAAACATTTCTGAACGTAGCCGAATACTAAAAACTGTTTTTGAAAGGCTACGAAATAAACTTTCAAATTGTTATATTACAAATAAATATTAAAATTTAGAATGCAAACATAAAAAAAAATTAAAAATGACTCAAGTGATGTTTTTATGTGAACACGGTACTAAAATCACGGATTATGTAAAAAAAACAATACTTATTCTATTGTATAAATGTGTAATAAACATTTTCGTCGCCGCACTTTTTAATAAAAATATACACAATATTTAATTAAAAAAATAACAACGTCTGACGGGCTGGTAGGCGATTTTGCAGTCTACCATGTAACTGACAAAATATGTCTTTTTATGTATTTCTATGTCTTTTTATGTATTTTTATGAATAGTGATTGGTAGCTTAATTTATTATGGAGCTTCCACTTTTTGTTTTAGGGATGTCACTAGAACAATAACGAAGTAATAACGATGTCTGTGGAAACACACGCTTTGACGTGAAAACACGCTTATTGTACTTGACTGTTATTGTCATATTAACGTGTATATCTGCTTACGTTGCTGAGTGGTTAAATACTGTTATCCATAAACTGGCATTTTATATTTTTTAAACAAATGTATAAAATATATTTTTAAAAAAAAGTGTCTGCTTGACCTTTGCCGCCGTCGCGTCTGTATTCTGTCGACACTTTTCATAACTTTACTTTGCTCGGTCTAGCTTAATCCACGTGTCCGGTTTCCTTAGATTTAGCTATTCTTAAGCGAAGCTTGGGTGTTGGAAAGAGCGTAGTTGTGAATTTGAGCAGTTTTGAGTCTTTTCAGCTTAGCAGTTGATTACATAGTAGGATTGGGAACAGCGGCCGTTAATGTAATAAGAGAATTTTTTCTGATTTCATTCCCCTAAAAGTTTGAATAGAGGGAGAAGGAATTCAATTTTTTGTTTTTCTAATATGTTTATTTTATCAGTATTTAAAAAAAGGACTGCTCCATAATCATGAAAACCAGTGGTTCTTTAGTGTAACACAATCCTAATTGTCAGTGTGGCATTTGGGATTGCCCAATATAATATTAACATGCCAACAATAACTTCAAAATAAAATAAACTTTTGAATGTAAAACTGTGCCACGTGCCAAGCACAGTTTTATGTCTGTAATAATACTTGGTTTTGTCGTTTAGTGTAGTGTTCGCGCTCCATTCGATTATTTTAACCTGAAAATAATATTTTTACAAATATTTCTAGTGTGGGAAAGACTGATACGATTGAAAAAATGGCATTTGACACCGCTCTTTACTAGATAGATGATATTATATTGCCTGAAAATTCACTTTTTTTGTTAACCCCCAGGCTTATTTGTTTGCTTTTCGGAACAACCCATATAGATCTCATAGAAATCGTTGTATCTCCCTTACTAGCATAGTGAGAAATACGATCTAAATGGAATTGAAAAGAGAAAACACCGCTCTTTGTATTCAACTCTAAAAGTTAACCACAAAAAAATTAAAATGTGCACTTTTATAAAACCAAAGTTTCCAACCGCAACTTGAAAAAAAATTATGAAACTTTGAAAATTTCCAAAAAATTATTTTTATATGAAACATCAAAAAAATGAAGTGATGATAACGTTTATAATACATTTGTCTAACAAAATATGTATGTTTTTAAAAAAAAAATCATTACCAGTAACTTTAATTAGGAAAAAACGTAAGGTGTGCCTTTTTAAAGCATCCAAAATTTTTGTATTTGAATAATTACATTGTTATTTCTAATAATAAAATTTGAATGTGTGTTTTATCGACTTACAAAAACAGTTTTTAGTTTTTGGACACATTCACAATTTATTTATTCCATTTATTTGGATTTTAATGCAAAGCGGAAATATTCTGACCTGCTGATAGAATATGGTGGAGGCCTGACGGGTTAAGATCGCTTATATTGCTCCTGATGCCTAGTATTTCAAATAAAGATAAACATCTCCAGGTAACAAATAACCTGACAATATTTGAATTCCTCCTATTACAATTTTTACAAGTGTAAACTGTTGCGCTTGTACAATGATGGAGGAATTAGATAGTAGAGCATTGAACCCATGATGCTTCGTGGGGTTTGAACCGCACGAACATAACCGCAATAAGTTAGATTCATGGATGTTAATATTTTTTATGTTTGATTTCAGCCAACCCTACGGGCACTGTGGCGCTACATGCATCACATGTACCAACTGGATGCCTTCACTCAATCCTGTCCGGCTGACCAAGATATCATCAACCATTACAAACTGCAACAGGTAAAGCTTTACTCCACAACAGACAATATAATGTAAAAAAGGAAGGGTCTACTCATCGGTGCTCCCTGACATATTAACAGGATAAAAATATTAGTATCTCACTACTTATTTTATTTATTTCACAATATTATTCCTCTGTTAATATATCGGGGCACACCGATGAATAGGCACCTGTAAAAAATAATGTAATTTGTATTAAATTTTATTAGGATAACTTTTTGATTACTCTTGAAGATTATTTTCATCAATGTAATATCAGTCACTAGTAGATAAAAAAATTTGTTGCTAGGGCCATGCAGGCGGCTTTTTGATGGGCTTCGCCCAATTTAGTAGAGTTCCCTGGTATTAGAGTTTTGCCCCTTTGTATGCACAACAGCGGTTATTGGAATGTGTGCAAAAATTTACTTAAACCATTTGTGAATGCCTACAATATGTGTACGTCGTAATTACTTTCATTTGAAATTCACTGGACATATGAAAATTAATTTCTGCTAAATATCAAATTCCCTCCCATTAACTAATAAATTAACTGCCAGTCAAACCTCAAGAAATTAAAGAACACTGCCGAAATTGCATATTATGACATTAAATTGGAGTTCATGTATTTTGAAGCAGTCTGTTGAAAGCTCTCAAATTTCAAGATTACCTACCACCAAAAGTTGGCAAGCTGATAGTAGAGTAGATAAGCTGATAAAGAAGAAATCGGATATAACGACTTTGCTTATAATGGTTTACCGTTTTTTTTTAATTCGTCCAGTTAGAACGACGCGCAGTGTTTTATTTACAAAACCTACTCTCCAACACCTCGCCTACTCCCCGCGCCTGGCTACTCCCCTCATGCTAACCCTTATCCCTATTAGCACGCGTAAATCAGTCAGTGTTTATCATCTATCGTGACTAGGTTAACCAGTCCGATTTATCACGAATATGCACTTTTTACGTCTTAAAAGAAATGACAGATTTACGAAAACTTTTTGTTATTTCCGCTTCATAATTAAAGCTCTATAAATGAAACATTTCTGAACGTAGCCGAATACTAAAAACTGTTTTTGAAAGGTTACAAAATAAGCTTTCAAGTTGTTATATTACAAATAAATATTAACATTTGTAAATATTAAAATTTAGAATGCAAACATAAAAAAAATGTAAAAATGACTCACATGATGTTTTTATGTGAAAACGGTACTAAAATCACGGATTATGTTTTTATGTGAAAACGGTACTAAAATCATGGATTACTTATTCTATTGTATAAGTATAAACAATTTAGTCACCTCACTTTTTTATCATTTCATACAAGAATATTTAATAAAAAAAATATCAATGTCTAACGGCGGGAGGCGATTTGTCGGTCTACCATATATCTGACAGAATAGGTTTTTTTTTGTGTTTCTATGGACAACTTGAACAGTGATGGGTAGCTTGATTTATTATGGAGCTTCTACTTTTTGTTTTAGGGATGTCACTAGAACAATAACGGAGTTATAACCATTTCTGTGGAAACATACGTGAAAACACGCTTATTGTACTTGACTGCTATTGTCATATTAACGTGTATATCTGCTTACATTGCTGAGTGGTTAAAAGCTCGACACAATGAGTTTTGCGAAGGAGTTCGGTGTGTCTCATGTAAAAACAAGCTTAAATTATCCGGTTGTTTTGTACGTCGTCCGGTTAGTATGACAAAGTATCGCCGACCCCTTGAGGGTCGTTATATCCGAATTCTACTGCACATCATTCGTCTCGGCAGACCGTAGGCGTTCTGCGGCCCAGTGGTCAGAATCCTCAATTATCAAGCGGCTAGTCACGGTTCGATGCCCGGAGGCGCCGCACTTTTTACACAATTTTTTTAAATTTTATTCATAAGTCTAATATTATATGAATTCAGCCGATGTACGAAAACTTCAATAACAGAGGGCGTCAGCTTCATTTACAACAATCTGAAATTGTACAGATGCTGGCACAGTAATACTATCAAATTACAGAATAAGATAAAATTAAATAAACGAAGATCCTGGGTTCGATTCCCAGTTGCAAAAGTTACCTTTTTATTTTCTGTGTCATGTTCTATTTTACGTTTAGATTTATTAATATTATATTCAATGCTTAATGTAATTTTTCTCGATGACTTGTGACTAAAGTATTCCTTGTACTTTGCAGATGCTCAAAATGAAGAAGCATGAGGAGTTGGAGACACCCACCTTCACAACATCTATTCCTATCAATATCGGCCAGGGAGATGACTAGTGCTAGTGCTCCACCCACCCATCCACACTATCTGCTTTAATCATTCTTAAGTTGCATCTCTCGCGACATTACTACATACATACATTCTTTCACAATAAATAATGTTGTTTCTGCCAACTGAGTGTCAAAACGAAATGGTGCAACCTTGCTTTGTAGAGATTAAGTCTTCCCTGCTTGATCTTCTCATGCAGATACATTCTCTACAATCGGGAGCGCGAGTTAGCTGGGATAATAAAATGTAACAATGCCCATTTAAGAAATGATTGAATAGGTTAAAAAAATGATTGAAACATTTATTTATTAATACAATGTGTGCGATCATTTCCTTTGCTTGGGTGTATGACACCCCCAACTCATTCTCTGTCCATCGTATATCATTTGTTGGTTTTAACATCTCACTGCTTTTTATGCTTACTTTTGCATTTAAAATATTAAGTATTTTTCATAACTTATCTTTTATTTTTACTGTTATTTAAATTATATTACAATGTATGCGTATGTTTTTAAAGCCTATCCTAGTAAGTTTTAAAAAATTACAATGTTGATAAAACAACCGAACATAAGTTCAAAACAATATTATATAATCTAAGTTCACATAAATTCTAAATTACTTTAAATTAAGTGCCAATGTTTTCTCAGGTATGTGTGCTGTAATTTTTTGTTGTGCCTTCTGAATAGCCAGAAAAAATACTATTAAAGTTTTTATCCTGTTTTATACAATGTACAACTTTACATGGCAGTCATTTTTAAAATCACTTTTGCCAACTTTTTTTTCAATGTGTTCTAAAAACTAAATGTGCTTCACAAATCATTTTATGATTATTATATCCTGCCAACTTAATGATAGTTTTTTCAAATTTATATGCTCTATGTAAGGAGGTACGGTTTTGGTCCCTGCTATTTTGTCAGAGGTGACTGATAAATGAAAAGTGTTTGAATACCATATGCGTCCTGCATTTCAATTTCACGGATGTTGAACTTAGCGTGAAACTTTAATGGGAAAATTCTCACGGTGATATGTATTTACATTTCATTTGATATCAACTTCTCGCCTACGGTTATCTGCGATACATGCGTACCTCGGGTTTCTTCTGCTGGTCTGGTAACCCCATGACGCACATCTCTGCTGTGTGTTGAACAGTGAGGGGTTATTCTTGGATTATCCTTTACCTACCACACTTGATTGAAATAATTGTAATATATACAAATTAGAATATTTTTATACAATTATAAAATTTTTATAAAAATGTGTAATTATAGTAATATTTCAGTCTACGTTTTGTTTCTAAATTTACTACATATAAACAAAATTTTGTATGGTCTGTACAAATTTATTTACCAGAATTTTTACGAGATTTTCTTACCAGAACTTACATTAATTTTTTCATTTTAGCTTTCCCGTCAATTCATATTTAAGGCCTTGTTGTCAATATCAGTGTTGCTATATTCATAAATATGCTTATAATTAGTCATAGATTATATTATTAAGTATTTATTATCATTTTGATAATATGAACCCAAATGGTATAGTTTACTGGCAGCGAGAGCTTGCGGGAGGTAAAACCAGGAACTAGAAATATCAACATGCATTTTCAATATTTTTATATGTGCTGAAGGCATCAAATCTATTCCACAAATTAGGAATTTTATTAGATGTTGGTCCAACGATATCAATTAACTATAGTTCCCGATTTCGTCTCCCACAAGCTCTCATTGGCCGAAATATATGTATCAAGTTGAGTACTATAATATATGTACAACCAATTCAGCTTGATTTGAGTAGTGACGGCCGGTGAGCTATATTTCAGGTGGTGCAATAAAAAAAATCATAGATAGGTATTGCTTTTTGTAGACAAAATTCATCCCACAATCTTTGGTATGAAAAAATCACATTGATGGTGAAAATAAATCGATTTCAAGGTTCTTAAATTTTGTAACAGGCAATATAAATTATGTAAATGGCATTAATGTTTGTAAAAAATAAATATTGTTTTAATGCTTCACTATACTTTTTGATGTGACGTTACCTTCCTTAAAACTATTTAATTATTTTTAACAAAATTAGCTCACCACTTAATTCATGGGAAGGGAACAAAATATTACATGCCTTAAGTTTACACTTTCATTTAAAACCTTAATGGTGATAACAAATTATTCCACCTATAATGCTGTTTATTTTAGGAACGATTGCAAGCTATCTACCCACCATCTGTCACTGGGAGCGCACCAAAACTGAACACATTGTGATGAAAGTGCCGTCAACTAATAAAAGTTAAATAATGGACAAAAACAATAAAATTCTAGACATTATCGTATTTCGATTTTGGGAGACTTCCGACAAATGTGCATTGCCCAAAGTGATCTAAATTTTGATGAATTCTCATATTTCACGGTACAGTCTGTTGGTATGTTATATCTCCCTCCATTTCCATACAAAATATGAAACATTGGCTTTGAGAAAAATGAAACCACCCCTAGACAAAATATGGCTTCCAGATTGTAACAGTGTAGTTGATGCAGATGTAGTTATAACCAGGTGCGAGCGGCTAATTTGTTTTTTTAAATGTTTTTTTGATTGGATTTTTAATATTTTGGGGGTATGTTGCACCTTGGCACAGGCCGTCCCTGAGTTTGAGGCCCGGTAGCTATTTTTTTTACCTACATATTTGAAAGTCGAAATCATTCAAAAATTTAAAAGAAAGATATATTTTTTACTGAATTTTTATTAAAACCTTTATTTTTCAAGATTCATAAGAATTTTGAAACTGGCAACAACATTGTACTTAAATTTTACAAAATAGATTTTAGTACATACACATGAAAGGTATTTAAAAACACATACACATAAAGCTGATATCAATCCTTTTGGACAGCAAATGTATACGTATCTTCAAACTTTTTGTAAGTCTTATTGCCTTTTGCATGGTTCATTATTGCTCAGTTTATTGAATGCTTCCAACAAATATGTATTTTTTTACAACTTCACAGAATATTTTTAATAAGCATTCACCAATCAAAATTAAAATCTATTTAATTACATTAGGAAAACCTATTACAAACAGTTTTATTTTATTTATTGTGCCTTTTATCTTATAATTTAGATAGTATTATCATTTCATGTGAATTAGATTAGAACATGTGAATGTTTATTTCCATTTATTAGAATTTATAAAGGTAGTGCATACCACCACAGGGTGCACTAACATAAATACAATGCTTCCAGTGAGAATACCGGATCTAATTTATTATCTGATTTCATTTTCCCATGTATGTATTTCATGGTAGGTAGTACATATATAAAATATTTAATAATATTTTGAAAAGAATAACCAACCGTGTTTATTTTCAACAAATATTTTAAATTGTATTATTAATTACATGATTGTTATGTAAATGTGTTGAAATTTTAACTCTTTCATTGAAGTTATTTTTATATATTTGATTTTTCAATAACTCACTCTTTATCTCAACTTATATATAAATTAGAATCCATCTCTTGTTATCTCATATTTACAAGTAAAATATGAAAATAAATATCTGCATAATGTTACCATTACCTAGCTTTGCCTTAAATACATATTTTGATAGTATTTTCTTATTCATTGCTCACTAACATATTCCGTGGACTGTCATTTTATATAAAGCTAGTATTGTATGGACATTTTTTATAAAAAATGTTAGAAAAATATTATTTTGTTAAATGTGATTCATTTGTGACTTTGTATTTATAAGCATAATTTTACAAAAAGGGATAAGAATACCTGATGGTTAAGGGCTTGTACATGCGATGCAGTCATTTATCCAAAAAGGTTGTGAATCTGTAATATGCATTTCTTGTAAACCAACATAGCACTCATTCACACCATTTTTAGATAAGTCACCATATCATTTTTACAAGTTCTGTTTACAAGTGCGATCACAAATCATCAGGAATACAAAAGTCAAAATAAAGAACTTAATTTATAGATAGTAAGTATTGATTAATTTTATTAAAAATTATTTCAACCAATTTTAGTGATGTTTTCTTCCTCCCATTCAACCTTTGTTGACCTTCGCTTTGTATTTTCTCAGTTACAGATTATGTATGTAATAAATATACATGTTTAACATATCCTGTATTCTCAACCATTTTCTTGCGAAAAGATTAGATTTTTAAAACCATTTGTGGTCATTAGGGGGGATTGGTGTTGCAGCCACGGTTGTGCTAAAATAGGGTACATGCAGTATATGTAATATAGTGTTTACAATGCATTTAATATAATGTAAAAAAAAAAAACTTACTCGAATATCATACTTAAAACCCCCAAAAAAATTATTAAATTAATTAATTCACTTAAGTTGTATGAAAATTCAAATATCAAAAACGAGTCATGATTGACTAGCGAAATTGTGACGTCACAACGCACCCACCAAGTCCTATGTCAAGTTGTTTTTGTTCCAGTTGCTGATTTGAATAAGTTTGATAGTCATAATTAGACATCGGATTATATGCAAATGCATATAACTCTCTAATTACGGCGTTAATGCATATTTTAGCCTTTTTTCCCAATCGTGCATATTTAGCATTTGAAGAGGCATCCATTAAACAGAATATCGCCCTCATCTCAACACATTTCCACAAGTTACCAGATGCCATAGAAAAATTAGAAACAAAAAACCTTCCTCTATTTAAATCAATAGAAATACTGGAAACAATGATTGAACTCGCCAACGCCCTTCCCAATTCAATATCATAAAGCTTCGTGAAAAGTTAGACACTATTTTGTTTAAGAATCCGAGTTTTGAAGACATGAAGAACTCTAATGCCTACATCAACGGCACAAGTCATACATACCCTGCATCAACAGGTATCTCCAGAAATGGCGCCAAATTTTTTAAATTTTGTCGGATGACATCAGTTGACGTAGAGAAGTCGTTTTCGGCATTTTTGGTGACAAACATCAAATTTTTTTGACCGAAAATTTGGAAAAATACTTAATTATATTATTGTCACAAAAACAATGCATAATTTTAGGAATATTTCACTGTTTTTGTATCGTCTTTAATTAAAATATACAAAAATAAAAGTGGTATTTTGATTTTGCATTGTGCATATTTTAGGCATTTCAAGAGTTTTTAGTGCATATTTCGGCCTTTTTTAGTGCATATTTGCATGCATATTTTGGCACTTTGTTAGTGCATATAATCCGATGTCTAGTCATAATCGTTTAGTTACGCATCCTAAACCCATTCGTTTGTATAAAAGATATATATTGTAAATACATTCTCGTCATGACAGACAGTGGTTTTCTACAAGGACAGTCTGATAATTTTCCAAAAATTGACGCAATTATGATGGCAGTTTTAATGCACCTTTTCATCGCATGACACTGCTTTTTACACATAATAACATAATTTGGGACGTTTATAAATAGTTTGGTGTTAAAGATGTTGTATTTGTATACTTTGGTATAATACAGTATTTACAGACATTTTCTTCGAAAAACAAATGACCAACTGAAGACTCTTAGCGCCCTTGAGGTGATTTTTCACAAAAACGGCGCTCTATAAATTATCCAATTATTATTATTAAGACTGATTACTGGATTACAACAAATGTCAGCTGTCAAAAAGTGCGCAGTGATGTCACAAGCCAAAACCGCGCGAAAAAGGCGTTTTAGCCCTAATTTGAAATGTGAATATTCAAAACGTTGTTGAAGGACTATTCCTATCGTAAAAAAAATTGTTTGAATATTCCAGTCTGTAATTTTTTTCTTTGATTTTTGGTAAAAAAAAAAAAAAGCGATTGTACCCTTTTATGACATGCTTTGCATTATATTGAGAAGACTTTTTCCAAGCAATTCAATTAAAATATTTTGCTATTTTTTTTTAAAGGTTTCCCAACCTTTGCATTGCTTTCTCAATGGTTCAATAACTGGGCGTCTTAGGCATGCAAATTTCCTAATAGACGAATAGGCCAAGAATGTGTCCAATAATAAAAATAAATAAATAAGGGGTATATCACCATCCTCCCGATAACGACCCATAAAAATAAATTAACACTCTCTGTAGGTAGAAAACTCGGCTAACTTTTCCGATATAAATTATATTTTGGTTATCAGAACTCTGCAGGATGGAGATAAAATAAAACAAGGTAATAAAAGTTTCATTTAATTTAATATTTGCAATAGAAACATGTTCGAAATTTTTTTAATGATTTGTTCAATAAATACTGACTGGAGTACTTCTTTACTTTCTTGTGGTTCTACTGAGGGAATTTCATATAATTACCATTTTGGCTCAGCAAATAATGTATAGATATTATCTTAAAAAATAATATAATAATTTTTTAAGAACAAATTGTACAGTGTTCAAAGAAAATAGGTTATATATCGGAAGAAATTCGGAATGCCGGGTCTTAAAGCTATTAAAATACTGACCCCTATTAAAGTTGAAGAAAAAATATATGAAGAGCTGATCCTCAAATATAATATTTATATGAAACAAGGCAGCGATAAAAAGTAGCAAGATTTATGAAATTTTACATACCTACATTTCATTAGATAGTAGAATAGGTACATGAAATATATGTATTATAAATTAATTTAAGAAAAATATTATAGTTTTGGCTTTGGTCTTTTCCGACTTATCTCTTCGTTAAGCTTCATAGGGTAAGCTTCTTCAGATAATAAAGATGCCAAAAACATGTGAGTAACAATTGAAGTCAGACCCCAAATTTTATGGGGACCCCCATTGAACTGCGGCAAATTCCAGCCATTTTTGAAAGAAATTACACTAAAGTATTGAGGATCGCACAATCTTTCCAATGTGACAGTAAACGCTTCTTCAACTTCGGCTGGATTATTCTGGAGCTTCAAAGAATCGAAATTTTTAATATAGCCAATGACCGGAGTTACTGCTATTTTAAAATCCTTGCTTGGTACTGAAGCACCCTGCCCCCAAATTTCAACACTATCTCTGGGTATTGCGAGTTCTTCCTCTGTCTCTCTTAGAGCCGTTGTCACTAAATCTTTATCTTCCAAATCAAATTTCCCTCCAGGGAAAGAAACGTGTCCCGCGTGACTATTCAAATCTTTGGAGCGCAATGTGAACAGTAGCGACATCTCTCCGTTGGCGATGCACAACGGAACCAGTATAGCGGCCTTCACGTCTGTTGTCGCTTTTACTATCGACGGAAATGATGTGAAGTTTTTCATGCACCGTTCTCGATTAGCCGAGGATAAAATATTTGCAGCGGAAAAACAGCTTTTCGCCGCCATTATTCACTTTTAAATTATAATAAAGATGCTGTATTAAATACATTAACAAAGAACACACGTGAAAGCAATCCACCACTGACAACTTGCCTGCCTAGAAATATTTTTTGTGAACTTTGTACTTTTATCACACGTATTTTTACAATGTCATGCCACAAATTTTATGAACAAATTAATCACATGACTTCACTACTCCCCATATACTCTGCAAATATTATTGCATGTAATGCATGAACCATTGAGGTATATAAACATCAATGGCATGAACGATAAAAATAAGTAGGTACTTTTTTGTGCCGGATTTTGTTTGATACCAGATCGTCAGATGACACTACTTGAATAATTTACTTGACTTCGGTGGTGTTCAGGTGAATTTTATTATTTACTTATCGATATTCATACTATTTCATTACATTATGTAAAAATCCGGAATGTTTAATTACTATCAGCACAAGATTACATTATGTACGAAACGGGATAATTAAAATATTTACTTATCAAAAATGGAATTCTTTGCAAAGCGTTTATATGTACATGTAGCCGACGACTTCCATCGTCAGGTTGGCCGAGTGGTCTAAGGCGCCAGATTTAAGCTCTGGTTCCCGAAAGGGAGCGTGGGTTCGAACCCCACACCTGACAAGTGAAGTTCAAAAGATCTTTTTTTCTTTCTTTTTTAAATCATTTTCTATCCTCGGCTATTTTTCTCAATAAATATATTGCTGATTATTTGTGCTCGACCTGAGAAATGAAATGCGAAACATTTTTTTCCACAATTTTTTAAATCATTTTCATAATTCGGCTATTTTTAAGAAATAAATATATTGGTGATTATTTGCGCTCACAAAAATAATATTCCAGCTCAAATTATGGTGGAAATCCATATGATTTGTGTAATGGGGTCACTTTCACACCACATTCAAGGACGGATCCAGCTTTGGGGCCAGGGGGGGGTAGTGGGGGGGGGTCACATAGTCGTGGTCAAGCCACAAGAAGTTATAATTTAATTTTGAAAATAATAGATACAAGTAAAAAGTAGGTATTTATGTACTGAAATAAAATCTATGGGGGAGTCATGACCCCCCCCCCCGGCTCCGCCCTTGACCACATTATATTTTATTTTCCACTACAACTGGATGATATTGTATTGATAGTATCATGTTTGTAAATATGTAGCTACTAATTACTAGTATGTAGACACTACAAACTACTATGGGAAGCGGATACAGTCAATCAGTTACCAACAGACTGTTGATAATATTATATGAAAAATATAAATTATATTGCCTAGAACCTGACCCAGAAAATAAGCAGATATCTACTACACTATATAATCTACTTCTATCTACTATACATTATTATAAAGAGACATTTTTTTTATTAACTCCACACAGGAGGCCCTAATCGGAAATAAGTTTTCTTGAAGGATAATATGACATCTTAATGGATGCTGCGAAAATGGTACACATTTAGGACACGGGGCTTGGAGGATAATATACATACCTACATCAAATTTCCCGAAGGGCCCCAACGTCAGAGAAGTTGTCAACAGTCAAAATAGTTACCAAAATGTTACACTTCGAGGACACAGAAAAAAAACATTATTATAATGTTATATTTTTTTCCCTTTTCCGAAGAATGTTACTTGTGCTATGATGGAGGACTTAGCTATCCCCAGCAACCCCCCTCCTCCTTGAACTTAGGTTATACATGATTTCAGTTCTATTTAGCTCCTTTTCAATGATTATAATGATTATTTTTTGGGTTATTATGAAGTGTTGGGCTATATCCTTCTTTATCCATGAGGGCTGATGTGTAATAATGTGTATGTGAACAAATGCGTCACTGATTATGAACACATCCCTGATTATGAATAATGTAATGCTGTCCGAAAGCATTGGCTAAAGAAGGAGGTATAACGCAACACGGCATAACCCAAAAATAAGTCACAATAATATTTTTCTACTATAGTTATAGGTACATGCCTACTTACAAAGTTGAGTGCTTGTAAACAATACAAGTTTGAATAATGAATTCTGTCCCTATTTTAAGAATTTAAGTTCGTATTTCAAATGAGATTAACACTTCACTGCAATGGAAATTCTGCAAATTTGCATACCTAGATCGGGTGATGAAAATGCGTCACTGGGTTTCAATGTTTCGTTTGTTTACACACAACACACAATGTAGGTACTTTCTTAGAATAAAGTGATAATGGCGCCTGCCAACATTATGACTGTTATGATTAGATAGGTAGTAGAATGTTATTTCTGATAAAAAGTTGGAAAATTAATTATTTTTTTATTGAAACAATCAAATGGGAATAATAAAATTACATATCAATTTCTGATACTGTTATGTTTGTGATAAAGATGTTATATCAAAATGCGATAAGCGGTGTCGAGAAAGATTAAGAAACGTGCGTTCAAGTTACATAGTCTCCCTCTCAATCAGATGAAAATCTGATTCAATAATATTGTTATTTAAGTTATAAAAAAGCAGCTAATTAGAACAAGTTACGTTGTGTAAATATAATAATGATTCGACTTCAGAAAGCATTATCAAATTGTCTGGTAATGCCCTCTAAAAACCTTTTTTTTCAATCACACGTCACCACTGATCACACTCCTATATGCCGCGACGGGGCCATACCGTGCTGCTGGAATGAGACGGAGTGTTTATCACGTGTCCCGTTAGGCAACCCTCAGTTGCGACGTGTGATGGAAACATATTTGAATTGTTTTTAATTTTTTTTAAATATATCATCGGACAGTAAAATGGCATATACATTTTTTTACTTCAATTATGCTGAGGAATCTACAAATTAAACACGATAACAACAAAAATATAAAAAAATAATTTAATTGATTTTAATTTGAGATCCGACTCTTCACTTCGACATGCTGATTGAATGATTTTCAACTGAGCTGCGGTGGTTTACCATAATTAATGTTATCTTTATCCCAAATGCTCAAATGAAAGAAAAATCTGTTTTGTTAAAATGAAAACAAAAATATTACTGTTAATTATAATTTCAAATGAAATTTACATATCACTTCAATGCATCCGTTTCTGCAATACTACAAAGAGAGAATAAGTAGGCAGTGGCGTAGCCCGTGAAAAAAACTGACGAAAGTAGAATACTACCAAAAATATTTTACACATGAACACTGTATGTTATTTATATTTTCGTAGCACTATGGCTCGGTCAATCGGGGATTCCCCAAAAAAATCTGTTTTATTTTCTTTCCTAGCTCTATCTATTGCACTTTTGGGGATTCCCCTGAAATATTCCTTGCTTGTCACTTGTCACCTGTGTCATTCTCATTTATTTCATACTTTGTGATTGACGTGAACTCGTGAAGTGAATTGTTACCCATTGATTGATGTGAATTAGTGAAAAAGTTGTTTTTTCTGTTGTTGTTGAAAGACATCTTTCATAAAACAAGGTAAGTGGATTGGATTAGTTAATTTTTTTGTAATAAACCTTAACTAAGAAACGCTAAACCTGAATTCAATTATAGCAGAATCGATCAATAACTGACTGAAAAAAAACGATCAATCATCTGTATTTTTTTTCTGTTTTTCATTGTTGCGTGTACAAAAATACATTATTAAGGAATAATTATAATAATTTGAAAGACTTCGAAAAAACGCTTTTACACATAAGCCAGTTCTAGCTAGTTATATTTTTATTTTTTATGAAGTCGAAATTTACGTTTTGAAAATTTTTAATAGGTCGTCTGTCACCTTCGGCGAGCGACTGGTATCGACCAAATGTAAGAGCGCCCTCAGATTTCGTTCAGTTATCGATTCTTTGGATAAGAGGCCACCCTCGTATTACTAGCGCCACCAATTATTTTTTTACCTAAATTATTTTCTTACATGGACATTACGTGGTACATTATTCAAAATCTATATTTGAAGATTACTAATTCTTGGTCCTAGATTTCTAATTCACGGTATCCGCAACGGGTGCCACCCATGCTAGTTACGCCACTGCATGTAAGTACATTTCACATAAAGATGAACGTCATCTTTTTGCCATTATAAAACCAAAAAAGCCATAAAAATTTCCTTTTAAATCCAATAAATGATTATGTACAAAAAATCAGGACGGACCGACCCTGGTACCATTGGAAATTGGTGTACTGTTGCAAATGACGTCAATCACGTTATAGAAGTAATTTCAGAAACGTTTGCGTAGTAACTAAAGATAATATATGATGTAATTTGATTGACAATAATGGTCCTGGGGAGGCGCACGGGGTGAGGAAAAGGTGTCTCCCAAGGCCACCACCTTCATACCACCAATACTTCAATGTCCTCTCCCTCTGATGACCTCACACTACCCACCGGTCAATAATTCTACGGGAGTTTGTTACTTAATAGAAATGAATTTCAAATTAACGAAGTTTTACGACATACATTATATAACGTAGGTATTCACAAGTGGTTTTTATTTGGATAGAAAACTGAAAAGGCACTTACCACGTAGGTTACTTATCAGTATAAAGTATTTTTTTGCATTCATTGTAGAAAGGGGTAAAACTCTACTATCTGGGAATATTATTAAATTATTACATCAAAAAGCCGAATGCAGGGCTTAGCAGCAAAAAACCCGCGGCAGCGGCACTAGTTGACAGTATCATTATCAATGGCTATACAGTTTACGAATGTAGTATTGTAGCAAACGGAAGTGGCGGCCTGTGTTATTTCCAAAAAGTACCGTTGAAATTTAGAAATTAATTTATCAGAAATTAACCAACAAGAAAAATGATTCCAAATTGCACAAAAAAAATCAGCTTAAAAAAAAAAAACTTCATAAAAATTTTGCGAACTAAAATTTTCCCAGTTTTCCAATTTTCCCAGAAGTAAATTCCAAACTTCACATATTATCAAGAAGATAGATAGATGTTTTTAAAAAAATCCCTACAATTTTCCGGTTTTCCCTGGAGATTTTTTCCAGAAAATCAAAATTTCCTGGATCAAAAATTTCCCAGCACGAAAATTTTCCAAACATCAAATAACAAAATAAAAAAAAGATATGTGTCTAACCAAACATAACGTTTTCCATAATAAAATTGAATAGAAAAAAATCTAACTTATGAACCCAAATTCATATGCGATAATATTCCTGTCACGGTTATTTGTCCTGGTGACTTTTTACCACTGGATCGCCCGACATTATTTTTCCAAGAAACCGTCTATTTTTGGAATCGATTCCTTTTTTTGGCTTTTATGAAATACGAAAATTTGACATCTGCCTACGAATACAAAAAAATAATCTAATATGATATAGGTACCTATTATATAAATTGTAATCTTGAATTTTTATTGCTTTTAAAACTGATGATTTGGTTAAAAATTGCAATAGGAAAGTTTGGAGGAGAAACTCGAATTTTATGTCAAAATATACAGTTCTGACTGGCAGCAAATGCAGTCTACCTAGTAGAAATTAGAAATTAGTTTTCTTTCGTCCAGTGAATTTCAAAAGAAAGAAAGTTATACGACATGTATGTATTATGGAGGCCTTCGTAAACTGTTTTTTTTATTTGGATCATTTTATTTTATTTCACTTTTTGTGAGATATAATAAAACATCGATTGAATAAAACCACTTGCCTAATGTTTTTACTTACTTCTTTTTGAAAATTTTCCATGGATTTTTATTTTTCCGCTAAATTGTTTTTATAATTTATCAAAAGAATGTAAGAATATTATACATCATATTGTTTACATATTTTAAAATAAATAATTGCATTTTTAAAGCTGTTATTATTAAAAACACGTGCAATATTTATGGCAATCTTTATTATACCTACACTCAATTATTTTCTTCTACACTTTGATAAATGTACAAGAAAAAAATACTACAAGAAAAAAATGATAGATAAAAAAAAAGAAATTTGTTATTATTTCTTTATGCATGCTTACTCGCTGGGCACCTACGGTGTTGTGTTGCTCTGTTTACATCGGGAGTAAAAAATTCAGCGATATTCTTTCACTTCGCTCGAAATATGATCAGGGAAATTTCAATGCGATAACGCACAAAAGTTCCAAAGACCGGAGTCATGGGTTTACGACATCCTCAATTAGGGGAATAATAATAACTCGATCATGCGTGTAGTCCGTTTTTGTGAAAAATCATCTTAAAGCCGCTGAACAAATGTTTGTCTAAGGACGCTGAACAAATATTTTTCTAAGGCTTTTTCTAAGGGATCGTTGTAATGTTTATGCGCCTGTGTCTGACCACGATATATGCGCACTATACGTTCGTGTCTTGGCATTCCCAATGGGAATTATTTTTTGACGGTACCTTTAAGGAGAACGGGAGATGGGGAAGAGGGAAATAAAGAAGTAGCTACCTACCTAGAAATTCATACTTGATTACTAAATATAGCTAAAACCATTTCAAGCTACGTTTTCATTTTAGTATTTTGGTGATTTTACCAAAAAACTGAGATATTGAGGGTTATATTATATAGTTATGTCTTTCTAACTACGCAGTCTATTATACGATATTAACTAACATCTACTACGTAATAATAATAAGAGATATCAATATGTTGCTGGACATGTTGTGTAAGTTACAGATAATATGATGCCTACACGATATTAATATTCAGATCTGGATTTTTTACATAAAGTATTCTATAAAGTATTGACGTACTTACAGGTATCTATAATGAGAAGGGTTTTTCTTGGGAAATTGGATTTTTCCTATTTTTTTTAAATTTTCATTTAAGGCCCGGTAAAAAAGAAGAAGAAAGGGAGATACGTAAATACGAATGTAAGAGGGAGCGCACTAATTTTTAAAACGATTATTGTAAAAATATTGAATAAAACCCTTAAAAAAATAAAATAGAGCAAAGTCTCTCAACAAATGCTTAAGTTGCACAAGATACTGTGATTTTTTTATTGCTAGATAATAAAATCACATAGTATCTATCACAGTATATACTTAAATAACAGAAAAAATATGTTTTTAATCATTTTAAATGTTTCGTTCCGGTGAATATTTTTAAAATTATTTACTTATCACTCGCAGAATCAATTTTACGATACGGAATAACTACTTGGGGATACTCTTGCAAAACTAATTTAAACCGCCTACAATCAGTACAAAATTCTATGATTAAGTTATTAGTTCAAAAAAAATATTTTTCACAGAGACGAAACATTTCATTGTTTTATCGGAATTTAACAATATTACCGGTGCAGGCCTTATTATGGTATAAAATATTGATTCAGCATGTATCTGAGTCTGATTATAAGAAGAAAGTGGAACATGAGCATAATACGAGGTTCACAAAGAATGAAGGAATGCTTGTTCCAAAATATAATAATAACTGCGGACGGCGAACCCTGGAATTTAACGTGCCAAAAATATTTAACATGTTACCAATTAATATAAAACATTGCGACTCTACAAATAGATTAAGATATATTATGCTGAAACAATGGTTACCAAATAGAGATTGTTTATATTAATTAATGTTTGTTAATTGTGACAATTTGTTTAGTTATTTATATAGTAATAATAATATGTATGTATGTTTTAAATTGTAATTGAACATTAACATCCTGTTGACAAACTGCTTTATTGCGGTTTAACAGGATGTATCTTGAAAACAATAAATAATAAAAAAAAATAAAAATAAAATTTCGGAGCATACTTCGCGATTTCTTTCTATCGAGGGAATTTCATACAATTACCGTTTCGGTCCAACAAATGTACAGATATTATCTTCAAAATAAAATATATTTTTTAGGAACTTAAAAACTGAAAATGTTCGAGAGAAATATCTCGTAAATCGGTAGAAATGTGGAATGCGGGGCTTATTACAATAAATATTTACATTACGCAGTGTATTATAAAGAAAATATAATAATAGCTTTTCCTCACCATAAAGTGTTTTACATATTAAATCTGCTATAAAATATCTAACACCGGGAAGCATAACATTAGTACGAAATTTTGAAATTTTCCTACTAGTGACCCAGAAAACATATTTTTATTTAGGTATTTCACACAAGTTTTTCTGTTGTGTAATTGATATGGTGGTATTTATGATTAATCCAAGTATTGTACCAGATAGAGGGTACACTTTTACATATAAATGCATACCTACTCACTCACATTTCGATTTTTCGGAGATAGTTGTGATACCTGCGATGAGATCTACTGGACGATCGACGTGTGCCAATTTTGTGGCTAGGAAATAAGAAAAAAACAAAGAAAATTAACAAAAAATAACACCAGACGAGACGTAGAGATGAAAAATAAATGTTTTTTAAAATTTAATATAAATAGGAACTATTCTAAGGTTTTTTTTTATATTGAATGTTATTTAGTTAAAGAGTTTAATTGTTATAAGGCTCTATTAAAAACATGTTTTCCTAAAGTGCATGACAAAATATTAGCATCAATACTTTTTTGTATTATAAGTAGGTAGGCAATGATTGCAAGTTCTAGTATTTTGCCAGAGACTCGTTCAAGCAAATTCGATATGAAACAATTTCTTATTTTATTTGGAAGAATTTTATTTCACGTGTACATTTGTTACCTCATTTTTTTTGTTTATATGCTACCGGTTTCGACACATCCATGTCATTCACTAGCAATCTTAAAACTAATTTGAATGACATGGATGTGTCGAAACCAATAAATAATTGAAAATAAAGTAACACATTTACATGTGAAATAAAACTCTTTAAAACAAAATGTATAGAATTTTTTCCTTTTAATACCCAAGAAATACGAAGAATAATGACTTACCTACCTCTAGTTTTCTTAGTTGGGACAGTCTGCATGGACAGTCAATATGACCACTCAAGACTTTGTACGAGTGAGTCATAGGTATCCGACCGTAATGTCACTCCAATTTTTCAGACTTGTAAGTCCATAATATTTGATAGAGCTGTCCATGTCATAATAATGGTAATATAATCATGCAATTTTAACACCAAACACCGCATTGAAAAGTCATTAAAAGTTATGAAAAAACATTGGATGTACAATGACAAACCACGGAGAGCAATATTTAAGTGGTTAATTTCATTCCGGTTCAAACGTTATTTATTACATTGTAATACAATACAATCTTGTTCTTCTGATTATTTATTGGTTAATTAGTTTGATTTGTGAAAAGAATAAGTGAAAGCAAAAGAGATTATCCCAGTGGAGCTATGAAAAGAAAAGGGAGGAGGTTATAAAAAAAAAATGCCCAAAATTTCTTCATTTTTTCGGCAATCAGCTTCTGTGATCTGTGAGTGATTTAGATTGCAATGGTAAGTACTACCTATTTATCTACCAGTAGCGAAGCGGGATTTTTGTTTTTTGAAAGAACAATGGCAACCTTCAATACATGAAAATACCTGATCACGTATTGTACCGAGCAATAATAAGGGCCCCAACTAATTTTGATACAGGGCCCCTCCAAGGCACTAGGTATAGTATGTTTCGGCCTCTGTGTTTCCTCCCTCCCACAACATGGGTCTCTTCAAGACCCATGTTCACTCCTTCCTTTCCACAAAAAGACCCTCCACACAGCATCCTCAAAGATGACATAGGCCCTGTGGGAAATTATTTTCCTTAGGGCCTCCTGTGTGGAGTTAATGCAAAAAAAAGTATACAATAGTGATCAATTGGAAAAAATAATAAATATTTTTTATTGAGGAAAAAAATAGAGAAACAATTACAATTATTATTTTTTTCATACCAAGCGTGTCCTCTCTTAACTTTTTTAACTTCTTGTACACGGTTTGGCATAGAATCAGCAAGTTTTTTTACAATTTTCTGATATTTGCGTGTCTCTAAACCATATCTGAATTACTGTCTCAATCAGCTTGGTTTTTTTGTGCTTGTCTTGCTTTAACTATAGCCCACCGATTTTCAATTGGATTAAGATCCGGAGAGTTACCTGGCTATTCAAGGTATGTATTTTTTTTGTCTTTGAAATATTAACAATCTTAGTGCGTTTTTTAAGAGAAATATCCATCTTCAAAAATTAGAAACAAAAAAGCTTTATTTAAGTTTACCTCTGCAAAAAAACTGTAATTCCAAAAAATTACAAAATTTAACGTATCTATAGTTTGGTGTGTCTCGTAACTCACTGAATGATTGAACAAGAACACAAAATGGCCGCTATATCTTATGTTGCATACAACTGTGAAAAACAAGATTATCACGTGTTCACATTAATTCGCACAGTACTGTATATGACATTTTATTAATACCTATACCTATAGGAACATGTCGATTGGCGATATATTGTTATCGTCAATTCGGTGCAATAATAAGGGGCTAATTGGATTATAAAGATTAGTACGATAAAGTTATGATAAAAGTGTAAAATAATTAAATACAAAATGGTGGAACCTAAACTACGGAAACTATGCTTTAAATGAATTATTACATTATACATATATGCTTGTTTACATTTCGCGCGAGATGGAAAGGCTAATAAGGATTTTGGAAGTGTTTTTTGGAAGAGTTTTTTAATAAAAATTGTCCGAAGAAGCGAGGATAGCGACCCACAATGAAACGCTGGTACCTACTAACCCTGATCTATGGCAGTGGTGCTGGCAAATGAAAGGTGGTCGATGGAAGTCGCTTGAATGCTATAGTAAAGAGATCCCTGAAGCATTTGTGTGGTACAACCATATTTGACAGTGTTACAAAAACGTGGCGATCCGAAAAAATGCAAGGCTGAAATAAAGCGTAATGACGAAAATTAAAAAAAGGACGCCTAGATCGTTTGGATATGTTAACCATTTTCCAGGAATTTTTCCATTTTTTAGAATAAAAATCCTCAACAACATATTTACGTCAGTAGGTAGGTACCTACTTTAAACTAATACTTGTAATTTTTAGACGCGTTGGTTTACCAGCTTGCAGTAAACAAGTACTGAGCACAATTACATAGCGACATGACGTAACGATCTACCAAATTCTCAGAGACTTCAAACTTCAAACCGCCTACTTCATTATATAATTCAGAGAATTGGGTGCGTGTTCATTTAACTTAAGTGCCTTACCGAATGGGCGGTATTGGGATTGTAGAAGGTACAATGCTTCAATGACAATAGTTTTACTTAAATAAACACAATTGATTTTTTTCGAAAGGGCGAATGGTATGTCATAAAACATAAAACACACTCCGTCTTTAATCCACATTCACACAACTTCTTACAAATTAATGTACCTATAACGTGTGCATGACACGTGAGTGTATTATCTCTCTATGAAACGCCAAGAATCCTCCCCAACATAACGATTCATTTGATACGTCGTATATCTTCCCGGTAAGTTCCCTACTGAATATTTATTCCATCTACTTATGTTTTTTTCTTTCGGATCTAAACAGGGCCGGTCCAGGCGTCAGGAACGCAAGGAGTCAAGGAGCTAATGATGCTTATACAGCGCCCTAGAAGTTTTTTAACTGCTTTTGGCTCAGGGTCGCCCCCTGATTTTGTTATTTGATCGTCTCTACTTACGTGTTTTTTGGCCTCTACTATCGACGGAGTTGGATCAGAACTATAACAATCCACCGACCACCCTTTAAGATTTGTAAAATAAATAATAATTAGTAATTGCATCTTACATATTCGAAGTAGCAACAAGCGTACCAGTTGGCCTAATTTAATAAGACAATTATAATGTTTTGTAATGTTAGGCATCACGGGAGATATTTATAAACATAAATACGTACTTTCTAGTTGGACTTTTATTAGAATCATATTGGATATCATTGGTCATTGGGCCTCGACGAAATGAAAAGTACAAGAAATTAGGAGGAACGGCTACGCGGCCTTTTTCACATTTAAATTTGGATTTGAGGCCAAAAAACAAACCAATCTGAAAACATATTTCTTTTAATCAAAAGGTAGAGCAAATATCTAGTATGGATATATGTGCTGGTTAATTTGTTTGTGATTAAACAATTATTGATTAATAAATTTAAAAAATAAAATTTTCATGATTTTAGAGAGAATCTTAACAATAATTTAATTAGAGAGTAAATGATAATTATTTAAAAAAAAAAAGCTATATTTACTATGTAAGTACCTATATAATATGATGATAGATAAAATAAAATAAATGTAAAGATTGGAACAAAAAAATTGATGGGCCTACACTTAAATTATAAACGACAGTAGATATATAGACGCTTTTTAAAATTAAATTACAGCGACGATTCACGGTAACGGTACCACGACGGCAAAATTAGGTAATAAACATATGTTCCTTATCGTTATAATACTGCAGCTCTTTCTTACACATTAAATAACGGAGAGACAAAAGATGGGATAATTACACAAAATATGTGGGACTGCTTCCTCCAAAGAACTACCCTTTCCTATGGAGGAAACAGAAATATCTTATTACGGTTGTGCCACGGCGACGGGAATTTTTTCGTTTCATTTTCTTTATACGTTTGAGGGAGATGCATGATAATGATAGTGTGTTTCCTTTGGGAGGGTGCAGACATAGAACGTATGTCTCATTTTGTTTGTCTCATTGTTCATCGCATTTTCGACTATTGTTATTTAGTGTGTAAAAAAAATCTGCAGCATTAGAACAAAAGCAAAACCACCAACGCATTGACATTTTTGATTTTTTTAAATTCACTCACACATCAACATTATCCTTGTAAACAAAAATTAACAAATTTCAAAATTATCGTCACGGCTAGTAGTATTGAAGGGGTTAACGGAGACGTCACGGTGCTGTGTATGAGAGAGATACAAGAAAATTATGACATTTTTTTCCTTTGGAGGAAACAGACTTACGTTCATTGTGTATCTCATCTTTTGAAAGAGCTGTAGCATTATTGTGATAAGGAACGTATGTTTATTGCATTTTGTATGCCGTCACGATACCGTGACAGTGAAACGTTACGTTAATTTTAAAAGCACTCATTTACCCTGGAAAACATATTTGTGGGATATAATTTTGGTAATTCTTCGGAACAAACGTCAACGGTTAATACGGAATATTTATTTCATAACAATCAATCATAATTACACAAACCCGCTAGGATAAACCCTGCCTTGCCCTCAAACCATTCAAAACCTGGGTTGTTTTTTAAAATTATGATGACATGAAGCTAAAGGTTTTATCAAAAAAAAGTGCGTATTAACCGTTGACGTTTGTTCCGAATATTTACCATAATTTTTAATTTCTACCCAAAAAACGTTCTTTTTATAATGTTTTTTCATTATGTTAACACTGTAGACAGGGCAAGATTATTTTTTAATAATTACCTACTATTGACTCACAGAAAATACCAAAGTTAACGCTAAAGTCAGGCAAAAATCAATTCTTTAATGGCTTAGGTGAGCAATTCACGAGCAGTAGAAGTGAAACATTCAGAAAACTGAAATAGACAAGAGTGGGGAGGCTACGAAGCACCGCACAAAGAGGAGACCGGTTATTCTATCTCATTCTCTCGCAGGCTACGCTTTTTCGTTTCGTCGAGTTTCAAATCAAAACGGTGCTAAAGAAGTTTTCACTTCAATAGCATATATCCGTATTAGATATTTGCTATAGGTACCTACATTTAAAATATATATTGTTATTTAATTTTGTTGGGTATTTTGGCCTCTAATCTAAATTTAATTTCGTATGAAAAAAGGATTCCAAGGATGTAGAATATAATATGGGATGTAAGTAATTGACTTACTTTAACCAGTGATCCGGTGACATTTGTGATGTTGTTATCCAACTAAAAACTTTTTTTTTAATTAGTAGGCATTAGAAAGTTGAGGGCGGGGTGAGGGGTTGGTTGGTTACTCGGCTGAGTGACCAGTGACGACATGTGGAAGTTTTTTTTGTTTGATTTTGAAGAAATTTTAAATTTAATTTTTGGTTATAGAAGGGTTATAGTAAGTCTAGTACTTTTTTATTAGAATTCATTATGCAATATGTGTTAAATATGTTATTTTTCCTACCTAAGTATCTAATGCCATCAATAAGCACGATTCGATATAAATTAATGCAATCAAATAATATTTATGGTCTTTTGTCTACTGATAATATTGTCTACTAATATGATCGATTGTTACTGAGAGCGTGTTGTAATTCTGGTTTATTTCCGTGCCACGACATACCTACTCACCTCGATGGTATAAAGAGTAGGTACCTAATATAATCATAAATTCTGCGAATCTCTCATTAAATTATTGTTATGCAAGTTAAAGAATATAAAGGAATTCTTTTGTTTTTTAAGTACCAGGTTGCTACCTTCTTCCTTCTTGTATTCATATAGTGTCAGTTCTTAATAATTCTAATAACACCTACACATTAGATTATTTATTAGTAGGTACCTTCTTACGTTGTAATCGTGTTTTTTTTTGTCTTTTTTTAAACCATTTTTTTTACCTGCCCACGCCCACACTGTGCCATCTCAACACTGTGCCATCACAACGCTCCCTAATTTTATCTGGGTTGAACCCATGTCTATCGCCCACGTTGAGAACCTATGCTCTAAACTCTAAACAAATATATACTCTTTCCTATTAAGCCTTTTCTAAAATTTTCTACCCTCATTCAATATTCCATCTCTTCTTATATTGAAATCGACTCCATATAATTATGAAATTTTCCAACAACAAATACTAGAAACGATGGCCAAGAACACCCTCGGAGGATGAACGCCTGTAACATAAAAATATAATAAAAAATAAAATGTTTCTAATAAGATTGCTAGCTATGGCGGCCCGGATACATATTTATTCTACTTATTTTTTGTGTGTAATGTAAAATGGACAAAATATTGTCCAAATGCACATAACATTGACATATGATAATATCCACAACCAATCCAAATATATCATTTAAAAATCTCCTGTAGGTAGCTACTCCGAATGCAATTGTTTGCAAATTGGTTGAGTTTGTGAAGTCACCCGCTGACGTGTTCTGGGAAAAACCATTCCAGTGGTTGCACATTCGAAAAGGGTAAAGTTTGAACATATTCGCCGCCATTATATTTTTCGTCCGCCATAGCTGATTTTCGCTTGCCTCCTAGCTACCTACTAGAAATAGCTGAATCAAATGTAGGACCAAATAATATAGCATTCTATTTTTTTGAGTATTCTTGTCATATAGGTGTGTAATATGTACCTACCTACCGTATATAATACGTACACCCTACACATAGGTATCTACATGTGTCTTATACACAAATATCGAAATGACCTTTGGCGAAAAAAAGATTCCCAATCCCCGCTTTGAAACCACATTTTCAAGTATTTTATTGGGAAAGCTGACCTTTTACATCTTGCCAGAAGATGAAATAGAAAACCAAGGTGTTAATAATGAGTACACTGGAAATGTGTTACTAACACTCATTGATGTTAGGTATACCTACTATATAGGACGTTTATTTTAATTTTTCTAAAAACAAGATCATTCGAGGTCTAATGCTGCGAATACATTTACGAACCGGGACGAGAGCCGAACCACGAATTATAGGAAAGGAACGAAGCAACCGCTAGCGGCGTTTACCTTTTTTTAAAAAAGAAAGACAAACATTCCCAGGTTACGAATAACCAACAATGTTTGAAAATCTCCTACTGCCACCACAGAAAGCTGAAAATGTTGCTTGTGCTGTGATCAAGGCCGTAGCCAGAGAAAAATTTCGGGGGGGGTTTTGTTTTGGTGGAAAAGTGTTTATAGAAATACGTTAAATTTTTTAAAGGCATCATTTTGGTCGACTTTCTGGCTCCCCCCCCCCCCCCCTTAGTTTATAAGTTTATTTTTATAATTTTACAAGCTCTTTATTCAGTTCACAAGGGCCTCTGATCCTGGGAGTCCTCCATGTTCCCCTGATCAAATCCTAAACAAGGCACTGGGAAATTTTTTGTCTTTTTTATTTCATTTTCTAAATGATGCATTTGTTTAATGCTCTCACCAATTTTTTTAAGGAAATTCGTAAAGTTGGCGGAGAAAAAGCATTTTATAAGAAACTGTTTTAAACCATTTGTATTTTGAATTATCTTTCAGCAAAACTTTGAACGCGTTTTTTCGAAACTACGTTTTTCAACCTGGTTGACAAGATATTAGAAAAACTACACATCCCATTTGCATGCACCAAGTCTTAAAGATGACATTTTTCATCCGGCTATTGAATTTTATTGTAACTTGATGAGAGTTTGGGCAAATGCGTTGGCACATTTGGGTGTGGCTTACGCATTTGCTGATCATTTCCAATCGGTCTATAGTAAAGACCCTCCACTTCTTCTAGACATTAATAAAGCGGCCTCATTTAATACCAGAAGAGCTTCAAACGTTGATTTAGGGTTATTTACGGAACCCGACGTTTTGAGTGCCATAAGTCTCATGAAGAACTCACACTCCATCGGACCAGACTTCATTCCCGTATTTTTTGTTGAAGGGTGCGCCGAGTTCCTTAAAACACCATTATGTTTTATCTTTAACTTAGCTATTAGTACTTTTACTTTTCCTGAAGTATGAAAACTTCCAAAATAAGTCATATTTTTAAGAAAGGTTCCCAAAAGCTAATCGAAAATTATAAACCAGTTGCCATTCTATTAGCTCCTGCTAAATTATTTGAAAAAATAATTTATAAATTCCTTATGCCTCAGATAGACGCATAGATTATCCCCGAACAGCATGGTTTCATAAATACACGTGATATCACATTTTACCCCCCCCCCCCCTCGTGATTTTTTTCCAACCCCCCCCCCCCCTTCGAGCCTCACGTGATTAATGGACGACCCTTCACTCTTCACTACGGCACCACGTAGGGATTTTTTATAAAGGGCCCCCTTCTATTTTTTTTATGAACGACGAAATTTTTCCATGAAAAATCGAAAATAAAATTCACTGGTCCACCCTTTTTTTAGATATTGAAATTCCCCTACGTGGTGCCATAGACACTGGATTTTCAAACAGTTTAAGACTCGATGCATGCAAATCGGATGTATAGTTTTTTTAAATATGTTGTCAACCAGCCTGAAAAACGTGTTAAAAACACATCTGTCGGATCTGCCCTGATGAGGGACACTGCAACGCTGTCCGAAACGTTGGCCAAAGAACGAGGTAGAGCAACACGGCATAACACCCCAAAAACAAATAACTAAAATGCTTTTGGGCGTGAAAATCTAAAAACGTATCGTGTCTAAAAAGTTTCGAGAAAAAAGAAAAAATGGCGCACCAGCGAATTTTATTTTCGATTCCGTTTGAAACAGTTTGTATTTTGAATTATCCTTCAGTAAAACTTTGAACGCGTTTTTCTCGAAACTACTTTTTTCAACCTGGTTGACAACATGTTAGAAAAAATATACATCCGATTTGCATGCACCAATTCTTAAACTGTTTGAAAATCCAGTCACTATGGCCAGGGCCGTATTATTGATAAGGTAGTGTAGGCAACTGTCTAGAGGCCCCGACATGTTTAATCCAGCTCAGGCAGGGCCCTAGGCCGTATTGGCCAGTGTAGGCAAAATTTTCATCGTTCATAAAAATAAAAATAAAAAGAAGGGGGCCTTTACCATAAAGGCCTTTAGCCGACAATAAAGCGCCCTTTTTTTTGTATTAAAGGTGAAAATTTTCCATAAAAAATCGAAAATAAAATTCGCTGCTCCGCCATTTTTTCCTTTTTTTAGATATCAAAACCCCCTTCATGGTGCCATAGACACTGGATTTTCGAACAGTTTAAGAATTGCAATTGGTGCATGCAAATTGAATGTATATTTTGTTTAATATAATGTAGTCAACCAGGTTGAAAAACGTGTTTTTGTTTCGAGTAAAACGCATTCAAAGTTTTGCTGAAAGATAAAAATAAAGATTAATTTTTATTTATTTTTTATTAGTATCAAATAGATACATAAATTACAAATAAATTTTATACAGTAATTAATTACATGGTATATATATTTGATGTCCCCCATAAGTAAGCAGGGCTTGTGTGTATGGGGGGGGGGTATTCTTAACAAGCATCTTTCAGAAAATGAAATAATTTTTTTACAGTGTCCTGGTGCCTTAAAGCCTTGTTTAGGATTTGATTAAGGAAACACGGAGGCATTTTCCCCACCCCCCCATGATCACCCCGGGGCAGGCTGCCACCCCCCCCCCCCCCCTTATTCCACCACTGGTCCTTCAGCCTTAGCCTCAAATACGCTCTTGGACTCATTTAATTGTAATGTTTTGAACCACTCCCCGCATTCCCTGACTTAGCGCCTTCGGAATATCATCTTTTCACCTCTCTTAAGGCATATATATACAGATGAAATTAAATTTTCAACCGACGAGCAGATACGGAAAGTGGTTCTGAAATGGGGGAAGGAGCTGGCGGGAGAATTCTTCGAGGAAGGCACAAAGAAACTTGTGCCACGGCTGAACACATGCATTGAACGGGTTGGCGATTATTTGAAAAAAATGATCAAAAATTGTATCAACAATATACTGTAATTTTTTTTTAATAATTAATTTAAATTTTTTTTTCAAATACACTTATAAAAAAATCATGCCTCGTATTTTTAGTGTGATTTATTAGAGTTCGGGGGGGAATCAAACCCCCTCGATCCCCCCCCTGGCTACGGCCTTGGCTGTGATGGAGGACATAGCCAGCCGAGGAATCGAACATGCGACCCAAGCGCTATGCCCACTCAACCACTGACCGGTCAATGGATATTCTGGAGTGGAAGATCTATGTCAACCGGTTGTTCTGGAGTGGAAGATACCTACTCCCAGTGTCGTCATGGTAAAGGACCACCATTTCAGAATCGAAATGTTATGTTGATTAAAATAGCTTTAGTTAGGCAGGTTATGTTTAGTGACGTAGGTAGGTACCTAATGGTTCCAATGGCCGGAATCAACCCTCCTTTAGGTAGGTACCTACTTCTTCACCTGCCTAACTACCTCAGCTCAGCTTCCCAACATTCAAGTTCTAAGGCCAAAAAGTGTCAAATCTAACTTTACTGTATCATGTGCGGAATCACACAAATGAGGAAATATAAGGGTAGGTACGTGAAAACGTTCCAGGAAAAGCGGATGTACCTAACGGGTAACGGGCCGGCTCTGTCGAAGCACGTTCATGGCCCTGCAACCGGCCTAAACCATTGTGAATAATAACGCACGTTGATTGTTGCGATGTGTGCGTTTGTTTGTTATGAATGATTGGCCAAATTGCCGGCCAGCCAGGAGGTGGGTGAGTGGGTGGGGGGCGGTCCCATATTAAGGGCACAGCGGCCTCTGCGCCCCACATAACTCGCGTTCGGCTGTCTGACGTTCGACTAGGCCCGCTACTGGCTAGCCTACCTGCCTTGCTCGCTCTATTCGACGAACGACGAAATCTCACTCAGTTTGTGTAGGACAGTTGCCGGAGAAGCGCGTACTTGGCGAGCGCAAACAGAATCAAATAAATCTTTTTTTAATTTGGCTCTTGGCCATTGTATGGGTGAGTTGAAAATACATTTTATTTCTAATTTTATTTAGATTAATACTAATTTTGGTTCCACGTTGAAGGTTTTATCTTTACCGAAAGGAAAACTCGAGGACATTCATTCTAACTGTGTACGTCACTCAATTAGTAGGTAGGCGTTCCACGGTTATTCCGGTTGTAACTTTGCTGCTTTTAGCGGAAATAGCATTAACCTTGTTTTGTTTTTATTTTTCATTTATTTATAATTCAATTCATTAATCATACACTGTTCGAACGCAAGACACCAAAGTACTTACAAAGTATTCATCATATTAATACAATTTATTATTTATCATGATTCACGATTCACAAAGACAGATATATCACTGGATCTCATTTAATGTCATTATTATTATTCGTGAAAACTCATTGTTTCTTGACATTCCTACCGACCATATTGCGCTGAAAATTTTAAACAATGTAAAAATGTCAAATAAACACGATTTAATTCCCGCGATAAGTAGTCATAAATTGAAAGTGGTAGTCACTTCATATTCTCAGAAAAGAAGTTAATTGTTATTATTATGAACTTGTCGGAAAATTAGAAAGATGGGAATACGTTTTGCATTTGGGATCTCCTTTGTGACAGTTATATCGACCGAGAACGCACGTGGCGTCGGGACGCTGTCCCGATGTTTTCACGTGGGCGACGCGACGGTCGTTGAATTTTCCTGACTTTCACTGTACACAGGGTACCCAGTGATTGGAAATGTGATTTACACATTCTTTAGGTATTGAATATTATTTGTTATGATTATGCCTGATACCTGCATCATTTTATGTCTGAATATTAAACAAAATAATGTTTGTTCAATATCTCGTGATAGATTATTGCGCGATTTTTCTTCGCAAGTAAATTTATGACTCACAAAAATTGTATCAATATTATGGTTTTATGGGACCTACAAAGAAATAACGCGCAAAAAAGCATTCTGCGTCACAGTTTCCAGAAATGATAAGAATTTTCCGCCGCCCGCGCGATAACACCAGCTGTTGTTTCATGGAAAGCTATTAGATTGCGTCACCACCAGCAATACGTACGCGTGATACGCAGCTCGACCCTTGCTTATCTCCCCCTCCCCCCCCCCCCCCCTCACCATCATCAAACGTGACACTTGTTTGCAACGTGACCGAATCAATATTTTATTTTATGATATCACGTTTCCAGAAAACATTAATAAATTATTGTTTCATAATATTTAATCTACCCATTATGTTTTTTTTTTCAACTGAAACGATATCAGTAAATAATCAA
Source organism: Limnephilus lunatus (assembly GCA_917563855.2). Classification (NCBI taxonomy): domain Eukaryota; kingdom Metazoa; phylum Arthropoda; class Insecta; order Trichoptera; family Limnephilidae; genus Limnephilus; species Limnephilus lunatus. The sequence continues at coordinate 59,236,438 of OU830597.1, read as the reverse complement.
TAGGGACAGACTTTAAAATTTTCTGAATACTACTTACATTTTTTAGATATCTTTTAAGTATGGGTAAAATTCTCAAATCAATTTTTTTATCACGAATCAATAAATTTTTTTTCCAAAATGTTCGATTTTGTAAACTCATTTCCGGTTTTGGGGGAGGGGAAAAACAGCACGTAGAAGTGAATTAAAAAAAAAGAATTGCATTATATTCTTAAAAGAAGAACCCTTGCAGAAATGATAAAGGAATTTCAGAATACTAATGTCAATAATAAATTGTAATTTCAGAGCGTGAAGTGTTAACAACATTAAGCTGTGGGAGTCTAGCAGCTCTGTCTAGCGGAAGCGGGGCAGGGTGCTGCGAGGCGGAGAAGAGCTATGGAGAAGGAGCGCGAGAGTTGCCTCCGGGCGGGCGGCCGGAACAGGAAGGGGGTGCCGCGGCCTCCGTGGGCCGTTGGGGCTCCGAATGGCCGAGTTGACTCGTGCAGGGAGAACAGAGCACACGCCTGACCGGCCCCTGGCCGCCCCAGAACCCGCTGCCGCTGCCCGTGTGGTCCGCCGCCCGAGCTCCCGTCAGCTTCCCCTCCCTGGGGGACTATGAGGAGCTGGCGGGGCGCGCAGAGGCAGCGCTTCAACGCCTGCTGCTGGAGAACAACTACGACACCGTGACCAACTTCCGCACCTTGTGGCAGTCCTACCGGGCATGCCGCTCCGGCGCCAGTCTGGCCACCTTCTTCCGCCGCTACCGGCCCCAGCTGCGCCCCCGCCGCCACACCTGCGTGGGGCTCGGCCTGGAGCTACTCAAGCGGCTGCCCACAGCACCAGGGAGCGCCTTCCTCGTGTCCTGCGAGGAAAGCATCGGAGACGTTCGGGACTACATGGCCATGGGTGCCGGTAGAGAATGGATTGCCCCGTCTGTGGAGAAGGAGCATGTCATGGTTGCCATGCACATCCGAGTAGAAGGGAGGATGGGACTGATGTTGTGCGATCCCGGCTACCACGTGGCCAGGGTTATCACCATCATGGCAGATCGCTGTTATCCTCATACAGGTTAAAACTTACTTCATCCACTGATTTAATATTCATGCGCCAACACCTGGCACTGGTAGTACGGAACTGTGACTAACTTTTGTGTACTTTCAGGTTGGTTCACTCAGTCTGACGAGCCTCACAGCAAGAAGGAATATAACTACATCTTCAACATGAATAATCCCGGATATGTTGAATGGGTTGAAAGGGAAACTCGTGGAATGAACATCAAATACCAAACCTCACTTGTGTATGTAGAAAAACCGTTCTGCAATCCCATCGAAGTAACGGAGAGGAGAAACCTGGTTTACAATTTCAGGTACATACAACTCAATTTGAGACACTTCTTTTGTAAAGGGAAAACATTTCTACTAAATTTTCTCATAACTTTTTAGTAACTAACCTTTTTGATTTCTACAGGAGTCTTCTAGCACGAGATCAGAAGGGACACCTGGTAGCCGGGATATACTTCCCTGTTGTGGACAAAGACGGCCAATTTACACTTTTCTTTGAAGAAAATTCAGGGAAACAGCGAATTAAACACAGATTTTCTCTCTTTGAAAATATAGATATGGTTAGTAATCCTCTTCTACCAATTTATTTCATCTAGGTTATCCGAATGGAGCTACAACTGATTGAATGATAATAAAATTGTTTAATTATTGTTACAGGTGCCAGAACACATTCTAGATCAGATAGCTTTGTGCAACAGCCAGATGAACTACAGGAAAGGAGAGTTGCTGGACATCATCAAGGGTGTCTCTGAGATAATGGCCGACACGTCCTTCATTACTCAAGTTCTGGCTATAAACGACGACATCTGCACTTTGTCAGCTGATAATTAGACCCATGAGAAAAATCTTCAATCTTTTTTGCATGTTTTATTAGAATGCACCTGCATTATTATAATTACTTTATATTTTTATTTAACACAATTTCAAATAGGTATGTAAATAAAAATTGATTAAAATACTTGTTTGCACACAAGAATACATAATATATTGGAAAACTATGTTTCTTTATGGTTTACTTTCTCCCTTATCATTTAATTATTTTTGCTAATGAATTAAAAAAAAAACTTATTTAAATTACAAAAATTGTCATCACAAATTAAAATCAGATTGTCCATAGCAATTCTTAGCAACAAAATAGTTAACCATTGTTTTATATACATATATGTAGAGATACTAACCAAATTTACCACCCATAAGTAAAGCCATAAGCCTTCTATCTTTTTATGATTTTAAATATTTCCATACTTTTATATTTTAGTTTCATCATGAAATTGAATCAATAAATTTTATTTTACCCATTAAGTTGTTTTTTTTTTCTGAATTGTAATAATTATTGACTGAAGAGTGTGCTGAACACATACATGCAAGTAGGTATACGTGATAATTAAACCCCTGCGCAGAAAAACAATATTATGTGAAAGTGAGTGAGTGACAGTAGACATTTCATTTGACTATAAGGCGTCAAATACATATTTATATGTAATAAGGTATTTCAATAGACAATGTTTTGTGTAATTTAATCAATTTATTCATAAGTTTTGAGTACAATACATGTAAAAGAAAAAAATGATTTTCCATAAATCTTTTCGTTTTACTAAAAAAAATTTGAAAATTCCAGACATGTTAAAAATATTACAATAATAACACAATGCAGAAATAAAACTTTATCACCATAATAATGACGAATACATCAAGCACAAACGGTTTCCATTAAGTAATGGCCGATTTTTCTTGACTTTACCCTTGTATGGAAAAAGAGCGCACTACGAGCCATCAATACAGCCATTGTGCTGCCATCTGTGGTCGCGATTTTAAAACAATGTTTGCTTTGAACATAAATGGCGCATAATTTGAATGGATCTGCAGAAAAACGGCATTATCGAAATAACACTGTCTTCCTCATAAGAGCTAATGTATTTTTTTAAAATTACACCATTTTTTTCTTAGCAATTTATTCATAACATAAGACAGATAAAGCAATTCTAATCAAGTTATCGATAATTGGAGAATACACTTAGCTCGATTACTGTAAGAAATCATATCACATTATTCCTTTATTAAACTAATTACTACAACTTACATATACATATTAATTGATAACTCCTCGGAATCTTAAATTTGAATAATAAATTTACTTTAAACAAGAAAGAAAAAATTATTAACCTTTATAATGATAGCCTTTTCAACGCACATATCCCATCACGCAGCATGTTTTGACATGTTTTAGTGAAACTTCATAGATCACATATATGTACAGTGTACAGGGATAGCACACGCTAAAGACAGGTTAAACAAACAAAATAAATGTGACGGTTAGCGATGCAGCAATTAAAATATACGCCAGGTTAAATAAAGATTATTTATATCAGAAGTCCCAAACTGTAAGTTAGAACTTGTAAGCTAATGAATTCTCAGAAGTGTAAGAAAAGTTATTTTTAGTAGGAATTTGTCTGTTATTGTAAATGTAGCAACATTTTAAATTTTATTTTCCCTATCAATAATTTTTTCATTGCGTAGTAGGAATCATCCCATCGCTAATAACAACAAATAAAGAGAAATGAAAAATAATATGTACAAGGGAGATAATGCAATTTAAGATACTTATAGTGTTGTCTTTTCTACCTAATTTAATTTAGTCCGAAATATGTGGATTGTAAAATAATGAAATCCTGGAAATAAATTTAATTACTTACAATCATATTATTCATCTGTTATATTGAAAATCATAAATAGAAAATTGAGATGAGGTCCGTAATGGGCTTGTTACTTTAGGCACGCACCGACACACCGCAATTGTACTTATGTTGGGTATTTGAAAGCACCATGCAATGATGTAGAAAATAAAATTGGAACATTTCATAACATAGAATTTAAAGAAAAATCATTTAGGAATTTATACGAGTGTGTTGTTATTGTATTCAGAGTCGTGTTGAGCCTTAAAGATAAACTTAAAATAATAAATCATGCATTCTTAAATAACATTTCCCTGATAACAGCTTGCTGTTCAGATTCAAGCCGTTTTCTGCGAACAAATAGTTCAATTTGAATAAGCATTCTTTAGCACAAAGCTAATTTCGTCATTGCTCTTTCGTATGGAAACTGCTGGGAAAATGTACCCTAGCATTATAGTCCAGTTATTTGGCCAATTGGTTTTAGTCCAGTCACTACTGAGGCAGGAATTAACTTGTGATAATAATATGCACTTCAGTAACTTCTATGACTTGTCTTTATTCATTATGATGGGAAAGACTTTAGGAGATGGTCATCAACCGTGACCGTGAATGCGGTGTCAACAAATGTCTCAACTCCTTACATTTGGCAAATACATTACACATAAGATCTTTGAGCAGTCGTGCATTGGGAAATCATTTATCACATTCATTTTCATAAAATTACAAAGTCACCCCTAATATATTTCGCGGTTGTTAACTAAAATTATGTGAAAAATAAAAAGGAGGATAATGAAAATGACTGCCTACTATTGAGGAAAGAAAATTGCAGTGATTAAGTCAAGTAGGGTCTTTGTACAATGAAGGAGATATCCCGAAGATAGAGATGATGTCATAATAATTAAATATGATGACATCGAGGAGTGATACAAGGTGGAAGATCCTCTCATCCGTCTTATGAATTATCCAGCGCAATGATTCAGAACGATGGTGTGGGTCCAGGAAGAAAATACCACGCAGATGTAATAGATTACAACAAGGATTTAACATGGATCATTATCACTATTTCTGAATTGACACCGTAATAGTGGATGAGATTGATTACTCGGGACAGGGCGGGTGTGTTCAGTAGTCGGGGTTGTTATGGTGGTTTTTGGGGTTTCGCTGCTTGGTCCTCTGCGGGTGCAGGGAGCCATATGTCTGTCTGACAGCGGCACTGCTGAAAGTGAAAAGGTGAACTTATAGTCAACAAGCTAAAAGTAATTTTTTTCTCAAGGAGTGAAAGGACTTTTCACATTGGTGATAAATAAAGAAGGCAACTAAATAAAATCAAAAATGGTAATATTTTAAATTAATGAATACATTAAAATATTTTTTACATTGAAATATTTTCCCATTATGTGTCTGGTGGATTGACGTATTGTTCTTGAATTGTTTTGTATTTATTATACTTATATAGTGCACTTACATTGCGTGAATTTACTAGATAATCATTTGTGGAAAAGTGTATGGAAGGGTTTAGTTTTTCATTTGGGAAAGATTTAACCCGGACATAAATCTGGAGCAACGTTAAAATACTTTAGCCAAAAGCAAAGGTGCATTATGCATGTTGATAATTGAAAAAAAAAAAAACTATTTCATATTTGAGTACATTGTTGTCCATGAAGGGGATTCATTCTTCAGTGAGGCAGGAGTAGAGGTTTAATATTTCGACTCCAGCTGTCATATCCTCTACAGCAGATCGCAAATAATATGTCAGGCCGCAGTCTGAGCAAAGTGCATTCTTGATCTGACGTGAAGAGCTAGTTGTTGACATTATATGGACAGTTCCAAAGAAAAATGTCGGATCTGCTAAAATTTGAAAATAGTTTTGTTGGCTTATATTAATTTCCTTTTGATAATTATAATCTAAAAGACTGTATTTTCGGAATTTTGAAATGCAAAATATCAAATCAATGCTATATTTCTCGAACTCAAAAACAGTCAAAATGCAGAAACGAAACTTATAACAGTTCTACTGCAAAACTACAAAATCGCACATCCGACATTTTCTTCGTTACTATCGATATTATATATTAGACTACGATCTAATATTGTTTAGGAACTGGGTAATTTGGCTCAGTGACTAGATTAAAAAAATACATTTTTAAAGTGACGGGGTTTTTTTAGGCCGAGTAGAGAGAAGATGGTTATAAAGCACTAAGTAAAGTAAGTAGCAGGGGCGTGCACAGAGGTTTTGAACAGGGTAGGCAGTAGGAAAATACAACATGTTTCACAGGTTAATATTTCCATATTTTATCAGATAATTTCAGAATTAAAGTACGACAAACGTTTTTAAACCGACAATTAGTATTTATGAAAGACAACTATTTGATAGAAATACATAACAACAGATGTCACTGTCGTCACTGATTGCCATTTGCTGATTTGTTGTAGAAAGCACTGCTTAATACTAACAAAAAAGCCTCATAGAGGCAAATTCAAAACGACATTTTTACTCTATGCTTTATGCATTTCGTAAACATTGAATTATACCTTGTATGAAGTTATCTCTAGTCAGAAATAATTCCTGCTTACGCCGCATTTTAGTGAGGCAGTCGGACTGCGCGCGTGTAGTTTCTAGTTACAATTTATGCCGTTTGATGTGGTGCTCGCTTAGTTTCGGTTGCTCAGCTTTTTTGCGTTTGTTTTTGAAAGTGTGTATTTATTTTTAGCAATAACTTAATAAATTATAATATTATTTACATGCTTACGTTTTACAAATACGCAGGGTAGGCAGTGCTTATGTGCATATATGAAGTGCACGCCCCTGGTAAGTAGTGAGTACAGTACCTGTGGTGTGGTGAGGAGGTAAGCGCCAGTGGGCTGGAGGACATGTGGCGGAGCGGGCGGCGCGCGGCTATCTCCCTCCTGCTACTGCTACTGCTACATGCCATATACATACAAGCTACACTACTGTTCTCTTATACTCTTTACTCTACCACCATAGATACATATCATATCATTATAATGCATAATGCTAACGGACATCTCTGTTCACTTTCGCTAAGTTTATTTTTATTTTTAGCAAAAATATTCCTTCACGAAACAATAATAAAGACTACAAATTGAACCCATTTGCGGAAAAACAATGTAATAACTAGACATCGGATTATATGCACTAACAAAGTGCCAAAATATGCAAGCAAATATGCTCTAAAAAAGGCCAAAATATGCACTAAAAACTCTTGATATGCTCAGTGCAAAATCAAAAAACCTTTTTTATTTTATATATTGTAATTAAAGACAATTAAAAAAAAAGAAATATTCTTAAAATTAGCATAGTTTTTGTGACAATGTACAATTAAGTATTTTTCCAAATTTTCGAGTGCAAATTTGTGACGTTTTTCACCCAGTATTAATTTGTACGCCGAAAACGACCTCTCAATGTCAACTGACGTTATTCGTCAATTTTTTTAATTTGGGGCCATTTCTGGAGATACCTGCCGACTCGGTGCCGAGCGATTCTATATCTTTTGTGGGATCGTAATCGAAGATAACGGACGTGATCTCCTGTCAGATTTGTGTAATTTTTACATATTTACTGTCATATATTTTAGTTTGGATTGGTTCGAATACGAATTCCTGCAAGTGTGCATGATTATTTATTCATTTAATGTACATTGTACATAGAAAAAGCAACTACATCACACAAATCTGACAGGAGGTCACGTCCGTTATCTCGATAATGATCCCACATAAGATATAGAATCGCTCAGCTGCTTAAGCAGAGTATGACCTGTGCCGTTGATGTAGTGCTTCATGTCTTCTAGACTCGGGTTTTTAAACAAAATAACGTCTGACTTTTTACGAATCTTTTGCGATATTGAATTAGGAAGGGCGTTGGTGAGTTCGATCATTGTTTCCAGTATTTCTATTGATTAAAATAGAGGAAGGTTTTTTGTTTCCAAATTTTCTATGGCATCTGGTAACTTAATGTGGAAATGTTTTGAGATGAGGGCGATATTCTGTTTAATGGATGCATCTTCAAATGCTAAATATGCACGATTGGGAAAAAAGGCTAAAATATGCATTAATGCCGTAATTAGAGAGTTGTATGCATTTGCAAATGCATAAAATCCAATGTCTAGTAATAACCATTTATATTAACGGGAATATGCTATGTCTAAAATAGGTAGCAAATGGCCATTGCAAATCACTATCATTTTAAGATTATAAAACAACGACAAAAACATCAAATTTAAATTTAAAAAAAAAAACAAGTCAATAAATTTAAATTAAATTATGAATATCAATTCCCATGAGCGCAGTACTTCTAAGTAAGCTGAATTAAAATAACAGGCTTTCAATTTTTATCTATCAACAGTGCTTCATAATTATTTTTATTGATTAATTAATTTACCTTTCAAGTAATATTTCACACAAATGTTGGTATAAAATTTGCCTAGATTTATTATTCAAAATATGTTTTTAATAACCATTGCCCATTACTCAAATAAATTATTTCAGTTCAGTACCTAAGTGCGTTCACTGTTGAAATTTAGCAAATATTTTGTGATAACATTGTTTTTCCCCATAGCACATTTGATAAAAGCAAATAGAATGCACAAATAAAAATATTAAAAGCGAGTAAATGACAGAAATAATATGTATATCTAAGCAATGACCAAATAACAAAACTTTTAAACAGATATGTGTACATAATATTTAACTATGTTTATCAAAAGAAAAATAAAGATAACATAAAACTGCATATTTTTATCCGAACCACCATAGTACAGTTTTAATTAAGATGCTGTCTGGAGGGTCTTTTTGAGGATTGAACCTTCGTCTTGAAAAGACCCATGTTGTAGGAGGGTGGAAATGCAAAAGCAGATTTACGACAGCTAGCGTTTATTAGCTACTTATAACATAAAAAATGTACGTTGACATCTTTAATTCCTGATTTCACCGCTACCCGAACTTATAATGGTACAAATAGAAATACGAAATTCTAATGCAGATTAAAAATAAAAATTATCATAAATGTGGGCAAAATAACAAATCTACAAAAAAATGTAATAAAGTGCAAGCAATGCCCACTGTATTAATAAATATAATTATGAATAATAGTGATGAAAGAGACAAGATACCTGCTGGAAGGGGCGGCAGAGGGGGAGGGCAAGAGGGCGAGCTGGCGAGGCCGGCCTGAAGCTGATCCTCCGCTGAGTCGCTGCCCAAATTCCCTACATATTCATAACAGAGTTAACATTTAGTTGAATTGGGATTCAATGTTTCCGGTATAGAAAAGTAAGACTTTTCTTATATTATTCAGTGAAACACACTACATACAGTAATTTTTTTTAACCCTCTGGCAAATTTGTTCGCTTTTCGGAACAACTCATATAGGTCACACAGAAATCATTGAGTCTCCCTTACTATCTTGTTTAGAAATATGATCTAAACGGTGTTAGAATGAGAAAATACCATGCTTTGTATTCAAATGTAAAAGTTAACTACAAAATAATTAAAATGAACACCTTTATTACCAAAGTTTCCAACCGCCAATTGAAAAAAAATTATGTAACTTTGGGAATTTTTTATTCATTATTTTTACTTGAGAAGACAAAACAGTGAGTTGATGATAATGTTTATAATATATTTGCCTAATAAAATAGATGATTCTTTTTTTGTTAGAAAGCTGGTGCTTCCCGTGTGGTCCCATTTTAATTTTGTCCAGTTCTGACAATGGGATCTATGAAAAAACCATATATGTCTTAAATTTGCAATAAGTATTACGCCAACAGATTACGATGATTCTTTTTTTAAACTAAAACTTATTTACGCACGCTCCTCACTAAAAATCAAAAAATTTTAACAAAAAAAAAACGACTTAAAAAAATGCACTAAAAAGTAAAAAAATAATTTCGTACGATTGTTATTTTTGGAGTCGGTGTCAGCCAAGGTCTTCACATCTCACCTATAACTAACTACCTATGTATGTAGTTACCTTGGATGACACCGACTCCAAAAATAACAATCGTACGAAATATTTTTTTTTACTTTTAGTGCATTCTTTGAAGTCGTTTTTTGTTTTGTTAAAAATTTTGTTTATTTACTGTAAATTTTTTTGAAAAATTGTTTAATTTTATTTATTTATTCTGATTGGTTGATGATACAGCGTAATTCAGAAGGGAGGTTATTACAGTATTTTATGGTTTGGAAAATATAATGATTTTGCATTTGAGTTGTTTTAAAATAAGGTGTAATAAATTGGTTTCCATTTCTCATTAGTTTGTAAAATTCTTGTTTACCTTTGTTATTTTTTTCTTTACACATTTTTATAATGGAAGCTTGCTTAAATATGTCATCGACATTTGGTACTGGAAACAATTTAAAAAGTGATTGTGTTGAGAAGGTAGATTTTTTTTTAAATATTACTTTAATGATGATTCTTTGCGAAACTTTTACTGAGTTTAGATTGTTTTTCGTAAGGTCCTCCCCAACCTATAATTCCGTAGATAAGTAAAGAATGAACAAGGGCATAGTACACATTTTTCATTATTTTTAAACGACTTTGAAAAAGAGGAGGTTATCAATTCGACGGTTTTATTTTTACATTTCTTAACCTAACAAATATATATACATACATTTCCTTATTCTTTTCACTAGCTCTGAAATGTGACTATTCCACTTCAGGTTTTGATCAATGATCACACCGAGATATTTAATTTCGGAAGAAGAGTTAATTACAGTACAAATAGGATTATGTTGTTTACGTTTTACGTCGTGAATAACAATATTAACTTTATGATCAGTTATTTTCTGTAATGAAAATAAGATATATATTGTTTTTTTAGCATTAAGTGTGAGTAAGTTTTTATCGAACCATGATTTTAAGAAGGTAATATCTTCATTTGCCAATTTTTTAACTAGTTCCCATGTTTGACCTTTTATTACAAAACAGTGTCATCAGCATAAGGGATTAATTCACCTTTAATTTCCTGTTGGAAAATGTCATTCACATATATTAGAAATAATAATGGTCCGAGGACGGTACCTTGAGGAATGCCAAATTTACTTGTGAGAGATGAACTAAATGATTGGTTTAATTTTACTACTTGAGGTCTCTCTGTTAAGTAGTTTACTATCCATTTTAGGGCTATGCAGTCGATGCCGTTTTCTTTTAATTTTAACGCAAATTTTTCATGGGAAATGCTGTCGATGTCTTTGAAATATATGAGTGTAGTCTAAAAAGAGACGAAAAAATCGCAACAGCGATAGAAAAGGTGAACGACTTATCTATGCACAATAAGTGTAGAAAACAGTATATTAATTCTAGCGTTATCAATGCAAGGAGAAAAAACTACTTAAAAAAAATCAAAGTATGGAGCGTAATAGTTTCATCCGAATTAATTCAACAAACCTTTTTTCAAACACAGAATTTTTTGTATTAACAGCTAATTTTATTTTTTTTCTTGCAATCAACACATTTTTTGAGGGGCATGCTATTTATTTTATCCATAGAGATATACTAGTTTAATCTAGATTCTAGATTTTATTCTAGATAAATATTAAAGATATTAAATAAAGATAGGTACTAAATATTATTCTAGATTCTATAAAAATATTTCTTATGATCTTATTGTGAAAAAAATGTGTATTTTAAAAATGAGGTTCTATTTTTATATTTTTTCTATCTTCTATTTCTAAAATAACAAAAATAAAACCAACCTTTATACCTTGTTTTATTGTATTTTTGTTTATTTTTATGGTCAGTTAGTAAATGATCTTTAATGTTAGTTTCGCAAAGTAATGTTAGTAAAATGTTAAACTTTTTTCATATTATAATATATTTTGATTCAACAATAAAACGATAAAAATAAAAATTGATCCCAATTGTTGTCATTTGTAGATACATACATATAATGTCTTATAATTAATATTATTATTCAACGACAGTAATTAATTTTCGGTCAAATAAATAGGCATTTGTCAAAATAATTAATTGGTTAAAATAACATAGTATTACGTAAGTATTTTAAAATTAAAATGAATACAGAAGCTTACGTCTATTTCATTGATTTTAACAACGTTTTTGGAATTGCCTGTTTGTGTTGCTTTCTATTGAGAATTTGAGTTACGAAAAAACCTAATTTACAATGCCACAATAATTTAAAAATAGACGTTGAGTTATTTTATATTGCACTTCGCATAATATATATAAACCATTAGTAAAATTTAATATAATACTACGGTTATTAAAAAACTCTTTTACAGTAATCAAAGCAATTTTTGTTTAAAACATTCATTCTTTCATTGACGTATAATATTCAATGCATCCTTCACATTTTCGGACACCCATAAAACACAAAAAACATCAAGTCGGCTTCCCGCCCCACCCCGCCGCGGCTTACCCCTCGGGCAGCTATTTCCCGCGCCGATCGGCTCGCTATTCGCTTGTCCCCGGTGCGACTAGCCCTACCCCTTTTCTTACCCCGCGGGCACCTGTTCATACTAAAGTCACGTGAAATGTACGTGCGATCTAAATTAATTTAAAAAAATAGGTTACCGTTCAAAATTTTGTTGGATCTTTGCAGTCATCGTTTTAACATAGCTATCCTAACAACTTGACGAAAAAAAATTGGACGGAGGATTTTTCCGGAGCGATATTTTTCACTGATATCAAAAAAGCATGTTCCAAAAGAAAAAAATGTTGGATCTTTTGATTAAATAAAGCAAACACCAATATAAAGGCACTCTGTGACCAAAAATTGGAGGGAGGAATTTTCCCGGCAACAATAGAATTAAAAAACAAATCTCTTTTTAAAAAAACACTTTCCCTACAAAAATATTGTTGGATTTCTATTTAATCAGGTGGATATAAATTAATCTAACAATATGTGAAGAGTTTTCGAAAGAAATACTTTTCCAGCGAGAGTTATAATTTTTTTTCAGTTTTTGCTCAAAATAACTAACTTCCCGTTAAATATTTTGTTGGATCTTTTGTCATTCGTCATCCCTAAATGATACTCCACGGAACTGCAAAGTTTCATCGACGGAGGAATTAATGTTTGGGTTAGCCTCATTTTGAGCCTTTATTGACTGGCCTAGTAGTTGAGTCACTTCACAATAGCGTGCTAATTAGCCACTTTATTTGATAATAACCTTTTAAATGTAAGTGAGTTTGTGAAAGTGTTTACCTTGTGAAGTCTTCAGCTTCTTCTTCTTCAATGTTGATGAATTCTTCCCTCTCCTCCAAGTCTCCAGAGCGCACATTCTGTTCTCGCTCAACCACGTGGCCCCTGTCATTGATGTGATGTCCTGTAAGAATTATGTCAAATTAGGTATTGACAGCCTCCATGGCCGAGGGGTAAGACCCTAGACTAGCATCTCCTTCCCCTACTCGCTACCTTCAGTCTCACAACATACCCCAATTGGGGATGCCATAGTCTCAATGGCTTCAGACGGTTGGGAACAGTTGAGACTCTTAAAAATAATTTGCCTCAGGGCCTATGTCGTCTTTGGGTATACAGTGTGGAGGGTTTTTTTGAAGAAAGTAAAGAGTGAACCTGGGTCTTGAAGAGAGGAAACAAAGAGGCAGGCAAAATAATGATTAATGTGGAGTAAGCCTTGCACACGCACACATCTCACAACTGAATAGAATAAGATTCTTTGCAAAATATTTCAAGTTATTTAACTGGAATTGAGATATCAATTATTGTTAAAATCGCAGTGTAAACATTATGCAGAGCTTAAGGTCGGAATAATGAAAAATTTGACTTACTACCATAATATGGGTATGGTTAACTCACTTCTTACCACGGCTTAGCTGAACCAGAGCGTAGGACGGAACGAATACATATATTCACTTACAATCTTATATTTTTTTTACTTTAAAACTAGCACAATAATCAGATAAGATTTTTCCAGTATACCTAATTGTATTTGCATTGAAAAAAAACACAAAAAAATGTAACAATGTCTTATTAATATGCACAATGTAATTCAAAGTGGTAAACTAATGCTTTTTAAAAGTATAATTTCAAAGGGAACTTATACATGCAACTTCCTTTGAAATATAAATTAATAATGTGACCCTTTGATTATGAATTTAATGCAATAATATAACTTAATATTGGGTGCATGTTTTGTTTAAAATAAATATGCTATATGTATCATGTACCGATGGACATCTTTTTGGTTCCGGTGCGCGAGTCCTGAACAGTGCGTCGAGTCTCCTTCACGCCTCCGGGCCCCAGCTGGGTGCTACTGGTGGCACTGTACACCTGCAGATAATAAATAAAAATAATTACATAAATAATAAGTATAAGAAATTCTTAAAATTTTACCATAGTTGGATATTCAAATGTTCCAAGATAAATAAAAAAAAACTTTTTGATTTATGTATTTGAATACCCTACAACAGTCCTGACTGCCCGGAGCCAGTGGGACTATGGCAAACCCGATTGGGGTATGTTGTGGGGCTGAAGAGAGTGTGGAATGGAGAGAGATGTGGAAGAAAAAGGTTGGGAAGTACCCAGCTATTCCGATCAAGTCACTAAAAATGGCTAATGACATTTCAAGCAATGTTTCGAATCTGACGGAGGTTTCTGACTAGGGGACTACTAAGAGTATCTACCTGAAACTGGTAAATATTCCATAATATATATCATTTTATATCGCATAATTAAATGTGCAATAACACGTCATATTAATAAAATAAAAAATTTACGTATGCAGGGATTCGAACCTACGACGGGATCGTCAATCAAAAATGTTCAGTGAGTAAATTTTAATAAATCTATCACAAGGTTAGAGAAATTAAAGACACGGATTATATTTAGTAAAGTAGACAACAATATATTTTGTTTACATTTATAAGTGTAGAATATTATATACGTACTTGAGGTCTACCATCGGGTCCATTGGACATCACGACAGTGCTGCTGCTGAACGAGTTGCAGCGCCCATTATCTAAGCCACCTTTAATTTAAACAAATTTAATATTAGTTTCATTTTATTATAGCGCTGGTCGCTGGTACTTCATAAATTCATGTCTAGTAATTAATACTGAACATCTAATCGGAGTGTCAAGGTCAATAAGCATATTGTACATAACCACTCGAGCGACGGTGTGTTTACTAAATAAATGCCTTGAGCGATGGAAATTTCAAGGCATTCAGTTTTGGATAAGGCCACGGTCATTCGAAAATTCTAAAATCCAAATATTAATATGCTAACACACTTTGGGCAGGTGAAAACAGGAAACCCGTTTGAAAAAAAACGGAATTTGAAAATAATATGCACATTTGCATTAAATTTATTATATAGTACTCACCCCATCCCAACTATAAAAGTTATGTCCAAAATTAAAGCCTACTTTGTGCAGGATTCCATAAACAGAAGTTAAAGTCAGGCAGTGTTGGGCCATTTAGTGGTGTTTTATGTGTAAAAAAAGTGCTTTACGTATTTTATTACATTACAAAAATATTGGTTTTAACTTTGGTACAAATCATTTAAAAAAAAAAAAAATTGTGGATCTCCAGAGCCAAAGTGTAAGTTTCCTTTTGATAAAATTTCTTCCACACAAAAGTCAAGGGATTAAGAAGATTTACCCATCTCGTATCTCATATATACATACATATTGATATGTATTATACATACACATGTAGTTGGGATCTTACAAAGATATTGATGTACTATATTCATATAAAAATATTTGACAGCAATACCTTTTGGCATTCAAATACGACCGGCATAAAGGGTAGAACTACCCTCCCCGCCCCAAAGTTTGTTAACATATAAACTGTTTACTGTGGTTTAAACCTGATGAATCCACCTATATTTTACCATTTATCCCATATTTGTAAGTTTTACAATTGAACTGTTTGCGGGAATTTGCTGAAATAAATTTGAAAAAATCATTTAAAAAAATTTAGAGGGCCATCGCTCAAAGCCTGGTGCGATGAGACCGCAGTGGCGGTTCAGTGGCGGTTCGTGAGTTTTCAGTGAGCTGTAGTGCTAAGATTGAAAAATATGACATTATTGATGTTGTTGCAGCTGAAAATGAATTTAATTTTTTTCAAAATTTCAACTTTTTGTATGAAGATCTTTCAGAAAGTGAATGCGGCGAATCCACATACTGAAAGAATCTTGAAAATCTTCACACAAAAAATTAAAATTTTGAAAAAAAAAAAAAACATTTTCAGCTACAACTTCAATAAGGTCGTATTTTACAATCTTAGCAATCTAGCTCACTGAAAACTCACAGACCGCCACTGCTTAATATGGGTATCCATGTTCGACTGGATAACTAAAAACTATCCTAACCCAATCCGTTGTCCGGAAAGTCAAATAATTCTGCGCATAATGATACCCCTTTTAAGCTAATACCATAGACATATGAATATTACTAGACCTGCCTTAAGTGATAAAAGCGTATTATTTCCCCTCCCATTGGAACCGGCTGGGATCGAGTATGGCTTCGCGTTAATCTAAAAAATGTGACATCATCATTCTTCTGCGAGCCAGCATCGAGCACTCATCGGTGCATTTTACGAAATAACACGGTAAAGAAAGTGGCTTGTGTTTTAAAAACGTGTAAAAAATAGAAGTGAAAAAGAGAATAAACCCAATTGCCGTATTACATTCCATAGGCAAGCATTATTTTACTTTATTAAAGCTAATTCAGATCACACAATATGATCGTTTTTGTAACATATAGGTACTATCACTTGAGATACATGGCAAGTGCCCGCGGTGTTTACTGGGGTAAGTAAATTATGAAACATTTGTAAAAGTGTTAAAATTAAATACGGCAACAAAATATTGATCTCAATCGAAAATAGGCGACCTTACTTTGGTGTGTTTGGACTTCGCAAATTTGTACCTTACGCGGCGAGCAATTCGCGCTCCCATGTAAAAAGGTCTATTCATTTAAAAGCAGAGTTTACTTTTAAGAAATAAATGGTGATATCATAATGCGAGGTTCCTATATACTGTCAGATTGAGTTTTGACGAATCATATCGCCAAATTCCCGTATTCCCGCTCTTCATCCCGCTGTAGTTGGTTTCTACCCCTCACCTTTCTGTTCTGGGGGCCTAGTCCCTATCTTTTACGTTAACTAACAGTCTGTTAAGCTTAACATGGTGATTAGGGCAAAGTTGTCGCAACTTGCTAAAATTGGTAGTCCGTAACTTTTCTGTTAAGATTTAGTTTATTTTAGCGTCGCGAGGCGTCGGACCGATAGCGTAATGTCAAACTCTATGCACAAATGTAAATTGTCTATGAATTATTTCTGACAGATTGTCAGAGATTCAATGGTTTTCGCTTTTGAAGTTTCAAGTTTACCTATTTTAAAAGAAACAACGATGACCGTAAGTTATGTAATTATTTATTACTTTTGTTTTGTATTTGTTTACATTAATAACTATATTTTGTAAGATATCGTGAGCTTTCCAAAAAGTAATTAATATAAAAGGACATTATAACCTCAAATTCACTTTGGTCGCAACATACTCAAATGGGTAAACTGTGAAAACACCTCCAAATGCCGCTACACTTTAAATATGCATACATTTTGAAAAGTAAACTAATTTCAAACATAATTACCACAAGAAACATCGGTTTCAGTCGTGATAAACGGAAAAATTTGCATTTAAAATACGATTTTCATTCAAAGTTAAAAATGACCTATTGACATTTGCGAAGTTTCGTATCAAACTAAATACGCATGAATTACTTAATTTACCTAATCTAGGAACCTAATAACCTATTTTGTATACGTAAATAGTTGTTTTCTTGTAGTAATTGCTGAAATGAAGTGTGGTTTCCATAATCTGTGCTACATTTGTTTCAGATCAATTTCAATGCCACTCAGAGGGAAAAGATATAGTACTATTATATAAATATGAAGTGAATAATGGACACGTATTGTCTGTTGTTGCAAAATGAAAATGCATTCACAAGACGGGAATGAAACGACGTGGGAAGACAAGACGACAGAATTGTTTCCCGATTAAATATAAAGTTTTGCAAAATAAACGTGTGTAAATTAAATTAGTGGTTGTTACACCGATATGTAGACAGATAATATAATATCAAGTTTAATTGCAGGTACAGGACCGAAGGCAACACAGAAGTGACGCAATCTATACTATGATGCCACCCGGAGGAAAATAATTCAACAGTGATGGTGTGTACCTATTTTAAAGATATGTAGGTATATTATACTGTGTGAATAATTATTGGACACATAGATAATATATTGAATTAATTAGACAAAATATGTAATTATTTTATTAACTGCTTCCAAAAAGGTTGTGAACTTTGATAGATTAAAATGATACTGTTTAAGGTGGTGAACTTTGATAGAGTTTCGCTACAAGATTGCTAGGTGTTTTTAAATAATGTTTGTGTCAGAAGAGAAAATGATATAAAAGTCATTTTAAAGCGTAAATATACTAATTGCTTGTGTATTGTACTGTTGCAGATATGAGTAGACAATGCAGATGAAGGAAAGCAGGCAGGAATGGATTAAATTGAGATACAGTGACAGGAAATGTATATAAAAACAACAGCGATGACATTTGGTGTATTGAATTTTATAAAAGTGTCTGTTCGTGAAGTGATTATTTGTCTTGTATTATGTTGTATGATTAGTGAGAGACATAATGTTAAGTGTTTGATGTGTGCTGTTGAATAAATAAAATATTACAGGTGTCATCAATTACCTACGAGGTGATTTAAATTGTCATATTAACTGCAGAGGTGTGTTACTTGCAGTACTATGACTGTGTCAATGCTTGAATAAATCAGATTACCAACGATTTTATGTGTTGTTATTGAGTAAAAATGCAGAAATAGATGCGGCAGGTTTTTTTTATTATGTATAGTCAAATTGTAAATGGATATTTCTTAAAGATTATGGATAGAGGTTCAATAATAACACGACACTTGTCAATTTAGAGCACTGCAAGACGATAGAGTGTTCGTAAATGTTTTTTTCTTGAAGAAACACATAGTCGAGATCGATTAGCGTTGTAATCACATGACACTTGTATATTTTGGCTGTGGCTAACGTACCTACATAAATACACAAATTATCAATAAGATTGCAATAGACACGTACCTATTTGGTGCATATTATTATAGTAAACATACAATAAGCAACTATTTACGTCGGGAGAGGTAAAATTTGAATCAAAAATCTATTTTCATTAGTAAAAATTTCATCAATAAAACGATCTCTTCGCTGCATTTGACGTTTTCGAAAGTTTCGCACAAATTACTTAAATAACTCAAACTAATAACCTATTTTTGAATATAAATAGTTGTTTCTTGTAGTAATTGTTGAAAGTGCCTAAAAGTTCGGAGGCTAGGTAAATATTTCAGTTGACGTATCTTTTAATTCACCGTACATTATGTCACTTAGGTACCTTTTAAAGAACAAAATTCGAATTAATCAACTTTGAAAAGTATGTCTTTCGGCAATTTGACACATCTAAATGTTCCCTGTTAACTAATCGCCACTAATCGGTAGGCCGATCGACCCCGATAGCTTAACGTGAAATTCAACGTTAGTAAACTGACTTTCCGACTTACGGACTACCAAAATCAACGAGAACTGTCAAAATACAAGGGCGTCCACAGGCGTCGCCCATTAGCTTAACTTTGCTTAACAGCAAATTTAAAATCTGTTAAGGTTCTTGATAGAGACTACCAAAATTAGCGTATCGGTCAAAATGCGTGTTTGTGACGTAATTATCGCGCTAACAGACGTTAATAAAAGATAGAGACTAGGCCCCCTGGTCTAGTAAAATTCATATGTCTATGGCTAACACAAACTATTCTAACTTCACAATAATGTCAGTTGTCTGTGAAGTTAAGTATGTAATTATGTGCAAGCTTTCCATGCTCTCTCTCTACATTGTGCATAATTGCCAGACTTATAATAGCAGACACAAAGTTAGTAAGAACCACAAATATTAATATCAATTTGTAAACATGATTGTTCTTCGGAAATTTCATGTAAAATGATAGTTTTATTATTTAACAGTTTTTGATAAACGAGAACACTATTTGGTTACATTGCTGAATCAATTAGCACAGTGCGAACTCTGAATATCAGGATATGCAGGTGTTATGTACACAGAGCAACAGATGTCCTCGTAGGATTTAGCAATAAGGTACAAAAGACATGTTCATGATCAAGCAGTAACGATATTAATAAACAAATCTGTAATTTTTCCAACATTAAAATGCATTTGACAATATGCAACACACAAATGAAAAAATGCAAACAATTTCCATTTTTCTTAAAAGAAAATAAGTGTTTTAAAACAAAGGTTACCCATTAAAATATCCTCCTTACAAATTTTCCTAAGATGTTATTCACATCTTTTCACATGAATATCAAAATTTTACAATAATTCCCACCATGTCTACAATACCCAACGGATTGTAGATTGCCAAATAATCTTACAGTTCATTACAACCGCTGGGTGTATAGCACAGGAGCACCATTCTATTAATGACCGAAAGTAAACAAGATATTCAGTCAATAGGGCCAGTAGCATTCAAAACTCCAGAAGACAGTTGCTTCACATCAATAATCACCGCATCAGTCAATATAATAATGGCCAAATGGTTATTATGTAACCGTCATGATTAATACAGAGGCCATCGCCTTATGATATGTGGGCGGGTAGAATTACAGAAAACACAGGACCGTCACATTACCAGAGTAGGGGGAGACAGCCTGAGCTGCGGGCAGTTGAGACATGGCCCACATGGGCTGCTGTATCTCATGGCCGGGCGGCCGACTCATTCCTTTTGAAAAAACAGCCCTTTAAATTGTTTAATTACATAGAACCCTCATCTCACAATACAGAAGTGTAAACAAACATATGTTTCATAATAGAAACCATAACATATGGGCAGCAATCTTATTTATTATTAAGCTGAATGTTTTCAATACAAAAGCTTCAAGCGAACTTCATAGTTGGCATTTAACACAAGTAGTTATTTCTTGCAATCCATTTATATGACTAACACAAACAAAGGTAATTCTGTGTGGTGTTAAATAATAATAAACTATAATGTCATGTTGAAAAGGAAAGATGTTGGGCCATTGTTTATTATGTCAGGATGGAAAGTAAGGTGGGGTTCATACGGAATCAACATAAGCCGAGTGCTGTAAGACCCTGCGCAGAAAAGTAAAGTTCACTAAAGGAAGATAACGATCTGCAGCGTAGTCCATTGTGAACTTTTCTGCGCAAGGTCTTACAGCACTCGGTTTATGTCGATTCCTTACCGACCCGAGGGGCAAAGGGCTAAGCTTCGAACTCACTCGGTAACAAAACTACAAAATTCGGTAAACATTCCACTAACAGACGCACTTTTATTAGGCACAGATTTTGGGAATTACACTACATTTTAACTTAATTACTACAAATTACGTTTAGACAAATGGTAAAAGATGCATTAAATTCCATTTTTATTCAATCCAAGTTTTGTTTCAACTAAACATGCATGAATAACTCAGCTTACCCAAACTAATAACCTATTTTGTTCGTGTAAGTACTTGTTTCTTGTGGTAACTGTTCAAACTAAGTGTAATTTCCATAATCTGTGCCTAAAAGTGCGGCGTTTAGTGGAATAATTACCCAAAATTCAATATTTTTTCTTCATCAGGCTTATTATAGTACTAGTAGTAAGACAAACCTGTCAACAACCTATTCATGTTCATGTGTGGCATGAATGGCATCATGGCATTGCGGGGATGGTGGTGTGGAGCCATTATGGAC
This sequence comes from Limnephilus lunatus, assembly GCA_917563855.2. Classification (NCBI taxonomy): domain Eukaryota; kingdom Metazoa; phylum Arthropoda; class Insecta; order Trichoptera; family Limnephilidae; genus Limnephilus; species Limnephilus lunatus. The sequence goes on along the minus strand of OU830597.1, from coordinate 59,214,942 downwards.
AAGGGTCCTCCCATTCCTCCGATTGCACCAAGTCCTCCCATGCCCCCCATGCCCCCCATGTCACCCATCATCCCGAACGGGTCGGAAAACATCGAACTCATCATAGAGTTCATTTGACGCATCTGACGGTAGTGTGCCCTGTAAAAACAGTAAATTGAGTACAAAACTTCAAAGAAAAAAAAGTACTAATCTGAAAACGTCACACAAATGCATCCCAAAACACAAGAAACATACCCGAAAAACGGGTCATCGTCGAAATCGTTCATCATGGATTGACCGAACATTTATATCACAGCTGGGAGCACGAAGAGTTGAAGATGGTTTGCATATAATTTTCACAAAAACGTCCAAGCCCGTTTGTAACTTATATTATTGTAATTTGTTGTAATTCCTTTTCTAGTTTCTAGAACTGAGAACTACCAGAACTACGAAACATTTGGAGAATAAACTAGAAAACTGGGTAATGCATAGACATACCACTTACGGGAAATGTACCATAGACAAATATATTTTGAAGTAGTGGTGATAATGAGATAATCGAAAAATGATCGAGAAGTTTATCGAAACATACTAAACATAGATCTTTCGTATATTTTGATAAACTTTACGATTTTTTTGAGGTTGCAAGATAAATTAGAACAGAGATAAATCAGAACAATCTGATATCAAGTTCATTAAATAACTAGCTTTAATTTAACCTAGTTAACATTCATGCTATATCCCCACTGTTCAAAACTGTATATAATTTTTCAAAAGTGTTCTTTGCATATACATATCATCATCATCACTCTTGGGTCTTGGCCTCCTCAAGAGTCTTCCTCCACTCATCACGGTTTTGTGCCAGCTCTCTTCAGTTTACAATCTCCAAGGCGGATAAACCTTTGAGGACGTTGTCGCTCCATCTTAAATATGGTCTTCGGTCTTCGTCTGTCGGTGTTGAGTTCAGTAGAGACTTTGGTGCTTGATGCTCAGTCATTCTCTCTACATGACCCAGCCACCGAAGGTGTCCCAGTTTTATAAATTTTGTGACGTTTAGATCCTTAAACAGAGTATATAGCTCATTGTTAAAACGTCTGCGCCAAAATCCATTTTCTGAAACCGGTCCGAAGATACGCCTCGAAATTTCCCTTTCAAAAACATCCAGTGCTCGCTCATTCCTCTTAGTTATCACCCAAGTCTCAGCCGCGTATGTGAGTACTGGTCTGATAAGTGTTTTGTACACTAATATCTTGGTGTTTCTGGACGGCAGTCTGGATTTTATTTGGTTTTGTAGGCGGTAATAATAGCGATTTGCGTTCACTATGCGCTTCTGGATCTTCTCTGTGGTATTATTCTCGTTTGTTATCACGTTATCAGGGAGCCTAGGTATGTGAATCTTGAAACCATTTCAAAATTTTGGCTTCCACATGAGAGAGTTGGGGTTTGTTGGGTACATCATACGGCCATGTATTTGGTCTTCTGCTGGTTTACTATGAGACTCATATTTTAAGCAGAACTTTCAAGATTTACAAAGGCGTCCCGTAAAGCATCGGGAGTTTTCACGATGTTTTACGTGATGTTTTAGTTTTAGCATATACATATAGTAATAATTAAATAATTACGTGGAGAAATTCACTTTCAAGGGGGGCGGCAATTTTGCCAGAATGTGGACCGTCATTTAACAATTCCGTCCATAACAATTTAGCAATTATGCCAGAATGTAAACCATTTTCATTTCAGATACGTGTACCGAGTGAAGTTTTACATTTGAGTTGCATACCAAATGCTGCAAAATTCTGAGAAATTAATTGTTCCGTGTGTAACTATTATTTGGGGACTCTAGCGCATAATCAATCTTTAGTTTAAACCGAGATTGAAATCCTTTTACGTGGATACCATTCTCGATTTCAGACAGCATTAGCAACTTTGTACCTAGGTCGCAATAAAAAAATCTTATTTCCACATGCACCTCCCCCCCCCCGCCGGCGCTTGTACCCATATAAGGGGACGGCGAAATTTTCCTCCGCCCCGGGCGCTAACACCCACGCTACGCCGCTGTCTGCACATTGAAGCTTTCACCCACCTATTCCCACCCCGGTATAGGCGACTTATGGTCGCCCCTTCGGAGTTCTCGCAAGAATCTAATTTTTTGAATGAACGACTCTACATTTAAAATATGTAACGATTCTAGAACTTCAATGTCCCCGCATACGTTGTTAGAGGGCGGTATGCAGGCGCGCCTACAGGAATGTACTGTGATCTGTGATGGTCAATTCTACAATTCTAAAGCCCATAAAGGTAATCACTGCTAAAGCAGTGAGCCCCATGGACAGTCAAACAAGGTGTTAGTAACAAAACTAGGTAATAGAGAAAATATAAGGAAAAAACAAAATGAACGACAACCGTCATGAGTGGGAAGCTCATGGCGGCGAAGGACCACACAATGATCCAGCAGGCAGCACCGTGCACTGTACATAAAAAAAGGAAGAAAAAATAAACATATATACAATGTAGAACTGGTGTTACCGAAATCCAGCCACCGGCAGTCCCAGAGACAGTGAAGAATGCTGGTTGTCAGGCCTCCCGATAACCGGCAGCGTCGTCCGTAAGCCAGCTAGCCGGTGGTGCCTAGACGAGGAGTGTGTGGAAATCAAAAAGAAGACCCTAGGGAGAGAAGCGTCGGGTCGCTGGAGGCGGGACGGACAGCGATCAGCTGTCTGCACAGGTGGATCATAAGATACACCCTCTCACACCGTCGGACATTGGAGAGGGGTAGTAGGTGGGTAATGAGCGGCAGCGCCAGTTCTGGGCCGAACGGCGCCTAGCGCTAGTAAAAACCTCAAAGGCGTTGTATTAGATGTTAGATAATACCAGATACAAACCCGCTGCCCCAAGTATTTTTGGTGCTAGGCCCTGCAGGCGGTTTTTCGATAGGCTTCGTCCAATTTAGTAAAGTACCCTGATAGTAGAGTTTTGCCCCCCTGTACGTTCAACATCAATTTTTAGTGGCTCCCCCACACGCACACTTCGGCGCGACCGAGTCCCGCGCCACTTCAGGCCGCCGCGCAACAAAGTAAAGACCAATAGGTTTACAGCGCAGTTCATCGTGAAACTTTTCTGCGTGGCGGCCTGAGTGGCGCGGGACTCGGTCGCTCCTAAGTGTGCGTGTGTAAAAATAATGTATGCAAAAATTAACTTATCACATTGATAACTACTATTCAAAGATTTAAAAAAAAAAAATGTGAATGCCTGTGCAATATACCAGATCCGTCATAGATTGCCCGGAACACCTATAACGAATATCTTAATCTACTATTACTCAACTATTAGCTATCTTTAGATCACTTTCATTAAATTAATCTCTCTCCGCTAACGAACTTAATTCGATTTTAAAAACGTTTGGTTAAAATGTATCTTTTTTATTTTTTTTTTTAAACTAAGGAAACTTTTCATGTTTGGAAATTTTTGATCCAGGGAAAAATAAATTCTGGAAAATCGGAAATTGAAAGATTTTTTTATTGAATTGTGGAAATTTTCTTCGACGTGAAATTTTCATTTTTCTGAAAAAAATTGAAAAATCAGAAAATTTTAGCAACGAAAATTGGTAGGAAAATGAGTTCGAAAATTTTTATGAAAACTTTTAGACATTTATCTTTTTGATTTTCTTATTGGAAGTTTGGAAACATTTCAATTGGGGAAATTTTTGATACTAGTAAATTATATTTTTCTGAAAAATATCCTGGGAAAATCTGAAAATTGGTTAGTAAAATAGAACGAGATTTTTTTAAATTTCCAGTTGGAAAAATTTTCTGAAAAAAAAGTCGTATGGGAAAATTGGAAAATCGTCGAAATTAGAGCTCGAAAAATGAGTCGGGAAATTTTTATAAAAACATTTTTCTTTTTAATTTTGTTATGCGAAATTGATGATTTAAGCAATTCAAAAATTTCTTCCGGAAAATTTGCTTGATCGTAATATTTTTCGAAAAATGGGTCGGGAATTTGTTCTAAAGTTTTTTGAAATTGAGAAATTCGAAGTTGTGTTGGTTTTATTTTTGACATTTTCTCTTCGGGTATGCTGTTTGAAACTCAAACGGTTCTTTTTGAAAACAATAAAGGGCGCCATATGGCGCCATACAATAATTTAAACTCTACAATCATCATCATCAAATCAAACAGTATTAATAGACTAGAGACTGTGCGGTTGAAATTTAAAAATCCGGCTAAGAATACAACTCCGACGCCGCGCCTTACTCAAAACCGTTTTCGTACATGGATTTACAAATCTAATTCTGTAATAGAACCGAATTAAAGCAATTCCAAAAGATGGCGCCACTTACGTTAACAGCTAGCATCACCTGGCAGGCGTAAATACCTACTACTGGATTTGTAATTCGTGAATCTCTCCGGATAAGGAGAACACACAAACTGGGCGAGGTCGAACCAAAAGCCACCCGTAGGGCCTAGCGAAACCTGCGGAGCGGGAATTCAACTGCTAGTTAAGATTATAATTCTCAGATTCAGAATAAAATCACACTTATACATTTCAATACTGGTTTACTTCCCGCCAAAATTCAAAATTAGCGTTTTTTTAATAGTGGCATAAGAGTGGCATTGATTTTTTTTCAATTAAAATGGATTATTGTGTATGTTTATTGGCTGCAAAAAAATGTATTTACATGCACTTATACATGGAGGTCAATTATCGGATTTAGCAATCGGCATGCTCCCAACAATTGGTCAATCAATCACAACATCAACACCTACTGTTGCTAAATTGCAACGAGAGGAAGTTTGAGCACACATAACATACCGTTATTTTATCACGTGGACCACCTACTTGCACATTTCTCTGTTCATGAACATTGGGGTTTTGAATTTGAGGTTCGATTACTAATAGGGTTCGATCACGCCCTTGATTTTTCATTGTTGATATAATTCGACTCATACAATCGACAAGCATGTGTAACAGGAAGTAAAAATGCGCGGAATGCATGTCCCTATTACGATATTGGCATCCAGAAGCGTTTGCGCATTATTCTCAAATTATCCCACGATCGGTCTACAAAGAAGAGATAAGTATCTATAGATCGTTGGACGATTTGGTAGCAGTGTCCCAGTGAGCACCAGTGAGCTTCGAACCGGGTCAGTGTAGTCTTACTGCTTTATTTCAGGAGTGAGATAATCGCTATTTGATCGGCATAAATATACGTACGTCCTGTCTTCGACCCAAAATCAAGGGCGGGAAATCGGGAAATGGCCTACACTTGGGATAACAGAGTTGCTTTTGTTGTCAGATTTCTTTACGGTACGGAAACAGTTTCCTTTTGCTGCATTATTTTGAATGTGTACTTGCTAATTGTTTTATTATCAAAGTGAACTGTATTCAACGTTAATATTTAATAATGTAATCGGCTGTATCGGCGATTAAATCATTAAATGAGTAAACTATCAATAAAGTATTCTTATGTGAATACCGCACAAGAGTCCCAACGAATAAAACCGATTTTTTCAAACCTTATTGCACTTTTATTTTTCTGAGACCGGACCGGATAATAATGCTAGTAATTAACAAATTAAGTGGATATAATATATCATATTTGCAAAAATGTACCAGTCTGAAGATATTCTTGATTGTCCGTAACCGGCCGTTCGTAGAGAAATAAAAATTTAATAATGTTTAAAAAGAATGTTTTTTTTGCACTTTTAATGCGATGAGTTCCATCAACTGTTGAAAAAATAGACATTATGAACAGGCTAACCTTGCATAAATCAACACAAATAATAATTGTCACCCTAGTGCCGGTAAATTTATTATCTTATTTATTGTGAAAACACACCATGGTATATTATTACTCTCTAGGTATTGATTTGTCATTAAGAGTGTTCAAGAACAATCTCCACATCTTAGGTATTTTAATATCACATATTAAATACCACATGTTTTTAATTTAATGGAGGTTACTTACAATTTACATAAAATTTATAAATACCACTATTCAAAACTGAAGTAGGTACCTAACTATTGAGTGTGCAGTGCATGTCTTTTCAATGATTATTTTTTCCATTTCGCATCGGTGAATTGATGCAATTTTTATTATGCTCATCACCCAAGGTTACTAGAATCTAGAATATAATATTATTGTAAGAATCTGGCCCATCACCCTTCAGGTAATAGGTATACATGTAGTACCTAGATACCTACTATTTTTAAAAAATTATGATAATACTTTTACGATTTTTACGGAGAAAATAATAAAATGTAATATAGGTACTTTTGTGTCTATTATGCAAATGTTCATCGTGGATCGCGAAACATTTCGAAAAGCCAGAGTATAAAATTTTGTCTAAAGTAATAAAAATAAACATTTCACAAGATAACATTTAAATCCAACATAGAACGATGTGGGAAGGCGGGAAAATTCCGCTGAGGTAATGGGCGATGGGCCGAGGGTTAACGGCCGGTCTCAATCTTTTCGAATAACCTCCTCAGACCCAGGGAAAAAATTGTTTAGAATTTAAATTTTTTTTTATGAATTTGCATTTCAAAAAAATAACAGAAATGTAATAAATTTAAAAAAAAAAAATCCTATGCATAGTTTTTCCAAAATCGTATGTCTCCTGTAGGAGACGCGGGGTCTCTAGCTAGTTAAAAAATAAATAACTTTATGTTTATTAATACTAGTTTATAAATGTAATAAAACAACTTTACTACGAATTTACAAAACGTTTTATTGAAGCTAATAGAAACATCACAAGTATGTTTTATTTAAAAAAAAAAATAATATATATAAAAAAAAATTGTTATTCTAGTAAATACCTACCTACCTAAGCAAAATAAACTAATACATTTAATATAATATTATTTATAGTTCGTGGTAACTATTTTTTTTTATCCTGCAAACATAAGAAAACTTTACATGTTGAACACTGGAAATAGAACTACAGCCAGGGAAGCGACAACGATTTTTGATTGGTGGATGCGGGAAAATTGTCGTGTGAAGTACGTTTTTCTTCATACGAAAATATGTTTAAAAACGTATTAGGTAAAAATAAATCATTTAAAACATATTACCGACATCTATGAGCAACACTAGAAACTCGAAACTAATTAGCAATTGATATAAACCTTGGAATTACATCATTTTTAAGGACCTTTTTTATGTCGCACACAGGAGACGTGGGGTCTGAGGAGGATAAAGAGAAATAATAAACATATCTTAGAATTTTCGCACACTTACTTTGATTAAAAAAATAGGTACTTTCGATAACCTACTAAACTTGAGTAAAAGTAAATATACCGAATAGAAAGAAACGGGAGCCCTACCCACCGTTTCATTCTATGTGAGTAGCGATCTAAATATAACAAAACAAGGAATTTATTTTCGGTGATTATGATCTAAATATAAAAATCTCGCACTTGTTAGTATTTTCTATTTTGAAATGGGCGGGCGGTGATTAATTTTACAGGCTGGCAAAAAACAATGTCTCTTGGTCATTTTTCCTACACGCGGTGGCTTCAAAAAAATAATAAACCGCTCGATTACTGTCGGGGACTGCAAAAATCTGCGAAATTAAAAAAAAACTCTGTTTTATTATTATTTCCTATTTTGGCAGCTTGCAAAGATAATCATGTCAAGCTGTTGTAGATCTTTCCAACAACAACTGTTGTTTCATAACCGTTTGAATTTTGAATAGTAAAACACAGGTGTCGTTAAAACAAGTAAAACAAAACCATAGTAACAACTTTTTAGAATAAATTAAAAAAAACTAATAACTTTTTAGAATAAATTAAAGTCTAACAAATTTCTCCCAGTTCCTGGTCAAAGAAACTTGGGGTTAGTCGTTCTAAAAAGTAGTGCTAACCTATCCAATTAGTTCTTTCAGGGACTCATTTAAGGCCTCGAGCTTTATTGACTGTTACATCTCATACTTTACAGTAGAGACTAGATACAAAGAGTATTTTCGCATAATAAAAAAATCAAAATAAATTTAATATTTCTGAACATCCAATCTCTAAAAACTGTTTTTGAAAGGTGATTAAATGCACTTTCATATTTTAGAAATATTAAAATTTTGAAAGCAAACATTTAACAGTTTTAACAATGGCTCACCTTACGTTCTTTCCTTTAAAAACTAATAATGAAAAAATAAACACAAATTTTTAATAGTCTAATGCAGTGAGCATGTTAATAATCTAATGCTTTTTGAGCCGGCGTACCCCTTGTCTCTTACTACAAATTTGTTGTCCCGCATACCCTCTATCTATCTATTTTACACGTGTAATGAAAGATGTGTTTCATTTGTAATTTTTAATACTCTCATTATTACATGAATTTAGCAATCAAGTCACACAAATACAATTAAGTAATGCAATTTTATTCAGAGTGTAACACGACTTCAGTCATTTTAACCAGTGATTCTACATTCGTGCCGCTTTATTGCGTACTACCAATTTGGCTTCGCGTACCCCCAGGGGTGAAAACCACTGGTCTAATGTATTTTGAACATTGTAGTCACCCAGTGGCGGACTAAGCCCGTCAGAGGCCCGGGGCGGCAAAGCTGATTGAGCCCCCCTAGTTTAAGAAATAATTTTACAAGCTTTTAGTCCTGGGGGGGCTCCAAACGCCTCCACGTTCCCTAGATCAAATCCGCAAGGCTTTAAGGCACCAGGAAACTGTAAAAAAAAATTGTAATTTTTAAAATTTCATTTTCTGAAAGATGCATTTGTTAATAATGTTCTCACCAAATGTTTTAAGCAAATTAGTAAAATTGACGTAGATACAGCATTTTATATGAAACGTTTTAAACAGTTTGTATGTTGAATTATCCTTCAGCAAAATTCTCGATACTACGTTTTTCAACCTAGTTGACAACATATTAGAAAAACTATACATCCGATTTGCATGCACCAAGTCCTAAGGCGGTACAATCCTAATAACGGGGGTTTGCTTAAGGCTCACATTTTAATTAATTCCGACGAATTCGTAACTATAATAATATTTTTTTCAAACCGAAACCCGGGGATGCAAGTTATATATATACTTAGGATTAATAAAAACAGTACCTTACCATTAATATATCTTACGTAAAAATGTTTGAAAATTTTATAACCCGTTTTTCAACTATAAATTTAGCGGTAAGCACCAGATTTTATTTTTCTAGACGATTAATTAATAATTCGTTTAGGAACATCTGAAATATTAGTAACACGTTCACAGTGACGTAGCAAGGGTGGGGGGGGGGGGGGACCGCCCGGGTGCCACCCGAGGGAGGGGTGACACTCGAACGTGGAGAAAAAACTTACGAAGTAGCAAAATTGCCGCAAAAAATATTTTACACCTGAACTTCGATCAATATACGTCAATGCACCTGAATGAAATTATGTATTTTTATTTTCGTTCCTAGCTCGATGTATTGATCGGTCGGGGAAATCAGTTGTCGATTCTTTGGATAAGAGGTCACCTTCGCATTCCTAGAGCTGTAAATCATAATACCTAAATTATTTTATCCAATATTAGGTTGGGTCCAAAATCTCGTTTAAGGATTACTAAAAGCAAAGACATTGTATATTTTTATTAATTTAACTATATGTAGAAGTATAATTGAAAAAACTAGTTATCCATATATCAGATTTTTGCCTTAGTGCTAATTTTGAAAAATGAAAAGTTTTTTGATTAGCGAGGTTATGTTTATTTATTTATTTACTAGCTGGGTTACCCGGCTTCGCTCAGGACAATAAGATAGTGTTCTGGAATGTTGCACAATGATGTTCGCGATTCCCTATTCCTGATCATTCCACGACATACTCCGCCACTTGTTCCAGAACTTTCTACAGCTCTATGGAACCTTCTAGAACTTTCCGGAAGACTGTTCTAGAAATTTCAAGAGGGCGAAACTTTCAGCCCTTATATCTTCAAAAGCACGCTCTTTAGGTAAAAACGGATACCCTTATTCCCTAGGGGGGATAGAGATCTACCACACCATATAACTCCCTTGATCATACCGGGACTCGTTTCTGAGTTTTTGCGAGCTGCACGTTTTTTTGGACTTTCTTTTATAATATATGCCATAATAAAATAAATAAAATGTTACTCCTTACATGTCCTTTCCCGTGCGTTCCCCTCCAGCGTTCCACTTCCACCTTCCCCGCCACCGCTCTCCCACTCCCCCGTCCCGCCAACCCCCCTGGCACTTCATTTCTTGACTCCTCTCCCGCCCGGCCCGTAGCTGAAACTTTTTTCCAATACTAACAATTTTAAACTCGTGATATCTTTCTAATTAAATATCCGAATTGAAAAATTCAAAAAGTTAAATAAAGGTATTGAAGCTGTCTTGAATATGAAGTAATTTATTTTGATAAGGATTAAAACTAAGATACAAATAAAGAGCCTTTTCAAGCGGCGACATTTAAATTAAATTTTTAAAATAAAAGAATACTTATGGTGGCATAACCATAATAGTTAGACGTATGTTGTTCCGACTTTTTTTGTAAATAATGACGTGTTCTATAAAGTCGTAGTACGTTATTTTATTCTATCATCAATAGTTTTCGCAGCGCACGCGATTTAGAGAATATTTTAGGTAATTTTTTTACACCCTGGGTTACATTATTGAAGTTTTAGTAAGGATACCTATTTTAAAAAAAATATAATATAGCCTATGTCACCCAGGGATAGTGTAGCTTCCCAAAAGCGAAAGAATTTTTCAAATCGGTTCAGTAGTTTCGGAGCCTATTCGATGCAAACAAACAAACAAACAAACAAATCTTACCTCTTTATATAGTGTAATAATAATAATAATAATAATAAATAAATATATACAAAATTAACCCAATTATTATTAGCTTTTTGGAAAAAATTATGGCATTTTGGAATACCGATTTGCTTTTGAATTTGAAAGATAAGAAAATTATAGTACCGGGCATTTCAATAAAAAGAGGGATTTTTCAAGGAGACTCATTGAGTCCTCTTTGGTTTTGCTTAGCATTAAATCCTCTATCTAAAATGTTAATTAAAAGCAAGTTTGGAATAAAAATTAAAGGTAATACTAGAGAGAGAAATATAATTTCACATTTATTATTTATGGATGATTTAAAATTATATTCGAATTCTGAACCAAATTTAGAGAAAATGATTAAAGTAGTTAAAAATTTTTCAGATGATATTAAAATGATTTTTGGTTTAGATAAATGTAGAACGATCCATATAGAGAAAGGTAAAATTGTAGATGGAGACGAGGGTATATTTAGAAATTTCAAAATTGAAAGTATGAAAGGGGGTGAGGTTTATAAATATTTAGGATATCCGCAATCAAATAGATTAGATCATACTAGTATTAAAAATGATATTAGGATTAAATTTAAAACTAGGATCAGAAAAATTTTGAAATGCAATCTATCTGCTAAAAATTTAGTAAAGGCGATAAATACTTGGGCAATACCTCTATTAACTTACTCATTTGGCATAATTAAATGGTCTAATACAGATTTAGATAGCTTAGAACGATTAATTAGAACTACATTAACTAAATTTCATTGCCATCATCCAAATTCAGCTATAGAACGTATTAATTTACCCAGAAATTTAGGAGGTAGAGGTATAGTCAAAATAACATCTTTAAAACATAATCAGGTAGAAATGCTAAGAAATTTTTTCCATAGGAAAGCTGATAGTTCAGAAATGCACAAAATAATATGCAAGGCAGATAGAAATATTTCACCATTAAATTTATACGACGAGAATGCCAGCATTCTTATAAACTAGCTTATGCCTGTTGCAAATGCAACTAACGGGTTAAAACTAACTTGACTTACTTACTTACAGAAAAAAATAATATTTCATAGTAAGCGGGTAAGAACCTACTGCCATAAAGGCATGGTAGGCATGCGCACATCAAAACCTAAAGTTTCATCGCAATCCGATGAATGGTTAAGCAACGCTTAGCTGTTAAACATACAAATGTATATAAAGCCGCCCGCAGGGCCTAGTAGCAAAAACCTGCCATACGTTAGTATATAGACACTGTTGTAGGCATGCACACATCAAATCCCCAAAGTTTCATCGCAATCGGATGAACGGTTAATCAATGCGTAGTTTCATGATGCCAGAGCTCACTTTTGTATACAGAAACCGTCGTGGGCATGTACACATCAAATCCTCAAATTTTAATCGCAATCGAATAAATGGTTTAGCAACGCTTAGCGGTTAAACATACAAATACATATAAAGCTGCCCGCAGGGCCTAGTAGCAAAAACCTACCATACGTTAGTATATAGACACCATTATAGGCATGCACACATCAAATTCCCAAAGTTTCATCGCAATCGGATGAACGGTTTAGAAATGCGTAATTTCATGATGCCAGAGCTCACTATTGCATATAGAAACCATGCGAGCATGCGCACATCAAATCTCCAAAGTTTCATCGCAATCGGATGAATGGTTTAGCAACGCTTAGCGGTTCAACATACAAATATATATAAAGCCGCTCGCAGGGCCTTGCAGCAAAAACCTACCATACGTTCTCTTCCCTTCTCACGTTTCCACTCTACCTCCCCTACCTTCCCCCACCCTCCACTTCACTCCCCCCCTTCTCCGTCCCGTAAACCCCCTCCCGAGTTCCCCTCCCCCCTCCCTGTTTCCCCTTCCCAGAACTCCCGCGTTTCATACATTCATTCCCGGTACGTTTAGTTTTCAAACAACTCGCGTGCCACCTATTGAAATTTTTTGTACAAATTTCTTAATGCCAGTGCTCACCAGCCAATAACCAACACAACATAAAAAGAATTATCCGACTTGGTGCAGTCGTTAGAAAGTTATGCGCGTAGATACTTTTCGGCGATTAATTTTTATACAAATTTCATAATGCCAGTACTCGCCATTAGTTTTATACAAACCTTGTCCTAACAATAACTACATAAAAAGAATTATCCAATTTGGTGCAGTCGTTTAGAAGTTATAAGCGTACATGCATTTCGGGGATTCATTTTAATACAAATTTCATGATGCCAGAGCTCACCATTAGTTTTATAAAAACTTTGCCCTAACAATAACGAACACAACAAAAAAAAAATTTTCCAATTTGTTACAGTCTTTCGGAAGTTATGGTGATAAAAAATAAATTTAAATTAATCAATTTCATAAATTTCGGTGATTCATTTTATAAAAATTTAATAATGCTAGAGCTCACCAGTAGTTTTATAAAAACCTTGTCCAAACAATAAGGGTCACAACGTAAAAAGAATTATTCAATTTGGTTCAATCGTTCGGAAGTTATGTGCGGACATACATTTCGACCATTCATATGTAATAATAATATAAATAAATACTCGTATTTATCAGTTGATCGGGCCCTACCTAGTTCATATCAATATTCTAAAATTATATTCTCAATGCTGGCAAGACCAATAGAAAACATTGTCAAAACCACCTCAAACCAAGCGTGAAAATCGAATACCTGCATCGTTTTTAAAAAAAATTCCATACAAATAAGCTGTCCTGGCCTTGCCGAGGGCTTGAGGTGGTACGTAGGGCATTGGAATATTATTCCATTTTCAGTGTTGCACGTTTGGGGAAAATTTAAATATCTGCCAAATTTTATAGGCGATTTTACAGGCTGCAAACAATTAACATTATCTATGAAAGTGAATATTTGGAAAATGTCAAAAAAATGTTGATTTTGAATGCATTATTGTGAAACATTTTGAATGAAATGCGGTACATGTTATTATTTTTAAAGTTTTTAAAACTTGTACTGTTTATGTTTATTCAAAAACATGTCCGCCGGAAGGTGTTTTTTTAACGTAATCTACGATCCCGCAAAGCACGTTTAAAATGTCATTTTTTCTCAAGAACTCTCCCGAAGCCTTTAAATTAATAAGAATAAATCCTTAGGAAAATCAGTTTTGTATGGAAAAAAGTCTTAATTACATTCCGTGAAAAACGCGAAGGTTTTTAATGGGCGAACCTGTCGGCAGGAAATAGAACTAAGGCCGAATTTCTTCGTAAGTGAGAGATTTAATTATAGTTTTCGCCGTTTGGGTGCACTGTAAACCGTGCATCGGTTTTTTTGTATGAAAAATGGTCCTAAATCGGGACACGATTTGAGCACGCTCCCCTAGATCCGATAATGGTCTCTGCGGTCTGTGAAACTCGAGGAGCGTAGAGGTCGTTTTGGCGTGCCAAAATTTTACCAGAGGCGCCAAGCCAAAGCGAACCTTGAGGTTGGTGAAACGTAAGGGGCGGTGCGGTCGTTTTTCGCATCAAGCAAAAAGTGAGTTTTTCAAAAAACCAGACATTAATATATACTAGCTTATGCCTATTGCAAATGCAATTAACGGGTTAAAACTAACTTAAAAAATTCATAGTAAGCGGGTAGGTATCTACTGCCATAAAGGCATGGTAGGCATGCGCACATCAAAACCTAAGGTTTCATCGCAATCCGATGAATGGTTTAGCAACGCTTAGCGGTTATACATACAAATGTTTAAAAAGCCGCCCGCAGGGCCTAGTAGCAAAAACCTACCATATGTTGGTATATAGACACCGTTGTAGGCATGCACACATCAAATCCCCAAAGTTTCATCGCAATCGGATGAACGGTTGAGCAATGCGTAATTTCGTGTTGCCAGAGCTCACTTTTGTATCCAGGAACCAGGAATCCCCCCCCCCCCCTTCCTCACCAGCATCCTGTTCCCCTTTCCACTCCGCCTCCCTCACCTTCCCTCACCCCACTTCACTCCTAGGCTTCTCCGTATCGTAAACCCCCTCCCGAGTTCCCCTCCCCCCTCCCAGGCTCCCCTCCCCCCTTCCTGTTTCCACCCCTCCCCACCTGCCGCATTACATACACTAATTCCCGGTACATTTATTTTTCAAACAGCTCGCGCGCCACCTATAATTTTTTTTTACAAATTTCGTAATGCCAGAACTCACCAGTAATTTTATACAAACCTTGTACTAACAATAACGAACACAACAAAAAAAGAATTTTTCAAATTGTTGCAGTCCTTCGGAAGTTATGAGCGTACGTACATTTTCATACAAATTTAATAATGCCAGAACTCACCAGTAGTTTTACTGCTTAAAATAAAGCGCTATATGAATTTAATACTTTTAAAAAATATCCCGTTCAACTTCGACTAATTTCATTGTAAAATTAGAAAACTAATACGTATGCAATATAGTCGGATGATACCGAGTTGTTATATGCAGATGGGTACCTACCTAAATTTTGAGTGCTGGTACTTGCATACATACGTAAAAAAAAACACATATTTAGGCTGGGTTGTTTAACGAAATTAAAAATTCTTCAATTTTTCAAGTCAATTTTAACGTTCTGTAAAAGTTCGGTTCAAATTCTATTCAAGTTCAGTTATTATTTCAGTTTTATGATGCAACTGGCATGTACTGATAAAATAACAGAACTTGAATAGAACTTACGAAGAACTTAAAAATTAACCTTAAAAAAATGTTGAATTATTCAGTATCGTTGTACAGCAACCTAACCTAAGTATTGCATTTAATTGTGTAGCTACGTATTCGGGTAGGTACCTCCGCATTTGTTACTAAAATTCCGGCAATATTTGCTTTTTCATCATATTTTCAATACCACTGAAATAAGTACCTACCCTGTAGGAACATATTTAAACTGGCCAGTAAAAATCTCCACTTCTGAAATCTATGGCACGCGTTTTCCTCATTTTTTTGGAAAATGTTATATGTTTATCATATCCTCATGAACATTTTTTCATGAGACGAACACGTCATATTACTGTTAAAAGTTGCCTAATATTTCAGGGTACCGTATTTTCTAAAAACATCCAAGCCAGAATCGTTTTTCCGGCCGCAATGCCGTTTCCCGAAAAACAACAACCCAAACCGCTGAGAGATCCGTTTTCTTTTGACATTTAAATTTGCTGTTGAAGCGCGGGTAAATCTAGCGCTTTTGTATAAGGTACTTACCTACTATCTCATTTGGTTTCATTTACCTAGGAACTATTTATTTACTGCATGTAAATTATTCGCCTTTCAACGCCGGTAGGTACCTACCAAGAATTCATTTTAACTGGCCGCAAAATTGTTCATTGTCGAGGACAGATTAATTTCAACAAATGTCAGAATTATTTCAATCTTTGATGCAAAATTGTCAAACATTTTGAATGACATGCGGTCATGTCGTGGATTTAAAAGTTTATAAAACTTGTATTGCTTATGTTTAATCAAAAACATGTCCGCCGGAAGGTGTTTTTTTAACGTAATCTTTAATTCCGTAATGCCCCTGTAAAATGTCAATTTTTCTCAAGAATTTTCTCGAAGCCGTTTAATTATTTAGTATAAATTCCGGGCAAAATCAGTTTTGTATGGAAAAAAAACTTCATTAGATTCCGTGAAAAATGCGACGTTTTTAACGGGTGAACCTAGCGGCAGGAAATAGAACTAAGGCCGAATTTCTTCGTAGGTGAGAGATTTAATTATAGTTTTCGCCGTTTGGTGCGCTGTAAAGCGTGAACCGGTTTTTTGTATGAAAAATGGTCCTAATCGGGACACGATTTCGGTGAACGACCCTGGATCCGATAATGGTCTCTGCGGTCTTTGAAACTCGAGGAACGGAGAGGTCATTTTCGGATCCATAAAAAAACTGAAAATGCTTTATCCGAAATTGAACCTTGAGGGTGGTGAAACTTAAGGGGCGGTGCGGTCGATTTTCCCGTCAAGGAGAAAAGTGAGTTTTTTGAAAACTGAGCATTAATATATAGTACTAGCTTATGCCTGTTGCAAATGCAACTAACGGGTTAAAACTAACTTGACTTACTAACTAACAGAAAAAAAATTCATAGTAAGCGGGTAGGTACCTACGGTTAAACATACAAATATATATAAAGCTGCCCACAGGGCCTAGCAGCAAAAATCTGCCATCCGTTAGTATATAGACACCATTGTAGGCATGCACACATCAAATCCCCAAAGTTTCATCGCAATCGGATGAACGGTTTAGCAATGCGTAATTTCATGATGCCAGAGCTCACTTTTGTATACAGAAACCGTCGTGGGCATGCACACATCAAATCTACAAATTTTCATCGCAATCGAATGAATGGTTTAGCAACGCTAAGCGGTTAAACACACAACTATGTATAAAGCTGCCCGCAGGACCTAGCAGCAAAAACCTGCCATACTTTAGTAAATAAACACCATTTTAGACATGCACACATCAAATCCACAAAGTTTCATCGCAATCGGATGAATGGTTTAGCAATGCGTAATTTCATGATGCCAGAGCTCACTTTTGTATACAGAAACCGTCGTGGGCATGCACACATCAAATCCTCAAATTTTCATCGCAATCGAATGAATGGTTTAGCAACGCTAAGCGGTTAAACACACAACTATGTATAAAGCCGCCCGCAGGACCTAGCAGCAACAACCTGCTATACGTTAGTATATAAACACCCTTGTAGAAATGCACACATCAAATCCCCAAAGTTTCATCACAATCGGATGAACGGTTGAGCAATGCGTAATTTCGTGTTGCCAGAGCTCACTATTGTATACAGGAACCATAGCAGTCATGCGCACATCAAATTCCCAATGTTTCATCGCAATCGGATGAATGGTTTAGCAACGCATAGCGGACATACATACAGCCAAACATTTTTTTGATTTTTATATATATAGAAGATAGCTGGTACCCGGCATGCGTTGCGATACCATTTAATAAAGAAAAAATTTCTACCTGCGTGTCCTTTCTCATTTGTTCCGATCCCCTTCCTCCCCCACCTTCCCCCCCCCCCTTCCCCCACCACCCCCTCCCCCCCCCCTTTCCCCCCCCCCCTTCCTCACCAGCGTCCTCTTCCCCTTTCCACTCCGCCTCCCTCACCTTCCCTCACCCCACTTCACTCCTAGGCTTCTCCGTATCGTAAACCCCCTCCCGAGTTCCCTCCCCCCTCCCAGGTCCCCCTCCCCCCCTTCCTGTTTCCACCCCCCCCCACCTGCCGCATTACATACACTAATTCCCGGTACATTTATTTTTCAAACAGCTCGCGCGCCACCTATAAATTTTTTTTTTACAAATTTCGTAATGCCAGAACTCACCAGTAATTTTATACAAACCTTGTACTAACAATAACGAACACAACACAAAAAGAATTTTTCAATTTGTTGCAGTCCTTCGGAAGTTATGAGCGTACGTACATTTTCATACAAATTTTATAATGCCAGAACTCACCAGTAGTTTTACTGCTTAAAATAAAGCGCTATATGAATTTAATAGTTTTAAAAAAATATTCCGTTCAACTTCGAGTAATTTCATTGTAAAATTAGAAAACTAATACGTATGCAATATAGTTGGATGATATCGAGTTGTTATGTGCAGATGGGTACCTACCTAAATTCCGAGTGAAAAAAGAGTGAGTAAAAAAAACACATATTTAGGCTGGGTTGTTTAACAAAATTAAAAATTCTTCAATTTTTCAAGTCAATTTTAACGTTCTGTAAAAGTTCGGTTCGAATTCTATTCAAGTTCTGTAATTATTTCAGTTTTATGATGCAACTGGCATTTACTGATAAAAAAACAGAACTTACACAGAACGTGAAAATGAACTTTAAAAAATTGTTAAATTATTCAGTATCGTGGAAACAACATTACCTTAGTAAATTAAATTGCATCAAAAACCTAAATAATTGTTAAACTACCCATTCCGGTAGGTACCGGCGCATCTCCTTACAAAATTCCGGCAATGGTTTTGCTTTTTTCATCATATTTGCAATACTACCGAGATAAGTAGGTACCTACCCTGAATTAATAACATAATTTGTACTGGGCGGTAAATATCCACCCTACTGAAGTGAATCTATGGACACGTATTTTCTTGTTTTTTTTGGAAAATTTTATAGGTTTTTCGGCGACCCTGAAATTTTTTACATGGAACGGACACGAAATTTTGTTGTTAAAAGTTGCCTTATATTGCCGGGTACCGAATTTTTAAAAAACATCTAACCGGGGATCGTTTTTTCGGCTGCAATGCCGTTTCCCGAAAAACAACAACCCAAACCGCTGAGAGATCCGTTTTGTTTTGACATCTCGGATAACTGACCTGTCTCAACATTCTCTCTAGTATTTTCCATTGCATTGAAACTAAGGCCTAATTTGTGGTTTTTTTTTTTAATGCGAACCTGTCGGCGGGAACTATAACTGAGCCGAATTGGTTGATTTAATGAGTAGTTCCAGTTTTCGCCGCAAATTTATATAATTTTCGCTCTTAAAATGTGTCAGTTCAATTTTATGTGAGTTTCCTGTCTAGTCTATTTTTTTTGTGAAAATCGTGAAGCTAGCGTATTTATTTAAATTCAGACGAAGCTGCCATTTCGAACGGATGAAAATAGAACTACAACAGTATTCGATAGACATTTGATTTTTTCTAATGTGAATAATCCATACTTGTATTCCGCACCGCTAGAAGTCTCCCGTAAAGTTTTGGCAAACATATTGATAACGACGAAAAATGTTTCCCCTATCAAAAAAAAAACAACTGCTAGTGGCTGGAAAATAATCGACTCTTCGAAGGATTGTGAACCTTGAAGTGTTTTAAAATACCGAACGCTAATGTCCATTCTCGCGTGTCAGCCGTAGGGATAATTTCCTTTGAACAAAATTGAACCTTGAGGTGTGCGAAACTCGAGGATCGGAGAGGTCGTTTTGGCGTGCCAGCGGCATTTTTGCGTCGCCAAGCCAAATTAAACCTTGAGGTTGGTGAAACGCGAGGGGCGGTGAGGTCGATTTTCCCGTCAAGCGAAAAGTGAGTTTTTTGAAAAACTGAGCATTAATATATAACGAGGAATGATATGATGATATAGATGAACTGATAAAACGTTTAGATGAAGATGAAGATATGGAAGAAGAAGAATCATATGAGGACTAAGACAATAATTATTACATGTCGGGTGTTGAATAAATATACTCAGATTTTTAAATACCTATGTACCTACGTTTTTATAACAAAATAAACGCCCACTTAAAACCTGTTTTGTTTTATTTTACTTCTATTAAATTATGTGTTTTTGTGCAAAATTTATGAAAATACAAACACGTTCTGAAATATGCATTTTGGCTGAAGGGTTTTTTAAAACATACATTCATTGTCTTATGAGCCATCACGGTGTTGCCATTTAAAACCAAGAAATCGATCGCAGCGCCATCATTTATTTTCTACACTTAATTGCCAAACTGTACCGAAATAAGTAGGTACCTACCCTGAATTTTAACATTTAAAATATCAATTTATACTGGCCGGTAAATATCTACCCTTTGAAGTGAATCTATGGGCGCATATTGTCGTGTTTTTTTTTGGAAAATTTTATAGGTTTTTCGGTTACCCTGAACTTTTTTACATGGGACGCAGACGTCATATCGGTATCAAAAGTTGCGGAATATTTCCGAGTACCGTATTTTTCAAAAACATCTAAGCCGGAATCGTTTTTTGGGCCGTAATGCCGTATACCGCAAAACAACAACCCAAACCGCTGAGAGATCCGTTTTGTTTTGACATCTCGGATAACTGATAACTGACCTGTCTCAACATTCTCTCTAGTATTTTCCATTGCATTGAAACTAAGGCCTTATTTGTGGTTTTTTTTTTAATGCGAACCTTTCGGCGAGAAATGTAACCCAGCCGAATTGACTGATTTTATGAGTAGTTCCAGTTTTCGCCGCAAATTTATATAATTTTTCGCTCTTAAAATGTGTCAGTTCAATTTTATGTGAGTTTCCTGTCTAGTCTATTTTTTTTGTGAAAATCGTGAAGCTAGCGTATTTATTTAAATTCAGACGAAGCTGCCGTTTCGAACGGATGAAAATAGAACTACAATAGTATTCTATAAACATTTGATTTTTTCTAATGTGAATAATCCATACTTGTATTCCGCACCGCTAGAAGTCTCCCGTAAAGTTTTGGCAAACATATTGATAACAATGAAAAATGTTTCCCCTAACAAAAACGAAACAAAAGCTAGTGGCTGGAAAATAATCGACTCTTCGAAGGATTGTGAACTTTGAAGCGTTCCAAAATAGCGAGACCTAATGTCCATTCTCGCGTGTCAGGCGTCGGGATAATTCCCTTTGAACAAAATTGAACCTTGAGGTGTGCGAAACTCGAGGATCGGAGAGGTCGTTTTGGCGTGCCAGCGGCATTTTTGCGTCGCCAAGCCAAAGTGAACCTTGAGGTTGGTGAAACGCGAGGGGCGGTGAGGTCGATTTTCGCATCAAGGAAAAAGTGAGTTTTTTCAAAAACTGAGCATTAATATATAGTATATATACCAACCAGGAATTATTAGATTCCTGGTCAAATAAAATTCTTCACGCAAAACACTTCAATTATCTCAACCAAACATATGTTGACAAATTTTCGTCAAACAAATGGTTGAGTATTGGAGAGTTGAGCGCAGAAATAGAAGGCTTTATGCTTGCCATACAAGATAGAGTCATTAATACTAAAAATTATAGGAAGCATATCATCAAAGATGCAAATCAAATTGATGATTTATGTAGAAAATGTTTGGCTTTTCCGGAAACTATAGAACATATTATATCGGGATGTTCTGTATTAGCGCCGTCCGAGTATACATTTAGGCACAATCAAGTTTTAAAAATAATTCACCAAAGTTTGGTAATTAAACATAACTTGATTGACTGCCGTAATGTACCATATTATGAATATGAACCAAATTCATTTTTAGAAAATGAATTTTATAAAATTTATTATGATAAAACTATTCTGACAGACAGAACAATTAGTCATAATAGACCCGATATAGTTTTGCATGACAAAATTAAGAAAATAACTTATATCATTGATGTCGCTATACCAAATTCTTGTAATATTCAGAAAACTGTTTCTGAAAAAATAAGAAAATATACAGATTTAGGAAATGAAATTAAAAGAATTTGGCATTCTCAGACTATAAAAATATTACCATTTGTTATTTCGGCTACTGGCATTATACCAAGCTCTCTCATTCAAAATTTAGGCGTATTAGATTTGTCAAAAAATTTGTACATAAAAATGCAAAAGTCGGTCATTTTAAATACATGTAGGATTACGAAAGATTTTTTAAATATTTATATTGAGGGATCAGTAGGATTTATCGGACCAGTTAGGATTTCATCAGAGCCGAACCCTCTGATATGAAAATATCTGGAGTCGGTGAAATATTTTCCCATTATGTTTCTGGTGGATTGACGTATTGTTCTTGTATTGTTTTATTCTTATATAGTGCAATTACATTGCGTTAATTTACTAGATATTCATTTGTGGAAAAGTGTGTGGAAGGGTTTAGTCTTTCATTTGGGAAAGATTCAACCCGGACATGAAATCTGGAGCACCGTAAAAAATATATATTATATCAGGATGTTCTGTATTAGCGCCGTCCGAGTATACATTTAGGCACAATCAAGTTTTAAAAATAATTCACCAAAGTTTGGTAATTAAACATAACTTGATTGACTGCCGTAATGTACCATATTATGAATATGAATCAAATTCATTTTTAGAAAATGAATTTTATAAAATTTATTATGATAAAACTATTCTGACAGACAGAACAATTAGTCATAATAGACCCGATATAGTTTTACATGACAAAATTAAGAAAATAACTTATATCATTGATGTCGCTATTCCAAATTCTTGTAATATTCAGAAAACTGTTTCTGAAAAAATAAGAAAATATACAGATTTAGGAAATGAAATTAAAAGAATTTGGCATTCTCAGACTATAAAAATATTACCATTTGTTATTTCGGCTACTGGCATTATACCTAGCTCTCTCATTCAAAATTTAGGCTTATTAGATTTGTCAAAAAATTTGTACATAAAAATGCAAAAGTCGGTCATTTTAAATACATGTAGGATTACGAAAGATTTTTTAAATATTTATATTGAGGGATCAGTAGGATTTATCGGACCAGTTAGGATTTCATCAGAGCCGAACCCTCGTATATGAAAATATCTGGAGTCGGTGAAATATTTTCCCATTATGTTTCTGGTGGATTGACGTATTGTTCTTGTATTGTTTTGTATTTATTATTCTTATATACTATAGTGCACTTACATTGCGTTAATTTACTAGATATTCATTTGTGGAAAAGTGTGTGGAAGGGTTTAGTCTTTCATTTGGGAAAGATTCAACCCGGACATAAAATCTGGAGCAATATAAAATAATAATATAATATAATATAATATAGTACAAGTAGATTTCTATTCTTCAACATACATACATATTACAGATAATTACATTGGTATACATAGATATTAAGTTAAGTAATAAGGAGAAAAAATAAAATGTTACTGATCCGTTTTTGTGATCACCTCACTAGGCGAACCTGTGCTGAGGTGTTCCCATGTTTTGGAATAATTGCAATTCTGACGACAAAAGTAGAAACACCCTATCCTCCTTGATATTGTCAAGAAGGAGACTGTGGGTCGACCTATGGCGGCAGTAACGTATAAATAAAATAAAAGATTAGTTGCAGTTAGGAAGGATCTATACATAAAGTTATACATAGCATCTAGTTTATGTACAAGATAGATAGTAGTTTTGATAAATAGGTAGGTATATTATTGTAGGGACCACACGCCAATGGAATGAATAATATTGTGATTTTGTTGAATGCTTTGTCTTAAAACAAAGTTATAATTGCCTACTAATTATTTTTAATATTTGTTTTTGGTTATGTTTGGTTAGGTGTTATGATTTTTTGAGTAAATTGAATACCTTGTTGTTTGGTCCAGTCTTTGATGTGTTTTTTGTGAAGAATTGTATATGGATTTGTAGTTAGTATTTGTTTCAGTGTGGTGGGCATGAGGTTATATAGTTTGATTGCGTAATACTTGAAGTGTCTTTGCCCGTGTGAGGTATGAGTTATCGGTATGTTAAGTGTTTTTTTAGTAGAGGCCTTGGTTTTAATTGCTAATTGAGGTTGCATTTGAATGTAAAGTTTATGTTGGAAGAAGTATAGTAGTGCAGCTTTGGCGTAGAGTTGACTTATTGTCATGACGTCTAGTGTTTCGTAAATTACATTCGAGCATGTGTAGAGAGGAACTTGGAGGATTAATTTAATTATTGCCTTTTGAATTTTTTCTAATGGATCTATTGCTATATTCGTTGCACTTCCCCAAGCAAGTATGCCATATGTAATAATGGATTGGCAAAGTGCAAAGAATATGGTTCTGAGGATTGTTATTGGAAATATGTTTTTTATTGTCTTTATCAGATGCATGACTCGTTTCAGTTTATTTGTGATATAAGTTATGTGGTCAGTCCAGCGTAAGTTGGCATCTATTATAACTCCTAGATATTTTGTGTGGTCAACCCTTTCAATACGCTCGCATTGACATGTGCGAGAAGTTTGTCCGCAGTCGTGTAAGATAACGTCTATGTGCGGTGGAGGTTGGCCTCTTTATGTGATGCTGTGTGTAATATATTTGGTTTTTGTTGTATTCAGGGTAAGAATGTTGTTGTTTAGCCAATTTTTGACCACAGATAGACTTTTTTCGGCCTTTTTATATACATCATTCCATGTTTCTGCCTGGCAGAGAAGTACTGTATCGTCAGCAAATGTTACGATTTTACCGTCGATATCAATGTCACACAGGTTAGGGGACCAAGAACGCTTCCCTGTGGTACTCCGTATCTAGATAGAAGTGGCTCGCTTACCATGTTGTCGATTTTAACCTGTTGCATTCTACCCGACATGAAACTTTTCAGTAAGTTTAGTTCTATGCCACTAACTCCGACAATTTTTAGTTTATTGAAGAGTTTTTCGTGAGAAATTGTGTCAAAAGCTTTACATAAGTCTAAATAAATTGATATAACTTTTTTTAGCATCTAGGTTATGTGTAATAAACTCATTTACAGTGGCAATTGCGTTTTCTGTGTTCCTATTTTTTCTAAAGCCGTGTTGGTTTATTGAAAGTAATTGCTTGTTTTCCAGATAATGTTGTAGCTGTACTTTTATTGTTTTTTCAAGAATTTTTGACATATTGTTTAATAATGTAATGGGTCTGTAGTTGTTTACATTGTTTTTTGTTCCTGATTTAAAAATAGGAATAACCAGACCTTTTTTTAAAATGCTCGGGAAAATTCCTTCTTTAAGACTAAGATTAATTAAGTACGTTAGTGGTATGAGCAGTTGTTGGCTTAGTGTTATTATTGTTTTAGAGTCTATTCCGTTAAGTCCCGATGTTGTGTTATCCTTTAGAGATTGTATTATTTGTTTGGTGTCTTCCAGAGTTACTTTTTGTTGTTTGAAATATCTGTCGTTGTTTATAATAGAGCACTGAGTCATATGATTTTGAGGTTCTTGATTGTCGCTTCCAGTCGTAATTTTTTTTTATATTTTCGGCTAGGCTGGCTCCGATATTTGTGTAATGTCTGTTTATGTAGTTAATAATAAGTGTAGGATTTTTGTGGAAGTCTACTTCTTCGTCATTGATAATTAACTTTTTGATTTTATCATCTTTGTTTTTTTGTGTATGTGTACTTTCTCTCAGAATTGACCAGACACTTTTCGGGTCAAAGTTTGCAGTTATCAGTTTGTTTCTGAAATATAATTCTTTGGCTTTGCGTATAATTAGCGAACAAATATTTCTGTACCTTTTATAGTAAGAGTAAAGAAAAGTATCATTTGGGTTGTGTTTAACTTGTTTGTGCAGTTTGTCCCGTTTTTTTATGCTATTTAGTATGCTTTGGGTAATCCATTTTTTAAGTATTTTTTTACGGTGCGTGATAGAGTTGAATGTTGTTGTGGTGTTTTGAGTGATGAGCGTTTGAAGGTAGGCTATAAAGTAATTCCAGGCTTCTTCTGTTGTGTTAATTTTTTTTAGATGTTCCCACGTTTGTTTTTCTAGACAATTTTTTAGGTTAACGTAGTCAGTTTCATATTTTATGGTATTATTTTGAATTGTTGGGTTCAAAGCCTGTGGAGTCAGGCCTATCATTGTTGTGTAGTGATCTGTGATTGTTGATTCAAATACTACGCTACAAAATTTGCTTTTGGATTTGATCATTAAGTGATCTAAACATGATTCTGAGTCTCTGGTAACTCTGGTTGGAGTATTGATGGCGCTTATTATGCCATGTTCCGGAGCATCAGCTGGTATTCGATATTTTGGGGGTGGCCTTGTGGAAGTATATTTATGTTTAGATCCCCAGCTATGATGACGTTTTTGAAGTGGGTAATTTTTTTTATATGAGTATCGAGAGCTAAAATAAAGGGCGCGATGTTGTGTCTGGATGGAGATCTGTAATTAGCGAGAATGCATGTATCGGGGTCGGCGATTATTTGTAAGCAGTTAGTGTTTTCTAAGGCGAGTTCTGCGACAGAGGCGTTAAGACTATCTTTTATGTAAACAACAACTCCATCATTTTGATTTTGATGTGAGTATGGCGTTTCGACTTTCGACGGTGTATTTATTCGTTGACCCGGCTTATACTAATCTCACATTTTTCCAGATTTAAGTTAAGAGTTGCAAATGGTTTTCCTCCGAATTTTGGAGCGTACGGTGTGCAACTCAAATTTAAAGCTCATCTCAAAACTACACCCATAACATGAAAATGGTTTTCCTCCGATATTTGCAGCACGTTGTCTGAAACTTTCATATCTTGTAACTCGGGGAATATTTTTCAATAGTGGAACTCGGGAATGGTTTCCTTCGAAATGGGTCCGCAGATGAACAGAGTTTCAAATGAAATTTAAAAAGAAACTTTTTCTGGTTCCACGTGCAAGATTTGAAAGTTGCAGACTACGTGCTGCAAAGATCGGAGGAAAACCATTTTCGTGTACTGCGTGCATTAATATTTAAAGCTGGGGACTTCACCTTTACTATTTTATTTTGATTAATTGAAATTTTATTGCTGCACTCTGAACACAAAACTGGTTTTAACTTAAGTATGCGTTGTTAAAAAATCCCTAAAAATTTTGTTGTTTTATTTTCGTTCCTAGCTCTTACTATTGATTTGTGGGGTATTCTCCTGAAATATTCCTTGCTTATCACCTGTGTCAATCTCATTTCTTTCGTAAATTGTGATTGACGTCAACTCGTGAAGGAAATTATTACCTATTGATTGTTGAAAAAGTTTGTTATTCTGTTAGTGTTTTTAAACGTGTTTTAATTTTGAGGATTGCATAATTTTTGTTTACACATTTAACAAGCTAGTAATGTTTTTATATTTAAGGAGGTCGAAATTTGGTTTTGAATTTCTCAAAGTAAACTTTAATGGAGGGGAGGGGGGGGGGTGACACCACGTTTTCCGCCCGTGCTCATGCTAGCTACGCCGCTGCACGTTCATCAAAATTAATTAAAATAAACCCGGCGGAAAAATCTAATTTCCAGGCCTTTCGGGGCGAATTCGACCGTAGAATTCGACCGTCTGTCCAATACGCCGCCGCACAGTGGTTCCAAATACCCCAAAAGTCGGAATCAATTCACAGGGAGGGTTTACAGGAAAAAAATGTGATATTTTATTTCGGTATGGGTTAAAAAAATAAAAATATTCGGTTTTAGTAAGTTTTACTGTGATTTCTGTATTTTATTAACAAAAATATAAAATTTAAAATAATAAAATAAAATTTAAAAATATTTATGTCCATATCCATGCAAAAATAACGGCCGAGTAACGTTTAATTCTGCTTTTTAATATTCTGATACGGACGATAAACAATCATCATCATCGTCGGTGTTAAAGATATTTGAAGAATGAATGTCCGGAGGAATTATTAAATCAAAAACTTCCTTAGGAAAACGATTTAATTGTTTTTTTGGGAGTTGCCTGTAACTAGTTATGACAGGGTCAGATGTAACATTACATTAAAAAAATCCTTATTTCATTTTTCACTAGAACATTTTCTATAATATTAAATTATTATTTTTTAATCTTTGTTTCTTTGTTACTTCTGCAGATGTAGGAGTGATTGTTATATTTGCTGGATCGCATGCCTTTTTTGCCTCAAGTACTATATTGTATGGTGGAAACTTTTCTGGATCTTTTGATCTCATGACATTGTACTGGTGCTTCATAAGCTTGGATTCCACCATGGTTAAGAGGGCTTCCTCCTCAGACATCCGTCTAGACTCTAGACGTCTAGAGTCTAGATCTAGAGAATAGGTTTTCAACGTGGGCGATAACGCCCCCTTGGCGGCGTTTGAGACCTTCAGGGGCGGTAGAAGATCCAGAGACAATTGGGGGGCGTTTAGATGGCACAGGGGGGGCGTTGGCAAGTAAAAAAATATGGTATAAAAAAGACAAACAAAACATTCTAATCACGTACTAATAAAGCAAAGAAAACCTAATTATCGGTTAATTTTTGTTATTAAAAACCCTCGTCGGAAGAAAAAAATATACATAAAAGTAAAAAATATATATATCATAAAATACTTGGAAGAAAACAAATTAATCTCAGATAAACAATATGGATTTAGAGAAAAGAGAGGTACAAAAGAAGCTTTGGCATGTACCTACTATAGATTATATACATAGCAACTTAGATCAAGGATACAAATGTATAGCGATATATCTAGATTTAGCTAAAGCCTTTGATTCAATCTGCCACAATACACTTTTTAAAAAATTAGAAAATATGGGTATCAAAGACAAGGAACTCCAACTATTAAAAAGTTATATGAGTGATAGAACACAACAAGTCAAAATTAATAACCATACTAGTAAACTACTGCCGATTACATACGGAGTTCCACAAGGAAGCATACTAGGGCCCGTTCTTTTCACTATTTACATAAATGAACTTTGTATCATAGAAATAAACGGTGAAATAGTTAGTTATGCAGAAGACACAGTTTTACTCTTTAGATCTAAGGATTGGAATAATGTACTGTGATAACCCCCCCCCCTCCTGCGAAGAAGTAGTAGTAAAACCTTCACTTGGTTTCGAAATTCTGCTACAGTGCTACAGCTACCCCGCTCGGCCTTTAAAAAGCTCGTAGCTCGCCCGTTCTCGCGTCTCTCCCCTGCATTTCTTTTGAAGCGCCTTCTCAACCCCATCACGTAATACTTTTATGCAAACGTGACGAGATGCTCTTAATTAATCAATTGTAATTAACCCCACAACGTTGTGTACTTTTTTGTTTGAGTGGTTTGGTATAGTTAATCCAATTTAATTAATAATTTATTTGTGGTAAACCCTTGTTCTTTTAGATATGGCGTGTTACAATTTGCAAGGCTTCGAATAACAATGACTGAGTCTGACTAGCTTGAGAATTAACTAATTATCTATCTATATTCGTTCAGCTTCCTCCCCTAGCACCTGTTATACACCTACGCTCATCGACGACTATTTTTATTGAAGTAATCTGCATTTTCCCTCCTAGCATCTAATATATAAATTTACATTCAAACGGCGAATTGAGAAGATCCTACCTTTCGATGCGATGTCACGTACTCTCTGCAGCTCTATAAAATGCTATCATGAAAATAATTTGACATTTATGTATATTCTAACAAAAGATTTACACTCAAAGCAGTACGGAGTGCACTAATTCTACACTTACAGTGCTAGATGCAGTTTGTTAGTTAGCTAGCTTGTTTTATTTTGTTAATTTGACTCTACGGGTAGGTATTTTGGATTAACATGAGACAGAACATGTGCTGTTTAAATAATTGGACTCCTCCATAGCCCAACTGATAAGGTGATGGTCATAGACCGCCGAATCAGCTTCCAATTCCAACGCCTCCGGAGAATGTTAAGGTCGCAAGCGACGAATGAAAATCGACATGTTTTGCCTTCTGTCGGGAAAGGGTTTGATGTGTGTTTCTGGATCATAGAGTGGTAATGGGAATAATATCGACCACTACGCCGCCAAATTATAAATGTGTTGATGATGATGATGGAAGGTCATCTCATACCGTTTGATATGAGGGTCTGGTTCATAGAGTGGTAATGGGAATAATATCGACCACTACGCCGCCAAATTATAAATGTGTTGATGATGATGACGAAAGGTCATCTCATACCGTTTGATATGAGGGTCTGCTCCGATTAATGGCGTGATAGCCGATGTCAGGAACTGTTCAGGAAATGCGTGGGTGGCACGAGGTTTTAGATCGTGACATCCTACTCTGGATTGATGATGATGATGATGATTTTGAAGTTCTTCAGCATGCCGATGACTTGAGTTCCATTTACTCCTAAAGTACCGGCATAAACATTAAACCGAAGTTGATTAGACAATCGGCAATGTCAGGAGATCGGTGGGGCCGCTCTCTCCTCTGATCTGGCGATGTATGAATTGAATTAAAGAAGATTTTGATGTCACCGATCCTCGCCTTGGCAGTCACTCATGTCCTCAATAGTCCCGTTCTCCGTCCAGCACGCCGCCTCGAACCAGTAGAAATAATGATTACGTTTTTCCTAGGCACGCTACAGAAACGTGCGCCAGCCTGCAATCGCGATGGTCATCGGTATTTGATTTGAATGAAAAATACGTCCCCTCGCATAACATACACAGGCGTAACGTGGGACCTTCCCCGAAATGTCACGGGCATATGCTCTACGATAGGCGTACCCCAACCTCAAACTCAAATATCAGCTCAAAGAAAGAAATGTCAAGCTCGGCTTCCAGGGTGCTGGGTCCAAGAATGAAAGGCACCAGGTCGTGAATCTGGCTTCCCTCCCTTCTATTTTCCCGGCTGCCCTTTCGTCCAGAGTACATTCCCACCCTGATGCTGGATGATCCCTATTCCTATTGTGAGAGAGTTAAGAGAACTTTTGCTACTTATGTAGGTGGATATAACGCATTACGCTTAAAATATGAATACCTACTGACGGCTTCATTCAACCGACAATGTGAAAGTTTTTGGCTAAATCGAATATCGAAGGAAATATACCTACCTAAGCGTAAACCAAAAGTAGTTAAGAAAACTTATCCGGATTCCAACAAAGAACCGCCGATCGGTTGCCAAACGATTCCATATGTCATGTTCCCTTCGTTCCGACGACAAGGCAGACCCCACACGAGCGTAACCTAAAAGGTAGTGAAGCCCACGCAAATTTCGTCACTTCGTTTCCCCCATGACGAAGGTAGTCCGGCCAGATCGTAATCTTCGTCCTGCATCAAACTGGTCTCCCGCGACGACAACTTTTATCCGCTGGTACCTCGGAGCGGCGGTAGAAGGAGGGCGAAATGGGTGCACGTCCTTTGTTCTCCTGAAGTCCCCCAATGCCTTAGTGACGTACATACGTCGACATCATGGAATGGCTCCGGCCACGCTTCCAATCCAGTCTAGAGCGGGTACGAGATCCGCGTTACCGAGATGTGATCACAAGGGATTCCAATTTGCTCGGACCAGACACGACCATCGCTTACTTCGCCTCCACATTAGAAAAATAGTGTAGCCCACCTGCATTTCGATCACATCGCCCCCGATAAAGTCGCGTGAGATACTTCCTCATGGTGAAATAGGAAAGCCGGACTCGTTAATTCATTCGACAACCGCCGTCCATTCTCGAGTCGTAACCCGCTCAATTAAGTTTGAAGAAAAAGAGTTTGTTAATTAAGTAGGTGGATATAGCGCATCACGCTAAAATGTGAATACCTACCGACGGCTGCATTCAACCGACAATATGAAAGTTTTTTGCTAAGTCGAAAGAAATATACCTAAACGTGAACCAAAGGTGATTATATGATTAGATATCGAACCAAGTTTATGCAAAGTCCTATGTAATAGACTTGTTGTGATACCTAAAATTTGGAATAAGATATGGGAAATTTTTGGAATGGGAATTCAATTATGTCAGATTTTGTTAGTAATCAAAAATGCCCATGCTACGCACCCTTCATAAACCGTTATATTACCCAATGCCTTTTCAAAAAACCCTTCCTGAATATAATCCCCTAACTACGTTTAAAATTATTATTACGAAACTCGTAAATAATAATTAACACCTCAAAGGCGCTTCACACATTAATTTATACCTACATTCTATACCTATGTATTTTGTTACCCGTTATGCATTGGAGAATACCCAGTAACCTAGTTTTCTAGATCACCAACAAAGCACTTTTGAAGGATTCTATTTTTGTTTTGTGATTTCAAAATCCCGTCTTTTTAAATGAAGTCTCTCGTCTAAGATTTATTGCCCGAAAGCGCACTTTGTGCTTCAAATGCTAGTTAGTTAATTGTATCCCAAAATTATTATTTTACAACGTTATTGTCTCAAGAATAACTTCACCCAACAAAGGTAATTGCTAGCCGGTCAACCCGGAAACGTGCAAAGCCCCTCGCTCCCCATCGCTCGACAAAAAAAAGGGGTCCTAGATTCCTAAGGCTTGTAGTATATAAACCCTAATTGACTCTTCCCTGCAAGGTCCGTACTAAATATGTTAATAATTTTATACAAACTTACCAAATTCGCCTTGTTGCACAAAATAATTTCACAAATCAATTCACTACAATAATATTTAATTAAAACAAGCACTTCTAAACCACAACCCGTCATGCAGTTATTTATTCCAAGATGCAGCCGTCAAACACAATTCTCGCGTAGATTTCTTTTTTAAATTTCACCCTGACCCTGATAGGCGCCCCGAAAGTACGTCCCGACCGCCTCAATTTACAAATTATATTATTTAACTTCACCGATATGAACTCGCAAGCCTCAATCTCTGACTTCCCTATTCGCGTGGACCCTTTTTGTTTAATAAAACGGAATTTCCTTTGTTTAATTAAAATGAAATATCCCCGGTTTAGACGCACCAAACTGGTCTCCTCGCGACTATCGAACCTCGATCCCTTAATTTAAACCTTGCTTCCCAACGACCAAATCTTGACTCCCCTCAATCGCGTGAACTATTTTCCTTTAATTTTATGAATTATTCCCGGTTTACGCGCACCAAATTATTACTCTGCCGTTTATCAAAACTCGATGATTTTTTCCCGTCTGCGCGGCCCTAGGTTCCTTCCCTGACTGTCCTCTAACACTCCTCTACCCCGACTATCCTTCCAACCCCCTCCCCCTGACTCCCCCCCATCTACTTGTGTGGTTTCAATAAATTATTAGTCACTTTTTTCAAATCTTAAGTGATAAGCACATCTCCCAATATGCATATATCAACTTTAATAGTCAAAATGTCACACTTTAACTATTATTTCAGAGAATTTTGTGAAGGAACCATGTTCGTTATTTTTTGTGGTGTAAACTAATTTCGTCTGAGCCGGAGTCATAAACTATCCCAATAACGCTTAAAAGAAGAGCTCAGTGGCGTACTTCAATCTAATACTCTTTCTCAATACTTGCGTTGACTCTATTGGTTATATAATAACATTATATATTCATTGTCCGAACACGCTTTTGTCCTTTCTACGTGCGTCACTATTTAACGAATTCTGCAATCCTATTTCGACAAATATGTCAAATATTTCAACCCGTAATCGGCGCGTCGCGCTAGTATATTTAAATGCACCAACGAGCAATCCTTATTGACTAATTTTCAATTTTCCTACTGCCATAGAAAATTCACCAGATAATTGTTTCGTAAATCCAATCTGCCCGCGTTAAGATCAACCACCCCACGGGCAAATATCCATCGGCCGCCCCTGACTTGATAATGAACCTGAAATATCCATTAGAATTCCTCCTCCAACCAAAGTATTTTGGCACACGTGTTTTTCCTAGTAATGACCCGGTTTCATAAATCACCCTTAAGAGTTGGAACAGAGAATTGTATGCCATTCCATGTTACAAAATTAAATATATTTCTAAATCGATCTCTCAATTTTAAAAGAATTATTTCGTAGGCCCAAAGGCGAGATCATCACAGTCTCCCCTTTATGGAAAAAAAATAGTGGAGGTAGATAGAAATCCAAACTACAATCACCTATTTTGTTCCAGAACTTCAGCAGTAGTCAGCCCGTTTGAACTCGCCTTAAATCTTTGTGCCCTTTTTTTCCAAAATTGTAATGATGAATATTTCCTAAACCGGTCCTGTCCTGTACGTCATCGCATCCCTTCCCTATTCCGTTTTTTTCGTCGGCCTTGCCCAATGTTTGTCTAATGTTGAAACTACGGTCAATGTACCTTGCGTTATGCCTACATATTTCCAGGAATTTGTGCCGGTTACGACCTACAACGGTACCTAGTCATGGTACTCTAACTGTCTCCTATTGTACTCCCCACATAAACCGACAATATATTATGTGAGTATTTAGGTGTCTATTATTGTCTCCAAACCAATTAATCCAAATTTTAATTTCTGCCTAACTTTATCACCTATTTACACTGATTTTAAATACCCACCGCTTCACAATAAACTTTGTTTGCGTAATTTGTAAACCCTTCCACAATCTACTACTAAACATTGTGAATGTTTCAATGCTCCACATCTCACTGTGTCTAAATTCATAATGTATTTTTCTCTATAGAATAACCCTGAGTGTTTTCCCCAATTCGGCTCTGTCATTGTTAACGGTAATACGGCTATCACTCGTAAACTTGCTCCGTCTATGTTCCCCTGTTTTCAAAACACTGTTGAAACTGTATTTGCTTAGCCGCTGCTATCTGTTATCTGATTTTAAGAGGCGATCAGGTGACGTTTCACCCATACAACTCCCCTTACAAAATTGCAAGTATCTGCTCGCACAGAGCGCTTAAATCGGTACGTCTCTCCTTAATCGGTACTTTCGGTTTCACATAATGGCCGTCTCGAAGATCCGTCTGCATTTTTTTTTCCCATAAATATCCCTACCGTAATTATACGAGTGTGACCGACCTTTCCTTATTTTTTCGTTTGTTTTTTTCGTTAAAGGAACTTTGCCCAAAATGGAGAAATGCCAATTGTCTACAGTAGGTACCTAGTCCTTTTATTTCTCCAGATTCATACGTTTGAGTACGTAATTATTATTGTAGTCCTTTAAATCTAGTGCATTATTAGAATTAAACATTTTGGATACGCTTATTCTGTAAGTCGGGTTGAATATTAGCAAACAATTTATTTTTAAAATTTTAATTTGCCATCAAGAACCGACTTCCTCCCCTCACATCGGAATACCTTTTATTCCCTATACTTATCGGAGGTTGCCTAACATTTTACCTACCTCTCCTATCTTTAATTTGGTTTTATTGTCTTCACGCCTAATCCGGTTCACGTCACTAATGTTTATTCTGCATGTATTTTGTTTCTCAACAGATTCTGTTTCTTTGAACTATTTAGTTAAACTAATTTCGTTTAATCCTGTACAGATTATTTTGAAATTACGTTTCAAAATAATGCTTTTATTCCGACTGTCACCCACTTCTTGTGATGACCGGCTGTAGGGAGGGTTTCAATTTACCGTTACGTTAAACGCACAAACCTATTTGACACATATCTCCGCTAGGCGGCACTCGGTTTAATGACCTCCCTTTTTTTTTTTTGTTCTCCACACTGAGTGTTTAATGTTTAAATGATCTGCCCTCAAAATGAAAAGGACCCTTTTTTCTATCGTTTGTTGGTGCCCCTTTTTTTTGTTAAACTATCTCTATTCAATATAACGATTAGGGTAGATTATCTATGTTTACTCTGGTAAACAGAACTACTCAACGCTGGTCCGATTGCATAATTTTTAAACTAATCGTACGGTATCCAATTTACCAAACGTTCAATCCCAATTGAAGGTTGACTAACATCAATATTATCACCCCGGCGATTTGATATTGAATGCATCATTGAAGGACTATCTCCCCTAATAACGTAAAACCCTTTCTCACTTTATCGAAGGTGGGATATCATTAGTTTCTCTTGATTAATTTTTGTTCCAAATATTATTGGAGTACAGCGCTCCTCCCCTCAAAATATGATACCTTTAATCTGCGTCTTATCAGAAATTGGACATCATCAACCAACCTCTCCTAAATTTATCGGGTTAAGCTAATGTGTACATTATTGCACTACCTACTCTCTTGATTTATTTTGTTTCACTTTTTATAGACGTATGGCGCTACTCCCCTCAAAATATGATACCTTTAACCTGCGTTTTATCGGAAGTTGGACATCATCGCCCTATCTCTCCTATCTTTATCTAGTTAACAAATGAACCTATGCATTAGTTGAAGTACCTACTCTTTGTTAAGTTTTGTTCCACTTTTTATAGCCGTACGGAGCTCCTTCCCTCAAAATATGATATCTTTAATCTGCGTCTTATCGGATGTTGGGCATCATCGTCTTATCTCTCCTATCTTTATCTAATTAAGCTAATGTACCTATACATTATTTGAAGTACCTACTTTCTTGGTTAGTTTTGTTCCACTTTTCATAGCCGTACGGCGTTCCTCCCCTCAAAATATGATACCTTTAACCTGCGTCTTATCGGAAGTTGGAGATCATCGGCCTATCTCTCCTATCTTTATCTAGTTAAGCTTATGTAAACGTTATTGCTTATTCCTCTGCTACACATCTATTTTCCTAGTACTTTACTTTTTTTTCGTTGTGTTTTCAGTCATTTTCGGATGACATGCGAACCGTTATACCTACTGTATTATTTTTTTTTTTTTTTTTTTTTCTCTTCTTGTTTAAGTCATTGTATAAAACCCAGCAAAATGCAACACTTTGTAATACCATACCTCCTGGTCACTTAGCAAAACTGTGATAACCCCCCCCCCCTCCTGCGAAGAAGTAGTAGTAAAACCTTCACTTGGTTTCGAAATTCTGCTACAGTGCTACAGCTACCCCGCTCGGCCTTTAAAAAGCTCGTAGCTCGCCCGTTCTCGCGTCTCTCCCCTGCATTTCTTTTGAAGCGCCTTCTCAACCCCATCACGTAATACTTTTATGCAAACGTGACGAGATGCTCTTAATTAATCAATTGTAATTAACCCCACAACGTTGTGTACTTTTTTGTTTGAGTGGTTTGGTATAGTTAATCCAATTTAATTAATAATTTATTTGTGGTAAACCCTTGTTCTTTTAGATATGGCGTGTTACAATTTGCAAGGCTTCGAATAACAATGACTGAGTCTGACTAGCTTGAGAATTAACTAATTATCTATCTATATTCGTTCAGCTTCCTCCCCTAGCACCTGTTATACACCTACGCTCATCGACGACTATTTTTATTGAAGTAATCTGCATTTTCCCTCCTAGCATCTAATATATAAATTTACATTCAAACGGCGAATTGAGAAGATCCTACCTTTCGATGCGATGTCACGTACTCTCTGCAGCTCTATAAAATGCTATCATGAAAATAATTTGACATTTATGTATATTCTAACAAAAGATTTACACTCAAAGCAGTACGGAGTGCACTAATTCTACACTTACAGTGCTAGATGCAGTTTGTTAGTTAGCTAGCTTGTTTTATTTTGTTAATTTGACTCTACGGGTAGGTATTTTGGATTAACATGAGACAGAACATGTGCTGTTTAAATAATTGGACTCCTCCATAGCCCAACTGATAAGGTGATGGTCATAGACCGCCGAATCAGCTTCCAATTCCAACGCCTCCGGAGAATGTTAAGGTCGCAAGCGACGAATGAAAATCGACATGTTTTGCCTTCTGTCGGGAAAGGGTTTGATGTGTGTTTCTGGATCATAGAGTGGTAATGGGAATAATATCGACCACTACGCCGCCAAATTATAAATGTGTTGATGATGATGATGGAAGGTCATCTCATACCGTTTGATATGAGGGTCTGGTTCATAGAGTGGTAATGGGAATAATATCGACCACTACGCCGCCAAATTATAAATGTGTTGATGATGATGACGAAAGGTCATCTCATACCGTTTGATATGAGGGTCTGCTCCGATTAATGGCGTGATAGCCGATGTCAGGAACTGTTCAGGAAATGCGTGGGTGGCACGAGGTTTTAGATCGTGACATCCTACTCTGGATTGATGATGATGATGATGATTTTGAAGTTCTTCAGCATGCCGATGACTTGAGTTCCATTTACTCCTAAAGTACCGGCATAAACATTAAACCGAAGTTGATTAGACAATCGGCAATGTCAGGAGATCGGTGGGGCCGCTCTCTCCTCTGATCTGGCGATGTATGAATTGAATTAAAGAAGATTTTGATGTCACCGATCCTCGCCTTGGCAGTCACTCATGTCCTCAATAGTCCCGTTCTCCGTCCAGCACGCCGCCTCGAACCAGTAGAAATAATGATTACGTTTTTCCTAGGCACGCTACAGAAACGTGCGCCAGCCTGCAATCGCGATGGTCATCGGTATTTGATTTGAATGAAAAATACGTCCCCTCGCATAACATACACAGGCGTAACGTGGGACCTTCCCCGAAATGTCACGGGCATATGCTCTACGATAGGCGTACCCCAACCTCAAACTCAAATATCAGCTCAAAGAAAGAAATGTCAAGCTCGGCTTCCAGGGTGCTGGGTCCAAGAATGAAAGGCACCAGGTCGTGAATCTGGCTTCCCTCCCTTCTATTTTCCCGGCTGCCCTTTCGTCCAGAGTACATTCCCACCCTGATGCTGGATGATCCCTATTCCTATTGTGAGAGAGTTAAGAGAACTTTTGCTACTTATGTAGGTGGATATAACGCATTACGCTTAAAATATGAATACCTACTGACGGCTTCATTCAACCGACAATGTGAAAGTTTTTGGCTAAATCGAATATCGAAGGAAATATACCTACCTAAGCGTAAACCAAAAGTAGTTAAGAAAACTTATCCGGATTCCAACAAAGAACCGCCGATCGGTTGCCAAACGATTCCATATGTCATGTTCCCTTCGTTCCGACGACAAGGCAGACCCCACACGAGCGTAACCTAAAAGGTAGTGAAGCCCACGCAAATTTCGTCACTTCGTTTCCCCCATGACGAAGGTAGTCCGGCCAGATCGTAATCTTCGTCCTGCATCAAACTGGTCTCCCGCGACGACAACTTTTATCCGCTGGTACCTCGGAGCGGCGGTAGAAGGAGGGCGAAATGGGTGCACGTCCTTTGTTCTCCTGAAGTCCCCCAATGCCTTAGTGACGTACATACGTCGACATCATGGAATGGCTCCGGCCACGCTTCCAATCCAGTCTAGAGCGGGTACGAGATCCGCGTTACCGAGATGTGATCACAAGGGATTCCAATTTGCTCGGACCAGACACGACCATCGCTTACTTCGCCTCCACATTAGAAAAATAGTGTAGCCCACCTGCATTTCGATCACATCGCCCCCGATAAAGTCGCGTGAGATACTTCCTCATGGTGAAATAGGAAAGCCGGACTCGTTAATTCATTCGACAACCGCCGTCCATTCTCGAGTCGTAACCCGCTCAATTAAGTTTGAAGAAAAAGAGTTTGTTAATTAAGTAGGTGGATATAGCGCATCACGCTAAAATGTGAATACCTACCGACGGCTGCATTCAACCGACAATATGAAAGTTTTTTGCTAAGTCGAAAGAAATATACCTAAACGTGAACCAAAGGTGATTATATGATTAGATATCGAACCAAGTTTATGCAAAGTCCTATGTAATAGACTTGTTGTGATACCTAAAATTTGGAATAAGATATGGGAAATTTTTGGAATGGGAATTCAATTATGTCAGATTTTGTTAGTAATCAAAAATGCCCATGCTACGCACCCTTCATAAACCGTTATATTACCCAATGCCTTTTCAAAAAACCCTTCCTGAATATAATCCCCTAACTACGTTTAAAATTATTATTACGAAACTCGTAAATAATAATTAACACCTCAAAGGCGCTTCACACATTAATTTATACCTACATTCTATACCTATGTATTTTGTTACCCGTTATGCATTGGAGAATACCCAGTAACCTAGTTTTCTAGATCACCAACAAAGCACTTTTGAAGGATTCTATTTTTGTTTTGTGATTTCAAAATCCCGTCTTTTTAAATGAAGTCTCTCGTCTAAGATTTATTGCCCGAAAGCGCACTTTGTGCTTCAAATGCTAGTTAGTTAATTGTATCCCAAAATTATTATTTTACAACGTTATTGTCTCAAGAATAACTTCACCCAACAAAGGTAATTGCTAGCCGGTCAACCCGGAAACGTGCAAAGCCCCTCGCTCCCCATCGCTCGACAAAAAAAAGGGGTCCTAGATTCCTAAGGCTTGTAGTATATAAACCCTAATTGACTCTTCCCTGCAAGGTCCGTACTAAATATGTTAATAATTTTATACAAACTTACCAAATTCGCCTTGTTGCACAAAATAATTTCACAAATCAATTCACTACAATAATATTTAATTAAAACAAGCACTTCTAAACCACAACCCGTCATGCAGTTATTTATTCCAAGATGCAGCCGTCAAACACAATTCTCGCGTAGATTTCTTTTTTAAATTTCACCCTGACCCTGATAGGCGCCCCGAAAGTACGTCCCGACCGCCTCAATTTACAAATTATATTATTTAACTTCACCGATATGAACTCGCAAGCCTCAATCTCTGACTTCCCTATTCGCGTGGACCCTTTTTGTTTAATAAAACGGAATTTCCTTTGTTTAATTAAAATGAAATATCCCCGGTTTAGACGCACCAAACTGGTCTCCTCGCGACTATCGAACCTCGATCCCTTAATTTAAACCTTGCTTCCCAACGACCAAATCTTGACTCCCCTCAATCGCGTGAACTATTTTCCTTTAATTTTATGAATTATTCCCGGTTTACGCGCACCAAATTATTACTCTGCCGTTTATCAAAACTCGATGATTTTTTCCCGTCTGCGCGGCCCTAGGTTCCTTCCCTGACTGTCCTCTAACACTCCTCTACCCCGACTATCCTTCCAACCCCCTCCCCCTGACTCCCCCCCATCTACTTGTGTGGTTTCAATAAATTATTAGTCACTTTTTTCAAATCTTAAGTGATAAGCACATCTCCCAATATGCATATATCAACTTTAATAGTCAAAATGTCACACTTTAACTATTATTTCAGAGAATTTTGTGAAGGAACCATGTTCGTTATTTTTTGTGGTGTAAACTAATTTCGTCTGAGCCGGAGTCATAAACTATCCCAATAACGCTTAAAAGAAGAGCTCAGTGGCGTACTTCAATCTAATACTCTTTCTCAATACTTGCGTTGACTCTATTGGTTATATAATAACATTATATATTCATTGTCCGAACACGCTTTTGTCCTTTCTACGTGCGTCACTATTTAACGAATTCTGCAATCCTATTTCGACAAATATGTCAAATATTTCAACCCGTAATCGGCGCGTCGCGCTAGTATATTTAAATGCACCAACGAGCAATCCTTATTGACTAATTTTCAATTTTCCTACTGCCATAGAAAATTCACCAGATAATTGTTTCGTAAATCCAATCTGCCCGCGTTAAGATCAACCACCCCACGGGCAAATATCCATCGGCCGCCCCTGACTTGATAATGAACCTGAAATATCCATTAGAATTCCTCCTCCAACCAAAGTATTTTGGCACACGTGTTTTTCCTAGTAATGACCCGGTTTCATAAATCACCCTTAAGAGTTGGAACAGAGAATTGTATGCCATTCCATGTTACAAAATTAAATATATTTCTAAATCGATCTCTCAATTTTAAAAGAATTATTTCGTAGGCCCAAAGGCGAGATCATCACAGTACTTAACATAGCAAATTTAGAAATCACGCCGGTGAAAACTTGGCTAGACTCAAACATACTTACACTAAATATATCGAAAACAAAATTTATAACGTACAGTATAAATAGTACAGGACAACCAAGAAACAACTCAAACACCATAAAAATCACGAATGTTTAAATACTAACATCTGCAGTTGCCCTTCTCTAGAAAAAACAGAACCAATAAAATATCTAGGAATCATAATTGACCATAACCTTAGATGGGCACATCATATCAAACAAATCACAAATAAACTCCTCAAAACAATACACATTTTCCTAAACATAAGAAACGTATGTAATATAAAACAAATGAAAACAATATATTTTGCACTTTGTCAGTCAATAATAGAATATGGATTAATTATCTGGGGAGGAGCAACAAACTCAGCAATCGATCACTTAGAAATCGCGCAGAAAACGATCTTAAAGGTAATACTTAAAAAGCATAGACTCACTGACACAAACCAAATATTCAACAGTTGTGACGTACTAGATATACGCCAATTATATGTTAAAACACTGCTAAACTACATTTTTGACCACAAAAACAAATTTCAACAATCTAAAAATATCACTAACAGACCAGTTAGACAATCGTACAAAAACAACCTAAAAACTCCAACGGTAAATACAAGCTTTGGACAAAGCCACTATAAATATTCTGCTATAAAAGCATTTAATAGTCTTACCCTTGAAAATAAAATGGAAGAAAACAAAAATAATTTCGTACTCAAAATTACAAAATGGATTAAAGAACAAAAAAGACAATATTACAAAAATTTCATTACAAAATAAAAATAAAACACAACTACACGTAACACTCAAAACCAATATAAAATACACATCACTCACAAACACACAACACATAATATATACCGATTTTAATTTTTTTTTTTTTAGTAATAAAATAATTCATTTTATCCTATAATTTTAACTTAATTATAAAATTTAATTTTTAGTTTATTTTGTTTTTGTTTTATAAAATGGAGGCCTCAGCACACGTGAGGTACCCAGTGAGGCCGACATTGTTGATTTTATTTTTGAAATGTAAGATATTATGTCAAACAAATGAATAAAAAAGAAGATACGGCAATATGGTGTGGATTATATTAAATACGGATTTATCGAAAATCCCATAAATCCATCATCTTCAATGTGCCTTATTTGTCGAAAAACATTTTCAAATGAAGCGATGAAGCCATCCAGGCTTCAAGATCATATTAATAAAATCCACCCGGATAAGAAAGACAAAGATGTGACCTATTTTCAAGACATGAAAAAGAAGTACAAAATTCAGCCAACTATATCAAAACAATTTTCAGCAGCTTCTAAGCAAGACAATGATGGACTTCGAATTTCGTACAATATCTCATTGTTGATTGCTAAAACAGGCAAACCACGTATATTGGGGAAGATTTAATTTTACCAGCAGTAAAAGAAGTAATAAACACTGTGCTCCATAAACCAGCTGCAGATATTATCCGAATTCCTTTTAGCAATAGTTCTGTGCAAAGACGAATTGATGAAATGGCTGAAAACATTGAAGAATCATTGTGCAATCATCTGCAGTCTCATCGATTTTCAATTCAGCTGGATGAGTCCACTTTATCAACCAATTAAGCATTGTTATTGGCATACGGTCCAAGATTAACATCTTCAGAAAGATTAGCTTTATTTACTAGTCATACCAATGCTATTTCTGACTTAACGACACGTTGGCGACTATAACTTGCCCAGTATTTATTGGATTAATCAACAAAATTCAACTAACAGAGACCAATGTTCGCTCACATTATTTAACTGCTTATCTTTTGCAAATTTAACCCAGTTTAACCATTCACCTAACAAATATGGACGAATTTAGGACCTCGTGTTCTGTAACACTCTAGCTAAGGTGACCCTTGCCGATCACTTTTTAGTTAAAGAGGATGCTCATCATAAATCTTTGATTATAGAACTAGAAATTCCATCCACTAATGCAACCCTCTCAACTCCTAGAACAATACAGTTATTCCATAAAGCAGATTTTACCGTGATTAATGGGAAACTGAAAGAGACCGACTGGTCTGCCGTTATAAATGCACCGGATGTAAATACAGCGTTAAATTCGTTTTACGTTATAATTGAACAAATTATCGATGCTTTTATTCCCAAGAAAGTTGTGAAATCTGGAAAATATCCATTGTGGTACACGGGAGCCTTAATAAAAATAACAAATGAAAAATTAAAGTTCTTTAGAGCATGGAAGCGTCATCGGAATCCTCTCGACTATCTCTCATTTTCTTTGCTTCGCAAAAGGCAAAAACGGTTGCTTCAGCGGCTTACAAAACCTACATTTCTACGATAGAATCCGGTATACAGCACAATTTTAAAAAAATATGGTCCTATGTCAACTCTCAAAGAAAATCTCCTGCCATCCCCGATCACATGATTTATGGCGAAAAAACTGCTAATGACAATAAAGGAGTAGCCAATTTATTTTCTGAATATTTTTGTTCTGTATTTTCGAATGTTCAACCTGCTCATACAAGCAATGCCAGTGATTGTTTAAATTCAAATAGCGTAATTAGCTCAATCGAAATCAATGAAGACATAACTTTTAAATACCTTAAGTCCATCGATATCAAAAAGGGACCGGGGAACGATCAACTTCCAGGGATTTTTATAAATTATTGTAGTAAACATCTGACACCCCCCATTTTTGCTATTTTCAAATTATCGCTAACTGAAGGAACATTTCCCGACAAGTGGAAAACAGCATTGATTACCCCAATCTTTAAATATGGCAGTAAAAATGATGTCTCTAACTATCGACCTATATCCAAATTACCGGTTCTAAGTAAAGTATTGGAAAAAAATGTTTATGATCAATTATATTCTTCCATCTCACCATCACTTTTAAGTAATCAACATGGTTTCATGAGAAATCGCTCCACAACCTCAAATCTTGCGTTTTTCATAAATTTTCTTTATGCTCAAATGGATATGCGATGTCAGGTAGATGCCGTCTATACGGATTATTCCAAAGCATTCGACCGTGTCAATCATTATATTCTTTTACAGAAGTTACTAGATTTAGGAATTCATGGTGAACTCTATAGATGGATCGCATCATATGTCAGTAATCGGCACCAAATCACGGTTGTCAATGGTTTCGCATCCTATTTAACGGAAATCGTCTCGC
This sequence comes from Limnephilus lunatus, assembly GCA_917563855.2. Taxonomy (NCBI): domain Eukaryota; kingdom Metazoa; phylum Arthropoda; class Insecta; order Trichoptera; family Limnephilidae; genus Limnephilus; species Limnephilus lunatus. The sequence goes on along the minus strand of OU830597.1, from coordinate 59,170,184 downwards.
ATGTGCCCCAAGGGTCGCATCTCGGACCACTCTTATTTAATATTTACATAAATGACATTTACGTATGCTTTCAAAATAGTTACTTTGTATTATATGCGGATGACATGAAATTTTTTAAACCTATACAGTATTTATCTGATTGTGTGGAATTACAAAGCGATCTTAATAATTTGTGCGCATACTGTGAATCAAACTTATGGTCCTTAAACATTTCCAAGTGTCACTCAATAACATTCACTAGAAATAAAATCATTTATCCTTACAACTTGAATAAAAAACCCTTACAATCTACGTCTACATGTAAAGATCTAGGTGTTTACTTAGACAGCAAATTAATTTTTGATAAGCATATCGAACAAATTATATCAAAATCTTACAAGATGCTAGGTTTCTTATTAAGAATATGTAAAGTTTTCAAAAGTGCTAAAGCCCTAGAAATGTTGTTTTGTTCATTGGTCAGAAGTCCACTGGAGTATGCGTCAACCATATGGAATCCTCGATATAAGGTATACATAGATTTAGTAGAAAGTATACAAATTAAATTTAGAAAACATTTACTCAAGAAATACAACAAAACTACAAATAATATGTTAACTTTAGATAAAAGACGCACATTGTCAGATCTGTTGTTTCTATATAACCTATTAAATAATAAAATAAATAGTCCTGAATTTCTATCCATAATTAGTTTAAATGTCCCAATGAGGCGTACCAGGCACACTTCCTTTTTTCATAATGAAGCTAACAATACTAATGCAGCAAGTAACTCACCAATTACTCGCGCAATCAAATCTTATACCCACTACGAAAAATTACTACATTTAGACATTTTCCACGATTCCTTGCTAACATACAAAACTAATTTATTAAATTACTTGGCGTGATGTAAATACATATTATAAATTTTAAAACTACTTACACTTAACCTTTCACTAAACCTTAATCAGTCATTTACAATTTAGTGAGCATATAATCCTTATTTTAAAATGTCTGTCTATCTCCCCCCCCCCCTCCCTCCCTTTTCTTTATTTCCATTATTATTAGTTGTTCATTAACAAATTTTAAAACCCGTTTTTACATATGCCAGGCGTAATTACCAAATGACATTCTATGACATACATAATAGGTACATAACCATGTAAAAGTTAAACGTCTTATAACTTGTATCACTATGTACTGTGTTTGTCATTAATAAACAAATAAACAAAAAAAAATAAACAAAATACGTGAGGTTCATCAAAGATGAGAAAATATGTCAAGAACTGTTATTTGTTACAAATTTGGAAACAGATACAAAAGGAGAAACCATATTTAATACACTGAAAAAGTTTTGTGACGAATAGAAAATTCCTTTTAATAATATTTTGTCAGCTGCTACGGATGGCGCCCAGCTATGAAAGGGCGTCGCAAAGACTTCATAGCGTGTAAAAAATATAGTTCCTGACTTGCTTGTTGTGCATTGCGTAATTCATCGCCAGCATTTGGTTGCGACAAATCTGAGTGAACGCCTCCATACATCACTGCAATATGTTATCAGAGCAGTTAATAAAATCAGAAGTAACTCATTGAATGACAGATTATTTAGTCAGCTTTGCATTGCCAATGATGAAGATTTCAACCGATTGCTGCTTCACACAGAGGTGCGCTGGATGTCAAAAGGTTCTTGTTTGATTCTATTTTACAATCTATTTGAGTATGTGATAGAGTTCCTAGGAAACAAAGACACAAAATTGCGCGATAACCTCACCTCATCGAAGAACAATATTGCGACAGACCTGTATAAATTGTTTAATGATGTCAATCCTCAACATCAAGAAGGCGACGACTTAAATTTGATTAAGACAAAAAATTGCGTTGCAGCTTTTGTATCCAAACTGCTATTATATGAAAGAAATATTGGCAGACGAGAATTTTATAACTTTCCAAATTTATCAGCAGTATCATTCAAGAACAACGACTTGCTTGTTTACTGTCAACACTTGGAAAACCTCCACAATGATTTCAAGGAACGGTTCCGGGATATTTTAAACATGGACATACCAGACTGGGTTTTGGATCATCCCAGTTAGAAGAAGAACTAATAGAACTGACGACAAATGAGGAATTAAAAATTAAATTTAAGAATGGCTACCAAGAGTTTTGGCTGCAGTAGCCGATTTCGCAACTGTACCCGGGATTATGGTCTATAGTCCAACGATTTTTAGTAGCATTCCCATCGTCTTATTTAGCTGAACGTGGATTCAGTGCTGTAGCAACTTTGGTACCGTCAACTATGGCATCTTTACCTAATTTTTCAATAAAAAAGTTAATAAATCGAGAAAATTTCATCTTTTGAATATGCTATGGCTTTAGATAGGTTAGAGTAAGATATGACTTTAATTGTATTTATTAATTAGACTTTAAAACTGTGAAACTAACCGACTAATAATAAAAGTAGGAGGTAGGTAAAGAAGCTACAAACTTGGCAACTTTACCTACTCAAAATTTCTTAATGAAACTGAAAGTTTATGTATAAAATCGGTAAAATTGATGTTCCTTCCAACGCTTGGATCTCGATTCTATGCTTTTTGCAAAAATAAAGAGCATTTTACTGGCAACACTGGTTAGTAGGTAAAGATGCCCGACATTCTGACTGCATTTCCATACAAATGCAATACTTTCATTAGGGCTGCCACCAAAATTGAAACCATGTAGGTAGTTGTATCAAAAACATTAATATAAAAAATCCATCTTATTTTGTTTATCCAAACGTTTTATTATAAAATCTTACACATTTTTTATAGTATTGGCAATAAGAATAATTAAGTATTGGTAACTTTTTAATGAAAAAAAAGTATTATTATAAAAACAAACTTATCATTATTCAACTTTGTTAAAAAAATGAGAATAGGTAACTAAATAAAAAAAAAAGAAATAAAAAAAAAAAAGTAAGTATTATCATACAAACAAACTTATCATTATTCAACTTTGTGCGAAAATTTGACGTCAAAGTAAAGGATACCACGTCGAGTTTTGTCAGGTTCCGGTAAAAATTTAACAATGTCCACAGCAAATATAATGCTGACATCGTCGATCGTAGGCCAGTAAAATCCACCTTTTCTGCATCTTAAAAACTTTGCTGTAATGTCAAGGCCACTTATGTCTATGATTTGACCACAGTAATATTTTTTTAAGTTTTTGGTGCCCGCAAAGCCAACTAAAATGTATTGCCCGATTTGTATGTTTTTATCTCCTTCCTTTTCATGCATATCTGCCTGTAGCTCCACTTTTTTTTCCATAATTTCTTCCCTCCCCATTTTCTGCACATCCGCGATCTGCGGCTCAACATCCCCTTCCATTTTAGTATCATTTGGTTCTTCTTCTCCTCTTTTTATTAAAATGTTCGACAGGATTCTTATTTCAGGTTTCTTTCTTAGAGCTAAGTCAGATGATCCTGCTTGATCATTGCTTTTTTTAGGGATTCTTTGTGTCACTGCCTCTTCATTGATATTTTGAATATTTTTCTTTCTAGTTGCGTTTTTATTTGGATTATCAATTAATAGGTCATTGCTCGTAACTGATTTTCCAGGTAATACATTCATTTTCTTTTTTGGGTTTCTCTTGATAGGATTTGGTTTTCTGTTTTCTTTGAGGTAGTCAAGTAAGGCTTGATCCACATTAAAGCTGATATCTTCACTGCTTTCAGGCATTTTTTTATAAACTTGCTGTGGATTGTATGGATGTATGCCCGTTGCTCGGAACCCACTAATGATGTTGTTTTTCTGGTTTATGTTTGTATCTTCAATTAATTGTTTCAACAACAACGGAAAATGATTTTTGTTCAAACAGGCCTGTTTGGGATTCTCGATTTTATATTTCATTAAAATTTTTCTCCACGATTTCTTAAGTGGCCCGAAAAAGGCCACATCAAGAGGCTGTGTAAGGTGGGTAGAGCATGGAGGAAGAAAGGCAAACCTTATGTTGTGCAGCTCACATAGTTCTACAACTTCGATATTGATATGACTTGAAAGGTTGTCACCAATGACCAGTTTTGGCCCTTGAAGCCGCCGGGCCCACGGAATTACTATTGTTGTGAACCAATCCAGAAATGTGGTTGAATCAAACCAACCGCTTTTCGTTCGGTTGTATCGAGCTCCTTCGGGGCCTCCCTCACACCACTGACTCCACATGCACTCCGATTTGTAGACAACATACGGCGGTAAAAGGAGCCCGTTGGCTACTCCAGCAAACATAATTGATATGCAGCCCTTCGAAGAGTTTATTATTCTCTCTGGATACTTCACCCCACGGCGAAATATACATTTGGCAGCGCCTGGGTCATCACTGACATTTGTTTCGTCATAATTTAATACATGACTTGTTGCCAACCCTTCAACTGATGCTTTTAAATTTTCAAAGTAAATTTTGAACTCTTCGATTGTTTTTTCCGCTCGCGCTTTTTTTATATTTTGTGTAGACCTCACAGTTAATTCATTGTCGTGTCTTTTTATAAAACTTTTTACCCACCAGTTACCTGGAGGCTTATTATCAAATATATACTCTCTGTTATTTTTTGTTAGGTATTCATAAACAACCATACGAAATTCCAAATGCGCTAAAGGCATACCGAATTCTGATGCGGCTATTAACACTTTAACAAATTTAGATTCTTCTTCCTTCGTGAATCTGAACCTAGGCCCAGGTTTATTGGTGTGTAAATTTTTTATCCTTTTTTCAATTGTCCTACGGGGGATACCAAATTGCCTCTCTGCGTCATAAGAATTAATTGTTTTTTTTTTAACCAAATCAATGGCAATCGACATCATCTCTTCGGAGTAATTTTTATAAGGTCTAGCCCCCAGTTGCCTTCTACTCCGTATAGGTGGCATCCCGAATTAATCTAAAACAATAAAAATAAATTTATACATATAACGAAAATTGCTACAAAGTTAATCGCCCTAAAAATACAGTTAATTTGTCAATGGGATATTTTTTTTAAAACTACATAAATAAAAAAAAATATTAAAAATATTTTGAATTCTTCATAATAACGGCTTAATATAATTGATACCCAATTATTTAAGCACTGAAAATAAAATCAGATTTTTAAAAAAGAAAAAAAGTGCAAAAAATTATTATATATATTTCTCACGATTTGGACAACCCTATTGATAGGTCAAGTTGCCACTCACCATAAGATGGTAACTTTACCTAAAGTCAACTAACATTACCCAGACGAATTTTTTCATAACTATTTAAAAGAAACGCTTGAAAATCACTTTAATGTCTTCAGAAGAGGATGTTACTTAAAATATATCAATTCTACTCACCTCTGCTCAGCAGTTACGACGAAAATGATAAAATTTTGCACATGAACCTCCAACAGCAAATAACGCAACGCACTTCAAATCTTCAATGTCTTGACAACTATTACAGTGTTGCCAGTGAAAAGTTTTTTTAGAGTTGCCTGGTCCATCAAAAAACTGTCTACCAGTCATTAAAGTACCTGCCGTTTTCTGCTTTCAAGGAATTTAAGTTTTTCAAGCACTTGGTAGACGTAGGTAAAGTTAACTGAAGTAGGTAAAGATGCCATAGTTGACGGTAACTAAAAAGAGAAATTGGCTCCATATTACTGAACGCGGCGACCCTCGTTTGTTTTTAAGTATTATCGAGCCTAATATATACAAACTTCTTAAAACGCATCAAATTCAACCATCTCATTACATAAGTTATAAATTCAATATCTTTTCAACGTTAATAAAAAATACTTCTCCATATAAGTTTTAATTGTTCTCGTTGAAACAATCTTCTTCTCAGAAATAGGATAGGAGTCATAGTCTTTCTTACGATTACATATTAATATTACAGTGTAATTACACGTTTAAATATAACCGTGGCAATAGCTGTTTCAGATTCGCGACTATTTTTTACATACTAGGTTGTTAAGATTTCAGGTACTGAAATATTAATATTTGTGATTGTCACCCTAATGGTTGTGGCAACATTTTTGTGTTGGCGATTGCCAGGATGATTTCGTATTGCCACGGATTTTTCCTTCTTCTCTTGTTACCATCCGTCTTGGGCGGGTCGTTTTTTGGCAAAACGTCTGCTGCCAGGTTTTCACTTCATGTGGGTTATAAAACCGCGGAGAGAGATAGCAATATTGGGCTCACCGTACATGAGCTACCCTACGGGTCTTTTTATTGTTTCAATAAAGACCGATATTCGAGAGCTGGAGTTATTATTGAAGAGTTACTCCAGCCACACTTCCTTTCGGAATCTGGTGTTACCGCGCCGGATTGCTCTGTCAGGAGAGCGGAAGTTGAGATCCTGAACATTGGTCATTCGAGCCGTATGATCATTATTTGGATTGATCCATTTGAGACGGAAGATCACTATTTGAAGTGGCCCAGTCAGGCCTCATCATCATCGGGAGTGGTCCAGTCGGCGTCCTCATCACCATCATTGGATTGATCAAGCGAGCCTCATCACGACGCTCGCATGCACAGCAAATCAGGTTGTAGCCTTCCTTTCATTGTCCTTTCAAATTCCATTTAAAAAGCTAAAAATCTGTGTAAATGCCACATTATTTCGTATTGATTATATCGAATTATATTCGGGTGTTCATAATCAGATGCTTTCAATTTAGCATAAATTTGTTGGTGATAATAATTTTTATTGTTGTATTCAGTCTGCCGAATAACTTTGCTTCTCCTACCTACACTTCTAGCCACGCGTTTGCAAGCTGCGTCTTTGCATGCCATAGAATTGTGATTGGTTTCTCTATAATCCATAGTATCCATTATCCATAGATTTTTGTTTACGTCAAACTGCCGTGTTGTCGCGTGTTGTGTATTCAGTTTTTAAATCAAGTTATTGTGTCATTTCGTTTCTAAAAAATGGAACTCGACAGTTTGATTAAACGGCGTGGGGTTTTGAAAGGTTCATTAACGAGATTCGAAACCTATTTAAGCAACGAAAAAGATATTAGACCTGGCGTATTGTCATCCAGGTTAGATGCCATCAAACCTTCTCTGATAGAATTCTCCAAAATTCAGCTGGAGATTGATTTATTGAACAAATCAGAAGATGATGACGCGAGGGATAATTTTGAAGGTACATATTTTAATGTAATTGCATTAGGACAGGAAATGTTATCAAAATTTAAGAAGATTGAAAATGTCCCAAGTACTTCAGTAAATTTACCACAAATTTCTATACCCGTTTTTTCAGGTGACAACCATAAATGGTTGACTTTTAAAAATTCGTTCATTGCCTTAATTCATGATAACAGTAAATTAAATAATGTTCAGAAATTTCATTACCTTATTAGTTATGTGTCCGGAGACGCACTTGATTTGATTAGTTCTCTAGAAATAACCGGGGATAATTATAGTGCAGCCTGGACTATGCTTATTTCTAGATACGAAAATATCCGACTTATAGCAAATAGACATTTGAATTTCTTATTTAATTTTACACCGTTAAAACGACAGAATCATCATGAATTACGAAATTTAATTGATCAAGCAAACATTCATTTGAGAGCTTTACATAATTTAAAGCTTCCAACAGAACATTGGGATACATTAATTATACATATGTTAACCTCAAAGTTAGATAATCACACACGTAGCCTTTGGGAATCAATAGAGTGCGATAAAATTTATCCTACGTTCGAGCAGTTTAGTAATTTTATTTCACAAAGGTCTCAGATCCTGGAAACTATCCAAGGTGGTATTGGTGGAATGCAACAGAAAGTAGAACCAGTTGCGACAAAACCAAAGTTTTTTAATTTTAAGGAAAGGAATTCTACAAACAAGGTTACGTTAGCGTCAAGCAACGTTAAGTGCATGCTGTGCAATGACAGTCATTTCATATATTCTTGCAAAATATTTGTTAACAAAGAACCAGCGGCACGAAGAAAGTTCGTTTCAGAAAGCAATTTATGTTATAATTGCCTAAAACCGGGGCACCCTTCAAGGTTGTGCAGGTGTAAGGAAAAATGCAGTGTTTGTGATCGAAAACATCACACTCTGTTACATATCAATACTGATAATGTACAAGCGGGTACTTCAACTGGCAAGAGTCAGTCGGAGGCACCAGTAAATTTAGCATGTCATAGCGACATGAACGGGCGAGAAATTTTACTATCTACCGTAATAGTAAAAATAGAAGACGCGTATGGTGGAACACACAAAATACGCGCACTTTTGGATTCGGGTTCAATGTCTAATTTTATTACAAAGGATACTTGTAAAAGATTAAATTTGCATTGTACAAAGTTGAACATACCTGTTTCAGGTTTGCATAATAATTTAATTCATGTAAAGGAAACAGTTGACATTAAATTTAAATCATTATGTTCTCAATACCAGGATGAAATATCTTGTTTGGTATTGGATGAGATTTCTTGCAATCTTCCGCAGACCTTGATTAACCCAAAAATGTTGAACATTCCAGACGGTATCCAGTTAGCTGATCCGCAGTTTTACCAGCCAGCTTCTATTGATATGCTGATCGGAGCAGAGATGTTCTGGCAGGTGCTTCGTACGGATCAGATACAGTTAGGAAAGGATAAACCTACATTGCATCGAACGGAGCTAGGCTGGATAATATCAGGAGCTGTACAGAGGCGTCATAATACGAGGCCAGTTAAAGTTTGTCATATTTCATTAAATTCTTTGCAGAACCAAATAGAAAGGTTTTGGAAGGTTGAAGAAACCGAAAATAGTAAGCATCACTCTCTGGAAGATAGTGAATGTGAAAAGATTTTCGAAGGCACGCATAAACGCGATGCAAACGGTAGATTTGTAGTCAACTTACCGTTTAAATCTAACCTATCTCAATTAGGAGATTCATTTAGTATTGCTAAAGGTAGATTAGTGTCAATGGGAAGGAAATTCTTAAGACAACCAGCTACCTCCGCAGTACTGGAGGATGGCGCGAGTGACGGAGATCCACCCTGGCCAAGACGGACGCGTCCGCGTCGTCTCCTTGAGGACGGCCAGAGGTGTCACCAAAAGAGCCGTGACACAGCTCTGTCTACTTCCCATGGAGGATCCTTCCTCCAACCTGGATTAAGAACCAATTACAACGCTAAAAGTGATGTGATGTGTGAATCAAAGTGCTGTCAGGCTCATCAGTGCCAAGTGATAAACTATTGTCTCATAAGTGGGTGCAGCGCACCAGAAGATTCTACATTATTAGACTTTTATTTTTTTTTTTTAATGAAAAGTCTGACATAGGGTTATATACTTAGTTATAAGTTTTTTGTTATTATTTTGATATCCATATATTGAATATTGTTTATTTTTGTATGTGAACTCGTTGGGTAAAGTCTGAGTACCAATGTTGCAATCTCTTTCTACATTATTTTATGAAAAACGACTATTCCTTAATATCCGTTTTGGGGCGGGAATATGTTAAGATTTCAGGTACTGAAATATTAATATTTGTGATTGTCACCCTAATGGTTGTGGCAACATTTTTGTGTTGGCGATTGCCAGGATGATTTCGTATTGCCACGGATTTTTCCTTCTTCTCTTGTTAACATCCGTCTTGGGCGGGTCGTTTTTGGCAAAACGTCTGCTGCCAGGTTTTCACTTCATGTGGGTTATAAAACCGCGGAGAGAGATAGCAATATTGGGCTCACCGTACATGAGCTACCCTACGGGTCTTTTTATTGTTTCAATAAAGACCGATATTCGAGAGCTGGAGTTATTATTGAAGAGTTACTCCAGCCACACTTCCTTTCGGAATCTGGTGTTACCGCGCCGGATTGCTCTGTCAGGAGAGCGGAAGTTGAGATCCTGAACAAGGTACCTACCTAGCAAATAAAGGTACCTAAAAATAAAAATGGACTTTCAGGAAACCCAGAGAAACCCATCGCCCCCCCCGCCCCCCCCAATATGGTATGTAAAAGCAATTGGGGGGTGCTAGAAAAAATATATTGTATTTCCTCCCAATTTTCATTTGTCCAGAGGTTTTCGTTTGCAAACGTCAAATGAGAAAGAGGTGAATTTTTCCGAAGATCTTAGGTTTATAAGCGTTTGGATCGGTCAACTTTGTTCAAATTGTATTTCCGGGCGACCGCGACCGTGCTGTTTTTCAGGAGAAATCTCATATAAGATAAAACCAATTGGAGTCTCAAGCCATTTCTTATTTTCCATCAAAAATCTAGTTTCTTTTCGATAAGCAATTTTCCATCTTGTTTTAAAACAAAATTTGAAGCTTGCAATTTTTTACAGCTTTCTTTGGGGCCGTTTATAAGTTTATAAGTTTTTTTTTTCAATATAAAAATCGTTTTTCCATCTGTTGGCACTTTGAGTTCATCACTATATCAAATAACTCTTTTTGTATTAAGAACAAATCCTTTGAAACCGAACCTGCGTCAAAAATAATATTTATGAAGGACTCAAATTTTACAGGAAGTAAATTATTTAAAAATTACTGGGCTGTAGAGACGCAAAAATGAGCAAGATTTTTTTTGAATATGATACTAAAATAGTTCAGCTATAAAAGTATATCAGCACATTTACGAAATATTAGGAAATATCAAACTAAAACCTTAACTATTCCAAAAATCATCGTATTTTTTTAAATATTCACGAGATGTTTTTTAAAAAAACATTTCCCAGATTTGTCACATTAGGAAATGAAAAAAAAAACTTAACATATTTAGTACACACCTGAAGGTATTGGATCCATGTAGAAAAAAGTTTACCAGCAAGTGGTGTAAAAAGTAATCAGTCCCTAAATGTTATATAATAAACGTTGCATTTTCACACAAACGTCCTGACTGCTCGGGAAGTCAATCTTTGCTGACGTGTTACGCAGCGACGAAACGTTTTACAGATTTCGGTGGTATGGGGAAAGATGCGCTGGTATGTGATGTCAAATTATAGAAACAAGATTTTGTGGTCCCTGCAATTTGAAATTTCGATTAAATTCCGACGCTCCCATACTAGTAAAACCATTGTGCGCCGGTGGCGTACTTCCAAAACCTATACCGGTTCACAGTAGCGACAATTTACATTTTAAATACACATTTATATTTGTTATTTTTTATCACTCTGCAAAAACCAAAAATTGTTCTAAAATCTAGATAAAATAATCCTTCCAATGTGCATATAAGAAATTAATAATTTTATTTCTAAACATTTTAATTTTGATATTGAAAATGTAAATTGTCTGAATTGACTGAACCGGTATAGGTTTTGGAAATACGCCGCCGGGCCTTGCTATAATATGCCATCATGCTATTAGACTAGGAGACGAGGTAGGTAAACCCTACGTCATCGAGTACACGGATGAAACTACTTTTTAGTGATAATGGACTTAGGAAAGCTGGTCTGCCGGTGCGCCTCTTGGCAGGAGCCGCGCTGCCATGGAAATAGTCAGCGTTTTTTTTCGAAAAAATTACGTCATCGAGTACACGAACGGGAATGGTGTCATATGATAAAGGTCGATTAGAAAATGAGAAAAAAGCACAGCTGCCAACCGGCAGCCTGGCAAGTTCGCAGGCAGCCGGCGTCAAAGTGGGGTAAAAAATAGTAATTTTTACGTCATCGAGTACACGAATGAAACTAATGAATAACTATAGTCCAGATCATTCCGTTTAAGAATTTCTTGGTCTGCCGACCAGCAGCCTGGCAAATTTTTGTGTACGATTTTTTTAAGTTTTTTTTTTTTTTTTTAATTTTTCGTTTATCTTTATTATTATTTTTATTTCATTATATATTTAAAAACTTTGAATGCCATATTTTAAAAATATGAACGATAATGATAAAAAAAATAATTTGAGAGTTCCGAGTGTACCCATCCGTCAGGTGAGCCGTTCGACGCCAAACCACTTACGAAACCTGTCGCGGTGCCCCTCACCGCTGTCGCGTGTCAATATTATTGTACAAATTTATAATATTAATAGTCCCTTTAAAATTGCCTAATAGTCTATAGTAGTTGGAAGTTCGAAAAACCAACGCACCATCGCTGTAAGAGCTGCGTTCGTCCGTAAAACGACGAAAATTTCTGAAACCCCGTACGTTTCAAATAGGTTTCGCTTGCCCTGCTGCACCGATTACATCGAATACAAGATCGAAACTAATGAAAAAATGTAGTCTAGATTATCTCATTCATGACTTCTTTGGTCTGCCACCAACAGCCAGGCAGTTTTTTGTGTACGATTTTTTTAAGTTTTAATTTTTATTTTTAATTCTTAAATAAATTTTTTCAATATCTTTATTATTATTTTTATTTCAATATGGTTTTAAAAACTTAGAATGCCAAATTTTAAATAAAATAAGTGGTAATGATAAAAAAATAAATTTTTGGTATTCCGAGTGTACTCATCGGACGGGAGAGCCTTTCGACGCGAAACAACTTACTGGAAACTGGCCGCGGAGCCCTTCGCCGCCATCGCATGCCCATATTATTATACAAATTTATAAAAATAATAATTTTTTTAAGATAACCTAATAGTCCATAGTGATTGGAAGTTCGAAAAACTACCGCACCGTCGCCGTAAGAGCTGCATTCGTCCGGAAAACGACGGAAATTTCCGAGCCTCGTCCGTTTCATATCGGTTTCGCTTGCCCTGCTGCATCGATTACGTCGAATGCAAGATCAAAACTTATTAAAAGCTGTAGTATAGATCATCCCATTCATGACTTCTATGGTCTGCTGACCAGCAGCCTGGCAGTTTTTTGTGTACGATTTTTTTAAGTTCTAATTCATTTTTTAATTTAAAAAATATATTTTCAATATCTTTATTATTATTTTTATTTCAATATGGTTTTAAAAACTTAGAGAGCCAGATTTTAAATAAAATAAGTGGTAATGATAAAAAAAATTTGAGTCTTCCAAGTGTACCCATCGGACGGGAGAGCCTTTCGTCGCGACACAGCTTACTGGAAACTGGCCGCGGAGCCCTTCGCTGCCATCGCATGCCCATATCATTATACAAATTTATAAAATTTATAGTCTTTTTAAGATAACCTAATAGTCCATAATGGTTGGAAGTTTAAATAACCACTGCACCGTCACCGTAAGTGCTGCGTTCGTCCGGAAAACGACGGAAATTTCCGGGCCCCGTCCGTTTCATATCGGTTTCGCTTGGCCTGCTACATCGATTACACGAGTATAAGATCAAAACTAACGAAAAACTGTAGTCTCCTTCATGACTTCTTTGGTGTGCTAGACAGCAGCCTGGTAGTTTTTTATGTACGATTTTAATTTTAATTTAATTTTATTTATTTTTTTGTTATTATTTTCAATATCTTTATTATTATTTTAATTTAATATGGTTTTAAAACCTTAGAACGCCAGATTTAAAAAAAAAGTGATAATGATAAAAAAATACATTTTGAGTGTTCCGAGTGTACCCGTAGGACGGGAGAGCCTTTCGACGCGAAACAACTTACTGGAAACTGGCCGCGGGGCCCTTCACCGCTATCACATGCCCATATTATTAATTACAAAATTATAATAATAATAGTATTTTCAAAATTACCTAATAGAAAATAGCGGTTGGAAGTTCGAACAACTACCACACCGTCGCCGTAAGTGCTGCGTTCGTCCGGAAAACGACGGAAATTTCCGGGCCCTGTCCGTTTCATATCGGTTTCGCTTGCCATGCTACATAGATTACTCGAGTACAAGATCAAAACTAACGAAAAACTGTAGTCTAGATCATCCCATTTATGACTTTTTTGGTCTGCCGACCAGCAGCCTGGCAGTTTTTTGTGTACAATTTTTTGAAGTTATAATTTTTAAAAAAATATTTTCAATATCTTTATTAATTTTTTATTTCAATATGGTTTTGAATACTTAGTATGCCAAATTTTAAATAAAATAAGTGGCAATGATAAAAAAAATAATTTTGAGTGTTCCGAGTGTACCCATCGGACGGAAACGCCTTTCGACGCGAAACAACTTACTGGAAACTGGCCGTGGAGCTTTTCACCGCCATCGCATGACCATATTATTATAAAAATTTATATTAATAATAGTTTTTTTTAAATAACCTAATAGAACATAGTGGTTGGAAGTTCGAACAACCATCACACCGTCGCCATAAGAGCTGTGTTATTAAAACTACATTCGGAACATGAAAATGTTTTTTCTTTGGTTCTGGCGGCACATAAATTGTCGGCAAAAATTTTATAAAGCACTTTAAATAATATAATGTTTTTCTTCGAAAGGTGTCGTCAGATGAATCCACAACTGGAATTATACATTTTGAACACAAAACTGCTTTTAATTAAATATGTATGCGGTGAATTAAAACTACACTCAGAACATAAAAATGGTTTTTCTTTGATTCTGGCAGCACATAGATAGTGTGCATCTAGAATTTTATAACTGCAATTCGAATAAGTATGCACGAACCTGTCAGCTATTTAACTTGTCTGTGATAATAAATTAAAAATATATACACCGTGATATATACGTGGAAGAAAACCGTATAAGTGTAATTTTTTGTGCACTTTCAGCAGGGCGCACAAAGCTTCACGAATATAAAACACAAATCGACTATCAATTAGAGCTAAAATGATACTGTTGCTATTTACATTTTTATTTAAAAATAATGTATGACCTGACGCGAGAATCGAACCCGCGACTTCCCCAATCCAAATTTTTACAAGATGATTATTGATTGTGAAATTTTGCCGCCCACGCTACGCCACTGATCATGGAGGCGTTTGGAGGCCCCCCGGGCCGCCCCTAGTTACTCCGCCACTGGTTATTGGCTATTTTAAAATTATTTTTTTCTAGCTTATAGTGACTTTTCAAAGAGGTGTTGAGTTGACTTGATTCTGAGTTGGCATGAAACCGGTCAGCACAGTTACACAGCCTACCAAGCAATTAATCAGTTTTCAATTATCGGCCATGGCAATTTAAAAAAAAATAATAATAATTTGGTTTTAAAATTTTATGTCTCATAATTTTTCACAGGTCAACGCTAGTGGGTACTATTTGTAGTCCAAAGAGGAATTTTATGAGTTGCGTGATACCACGCCGTCCTCATCGCCAGCCATTCAGGAAAAAAAACATTTGTTCTTATTTTATGTTTATTTTGTAGCGTTTAATGGCCTTGTTAATGCCTGGAGAAATTTTAATGTTTCTTTAATACCCTTTGAAGTAGAATGCCTATCACGCTTATTCCTTGTTCAATGATAAAACGATTAATTGCTGACAGACAGCTGGTTCTACTTCCTCATCGTGTGTTCATTCTGATTCTTTTTGGATCAGTTTCTCTTTTGAAAGTTTTTCTCCATTTTAATTTTCATTATAATTATAATAAATTCTCAAACATAAGTGTGAAAATCTATTTGTTTTGTCGAATTTCAAAAAGAAAACCCTTTTCAGAAGGGATCTTGTCCTGTTTGGACCCCGCCCTACATAGATGATCACTACATAATACACATTATTATTAAACGGTAACTGAAATATTGTGCATTGTGAAAATAAAATAAAAATACTCACTATAAGTATCAGAGTACAATAAAGAGATGCCCCTAGGTGGGTACCTATTTAAAACGTTTTACAAAATGTCAGGTTTTAAAAATTAGATGGATTTTCTATAAAACTCACAGATGTTCTTTAATTTCCCCATGTTACCAAAAATAAACTTAATACTAACTACACCCACACCTAGCGTAAGAAATAGTCTTAAAAAAATTATCAAATAGAGAATGAGCGATTTTGTTTAGTCATTGTAAAAACCAAGTAAGTAAGTGGTTGAATGGGCATCGCTTTTGGGTCCCACCCAGGCTTTCCGTGTTCGATTCCTCAGCTGGCTAAGTCCTCCATCACGACTTAAGCAACAGTTTTCGGCTTACTGTGGTGGTAGTAGGAGATTTTAAAATATTGTCGGGTTATACGTAATCCGGGAATGTTTATCTTCCTTTTTAAAAGAAAAAAATGTATAATAATATCTACATACCTACATACTTGTTATAATTTATTCTTAGCATGGAAAGACGAATTTTCAAACAGCATCTGAATTTCTATGGGTCAGGATATCAGTTGCTTTTTGTGCTCGCTAAGAGAACTATTTACATCCGTTAAGTTGCTCTCTGGGAGGTTCCCTGGCAGGATAAACCTAGTAATAGATACAATTACTAAAAAATACAATTTTACCGGCCTTATAATAATTCGTGTCTAATGCTAAGTTATAACAGATTGCCTATATTCAATATTGTAAAAATCTCAAAAGAAAACTTTAGATTCAAACATTGCTGTGACTGTATTACTGGTGTCTTCCATAAGAGATCTAGAAATCACTCTTGATTCTTCACATTTGAAAGTACACATTAACAACAGGATTTATTGGCAGACTATGTAAACCATTCAAGGACCTTCAATCAATACCTACTAACCCTATAAAATTCTTTAATTATGAGTAAGCTGGAATATAAAAGCACTATTTGGAATCCACATTATTGTAAATATGAAAAAATTCTAGAATCGGTTCAAAATAAAAGACTATTTTCTTCCAAATGTGGTCTACATTAGCATTTCTCAACCTTTATTATCAGACCGGTGAAAATGGGAGATAAATTTTGCGGACCGGTAACGCAGGAATAAAAACTTTTATTTATGTGGTACCTACTGTGTTTGTTGGTTTTTAATGTTGTTTTATATATAATAGGTATAGAAATAATAAATGACTATTTTATTGCAAACACCAACAAAAATGTAACAAATTAAAATTGATTACTGGATTAATGGACCGGCGGTTGGGAAACGCTGATCTACAGACCATCTTATATCCTTGAAAACATACACAAAATTAGAAGGCAATCGATTGATTTGATAATTAGGTACCTACATAAAATAATTCACCGTCACCTTGATACTACATTGATAGAATAATTTATGTCTAAGCAATATTGAAAATAAATTAATGTTCTCAATACCTATTGACGCAATAGCACGTTTCACCTGAATACATTTAAAAATAATATCTCCTATTTTAGCCCTCTGACCCAGATGTGTCGACTGTACAAACGGATTCAGAAAAAAATGTCCTGCTATTACAACAAGTGAAAAAACAGTAACATTACAAAAACTGAGTTTGCAGTTCACACGCATTAGAAGTGAAACCTTCAGAAAACTAAGGTAGACCTTTGTGCGGGTTACAAAGCACCACACAAAGATGAGGCTAATTATTTTTAATTGTTTTTAATTTGACTGAGTTTTTATATACCTACCTAATTTAATAATTTTGTTGTTTTAATTAGAAAGGATGTATCCTTTGTCTGAGAAGTTTTTTTGTACATTTTGAACATTAACTGAGTTTTTTTTATAATCGGATTGTTGTCACATAAGTGAAAACAATAAATTACTAACCAGTAATCAGTATTATTGCGTATACCTACTGTAAGGGCCTTCGCTCATGAAGAAACTGAAATAAAATGAGTCGTCGCTTTAGTTCGTATTACTCCAACAGACCAAAACGTAAATCGTGAGAAACAGCGCTTTAAAGTTTTTTTTACGAAAAAGGCATATAAAATTAAATTAGCTAAATTGTAAGTCTACTAAAATGTGTTAAAGTATTACAAATTGTTTTTTTTAAGTACAATATGTTCTAAATGTATAAAATTACGCAGAAAACACGTTTTTAATTTGGATGTTGGCCAAAGTGACGAATTCTTGTTTGCGAAAGTTGGATATTGGACAAAGGACACTGGATGTTAGACAAGAGCGCGTACTCTTGCGTGAAGTTACTTTATCTAACGTGCTTGGTATTACAGGGAGATCGGAAAGCATTTCAATTAATTGAACTTTAATACTTATGGATGTATGTGTCCTATGTTTTCGCGGTGAGACCTAAATATTCGGATGTGATTTTTAAATAGTTTCTTAGAGCATTCGACAATTTTTTAGAAATACCTAATATGTTATTTGTTTGGGAACCAAATTTCAAGAGTAAGTTTTTGTTAAATAATAACATCGTTAAATCATCAATGAAAACGTATGTTTTCAGACAATCATACTTATTAAATAATGTTTCAGGTGGCAATATGCTCATCGATTAATTTATTGCATGTTTGATTGTTGATTGACGAGCAGCACAGTAAATGCAATCGTTCATGAATCAAGTCATCAACCGTTAGTTATAAGAAAGGTCCTACGTTTATTCATCGTTATTATTTGAGTGGCGGGTATGGGTGCCACCGCACCGGGAACCATTTATTGGATAACCAACACCTCTGCCATAGGTCACCCCAAGTGGTTCGCTACGTTTGGTGACTTAGTGAGTTTTGTCCGGATCTTGGCGGTGGATGCGTCTGCCCACTAACTGCATGGCAGGCCGGATCGGGAAAGACTGGTTGAGGAAGCTCTGTAGACCTCTCCAGCAGGACTCTCGGAACATTGCATTACCCGCAGTGGGGAGGGATGGATTCTTACGTCCGTCATTCCTTGACACACTGACCCCCAGATTTTTCTTCCCACAACTTTCTTCTACCTCCTTCCCAAAAATAACATAGGCCCTGAGGAGAATTATTTTCCTCAGGGCCTCTTGTGTGGAGCTATGGTAAGAAAAAAAGGTATCTCTAAGTGATTCGCTACGTTTGGTGACTTAGCAGAGGTTCCCGGGTTCATGGGGTGAGCTTTGTCCAGGTCTTGGCGGCAGATGAGTCTGCTCACCTGCTGCGTGCGGGCCGGATCAAGAGAGACTGCGTGAAGGAGTCCTTTGAACCTTTCCAGCCGGACTCTCACGACCCCATTGCCTTGCACCGCAGTTTGAAGGATGGTTTCTTAAGCCTGTCACTCCTATACACACAAACCCCCAGATTCCTACCCACCCCTTATTCCTTTTTCCATCCCAGGACTTCCTATTCTTCCTTTCTTCAAAAATACCCTCCACACAGCATACCCTAAGATGACTTAGGCCCTGAGGGAAATTATTTTCCTCAGGGCCTCCTGTGTGGAGCTAATGTAAAAAATATGTATATTGTAAAGCGTTTTTGCACTAAAACAATGCTATTCAAATTATCCACATATAATTTTTATCATATATCGGCGTATAAATCCGAGCTTTAGTATGATCCGACCCGAAAGGTTGGATTGATTTACGTGATTTTATTTTTATGTTAATACAACTGCTCCCAACCGCCTGGACCCAGGCAGGCTATGGCATACCCCATTTTGTGAGGCTGGATTTAGTGGGAAGAGGAAGCAGTTATGAAGGTTAGTAATTACCTGGCTATTCAAATCTAGTCACCAACCACGTCTAAAGCCATTCTAAGCAATGCTTCAATTCGAAATGGCGGTCTTACATCAGGGTGATACTGAGAGTATCTTCCACTCTGGAACGTGCCGCAAATACACCATATATATATATATATATATATATATATATATATTTATGATATATATTTTTGTATTGATTTGTGTTATTTCACTATTTAAACAAAAAGAAAAAAAACACATATACCTACATATTATACTTTTTTTAATGATTCAGTTGTGAAATATATATTTTTTTTTAGATTAGCTCCACACAGGCGGCCCAGAGGATAATAATTACTCTTTGGAGGGTCTTTTTAAGGAAGGTAAGGACTGGAACGTTTGGGAAGAAAAAGGGTATGAGGGGTGGATAAGAATCTGGAATCTGGAGGTCAGTGTGTCCGGGAGTGACGGATATACGAATCCATCCCTCCAATCGCGGTGCAAGGCGAGAGTCGGGAGATTCCGGCTGGAAAGGTCAAAAGGCCTCCCTTAACCAGTCTCTCTCTCGCCACGCAGCAGGTGGGCAGTCGTATCAGACGTCAAGACCTGTACGAACTTCATCCCATGAACTCGGGCACCCTTGCTAAGTCACCAAACGTAGCGAACCACTTGGAGTGACCTATGGCAGAGATGTTGGTTAACCAATAAATGGTTCCCGGGATGGTAGTACCCATACCCGCCCCCCCCCCCCAAATTATACAAATCTACCAAAATAAAAATTACTTGTGCACGCTGGGTTTGAAACTAACGACATCCGGATCGCTAGTTGAGAGCCTTACCCCTCGACCACAGGAGGCCGTCATGACGTGATAACAGAAGTGTAGTATCCAACATTTTAAAATAAAAAGATAACTCAAAGGATTTTGAAACACAATAGATAAATACAAGTTCTTTAGAAATATTTAAAACAATGTACGACGACTTCTTTTTAAAAATGATCCTATGTTCGAACACATGGGACGCGATTTACGTCTATTACACAATATAGACCTTGTAAAAAAAGAGGTCATAAAATATTCCTAACCACTAACCACATTTAGCTTCATAACAAATGTGTTCCGATATTTGAAGTACCACCTAGTTGGGCCAAATTATTAGAAGGGTTACAAAAGCGGCTGGAATAAAGGGACTGGGAATGGATCTAGGTAAAAAAGTCAAATGAAAGGGGTTCCTAATCATTAAAAATGTGCGAATAGTAATAAAGTTTTTATTGACATTCTGAATTCATTGCTCTGAACCAAATAAAACTCGAATAGGTAAGAAATAAACAAAAAAATAAGAAATATTAGCAACTCAATGTATAAAATAATAGATATGCTTTCATTGTCATTCAGTGTACAATTCTTTCAATTTCTAATTTCAGTAATAAGATATTTATAGGTATACAAATACAACTGATCTTAGGCACTAAATATACCAAAAATGTTTTCATTGTTACACGAAGATTTGGTTGATTAAAATAAGATACTGAATGTACCAAAAACAAAAACTTCTTCATTTCCTTATTCTAATACCTAATAAACATGTTTTAAATATCTCAGGTAGAATTCTGACACAAATGTTTGTTAGATAAACACATAAATATTAGGTACTAAATGCACCTTTATTTTAATACTCCTTTATTTTAATAATTGTGTTTTGTATTACAAGTAGGCATTCTTACACGAAGATCTAAATAATTAGGTACAGGTAGATAAACAAGAAGCTATTAATGTGCCCAAAACAAAAACTCCTTCATTGTACTTATTCTAAAAATTGCCTTGTTTTAAATATCATAAGTAGAATTTTTACATAAAGATTTGGCTGATAAACATACAAACATATTTTAGGAACTAAATGAACCGAAAATTAAAACTATTTGATTTCCTTATTTTAATAATTGGCTTGTTCTAAATATCATAAGTAGAATAATTTCATACAAATTAGGTTGATAAACAAACAGATATTTTAGGAACTAAATATACCGAAAATTAGAACTCCTTCATTACCTTTTTCTAATTGTTGGCTTGTTTTAAGTATCTAAAGTAGAATAATGATTTCACTAAGATTTGGTAGATAGTCACATATATTATATTAGGTACTATAATACATCAGTCCTTATTAGAATAATTTATAGTAAATAAATTATTCTAATAATTGTGTTTTTTAACTATCACAAATGGGTATTTTGCACAAACATTTAAATAATCACGTAACTATAGGACCTATAGGTAGATAAAAATACCGATACTACGCATTAAATGTGCTTAAAACAAAAGCCCATTCAATTTTTTTTTTCTTATAATTGTTTTAAATATCATAAATAGGTATTTTACACAAAGATTTAAATAATTACCTATAGGTAGTTAAACATACCAATACTAGGTATTAATTGTGCTTAAAACAAAAGCTCATTCAACGTCCTTATTCTTTTAATTGTTTTAAATATCATACGCAGGTATTTTTACACAAAATTTTAATAATTACGGATAGGTAGATAAATAACATACAGCTACTACACACTAAATGTACCATTGGGTAATAATAACATAATAACATTGGGTATTTCGATTATATATTATGTGTACAATTATGTATACCTACATATATTATGTATAGATAATTGTATACATAATACATTACATATAGTGAAATATTACAGGAAAAATTGAAAAAACCTAATTTCATTACAGTGTATACATAATATATTATATAATAATAATATAATATATTGTAGAGTAAGTTCGGGTAATATGGCCTAGTCGGCCAATATGGCCAGTATTATTTTTTCCGAAACCAACCAATATTAGTGGTTTACGTATTCGCCATATTGTCAGGCCCCTTCCCTTGACCCCCTCACTCGATCCCTGCGTTGCGACGAATACGCGTTTGTCCGGTGCGTGCGACGATCTAAAATTATCTGATTTGATGTTATTTTTTGGTTTAGTTTCACTCATTCCTGTTCCTTAAATAATCGTTGTTTTTAAATTGCTTGTACACAGTTTTGTAGGTAAACTTTTAATTAATAGTGTGGAGACTTTTATTAAGCACATTGTTTATTAGTTTTTAAATTATAATTTTATTTGTCATTAACGTCCTTGCGGCCATTATGGCCACAAGGTAGGTGGCCAATATGGTCTACCGGGCCATATTGGCCTCACATAAAGTAAATCTTTCTGATAAGTTTAAAAATATTTCCTAAAGGCAAAGGCTCCACGAAATCCAATTTCACAAAGAAAACGGCAAACTTTGTGCAAGGTGTCAATGGAAAAGGCAATCGAAGATGTACGAAATAATAAAATGGGTCATAGAAATAAATATAAGTCATACTAGAAATCTGGAATTGATAGACCTCGCGAGACAAAATATTGTCCACTTATTATCAATTCTTTCACATTCCAGCCACAAAATACAACCACTAGATAATTCATACATGTTTGAACCACCGAAAAAGTATGTTTCTGATAAGATGAGATCATGGGTCAGGAACAATTCATGCCCACTAACCCAATATGGTTACCGGTTAGTGGTTGAGTAGGCATAGCGCTTGGGTCCCACCCGGGCGTCGCATGTTCGATTCCTCGGCTGGCTAAGTCCTCCATCACAACACAAGCAACATTTTCGGCTTTCTGTGGTGGTAGTAGGAGATTTTCAAACATTGTTGGGTTATTCGTAACCCGGGAAAGTTTGTCTTTCTTTTAAAAGTAAAAAAAAAAAAAAAATGAAATGATCAAAGTTTTTGAACACGCATATCTACGTACTTAAAGCGGTGAGATAGCTGTCCGTGGTTTTCGTGCTACAGGGTTATATACTATTAACAGAAATGTTTTTAAAAATCACGATTTTATTTATATGGACAATGAGCCAGAATGTAGTAGAATCAAATCAAGAAAATATTACACCAGAACCAATTACTTCAGGTTCTACTCCTACAATAGAAAATGAATTTGTTGACATGACATCCACCATAAATGAACCTGATATGAGTGATGCGTTGGCTACAAGTGTAGCCTCTGCTTCAAGAGACGAGAACAGAACACTACCTGTCCATTTTGAATAAGTTGTAGTTCCCATTGCGAGGTCGCTACAGCCTTCGACTTCAAGAGATATAACGCCATCCAAATTGTCTCCAATACCAGAAATAACATTTAAAAAACTACTAACCGAGGCAGAAAGGCTGCTACGCCGACATTGCTTACTTCATCACTGTACAGAATGAATTGCAAGACTATTTAAAAAAGAGACAAGATAAAATTGAAAAGACTATTGATGAAGGTAAAAAACGAAAGGGCAATGGTAAAAAGCCAAAGTCAAAATCTAAAGAGGTACAAATGTCGAGCTCGGAGGAAGAAAATGAACCATTGTATGATGACAGTTCTGACGAAAGTCCAGATAGGAGCAATGCTTCTGATGCTAAGTGTTTGTATTGTGACGATCTCAATTCTATGAATAAAATAGGTGAAATATGGGTTCAATGCCTGTGTTGTAAATTATGGGCTCACGAAGAATGTTGAGGAGTGGAAACGGAAGTTTTTTTCTGCGAATTTTGTTCTGCAAAGTAGCACAAAGTTTATATATTTTGATTTTTTTATTTTATTTGATATGGTGGGCAATATGGCACACTTCATTTGTGGCCAATATGGCCCTAGGCCATATTGGCCTACTACATTTATGATTTTAAGATTTCTCAAGATTAAGAAAAAAGGTTATTTTAGTTATGTTTCGAAGTCAATAACCTTAAATTTATAAATGTTTTATACTATTAAGTTCAAAGGACTGATTTAACCAATAAAAGCTGTTTGATCTCAAAAATTTCGTGTTTTATTTCCAAAAAGGCTTATGGTGTGCCATATTACCCGAACTTACTCTATAATGTTATTATAACCACCCTGTAACGAGCGGCCAGTTGAAACAATTTGCTGAGAAAATAATGAAAAATTAATTACCTGCTATATTTTTCTTGGAAATTTTTATCCTTTTCTACAGTGTACATCATAAGGCACTTTGTGTGGAGAAATCTCCCAGAAAACCACTAAAATAACTTTGTAAATAGCAAAATCACAAGTAAAGATGTTTACTGCCGTGGGGCTAATGACCAAATATTTGAAATGAGAGCGGTCACGTGGTTCTCAGCTGCGACGCTATTGGCTCTTTGGTCTGTAAGAGAGATACGCCCGGAACCGAGAGTTCAAATTTCACACGTAGGCTAAGATACAGCTTGGATGTTGGAGAAATTTGTATGAAATTTAATTAAACGGCCGGTTTGAAAACGGG
Source organism: Limnephilus lunatus (assembly GCA_917563855.2). Lineage (NCBI taxonomy): Eukaryota > Metazoa > Arthropoda > Insecta > Trichoptera > Limnephilidae > Limnephilus > Limnephilus lunatus. The sequence goes on along the minus strand of OU830597.1, from coordinate 59,145,710 downwards.
GGGTCTTTTTGGCCAACGTGTGGATGTTGGAGGAATACGCTCGAAATGTTGTTTCATTTTAGAGGATGTAAGACAAACTGCGTTTTGAAAACCCCTTACATAATTTTTTTAAATTTTTTTTTTCACTTGCATTGTAAACATAAAGACTTTCTGAGAACTACTGCATACTTAACTCAATTTCGCTAAAAATGGTCTGTTGGAGTAAAACGAACTAAAGCGACGGAGTGTTGACGACGCACCTGCACTGCTGGTCGTGCGAAAGTCGTAGTTCATGGGTGGTTTGGAATATTTATGCGCATTTCAGTTGCATTGTTATTTTTTTTTTTAATTAATTTATTTATTTCTATATAGGTATTACAGTTTTTACCTTATATTTAATATTTTTACATAATATATTTTGAAAACATTTTTACATATTAATATTACATTTTATTATGTTGGGTGTAAGGTTGGTTTGAGAAGGTGAAACTGTTAGTTGATAATGTTGTATGTTTCGTGAACACCTCACTAGGAAAACCTGTGCTGAGGTTTTTAGAAAGTTTTTTTTTTCTTTATTTTTTTTTTTACATTTAATGGTTATTGTACATGGATTATTTAGAAGAAAAAAAAAATAAAGTATATATAAATATATATATGAATAGTTGGTAAATTCTTGAAAGACATGTTTATTTATTTTACTAGATGATATGATGATATTAGTGCCAATATTTTAAAAATAGTTATGCACTATTAATTAATTAAACGGACGTTAATTAAGTTAACAGACTTAGTTAGCAACTCACGATCTGTCAAGTTTTCGAGTAATTTTTGCGATTGCGTCGGCAACTGGTTTAATTTATTTCTCCATGAGCGAAGGCCCTAATGATAGACCCCTGTGTAATAGGAAGCAAAACATACCTACAATGAAAAGTACCAAACAGTAAACAAAAACCGCATAATCTATTTATATAAAAAAGCGTGTATGTGGCAGGCAGCTAGGATTTCGCTTTTATACAAATACCAATATGCTTATTCAGAGATTGATAAAATTTTGCACCTTGACCTTCAAAACAAGGGAAGGTCGCTGTCTATACGAGTTTCGAAAAATCACCCCCACTCCTTTTCCCACCCCAGAAATTATTAATAATTTGAAATAGATAGCAGAATTTTGATACTTCTTGATGAAATTTTAGACACTTGTAAAATAAGGAGAAAATTACAGTCTACATCTGATTTGGAAAAAACCCTTTATTTTATTTATTTACTTTTAATTTTTTTTACATAAGGGTTAGTACAAGGGCTGTCTGTAAAATAGGGTCTCCAAGGTGCTGCTGTCGCGAGAAACGATTTTACGCGCAATCTTGCAACACTGGCGTGTAGCTATCCTTGGAAATTGGGAATGCTATCCTTGTTCTACCGGTATTTCAATGGAAGATGCTCCGAGGAACTAGCCTCCCTTCAGCACCAGTGCATAGTCGGGAAACACGTCAAACGCGTGCCCAACATACAGTACCGAATTATCCCTAAGGCAGAGTAGGCAACTGCCTAGGGGCCCCGCATCGGCTAGGGGCCCCGCGCCCCAAAATAAAATCACTTGCGTCAATGGTTCGAATCTCAATTACTAAGCAACTCTGGCACCCATTTTGGAAAAGGTCAGCTTTCAAGATGTTTTAATTTTTTTAAATTTTTATTAGGAACATTTACAGGTTAATAACATTACATGCATTAAAGAAAACAACAAATTATAATAATTAGGTTATAATCCAATAACTGTTCACATCACGCACAAATAATAAATAAAAAGTCAATAATTAAAACAAATATTTATACATAGTTGTATTTTACTTTACTTTCCTTCTATTCTTAAGCAGCATTTAGTATCAATGGGGATATGATTGTAGGTGCCGTGTGTGGTTTATATTGGCATTTGTTTTGTTTTAATTTATCTTTTTTTGATTTTATTTCTAATTATATGTTTAAAATAGAAATTTTGTACAAGCTTTAGTGAACACTACATATCTGCTTGCTAAAGTTCTTTGTATCTCTTCGTACGAAGGTTGTCTGAAAGAGATCACTTTAGTGATAAAACTGCTCATTGCACTATTGTATTCGTATTTGTATTTTTTTATTGAATGGGGTGATGGCATACCTTCCTAAAAAGCAGATGAATTATGAATAAAATTACGTTGTGGTAGAATTTTTTTTTTAAGTTAGAAAGGGTAAAGTGCAGTGGTGAACTGAGCCCGCCAGAGGCCAGGGGCGGCAAAGCAGAATGAGCCCCCCCTCCCAGTTTAAGAAGTTTATATAATTTTAAATGCTTTTTATTCAGTTCACACGGGTCTCTGACTCTTGGGGGCCTCCAAACGCCTCCATGTTCCCTTGATCAAATTCCAAACAAGACTTTAAGGCACCAGTACACTGTAAGAAAGAATTGTCATTTTTAAAAAATTCATTTTCTGAAAAAGTTATAAAAGATATTAATGTGACAAAAAATACTAATCTAAAACACAAAATTTATACGTGGATATTCAACAAAGGCATTGTATACTGCGGTCAGATAACTTATATAAAATAACAACAAAATAAACGCCTGCATCTTTCTCTTTTCCTCTCAAATAATAATTTTTTTATATCTCTTATTATTCTTAAATAATTATTTTATATTTCTTATTTGTTATATTTCTCATCTCTTTTCTTTTCTTTTTATTTTCCCTTCATTCAATTTATCTTTTCAAATGTAAATAAATTTTTTTATTTAATTTTATCTTACAAGATTAAGTAATCAAAATTTCATTAAATTCCTGCTACCTCGGAACAGGCTCAGCCTAGTAAGGTGGTATATACCAAAAAAAATTGTACTTCAAACTGAAAACAAAAAATATATATATGTATTATGTGCTTATCTTGGTTAATAAATAATAAAAAAAAGATGCATTGTTAATAATTCGCTCACAAATGTTTTAAGGAAATTTATAAAATTGACGAAGATACAGAATTCTGTATGAAACCGTTTTAAACAGTTTTAATTTTGAATTAACGTTCAGCAAAACTTTAAACGCGTTTTTCTCGAAACTGCTTTTTTCAACATATTAGAAAAATTATACATCCGATATGCATGCACTACTCGTAAATCTAAAACTGTTAGAAAATCCAGTCAGTATGGCACCACTTTGGGATTTTTTTCATAAAGGGCCCCCTTCTATTTTTTTTTTTTGCAATGAAAATTTTCCTTAAAACATCAAAATTAGCTGGTTCGCCATTTTTTCTTTTTTTTTTAGATATAAAAATTCACCTACGTGGTGCCATAAACACTAGATTTTCGAACAGTTTAATACTTAGTGCATGCATGCAAATCGGATGTATAGAGGTTGAAAAATGTGTTAAATAAGTTTAGAGAAAAACGCATTCAAAGTTTTCCTGAAGGATAAAAACATACAAACTGTTTCGAATGGTTTCACGTAAAATGCTGTATCTCGGTCAATTTTTCGAATTTCTTAACAAATACATCTTTCAGAAAATGAAACTAAAAACAAATTAAAAAAAAGTTTTTATAGCGTCCTGGTGCTTAAAAGCCTCGTTAAGGATTTAATCAAGGGAACTCGGAGGAGTTTGGAGGTACCCGAGGACCAGAGGTCCGGGCGGGCTGCCCCTTCCATCCCCCCCCCCCCCCCCTCCGCCCCCGTTAGTACACCATTGGTAAAGGGGCCCCGAGACGTGCATTGCCTAGTGGCCCCGACATGGTTAATCCGGCCCTGCCAACATATGTAGGTACATGGTTGACATTTGTCACAAGACAAGACTCGTTCTTGTGTTCAACAGCTCGGCTGTGGAACGATTTGCAGGCCTTTGTGTTTCCTCCTTCCTACAACATGGGTCTCTTCAAGACCAATGTTCATTACTTCCTCTCCTCAAAAAGACTCTGCACATAGCATCTCAGATGACACAGGCCCTGAGGGAAATTATTTTCCTCAGAGCCTCCTGTGTGGGGTAAATGTAAAAAAAAAGCCTGGTTTCCCCTTGCATAATCCTCACCACGTTGCAACCTCTTAGACGCTTAGTCTCGTCGTGGCAGCCGTTCGCGATGGAGCTTCCACTTGCCGCACCCGCATGCTCTGTAATTCGTTTTTAAACTTTGCTTCGGCGAATCTGAATGACGCCACTGGGATTGTTCCTTTGTCTCTATAGTGTATCCGGGTCTCATCCCCAGTCATAATTGAGTCCAAGAATTCATCGCCATCGATATCGTAGCATTCAAGGAATTCGCAGGCTGCTTCAACCTGTTGTTGTTTGTGATCTTCGTTGAGCATTTTGGGACCCACCTCGGGCAGACTTTGTGGTCTCCCAAATGTTCTATCAAAATCTTGTCAATAGTGGTCTTACTGACATCTGGGATCATATCACAGAGCTCCTGAACCGTCACCCGTCGATCTGCAATCATTGTTTTTTCCACTTTGGCAACTTTTCCGTCAGAAACCGATGGCCGTCCGGCACGCTTTTAAATCCTCTGCACCATTTGCGCAAGTTTTCGCACTCATATACTGTTTTCCGTACACTTCAAGTAACTGAGAATGATTTCTACAGGGGTTTCATTCTTTGCACAAAAAAACTAATTATAGAGCGTAATTCACACTTGGCGGGTGCGGCGAGCGGAAGCTCCATCGCGAACAGCTGCCACGCCGAGAATAAGTGTCGCAGAGACTAAGTCTCACGTAAAATTGTTCCTCGCGACCGCAGCATGTTGGAGACCTTATTTTACGTAAGCCCTCGTAATAAATAATAGGTTAATAAAAACCATTTCTTACATCACAGTGGTTTATAGTTAGATGAATTTGAAGAAAATAAAATGATAACAATAATAAACGGTTATTATCACACAAGCGTACTGTAGATAATATCAAAAATCCAAAAAATATATATTTTTTTATTAAAGTTAATATAAAAAAATTGTTAAGTAATTTTTTAAACACAGAAATTGTTATATTAAAAATGTCAATATCATTTGTAAATTTGTTTGCTCAATTATTTAAGCGAGGAATTGGTGAGTTTGCCACATAATTTATTTGTGAAAGGTGGCATTGAAATAGGTCCTTATGCCTAATGAGTAGGTACTCTTAACCGCTTCTGTGCCAAGAGCGAGATTTCTCGCATCCTTGGCCGTGCCCAGCAGGCCGGCCATAGAAAAATAGCGAGTATTCTCGCTCTTCTTTGAGCCTCTGTATCATACATATGTCCTGTTTTTATTAATTTAAAATATGGAACACCCAGAGACATCTATTGAGATGATTTTGATTTTTTTTTTTTGTTAAATAAGATTTAAAAATGATTTATTTTGATTAAAAATTCACGGCCTGCTGTACACAGCTACACTTCTACCTACTGGCATTTAAAAGGTTAAATTGACTACAATCGAGAGTTTGCAACAGTCGAGCACCGAATTTGCAATTTAAAAAAAGAAACATAAGTCGCTTATCCTTCGCCTATCCCAAAGATATTGAAATATAAAAGATGTGCTATCGGCAGTTTTTACTGAGTGGGACTGAGTTTTCTGGCGTCACCGATATTTACTGCACATCTTCAAAAAATTAACTAAATGAATGAATTCTTTCCGTGTTCAAATTATATTGTTTCAATACTACTGCACATCTTTAAAAAAATCAACTACTTTCCGTATTTAAACTATTCCCATTAGGTAGTAGCCCGCCGATGGTTGGGCGGACATCATAGCATATCTCTTGTATTTCAATATCTTTGGCATATCCTCAATTGTACGTATTTTAAAGGTACCTATTTAATTTAAAATGTACTTATTTGTTCTAAGGGGATATTTAACTTTAAACTTTCGCTTCTTGCATGGGCACCCGCAGAAAATTTTCTAGGGGGGGGCAAAATATTTTTAGTAATGTTTTAATGTAGTTTTAATTTACTGTAGCGTATTTGTATGGTGAACGAATCGACAGGACACTGTAGTAATGAAGGGCACACTTTCTTTATGCTAACACAAAGTGATTTAAAATAAAAGTAACATTATTTGACTATTTTCAATCAATCCAGGGGGGGGCAAGTGCTCCCCCCTTGCCCCTCCCTGCGGGCGCCGATGCTTTCTTGTTTAAAGCCCGGGCGACTGGGGGCTTCAGCTAGTAATCTATAAAACAGAATCTGATAAGTGTTGTTTTTGTTTATTTGAAGATATTGACAACAATGGCTACCTGGATGCGCACGACTTTGTGTGCCTGGCGGTGCGTGCCTGCGTGCTGGAGGGACGGGGAGACTGCGGAAGTACACGGCTAGCGCGCTATCAACATATCATGCTCAGCCTGTGGGAGGAGATTGCTGAGATAGCTGACTTCGATAAGGTCTATCCTACTTGCACATTCTTGTACATCATCAGTTCTAGAATCCTGAATCATTCTTCATCTTGTACCTTAATTACTACTGTAATTTTGAAATCATCTACCCAAATATAAAAGCGCAGGACCCTTAAAAAATAAAAAAAATCTGGCTATGATTGTCACCCTAAGAAATTTAAATAAAATAAATTTTTCAAATATAAAATTAAAATAATTTTCTGGTAAAAAATATTACATGTAGGTAGGTACTTATCACTTGTCTGATTTCTTGATAAAATCAGTTTCAATTTTTAAAAAAATCGAGTTCATCGAACCAGATTTACATCAGACAGATCAGCAGCCGAAATTAATATGTTTGATGATAAAATAAATTATTTTCATTATCCTCAGGATGGAAAAATTACAGTATCAGAGTTTAAAATCGCAGTGCAGCAGTGCTGCGTGGGACGGAGGTATGAGGACTTCCCTCAAGCCATGAGGGCGTTCATTGAAGCCAACTTCCGTCTCATCGACCTCAACCAAGACGGGATCCTGGACATCGATGAATATAGATACGACTGCTTACAACGAATGCCCGTAGATGATATCAACGTTATAAATGAAGCATATTATAACTTATTAAATGTGAGTTGATTATTATTTTACTCATTATATGTACATAATTTAAGATTTCCACGATCAAAAAAATCTGATAAATTATACAGGGCGAAGTGAAAAAAGACTTACCTATCGTATAATTACATAAATTCCAACTCCAAATAATGTCAGGAATCACTGGTTAAAGTTTGTGGGGTACATTCATTAACATCCTGTAGGTATATCGTTGTTGCGTTGACAATGTCTGTGAAACTTACCTCTACCATGTCCAAAATATTAAGTTTTGGCATAAAAAAACTGCAACATCATTCGGTAATTCCTTTTGTGTACCTCTGATTTAATTCAGATTTTTATTGGAAAAATATTTGAAAGAGATACATACATTTTTTTATGGCCTCAATGGTCTTTTTTAAATATTGATGACAAAAATATGTACAGGGAGCATCCATTAATTACGTGAGCAGTTTTTCTTCCAATCTAGACCCCCCCCTTGGTGAGATAAATTTGGGCCAATTCGTATATTCTTTTCAAGTAACGTGAGATTTTGCTGGACCCCCCCTCCGTTTGTGCTCACGTAATTAATGGATGCCCCCATACACGTTTTATGAGGACAGATTTTTTATTACTCATTCGTTACACTGTCAAGTAATTATATCCATCTTAGTTTTGTTGCGTGATTATTATAATTATTTTATCTAGTGGCCATATTAAAACAATAATTGTTGTGCCAAAAACCCCAAAACAGTCGCGGTCAAGTATGACGTGGGTTCATCTTTCCAAAGTTCCAAGAAAGAATTCTTATTATGTTTGTTATGTATAAATGGGGAAGTACTTTTTTGTTTTTAATTTCTTGCAGGATGAAGATCGGAAAAGAGGCGGCCTTACCTTAAACCGCTACCAAGAACTATTTGCCCAATTTCTGGGCGACAAAAGAGATGAAAATCCTTCCATGTACTTATTTGGACCCCTTGAGTTGACTATCAATCATTTGTACAATTGTTAATAAATATAAAGTAAAATTACTTGTTTTATAATACTTATACCTTAGAATTAGTATTAAGCCCTCGTGACTGCTATATTGCCGTCATTAAGTAAAAGCACAGCATTCTCCTTGAGAATCTCAAGAACGACATTGTGTTTTTACTTTTGAAGGCATTATAAAAAGTACACGTAATGATGAAGCAACTCTCTTTGGTTGTGTGGAACAATACCCTTTATAAATATTATTTCACTTGTTTCAGATGATACTGCCTTATTTAGGGTTGGACGCTTCATGTTAGGCGGCCCCTAGATGATCAATTATATTGAGCAATATTACGAATTGTCCAATATTATTGACCGTTTGGGGTTAATATTGAAAATTGCGCAATGATTGAACAAAATTTATGTGATTTTAATTTTAATTTAATCATTGCGCAATCTTCAATATTCACCCCAAACGGTCAATAATATTACACAATTCGTAATATTGCTCAATATAATTGTGTCGTCTAGGGGCCACTTTAAGCCAAATAAATTTTTTATCAAAAGCTTCTTGTTTTATCAAGGAATCAAGGACAATCCAACCCTACTGTTATCCTCATACACCACATTCCCCTAACTGACATTTTTCCACCCTCAAAGATAGATCCTACAATGTTTGGGCAGAGTATTGGTATATTGCTAGTCAATCCAAGGGAGCCTGCTACGCCTCTATACAAAAGACTATCCCATCAAAATCGTGGTATCAACAGTTCATTCATTTTTCAAAAAAAATTATTTCCTCACTTATTCACATGAGAATTGGACATTGTTCCATTCCTTCACTTCTGACTAAAATTGCCTCCCCTCCATTCAACTTCTTATCTATTCTAAGCTCGACTCCAATCTTCCATACAATTTTGAAATTTTCCCATTTAAATAAAATTAAAATATGGGGTGTCTGGGGGTAAGGTGCATTAACTTCGGGAGGGGATTATACATGATGGTAAAAGTAAAAAAGATAAATAACTTTTTCGAAATTCCATTGTTTTTTCCCGGTACAAAAATATTTTTCCACAGAATAATATTTTTTTTCCATACAAACAATTCACCTTTTTGCTAAAACACTACCTTAAAATGTTGGAAATTCGAAAAAGGTAATTTTTTTTACTTGCACTACACACACCTTGCATAAATTCATCTTCCCTCTCTTCATAATTTGAAATGATGGCCTAGAACACACTTGAAGGATGAAATCCAGAAAAAAAAAGATTTTTCAGAATAAATCAACCTTTTAACCATCACTATAAAATGATAATGCTTCTCTCTAAAATTGTCAATGAAATAAATGATGTTAGCATTATTTTTTATTACAAATTTAATACAATAACAAATAACCGGTTATTTTTTTTTGTCTTGTCTTCATTATCCGTAATGGCTGAATATTTCAACATTAAAAATCTTATTCTTCTTTAATTCTCAAAATCAAGTGCAGTTCACACGCGGTAGAAGTGACACCTTAACCCCCACAATCTCAACCAATAGGAGCCTTGAAAAGTGAGCTCATAATCAAAACAATAATGCAATAAGGTTTCATTCTATCTCATTCTCTCGCAGGCTAAATCCTATAGATGCATATCGTTTCATCGAGTTTCAAATCACAACGGTGCTAAAAAAGATTCACTTCAAAAATCAAGTCTAGGACTATCATACGAAAGGTAGTATTAACCATTTTAGATGGCTGTTTTCCATTAAATCGCACCATTTTGCCTATCACATTCCCTTAAACAGTCTTGTCTTTGTGAATAAAATAGAAAATTTCCGACTAATACCATTTATTGAAACAAAAAATGCAGAATGATACATCATTTTTTTTAAAGGGTTACCAAGTATAATGTCCTAGTTCAGGTAAGCCTTAGAAATGATGTTTGGCTTCAGAAAGGGATGTCGCCATTGCCAGGACACACAATGTAAAATATGCTAATTAAATAATGTTTTAAAAGAAACGCAATAAAAAATATTTTATAAACACAAAATCATAATAAATATTGGTCATTGTAAAACAAATACTGCTTATCCTACTCAATCAATTTACCTAATAGATTTTGACAAGTTCACAAATGAATGTGAATGTATGAAGGCTTGGAGGGATGAAAATATGAATGGGGCGATTATTTGAATGAATTAAGGTATTATTATTATTATTCCTTGTTACAGAATAGTAATATTGAGTAATTCTTCAGAATCTACAAGATTGAATTTCTAATATTTACAAAAAATACGATACTACTGAAAGGCACTGCCAAAGGCCGATTAAATTGCACTCACAAATTTACGAGTTTCAAATTGACAATGTAATCTCTCTGACATTCTTTGCGAGTCGTTATTGTGAATCAAATATAAATATTGACCTTGAATTTCCCTACCTCCAAGACTTCAAAATAATAAGTCAATGCCAAAAGAATTTTTGTTCAAAATTTAAAAGATTATCACGATAATATATAATACTTAAATATAATAAAACACTGAATTATATTATATACATTTTAACCACAAACGGAAAAGTTGATTGAAAAAAATTATCATCAGATTAAGGTTCCACTGATTTCCTATAATATTCTAAGGTTATATTTGAAATTTTTAGTGTCAACACACTACAGAAGACCGTGTTTTCAAAATACAGAAACCATCAATCAACCATGGATCACAGGCAAGAGAAGTTATTCATATATTCACGTATTTGCAAGAAATGTTATAATATAAAAGAACAGGCACTCTTTCCAATAGTAATAAGTACGAATTGTACAAATCTAATTACATATTAAGTTTAACCCACACACCCTTATTTCCATACCATGATGTGCAAATAATCTGTGACTCCCACATGCAAACAAGCATTCATAATATGACTCAAAAAAGGCAGGCATTATATAAAATAAGGTAAAACTTATTTTTATCAGAAAATAATGAAATTGTAATAGACTTTCAAAATGAAGATATCTAACAGTTTTTATTTTATTTATTAAAAATATTTTTTTATTTCAATTATTTAAACATAGTATTATTATGTGCAATAATAATATAATAATTTTTAGCTGTCATTTAACACTAAAATTTTATCTTTTATGGTCTATTTCATATGCTCATAAAAGTTGTGGATAAAAAATATTTTCACTATAACATTCATTTTGGTTTACCTTCATACCCATTTACCAGTATGTATATATTGTTTCTTACATTAATTAAATCTCAAACAAGATTATATTATTATTTAAATTTTAAATAAAAAGTTAACAACACCATATTTCAGATCTTAGGCAGCGTAATTATATGGGCCAGGAAAATGGTGACAAACTCAGAAGAAAATAAAATATCATTTCTATCTTGAATTACACACCGTCATGGGCAGTCTGTAAATATTTTAACAATAAACAACTATTAATTATTAAGAAAAATATTTATTTTTTATTATGTATAATTTTCTAACATTTTTTTATTAATTTGAACACAGTGAAACCCTCTTAAGAAGTTTTCCAAGGGACCGGAAAAATAAACTTCTTAAGCAGGAAAACCTTATATGTGGTAAAAATTGGGTCAATTTTGGCCGAGGGACTGAAAAAACCAAACTTCTTAAGCCACGAAACTTCTTAAGAGGGTTTCACTGTATAAACAAAAAGAATTCTTTCCTGAATTAAAAGGAAAAAACCAGAGTGTGCAATTCGCACATGGTACAAATAAAATCTTCAGAAAACTAAAGTAGATGGTGGGGAGGCTACGAAGCACCGCACAAAGAGGAGACCAATAGGCTACGAGGCAATGCACAAAGAGGAGATCGATTATACAGCTAAATCCTGTAGATAAATGTGTTTGTCTCTTTTTAGTGTCGCTAATTTTCGTTTCATCGAGTTCCAAATCACAAGGGTGCTAGAAGTTTTCACTTCAAAATCACATGTATTCCACATTACAAAAGCTAACTCAATTTCTGAGAATCTTATCTTTCAACGCCAAATGGATAGATTATTTTTTGGTAGGTTTTTCAACTACATAATTTGGTTTAAAAATATGGATTAATTAATAAAAAAAGGAAGCCATATCAATTTACCCAAGCCCCAAGCCTGAATGAAGTTGATCACAAGGTTATATATTTAATATGTTATACATACATTATTTATAAAAGTTTCAAACTTAAGTTTCTTTAGCAGAAATTTACACAAATTAATAAAAACCTAAAGATGAAAAAATGATGTAACAAAAATATAATTTGAATTACTCAGGTAATACAATACATAATAATGTATTACGTATACGGATGTCAGAGTAATTGCAATACTTAATAATTATTTATTGATATAAAAAATGGACGAAATTAACATACAAAATAATTACAAATAAAAATAAAAAGAATAATATTTTCAATCAAATTGGTACAAAAACATAATATTCTAATGGATATGTATACACCAAACTGTCTCCACATAAGTGTGTATGTACATTATAGAAAAGTTACATTACTCTTTACATATTTATATACTTAATAAATACTCTCCACCTTAATACAAAGGATCCTTACAGACTATAAGTACTAGCACTGCATTATACCCTTCTTTATGAAACACAAGTGATCATAACCACTCTAAGCAACCATAAGGTGACAAGTCAGTCCGTGAGTTCATCCTACATCTCTATGCCAATGACTGTACTTAAGGCACGTATAATCGTATTGCAATTATACTGACAAGATAACAATACATAAATACACCACGGAGATCCACAGAAGTACCTAAATATACAATGTTTTCGCAGGAAGAAGCTTTCATTAAGTTGTCGAAGCACAGAATTGCAACATTAAGCAACAGCCATGGTAACACACCTTGAAACCCACTTATAAGGTTTCCACATAAAAAAGTTTTTTTTCCGGTCACTAGGAAAACTTTATAAGAGGGTTTCACTGTATAGCTGACGTAGCTTTGAAACTTCCCGTAGATCTCCAGCCATTATACTAGAGTAGAAAACAGGTGGTTTGTTTGGTTGTTTAGTCTTCACCCAGCTGTGTGGGGTGTTGGTTTATACTGCAGTAGGAGAGGTGCGGCCGATCACCGTCGGCCAGCAAGCACTCAGAGTCTCCCGGGCCCTCCACTGCGCACAGCCGGACTCTACTTCGGGTTATGCCTGTGAGAAAAGTCATCAGTTCAACAAATGATACAAACTAAAATGAATTTGTGTGTCTTGCAATGCCTCAGGTATTTCAGTAAAACCCGCATATAAGGTTCCCACTTAAGAACTTTTCACTCTTCGCACTTGTTTTTTCGGTCTCTTATAACTGCAATACAAAAGGAACTAATTTTTGGAAACCACAAATCGTCACCTTATTACTAAACGCAAACATGTATGTGCAAATACACCATGCCCCCAGCATTACGCGCATATGAGTAGGCATTCATTTTCATAAAAATATATGAATGTTCAAAAATTTCTGTTATCCAATATACATCAGGAAAACAATGAAAAGGTTAAAATTTCTAATTCTGCTGGTAAAATTTTTTGAAAAGAAAAAGCATTGTTTTTTTCATTATATAGACCACCGCACAAATAAAAGAAAAGTCTTATGAGAGAGTTTCACAGTGTTAAATTATTCATAAGGTTCTTATTACAAATTTCATGCAACACATAAAAATCATTTGCTTGCATGCCTACAAACTCTTGCTACTCATTAATTTGTCTAGCATGCAGCACACATTTACATTTTTATATATATATTTTTTAATTGACTTGAAAAAATACACAGACAAATCTTGTCTAAAATATCATTAATAATAATTGATGTGATGTAAACCAGGACCCATTAAGCATAAAAAAATGAGGACAAGTTGTTTCACAGAATTCAAACAATTAAACAAAATTCAAGTTCTGTTATTATTTCATCATGTGCCGGTTGTTTCGCAGAACTTTTATAGTAACAGAACTTTTAAAGGACTTTCACAAAACTTGAATATTAATAATTAAATAATTATCAGGATATTAAACTTATCCTGATGAAGAATACATAATTTTCGAAACAGGTTGATAATATAGTGGTATTTACAAAGTTATTTGTTTTCATTTAATTAAAAATGACACCACAAAGTATATTTGCAAAGTTTGAAAAAGTAATTATATTGAATATTAACTTTGAAATTTGATCAATTGTTCAAATTCTGTGGAATAACCCACTCAGGTTTATTTTAGTAGTCAACACTGAAATACCCTCCCCCATTTGTCTACCAATGTTATTTTTGACAGCTATAAAACCTTCTTTTTTTTATGATTCAAACTTACTGAATTTGCAAGTTCAAGTGATCTCACGATAATTGCATGGGTTGATCAAAATTAGTATTAAGACAATGGCTACAAAATGACTGTATTTAAAACCAAAAGCAACACAAATATTTGTACATTTATTTATTTATTTATATAATTTGTACATATATTTATAACAAATTACAGGCAATATAGCCTAAGACGTTATAATTGTACCATTTATGCAGTATATATATGCAATGCCCATCCCAATGTATAACCAAATCCAAGGGAAAACACATTGAATGTGTCATTAGTGTAGCCATGAGTTTAAAGCAAGGTGCAAAGCAAGCATTCAAAGCTTTATCTTTCATAAAATATCACTTTCAACATTAAATAAGTATGTGAAATGATAAAAATGTATTAATAAATGAACAACCCATGCAAAATTAAATGTTAGGTTTGTAAATGATACAAATATAGGGGTTATTTAATAATTTATTGACATAAAACAATATACAAAACAAAATAATAACTGGATATTTAAAGTAGTGAAATAAATATCAACCTCCACGAAGCTAAAATTTTGAAAAAAATTTCATATTATTTAAGTATTTGCTTCTATTTTCTATTAAAAAATATGAAAATGATAACTTACATCAATGACCCTGTTCAATAGTTTTATAGAAAATTGTACTACGCTACGTATTATCTGATGGTAAATCATAATTCAGAAACAAAAATTTACTGCAAGTTAATGAAAAATAAAAATGGAGGTCAAATACAAAATGATGTTAGTCACAAAAATATTTTATTTAAAAATTACAAAACTGAAAATGTTAAACAGCCAATTTAAGAAACAGCCCAATTTAAGTAACATTAAAAAAATTACATCATGCAATAGAAAATGTAACGCAACGTTTGACGAAGCCAAGGCAAATCTATTGTTTCAGTTGAAAATAGAGATTTGGCAGAAATGGTTATCAGCAGCGGTAAAGCATACATCAATTGTTTCACTCTAAAATAGAAACTTGGCAGATTCACGAATGAGCTGACTTTCTATTTGGCGCCGCATTACACCAAGCAAACAAGAAACAGTGACAAATTAGCAAGTCACTAAAATAAGATGACCATTATTATTTATTATATTAACTAACCAACTCCAACATATTTTCCATGATAATTGTTTTAAACTATTTCTTTGTTTCACTTAACATTATGAATTTAGTAAAAATGGACGGGACTATAACAGTGACGGTTCGCAGATAAAATCCTCAAAGGAAGATAATCATAACACTGTTATGTAAAGATTTGCATGCGTAAACCTGAAAAATATTATATACATCCCTCATAACTAATAATGCAGCCATAAACCATCACTGTTTATGAGAAATCAAACATAATATACTTTATATTAAAATAAATATAGTTTTAAAACAGAGATATCAGTCAATGTCACAGAAATATTTATCATACTAATAATTTGATCGAATTATAATGTTCTACATTATTTATTTAAATAAAAAAATAAATGTCAAATATTATCATACTCACGAGTAAAAATAATATTTTTTACGCTAAATAATACAATATAAAATAAAACTACTTTAAGCAGACAACAAACATTAATTAATCAATAAAACTAATAATCACCATTAAAGTAAGGAATAAAAATTAATTATAATGAAGACTTTACTATGTATTCAAATTATTCACTCGGTAACCTTTTAGCGAGTTCCATTTTTAGTATGATTTAGAAAAATATGTTTTTTACAGCAGAATTCATTATCAGTAGGTATGCTTTTGCGGGTTAGAACACTCTTTTGGTTGATAACCAGCTGTGATTTTCAAATGTGATATTATTGGGCTTAGGATAATTATGCACAAGTCCATTTGAGAACAGTATTCAATATTGTATCTCCAGAAATGGACTTGTCACTGGACATATTCAGTATAATCTGTCTGCTATAGAAGAACTTTGTATTTTAGTACATACTTTATAGGAAATATGCCACTGTTGGAGACAATAAATAAAAGTTAACAGACACTTGAAGCTCAAATAGTACAATAATAATATGATGACATTATTTAATAAGAGCACTTGTTGGAAGCGACGGCGTTTTAACGTCTCTGGCCACTCTTCAGATAGAATTATCGTAAGCCGAATAAAGAGCAAACTGTAGCGAGTGGGTCAGTAAAACCAAGCAAAGGTTGGAGTGAAGAGAGATTAATCTAGACAGGGTGTGGTTAGGTTAGTAGTAGTAAGGTCAGCCTAAAAGAGACTGCTGAAAGCGATCACGGTGTGCCCTTCCCCGGCCCTCTGCCCTTACTCTGGTCAACGAGGTCTCCTGAATGCCGCCCTCGTTCAGGGCCCTCCTGTGCTTGGCCAGCTTCTCCTTATTCATCGGCGAACCTGCGAAATTTATACATTATGCCTTATATCTAAAAGTTACCAACATCTCTTCTCTTCTCCGTCAATAAATAAATCAATTAAACTCCCGAGTAAACTTCACAAATCACCTTTTACTACTACATATGATTAATAAATATTTTGTGTGTAAGTGTTTATTTGAATTAAAAGCAGATCAGCTGTCGAGTGAAGATGCCTTTCTAGAAACGCACTTTAAACTTAAATCCGCATTTGTCTGGGGCACTTGGAGCCCCCAATATACTGATACCAAGTTTAGCGACCGGAAGACTAAGGTAACCCAGAGGTTTGAGAGCATGGCACGGACACACAAACACACAACTTTATTATTGGTTAGATAACCACTTAAGCAGTCAAAATACCAAACAAATAAATATGTTCATTTAAAAACGTATTTAAAAAAACATTACACAATATTGTTAGTGTAAATATTACATTAATATAAAATAATATAAATTAATTTTGCTTAGGAAATATAATGTTAATAGGAAAAAAAATAGTTTGACTGTATTTAAATAAAAAATAACTTTTTAGCGAGGACTGCAGTATGAGGTTGGTTACGGGGATTTTAGATTAGGATATGGACGGAAGGCTTATTTGTAGTGGTGAAAACAAGGAAAAAGAAACAATTTTCTTTCAATCCTTAACCACTCAGCAACATAAGCAGATATACACGTTAATATGCCGACATCAGTTAAGTACAATAAGCGTGTTTACACGTCAACGCGTATGTTTATACAGAAATCGTCATAACTCCGTTATTGTTCTAGTGACATCCCTAAAACAAAAAGGAGAAGCTCCATAATAAATCAAGCTACCCATCACTAAGCAAGATGTCCATAGAAATAGATAAAAAAAATCTTTTCTGTCAGATACATGACAGACAACCAAATTGCCTATCCACTGTTTGACATCGTTATTTTTTTATTAAATATTCTTGTATGAAATAATAAGAAAGCGAGGTGACCAAATTGTTTATTATACATTTATAAGATAGAATAAATAATATTGTCTTTTATATAATCCGTGAATTTAGTACCGTTTTCACATAAAAACATCACGTGAGTCATTTTTTCATTTTTTTTATGTTTGCATTCTAAATTTTAATGTTTACAAATGTTAATACTTATTTGTAACATAACAATTTGAAAGTATATTTCATATCCTTTCAAAAACAGTTTTTAGTATTCAGCTAAGTTCGGAAATGTTTCATTTATAGAGCTTTAATTGTGAAGCGGAAATAACATAAAGTTTTCGTAAATCTGACATGTCGTTTAAGACGTAAAAAGTGTATATTCGCGATGTATCGGAGTGGTTAAGAAATATGAAGACAAAACATTTTACAGATTTATTTTTGCTGTTCAACAGCGCAAGCAATGTCAATATTATATGTAATCTTTTTAATGCACCTATGCTGATTATCCAGTAAAGTCTACATGCAAATCTATAAAAGGTTTCTCATGCAACTCCATAAAATATGATATTACGTAGTTAATTATTCATACATACATATTTATAGAAAGATTTTAGAAAAAATGTTATTTAAAAATAAGTTAATGGTTATGTTGGATAGAACTATCATTGGGTTTAAAGATGCCAATGCAAACATCTGATGCATTTCATTAGTACAAAAACTAAAGTTAGGTTTTTCAAACATCTTGACTTCTCATTAGTATCTCTTAAGCATTGGGGATCCTGCTTGATATGATAAAAATTAAGACACAAAGCATTAGGCGATATTCAACGGTATAAAAAGTAACGGTAAATATCGGTTGGGACTGAACACGCTTATTACGAATATTTTTTTAGAAAAAAACTTTAGATTCGCCTTAATTACTATAAAAGGAAACTTTTTGGCTTGGGGGCGGCGGAAAATAATGCATTTTAATTTTCAATTGCGTAAATTAAAATTCACTTCGCGAATCTACACGATGTCAAATCGCGGCTATCAGGTACGTCACTGTTATGTTGGTATCCCTGATACATTGCAAATAACTGAATACTACTGTGGCCAACTTCGTGGGATACGTAAAAACACGGTTAAACTACGAAAGCTGCATGTCATCAAACTATAAAAAAACATCCCAGGTTTTGAATGGTTTGTTTGGCAAAGCAGGGTTTGTCTAGCGGGTTTGTGTAATTATGATTGATTGTCTGTGAAATAAAAACAAATGTTAGTTCTTTGCAATGTATTGGTGATACCAACATAAAAGCAACGTGCCTATGGCCGCTGACAGTCACCGATCGGTTCGCGAAGTGAGTTTTAATTTTACGCAATTGAAAATTAAAATGCATTATTTTCCGCCGCCCCCAAGCCAAAAAGTTTCCTTTTATAGTAATTAAGGCGAATCTGAAGTTTTTTTCTAAAAATTATTCGTAATAAGCGTGTCCAGTCCGAACCGATAATTACCAAAGTAACATTTTCTTCAAGCAGTGATTTTGGTATGATATATTAAAAATAATGTAGTTTAGCAAAATATCGGTAAAATGATGAAAGAAAAGTGAATTAAAAAGATATGTTACCAATATAGCTGAGCAGCACCGGAAGGAATATGAGGCCGTGAGCCGCACCAAACACCACAATGCCGAGGTACATTCGGAAGTAGAACACCTACAAAATATCACATTTCTATTAGGATGCTGGCATTATGCATGCACACATAAGTATTATTATTTTCAGGAAAACTATCCATTAGCTAAGCTTATAAATTTGAAAGAATTTCAATAGTGAATTAATTTACAGAAATGTATTCCTTGCCAAACTTATTGCTCCATATGTTTGTGTGCTTCATTTAAAAAATACAACATTATTTTTCTAAATTATTATTTTAATATTTTAGTGAATTTCCCTAACCGAATAAAATAACCGCGTTTATTATAAGTTCATGAATATTATGTATATGTACATATGTATTACATTATGTATTTAAATAACAAAAAATCTATTTAAAAAATGGGCCAATGATTTTTGACTTTTGATGTATAGCTTCGAATGAGGTGATTGCATTAACTTACTTGGAATATCTGACTCTTGGCAAATCCTAATACGATAATTCCTCCAAATTTGGTGAGTGTGATGCCCGAGAAGACGGAGCTTCCCATCTTGGTGAGGGCGTCAGTAGCCCGTAGCACCCGGGACTCCTCCACACTCACTGAGAAGCTGTGCACCAGATGGGAGCAAAACTCCACTGATATTCCAACTGCCATCACCAAGTTGACCAGAGACACCGCATTCAGGGTTATGTTCCACCAGTACATCAGTCCACCGATATTCACCACTATCATAGTGATGGTAATCACAACAACTAGGGAAGAGAAGGTGTCAAAGCCCATCAGCAAGAATGTCACCACAAAGATAGCCAGCACAGAAATGCCCATAGACTTGAGAGTATCCGGCCACATGGTCAAGTACTGCTCGTAGAACACATAGAACACCGAGTACGGGAACACGGTGACTGTCTCGTTCTTGCCCTGAAGTCTCAAGTTGGTATTGATCATTCCCGTCAGGTTTGTGGCGATCTTTCTAGCCGCGCGTAAGGCCTCATAGTAGTCTTTGCTGGTCTTCAAGACGGTGTGGTATCCGCTGAAGTAGGACGCTCCTATGCGGGAGAGTGTTGGGTTCTTGGGGTCGGGGAAGTCGTAGTTCACTCCTTGGCCGTAGGCGGCATGACCGGCCTTGGCGCACTTTTCATCAGGATTATCTTGCAAGAAGAATGGTGCGTATTGCTTGAAGCCCGTTGCATTTGGTCTGTGTTCTTTTCCTGTCAAAACGATATTGCACTGGTTGCATGTACGCCCTGAAAAAATAGTAGAATAAACAATAATTTTTTTAAAGAAATAATCAGGTTAATGATGAATCATGATTAAAATAAATAGTATTTTAAATAACAAATATAGGACAATCTATACTCACTGCCATGGGGACAGAAGCTTCCATTGTTGGGGAAAAACTTGCAGCATTGATCAATGGACGCCCAATCCATATAATCATCAATCCATGAATTCGATGGTCTACCAATGTATGTCTCAGCGCCCAGTTTAGAAGCTGCAAATAAAGATATTGAAAAGTTAAAATAAAGCAGGAAGAGCAATATGGCATAATAACACAAAAATTAATCATGATAATACTTTTAAGGCCATGTAAATCTCAAATCTTAACCACTCGGACCCATAAGCTTGTTTATACGACAATGTAACATTACTAGACATATGTATGATGTACGAGTTATTAATATCAATTTCATATAAAAGTGGGTTATCTTACAGCAAAACATCCTTCGTGAGAAATAAAAATGAGTTTACATAATTGTTTTTGTATTTAATTCAGATATAATTAAAAGGTGGGTAGGTGATTTTTATGAATTGTAAATTTAACGATTTTTTTATTTTTATAAAACCTAAATATACGAGATAAAATGTGAAATACAGATGAATCCATTGGATTTAAACCGCAGTAAGCAGTTCATATGTTTCCCTATTAATATTTAGAGGTATGATTTTTGTAAAGAGCGTGGTTAAATCGAAAACCGAACACCCAGAAATCTCTATTGCTGAGAGTGATGCAAATGACTTGCTGCAAAAACCTGTCTGGACTGATATTATTTTGTCCACAATTGGACTAAAGTTTTCTGTTTAATACTATGTTACATTATATAATATCATAATTAATAAATAACATTTACCGAGATAGAGCTGTGTTGACACGCTGTCTGGATTACAGTACAGACCACCGCACAAAAGATTTTGAACCTTAGTTTCACTGTAGTCCAAACCTTCTTGGACAACAAAGTACACCGGAGGGCCAATATTTAGGTAAGACTTGAGATCCTTGAAGTATTTAAGTACATGGCTGTCGTGGGGCATTGACAACTCCTGGTCCAGACCAATTTCAATGTGTGGAGCAACCTAGAACACAATAAAATTTACTTAGAAGATCTGCAAGGAAAATGCAAAACATATTATAAAATCCAGATGTCTCCGAGAGCTTCGTTGTAACCTCTCTATATTTTACACGCTATATGTGGGAGAAAGTTATCATTGGCATGCCTTTACAATTGTCCAAACACTTACTGCAATGCTGGAGCACAGCCAACCGAAGAAGACAACCATGACAACAGCTCGAACTGTCTTGTTCATCAGGAAAGGCGCGTATATGCTCTTGAAGAACGTATAAAGAATTCCCTCTGACGCCTCCTCAGGAGTGTCTTTTTTGTTTCCTCGAATACAGCAGAAGATGTCGTATCTGAAATTAATTTATATGTGAAAAAAAGTGATTTTTTAGAGAGTACAAAATAAATTTTAGTAAGATGAATTTGTAAATTTCATATTATATTGTTGCTACCAGTGTGCAATCTGCCAGAGATGTTGATTGTTAAGTTCGATGAATCTTATGAAAATGGCTTTACATCATAGTGGGCATCAATAATATCCTGAAATATTTCTGACCTGTTTGAGTTCTGTCGGATGGTATCCAGAGCCAGCAGACTGACAAAGCTGGTGACTTGGAGCAGGAAATCGATGAGCAGCGCCATACCAGCGTACAAAGCAAAAGCCCTCACCGCCGGCATGTCGCTCAGCCCCCCCAGGAAGAAGCAGCACGACTCTGAGACGGATGTCAGCAGCATGGACGGTCCAACTTGACCCAGTCTGTACAGAATGATTTAAGTTAAAACCTCCAATCCAATATTTGCGACAGTCATGGAAATGCAAAATAATTTACACTGCTTGCGAGGGCCACTTCTTGCCTAGTAGGAAGTTGATTACATGTTAATGATTCTTTTTTAGGCCATTTAATTTGGGTTCCATATTTGTTTCATTTCAAGGCAAGGAGAAGAAAAATAAACTTTGGGTTTGCAAGGAACAAAATATCATTGTTCTAAGGGAAAAATGAGTAACTCTGAGACATTTTTTAAAATTCACATGTATACAAATTATCAGTACTCTGAGGCTCAGCTGTTTTGCAGAAATTCAAATGTAACATTGTCATCAAATGGCCATTCAACTCTATTTTAAAGCTGATTCTAGGTTTGTTTCAGCTTTCTATCAAATTATAATAAGCTGGCAAGCTTAATAACATGATAGTTGCCCTCTTCTGCTGATCGCAATTTGTTCAAAAGCTGAAACGGACTTAGAACTGGCATTTAACAGGAACCTTTCAAACTATAATATTTGATGACTTTGTCACACGTAAATTTCTGCCAAACAATTAGGACATGGTCACATGTAATGCAACTGACCACACAAAATAACATTATATAAATATACCCCTTTTCGTGGAAATTCGAATTGATATCTATATAAAATGCTACAGAGTTATAAATGAATTATGTTTTCAAAACTTACGTTCTGCCAATGTGTTCGGCGACAGTTTCATTAGGACGGCGCCCGTCCCTCTGATGTGTCTGCACCAATATAAAGATGTTATCAACTCCAACAGCCAGCACCAAGAACGGAATGACTTCAATAATGATCAGCGTAGCCGGAAGTCCCACAAATCCAAACAATCCGATGGAGCAAACCACTGAAGCCAACACGATAAAGACACCTGGAAAATAAGATAAACCGTTACCCATGTTCATACACCGCTCTCCCAGTGTTCACGGCAATTCCCAACGAGACCAATTGCTCAATATTTGGGACGGATATGGGTACAATTGCTCCGGGAAACATTTATTGAATAATCAACATCTCAGCCATAGGTCACCAGGACTTGGCAGCAGAGGAGTCTGCCCACCATCTCAGAGAGGTTGAGGGAGACCTGACCTTCCCAGCAGGACTCTTGGAACATCGAAAGTCCGTCACTCCTGAACACATTGACCCCCAGATTCCTGCCCACCCCTCATACCTTTTTCCTTCCCAGAACTTCCTCTCTTTCCTTTCCTAAAAAGACCCTCCACAAAAAATCCTTAAAGATAACATAGGCCCTGAGGGAATTTTTTCTAGGGAACTAATGTAAAAAAAAAAAAAATTACCTCCGAGTCCCAAGGTAATCTTGCTGTCAATCAGCAATCTGCTACAGGAGTTGAGTTGTCCCAAACTGATTGCGATGTAGGCGAACATGATGATGTAGGAGACGAGGATTGTCATCACGTCAGACTGAGATTCTCGGTACAGCTCGTCTTCTATAGACCTCTCTGATGTAAAGGAAATATCCATGAAGTCTGGCATCTCGGTTGTTGTCCAATTCTTCATCAGGTCGATGTACTTTTTCTCCCATTCCATGGCCGGAGTGAGCTGAACAATTACATGAGATAATATTATTATACATACCTAACATAATATAAAATACACTTTAAAATTACAAAAAAATACAAACAGAAGTACTGCCATCTATAGTATTAATACGCTAAAAGAGCTACTTTTGTAATTCGGTTTCGAATTAAAGAATTTGTCAAATGTGTCTCATGAGGGCGTGCCCTCCCTAGGTATAAGTACTACGGAATTGCAGAACTTGAGTATCTCTCCGGATATGGAAAGATTGACGGTAATACTTAGAGTTGTGAATAATAGTATCACGCGACTATGTATATATTATGACAAATTACATCATTGCCTGTCGAGGTTACTTTGCCCCAGTGACTAGCTGTCAGTGGATCTGAGGAACCGGCTATTTTTGGAACCAGTTCCTATCGGATTTATAAAATGGTAAAAAACACTTAAACTGGGCGAAGCCGAACCAAAAGCGACCCGCAGACATCAGCATCTGAGGGTTTTTAACTGCTACATTAATGGTTATTTATCAGTTATGTAAAATTTAAAAGACATTTATTAATAAGGCACAATATTTTTAAAACCCTCGGGTTCTCTTCAATAAAACTAAACTCAAGTTATCTGTGCTGTTATTTTTTAAATCGACTTGCTTGCATAATTGTTTCAACCATGAGGTTAAGGTGTAAGATCCATAAGAAATAAATAAAAAGAAAATACTTTGTTTTATTCACTTTATTGATATTTTATAGTCTACCGGTTTTGGTACCTCCGTACCATCCTCAGGACTGTTATAAAAATACTCCTAATTCCTAATCCCATTTTGAAAAAAAAAAATCCCATAAGAATACCTGCGAATGAGAGTGAAACAATAACTTTTGATATCCTTACATATTGCATGATTTAAAATTCCTTAAATTGAGGCCATAACCCTTTTTACTAGAGATATTTGGAAATCTGAAACATCGAGGTGGTATGTCTAGACATTTCATATGCTTTCTGTAAAAAAAGGCTGCAACATGACTACCAAGGGAAGGTAACATTAACGGTAAACAAGGTAAATGTATACATTACGTACTCGTGTATTATTCCCCTAGGAAATCTAAACTAATGTCTTATTTAATATAACTGCCAGTGAATCCCCGTGAGCGGAAAGCATTATGCAAAACTCTGGCGACATTTTGGATCGATGTATACTCAGAGGACACTAATAATTCACGATCTGAGCAAAAGGTCAACATTAAATTATGTTGAAACGCTATAACAGGAGATTGAAGTCAGGGTATATGATAAAACCAAAATTCACATGGATGACATGCGCATAAATTCACGGGGGATAACCATCTGAGGAAATATTTCAATAACAAATATTCAATTCCAAGAAAGCTGTTTCGACATAACGCTTGCAAAACAATACACCAGCGATATTTATTTGATTGTAGTACGTGCCTTGGTTTTGTTATGATGATTGTTGACTATGAAGGTGAGGATAATTGCGGTGGCCTTCTCGTACTTGGCCTCTTTGCTCAGTCCCTCGCCGGGCTCCAGGAAGCCTCCCAGCGCAACAGCAGGATCCACAGGGCCCCCGTATGGCGCCAGGCAATCAGGGTTGTAAGGGTTTCTAAAAAAAAAAAAACAAAAATCACTCTAGTGCATTATGTATATAGAACATGGGTTACATAATCAACATTCACAGAGAGATTAGTCAAAATGTCATGGCCGCAGACAAATTATCCGGGACAAATATAATGCATTCAATAGAAATGCTCCCACAGTAAATCCAGGCCGTTTGAATAATTCACATATCTTCAGCAGAAGCTTAAATCTTCAAATTGTTTTTTAGGGAATATGTTGTTTTTCAATGAAATACATAATACATCATGTAAATCACGCAAAATACTGAACTCCCGAACACAAAGATGTACATTATACCAATGGAATTATCTTGATGCTGGTTTGGGTTGCGATTATTGGCGGGATAGAAAGCACAAAGGACTTACTGGGTGCAGCTCTTGAAGTGGTCGAGGTAGTTGGTTTCGTAGCCATCGGGATCTGTGTCCTCCTCATCAAAGGTTTCCATATCGTCTTTGTAATATCCCCATACGGATTGCAGCACGCATTGTTCTACACTTGGGGGACCGGTTATGGGAGAGCTCAGGGGAGCAAAGCAGATGTGCTCCAGACCACCAATACCTGGAAATCATTATATTTATAATCTATCATAAAAAATTGATAATTGTAATATCATCAATATGAAAATTCCAAGTTTATTCACTGTTCACAGGTTTGCCCCCTCATGAGGCATCAGGTCGCAAAAGAGACTTGGAAAAAAAAAACAGAATTCCACACTAGAAGTTTTTTTTTTGTATTGTACGTATTTCTTTAATGTGACAGGCACAAAACCATGTTGGAATAAAGCGTAATTATTATGTTTTTAAGATCCACATACCTTTGATTCTTTCTTGCAGATCAAACACTGTTTTCATGAAAGTCTTGTTGAACACCGGACCAAATGTGATGATACCGCGGGACGTGTTGTGAACTATGTTGGGCAAGCCCACTGCCTTGATGATGATCATCTCGGTCCTGTAGAAGGGCTCAAAGTGGGAGTCGAAATATTCCCTCTCCAGCCGGGCCCGGGAGTTGGGAGCGGCCCACAGCTCCACAGGGTCTGTTGTCACCTTCATGTACTTGATGCCATGGCCTAGGGCCGTCACCACACAGAGACCTAAAACCAATCATTTAGGAATATGTTACAGCCAATCTATTAGCGGTACGCTTACATACCGTGATTCTAACTGCTATTTTGTATTCCGTCGACCAATAAACTGTTACATAGTTAAGTACTACAATAAACAAGAAGTTATGTAAATACAATTGAAATGATATAACTTAATCAGACAGGTCTATTTGTTCAGTTTTCGGAACAAATCATATACGTCTCATAGAAATTGTTTTTTCTCCCTTACTATCATGGTTAGAAATATGATCTAAAAAACGGTGTTAGAAAGAGAAAACACCACCTTTTAGGTTTAAATCTGAAAATTAATCGCAAAATAATTAAAAATGTACATCTTTATTAATCCAAAGTTTCAGACCGCAATTTGAAAAAAAAAATTATGAAACTAGGAATTTTTAAAATTATTTTTACATGAAATGGACAAAAAGTGAGTTACGATAATGTTTATAATACATTTGCCTAATAAAATATGTGTGTTTTTAATTTTTTCATTATCAGTAATTTTAGTTAGAAAAAACAAAAATTTTTAACACTTTTTTAATGTTGCATGCAAAATTTTTATATTAAAAAAATTAAATGTTTACTTTGAATTATAAAATTAGCTTATTTCATCACCTTTTTAAAACAATTTTTGGTTTTCTGATACATTCAGAAATATTCCATTTATTTGGATTTTTTTGCAAAACGGAAATAATTTGACCCTGACAAAATATTGTCGAGGGCTGAGGGGTTAAGTTTAACCACTTAGACCCATTAGCTTGTTTTCAAGCTACCTACAACACGGCCAGACATATGTAATCATGTATGAGGCGTACCTGAGTTATTAATAAATGAATAATAAACTAGTAAATGGACATCTTGATAATTTTTACCTTGTACAAATTAACATCAATGACTAAGTATGTCAAACGTTGTCTGCTATAATAATAATTCAATCATCATTAAGATTACGTACTGTTCCAACTTTTGGTAATAGTTTAAAGGACATAGTAATAGACACGTGATGTTTGTTACATGAGAAAAGTCACCAATATACACCATTTGCTGATAAGCTGACTCACTATATCCATGAAGTTCTTAATAATAATCATAGCTTGCACCCAATAATGATAATGAAAATTTTATTCCATTAATGGAAAGACAAAACAAAATTAATCAAATGTGTCATATTTTACAGGAAATTAAATGAAACTTTTGGTGGCATTAGAAATCGACGGTAATATGTGGTAAGTTTCCATTTTCCATCACAATTAAAGAATAGATATTTTTGACAGCATGTAACAAGCTGGGAACCGTTTCCATAAAATGTATTTGACAACGGTTTCTAATAACTCTTGGTCTGCAACGCATTGGTGCTTACAGCATTTTATCAGGATGTGTATTTAGCCATTGCTAAATGTGATAAGAAAGGTGGTTTTTCTAAAAAGGTTAGGGTTTTCCCCTCATTTGCGTATCACGATACAGTGAACATTCCTATTTTGTCATGAATTAACAATTTGGTTAGATGTAAAAAAAGGTGACCGGACAATTCAACAATGTGCAACTTCATCACTCCTTTGAAGAATCATTAACCCCTCAGGCCTATCATGATGGTTGGTCAAAATATTTCCACTATGCAATAAAATCAAAATAAATAGAATATTTCTGAACATCCGAAAACTAAAAACTGTTTTTAAAGGTGATAAAATACGCTTTCAAATTTTGTAATTCAAAATAAACATATAACTTCTGAAATATATATATTTTTTAAATGGTTCACCTTACGTTTTTTCTAACTTAAATTACTGATATTGAAAAAAAAAATTTAAAAAAAACACAAACATTTTTATTAGGCAAATGTATTATGTGTAAACAATCAACTCACTTTTTGTCGTTTCATGTAAAAATAATTTTAAAAATTACTTACCGAAGTTTCGGAATTTTTATTTTTTTATTTTGATTTGAGAAAACTTTGATTTCATAAAGGTGTATAAATGAATTATGTTGTGGTTAACTTTTAGATTTGAATATAAATGAAATTTTTGAAATATGTATAAATAAATTTGAAATATAAAGCTTGGTGTTTTCTTTTTCTAACACTGTTTAGATCATATTTCTAACCATATGGGAGACACAACGATCTCAAATTAAAATTCAAGATAAATGTGAAAAAAAAAATAAAAAAAAAATTTTTTTATTTTAAATTTCAGCTTACCAAAGAATAGAACGGGCCATGGCTTAGCGGCGCACAGGGTGCCCCACCAGCGGAAGAATCTCTGCAGATTGGCCTCCGTGCCGGCGCCCAGCTTCTCCAGAGCGGAGGGTTCGGGCTCATCCGTGTCCTCAGCCACTCCTTCGCCGTCAGCACGCCTCCTCTCGCCCCGGGTGCCCCCAGACACCCCGCAGGACAGCTCCTGCTCCGTGTCTGATGTCACACCTGCACCAGGAAATAAGTATTATTTCATAGAACAATATAACAACACAAAAATTAACTACAGTACAATATATAGTATATATTATTACAATTATTGAAAAAATTTGCTAAGGTGTATGTTACTGAGTTAGAAAATGATATCTGTCAGCATCAGAGCATGGTTCTACCGGCACCCGTCAAATATTATGACTAATTTTAAATCTTCAAATGTGATAACAAAATTTTACAGTTGCAGTTACAGTTGAACTTGGTTAGAAGTTGTGTTTAATTACCAGGTCACACCAGTAAAACAAACTCCGTTTAAACGAGTATTCTGAGTTTATTTTCAACCACATTTACATGATAATCTTTTTATTCTACCCAGTTTAAACACCGGCTCGGTTCCCCTGACTTTCTGAAGGAACTTGCTTGTTCTGCTTGCGAATTAGAAAAGAGGAGGATTCAAAGAATCCTGGTGTAAGTTCTTTAAAACCCTTTGTTTATAAATATTTATATAAACAAAGGGTTTTAAAGAACTAACACTAAAACAAAAAACAACAGTCCGTATATTAGAAAAAATGCTCCTCATACTGACTGAGAGAGAGAGAAATCTGTTCAATTATAAATATAGTAATTAATTAACATAACTGACAGTAAATTTTAGCTAAGTATCAAACCTAACGCATTTGAGTTTATACTCCACAGAGGGCTAGTTTTTACTCCACATGATAATTGTTTACAAGCATATTGCTTTTTGAACAAGTTGCGATCATAAAAAATTGCCCTTTAGGGAAATAAATTTAGTTGAACAAAAGTCTTAATAAGAAAAAGTGAAAGATTCAGACACATCGGTGTTTGAGAAAAGTCATTCAGCGCCAACGATTTTAGGGATTTGCAGTATTTTGACATTCTAAACAAGTGTGCTAAACAATGTTATTATTCAAGCAGATGCAGATAAACCTTGTTTGAGAAAACCAAGTTCCACTGGATGTTTTTGTTTGATATTCTACAATTATTGATTTAACAAAAAGCGGGATTTATGGTGTGAATAATGATTCATTGTGAATGAGAATAATAGAAATTGATTGCTTAGAAGAATTAAATCAAAATATGAAAAGATGTAACAGTCACAAAGTAATGGTAGATAAGCAGAACAAAGGATTTTGATAACAGTAATATTGTGGAATGACGCAAAGCAATAAAACTAATGTTGATGTCATGATGAATTAATGAATACTTCAGTTGGTACTATGGGATAGTTTATAATTCAAGCCTTCTCCCACCCACCCTCTATGGCTTTAGCCGGAAATATCTCAAGGTCTTGCTTCTCCAGTCTCCCTAAAAGTTTACTCACATTTAAAAAATGATTAGAGAAATTTTTAAAAAGGCAACTTTAATAACAGTATGTACATTTGACTGTTCGGCCTAGTTTAAAAAATGATAAAAAGGATTTTAAGACAAATAAAGATGAAAAATTATTATTAGTTATAAATCAGTATTCAGTTACAATTAACAATCAAGCAAATTTCACCAACACAAAATGCCAATTGAAAAAATGCAATAAAAAATCTGTTATTGAATTTATAAGTACAGCTCTATATTGTTAACACATTTTTATAAATATTAATATGGTATAGGTACTAAATCAGTGGCATCATCTGGTGAAGGCATATTTACTAAAGAGCTGGAATACTGAAAAAATGTAGCTATAAAAAAAATCCCTCACTCCTGTGTCATCTTTGAGGATGCTGTGTGAAGGATCTTTTAAGTGAAAGGAAGGAGAGGAAGTTTTGGGAAGGAAAAAGGTATGAGGAGTGGGTAGGAATGTGGGGTCATGTTCAGGAATCCATCCTTTCTAATGCGGTGCAAGGCGATGGATTGAGAGTCTGACTGGAGACCTGGAGAGGTTTAGGTTAGGTCTCCCTCAACCAGTCTCTCCTGATCCGACCCACCAAGCAGTAGGTGGACAAACGCATCCACTACCAAAACCTAGACAAACCTCACCTCATGATCCCGGGCACCCCTGCCAAATCACCAAATGTGGCGAACCACTTGGGGTGATCTATGGCAGGGTTGTTGGTGGGGCGGCGGTACCTATAACCGCCTACCACTTTTGTTATTATGTTTTTTCAATCTTAGATATCTTCTTCTTCTTTATGTGCCTTATCAGGTCCCCCCGACGTTGGCGATCACTCTTGAAAAGGTCTCTCTGTCTTGCGCTGTCCGGAATAGCTCCTCCACACTTCTAATGCCGGTCCACTCTCGTATGTTTCGCAGCCAAGACATTTGTCTCCTACCAGGCCCTCGGCGACCCTCTATCTTGCCTTTCAATATTAAATGGAGCAAGTGATACTTCTCCCCTCGAAGTATATGACCCAGATATGAAATTTTCTTGATTTTAATTAATGTAAGCAGTTCCCTATCTGCTCTAGCCCGCCTGAGAATTTCTATGTTGGTGATCATGTCGGTCCATGGGACCTTAAGCATTCTCCGGTGAAGCCACATTTCGAAAGCCTCTAACCTGTTCATGGTATTTATTTTCAAGGTCCATGTTTCACAACCATACAGAAAGACCGACCACACATAACATTTTAGTATTCTCTGCCTTAGTTTTAAGCTTATATTGTCATTGCAGAAGAGGGATTTCATTTTTATGAATGCAGTTCTTGCTGCTTCAATTCTGCACCTAATCTCTATATCTGGGTCAAGAGTCTCCGTGAGGATACTGCCGAGGTATCTAAATCTCTCCACCTTTTCGACATCACAACCATTTAACTGAATCATTGATCCAGAGTGATCTAGTCGTCCAAAAGTCATCCATTTGGTTTTATTGACGTTGATTGTTAGGCCCAGTTGCTCACCAGCATTATTAACAAGATCTAATAGGTCTTGGAGGTCACTGATACTGTCAGCTAGTAATACAGTATCATCTGCATATCTTATGTTATTAATGACAACTCCGTTGATCTTGAGACCCTTCTGGGTATTACTTAGGGCTCTTTTGAAGACATAGTTGGAATAAAGATTAAATAATAGTGGCGACAGGATACATCCTTGTCGTACTCCACGCTGAATGGCGATTGCATTAGATCTCTCATTCCCATGTCTTATTTCTGCTGTTTGGAACCAATACAGGTTTTTAATGAAATTCTGGTCTTTGGTGTCAACGTTACAATCCGCAAGCATTTTCATTAGGTCAGCATGTTTTACCCTGTCAAATGCCTTTTCGTAGTCAATAAAACAGGCAAAGACTTCCTTTCTTTGGTCACGACACTTTTGCAATAGTACATCGATAGAAAATAATGCTTCACGCGTACCGAACGCATTTCTGAAGCCAAACTCTGGGTCATCCAAGTCCTGCTCACACTTATCGCGTATCCTGGCATGTATTATTTTAAGGAATAATTTAAGGACATGACTCATCAAGCTTATTAATCGATAGTCACTGCACTTCTTCAGGTATTGTTTTTTAGGTAATGTTACAAAGGTAGATTTTAGCCAATCTTGGGGTATATTCCCTGTGTCATATATAGAGTTAAATAACCTCAACAGGTAGTCAACATTTTCATTATCAAAGAGCTTCAACACCTCAACTGGAATATCGTCTGGTCCGCACGCTTTTCTATGTTCTGAAGTCTTTATCGCATGAAGAATTTCTGATTTTAAAATCGATGGTCCATGCAATTGATCGTTAGGAATATTAATGTCAGGTCTAATATCTTTGAATGTATCATGAATATACTTTTCCCACGTTTGTAAAATATCTTTTTCATCCAATATCAATTTATTGGAATCGTCAACTAAACATGATGGAGTAATTCTTCTAGAAGTGCCTGTAATTTCCTTCAATTTTTTGTGAAGTTTAAATGCATTGTGACTACGACTGTACGACTCTAGTTCTTCACACTGTGACTTCATCCATTCTTCTTTGGCTTTTTTAATTTCACATCTAATCGTTCTTTGTAAGTTTTTATATTGTGTCTCATTATGTTTGTGTTTACGTCTCTCATCCATTAAGTTCAAAATGTGGTCAGTCATCCAATTCTTTTTTCTAATTTGCTTATCAGCTTTCAAATTTGTATCACAGGTTTCACATATAACTGACTTCAGGTTATCCCACTGTGTTTGTATTTCTATTGATGGATCACGAGGGAGTAGTCTAATATTATCGTTCAAAGTCTGAGATACCTTATTTCTGACCACTTCTTCTTGGAGTTTCGAGATATCCATTTTAATTTTGTTTTTGGGCTTTTTTATTTGTTTTAAGCATAAAACAATATCGGCAGTTAACAAAACATGGTCAGAACCAATGTCCGCACCAGGGTACGTGGTGACTCTCTTTACAGAGTTCCTGAATCTATGGTCTACTAACACATAGTCAATTTGGTTCCTGACAATATCATAGATTGTTCCATCCTGAGGTGACCTCCATGTATAAAGCCTTCTTTTCGGGAGTTTAAACCAAGTATTTAATACAACCATATTTTTATCCTGGCAGAATTCATATAGTCTATCACCTCTTTGATTGCTTATGCCTAAGCCATATTTACCAACTATATGAGAGCGGCGACCTTCACCAATTTTGGCATTTAAGTCTCCAATGACAAAATTGACTTCTCCTCCTTTCAAACTTTGCAATGTACTGGCTAGTGAGTCATAAAAAGATTCCACATCACCATCATATCTCACTTCCGCTGTTGGTGCATACACTTGAATAATATTAATGTTGATGGGTTGACAGTGTAATTGTAATAATATTATTCTGTCCGAGATGGGTACAAAATTCTTAACAAATTTTACATACTTCTCCATGACAAATATAGCAACTCCGTTTCGACGATTTTTGTCCTGCGGGTCACTTCCTGAGTAGTATAGATTTCCCTTCTCATGTTGGTGTATGCCGCTGCCAGTCCATCTCAGTTCACTAATTCCAAGAATATCCACTTTTAATCTTTCCATTTCCTGTATCGTATTATCCAATTTACCGCTGTATAAACTTCTAACATTCCATGTTCCTAATCTTATATTTGAATTCACTATTTTGAGCCGGGAGATTCTTCGCACCCCTGGCCCATTTAAGGGCCGCCCGGGACTCGGGGCCATTGGTTGGTTTCTCTCCATAGTGATTTGCTGGGAAAATATACTGGAGTGGTTTCCCGTTGCCTTCTCCAGGGATTTTTCTGTAGGGGTTACCTTCCCTTAGCTGAGCTGATCCGGTTTTATGGCGCCGGAAACTCGCCATTCGCCCTCTATATCTAGTGTGAAGAAAGTTACCAACCTTCTGATAACAATTTATGCCTGCAAAACATAAATTATTTGGCTTTCGTAACTCAAGCCGCAAGGTCATGTATACTAAATAGCGTACAGGTGCCATTCTTGTTATCGATCAAATAATAGTTGAAACAGGCTGATTAGTTTACGAAATTTACACAATTATATTAGAGTAATTAACGCAACACTTCTGTATATTATGTAATTCAAACGGTTAAATGTTCCACAACCAGAATCTCAGACGCGTTAAGACAATTAGACATGTTAAGCACGGGTACACGGATATGGCTGCACAACACAACAAACACTCGCTATAAGTGAGCAGAGACATACTGGAAGTATGAGAGTGCAGGGGAGAAGTCTCCGGGGCGTGGCAGCCCGCAGCCAGCTGGCGTCCCACCGCTCTCGCCCCGCCGGCCCGCAGACACCCTACAACAGCACAAGCCAGGTCATGCACTAAAGGGTTAACCATCCACTACAGCCAGGAGGTGCCAAAGGGAATAAGTGCAGGAGCTAGGGACCTACACCGCCATGCCACCAAACGCTGCTACAGTCAACTCGTTGAAATAAAAGGAGTACGCTTACTCGAGTGTCTCGTCAAATCTAAAACCCCGGTAAATTTCGGCTAAAATATCAGCTTGATCAAAAAGTTTTATGACCGGCCACCGTGTGACGCTGTCAGTCACCTGATTGGAAATATTATTTTTTTAGTTAGGTTACCACATCTGGTCATTGACACTTCCCTCCAAATTTCAGTGTCATAGCTTGACGTTTGTAAAAGTTACGCTTTACTGAGTACGTCTATCTTGTGCATGTTTTCGATTTTTTTTTAAGTTCAAATATGGAATCAATTTTGCACCACAATAATTCACCGTCACACAATGCGATCCTTGTCCGTGAATTTTGACCAAAAACACCACAAAGACTATCCAGCAGCCTTTGAATTCACCTGATCTGGCTACCTGCGACTCTTTCCTGTTCAACTGATTAATAACGAACGCGTTACAGCGACCCGAGAGAATGTTATGAAAAAATTGAAAAGGTCTCTGATGGACATACTGAAAATTAAGTACTAGGGGTATTTCTAGTATTAGCTCAAGCGCTGGCGTAGGTGTGTTGCAGTTGACGGGGAGTACTTAGGGAACTTGTATTTTCGATTTTATAACTAAAGTCCTAAAACTTTTTGATCAAGGTGTTAACCATTTGTGCCAGCAGCCAAAAAATAACAAATAAATTAATTACGTCCCTTGTTCAGGCAAAAGTCGCCAACTTCGGAAACAAAGTTTTGAGATACAAAGTAATTGATTTATTTCACAAGTAATAATAGATTCTCTGTTTATTTTGAGCATTTGCACGCGTACTCCTCTTAGGTCATGACGGCTGACGGGTGATGGCTGGATGAGTGGCGACTACAGTGCATCGGTTAGTAGTGTTGAAGAGTAAACATACTGGATCTGTGAGAGTGCAGGGGGGAGGCCTCGGGCTCGCGCGCCCCGCTGCCCCGCAGGCGCCCCCCGCCGTCCACTCCGTCCGCCCGCAGCCAGCCTACAACACACACCCGGTTCATGCAACAAACACAACCAAACATCCAATCGACCAACCACTGCCACCATTCTACTCAACCGCACGCCATCCGCATGTCTACCCTATTAAAAAACTGATGCTTGTTTTTGGAATACAGTGAAATCCCCTTATATAATATGAACTTCCCCATTCCTTTGCTAAATTTTCATTTTTCAGATCCTTGAAAATCCTTGTAAGAAAGTTTCACTGTAAAAAGAATGACAATGAATTGCGAAACAAGAAAACCAAATAACCATTAATTCCATTTTTTCAAAGCCTCTATGTTTTAAAATTAATGTTTTTTTTTTATATAATCAATAATATTATTATCCAATTTATAAACAAGCTCTGCTGTTTAATTATTATTACGCATGACAACTGTTTCGCCTTATAAAGGCATAACCAAACGCATAGCGATAAATGCTTTATAATAGCTGTTACACTTATGTATATTGTTTATAAATAAGGTGCTTTTTTTATAAAGTGAATAATAATATGATGAATTTATAAAAGATAAACTTAAAATTGAAGGGAAGTTCTACAAAATATTTGATAACAATAAATTAATATTGTAATAATTTATCTTGCTCATCACAACACAGCCCTAGCGAGTTGAGCAGCTTATGCTTTTACTTTTATATTTTTATTCTACATTTAAAAAAAATAAATATTTACAAATTTGATGCACTGCATCTTCACATTATTTAAACAAGACAAAAAAAAAACCTAATGTAAAAAAAATAATTAGGTGTCTGCGTTAGTGCCAATAAAATAAATATCCACAATCAGATAGCTT
The DNA here is from genome assembly GCA_917563855.2 of Limnephilus lunatus. Taxonomy (NCBI): domain Eukaryota; kingdom Metazoa; phylum Arthropoda; class Insecta; order Trichoptera; family Limnephilidae; genus Limnephilus; species Limnephilus lunatus. The sequence goes on along the minus strand of OU830597.1, from coordinate 59,109,155 downwards.
TGGACTTAACCACTGTAATGTGGAAAACAGGTCATAATTATTTAACATTCTAATACCTGGAACAGCGATATTAACACAAATTATGAAACAGGTAAGGAAAAAACTCAATTATAATGGAAAGAATATGCAAATTTTTTTAAATGCGTACAGGGTGACTGTTAGTTAGAGAGAGGAGAAAGATTTTTACATATATATATATATATATATTTATTTTACTCTCAACTGATTGTGGATGCTACTCAAGTATTATTTATGATCATGAACCCTTCAAGATTGAGGACACATAAATTTTAAATAGATTATTTATTTATTTATTCCTTACACACAGCTTGTCAAGCCATTATTGTAAGTTCCAACAATCTTGATATCAATATCACACCACCTAGAACTTGGCAATGTCCATAATGTATTATGATATGAAATATTCACACTCGTATAGATAAAAATATTATGATGTTAATAAGTGCTGCATGGAAAACAGGATAAACCACTACGAGCACATACACTATACGGAGGTCATTCAGATGAAAGATTCGGTCGAGTCAAAACAATTTCATGGTATAAGACAATGTAAAATAAATAAATGCAAATAATATCAGATAAGCTTGGCTTGGATGTTATGGAAAATATAATGCAACTATTAAATAATTTATATTACTGCTGTCGCAGACATCACTTTGATTTAAGTTTAGAAAGGAAGTTATGATTTAAGAGTATAATTTATTATTAGAACTATAAAATAGACATTTTTGTTATACTATGTAATTGATTCCCATTATTATCACCAAAATCTAATAACCAAGGGATGCTCCTTTGCACAATGTAAATCCACTAAAATCTGACGACTTCATAAAAAATATCAGCGGAAGCATCCAAACTGTACATGATAAATATATACTACTAGGGGTCTAAGTTTATCATTCCATAAACCATCCTACAAAGCTCAATAAAAAATTAACAATCTCCAAGGTTGGGGTGTTTCAAACTTCATCACATTTGATGATAAAATCGACGAAAAGTGAAAGTAGAATTTTTGACATTTGGACGAGTCACCTTTAGTCATGGATTCTGTTGTAGTGTTGTTTGTTTTAGCTTGAAATAACTAATTATTGCTGCAGCTGACAAGCATAACAATATGACTGACGGCTGATCAGTTATCGAGGACCAACAACGAAAATTCAAAATAACACTGATCGTCGATTTGATGGTGATCAAATGCGATAGATATTTGACACACTAACAACTCAAAGCTTTCTTTAGTTTCCTCAGACTTCTAATTCAAAATCATTCACTAGTATTAGAACTCTACAGTCAACAACCAAATGTTATTAAAATGAAAATATTTGTTTAAAAATTACTAAATTAGTAAGGGTTCATTCACTTTTAATTCGTAATATTTTTGATTCACCTCGATTTGAGGAAAGAAAACGTTGTTGGTGAACTTACCGACGGTGTTGTTTGGCGAGGGCGTGCAGCAGAAGACTCCCGACAGGAAGAGTAAGGAACCGAGGAAGAAGAGCAGCAGCAGCACCAGTGCGTAGCCGTCCATGCCCAGCAGCGTGAAGGGGATGGGGGCTGGGGGCAGCGGGGGTGCCACGGGACACGAGGATTCGCAGTCCAAACATGCGCAAGCCGTGCCGTTCTGGAAACCACAGATACAATCAGCGGACCACGTATGTGCCATGCACTTTGAATGCAACAATGAATATATAGCTAAAAAGATGGAATAACTATGACAGGACTGTAAAGCATATTCTAAGATGTTAAACTTCTGAATGCTTGTAACTTGGAAAATAAAAGCAAAGTTTTTGCGTACTGGTAAGTCCATGTGTTTCAATTCAAATAGTCCATTTCGCTTATTAATTAGAGTCTTTTAATTAGAGATCAAAAATCAATTGTATCCCACTATTTATTATTTGAAATACATCATTCTTAAATTTAAATACATTCCAATCGAAAAGAGTTAATTTGAATTTCAATGTCCATGCACATTGTTAGTGAAAGAGTTGAGAAGGTGAATGAGTGGTAATGGGCTTACATTGACGGCAGCACTGCACGGAAGGATTGGCATATCGGGCGGGGTCATATTCCCTACGGGTCCGTCACTGCTGATGTAGTTGATCTGGAAAGGTACGTAGGGGTTGCCCTTCTCGTCGCCCATGTACTTGAACCAGCGGGCCGCCGTGCAGCCAATGGCCCCCCACTCCCCGCACATCATGTCCAGGGCCAGCTGCCCGGAGGCAGGTACCATCACCTAAATCAATTCAATCAATCAATTAAATCCTTGTTCGGACCCAAAATAAATATCCCATATTAAAATATAAATAGTCAAATTAGCACCTGTTTGCATGAATTGAAGGTTCCGTTCATGTACTTTTCAGTTAAGTGAACTTCGACAACGGTTATAACTTCCCCTGTAAACAAAAAGAAAAGAATGAAAAAAAAAAAAAACAGCACCATATTATTACTGTATACAACATACATATTCTAGTCCCAGAGAGAGGTCATACGTGCAGTCATCCTTCTAGTAACTTCTGTCTTTTTCGTTTTCATAGAAGACAAGTGAAAAGGAAGAGGATGAACTTCGGTGACGTATGTACAACCTCTCTCTGGAACTACTTAAGATGTATTTCATAAGGGCCAGTTGGTTCATAGAACTTGGTAAATTAATCAAATTTAAAAAAAATGAAGTTCTGCAAAACAACAGGCCATTAGTCACCTCCACAGCTAAAAAAAAAACAGAGATTTTTTAATACATATTAGCATTCCGTCAAAGTTGGAAAATATGTACATATAACATGTAATTGTATTTACGTATTCAATGAATACTATTCATCATTTACTCTTCATATCGCTAGTAAACACAGTGCATGATCGGAAAGCTTTTTGTGGCGAAAGAGTCTGGAACAGTTAAGCCAATTAATGTTTATTTTTCTACGAGACACTGGGAATCTTTTAGTAAATGGGAATGATGAAGTAACACTATTAAAAGTGCTGCAGGTATTTTGTAGTTCTGCATGGAGACGAATATATCATCGAGCAAGTGGAGACCAGCCTCAGTCACGAGGACCAGAATTCAGATGATTTGTAGACTTAATTATAATATTTGCAGAGTAAACATCAAACAAATAAATATAATTAATATGTAATAAATAATTATATTCAAATCGTTAATCTAAAACGTAAGCAATGAACAGATTCACATGAAAAGTGTTCAAATGGGATTAAAAAATATTGCATAACTCAAATCATGTTTTAAATAATTCATAAAATATCTATTTGTATTACTAAAATTTGAATATATTTATTTTCAAATTAATGAAACATTACGTTAACTGTCCGAAGTCTATATTGTTGAGTCCAGAGTACAAAGGTGACCTTCAAAAAACATATACACAAGTTATGTACAACTATCTGAATTAATTTGTCCATCCATAATTAGGAGTTTTAGTTGATAAATACAGTGTTACTTCGCTTTTCTCAAGATTCTTGAGAATATTATAAATAATTTTATATTTGTTTATTTTCCGAAAAGAAGGAAAAGAGCTTAGACGAATATTCGATATTCGGTATTCAGCAAAATCACTATTCGTGGCATCTCTAATTTAAATGTATATTCGAAGGGCAAATACCAGTGGCGTAAGTATATAATGAGTGATATTTCACAACATCAGACGGAAATGATGTCCTTAAGAGATTCAGTCACCATGAAAGGAAATGCTCCCATTAAGGTACAAGATGTCCTTATCAGATGACTGACCAACTAATGTGATGATGAAATAGGATCCTTTAATGGAGGCTCGGTAATAGAGTGTAAGAAAGCAGATAAGGGGAGTGTGCAAAGTGCAAGGAATTGAAGAGTTACACAAGTAGACTATTCAAATAACCAATTTACTTATAATTTTATGTGATTATGGCATAATAGTTTCAACTGCTTAGAACCAGGGGAACTATGCCGTCCTCGATTCGGGGAATGTTGTTGTAAGTGGGATAGGAAAAGAGAAGGGATAGAGATAAGTTAGGAAATGCCTGGCTATTCAGATGTGGTCACCAAGCATGGCTAAAGCCAATTTAAGCAAAATTTAAATTATGAATTGAGGAGCTGAGTTACATTTTTTAAATGAACTTCTTAGGTCTGGACCCCGTAGATCCGCCTCTGTGTGAAATAGCTAATATAAATTTTATTTTATTTTAATTCCTAAGCTGGGTTTCTAACATACAACCCATGGGTCAGGTCAGGAGCCCAAGGAGCTTACTGCACTGCCACATAAGTTGTCAAGTCTTATTGATATATTTATTATTAGTAGATGATTAGGCTGAAGGGTTTGGGGAAGAAGTAGGGTGCAACTCACGGCCCGTGGTGTTGTCAGTCTCCACAACGCGCATGAAGTCAGACTGCGTGGGGGAGCAGGTGAGCGAGCAGAGGTGGTGCGCAAAGTTGTCCATGCAGGCGGGGCAGCGCTTCAGGAAGTTGGCAGCCACCTTCACCTTGGTGTCAAAGCTCACCAGCTGGCTGGGGCTGCAACAGGTGCGTATCCCGTCCCCTTTGTCCACCATTAGCTCTGGGCACCATTCTTGCAGGATTTTCTGTAAAAAAACAGAACATGATAAAATATATAATAGGTTAGTTTAAAGATAGATTAGTTTTTTGTCATACATCTTTCTCGCTTTTGTTCAATGTAGTTTTGCCATGATTTTTAATGTAAAGTTGCTTTTTGCCTTGATGACTATTTAAAACCCTAAAGGCTGAATTCAATTGCAGAGCGTGCATCAAACTTCTGTTTCAATGTCATTTTATGATTGGTCAATTAAAAATGATTTACATTTGAAATGAAATTAGCACAAAATTTGACTTTCTTGGCACACTAACTCTTCGTACAAATATCCATGAAAATTAAGCATAAATGGCAGCGCACTTTTAGCTAATTATGCCTAGTGATCAATGGAATTCAATTCATTTTATATATATTTTGCATATGATTACAGGATTATTTTATTTACATGTTTATTTTACGCACTTCTTTTTCTCTTTTCTATGTTTTATTATATCACCAATTTTACCATGTGTTTACACTAGACTACAATCAAAGTAACTATCCTTAATTAATCACCATGAAACAGGCAGCCGCCTAGTATGGTGATTTATTAAATCGTATCTATGTAAATGTCATGTACTTTATAAATAAATAAATTTTAAGAACATTACAAAATAAAATTTTAATTAGTTTAAAATATACATTTTAGTCTGGTGTTTTCATAAATGCAAATCCAATAATATAAGGTATTAAAATGAGTTTATTCCAACAGTTATAAAATGACGTAAGTTTCTTGTTGTCTTCAACAAGTTTAATCCATAAAGCTGCTGATCACAAGTATTGTTGTTTTTATTTTATTTTGTTTTTGTAAGTAAGATTATGCAAAAACGAAATTATTAAAGCAAATGATGTAGGTATTTGTAAACATTGACAATGTAATATTGGATGACATTTAGAAGTTTCCTCGAAAACGAGTAGGTAAAAACACGTTTTTTGTTCAGGAAAATACACCGGCTAAAATAACACTGCAGAATTAATTCAGCAGCTTAGGTTAAAAGTCTGGTACCACTGGTAACAAGGCTAAAATAACACTGCAGAATTAATTCAGCAGCTTAGGTTAAAAGTCTGGTACCACTGGTAACAAGGCTAAAATAACACTGCAGAATTAATTCAGCAGCTTAGGTTAAAAGTCTGGTACCACTGGTAACAAGGCTAAAATAACACTGCAGAATTAATTCAGCAGCTTAGGTTAAAAGTCTGGTACCACTGGTAACAAGTTGTATTTTTAATGTTCATCATAAAAAAAAAACTTTGGTAGTATTACGTAATTGTATAAAATTTTCACTAGATTTCAACTTTCTTCCCTCCTGGCGCTCAGTTGCCATCCATACTTTATATCCATAATCATAATCATTCCCAAAACAAGCAAATATGCAGCTAAAGTAAACTTGTTTCGTATAAAATAGCTTGAAATTAGTGTTGCCAGCTTTTCTTATAAATGCATTTTAAACCTTATGCCGCGTCCGCACGCTTGGTACTGGCCGCAAACTCCAAATCCCTAAAAACATTTGGCTTGATTTTGGAATTCAAACGTCACCATCCGCACGCTTGCGAGTGCATTAGTTTGTTCTAAGAGGCAAGCATGATGCGGCAAATTCTCTTTGATTTGTGACAGAAAACTGACCCTCGACGAATCGGCTACAAGCGCTTGCGAACTTACACAAACTAAGCCAAACACTCTATCCATACATTTGTATTTGTGAAGGCTTGTTGAGGTTTACCAAGCATGGCATTACACAACTGACAAACAACCATTAATGTAACGTAAATGGTTGCTTATCAGCTGTGCAAAATCCAAAGCACGCCCATCAGTAAGGTGGTAAAAATATAAAAGCAGATTTTATGCTAGCACCAACAACCATCTAAATTCAGTTTATGTTAAATATATCAATATCCGAAGTGATTCTATTTAACCCGTCTGCTTGGTTCAATATATTCGCACCTCACAATCCGGAAGCCTCGGTTTCGTCAAACCATCACTTTGGATCAAGATTGTAAAGTATCTATGCAAGATAGCTTTCATATTTCAAAGACAATAAGAAGCATTATTTCGTTCTCTTTCTGGTTAAAAGAAAAATACATATGTTTGCACGAGAGGAAGAGAGATGCGAGAGATGCAGGACATTTTTGGTCTTATGAAAGTATAACGCGATTACGTGTTTTGGGATGTATTTATTCCTAAATAAGCAGACGGGTTAACAAGATAGCTCTCCCACTGGCACAACCTGTGGACTGGTAAGTCCTGTGGGCCAGGAGTAAAAGCAGTCTGTGCTCTGTGCTCTGTGCTGTCGGTGACAAAGATAACCATCGGGAACATAGAAATTAAAGCACTCCATGATAGTCAAATTTTCGAACCATCCGCTAATCAGTCTGAAGAAATGTGAAGCAATGTGCAAACGCCAATTCCCACACCCAGCATATTAATTCCTCCTAAGAGGTTATTTGACCACATTGTGGATTTCAATCCCTTTACCCTGGCTCTCTAATTATAATCTCAAATATTATATTGAAGAAATTTACCACATGTTAACAAAATTGTTATATTTATTTATAATATTTTATTTTTTACAATTTTTTAGAAAAGAATGTGTCCTTACTGGGGTACCCCGTTCTAAGGTCCCATTGTACATGGTTACGTGTTTGCATGTTACATGTTTGTAAGTACAAGTACCTATGTTAAAATATTACGAGAGGAAAATTATAAAATAATATCTAAAAGAAAACACAAAACAAGCATTAAGGCCTGTTCAGACACGAATATAAACCGCGAGTGCTTATGTTTTGTACCGTTCACACGACGCTATCAAATATTTCTTCCTATGGTAGTAGAGGGTGTCAGATGAATTAGGAAGCGGCAACGGAATGCACATTTTTTGTACCGAATCTGTCAACTTGACATCTGTCATCCACCGGACTAGGCAGCTTCCTCTTCTGTTTTCGTCGGAGAGGGGTGTGAATATCTCTTTGCATATCGCCTCAGGAGCGGTTACGGCGTAAGATGTGTATTGTCTATGGTTGATCTGCGCTTAAACCGCTTACGTGTGAACGGTCTGAAGGGATTGTATGGAGAGCATTATTTATTATATATTTGATAGCTCTGTCTGAACAGGCTTTTAATCTTTGTAAGGTTGCAAAATTGTATCTATATTCTTACTTCCCATGTCCATAACTATATCTTAACGCTTCTTTTGAAGTTAGTTATTTTTTTAATGGTTTTTTATGCAAGAGGGAGTATATTAAATAATTTTATAGAGAAATATTGCATATTTCTTTGTCCAAAATTAGGTTTTAGGTTGGTGGAACATATTGTAATGTGGATCTTGTGAATCGGTCCGAGTTTGTCTGTGTTAACATGTAAGCATATTTATTATGTGTTTTAAAGTAATACCTATAAAAAAACAAGTTCACATTGTCACAGGAATGCAATAAACATATTAAGTGTTTTCAAGTAATAACCATAAAAACAAGTTCACATTGTCGTAGGAAAACACTAAACATATTATGTGTTTTAAAGTAATAACCATAAAAACAAGTTCACATTGTCACAAGAAAGCACTAAACATATTAGGGGAAGATTGGCACAATTCATACACGGGGAAGCTTCATACAGTCACTCCTACAGCTTGTTAGAACAGCGTATTTATTTAGCTTTTCGTGTGTGGGTAGGCGCGGGCGACCGTCAGTTGTCCACAAAGTTAGCCGCCATTGCGAGCGTCGCGAGAGGGTGTAATGTGTTTTGGCATGCTCAAAGTAAATGTTTTGTCGATGTTGTTGAATGTTTCGTGCTTTAGTGAGGCGTCAAATTCTATAGGATTATTGCTCAATGGTTAGTGACTACAATCAAGATAATAATAATGTATCTATTTTGTGGATTTTTCTGCATGATTTATGGGTCAGTAAAAATTTGTTATTTTTGACCTTCAGGGCACATTCGTACGCCTCCTCCAGAGGCACATTCGTGTTAACGAATTTCTTTTCATTTCAAAAAAATTTTAAAAAATGGTCCGGAATTACGAGAAATAGGTGCTCAATAACTAGGTGCATAATAATAAATTAAGAAAATATGTCTGCGGCAATAAAAGATGTTTTGAAAGGAAAATTATCTTACAGAAAGAGAGTCTCTTGGAGAGTCGGGTAAAGAAAATAAAAGATAAACCTGATGATGATGGCACAAGCCGCAGTACATATCAGTCTAAATACACAAGTATTTTCTACTGAAGAAGAGTCACAATGAATGTTCCCCTACCCATGTACGAATGTACCCCGTGAGTGGGGTAGATTCGGACATTTGTCGGCTTTTGCTAAAATTCAATGCATTAATTTATTTTAAAAGTTATTGACTTCAAACTTTTTGAATAGAGAGCGGAACGAATGCTGTTATGTTATAATAACTGATTGAGCAATCTATCTTTAATTCTCAATTTTTAAAAAATCAAAGTCTAAAAAGGGTAGGAATGGTGCCAATCTTCCCCTATGTGTTTTAAAGTAATAACCATAAAAAACAAGTTCACATTGTCACAGGAAAGCACTAAACATATTCAGCCTTACTCATAATGAAACCCTAACACGACGCTGTAGCGTTGCGTTAGCTACACAGGGGAGGGGGCCTACACTGCTCAGGTTAAAAATCTTTACTCATCATCATAATATTGCTCAACAGCTGGATTATGATTTTTTTACGGTAGCAACACTCTGCTCCAAAGCTGAAAAACGCGGTCAATTTGGCATTTTGCGGCGTGTTGCCAACTTCACGATTAAATATTATTCGACGAGATTGTTTTGTGTTTCACGTTTCAAAAATAACTAATAATGGACAACATCATAAGCAGTAATTCGAATGTGGAAACAAAAAGAAGTAGGCGTAATAAGAATTGGGGTGACTTTGAAATGAATGTTATAAAAAAAAAAATAATAATAAAGTCTGTTTGGTCATTGATTTCGCTGATTTGTTTCACAAGAATGCAATTATAAACACTCGTTTCTACCCCAGTAATGTATGGCACAAAGAACTTGGAAATCGGTAGATACTTTGCCACCCCGTTTATTGTTCACATCCAAATATGGCCGTACCAAGGCAATCAAACGTCTCATGTTAACTTTTGTAAATCTATATTTAGATCGAACTTTTTTTTGTACCTTTTCCGTAACCGTGGTGCACGAATGCCGCGAATACGGTCAATATTTGCCAAAGCTCCATTCAAAATGTCAAGATTCTCAAAAAAGTTCGCCATTTCGAAAGTTACAATGCCGTAGTACTGAGTTAACCCTGGTGATCGGGTGGTTTAAATTCTGACAGCTACTACATCTCTCGTACAGCAACGGGGTAAGAAAATGATAAGATTGACCCACCATTATGAGTAACAATTTCACCTAACCCGGTCTTGCTCTCGTGGTTGTATCTTATTTTGCGATTATGAGTAAGATTAATTATGTGTTTTAAAATAATAACCATAAAAACAAGTTCACATTGTCAAAGAAAAGCACTAAACATATTATGTGTTTTAATGTAAGAGCATTGCCACACGCAGCTATAGCTATGTAGCTTGGCGTATTTCGGCATATCGCTCGCCGTACATTCCTAATGGGAATATATGGTGAGCGGTATGCTGAAATAGGGCAAGCTACATATTTTATAGCTGCGTTTGGCGATGCTCTAATGAATAAAATTCTTCTTTGTAAACTTTTGTTAAGTCATTTCATATAAATATCTACACTACTTTTGCCACTAATCTTCTCATAAACATAATACTAACAGTACATAAACGTAATACCAACAGATCACATTGTCACAGGAAAGCACCGGCTATCAGCAAAAATAATTTTTTCGATAACCGTATCACATGATTATAAACAATGGTGCTTTTCTAACGAATGTCTTATATCTGTATTGTTTTAATATATTGTATGATATAAACATATAATAATTCATAATATGTTAATCATTCATATGAATAAATGATCTAGGTTCCATGATTCAACGATACTATTACTATGAAAAAATTTCGTTAAGTTTTATAACTTTGTTGACTGGTTAAAATTTTTAATTTTCCGACTATCAATAGCGGTATTTCCTTCCTGTGATGATAAAACATATGTGTTACTAATGAAGTTAATACTCATACACCAATGTTAAAGTATGCACAGGTGGATAGATAAAACAAATTATTATCAGTAGTGATAAATATTTGTAGTACAAAGGATGCCTAATAATGAAATTGTGATTATTTTTAGTATTTATGAATGGATATATTTCATATAATATAATACCACTGCCTTGAAACCATTTGACAGTGCTTAAAAACTTATTTTACAAACCAAAGTTGAATTGTGTGTTATGTGTCTTTATAATTTTTACCTTCTTTTTCAATAAATTTTGAGTCTGTACGATAAATTTTAAAACAGGACATATTTTCTTCTCTGTAGGTGGTGTTTTCTCTGAAATATGAAAATCAGATAATATTGTAGTATGCGTACTAGTAAACACTTAGTACGCCATCCAGAATAGATTTTTAGCAGGTTGAAAATACGAATGTACACTTTTGTACTGTATGGTGGCACCCGAGTTTTGGCCCCACTGAATTTTTCACATTTATTTATTTATTTATTTATTTATTTCTATTCTTCAACATACATACATATTACAGATAATTACATTGGTATACATAGATTTTAAGTTAAGTAATAAGGAAAAAAAATAATAAATGTTACTGATCCGTAACTGTATATAGGTAAGCACCTAGTAGTATTTTGTGAACACCTCACTAGGCGAACCTGTGCTGAGGTGTTCCCATGTTTTGGAATAATTGCAATTCTGACGACAAAAGTAGAAACACCATTCAAATACTTAATACATTTGTATATCTATTAGTATGTATTTACTATTATGTGAGATACATTAAAAAAGACATTTGGGGGGTGACTTGCCCTGCAATGGATTTGCAACGACAATATTCTCAAGATAATAATGCATTGGTACTAATATAAACCTTGCTTGATCCATTTACATCTACTTATGTAAATGGATCAAGCAAGGATCCATTTACATGACAGAATCCTGACTGTATTTATCAAATGATCTATTAAATGATTTGGTTAATACAGTCAGGATTGCTTTGTCATGATTCACGTCAAAAATCCATAGAGCTACTGCTTACTAATATTTCTTTGAATCATGTTCCACTAGCGATAACCAGTGCGCACGGCTTGTAGACCAGATTTTATAGTATCCGGTAGGTTAGTGTTAGAGCGTTGGAGGCCAAATCGGACTAATTGGATGGAAAAAGTGGAACCTATTTTTTCACTTCATGTCTCATCTAAATAAAAATCAATGCATAAACCCTAATTTATAAAAAACTTTTAAAAAAGGCATTATTTTGTATTATATTCCAATTATAATAATATTGCAGATAATGAAGGCGTAAGTATGTATATCATAAACTCTAAAACCTTTGCAGAACTAATTTTGTTTTAAATCTGATAACAGTGAATAACTAGCAACATTACATACCATTGTGAATAAATAAAACTATAGGTAGTAATAATAATATGTAAATATGACACATATATGACATATATGACGGCTGGCGTAGTGCAGTGGTAAGGCGCTTGACTAGCACACAAAAGGTCGCGGGATCGAATCCCGGCGTGGCAAATAAATTTTATTTGATTAATTTGTGTTATTTCACAATTTATTCATTTAAAAAATAATATATAGTATATTATCGGCACGTTCGAGAGTGGAATATACTCTCAGTATCGACCTGGTGTAAGACCACCATTCAGAATTGAAACGTTGCTTGAAATGGCATTAGCCGTGTTTGGTGACCAGATCTGAATAGCCAGGTACTTCCCCAGCTTCCTCTTCCCTATCTCCTTCCCCTCCCCACTACCCTCAGCCTCACAACATACCCCAATTGGGGATGCCATAGTCTGACTGGCTTCAGACGGGAGCAGTTGGGACTCTTGCGCAGTATTCATATAAAAAAATGGTTAAACGGCTAAACATATGTTGATCTATCACTAAACAATATTGGGTTTTAATGTTTAAATGATGGACCGGTAAAACCTCCAATGATACAATGTATGTATAAAAATAATCATGTATAGAAATTGAGAATAGATACAATAATTGAGGTAATTCCTAGATAAATGAAAATATTTAATGTATATTTAATGGGAACAACAATCAAACTTTGTAGCACACGAAAAATAAAATTGCTGCCATAATACTGTATTATATAATATTAAAAAGATTAACCCAACATAATGTTGGAAGTTTATTGATTATTTGAAGGTTATGCGATTCTTTCATTGACGGTTAAGTCTTTGGACAGCCTTGCAGTTCCCATGTACCATTTATATGTCTGAAGTACATGCCCAAATGGTTGGTGCAAGGTTGTACAGTGGCATAGACAGAATCATAACCACCTAGCAACAGATAGTCGCAAGATTTTCCTTCCGCGTCAGCAAGTCACTAATAAAAACATTGAACCCTTAAAAAAATTACCTAGGCTTTTTAATAATAATTACAAAAAAATGGCAATAAATGGAGTTTGACCAGACAAAAGGTTTATTAAATTAAATTGGATTTAATCAGGAGGTGAACTCCATGTCAATGACTTTTTCACTTTATTAAGCAATTATCCAATTGACCGGCGTGGGAGAGATCTGTGCACTATTCAATACATCAAGACGAGAGTGAGACTGAGCGATTGTTCCTTTGATTGGTGACCAATTCACGCACTAAGTACCTGATGGATGATGAAATTGAACAGAACAGATGTATTTCATCTAAACCACAATCACATGAGACTGGTTACCTGATTGATTATTTTATAACGATTTTACTAATGAGCCAGAGAGGTAAAACTGAGACCGGAAAGCACCAACATTTAAATAACCATTATTGAAAATCATGTTTAATCTCTGGGAATCAATGTAGACATTATTTTGTTTTTGTAAACAAAATAAAATTTCAGTCAACAACAGCATTAACTTGTTGAACGCCAAGCAAATTTCAATACATTTTCACTGCATGCAACCATTTCACTACTTACTTAAAAATATGATATTAAAATGTCATCACTGGAAAAAAACAGATTTTAGTAGGTTTGCAGGAAAATAACTAAATACATACTAATAGATATACAAATGTATATCTGTAACTCTTTGAATGTGAAAAATTCAGTGGCGCCAAAACTCGGCTGCCACCATACAGTAAATACAAGAGTATATTCGTATTGGCAATCTGTGCTAAAAATCTATTCTGGATGCCATACTAAGTGTTTACTCGTACACATACTACAATATTGTCTGATTTTCATTTTTTAGAGAAACGCCACCTACAGAGAAGAAAATATGTCCAGTTTTAAAATTTATCACGCAGACTAAAATTTATTGAAAAATAATAGTTTTTTAATAATTTTGTATAGGAAGAGATGTTGGAAGTGATGGTTGTGGGATTTTTTTGGAGTTATAAATATTTGTATTGACTTCGATTATTACATAGTTCATAAGATTTTTTATATTGATCAGTACAGAAAACAAACAGACATAAAAATCGGGTCAGTTTAAACTATGCTTTATTGATGTTAAATATGCCAATATCCGAAGTGATTCTATTTTTCAACAATATAGCTCTACCCACCAGCAAGACCAAAGTTAGTCCTGTAGGCCGGGAGAAAAAACAGTCTAACAGAAATAACCACCGGGAACACAGAAACTAATGTCTCCATGATAGTGGAAATTTCAAATCAGTCTGAAGAAATGTGAATCAATGTGCACAACCCTTCCTACACGTTAGATGGTTTATTTAGAGCAAACCCAAGAGAAAGTCAGTGGGATAGAGCCACGGGTAGGAGCTATACTTTATCAGCTGAGCTATTCCCTAATTTTTGTGAGATCTTAAGATAACGTGCGAGATCTCCTGTCAAATGAGTGTCAGATTTGGGTGGTAGAGTTGGCAACGCTATGGCTGTTATTTGCTTTTTCTATGAATATCATCCAGCTTCGCCGTTTTTAAATAGTTTTAAACACGAAATACTGTAAATATACATGATTATTTATCCACTTAAAGTATGTTTAAGGTTGTATACCGTGGATTTGACATTTGCAAAATTTCGTTTCAACCCAAATTCGCATGAATTTACTTAGTTTATCAAAATTAATCAAATTATATTTTACTCGTATTTGTTTGAGAGAATCAAGTTTGTTTATTCTCTTTAGTTGCTGAATGTATAATTGTTAGTGGCAGATAATGTCGGAAAAACACTTTATTTAGAAGAAATCTAACCACAGGCGAAGTACAATCGTCGCAATAGTGACTTTAGAACTTCAAACTTGTATTACTTGAACGTATGTCAGTAAACTAGATGACAGCCAAACGTCAGTATGAAATTCAAATATTCGACATCTCCACCCGTTGCTTTTTTTATTTAATAACTTTGTCGTGCAAATTACCACAGTATGCAATTAAAAACGTAAAATAAATAATCACGCATTCATAAAATATGTGACAGCCATGACAGCCAGCGTTGCCAACTCTACCACCCAAATCTGACACTCATTTGATAGGAGATCTCGCACGTTATCGATCTCACAAAAATTAGGGAATAGCTCGGCAGGTAGAGAAATCTGAGAAATTGATATTCATACAATGATCTTTATATTCTAAAAATTGGATTTTCCATATAAAAAAATATAGGTGGATACCTAAATACAGAGGTATTCCAACAAAAATATATAAAAGCATACTATGGTAATAGATATCGTAAATTGTTTAAACTAATTACTTTGTGATCCATCTGAAACCTATTTAAAATAATAAACTTTGTTATTGATCAACTCAAAAAAAATAATTTTTTGACTAGTTTTGCTAATCTCATAATATCACCAGGATGATGATAAAACCGTTATTTCATAGAAAAATAATTCTGAATGGCAAAACTGATGTTATGACGTATTTCCGAGTTAATTATGCCAACTTTATTAGATGTATAATATAGTTAATTATGCCAACTTTATTATATTATTTATATAATAAATAAATTATTATTGCAAAAAATGTGCCTAGTCAACATTTTAATGATGTCTTTTTGAATGGATATATAATAAAAATTAACATAAATTGGAGACAAGAATAAATTAGCTAATACGTGGTAAGGAAAAACAAGTATCCATCACGCTGAGGCAGTCTTCAATAATTACTGTTGAAAGAAAACCCAAGGAAATAATAATTTTAAGCCTTCACACACACAGGCACAGTCCACGCACACGAGACAGTTAAGATGGTGTGTATGGTGGCCTAGAATCTGGGGGCAGAAGGCAATTATCACAGAAGCCATATTAGGTATAAAAATGGATCATATTACATTTCCCCCCTTCACATTTAACACAGTTTGGTACGAATTTGGAAATACATACCACTTTAAAGCGTACTGTTATGTACATATTATTTAGAAACATACAGAGTTGAAATCATTGGGTATTATTATAAATCCAACATAACCAAAGCGTTTCTGTTTTCATAGACTTCCCCACTTTCCTCTTCCCCATCTTCTTCCTCTTCCCCATCTTCTTCCTCTTCCCCATCTTCTTCCCCTCCCCACTACCTTCAGCCTCACAACATACCCCAATTGGGGATGCCATAGTCTCACTGGCTCCAGACAGGAACGCTGGGACTCTTGTAAGGAATACACATAAAAAAGTACCTGGAGATATGATCAAATAAAAACAAAGTGAAATTAATAAGAGTTATTTAAAAAACACACACACGAGATTATTTTCAAACTAGTATAGGCATGCATGAGGCTAGGTTATGACTTAACATCATATTTGAATCACAAGACTTACATTTTTTCTTCTGCATTATCTTCAGTTTTCTTTTTGAATGAGCACATGGGTCTCTTTAATAACTTTTTTTTAATTTGCAGAAGAGATTGATATCAAATGATGCACAAAAATGCAGATGCTTACCAGTCCGTCCATGGGGAGAGGCTTTGCAGTGCCGTTATAGGCACAGTTCTTGGGTTTATCCACACCACTTTCCTTGATGCACTCATCATACCAGATGCAATGGCCTTCTTCTGCTGCTGATGTTGACTGCAACAAATGGAAAAAAATAGCTTAGAAAATTACAAATTGAAATCACTGGAGTATTTTATGGATAACCAACATCATGCTGTAATAATGTCATGTAAGATGCTAAGAAGCACTGCAAAGTAATGCAAATTTCCGAGTTTTTGGTTTGAAAATTTGATCGCTTAGAAATATTATAGATGCTTTAATGATACACTGCAAGTGGAACACATTGTGGCCTTTTAAATCACCAAGCATTTTTTAAATTTCTTTTATAAGCCCAGAAAAAAATTATCAGACCCATAATTAATTACTATAAAAACTGCTTTAACCACTCCGATATATCGCAAATATGCACTTTTTACGTCTTAAACGAAATGACAGATTTACGAAAACTTTGTGTTATTTCCGCTTCACAATTAAAGCTCTATAAATTAAACATTTCTGAACGTAGCCGAATACTAACATTTGTAAATATTAAAATTTAGAATGCAAACATTAAAAAAATGTAAAAAAAACTCACATTATGTTTTTATGTGAAAACGGTAGTAAAATCACGGATTATGTAAAAAACAATACTTATTCTGTTGTATAAATGTTAAATAAACAATTTAGTCACCTCACTTTTTTATCATTTCATACAAGAATATTTAATAAAAATTAACATGTCTAGCGGCCCATAGGTGATTTGGCAGGTATGTGAGAATAGGTCTTTTCATATATTTCTGTGGACAACTTGAATAGGGATGGTAAGCTTGATTTATTATCGACCTTTTACTTTTTGTTTTAGGGATGTCACTAGAACAATAACGGAGTTATAACGATTTCTGTGGAAACATACGCGTTGACGTGTGTTTCGATAGCTCTTGGAAACCTATGATCTTTTGGGAAGCGCGAATTTTGTGCTGAAGGAAATAGGGAACGAAATGAAACTGGGAAAGGATGCCACCAGAATATTGAATGTCCTACCTTAGTATCGTGTGGAATCCTCTCGTGTTCCCTCTTGTAGTTGCACAAAACTGGCTGACCATGAAAAAACACTTGCCAGTTGCATATGACAATGTGGTTCTCAGCGAGGTAGAAATTGTACTAAATCAGCAGGAACAATCCTTCTCCTGGTGACAGATAGTGGGTAGGGTAATATTGGTAGGTAGGTCGGACAGTATGGAAGTAGGGAATATGAAATGTGTAGGTACTGTTTATGAGTATGTGCCCGAACATATACCGCCCGCCAAAAAATACCAATTTTTCCAAAACCTATCGAAACTGGTCGATTCCGAAAGAATACAAAATATATGAAAAGAAACCTACCCCTAAAATTTAATCTATTCCTTACAAACTAGGTGCACGTGAAACTTAAGACTAAACGTGCAAAACGTACAGGAAAAAATAAATAATAATAACTAATAAACCTGAATCGCAATCGATACGAAACCATGGAAGGCATAAAAGACAAACAAAATAATATATGAACATATACCATGATTCATATAAAAAAAAAAAAAAAGAAAAATATATTTATTACTCTCTATTCTACAGGTAAAAGGCAAAGCTTTGCCACAGGCCGCAGATATAAACCGTCGCTGGTTTTCACTGAGGCTACTCTTACGACCCCGTCAGAGCCCGGTTTCACCTCCCTTATCCTGCCGAGCGGCCATTTTAATGGAGGACTCCTAGCATCCTTGATAACCACGAGGTCATTGACTTGCAGATTACGGGTAGCCTTATACCATTTGACGCGATTTTGAAGCGCTTGTAAATATTCGGTATTCCAGCGCTGCCAAAAATGTTGGGTCATTTTCTGTAAATGTTCCCAGCGATTGAGACGATTGAATTTAACCTGCGAATAGTTGTATTCGGGAATCGAAATTAAGGGTTCTCCAATTAAGAAGTGACCTGGAGTTAGGGCCTGAATGTCTTCAGGGTCTGATGTTAGAGGACAAAGAGGTCGAGAATTTAGTATGGCCTCTATTTTATTTAATATAGTTGTAAATTCCTCAAACGTTAATGAATTGTCCCCTATGACTCGTTTTAAATGATTTTTTACAACTCGTATGTTCCCTTCCCATAGTCCGCCAAAGTGAGGACTGGAAGGAGGGTTAAAGTTCCACACTATTCCCTTTTCTGAACATGTACGCATGACTTGTTCATCATTACTACAACTATTTAAAAATTTTTGCGTTCCTATCAAATGCCGTTTCGCCCCAACGAAGTTCGTGCCGCAATCCGAATAAATGGCCTGACAAATACCTCGTCGTGAAACGAACCTATCGAGAGTAGCGATGAAGGCCTCAGACGAGAGATCCGAGAGGACCTCGAGATGAATCGCCTTCGTCGACATGCAGACAAAAATTGCAAAGTACGCCTTGTACGTTTTAGCACCTCTGCGTTTTCCTTCTTTTAGGATATACGGGCCGGCCAAATCCACTCCCACAAGACTGAAGACGCGGTTCGGTGTGACACGCGCTTCTGGCAGACTGGCCATGAGTGGAGCTGACGGGGATGATCGCAATCTTGCGCATCTCACGCATTTTGAAACTAAGCTCTTTATTTTATTGCGGGCAGATATAATCCAGTAATTTTGTTGAATTAGAAATTGCAAGGTTCGTGACCCTGCATGCAAATAGACCTTATGGTAATATAATATAAGAAGCTCGGCTATTTTACTATTTTTTGCAAGTATTATTGGAAACTTAGTGTTGTAATTTAAATGAGAATTACAAAGCCGCCCGCCAACGCGAAGTAAATTCTCGTGGTCAATAAAAACATTTAATTTTTGAAAGGTCACTGGGGTCACCCCATCCCCTTTGAGTTTTCTGATTTCATCCGGAAAATGGAACTGCTGATCGCATTTTAAAATAACCTTAACCGCGTGATTTCTTTCAGAGAAGGTCAGAATTCCGAATCTGCGTGCATCCTTGCTCCGTTGCCGCACATTATGTATGAATCTAATGGACCAAGCAACTATATTCTGAAGACGTGTCCACGAAGAAAAGCGGGAAAATTCTAGGCCTTCATAATAATCAAACGTTGGCCCGTGAACTGTTGAAACGTGGGACTTAACCTCCGGCAGTTCTTCAACCTTTAATGCATCCGGTAAAGTTAAGGGCCACATCGGCAACGACTGAGTTAACCACGGAGGGCCTTGAAACCATAATTCGTTATCTTTAATTTGAGGAGGAAATAAACCGCGAGAAGCTAAATCCGCTGGATTCTCCTTCGAAA
The DNA here is from genome assembly GCA_917563855.2 of Limnephilus lunatus. Lineage (NCBI taxonomy): Eukaryota > Metazoa > Arthropoda > Insecta > Trichoptera > Limnephilidae > Limnephilus > Limnephilus lunatus. The sequence continues at coordinate 59,089,260 of OU830597.1, read as the reverse complement.
TAACATGGTACCACTTTGCGTCCGCGACTTGATCGAGTATCTTAATTACGCGGTTCGCGACAAAAGTTTTTAATGTATGAGGAGGTGCCTTAATCCATGACAAAACAATTGTCGAATCAGAAAACAATATAACCTCAGTAATTTTTATAAGATTTTCAATCGACGACCTAGTCATTTTTACTAGCTTTGAAAGCAGGTAAGCTCCCATGAGCTCGAGGCGTGGTATTGACAATGTTTTTAATGGTGCAACTTTAGATTTGCTAGCAAGCAATGTTACTTTAGGCTGTGCTTCATTCGTAACCAAATAAACGCAAGCAGCATAACCCAATTCGCTCGCATCCGAAAACCCCACTAAAATACAGTTCGACCCTTTAATTGTATTGCAATGTCTAGGTATTTGTAAATACCGTAAAGTTGGTAATTCGTCTAAGAATTTTTGCCATAAACAAACAATGTTTTCAGGGAGCGAATCATCCCAACCTATCTTACTTTTCCACATTTCTTGCAGTAGACATTTTACCTTGAAAACAACGGGGGTTATTAAACCAATCGGATCGAAAATGCGAGCAACGCAGCTCAATATGGCGCGTTTTGAAAATACCCTTGCCTTTTCTTCTACCGAGTACGAAAAGGTATCCTTTTCAGGATCCCAAATTAAACCTAATATTTTTAATGAGCAAGATGTTCCGTCATCAAATGCAACCTGACCACTTGTGTGGATCCGATGTTCAATTGGAATGTTATTTAACAACGGAAGCGAATTACTCATCCATTTCCTTAATTGAAAACCTCCTTTTTCAAGGAGTTCTTTCAGCTCCATTTGAAGCTGAGAAGCGCTGTCTGGCTCCCATTCGCCAGTAACAATGTCGTCAACATATGTATCGAACAACAGTGCCTTAGAGGCCTTTGGAAATTGTGCACCTTCATCTTTCACTAGCTGATGTAACGTCCTTATTGCCAGATACGGCGAAGAGGTCACGCCGAACGTGACCGTGCCAAGTGTATATTGCCCTACTGGCTCTAAGGGAGAAAAACGCCAAAAAATTCTTTGAAAGCTAGTATCCTCTTCTCTGATTGGAATTTGCAGAAACATCTTTTGAATATCCGTAGTGAATACTATAGGATATAAACGAAACTTTAATAAGATATGACCTATTTCATTTTGTAATTTAGGACCCGAATATAAACAATCATTTAATGAAATTTGTTTATCTGATTTACAGGAGGCGTCAAAGACAACCCGAATTTTTATATCATTACCAATTTTTTGCACAACCGGATGATGTGGAATGTAGTTCGCATTCTGTATTTCAGTCGATTGGGGAATTCTCGACATGAAGCCTTGCTCTAAAAAGTCTTTCATGTATTTACGATAATGTTCCGCTAATGTCGGATTTAAAGACAAACGTTTTTCCAAATTGTAAAATCTTTTAAGTGCGATTTCATACGTGCTTCCTATATCTGCTTGAGATTTATTTTTAAAAGGTAATGCTACTATATACCTGCCGCAAACATCCCGTTGAACCGTGGACTGATATATGCGTTCGCATTCATTGTCTTCTTTACTTTGAATAACCTCATTAGGAATCTCCTCTACTTCCCAGAAACGTCTTACCGCGTAATTTAAATCGCTGTTTTCTACTGCAGTTAGAGCTGATGTCACAAAGGTTTGTGTTAAACCGTACTCCTGAACACATGAGCCCATAATAATGTATCCGAATATTGTATTAACAGCTATCAAATCACGGCTTGAAATATAACCTTTCCTCCATATTTTTGCAATCAAGTCAGACCCCAATAGGAAATCTATCTCTCCTGGATTTTGAAATTCTGGATCCGCCAGATTTAGGCCTTTAAATTCTTCAGACATATCTTGAAAGTTTATAGCCGGGAGATTTGACGTAATATTGGAGATTATCACTGCCTGCCCTGAAATCCAAGAGCTGTTTTTCAAGGAAAATATTTTACAAGTAACTAAACCTTGTACATTATTTACTGTTGTGTTATTGATTCCTCGTACATTACCGTTCCATGCTTCCGATTTTAAACCCAATATATTACATAATCTCTTGGATATGAAAGAAACCTCGCTACCCGTATCAATTAAAATCCTAGCATTGTGTTTACGTCCCGAATTATCTAAAAATTCTGCCAGCGCGGTAGGCAATATCGATCGCTTAGTCAATCCAAACACAGCGTTGCAGACTGGGCTATCGTTTCCAGCATCGCGGTTGTTTGGCGAAGGGGATCTTTCATCGCTATGTAGCAGAGTATTATGCGTTCGGTTGCACATTTTGCATCGAAATTTTGAACGACAATATTTAATAAGGTGAGGATTTAAACAGTTGAAACATAACCGTTCCCTTTTAACGAAGTCTCTCCTACTGGCTAAATTCAATAAAAGAAATTCTTCGCATTTTGTAATATGATGCGAGGCTTTGCATTTTCGGCAAGTAATTTTGTCATTATTGTCATTTGAAACAAATAAGACTCGTTTAACCTTCCGATTGTCTTTAATATCAGATAACATGTTTATACGGTTTTGAGATGCTAAAAACTGAATTAATTTTTCTATGTTCGGAATCTCATCTTTTTCCACTCTAGTTTCAAATGCCCGGCGTGTTTGTGAATCTATTTTTTGTAAAACTAAATGACATAAAAATTCATCGAACAATTTTTCTCTATTTAATTCGTGAAGTCCCGCAAGATTTTCTCGTAGAGAATTTAAAATATCTACATTGTTGGAGAAATTACAATTCAAAATAGCGTTAACATAATGTATAAATAATGCCCGGGACTCGGAATAGTGATTTAATAAAGTCTCCCAGGCCAATTCATAATTCTCTTGTATTAAAGGAATAGTTCTAACCAGAGATAAAGCCGTGTCTTTTAAACAACTAAGTAGGTAATGAAATTTTTCAATTTTACTCAGAGAACTGTTCTCATGCACAATACTCCTGAAGATATTAAAAAAGGGTGGCCAATCTCTAATATGCCCACTGAATGATGGAATTTTTATCTCTGGCGCAAGAAAACTACGACCGGGGCGTTGTACTTCCTCGCCTGACGTGTCATGATGACATTGACTTTCATTTTGACTCGCTTCGTAAGCATCACGTGCCGACGTAACTTCGAAAAACAATTCTTCAAATACACGCGAAACTTCCAATATATCATTTTTCGATTCGAAATCGGGAAGTGAAACCAGATCTGACAGTTCGCATTGAATATTTTGAAATTCCTCATAGGTTGCTTCGACCTTTACCATTCGAGCCCTGAATTGGCATAACTTTGACTTTTTATCTAAATCTTTAACAAGATCATAAGCCGCCTGAATTCGACCGAATAATCTTTGACGCTTTAATTTTAAAGAACAAATTTTATTTGCGATTTTATCCATTTTGAAATATTTGACTGTGAATACTACCTACCTTGAAATTCACCCGTTCTTAGAAGTAACTTTGTAAGAATACTATAATAATCGAAAATAATCTAGTGATTATTGAAACTATTGAAAATTGATTATTGAAAACTATTAACCATTTAACCATTTGAATACAATTTCTACGCATAAATAACTAATCTATCCGGCGAGATGACCAATGTTTCGATAGCTCTTGGAAACCTATGATCTTTTGGGAAGCGCGAATTTTGTGCTGAAGGAAATAGGGAACGAAATGAAACTGGGAAAGGATGCCACCAGAATATTGAATGTCCTACCTTAGTATCGTGTGGAATCCTCTCGTGTTCCCTCTTGTAGTTGCACAAAACTGACTGACCATGAAAAAACACTTGCCAGTTGCATATGACAATGTGGTTCTCAGCGAGGTAGAAATTGTACTAAATCAGCAGGAACAATCCTTCTCCTGGTGACAGATAGTGGGTAGGGTAATATTGGTAGGTAGGTCGGACAGTATGGAAGTAGGGAATATGAAATGTGTAGGTACTGTTTATGAGTATGTGCCCGAACAACGTGAAAACACGCTTATTGTACTTGACTGCTATTGTCATATTAACGTGTACATCTGCTTACGTTGCTGAGTGGTTAAAATGCAAAATATCCTACTTATGAGTTACGGTTTTAATCCACAATATAGCAAATTACTTAAGTTCTTTAGAAAATGATCAGAAAAAATCTTATTATTTGTGACTGGAACTTCACAAAACAAAATAAAACACGCTTTTTGGCGATGTTTTTTTTGCATAAATGAAAATATGCGGTTGGAATTAAACAGAAATTTCAACCTCATCGCAATCTACACAAGGAGTATTATTGTTAGTGGCCTGATTTAGAATATTACACAAGGTGTAGCGTAGCCTCAACATCAACCTCACACACACAGCACACTCCATACTTCATTTACATTTATCTTTTGTCTCATATATACCCTTCTGTTATTCAGACTCTTGACATGGCACGAATCGAGAATTTGGTTCACTCGATCGTGCCATGCCTTCCTCCGTTCCCTTCTTCTTCTACCATTCTAACTCAGCATTATATTCGCTAAACCATATTAAAGTATATCAGAATCATTTTCAGAAAATTTAATTGCAAAAGTTCAATAAAATAAATAAAAAAACAATAATCTTCCTGTCTAGACTCTGCCAAAGCGTTTTTAATACTAACAAATAATATAGATAACTCTAATGCCCTCAGCTTATTCTAACAAAAAATTAAAATTTAAACAAAAAATAGAAACAGACTTCAGAGTGAAATCTTGAATCTCAGTATCGCCCTAGTGAAATATGACCATTTAGAATCGTAACATTGCTTGATATGGCTTTAGCCATATTTGGTGATGAGCAAATCTGAATAAAATTATAAATTTAAAATATTAAATTTCATATCTGGGTCACATACTTCGAGGGGAGAAGTATCACTTGCTCCATTTAATATTGAAAGGCAAGATAGAGGGTCACCGAGGGCCTGGTAGAAGACAAATGTCTTGGCTGCGAAATGAACGAGAGTGGACCGGCATTAGAAGTGTGGAGGAGCTATTCCGGGCAGCACAAAACAGAGAGACATTTTCAAGAGTGATCGCCAACGTCGGGGGCACCTGATAGGGCGCACAAAGAAGATCTGAATAGTTAGGTACTTAGAACCTTCCTCTCCCCATCTCCTTCCCCTCCCCACTACCTCCAGCCTCACAACATATCCTAATTAGAGATGCCGTAGTCCCATTGGCTCCAGATGGTCGTGAGCAGTTGGGATTCTTGTGGGGTATTCACTAAAATTCAATAAAAAAAGGGAGGAAGAATACAACTTGTCTTTGTGTTCTTTTGCCCATCTTTCCAGCTTTGTCTTTTGTCAAGTGTAACAATACACGGTGACCGGAAACTGGTGGTACAAGCAGAAATCTGTTGAATCTACTTCCAAAAAGATATTAAAAAAAGATCTGAGCATTTTAACTTTTTTTTACAAATGGTTAAAAAAATCTTTTGTAGCGGGTTTAATGCTACGACCAATTTTAAAAAGACAATAAACAGCTGATATTAACCCCTATTAACTAATATACTGTCATGGCTTGGCCGATTTCAGCATATCACTCGCCATACATTCACATTGGGAATGTATGGCGAGTGTAGGCAAAAGTTATGATGAAATAGGCCAATAAATGAGAGTATAGCGCTCGGGTGACAGCAAAATTACTCTAAAACGAAATCTCAAACCAGAAAAACTTATATCACAAAATCGACTTCAAAAGTTCACCAGTTTCCCACAACACTAGTTTCAGGACACCATGTACAATTGATTTTGTGTACAAGTAATAATCAAAATAAGTTCTTTGGTCAAGATTAAACCTAATTTATTAATAATATGAAGGCAATCACTAAATTCTTTGAAAATTATTAAATTAATTATCATTTTACAGCTGTAAATATCACAGATGTACTTTTTAATATTTTTTAATAATGTTTGCTCATTGAAATAACATGGAAGAATTTATCAAAATTTAAAAAAAAATGGAAGGATTTATGTTATCCCATTCCATTACCCAATGAGCTTAACCAAATAAAACATTTAAAAAATATCATATGTACATTTTTATTTCATTTATTGAACTTTTTTATGATTTAAATTGCCATTGTGGTGTTTGATTCCACTATTTACTGATGATGGAGGTAATATCCTGACAGTGTCTGATATCAGACACAGCCAACCTTATTACCTTACACTCAATCAGCTTCATAAATGGCTGAACACAGAACTCCAAAACCAAATTTTAAAAAAAATTACTGCTTGCACTGTAATCGTTGTCCGAGCCTAAGTTTAAGTGCACGTTCTAGTCAAGAGTTTGGCGGGGCGGAGTGTGCGGTATTCGCTTCAAACATGTTCATGCACCGGCGCATTCTGAGTGGCAACCAATTACAGCGGCGGGGAGGGCATGCATGTTTGCGTTCGGCGTCGCACGCGTGTGGAACAAAAGTTTGTGTTTTGCAGCGTTTTGAATAGCATGCATGATGTCGTTTGAGGAAATAATATCGGAAATACAGGCAAAACCTGAAATCTGGTTGTCTTCTCATTGCTTAACAATATCACTTGGACCTTCCTTAGATGAAATTTTAACAAAAAAAAATCAGAGTGTTCAATTCACACGCGGTAGAAGTGAAACCTTCAGAAAACTAAAGTAGACAAGAGTGGGGACTACGAAGCATTTTTTTTATCAATGAGAAGGATGATTTTTTTCCATATTTTGGTCGATGAATTCCAGTGCACCCTTTCCTATACATTCGGTAATCTTATTAGTATTTGTGTTTTCTTCTTCGGAGTCGCTAGATGTCACTTTCTTTTTTATTTTCTATGCCTGTTCATTTTGGACTGGTTTGATGATTAGATATTGATTTTACAAAAATATATATATATATTTTTTTTTGGATTCGTAGAATTTGACCCTTGGTCCGCTGGATGTGTGGTCGCTAAGATTCGTCAAGCGCTTCATACCACTAGTCGAAGGAGGCTTGCTTGGGAACATGGATTTATCGTATTATATTAAAACTGATTACCCATGAAATAAACATATATTTTATTGCTATCTCATTATCTCGCAGGCTAAATCCTGTAGATGTATGTGTTTGTCTCTTTTTAGTGTCGCCCTCTTCCGTTTCATCGAGTTTCAAATCACAAAGGTACTAAAGAAGTTTTCACTTCAAAAATTTCTTCTAAATAAATGTCAACTTCATCATAGGAAGCCATGGTTAACGCCTATCTCTCGCCGCTCAAACCCCACACTGCACGCCACACATAATGCTTTTCCACTCAGGCCTTACACTAACTGTTCGGCATATGTGAAGCTAACTGTCTTGGTTTGAGACACAGTATTTTCTGTTTAGCCAAAGCAGCTATGTTACAGTAACAATCATGTAATAAAGTAGCAATGCAGCAACTTGCAGTGCAGTCATACTGACCAATAAATGAGACATATTATATTCCAAATGTATTTGTATGCAGTCACATTGTGACCACAATCTGAGCTTTGTTTTCCACATATTACAAATAAATCAAAGTACAAATAATTATTATTCTCATTGGACTGTAAAAAAGCATAATTGTTACACTTGTAAAACATACACTCAAAGAACCTTGCAAAGTTAAAGGAACAAATACACTTATTGTAATTAAAATAATTCCACATTAGTCTGTATGTACCTAACTAACAGTCACTAACATCCTGCATTTTTTATAAAGTATGATATTACTGTACTTCTTTATCTTCTTTACATAGTATAAAATGAAGTAGCTCATGCTGTATGTGCGCTTAGATCTTTTAAATTACGCAACGGATTTTCATGCGGTTTTCACCAATAGATAGAATGATTCATGAGGAAGGTTTTTAGGTATATAATTTGTCAAGGTTTTGTGTAAATTGGTTGAAAAACATAATATATCTGGCCAAGCGGCAGCGGTCAACGGGGAGCAGGCTGACAAACGGGCGGTGTGGATTCGATTTAACCGATGGCGTTGGTTATAAAGGTTTCGTTAGCCACAGCAACGTGTGCCGAGTCTGCTAGTAACGTATAAACTGCAAAAAGGTGCCAAAGAGAGATGGATGGTAAAACTAATTGTACCCAAGACAAAATTGAAAATTATCCCTTCTCCACCATGGTCACCATTTCACCAAAAGAGATTTAATATTTTTTTTACATCACACAGAAAGATATTATAATATTATTATAAACCTATTTGTTGTTTCCTGTGTGTCGTAGAATAAGCAAGTGTTAAATCACACCATTTTATTTCCAAATAAAAATATCTAATCTATTGGTTCATGACTGGAAATTTCTGGGAATTTCTACTCAATACGTTAGTAAACATTAACATTAATGATGTGCGGGAAACAGGGCTTTCAAGCGGAGATCAGAATATGGAGTATGAACAGGGGTGCAAATGGCAATTTTGGCAGCCACCTCTGACCTGGATACCCTAAATACTTAATTCTTGACTCTCATTGGAAGGTGCTCCGAAGAACTACCATCATTGATCCCTAAAACAACTGTGCACAGCCAGAAGACATGCCAACATTTGTACATGGTTGATATTTGTCACATGATTTTATTTTTTTATTTTTATTTTATTGCGTCCTCTCTACAGCTCAGTAATAAGAAAAGCCGAGCTTAGCACCAAGACAAAGATGGCAGTGTTTAAAACGCTCACTTACGGCCACCAGACATGGATGCTAAATGAGGAGCCTTGTCGATGCAATGGGTCCCCGACCCGAATAGGACAAAGGGAAGAAGATGTATGTATGTATATTTTTATTTTATTTGTGTACAAAAATTTACAACATTACAGATATTTTATCTAATTAATTGTAATAGTACCATTTTCACAGTGAGAATGTAGCGCCAAAAACCTTACAAACTCATTGAATTTTTCGAAGAATATGTCGAAATTTTTATCTAATATATTTAAATAGCGTATCTCTCTTCCCACGGGCGAATTCGGGTACAGATTTGTACGACTCAATCGGCAATATAATATTTTATGGTGACGTCCCCAAGAGTGAGACTCTGGTACAAATAAATTGATTTGCGCCAGAATCTCACCGTTAGAGACGAGGCCATTAATTAATTGAAAGAAGTATTTTAGCAACGCAAAACATCTACGAGTTTTTAGAGAATGGTAGTTAGTCATACCTAGAATAAATCTCGATGGATATAAATATGGATATGTTCCATAGAGGCGTAAAAATAAAAAACGAAGGAATTTTTTATGAACTCTTTCAATTTTTAAAATATAGGATGCTTCAAATGGGGCCCAGATAAAACAATTCGACTCCAGTACACTTAGCGCCAGTGAGTTGTAAAGTAGCCTAATTGTTAGTGGGTTTTGAAATGAGCGTGAATTGCGAATGACAAAGCCCAGCAGTTTATATGCTCTGTTGCATAAGTCATTTGTGTGCTGGTGGAATGTCATTTTGCTGTCAAAAGTAACCCCTAGATCTTTTATTTGACTAAAGCGATGAAAAATGTCACCGTTAATTAAATATTCAAATATGATCGTCTGGTTTGCCCTTGTGAAAGAGACTACATTGCATTTAGGTGCACTGAATCTTAAGCAGTTAATTTTAGCCCAGTTTACGATAGAGTTCACATCGATTTGTAGGAGGACACAGTCAGCGAGATTTTTTATTATGCGGTAGAGTTTTAGGTCATCAGCAAATAATAAATAAGAGGAATGAGTGATGATTGAGCCAATATCGTTGATGAACAACAAAAATAAAAGCGGTCCAAGAATTGATCCTTGCGGGACTCCAGAAAAAACCAGGAATTCAGCAGAACGAGAACCCTTATAAAAAACGTATTGTTTGCGATTAGTGAAGTATGAAGCAAAAAGTAATAAAAGTTTTTTGGAAAAGCCAAACTTAGCTATTTTTTTTAATAGGACATCGATATCGACCTTGTCAAAGGCCTTTTCAAGGTCAAAGTATGTAACATCTACTTGGTTTCCTTGGTCGAGAATTCTTGATAGTAAGTCGGAAATGCATAGTAGATTTGATGATACTGACATCTGAGGTCTAAACCCATGTTGACGATCGTCAAGAAGAGGTTTGACATGGTTGTACAGATGCCGATGAAGGATTTTTTAGAATATTTTCGCTACAGAGCAAAGAATTGCGACCGGTAGTTATGGATATCGCATTTATCACCCTTTTTTATGTATCGGGGTTATTTTGGTAAGTTTCCATATGTCCGGAAAAGATCCAGTTTTTAAGCAAGTGTTAAAAAATGACACAATGGTAAAATAAAAAAGTCAGAACAACCTTTAAGAATGAACGTAGGTATGTTATCAGGTCCCATTGAGTTGGGCTTACTCAGTGTGGATATTGCCGTCTTAACATCCTCCTCTGTGATTTTGACTAAGTCGAACGGCTGACCTATTTGCTCGGTGTTTAGGATGGCGTTAACGTCGAGAGTTGGTTGTTTAGTATTATAGACGGTTGAAAAGAATACTGCAAAGCTATATGCAATATCATCATGATACATCGAGTGGCATCAAAGATGGCAGTGAACGAGTTAAATAAGTCTCCACATAGCATTCCCAAAGATGACATCGGAAAACCTGAGTGGAGAACATATTATTTTGATGAAAAAAAGCTACGAGGTCCGAATAAAGCCAATTAAAACCGCTACAGATTTTTAAAGTTTTTATTTAATATTGATGATCTATTTACCAGACACCGGCCAGAATACGTAGTGTAGAGGAAAACTCTTAAAAACAAGACAGCCCTATTTGAAACTCACTAACGAATATCACACCAAATTTAATCAGTTCGGATGATTTATGCACATCATGTTGAGGCAATAAAATAGTATTAGTAAGAAGGTACATTGGAGATATTCAAATAATTCTTGTTAATCAATAATATGACTATTAGCTTAGTTTGATGTTATTTTGTATTGTCACATTGTCAAGTGATTAATTTAAGATAGTAAAATTGGACTAGTAAATATCTACAAATTTTTAAATTGTTCCCCTGCATAATTTGTATCATACTATGAGTAAATAGTGATGTTTTTGCAGTATAGCGACAATATAGCTGTGCATATTGTACATTCAGGACAGAAACCTTCGTTTTCCAGATATTTTATTAAAAAAATTCTCAGAGAAACATTGTAAAAACTCCTTTTATTATTTTTACTTAAAATTGAATAATGCTTTGCAATTAAATTTGCTGTAGACAGCATACAATATGTTGTCTACTACAGAAACTGCACAACGACGTATGTATGCGGAAATAGTTCCAATCAATCAGATTAGTTAACATTTCAAGAGCACTTACAAAATATCAATATTCGACAAAGGTATATCTTTGACCAGTACGTATTTATCCTTATCAATAAAAATTAGCACCTGCGCTATTGTTTTTGTATGTACATGCCTAGAATATTTGCAGGATAAAAACCTTGATCGTATGTCAAAAAATAAACATACATAATTAATATGTACAGTCAAAATCTTATTAATAAATTAGCGATATGAAATACTAAGAATTTAGAACCAAAATAAGCTCTCATAACACGTTATTGCGTGACAATATGATTAAAAACAAGAAAAATAATGAGCACTGAGCACAATAAAACATGGGTGGGTAGGTCAAAATACGAGGACAATTTTTCAATATGATTGTCACGCATAAGATACGTTTTTTTTAAGTAATACAAATATAACATACCTTGAATGTGATGCAACATATTAAAATAACTAGGGATATTCGCAGCAAAGAAACACACAACCTTGGACATTTTATGTCGGAACTATGGTGAGCCATTTTCATGAATAACACTGACACTTGGAATCGTTATTCGAAGAACTGTCGTAAAAATACATTAAAATAAGTTAAATATCAGAAAATCATTTCAACGGCAATGTATAGGATAATATTAAAAACTTAAAAATAATCAATAAAACACTACACTGAGGCGTAATTCAGTGCCAGGCAATTATCTGACTAGACGTAGCGACATATCGAGAAACATGAAAAAGAAGAACAAAATGTCTATTGATGAATCATGCATGCCATAGAAATCGCGCAAAGACTAAAGATAAAAGGTGCGTTCAGCAAACGGTGATCAAACTCATGAATTTAAAGTGATCAAATAAAATTGCTAACTACCTAAATCCTCGATTACATTAAGCGAGTTTACAAGCTACTAGCCGGCAAATTCACTATCTGCTTGTGAAATCGCTTAGTGTAATCATATTACTAGCTAACAAGCAGATTTTACACCGAAGGAGTTTACTAGCAGATAGTGAATTTGCCGGCTAGTAGCTTGTAAACTCGCTCAATGTAATCGAGGCTTTAACCATCATGCCGTTCGCAGGGGTAGGCAGTGCGGACGGACCACTGAACAACTCTGTCTTGGCACACACTCCTTGCCTCATTCACATTCATACACCGGGGCTTCGCCAGCTTCCAAGGTAGAGGGGGGGGGGGGGCAGATTTTGCACACATTGACATTTTTTATAGAGCTTACAGGGAAGGAACAAGGAAGTAGTCGGAATAAACTAGAAATATTTATTGTATATGCAAGATGCAAGCTGACGTTTACCCAGCTTTGCAAGGGGTTGTGAACAGGGCTTTGCCGTGAAGGGGCCCATGAGCATCCTGAGTTTGGGGTGCTCTTTTGAAAGCCATAAACCTACAAGAAAATAAAAAACACATTTTTTTCTAAAATTTTATTGAAGGGGTTCGTGCAAGAAAGTGCTTTGTCACCTAATCGTAATTTAGAGATATAATATAAGAGCTTTCAAAAGTTAATAAGAATTAAAGAAAAATATAAATACCGCTATTATCATTTTGAATTATGTATTGCACAATTTACGTACGAAAACATTCTTTAGCGTTTTTATTTATTTATTTTTATGTGAATACCTCACAAAAGTCCTAACTGCTCCCCTCTGGAGCCAGTGAGACTAATGGGAATTCTCAATTGGGGTATGTTGTGAGGCTGAAGGAAGTGCGGAGAGGAGGGAGATGGGGAGGAGGATGGTGGGGAAGTACCTGGCTATTCAGACATGGTCACTAAACATGGCGTTTCACTAAAATAAATGTTTCAATTCTGAATGGTGGTATTACAACTGGTCGATACTGAGTATCTTTCACTCTGGAAAGTGCCGCAAATAAACTGTATATTATTTTAAATGAATTAATTGTGAAATAACACAAATTATTCAACTAAAATTCGATTTTATCCCATGACCTTCGGATTGTGAGTCAAGAGCCCATAAAATCACCTTTTTTGTAATGTTTAGTTACCTACAAAGATAAAAAATGAATTGTGAATACCGAACATCAGATTCAATTCCTCAATAACCTCGGAGCCTGTGGAACAATGGGATCCTCAACTGGAGTACGTTACCAGAGTGAAGGGAGTAGAAAATTAGTTATAATTCTCATAGAGACACGAAGAAGCATAGCAGGCGAAATTTTTTCCCTGATATTCCCACTTGGAGTAGTTACATGGGTGAAGAGAGTGGAATATGAATTATTACATTAGCGAAAATTTTTGTAGGTCGATGTCGAAGTGCAAACTGACAAATGCTTTCAATTTCTATTTTTCTGAGTCAGTATTCTAACAATACTTAGACGAAAATCCTTTAGTATTTACCTAAATGAAAATATTTGGGTAATTTTTAAAACGGAAACCTTTAAAACATGTCTGCTTAATCTGCCGGTAAAGAAGTGGACAAAAGCGTTGAATTCCCACCCAGGCTTTGCAAGCTCAAGCCGCTGCTATGTAAGTTCTCCATCATTGCACAAACAACATTTTCAGGATACCTACATAAAAATTTGAAAAAAAAAAATCAAAACCTGTGTCCTCAATGTGTATTATTTTGGCACCTAGCTGGGGCCCCCTCCAATGTTGGCCTCTATGAAAACCTTCCCCAAAGATGGCGTATTATGCCTTAAGAAACTTTTGCAAAAATAATTATACAACTTATGTTGCATACATGGATCGACCACAGGGATCGGTTCTGTCTCCGACTTTGTTTCTGTTGCACATCAACGACCTCTTGTCATGTGCACCGATTCATTGTTACGCGGATGACAGTACAGTCCATGATAGCTTTTTGTTTGACAAGCCTCCAAAGAGCACACAAACCCCAATAGCTCCGAGGGCTTTGAAGCAGAGAATGGACGGTTACCTCGAGAGTGTTTTCTCTTGGGGTAAGAATAACCTCGTCGAATTTCATGTTTCAAAGACCCAATCATGTTTGATAACGTCTAAAAGGGATCGAAATGATAATCTAGTCTCCTTCAACGGAAGCATTCTTCCGAACAGGACCTCCATTGATATGCTTGGTGTTACTCTAAGTGACCAGTTCAGGTATGGGGGCTCCATCGAAACCAGAGTTAAATTAGCTTTTCAGAAACTGGGCGTACTGTACAGGGCCCGCAGATACTTTAATAGTACACAACTGCTAACCCTGTACAAATCGCAAGTGCGCCCCACGGTTGAATTTGGCAGCCACCTCTGGTCTGGAGCTCCAAAATACCTTAAAGAAACCCTTGACTCTGTGCAGAAACGGGCGGTCCGTTTGATAGATTCTCCCATCTTAACAGACGGATTGCAATCTTTAGAGCACAGGCGTCAGGTGGGAATGCTGTCCTTGTTCTACCGGTATTACAATGGAAAATGCTCCGAGGAACTAGCGTCGTTGATCCCCTCGGCACCGGTGCATAGTCGGGAAACACGCCAAACACGCGCCCAACATTTGTACACGGTTGACATTAGTCACATGAGAACGGGTCGTCTTTACGACTCGTTCTTGAGTTCAACAGCTCGGATGTGGAACGATTTACCAGCCTCTGTGTTTCCTCCCTCCTACAACATGGGTCTCTTCAAGACCCATGTTCAATCCTTCCTTTCTTCAAAAAGACCCTCCATACAGCATCCTCAAAGATGACATAGGCCCTGAGGGAAATTATTTTCCTCGGGGCCTCCTGTGTGGAGTTAATGTAAAAAAAAATAAAAAATTACATGCACGTAAATTATAAAACATTACGTAATGGGAATTTATTTCCCATCGTTAAATCGGAATGAATGTTAAAAAATAAACGCCTCTCGGGCCCTGAGCGAGACAACACGTTACTTCTGTATCTGGCACTCAACTTGTCACATTTATTATAAAAAATAACAGTTTTGTAGTTTCGGCGTCAATTATAAACGTCTACCAACAACGGGCAGCTGCCCCCTTACACTTGGCGACGCCTATGCTCATACGAACTCTGTTATTCGGACCCTTGGCATGGCCCCACTCAAATATTTTTTTCATTTGATCGCGCAATGTCTTCCTCAGGCGTCCCCGAATTCTTCACATTCACGTCATATATTCTCCTTATACCTACTCCTTCCTTCATTCATTCGCTCTACATGCCCAAACCATCAAGTGTCCACTCTTAACCTTACTCATTCTCAAATGAACATAGGCTCATGGTTTTACCACATGTAAGCCTCAGGGATCTCATTTCTACAGCATTTAGTATAATTAATTTTAGCCTTGAATAAATAACTAAACTTGCACCTACTTATATTATTTTTCCATAAAAAAACTCAATTTAAAAATGGTTTTGTTATCTCGTGCTTTTGTCTTTCCGTCTCCAAAAACAAAGAATGATAAATTTTTTAGCAAGGGTTAAGCTTTTTAGATGCGGCATTCAGTGGCGGTTCTTCACAGGGGGACAATGGGGACAGTCCCCACCAGTTACACTCAAAACCTACTAAAGGAAATAACAGTCGATGCTTTCTCTTCACCAAAATGAATGAATTCTACATAAAACTAATTAACATTTGCAGAAATAAAATACAAACAATTATTCCGGATGTTTTAATAAGACATGTACAGCGCACGCGCAGTTGTATGTGAATTCAAATACCCGCGGGGACAATTCTTTGGATCCCTACTGAACGGCTGAACCATTTGTTTGCGCAGTTTCGGGCGGGAATCGCTTGCTTTCAAATTATTTCGAAAATAATCTTGCAAAATAAAGCTTTATTTTTACTATACTATTTTATTAATTGTTATAATATATCTATAGACATTTTATATTATTTTGTGTTTAGTTTAGATATCCGACAAGCATGATTAGACCACCAAAAATCTTTTTTGTGAAATTTTATATATTCTACGGGTGGTGAGATGATGTAAAAAAATGTCTATCCCCACCACTAAAGAAGTGCTCGATCCGCCACTGGCGGCATTACTTTTAATAAAAGATAAGATAATTTTTTAAAAGTACATATGTTTCATCTTGTACAGATTTTTTAGATAAGTACATTTTTCTTACAATAATATTTCTAAAGCATGACAGAAAACAATTAGCTTTTGGTGAACAGAAAAACTTGCTAGAAGATTTTCTAAAGCTAAAAAAATCGCAAAGTAAATTTTCTTCTGCCTAATGGCGTGTATATAGGGTGCTCAGTGAGAGCCTCAACTATTTAATATTAAACACTATGATTGTCTAAATCTGATTTCCCGAATCTTCAACTTACCAGCTGGTATCTACCTACTTTGATAATTTGAAGATTATGGCCGAGTCCAGAATTGCACATTCCATCCCCAAATCCAAATGTCGACCATGTAATCTTCTATATATATATAAAGATCAAAATATGCTTGCTTCTGGGTATGTACATATGTGAGTATATGAGATGTCTTTGTGATGCTAAACCATTCATCCGATTACGATGAAACTTTGGCGATTTGATGTGCACATGCCTGCGATGGTTTTAATATATAATAGTGAGTTCGGGCATCATGAAATTACCTATGCGTTGCTAACTATTCATCCAATTGTGATGAAACTTTGGGGATTTGATGTGTGTATGCCTGCAATGGTTTCTATATAAAATAGTGTGTTCTGGCATCATCAAATAGGCATTGATCCCTAAGCTAGGTTTCCCCATCTCCTTCCCCTCCCCACTACCTTCAGCCTCACAACAGACTCCAGAGGGGAGCAGTTGGGACTCTTGTCCGGTATTCACATAAAAAATATTTTAATCATAATTTGATAATTTGCATTTTTTTTTTTACACTAACTCCACACAGGAGGCCCTGAGGAAAAAATTTCCCTCAGGGCCTATGTCATCTGAGATGCTGTGTGGAGGGTCTTTTTGAGAAGAGGAAGGAAAGAACATTGGTCTTAAAGAGACCCATGTTGTAGGAAGGAGGAAACCGTTCCACAGCCGAGCTGTTGAACACAAGAACGAGTCGAAGAAATTAACGACCCGTTATCATGTGACAAATGTCAACCGTGTACATATGTTGGGCACGCGTTTGGCGTGTTTCCCGACTATGCACCGGTGCCGAAGGGTTCAGTGATGCTAGTTCCTCGGAGCATCTTCCATTGTAATACCGGTAGAATAAGGATAGCATTCTCACCCGACGCCTGTGCTCTAAAGATTGCAATCCGTCTGTTAAGATGGAAGAATTTATCAAACGGACCGCCCGCTTTTGCACAGAGTCGAGGGTATTTTTCAGGTATTTTGGAGCTCCAGACAAGAGGTGGCTGCCAAATTCAACCTTGGGGCGCACTTGTGATTTGTTCCGGGTTAGCAGTTGTGTACTGTTAAAGTATTTGCGGGCCCTGTACAGTACGCCCAGTTTTTGGGAGGCTAATTTAACTCTGGTTTCGATGGAGCCCCCATACCTGAGCTGGTCACTTAGAGTAACACCAAGCATATCAATGGAGGTCCTGTTCGGAAGAATGCTTCCGTTGAAGGAGACTAGATTTTCATTTCGATACCTTTTAGAAGTAATCAGACAAGATTGGGTCTTAGAAACATTAAATTCAACGAGATTATTTTTACCCCAGGAGAAAACACTTTCGAGGTAACCGTCCATTATTTGCTTCAAAGCCTTCCGAGCCGTTGGAGTTTGTGAGCCCTTTGGGACTTGTCAAACAAAAAGCTATCATGGACTGTACTGTCATCCGCATAATAATGAATTGGTGCACATGACAAAAGGTCGTTGATGTGCAACAAAAACAAAGTTGGAGACAGAACCGATCCCTGAGGGACGCCAGCATTTATCGAGTGTGAGGAAGAGGTGAAACCATCGACTACCGTTTGAATCGACCTCTCCCTCAAAAAGTCGGCAATCCACAAACAGAAGGTTGCGGGAAGTCCGTAAGAAAGCAGTTTGTTGACAAGTCCTCAGTGCCAAACCCGGTCAAAGGTCTTGGAAATGTCCAGTCTAACCGTTTGGGTCTCACCGAAACGTTCCAGGCACCGCACCCAAACATGTGTCACATACGCGAGAAGATCACCGCACGAGCGGTTTCGCCGGAATCCGTATTGACGGGCGTTAATAATTTTGTTCTTCTCGAGGTATGTGAGCAGTTTGTCGTTGATCACACGTTCCATCACCTTAGACAGAACTGATGTGATCGCTATGGGACGGTAGTTGGCCGGGTTGGAGCGGTCACCCTTCTTTGGAATAGGATGGATAAGGGTTTTTTTCCAACCAGAGGGCACAGAGCCAGGGACAGACTTGACTTCTGCAGTACCAGGGCATGTATTCTGTTAGGCCCGCTAGCTTTATTAACATCAAGCCCTCATAAAACATGGAGTAATTCCTGATACCGGATCCTCAGCTTTTTCATATGAAAACTGCAACGACGTCGGGACAGCGCCTTGGTCATCGAGGGTTGAATTATCCGCAAACATTTTTCTTAATAGGTTAGCCTTTTCGGTAGCGGTGTTTGCTTGGTGCTTTATTGATATTAGGTGCTGTGATTGCTCGGGCCTCTTCATAAACCCCGGGCCTGGTGTAATTAATTAATAATATGTATAATACTTAAAATCCCGGACGCCTTTTCGGAAATAAGAAGATCCTATATATTCCTTCCATTAATGTCTCACCACTGAGTTTTGTGAAAGAAATCTCCATTGGCGTCCTAAAATCAAATAATCGGTGACCTGATAATCTCAATATTACTGGGAAAAGTAATAAAGAAAAGGTATCAGTCACTCGTAGAACATTTACCTTTTCCATCTTCTCCAAGAGCCATCATCTCTGTGTTTCGCATGGGGGCGAATTTGATTTGTTTTAATTTGAATTTCAAACTAATTGAAATCACATTAACATGTACTTCACCCCCACGTAAAATGCAGCGTTAGGCGAACGCAAAAGATACACTCACCTGACTAAATGCTTAGTTTCTGCGATCTATGCAGACTGTCTTGTCTTCTTCTTCTTTGTGTGCCCTATCAGGTCCACACGACGTTGGTGATCACTCTTGAAAAGGTCTCTCTGTCTTGCGCTGCCCGGAATAGCTGCTCCACACTTCTAATGCCGGTCCACTCTCGTATATTTCGCAGCCAAGACATTTGTCTCCTACCAGACCCTCGACAACCCTCTATCTTGCCTTTCAATATTAAATGGAGCAAGTGATACTTCTCCCCTCGAAGTATATGACCCAGATATGAAATTTTCTTGATTTTTATTAATGTAAGCAGTTCTCTATCTGCTCTAGCCCGCCTGAGAATTTCTGTGTTGGTGATCATGTCGGTCCATGGGACCTTGAGCATTCTCCGGTGAAGCCACATTTCGAAAGCCTCTAACCTGTTCATGGTATTTATTTTCAAGGAGACAAGACATGGATTGCCTCATTCATTTCTTGTCTCCTTATCGATAAAGAAATAAATGTGTCATTATGAGTAGTAGGCGGCTGGCGGAGGCAAAAACATTGGGAATGTATGGCGAGTGATATGCTGAAATAGGCCAAAACCAAATGATCTTTTATAGCTAAGTCTGTTGGACCCATAAAACTAATTTGATCAGTTAAACAACTATAAATAATTAAATTGTTTTGCCTTTAATAATGAGCGGCTCTGGAATATTCGTTTTGCCTCCGCCAGCCGCCTACTACTCATGAGCATCTAACATTTTCTTGCTAAAAAAATTATTTACAAGAACATGACCTATTATTCATATATACAGGGTGTAATAGGACGTACCCAAGGGATTTTAACCAGCGATTCCTGAGCATATTTGGAGTATTTTTTTTTTTTAATTTTTGCGGAGACGGTCTACAATTAGTTCCCGTGAGTACTTAGGCCATAGACCCATTGTACTATCTCCCGTTTTACCTCAATCCTTTAACAATAACCCAGTCCCTTTAATGAAGTTCACCAGAGTTGTTATTGGATATGTGCTAAGTCTTCTGGTTTCACAATGTGTCTCCCCAGGTATCTGAGCCTAGTTCCCAATAGGGCAGGACATTGGCACCACAAGTTGGAGTCTCTTCACATTTTCTTCATCTATTGGCGCTTTCCACTCCCAATAGCTGCATGTGTCTCCTGAGATGGCAGTGTCCCGTAAGTAGCCCTACCAGTTCCCTCAGCGAGTTTCTGTCCATATCGAGTAGTTTCCTGTTCCGTCTGGGGTCCGGTCCGTTTATGAGTACTTTGGATTGCCTCATTCCGGGTGCCCTCTCCCATTCCTTCCAGTGCTGGGATGGACCTACCTCTCAATATGTAATCCGAGCTGGCCGTAGGAGTGGCAGCTTGCCACACCAAATTACATATTTAGAGTTAAAAAAAGTTCATTTTGTTGTCCAATGACATTTTTTTTCTATTAAAAACATTAAAAATATTTTTCCAACACAAGTCGCAACTGATTACTTAGGGAAGTGGCGTGTTTATAGCCTAGCGGTCATTTGATAAGCGTTGCATGTTAATACTCGAAACAGCGAGCGTATCGCTCACACCTATCATGACGGGACGTTCCCATAGCGATGGGAACAGTAGCGACATGTGATTTGAAACATATTTTTTTTTGTTTAGAAAAAAAATATCATCAGATAGCAAAATGACATGTACATTTTTAACTCCAAATATTCTCAGGAATCGCTGGTTAAAATCCCTCGGGTACGTCCTATTACATCCTGTATATATATTGACTTAAATTCTGTTTTTACACTGGGGATGTGTTCCACAGAATACCCATGCCATGGAATAAAAAATGTTTTTAAAAATACACAATGTGCATTGGAAAATTTTAATAAGAAATAATATTTCCATTATGTTTTATGGACAGAGTTATTTCAAAACTGTAAAAAAGCAGAATTGATATATATGTTACGGTAAAAGCCCGTAAATTGGTAAGTCTTAGGATTTACCAACATTAAAAGTTAGTAAATTAAATTATTATTATATACATTATTATAAATGAGCAGATCATGAAGGTATATTCTATGGGGACTTCTTTTTTTTATACTAAGGCAATGAGCCTGAAGAGTGAGGATGCTAGAAGATAATTGCAGGTCACTGAAAAAATGACTGCACTAACTGCAATGGGCATCATTTTATGAAACAGTAGATTATGTACGTGTGTAGGTTTCCACATAGTAATCCACATAGGTGTGGATTTTCTGGTTTGTTTCACAAAACTATAATTCTTGCCAGAGAGCAATCATTTATGATTTGATGCCATTCTAGAGGCGATTGTGTGCGAGAAATAACAAACACCACGATTATAATAAAAATATATTTCATCAATATTCTTAGATGTTATGATAGTCGAATTGCATAATAATGTCATAAAATATTAGTATTCTTAGTTTTGACAGGTGCAGGGAATGACATGGAGAGGTCTACATCAAATAAATTATACAAAGATAATAAGAAAAGTATAAAATGTTATGGTTTCAGTAAAATCACAATAATTTAAAAAAAATTAAATAGTGTAATTTTTGTGAAAAATTAAATTTAATAGCTATGCACCGCACTCCATGCTGTCTATACCGATCCAATTGGTGAATATTTTTTGTTAATAACCTCCTTAATATTGCCTTAATACAAAACAATATTTTAAAATTGAACTTAAGATTTAGACTATAATAATTATCTTCATTGAAGGCACTTTGAATTCTGCATAAAATGCAGCTAACATATATTTTTTAAATATAGCCAATGTTAGATTTTTTGGGAGGAAAACTAATACATGAAAAATCGTGAAGTATAAAAATTTTTGACCGGACAATTCAACATGCAACTTCATCACCTTTGAAAAGTCATTAAAAGTGATGATAAAAAAAATAAATTATTGAATAGGTAATGCTAGGTTGAGTTAGGGCAATTTTTAAATTTAAAAAAAATTCATAACTTTTAATGACTTTTCAAAGGGGTGTTGAAATGCCAGTTTGTTGAGTTGTCGTGGAATCATAAAAATCAGTTTGCAAAATAAATGATTTATGAACAGAGAAGGCTTTTTAAAAATATACTGTTTTAAAAATTTGCCATGGAAATATTATTTGAGCGATGACATTGAATGTTAGGCACAAACAAAAATTACAGTAAGGATTTAGTTTGAACTATAATTCCAATGATGCTGAAAATGGTACTGTCGTACATTTAAAAATAATTTCATTATCAGCAACTAATGGTAGAGTTATACTAGTAAGGCGTGACGTGATGTTCTCTGTCGTGATGGCTAGCGTTCACATCTATAAGTTGTCTTCTGACACCTTATGACGATATTTCAAATCAATACAGTGGCCCGCGCGTCACTACACACCACGTGGTACGTACACACTAGCCAAGACGCGGCCGTCCCCGCGCCCCTCACCTTCACCTCTCTGTCGAAAATCGAGATAGCTTCTATCGAGTCACGACAGACCGCATCATGACACAACGGAACTTACTAATATAATCGCCTCCATACTAAATGTATGAAACCGATACCGCTATAAGGGGTCACGTCACGTCACGCCTTACAAGTTTAACTCTACCATGACACAAGGCTAACAGAACAAAACTATACACACAAATGTTTTTCAATTATGATTAGACTAGTGAAGGAAGGAAGGGAGTTTGAATTACAGTCCTACCCAATTAAAGAATTTAATAGCTAATTCCAACCCGAGGAAACACGCAGCGTTAGCTGGGAACGCTCTCAGCATGACGGGAGTTATTCCTTTATAGAGAGCGAGGGGACCTTCATTCTTCATCAGCTGCTTGAAGACATCCCTCATGCCTTTGGGGTAGGTTCCTTCGGGAGCAGTCTGCAAGCGACTCTTGAGCACATCGGCGGGCATTCCTATTAACCAATTAGCTATTCCAGCGCACCCTCCCGCCACTACCGTCGCAGTCAGTCCCAGCTTCCCTTTCTCTGCGTCAGCGGGAGTCAGAAACTCTTTAACCACCTCGTAAGTCATAAAGTACATCCCGCTGGCAGGTACATCACGCAGAATGGTGGCCATGGTTCCCTTGTAAATACTGCGGATACCACCTTCTCGGTACAGTTGCTTAGCACAATCCACCATTCCACTGTACTTCTGGGGCCCACCTCCACCCTGCTGTATTTGAAGGAGACACTTGATTCGTTCTCCGGGTGCCATCACTGTGGTCGTGAATATTCCTGAAAAGGCTCCGGCCAGGAACAATTGAGGTTTGGTTAGCGCCGCATCTGTGTTACCCTGTACCACTTTTTTACCAACACCAAATCCGAAAAAGCTAATTGCGAAGATAGGGGCCACCCCTGTGAGGGGTGCAGACATTCCTTTGTACAGCCCTCTGAAGCCTTCCTTCTGTATCGTTTTTGAAAAACAATCCCATGTGCCTTTATATAAAGCACTTTCACCAGGCTTTGGGAGGGCTTGAGTTTGAAGCCTGACTTTGATTGTATCCATAGGATGTCCAGCAAGCACAGTGCATATTCCACCAAATCCACCGCAGAAGAAATACTTCACGGGTCCAATTTGTTCAGACATGTTGATTCAATACTTTAAATCAAGGAACACTATTAGACTATCTACACAGCTGTCGCCGTCTATGTAACCGGTTATGAATTTGAAGGTTTTTGCACTGATTCTTGGAGAGAATTCAAAAAGATAATAGTTATCTACTGGGATATCAAAGTCCAATTGGTCCAATGTTTAGTAACCTCCAATCAAAACTTTCAAATCCGGGCTTATACCAATTTACCAATATCACAGATTACCATCAGATTACGTATCTCTAATGTCAAATCTGCAATCTGCAATAGTGCCCCCCACACGCACACTTCGGAGCGACCGAGTCCCGCGCCACTTCAGGCCGCCGCGCAGAAAAGTTTCACGGTGAACTGCGCTGTAAACCTATCGGTCTTTACTTTTCTGCGCGGCGGCCTGAAGTGGCGCGGGACTCGGTCGCGCCGAAGTGTGCGTGTGGGGGAGCCTAATCTGTCCTGTCAACTAATTTAAATCGCGTCAACCTGTCAATTGCTGTCAATTGTCTATTGCATAAATAAACCAATCATGTTGATACGCCCTCGTTTGTGGCGGGGTTCAAAATTAAATATAAACTTAAAATTAAGGAGGAACAAATTAAAAAGCTATCGATTATAGAAATGACACATTTATTCTATTAATACAAAAAGCGGTGTTAATTATTAATCTAGTGTTAGTCTTATACTAGGTACTTAATTATCTAGTCTTAAAATTAGATTGTCTGTTTGCTTAATTCTACGGTAAAAGTCTTTATGTAATTGTTCAGAGTTTAATCACTTTGGCGGTTAAAAAACAAATAAAATGTTCAGTCACTTCCCTTTGGTTGCTGATGATGGAGTCTCCGCGTGTAACTGATCGACCTGGATGATACACTGGCACTTAACTAATTTATTAATTATTGTTTCACTGATTATTGCACAAATCGCACAGGTCGGGTGGTTGCACAATTTCTTGTCGAAGGTTAAATTTTTTTAACAAATCCCTGTTCGGAATTTTTCGCGGTCACTTGGTTGGACTTCCTGGCGGAAGTTCACGAACGTCTCGGCTGTTCCTGGTTGGAATCCGTGAGGGTGTTTGTCAATTTCCCTGGTCGGAAAATTGTGCGGGGTCGCACTCCGAAAAGCGGAGAGAGACAGCCCTTTTCGGGCTGTAAAACGGGACACTCCGATGGAGGAGCGAAGTACCACCCCCTAGGTGGGCAAATGGTGACTCCTGGGTGGAGGAACCGCGTCCTCGGTGGACGGTGAGCGGTGACTGCTCCCTGGCCGGGGCAAATGGCGACTCACTCGGACCGTGTCCTCGGTGGACAGGGTGGATTGTGAGCGGCGACTCCGTAGGGCAGAGGAACCGCGTCCGCCGGACGTTGAGCGGTGATTGCTCCTTAGCCGGGGCAATTGGTGACTCGTCTTGGTGGTGAAAAACTCCTCCTTCTTCCTCCTTGGGCCCTGGCGTAGATCTTCAGAACTAATTCCGTCGGCGGCGGCATTCATTGTCAAAAGAAAAAGATTTATTGCCCCTCGCTCGGCTCGTCGATGTCGGGTTTATCCGGCCTCGCAATGGTTTGGGGTTTTATTAGCCAGGCAATGTTGGGTCGCATTTGTTCGTTTGCCATTGCCGAAAACATCCTGGCTTTCCAATTTTTATTATGCTTCTTTGGCTTTAGCCGCTGGTTACAAATTTTTTTGTTATATTATTTCTTAATTCTAAAATTATAACGACTTCCTGCCTAAATATTTTAAGACTCCTTTGGGGTTACCGCCTTATTCACGCTAGTTAAGCCAGCTGGGAAAAGATCGCACATCTTTTTCCATTCTGTGAATTTTCGGCATTTAAATACCTAAAGGTACATCAATGTCTATTGAATTGTTTATCTTTTCAGAATGAAGCTGGGGCTAGAAGCTAGAACTATTTGATATTTGATTCTTTTACATGACAACCCCAATTTTGATGGTTTATCTATGGTTATTTTGAATTTCTTTTCCATTCTTTTCTTTCTGCAACGATAAACGCAGATAAACGCAAAACGGCAGATTTGAATTTGAAAGACGTTAGAATTTGTGATGTTTATGTCAATGTTATTCAGCAAAAGCTATTTATCAGCATTACTTTAATAATAATAAACATTTCTTTGTATATTCGCTCTAACTTTGGGATTTGTTTCTATATTCACGAAGAAAAGAAATATACTTTGAAGTCTAGGGTTTTCTTATGTCTTCGAGTATAATATTTTCATAAAATAAATTACAATGTGGCGTTCGTCCGAATCTTCTGATCCAAGGAAGAAGAGTTTACACCGAAGAGTAAGTTTGCTTCGTAGATCTGAAGTCGGTAATGCCTCGGCATCAGGCTCTGTTTTAGACGATGACACCGAAGCCAATTGGAACGAAATGGGTAAGTATTTTACATAATATTATCTGTACAATAACTAAAAGATCTGAATACAAACCTCTCTGGAGTGTGAGTTATTCTCTGTATATCTGTCTAATTCTGAAAGCTTAGTAATTTTACAAAATTTAGAGAATGACACACCTAGGTACATTAGTGCAACTGCGCCAAGTTTGAGCTGTTTGGGCTGGATAATACAACTTATTATACAGGAAGTTTTGTAAGTATCCTGTGAACTGCGACCTGACAGCTCGAGCACTCTTGACAAATAATTATTAACATAGACTAATTAATTTATTACTGGATAATACAGCAGTAAGTATTATCCAGTAATAGGAGCATTTGTGAAATTAGGACAGCTCGGGATTATCAGTTGTATTGTGAAAATCTCCTTAAAGCAATAACCATTTTG
Organism: Limnephilus lunatus; assembly: GCA_917563855.2. Classification (NCBI taxonomy): domain Eukaryota; kingdom Metazoa; phylum Arthropoda; class Insecta; order Trichoptera; family Limnephilidae; genus Limnephilus; species Limnephilus lunatus. Next base: position 59,062,746 of record OU830597.1, on the reverse strand, counting down.
GTAAATATTTACCTAACTGCCACACTTTTAATGGGCGCAGATTATGAAAATTACACTTCGTTTCAAATTAATTACTACAAGAAAAACTATTTACGTCGGGATAAATGAAAAAGCCGTGGTAATTATTAACCACCCTAACCACCGCACTTTTAGGAACAGATTATGGAAATTATAATTCGTTTCCACAATTTACTATAAGAAACAACTTTATACATGCACAAAATAAGTTATAAGGTTTATTTTTAATATTGTCAGGTTGCAAATAACTTGACAATATTTGAAAATCTCCTACTACCACAAATTTTGAACTTTGAAAAAAAATCTAATTTTATTGCATCTTTTACCATGTATCCAAACATAATTAGTTGTTTCTTGTAGTAATTAACGCCACGGGCCTCAACCGCTTTGTCAGAGGGTCAAAATATTTCCATTGCAATAAAATCTAAATAAATGGAATATTTCAGAATGTATCCGAAAACTAGTGTCCGACCGAAACAGGACTTTCTACCGAAACCTAATCTTCAGTATCTCTCAATTTCGGCCAAAACCGAAACCGAAACTATCGTAGACATGTTAAAAATCTCTTGTTTACTGACATTTTGCTTGTTTTTTACACTTATACAGACAGTTAACACATGTTAAATGATATAAAAAAAAAACAGTAATTAAAGTAAGTATGTGAACTTTTTTTATATTACTGCTGTAAAACAAACAAAAAATATAAAAATTAGTAAAACATGTTGACTAATTCTTGGAATGAAAAATTGTCAATAATCAACACTTATATTATAAAGGAAGGCCCTCATCAATTGTGTATTTTATTTTTAATTGCGTTTACAATCATGACGTTCTTATTACAAGAGTTAAATGAAATAAAAAAAAAAAACAATAATTAAAGTACGTGAAAAGTTTTTTTTTTTTGATATTACTGCCAAAAAACAATTTTTTTTTTTTAAATTAACAAACATGTTAACTACTTCTTGGAAAAAAAAATTGGCAATAAATAACACTTAAAATATTAAAAAGGAAAGACCTCATTAATTGAGTAATTTGCTGATGATGGCGGGTGACACACGAGCCATGAACTTACCCGAAGGCAGCCGAACGACATGCAATATCAGAGTTTCGGTGTGCCCGAAGGTTCGGCAGATTTTCTGCCAAAACCTAAACTGATGCCGAAACTTACCGAAACCGAACCTTCGGTCGGTCACTACCGAAAACTAAAAACTGTTTTGGAAAGGTGATGAAAAAAATTTTAAAATTTTGTAATTCAAAATAAACACTTAATTTTTGAAATATAAAATTTTTTCATGCAAACATTAAAAAGTTTTAATAATGGCCTACTTATGTTTTTTTCTAACCAACATTACTGATAACGAAAAAAAAATAAAAACACATATTTTTACATTCATAATTTATTAAGAAAATGTATTTTAAACATTATCATCATCTCACTTTTTTGTCGTTTCATGGAAAAATAATTAATAAAAAATTCTCAAAAGTTTCATAGTTTTCTTTCAAATTGCGGTCGGTAACTTTGGATTAATAAAGGTGTACATTTGAATTATTTTGCTGTTAAGTTATTTTCTTCATTAAATGATTCTATTGTTGCCATTTTGGATTTTTTTTAGTATGGATGGATTGACGTTTCTTAAATTCCCTAAAATCAAGTTTGTTTAATTTCAATCTAAATATGTATAAATTATTAATTAACCCAAACTAAGAACCTAAAAATTGTTGAATCAAAGTGTAATTTCCATAATCTGTGCGGCTAATAATTAAAAGTAGGGCTAATATTGGGTCCTTACATATGAAATTGGCATTTGCCGTACTGGCAACTTTGATGATCTCAAATATCTTCTCTTTGGTTAGGAATTCCAAATTCAAATTTATACAGCTATTTACTCATGTATTTGTGTTTCGAAAATTATAATTCATTTGTTTTTTCCTTAATTGTTTTTTTTTTGCGTCACTTAGTTTACAAAATGGAAACTTGAAATATCGCATTATTTACGAGTACGAGTTCCACCGTGGCACCAGTGCTGCAAAAACGGCTTGAAGAATTAATGATTTGTATGGCGACGGTGCCGCATAAGAAAGCACACTGCGTTTTTGGTTCCAACGTTTTCGTTCTGGAAATTTCGACCTGCAGAACAAGCCCCGTGGATGGCCGGACACCAAAGTTGATAATGAAGAATTGAAGGCTATTTTGGAAGCGGATCCATCGCAAACCACGTCCGAGTTAGTTGCAGGCTGCGGTGTTAGTGATAAAACTGTTTTAATCCACTTGAAGCAAATTGGGAAGGTGAAAAAGCTCCCATACAAAACTCCCATATGCTCCCATACAAAGTTCCTCCATACAAAACGCCAATTTCATATGTAAGGACCTAATATAATTACTCTCATTTAGTATAATGACTTATTTTTATTGCTTACAGAACCTGAATGGTGGGAAAGATTGGATAGAGGTCCAGACAAAAGGGCATCAGCAAACTATTTACCCGTAAATCGATCGAATACTCCCAATTACTCTGAGATTTTAGTTCAAGAGAGGTAACAGTGTAATTTTTGTTTTAAATATTTATTGGCTTATAAAATTTCATATTTGAGCTACAGTCGATTCCGCGTAATTGGTACATCGGTTTTTTGTGAAAGACTGTTAATTGGGAGAAAACCCAAGGAACAGAAACCAAATAAAGAAACTAATACTAATTTACTTTGGTTATCTGGGACACCATTCCATTTAACCTCTCAGGCCTGGACCATATTTTGTCAAGATGGTCAAAATATTTCAACTTTGCAATAAAATAAAAAAAAAACAGAATATTTTTTAACGTATTCGAAAACTAAAAACTGATTTGGTGATAAAATACGCTTTTAAATTTTATAAATGAAAATAAACATAATTTTTGAAATATAAAACTAAATTTACCTACTGATAACGAAAAAAAAAATTGTATATATTTTTTAAATGAATGCATTACAAGGGGGCACACATTAATTACGTGGGCAGTTTTCATTCCAATCCAGACCCCCCCCCCACCCCTCTTGGTGAGTTAAATTTGGGCCACTTCGTAATTCTTTTCAAGTAGACGTGAGATTTTGCTGGACCCCCCCCACCGTTTTTAGCTCACGTACTTAATGTATGCCCCCTAAAAGTTATTTTCAACTCACTTTTTTATCGTTCTATGTGAAAATAGTTTTTTTTTTTTAAATATTCGTAAAGTTTCATTAATTTTTTTCAAATTGCGATCTGAAACTTTGATTTCATAAAGGTGTGCCTACATTTTACTTCTTTTGTGATTAACCTTTAGATTTGAATATAAAGCGTGGTTTTTTTCTCTTTCTAACACATTTATATCATATTTTTCACTATGTATGTATCACTACGGGAGACACAAAGATTTCTACGAGACCTTTATAAGTTGTTCTGAAAAGTGAAAAAATTAGTCTGAGGGGTTAATTGGGATAATTTGTGTTTACTAAAAAGCTGGACATGACGATTTCAAAATAACTGATGGATGGTTATCGCGATGGAAAGTAAAACGTGGCATCATATTAAAAAAAGCACACAGTGAAAGGGCAGTGCTTAAGTCCTGAGCTTTTGAAAAATACGACTATTCCTATTTTCCTTGAATCAATTGATGCATATAAATCTGCAATGCAGATGAAATCGGCTTACGTGCCACGCCAAACGGTTTTCTGATTTAACGGATACTGTGTGGAGGGTCTGTTTAGATAAAGGAATGAGAGGAAGTTCTGGGAAAGAAAAAGATATGAGAGGTGGGTTGAAATCTGGGGTCAATGTGTCTAGGAGTGACGGACTTATGAATCCATCCCTCTCACTGCAGTGCAAGACCATGGGTCGAGAGTGTTCCGCTGGAGAGGTCCAGGTTAAGTCCCCCTCAACCAATCTCTCCCAATCCGACCCCCCCCCCCCAAGCACTTGGTGGTCAAACGCATTCGCCGCCAAACTCAACAAACCTCACCGCCAAACCTCCGCCAAACTTGACAAATCCATGACTCGAGCACCCCTGCTAAGTCGTCAAATGTGGCGAACCACTTGGGTTGACCTATGGCAGGGGTGTTGGTTATCCAATAAATGGTTCCCGGGGTGGCGGTACACATACCCACCTCCCAAATTGAGAAACAGAAGAAGTAATCTTACCGGCGTAGTGCAGCGGCAAGGCGCTTGACTCGCACACCGAAGGTCGCGGGATCGAATCCCGGCGTGGCAAATAAATTTTATTTGATTAATTTGTATTATTTCACAATTTATTCATTTAAAATAATATAAAGTATATTTGCGGCACGTTCCAGAGTGGAAGATACTCTCAGTATCGCCCTGGTGTAAGACCACCATACAGAATTGAAACGTTGCTTGAAATGGCATTAGCCGTGTTTGGTGACCAGATCCGAATAGCCAGGTACTTCTCCACCTTCCTCTTCCCCATCTCTTTCCCTTCCCCACTACCTTCAGCCTCGCAACATACCCCAATTGGGGATGCCATAGTCTCACTGGCTTCAGACGGGAGCAGTTGGGACTCTTGTGCGGTATTCATATAAAAAAAAACAAAAGTAAAAAAAAAACGTTTGAAAGAACTCAAATAAATTTAATCATTATACCATTTTGCCTATTTATTATGGATCAGAATGTTTGGGTCCCAATAAGCGGAATCGACTTTATTTTATTCAAATCATTTTAGTTCACTAGTAGGACAAGGGAGAGAAGACATTTACGTATCATTAAGGTTGTTCTAAGTGCGCGAGTGTTATTTATTTATTTATTTATATTCTCACCATACTTTTGTTGTTGTTTTTTTTTACATAAATTAACCTCACTAGGACTAATGCCTGTATTGAGTTTAACAACTATAATTTTGAGGATGCATTTTACATACAAAACACAATATTACATACTAATTACCCATCTGGTCACTAGACAAGATGGGTAATTTGAGAATGATTTGTAATAATATTTATACCTGCCAAAAGCAAAGTAAGTTCAAAACAACTAGGGTGACACTTTGATTTGGTCAAATGGAACTCAAATATCTTATTATTTAAAAAAAACCTTATTTTTTAATAAAGGACAAGGATGAAAAAATAGTATGCCAATCCTCTGTCAACATAAATTTCTTAACATTATTTTTAAATTTAGTGAATTGGAAGACTTAATGTAATCTGGCAGAATATTAAACATAAGTGGAGCCTGATGTATCCTCTTCGGGCCCAAGACCATTTTTTTTGCTTTTTAACCTTTTTATACTATTTTCGTATTCTCTACCATCATATTTAGACCACTTTTTTTTTCTTTTTTTTTTTAATTGCCGGTTTGGGAGTAAGGGATGGTATCATATATGATACTTGGGGACTCTAGCCCAACAAATATTGTGTTTTTTTTCAATATTTTTTTAATGCTAATAATTCGAGAAGCAGATTAATCAAGTGTAATAGAAATAAAATAGTAATGTTTTTGTTTGTTTTTATAATTTTTTTTTTTTTTTACAAAAATTGTGGTTTGAGGCACTGTAACCTACCACCTAAATTATAAAATGTAATTTGAAATAAAAAAATAATAATAACTGTGGATAAAAAATAATAGATCAGTTCAGTTGGTTGAATGAAAAATTTTAAAACAGTTGCGGTCCATGGAAAAACACAAATAAACCTGACACTTTTCACAAAGTACAAATGTGAATTTTTTACACCCAGGAAAACGACATTTGGAACGGTGCTTCTGCTGATCATTCATCATAACTGGCAAATAAAAAGCCTTTTTTGTCCTCAATTCTTTGTGTGAAAAGATGTTGTTGGGCTTGGAATTTTTGACTCCTACTGGATTAGGTTTACGAATGATTTGCCTGTTCTTTCATTTATTTTGAAAGGGTATCATTTGTTTATCAACAGAAATATTTTCTGTTCTATCATTTTTTAGGCAACCTTTTTCAACCCGTAGTACAATTGGCCTGACCTTCCAAAAGCTGTCAAGTTGTTTTTCAGATTCTGACACACAATTCTCATCAACAAGTTTTAAGTTTGAGCGTAAATTAAAAAATCTTTGGCGTGAAATGTTGTCAGCAACTATAGGGATTCTAGTTTTTTGTGCCCAATTCTGGCGGATGCAAGGAAAACCCAAAAGGCTGATAATCATAATGATTCCACTATTCCTTGCTCCTCACTATCCCAATCACCCACCCAACCATAGTCACATTCGAAATCGGAATCATTTAGATGCACAGGAAGTAGCAACTCTGCTTCGATTTCATCCTCAGCCAACCCTAATATGAAAATAAAAGATGTCATAGAGGCCCGCGGTATCACCTATGATACTTCAGTTTAAAATGTCCGTAAATCTAACAAAAACGCCGATAGCTATACATTTTTTTTTATTAAACGATAATGAATCGAACAAACTACAATTTTAATAACAATTGGATGATTAAAATAATAAAATAACTCCTTACCTGCATTTTTTCTCAGAGACATTTTGAAAGCTACAAATCACGATGTTTCTAAGACAATAGTTCATTCAAACTAACTTCGAATCAGTCCAAATGCTCCTAGTCGGTAAGGTACGAGTCTTCATTATTAGATACTTTGGATCTCTATTGGAAATAATGACTTAGAAATATTTTGTGAGCTTAAAACGGTGTGTATCATATATGATACCCAGGGCCCGAAGAGGATAAATAGTTTCTTTGGCCAAAAGATGTTTTAGTATGCATTGCCACAAAGTTCATTGTTGAGCCAATTCTAGTGGTATGGATTTGTTGGGTTCGTTCTGCAGATTTAGTATTGATAAAAAATCTACAAATTATTTTAATGATGTACAGCTGTTTTATACACATTAGATTCCTTGTAAAGTAGTTTCAATGGATAACGAATTTTTTTTTTGTACATGACTTTGAGAATCAATTTGTGAGCAATTTTTAGTGGTTCTACATTAGACTTTAGACAGGATACCCAGCATACTATATTCTAAGAAAGTCGAGATTGGACTAAGGCATAATAGACAGATTTTAATTTCTCTTTATCCAATATATGACGAGTGTTAATCTGCTTTTATTGATTGCTTTGATTTCAGCCGCACTATACGAATAAGTGTAGTGGAAGATGAACATAGTGATGATTCCACATTTGATACAATGGGCTCGCTACCCACCATGTCCCCGATGGCTTTCACCAAAAAGAAAGGACTGTTTCAAAATAATTTAAAAAAGAAGACAGAAGGAGGGACAGCTCCTAAGCCCTTGTTGGCTTTACCTGCTCCTGAAATGTCACCAGCGCCACTGGTCCAACAGAACAAAACTGTTACAACAGATTCTGAGGCAGATTCATATCTTGAATCATTGCATTTTCACAGTAAAATTCATGTTGACCCACAATCAGAGAGGAACCTCCGTGCTAGGAACAAGAATCTGTTTAAAAATAAGAAAAAAAATAATCATATGACTTTTTCAAAAGCTGTTGACACTTCTTCCAAAGTGGAAAACAATTCTGGATCAATCAATGAAAACCAAAGTATTCCCGTATTGAAAAAACCAAACCTGAGTCAAAAGCAATTGAAAAAATTATTCAAGAAAAATTCCAAACCCCGGAATTCGCTTTTTGCTGATGCCCTGTCACATTTGGAATCTGATGGTTCTCTGAAGGCCGACGAAGACCTGGAATCAAACGAGGTTAATAAACCTGCCGACCTGGAAAGTATTTCTAAACATCAAGAAACATTGAAAAGGCGAACTTCTGGGAGGGTGAGTTTTTCTCAAAGAAGACTGTCAGATGCTGAAAGTGTTAAATCTGGATTTCAGGAATATTCACCATCCAGCCTTGTATCTGAAACTATTAATTTCGATCGATGGAAACAGCTGGCTTCCTCAACCATGTTGGACGCTGATAAAAGTCCCAAAACCATGAATAAGTCTAATTTCAAAGGCTCAAAGCAATCGCTGTCTGATAAGCTGGCCATTTTACACTCCGATATAGTGGAAGAGAAGATGAGCCCTGCTGCTTTTGAATTTCAACCCAATGTTGAAATCAACTCTGAGTTGCCTCCAGCTTTGGAAAACTTGCCAAAGGTAGATGTAATCTTACCGGAAGAGGCTTTAGTAGAATCACAAGTAAGAAACTTTTCTAAAAATAGTCTGGCAACAAGAAGATCCGACAGATTGTCAAAAAACAGCCCAGTACCGAGGAAATCCAATGTATCACAAAGTACTCCTGATCTTGTGAGGAATGCAATGAATCAGGTTTGTAAATATCTTATTAATTCAATATACATAATATTATTATACTATGGCCGTTTAGTCTGCAGACTTTAAAGGTCAACATTTCAATTTTCCGTCTTCAAACAATCAATTTATAAAGTATATATAAAAACATTAAATTGCCCTACTACGAGCAATATCTCCTTTGATGGCAACAATGCCTCATTTAGGTCCGTGTTCTTCCGGTGATTGGCGTACTGGTGCTGGTATGCAGTAATTTCTTTCCAGTCCACAGTAAATTTCGCCCAAACGCCGCTACATGATTCAATCTACCTTGCTTTAGATTTCTGTCAGCTGGGTCTGTGAAATTTTTTTTTCTTTTTCCACTGGTTCACAGGTGTAAAAAAGTTGAAGCTCATTTAGGTGATATACAAGGTGTCCGGAAACTCGTAGTACAAGCGGGAAACTGGGGATTCCCCATCACATTTGGAGTCGATTTTGTGGTATAACTTTTTTTGATTTGAGCTTTCGTTTTCGAGAAAATCGAGTCAGAAGTTGATTTTTTTTTTGGTCAAATTCTTGTAAATTATTACCGACGATCATATTACCTAACTAATAAAAACAATTTAAAAGAAATCGGTATTTAAAGCATAATTTTGAAATTGCCCATCAATTAATTCAACATAAAAATAAAATGTTCGCTCGTTCCACGGTTAAAACACAGCTGTGCACAGCTGTTACTACATATTCGCAGCTTCTGTTAAAATAACAATGCAAAATTAGCTCTATCTCTTTCTACGCTAGGTACAATCAACACGTGAAAGAAGAGACGAGATAGCGTTTTCGATATTTCGTAAACAGGTACCATATGTCGTTGACAGCGAATTGTACCAGTACAGCGATTAGGATATAAATATTATTATTTTACTCATCATGCTTGAAAAGGAAAAAGAAGTTTGGGTAGAAATTTTTGATTTATACAAGGACCTTCGATGCTTGTGTGATATTTCCGATAAAAATTATTTGCGGCGAGATCTAAACCATAGATTCTCAACGCGGGCGATAAGGGGACGACAATTCAGGGGGGCGGTACAATGAAAGGAGAAAATTGAGGGCGTTTCAGACTTTCAGGGGGGCGGTAGGAGACCCAGAGAAACCCATCCCACCCTATCCCATTAGGGGCCATCCATTCATAAAAATAATTTCCCTATCCCATTACGCCCCCTCCGTTGCGGCAAATGTAGCCCCATCATGATATCCCGTTACGCCCCCTTCGTCGTGGTGATGGTGATGTACCGTTACGCCCCCTCCGTTATGGCAAATGTAACCCTGTCGTGGTATCCCATTACGCCCCCTATTGCTATTTTGGATAGGGGGCGCTAGGATAAAATTATTCTTAAAGTGGGCGGTGGGCAAAAAAAGGTTGAGAATCTATGATATAGGTTCTCAACGTGGGCGAAAACGCCCACTTGGGGGCTTTTCAGACCTTCAGTTGGGCGGTAGAATACAAGGAGAGAATTGGGGGCGTTTCAGACTTTCAGGGGGGGTGGTAGGAGACCCAGAGAAACCCATCCCACCCTCTCCCATTAGGGGCCATCCATTCACAAAAATAATTTCCCTATCCCATTACGGCCCATCCGTTGCGGCAAATGTAGCCCCATCGTGATATCCCGTTACGCCCCCTTCGTCGTGGTGGTGGTGGTGTACCGTTACGCCTCCTTCGTGGTGGCAAATGTAACCCTGTCATGGTATCCCATTACGCCCCCTATCTCCGCTTTTCTCTACTATAATATCCATGTTTTATACCTCTTGATTGGTGAAAACCGCATGAAAACCCGTTGCATTGTTTAAAACATACATTTTGAGCAACTTCATACTATGTAAAGAAGATATTTTCTTTGAATTTTTCAGCTTTTCTCTACTATAATATCCATGTTTTATACATACAAACCTTCCTCTTGAATGACCCTATATATTGGTGAAAAACGCATGATAATCCATTGCATAGTTTAAAAGATCTAAGCCCACATACATTTTGAGCGACTTCATTTTATACTATGTAAAGATTTGCCTAATGAAATATGCGTGTTTTTATTTTTTTTCATTATCGGTAATTTTAGTTAGAAAAATACGTAAGATGGGACATTTTTAATACTTTTTTTATTTAAATTGTTCCATATTGTCCCTACCTTTTCTCCATTGTTGCCGTTGTCTATGTTTATTATTTGTCTATGTCTGTTATTTTTCCATTGACACCATGTTCTATGTCTAATTATTTAAAAATTAGTATTATTAAAACCCTGAAGAAGTTAAGCGTTGCTTACGAAACATGCCGGTTTTTATAAACAATAATAAGTAATTGATTAATTTGGACTTTTTTTATTTTGCGTGGCAAAATTTTATATTTCAAAAATTATATAGGGTGTAACAGCAAAGCTAAGACCTCTCTGCAAATTGGGTGGTGTAGTGGAAATTGCCAATCTGCTGTCCTGCCTGTAGGAGTAACTAGAAATCGGCAAGTAAGTAGGCATCATAACAAACAGTATGGTTCGTGTGTTCAGTGATGACAATTGAAATCCTAGATATGAAAATAGAGGTGAAAATAGCGATCGAGTAAATCGAAAAATGTTGAATTTTGTCTCTAATTGGAATCGGGCTGAAAAAAGGTGTCGTGTATAACGGCCATAACAGATACCGGCTATTTCGATGTTGTTGACATGTTTCGATACGCGAAACAGTTTAGTTCGCTTCACGCATTCCGTTCATTTGGTTGACATTTTTCTATCAACAACCCTTTTGAACTAAACTTTAAAACAAAGTGTGTTTGTGAATTTTGTTTTATTTTCATCTTTTAACGTGATTAATTATTGTGTATTACAATGGAATATTCCAACGCAGAATTTGTGACATGTGTTTTTGTGATATGCAAAGTGTTTTTGGATTATCTTTCCTCGGAACATTGCCTCATAATGTAAGTAGGTACACACCTTTGCTAATAATCTAACTCACAAGGCTTGTTCGAATTGGTCGAGTACTAAGTTAAGTACCGTGTATTACTTGAACTGCCGATAATCGTTCGTATTACTTTCAATTAGGGTACATTTTTGCCCGCCACCCGTTTCAAGATGACTTGCAAACAAAGTAAATATGCTAATTAACCATATTGTAATGCTTAGAAGAAGTGAAATTTTAGAACAGGTGGAAGAATAAATTAGTAAGATGAAAATAAATAAACTATGGACACGAAAAGACATTTACCAACTTATAAATCATTTAAGAGTAGCATCTTCGAACTGTCATTTCGACATGAGTTAACCTTAAAGAAGCCGAAATTTTTTTTTAATAATTTTTTTTTAAAATTTTAAATTTAAAAATGCTTAAATTGAAAGTCTTTATGTTTATTTGGGTTCTCTACGTGATGTAGGTTCACCAGTTTTCCGCTTGTACTACGAGTTTCCGGACACCATGTATATGTGATAACAATATGGGTAGAATGACCAATCCAATCACATTATTTATGTCAAACGATAAAAATTAATTAGAGATTTATTTGACATGTTAGGTCATGTTCTAAAATATACATACGTACATATTACATTATATTAAAAGGAGTTTTGTTATGTTTTAGAAATATTCAGAAGCGTATCTTGAGGATGCTTTTGGCACTTCCAAAATTAATGAAATGAATAAGACCGAGGGTCCAGTGCTGACCCGTGATGAGGGCGCTCTTATTTTACCAAAGAATGGGTCCCAAAGACAGTCCATCGGCACTTGGCTCCGGTTAGAAGAGAGTGACGAAGAGATATCTCCACCACTCAGTCAAAGTGATGTTGACAGACAAGTCATTGAAGAAATGATGGCCAAACGCACTAATCCCCCTGTGAGGCGTTCTGCTCATTTTTCAAAGCAAAACATTCAAGATATGTCTGACAGTGACGGGGAGACGAATCAGACGCATGAAAGTATTAATGCTAACATTGAAGATGGTGATGCTAATCAAGTTTCTATTGAAAAACTGAATGCCTCAACTGATAAGCAACTTGCAACTGATAAATGTCAATTTGAGTCCAGGAATAAGAGTGTATCAATTTTAAAAGAGAACGAGAATGTCCCTGAAACATTACCGATAATTGCTCAATCAAGTGTTGAGGAAAACAAGGAATCTATAAGCCACACCAAGGAACAAGTTGAAAATCTACAAATTCTAGATATTCCTGAAAAAAGTGAATTGGAGTCAAGTAATGGAATAATCACCAATATAGGATCTAAGTTGCGCAAGAACCAGTCGCTGACTACTGAGAATTTTGACTCATCAAATATTTCTCTGAATCGATCAAGAAAATTACAAAATTCTTCACAACAGAGTGCAAAAGATAATCATCAATCAAACTCAACAGGCAACAAGAATGTCCCTGAAACATTGCCTATTGATCAATCAAATTCTGAGGAAAATAAAAAATCAATGAGCAACTCACAAGAACAATTTGAAAATTTGCAACTATTGGAAACTGCTGAGAAAAGTCAATCGAAAAAAACTATTGAAAGTGATATTATGGATCCAAACACTAATAAAATTCCAGTCATTAAATCTCCCCATGGGCCTCCAATAAATTCTGCGTCACATAAGAACCAGACACTGATTACTGAGAATTCTGACTCTTCAAATATGTCTTTGAATCGATCGAGAAAATTACAAAATTCTTCACAACAGAGTGCAAAAGATAATAATCCAGATTTTTTGCAAAATAAGAGTGTGTCACACTCAACAGGCAATGAGAATGTCCTTGAAGCATTGCGCATTGATCAATTAAATGCCGAGGAAAATATTAAATCAATGAGCAACTCGCAGGAACAATTTGAAAATTTGCAATTACTGGATACTGATAAAAGTCCATCGAAAAAAACTGTTGAAAGTGATATTTTGGATCCAAACACAAATAAAATTCCAATCATTACATCTCTCCATGAGTCTCCAATAAGTTCTGCGTTGCAAAAGAACCAGACACTGGCTGCTGAGAATTCTGACTCTTCAAAGATATCTTTAAATCGATCGAGAAAATTACAAAATTCTTCACAACACAGTGCAAAAGATAATCCAGAATTTTTGCAAAATAAGAGTGTGTCACACTCAACAGGCAATGAGAATGTCCCTGAAGCATTGCGCATCGATCAATCAAATGTGGAGGAAAACAAGTCAATAAGAAACTCACAAGAACAAGTTGAAAATGTACAAATTCTAGATGTTGTAGAGACAGGAGAATTTAATAAAATTGTAGTAACTGAAGTTTTGGAATCAAATACTGAAATAGAAAATATTACATCTCCGCATGGGTCTCCAACAAGATCTAAGTTGCCTGAAAGCCAGATGCTGATTACTGAAAATGTTACCTCTTCTTTGAATCAATTGAGAAAATCACTACATTCTTCACAACAGAGTGTAAAAGATAATCATTCGGATTTCTTAGAGAATAAGAGTGTATCAACTTTAATTGAAAAAGAGAATGTCGCTGAAAATTTACCTATTGATCAGTCAAATGTTGAGGAAAACAAATCGATAAGTGTCTCACAGAAAGAAGTTAATGATGTCGAGAAAAGTGAATTGATAATAATTGTTGAAAGTGAAAAATTGGTTCCAATCACTAGTATAATTTCAGTTATTACATCTCCCCATGGGTCTCCAATACGAACCGAGTCGCAAAAGAGCCAGACAATGACAATTGAGAATCCTGACTCTTCAAATATTTCTGTGAATCGATTGAGATTAAAACAGAATTCTCCACAAAAGAGTGTAGAAGATAATAATCCCGATTGGCTGGGAGAAAGACCGCTGAAGACTGTAGCTCCTGAAACAAGGTTGTCTAGTAGTACCCATGCACATTATTCTGGTTATCCAAATATTTCTGCAGATACCTCAAGAAATACATTTAATTCTACACTGCGTAGTGCAAGCACAAAAGATATATGGAAGGATTCAGTGGAAGAGCAGGTTACTCCTTTGAAGCGTGTGACATCGGATATAGGCGTTCCAACACAAAAACAAGTACCTGACATCGAAGATTCTGACTTGTCGGCTAATAATTCAGCAGACAGGTCAAGAAAAATACTAAATTCTTTGAAACGGCGTGCAACAGATATATGGCAAGACTCTGAGGAAGATCAAGCCACACTCACCCCGATGAAGACAATGACCTCAACACACTTCGAAGATAATTCAAGTTCCCTTTTAACACCGGGACCTTCTAAATCAATACATCGTGCGAGTGTTCCTGCCAAAAGGAAGTTTACTGAAGAAGAATTGAAAGAGTTTGCAGAAAAAGTCTTGTCCGAAAATGCCAAACAAGCTAAGATTGTGGTAAGACATTTTTCTCTAGCATTTTCTTTCTGGATTTTTTGTAGAATGTAAATGAGTCTTTTTCACATTCGTAATACCTTATTTTATAATAAAATTCCACATGTATTTTCCTATTTTAATGCATTTTTTTTTACAGGAGGAAAGGTTAGCCAACAGATTCACTTTTCAACCATATCTTAGTATTCCTAAAGCTGTTCAGGTCAAGCAACCTACATCCAAGTTGTTAAATGTTCCTCGCAAACCTCGTGTCGTCAAACCTAAGAATACTGAAGAAAAGATGTCTAAAAAGCCTTACATGAAAGAGGAATGGATCACAAAAAAGCTGTACAATTTTGTTGAAAAGAAGCTAAAACCACAGTAAGTGTAGATTTATATGCTAAAAACACGTTCTTTCATATTTTATGTGGAACGGACACGACACTCGGGATCTGAAGTTCTGAACTGCAGAGCCGAAAGTAATCTCACCGTGACTAGGAAATCTTTGGCCTCTTATGTAATGTTTAATAACTCAGGTATCCCATACGTATGTCTAGTAATGTTACATTGTCATGTAAACAGCTTATGGATCCGGTTAATAGAAAAATAAGTTTACGATCTGGCCTCTACTGCAGTGTGCACATTACAAATTGTTCAAATGTTAATTAATTCCATTTAGGTAAGGAGCAGGTTGAATCTCTTGGGAGTTGTGGTATGAAATCAGCAAATGATTCTACTTATATTGTAAGATTCGACCCTTTCTGCTACTTTTTCGAAAAAATGCCTTTATAATATTATTCTAACGGCTCGGCTGTGGAACGATTTGCCGCCCTCTGTGTTTCCTCTTTCCTACCACATGGGTCTCTTCAAGACCAATATTCATTCCTTCCTCTTCTCAAAAAGACCCTCCACACAGCATCTCAGATGATATAGGCCCCGAGGGAAATTATTTTCCTCAGGGCCTCCTGTGTGGAATGTGAAAAAAAATTCTAACAAGGTTTCATTCAACCATCTTTGCTATTCTTATTCCAAGTGCCTTCTTTTTCCAAGCAAACTTCTCCATCCATTTTAAAATGTTGTTTTTTTTTCACACAGGTATGGACTAAAAAGTCTTCTAAGGACAGAAAAGTTCATAAAGGATTTGGCAGGTGTAGTCAATATTGTGTTAAAGAGCAAGGGTGGTCATCACCATTACGTCGACACCCTGAAGAGAGAGATGGCAAGATTGCAGCTTGTGACGACTTATTTCGACTTCTGCTGTTTCATTCATGAATACCTGCCATTTTTCTTCAGGATTAAGGTTTGTTAAGATTTATATTACAGTACTTATCACTCAGCATAGCATGTTCTGAAAAAGAAGTCAGTTTTAATATTGCGTATACACGCATGTAACAAAACGACATGCGAACCACGAATTATGGAAAAGGAATGAAGCAACAGCAAACGGCGCGAAACGCTACATGCAGTTACTCCTTTCCCATAATTTGTAGTTCGCGTGGCAGTTCAGTATACAAACCGGACAATGTATTTTTTTTTTAAACAAAACGTACACACGCAGAATATTTTCTTCTACTACAGTTAGTAAAAAATCTTTAAAATCTGTCCAGTTTTGTAGGAGAAAAATAGGGAATACAAAACTTCGATTTTGATGATTTTATTTTGGTATTATCAGCCCGACGTGTAGTTGTCCCTTTTGCTCAGTATCCGGAGAAATAAGAGCAACTGAAAATTTTGGTAAAATACCTGCTGTTCAATTTCTCGGCAATAGGGTTTCCTCTTAACGACTTGCATCAGTTTGTTGATGTTGATTTTTTTATTCCAGTCTATTGCTGCCGAAGGTCGGAATGTTCCTGAGTTCACCGGTAAAGTGTTTGAACCTATATTGAATGGTAACAAGAAAAAGTGACGACATTGAACTTATATTCTTTTGTTCAATAGGTATATTCTGTGAGTACATAAACAGTGGATACAATTTCAATATTACTTATACTACTATTACAAGTTTTTCTATCTAACTTTAATATAATGAAATTATTATGTGCCACCCATTGTCTTTATGTGTTAATGTTCTCATTTATGAAAATTTCTTGTATTTGGTATAGTACACTCCAAACTTTAATACCGACCTGATGTTAATACAACATCGTCGCAGTAGGTGAGTTTAAGGTAAAAAAAGGGGCATGCCTCTCCATCCACGCCATTCTCTATCGCACATAATATGTTTTACGCATCTTTCTCTTTCGGTCATTGTGAAGTGAGTAAAATGGCTGTACCTGCGCGAGAATGGATCATATCAAGGATTTTTCAGGTCGGCATTTAAGTTTGGCGCATACTATACCTTTCTTGATTATTTAGTGAATTACTTTGAGAAATTACATTGTTTTAGGTTTTATTATTATTATTCAGTATTTTAAAAATTTGATTTATGAGTGGAGAGGAGTGTATTTTTGTTTGATTATTATATTAAGTAATGTTGTAGAGCAGTCTCTGTAATCTGAACTGTGGATGTAGGCGTAGGGTAATGAAACTAATCAGTGAAGAAGCGACTTCCTTTCCATCACCACGAGTCGTCTGAATTTTGTTTGTGACTGTGTTTACAGTCTAAATTAATGAAATTCGAAAATGGCTCCCATTTAAAATGAGAGCATTACAGAAGAACAAACTTCTAACACAGTTAAACATACATATGTTACTTAAAGTTGTTTTTATTGACGTAAAATTTTCAGTTTATTACGTTTATGTCCTCCACAACACAAGTGAACTCCTAGCGTGGAGGACAATACACAACATCTTTTAAAAATAATAAATAAATTATATTTAATTAAATGAAGACAATGTAAGCGAAACTCAATCGAAAATCTGGAAACAGAAAATCAGAAAAAGATATTGGCACCTCTGGGACTCGAACCCAGGACCTCTCGCTTTCCGCCCGGAAAGCCCGCCCGCACCGGTGCTGGGTTCGAGTCCCAGAGGTGCCAATATCTTTTTCTGATTTTCTGTTTCCAGATTTTCGATTGAGTTTCGCTTACATTGTCTTCATTTAATTAAATGTTACAATTTGAGGTTTTACTCATAAAGTTAAAAATAAAAATTAAATAATAAATTATATAGTGCTTCATAGCATAGATTATGGTAATCTGAAAATTCATGTCACCGAACTTAATCGTTCAGATTATAGGGAACGTGTATAATGTATTTGGACCATTGATTTATTTCTAAGGCTGGCTTTACACTCGTACATTTTTTCCTGTAAATTGCTCACTGTGGCCAAATTACCAACGTAAACGACACCAATAGTCATTTAACATAATTTATAGCAAGTTACAGAAACTGTTCTTTCTGAAGTTTTTGGACAGGTAATCGCTTCCGCACGAACTTCCAGCCTTCTCACAACTTATAAAATCAGATTGATAAGTTGAGAGACTTGCCGCAAGAAATGGTAAGTACCAAAATGCGCCATTGCAAGTTGTCAAAAATTAAAAGACAGTTGTTCTCGTAGGATTTTTTTCCTATAAAACTAGTATTTATTTAAACTTATTTAATTTTTCTGATAATTAGCATCCTTCTCAGGCCAATCCTTTCTATTTTTAATGCTTCTGTTTAAAACATTACGTATTTGAATTCGAAGTCGGTTGCTGTCATTCGAATAAAATGAAAGAACCATTAATTTCTGCCTTTGATATTTAATTAAAGCCAAATTCCATTTCAATACTTAATTTAGGCCTTTTTGTTTTTATTGACAAAATCGGATAAATTTAACAGCAGCAGAATGTTGCCATCGTACCACAAATAAATTTAGAGATGTAAACAGGTCACATGAGCATTTACACAGGTTGAACTTCCGTGAGCATTAATTACCATAAGTCGGAGCATATGTAACGCTCCTGTGAGAAGCCAATATCACCAGTTCAGCTGGCCTGGCTGCCTAGTGCGTTGCGACTGAGGCAACCAAATACATTTTAACTTAGTACTGGCTGCCCTAATACTTGCGAAATCGCCGTGTGTCAAAGCCTAATAATGCCTTGTGAATGAATGTGTGTATTTTGTCAATGTAATCTTGTTTATTTTGTTGTATTATAATTTAGTCAATGTCGCTTGTAATTGTTCACAATTGTTTGGAATAATAGATAAAAATATATTCTCATAAAATATTTGATTTATTTATCATAACCTTAAAAAAACTGTATTTTACAAAAAAATTGTTAGAAGTTGACATTAGCTAGCAATTCATCATCTTCATCGTCTTCAAGAAATGAGCTGACATCGGGATTGAATTCCTTATTCTGTAACTGTTTACCTTGAAGGGGAGTTTTCACTTGACTAGAACGTAATATGTTTGTGCCAGGAATAAAATTATTCTTTTGCGTTTCACCGGAATAATAATTTGATATTGTATTTTCTTCAGAGTCCTGAAAGTAAATGTTATGGATAAATATCAAATCAGGATTGTACATAGACAAGACAAGCAAGAGCTCTTTGATAACATTGACTTACTTGCGTGGTGTGGGTAGTATTTCCAAATGTATCTTTGCTAAGGCCAACTTGATTAAGAACCTGTGGAAGAAAAATTCTCAATTAATAATAATTTAGAGGTATAAACTTTTTCCACATGTTCAAAGTAGCAGGTGTCGCACACCTGCAACTTTTCTGATTTGTTTCTAGCATTTGCTGGTTTTCCTGGTTTTGAACAATACAGCAGTCACTTAGGATTTTACTAAAACCACAAAATCACCGCCCTTAGCATGCTAGACGAGTGGGAGAGCACAGAAAATCATTTATTTTTATGGGATCTGTCACCTTGACAGGTGACAGCTGCGCTGCATGACTAGGCCCCCCCCCCCCCCCTCCCCCCAATTACAATATGAATAATATGGCGCACAAAAACAATAAGTTCGGTCTGACTTGAAATGATTTCAAAAACGTATTTGAAATACAAATACGTATTTTGTATTTGTATTTCAATAACGTCCTAAAAATGTATTTTGTAATTGGTATTTCAATTACCTAATGCTGAGGTATTTTTTAATTTGTATTTCAAATACTTATGGCTTCAAAATACATTTAGCGATCATAATAATGATTATGAAGTACATAATACATTGACTAAAAACGCTAGAATCCAGAGCAATATATGTTAATATTTAGAGTTGGCAAGTCATCCTGTGATATAAAAGCACTGTTATTGTGCATTTTCTATCATACTTGTTTCATATTATAATATTATATACTTGTCATTGCTTTGTATTGTACATTTTTGTGTCATAGTATTAGAACAAGTACTATAGGAATAATTTGACTGAATACTACATTATTTTAAAGTTAATTACAGTTTGACGACCGGCGTAGTCCAGCGGTAAGGCTCTTGACTCACACACCGAAGGTCGCGGGATCGAATCCAAGCGTGGCAAATAAATTGTATTTGATTAATTTGTGTTATTTCACAATTTATTCATTTAAAATAATATATGGTATTTTTGAGGGCACGTTTCAGAGTGGAAGATACTCTCAGTATCGCCCTGGAGTAAGACCACCATTCAGAATTGAAACGTTGCTTGAAATTGCATTAGCCATGTTTGGTGACCAGATCTGAATAGCCAGGTACTTCCCCACCTTCCTCTTCCCTATCTCCTTCCCCTTCCCACTACCTTCAGCCTCACAACATACCCCAATTGGGGATACCCCATAGTCTCACTGGCTTCAGACGGGAACAGTTGGGACTCTTGTGTGGTATTCATATATAAAAAAAGAGAGAATCTGACGGCAGGCGTAGTCCAGCGGTAAGGCTCTTGACTCGCACACTGAAGGTCGCGGGATGGAATCCCGGCATGGCAAATACATTTTATTTGATTAATCTGTGTTTAGCATAATTTTTTCATTTAAAATTATATATACTATATTTGCGGCACGTTCCAGAGTGGAAGGTACTCTCAGTATCGCCCTGGCGTAAGACCACCATTCAGAATTGAAACGTCGCTTGAAATGGCAATAGCCGTGTTTGGTGACCAAATCTGAATTGCCAGGTACTTCCCCACCATCCTCTTTCTTATCTCCTTCCCCTCCCCACTACCTTCAGCCTCACAACATACCCCAATTGGGGATGCCATAGTCTCACTGACTTCAGACGGGAGCAGTTGGAACTCTTGTGTGGTATTCATATAAAAAAGACTGCACTTGAATTGAAATAACACACAACTGCGCTATGCAAATTTCATGTTATTATATAATAATAATAATATTTGGACGATTTATATAGCGCCGTTTTTGTGAAAAATCACCTCAAGGGCGCTGTACAAACTTACCATACTCACTTACTAAAGCTCACATTGTCACAAATTTTCTAATGGATCTATCATTTTTGCTAGTCTAATAATTATAATCATTATCTAACCCCGGTCCTATACCACAAAACTTTACAAGTGGAGCGGAGATGAAATGTGTCATCTGAGCAATAATATTGGTAAATTTTTGCACATCTCTGTTTCACTCTGCTCAGCTTTGCTTCTATGGAAACGCACCCTTAGATAATGGCACTTATGACAATTTATTACAACCGAAGGTTCTACCAAAACAAAATGTATTTTGTAATTTGTATTTTGTATTTGAATAAAAAAATGGTTAAAATACTGTATTTTGTATTTCGTATTTTAAATACATGCGAAAAAGTATTTCGTAATTTGTATTTTAATTACAGCAAAGCATGTATTTTGCCCACCCCTGCCTACAACTGACATCTCGACATCTTGAGACATTTCCCGAATTCGCCGGGAAGCAGTCCTGTCTAACAGCAGTGTGTTTGTTATTTTCTTTGATATTTCATGGCCGAGCATGCGTCGGACAATGTCTTTTCACACGATATAATTAAATCCTCTGCAACTGTATAATTTTTTCCAGATTGATTTAGCGATGCGATAACTTATCTGATGCTTCCAGAGCTGTTTCCTGTGCTTTAGTAGCTCTTGAGAAAAGCGAACCTATATTGACAGTTAAATGTTTCTGTTTTCTTTCAAAAAAATCTCTAAATTGAGCTGAATGACTGATGTATGGCGTTGCGGCAGGCTGCCAAACCACCGAGCGTAAACTGCCGAAGTTTGAAAAAGTTGAGCTGAGTTTTAAATCTTACATTCGTATCGCGTACCCCCAATTTTGCTTGGCGTACCCCCAGGGGTACGCGTACCACAGGTTGAAAACCACTGATCTAGACCAAGGGTGGCCAAACCATAGCCCGCGGGTCGCATGCGGCCCGCCGGGTGTCTAATTGTGGCCCGCGGAGCACTTGCATACATTTTTTTTTGGTGTACATAAAACCATCAAAAGAACATTCCAACGTGCTAAGTTCGTATCATATCTCATATACGGAAGTATCTCAGTAAGATTAAAACAAAAATACACAATTATTCTAAATGATTTCACTTCTTTTTTTTACATATAAATTTACACATTAAAACAAAAATACACAATAATTCTAAATGATTTCACTTATTTTTAGTACATGATTTAACTATCGTGACAATTTCTTATATAGTATATTCTTGTTAACAAAGAATCAGTAAGAATCACGAAGAATTAGCAGAATGTATCCATTTAAGGACACTACTTAATCACGAGATTTGTTAGGAGTTTTTACATAGACATTGAATAGCTTTTTGTTACAACTCAACAATCTATCGGGCTTGACAACAGATGGTGCTCCAGCAATAGTTGGGAAACACGAAGGTTTAGTAAAATTGATTGAAAATGAGGCCTGCAAAGTTGGTAATACTTCGATACAAAATTTTCATTGCATTATTCATCAGAAGAATTTATGTTCCAAGTCCCTTAAAATGGATCACGTCATGAAGGTGGTCATCAAAACAGTGAATTTTATTAAGGGGTTGAATCACCGTCAGATTCACAGTATAATGAAGTTACATCTTATGCAGAAGTAAGATGGCTGATCCATGCCAAAATGTTGAAAAGAGTGTTTGATTTGATGCAAGAAATACAATCATTAATAAAATAAAATACTGTTTTGTTTAAAACCACGAGTTTTATTAATTTTTTGAACCGACCGGTTTCGCTTTACTCAAGCATCATCAGGGTACAAATTAATACTAAACAATAAGTCATAATGTGTGCTTATATAAAATAAAATATAGAGGGAGACAAAATTTAGAGAGAGACAAAATATAGAGGGAGACAACATGATACAAATATAACAAACACATCGACGGCCATAAAATACATTAACCTAAGTTCGCAAGTAATGGAAAAAACCGAAAGATAATTATGTGACTAATGGGTTACAGTAATAAATTTGGAGGAACAAAGCATCAACTGACATAGTGGTAAGGAGCACTGGGAATTTTTTTTTTATTAAGGGTTTATTATGGGAACATAGAAGAGAGTAAATGTTTAATTTCTGATTTACTAAATAGTTCGGACCTCTCTACAGATTTTATAAAAGATTTAACTTCCTTGTTTAATATTTGCCTGAATCAAAATTATTTTCAATTCAATAATGTTATATATCAGCAACGAGACGGCCTGGCTATGGGCAGCCCTACCAGTCCTCTGATTGCTGATATATTCATGGATAGCCTATAGAATAAAATTCTATCTAGTACCTCACCTCTTATTAAAAATCTTTTGTACTGGAAAAGATACGTTGATGATGTGTTTTGTATATGGACAGGGACTGAGCGTCAACTGAATTCCTTCATCAATCTTATAAACTCTTTTCATAATCAGATTAAATTCACATTAGAGATAGGCAAAAACTCAACCTTAAATTTTTTAGACCTTACCTTATCCATCATTAATAACAAAATTGATTTTAACATATTTCGTAAACCCTCCTATACTGACATTGTAATACACAGCACCTCTAATCACCCGATTTCACATAAGCACTCCGCATTCCATTCAATGGTTCATCGTTTAGTCACAATTTCAATGTCCGATACTAATTTTGCTAATGAACTTAAATTAATTAAAAAAATAGCGGTAAATAATGGCTATGAACCATATTTTATTGATTTAATTTTAAATAAAAAACTAAAACAAATAGCCATTAATCAATTCTTATTCGCTAGTCCTTGTCCTCAAATCAATGATAATAATATTAATTATCAATGGCGGCGAATTTTATTCATTAATAATTTTTCTACTTTAAGTGTTAAAAACCTTCCTTCTGAAGTCAGACCTGCCTTTTATACGAATAACAATCTAGGTAAATTTCTAATTAATTCTAAAGATAAGGACAACAAATTAAGTAATTCGGGAATATATAAATTAAATTGTAATAATTGTTCAGCTTTTTATATCGGTAAGACAACACGTAATGTTAATATAAGGATAAAGAAGCATCTTCGTTGCCTCAATAATAACGGTTTTTCAGAATTCGCCAACCATTTGATCGATAAAGATCATACGTTTTGTCATAGCACCGGTGCTAAAATCTTACATAAAAACGGACATGGTAACAGACTTAACAATTTAGAGGCACTAGAAATTAAAAAAGCTGTAAAAACCAAAAGTCATATACTTAATAATCAATTAGACATATCAAGTAGTCCAATATTAGGTCTGTTTCCAATAAACCCTTAATAAAAAAAAAATTCCCAGTGCTCCTTACCACTATGTCAGTTGATGCTTTGTTCCTCCAAATTTATTACTGTAACCCATTAGTCACATAATTATCTTTCGGTTTTTTCCATTACTTGCGAACTTAGGTTAATGTATTTTATGGCCGTCGATGTGTTTGTTATATTTGTATCATGTTGTCTCCCTCTATATTTTGTCTCTCTCTAAATTTTGTCTCCCTCTATATTTTATTTTATATAAGCACACATTATGACTTATTGTTTAGTATTAATTTGTACCCTGATGATGCTTGAGTAAAGCGAAACCGGTCGGTTCAAAAAATTAATAAAACTCGTGGTTTTAAACAAAACAGTATTTTATTTTATTAAATATGTCAAACCACAAAGTGATTGCTTTCTACAATAATAATACAATCATTATTCGCAAGCAAGTCAAAAAGTATCCCAGAATTTGAAGACAAGGAGTGGGTTGGCGACTTTGCATTTCTGGTCGATATAGTTAGCCACGTTGTTTATACTACTCGTCCACAAGGGAAAGACCAACCAATTAATAACATAGATGATCTTATTTCCGCATTCCAAATGAAACTTGGGTTTTGGGAACAACAGTTTAAGGACAAAAGTCTTCTCTCACTTTCCTACATTGTTATTGCAGCCGGACATCACAGAAATGGCGGCGGATAAATATGCTTCGTCGATATCCGACTTAAACCTAGAATTTGAAAACCGATTTCAAGATTTTAAAAAGCATTGTGTGCTTTTTTCTGCATTTGCAACGCCATTCTGCGTAGACGTGAATTTATTGCCAGGAATTTTACAAATGGAACATTGTGAAAAATGTTGAGATGCACAGTTAAAGGAGAAATTCAATCAGGTTGGTTTGAAAGAGTTTTACAAAACACATTTGGACAAGGGGAAATATCCTGCATTTTACAAACAGGCTCCATCGATGATTTCGCTATTTGTTAAACGTGTGAACAGCTTTTTAGTCGAATGAAGCATATTAAATTTCAAATGAGAACACGAATCACTGATGAGCATTTGGAAAAATATTTGCGCGTAGCAACAACATCAATCATTATCAACAATGATGCACTTAGTTCTGACAAACAAAATCAGACGTCTCACTAAAATTTATTATATTTTTATTATTACTTTTTGTATTGCCTAACTCTAATCTAATAAATATCTTTGATTCTTATTTTTGTTATATTTTCTTAAAAACAATATATTTCTTGTTTGCTTTGAATAATAAAAGAAATTTTGTTGTGCGGCCTGGTAGGAAATCTCATTTGTGAAATGTGGCCCGGCTGCTGAAAAGGTTGACCACCCATGATCTAGACTACAACTACACTTATATATATAACATATCATCTGTCTTGTGTGAAATGTATATGGGATTATATGGCGAGTGATATGGTGATATAGACCATGCGTACAGCGTCGTTTGACAGGCGCATCAGAGCTACAATTTTATTATATTATTTAATTGAATTAACATTATGTACTTACCTGCAATTTATTTTCTAACATCGGCCACATAAAGTCATCGGCAGTTCCCCTGGCTAGGAGATATTTAATGGCCACTCCTCCCCGCTGTCCAATTCGGTGAGCTCGAGCTTCCGCTTGTGTTAAAATCTGTCCGTGCATTCAACAATAATTAATATTAAACTTTGTTCATCGCTCTCAAAGCACTTTGTGTCATATTAATAAATGGAAATAAATATAACTCACTCCTGGATTCCAATGCAGCTCGGCAAAAACTACCAACTGAGCAGCCGTGAGGGTAATTCCTGCATTTGCAGCTGTTATCGATAAAACAGCACAGCGGCACGAATCATTGAATTGAAATTTATCTATAAGAACCTGAAAAGTAATTAATTCATTTTTATTAAATATGTGTTCTCATTTAAACCTTAAAAACATTTAACAGTATGTAGTCGAATTGCAGGATATTTTTCTTATTTTAAAAACATTTGCTTTGACTACGAATATTCTGTGCCTATCGAGTTGTTAAAAATGCATTTTTGACTAAAAGTTTTACAATTTTATTTGCACAAACCTCTTATGCTGCCCTTTTCCAATAAATGTTTACGGCACTAATTATATATAATGTGTATTGTGTGCTCAACTCACAGTTCTAGTATCAGATTTGGTGGATCCATCGATGCATATGTAGGGAACACGACAGTCATCCAACGTATGGCAGATAGCTTCCAGTACTACCCGGTGGTGGGCAAATATAATGAATTTCTCATTCCCTGCGAGCACATCGGATACATATTTACTGAAAAAAAAGAAGAATTACATTTGAAAATACATATCAGATCTATGTTTAAAAACAGGGATGTATGTACATAATATGTGACCGGTCAGTGGTTGAGTGGGCATAGCGCTTGGGTCCCACCCGGGCGTCGCATGTTCGATTCCTCTGCTGGCTAAGTCCCCCATCACAACACAAGCAACATTTTCGGCTTTCTGTGGTGGTAGTAGGAGATTTTCAAACATTGCTGGGTTATTTGTAATCCGGGAATGTTTGTCTTTTTTAAAAAAAAAAAAAAAAATAATGGTTATTTGGTTCTAGTATATAAAATATAAGAATATTACCACACAGCCGGTATTTTAACTTTGGCAGTTTCACAAAAGAAAGTCAAAAGTGCTCCGTGCTTTTCTGCAGCCTTCTTTTGTTTGTATGAGTCAGCCAATTGACTTAGGTCATTTTGCTTCTCTTTTGTCATGCATAAAAGAGCAGAATCTAAAAGAACAGTTTCCCTGGAATCAAGTAGAAAAAGTATTATAATATTTAGTGCATCATTTACATTATTATGTAATTATTTTTTTATAAAAAACGACATTCAAGTCCTTAGAACATCTCAAATACTTTGAGAAATTTAACTAGTACACTTGATGACCTGATGATAATAAAAAAAATTCTCTGTTCATGGAATAATCAGAGCGATAACTTTATAAGGATTTTGCTTTCATTTATCTATGAAAATATTTATTCAAATTGAAATTATTGTTTTCCTAACCAAATTTATTTAAGTACTGATATTTATTTCTCAACAAAACTTGGCTAAATTTATTCAACCGCCTTATTTCTATTCCGTCGTTTTTTTGGTGAGTCGGCAACACACGCGGCAATTTCCGTTTTCTCCCCGCTCTTGGATTTAGGCCGGAGGTTGGACTGTCTGGGCCTAGGAGCCAGTCCATAATCAAATATGCCGCTTCAACACGGATTTACACCTACTAATGATTCTACATATCAAGTAGAAAGTAAACCTGCATGAGGTACGGATAATATTCATAGCACATAGAATTAACGGTGACTGGACAACTCGGAATGAAATCAACTCAACACCTCCTTTGAACAGTAGTTAAAAGTAGGGGTGTCCACTAAGAAAATACATCGATGTTTTTTTTCGATGCAATACATCGAGGTTATGCATCGATATTTTCCGATGCATTGATTAGAAACATCGATTTTTTCTCAAAATCGAGTACTTTTTCTAACATTGTATCACAAAGCTGTAGTCAGCCTTGTGACACTCCATATAAACAAACTAATGTGTTTATTATCTGATTCTCCTACTGGTGCATGTGCTGTACACGCCTGTTGTATGTTAAAGAATTACCAAGAAATCTATGTTCAGAAACTAAGAGAAAAAACCAAATTTCATGACAACTATGTTTATTGAAAAAAAGGCAATGTAACAATATTTTTTTATAGTTACAAATAATTTTAATATCCAGATGATAGATTTTCGCTCGTACTGTTTATTCAGTGAATTATGGATCATTATTATTATTTTTGTTCACATATGAATTCACGTTCAGGATAAATGAGTTGTCCTAACCTTACTTTATTACTATACTTACCTGTCCAATCTAACTCACAATGAAACAATGAGATTTCACTTCATTGGTATATTGTATCCAAATCCAATTCAATTTCGTTTTGTAAAAAATACCTACACATTCACGACACAACTAAAAACAAATGTGATTTAACGTTTTTATTCTGATCACCGAATCGAAACCAGAACAGACCAGAGACAAAACAAACGAACTTTTTTAAATTCTCTCTCGTGCAGTGCTGCCAATGTCAATTTTTAATTCTTTTTAAACAGCCGACAACCGTCAATTAGCTTTACACATAAAAAAAGATAAAGGTTTGATGTTATAACTTTTAAATTGTTCGAGATCAAATAAAACAGTAAAAATAGGTATAATTATTTGCTGGTTTACCATTGATTCGATGTTTTATGGAAAAACATCGATACATCGAGTAAATCAATAGCTTTGCAAAACATCGGATTGATTCGATGCATCGTATAATAAACATCGAGTGAATTCGATGCATCGATGTATATCGAATATCCCTAGTTAAAAGTGATGAAAAAAATTGGTTACATAGGTGACGTTAGGTTAGGTTATGGGCTATGGGTTATATCCTAGTCGGTCTCCAAAGGTTTTTCTGCTATTTGTTGCTTCAGGTGAAGAAAAAGATGCAAATCAAGTCATTGATTGCCTTTTTGATTCTGGGGTTAGGTGGTGAACCCATATTTCAACCCAAAAAAACCTTTGGAGGAAAGAAACAGTTCGAAGAGATCCAAGCGCTTTCATACGATTTTGCTCTTCAGTAATTTGGGAACCCAATGAGCAGCAATTTGTATATTTCCCATTTTTTCCTCAAAATCATTTGTGTGGTAGACCTATTGACGTCTGGGATCAAAATTGTGATCTTACGAACTTCAACAGGGCAGATTCCCTCTTAGTTGAGAAAGCGAATAAATGAGTGCACCTCGCAGGCGGCGGGATTCGACAGTGAAGCGTTAATCGCAAACGGATGCAAATATCGCACTGAAGTGATATTTAAATACGTTTTTTAGGGGAAAGTCTGAGCTGCACGCTAATGCCGCCATATTTTGAGAAATAATGTCCACATCACCGAAAATGGACACGATCTTTAATTCTTGGACAACCGGTAATATACAACAATAATGAATTCTTTGTAGTACTACATATGTATTTTAAAATATACCAAAAAATCTGCATCTCAGGCAACAACAGGCTAAGAATAAAATTATAGAGAAGCTTAGATAAAAAAAAAAATCAGTGCAAACCTTGTTTTTTCTTTCAAATTGAAAAGAACCTGATCTTTTGTTCTTCTAATTAAGAACTTCTTCATTAGTATAATTTGCAACTCGGGTAAATTAGACTGCCCAGTCATATCCCAGCCAAAACTCGACTGCTTGCCAGCGCAGTAACGTTTACCTGCGGAAATAAACATAAGAAAATTTTAATAATTCAAAACGGTCAAAATATTTCCGCATTGCAATAAAATCCAAATAAATGGAATATTTCTGAATGTATCAGAAAACTAAAAACTGTTTTTTAAAGGTGATGAAATATGGTTTCAAATTTTATCATTTTATAGAAATAATCATACAATTTATTAAATATAATTTTTTTTTAATACAAACAACAAAGTTTTAAAAATGTCTCACCTTATGTTTTTCTCAACTAAAATTACTGATATTTTATAAAAAATAATTATAATCTATACTAATATTATAAATACGAAAGTGTGTGAGTTTGTTTGTTACGCAATCACGCCTAAACCACTAAACCGATTTTAAAAATTATTTCACCAATAGAAAGCTATATGCTATAGCAATATGCGAGTAAAATAGGCTGTATATAATGGTAAGCTCTGGCGTTATGAAATTATAAGTATTAATATATTATATTTATTATTATTGTCCCTTACAAAAACGAATTATTGATAACGTCAGACGAAAAGCAAAACAAATCGTTGTCTTGGTAACTATGTTGATATATTTGCGGGAAATTTTATTATAGGTGTCGTAGTTAATATCCATCTGTCTCTATCTATCATCTATTTAAATAAAAATGAATCGCCGAAATGAATGTAGTTCCGAACGACTGCACCAAATTGGTTATTTACTTTTTATTGTGTTCGTTATTGTCAGGACAAGGTTTGGATAAAAATACTGGTGAGCTCTTGCATTATGAAATTTGTATAAAAAATTGCAATAGGTGGCACGCGAGCTGTTTGAAAACTGAATTTATGGAATGCGGGAGGGGGTTCGCGGGAAGGGGGAAGCAAGAGAGGGCAGAGGGAAGGCTGAGAAAGAAGGCGGAGTGGGAAGGGTACCAGCTAATATAATATACCATGATAGTAAGGGAGACACAATGATTTCTATGAGACCTATGTTAGTTGTTCCCAAAAGCAAACAAATTAGTCTGAGGGTTTAAAAGGTGACGCATATGCAAAACTGGTGTATTTACAAAAATTAATGTTAAAGGATTCTTTCAATGCCAATTTTTTTTTACAACTCCACAAAGGAGTCCCTAAGGAAAATATTTTCCCTCAGGGCCTGTGTCAACTGAGATGCTGTGTGGAGGGTCTTTTTGAGGAGAGGAAGGAATGAACATTGATCTTGATGAGACCCATGTTGTAGGAAGGAGGAAACACAGAGGCCGAGCTGTAAGAACGAGTCGACTGATGAAATGATTTTACAGTGAAATAATACTCTTACAAGGTTTTCCAAGGGATGAAAAAAAACTTCTTAAAAGGGTTTCACTGTATGTACGGGCAATGAACTCACCATATTCAGTGAAATTACTGAAGAATTTGGTATCTATGATGTGCAGTTGTGTGTAGAGCTCACTGGGCCGCGACAGGGCGGGAGTTCCGCTCAGCAGAATTACCCTCTTGGACTTTTTTGTCAGCTTCATTACGCACTCCGTAGACTGCGCTTTGTAAGACTTGAGAAGGTGCGATTCATCCTGCAAAAAAAAAATTATCTGCATTTTTCAAACACATTTACATTATACTGTACTTCCAATTGCACTAGAATTATCATTAGTATTTTAGTCGATTTGCAGAAATATTATAAGAATGATTATATTATTTATTTATGTGTACCTATATATTATTTGGAAAAAAATTGTTATTCTGTTAAATTGTACACCTGTATGAAACCATTTTTAAAACTTTTTTATGATGCATTAAAAAAATTTATATTTCAACAATTATATGTTTATTTCGAATTAAAAAATTTGAAAGTGTATTTCATTACCCTTCAAAAACAGTTTTTTAGTTTTCAGGTGCGTTCAGAAATATTCCATTTGTTTGTATTTTATTGCAAAGCGGAAATATTTTGACCTTCCGACAAAATAGGCTCGAGGCCTGAGGGGTTAAGATAATTATTGATAATGACTTACCAAAATGACACAGCCAAATTTCTTTTCCACGAGAAGATCAGTAAACAATATGGACATTTTGTAGCTGATAATAATAATATGGGATTGCCGATCTAGAAGATATTGTTTTTCTTTTCCAGATGAGACTGAAATCACATTCACCATAGGGACCGATGGCAACAACTCATGGATTTTACACTCCCACGTTTCTCTAAAAAAACGTAGAATAATAATTATTGTATTAGCTCTATAATATTGGCAATGCTTTTCAAGCAATTTCCTATCATTTTATAAGGACTCATTTCATATTACGCGGCATTGTATTCAAGATCTAATAAATCTCTGGATAGTTACATTAATTTTAATTTAAGGTTTTTACTTTTTGTTCACACATAATAATAATTATTGTTTAGTAGCTTATTTATAAAAAAGGTCTGCAAGTTCTGCCGGATAACAGTAACATGGATGGCAGCTGCCTCGCCTTCCAAAGGCATTATTAACTGGGTGACAGAACAGAACTTTTTAAAAAATACACTGTCATACATTTTTTTAATAACAATATATACCTACTAATAAAATAAATGAAAATGGAGTTTACAAATAATTAAACATGAAAATAATAAATTACATTGATAATTAACGGCTAGTCGTCGCCTTAGTTCTTAATTGTTCAAACGACCATTAGAAAATTTTACAGGAGATGGTTTTCTTTAATTCTTTCAATGAAACATTATTATAGATGTTTAAGCCGCCGCTACTTGAATTTCTACCGATTTACATTTGAAGTTTTGTTTGAAGTTTTTAAGCTCTTAAAAAAATATATGTTATTTTTTAAGATAACATCTAGACACGTTCCACGCCGAAACGCAAATTATATGAAATTCCCTCGATAGAAAAAATCGCAAAGTATGCTACGAAAATTATTATTAACACATTTGTTTCAGTTATTTTATAAGTTTTAGTTGTGGAAAATTCACAATGTTTCTTTAAATGATACTTAAGACGCCTTCCACGAGAGTTTTGCTCTATTTTAAACGAGTCGTGTTTTATTAAACATTTTCACAATTTTCGCATCGATTTTATCGCTTTAAATATTAGCGTGCTCCTCTAAAATTCGTAATTACATGTCTCCATCTTCTTTTTGGGCGCGGATGTGGCGCCTTAAGATAAAGCTATTTCTGTAAAGTTAAAGGACTCATTCGTTTAAATGATTCTTCTAGCATTTTTTATACTTTATTTTTAATTTTCAAGTGGAGATTGAACAAAAACTAAAATGGTCATTTGGACAATTAAGAACTAAGGCGACGTAGTGTCAAATTGAGAATGATTGTTTATTGTTATTTTTTATAAATATCAATACATTTAAAGATTAACATCAGGTTATCAATCACATATAACCGTTATAATCATAACTGTGATAAGAAACAATTTAAGGCCAAACTAATCTGTTACACTGTGAAGTCTGTTGAAAAATAAAATAAAAACACAGAGATTTACCTCATGGAAGAAGTGGTTACAATGAGAAGTGGCCAGTCATCTTTGTAGTAGTGTGCTATGGCCAAGGCTTGGAAAGTTTTTCCTAAACCCATGTCGTCGGCTATTAAACAACGCCCATTCTTGCCTATTCCAAAACTTTAAAAAATAGGCATATTATTATTATATTGTACATAAAAGTGATACATAAAATCAAAACAATACAGTGTACATAGGAGATTCCCTGTATTATATAGGAAATAATAAGAATGTAGGTGTAATTATAAAATAGGAAAGAAATAAGTATTTGAATATACAAAAATAATTTCTTTAACACGCCTGCCTAGTGTGCAGTTCGTGTAGTTAGTTGTGTGTTTTCTTTATTTTTAAAAACCAATTATTTAGCTTTATGGAAAATATAATAAAACTTCAAGAATATTTTTGTATTTCTTTAAAATGTTTTTGTGTAACATGAGAGAAAAAACATTTCTATGAATGTATGTAGCTTTTCTGGGGAAACTACTTATGGATTATCTATTATTTTTATAAATTACACATTATCTGGTAATAGTGCACAATTTATAAAAAAAATATTTTGCAAAAAACCAGTATAAGCTTTTTGGGTAAAATTTCCATACTTACATAGCTAACAAACTATCTAACTTAGAGAATTTTATTTTTTTTTTTAAATTTATGAATAAAATCTCAAATTATAATATTTAATTAAATAGTCAGAAAGATATTGGTTCCACTGGAACCAATATCTTTTTCTGATTTTTCTGTCTCCAGATTTTGATTGGGTTTCGATAATATTGTCTTCATTTAATTAAACTTAGATTAACTTAGCTATTACAAGAAACAACTATTATATTTATGTCGGGGAAGATGAAAAATCGCACACTAAATTGAAAAAAAAATTTAACGCATCTAGGGAAAATTTGCCTAAAACTGGCAGCAAAGCAATCCGAGGTATTTTAAATGGTGCCATATTGTGGCAAAAAGCGCTCCAGTGGTTAGATTCTTAGTTCGGGTTATTTAAATAATTTGTGCATATTTGCAAGATGAGGTTTGTCAAGGTCTTCGCGGCCGATGTGTCTGTCCACCTGCTGCGTGGCGGCCCAGATCGAGAGAGACTGGTTGAGGAAGTCTTTTGACCCTTCCAGCCAGAATCTCTCGACCTGCACCACAATTGAAGGGATGGATTCATACGTCCGTCAATCCTGGACACACTGTCCCCCAGATTCCTACCCATCCCTCATACCTATTTCCTTCCCAGAACTTCTTCTTCTTCCTTTCCTTTAAAAAACCCCCCCACACACGCCACACACCATCCTCTGAGATGGCATAGGCCTTGAGGGAAATTATTTTCTTCAGAGCCTCCTGTGTGGATTGAAACGGAATCTATCAGCAAACATCACATCATCATAACAAGATTAAATATGGCATCGAAACACAAGAAACATAGCGTGTATATTAATTTTGACTAGTTAAATTGGAACTTTAATTCACCCTTTGTGGTGTTTGTGCGAATGTGTCTTGCGAGATTCTGTAAAAAGCGATGCATCAATAGTGTGTATTCTTTTGCTTACGAGCAGCTCCCGAATAAATACCAGTGCCTAATTACTTATACTGTCTTCATTTACCGTGTACTACCGACACACTACAATAAAGGCATATTACATCCTTTTTTAGATGACGTAGGCCCTGAGGGGAATTATTTTCCTCAGGGCCTCCTGTGTTGAGGTAATATAAAAAAAATCCTTTCCCATCTCCTCCAACGTAAATAGTAGTTTCTTGTAGTAATTAAGTTGAAATGAAGTGTTATTTAAATAATTTGTGCGTATTGTAAATTTACTGCTTTTTGTACTAATTTATGCAGAAACTAAAGAGGAACTTACTTTACTCCATCAACTTGGAAGGGCATTAATTTATTCCGTAGGAATGGATCAATTGAAGTTAGGTCATAGTCATCAATCTTCTTTGGTTCCCGCACTATCTGTAATTTATGTCAATTATCATTAAATTTTGTGTTGATTTTTGGAAAATTTTTTCATCTCAGGAAGATTAAAACTTATCAGTCTCATCTTTTAATACATTATTTTTGGGGCTATTTTTCTATGTGGGAACTTTACACCAACATAGCAACTTCATACGGTTGTAAATTTTCCACTCACCTCAGAAAATTAATATTTTGTAAGAGAATTTTTTTAATATTAAAAATGCAATTATTAGTCACTCACTTTCAAAACAAAATTTGGTATTGGACCTATAACTACGTGAGGCTTTAGCGGCAATACGTTATTTTGCAGTTCTTCATAATGTTCTAAAGAAAAATTCCATAGCCGTGACTCTCCATCTGCAATAAATATTTTTAGTAAACTTTCGAAATCACCGGACAAGCTATTTTTTAGAAAAAACCTTTTGATTCACATTAATTACAAAGATAAGTTTTCGTATTTAGGACGATGGAAAATACTGAATTCAAAGTTTCAAATACGTAAAATGAAAATTTGCTTTTGTCGTATGAGATCGCAGTCATTTATTGCCTGCGAATCTAAAGGTTTTTTCTAGAAAATATATGCAGTATGTTTACTAAGTGTTTTGGAAAGTTTACCATATTTTTTAAATAATACTTTTTCCATACACGTACAGAACAATTATGAATTAGTGCCTCCGTACATGATGCTACTTACAAGCTACTTGAATCTGATGCGCGTAGCATGCGTGCCGCTCGTGAGTACCCGTAGTACGATTTTGCTATTGTTTGTACACGGCGCTAGTTTTGAAGTCAGTTTCACGCTACTGATCGCACGCTACGCGTTGCATCATTCGTCTCTACTACTATTCGCTTAACATTTGACAGAAATGGCGTCGGAACATGAAAGTAATGTTAGATTTGTTCTGGAAGTGGAAAAAAATGCATGTTTATATAACTTTACTTTACCAGAATACGTAAGAAAGGATTTAGTGGAGAAGGCATGGATTGATGTTGGAAGGAAAGACATTTGACATCGCTTGACATCATGTTAACTCCACGGCTGCACGTGAAAAATGATCAAGTTTAGTATATTTCGGTTAGCGCCGTGTACAGAAATCAGCATTGAAGAGTAGTATATCGGTTGTGTCACAATCAGGCAGTTTGTAAGTATCTCCATGAACGGAGGGCCTTATAGTGCAAAAAATAAACTATCGCCTTACCATAAATCCTAGATTTTATACTCTTAAAGACATTTATTAATTGCTCACTGAAGTGCGATGGTTTTACTTCAAATCTGTTTTCTGAAATCAGGTACGCTGTCCCTGATACTACCTTTGTAGGGAGAGAAAATGATGAATTCAGAGGTCTTGTATCTTTAACGACATTTTTATAAGGTTCAAATCTTTGTTTGGGAACATTAGATTTGGAGCTAATGTTAGAATTAACCGGCTGCGGTGAATTTCTGTAAGACGATGCATCGTGTAATTTTAGGTTCGTTCGCGAGCGTTTCCTTTCAAGTGCTGCAAGACGTTTGGTTTCAATATCCTCTTTAGAACACGACATTTTACACATTATCCTGGTGGTTTCATTGCCTTGTTGAGGTAATTTGTACTTTTAAAATAAACACAATTCATGAAATGTAGTTGTACAATATTATCATTGCCAAAATTGGTAATAACGTTAAAAAAAACAATTCAATAAAAGTTAAAACTTCATAGATATTTTTCTGTCTGACAGTTTTTTGAAAGCGCACATAAAGCGCAGATCGCGCAGAATATTCAAATTAGAAAATCACTCGATCAGACTTTTGATAGTGTTGGATCACTGATCGTAAATACCGATTGTTATTGGAAATATCGACTATGAAACTAGTTAAGTACCTAAAATCTAGGGAGTTTTTGAAATTAATGGGATATTTACTGGGGAATTTTTATTTTCGACTTGGCAACACTGATCACTGATCTACCGACTGTCATAATAATACGATCGAAAATGTCATCACAGAATAAACTTATTTTAATATTTCTTGTAATTTGTGAGTTCCTTTGCATAACCACCTTCCAATTATGTAAAATATTATGTTGTTTAATTCTAAACATTCACACTTACCTTATTTATTTTGTTTTAGGCGTAGGTACCGTTTCTCCTGAAGAGGTTATAAATACTGAGCCCCTTCAGCCCGATGATAACATTAATTTAGATTCGCAATTTATAGCATCAATAACAAATAAACCACCAGCGGAAAAAGAGCTACTATCTGAACACGCTGTTGACCCCAATGATATCGAGGCAGCGAACATCTCAAATGTTACCGACGATTCAGATGCTAGAAATGTAACAAAAGAAATAAAGAAAATTGTTAACTGCAAACCGAATCTTATAAATGCAACAGCGGAGGAACGTACTGCCACTATGGTGGAGATGGTTAATAGTTCAAGATTAGTGGATCTTCTACTATCGGATATCGAAATAACTACTAAGGAAACTGAAGCGAACTGTATGGTTGTGTTCTTTTATTCACGACTATGTCCATTCAGTGCGATGGCTGGACCTCACTTCAATGGCTTTGCTAGGTCATTTCCAGATATAAAAATGGTAGCTTTGGATGCTCTGAAATACCACGGAGTAAACACGCAATATGGGATAGTTGGTGTTCCCACTTTAATACTCTTCCATAACGGCAGGCCCATTGCCAAGTTTAATGGAACTGAATACACGGTACACGCTTTCGTGAAGTTCATTAAAATATATACCGGCCTCCAGGAAGATGTCATTATAGTTCATTCCCAAGATTTTCAAGGCCCTGTACCGAGTGTAATCGATAAGGAGATAGATTATTTTCTTATTTTATCTTGGACATTTATTATAGCCTGTTGTATTTACTTTGTAAGCATATCATCCTGGTGGAAATTGCTTGTGGAAATGATACAAAACAATTGGCGGGAATCTACAGGTCAACACGAACATGTGGAATAATATTTTCTTATTTGTGCAATAAAAATACACAATTTCTACTCTCAGTCTTATTTATGTAATTTTTTTGTGAAGTGAAGTGTTGCCATTATGAAGTGAATGACTTTGATTGATTGTGAAATAATGATAACCAATGCAAATAAGACTTGCTTCGCTTTCAATGGTGTTACAGTTCTTTTAAAACTTAAGTCTCCTAATAATAAAAATCCAATTACCACGATCCTTTGCTTTCCTCTCCAAGCAATCAACTTTCATATTTCCTTCGGTCAACGGTTAAGAGGATACCCAGCCGCTGAGAAATTTGAATAATAGGTATTTTACCAAACTGTTGCTGTCACTGTCACTTTTAAACCCTAAGCGAAAGGGACAACTGCACCTCAAGCTGATATAACATCTAAATAAAATCGAGGTTTTGAATTCCCAATTTTTCTTCTCCAAACTGGACCGATTTTTAAAATTTTTTTTTACCAAATACAAAAGAAGAAAATATTCTATATCTGTTCTTTTTTTTAATACTTTGTCTAGTTTGTAAACTGAACGTCCGTGAATAACTTCATTCAAACCAGGCAATTTTAACGATTTTTGGAGGGTCCTAACTCCTATAAGAAGTAACTTAGCAAAAAATGTAACAACACGCTAATGGTCGATATATATATTAAATTAAAAAACATTTGCAATAGTGTCAAAATACAGAGAGGAAATTGGGGAATATGTTTGCATGGAAAAATAGCAGCCATTTTTCCTCTTAACAAAAACCCAACCTATGTGCTTATTGTATCCTAATTTTAGTTCTTTTTTCAATCACTTGATCTGATCGTTGTAAGAAAATATTTCTTTACATGTGTTTTTTAATTGATCTCTTTGTTGAATAAACTTTAAAAAA
Organism: Limnephilus lunatus; assembly: GCA_917563855.2. NCBI lineage: Eukaryota > Metazoa > Arthropoda > Insecta > Trichoptera > Limnephilidae > Limnephilus > Limnephilus lunatus. The sequence continues at coordinate 59,024,090 of OU830597.1, read as the reverse complement.
TAATAAAATGTGTTATTGCACAAGTGTCCCAACTGCCCGGAGCCAATGAAAGTGGGGGGAGGAGGAAGATGGGGAAGAATATGGCTATTCAGATCTGGCCACTTAATAGGGCTGAAGCCATTTCATCAAATAATGTTTACATTTTGGTAACTGAACTAGGAAGTATATATTATGATATGCAGATTTAAGCTAGTTTTACATTAGCAGCTTATCAGCACGATTCAGCCATGTACATCATTATGTATATCGATCGTCCAGTTGATTAGTCAGACATGTCCAAAAAATCGAAATTTGAGTTGAGTATGCAGTTATGTATATGTCATAGTGTACCCTCTACCTGGTACAATACTCATAAACACCACCAAATCAATTATAATGCAGAAAAACTTGTAGTGAAATAAACACAAAAATTTCTGGGTAACAAGTAAAAAATTTCATACTTACGTTCCGGACTGTTATGCTTCCTGATAATATTTTATAGCATATTTAATATGTAAAACACAGACTCGTATATATAATATTTGATTTATGGCGGGCCAGATCGAGAGAGACTGGTTGAGGGAGGCCATTTGACCTTTCCAGCCGGACCCTCTAGACCCATCGCCTTGCACCGCAATTCCGTCACCGTCACTCCTTGACTCACTGACCCTAAGATTCCTACCCACCCCCATACCTTTTTCCTTCTCAGAACTTTCTCTCCTTTCCTTCCTTAAAAAGACCCTCCACACAGCAGGGGCGTGCACTCCATATAGGCACATAAGCACTGCCTACCCTGCCGTATTTGTAAAATATAAGCAGGTAAATAAAATTATTATTTACAAAATTATTGCTAAAAATAAATACACACTTTCAAAAATAATCTACACGCGCGCCCTCCGACTGCTTCACTAAAATGTGGCCTAAGCAGGAATTATTTCTGACTAGAGGTAACTTCATACAAGATATAATTCAACGTTTACGAAATGCACAAAGCATCGAGTAGAACTGTCATTTTGAATTTGCCTCTATGTTTTTTTTGTTAGTATTAAGCGGTGCTTTCTAGAACTTCTTCTTGTTATGTATTTCTATCAAATAGTTGTCTTTCATAAATGCTAATTGTCGGTTCAAAAACGTTTGTCGTACTTTAATTCTGAAATTATCTGATGAAATATGGAAATTTTAACCTGTGAAACTTGTTGTATTTTCCTACTGCCTACCCTGATCAAAAACTCTGTGCACGCCCCTGCCACACAGCATCACCTAAGATGACATTTTATTTTTCTCAAGGCCTCCTGTGTGGAGCTAAGGAGCCATCCATAAATTATGTAACATCTTAAGCGGGGGGAGGAGGGGAGTAGAGAAGTGTGACAAGGGGTATAGGGGGGGTCATCAACTCTGTGACATCACATTTTTCACTTCGATAAGCTTCCTTTGATAAAAAAAATAGAACTACTGTTTTGATTATTTTTAGATGTAAAATTGTCACACTGGGGGGGAGGGGGTCTCACAAATGCGACGAGGGGGGTGGGGGGGTCAAAAAACATGAAATAATATCTCCACACGAAGAACATTAATAAAAAATTAAATTCCTTTCATACACCATGCTAAACCAAGTAAAAAGTTGGAAATCCCTGTTTGGGATAATATAATTATATTTTATATGAAGATAAGAGAGGTGAGAAAAAGGTCATGATAAAATATTCTTTGTCAGCTACTTTCTGTAGTAAGCTTGCTGTTGTAAAGGCGTGAGGTTTATTCTACTGGTGTACATGGAACAAGACATAATATTTTATGTGGATCGCCGAACAATGTGAAGTTATTTGTTTGTTTTAGTGCATAGTGTTCTAAATTTTAGAATGAGGTGAGTGCTGCTGTGCTTAAAATAGTTGATTGAGATTTGTTACATTTACTACACAAGTAACAATCAACAAGTGTTAGCAAGTAACTTTTACAGAATGTAATCTTTTGTCAGAGCCCGTGCCTTGAAATCTTTAATTGGTAATCTGTAATCTCCGTTTCTTTGCCTCCATTTCTGAAGAGCATCCTTAGTTCGTGCAGATTCCAAAATCCCAAAAATGAAGATATCGGAAACTTACAGAATTTATAGCAAGCATACTTACATAAATACATGTTAAACAATAATGTAAGTACAACATATTTTATGACTGCATATTCCATAAAAAACTTTGACTTACGACTAACTTCTTCAACCATGTATTTTTAGAAATGCATATATTTTATCGTATATTGTATAGTCTGTCAAATAAGAGTAGAAAATATAAAAAATGGAACTACATAATTTGTAGGCTGGCAAAACCAAATTAACTGTCAAATATTCCTTTAAAGTGCAATGACACTGAAAATATAGAACACTATACACATTTATAAAAACATTTTTTTGTTCTTAAATAAAAAACTTAAAAGAAGCACCGTTGTTAAGGTACTCACTTAATGACATAAATTGGATTAAATGGTGTTTTACAAAGTAATTGGCTTTCATTTAATTTAACATAAATTTGAATTTAACAGTAAGTAGAAAGGAAGAATCACTAATGGTGAGTTAGTTACACTACTTTTAGATCTGAATGAGCAGATCTAAAATTAGAGACATGATGTAAGCCCGGGAAACGCTAGGTACATAAGCTAGTATTAAATAAAGGTGAGCAATTTCTAAACTGTACTTTATATTTTAAAACAATATCATTATCCTTCTTTATGTTAATACAAAATTGCAAAGGTATAATAATAATAATATACCTATAAGTAGATATCTGTATTGCAATGAAATTTTTTTTCTTCACTTTTATGCCTTTTTAATTTTTTAATAAAAATGTAGGTTACACAGCTTTACATTTATACCATGAGTTTTTTTTTAGTATTGCCATTTGAACAACAGTGGCGCCCTCCTATGTTTTCTGCTCTTATTTGATAAACTGTATATCGATTTTATTATACTTTACCCAGTCTTTTTTTAAATGCAATACTTTTCAAATAAAAAAAGGAACTAAAATATAATTATTTATTACAACAATACTGACAGTAAAAACAATACTAATTAATATTGCGTGTCAACAAATACACAAAAGAGTGTACTAGAAAGACTATAAAGCATAGATTTTTTTAATAGGTCGCCCTATGTTTTGCAGCCAAGTAGGTATTCCTCATGAGCATGGCGACAGTCATGGGGCCCACCCCTCCTGGCACCGGCGTGATGGCTCCAGCTACCTTTGAAACTTCTGAAATAGTTTCACAAGAACAATTAGTTTATTCAATCTTAAACATTATACCTAATATTCGTTTCACTCATGAATAAAATTTTCACATTCGTTAAACATTACGTTTATGCTGATGATACAGCACTAGTCATTTCGCATGAAGAATTGTGCATTGCAATAAAACTCATGCAGCATGATTTCTTTTCTCTACAGAAATGGTCACATGATGCGGGTCTTATAATAAATTTAAAAAAAACAAAATTAATGCACATACGATCTCCACATGCCAAATTTACCATCACGCATTTAATAAAATCGCATACATTTGAATGTATACACAATTCGTCACAATCCTGCAAATGCGGAACCATTGAACTTGTACAAACGTATGTATATTTGGGGATAACTGTAGATATGCACATGAAATGGGATACTCACATAAGCAACATTTGCAAACGCCTACGAGCTATTGCTGGGCGAATTTACAAAATTAAATATTTTATGCCCATAAGTACGTTAAAAATTATTTATTTGTCACTAGCGGAATCTACTATCAGATACGGAATAACGTCTTGGGGAAACTCGTGCAAGACAAATACAGGCTACATTCAAACAATTCAAAACTCTTTGACTAAGCTCTTGGTAAGCAAAAGTATTTATGCACAAAGAAGAGACATAAAATTATTATATGAATCAGTTAACATATTACCTGTTCGAGGGATATTATGGTTTAAATTGTATGCCAAAACGTATTGTCGGATTCAATATACAAAGAAAAAGTTGATCATGCACATGGCAATAGATTTAGTAAAAATGAGGGTTTATCCATTCCGAAAATTATAAATAAATACGGGCAACGGACTCTCACTTATCTTGTCCCTACCATATTTAATAAGATGCCAATGAACATAAAAATCGAATCAAATTGCACCACCGATCTCAAAAAAAAAAATTAAAAAATGGCTAATTGATCAAAACTTTTTATATTGATATTGTTTGTAATCTTATGTATAAATATGACTTTGCCTGTATAATATCTGTCTGTCTGTATATTTTATGTCTTTGTATTCTACTTTAAAGTTATTCTTCTGTATCTATTTTGCATATTGTGGTTTCTTGTTATATTTGTGCTTTAGTGTCATATTAATATTGTTAAATTGACCTGCTGACAAACTGCCTTGGCGGTTTAGTGGGTGCTTAAAATGAAGAATAAAAAATAAAAAAAGATGAATTTGGATAATCTGCAAATTAAATCACTTTCCGTCATCCGTCAGCAAACATTAGCCATTCTATCGGCGCGCTAGCTCACTCCTTCATTTTATTTGTCCACCATATCCATGGTGCTCTATATAGAACGAAATTTTAAGAAGTCGCTATAAGAAAGGTGATTTGATAGTTGACAAGGTCCAGTTTCACAGAATTTGAACAATTCCTCTAATTTCCAAGTTATGTAGAAGTTCTATTCAAGTTCTGTTATTATATTATTTATGGGCCAGTTGCTTGACAGAACTGGGGGCTTAGTCACTATCTTTTAACAAACGTTTCACAAACAGCATGTTTGCGAAACTAGGTATAACTTATAACTTAATCAACCACCAAGTTTGGCAAACGTGCCGTTTGTGAAACTTAAAAGATAGTGACTAGGGGGCCTGAAATCATAACAGAACTTGAAAATTGACTTTGAAATTTTATGAATTGTTCAAATTCTGTGAAACAACCCGTCCTTAGTTTTGAAGACAGCATTTCATTACCAGTGTGCTTTAACTGAAATACATTATATTGTAGAAATAATGGTCTTTCTATAAATATGTATGAATTTTTATTCATATGCCAACCTTCAAAATCAACGTCTCCAACAATTTTTACTTTGCCATCTGGAGTAGTAATCCTTGTTAATCCAATATCAATAACAGTTGCTCCCGGTTTGACCATGTCTGCTTTGATTAGCCCGGGTATACCTGAAACCAACATTTTATAATTAAAAGAAACTTAACAGATTAGTGTACATAACTGACTATTGAAATAAGATTTAACTGACTATCAGATAGAAAGTTTTATCAGTCTCACATGAACACTATTAACCTTTTCAAGCGGTCTATCCGTATATATGAGGTTTGTTAAAAAAAGGTGACTTTTCAAATTTCGCGGGCTATGTACATATTGTACATGGATGATTTTCGAAAGTTTTTTTTTTGTTATGTTGGTACACATGTTCCTAACATACATTATCAGCCATTTTGCATTTTTAGTTTGCTTTTGGCAGATATAAAGGTCAGAAGTGTTTTGGTGTGCTTGGCAATTTTTTGCTTGAAATATGTATTAAATTTTTTGTGAAAAATAAAATTAAGTGCTCCAACGCACTTACAATGTTTATAAATGGTACAAGCTCTTCCGTACCGTAAGGTACGATGCCCGCCCTGGACCGCCCAGCACGTTGTCAACTGATGAAAACGTGAAGCAATGAAGAAAATAGAGAAGTCCAGTCCATTTTTCTTTTATGAAAAATGACCTTCTAACTTAAATTACTGCATATTTTTTTTTTTTTTAGTTAGTTTTAATAGTTAAAATAATTTTCAAAGTTTTAATTTTTGGAGATCCCTCGAAAACACCCATATCTATGGTGAATTTTGTGACGTCATCTACTAAAATAACGATTCACGTATTTTAGATTTTTATGTTGGTTTTCTTGAATCTCACATAGATTTGCGCAGGCGCGGCCATCTTGTTTATTATAACGCGTTGATTGGCTTATTTATTGCAAAAGGCGAAATCAAATTCTTTGCAAAACAATGAATGACGTAGATGAATTTTACTTGCAGTTTTATGTTTTTGATGATAATTTTCGTTTAAATGATTAATTCACTGTGATATTAGTATAATTCAGCATAAGTACCAATGCTGCCTTTACTTTTTTTCAGTTTTAGTCCTTAAATAATGTTTTGTTGGTGATTTAGTTTCGTTCGGTTTTTAGGTTACTGACATTACATAATCAAAGGTTACTTCTCTATAATTTTTATGACTTTTCCGCGTGAATTTAATAAAACTTCCATAAAAGTAATATTATTTGATAATGTAAAAGCCTTATGCATGTGTAAATAAATACAAATTCGAGAAATCAACGCATTAATTGCGTAAAACCGAGTCCAAGATGTCGGATTTTTTCAGTTATTTTTTCGGAATTATTATAATATTTTTTTATCCTTTTTAATTGTATGAACGAGATAAAAAGTGAAGTGACAGTTTTATTCCAAATTCATAAAGTAAGAGGACTGTATTTTTTAAATTTTGAATTTTCCTAATTTTTTCGACCATTTAATAGAATATGTTTACAGTCGGCTGTTTTTTTTTATTTTTTTTTTTTTTTAAACTTAAAATACTGCATTTTTCAAACACAATCGTATATGTCAGATACAAAAATCTAAAAGGCAATTCTATTAAGTTTCTATAAAGGTATATGCTTTTACGACATCTTCAAAAATAAGATTTTTTATTTTTTTTATTTTTATTTTTTTTTTTATCAAGTTACATAGGTGATTGTACTGTGCCTGTCTCACTAGGAATTCCTGTGTTGAGAGCAGGCGCATTTTAACATAAGTAGTTTAATATAAAAAGAAGAATAAGGATAACAACAACAATGTTATTTACATTTAAAGGTACAAGGACAATCAGTATTGTACCAAAGGGAAAGCATGCACTAGGAGGTTATAAAAATATTGTTAATATATGATCTGTCTTTGCTAGTGATCCAAGACTTGGTATCTGATTTGTATTTTACATAATTAGTGTGCTGTCTAATGGTCAGTGGAAGTGTATTATAAAGTTTAGTTGCAAAGTATCTGAAGTTTCTTTGACCAAACGTTGTTTTGGCGAAAGGGTAAGAGATTTTGCCCTTTGGTTCTCGTATCACGAACAGTTTGGATATAAATATATAGAACATTCGCTTGTGTCATACCTAAATTCCCATATAAATGACCCAAATGAATTACAGTGAATCATCAGTGAATCTTCCATCGTGACGTCACCATGACAGCATTACACAGCATACCAACTTAACGCTGTGTTTTAACGAGAATATTAAAAATGCACTTTTTAATGTTTTTTTAAAAACTGTACGTTTAATATTATTAAATAAAAGTTATATATTCAGAATCAGCGTTTATTGGTCTATATGAACATATTTTTTTAAAGCCATAATATTTTTCACTGGAGTTCCTTATTGTTATGGAGAATTGGATGACTACGTATCTGTTGGCTCATGCCATGAAATTTTATTCAGATATTTTGGGCATGAAATGTGTGGCAGCGAAGTTGATTTGTGGCAAAATAAATAATGGCTCACACGTCATTGCTTGTTCATGATTTTTTGGCCAAAAACAACACTGTAATTATGCTTCCGCCACCGTATTCACCAGACTTGGCCCCCTGCGACTTTTTCCTGTTCCCAAAACTGAAAAAACCGATGAAAGGACGAAGAGCTCAAGGCCTCAAAAAGCGCTGGCACAAGTGTATTATATATGAGGGGGATTACTTTGATGGAGTCAAAATAGATATTCTATATTATATTTTCGAGAAAAATAAAAAGTCAGTTTTTTTAACAAATCTATATCGCCACGAGGCACATTTTGTCTTAAATGTTTGTGTTTTAATAAAATTTCATGTATCATGTACGCAACTTTTGCCGCATCCAGAAAGTCATCAATGGATCATATATGTGATAGCCGTGATCAGGTTAATAAATCAGGTGGGAAATAAAGTGATAAGTGATCCTGAAGGTATACCCGTGGCGGTGATGATGATATCGGCATTGCGGCAGAAGAAGGTGAGTTGGTCCGGGGGAGTGTAGCGATGGCAGATGGTAACCGTAGCATCCATTCCCAAGCCAGACTCGTGTGACCCATCAGTGTGCAGCAACATGGCTATCGGCAAACTCACATTCTTTGATCGCCCTACTACTACAGCATTGCGGCCAAATGTCTCGATTTTATTCCTAGAGAGGTTTGTGAAGCCAATTTATTGGAAATACGCACATACAATCGGTCTACATCAATGATTTGCACTAATCTCAAGAACAAGGATAAGATTAAGGAGATAAATTCTTCAGAGGGAGTGTCAAGAAAATCTACGCAACGGTCAAGTATTCTCAAGGATGTTGAAAGATTGCTTCCCATATGGATAAATGAAAAGTAATTGCAAGGCGACACTATTAACGAAAACATTATTTGTCAGAAGGCGAAAGTAATTTTCACCAATCTCGTTAAGATGCAAGAATCGTCAACAGCCGAAAAAAATAATTTAAGGAAAGTCATGGAAGGTTCGAGAAGGAGGCCCTGAGCAGTGTTGCCAACTGAGCTCCTTTAGAGCTAGACTTGGCTCCAAAATGAGGCCTTCAGCTCCAGTGGTTTAGCTTCTTAGCTTGTTTTTCACAAAATCTAGCTCCTCTTTTTATATAAAACTCACGAATGAAAAATTACCAATTTAAGAGTTTTTTTTAGGAACTGGTTATTTTCCTACTGAAAACTTGTTTTTTACTTTAGAATTTATCTTGTTGCCGCCTCCCTTTCTGAGGATTACCTGCCGAAACAGGTTTTTGTAATTGTGACGAGTCCAGACTGGTTAAATGTAACAAATAATAAAAAATTGTACTTTTTCAGCATGGAACTCATTGTTACACTAATTTATGAGAGAAAAATTGTTTAGCTAATGAATATTAAATAAGAATATGTAAATAACGAATACGAGTAAGATTCTGGAACGAATTGTGCTCATTATGCAAAGTTATATATATTACACATGCAAAGTTCCACTATATATAGGCGTAATATTTAGTGTTAAAATAATTTATCTAGTTCCTCTTTAAAATAGATATAGAAGTATTTTTTACAATGCAAAATCTGAACTTTTGTAGAAAAAAAAAATAATAATTTGCGATCCCTTCGTAGAGGTAACACCTTTTAACAATTACACTCAAGATAATACTTACTGGGCGAAATGAAAAAAGTTAAGTATGAAATTTCCACTTATTACAAGAAAGCCAGAGATTCACAATCTTGTCATTTTATTTATGCTAAAACCTGAAAATGCTAAACTTGAGACGATACCTTTTGATAATTTCTAGTATTCCATATGGAGTGCACGGCAATATGGTGTCCATATCCAAACACAGTTTTCCAACATTGGTAATATGAAATCCGTCAACATCCTTGTCAGGGGCCACGGCGTTACATATTGTCCTCTCACTAATGGCCGGAGGCAGAGGCAGTTGAACCAGAATACCGTCAACGTCAGCATCAGTGTTCAGCTGGTGAATTAAATCTATCAGTTCCTTTTCAGAGGTGTTGGAATTAAGGTTGATGGTGGCACTATCAACACCTGGAATACAAAAACATATAAATTAATGTGTTAAAATCTATCCACGGCTACAGTCACACACGTATGCAATTTCACAGGCATTTTAAACTATGTTTAAGTATTTGATATCTTACCAACAAATTTAGCAGCCTCCATCTTATTCCTGACATAAGTGGCGCTTGCCGGGTCGTCTCCAACCAAAACGCAGGTCAACTTCGGTCTTTTGTGATTTTTCGCAACCCAATCCTCAATATCTCTTTTTAATTCATTTTTTATTTCTATCGAGAGGGCCTTTCCATCCAATATTTTTGCCATTTTTCTGAAAAATGTTTTTAAAAATAGATCTACCAATCTCTCGATTTACTAACATTCGAATTGAACATAAACAATTTACTACAATAGAGTAATAATAAATTTGACCTTCAGCTTGTCCAATCACTCTTATTTCATGGGCTATTAATATTACTGCAAAACATAGATTCAAATATCTGATTATTTATTTTAAATATCGTCCCCAGTCAGGCAAGAGCCACCAAAAAAATATGGATTAGAGAAATCGAAAAATGAATGTTGAAAATAAACTATTATTATACAGGAAGATAAAACCTTAAAATGTAGGTACATTTCATTGATGTCAATGCAAACAGGCATATCTGATATTATTTATTTATTTATTTATTCATTTTCGGGAAATCGACAATTTATATTTATTTCATTTTGTACATAGTGTTAAATAGCCAAAATAAAACCAATTATGGATTTCCTCCTTGTAACTTTACTTCTACTGAGACAGCAAAATAAGAATAAGTATTTTTTTTTTAAAAAAGGAATATGAATACAAAAAATATATATAACAATTTTTTTTGGTAAATATCGGTTCGGACTGGCCACGCTTATTACGAATAATTTTTAGAAAAAAACTTTAGATTCGCCTTAATTACTATAGAAGGAAACTTTTTGGTATGGGGGCGGCGGAAAATAATGCATTTTAAAATTCAATTGCGTAAATTAAAATTCACTTCGCGAATCTACACGATGTCAAATCGCGGCTATTAGGTACGTCACTGTTATGTTGGTATCCCTGATACATTGCAAAGAACTAAATACTACTGTGGCCAACTTCGTGGGATACATAAAAACACGGTTAAACTACGAAAGCTGCATGTCATCATAATTTTAAAAAACATCCCAGGTTTTGAATGGTTTGTTTGGCAAAGCAGGGTTTGTCTAGCGGGTTTGTGTAATTATGATTGATTGTCTGTGAAATAAAAACCAATGTTAGTTCTTTGCAATGTATCAGTGATACCAACATAACAGCGACGTGCCTAATGGCCGCTGACAGTCACCGATCGGTTCGCGAAGTGAATTTTAATTTTACGCAATTGAAAATTAAAATGCATTATTTTACGCCGCCCCTAAGCCAAAAACTTTCCTTTTATAGTAATTAAGGCGAATCTAAAGTTTTTTTCTAAAAATTATTCGTAATAAGCGTGGCCAGTCCGAACCGATAATTACCTTTTTTTTAAATAAATTTAAAACAAAAATTTAAACAAATTTAAAAAATAAATTAAAACAATTTTTTATTTGTATCAATTATACATAATGTGAATTCAAAAAATTAAAACAATTTTTTTTTTTGAAATATAAAACGAAAAATTACAATTACTAAAATTACAAATTATGAAAATTTTAAGGTTTTTTGCCAGATTCTTGTACATTTTAATATGTGCTTCGCTAATGGGATTTTTTTTAACCCATCAGCGAAACATTTAATAAAATATATGAGAATCCTGCAAAAATAAACAGTTTTCTGGCTCTTCTAAAAATTTTCCAAATACAAGATGTGCCTGTTTTGCAATGCAGTGAGGATTTCATAAACTTTAAAAATATCCAAATCTGATTTTAACCACACAAAGCTATTTCAAGCAACGTTTCAATTCTGAATGGTGCTCTTACACCAGGGCGATACTGCAAGAGTCTTCCACTCTGGAACGTGCCGCAAATATACTATATATTATTTATAAATAATTAATTGTGAAATAATACAAATTAATCTGATAAAAATTATTTGCGCACACCGAGGATCAATCCCGCGATCTTTGGATTGCGAGTCAAGAGGCCCAACCCTTGACGAAAGATGCCTTCAAAGATGACATGAACACACTAACAAGTAACGAACAATGGTTTCATTTTAGAATATTCACGTCACTTGGCGCCACAACCCTTGGGCTACGTGATATATTTAAATATTTAGCGACAACAAAAGAGCTTCATCGCTAACTTTGGTGGGACCTTAGTATAGGAACTTTTTTAAACGATTTCCCATTAAAAATTAAGGGGAATGGTTATGCGGCCCATTTCATACAAATCTTAATTTCGAATTTGAGGCCAATTTTGGATTTGAGGCCAAAATACAAAACCAAACTGAAAAATTATGTTCGTAATCAAATATCTACAATGGACATGTACTACTTACTACTTAATTTATTTGATTTTAAATTATAAAATACAGGCCATTAAAGATTTCAATTTTTCAAGACTTTAGAGGCAACTATTACAATTATTTTTTTAAATATTTATCATTTACCCACATATTAAATAAAGCATTTTGCTGGGTGTCAATTTAAATTATTAATTACTTATTTATATCGGAACACAAATTTGTTACCCATAAAAACACCTTATTTTATGATGGTTCATTTATAATTTTATTTTTAATTATACTTTTTTTTGATAACTATAATTAACTCGCAAAAAAAATTGTTCCCAGCCGTTCCTCTTAATACATCTTTTACCATTTGCCCCAGCGTAAACAGTTGTCTTTTGTGGTAATTAAGTTGAAATGGAGTGTTATTTCAATAATTAGTGCGCATTACGAATGTAGCGAAATTTTACAATTTTACCTTTAGATTTATTAAAACAACTAACCTAAATGTTAAGCAAATATTATTGGAACACAAAAAGCAAAAACTAAACCACAATGGCACTCTATAATATTAATTTCATCAAGCTATTTACCTGCCACCCGGTGATGTGCATTTTACAGAAAAATGCAACGACAATATAGACGGAAGGATCCTAGGTTTAAAATACTTCAGAAAAATCATGTTTTGAACAATTCTATACATTTTTTTCTATGCAATATATCTTTATAACATTTAGCAAACAGCCACGTAGAACATACACTTTCAATTATATAATATACTACTTATACAAATTACAGAGTAAATATATTAAGTTCGTAAGAAGTTGACAGAGATGCAAAGATATTGAAATGGGTTCTTATTCAAGGATGTTCTGATCATACGCAAAGTCACAACATCATTTTAATTAAATAATTGATATGATGCAATACTGATTGAATGTATTAAATTCAATATCATACGAAATGTTTGATTGCACATGAACAATAATTTAAAGAATTTTGAACATAGTACGACACTGCGTTGTAATTATACAGAAAGCAACCATTCGAAAAGTTGTAGAGTTTATAAAAATACCAGCTGCTTACGTTTAAAGGTGGGAAAAAAGAAGTGAATACGCTAAAATCCAAATCACTTGAGCAATTAAACCATTTAATAGAAAGTAAACTATGTAAGGTAAAGAATAATATATAAAAATAAAATGTAAATTTTAAAATATCACAGTATATGGCTCGTCCCTCCAAGATTTGAATTCTAAATTCTGACAGATCGCACGATCCAACCACGTTGTCTGTGAACTTGTGTGAACTGACGTTTAGTGCATAGATTTTATAAACAATTTCAATTTATTTATATATAAGTAGCTACGTTCTACAGGTATGTATTTTGTTTTCAAATTAAAATTTTATCGCTCGATATCTCAATTGATAACACTGTTTTATTTTTTTAAAGTCTATTGTGGCCCGCCACATTGATAATAAATCAAAAAGGGTAAACAGAATAAACAGATTGTAGTGGCTTGTGTCGAAATTTTCGTTTGAAAACTTTAATGGAGGGGGGGGGGGGGGGGGGGGGGTGACATCACGTTATCATTACTATCTTACTATACCACACGTTTGGGAACCTAATTTTTAGTAATTTAACATTTTAACCGAAAATTATTTTCTCCTTTTCAAAATTGGAATTACAAAATCACGTGTTTTTTACGGCTACTTACCTACCAGAAATCCATATGTACCTACACTACTTATGATGCAGGCAGGTTCGAATGCAAATTGCAAGTAGGTAGGTATCTACTGAAGTGTGATCTATTATAGTCTGTCAAATAAGAGTAGAAAATATTAAAAATGTAACTACAAAATTTGTAGGCTGGCAGCACCAATTTAACTGTCAAAAAGTGACACTGAATATGTACAACACTGTAAGCACATTAAAAAAAATTGTTTCTAAAGAAAAAAATTAAAATCGAAGAAGCACTGCTGTGAAGGTAGGTACCTACTTAATAACATAAATTTGATTAAATGGTCTTAAAGAATTTAAGGATAGGTAGAAAAGAAGAATCACTAATGGTGATTGGACATGATCTAAAGCCCGAGCAATGCTAGATACTTAAGCTAGCAGGTATTAAATAAATGGGAGCAATGTCTAAACTATGCTTTATATTTTATTACAACATGGTTATTCTTCATTATGTTAACACAAAATTGCAAAGGTATAATATACCTATACGTAATTCTAATTTTGGGATCAGTGGGTACTATGAAAAAATATATTTTTTTTACCTTATGCCTTTTTAATTTTTTATAAAAAAATGTAAGTTACACAGCTTTACATTTTAGACCATGTGTTATATTTTAGTATTACCATTTGAACAACAGTGGCGCCCTCCTATGTTGTCTGCTCTATTTTATTTGACAAACTGTACCTATTTGAAAGAAAACTGATGTCACCAATAGTGCCCCCCACACGCACACTTCGGAGCGACCGAGTCCCGCGCCACTTCAGGCCGCCGTGCAAAAAAGTCTCACGGTGAACTGCGCTGTAAACCTATCGGTCTTTACTTTTCTGCGCGGCGGCCTGAAGTGGCGCGGGACTCGGTCGCGCCGAAGTGTGCGTGTGGGGGAGCCAATTCACCATTAAAATTACAACATAGGTATTCTTACCTAATTATTAAAATGTACCTATAGGTACCTACTGACTAAACACGTCATGAAATACATAATGTGAATTCAAAGGCAAATATTTTTCAAATTAGGTAAGTAATTTAATAAATGGCTCATAATTATTGCAGGTTTGATTTTCAAATACGGATAAATGATAATAAATAATAATGTCATTGTAATCAATAATCGTGTTAGATTTCGGCAGCGACTGTTGTCTTGGTATCATAAATCACATTTCCCCCGGCCAAACGGTTAGTGATTCAGCTGCTCAATTCCTAACAGCATGGTGAGGGGATTTTCATCGAATGTTCTTTGGATCATATTTATTCTGAAAAAAAGGTTTAAACATAAAAAAAAGTTGCATGCCATAATAATCGGGTTGCCATACCTAGGGATTTCTTTGTAGAGTCCCCAGATCTAGAGGCAGGGAGTTTCAGCCAGGGCCGGCCCTGTACAGGTGCAGTTGGAGCAGTTCGCTCCGGCGTGGCGCTGACTTGCCAAGACGTCAAGGAGCCTAGACGCTAATTATTATACGTACTAAAAGGTTGAGGATTTTGCTAGCGCCAGGCGCCGTTTAGTTTGGCTCAGGGCCGGCTCTGGTTTCAG
Source organism: Limnephilus lunatus (assembly GCA_917563855.2). Taxonomy (NCBI): domain Eukaryota; kingdom Metazoa; phylum Arthropoda; class Insecta; order Trichoptera; family Limnephilidae; genus Limnephilus; species Limnephilus lunatus. The sequence continues at coordinate 59,008,856 of OU830597.1, read as the reverse complement.
TTCCGGAAGAGAAAATGTTTTTTTTTTATATTTGCTACATTTTTGGGAGATTTTGTCATAATATGCCTTATAATAACAATAACTAGCAGAAAGGCCCTGTAGTCGGCTTCTGTTGCTATTTAATAAGGGTAGGTACATGTTAGTAGAGTTTTGCCTCTTTATAACTAAGTCCAATATCGATGAGGACGTATCCAAAAAAATACTTAGGTATACATAATAAGGGAAGGTTATCTACGATGATTGGACTTTCTAACTTTGTATTTTTCAATTTCAGTGCCGGCAACCCGGGCGTTTATTTATTATTAGTTATGTACAACAGTTTTTTTTCCTTACCCTCCTCACTAGACAGAGTCTGTTCTGAGGCTGGTAACTAACAATTTTTAATTACATAAAAACAAGTAAGTGGTAAAAAAAAAATAAAAAAAGAAACATATATATTATAGTAAAAATAATAATAATAAAATAAGAGGAAATCAGAATTTAAAAACAGAGTAGAATAAAAGAAAATATATGATATTAGATATTAAGAATATTACTTATCTCTCTTCTTTCTTTGACATTCAACCAGTTTAAAAATCTTTTGAAAACCCAATTCAAATTATTAGATGCGACGTAGGTCTTTGTTTGGGCTACAAACTTATTGAATATATATGGTGCCAAGTAAGATTCATGTTTTTTTGCAAAATTTGATTTGATATGTGGTACTTGTAATTGATTGTGTGTGTTTGCTCTTGTGTTTTGCGAGTGAGTTATGAAGTGTGGTGATATTTTTATGCAGTTTTTGTAGATGATCTTCTTTATGTATAGTTTATTTATGTCTAATAGGTTATTGTTGATCATTAGCTGTTCTGTCGGATGTTGATAAGGCTTTCTAAACATAATTCTGATTATTGTTTTATGATTAATTTTAAGTGATTTGAGGTGAGTCTCTGCTGCTGCTCCCCATACTGAAATACCATACATTAGAATACTTTGGCAGAGTGCATAATATATATTTTTTAGCTGAGGTAGTGACATAATATTTCGAATTGTTTTGAAGATGTAAGAGAGTTTCCGTATTTTTTTTGTAATTAGGTTAATTTGGAGATCCCATTTTAAGTTATTGTCAACAGTTAAACCGAGATATTTAATATTTTGCGCATAATCAATTTTGTGACAAACACAGCGTGAGTTAGTTAACGAGGTAACTGTGCAGGGGTGAAGATGTAGTTGTGGGCGACTATCTGGCTGACCAGCTAATGTTTTACTGAAAGTTAAGTATTTTGTTTTAGAAATATTTAGTGTCAGTAGATTATTTATTAGCCAGTTATTTACTTCAGTCATCCCTGCTTCCGTGTTTTTGAAGACGTTTTCCCATGATTGGGCTTTGAATAAGATTACAGTGTCATCTGCATAACTGATTACTTTGTACTCTATGTTCCCTAGGCTTATCTCCGTTAGACTGTTAATGTAGATGAGAAACAGTATTGGACCTAAGACGCTGCCTTGGGGTACTCCATACCTGGTGCCTACTTTGTCACTTTCTTGATTATTGATTTTTACAATTTGTTGTCTATTTTCAATGTAGCTGATGAACCATTTTAGTGGTGGACCTGTTATGCCAATGTTTTTGAGTTTTTGTTGGAGTAATTTGTGTGAGATGGTGTCGAAAGCTTTTGCTAGGTCTAAGAACACTCCTAACACCTTTGAACCGCCATCTAGGTTTTTCACTATGTAGGTGGTTAGTTCCGATAAGGCGTCTTCTGTTCCCATTTTCGCTCGAAACCCGAATTGACGGGTGGAGATCAGTTTGTGTTTGTCAAGGTATGCGAGCAGTCTTTTTTTCATAGTTTTTTCTAGTAGTTTCGATAGCGAATTTAGGAGAGTGATTGGTCTGTAATTTAAGATCAGCGTTTTGTCTCCCGATTTATGTATTGGAGTAATACAACCTATTTTTAGATGATCGGGGACAAAGCCGAGGTTGAAACTTTGGTTGAAAATATGTTGAAGTGGTATAAGTATATGTTCTCGGAGACTAATCAGTATATGATTGGAGAGGTTATCTGGGCCCACAGCGCAATTTGGTTTGAGAGAAATAATTAAATCCGATATTTCCTTTGTACTTATTTTGTGAGCATAAAACGAATGATTTGGTTGCATGGTAGAGGATAGTTTGGTTAAAGAGTCTTCTGTTGTGCCGTTTTTTAAAAGAATTTTTTCAGCCAAGTTAGATCCAACTTTTGCAAATTGGGAGTTAATAAAATTATAGTATTACTAACTCCTATAGCTCCTTACTCTTGGTACGTAGAATAAAAGTAATTAATTCATTAAAAATACCGTTTATTCATATGATAAAAAGTCACAATGAATTAAATAGTTGACAATAAATGAAATTAAAACCTGTCCCCTGGGGATGGTAAAAACCTCAAGGGCGCTATATTGATTGTTGGCTCCTTGGCGCTTGGAAAGTCAGCACCGGAGCGGATTGCTCCAATTGCGCCCGCATAGGACTTAGGACATATGACATAGCCTTTAGCCAAATGGCGTCGGGCGTTAGTAAAAACCTCAAGGGCACTGTAGATTAGGAATTTTCAACGCCTTGGCTCCTTGGCGCCCGGAGCGGACTGCTCCGGGTGCCTTTACATTTAAAGAATATATATTTCACAAATAACGCTAAATGAGCATAACATAATAAAAATAAATACTTAAATAAAAAATAAAATCAAAAACAGAATAAATAACAAAATAAAAATACAAAATCACAAAGGGCTTATAAATATGAAAGGCTTACCGTGGCAATGTCAGCCGTGGAGTTTTGGCGGGAGGCTTTAGAAGGCTTCTGGAGGGAAGTGCGGAAACGTACGAACCGGATGAGGTGATTGTGGCGGGGGAGGTAGGGGGGACCCGTGGTAGCAGGCAACGACTGCTCTGCTGACAAACAAACGAACCTTCATCAATAATCACAAAATGAAATAATAAAGGGCTTCGTACTCTTCGTAGACTATCAAGCGGCTTGACGGCAAGCACGTAAATTAGTTGTCTTTTGTTGTATATTCTCAAAAAATATAAATTCGCACCATGGGGCCGATGGGGCCGATGGGGCCGATGGGGCCGATGGGGCCGATGGGGCCGACGACGGGTTCGACAGACTTAGCTATAAAAGATCATCGCACGCACAAACAACATCGCTCACCCACACGTTCCCATACGGACCCGCCACACCTAAGCAGATGATGCTTGATGATGATGATGATAAGCTCGACATTATACGCCGTAACCGCTGCTCACGCGATATTTGAAAAGTTGTGCGACCCCCCCTCCGCCGTAAGCAGGAGAGGGGGTCATTTTAATTACGGGGCTGCTTAAGAGGCCGCTCTCCGAATTTCTACCGATTTCTTGCAAACCTCCCTTAAACATTTGAAGTTTTTAAGCTCTTTAAAAAAAAAATTTTTGAAGATAAAATAAATACATTCCCCACGCCAAAACACAAATTATATGAAATTCCCTCGATAGAAAAAAATGCAAAGAATGCTCCAAATTTTTTTATTTTCAAGTCTGGTTTCGTTATTTTACAAGTTATATGTATGAAAAAATTCACAGTGTTTCATTAAATACTGTTTTAGACAGCCCCCAAGAGATTTTTGCTCTATTTTAAACGAGTCGTGTTTTATTAAAGATTTTCGCAGTTTTTGCATCGATTTTGGCGCTGTAAATGTTAGCGCTCTCCTCTAACATTGGTAATTTCGTATCTCTCCATCTTCTCCTTTTTGGGGCCGGTAGAGGAGCCTTAAGTAAACGTGCGGATGTCAGCTGTCAAGTTGACAGATCCAGTACAAAGAAATGATATTTCGCGGCAGTTCCCTTGCTTCCTTAATGCAACTGAAACCCTCTCCTACCATAGGAAGAAATCTTTGATAGCGTAGTGTGTCGATCAACACGAAGGCCCTCCGTTCATGGAGATACTTCGTGATTGTGAAGCAAACACAAGTACCCTGCAGATATTATCTACTAGGTACTCTTTAATGCTGGTTTCCGTACATGGTGGCCATGGCTCTACCTGAATAATATTGAACTTGATCATTTTTCACGTGCAGCCGTGGAGTTAACACGATGTCAAATGACTTTTTTTTCAACGTCAATCCATGCCTTCTCCACTAAATCCTTTCTTACACATTCTGATAAATACTCATTTTTTTCTACTTCCAGAACAAGTCTAACATTATTTTCATGTTCCGACCAATGACGTTATATTATAAATGTCTTTGGTTCCGACGCCATTTCTGTCAAACGTCAAAATAATAAGTAGCAGACACAAATGATCTGACGCGTCGCGTGCGATCGGCACCTTCGGTAGCGTCCAACGTATTTGAAACCTACAGCCGTCGCGTAGCGCCGTGTACGAGCACCAGCAAAATCGTACGGGGGGTACTTACGATCAGGTACCGGATTATCCTTTAGGCAGAGTAGGCAATTGCCTAGGGGCATCGGCTGGGCCCCCCACTATTTTTTTTATGAAATTAAAATTTTCCATGAAAATAAAATTCGATGGTCCCCAATTTTTATTTTTTTTAGATATCAAAAATCCCCTACATGGTGCCATAGACACAACAAGACTTGGTGCATGTAAATGGGATGTATAGTTTTTTTAATATGTCGTCAATCAGGTTGAAAAACGTGTTAAAAAAGTTTCGAGAAAAACGCATTCATAGTTTTTCCGAAGGATAATTCAACATACAAACTGTTTCAAACGGTTTCACATAAAATACTCTATCGCCGTCAATATTTCGAATTTCTGTAAAACATTTGGTGAGAGTATTTTTAACAAATGCATCTTTCAGATTTTTTTTTTCGTGTCCTGACGTCTTAAAGCCTTGTTTAGGATTTGATCAAGGGAACAAGAGGGCGTTTAGAGGCCCCAGGACCAGAGGCCCGGGGCGCGCCGCCCTTTCCATCCCCCCCCCCCCTCCCCTTCCCCCGTTAGTCCGCCATTGGTAAAGGGGCCCCGAGACGTGCATTGCCTAGGGGCCCCGACATGGTTAATCCGGCCCTGCTTACGATCGGCGCGCATGATACGCGCTCGAGGATCGAGTAGCTTGTAGGTAAGTAGCGGCGCTAATGCCTCCCGTACAAGAAGGCATTAGCGCCGCTTAATGCCTCCTTGTACGGAGGCATTAAGCGGCGTAAGCTGCGCTCAAAAACGCTCGCGCTTTTGTGATTGTGCGTTGTGTTTGGTTGTGTTGTTATTTGGTATGCCTAGATATGATTTCTTTCGAGAGGCATTTGAACATATTACTCCTTACTCGTCATTTTCGGTAGTCGAATGTGATTTTTGTGTGAGATGGAATCTAGCAAAGAAAAAACATTATTTGTTACGTTATAATAAATGTTAAATATAAATAATATAACATTAACATAATAATATTATTAACATACTTCTTCATTCATTTAAAAGAAAAATCGGACGGATTTCTACAAATTAAACACTAAAACAATTAGTACCTACCTACTTATTTTATAATAGCGTCTGTCAAATAAGAGTAGAAAATAAATAAAATGTAACTACGAAATTTTTACGCTGGCAACACCAACTTATCTGTCAAATAAGACATTGAAAATTCAAAACACTGTGTACACAATTAAAAAACTTTTTTTTTTCTTAAAAAAAAATTAAATCGAAAAAGCACTATTGTGAAGGTACCTACTAAATGACATAAAGTTGATTAAATTTTGTTTTACAAAGTAATTGGCTTTCATTTAATTTAAAATAGATTTGAATTTAACAGTAGGTGGAAAGGAAGAATCATTAATTAGTGAGTTTAGTTACACTACTTTTAGATCTGAATGAGTTAAATATATTCAGATCTAAAATTAGAGGCATGATCTTAAGCCTGGGCAACGCTAGGTACTTAAGCTAGTATTAAATAAATGTGAGCAATTTCTAAAGTGTGCTTTATATTTTATCATTAAATCGTTATTCTTCATTATGTTAACACAAAATTGCAAACGTATAATAATAATATACCTAAATGCAATTCTAATTTTGGGATCAGTGGGTATCTACATAGCAAATATATTTTTCACTTTAATGCCTTTTTAATTTTTAATAAAAATTTAGGTTACACATCTTTAGATTAACACCATGATTATATTTTTAGTATTGCCATTTGGGCAACGGTGGCGCCCTCATATATTTTCTACTCTTATTTGACAAACTGTAATTATTGAGTCAACCTAAAGCAGGGGTGTTAGTTTTACTCATACCTACTCAACGGCAACGGCAAACAATTTAGTTGCCTACCAAATTCTTATACTATAATTTGTCTTATCTTAATCTAATAAAAATTAATTTACAGGCGCATAAACAGATCGGGGAAATGCAACAATTGATCCCGACCAGGCCCGGACTGGGACCATTTGGGGCCCTCCGCTAAAACTTGTAAAGGGGCCCCCTAACGTGGGGTGGGGGGGGGGGGGGCAGAAAACAGGGGGGCCTCCCCCGGATAATTTTTAAAATTAGGTGATTGAAAACAATGAAAACGCGTTTCTACGCTATATTGGCACCTATAAAGACCAAGAAATTCGGATAGGTTTTTATACGAATATTATGATTTTCGACTTTTGTTGACTTTATTATTTATTGAAATAAGAAATTCACGGTATTTTTAGGATACCACAACACTACTAAACACATGCTGTAGAACTGCCAATAATTATAACGGAGTTCAAAATATTTTTTTTTTCGAAAATGTAAACAAACATTACCAAGAACACAAAATAACTACTAACAAGACAAAAACTTTTTTTTTGTACGTTTTGTGGGGCCCCTTCGGGGCCCCCTCGCGCCGTTTTATCCGCTCCGTTCGGAGGAGTAGTGACAGAAAATAGGGGCGGCTGCCAGTCGTTCTTCGGTGGACGGTATAAGGTTCACTTTGATATTACAAATTCATCAACTGCCGTATTGTCGCTGTGATGTCAAAAATAACAACCCAAAAATGCATATTATTATATTTTATTTTGTGAGGTTCGGGCGTAAATTTCAATTTTTTTTTTGCGATTATCATAAAAGAAACTAAATTTGCCACATTAAACAATAAAACCACATCCGCAAAGAGGTTTATAAATAGGAGAGTTTGGACTTTTTTTTCTAGGCTTATTTAAAAGACTTATAAAAAATGACTGATATTTTTAAGGGCCAAGATATGTTCTACACGCAGTATTTGATTAAAGCATCTATAATACTTCGAAGCGATCAAATTTTCAAAACAAAATCGTATGATTTTCTATGATTTTGCATTACTTAGTATGGCTTCTTCTTAACGGCATAACGGAATTTCACAGGGATATTAAAACCGCGGCCTGCATTCTCGTGCGGGCTCCTCCATTTCTCTATTTCACATTCACGCATTTAGTGAACCAAAAACCATCGTGTCCGGTTGACGTGTGACATACCAAAATGCCTCTGTATTGTGTTCTACGTAACTGCAAAAACAATGCCAAAAACAGTGGCAAAATTAACGGAAAAACCTTTCGCAGGTGAGGAGGCTTTTATTTTATTAAAGTTTTCGGTATAAAAACTATAAAGCATGTTTTTATTTTTTATCATTTTTAGTTTTTTATATTCTCACATAATGTAACATGTAATTGTTTGGTTTTAATGTCTTGACTCATAATATCATTACACCTTAAGTGAATAACTCACCTAAATGAAACAACTATTTTTGTATTTTTCTTATTTTGTATAAACATTATAATATTCATCTGTGTATTAACATAACAATATAACATGTATGTGGTTAGCTGGAAGAAATGGGATCTACCCATAAGCTACACCCTTTGCATTTTTATTTGTACAATAAATATTTTATTTATTTTGATTTTGATAAAATTTGATGTCGTTGTATGCAGCCCTCTACTTGAAAAATCTATAAACCCATGCTTTGAAATAGGTTTCTTGGCCTTCGGAGCTTCGGACCACATGTTCGGTAGAAAACGAAAATTGTCAAACTACCCCTCCCGTAAACCTCCGCAAGCCTGAGACGAACACGAATTTCGAAAATATTTGCAATGCGCAGCGCCTCTATAGTATATCTCTATGGATGGATCATAATAACAAATTAATAAGAGCGGACAAAGGAGCATATTGTAAAAATAATGCCCAAAACTAATAATATCCCAGGGTCCATAGGCCAAATGGCAGCAAGAATGGCTAGGTACCTACTCTAGAAGGTGAATTATCAGTGTACAAAAATATTCCTCCTGCTGTAACTACCACTAATTTGCAAACAAATAACATCTGTGAGATTATTGCTGAGATGAATGACCAAAATTTAAGGGAAAAAAGATTATAATTTGTAACATTCCCGAAAGCGAACCAATAACCCAGACTGATAGTATGAAAGACGACACAACCAGCATAACAAATCATTTTCGACCGACAGCCCTACCAATTCTCTTGACGTGAAAGTTTACAGAATCGGGAAAAGGGATAATAACAAACCGAGGGGTGAAAAAGTCGAGTTACCCTAGTCTAAATGACCGAAAATCCTACTCGGCAAAAAACACTTGCTGAAGAATAACATCCGTATGTACCCTGACCAATCAGTTGCGCAAATAAACTATATAAATAATTTAAGAATCGGATTAAAAATTAGGCAATCATCGGGTGAGCAAGATATTACAATCAAGTGTATAGAAATAGTAATAATATAACACTATAGAAATGTCAAATAAATGTAACATGTACCATATAAATAAATAAATAAGTATATCAATAATCACCCAACAATTGTAAAATTAAATCCAAAAAACTGACCCACAAACTAAAAATATACTATCAAAATTTAAGAGGACTGAGAACGAAACTTCAAGACCTAAAATCTACAATACAAACGATGAATTACGTAATTTATGCCCTTACTGAAACATGGCTAAATGCTGATATAAACGATCAAGAACTGGGGTTTGTTAATCATTTCATCTATAGAAACGACAGATATCAAAGTTCCGGCAATAAAACACGAGGCGGCGGCGTACTATTGTCAGTATCAACCAAACTGATTTCGAGGAAACTGAAATACCTTCACAAACATCTCGAACAAGTGTTTGTAATGGTTTCCCTAAAAAAAGAAAAATTTATAATCGGTTGCACATATACACCACCATCCTCCTGCCTTCAAACTTATAAAGAGCACCACATAGAAATTGAAACCATACGAAGAAAATTTCCTTATGCTATATACATTTATTCTGATGGGTGACTACAACCTTCTAAATATTATATGGGACATACAGAATATCGCGTCCTCGAGCAAGGATAACATTAATCATGGCTGCCATGAAATTTTAGAAGTGTCTAACTTTTTAAATTTGCATCAGAAAAACCATGTGTACGGCATGAATTCTCATATTCTCGATCTTGTCTTTACAAATTATTCTTAATATTAATGTGCATGCCTCTGATGAAATGATTCTTCCAATCGATAAATACCACCCCCTCCCTAATAATCATTTACCACAATAATAATGTTAAGGTAATTGAACCCACGATTGTCAAGCGTAATTTTGAAAAAAGCAGAGTACCCAAGATTAGGTATACATTTTTAATCTAGATACTTATAATTGGGCTTATGATCTCACTTGTAAAAGTACAAATTTAAATGAGGCCTTAGAATACTTTTACAATGTAATTTATCAAGCAATCGATAGATTTGTACCCCTTCAAAAATATTCCAGTTCTCAATTCCCTAAATGGTTCGATTTTAAACTAATTAATCTAACTTATGATAAAAAAAAATGGCCCATAAACGACAAACGTCATTAAATAAATAAAACGCTAGATAATTATATCGCAATCTCCGTTCTGCGTAAAGATTGAACTAGGAAAGCGAAAGTATGTTGAAATATACCAACAATGTTGAAAATTCTTTTTTAACAATTATTAATAAATTTTGGAATTTTTCGCAAAATAACTTTCCCGGTAAAAGGTTTTACGGGAAAAATGTGTATATTGATACGATATTGATACGTATATTGATAAAAACGATATTGTAAATTTATTTGCAGATATCTTTAAGGGTGTAGGTATACGTTGAAGACAATGACAACATTTTACCTGATAAACCCCAATTTACCGAAAGCTCACTCAACTTGCGTAATTTTTTTTTTTTAATATGAATACCGCACAAGAGTCCCAACTGCTCCCGTCTGAAGCCAGTGAGACTATGGCATCCCCGATTGGGGTATGTTGTGAGGCTGAAGGTAGTGGGGAGGGGAAGGAGATAGGGAAGAGGAAGGTGGGGAAGTACCTGGCTATTCAGATCTGGTAACCAAACACGGCTAATGCCATTTCAAGCAACGTTTCAATTCTGAATGGTGGTCTTAAACCAGGGCGATACTGAGATTATCTTCCACTCTGGAACGTGCTGCAAATATACTATATGTTATTTTAAATAAATAAATTGTGTAATAACACAAATTAATCAAAAATAAAATTTATTTGCCGGGATTCGATCCCGCGACCTTCGGTGTGCCAGTCAAGCGCCTTGCCACTGGACTATACGCCGGAATAATAACATCCATGTGGAAGTAAATTATGTTGTGACTTTTATCAAAGAGCTGGATATCAGGTCGAATTCGGGGTCAGATATGATTCCCTAAATAGGTACCTATTACTTGCCTACATGTTCGAGCTCTTCGTATTACCTACTATAATTTTAAATTTATCTTTATCTACTTTCATTTTCCTGAAATTTGGAAAAGTAGCTTTATAGGGGATGCAGCACAGCTTCTCCAGGTACCATGCTGAGGTGGGAAGACGAGGTAAGAGGGGATGCAGCACAGCATCTCCAGGTACCAAACTGGAAGTCAGCCGCTGAGGACAGGAGGAGTTGGAGGCGACTGTTGCAGGAGGCCAAATCTCGATATGGGCTGTAACACCATCGAAGAGAAGAGAAGAGCTTTAAGTATAACACCTATTTTTAAAAAAGGAGATAAAAGTCAAATTGAAAATTATAGACCCATATATGTTATGTCATCACTACATCACTACCCAGTGGCGTAGCGTGGGGGCATATACCTCCAAAATATACTAGGCGGATTTTTATTTATTTTACAACAATAACTACACTATAAATTCTATGATAGAAAGATACATCGATTGGGCAATGATCTAACTGATAGGTACAGCTGACATAGGTATTTAATTTACACTACGACATATGTATTTAATTTAAACTACGATACATTTAAAGCCAAATTAGTCTACCATTTTTTAGATGTAAATAATGAATGAGAAATCATTAAAATTTATTTCGATTTTCTTTTGTTTCGATTGTTGTTTTTTAAAATTATTTTATTGTGCGTATTCTAAATGCATACAACGAGTAGTTAAGTCAAAATTAATGTGTTTTGATTTTTTTAAATGTTTTTGTTGCTCGTAGGTTTATGAATTGTACCTACGAGTCCTCTAAAGTAGATACCTAATCCATCTGGAATTAGCATTTGCTATATTATTATTTATTATATTGAATTTATGCTTTATTTGTATATTTTTTAATCTTTATTAAGGTTGTGTACCGTCTTAAGATTTTTTATGCATACCTACTTATTTCTATAAACTGTATCTACAAATAAATAATAAAATAAAAACAAAGCAAGTAGATAGGTAGGTTTATATCTATACGCATAAAAGTTCATCTTGGAAGTAGGTAGGTAGGTACATAAGAAAATAAAAAAAAACATGGTATATAAATATATTCTTCCATCAAGTTCCTACCTCCGCCATGCAGTCAGCGCCAGGAGTGACTCGCGTGTCCTGCGAGGGCGTGAATCTGGGCAGGGAGAGGCCCGAGGAGTGGGACTCCAGCTGGGAGCTGGTGACGGAGGGGGGTAGGGCGGGGCCCAGGACCGCCTTGGTGCCGGCCCGCCCCCTGACCCCAAGCAGGGGGCGGGGGACCACGGACCCGCCCGAGTTGGTTTCGAGGCGGTGAACCAGAGGATTCATCTGGGAAAAGCGATAGGTAGAATTTAGGCATATAGAATGGGTTACTTTGCCTTCCCGTGGGTGTCTTTGACTTGCCCATTTTATTTTTATAAACTTGCTTACAATGTAGTTATTTTAATATACGTATATAAAAATATTTCATAAATGGTGTCATAAAGGATGTTGACAACATTTAAAACTGAAAATTGTTTCTAACATCGCTTCACATCAGTTTTGGGCCATTTTAGTGAACCTCGGTATTCCAAAGTCAAGAGTAATTTTTCCTAACACAACTCAAAAATTGTACAAGGTAAGCTTCTAATATTGTGGGAACAAAAGCATTTATTTAGTTAATTTGGTTGGTTATGTTAGTACATAAATTACCAGGCAATGAAGTAGGTAGGTACCTAGGTATACTTGAAAATAAATTATGTTTTGGGGTTACTAGGTATGCCTACAGTAGAGTTGTCAAAAATATAAAAAGTTAAGCAGATATACATATAATTAAGATATACCTACCTACAGGTACAGGATTATTTATGTATATTAATATTAGGTATATTATAATATATACATGATATTATCCACATGCAAGCAGTGGCGTAGCGTATTTAATTCGAATATTCGCAGGTGTGTATTTTTGAGCCAATTTACATTTCCAATATCAAAATTTTTAATATTTAGAAACAAAAATCTTCTAATAAGAATCTCGGAAAAAATATTTTATCTAGATTTTAGAACAATTTTGCTTTTGGCAAAAGGGTAAAAAAGGGTAAAAAAAGAAGATCCTGGAATTTTGTGCGCAAATCTTGACAGGCAAAAGTTTATAGATATTTTTTTCCTATTATTCGAAGGGTTTAACCAGTTTTCAGAACGTAAAATTCCAATTGTGGATTCATCTGCTGACACAATTCGAAGGAAAACATTATCTTATTCGAAGTGCAGTTATAAAATTCTAGTTGCAGACTATTTATTTAATGCCAGAAACAAAGAAAAACCATTTTCATGCTGAGTTTAGTTTTAATTGACCGCATACAAAATGGGTTTGTGTTCAGAATACAACGATAAATTAAATAACGAGTTGCAGAATCATCGTGTACCGATTGAAGCTTAACATTTGAGTTGCGTACCAATTGCTGCAAAATACTGAGAAATTGATTGTTCCGTATGTAACAATTTTTTGGGACTCAATCAATCGTAAGTTAAAACCTGCCACCGTGTAAAAGTTCGAGATGCGAAATCCTTTTCCATGGTTACCATTCTCGATTTCCAACAGCAGTTATAAACTTTGTAGTAGAATTTATAAACATGATATTCGTTGGAAGAATACTCGTCAAATGTGATTATTAAAAATTCTCTGGTTTCAATTCTGGGATTGGTTTGCAGCAATTTCCTCTAATCTCTTCCACTCTTCCCTGTCTTGTGTGGCTCTTTTGAATTCTGCATATGATGAGCAGCGCACGTTCACCAGCAGGTCCTCCAGGTACTCTCGGCGTGGGCGTCCCCTGGAGTTTGTCCCCTCGGTCATACCCTCCATTGTGGCATGCAAGAGGCCTTCTTGTCGAACATGGCCGATCCATCTTGCACGCCTTTCGGACAAGGTCCTGAGCAGGTGCCTTCCTCCTTCGATTCATTGGAGAACCTCCTAATTTGTAATGTGGTCTCTCCAGGAAATTCCTAAGAGTCTTCTATAGGACCACTTCTCAAAAGCCTCTAGTCTCAGTTTATCTCTTTTGGATAGGCACCATGTTTCGCAGCCGTACATCAAGATACTCCATACATAGGTCTTGATGAGGAGTATTCTCAGTTTTAGGTCTATATTATTCGATTCTATTATTTTCGACCTTTTATTGAATGCAAGCCTAGCCTGGTGTATACGGCTGTCGACCTGTTCGTATATAAATAGGTTGTAATAAAAAAATTGGATTTCCACATATACCCCCCCCCCCCCCCCCTACGCCGGCGTTTGAAGTACCGGGCAAACAAGGGGGCGGCAAAATTTCCCTCCGCCCCGGGTGGTTGACAGCCGCGCTAAGCCACTGCCATGAGGGTAAGATTCCCTAATAGCCAATAACTTTTCACAGGTAGGTATTTTAGCGAAACCATTGGAATTGCATTGTAATTGTATTTTAATTACATGTTTTTAGGAAAACGAAGAAGAGAACGTATGAATCCCACTGCGGTGCAAGGCGATGGATCGAGATAGTCTGGCTGGAAAGATAAAAAAGATCTCCCTCAACCAGTCTCTCCCGATCCGGCCCGCCATGCAGTAGGTGGACAAGTGCCGCCAAGATTTAGACAAAACTCACCCCGTAAACCCGGGCCCCCCTGCTAAGTCACCAAACGTAGCGAGCCTCTTGGGGTAACCTAAAGCAGGGGTGTTAGTTTTGCTCACACTCAACGGCAATGGCAGATAATTTAGTTGCCTACCAAATTCTTATACTATAATTTATCTTAATCTAATAAAAAATATTTTACAGGCGCATAAACAGATCGGGGAAATGCAACAACTGATCCCGACCCAGGGGCAGTGCCGGCTCGTGACTTTTGGGTGTGTTAACATAAAAAATGGCATTATTGATATTTTTGTAGGCGAAAAATTATTTTTTTTATTGGTCAAATTGAAATTTCCTGAAAATTTTCATTAAAAAATAGATTTTCGAAAAATTTTGTTTTCGGCTACAAAATGCCATTTTTTTATATTAGCACTCTAGCACACCCAAAAGTCACGAGTCACTACTACCCTCGGGAAGTGGCGGACTAAGCCCGTCAGAGGCCCAGGGCGGCATAGCAAACGCTTCCATGTTTCCTTGATCAAATCTTAAAAAAGGCTTTAAGGCACCAGGTCATTGTAAAAAAAATGTCATTTTTATTTCATTTTCTGAAAGATGCATTTAATGCTCTCACCAAATGTTTTAATAAAATTCGTAAAATTGACGGAGATACAGCATTTTATATATATATATTATTTTTATTTTTTATTTATTTATCTTAAAATTGCTACATATTATAATATTACTGGTCTTCCATTAAAAGCATTAGCTTGTGGATGGAAGAAGAGTTTACATTTTTTCATACATGTAGATACAAATACAGTCACGTGTACAGTTAATACAGTTAATACATTTCATATATATATGTACAATTACTATTTACTATAGTCATGTATTTCAATATATAGGTGCACTTAATAACTTAATACAGACACATGGCAATCAGACCCGTAAACTAAAAGATACAAACATAGATGTATTCAGTAAGAAGAAAAATAAGTGTGATTTTTAGTGTGACATTCTCTAAAATACTTTTTGATGGAGTTCAACAATTGAACTTTGTTTCTTATGCTTCTGATTTCTATTGGTAGGTTATTAAAAAAGAATTTTCCTTGGTGAGTATAATGGTGTTGGGCAAATGAAGTGTTTAATTTGGGGCATACAAATACATGTTTAAATCTAGTACGATTTTCGGTTATGAATGAGTATTTGTCTTTTTCTTTTATAATTTGTACGATTGAATTTTTTATAAATAAGTTTTTAAATGTTGGGACTTTGAATTCTTCGAATATGCGATCAGTTGGGAAGTCTAGAGGTTTTTTAAGTATAATTTTTATTATTAGTTTTTGAACAATTTCTAAGGGGGTCAGACTAGTTTTTTAAGCTGCTCCCCAACTGATAATGGCATACTGAAGAATAGACTGTACTAATGCGTAGTATATTGAGTATAGATTTTTCGTTGATAAGAAGTTTCTAATCCGTAAGAATACATGAATTAACTTCCTAACTCTTTTTATTGTATGGCCGATATGATCTTTCCATTTTAGGTTTTTATCTATGATTATTCCAAGATATGTGATTTTATCCGCTATTTTCAGAAGTGAACATTTTTGTCGGCAGTGATTAGTATCGTGTTGTGCGAGAGAATGATTATGTAAGAATATTTGAAGATTTGGAGGTACAATGTTAGTGTTAATTTCGAAAGGAATGACATATGTTTTATCACTATTTAATGACAGGAGGTTATTGTCAAACCATATTTTTAGATTATTTATGTCTTCTGTGGCTTTTAGATTAATTTTTTCCCATGTTTTTTCTTTTACTAAAAGAACTGTATCATCGGCGTAAGAGATAATTTGGCCATGCAATGGTTGAATAAATATGTCGTTTACATACAAAATGAACAATATTGGTCCCAGCACGGTGCCCTGTGGGATACCAAAATTTGATGTTTCTTGGTCGCTAGTTTGGTCATTTATTTCAACAAATTGTGCACGATTGTTCAAATAACTTTCTATCCACTGGACGGCTTTATCGTTAATGTTATATAATTTCAGTTTTTTGATAAGCTTTGCGCGTGAGATACTATCGAATGCTTTTCTTAGGTCTATGAATATTCCTGCGCATTTATTTCCTGTTTATGAAACTGTTTTAAACAGTTTGTATGAATTATTCTTCAGCAAAACTTTGAACGCGTTTTTTATCGAAACTACGGTTTTCAACCTGATTGAGAACATATTAGAAAAACTATACATCCGATTTGTATGAACCATTCACCTAGTCTTAAACTGTTTGAAAATCCAGTAACCATGGCGAGGGCCATATTATCCATAAGGACCATAAGGCAGTGTAGGAAACTGCCCAGGGGCCCCGATATGTTCAATCCGGCCCTGGCAGGGCAGTATTGTCCATAAGGCAGTGTAGGCCACTGCCTAGAGGCCACGCATCGGCCAGGGGCCACGCATCAGCTAAGGGCCCCTGTGGTAAAGGAGCCCCGAGACGTGCATTAGGTACCTAGAGGCCCCGACATGTTTAATCTGTCCCTGACTATGACACCGCGTAGGGATTGTTTTATAAAGGTCCCCCTTCTATTTTTTCTGATTTTTGTGAACGTTGAAAATTTTCCATAAAAAATCAAATATAAAATTCGTTAGTCGGCCATTTTTTTTTAGATATTGAAATTCCCCTACATGGTGCCATACACACTGGATTTTCGAACAGCCATGCAAATCGGATATATATGTAGTTTGTTCAATATGTCATCAACCAGGTTGAAAAATGTGTTAAAAAAGTTTAGAGAAAAACGCATTCAAAGTTTTGCTGAAGAATAATTAATTCAACATACAAACTTTTTCAAAAGTTTTCGCATAAAATGCTGTATCTAAGTCAACTTTTCGAATTTCTTTAAAACATTTGGTGAGAGCATTTTTAACAAGTGCGTCTTTCAGAAAATGAAATAAAAAATGTCATTTTTTTTTATAGTGTCATAATGGCTTAAAGCCTTGTGTAGGATTTGATCAAGGGAACATCGAGGCGTTTGGGCTCCCCTCCAGGACCAGGGGCCTGGGGCGGGTTTTGCCCGCCCCCCCACCCTTAGTCCGCCACTGCCCTGGGGTCGATTTTACCAGTAGCGAAATTTTGATAAAAACACAGAATTTTGACAAAAAATTGTCTTTTTTCGGCGAGAAAAAACAATTTTTATCATGGAAGTAGGAAGGTAGATACATAATTAAAATAAAAAAACATGATATTTTAATACATTCTTCCATCAAGTTCCTACCTCCGCCATGCAGTCAGCGCCAGCAGTGACTCTCGTGTCCTGCGAGGGCATGAGTCTTGGCAGGGAGAGGCCGGATGAGAGGGACTCCGGCTGGGAGCTGGTGACAGAAGGGGGTAGGGCGGGGCCCAGGACAGCCTTGGTGGCGGCCCGCCCCCTGACCGAAAGCAGGGGACGGGGGACCACGGACCCGCCCGAGTCGGTTTCTAGGCGGCGAACTAGAGGATTCATCTGGGAAAAACAATAGGTAGAATTTAGGCATAGAATGGGGTTACTCTGCCTTCCCGTGGGTGTCTTTGTCTAGCCCATTTTATTTTTATAAAACTGCTTACGCAATGTCGTTATTTTAATATACATATATGTATACAAATGTTTCAAATATGGTGTCATAAAGGATGTTGACAACATTTAAAATTGAAAATTGTTTCTAACATCACTTCACGTCAGTTTTTGGCCATTTTAGTGAACTTTGATTTTTCAAAGTCTAGAGTGATTTTTCCAAGCACAACTCTGATAAAAATGTACTGCACTTACAAGGTAAGCTTCTAATATTGTGTAAGGTCTCTTATTGATATCCTGGGAACAAAAAGCATTTATTTAGTTTTTTTTTTCACAAATAGCTCCACACAGAACAGGAGGCCTCGAGGAAAATAATTTTCCTCAGGGGGGATGTCAGCTTAGAGGATGCTGTGCGGAGGGTCTAAAAGGCTAAAGTAAGGGAAGTATAGGAACTTCTGGGAAGGAAAAAGGTATGAGGGGTGAGTAGGAATCTAGGGGTCAGTGTGTCCAGGAGTGACGGACGTATGAATCCATCCCTCCAACTACGCTGCAAGGCGGTGAGCCGGTAAGTCCAGCTGGAAAGGTCAAAAGGCCTCCCCAACCACTCTCTCTCGATCCGGCCCGCCACGCAGCAGGTGGGCAGACACATCCGCCGCCAAGACCTGGGCAAAACTCACCCCGTGAATCCAGGCACCCCTGCTAAGTCATCAAACACAGTGAACCATTTGGGGTGACCTATGGCAGTGTTGGTTATCCAATAAATGGTTCCCGGGGCGGCGGTGTCCATACCCGCCTACTAAATTTTATTTTCAATTGTTAGTTCAATTTGGTTGATTTTGGCCACCACCCCCCCCCCCCTCGCTGCTTGGGACTCTTGTGCGAAAAACTCACTCGCGAAATATTCAGGTCACTAATGAGTAGGTATCCCAAGTTTTTGAAAGTTTGAAAAGTTGTAAAAGTTCACAATAAATCATGCATAGCGTATTTTAACTTGCCCCCTCCCCCACGTCAAAATCGTTGGTGCGCCACTGATCTACCTACACAATATACCTACCCTGGTACCTGGTAGTGTCTTATGGATAGTGTTAATCTGATAGGTGTCTATGATATTATTGCTTGAGAAAACTTACCAAAGCCTCCTGCTGCGCTCTCCTCCTGATCTCGATGGGGAAGTGGTCCGCGAAGCCGTCCCTAGTGAAGTAGGGGTGCCTCAGCAGCTGGTGACAGGAGGGCCGGCGCGAGGGGTCCACACGCAGCATGGCCGTCAGCAGCGCGCCCCGCGTCCCGCCTCCACCCATCCGCCGAAGGTGTCCTGCGCAGGGGGCGGCCGGAGCGGGCGCGGGGCCCGGGAGTGAACCCTGCAGGGCGCGCTTGCGGGATATCAGCAGGTCTTGCTGGTGGACAGTCAGCTTGCCTTGATAAATTGGAATGCTAAGATGTATTTGTGATTTGTGTAGGTACTACCTACACAAAAACATACTACAGGGTGGGCCATAAAGTTTTGCGGATTTGAAAAAATCACAATAAAAAACAAAAATTTTAACAAAACAAAAAACGACTTAAAAAAATGCACTAAAAAGTAAAAAAATAATTTCGTACGATTTTTATTTTTGGAGTCGGTGTCAGCCAAGGCAACTACATACATAGGTAGAATAAAGAATAAAGATGACATAGGCCCTGAGGGAAATTATTTTCCTCAAGGCCTCCTGTGTGGAGTTAACGTAAAAAAAAAAAAGTTGTAGGTGAGATGTGGAGATCTTGGCTGACACCGACTCCAAAAATAACAATGGTACGAAATTATTTTTTACTTTTTAGTGCATTTTTTGAAGTCGTTTTTTGTTCTATTAAAATTTTTGTTTATTTTTTTTTATTTTTAGTGACGAGCGTGCGTAAAGAAGTTTTACTTCAAAAAAAGAATCATCGAAATCTGTTGGCGTAATATTGAGTTATTCGTCCATTTGTCGCGCATATACTTATTGCAAATTTAAGACATATATGGTTTTCTCATGGATCCCATTCTCGGAACTGGACCAAATTAAAATGGGACCACACGGGAAGCACCAGCTTTCTAATAAAAAAGAATCATCAATATCGGTTCACCCAATCGAAAGTTCTGAGGTAACAAACATATTTTTTTTTTTAAAACCGTCGAATTGATAACCTCCTCCTTTTCGAAGTCGTTTAAAAAACCAATGGCCGGCCATATTGGCATAAAAAATATTTATTAGAATAAAAAAACATAGGAAATTATTTTTTTTAAATAACTTCATCAAGGTGTGACCCATCTCGACGCAAACACACGTCGAACGTGGAGCAAATTTAATTTAAAATTTGCAACAACTGTCTCGCACATTGCGCAGCAATACAATTGGAATGACAGGCATTTTTTGGATGATGATTTCTTTCAATTAGGAAATTGATGTTGGTTTCCCTACGTATAGGTCTACTTTTCAAGTATCCACATAGAAATAAGTCAAGGGGAGCTAAGTGTGGACTCCTGAGAGGCCATGGAATATCCCCTCGGCACAGTGGCGTAGCTAGCATAAGTGGCACCCGGGGCGGATAGGGCGGATAAGGCGGATAACGTGGTGTCACCCCCCCCCCCCCCCCCACCCATTAAAGTTGATAAACATAAATTTAGACTTCATAAAAAATTAAGGGGGGGGCTAGATAATGGTGCTCTTGTGGGGTGACATTCGGTCGGGGGCGGGCCGCCCCCTCTTGCTACGCCACTGCCTCGACACGATACCACTTTTCCTGGTTTAAACATCTCGTTTACAACTGCCATTGACTTGTAAGAAGTATGACACGTCGCGCCATCTCGTTGAAACCATGTCCTATTGTTATAAGAAAGTAGGGGCTTTTATATATTTTGATGTTGAATTTTCTGCTGATGCCCAGTAACTTAATTTCTAACGCTAAATTCATTGAACGGTTATCAAAAGTGTTTGAATTCTTTACAGTTTGTTAAATTCCGTTAGTTGGTGAGCAACAGTGACGGTGCCCGTCATCAGCTCGTCGCGCCAACACGTCTTCCCGGTTTAAGTTGGTGAGCAAGTGGACGCCTGCTATTAACCAACCCGATGACGAGGTGGGTCTAATCTATGTCCGACCCCCTCGCCTGCAGGACAGTGCCCGTCATCAGCCCGTACAGCTTTTAGCAAGTTGGTAAGCCATTGAAGGCCCGCTGCCGCTACTCACCGACGAGTTTGATAATGCGGTGGATTTGGTCAATATCCGATTCCCCGGGAAACAGGACGTTCCCCGTCATCAGCTCGTACATCATGCATCCTGCCGCCCACACGTCCACTCCAGGGCCGTATCTGAAAAAAAGTTAAGAATTAAAACCCACGTTATTCTAGAAAATACTGCTCTCTGAAAAATCGAGTTGCAGTCTGATTGGAATCTAACGAGATTAATTATTGATACTTGTATGACAATGTTAAAAACATGTAGATTCAAAAAGAATGGAAGGTTTATGTAAGTGTAAGCGAATCGAATAATATTAAGAAAGCGACGCTTGATGATTATGCTTTGGGTATGTAGAGCGCGAATGGAGCAATGTTTGTAATTTTTGCCGGCCCTGAGCCAAACGGCACTAGGTCGGGTGGCACCCGGGGCGGTCCGCCCCCCCCCTCGCTACGCCACTGATACGATGAGAAAGTGAATGGTAGAAAAATTCGACGACGCCCGAGGAATAGGTACCTAAATACCAAGGGCGGCTGGTTAGGCAGTGTGTTCGTGTACAGAACTGGTAAATTAGAAAGCCTAAAATTACTTTATAATATCTTACTGAAGACTATAAAATCTGTAAAACACATTTAAAAATATTACTTACCAATACAATGCCATAATATGAATATTGTCAGCACGGGCGTAGCCAGGTTTTAGTATCGGGGGGGGGGGGGGGTTCAAGAAAATAAAACTAATGAAAGTGCATGCATGCGGGCGTACTGTACAGTGTGTACAGGGGCCGCAGATACTTTAATAGTACACAACTGCTAGCCCTGTACAAATCACAAGTGCGTCCCACGGTTGAATTTGGCAGCCACCTCTGGTCTGGAGCTCCAAAATACCTGAAAAACACCCTCGACTCTGTGCAAAAACGGGCGGTCCGTTTGATAGATTCTCCCACCTTAACAGACGGATTGCAATCTTTAGAGCACAGGCGTCGGGTGGGAATGCTATCCTCGTTCTACTGGTATTACAATGGAAGATGCTTCAAGGAACTAGCGTCATTGATCCCTTCGGCACCAGTGCATAGTCGGGAAACACGCTAAATGCGTGCCCAAAAAAAGGTACACGGTTGACATTTGTCACATGAGAACGGGTCGCTTCTTCGACTCGTTCAACAGCTCGGCTGTGAAATGATTTGCCGGTCTCTGTATTTCCTCCACATGGGTCTCTTCAAGACCAATGTTCATTGCTTCATCTCCTCAAAAAGATCCTCCATACAGCATCTAGAAATGGGATGAAAATTTTTATTTTGTAATAGGTACGTGCATATATCCGGCGGAGCGATTCAGTTGCCTTCCAACGATACGTGGCATTTGCAGTATACCACCATTTTCTTAGAGCATCACCTTTGCTTCTTCATACAGATGAGGTACTCTTCGCCAACTTTATTTCTCAAAAGTTGCAAAGCATTAATAACATCATCCACGTGACTGAATGCTGTTATGAGGTCGGTGTTAACTGCTTGCAGCTGTTTTGATAGCGACAATGTATAGCTCATGACTTTTTGAAGAATCACTAGGCACATTCATAACAAAATTCGAAGATCGAAGGACAGCTTTCTGCGATGTTTCTTTATTGTGGCTAGATTGGAGTTAAAATACATTATTAGTGTAATAATTAGTAATAAAATAATTTATGCCGCTCGCCTCTCCTTATTTTAATATTATTGATGTTGATATCTTGCAAGCGTTGCATGTATTAGGGTGAACGGCGATTTTACGGGATGGTTTGACATCACAAAAGGTGTTAAACAAGGCTGCGTAATGTCACCGTGGTTATTCAATATATATATGGATAATTGTATGCAAGAACTGAAAGAGATGGGATTGGGCGCGAAATTGAGTAATCTGGAAGTATGTTGCCTGTTGTATGCTGATGATGCGGTGCTGATTTCTAACAGTATGGAAGATCTACAGTCTCTCGTGTCTAGGATGAATGAAGTATGTATGAAGAATGAGTTAATGATGAATGTAAGTATCTAAGTCTAAAGTCATGGTATTTGAAAGAGAGAGTATGAAAACAATGTGCAACATAGTTGTTAATGATGAGTATTTGGAGCAGGTGGATGAGTTTGTGTACTTGGGAAGTATGTTTACGAGAGATGGGAAAGCTGATAGAGATATCGAAAGAAGGGTAAATGCAGGCAACTCTATTAATGGAGGACTGAACGCCGTTGCCGCCAACAAAAAACTGTCCAAAGGAGCGAAGTTAGCCGTCCATATTGGAGTGCTAGTACCTACCCTGATGTATAGCAGTGAGTCATGGAAATGGCAGAGGAAGGATGAAAGTAGACTGAATGCTGTAGAAATGAGATCCCTGAGGCGTATGTGTGGAAAAACCATGTTCGATCGTGTAAGAAATGTGGAGATCCGCGAA
Organism: Limnephilus lunatus; assembly: GCA_917563855.2. Taxonomy (NCBI): domain Eukaryota; kingdom Metazoa; phylum Arthropoda; class Insecta; order Trichoptera; family Limnephilidae; genus Limnephilus; species Limnephilus lunatus. The sequence continues at coordinate 58,985,455 of OU830597.1, read as the reverse complement.
GAATGCAAGGCTGATGTAAGCGTAATGAGTAAGATTAAGAAAGGAACGCTCAGATGGTTTGGCCATGTAGAGCGAATGAACGAGGAAAGGAGTGTAAGGAGAATATACGACGCAAATGTGAATGGTAGAAGAAGTCTGGGACGCCCGAGAAAGACATGGCATGACCAAGTGAATCAGATACTTGAATAGGGCCATGTGAAGAGTCGGAATAATAGAAGAGCATGTATGAGACGAAGTATGAATGTGAACGAGGCAAGAAGTGTGTGGCAAGATCGAGTTGTTTGGTGGTCCGTCCACTCTGCCTACCCCTGCGGGGAAACGGCGTGATGGTTAGTTAGTTTTTTTAGATATTTTAACTTTTCAGGGGGGGGGGGGGGGGGGTTGAACCCCCTGGCTACGCCCGTAATTGTCAGGGAAGAGGGAAAGCGATTTCTCGATAAGATAATGTTGCGGTCACGCCGCGCAACTTTTTGGCACCTTGTTTGCCGGCTTTTCCCAAAAATATGTGATTAAGGATTGTTGACAGTTTTAGTTCTAGTTTCACTTACGTATTGCACTTCATATTATTTTAATTAACTTAGGCCCTTTGCTAAAGGTTATCTTATCATTACATATAATATAGATAGTTAAAAAATAGGTAAGTAATTAAAAAGATTCAGTGGCTAACTAAGGGGGGGGGGGGGGGACGGAAGGGGCGGCCTCTGATCCCCGGGGCCTCCAAACGCCTCCATTTTTCCTTGATCAAATCCTTATCTATCTATACATTCCCTACGCCGAAACGCAAATTATACGAAAGTGTCTCGATAGCAAAACACTTGCAAAGTATGCTCCGAAAATTATTATAAACACGTCCGATTCAGATATTTTACAAGTTTTTATTTTTATTTTTATTTTTTATTTTTTTAAGCGACTATATAAAATAATTCCATAAGTATCTTACTAATAATAATATTATAAATGCGAAAGTTTGTATGGATGGTTGGTTGGTTGGATGGTTGGTTGTTTGTTACTCTTTCACGCAATAAATATCGAATGGAATTTAAAAATTCTTTCACTAATCGAAAGCTACATTACTTGCGAGTAAAAACGGCTTTATATATTGGTAAGTTCTGGCGTTATGAATGAGCTGTGGCGTTATGAAATTATGTATCATACGTTTTCTGTCCCTTACAAAATCGAGTTATTGCAAACGTCAAACAAATTGGTACCTTGGAAACAATGTTTTTTTTTTTTAATTTTATGCTTAAAAAGAGTGATTTGTTGTGATTAAAAAGAGTACTTTTTTGGCGTCGTAGTTAATATCTAGTGTCTGTCAAATAAGAGTAGAAAATAAATAAAATGGAACTAAGAAATTTTTAGGCTGGCAACACCAATTTATCTGTCAAATATTCTTTAAAAGTGCAATGACACAAAATTCAAAACGCTGTATACGCATTTAAAAACATTTTTTTTCTTAAAAAAAATTAAATCGAATAAGCACTATTGTGAAGGTACCTACTAAATGACATAAATTTGATTAAATTTTGTTTTACAAAGTGATTGGCTTTCATTTAATTTAACACAGATTTGAATTTAACAGTAGGTGGAAAGAAAGAATCATTAATGGTGAGTTAAGTCACACTACTTTTAGATCTGAATGAGTTAAATATATTCAGATATAAAATTAGAGGCATGATCTAAAGCCCGGGCAACGCTAGGTGCAAGCTAGTATTAAATGCGAGCAATTTCTAAAGTGTGCTTTATATTTTATTATAATATCGTTATTCTTCATTATGTTAATACAAAATTGCAAATGTATAATAATAATATACCTAAATGCAATTCTAATTTTGAGATCAGTGGGTATCTATATAGCAGTGAAAAATTTTTTTTTTTCACTTTAATGCCTTTTTAATTTTTAATAAAAATGTAGGTTACACAGCTTTAGATTAACACCATTGTTATATTTTTAGTATTGCCATTTGGGCAACGGTGGCGCCCTCATTTATTTTCTACTCTTATTTGACAAACTGTACATATCACTAAAAATGTTTATTCTCCGAACAAAAAGCATAACGTTGCTATAAAGCATAGCTTTTGAAGTGTACTATTTTTTTAGGTTTTTCTGGATTCAAATGTGAATAAAATACTAATAAAGGGAGTAGGTACTTAAAATAAATTTCTATTTCTATAATTAAAATATTTTCTAAAATTGAATTTTTATTAGCGAAATGTTATTCTCAAATTTTGAAATTTTCTACCATAATTATTTTCAGCAAGAATAATAACAATTATGCCTCGAAAGCGTAAGTCGAATCTAAGCAAAAGCTCTAATAAAGCTCGAGCTATGAAAGTTGCAAGACTTGAAGAGACATTTCCACAAGCTTAAGTGCGAAAACATAAACATGCGTTGTTTCAAGCAGCACACAGAGCTGCTGAGTCAACAGAACAATCCCAAGCTCGCCGTCAACAGCATGGTGAATATCTATCATCTCAACGGGCTGCTGAGACACCAGAACAGTCCCAAGCTCGCCGTCAACAGCTCCATGATCATAAAAATCAGTTTAGCCGTTCTTGAGTTATAAATGGTGTAACTAACCAGACTTTGTTTTATTTATTATTTTTTTTTTAAATGAGCTCCATATAGGAGACGATGAGGAAAATAATTTTCCATCTAATGTTATCTTTGGGGATGATGCGTGGAGGGTTTTTTTAAGGAAAGGGAGGAGAGGAGAGTTCTTAGAAGGAAAGGGGTTTAAGGGGTGGGAAGGAATCTGATGTTTAATATTTACCGGTCAACCACCTCCAAGACCTAGACAAACCTCACCCCATGAACCCGGGCACCCCTGCTAAATCACCAAAGTAGCGAATCACTTTGGGTGACCTATGGCAGAGGTGTTGGTTATCCAATAAAGGTTCCCGGGGCGGCGGTATGTATTCACGCCTCCCAAATTTGGATTAATATCGCAGTTTCAATAAGTTACTACTTCGATTCAGATGTTCAATATTTAATTTGTATGCAAACATTAAAAAAATGTTAAATTAAAATAAAATAAAACAAGTTGGTACGAGAATTTTATTTGTCTTATAGATATTTCTTGTTTATATTATGTGATTTTTTTTAAACAGAGAAAATTGGAGGAATGGGAAATGACATAGGCTACTTTTTATCACGGAAAAAAAATTCATTAACGTGGGAAAATTCTTTATACACTAATTTCCCACTAATACCATGCGAGCGAAGCCGCGGGTAAAAGCTAGTACAAAATATAATGGTTATTTATTTAAGGTAAAGATATTGTATTTCTTAGTCCTCCTCACTAGGGGTTCCTGTACCGAGGTGGACTAAAATTGTTTAATTACAGTTTATTTGTCTTCTATGTCATTTTTAGGGTCTTCATTAGGGTGTTTTCGTTGACCTCTTTCAGTCATATTTTTATTCTTGATTTGTACTCATTAATTTTTTTTTAAATTTTATGTCTTGGGGAAGAATGTTATGGAGTTTAGTTGCAAAATAAGTGTAGTTTCTTTGTCCGAATGTGGTTTTATAACTTGGAATGTTTTTTATGTAATTTTTAATTGATCTAGTGTGATGGATATGTTGTCTAGTAGAGGATTCAGTATTTTTGAATAGCTTCAATAATATATTTTTGGCATATATTCTTTGTACATTGGGTACGTCCAAGCTTTTGAAAATTTCAATCGAAGGCATTCTAATTGGTACTTTCAGTATGGTCTTTATGATTCCTTTTTGAATTGTATTCAGGTTTTGTATGTATTTATGTGTAGTAGATCCCCATTCTATAATTCCATATTCAATTCGAGAATGACATAACGCGTAGTAAACCTTTTTCAAATCCATTTTATTTACTACATTTCTTAGATTTTTGAAGAAATATGTAAGGCTTGTGAGTTTTTCAGTAATACCTTTAATGTGTAATAATAATAATAATATTTGGCTAATTTATAAAGCGCCGTTTTCGTGAAAAATCACCTCAAGGGCGCTGAAAATCCCATCCCATGTGTAGATCCCATCTAAGATTTTCATAAATTATTACTCCGAGATATTTTATGTTTTGTGTTTTTTCTATGACTGGGCAGTGACATTGAACATTATTTCTATAGCATTCGTGTAATTTTAACTCTAGTGATTTTGGTGGTTAGCCCCTTGCCCCTTGAATTCATTGAAAAAGTTATGTATTTAGTTGCTTATGTTGAGGGAAAGCGAGTTGATTTTAGCCAATTTTGAAGTGCGCTAAGCCCCTGTTCAGTCACATTAAATGTGTCCGTCCAATTTTCTTCTTGAAATAATAATACAGTATCATCAGCAAAACTGATTATGTTTCCTTTAATCTGAAGGTTTGTTAAATCATTTATGTAGATAATGAATAGAATCGGTCCCAGAACACTTCCTTGAGGAACGCCATAGTTTAAAGGTAGTAGTTTGATCTTTTGTTTGCCAATCTGTACTTGTTGTTCACGCCCTGTTATATAAGACTTCAATAAGTTCATTGTTGTTTCAGCCAATCCTATTTTTTTTAGCTTTGATAGTAATATTTCATGGTCTATCGCAGGGATCTCCAAACTTTCCAGCCTTAGGGCCGTACTGATTACTCCAGTAAGTTCCAAGGGCCAAAACCGTTTTAATTTTCCTGCCATTATCATTCGTGGTTAATGAGGTGAGGTTTGTCCAGGTCTTGATGGTAGATGTGAGAGACTTAACACACTAAGAGACTTAGACACTAACCTTCCGATTCCTACCCTTCCTTATACCTTTTCCTTCCCAGAACTTCCTATCCTTCCCTTCCTTAAAAAGACCATCCACACAGCATCCCCTAAGATGACATAGGCCCTGAGGGAAAATATTTTCCTCCAATAGGGCCTCATGTATGGAGTTATTTGTAAAAAAATAAAAACGCTTGCCAAATTCTCTAGTTCAATTACTATTGTGTTGTACTGTATTTTAACGTCTACAACACTTGTGTCAATTGGTGGTTTTTCGCGAAAACAAGTGGTGATAGTACCCTCTATCCATCGCCAACGGATAGTGCTAGAATTACTTTTTCGCAAATAATCTCGTTGGTTCGATATTACATATTATTACATATTACATATTAGACATAAAACTAATAACAAAACCTAATGAATACAAATCAAGAATAAAAATATGGCTAAAAGAGGTCAACGAAAAAACCCTAATGAAGACACTAAAAACGACATAGAAGACAAATAAACCATATTTAAATAACTTTAGTCCGCCTCGACACAGGACCCCCTAGTGAGGAGGACTAAGAAAAACAATATTTTATACTTAATTTCACCATTATATTTTGTATAATAATAATAATAATTGGATTATTTATAGAGCGCCGTTTTTTGTGAAAAATCACCTCAAGGGCGCTGTACAATTTATTCATAATTCTTAGGTTCTATCTAATGTTAATATTTACAAATGGATACAGAAACATACTTACCTGCAGGTCACTTCCGATAAACACTTTAATTAGAAAGTTTGTGCTTGGAGAAGATACGGCTTTGCTCGCGGAGGACATTATATTTAAAACACTGGACATTGCATGATTTTACATTTGCTACCCCCATCACTATAAGTATTACATTTTAAAAGATTAGTGGCAAAAGTGGAGTTGATAATATCAAAATATGTATTTTCAAAGACTGGAGAATTAAGGACTCTTGTATGTAACAATTATTTTATATAGTCGCTAAAATAAAATAAAAAAATAAAAAATACACATTGACGTTATACTTGGTCGAAGATATTACACATTTGTAATTAAGCTTTACCTAGCAAGTAAATAGAACCTAGTTACTATCATTCTGTGTTTTTATCCAACTTATCACAACTATAGCTATCGCCATTAGCTATCGCGGGCATGATTGATGACATTGGTCATTAGCTGTCGCGGGCCGGATTGATGACACTGGCGGGCCGGATGTGGCCCGCGGGCCGTAGTTTGGAGACCCCTGGTCTATCGTATCAAAAGCTCTCTGGAGATCTATGAATAAAGCCAAAAAATTTTTCCCATCATCTATGTATTTTATGGCTATGCTTGTTAGATTTTCTATGGCATCATTGGTACTTAGATTTTCCCTAAAGCCAAATTGGGATGGTGATAATAATTTGTTTTTCTAGAAATTGAACAATTTGCTTCTTCATGACAGTTTCCAAGATTTTTGAAAAGGAGCTTAAGAGACTTATGGGTCGGTAATTATATATATCCTTTTTGTTACCACTTCTATGGATGGGTATAACTGTGGCTTTTTTAAGACACGAAGGGAAGACACTTGTAGATATAGACAGATTGATCAAGTATGTCAATGGGAAGGTTAGTTCATTTTGTAGTTCTTTTATTGTTTTATTTGAGAATATATCTTTATTAGCATTGAGGGTTGAAATTATTTTTCTGATTTCAGCACTGGATATTTCAGTTAACTTTAGTTTATTTATCTGGTTTATAGTATCATTTTGATCTGGCAAAATGCTTGTTGTTATTTGTTGTTTGATTTTCATTGCTAATTGTGACCCAATATTAGTAAAACATTCATTTAGGTATTGAAGAACTTTGTCCAGATGTTTTGTGAAAGAGATTTGAGTATTTTCAATTGTTAATTCGTCTATGGTCTTGTAATTAGGGGATGGTTTTGCATTTGTAATTTCATTAATGATCTTCCATAATTAGCGCGAGTCATTTTTACATTAATTTATTTTCTTCTTATAATAGTTTTCTTTCACATTACGTATAACATTTTTGCAGATATTTCTACACTAGTGGACTTAAGTATGGACACTTTTCGAGATTCCTTGTATCTTCTCGTTTGCCTTATAAAAAATCGACTTATTTTGTTACGGAACCTTTCTAAATTTTTTTTTCGTGTACGTTGTGCTATTGTTGATTAATAAACAAATCATACGATATGCCATATGGTGATTCAAAATTGCTATCACTCTTTATGAGAAATGGGAGCAAACACCTTTTAAACAACCAGTTTTTGAGAATAAGGTTTTTGAGTTTTGGCAACTCTACAATGTATCGTGTTCTGTTTAAACCAACCACAAAGTGCAGACGATTGCCATGGGCTCCAATTAGAACACTTTAAGATGCAACACGATTATGTTTTACACCCTTGTTAGTCAGTCATCCATTAAAGAAAAGTGATATGGTTTTTTTTAATAAATATTATTAAAATGGCTCCTAAGGTGCCAAAACGTGCCGATTGGTCACCTAAAGAGAAGCAGAGGTGTTGCACTTCATGAAGAAGGCTACACATACGAAGAAATTGCAAAAATATTGGCTGGAGGAGCTACCAAGTCCGGATGAAGAATGGTTTGCCAACGCTGCAATGAGACTAAAACTACAAAAACAGTCCAAAAATCGTCCAAAAGCCAAAGGTTATGCCACAAAATGAAAGAAGCATATGTTGCCTTACCCTGCATAACCATCGTTAAACATCCGAAGATATTAACAAGGTCATTAAAGCTGCTGGACTCGATATTACTGATATAACATTTAGGAAGAAATTAGGCAAGAATAATAAAAGTCTAACCAAAACATGAAACAGAGGTATAAACTACTGAAATGGGCTGTAACACATAAGGAATGGACCTCAGAAGACTGGGCAAAGGTGATATGGAGTGATGAGACCAAATTATTCACTTTTGAGAGTGATGGAATCAGATTTGTTCGTTGCCATCAAGTTGAAGATTTGATACCAGAATGTACTACTGCGACAATGAAACTTCCTCTGAGTGTAATGGTGCGGGCCATTATAAGGGACAGTTTTGGATGTCTTGAAGTGGTAGAAGGCACAATTAAGGCTTACAGGTATCAATATGTGATTCTGAAGCCAAAATTATTGCTCAACACAATGATTTGTTCGAGTGTAACCGTGGTAAATGCAATTTCCAGCAGCATGGACCCCCATGCCACATAGTAAAACGAAATGAAATGGTTACAGAACCACCATATTGTTATTCTACCTTGGCCAGGGAACCATCTGGACTCGAATTCTTTTGAAAATATCTGGTCTAGATTGAAAATACTGGTTTCTCGTCACAAACCCAACAATAAAAGAGAAATAATTGAAGCGATTATTCAAACATGGTTCCATGTCATCAAACCAAAAAACTAGTGACGTTTGGTGGACTCCATGCCTAGAAGAATTGAGGAAGTTATTAAACTTAAAGGATTTCTAATGAAATAGTAACGTTAAAATGTTAATTTTGAAATATTATGCAAAATATTCGTAATTAATAAATTATCTGTGTTTTGCCATGACGTTGTTTTATTCAGAATTTTTATTATTTTTCCAAACAAAACATTTAAATCTATTCAAAATATAACAGTATAATATGTGCTTGAATTTATTAGCTAACAAAATTACAGTTAAACAACAACGTGATTTAAAAAAAGAGCGTATGAACATCAAATACAAGAAATTTATAAAAAGTGTCCATACTTAAGTCCACTAGTGCATATCTTTTATAGTATCGCAGTATAAAAATCATAAGGATTTAATTTAACTTTTTTGTGTAATTCGTCTCTTTTTCTAATACAATTTATGACGTTTTGAGCTATCCATGGTTTAAGATATTGGTTTTTATGTGAAATCTTTATTTCTGTTGATTTGGTACTAGACATGATGGTGTGTGTTATACATTCAATGAATTTACTCCAGGCATTATTTGTATCAAGATTCTTGAGTAGCTTTATCCAGTCTGTGTTAAGTAACTGTTGTTTTACTTCAATCCATTTTTTTCTGTCTTTTGCAGGAAAATTGGGTAGGGGAGTGATCTTTGCGTTTTCTTTTTGTTAATGGATAAAATTGTTGTATAGTGGTCGGTTATGGTAGAGGTTAATATGATAGAGTTTATTGATTTTGGAGTCTTACTGAATATGTGGTCGATGCAAGATTTGCTGTCATTAGTTACTCGTGTAGGTTTATTTATCGTACTTTTAAGTCCATGGAAGGCTAGGGTTTGTAGATATTTAGTTCTATTGGGATTACCATTTTCTAATATGTCATTATTTATGTCTCCGATAACGAATACATTTTGTGTGTTTTTTAGTAGATTGAGCTCATTAGAAAGCGTTTCAAGAAACGGATTAATGTTAGTTGTAGCTGGTGATCGATAAAGAGCTAATATAGTGGTCTCATCATCCACATTGATTTTTAAACAGTTTGCATTTGTGAATTTTACTTCTTCGACTTCAGATTTAATGTCATCTTTAATATACACTATCACGCCATCATTTTGTGTATAATTCAATTTGGTTGCATAGGAGATGTAATCATTTATATGTAAGGGTGAATATTTATCCTTTACCCAGCATTCAGTGAGAATAATTATATCTAGATTTACTTTTAGATTCTTAATTATGATTTGAAGCTCATAAAAGTTTTTATTAATACTTCTAATGTTTTGATGCATTATGTAAAAAGTATTTCTTATGGATGATAAGTTTGGTAAATTTGTTGTTACTGTGTTATCCATTTTTTAAATCTAAAATAATTATGTTTTATATTACTTATTAAATTAAAATATTTTCACCATATCATCAAGGTGCTTAATGTAGATAATTAATAACGTCAAAGAAATTACCATAACAAACTCAAACTGTCTTCAAATAACATACAGCATCAACACATTATGTATCATTGCACTTTACCGTTCTCCTTCTAAACCTAACATCTCCCCCTTTTTGCATGACTTAAGCTGTTATCTTATCGAGCTAAAAAAATCAAAGAACCTAGTTTTAATTGGAGACCTAAACATTAATATTCTAAAAAACAATGAACATCCCCAGTGTCAAGATTACTTAAATACCATAATGTACCATGGAATGGAAAGCACAATAAACTCACCAACACGATGTACACCACACTCTTCCTCCTGCATCGACCATATTATGGTTAAATCATCTAACCAATACACCTTTTAAAATCCACATGTCATCAATTACAGATCACTACGCCACCTCCTTCATAATGAGTTCCAAAAACAATGTAAAAAGCCAAACACCAACCGAAATAACAAAGAAAACAATTAACTATGACCACCTCAACAAAACAGTTAGTTCTAAATCCTGAGACAGACTATACAATATAACTAACGTAGAGGAGGCCTGGAACTACTTTTCTACCTACCTACAAGACACTCTTGTACAAAACACAAAAATCACCTCAAAAACCATTCCTAGAGCTATCAAACCTATTAAACCATGGATAAACCATACTATCATCAACTGCATTCGGAAACGCAACTCTATACATAAAAAATGTGCCACGAATCCGTATGATATCACACTCCATAATTTCTACAAAAGATACAGAAATATTTGCACACAGGTGATTAGGAAGGCCAAAAATCTATACTACAATAAAAAAAAATTCCGAGTGCAACAATGACCCTAAAAAAATATGGAAAGTCCTCAAGGAAGCTACCAATTCAAATAAAGCCAGCGACTCTTTAAACTTTCTCAATATCAAGGAGACCACTGTAGACTTTACATTGAACCCCAACAAAATTGTCAATTATATAAACAGTTATTTTGCAAATATAGGTCCAGAACTAGCAAAAAAAATCCATCCAAATAACCATATGCTAGGCCCTAGCGACCACCCCCCCAATAATGAATTCACATCCCGCTTTTTTCTTAAAACGGTAACAGAGAAAGATGTTTCTATGGTAATAAACTCTTTAAAAAACTCTTCATCCACCGGCATTGATGAAATATCCAACAGTGTTCTTAAAAAAATTGCCCCTGTTATAATTCAACCATTAACTCATCTGCTGAACATTAGCATCCGTCAAGGATTGTTTCCAACCATTCTAAAACAAGGTCTTATTATCCCTATTTTCAAAACAGGCTCCAAACTTGACATTAGTAATTATCGTCCTATTACGCTACTCAATTCCCTGTCCAAAGTATTTGAAAAGATCGTCAATACCTGGAAACCAACAACCTACTTTCGCCGCGGCAATTTGGCTTCAGAAACCATAAAAGCACAAACGATGCCATAGCCACCGTCTCTGACTATATCTCTGGCCACCTCGATAAGGGCTCAAAATGTCTATCGGTATTTCTCGACCTATGTAAAGCGTTTGATATAATATCACACGCCAAATTAGAACGCAAAATGTTCAATATAGATATTAGGAATAATGAATTAAGCCTACTCTTCAGCTTCTTATCAGACAGATCCCAATGCGTTAAACTCAGAGCTACAAAGAGTCAGAATTTGCCCATTAGTTACGGTGTCCCACAAGGCAGTGTTATAGGTCCAACACTCTTCCTAATATACATTAACGAGTTGTGTAACCTAGATATCGATGCCATTTTGTCAGCTTCGCTGACGACACTGTCCTGCTATTCCAAGCGAAAGACTGGCCTACCGTTTATTCGCAAGCGGAGGAAGGAATTCAAAAGGTTAAATACTGGCTTGACTCAAACACACTAACTCTCAATATACAGAAAACAAAATACTTACTGTTTAGTCTCACCAATATCACAAAACCAAACCTCCACCCCCAATTAAAAATACACGAATGTAAAAACTCATCTCCGAACCTGAATTGTAACTGCCCATGCCTTGAACAAGTAAACATTATAAAATATTTAGGAATAATCTTTGATACACACCTAAATTGGAAGCAACATATACTTAACACTACAAACAAAATCAGCAAATCCATATACTTTTTCAAACAAACACGTAATTTCCTCAACCTACACCTTTTAAAAACAGTGTTTTACTCACTGTGCCAATCACACATCGAATACGGAATTTTAGCTTGGGGTAACACTTATTCTAGTGCCCTTGACCCCATCATTAGGTAAAGCACAAAAACTAATAATAAAAATAATCCTTAAACTTCCTCTTACTACCAGCACGGATACGATCTTCAACACCTTCAACGTTATGGACATTAAACAGCTCTACGCAAGATCCATCTTAGTTAATTTACATTTATTTATTTATTTTATTTTATTTATTTAATACATGAAAAATCGAAAGCACATATAGTTTTTTTATGATATTTCACCCTCCATGCTAGGGAAGACCCTGTGTTATGGCGGGTGAAGTTTACAGTTTTCGGATTACATTCATTAGTATTGGTTGAAAATGTTCACTAATTAATACTATGCACACAGATTCTTCTACAATAACGCGAAGAAGGAATAGGTATAATATCCGTACTAAACTACAACAGAGCACTCCAGCGGTCAGAACGGTCTTTATCATTCATTTTGAGATTATTTTGTTTTCAAAAAGTTTCGTTAAAATCCGAAAGATGCCACTAGAAAAATAAATATTATTTATTTTATTATTCAACATGTCGCATCTGGTTGCATCAAATAATTCAAGCGGCTAGCCGGCCAAGGGTACTATGCACGTGTCAATACAGTAAAGTTTTGAGAAAAAACTACCTGAAGTCATTATGGCAACGTCGCGTCGCACGTCAGCTGTAGCTAGTGACATTTCTGACGCTTGGCCAATTTATCGTCACCCAAAATCTCAAGATCACGTGGATCACAGAATGATTTGTGCTTGTTCCTTTTTTGCATTATCTCGATACAGGAGGCCTCAGGAAAAAAATGCTCTTAGGGCCTATGTCATCTTGAGGGTGCCGTGAATAGGGTATTTTTAGGGAAAGGAAGGAGGGGACGTTCTGGGGGGATTAGGAGTGACGAACGTGCGAATACATCCCTTTCACTGCGGTGCAAGGCGACGGGTCAAAAGGTCTCCCTCAACCTGTCTCTCCCAATCCGGCCCGCCATGCAGTGGGTGGGCTAAAGCCTTCGCCGCCAAGACTTAAACAAACCTCACCCCAAGAGAACCCGTGCACTCCTGCTCACCAAACCTTTGTTGTTGGTTATCCAATAAATTTGGGAGGCGGGTGTGGCTGCCGCGCCCCGGGAACCATTTATTGGATAACCAAAACCTCTGCCATAAGTCACCCCAAGTTTAACGCTACGTTTGGTGACTCAGCAGGGGTGCCCGGGTTCATGGGGTGCGGTTTGTCGGGTGTTGGCGACGGATGTGTCTGCTCACCTATTGCACGGCAGGCCGGATCGGGAGAGCATGTTTTTTTTTTTTTTTTTTTTAATGTTCTTTATTCAGTAAAGTTTATATATTACAGTAAATGGGTAATTTTTTGGCCATCACACTAGGCACATGCCCGTGTTGTAGTGGTGTTGTTGAGGGAGATCTTTTATCCTCTCGAGTTGGAATCTCTCGGAACATCGCCATGCACCGTAGTAGGATACGTCCATCGCTCCTGGACACACTACCCCCAGATTCCTACCCACCCCACGTACCTTTTTCCTTCCCAGAACCTCCTCTCCTTCCTTTCCTGTATAGAGTACCGGGCTATTCAGATCTGGTCAAACACGGCTGAAGCAATTTCAAGTAAAATTGAACTATTTCTCAAAGGAATGTATTTAAAAAATAATCGGAACGTAGCTTCGACCAAGTATACCGTCAATGGAACGTAGCCATCTATTTTAGTTTTTAAATTGAAAAAAAAAAATCCTGTTGCCAAAAAATAAAAGCTTTTGGTTCGTGGTTTGGCCACGGGCATGATAAAGCGCCATGTTACGGTAATGTAATTCATTATTTTAAAAGTCCCGAAAACCTCTTTTAAAACAAAATTTAAAAATATGAAAATTATTTTAAAAAATGGAGAAAGATTTTAAAATGATGTTGTCGTTTCGTTTTTTCTAATAAACTTAACCTAAGTTTTGTAATTTGAATTTCAAAAAACATTGAATTTAGGGTTTATGAAAAAAGTTAACCAAAACCCTATTCTTGATTTTTTTTTAAATATACGTATGTCGCTTTAAAGAAAAATCTCCAGAGTATTTTTAAGAGTCTTCATAATTTGAAAATATTTTGTAAAACATATGTAAGGGCGGTCAGAAAAGGGTCTGATTTCTGATTTATATTTGATAAATGCTAACCCCCTGTAAATTTAAAAAATACAAAATTATTTTTTTTCCCACTAAAAAAAATATTTTTATCGTATTGCGAAATAAAATTTTCGTTATTTCGAAATAATTTATGATTACATTCCACCATATGTTGGTATTTTGGATTATAAGAAGAAGGTAAAGAAGTTAAAGAGTTATTGGAAAAGAGAAGTTATTATTAATATACTAGCTGACCCGACGAACTTCGTACCGTCTCAGAATCAATAACTGTTAATGAAATTCGTTTTTTAATTAAGAGTGAATAACCAGCACATGACAACTTCGATTCCGACACTAGCGCTAACACATCAGGGCTCGCGAGCGGGCGTTTTCAGAACTAAATTTCGTTCCGCGGCAATCCGAGTTTTGAGGGTTTTGTTCACGCGAGCTAGGGCTACCCGCTACTATTACTACTTTATATTACTATTCTCGCTTCCAGAATTTTAATTAGTAGTAGTTATTTGTAATTTGTATATTGAAGTGCATAAACATAAATAGATACAAGTGAAATGCGTAAACACAGTAGGTATTAAGTAGATACCTACATGAATAAACAATTTGTTATATTCTTTTTAATATTTTGGTTTTTTGTTTTTTAATTTTATTTTACGGCCATTAGAGCGAAAGATATCTCAGTATCGCCCTGGTGTAAGACCACCATTAAGATTTGAAACGTTGCTTGAAATGTCTTTAGCCGTGTTTGGTGACCAGATCTGAATAGCCAGGTACTTCCCCACCTTCCTCTTCCCTATATTTTTACCCTCCCCACTACCTTCAGTCTTACAACATACCCCAATTGGGGATGCCATAGTCCCACTGGCTCCAGACAGGAGCAGTTGGGACTCTTGTGCGGTATATTTATGAAAAAAGTGTAATATTCAGTTGGATTGTAAAAAATGTCTCATTTTGAAATATTTATTCGTATGCACAATTTTTTATTTTATATTTATCTGAATACCGCACAAGAGACCCAAATGCTCCTACTGGAGCCAGTGAGACTATGACGTGACTATGGGGTATATTGCGAGGCTGAAGGTGGTGGGGGAAGAGGAAGGCGAGGAACTACCTGGCTATTCAGATCTGGTCAATAAACAACGTTTCAATTCTGAATGGTGGTCTTACACCAGGGCGATACTGAAAGTATCTTTTACTCTAAAACGTGACGCAAATATATTATTTTTAAATTAAATAATTGTGAAATAACCCAAATTAGTCAAATAAAATTTATTTGCCTATGCCGGGATTCGATCCCACGACCTTCAGATTGCTAGTCAAGAGCCTTACCCCTTGACCACGCCGGCCGTCAATAGGTGGTATCAGTAATTTGGAAGGTACATCCACCAACTACATGGAAGGCCGGATCGGGAGAGACCGTTTTTTTTACACTCGCTCGACACACTGCTTATCTCTTATTTGGGAATGCTGTGTGGAGGGTCGTTTTAGGGAAAGGAAGAAGAGGAAATTCGGAGAAGGAAAGGGATATTAGGGGTGAGTAGAAATCTGGGGGTCAGCGTGTCCAGGAGTGCGGATGTATGAATCCATCCCTCCCACTGCGGTGCAAGGCGATGTTCCGAGAGAGTAAGGCTGGAGAAGTCAAAGGGACTCCCTTAACTTTTCCAGATCCGACCTGCTATGCAGCTGGTGGGCAGACGCATCCGCTGCCAAGACCTAAACAAACCTCACCCCCTTAAACCTAGGCACCCCTGCTAATCACCAAATGTTACGAACCACTTGGGATGACCTATGGCAGACGTGTTGGTTATCTAATAATTGGTTCCCGGGGCGGTGGTACCCATACCCGATTCTCGTGTTTATTATTTTTCCATCAAAATTATTTATGATTTGTCAATAATGTCTTAGCAAAATAAGTATGTAAAAAAATCTGAAATATATTAGTTAGTAAGTGCGCAAATAAATAAACAAACGGACCAATTTTCGTCAAGAAACACATGTACGTATATATTTTTTAATAATTTTATTTAAACTTAAATTAAAATTCTGACAAATAATTTTACCAGATAATGTATTGATTTATTTTACTGCATGATTATATGATTTGAAATTGGTGTTGTATAATACATGTACTTTTTTGAAAATATAACAAATCTGCCAACGACCTATGGTATAACCTTATTATACTTAAAATAAACATTTTTTCTCAAAATTTTATCCATACCTTTACTAGATAAAAGAACAATCTTTCAAAATCAATTTATAATTTTTTGTGGAAACGAGTCAATAAGTCTAAACACTGATTTAAAAATGACATATTTCTGGTTTCTCTGGTTATGTCCTCTTAAGTTAAAAATTACACAATGAATCAATCATCAATGGCCAACTGTCCGTGTTTTGTTTTTGTTAATATCAGAGATGGCATTGTGAACGGATTTATTTTCTTATTTTTCCACTTACTTACGGGAATTTTGGAGGCGGTTATGGTGCCGCCGCCCCGGGAACCATTTAATGGATAACCAACACCTCTGTCATACATCATCCTTAGGTCACCCCAAGTGGTTCGCTACGTTTGGTGATTTAGCAGGGGTGCCCGGGTTCTTGGGGTGACGTTTGTCCGGGTCTTAACGGCATATGCGTCTGCCCACCCTCTTCGTGGTGGGCCGGATCGAGAGAGACTGGTTGAGGGAGGCCTTTTGACCTTTCCAGCTGGACTCACATCGCCTTGCACCGCAGTTGGAGGGATGGATTCATATGTCCGTCACTTCCGGACACACTGACCCCAGATTCCTAGCCACCCCTCATATCTTTTTCCTTCCCAGAACTTTCTATCCTTCCCTTCCTTAAAAAACCCTCCACATAGCATCCCCTACGTGTGAGGGATTTTTATTATAATTATTGTATCTTTCCTTTGGATGGGTGGAGACATACGTTCACCGTTTGTCTCATTTTTGACTATTGACATTTAGTGTGTAAGAAAGAGAGGCAGCATTATATTTGTTAAAAAATAAATGCAAAACAATTAGCGCATTGACATCTGACGTTTTTGAATTTTTGGAATTCATGCTCAGTTCAATATTATAGGTACTTGTCACAAAATGCCCGCAGCTCTTTCAAATATGAGAATTCGTTCCATACAAAATGTATGGTGAAAAGAATTTTCTTAATAACTATATTTTTCGTTAATTTTTGTGATGTTTTAATAGTTATTATCCTATCCGGGGTGGAGACAAATCCAACAAATCAAAGATCATCAAAATCGGTGGTGCCGTTCTCGAGTTATAAATAGTGTAACTAACCCGACTTTGTTTTATATATTAAGATTAAGTCACAGTAATCAGTCTTATACGTACATACAAAGCTGCTTAGATAGTAAATAAAAATATATTAAAAAATTATCATGTTATGCCTGCTCTTAATACTATGCACACAGATCTTATATAAGAAAATGATATATAGTTAGGTTGGGTTACAAGAAGATGAGGAAGTTAGAGAATTCTTAGAAAATGAAAAATTTGAGGAGTTGTTGGATATATATCACACTAATTTATTTATTAATTAAGTTAAGTTATTAATTAATCTTGTACATACAATGCCGCTAATTTAGAAAATAGAGATATATTATGTTTTGTCTGAAAGGTGATTAAATTGATAGAGTGTAAAGTGAATGGGTATTAAAATTGTAATGTATTCCATGTGTAAGGATCCATTTCGTTATTTGTTTTTTAAAGGAATGGGGTTGGCTCAACGTTTTTAAGTTTTCAGGGATAAGAAAAATTGTCTTTGAGCTGTCGTGGTGTGTAGTTTAGGTACATTGTAGTGTCCGCTGGTTATTGTTCTGGTGGTGTAGTTGTGTTGTAAGAGAGTTTTGTTTTTGTATTTGAACAGGAAATGTATTATATGTACCTACATAGAAACAACATAACCCTATACAAAGCAACACAAACGATACACAATACCCGAGCCAAAAACAAAGAACTCCTCCAAACTCCCTTTTCTAAAACCACCTTTGAACAAAGACACTTTAAATACATAGCTTGCAAACTACACAATACACTTCCAGCTACGATTAGACAAACCGAATCAATGACCAAATTCAAACAAGTTATAAAGAAATGGATTATAAGTACTGGTCGTCACACTATTGCAAACATCTGTAAAATAAACTACAAATAGACAGAAATATCCATCTACATACGTCCTTACCCATATAAAACAAATTAAAATTATAAAATCCTAAATAATCTAAATCCATAAATAGATTTGACAGGATTTACTACTGTACTGTATCTCTTCCCTCATTTATAAGAAAACTCTCTTTATGTGATTTACCCACACTTTCAATCATCTTTATGTTTAATTGTAAATTATATTACTCTTAAAGGTAAATTTAATTACATATATTTTATTTTGATAGCAGTATTCTAAAATATAATATATTATAGATTTGTAACGTTGAAAGGTAAAAGGTTTAAATTAAAATATTTAATTTGGGCATTTTGAAAATTATTTGTTGACAATTGACAATTAACAAATGATATTACTAGGTAACGATAGTTGCTTGGTTACTGGAATGTAGGAACTAATAATAATAATCATTTTCGTGTTGTTTTGTAAATTGATAATATGTCATTTACAACCAACCGAAATGAAGAGAGGTCTGTTATGTCATCTACACAGATGAACAATGATAGTCTGAGACCACCAAAAACAAAAGCAGGCATTCCTAGGTAGCGTATGAAATGGACGAACGATGTCAATATGTTCATCGTTCGTTCATATTTTTATGTAACTAAATTAGAAACAGATATGTTATTGTATAGGAAAAAATTACATTTAATTTTCTCACAAAATTATCCGATTGCCCAAGTAAACGAACAAAGATTAGCAGACCAAAAGAGGGCAAATTTTCAAAAATAATTTAATTCCTGTAGTAACATTAGATCAGATAAAAAAGGAAGTAGCAGATAGATTGCAATTAGAAAATAATTTAGAACAAGTTAATACGAGTAGTAATGTTATATCAGATACATTGAACGTAGATAGTTCAGATAATATTCTAGTCGAAGAATCCAATGATATTACAGTAGACTCAAATAACTTAGACGTTATTTATAATCTTAGGGAAATCAACATTGCAAATTTAAACTTACTAGATGAAAATATTATAGAATTAGCTAACTTACTTCATAATAATATAAATAGATATATAGATATAGAGCCCACAGTTAGACCAAAATTACCAAAATTACATACGTCAAAGAAATTATCTAAATTAATTTCTGAATTAAATAATATAATTTTACCAAAAATTATATTTGATGATATTAATTTTTTAGATCTTCATACAATAGTGTACGCTAGTGCTATCACTATATGTAATAAGTTAGGAGTTAAATTAACGTCTTCTGATGATAGATCATATAATTATAGAAAACCAGAATGGCAGAGTAGATTAGAAAATGATGTAGTATTTTTAAGAAGTAGCATAGCTAGAATAATAGAGTATAAAAACGGAAATAGAAGTAGGAATATTTTGAGACATGTAGATGCAATTGGGAGAAAATTTGGTTATAGCATTGGTAGTAATAATAATGAAAATATAATTAATGATTTATTAGATTTGTTAAAACAAAAATTAGGTGTAAAAGCTAGTAGATTAAAAAGATATAATTATACGTATAATAAAAAAAATAATAATAGATTATTTCAGAAAAATGAGAAAATATTTTATTCCAAACTTGACGATAAACAAAATATTATTTCGAATAATAATAATCCGTTGCCATCTGAATCAGATATGCGCGATTTTTGGACAAATATTTGGAGTAAAGATATAAAACATAACGAGTCAGGTCCGTGGATAGAAAATGAAGAACTCAATTGTTCAGACATTGAACAAATGAGTTTTTCTGATATATCGGTTGAATTGTTAGCCAAAATTATAAAAAGTACTCATAATTGGAAAGCCACGGGTTGCGATTGGATACATAATTTTTGGTATAAACGTCTGACTACTTTACATCCCCTTTTGGCAAAAAATCTTTCAAAATTTGTCAGAGAACCTCAAAATTTTCCAAATTTTCTAACTAAGGGCATTACTTATATGTTGCCTAAAAGCGAACATATTAATAATCCCTCTCAGTATAGACCCATTACATGTTTACCGACAATATATAAAATTTTAACCTCTTGCTTGACAGATTTAATATACACTCATTTAGATGAAAAAAATGTTTTATCTGAACAACAAAAAGGTTGTCGCAGAAAACATATGGGATGTAAAGAACAATTAGTTATTGATTCTGTAATTCTAAAACAGATTCAAACCCAAAAACGTAATTTACATATTTGTTATATAGATTACCAAAAGGCTTATGATAGTGTCCCGCACTCGTGGCTGATAAAAGTTTTAAATATATACAAAATTAACCCAATTATTATTAGCTTTTTGGAAAAAATTATGGCATTTTGGAATACCGATTTGCTTTTGAATTTGAAAGATAAGAAAATTATAGTACCGGGCATTTCAATAAAAAGAGGGATTTTTCAAGGAGACTCATTGAGTCCTCTTTGGTTTTGCTTAGCATTAAATCCTCTATCTAAAATGTTAATTAAAAGCAAGTTTGGAATAAAAATTAAAGGTAATACTAGAGAGAGAAATATAATTTCTCATTTATTATTTATGGATGATTTAAAATTATATTCGAATTCTGAACCAAATTTAGAGAAAATGATTAAAGTAGTTAAAAATTTTTCAGATGATATTAAAATGACTTTTGGTTTAGATAAATGTAGAACGATCCATATAGAGAAAGGTAAAATTGTAGATGGAGACGAGGGTATATTTAGAAATTTCAAAATTGAAAGTATGAAAGGGGGTGAGGTTTATAAATATTTAGGATATCCGCAATCAAATAGATTAGATCATACTAGTATTAAAAATGATATTAGGATTAAATTTAAAACTAGGATCAGAAAAATTTTGAAATGCAATCTATCTGCTAAAAATTTAGTAAAGGCGATAAATACTTGGGCAATACCTCTATTAACTTACTCATTTGGCATAATTAAATGGTCTAATACAGATTTAGATAGCTTAGAACGATTGATTAGAACTACATTAACTAAATTTCATTGCCATCATCCAAATTCAGCTGTAGAACGAATTAATTTACCCAGAAATTTAGGAGGTAGAGGTATAGTCAAAATAACATCTTTAAAACATAATCAGGTTGAAATGCTAAGAAATTTTTTCCATAGGAAAGCTGATAGTTCAGAAATGCACAAAATTATTTGCAAGGCAGATAGAAATATTTCACCATTAAATTTATACGACGAGAATGCCAGCATTCTTATAAATACCAACCAGGAATTATTAGATTCCTGGTCAAATAAAATTCTTCACGCAAAACACTTCAATTATCTCAACCAAACATATGTTGACAAATTTTCGTCAAACAAATGGTTGAGTATTGGAGAGTTGAGCGCAGAAATAGAAGGCTCTATGCTTGCCATACAAGATAGAGTCATTAATACTAAAAATTATAGGAAGCATATCATCAAAGATGCAAATCAAATTGATGATTTATGTAGAAAATGTTTGGCTTTTCCGGAAACTATAGAACATATTATATCGGGATGTTCTGTATTAGCGCCGTCCGAATATACATTTAGGCACAATCAAGTTTTAAAAATAATTCACCAAAGTTTGGTAATTAAACATAATTTGATTGACTGCCGTAATGTACCATATTATGAATATGAACCAAATTCATTTTTAGAAAATGAATTTTATAAAATTTATTATGATAAAACTATTCTGACAGACAGAACAATTAGTCATAATAGACCCGATATAGTTTTACATGACAAAATTAAGAAAATAACTTATATCATTGATGTCGCTATTCCAAATTCTTGTAATATTCAGAAAACTGTTTCTGAAAAAATAAGAAAATATACAGATTTAGGAAATGAAATTAAAAGAATTTGGCATTCTCAGACTATAAAAATATTACCATTTGTTATTTCGGCTACTGGCATTATACCTAGCTCTCTCATTCAAAATTTAGGCGTATTAGATTTGTCAAAAAATTTGTACATAAAAATGCAAAAGTCGGTCATTTTAAATACATGTAGGATTACGAAAGATTTTTTAAATATTTATATTGAGGGATCAGTAGGATTTATCGGACCAGTTAGGATTTCATCAGAGCCGAACCCTCTGATATGAAAATATCTGGAGTCGGTGAAATATTTTCCCATTATGTTTCTGGTGGATTGACGTATTGTTCTTGTATTGTTTTATTCTTATATAGTGCACTTACATTGCGTTCATTTACTAGATATTCATTTGTGGAAAAGTGTGTGGAAGGGTTTAGTCTTTCATTTGGGAAAGATTCAACCCGGACATAAAATCTGGAGCACCGTAATGATATGTAATTATGTACCTCTACGCCTGTCTCAACACAGGTATACCCTAGCGAGACAGGCATCGAATAATATATTGTACACACCATGAATATAGATCAATTTAAAAAAAAAAATTGTAGTTATATATGTATGAAAAAATTCACAGTGTTTCTTTAAATGTGCATTTTCTTCTAAATTTATTTTATTTAGTTTCTTTGTGTGTGCATTTTTATCTTATTTTATTTTTATTATTTCTTTATCGTTTAAAAATTATCTGTCATAAATTAAATGTACTACCAAACATGTAAAAGCCCTCTGGGCGTTGAACAACTAAATAAAAATATTTAAAAAATGTTTTTTTAGATAGGTACCTATTCCCCAACAGGTTTTTCTCTATTTTAAACGTGTCGTGGTTTATAAAACGTTTTCACAATTTTCGCTTCAATTTTACCGTTTTAAATATTAGCGCACTCTCTCCAACATTCGTAACTACATATCTCTCAATCTTCTTCTTTTTGAGCGGGCATACGGCGCCTTAAGGCTTAAGGCACCAGACTATGAATATATATATATATTTTTTAATATCATTTTCCGAAGTTAACAATGCTCTCAACAAATGTTTTTACAGCATTTTATGTGAAACCGTTTGAAACAGTGTGTATGTTGAATTATCCTTCAGCAAAACTTTGAATGTGTTTTTCTCGAAACTTTTTTAACTCGTTTTTCAACCTGGTTGTCAAAACATAAAAAAACTATAAATCCGCCTGCATGTATTATTATTGCATTTGCATTTTCATTTGCATGTACCAACTCTTAAACGGTTCGAAAATCCAGTAGGGGAATTTTTATATCTAAAAAAAGAAAAAATTGCGGACCAGGGAATTTTATATTCGATTTTTCATGAAAATTGCTCTGTGGTGCCATAGTGACTAGATTTTCTAATAGTTTAAGACTTGATGCATGCAAATCGGATTTATAGTTTTTCTAATATGTTGTCAACCAGGTTGAAAAACGGAGTTTTGAGAAAAATACGTTCAATGTTTTGCTGAAGGATAATTCAACGTACAAACTGTTTAAAACTTTATTTTATTTTTTTTACAATTTCCTTAAAACGTTAGGTGATAGCATTATTAACAAATGCATCTTTTAGAAAATGAAATTAAAAAATATATATTTTACAAGTAGGCCCCCCAGGACCAGAGGCCCGTGTGAACTGAATAAAAATCTTGTAAAATTACATCAGCTTTTTATAATAGGGGGGGCCTCATTCAGCTTTGCCGCCCGGGTCTCTGACGGACTTAGTCCGCCACTGGGAGTAGGCACTTAAAATAAATTTCTATAATTTAAATATTTTCTAAAATAGAATTTTTATTTGCGAAATGTCATTCTCGAATTTTGAAATTTTCTTAAACAATAATTTTTATATTTTTTATTTTATTTTATTTTTTTATTTATTTAAAAATATAACAAGGTTACAGTTTTACAACATAATATATACATTAATATTTCAATCACTCTCCTAATAAAGCAGCTACTTGTGTTTAGGAGAGGACTATTTTCTATTAGACAAAATAACAAGAATAATAACAATTTTGCCAGTAATTTCCCACTAATACTGTGCGAGCGATGCCGCGGGTAAAAGCTAGTATATAATATATAAAGGAGAATGTCTCTATGTTGTGAACGAGCGGGCTGGTAAGTGGGCGGTGTAAATTTGATTTGTATGCAAATTAACAGATGGTGGTGGTTATAAAGGTTGGGTAACGATCAAGTAGATGGCGTTGTGTTTCGTTAGCCACAGCAACGCGTGGCCTGGTCTGCTAGCTTTATCTTAGGTAAATACGCGTACTAGTTTTATCTACAGCGCCCTTGAGGTGATTCTTCACAAATACGGCGCTGTACAAATTATCCAATTATTATTACGGACTGTCAGTGAACCACTACATTTTCAGGGCAGCGGCCGCCACTGGTACCTAATACCTACACGGCACGATCAGATGAATCAAATACATGCAAGAGTCAGAATAACAGAAGAGTGGATATATATGTATGTACAAAGTATAAATGTGAATGAAGCAAAGAGTGTTTGCTTAGACTAAGTTATTAAGTGGTCAATCCTCTATTTTTTTTCTCTTTATTGAAACGACATGGTTAGTTCGCGAGTTTTTTTAGCAATAACACTCTAACCGTGAACGAAACCTGCATATTATCGAGAAAAATATTTTGCTACTTTATTAATAATTGTCTTCAAATTATTCGTAATTCCAGTTTAAAACGGGATTAGGTACAGACCTTACCCATGAATTACAGTTAACTTTACAGTTCTGTACAAAATAAGTTCACAGAATTCACGAATAAGGTAGGGCTATTTTCGTGATATCATATAGTTATTCGTCACTTATTAAAGAAAAAGCAGGTGAATTTTACACGCGTTATCACGATGTCTTGGTAAATAACAAAGAATCCGAATTAAATGCAATAAGTACCTACCTACCTACTATGATTTTAGAGGTACCTATCCTTAAATTGATGTTTTATTAATAACCCTTAATTTATCATGACGGCCTCTCCGTGTATCTACCTAACAATCTGCCTAACATTTGTATCATTCTAGGTTCTCATAAATTTTAATTTCTAGGTTCAAGACATCTGTTTTGATTTCGCTTAAAAAAGGAAGCCAAATTCTTGCCTGTTATCTCGTTATTATTGTAATCGTAAAACACGTACTGTACCTACTTACGGCGATGTTGCAAGATTATCATCTAATACTTGGGGTCCGAGTGTCTAAGACGAGGAGTTCGAATCCTATTATATTATCTACTAGCAGACCCGTCCACACGTTGCTGTGGCTAACGAAACACAACGCCATTACCCAACCTTTATAAAATACACACCACCCGATTTCCAGCTGCCCGCCGCCCGCAGCCTAAATTGAATCTTTGAATTTCTCGGCTTTTCTCTACTATTTTATATATTTAAACCTTCATCTTGAATCACTCTATCTATTGGTGAAAACCGCATGAAAATCCGTTGCGTAGTTTAAAAGATCTAAGCGCACATACATTTTAAGCGACTTCATTTTATACTATGTAATGATGTAGGGGTCAGATACCTGGTGTCCAGGACGCTGAGTTCGGGGGCCCTGTACCAGCGGGTGGCGACGTAGCTCGTGTAGGGCTCCGAGGGCAGGGCCGCCATGCGCGCGAACCCGAAGTCGCACAGCTTCACCAGCCCCAGCTTGGAGATCAGCACGTTCTCCGGTTTCACGTCTCTGTGGATAATCTGTTTCAATATTTCATTAGCTGTAGGTAATCTGTGCCTACTGAATGGTTCCTATCTAATTTACCCAGAATTGCGATTTATGTCCTCAATATTCATTTCTCAGACTTTTAGATTCTCAGGCCTCAGACAGACCAAATAAATTAAAGATCATTATTTCAAAAACGATTTATTCGGTATGTGCAAACCTCAGAGGTGAGGCCCTTGCGCCTTTCAGATGTGAGTGAAAATGTTGCTTTTCGTTTCCCCGAAATAATCCCAATATAGGATAGGTAGATAATAATGTTTCGATAAATTTATTTTAAAAATCGCTACTGATCAAATTTATTTTTAATAATAGATAGGCCACTTGGATGGATTTCATGACGACTTAGAAAAAATCGTGTGGATAGATTTTTTTACTAAGATTACGAAAACATTAGTAAAAATTTTTAGAAATGTATAGTTTTTTTTTAAAATAAATAAATCCATTATTTGAGCTCGTGATGTCACTACATGAAAATGTCCCGTCTTCGATTATGTTATATTAATTTTGTAAAATTCCACACTGATGTTTTTTTATATGGCAACACTTTGATTTCTGGCGAATTTTTCAATTTGTTCACTAGATTTATTGTTTGTTCTCTGCGAACTTATCCTTTGGTTTGACGATTTTATTAAGATGGCGGTGTTTTGACAGATGCGACGAAGAGAACCCCGTACAAATTATTGCCATTAGTGTGGAAAACTTTCTTTTTTTAAAATGATTTTCGGCTCTGTAATTATTGTTTTTTCGCAACCATAAAATTATGTCCCGTTTTTCCGGTTTATAAAAAAATGGTCTGATTTTTCGGACTGAAATTTTCAAAAAATCGCCAGGGTTTCAAAAATACGATTAAAAAAAATCGGAATGTCTTAGAATATTTATTATATTATATATCTATTTATTAATTTTATTTGATTAATTTGTGTTATTTCACAATTTATTCATTAAAAATAATATTTAGTATATTTGCGGCACGTTCCAGAATGGAAGATACTCTCAGTATCACCCTGGTGTAAGACCACCATTCAGAATTGAAACGTTGCTTGAAATGGCTTTACTTATAGCCAAGTACTTCCCCACCTTCCTCTTACCTATCTCCATCCCCTCCCCACTACCTCCAGCCTCACAACATACCCCAATTGAGGATGCCATAGTCCCACTGGCTCCAGACGAAAAAAAAATGCACTTGGAAACAAACTTGGTACAAACTTGCAGTCATTTTCCTATGAGCCATCTAGGTGTTATCATCTTGGTGTTATCATGATCGCAGCGTTGACAATTTTTGTATACTATATAAATGTAGAATATACCTAATAATATATCTAGTTGTAGGTTGTAGGTAGGTAACTCGAGCGGTCGACATTATTATTTTGGATTTCATCACGAACCGCAATATGATACGAAGAAATCCGAAACATAATCTTATATTATAACCTACATTGTAAGGCTCGACCAAATATCCGTTGGAAAACGGTAGAACACGATACGAAACATGTGTGACATTAAATAAATTAAAAGTAAAACTTACAAGATGATTTATGAAGTTGTGTGACTCGCGACTCGCGAATATTTAAACAAAGTGATATTGCAGGGACCGTGCAGGGCGGACGTCATTATGCATGCCCTTGGATTTTGGAATGGAGGTTTTATTTATTTTGTTCCAATACAAATTCACGGCCATCTAGGTAATCGAAATAGAATTTATGCAGAATTATTACTAGCTGGTTCCCGGCGTGCGTTGCAAATCCATATTCAAAGAAATAAATTGTTTCTCACTGCATGTCCTTTCCCGTGCGTCCCCGATCTCCTCCCGCATCCCCTATCCTCCCGCGTTCCACTTCCGCATATTCCGTCCACCCGCTCCCCTCTCCCGCACCCTTAAACCGTCCCGCAAACCCCCCTCCCGCGTTCCATATATTTAGTCCCTGTACATTCAGTTTTCAAACAGCTCGCGTGCCACCTATTACAATTAATTCAAATTTTCATTTTTCGTATATTACAAATATTCATTTTTGTATATTATAAGAACTATCGATCAAATTTGGTACCTAACATACGTAGGTATCTATTTAAAATACCTATAATTTAAAAAATCGATAAACAATTCTTTTAGTACAAAAAAAACAGCTGCCTGCTAAATTCAATAGGTATCATCAAATGCGCGAAAATAAAAAAAAATCGAAATCGGATTTCACGCCCTTTATGGGAGGAGTTTAAAAATACTTGGGAAAAAGCTCTCGGAAAGGTTGGAATAGGTATTTGTGAATTTTTTTACAGGTTGATTTCGTAAAGGCCTGTAAAAAATATTAATTTTTTTACGCATTGCTTATTGTAATAAAACGGAAATTTAAAATTGATTCAAGCGGCGCGGAGCCACACATCTTTTTCCCGCTATGGCCGGGGCGGGACGCGTGACGAAATGGGTTGTGTCCAGTGCATGGTTCTTGGGCCCATGCCCATATATTTAGTATGGCTTCATCTTAAGTTTTGAGAAATTATTCATTTTTCTTAATTTTTCTTTCCGTAAGAACCTTCTACAAAGTATTAGAGAACTTTAAAAAAATGAATGAAATAGGTAAAGTCGTTCTGAAGTTATGGCGGAACCAAGGGAAACAGGGATTCATTTTTATATATAGGTATATATAAAAAAAAAAAAAAAAAAAAAAAAAATATATATATATATATATATATATATATATATATATATACATCCCGCAACAGATTTGGCAACCTTTCACTTCGCATCCTTTTGGCAACCACTGCTTACGGTAGGTTTTTAAATAAAATTGCTGTGAATGTTCACATGTTTTCAGCTTAAGAAAAGAGTGATAGTAAAAGAATTATCCAGAAATTGTGTTTTAAGGGTATTCAAATTTTTGGTAGTTACGTATACTTTAGAGTCTTTTGGACTTCCTTTCATATTGCCGTCGTATTGGTAACCGCGTATATCGTACGTATATCACACTTCATTCCATATTTAGGGCGTCCGTTCATTACGAACATTTGACGACCTCCGTATATTCCTGTATGCATTACGTTTATATTACGACGCTTTCAGAATCCTTTTAATTCGGTCGCGATTTGCCAACGGTGTATCATAGGTACATAATGATTGGTTATCATACAAAGGCTAACTTGACGACATAATAAAATTTGGCATTTTTTTTTAAATTTACTTGTTTGGTTTGGTGGTGCTGGGGAGTGGGGATAATGCTCGCTTCCTGAATAGAATTATACCTTCAACATTCTTCTACCACTACGCGCTTAGTTTAGCGAGGAAATAAAAAGAATGCATTCATGTACAATCTTTTATGATTTAAAAAAAAATAGCGTTCAGAGCCACTAATATTACAAATATTATTTTGAAGGAAACCAAAACAGAATCCCAATAATTCAAAACGGTATACGATTATTATGATAACATTTTACTTTTGGGAGGCAATATCAAACAAATTATAAATTTGGGAGGCGGGTGTGGGTACCGCCGCCCCGGGAACTATTTATTGGATAACTAACAACCCTCCCATAGGTAACACCAAGTGGTTAGATATGTTTGGTGACTTAGCAGGGGTTCCCGGGTTCACGGGGTGAGGTTTGTCTAGCTCTTGGCGGCCTATGCATTTGCCCACCTACCACATGGCGGGTCGGATCGGGAGAGACTGGTTGAGGGAGATCTTTTCATCTCTCCAGCCAGACCCTCGATCCATCGACTTGTACCACAGTGGGAGGGATGGTCACTCCTGGACGCATTGACCCCAGATTCCTAACCACACCTCATACTTTATTCCTTCCTAGAACTTCCTCTCCTTCCTTTCCCTAAAAATACCCTCAACACAACATCTCCAAAGATGACATAGGTCCCGAGGGAAATTGTTTTCCTCAGGCCCTCCTTTGTGGAGCTAATGTAAAAAATATAAAGTGTTAAAATTAACTATCGCTTTTGGCTTCTATTTTAAATCTCTGCATTGATCCAATCGTTATTTTAGTTAGATAAAATCGAAAGATGGAAGAATGTTGACGAATGAGGAAGAAATAAATGAGAGATGGATGAAATATTTTGAGGAAGTCTTCGAAAGCAACCCGAGTGATAGTGAGGCCAGCGGCGAATCGGGTATGAACGATGACGGAGTGAATGTTATCAAAATCAGCATGGATGAAATTAAAAATTCGATAAAATGCATGAAGAATGGTAAGGCTGTAGGTTTCGACAATATTGCGGCCGAATACTTTAAAGGAGATAGCCATATTATTCTCACATGGTTGTGCAAACTTTTTAACCAGTGTTTAGAGGAGGGTTACACGCCATTAGATTGGAGAAGGGCTGTAATCATGCCATTATACAAAGGTAAAGGGTCACGTATGGAATGTGGGAATCATAGAGCTATTAGCCTGCTAAGTTCAGTCGGCAAGTTGTACGGAAGAATATTGATTGAAAGGGTAAGAATGGAAACAAAGGATAAAATATGGGATGTGCAAGGTGCCTTTATGAGTGGAAGGGGATGCATGGACCAGATTTTCTCCTTGCGTATGCTCACTGAGAAGTTTCTGGCAAAAAACCAAAAACTTTTTTGTGCCTTTGTAGATCTACAAAAAGCATACGACCGAGTCGACAGGAAAAAGCTATGGAAGGTGTTGTCCAAGTATGGAGTGAATACAAATCTCATACAGGCAATTGCGTCTCTGTACGAGGGAAGCGTTGCATGTGTTAGGGTGAACGGTGGTTTTACGGGGTGGTTTGACATCACAAAAGGTGTTAAGCAAGGCTGCGTAATGTCACCATGGTTATTCAATTTATACATGGATAATTGTATGCAAGAATTGAAAGAGATGGGATTGGGCGCGAATTTGAGTGATCTGAAAATATGTTGCCTGTTGTATGCTGATGATGCGGTGCTGATTTCTAACACTATGGAAGATCTACAGTCTCTCGTGTCTAGGATGAACGAAGTGTGTATGCAAAATGAGTTAATGATGAATGTAAGTAAGTCTAAAGTCATGGTATTTGAAAGGGAGAGTACGAAAACAGTGTGCAATATAGTTGTGAATGATGAATACTTGGAGCAGGTGGATGAGTTTGTGTACCTGGGTAGTATGTTTACGAGAGATGGGAAGGCTGATAGAGATATTGAAAGAAGAGTAAATGCAGGTAACTCCATTAATGGAGGACTGAATGCCGTTGGCGCTAATAAAACACTGTCAAAAGACGCGAAGCTAGCAGTCCACAATGGAGTCCTGGTACCTACCTTGATGTATGGTAGTGAGGCATGGAGTTGGCAGAGGAAGGATGAAAGTAAACTGAATGCTGTCGAAATGAGATCCCTGAGGCGAATGTGTGGCAAAACCATGTATGATCGTGTGAGAAATGTGGATATCCGCAAAGAATGCAAGGCTGATGTAAGCATAATGAGTAAGATTAAGAAAGGGACCCTCAGATGGTTTGGACATGTAGAGCGAATGAAAGAAGAAAATAATGTGAGAAGAATATATGACGCAAATGTGAATGGAAGAAGAAGTAGGGGACGCCCGAGGAAGACATGGCACGATCAAGTGAATCAGATACTTGAGTCGGGCCATGTCAAAAGTCGGAATAATAGAAGAGTATGTATGAGACGATGTATGAATGTGAGTGAAGCAAAGACTGTGTGCCAAGACCGAGTTGTTTGGCGGTCCGTCCTCTCTGCCTACCCCTGCGGGGAAACGGCGTGATGGTTAGTTAGTTAGTTAGTTATTTTAGTTACCGATTAATCAGAATAAAAGTGGCTACCGTTTTGCGATAGGTAGTAAGGTAATATTTTTATAAAAAAAGACAATCATTCTCGGGTTACGAATAACCTGTCACTTATATAAAACTAGCTGTTACGCGGCATGCGTTGCTATGCCATTGAATAAATAATTGTTTCTCCGTGCATGTCCTTTCCCATTCGTCCCGTTTCCCTCCCCGCCTCCCCTTCCTCAACTGCGTCCTCGAAGAAAAAGATGTACCTACCTATGTTTCACTTCATTCCTAACTTTTAGTGGCGATCGGGTATGACGTATTCCACATTTCATTCCTAGCCTTTAGTGGCGACCGGTGGCGAAACAACGTTGCCGGTTCAAGTCAAATCCCGTACGAGTGTTGAGGTGCACGCCGCGGCGGCGTGATTTGCGACGTTGCCGCACATATTTCTTCTTTTCGATCGTTTTTACGGTCAAATTTACTTCTATAAAATTTCGTTTTCTTATTTTTTAAATTGTTTTTTATTATTATTTATTGAGTTAGTTGTACTACATGAATATAAACTAATAAGCACAATGTAACATTTCATTTGATAAATTTAAATATTTTTACAGTTAGCATAACATTTATTTTTAAATACATTCATTCTTTCTTCATTCTTCATACTTTCAGGCATTTCATCGTACATCTTTAGTCCTCTATACATTAGGCAGTTCTGCGATTTTTATTTCTTCATTTGTGGCAATCGAACTCTGTTTATATTTCTTGTTTCGTAATTATGTACGTCTCTATTAAAAACAATTTCATCCTTAAAGTATTTTGGCATTTGGTTTTTCATGCACAAAAATTATCACATTAAATGGTAGTCTCTTTTTTAGAGCTAATCTCTCATTTGATTAATCCTTGCGAATTTGCCTTTCCCCAGTATACATTTCATAGCTCTGTTCTGAATAATTTCTAGTTTGTTTAAATTTCCTTCATTGGCCAAATATAACATCGTAGAGACGTAATCCAAATGTGGAGTAACGATAGTTTTATAAAAGAGCTCCGTAGTGTTTCTATTTAATTTATGTCGTAGTTTTCTAAAAAAATTGACCTTTTTTGATACCTTTTTTAGCACATATTCAAAGTTTGCCGTGAAAGTCAGTTTTGAATCGAATATTACACCCAGGTATTTGATTTCATTTACTTTTCCAATTTTTTCCCCATTAATTGTCATATTTAACCCTGTTTTACGCGTTTTATCGCCTATTTCCATATATTTTGTTTTGTTTACGTTCAGTTTCAGCTTGTTTAATTTCAGCCATTTGCTATATTTTGTAGGTCTTCGTTTATTTTGTTAATTGAATCTATGTAATCTTCACAGGAAAAATAGATTAAGGTATCGTCTGCAAATAGTCTAATTTTGCAATGTTAATTTATAATTTACAGGAGTTCACTTACTCTGACGGTGATGGTGGGATACGACCCAAATCCCAAATTAACACTGATTTCAGGTTTTAGACAGCGAATGTGTGAAACAAAGACGAGCTCACCAGTTAATTTTACTCGAAAAAATATTTAAAAAATTCTGATAACGACCTTCGTACATCGTTTCCACAAAACTTCAATGTATTGATCAAATCCAAGAAGAAAATATGAATAAATGATATAGAAATAACAAAATAAATACACTGCGCAGTTCACACGCCATAGAAATGAAACATCAGAAAACTAAAGTAGGCAAAAGTGTGTAGGCTACGAAGCACCGCACAAAGAGGAGACCGATTATTCTCCTCTTTGTGCTTTGTGATTTAAGTTTTTGTCCCTTTTTAGGGTCACTATTTTTCGTTTCATCGAGTTTAAAATCACAAAGAAAGATAGACTAACATTGCTGGGTTACGAATAACCCAATAATGTTTGAAAATCTCCATCATTATTGGGTTACGAATAATCCAATAATGTTTGAAAATCTCCTACTACCACCACAGAAAGCCGAAAATGTTGTTTGTGTTGGGGTGGGACTTTTTTTACATTAGCTCCACACAGGGACCCTGAGGAAAATAAATTCCAAAAGGGCCTATGTCGTCTTAGGGGATGCTGTGTGGAGGGTCTTTTAGGGAAGGGAAGGATAGGAGGTTCTGAAAAGGAAAAAGGTATGCGGGGTGGGTAGGAATCTGGGGGTCAGTGAGTCCAGGAGGGGACGTATGAACCCATCCCTCCAACTACGGTGCAAGGCGATGGGTAGAGAGAGAGCACTACTGGAAAGGTCAAAAGACCTCCCACAACCAGTCTCTCTCGATCCGGCCCACCACGCAGCAGGTGGGCAGACGCATCCACCGTCAAGTCCTGCACAAACTTTATCCCATGAACCCGGATATCTCTGTTAAGTCACCAAACGCAATGAACCACTTGGGGTGACGTACGGCAGAGGTGTTGGTTAACCAATAAATGGTTCCTAGGGCGGCGGTACCCATACCCGCATCCCGAACCTAAACGCGATGCCCATTAAACCACTGACCGGTCAATGATTCTATCTTTAAAATAAATATATAAAACTTGTGTGCAGTTCACCTTCACAAACCTACCTTACACCCAACATAATAAAATTGCCAAATATATTATGTAAAAATGTTAATAATTAGGTAAATACTGTAATACTTATATAGAAATAAATAAATAAAGTTCACACGAGGGAGAAGTGAAGCCTTCATAAAACTAAACCTGGAAAGAATGAAACGAATCAGGAGTAGGATAATTGTATAGTTTATTTATTGTAATATTTTTACCAAGTGTACAAATTATTTTATTCTACGAAACACCGCACAAAGAGGGCACAGATTAGTGTTATTCTTTCGCAGGCTAATTCCTATATGTATAATCCTAACATCTGGTCTCTGAAAATGCAAATAAATGCACATCCATTGTCAAAGTATGGCTCAATCAAAACCTTATAACTCTGAACTGCGGAAAAACTCTTTATATTCCATTTAACAATACCAAAAAGGCGACAGACACCCTTCAATATACTCCCTTAAATATAAGGTTTCACAAAAATACTTACAATCCTGTCTAATGCTCTAACTGTACGGAAATGAATACGGGGATTTTTTTTATATGAATACCTCACAAGAGTCCCAGGTGCTCCGTCTGGAGCCAGTAAAACTATGGCATCTTCCATTGGGGTATGTTGTGAGGATGAAGGTGGCGGGGAGGGGAAGGAGATGAGGGAGAGGAAGGTGGGGAAGTACCTGGCTATTCAGATCTGGTCACCAAACACGGCTAAAGTCTTACACCAGGGCGATACTGAGTGTACTTTCCACTCTGGAACGTGCCGCAAATATACCATATATTTACTTCTTCAAACTTCGCAAAATTACTTTGTGGCATCATTAATTATATAATGAATAACAGATCACTTTGTAGAAACCACTATATTATAAACAATATCTACATGTTTCCATAACAATGTTATCTTCATCAGGATATGTTAATATAAAGAAAAATAAATGACAAACAAGTATAGACAAATTAGAATAAACTAGAACATAGACAAAATATTAAAAAAGTAGAGGTGTTTAATTGCTTAAAAATCATAAAAATAGTTATACAAAATTAAATATAAAAATTATTTAATGAAAAATAAAATTACATTTAGATAATAAAAAAACTTTTAAGAACAAATAATTCAAATAATTAGTCTAATAATATAATTTTTAAATTTGAAATGCTATTATTTAAAAAAAAAAATTCTCCGATTATTATCATTTTCAACAACGTGTGGATAAACAAAAGATCTAAAACACTTTTTCTTATATTTTTTGTTTAACATATTGTCTATTAATTTTGAAGTATACCCGTTATTAATTGCAATTTGTTTAATAGTATTTAATTCTGTTTTAAAATTACGCAAAGATAAGGGAACATTAATTAATCTACTTAGCAAGGTATGAAAAGCTGCTAATTTTTGTGAAAATGGATGATTAGATGTTTCATGTATAATGATATCTGTATATGTATCTTTACGAAAAATATTAAATTAAAAAAACATGTAGATATTGTTTATAATATAGTGGTTTATACAAAGCGATCTGTTATTGATTATATACCATATATTATTCTAAAATAATAAATTGTGATATATAACAAAATTAACAAAATAAAGTTTATTTGCTAGACAGGGATTCGATCCCGCAACCTTCGGGTTGCGAGCTAAGAGCCTCACCGCTAAACACCGGCAAACACCGGCCATCGAATACAGTTAAATACTTAGGAATTACATTAGACAGCCAACTCAAATGGACAGATCACATAGAAAAGCTTGTAAATAAATTTATGTATTTAACTTATATTTTTAAACGTTTAAATTAAAGAGTCGACATTAAAATAATGAAATTTGTGTAACATGCATTGGTGCAATCATCAGAATCTTATGGAATAATTGGATGGGAGGGGAGGGGGTGTATAATAATAATAATAATGTCGCATATTGATATGAACTACCCCTTCCTGCAATTATTCCAAGAAGCTGAATTGTAAGAGATGAGAAAAATTTACTGTGTACGATGTTTAAAATACACATTTTCTAGAAATATAATTTTTTCAAAAAATGAAAAACGATTTAGTAATAGGTTAAATAATGCATTTTAAATTCCATTGTGTAAAACTAGGCTTGCGTAAAGACATGTGATTTTTATTACATCAGAAATTTATAATGCTCTCTATAAGACTACAGAAATTGAAAGTAAAAATATATCCTCGTACAGCAAATAATATAAAAATGTATAAAGTCTTGGATAAATACCATTGCAACCGACATTTACTTGCTGTAACATCTGAGCCGATGTAACTTCACAAATTTTATTAATCTTTATTAACATGTCGTGTGAATTGTAATTCAGTAATCACGATCACAATGATTTTATTTTTTATTTATTTAATAGTGTAATCGGTGTCCTCTTTGTGTGGTGCTTCGTAGCCTTCCCACTCTTGTCTACTTTAGTTTTCTGAAGGTTTCACTTCTACGGCGTGTGTATCGCATACTCAGTTATTTTTAAATATGAAACTACAAAAATCTGAGGTGGCAATAACGTTTAAAATACATTTGTCTAACAAAATATGTGTTTATTGATTCTTTTCTCGGTATCTATAAGTAGTTTTAGTTAGAAAAAACGTAAGGTGAGCCGTTATTAAAACTTTTTAATGTTTGCATTGAAAAATTTAATGTTTTCAAAATTATATGTCTTTCTAATAATAAAAATCTTTCAAAACCAGTTTTTCGTTTTTGGATACATTCGAAAATGTTCCATTTATTTGGATTTCATCGCGAAGCAGAAAATTATGTGACATTCCGACAAAACATGCCCGAGGACTGGAGGGGTAAATTAATGTAAAAGTTCAAAAAGGTGGCAGATTTTAATTGATAATTTTTTTAATTAGTAAATTTAAAAAAAAAACGAATCAAAATGTACACATCTGTGAAAAACAATTTTTCCAAATGTGTTCAGCATTACTTAACTGTACTAAAAAATGCAATTTTATCAAATTTAAAGAAAAATATGAGTACCTTGCTGACCAACACACCTACACTGCAAGGATGAAATCCTCAAAACTACTAGACATCCCGAAATTAAATAGATCTTTTGGGCAGAGAAACCATAATTTCCATGCTACAAAACTATATAATGCCCTTCCAATTGAAATTAAGAACACCATGCAGAAAAAAAAGTTTTAAAAAGACATCAAATTATGGCTACGTAAACATGAAGATGAGGAAATAATTAAAATAATATAGTAATCCTAACGTAACCTACAGACAACAAACTTAAATACTTTTAATTTTATTTATTGTTTATTTTGTGAAAATCAACAAAAGATGCAAAAGTGATTCGTAAATAATAATAGCTACTGGTTTTTAAAATATTCGAATGGAACCTCGGGGGTGCCCGGAGCTACGATTTTTAGAAATAAAGATAGCATTTTTGTATTTGATTGGTGTACGCTTTTACTCATGCGTTAATGTAAAAAAATATAACGGATTAAAATCTTTCAATCAATACAAACAGATTGCATCAATACAAAAGGATTGCATTCTTTAGAGCAATCTTTAGGGGTCGGGTGGGAATGCTACCCTTGTTCTACCGGTATTTCAACGGAAGATGCTCCGAGGAACTAGCGTCTTTGATCCCTTCGGCGCCGGTGCATAGTCGGGAAATACGCCAAACGCGCGCCCAACCTGCAGCTCATTCCTAGTTTTTAGTGACGACAAGAAGGGAAGATGCATTCTGCATTTCAAAACTCGTTGTCAGTTCGTTTGAACTCTCCCGTACGAGGGTTGGGGTCAAGGGTCAGGGGGCGGCGCGCGGCGGGTTTATCACGACGCGTGCCGCGTGTATTTTGGAGGTTGAGCGTGTTCACTGTTCACACACAGCTATAATATGCGTGGGACGGCATATTTCAGCATAACGCTGGCCTTATATTCCAATTTGGAATGTACGGCAAGCGATATGCCGAAAAACGCCATCCCACGCATATTATAGCTGTGTGTTAACAGAGATATACGGGTTTCAGGGGGGGGGAAGTTTGTCCAGGTCTTGACGGCGGTCTACCCACCTGCTGCGTGGTGGGCCGGATCGAGAGAGACTGGTTTTGGGAGGCCTTTTGACCTTTCCAGTAGTGCTCTCTCTCTACCCATCACCTTACACCGTAGTTGAAGGGATGGGTTTATAATATATGTCCCCTCCTGGACTCACTGACCTCCAGATTCCTACCCACCCCGCATGCCATTTTTCCTTTTCAGAACCTCCTATCCTTCCCTTCCCTAAAAGACCCTCCACACAGCATCCCCTAAGACGACATAGGCCCTGAGGGAATTTATTTTCCTCAGGGTCCCTGTGTGGAGCTAATATAAAAAAGTCCCACCTCAACACAAACAACATTTTCGGCTTTCTGTGGTGGTAGTAAGAGATTTTCAAACATTATTGGGTTATTCGTAACCCATCAATGTTAGTCTATCTTTCTTTGTGATTTTAAACTCGATGAAACGAAAAAAAGTGACCCTAAAAAGGGACAAAAACATAAATCTATAGGATTTACACTGCGAGAATAATCGGTCTCCTCTTTGTGCGGTGCTTCGTAGCCTACACACTTTTGTCTACTTTAGTTTTCTGAAGTTTCATTTCTATGGCGTGTGAACTGCGCAGTGTATGTGTTTGTTATTTATATATCATTTATTTATATTTTCTTCTTGGATTTGGTCAATAGATACATTGAAGTTTGGTGGAAACGATGAACGATGGTCGTTATCAGAATTTTTTAATATTTTTTCGAGTAAAATTAACTGGTGAGCTCGTCTTTGTTTCACACATCCGCTATCTAAAAACTGAAATCGGTGTCAATTTGGGATTTGGGTCGTATCCCACCATCACCTTCAGAGTAAGTGGAACTCCTGTAAATTAGAAATTAAAATTGCAAAATTAGTGCAGACGATACCTTAATCTATATTTCGTGTGAAGATTACATTACAAATGGCTGAAATTAAAAAAGTTGAAACTGAACGTAAACAAAACAAAATATATGGAAATAGGCAATAAAACGCGTAACACAGGATTAAATTTGACAATTAATGGTGAAAAGATTGGAAAATTAAATGAAATCAAATACCTGGGTGCAATATTCGATTCAATACTGACTTTCATAGCAAACTTTGAATATGTGATAAAAAAGGTATCAAAAAAGGTCATTTTTTTAGAAGACTAAGACATAAATTAAATAGAAACACTACGGAGCTCATTTATAAAACTATCGTTACTCCACATTTGGATTATTGCTCTAAGATGTTATATTTGGTCAATGAAGGAAATTTGAACAAACCAGAAGTTATACAGAACAGATCTATGAGCTGTAAATGTGATGAGCTAAATTGGATTCCAATAAAAAAGAGACTACAATTTAATGTGTTAATTTTTGTGCATAAAATCGTGAAAAACCAAATGCCAAAATACTTTAAGGATGAAATTGTTTTAGTAGACGTACATAATTACGAAACAAGAAATATAAACAGAGTTCGATTGCCACAAATGAAGAAATAAAAATCACAGAACTGCCTAATATAGAGGACTAAAGATGTACGATGAAATGCCTGAAAGTATTAAGGATGAAGAAAGAATGAATGTATTTAAAAATAAATGTTATGCTTACTATAAAAATATTTAAATTTATCAAATGAAATGATACATTGTGCTTATTAGTTTATATTCATGTAGTATAACTAACTCAGTAAATAATAAAAAGGGAATTTTATAGAAGTAAATTTGACCGTAAAACGATTGAAAAGATGAAATATTATTTGAAGGCACACATCTCACAATATCTGAATTCTACGTCAGAGGGCTGGTGTGACTCCGAAGAGTAATCTTGGTATGGCTATTCTGTTATTCTTTTAATTATTTTGTTCCATTTCAATGCATCAACAGTAATCAATACTGTATTGTAAATAAAATGATCGGTCGCCAAATACACCCTAAGCCGCACGGACGTCAATGCTCGGTATACGATAATACGGTTGATCGCGACAAATTTTGAAAAGGCAAAACATTCGCAGCAACCGGCCAAATATATGCGGCAACGTCGCAAAATCACCCCGCCGGGGCGTGCACCTCAACACTCGTACGGGATTTGACTTGAACCGGCAACGTCGCCAATTTGGGCTAGTACGAAATGCCGAATACACCACCAAAATTTGCCAAGGTCACCGGTCGCCACTAAAGGCTAGGAATGAAATGCGGGATACGTCATACCCGGTCGCCACTAAATGCTCAGAATGAAATGTGGTATACGTCATACCCGATCGCCACTAAAAGCTAGGAATGACGTGAAACATAGGTAGGTACATCTTGTTCTTCGCGGTCGCCATTTCGGACTTTATGAAATGCAGGATACGTCGTTTCTGGTCGCCACTAAATGCTAGGAATGAAATGTGGAATACGTCACAGTCGGTCGCCACTAAAGGGTTGTAATGAAATGAAGAATACATGGCCATGTATATCACCTAGCGCCTAGCTGCGTAGCGACAGACTCCGGAACTTTAATATTCGAAATCATCCACTTCAAGCCCAATTTGGCGACCAGGACAAATTTCGCCAAGATGCTTGTGACGACATATATTAATGAACTGTGTAAAAATTTCGAAAAATAAAGTGGCGACCGTATATCGGTCGCCAAATGTCGGTGGTCGCCACTTTAAATGCATATTTGCCCATGATGGTCGCCAAATAGACGGTGTGATATATAATATAGTTAGACATTGTGATTTTTAATAATTTATTTGTATCTATCAATATGTAAAAGCCTGTACATCTTATAGTAGGTACCCATAAGACATAAACTAGGTGCAGTGGCGGCGTAAGGGGGGGGGGGGAGGAGGGGGCGGTCCGCCCCGGGTGCCAAGCCCCAAGGGGGTGACAACGACAATTCACTCGTACAGCCAAAGAATGCGCACAAAATCTCCCAAGCACTTGCTTTATTAGGAGAGTAAATAAAATATGTAATGCTATATTATGTTATATTGTGTAAATGTTAAATGAATATATGTACAATAAATAACTACCTACTCTTATGTCTAGCTACTTACATAGTAATACCATATTTTGAAACGCATCGCAACTATGTTTTCATTATTTTTCGAATATAATTTATAATTCCCTAAAAGAAAGAATTCATGTTGCGTTTGGTCTGATCTTATACAGCGCGTAACATCGAGCGCAAAATGTCCATCATGGTAATCGAATGAATAATAATAAATCGTACCTACTGTGAACTGTGCCGCTCACTGCGCGGGCGGAAAGGGTAAAGAGGCGCAATGGGATATAATGGGGCGGGATGGGATAGTGACAATACTCTTAGTAATTTTTTTCGGGGTGTGTCTTGCCTTCCTGCGAACACCTGAAACTGGCTCACCGAACCCCTGGGGTTTGATCGAACCCAGGTTAAGAACCACTGACCTTGAATGGTCCAAAATCTGTTAAAATGTATGATGAATTTTCATCAGAGGACGTCGTGTTGGAGATTTTACGATTGAGGCGCCATTTGGAAGCCGCCAACATATCTGCCCAAGAAGACTCCCAGATTCATTGTAAAACGCGGCTATTCTGAGTCCGTTCCAAGTTTAGCGCTGTCTTAGATTTTTTTTTAACAATTTGTGTCTCGGTGGCTTCATATGAAAGAAGCTTTTCAAAGTTAAAATTAATAAAATCTTACGTAATGTCCACAATGAGCCAAACATGACTAACCAATCTATCGATTTTATTAATTGAAAGAGACAGGGATATATCAATTTTGATAATATGATTGAATATTTTACTAAAATAAAGTCTCGTACGCGTGTTTAGTATTTGGTGTTTTATTTTAAGTAGGGGTGCTCAATGCAAAACCGCCCCGGGTGCCAATCTACCCTACGCCGCCACTGACCAGGTGAAATTAGAATGACGTAAGTAATAAAGTGCTCATGAGCGCGTAAAACAACAAAGGATAGTAAATATAGAAGGTAAGATCACGTGATCTAAATAACAAAGCAAAATGAGACCCTCCTCCAAAAAATATATACTTAAGTAATTAATTTTAGATGAAGATGAATAATTGTACAGTAATCCATAATTATGTTATTTTAAAATAAAACATAACGGTGATTAAATTAAAAAAATAATATTAACTATTAAAAATGTTTTTATGGTTTGTCCCCGGGAAACCAAAATGAAAGTTTATAAGAAGATAAGGAAAAAAACTAAAGGTAAGTAGGCACATAACTCTGGTAGAATAATTATCACTGGTATTATGACCGGTCAGCGGTTGATTGGGGAGTGGGCATCGCGTTTGGGTCCCACCCAGGCGTTCCGTGTTCGATTCTCCGGCTGGCTAAGTCCTCCATCACGACTCAAGCAACATTTTCGGCTTACTGTGGTGGTAGTAGGAGATTTTCAAATATTGTCGGGTTATTCGTAACCCGGGAAGGTTTGTCTTTCTTTAAAAAAAAAAAAAAACGAGTGTGCTTTAGACCACACGACTGAAGTAAAACTTCACTAACTTATGCCGTCCATTAACAATATAACAATAACAGGAATAAAAATATCCCCATCCCCTCAACATCCCCATCAACTCAACTCAACTCTCAACTCTCAACTCTCAACTCTCAATTCTCAATTCTCAACTCTCAACTCTCAGCTCTCAGCTCTCAGCTCTCAGCTCTCAGCTCTCAGCTCTCAGCTCTCATCTCTCAGCTCTCAGCTCTCAACTCAACTCAACTCAACTCAACTCAATTCAACTCAACTCAACTCATATCATTGATTAGCGTTTCACATTGATAACGTTTCATATTGATTAGCGTGTCACATTTTTTCGTAACGTTTCATATTTTTTCGTAACGTTTTATAACGTATTCATAATTTTACCCCCAAGTGTCGAGCGTGCATAAAGAAGTTTTACTTCAAAAATAAAATTATATTGTTCTTTGAGAAAATTTCAGAGTGGTAGGGGAAATGTGGAAATGCTTAGGAGAAATTAGCTGATAGGGTAGGTGCCTAACGGAATCAAATATAATGTCAATAGTTTTAGGTCACTAATTATAAATCTTAATTATAAGTCACTAGGACGAGGTAAGAGGGGATGCAGCACAGCTTCTCCAGGTACCAAACTGGAAGTCAGCCGCTGAGGACAGGAGGAGTTGGAGGCGACTGTTGCAGGAGGCCAAGGCTCGATATGGGCTGTAGCGCCATCGAAGAAGAAGAAGAATTATAAGTCACTAGCTATTCATAAGTTATAAGCTTTAATGTTATACGTTTATAAGTTATTTGTGTCACTTGTTAGGTATAAGACGTAGGTATCTACCTACAGTACCTACTGAGTTTGGGGGCAGTGAACTAAGTTTGGGGGTCCTTTTTGAAAGCCAAAAACATACAGGAAAACAACTAAAATATGAGTTCCCCCCCCCAGGTCCGGGACCGCTGGGTTGGTGACCCGCGTGCCGTTAAAACTGTCGTGAACTGTCGTCGAGTAGTTATCTAAAATTTTACTCAACGGTGGTGAAATAAACTTCCCCCCTTACATGTTGGAGAAATGCAGTAAAAGTACAATTATTATTTTGATACCCTACGTACCTTATTGTCATGACAGTGCGCAAGGGCTCTGAGTATCTGGAAGGTGATTTGGCGCACCCGCTGGTCGGACAGCCCCCCAGTGGGCTCGGATGCCCCGGGCACGAGGGATTCGCGGGACTCGCGAGCACTTATCAGCTCTTGCAGCACCGTCCCACCGTCCACGTACTCGAACACCATGAACATTCGCCGCCGCTTCCGGAACACCTCGATTATGCTGACGATGTTATCGTGGCGCATTTTCTAAAAAAAATAACAAATATTTTATTAATTTTCAACATTATATCATCATGATCTTCACTCTTGGCTCTACAACTTCTGGTGGGTCTTGACCTCCTCAAGAATCTTTCTCCACTAATCTCGGTTTTATGCCAGCTCTCTCCAGTTTAGAAGCTCCAAGGTCTCTGAGGACGTTGTCGCTCCATCTTAATCTTGGCCTTCCCAGGCTCCTTCGCCCTGTCGATCTTGAGTTCAGCAGGGACTTTGGTGCCTGATGCTCGGTCATTCTCTCCACATGACCCAGCCACTGAAGTCTTCCCAGTGTTATAAATTGTGTGACGTTCAGCTCCTTAAACAGAGTATAGAGCTCATTGTTGTAACGTCTGCGCCAAAATCCATTTTTTATAACCGGTCTGAAGATACGCCTCAAAATTTTCCTTTCAAAAACATCTAGTGCTCGCTCATTCCTCCTAGTACCCACGTCTCAGCTGCGTACGTGAGCACTGGTCTAATAAGTGTTTTGTACACTAATAACTTGTAGACCAGGAGACGAGGTAGGTAAACCCTACGTCATCGAGTACACGGATGAAACTACGTTTTAGTGATAATGGACACTTAGAAAACCTTAAAAAAGCTGGTCTGCCGGTGCGCCTCTTGGCAGGAGCCGCGCTGCCATGGAAATAGTCAGCGTTTTTTTTCGAAAAAATTACGTCATCGAGTACACGAACGGGAATGGTGTCATATGATAAAGGTCGATTAGAAAATGAGAAAAAAGCAGGGCTGCCAACCGGCAGCCTGGCAAGTTCGCAGGCAGCCGGCGTCAAAGTGGGGTAAAAAATAGTAATTTTTACGTCATCGAGTACACGAATGGAACTAATGAATAACTATAGTCCAGATCATTCCGTTTAAGAATTTCTTGGTCTGCCGACCAGCAGCCTGGCAAATTTTTGTGTACGATTTTTAAAAGTTTTTTTTTTAATTTTTCGTTTA
This sequence comes from Limnephilus lunatus, assembly GCA_917563855.2. NCBI lineage: Eukaryota > Metazoa > Arthropoda > Insecta > Trichoptera > Limnephilidae > Limnephilus > Limnephilus lunatus. The sequence goes on along the minus strand of OU830597.1, from coordinate 58,940,761 downwards.
TCTTTATTATTATTTTTATTTCATTATATTTTTAAAAACTTTGAATGCCATATTTTAAAAATATGAACGATAGTGATAAAAAAAAATAATTGGAGAGTTCCGAGTGTACCCATCCGTGATATGAAACGGACGAGGCTCGGAAATTTACGTCGTTTTCCGGACGAACGCAGCTCTTACGGCGATGGTGCGGTAGTTTTTAGAACTTCCAACCACTATGGACAATTAGGTTATCTTAAAAAAAATATTATTTTTATAAATTTGTATAATAATATGGGCATGCGATGGCGGCGAAGTGCTCCGCGGCCAGTTTCCAGTAAGTTGTTTCGCGTCAAAAGGCTCTCCCGTCCGATGAGTACACTCGGAATACCGAAAATTTATTTTTTTATCATTACCACTTATTTTATTTAAAATTTGGCATTCTAAGTTTTTAAAACCATATTGAAATAAAAATAATAATAAAGATATTGAAAAAAATTATTTTGAATTAAAAATAAAAATTAAAACTTTAAAAAATCGTACACAAAAAACTGCCTGGCTGCTGGTGGCAGACCAGAGAAGTCATGAATAAGATAATCTAGACTACAGTTTTTCATTAGTTTCGATCTTGTATTCGATGTAATCATTGCAGCAGGGCAAGCGAAACCGATTTGAAACGAACGGGGTTTCAGAAATTTCCGTCGTTTTACGGACGAACGCAGCTCTTACAGCGATGGTTTGTTGGTTTTTCGAACTTCCAACTACTATGGACTATTAGGCAATTTTAAAAGGACTATTAATATTATAAATTTGTACAATAATATTGACACGCGACAGCGGTGAGGGGCACCGCGACAGGTTTTGTAAGTGGTTTGGCGTCGAACGGCTCACCTGACGGATGGGTACACTCGGAACTCTCAAATTATTTTTTTTATCATTATCGTTCATATTTTTAAAATATGGCATTCAAAGTTTTTAAAAATATAATGAAATAAAAATAATAATAAAGATAAACGAAAAATTTAAAAAAAAAAAAAAACTTAAAAATATCGTACACAAAAATTTGCCAGGCTGCTGGTCGGCAGACCAAGAAATTCTTAAACGGAATGATCTGGACTATAGTTATTCATTAGTTCCATTCGTGTACTCGATGACGTAAAAATTACTATTTTTTACCCCACTTTGACGCCGGCTGCCTGCGAACTTGCCAGGCTGCCGGTTGGCAGCCCTACTTTTTTCTCATTTTCTAATCGACCTTTATCATATGACACCATTCCCGTTCGTGTACTCGATGACGTAATTTTTTCGAAAAAAAACGCAGACTATTTCCATGGCAGCGCGGCTCCTGCCAAGAGGCGCACCGGCAGACCAGCTTTTTAAAGGTTTTCTAAGTGTCCATTATCACTAAAACGTAGTTTCATCCGTGTACTCGATGATGTAGGGTTTACCTACCTCGTCTCCTAGTCTATTGGTGTTTCTGGACAGCAGTCTGGATTTTACGTGTAGACGGAAAAAGCATTTTTTAGATATCTTAGAATGCACATAGCTACCCAGTAGTAGAAAGTGTCTCTCGATCCGGCCCGCCACGCAGAAGGTGGGCAGACCCGGACAAACAACACCCCACGAAACCGGACACCCCTGTTAAGTCACCAAACGTAGAAAACCAAAATGGGGTGACCTATGGCAGAGGTGTTGGTTATCCACTTATGATTCATACCAGCCTCCCAAATTATCTAGCAAATATCGATTTTTCCAATGAAGGCTCCTACCACTGCGCCACATTGGTTGCTAATAAAGGAGTTAATTTTGTTCCTTCGTTCTTTTCTTAAGTTAGTTCGTTAGTTCTAAAGGAGTTTACCTCTCAATTTAGTACCCTTCCTACTGAGCCACTTCGATCGCCCGGGTCAAAGCGCTCAGTGTGAGCCTTATATCGCAAAAAGGAGCCCAGGAACCAATTTTTCAAGTCCAATTTTTCACTGAACCACTCAGGTTGTGTAGATCGACATGCGTAGTTTGATACCCATATACACCTGCTTAGTTCAGGTTATTTACTGGTTCTAACGAAGACTCTTATCATTGGTCACCTAGGTCACCGACACTCTAAAAAGGCTGCAGGGGATTTTCCGCTTAATTCAGTACATCTGCCACTGAGCCATTTCGGTCGTCCGGGTCAAGGCGCTCAGTGAGGAGGAACGAATGCACGGCCCATTTCGGCTCAAAAGGTTTATCAAATATCTAGTACGAATGTGAGCTACTTTATTTATTTTTGCTTTTAATAAGATGTAGGCCATTAAAGATTATAGTGTTTCATGATTTTGGAGGCAACTTAGGCAATTATTTGTGAGCAAATGAAAAACATAAAAAATAATAATTTTACTGTATTTATTTTAAAAATAAAATAACAAACATAAAATTCATAAAAATGCATTTTTGGGGAGTAATTTTAAAATATATGACTATTTTTTAATTCCATCGTAAATAGGTAATTTGTATTTTTAATTTACACCCATCAAAATTTTTTTTTTATATAAAATTTTATTTTTTATTTTACATTTCATCATATTTATATGACAAATATAATAAAATAATTTTTTTATTGTTTTTCATTTACTCACAAATAATTGCCCAAACCGCCTCTAAAATACAGAAACATTAAAATCTTTAATGGCCTATAGCTATATCTTATAATTTAAAGTAAAAATCAATAAAGTAGCTCACATCCGTACTAGATATTTGATATACCTTTTGTTAACAAAAATAATTTTTCAGTATTTTGTAGGTATTTTGATCTCAAATCCAATTCTAAGATTTGTATGAAACGCGCCGAAATCGGCCGCGCATACATTCCCCTTATGTCGTAATAATAATAAAAAATAGATATTTGGTATAGCGCCGTTTGTGTGAAAAATCACCCCAAGGGCTCTGAGATGTTGCGTAGGTATCTACTTCCTGGCTTTACTTTGTTGGTTGTAGATTATACAGACTGGAGACTACCCACCTTTAACATTTTGATTTCTCTGACGGCCATAGTCCTGACGTTGGGGTCCTCCGTCTGCAGGAACTTCTTGATGGCCACAAACTGACCCGTACCCAGGTGCCGGCACTTCATCACCACGCCATAGGACCCCTGACCCAACACACTTATCTGCTCGTATTTCTCCATCTGACAGTCACAGTCATGACAGTTACCATAATTACCAGAAATGACCACCTTTCACCGACACCTTGACTTTTAGTTGTTGGAAAGCTTTTCTCATTTGTTTATTTTCGACGTTCGTGGGAATAGAATCGTAGTCCGTAGGTAGATAGGTACTCGTATTATTTAATTAGTGTGATACCTAATTAGCCATTATTCATTTTAAACATTAATTAGAGCTTGGCAAAATAATCTTTTTGTTGTTCTATGTGGCTTTTGGTGATCCGACTATTGATCCGCCGACATGGTATTTACCTACTATAAAATTATAATTTTCTGTGCATTATGTACCAATTTCAAACGTAAAATAGACTTATAAGTTGATATGAATATCAAACGAATTTATAAACAGTGTCGATTTTTTGTACTTATGCGCTGGTAGTATACAGAGAAGCAGATTTTTCCTTGATGCGTTTAAATGAAAATGTGTTTTATATTTAATTAAATGAAGGTAATATACTTAAGTGAAACTCAATCGAAAATCTGGAAACAGAAAAATCAGAAATAGATATTGGCACCTCTGGGACTCGAACCCAAGTCGACATCTTGACGCAGTGGTTAGCGCGTTTGCCCGGAAAGCGAGAGGTCTTGGGTTCGAATCCCAGAGGTGCCAATATCTATTTCTGATTTTTCCTTTTTCCAGATTTTCGATTGAGTTTCGCTTGTATTGTCTTCATTTAATTAAATATTACAATTTGAGGTTTTACTCGTAAAGTTAAAATAAAAATATAATATTTTTTATATTGTTTTCGGCGGTACATCTTTTCTGCACATCTCTTCTCGGTTAATTAGTTATATTTTATGTAATTAGGTATACCGTATTTTCCCTAAACGGACTGCACATTGTATATAAGTAGGCATTGTCGGCGGATCAACTGTCGTGGAACCGTGGGGTTTTCACCCCAACGGAGTGTTCTAGCCAGCGTCAAGCACAGGTTATTGTGGAATGTTTGGACGTGTAGTTAATTTAATAGTAATTATTAATACCGACCCAAGGGCGTGTATAAGAGGGGTGGTTTATTAGATTCAACCTCCCCCCTCCATTGGTCTCAGAATTCCTTTAAAAAATAAATAGTTTCTGCTCATAGATTACAATCTCGGAAAATACAGTACCTATTAGGTAGGTACCTATTATCTATTTGCACTTGCATATGTCGTTCAGCAATGTTACTAGGTATAGGTAGGTAGGTACCTTTTAGCACCGTTTTCGTAAGAAAATAACCTAACTTATCAATATAAATATTTACTATTTATATAAATATTTACTATTTATACACTATTTATATAAATATTTACTATTTATACAATATTTATATAAATATTTACTATTTATACACGTAGGTAAATACACACGAAAAAACCAAAGTAAATCTGTATAGTTTCATAATAATGTTTACAATACTGGCAATGTAGATGTAGGTACAGACTCATTATTTAATTCTAGATACTAATAAACCAACTCATCGTAAATCGTAAGTATGTATTTGTAAAAGTAGTTGATTATGTATTAGGTATTATACCTACTTAAGTTAGTAGAATTTCAGAAATATGAAACCTCCTGAAATTAAACTCCGCTCTTATAACTTGTATGTATAGGTTCCAACCTAGCATAATAATATACGTAAGTATTATGGTTCGTGTAGGCATCAACGACTTTGGCGAACAAACGATGATTTGAAATAAAAACTGTTTAATTTTTTTTTCGGTTGGAATAACAATCAAGCCCCACCAACCCCATTAAGAAAATAATGTAGGTCCCTACAGCTTGATACACATTGCTTTGTGGGCGGCCAATGGAGAAAAAAACAAACGAAAGAGCGAATAACCAGTAGACCTTTGCATAAATATACCGAACCACCCATGACAACCTTTGTGACCTAAAAATCTTCAATGACTGCAAAGTTAGTAGGTACCCACATTATGTTGATTTTCACTAGATAAACTTATTAACCGACGTGATCCAATATTCACTTGCCAGCCTAACGAGCTTAGTTCAGTTCTATTTTTTTTTCTTTTTTAGAGTTTTCCCGTTTTAGGACAGTCAAATTGCATAATTAAGTTCACATTAGATGATTAGATACGCGTTGCTCGCAGTTATGGAATCATTTATAACAACAACAAAAAATAAAAATAAATTAAAGAAGCATAACAATGCCTCCGTTTTAATATTTTTCAATTAAATTTGATATAGGTATCAACCTTCCACAACTCACGATGTAATTTAAAACTTCATAGTGAATTACACACGGTGTCCGGAAACTCGTAGTTCAAGTGGGATACTGGTGAATCTACACCACATACGAAATTATATTTTTATAAGTAAATATATTTTTGAAATTAAAGTTTTTCTTTTTTTGGTAAATGGTAAATTTTGGAGCCGGGTCTACGCTTCGACTTATTTTGAAAAGACATATTAATCCTTTACCGATCGATTTATTTTACCAATTTGATCTAAAAAAATCTAACTTATAAAAGCTCAAATAATAATAAAAAAAATGCAACAAAATCGACACCAAATTCACCAATTTCCCGCTTCTACTACGAGTTTCCAGTATACAAGCGGAAGAACGCTCACCGTGATAAATGGCCCATTATTGCCGAACAAGTCTTGTCCGTCAAGATTGCTGTAAATTATCAACCTACATATTATAAGACAAATTCGCAACACATAAAAACGATCTCCTGCAATAATTCTTGTAAAAACCAAACTTGTAAAAACTTAGAAGCAAAATCACAAAATATTTGCTACGCCCCTGTTAATTCTGAAAGTGATGAAGTGAAAAATGATTTTTGGACTAATGTGAATGATGTAATGAGACTAAAAGAGTTGAATGAAAAGATTATAATGGCGGGCGATTTGAACGGGTGGGTCGGTATTAGACGTGACGGATTTGATTCGGCCTTAGGTATGTTTGGGGATAAAAGAACGAATGACAATGGGAATAGAATACTTGAAGTATGTTTGGAGTGGAACCTTTTTGTTTCGAATACTTTCTTCGATCATAGGGGTATTCATCAGTATACGTGGGAAAGAGGAATTGAAAGATCGATAATCGATTTTGTAGTAATTGACTCTAGGTTGAGAGCCGTTACCGAGGACACAAGAGTTTACAGAGGAGCTGAGGTTGAAACCGACCACTTTCTGGTGGTGTCAAAAGTAAACCTCTTTCGCGGCTGGCGCTCTAAGGTGAAAACGGTATCAGCTCCAACAAGAGTCAAAATAGAAAAACTACAAAACGATTATGTCAGAAGTGAATATGAGAATTGTGCAGAAATGAGATTGAATGAGAAGGAAATGGACGTTCTAAGCATAGAGGAAACATGGAACCACATTAAGGTGAGTCTATGCGAATCTGCTAGAGATGTGTGTGGAATAAGTAAGCAAGGTAGGAAAAAAGGTGATGCATGGTGGGATGATGAGATCAAAGCACTGGTCTCAGAGAAGAAGAAAGCATGGTTACGTCTGATAGCGATTGGCAGTGTTTCAAGCGAAGAGAGAGATCGAGCGAAAGAAGTGTATAAGATATGCAAGAAAAGAGTAAGTGTTGGGGTGAAAGAACGAAAGAAACGCCTGGAAGAAGAAGAGGGAATCAAAATGACAAACCACTTCCAAGAAAACATAAAACTGTTTTGGAAGGAGGTCAAAAGGTCCCGGAGTGGTCCAGAGAACGGAAGCATGAAAGTGATAAAATCGAAAGATGGACAAATGTTGACGAATGAGAATGAAATCAAAGAGAGATGGATGAAATATTTCGAGGAAGTCTTCGAAAGTAACCCGAGTGGTTGTGATCCCAGCGGTGAATCGGTTATGAACGATGATGGAGTGAATGTTACCGAAATCAGTATGGATGAAATAAAAAGATCAATTAAATGCATGAAGAGTGGCAAGGCTGTGGGTTTCGACAATATTGCTGCCGAATACTTTAAAGGAGATAGTCGTATTATTCTAACATGGCTGTGCAGACTTTTTAACCAATGTTTAAAGGAGGGTTATACGCCATTAGATTGGAGAAGGGCTGTAATCATGCCATTATACAAAGGTAAAGGGTCACGTATGGAATGTGGGAATCATAGGGCTATTAGCCTTCTAAGTTCAGTGGGCAAGCTGTATGGTAGAATATTGATTGAAAGGGTAAGAATGGAAACAAAAGATAAAATATGGGATGTGCAAGGTGCTTTTATGAGTGGAAGGGGGTGCATGGACCAGATTTTCTCATTGCGTATGCTCACTGAGAAGTTTCTTGCAAAAAACCAGAAACTCTTCTGTGCCTTTGTAGATCTACAAAAAGCGTACGACCGAGTTGACAGGAAAAAGCTATGGAAGGTGTTGTCCAAGTACGGAGTGAATACGAAGCTCATTCAGGCAATTGCGTCGCTATATAAGGGAAGCGTTGCATGTGTTAGGGTGAACGGCGATTTTACGGAGTGGTTTGACATCACAAAAGGTGTTAAACAAGGCTGCGTAATGTCACCGTGGTTATTCAATCTATACATGGATAATTGTATGCAAGAATTGAAAGAGATGGGATTGGGCGCAAAATTGAGTAATCTGGAAGTATGTTGCCTTTTGTATGCTGATGATGCGGTGCTAATTTCTAGCAGTATGGAAGATCTACAGTCTCTCGTGTCTAGGATGAACGAAGTATGTATGAAGAATGAGTTAATGATGAATGTAAGTAAGTCTAAAGTCATGGTGTTTGAAAGAGAGAGTACGAAAACAGTATGCAATATAGTTGTGAATGATGAATACTTGGAGCAGGTGGATGAGTTTGTGTATCTGGGTAGTATGTTTACGAAAGATGGGAAGGCTGATAGAGATATTGAAAGAAGGGTGAATGCCGGTAACTCCATTAATGGAGGACTGAATGCCGTTGGCGGTAATAAAAAACTGTCCAAAGACGCGAAACTAGCCGTCCATAATGGAGTGCTGGTACCTACCCTGATGTATGGCAGTGAGGCATGGAACTGGCAGAGGAAGGATGAAAGCAGACTGAATGCTGTAGAAATGAGATCCCTGAGGCGAATGTGTGGTAAAACCATGTACGATCGTGAGAGAAACGTGGATATCCGCAAAGAATGCAAGGCTGACGTAAGCGTGATGTGTAAGATTAAGAAAGGGACTCTCCGATGGTTTGGGCATGTAGAGCGAATGAACGAGGAAAGGAGTGTAAGGAGAATATATGATGCAAATGTGAATGGTAGAAGAAGTCGGGGACGCCCGAGGAAGACATGGCACGACCAAGTGAATCAGATACTTGAGTCGGGCCATGTGAAGAGTCGGAATAATAGAAGGGCATGTATGAGACGATGTATGAATGTGAACGAGGCAAAGAGTGTGTGCCAAGATCGAGTTGTGTGGCGGTCCGTCCTCTCTGCCTACCCCTGCGGGGAAACGGCGTGATGGTTAGTTAGTTAGTTAGTTAGTTAGTTAGGTACATATCAATCCTGCCGAAATTATGAAGTTTGATAGTAGGTAGGCGGCGGACAAAGACGCACATTGTTACGGCTCCATGACTTTTCATCCCACGACAGAATATCCCCCGACAAAATATCCTATCCTAACCTAACCCAACAAAACCTAACGTAACCTAATCTAACCCAACCAAATCTTTCGGTGCCAAATTTAAACCTAACCTAACCTAACCCAATAAAACCTTTCGGGATAAATTTAAAATTTAAATCGAAACTGTAAGTTCCTTGCTGTCTCCTTCCTGCCTTGTCGGGGGATGTTTTGTCCGTTGGATATTTTGTCTGGGATAATATGTCGAGGGATATTTTGTCGGAGAATATTTTGTCGCTGATATTTTTAGCGGGATGAAAACGCGCGGTACCTACCCTTAGAAACGTACTTGACTTACTTTAATAAAGAGTAAAATGTAAATGTAAATGAAGTTTTGGTCTCCGGTGACATTTATTATGTTTTTTTAAAACATAAAAAATCAATATGTATTGGACAGTTAGAGGGGTGAGAGGTTTTCTGTTACTCGACTGATTGACCAATGACGACAGGTCAAAGAATTAATCATTTTTCAATTTTCATTTTTTACGCCAAATAATGACAGGAATCACAGGTAAAAGTAATTCAAGTGCAACCCTTAACATCAAGCATAACACAGCGAGAAGGGAATGGATTTGGCTGGGCAATATTGTCGAAATCGGTAGGCAGCCGAGCGAAGCCACCGTCAAGTAGGGCAATATGTCGACAAGAATAGGCAATACACGACAAATAAAATAAGGAAACCTTGCCCGCTAGATATTATCGCAAAAACTTATTAATTTATTATTCCAAAATATTTGTAATATTTTATTTAATAAATTTAGCAGTCACCTTTCAGCCTGTGTATACACAAAATCCCTCCACGCGGCGAATTTTTCATCTTGTCTTATCGGCCGATAGTACCTTTAAAAACATCTTGATGTAGGTACCTATACACAACGTGACCACTTATTTTTTCCCCCAAACCGGAACACGGAAAAAAAGGTAGGTATTTTTTTTAAATTTCCTCGTCACGGAAGGCCCTGAGGAAAATATTTTCCCTTGGGGCCTATATCATCTTAGGGGATGCTGTGTGGGGAAACTTTTTAAGAAAGGGAAAGATAAGAAGTTCTGGGAAGGAAAAAGGTATGAGGGGTGGTTAGGAATCTGGGGGTCAGTGCGTCCAGGAGTGACGGAGGATGAATCCGTCCCTCCAACTGCGGTGCAAGGCGATGGGTCGAGAGAGTCAGGCTGGAAAGGTCAAAAGGCTTCTCTTAATCCCGCCACGCAGCTGGTAATAATAATAATAAATTTAGACAACTTACCTATATAGCGCTGTTTTAGCGAAAAAATCACAGAGCGCTGTACAAAAAAAGTTAATGATTATTGGTTATTTGGGCATGATGTCAACATTTGTTATTGGATTATTACCTAATTATTATAATTTATTGTTTTCTTTAATGCATGTAATATGTAATGTTATTAATCTGTAAATGTTCCAAATAAAATAAAATAAAATAAATAAAAGTGGCTAGATTACCTACAATTCATCTTGCAGAAGCTACCAACCGCATGGACGATTGGAATTCTGGACCTCGTTCAAAATTTAAAACGATTTTTTTTCCTAACAACCGTAAGGGGGCATACATTAATTACGTGAGCAGTTTTCTTCCAATCTAGATCCCTCCCCCCCCCCTTGGTAAGGTAAATTTGAGCCATTTCGTATATTCTTTTTAAGTTTTTTATATATTTTTTAAATTCTACTTCGAGTTTCATTCTCTTCGAAAACGAGACATTCTGACGTCCCGAAATTGTGTTCGGGGACACCGGGATACGCTGCCTGAAAACGGGACTGTCCCGGAGAAAACGGGACGTCTGGTCACATTGAGTATACAATTCTGAATACAATACATAATATGATTTGTATTAACCTTGCTTGAATAAATACTAAAAATAATTGGTTTGGGACAATGTTAATATAAACAAAATGAAATATTACCGAGCACATAATAAGGCATAAGTAGGTTATACTACTGAAAATCGACACGGGCCAGCGAGAGGTTTGTGTGTTGTATGCTAAGAGCAGTGTTTCTTAACCATATTAAAAGAATCGCCCCATTTACCTCAGTAAAATAACAATATTTTGTTACTCTAAGGTTGTATGCAAAGATATATTTTCTCCAAGGTTTGAATATTGCGTTACTCTAAGATTATATTATTGAATCCCATTGTTTGATGCACGAGACGATAACAATGTGCTAATCTTAGTTGCATTAGTAAAATCGTGGTTACAAACAAAGTGATTGTTTTATGTCAATTAATGCTTTTCTTTTTAATGTTCGAGAATTTGATATTTTTCCCTTTGAACGATGGTAGTATCATTTATTTTGTAAAACCTCACAAATGGTAGGTACCTAATATATAATTAATATTGAATTAGACCCACGATCTTGGGCCTGGGTTCGATTCCTAGATGTGACTACATCGTTTTCTGAGTATTCTGTTTCAAAGTTTCCATTGAGAGTGGCTAATATAATCTTTATTAATTAAATAAAAATCATTTTAAAAATTCAGTATTCTGGGCACCATGCTATTTAAAGTGATATATGTATACTGGTGTTATTTATATATATACATATACATAATTTTTTGTTGCATTAACCCCACACGGGAGGCCCATGAGGAAAACAATTTCCCTCAGGCCTATGTCATATTCGGTGATGCCGTGTGGAAGGTCTTTAGGAAAGGAAGGAGAGGAAGTTTTGGGAAGGAAAAGGGTACGAGGGCTGGGTAGGAATCTAGGGGTCAGTGTGTCCAGGAGTGACGGACGAACGAATCCACCCCACTCGCTACAGTACAAGACGACAGGTCGAAAGAGGTCAATTGGAGAGGTCAAAGAGACCCGGCCCGCCAAGTAGCTGGTGAGGAGGCGCGTCTACCGCCAAGACCTAACCACACCTCACCCGATGAACCTGGGCACCCCTGCTAAGTTATCAAATGTAGCGAACCGTTAGGGATGACCTATTGCAGAGGTGTTGGTTAAATGGTTTCCAGGGCAACTATACTCGCCTCCCAGATTGATATGTATACCCATATTTAGGTACTTAGGTATAGAAAAAATATGGTCTTATTGTAAATTACATTGTTGTTTGCTGTTAAAACTACATAATGTATATCGTCTGATTTTAATGATTAATCCATTTTTCTTACCAACACGCGTTTTTGCCATATTTTTTTTCTTGCATTAATCAAATTTAAACCTAATCACCATATCTAAATAAGGAGTTTAATTGTTGGCGGCCCGATTTCGATTGTTACACGACGCGGTGCATCCCCTTAACTGTACATATGACGTCCATGAGCAAAATAATTTCCCTCGGGGTCTATTTCATATTTGGAAAGTTGTATGGAGGAATAAAAAAAAGGAAGGAGAGGAAGTTCTGGAAAGGAACATGTATGAGAGGTTGGTAGGAATCTACGGGTTAGTATGCCCAGGAGTGACGGACGTATGAATCCATCCGTCCCGCTGCAGTTCAAGGCGATGGCGATGGGTCGAGAGAGACCCAGCTGTAGAGATTAAAGGGTCTCCCCAAACTGGTCCCAAATCAGTCAAATGAAAGTTTTAAATTCACAATTGCCAAAAAACTGTCGCAAAATCGGCGCACATTTCTACGGATGTATTACATATAGATACATTACATATTACGTATACATATAATGCAGCGGTCGTCAAACTTTAGGATCTCGCGAACCACTAAATTCATTATTTTAAATCAAAAGTGGTCAAAGAACACTTAGTTAATAAAATAAAACTATTAATTGGAACCAAATTATAAAAGCTTCAAATTTTTTTTTTCAACGACACCCGATCTTAACAACATAAATATCAAAATCGCCACTACATGAATAATAAAAAAAGATTGTAGAAACAAAACATCTAAATGGTGATTTAAATTATGTCGACATTTCTCTACAAGCGAAATTTTTTCGCGGACGAACACTTTGGACGAACACTAATGCGCCTGCAAAAAGCATTTAGGTTCCGCCATTTTATGCTCATCGACATGAAAGGTGCCTTTGCGAATGAAACCACAACATTATCGAAACGCAGCCGTATTTTAGCCAACCGTTATAAATTTTATGACAAAATATCTGGAAGGGATATTTTTCGCTGAAGCTTGAATTTAAATTTCGGTGGCCTTACAAGACAGCAAAAGCCGACATTTTATTTTGCACCCGTTTTCTTTTTACAGTTTGACTTTATAAACTAAAGCAGGACAAATGAAAATGGAGGCTGGAGGTAGCTATTTTTTTAGAAAAAAAAACCTCGTCGGGCTGCTTTCGAACGAGTAACGTAGCTTGTCTATAATTTTGGTCTTGATTATATATTATATTATCCAAATATGTATTTGAATGTACTTATTTTTTTACATAAAATTAACATGGGGACGATGTCTAAGGAACTAAAAAGAAAAATACATTATACCTAATAACGAAACACACGGACACGGGACAAGAAATTCAAAGCAAATTAGACTGCCGACAAGAAAAAAATCAAGCACCCGAACTCTTTAATGTACCAGGCCGTCCAATAATAATAATAATAATAATAATAATTGGACAATTTGTAGAGCGCCGTTTTTGTGAAAAATCACCTCAAGGGCGCTTTACAATTCATTATGAATTCCTAGGTTTTATTTAATTTTATTATTTACAGAAAGAATACAAAAACATACTTACCTGCAGGTCACTTCCGAAAAACACCCTTTATTAGAAAGTTTATGCTTGGGGAAGGTAAGACTTTGCACGTGGAGGGCATTATATTCAAAACACTGGACATTGCATGATTTTACCTTTGCTACCCTCATCACTGTTGGTTTTACATTTATATTTATAAGAAGATTAATGCCAAAGTTGAGTTAATATTTATTTGAAAGACTGAAGAATTGTAAGAATTTGCTTTATTTTTACAAAATTAGTTATTTACTATGTCGCGAGCCGTGAAGCAGAAGTTGAAAGTTTTTTTTTTTTTTTCAACTGTATCCAACTGTATAACAACATCCCGAATGAAATTACTGAGATAGAAAATTAAAAAAGAATTACGAAAGTATGTCTACCTCAGTTATTAATGTCTTTACTTATGTGTAATATTTAAAGAATGATTATGTTTGCCAACCAATGTAAATGTTTATATCTTTATAAAATATTAGCACACACAAAGATGTGAGCTAACTTAAGATTAATAAATAAATAAATATACCTACTTTTATTTTGTACTAAATATAAGATAATTTCCTCGCACTTTTACGTTTGCACATAGAAATAGAAGTCGAATTAAAGTCGATAAAATGTTGTTTTGTAACGGTATGTAACAATGTGCCATGTGGTATACATTAATGAATGGTAGAAAAGTCGGAACTCTGCATTGGAATACGTAGCAGAATTAAGGCGATATATTGTAAGATGTAAGAAGCTTTTTTAACAGTAGATAACAATGTGGTATACGGTAGTGAATGGTAGAAAAAGTCGGGGACGCCCGAGTTTTAGGTACTTAACGCATTATCTCTGCATTCTCTGGAGTCGAATTCGAGTCGAGGTAATGACGCCCGAGGAAGACGAATAAAGTGAAACAAATTCAATTTGGGAGGCGGATATGGGTACCGCCGTTCCGGTCCACCATTTATTGGATAACCAACACCTCTGCTATAAGTCACTCCAAGTGGTTCGTTACGTTTTTTTTACATGAGCTCCACACAGGACTAAGCAGGAGTGACAGGGTTCATCGAGTGATATAATGTTCAGATCATGGCGGCGGCGGGCAGGATCGGGAGAGGCCGAGTTGGGGAAACCCTCTGATTTCTCGAGCTGGTCTTTTTCGACCCATCGTCTTGCACCGCAGCGGAAGGGATGGATTCATATGTCCGTCACTCCTGGACACACTGACCCCTAGGTTCCTAACTATCCCTCATACATTTAACTTCCTCTCCTCCCTTTCCTTAAAAAGACCCTCCACACATTAGGTACTCCCAAAAATGACATAAAAAACCTCAGAATTTTTTTATTTTTTTTTTTATTTATTTAATATAGATATATAAGTGTACAAAGGTGTTACATAAATTACATATCGGTACAGAAATTATTTAAAATTGCAATCTCATCAAAGAAGAAGCTAGTTCTTGTGCTTGATGAGCGAGTTACACTAATTACTTATAACAGAAATAGAATAACATTATGCAAAAGGTAAGTATATAATACGAACAATTGAGCCTTCTGGATCATCAATATGTGTAGGTGTACATACATAGGATACGGTACGAAATTCGAAAAATCTAAATAAAATAGAGATGAATATAATTTATAATAAATGGAAAGAAAGAGAAAAACAGGTAACTATTTAGTTTTAATTATTCCTGATGAAGTGTAGCTTCAGTTTGAGTTTGTGATGGGTCAAACCCTTTACTTAGGTTTTAATACCTCTCCTCTCTTGCGTTTCGATCTCCGGACGGTAGATCCTTCTCTCGTACTGTTTGATTCGCCAATAATGTCTTGAATCATGACTCGCTTTTCCCACCCCTGTGACTGAACACAGCAAAAGGCTTTCTCCTTCCGGGAAAACTTTACAATAAACCCTTTCCTTTACGTTGTGTTTTATTTTTGTTTCAAAGGTACTAGAAAATCTAGAATAGGTATTTAATGTCTATATGTGGTAACTTTTTTGGTTCTTTTAGATAAGGTGTGGAAGAATTTCTCTGTACCTCTTGAACGTAAGAAGGATACTTTTTGTCTAAATCTATCCTAAATATATCCCCATTACGTCTCTAATGTTGCACGTTGTTTTAATACTCTCGCAGTACCCCCTGTAATCCTGGGAAGCCTATAAGGTTGATCTATGATCCTATACGTCTTAATAGATTTTAAAATACATACCTAGAATGTTTCATTTAGTTATTTGGTGGCTCCTCTGCATCTCTCCATGGCTGAACCCTATACATAATTTTGATAATATTATATTGTTAGTAAACGCAAACTTCGTACCTAAGATGGAAGGGATAAAGGGAGGGATGGATATGGATCATGCAGTTTTTGCAATCTAGTACTGGCTCCTCCACTTGACCAAATTGACCAGGTGGTCGGCTCTCCGGACACGACCTCCCGACCAAAGCATGTCAAGGCTATACCCATGGCACCCAGAAAATCACTTGACGACCAACCAGATACCCGGACCCTTCCATAACCAAGGAAGGACGGCATGCCTTCAAACCTTTCCCAATCAACCCCAGTATCGAACACCTCCGGGACTACGTTACTGGCTCTAGAAGGGGTAATCCAATTCGTCCCTTGTCACGGCTCTACTCGCGAACATGTGGCTACCGCTTGTGATAGACAGATCCTTCCTCCTGCGTGACCGGTCCAACGAATAAACCACCTCTAGGAGCGAACATACGACCTAAGTATTGTCTAGGCTTTATGATTGCTTCTAGGTCGATAGAATTTAAAAATGTGCAGGCGCTGAGGGGTTGTTCCCACAAAATTGTACTGCTTATGCTCCTCCCACACTACCTTGCCGGCAACCCGAGATGCTTTTGGCCAAGACGCCTCCGTCAGCGAACCGCGTCCTCACATACCGTTTGGCAACTCATTTCAAATCCGTCTCGTCACGCCCATTCTCTCGACACGGTCCCGCGAAAGGGAATTGCTTCCAGTATCTCGCGTGACCCGATCAGTCTATGGTGAGCATCCCCCCCTAACAGGACAATGTGGGAAGACCCTTACCGATGGACCAGACATTGACACATATGTATAGCCTCGGTGTCACCACCACATTGTTCAACCATAAAGTTTAAAAGGCGCAATTCAACAAATAGGAATTCAAAGGAGTACCTGTTAGTTTTAAATTTACGTTTGTTTAGGTTGCAGACAGTCGCTTTCTATTGGGTATGTCGTGTACCCCGATGAACTCCCCCTTTTGGTTGAGGGTACAACGCTCGTACATTTCTTTCTCCTCCGCTCGTGCCATCAGCTGTCTGCAAGAAAAGGTCACTGTCCTTGGTGATAACACCGTTGAACGTATTCTGGAATAATATGAAATTTTGTCATTTATTTAAATCTTCAGTTTCACGAGGCAGCTTCGACTCTGGCGTCTCTGCATCGCGTTCCGGGATGGCCTGGGAATTTAAATTAGGTATAACCACTTACCGAATACGTAATTGCTAAAAGTCCCGGTCGGAGATATACACGACCAATTCTTAATTACGTATGCCGTAGACCTGTGGAGAAAACAAAAACTTCCTACGAACTTCTAAACTTTTATTTGTAAACTAAATATGGTAGATAACCGCTCGACGCCGTTTATGTGAGCTTTCGCAAATTGAACTTTTTCGTAGATTACTATGTTCTAACTATTGGGATTAAAATATACCAAATCCGATATCATTCCCGACTCGCGAACCCTTGCTAAGATTATTTAAATCTAGTTAAGTTTATTATTAATTTCGTTCTTTCGCGGTCTATCACGACATTTTTTTATAAAAGGAATGAAATTTATTATCGCAAAACTGGGGCCATTATTGTAAACCTAGAACGACTGTTTATTCGTTGATCCGTTATTACTTTAAATTAAGTTAGTTAAGTCCTCCTCCCCATCCGAATTTGCACCATTTATTATTATTATTAAAATTCAAGTCCGATATTTTTCCTTTAGGGTAAATTTTTATAGATATCTTTTATCTCTCTACATAATAGACGATAACAATCGCGAACTTTTACCGACGATTATTTTTTGTGAATAATCAACCCAACACCGGATAAGATATAAGACCGTCACTCTCATAATACGTATTTACTGACTTTTATTTCGTCCAATCGATAGGTTAAATATTATCTTTAGAATTTATTGACTTAAGTATTATCCTCTTTAATCAATTAACACTTTTCACCACTGTCTCGTGAACTAAGCCATGTATCTTTCACTGAATCTAATCCACTAACGCTTGCAAAGAAAATTAATTAATTCAGCACAGTCTCTGTTTTTCTCTAAGTCCAGCTATAAACCTTAGTCACTCTCCGATGCACGCACGATTTTCCACAGTCCTACTTCTCGCAAAAATCAACCCGAAAGACCTTCTCGAAATCTAGCGCCAAACTCCCTCTTTCCGCCCAAACTACCCCTTTTAATACCACGTTTCTCCCATCAATCAAATTTAAATTTGCAATTTACAACCTTATGAACGCGTAATATCGTCCTTTCCTTTTCCATAATCCTATCACGTCGGTTCACCCTTTTTCCTTCTAAGGTCCCGTTCTGATCGACCCGCCTTCGTACGATGATACTCTTCTGTTGCAATCGATCAGGGGCGTATTTGGGTCTAAACATCTAATTCCCACTCGAGTCTCCGCATGATTAGTGGATATAATCCACCTTTTATCGTGTGAATAATTAATTCAACTTTTCTCGAAAAATCTATAGTGTCCGTTCTACTCCTTTTTAATTTGCTTCCAAATACGGTGTATCCTGAATATTTGATATAACTGCCCTACTTTCTTGGCTTAACCCAAATCCAATTTCAACTCATTAACCTACAACACATCTCGACAGTCATCTATTAAGCATTCATTATTATAAAATTCTCCCAACACGTCACTGCCTAGATATTCCGACGTTCTAACATTTGGCTATGGATTTTCTAATAAATTTGTGACTGAATATCCTGTATCGAACGTACCGCTAGTGTGCACACTCAGCCGTGTCCGTTTCTGGCTACATGTCGCGTTTCTTGTGTTCGTATACAATTTTAATATTTCTCGCGTTTGCAAACGCTCATGTGCAATCTCTAACCCCTTGATTTACCTCCCCGCAAAGTCGTGATGCTCTTAGAACCTTATTTTATAATAATCTAAACTTTTATAACCTCGATCCTCCTTTCCTATGGCTATAACCACTGCCAAGATCCCATTCCAATCCTGCCTTCGAACGTTTTTTTTTTCCTTTTTTCTAGTTCCTCCTACATCTTACATCCTTCTCTGGCACCAAAACCGATAATTCTCCCGTAATTTCTCGCCTAGTGATCAAGAAAATACTTGAGTTTTCGAATAATTTAAAATCCTGACAGGTCGTTAAATTTTATGCTTTTTCACTAATTTCTTTCTCCTATCATCTGTATGTAAAATCAAGTGGTGATTTCAGCTTAATGCGTACCTTAGAGACCCAAAATCATGTCCGATGTCTCACACTCAAGACCCAATTAAGTAACAAGAGATCGTAAACCTTCCCTCCCCTCTAAACTAACGGACAAAAATCCAATAAAAATCTTAGATTCCATATGGTCACTAACATGAATTGATTTCCCTCGACTACCTCGAAGAGATCGGCTCCTGTGGGTTTTCCACGTCTAACACTTTTCCCCAACGTCTACCTGCAGAATCCGCTAGATATTTGTCTGGAAAAAGCGGTTAAGACCGTCAATGTCCACTCCCGTTTCACGATTACTAAGTAATCGAGATCGCTTGCTACTCTAGTTATCAGTGCATGATATTTGTCCTTTTGAATTTTCCGCCATCGAGATCCTCGCAAAACTTTCCGATTCCAGACGTGAAATCAACTGTTGTCGATCCCCTCCTGCTCCCATAAAAATGCGATTTATGACCAAGTTAGAAGTGGTACTATCCTCTTAAAATATCTGCCCGACCAAACCGTGAGATAATCTTTGAATCTTAATTTTTCAAATCCATCATCCCACGCCCCCAGCCTGTGATTGGTCCAAGACGCACCCACTGTCCCCATCTCCATTCTGATTGGATAGTCGGTTTTTTTTTCCAACTGCCTACACCCCTTCGTGGCAAGGAAAACCCCAAAAGTTTAAAAAAGATTCCTTTAATATTGATTTTAAAACCACCCGAAAGATGTCGATAGTGTGATCATATTCTATATTTAAAAAAAAAAAATTTTTCCCACCTATACCGGAGTGAAACAGGTTCATCACAAGTTTCAGTTTATTGATGTCTTTGGTTTTTTTTATTTCAATTGGAAGGTTGTTGAAATACTTTATTCCTAAGTAGATATAATTGTTTTGCATTAGTTTGGTATTAAATTTTGGTATTTTGATGTTGTCTTGATATCTTATTGATTGGTAGGTTTCAAATTTTTTGATGATATTATCTTTGTAAATTTGGATAATTGCATTTTTTTTGAAGATATTCTCTACTCGAGGCACCGTAAAATCTGCGAAAAGCGTTTCTGTTGGATATGTGGAGGGTTTCTTTAGGATTACTTTAATGATTAGCTTCTGGATCACTTTGATCGGGTTTAGGATATTGTTGTAAGACCCCCCCCATCCAATAATTCCATATTGAATTAATGACTGGATTAGTGCATAGTATACTCTTTTTAGATTGTTGAGTTTTAAAATATTTCTTAATCTTATGAATATATATATACACTTTCTGATACGCTTAACCAATTCACAGATATGGCTCTTCCACTTCATATGTTGTTCTATTATCACTCCGAGATATTTAGTTTCTGATACTGATTTCAACGTTGAACAGTCATGAATACATGTGATTTTATTACATTTGTTATTGTGGATAATTATTTTAGTGTTGGGGAGTGTTTTTAGTTTGTTAATTGAGAAATGTATGTAGTATGTTTTGTTAGTGTTCAATGAGAGAAGATTTGTATCAAACCAATGTTTTAATGTATTCATGCTATTATTTGCTTGCTCGTTTACTATATCCCAGTCGATCCCATTCACTATGATAGCTGTGTCGTCGGCATATGATATTATGTCTGCGTTAATTGGTAGTTTGAAAATGTCGTTGACATAAATTATAAATAGTAGGGGGCCTAGGACTGTGCCTTGAGGTATCCCGAAATTACTTGTTAGTGGTAGACTTAGAAAGTTGTTTATCTTGACTACTTGGTGTCGTTCAAATAAATAGCTTTTTATCCATTTTAGAGCTTTATCGTTTATCCCAATACAGTTTAATTTTTTAATAAGTTTATCATGAGAAATACTGTCGAAAGCTTTTTTAAGATCTATGAAGATTCCGAGGCATTTCAAAGATTTGTCTAATGTGTTCTGGATAATGTTCGATAGTTTGGCAATCGCATCTTGGGTACTTCTATTTTTCATAAATCCATATTGGTTGTCGTGTATTATGTTATTTTTGTTAATAAATTCAGTCAATCTTTTTTTGATAATTTTTTCAAAGATTTTAGCAATGTTTGAAATCAGCGATATTGGACGATAATTTGTCACTTCTTCTGGGTTGCCAGTTTTATGAATTGGAGTGATGATGGTTTGTTTATATATCGTTGGGAATATTCCGCTTTGAAGACTAGTGTTGATTAAATGTGTTAATGGTTTTGAAATATGTTTTTTGATATTTTTCAGTGTTTCGACAGTAACCCCATCGAAACCTGGTGCTGATCTTCCCTTCATGCTTGAAATGATTTGTTCGATTTCCTGTGCTGAAGTGAGAGGAAACATGTTAATTTAAGAATTTATGGTAAAATTAGGTCCTACGACCTACGTCCTACTTAGAAGAACGAGAAGAAAACGTTGACGTTGAAATTTTCGATTAAAATTAAAATTTTACAGAAATAAATTATTATCAAAATGCAAAACTTTTTTTTCACAAACTCGTTAGCCAGGACCGGAATCCAAATTAATATATCAGCGCCCTTGAGGTGTTTTTTCACATAAACGGCGATGAGAAATGTATTTTTTTTTAAATTTCTTTAATCTTTAGATACCTACCTACGAGTACTGTTTTCACAAAAACTGCTTTTTTGTGAAAAATCATCTTATTGTTAAATAAGTTCAAAATTATTGAACTCTGATCACATTTCCCTAATTAACGTAAAACTGAGAAAAAATCTCATATTAATTTAATCTACATATTAATCTCGTATTACCTACCTACCGCAAATAAATTTACAGATGTAAACGGTTGCTATCGACGCTATTAACACTTACACAAGTTGAACTTCCGTGAGCATAATTACAACAAGTCGGATGCATATGTAAACGCTCCTGTGAGTAACTTGTCAAAAACTTACGTAAGTCGTAAACTTTTCTTATGAGTGTAAAGCTAGTCTAAGAATCAAACAAGATGTATTACACACTAGTAGACCCGGCCACACATTGTTGTGGCTAACGAACCACGACGCCACGCCATTACCTAACCTTTATAACCAACGCCATCTGTTAAATCAAATCCACATCGCCCCGTTTGTCAGCCCGCTGCCCGGTGCGCTTGGCCAGATATATTATATATTTCAACCATCATCATCATCAAACAGTATTAATACCCTAGGATCTGTGTGTGGTCGAATTTCAGAACCCAGCCACGAGTGCATTTCGACGCCACGCTTAACCGCCGCGCATCAAATAACATCTGTGTACGTGGAGTTTCACACAAAGCTATAATTGTATATAGTTCGATTTCTAATTCAAGAATTCGTCACAAGATGACGCTACTTTTGTCGGCAAAATGCAAAGGGAAGTTCCATTCCTAGGTATAAGTTCTCCGGATTTGTAAACCTGGAGTATCTCCCGGATTTCGGAAGATTGACGGTAGTTGTATACAGCGGCTGTATATTAAATATGACGTCATCGTTCGTCCCGGTTACTCTTTCGTGGTGACTTGCCATCACTGGTTGACACGTTGACATTGTTGACAGTGGATACACGGGCTAATTTTTGGAATCAATTCCTATTGGATTTATATACAAAATGATCACCAACACTAACTTGGCGAAGCCGAAACAAAAGCCGCCCACAGGGCCTAGCAGTAAAAACTTGCAGAGCGGGTATTTAACTGGTAGTAGATATATGATTGCATGTCTAAATTTCAACCAATTTATGTACACAAAACCTTGACAAATTAT
The DNA here is from genome assembly GCA_917563855.2 of Limnephilus lunatus. Taxonomy (NCBI): domain Eukaryota; kingdom Metazoa; phylum Arthropoda; class Insecta; order Trichoptera; family Limnephilidae; genus Limnephilus; species Limnephilus lunatus. Next base: position 58,918,222 of record OU830597.1, on the reverse strand, counting down.
ATACCTAAAAACCTTACTCATGAATCACTCTATCCATTGGTGAAAACCGCTTGAAAATCCATTTCGTAGTTTAAAAGATCTATGTAAGACAGCGGGAGCGACTTCATTTTATACTATGTAAAGATAAAGATTATACCTAGATACCTAGACAGTGTGGTACGTTTCTAGCCACAGCCACCGTGTGGAAAGAATATTGATAGCGGAAATTTTGAAATGCTCTGATGGAAAATAAATCCAAAAAGTTAGTAAAATATGTCATTATCCTCTGTTTTTTTTCTCTTTCGACCGGCGTCGTCAATTTGTTTCTATAAAAATAACTGGTTCTTTTATTTATTTTTTTATTGTTTGTAAATAAATAAAAAAAAAAATAAAAGAAGCAGTATAAAAATAACTGCTTCTTTTACAACGCACTTTTTAAGATGATATTTTTTCTGAAAAATTAGAAATATTTAGTCATTAAATAAATTTATAAAATATTTTACGGGTTCTGAAAGATCCATCCAATGTTATTTTATAATTTAAAAAAATCCTGATTACAGAACAGGAGATGTGAAATTTTTTTTTCTTTCTTTTCGTTCTCCTGAACAATTAAAATTTTGTCCTTTACCGTATTTCAAATTTCCGTAATCTATATGTTTACCAAGTTTTCAATGTCTTTCTTAGTGATCAACAAATTAACAAAAAGTAATACCGTATGATATACATTATAGTGAGCCCACCTATTTGTTTGTTTTTTTTTAACTTTTGTCGCGGCAAAACCGCGACTAAAATAATACACAATTTCAGACTTGTCCCAATTGCTAGTGGATAGGACGGAAACAATTTTATTTAGTAGGTATTTTTTTCTTATGAAATATTTTTGTATTAAATTTAAATGAAATTGGGTTGGGGAAAATGCTGACATGGATACGAGGGAAGCTTCGACCAAGTACCTATACCGCAAGGTCGATGGAGGGAAGACATCTCTGCCTCCACACTGGAGCTGGAGATGGAGGAGTTAGAACTAAAAATGATAACTGATCACCAATGCAGCAATTCAAAAGGGAGAGAGGTGGCAACTGGCAACCAGTCTCATGCACCAGGGACAATTCTTTGTGGTTATAGTATATCGCCTAGGAATGTCAGGAACGACAGCCGAAGAGGAATGTTTAGGTACAGGATGCTGCCCCAGGATATTGTGCGATCCAAAAATAATTCGCCAGAATCTTAAGTAAGCCACTTGGGCATCCGCGATTTTTTATTTTGCGCAGTATCACTGGCCACCACGCGTTGTCAAAGATGCGTTGTCGGGTGGTAGGTACTCCCGTGCCCTACTTGAAGGTTCCAGCTTGGTAGCGAATGCGGATGATTTAGTTTTGTTATCCTCGGGGGACAATCGGACAGAAGACAATAGAAAAGCTGAAGAATCTCTGAGACGAGAATCTTTAGGTACTGAAATGGGGAATAATGAACAAGTCGATCTAGTTGCATGAGAAACCCCTTAATCCGAAATGGGAGTACCCACATAAAATATTTAGGTACTTAGGGGTTGTTCTTGATAGATCGTCATCGTTCCTGGCACACATCAAGAGTATTTCAAGGAAGCAGAATTCCTATATCTAATCTAAAGCTAAAATACTCCATATCTGAGTGGGGACCGCGGAGTCCAGCCCTGCAACTGTTATGCCGTTGTTTACATTCGCGTTTTCGATAAACAGTAGAAATAGAATTGTAGGGAATATATACCTACATAATAGGCATATAATAATAATAAACTTGAAGCAATATATATATAATAATAATCAAGTAATCGGAAGTATCTACACGTACCTACCTAATTTATAAAATAAAGATAAATTACAATAAAGCTCTCAGGCGTGAGGCCCGACGGCGGCCGGCGGCGGTACCATAAATTAAAAATAATAAACAATAATACAAAACGTCGATTATTTAGGAAGAGTTATTAGATCTCATAATATAACACATGTGGACAATTTATTTTAATAATAAAGATTGAATTATTTCTCGCCGTTTTCGTGAGAAAATCACCTCGAGGGCGCTTAAACTACTTTACATTGGGAACATTACTTTCAAACACAATATTCCTCTGTTCTCTTTTCTTTGAACAATTAATGTGCAATGGGCCTCAATGTGTGGTATTATTTATCAGCACATGTTACGTAAACAAACCCTCAATCTCTATTCTCCGAAGTTAGATAAGCTGTTTTGTTTGCTGAAGTACCTACCTACAGAATTACAGAATGGATTGCGATATAGGTACCTATATAAGTGATCTTTTAGAGGTAGGTAAACCTAACCTAGTACTAGATACTATTAAAAAAATGAGTTTTTTGAAATTTTTTGTATTTTTCAAGTGTAGAAGGTATTGTATACATTGTAATAATAGGCCACTTACATCACATTTAAAAAAAAATTCCGGTTAAGGCAAATATTCTTAGACATTCTGTATTTTTTATTTTTTTTAATCGTATTTTTGAAACCCTGGCGATTTTTTGAAAATTTCAATCCGAAAAATCAGACCATTTTTTTATAAACCGGAAATACGGGACCTAATTTTATGTGTGCGAAAAAACGATAATTACATAGCCGAAAATCATTTAAAAAAAAGAACGTTTTCCTCACGAATAGCAATAAATTGTACGGGGTTCTCTTCGTAACATCTGTAAAAACACCGCCATCTTTATCAAAAAATCAAACCAAAGGATAAGTTCGCATAGAACAAACAATAAATCTGGTGAACGTTAAACGCAAATTCAAAAATTCGCTGGAAGTCAAGTGTTGCCATATAAAAAAAAATTATCAGTGTGGAATTTTACAAAATTAAGGGAACATAATCGGAGACGGGACATTTTCATGTAGTGACGTCACGAGCTCAAATAATGGATTTATTTATTTAAAAATAAGAAAAACCATACATTTCTTAAAATTTTAACTAACATTTTCGTAATCTTAGTAAAAAAATCTATCCACAGGATTTTTTCCAAGTCGTTATGAAATCCATGCAAGTGGCCTATTATCTTGGTAAATATAAATAAAGAAAAGAAAAAAAAAGAAAATATAGATTCTTTCCCTTTTTAGTGACCTTAACACATGTATTGGTGTTATGTATGTGTTTTATATATTATATAGTTAATTACTAGTATCTACATAATAACAAAACACTGTTCAAACCTTGTCAAATTAAATGATTTTTTTAGTGAAGTAGCGACCGAAAATTCTTAGTTTTATAAAATAAAATTGCGAACAGAAGTGCGATTTATCAAGCTTTCTGAAACCTAACAAAAATTATTTATTTACCTTTTGGAATTACCGACTTTTCTACTAAAATGTTTGTAACATTTTAACGTCTTCTTCAGTGGCGTATCAATACAATCCTGCCCCAGGGCAAGCCTGCATTTTGCAATCCCGAACCCCCGCTTCTTCACGTATTACTTATACAAATAATTCTTTAAATATAAGAACTGCTAACTTTCATTTGACAGGGAGCAGAAAATATCCTTCTTTTTTGGGTCCACAACACACAATATTTGTTTTAATTTGCATCACAGAAACAAATCGTAATAAAATTACACTATAATGTTAGCATTCCTAATTATTCAAGAACGATAATAAACTATACATCATGGAGGCTATATCACTATAGCCAGGGGCGTGCACTCCATATAGGCACATAAGCACTGCCTACCCTACCGTATTTGTAAAACATAAGGATGTAAATAATATTATAATTTATTATATTATTGCTAAAAATAAATACACACTTTCAAAAATAAGCGCGGAAAAAGCTCTGCAACCGAAACTACGCGAGCGCCACATTAAACGTCATACTACAAAACGTAACATAATCTGTAACTAGAAACTACACTAGCGCCCTCAGACTGGTCCGATAAAATGCGGCCGTAAGCAGGAATTATGTCTGCATGTAGCTAATTTCATACAAGTTTATAATATCAATGTTTACGAACTGTCGTTTTGAATTTGCTTGTAGAAGTTTTTTTGTTAGTATGAAGCAGTGCCTTTTAGAACAAAATTAACAAATGGCAATTAGTGACGACAGTGACATCTGTAATTTTCTATTCATACCAACCAGTTGTCATGCAGTTGCATGCAGTTGTCTTTCACAAATGCGAATTGTCAGTTTAAAAACGTTTCTTGTACTTTAATTGTAAATTTATCCGGTAAAATATGGAAATTTTAACCCGTGAAACTTGGTGTCGTGAAGGAAATAATGTGTGTTTAAGTAATTCAAAAAACAATGGGTTTTCTCGGTTATCTTTTAATAAAAAAAAAAACGAATAATTTTTGTGGGGAGACGTAGGCCTAGACGTATCGATTTGACATTTAAATAATATTTCCCGTAAAATTGTATGAAGTGTGAGACAACGCCAACCGCCTTTATCGAGGCCACCTCGGATATCCGGTAATTGGCTTGTGATAATAGACACAAATGAAGCGATTATTTGGATATTTGATGTGGCTTAGATAATCCAAACCTACATAATCTGCAACCAGCAGCAAGCACACTTAAAAACGTGTAAGAATGGAGTTATCTGTGGTAAGGTTTTTATTTATTTATTTGAATTAATTCGGCAGTTTTCTTACTGCCTACCTTGATCAAAAACACTATGCACGCCACTGACTATAGCCTCCACCTCCATATATATCTGTATATCAGAAATTTCAACTGCGCTGTACAAATATGAAGAAGAAATAAAAAAATTCTCAAAATGCAAAAATGTTCACATTTTCATGTAGCTAATTTAAAATTCTCCGTGTCAGCATTTTTATAACTAATAACTCAATATACATAGATTTTATTTCATAAAAAATTTGCTTTAATATATATGCCTAGGTATATTCAATTTAGCAATAAAAATGCTGAAACGCGTGATGATAACATTATTAAAAATTTATATTTTTTGTAGTAATATAATATGTAATTATAATTTTGTTAATAATGTCTATGCAAAATAAGTGGGTAAAAAATCTGAAATATAATGGTTTGAAAGAGGGTAAATATTAGAGGGTAATGATTATATTTGAAAATTAAAATTCTGAAAAGTAGCTTTCCAAGATAACGTATTGATTATTTGTATGATTTGAAATGTGTGTTGTACAATACAACATTTTGTTTGAAATTTTACAAATCTACCAACGACTGATGGTATAACCATATAATAATATACAAATAAACATATTGTTTAAAATTTAAAACATTAATTTACAAGATAAAATAACAATCTTTCGACCACAATTAGGAAGATAAATATTCTGTGTGTAAACTGTATCTAAATTTCTCTCACAGTGTAATCTCAAGTGGTCTTCCACGTAAGTATGGTCATGTATAATAGGTATTTTCTATATTTTAACACAGCATCACGTTCATCGGTCAAATGAATTGACTTCCATGGTATATACAGATAGTTTTGGATTAGTATTGTGTTAGTAGTTTTGTATTAGTATTAGTGATCGATGAACCGGAGGATGCAATCTGTTAGCCATATAATTTGATGTAATGGTTTGTCTAGTCTCTATTTCAGTAGTTCTTAACCTTGTTGGAGGTACTGCCCCCACCAGTTTCATACGCACATTCACCGAACCCTTCTTAATTGAAAATCGAACTGAATCATGAGTCGGTCGGGGGTGTGTCTTGACCTCCGCCGAACCCGCGTGAGTGACCCACCGAACCCCTGGGGTTCGATCAAACCCAGGTAAAGAACCACGGCTCTATTTGGTAGTAAGATAGAGCATTAATAATAATAATAATATTTGGACGATTTATATAGCGCCGTTTTTGTGAAAAATCACCTCAAGGGCGCTGTACAAACTTACCATACATGCCTAAAATCTAGAAAGACTACAAGCTAGACAAACAATTAAAAACAACTTATGGCTAAAAATTGCATACACCGGTTCATTGATCACCGATATGAAAATATATGAACAATATTTTGACCAATGAACGCGATGCTGCATAAAAATGAATATCATACATTTGTACAGCGACCTTGATACGATTTTCCACAAAAACGACGACATTCAAATCATCATGGGTTGTACCTACCCACCGAGTGTATTCAGCATGGAACTATTATGGACTCTTAGGTATTCAGTGTATGGACCAGTATGGACGAAGCTAATGATACGATTAACTACGCGGAACAAAGTAACTTATTTTATCAAAACCGTGTCTCATAACTCATATTATCTTAAGGTGATAACTTTTGCGGACTACTAAAAAAGCCCCATTGTTTCGTTGAAAGCGCAATCTTGTTATTGTAAATGGGTGGCGGAATTATTATTATCAGAATGAGGTTCGGATTACGAAGGAAAACAAACTTAACAATGTTCGCCGTCTGCGTCCTCGAAACGCAGATGCCGCGTCCCGCGTCGGTTACTGCGTTTTGTGTGGTCTTTGTTAGATATCTAATGGGATACCTACTGCACTAATTTTCTAACTGTCTGGAACCAATGGGACTATGGCATCCCCTTAGGTTTGAGATTTAAAAAGGGGTTGGGAGGGGCTACATACGGGAATAAGGAAATAATGAAAATACCGGAGAGGTTCAGATTTGATAGAAAATGGAATAGACATTCAAACATTAATAGATATCTACCGTCATTGATACATTTATATTCTCTATGTCTAATACGGTGCTCCAGATTTTATGTCCGGGTTGAATCTTTCCCAAATGAAAGACTAAACCCTTCCACACACTTTTCCACAAATGAATATCTAGTAAATTAACGCAATGTAAGTGCACTATATAAGAATAAAACAATACAAGAACAATACGTCAATCCACCAGAAACATAATTGGAAAATATTTCACCGACTCCAGATATTTTCATATCAGAGGGTTCGGCTCTGATGAAATCCTAACTGGTCCGATAAATCCTACTGATCCCTCAATATAAATATTTAAAAAATCTTTCGTAATATTTTTATAGTCTGAGAATGCCAAATTCTTTTAATTTCATTTCCTAAATCTGTATATTTTCTTATTTTTTCAGAAACAGTTTTCTGAATATTACAAGAATTTGGAATAGCGACATCAATGATATAAGTTATTTTCTTAATTTTGTCATGTAAAACTATATTAATATTATAAAACTATTTTATTATTATTATTATTTTTATTATTTTTTATTAGGTTTGTCAACAGTGATTTACATCAAAGCTTTCACAGATACAATTACACTGAACATGGTTGATGCTATCACTAATTAAAGACAAACACAACATTGATAATATAATACTTACATATGTATACAATCATTCACACTCATACCATACATTACAAAATAATAATAAGTTTTTGCAACAAGTTTTTAGAACAATAATATTATAATATAAGTTTAAAGGTTAAGTTTATAGGTTTATAAGTTTATATAACAATATAAAAGGGAGCTTTAAATCTTGTTAAGAGATGATTTGAAGTTGGCCAATGTTGACATTGTCAAATTAATGGAATGTTTTTTATAAGCCTCGTTAAAATTACGGCACATTCTTGATAAAGTTGAGTCATACCCCAGCTTAGTTCGATATTTTTTAATATGTAACGGAACATAATTTATAAGTCGTGAACCAATTCTAGGAACATTGAACCTGATTTGATGAAGTAGAAAAGGGCAGTTTATTAAACCATTAACAATATTGAAAAGAAAAATTGAATCTGTATTTAGTCTTCTCTGTTCAAGGGTGCGTACATTTATGTAGAATTTTAGTCTATCGGTGTAGTGAGGAAGTGATCGAGCTCGCTTATCGGAATACGCTAGATGGTACATAAAATAATAATAATAATAATAATATTTGGATAACTTGTATAGCGCCGTTTTTGTGAAAAATCACCTCAAGGGCGCTGTACAAATTTATAAAACGTTTATACAATCTTATTTTAAACTATATACAACAACATCTTATGGCCAAAAATTGCATCCATCGGTTCATCGATCACCGATACGAAACTATATGTGCAATGATTTGACCAATGAACGCGATGCTGCTGTAAAAATGCACTGTACAGGCAGAAAATATATACAAGACCATACTTACCTGGAGGGTCACTAGAGATTAACACTGTTATTGTTTATTTAGAGCAATTAAAACATAGTTCGCACGCAGAGGACATAATTGGGAACTATTATTTATTTATTAAGGTATTTTGAAAACAAAAGCAAAATTTTATGATACTCCGATAGGTATTTTTATTTAAGGGTATGAGAGCCCAAAAAGGTACGTTTTTAATTTGGATCTAAATTCTGTTGGGCTTGTTATGCATCTAAGTTCCGGTGGGAGTTTATTCCAAGCCTTAGGTCCAGACACTCCGAAAGCGCGATCTCCAAATTTCGTATTTGGCTTGCGTTTAGGTTCCATTAGTCTGCCTATAGCTGATGATGTTGCTGATCTAAGGGTTGACTGCCTCAGGAACTCGCTCTATTCGCGGAGAATTTCAATTAATCCCACCAAAAGTGCTGCTACAGTTTTTTCACGAAGACTACCTAAACAAACTCCGAACATTATTTTAATTGGGGAACAGGTCCCATGGGAAAAATCTATTAAATACCTCGGAGTAACCCTAGATTCCAAATTAACGTGGGCTAAACACATCAATGAAAAAGTAAAATCAGCAAAAAAGTCAATTGCAGCCCTTTACCCTATGCTAGGTTGAAATAGTAAATTATGAGCAGACAACAAATGACAAGACTACCATCAGGTCGGGTTTCACATACGCTGCTCCCGTTTGGGGTCATGCAGCTGACACTCACTTAAATAAATTACAAACCCTGCAAAAAAAGGCCATTCGATTAGCATTGAATGCGCCGAAGTGGATCAGGGTTAACACTCTACACAAAGACACAAGCATTCCTCTGATAAAGGAGCTAATCGTTTCTCAATCGGAAAAATTCTACGCTGGCCTAGCCGGACATGAAAATCCGACCATTAACTCTCTCGCTCAATATAGCGAGAATGAAATTACCAAACACAAAAGACCTAAAGTAATCCTCCGCAAGGAGTATGCAATTAAGTACATATTTAAAATAATAATAATAAAATATATTTAAATAAATAATAATAATTCCTGCATCAAGTCGCAGTATAGTTTTAAGTTTCATTTCTCACCCCCAAAAATAAAAATTCCTCAACGTAAAGTTTCATAGAAAATCCATTGTAATTATGCTAGAGTCAGTAAACTCATTGTTTAGGAACTCTGTCAATAAATAATATCCAAGACTCTATTCGCTGAATGTGGACTTTGTAGGTTGGACTCCATACAGCACTTTCGTACTCCAACACGTTGCGGGTGAAGGAATTGTACAGTGTTATTTTTGATATGGGGTTTTGAAAATGTTTACTATTTCGTTTGATAAATCCTAGCATTTTCAAGGATCTAGAAATGATGTTGTCGATATGAGATTACGTATCCGGAGATCGCGGGTTCGGGCGTGCGTAAGTAAATTTTATTTAAACCGCACTACCCGATTTTCTACCGATTTCTTACATACCTATCTCCCTTAAACATTTGAAGTTTTTAAGCTCTTAAAAAAATATAAGTTATTTTCGTTATTTTTGAAGAAGTAGAGTATTTTAGAGTAATCTAGACGTTCCCCATGCCGAAACGCAGATTATAAATTCCATCGATAGAACACGGCGCCTTAATTCAATTGTGTTATTTCACATTTAATTCGCACAAAATAATATAGTAGGTAGGTACCTACCTGTACCCAGAATCAATACTTACGGATACTCTCAATATCGTACTAGTGAAAGAGCACCATTCAGAATTGAAACATTGCTTGAAATTGCTTTAGCTGTCTTTGGTGACCAGCTTTGAATAACCAGGTATTTCCCAACATTCTTCTTCACATCTTCTTCCTCTCTCCACTACCTTCAGCCTCACAACATCTAGTGACGTGACTTTTCAGTGAGCTAAAGTGGTAAGATTGAAAAACACGATAATATTGATGATTTAACTAAAAAAGGTTTGTAAATTTAAATTTTTTTGTACTTACGAAGATTTTCGGAATTTAAAAAATATAATTGTTTTTATTTCTTGCTAGGGCAATCTAAATGAATTACAGAACTCATTTTAGGGCGGTAGGAACTTACATTTATGGGTGGAGGGAATAGTTTCAATTTTTCATTGATATTAATATAAGTTTCACATACAGAATAGACGAAAAATAAAGACAGGTTAAGTAGAACAAACATTAATAGAAATAAATAAAGAAAAAAGAACAAGGTTATTCAAATATGGATGATTAAAATAAATGGAAAAGAAAAGGAGAGAAAAAAAATAAGACGGAACAGAACATGACAAGAAAATTACAGTGTTATACAATTAAAATTAAATTTACACAGACGTAGAAAATTACATATCATGGGGAGGCACAAATTGAAATATTGAAAAAAATGTATAGCTATCTAGAACAACATTAATAATGACGTTTCAAAGTTACTACTGAAAAGTCACGGACCGCCACTGCAACATACCCAATTAGGGATGCCAACATCTATCTGGCTCCCTCCGGCTAGCAAAGAGCAGTTGGGGACTCTTGTGACACACTAAATAAACCTTAATATTATCTTTAATTATTTTCTTGTTGTAGCTGCCTAAACAGTTAAAAACCTTTCAGTCGATGAAATGGTGCTTTCATAGGCCTGTATTTTGGTCAACTGATTATTAAAAAAACAAAATAAGTTAGGTTATAAAAAAAAAATTTTGCACTTGGTGAATGGGCCGATTGACACGTTGGTCATTGACGACTTTTATGTTTTTTCCTGTTCCTTAGTACACGTGTCCTTATTTATTATTAAGGGGTAGTTTGACATCTTTATGGTTAACACATTTTGATAATTTATACCTTAACAAAAAAGTTCAACTGAAGTGTTTTATTTACGACTGTTTGACAAGATGTTTTTTTAGTAAAAAAAGTCTAAATTAGTACCAGTGAAGAAGGCATTGAGCTTTTCGAATATGATTTTGGTAGACGACATCGGGCGATGTTCCAACCAATTATGCACGTAGGTACATAGGTACCTATTTTACTGCACAAGGCCGACGCCATACGCTTGGTTTGACCATGTAGAGTCTGAAGAGTCATTAATAGACGAAGAAAGGGGTGTAAGGAGAATATATGACCCGAATGTGAATGGTAGAAGAAATCGGAGACGCTCGAGGAAGACGTGGTACTATCTAGTGAAGCGAATACTTGTGTGAACTATGTGAAGAGTCTGAATAACGGAGGGGGTGGCACGATGTGGGTGTGGGTGTGAGACAATGTTTTAAAAAATATATATTTATTCATAATTGATTTTTCTGTTATTGTATCATTATAGGCCAGTTGCTTAATAAAACTAAAATAATCGCGGAACCTGAATAGAACTTACACAGAACGTGAATATTAATTTAAAATATTTGATGAATTGGTTAAATTTTTTTGAAACAACCTGTCCTCATATAGATATACAATATCTCAATGCTTGTCCCAAGTAGGCATTGAGGTATATAAATCAATGCAAGTATAGGTATTTGCTTTTAACAATAGGTATCAGCAACAACATCTCAGTTGAGAAATCTGTATTCTCGTGTTTGAGAAGTCTGATTTTAAAGATGATTTAGTCTAAAATAATTCCCTCAGGGTCTATGTAATCTCTGGGGATGCTGTGTGGAGGACCTTTTTAGGAAAGGAAGGAGAGGAAGTTCTGGGAAGGAAACGGGTATTAGAGGTGTCTATATAGGAATCTGGGAGTCAGTGTGTCCAGAAGTGACGGACGTATGAAATCATCCCTCCCACTGCGGTATAAGGCGATGTTTCGAGAGAGTACGGCTGGAGAAGTCGAAGGGACTCCGGCATATTTATGCCCTTAATCATTCTCTTCCGATCCGGCATGCCATGCAGCTAATAGGCAGACGCATCCGCCGCCAATATCCGGATAAACCTCACACCATGAACTCGGGATCCCCTGCTAAGACACCAAACATAGAGAACCACTTGAGGTGACCTACGGCAGAGGTGTTGGTTATCCAATAAATGGTTCCCAGAGCGGCGGTACCCATGTCCACCTCCCAAATTGTGTGAAGCAAGGAGTGTCCCAAGTCGGAGTTGTTTAGCGGTAGGTACCTACATACCCTCTGCCTATCCCTGCGGAGAAACGGTGCGATGATCAGTAAGTTATTATTATTTTGAACAAATACCTATAACATATTATGAAGACTTTGGATACCTGCTTGTATTATCAAGAAGAACGGCTATGCGGCATTTTTCATACAAAACTTAAAATTAATTTTTGAGACCAAAATACCCGAGCAAACTGAATAATTATTTTTTAATCAAAAGGTATGGAAACGATCTAGTACGGAGATGGGTAATTTGGTTTATTTGTGTTGTAAATATTTAAAATATAGGCCATAGAATTTGATTTTCCTGATTTTAATGGCAACTCAGGGTTTTTTATGTGAGTTAATGATAATTATAAAAAATAATAATTTTGCCCTACCTACTATGCAAATATATCTACCTAATGAAATATAAAATAAAAAATAGAAACCATTAATTTTTTTTTGATGAGCTTAAATTTAAATAAAAAATGACCAAATAAGGCTTCTTTTCGATGTTTTTTTTTGTAATTTTTACTTTATACTTTTAGATAAAAGGGTTATGTTTTAATTCTGTTTATTGAAGTGTTTATGGATACCTACACAATATTTTTTTGTTTTTCCATCTGTTGCGTACACCAATAAACCATTGATTTTCCGACACGTGAGCAGGTTATATATCCTGTCCGTGTATATAAGAAGCATGAATTATCCAAATTTACCCCTGCAATCCCCTAACGCTACTTTGTCTCCTTCCAATCCCTCCCTCTGCCCCTCCCTCATCCCCTCTTCCCTGGATGTCCTTTCCCATGCATCGCCTCCTTATCCCTCCTGCGTTCCTTTTCCCACCCGCTTTCCTTTCCATTCCTTCCCTTTCACGCCCGTCCACCTTTCCCGCCTTCCCCATCCCGAGTCTCCCCTCCCGCGAACCTACATTTCCAGATTCCTCTCTCCCTCCCTGCCATTAAACTATATGAAATACACACACTTCTCACAGCTGTCAGTGTGGGAAGTATGGGTTTTCTAAATTTACTCTCTGCTATCTACTACCGTTAATACAGCCTATTTGCAATCCCTCTGTCTGCCTCTCCCTCGTCTCCCAACCTTCCCATGCGTGTTCTTTTCCATGCGTCCTAGTTCCCGTTCCCGTTCCCTTTCCGCGTCCCCCTTTCCTCCCACATTCCTCTTCCCCCTTCCCTGCCTTCCCCCCCTTCCTCGTCCTCCTCCCGCGACCCCCCTCTCTCGTTCTCTTCCTCCCCTCCCTCCTTCCCGTCCCCACCCTCCATCCCTTGCCCAACCTCCTTCCCACCCTACCGCCAAACTATATGAAATTAAGTCATTTATCAAACAACTCGCGAGCCACCTATTGTAAAATTGTAAACAAATTTCATAACGTCAGAGCTCACCAGTGTATATAAAAGCCTTCTCGGGCATGCGCAAAACAACTCACCAAAGTTTCATTACAGTCGGATGAATCACATAGGTACGATATAATTTCATAACGTCAGAGCTCACCATTATATATGTATATAGAAAGATAGAAACCTTCGCGGGCATGCGCACAACAGATCATCAAAGTTTCATCGCAATCGGATAAATTTTAATGGTGTAAGAACGCATAAGGGACAAACAAAGAAACATTCATTTTTATATATTAAGAAGAAAAAGCACCTTAACAACCAAAATTGCCCCTAAAATCAGGAAAATTCGAACTCTTTAAAGGCAAATATTGTTTAATTTACACTAAAAAATAAAATAGTAGGTAGGTACATATCCGTAAGATACCTATTTGATATACAAGTAAGTAGGTACCTTTTGATTAATAAAAATATTATCCAGCGTGGTTGGGTATTTTGGCCTCGAATCCAAATTTAAGTTTTTTGCTCCCTTGAGGTGATTTATTAAAAAAAAATCACGTTACAAAAATCATTCAAATATTACCTACTATTGTTATAGTTATCTACGTTTACCTTTCGCAGTATGTAGATAGTAGATACCTACCTTCTGATACCTAAAGAAGATTGGGTAGGTACCTACCTACCTAGTGTTGTTGTGAATGTTCCGAATCATCGTTTTCATCTAAATTGTATACCTCATCACATACTCTCAGTATCGCCCTGGTGTCAGACCACCATTCAGTATTGAAATGTTGCTTGAAATAGTTTTAACCGTGCTTGGTGACAAAATCTGAATAGCCAGGTCCCCACCTTCCTCTCGCCCATCTCATTCCCCTCCCCACTACCTCCAGTCTCACATCATACATCATACCCCCTTTGGGAATGCCATAATTCCACTGGCTGCAGGAGGTTGCGTTTGGGAGCAATTGAATTGAGCAAAAAAACTGTAAAGTTAAAAAAAATATGTATATAGAGTTGGTGGGAGCAAAAATAATAGAATTCCAATAATTACCTATAGGTTTTACCTACCAAAGATAATAGAATTCTTTGTTAGGTAGTAGTACCTACAATAATATTTGTATTTTAAAATATCTACTTCCCATGCTATAACGTTCGATCTTGACACCTTTTAAATCCAAAATCTGTGTATATTATGACAACATGACCTCGCCCAAGAATTGTTTTTTTTTAATATATATTTATCAATCAACGAGTGAAGTGTTAAAATCGTGTCATAGAGTAGAGCTTGACATTAACCCTCAAAAGGTCGACTAGGGTAAAAAAAACTTTCACATATTAATTTGTGCCAAAATAATAATATTTGGTTAGCGCCGCGCCGTTTCTAATATATTTCTGAACTGTATATATTGTTTAGTTCTAAGTACCGATTAGACAAACTATGATACACCGGCTGGTCTATCACTAATACAAAACTATAATGTACAAAGCATTGACCAAAGTTCGTGATGTTTGTACGGGCAGAAAATATAAAGGACCGTACCTACATGTTCTTGTTTTTTTAGATTTATTAGAGAAATTTAAATGCAGTTTGCACGCCGAGGAAATAATTGGGAAAAAATGTTTGGAAATGCTATTATTTTGTCCTAGTATACACTGTATTTTTATAATAATATAATATAACGTGTTATTTAGTGAACGTATTTGATCAGCAAAAGTAAAATCTTACGATGGGCGGTGCTATAGTTTAAGGATTTGATTATAATATTTATCTTCATAAATATGATTCGTATTGAGACGAATTGAGGTTTAGGCTTTGGATTATGTTAACCCAATAAGAAAAATGAGATTAACGTATATTTCAGCCAATACAAGAATGATATTCTCAGATAGGTAGGTGTTTTTAGTATATGGGTATGAGAGCCAAATATTTCAATTTGGGAGGTGGGCATGGGTACCGCTGCCCCGGGAACCATTTATTGGATAACCAACACTTCTACCATAGGTCACCCCAAGTGGTTCGCTACGTTTAGCAGGGGTGCCCGGGTTCATAGGGTGAGATTTGTCCGGATGTGGTTGAGGGAGTCCCATTGACTTCCCCAGTCGCACTCTCTCAGAACATCGCCTTGCACAGCAATGGAAGGGATGGATTCATATGTCCGTCACTCCTGGACACATTGACCCCAGATTCCTACCCACCCCTAATACTGGTTTCCTTCCCAGAACTTCCTCTCTTTCCTTTACTTAAAAGACCCTCCACACAGCATCCCCAAAGGTGGCGTAGGCCCTGAGGATAATTATTTTCCTCAGGGCCTCCTGTGTGGAGCTAATAATCAGTAAACTGATTTTTAATAAATTAAAAAATAAAAAAGGCATAGGTTTTAGTTTGGACCTAAATTCTACGTTAAAAATGAATACCCTTACCTTTTCCAATTTACAAAGCCACGTTAAAAGCACTCTTAGGGTGATATATTTAAAAAATGATGTTATATAAGTACTATATACGAAGGCCGTAAGTCATAATAATAATAATTGCATAATTTGTAGAAAGCCTTTTTGTGAAGAGTCACCTCAAGGGCGCTGTAAACTTCATTATGTGTCTCTATGATCTAATTTTATTATTAACGAACAGTGAAAACATACATACTTGGCAGGTCACTTCCAATAAAAACATTTTTATTAGAAATTTTAAGCTTGGAGGATGTAGGATGTAGGTACGACTGTGCACGCTGAGGAACACTGGACATTGCGTGATTATACATTTGCAATGGAGGGTGAAAAAGCTCATCTTATGTAATATCAATGATATTACATAAGATTAGTGGCAGAAGAAGAGCTGTTTATTAAAAAAAAGCTGGAGGATTGAGGACTCTTGCATATTGCACATCTACACTACATATAAAGTTATGTTTTCCACTAACCTAATCTTGTTGTTATTAATTTCTGAACTAGGTATAGGTACATGTCGTTTGTAAGTTATGCATTTGTTTGAGTACCGTGATGAAGTCAACTGGCTATATATACTATTTATTCTATATATATACTATGGCTATATATGCTATGGCTATATATGCTATATATATATACTATTTTTTTATTTATTAGTGATAATATATGTATTACACAATTACTACATAGGTAACATTTATAATACATTAGGTACTCACAATTTAATAAAACTCATTTCGATTGAGTCCTGAATGGTATTGGTATTTTACCATAAAATGGAATGTACCAATGTAAAGTTAGTGTGTTCACAATTTTTTTCACGAAAACGGCGCTATACGCGTATGTTGCTATTGGAGGCACCTACCTAACTAAATCACTACGCAATAACACCTCCTTCAGGCAAGTTTCACCAACCCAAAACAGTCAGTTTTTCAGATACAGCAATTTATTTGAAATGTGGTAGGTAATTGAGCTGTTTATAATTTCGGACGTCTCAGGGTTAATCTTTAGGTAAGTTATTGCTTTCAGAATGAGATGCTGCGTATCGAGTAGATGTTTATCGTAGCCACAAGTTACGTGTGCGAACGAGACGAAAGGTACATGGGAGAGGAAAACAAAGGCTTGCGACAAGTGGACGAAGAATACAGACCACGGGGAGTCGAGTCACCAGTCACTAGTGAGTGGTGTAATGTGCAAACTGCAATTCATTTAATTCATTAGTAGATCTTTCTTCTTCGTAACAAGTCGCCGGGCGTCGATCGCTTATCAACTCTCACCTCGTGCGTCCAACCAAGAAACCAAATTATTTGACAATTGCGTTCGCCAATTTTATTTAAGCTACTTTTTGATTTCTCGTTCATTTTCTTTCGCGGAAATGCTCAACTATCATTAGGAACTTTTATTATTTTTGACTCTCAACGAAATAAACTTCAAAGTTATCAGTGCGACTTACCAGTGATTCAGTATTCCTGAAATATAAGCCACCATGATGTACCGAATCGGACAGATGGAATATATTGACCAGGTATGTTTCTACGAAATAAGTAGATATAATAATAATAGTAGGTACATAGTATAATTTATGTTCCGCCATTTTTGCGAGGGCCCACCTTTGCACCTCAAGGGCGATGTACAAATATGACTTCCTAGGCAGGGCCGGTCCTGTGCAGGCGCAATTTGGAGCAGTCCGCTCCGGGCGCTGACTTGCCAAGGGAGCTAAGGAGCCAAGGCGCTGAAAATACTAATACCTAACACAGCGCCCAAGGAGCGGCCCTGTTCCTAGGCTCCATCATATTATGTAGGTATTACAGCGCCCTTGAGGTGATTTTTCATAAAACCGGTGCTATACAAGTCATCCAAATATAATAATTTTTTTATGTAGGTTAGGTACAAACAGACACTTCATATTATGACATAATATGTATTTTTCTATTAATATAACATACTCGATCCAGTGTTAGATGAAAGCCAACAGAAGATTAGGTATTAGGTGGCCTGAAATTTTTAGATATGTAGGTACACAGGGTGAATTTTATTAATTGGTTTAACTAGGCGGCAATATATTTTTATCAGGTTGATCAAATGGACATAAATATGCAATACATTTTTTTAAACATTTTTAACAAAAAAATTGTGTGTATACACCGATAATTATTTTTTGTTCATATGTATTGTGGAATTTAATAGTATTGATAATACAAATTACTTTTGATTGTAATGCACCTATGTCGTGCACCCCAAGGAAAAAATAAATTAAAAATTGTACAATTGACGATTTTTTTTATGTTTAAAAAGCCTCCAACCTTTTTAATGTGAATTCCGAACAAGATTCCGGACTGCTCCCGTCTGGAGCCAGTGAGACTATGGTATCCCCAATTGGGGATGTTGTGAGGCAGAAGATAGTGGGGAGGGGAAGGAGATGGGGAAGAAGAAGGTGGAAAAATACCTGGCTATTCAGATCTGGTCACCAAACACGACTAAAAGCCATTTCAAGCTAAAAAATATGTACCTGCTGACAAAGGTTTAAATGTTAATAAAAAAAGCAATGTATGTTTAAATTCTGAATGGTGGTCTCGCACCAGAGAGAGATAGTGAGAGTAGGTATATTTCTCACTGGGACGTGCTGCATATGTGCCATAGGTATATTATTTTTAATGAATAAATTGTGAAATAATATAAGTAAATTAAATAAAATTAACTTGTGCACGCCGGGATTCGAACCCGCAACTTTCGGATCGCCAGTCGAGAGCTTTACCCCTCGACCACGGAGGCCATGGTTCCCAGTTCCTAAGGGTTCTATTAATCCAAAACTCATTATATCTAACTTATTTTTCTAGGTAAACAGAAGAACATTGATTTGTTGTATTTACCTACCTACCATTTTTTCTAGCATTTACATATATAGATATTAGGTGTAGGTACCTATGCTTGATACAACCTCTACGTCCGTTGTTTTTATATTCTAAAAGCACTTGTTTTAATAATAATAATTGGATAATTTGTAGAGGGCCGTTTTTGTGAAAAATCACCTCATTTGTGAATAGGAACTAAATATAAGTGGGTCTAGGTATAATGTAGGTTTTACACCATCTATTTTTTCAGCCCGATTTCATTTAGAGACCAAAGTCAAAAAATTTCACTTCACGCTATCGCTATTTTCATCTCTATTTTCATCCGGTCAGTGGTTGTGTGGGCATAGCGCTTGGGTCCCACCCGGGCGCTTCATGTTCGATTCCTCGGCTGGCTGGCATCACAACACAAGCAACATTTTCGGCTTTCTGTGGTGGTGTTAGGAGATTTTCAAACATTGTTGGGTTATTCGAAACCCGGGAATGTTTGTCTTTCTTTTAAAAATAAAAAAAATAAATATCTACGATTTCAGTTGGCATCATAGCAAACCGCATGGTTTATGTGTTGTTTGCAGTGATGACAATTGAAATCGTAGATATGAAAATAGAAATGATAATAGCGATCGCGTAAAGCGAAAAATGTTGACTTTGGTCTCTAAGTGGGAATCGGGCTGAAAAAAGAAATGGTGTAACACCTTCTTAAGTTGTTGCGGCAGTAGGTACCATACCTACCCATATGTTACAATGTGGTGAGTGTGAGTATCAATAATACATCCAATACATACGCTTCTGAGAAACAATGGTCTGAATGGTCTCCACCATCATTTCTACATCTTACTTTTACGTTTAGCGTAAAACAACAAAGCGAATTAATCATTATAATCAAGGTATAGCAGTGGCGGATCTAACGGTCAGCATTTCAGCGAATGCAGACTAGGCCCCCTTGCAGTTTCATAGACACGGCCCCTGATAGGGGATACCTATAGAATACGGAGCCCGGCCCGCGCTGCCATGGGCCAAAGCAATCGCAGTGCCTAATATTTAAGGTTCCTTTGAGATTAACTATAAAAAACTCCATACGCAGGAGGCCTCAATAGGAAATATACATTGAGGACTTATACAGGAAAATATGGAAGTCACAATGGTATAAGTGGGAATCCGTCGCATTTATACACTCGTCTACTAGCAGGTTAAGTTGGTATGTTTTAAAGTTTTCCCTTTTAAATAAAACTAAAAGATTTCAATTCAAGAAAATGCTAAAGGGTTTCCGTCTAAATATTGTCGGAATACCTACTGACTTTCCGAAAAATAAAAATCGAAAACATTTATTGTTTTCCCTCAGATCTATCAAATAATCGGGGATACCTACCATGTAGAGTCACGTGGGGTAACCGTGCGCAATTTTTACGTTGGGATTTTTGTATTAAATTTCTTTAGGTATTTTACTCAATTATTTTGCGTACACTTACCCCATATGCGGGATAAGTATTCGCATACCGTAGGGTAAGTGTTCGCACCGCGAATAGTTACCCTCCATTGCAATTACCACACTTAAATTGCCACTTATCCATAGTCTGTGCAGTTCTCATGCCACCATGCTTTGCACAGAATACATTCTATCCAATCTTCTGTTAGTGGATCTCGATATTTCTCCTTGTATTGTGGGCAAAAATAGTCCTTAGAAGCCTGTTTTTGTGTTCTTAAAATGGTTATTCACTCTGGAATCTGCCGCATTACGACTTTGCGGTGATTCTTTGTGGTGCGGCTTTCTTGAAAAGAGGTGGTCGTCGGATTTCCCTGGTATTATTTATCGGTTTTTGGACCATTTCTGCATCTGCCTCTCTCTGTTTCTGCTGAAATTTCTTTTTATAGGTGCTTGAGGTAATTATTTTAGACTTGCAAGTATTTTTTCGACGTTTTTGTTTATGTGTTGCTTTGGCCGAGGACTTATATCAAATATTGGAATGTGAAGGACTGAGCTTGTGATGGGGAGCTGGCCTGAACCTTAATTACATCTTCAATTGGAGCAGTAAGGACCAGACGAATAATATTTGTATTAGGTCCGACAGACGTTTGTAGGCTCCTCGGTGCCGCATGTATTTCAGAATAGCAAGAGATCTGACTGTTCAGAATATTCGTGCTAATTATTGATAACGAGAGTTGAAATATTATGCTACAAAATCAATTTTATGAAGAGGGGTAAGTGTTCGCACTCACCCAACTGCGTACGCTTACCCCAGCACACTTACCCCATCACACCAAAATTGAAAAACTTTAAAAATCAGATTAGTGGTTATCTTTATTAGAATTACCGCTTTGCACCCGTGTAACTAACAATATTTCACCAAAAATTATCATAGACCTCATCGCTCTGACTCAATTGGTTACAAAATAGCACACATTAGTAACGGAGTTGAAAAATTTAAGAAAAGCACGAAAAAAAGTAATTTACCTAACAATTTTTATTTTCAAATAAGAATTCACTATACTCATATCCTGCTTCAATGCGACCCAAGACGCTACTGAATTAAGGAACGCACGGGCGCGAAATAGGTACGATCTTGTCGGAAACATCACTGCGAACACTTACACTCCGCGTACGGTTACCCCACGTGACTCTAAATTTTTTTGTCTGCGGCGCTTTTCTGTATCTTTGTGACATTTAGGTATAACAAAATATTCATTCCCTTTGCTCTCGTCCCTACTCCAATTGAGGATACCATACTTTTGAAATATTTTTTTTATATGAATACCGCACAAGAGTCCCAACTGTTCCCGTCTGAAACCAGTGAGACTATGGCATCGGGGTATGTTGTGAGGCTGAAGGTAGCGGGGAGGGGAAGGAGATATGGAAGAGGAAGGTGGGGGGGAGTATACCTGGCTATTCAGATCTGATCACCAAACACGGCTAATGCCATTTCAAGCAACGTTTCAATTTCAATGCTGAGAGTATCTTCCACTCTGGAACGTGCCGCAAATATAGGTATCTACTATAGGTATATTATTTTTAATTAATAAATTGTGAAATAACACAAATTAATCAAATAAAATTTATTTGTCACGTCGGAATTCGATCCCGTGACCTTCGGTGTGCGAGTCAAGAGCCTTACAGGCTTTGAGATTATTGAGAAATTAGGGCTAATGTGCGGTATTTGCAATTTTATATATAAATAGAATAAAAGTCTTTTTTAATATCTGTAGGTAATTAGCAACACATTAAAAAAAATATTTTACCTATAGGTATATTTATTTTATTTAATTCAGTGTGGTTGGGCTTTTTGACCTCAAACTAAAATTAAGTTTAGAATGAAAAAGGCCGCTCAGTAGTTCCTTTTAATAAATAAAATAAATCACTTTAAACCCCCCCCCCTTTGCATTTCGAGTCTAGATCCGCCCCTGGTGTGCAGGAATTGGTTGAGGTAGACTTGACATTTCTTACCTACTCTTAGAAACGAGTTACGAACTAGTAGTGTACTAGCTCAGACCCGTGAAAAATCACGCGATATTATGGAATTGAAAGTAATAAAAAATAAAAAATTACCTTTCGAATTACTTACAGCTTGAAAAATTATCGCGTCTAATCACATCAGTTAAAAATTTAAGCAAAAAAAAATCAAATAAAGAATTGTTAGTTAAAAAAATCTTTTTGGTACCTACTTATTGCTTGTCTGATATGATGTATAAAAGCATTTTTTTACGTTTTCCGGTAGGTATCCACTTAGATTCAAGGTAGGTAGGTACCTACACTACTCACCTACAGAGATTATTAAAAACGCTATTCTCAGATGTCCTCTTATCACATTACATTATCGAATACCATATACTGTAATCTTAATATATAAAACAAAGTCGGGTTAGTTACACTATTTATAACTCGAGAACGGCCGGGCCGATTTTGATGATCTTTGATTTGTTGGATTTGTCTCCGCCCCGGAAAGGATAATAACTATTAAAACATCACAAAAATTAACGAAAAATATAGTTATTAAGAAAATTCTTTTCCCCATACATTTTGTATGGAACGACTTCTCATATTTGAAAGAGCTGCGGGCATTTTGTGATAAGTACCTATAATATTGAACTGTGCGTGAATTCCAAAAATTCAAAAACGTCAAATGTCAATGCGCTAATTGTTTTGCATTTGTTCTTAATCGTGTAATGTTGCCCCTCCTTCTTACACACTAAATATTAATAGCCGAAATTGAGACAAATGGTGAACGTATGTCTGCACCCTTCCAAAGGAAAAATACTATAATTATAATAAATCTCTGAAATTAAATGTAGTTTAACACACAGGAGGCCCTAAGGAAAATGATTTCTCTCAGGACTTAGGGGATGTTGTGTGGAGGGTCTTTTTAAGGAAGGGGAGGATAGGAAGTTTTGGGAAGGAAAAAGGTATGAGGGGTGGGTAGGAATCTGGGGGTCAGTGTGTCTGGGAGTGACGGACGTATGAATCCATCCAATCCATCGCTCCAACTGCGGTGCAAGGCAATGGGTCAAGATTGTCTGGCTGGAAAGGTCAAAAATCCTCCCTCAACCAGTCTCTCTCGATCCGGCCCGCCATGCAGCAGGTGGGCAGACGCATCCGTCGCGAAGACCCGGACAAACGTCACCCCATGAACCCGCGCACCTCTGCTAAATCACTAAACGTAGCGAACCACTTGGGGTCACCTATTTCAGAGGTGTTGGTTATCCAATAAATAGTTCCAGGGGCGGTGGCACCCGTACCCGCCTCCCAAATTCCCGTAAGTAAGTGGAAAAGTAAGAAAATCATAAAAAATATAAATCGGTATACAACGCCATCTCTGATACTGACAAAAACAAAACATGGACAGTTGCGCATCGATAATTGCATCATTGTGTAATTTTTAACTTAATAACAAAAACTGAATTTAATTCAACAGTTATTGATTCTGAGGCGGTACGAAGTTCGTCGGGTCAGCTAGTAGGTAATAAAAGAGATGGCTTTATAAAAAACGGTAGATTATCGATGTCGATGCATGTTTTCGGTATAATATCTAATAATAATTGGATGACTTGTATAGCGCCGTTTTTGTGAAAAATCACCTCAAGGGCGCTGTACAAATTTATAATACGTTTATACAATCTTATTTCAACTATAGACAACAACAACTTATGGCTAAAAATTGCATCCACCGGTTCATCGATCACCGATACGAAACTATATGTGCAATGATTTGACCAATGAACGCGATGCTGCTGTAAAAATGCACTGTACAGGCAGAAAATATATACAAGACCATACTTAGGTACCTGGAGGGTCACTAGAGACTAACACTGTTATTGTTTATTTAGAGAAATTGAGACACAGTAAAATGCAGTTATGCAGAAAGCAGCCAGGCCACAATTTTGGCAAAAATGAGATATTGTTGTAATCCGACGGAGAAACGTCAATTCTATGTTCTATTAAAACCTGACATGCCGTTTTCATACAAAAATTCATAGTAATAGCCATCTTAAATATTTACTGATCACGAAAACACCGTTTAACAATCTGCAGAAAGCGCCCACGGCACTCATATTCAGCAGAAAACAGCCAGAGACAACTGGTCGATTTTGTCAGTACGACTCACATTTTAACGATGACGTTTACCTGATCTGCAGAAAACGGTCACGGCGCTTGTCTGTTTTCTACACTATAGCTTTTGTACCGAAACTTTCAAGTGGCGAACTACAGAAAGCGCTCTCGCGTTATTATAATGACTTGTTTTTTGGGAAAAATCAATAATTTTAAGTATGTATTATCATTTTAATAATATTACATAAATTCAATGAAGTCCTGTTAGACTGCTCGACAGCATTTGTAAGTTCTGATGACAATCTACTTATATTAATTTAAAATTTAGGTACTGAACCTATTATGAACCATTATTTTAACGCATAGAAATAAAATATTTATAGTAAATGAAATAAAAATAAAACAACGAATGAATATAAAATTTTAAAAAAGTACAAAAGACTACGTAGAAAATAAGAGAGAGACAAAAATCAGTTCAAGTTTTTTTTCAGCTACATCTCCTTTTGTAAATTACGCAACAATTTTTCTTATAACTTATGTTAATGAACGAATTGATAAACATCAAGATTTTTTTAATGATATTTGATAATAAAAAAAAACTCTAATTATAAAATAATTTTTTGAAATATTTATTTCAATTACGTAAATTAAATGCACATATAACTATTATAAGCATGACTGCAAGCATTGATTTCTAGTAGATAGTTATAAAAACCCACAATTAATATAAAATAAATAATAAAATCTGTGTATATTATGTTTCACAGAGCACTACGTATTAAAGTTTAAAATTTTATATTTTCCTCGGAATATAAAATTACCACTGGATATAATAGTAATACCTATATAACCACCGATTTTAAGTTAAATAATAAATTAATAAAGCATAATTTCATATATTTAGTTTATTTGGTAGGTCTGGCTGTTTTCTACGGAATGCATATTTCGCAAAGTAAGGTCGGGCAGTTGATTGCTGAGCTTACATTCTCAATAATGTATTCTACAGAAAGCAGCCAGACCTTATAAAACACCAATATCTCTAAAAACCTACCCTTAAATCCACTTTAAAGTTATAAGAATTTGATATCTATATATTATTTATACTTTTTGGAAGTAAAAAACATCCTAGGTGTTATGTAGATTTGGTTATTAAATCTTCAGACAAAAGTTCTCGTATCTCCGTTTGAGTTTTTTATGGCTGGCTGCTTTCTGCATAACAACGTTCAGTTCGCACGCAGAGGACATAATTGGGAACTATAATATAAAATATGTTCTGTAATGAGCGTATTTTGAAAACAAAAGCAAAATTTTATGATACTCTCCGATAGGTATTTTTATTTAACGGTATGAGAGCCCAAAAAGGTACGTTTTTAATTTGGACATAAATTCTGTTGGGCTTGTTATGCATCTAAGTTCCGGCGGGAGTTTATTCCAAGCCTTAGGTCCAGACACTCCGAAAGCGCGATCTCCAAATTTCGTATTTGGCTTGCGTTTAGGTTCCATTAGTCTATCTATAGCCGATGATGTTGCTGATCTAAGGGTTGACTGCCTCGGACCAGTATTTTCTGGGACACATAGTTCAGAGATGTAAGATGGGGCCGTTTCATTAATTGATTTAAACACCATCCAGTAAACTAAAACACAATTATTTATTATACAGAAACCTATGTAAGGAAAGAAATAGATAGTGCCGGGGGAGATACAAAAAAGATATGGAGAGTTATCAAAGATGCCGCTTATTCAAAACCTAAGAACAGTACTTATATCAATAAATTGTTAGTTGATGGGGAAATCTGTTTAACAAAAAATGAACCCAAAAAAATTGCAAATTACATTAATTATCATTTTACCAACGTTGGCTTAGATTTAGCGGAAAAAATACTTACAAAGAACCACACGACAGAAGAACTACTAGTCAAAGAAAGCTCTTCCTTGCGACCAAATCATTCCTTTAACATTTATAAAATAAATACCTAAAACAGAAATTAATGAGCTCATTCTTTCACTCAAAACTCAGTGCGCACCTGGCCCGGACAACATATCTAACCAAATCCTGATAAATCTTTTTATTTTTTATTTTTTTATTATTTATTAACCAAGATAATATAAGCACAAAAATACATTTTTTTTTACAGTTTGAAGTACCTACAATTTATTTTAGTATTATTTTTTTGGTATATACCACCTTACTAGGCTGAGCCTGTTCCGAGGTGGCAGGAATTTAATGAAATTTTGATTACTTTATCTTGTAGGATAAAATTAAATAAAAAATTTAATTTGCATTTGAAAAGATTAATTGAATGAAGGGAAAATAAAAAGAAAAGAAAAAGAGAAGTGATGAGAAATATAACAAATAAGAAATATTAAAATATAAAATAATTATTTAAGAATAATACGAGAATATATCGGTATACCTCTGCTACATATATTTAATCAAAGTTTTTTTATAATAACTCCACACAGGAGGCCCTGAGGAAAATAATTTCCCTCAGGGCCTATGTCATCTTTGAGGATGCTATGTGGAGGGTCTTTATGAGGAAAGGAAGGAGTAAACATGGGTCTTGAAGAGACCCATGCATGTTGTAGGAGGGAGGAAACAAAGAGGCTGGTAAATCGTTCCACATCCGAACTGTTGAACTCAATAACGAGCCGTAAAAACGAGCCGTTCTCATGTGACTAATGTCAACCGTGTACAAATGTTGGGCGCGTCTTTGGCGTGTTTCCCGACTATGCATCGGTGCCGAGGGGATCAACGACGCTAGTTCCTCGGAGCATTTTCCATTGTAATACCGGTAGAACAAGGGCAGCATTCCCACCTGACGCCTGTGCTCTAAAGATTGCAATCCGTCTGTTAAGATGGCAGAATCTATCAAACGGACCGCCCGTTTCTGCACAGAGTCAAGGGTTTTTTAAAGGTATTTTGGAGCTCCAGACCAGAGGTGGCTGCCAAATTCAACCGTGGGGCGTACTTGTGATTTGTACAGGGTTAGCAGTTGTGTACTATTATTGTACCTGACAAACTTAAAATTGCCTATATTACCCCGATACATAAATCTGGAGACAAAAATTTAATCTCTAACTACAGACCTATTTCACTACTTAACTCTCTATCAAAACTCTTAGAAAAAGCAATGAAAAAAAAGACTGCTATCCTACCTTGACAAACACAACTTACTTTCAAGTCATCAATTCGGTTTTCGGGCAAAAATGGGCACAGAACAGGCAATTTCTGAATTAACTAACTTCAATGTAAAACACGTAGATAAGAGATCTAAAGTAATTGGAGTTTTTCTAGATCTGGCCAAGGCCTTCGACACCATCTCACGAAAAACTTTAAAATATTGGCATTACTGGAAAACCGCTTAAATGGTTCATCAGTTATATAAAAAATAGGAAATAAATAGTTGAAATAAATAAATGCTTGAGTGACACAGCAGAAATAAAGTACGGAGTGCCTCAGGGTAGTGTCTTAGGCCCTATTCTTTTTCTTATCTATATTAATGGTCTCACTGATATTAAAATCCCAACACTCAGCTATAATGTGATGCTACGCAGATGACACTGAACTTCTTTTTATAGAGCAATCATGGGAAAAGGCCTCAGAATTTGGTATGAAGGAGATAAAAAAAAGGCTCGATAAAAATCTTCTTACCCTAAACACCTCGAAAACAAAATTTTTAACATTCAGTAAAACCATATTGGGCAACCAAAAACCGTCCCGCTTTTATATCTGTGTCCATGTACTACATCACAAACCACAAACTGCGACTGCGAAAAAATTGAGCATTCTAATAATATTAAGTATCTTGGTTTAACAGTGGATTGCAAATTAAAATGGGAACTTTACATAAATTCACTTGTAATGAGAATCCGAAAAAAAAATTTAAAACGATTAGAAACATTGTCACTTAAACTACTAAAAGATGTAAACTTTTCCCTTTGTCAAAGCATTTTAATTTATGGTATATTGGCATGGGGTGGAGCTGCAGAGACATACATTAAGCTATTTAATACAGCTCATAAATCACTTATTAGAACTATGTTCAAAAAACCATATCTTCATCCCACTGAAAATCTTTTAATTAAAAATAAAATACATGATATAAGGAAGCTATTCATAAAAAAAGTTATCCATATAAATTGCATAAAATCGTCACCTTCACACATATCTCACTCCCAGAACACTAGAGCTAAATCTAACAATCATTTAAAACTGCCAAAAATTAAATCCACTCTCGCCAAAAAACATGAATCTTACCTCGCACCTTCCATATTCAACACTTTCCAACATATATATAACGCAAACCGACAGAAAACGTATATATAAAAACATTAATACGTGGTTAATTAACAAAAAAAGAAATTTCATTAAAAGGGGATCTTACCGCAATCGCAGCATATTTGCAGGTTTTTGATGCAGTTTTTAGAAAATTTCTATATTGTTTATTAGAAAATAATATTATGTTTTGAACAAATAAATTATTCTTCTAAATGGTGAACTAACAAAACGTATTAAAATGTTTAAAACAATTGCGTAAAAAAATATTTACAGAACCTCTAAAAATAGCTCAAAGTTCGATTATATCTTTTAATTCTAAATACAGGAGAATTATAAAAATAAACATGATCACCACATCAATGTTTTCTAAACGGCTAGATAATAAAATTATCTTAAAAAGCATAAAAACAATGCTTATAAAAATAAAAACCGTTTTTCAATAATACTTTGTCTCGCGCCATTATATAAACCAAAGCAGAAGTTATTTCTCGTCAGTACGCGAGATGCTTTGAGAGTGGGACGACGTCAAATTTTACGAAAAATAAATACGTAAATGTGTTGGCACATGAGAAAAGGGGTCAAACTAAAGGCTAGTCGTAATAATATTGTGTATTATTTCAAAACCAAGTTGACTTTTTTACTAGAAATTCCATTTCTCGGCCCGCTGTCTACAACCAGCGGCATAGAATATTTAGAGTGCGCCTTCACCAGAATCCTATTCCTAGTTTTATTCATTTGCGCCCTACTGGGCTTTTACATAAATTTCTAATTATACAGTTATGTTAGTTGTAACATTGGTATATCTAATAAATTATGGTAAAATAAATGAGTTACAGAGTTATAAAAAGTAAGAAAATTGTAAAATAGATTATAAAGGTTGCAAACAAACAAAAAGAAGCCGACACACTCCTGAAAATTAAATATAGGATTAACGAAAAAAAATATTGAAACCTATTTTATACATAAAATGCGAAAATAAAATAAACCATAAAAATTGTGTGCGTGGAGTCCACGCGCGACAGAAGTGAAACTTCTTGTTTATTAGGTAAAAATAAAGATATTATTAGTATTTTTTATTGCACAAGAGATAATAATTGAAAATACGAGGCAAAAAGTTTCATAAAAACAAGAAACGATCCTCATCATAAATCTCCCAGTACGAATCTAACGTACCTTGCAGCAATAATTAAAACGACCAAATGTGAATAACCAACAAATTACGCTATTTAATATTCAAACATGTTAGTTCACATACGTTTTTAGATTTTCACGGCCAAAAGCATTTTCGTTTTTTGTTTTTGGGGTGTTATGCCGCGTTGCGCTACCTCCTTCTTTAGCCGACGTTTCGGACCTGCAACATCTCTCGAATCTGCTGGATCTGCCCTGATGATGGACACTGCAACGCTGTCCGAAACGTCGGCTAAAGAAGGAGGCAGAGCAACACGGCATAACACACCAAAAACCAATAACGAAAATGTTAGTTCACATTCCTGCCGCAGGTTTTTAATGAGAACTATGGAATGTATGAAATATTTTTGTAGTTTCCTAGGCTTTAATATCAGAGGCAAATATTGTGATATAACTCTTATTTAGTATTCGCCTCGGAAATCGGAATTTTCGTGGCACTCCAAAATTTCCTTTGGAGTGCCACGAATAATATTATAAACCTTTTAAATTGGTTTAACTTTTTTTTTTTATTAAAAGAAAGACAAACAAAAGAAAGAATAACCCAACAATGTTTGAAAATCTCCTACTACCACCACAGAAAGCCGAAAATATTGCTTGTGTTGTGATGGAGGACTTAGCCAGCCGAGAAATCGAACATGCGACTATACTTTGAATGTTTGTACTCTTCGTCAATGTTTACTTCTGGAATATTTAAATTTATTTTTATTACGTCCTTAACGATTTTTTTTTCAAAATATCTAATATACATGTTATACGAGGTTTTATTTTTCTTCAACTTTGTATTTATAATAGCTAACTATTATTTGTACTTTATGCTGTCACTTCGATATGTACTTTTTCATTTTTTGTCACATGTACATTTTTTTCTTAATCATGTATATTCTGTAGCATTTCAAATTATTGTAATTTCCATGTAAAAGCCGTTAATCGGCGTTAATTCATAAAAAATAAATAAATAATTATTTGTTATTTTATGTAACTTTTTGTAAAAAATAATAATAAATATTGAAAATGGCCGATATTTTATTTATCTGTCCAATATATTCAGATATAATTATGATCACATATTATGAAAATAGTGCGTAGGTAATTGAATACCGTATTGTTTTGACATCTGTCAATGAAGAACGTGTCCGTTACGAGTCATAAGCGACTGACTACCGTCTAGCAGTGTAGTTGATTGTATCTAATAATTTATCAAACAAGTTTGATCGAAATCCGATCGAAAGAGTCATAAAATCACGAGCTCCTTTTGCAATCGGTAATGTTTCTATCTAAATTTACCTAAAACATGCACATTCAACTTAATAAACATAATTTGAAAGATGCCCATTATTTATTAAACGTTTCATGTTCAAAGCTTACTCAATCTAGTACCATCTAGTCTAGATTTCTTCGCTGCTCTGCCTTCGCCCGTGCGCGAAGCGAATTCCCCGTTCCAGCTTACCTCATTCTTCCCCGCCCCGAAATATTATTTCGGTTCGCGTAAATTACCCCTTAACAACTTACTTGCAAACCGTTCGTGTTATTTTTTATATATATATACGCTTTATATTGATATTTAAATAGATATAAATGAAAAAAAAAAACATTTACACCAAACAAATTATTTGATTATTTTATTCACACTAAAAAAAAACATTTATATATATATGAATTATATTTTATATTTAAATTATTTTATGTAGATATTTTTTTGTATTTCTACTTAAGTTTTATTATTTCTTTTTATTGTATTCTGTATTTTTATTTATTATCTTTTGTATTTTTAGTTACTTTTATTGTTATTTAAATTTTATGTAATGATAGATACTGCTACCCGGCTCAGAACAGATATTGTCTAGTGAGTCGGGTAGCGCACATAATTTGTATATACTATTGATGTTAATAAACGCCCGGGTTACCGGCATTAAAAAAAAAAAAAAAAAACATCCAGCACAATTTGTACTGGATTCTTTGAGGGCACTTGAGCCAGTGAAGATTACGAAGGTGTTCTGAAATGTGTGAATATTTAGAGACTCCGGTTATGAAGTTTGTCAGTTTGATATTTTGGAATGCTAGCGTAGATACCGTTACATTAGTCGAGCCGTGAGACTACGTAGGAGTTTACAAGTAGTTTTGTTGCTTCTGTAGGAAGATTTCTTCGGACTGACTTGATATCTGTAAATAATAAGACTAGATATCTACTTACCTAGGAACTTATAATAAATTTTACAGCCCCCTTGAGGTGATTTTTTTACATAAATGGCGCTCTATAAATTTTCCAATAATTGTTACAAGATATGTACCTACCTATCTAAGTAAAGTAGTTACATATTGTAGGTAAGGTAGACTGGGGACGATTGAAACAGGTCGTGATTGAAACATCTCAATTTACTCGAAAACTATAATACCTAAGAGTGTGACACAATACTCGAAACTCCGTCAGGTCTTTTGGGACGTTTCTACAAAAGCGCACTAACCGGCGAGTGACTCAATTGTGCATAGGAGACATTTTTGAATTTCGCACTAAAAAGTAAATATTTAAGAAATTTTTGTTTATCTTATAACTCATTTTACTCTCGCAGCTTGACAAAATTTTTCATTACATTCTCTTCGTCTATTTACAAGGCTTGTTTTTGACTTTGAAGCAGAAAACAAAGCGTGGGGATGTTTGAAACAACTTGTGTGGGGATGATTGTAACGTTTCAATCATAACCATGTTTCAATCATCCACACTGAGAGAAAATTTAAAAGTTATAACGAAAAAAGGTCAGAAATTGAAATAATTCAAATTCAAATCATTATGTCTAGATGTACTTCTGTGATCTTGAATGGTGAACTTCTGTTATCTTGGATGATGAAGTTGATCTCATTCGACCACATTTGCCGACACACACCCTCACGTGACAATTTCGTAATAACATATCTTTATTGATTTTTTTACATTTATAACTAAAAAAATCAACGTTAATGGTATACATTGTTTTATTAATTATGTGAGTACAAAAAGTTAACAACAGAGAAAAAAAATATGTTATGAAGAAAGTATGTTCCCCTTCTCAAAAAACCGAGATTGCAAACTATGCTATAAAAACAGCCGACATTTACCTATTTTGGGCTATCTTCAAAAGATTTAAGACAACTGGCATTTGATTTCACCATACGGTGCAACCTGGCAAGGCCAGATTCATGGTACACAAAATGGGGCGGCCGGAATATAATGCCTCCGAGGACTTTTGCGCGCCATCTAGAATTATCTATAAGCTGTGCCCAAGCCACGAGTATGGCACAAGCAACAAGTTTTAATTGACATAATGTTGATGAATTTTTCAACAATTTAGCGAACGTTATGGATAGTTTTAAATTTTAACCAAAGGACGTCTATAACGTAGATGAGACCGGTGTCACAACTGTTCAAAAACTTAATCGGGTTGTATGGTTGTAGCCAGGAGAGGAACTCGGCAAGTAGGTGCAGTAACGTCGGCCGAACGAGGAACTCTCATAACTGTCTTTAGCAGCAAATGCAATTGGCAACTCAATTCCGCCAATGTTCACATTTCTACGTGTCAATTAAGCCATTTCTTAAAAGATGGTCCGATTGCTAGTATCGGTACCACGAAAAAAATCTGGATGCAAGAAGAAGATTTTACCAAATTTCTTATTCATTTTCAAAACACACCAGTTCGTCTTTAGATGGCAAAGTTCTTTTATAACTCGATAATCATTCATCGCGGTCGAATCCTACGAAATCGAAAAAAAAAAAGAAGTTAAATCAATACTTAATCTTCAAAGCATTTCAAAATGAACAGGCAAAAGAAAACTACATCTAGCGACTCAGAAGAAGAAACCACAAATGTGAATAAGATGACCGAATGTGTAGGAAAAGGTGCACTGGAATCCGAGGACAAAAATATGAAAAAAATCAACCTTCACATTGATAAAAAATGTACTTCGTAGTCCCTACTCTTGTCTACTTTAGTTTTCTGTATGTTTCACTTCTACCGCATGTGAATTGTACACCCAGATTTATCATTTCGTTTAAAATATACTATTTACTTGTTTAATAGATCTTTTTGTTTCACTTAACCGATAATGTAAAAAAATTGTTGTAAAATATTGCGATATTTTGTATAATGATGTCACAACATAAACCATAAATTCAATTAATTTCTATTTTTTCGAATTCTTAATTGTTGAATTTTACACAGAAAAAATGCTCTCAATTCAGAGGTAAATTCTACATTGTTATGATTGAAACAGTGTGATGGTTGAAACAAGCACTTTTGAATGAAAGCAAAAAACTTATTTTTAATACCGTTATATTCTGCTCAAGGATAATATCGCAATAAAACTATGTTGATTATGCCAAAAACTCATAGTTAGTATAACTAAGAGCTCTTAAACACAAATAATAAAAAAAAATATTTGAAGTTGTTTCATTTCTAGACATTTATGTTTATAGTTTTTTAAATACTTTTGGTATGTTAAATCACTATTCATGATCTCATTGAGTACTGTTACATTTATGTTTATAGTTTTTAAAATACTTTTGGTATGTTAAATCACTATTCATGATCTCATTGAGTACTGTTTTAATAATGAAAATGTTTAACATTGATTAAAATTACTCCAATTATTCCAAAGATATTTAGAGTGTTTCAATTATCACCATATACTGTTTCAATCGTACACACTATGGGGATAATTGAAACAGATTTCCCCATCGTCTTTAAGTGGTCATTGTAGCTTACCTGTACGAGTTGTGGCCATTCAATAAATTTAATTTGATAACTAAATAGATCATAGAACATCTAGTATAAACATCTTATCCATAAATACAAAAGAAAAAAATACTACACCTAGTTAAAGTAAAAGTGTTTCAACCATCCCCAGTCTACCCTACCTACTTACCTAGATAGAATCTGGCAAACAAGAGAACGTAAAATAACAGCAATCTGGATTTCAGAAACATTAAATTCGGCAAAGCTCTAATAAGTACCCCAATGTGCCCCTGGTTCATGGTGGGGCAGAATGGGAAATTTCCCATTTTGATAGTATCTAATTATTAATTTAAATAATTTTAGCTTTAGTCGATTTGTAGATAAATGCACCTAAATAAATGTACAAATTGACAAAAAAAGGTGTTACTACATTCAAAATCTCTCAAATTGTAATCAAAACTTAGCTACCCCGTTCCGCCCCGAGTTCCTCTATGTTGCTATAGTATAGTAACCTGTTATTACATGACTCTAGCGGAAGCCCTCCAACTGGCCCCCGTCCCCAGAGGCTCCGGATCCGTCCCGGCTGTTCGTGCTGCACTGGTGGTGCGTGCCCAATGTGGAGCACGCGGAGTCGGAACAAGCGCTGGCGCGGGAGCTGCGCACCATCAGCCGCCCCCGCACGCCGCCGCCCGACTACACATGTCATCTCTGCCACTGCAAGGGGCACTACATTCAGAACTGTGCCGTGGTAATATTTTATTCATATTTATCTAAGTACCTATTTATTTTAAAATGATTGATATTGGTGATTGAAACAGAGCGTCAAGGAGTTATTAAAATGAATTGAGAAATATATAAATGCAAAAGTTTGCAAATTGGGAAAAAGGACGACTTGGTTTGTTTATAACAGCAACCTATTTCAGATTGTTTTCCTGTGAACGTAGACATTATGTACCTACACGTTCGTTTTCTTTGTATTCATAGAGCCTAAACATAATATGTGCAGAAGCCTACTTTTTTCGATACCTGATAGATTTTTATTTTTTCCCACCCTAAATCAAAACCTAGCTATGCCCATGACCTACACGTATTTATTACAGAATAAGACGAAAAGAAGTTTTGCTATTTTTTAGACTGGCGGCTGCGACAGCAATAATAACAATTTTCAGACGATTCTCTGTATTAAAATGTTGAAAAGTGCGGTTAACTCTAGTTTTGAAAAAGAGCCTATTTACATTTATGTTGCTCTTTGTTAAAATTATACATATGATTATAACAGCTTCCACAGGTACAGGCAAGGAACTATGATAAAACTAAATATTTATTGCAGGTTCGAGGATTTTATATTTTAGAGACACAATTCAATTTTTCAATCAATTTTTACTTAACTGTACATCACTTAGAAACCTACGTCCAGACGCAGAATTATTATAATCTAACCAGAGGGGGGAGGGGGGGGGGGGGGGTAGAGTATTGCCACAAAAATATTTTACATATGAACATTGTCTTCTAAGACATTGTACATATAAAGAGGTAAGATTTGTTTGTTTGTTTGAATTGAATAGGTTCCGAAACTACTGAACCGATTTGAAAAATTCTTTCACTGGTGAGAAGCTACACTATCCCCGGGTGACATAGGCTATATTTTATTTTCAAAATAGGGATTCTTACTAAAACTCCCATAATGTAACCAAAGGTGTAAAAAAATTACCTAAAATATTCTTTGCATCGCGTGCGCTGCGAAAACTATTGATTATAGAATAAAATAATGTACCACGACTTTGCAGAACACATCATTATTTACAAAAAGTATCGCGACAGCGTATGTCTAACTATTATAGTTATGCCACAATAAGTGTTATTTTATTTAAAAATTTAATTGAAATGCGGCGCTAGAAAAGGCTCTTTATTTGTATCTTGGTATTAATCCTTATCAAAATAAATTACTTCATATTCAAGACTGCTTCAATACCTTTATATAAATTTTTGAATTATTCAATTCGGACATCCCATTCGAAAGATATCACGAGTTTAAAAATGTAAGTATTAGAAAAAAATTGCGTGGTCGCCGGTCACCCCGCTCGGCTAGCTAGGCAACATCTTGTGCGATCTAGGCGTCACTGGGATACGGGCCGTACGGGAGGTGAGTCAATGTCAAAAGGATGGAAGGGGAACGCAGGAATGAAAAGGGACGCTTGAGAATATCCATTTATTTATTTATATATTTACGCTAAACATTTAGGGATAAACAATTTATTTATTTTAATGGAATAGCAACGCATGCCGGGAACCAGCTAGTTATTTATATTTTCGTAGCTCTACGGCTCGGTCGGTCGGGGATTCGCCAAAAATTTGTTGTTTTATTTTCGTTCCTAGCTCTAACTGTTGCTTGGTTGGGGATTTGGGGATTCCCCTGAAATATTCCTTGCTTGTCGCCTGTCACTGTTCCCTGTATCATTCTCATTTTTTTCATACATTGTCATTGACGTAAACGTGAAGTGAGTTGTTACCAAATAAATCAAATTGATGTTAATTAGTGAAAAATTGTTGGCAAAAGTTGTTGAAAGACATCTTCCCAAAAAACAAGATTGGTAGTTATTAACGATAAACGATAACTAATAAACGCAAAAACTGAATACAATTGTAGAGGAATCGATCGATAACTGACTGAAAAAAAAGATCAATCGTCTGTATGTTTTTTTTCTGTATTTTGTTGTTGTGTGTACATAAATACACAATTAAGGAATAATAAATAATAAGTAATTTGGAGGATTTCGAAAAACGTTTTTATATATTTGACTGGGGCAGTTTTGTCATTAGGTAATTCCTTCTACCAAATTTAAGAGCGCCCCACATTTCGTTCAGTTGTCGATTACTAGCGCCGCCAATCATAATACCTAAATTATTTTCTTCAATATTAGTTAGGACATTATCCAAAATCTAATTTGAGGATTACTAATGGGGTGACACCACGTTCATTCTTGGGGTGACACCACCTATCCGCAACCGGTGCCACCCATGCCACTGAATCTAACCCTTCTGACACCACGTTCATTCTTGGGGTGACACCACCTATCCGCAACCGGTGCCACCCATGCTGGCTACGCCACTGAATCTAACCCTTCTGACACCACGTTCATTCTTGGGGTGACACCACCTATCCGCAACCGGTGCCACCCATGCTGGCTACGCCACTGAATCTAACCCTTCTGACACCACGTTCATTCTTGGGGTGACACCACCTATAATAATAATAATAATAATAATAATAATAATAATCTTTATTGAACAATTTAAAGATTTATAACTACATAAAAAAAGAAGTACATCTTATAATAGTTTAAGTGTTGCATAAGTACAAAAGTAAATAAAAGAAAATAAAAATTTGCATATAAACAGTAGGTACTTAAATAATAGAGATTTATAATTATAAATTTAGGTATCTCGTAACCTGCCTCACTAGGCTTTGCCTGTGTTGAGGCAGTAATTTTACATCAATTTATAATACTGTGAAACATACCTACACTTATATTAGATTATAATCACACAATAGATAAGTTGCATTAATAAAAATAACATTGGTACAATAATAGCAGGATTGGTTCATTACTAATTTCGAATTTGGGTAAGTGCACCGGTAAAGGCTCTATCATTATTTTTTATCCAAATTTTAATGTTTTTTTTGAAATTTTTTTGTGTATCACATTTTTTTATACTAATTGGAAGAATGTTGTAAAGTCTTGTTGCAAGGTATATGAAACTTCGTTGACCAAAAGTAGTATGAGTTATGGGAATTTGTAGTAGATCTTTGTAATTGTTTCGAGTACAGCGAGTATTTAATCTTTTTTCATAGTATTTATGTATATTTGTGTATAGATGAGTGAGGATTGTTTTTGCATATATCTGCCGAACGTCAAACACATTCATAATCTTGAAGATTAAGTTCGAGTCTGTAAGTAGAGGTAGCCTAAGAATTATTTTTATAATAGTTTTCTGTGCCTTTATGATTGGGTCTAGTGCTGATGCAGTACCGCCTCCCCATGCTATGATACCATACTCAATAATGGATTGACATACTGCAAAATAAATCATTTTCAAGTGTTGTAAGTCGAGAAAGTTTCGTATTGTTCTGAAAAAGTGCATGGTTTTTCTTATTTTGTTTGCAATTATTTGAGTGTGAATATTCCATTTGAGATATGGATCAATTGTGAGGCCGAGGTACTTCATCTGTGTAGTGCGCTCAATGTTGGGACACTGACAAGATTCATCGGAATTTAAACATGTGTGTATTCTAATAGAGGCATCATCATGAGGTTGACCTGTTATATTTATGCTTGATGTGACATATTTAGTTTTTTCGGTATTCAATGTGAGCGTATTTGTATCTAACCACGTTTTTACAATGTTTATACCCGTTTCAGCTTTTTTGTATACAGCTTGCCAAGTGTCAGCTTCAAACAGTAAAACAGTGTCATCGGCAAAACTAACTATTTTCCCCTGAATATTAATGTTACATAAGTCGTTGATATATAAAAGGAACAGAGACGGTCCTAATATGCTACCCTGAGGAATCCCATAGTTAGAGGAGAACTGATCGCTAAGTGTTTTATTTACTTTAACTTGTTGCTTGCGATTGTTAAGGTAGCTTCTAAAAAAGTTAAGTTCGTTACCTGTAATACCGATTTTTATAAGTTTGTTTATTAATTTACTGTGTGATATTGTATCAAAGGCTTTGGAAAGGTCTAGAAAGATTGAAATACATTTTTTGCTTTTATCGAGGTTTTTGACAATAAAGTCAGTTACAGCGGCAATAGCGTCTGCGGTACTCATGTTTTCTTGAAACCCGTATTGGTTTTCTGATAATAGTTTATGGCTAGCAAGAAATTTAACCAACTGAGTATTGACAATTTTTTCAAATACTTTAGATAGGCTGGTCAGTAGAGTTATTGGTCTGTAATTGTTTATGTCTGTCTTGTTACCTGTTTTATGAATAGGGATAACCATACCATGTTTCAGGTTTGAGGGGAAGTGTCCTTGACTGATACTAAGGTTAATTAGGTGTTCTAGGGGCAATGTAATTTCCATGGACAGCGTTTTCAAGATCTTAGTGGTTATTCCATCAATCCCGGCAGAAGAAGTGTTTTTTAAGGAATTAATTATTTTTAGAATCTCCTCCCCTGAGACAGTTTGAAATTTGAATCTTCTTTTGGAAAATTGAAATTCTGCTTCAACAGGTAGAGCATTCCCACAATTTGGTAAACGAGAAGCAAGATTTGAGCCAATATTTGTAAAAAAGTTATTGATGTAATCCGCTACGAGCTTTGGGTTTTTTGAGGTGTCAATAATTTTTCCGTCAATACAAAGTTTACTTATGTCCTGTTTGTCTTTGGTGTTTTGTGTATTTGTGGCTTCTCTTAGAATTTGCCATATTTTTTTGGGATCGTTATTACTTTCTTGGATTTTGTCTCTATAGTAGATTTCTTTTGCCTTTCTAATGACTTCGCCGCATGTATTTCTATATCTTTTGTAGATGTTTAGTGATATAATGTCGTAAGGATTTTCTTTAACTTTTTTGTGTAGTGCGTTTCTTCTACGAATGCAGTTGATAATTGAAAAGTTTATCCATGATTTCAAGGGTTTAATTTTGTTAGGATTTTTTTTTGTTAAAATTGTGGTATTATTAATTAATTCATTTTTCAAAAAGTCAACAAAATAATTCCATGCATCATCTGAGTTTTGTATTTGTAAGAGCTCTTGCCAAGATTTATTTTTAATTATGTTTTTTAAATTATCAAAATTAATATTATTATATAGAATTGACTGATCTCTTCTGTTTTTTGTGGTGTCAGATTGCAATGTGAATATTGTTGTGTAATGGTCTGTAATTGTTGATTTGTAAACGATGCTTTTGTTTTGTTTATTAGTTTTGACCATTATGTGATCAATGCATGATGTTGATTCATTAGCTATTCTTGTTGGTGTATTGATAGTACTAATTAATCCATGAAACTCTAACATGTTCAGGTAATCGTAACATTGATGGTGAGGGTTGTCTGGAAGTATGTTGATATTTAAATCTCCCATAATTATTAAGTTTTTAGTGTAGGAAAGACTAGAGAGTTTGCTATTTAGACTGTTAAGAAATGGTGTTATATTGCGAATAGATGGAGAGCGGTATATTGCTAGAATGCACGTATCATTATTATACATTATTTGCATACAGCTCGCGTCAGTAATGTTTATTTCAGTTACAACAGAGTTTAGGTAATTTTTTGTGTATACCACAACTCCATCGTTCTGACTATCATGTTTTGACGAGTTGAAGGAAGAGTAGTGATTTATGAATTTTGGAGTGTAAATATTTGTCAACCAACATTCTGTAAGAATAATAACATCAAAGTCTATATTTAGGTGGTTAAGCTGTATCTGGAGTTCATTAAAGTTTTTATTAATTGACCTAATATTTTGGTGCATAATAATAGTGTTTTTTGAATTGGTTGTTAAGTATTTACATATTTTCGCATCTGATGTAACAAACAAATTGTCTTGATCACCTAATTCTTCGTATGTGTTATTAATGGTAATAGCCATACTATAATTTAATTACAACAAAAAAAAAATTGTTTAATTCCCTTAAATGAGAGCTCCACTAGACCGTGGCTATTACTGGGGATTTCAACCTTTGATTGAAAGTGGTACAGGTGAATTATTGTTGCAGTTTGAAAATAGATGTCAGCAGTATGACTCACTGAACTGAGGGGAATCGACCCAGTAAATGACCTGTAAAAGTGGGGCTCTCAATTAAAAAAACTAATCAATTTTTTTAAGATCATCAGAGTGTTTGATATATATTACTCTATCACTTTCATTTTTTTTAACCATCACTTTACATTCCTTGTACCAGACATATTTATATCCCATTTCTTTTGCCTTAGTCTTCGACCTCCACAGAAGATCTTTGAAGTAGGCCCCAAGGGTTTCACTAATAAAAATCTTCTGGAATCCGTTTCCTTGAGTTGTGGTAGGGTTGAGTAGCTTCCTGTTCAGTAGAATCTGCCGTCTTTTTTGGGGGTTAGTGAATCTGACGTGGAATTTTGGGGGGACTCCAGGTCGTCGGTCCGGAATTTTCTTGATTTCGAGGATGTCATCGCCTTTTAAGTCGACACCTGCAGCAGCGGCCACCCGTTTAATTATTTCTGCAGGCTGCTCTACCTCTTTTTCTGGTATCCCTGCAAATTCAAGGGTATCTTCACGCGTTCTTTGTTCCACTTCGGCTAATCTAACTTCAAGGCTCTTTATTATACCATCTTTTGCTGTTATTTCCTTTCTCATGGCTTCTACTTCCGAGACCAGTTTAATTATAGTCTCCATCTTTAGATGTATATCATCATATTGATGACTGATGAAGTCTCTTGTGTTCCGGTTCTCTTTATTTTCATCATCAATTTTTTTTATGATTGCTGATTTAAATGTTTCTAATTTTTTTTCCATCTTCATCTCAATTTTCTCCAGCATGACATCAATATTTATTCCCTGTGGCTCAGATGTAACACTAGTCCCGGTTGTTTGTCCTTTACTTCTCAGATTTTTATCTGTAGTTGACATTTTTTTAGCACTGAATTTAGTTTGTAAGGTCGAACACTGCCTATATTCCCCTTTACTTGACACTTGGAATTCACTTGTGATATCCTGTTATTGTTTTCTTTTGTAAAACTGTCAATTAATTATTCACAAGTAGGAAGGACACACTGTCTAAGTGTAAATTAAAATTCTTATCAGTTTGATAAATGCACTGAAACATTTGTTCACTAAAAACAGAAAAATAATTATTTATTTCGGGAGCAGAGCAAAACACAGCTGTCAATTGAGTGTAGGTATTGTTGTATGCTACACTTGGCTATCCGCAACCGGTGCCACCCATGCTGGCTACGCCACTGAATCTAACCCTTCATTTCCGAAGCAAAATTATAATCGAACCATTCATTTCGAATTACTTTAGAATTATCAATATCCTGGACATGGAAGACAACACCAAATTTATTAATAAAATATTATGACGGCCGCATTTGGTAAAAAATAAACTTTCTTAAAATTGCTTTTTCTAAGTGGTTAGAAACTTTTAAATCATAATATGTGTTTGAGATAATTTTAATTGAATTATTTAAATTATGAAACCTAGCTTATAAACCGAATGTTCAATGAATAAGTACGTCGAATTTAAAACTGAAGTGTTTCAAATTAATGTTTAGTGATCGATTCTTTAAAAAAATCCATTATGGACTATAAAAATACCAGTAGGTACATTAATTAAAACTAAAATATCCTGAAAATCCGAAAAAAGTTTAAGTACGTAGCAGTTTCCTATTATTACATAAACCTGCCGATACAATACGATACGATACGATTGTACCACCCCAGCCAGGAGTACTCCTGACTCGGTGAGACCGGTACACCAGGCGGCACTGTTTGTTAGGACTGGAACACGTGCTCTGAGGATAAAGAGGAGGTTGGAGTTTAATCGACCGGTATACATGGCAACCTGGAGCCAATATTGGAATATAGGATGGGCAGGAATACAGGAAATGATTAAGCCATATATATCTATATATAAATATCGTTTCTCGCCTTTCGTTTCGCCTTCCAGCTTATTGCTTTCCGTTTTCATCTTCCCACTTCCCGCTTCCCGCGTAAATATGTATTTTTTCAGGGTGGCTACAGGACCTGGAAAACCTGGAATTATCAGGGAATTTTGAAATCCGTATTTTGTGACCAACCTTTTTTTGGTTGTTGCCTCCTGCTGCTTCTAGCTTCTCGTTTCCGGCTTCCCGTTATTTATGTTTTCCGCCATACGCTTGCCATGCAGGGTTTTTGTTGTCTCTTCTTGGCTGTTCTTCCTTCTTCTCTTCTGGGTTCTTATTGTCACTTCATGGCTCCTTTCGCCTCTTCTTGGATCTTCTCGACTCTTCCTCAGCTCTACTCGGCTCTTCTTGCCTCTTCTTGAATCTTCTCATCTCTTCTGGGCTCTGTTTGGCTCTTCTTGCTACTTCCTGTCTCTCATTGTCTCTTCTAGGCTCTCCTTGCATCTTCTTGGATCCTCTCGTTCTTGGCTCTACTTGCATCTTCTTGACTCTAATTGGATCTTCTCGTCTCTTCTCGGCTCTTCTTGTCTCTTCTGGAACATTATCGTCTCTTCTTGGCACTTCCTGTAGATTCTTGGATCCTCTTGCCTCTCCTTGGCTCGTCTTGTCTCTTCTTGCCTCTTCTTGAATCTTCTCATCTCTTATTTAATCTTCTTGTCTCTTCTCCTCTCTTCTTGCTTTTTCTCATCTTCACTTGGCTCGTCGTGGATCTTCTCTTCATGGTTATTCGTGGCCCTTCGCGGCCCTTCGCGGCTTTTCTTGTCACTTCTTGCCTCTTCCTGGATCCTCTTGCCTCTTCTTGCCATTTATTGTATATTTCATCTTTTCGCCCCTTCTTGACTCTACTTGTCTCTTCTTGTCTGTTCTTGAATCTTTCAACTGCTTACCCACCCTTCTTGTCCATTCTTGTCTCTTCCAGTCAAAAATGATATTCAATTCAATTTATCATTTCAAAAACATTACAAAATTTAACATTTCAATTAATTTTTCATTTCAATTAGTGTTTTTAAAATACAATTGTACCAGTATTACATTAAACATAAATCATAGGCTACAAACTA
This sequence comes from Limnephilus lunatus, assembly GCA_917563855.2. Classification (NCBI taxonomy): domain Eukaryota; kingdom Metazoa; phylum Arthropoda; class Insecta; order Trichoptera; family Limnephilidae; genus Limnephilus; species Limnephilus lunatus. The sequence goes on along the minus strand of OU830597.1, from coordinate 58,874,060 downwards.
TACAAGCATTAATAGAGTTTGCCTCCTAAAAACAGCTTCACTAACGCTAAACATGTCGATATCCGAATTAATTCTGTTCAACATCAAGATGTATCTTCTTGGCTCGTCTTGTTTCGAACTTTCCTATCACAATTCAAACTCTCGTATAATCCCATAGCATTCGTATGAATATATCTATAACAAATTACCTTCTGTAATGCGCTAAAAGTACCGATTTCAAACTGAATATAAAAAAAAACAAAACCGGGGAAAATAAACACAAGCAATTACATAAATCAAATGAACATAAATAAATTGTTAACTTCACATCGCTAAGTTCGTCTAGTAAAGCGTATTCATCAGTAAATAAATACTCAAGTATGATCGTGTTCTCCGTGAACTCAGTTATTTATAGAGCAGTTCTTAATGTTTACCAGCAAATGACAATCTGAAATGCGAGGTACAAATGTGAATCTTTTATGGACCCCAAATCAGACTGGAAATTCTAATAATGTGACCCATGTAAATTAACGCAGCGTTGAAATTTATTCCAGTTCAGTGCTCCGAAACCTTTTCTTGCCTTACGCGCATACGTAGTCTTGCATACTGAAAGAAATCTTTGAGAAATTGAAAAAATACAACAATATTTGGTCTCGTGGTTGAATGGTTGCACACCGGTTGGACAGCAGACCTAGGGATTCAAGTGCGACATACTAACATAAACATAAACAAATTAATATACGACTTATCTTGTTGATGCGATCCAGTTCTTTGTCTTCTCACACCCAACACTTAGCTTCATCTCTTCAAATTGTCGGAGACTGTCTGTTTATGAATTTACACAAAGAACATTGATAACTTTCAATAAAAATTAAAAATAAATTAAATGAAAAATATGTTTTATTTTGTTAGTCGCAGGGTAATGAGTTTGCGACGACCCCGTATCAGGGGAAGAAGATATGTCTCGGGGAATACATGTGTCCCAAGTGCAAGAGGAAGTGGATCTCCAAGTCATCTCGAGCCAACACCAGTCAGAACTGCATTAAATGCAAGATCGCTGTTTATCCCAAAAAACAGGTATTATTATATATTTTAAATAAACAAAAAATTTTTAAACCCCTAGATTTATAATAATATTAAAGATATTTTACTAAGCATAGCTCCTGCCGAAAAGGGAGTAAGTTGGTAGAACTAAACTTGACCTGACTTATCCCTAGTTGACTGTCCTACCCATCTGTCCTGTGACCGGGCTACTGACCATCTGAAATATGTAAATGAAAATTGCGCCCCAGCAAGGCAAAGTTCCTGGGTTCGAGTCCCAGATGTGACCGTGACCATATCTTTTTCCGATTTTTCTGTTTTCAGATTTTCGAATAAGATTCTCTGATATTGTCTTCATTTAATTTCATATTACAGGTTTAATATTACATATTTGAGGTTTTACTCATTAAGTTAAAAGTAAAAATTAATATTCATCCTAGACTATCTAGATAGCATTTAGTTCGGGTTTGAATCTTACAATCATATATAAAGATAGTAGCCAATAAAAACATGCGTTATAGAACAGAAATTCCGTTTGGAAGAATTACTAATCTAAACCAATCTGAGCTAATTATATGCAAGGGCAGTCTTAAATAATATAATAATGCAAAATTGTATGCCAAAATGATCATTACAACTTTTTTTTCGTAGCGTCCAATTGGTGGATTTCAGCGAAACATTACCCGATCTACCTCCACCGTGAGTATCTGCTGCCTTTAAATTTTTTTAAACCGACACTATAATATAAGTACTTTTAATATTTTACAAAGGTCGATTCAAATAGGCAATGCTGCAAAATTCAGCAAGATAGCATATGAGTTAAGGTCATACCATCGACCGTGAAATTATTATCGATGATTCATTCCCATGACAATAGATCTATATATTATTTTTAATTTATTTATTAAAATGGGGACAGCGTACCGATAGTTCCCGGGAGCACTCAGGCCATGGGCCCGTTGTGTTATCTTGCATTTCACCTCATTCCTTTAAGTTTGTTTCCAGGACCTTCGAGGGTCCCTGTTTTGCTACATATAGATCTCCTGGAGAATCGCGGTAAGGGTTTTCTCATATCGGAAGTAACTTTTTGTTTAGGCTCCCTAAAGGCCCCACGAGGGAAGAGTCCACTGAAGTTGTTTCAGTTCTCCTCTCTAATCCCCCTAGATCCCTAGTTCTTTTTGTTTGAATGGTCCATTTTTGGTCCCACGAGTGTCTAGTGAAATAGAAGTCTAGGGAAATAATAGTCCACCCCAATAGAGCCCTGATTGATGGGGTAAGGATAGATCCATTGTATTCTTTCCCCTTTTCTCGTAAACGTTGCATTTTTTTAAAAATTAAAATATTTTTATTTTATTATTATTTTTTTTATATTAGCTCCATACAAGGAAAATAATTTCCCTCAGGGCCTGAATCATCTTAGGGGATGCTGGGTGGAGGGTCTTCTTATGAAAGGAAGGAGAAGTTCTGGGAAGGAAAAAGGGTATTAGGGGTAGGTAGGAATCTGGAGGTCAGTGTGTCCAGGAGTGACGGTCGCATGAATCCATCCCTCTCGCTGCGCAAGGCGTTGTTCCGAGAGATTACGGCTAGAGAAGTCAAAGGGACTCCCTCAACCACTTTCTCCCGATTCGGGCTGCCATGTAGCTAGTGGGCAGATGCATCCACCGCCAAGACCCGGACAAACCTCACCCCATGAACCCGTGCACCCCTGCTAAGTCGTCAAATGCAGTGAACCACTTGGGGTAACCTATGGCAGAGGTGTTGGTAATCCAATAAATGGTTCCCGGGGCGGCGGTACCCATACCCGCCTCTTAAATATAATGTATGAATCCAAATGTAATGTATGTATCAAAAAGAAAGTTACAATCTGCAATGGAGCTCTCAGTGGCTGACCCATGAGATTCAAAGGTTTTGGGCTTGAAGTAAATTCTAAATGAAACATTTGCAGAGCCACATCATGGGACACTGAAAATCAAAACACGTTTTCAGCGAAAACTTGAATTAACAAATTTCCTTCTTCCAGATCCCGCCAGACTCGGAGGAAGAGGACCCGTATTTTGATTTTGCAGAAGTAAGTATACTATTTCATCACCAATTTTTAATTATAACTTTATTATTATAGTCAATCAAAATTTCAATGGGTAACAAGGGAAGCTCTGCTAAGCAAAGTTTTGCTTCTTAACTCAGCATCGGCTAAAGAAATGTTGGAAGCAATAGTCGTTAAAATGGTTAACAAGTTTTTTTCTCTCTGTTTAAAAATCTATTCATACGGTTAATTTCCAAGGCAATGAAAAAATAATGCACTAATTGCCTCAAGGTTTAGTGTATTTATGTGTTTCTAACGCTGTTGGGGTTTCAACATGTACCCGCAAAGCGGAAGGGAAGGAAAAATTTGGGGATTGCCGACTTACCCGCAGATTTTCTCCCTTCGCTTATCTAATTTTGATCCGCTGGTTCTTCCTTTTTGAGTTTTCACAAAACATTTATTATAGTAATATTTTGCACACAGCACGGCTGTAATATTTCCACACAAAACATTCACTTATGAGTTTCACTTTAAAGTGTTCGGTACAAGAGCTCCGTATTCAACATATGTGTTGACAGGACAGTGGATAATTTGTAACTAAACTGTCTGGTCGGCATGGGTAGGTATGATTTGTGGGTAGGTGGGTAGGATTGGTAGGTAGAAATTAAAAGTTGGAAAAAATAAAGGTAAATGAGCAATGCTAGGCACCAACATTCCGCCCACCTAATTTGATCGAATTAACCAAATCGAATTAAATTACAAAGAATCCCCATGGAGGGTACAACAAAAAAAAAAATATATATATATATAAAGCAAGATAAATTGTTCATGCACGCTGTATCTATACTGCTTCGAAGATACTTTCAAAAAAAAATCAAATAAAATAATAATGAATGTGTCGGGAGTACGGTTCCCGCAGAAAACAAAAAAAAAAAGAATATTTTGAAAAATAATGAAAATTTGTAAAGACACCTCGGGTCTATGATGTGAGTAGGATACTAACGAGAATTCGAGTATAGGCATCCAAAAAAAAATAAAATAATAAATAAAATAAAATTAACGAAAATTGAAATGGAATAGGCATTTCCCTTTTATACATACTGAATAATTACTAATACTAGCTTTATTCTACCGGTAACGGACACAGTTTTATCACTGGTCGAACCAACGAACCAGTTTGAGTCTTAACCGTAGCTACTCTAACTATTCCATCCTTACCGGGATGAACATGGATAATTCGTCCTAACAACCACTTCATAGGTGGAAGACGATCGTCCTTTATTAACACTAATTGCCCTATCTTCATGTTAGGATTAATTTTGCACCACTTTGATCGTTGTTGAAGCGTATTTAAGTATTCTAAATGCCAACGTTTCCAGAAATGTTGTGACATTTTTTGGAGATGTTGCCACCTACTTAATCGATTAGACGCGGTGTCAAGAAAGTCATATTCAGGCAACCCCAATAAGAATCCACCGATTAAAAAATGACCTGGGGTGAGTCCATTTAATTCTTCAGGGTCTGAGCTCATTGAACACAAAGGGCGGGAGTTGAGGATGGCCTCAATTCTGGTAAGAACTGTCGCAAATTCTTCGTAAGTTAGAACGGTCTCACCTATTACCCGCTTTAAATGGTATTTCACAGACTTTATCCCAGCTTCAAATAGACCTCCAAAATGCGGACTAGACGGAGGGTTAAACGACCAAATAATGCCACTTTGAGTTAAGTGATTAGATATAACATCACGATGTGATGCCAAGAATTTATTTATGTCGAGTAGGTACCGATTTGTACCTATGAAGTTGGTAGCGTTGTCGCTTATAATTTCGGAGCATAACCCTCGACGATCCGTAAACCGGCTAAGGGCTGCAATAAAGGCTTCAGAAGATAAGTCAGACACAGCTTCCAAATGAACTGCCTTCGTTGCCATACATACAAATAAACACAAATAACCCTTTGACGTTTTAGCTCCCCTCCGTTTATGATCTTTCAAAGTGAAAGGACCTCCGAAATCAATTCCAACTCGAGAAAAGACACGGCTCTGTTGCACTCGAGAGGGTGGTAAATCAGCCATCAATGGAGGTGGTAACGTTGAAGATTTCATCTTATGGCAAACAATGCATTTTGAAAGTTGCGAACGAATTTTATTTCGTGCCGCTACTATCCAAAACTTACGCTGAATTGTGAATTGAAGGCTTCGCGGGCCAATATGAAAATATAGTTTATGATAATAATCTATAACTAAATAAGCTAAATGACAGTTTTTCGGTAATAAGATCGGAAATTTATTTTCGTAAGACAGATCGGAGTACTTGAGTCGACCGCCCACCCTGATAATACCGTGGCTATCAAGAAACGGTTTCAAATTTAGAATTTGCATTGAACATGGAACGTTATTTCGCATGTTACATATATCGACAGAAAAATACGTTTCCTGTTCGAGAAGTATAATTTTCAAAAGCGAGTCATTTAATTCGCGAGAGCTAAGATAAGTAGAGTTTGTATTACCTGTACCAGGAAGTTTGCGACAATTATTAACGAAACGCATTATCCAAGCGACGACGCGTTGCAATTTATTGAATGAAGAATATTTACTAATAATTGAATTAGGTACGATTTGAGATGATACAAAGGTTTTAAGGTTGCCAGTTTTGATTTCTGGTACCTCTTCGATAGATTGATTGGACACACCTGAACACGGCCAGTGTGCCACTGGTTGACTAAGCCATTTTGGTCCCGTAAACCACAATGGGTGTGAGATAATGTCTGCTGGAAAAAGACCCCTTGAACCTGAATCGGCGCAATTTTCCTCTGAGACAACATGTTTCCAAATAGCATTTGGTGTATTTTCCAGTATTTGGACAACGCGATTTCCGACAAATGTTTTCAACAAATAGGGCGGCGTTTTTAGCCAAGCTAGTACAATAGTCGAATCTGTAAATAGAAAAACGTTTTCTATTTGTTCGGTAAATTTTACAGATGACATAATATACTGTATAAGTTTTGTGAGGAGTACAGCTCCGCACAATTCTAATCGTGGAATTGACAAGGTTTTCAAAGGAGCGACCTTCGATTTCCCCATTAAAATGTGAGTGGTATTATTACTACGCTCTAATAAATACACCACTGCAGCATAACCTAACTCTGAGGCATCACAGAATCCTATGAGGACCAGACGGCTTGTGCCCACTGTGTTATAATATCTTGGGAGATTTACTGTTCGAAGTAATGAAAGCTGAGTTACAAATTTACTCCACATAGTACGAATATGTGGTGGAACTTCACAATCGTCCCAATCAACCCTTAACTTCCATAATTCCTGTAATAGACATTTAGCAACAAATGTCACTGGGGTGATGATCCCAAGTGGATCGAATAAACGAGCTACCGTTGACAAAATAGTTCTTTTTGTGCATAACTCGTTTCTAGGTATGTTTACCTTGTAGGTAAAATTATCAGTCATCGGATTCCACTGAATGCCTAATATTTTCACAGTTTGATCAGTTCCGGCGTTATCGAAGGAATGACCATCTTGCTGGTATTCTTGCGAAACCTGATCCAAAAGTAAAGATGAATTAGATTGCCATTTACTGAGTTCTAGTTTCCCAAGATGCAATAATGCAATGATTTCTTGTTTGAGGGCCGTGCTAATCGTGTCAGTCCCTGTTACCAAATCGTCTACATAAAAATCATCGCATAGAACCCTGGCGGCGTCAGGATATTTTGATCCTTCATCTTGTGCTAGCTGACGAAGGGTTCTTATAGCGAGGAAGGGTGAGCTAGAGAGCCCATAAGTTATCGTTTGTAATTCGAAATCAATAACCGGTTCATTCTGAGACTCTCTCCACAAAATATTTTGAAATTTACGCTGAGCTGGAATAATTAATATTTGCCTATACATCTTACAAATATCGGCTGTAAATACATATTTATGAAAACGAAAATTTAAAATCATACGTGGAATTTCAGTCTGCAATTTAGGACCGTTCAATAAGAGGTCATTTAGAGATAAATTTTGAGGTTGGGTTTTTGCCGACCCATCAAAGACCACCCGCAATTTCGTTGTTTTACTGTTAGGATTCAAAACACAATGATGAGGTAAATAGAATGCACCTAAGTTCCGAGGCACCCGTTTCATATGTCCTAAGCTTTCATATTCTTTTATAAATTTTCCGTAATCAACTGCTAATATGGGATCCCTCTTAAAACGAATTTCTAAGTTGTTCAATCGTGATTCGGCAAGTTTGAACGAATTCTGTGCTGGCATAGTTTCAGATTTTATTAACAACGGGACAACATACCTCCCGTCACTTTCTCGATAGTGTTTTGAAGCATAAATTGTTTCGGCTAATTCGTCTTCCGGATTAGTCAACATTGAAGGCGTTTCTTCAATTTCCCAAAATTTCCTAAGATCATCGCTCAAGGAATTTGTCCCAACAAACAATGACAAAGGCGTTTGACATGCTGAATTATCTAATTTTCCCATTATAATGTAACCGAAAATGCTATTCACTGCACAAGGATATCCACGAATTATTTCATGTCTACCATTAAATATATCCAAGTATATGTCAGCACCTAACAAAATGTCTATTGGGCCTGATTTGTCGTAAGATTCATCAGCTAATTTTAAATTACTAAATTGTGACGTCACACTCAATGGTAAATCATATGACGGAAGATTAGAAGTGATTTCCGTAATCACAATAGTTTGACATTGAAAAATAGGCCCCTTTTTATTTTTAGGTTTTATAAAACATTTTGTTGTGCCATAACAAGAATTTATACTACAATTACCTAAACCGTTAAGTGGAATTCGATTTGCTTTTATTGACAAACCGAGACGCTTGGCGCATCTTTCTGTAATTAAAGATACCTGACTACCACTGTCTATAACCGCACGGACAGGTAGATACTCATTATTTTTGCTACGAACTTCAAGTTGAATTGTACCCAGTAATATAGTAGATACGCACGGTGCATTTTGTAAAACTGTCGCTGCTAGGGTTGTTCCCACATTATTTAAGTCGTTATTACCTGATGGTTCGGCGGCAATATGCAACATTGAATGGTGTTTTTTATTACAAAACTGGCATGTAAACTTTGAAACACAATCTTTAATATGGTGCTGTTTCAAACAATTGAAACAACGGTTTAAAATTTTAATTTTGTCCCTCCTCTGAAGGGGACTTAATGACGTAAAAGTTGCACATTTATAAAGAAAATGTGAACCTTGACATAACGGACAACGAATGTTATTATCCTTATTTGCCGTTAACAACGTTTTCAATGAACCTTTTTTCTCTTTTGTCGTAGGTGGAGATGACATCTCCAACATGCGTGATTGATTTCTAAGAAACCCGAAAATTGAATCTGACCCTGGAATCTCCTCGTCAGCTAATTTGGATTCAAACTGTCGTTTTGTTGTCGGATCCATTGCTCTTATTATAATGTGACCCACGAATTTATCAAGGATATTTTCTACTTTCATCGCATTTATCGCGGCGTAATTCTCCTGAAAATTACTTAGTATACGCGCTACACCTGCCGCTGACTCGGTTTGTAGGCATTTGAAATTAAGAATTTCATCAACGTAATGCGTAAAAAGCATTCTAGAATTTTGATATTGATTTACCAGAATATTCCAGGCTATGTCATAGTTTTCTTCAATAAGAGGCAATGATTTTATCAGTCCTAGTGCTGGCCCTGTAATTACCGATAAGAGGTAATGAAATTTTTCTACATTTGTGTACGCATTATTATTGTGTATAATACTTTTAAATAAAGAATGAAATGTACACCAATTTTTAATTTCACTGTCAAAAGTAGGTAACTTTATTATTGGAGCACGAACCGTTGAATTATTTGGCGTTTTAACAATTGAATTTTCTAAACTACTACTGATAGCGTTTTTCGTTTTCAATATATCAAAATACCATTCATCTACTTGAATAGAAATCACTCCTAAATCAGACATTTCTTTCACTTTGTCTAACTCCAATAATTGTTCTTCAATCTCCTTTTGAATCCATTCAAATTCCTGTAACCACTCTTTTATCTTTTCACATCTAGCCAGAAATGTATCTTTTTTCTTTGTATCATCGTAAATGTTAGCTATAAGCTCATGTGTTACACGAATTCTCGAAACTATCCGGTCACATCGGTTTTTTAACAAAACTGCTTTTTTCTCCGCCATTGTTACGACAAAAAAAAAATATTTTTGTGAAGAATTGAATTATGTTCACTTTAAAGAATATTATCAAATCAATTCCACAGTATATAATCAAAATAATAATAATTTGTAAGCAGTAAGGTATTTTTTCACTACCTACAGAAAACTTTTGCACACAGCACGGCTGATGCGCATTTCACAGATCAACTTTATGAACAATTTAATCCTGATGTATATTAAATTAATGAAAATTTTCAATTTATCTTGGCTCGAATCGACCAAATGTTGGGGTTTCAACATGTACCCGCAAAGCGGAAGGGAAGGAAAAATTTGGGGATTGCCGACTTACCCGCAGATTTTCTCCCTTCGCTTATCTAATTTTGATCCGCTGGTTCTTCCTTTTTGAGTTTTCACAAAACATTTATTATAGTAATATTTTGCACACAGCACGGCTGTAATATTTCCACACAAAACATTCACTTATGAGTTTCACTTTAAAGTGTTCGGTACAAGAGCTCCGTATTCAACATATGTGTTGACAGGACAGTGGATAATTTGTAACTAAACTGTCTGGTCGGCATGGGTAGGTATGATTTGTGGGTAGGTGGGTAGGATTGGTAGGTAGAAATTAAAAGTTGGAAAAAATAAAGGTAAATGAGCAATGCTAGGCACCAACAAACGCGATGTGCGTAATTTATTTTTTTAAATAATTGATTTTTTTTTTTTATCAATGTTATTCGATAGTGTGGTCTAGAGCAGGCGTCTCCAAACTACGGCCCGCAGGCCAAATGTCATCAATCAGGCCCGCGACAACCAATGGTTTATTGTTAATAATAATAACACTTTGCTAATTTATATAGCGCCGTTTTCGTGAAAAATCACCCCAAGGGAGCTGTTGTTGTGATAAGTTGGATAAAAACACAGAATGGTAGTAACTCAGTCTCAGTTACTTGCTAGGTAAAGCATAATGACAAGTATAATATTGAACCAAAGAGGTTATTCGCGAAAAAGTACTACTAGCGCTATGTGCTAGCGTTGGATAGAGGGTACTATCACTGCCTCTTTCTGCGTTTAAACACCAGATATCGTCAAGTCTCGCAGTCGTGACAATACAGTACAATAGTTTTCTTGTTTTTGTTTTACATTAACTCCACACAGGAGGCCCTGAGGAAAATAATTTCCCTCAAGGCCTATGTTATCTGAGGTGCTGTATGGAGGGTCCTTTTGAGGAGAGGAAGGAATGAACATTGGTCTTGAAGAGACCCATATTCATTTCACCCAAAAAAAGTCTATTACAGATGTGATAATAAATTAAAACATTTTTTTCAGCTCCAGGCATTCTCGGATGAAGAATATGGTCTTCCTAAAGTGCGAGAATACGGCAAGAAAGGTTGATTGGTTGGTCGATAAGAAACTTTCAACAATTTACAAAGATTTTTAACACTACTCCTCGATGTAAAAAATTATTTTCCTGATTTTGAATTGAGAAATATTAACAATAGGATTTACAAACCTATCTGTACAGGCGGCCAAAGATAGTATTTATAAGCTAATGGTTAATTATAAATTCCGGTAGGCTAATATTATGGTCGGTTCATTTTTACTTGTGCCTACCTACCCACTGAAAAGATAAACTATAGAAGTCTGTCATTGTTGAGTCTGGTTCCCGCAGTAAGGGGCATTCATTAATTACGTGAGCTCAAAGGCGAAAAGGGGGGGGGGGGGGAGCAAAATCTCACATTACTTGAAAAGAATATACGAAGTGGCCCAAATTTATCTCACAAAGGGAGAGGGAGGGGAATACCCACTGAAAAGATAAACTATAGAAGTCTGTCATGGTTGGGGAGAGAGCAAAATCTCACCTTACTTGAAAAGAATATACGAAGTGGCCCAAATTTATCTCACAAAGGGAGAGGGAGGGGAATACCCACTGAAAAGATAAACTATAGAAGTCTGTCATGGTTGGGGAGAGAGCAAAATCTCACCTTACTTGAAAAGATTATACGAAGTGGCCCAAATTTATCTCACAAAGGGGGAGGGAGAGGTCTAGATTGGAAGAAAAACTGCTCATGTAATTAATGTATGCCCCCTAAGATCAATTTTATTTTATGACAGGTTTGAACAAATAGGCAATTTCATTCGCCCGCTTAGAAATTGGCGACAAAAGTTTTCTTTTAACCTCTTACGGGCGGGAAAAGCTTATTAGCAATGTAAAATTTTATCCGTTGAACGGAAAGGCAAAAATGTAGGTACTTTCTTGTTTTGGGGTTTTGTATCTTAAAAAATGACACTGACACTGAATAATATATCCTTATCCTGTCCTTTTGACTTACCAACATATTTATTTTATTTGTAAACAAGTGTGCGGCCATTATGGAAGCATCATCTACATTGCAACTTTATGTCATATTACTATAATTATTTAGAATCGTTCTGAACATAGAATAAAGAAAAACACAAGAATTGCCTTGTGGGCGAGTTTTGTGATCCAATTAAGGGTTAAATATTTAGACCTACATAATATAAAACTGTGTTTCACCATGATTACAAAATTCAAATGGGTTGGCAATATACAATTTTAGACAAAAGTGTAAGAGAGATAGACCGCATGCTAAATGGTATAGAACCCAAAGATACTAGATAGATAAGTTAGTGGCACATTTCTTTCCGTTCAAATTTGTACGGAAGACATTTCTAGTGTTATACATATAATTTATTCTATGCTTGTGAAGGACATTTATTTGGCTTTATTAAAAATGATTATGAGATGTTATTATGGGGAATCTGCTATTGATAGATACACACATTTTTGTTGTTAGTTTTTGGGGTGTTATGCCGTGTTGCGCTACCTCCTTCTATAGTCGGATATCGTCAGATCTACCGGATCTGCCCTGATGATGGACACTGTAACGCTGTCCGAAACGTCGGCTATAGAAAGAGGTAGCGCAACACGGCATAACACCCCAAAAACTAACAACAAAAATGCTTTTGGCCGTGAAAATCTAAAAACTTATCAGATATACACATGTACAATATTTATAAATATATAAACATATTATCCGGTAAGACGGATTATAAAAAAACACAATTTTTTAAAAAATAAGTAAGTTATTAAAAAACAATAGACTCAGCCAATGCACAGCGGGCCGCACGCAAAATAAACCCTGGCATATTACTATTCGATCTTGGGAGCTCGGCATTCCAAAGAACTCAGTATTTTTTATAGATCACACTTCGAGGGATTTTCTTTTCTTTGAGGGTACGTTTTTGTAATTTAAAAAAAAAAAACTAGGTTAGGTTAGGAATAAGAGCTGTCTTTAAAATGACCTAGATTAGTTTTAGTAAGGTTCAAAAATCAAATCAGTCTCCCTCATCAATTACTAGTTTTTTTTTGCATAGGAATGCTGATCATCCAATTTGCATTTTACCATGTATAGGCTTGGCAGTCAAGAAATTAATGTAACCTTTCCTATAATCCGTGGGGACTTTTCCTATAATAAGGGACCATAATCACTCAATGCAATGGTTCTGGTGTAATGGAGATAGGTACTATATTTTTTAACAATGTATGACCATAGAATAAAGAATTATCTCTTGAGTGATCCTGAACCTAACACTTTGAAAATGCACTACAAATTTGTTTTCAGTTTAAAATACCTGCAAGTTCTATCTTTAAAGCTGTAACCATTAAAATTCTTATGCAGGTGTACTAATTAATTAGGTATGCAAAATTGGCTACATTACACCTTTACATTTTTTTGGCATAACTAAATAGTTCAAATCACAATGTAAAAAAATTATAAATTAGTTAGATTAATACCTGGATAGATTGTTTAATTCTGAACTCTGCTTTTTTTTTTATTTATTTTAGAATATCATAAAAATTTTATAATATTTCTATTTTATACATAAGTGCAAAAAAGTTACACATGGTTATTCATTGTTTTAAAAGCTCTTACTAGTAAGAATTTTCTTTGGGGAGCAAAAAATGCATAATTCAAAGTTGGAAAAATCTTTTCATTTGATAATGAACTGGAAGTTTAAAAATAAACTCACATATTTTCCCTATTTTGTAAAACAAACATATTTTCATGTTTTATTATTGAATATGTATTGAGTAAGATATACCACGTTGCCTCTAAAGTTTTTAATGAGGCCCTGTTGGGACAGGAGTTTTCATTCCACAAAGTAAAATTTAAGTACAAATTTGATACCATTTTTTCCATTCCATCCCATTTTGTCTGTACCTGTACATTATGTTGTCTTTGCCTTGTCTGTACAGCACAGCGATAAATTATTTGTGGCACCACTGAGAGATTTATCATGGTGACATGATGGTGAAATTGAAAACTACTAACTACAGCTGATGTTAAGTGAATTTTAAAAAGTAAACTACTTTTACAACCTACCAAATAAACTTTTTTTTCTGATTTCACTACTATAAATAACTCGCCACCACATAAAATAATCCCCCGAATTGTTTGACCAAAATGCATTTACTAGAATAGTAATTATCTTTTAATTATCAATTATTATCAAAAATTACTTTTACAACCTTGAATATGTATTCATGTTGCAGTATTTGTGTGATTTTATTACTAACTATGAATTAATTGTCTTGGCTTTTTTTAAATATGTGTTTTGACTATTTATATTACTTTAGTGTTTACATACAGTTATAAGGGACTAATAGATTTAATTACACGGTAGCACTATGCTCCAAGTACTCAATAAACAATGCGCTTTTACTTTTAAGAAGTTTAATATGTAATACGTACTTACATATCTTTAATTTTAATTTATCTACAGTTGATAGGCATCTGTAGATAAATTAATTGAAGTTGATAGGCAGGTACTTATACAATATGAAATAGTCTTCTTATTTCTCCTTACCGTGTTGTATCAATCTAGTTTATAAACAAATGTTTTTTTTTTGTAATTTTTACCAATGTTTAATTGTTTTTATTTTTTACATTAATATATTTTTTCACAAAGTACCCAATAAGCTTTTATTTAATTTCCCATGACTTCTCCATCCCATTTCAGTAAAGGTGACACGTTGGTATTTGGTAGACATTGGAGATGGGTAAGTTCTGCATTTTGTCAGAGGCCTCCGGAATATGCTTCCTTTTAAAAGTACTCGAGTTCGAGGAGCAGGTCCCAGGTCCGAGTTCTTGGGTGCGGACTGGGTTCTGGGTGCTGTTGCTTTTACCTTTTTTTGGTCGGAGCCAGACCTCGCCGGAACCGGCAAAAGAAATCGAACCCGGGACCTGCTCTCGCCTCGCGAGTGGCTCGGTCCGCGAAGACGGGGACGCCGGTGAAAGCATTTGGGTTCAGCTCCGAGTTCTGGGTTTGGGTCCGAGTCCTGGACTGGGAATAGTCGATTTGAAAAAGGAGTAGAAGTAGGGCCCGCTTACCGCTACGAACCCGAGTTCAAGAGCCCACTCCAGCTGAACCTACACATCACTAGTAGACATGGCATCAATACAAACTGATAATCTGAAATTTGTTTTGCACTATCTGTTTCTAGCATTGCTAAAGAAAAAAAAATGCCGATAATAACGGCAGTCCTTCTCTCAAACAAGCCTTACATTTTGGCACTCTTAACACAATAAATGATACTTGAGGCAATATTTTGCACTCCATTTGATGTTGTGAGGCATGATGAACAATTACATGTAGGAACATTGAATGCTTTATTGATCGATGTTGTGAGGGGGTGACTTTCTGAAAACGGGACATTTACACATTCCGAAGCCTTCCTTCAGGACAGGGTTCCGAAAAAGTAGACTCTCCGTTCAAAAGGGGTGCATGGTCACTTTATACACGAGGCGAGTATGCTGTCTAGATAAACTGAAAGTGTTATTATTTTTAATTATTAATTATAATGATACAAGTTTACTGAGTTAGTATCAGATGTATTTGATGCAGAGAGTGATTTCGTCCACCTCATAAACGGCTTAGCCAGGAACAGAAGAATCACCACGGCCAACAGAAGGAGGCATCTACTAATATCTACAGGAATTTCAAAAACTGAACAAATCGGACTTATATCTATGAGAACCAAAGTGAGGACGAATATCTACAACTCAAACTGCTGACTAATATCTATGGAACAGGTGATGTGGATGAATATCTACAGCACTGGCAGAGGTTGGATTTCCAATTATGTATAGCATATTGGCATAACGTAATATTGCGTATGCAGTTTAAAAAATTTTATTTATCTTAAGAGGAATATAAACGCTAGAAATATTTCGATTCTCGTGCCTGCAAAATTTACAATCGAGCATGAAAAAACATTTTTTTTAGTGGTTTACGTTTATATTTTCTGTTATATAAACAATAATTTTACTGTAATTCCAATACACAGAAAACCTAGTAAAAGCTTCAATTTATCCGTAGCATATTTTTTGATGTTCATACTGTAAGCCAATTCGTCGTAAAGATTAATCTAAATAGTATTTCACGTATAACTTCACCTTAAGTTAGGTTAGTATTACGTAATTGAAGTAATTTATGCTTTTCCGTACAACCTTTTGCCAGCTGCCCTCTGTAGATATTAGTCCCACCTACGCCCCACAGATATTCGTCACCACTGGGACCGTCGTAGATATTTATCCGACCTTAGCTCTGTAGATATTAGTCTTCACTCTGAAGTTCATAGATATTTGTGCAACATATGATCTGTAGATATTCGTCCGACATACAGGCTATAGATATTAGTATCTGGAGTCCAACAGAAGCCCCTCCGAACTCCCAACACGTTATTTTAAAATGCAAACTTCTCCAAAAGACAAAACTTAGTAATATCAATATTAGCACCGGCCACGAGTGTGAGGCCCTCATAAAGAATATTAGATACATTTGAGAGGAATATTCACATCACAAATAATATAATCTCAGGATATCTTAGGACGAGTTGCTTTACAGAATTTGAACAATTCATCAAATTTCAATGTTAATTTTCAAGTTCCGTGAAAGTCCTATTCAAGTTCTGTTATTATATCATTTTGGGCCAGTTGCTTTCACACAACTTGAATAGAACATGAAAATTAGCTTTGAAATTTGATGATTGTTTAAATTCTGTGAAACAACCCATTCTTTGTGCAGGGACCTTCCTTTTCACAAAAAAATAAATATATAATGTAATGTACAAATATTTTAATCACTTAAAATAATTTACGACAGCCCTCAACAGATGGCAGTTCAGAAAATTTATAATCTTTCTGTTGTTGACAGAAAACATCATACATTAGAGCTGCCATAATACAGCGGGGTTAATATATATATGAATACAGCATGATTGGTTTATTTATGAATACAGCTTTGATGAGAAGTGTGGTAAAAATTGAGTATTTAAAAGTGATGTATTTAATACTTCTCAAACATAAGAGCACACCCACTAAAATATATTACGATGTACCTATAGATGGTGTTATTGTGCAAGTATTCAAGTTCATATTACATGAAGATAAATGTGCTAATTATATTAATACCTACATCATAAGACTTTCACTAGACACAAAAATGTTACAGATGAAATTATCAAGTGTGGTATGTGTTATACTCACTATATATAATAAATAATAACCCATTTGGTAAAACACATTGGCAGTTGTAAAGAAATTAAGATAAGTTTTACAGGTCAAAAAGATGTCCATTACAGATAATACATATTTATCATCAACGAGATAAGCCAATAGAAATAATTGATTATATTAATGGAATAAAATAACATGCATTGTGGTGCAATGAGGCTATTTAAGTTTGGACTAATCTTTTCATCACATTCCTGATGCACATGTCATAGATGAGGGTCATGGGTGAAACTTTTTGAAGGCATTAGATTTTCTATTAAAATGAATACACGCATTTACCTTACAGCGTTTGAGTTACAGATTATTCGCACCTAAACAGAAAAGATTCAGTCGTATCTAGGAATTGAATCCAGGATATTAGCCTTGCCGATGCTTTGCTCTCATCACCAGAACACATCTAACGAGCTCAAAAACGGATTCAACATTTTTTTAAACAATTTATTCAGGAAAACACATTCAAATAAAAGTAATTACTGCGAATATAGGTCATATTTACAAAGAAAATTTTATAAATAAATCTGAAACTAAAACAAAAGTATGGCGGACTATGGATTGGTCATGGGTCTATCTTTTGGGAGTTCAACTGTTTTACGTCAGGGCTGGTCGATCCTTTAGATGCACTTTGACAAGCATTAGCGTCTGACGTCTCCATTGTATTTTCACAGGAACCGTCGTCTTCTTCATCTTCCATCAATTTTCTAGCTAATTTAATAGCCTGAAACTCGTTATAGTGTTTCTTACGTTTATCCTGGAATTCTATACGAATTCGCCTCTCTTCCGGTGTTTCATTATTGTCCTCTTCTGAACTAGAGGAATAGTCAGGTCGCGGATTGTTCATTCCTGCGGCCAGTTTCGCCGCGAGAATGTTGGCATCTATTTCATCTCTTGTTGGATTTAAATCGGGGTCCGAGTATTCAGAATAAGGCGTCTTCGGTTCTTCGATTTTCATATGGCCATAGTCCTTATCAGGTGGATGAAGTGTAGCTATTATATTCATTTCATCGAATCTTTGTTCTTTGGGTTTTTTCGAAGACGAAGGATGTTGTTCTTGGCGTTCAATACTAGTGGATGATTTGAGAATACTTTTAGAAGGACGTTTATTTATATTTTCTGTCATCTTAACGCAGCAATGATTACCTATAATGCTGGGTAAAACACAATTAAATGACAAAACCACTCCCAACAACTACAAGTTTGACGTTTGGCAAATAATATAATATTATGGAATTATAATCACATCTAAATTAATCTATGGTTTGTTGGCTTTGTGGAAGTGTGGCAAACGTATAAAATAATAAAATCGTATTGATTATTTCATCTTCAAGTACCTGCCGTGTTTTCTATGGAATTGTTGTATCTTGTGTTCGGTGTTGTATCTTTGGTTTTGTTTGAAAATGGCGTCCTGTTTTGAAATCGATGACAGTTCGAGAGTTAAATAAAATAAATAATGTAGGCAAATGTCAACACTTAAAATTTAGTGTAAAATAAGATTTAACTATGGAAAGTGGCAATAATCCTGATCAAAAATTAGGAGAAGGTCAGGTAAGGATGCACTTGGTCAGCAATACGTGACCTTTTTGCGTGTTATTCAATACATACTTCAATCTGCACTTTATAAGTTATTTTTAGTTGCTAGTAGTTCATATTGTTTCCTATTTAAAGGTGCGCAACTACTTTGTACGATTTATTGTGGAGTTCTTATGGATTTTGTAAGTGTTTTATATATTTTTTTATTGTGTCCCTTCGACTAATATTGATGAATTATTTAATTTCTTTGTTTGCAGCTGAAGTTTTTGTCGAAAGCTTGTGACGAAAACGTACAAAATGCTGAAAAAAGCCCCTTACTTAGTAACAGAGACAACGAAAGTGGTGGAACATCTTCAGTTATTCAGACAGAAAGTATAGTTTATGATAAATCTACCAACAGTGATGAAAATATCCCTGATAAACAAATGGTTGCACCCAAGAACTCCCAGGTAGAGACCCTCAAAATGAAAAATAAATCTAGAACCAATTCACGCACTAATAATACTGACAATGAGAATATGATTAATTATGAAAATAACAGTGCTGCGGAAGAAATTCTCACAAATTCATCACATCTTACCATTCCTAGTTTAAATTTGAATAGTTTTTCACTATCATCTTCAGAGGCAGATAAAGAACAGACCAGTGAAAACTCTGTGCATTTGGAGGAAGATAATCACTCAGGAACAGCTGAAAGTCCAGTCGGTAGTACTCAAAATTATAATAACAATAAATCGGAAGAATCATTAGAGCCAATGAGTGACGTTCAACAAGCCAATAAAGTCACTCATGTTGATAAGTTTTCTTCAATATCGCATGACATTGAAGACAATTTGAGCACTGCCAGCTCCATACATACACATCTCGACTTGCTAGACTCATCACAATCATTAGATATAGATCTGAATAAGCATATAGAAAACGTGGATAGTGCAAATTGTGCAATTCCTCTAGATGGCGAAATTATATGTAAATCTCCAAGTGTAGGAATATCTCAATTGTATCTGGAAGAATCGGCCACTGATCCTCCCTTGCAGCTGAATACAGAGCTCCAGGAAAGCAAGGGGACTCCTGTAAATAGTATTTCTTCTTCATCATCAGCATCTGAAGAAATTATCAAGTTAGATATTCGAGGACAAGCGACTGCCAATCGGAATTTTCCCTTTTCTGGCAATATCTTCTTTTCTAATCAAGATTGTATTTTAACTCCTCTTAATCTCAATAATTTAATAGGATTAAATTCAATACCAAGAAGAATGATTGTAGACAATCAGAATTTACAGAATGATGAAAGTGATGAAATTTTGCAATCCCAACTGAAAAATGAAAAATATCTTCAAGTAAATGAAGATGAAGATGTTCTACTTGATATTGAGGATTCTAAATCTGGAAATGGAGGCTATGAACAAGATTTTGATATTGAAGAAATGATCATCAACCAGTCTAAAGATATTCCAGATCTTGACGATGGACAAGGTAAACCTAACATCGAAGGAGAGTTTTCAATGAGTACTATTACTACTGATTATAAAACATTTCATGAAGACTTTCAACATAAGGTAAAACTCCTTTCGTTGCTTACTAAGCATTTCTATTCTTATTAATGCAATTTAGTTGATACGTATTGGAATAATTATAAAATTTCTTCTAGATTCCGGATATTCAAAAATTCCTTTTACAAAAGATCGAGGAAATGAAGTTATCTGCCCAGGAGTCTGCCGAGCAGCGAGAAAGTCTCCAACTTCAAAATAATCATTTAGTTTTGGAAATATCTCAATTACAGCAGCTGCTGAGCGATGTTTCCTCGTCAGGAGTGGAAGTCAAAGGACAACTGTCGGATTTTGTCAAACACGAGAACTTAATAAAAGAAGACTCTTCAGATTACTTTATACATTCTGAAGGATATCAACAAAAAGAAGATACCATACCAGCAGAAGCCACAGAAATATTATATCCCAAAGCAGAAGATGTTTGCGATTCTTCTATTAATACCAACGGTGTTAGTCTCATTAATTTAGAAAATTCTTTTAACCTTAGTTCTTTGGATAAGGTCGATTCAGAAAACCTCAAAAACCATATTTATGCTTTATTGGAAAAAGAAATCCTGAGTGACTTTCAAAAAAATATCTCCAAAGTGAATAATCACCTCAGTAAGAACGAAAGCTACTTAGAAGTAAAAATATCCCTGAATGAATTACTCTCCCACATGAAACCAGAAAATCATACGTTAATTGAGTTTATCAAAGAAACTGAACAGAAACACCAAAAAGAAGTTGAAAAGCTGAGGACCTACTTTGAAGAAAGATGTGCCAAGATGGAAAAAAAGTAAGCATATGTAAAATGATTTCCTTCTTCACTATTTTTTCTATTATTTGAAAATAAAACTTTAGAAAGGGACCCCAAAGGCAGTGCAAGGAATCGGGCCTCCAATTGACAGAGGCCGCTGGACGTGGCAAAGTTCAGATGTCTTGTCAAAGCGCTGGCTGCCCTAACCAAATGGGACAAGATGAAGAAAATGAGATGAGATGAAAATTGTACTTTTGTTTAATTGATTGTTTTTTTTTCCAGTTACTCAGAAGATGTCTTCAGCCAGCACAGTAAAAAACTGTCGGACTCCTCCACAGACTCTCTGGACAACTGCCCCGAGGCCCTTCCCTTTGGCAGCCCCCTGCATGGGGCGGGAGACAAGGCCTTTGAAACGCCCAATAAGAAAATGAAAAGAAGTCATAGTGCCGAGTTCTGCTTAGGCCTAGATGAGGTAACTAATTAAGTGCAGTGATAAATCTTATTTTAGATTTATTTAAGTGTTTGGTTACACACTTGTTTTTACTATACACTTCGAAATGGGAGGGGATGTGGGTACCGCTGCCCTGGGAGCCATTTATTGGATAACCAACGCCTCCAACAGGTCAGCCCAAGTGATTTGCTACCTCCTAGATTACCGCTCCTACCGCTAGATTCTTGATGATCACTCCTGGACACACTGACCCGTAGATTCCTACCCACCCCTCATACCTTTTTCCTTCCCGGAACTTCCTCTCCTTCCTTTCCTTAAAAAGACCCCCCCCCACAGTATGTATTTCTAAATATAACATGGGCTCTGAGGGAAATTATTTTCCTTATTGGCCTTCTATGTTGGGTTAATGCAAAAAAAAATACATGGTACATTTTGATACGTACGCCTTTACAGTTAAGGTGGTGCAACACATTGGTTAGCATTCAGAATCGGGCCGCCAACAATAACACTCTTTATGTAGATGGTGATAAGGTTTAAATTCCCACTCAACGCTAGCCCCGTGTTGCTGATTTATGCAAGAAAAAAAAATGCCAAAAAGTATGTTTTATTATATTTTGCGAAGTTCATGTACAAATATTTAAATATTTATGACCATTTTCTAAAGAACTTAATTTTGCCATAATGTACAATAAAAACATTCCCGAAAAGGGTTTTGTAAGAAGGAGATTTTGAACTTTAAAGCAGTTTTTATAGGTCTTATACTTTATTTTTTTCTGTTTATTTTAAAAGACTTGTCAAAACAATGTAAGATTATTTGAAAGGCAAAGATATGTTCTACTCGCAGTATTTAATCAAAGATCAAATTTTTAAACCATAAACCTTGGATTTTGGATAACTTTGTCGTTAATCGTCTTAATTTTAATCAATTGTCCTTTCTGGCGTTGGTTTGTGTTTTCTGCCAAGTATAAAGTGTTAACAAAGTTCCTAAAAAAAACCTAAAATAAGAAAGTAAGCATTCCATTAGGTAGTGCTTGTGTTCGGGCTCTATTAAATTTTGAACCATCTCCAAAGATGACTGACCTTGAGGTAAATTATTTTTATCAGGGCCTCCTGTATGGAGTTAATTTTTAAAAAAATCCCAATTAAAAAGCGAACCAGCATTTACATAAAAATTCTGTTGTAAAAATTTATATTCATTTAAATTGTATTTTCTTATTACAGGTTACCATCCTTCAAAAGAAAATTTTCAGCATGAAGAAAGAACATCAAACGCAGATCAAAGTTTTGAATTCCCACCATGAGATTGATATGATCGATATAACCACATCGCACGAACTTCACTTTGCCGAGATGGAGGAAAACTATAAGAATCAAATAGCCGACCTGAAGGCGCATCTGCAGACCCTGGAGAATACGGATCACGGAGATTTGCTGCATTTTGAACATCGTGATGCTGATTTAGAGTTAGAAAAGGTGACAAAACCACTAGATTTATTGACAAATTATATGAAATCAGATCTTTATTTATTTACGCTGATTAGTGAGTTTTACATTGATTTGTTTAAAACTTTATTTTAAAATTGTTCATAAGGTCTCACATCTCGGAGCTAGTGTCTCTATTGAGCCCCTGTATTGCGGCTGATAATATGGGAAGGTGTATGAAAAAGGGTATGACAATGGTTGCCATGATCTTGTCTTTTCAGGTCTAGTCATTATATATTGTGTAGAACTAGTAGTATGAGACTGTTAAAAGTATTTTCCATTCTAGATCGACAAACAAGTAACATAAAACTTAATAAAATTTCTATTTATGTTATTTATTTGCACCTGGGTTTTGCAACCGTGTCTGCCCAGAATACACATCAGAATCAGCGCCCTTACCATTCTGCCGCTGAGGTAGTTGATAGATAATAGAAACATGATTACAATATTTTCTTAAAATATTATTTCGGCTTTAAATAAAATCTTTTAATGTGTCAGGTACGCCTCACACATCATTACATACGTCTGGCGATATTGTAGGTAGCTTGAAAACAGCTTATGAGTCCGATAATAAAAGTTTTAACCTTTCTAATCTATTTTACCCGGAATAAATTTAGAATGTGATTGAATATTGATTTAGGTTAATTACTTTAACCTACCACATCATTTGTTTCGCTGAAGGCATAGGCAGATAGGATAGAACGCCACAGAACTCTATCTCGGCACACACTCCTTGCTTCATTACATTATTTTAATGCTACAATATTAAGTTATTATTATTCTCAAAGGCGCTGTTGACGGATCTCAATGCTGGCTTGTCCAACTGGCCCCTGGAGTTTATAGCAATACGGGACAAAGTCCAGGCCGAGATGCAGCAAACCATTGAACAACTGAAGATAGCACACTTCAATGAAGTAAGTAATTATTTTCTTTAATCACTCCGATACGTAAGCGGATATACACGATAATATAATGATAGCAGTCAAGTACAATAAGCGTGTTTTCACATCAACGCGTGTGTTTTCACAGAAATCGTTATTGTTCTAGTAACATCCCTAAAACAAAAAGTAGAAGGTCCATCATAAATCAAGCTGCACATCTCTATCAAGTTGTCCATAGATATACATAAAAAAGACTTATTCTGTAGATACATGGTAGATACAGATTTTACCCGCCAAATCGCCTACATATAGACATTGTTATTTTTTTATTAAATATTCTTGTATGAAATGATAAAAAAGTGAGGTGACTAAATTGTTTATTAAACATTTATATGATAGGATAAGTATTTTTTTTATACATAATCCGTTTCATATAAAACATCATGTGAGTCATTTTTACATTTTTTTTATGTTTGCATTCTAAATTTTAATATTTACAAATGTTAATATTTATTTTTAACAATTTGAAAGCTTATTTCATAACCTTTTAAAAACAGTTTTTAGTATTCGGCTACCTTCAGAAATGTTTCATTTATAGAGCTTTAATTTCGAAGCGGAAATAACATATTTTTTGTAAATCTGACATTTCGTTTAAGACAAAAAACTTGCATATGCGCGATAGATCGGAGCGGTTAACCCCTAGTTTTTCTTAAGTGAACAGTTAAAATGTTGATTGCCCGGAAAATATTTTCACACCAGCAATGCCCTTAGTGGGTTCCCATTTACTTACTTTGTCTTAAATGTACAAATATACTTACTTTTACATTTCTTATGTCTGTATATTTGTTACTGTGTCATTGGGTTTCTGGGTGGATTATAGGTCCAGGAAAAATAGAAAAAACTGCCATTTTCAGAAAAAACTATTTTCACCACAGTGAACATTGCCAATTTTGTGCGGTAATACAGCATCTAAGTTCGAATGTTTTCTACGGTGAACAATGCCAATGTGGGAGATCAATTTAGATATATGTAAATGAAAAATTGTAAATAAAGTATATATATTAATATTTCCTTCCCTGAAATTCCTCTCCTTCCTTTCCTTTAAAAGACCCTCCACACTGCATCCCCAAATTTGACAGGTCCTGAAATTATTTTCCTTGGGGCCTCCTGTGTGGAAGCTATTATTCAATTTATACGGTTTATTTATAAAAACAATTCACAACTGAACCATTAAAACGGCCACCATCTTGAAGATAAAGTTTCGGTTTACCACACAATATTCATGATTTAACCCGTTAAGCACAATTATATTTGGAGAAGGCGGAAAGGAAAATGCCTCGATTCAAAGATGATTTTCCTGGTTCCTAAATTGGGCAACAAAGTATGTATTTGAGAAGGCATGCTAATGTTTTATCACACCGTTTATGTCAAAATCTTAAAAGATCAAAGACATCTTTAACCGCTAATGTCTTGCTAACATATTTAGAAGAACTAAAAGCATCCTTAGAAGATAAAGAAAATGATTCCCCATGAAAATATCTTCAATTATGATGAAACGAACTTATTGGATGAATTGATTGTATTTTAAAGTCGTAGTGGTTGGTTCGATGGGACTATTTTTTTGGATTGGTTTGAACACTTGTTTATTTTTCTCCCGGAGTGGTAAATTTGGCAAGAGAAAATAATATAGTTTTTTTTATGTTTGCCAAAAGATGCTACTCACCTGGCCCAGCCATTAGATGTTGTGTTCTTCGCCCCAATGAAACAAAAGTGGTGAAAAATTTTAGATCTAGAAATCTCGTCAAAGAAAATCACAAAATGTAATAAAGTTCAAGTTTCCAACACTTGGAATATACTTACTAATAATAATACTAGGAATGTAAATACTTACATATTTTGTTCGGTTCCTTATGTGACAAAACAATGGGAAATCTAAAAGCTGGATTTCTATAAATCTAAAAGCTGGATTCAAGAAAAGTGGAATATGTACATCTCTTGGATCCTAATGCAGAAATTCAACACTTATCTGATGGACAAGCAGACTGCAGATCGAATTCCTGATGTAGGTGATTAATTTGCTTCAAGAAATGAGACGTGGTCCAGAAAATACCAGAATTCAGAAGCGGAGAAGGGTTAACTTTGAGCCCGGAAGAGGGGTACCAATAGGTGACTTTGATGGGACTCAAAAGAATGAAAATAAAAATACAAATATAAATAGTTTAAACAAACTGTTTGAAAAAGAGAAGGCTGACCCGAAAGCTGTTTTAACTTCAGCCTTCAGAAAAAAAGTTATCGAGATGACATTAGCGTCTTCTGATGACGATACTTCCGAAGATGATGTTCAAATGTCTCTCCATGACAATTCAGATAACTGGAAAAAAGATATTTCAGATGACAAGAGCAATACCTTTGTTACCCAAACTATCCCAACCAATAAAAATAATCAAAAGTTGTATACTATGGTCAATTTCCAACTGGAAAGGGTGCACATCGCCAACACAAATCACAAAAATATCAGAAAAGGAGTATTCCGCAAAGTACATGAAAAGATGTGGGAAAAAATTTGTGTGGCTATAAATTCCCGATGAAGGAATCATAGAGAAGAAACAGATATAATTATGTTTGACTAATCCTATCTCTATCAAACGCGGCCTTGTTTTCCCAAAAAAGGAGTTGGAAGGATATTGTGTTTATTAAGAGGCCGCTATCCGAATTTCTACCGATTTCTTGCAAACCTCCCTTGAACATTTGAAGTTTTTAAGCTCTTAAAAAAATATATGTTATTTTTGAAGATAATATCTATACATTCCCCACGCCGAAACGCAAATTATATGTAATTCCTTCGATAGAAAAAAATCGAAAAGTATGCTCCAAATTTTTTTATTTTCAAGTCTGTTTCCGTTATTTTACAAGTTGTATGTACGAAAAAATTTACAGTGTTTCCTTTAATACTGTTTTAGACAGCCCCTAAGAAATTTTTGCTCTATTTTAAACGAGTCGTGTTTTATCAAAGATTTTCACAATTTTCGAATCGATTTTATCGCTGTAAATGTTGGCGCGCTCCTCTAACATTCATAATTTCATATCTCTCCATCTTCTTCTTTTTGAGGCCGGTAACGGAGCCTTAAATGTATAATTTGGTTACCTATTTCAGTGTATATATAAGTTATAACATTGCATTTATATTAATTTTTTTTGTTTTAAAGCCATAACAAAGTTTTTAATTGTGGATAGCCTAGGTGGAAAGGAGCAGGCAATACTAACAATCGATAACGAAAACATAGAAAGGGTTAGCAGTATTAAATATCTGTGTGTAATATTGGATGATAAATTAAAATTCGACGAACACTTAGAATACATAACAAAAAAAATTGCTAAAAAAGTTGGATTCTTAAAAAGGATCAGAAATAACTTGGATCTCAAGACAACGTGCCTTGTTTACAATTCTATTGTAACTCCGCATTTAAATTATTGTTCTAGTGTTTTATTCCTATGTAACGAAGCCCAAAATAATAAACTACAGGTTATACAAAATAGGGGGATGAGGATGATTTTAAAATACAATATGTTTACTAGAGTCAAAATTATGTAACAAAATCTAAATATGATGACGACAAAACAACATATAACATATAATGCATTAACAATGATTTACAAACTGAAAAATAATATGCTACCAAATTATCTGAAGAGTAACATTATGCTTCACGAAAATGTTCACAACTATCCTACGAGAAGACGCGGAGATTTTAGGCTTCCCAAAACTAAACTTTCGTGCACACAAAATAGCGCGTTTTATAAAGGACAAAAACTTTTTAACAGCCTGCCGAATGCCGTAAAGGAAGCCTCAAGTCTTAGCACTTTTCGTAGGATGTGTGCATTATATGTGAAGAATGTTTTTTGATTCATAACAATCTTACCAATATTATTGTCACATCTGTTTCCTCAAAATGTATTTTTATTTTTGTAATCTTTTTTTTTTTTCCTCTTAAAATGTAACTGTATCAATTGTATTTGTTTATATTTTCTTACTAGATGTATGAAAAAAAATTTGCATACATCTAAATAAATATTCAAAAACAAAAAAAAAAACAAACAAAAATATTTAATTTTTTTGGTAACAAAATGTGAATAAGCAATTGCATTTTTTACTGAGGTAGTTACCATAAAATTTATTTGGTAAAATACTAAATTAGCAGTGGAAAAGTTTGCAAAACCGTAAATAAAATTTAAATTGTGTCTAACATCGAACACCACTAAGTAATCCTTGTAAAACGTAGGAAGTGCCAGTCATCGGTCAAAGTTAGAGTAAGTTGGGGTTGACCAGGCCTTAAATGCCCGCTGCAGGCTTACTAATTTAACATAACTTTGTATTCCAATACATGCTTAAAAGTTAAAATCAGTCAAAATTAGTAGGTCTTACGGTACTAGATTTAATAATACTAATTAGTATTTTTTTTTTTTATAGGTTTTTTATTTACAATTTTTTTACATTTTTTTTTTAAAATTAAGTCCCGTTAAACTGATTGATAACAGTTTGTCAAAGAACCCGTTGACAAACTGATATCGGGTTAAATTGGTTTTGCTTTACGAATGATAGTTAAAAGTGTTTTTAATAAAAAAAAAATTATTTTTTTACCAAATTTCTTAACGATAAATTAAAGTAAGTAACTTTTTTTTAAATTCCACAAAAATATACATCTTGTATAATAGTTTTTTTGCAGAACGCTCACCACAGTGAACAACATCAAATTAAAGGTTAAAATTATAATTAAACAATCTGTCTTTTTTACTCTGTATGTGCTGCTAGAATCAAAGAAAAACCATTTTCATGTTCTGAAAGTGTACTTTTAATTCGCCGCATACAGACTTAATCTAAACCAATTTTGTGTTGAGAATGTAAATTTCCAGTTGTGTATTCATCTGCTGACACATTTCAAAGGAAAACATTATCTCATTCAAAGTGCTGTTATAGTATTCTAGTTGCAGACTGTCGCCATTTTTTACATTATTATTTTGCTTAGACATTATTGAAAATTTTTAAATACTTATGATCAAAAAATACTTACAAAAAGTACATATTTTAATAGTTTTATCATTACTCCTTTTAGCATTTTTGAATTTAGGTATAAATTAAAGCAAATTTTGAATGAAATAAAATCGATATTAAGTTATTATTTTAAAAATCTGGTACGGAGAATAATTAATCTTTCTCATTGTAACCGCCCTGTACGATCGTAAGAACATCTTTCGACGAAATTTGAATTCTCGGCCGCTGGCTGGTTAATGGCCCTTAAAGTTGTCTGGCACGATCAAGTTATCTATCCAATTTGTATGTGTTGCTTGCTGTATATTCATTATTTTACTTTGTACTGATATCATACGTCAATGTTTGTACTAGATGTGGGATATAAAAAAATGCTTAGGTTTTTAAAATACTATTAAAAAGTTAAGAAAGTTTTATTTTTAATTTTTATGAGTAAAACCTCAAATTGTAATATTTAATTGAATGAAATTTTTTTTAAAATTTAAAATTTGAATTTAATTTAATTAACTTAATTAGCGAAACTCAATCGAAAATCTGGAGATTCCAGATCTCCAAATTTTCGATTGAGTTACGCGAATATTGTTTTCATTTAGAAATTGTCCTAAAATATCGAAAAAAAAATCTTATAGCCAGCCACCTAACATGAAAACAACTTTTTTGTTCGTCACCTTGTGTTGATGATTTACCTAATGCGTTTATTTCTAAAAAATATATTTACTATTTAATTACGAAACTTTTTAGAGATGTGTAAAAATGTATACCGTGGCAATGAGATTGCTTCAAGGGCCTTTTACATTTAGTAAGAAATATACATCTGTTTAATCTCTTATAATCCTATCTGTCAACGGCGACCCATTTCCTGATCAGAGTGATTAGCGACCAGCGACATGCGCCCACCTACGGCACCTAAACCCATCTTAAACTTTTTTCTAATTTTAAAGCGTTTTTCACGGGTTTTTCCCAAATTCGTCGACGATTTTCATACCTATCCGTTTTTTCCCAGAATTCTCAAAATTTTCGTAATTAGTTTCTTACAAATTAAAATTATGTACCTAACCACTAACTTTAAAGTCATTGGTCATTTCATTATGTATTATTAAAAAATATAATCCTAACTAATCTAAACGAAACATAAAACCGAATAAGACTCGAATCAAGACAATCAATCAAGACAGAATCGAACCCAGGACCTCTGTCTTACCGGAACAACGCCTCAATCAACTCGGCCATTTGGACTAAAAGATAAATTTCTTTGTTGGGACCTATTTATTTTATGTCATTTTTGTCGATCGATCTCCTATTACAAAATTGGAATTAACAATATTATTTCAAAATTAATGAATACTTAGTTTTAACCTCGTTTATTTAAACGCGGTTAAAACTAAGAGTGGGTCGTTTAAAAAAAAAAGTTAATTTTCACGTTCTGTGTAAGGGGCCATCTGTAAATTACGTCACACCTTAAGGGGGGGGGGGGTAGAGAAGTGTGACAAGGGGTATGGGGGGGGGTCATCAGCTCTCTGATGTCACATGTAAAAACATTTTGAACTACTTTTTTTGATTATTTTTAGATGTAAAATCGCAAATCATGTGACGTCACTCTAGGGGGGAGGGGGTCGCACAAATGTGACGGTGTGTGACAGGGACGGGTGGAGGATAAAAAAATCATGATATTCGTGTGACGTAATTTATGGATGGCCCCTAAAAGTTCTATTCAAGTTCTGTTATTGAGCCAGTTGCTACAAATATTTTATGAATTATTAAAATTTTTTAGAACAACCCATTCTATTCATTTTGAATTAAAATGGTGCAACAAAATAAGTTTATTATTGTTACTTCTTCAATGAAGTTTGAAGAAGTAACAATATTTTCTCCAACTAATTTAACTTAGAAGTTATTTAAAAAAATATTTCGATAAAATTTTATTTTTATTTCATATCGATGTTTCAATACTTAAAACTAATAAAAATTGATATTTTCATGGTTAAATGTGATAACTACATTTTTTTTTAATAGCAATATCAAACCTGCTCAAATTATAAAACATTGTTTTTTCTATTGGACTAGATTACATTATTTGCATGGTACGCGGACACTAGTAGTACCTACCTACAAAAGGAAACTGGTGAATCTACATCACATGGAGAACCCCAAAAAACCGTTTTTTTTTCGATCTGAGCATGCCGTTTTTTTTTTTAAATTTTTGTAGCCGGATCGCTTCGACGTATTTTAAAAATACAATAGGCCACTTGCATGGATTTCATAACGACTTGGAAAAAATCGTGTGGATAGATATTTTTTACTAAGATTACGAAAATGTTAGTAATTTTTTTTAGAAATGTATAGTTTTTTTTTTATTTTTAAATAAATAAATCCATTATTTGAGCTCGTGACGTAACTACATGAAAATGTCCCGTCTCCGATTATGTTCCCTTAATTTTGTAAAATTCCACACTGATAATTTTTTTTTTATATGGCAACACTTTGATTTCTGACGAATTTTTGAATTTGCGTTTAACGTTCACTAGATTTATTGTTTGTTCTATGCGAACTTATCCTTTGGTTTGATTTTTTGATAAAGATGGCGGTGTTTTTACAGATGTTGCGAAGAGAACCCAGTACAATTTATTGCTATTCGTGTGGAAAACGTTTTTTTTAAAAATGATTTTCAGCTATGTAATTATCTTTTTTTTGCACCCATAAAATTATGTCCCGTCTTTCTGGTTTATAAAAAAATGGTCTGATTTTTCGGATTGAAATTTTCAAAAAATCGCCAGGGTTTCAAAAATACGATAAAAAAAATACAGATATGTCTTAGAATATTTGCCTAAACCGTTTTTTTAAATGTGATGCAAGTGGCCTATTACCTGCTATTAACCGATAGTAAGTAAAGTTTAAAAAAATTAACCTAAAAACTTCCAACTTCCGACGCCATTTACTCGAATGCGAAAGTTCAAATAAAAAAATAGTTGTGCCACAAAATCGACTCGAGATGTTGATTCATCAGTTTCCGCCTGTATCACTAGTTTCCGGACATCATGTGTATACGGTATACCTACATATAATTATAATACCAAATATCTATACATTTGTTAATTTATATCTGTACACGAATATATTATTAATTACCCAATTGAAACCTAAAAACGACATTTATTTATATAAGCTTAACCCAGGAGGCCCTGAGGAAAACAATTTTCCTTGGGGCCATATTTGAGGAGTGTGGAGGGTCTTTTTAGGGAAAGGGAGTTTTGGGAAGGAAAAAAATATGAGGGAGTCAGCGTGTCCAGGTGTGACGGACGAATGAATCGATCCCTCCTACTGCGGTATAAGACGATGGGTCGGGAGAGTCCGGCTGGAGAGGTAAAATCTCCATCAACCAGTCTCTCCCATTGGCAAACTTACCTGCCGCCAACACCTAAACAAACCTCACCCCACGTTCCTGGGCTCCCGTGCTAAGTCACCAAACGTAGCGAAACACTTGGGGGTAACTTACGGCAGGAGTGTTGGTTCTCTAACGTCTAATGAATAGTTCCCGGGGCGGCGGTACCCATACCCACCTCCCAAATTAAAGAATAATTTCTTCTACAAATGTTTTCTACGGATGCTTTCTTCTAAAATTTACCTTAACCCTTCGTGGGGAATGTTTCCTTAATGCGCTGTCACTTGTTTCTCTCCACAAAAATTACATAATTATAATTCCAAATTAAGCTAAAAGGACCGCCTGTTTTATTTATAAATACGTGAAGTCAAGGAGTCGTCTCCATTATAGTTCCCCTCTTTATGTTCAATCCAAATATAGAAATGTATCACGTTTGGGCTGTGTAAGTATTTATTCTAGGGAACTGGTTTGCAGTTCATAAAATACGAAAGAAACTTTATCAATGAGTGGTGGTAATGTTTCAAGCATTGCAAATTAATTTTAATTGCGTGTTTTAACCCTGGATTATAAACCTTATTTTATACGCGCTCATCATAAACCTTGGTCGATTCGAAAAATATTTTGAACTGACCAGTTACTGCAAAAATTGTTTATATGCTATTTAATTTGGATTTTTTGAGGAATCTACAAAAAATGAAACACATTCCTTGAAACTCGAGAAATCAGAAGGAACCCATCGTGTGAAATCTATAATTACTGTTACCAAATATAAAAAAAAGAAGTCACATGGATCAAATATAAAATCGTAAGATTAAAAAATAAAATTGAATATTGTCAGAATTTGTTCTTTTCACTGTGAAAAGCGGCATAATTACGAGCTTTCGTCGATTTTACGACGCGCGTGCTTGAACACTATCAATGTGTAGGGATGGGTTGTTTAAAAAAAAATTAACAATTCATCACATATTTGATTAATTTTCACATTCTGTGAAAGTTCTATTCATGTTCTGTGAATGTTCTATTCAAGTTCTATGATTATTTCAGTTTTATTAAGCAACTATTCTATAATGATATAATAAAAGATTTTTAAAAGAACTTACACAGAACATGAAAATTAACTTCAAATATTTTATGAATTGTTCAAATATTTTGAAACAACCCGTCCATAATCCGTTTAAGGTCCATTGAAAGATGGTCTTGCGATCGTAACATTGCAACTCTACAGGGCGGTTCCGATGAGAAAGATTGATTATTCTAAAACATACATTCTAAAACTCAATATCAATTTTATTTCATTCAAAATTTGCTTTAAGACTCCGTTACCGGCTCTAAAAAGAAGAAGACGGAGAGATATGAAATTACGAATGTTAGAGGAGCGCGCTAACATTTACAGCGATAAAATCGATGCGAAAATTGTGAAAATCTTTAATAAAACACGACTCGTTTAAAATAGAGCAAAAATCGCTCTGGGCTGTCTAAAACAGTATTTAAAGAAACACTGAATTTTTTCGTACATATAACTTGTAAAATAACGGAAACAGACCTGAAAATAAAACAAAATTGGAGCATACTTTGCGATTTTTTTCTATCGAGGGAATTTCATATAGTTTGCGTTTCGTCGTTTGTATAGATATTATCTTCAAAAATAACTTTTTTTTAAGAGCTTAAAAACTTCAAATGTTTAAGGGAGGTTTGCCAGAAATCGGTAGAAATTCTGATAGCGGCGTCTTAATATATATATATATATATATATACAAGTTAGTAATAAAAATGCTCAAACGTTTTATGATAAAATTATTAAAGTTATGTACTAGTATTTATAATTTTTCGAAAATGTCTAAGCAAAATAAATGGATAAAAAAACTGAAGTACTTTCGTCCCAAAACACGTGCGCGGTAATTAAATTTGTTTTATTTGAACATTAAAATTCTGAAAAGTAGCTTTCCTAGATAATTTATTGATTTATTTACCTATATAATAATATTTGAAATGTGGCTTTTACGAAACTACTTACTTTTTTTTTGTGGCCAACGACCAACGGTATAACCTTGTTAAAATTAAAATAAACATATATTTAAAAAATCAAAACATAACTTTACTAGACAAAATAACATTCTTTCGAAATCTGTTTATATTTTTTTGTTGAAAGGAGTCGACACGTCTAAAATTTGCTTTAAAAATGACATATTTCCGGTTGTCTGGTTATTCCCTCTTAACGAAAAAGGTACACCATTATTTATTTTAGTACTAGGTGTCGAATGATATTATAACAAGTTTAAAGCAATGCATTAAAAAAAATCGACAATATTGTGCGTTTGGCGTAATCGATTCGACAAAGGTTTGTAATTTAGGGTTAAACGCTGGGTACATTGCTAAAATGTTAATTTTGCCTCATCTGCTTAATTAACCTTTTTTCTTACACACAGCCTCTTCATTATTGCTTTCTTCCGATGAATACAATCATTATGCAACTGCAATCTAATTTGAGATTGAACTTGATGTTTAATTCCTTTGTTGATGCCGATTGCCGACGCGTCCCTAGACATCCGTTTATCCGCATCCTGGCTGATGGAAAAGATGAAAAACTTTCTTGATATTCAAATTTGCTTTTTTTATACCCGTTGACTAGTATTATTAATGTTTATAACTGATAACTAATCGATATGGGATGCAGGAAAAATACAAGCATGCATGCAAACGAATGGTACACGGGGAAGCCCGATTATGCAAACACGCAAATATTGATTAGTTTTTACCAATTTTACGGAGAGTGTTTTCCTATCCAATCCAATGTTTACAATATTCTCGATTTGACTACATATAAGTTATTGTGATTAAATTGATTTATTTCATCACAATTTAAAAAAAAAACGAGTGTGCTTTAGACCACACGACTGAAGTGAAACTTCACTAACTTATAAAATAAGAGAGAAATAAAATGTGCGCGCGCACTGCTCTCTCTCTCTCTCTTGCTCCTACAGTAATATACGAAGCGTTCGCCTCGCTTTTCGTAACGCTCTCGTCACGCATTCGCCAGCTTACCCCCTAAGTCAAGCGTGCGTAAAGAAGTTTAACCCCTCAAAAGGTCAAAATATTTCCGTTTTGTCAACTGGAATATTTCTGAACGCATCCGAAAACTAAAAACTGTTTTTGAAAGGTGATAAAATACGTTTTCTAATTTTCGAAATATAAAAATTTTAAAAGCAAACGTAAAAAAGTTTTAAAAATGGCTCACCTTACGTGTTTTTCTAACTAAAATTACTGATAACGAAAAAAAAACCTAAATTTTTTATGCAGATGTATTGTAAACGTTGTAGTCAACTCAGTTTTTGTCGTTTCATATAAAAATAATAAATTAAAAAACTCCCAAAGTTTCACATTGCTGTTAAATTAAATTGCGGTCGGAAATTTTGGTTTCATAAAGGTATTGTTCATAAAGGTATTGTTCATAAAGGTATTTTATGGTTAACTTTTAAATTTGAATAAAAAGCATAGTGTTTTCTCTTTCTAACACCGTTTATATCATATTTCTAACGGTGACCAGCCAACTCAGAATGAAACCAACTCAGAACCACCTCAGAAAGGTCATCAAGAGTGATGATAAAAAAATATTCAAAGAATTGTTAAATAGGTTAAGTTAGGTTAGGGTTACCGGCTATTTTAAAATTATTTTTTCATAGCTTTTAATGACCTTTCTGAGGTGGTTCTGAGTTGGTTTAATTCTGAGTTGGCATGGAACCATTTTATATATTTCAACTTTATACATTTTATACATTTCAACTTTATATATATGTAATGGCAATATATTCCATTTAAATTTGAATCCTGTAGTGTCAGTTGGAATACTTGGAATGTAATTATCAATTGTCACTTGTTTTAT
This sequence comes from Limnephilus lunatus, assembly GCA_917563855.2. Classification (NCBI taxonomy): domain Eukaryota; kingdom Metazoa; phylum Arthropoda; class Insecta; order Trichoptera; family Limnephilidae; genus Limnephilus; species Limnephilus lunatus. The sequence continues at coordinate 58,838,311 of OU830597.1, read as the reverse complement.
TTTCTATTATTTTATTATAAATAAACATAAATGTCGTTTCTTTGTTAAACTTTGCAACACAAGTGTTTTATTTATAAATCAATAGAAAAGAATTAAATCATATTATAAAACGACATTTTTCGTAACCACAAATGGAGAAACTTCAATTTGAATTTACGCTACTACCTGGAGGCGATGGCAAGTCAAATATTATTAGCATTACAAAAATAGTCACAAGTGATGAAAAAGTGTTTACAATACCAGAAATGTTACAATCCGCCAGCCATCACAAGGAGATTATGAAAAGTGGTGCTTTTGGCAAAGTAAAAAATAGTTTAAAAAAAAGATACCAGGTTAGAAGAGTCTGGGTAACAATGACAGAAGAACTAAAAAAAACATATGTAGACGAAGATGGAAACCTACAGTTCGGAGACCAATACCTCGAAGAATTGGAAGAAGAAAGTTTACAAGTACATCAAAAAGAAGATACACTGGGAAGATTGATGGTAAAATTAATGGAAGATAAGCAACAGAGCCTCAAAAACATTGCTGAGAATTTTGTTATAGAAAAATTCTGTAGTAAAAATACAAATGCAAGCCAGTGGATAGAAGTGTTTGAAAAAGAATGTTTACGATTTGATGTGACCATGGATGAAAAAAAAATAGAAATACTAAGATTGTTCATGGATAAAAGTTGTGTAGATTGGTATAGTTCCATGATTATTAAACTAACAATGAACTCAGAGTGGTCAACATGGAAAAACAAATTCTGTGAATCATTCGCAAACAAAGGATGGAACCCTGTCACCTACGCACTATTATTTAGATACAAAGATGGTTCTCTGTTGGATTATGCTATGAGAAAAGAAAAACTTCTATTGGATATGAGAAGATCAATCGACACCGGTACTTTGATAGATCTTGTTGCTTCCGGACTACCAGAATTCATACTTAACAAGATCGATAGAGAAGGATTACAAGATACTGTGGATTTATTTAATGAAATAAACAAGTATGAACATATGGTCAACAAAAAAAGATTCATGAATAGGAGAACATTTGGGAATGCAGAATATAATAAAAATGAGGATAAAAAGCCATGTAAAATTTGTGAAAAATTGAATAAGGGCACTCGTTACCACCCTGAAGCCACATGCTGGTTCAAAACAAAAGAGGATGAAAAATTTAAGAGAAATGCCATTAAACATGTAAACAATTCAGTGATAGAGACTGAGATAAATGAAAATGATCAAAAAAACTAATAGTAACACCATTAATCAAAGTCAAACTATTACTAAATGATGAATTAAAAATATACGGAATTTATGATTCGGGTTCAAATGTTTCTCTAATTAATTCTAAGTTTTTGAAACTAAAAAGAAAAGGAAACAATTTGAATGAAGCAAATTTAGTAACGATTAATGGTGTTAAAAAAACGAGTGGTTTGACAACGTTGAAGATTAAAATTTTTGAATTGGAGAAAAGTGTTGATGTGTACATTATTGATGAACACAATTTTAAGTATGATTTTTTGATTGGATTAGACATGATAAAAGACTTCAAACTAATCCAAAGTGAAGACTTACAAATATCACAGAAAATCTGCCTGAATAATACAAATAAAAAAGAAGAAAATTCTACAAATATGAAAACAAATACTGAATTTAAACATTCTGAAAATAAGAACATTATAGAAAAACACCAAATTAATTTTAATGAACATGTTAAAGAAGAAGATTTTAAAATAACAATAAATCATTTAAATAATGATCAAAAAACAGAAATAAATGAACTAATAGGCAAATACACATCAGTGTTTGCGAAAAGTAAATACGATGTTGGTACTGTTAATGGATATGAAGCAAAGATAGACTTATTGGTGGATAAATATTGTAGTAAGAGGCCTTACAGATGCAGCGTAGAAGATAAAAAGGAAATAGAAGAGCAAATAGCAAAATTAATAGACAATAAACTGATAGAAGAGTCGTACAGCCCATTTGCTGCACCTGTCACTCTAGCATTTAAAAAAGAAGAAAACAAAAGATCCAGATTATGCATAGACTTCAGAGACTTAAATAAAATAGTAATACCTCAAGCTCAACCATTTCCATTGATTGAAGACCTAATGACAAAGACCAGAAATTGCAAATTTTTTTCAACGCTGGATATAAACTCAGCTTTTTGGTCTATTCCGTTGCGGATTGAAGACAAAAAAAACAGGATTTGTAACACAGGAGGGGCATTATCAGTGGACCTGCCTACCTTTTGGATTAAAGACCTCTCCGGCAATTTTTCAGAGGATATTAAGCAATATATTGAGAAAATATAAACTAACCGATTTTGCTGTCAATTACATAGATGACATACTTATATTTTCAAAAACTTTTGCTGAACACATCGATCATTTAACAAAGTTGCTGAATGCAATCAAAACTGAAGGTTTTAGATTAAAATTTACAAAATGCACATTTGCATCAGACATGGTAAAATATCTGGGTCATATAATTCAGAATAATTCAGTCAAGCCAGTAAAGGATAATTTGATTTCAATAAAGAATTTTCCTATTCCAAAAACACAAAAGAATGTGAGACAATTTCTAGGAAAAATCAACTTTTATCATGAGTACATTCCGAAGAGTGCAATAATACTAGATCCTTTGCATAACTTACTAAGGAAAAACCAAAAGTTTATTTGGACTGATAAATGCCAAAATGCTTTTGAAACGATGAAAAACCTACTATGCTCACAACCAATCCTGGAAATTTTTGATCAAGATTTACCAATTAATATATATACAGATGCTTCTCTAGAAGGCCTTGGAGCTATTTTAAAACAAACACAGTCTGATGGAAAAGAAAAACCTGTAGCTTACTTTTCGAAAAAACTAAATGGCGCCCAGAAAAAGAAAAAAGCAATTTACTTAGAATGCTTAGCTATAAAAGAAGCAGTGAGATACTGGCAATACTGGTTGATAGGTAAACCATTTACAGTTTATTCAGATCACAAACCACTGGAAAACATGAATCTCAAATCTAGAACCGATGAAGAGCTAGGTGATTTAACATATTATCTTTCTCAATATGACTTTAACATAAAATATGCTCCAGGAAAACAAAATTTGGAAGCTGACTGTCTAAGCAGAAACCCAGTGCTGGAATCAAATGAAAATACAGATGAGCAATTAAAAATTGTCAACTTAATAAAATTAGAAGATATCTTAAAAGATCAGGTAAAAAATGAGAAGATACAATGCAGAAGAGATAAATTGATATCGAAAAATAATGTTTATTACAAGAAAGTAAAAAAAAGAGAAAAAATAATTCTATCAGAAAAATTCAGCATAGACTTTATCAGAAATGTTCATACAGAACTAGGTCACATAGGAATTACACAAATGCAAAAAATGATAAGCTCATGGTACACAGCAGAAAACATGACAAATAATATAAAGAGAACCTGCGAAAGTTGTGCAGTATGTTTAAAGAACAAATCAAGAGGTGAAAATAAATATGGATTGATGTCCCACTTGGGTCCCGCAACAAAACCTTTTGAAATATGTTCCATTGATACAATAGGCGGTTTTGGGGGTTCACGATCAACAAAGAGATACTTGCACCTGTTATCAGATCATTTCACGAGGTTTGCATATATTTTGACGTCAAGAACTCAAAATACCAATGATTTCATCAAACTCTTAAACTCCACAGAAACTAATGACATTGGCATGATACTCTCAGACCAATAACCGGGTATCAATTCTAGAGAATTCAAAAAATTTTTGGATGAAAAAAATATTCCAATAATTTTTACTGCAGTGAACTCACCTTTCTCAAATGGATTAAATGAAAGATTGAACCAAACGCTGGTCAATAAAATTAGATGCAAAATCAACGAAAATGACTCAAAAGTAGCTTGGACAACTATAGCGCATAATTGTGTAAAAAACTATAATGAAACGGAGCACACTGTTACTGGATATGCGCCACAGTACCTACTTGACGGCACAGATGTTACGATTTTGCCAAATGAGTTAAAACTTAAGAAGACCGGCATCGATTTGATTCAAGAGAGAAAAAAAGCTCTAGAAAATACTATGAAGTCACATAATTACAACAAGATAATTTACGATAAAACCAGGAGACACTTTGACTTCAAAGTTGGTGATACTGTTTTTGTGGAGAATGGAAACAAACTTAACAGGAAGAAGCTCGACGAATTGAGAATCGGACCATACAAAATCATAGAAAAATTATCAAACTCAATTTACAAGATAAACACTGGTCGAAAAAAATTTGAATCAAATTTTTTCCACATCTCGAAGTTAACTCCAGCACCTTTATTTATGAACCATGAAGAGGACATCGAAGATGAGTGAAAATTTTGCAGTAATTTTCTTTCCAGGGGGAGGGGAGATGTAATGGCAATATATTCCATTTAAATTTGAATCCTGTAGTGTCAGTTGGAATACTTGGAATGTAATTATCAATTGTCACTTGTTTTATTTTCTATTATTTTATTATAAATAAACATAAATGTCGTTTCTTTGTTAAACTTTGCAACACAAGTGTTTTATTTATAAATCAATAGAAAAGAATTAAATCATATTATATATATATTTTTTTTCTTCTAAATAATCCATTACCATTAAAATGTAAAAAAAAACCAACTTTCTACTACAACACATAAATACCTGTACTTGTCACACTGAATCATAAACACGTAAACACCTCAGCACAGGTTCTCCTAGTGAGGTGTTCACGAAACATACAACATTATAAACCAACAGTTTCACCTTCTCAAACCTACCTTACACCCAACATAATAAAATGTTATATTAATTAATATGTAAAAATGTTTTCCAAAATATATTATGTTAAAATATTTAAAATATATAAGGTAAAAACTGTAATATATAGAAATAAATAAAATACATTTCTTACCACGATAGTAAGAGAGACAAAGATTTATCTGAGACGGTGACCAGACAACTCAGAATGAAACCAACTCAAATTACCGAGGGGTTAATGGGTCTAGTCTAGGAAGATATAATTTATATTAGCGACATTAGTTTCCATTAATTATAGATCGTAAATCGTCGTCATTTGAAATCGTGCGAATTAATTAGAATTAGATTTATATTCATAACGTGATTATTATGAATGTTGGTTGTTAGCGTATGAATTGGTGGGAAATGTTGAAAATAATTTGAATTGCGCTGAGGGATTCCTTTATTGAGAACATCTCTCCCAAATTAGTTCGTGTGCGCACAATTAGACGAGCTACCAGTTGCCTGCGATGCATTCGGATTAGAGCTGTGCACTTTATACCTAGTGCATTGGTACTTATACTACTGACTGGAAGGGAAGCTCGTGCGTCGTGTGTAGGTAGTGAATATTTAGTCTGCCAAACATCGTTCATATAATATTATATCGAATTATTCCGTGCTCCTTCGGTCGGCAGTAGTGATGGACATATCGAAATGTTTTGATAATTGGCGCTATTTACGCTATTGTAACAAACCATCTAATTTCCGAGCCTATATTGATTAGTTCTTCGATCTCGAATACTTTTACATTTCCGCATCGTTTCGTCTCTTACTAATTAGGAGCGTGAGATGCTATATATTGGTTAGATTTTTCATCCCGCCGCTCAGGCTTACACATGTGATTCCTGGAAGGGATGATACAGCTTTGATGACTGATATAAGGTATAGTTCCTCTCCGGTTCTTACCGCGCATTTTCAGGTAAAACTCTGGCAGTACTGAAATGATTTCAGCTAACCTAGAGTGAGTATACTCCTTGAAACCCTTTTGGTAAAAAGTAAAACAAGCGGTTAGGGGAACACTTAAGTTTCCCTTGGGAGTGAACCCATAAAGTTTATTTTAATGTCTTGCTATTATTGAACAGTGTCATACTTGCAAATTGATTGTAGCCAAATTAAAGACTATAATAATTTATGTTTACCATTAAAATTGTGCATTTTATTTAATTACCCCGTTACACTATTGTACAGGTGGAGGTTTTCTGCGGTCCTCACTTGTTTCAAATTCAAACGCGTTTTATTTATTTTGGATCGTTCTTTTTTATGTAATCCAATTTTATTGTTTTACAATGAGGTTTTTTTATATAGGTATTTAACACATTTTTTCTTGTTGGCGCGTTGTAAAACTAACTTATTTTTTTAAATGGAATAGAATGACTGGAATACTTGAATAAACATTAAATCACCTACCTAAAGTACTTACCAAAAAACATTATTATCAGTTTTGACCACTAATTTTATTTTATTTATAAAGTATATAACGGAGTGTTAAAAAAATACAAATATACCTATAAATAATAATAAATTCCAACGGTCCAATAATAAATAAAAATGTGGGCCTTAGGTACTAATAAAGTTTTTTTTTTAATTTTACGCAACTGATAAACAACCATTTACCATGCATAAATAATTGTTTATCCGTTATGTAAAAATTAAAACCCGTTTATTAGTAAGGGGTTACGTTAAACGACAGCAAAAACGAGAGATTATAAAGTTTGGGTCAAGTGAAAACAAGAGAGATTCGAGAAATTAGGCAAAGTTCTGTAATTTTTCTCCTGCTCTGTAATCCCAATCTCCAAACGAGGTTGGGAGAAGGTTAAGTCGATTCTTTGAAAAGGAATATGGAAAGTTTCGAAAAGTCGGTGTTTGATATTGATTTTGATTATGGCCAAGAGAGAAGATTCTTCATGGTTATTTATAATTAGAAATGAAATTTGATGTTAATTTTGTCACGACTTTCATAACGTTTCTAAATCGAAATATTATAGGCGTTTCTTCTAGTTGCTAAGCAGTGTGGACAATCTGGTTCGGTTATGGTAATTGCCACTACAAAGTCATTTGTGTGGATTTTGAGCACTCACATTATAGTAGGTTGCTTAATGGGACAAAGTTAATTTCGTGATCATAAATAGATTTTTTCGGTGTTTCGATCTTCTACAAACGTGTTCATCATTTTGAATAATGGATAATTTCATAGCGGATATTTTGAGTACGGCCATCACTAGTCTGCGGTGAAGTCTACGAGTACAAGCGCAATTCGGTTTATTTAGCTCGCCTCCTCCCGGAATCATCTGACGCACACGCGGTGCAATGTGAAATTATTAGGGTTACCACAACAACTAAATAGAAAAGAACGACAAATTAACGAATGAGATACATTTAATCAATTATTAATTTTCGATACTAACAATGTTCTTCCCACGTTGCTTTTGTGACCGGAAATGTAAAATACGTTTACTTATTTTTATCAATTAAGAAAAACATTGACGTTTTAAAAAATGTCTTCTTTACTCTCGTATTTTCAATAACTCTGAAAAAATAAACCGATACAAGTAAAATGAGGGCTAATCAATTTTGGAGGCAAATGGAAAGCACCGCTGCTGGTACCATTTATTGGATAACCAACGCTGCCATAGGTCACCCCAAGTGGTTAACTACTTTTGGTAACTTAGCAGGATTGCCCGAGTTCATGGGGGTGAGGATTGTCTAGGTCTTGGTGGTGGATGCGTCTGCCCACTTATTGTGTAGTGGACCGGATTTGGAAACACTGGTTGAGGGAGACCTTTTTACGTCTCCAGCAGTAATCTCTCGACCCATCGCCTTGCACCGCAGTGGGAGGAGTGGATTCATACATCCGTCACTCCTAGACACACACAACCCCAGATTCCTACCCATCCTTTATACCTTTTCTCTCTCAGATCTTCTTTTCCTACCTTTCCTTAAAAAAACCCTCCACACAGCGTCCCTAAAAATGACAGACACCTAAGGAAATTATTTTCCTCAGGGTCTGTGTGGAGCCAATGTTCTGAAAAAAATCTTTCTTCCTAACGATTTATCTTATTTCGGGTGAAATACCCTAACTGTTTCTTGAATGGATAAATCAATTTCAACGAACTGTCTGGGCTCTTAAAATCATACTTTAAGGAATCTAAATCTACCTGTTCAGTATTCACAACATTATTGAATAATTTGAAACGGAGAACGAAGGAGGACCGTTTCTAAGATGGATGGAAGGTATACTACTTTTGGATACGATCTGGCAACCCTGTCCGTGATTATGTGTGTCTCCAGTGCGCGGTGATCAATGCGCAGTGCACCCGTTTCCAGTGCGGCTCGCTTCCCAGTCTGCCCAGTCTTTTCACTTCCCACGACAGATATATAAGATATAAATAAAACACATATGTAGAGGCAGAGGGGCAAACCGCACAGATATTCCAACCATTCATTCCATGGTGACCTTATCGCCGTATCCGATTTGGAAAAGGGACATTATGTAAACTGCGATAAATAGATTACTTTACAATTACAACAGCGATAGAATTGTTGATTTTGCCCTGTACAAGGGGTTCAAGAAATATAGTCCCAGAAAAATCCCAAAAGTCCCAGAGATTTTATATCGATATACCGAGCACGGTTTCACTCTTGACACCCGAACCGATATTGACAAGGTGAATGAGATAGTGTGTAGAGTGGATTTGATATGTGCGAAGATTGACTGACGAAGGACCTTGAATTTTGTGTTACTGTTTACTGCTTGGAATGAGGAAAAAACATATGCTGCATATAAAGGAAAGGACTCACCGAAACAGGATAAAGAACTTGTATGCTGGCAATTTTGTCTTCTTTCTCCCCGTCCAATTGGCACTGAAAACAGCAATAAGCGTGCGTTTCGTTTACACGGCGGACACGGCGGAATTACGTCAATGTTGCAGGTAGCGGGAGCACGGTGGCTATAGTAGGTATGTTGCGGCGCGGGCTGTTGATTGCAGACTGACGTGGTGAAGGTAGTTATAGGTGCGGATTTTGGGAACAAGGTAGGACAGGATTTGCAACAATATTAATACCAATCCCAAGCAGTAACAGTATGTATGTGTGCTATGTAGGTGTGTGTATGTGTAGGTATATGTATTGGCGTAACCATGCCCCCCGCCTGGAAGGGGATGAAAGAATCCACTTCCATAAACCAAAAGAGTGTCAATACGTTTCAATGTGCAAACAAATTATAATGACACGCGGTAGAATGTAATAAATTATGTAAAAGTTACGAAAATATTATGTAAGTTATATAAATGCTTTACCAAATGGTCAAAATGACTGATATAGCAAGGAAATAAAAAGAATAAAAAACATTGAAACGAAAAATATGACTTGAAAGGATTCAATAAATAATACTGAACCTGCGGTAGATAAAACTAGTAGGGTTTGGTACCTATTTAACAATGAAACTAATCTAATTGATTTTTAAAAATTAAAGTATTATGAACTAACTTCTAAGATGTCGTTAAATCTATTGTGACGGTAAGGGACAGAGTTTAACGACTGCCCTGCGGTATGTTCCGGAGTTAGTTTTAACTTCCGCAACCCGGATCACCCCATCTGCCCCGGGGTAGACATTGACTATTACCCCAATAGGCCATTGAAGGGGCGCGATGTTGTCACTCTTAATCATTACTACCGTGCCTGTCTTTACCGAATTAGCATTTGTATTCCATTTCTGGCGAGCTTGCAAAGTATTTAAATACTCAATTCGCCATCGGTTCCAGAACGTCTGAACAAGACGATCCACGAGATGTTTGCGTTGTACCAAGTTGACTGGCTCGTCTGACAAATCAGCAGCGGGTAAAGATTTTAAGGGAGTGAGCGTTAAAAAATGCGCGGGGGTTAGCGGCAATGGAGCCGAAACATCGTTAACGCTAAGTACAGATAGCGGGCGTGAATTTAGAATTGCTTCAATTTGAGAAAGCACTGTTTGCATCTCTTCATAAGTCAGTAGAGAGGTGCCTACTATTTTATTTAAATAACCTTTCAGGCATTTAATGTTACTTTCCCAGATCCCACCAAAGTGAGGAGCTTGCGGTGGATTCATCTTCCATTCGATTCGATTCTCCAACAGATTGTCTGAGAATTCCTTTTTGTAATTGGGTGACTCTATAAGTGCAAATAAAGACCTTAAATGGGATTTGGCTCCCACAAAGTTCGTCCCATTGTCGGAGTACATTATACTCACAGGACCTCGACGAGAAAGGAAACGCTTGAAAGCGTTGAGGAAGACTTCGGTGGAAAGATCCGAAGCGAGTTCAATATGAACTGCTCGGGTCACCAAGCAAATAAATAAGCAAATGTATGCCTTTTGACTTCGCACCCCCCGACGTCTATAAGGGATTATTTGAAGCGGGCCAGCGTAGTCAACCCCCGTGTGAAGAAAAGCCTTAGCTTCGCGGACGCGGCATGCGGGTAAATCTCCCATTAATGGGAATTGTGGTTTAGGATTGACTTTGAAGCACGTATTGCACTGATTCACACGTTTCCGAACCAAATTGCGCGAAGAAAGTATCCAAAATCTTTGTCTTAGCAGCGACATCAGTAACGTAGGACCCGTATGTAGGTTCTTAATATGATAGTAGTCTATTATTAAATTGACTACATTATCACGAGCGGGTAATAGAATGGGATGACGACTGTCAAATTCTGTTTCAGCATTACTCAATCTGCCTCCTACCCTTAGAATTCCGTCATGAAGAAACGGATTTAATTTTGCAATCGCTCGCCGAACCTTCTTCCCATCTTTGACTGCCTTTATATCTTCGGAGAAATGTTCTTGCTGTATAGAATTTATAACAGCGATTTCTGCAACTAAGATATGGCTTAATTCGAATGCTCGTGGTAATTTCTTAATGAAACGAAAAACATAAATTACTATTCGAATTAATTTCGGCCATGAACTAACACGAGAAGCTAGTGCACACAATAACGGTGGAGCGATTGTTTTAGGGCGGTTATTGTCTTGAACGGACATCAAAATTTTTGTTTTTAATTCGGGTGGATCAGATATCGATTTCGTATCAAAACGTTGTAAAGGCCAATCACTTTTAGGTAATTGGGCAAATACGGGACCGTTAAACCATAACGGATGGTCTATTAGCTGAGCGGGAGTAAGACCCCGCGATAAGCAGTCGGCGGGATTGTCTTGACCTCTTATATAATGGAAGCATTCAGCCCCAAGATGGTTTTGTATTTGTGAGACGCGGTTGGCAACGAAGGTCTGCCATTTTGCAGGCGGTGAATTTATCCAAGCTAGAGCAACCGTGCTGTCGCAAAAAGCTAAAGTCGTATGAGCTTTCGAATTTGATGTGTAGGTATTACTGACCGTATGCATTAATCGTGCAAGTACTAGCGCTCCACATAGTTCTAATCGCGCAAGTGAAATCGTCTTAGCCGGAGCGACCTTGGATTTAGCGCATAATAAATTAATTGTGGTTTTATCAGTATTCGGACAGTAAACATGTAAGTAAATAACACCTCCATATGCGCGTTCGCTTGCGTCTGAAAACCCGATAAGCGTTAATACACATTGGGGTTCGATTCCTAAAAAACGAGGAATTTTAATAGATTGCAGTAATGGCAATTCCTTTTTAAACTGTCGCCAAAGTGTGACAACTGTTTCAGGAGGAGTATCGTCCCAATTCAGGTTATACTCCCATAGAGATTTAATTATCAGCTTAGCCAATAATACAACTGGTGCGGCGAAACCCATCAAATCCCAAAGACGAGCAATCGTCGAGAGAATATTTCGTTTAGTACACGTTCTTTCGTCGGTGTGTACGACAAATACAAAATGATCAGAAGCGGGTATCCAATGAAGCCCTAGTATTTTTAGGTTTTCATCGGGATTAAATTCCACATGTTCCTTAACACGACGAGCTGTAGGAATCGTGGATAAAAACTTTGGAGAATTAGAAGAGAATTTTACAAGGTCGAATCCTCCGGCAGCGAATAACTGAATTAATTCCGTCGACAACTCGGTAGCTTCCTCGACTGATGAGCAACTGGTGACGAAATCATCCATGTAGAATGAGCCATTTTCCACCAAGTTTGCCGCGAGTGGGAAACGAGGTTTTTCATGCGTTGCGAGTTGACGCAGTGAACGCATAGCCAAAAATGGGCTACAAGACATGCCGAAAGTGACGCGATTAAATTCGAACAATTGTAAAGGGTCACTATTGTTAAATCTATACAGCATGCGCTGATAACGACGGCATTCTTCTTGCACTACGATTTGTAGGTACATTTGTTTTATGTCAGCGGTTATAGCTATTGCGAACAATCTGAAATTGAGGATAATGCGAAACAAATCACCTTGTAAATTCTTTCCGGTATGTAGGATGTCATTAAGCGAATAACCCAAATCGGATTTCATACTCGCATCTAGCACCATGCGAATTTTAGTAGTAAGTTTATCTTCACGAACTACAATATGATGCGGTATAACGTAATGAGGTAAGTCAGAATTGTCGACCGGCGAAATGTACCCTTTCTGTAGGTATTCGCGCAATATTTTGTCATATTCTAACTTTATTGCGGGTTGAGATATCAAGCGGCGTTCGAGAGATCGAAACCTGCGTTCGGCGGCGGGTAACGATTCACCGAGAACAGAGGGACTGTTTCGAAACGGCAACGCGACGATATAACGACCTGCCGTGTCACGAGAGGAAGTGAGTTTAAAAATGTCCTCACACTCTTGTTCATCAGGCGTTAAAAACTTCTCATCTGGAATGTCTTCCAATTCGAAGAAGCGCGACAGGCAAAAATCATTATTTTGCGTGAACGTACAAAATGATTGCGTGGCGTTTATACTTGGGTTTTCAATCATCGTTGGGGCAGTACCCAAGATGAGATATCCCAAAGTGGTTTCAATAGCAAATGGCTGGCCGAGAGAACCTGATATTTTGTTTGCCTTTAGAATGCGAGCAAATATGTCACATCCTAAGATAATATCAATCTCACCGGGCGTACAGAATGTTGTGTCTGCTAAGGGCAAATTGTCAAGATACGACAAAGAGGAACGGTTAATGTTAACAGTAGGCAACTCACTGGTTATAGTTTCTACTACATATGGTTTAATCGTATACGACTGAGTGATGTCATAGCGGGAATGTAACTTTAAGCAAGTTACGCCATTTGTCACATTTCTTACGTCACCTATTCCCGTGACGTAAGTACTTGGAGATGACCGCACCGTAAGATTCAAGCGTGAACAGCATTTGCGCGTAATTATGTCCCTTTGGGAGCCGCTATCTATTAGAGCCCGTAACGTCTGTACCTGGCCCTTAGCGTCTCTGGTAGTGCAAACAGCCGTTCCTAAGAGTGCAGTAGTATTTGCACTAGGGCATGAATTTGTTACACATAGCGAAACCGGATTCAAAGAATTTAAGTTATCATTATCGGCATCTGCTTGTAACGCGGGAGATGGTATTGGGTCTGTTTGTGACTTTCGCCCATCAGTTTGTTTGAAATGCAATAAACTATGATGGTTGAGCGCGCATGTTTTGCATGTACTCTTTGATTTACAAGCTTTTGTGATGTGCCTAGTACTGAGGCAGTTCACACAAACTCGAATATTCGATGACTTAATAAAGTTAAATCGATCGCGTGGTTCTAGACTTGTGAATTTAGAACATTGGTATAAAGGGTGCGATCCCTTTTGACAACAAAAACAAATTTCGATGGAGTGATTATCGATTTTTTCGACATTAATAAATGCCTTTGCGGAATTAGTTTTTTGCGGTTTAGCGGTATAATTAATGTTTGAGCCAACGCGGCTCGAGGTCGGTTGCGTGAATTGCGCGCGGTTGAGAATTCGTTGCTGTTGTCTTACAAAGTCGATTAGTTCCGCGCTGGAAGGTAAATTTTCATTATTTTTAATAGAAGATTCGAAAGCCTTTACAGTCTCTATGTCAAGCCGTTTAAGACCCAGTTGTAGCAATATGAATTCTGCGAGGTCTTTTATTTTTAATTGCTTCAGCGCGGCGATGTTAGCGGAGTATGCATCTGCGAAATTCTCTAAAGAAGCGGGCGTGGCCGAGTTAACTGGAGGCAATTTCAGCAATCGGTCAAAGTATGATTCAGCAAGAACGCGTTGATCATTATACTTAGTACACAATGCGTCCCAAATAACTTGATAATTTGTACCAGTAGGCGTAATAGTTTTGCAAATATTTAATGCTTTTCCGGTTAATTTAGACATCAGATACTGCATCTTTTCAGTATTATCCAGAGAATCATTCAAATGTATAACCGAATTATATGTTTCATAGAAAAGAGGCCAATTATCTAATTTTCCGTCAAAGCACGCTATTTCCAAAGGCGGTAACTTAATTTGACGGCGAGGTTTCGCAACTGGATTGGACAGCATATTTGCTTCGGTATATTTAATAACCCCGAAGAGTTCTTCAAATGCATTTAATTGAGAGTATTCAGCAATTGCTTCCGGATTCAATTCCAGTTCGCAATCCACCTTTTCATCTAAAATTTTTATAAATTCAGAACGAATTTTTCCAACAGTAGTTGCGCCTGACAAAAAAGATTGGCGATTGCTTATGCTTTCCGAAGCTTTCCTTATCTTGTCATACACCGACTGTAAGCTTGCAAAGCTAGCTGATAGTTTAGCATTTAAACGTTTGAGACGTCTTTCGTCCCGAGACGACCCGGATGACGCGCTTGTAGCCATTTTATTTATTCCGGTTATATTTTACAAAATATGAGACGATAAACAACTAAAACTGCGGTTAAAATAATGTGTCTGTATTATTTATGCGGAATTAATTAATTAATATTTAATAAATATTTAATTAATTCACAGTGATAACCGCACGGGGTTAAATTGACTGGTGAGCTGTGAAAGGTTAACAGATGCGCCGTGCACTATTTTATTTTGCGTTTATTATCATTAACAAATTATAAATATTACGATCGTATTATTCTATTTGTAATGTAATCCAATAATATAAACAATACGAACATTAAGAAATAATCGTATTATTTATAAGGTAGGTAATGCGATTTGATTAGCAAGATATAATTACATGAGTTATCAGAAATAAATATCAAAGCAGTGTCTTGTATCTATTTATTCTAATAGCGGGTAAATATGTTATTTCCAACCATAATACGATAGGTATAAAGAAACAAAATTACTCATGTAGGTATATCAAACTGCGGGTATGCGGGTAATTATTTATATGCGGTATTGTAAAACGTATTCACACTCTGCTGGATTATTATCTACTAATATTATGGTTCAAAAATGTCCGGCTCGTTTGGATCAAGATGAATGAGATAGTGTGTAGAGTGGATTTGATATGTGCGAAGATTGACTGACGAAGGACCTTGAATTTTGTGTTACTGTTTACTGCTTGGAATGAGGAAAAAACATATGCTGCATATAAAGGAAAGGACTCACCGAAACAGGATAAAGAACTTGTATGCTGGCAATTTTGTCTTCTTTCTCCCCGTCCAATTGGCACTGAAAACAGCAATAAGCGTGCGTTTCGTTTACACGGCGGACACGGCGGAATTACGTCAATGTTGCAGGTAGCGGGAGCACGGTGGCTATAGTAGGTATGTTGCGGCGCGGGCTGTTGATTGCAGACTGACGTGGTGAAGGTAGTTATAGGTGCGGATTTTGGGAACAAGGTAGGACAGGATTTGCAACAATATTAATACCAATCCCAAGCAGTAACAGTATGTATGTGTGCTATGTAGGTGTGTGTATGTGTAGGTATATGTATTGGCGTAACCACAAGGAATAAATAACAAATCGATATACGTTGGCAACACTGGAGGTGTTTTCTATGAATTCACATTCCGAAACGTCAAACGCAAACAATTACTAGGTACTAAATTGGTAGTCTGCATTTAGTTTTTGACTGAGGTCTTTAGTCATATTTTAATCACTTTCGTTTCTCAAAGATCGAACGGAATAAATTGATCGCGTCTTAGATGCATTAATTTATTAAGTCTATGGATCGGGTGTACTCGACTTTCAAATGTAAGGGCTTTTTTGGTTCAATCCGTATTTAAAAGAGCAAAAATCTTGTGGGGGTTGTGTTTAGTATTATTAAAAGAAATATTATCATTTTTTCATACATACCAACTGTAAAATAACAGAAAAAACGTGTTAATAATAATTTTCGCAGAATAGGTACTTTGCGATTTAGTTCTATCGAGGGAGTTTCATATAATTAACCTTTCGGCGTGGGGAATGTATACCTACTATCTTAAAGAATAACATACATTTTTTTTGGAGCTTAAAAACTTCAAATGTTTATGGTAGATAGGTAAGGGATCATTAGAAACTCGGAATAAGTCAGTAATTTTGCATAAATAACGATATTATTAAAAATGTGTGTATATTGACAGTTAACCGAAACTTATCTGATACTATGGAGGCTGCGCTAAAATTTATCAATCGTCGATCGGAATATTTGTTTTTAATTGTTGACCGTGCTCGCAAATGTTGATAACTGACCGTAGATGACGTATTTAGTCAATATCGTATTGATATAGGACTTTATCGATAACTTTCGGTAACTTCTCATCGTTATCTAGACTGACGACTGCAGATCGCTAATTCAAAAAACAGTTGACGTCGAATATATTAAGAACACTTAGTCATTGTGAATTGTTCATTCGTTGGCGATCTGCAGTCATGCTAGAGAACGATGAGATATTACAGAGTGTTATCGATCGACCGTACTAGGGGTCTGGGTACAGTAAGAGCTCGGTTATCCGACGTTCGGTAGTTCCGGCACGCCCTGTAATCGGATGTTTTATCACTTCCAGTTGGGCCAAAGATAATATTGCAACAGCGAATACTAACAAATACATTACTTGCAACAACATTACGACATGCCGGAAATAAACGTCTGCCTTTATTTTTTTATTAATTTTCTCGGCACTAAAAAAAGTCCCAAACATCGCTTTTCAGTCTGCTAACTCAAGCAGTATTGCAACAGAGTTAGTATTTTGGGAGGCGGGTATGGGTACCGCCGGCCCGGAAACCGTTTATTGGATAACCAAAACCTTTGCCATAGACTTAATCCCAAGTGGGTTGCTATGTTTGGTGCATTAGCAGGGGTGCCCGGGTTAAAGGAGGGAGGTTTGTTAAGGTCTTGGCTTTCTATGTGTCAGCCCACCTGCTGCATGGCGGGCCGGATCGAGAGAGACTGGTTAAGGAAGTCTTTTGACCTCTCCAGCCAGAAGCCCTCGATCCATCGCCTTGCACCGCAGTTAAAGGGATGGATGCATATGTCCGTCACTCCTGGACATACTGACCCAAGATTCCTACCAACCCCTCATCCTATTTCCTTCCCAGAACTTCATCTTCTTCATTTCCTTAAAAAACCTTCCAGACAGCATCCCCTAAGATGATATAGGCCCTGAGGGAAATCATTTTCCTCAGGGGCCTCCTGTGTGGGGCTAACGTAAAAAAAGATTTATCTCTAAATTTTCTATACGGGTAGTAAGGAAAATGTATCTTTTCTGCTGTAAATTAAAAGGTTTCCAGTGACAAAAATCCTCAAACTGTAATATCTTAAACGCCATGAAAAGCGTACCAAAATTTAATTGGTGTAGTTTGAAAACCAGGGAAGACATTTTCGAAAGTTTTGCATAAAATTCCAGTAGATAGGTACGCATTTTATTTAGAACTTAAGAGCTTACAGTCTGAACTTTTTGCATTGGAAACCTTATACATTATGTATATTGTACATTCATATAATATAGAATTAACAGATAACATTTGAAGTCTTGCGTCAGCAGACTACAAAGTGCGTATTTTTTACTGCTGACCTTTAAGCAGAAATTGTGTGTTTCTTCCATAATTCTAAGAATCCAATACTTCTATAAATCGGACTTCGGCCTAGTTTTCTTGCTATCGAATTATCGAGCTCGTACTGTATTTGCAACTGTCAAACTTTCAGCAAACAAACATGAACCATTAATTCTCCACGATACCTACTTACTTAATTTATTTACACGCTAAGCTTTCAATCGTTGAAGTTATATCTTATCTCTGTCAAACAGATAATCTATTTGTTTGGTCTCCGCAAAAACTTTCTAACGATTATCACAGATGCCATGCCATTTTAGCTTTGTCTTTCTGTAATTTATTTATGGATAAATGAAATACGGAAATTTCATTTTTTCAAATTTTCATGTCAATCATATAAATTGTTTAATTCGCATACTTACATACATACACCCTCACATATTCACACACACTTTCATACTCACACACACACCCTCCCTCTCACCTTCCTACTACACACATTACCCGGTAATTACTTAATATGCACACCATAAATAAGACACTACAATGAAACACATAATAGGTACCCACCATGAATTATATTTATTAATTGTAAATTATTTCTCACCAATGGATAATATAATGTACTGTTTGTTTCTGTTTATAAATAAATAAATAAAATAATTTCAAAGAAGGAACAAAAATACATGGGAATCAGTACATACAAGGAAGAAAATAAGAAGATACAATACTTAGAATGAGTGGTTTAAAAAAATTAACAATTCATCAAATATTAAGTTTATTTCACATTCTGTGAAAGATCTATTTATGTTCTGTAATTGTTTCAGTTTTATGAAGCAACTGGTCTATAATGATATAATAGCAGAACTTGACAAAATTAACTTAAAATATACGATGAATTGTTCAAATTTTTTTAAACAACCTGTCATTAATCCATCTCATAATCCCTGCCCATTCTAAATTCCTGCGTTGGTTCTAAATTACCCTGTGTACCGGCTGTAAACTCCAACCTCCTTCCTATCGTCAAAGCTCATATTCCGAGTTCTAATCAGTACCCATTAGAATCTTTTCCTGACTGGGTGATACATTAGTTTGTTATCGTAGTTCTTCGCTAAACACGGATAACAAAATCTGAACTTTGAACCTAATTGTAGAGAGGTACCCACCGCGCCGAGGTTTGAGAAGCCCCGCCGGGTGCGTTTTGTTTATAAAATTATTAGAACGTGCCGTCTGCCAGACAACGCAGGACAGCCCTGCAGTCAGTACAGTCTATGTGTCTACGAGGCTATTAGTCCCTATACGCGCTATATCCTTTCAATAAATTCGCAACATCGTTTTGTTACTGAAAACTTTCTTCAATGTGATTACTGATAACAACAACTTCTAATAACACGCGCTCTTGCTTACTGTGCCGTGATCTACGCCGGGCTTACTAAACTTACCGTGTTTTTTTTTATTCCATTACTCGTGTCTCCGACTAACAGTGGCCAGCGGCCGGTTAATAATAGCGCCCTGTTTTGTGTTTTTATTTAATTAAACACGACCCAATACAAAATAATAATCTAACTAAACCAACCGAATTGAATCAGTGAAGTGAATACAGATCAATTGGATTACTCGACGAATTGACTATAATAAAGTGATGTTTTATAACATGATAGACTGTGAAGACGTTATAACATTTATGTTCTAGACTAGATAAATGAATATTAAGTGTTGAGTGTTGCTCCAGTATCACGACGTGCGAATGGAGATACACATTTTTGAACTTTGGCTTCCCTCGATAAAATTAATTTATCTGGTCGGTGATGGCGGTGAAGAATATGTTCGTGGTATGTTTGTATTTGTTCTGTTGTTTGTTTTAATATCGAAAGGCGGGAGATTTTGTATCTATGTCAGTTGTTTATGCTATGTTGGATATGCTAAGATACAGATATACCTAGGAGGCGGGTGTCCCCATTTTTAAAATGCTCGAAGGTCGGCATAAATAGAAATTCAAGAACAAAACATTCGACGTTTCACCATCCTTTGAATTCGTATGTAAGAATTCGGTAAATATTCCACTAACCGCCGTACTTTTGTCAGGCACAGATTTTAGAAATTACACTACTTTTAAACTCCATTACTACAAGAAACAACTAATTCCTCTTGGATAGACGGTAAAAGATGCATTAAATCCATATTTATTAATCAATGTTCAAAATTTCCCGTATAAAATGATTCCTTTGCCACCATAATTTTTTTTTGAGTTGACATTTGCCTGCGTTTCGTTTCAATCTAAATATGCGTGCATTACTTAGTTTACCCAAACTAAGAACTTAATATGGGAAATGTGAAATGAACAAACAGATGAAATATTTATACCTATACATTATCATATTTTGTAATTCTCATCAAACCTGTAACTAAATAGTCACTAATAAAAAAATAAAATATGCGTGCATTACTTAGTTTACCCAAACTAAGAACCTAATATTGGAAATGTGAAATGAACAAACATGTGAAATGAACAAACAGATGAAATATTTATACCCATACATTATCATATTTTGTAATTCTCATCAAACCTGTAACTAAATAGTCACTAATAAAAAATAAAAATAAAATAAAAAAATACGCAGTTACCCCAACGCAACCTACAGACAACAAACATAAATATATTTTTTAAATTTTATTTATTGTTTAATTTGTAAAATCAACAACAGATGATGGTAATTATAATTATAATTTTTTTAATGACAATAAAAAATACAAGGTACAGCAGTTTGTATGATAATTACAAAAAAAAAATCCTATTTTGTGTTTCGCAAATAGTTGTTTCGTGTGGTAATTGTTAAAACAAAGTGTAAATTCTATAATCTGTGTCTAAAGTCTAAAGTGTTGCGGTTTGCGGAATAATTACTAAGAATTCAAAAAAATGTATTTTCTCTTTGATATTTTACGTGTAACAGTGCACGTATGAGGATGTTAAACAAATTAAATTTTATTAATCTTTCACTTCCTTAAAGTTGATTATATCAATTACTAACTGAATATCTACTTTCATAGCCTACCCACGAAGTCCACCGTCCACTGTGTCCACAGTCCACACTGTCCAGTAGTCCACACTGTCCAGTAGTCCACAGTAGATAGTATGGGTCGGCTGAATTTATTGATGGGTACATTCGTTGTTTTTTTCCAGTGGAAAAATGATCTAAGTAGGTACTTGTTGTACATTTTATATATTTACGAGTATTTTATTTTCATCAAATCGTACATTACATCATTTAAAACGAAGAAAGCTTCATTTCTAGTATCGGCGACCGGTGATTTTAATTGTGCTGGAGAGCTAAGATCGATAATAAACAAAATTATTTATAGCCGAAAACGTTAATTATTTACACCTATACAAGGGTTACATGACTTGCTTGACTTACTTTAAACCTGTGATTCCTGACGTTGTTTGGAGTAAAAAATGGAAATTAAATTTTGGTCTCCGGTGACATTTTTTTTCAACATATTTTTTTCAATACAAACCTGAAAAATCAGTAGGTATTGGACAGTTAGAGCAAGGAGTGAGGGAATAGTGATGACTTATGGTAGAAAGTTTTTTTTTTAAATTTGGGTTTGAAGATTATAAATTTGAAAAAAAGTCAAATAAAGTAACCGGAGAGCACAATTTTATATACATTTTTTATTCCAAATAATGTCAGGATTCACTGGATAAAGTTTGTCAAGTACGTCCTATAAAACACCCTGTATCTCAGTGGGTGGCCAAATTATTATACTCAAACAAAAAATCGTCGCTATCTGTGAAAGTGGTGGCTGTAATTAATATATTATTGGAAAAATATTATTGTTTTTTAATTTACTGATTAGCCACTATATCTGGCAACACTTTCATTAGTGTGGGAATACATAAATGTTTTTTTATCAAAATGGCGGCCGCTAGTATCATCAGTACATGTCAAAATTTTTACTGTGCTGGCTTGTGAGAAGTCTTCGAAAAAAATCTTGGCTTCAGTGTTATCGAGTACTAGAATAACTCTTAATTTTAAAAAAAATCGAACACTTACTGAATATTAAGTCGATAACACTGAAGCCAAGATTTTTTTCGAAGACTTCTCACAAGCCAGCACAGTAAAAATTTTGACATGTACTAATACTAGCGGCCGCCATTTTGATAAAAAAACATTTATGTATTCCCACACTAATGAAAGTGTTGCCAGATATAGTGGCTAATCAGTAAATTAAAAAACAATAACATTTTTCCAATAATATATTAATTATAGCCACCACTTTCACAGATAGCGAAGATTTTTTGTTTGAGTATAATAATTTGGCCACCCACTGTATATAGATATTTTTTTTCATCGTTAGCTAGCTCTCTATCACGGAAAGTACCAGTAAGCCGATAAATATACGAGAGCACCTAACAACAATATGATAATAAATTAATATTATAATGCACAGTCAGAGAAAGCTAACTAACTAACTAACCGTCACGCCGTTTCCCCGCAGGGGTAGGCAGAGAGGACGGACCGCCACACAACTCGATCTTGGCACACACTCCTTGCCTCGTTCACATTTATACATCGTCTCATACATACTCTTCTATTATTCCGACTCTTCACATGGCCCGACTCAAGTATCTGATTAACTTGGTCGTGCCATGTCTTCCTCGGGCGTCCCCGACTTCTTCTACCATTCACATTTGCGTCATATATTCTCCTTACACTCCTTTCCACGTTCATTCGCTCTACATGCCCAAACCATCGGAGAGTCCCTTTCTTAATCTTAAACATCACGCTTACATAAGCCTTGCATTGTTTTCGGATCTCCTCGTTTCTCTCACGATCGTACATGGTTTTACCACACATTCGCCTCAAGGATCTCATTTCTACAGCATTCAGTGTACTTTCATCCTTCCTCTGCCAGTTAGCCCTGTGGTATAATACTTAAAACTTTTTTTCAGTGGTTTTGTTACGCTTTTCGAACGAATTTGTTTTCACAGCGGACAAAAGATATCGGATACTATTTTTGGCAAAATACTTTTCACATATCGTGGCTTGCTTCAGTTTCAACATAGTTTCGCCTATTTAGCCCTTACACTGATGTTCTGCAGTCATAGGGGACACCTACCCTTTGCCCTACCGCGCGACTCATTTTAGATGGGGGCGGAAGTAATGCGAAATGTCATGGGGTCGGGGTGGGATTCTTACGAGAAATCAGAGGGTTGGGATGTTTTCGATATTGTTTGAACTCTGCAGGGATCGTAAACTAACGAATGATTTGGTATGATTTGAATCATCTGATAAAGTTGTATTAACGTATGTTAAAAAAGAGAATTTTCTGTTCGAAACCGTTATTTTCATTATTTGGGATATGAACTTGTACCTACGCCGATTTATTTAGTTGACCACAAAAATCAGCGGAAAATGATAATAAATAGCCATTTTTAAATATTCAATGTACAATTTTACTCATACGTGGTCTTGAAAAACTACACGCAATCTTCCTTTGGTCATAGAGAAATGAAGTCACTTGCTGGTATGTTATTAATATTTCTGGAATACTGCAGAGATCGGAAACTATCGATGAAAATATTACGAATAATAAAGACGCCTCTTGCAATCTGTCATGGGTTTGGATTTTTATAAGAAACCCGAGGTTTGGTATGTTAGTACCTAATGTTAATAGAATTCTACAGGGATGGTAAGCTGTCGACTAAATTATTATGACTGCTTGAAATGTGCATAAAAGTCGTTCGAAATGTCATCGGGCTGAGATTCTTGTCAGACACCAAAGGGTGGGAATGTTATTGTCTGTCGATAATTGCGGATCTCGGCATACTGTTATTAAACTATCGGTTAAATTATCATGAAATCAGAAAAAAAACCTTGTAAATTTTTTGTTTCCCGGAAGAATAACTTAATTAAATTACTAATTAAATTACTAATAAGTATTTTTTTTCACGTTCAGTTACAAATCAATTTTTAAAAATCCCACCTTCTAACTAAAAAAATGGTTTTACGTAATTTAGTTTGGAAAATCGATAGTATGCAGTTATGTAGTGGTTTTGACCGCTTTTGAAAAGTGTGCTTAGATTTATTTTTATTGATGTTATTGACCGGTATATTATTAGCAAACTTCGATAGTTTGCTTCTCCTACAGACTAACTACCATTAGAATTTTACAAAAAAAACACAGTTTCTGGCAAATTTTGTCTGACAACTAAATCGCCGGAAACCGCCCTTCCTTTCACTGGTTAAGTTCATAATATTCCCAAGTTTTTTTTGTTTAGTTTTAGAGTGTAAAATGTCTCGCATAGCGCACACGTGGCGTCTAGCAATCTCCGCGAGTGTAAAAGGCGATTTCAGGTACCTACAGCAGCTTTTCATTTTACCATCTAAAAGTAGACTGAGATTGGGAGGGTCGCCCAAAATCCTTGAAAATTGTGTTTCGTTTTCCTAGTTTTGGCAACCACATCTTATTTTCTAGAGTCATTGCTTCTTCTGAGTTTAAAATGTTTTATTTATAAAGACGCATGGTCTGCGTATTTTCTTATAAATCACAATCAAAGTAGATATTTGTAGCTCATTATAGTATCAAAAGAAAATCTTATAGTATCAAATGTAAATTCGAAAATACCAATTCAAGAATTACAAACCGACTACGATGAACTGCTAAAATGGGCACATGATGTAGGATTAGTTATAAATGTTAAAAAAAAAAACAAAATGCATGTATATCAGATCACCAAGTTTGAAAATATGGAAAATTCCGAATCTAACCGCACGTAACCTTGAATGCATCCGTAGAAAATAGCAATAAATTGCCAATGTGAAAAAATTGACTTTGTCAAAGAGTATACTTAACTGGGATTAAAAGTAGATTACACATTTAAATGGGATAAGCAAGTTACTAAAATATGTAACCAGAGCTCTAGCGAACAATTTATATAAATTAAAATTTGTCTTGCCTCATAGCTCACTCAAACTATTGTATTTTTCATTGATAGAATCTATTCTCAGATATGGAATTCGAAGCTGGGGAAATGCAAGCATGACTTATATTAAGTATGTACCAAATTTGCAAACCTCTATCATAAAACAAATTGTGTCACCAAATATATATAGACAAAGACACAATGTGCAACTCTGATATTGTGCCGAGGGCCTGCTATCAATAAAAGGTACCTATATTCTGGTTAACTGGAGAGATAATACTTATAAAAGATCACTGGTGCATAGTCACAGCACACGTTTCACAGAAAAAAGACCCGAAAATACCTAAAATATCCAATAAGTATGAAAGCCGAACGCTGGAGTACTGTGTACCAATGATTTTTTAATAAGCTCAAAAATAATTTTGCTTTCGAGGAAAATGAGAATTTAAGCATGAAAATTGTAAAGATGTGGCTTCAATGAAAAATCTATGTATCTGTAAAAAAAAAATAAACAAAGAAAAAAAAGAAAGATTGGTGATGTTATGGCAGTTAATTTTTTATTAATATTTTGACCTCTGTCTTGAATGATACCAGATCTGTTATTTTATTTAATTCACCGGGAAGACTATTAAAATATTGTATGCCTTTGTAAATATAATTATGGTGTATTTGTTGTTTTGAAAATATAGAAATTTGGTTCTTATGTTATGCCTAAATGGTGAGTTAAGTTTAAACACTTATTTATTTATTTTTTATTATATTTTCTTTAAATATTTGTTATATTTAATCTTTTTACAGAGGTCTTCAATTTTTGGTACTTCAAAATTTTGAACAATGTTGCTATATATGTTGGTTGTTTTTTTTCAAAATTACTGTCTTGCAACATTCACTTTCACATTCACTGATTTCCTACTGAATCAACGAATGGACTAGTGCGAAATAGACTTGTTTTATGTTTCTTAATCTGATGAATATATAGATATATTTCCTAAAGCGCATATGCGTCGGTTCCATTTCATATGTTGATCTACAATTACACCGAGGTTCCTTTTTCCAGTTGTATATAATATGGTTATTACAGACATCTTTGTCACATTTTTTGTTATGTATAATTAGTGTAAGTTCTATCAATGTTAGGGTAAGTTCTAAATATATTTATTGAGAATGTAAACTGTTTTTTTCTGCAAATTGTAAGATTGTAAGAAGATTTGTATCAAATCAGTTTTTTAGGTTTTGGATATCATTATTTGTATTTTCCCTTACAATTTTTGATAATATACAAATTTTATTTTTTACTTATAAAATCAACGATTGTATATTCAGGTATAAAGAACCTGCAGACAAGCAGCCATGTGGCAGCTTCGCGGGACTACCGATAAATTGTCTAAATTATATATTTTTGTAAATTATGTTTTTGTTGGAAATAAAAAATATAATAAATAAATTTTCGGTTTTCAAAAGATCATTGGTTGTCTCAATAAGATATTGCCCCACCAAGTGAATCAATCTTTGTTGTGTTCTATCCTTAGATCCAACATTTTAACAGTAAACAACTAGTGGCCTACATTTTATATTAGGGAGATATTCCTGATAATTCCTAACCACTTCTCACTAATCTATGTTTTAATCCTTCTGTTTATCACAACCGTGTTGATGAGGCAACAGGCCGTTGACAAAACATATGTGATTTAGAAGCCCCTTACTTCGCACTAACCTATGTATCTCCCTTTATTTACGAAAAACTGTCGTGTGGTTGCTATATTATGCTACGCAACGAACAATCAACACATCGATTTAATATTTTATTCTAATGTAATGTATATTACACGGAATTCTTCGAATTACTTGTTGATTTCCATATTATCATGCTTTATGTATTAGGTACATACAATAACTTTACTTGTACTGCCGTATCCGTCATTATTAAACATTTCGTAAATAATAATAATAATTAATCTGATCTGATAGTATTATTATTATGCTTATGTCTGTACAATTTCGGATTGTTGTAAATGGAAATGGCGCCCTCTGTTATTTTAAAAAAGAACCGACGAAGTTATAGCATCCCCGATAAGAAAATGTCGAGAAGAAAATTTACAAAACTTTGAATTTCTCATTTTCAAAAACTTTTACACAATTAACCGACAAATTTTCCAAACAAATTTTACCCGTTTTCCAATTTCTCCCAAAGAAAATTTTTGGTAAAAATAATTTTCCGGGATTAAAAAATTTACCAGCATAAAAAAATTTTAAACTTCATGTAACAAAATCAAAAAGATAAATATGTATCCAAAATATAATTTGCATTTTTACTCCAAATAATAGTTATTTTTGGCACATATTCTAATAATTGCTGTTGTTTACTTAAAAAGGCGCAAAACTCTACTATCAGGGAAGATTACTAATTTGAAATCAAAAGGCCACATGCAGGGCCCGCGGGAGCAGGTTTTTATCTGCTAGTAGTAATGATTTGATGTTTTTGATGTGTTTTTGCCTGTGATTAATGTTAAGCCGTTTTTGTGAAAAATAACCTCAAAAGCGCTCTGTATACGTTTTCGTATCAAAGGGTTTGGAATAATACAGTATAACACGAGACAGCTTGGAAAATAAGGAAAATTCCATTAATAATGTCGAACATTTTTACTTTTTCAGTAAAATAAGTTTCTTTACAGTTTTTGAGTAATTTTCGTTTCATATGTGTCCTAATATTATTTGGTTATTTTCTTCCGAGCAGTTCAATAAGTGTTGGAACCGTGTATATTTTTTGCTTTTCGTACAGTTGAGCTGTTTAATTATCGCGTTTGGGAAGACACCTGTGATCATGACTTCTTTGGTTAGAAATTTCGAAGCTTTATATTATTTTCATTCAGGCGGAAATATGACTAGTTGTTTTTCACTTTTTTTTTCAAACAATGCGAATATTTATGTGTGACATAAATCACTTCTGTTCAGATTTATCAGATCTTCTAGAGTTGTGAAATATTTTGTTGTGAGATAAAATTGTTTTTATCCGTTTTTTAAATGCTGTTAAATCCATTTTTATCCAGTGATAGGCACGATTAAAGATTATGAAACCTCAAATCATGTTTCTGAATATTTTCGCTCTTTTCACAATCGCAAATTGAATTTTTATTTGTCTAAACAAGGTTGTTTCCTTTAAAATAGAATTTGATCAAAATGTTTCGAATTGAATACATATTTACCTGAATTTCGATGAACATGGTTAAAGTTAACCATTTATCGATTATGCCAAATTATAAGAAAAAAACAAAGGTTACAATGAGTTGGGTGACTACGAAACACCTTTTTTATCAATATGAAAGATGATTTTTTCCATATTTTTGTCGTCGAACTCCCGCGCACCCTTTCCTAAACATTTGGTCCTCTTATTAGTATTTGTATGTTCTTATTTGGAGTCGCAAGATATGTTTTATTTGCCTGTTCATTTTGGAGTGGTTTGAAGATTGGATTTTGATTTTACAAAAATATTTTTTTTGGTTTTGATTTCGTGGGATTCCATCCTTGGTCCCCGAATGTCTGGCCGCTGATGTTCGTCTATATATCACTAGATTAAAGGAGACTTGCGCGGGACTGTGGATTTAGCGTATTATATTGGAACCGAGTACCCTTGAAATAAGTAAATATTTTATATTAGAATAAGTTAACAATAATAATCTAAACGAAAATATGAAAGAGAACAAGACACAGAAAAAGACAATGGTCGCAACTGGGACTCGAACCCAGACCTCTGTGTCTTGTTCTCTTTCATATTTTCGTTTAGATTATTATTGTTAACTTATTCTAATATGATATATTTTACTGATGGGAATAACCTTCAAAAAAAGTATAAAAAGAAAGTTTTTCTTATAAAAATTAAATATTTTATTGCTATCTCATTCTCTTGCAGGCCAAATCCTATAGATGTATGTGTTTGCCTCTTTTTAGTGTCATTCGCTTCCGTTTCATCGAGTTTCAAATCACAACGGTGCCGAAGAAGTTTTCACTTCAAAATTATCTAGGAGGAAATTAATTTCTCTTTGAAGTGGATTGAAAAGTGTTGTTTGAATGGTAGTTTATCAACACTTGCATTATAAATGTTGATGGTTTCGGAATTAGCTAACAGTAAATTTGATATTTCATCACTAGGTTAAATCTAGAAAGGAGTATCAACTAATTTTAGTGCCAAGTGGAATCGGGAAATAGGAATGACGAATGTTATTATTGTATTTATGATTTAGTGATGTGCATTGTGAGTCGTAAAACTATAATAATTGTAGATAATGCTGCCGGGTTCAACAGTCCAGTAAATAGCGTATTATTATGAAAATGTTGCTTTCTGAATAACTTTGAATCCAGTGATGATGCCTAGTTTTAGTTATGCCATAATTATTTTAGATAATGCTGCCCGGTTCGTAAATAGCATTTTATTTTGAAAATGTTGCTTTCTGGATTGCACTAAACCAGAGATGATATTATTTTGAGTAATTTTTGTTCCGTCTAAAAATGATTGTGGATGATGGTCGGATTCAACAGTCTAGTAAATCTCTTCATAATATAAATCTCTGGCTGTCTGTTCGCGATAAACTCAAAAACTACCGAACGGATTTTCATGCGGTTTTCACCAATAGATAGAGTGATTCACGAGGAAGGTTTAGGTATATAATATGTCAAGATTGTCAAGGTTTTGTTTAAATTGGTTTAAATATATAATTAAAGGATAATGTCTGTAAGTGATGGACGAGCGGGTTGGCAAGCGGGCAGTGTGGATTTGATTTGTATGCAAATTAACAGATGGCGGTGTGAGTTAAAAGGTTGGGTAACCATCCAGTAGATGGCGTTGTGTTTCGGTAGCCACGCGTGGCCGGGTCAGCTAGTGTCATAATTTTTAAAATTAAATTTGAAATTGCACCAACACCAGCAATGATGATGTGACGAGTATTTTTGGCTTAGCCTTCTCATTTCCTGATTCTGATAGTTCTTTGGGTACCAGGTCCATTACACGAAAGCAATATGAATCGCACGAAAGCAATATGAAATTAAAACTGCAATATTTTTTTGTGTGTGGCTCCTTGGCTGTATTGTCATGTTTACTATTAGTTAGGGTTATGTATGGGCTATTTTAGAATTATTTTTTTCATGACTTTTTTCATAGACTTTTCAAATAGGTGTTGAGTTGACTTAATTCTGAGTTGGCATGGAACCCTTATTTTGTCCCATTTGGCCGCTTTTTGTGTTGGGTTAGGTTAAGTAAAGAGGGGCAACACTATCACGCAAAAACTTGGAAGTTTTTCTCGATTGTATTTTGCACACAATTTTCTTTTGTATTTTACGTTTGTATGGCGTACCTTATTTTGAAAATAGTGCTCTCTGTATGAAAATAATGCTCTCTGTAACATTTTATATTCTAACATATTCCTTTTAATCTAAAATTTTATTTTTCAATTTGGGAGGCGATTATGGGTACCGCTGCTACTGGAAACATTTATTGGATAACCAACACCCCTGCCATAGGTCACCCCAAGAGGTTCGCTACGTTTGGTGACTTAGCAGGGGCACCTGGGTTCATGGGGTGAGGTTTGCCCAGGTCTTGGCGGCGGATGCGTTTATACACCTATTGTGTGGCGGGCCGGATTGGGAGAGACTGCTTGAGGAAGACCTTTTGACCTCTCCAGCCGGACTCTCGCGACCCGTCGCTCGTCACCGCAGTGGTAGGGTGGATTCATGCGTCTGTCACTCCTGGACACATTGACCTCAGATTCCTTCCCACTCCTCATACATTTTCCTTCCCAGAACTTCCTCTCCTTCCTTTCCATAAAAAAGACCCACTACACAGCATCCACAAAGATGACATAAACTTTTTCCTCAGTGTTGCCTCTTGTGTTGAGCTGATGTAGGAAAAAATCCAAAATACACAAAATGGACTACTTAAACACGAAAACAACATTTGAGGTGTGTAGAATGAAATGCAGCAATCTCCATTTTTTTCAAAAGTGGACCAACAATGCAACTTTGTTAATGATTTTTTTTTTTTTTTTTTTCCTTCCTCTTACCTATAAAATCAGTTATTTGGCATTAACCTTTTAAATGCCAGTAGGTAGAAGTGTAGCTGTGTACAGCAGGCCGTGAACTTTTAATCAAAATAAATAATTTTTATATCTTATTTAAAAAAAAAAAAAACAACAAAATCAAAAAAAAAAAAAAAAAATCATCCCAATGTCGTCTCTGTGTGTTACATATTTTAAATTAATAAAAATTGGGACATATGTATGATACAGAGGCTCAAAGAAGAGCGAGTAAACTCGCTATTTTTCTATGGCCGGCCTGCTGGACACGACCAAGGATGCGAGAAATCTCGCTCTTGGCACAGAAGCGGTTAAAACCAGCTCTTTATGTTTTTATCACTTTATGAATATAATTATTCTCTTACAAATGCGTGAAAATTAATGAAATGAAGCGTTTTGCTTTTGGTTTTCTCAAAATAACGCATTTGGAGATTGCTACATTTGATTCTATACACCTCATTTATAAAAACGTCACAAGTTGACGAACACCATACAAGACGACACAATAAATTGCAAATATTATTACAGTAAAGACTGAAAGTGGTAAGAGAAGCATGAACATGAGGGTATGCACATTTACATTGATGAGAAGTATTTTTTTGTTTCGCCAACTCATTTCCTGATTCTGAATGTTCTTTATATTTAATTTGAGTGTTTTTTTGCAGTTGTCCGCCGTCCAGAGTGAAAACTCCAAACAGTTGGCACTTATAACTGACAAGTATAAAGTGGAGTCGGACAAATGGAAGCAGAAGCGGAACGAAGCTTTTGATAAAAATAGAAAACTGGAGGAGACAATCAAAGAGAGGTGAGTTTGGGTCACTGTCCGTAAGGTCACAAGTCTCTTCATCCCTCTTTTAATGTGAATATAGCACAATAGTTTCAACTGCTCCATACTCTCCGGAGCCAGTGACTATGATTTATGTTGTGAGGCAGAAGGGAAATGGACGAGGAAGAGGATGATTGGGAGGTACTTTGCAATTTAGATCTGCCGAGCTATTCCGTATCTTTTGTGAGATCGTTATTGGATAACGGACATTATCTCCTGTCAGATTTGTGTGATTTTTACATATTTACTGTCACATATTTTAGTTTAGATCGATTTAAATACTAATTTCTGCAAGTATGCATGATTATTTATTCATTTAATGTAAGTTGTACATAGAAAAAGCAAATAACAGCCATAAAAATCACACAAATCTGACGGGAGATTACGTTCGCTATCTAATAACGATCCAGCAAAAGATACGGAATAGCTCGGCTGGTCATCAAACACTGCTAAATTCATTTTGATTCTGAATAATAGTCTTTCAAACGGATTCAAAATTCAGCTTTATGGTGGACTTGAGTCAAATCCCGTTGAGGAAAAAAAATATTATGCAAAACTTTGTACACAAATTTCATTTTCCAATATTTTTAAAATGTATCTCAAATCTCAATCCATTGTGGAAGATATTCTCATTTCACCTTGGTGAAAGACCGTCATACTGAATCGAAGCATAGGTTAATCAGATCTGAATAGCCAGATACTTCCCCAGCTTCCTCTTCTGCTTCATCCTTCCTTCAGCCTCACAGCATTCACAAACCCACAGATTGAAAATGGCCATTGTCCTGCTGGATGCAAACTCTTGCGCAGTATCACGTTAAAACAATGACTTCTTGCATTTTGCTTGTGATTTGTTTTATCCATTTCGTGTCACACTTTCTGTTAACATTCTAAAACATATAATCATTAAATTACTGGAATTTACATACGCATCAATAATTGATTGCTAATGAGGAGTGCAATTATTATTATTGTTTGTGTGTTTGTTTACTCAATTGGTCAACTAAAAATCGGTCTCTTTAAGACCCAAGGTCACTCTTTCTTATTTTTAAAAAAGAAATCAACTCTGGCTTTTTATCTAAGAATCTGATATTTATCATTAGAATTAACTGATTAATACCATTCAGAATTGAAAAGTTGCTTGAAATGGCTTTATCCGTGTTTGGTGACCAGATCTGAAAAGCCAGGTACTTTCCCACCTTCCTCTTCCCTCCCCAAAACCTTCAGCCTCACAACATACCCCCAATTGAGGATGTCATAGTCTCACTGGCTCCAAACGGAAGCAGTTGGGACTCTTGTGCGGTATTCACATAAAAAAATAATGTGCGGTCCATCTGTGTGGAATTAACAATATTATTTAAAAATTAATGGAATACTTAGTTTTAAAATCGTTTATTAAAAATTAAGCTGAATCAATTTTTTTTTTACATTAGCTCCACACCACCTAGAACCTGAGGAAAATAATTTCCCTCAGGGCTTATGTCATCTTAGGGGATGCTGTGTGGAGAGGTTTTTTAAGGAAAGGAAGAAGAGGGGTTCTGGGAAGGAAATAGGTATGAGGGGCGGTTAGAAATCTGATGGTCAGTGTGTCCAGGAGTGACGGACGTATGAATTCATCCCTTCAACTGCTGTGCAAGGCGAAGAGTCAAGGGACTCTAGCTGACGTGGTCAAAAGACCTCCTCAACCAGTCTCTCTCGATTCAGCCCGTTACGTAGCAGGTGCCCATACCCACCTCCCAAAATACTTCAACCAGTGATTTCTGACATTATTTTGAGTAAAAAGTGTTAATGAAATTTTGGTCTCGAATTTTTTTTCTTTTTCAAAACAAAAAAAAAAAACTTTCTTCCATATGTCATCGGTGGTCACTCAGATGAGTAGCCGCCCAACCCCTCACCCCTACCCTTACTGTCCAATACTAGAATTTCAATAAAACTTTTTACTCCAAATATTGTCAGGAATCTCTGGTTAAAGTAAGTCAAGTACGTCCTGTACTTACTTCCCCATCTTTCTCTTCCCTATCTCCTTCCCCCTAACACTACCTTCAGCTTCACAACATACCCCAATTGGGGATGCCACAGTCCCACTGGCTCCAGAAGGTTTATTTATGACTTTCCTATCTTTCAGGGATGGCTTGAAGCACATGACCGTAACTCTGCAGAAGGTTCTATCGCAACTGGTGGAATACTTCAACTTGTGCGAGGACGAGTTGAACAACACTTTCGTTGGCGAGTTGCTGAGACAAATCATCAACGCTGACGATAACTTCGATAACACTATCATCTTGAGGTCAGTGATTCAGATAACATGGGATCATTTTAGTTAGATTCTCTCTTCTTACAATAAACAACACTTAACACAATTGGATAAGAAATTACAGACTTGTGTCAATAAATTTATGTTGTATATTTTTATATTCTTATCCCTTTATGAGTATATAATAAGTTGAGAGGTTTAATTCCTTTATATTAATAAAACAGTTCTGTTGCAAAGTTTAACAAAGAAACGACATTTGTGTTTATTTATATAATTTTTCTTTGAATGGTTTCTTCTGACTAAAATTGCTATTTTACAATAAAATAATAGAACAATAAAACAAGTGACAATTGATAATTACATTCTAACTTACACTACAGGATTCAAATTTAAAGGGACTATATTTTCTTCACAAGTATATGCAGAAATGCTAAATACTGCCAACTCTAATATGCATAATCAGCCTTACTAAAAAAAAACTACAGCACGACCGATGACCTGTGTTTTTGCAGCAACATGGATAAAACAAATTTACACTAAAACACTAAATCCTACCAATAACGAATTTCACGCTAAAACAGGTTTTAAAATCTGGCAACAGTGCAATTTTTAGTAATGTTCTTACAAAATTGTTGTTTTTAATGTTTTCATTCATGGCCGCAAGATGGGGGCGCTGGCGCATTCGCTTTTCACAATGAAAACATATTTTAAGCCGCGAAAGATGTGTTGATGTGTTTCGTAATATTACAAAAGTGATCGTAATTTTTATTAATATGACTAATTCACTCTTATATTCATATAATTGATATATTTACCGCGTTTTTTGTGGTTTTTCATAAGTTTTCGTGAAGTTATAATAATAATTGTACTTTCAAAGTTGAAATGTCAAAAAGTTTTTTATATGATACATAAAAATTCATATTTACATTTATGATATTTATTTTATGAGAATTTCATAAAAGTGGTGTTTTTTGTAAATATTAATATCAAATTCACGTGTTGGTAAACTTATCAAAGAAATTAACATCTTTAGTGGTGCAAGAAATGTGTTAGAATGTCAGAGATATTTTTAGGTTATTTGTTTGGCATTAAAAAAAAACTTTGAAATTTTTTATAATTTTTTTATTGTATGCACAAGGAAAAAGTGAGGTGACTGTTTCATTTTAAATTCATTATATAAAAGGTCTGTATTTTTTAAATTTTTATTTTATATTTCTGTACACTTTCATCAAAAATGTTTTGGTAAGAAATTATTTTACATTTTTTTCCGTGTTTAAATCTTCAAATATGGCAGTTTTTTAAAACTAAAGTGTATTTCAAATACCTACACAAATCTAAAAGGTAATTTTATCTAGTTTTTAAAAATGGTATTTGTTTTTACGGCACCTTCAAAAATAAGAAATATATAGAACATTCAAAATAAAAAAAATTCCAAATTTCGTTCAGACATCATCCCTAAAACAGAGATAAACTAGCCCCCCAGGCTGTGTAAACGGTGTGTATTTTTTTCCAAGAACAATTTTTTAATTAGTAATGTTTTCACATCCGCTGCCGTTTGTCAATTGAATAAATTTTTCACGGGGTTTTTTAGTAAGGCCGAATATGTTTAAATATAATCCCTCAGGCCTCATATCATATAGCATATTTTGTCTGATTATGGTCAGATTATTTCCTATATTTATTTGCTTTGCAATAAATTCCAAATAAATTGAATATTTCTGAACATATCAGAAAATTAAAAACTGTTTTTGAAAGGTGATGGAATGAATAATCATATAATTTATTAAATATAATAATTTTGAATGCAAACTTATCGATAGCGGGAATTTGGAATGATGTAAAGGAAAATAAATACAAAAATGAGTTAAATATGTTATTTTTATTAATTTTTTTTGTCTTTCGATCTGTGTCGTCGAAATATTTCTAGGAAAATAAGTGCATATTTTACGTTGTGCATTTTAAGAGGATTTTGTTTCTGAAAAGTTAAAAATAAATTACACACTGTTATTAAAGAAATTTACAAAAATTGTAAGTATTTTTAAAGATCTATTTAATTTTATTTTATAATAAAAAATTCATAATTATAAGTCTACAATATCAGGATACATATCATGATCTTTTGAAAAAAAAACTGTCTTTTCGCTCTCCTGAACAATTAACATTTTCTCCTTTATAGTATTTCAAATTTCCGAGATTGATATAAAACTTTTAAAAATGGCTAACGTAAAATAATTAATAAAAAAATCCCAAGGTTTCATAATTTTTTTCAAGTTGTTGTCGAAAACTTTGGTTTCATAGTGGTGTACATTTTAATTTTTTTGTGATTAACTTTTAGAATTGATTATAAAGCGTGGTGTTTTCTCTTCTACCACTGTGCTGATCATATTTCCCACCATGACAATAAGGGAGACATAACAATTTCTATGAGACCTATACGAGCTGTTCCCGAAAGTGAACAAATTAGCTTAGGGGTTAGTGACTAATCCATCGGTACATATATTACATTAAGGTTAAACGTCACGTACGTTATAATCTACGCATTCAGAGATGGCGCCAATCAAATTATTTTAGGTTTTTAATGCTTTTTTGCACGTTCCGCTTTAAAATATTAAGGTAAATAAATTGTTCGCGATCGTACATATTTAATTAGAATATAAATAAATAGTTTTGTCCATAAACAAACCCAAATCTTTCAAGAAAGACTCAATCCAATATTGTATTTTTCAGCCTTTCTTGAAAGATTTGGGTTTGTTTATGGACAAAACTATTTATTTATATTCTAATTAAATATGTACGATCGCGAACAATTAATTTCCTTATTTTAAAGCGGAACGTGCAAAAAGCATTAAAAACCTAAAATAATTTGATTGGCGCCATCTGTGAATGGGTAGATTATAACGTACGTGACGTTTAACCTTAATAACTTTTCCTCGCTCTCGTCACTAAGACAACATTCATGACAAAATGGTCTAATCTTTCTTCTTTTTGACTGGCTCATAGCTGAGTGGTCCAAAGTATTGGTTTCGCATCCAGACATGGCGGGTTCATTCATCTGTAAGCTCTCTGTCATTGCAAAAAAATAAATATATTCTCATGGATATTCTTCTAATTAGAGGTACATACAATATAATAATGACAATAAAATAACTTTGTTTAATTTCAATTTATTATATTTGACAATTTATTTTCAATTAAATGACATACAATATATTTATACACTAAAAACAATATAAATTTGTTGTAGACCATTTTAGATCACTTTTGTAAGAGTGGTCTATAACAAATTTATATGTGTTTTTAGTGTAAATTATGGCGAGCTACAAAGTTAATGCTTTTTACAAATATGTAATATATTTATAGATGCTGCTAGCCCGGGTATAACCCTCACCAAATGTTAATCACTTAATCAAATGTTTCGAAGAATAAGCAATACCACCCATATAACAATCCTGGCTAAAATGAACTTGTTTGTATAATTTTATTTTAAATGTTAGTTCTGAAAAATTTCGCTCATATCTATGTCTTTTGAAAATCGGAATAAATGTGTTTGCAAGTGACGAAACGACAAGATAAAATAATATTAAGTTTCATTATTTCATTGCCAAGCAAATAACATATATTTTAGTGTGATTAGAGCATTTTTTAAAGTTCAAAATATCATAATATCATAATATCAAGGCGAGTGCGACGAGCTACTAGCAAATCAACACTGGATATCTTGGCACACTAGAGGTTAAATAAAAATGATCTTGATTATTTTCTTATTATATCAGTTTATTACATTGAATTACCTAGGTTCTTAAAAACCCAAATCAGACAACCATTCACCATCTGCCGTCAGCCTGCCCATTCGTCTCTCTTCATTACATCATTTATTTTTTATTTATTTATTTATAAAACACATGATACATAATTATCTACATGTACATATTTATCATACATTCAATTCCTTAATTACCTCGCAATAATATTCATCCACATTACAGTTCATTCACCACGTCCCACGATGCTGACTCCCGGCACGGCTCTCTTCACGGATCCCAGGAAAACCTTAAGCTGGACACCAGCGCCCTGTCGCAGATCAGCCGGCACTCCAAGCGGATGCACTTTGCCCCCAATGTGGACGGAATCTTGCATTTCATCGAGACGGACAGCATCCTGGACTGCCTGGATAAGAGCCAGGATGTGAGCGTCAACTTCAAGCACGACCTGGACTACTGTCTGAGGAGGCTGAAGCAGGAAGCACAGGATTTGC
Source organism: Limnephilus lunatus (assembly GCA_917563855.2). Classification (NCBI taxonomy): domain Eukaryota; kingdom Metazoa; phylum Arthropoda; class Insecta; order Trichoptera; family Limnephilidae; genus Limnephilus; species Limnephilus lunatus. The sequence goes on along the minus strand of OU830597.1, from coordinate 58,800,358 downwards.
TCGTACTGTCGTCACAACCAAAGAGACTCAGTATACTAGGACCAAGTGGTAAGAATTATTATCTACGTTATTTATACCTTTTTTTTTTTATTTTGCATGCTAGGACCTAGTGGTAAGAATTATTATCTTTGTTATTTAGACATGCATCTATCTTATTTATCATGTTATTTATCTTTTGCATTTCTTCTATTGTTTGAAAATGTGACATAAAAATTAATATTTTATGTAACTGCATGAAAAAGTTTTTGTAACAGCTATACTGTGTGCAAAATGATAATGAGATGAGTCGAAAACTCGCTCTAACTAAATGATTACACTTATCTTTGCCTTGTTTTTCTAATACTAAATCATGTCATAAATAAATGTAAATTATTCTTTGTTTCAATGAGTCATTAATATTCTTGTTATTTTGGCTGCATAAATAAAATTTTCCTTGCATAATCTGTATGTAACCTATTGGCAGCATTGCATACTTAACCTTCCATCAGGCGCAATGTAAATCCTAACACGATCGGGTGGAATTCATCTGTGAGATATTAAATCATAGAAAAACAGATCAAATTCAATTTTTCTCTTAAATTTTTCGAGACCAATGGAAACTGGCCCCAATGTAAATCCTAATACGATCGGGTGCAATTCATCTGTGAGATTAAATCATAGAAAAACATATTAAAATCGATTTTTCCCTTAAATTTTTTTCGAGACCAACGGAAATTGGCCCCAATGTAAATCCTAACACGATCGGGTACAATTCATCTGTGAGATTAAATCATAGAAAAACAGATTAAAATCGATTTTTCCCTTAAATTTTTTTCGAGACCAACGGAAACTGGCCCCAATGTAAATCCTAACACGATCGGATACAATTCATCTGTGAGATTAAATCATAGAAAAACAGATTAAAATCGATTTTTCCCTTAAATTTTTCGAGACCAACGGAAACTGGCCCTCCGTGATTGGTGGGGTAGTCAGGAGGAAAAGTCAGGAGGCTAGGCCCCTAGATCGGTAATATTTACCCTTTGGCACAAAAATAACAGATCACTTTATCTCACAGATTACTTGCGCCTGACGGAAGGTTAAATCAGTTGTTTCGACTCAAATTAAAATTATAATTGCTTTTTTTGTAAAGTAATCTATTGTTAGGTACTGCCAAAAAAAATTACTACATATGCGTATGTATTAAGCCATAATAATTCAATGAAGTTTATTGTTACGAATAGAAGTACCTAGAAATAGTGTCTTTTTGTGAATAACAATAATATTGTCATTGTACTTGTTGAAGTGATAATGAAATGATAAAACTGAAAGAATATACATAGTAGATTTAGTAAATGAAAGTGCTGTTGCATAAGTGATAAAATAGTATGTGAGTCTGTGTTTAGTAGTCCTAGCAAAATGCCTGAGTATGTTCATAACTTTGCAGATGAGCAAAAGCCAACCAAAGACTTTGCGGATGCAAATGAACTACTACAGGAGCACAATGAACTGCAGGATAAATATGACAAGTCTGAAGAAGTCCGAAAGGTAATATCATTGCTTTTGAATAAAAAAATTTCATTTCAAAATTCCGAAACTACTTATTGTTTCATCTCAATTGCCAGGAAAGTTTTTGACAATTTGTTATGTAAATCAAACCTTTTCATTTATGAATATCTTTGTTACATTATTTTTGTTACATCAACAACCTTTTATATTATAGGTTTAAATAATGTCTATAATAAAACTATAGCAAATAAAATGATACATTCAAAGTTAGTCATTTTATAAAATCTGTTTTGGTTCATTTTAACAGAAATATTGAGAGAAGAAACATAAGATTCAAAATCAACAATGCCTATTTAAATTTGTAAACTGGTCGAGAACATTAATTACAAAAATGTAAATCTTCATGATTATCAAAAAATTGGCATTTCACTATTTCTGGGGTTGAATTGAAAATTGTTTATCAATTTCTTAGCTTAAAAAAGCTGAAACAACATTTTGACTTCTACTTTAAATAGGTCGCTATTTCGCTAATTTAGAATATCCGACATAGGTATTCATAAATAAGGAACATTTTAGAGTACTTTTTGGTACCTAAATCAAATTATCAAAATCTGACATAGAATTGGATAAGGATTTAAAAAAAATAAGCCCTCCTGGCTAGTATTATTATTTGTTTTAGTATTATTTCAGTTACAAATTTTCAAAATGTAGCATTTTGCTGGGAGTTATTGTCCAATCCATTGGGGTGTGAATGAATTGATAATGTGTAATGAATGCAGGAGTTGGAGGAGTCCCTCGCCCAGAGTATGTACCAGGAGGAAATGCTGCGCGGAGAGCTGCAGGAGGCCCTGGAGAAGGTTGCCGAGCTGGCCAACGACCACCCCCTGCACCAGGAGATCATCTCTGAAAGGTACCTTTTTTGTGTCTGTGCAAAAAAGTTGCATTAACCATGAAATTCTTGACAAATTTCATGACTCCTGAATTTACCATTTGAGGATTTATGCTGAGAATGTAAATTTTTTTGGCCGATAATTGGATGATTGATTCTTTGAATGATACTTCACAAAAAGCACACTGTATTAATATGTGGATTACTGTAATATTTGCCACTTCCTCAGGTATGGCGAGGTGGCCCCACCGGCCCGCCTCGCTGCAGAACTCCAAGCGGCCACCACAGAACGCGAAGATATGCAAATGCAGGTAATGAACTCTTAACCCAACCATTTAATGCGTACATCTCTCCAAACTTTGTCCACTTTAACTTGCATACATCACTTACTTGTTCCATTCTTTCAAATTAATAATAAAAATTTCCAGTGTCCAAGGTTCGTAGAAAAAGTATTTAACAAGCTTTGCTCATGCAGACACTTTTCAAACTAAACATATCAGGCTGCTCACAAACTCGTGACTTAGCTTGAAGTCCAGTTGAAGTCGTTTCTTCACTTTTCACTATGCACATTATAATATTATTTTTTTGTTAAACTAAGTAAATTTCCTCGCATCTACGTTTGTACATACAATTCGAAGTAAAGTCGAAAAAGTGTTGTTTTTTAACATTAAAAATGTGGTTTACAGTAGTGAACGGTAGAAAAAGTCGGGAACGCCCGAGGAAGACTTAACGCATTATCTCTGCACTGGAATGATAATATGGTGTAGAATTAAAGTTGATATAATGTAGTTTTTTTTTAATAGTAGATAACAATGTGGTATACAGTAGCAAATGGTATAAAAGTCAGGGACGACTGAGGAAGACATTGCGCGATCAAATAAAACAAATACTTAAAAAATAAACTTTTTCAATTCTTAACGATAATATTTGCACAGCTTACTCCAGTTTTCAGGTACACCAGAATTCACAACCTCAAAACTTTCATCTAAATCATTCATAATCACGTGCAACGGCGTGTATATTTCAACTAGTAAATATTATTTTTGGTACATCTTTCCATGCACTTATGCAGGTTTGTATATACATACATGGGTATAAATTACAATATAAGTTTTTTTACATTAATACTAAAAAAATGTACGTACCACTATATACTTTGAATACATCAACATTACTTGCTTTTAACCAATGTTGTCTTTGGCAGCCACCTCTGATCTGGAACTCCAAAATACTTGAAAAAATCCTTGACTCTGTGCAGAAACGGATGGTCCGTTTGATAGATTCTCCTATCTTAACAAACGGATTATAATCTTTAGAGAACAGACGTGAGGTGTAAATACTGTCCTTCTTTTTCCCATATTTCAATGGAAGATGCTTCGAGGAACTAGCGTCATTAATCCCTTCGGCAGCGGTGCATGGTCGGGAAACAGCCTAAAGCACGCCCAACATTATTTGTACTTGGTTGACATTATTTATTGAGTTCAATAGTTCAGCTGTTGGAAGACATTCGTATTTCCTCCTTCCTACAACATAGGTCTCTTCAAGACCCATGCTCACAACCTCATCTTCTCAAAAATACCCCCCACACAGCATCCCCAAAGATGACAGACCCTGAGGGAAATCATTTTTATCGGGGCGGCGTCCTGTGTGATGTTAATGTTAAAAATAACTTGTTTCTTTATTCATATTAAAATTTTACTTATTTAGATACATTTATGTTGTATTAAAAGTAAATAAATAAATTGTATTATTCCATATAGCTGTGATGAAAAGAGTTTTGACTATTTCTTAGTATAAAAGTAAGTATTATTATTTAGTTAAAAAGTTTACATTCAGAGTTGCTTGATGTCACTTGTATTGCAGTAAATTTAAATCTCCTATTGGGAAATGGACTTCTAGCTACGTCACGACTTTCTAGCCAATCACCGCTCTATCCTGTCAATGAGCTAACCTTAATAAATACATTTTCTACAAACCTTGCTCCAATGTCTTAACCAGTTGCAATAATGTTCCTATTTATGTATGCTTTTATCCTGATTTTCTATTTTCAAAATTGTCATAATAAATTAGGAAAATTGATTGACAATCAATTCAAAATTGACACAATGTGTCAGTAGCATGACATAAAGAAAATTCTAACAAAATTAACCAATATCGCATTCATCCTGTGCTAAATTTAATATTATGTAATTGCATGGAATAAAAAATATTTGTACTTCCAAGTCAATGATTGTCACCCCTGTCTAAGCACTGTACTCTATTGTAAATAAGTGTCGGTGAGAGCTCCACTAATATCCATGAAATAATGACCAGCTGGAGGCGGCCAACAAGCAGTTGCGCTCCACTAGGCTATTCCTAGAGGAGCAGGCCGCAGAGAGGGAGCATGAGCGCGATGAGTTTCAACAAGAACTAAAGCACTTGAAAGATGAAAATTCTAAATTATTGGTGAGGACTCAGCAGAATGTGAGAATCTCCAAGGAGGTAATTTTATCTTCTTCACTTCAACTATCTACATTGTAATGTAACCTGTTTCATTTTATATACAAACAGCAGTCTTGACTTCCTATGATCCACGACCACATTTAAAATAAATTAATAAGTTCACTAAAATATCATTTCCCTCGGAATACACTTACATAGAGCGCAATTCATTTGCAACACTAAACACATATGCAAGCATTACATGGGTGCAAGTGTTGCAGAAGGTTTATTTTGAATTTTCAATAATATAATTAACCCTTCTAGAATGTCTGACTGAAAAGACAAAAAAAGCTGTAACATTAAAAACTAGGTACAATGATTTTATTGTTCATTTTGAAGTTTTTTGTGACTCAGATTCTGATGAATTTAATAACTTTTTATCCAGTAAACTTCTATTTTTGTTAGTAAATGCATACATCATTTACATATGTACGCATATTTTCACTCATTTTCGTGATCAGGTAGTAGGTATTAAATGGTGTGGAATGTGATTTCTGTAAAGCAATCCCAATTTCAAACATCGTCCCTATAGAAAATATAGGTTCTACTTCCGATTGATAAGAATAACCAAAAAAAACCTTTGGATTATAGGAGCGTTATCCGCTTTGGATATTATGTTTATGATACATTCCTATTTTATATATGCATATTTTATATTGGGGTCCATTTTATTTCAACTAACAAATAAATGTAATTCATTTAATAAAAATGCTTGCGGGATATTGTTCTTTTAACATTCAGCATTTTCTCCACCGAACTTCATCCACAGAGGATAAAATATCTTCAATTTTAATCATTTTCCTTTTTCATAAAATAATTCACTTATTCATATCCATTGAATTCTGCACCGAATGTCCTCCACAACACAGGTGAACTCTCAGCGTGGAGGATAATGAACATCAGGTTGTATTTTTTAAAAATCCATTGTCGGTGTCAAATTGTATCAATGTGTTTTTAAGGTTGAACAACTGGAGGCCCAGATCAAAGAGTTGACAAATCGAATAACTGAATTGGAGACAGAAAACAATAATCAACTATCCGAATTGAATTCTTCCGAAGACAAGATTGGCTTGCTCAGAGACATTATCCTCAATTTGGAAACTCAGATAGAGACCAAAGCTTCCCAAGAAATGGAGGTTCTGAAAGACCTTGAGTTGTACAGACAGCTGTCTGAAGAGAGGGAGTTGAAGATTGATGATCTGACGGAAGAGTTGAAGATTTCTAGGAACGATATAGAAAAGAGAATCACGGAAGGACTATTGGATGCAAACAGCAAGAAGCAGGCCGGAGGCGCAGAAGTGGATTCTGATAAACTAGAAATTGAAGAAATGCGCAATGAGGTTGGTTACCATTTTTATTATTTAATATTTGTACATACCTGTGTACAAAGTTGTGTCGCAGCGAAGAACATCATCGATAATAATAATCAAAGTATTCTGTACCGCATTCACACATCGCCGACTCTTTAAGGCCCCATCTATGCATCATTTGAGCACAACAGCTATGGGAGCTCATTGATGGCGGTCCAGAGTTTGCGAGACAATGAGAACCCAGGCTGTCTCTCAGTGGGGTCTTGAATGAGATGGGCATTTTTGACGTTGGCCGATTGCCACTCGAGCTTCCACCTATCTTAAGGGGTGAGAGGTGTTCGAAGGAGTCTTTCTCCTTCCATCCAGAATGAGGTGCGGTTCAGACCACTGAACATGTGGTCAACGAATGCCCGCTCCATTCATTCCCCAGCGGGATTGATGAGGTCCACAGGGCAACGCCTGAGGCCCTAGACTGGCTCGCAGACCTAGATGTCCCCCTCTGACCCCCACCATACGAAAGAAGAAGAAAGTATTCTGTAAAAATTGCGTTCTTGCATCATGAAATTTGCAAAGTTTTTCTTTCCGAATTTTTTCAGATTGAAACAAATATTTTCAAATTAGCAATTTCATTTTAATCATAAGCTATGGAGCTTTCATATATATCCATTTAACTGTAAAAAGAATAGGACAAGATTTATTTTTACTTAGAGTCAAGGAATGTCAAGTCAAAGCCAGAAAAAAGTTTCAATAAAGTCTAATAATTGAGTTTCATTAATACGAATACCCAAGGGATTTTAACCAGCGATTCCTGAGCATATTTGAAGTGAAAAATGTACATGTCATTTTGCTGTCCAATGACATTTTTTTTCTATTAAAAATATTTTTGCATCACACGTCACAACTGACTAGTCAGGAAAGTGGCGCGTTTATAGCTTAGCGGTCATTTGATAAGCTTTGCGTCTCGTTCTAACAGCATGTTAATACACGAAAGAGTGCGTGTATCGCTCGAACTCATTGCGACAGGATATATTCCATAGCGATGGGAGCAGTAGCGACATGTGATTGAAACATATTGTTTTTAATAGATAAAAAATATCATCTGACAGTAAAATGACAAGTACATTTTTAACTCCAATTATGCTGCTTGTTAAAATCCCTCGGGTACGTGCTGTTACACCCTGTATATTTCATATATTGTTGGTAACGACTGACAAAAATCATTTTGATTGAATTTAAAATTCAATGTGACATATTTTCAATTGTTCAAGCATCAAACTCGGGCGTAGCTAATTTGCTTTAAAATAATCATAATATTATAAAAGCCGCAATGTTTAACTTTTTTCTATTCTTACAACCAAATAATGATTTCTTTGAATTATTATAAGCATGTATAGCTTTTTCTCAATCATTTATCACATCTCTTATTTTGCTTCAACAGCTGCAGGCTTTGCTGAAGGTCTTATCAGAGCAGACGTCAACCCTAGAGAACTTGCACGAGGCCGTCTGCTCCCAGAGCTGTAGCTCGCCCAGCGAGGATGTCTCCATCAGGGATCACAAGAAACATCATGCCAAAGTGACTTATAACTTCTAACCTTTTAATAGCCCTCAATACAAGCTACGAGTAGTCCAAAATCAATCTATCCTTATGCGCTGGCTACACGCTCTAGCTTAACCGCAACTTGCCTGCACAAATCAGTTTGCGTCGGGAAGTCCGTGCATATGAACGGCAAGACTGTAGCTCGCCCAAACCCAAAAGTGCGGCCTGCGTAATCGATGTTTTGTAAACGGTTCTGTGTATGCAAACTTGGTTTGTATTGATTCTGGATTCTCGGATTCCGAAATATCAATCTTTTGTGTAGATGACTTTTAACGTAATGAGTTTTAGTAAACTTATTTGGTGCTCACCACTGCATTTGGCCATTACACAGTGTTCCATGTAGCCAATGCTTAAGAGATGACCCTGGGGATGTTTGTCCCCCCCCGGACTGTTTGTCAAATTAGTTAATTATTGTCAAATATTTCTGTCTCCACACAATATTAAACTCTATGCGCAGGTAGCAGATGCTACATTAGCGTGAGGTCTCCATACTTAAATGAAAATTGCTTTCCGTTTAGCTATCTAAAATTATTACCACTTTCTGTTGAATTACGTATTGTCTTTGATCTAAGCAAATATTGATGGAAAAAAGTTAATAATTAAAGAAGATAATATCAATGAAAATAAAAAGGTAATATTTGCAACTGGGACTCAAACCCAGATAGCGTAACGCATAGGTTTTAAGCCACAGTAGCCACATTTATAACGTTGAGTGTTTCTGTTTGGTTTAATTGTCATTTTTCTGTCTGGTTCTCAAGGGGGATCCTTCCCCCATAAGTGTGCGAGTGGCTCGACTTCCCGTGCTGGAGGTACTGCAGCTGGGGGACAGTGTGCACCGCCACCTGAAGGCCGAGGATGCGGCCCTCAAGCGGATCCGTGACCTCGAGATGCAGTTGACGCAGCTCAAGGATGTGACGCAGGTAATGCTAATATACAGTAAAACCCACTTATAAAATTAATACAAGGGTTACACCACTTTGACCCTCCAAAAAAATTACGCATCTTCAAGAATTTTTATTGATGTGTGGATACATTTGTATTTATTTAAATTAAAGTACAGCAAGGTATTATACTACTATTAAACTACATAAACAAAAATTTTAACAAAACAAAAAACGACTTCAAAAAATGCACTAAAAAATAAAAAAATAATTTCGTACGATTGTTATTTTTGGAGTCGTTGTCAGCCAAGGTAACTGCATACATAGGTAGTTATAGGTGAGATGTGGAGATCTTGGCTGACACCGACTCCAAAAATAACAATCGTACGAAATTATTTTTTACTTTTTAGTGCATTTTTTGAAGTGGTTTTTTTGTTTTGTTAAAATTTTTGTTTATTTTTTGATTTTTAGTGACGAGCTTGCGTAAAGAAATTTTACTTCAAAAAAAGAATCATCGAAATCTGTTGGCGTAATATTGAGTTATTCGTCCATTTGTCACGCACATACTTATTGCAAATTTAAGACATATGGTTTCCTCATGGATCCCATTGTCAGAACTGGACCAAATTAAAATGGGATCACACGGGAAGCACCAGCTTTCTAATAAAAAAAGAATCATCAATATCGGTTCATTCAATCAAAAGTTCTGAGGTAACAAACATAAAAAAATAAAAAAAATACCGTCGAATTGATATCCTCCTCCTTTTCGAAGTCGTTTAAAAATGATTTTTTTGTTTGTTTTTTTGCAAAAATTGCGACTTGACAGGTAATTTAGCAGAGCTCTGCAATAATCGATGGTCGTGCGGTGGACACAATAACTCCAGGTTTGCGCTAGAATAAAAACCAAAAAGAATTAGCTTCTGTAGCTCAAAATCTAGCAAAATACGTAGCAGTTTTGAAAAGTTTGCATAATTATATCACAAATAAAATAAAAAAATAATCAAGAGGATCGATTGAAAATTGGTGGAGCTAGTGTCCACCGATTTTTAAGATGTAGTTTTGAGAAAAACGCGTTTAAAGTTTTCGTAACAGTTTACTCATGATTAAAGATGATATAACTAAAAATTATCTCGGATCTACTTGGCCGGGCCCATATAGCATCCCTTCTACATCCAAATCATCGATATCTGCTATTTTTCTCATCCAAGTGTTTCATAATGTAAAGGTAAATCTCCTCAGGTAAAAAGTCTGAGTCTTCGTTTTCGAAAGCCGCCGAGCGTGAACGTTAGCTATCTTCTGCGCTTCAAAAATTGCCCTTTCACTTTAGACATTAATTTATAACTATCGGCATATCATTTTTGTACCCATAAGCCAAAAACTAAAATTAATGATTTATTGACAATTTAAAAGTGGTCAACACCTTGAGAAATTTTTACGCAGAAGTTTTGTTTTTTCAATCCTTTGAAGACTGAATGCGAAAATCGCCCAAATTATCTCTGCTGCATACAATTTTTTTTTCTTGTCATTAATATGCCTGATAAAATTTGCGCTTATGAAAAAAATTGTCCAAAGAAGTGAAGCTGGCAATTCACAATGGAGTGCCAATACCAACCCTGATGTCCGGTAGTGATTTGTGAAATTGTCAGAGGAAGGATGAAATATAACTGAATGCTGTAGAAATGAGGGAATTCGGAAAGAATGCAAGGCTGATGCAGAGTAAGTTTAAGAAGGGATGCTCAGATGGTTTGGGCATGTAAAACTAACTAACTAACTAACCATCACGCCGTTTCTCCGCAGGGGTAGGCAGAGAGGACGGACCGCCAAACAACTCGATCTTGGCACACACTCCTTGCCTCGTTCACATTCATACATTGTCTCATTCATGCTCTTCTATTATTCCGACTCTTCACATGACCCGACTCAATTATCTGATTCACTTGGTCGTGCCATGTCTTCCTCGGGTGTCCCCGACTTCTTCTACCATTCACATTTGCGTCATATATTCTGCTTACACTTCTTTCCTCGTTCATTCGCACTACATGCCCAAACCACCTGAGCGTCCCTTTCTTAAACTTACTCATTACGCTTACATCAGCCTTGCATTCTTCGTGGATTTCCACATTTCTCACACGATCGTACATGGTTTTACCTCACATACGCCAAAAGCATTCAGTCTACTCTCATCCTTCCTCTGCCAGTTCCATGCCTCACTGCCATACATCAGGGTAGTTACCAGCACTCCATTACGGACGGCTAACTTCGCTTCTTTGGACAGTTTTTTGTTAGCGCCAACGGCGTTCAGTCCTCCATTAATAGAGTTGCCTGCATTTACCCTTCTTTCGATATTTATAGCAGCCTTCCCATCTTTCAGCCTGATAAAAATGTACTACGTGAAGTAAACGTGAATTGCAGATTAAGTTGGAGGAAGACATGGCACAAGTGAATCAAATTCTTGAGTCGGCCCATGTCAAGAGTCGGAATAACAGAAGGGTGTGTATGAATGTGAATAAAGCAAGGAGTGTGTGTCCAGACCAAGTTATTTGGCGATTCATCCTCTCTGCTTAGCCCTGCATTGGAATGGCATAATGATTTTTAATTTTTTTTTAAATTTAACTTTAGCTTTAACGACAATATAAAGTAAAAATACAATATGTTAGTTAACATGAGTAATAATTGATAGGAGCTGAGGATGGAGCGAGATGTTCTCCAGGAGCACATGAGCGAGAAGAGCCTGCGCATCTCCTCGTTGCAGTCGCGGCTGGAGCAGACACGCCATACTGTGGAGGCGCAGAGTTACCACAGCACGGAGGGACTGCGACGGCAGCTGGACCTGGCCGTGGCCGAGTCCCAGCAGCTGCGCGAGGGCCTGCGTAGCAGAGACATGCAGTTGAGGGCGCTGGAGGGGACACCAGGTGACTATATCCTCCACATACTCTCAGTATTGTCCTGGAGCAGATGCGTTGCACTGTGGGGGTGTAGAGCTACACAGCACAGAGGGGCTGTGGTGTTAGCTGAACCTGACGGTATCTGAGGCACGGAAGCTGGACCTTTTATGTGACACCTCACATAAACTCTCATCATTGTAAACAATAAGGTTTATCAATTTTCGTAGTTTTTTAAATTAATCCTGTACCTAAATTAGAACTGGCAGTGCTAGAACATATTTGATGTCTGATAATAATTCACAATTTTATTTGAATGAATATTAGGTACCAGAGGGACTGTTTCACATAAAATGAAAAATCTTACACTATAAACCAAAATTATAACATTTTATTAAATTAAAAAACATACATTAAAATTAAAAAAATTCCTTCAAAACTTACATCACAAAAAAACTGAAGAAAAAATTCTGTTGAGATTAAACACAAAAATCACCTTTCAAAATACAAAAATGGCTACCGCTTGAACTAGGTAAAATCCAATAAAAAATAGCCCACTTAGCTTAGGAAAATGTAAACTGTCAATTTTTATTCGCTTTGTTAGTGAAGAAAAATTCTGAAATCTATGTATTTTCAAATATAGGTACACATGGTCTGAAAGGGTTAAGAGTTGCCTGATAATTCGAAAGTTGCATGGTGCAAACAAAGTAAAGAAGAACTGTTTAAAATAATTATTTTTAAATTATCCATAGCTAACTCAAAACAGATCCACCTGGTTGGGAGGATGATTTGAGAAAGGTTGTTTGATGTTTTGTAATTAAAATTTATCAATAATTTCTATCATACCTTTTCTCCTCCCCTATTTACTTTTGCTTCTTGTGTGGTATTCACATAAAAAAATACTCATTTTCATGATTTTTTGAGAACATATTATTGGCTATTGAGGCGAAAACCTCACTGTTACACATTGTCAAGGTTCCTTCGATTATAAATTCGTCGCCGCTCAGTCAAAAGTCACCAAACCATTACATTGAGATACTGCAAATTTGAAAGCTAAAATATGTTAAGCAGGAATAAAACATGAACATTTGCTTACACTAATGTCTAAGCAAATGTTTATGTTCTCGGTCGCAGGAGACCAGACTTTAGATACACTTTAAAATATAGTTTTAAAGTTTATATAATGGAAATTTCAATGTTTTCCTGGATAATAAAAAAAAAATAAAGCATTCAAATAAGATTATGTCTCTAACATTCAAATTTAGATATCTCAAAACTTGTACGTGTGTAGTGGTGACTTTTGTGAATGTGTGTAATTTATTATTCAAATATTGCATACAAAGTAGACATCTTTTTTGCCACGTATCCTCGTTTTTCACAGTGGATGTTAAAGATAGATTACATATTAAACCAAAATAAGGTAATATGTATGTCTCTTTTACGTTTTGTTGTAAAGTTTGTTTTTTTATTAATTTGGATTTTATTTTGCAGATTCCAGTAAAGAAATCGTTCAGAGACTTAGAAGAGAATTGGAAGACAGCAAGTCAAAGTGCAGAGAACTACAAAAGGAATTGGAGTCATTCCAAGCTCAGCAAGAAACCCTTTTAGCTGATAAAAGCGCTGATATCATTATCTTACGACAGCAGTTACTCGAGAAGGAAAAACACCTTCAAGCAATTTTAAGTATGTTTTATTTTACTGTTCTTTGTTGACTGATTTTTATCTATTTTTCTTTATTAATTAAGTAAGTATTTTAATAAATGTTGTTTTTTCAGGCCTGCAAATTGATGAAGAAAGAGAGAAAGATTGCATCAACGACGGAAAACTCTCTGCTCGAACTCTGAGTGATATTTTGTCAATTTCTGAATTTGATGAACCAGATCTAATTATGAGAAATGCTGAACTGAGGCCACAGAGTTTTGTATCGGGCCATTTTATGTTTACAACTAACAATGATATTAAGGAGCAGACTGCAACGGTTATACAAGAGACAGATCAAATCATTCCTATTGCTGCCTCTTCAGGAATCCTTCATCACCCACTTAAAGAATTTAGTCCTGCATTGCAAAAAGAGCAAAGCTTGCCCACTATAAATACTGCACATAAAGGTGATGACGAATTCAGCCTGCTAGAAAATTTTAAACTACACCGAGCTTCACTTACTTCTCAGAAGAAACTGGAAAATGCATCATCTGTAAATTTCAAAACCCTGAATGAGAATTGTTCAATGTTCCCCAATAAAGATGCGTCTGGTGATAAAAATGTTACAATTCAACCAAAAAGAATAGATTTTTCCAAAGAAAATTACTCGGAACAGAACAGAGTTGAGAAAAGTAATATTAGAAAGGCAAATTTATCCATGAATGATGCGGACATTTATGACAACATTGAGCAAAATTTTGTAGTAAATCAATCTAGTTTTCAACTGCCAAGATCTCTAAAGGATATGGGCATCAAAGTTGATACGCAACAGAAGGATTTCCCCGATATTTTGACACAACTTAAAAATGAAATATGCATTTTAAGAGATGAGTTAAATGCTAAAACAAATGCTCTCAAGTTGGCTGAAGAACAACTGGCAGAGTTTCCTATTGTGAAGAATGGAATGGAAGATCTGGAACGAGTGCTTCAAAACAGCTTGGAAACCATGCAGGAAGACAAGAAGTACTTTAATATACAACTTGAAAACTTTGCTAAAGGTGAACAAATATTGAAGGAGAAACTAGAAAATGCTTTGAGCGAAGTCAAGGAAAGAAGTAAAGAGATTAACATTTTGAAGGATGATATTCTAAGGCGAGAAACTATGATCTCTGAAATTTATAAAGAAAAAAGGACTGTGGAAGTAAAGCTCTCTCAAGTTGAGGAAAAGTGTAAAGTATTAGAGAGCAATTCAGTGGAGAACCATAATTTAAAAATGAAGTTAATTGAGCTTCAGAAACTCGAGAACACCATAGCCGAGAAAAATCTTCAAATTGACAGTCTAAATGAAAATTTGGATAGACTGGATGATCTTCAAAAGAGAATAACCGAGGAAGACGAACAAAACAAAAAGCTGAGCAGTCTTTTACAAGAGAAAACTTCCGCCCTCACTCTTCTGCAAAACCAATATCAAGATCTCAAGTATGCCACTGACCAGTCCAAAGCTGAAAACTGCAAACTGACGGCTGAAATACAGAACTTAACCGGGAAGAATACCAATTTACAAAGTACCCTCTCCAAATTCAAAGACGCCGTATCAAAAATAGAGAGTGATGTTGAAAATGTCATCCAACGAGATAATAATCAAATAGAGCCAACACCCGATCCAACTAATGAAGATATCATTAAATTAGAAGAGTTTAAATGGCTCCTGAGTGGTTTGGAAGGACGTAGATCTCCCATAGAAAACACGGGTGATGATGATGCCAACAGTCAGTACCAGACAAAACTAGAAAAGATAAGATTGAAGGTGCAAACTCTTCAAAATGACTTGATCTCGAAAAGAAAAGAATTGAGTTCAAAGGTAGATCTTGTTAAATACATATGTACATATTTCTTTTAAAATCAATGCTATTAAAGGTGTACTTTATTTATTGATAATGTTCTTATATTTTGCAGGTGCTGCAATTAGAGAAAGCCAAACTTGAGATTGGTGATTTGAAGATGAAAGTGAATTACCTGAAGAATGATGAATCGGATAAGGACAACATGCTGAAGGAATTAGTCTCCGAAAGGCTCACTCTTAGAGCCAATCTGAAGACCTTGAAGCACCAACTGAGCGAAGAGGGAAATATGGAGGATCTGGTGGATAAACTCAACAAAAGAATAGAAGACTCCAATAAACTGCAAGAACAAGTCTTTGAGCTGACGGAAGCTGTGAAAATGTAAAAATGGTTTTAAAAAATTAAACACTTTTAGTTGTTAACTTTAGGTGTAATATCCTTGGGATCTATTATATATTTTGACAGATTTAGTATGTGAGGGCTTTCAAAATATGCAGTCAGCAGCAATTTGTGTTAAATGAGTCCTTGGCTCTTCGTTATATATACTTTTTGTTTATATATCTTCAATGATGATATTGTCTTGTATTTAGTTGAGATACTTGTACATGTATTAATTAGAAAAAACATTAATCAGTGGTAATGAAAAGCAATGTTTTCTTTAACATCTTTTAGACATGAAGCCAACGCTCTTCGCAGCCTGGAAAAGGACAGACATCTACAGGAACTATTGTCGGAGAATGAGCAGCTCAAGGTGGCGCTGGGAAGTTTAAAGAAGGTGCTTAATGATCGCGAAATTCAGCTTGATAACCTGTTATCAGATGCTAAGACTCACAAGTCTGCAAGTTTGCAGAATAGAGATACTCAAACCTCCATTGCTGAAACAGAGCAAAAAATGATGCAGGTACGATTCAATTATTTTTTGTTACCAATATATTATGTACAATGTTTGGGATACCAATTTAGCATTTGCAAATTGAAGAGAGAGGACTAGCATACATAAATCTAGACAATAAGGCATCAGCATCTGTTGAAAAATTAAATATATTTTTAATGCAAACAATTTGGGAGGCAGGTAGGGGTACCGCTGCCTCGGGAACCATTATTGGATAACCAACACCTCTGCCATAGGTCACCCCAAGTGGTTCGCTACGTTTGGTGACTTAGCAGGGGTGCTCAAGTTCATGAGGTGAGGTTTGTCCAGGTCTTTGTGGCCGATACGTCTGCCCACTTGCTGCATGGTGAGCAGGATCGAGAGAGACTGGTTGAGGGAAATCTTTTATCCTCCAGCCAGTATCTCTCGACCTTGCACCCCATTTGAAGGGATGGATTCATATGTCCGTCACTCCTGGACACACTAAGCCCCAGATTCCTACCCACCCCTTATACCTTAACCCTTTCCTTACAAAAACCCTCCACACAGCATCCCCTAAGATGACATAGGCCCTGAGGGAAATTATTTTCCTCAGGGCTTCCTGTGTGGAGCTAATGTAAAAAAAAGTCATTTTTGATTTCCACGGTTTCACATTTTCCTCAGTTTTACACTTTTTTTTTTTAATTGTTCCTTTAAAAAACGTAAAAAAAGGTTTAACTTTATATTATTTTTCTTTTCACAGAATCAAGATGCTGAAGTTATTAAAATACTGAGGGACCGTCTTGAAGCAGCAAACGATTCGGAATCTCAATTGCAATTGCAACTGACGAGGGAAAAGTCCATCACAACACAATTGCAAAAGCAATTGGAGTCATTGAAGCACGAGCAATTAGCTACCGAACAATCCAGTAATGGCTTTGAAAGAGCCCAACGGGGAAAGATGGACCGACTCTCTAATCAGCTGGAGGACCAGGTTGATTTTCATTTAAATTATCACAATTATTTTTCCTCAGCTTGACTAACAACTTTATCGTTTCATCGCCACATCTTTGTCTGTTTGCAACCAATTATAACTTTTCATTCATCTGACTTTCTTGCCTGTTATTACTAAAACATAACATTATTCTTCATATCGTAGGGAAATTACGAGTACTACAACTAGGTAACTCTGAAATCAGCTTTGTTGGGAAATTGAATTATAAGGTGGTAATCAATCTGATAAATCGGTTGTCTTATATTTATACTCATAAGTGTGGTTAAATCGTAGATCGATGTGTTGGGAACCCTAATACTTATATTTTGAAAATAATAAAATGACTAGTCATTTTTTTATGTATTTATTTACAAAAATGGAATGACTTATATACCTTGTTACATAAAAAAGGCAGCGAAATTAACTTAAGCTATTCAACAAATTTTAGTGCTACAACCACCTAAATCTAGTTGCCTAATCGAAATACAGAAAAAACACTCGTGATAACTATAGTTATCTAATTATAGAATTAAACGATATGTTTTTT
Organism: Limnephilus lunatus; assembly: GCA_917563855.2. Taxonomy (NCBI): domain Eukaryota; kingdom Metazoa; phylum Arthropoda; class Insecta; order Trichoptera; family Limnephilidae; genus Limnephilus; species Limnephilus lunatus. The sequence goes on along the minus strand of OU830597.1, from coordinate 58,782,960 downwards.
GGAGATACCCACTAAAAACATAATGAAATTAGTTGATGATTCCAATGTTTTATAACTTTTCTGTTTGTAACATTCATAGGCGAGGATAAGAGTTGTGCTTTTAGAGTGTAACTCAAAAATGCTGATTTCGCAGTTACCTAGTTGTAGTAATTAGCCAATGATATTGTACTTGTTTAGCTGTGCAATTTGAGTTTTTTTTTTTCAATTTTATGACCTGCATGATTTCATTGCTAAACAGTTTTTTTTTTCAAAAGTGTAGTATTTTTTTATTTATTTACTGATAATTAAGTTAGGTGGAGGTTTTTTAAAATTACAACTGGCATTAAATGAGTTAATTTTGATTTGTCCAATTTGTGTATTTATTAAAGGTGGAAATATCGGAGTCGTATAAAAGTGAAGTAACCGTGCTAAAGACACAGTTGGAACACGAAAGAGCTCAAATAGTTAATCTTCAAAACATCTCCCAGAGAGAGATGCTTCAATTCAGGAAAGAACTTGAATCCGATTATAAAAACATAGTAGCAGAACTTCAGAAAAAAAATCACGAACTCCATTTGCAGATTGTGCATTCTAGTGAAATGTTGCATTTGCAGAAAAATGAGTGTGCTAGTTTAGAAAAGAAGTTGTCAAAGATTCTTAATTCTCAACGGAAACTTGAGAATGCGGAGACGTACGAGGCATTATTGGTAATATTTTATTATTTTTGCAGAAATCAAAATTATTGATTACATAATTAGTACCACTTTTTATGATAAATTGAGTTATGGGATGAAAAAGAATTAAAAGAAAAATAAATAAACATACTTGTTATCGTCTTTCACAATGAATGCTGTGCTGCATGATAATGATGCTAATACATTCATATTCATCTGGAAATGAACTATACTAACTTGTAAAAATATATTTATATTAAGACAATGTGCACGATGAATGGTTATTAACACAATTGAATTTTTCAAATTTGTATGAACTTTATTTTATAAAATGTTGTATTATTTTTGTAATAAATATCTAGTATAAATTATTGCTAAAAGGTGTGCATTTTGTTGTCACCAGAAATTAATCACTGTAAAATTTTCAGGAATTAGAGAATTTGTTGAGAAGAAATATAAACGAAAACATCCAGATGTCGGAAACAGTGAGAGAATTAACCTTGGAGAGGAGAGAGCTGCAGGCCAAGGTGAAGATCTTAGAGAATCAGATAAAGATGGGAGGGAAGATGTCCCAGTCCATGGCCAACCTACCTGAGGGCCTCGACCAACAGGTATTCAAATAACCTATCGACATTCTATTTGTGTTTCCAATTTAAGCATTTAAGGTTTTTCTCTTTTGTATTTTTGTTGAATATCCTCGTTTTGTCTTGTTAGGTGCGCTTCTTATATGGGCGTTACATGCGGGTTGACAGCTACCGCAAGGCCTTGGTTTGGCAGAAGCGCTACCTCATGGGAGTGGCCGACGCCAGCTACCTCATGCAGAACTGGCGGAACCCCTCCACACCCACTACCAACCGATTCAAGTTTGTAATCCTTACACCATTTTAAGAAACCCTTATGAAGCCTAAGACTTTAACTTTGGACACAACATCTATTTTTTATTCATTTATTGTATTTATTTTAGATGCGTTGTGTTTTCAATCATAGCAGTATTCAGGATGAAATATCTTGTCAGAAGATGGCATACGGGAAACAGAATAGGAGCCAACATTCACCTCAATATACCAAATAATTATCCCACCGAGTTGCGGTAGGTCCTTCTCTGTGTTAGTTGTCTCATAATATATTTATTATATTGAAAACATCAATGTATTATAATTTTTCAAAAATCTTTTCAGTAACTGCAAGTCATATACTCACCTACCGACTACTTCATACACGCGAGAGAAACCTGACATGAAGATTAACCGTTCATTCGAGGACCCGGCAACGGCCAATCGCCCATCCAAAACGTCAAGCAAAAGCTGGTCCATGGGAAGTAAAAACAACACTTTGGCCAGAAACCTGGAGGAGTCAATGAGCAGTCGGAATCCTCGTAATCACAGCAGAATGGAGCAACTCGCTTTCCTAGAAGAACCCTTACCTCACAAGCAGGAGTCGTCCAGCCGAGCTCACGATAACTCCGAAAGAACTCATTTCACAGTTGTGTCGTCGCGTTTGAGGGACCCACAGTCCGAAGCGGTTTCTCACGATGCTAGTGACATCAAATACCCTAGCAGATTGTAAGTACATACTGATATTATATACTATTTGAGAGAGTTGATGGTTATATTGGAATGCATGAATGATGTGCCATATAGTTTGAACTTTCCACATTCACATAGTGAAGAATCCAGCTATAATAATATATTCCTACTCTCGTATTATTGCTATATGTCGACCGTTGGCTGGGTTGTTCGATCCTTGGCTGTGGCTGTCTAAGTCCTCCATCACGACACAAGCAACATTTTACGCTTTCTGTGATGGTAGCAGGAGATTTTCAAATATTGTCAGGTTATTCGTAACGCGGCAATGTTTGTCTTTCTTTTTTTTAAAAAGAAAAAATGTATATATGTATAAGAATGTCTCCGAAGGTATTGCTGAATCAAGTGACTACCGTGCCGTTGACCGGTTCAGCATCCCGCTTTAACCTATGCTAAATCTCCTCTACCATTAGAACAAGAAATAGAAACTTATGGTTAGGCTGGGTGGTGCGGGTGGGTATTATTATTATGATATTTTTATAAAGAAAGACAAAACATACGTGGGTTACAAATGATCTGACAATATTTGAAAAACTCCTACTACCATCATAAAAGCGGAAGATATTTCTTGTGCCGAGGAATGGAACCCTCGATGCATGGGTGGGAATCCATATTGCCACCAACCGGATGAATCCATGTTTTTAATATGAAGTTTTTAATTGCAGATTACGAAATAATGCTCCGTCCCCTATAGTGTCCAAGTACCTGGAGAAAGTGAGCCAGTTGGACGTTAAGCTGCAAAGGGCGCTCAAGTCCCCGCGGGACCCCACATGAAACTGTCCTACTCTATTACATATTATTATTTTAGCTAAGTGTTATGATAGGGGTTTAAGATTTTTGACAATATTTTTAAGTTTTCTTTATTTATTATTTACCTATTATCCTAGATTATTTGCTCATTTTACACTATTCGTTAGATAATACTGATGCTTTTCCAGCAAGAAAGAAGGAGCAATAAAATTTTACAAGTCATGATGATATTTCTATACTGTTGAAATGAATTTCCGTATAATTTAAGGATTTCTAACGGAGATTGCTCTGGCCGCTACAAATTTTTAAACTTAACGCACTTTTGTTTCCTTCGGGGAAAGAATAACATACAATTTTATTACACAATTTTTGCACATGAGCGAGAACAAATGTTTTTTTTTAATGTTAATATTTATTAGTTGTGATATTGACTTGGTTGTACTATATTATATTATTATTCATGACAAAACAAGTTTTTCATAGTTGGTTCAAAATTTGTTAGCATTAACACGATTTATTTGTCGTTAAAGTGAAGTATGTTTTTTCCTTAGTATTAAAATTTTAATAAGAGGAGGTGGAATCTACGATGTCATGTCACGATGGCAAACTGTCAGTAGTGTAGGTTTTATAAACTGTCGATATAAACATTGTAACAAACTCTGCGGTATAAACTGTCAATTTTAACGGTATTTGAACTATTGACATTCACAGTATTTTAAATTGTCAATGTTAGCATGTTGTGTAAACTGGCAACGTTAACGGTGAAAACACCGTTAACGTTGCAGTATATAAATACTGTTAATGTTAACAGTGTTGTAAACTGTTGATTTGAATGAAGTTATAAACTGCCGGTGTTATCTTAATCCTTAGCTGCCAACACTGGGTAAGAGGACCACTGCCAGTAGACTCCCGGTTGCCGTGTCCTTACCTTTTAAGGTGTGATTTTGACTTTAACCGAAACATAGATTTTAACACATTACCTGTTAGTACTAGGATTATTAATTATTACAAGAAACATTATGAAACTTTACATCGACGTAATTTAAGTATGAATAAAACTTAATCAGTATTCTTCTAGAAGTGAGCGCACAATATGCCGCAAACAAATTTTTTATGTATAGGATTAAGACATGATTACGTACAATTAGCTTTTATTCATTTCACTGTAAGTTACCAATTTCGTAGTTTGTACTTTATGTAGCCTGTACCTTTTTGTAACATTTTGCCATATTGTTTTTACCCAAACGAAATTGAAACTAATGTGTTATTGCAACATTTCTGTGCCATTTTAATAGAAGCAACAATCCTATTTGGTTGCATGCGTCGCATTTATATTTATTGTTTTTACTACATAGGTATTTAGCATTTTTTTATTAACAAAATGAATTAAGGTCAATATAATTTACAATTTTAAGGTACAACTGATTCATAATTTTTCCATACTATTGTAGGTGCCAAAATATTCATGGAATAACAAAAACATTACCTATAATAATAAAATAAAATACTTTTTTGTTTAAAACCACAAGTTTTATTAATTTTTTGAACCGACCGGTTTCGCTTTACGCAAGCATCATCAGGGTACAAATTAATACTGATTAATACTAGTATTAATTTGTACCCTGATGATGTCCAAATACAAATAGTCCAAGGTACAAATTAATACTGATTAATACTGGTATTAATTTGTACCCTGATGATGTCAGTTCAAAAAATTAATAAAACTCATGGTTTTAAACAAAAAAGTAATTTATTTTATTATAATATGTCAAACCACAAAGTGATTGCTTTCTACAATAATAAAAACATTACCATTTTAATATATGTTATTATTCAATTAAATTCATGTTTACACACTTTGGGCGGGAAAGTTAGTTCTACCTTTGATCGGTCCTACTCAAATGCCTGGAAAGGCATTCCTGCAAATATTTTAATTATAATATTGTACACCAAGCTCTTTGTAAGGTCTTCCCCATCTTATTACCTCCTTTTGTGTGGAAGAATATTTTACCAGCAGGAAATGTTACACTTTGGCACTGAAGGTGCACAAATTGTTTTTTTGTTGTAATGATTATGTAGTACCAAAGTGTAAACCAATTTTTTTGTAATGCAATAAAAGATTTTTTACACATGAGATGTCAGTACATGATCTAATACTGACTTTAACTTCTATTTATGGAGTTCTATTACAAAGTAGGCTATAACTTTGGATAATACTTTTATAGTTGGGATGTATATAAAAAAATTCTTTCAAATGCTTATATTATTTTCAAAAATATATCTCTTTAAAACAAATTTCATTTTCGCGAACGAGTTCCTTATTTTCGCCCGCCTGAAGTGTTTTACGTTTTATTTTTTCAAAGTAAAATAAAATTAATATTTATTCAACATTAAATTTGTTAAGTAGATATATTTTTTTGAAGTTCTTTATCGGTTAAAATTTTTTTTTTCATGCAATAACTGTTTTACATTAGAAAAAGCTTTTTTTCAGTTTAGCACTTACAACAGTGTGGAATAGAATGATTCAGTTGTTATTTACAAACCCAGAAAAAGCGTACATATTATTTAAAACCAAAAAAACCGGTACAAAGCAACATTTTGTAATACGTATTTATTTATGCCATATTTTTAGCTTTACAATACATAATGCCTACTCCAATTTTGCCTTCAAATGTCTGTAACAAGTTAAAACAATCAACAGAACAATAAGATTATAAATGCATAGATTTTATAAATAAATCGCCATTGAAAATAAATAATTAACTAATTGAGCTCAATAACAGATATTATTTAAAAGTGCTGAGATGAGTGTGCCATGCTATGAGTGTTATAATTTATTATGGATATTTCTACATATTTAAAGAATTATGCCGTCAATGTAAAAGATTATTTTGGATTATGCAGAGTCCATTGTACCTGTGTAACTGAAGCTGACAAACTTTCTCCCAAAGAATAATAAATAATATATATTTTATTGTATGTTGTGTACCTAGAGTTTACTCCCACAAAGCAGAATGTACAAATTTAAGAGTATGTTGTAATAATATTAAGAAATCGAAAAGTGCAATAATTGAATTTGTGAAACTTTTGATTTTTATTCACTCGAAATTAAAACGAATTTTCTATTGATTATTTTGTTTCATTGATTTTTATAAGTAAAACTTAAAATACAAATCAAAACACAAGACTGCATTCCAATACTTTTGGGATTTACAGATCTACACATCGGTCGTCCAGTTGATTGGTCAGACATCTCTGAAAAATCGAAATTTGAGTTGAGTATGCAGTTTTGTGTAAAAGTGTACCCTCTATCTGGTAAAATACTTAGATTAGTCACAAACCAATTATAAAGCAGAAAAACTTATAGCGAATTAAACAAAATGTTGATGTTTTCTGGGTCACTAGTAGGAAATTTCAAAATGTCATGTACCGGACCGTTATGTCTTCTGGTGTAATTTTATAGCATATTTAATATTAAAACACAGACGCGCATTCAAATTTTGCTTTCATCTTTATCTTAAAACTTAGTATTTGGAGATGTCTGTCTAATCAACTGGGCGATCGATATACGCAGGTGGCCAAAAGAGGAACTAATTAATAAACAAGACAGCCAAAAGAGAAACAAATACATTAATATATACACTTTTTTGTATCTTTACCTGCCAAATCTACTACAGTAGTGTCACCCTCAATAAGTTAGTGCCTATATACACCTCACCTTCAGATTTGACGATTTTAATGCATTGAAAATGAAGGATGACCTCAATCTAAAAATGATAATGTGAATTAAAGGTGAGCGTCGACCTGTCCGCGCCGGCCGCAACGCACGCACGGCACGCAACGGATTGAACGGATTTGCCGATGGCATGCGTCCACTGTAAACGGATTTTAAATTTAGTTTGAGTACTTTTGTAGTAGACGACGGTCGTCTGTCATAGATATCGACGAAGATATTATCATTATCAGTTGCTTGTTGGCAGAAGAAGAAAAACGTAAAACTAAACGTAGAATGTGGGTTCATAAAATAAACTTGAAGCGACCAATGTTTGGGGAATATCATTCGTTATTTGTTCCTGATTTTCTTCATGATGAAGATTAATTTAATTTTTGTGGGTTTTAAATTTCAATTCAATTTTCTAAAACAAACAACCAAGCCTCCAAAGAGCACACAAACCCCAATAGCTCGGTTTGAAGCAAAGAATGGAAGGTTACCTCGAGAGTGTTTTTTCTTGGGGTAAGAATAACCTCGTCGAATTTAATGTTTCGAAGACTCAATCATATTTGATAACGTCTAAAAGGGATCGAAATGATAATCTAGTCTCCTTCAACGGAAGCATTCTTCCGAACAGGACCTCCATTGATATGCTGTGTCACTCTTGTGTAACTCTAAGTGACCAGCTCAGGTATGGGGGCTCCATCGAAACCAGAGTTAAGTTAGCCTCTCAGAAACTGGGCGTACTGTACATGGCCGTAGATACTTTAATAGTACACAACTGCTAACCCTGCACAAGTCGCAAGTGCGCCCCACGGTTGAATTTGGCAGCCACCTCTGGCCTGGAGCTCCAAATTACCTAAAAAAAAACCCTTGACTCTGTGCAGAGACGGGCGGTCCATTTGACAGATTCTCCCATCTTAACAGACGGATTGCAATCTTTAGAGCACACGCGTCAGGTGGGAATGATGTCCTTGTTCTACCGGTATTACAATGGAAGATGCTCCGAGGAACTAGCATCATTGATCCCCTCGGCACCGGTGCACAGTCGGGAAACACGCGACCAACATTTGTACATGGTTGACATTAGTCACATGAGAACTGGTCGTTTTTACGACTCGTTCTTGAGTTCAACAACTCGGCTGTGGAAGGATTTACCGGCATCTGTGTTTCCTCCCTCCTACAACAAGGGTCTCTTCAAGACCCATGTTCACCCCTTCCTTTCCTCAAAAAGACCCTCCACACAGCATCCTCAAAGATAACATAGCCCCTGAGGAAAATAATTTCCCTCAGGGCCTCCTGTGTGGAGTTAATGTAAAACAAAAAAAAACAAACAACACTTGCGGCAGTGAGCGACGCGAGCTGCGAACTAAAGTCAATTAATCCGTGTGACGTCACCGGCATTTTTTTGCTCAGTCGGCTAATCCGTGTGACGTCATCGGCACGCAACGCATTTTTTTGCCCAGTCAGCCAATCCGTGTGACGTCATCGGCACGCAACGCATTTTTTGCTCAAAAATACCGGCGGGCGGGCCGGTATTTGCCGGTAGTGGACGCAGTGCTGTACTAATTCATATAAAGATATAGAAAAATCCGTTGCGTGCCGTGCGTGCGTTGCGTGCGTGCGGACAGGTCGACGCTCACCTTTAAAGTCCATTCTTGCATGTGCAATCTCGAGGTTCCCTCACCTCCGGATGCTTTTCCAAGTTATCTGTGTTTTCTGGCCTCACACCTTTCTTTACAATCCTCTCTAAGTTCTTCTCATTTGGAGGAAAGTGCGTCTTTAGGTGCTTTGGCAAGGCTTTGGGTGGATTCATGTATTTAGATTTATAATCCTAGAAAATTTAAATAATGTATACCTATGTAATACTTTTTCACTAACAATCTTAAAAAATATAATACTAGCGAAGCAGACCAGTGAAAAATCAGAGATTGTCAGTATTCTCAGCAAATCAGTTCCAATTTTCAAAAATGCAATAAAAAAATGTTCTGTTAAAAATATAATATAGGTGGGTACTTTATCTTTTCTCTGAATTCTTCAATCAATTCAAATTATGAAAATGACACTTAAATTCAATGCAAATTTGAGTTCAACCAGATTTCATGCAGGACTAACTAATGCACGGCACAGACAACTGAACATACATAAACCAGTCATCAACTGAAATTAGTATGTTGGTTAGTTGTTTCCAGAGAAGATCACGGATGTAACTTGACTTGCACAATCGCTTGAAAACACTCCCAGCCAAAGTAAGCCACATAAACTAACGTTACAGATAGAGGTATCTACCTATTTAATTGCCTTTGCCTGGATTTGAAAACTTTTATTTTTATAGTTATAATTTCTTGAACACATTGGTTCAAATTGTGAAAAGTTCGCGCTCATATGGGCAAAGGAAATTACATTGTGGGTGACCCATGAAAAATAATGGATAGAAAAATAATGGATAGTCAGAATTTCCAATGAACCAGTTCCAATTTTGAAAAGGGCAATTAAAATAATTTTTTGTTAAAAATATAATACATATTGGATTTAGGTAGGTACTTTATCACTTATCTGAATTCTCCAAACACTTCTAATTTTGAAATTTACACCATAGCAAAACTTCTAGTGAACAGACCGACAGACGGAGTCACAAACAAAATTATAATGAATTGAATTATAAACTTACATCAATGACTTTCACCAGAGGATAGATAGGTCTGTTGAGTTCTTTGCATTCTTCTACGAGATCTGTGGCATATTTAATGAACTTTTTATCAGCAGCGTCAAATTCGGCCAATCTCTCTGTGTGATAGAAGTTGTATAGCTCATCTGCTTGCCGCTTCTTTTCTGCATCTACATCTCTCTGGAATAAATATTTTTGTTAGATTTAATCAGAATTTTTGAGTGCATTTACCATATTTCAATCACACAGAATGCTAAAAGCAAAACCTGCTTCATCTATAATTCAATTACCTTCTGTTTTAGAATGAATGCTTTATACTCTTCAATATTTTTCTTTTTCATTTCCCTCATGTGTTCCTCATATTGCTCGGTGTGTTGGGTATTTTCAAACCTAAAAATTGAAAAGGAATATCACTATGTATTAGTAAAACGTCATCATGGAGCCTTCGAAGGAACATAGATGATAACTTTCTTCTTATAATATTGATGGGTGACGATGACCATTCTTCTATAATTGACGAGACCTTTTTATATATTTTTTATTTTTTTATAAGAACAACTCTCTTTTTATAACTTTTGAAGGTTATTCCCATCAATTTAATATATCATTAAAGAAGAAGATAACACTTTAAACGAAAATATGAAAGAGAACAAGACACAGAAAAATAGAAAAAGATAATGGTCGCAACTGGGACTCGAACCCAGAACCTCTTGTCTAACCGGGATGTGCGCTTTTACCAATTCAGCCATTGCCATCTTCCATCAAACCATCATAATTGCCAATCTCATATTTTTTAAATTTTAGAATTAACAATATTATCTTCGGCTAATTTTTCCCAGGGCCGGATCTACGAAATCTGGCGCCCTGTGCAGTAGGTACCAATGGCGCCCCCCCCCTACATTTTTATTTTGATTAAAAATTCGTTCACCCCAATTTTTTTTATTTTATTTTTTTTTTTTTTACACTAATTTATCAAATAAAATCAAGACATATAAAGGGTGTAACTTTTCCAAGTGACCTGGCGGTAGCTCTCACACTCGTTTTTTTTAAAAGAGAATCGCCAGGAGCCCTATACTCTCTGAATCTATTGGGTAAATATAAAATTATGGTGCTATTTTAATTATTTTAGGAAAAACTCTTTTTGCAAGTTATGCTTTAAAATAATACAACGAATTGTTTGTTTGTGCCCGTACCATGATTTAAAATATAGGTTACGAGACAATGCGGGTGGTTTCGCTGAACTAGGTCCATTAGACATTTTTGAGATTTACTGCGTTTATGTATATACCCAACGCGAATATTAATAGAAAAAGCAAATACAAATACGTTTCCATGGCAACGTACAACACAAGAATAGCATCTACAGCTTCTGACTAGCTCTAAAATCTAATAAGAATATAACCTCATATTTGTACCTTGCATTTCTCCTGTGTTGAGCGAACAAACACCAAAATGAGCGAACAAACACCATAACAAACACTAAACACTGACGTATGGTATCAACGGCGTACGAAAGACGCTTATGTACACTGACACCATAAAATAACAAATCCAATAAATCTAATAGATTAACGAACTTCAAATAATATGTCAAATCAATGATGAAACTGTCAACAGTGTCAACACGTTGCAACCTGCAAATCCTGCAAACCGTGCGATGCTTTTGTTAATGGAATTTACTGAAGATTTCATAAGAGAATGGTCTTTAATTACCTTCTCCTAGAGACTTAAATCGTACAAAATAACTAACCAACTAAAATTTTCAGTATTTTGAAAGGCGCAAGTCGGTTTGTTTGATTCTTCAGAATAAAAATACCGCGCTGTGATTGGTTATTGAATTTGGATCGCACCCATTCGTCGTAAAAGATATATAGAAAAATAGATCTTACGTTAAACTAAATATATGGAATTTGTATAAAAATTCTGTAACTGACTATAAATTCGTAAGCCGTTGATACCAACCTGACGCGTGCACATTCTGTTTCTTTGGAAAGTGTTGCTAGAGCGTAATAATTATTTCGTATTATGGGTAATTTTTAAACGATTCAGGGAATATTATAACTAAATTTTAATACAATATTTATTTTCTCACGGCGCCCTTTCGGAGTTGGCGCCAGGTTTTTTGCACGTTTTCGAACGTATGGCAGATCCGGCCCTGATTTTTCCATATCATGGGCAACTACCTTTTTCATTGGAAACAATCATTCTAAGAACTGGTTTGTAACATAGATAGCGTTTCGATATCCAATTTTATTTATATGGAGCATATATATTAACCTTAAAGTTGTGTTTTTAAAAAATAAAATTATATGCATACCGCACAAGAGTCCCAACTGCTCCCGTCTGGAGCAAGTGAGACTATGGCATCCCCAATTGGGGTATGTTGTGAGGCTGAAGGTAATCGGGATGGGAAGGGGATAGGGAAGAGGAAGGTGGCGAAGTACCTGGCTACTCAGATTTGGTCAACAAACACGGCTAAAGTCATTTTAAGCAACATTTCAATTCTGAATGGTGGTCTTACACCAGGGCGATACTGAGAGTATCTTCCACTCTGGAACGTGCCGCAAATATACTATATATAATTTTAAAGGAGTAAATTGCGGATAACACAAATTAATCAAATATAGTTTATTTGCCACGCCGAGATTCGATCCCGCAACCTTCGGATTGCGAGTCAAGAACCTTACCGCTGGACTACGCCGGCCGTCAATGTAGCACACACGTAATGTCGGCGAGCCCAAAGTTGCTTTATTTATTTATTGTACAAACATTTCAGTATTGGCTACCGTAACAAACCTGTTAGCTATTTCCCAAGCGGTCAGTGTGGCTTCATTCTTCCGTCTTTCTGCATCTTTTATTTGCCAGTCATCGAATAATTTCTTCTGTGCTACTTTGGAATCGTGTTTCTTTTCCTTAGTCTTTTCATCGAAGGCGGCCTCCCTATGAAAACGGTTTATTGAATCATTAACTCACTAACAGACAGAAATCAATTTATTAAGTTACCATCACACAAATCGTCTCAACCTATCAGAATCAATTTTTGGTGTACCACAGGGCAGTGTACTCGATCCAATACTTTTTCTCATATACATTAATGATTTATGTAGATTAGAAATTGATGGCAACATAATTACTTTTGCCGATGATACTGCCCTAGTACCAAAAAGTAAAACATGGGTAGAAACTTTTCATAGAGCGGAACTAATTTTGAAAAATATTAAACAATGGCTGGATGATAATTTACTAACGCTAAATATAACTAAAACAAATTACCTAACATTCAGTACAAACAATCCAAGTCAACCCTCAAGTAATCATGTAGTAATCAATCAGCCGCCTAGTATGGTGATTTAATAAATCTAATCTACGTAAATGTCTAATATATTATGTAACATGTATTTTATAAATAAATAAATAAAATTAAATGGATGAAATAATTATGTAACTAGTCAAATTGCTTGTTTCTAATCTAAAAGTTCCAGAGTTAATTGATCCAGTTCCAGGACGGATTGTTAAAAAAATTTTTAACAATTCATCAAATATTTGAAGTTAATAATCACGTTCTGTGTAAGTTCTATTGGAGTTCTGTTTTTATATCATTATAGGCCAGTGGCTTCATAAAAGTGAAATAATCACAGAACTTGAATAGTAGGTACTTTCACAGAACGTGAAAATTAACTTCAAATATTTGATGAATTGTTCAAATTTTTTTAAACAACCCGCTCGCTTAGAATTTGGTACTCCATTCAAGACAGAAAAAATCTTTCTTTTTCCATACTAGTCAAAAACTTTTTTTATGTTGAAAATCATGAAAATTTTACCTGCATCAGTAATTTCGTATTGCAATTTGTTTGGTGGCATTCAAATAAACTAAAAGAAATAATGTATTGCTGTATATGTAGTACCTTTTTTGGATTTCTTCCCTCGCCCTTAGATAATTGCGCTCTTCCATCTCCAAGCGCTTTTTCAACAAATCTGGATAGTTTTTTTTCAGAATGTTTCTAATTCTGGTCTTATTGTCTTCTATCTGAAAACATCAATGCAATAATTGTGAACAACAATAATTTATTAAGTACTTTTTCTTAATTTATAAACATCTGTATCGACTTTATCATTTATTTCCCATAAAAAATGGAAGCACAACTATGTATTTATTGCCTTGTTAATTACTGCCTCTATCTGTGTTTCCTCCTTAAATAAATTTAAAAAATATATTATTTTGTTATATATAGCGATCGTCCAGTTGATTAGACAGACATCTCCATAAAATTGAAATTTGAGTTGAGTGTGCAGTAAAAATGTGTGTGTTATATGTAAAAATGTACCCTCTATCTGTAAAATACTCAGATTACTCGTAAACACCACCAAATCAATTATAATGTATGAAAAATTGTAGTTAAATAAACAAAAAAATTATGTTTACTGGGTTACTAGTAGGAAATTTAAAAATGTCGTACTTAAGTACTGAACCGTTATGCTTCCCAGTGTTATTTTATAACATATGTAATATGTAAACCTCCGTATCCAGTGGCTAAGACTCTTGACTCACAATCCGGAGGTCGCGGGTTCGAACCCGGCGTGCACAAATAAATTTTATTTGATTAATTTGTGTTATTTCACAAATAATTCATTTAAAAATAATATATAGTATATTTGCGGCACGTTCCAGAGTGGAAGATACTATCAGTATCGCCCTGGTGTAAGACCACCATTCAGAATTGAAACGTTGCTTGAAAATGGCTTTAGCCGTGTTTGGTGACCAGATCTGAATAGCCAGGTACTTCCCAACCCTCCTCTTCCCCACCTCCTTCCCCTCCCCACTACCTTTCAGCCTCATAACATACCCCAATTGGGGATGCCATAGTCTCACTGGCTCCAGACGGGAGCAGTTGAGATTCTTGTGCGGTATTAACTGTAAAAAAAAAAAAACCACGGAAACGTGTAAATAATATTTGATTTATGGCGAGCATTCGAATATGGCTTTCCTTATTATGGACCTCCCTGATGGATGATCCTAAAATAGCTTTTTATTTTTTAATTCTGTTTAATTTAATTTTAATGTTAGGTATGCTTATTTTTTTGTTATTTATGGGACGAATTTTATTTTCATTTTATGTTTTAATTAGGTACCTACCTAATACGTAATCACATTTTATTTATTTTTTCTTTTAGATTGTTTATGTAATATGGCAGACGGGATTGCACTATCCTCCCAGTCCTGCTGGATTAAAAACTTAAATAAATAAAATTATCTCAAAACTTAGTATTGGGAGATGTCTGACTAATCAACTTGAGCGAATATGGTAGGTGTTACCTCTTGTTTTCTTTGCTGCGTTAGATTTTTAATTTTACAATTGGTCCGCTCCCAAATATCAATAAGTTTATCTTCCAATAGCCCGTTGATCCTTTCCTCCTCTTTCTTGTTCTTTCTGACCCTGATAGCATCGGATCCTTGTTTTTCTATTACTCTACGCTCTGTCAATTTCTGAAAACATCCAATACTTTCAAATAAAATTCTAAATCGTTCCTATAAAAAGTATCAATTTTAACAATATGTATAACTTACGAAATCTTCTTCGAACTTGCGAATAGCTTCCATTTCTTTGTGTATATTTTCAAAGTCCTGAGTTTCAGCTTGAAGTTCTCGATTTCTTTTATTGGCCTCGCGATTTTTTCTGTCTTTATCTCTTAAAAAAAATATACCTTTTACATTATACATTTTAAATTCATAAATCGTTAGTTTAATTGATTGAAAATTTAATTAGTTGTTATACTGACTGTGCTATTATGATATTGGCGACTTCCCTGTTAACTTCTCGTCTTCTCTGTCGTTTTATTTTCTGTGTTTCATTCCACTCATCGGCATTCTTCTTAACCTCTTCCGAATAAAGTCTTTCCCTTTCTTTCTCTTCCTTCCTGAGCTGATCATTGAACTGTCTTTGGGTTTCCTGTTCACGCAGTACTTCGGAACATCTCAGGGCACTGCAATAAATGTTCATTCAATACTCTGTTGTCATTAATGGATATTACATGTCCTGCAAACATACTTTTCTAATAAACAAAATATTTAACAGAATATGTTGTCAAAATACCCACCTCTCTAAAGTCTTTGGCTCGTCTTTCTGCTGAAAGAACGAATACCTCGCCTCGGCCAACATCTGTTCCCTCTCTCTATTCTTCCTCGCTAGGAGATCTCTGTAGAAGTTCATCCTTGAATCATCCTCGGCCTTTTTCTTCGCTATTCTTTCGTCCTCTTGGCGTTGAAGAACGCTCTGTGCAAAAAGTTTACATAGGGTTGAGAGATGAGATTTTCCCAGAAAAGTGATTTGACTCGGGAATACCTTTCAATGTGTACATACTTTCAACAAATATGTTAATCATTATTTAGCTTAGAGCTGTGAGCAGGGGTGCCCTATCCTTATGAATATCCTGAAGTATGTATCAGCTACTTGGTGTGATTGCTGAACTAGACTATTATTCTCGAAAAATGTTACCCTGAAAGTATTGAAATGTTTCCCTGATAAAAATAGTACCAAGGTACAACTAAGATTATTTCAAACGAAAGGTGGTTTTATAATGCAGTCTATTGTACCCTTCAAAGTGGATATCGCCGGGATAATGAGAATTTCACCAGAATCCCGATTCTCCTTACTTATTGAAGTGAAACTTCTTTAACCCCGTTAGTGATTTGAAATTCGGATGAAAAGGAAGTGGGTCACAAATTTTTTTTATTTGACAGTCCTTGGTTCTAATATAATGCGGTAAATTCACAACTACGCGTGGTCCTCCGATAGCACAGCGGTATAAGGCGCTTGACACTCAGCGCCCAGAGAGACATTCAGCGAACGGAGGTTCAAATCCTACCAAATCCAAAAAAAATAAGCATTTTTAATTTTTGTAAAATCAATATCCAATATTCAAATCACTTTAAAATAAACAGGCAAAAGAAAAGAAAGCGACATCTAGCGACTTTCTAATTTCAATTGCACACTCTGATTTTTTTTTAAAGGATAGTAGATAGGTATATGGTAAAAGCATATCTACCTCGTAAGAATTATCCCACTTCCTGGTCATCGCGTTGGAGGCTTCATTGAGGGCATTGACGTAGGCCGTCTGTTCCTCAGCTGTGCTCAGCCCCTTACTGGCACTCACACGGGCCTTCAGTCGCTCCCACTCCGATCTGTGGACCACCAGCGGATTCCGTGGCATTTTACTGCCTGGAGTTCACTAAAAAATAATCAAAATATTAATGTTTGAATCATTTGTAATATGAAAAAATAATTAGAGGATATTACTCCCACCCTTACCGTTTATTTGCCCTGGTATTGACCTAGACAACCCAGAGCACTGTACAATTTTTTTGGACCATTGTATATTTTGCGTATCTTTTAATATTAACTACGCAGAAAGCCCTGGGGGTAATCATTCCCTTACGCCTAAGTCATCTTTTGCGAAGCTGCGAATGTGACTGCCGTGTGGAGGGTCTTTTGAGGAAATGAAGGAGGGAGAAATCACTGTGCAGTAGAACACAAGGGCGAGTCGTAGAAAAGACCCATTCTCTTGTGGATAAAGGAATTTAACTTATCTTCGGCCCGTGTTTAGTGTATTACGGGCTTGAAGCTGTTGCCGATCGGATCAATGAAGCATCTTCCCTTTGAATAACAGTAGAAGAAGGACGATTTATCAAAATATAATGATCAATGAAGCATTTACCATTTGAATACCGGTAGAACCAGTGCAGCATTTCCACATGATGGACCTGACTGTTCGGACGGTTCATTAAAATGTTACTTTTTACAACTAATGGTTGAAGTTCGATACTCAATGTTGGTGGGCAGACTGCCAACATACATATTGATAAGTGGGGTATATTTCATGTTTACCAAAACTATCCTAACCCAACACAACGCTGTTTCCCGGCAGGGTCAGGCAGAGAGATAGACCGCTACAGAACTCTGTCTCAGCACACACGCCTTGATTAATTTGCATTCATATATACCTACTCTTCAGTCAATTTGCCACATGTATTTCATTCGCTTGATCGTGCCATGTCTTCCTTTGGCACCCCTGTCTTCTTCTACCATTAACTTCCACATTATAATATATTCTCCTTACACTCCATTATTCGTTCATTATTTATGCTTTAAACCGCTTACTCGTTAATAAGGAATATTTTTTATTCAAACAGTTAGATTTAGCTTTATTATCACGAAAAGTGAGTATTTATGTCGCGGGAGACAAAAAAACATGCAAAAAATATGCATTTAACATTTTAATTTTGTTTAAATTAATTCGCTTATGCGGTAACGCCATTTTGTATTTACCGTTTTTATTTCATAGACAATCAATCATAATTACACAAACCCGTTAGATAAACCCTGCTTTGCTAAACGAACCATTCAAAACCTGGGATATTTTTTTAAAATTATGATGACATGCAGCTTTTGTAGTTTAACCTCAACCTAAAAAAGGAATATTCCGTATTATCCGTGCATCAAACTTAGACAACACGAACCTTCCGTATTATCCGTGAGGTGGACCAAATGCATATTTGCCATTTATTAATCCGCTCTACATACCCTTAGATAGTTTGGTCATGTAGAGTTAGTTTATTACAAAAAAATACTGTTACCCATGTTCAAAATATTTGCACCATGATTTGAATGGTTTCTCATGCTTGATAGACTTATACAATGGTGGCAAGGGCGATAATATTGGATTCCCTGTGCACCACCGCTTACCCTTTGGAGATTATAGCAATAATGAAAAAGAACTTCCCTATTTAGATTTTAAAACTTTGATATAACTGCCTAATTGCTAAACAGGAGAAATTAATGCCTTTACAAACCTCTCACCACAGACCAATTAACAGTGCCTCACACGCAGCAGTTATATATTCCTTATGATGATTTATGTATATATGAAAAAAAACTGATTATAAATTTATTATTTGCCTGAAATTACTTTAAAAAAAACTGTGATTTGTTATAATAATGATGTCTCGTTTTTAATAAAATTTAGATGGGTTCCGAATGCAACATGCATGACTAACAGATCGTTACGGAAAAAAATAATCGTGACCTAGCAACAGTTGCTTAGGAGAATAATATTCTACTGTGTGCTTTACATACAATTAGAATAATAATATAATGCCATCAAGTACGAAGACGGTGCCTAAGCAGAGATGTGTAATTTATTTGATGCCTAAATAAACATTATTATTATTATGCCTAAATTTTTAGTATCATGCCATTTAAGGAGAGCTCAACCGGAAGTAAGTAACAAAGGGGAAAAAAATTGCCAATACATTCGACAACCTCTGCGAGTGCTAATCACAAATAGTCAATGTACTTTTTAAGTGAAGATAATGTTAATTTTTCTTTATTTTTAACTTTATGAGTAAAACCTCTAATTGTTAACCACTGGAGCGATCACGCGAAATAAATAAATTTTCCTCGATTGCTTGAGATTTCCCAGAAGGTCATTTTTTATATTTTTCGCCGACATTAAAAAAATCATATCTTCGAATTTTAACATGGAGACATAAAACCTTATTATAGTGCTATATAGCCAATGAATTAACTTGTATTTTACCGTTTATCTCGTATTATTACGATTTATAAACAAAATATTTAAAAAATCATAAAGTTTATAATCGCGCAAATCCTGTTGACTGTCGAACTGTTGTCTGTGGTATACTAGATAATGAAAAATCTATGGAAAAGGGACATAATTTTATTGGTAAACAGCTGTTAAACAATTCGGCGGGAAAAAAATATTTAAAAAAATTATTTTTAACATTGTTCTAAAATAGTCTACGTCTACGAAGTTCAGATTTGCGCCATCTATGGTCATAATAGATAAAACATTTCAATAGCTTCGTGTTAAAATAAACGGCTGGCTAAGGAAATGTTTTAAATAATTACAATAAATGTTTTACGAATGGTAGGAAAATGTGGTCCATTTTTGGACCGAAATCAATCGCAGAAAAAATAAAAGTGGTCTATTTTTCGACCGAAATCGCTCCAGTGGTTAATTAAATGAAGACAATATTAGCGAAATTTAATTGAAAATCTGGAGACAGAAAAATCAAAAAAGATATTGGCACCTCTGGGGATCGAACCCAGAACCTTCTGCTTTCATGTCAACAGTTTTACCAACTGAGCTAAGGTGTCTATATCCAATTCGGTAACTTTTAACTGTATCATACTTCGACTAAGAACTACCAACAGAATCTTCATTTTCTCAACTCACATATTATTGGCTGCTATCTTTATATGTGATTGACACCTTAGCTAATGATTGCCATGAAAGCAGAAGGTCCTGGGTTCGAGTTCCAGAGCTGCCAATATCTTTTTCTGATTTTTCTCTCCAGATTTTCTATTGAGTTTCGCTAATATTGTCTTCATTTAATTAAATATTACAATTTGAGGTTTTATTCATAAAGTTAAAAATAAATAAAAAATATTCATCCTAGACTTGCGGAAAAGTCAATAGATGTCGCACATTAAAAATAAAATGGATAAAAATTTATCCAAGTTTATAAAAATTTATCGCATTTAGTTCTGGTTGAGTCTTGCAACCATACACATACAAAAGAAAATGAAGATAACTTTGGTAGTTCTTGGTCGAAGAATGATACAGTTAAATATGAATAAATCGGATAGTGACACATTAGCTCGGTTGGTAGAGCACTCACCCGGCAAGTCATAGGTCCTGGGTTCGCATCCCAGATGTGACCGTTTCTTTTTCTGTTTCTGATTTTCGACTGAGTTTTGCTTATATTGTCTTCATTAATTAAATACTTATTACAATTTGAGGTTTTACTCAAGTTTTACTTAAGAGGCCGGTATTTGAGTTTCTACCGATTTCTTGCAAACCTCCCTTAAACATTTGAAGTTTTTAATCATTTGAGTGCCGATTGTCATCCGGGTGACAATATTTCAAGCATATGCGGCCACATTCGGCACACAACAAGTTAAGCTCTTAAAAAAATATATGTTATTCTTGAAGATAATATCTAGACATTAGTCGCGCCCAAACGCAAATTATATAAAATTCCCTCGATAGAAAAAAATCGCAAAGTATGCTCCAAAAATTATTATAAACACGTTTGTTTCAGTTATTTTACGAGTTATACGTATGAAAAAATTCACAGCGTTTCTGCTGTTTACAATTATTGCGAGATTTTTGCTCTATTTTAAACGAGTCGTGTTTTATTAAAGATTTTCATGATTTTTGCATCGATTTTATCGTTGTAAATGTTAGCGCGCTCTTCTAACATTCGTAATTTCATATTTCTCTGTCTTCTTCTTTTTGGGGCCGGGAACGGAGCCTTAAGTTAAAAATAAAAAAATAATTATGGTTTAAAAAATATTATGACTTAAAAAAATATATATTCATGCAGGTCAATAAACTCCGGTTCTTAATATATTATGTATAAGTTTTAATACAAATCGTTATTTAAAAATGAATAAAACACAATCACTTCAAAACACTTGGTTGGCATCACTGCATTGGCTGTTTCTAGCATCACATCGAATTCTAAGCGGGATTTATTGTATGAAATATTTTGTTTCATTATCAGATAGATTTATTTATTTTATTTTGTGAATCTAATAGATCTGCTGATTTTTTAATGTACACCAAAATTAATTATTGGTTTTGAAAGTAGATGAAAAAATCTTTAAGATTTTAATATTACAAATGGACATTTGCAATTAAAAATATGAATCGTTGAGTTCCAATATCTACCCTAATGAATTTTGGTAAAAAATTAGGTGTGATGCCATCTGATGTGGTTCCTCACAAGGAATGCGATGCCATTGTTATTATTTCCAAAAGTCTTCTAATTTATTTATAAATCGTGTTTAAATATGGGCCTATAATAATTAAACCCGTTTTTTAAATATATAATAAACATTCAAATAGAAAATAACAATTGTATCCAGTTCGTACAAGATGTGTGTAAAAAAAAAAAAAAAACTGGAATCATGAAAACTCTTCAGCCTACTATGCTTTTCTTGATTTTCTACACTATACGTTTTTTTTTATTTCCTCAAAAGTAAGAAAATCCATTAGGGCTGGTTTTGGAACTCAACAATTCATTGAAATATCTGTTTTCAAAAATAAAGAAGTTTTGCATAAAAACATAGGTGCGGCAGAGAAAGACGTGGGTGGGGGGCGTACCACTTTTCTATCCTTGAACTCACATTTCGCGATGATTTCTGATCAACTTCAGGCCTGTCTTAAAGTTTGGCATGTACTATATGTCCATAAAAAAATAGGCGAAAAGGAGTATGGAACATATGGAAGTATTTTATAATAGTGACTATAATTTTTGTAACAAAATCTTTTCAATGCCATAAAATAATTGTCAATGTAAATCTTTTAAATAAATATTTATAAGAGGTAATACTATTGTACTTGTTGTGAATAATTTTGCACACATTCTTGAATGATTGCTTTTGCACTGCATATTAAATTCATAAATAAAGTTACAATTTTGACCTGCTACCAGTGTGGCTGATGCCTTAACCTTTAGACGTCCCATGAACAGAATGTAATGTAAGATTATCAAATATGGATACGTCGGCCCTGAACGGTTACAAAATATCCATATTGGTACCTTTGACGCTTGAGAAGTAAAAAATTGTAGAGGTAAAAATGATTAGAAGAATTATTATGCTCAGTCAAGTTGGCGACACTGGGGATTGAGATGAATTTTAACTAAGCTTTCTCTTAGATTGAATGGTGAAAGTTGCTGCCAAACAGTGGTTCAAATCACAAATAAATAAAATGATAAATAATATTGTATTTTTTTAATAATTTATTGCGACCAATTCTTATTTTATAAACAAATATAATATCTTTTTATTAGTTAGAGCCGTTTTCCAACATATCTTTATCTATGTAGAATTTTGCAAGGCGTTCAATATCATCCAAAGACATGTTATCAATTTGTTTCAAGAGGTCTGCATGAACAGATGCAGAGTGTTTATCAGCTACAGACTGCGGGAAATGAAGCTTGAAGAATTTCTGCAGGGCCACAATCAAAGAATCGGGGGTCTTCACAACCAAATATATCTTGCTGTCATCTTTAATAGTGGGATACTCTGCCAGCTGTTTCTCATCGATTAGTGTCTTACCCAAGAAAAGTAGTCTTTGTTTTGATACTGGAGTCTCACATTGAGCATGGATTTTCTTCTTGACCTCTAACACTGTTGCCTCCCTTTCAACCTGTAATAGTAAAATACAACGATACAAGAATGTTTCATTCCAAATACTTTATTGTAGCAATAAAATACGTAGTACACATTGTCTAACCTCAATTATACATTCGTCTCCTTGCAGTATTTTTATAATCAGTCTCATTTTTATTTTTTCGGTGAAAGTGTTATTTAATGCACGATAATATTATTGTAAAAAAAAAACCAAGAACGTTTTTAACTATTCGTAATACTAAGTTTTTAAAGTGTAGCACCGTCTGTCAAAAAATCAGTCAGTTTCACTTGTCAAAATAATTCTACTCTATGGTTGTCTATGGTTGTGGTCGTGATTGGTTTATTTATGGTAATGATTAATGATGGCTTTTTCTGCCCTTTCAGACGTTTCAATTTTAGTTGATCAACTCTGCGCTGCGTTGAATGACACTTGAAAACTTTTTGACAAGTGTGAACACCCCATGGAACACCCTTTCAACCATATATATGCTTTCAACAAGGTTGATCAATTTTTTAGTTGCGCAACTAAAGTTGAAAGCCCATCTACTTTTGTTATTCAAGTCCGAGTCATCTTTCGAATTTTAAAGCGAGTTTAAACCTTTTAGTCACACGTTTCGAATCGTAACGATTTTTAGTCCCCTGCCGGTGAAAATAGACGTTATACATATCTATCATCATAGCATCTTCTTCAATTAAAAAATATCAGAAATGGTCGGATGATACGATTTATCGATCTGTACCAACGCGATCCCTGTCTTTGGGATCAAATGCGAGATTTGTATAAAAATAGAAATGCCCGTGACAATACATTAAATAATATGTTTTAGAAAGGGGTATTGTGGGATTAACTCTATTAGACATAAAAAATAAGACAATCAGAACCATGGAAAAGAAGAAATTAGAATTAGTAATCCAAGAAAATGAATCTCCCGTTTCCAGATGCTTCAATTTATTTGTAATTATTTTTTTTTTAATTCTTAATGCTGGTCGCATCATTATTCTGTTTTTGAAATGATCATGAATTTTAGACAGATATAAGTTTGTCAAATTGTTCTTCCAAAATTTGATAATAATTTAGACACCCTTCAGTATGTTCTAATTTTTTAAAACCATCTCTCGCAAAATAGAATTATATGCACCTAATTCAATTCTGCTTAAAATCTATTTTTGACGATTCAATTTTAGTTGATCAACTCGATACTTGAAAGCATATTTACAAGTACAAAGTTGAACAAGGTTTTTCAAACAATTTTTGTGGTTCTCAATTGAGGCCCCTAGAAACAAAGAGGGAAGTGTCCACCCCAAGTCAAAAATGAGTTGAATATGCAGTTTCATAGAGAAAGGTTTACTCCATTTCGATAATATTTCTGTTTGTAACAAAAACGTCAATATACCATAGTATTTTGGCTTTAAAGTTTGGTTGTTGTAACAAATACGGCAGTGTCCACCTCCTTCCGAAACAAAAGGGGCAGTGTCCATCAAAAAAATGCATTTTTTAAAGAAACTAGGGCATTCAAATATATATATGATTTGAAATATATTATTCTAAACCGGTTTACTTACATAATATTCAATGTTAATAATGGACTAATTAAACGTTTTTTTTAGTTTGCCAACAATTTAACAAAGTGGACACTTCCCTCTTTGTTTCTAGGGGCCTCAATTATTCTCAAGTTCGTTCCGCAAAATGTCAAAAATCATGGAGACGCACACACTAATAATGGTAAATATTTACAAAATGGAAGATTTTAATAAAATAAAATATTTAAATGATATTTTAGTTGGCGCCACTTTGATTAACAAGTTCAGTTCGATATAAATTGAAACGTATGAACGAGATGTTATTCAATTTTTGTCGTTCAATAAAAGTAGATCAACTAAAACTGAAACGTCAGATAAGCATGTGTTTTATGTATGATTATCATGTTATAAATCTAGTGCAGTGTTTCTTAACCCTTTTCAAAGAATCGCCCCCTTTACCACATTAAAATTACCCAGCGCCCCCCTCACCACCCCTCCCCCCGCGAGATGAAAATTAAAAAGTAAACATTTTAGTAGTTCCATTTGCGCAATGGATTTCTTACTACATGTAAAAAAATGGTGAGAAGTATTATTAAACACATTATTATTATGCTAGGTCCACACCGAAGCCAACCTTCCAACTCCGAACTTAGTTCGGAGTTGGAAGGTTGGTCGATCGTGTGGTGGCTGCGGCCAACCCTCCAACCCCGAATTCCGAACTCCAAAATGGCGGACATGGAACAGCTGTAGCTACGTTGTATCTTATCAGGTTGCCTATAATTATTACGTACGTATTATTATGTACTTATATACACGACATGTTTTCAAACAATTGTTATACCATTTTCCGTAATAATATCGTCATTTTAATAGTACGCGGCACTCGCGTCTTGATCGCCTGCCGTTCGCAGACGGATGTGTGGACAGCTGCGGCAGGCGGGTTCGTGTGAGTTGGCCGTCGGGATCGCCTCGAAGGCGATCCCGGGCCAACTCGAACTCCAACCTTCCAACTCGAACTTCCAACGCACGAACTCCCCTCCACACGATCGTCCAAACGTTTGAAGTTGGAACGTTGGCCGCAGTGTGGGCTTCCCATCACATTGACATTGAGTATTACACCTCAGTTAAAATTTTTGTGGAATGATGCTATATTGACACAATGCCAATCGAACTTTTGCAGCGCCCCCTAAATGCAAAAAATTTAAAAACGCCCCCTTAGACCTCCAAAACGCACAGGGGGACGCTGGCGCCCCCGTTAAGAATTACTGATCTAGTGCGTGGTTTATTTATGTGAATTTATTTATGATCTATGTTTATGGCATTGGTTTGTTTATGATCTACGGATCTATGCTTCCCAATCTTCCCATCGCTAATCTATGGTATATTCGGTGGGAGTGGGATATGCCATATGGGGATTTGTATTTTGTTCAGATTTGTTTATCTATGGTGGGGCGCTTAGCCTTTTCGTGGGGCACCTTCAAACTTCAAAATATTAAAATCGAACAGTATTCTTTCGGTCAACATTGGGATGGGTCGTTAATTTATTCACTTTTATAGTAACCTACTTCAACTATGCAAGCTTAAAAATACTACAATTAACAGAAGTTGTTCTTACATAACGTTTAACCTCAAAAGTATTTGAAGATGGGGAACAGTGTTTCGGCAGCCGATCTGGCTCCTCCAAATAGTGCAGCACACAAGAATATGGCAACGGGAGCTCCGCCACCAGAATGTCCCATGCACAAGGATTACAAACCTCCTCCCCCTAAAACTGGAGAGTGCCCCGTGAAACATGATAAGGATGACGTTAATCCATTGAACATGGTGAGTTTTAACATGTTTTCCCTAATTTAATGTAAGTTATACTACTGTTTTATATTTCTAAATATATTATGCGGCTATTAGTCTTGTCAACTCTTTTAAAATGCATTGATTATTTAAACAACTCTGTTCTTTCTGAAGGTTTCGAAATATTCAGCAGATTCTCATCATATATCCAATTAGCAATCAATCGTCCGATGAAAACGTGACAGTTTTTTATTTTAGCATGTATCATTTGTGTTTTGTGTTATTTATTTAGCTTGAGTTTAATGTTTGAATTCCAAAGATTGCTGATGATGTGGAGTCTTACGAAACATGATTGCATCTTTAGTACTTTTGTAATGATTTATTTCTTTGTAGCATTTCATTTCAAACGCTATGTTCCCAAGAGGAATTGACTTGTTAATCGATTTTTTTTGTACTTTCCTGTTATCTGAGACCATTTCTCTGCCAGCTTAAAAAATAACATTAGTGATTCATAATATTATAATACACTATTATAATTTATATGCCCAACTAAAAGGTTTTCCTCGTTGTAAGTAATTACTTTATTTTCATAATAATAATTTATCAATGTTTTCGAGCTGGTAGAGGAATGGTTCCAGATAACACAAAAGTACTGTTAATTGAACCTTTTAAAGGTTAGGGTTTTACACCCATCTAGAAATAATATTTGAAGTATTAAAGTCCGAAAACAACTTACAGAAGATATTTAATAATATCGATATACAGTTTGCTAGTATTAATTTAATTAATAAATTTTGATTTGCTTGTGTAGATGCCCCCAGCAAATCAGCAGCCCGCCCCGGATCAGCCGTTCCCGCTGCCCACGGAACGCCAAGTGTCCACCATCCCCCGTGCCATCCCCGACGGTGACAACAAGTTCTGGGTGTACCCGAGCCAGCAGATGTTCTGGAATGCCATGCTGCGCAAGGGCTGGCGTTGGAAGGAGGAGACCATCCAGCCGAAGGATATGGATGACATCATCAAAATTCACAATGCAAATAATGAGCAGGTTTGATAAATTTAAATTTTTAAAAATGTTTAGTTCCAAACTAGTTAGAAAAACTTATAAGTTAAAAATGATCTATGAAAATTAATGTTTAATAACTTAGTTATTGATCATGAAAATTCATTATCCATTTCTCAGGATTTGAACAAATTTTAGATAATTACGTTGCTTGTTGCTGATTTGCATTTTGTTTTTATTTCAGGCTTGGAGAGAGGTCCTGAAGTGGGAAGCGCTGCATGCTCGGGAGTGTGGATCCCCTCGCCTGAAGAGCTTTGGTGGCAAGGCCACTCAGTATAGCCCCAGGGCTCGCATCAGACAGCTTTTGGGGTAAGATGCTCATACATTTACTGATGATTATTTGTGGTGAAAAAAGAAACAAAGATAAAAAAGATATTAAACTGACCAGAAAAAGCTTATAATATGGAAAAAATCTTTTGTGTGAACCAATAAGGCCATTCATTTCAGTTTTCAAAGGATCAAAACATCCAAAATTCTTATGGGGGAACCCTAAATGCGGGTTTTACTGATATAAGAGTAAAACAGGTTTTAAACTTCTCCTGTGTATTCAAAATATGTATAAAACGGTTCCATGCCAACTCAGAATCAAGCCAACTCAACACCTCTTTGAAAAGTCATTAAAAGATATGAAAAAAATATTTTAAAATAGCTGGTAAGGATGGATGTTTGACACACCATATTTGGTTTGCAAACTTTCTAAGATTTTTGGGTACTTATTAGTTGTAACCCACCACAAGTTTGAAATGAACTAAATTAAATTGTTTTCAATTTGCTAATAGATGTGTCTATAATGAAATCCTAACCTCATCTAACCCTAAAACAATAGGTGGTGAGGAATAACCCACAAGTATTGAATTTTGTTGATGTCAGCATTCTTCACCATGACCCAGGTATAAAAAGGTACACATTATAAAACCTTTAGTTACCTACCTTTTTCCAGGAAACATTATCCTATGGTCCCTATGGACATATTTTGTGAAAGACTTTCTAAATTGTATATGTATGTATACTTGCATACTAATTGAATAGAAGATAATAATCATAAAATAAATTACCGTTCTGCAGATAACACACACACATGCGTACACACCTTTGGAAATTAGCTTTGAAATTATTTGAAATTTTTTTTATTAAAAAGACTTTTAGTGATTTATAAACTGCATTCTTTTGCTGCATTGAATGCAGTAAGTGGTTAATTTGGGAGTATTCTGGTCGATTAAATATATTGTTATTTTTTTTCAGGTATGAGCTTCCCTTCGACCGTCACGACTGGATCGTGGACCGATGCGGCAAGGATGTCCGATATGTCATAGATTATTACGACGGTGGCGATGTGGACAAGAGTCACCAGTTTGCCCTTCTCGATGTCAGACCCGCCCTGGACTCTTTTGACAATGCCTGGGACAGAATGAAAGTTATGTACATGAGATACAAGTATGAATATTTTAGTTCCGAGACGTCTTAATACCAATACAACTTCGTTATAGTGTTCTTGACGGTTCCATGACAAAAAAGAACATTGAAGAAAAGTGAGGAAAAAAGAATAAACCACCACAAACCTATTCTGTTCTTTTATCACATTCTGTTTTGTCTCTTTATTTATTCAGTTATACTTCTTTAATAGGAGACCTCGTATAAAGCGACATAAGTTCTTTTTTCCTCCATTGTCACTGAAACCTTGTTGCACACTCTAAAAGTATTTTTACTTTAAATATTTATTGTTTGACCAAATTGTGTAAATATTAGAAAATAATCCGTCGAAATAAGAAAACTAAATCACATATTGGGCTATTCTTATTTTATGTAACATACACATACAACGTATGTTATTCAGTTACCTTCTAAAGATGTAATTGTCACGTGTGTTGACAATCGGTATGTGCAAATCTTTATGTACCATTTTCAAATCAATTTAAGTGATAATAAAAGTTATTATATTCTCTTTATAATACTTTTCTTTTTCATTTCTTTCGCTTGGGTGATGCAAAAGCAATATCTTTGCATTTACAACCAGGACGCTCTTGTAATTATGCGTTTTCAATAAACATAATACCAATTTTGTCATAAATAAATAGGTCTTGAATAATATTATTCTCTGAAATTTTAATCAGTTTCGTATTAAGAGAATAGCATTTTTTCATGATGAACATACAGCATTCAATGAGATCTCTGTCATACCATGTACATATTTATAAAAGACAAAGCCATATAAATTACTATGTATTAATAAATAAAATAAAATCACTTTGGTTTGAATGTTTAATTTTCTCTTTTTGCATTGACATGTGTCGTACATACATATTATAAATTAATCGTCTGTGTTGTACCATTACTAAACTAAACTACAACAAAAAAAGCATTTTTTTATTATTGTAGCAGAGTCAATTAAAATCAAACTTAGTCAAAATGCTTGCCTTACTTGTGTTCATTTGACTATAAGGCTCATTTTTTCTACCAGTGCATTTTCAAATTTTTTATAGATATTGTAAAACCTGTTATTTACAATGAACTATTCATCACTGCAAAATATCAATTGTAGCCACTGTAAAACACAAATGTTATTTAGTTTTAAAGAAAAAATCCTAAATTATAAATTATAAATTGATACGTAGTGATAGTGAAATGATAATGAAGTGTAGGGCATCGTTGAAATGGTGATAATATGTATGAACTTGTAAGTTGTGATAAATTAATTATTAGTGGCTTCTAAAAATTTTGAATTCACTTTAACTTATTGAAATTTATTCACAATATATTATTATAGCATTTTGAATTTATACATTTTATGTTTTATCTGATGTAGAAATATAAAGAAAACTTCATAATGCACATATAATTAATTTTGTCTTTCATTAATTTATTCTTATCTACACCCCTTTGTATGAAGTAAGTTAAAACAATAATAATTATTTTTTTATTTATTTATTTCAAGATTTTTGTTTTTACAATACAAATGATTACATGTGCAAGGTTTTACAATAATTCATTTTATATTACTACTACTCCATAAATTGAGCTCAAGAGCTCGTGTTTATGGGAGGAGTATTAACACGCAAAAAAAAATTACTAGTGTTTTAATGAGATGTTTAAACAATGATCAAAGAACTTATGAAAATAAATACAAATATTACTAGACAAAGGTACATAATTTAGAAAAATAGTTTTAGAAGGACAATAACAGTATATATATAAACATATACTTTTAATATTAAATATTTCAGTTTAAGTAAGGGTAAATTTAATTAAATTATCGTTTATTATTGCTGATAGATAATAAACGAAAATTTAATTTTTCATACCACAAGAGTTCTAATTGCCCGGAATCGTACAGACCCTGTTTTGTAAAGCTTTTCCCTGAAGATATGAAGTGGGAAAGAAATAAAAGGAGAAACTGAATGTTGGGAAGTACCCGGCTGTTCAGATCTCAGCACTAAACCTGTGATTCTGGATGGTGGTCCAGCACAAGGGCTTTACATATTGAGAGACAAGGTTGGCTCTGGATTAAATATATTCAACTGTAAAATTGAATTTTTTTTTTTAAAGAAAACATTTTATTATTGGAAAATACATACAATAACAAAAATTGCAAAAAATTTGCCAAATTTGAGCAAGTTATTTTCTAGATGGTACTGTTTGAAGCAGTCAAAGTGAAGAGCGCACTTGACTTCAGACTGATTGTCTGATACGGAAAATACATTAGAAGAGTACAGGTAACGTCTACACGGAATGCCTTCTGTAAAAGTTTTCTCCGTCGTCTGGTCATCTGGTTTCCCAACTCATGCTCGTAACTTCCTCAGGAAGCAATGCAACTTTCACCCAACTATAAGAGCGCTGCTGAGGTGAGACACAAATAAAGGCTAATATCACTTTTTGGACCAAACATTAAACTGATTAAAATAAAATTCTGTCATCATTGAGGTCAACTCCACCCATTAATAACAATAATTATTGATAAATGAAACGATGTAACTTTGTTTGGACCATTTATATATTAGGCCACTTGCATCACATCACGAGGAAGACATGGCATGATGAAGTGAATCAGATACTTGAGTCAGGCCATGTCAAAAGTCAGAATAATAGAAGAGAATGTATGAGACGATGTATGAATGTGAGTGAGGCAAAGAGTGTGTGCCAAGACCGAGTTGTTTGGCGGTCCGTCCTCTCTGCCTACCCCTGCGGGGAAACGGCGTGATGGTTAGTTAGTTAGCATCACATTTTTTAAATTTTTTTCCGGATTAGGAAAATATTCTAAGACATTCTGTTTTTTTTTTTTTTAATCGTATTTTTGAAACCCTGGCGATTTTTTGAAAATTTCAATCCGAAAAATCAGACCATTTTTTATAAACCGGAAACACGGGACATAATTTAATGGGTGCGAAAAAACGATAATTACATAGCCGAAAATCATTTTTAAAAAAATAACGTTTTCCACACGAATAGCAATAAATTGTACTGGGTTCTCTTCGTAACATCTGTAAAAACACCGCCATCTTTATCAAAAAATCAAACCAAAGGATAAGTTCGCATAGAACAAACAATAAATCAAGTGAACGTTAAACGCAAATTCAAAAATTCGTCAGAAATCAAAGTGTTGCCATATAAAAAAAAAAATATCAGTGTGGAATTTTACAAAATTAAGGGAACATAATCGGAGACGGGACATTTTCATGTAGTGACGTCACGAGCTCAAATAATGGATTTATTTATTTAAAAATAAAAAACTATACATTTCTAAAAAATTTTACTAACATTTTCATAATCTTAGTAAAAAAATCTACCCATAAGATTTTTTCCAAGTCGTTATGAAATCCATGCAAGTGGCCTTTTGTTTGAAGCCGACCGTTTCGGAACGACTGTTCCTTCCTCAGGGCAAACGTATACTGACTCATAAATAAATTAGTCATGCTGACTTGGCAATCACAAAATAGTGGGTGGGTACAATATATTATTACAAAGGGGTGGAGGCGTGGCTAGGGATTATTTAAGAGTGGGTGGGTGGGGGAACATATCCATGATTGGGCTGTAAGATAATATTTTTTGTTTGTTTATAATGGTTCGTTGTTTATAATGATTAATTATTTTTAAGGGTTTTTTTTTATTTCCAAGGCTTCTAAAGTTATCTTAGCGTTTTTCTTTATGGTTAATATGAAGAATATTTATCCCTGTATTTTTTTCAAAACTATGGTTATTTTCAAAAATTATTATTATTAAGGTTCTTTGATTCTAATTTCAAAATTACGAGTTGTTTTTCCAATATAAAATAGGAACAGTAATTACATTTGAGTTTATATATTCCAGAATTAGTCAATTTATGGTCTTTATCTTTAGCGTTCTTAAAAGAATTTCCGATATTATTTCTTGTATAAAAAGCTGGTTTAATATTAGAAGGGAGATTTTTGCAACATTGAACTGAAAAATTATTAATATATAAAATTTTACGCCATTCTTTATCTAAACAAAGTAACATTGTTTCACTTATCTATAATGGATTACCACAAAGTTAAGTTATAGCTACTTTCAAAAGTATATAATAATTATTATTTTGATGATTTGAATGTGCGCCATTCCCTCAAATTATTATTTTTTTATTGGCGCCAGGCAATCGATTTTTTTCATACTTTCTCTAAAACTTTGCCTTTTTCCTACTTTGATTAGCCAACATTGCACTTAGTTTACTGGCTCCATTCGATCATAGTTCGTGGCCAAGTTTACCTCGCAGTTGTCCCGCCTGCGGCTTTTGAGGACTTGGTTTTCCACGTCTACCACTGCATCAAATACACCTGTAACTAAAAGCGGAGAGATTTACACTGTGGTTAGAGAAAACTATACACAAGAGAAATATAAAATAAATTGTTACCGCTTCCCTATCTCTAACTTGCCTGAAGCTTTAAGATTAGGGAAGAGAACTGGCTTACAAGTTAGTACCATTAGCACAAATTCTCACATCCTTGACGATCATGAAGTGGTGCGACGCGCGACGTGACGAAATTGTCCATAAATAGCTCATGGCGTGCCGGGAACTCTACATAATATTCCATCATCGAAAGTATCTACCTACAGCAGATGATCCCTGACCTAATTCAGGGTCATGTGAGTATTAGATGCGTCGGAATATGGCCTTGTTTGGAAAGAGTTGATTGTCAATGTTTTCCAGAGGAATCACACACTTCAGAGCAATCCAATTCTGTCATCATTTTATCGTGGTTCAGCAGTTTCATAATCGATCGACGAATTGCAGGCGGACAAGTAGGTACCTTCTTTGAAAAGTCATTAAAAGTGATGAAAAAAAAAATTGGTTAGATAGATATCTTAGGTTAGGATATGGGCTATTTAAAAAAAAAACTTATACCTTTTAATGACTTTTCAAAGAGGTGTCGAGCAGTGCCGGTCCGTGAGTTTTCAGTGAGCTAGAGTGCTATTATTGAAAAATACCACACTATTGATGTTGTTGTAGCTGAAAACTATTTTTTTTTTTTTCAAAATTTCGGCTTTTCTTATGAAGATAATATACTGAAATTCGGATGCGGCGCATCCACATATATAAATAACTCTTTTGTTTCTGTTGCAAATATGAGTTGAATAATTTTCATGCTAATTTTACCTTTGAGCTTTTAATTTTACACATGCTGCACATTCATTTCATTACACATTACCAAACCATAATTTTAAATTAGGTTACATTGGCGCCCAATGTGGGGCCCGAACCCACGACCCTGAGATTAAGAGTCTTCATGCTCTACCGACTGAGCTAGCCGGGCAATGCTGAAATAATTAAATTGGCGCCAGCTGTGAATGCGTAGATTATAACGTTTGTTCCGTTTAACCTTAATGAGTAAAACCTCAAATTGTATTATTTAATCACTGAAGATACCACTGAATCAAAATCAGGCAGATCATGATGCTTCTCACCACATCATGATCTACCGCCATTTTAACGATGTGCCAGATCATGATTTGGCGAGAAGCATCATGATCTGCCTGATTTTACGATCGGTCTAAGACATGTTCATCGCGTTTCACACCCATACACCTAAATATTAGGGGTGATTCATGATATTAAATTGTTTTTCAAAATAATACAGCAATCATGAAATTAGTTTTGTAACATTTTTATAATACTTCATTTGCTTCTTCTTTAACTTAACTTTTTAACTAATTACTTACTAAGTTTACGCACGTCAATCGCATTAGCAAATGTTTTAAAAATATCTGGAATGTGGATTTGCGTTTTAACAAACTTGTTATTTGTTATCAATTAGGCGGTAAATAAAATTTTGGTGTCCGGTGACTTTTTTTCTTCAAAATCAAACAAAAAAATTTGCCACATGTCGTCACTGGTCGCTCAGCCGAGTAACCAATCAGCCTTCACCCCGCCCCTAATTAACTGTCCTATACCTACTGATTTTTTATGTTTTTAGAAGAAAAAAAACATCAAAAATGTCACCGAAGACCAAAATTTCGTTTACATTTTTTTCTCCAAATAATGTCAGAAATCACTGGTAAGTCAAGTACGTCGACGGACTTTACTATAATCAGTAATTCCTCACATTATTTGTAGTAAAAATATAAATGAAAACATACAAAAAAAAATTCTTCCACATGTCGTCTCTGGTCACTCAGCCGAGTAATCATGTTCAGGAATCACTGGTTAAGTAACCTGTACATACAGGATGTTAAGGGACGTACTTAACTATATTATTTTTTTACTTGACTTATATTATTTTTTTTACATTTATCTCAACACAGGAGGCCCTAAGGA
The DNA here is from genome assembly GCA_917563855.2 of Limnephilus lunatus. NCBI lineage: Eukaryota > Metazoa > Arthropoda > Insecta > Trichoptera > Limnephilidae > Limnephilus > Limnephilus lunatus. Next base: position 58,748,237 of record OU830597.1, on the reverse strand, counting down.
AAATAATTTCCCTCGGGGCCTACGTCATCTTTGGGGATGCTGAGTGGAGATTTTTTTAAAGGCAAGGAAGATCTGGGACGGTATGAGGGGTGGGTAGGAATCTGGGAGTCAGCGGGTCCAGAAGTGACGGATGTTTGAATCTATCCCTCCCACGGCGGTGCAAGGCGTTGCGTAGAGAGAGTCCTGCTGAAGAGGTAAAAAGGTCTTCCTCTACCAGTCTCCAAATCCGGCCCACCACTGTTCTGACGTGTGCTGTCTCAAACTACTCATGGCGTCGACCACGGCTGAGGTTTTCAGGCACCTATTAGCTATGCAGTGTTTCTTAACCTGTGGTCCGCGGACCCCTGGGGTTCCGCGAATATATGTGTGGGGATCCGCTGTCGGTCCGCAGCCTCATCTCTGAACCATTTAGCAATAATAAATAACTGCCACCATAAGTATCATAATCACTTCACTTACTTAGCACGGCGAACATGCTACAGCGGGACTTTAAAATCGTAATTTCAAAGAATTCTCTTTATCAACATTTTTGGTGAATGTAAAGAAGATTATAAGGAAATATCAGAAGAAGCACTGTAACATTTACTGCTTTTTTTTCTCAACCACGAACTTTTTTTTTCTTTTCTCTTTTCTCAACCACAAACCTCTAAAAGGCATTTTCTGTTCTTGTATATACTAAAAACAAATACAGAAACAGATTACAAGTGGAATCCGGTTTGAGATAACAACTTAGTAGTAACATCAACACGAATATCACTAATTTAGTTGCAAAAAAGTAACACCAACCTTCACATTAATTAACCGTTAATTATTGTGAATATTGGTGTTAATGTTGTACGTTAATTATTAACGTATTTAAAAAAAATATTTTTTTTTTCTCTTTTTCTAGTACTAAAATAGTCAGAAATATATTGTTGTGTTTTTTTATTATTAAGGGGGTCCTTGAAAATTGTGCTTGGTTTCTTAGGGGTCCGTGGCTGAAAAAAGCTAGGAAACGCTGAGGCAAAGCATTCCTATAGGAATGGGCTATCAATAGAGTTATGCCTAACGTGAACATTTATTTTTTCCCTCAAACTGGGACACCGAAATAAAGATAGGTACTTTAATAATAAAAATAAATGTGGACAACCAATCGCATGGACGATTGGAATTCTAGACCCTTGTTAAAAATTTAAAGAGATTTTTTTACTAATAAACGAAATAAAAGCAATATGTTACAGTAAAAATGTTTTCGACTTAATTAGCATAGATTTTACAAGTTACTATGTAGGAGTATGATTGTTGTACAAGTGTATGGATTATTTCTAGCCTCCTTATAAATAAAATAAAATTCCATATAAACTTATTCGTTTTAAGAGCCTCACACTTTTCATACAATACAATTGACGAGATGTTTTTTTCATGTCATTCTAGGGTGAGCTAATTTATATATCTACCTATGTATTTCAAGATTACCGATTTTGTATTCGGGGACACCGGGTCGCGCTGAAAAACTTCGCATAAGTTCCATATGTAATATCCGCATATAATTCCTACCTGAGGATTTTTTTCTGCATTTGTTCCAGCATATTTACCTACATACTTTAGTATGGTGCGGAATCCCCCCACCACAAGCATGCTCCATCGGGTTAGCGGGATATAATTTCGTAATAAAAAATAATATATGCTAAACTTAAACAATATTATTAACGATTTCGATATTCAAAACTCTTAGGGGATAAACCAATAAACACGCGAGAACTAATGCGACTAAATATGTAATCGTATAAATCGGCAATTCCAGGCTATCGAATAAAACTTAATAGCCGCTATGAATCCGCCCAAAACTTCCACCAATTCGGCCGAGAAGTTTTTGATACAAATCGGTGTAAGGTTTCGTATTATTTGGAATATTCGAATCCAACATTTCGGTAACTTGGTGGCTGTTCGCCTAATTAGATATGTTTCGCCAAACGTGAAATCGTTATTCACCCGTAAACTTAAGATAGGAGATTCCGTTGGGTTTGTTGTGTGAAAAAAATACAAGTGTACCCTCCGAGGACTTCCAATCGTAACGAGAATAATAATTCACTGCGAATGAGCAGCAAACATTTATTACCTAGTTGTTATAAACACCCAACTTTAATGGCAACTTAATAAAGCAAAACATCTACAAGTATTTTAATGAACGTGTCGAAATATATGAGTTTTTTTGAGAATATTATTCTGAAAAAATATTGATAGAAAACAGTATTTTTTTTAATACCTACACTAAAACGTTTCACCGCATTCGAGCGAAAAAAAGTCGTACGATGAAAGTCGTAGTGGTTGAAGAGACATGACAAATTTTCTGTAAGAACGCTAATGTCGCTAATATAATATAATAATAAGTCCGATCAGTGGCTGAGTTGGCATCGCGTTTGGGTCCCACACAGGCGTCGCGGTCGCGTGTTCGATTCATCGGCTGGTTAAGCCGTCCATCACGACACAAGCAACATTTTCTTCTTACTGGGGTGGAAGGAGATTTTCAAACATGTCAGGTTGTTCGTAACCCGGGAATTGAATCCGTTATTAAAAAAATAATAATAATAAAAATTGGAAAATTTGTAGAGCTCTTTTTTTTGTGAAAAATCACCTCCAGGTCGCTGTACGATTTATCTAATTTAATCTAATTGTATTGTATCTAATTTTATTTTTATAAACGAATACTGAAAACATACTGACCTGGCAGGTCACTTCCGGTAAACATAAGAAAGTTTATGCTTGGAGAGATACGACTATGCACACAGACAATACAATATTAAAAACACTGGACGTTGCATGATTTTGCATTTTTTTATTTTACGCTCCAATACTATTGATATCACATTGATTAGAAGGTAAGCGAAAGAAGTAGGATTGATATTTCCTTTAAAAGACTTGAGAATTTCGGACTCTAAGACAATAGAATTTTTATTAAATGATCTTAAAAAGATTACAAGTTGTCAGTTGCTTACATTTTTTATACATTTAGTTATTTACAATGGGCTGTGAAGGTGAAGGATTTCTGACTTCATAGATGCGACTAGACAGTCGTTAAAACTAACACATTCAGACGAAAAGGTGAGTTTTAAGTTTAGCTCTGAATTCTGTCGAGTCTGTGATGTTTCTTAAATCATGTGGCACAGTCAATTCCAGGCTTTAACCCGACACGGAGTGTCATGACATTCCGAAAGTACACTCACCGAACTGCCGATAGCTGATGACGCTGCTGAACTAAGATTCAATACCATGCAGCAGAGCTTGAACTGGATTCTTTCAGGACATTTGAGTCGGTAAAGATTTTTGAGATTTCTGAAATGTGGGAATATTTAGATACGCTGGTGATGTCTTGCTGCAGCGTTGAATTTAGATTGTAATTTGTTGATTTGATATTTGGGGAGACTTGAATATATTCTACTGCAATAATCTAGACTTGAAACAACATAAGAATTGACCAGAAATTTAGTCGCCTCTGTTGATAGGTTTCTTCATACTGATTTAATTTGCCTTAATTGAAAGAACCTTTGAAGAAGATTCTGGAAAATCACTCATGCTTTCTGACTTTTTGAAGAGATGAACTAGAAAGGGAGCTATTTCATTGCAACACTTCTTTAGTAGCCACGTTGGAATAGGGTTGAGTGAACACTGCTTGTTCGGTGAAATAAATATTACATTCCTTACTTCTTCGAGGGATGCAGGTAATAAAAATATAGTAATTTTATTTTGTAAAATAAGTTCAGGACTGATGAGACAGATAAAGAGAAGCCTTGCAGAAGGAGCCTAGAGAAGTAAGCAAAAGAAAAAACACTTAAAAATATATCTACAATACCTGTGAGTTATCCCTACAGTTTGAATTAGTTTTTATGCTAATTAATAAAAGTGAAAATAAGTATTTTGTACTTATATATTATGTACGGTTATAAATGTGACTAAACAATAAAACTAAGAAGTTTAGTAATAAACGTAGTAAACCTAATAGGTAGTTTAAGATTTGATTAGGATTCACAAAGTAATATTCTTTCAAACAAAAAAACATTTTATTAAAATACTCGTATTATGTTTGCAAATTGAAACATCGCATATCCAAAATAATTTATTTTGGCGTTTCAGGATAGTGTCGGATATAGGGTTGTATGTTTACTTAGTCGGTGTCAACATGAACAGTTAGGTTTTTGGGGCCCGGGGGTAGGGGTGGGCAGGGGGTGGATACCACTGCCACTTGAAGATTCAGGGCACACGCGGAGGGACGGTCATGATTACTGCAATTACACCCTCCCCCTCCCGGCGGACATGGGACGAAATAGGATACACTGGTCTCTCGCCTTTCAGTGTTTTTGTTGGTGCGGTTTTATATATTCACGATAATCGTTTTAATAATTCTTGTATAGGTTGCATGCGACTATGGGTTACCATTATAATCAGGTTAAAGGTGAGTCGGTCAGTTGGTGTTCCTGTCCTATACCCTTCGGTGGCCTCGGTTCTTTGTGGGTTCATTCCTCCTCGGGATCGGGACGGCCAGCTGCACGTTTCTCCCTGGAATTACCGATCAATTTGCTGGCATCCTTAGCAAGAACCTCTCCAAGTTATCTAATCTAAGACGTAGAAGAGGATGAAGCGCCGCTTTTCACAACTTCGAGATTTACGTGACTGGTAGATATGGTAGGTAAAGATGATAGCCAACCTCTTATAGGATAGGGCACCAGAGATGGAGATCTAAATTATGTTTTTTTCAACAAAAAGAGACAGGGTGTTCGGTGCAAAGCGTTTCTCGCATAATGTCCCCTAAAAACAAAATGGAAATGTTAAAAGTATACCTTCTGTACTTATATTATTAAAAATAACGATCAATCCATTCCTTTATTCCTGACCATCCTAAATTCCAATATTGGCTTATTAGGTTGCCATGTATACCGGTCGATTAAACTCCAACCTCCTTCCTAGCCTCAGAGCATGTGTTCTAAATCCTAACAAATCAGTGCCCCCTGGTGTACCGGTCTCACCGGGACAGGAGTGCTCCTGGCTGGGGTAGTACAATCGTATCGTATCGTATCGTGAATACTATACAGGAACCACTGCTCGCAACCATCCGGAACCTGTGAGACTTTGGCATCCCCAATTGGACATAAATTAAAATAATATACTTTGAAAAGCGACCTCCGGATTCACAGTAGAGATCCTTATCCTTCGATCAAGGAGGCCGTAAAATAAAATGACGCATTAAACCCTCATTATTATAACGACTGAGGTTTTCGCTAGGAGAGGGGGTGGGAGGCGGTAGTCCACCCTTCAGGCATTACTTCTCATTTATGGATAAAAAGTAAATAAACCGATTAATTATGATTTATTGATTGGAATGCTTATTTTGAAATGACGGCTGCTAAAACATAAAAAAAAAGATGTAATAGCTTTAATACTACGAAGGGGTCGATATTTAAAAAAAGCTTTACTGGAATGTTTTTTATAAATTCTCAATCATTGATCTCGTTATTTGCGGCATATCTCTGAATGTTAGCATTTCGAATAGCGTGAAATTTCTATGAACACAACACTATCGAAGGTCGAAGGAAGTACCTTGGAAACAACCACAATCTTATTTGGTTTGGTGACCGGATGGGACGTGAGTTCATCAAATCATCCCCGACTTGCAATGGGATAAGGTTCCGATATCGTATAACTTTCATTATTGACATTAAAGTATCTACTCGCCATTGGAAAGTATCGTTTTGACATCAAAGGATAGGAATCCTTTTCGAAAACAATCTATAGTGAACTAAAAATACAGGTCTGTAATATGTAACTTTTCTAACCACTTTAATTAAATCACTATGTATGTAAGAACTGGTAATTGTGTGGATGTATTGTAGCATCACTGTGAAACCTTCGTAGCATCCCCGTAGAGTTACTATAGAACTTTAGTAGCACTATACTAGCGTCATCGTAGCAAATCTTCATAATAGCACAATAGTAGCAAAATTTTAGCACTGTCGTAGCACAAGGTAGTAGCATTGTAGCACTATCGTGGTACCGTCATAGGATTGTCGTAGCATCGTCTTAGCATCATTGTAGCATAGACGTACCTAAAACAATCGTAGCACTATCGGGTTATATACTAATTGGTTTATAGACTCATTTGAGTGCTCCCCTCCACGGAAATCTTTAGTAAATAATAATAATAATAATAGTTTATTCCAGAATGTATGCAGGGGTAGTGCAATGCAATAAATTCCATATTTTGAAACAAAAAATGGGTTAATGTTGAAAATAAAAATAAAGTAAATAACAACATATAAATAAATTTAAAAAAAAACGAATAGGCATGAAAAACATAAGAAAAATAATAATAAACAGTAAAATTAATTCACGCAGCTGTTTACGGAGGGTATTTCATCGTCTCCCGTCTCCAGAGGGCCATCAGGGGGGACTCCAACCAGGTAGTCATGGCGGTGATGATTGCATTCTTTGATTGGCGTAGTCTTCGCCATAAACTTCCCATGCGGTGGCGGAGAAGTGCTCGGAAAGTGTGCACTCGTCCCTCCAGGAACATTTCCGTGGCACTGCAGTATCTCGGTAGGCGGAAAAGTTGACGGTATGCGTTGTTGTAAGCAACCTTTAACTTGTTCCATTGGGATGCAGTGTAGTCAACCCACAGTTCTGATGTGTACAGCGAGGTACAGAAAGCGTTGAACAATATTGTTTTTACTTTTGGGCTGCATAGGTAAAAACGTCTTGACAGCATACCCGCTCTAACAGATATCGCTCTTCTCTGCCTTTCCATATCCTCGATATCCTTAAGGTCGTCTGTGATGATGTGTCCCAGGTACTTAACGCTGTGATAAACATTCATTTTCCTGTCATCTAACCATACTGAGGGTGTTTGGATGGTTTCGTTTTTGTTTTTAAAAACCATAACTACTGACTTGGTAGTATTATATAACAGGTTATGGTTTTTCGCAAAGTTTTCACAAATTCTTAGTAACTTCTGTAATGCGCTTAGTGACGGTGCAAGAAGAACCATGTCATCTGCGTAATTAATGTTGTTCACACATATTCCATGTATATGGCATCCTATTTTCGTGGCATTAAGTTTTTTAATAAGATCATCGGTATACAGATTGAACAGAACCGGAGACATGCTTCCTCCTTGCCTTACGCCACTTTTCAAATAGAATGGATTAGACTGCTCCCCAGACCATTTCACAATATTTTCTTGTTGCGTGTTCCAAATTGAAAGAATCGCTCTGCTCTTTTCCTTAGTTTTTCCCACAGTTTATTATGACGTACACGGTCAAACGCCTTGCTTAGATCTAGAAAGCAAGTATAGATTGGCGTTTTCCTTAGTTTATAATAGCTGATGGTTTCTTTTAGGGAATATATTGCCATAGATGTTGACAGTGCAGGTTTGAATCCGAACTGGTTATCTTCTGTTTTTAGATGGTCTGTTACAACAACGGATAAAAATTTTTCAAATAATCTCGCCACGGCGGTTGAGAGTGAAATTGGTCGGTAGTTATTGATCACGGATGGATCAAGATTTGTTGATTTAATTATGGGAATAATTACCGTTTTTGTCATTTCATTCGGGATGTGCCTGTAACGCAAAATATTTGAAAATAGTTTTGCTAGGATGAAATGAATCGCTGGTCCAGCATACAAAGGCGAAAGATTTATTCGTTATTGAAGGGAAACCAGAATATTAGATTTGTTATTAATATTTAAAATGTGATCACCGACCACCGGAAAGAAAGTGGAAAAAAGATAGGTTATGTTAGTATCGACACGTATTGACAAGTTACCTAAAGATAAAAAAAGTAATTTCAAGAAACTTTTTGAAAGGTATTTCACACTAGGGTGGTATTAAATTATCTTTCCCTGTAAGTTAATATATTATTATTATTTTGATTGTATGTGTATTGTGTTCACGTATGTGTAGAAACCATAAAATTTAATACATTTTCTTGAACACTTCGTCGGGTTTTATACCGGGACTTCTGGGTTCATAGCCAAAGATTGGGTGAAGGAGAATATATCCGGTGACGTAATGTGCGGACTTTTTACGAAAATTATTTTGAATGTTGAAATCAACGTCCAATAATAAATTCGAATCTTAGAACGTTGATAATTACGGTTCAGTTAATTTCTCCCCATTGTTTTAGTACCTACATAGTTTCTGTTAAAAAAATATAGTTGGGTAATTTATCGCTTGTCTGTATTTGTTCAAACAAACATCCAATTATAAAAATAACACTTAAATTCAAAACAAATCCGAGTTCTAGAGTTCATTGAACGAGAGTTACAGAGACAACCGAAATTAATATTTTTGATTTGATCTACCGATAACTACCACTGTAAAGGTTGTAGTTATGTTGTACAAACACAGGTTTCCTAAAACTAAGTAAACTCGAGTAGGTACCTACTACGTTATGTTCGTGTGTGTAGTTCATCAGGATTCAGGATACATTGTATTATTTGGAGAAGCCGATTTCGCGCGGAACATGCTTGTGGATAATATATAATGTATTAGAACTTACAAAAATACCTCTCGCGAATTGAAGAGAATGAGGAAACGCTTTTCATCGCATTTTTAAATCAACATTTCATATTGAAAGCTCAAATGAATATCCTCGATGATTTATTTATTATTTCGCTGTATCGCCGTACGCCATCAATCGAGATGACTTAGAGTGCTATTGTATCCAAGCACAGAATCGCATATCTCACTCTATTCTTCTGCGGAATCCTTACTTTCGCTGTATATTGAAATATCATTCTGTTCACCAGATGAATTCAGAATACAGAGAGTACCTACTTCCTGGGAATATAAAAGAGTAAACATTTCGCTGTAAAATAACATTCTATTATATTGGATCGATTGACTTCGGAGTAAAAATATTGTATTATATGAAAGTGTTTTTAAAGTTATGGGTTTTTCAATCGAGTTTGAATACACGTCTTTTATATGAAATGGTGTTGCGAGTTACAAAAATACGTCGATTCTTTAAAAGATATTCAATGTTTGTGTTGACTTACAAAATATGATACTGGTTCGTCAACGGAAACGAAGTTTAGGTACTAAGGTGATTACCAATTACCAAATAAATGTTCACGTTTTAAATAAACATTACGTATGTTTTTGCGCAGAAAGCTAAAATCTGCCTATACTCCCAATGACGTTATATAAATAGACTCGCCATAGTCTCACATACTCACAATATAATGTGGAAAGCAAGCAACACTCTTTTGTTTTCAGCAGTTTTTGGTACAATTTCTAAATTCAAAACTTTATTCCCGTGTGATAAAGATAACCAATCAAAGAATGTACGTGTGTGAATGTCATAGATATATGGTAGGGCGCTTATTAATTTCTTCTCCGAATAATGCTTTCACATCACTGGTGTGATCTATAGGTGTGACTGAGATAACAAGATACTCTCACTCGGTTACACAATGGACAGGGAAGGGTAAAGAATACAATGACGTATTATTATAAAATTAATTGTAATAATTATAATAATTGATACTAATAAGTAATTTGCGTGTACTTACAAATGAAGTGTTATTCCTTCGCCTTTACGACTATTTGCGTGTAATTGAAGCATTTTCTCATCACACAGGAGGGCATTTTGGCGCCTTGCAATGCAATTTAATTACTGGTAAGACACGACCTCACTCGACGCGTAGCAGTTTAGTACCTACTAAAGTACTAGAAATAGAGACAGCTACAATCGTCTTGTGTTTGGCTTCCCACTTTCAGATTTCTACCCCGCGTCCAGTATTAATGTCATTCTATACTCCTGTAAGGAGTGTATTTATTTAGATTTTTTTGTGTATTATAAATCGATGTGCAGATTTACAACTATTTGTGCAGCCGGGAGACTGAAATAGATAGATTGGATTTGTTCATTCGTTACTTCTCTTTTGTCTGCCTGCGTAGACTTGAGAGCTTATAATTATTGTGTTCTTTTTGGAAATAGATTATTTGTGAAAAAACTTTGTTGGGTTTGGAGTTTTGGAGACTGCAGAGAAACAAAGTGTTTACAGTCCTTAGTAAGCGATAAAAAAGAAGAAGAAGGTTTGAATGGGAGATAGTATATTTCAAAACTAATGTTAGAGGAAGCTGGCTAATATTAAAAATGATAATAATTAATTGCGTAGCGAAAATATTTAATAAAGCCTGCATTATTTAAAAAATAAGCTAAAATCTCTCGACAAACGTCGTAGCAGAAACAATATTAAGGTTTCATACATATACCACGTTCAATAATAGAACTATATTTATAATTTTCGGAGCATACTTAGCGATTTCTTTTTTCTTTTTTCGTGGAAATTTCATATAATTACTCTTTCATCTCGACAAATGTACGTAAGCAGATTATCGTAAAAAATAATATATTTTTTTCTTTTAAGAGCTTAAAAAAAGTAAGTGTTCAAGGGAAATTATAACATATTAGACTTAAGCCTCCGCATTCCGAATTTATATAATTTTATAACATATTTCTCTTGAACACTTTTTTGCTAAAAAATATGTGTATGTTATTTTTTAAGGTAATCTATACATTTGTAGAGCCGAAACGGTAATTATATGGAATCCCCTCGATAGAAAAAAATCGCAAAGTATGCTAAACACATTTTGCACTGTTATTTAACATGAAAATTCTGTTATTTTAAAATGGGTATGAACAAATACAACATAAGAATTTTACGAGAGACTTTTGCTGTATTTTAAACGAGTCGCGTTTTATTAAACATTTTCACACTTTTCGCTCAATTATTAGCGCGCTCCCTCTAACATTCGTATTTACATATCTCACTTTCTTCTTCTTTTTGAACGCTTACTACCGGGCCTGATTTGATGGAGAGTAAGATAATAAACGAATTTCCGTATAATATCTAAATAACTTTAATATTGGGTGGGGAGGGGCCTTTAAGGCTTCCTCACAGCCTATTATTATAATTTAAAGAATAATTATAAAAGTCATTCTTAGGAAACCATACGACTTCCCCACTCTAGAGATATTTCGGGAATTTAATGTACAATATATGACAGAATTGTATAAGAGAAACGCCTTATATCAAATTTATAAAGAATATTTTATTAAAAAGATTTACCTCTCAGATGGCATAAGCAATAGATTTAAAACTAATAGCTAAATAGCCATCTCTATGCTTAGAACGACCACGGCTCAGCACCACTATTTGTATTTAGGTGTGAGATGGTACAATATATTATTATCCAAAAACAAAAATAGTATAACGGAAACATTGAAATATGAACAATTCGAAAAGCAAATTAAGTCTCTGAAATTGGATAATGATATATTGTACCCTTGCTTTAATTTACCCTCACTTTAACCGTAATATTTAATATAAAAAAATATATAAATTATTATTGTCCTTCTATAACTATTTTTTTCTAAATTATGAACCTATGTCAAATAATGTTTGTATTTATTTCATAAGTTTTTCGATCATTGTTTACACATTTCATTAGAATATTATTTTTTTGCATGTAAATACTCCTCCCATAAACAAGAGCTCCTAGAGCTCAAATTATGGAGTAGAAGAATGAAAAAATATTTTTGTATAACCTTGCGTATGTAATCATTTGTAATGGAAAAACAAAAATCTCGAAATAAATAAAAAAATAAATATTTAATTAATAACAGATCACTTTGCATAAACCACTTTTTAATAAACAATATCGACATATTTCAATAACAATATATCAGGTCAACCTCATGATGATGCCTCTATTAGAATACACACATGTTTAAATTTCGATGAATCTTGTCAGTGTCCCTACATTGAGCGCACTACACAGATGAAGTACCTCGGCCTCACAATTGATCCATATCTCAAATGGAATATTCACACTCAAATAATTGCAAACAAAATAAGAAAAACCATGCACTTTTTCAGAACAATACGAAACTTTCTCGACCTACAACACTTGAAAATGATTTATTTTGCAGTCTGTCAATCCATTATTGAGTATGGTATCATAGCATGGGGAGGCGGTACTGCATCAGCACTAGACCCAATCATAAAGGCACAGAAAACTATTATAAAAATAATTCTTAGACTACCTCTACTTACAGACTCGAACTTAATCTTCAAGAGTATGAATGTGTTTGACGTTCGGCAGATATATGCAAAAACAATCCTCACTCATCTTTACACAAATATGCATAAATACTATGAAAAAATATTGGATACTCGCTGTACTCGTAACAATTACAAAGATCTACTACAAATTCCCATAACTCATACTACTTTTGGTCAACGAAGTTTCATATACCTTGCAACAAGACTTTACAACATTCTTCCAATTAGTATAAAAAAATGTGATACACAAAAAAATTTCAAAAAAAACATAAAAATTTGGATAAAAAATAATGATAGAGCCTTTACCGGTGCACTTACCCAAATTCGAAACTAGTAATGAACCAATCCTGCTATTATTGTACCAATGTTATTTTTATTAATGCAACATATCTATTGTGTGATTATAATCTAATATAAGTGTAGGTATGTTTCACAGTATTATAAATTGATGTAAAATTACTGCCTCAACACAGGCAAAGCCTAGTGAGGCAGGCTACGTGATACCTAAATTTATAATTATAAATCTTTATTATTTAAGTACCTACTGTTTATATGCAAATTTTTATTTTCTTTTATTTACTTTTGTACTTAAGCAACACTTAAACTATTATATGATGTACTTCTTTTTTTGTAGTTATAAATCTAAAATTTTTTGTTCAATAAAGATTATTATTATTATTATTATTATTATTATTAATGTTATCTTCCTTAAATTACCCAACTATACGGTAACTTATAGAAGGTAACTTAAAATTATATAAGGTTAACTATTAATGGCACAAACAGTAAAAACTTAGTATAGTATATTTAAACTTAGTATATGTATATTTAATCCACAAAAAAAACAATATTTTGTTTTTTTTTTTTACTTTTTACAGAATACCTTTTTGGCATTTTTCACCAGCATTTGGTTCATTAGAACAGGCAATCTGCCTAGCTAGGAACTAATAACGTACAAGACATAATAACACTTGTACACATTTTAAAATCTACAGTTATTTGAAATATTATTATTATGTAATTTTGCTGTATAAATGTAACTAATGTAATAAAAAAAAAAGTATAGACAATATGTTAAACAAAAAATATAAGAAAAAGTTTCTTAGATCTTTTGTTTATTCACACGTTGTTGAAAATGATAATAATTGGAGAAAAAAATTATTTTTAAAAATAACATTTCAAATTTAATAATTAAAAACATGCCAAATAATGTACAGCCAGCTTTTTATACAAATAACAAATGAAAAAAATTATATATTAAATAATAAAGATAAATGTGATTTTTTGAACAAATCTGGGGTTTATAAATTAATTTGTAATGATTGTAACTTTTTTATATTGGAAAAACTTTAACATTAGAGTTAAGGAACATATAAGATGTTTAAATAATAATAATTATTCTGAATTCGCCAACCATATTTTGGAAACAAGTCATTCTTTTGATATTAATACGGGTCTTAAAATTTTACACACTAACACTACGGGCATATAATTGGATAATTTAGAAATTTTAGAAATTAGAAAAAGCATTAATAGTATTTTAAATATTATAAATAACCAAACATTTTTTAAAAATAGCCATCTTTTAAATTTATTTTCTTATTAATACTTACAATAATTATTTATTTTTTGATTTAGACTAATTATTTTAATTATTTGTTCTTAAAAGTTTTTTATTATCTAAATGCAATTTTATTTTTCTTTAAATAATTTTTATATTTAATTTTGTATAACTATTTTTATGATTTTTAAGCAATTAATCACCTCTACTTTTTAATATTTCGTCTATGTTATAGTTTATTCTAATTTGTCTATACCTACTTGTTTGTCATTTATTTTTCTTTATATTAACATATCCTGAAGAAGATAAAATTGTTATGGAAACATGTCGATATTGTTTATTAAAAAGTGGTTTATACAAAGTGATCTGTTATTTATGATTAATTATTAATTAAATAATAAATAATGCTACAAAGTTATTTTGCAAAGTTTGAAGAAGTAAATAAAATATTATCCAAGCTAATATCATGGACCAAATGCAATAGATTACTATAGAATACGAAAAAAGGTATTGGAAACATATTCTATTGTGTCTTTGCTTATTGTGTGATCTGGTGCACGTTTCACTCCGGTAGCTGGCGAGCGGTATCAGCGGATTACAGCACTGTCCGGTGTCCGGGTCCGGTCAGTCCGGTGTCCCGGCCAGTCCAGCAGTCTAGCCAGTAGCCAGTAGAGTGGCTACTGCCCCCGCCTGTCCAGCGGCAGTGGACAGTGGGGAGTGTGGGTAGTGTGGGCACTACAGCGAGGGTACGCTCCTAGCCAGTATAGCGGAGGGTACGGTCGAGAAATTCAATACATGTCATTTTTTACGACCAATTTCACATGTCACTTCCAGGAACGCTGGACCCTCGTTTAAAAGCCATCAGTGCTTGTAATTTATATTCAAAAGTTGTTTTTAAAATATGTTTTACTGGTTTTAAATTAATTAATTTTAAATGTTCAACTCATTTTCTCAGAAAAAAATCAACTTTAATTTTGACTGAAATATAAAAAAAATACTTTATCCTCTTTTTATTCCGTATCCGTTAGCGTTTTTTAAAATTAAAAATTTATTTTATGCGAGTAGGTACCTCACAAGAGTTTGAGGCTGAAGGTGCTCCTGTTGCTCCCGTCTGGAGCCAGTCAGACTATGGCATTCATAATTGGGGTGTGTTGTGAGGCTGAAGGTAGTGAGGAGGGAAAGGAGATGGGATAGAGGAAGGTGGGGAAGTACCTGGCTATTCAGATCTGGTCACCTAACACGGGTAAAGCCATTTCAAGCAATGTTTCAAATTTGAATGGTTGTCTTACACCAGGGTGATACTGGGAGTATCTTCCACTCTGGAACATGCCGCAAATATAATATATATATTATTTTTAATTAATTAATTGTGAAATGACACAAATTAATCAAATAAAATTTATTTGGGCTTGGATTCGATTCCGCGACCTTCAGATTTCCACTCGTGTTACTTCGTATGCGGTATAGTAGGTACAACGGATTTCCTCACAATAGAGTAGAATACACTTGCATAATATAATCTTGATCACATTCTCTGAAGTGAAAAAAAAATAGCTTCCTTATCAAAAAAGATTATTGAGAGAAATGCTATAATCGGAAAACAGCAGTTATCATAGATGAAGAACTTTAGAATTTGATCAGGGATGGGAGCCAAATTCTCCTTCGAGTCGCAAAAAACCGTGATAATCCACGAACTTGATACCAAATCGCCATTGCCGAATTTGGTTTAGGGATGGCTCCAAAAGAAGTTATAAACATCAACCTTCCATTGTTTTTTCCTCCTAGCCTCCAAACGTTACCTGAAATGGAAATGTCAAAGTTACACCAGCTCCAGGCAGCTCTTGCGTATCACATGAAAACTGGGTATTTTAAATGAAGCCATATCTGAAGCTATTTCACAATGTTCTAGTTTTCTCCAAAATCTAATTCTGATGCTTCCAGTGGAGCGTAATATTTAAACTCGTTTAAAATCGTTTATGAAAAAATACAGGCGATCCATTGTTAAACCATGAAAGACGGAATAACAATTTATTGTTTAATATTATACATTATCACTTGGTGCACGTGCACAGCTTTTGAACGTCAGGCCGAGTCACGTTTGATATGGATTGCCACCGAGTACAAAAAAGTTTAATTTAACATAACTCAGGCTTTTGTGGTACCTATGTATGATATTATAGGGTAACATTTGTTACAAATTTTACGGTAGATGCCATTTTAATTATATATGTGTGCATACTAATATCACTACTCTCAATTTTTTAAAAACACATCTATTTTGTTTTAAGAAAATCGCAATAGAATATATTTCCTATTCAATTTTTTTATTTATTAATTTTCTGGATATCGACAGTTCACCCCCTGTGACATTACCTCTAAAAGACAACACAATAAAAAAGAAATAATTAATGTTATAAGAAAATTATATAACTTAATCTAAAGCTCGTGAAAGTAAGAAAAACATTTATTTTTTGGCGTTTATTCTGGTGTAATTGAAAATGTCGTACAAGGAATCATATTGTCATACGAGGTTTCATATGATAAGGTTTCATAAATATTATAATAAAAATAAGACAAGAAACAACACTAATTAGGTTCAAAACATAATTATATAAAACATTGACAACAAAATATCACACATGATTATAGTAATTCACAACTAAATAATAATATTCTTATCCATTAATTCAAAGGAAACACAGGTAAATAATAATTCATTGTAATCAATTCTTATTGTAAAAAGTTTTCGAGTTAAATAAAAACAATGTATAAAAAATAAAAATAAGCATAGTTTTTAGTAGTTTGTTATTTTTTTTGATTTTTTGAATAACATAAACATTTTGGTAACATATTATAACCTTAAAAGCACGGTGATCGGTTTTTATACAGTGTAACAGAGCATAAAAATCATGTTACCACTTGACTTTATGTCAAAATCTATCATTACCAATGTTTACTGGTATAGATTTTGTAGGTAATCTAAACTTTAAACATGTTTATTGTAAATGTTTAAACGTCTAGGGAAGTTTCGTGTTAAAACCGATCACTTTCTTTATTACTTGAAAATCTATGTCTACAAGCACATCTCTCACGAAGCGTGGGAGTAAAAGCAAATAGACTTGGTCTATTTCCGACATGCTTTTCTTAGCTCGCAAGGCAAGAATCAACAATTTGTGATATCGCACTGAAAATGAATTTATTGTGGATTGTAGGATAAAAATCCCTCCCTTTACACGGACAGGATCGGTTTGCGCAGTGAGCCGTGCTCGCATTATTGAATGCGCTTCATGCTCCAGGAACTAAAGTTTCGCTCAACTGGCTCCTGTTGTGTGCCGTGCTGGGCTGTATGCTGTATGCTATGCGCTCTATGTTGCAACTAGCATGCTTTCCCTCTACTATTCGATATTTATTTACAGGGAAGAAGTATTGCGGGTAAGTTATTTACCAGCGCTTTATCAAGCCGATTGCCGGAGTAATGGAGATATCCACTATGACTACGACCCATCCTACCTAATTTCACTCTTTCTTTATATTTTCATGAGTAATCCACCTTTTTTAAGTCCAAGATAATTTGAAACTGTTCAAACTGAATTTCATGTAGTTCTTTCATTAATTTATTATTAGAGTGTGAGGAAGGGAGGAATATATCGGCTATGGTCCTTTTTGAACATAGTCCGTATTTAGATCCACCGAACACGGACCATCGTTTCTTTCTTTACTACTATTATTGGCAATTAAAATAAAGAAGAACACGTGATCTGGGCTTATTTCATAGTCCAAAAGTCTGACCATTCTTAAATTAAATAGAATGACGAATATGATGTCAGGCAGCGTGAAAGAGATAGAGTACGCAAAATTGATTGTCTGCCTCGGCCAAAGAATCAAACGTACTAAGTCAGTAGCAATATTGGTTTACCTTCAAATGGAAGATATTTCTATTTGAAGATGTTTCAGTAAATATTTAACATCTATTCAGTCATACTTAGTTATTATATTACTTGAAAAATCGTTAATTGTCTTCTGAATTCAACAAGTAAGGAAAGCATGAACATATTTGTGTCTTATTCGGTTATTCCCATAACTAACAATCTAACTATTTAATGTCCGGTTGCACCGCCTACAGTCTGCTAGATTCTTTCTATGATAACTCAGAAACATACAATTTTAACACCCCTTTGAGAAGTCATTGACAAAAAAAAAGAAAAATAGCCCGTTACCTAACCTAACGTACCCTATTTAAAAAATTTAATATATATTTTTTTAAAGTTTTAATGACTTTTCAAAGGAGGTGTTGAAGATAAATGATTCTGAGTTGTCCGGTCACCACCTAGATTTAATCTTTCAGTCTTGGGTTCTTATTTAGTTGTCATTGAGGATAAATAAGTCAGAAATAAACAAACTTAACATAAAATTTAGTATACTGCACAGCAAAATTTTATACATATTACCTACATTAGTTTTACTTGAATTTGGGCACTATAAATGTTAAGTACTACCTAAGAAGCAATGCGGAGATTGAAGATAACTACCACGCACCCAATGCAAGTGCAATGCAATGAGATATAATCTCAACGTCAGGCGCCTATCGAGCGTATTATACCTGCCTAGTATAGTTCTACCTGAAAAGTGGATACTGTGAATAAATTAATAATTTTCCTTTAGCGACACGGAAAAACGCTCAAAGAAAATCGTGGAGCGAAAACCAAGATCTAAATAATTAGAATAAATTTAATTTTTCTTGAATTCACCCAAATATATTTTCTAACAAAATAAACAACTTACAATACTACAAAATAATTTTCGTTATTTGTTTGTGGGGTGTTATGCCGTGTTGCGCTACCTTCTTCTTCTTTAGTCAAAGTTTCGGACAGCGTTGGCTAAAGAAGGAGGTAACACAACACTGAAATACTTTTGGCTGTGAAAATCTAAAAACGTATCTACACAATAATTGATTTTTCAATAATAGGCCACTTGCATCACATTTAAAAAAAAAATTTCCGTTTAGGCAAATATTCTAAGACATTCTGTATTTTTTAAATTTTTTTATCGTATTTTTGAAACCCTTGCGATTTTTTGATAATTTCATTCCGAAAAATCAGACCATTTTTTATAAACCGGAAAGACGGGACATAATTTTATTGGTGCGAAAAAACGATAATTACATAGCCGAAAATCATTTTAAAAAAAAGAACGTTTTCCACACGAATAGCAATAAATTGTACGGGGTTCTCTTCGTAACATCTGTAAAAACACCGCCATCTTAATCAAAAAATCAAACCAAAGGATAAGTTCGCATGGAACAAACAATAAATCTAGTGAACGTTAAACGCAAGTTCGAAAATTCGCCGGAAATCAAAGTGTTGCCATATAAAAAAAAACTATCAGTGTGGAATTTTACAAAATAAGGGAACATAATCGGAGACGGGACATTTTCATGTAGTGACGTCACGAGCTAAAATAATGGATTTATTTATTTAAAAAAAAAAAAACTATACATTTTTAAAATTTTTTACTAACATTTTCGTAATCTTAGTAAAAAAATTTATCCACACGGTTTTTTCAAGTCGTTATGAAATCCATGCAAGTGGCCTATTATTGTAAAAGTTCATTGTGGCACCCTAGTTACCCCCTCCCTCTAATGCTCTAATCCTATCCCACCACTTATTTTTTCAATTTTTTTTTTTCTTTGTACGTTTATCAAAAAGCACAGGATATAATATTTGAAATAAAAAAATACGCATTATTTTCCGTTAAATTATTAAAAAATAAATTATAAATTATAAAATGACACTTAAATTCAAAGCAAATCAGAGATCTATCTAGTGTTCATTGAACTGGAGACACACAACCGAAATTAATATTTTAAAAATAATATGATATATCCATATTATAATATAAATTTATAATAATTTATCATTGTTACTACATTCATAGTTTATCAAAATTCGACTACCATAATTTGGGCATGAGCAAAGTTTGGTAGTCGAAAATCGTGTTAAAAAACTATTGTATTATATATACATGAATACGAATAAAGAAAACAAAAAAATATGCTTTTTATTCTGTTTTTTTTCATAATTTTTTATTCCAGTAAAAAAGAAAATAACATTATCACTTACTTAACTAGAATATTGAATTATGTACTTTTTATATTATATTTTACATTAAATTACATAGTTTTTATATTACATTGTATTACATAGTTTTTACATTACATTGTATTACATAGTTTTTACATTTCATAACCTTACATTACATTAGATTGCAGTACTAACATTTACATAACATTATATTACCATACGATATTATTCACTTTCACTACTTTTTGAAGGTACTTATCATTAGTTCCGAAACATGATGTTTCATTGAAAAACAGTAGTTAAAACTAAATGTTTTATTATTATTTCACAAAATCATTTATATATTTTTTTAAATATTTTAATAATATTATAACTCAATTTATAAAAACAGTTTATGTATAAACAATTTATGTTATGTAATTTTTATAACGCGTGACAGCTGTTTCGACTTCTGAAGGTATTATCAAACTGTCTTATCATTATTGTCGCCTTCAGAAGGCGAAACAGCTTTCACGCGTAATAATAATTACATAGCAGTACTTGTTTATAAATAAAATGTTTTTATAAATTGAATATTAATATTATTATTGAATGGTGCAATACAGATTTAGATAGCTTATAACGATTAATAAGAACTACATTAACAAAGTTTAATTGCCATCATCAAAATTCAGCTACAGAACGAATTAATTTACCTAGAAATTTAGGAGGTTGGGGTATAGTGAAAATAACGTCTTTAAAACATAATTAGGTAGAAATGCTAAGAAAATTTTTCCATAGGAAAGCTGATAGTTCAGAAATGCACAAAATAATTTGCAAGGCAGATAGAAATATTTCGCCATTAAATTTATACGACGAGAATGCCAACATTCTTATAAATACCAACCAGGAATTATTAGATTCCTGGTCAAATAAAATTCTTCAAGCAAAACACTTCAACTATCTCAACCAAACATATGTTGACAAACTTTCGTCAAACAAATGGTTGAGTATTGGAGAGTTGAACGCAGAAATAGAAGGATTTATGCTTGCCATTCAAGATAGTCATTAATACTAAAAATTATAGGAAGTATATGATCAAAGATACGAATCAAATAAATGATTTATGTAGAAAATGTTTGGCTTTTCCGGAAACTATAGAACAAATTATATCGGGATGTTCTGTATTAGGCACAATCAAGTTTTAAAAATAATTCACCAAAGTTTAGTAATTAAACATAACTTGATCGACTGCCGTAATGTACCATATTATAATTATGAACCTAATTCGTTTTTAGAAAATAAATTTTATAAAATGAATTACGATAAAACAATACTAACAGACAGAACAATTAATCATAATAGACCCGATATAGTTTTACATGACAAAATTTAAAAAAAAAAACTTATTTCATTGATATCGCCATTTCAAATTCCTGTAATATTCAGAAAACTGTTTCTGAAAAAATAAGAAAATGTACAGATTTAGGATATGAGATTAAAAAAATTTGGCATTCTCAGAATATAAAAATATAACAATTTATTATTTCAGCTACTGGCAATGTACCTAGCTCTCTCATTCAAAATTTAGGCGCATTAGATTTGCCAAAGAATTTATATATAAAAATGCAAAAGTCAGTCATTTTAAATACATGTAGGATTACGAAGGATTCAGTTAGGAGTTCCATCGAGCCGAACCCTCTGATATGAAAATATCTGGAGTCGGTGAATATTTTTTCCATTCGGTCTCTGGTAGATTGACGTATTGTTCTTGTATTGTTTTGTATTTATTATACTTATAGAGTGCACTTACATAGCGTGGATTGACTAGATAAACCTTTGTGGAAAAGTGTGTGAAAGGGTTTAGTTTTTCATGTGGGGAAGATTTAACCCGGACATAAAATCTGGAGCACATCACCGTAAAAAATTAAAAGAAATAAAAATTAAAATGTAGTTCTACAAATTAAACTCGATTACAATAAAAAAATTTGACAAAATAATTCATTGAGCATTTATTACTACTTATACCATTGAGGTATGTAAATAGAGAAGCAAACTTCATTACCGCGCGTCGAAAAAAGCGTAACCACTATACAACCGCGACAACGACGTAGCTTTGAAACTACTAAACATTTTAAAGTAAACATATATTTGTCTCACTTGCACAAGTCAAGAGTCACATAAACCTGCGGTTGTGGGCTGGTGTTGCCTACCATTTGAAATTTTACCCAAAATAAACAATAAACTAGAGTTTTTGTTAATGTTTCGTCAAACGGAAAGTGTTTCAAAAGTGTTTTCAAAGTTCTTTTCTCAGCAAACAAATTATTTCCACCCACCTCTCACGGCGTGCTGCATCTTTATGGTACTCTGCAAAATTATTAATATAAAATACGTACAAAAATATAATTACAAGTTTACTCATTAATAAACTAAAATAAGTTTAATGTATTCTTTGTATGAAGATTAAAACATAATTTTTATTATTATTTCCAAAATATTTTAAATGAGGGGCTACCTGAACCTATCTTAGAGTATTTGACATTTTATTTCAATATGTGAGTTTTTTTAAATTTAAATATGAATATATAAACAATAAAATCATGCGTGGAAAGTAATTCCGCTTGCTTTATTATGTTTTTCTGACCTTCAATCGCATTATTTCACGACGCATTTACCCATTTTGGAGATAGTTTTGATCACATGTCATTCGGTTCAACTCGATCGGCGTCACTGACGTTGGCGGCGATGTTGGCTGTGGCCAAGAGTGCAGTGGCAATGCTTTGGCGCGGTAATTGCCGATCTAGTATATATAATACATCAATGACTTATACAGTAAAAAGGAGAAAGTTTTGAAATCGTTTATTTTAATGGGAATATGAGACGAGAACGATTTATAGATCGTACATTATAGTGTCATATTGGTAATAAAAAATCATATAAATTTACAATTTGTCAGAAAATCTAAATCAAATTATTCCTACCCTTTATGATAAAGGGCTTATCCCTTGCATTAGGGAGTGGTCAGGCCATTGTTGACGTGGAACCAGTACACGGGCATGTTTCGAAAGGAAAGTTTGAAATATTATTAATATAAAATTTATAGGTGACAGTTTCTACATAATGTATAGGTGTTTTCATAGCACTATAGACATTTATAGCTTAGTCTTGGGAAGAGACTTTTAGAGGGAAAAGTAAAATAATACACATTTAAAAATGAAAATTAGGAGGAATTTTTTTTCTATTTCCACAACAAAATTCATCTACGTTGATTAATTGAGCACATTAACAAGTCATTATTCTATGTGTATTACACACAAAAGATTGTTTTGTATTCAATTTGCATCCACGTTTTTCCACGTATGTGTGATGCCAGTAATCAACGATTCGTTTGATAGTCGGGTTAGTACGTGAATCAGATATAAATCATACGTTTAATCGGTGTAAAAATCTTACTTGAAATTCGATTAACAGTGATGCAGAATGGATTTGAACAATGCGCTGCCGAAGTGGAGCATGGTAATGGAATTGCATCCAGCAAAGTGCACTGAGGCATGCGAGTGCGCAATTAGACTCGATACGCCTCAAAATTCGAATGCATTGCCCAAAGGAAAAATCCTAGGCTCTTTTCGATTCCAGTTTTCAGTTCATAGAATTATCGGCACGGTTCCGACATCCTTCGCCTAATGTTAATTAAATACATGAGTTTGCAAGGATGTTTCAAGAATTTGTATTTTCTTATACTCGGAAATCCAATATTAACGATTTCATTCAAGTGTTTCTCTGAACAAGTATTAGGTAATTAAATTTGAATTGCTAAGTGAGGTGTAGTAAGTGGAATACACTTTACCTTGTAATTTGCGTAGAGAATTATAAGAAGCCCAAACCCAGACAAGATATAGAGGTATACCTGCATTAGGAAATGTATTCAGGAATATGTAATTAATAATCTCTTTACCTTCACGAGAGCACGATTTATAGGTACCTGTATACGAGTGCGAAGTGTTATAGCACTTTTATCTTATAATGCTGCTAGATTTTCCTCGCATTGGCATAGCATGAAAAGAGCTAGTGTAGGAGTTCCACCAAAGGAAGGTGTATTGATGGAGCATAGTCCCGCAGTATAAATCCTCCGCGGGAAGACAAATGGGTGACTATTAAACTCTTTGGGTTCCCATACATTTGTCCCGTTTATAGATTTTCTGCCTATTTGGGGAATTAATTCACCCGCAGCGGTTATGAATTTCATTTTATTGTAACTTTGATCATAAAAGAGAAATGAATCACCTGCAAATTACCCACTTATTTTCCAATAAGATTTTTTACCGGACATCTGTAATCCAGTGAGTAAAATATCGCTCAGATTGGGAAAATTGTATTTTTATCGGGTAAATCTTACGATTCATACTCAACGGGTGAAATATAGGAACATCAGTCAAATTGCACACCGAGAAAGCATCTTGAGTTAAAACCCGACAGATTTTTATACAATTCTTTACGAATTTAGTGAAATAAATTATCCCTGGAAAATTTTGTAGTTTTTGAATATCAATCATTTTACTTTGAGATATTATTTGATATCGAAAGGGCCAAAAGAATTTTTCTATTTTTTAAATTAATTCATTACAGGATGCCATGTGGAATGTATTTTAAAGGGAAGGTTGGAGAGGAAGTTCTGGGAAGGAAAATGGTTTGAGGAATGGGTAGAAATCTGGCGATCAGCGTATCCAGGAGTGATAAAAAGTATGAATCCATCCCTCCCACTGCGGTGGAAGGCGTTGGATCGAGAGAGTTCGGCTAAAGAGGTCAAAGGGTCTCCCTCAACCGGCCTCGCATGATCCGCCCCGCCACACAGTTGGTGGGTAAAACATCCGTTGCCAAGACCTGAATACGGAACCCCATGAACCCGGGTACTCCTGCTAAGTCACTAAACGTAGCGTACCGCTTGAAGTGATCTATAGCAGAGGTGTTGGTTATCCAATAAATGGATCCCGAGGCGGCGGCACCGAGGCATTGTATTATTATCGTTATTAATTCGTGGGTTATTATGCCGTGTTGCGCTTCCTTCTTTAGCCAACGTGTCAGGCAGCGTTACAGCGTTCATTTGCCCCCCGATGATGGAAACTGAAACCCAAAAATTAACGACAATTTTATAACGGGTATAATTTTATTTCGATAATTTTACTAAATAATAATCATTAATTTTAATAATATAAGATACTTTTACTTCGAGTTTGCGTACCTACGTATTAAAATGAAATAACTCCCAACTGGGGAGCCACATCTTAAATCTAACCACGATGAAATTAATAATCATATTAATATCGTGTTTATCGTATGCTCTTTTACAAAACTTTTTAATTTGATGGTGGCAAGGTATGTCTGAATGAATCACTTCTGTAGGGATATCCCCTAAAGTTTAGGCACGGCCTTTAAGACTTGGAGGGCGCCACTTGCAAAGCGTTGTTACGAGTATATTGTGATTGTTTTGTTAATACCCATGACTTATAAGTTTGCTAACTAACTAACTGCATTGTAATAAACCCGCTTGCTCGAAGGTAAAACAGTTCGGAATAATTACTCCGTGAATATAGGTATTCACCCGTATGACGTAGAATTTGAATTGGTAACATAGTCGTAGGAAGCTTGGTTCCAAGTCCCAAGTTGTTTCGGCGAGGTGCGCCAGCTGTTGGTGCACTTTGGGAGTTTAAAGTGTTATTGCTCGGGCGCCGCGCGCCAGGCGTTTAATTTGAAAAGTTGTAAGAATACTTTGCATCAAATAAATCGGAAAACGAGATTTGAACGAGCTTTACACCCGCCAATGAGCACTCGACCTGCGATCCCGCCCCATCCCGGGAAAGGGTGGTTTTTTTAATCGAATTGGTAAAAATTAAACCCCATTGAATGAATGAGTAGAAAGTTAATTTATTTATTATTTATTTAAACGCCATAGAATGGCTTTTACATTCAACTGATAGGTACATGATATTATAAGTATACAGTGGTACACAGAAGATTATTAGTATTACAATAATAACAAAATATGAATGAAGTATAGGATACTAGTATGTGTTACTTAACTAAAATCAATGTTATAATAACAGAGAACATATTATTTACGATTATTTAGAATAAAAAAGATGTAAACAAAGGGGACTTGTCAGAAAAGTTGTCAACAATATTTTATAGACACAAAGTAGTAGAGTTAAGATGTGCGTTGCGGCCGGCGCGCTTGCACCGCACGCAACGGATTTTTCTATATCTTTATATGAATTAGTACAGCGCTGCGTCGACACCGGCAAATACCAGTGGTCCGGCTCGCGCAACGGATTTTTCTATGTAAAGATATAGAAAAATCCGTTGCGTGTGGTGCGTGCGTTGCGGCCGGCGCGGGTAGATGGACGCTCATCTTAAATTTGTATTTAGTTTATTGTTACCTTCAAAGTTATCATTGTTTGGAATTACTAAGCAGGTATTGTTTGTTAATTAGCGAACTGTTTCAGGGCTGTCAGTTAATGATTTAATAATAGTTTTGGTTCAAAATAAAAATCATTTTTAATAAAATAATACATTTCAAAGCTATCTCTCTTCAGTCTGATAGTAAAGATATCTGAAGTAAGTAGTTTAAGAATCTGTAGTAAAATATATATTTATTGTGAATTTCCCGCCCGGCTGGGCTTTTACATGTTATTTTTTTATTAATTACAAAGAACATCTAAGTAAGCATAACAAAATCAAAAACAAAATAGAAGACAAAATCAAAAACAACATCTAAAGCAAAATGAATAGATATCGCAAATCAGAAAGCCAGTCACTACAAAAATGGGTTTGAAAAATTATTCTATTTTACCCCATCTTTTATAACTTGGATTTGTAGCAGATTTGTTAGCAAAAACTGGCGTATTTCTCCATTATTTATAAGATTTTTAAATTTCAAAATATATAATATCTTCGTATGGTGCTGAACATTGGGTTATTATTTTCTAGAATAATACTTTAAAAGATAATGAATTTTTTGTTCTTACCTATGCTAAAATATATTGGTATGGTAATATATTTTATAAGGTTGTTCCAATAAATTATCAAACGGGTTATGGGACCTTCCAGCTCCAGAAATTTGGTAGATAAAAAAAGTAATTTGAAGGCAATAGGTAGATTAAAATTTCAAAACTAAAGCTAATTAATAGTGCTATTTAGCTAAGTAGGCATGTATGGTAAATAAATTTACGTGCTAGGTACTAATTAGTAATTTTGAAAAATGGTGTGGTGAACTCCCAACCAAAAAAGTAGTGGTTTGTAAAATGTGTTGTGGTCAAATCACAAGAGTATTTAAGTTTTCCAGCTTAGTCTTTAACTTTCACAAATTAAAACAATCGCATTTTTACAAGATCCTTACAAACTCATCGATCAAACCTCGGAATCAAGTGCTTTAATGTGACTTTCGAAAAGTATTCCAGAAGTTTCATATCCATTATCCAAAGTTTGGAGAAGTGTGTTTTCCCCTGAATTATAAATAATGTTTTTGAAACAATCCACCATTAACAAACTATAACTTTCTCCGAATCAACTAATTAATTATACGTCAAACAACTATCTAATTCATTAAATAGGGTAAGTTTTCTTGTGAACTTCATTGTTTCATTGCCAAGTTTTTTCCTTTTTAAAAATTGCTAGATGTTTTGTGATCAACAATTTAAATTACAAAAATGAAGAAATAGTATTATGAATTTACTAAATCGGTAAAATACATTTGAACGCTTTCTCGCACCTATTATATTCCCACACTGTGAATTCCTGATACCTTAGAGATTTTTGAAATTGAAAAATATAAGCTTAGGAAATTTTGCACTTCAAAGCATTTTTTATGCGCTTGATACCTTATTTTTTAGGCTTATAAAAATGGTGGGTTATGTCAAAGAAGCGTTCTACTTGCAGTATTTGCAGTATTTCTAAACAATCAAACTTTCAAACCGAAACACACCATTTTGTGCTAGTTCGCAATGCCTTTATCAATGTTTTGATGTGGGTATCTTACTGGCATATTTTAACGTCATTGATGTTATGGTTCACCCTACACAAGACTTAAAATTAGTTTTTTCCATCATTCACAAAAGGCAACTGCGAGCGGTAGGTCGTTCGGTTAAAATGTAGGTGCCTAATGCAAATAACAGAGGTATGAAACAGCAAAATGTAAAGAAAACATTGAAAAGAGAAAATTTATATATTAATCTCGACATAAAAGCTCTCTGGAATGTATTTATATATTTCCTTGGTGTATCAACGTAATGCCGCCGACGATCGGCCTCGTATTTAACGTCGTCGAAAGTTCAAACAATGAAATCGTATTATTTAACATACCTGTAACATTCTCGAAGGCGCTTTAATCACTGTAGCAATTTGTATTTGACGTTCCTCGTTATACGAGAATCCCACGATTTAAACTAAATGTATTTACACCAATCCAAGTGCTTTCTTCTCAGAAGAATTACGTAGAAATGCATTTTGATCAACCAGAGATAATTTGACTAGTAAAATTTTGTAAGTACATTTTTTACTTTTAATTGGTACGTGGTATCTTTAAAAATAATTTTTCATTTTACTAAATTTTTGCTTAGTTTTTGGAAAAATAACTTATTATTTCAATAATGGCGTATTAAGTAATGAAGGATTATTATATCTAATTAGTTTCCGCGGCCCTGAGTTAAATTAACATCACATAAAAAAAATATCATTATTTTAAGCGACAGAATAATTATGCTGCTCAAAAACATGCATTAAGGTTGTTTATTAGTTAAGGTGGACCGAAAAAAGGTGACGAATTTAAATAGGTACGATTTAAAACCGTTGGACTTCTTGGCTCTATCTGTGAGCAGTCGAGTACTGGATTAATGAAGGAAGAAAGCGTTTATTAATCACAATTGGTTAAGCCAATACACATTCCTACACATACACATACCTACATAGCACGCATACATACTTTTACTGCTTGGATTGGTATTAATAATGTTGCAAATTCCTGTCCTACCTTGCTCCAAAATCCGCACCTTTAACTAATGCCACGTACCACGTGCACCAGTCTGTAATTAACTGCCCGCCGCAACACATCATATAGCCATTGTGCTACCGCTATCTGTGAATCGCCATCATCACAATTCCGCCGTGTCTATCAAATAAACGAAACCCACGCCTATTACTGTTCTGTGCCTATTGGATTGGGGAGAAAGCAGACAAGTGAATAAGGAACTCCAGTGAAAAATATTATGGCTTTAAAAAAATATGTTCATATAGACCAATAAACGCTGATTCTGAATATATAAGTTTTATTTTATAATATTAAACTTACAGTTTTTTAAAAAATATTATAAAGTGCATTTTTAATATTCTCGTTAAAACACAGCGTCAGGTTGGTATGCTGTGTAATGCTGTTATGGTGACGTCACGATGGCAATCACTGTAATGACTGGTTTATTTATGCTGTACGTCATTTGTATGGGAATTTAGGTATGACACAAACGAATGTTATATATATTTCTTATTTTTGAAGATGTCGTAAAAGCATATACCTTTATAGAAACTAAATAGAATTGCCTTTTAGATTTTTGTATCTGACATATACGATCGTGTTTGAAAATTGCAGTATTTTAAGTTTCAAAATGAAAAAAATTAAAAAAACCAGCTAACCGTAAACATAATCTATTAAATGGTCGAAAAATTTAGGAAAATTCAAAATTTAAAAAATACAGTCCTCTTACTTTATGATTTTGGAATAAAACTGTCACTTCACTTTTTATCTCGTTCATACAATTAAAAAGGATAAAAAAATATTTTAATGATTCCGAAAAAATAACTTAAAAAATATGACATCTCGCATTCGGTGTTAATGCGTTGATTTCAGTATTTTGTATTTATTTACACATGCATTAGTCTTTTACATTATTAAATAATATTACTTTTATGGAAGTTTTATTAAATTCACGCGGAAAAGCAATTAAAAAAAAATTTCAGACGTAACCTTAAACCTATCGTACAACGAAAATAAATCACCAACAAAACACTATTTAAAGGACTAAAACTGAAAAAAAAGTAACGCAGCATTGGTACTTATGATGAATTACACTAATATCACAGTGAATTGATCATTTAAACGTAAATTAAATTCATAAACGTAAAACTGCAAGTAAAATTCATCATGTCATTTTTGCGAAGCTTCTGATCCCGCCGTTGCGTCGCCATAGACGCCATTGCCCATACACACCGCCATCTTTATTTCCAAGCCGTGCTGTAGAAAACCAACTGACATTTAAAGAGTCCTATTTTTGGGAATTCATAGTAACTTTTTTCTACGCGCCAGTATGGGTATGGATTGTGTAGGCGTCAGAAGAGTGTGTGCTACTGATTGAAGCAGATATTTAAATGTTTTCATCACATTTCTGTAATATTAATACTTAAATTTTGTAAAACAATACGTTGGTGGTAATATACGATCGTTAAGGTAAGACATTTTTAATATATTTACGATTTTAACGTAGTAATAATGCTTTCAACCGTTTTTCATAATGGCGGATGATGCTTAGCTTTGGAGCTGTACCGATTATCATTAGAAATTCTATAATTTACTAGATAATATAATATAATCTACATAATAGTACTATTTTATAACATGTGTAGAGCTTTCTGAGAGAATAATAGGATAATAAATCTATAAGCCGCGACGTTTTTAGTTGGAACTTAAAAATGACACTTCCTTTCGACTCGATTGTTGATTTGTTTTCCAAGTGAAATTTTATTGGTTTTGAAAATACGTAATATATTTATCAGTGGATATTATTTTCAGATGCCTCATAAGTGCTGTGTTCCGGGATGCAAAGCGAATTACGCCAGTTCTCTGAAGAAAGAAGGTGCTGTTACCATCTTCAAATTTCCAGCGGAGGAAGAACACAGACAGTCATGGACCAGGGCTATTCCTCGCAAAAATTGGATTCCAGGTGCTTTCGCTGCCGTTTGCATCAATCATTTTGATAAAAAGGATATCATAACTCACCCTAAAAAACCAAAATTGGCTATCGGAGCTACACCAAGTATTTTTAAGGGTTTGCCAAGTTATTTAACAAAGAAAAAGGCAACGGAGAGAATGAATCCCGAAAATCGGAAGTTAAAAATAAAATACCGACACGAGGAACAAGTTGAACTTTTCATTCAAAGTGACACGATAGTGGATTACAGTGATTTTGTCAGAAATATGCAAATTAAAATTAAACTCAGTGAGTGGAATGTAAAAACTATAAATGACAGAACATATTTTTACGTCACAAACTTTAATGTAGATGATGTAGATAAAAATTTGTATTTAAGTTCTCAGGTTGTAGTTGACTATCATATGAATATCAAAGTGTTTGTCGGAACAAATTAACTTTCTCATAGTGAATTGAAGTGACTATTCCCTAAAACTATGATATTGAGTTTATGGTCACAACTAGAAAATTTGTTGGTACGATATCATAATATTAATATAGATGACAATATTAGTTATGAAGACAGAAGTCAAAATACTGTAAATAATCATTTATTTATATTTTATATTTAATACATACTTCTACAAATAATTCTTTTACTATTTATCCATGAAATTCTAAAATATCTACTTCCCACAATAATTATTTTACTTTTTACCCATGAGATTTAGGTAAGTACCTATATATATATTCATTAATATGAATCAGAACGATTTGTGTAGGTGAAAAAGGTAAGTATTTATAAACAAGAAATATAAATGCCTTCAATGTAAATTAAATTCACCAACATTTTCTATTAGAACCTTTAAATCAGAGCTGGAGTGATGTATTTGCTTCTTGGGGAAATAGGCCTCTTTACTTTGAATTTTGATTTCCCGCCAAGTCTACAGCACGGCTTGGAAATAAAGATGGCGGTGCCATACACCATAAATAGACCAATCAACGCGTTAATAAAAAGCAAGATGGCCGGCGGCGCCTGCGCAAATCTATGTGAGATTCAAGGAGACCAACATAAAAATCATAAAATACGTTTTTTTGTATTTAGTAGGTGACGTGTTGATGGCGTCACAAAATGCATAATAGATATGGTGTTTTTAGAGGGACCTTGAAAAATTAAAACTTTGAAAATTATTTTAACTATTAAAACTAACTCTAAAAAAAAAATGCAGTTATTTAAGTTAGAAGGTCATTATTCATAAAAAAAAAATAAAATGGACTGGAATTCTCTATTGCCAACATACAAGTTCTTTATCCTTTTCGGTGAGTCCTTTCCTTTCTATGCAGTGATAGTAATACAAAATCAAGGTCCTTCGTCAGTCATTCTTTACACAAACATATCAATCCACTCTACACAATCATAATCTCATTCAAGTTGGATCCAAACGAGCCGGATATTTTTGAACCATAATATCAGTAATAATCCAGCAGAGTGTGATTACGTTTTACAATACCGCATATAAATAATTACCCGCATTCACTAGTTTGATATACCTACATGAGTAATTTTGTTTCTTTATACCTCATCAACAATGATTATTTAAAGACTTAACATTGAAGTTAATTATTCAAAACATGGGATTTAAATTAAATCTGGGGATTTATTTTTATTTTATTGCATGATTCAACCCGAACTAAATGCTATCTAGATAGTGTCTGAATGAATATTTATCCATTTTATTTTTAATACGCGACATCCATTGACTTTTTCTGCAAGTCTAGTGGAACCAATATCTTTTTCTAATTTTTCTGTCTTCAGATATTGATTGAGTTTCGCTAATATTGTCTTCATTTAATTAATTATAATCTAATTGTTTTCATTCAGTTTCAGTTCAACTATGTCTGGTGTTAGCTGTAAAACAAGAGAGAGTAAACTAATACTTCCCATCAGGCAAAAATCTGAATGCTGAATTAGCAAAAACTGCACTACTTCAGTTACATAAAGATCTCTTTAATAAAAATAATATCCCACTATTAAATATTACCATAAGAAATAGTTCGTTTAGTGGGCTAACCGTACCTACAGCAACTAACAATAACCGTACTACAACAACACAGCATCACTATGTATATAGTGAATAAAATTATTCAATGAATTATCCCTTGAACAGAAAACACTTCATTTACACACAATTTTTACTGTTTTAGATACATTATGTTTAGCCTATATGTATATAAAAGTGTTTTTACGGTGCTCCAGATTTTATGTTCGGGTTGAATCTTTCCCAAATGAAAGACTAAACCCTTCCACACACTTTTCCACAAATGAATATCTAGTAAATTAACGCAATGTAAGTGCACTATATAAGAATAAAACAATACAAGAACAATACGTCAATCCACCAGAAACATAATGGGAAAATATTTCACCGACTCCAGATATTTTCATATCAGAGGGTTCGGCTCTGATGAAATCCTAACTGATCCGATAAATCCTACAGATCCCTCAATATAAATATTTTAATAATTATTATTTATGGATATTAATTATTATTATTTTACTTCACTCTGTAACTTTTCAAGTGGTTGTAATAAATAAGTTCTCCTCTCCTAAGCACAACCATCTGCTTTATTAGGAGAGTGTATGTCATATTACGTAAATTTATTAATTTATATGTTTTAATAAAATTTATGGAGAAAAAAAAAGTCACGATGGGTAAGCTCTGTCATCATAAAATATGCCCAACTTAACTCCCGTTCTGGATTCTACAGATCATCGCAACTATTTACTGATCGTAATTTAATTTTTATCATCGAGTTATGGAATTTATTCGTTAGGGATTATTTATTATTTCTATTATTTTTTTACATTAGCGCACACAGGAGGTCCTGGAAAAAATCCCCCAGGGCCTATGTCATCTTTACGGATGCTGCGATCCCACTGCGATGCAAGGAGATGGGTCAAGAGGTCAAGAGAGTCCGCTTGCAGAAGTAAAAAGACAGTAGTAAAGACAAACGCATCCGCAAACGCAGCCAAGTCCTAGACAAACCTCACTCCATGAATCCGGGCTAAGTCACCAAATGGAGCTAATCATTCGGCGTGACCTACGGCAGGGATGTTGGTTATCCAATAAATGGTTCTCATACCCACCTCCCAAATTGAGAATCTGGCAATCTTCCAACAAAACTAAACATTGGCCATTAATCAACAGTTGATAATGTAAGTAAGTAGGTACCTACACCAACTAATCTAAAGTTAAATATTTAACCAATAATAATAAAAAAAATTACATTAGCTCCACACAGGAGACCCTAAGGAAAATAATTTTCCCACGGCCTATGTCATCTTAGGAGATGCCACGTGTAGGGTTTTTTTGGAAAGGAAGGAGAGGAAGTTTTGGGAAGGAAATAGGTATGAGAGGTGGGTAGGAATCTGGACGTATGAATCCATCTCTCCAACTGCGGTGCAAGGCGATAAGTCGGGACATTCTAGCTGGGGAATAAAAGATCTCCCTCAACCAGTCACTCTCGATCCTGCCCACCACGCACCAGATGGGCAGACGTATCGGCCGCCAAGACCTGGACGAACCTCACCTCATGAACCCGGACACCACTGCTAAGTTACAAAACGTAGCGAACAACTTGGGTGACCGAAAGGTGTTGGTTATCCAATAAATGGTTCCCTGAGCAACGGTACCCATACCCGCTTTCCAAATTATACTATGGTACTCATTAGATATTTATTATGAAATAGAAACTACAGAAAAGAATCGGCGAAACAAATATAGACGGGGTGTCGAGAAATGGCACTGTAGATACCATCTGAATAATTCTCAAAGATAGAATGTTGCTACTTACTCTGAAATCCCAGGACGATATTAAACGCTCATCCATAAGGCAGGTACAATATTTCGATTTTCATCTGATAACTGCTGATTCTAACTAATACGTTGACCCAGAGAAGGATGTTATCTGAAGAGTTAGTTGTTATTTATTTATACTAGGTTTTACAGATGTTTACACTTACATGAGAACAATCCAGTTATAAAACTCAGTTATTACACAATTATAAAAATCTACAATTACATACAATTAAATACAAATAAATACAATTAGAAAAACAAAAACATCACATATAAAAATATAGAATTATATACAAGGTCACTCAAGTAACACATTGCAATGAGTGGTAAAAGACATATGAAATACGCGAGCATGCATAGAAAGACAATTCACGCAACATAATTAGTTAGTACTTTTTAACAGCGCCAGAACTTTTTTTTTAAATCCGTACAAATGGTCAACGAAAATATCCACATCAGCGCACTCTATCTTGTTATACAGTCGACACATCTGGGTCAGAGGGCTAAAGTAGGCGATATTATTTTTAAATGTATTCACATGAAAAATGTTATGGCGTCTTAAACAATGGGAATTTGGGACATTAA
The DNA here is from genome assembly GCA_917563855.2 of Limnephilus lunatus. NCBI lineage: Eukaryota > Metazoa > Arthropoda > Insecta > Trichoptera > Limnephilidae > Limnephilus > Limnephilus lunatus. The sequence continues at coordinate 58,713,121 of OU830597.1, read as the reverse complement.
TTTTAATACTGTTAAGACATAATGTAGTATCAAGATGGCCGTGAATAATTTTATGTAAACATATTAGATCAGTCAATTGCCTTCTAGTTTTAAATGTATCAATCTTGAAGTAATCACGACGTACATCGTATGATCTGAGATGGTGGTGTAGTCCACATTTGAAGGATAACATTCTTATTAATTTTTTTTGAACTGATTCTACAATGTTTTCATATTTGCAGTAATGTGGATTCCAAATAGTGCTTCTATATTCAAGTTTACTTCTAATTATCGACCACCATAACACGGGCATCAGCCTAGCATGGTGGTCGAAAAATCCACTAATGTTACCCCTATTTTTATTTAATGAATAAAGAAAAATTAAAAAAAAAAAAAAAATTAAGGCATTGTAAAGTGTTAGGATTGATTGAGGATCTTTGTTAAAGGATGTTATATTATGTATATATATATATATTTTTTTTTTAATATCTTACATTATCATATTATCTTCAGGTGAAAAGGTAAGCAGCAATAAATTAATGTTTTATGGAGAAAATAAGAAATTAGCTCTCGCAGTAGTCTCCATGTGAAATAAACTATAATATTGTGTACATTATTAACGAACTTAACATTTACTTAGTATTAATTGATGATAGTAATATGTAACCACGTGATAACGGAAGTATATCTAATGTGGGCAGCATACTTAATTCAAGATATTTTTTTTTAATTAAAAGAAAGATGAACATTCCCGGGTTACGAATAACCTGACAATATTTAAAAATCTCTTACCATAACCACGGTAAGCTTATAATGTTGCTTGAATCGTGGTGGAGGACGCTAAATAATAACGTGAAATAACATAAACAATAACAAAAAAGCGTTATATATTATTAAATGATGATTTGTAGTTTTATTTAGATTACTAATATCTATTTACAGTGATTACACAATTTTTAGTTCAAACACTATTATTTACCAAGACATGTTAATAAGTGAATGTAGCTAGTAATATTAGTGCTTATATATATTTAAATATGCGAGACTGTTTAGATATAAACGAGTATTTCGTTACATTTTATAACATCGCATAATCGACACATTAGAGATATTGGATTTAAATAGGCAATATTATTGTAAATAAATCAAAACGAAATGTTTTGATCCCTTAAAGATATAGAAAAAGTTAACATTTTCACTTTTGCAGTACAAACTTAAAGTCACTTACAATAATGCTTTTCGCAAACTATTACGCCTACCGAGATACTGCAGCGCTACGAAAATGTTCCAGGAGAGACGAGTGCACCCCGTTACCGCATCGGAAGCTTATGGTCCAGACTACGCCAATCAAAAAATACAACCAACACTGCAATTATTGTTTGGACGGAGTACCCCCCCTGATGGCCCTCTGGAGAAGTTCAAATATTCTCTATGAAAGGCTGCTTGCACACATATTTGTATTAAACATTTTTCTCATCTTTTTATACATATATTTTCTTCTCTGTTTTTATTTTATGTACCTATTTATTTATTTCTATATATTACAGTATTTACGTAATAGGCATAATTTGAATATAGGCATTAATAGGCGTAATATGCATTTTTACATAATAGGCATAATTTGAAAACATTTTTACATTATAGGTATATTTTGAAAATATTTTTACATAGTATATTTTTCAATTTTATTATGTTTGGTGTAAGGTAGGTTTGTGAAGGAGAAACTGTGGATAGGTTTTGTTCTCTCTCCCTCCCAGGTTTCCCTCCCCCCTCCTGGTTCCCCTCCCCCCTCCCGCATTCCATACGTTCAGTACCGGTACATTCAGTTTTCGCGTGCCACCTTGCAATTTTTTTATACAAATTTCATAATGCCAGAGCTCACCAGTAGTTTTATACAAACCTTGTCCTTACAATAACGAATACAAAAAAAGAATTATCCAATTTGGTGCAGTCGTTCGGAAGTTATGCGCGTAAATACATTTCGGCGATTCATTTTTATTTATATAGAAGATAGATAGATAGATAGATAGAAGATAGATGATACTATCATTACAGAGACACTGCGCTCTTCAGTAACGCCCAGGTCAACCAAATAAGATAAGTTTTCCCTGCCAATAACCTACAAAAGTAACTTATATCTCCATTCAACCTAAGTGCTTCCAGTCTTCCAATAGAGGCACGCGTCACCCATCACCAATAGACGAACTGTTCCGCTAAACATATTCATAAATAATATACTGTAGATATAATGCCGATCCTTGGGTCTTTCATATTCCATAAGGCGGATGTGGCCGCGCCTCTGAAAGCTCCGTTATAACCTCTCTTTCTGCTATATGTTTAGATTGTGAGGAAGAGGGAGAAGCTACAAAGGAGCTAAAGGCGGTATGCGAATATGCAAGTCTGTAGAAGTTATCCCCGCTAGAGTGGCAACGTGTGTCGGTTTACAGATGGAAATCGCATTTTCTAGTTTTACGGCACTTCGGTAAGTGGGAGAGGGATGCTACCCACAATATAAAATTATATTTATATGGCGGGACCCTGGGGTGGGTTGTGGGTTCTACGATTTTATAACTGCAGAGGTGATTAATCATGGATGACAAATAATGTGCTACTTTATTCTGTATATTTTCATGATTTTAAATCTTTGTTGACCATGTAAATTAACGTACAGAACTTCAAATTTATACTTAACGTTTTTTAGATCTGCTTTGAATTTATAGATTTAGAAATTTTCTGGGTTTAAAAAAAAATTGAAAATCTTTAATTTTGAATTAAAAATGATGATACCTAGTTTGGGAAAACAAATGAGAAGTACATAATACCTAGTTGTAAAATAATTTAAACACAGTGATATTTAAGAATATTTTTGAAAATGTGAACCAACTACTAAACTAGTAAATATTTTTAATAGCAATTAGTGTACCCAAAAGTAAGCCGTATTTTTAAAAAAATTTATTTTTTTACTTGAGCTCCACACAAGAGGCCCTGAGGAAAATAATTTCCCTCAGGGCCTATGCTATCTTTGGAGATGCTGTGTGGAGGGTATTTTAAGGAATGGAAGGAGAGGAGAGTTCTGGGAAGGAAAAGGGTTTAAGGGGTGGGTAGGAATCTGGGGTTCAGTGTGTCCTGGTCATCCGCTTCCAAGACCTAGACAAACCTCACCCCATGAACCCGGCAACCCCTGCTAAATCACCAAACGTAGCGAACCACTTAGAGTGACCTATGGCAGAGGTGTTGGTTATCCAATAAAGGTTCCCGGGGCGAGGCACAGCTGACGGAATGAAGAAAAAACACGAATTAATTCTTTGCTTACTAAATATTAATGCAATATATTTTTTTGATCTTATTAATGAATTATAATTACTAGCAGTTAAAAATCCGCTTAGCAGGTTTTTTCGGCTAGGCCCTGCGGGCGGCCTTTACTTCGGCTTCGCCTGGGCGAAGGGTTTGGGTGTAGGTAACCATTTAATAAATCCGATAAAAACTGCTACGCACACGGAAGCCTATTAATACTGTTTGATTTTGAAGAAAAAATATTAATTTACTCTTGCGTAGAAATTTACAACAACGAAGTAATACATTTTGAAGATATACAAATATCTAGGCAAATAAAACATATTAATTTTAATTTTTACATATTATATTTCACATCTATGAACACAAAAAGACGGACAACAATTAGGTTCATTCATATTTTAATCGAAAATGGTAGAACATCTAAGTGCCAAAGGTGTATCCGTTGTCATTGGAGTCTAAATCATCGCTCAAATTTCCAGAACCATTGGACGAATTCTTAGCGGACTTAAAACTTAAGTAGGTATACAGAAACATTTTTTTAGGAAGTGTTCGCAAATTGAAAATTCATTTCTTATTATCTTTGGAGTTTCTTTTATAAAATTGTAATGAACCTTGTAGATGAAGGCCGTGGGTTTTGCCATATAATAGTCATGCTTTTTGAGTTTCTTTCGCTGTAGAGTTGAAATGGCACCAACGACGTTGTAGGGAGATTAGAGAGATCATGATATTTTTCATTACTATACCTTTGCTTGTAGTGACTGTGACTACCATAGCCATCACAGCCCTATTTTTACATTTGTACAAACTCATTTCTGCTGCTAACTGGAGTTCATCAAGAGTGCGAGACTCTAACAGTTTGTTAAATTTTTTCTTCCTTGATCTAGAACCGATTTCTTAAAATACTTTTATTGGTCTACCCAAAGATTTGGACATAAATATCATTTCTTGCAACCACTCTAAATTATGTTGTTCAAACCTCACAATAACAACTGCGGCTTTTTCTCCATTTCTTCATTGATTGTAGTGAAAAATACTTAACAGTTTTGTAAAATGTAGGGCTTGAAATGTTCGAACCTGCCACTATGTGGTATTTTTGTGTTAGATAATTAATTAAAAACTTCTTTCATTTCACAGAAGTGGCAATTAAATTGAAATAAGCATTTTAACAGTAAAAAAATACAAAAATAGTGGAATATTAGAAGTTTGTTCAAATTTCACACACATGTGATATTGATATATAATTTATTACATTAAATAGAGAATACCTTGATGAATGTCATACAAATCAAATTTTGTATATATATCCAAAGGTCGAGTAATACACAACCGTCTCTGCTCACGCGTAGGAGAGAATGAAAAAACGCGATGCCGAACATCAAATTTACGGCACAAATTGCGGCCTTGCCAAACTTCCATCAAGCGCTAATGACATATTTAAATTAACACATAAATTGCAGAAACTATTGTGCTACACTAAAAAAAATATACATATATGTTTAAAAAAATAACGTTTGAAAAAACCACTTAATTCGGGTTTTTCTCCATTTCGTCCACTGTGCGGTGGTACCCATTCCCGCCTCCCAAATTTTTATTAGCATTTCCAGACAGTGGTCTCTAGGGTCTTACGTCCTATCGCTGAGCGCACCGTTGTAACCTTTCTTGTTTACATGCGTCGTTCATGTGAACAGAGGGAGAGGTTACATCTGAGCTTTTTTCCTTCGTCATCTCCTCCCAAATACTTTTTTATTTTTTTTTTTTTTTTTTATTTAAAAAGAAAGACAAACATTCCCAGGTTACGAATAACCCAACAATATTTGAAAATCTCCTACTACCACCACAGAAAGCCGAAAATGTTGCTTGTGTTGTGATGGAGGGTCTTAGCCAGCCGAGGAATCGAACATGGGACGCCCGGGTGGGACCCAAGCGCTATGCCCACTCAACCACTGACCGGTCTAAACGTATACGTATACTGAAACGTATCTTCTTAGTTTATTCATCTCCGGGATCGGAGCTTTGTGGAAACGGCCGCCATTCACGGAGTGTCATCAAATTTATGTCAATGGATGCTGAAAACATGAATCCTCCTTCGAGGAGTCATATTTTATACCGCCTCCATAAAATTTTAAATGTTTTACATCTTGTCGTGCATCTTGTCAATTTTAGATTCACGTGGTTTGGAGTAAGTATATCAGACTGGCTCATGTATCGGGGCTCCATTGAAGCCCGAGTAAATCTGGCTTCCAAGAAACCGGACGAATGAATTTGGGAGCCACCTCTGGGCAGGAGCCCCACAATACTTGATAAACCTAGTTGGTTATGTGCAGAGAAGGGCGATCCGTCTGTTTGAAAAACCATTGTTAGCAGATCGATTGCCATTTCTAATGCAGAAAAGCAACGTAGTCATGCTTAGTCTGTTCTACAGGTATTTTAACGGAGCCTCCTTTAAGGAGCTATAGCAGCACTGATCCCCGGAGCATCGGTACACGCGTGTGAAACACGACGGATATCAGCGGAACACCCGTTCAAAGTTGATGTTAGCTTCATAAGTCGACTCGTGTATGGAACGAGATTTCTTTTCAATACCCGCATTGATAAATCCCTTCCTACAGCCCTCCCTTAACCTGCCTCACAAAGCTACTAAACCGGGTGGCTACGAAGTTCCCCTGCCATAAAGACGGAAGCGTTCTTGTGAGGTGTCACATAAAAAAAAAAAATCGAGTATGCTTTAGACCACACGACTGAAGTAAAACTTCACTAACTTATGCCGGGTAACCGCTGTATATAATGTTATATAGTGAAGGCGCTAGCGTTATCCACTGGAGCGATTACGGTCAAAAAATGGACCACTTTTATTTTTCTGCGATTGATTTCGGTCCAAAAATGGACCACATTTTCCTACCATTCGTAAAACATTTATTGTAATTATTTAAAACATTTCCTTGGCCAGCCGTTTATTCCAACACGAAGCTATTGAAATGCTTTATCTATTATGACCATAGATGGCGTAAATCTGAACTTCATAGACGTAGACTATTTTAGAACAATGTTAAAAATAATTTTTAAAAATTTTTTTTCGCGCCGAATTTTTAACAGCTGTTTACGAATAAAATTAAGTCCCTTTTCCATGGATATGCACCTTTGTATGTGGTGTCAACTACACCACATACAACTTACAGAAACCGAAAATATTCTATGTTGACCCGAATAAGTATCCCTCACGGCAGTTTCAAGTAAAAACATTAAAAATTCGCGCTATTATAAACATTATGATTTTTTTATAGGTATATTTTTTTATAAATCCTACAAATATGAGATAAACGGTAAAATACAGGTTAATTCATTGGCTATATAGCACTATAATAAGTTTAAATTCGAAGATATGATTTTTTAATGTTGGCGAAAATTCCCTATCCCTATCCCTATCCCTATCCCTATCCCTATCCCTATCCCTATCCCTATCCCTATCCCTATCCCTATCCCTATCCCTATCCCTATCCCTATCCCTATCCCTATCCCTATCCCTATCCCTATCCCTATCCCTATCCCTATCCCTATCCCTATCCCTATCCCTATCCCTATCCCTATCCCTATCCCTATCCCTATCCCTATCCCTATCCCTATCCCTATCCCTATCCCTATCCCTATCCCTATCCCTATCCCTATCCCTATCCCTATCCCTATCCCTATCCCTATCCCTATCCCTATCCCTATCCCTATCCCTATCCCTATCCCTATCCCTATCCCTATCCCTATCCCTATCCCTATCCCTATCCCTATCCCTATCCCTATCCCTATCCCTATCCCTATCCCTATCCCTATCCCTATCCCTATCCCTATCCCTATCCCTATCCCTATCCCTATCCCTATCCCTATCCCTATCCCTATCCCTATCCCTATCCCTATCCCTATCCCTATCCCTATCCCTATCCCTATCCCTATCCCTATCCCTATCCCTATCCCTATCCCTATCCCTATCCCTATCCCTATCCCTATCCCTATCCCTATCCCTATCCCTATCCCTATCCCTATCCCTATCCCTATCCCTATCCCTATCCCTATCCCTATCCCTATCCCTATCCCTATCCCTATCCCTATCCCTATCCCTATCCCTATCCCTATCCCTATCCCTATCCCTATCCCTATCCCTATCCCTATCCCTATCCCTATCCCTATCCCTATCCCTATCCCTATCCCTATCCCTATCCCTATCCCTATCCCTATCCCTATCCCTATCCCTATCCCTATCCCTATCCCTATCCCTATCCCTATCCCTATCCCTATCCCTATCCCTATCCCTATCCCTATCCCTATCCCTATCCCTATCCCTATCCCTATCCCTATCCCTATCCCTATCCCTATCCCTATCCCTATCCCTATCCCTATCCCTATCCCTATCCCTATCCCTATCCCTATCCCTATCCCTATCCCTATCCCTATCCCTATCCCTATCCCTATCCCTATCCCTATCCCTATCCCTATCCCTATCCCTATCCCTATCCCTATCCCTATCCCTATCCCTATCCCTATCCCTATCCCTATCCCTATCCCTATCCCTATCCCTATCCCTATCCCTATCCCTATCCCTATCCCTATCCCTATCCCTATCCCTATCCCTATCCCTATCCCTATCCCTATCCCTATCCCTATCCCTATCCCTATCCCTATCCCTATCCCTATCCCTATCCCTATCCCTATCCCTAACGCCGCGCCAGTTTACCCTCAAGTGTCGAGCGTGCGTAAAGAAGTTTTACTTCAAAAACATATAAACGTGTTGTAGATTTTGAACTTGTTAACATGATAATGTGTTTCCTTCAAAGCGCCTTTGTGCTCTCCCTTTTTACATAAATAGTGGATTAAAACACGACGTTAAGTCGTTACTAAAATTTCCTAATTCGTGAGAGATTCGGTGCGGTGGAATGGGACAGGCCATACGTCTGATGATCGCTACCCTCCCCGTCATAAAACTTTACGGGTCTGCGAGCGAATGTCACACAGGGGAGCAATTATCACATTCCACAGTGCCGAGCCCGCTTCACCTTCTGCTGCCTTGCCCTTGCTACCCCTGAAGCCCGTCCAGAGAAACAACTCAGAGAACTAGTAAACAAACTAGTGACATGTTCTACAGTGACTTACCCGATTCACCTCTAGTCACCGAATGTTACCCTAACAGCATTTCTGATAAGGGGCCATCCATAAATTACGTCACACGAATTTCGTGATTTTTTTATACCCCCTCCGTCCCTGTCACACATCGACACACTGTCACATATTTTGCAATTTTACGTCTGAAAATAATCAAAACGGTAGTTCATATTTTTTTACATGTGAAGTCACAGAGCTGATGACCCCCCCATACCCCTTGAAAAACTTCTGTACTCCCATCCCCCCCAAAGGTGTGACGTAATTTATGGATGGCCCCTAACCCTGAAGTAGATAAACGAAATTACTTTAAAAAATCGGCAACAGACTAGTGTGCTTGCTTGGTTAACCAATACCACAACCTTTTGTAACCATCGAAAAACCACTGGTACGCTTCTAAGAGAAAAAAAATTGTCAAAGTGACTCACCACAATGCATTGTATCTCTCGCTTCTTAACTTTGTCACCTTCTGTTACCAGGAAAACCCCTGCTACGCTTCAAACGTAGCCAGTGAAATAAATTAGTCAAAGTGACTCATCGAAATGATCCGTCTCTTTCACTTCTAAACTTGTTACATTCTGCTAGGATCGGAGAAGCCTATCTAGAAACATATCCAAAGTAAGCAGTAAAAAACCAAAGTGGATGTTTCACCGAACCTTGCCTAATTCACGTCTACCATCGCCTTCTGCTGTCCTTGAAAAATACCTGCAATGTTTGAAGCATTTCCTACGATTCATGGGATTTTCTCTACTTCGGATAATGTTTTGTTCAAATTAATAATACATTTTTTGAGTTCTTTGTGCAGAAGAAAAGACAGTGTGTGAAAATGTTGACTTGCATGATTAATCACTATTCATGATTAGATTATGTAAGTATATTGTAATATCGATCAACATCAAAGACGACCCGTAATTAGTTAATTAGGTACCTTTCCACAATGTTACGTTATACACCTATCACTGGAACATCAGGAATCCTAAGATTATAGAAACGCATCACGGGACAGGAAGGAATATCATATAAAATAAATGTTTTAAAATCATAATATGGAATGTTTTGCTGATATTTTGCTGATGACAATAGCTTACATTACTTAATAACGATGTAGAAAGTCGCTGATGAAATATTTCCACAAATAGGTACCACTGAGTAATAAATTTCAGAATATATTTTCTGAATGCCAGTCGTGACATTTTAAGTAAACCTTAATACTTAAGTGCGACGTTAGACCATTAAAAGTTTCTCCTTTTAAGAAAAAAACTTGTAGACACTTCAGAAATAAATAATACTGCGTAAAAATGACAATAGTTAGCAATTAAAAAGTAGATAAAGTTAAACTTTGTAGGTATTTGTTTTTTAACTATGATAAAGACAATCTTTTGTACGTAAAAACACACATAAAACTCCGCATTCAGAAAGCAAGAAAATCCCAGGAATCTTTGTCTAGCTAATGACAGTCTCTAAAAGCGGTAGCCATTGTTGCCGTAGCAAGTTATTACCAACCGTGGCGTTTTTAGTGAAAGTCATGAGTTTAAAAAACCTTTGGGTGCTTTTTACTACCCATCTGAGCAGGACAAAGAGATACTTGAAATATATTCTTATATCTGTTACGATATCTACTTTATTCAACAACGATTAATTTAAAGATTGTAGTTCAGTGAACTTTAATTTTTAATCCAAAGCAAATTTTCTTCAGGAAGTTTAAGCCCATCCGATCACGGATCCGAGAAACTGAAAAAATACACAGAAAAGCGCACTGCGACTAGCAGTGCTAGCCGATTCCGCGAATTTTCCCCCGACAAAATATTCTACGGACAACAGAATATCTACCAAAACCTAACCTAACCTAACCTAACCTAACCTAACAAAAAAATGGAGTAAAATTAATACAGGCATCCTAAAATAATTAAGACATTAAATTATTGTTCAAAAATAATAAAATGGGACAAAAATAATACAGATGACGATACTGTCTTTACATGATGTCTTTTATTTTTGTCCAATTTTTTGTTAGGTTCGGTTAAATTTTAGTAGATATTTTGTGGGGGGATGTTTTGTCCCTAGGATATTTTGACGGAGGATATTTTGTTGGGGATATTTTGTCGCGGGATGAAAACGCGCATTTCCGTGCTGGTCGCGTTTAAGTTGTCAGGTGACAGGTTGCCTTGGTTACGTCTCACCTGTCAAGTTTTCGAGTAATTTGCGATATGTCAAAGCAGGAAAATATCGATTTTGTTCAGGCGGTTGATAAATTATTAGTATAAATTAAGGTTGGTAATTGGTAAATTATTAATAAAATGTATTTTTTGTTAAATAAGCTGATATGATTGCTGAAATCGTAAAGTTGATCGTGAATTGAGTTGAATTGGGTTGCCAGTTGCCACCCAGTTTTCCGTTTCTCCATGACCGAAAACCCCTAGACTTTTAAGTAGGTACTTAAATACCTATCTAATTAATTATTAAAAACGATGAATTCTCATATAGTAAAGAAACATCACAGTGTGTTTCAATGTTTCGTTTTTGTAAATTGAACCGTCTTAGATAATGTGTTTAGGAAAACGGCCACGGAACACAACAAACAAATTAACAGAAGATAAATTGCCAAATTGGTGACTTAATATAAAACTTCGCTAAGCTCAGTCAATTAATTGAATTATAATCTTTTTTTTTAAAATATGTTTATTCAGTTTTAATTTTACAATATTTTATTTTACAAATCTTACGAAACTGATCAATCAGTTTGATTGTAAGAAATCTCTCATTTTTTTTCTAATTATTTGATATAGTATACTTTTCAGTTTTACATAGTAAATACAAAATATAATACTTAATATTAATATACTAATTATTACGACAAACTAATTCTTATATTGTTTATGAATTGCGTTGTAGTAAAAATATTTTACATAGTACAAACATACGGTGAGAAAAAAAAATAGAAAGGAACTATATTATTTGATTTCATGTTCTTCGAAGGTAGAAAGATTAAACTTTTGTTTTGATTTTTAATAAGATGTCTCATTTTTGATATTTTCAGGTAATGCGTTAAATATTTCCGGAATTTTATGACTTTTTGTTCTATCTTCGCATACATTTTGAGATTTATTGATAATAAACATTTGTGCTTCTCTATGCCTAGTAGGGTAGTTGTGGTTTACAGATTTTTTTAATTCTGTATTCCAGAATTCATCTAGCGTTAATTGGTAATTTACTGTTTATAGAGAGGACATTACATAAGGAGAACATTTTTTTATAATCCTATTTTTTTTGCCTGATATCAATTTTAGGAAACGGATTTGTAATTGTTCTATTTTATTTAAGTATGTTTTGTACTTTAATCCGTAACTATTTATTCCGTATCCTATAATTGATTCTGCTAATGCGTTGTACATACAGTATAATATTTTTTTATTAACAAAATTTTTTAGGTGGTAAAATTTTCCTAATATGGATCTTAATCTATTACATACATTTTCAATATGATTTGACCAGTTAAAGTTGACATCTATTGTAAGACCAAGGTATGTTTATTGGTACACTTTTTCTATATTCGGGCAATTGCTTTTTTGTGTGCAAACAATCATATGAATGACTTTTTATACGCAATTCCTTTTCCTGACAATTTGCATATGGTGAGTGTATAAGCATATATTTGTTTTTTTTGCGTTAATAATAATGCCATTGTCGTGGGACCATTTATTTATATTATTTAGGTCTGCTTGTAAAATTTCCTCAATTTTTAGTGGATCATCTATCTATATATGGTACACAAAATACGTTCGAACAACGTAGAAAATCGGTACCCGCTGAGAGAATCGAACTCGGTATGTCCTTCTGAATGTCATTAATTGAATCATAATCTATGTACGTACACAAAATACGTTCAGACAACGTAGAAAGTCGGTACCCGTTGAGAGAATCAAACTCGGTCTGTCTTTCTGAATGTCATTAATTGAATCATAATCTATGTATGGTACACAAAATACGTTCGGACAACGTAGAAAGTCCGTACCCGCTGAGAGAATCGAACTCGGTCTGTCCTTCTGAATGTCAACCGCCGGATGATTGACCTCAAGTATTTAACAAAAGGTATTTCAATTTGCGTCATTTTTCAAAATTCTTCGTCCTTAAAATGTGCCATCAATATTCTGAAAGCTTACTGCTATCTACTATTAAATATCTTAACTAGCTGCGGAGCGTAAAATGCTCATTTTATCAGCAAGGTAGACGATAGACGGCTAGATCCCAAGGTAGAAATTTAAAATTTCCCACGTTTATTTTATTTATGTAGGGGAAGATTTTAATATCACGATCTATTTTTAAATATGATTCTCTGAAAAACATAATATAGTAGCGCAAAGTGTAAAATAAGGGAATATTATAATTGAAGGGATTTGTAAATTTGTAAATATATAATATACTAATTAATACTATACTAATCAAACAACAGTAATAACCATCTATTAAATGTTTGATTCATTTTATTGTTTCTGTTCTCTTTCTAGTTCTCATTTGTATAAAATGTGTATGTAGGACTAGGTATTATTTGAAATGCAAACACAAGATACCATAATGTTTTAATAATTTACTTTTAAGTATGTATATATTACTTTTATGATAATTTAAATAACTATGAGAAGCAAAGCACGGTTATCTTTTCTGTATCAATTGGTTATTACTATTATAATTTTTTTTTTCTTTCTCTTCTCTTTTTTATTTTATTTTATATAACCCATCTGTGTAGGACTATGATATGCAATGCTTACACGTTTGTTCTATATCTATATGTTTTAATCCTCTGTAATTAAGTACCTACCTAAGTAATTAATATTATTATTTTTTTAAACTTTGCTCAACAAAGAACAGTCACTTTGTTTTAATCTTTTATTTTTGTTTTGATTTTTTATATTATTTACAGACCATGTTCCGTATGTTAATACGCATCCTAATTTGACTGTCCTAAAACGGGAATCCTCCTAGTTGGGCAGTCAAAAAATTTCTTAAATAATGTATATAAATGTATAATCTTTTACTAAATAAAATAAATAAATAAAAAAATTAAAAAAAAAAATATATGTGCCTTATAATTACAGCCTTACAAAAGGATAAATTTATCGTTCAATTCTTCGACCAATCATACGTTAATGATTCAATTACAATTATGTTAGTAAACTTGAAAAATTAGGACATCTATCCAACATAATTTTAAAATAACAAGACAAATTACATTCATAATCGAAATAAAAAATGTAGCACTGCTTGTGAAAAGGACAGTGATTCAAAGAATATCTACATATATATGAACTAAAGTATTTCTATTGGACCATCCATAGGTCACCCCAAGTGGTTCGCTACGTTTGGTGATTTAGCAGAGGTGCCCGGGTTCATGGAAGGCCGTTTGTCCGGGTCTTGGCGGCGGATGCGTCTGCCCACCCGCTGCGTGGCGGGCCGGGTCGAAAGAGACTGGTTGAGGGAGGCCTTTTGACCTTTCCAGCTGGACTCTCTCGACCCATCGCCTTGCACCGCAATTGAAGGGATGGATTCATACGTCCGTCACTCCCGGACACACTGATCCCAGATTCCTACCCATTCCCAGAATTTACTATCTTTCCCTTCCTTAAAAAGACCTTCCAAACAGCATCCCCTAGGATGACATAGGTCCTGAGGAAAATAATTTTCTTGGGGGGCTCATGTGTGAGCTGCTGTAAAAAAAAACTGCTTTTCATTTTCTTTATACGAGTGAGGGATTTTTATTATAATTATGGTACCTTTCCTTTGGATGGGTGGAGACATACGTTCACCGATTGTCTCATTTTCGACCATTGACATTTAGTGTGTAAGAAAGAGAGGCAGCATTATATGTTTTAAAATAAAAGCAAAACAATCAGCGCATTGACATTTGACGTTTTTGAATTTTTGGAACTCACTCACTACTCAATATTATAGGTACTTATCACAAAATTCCCGCAGCTCTTTCAAAAAATGAGAATTGGTTCCATACAAAATGAATCAGGAAAAGAATTTTTTGAATAACTATTTTTTTCGTTAATTTTTGTGATGTTTTAATAGTTATTATGTTATCCGGGGCGGAGATAAATCCAACAAATCACAGATCATCAAAATCGGCCCAGCTGTTCTCGAGTTATAAATAGTGTAACTAACCCGACTTTGTTTTATATATTAGGAAGATTCGATTCTCTTAAACAAAACAAATGATGTCACCAAGCAAAGTTTTCCTTACAAATACTTACACGAAAAACTCTAGGATTCGAGGTAAGTGGTCAATTCGCTCGTTTTATTTCCCCCGCGGACTTGAGAATTCTCGCTAAAGTGTTTTATACTCTTGAAGTAGGTAGTTGGTAAATTATAGAAAATACTTCTCAGCTAAATTAAGTGGAATCTTTAAGTGCATCCTTCCACCAGTAAAATTGAAAAAGATCAGAAAAAAATTGTAAATGTAGATACTTATACTTCTGGAGGTTGCAATAAGTAATTCTTGCGAATGTAAAAAAATGAATATTCACATTCAAACTAAAATACCAATATTTTTTTATAAAATGTTATTTTCGTAGTTAAAATTTTAAATATCTAAGTAAAAAAAAAAAACTATTGAAATCTGACGAGGTACGCGTGACGTCACAAGTTTCTCGGTTTTTTTCGGTTAAATGTAAGGCCATTTCAAAATCGGTCGAAATGAAATCATCAAAATCCAATATTAATAATTTGCAGGAACGTACAAAATCATTAATTCTTTAATACTTTGTGGGAGTGTGTGTGCGAGAAGCTGAATAGTTTTATGAAAACCCGGCGTCCATTCACAGGGCGTTTAAATCTATTTTGCCAGGAGAACACGAGGCTAGAGTTTCAAGCCAGGATAGCAAGCTACTATGCCGGCATCCTATCCTCTCCTGATTCTGGCTTACTCTCCTGGCTTGCCCAAACTGGAGCGGTTTATGCTAATCGATGCTAACTACGGTAACCACACGTCCGCCTCCGTGCGTAGGGAAAAATGAATAGTTTACATAGAAAAACATTAAACATAGAGGGTCGTTATTAGGCCGATTTTCATTATTTTGGAACAATTTTTTTACTTGTCTTTTTAAAATGTAATTCTGGCTTTCCACCGAAATTCTTTATTACGATACAATTGTACAAACTTTAAATTAATCTCGTTACTGAGTATTAGCATTTTTAGAGTCGTTTCATGTGTCAGAAAAAAGCGCATCGTCACCGTGCACTAGTCGATCATGCTCATAAATATACCAAACCACCCACCACCAGCTTGTTCAGCCACACGAAAAAACTAAACTAGGTTATAAACTTCGGTGGTGGGGGCTCAAATAATAGAACCACAACCTATTAAACTATCCTGTCTTGAGAAGCTACCTTACTAGCTTCTTCTCTAGCTCAATAGGCTAAAACAAAGCTAGTACTATTACATGTGGCTAGTGTTATCAACTTACTAGGTTACTAGCAATATCTTGCTTTCCTAGCTTCAAATATTAGCCTCGTGTGCACCGGACATTATGCTTTTAATCGATTTTATAAAACGATTAATAAATTATGCATTGTATTTAATATAATGTACGTGTTCGGGGAATCAGGGTTTTTTTATGATGAGAAAATTAATATTTTTTCCCTATGATAATTTTTACTGGAGTTCCTTATTGAACTATTGTCGTCACTAACTAGACATATGCGTTTTTTAGCTATAGTAAGGGAAAACGATCAATGGACAACTTAAGCCTGAAAATTAAACAGTGAAAGTTTTTAATTCCTATAATAATTAGAAATAGAAGTAGGTAAATGGCAGCGTAATTATTTACATAGTTAACGCAATTTCTCAACATCACCTCCCTCGATTATTTAATTACTTATTTCCCCTCACCAGATCCGCTATCGCGTTTCGGACCTTTAATGTCTCGCCGGATTTGCATAACAATTAAAATTTCCCAGACCGTAATATTTATTTTCTCGAATAAGACTGACATTCAAGTTTAACATTTTTATGAACACTATTACAGCCAGGCGGTTAAATGAAATTCTGTCGTGACTTACGGTGGTTCGGAGAAGGGGGCATCATTTAATACGTCAAGGGGTATTTATAACCGCAAAGATAATATAAAATTCACAGGCACCTTCAGTTGCGCTAAGGAGCCAGGGAGCGCCTTAAGTATTCCGGTGAATTTATGAGGACGTGCATTCCGGATGAGAGAGCAAAGAACTGAATAATCACATCAACATCAAATGATTTTTGTCGCTTTGAATTTAATAACGCGGGCGAGTGGCTTCCCAATCTTGATTAGAACGTTGAATTACATTTATTTTTGAACGTTTATTCTGGAATCCATAAGTTAGTTGGCCAGTAAGTGACATCGGGACATCGTTCTCAGGAAAACTTATAACGAAGTTGTCGGATTTTTCATTTAATCAAGATTCGTCATGATAACAGGTAGGTACTTAGTTATTTCGAAATGACAATTAAAGACTATATTTTTAGAATAATTAAACAAGTAACTTCTTGACATTTAGAAGAAATTATTATCAATACGTTTACCTTTACAAACAAAACTAATAGGACTTTACCATAAAGTGGAATAGTTGTGCTGATGCAGGAATAGTTTCTTTAACACAATTTTTAAGTGTTAAACTATTTTCAGTTATTCGTGATATCCAGTATCCACTACTAACAATGGTAAGGTTAAAAATTAGAAAAAAACACAATATTGTGTAACATTTCTTTTATTATTCGGTAAAACAAGAGGGCCGATTAAGAAATTCACAAATTCATTCATTTTTAATGTCCGTAACTTTTATTTTACTTGCACCGCGACGCCCTCTATCCTTCCCCTATTCTTACCCGTAACTCCAATATCTTTATCACTATATCCAGGTACAATTACAAACCTTTAATATATTGTTGTTTAATGTATATTTGTATATGTTCTAGTATATATAGGTACGCAATATTTTTTATACTTTAGTTATATTACCTATATTTTTATATTTGTTGTATTGTTTTACGTTTTTTTCTTTTCACTTAAATTTTTTAGTCTTTACATTCATCACCTAGTTTTACGCTTTTATATCAACCTTTCCGTACGAACTAATAATTGTTCCGTTCTGGTAATCTCTTCCTCTTCAAACTTGACATTATTTGAAAATCTTCTACTACCACCACAGTAAGTAAAAAATGTTGCTTGTGTCGCATCGCGCAGGTTTCCCATTCAACGCGTCGTGAGTTTAATTCCTCGGCTGTCTAAGTCCTCCATCACGTTGTTAACTAACATACTCAATACAAATAGAAACCATAATTATCGTATGTATATATAATACTATATCGATTTCATAATACGATACCTAACATCGCGATCGATTAGAATAAAATATAAGTAATCTAATCTAACATCTAACACACTATATAAAGAGGTAATATTTGTTTGTTTGTTTGTTTGTTTGTTTGTTTGTGTGTTTGTTTGCATCGAATAGGCTCCGAAACTACTGAACCGATTTGAAAAATTCTTTCGCTGTTGGGAAGCTACACTATCCCTGGGTGACATAGGCTATATTATATTAAAAAAAAATTGGCATCCTTACTAAAACTTCAATAATGTAACCCAGGGTGTAAAAAAATTACCTAAAATATTCTTTAAATCGCGTGCGCTGCGAAAACAAAATAATGTAATATGACTTTATAGAACACATCATTATTTACAAAAAAGGTCGCCACAGTATATATCTAACTATTATGGTTGTGCCACAATAAGTATTCTTTTATTATAAAATTTTAATTAATATGTCGCCGCTTGAAAAGGCTCTTTATTTGTATCTTGGTTTTAATCCTTATCAAAATAAATTACTTCATATTCAAGACAGCTTCAATACCTTTATTTAACTTTTTGAATTTTTAATTCGGATATTTAATTAGAAAGATATCGCGAGTTTAAAAATGTTAGTATTAGAAAAAAAGATTCGGCTAAGGGCCGCGCGGGAGAGGAGTCAAGAAATGCAGTGCCAGGGGGGTTGGCGGGACGGGGGAGCGGGAGAGCGGTGGCGGCGAAGGTGGAAGTGGAACGCTGGAGGGGAACGCACGGGAAAGAACATGTAAGGAGTAACATTTTATTTATTTGAATATGGCATGTATTATAAAAGAAAGTCCAAAAAACGTGCAGCTCGCAAAAACTCAGAAACGAGTCCCGGTTCGATCAAGGGAGTTATATGGTGTGGTAGATCTCTATCCCCCCTAGGGAATAAGGGTATCCGTTTTTACCTAAAGGCCGTGCTTTTAAAGATAGAAGGGCTGAAAGTTTCGCCCTTTTGAAATTTCTAGAACAGTCTTCCGGAAAGTTCTAGAAGGTTCCATAGAGCTGTATAAAGTTGTGGAAGGAGTGGAATGATCAGGAATAGGGAATCGGGAACATCATTGTGCAACATTCCAGAACACTATCTTATTGTCCTGAGCGAAGCCGGGTAACCCAGCTAGTCAGTAATAAAATAATTAAAAGCAATTTGTTTTCCTTTTATCGGGAAATTCTGAAATATCCTGTGGTAAAATAATATAGTTTACTAGAAAGCCTGTAATGACGGAGAAATAAGAATTTTACCCACGTAACAAGGCCAGGCAACCTTAAAAAGTTTTTGTTCGAAAGATAAAAAAAAAAGGTTTTCAATTTGATATTAGAAATTCCTAAATAATATCCGTATCCTTCAATATCTTATAATTCCCAATAAAATTTGGTCTGGAAATTAACTACCCAACCATAATACTTGTTGTTGTTGGGCCTTTCAATAAAATAATGTTCACCAGCCCGTGTGATGAACCTTTATACATATATCGTATTAATAAAAATAAATTTGAAAATTGATTTCATATAATGTTTTTTTTTATATCTAGTGCCGGAAGGAAAGGTTTTGTTTTATTTGATCCTAAATTTGATTCAGTATCATACTATGCTAAGTACCCACGAACGTTCATGTTCGACGGTTTGACTCGATCGAACATCTTCAAATGTGAGTGGTTTATTTATGACTAAATATCAAATGTCTTCTTCGCGATATAAATTAATTTAATTTTCAATTAAATCGCGAGGATAACTCCGAATATCTATTTTTGTTCTCTAATGAAAAGGACAACAATAATTCCTTAACTCTGTAACTCCTTCGATGCAACTGGTTGGAGTAACATTAGCCAACTGTGGAATAGGTGTGGGATGGATTAAATTCAGATCCATAACGGGAATATTGTGTAACTCCAAAATGCCTATAAAACTTAAAGGAAAGATATACCAGACTATTGTTAGACCCGCGATAATGTATGGCTCCCAATGCTGGACTATACTCTAGGCAATTCGAAACAGCAGAAAAGCGAATATTTAGATGGTCGGCAGGAGTATCACTAAAAGATAAGATTAAAAATTCACGCATTCGTGGTAACCTGGGTGTCACGAACATAAAAAGTAAGCTGGAGGAACGATAGTTGAGATGGTATGGGCACATAAGACAGAGACCATCAAACCACACAGTGAAGCAGGCAATGTCTATGGAGCTTTATCGACAGTCACCCAGAGGAAGACCAAAGAACTCCTGGATGACTCAATGCTCCAAAATACTTCAGAGTAACGGCCCGGATGAAGGCGATACTCAGAACCGAAGAAGCTACAACCTGAAAACGAGAAGAGCCGACCCCCAACAACCTAACTAGACAATGAGTTGGGACAGCGCAAGGAAGGAGAATGACAAGGACAACAAGCTTATCGGACTTAAGATGTTGCGACATGCTCGACCGTACATCTGTTGAACATCAACAAGAATTACGGACCTTGATCATAATCATAACGCAAGCGAGGACATGATTGAATGAGCGTAAAACCATCGAATATGAACGGTCGTGGGTACTACATCTATTAAATAAAGTGGGACTAAAGGCATATCGCATCGAAATAAGGCATGAAACATTAATTTATTGCACATTCGGAATGGGAGATAATTTACATAAACCACATTGCTAAAAATGAGTTGCTCTCTTATCAACCGTCCTCTTTCTCTTCTCTCCCCTACTCGTTTAAGCTTCATTACAACCCTGAAATAGGAGTGCCAGAATACCACTAGCTCCGGGCAGTTACGCTGAGCGCCTGTGTGCCTCTATTTACATTTTTTTCTATCCATGGCCATAATAAAACATGTATTACTTGACGTCAATATTATGTAATTTGATGGAGCATGTTGTAGAAATAGAATCTCTCTCTCCACCATATATGTAGATACTTATTTCTTTATTTGTAGGTACTAGGTAAAAACGCACTCTATTGCGTTAACTCATAATACCTTTCCCGGCATCCAGGCTTTTAAATAGAGCTACTTCAGCAAAAAAATGATAATATTATTTTATTATTCTTTTATTAACAGAACGTTGAACCAGCAATAAAGGTACGAATTTCCTCTCTATTCTAGAACAAGCTTTGTACTGCTGTAGACTTTTCAGTGCTTACCTATTATAGACGTGCGGATAATTTTCTATTCGGAAAAGAATTCTTTGTAATCCAAATTATATCTTCTCCTCTGTTCGTACTGGAAATATTGATTAGGAAAGCGTGGATAGACTCCCAACACACTTTATTCTCAAAGCCGATCGATCGATATTCCTTTGAAGTTAGTTAATACCTTATGTAACGCAGAACCGCAAGTATACTGCGGCCGACTTAGGTGGTTTTATGAAATACCATATTTCTAAATGTCAAACATTTCGAATGAGGCATTTTTAGATGAGATAATTTATGTAGCCAACTAGGTTAGGTTAGAAGCCAAATATTTGCGATGGGGTTTAATACAATAGGCTGAACAAGGGATAATGGATTAATGATTTGCTCTTAATACTGTCAACTAACCTTAACCAATTTCTCAAAATACAAAGTCAAAAGGTTATAAACAGATTGCCCGTAATAAATCTAGTATTTCCGAATCACGTTATTAAAAATTCTAGATTCTTACTTCAAAATATTTTAATAACGCTATCGAAAATAAATGCGGTAGGTTCTAATAATAAAGTCAGAAAACCTGTGAAGAAGCTCTCTAACGGCGTATACGTTTTTAGATTTTCACGGACAAAAGCATTTTCGTTATTTGTTTTTGGGGTGTTATGCCGTGTTGCGCTTCCTTCTTCTTTAGACAACGTTTCCGACAGCGTTGGCTAAAGATGGAGGTAGCGCAACACGGCATAACACCCCAAAAACAAATAATGAAAATCTCTAACAGCGATTTAAATTTTACTCTTTCCGTCTGGGATTTCTAGCATGCTATTATTTTCAGATCGCAAAGTATTTTCCATCATGCGCCATGGAGTTTTAAAATATTCATATACGAAACACGATCGTTCAATACGAAAAGAGTACCTACCTGATTATTTTTATTCATGGAATGGATGACAGCACGTCAATCTTTATTCCGTTTTTAGATTGGGAACTTTTTTCTCATTATCTTTCAGAACTGTTCTACGGAATAATAAAGGCTGAATATGAATTGTTTTCAAGCTAAACCGAGAATTTCTTCTAATTGAAAGTATATTAAATTCTCTTCACTATGAAAGATAGAAATGACATCACAAGAAGTTTTGTTAATAAAAGTATTATTTGCCACAATACTTTATGAGGTTGGTAATCGACAAGTGGGTTAAACAGGTTTCCGGCTATGTAGTCTTCAAGTATAAAGTCTTTACTCTTTGTGTAATTAAATCCACTAGTTATAAAAGGTACCTGTTCTTCACAAATGTGCGCTAGCTGCTCCACTTTGCTTTTCGTTGCGAATTTCTACCGAAATATTGCAAACCTAGTATTAATTACCTACCCGTTAAATTTCTTGTGTAGGTATATAAAATAATGTATCATAATGAACAAAGTCGAGCTTGTCAAATAAGTTAGGAATTTCCTACCATCCTGTTAATTATATTCAAAGAATTTTCTTTCTCAATCTCCGGGGAATATAAGTTTTCACATGTTAATAAAAGCTTGCAATGTAACCATAATATAAAAGAGGTAAAATATTCGATCTACCACGAACATTTAAAAAGTTTTAGTTTTATTTTAGTTTATTAACCCTTCAGCCTTTTAAATACGTTTACTTACGAAATAAAACGTAACGTAACGTATAAAACGAAATAAAACAATGAAAAAAACGACGGCGGAATTTCTAAATATTTCCGAGCTATGTTTTGATGTACATAAAAATAAACACCGGTTTGGAAACTAGATAAAATCATGTTTGAGATGTTTGTATTTGAAATAAACGTTATTATTTACAAATAATGAAATTTTAATGACATGAAAAATGCTTCACAAAAACGTTCCGAAACATTTTGACTCGAAATGTTCACAACTTTGTGAAAATTCGGTTTAGAAAACATATTCCTTTTGTTTAGGAAATTGGTAAGAAAACCGAAACTTTACTTTTTATGCCACCCATAAAATTAAAATTAAATAAATAAATGACATCTAAATTTTCAGTTGAACACGGTAAAATCCCCGCAATTTGTAATTGTACGCTTTAAAATTTTTAGGATTTTATCCAAGGAATCAAGTTGAAATATTTGAGTCAATCTAAGAAGAATCATTATTTCTCTTTCTAAAGGCGAACTATCATTTTTCTCCGCATTAACTTTAAAAATAATTATTCTTAATTAAAAGATCTGTTCCTAAATCGACATTTTTGATTAATTACAACCTTCCGAGTCTTGAAGGGTTTATACACAACAGAAATAGGGTTAACAAAAAAATATTACGAAGAAATAACAAGTATAAATACCAACCATTAATAACCCTGTACAACAATATGGATGAAAATTTGTAACTACTTAATAATACTGATTTTCAGTGAGCTGAAATTTAATCTCGGAAAAATGTTTATTTCGGTGCACAAGTGTCGTTTTATTGAAAACAAATGTTTGTGGACAAGGTGGGGCAGGGGGAACACCCTTCATATTGCTCACTAACAGTGGATAACATCAATATTATCTCCAAAGTTCAGCTTCCTATTATAGCCCGTAATAAATCTTTTTTTTTCCAACAAAAAAATCATTAAGAGGAAACCCGGTCCCTGAGAAATTTGAACCAAAGGTGTTTTACCAAATTGTTGCTGTCACTGTTGCCTTTACTCCCCCGAATACCGAGCGAAAGAGACAACTGCACCCCAGGCTGATAATACATAAAGAAAATTATCAAAATCGACGTTTTCTATTCTCTATTTTTCTCCTCCAAAACTGTACAGATTTTTAATATTATTTTTACTAATTGTATAAGAAGAAAATATTCTACGTCTGCAAATTTTTGCTTTTTGTATTAAAACTTCTTTACGCACGCTCGACACTTGGGGGTAAAATGATGAATACGTTACCAAAAAATATGAAACGTTACGAAAAAATATGAAATGTTACGAAAAAATTTTAAACGTTACGAAAAAATGTGAAATGCTAATCAATATGAAACGCTTATCAATGTGAAACGCTAATGATATGAGTTGAGTTGAGTTGAGTTGAGAGTTAAGAGTTGAAAGTTGAGAGTTGAGAGCTGAGAGCTGAGAGCTGAGAGTTGAGAGTTGAAAGTTGAAAGTTGAGATTTGAGAGTTGAGAGTTGAGAGTTGAGAGTTGAGAGTTGAAAGTTGAGAGTTGAAGTTTTACTTCAGTCGTGTGGTCTAAGCACACTCGTTTTTTTGAAAAAAAAAAAACATTGTCTAGCTTGTGTACTGAACGCCCATTGATGGCTTTCAAACTAGCTAATTTTAACAATTTTTGGAGGGTTCTAAAAATTAAGAGATAACTTCTCAAAAAAAGGAAAACCTACGGACATGCTAGAGGTCGATATCTATGTTATAAAAAAATACTTGCACCAGTGTTCAGAAAGGAAATTGGGGAATACGTTTGTATGGACAAAGCGCCGTCCGGTGACTAAAGTGCAAATTTTTATCGTACATTACGAAACTAATTAGGAATGTCTTTTTTTTACTTCCGTTTGAAATCGATTTTTATTTTCTATCCTATTTTATGAATTCAAAAGACCATCTACTTTGTATTAGTTACACCCTTTACTAACACAATAAATTGCCTGTAAATTACGAGTTGAACCCCCATGATTGCAATATTTATACATGCTAGCTACGCCACTGCATCTAAACATGAATTCTGGATTTACAGCTTGCCGTGTTGGTGTGTTTTCTATTACACCACGTCACCTCTTGTCAAAACTTTTGCTATGGGTTATCTTGTTCATCGTTTTGAAAATTAATAATATTGGGTCAATCATTAAATGTTAATTTATTATTTAATTATATGTGTCTGTTTCGATCATTCATATTTCATGTATGTAATTATTTATTTATAAGAACTTACGGAACATTTATTATGAGTTACAATACTAAACGTGTCGTGTAGAAATAGCCGTGGACTTTGAATACTCGAAAATGATTAATCGTACCCCTCCTGGGCGGGGGCGCCAGTTGGCGAATCACGGCAATCACGGCACGCAACTCGGATGGGATGGCCGCGGCGGGGGGGAGATTTCCGATGTGAAAAAGGAATTATTACAGCTACCTAGCAATGTTAGTATTTATCAATTAATCTAACCGTCACGCGATGCTTACATTACAGAATGCCGACAGGATTTTTTTTTAGGATTATCGCTTTGATCTCATGATCATATTTTATGTACGACTGATCTTTGAGTGTTTTGTCAGTATAATATTATGGAAGCGTCAATTTTAAAGTAACAAAGGTTAGGTGTGTGCGGTGGTTCCATGTCAACTCATAATGGAACCAACTCATAATAACTCAGAACCACCTCAGAAAGGTCATTAAAATCTATGACAATATAATTTTAAAATAGCTGGTAACCCTAACCTAATTTAACCTATTCAAGCAATATTTAAAAAAAAAATTATTATCACTCTTAATGACCTTTCTGAGGTGCTTCTGAGTTAGTTTCATTCTGAGTTGTCCGGTCACCGTGTGCGGTATATGGTTGTGTGCGTGTGACATCGAACTGCAAGGCAAGGAAGAACAGGGATTTTCAGCTGTATTAGGACACTGAATGTAATGTATATCAAAGGCGTGATTTGGGTTTGTGCTCAATTACACGCCCAAACCCAAAGAGAAATAGGTTTTTTTTTTACCGCACAAGAATCTCAACTGCTCCCGTCTGGTGCCAGTGAGACTATGGCATCCCTAATTGGGGTATGTTGTGAGGCTGAGGGTAGAGGGGAGCGGAAGAAGGTGGGGAAGAGGAAGGCGGATTACCTCGCTATTCAGATCTGGTCACCAAACACGGCTAACGACATTTTCAACGTTTCAATTCTGAATGGTGGTCTTACACCAGGGCGATACTGATAGTATCTTCCACTCTGGAACGTGCCGCAAATATTCTATTTATTATTTTAAATGAATTAATTGTGAAATAACACAAATTAATCAAGTAAAATTTATTTGCGCACGCCGGGTTCGAACCCGCGACCTCCGGATTGTGAGTCAAGAGTCTTAGCCACTGGACTACGGAGGTCGTCAAAGTTTCTTCGGTAAAGTAAATAATGCAAAATAGATCCAAGAAACACAGTGTCCGAAGAAGAAAGCAAATAATTTATGACTTTAATCTTCCACAGCAATGTTAAGAGTTTGTCTATCCACATAGGAGAGTCCCGTATTCCATCCCATATCAGCCATCGGTTTGTTCGAAGTTGCAATAGGCGTGCTCAGTGCAGGCCACAGGCTATGTTTAAACTGTGCAATGAAGTCTGGTCAATTCGAGGGGAAAGTTTGTGCTATTCGCAGTCCGACTTGTGTTAATACTTAATGCTTCTTCCGCTTCGTTTCCGTGGATCAGGGCTGCCAGCTGCCAGTGAGGGCTAATATAATAAATTCTTTCGAACAATACATACGTTATTAATGAAAAAATAGCTCTCATAATTTATACAGATTCTGGCGCAGAATCGTGAAAAATCACGGCGTGTATCTAAAGTAAATTAAAAAAGTCAAAATACACAAATATATTCATACAAAATTAAAATGACTCAAAAATATTAGGGGGCAGCCCACGGTGCGCGGGTGATAAAAGGGTAATTTTTTTCGTAATTATTTTCAAGCAAACGATGAATGGATTTTTTTTTTATTAAAACTCGTAGTCAATATATACCTACATATTAATTTTTTTTGACTGTATAAATTTTTTTGTACACGAATCTAAAGTATGGTTTGCGGTGTACGCGGCTTTCAACACCGACGCAATTGCTGCTCGGTGGTTGACAAATCTGATGTATGATTTTTTCAATATGTTGTCAACCAGGTTGAAAAAAGTTTCGAGAAAAACACGTTAAAATTTTTGCTGAAGGATGATTCAACATAAAAACTATTTCAAACGGTTGTCATAAAATGCTGTAACTCAATCTTACGAGTTCCTTTAAAACATTTGGTGAGGATATTATTAATAAATGCATATTTAAGAGAATAAAATTTAAAACAAAAAAATAAATTTTTCACCCTTGGCTGGTGCCTTAATTGCCGCGTCCGAGAATTGAACCCCTATCAACTGCTTGAAAGGCAACTGACTCATGTGCACACAAGCGAAATTATGAATTCTTGACATTGGAGCTTACTCGGAGAAACTAGCACTTAGTTATATGAACAAGGTGTTAAGGTACGAACTTGACATACATAATCAGTAAGTACTCGTTAATCCTGACGTTATTTCGAATAAAAAATTAAATTAAATTTTGGTCTCCGTTGACATTTATAATGTTTTTTTTCAACTTAAAACATAAAAATCACTAGGTATTGGATGTTCAGGATCTGAGTGAACAGTTGGGTGATTACTGATGTGATAGTGACTAGTGATGAAATGTGGATTTTTTTTTGGTTTGGCTTTGAAGACAATATTTGAAAAAAAAAACATTAAGAAAAATACAATCCTTTTTGACCTGTTTTGCAATAATGCTAGTTCCCCTGACTTAACTACAAAGACAGGTAAATTCTTATTAGGTTGTCACAATAAAATGAGCCTAAATTTTGACTTTCATATACAAAAACGATGCTGAAAATATCGAGATGAGAAGATTACTTTAAGATATTTTCTTTAAATTACTTACTTGCTGTATAATATTGCTGACATTAAAATTATAAAGTGGTTTGAGAAAAGCGAAAAGCAAACCTTTATCCTTTCAAGGGTCTACAATAAAACGTCAACGTGCCATCGGCTGGGAGGCAGGAAGATCCCGTGACGATTGGGCACTGATTGTCAAAAAGCTGACTGGCCACCGAGGGTATTATTCCGCCCTGAGGGAGGCTGTTTCGTCCGTCAACCCTTATTCGCCGAGAGCCTCTCGCTGCTCACGTCCGAGACGTACAAGTAATAAACTGTCTGCTTCGTTTTATTGGGTTAAAAGTTGTGTAAGACAAAACTATAACCCGGAGCGTACTGCACTGTCCCGGCCACGCCAAGGCGGAGAGACTCGGATAATCTGAAACTTTCATACTGATGCACTTGGCTCCACTCGAATACGCGATACGCGGCGCGGCGGGTTGTTCTCTTAATACGCTTTCTGTTTGATATTTGAGAGCGTCGGCTTATTCTAAACTTTTTGAAAGAAAACAATTTTATAAACACACAGAACTGTAGTGATAATCTGTAACTTTATCTGTATCTACAAAAATGGTAACTTTTTTTGACTTCTGATTGAAAAAGAACACTGCAAACGTGTGTCAAGATTTTATTTCGTCTTTTAATTTCACTTGGGATGCACTGAGGTTTCCATTAGTCTCAAATTAAAAAAAGAATATATATTTGTCTTCTTCTTCTCGTGTGGTGGATGTGTTGAGTTAAACAAGATCAAGATCCGAACACTGAACTTTAAAAACCTATGCTTAGCCAGCCTCACGTTTTTTTTACATTAACTCCACACAGGAGGCCCTGACTAATGAAACAGCAGAGAGGTTTTCGATAGACTGACGTTTATTGTACACAGTTACAATGGTTGTATCCTAGATGGCGTTAGTGGTAACATATTATTTTGTTATTATATTCTAACACCCTCTCGTAACAAAATAATCCTTATTTCATCTCAATAAAAACAACAAGATTTAAACTTCCGATATGCCCATTGAACTTAAAAATTTATAATGTTTATTTATACACAGACTTTTCGTCAATAAATCAGCTGGCATATTGGAGGTTGATACATATTCAAGTTTCACTTTATTATCAAACACACATTCTCTAACAAAATGATGTCGCACATCAATATGTTTAGTACGTTTATGAAACAATGGATTAGCAGCCAATTTAATAGAACTTTGACTATCACTATTCAAACATACAGGTGTATTTTGATTGATTTCTATCAAATCTGACAATAAACTCTTTAAGTAAATAGCCTCTTTGCAGGCTTCGGACAAAGCCATATACTCCGCTTCTGTACTTGACAAAGCAATTGTTCTTTGTTTTCTGGATTCATAAGAAATGACACATCCTGACATTATAAAGCAGAAACCAGTATATGACCTTCTATCTAAGGTACATGACGCCCAATCCGCGTCCACAAAACCATGTAAAGGGTTATCATTTTTCTTATAAACTAAACCATAGCTTTTAGTTTTCTGTAGATATTTTAACAATCTTTTTAAATGTTTCCAATGAGTTTCATTGTAACAGTTATTATACTGACTTAAATAACTTACACTATAAGCAATATCTGGTCTTGTCAATACAGATAGGTACATAAGACTTCCTATCAACTGTTGGTATGGATATTTTGAAATATCAACATTATTATTTAAATCTTTCTCCAACTTTAAATTAACTTCCATAGGGGTTTCTGAAGTATGACAATCTGACATATTGAACTTATTTAAAATATTGTTTACAAAATGCTCTTGGTCAACAGTAATACAATCTTTTTGAGCATTTACTCGCATTCCAAGACACTGTTTAATCTGACCTAAATCTTTTATCTTAAATTTATTGACAAGTTCAGTCTTTAACTGTTCATAATAGTTTTCTGAGTTATAAAATACAAAGAAATCATCCACAAATAATGCAACAAATATTTTAACATCATTATTACTTTTTATAAACAGACAAGGTTCATATTTGGATTTTTGTAACCTAAATTCAATAAACATTCTTCTACTATGTTAGAATATCTTAAATATAAACGCACTTCACCGCTACTTTTATATTTCTTTAAGCACACATTAATTTATTTTTTTAGCACTGTGCCGTCATTTGTCCTGTTCACTAGCTCCCAAGTGACTTGTTTTCCATTGGCCGAATTCCAGCGTTTCCTGACTCTTGCTGATACTCAGAGGGAAAGGCAGCCTCGCCTGTTTGCCCTCACAGCATCCTGTACAGCTGGATTTTTCATTTTCACCAATTTTTTCTTGAAATGTTACACCTTTATCTGCTCCATTCTTCATCTTGCCTAGGTCATTAACATTCATATGACCTGGTCGCCTGTGCTGCGCTGCACTCAAAGTCTTCACTGTCGCCGCTAAAAGATGCTGAGACTTCACGATGTTCAATTTGTAAACTGCATTTTCTAACCTTGCTTCACCAATACAAACATTTCTTGAGTTGTAAATAGAACATCCTAGTTCATTAAATATCACTTTGTTGCCATTTGCAACGATTCTACTCACTGACAGCAAATTTGTTGTGAGGTTAGGTACATATAAAACATTGTTTACATCTATTTTATATTTCTTGTTTCCCACTGCAGTCGTTATTTTTAAGTCTCCGGAACATAAAACTTCCATACTAGTTTGGTTTGCCACAATAATTTCTTTAGTTTTCGGTTGGTATGAAATATTTGACAACATATTTTCATTTGAAACTAAATGAGTACTGGCACCACTATCAATATACCAGTCTTTCTGACTGAATTCATTTGTCATGAAAACTGCACTAAATGCATTCGTATCATTCTCTTTAGGACATTGACTTTTATAATGCCCAATCTGTTTGCATTTATAGCAACGAACCATTTTTGATGATCTGACATTTGGGTTGTCAGAAGGTTGACAATATTTTTTATCGTTATTGTCGCGATGCTTCGTAAATTTTCTGCTGCCGCCGCCGCTGCTGCGTCTGCGTCTCTGAGAATTTCCAACGACGAATGCACTCTTTGATTTATCCTCAGAATCCGTGCTCATGTCCAACAATTTTGTTTTTATAGCATCTGCACTCATTTTCATACCGGAGTGTTCAATGGCCATTAACATTGGGCCATACATCTGCGGGAGTCCAGCAAGAAGCAATGAAGCGATCCATTCATCGTTTATTTCGAAACCCGTACCTCTCAACTTCTGGGCTGTTTCCACTAATTGAGTGACGTAATCAGTCATACAATTGCAAGTCTCCAAGCGAATCGATATTAAATTCCTTAGAAGACTGATTCTGCGTGTGAAACCGGAGTCATCGAACAAGGATTTCAATTTCTTCCATACACTTTGCACTGTAGTTTCGCCTTTAATATGGACATACAGAGATGGATCAATGGTCATTATCAGCTTTGCTCTTGCTTTTTTGTCATCTTTTTCAGCTAGCACCTGCGTGCTATTCAAATCCACGCCTTCCAGGATGAGGAAATTTTCAACTGCGAAAGACCAATCGTCGAAATTCTCACGCCCTTTCAACCTGGGAACGTTTACTGAGTAATTCGCCGACATTTTTCCACACTGTGCACGATCAAAAAGTTTAAAAATATACTAATTGCGTATTCTGCACCGGAATTGTTCACTGGGTCCCATAACCTAATGAAACAGCAGAGAGGTTTTCGATAGACTGACGTTTATTGTACACAGTTACAATGGTTGTATCCTAGATGGCGTTAGTGGTAACATATTATTTTGTTATTATATTCTAACAAAATAATTTCCCTCAGGGCCTATATTAACTGAGATGCTTTGTATAGGGTGTTTGTGAGGAGAGAAATGAGTGAACATTGTTCTTGAATAGACCCATTTTGTAGGAAGAAGGAAACACAGAGTCCGGCAAATCGTTCAGCAGCCGAGCTGTTGAACTTAAAAACGAATCGAAGAAGCGACCCGTTCACATGATACGAATATCAAACGTGTACATACGTTTGGCGTATTTCCGGACTATACACCGGTCCCGAACCCGACGCCTATGCTCTAAAGTTTGCAATCCGGTTGTTAAGATGGAATGTTTCTGCACAGAATCGAAGGTTTTTTCAGGTATTTCGGAGCTCCAGACCAAAGGTGGTTGCCAAATTCGAAGCGCATTGTACAGGGATACTTGCGATTTGTACAGGGTTAGCAGTTGTAAAGTGGGCGCTCGGGTCCGAGATGGCTGTATTCGGCCGTAGGGATGTTCTTTGCAGGGCCCGTCAGTAGTGTGTAGCCTTGGGTGGCGGCATATCCAGTTGGATCAGTTACTGTAAATTCATTGGTAGGCTGACCGACTTGTGTGTGCATTTGAGTAGTTGCATATCTCGTTGCAAACTCTCCGGCTGGCCTTTTTACTTGAGTGGCATATCTCGTTGCGAACTCATTAGTAGAAGGGCCGGTCGGTGCGTGCACTTGAGTTGTTGCATATCTCGTTGCAAACTCTCCGGCTGGCTTGTTTACTTGAGTGGCATATCTCGTTGCGAACTCATTAGCAGAAGGGCCGGTTGGTGCGGGCACTTGAGTTGTTGCATATCTAGTTGCAAACTCTCCGGTTGACGGACCGTCTGACGTGTGTACTTGAGTGGCATATCTCGTTGCGAACTCATTAGCAGAAGGGCCGGTTGGTGCGGGCACTTGAGTTGTTGCATATCTAGTTGCAAACTCTCCGGTTGACGGGCCGTCTGACGTGTGTACTTGAGTGGCATATCTCGTTGCGAACTCGTTAGTAAACGGGCCGGTTGGTCTGATAGCTTCTTGGCATAGCCTTTGTTGAGAAGTTGACTTATTTTGTCATTGTAGGCCACTGCTAGATTTTTGTCTTTTGCTAGCTTTTTCTCCAGAGACAGAAGTCGCTTCAGCGCACACTGCCGATTGTCAGGTAGCGAGGCTTCTGGATTGCGCCATAGTAGACCAGTTTCCCACTTCCCTGTAGGAAGAGGACGGGTAGTTGCATTCATAAGTGCAATGGCCTGTTGTTCGCTTGCATTGACTCTGGTGGCTGATGTTACTCCGAGCGAGTCGATGGCGAAGTTGGTTTTTACTAGCTCCCTCAATTGTATGTCTGCGGCCGTTTCTGGTTGTAGTGCCAAAGTGGTAGTCGTGTTATTATCTCTGGGGTTGACTCCCCCATGAGCGATCCATCCTAGTGCGATGCGTGATGCTATTCGCGTAGTATCATTGCATTCACGAACTTCCCTTGACACAATTAGGTGAGCGTTGTCTTGGCCTATTAGCAGCTTCGGGACGACAGACCTTCCTTGGATCTGTTGCTCCGGCAGGTTGAGGTTGCTTATTGTGCTGGCAGAGATGTGGTATGTATTACTGTTGCCCGCACCTCGTATTCTTAGTCTCACTCGTTGGGAGAGATTGTCAGAGGTGCACATTCCTTTGGCACCGTGGATTCGCAGTCCGTGAACTGGGCCGTTTGCTCCGACTTGTATTGCGGTGTCAGTGTCAACAAGTGTTACTGTGGATCCTTCGTCCAGGAGAGCAAACACTGACACTTCTTCTTTGTTGGGAGCGCTTAATATTACTGGCGCAATTTTTAACAGTACTCTCTGTCCGGAGTCCTGGCGTCACAAGTTGACATTTTCCACGGTGCTTTTTCGTACGAACTCGGGATTATGTAGCAGGGGGTGGTGTGGGGATCGGCAATCCCCTACTTTGCACCATTGGTTTATTTTGCAGCTTCGTGAGTGGTGTTTTTCTAAGCACTTGCGGCATAACCTTCCCATGCGTACAGTTTCCCATCGAAGTTCAACATCTTTGGCTGCGAATTCTTTGCATTCGCGGGTTTTATGATCGCCGCCACATTGGGCGCAGCTTTCGTCGGCTGTTTTTCTTTTTCGGCTTGGTCCAGGGTAAGTATGTGCCTCATTCATTTTGCGTTTCATCGGGGCGATCTTTTCTTTTGGGCCGTCCCCGATTTCTTCTTGATGTCCGGCATGTATTTGCTCATGGCTCGGTAGAAGTCGCATGCGATCACTATCTTCTTCCTCCTGGTACCCGGCATGTATTTGTTCACGGCGTGGTCGGGATCGTATGTGGTCCACCATCCCGCTGTTTGGAATTGCGTTTGATACCTCTTTCAGAAAGGCAGCGAGCTGGGTTATGGTGGCCGGTGCATGTTGTTTGCGGATCTCGATTAGCCATGCCAGCCGCAGGGAACTCGGCATTTTGTCAGTGACGTCGTTCAGTAATGCAGGATTGGTGAGATAACCTTCGGTTTTCAAGATCCGGAGGGATGCCACCAGGTTTTGCACCGTCCCGGAGAAATCTGCCAGGTCCTCGAGTGATACCTCGGTCGTGCCACCAGGTTTTGCACCGTCCCGGAGAAATCTGCCAGGTCCTCGAGTGATACCTCGGTCGTGAGGTAAGGTAGCTTTTTAACCTTGTCTAGCATAAATTTTGCTATGGAGTTAGCGCTGCCGTATCGCTGCTCGAGGACGCTGATGATCTCTGGGACTTGCGCAGGATCCATTAGTAGGGGACCCATGGTATCTCGCGCCTTGCCTTTGAGGGCACGCTGCAGCCGGATGAGATTTTCGCTCGGAGTCAATTGGCAGGTGGCGGTGGATTGAGCGTACTGTGCCTTCCAGGTAGGCCACTCGAGGGGGTCTCCGGAGAAGGTAGGCAAATCTTTTGCTGTGGATTGCCTGGCGATTAGGGCTGCCATTCTTGAGTCATCTTCTAATGTGCGAGGGCTATCTTGCGTTCTGGAGGAGCGGAGCGCCTCTGCCATCACAGAGGCGATCTGGGCCAGTGGGTCGTTGCCGTGCTGCAACCATTCTCGGGTGTGCCGTGCTGTCTCGTTGGCTGTATGCGGTGGTGTAAACAATGGGGAATCCTGGCCGGAGGAGGCTGGCTGTTGCTGGTACCCCGTTGTATTGTAAAGTGGGCGCTCGGGTCCGAGATGGCTGTATTCGGCCGTAGGGATGTTCTTTGCAGGGCCCGTCAGTAGTGTGTAGCCTTGGGTGGCGGCATATCCAGTTGGATCAGTTACTGTAAATTCATTGGTAGGCTGACCGACTTGTGTGTGCATTTGAGTAGTTGCATATCTCGTTGCAAACTCTCCGGCTGGCCTTTTTACTTGAGTGGCATATCTCGTTGCGAACTCATTAGTAGAAGGGCCGGTCGGTGCGTGCACTTGAGTTGTTGCATATCTCGTTGCAAACTCTCCGGCTGGCTTGTTTACTTGAGTGGCATATCTCGTTGCGAACTCATTAGCAGAAGGGCCGGTTGGTGCGGGCACTTGAGTTGTTGCATATCTAGTTGCAAACTCTCCGGTTGACGGACCGTCTGACGTGTGTACTTGTGTGGCATATCTCGTTGCGAACTCATTAGCAGAAGGGCCGGTTGGTGCGGGCACTTGAGTTGTTGCATATCTAGTTGCAAACTCTCCGGTTGACGGGCCGTCTGACGTGTGTACTTGAGTGGCATATCTCGTTGCGAACTCGTTAGTAAACGGGCCGGTTGGTGCCTGGACTTGAATTACTGCCTGACCGAGGTTGGCTCGCAGGGTCGGGCTGGTTGGTGCTGGCTCCTGGGCAGGTTGGCTGACTGCTTGGCGTGTCGCAGCGTTCAGGGCTGCGAGCAGATTGGCTGTCTGCTTGGCGTGACGTCTGTCCCGAATGCGCATCTCTCGGCGCAGTAATCGCAGGGAGTCTTCAGTTGATTCAGAAGTTGTTTCGCTGCTTTTACTGTTGGATTCGTGGAGGCTCTCGGAGACAGATTCTGGAGCTGGTCGGTCAAGCGTGATGAGATCAGAGTTCCTGGCTGGGCTCGCACTAGATAGATCGTGGACCTGGCGGGGTCCTCTAGATGGCGTCTCATCGGTGTCTACGGTGTGTGGGCCCGGGGTCCGTAGGGGCGCCACTGGCATATTTCGACTTGTCCCCGGGGCGTCAGGTTTAGATTTAGACAGCGATGTATCAGAAGATGTCGGGGTCTTACGGCCACTGCGAAGAGACGGCATTTCCACTGGGTAAGACTGAAGGCGTGTTATGTGTAGATCCGGCTCGAAGGACCAAATGTACTAGACGTTTTGTACACAAATTGCAAAAATAGGGAGCTGGACATAACTTTGCACGCCAATGTCCTTAACTTCTGGATTTAATGATTCTAAGTTAAATTAGCAAAAACTGACTCTATAACTGTTGTAAAAACACTTAAAAGACTTGCAGACTTTTGGAGACTTTTGGAGACTGTTGGGGTCAGGATAATGGGATACTGAGAGAAAGGTAGAACAGAATTTAAACTGATTAAAAAACACTTTTAAAGTAGGTTAGAACTTGGAGACTTCAGTTTCTTGGAGACTTGTGACTTCTTGGCTGGTAGTTTTTGAACTGATTTCCTACCGGTTTGCCGTTTGTTTTATAGGGCAAATCCGGGTTGGACTTTTGGAACACAGAACCTCCCTGTTTCTGAAGGGTGCTTGCGTTTACGTATTTTTCCCAATCGCTATGATTTTCGAGCAGATGTGTTAAAAATCTGTGTGATAACCTTTGCCAAGACAGTCCTGTTCCAATAAACCGAAGTCTCACATAATTTTTATTGTTTCAACAAGAAAAGGTACAAGTTTACAAATGTGATACAAGATACAATATCTAGAAGTAAATATTTTCTTAAAGTGCAATAATCACTGGTAGACGACAGTTTTTTGAGGTGTTATTGTAGTATATACCTATTTTTAGGTGATGATATATATTTCTTGATTCAAATTATTCCCGATTTCCCGAAATTTAGCTCCGAGTTTTTCGGAATGTAAATTGGCTGTCGTAAATATTTACGATTCAAACATTTCCTTTGTTCAGCATTGATCAATGGCGCCGCGTCTGGTAGCAGGGTGGGGATAACGTAAATACTCAATCATTTCCTTGATTTTGATCATTGCTGTCTGGGGTCCCTGGTGGAAGTATTACGTGGTTATTCAGATGTGTTTTCGAGTCCAATGATGCTGCAGCATGTATTTATTATCAATTGCGTTTATGTTTTCAATTGATAAGTTAATTGTAGAATGTAATAGCATTGTAGACATCATTCCAAATGCACAGTGTTTCGTTGGCCAATGAGAGCACTCCCTTTGTTTCGTAGGTTATTGGAAGGGGTAACGCGCAGCGGCACGGTATTATGTGGAAGCGTAAATTCCATTCTTGAATTCTCAGGGTTGTCATACGCTTTCGTCGACACGTTCGATACAATATCAATGGAGGGCCTGTTCGGAAGATTGCTTCCGTTGAAGGCGACTAGATTTTAATTTAGAACCCCTTTAGATCTGATCAGACGTTATTGTGTCTTTGAAACATTAAATTCAACGAGATTATTTTGACCCCACGAGAAAACAGTCTCGAGGTTCTTCTTTTTTTGCTTCAAAGCCCTCCGAGCCATTGGAGTTTGTGCGCACTTTGGGGGCTTATCAAACAAAAAGCCACGAACTGTACTGTCATCCGCGTAACAATGGATTGGTGCACATGACAAAAGATCATTGACAACAAAAACCAAGTCGGTGACAGAACCGTTACCTGTGGGACGTCAGCGTTTATTAATTGCAAGGAAGAGGTGAAACGATCAGCATCCGTCTGAATTGACCTATCGCTAAAAAAATCGGCAATCCACGTACACAAGGATACGGGAATTCCGTAAGATGGGAGTTTGTTGACAAATCCTCGGTGTCAAACTTGGCCTTGCAAATGTCCTTTTGGGTCTAACAAAACCGTTCAAGGCACCGCACCCAAACATGCGTTACATACGCGAGAAGATCGTCGCACGAGCAGTACCGCCGGAATCACAAAATCGAAATCGCCGGAATGGCAGATTTTTTGATTGATTCCAACAAAGAACATAGTTTTCACAAATAATGCAAAATTTCAGTTGGTTCGTCGTAGGGCCTGAGAAAACGACTTTAAAAGTTCTACCCCAAGAATTACATTAATTAGGACGGTAAAAACGATTATTTTTTTCACAAATAATACCTTTTGCAGATTTTTAATTGATTCCATTAAAGAGTTTTCAGTAAGAATCCAAAAGTTCAGAATGTTAGGTGCCGTAGAGCCTTAAACAACGTCAGATGAAGTTCGATCCCAAGCCTTATATTACGCCCATTAAAAAAATCTTCAAAAAGAACAATATTTAGAAAAGTCACCGTTTTTACCGGCGCGGCGCTTTGTAATATTGGGGTCGGTCAGAACTAAGGCCCTACGGCGCCGAACCGACTGAAATTTTGTATTCGTACTACAGTGTGGTCTGTTCACGATTCAATCAAAAAATCTTCTAAAAGAACAATTTTTAGAAGTCATCGTTTTACGGGCGCTTTGTAACACTTACACTTCAGTTCGTTCGGTGCCATAGCGCTTAAGTTATGACCAAACCCAAGTGTTATAAAGCGCCCATAAACGATGAAAGTTTTATGTGAAGATTTTTTGATAGATTCGTTTACAGACAATAATTTTTAGTAAGAATCCAAACTTTCAGTGGGTTCGGCGCCATAGGGGTTAAGTTATTACCGATCCCAAGTGTAACAAAATACCCATAAAACGATGAAAATTTAAAATAAAGAAATTAAAAATTATTCTTTTGGAAGATTTTTTGATTGAATTGTGTACAGACCGTAATTATTAGTAAGAATCCGAAATTTCCCCTAAGCCAACAAAAAGATGAAAATTTAGTATGAAGAAATTTAAAATTCATAGTAAGAATCAAAATTTGAGTCAGTTCGGTGCCATAAGGCCGATGTTATGACCGACCCCAAGTGTTAAAACGATGATTTAAAAAAAAATCTTTTTTGGCAGATTGTTTTGAATGATTACAGTCCATGATAGTGGTATGTAAGCATCCAAAATTTCAGTTGGTTCGGTGCCATGGGGCCGAAGTTATGACCGACCCCAAGTGTTAAAACGACCGAACCAAGTGTGAAAACGACCGAACCCAAGTGTCAAAACCATGATTTTTTTAAAAATTCTTCTTATGGCATATTTTTTTGAATGATTCATGTAATGACCATGATCCAAAATTTCAGTCGGTTCGGTGCCATAGGAAAGATTGTTCTTTTGTTTAGTAAATGTATGTTTTAAATTTTGAGGAAAAATATTAATTTTTAGTATAATAAGGTTATACCTTAGGTCGTTGGAAGATTCGTTAAATTTTCAAAAAAGATTTTGTATTATACAACACCCATTTTAAATCATAAAATCATGCACTAAAATAAATCAATGCACCATCCGGTAAACGTATGTTTCAGAATTTTAATTTTAGTTTCACACGTGTTTTAATTTTTGATTGATTCGTGTACAGATCATGCTGTTAAGTAAGAATTCAAAATTTCAGTCAGTTCGGCGGAATAGGGCCTAAGTTGTGACCGACCCCAAGTGTTACAAAGCGCCCGTAAAACGATGACTTTTCTAAAAATTGTTCTTTTGGAAGATCCTCCCAAATTGAAATTGGCTTATTTTTATTGTTCGATCTTCGTGATATATAACCGCAATGGCGCCGTATTGTACAGTGATTTAAATGTTGAAATGGCGGTTCAAAGTGTACGGTAACATTTTTTGCCAGTTGCCATATAAACAGATATTTGTCAATATTTTTGGAATACTACTATATATACTGCATTTAAAATTGTTTGATATTATGTCTGAAAGAACTACAATAATAATAATAATGCTCTTCGAAATAACCCGTTTGGCCAAATTTTGCCGTAAAATGCCAATTTTGGCGTATATGTAGGAGTGTGCGTGGAAGTTATTAGATCCACGTGCAATTATTAACCCGCTTTAGAGGGGATAAATCCTCCGCCGGAGGGACATAACACTCTGTTTACACAAAATACCAACCAGTGGGTTAATTTTTTCCAACATTGCTTCAAAATAAATACGGACTAAATTAAAGACAAATGTTTGAGTTTATATTTTTGTACTTTATTTCCTTTGATAAACATAATAAACTGAGTAGTTTTAATACATTCAAAGTTATATTCATTGAAAATAAATAAACTCACTTCATTGGCGGTTCTTTGACAATGGTGACGTTAATGTAAAACAAATGAAGAAGAAGAAAATATTCATAAATCTAAACGAGAATATGAAAAAGAATAAGACACAGTAAAATAAAAACGGTAAGGGTCGTCACTTATTTTTAAAAATGGGCAAAATTTGTCGAAGATTAAATTATTAACTAGCTGACCCGATAAACTTCGTACCACTTCAGAATCAACAACTATTGTGTTAACTTATTAGCTAAATTAAATTCAGTTTTTTTATTATGTTAAAAATTACACAATGAAGCAATTGTGGTGTACGGATTTATATTTTTTGTGCTTACTTTTCCACTTACTTATGGGAATTGCGTTTCATTTTATTTCTACGCGTAAGGGAGATTTACTATAATTATTGTATTTTTTTTATTTGAAGAGGTGCAGACATTTGAAGGGGTGCAGACATACGTTTACCATTTGTCTCATTTTCGACTATTGACATATAGTGTGTAAGACAAAGGGGCCGCATTATATGTTTAAGAACAAAAGAAAATCAATCAGCGCATTGACATTTACGTTTTTGAATTTTTGGAATTAACTCACTATTCAATATTATAATTATCACAATATTGCTGCAGCTCTTTAAATTCGTTCCATACAAGATAATTCACGAAACAAAAATAATTTTCTCAATAATTTTTGTTTCGTGAATTTTTTCGATGTTTTAATAGCTATTCTGCTATTCGGGACGGAAACAAAACCAAAAAATCTTCCAGCCATTCTTGAGTTATAAATAGTGTAACTAACCCAACTTTGTTTTATATATTAAGATTCTGAATTTGAAATATGAGATCGACAAAATGATATTAAAAATAAGAGGTTCCGATGGTTGAAAGTCTCAAAGAATCTTTGATTTTCAGGAAACTCTTGCCAAATACAATTGCAAATTAAAGTGTAAACCAAACCAATAGCTTTTTTATAAAACCTCATTTGGCTGATCACGCATGATGCAATCTTGAGCACGCCAAATTAACCTTGCATAAAATTGCACTTTTTATTTTCAAACATATTTTTTTTCTAAGTCATTAATAGGTTTAGAATAGTGAGTCTCTTTTTGAAAGACATTTAATCCAATTGACGTCAATACTGTGTTTTAATAATACAGGTTTTGAAAATAAAAAATATTTATGATGAATCGAATGGTATAGAATCGATTCCACAACCTTCCGGTAAGTCAAATTTATCTATAA
This sequence comes from Limnephilus lunatus, assembly GCA_917563855.2. Classification (NCBI taxonomy): domain Eukaryota; kingdom Metazoa; phylum Arthropoda; class Insecta; order Trichoptera; family Limnephilidae; genus Limnephilus; species Limnephilus lunatus. The sequence continues at coordinate 58,672,338 of OU830597.1, read as the reverse complement.
CAGAATAGTATTGAATCCATTCCACAACCTTCTGACTTAAAGTCAAGTTTATCTTTGACATATAGAATAGTATTGAATCGATCCCCGCAACTTCCTGACTAAAATTCAAATTTGTATTTGACGGATCAAATGGTATTGAATCGATTCCTCAACCTCCAGATAAGTCAAATTTATCTATGACAGAATAGTGCTGAATCAATTCCACAACCGCCCGACTTAAAATTAAGTTTATCTATGACGGAATAGTGTTAAATCGATTCCACAACCTCCCGACTTACAGTCAAGTTTATCTATGATGGAATAGTGTTAAATCGATTCCACAACCTCCCGACTTACAGTCAAGTTTATCTATGACGGAATAGTGTTGAATCGATTCCACAACCTCCCGACTTAAAGTCAAGTTTATCTATGACGCAATAGTGTTGAATCGATTCCACAACCGCCCGACATAAGTCAAGTTTATCTATGACAATAGTTTTGAATCGATTCCACAACCTCCCGACTTAAAGTCAAGTTTATCTATTACATATCCTGTCCTTACATATAGAGTCCTAGTTGCTACCGTTACAATTGCAATTGTAACCGTTACAATTGCAATTGTAACGGGTACGATATTCAAAAGTTATTATATTAAGAGTTATTCAAATAAAAACTGTAAAACAAATGGTTTTAGTGAATGTAACTTTAAATATATCGTCTGCAAGTGGCCACACCACAATTTGATAATGCCTTCGGAAGGCGAAACAGCCGTCACAGGTAATAATAACTACACCGCAAAACTTGTTTGTAAATGATCTGTTTTTTAAAAGTAAATTAAATATAAAAACCAAAAAATATTATGAACATTTGTACCCTCTAAAAATAAGCAGTCTAAGGGGACATACACATGAATTACGTGAGGGGTCCAGTAAAATCTCACCAAATCTCATTTAAACTGAGGGGGAGTCCATACAAAAATCACATCAACTTTAAAAGAATATAATATATATTATTATTTTATAAAAATTGTTTTAGTTCTTTTGAAGTACCCCATTTCGGCCGCTGTAAAAATCTAAATTTATTATTTTTATTTTTTATGCAAGTAGTTCATCACCAGTTAAACAAATGTATACCTATGATACAATATTAATCATTAAATAAACAAAAAATAGTGCGATAAAATTCCGAGTTCAATTTTAAATATTTATTTGTAGATACTACATTGGATTTTGGAACCTACGACCTATAGACCCTTTGATTAGAGCTTTGACTCTGACTACTGACTGAGACAAAGCATTTATTACGTAATTATATATTTTGGGTAGGTTTGTCGATTAATATTAACCACTTGTAACTTAACCAATTTAACAATGGAGATGGCAGAGCTAAAAGTTAATCAAATAAGGCAGGGGGAACATTTGGTTAGTTTGGATCGATTGTCTCAAAACACTTCGGGCGAGTTTGAGAACATTCGTGGGACACATAGTCCGTAGCGGAACATTACGTACTTACTTTAGATTATTGTGCAGGTATAGTGGGCTAACAAATTATCCTCGCCCCGGGATATTAATTAAACTTTATTCGTACAAGTCATTCAATTAACCCTTTCTAATCAGAATTAATTTCCGAGGGTTTAGATTTAGAACATTAATGATGTTTGATTATGTGTAGGAACTTACTGAACATTTCATCAGAGATTATTTTTAGTACTTAGTACCCGTATTCACGACAGCTTGAACCATTTTTAATTTTGCCACAAATATGGCATAAACGACATTTCACGAAGTTATTACATTTTGAAACTTTGCTCACGACGGAAAATTATTTCGTGAACTTGAAAAAATACGCATTCATTTTTTACAGAGATAATCAAATCAAACCAACACAGGTATACCCTAGCGAGACAGGCATCGAATAATATATTGTAAGCATCACGTATATAGATCAATAAAAAAAAACAAAAAGAAAACCTTTGTACCGCTTTACTTGGGGTTAAGTAGAGAGAATGTAAACATTGCTCTGTCCTTGTATACACTTCTTGCCTCTTGGTCGTACGATATTCATAGATCACCATATAAAACACTTTTGTTTTCAATACCATCATGTTACAGTGAATGCCTAGGGTGTCCCCGAATTCTTCCATTAAATTGCAAGTCAACATTCCCATTACTCTCCTTTCACTGTCCATTAGCTCTCCATGTCTAAATCCCTTAACCATCCCCATTCAATCTATTTAATTACGCCGACAACCATTGATATCCTTATATTTTATTGTAGGATGGCTATTCGTAAGTCAAGTCAATAAATGCCTGAAAATTTAATACTCCTGACGTCAATCGAACCATGATAGCTGAATTGAATTATGAGGTTGACAACTATTTTTAAGGCCGTACAGAACTCTTTTCACTTTGAATTACGCCCGTTTCCACGAGGCAAAAAAGAATCTACGATGGAAATGTGCGTTAAATACGAATATTACTAAATCAAATAAACACAATATAAATAAAAAAAAACTGTGAACAAAATTAAAATTAGATACCATCGATAATATCGTGTAAGTTAGGAAAAACGCTATATAAGATAAGAAAGAACATTACGTTAAGTTAAGAAAGTATAATCAATATGCAGGTATATTTTTTTAGACTAGTACTATTTTTAAAATCCAATGGAAAAGTTTTTTTTTTTTAAGAAAGACAAATATTTCCAGGTTACGAATAACCCAACAATGTTTGAAAATCTCCTACTACCACCACAGAAAGCCGAAAATGTTGTTTGTGTTCTGATGTAGGACTTGGTCAGCCGAGGAATCGAACATGCGACACCCGGATGGGACCCAAGCGCTGTGCCTACTCAACCACTGACTGGATTATTTCCATTTAATTAAATAAATCATTGGAATCCGGGCTATTTTTACTTGTGAGCGCAGCGTGCACTCCAAATAATTAAATACAGACTAATTCATCGCGTAAACTCTTAATGAGGGTAACGCAGTTAGATCGCTTTAAATTCCTGTAATTTCAGAATACTAGCCGTGGCACGTACAGGGAGCATGCAGGGCGGGGGGCGGGGGTAGACCGCACGGTAGCCGGGCGGGTAGTGCGGACGGTGTTGGACGGGCGGGGGCGGTGACGGTTGATGACGTGTGATCTTCCCGTGGCCTGGTCTGTGCGGTCATTCATTTCCACTCCCCTGCGGTGAACGAATGTTTAGTTACTGTCGGACCTTACACGCCCGAGCCGAAATAATTTAACACATAAATTTCCAACATCGATGTGTAGCTTACATACACGGTTAAAATGGTTAATGCTATACTTTAACTGTCTAAATAATTTTAGTTGGTACAAGTAGTTGTTAATACTCGGTTTTGTTCTAGTTTCACCGCGTTGCTTGTTTAGAAATCTTATATTTTATTAAACAATAATTAAAAACCGTGGAAGGAACAATAATTAAAAAAAAGATGTCCATTTCCGGGTTACGATAAACCTGAAAATATTTGGTAATCTCTTACTAACGTAACGGCAATCCGAAAATACTTGTGTCATGATGGAGGATCTAGCCAGCCGAGGAATTGAACTCACAACGCCTGGGTCGAACCCAGATACCAACGATACCAACTCAGCCATTAACCGGTCAAATACTCAGCATTCATTGCATATTTTGAAGTTCACGGTTGGAAAAGAAGATGCAAAATTTTCTGTTGCTAGAAAATCTGTGCAATGTGCATGATATCAGAGCTCACCGTATGTTAGTTTACAATACTTTATTACCTTCCGCGATATTTTTTTAAAGTAAATGAACGATTGATTTATATTTTTAATTTTGAAAGAAAATATTTGAGTTGACTGGGTGTTATTGTCAAGCCAATGTTTTATCTTTTGAAGATTTTTGTTTATTATATTTTGGTTTTTTACAAACCATAGAACTTCGAAATATTAGCGTTTTTAAAAAATGTGTTCTCAATCAATTAGAAAAAAACAATAAATTTAAGACACATGAATAAAAAATAATTAGCTTTATATTAATATATACCATGTATAACTTACATCTTAAAAAGTTATGCTTTTTGTTAATTAAAAGCAATGAACAGAACCTCCTTCAAAACTCATTTCAATAAAACCAGAATGTCACTGATTTGCTTCCGAACGATTACGAATATTTCCCTGTGGAAGGAATAGTCAGTAAAGGAACAGGTTAGGTTCATCTGAAATATCATGAGTATGTCATAAAATATCCATTGTATTTGCTTATTTACTGGTGGGAATAAACCAAGTTTCAAGAACAATATTCCCGTCGGATTGTATTATATTGGGAATTATTTTTCTGTATATGTTTTGTGTCTGACTTGGGGTTATTTGTTCAGCCTCGGAAAACATTCCCTATTTAAGGAATTTAAAGAAGAGGCATCTTTATTTTCTAACTGCTGTTTAACTTCTAGGTACTGACGGTGTCACACAATGGCCATTCTATAGGTATACAAATTAAACGCTTTGCTTATATAATAATAGTTACAAATCTAAATATAATCCATCGTTAAGCAAAACTGAGACTTCAGAATTCGGAATCCCTCAGGTTCTGTCATAGGACCAACTTTGTTCTTAATTTTCTTAATTTAACGGTTATAATCTTAATAATATATGTTTATACTACGTGGCAAACTTATATCATTCGCTGATTACACCACAATAATATTTGAGAATAGTAATTGGAATAATCTTACCAATGCAGCCAATCAAGACGTAGAGGTTATTAAAAAGTGGTGATGACACCCTAAATATATACTTATATTTATTTTATTAAACGTTAACTTTGTTTTATTTATTAAATACAGAAAAAACTATCATTATATCGGATATGTTTTTAGATTTTCACGGCCAAAAGCATTTTAGTTATTTGTTTTTGGGGTGTTATGGCGTGTTGCGCGACCTTCTTCTTTAGCCAAAGTTTCGGACAGCTTTGCAGTGTCCATCATCAGGGCAGATCCGACAGATGTCTTTCGCTCTTCAAGAAAATCTCGCTGAAACCTTAACAATATAACGATTCATGACCAAAAATGCGCCAAAAGTGGTAATTGCCACACTGTTGAATTGCCTGAATGTGAATCAAAATCAAAAGTCAAACGTAAAATACCTTGGATAAGAGCAAAATAAAATTTAAAGACCGCATTAACCTTATGTAGAGCGATTGCATAAGCTTATTCCACAACTTGCGGAATATAATTGTTAAAAAAAAACAATTAAATTGGTATATTATTCTTTAGTTAGTAGGTACAATCGCTCCCAGATGGTTACGGACGTTTTGTTTGGCATCTTGGCCTGGCGAGAGTTTATTGGGTGTGAAGGGGCATATATACTATATAGCCTCCCTACCACCAATATTATCAGTTACGTTAAAAAAACATTCAGTAAAATCATTCTAAAAATTGATTTTTTTATTCTCGAAAAATAGAATTTTTTCCTGAATTTAATGTTCCGTTCAGTTACAAAATTGTATAAATAAAATGTCATTCTCCAAATCTACTTAGAATATTTCATTAAAAAAATCTACCCTTTGGATTCGTTACCGATAGATCCAAAACAAAGGTTTTTTTTTGTTTAAGGCAATTCACCCTAAAAAGAGTGCTATGTGAACAAAGGAATTAATATCCATACCAATGTTGAGAACTACAACGGCTCAATATCATTATTATTTCCTCGGCGTAAAATGGATCAATAAATTATTAACTAACAACAAACTTAAACCACAATAACAAACCAAGAATGAACAATAAAAAATGCAGATAATTTGAATTTAGATAATAATTTATTGATATATGTAAATAAATCCTCGTTATACTACATAACACTAATCGTTAATATTTACATAAAATAAAAGAGACACATCCTCCAAAACTCTTTTATTTTATTTTCAAAATGCAATTTATTTACATATAAATGTAAAGAAAAGTATAATTTTCTTTAATTTAAAACAATGCAGAGCTTGAATCGTCATTGTGGCTGAATGAAACGTAGACTGTCACTGGATATGCGCCACAGTACCTACTTAACAGTCGACTCGATATTTTATAATCTATGGATAATTAAAACCATAGTAAAAGTAATTTATGATAAAGCAAATTGATAAGATTAATTTCAATAATTAAAAGTATTTACTATCGTGATTGTGATTAAGGAATCGACATTACAATTAACAACATTAAATGTCGTTTCTTTCCTTACAGGTTTCTTGTTACTAGATTATTTTCTTTATGTAAATCTTGGAAGATTAACAAAATAAATCTCCTCTTTCCTTACAGAGAAACTCAATTGTATTTTAATTGATTGTGTCGTCCAAATCGCAAAGAAAATATCATTATATATTTTTATCCGTGTGCCCTTATATTTCATTTACAATAATTTATCGTTACATTAATAAACTATTTTATCGGCTTTCAAAACATTTTGTCATTGGAAGGAATAAAGTCACCTGCAAAATGAAAATTTCACGGGCAGAATAAAAACTCGTGCGCTGTCAAAGAAAATAAAAACAATGATACACTTTTTACCGCTAAATTAGAACAGAAGGGTTTACGAAGTCCAGGTGTATTTTACTCGGAATACAAACTCGAGTGTGGCATGTTATTTATGATTCTATGGCAGTCAAGTATATCCTCATGTTGTCGCATTGGGTTCGGATATTCGGATACAATGAGCCGGAAAAAACTAAAATAATAGGCCACTTGCATGGATTTCATAACGAGCGACTTGGAAAAAATCATGTGGATAGATTTTTTTACTAAGATTACGGAAAAGTTAGTAAAAATTTTTAGAAATGTACAGTTTTTTTTTTAAATAAATAAATCCATTATTTGGGCTCGTGACGTCACTACATGAACATGTCCAGTCACCAATAATATTCTATTAATTTTGTAAAATTCCACAATGATTTTTTTTTTATATGGTAACTTTTTGGTTGGAGGCGAATTTTTGAATTTGAAATTTTAACATTCACTAGATTTATTGTTTGTTCTCTGCGAACTTATCATTTAGTTTGATGTTTTGACAGATGTTACGAAGTGAACCCCGTACATTTTATGCCTTCTGTACCTGTTTAGACTGTAATGGTAATGGTGCTGATTTTAACAAAATCAAATTCTATTATTATTATAATTTACAAGTACAAGTTTAATATATTGGATTTAGTCATATATAGACGTTGAACATAATAATTATTAGTGATCAATAAGATGGATCAAGTAAAAAATATTTACGAGATGTAATATTTTTGGTATGCCTTGTGATTCTCCTGTACATTGAAATGATTTTCGACTATGTAATTATAGTTTTTTTGCACCCATAAAATTATGTCCCGTCTTTCCGGTTTATAAAAAATGGTCTGATTTTTCGTATTGAAATTTTCAAAAACGCCAGGGTTTCAAAAATACAATAAAAAAACGGAATATCTTAGAATATTTGCCTAAACCGGATTTTTATTTATTAAATGTGATGCAAGTCGCCTATTATTGAACCTTTCAGTGGGACTGCGAATAATCGTATAATTTAAAACTACACAAATGGTTCATCTTTGTTTTGTTAGACATAGATATGGAGTTGGATGTTTTTAAAAATATTATTTAATTAATTATTTGCATTTCGTTGCCCTCAACGCCACACCACATCGAATGATTTATTCAGAATACCACAACATAGGTCTAAGGGGGCATCCATTAATTACGTAATTACGTGAGCACAAACGGGGAGAGGGGGGGGGGGGGGGGGGGGGGGGGGGGGGGGGTCCAGCAAAATCTCACTTTACTTGAAAAAAATATACGAATTGGCCCAAATTTATCTCACCGAAGGGGAGGGGGGGGGGGTCTAGATTGGAAGAAAAACTGCTGACGTAATTAATTGTCGGAAGGTCAAATATTTCCGCTTTGCAATAAAATCCAAATAAATGGAACAATTGTGAATGCATCTGAAAACTAAAAACGGTTTTTGAAATGTAATGAAATACGCTTTCAAATTTTATAATTCGAAATACATATGTAATTTTTGAAATACTAGTTATTTTATGCAAACATAAATAATTTAAAAAAAATGTTCTCCTTAGGTTTCAAATTTTTTTTTACCAATAATGAAAAAAAATTTTTTTTCAAAAATTTATTATAAAAGTTATTGTTACCTCACTTTTTTGTCGTTTCACGTAAGAAAAATTGATAAAAAAAATCCTCAGATTCACTAATATTTTAAAATTGATATCGGATACTTTGGTTTCATAAAGGTGTAAATTTTAATTATTTTGTGGTTAACTTTTCGATTTGTATATAAAACTTATTTTTTCTCTTTCTGATACTGTTTAGTTCATATTTTTAACCATGATAATAAGGGAGACACAACGATTTCTATGAGACCTATATGAGTTGTTCCGAAAAGCAAATAAATAAGCCTGAGGGGTGAATGGGACGAATCTGCAAAATATTCAACACCCACGAGATGTAGACATTTTAAAAATTATAGAGTCAAGAGAGAAAAAAAAAAACTGCACATATATGCTTACTCAAGCCTTCCAATTAATATTAAACTTTTGCATGATACTTGTTCCTATTCGACACACGCCGACGAAGCTTACGATAGCTTCGAAAACATTTTGGTATAAAACACCATCAAATTTTTGGCATTCGATCGTTATCGCAGCTTCCATTGGATCTCGTCTCGCTGTAGCGAAGTTTCCGGGTCTCGCAGTGAGCGGCTAAAAACACTGCCGCCAATTACCAGTATTGGCAGGTTCCGTTTCAATTACCTGTCTACTCTGCTTTTAGTTGCGCAGTAATTGAGTGCGACGTTTGTTGGCTAATTTGTTTTATCTACATTTTTGATCCGAACAATTTTCCGTACTGAATACGAGTTTGATGGAATTTATAAAACACTCCTAAAAATCACTCGCCCAAAAAGTACATATTTTTAATCTATTGCTTAGTGTAGATACATTTTCCGATTAACGGTTTGGCCTTCTAATCTTGAATTCAAAAGAAGTGACCTAATTTACCCAATGGACATTAACCGCTGAGTTTTTTTATTTTTTATTTTTTTATTTGAAATATACATATATATAACAGATTTACAGAAAGAAAATATTTGGTTCATAAAAAACTAATTACAGATAAAGTTATTTCTTGTTAATGAATCTACCCAATTTAAAAGAGAAAACATTGATGTCTTAATTTTAATTGTTGAAAGTTTTAATTGATGTCTGGATTACCATAGTTTCTCCAAAACTAGGCGCAGATACTGCACCTCTGGGTTTTGCTACATCAGTATATGACAAGTAATTCTCAAGATACCTCCGATCTGGAGCCCTGAAATCTGAAAAATTCTACGAATTCCTTATCGGTCCGAGAGGTTATCGTATCTTAACTGACAGATGAGTACCTATAAAACACGGGCTGTCGGTATTTAAATGGAAGGTGTGTGAATAATTAGTCTCACTGCCCCCCTTGGTGTCTGTTACAGGGAATCAGACCAAATACGTACCCAGACTTATTTTAGGTTGATATTTGCCGCTCGAGCACCATTCTTGTTCTTCCTAACACCAGACAGTTTTTCAAGACCCGTGAGTGGACTCCTCCGAAAGAATATGAAGTCTATGAAATTTTATGTACATGACATTTTTTTAAAGGCCCAGTAAATACCAGGGTCTGCTGTGTGGAAAATTATGTGAGAGAACGAGGAAAATAAATAGCAAAGCTATTCTGATCAGTATCTGTACTCGCCGGTGTAAATTGTAGCACTTGGATATATGCATACTAAATTTTTGTAAATGCTCCTTGATAAGCTGTGAAAAGCGTTTTCAAGTGTAAGTTTTAATCGTATAATCGTCTAGTTCAATAAAACAGATACCCTGCACACATAACTTTATTTATCAGAACTATCAAATCTGTAAATATTAATATTTTTAATATCTTATTTCTTTTGCCCAGTTTTCATTTCACTTTGTTCGAGTTCTCGTAAAAGCATTCTTGTTATTAATTTGCCAAATTACCTAAGTACTATTTTTCAAAAATGAATAATAAATAAAAAAGCAGCTCATACTACCTCGAAGAAAATGCGAATTCTTTTCTTAGAATAATTTCCCGAAACAGTTCTCTGATCTAGGAAAAGCCACTTCTAGTTAAAAATCATTCAAACGCTAATTTTGAATTTAAAAATCAAGATGTAGGAAGTAAATTTTTGAACTATTTCGTTAATTCTTCAAAAACCTCTTAAAGTGTAAGTTTAACAATTACAAAAATTATCTGAAAAATAAACATCTGCAATTATTAACTACCGTAAAAATATATAAATCTGTATGTGTATTAGTATACAAGCTAAATTCTGAATAATGGAATTACTCCCCGGCAAATATGAGATTTGTTTTGTAGGTACCGAAATGTGTAAATAAAATCTACAATGTGTGCTGTACACTGTACACAAATAAATATAAAAATATTATTAAATGTTCTTCAAATTACACAGAAATCCTGAGGGGTTCGTTTTCTTCGACTTTTTACAAATCCGTAATAGAAGTATTTTTTCCCCTTTTGTTTCCCGAGACTGGTTCTGAAATCCTGAAAACAATGAAATTATATTAATCAATCGGCAATAAAAACTAATTATCTAGGAAATTATGTTATTAGGATAAAAAACATATTTACGAACACTCATCGCTGAGCCAACCGCTACTCAGAATAATGCAACTTCAATATCTTCTTTGAAAAGTCTTTATAAGGGATGAAAAAAATTGGTTAAATAGATTGCGTTAGGTTAGGTTAAAAAAAAAACTTTTCAAAGGGTTGTTGGAATGCAACGTTTTGGTTAAAGGGATGTTGAAATGCCGAAATACTCGTACCTACATAACTAATAATGATATTTTGTCCCTTTTTCCTGTATCTTTATCATTTAAAAAAAAATATATATTTGAATACATCACAACAGCCCCAAGCTGCTCCCGTCTGAAGCCAATGGGTCTATTGCTTCCCCGATTGGGGTATGTTGTGAGGCTGAAGGTAGCGGGGAAGGGAAGGAGACGGTGAAGAGGAAGAGGGAAGTGCATGATACATTCAGATCTGGTCACCAAACAGCCATTTCAAGTAATGCTATGATTGTGTCTCTAATAACTTACAGAAGGTTGTCATACTTCCTGGGGCCAGGGTGATACTGAAGCCACGTAGGGTCCAGTGTTATACTTCTGGTCTCCAGAAATATGTCCCTCCCGGGGGGGGACAAGTGTTAAGCAGGCCCCCCGGGGGCCATATGCCTCGGCTTGGAAGGCTCAGCTCAGGGTCGTAGGGCTCCTCCGAGGCTGTCGATGGTTGACTCCAATGAAACAAGGTTTGGGCACAATTCAAATGTATTCAATAATGCAAGGGTGAACAGTACAGGCAACCAGGTAAGCTGTTTAAGGCCTAGCATAAGAGAGAGAGAGGCACTAGAAATACTACTGAATTTAGGCTCGGAAATACTATAAGAGGGTTTAAAATCTCACGTGGCGTCGTACGGATGCAGGCAGCTTCCTACGAAGTGGAGAGATCTAGAGCAAAGCTCATAGATCGTGTGCAGGAACGGGGCGGCTCGGGGTGCGTGGGCGGCTTCTCGGCATCATGGTGGGCGGATTCGGTCAGCTTACCGAACCGGTGGGTGATAACGGTGAATTAAGCGGCTATCGGCAATGTAGGCGGATTAAAAGCCGGGCGGCCAGGGCTGCCATGGTATAAAGTAGGCGGCAGTAGGGTTATACAGGCGTCTGTCGTGATAGCGCCATACTGAGATCGTAAGTGAAGACTTAATTAGCCGCGTCAAAGGGTGGCATACTGCCCGACAGTACGTAGTAGTGCGTACGACCGCTCGCGCCGTTGTCTGAAATATGTCTGTTGCTTTGGTGAACGGTGGCCGGAGTTCTCTGTCCGTGATGAGCGAGACGGAAGACTCGAACGTGTGCCCTATAAGGTAATGTCTTCTGCCATTGGCTGGATTTCGCGCCGTGTAGCCATATATGGTAATGTCTTCTGCCAGCCTGAGAGGGACAGCAATAATCACGCGAGAATGTACATGTACTGAGCACGTGACACACAGCTGCCTGCCGCTTGTATAGTTCGTTCGTAGCATTTATGGGCAACTCATAACACTACCCTCCTCCCCCTGAAAAATGAAGGGAAAAGGCAGCGAGGCTGATGCAGGGGACCACGACCTTCCATACAGCATGTGATGCGATGATTGCCACAATGTGAGGTACAGAGCTACCTCTTCACCAGGATTTAAACACTCCCTACCTAAGAGCCAACAAAATTTTAACTACCTGTGAGCCAAGCTAAAAAAAACTAGCAATAAACTGAACAAAGGTTGCCAACTCTCTCAAGAATTTAAAAAAAATGTGACGTACCTAGTGCGATACAAGACACGCTAACGAAGGTGCATGAAGAAATAAAGAAAACATGACCCTTCCGAGAAGGATTACTACCATGTAAAAATCTTAAAATTAAACAAAAAATTTCCAACACTATTCCTGTTATGGAATATTGTACGCTGACCAATGTCATGAAATGATCGAAACCAACTCATATTCGCGTCTTACAATAGAATTCTTAAAATTATACAACTTTTTTTTTATACACTTTATTCCTGTTATGGAATATTGTACGCTGACCAATGTCATGAAATGATCGAAATCACTCATATTCGCGTCTTACAATAGAATTTTTTAAATTATACAACTTTGTTTTTATACACTATGCTATTTTCACAATTCAATTTTAACCCAAATGTTAGTTTCCCGCACTCTCAGCTTGTCATGGTTTGTCTGGTTTGCATTTAATTATCAGGCATAAACGACCATCCTCTCATGTTCGCATATAATTGTAAGGTAATGCTACAAAACCTATCATGAATATTAATTTTCAGGCATAATATGAATCCTCTCATGTTTTCTCGACTCACCCTCGGTGACCCGTACAGCGCTGTACTTGGTATACTAGAAATATACCCTTGCCGCAACGACATAGACAACCGGATAGATCCCTTGGAATCCTCACGGTGAACTTGCGTTCGACGAAACCACATAGGACACCCTCTAGGTGTTCCCACCAAAATAACCAGACGAACCGTAATGACCATAAGTGCAATTACATTATTCTCTAATAAGAACAATACGACCCGAATGACATAACTTTATGACATTACCGAGCTAATTTACTCAACTGGGTGCATACTCTTAAATCTTCTTACTACGAGAAGTACTACTCCTTATTTGAATACAGTGATATAGCAAGTTACAAATTACCGTACAATTGCGTCCTGATATGGCAAGGACTTTACACGCTGGCTTACCATATTGATACCGAAGTAATCAATTACGTGTTTACAAAATATTTATATAGTAATTTAATTAATTACATTTATCATAATTAAAACACTTGAATATACATTTGTTTACCCACCAAAAACTCTATGTGTGTGAGTACAATTTTGTTAAATAACTTTCAATTCGAGTTTGTCTCAACTCAACTTAAACTCTCAGGGTTTGACTACGTAAGGAGAGAAGAAAAAAAAATTAAAATAAATAACAACAACGCCACGTATTTTTACACAAAAAATACGAAAATTTAATACTACCGACAATGTTATTAGAAGAGGAAAAAATTTTTTTAATTGAGTAACGAATTTCTTCCTAACACCGGAATCATATATACTTCCATTGTTCGGAAATTCGCGTTTCCAACAATCCTTCTGCTCTAATTCTAAGGAGTTTAGCCATCCTATCACGCTTTGGATTATAGTTTACCTGCCGAATGACACGTTAGGTCGATACCCAAGTTCCATCCTATCGGACTTGTAACAGCTCTATAATACCACACAACGAGTAACCGTTGTTATATGATCGCGGAAGAAGGTTAAAATTCGATACCACCACAACCTATGTGAACCGAATAGTGTTGTCTATTGGGCCTATTCTGATAACAAAAATGTGGTAATATAATTATTACATTGCCTTTTCATCGTGAATTCACTCCAACATACGCTAGAATTGAGACATACCCCGTTAAGGAGTGGGTAACTACCCGATTGTGAACGTTTTACCGCCCCAATTTCTCCTATATCGCAACGTGTGAGATGTCCAATACCATAACGATTTAACCTACATGTGAGAATAATTCGACAATGAAAGAGATTGAAAAACCCGAAAAAAAAAAGGACAAAAAATAAAAAAAATTATAATTGAAATGATATTTCCATTTATACATGACCTTATATTAATATATACACAAGGTTATTTACAACCATAAGGTTCCTAAGTTTCTTACTACCCAATGACCTACCCCAGTATGATGAGAGCTAGGTGCCTTTATACCTACCACTTGTACAAGAATTTTCTTATGCCGTCTCTTGCCAACGAAAAGAAAAGAATATGCTTGCATATTCTTTCATTGCAACTAAAATTAAGTACTTTTTAGAATGCAAATTGTTCCACGAAAATAGAAATTAGGTCTCTACTTCGGTCCCGGGCAGGATACTGAATACCTAACGCAGTTTTTTCTAATGAAAAACCTAGCCTAATTTAGGGTTCCTTGAACTACGCCCTCAATCAGTGTATCGTGTCGTGTTTCTTAGACGAATTTATATACTTATGTAACCATATTCATATATAAATTTAAAAAAAAAATTTTTTTTAAAAAAAAACAACCTAAGTGGCTACGCACTAGGAGAAAGTAATAAATTATTACTACCAATAATAGTCATTACAATAAATGAACTAAATATCGCATCAGTAATTTCACTAGTGTAAGGTGAGTTACCTCTTTTTTATAATAATAACAATAATAACACAAGTCTTCACGTGCAGACATACCGGCGTCCCGGATTGTCAACACTTGTGATGACGATCCATTAAGAAAGGAATTGTATACTTCTCTAATAACAAAGGTTAAGTTATATGCGTTATAACCTCGTACTAACCACTAGGGTTCATGACGTCCTAGGGTTGTACCTAAGGGGTAATAATTATATCTCAACTAATAACCGGACTAATCAGAGAAAATAACAACAAAAACATAAATAAAAACACTTATAAGGTTGCAACGACCGGGGTGTCACTACCCTTTTTTACTATGTCTTTAATGTGGAATTTACCGACAATTTTTCCATTTAAATTCTCTAGTACATATACCGTGCTAGAGATTTTTTCCTTTATTCTGTTTTCTACAAAACGGGGTGCCAGTTTGGCTGAAAAATATACGCCTGCCTTAGATTGAGGGAAGTTTCTTCTCCAAACTCTGTCTCCGATTTTATAGGATTCCAACTTGTGTCTAGTGTTATAACGAAAAGCACTTTGTTTATACGCGGCGGCGAGTGAATCGCTCACCTTGTCATACACGGCTACAAGTTCTTGTAGTTTATTTGCATAATCCACTACCGTATCTGGTTGTGTGTTATTTTGACTAGCACCCGGGGAGATACGCCAATGTGACGTGCCATGCACTGTCTGTTCAAAGCCGTGCATGAGGAAAAACGGGGTGTATCCAGTAGTAAGGTTGACCGTATTATTAATTGCTGCTTGTACCGTTCTGACGTGCTTTGACCACTGACGGTGATCGTTGCCCACCAAAATAGCCAACGAGGTTCCGATGGTTTGGTTATAGCGCTCTACCGTGTTGTTCATAGGAGTATAGAAAGAATTATAAAATACATCAGGAACGCCGTATTGAGACAAGAAGGCTTTAAAAGCACCTGAAGTGAACTGGCGACCGTTATCAACTATGAGTGTTCTAGGTACAGAGATTGGTAAAAATATATTGTATTCCAAGGCTTCTATTATGGTTTTTGCCGTCGCGTGGCGTAATGGGAATAACCAGCAGTACTTAGTAAAAACGTCTACCACGCTCAGAATATGAAAGTTTCCGTCATAACCTTTCGGAAAGGGACCTATCAAATCTACGCTAAGACTTTGCATTGGGCGATCTACGTTTTTGGGGTGGGACATATGACCTAAGGCTGGCTTAGTTGAATGTTTATAAGCCTTGCAAATATTGCAATTGGACACTAATTTTTTTACATCATTATACATTCCGGGCCAGAAATTCCTTAACGATAATTTTTTAAAGGTTTTAAACACACCTGGGTGTATTGCTGTGGGTGAATTATGACATTCCGAGATTAAGGCCTGTCTATCCTCTACCGGGGATACTAATTTCCATTCGTAGTCTGTATGTAAGGAAAAATCAGCTTTACAATGCTTATACAACCTATTACCTTGTATTAAGAAATTAGGACTAGCTTGTGGGTTATTGGCGCACTTATTATACAGCTCTGAGTACCACTTGTCTTTAGAGCCAGGCGTGCCAAGTAATGAATTTAATTGGGTAATTTCAATACGAGATAGTACGTCTGGAACTACATGAAGGGAGCCTTTACGGTGAATTATGTCAAAATCGAACTGAGACAAGCGTGTCCCCCACCTGGCAAGTCTACCTGTTGGATTCTCGAGTGACATAAGCCATTTTAAACTTGAATGGTCCGTGACCACTGTGAATTTTGACCCTTCGACGTACGAGCGAAAGTTGTATACGGCGTCGAGAATGGCCAATAATTCGCGTTCAGTTGTACTATAGTTTCTCTCCGTTTTAGAGAGTACTCTGGAGTAATACGCGACGGGGTGTTCTGCGTCCTCAAATTGTTGTGAAAGGCACGCTCCGATGGCGAAATTGGAACTGTCACATTGAATTATAAAGGGTAACTTAAAATCAGGGCAGCTTAGTACCGGCGCTGAAATTAAGGCATTCTTCAAGGCGGAAAATGATTTTTCTATCTCCTCATTCCACGTAAAATTAGGTAGGTTCTTTTTACCACCAGTTATGTGAGTTAAAGGGGCTGCAATATTTGAAAAGTTGTTGATAAAACGTCTATAATAACTGCATAATCCAAGGAATGATTTTACCTGTTTTGTATTCTGAGGTCGGGGGAAATTTTTGATAGTATCTATCTTTGCCGGGTCTGTTCGGAGACCTTCCTTGTCCACTACGAAACCTAAATATTTGAGTCTTGATTTACAGAATTCCGACTTTTCTATATTTAATGTTAATCCGGCGGCCTTTAAAATATTACAAACCTTTTTAAGGAGTTCAATATGTTCTTCAAAGGTACGTGAGATAATTATTAGATCATCTAGATATGCAAAAAGGTTGGGTTCGAATTCTGGACCAAATAAGGTGTCCACGAGGCGTTGCAGTTCGCTAGGAGCATTACGTAGCCCGAAGGGTAGTCTTACGAACATGAAGGTACCCCTACCTGGAACTACGAAACTAGTTTTCTCACAAGACGAAGGGTGCAAGGGTATCTGCCAGAAAGCTTTAAGCAAGTCTAAGGAAGTAATAAAGTTTGCATGCCGTAAGTTATCAAGAATACGATGAACGTTTGGCAACGGATAAATTTGAGCCCTTGTAACAGCATTGAGTCTTCTACTGTCCAAACAGAACCTAGCTGTTCCGTCCTTTTTGGGAACTAAAATAACCGGGTTTGACCAAGGAGATTTACTTTTAACGATTACGCCTAATTCCAACATTTTATCCACCTCACATTCTAGCTGTTTCAACCTTACTGGTGACAGGGGGTAATAACGTTGTTTTATTGGGGTTCCTTCAGTTTCGATAACATGTTCGATCAAATTAGTTTTACCTAAACCGCGTTTAGCAAAAGATATGGATTGAAATTCCTCTATCACATCACTAAGTGTTTTTAGTTGCGCGGGTGTGAGATCGTTTTTTGACCTTACTACGTTAACTTCTGAGATGGAAGTATACGTAATGCTTTGATTTGCTGTAAATAAATTTGGAGCTATGTTGAATTTTTTCCAAAAATCCACGCCTAAAATAATTTTCCGGCCGAGCGAAGGTATCACTACAAAGTCTATGGTCTGCAACTTATCGTTATAAACTACTGGAAGTGACAGCTTGCCAGAAACTTCCTGTCTCTTGTTATCCGCTGTAGTAATTACCAGATCACAAGGGGACAGCGCACGAGACGTGAATTGTTTGTGCAAATTCCCACCTATACAAGATAGTGACGCACCCGAGTCTAGTAAACCTGATAAAACACGATTTTTAACTTTGAATGTGACATGTGGCCGGCCATCTCCGCTACACTTCACATTCACTGCCTCGAGTGGATCGGTATTCAGAAAAACCTTCACGTAACCTAACCAGTCATTCCATTCCTTTTCGATTGTCTCTGCTGATGGCTTTGGACTGCAATGACCGCCTAGAAGTTTTTTTGATTCGAATTACAATGAGTCGGGGGTGGTTTAGAGAGATCAGGAAAATCGTTTGCTCTGCTGTAATCAGGCTTTTTCCATCGTGGGCTACGGCGCGGGACGCTGTTGCTGTTAATTTTATTGCAATTTTTTGCAAAGTGACCGTTTTGATTGCATTTAAAACAAGCACGATTAGCGATATCCGTGGTTCTTTGTGAAATCGCCGCGAGCTGTGAGTTTTTATTACGTCCGAAAGTTCTAACCCTGTGATTCTGCTGGGAATTATCGAAATGAGTATCTTCTAAGATCTCGCATCTTTGTATTACCTCCGCGCAAGTACGGGGCACATCGTACGAGAATAGTTTACTATATTTGTGCAACAACCCATTTTTAATTATAAGAACCAAGTCTAATTCAGACAATGGTGATGATAACTTATCATTCAGGGATGATATTAGATTTACATACTGCCGAACCGGTACGTTATACATTTGCTTGTAACGGTGAATTTTAGATTTAATTCCCAAATCACTGTCAACCTCCTTATAACTTGAGACGACCTCCGGCTCGACTGCCTTTTTACTTGATGCGCGACTGAATTTGATTTTATCCATCTCCTCACATAATGCTTGTAACTCCGAAACGTTGGTGATATTTTTACCGATCTTCAGTTGTGCGTAATCTGGCGTGAGACCTTTTGTGACTAACGATAAAAGTTCCGACTCTTCTAACGGCAAATTCAGCTTGGAATTGATAGCTAAAGCTTCCAAAATAAAATCCGCAGCTCTTTCGTTATTTTTCTGACACAAGTTAAATAACTTCGACTTCTCAGTCATTTGAAACGTCGGGTCCTCGAATCTCTTCAAAAAGGCTGTTTTAATTTCTTCCCACTTTAGATTAGTTTTGAAAATTTTCCTATAGAATAATAGTGCTGAACCAGTGAGAAGTTCGACAAAACCCCTAGCCAAATCTTGACAATCAACGCCCCTCGCGTATTGTAATTCGGCGATTCTGTCTAAAAAAGCGCGGACATCCGAATTCCCGTCAAAAGAAATTTTCCAATTTGTTAAATTAACTATTTTTCTTTCAACGTACCTTGTGGTAGTCCTTTCATAGTGATTTTGCGTAGGCGAGGATACTATGTTAACGAGGTTTCCCGAATTACTAGTTTTTGGGGTGGTTGCTACACTTGGAGAATTTAATAAAATAGCAGGAGACTCAACCCGCCCACTAAGGGATTCATTAAACTCGACACATTGTTTCCGTAAAGACAACAAAGCCCTTTTGGGGACTATGCCTCTATCCATCAACATTTTTCTTATTACCGACGCGTTTGCTTTCTCGAAATTTAATATTCTATCCATTATTGGTATGGTGGCCTCCATGATTATGCGTTATTATAATGAACAAAGCAAAAAAAAATTTCGGACGAATAATATAAGACGAGAGCAGTTGCTGGCAGTCGCATTTACAACTTCCTATTACAGGGGAACGGATGTGAACGAGCACAAACCGACAGTAGTTACTACCTTTTATTGGAAACAACCACTGCTCTTCAAGGAAGAAATAACGCAACTTACACAGCAGCCACTCGGAGAATTTAAAATAACGAGATTCATTACTCAATTAAAAAAAATTCCGCGCGAATGACGAACAACTCTGACTGCCGCGATAGAACGTAATAGCGTAAGACGTTACGGTAATAAGCGATGTTTAAAATACCTAACACTCGAATAGCACTAGCCGACGGACTCGCGACGTTTAGAATAATTCACACAGAACTACCGTTGTTGATGGGAGCACAAATATAAAATATTTATAGCTAAGATGCCACGATAGAAACGTAATAGCGTGGGAATGAATGCTACGGTAGTAAGCGATGTTTAAAATACCTAACACTCGAATAGCACTAGCCGACGGACTCGCGACGTTTAGAATAATTCACACAGAACTACCGTTGTTGATGGGAGCACAAATATAAAATATTTATAGCTAAGATTACATAATTATGTTTCTAGGGAGACAACAATCGACAAGACTTCGGCCCAGTTGGCGCGCCAGTGTCATACTTCCTGGGGCCAGGGTGATACTGAAGCCACGTAGGGTCCAGTGTTATACTTCTGGTCTCCAGAAATATGTCCCTCCCGGGGGGGGACAAGTGTTAAGCAGGCCCCCCGGGGGCCATATGCCTCGGCTTGGAAGGCTCAGCTCAGGGTCGTAGGGCTCCTCCGAGGCTGTCGATGGTTGACTCCAATGAAACAAGGTTTGGGCACAATTCAAATGTATTCAATAATGCAAGGGTGAACAGTACAGGCAACCAGGTAAGCTGTTTAAGGCCTAGCATAAGAGAGAGAGAGGCACTAGAAATACTACTGAATTTAGGCTCGGAAATACTATAAGAGGGTTTAAAATCTCACGTGGCGTCGTACGGATGCAGGCAGCTTCCTACGAAGTGGAGAGATCTAGAGCAAAGCTCATAGATCGTGTGCAGGAACGGGGCGGCTCGGGGTGCGTGGGCGGCTTCTCGGCATCATGGTGGGCGGATTCGGTCAGCTTACCGAACCGGTGGGTGATAACGGTGAATTAAGCGGCTATCGGCAATGTAGGCGGATTAAAAGCCGGGCGGCCAGGGCTGCCATGGTATAAAGTAGGCGGCAGTAGGGTTATACAGGCGTCTGTCGTGATAGCGCCATACTGAGATCGTAAGTGAAGACTTAATTAGCCGCGTCAAAGGGTGGCATACTGCCCGACAGTACGTAGTAGTGCGTACGACCGCTCGCGCCGTTGTCTGAAATATGTCTGTTGCTTTGGTGAACGGTGGCCGGAGTTCTCTGTCCGTGATGAGCGAGACGGAAGACTCGAACGTGTGCCCTATAAGGTAATGTCTTCTGCCATTGGCTGGATTTCGCGCCGTGTAGCCATATATGGTAATGTCTTCTGCCAGCCTGAGAGGGACAGCAATAATCACGCGAGAATGTACATGTACTGAGCACGTGACACACAGCTGCCTGCCGCTTGTATAGTTCGTTCGTAGCATTTATGGGCAACTCATAACAAGGTCACTATTTAATATATTAAAATTAAATATACTATTCTAAAAATTAATCTTTTAAACTTGCATGGAAAAATATTTTTGCAAATTTTATGTACTTGAAGTTTTCTTAGGAGGTATTGTAGAACATTTCAGTCAAACATCCTTGAAGTTGCAATATTGCACTAATGAACGTTACAGCATTGTCCAAAACGTTGTCTGCGAAAGAAATAAACGTTAGTTGAATATGTTTCTGACTTGCCTGCTTGCTCTTTTTACTTGATTTCATGTCATTGTTTGAACTTAAAACATGAGGTAAATTATTTAAAAAGTCGTCATAAAATCAGGAAGGTACCAAAATAAACATAACGGATTTTTAGATCCTTTCAGTATCGCTCTGATGAAAAACCGCCATTCAGAATCGAAATAATGCTTAAAATGGCTTTAACCGGGTATATCGAACTTGTTATGACTAGATGAAACATGGCAAACTCTTCAAATCATGCATTTATTATCGATGACAAAATATTCTGCATTTGAACGGCACGTCACAAAAATATGTGCGCGCTTCATCAACCCGTACACCGGGTTTGGATTAGATCTAAATAGTAAATTGTTACTACCTCACATTTCGCTTCCACACCCCCTTCCACTCCCCTTCGGCCTCACAACATAGCCCAAATGGGGATGCCTCACTGGCTCACTGGCTCCAGACGATTTGAAATTTGAGAGTCGGGAATGGGTACGGCTGCCCCGGGAACCATTTATTGGATTACCAACACCTGCCATAGGTCACCCAAGTGGTTCGCTATGTTTGGTGACTTGGACAGGGAGAGACTGGTAGAGGGAGACATTTTAATATCTCCAGCAGGTCTCTCTCAGAACATTGACTTACCGCAGTGGGAGGGATGGATTTATATGTCCGTCACTCCTGGACACACTCACCCCCAGATTCCTACCCACCTTTTTCCTTCTTTCCTAAAAATACCCTCTATACTCCATTGGCTGTCCGTGAGTTTTCTGTGAGCTAGAGTGAGCCAGTGAGTAATGTCTTAGCACTTTATTGATGTTCTTGGAGCTGAAAATGAATTTAGTTTTTTTTTTAAATTTCAATTTTTTGTATGAAGTTTTTTGTGGATGCGGCGCATCCCCAAACTAAAATAATCCTGAAAATCTTCATACAAAAATGAAAAAAAAAATCGTTTTCAGCTAACACCACCATCAATAATGTCTTATTTTTTTAATTTTAGCACTCTAGCTCACTGAAAACTAACGGACCCCACTGCCACACCCATCTCCAAAGACGATTTATTTTTATTTATTTATTTTTTTTTTATTTTATTTAGTAAAAGATTATACATTTATATACATTATTTAAGAAATTTTTTGACTGCCCAACTAGGAGGATTCCCGTTTTAGGACAGTCAAATTAGGATGCGTATTAACATACGGAACATGGTCTGTAAATAATATAAAAGAGCAAAACAAAAATAAAAGATTAAAACAAAGTGACTGTTCTTTGTTTAGCAAAGTTTAAAAAAAATAAAAATATTAATTACGTAGGTAATTAATATTATTTTTTAGTAGGTAGTTACTTAATTACAGAGGATTAAAACATATAGATATAGAACAAACGTGTAAGCATTGCATATCATAGTCCTACACAGATGGGTTGTATAAAATAAAATAAAAAGAGAAGAGAAAGAATTAAAAAAAATAATAATAATAATAGTAATAATTATTAGATTCCTGGTCAAATAAAATTCTTCACGCAAAATACTTCAACTATCTCAACCAAACATATGTTGACAATTTTTCGTCAAACAAATGGTTGAGTATTGGAGAGTTGAGCGCAGAAATAGAATGCTTTATGCTTGCAATTCAAGATAGAGTCATTAATACTAAAAATTATAGGAAGCATATCATCAAAGATGCAAATCAGATTGATGATTAATGTAGAAAATGTTTGGCTTTTCCGGAAACTATAGAACATATTATATCGGGATGTTCTGTATTAGCGCCGTCCGAGTATACATTTAGGCACAATCAAGTTTTAAAAATAATTTACCAAAGTTTGGTAATTAAACATAACTTGATTGACTGCCGTAATGTACCATATTAATATGAACCAAATTCATTTTTAGAAAATGAATTTTATAAAATTTATTATGATAAAACTATTCTAACAGACAGAACAATTAGTCATAATAGACCCGATATTGTTTTACATGACAAAATTAAAAAAATAACTTATATCATTGATGTCGCTATTCCAAATTCTTGTAATATTCAGAAAACTGTTTCTGAAAAAATAAGAAAATATACAGATTTAGGAAATGAGATAAAAAGAATTTGGCATTCTCAGACTATAAAAATATTACCATTTGTTATTTCGGCTACTGGCATTATACCTAGCTCTCTCATTCAAAATTTAGGCGTATTAGATTTGTCAAAAAATTTGTACATAAAAATGCAAAAGTCGGTCATTTTAAATACATGTAGGATTACGAAAGATTTTTTAAATATTTATATTGAGGGATCAGTACGATTTATCGGACCAGTTAGGATTTCATCAGAGCCGAACCCTCTGATATGAAAATATCTGGAGTCGGTGAAATATTTTCCCATTATGTTTCTGGTGGATTGACGTATTGTTCTTGTATTGTTTTGTATTTATTATACTTATACAGTGCACTTACATTCCGTGAATTTACTAGATATTCATTTGTGGAAAAGTGTGTGGAAGGGTTTAGTCTTTCATTTGGGAAAGATTTAACCCGGACATAAAATCTGAAGTATAATGGTAATAACCAATCGATACAGAAAAGATAACCGTGCTTTGCTTATCATAGTTATTTAAATTATCATAAAAGTAATATATACATACTTAAAAGTAAATTATTAAAACATTATGGTTTCTTGTGTTTGCATTTCAAATAATACCTAGTCCTACATACACATTTTATACAAATGAGAACTAGAAAGAGAACAGAAACAATAAAATGAATCAAACATTTAATAGATGGTTATTACTGTTGTTTGATTAGTATAGTATTAAAATAATAGGTATAATGTGTACTTTTAACTGGTGTTGCATTGCATAAGCCTATTAACATATTTTGTATAAATATAAATAACAAAGAGAAGAAATAGAAAAAAAATAAAATATGAAATCAAACATAATATTAACGTAATAGGTAGGTACATATATACACATAATGATAAAGATTAGAACATAAAGGTATCTTTTACATGTTTTTTTTTTTTTTTGAGTTTGGGTTGTTGTTTTTGGTTTGTGTTTGATTTTATTTTTTGTGTAGTAAAAGTTCACTCTCCTTTCTACCTAATTGATGAAACCAGTTAGTGGCCAATTTACGAACAACACCTGTGCTTTCCTTTTTCCAAACATCAGGCATTAAGTTGTATAGTTTTGGACCTAAGAATGAGATGTGTCTTTGAGCGAGAGATGTTTTAGTTGTGAGTGGTACAATTGGATTTCTCCGTGAGTGGCGGGTGTCGTAAAAGTGGTTAATAGATGGGTAGAGGTGGCGTTGTTGATGGGTGTTTAAAATTATTTTTCTCATGTACAGTTGTCTAACATTCAGTACTCGGAACTCTTCAAATAGTGGATCGCTGTGATATCTAAATGGTTTTTTGAGAATTACCCTTAGCAGAGATTTTTGAGCTTTCGCTAATTTGTCCAAAACAGTTTTTGCACAGCCACCCCAACCTAAGGATGCATAGTCTAGAAGTGACCCACACATAGCATCATAGATGAGTTTCAATTCTTTTTTACGTAAGATATTTCTGATTGTCATAAACATGTACGTAAGCTTTCTAACCTTTGTGGCAACTAGATCTATGTGTCCGTCCCATCTAAGATATTTGTCTAATATAACACCAAGGTATTTTATACTGTCTACGCATTCTAATTTATAGCAATTACAGGTAGTTGAGTCAGTGCATTTGTGTATAAAAATGTTATATGCTTCCTTGGGTTGGCCCGCTTCTGTCGCACTAAATCGTATAAATTTGGTTTTTTCCGAATTGAGTGTCAAAAGATTACGGTCCAACCAAAGTTTAAGCTGTTTTATTCCATCTTCTGCTTTGCAGTGTACATCGTACCATGTTTTTCCTTCAAATATTAGGACAGTATCATCTGCAAATGTAATAATGTGATTGGAAAAATTGCTGTTACATAGATCATTGATATAAATACTGAACAAAATAGGTCCTAAGGTACTCCCTTGGGGTACACCAAATTCTACAAGGGCCGGATCGCTAACAGTATCATTAATTTTAACGTTTTGGTATCTGTTAGTTAAGTAACTACACATCCATTTGTAGAGCTTTCCCTGAATACCTATAGCCTTTAGTTTTTTTAGAAGAATTTTATGCGAGATGGTATCAAAAGCTTTGGCAAGATCTAAAAAGAGAGCGATGGATTTATTACCCCGGTCAATATTGTTGGAAATAATATCCGCCAGCTTTGCAATAGCATTTTCTGTTCCTAGACCTGGTCGAAAGCCGAACTGGTTATTAGATATGATTTTATGACTTTCTAGATAGAGGGTGAGACGATTTTTTACGATCTTCTCGATAATTTTAGAGAATGAGTTGAGTAGAGATATTGGCCGATAATTATGTATATCCGATTTGTTCCCATTTTTATGAATCAATATAACAACTGATTGTTTTAGGTGGTTTGGGAACGTGCCTGTCTTAAAACTAAGATTACAAATGTATGCAATAGGACTCGCTATAAGTGGTTTCAATACTTTCAGCAGATTTGAGGAAATTTTGTCTGGTCCACAGGCATTTGAAGACTTAAGCTCATCTATCATTTTCATGACTTCATTAATCGTTGTTTGAATCTCGTCTATTTTAAGATTAAGATCAGTTGTAGGTATGTTGGCTAGTTCAGATTCAGTTTTCTTACATTTTTCAAGGATTTTATTTGCGAGAGAGGTTCCTACTGAAGTGAAATAGTGATTAGCAAAATTAGCCATCAATTTGGGGTTAGTAGTACTTGTGTTTTTAATATCCAATGATTGTATGAAAGACGATTTGCTGTTTTTTGATTTGTTAATTTTACGAAATATTTCCCAGAAGCGTTTTGGAGTTATAGTGCTTTCATATATATTTTTTTTGTAGAAATTTTCTTTAGTGGAAATAATTAGTTTTTTACATAAGTTTCTATATTTCTTGTATTGTTCTTGAACTAGAAAATTATCTGGTTGTCTTTTAGCATTTTTGTGAATTTGATTACGTCTGTGGATGGATTTAACTAGGCCAGGGGTGATCCATGGCATGAGTTTAAATTGTTTATTCGGTATAACTTTGTTAATAGTGTGATTAGATATATAGTATTGTAATTTAGTGATAAATTGCTGCATTGCTTGCTCCGTGTCAGTCTGGTCTATTACGTTTTGCCACTTTTCTGTTGACAGCTCCTCAATTAGTGCTTGATAATTTATTTTAGAAATATATTTATTTTTAGGAGAAGAGGAAGGCTTATTTCTTAGGCCGAGCGCTGTGGTATAATGATCTGAAATTGTTGTGTGTATAACAAACGAGTCTGTGAAATCAATGTTTTTAACGTTGATGTGATCCAAACAGGATTTACTTGCGCCTCGTACTCGAGTGGGGGTGTCAATTATGATATAGGCCCTTATTTCCTCAGGGCTTCCTATGTGGAGCTAATAAAAAAACGTAAGTAGGTACTAGTAGGTTGAGAGCAGTAGGGACTCTTGTGCGGTACTCGTATAAAAAAAAGAATGCAAAATTTTATGGAAAGCTTCACCAGAATAATTGGGTAACTAACGTTTTGTAATATCGATTTTAATTTACCCACTCTAAACATAAATAGCGTTTTGCACAATGAGCTAGAACGGGGAAATAGTAGAACCTCCCCATTTAAATTACGTAATACGACCATTCGTACGTTCGCACAGCGATAAGAGCTATGTGTTTACTCGAAGAAGCTGTTATTAGAGAAATCTGTATTACGACTGTCTTGAGCGTAAATTGAGTACCACTCAGCGGTTGATGAGCTCTCTGCTACTTAAATGCAATGAGCCTTGTAAAGGTGCCTTTTAAAGTAAATAGAATATTGTACATGGAATACTGATTCATACAGACCCTAGGAAATACTGAGAAATGGGTTTTCATTACTTGGAAAGAAAACAAACAATATTTTTTTAAAGAAATAACTATAAAATTCCAACAAATAAAAGGTCACAACATAAGCCTAACTAAATTTATTTAGGGATACATGATTTTGTATAATTAATATTTTCGATAAAGTGATTAATTTTCTCCGTTAAGACATTATTTAAAGAACGTCCGCGAAAGAAAAAACTTGTACTTTTCAGAAATGTAGGGAGACGTTTTTCAGAAAAAGAATAGTTACATAAAACGCAACTAAATATAGTGAACTTTTTAAATCAATTGGATTTTTTCCACATTAAAGAGTTTCCAACGCGATGTATATTTTTGCAAACAACTTAAGACTTGGTATATAATGTACCTGTTTAGATTCATAATTCGTAGAAGTTTACGGATCTCACAAACATATTTATAGCGAGTTTAAAAGCGACACTGCAAACGATATTAAACCGTGATTTATTGCAATAGATAAACGCACTGCTAATAGAAACACAGGTGGGACGGACAATTGCTTTAAAATCTTTCCGTATTTCGTATCTATTTAACAGATAAACGCCGGAACAAATGGCTTTTGGCCGTTTACCAGTATGGATATAAAAAACCGATTTTACGGAGAAAAATAGAACATTCGCTTTTTATGAATCGATTCAGTGGAATTTAATGGAATTATTTATGCTTTGTCGTTTATTTTTGAGTCTTTTGTTTTTTAATAAACAATGGACTTTGATACCGGTAAAATGGCCCGTGGCAATATTGGATAGCCACTGTTTTTTACATTGGCTCAACACAGGAGGCCCCGAGGAAAATAATTCCCCTCAGGGCCTATGTCATCTTTGGGGATGCTGGGTGGAGGGTTTTTTCAGGGAAAGGAAGGAAAAAGGTATGGGGGTGGGTAAGAATCTGGGGTCAGCTTGTCTCGAAGTGAAGGACGTATGAATCTATCCCTCCCACTGCGGTGGAAAACAATGTTTTTTTTTATTTTATTTTTTTTATTTTTTTTTTTATTTATCTATAATAAAATATAATTTCAATGGTTTTATGTATATGCCTGTCTCACTAGGGTATACCTGTGTCGAGACAGGCGTACAGGTATATAAATGAATATTGTAGTTACAAGGATATTTAAGGTAAAATACATATCACTTTGAATAGAATTAAAACAGAAAGGTGATTGGAAGGGTGATAAATCTTTTAAAGAGAGTTATTTTATAAATGTTGGAGATGAAGTAGAGAAGTAAATTCTGCCTAATCTATTTAAAGGTCAATTTGACAGGATTCCATTATTTTCATTTATTATGTTGCGAGAGTCCTGTCGGCGAGGTCAAAAGATCTCCCTCAACCAGTCTCTCCTGATCCGGCCTGCCACGCAATTGGTGAGCATAGGCATTCGCTGCCAAGATCCTGACAAACCTGACCCCCGGAACCCGGTATATAAGATGCTTGCCACGGTTCATTTTGTAAGCGACCAAAGAGAATGTAAATAACTGTTTTTTTTTAAATCTTTCACTATTTTTTTCCTATCAAGAGTTTTGGTTGAAAAGTTGGTATGTATCTTATTCTGGTACTGCTTAATTTACTTCTTATTACCCAACCAATTAATATATATAATGTCCACATTATCTAACTTTGTCTTGAGAATTCATCACGTAAGCATCCTTTCAAGAAATTAGGCTTTGAATGATTACGTATCTAATATACGTAATGCTAATAATGTTCCAACGTTTATATGACATCCCGTATGTACAATTAGTTTAACGTTCCGAAATGCCTTGCAATCGTGTTCTTATTTATACAAAAAAAATGTTACCTCTTTAATCAGCAATTCGTCCGCCCGCAATCCGGGCCATAATGCTTACAAAGGAATCTTCCTTCCTTTCGTGTGCCAAGAAATAAGATTATTGGAAGAAGGGAATAGGAGAAGATACTCGAATATGCCCCCGCTTTTGTCCCATGGACTGGTGAATACTGACGGTGCATTTTCGGATGGAGTGCTTTATGGGATGAATTTTCCAATATTGCCGCTAAGCGGCGGAGCGGATGTTCGGAATGATGAATTCACACGTAAATATTGCAAAATGTTCTTTGTTCATCACGCAGAGGTTAGACACGGGCAAGGTGTAATATTAGCAGTAGGCGTGATAAACATAATGCTATGAATGCTAGTAGCGTGCAGTTACACTCATTCGTTGTCACGCTATGGGGGACGTTAAAAAACAGTATCAAATATTGAATCAAAGCAGAGCAGCGAATACAATATGTATTAGTTAAAATAAGGATGATAATGCATAACATATTTTTTTCATTTATTTTTAATTTGATATAATATCTTATATTTCAAATACAATTCAGCAATGTCGGCCTCACTGGGTAGCTCACGTGTGCTGAGGCCTCAATTTCATAAAACAAAAATTTATACATAATACATTAAAATAATATAAATATAATGCTGCATAAAAAAAGTAAGCTAAAATTAAACTAAAAATAAAGATTTATAATTAAGGTAAAATGAATTATTTTATAAACTAAATGAAATTAAAATCGGTATATATAATGTGTTGTGTGTTTGTGAGTGATGTGTGTTTTTTTATTGGTTTTTGTGTGTTATTTGTATGTGTTTTATTCTTATTTTGTTATAAAATTTTGGTAATATTGTCTTTTTTGTTCTTTAATCCATTTTGTAATTTTGTGTATAAATTTATTTTTGTTTTCTTTCATTTTATTTTCAAGGGGAAAGACCGTTGAATGCTTTTATAGCATGATATTTTTAGTGCCTTTGTCCAAAGCTTGTATTTACCATCGGAGTTTTTATGTTATTTTTGTACGATTGTCTAGCTCAGGGGTCTCCAAACTTTTAAGCCGGAGGGCCGTACTGATTACTCCAGAGAGTCCCAAGGGCCAAAACCTATAATTTTAATTTTTCCAATTTATTTTCCTGCCATTATCTATAATTTATAGACAATTCGCCGAGCACGTTCTCTGAGCAAGTACACGTGTGCTAAATTCGCTAGTTCAATTACTAATTGTGTTATATTGTTTTGTCACGACTGCGACGCTTAACGACATCTGGTGGTTAAGCCTCGATGACACACGGCGAGTTTACAAGCTACTATCTACTAAGTTTAAAAGCGGGTGAATCGGCGAGTGAGATTGTCATGATGACACACAAAACTGTCCACTCGCTCAGAAACTAGACTCGCACGTAGCTGCTAGCGCCAGTAGCGGAAATAACGTGGACTAATTCTTCAGACAGTTGACAGTCGAAATAAGCTGTTAATTGGCAGCCATATTGGAAACATAAATAAAACAATCACGAGTTGGCGTGTAGCGGGTAAAGTTGACGACCTCTCAACTTTTTTCGTAGATTGTCAACAATCTGCTAGTTGGCAAGTAACACGATAACACTGAGCGAGTTTACTAAGAGTGAATTTCTCAGATAGTAGCTTGTAAACTCGCCGTGTGTCATCGAGGCTTTACAAGCGAAAATAAACGTGTTTGTGTGTTTTTAAAAGACATTTATGTAACAGTGTTTTGGTTTGAATTTGTTTTTTGGGTGTGATTTACTATGAAAAGTATGGCAAAGAAGCGAAAAGTAGACCGTGAATGCAGAACATTCCAAGATCAATGGAACTTTCAATATTTCATAATTGAGTCCAGTAAGAAAGCACTTTGTTTGATTTGCAATGAAACCATAGCAGTTCTCAAAGAATATAATAAAACGTCTAAATATAATGAAATGAAAAATTTTCAAAATATCTCAAAATATACAGGAAGTTTGCGGACAGAAAAAATTGAAGCTTTGAAGCGTGGATTAAAACCGCAGCAATCTTCGTTTACGAAACTCAATGCTGAACAAGAGGCTGCAACTCGTACCAGCTTTCGTTGGCTCTTGAATTCCGCTTCTGAGGAAGGTTTTAGATATAAGCTGTCGCGGGCCTGATTGATGACACTGGTTCTAAGATGTCGCGGGCCGGATTGATGACACTGGCGGGCCGGATGCGGCCCGCGGGCCGTAGTTTGGAGACCCCTGGTCTAGCTGGTCTGTTAGTGATTGTAGAAATTAGTTTTTTTGGTCAAAAAAGTAGTTTAGCAGTGTTTTAACACATAATTGGCGTATATCTAGTACGTCACAACTGTTGTATATTCGGTCTGTATCAGTTAGTCTATGTTTTTTTTAAGTATTATCTTTATGATCGTTTTCTGCGCGATTTCAAAATGATCGATAGCTGAGTTTGTTGCTCCTCCCCAAGTAATTATTCCATATTCTATTATTGATTGACTAAGGAATTATTGCAGTTATAATACTTTTTTTAACGTTTTAAGCTTTCATGATAATAACAAAAATAAAACTTTCGTTACAAGTCATGCACATATTTCCTTTACCATGACCCGCACTCTACTGATGAGTACTCAAAAAAATTGCTGGCTAAACAAAACATGATCGCAATGAATTTTCAGCACGACGAATTCCAATTATTACATATTCATATTGGCCTGTTTCGCATTGTGGCTTACCTACTCAGACTACCCTTCACTTTTCACTCAACAACACAAAAGAGTAACAAGTAATGCTGGGAGCCTGGAAGGGATGAATTGTGATGACATGTGATATTGGTAGAGTCACGTGGGGTAACCTTACGCAATTTTAACATTGGGATTTTTGTATTAAAAATCTTTAGTTATTGTACTTAATTTTTTTTGTTTATTATTATGATTGATTATTAAGGCATCTCAAACAAACATAAAAACCTCCTGTGGTTCATAAATCAAAAAGTTATATAAAAAAAGTTTACATGCATGTCGATTGCGTACACTTACGCATATTCGCATACCATAGGGTAAGTGTTCGCACCGCGAACAGTTACCCTCAATTGCAATTAATACACTTAAATTGCCCTTTATCGCAGTCTGTGCAGTTCTCATGCCACCATGCTTTACACATAATACTTTTTATCCAATCTTCTATTGGTGGATTACGATATTTCTTCTTGTATTGTGGGCAATTTCTCAATTTGGGAGGCGGGAATGGTTATCCCCAAAGATGACGTAGGCCCTGAGAGAAATTATTTTCCTTAGGGCCTCCTGTGTGGAGCTCAAAAAAAAATAGTCCTTAGAAGCCTGTTTTTGTGCTCTCTTAAAACAGTTATGCACTCCAGATTCCAGAATCTCTCGACTTACGCTTTGTGGTGCGTCTTTCTTGCAAAGAGGTGGTCGTCCGATTTCCGAAGGTTTATTTATCGGACCATTTTTGCGCCTGCTTCTCTCTGTTTTTGCTGAAGTGTCTTTTTACAGGAAATTGAGGTAATTATTTCAGACTTGCAAGTATTTTTTCGTCGCTTTTGTGTATGTGTTGCTTTTGGCAAAGGAGTTATATCAAATATTGAAACGTGAAGGACTGATGTTGCAGCTTATGATGGGGAGTTTACGCAGAGTGGCTTCACTGATCCCAACAATATCTGCAGCAGCCCGCTGACTCTCCGCCTCTTCCATAAGTCTTTTCGCAGTTTCAATCTCTACCTTTGGGTACAAACTGACCTCTCTGATTGCTTTTTCACGTACATACGCGGCATATTTAACTGTAAAAAAATAGCGAGAGCTAAATATTATGCTACAAAATCAATTTTATGTACCCTAACACACCAAAATTCAACAAACTTTGAAAATAAGATTACTGGTTATCTTATTAGAATTACCACTTTGCACCCGTGTAACTAACAATATTTCACCAAAAATTTTCATAGACCATATCGCTCTGATACAGTTGGTTACAAAATAGCACACATTGGTATCGTAGATGAAAAATTTAAGAAAAACACGAAAAAAAGTAATTTACCTACAAATTTTTATTTTCAAGTTAAGATTCACTGTACACATGTCCTGCTTCAACGCGACCCAAAACACAACCGAATGAAGGAATGCGCGGGCTCAAAACAGGCACGATATTGTGGGAAATATTACTGCGAATATTTACACTCCGCGTACGGTTACCCCACGTGACTCTACCTGAATATATAAAAAATATGTTTTTAACCCTACATTATTTTCATTATTCTTTATTTTGGAACCTGAAAATACATTCCCACCCTTTCATATTATTTGTTTTTTAATCATGTCGTCAAAAACTTCAAAACATCATAATATTTTCACGAAAATTCGAGTGGTTTCGTGCTTCTGTAAACCGAAAAAAAGTTCGGCTTTATTCGAACTCATCAATTTATTATTACGAGTATGTCTCCTAATAGTTAAAACAAAATGTGTTACCATGTCAGACAATAACATTCTGTCAGGAAATCAATATGGCTTCCGCAAAGGTCCTAGTGCCGCAGATGCAATTGCGACTTTTACAAAAATAGTCTCTGATAACCTTGATAAAGGCCGTAAGCCCCTTGCTGTTTTCTTGGTTCTAGCCAAAGACTTTGCTACTGTCTCTCACCGCATACTTTTGAAGAAACTCCTTCAGGTAGAAATGAAAGGTACTCTCCTCAAATGGTTTGAGAACTCTCCAACAAATAGGTCGCAATCGTCTCTTATAAATTCTGCTAAAGAATACAGAAGTAAAAGTTTACCAATTACGTTCGGTGTGCCTCAAGGCAGTGTATTAGGCCCACTTCTCTTTCTAATATATATTAACATTGTATGTAACTTGGAAATTGATGCAACTATAATATCTTTTGCCGATGATACGGTAATCATCTTTGAAGCTGAAAATTGGAACTCAACTATGGAAAAAGCAAATAAGGGCCCAAATAAAGTAAAATACTGGTTAGATGACAACCTTCTGACTCTTAATATTGACAAAACAAAATATTTACTTTTCTCCATACGTAAAGTCACTCCTCCGCAAAACTGTCCTAATCTCATCATTCACTTATGCTCACAGAACCACATTACCCCTACGCCTTCCCACAATAATAGCTTATGAACCAATCTTAAAAAATCCGACCAAATATCTAGGGATTTTTATAGATGACCAACTGCGTTGGGAGGACCATGTCAATTACACGATAAAAAGACTCTGCAAATTGTGCTATATATTTCTCTCTCTCAGATCAATCCTGAACCTTCCTGGTATCGTGGGATGGGGAGGCTGTGCAGCTTCAATTATATATCCTATGATCTTAATTCAAAAGCTGCTATTAAGGATTTTATTAAAATGTCACCCATTTCACACATCAGAGCCACTCTTTAAAAAATTCGCAATCCTGGATATTAGACAATTATACGTTAAGACAATTCTCATACACACGTAAGGAAAAATGATTTATCACTCAAAATTCAACAAAATATTTGCACCCGCTATTCATCACACCAAAAATGCAAAATTCCTCCAACAAAAAAAGCTTTCGCCCAACGACGGTTCTCTTACATCGCGCTTAAAATGTTCAACTTACTGAATATTGATAATAAGACTTCGAAAACTGATAATCTTTATGGCATTAATGTACAGAACTGGTTAATTATTCAGCGAAGGAAATATTATAAAGAATGCCTTACATCTTAAAACTGTTCTTATTTTTTCATATTTCTCGAGTAAAAAATCTTATCTCTAAATTCATTTTCAACCAAAACATGATACGCTGATGCTTTTTTTCATATTTTTTTTACAATGTTCGTCCATTTTATACGCTGCCTAAAAATACCTGCTTTTGTTTTTTGGGGTCTAAGATTATCATTGTTCATCTGTATAGATGATTTATATATTTATTCTTATTTTTATGTCTATTATCCTTAAAATATTATTATTCGTAACTTTTATTTTTATTTGTTATTCTATTTTATTTTTATTGATACAAGATTCACCTACTTTAACTCCTTTCCGGTATGTGGTATGTGATCATGTATGAATAATTTCCTTAATATGTGTGCTATATGTTTTTACTTTTATCTACATATATGGATGATTACACTTAATATTTTATACTTAATATAACATCCTAGCTTGTTAGTCGAAAAACCATGTAAAACAAACCTGTAACAAACAAAATGAAAAAAGAAAATTTAAAAAAAAAGTGGAAGCTTTTCGTGACCATGTTTAAAAAAAAACTACTGTAACGTTTCTTAAAAAAAAAATTTATTGAAAAAATGATTTTAAGTTGCTTTGTTAAGACATTGAGCCACTCTGAAAAGAGTTGTATAAACTTTAAAACAGTTCCCACCTTAAAATATACTTTCGATGTACATATATTCGTAAAAAATAAAGCAATCGATTCAGTTTCAACTAACAATACGCTTATAGTCGAACATAATGTGAGATTGATAAAAAAAAGTTAAATTAAGCAAGTTAAGTTACATTAAAAAAACAATAAAAATTATCCATTTGGTAATTTAAAGAAGAAACTTGATTTATTAATTGGCTATAGCCCTTCTGAATTTTATTAATTTCAAGGGTTTTCAGGCCCTGTTTGAAGGCAAAAAATAGCTTCATAACCTCGGGCCAAAGTGATTTAGGAATATTCGGGGCATGTTGTTCACGTCACATGATTAAGGGATATTTTACCTTCAAGAATTCCCTTAAACATATGAGTATATTTAACATATTTCTAGTAAGTGAAATTTAAATATACACGGGAACTTTTGTTGGAAATTCACCTAATAGTTGGTTTAATTCACTTTTTAAAACAACTGTCTTTTTGATATTAAAGTAAGTTAAAGTAAGGAAATGTGTGTGTTGCGGCACATTGTACTTCGGATTTCGTATTGAATATTTGGATGCATATCTGTAAATTCAATGCAAAACGAGTCTAAGGATACGTATGCAGATAAGGATACGTGTGCGCAAGGATACACGAGCAGAATTACCGAGCTGAACCACGACATTTGGGAAAGGAACGAAGCAACCACAAACTAGCGGTTCGCAAATGTGCACGTACCAGCAGATTCGATTCTCGCCATCCAAATCATTCTGACGACAAACCATTGCCCTCTTAAAAATAAAGCAGATAATCAGTATGTTTGTATGTCTCAGTAATCCATAAACGTTGGACTTTGACATCAAGAAAATTGCAAAGCTTTTAAGATTTCTAGGTGTACACTACAACATCCAGCTTTAAAGTATTAAGATGAAAATAGGACGTACATTAGAATTTTTTGTTCCTAGGAATTCGAAAGGAGAGTGTCGACCCACGGGCAGAGCCGGATAGCAATGACTATTTATATATATCGACATGAGTACTCAAGGGATAGTTAATAACACGTGGTAATTTTTTCAAATTTAATCATACCCCACACTTTCATATGCCATCGTGTGTAACTAATAAAATACAAGTAAAACATTAAAAAAACGAGTGTGCTTTGGACCACACGACTGAAGTAAAACTTCACTAACTTGCCGTCCATTAACAAATATACCAATAACAGGAATAAAAATATCCCCATCCCCTCAACATCCCCATCAACTCAACACAACTCAAATAACTCAACTCAACTCAACTCAACTCAACTCAACTCAACTCAACTCAACTCAACTCATAACAACTGATACCAACTCAACTCAACTCACAACAACTCACAACAACTGATAACAACTCACAACAACTCAAAATAACAACTTACAAGAACTCACAACAAGTCACAACAAGTCACAACAATTCACAAAAACTCAAAACAACTCATAACAACTCATAACAACTCATAACAACTCATAACAACTCATAAAAACTCACAAAAACTCACAACAACTCATAACAACTCACAGCAACTCATAACAACTCATAACAACGTAAAACTTTCGCTTTAATTAGCGTTCGCATCGATTAGCGTTTCATATCGATTAGTGTTTCACTTTCATTAGCGTTCGTAACATTTCATATTTTTTCGTAAATATATGCGTTTCATAGCGTTTCACATTAAATAGGTATATGGTTCTTTTTCGAAACGCATTCACCTCCAAGCGTCGAGCGTGCGTAAAGAAGTTTTACTTCAAAAATTTCACATGTAGCAAACACTTTGTGAAAATACAAAATTATAAAAAAAGAGTGTGCTTTAGACCACACGAGTGAAGTTAAACTTCACTAACTTATGCCGTCCATTAACAATACACCAATAACAGGAATAAAAATATCCCCATCCCCTCAACATCCCCATCAACTCAACTCAACTCTCAACTCTCAACTTTCAGCTCTCAGCTCTCAGCTCTCAGCCCTCAGCTCTCAGCTCTCAGCTCTCAGCTCTCAGCTCTCAGCTCTCAGCTCTCAGCTCTCAGCTCTCAGCTCTCAGCTATCAGCTCTCAGCTCAACTCAACTCAACTCAACTTAACTCAACTCAACTCAACTCAGCTCAACTCAACTCAACTCAACTCAACTCAACTCAACTCAAATCAACTCAATTCAACTCAACTCAACTCAACTCATATCATTGATTAGCGTTTCACATTGATAACGTTTCATATTGATTAGCATGTCACATTTTTTCGTAACGTTTCATATTTTTTGTGTCGTTTCCTCCGAAGAAGAAAACACAAATATCTACTAATAAAATAAGATGACCAAATGTATATTAAAAGTTGCACTGGAATTCAAGGACAAAAATATAGAAAAAATCATCCTTCACGTTGATAAAAAAACGCTTCGTTGTCTCTCCATTCTTGTCTACTTCAGATTTCTGAAGGTTTCATTTCTACCACGTGTGAATTGCACACTCAAAATAATAATAAATAATATCTTGCTTTTATTCGTTAAACTTCGGTTTATGTAAAGTCTTATTATCTAAATTATATTATTTTTTTTTGTATAACTATGTTATTTATCTTGTTGTTCTTAAATGCTGTAATTAATTGTAAAATTTTGTTGCAAAAGTCAACTACGGCATTAATAATAAATAAAATAATAATATTACATGTGAATCCGGTCTGACATAAATATGGATAAATTCTAAATAGGTATTAAAATCAGTATGGAATATCAAAACATTGAAAATAAATACAATGTAAAACTTGAAGTGGAGAATCGATGCTATAACCCACCTTGTACTTGTGCCTAGTATTTGAATCACGCACGAAGATCTCCAGGAACCCAAAATATATGAGAACCTCCTCCATAGCGAATCTTTCAATGGGTACTCTAAGTATGTGATAACATCTCCACAAACATAATATCACTAACCTTTTCCGAAATATCTCGTTTGAAAAATGCTGTACACAATTTCTGTTATTAGGCAAGGGTAATTTAAAAAGGTCAATATCTAGGCCTTTAATGAAAAATGGCAGATTTTCCATTATTTTGGGGTTTAATTTATTTTAAAATAGTAGCGACTTCGTTGTTTTAAGGAACAGATTATCCATGTATTTCCATTTTCGCACTTCGTAGGAACACTCGTAGGAACTCCAAAAAGTAAATAAAACTTACATTGTTCTTATTTCTCAGAAAACACAAATATTTGTAACTACTTTTAGATTTTCGCAAATGTATAGTGCAAAAAATGTTAAAGTACTCAATCACCCACTGGAAAAGCAATGAAACAAAAAAAACCTCTCACACCAAAAAATACAAGAGCTAAACCAATAATATTCTGTAAAATCGGAGTTTCTAAAATCTTTCCAGGTATCTATTACATCCATGTGCGTATTGCACAATAATACCACTTGTTGGAGCCAGAAGCTCCAATGTGAAACGAAACGTTAAAAACAATACGTAGGAACCGTGTATGTTCAGTATTTCGTTATTTTCAATCTTTCTTTTATTTAACCCACATTACAATTATTTATGTAAAATATTCTAGGGAGAAGCCTATTATGCTCGTTTTCTTTATTTGGTATAAACAGATTGATGAGGCTCGTATCCTGGTAGAAACGTTAACAGAATATAAACCAAGGAGAAACATGGAAGCTTCTTATCTCTACTCCTCCTATCGGAAATGGAGCGTGACGGTATAAAACAGGAATTTATGTTGATCTTATTGGGAAAAAGAATTAAAGCAATAAAATAGTTTTGCTGGCAGTAATCTGACCATCAAAATTCTCCGAGGGTTTTGGGAGCTCATTCAAGGATGGAAGGACGTGTCCTTTGGAAAAATGGATAAACGCTTTACGTGGGAGCTCAAAATGTTAATGAAACGTTAGAATTACATTAGTATTCAAGCAAAACCTTGGCTGGGATAAACATTCCTTCGAGCTGTGTTTGAGGTAATTACTAGACTCGGGTCGGCTCGCAAGTAGCCGACTGGGTTCAAGTGGGTTGGAACCCTCCCGGGTCATAGAGACGCATTTTAAGATCGGATCTGAAAGTGTTCAAGAGATCCACTGCGCGCTTTTAGGCTTTTAGGCATCGAAGAATTCCCTAAATAATTAGCGCCACAGCTTTTAAACTCATTTACGGATACCAACTATGTAGATGTTGTTTTTTTAGATCCGTTTTAAATAAGTATCATAAGAATTCTTTGTGTATAAGCGTATATTTATAATATAGATCCTTTTGGCTTTTTAAACTCATTTACCAACTGAAATTTTTTTTTATAACTTTAAACCAGATATAAATATATGAAGTAAATATGAAGTAAACATTGTTTACGAAACATGTTGATTGTGTACCAATAAAAGTGATGTAAACAAAGTTATTTGTCTTTTTATTAAAATATAAATATATATTTTCAGCTTTCAGATCTGATAGTGAATTAATTGTTATGATCATCAATTAATT
The DNA here is from genome assembly GCA_917563855.2 of Limnephilus lunatus. Taxonomy (NCBI): domain Eukaryota; kingdom Metazoa; phylum Arthropoda; class Insecta; order Trichoptera; family Limnephilidae; genus Limnephilus; species Limnephilus lunatus. The sequence goes on along the minus strand of OU830597.1, from coordinate 58,632,282 downwards.
AACGTGAACCATGATTCTTGTCTGCATAATATTAAAACCTAAAAATTCTTATAAAGGTATGCGAATAATGTGAAATCATTAATGTGTAGAATAAATTAAATTACGTTGATTAATTGACAGAAAAATTGAAACTTGCACGCATTAGCGTGACAGTTTTCGAGAAGACCAATAAACGAAGCCGCAATGTCAATATCCAAGTCTAGTGGCCAACTTGATCAATAATTACTACCAACATTCATCTATTATTCTCCGTTTTATAAATAGCACTAGAGGCAGCCGGCTGAATTGAGTTCCTTTTAAAGAATCATAGTGAGTTTCAAACATGAATATACCTACTACTGGTAGGCTTTAGAAATTTTACATGGCAAAAGCTCTTAAATTCCGCAAGATCGATTGATAATTCTAAGCATAAAATAGTTAGATTTATTTCTAAAGATTTGGGTGGCCAAATATATCCTTGTTTTACTTTTTGTTATTTTTAGGCAATTATTTATCCTACGGTTCTTTTCTTAAATTATTAATTTGATAACGGTTGTAAATTTTAATTTTCGTTTCTTCTTCTTGATAAGTTTCCTCATTGATAAGGATCATGTCCATCACACCAATTTCAAGACTCAAGATAAGGCCTCCAGCACTCGCTGTGGGAAGATATGCGACACGATGTTCCGGACGTCTGACATACCTACTTGGCCAATCCAACACATTGGGCCGTATTCATAAAAAAAGGTAATGCTTATCCTTGCAGAATATAAAGGAAATCCTTCAGCTCGCATTCATAATATATGTTACAAACTATATAGTAAAAACTTACACTTATAAGAGTATGAGCGTATCCTTCACGAAAAAGTATATATTTGGTTATTTATAAACGTTACCTTTTACTCTAAATAAAAAGGATATCCTTCAATAATTTCGAGTGTGGTCAGTAGCAGACTCAGTCGTGTAGTGCTCAGTTGTAGCGATGGCAGATGTTGTGGAACTGAGAGAGATTAATCACTAAAAGCAGCGTTTATCAACACCTGTTAGTGATTACAAAGAATTACACCGGTTTGAAGAAGAAAATGTGCAATGGCTTGCCAACGGATTTTTGGGAACACATAATGCTGAAACTCGAGGAGGTGCGTTTTCGTCCGTCCTAAAAATGCAGATACGAGTATGTTTACGCTATCTATGTAACCCTGGGTATCAGAAAGGCATTGGTCAAGAACTGGATGTAAGTCAAGCTACAGTATATCCTCCAACATGCCAATAACCTTTTACTTATTCTTGAATGATTTTCTTGCAAGTATAAGGTAATCATTATGAATTTGAAAAAAAGGAAATGCTTATACTCCTATCCTTTTTCTTCAACTCTAAACCTTATACTTACTAGGATATCCTTTAGTTTTATGAATACTTACTTACTAATACTTAATTGGTTAAAATTAATAATATTTTATTGTACCAACAAGAATTTTTTCTTGTTGTTGTCAATATTCTTAAAAAAATGAATATTTAAATCCCCCGATGAAGTTGCTTAGGAAAATGTCACTTATATTCCACCATACCGTTGAATGTTATCGTGTGCCCCAATTTTATAAAACAATACTATACGACTTCGACAACTCCGGTTAACACCAAAACTATTCAACAATGTACATTCCCATTCATTCTTCAGTCACCAGTCACATTTTATTTGGATAATTCATATTGAAACTGAAATTTCAATTCATATGAAAACATATAAATTCACATGAAAACTTTATATCTAAATCCTTAGCAAACAGATGCCAGGTAGACTCAGTATACACTGACTTCAGCAAGGCTTTTGACAAAGTGTGTCTCAAAATATTATTGAATAAATTAGCAAAACTTGGAATTTACGGTAATTTACTAAATTTGTTTGCTAGTTTAGATAGAAGTATTAGTGTAAAAATAAATGGCATAAATTCATACCAATTTATGTCGACAAGTGGAGTGCCACAAGGCTCTCATTTAGGGCCCATTTTGTTTTTAATATTCACAAATGATATTGTTGATGTATTTACTGATATAAACGTTTTACCGTTTGCAGATGATATATGAAACTATATAAAGAGATTAACCACATTAATGATTGCATTACACTACAAATAAACTTGAGATAGCTTTTTGAATGCTGCACTGTCAACAAACTAGCATTGAACATAAATAAATGTCAGTTCATTCATTTTTCCAAAATAAATAATCCTATATTATTTCAGTATTCATTAAATGATGAAAATTTAAATTGCGTTGAAATTATTGATCTATGCATTATATTAGACGGTTAACTCACCTTGGAATGTAATATTAATAATATTATCAATAAGGCTCTTAAGACTCTTGGTTTTGTGTAATTTGGGCACATTTTTCATGTTATATAAAACCCTTGTCAGGTGCCAACTTGAGTATAACTCTACGTTATGGTCTCCCTTTTACAATATTCATTAAGACAACATTGAAAAAATTCAACGTAAGTTTCTTAGGTTTATAAACTATAAATAAAATTGCATATTCCTTTACAAAACATTGATTGCAATGACCTCATGGATAAAATGTTACTATTGAAACTTTCAGAAAGAAGAATACGCACAGATTTAATACTATTACACAAAATACTGCATTACAAAATTGACTGTCCTGAATTACTTCAATTTATCAATATCCATGTTCCCAAAAAATCATGCCGACATTTATTACCCTTTTACTTCCAAGACTTATATAAGCTTATCAAAATTCTCCGATTCCGAGACTTCACAGTCTCGGAAAAAATATTCTGATCTGGGCGACATATTTCATCTCAAAATCAGTATGAATGTTGTTTATTATTTCACTTTTATTCTTTAAGACACAAATAGACCAGAGCATAGAAGTTATTTGGTAGGTAGGTACATACTACCAAATAACTTCAATGCTGCTACTATTTTGTTTTGCAGAATCTTTTAGTGAGGATTCTTAGTTACTGTTTACATTTTTATCTATGTATTTTATTTGAATGTTTTTTGTCATTATCTTTATATTTTTCTTTAGTGTTTAAATTTTTAAGTATTTACTTTGGTACAAATAGTTCTTAAAAAAATTATAAGAAAAGCCCACTAGGGCGTGTAATAAATAAAAAAATAAATATTTTTCATGCTAAACTTTGTTTTATCTTGTCAGCCCACACGTATCATGTATAAAGGTCAATCCATGATGTACAAAATATAAAACGTTTGTTTCAACGCTGTCCTAAAAAATAAACGTTTTCTGACATTTGCTGTTATGATTTAAAATATTCGATCTAAAAATATAATGATTGACGTAGCTATATACATATGCGACTTATAGTAATTTCCCACGCGTAGTCGATAGGAGGTTTAGGTGTATAATATATCAAGAAGCAGTTGTAACAACATATAAACGAATGCTTTATGTTCCACAAAGTTTGATAACCACGTAGCTCTACGGTTTAGATCTTCCATTATGTGACTTAACGGTGGCCACAATAGGTTTCGCGGATGTTGTCTAAACATTAGCGTGCACTGTTAAACTGGTTGAATACCATTGTTATGGTGGGAATATTCGGCTACTTTATACAGGTAATTATCCCCCAGCGTGCCATAAGTAAGGAACTACTCATTTACGTCGGGTGTGCACGGAAACTGGGGAATCTGGAGTCATGCCGTCGGTGATGAAACTTTATGAAATACAATGGCGTATTAGTTAAGCGTGGGAACCAGGTACCTTGTAAGTTCTGTTCTATCTAGATCCACGGATGCGGTAGATTATGGAGATGATAGAATGCAACTAATCAAATAAAATTTTAGCAGCTTATAATATTCATCGCAAAAAACGTCAAGTGTCAAAGTGCAAATGGCCAGACAGAAACGCTTTGGTAATACATATTTAACTTTTCGTTTTAAATAACTTATCATCTGCAAGAGTTTTAAGCTTCAAGCTTAAAGCTCCAAGCCTAAAACTCCAACCTTTCAGTTTCTTAGATGTGTTTAAATGGCGTAAAGTGCCTAAAATATGCGTGAAATTAATGTTAACGTTACAATCTAAACTCTATACCATAGATTCTGAACGTGGATGAAAACGCCCCCTTGTGGGCGTTGAGACTTTCAGGGGGGCAGTAGATGACCCAGAGAAAATTTGGGGGCGTTGAGATGGCACTTTGGAAAAGACAATAAAAACACGCTAATTTCCTACTGATAAATCTTACATATATTATTATGATTAATATTTGACACTATATCATCAATACAAGAAGGAAGAAGGTAGCAACTCGGTAATTAAAATACAAAAGAATTGCCTTTTTAACTTGCTAAACAAACAGTGAAATATATAAATCGAATTATTGATTCTGTGACAGTTGAGCCCCCCCCCCCCAGATGGAAAGTAAAAAAAAATGGGGGCTCTAGAAAAAAAATCTCAAAACAGGTTTAGAACATATGATCTGAACCGACACTACAAGCTCCAAACTTCAAGCATAAAAGTTCAATCTCTCTTTTTCCAGTTTCTCTGATTTGTTTGAAAATCTCAAATGTTAGATACTCAATAAACTGGTCACACCTTTTCAAATTAAAAAAGATACATAAATTAATATGTTGATGTTAAGAAACTGAGTCACACAATTTAAATAAACTTTTTTAACCCGCTACTTTTAGTCTCTGCGCGAAAGTTTTTGGTTTCTTAGCCCAGCCACGAAGCTCGAAATTACTTACCACACTACTTCCCACAATAATATGCATATCACATCTGATGGTTTCTTCGTTGTGGCCGTAACAGATGGTGGCACTTACCTCGAGGATCCAGACTCTAGAGTCTAGAGTCTAGAGCAAGCACTCGAATGGCGTTCGAATGCCTTTATATACCCCAGGCAGCCATTCGCTGGCAAACTTATCTAGCTTAGGGGATGCTCTGATCAATAAGGCGCGGTATCCGAGCTGACCCTCACCCTTGAAATAATACTTATCCCGAAGTGGATATATTTGTCGCCTAAATTGTGTAAACTGTTTTCACGCGATTATATAATTCTATGGATCAAAATAATAATAATAATGAAACTTATTTTTTGAAAAATCACATCGAAATTAAAATACATGGTCATGCTACAAACAGGATATTTGTTAGGAGCTCTGAATAATTTCGTAATAAGTGCACTTTACATATTTACGGATATTGCGGATTGTAAAAAGATTGGTTTTCTGATAAAACGAAAGAAAAATCCAGCGCATTTCACACGCGGTAGAAGCGAAACTTCATCAAAACAATCTCAACCAATAGGAGTCTTGAAAAGTGTGGTCATAATCAAGCGACCAATGAGCGCAGGCTTCGCAGGTGCTGTGATGTGTCATTTCCGTTTCATCCGAATTTAAAATCACAACGAGGCTATAGAAGTTTCACTTCAAAAACTATATTAATGATCAACTTACAGATCTACGATTTTTAAGAGGTTCATGGGTTTCCTGAATATGAGGGAATATACATGGTACGATGGTACCTACTATCCATTCTTGTTCAACAGGAATGCTTGATTTCAACACCTTAGAAGTGCGCCGAAATATTTTTAGGTAAACATTTTTTAAAGCTCTGGAAATACGAGTATATTTAATCCATCTGTATTGGAAGAGGTTAACTTACGTGTAAATATTCTCAGTAATTCCCCTGTGAAAGGCAGCCATTCAGGATCGAAACATTGCTTGGAATAGATTTAGCGGTATTTAGTGACCAGATCTGAATACGCAGGTTCTTTCCCACCTTCTTCTTACCTTTCTCCTCCCTCCACTCCTTTCAGATTCATAACACACCCCAATTGGGGATTCTTTAGTCCCGCTGGCACCTGAAATTTGGAACTCTTGTTTAGTATTCACATAAAAAAAAACAGCTCAACAGCGGCAAAAAATTAATGTTGGACATCTAAAATAAGGTTCTTAGGTATAATACCCTTTTAGGGATATGAATTTTTAAAGATATTATTATGACCCTCCTGCCGTTTAACTATATGAAATGCACACACCTTTCAATCAACTCGCACGCCACCTATTGTAAATTTTTATATAAATTTAATAAAGCCAGAGATCTGCAGAAATCTTCGCTGGCGTGCGCACAATAACTAATCAAAGTTTCATCGCAATCGGATGAATGGTATAGGAAATAATTATATAACACCAGAACTCACCATTATACATATAAACCATCCTGGGCATGCTCAAAACAAATCATCAATGTTAAATCGTTCATTGGGTGAAGTTTGTCTAGGTCTTGGCGGCCAATGCATTTGTCTATCTACTGAATGGCAGGCCGGATCTAGAGAGATCGATTGAGGCAAACCAAACCTGGACCTCTCTAGCCCTTCTCTCTTAAACCATCGCCTTGCACCGCAGTTGGAAGGATGGATTCATATATCCGTCACTCAGATTCCCAGATTCCTAACCCACCCCTCATACACTTTTCCTTCCCAGAACTTCCTCTCCTTCCTTTCATTAAAAATACCCTCCACACAGCTTCCCTAAAGATGACATAGGCCGTGAGGGAAATTATTTTCCTCAGGGCCTCCATTGTGGAGCAAATGTAAAAAAAAAACGTACGAATGTCTTAGGATTGCTTAAGGGACAAACAAATTAACATTAATTTTTTAAACGACTTCGAAAAGGAGGAGATTATCAATTAGACGGTTTTTTTTATTTTTTATGTTTGTTACCTCAGAACTTTCGATTGGGTGAACCGATATTGATGATTCTTTTTTTTATTAGAAAGCTGGTGCTTCCCGTGTTGTCCCATTTTAATTTGGTTCAGTTCTGACAATGAGATCCATGAGAAAACCATATATGTCTTAAATTTGCAATAAGTATGTGCGCGACAAATGGACGAATAACTCAATATTACGCCAACAGATTTCGATGATTCTTTTTTTGAAGCAAAACTTCTTTACGCACGCTTGTCACTAAAAATCAAAAAATAAACAAAAATTTTAACAAAACAAAAACGACTTAAAAAAATGAACTTAAAAGTTAAAAAAATAATTTCGTTCGATTGTTATTTTTGGAGTCGGTGTCAGCCAAGATCTCCACATATCACCTATAACTACCTATGTATGTAGTTACCTTGGCTGCAACCGACTCCAAAAATAACAATCGTACGAAATTATTTTTTTCCTTTTTAGTGCAATTTTTTAAGTCGTTTTTTGTTTTGTTAAATTTTTTTATTTATTAAGAAGATAGCCCGTTTTTATACAAATTTTATTGTTAATAAAACAATTTAGTTTTTTCGTCTTCTCATTAAATAGAGTTTTATCTATGTGTCTTTATAACCACTTATGAATGAAAATATCGTTTTTGGCTACCATACAATAATATAACGTGGTACCAACCTAATAAACGGGCTATTCTTACAATGTTATTTTCCGATTTTATTAATTTGATTGTATCTACGGAAGTTAAGTTTATTTCTTGTAATATGTAGGCCAGCATCATCTCAACTTGAAATATATCTTTCTTATTACATATATAACATTAAACATTTTCAACGTTCCTCATCTTTATGTTTATATATGTGGGTGATTTTCCACAAAAATGGCGCAAGTCATCCAAATATTATTATTACATTATATTTTTTTATATTATATATTTTTATATATTTTTTCATCATTGCAATATTGTATTATTGGCTTTGATTTTGAAAAAAAAAGTCGTCGAAAAAGTCACCGTGGACCAAAATTTCATTTACATTTTACTCCATATAATATTAGCAATCACTGGTTAAAGTAAGTCAAGTACGTAATGCACTGCTGAAAACCAGCTGCATTCTAGGAGAAATCCTGAGTTGTAGCTGTAATTGTAATTGGCCTTTTCGTCAATAGAATCAATGAAAAAAGAACAAAATATGTAACATTGTAAAAAAAATATTGATCGTAAACGTTGTATTATTATTATTACTAAGCATCCCTTAATATGCTGTATAGATACAGCTTTTATCACAAAGTTAGTATTTCAGAAGTGCGCTTATCTTTGGGTGGCACTTTCTTCGAAAAATATCACATTTCAATTATATTTATAAAAAAATCGAATATATAGTAAATACATGAAATATGGAGCAGATAAATAGAATATGGTAGTAAATCCATTGAATATGTTGTAAATAAATATAATATATAGTAAATACTTCGAATGTGTAAAAAATCATAAAGTAAATAAGCATTATATATGTAGTAAATAAATGTATCTGTGTATCAAAAGTCTGCTATTTTTTATTTTATTTATTGGCTCTCAAACAGAACACGTAACATTACAATTTTATTATTACATTAATTTACATTTTCAATTTGGTTGGAGAGCACACCATTAATCTGACTATAAGTTGTAATACATAATAATAAATTAAATTCAAGTAACAAAGGAATCGGGAAGGGAAAGGAAGAGAATGAAGCGGAAACACGATGTAACCTTTTAATTCAAACCTTGTGGTATTTGCGAGAGCACCCCCCGATTTGATCACAGGGCAGCTCGTCCACAAAGCCACCATGCTCATATATACCTACTACTATTTAATTTGTGAAAGATTTTGAATATGTGGGTGATGATTTCAAGAATTCCCTCTTTTTGAGCCCATATTTGGGTACTTTAAATATTTAGTTATTAAGTAAAGTAGTTATTATATATTTTAAAAAATACGTTATTTTCAAATTCACTGTATTTTCAATGCAAGGAAAATAATTTCCTTCAGGGCCTATGTCACCTGAGATGCTGTGTGGAAGGTTCTTTTTGAGGAGAGGAAGGAATGAACATTGGTCTTGAAGAGACCCATGTTGTAGGAAGAAGGAAACACAGATGCCGGCAAATCGTTCCACAGCCGAGCTGTTGAACACAAGAATGAGCCAAAGAAGCGGCCTGTTCTCATGTGACAAATGTCAATCGTGTTCATATGTTGGGCACGCGTTTGGCGTATTCCCCTACCATGCACCGGTGCCGAAGGGATCAATGACGCTGGTTCCTCAGAGCATCTTCCATTGAAATACCGGTAGAACAAGGATAGCATTCCCACCCGATGCAACGCCTGTGCACTAAGGATTGCAATCCGTCTGTTGAGATAGGAGAATCTTTCAAACGGATTTTTCAGGTATTTTGGAGCTCTAGACCAGAGGTGGCTGCCAAATTTAACCATGGGGCGCACTTGTGATTTGTACAGGGTTAGAATATTACTAACTATTACTATTAAAGTATCTGCGGGCCCTATACAGTACGCCTAGTTTTCAAGAGGCTAACTTTACTCGATAAATTGATATTTTACTCATTAAGTGTGGATGAAACTTTAGAATTTGGAATTCCCCAAGGGACTGTTATTGGACCAATTTTATTTATAATATACGTTAACCAAATGTTTAAATTATCACTTAATGGTAAACTTATATCTTTTGCTGACGACACTGCAATAATTGAAAAAAAAACGTGGAACGATTTTACCATTGCAGCCAATCAAGACATGAAGGTTATAAAAAAATGGTTCGATAATAATTTATTATCACTCAACACAGAAAAAACTTATTAAATTCCATTCTCTCTTCAAGAAGATGTACCGACTAATTTAATTAACATAATAATTCATTCCAAAAATTGTGCAAATGACGATACATGTAATACGGACTGCGCTAAACTAAATCATAAATCAAATGTAAAATTAATTAAATTATTAAAACACTTTGTTTTTACCACAATAATCTTTATTTAAAAAGTCGACATGTTTCGAGAACGATGTTCTCTTCATCAGGACATTATATGTACTAAAACTAAATTATGAAGCATAGAAAGACAGGCGTGGGTGAAAATGGAATTAGTTGGAGGGGGGGAAGAGGGGCGGAAAGAGGAGGAGTTTAGAAGATAGACAGGGGGGAGGGGGTTGCTTAGAAGATCATAGACAAAATTACAATGGAAATATGTTTAAAATAGGGTTATTCACAAAATTAATTTGGTTATTAATAATATTTAAATTTTTATTGACATTTTTCCTAATTTCTAATATTTCTAAAAGATCTAATTGAAAACCACTAACGTTAGTATGTAAAATTTTAAAACCAGTATTTATATCAAATGAATGGTTAAATTCAATTAGATGGTTAGCAAATTCCGAATAATTATTGCTATTTAGACATCTCAAGTGTTCCTTAATCCTCGTTTCAAAATTTCTGCAAGTTTTACCTACGTAAAAATGATTGCAATCATTACAATTCAATTGGTAAACTCCGGATTTTTTCATTTTTTGGTCTTTGTCCTTATTATTTAAAATATAATTTTTCAATTTATTATTGGTATAAAAAGCTGGCTGTATTGTATTAGGGATTTTTTTCCCGATTAAATTGGAGGTTTGATGATTTACAAACAATATTTTTCTCCATTGTTTTTTGATATTATCACTAAGCAATGGGTAAATGTAGGACAAATGAATTTTTTTCTTATATTTTTTGTTCAATATGTCATCTATTAATTTGGGGTTATAACCATTATTAGATGCAATTATTTTAATTGTGTTTAGTTCAGCTTTGAAATTATTTGGGGATAGCGGGATATTAATTAATCGATTGATCAAATAATGGAATGCTAAGAGTTTTTGTGAAAATGGATGGTTAGATGAGTTGTGTATAATTATATCAGCGTATGTTTCTTTTCTAAAAATATTAAATTCAATCTTATTTTTAATTACAGTTAGGTTTAAATCTAAGAAATTTATGCTACAATTAATTCCTATTTCTAATGTAAATTTAATGTTTTTATGAATTTTGTTCAAAAAATTAAGGAACACTTGAAGTTGTCTTTTGGTGCCGGTCCATATACAAAAAATATCATCTACGTAACGTTTATAAAAATACACATATTTAAGTAATAAGGCAGAACTATTAAAGATTTTATTTTCGATATGGTTTAAAAATATATCAGCTACCAAGCCACTGGTACTTGACCCCATTGCCAATCCGTCTTTTTGTTTGAAAATGTTATTATTAAATTGAAAGAAATTTTGGTTTAAAACTACATTAAGACATTTAAGTAAATCCTGGGCTAAGTCATTAGGTAATTTTGAGGAATTAAGTAAGTTATTTATGATTGTTTTGCTTTCTTCAACTGGGACACATGGAAACAGGTTAACGACGTCAAAAGATACTAATAATGCATTATCGGGGATTTCCAAACCTTTCAAGTGCTCAACTAATTGTAGGGAATTCTTAATTGTATACTTAGGTTGAAAGATATTTGATTCAATTATAATTATTATTAATTATTTATTTAATTATTTATTATTATTATTTATTATTATTATTATTAATTAATTATTTAATAATATCCCGCTATCCCCAAATAATTTCAAAGCTGAACTAAACACAATTAAAATAATTGCATCTAATAATGGTTATAACCCCAAATTAATAGATGACATATTGAACAAAAAATATAAGAAAAAAATTCATTTGTCCTACATTTACCCATTGCTTAGTGATAATATCAAAAAACAATGGAGAAAAATATTGTTTGTAAATCATCAAACCTCCAATTTAATCGGGAAAAAAATCCCTAATACAATACAGCCAGCTTTTTATACCAATAATAAATTGAAAAATTATATTTTAAATAATAAGGACAAAGACCAAAAAATGAAAAAATCCGGAGTTTACCAATTGAATTGTAATGATTGCAATCATTTTTACGTAGGTAAAACTTGCAGAAATTTTGAAACGAGGATTAAGGAACACTTGAGATGTCTAAATAGCAATAATTATTCGGAATTTGCTAACCATCTAATTGAATTTAACCATTCATTTGATATAAATACTGGTTTTAAAATTTTACATACTAACGTTAGTGGTTTTCAATTAGATCTTTTAGAAATATTAGAAATTAGGAAAAATGTCAATAAAAATTTAAATATTATTAATAACCAAATTAATTTTGTGAATAACCCTATTTTAAACATATTTCCATTGTAATTTTGTCTATGATCTTCTAAGCAACCCCCTCCCCCCTGTCTATCTTCTAAACTCCTCCTCTTTCCGCCCCTCTTCCCCCCCTCCAACTAATTCCATTTCCACCCACGCCTGTCTTTCTATGCTTCATAATTTAGTTTTAGTACATATAATGTCCTGATGAAGAGAACATCGTTCTCGAAACATGTCGACTTTTTAAATAAAGATTATTGTGGTAAAAACAAAGTGTTTTAATAATTTAATTAATAAAATGGTGCCACAAAGTGAATTTGCAAAATTTGAAGAAGCAAATGTAAAATATCTTGGAATCCTAATAGATAAAAATGTTAAATGGAAACATCATATTAATCTCACTGTGGAAAGAATAAAAAAACTTATCTATATATTCTATAACATACGAAATATTTTAAATAAAAAAAACCATAAAAATGGTCTACTATGCATTAATTCAGTCCTTATTACAGTACGGCATTATTGGGTGGGGAGGGGCCTTTAAATCTTCCTTACAGCCCATTATTATAATTCAAAGAATAATTATAAAAATCATCCTTAGGAAACCATACGACTTCCCTACTCTAGAATTATTTCGGGAATTTAATATACCATCAATCATAGAATTGTATAAGAGAAATGCCTTACATCAAATTTATAAAGAATATTTTATTCAAAAAATCCACCCCTGAGATAGCATAAGCAATAGATTTAAAACTAATGGCTTAATAGCCATCCCTGTGCTTAGAACAACCACGGCTCAGCATCACTATTTTTATTTAGGTGTAAGATGGTACAATATATTATTGTCCAAAAACAAAATTAATATAACGGGAACATTGAAATATGAACAATTTAAAAATCAAATTAAGTCCCTGAAATTGGATAATGGTATATTGTACCCTTAATTTAATTTACCCTTACTTAAACTGAAATATTTAATATTAAAAGTATTTGTATATATATTGTCCTTCTAAAACTATTTTTTCTAAATTATATACCTTTGTCAAGTAATATTTGTATTTATTTTCATAAGTTCTTTGATCATTGTTTAAACATCTCATTAAAACACTTTTAAATTTTTTTTGCATGTTAATACTCCTCCCATAAACACGAGCTCTTGAGCTCAATTTATGGAGTAGTAGTAATATAAAATGAATTGTTGTATAACCTTGCACATGTAATCATTTGTATTGTAAAAACAAAATTCTTGAAATAAATAAATAAATAGAAATAGAAATAGATGATATTTATTCTGCAGCCGTTAAAACTAGTATTACTCTATATTTATTTCCATGCCGATCCTCATACGGAAATCATAAAACAAGTTAAATTTTTCATTCCGAATATTTTTTGAAAGTCAATTAAAGACGACCCATGATAACATGGAAACTGGACGAAAAATAATAATTAAAAATGTCCATAAAACTTCGTGGAATGAATGCAGCCACAAACATTTTAATAAAATAAATTAAGCATTTAAAAAAAAAAAATTAGGAAAATAATTTTACGTTTGTGTAATTAAGAAGATTGGCAAGCCTGGCGACCGCAACCACGACACGCGGTGCTGAACGCGTCGCGACGCGTCGGTAGAGGCTGCCCTCGCCCGCCGCGGACCGCGGCGGTCGCGGTGGTGCCACCGGTGTCCCTATTTTCACCGGACGTTTTGCCGAAAAATATCCCATTTACCCCATTGACATTGGATAGATAATATCATTATTATTTTGAAGAATGAATAAAACAAAATTGACATGAAACTCATGGTTGATAAAATCGGAAGCAGCCCAATGTTGGTTTTTTTTTCTTTGTGAAAATCAGGAAAAAAATCTGATTTTATGAGCCTCATACATAGAGAAGTCATCATCTCAAAAAAATCAATTCACTTCGATTGTTTAAAACAACGATGAAGTGTCATTCAATTGCTGAAATTTTTTTCTAAAAATTTGTTTTTTATGTAATGTAAAAACATTCCGTGAAATAATTCGCTTTTAACAAAAATAAATAGAAAACGTGCGGCCTTCGGCGAATACCATAAATATTTACGGTCGGTAAGCACGGTAGTACAAAACGATTTGACATTCCTGGATTCACGAAAATATTGGGAAACATAAAAGCTTCTTTCATAATTCTCTTCCAATAAACAATCTTGACAAAAGCCTTATTAATTTCAAATGAATGTATGTGTTTCAATATGAACATTGCACGAATAGAAAGATATTCGTAAGATGAAAGCGCCCCGTAAGTTGCTTTCTCCTCCATAACTATCCGTTCCTGCCGCTCGATCGACCCGTGGTTTATATTATTCATGGAGCCTGTGATTGATGCGGCAAACCAAAAATGGTTGTAAATAGTGAATGCGCCGCTGGCAGTACAGAGGCCAACTTTTAGCCAAGAATTGATTAAACCTTCCAGAGTTTTGGTGTCTTATTTATAAACGTTAAATCACCGAGTTAAGCGATGAGCTTTCTTTCTGAATTGGTACATTCAAATAAAATTATAAATAACTTGCGAGTGCCCGTCATGCGTTGTAATGCCACTCAAAGAAAGCGTTTGTATTTTAATTCAGTTTATTGAAGTCCTTTCGGATACAACATTTTTTTCCGTCCTGTGCATACATGAATAAATCAGGTATTCTGACCCTTAAGCAGGCCACATACAGCTGTGAGAAGCGAGGATTTTAAAAATTTATACCCTGCTCTCCCCTACCGTTACTATGTCTCCTTTACAATCCCTCCCTCTGCCCCCCCCCCCCTTTCCCAGGCGTTCCTCTTCCCGTCCCTGTTACCCTCCCTTGACCCCTTCCCTTCCCGCATTCCCTTTTTATTCCCATTCATTCACTGCCTTCTCCTTCTCCCGCTTTTCCCCGTTTCGCAAACCCCCCTTCCTCGTTTCCATCTTTCCCTCCCGCGTTCCCATTAGACCTTCCCCGATTTTACCCCTCCTTCGTTACCCCTCCCGCGAACCCCCACTCCTTCGTTTCCCGCCCAAACAATTTTTAAAATTTTTAAAACGAGGGAATTTTTCAAACCACACGCTATATTATTGTACATTTTTTAAACAAATCTCATAACGCCAGACCTCATATTATATGTATAGAAACATTCGCAATTTAATTGAAATCCGATGAATGGTGTAAGAAATAATTTCATTACGCTAGAGCTTACCATTATATATATACAAACCTTTGCAGGTACGCGCACGACATATCACCAAAGTTTCATCGAAATCGGAATAATGGTTTGGGTACCACATAAGGGACAAGCAAAGAAACATACATTTTAATGCATTAATTAATTAAATGTAACTACAAACTCTTTTTTCGTCACTCTTTGAACGAAACAGTCAAATACAAAAACCAATGTTTTCTTCTTGAAGATACAAACTAATCCAAAAATTAATATAGACTAGACAAATAAGTACTTACCTGTGGCAAAGTATTATAAAAAAATATAAATTAAAATTACAACATCAAGAAGCAACCAAGATATTATGAAAAAATATTTCGGATACAGATATTAACATAAAAATAAATTGAAGAGATGGCTATTTTAAAAAAAGGATATTTATAATATTATAGAAACAACTGTACAGTTGTTATAGAAACGCTGTAAAAAAATAATAGTCCAAAGAGATTACGACAAAAAAAATCAACGAAACTACCGATGATAAAAAAAATTGGAATATCACAAAAGATATTGCCAATATGAATAAAACTGACACACCTATTGTTAAAATTAATATCGAAGACCAAACAATACACGTAAATTCTGACCCTGAACAAAATATATCCAACCATTTCAATCAATTTTTCTCCAACATTGGACCCAACTTAGCAAAAAATATTTTAGACAGAAACAGCGTCTCAGAGAAAGATCTTGCAAACAATATACCTATCGATAAACTGAGCTATAACCAGTTTCACTTCACTCCCACCACTGAAGTAGAAATTATATAATTAATAGTATCTCTTAAAAACAGTAACTCCACGGAAATAGATCACATCTTGACAAAAATTATCAAACACATTAAAAAATACATCGCATCCCCTCTTAAACACATAATCAACTTAAGCTTCAAAACTGCCATTTTTGCTAACTCCCTAAAACAGGCCACATTAATTAAAATCTTTAAAGCGGGAGACAAATTATTTGTAAATAACTACCGACCGATATCCTTACTAAGCATAATATCTAAAATTGTAGAAAAAGCGGTGAAACATATACACTGTAAGTTTCTCGAAGATAACAATGCAATAGCTGACCTCACAAAGATAGTTTCCTATAGTCTTGACATTGGTCGCAAACCACTTGATGTTTTTCTCGATCTCGCAAAAGCATTTGATACGGTTTCACATCCCTTGCTGCTAAAAAAACTACAACAGGTTGGAATAACTGGAGTAGCCTACACATGGTTTGAAAACTATCTAACAAACCGAACACAACAAACTCTACACCAATCTGACAAAATACATATAAGCAATAAATTACCTGTGTCCTATGGTGTACCCCAAGGCAGCATACTAGGACCAATTTTATTTCTTATGTACATTAACTTACTATGTGTCATGAATATTGGAGGAAAGATATTATCATTTGCCGCTGACACGGTCTTAATATTCAAAGGTGAAACATGGCAATCAGTTATTAACAAAACAACTATTGGTCTAATAAAAGTAAAGCATTGTCTTGATACTAACCTCCTCACACTTAACATCGACAAAACACAATATATGACATTTTCTATACCCAAAAACAATATACCCAACAACTGCTCTAAACCAATCATTCACTCGTGTTCACTCAATTTAGACACTCCAGAAACCACACCTAAAATTAATCGTTCATGTTTGACCCTCAAATCATCAAAAGTAGTTAAATATTTGGGAATAATCATAGACAACCAACTATGTTGGGAAGCTCATTTCAGTGACACAATAAAAAAAAACTCCGTAAACTCGGCCATATATTCTGCTCCCTTAGGTCCATCTTAGATTTACAGACTCTAAGAAGCCTAAACTTTGCCCTTTTTCAATCCATAGTAACATACGGTATAGTGGGATGGAGTGGTTGTGCTGAATCCATTATTAGACCAATTATTATAGTTTAAAAACTATTTCTGAGAATTATATTTAAATGACAACCTACCCATACACATCCCTCAAATTTTGCCAAAATCAGGGTCTTAGATATTCGACAGCTATTTACTAAAACAATCCTTTATTATATACGAAAAATAACCTACTACTGGCTCCACAACATCAAGCAAACACCCGCTTTTCATCAAACCTGGGTTGCGTGGTCACAAAAACTAATACCTCATTTGCTCAACGGCAATTCTGGTTCATCGCTCCTAACATATATAATGCTCTGAGTACTGACATAAATTCAAGTAATTATAAATCACTTTATATAGCACGTGTACAACCTTGGATTTTTGAAAGGGGACGAACAGTATACTTCAAAGAACACACGAGTTCTTAACACTTCGGCCTTACTAAACAACCCCGTGAAAATTTTATTCAATTGACAAACGGCCGCGGATGTGAAAACATTACTAATTAAAAAATTGTTCTTGGAATAAAATACACACTGTTTGCACAGCCTGGGTGGGTAGTTTATCTCTGTTTTAATAATGATGTTTGAACAAAATTTGGAAGTTTCCAAAGTATTTTGAATAAATACAATTTAATACAATATACTTTTTCTTTAAAATATGAATTTTTTTCCTTACCTTTAACTCACTTTTATGTATTTCTTAATGTTTTATTTAGTATGGTAATTATCTGTTTCAATAAAATAGCATTTAATTCTTATTTAAAATATTTAAAGTACGACTACCACAACACGGGCATTAGCCTAGTGTGGTAGCCAAAAAAAACAAAAATCTGTAACCAATAAAATTTCATGAAATAAAAATAAATAAAAAATATTTAATTGATTGTTAACACTTTTAATTTCAATGTTATGTAATTGTATTCCGATTTCATTTTTATCACATTATTATATAATATTATTTCATGTATATCATCATAAATATATCCCACACCCCGTAGAGAAGGGTCGTAAGTCAAAAAAGGAAATTTTACAGGAAATGATGAAACAAGCGATCCTGTCGAAAGAGACACTAGCGACTAGCGACATCTCGCGGAGGTAGAGTGATCTAACTTAAATACGGTTTTCGTGGAGCATAGAAATAATCACTTCGACTTTCCACCTTACCACCACGGGATGTGCGCGATGTATTTTATGTAATACAAATACAGTGGGCCATAAAGTTTTGCGAATTTGAAAAATCACAATAAAAAAAATTATGCTCAAATTGACATAAAAAATATTTATTAGCACAAAACAACATGTTTTTTTTTTAAATTACAACATTAAGGTATGACCCATCTCGACGCAAACACTCGTCGAACCTGGAGCGCAAATTTGCAACAACTCTCTTGAGCATTGCGCAACATTGGAATTGGAATGGCAGTCATTTTTTTGTTCATTCTTTCGATTGGGCAATTGATGTTAGTTTCCCTATGTTTACTCTACTTTTGTAAGTATCCCCATAGAAATAAGTCAAGGGGAGTTAAGTCTGGACTCCTGGGAGGCCATGAAATATCCCCTCGGCGCGATATCACTTTTCTGGGAACATCTCGTTTACAACTGCCATTGACTAGTTAGAAGTATGGCATGTCGCGTCATCTTGTTGAAACCATGTCCTAGTGTTATTACCTTCAAATTGATGCAGCTGCGGATAGAAAAAATCACGTAACATTGTTGTGTACTGGTCTGAATTCAATGCCACAGATTCTCCTCGCTGTTTTTTAAAGGAATGATTCTATGGGATGTAATTACTGCCCAAACTGTGACTTTTGGCGAATGTAGGGGCTTTTGATGTATTGATTTTGGATTTTCTGCTGCCCAGTAATGACAACTTTGTTTATTTACATGCCCATTTAGGTGAAGTGGGCTTCGTCCGAAAAAAATACGTTATTAAGACTTTGAAAGCGTTCCAACATTGTTACGACAAAAGCAAGACAAACATTTTTGATCATAAGATTTCAATTTTTGGACTAATTGAATCTTGTACGAGTGCAATTTAAGATCTTTTTTCAAAATGTGACGTAAAGATATTCGTGGTACAGCAAGCCGAGCTGGTCTCTTTCTAGTTGATAGTTCAGGATATTTTTGTACAGAACTGCTAACAATACTGACTGTTTCCATCGTTCTTGTTGACCTCGGGCGCCCCATTGGCATCTGATTTACAGATGATCCGGTAGCCTAAAACTTTCTAACCCAAAAACGAATTAAACTTTCATTGGGAAACTGACATAGATTATGCAATCCATACTCAGAGCGAAATAAACGCCGAATGATAATGCAAGAATCACTGTTCTGTAAAAATGTTTTACACAAAATGCACGCTCTTCTCCCATGAAGTGCTCCATTGCATTCCTTTATTGATCGATGCTACATTGCGACTGAATTTCCGAGAACTAAGCTACTATGGCCCACCCTGTAAAACGGGATTACAATTAGATAACTTTTAAACTTGAAAAATTAATTATAGTGAATTAAATATTATTAATAAAAAAAAATTTAAACATCCGTTTCTAAAATTCATTTTTATAATATTTATGATCTTGTTTATTCATTGAATATGAATTTGAAATTATTTTTTAAACAGACGCTGTGGATGAAAGAACCCAAAAATATCCGATACGTTCTGTGTGACTGCTTTCCGAAAGGCATTCTGGGAATCTTTCTAATTACGCTGTCCCTATTGAAATAAATTATCATATTTTATTATAGACTACCTATATTAAGAGTCTGCAGCTGACCCCGCGGGTGACAATTCCGAATTCGCGATCAAGTAAGACTCTGAGACTGAGGGTAAAATAAGCATTCAACGTTGAAACCAGGGCCTACCTGCAAAAAAACATTAAATATACCGATAACTCATATCTCACACGGGCAAAGAAACTTATAGGTACTAATATTATAAGTACTACGCAACCAAACTCTATAACTGCATGCCCACCATACTGAAGCAAGTACTAACTACAAATACATCTACAATTCTTCACAAAAACACATCAAAGACTGGAACAAACAACAAGGTATTCAATTTACTCAAAACATTATAACACCTAACCAAACATAACCCAACCGAAACATTAAAAAATAATAAATAAAACTTTGTTTCGGGACAGAAAATATTACTACAATATTATTTATACCAGTGGCGTGTGGTCCATAAAAATATATACCAACCTATTCATCAAGACAATTATTTATCTTATACATAATCTAGATGCTAAGCACAACTTTATATAGATCCTACTGCAACTAATCTTTAATTGATACTGCCGCCATGGGTCGACTCACAGTGCCCTTCTTGACAATGTTAAGGAAGATACGGTGTTTCTACTTATTTTGACAGAATAGCACTTAATCCCAAATATGGGAACACCTCAGCACAGGTTCGCCTAATGAGGTGTTCATAAAATACTACTAACGTATTTACATACAGTTACGGAACATTAACATTTTTTTTTCTTATTACTAAACTTAATATCTATATAAACCAATGTAATAATTTGTAAAGTGTAATGTATGTTCAAGCATAGAAAATAAATACAATTAAAAACAACTTTTGCCTCCAGAGTGCTTTTCCTCGCTTAAATGCGTCCTCAGTTTTGATCTCATTTATTAGTACTGTTTTGCGTACATTAAGGAGGCGAGTATGTATACCGTCGCTCTGGAATACATTTATAGGATATTAATTTTTTTATGACAAAAAACTCGCTTTTTATAACTTTTGAAGGTTATTGCCATCAATAATATATCATTGCAGTAACATATAATTGAAAAAGAAGATAACAATAATAATCTAAATGAAAATATGAAAGAACAAGACACAGAAAAATAGAAAAAGATGATGGTCGCTACTGGGACTCGAACCAAGAACCTCTCGTATAATCAGGACGCGCGCGTCCCAGTTATACGAGAGATAAAAAAATCTTAAAAATTGCTTAAATAGGTTACGTTAGGTTAGGGTTAAGGGCTATTTAAAATAATTTTTTTCATAGCTTTTAACGACTTTTTGAAGAGGTGTTGAGTTGACTTGATTCTGAGTTGGCATGGAACCGTTCGCAACGCAGGTGTTCTTTCGGTAGATGGTCGGCAAAAAAATTTCCAGTATTTATGACTAAATTTTTACTTGTAAAATATGAGAATATCGATTCACATGTAAAATAAATCAATACGCCTCTAATATTAATTTCATGTTGATAATAATACAGATTTTCATAAAACTTGGTTTATCGTTTATATTTTTTAAATAAAAAAAACATAAATTGTAGCGTTGAAACCCCACAAAGATCTCATAATTTACTTCTAAAATCATACTCTACGAATCGTTAATTTCCGTCAGTTTTTAAAAAGCTGTTCATATAATATTTTTAAAATTATTTTTCATCAAAATAGGGAATCTTAAGGGAAATTTCTCCATGTTGTAGGAAACATTAGAAATCCAACAATCCACGAGTAAACGACCACGATAACGGCCAAGATTTATTTTATTTATTTATTTATTTCTATATATTACAGTTTTTACCTTATATATTTAATATTTTAACATAATATATTTTAGAAAACATTTTTACATAGTAATTAAAATAACATTTTATTATGTTGGGCGTAAGGTAGGTTTGAGAAGGTGAAACTGTTGGTTTATAATGTTGTATGTTTCGTGAACACCTCACTAGGAGAACCTGTGCTGAGATATATGCTAACATTGAATTTATGTTCGGGAATGATCGTTGCAACTTTGGATTTTTACGAGTGGATATTTTTTCGACAAAATCAATTGCCCTGCTTAGCTCTAACACGGTACCGAGCGTTTTAATCCCGCGACAAAATATCCCCGGAAAAATATCCTCCGCCAAAATATCACTCGACATAATATCCAACGGACAAAATATCCTACGGACAAAACAGTTCCATACCAACTCAGAATCAAGTCAACTCAACACCTCTTTGAAAAGTCATTAAAAGCTATGGAAAAAATTAATTAAAAAAACGCCCATAGCCCTAACCTAACGTAACCGTATATTTTTTTCATCACTTTTAATGACTTTTCAAAGCAGGTTCTGAATTGATTTCATTCTGAGTTATCCGGTCATCAGACAAAACATCCCCGTCAGGGAAGTAAGGAGACAGAGCAAGGAACTTACAGTTTCGATTTAAATTTTAAATTTGGCGCCGAAAGGTTTTGTTGGGTTTGGTTAGGTTTAAATGTTAAATTTGGTGCCGAAAGTTTTTGTTGGGTTAGGTTAGGTTAGGATATTTTGTCGGAGGATATTTTGTTAGGAGGTTAGGATTTTGGTTGTTGTATATTATATATTTTTCAAAACAATTTAAAATTATGTATCGGGTTAGGGGACTATGTTTTTTGTTCATTCCCCGTATATGCAACGAGCGCAATACGATTATTGACAATAACGAAGAATTAGGACTGGTATGGATTACAGCAACGATGAAAAAAATATAGAGGTACCATTATTATAAATCTGGTAATAAAATAAAAACAAAATTAAACAATTTACCATCAGTTCGATAGCCACTTAACTATACCTGAATACTTGTGTGATATATTAGAGAAATTTGATTATACGAGAAAATAAATTACGATTCGCATCTGACAAATTTATTTGATTATTAGTTTTCGTGTTTAATTCGTAGAACTCCATTTAATGGCGATTAACCTGCGGCTGAGAATTCAAATTTCATCTAGAGACGGTCTTGTGATTGTACCCTTGCAAGCGTGCAGGGCGGTCTCGATGAAAAACATTTATTATTCTCCGTACCAGCATTTTAAAAAAATAACTCAATATCGATTTTATTTCAATCAGAATTTGCTTTGATTTAATTTTTTTATGTATTTTTAAATAATTTTTTTATTTTTTATATGTTTTATATAGTACATAATGATAAATTTAGATCTTAGGTTTTTTTTTACATCTCTTCCATTGAAAGCATTCGCTTGTGTATGGAAGGGGAGTGTACATGAATTTTGTTATTAGTTAGTACTTAAATAATTCATTGTACATAAATATATGTTTGCTGAAGTATTTATTTTGATAATAGTGTGTGTTTAAAAAAAGAAGGAATGTTACGGAAAACTAATGATATTTGTAAGATTAATTAAGTGACAGTAGTTTTTTTCCTAAGAATATTTTTTAAATGTCTCTTGACATAGAGCAGTATACGGGTTTTATCATTAACGCTTCTGATTTCTTCTGGAAGACGATTGAAAAAAGTTCTTCCCTGGTGATTGCTTTGATATATACCTATATTCAAAAATGCTCAAACGTGTGATGATAAAACTATTAAAAATTATGTACTTACTTATTATTAAAAAATTACGTAATTATTTTTGAATAATAAGTATTTTTAATTTTTCAATAACGTCTAAGCAAAATAAGAATGTAAAAAAAAACTGATATTTTGTAACATTGTAAATAAATAGACAAACTGAAGTATTTTCATCACAAAACACGTGCCCGGATATTTTTTTTAAAGATTTTATAAAATATGATTATATAAAAGAACAGTCTTTCGAAATCCATTTGTATTTTTTTCTGGAGAGTCAATAGGTCTATAGTTTGTTTTAAAAATGCCATATTTCCGGTTTTGTCTGGTTATTCCCTCTTAATAAACAAAATAATGTTATTATTAAGTTCTGCAAGTATTTCAGTTTTTTTTATTTGAAAGCTGTTTCGGCTTATAAGGTCATTTTCAAACCATGGTTAGACCACTTTGATTCTAAATTTCAATTTTGTAGGTGCCTAAATGATTTTTTACCGGCTTAACCGAGTGTCACAATTATTTTCTTAATAATTTCTTTTTAATCATTACACCAATGGAGGTAAAAACAAACATTAATGTTATAAACAAGGGTTTTTTTAAACGAAAAAAAATTCCAGGATTGTGCTTAATATCTTTTTTCTGATTCTTGGTCAAGCCAACTATTTTCAACTTGACAATCATCGCGATGATCATACATATATGGAAAATCAAAAAAAAAATGTATTTTTTCGAATAGAAAAAAAATCTACATTGAAATCTCGGAAAATCGCAGAGAGGAAATCCAAGGGAGTAGATTTTGTGTATATGTTACAGTTAAAACCCGTTCTTAGTTACAACGCGTTTTCTCTAGTAAAAACAAGTTTTCACTCAATACCTTTGTTACAACTAGAATTAACTGCTGAATATGAGTGAAAACTAGTTCTAACTTGTCAAAACGCGTTTTCTCGAAATGATTCAGTTAAAACTGTATCAACCGATGTCAAAGTTCATCGCGCTTTATTATGATTAGTCGAGTGACATCAGGTTAGGTTAGATTAGATTAGGTTAGGTTTTGTTTTTAATTAACAGTTATTAAATATTTTAATAAAAAGTATCTATATTTTCAATCCAAATTAAAGTTTTAACAAAGGCAGTTAGTAAAAACTAGTTTTAACTAGAGAAACCGCGTTATAACTAAAAACTTATTTTAACTGTAGCATATATAATATATAGTGAAGCATAATATGACCTCCAGAATTTCACAAGAAAAACTTTAGCTCTATAATAAGTATACCACTAAACTGGTAACAGTTTTTAAACCTACGGTTTACTTCGTCTGTAATTATCGGTTTTCTGTGAAATACGTTAAAAACGTTCGATTCTTGCGTAATTTAAGAGCAAAGCTTAGCCTAGATTTCCAGTTATATAATCACCGGATTGCAGTCGTTAGCAGTACGCAGGGAGCTAATCGCATTTGCCTTTTAGTTCAGAGCTGCGAATGGGTAATTAACAAAACTGGATCTACGATCTTCACTGGGTTCTGAGGTTTCTACTTATTTCAAATTAAATATACTCTACTGACAATAAATGTACCCGGTTAAAATATATACGATTGGAGGCATTTGGAACTCGGGTATGGGTACCGCTGCCCCGGGAACTATTTATTGGATAACCAGGTATAGGTCACTCCAAGTGGTTCGCTACGTTTGGTAACTTAGCAGGGAAGCCCGGTTCATGGGGTGAGGCTTGTCCAGGTCTTGGCGGCTGACGCGTCTGACCACCTTTTGCGTGGCGGGCCGGATCGAAAGAGATTGGCTGAGGGAATTTACAGTCGGATTCTCTCGACCCATTGCCATGCACCGCAGTTGGAGGGATGAATTCATATGTCTGTCAGTCCTGGACATACTGACCCTTAGATTCCTACCCATACCTCATATCTTTTTCTTTCCCAGAACTTTCTATCCTTCCCTTAAAAATACCCTCCACACAGCATTCCCTAAGATGATGTAGGCAATGAGGGAAATTATTTTCCTCAGGGTCTCCTGTGTGAAGGGAGCTTATGTAAAAACAAAATACTTATCAATTTGGGAGGCGGATTCGGGTACCGTCACCCCGGGAATCATTTATTGGATGATCAGAAACACTCCTGCCATACATCACCTCAAGTAGTTCGCTACGTTTGGTGACAGCAGGAGTGCCCGGGTACCGGGGTGAGGTTTGTTAAAGCCTTGACGGCCAATGCGTTTGCCCACCTACTGCTTGACGGGTCGAATCGGAAGAGATTGATTGAGGGAGACCTAACCTAGACCTCTCCAGCCGGTGTCTCTCGACCTATGTATGCATGGCAGTGGGAGGGATGGATACGTCCATCACTCCTAGACACGATGACCCCCAGATGCCTACCCGCCCCTCACACCTTTTTCCTTCCCAGTACTTCCTCCGCTTCCTTTCCTTAAAAAGATCCTCCACACAGCATCCCCAAAGATGACATAGGCTATGAGGGAATTTTAATGTTAAAAACGTACTATATTAGGTATTATGAGAATTGAACCCCTCATAATATTGACTAGAGATCCTACGTAACATTTTTTATTTGGAAGAGCAACAATTGAATTACTCGTACGTATTCATTTTTTATCTGTTTTCCAGAAACACGAAAACTGTCAAGATTGTATGGAAGCCGCATTCGCAATTTCCATAGCTTCATTCTTCGCAAAATATTCATTGTATTTCTTACTTGTGTTGTGGGTAGGTTTCGGTATATCATATAATAATAATAATTGGAGACAACGCTATCTCTGGTGCTATTGTCATAGGCTCCATTGGAATTGGAATCATTTCCTTTTACAGCTAGTGTTGGCGGCGGTTAGTACCAGTACAGGCCCGAATTGGTTCAACTGATTTGTTTTTTTTTTTTTTTACTATAACTCCACACAGGAGGCCTTTAAAGATTGAAACCCGTCTGTTAAGATGGGAGAATCTATCAAACGGACCGCCCGTTTCTGAACAGAGTCGAGAGTATTTTTCAGGTATTTTGGAGCTCCAGACCAGAAGTGGCTGCCAAATTTAACCATGGGGTGCACTTGTGATTTTGTACAGCGTTAGCAGTTCTGTACTATTAAAGTATCTGCGGGCCCTATTATATTATATATACAGTACGCCCAGTCTTTGGGAAGCTAACTTTACTCTTGCTTCGATGGAGCCCATTTTATCGTTGCTGCTGCAGCGTTCCATTATCTAATTTGAATGTATGGAATAATCGACGTAAAGGGTTGCATTTTCTCCATTCTAGAATAAAATGTTGATTTAGTTAAGTACCCAGGGCCTAGGGGAGGTATTTTCATTGTCAACCTGAGCTATGGAAAAAAATACTTTCCTTAGCTCGAGTTACGGAGGTAACAAACAAACCGTAGGATCTAAAACATCTTACTTTTCATAGAGTAGAAGTTGGACGCAAAATGGTGGTTAAATTTAAGATAATAGAAGAATTTTTCAATTTGGGAGGCGGGAATGGGTACCGCCGCCCCAGGAACCTTTATTATATCTCTGCCATTGGTCACCCCGAGTGGTTCGCTACGTTTGGCGATTTAGCAGGGGTGCCCGGGTTCACGGATTGAGGTTTGTTTAGGTCTCGGGGGCTGATGACCAGGACACACTGAACCCCAGATTCCTTCCCACCCCTTAAACCCTTTTCCTTCCAAGAACTCTCCTCTCCTTCCTTTCCTTAAAAAAACTCTACACAGCATCCCCAAAGATGACATAGACCCTGAAAGAAACTATTTTCTTCCTGCGTGGAGCTCATTAAAAAAAAAAAAAAACAATGTACCAGGGAATAGTCAGATATGTTTTTAGATTAATAAAGTATTTTCGTTATTTGTTTTTGGGGTGTTATGCCGTATTGCGCGACCTCCTTGTTTAGCCAACGCTTCGGACAGCATTACAGATGTGTAACGATTATAATGTAACAAAATGCACACTAACAATTACACATCTGCCCTGATAATGGACACTGAAACGATTTCGAAACGTTGGCTAAAGAAGGAGGTAGCGCGACACGGCATAACATTAGTCACATGAGAACGGGTCGTTTCTACGACTCGTTCTTGAGTTCAACAGCTCGGCTTTGCCGGCCTCCGTGTTTCCTCCCTCCTACAACATAGGTCTCTTCAAGACCCATGTTCAGTCCTTCCTTTCCTCAAAAAGACCCTCCACACAGCATCTTCAAAAATGACATAGGCCATGAGGGAAATTATTTTCCTCAGGGCCTCCTGCGTGGAGTTAATGTAAAAAAAAACTTAAAAACAAATAACAAAAAAAAACAGAGAATAGTCGTTCATAAAAACATTCGCCGAGAAATATGAATGGAGCCAAAGTAATTTTCCCAACACAACGGCTGGTACTGAATTGTAATCTTCAGGAACTTTACCCATTCAAAACACCCACACATTGTGCCGTAAGTTGCACGCATATGTCTGATTTAGGCACCCATACGATATTGAGAAGTATTCGTAATACTTTTTTTTGGTGTTTACGAAATAATTTTTCGTTTCATCGGTGGAAGAACAAATTTTTGAGAATATGAAACTTAATGAAAATGACCATTCCTCCCTGGAGAACAGAACCTAAAACGGAACCCCCCCGGCCAGCCCGGATGTGGAATAGTGGTCACCTCATCGAGTTTCCGCCTAGCTCGCTGAATTTCCGCCCGAACCAAAAACGTCTAAATTCATTTATGGACATTAATTCAAATGACTAGTGTGTTGGTAACCAATGTGTGAAAAATTGAAAATCGAATTTAATCTAGGTTTTTTGCATGCGTAATGAGTACAGTATAAACTAAAATGTTTTCTGATTTGTTTATATTTATTTAATTATATTATATTATACGCCCCTACTGGCTTGAACCTGAAATTTATAATAATTTAGTGGAACAGTATTTAAAAAATAAAATTTGCTAAAGAAATTACGAGCATAAAATAGAGTCCACACGGAAGATAAATAAAAGCTGACAATAGTATAGTAGTAAGTAAATAAAAAAATTGTTTAGTTATAAAAATATTTTTTCATTTCGTTCTCGGAGAAAATTTGCTCTTTAAAATTAGTATTGCCTAATTAGTGATTTACCTCGTTAAAAGTTGCTACGGATGTACATCATTTAACACACTTAATTTTTTTTAAATCCCTCATTGCCGGGGATGCAGAGTGGGGGTATTTTTAGGGAAAGGAAGGAGAAAAAGTTATAGGAAAAAAAATTACATAAAAAGGGTAGGTATGAAAGGTGGGTAGGAATCAGGGGGTCAGTGTGTCCAGGTGTGACGAACGCATGAATCCATCCATTCAACTGCGGTGCAGGGCGATGGGTCGAAAGAGACCGGCTGGAGAGATTAAAAGGCTTCCCCCAGTATTTTTCGATCCACGCAGAAGGTGGGCAGATGCAAATGCCTGCAAGACCCAGACAAACCTCACCCCATGAACCCGGGCCCCCTTCCGAAGTCCCCAAACGTAGCGAATCACTTGGGGTGTAATTATTATGGTAGAGGCTTTGGTTATCCAATAAATGGTTTTCAGGGCGGCGGTAATCATATCCGCCTGTTAAATTGAAAAAAAGCGTAAATATCAAACTATTAGTCCAGTAACTTAACAGCATTTGATCTTTTGAATTTTATTCACGTTAAAAAGATAACCCTCCAAACAAACCTATTCGTCCGCCAGAAGGGGTTGAATAACTACTCGTATATTTATGACTATACCTATATAGGTACGCTACTAAAAATATTTGATTTTTTCCCACACAAAAAAATAAATATTACTTTCACAAGCTTAAAGCTTATAGCGTCCTTCCAAATTCTTTGTGCGTCTTCAAAAAAAAATGTGGTCAACCGTAAAAAAAGTCGAATAATTTAGCAGATTTTAATAGTAAAAAAAATACCGTCCTAATAGCATTCCCTAAGATGACATAGGACCCTGTAGATGAGGAAAATCATTTTCCTCAGGGTCTCCTGTGTAGAGCTAATGTGAAAAAAGGTCCCGTATAAAAAATCTCAACTTGTCAAATAATTAATTAGGTAGGCTTTGCTTCCAATTTTATTGTTCTAGGAACATCAACAAAAACCAAAAGTTTTGGCGTAGTTTATAAAATGGTGCTGGAATTAAAATTTAAATCGAAAACTTAATGACCAAATTGATGAAACCTTCCCTAAAAACTATGAAAACGTATTTCATAAAATACCCTCAATCTGTGGAAGGGTGAGTTATGGAATCATAGAATTTGCGTCAATACAGCTATTTTTAGAAAAAATGTGGCTTTTTATAAGCTTTGCTGTTTTAAATCGACGATTTTGGATTCGTCGGTCTGTAAATTTGCGTTTCAAGATGGTGGATTGGCTTAGTAAAGATTGTTTTTTCAAATAAGAAATTTTCGTGTCTACAAACTTTCCTATTCGCATTTTTTCAATATCTTACCTTCCCGCAAGAAGAACGTTTGAATTTTTTTTTTCGTTGAACTAGTGACGTTTTTTTGGATTAGATGTAGGTATAGTTTCTTATTCGAATTAAAAAAAGTTACAATAAATATGGTACTACGTACTTCCAGATGTTATGATTACAGAGGAAATTTAGGTTTTGATTTTTAAAATGTAACTTAATTTTTGAACGCGAGGTCTACTGTTCACAGAAATACCAGGAAATTTTAATGTAGTTGTCAGAAAATAAAACGGAAACATTCGTTAACTCTATTTTTTAATTGTCCAAGTTAAAGCGATGCAATTCGTTATTAAAAAAAATAATTTCATATTAGATTGGTAGAGAAGACAATTATATTCTATTTCATTTACAAAATAAACCATTCCGTAATTTTTTATACGTGATGACTTATCTTGTTTATTTTATATTGCTGCGTGCTGTAGATTTCCGGAAACGGAATGTTGTTTGACTTATTTAATTAACCAAATCGCTTTCTGTTGTGAAATTACAAACAGCAGATGTTTGTGTATTTGATGTTTTGGACAGAACAAAGCAATTTAGTATTATCAATTACGTTCGTACGAAAAACGTCCAAACACAGATAAATATTCTTTAACGCTCGAAGAGAAATTTTTACAGATTGAAAAAATTCTGGAACCTTGATAATAGGTTAGTTACGTCGTCAGTTTTTTTTAAAATTCAGTCTGAATACTGGTGGAGAACTGTGTTACCTGAAGAGGCCTAAATATATTATAACTTTTGTAACTTATTGATTGAAATGTTACTAATTAGAAGATTTATAAAACAGGGACGGTTTTGCAGAACGGTTCGGGCTGCAAGGATGAGAGATAGAGGATGTCATAGAGGGTTCTCTGTAATATATCAGCAGGACGAAGGGGTGTTATAAGGCATAAAGTTAGGTGCTGGATGGTTTGGAATCAGATACCGCATCATTAGGCATAGAAAACTAGATGGATGGAGCAGGAAATTAATGACAAAGATGCGTTTACAAAATACGGCAAGGACTTCCCAAAGTTTGTAGGTCAGATGATGACGATTTCATTTAAAATGTTAGGAAAATAATTAATCCAATTCTTAAATAATTATTTTATCAAATATTTCTGGCTTTCACCCTGCAAGGGTGTTCTAGGCCATTATTTCAAATTATTTATTTATTTATTTATTCATTTTCGGGAAATCAACAGTTTATATTTATTTCAGTTTGTTCATAGTGATAAATAACCAAAATAAAACCAATTATGGATTTTCTCCTTGTGACTTTACTTCAACTGAGACAGCATAATAAGAATAAGTATATACTTATTTTTATAAAAAAGGAATATGAATACAAAAAAATATATAAAATAAAAAAATTTAAAATAAATTTGAAACAAAAATTTAAACAAATTAAATTTTTTTTTTTTTTAAAAGACGAAAAATTACAAAACAAATAATCTATCAATACATTGGAAGCCATGGAGAGAGGTTGTACATATAAATCAAATCATAACAGAAATATAAACAATAGAAACATAATATTATTCACTAAACTTCAGAGAGACACTCTTTTATGGACTTCTTATATTTGATAGGTTCACAATTGAAAATGTCCAAATTGGATAATGTGTTATTATACCTATTGCATAGTCTGTTAAGGCAATAATTCTGCTTAGAGTTCGTCTTGCATTGATCCACCCTGAACAAGACAGAAGAGCTTGTTGAACGTGCAGGTACATTGAATTGAATTTTATTTAGCAACTCTGGGCATTAAATATTATTGTTGACTAATTTATACAGGAATAGTGATATGATGATGCATATGATGCCTTCGAACACTCAATGAATCAAATTTAAAGTATGAGGCTGCCTCTGCGTAATTATTAAACCTTACATATGAATTGTAACAAAGATATTTTGAAATTTATTTTGAATTGATTCAATTTTATTTATGTGTATTTTATAAAATGGAGACCAAACAAACGATGCAAACTCCAGATGACCCCGTAAGTAGGCAAAGTAGAGTTGCTTAATGATGTTGATGCTATTAAAAGTTTTGTGTTTCTTATGATGAAACCTAACATTTTAGCAGCTTTATTTGTGATTTGTTGTATATGAAGATTATATTGTAGTTTACTATCAAGAGTTATTCCAAGATCACGAATATCTGAGACTGTTGCAATGGTGCTGTTATTTATAGAATAATTATTATTTCTTGAAAAGGTAATATGATGACATTTTGAGTCATTTAGAAATAGTTGATTTTGTTTGCAATAGTTAAATATATTATTTAAATCATTGTAATGTGTTAAAACTCCAAGCAAACCATAAGCATCGCAAATAAGAACGAGTAAACAAACCCTTCACCCCGCTTCTTCCCGGTCCGCGCTATGAACAGAAGCACGCGACCGTTGAATGTTACTTCAGTATAAAACAACGCAATTGGAACGGACAGGAAACCCCGCGCACCGCTCCGCACTTCAGTCAAAACGAGGGTATGAATAAACAAACCCTTCACCCCGCTTCTCACTCCGGTCCGCACAAGGGACAAGAGCATGCAGCCGTTGAATGTTTCTCCATTAGAAAGCACGAAACCGTCGGCTGATCAGTCAAACAATAACAGGAAGCCCTTCACTCCCCGACGCCCCGATACCTCCCCAGGACCGTCCCAAGGGACACTCGGCACGTAGGCATAACTGGATGGGTATATAAACCGCAGTTCCCCGTCTCAGGGTCAGTTGCGCCCAGGGTTCCATAGAAGAAGGACACGTACCGCGCTTCCGCGCGCCCGGGGCACGGAGCCCCGGGCCGCCGCCCAGACTTGTTACAAAAAATACTACGCGAGTGTTACTGCCCCAAGTACCGGCAAAATACGGACCTCAGTCAAGTGAATCGACCAATTTAATCAGATCAAATTGTTACTCGATCAGCGCGCACATATACCTAGCCTAATTACCAAAGTGATAAAGAAGTGATTTCAATAATAATCCATACGCAGAAAGACTCTGATATTGACTGTTAAAATAAAGACTAATTCATACGTAATCATTCACGTAAATACAGCTCCAACCGGAGGTCTGGTCCCGGTTGTGAGTTTATAGGGAAGCTTCTGCATCACGGGCGAGGAGTCCCAACTGCTCACGTACTTCCGACGTCTGGGCATTCAGCCTGCAGGCGTCGGCATCCCACATCATCGGCTGCATTCAACAACCACCGAAGCCATCAAGAAAGGACCACGGCAAAGCGTATGATTTCCCCATTAACATTATTGTATAAGATTCGTGACGAGCCAATATAGGTTGGAATACTTGCATACCTGTCTTACATTTAGATTCACAATACATGTTTTAAAGTAAATAACCTGTTTAATTTGACAATAACCTATCCTGAACAATGATATGAGGGTTGAGAATCCACACCTGAGAGAGTCATAGCCTGGGAGAGAGTATCTACATAGTAAGATAGATGTAGAAGGAAGTAAGGCAAGATCTACCAAATATTACACTGGCGCCCAACGTGGGGCAATAACACTCGCGTAGTACTTTCGTAATAAGTTTGGGCGGCGGCCCGGGGCTTCGTGCCCCGGGCGCGCGGAGGCGTGGTGCGTATCGACGTGACCTTCTTATCTGGGATTTCGGGCGCGACTCTTCGTGACGAAATTTAGGGCGGCAGCCCGGAGCTCGCGCTCCGGGCACGCGGTACGTACTGTCTGTAATCCGGGGCGCAACTGACTCTGAGGCGGGGAACCGTGGTTTATATACCCATCCAGTTATGCCTACGTGCCGAGTGTCCCTTGGGACGGTCCTGGGGAGGTATCGGGGCGTCGGGGAGTGAAGGGCTTCCTGTTATTGTTTGACTGATCAGCCGACGGTTTCGTGCTTTCTAATGGAGAAACATTCAACGGCTGCATGCTCTTGTCCCTTGTGCGGACCGGAGTAAGGAGAGGGGTGAAGGGTTTGTTTATTCACATCCTCGTTCTGACTGGAGTATGGGGCGGTGTGCGGGGTTTCCTGTCCGTTCTAATTGCGCTGCTTTATAGCGGAGTAACATCCAACGGTCGCATGATTTTGTCCTTGGCGCGGACCGGGAAGGAGCGGAGTGAAGGGTTTGTTTACTCGTTCTGATTTGCGATGCTTTTAACACATTACATCATGTTGTAAATTGTTTGGACTTTTTTGGCTTGTATAACTTGGCATCGTCAGCAAATAATTCTATTTCAGAGTATTTAAAAACATTGACCAAATCATTGATATATAAAATGAAAAACAGTGGTCCGAGATTAGAACCCTGCTGGATCCCAGAGGAAACTTCACTGAAATATGATACGAAGCCTTTTATTGCTACTGCCTGTGATCTATTTGGTATATATGATGTAACCCAACGAAATAAATTACCGCGCATACCTAATGACCAAAGTTTTCTAAATAATAGTTTTTGATTAATTTTATCAAATGCTTTGGCAAAGTCGGTATATATGATATCTACTTGAGTGCGGTTATCCATGTGATCGACAATGAATTCAGTAAGAAGAACGAGGTTACTTTCTACATTTCTGCATTTTGTAAAACCATGTTGCTTTGTTGTTATGATGTGGTTCAGTTGTGGACTTAGATATTTGTAAACAATTTTTTCCAATAACTTACTGAATATTGTTAGTTTTGAAATCGGCCGATAGTTTTTAACATTATTTTTTTTTTGAGAGAGGGGAGTTGAATTTATACATTAATTTTATTAAGTGGTATTTCATAATTATATGGAAGATTGGAGTCGGGCTCAGACTTTAAGAGATGATATGTTAAATGGAATCATTTATATAATACTCGTATCATTTATCGGTTATTATTTATATAAAGTTTTTTTAATTCAGCGGGAAGCAAACCTAGTCTACAATATTTCATGAGATACAATCAAACTGATTGTTTATTTTCGTTTGATTTGTAAGATAAAATTAAAACTGAATAAAAAAATAAAAATAAAAAAACAATTATTAAATTTAACGAAAAAATTTAAAATAATAAAGATTAAAAATAGAACTAAAAACATAATACGTAGATAGGTAAGCAAAGATAATAGAACAAAAATAATACTATTATAATTGTAGAAAGCAATCACTTTGTGGTTTGACATATTTAATAAAATAAAATACTTTTTTGTTTAAAACCACGATATTTATTAATTTATGAACCGACCGGTTTCGCTTTACTCAAGCATCATCAGGGTACAAATTAATAGTATTAATTTGTACCCTGATGATGCTTGAGTAAAGCGAAACGGGTCGGTTCATAAATTAATAAATATCGTGGTTTTAAACAAAAAAGTATTTTATTTTATTAAAAATAATACTATTTGATCACCTCGCGTTTCGTGGTTTCGGTAATTGGCAACAACGGCAACAGGGGTTCTTTTCCGTTGCCGCAACTTTTAGAATCGAGACCAGATTTGATTCGACTCATTTTAATTTTTATTAAATCGGAAAATCCCGTGGATAAATTGTGAAAGCGGATTGTGTGATAATCACGCTGCATCCCAGATTTCATTTGGAGATTGGGTTTAGTATCTCGAACGAAATGTCTGATACAGTGGAGGCAAGTGTCCGACATTGTACTGGTAATCATCCAAGTAAATCACAGTAATCTTTGTAATGTAATGTTAAGTAAATTGCGAAAAGTTGTACTCTGAGAAGAGGAAAATGTTTATTGTACGCCGCGGGGCATTAACTAGTTCAATCTCTAAGTCGAAATGCAACCCACGCGGAACCTTACCTGGTCCGGATTTAATCTGGCCACAACGCGATGTACACGTGAGACATGACATGTTAAAGGCTCACTTGGTGTCACCACCTTGCCCCAGTCCAGCAACCAGGAACGTCATCCTAGCTGATGAAGGATTCCTTGGGCCCGATCTAGGAACCTATCGCAACGCCAACTCTGCCACAGTCGTCTAGGGCTGATCGTTTAAATGGTCCACAGGAATGTAACTCGCATAATAATTCTAAATGTTCCTTTGTTTCTGCCGTAATATAATTTAAAGTCACCCAAGCAAATATTTTATTTTAACTATTCTCTGGAAGCGCTATTAAAGCAGTGCCCTCGGCCTAGAGTGGGAGCCTCACCTCCACTGAAATTTAAAAAGATACATTTTATTTCCAAGAAAATGGCGTTGGCGTTCTTTTAGGAGCGTATAACCAGAGAAAACCAGAAATATGTCATTTTTAAATCAGTGTTTAGACGTATTAACTCTTTGCCACAAAAAATTATAAATTGGATTTTAAAGATAGTTCTTCTATATAGTAAACGTATGTTTTAAATTTTCAGAAAAAATGATAATTTTTAGAACAATAAAGTTATACCATATGTCGATTGTTCGCGGATTTGTTAAATTTTCAAAAAAGTATATTTATTATACAACACCCATTTCAAATCATACAATCATGCAGTAAAATAAATCAATACATTATCTGGTAAACGTACAACAGAATTTTAATTTAATTTTAAATAAAATCATAAAAAAATACATAGTTCATGTGTTTCTTGGCGAAAATTGGTCCGTTGTGTATTTATTAGCGCACTTACAGACTAATATATTTCAATTTTTTTTACATTCTTAGGTATTATGCTGAGACATTATTGAAAAAGATAAATACTTATGATCAAAAAATAATTACCAAAAGTACATCATTTTAATAGTTTTATCAACACGCCTTTCAGCATTTTTGGATGTAAGTATAAATTAAAGCAAATTTGGAATGAAATAAAATCGATATTGAGCTATAATTTTTAAAAGCTGGTATGGAGAGTAATGCATTTTTCTCATTGGAACCGCCCTGTACGATCGTAAGAACCTCTTTCGACGAAATGTGGATTTTCGGCCGCTGGCTGGTTGTACGCTCTTAATAACAAATCTAAAGTCTTCCATCCACCATTTTATACACCTCCCATGCTTTAAATGGTCATCTGGGGTCTAGGAGTTATATATGCTTCATAAATTTTATTTAAAATAAACCCCCCACGTAATATAACTTATTTAATTTAATGGTTGTAGAGCAAGAGGAGAGTTTAGCACCGAGATAGGTACCTGATGAATTGCCGCGCTCTCACGCTGCTGGCAATGAGGAGTTGATGGTTTAAAGAACATATTCCTTATTTGCTTTATGTTTGCACTGCATTTCCTTATAAGGCTTATATTTTCACACCAGAATGCCAAAATATTAACGGGCTGAAAAGTTGAAATATTAATGCCAGACAGGTAAAACTAAAGATTTCAGCTTTTTAATTAAAATTAAAAAGGAATTACCGTACCGACACTATACGTGTCGAATAACAATGGCATCTTTCTTAAACCTGTATAATACGTGATTGGTGAAAGTGTTGTTGTCGTGACAGTCAGATTGATTGAACATATATGTGTTAATAATACATTATGTGCGTGGGAGTGTTTGATCAAGAAACCAATTATTTCTCTGAATCCCATAGACCCCAAGACCTTTGATTACATCTCCTTTGACTATTACTCCCCTAGCTTGACGCTCGCTTGAACCTCACTACCTACCGACAACGTTACGTCAAGTTATTATTTACTTATTATTATTTGGGTTTCAGAGAAAATTGGGTCTAAAATATATAGAGACCGCACTGAAATTTTCATTAGGTTCGTAGGCGGTTATAACTACTTAACTAGCTTACAAATCTTGTAACCCATACACTTTCAGGAGGACAAAATATTTTACACTGCTTTGGTTTTTCATTATAAATTGTCTTCAACAAGTTAATAGATAAACAACCTGCTTTTTACCGTTCGATGTTTGCATTCAAAATGTTTTTTTGCCACTCATCCATTTATTCTCAGAAACATACATACTTATTTCAATCTTTTATTTGTACGAACAGAGAGTGCGAACTTCATGATCTTTACGATTGATTCCTATTTATGTATGATACAAACCTTTCAACGATTCGCTAGATTTATAGCAGTATTGTTATATGCGTGAATTACTTTTACAAACTTGAATGAAATGCAGTAGTGTTAGTATAAACTTAGTCATTTGGATTTATTCCTACTTCAAACACCCTACAGAGAGGTATATTATGTAGTATTGTGTAAGGGTTGGTACTTGAGTTCATTTTATTGTTTTATTTCCCTGTGGTGACCTTTTCTACCCCTCTTCCTCATGTCCTCCATTCTAAGACCGGCCATACACATCTGGCTGGCGGAATCCAACAAATCTTCGTGAAACGACAGGTTTATGAGACCCCCTGCTGGGGCACGAAGGTTATATATTCGGAGGTACAACCTTTGGCAGCGCAGCTATGTACATTTTACACAGCATTCCTTAAACTTTTGAGATTTTTCATCTTTTAGAACAGCAGCCCGGCAGCTTGAAATTATTGCAAAATTCTTGAAAATTTCATCCAGTGGAATAAACTGCCCCATAAAACTGACCACCTTCGAAGTTTCATCCTCGATGTTCAAGGTAAATATGGTTGCAAAATTTCTTTGGTTAACGAAACATCTTTAAAAAGGTCTATTATTTTTTAAACATATAAAAATGTTGGCATAGCTCTAGCTAGATTGGCGAGCCGTGATTTTTTTCTCGTTTTTTCTTAATAATTAAGTATTCAGTTATTTTTGCATAATCCAAATAGTTTTTCAACTTTTGTATGGAAAAAATCTTTAAAAATAATCTTGTTCTCGAAAAACTTTTCTCCAGACAGCTTTTTGCTTACAAAAAGTTTAAACACAAAAAAAATCTCCAACGTAAAGAATAACG
The DNA here is from genome assembly GCA_917563855.2 of Limnephilus lunatus. Taxonomy (NCBI): domain Eukaryota; kingdom Metazoa; phylum Arthropoda; class Insecta; order Trichoptera; family Limnephilidae; genus Limnephilus; species Limnephilus lunatus. Next base: position 58,593,773 of record OU830597.1, on the reverse strand, counting down.
GCTGAAAACTTTTTGCTCAAGAAAATTGAAAATAAGCCAAGACACGCAACTGGAGTTCAGCGAGTAAATATTTTTGCGAAGTATTAAGCCCGAATCTTCACAGATTTTCAATTATTGAGAACTTACAAATGAATGAATGTGGTTATTTTACAGTATTGAATAAATCAAATCGATCAACGTTATTGACAAAAAAAATCTTTAAACAGGCCATGTTCAAATTCATTTAAAAAAGAATCACGATTGTGTTGAAAAAGCAATTTTGCGTTTTTCTGTTAATATTAGGGATGCTTAAAAAACGTTAACATAATGTAATGCGTAACATAATGCGTACATTTGCAAACTTAGCGGGAAATGCGGTGTTGTTAATATGCCTCAGCGTGAAACACTTTTCAAGTGACACGTTCACAACAGAGCATGTTATTGAAACGATCTAATAAGTGTAATTAGAGGATAATAAAGACAGGAGTAATGGAATACGTGTAATTATTATTTATATCAAAAATATGTGTGTTGTAAACACGCAACAATATAATACAATATGCATACGAGGAATGCCTAACATAGCACAATGTAAATAAACAGCGCAGCATTCATACAATTATTACGCGCCTTGGGAGAGAGTAGCATATACGTGATTCCAATTGGGAGGGCGAGACCAGGGTTGAATTAATGAAAAATAAAACGAATCATGCAAAATCATGCAAAAATGAATCCCACGATAGTCTCGAATACCGATTTGACCAATGTCCATACTTTGTAGGTACCTGGTAAGATTTTTGTACTAATTTAATTGTGAAATGATCCCTTTTCTGACTATTTAAAAAATAGATGATACACCTCTTCACTAAAGCTTTTCTCGAAAGGCAGTGGTACCTACCTATTTACTAGTCATTCGGAATCATTTTGAAATTTTTAAGTCAGGTTAGTTTAGGTTCTTTGGTTAGTTTTGAAGATTGTAGTTATCTGCTATGAAAATCGAACTCTTATCGAGTTTAGATTCTCTTCAATCAACGCACACAAGGCAGAAGAAGTCGTTAAATGCACATTTTGGTATCTTGTTGCTAATAGATAATTTACGATTTTATAATATTTTCTGTGAAGAAAATTCGTGGAATCTTGTGGCGAGGTATTGGAGGAGTAATTGTGTTATAACATCGATTTACTTATTTTGACATAACATTAATATTTTCCTTCATAATCAGGAGTAAGCATAGGTCAGTAGATGGGGTAAATGTGTCAATGGTGCTTATATAAAAGCTCAATATTTGCAGTTGGAATTTGGTTGGTTCGTGGTCTTAATTTTATTTTATTTTATTGATCTATATAAAGGATGTTTACATTGTATTATTCGGTGCCTGTCTCGCTACGGTATACCTGTAATTTATTTCATCCTAACAAAAAAAATGTTTTGACACGCCCTTCTAAAGGGTGAAAGCGTTTTAATAAGAATCCATATATAAAAATTAGTTCACACTTTTATTAGAATTTTAAATATTGCCATTTCGGTCTCAGTGTTGAAAATTCGTTCCAATCTATAAAACTGAAACAGTGAGGATAAATTCTGCAAGTTTGTATTGCAGATAGTATGCACACAATTTGTATATCAAAATAAAAGGGAAAAAGAGTCTAAATCTAAAGAATTCTCGTAAAGGTGTAATATTATTATACCGATTCTAAGAAAATTGTATTGAAATTAGTTCCTTATTGTAATTGAAATATTCAAATGAGAATTTGGATAAAATTTTAATGATGTCTAACGAGGGACAGAAAACGTTCAAGCCACGAACGGCATAATGATAGGGTTGAAACGTAATTTCCCACGGAAATGGTTTGGGCTGGGTACGAAATGACGAAGCAACCTGAATACCCGAATTACCTTCAACAGGGCATCACGAGAGTACTAGATGTTTTTAGACTTATTGCTGAAGATACAAAAAAGTATTTCGAAAAATATTTTATACGTTTACCGTCAAAGTAATGTTTGATTTCATGATTTATTTTGCAGAATATAAAATTAGCAGGTAACATTTATTGATCCGTCGATTTAAGTGGGCAGTCTGGTTCAGCCGAGTGGTTTTACCAGTGTGTTTATTTTTCAAAGATATAATTTATTTTTGTTCACCAAAGTTTTTTTACATCGAAAAAAACCACTATTGAAAATTTGCCTACGATTCCCGCCAACTTCAAAAACGTTTTTCTCTAAACCACGTGGTTTAGAGAAAAACGCGTTTAAAATTTTCGCTTGTAACCGGCCGCTACGGTTTCCGGTCTATCTGCTTGGCGCGCACCGCTCCTAACTATATTTAAAGGGCCAATTTGATGCTATAACTTTGGGATTATATTCTCCACAGGTACAAATAGATTTTTAAGCAACAGAAAAAAATCGTTTTTTTTTATCGGCTGGACCCGACTCCCCCCTTAAGCCGCCGCTAATCAATTTCTACCAATTTCTTACATATCTCCCATAAACCTTTGGGGTTTTTAAGCTCTTAAAAATATTTATGTTATTTTTATATCCACGCCAAAACGCAAATTATATAAAATTCCCTCGATAGAAAAAAATCGCAAAGTATGCTCCGAAAATTATTATAAACACGTTTGTTTCAGTTATTTTACCAGTTATAGTTGTGAAAAAAAATCACAATGTTTCTTTAAATGATACTTAAGACGCCTTCTACGAGATTTTTGCTCTATTTTAAACGAGTCGTGTTTTATTAAACATTTTCACAATTTTCGCGTTAATGTTATCGCTTTAAATATTAGCGCCCTCCTCTAACATACCTAATTACATATCTCTCCATCTTCTTGTTTTTGAGCGTAGATGGGGCGTCTTAAACATAATTGATACACGCCAATATATTTGGGAATTTGTGGGGTGAGAGGGGACTGCGGGGTAAGAGTGGGTGTTCCAAAACAGTGAGAAAAACTACGTTGAAATTTTCGATACTATCGGTGTGAAGAAATTATTCAAACGTGTCCGCTTTTAATTTTGTTTTATTTGGTTTTAGGCTCATTTGATTTTTAAAACCTTCCTCATGAATCATTCTATCTATTGGTGAAAACCGCATGAAAATCCGTTTAGCATTTTTTGAGTTAATCACGAACAGACAGACAGACGTGGCGGAGGACTTAAATTTAAATACATACATATTTTTTACTAAATGCATAGTACTGTTAGTAACTCAATTGGCAGCTTTTAAGAGGAACGTTCGCGCGACCCGTTTTATAGAAATCTTAATTCTGCGACGGCGCGGTTCAATTAGATACATACAATTAGAAAAACAAAAACATCACAAATAAAAATACGGAATTATATACAAGGTCACTCAAGTAACACATTACAATGAGTGGGTAAGAGACATAATATGAAATATGCGAGGCATGCATAGAGAGACAATTCACACAATATAATTAGTTACGGCCGCTGTTCCCAATTAAGCATCTAAGCATATAAGCTGCTTAAGCATCACTTAATCATCACTTAGTCTAGACTAGATTAAGTGCTGCTTAAGCAGTTTTGAACCTTAGTTTCGGCTTAATAGAATTAGGAACAGCGGCCGTTAGTATTTTTTAACAGCGCCAGAACTTTTTTTTTGAATCCGTACAAAGTATCCACGAAAATATCCACTTCAGCACACTCTATCTTGTTATATAGTCGACACATCTGGGTCAGAGGGACTGACTAATTTCAAATATAACAAGTGATGTTTGCTCGTCGCGGTAATTTAGAAGCGACGAAATCATTGTGTGTGTTCAATCCTCCAATCACAATATTAACTGCTGGTTATAAAATTAAAGATTTTCAATTAATGTTTTGGCATTTACAAAAATATTTTAAGGGTTGAATCTCGTACTTTTCGTGATGACCCTGTAACAAGGCGAAGATGGCAGTGTTGATTGCCTCATTGCCTGAAAGTTTCTCTTTCCATTGTTCACTGATCTACTAAAGTTGACCCTTTCTTCGCTCTATGAAAACAATGTATACGAAGCTGTAAGTAACAGTTCTGAAAGAGAGGTTTTGTTTGTTCGGTAGGAATCTATTGGGTTCCAGCAGTCATTATATTTAGCTGTCAGTGGGAAGAATGATAAATGAACACTTAGGTAACAGAATACTTGGACTTAAGAATATAAGATTTTAATTACTTGCGTCGTATTTTGTACGAAATAGAAAGCATTTAAAATTATTTAAAATTTTCAACAGCTTTTCAAAAATACCAAACCGAATACAAATAGAATATTTTTACAGATTTTTAAAAATGAATTCACAACAATATCAACAGTGGAACTATTAAGCAATGTTATAATACTGAGGTTAGAGGTCAAATATGAATTTTTGGGCGGTGAGCTGGTTATTCAGAGCTGGTTAAATACAGTATAGCCTTTTCACCCAACTTTTCAATATTGAATGTTGGTCTCTCCCCAGGGCTATACTGAGATTAACTTACCCTTTTGAACCTAATGAAAATACCCATCTAATAGGGTAAGTTCATAAGTAGATACTATATGATAATTTTTTAATTTGAATGAATTTTTCGAAAACGACCCGATCCGGATTTTTTAGCTCACAACCCCCAGGTACAGAGTGTCAGATTTAATAATATACAAACGTTGAAATTTTTAAATAAATAGTCTCGGTGGTACCATTTCTGAGCACACCATTAAAAGAGCAACACACTTACTGTTGCGATGTTGAACATCAAGTAATTGAAAATATCTCGAGAGAAGCACTTTTTCACTGCTAGAAAATTTTATTACGTTTTCCTAGAAGTTTCAGAGGTTTATTATTATTTCTCAACTTTCAAAGTAAAATGGAATGAATTTCCTAGAATTCATACACATTCAAACACCAGTTATAACTTGAAATCCATGTTAATGAAGATACATAATGATGTCGATCATAGCTTGTCATATACAGAATTAAATACCTACAGTAGAAAAATCTTCACGAGAACGAAATAGTAATGGGTATATTAATTTTGTAGGTAGTATTTTTAATTGTGTAAAATAAACCAGTTGTAACTTGCAAACCGTGTTTATATATATAATGATGTGGATGATACATTCTTATGTTTAGAATTAAATACGTTAACTGCGCGAACGAACAACGCGTGACTCTTTTCTATAAATACGCCGAGCATCCGGTGACCGATTACACTCTTGCTAAGCCACATTCAAACGGGATTAAAAAGCTCACGGAAGTCCTTTTCTTGCCAATGACACTTTATAAAAAGTGTCGCTAATAGACACTGCTGTTTTCACGGAAACAAAGCTAACAAATAAATAACGGTAAAACTTATTTTTAAACGCCTATTCAAATTTTTTTCATAAATAAATTGGAGGCCGCAATAACTGTGCCGTAAGTCTTACTATGGTACACCTTTATAGGGTTTTAAAAAAATATGGTTTTATTTCGGAATGTAGGGAAATAAGTTCGATCCTACACATCTTATAGAGTGTATAAGTACGTAGTTACAGGGATTCAAGTAAGAACATATTTATGCATAAGAATAACAAAAAAAGGAAGAGGAAAACTAAAACAAAAAAAACAAAAGAGAAGAGAATAAGTATAGGAAGAGAATAAACGTAGAATATATATAGATGCCTATATCTGTCTCCAGTTCGATGCTCGATCCAGTAGTCAGACAGGATTCAATGGCGATGACATGGAGTTGTTGATCCTTCCTCTCAATAAAACCACCCTGGTTCTGATTAGAGCTGCAAAATCCAGGTACTCACCCTTCCGTAAACGTCGAGAAGGCACTGCAGTACCTGGTAAGTCAGAGCATCACACGGTATGCATTTTTATATTGCACCCGAATTATTTCCATGGTTGTCTTTTTGAAATTGGCCCAGAGTTTGCATGCACACTATGTAGTATAAAAAGCTAAGATGGGCTCACCTGTGGACTGCAGAACCTATATCTTCTACTAAGCATGTTACATTTTAGGCTCAGAGCTCGCCTCTGTCGATGCCGTCCTTGCCAGCTGATGTGCCGTAAATATTTTGTTGCTTCTACTATTTTAAGAAGCTGACCGTTAAAAAAAACAAAAACTGGGGAAAGTTTCTCGGACCTTTTCCATGTTTGATAGGTAATTTTTGGAGATCGCTGGCAACGGTTAATATGCACTTTTTAAAAAAAAATCTTTTGATTCACCTTAATTACGTTAAAATGCAACTATTTGCATTGGGGGAAGTGGAAAATATTTCATTCTAAATTTTTTCTTGCCTTGACGCGAGTAGGTGTTTTAAAGGGGGACTTTCTTTTGAATCACAAACCATGTTACACAAACCTAGCGTAGCCGCTAAACTACTTGAAAACTGGGATGTTTTTCTTGCCTTGACGCGAGTGGGCGTTATAAAGGGGCACTTTCTTTTATATCACAAACCATGTAGAATGAAATATTTTCCACTTCCCCGAATGCAAATAGTTGTTTTTTAATGTAATTAAGGTGAATTAAAAGAGTTTTTCAAAAAAAAGTGCGTATTAACCATTGCCAGCGATCTCAAAAATTTACCGTTTGATAATCAACAGTGCCGTTTTTTTCAAATTATAAATCATATTAATGTTTGTACTATTTATATGTTAATTTAATTATGTCAGTGGCATATGTTGTGCCGTGTATGTGGAAACAAATAAATAAATGCGCGATTTTTTCTCAAATCTTTAGGAGAATTCGTAGTCCCCAATGACGGTGCCATCGGAATCATACAGTTTACGTTTCTCACATTGTTGATATATTATCCTCCGATGTGGCAACCTGATTCTGCATTGTTTAACTTATTAGTTAGTTTATCTATGAATTTGTCAAACAATAATGGGGACATGCAACCTCCTTGGCCCCGCTTTTCAGGAAAAAGGGTACTGAAAATCCATCTTTCGATTTCACGAAGTTTTCCTGTAGTCGGTGGCACGTGTCGAGGGTTAAAATAGAAGTCCCTTTATTTATATATTTTTAAGTCAGTCCCACAAAATTTAAAGTACAATTGAATTTTCAATCATTCAGATTATATTATAAACATATATTTTATGAAGAATATAACGCGGTTTCTTTTTATCTCATGCCTAATTCAACGCTCTTTATTGAACATTTATAGAGAGTATAAAATTTAAAAAAAGTTTATTTATTTATGGGTTTTATCATTTATTTATGAGCTTTATTTGTATCTTTAGTTACTCATAACATTTTATATTCAACCTTGAGAGAATATGTTTCACAAATATACCTACCGAAGTTAGTTGTTGAAAAATAACCAGTATACGTGGAGATGCGTCAGGTTGAATTTCATGTAAAATCTTATCTGAAGATAGAGTCTTCTCAGCTAAACTCTGTTTATTCATTTTGGCCAATATGGATGCGGTTAAAATATTGTTCAATTTGACACTCCAGTTTTTCAGCTAGATGTGAAATGAGGCTATAGAGTTAGGAAGATTGTGATAATCATTATTTAGAATAATTATAAATCTGTTAGGTTCATGCGTGCCATATTACCCTGTCTATAAATTAAAATGTGAAAAGACATGACCTCGGAAAACCGATTGCGTGGTTACCTCCGACACTGTAAATTGAAATGCATCAAGAATATTATTCTAAAAATCCACATTCCAGAACTATCATTTGTTTTGGGAGATTATCCCCGTACCATATTATTATTTTTCCATTTATAAGAAAAACATATATTTATAATCGTCTTTTTTAGATACCCACGTAATAAAAATATATGAGTATATGAGTATGAGTTTTGTAATTTTTTTTTTGTTTTTTTACAAAACTAAAAGTCCAAAGATAAATTTACTAATATAGGAAAGGCGTATATTACCAACAGACAGTGACCAGATGTTAAAAAAATAAATCACAAACGCTAGAGCTAATAATTCTTATCAGAGCAGTAGCCGTAGGTTCTCGAAAATCAGCAAAAAAACTCACCATATTCGCCCTTACTTAGCAAAAACTTTCCCCCTCAACTCTGAAAAAGCCTAAACGCTTTGTATGAAGCCCATCGACATAATTTGTTGCCTGGTGGGCTTGAAGAAATCTCACCCATTTGCGTTGATCCTTCGTTTGAAGACGTTTTCATAATATTTTGGTTTGGTTTGTTTTTTTAGAGTACCTAATCTTTATTTTAGAATATTATACAACAACAACAAATAATAGAATTTATTCATTACGACCAGAACTGTGGGCTGTCAAATATAAAATATTGCATAATTTGATTGACGATAATTGATTAAAATATTAAATTAGTAAACACCTTTATCAAAGCAGAAATTTGTAAGTGTTTTTCAATAAAATGTCTCCAAACTCCCCTGGTGTTGGGAAATTTGAAGTCCACGAAACGATATTTAATGTATTTTTTATCGTCAGTTATGACCTTTGGAACATTAATTTAACTCTAGGAAAAACAATAAGACGCCATTTAAAATAATAAAAATATATTTAAGATTGTTGAATTAGGAGAAGAACCTTGAATTCTTCTGAGAGAGATTTTAAATTTCTTAAGAAAGCCATGTATTTAAAGCACACTGTGATGATCTCGCCTTTTGGGCCTTCGAAATAATTCTTTTAAAATTGAGAGATCGATTTAGAAATATATTTAATTTTGTAACAGGGCATGGTTTCAGGATAAGATTCTCTGTTCCCAATTCTTAAGGTTGATTTATGGATCCGGGCGACTACTAGGATAAACACGTGTAAACACTTTGGTTGAAGAAGGAATCCTGAAGGACATGTCATTATCAAGTCAGGGGCGGCCGATGAATATTTACCATTGTGGTGATTGATTTTAACGCGAGCAGATTAGATTTACGAAACAATTATCTGGTGAATTTTCTATGGCAGGAGGGAATTGAAAATTAGGCAATAAAGATTAATCTTTGGTGCATTTAAATATACTAGCACGACGCGCCGATTACGGGTTGAAATATTTAACATATTTGTCAAAATAAGATTGCAGAATTCGTTATATAGTGACGCACGCAGAAAGAACCAAAACGTGTTCAGACAAAGAATATTTAATATTATTCTATAACCAATAAAGTCAACGCAAGTAATGAGGACGAGTAGTAAATTAAAGTACGCCACTGAGCTCTTCTTTTAAGCGTTATTGGGATAACTTATGACTCCGGTGCAGACAAAATTAGTTTACACCAAAAAAAATAGCGAACATAGATCCTACACAAAATTCTCTGAAATAATAGTTATAATGTGACATTTTGACTATTAAACGTTGAGATATGCAAATATGCTTATCACTTGAGATTTTTAAGAAGTGACTAATAAATTGATAAAACCACACAAGGAGATGGGTGGGAGATCAGAGGGCAGGGGGTTGGAACGAGACAGTCGGGTTGGAAGGGAGTGAAGGTTTGGTCGTTGGAGAGGGCAGTTGAGATTAAAATCGTCGAGGTCTGAGAGTAGCGAGGAGACCAACTCGGTGCTTCAAAATCGGGGATATTTCGTTTAATTAAAAAAAAATAATTCACGCGAATAAGACAGTCGGGGTAGGGAAGTGTTGGAAGACGGTCGGGAGGAGTCCCTGGCGGTTCACGGGGGAGATTAAAATCATCGAGGTTTCATAAACGGTAGAATAATAACTTGGTGCACGTAAACCGGGAATAATTCATTTAATTAAAGGATAATAGTCCACGCGATTGAGGGGAGTCAAGATTTGGTCGTTGAGGAGCTAGGTTTAAATTAAAGGATCGAGGTCCGATAGTCGCGAGGAGACCAGCTTGGTGCGTCTAAATCGGGGATATTTCATTTTAATTAAACAAAGGATATTTCGTTTTTATTAAACAAAAAAGGAGTCCACGCGAATAAGAAAGTCAGAGATTGAGGCTTGCGAGTTCATATCTGTGAAGTTAAATAATATAATTTGTAAATTGAGGTGGTCAATATCAATTTAATATCAATACGGGACGTACTTTCGGGGCATTTATCAGGGTCAGGATAAAATTTAAAACAAATCGACGCGAGAATTGTGTTTGACGGCTGCATCTTGGAATAAATAACTGCATGACGGGTTGTGTTTTAGAAGCGCTTGTTTGAATTAAATATTATTGTAGTGAATGATTTGTGAAATTGTTTTGTGCAACATGGCGAATTTGGTAACTTTGAATAAAATTATTAACATATTTAGTACGGGCCTTGCAGGAAAGAGTCAATTAGGGTTTATATACAAGTCTTAGGAATCTAGGACCTTTTTTTGTCGAGCGTTGAGGGACAAGGATTTTCGCACGTTCCCGGGTTGACCGGCTGGCGAAGTAACTTTGTTGGGTGAAATTATTCTTGAGATAAGACCGTTGTAAAATAATAATTTGGGATACAATGAACTAAATAGCATTTGAAGCACAAAATGCGCTTTCGGGCCATAAATCTCAGACGAGAGACTTCATTTAAAAGACAAGATATTGAAACCACAAAACAATAATAAAATCCTTTAAAAGTGCTTTGTTGGTGAACAAGAAAACTAGGTTACTGGGTTAGGTATTGTACAATACATAACGGGTAACAAAATACATAGTTATAGAATATAGGTACAAATTAATGTGTAAAGCGCCTTTGAGGTGATAATTATTATTTACGAGTCTCGCAATAATATTTTTAAACGTAGCTAGGGGAATACATTTAGGAAAGGGTTTTAGGCAAGGGCATTAGGTAATATAACAGTTTATAAAAGGTGCGTAGCATGGGCACCTTTGTTTACTGACAAAATCTGACATAATTAAATTCCCACTCCTAAAGTTTCCCATACCTTATTCCAAATTTTAGGTATCACAACAAATCTATTACATAGGACTTTACATAAACTTGGTTCGATATCTTATCGTATAATACCCTTTTGGTTTACGTTTAGGTATATTTTATTCGATATATTCGATTTAGCAAAAACTTTCATACTGTCGGTTGAATGAAGCCGTCGGTAGGTATTCATATTTTAAGCGTAATGCGCTATATCCACCTACATAAGTAACAAAATTTTTCTTCAAACTTCCACAAAACTAGAAGTAGGGATCATCTAGCGTCAGGTTGGGAATGTACTCTGGACGAAAGCGCAGCCGGGGAAAAAGAAGGAAGGGAAGCCAGATTCACGACCTGGTGCCCTTCATTCTTGGACCCAGCACCCTGGAAGCCGAGCTTGACATTCCTTCTTTGAGCTGATATTTGAGTTTGAGCTTAGGATACGCCTATCGTTGAGCATATTCCCGTGACAATATATCGGGGAAGGTCCCAAGTTACGCTTGTGTATGTCATGCGAGAGGACGTATTTTTCATTCAAATCAAACACTGATGACCATCGTGATTGCAGGCTGGCGCATGTTTCTGTAACGTGCCTAGGAAAAACGTAATCATTATTTCTACTGATTCGAGGTGGCGTGCTGGACGGAGAACGGGACTGTTGAGAACATGAGTGACTGCTAAGGCGAGGGTCGGTGACATAAAAATCTTCCTTAATTAAATTCACACTTCGCAAGATCAGAGGAGAGAGCGGCCCCACCGATCTCCTGACATTGCCGTTTGTCTAATCAACTTCGGTTTAATATTTATGCTCGATGCTTTAGGAGTTAATGGAACTCAAGTCATCGGCATGCTGAAGAACTTCAATATCATCATCACCATCATCAATCCAGAGTAGGATGTCACGATCTAAAACCTCTTGCCACCCACGCATTTCCTGAACAGTTCCTGACATTAGCTATCACGCCATAAATCGGAGCAGACCCTCATATCAAACGGTATGAGATGACCCTCCATCATCATCATCAACACATTTATAATTTGGCGGCGTATTGGTCGATATTATTCCCATTACCACCCTATGATCCAGAAACACACATCAAACCCTTTCCCGACAGAAGGCAAAACATGTCGATTTTCATTCGTCGCTTGCGACCCTAACATTCTCTGGAGCCGTTGGAATTGGAATCTGATTTGGCGGTCTATGACCATCACCAGATCAGTTGGGCTATGGAGGAGTCCAATTACTTAAACAGCACATGTTCTGTCTTATGTTAATCCAAAATACCTACTCGTAGAATCAAATTAACAAAATAAAACAAGCTAGCTAACTAACAAACTGCATCTAGAACTGTGAGTGTAGAATTATTGCACTCCGTACTGCTTTGATTGTAAATCTTGTGTCAGAATGTACATAAATGTCAAATTATTCTATGATAGCATTTTATAGAGCCGCAGAGAGCGTAGGAGTATGACAGGTGCTAGGGGAGGAAACTGAACGAATATAGATAAATAATTAGTTAATTTTCAAGTTAGTCAGACTCAGTCATTGTTATTCGAAGCCTTGCAAATTGTAACACGCCATACCTAAAAGAACAAGGGTTTACCACAAATAAATTATTAATTAAATTGGATTAACTACACCAAACCACTAAACCAAAAAAGTACACAACGTTGTGGGGTTAGTTACAAATTGATTAATTAAGAGCATCTCGTCACGTTTGCATAAAAGTATTACGTGATGGGGTTGAGAAGGCGCTGCAAAAGGAATGCAGGGGAGAGACGCGAGAACGGGCGAGCTACGAGCTTTTAAAGGCCGAGCGGGGTTGCGCCTGTAGCACTGTAACTGTAGCAGCTTTAAAAAAAAAGTTAGGAGAGTACTTCGTAGGGGGGGTGGGGGGGGGGGAATATCACGTAAACATAAACCACGTAAATATAAATATATTAAATATTTATATAAAATAAATATAATAAATATTTATATTTATAATATCACGTAAACATAAACCAGGTAAAAATAGCTTCAATGAGATATTGTAGGATGGTTTTCTGGTGACTTGAATCTCGATTCGAGCTGGTCTGCAGTTGGTCGAATGAGAAATGAGGTAGTTAGGATATCGGAAGTTCTTGGAATTACCAGTGGAAATTGTTGTATCATTCCTCCAAAGTCTCCCAATTTGTTTTTTTGGGCAGTGCCCAGACAGTTATCTCCACTATTTTCTACCATTTGTCTTCACTGTAAACTGTTACCCCATTCCTTAGCATTGAATAGTAGTCAGATTTTAATTATTGAAATATTGAACTTTGACCCAGAGGACTAGAAGTTGTAGCTGAGGTAAAGAATTTCACGAAAGCGGGATGTTCTCCCCTTGTCTACCTGCAATTATGGATTTCCCGGCAGCTGCCAACGAACACCGCCACCCGGTGGCAATTTTCTGGCTACAAAAAAATGTCTTTATTCTCAGTTTTTTTAAATTTTATGCAAACCGTCAAAAATTGCAAGCTTGCAAAGCAGGCAAAAGTTAATTGTTTTCTTTTGAATATTCAGGATTCTCGAAATTCTCAGAACGTTTAGTCCATACTATCTTATTTTCATAGTTCACCTCAATATGCATCGTAAATGATTGGCTTATTCAAATTGTGTCCTTTTAAAAATTTTCTTAGAAAAAAAACCGTAATAGATCCAATGGAAATAGCATTTTTAGATATGAATATGAGAAGCCTTTTATAAGTCGACTACAAGCGTTTCGGGATGATTTATTTAGAATGAATTTCTAATGTTTTAATTCCTTGGAAAGATAACAGTTAAGTTTTATATTCGAGTAGCTCAGTACCTATCAGAAACAAATACAACAGGTAGATATTTGTGGTTGTCATTTATCGTAGTATTTTTGGATTAAGGTAATTGTTAAAAATCTTAACTAGTAGTTCTATGAACAGAAGGTAGACCTCATTCCCAAACAAGTGTGTTTTTAATTTTTCGTAACTAAGCAAATATTTTAAAAGTATTATATGACAATTGCGGGCTATAAATATATAATCTACCATCAGAAGGGCTTATCACTAAAACGAAATAATTATAAGTAAATGAGATAAATGTTACGTTATGTTATGTTACCTTTTCCAAGAAAATTTTGTAGAACGTCTTAAGTGAGAGACGTGTAAGTTGGCGGCGGTGTGAGCATGAACTAACGCTATATCTTATATTTTAATCTGACAACCACACCTACTAGTGTAATGACATAGTTCACAGCGCCCTCCTTTTTCGCCGACTTATACTTGAATTCCAGTATCTCAGTTACAGTCTTGCTCTTTTTTTTTGTTTTTTTAAATTCTTTTATATATTCAATAATACTATTACTTCATTTATAAAAACACAAGTTCTGATTTGTAATTATTATTACGCGTGACAGTTGTTTTGCCTTCTGAAGGCATTATCAAACTTACCTTCAGAAGGCAAAGCAGCTGTCATTCTAAATAATAATTACACATCAGAACATGTTTACAATAAACTGTTTAAAAATTAAATAATATTAATATTAATATAATATTAATCTAATATTATTGAATCTTATCTTATAGATATTATAAAGGCGAAAGTTTGTATGGATGAGTGTTATTCTTTCACGCAATAAACACCGAATAGAATTTAAAAATTCTTTCACTAATCGAAAGCTACATTATTTGCAAGTAACATAGGCTATATATATTGGTAAGCTCTGGCGTTACGAATAAGCTGTAGCGTTATGCAATTATTTTTCATACGTTTTCTGTCCCTAACAAAATCGAGTTATTGCAAACGTCAAACAAATTGTTACCTTGGAAAAGATTTTTTTTTTTTTTTTAATTATGCAATTCACCCTAAAAATAGTGCTTTGTTGGCGTCATTAGTTAATATCTACCTATCTCTAAAAATGTTTATTGTACGGACGAAAAGCAAAGCGTTGCTATGTAATTATTTGACGTGGACTGTAATTTTGTTATTTCTTTAGGTTTTCTCTGGATTCAAATATGAATAAAATACTAATTCCTACTTGAGGCAAAATCATCAGAATAAATTAGGGGAGTAGGTACTTAAAATAAATTTCTATAATTTAAATATTTTCTAAAATAGAACTTTTATCTGCGAAATGTCATTCTAAAATTTTGAAATTTTCTATTAAACAATAATTATTTTTTATTAGACAAAAAAGCAAGAATAATAGCAATTATGCCAATATTTATGCCATTATTTTCCCACTAATACCATGCGAGCGAAGCCGCGGGTAAAAGCTAGTATTAAATAAATTAAAAATAAAATGGACTTCTACAAAATAAACTTTATAACATTAAAAAATTAAAAAAAGTCTTTTCAAGCGTCATCCAAATCCTTGTTTAGAAATTAATTGAATTCAGAATTGCAGCGCTCCAAAGGCAGAATAGTAAACGTCACTTCCAAAATACGCTGCGTATACAGTTGGAATGAAGCAGTCAACGGATTATGAGTGTAGGTACCGATTAACGATTTTGGCAAATATAGTGTAATAGTCTGAAACAAAATTGACATCAAATACAGAACCGTTATATATATGCAGACATAATTAGTAACTACATAAATAGCAGATATTCCAAGACTATATTTTCAAAGCTTGAACAAAAACACTTAACCACTAAATGAAGTCTCGCTATCTTAAACACAAGTCACTTGTTACTCAATAAGCCCGATAATTAAAAACTTCAAGTTCAAAACCTTTTCGTTATCTGCCTCTCATATCTTGGGAAGTTAAGAACGCCGCCGCGCCGTGAGTAAAGTTGTGTTCTGCCAAAGGGTAAGTTGGCTTGGTGTGTGTTATAGATTAGTAGGCGAGATAATAACACGCACCTTTGATAAGGGCCCGCCATAGCCGATGGGCGATGGGGATGTGTAATAGGGTTTGGGCCATACTGCCGATAGGGTCAGATTGAGTTCAACGTTTTTATGTTTTGTAAAAGATTGAGTGGAAAAGCCTAGATTTTATCTCGCAATGAAGCTCCCATTCTAATGGTGTTTGAGCTTTATTTATATTTGGGATCAGTGTCACCGAACGTGGCGGGTACAATTATTTTAGGGTGGTGATACGGAATGGGTTTCTTTCGTCATTGCGTCGCACGTGGTGATGCGTGAAAGGAATTTGTTTATGTTTATTTTAAATATGTTATCAGCTTGTTATAACTTAGCAAAATGTATAACGGAATGTTTTGAGTTGACTTTTAATAGCTAACTAAGCCAATAAAAAAGTAATCATTTTCTTTGCTTTTTCTTATCGCAAGTCAGCTATATTAAGGGCCAACTTCAACACGGGGGTTGCATTCCAGAACAACTATGTGTGAACTGTACTCGGATTGGAACAACTATCTGTGAATTGTAATCGGTAATTTAGATATCCTTTTCTACAATCAATCGCAAGTCGGCTATAGTATATATTTTTGAAATGCATACTTTTATTTTCCTTCATATACTTACTATGATTTTTGCCTTCTTTTATATCTTTCCTACTCTATTTATATATTTTTTTTTTCATTTCTATACTTTAATACTGTGTTGATTTATGTTTTTGATACTATTTTGTAATCCTTAATCCACTATATGTAAAATCGGCCAGCCTATGTGGTCGAAAAAACCACAAATGATGCAATGAAAAAAGAAAAAAAAACTTCAACATGTAGGTTGAACTCTGGGAACAACTATGTGGAACAGCACTCGAATTGGTATTTTAGGTGTCCTTCTCTACAGTCAATCGCAAGTCAGCTACAGTCAGGGCAATCTTCAACATGCACTCCGGGAACAACTATGTGGATCTGCACTCGAATTGGTAATTTAGGTATCCTTCTCTATAAACAATCGCAAGTCGGCTATAGTCAGGGCAATCTTCAACATGGAGGTTGCACTCCAGGAATAACGATGTGAACCTGCACTCAAATTGATAATTTAGGTATCCTGCTCTACAATCTATTTAATTATTTATTTATAAAATACATGTTACATATATTAGACATTTACATAGATAAGATTTATTAAATCACCATACTAGGCGGCTGCCTGTTTCATGGTGATTAATTAAGGATAGTTACTTTGAGTGTAGTCTAGTGTAAATACATGGTAAAATTGGTAAAGTTATAATAAAAAATAGAAAAGAGAAAAAGAAGTGCGTAAAATAAACATGTAAATAAAATAAAATAAACCTGTAAACATATGGTACTTGTATGTAATGATGTTGAAAATTTATATCTCTATCTGAGTAGATATGTGAAATAAGTTGTAAACTCTGTCACAGTCACTCATCAGAAGGTCAGTAAGCGCCTTTCTGAAAGTGAGATATTTGGCTTTAGACTTTATTTCAATTAAATAAATAAATAATATACAATAAATCTTCAACATGCGGTTTACACTCCGGAACATCTGTATGGAATTGTAATCGGTTTGGTAATTTAGGTATTCTTCTCTACAATCAATCGCAAGTCGGTTGTAGTCAGGGCAATCTTCAATATGCAGGTTGCACTCCGAGGAACTATGTGGAACTGGGTTAGTAATTAAGGTATCCTTCTCTTCAATCAATCGCGATTCGGCTGTAGCTAGGGAAATCTTCAATATGCAAGTTGCACTCAGGAACATCTATGTGGAATTATACTCGGATTGGTAATTTAGGTATCCTTCTCTACAATCAATCTTTCGCTTTTTAAGTGCTCAAGCAATCTTCTATGTGCTGATCCTTTTGTCGTGATCAAGAGATTGAAGAAATCTTTTTTTGTATCTATTACAATAACCTACAAATTTGTATCCATTCAATGCCGTAAAAAAACATTTTGAAACACCGATTAATCGAGATATCAAAGGACTTTCTTTAAAAAGTCAATACATTTGTAACTAACTAACTAACCATCACGCCATTTCCCCGCAGGTGTAGGTAGAGAGGACGATCATTTGTTAGTAACTTAAATCTAAAAATAGGACTTCTAACGAATAAAAGTGTCATTTTAAAACCCCTTGTAATTTTTCACGTTCGACACCACATGAAGGATTATGCTTCCATGTTAGACCATCCTGGCAAAAAGAAAATCGGCAATCGTGACTAATTCTGTAATAAAGAGATCGCGTGCTGACCCAAAGTCAAATAGCTTTTATTTTGATTACAGTCCGGGGCCACGCAACCGCTCACATAAAACATGACATGCTAAGGAAACTGTTCATATTCGTGAAAAATGCAATAGCTAAACGATAAAAAATATCAATCTTTTTCAAAATATTTTTTATTACAATTAACGAAATTATACAAAATGTTCCGGCTGCAATATAGGCTACTGTGGCGCGTGGGCGCACTTATCCCCTTGAAATGTATTTATGGAGTTCAATTAATTCTCAAGATAATTCATGAGAAGTCTCATTCATAAACAACTTTATGCAAAGTGGAGAACAATACCAAACTGAAGTAATGCCTCGCAGCTATTTCGTTAATTTTTACGACACAACTTTTGAGTTTAATGTTTGTAAGCTAAAACAACTCTGAAGTTATTATGAAAATCATGCCTCTTTAATACGGTAATGATAAACTTCAGTCTGATTAGGATTTAGACTATATTTATAAGGTACATATAACACTTTAAAAAAAACGAGTGTGCTTTAGACCACACGACTGAACTAAAACTACACTGAAGAGAGAAAGAAAATGTGCGCGCGCACAGCTCTCTCTTGCTCCTACAGTGATACAGACAATAGACCTGCACTGTGTCGATATACGAAACGTAACTGGCTATGAGGGAAAGAGATAAAGAAAATGTGTGCTCGCACCTCTCTCTCTTGCCCCTACAGTAATACGAAACGTAACTCTCTCTCTTTCTATCTTCACTAACTTATATCTCCCTCTCAACTTCCGTTCGCCTCGCCCGATCACACTTTTCGTAACGCTCTCGTCACGCATTCACCAGCTTACTCCCCAAGTCAAGCGTGCAAAGTGTAGCATAAGAAGCATTAAGTAACATTCAAAGAAAATTCTCATGCTTTCTCCATGAGTCTCACGTTTACAGATTTCGTAAACTTGGCAGTAACTTTGGATATAACAATCAAGAAATGTAAATAAACATTCAGAAATCAGTGAGTCGTCCACAGATTGGAATGAAAAAGGACCCTTTGTGTACACAAACAATAAAAACGGTACCACAATCACCCGAATCTCCCATCTTGCTTATCTTAATGATGGACTTTTTAACAGCAACCTGCGGAGGCTTTGTTCAGAATATTTGGCAAAGATTAAATAAATTATTGGAAACATTCCGTTGAAAATACATTTATGAATCAGTTCCAAACATTTAAAAATATGGTCATTGCCCCAACATAGTTAAAAAGGAGCTTCCTTCAGATTAACGAGATTAAGGGGAAGTTTCTTCAAATAATACCTACATAAGTTCTTAACATTATTAAAAATAAAGATAAAAAATAAAATACTCACGTTATCACACCTTTTTTACAATTTATTTAATAGCACCAATTCAAATGTGTAATTCATAAACATGTACTCTTGTGGATGAATACCTACAAATTTTTATTTCTATCTTCTTTAAAATATTTTATTTTTATTTTTCAGCTTTCTTTTAATTTTTTATTTAGTTTTATTATTATCCCTTAAGATGAAGCCATATCTACTAAATAATGCAAAATCATACAGAATCACATGTTTTTGTTTTGAAAATTATTATAAATGCTTCAATTAAATACTGCGTGTTAAACATTTATTGGCCCTTAAAAATGTCAGCAGTTTTTTTATAAGTCTTTTGATAAGCCTAGAAAAAAATAAAGTATTAGATCTATAAAAAAAACTTTCAAGTCCAAACTCTCCTATTTACAAACCCCTTTTCGGATATGGTTTTATTGTTTAATATGGCAAATTCAGTTTCTTTTCTAAAAATCGCAAAAAAATGTTAGATGTTTTTTCCCAGTGCATTAAAAAAGGCGTTACCCAACTACGAATATAATCCCTACTAGACATGGGCAGATTCATTCCCAGGAGTGAATCGATTCAGTCTGATTCCCCCGGCCTTTTGAATTGATTCCTTTTATTCGTTCCTTTAATTCCGTTAGTTCCAAAAAAAAAAAAAAAAAAAAAAAAAAAAAAAAAAAAAAAAAAAAAAAAAAAAAAAAAAAAAAAAAAAAAACCTTATTTATAAAAAAAAAAACCTTATTTATATGCATACATAGATATGTTTTCTAATACGTGGTTTTCAACTTTTTCACTTAAGAAAACTAAAGTATACATGAGAGGCTACGAAGCACCGCACAAAGAGGAGGCCGAAAGGCTACGAAAAACCGCACAAAGAGGAGACCGATAATACTATCTCATTCTCCCGCGGACTACATCCTTTAGATGCATGTGTTTGCCTCTTTTTATTGTCGTTATTTTTCGTTTCATCGAGTTTCAAATCACAACGGTGCTAAAGAAGTTTTCACTGCGCAAAGCACTCTTCTTAGGGTGAATTATGTCGTTCTGAAAAATTGAAGGTACTAAAAACGAAGTTAATGAAATATTTATTTTAATGTGTATTTATTTTGCAAAAAAAAAAATTTTTGACAAGAAGAATGTATTTATATTAGGCTATCAATTAAATCTTAAAATGGAACAGTTTTTGTGGTTCACCCTTAAGTTTCACTAATTTTATTTTATTTATTAAACTTAAAATTTGTCTACTTCACGTGATCTAAAATTCCCACTACCTTCAGCCTCACAAAATATCCCAATTGGGAATGCCATAGTCTCATTAGCTCCAGATGGGAGCAGTTGGGAGTTGCTGCATTCACATTAAAAACATAGTATTATCGCGCTTTCATACATCCGATCCGGTCACCTGGAATAAATTTCACTCAAATATATATTTTTAAATGCACTTACCTCAATGGTGAAGTTAAACCGATGCGCCGAATAAAAACTAATTAAAAGTCTGAGCGACATGCGTCATACAATTTATTACAAAAATAAAGGAATAAACCACTCGATCATCATGACGTATCACGGTCCGACAGCGACTGATGTTTTGTTTACGGCTAGGTAGACAGATACCATATAAAGAATAATATAAATAAACATCGTTGTTTCTAAACGCATTGCATAATTTACGCACGTGTGAGGGAGAAAAAATATAGGATTAACTTTCGCTTTTAGCAAAAGTTCCGGGTCCCGTGCAAGATAACGGCTTGGCCGCGCGGGAACTAACGACGAACCGATTCTCTGCGGGCATCAAGGAATGAATTAGAAACTTCTGACTAATAAGTGTCTTTTGTCTTTCTGTGACTTGAATAACTTGCATTCCGCGGACCTAATAATGACTCGATTCCGGAGTGAGAAGATTCGCCCTAAGATGATGGCTTGGCCGCGCGAGGACTAACGACGAACCGATTCTCTGCGGGCATATCAAGGGATGAATACGGAACTTCTGACCTATAGGTGCTTTTTGTCTTGCTGTGACTTGAATAAATTGCATTCCGCGGACAACATATTTATGGGAATTGAGTTGTCGGCCGAATCAACTCGATACGTGGGACATGGGAATTGGACAACGACGTCACAAATGAACAAGAAACAAATGTTTTGATGCCTTGAATAAAAATGAAACATAGATTGAACTTGAGAATTGAACGCTACGGTCCGCGTAGACCTGTAGGACTATGACGAATAGTGGGGCCGGCACGCTACACTCGAATCTCAGAATTATTTGACTCCTTGCCTCGTGACTCTTGGCTGATTCGGTTGGCGGTTATGTCGCTTGGACTAGGGACTCTCTGGCCGACGGGGTTTTGTTGTGTGGATTTAATGCGCGGGATGCGGGATATTAACTACACGTGATAGACAATTTCGCGGCGCGCCGCCTGTAGTGTAGATACTTGTACCTATCCGCGCAACAAATATGCAGAATTGCAGAATAATATTTAAATAAATTCCTACGAAACACTACAATATTTAAAGAGTACATTATTGTTTTCTTACCTCAATATAACATGAAATAATTTAACTGTAAAATAAATTAATACAAATAAAAATAAATATGTTGCTGTTAAAAAATTGTAGGGTGCAAGGCCAAGAGTAAGGAATAAAGATTTAATTCCTTTTGAAAATGAGAATCAGATCAAGTGTGTTACAAGATTGAATTTATTCATTTAATTCAATCATTCAATTTTGCCCACGTCTAATCCCTACGCCATCTGAAGAAGGGCAGATAGCGCGTAGTGTATTCACCGTCAGTTTCAGTTGCCGTCTGGATTTCGGGCCGAAAAGACGTTGCCCTGTTCTCTGAGTTGCTTCGTTCTGTAAAATTGTACTTGCGGACCGTTGTTGGTTACTGATTATGGTTTTTATTGGTCAACAGCGAATGGGTCCAGTACTAGGGGATCGCCTTAACATGTTTTTTTATTTGCCATGAATATACTTGGGATTGCACAACCTTCCCACAATCTGGAATAAATTATAATAAACAGAATAACCAATGTAAAAGTTTTTATTACCATTCATATTTAAAAACATAAATGTATAGTTTTTTTATGCAGTTTTTCTGCCATGCAAATATATTTCAAGTGTCGAAGAATACGGGGATACAAGTCTCTGCGTAGAAATGATTCAGTTTGGTTTATGGCAATATCTCATGTCGAACATTGCTTCTGATAACAGTCTAGGTAGGTATTGGAAAGTAGCGATCGCGAAAGTTACTTTCCATAAATTTTCCTCAGATCTCGAGAAACTTTCAGGTTTTATTTCAGTTTCAGAACTAACACAAAAGAATCGAATCAAAGTTCAGCTTAAGACCGAGGGAAGCTTTTATTCAAATGGACGATTTTAAAATTAAATTTTATTTTTACAAATTAATCTATTATAAATTTTCTTAACCTTAGGGTATCTATATATTTGACAGGAGTGTCCATTGCCCGGAGCCAAAGGCATTTTAGTTATTTAATGAAACCTACAAAAAATAGGTAGAATAAAGATTTTTTAGATTCAGACCTTAACATTATTAGTCATTTGAATCAATGAGGTAACCATTAATTATTCTCCCTGGGGTGATTCTGAGAGTATTTTCATTTGTCCGGAATCACAGAGCTAGTTCAACCAAATTACAAAATTTTAGAATTTTGATGATTAAGGTTAAAACTTCTGTTATCTGATATTTTTCCAATACTCTGGAGGGGCTCCAGACCAGAGGTGTTTAACAAACACATCGGTATTGCGCCTCGGGATTTGTACTGAGTCAATACTTGCGTTATGCTAGTACTCGTATCTTCCCGGTTAGTACAGGGCGTCCAGCTTCTGAGTAGCTATCTTAACCCTAGATTTAATAGGACCTCCGTACCTCGGCTGGTCTCTCAGGGTTAAAACGAGTTTATCAATGAAAGTATTTTGGGGAAGATTGCTTTCTTTGAAGGGTAAGAGATTTTTATTTTGATCCCTTTTGGTCATAATCAAACATGATTGGGCCAATTTTAACTTAACATTTGAAGAGATTATTCCTTGCACCATGGAAGGAGTTAATCGCATTAGGCTTTCAAGCATATTAACTCAGGACCGTAGTTTCGTCCTTGTGAAAATGTATTAGCACAGTTTTTTTTTTTTTTTTTTAAATTTTTCTTTATTCATTGCATCCATAATATGGTTATATTATTAGTGGATTTTTCGACCACCATGCTAGGCTGATGCCCGTGTTGTGGTGATCGATTGAGTACCAACATCAGCGGAAATTTCTGATGTCTGGGTGACTTTGTTGAACGCGAGGAAGTACGACCATCCAAAACCGTGTGAATCGTCCAACACTCAATCCACGCATAGATGGTCGTTTTACAAGCCTTTTGTGACCCCGTTGAAAGCCTTGGAGGTTAGAGTGCTACTGTTGTCACTTGGAATCCGTGTTGTTGGTTGTTGATATTATTATACTATCCTCGAGGCATTCACAAAGTTTGTCGTAAATCACACATTCCATCGCTTTTGACAAGACTGGTGTTATTGCTGGGCGGTATTTATTACAGGGTTGGAGTTTTTATTTTAATTCAAATTTTATGCCGAACCTAAGGAATAAATTATGACTTTGAGGGTGTGAAACTAACAATTTCTCGGGTTAATATGGAAGATGCCACATTTTTGGAAACAGTTAACCACGGTAGGCAGTAAATATGCCTGCATATACAAGCGGTTCCATGACAAAAAAGAAACGGGGACAAAATAGAATATGTCATTGAAGAAATGAATAGATGAAGAACCAGTAAACATGATGCATAACCTAATCACATCTCACCTAACCTAACCTAACCTTACCACAGCTTATCTAACCTAAGCTAACCTAAACACAATTCAAATAAATACACCTCACCTAACCTAACCTAACCTAACCTAACCTAACCTAACCTAACCTCACCTAACCTGACCACACCTCACCTAACCTAACCTAACCTAACGATTATAATATTATGTAGGTACATGAATAAAAAATATACACCCTGTTCCACTCTCATACTACGAAACCTTGGGGTTATTCGTTAAATTCTAAATACCAAAAAATTGTATAAGAAATTGTCCAGTATAATCATACTTTTGCGAGTAATGCACGTATTTGGATGACAAGATGGTTTTTATGCAAACGCTTTGTAAATCACACAAAAATAAGAAAGTTATCATAGCTTTTGTTATTTGGGTAACAACCAAAAAAAAATTTTTTTTTTCTAAGTTAAAATATGTGGTTAAAATTGCTAAAGGAAGCGATACTGGCAGTCCACAAAGGAATTCTAATACCAACTTCGAAAGTAAATCACCGGTGCATAGAACTGGCAGAGAAAGTACAAAATACTGACTGCGAATGACCGAAGAAAGGAGTCCTAGAAGAATATTACAATACGAAAGTGGATAGAAGAAGTCGAGGACATCGAAGCCGAAGTCAGGAAGACATCGCACCATCAGGAGAATTAAAAAAAATGGTGATACAATGTGATTTATGGCGGTATTCACACAAAAAAATATGTATGGCATCTCTACTTGGGGTAAGTTTGGTTGTGCAAGTGCGTTTGAGGTTGAAGGCAGTGGGGAGGGGAAGAAGATATAAAGAGGAAGGTGGGAAGTAGTGAGTGAAGGTGCCATCGAATGGTAAACAAGCTGTGAGGCATAAAAATAAAATAACATTATACTATAATCCTATTTTATACCACAACTCAATTTGGGAGGCAGGTATGGGTTACGCCGCACCGGGAACCATTTATTGGATAACCAACACCCCTGCCATAGGTCACCTCGAGTGGTTTTCTACGTTTGGTGACTTAGCAGGGTTCTTGGGGAGAGGTTTGATTAGGTATCGATGTCACTGCAGTGGGACAGATGCATTCGTCACTCCCGGACACATTGACCCCAAGTTTCCTAACCAGTTCAAATACCTTTTCTTTCCCAGAACTCCCTATCTTTCCTTTCCGAATATCATCCACGTAGCATCCCCAAAGATGACATAGGCCCTGAGGGAATTTATTTTCCTCAGAACCTAATTTTTTTAAATAACTCTACACAGGAGGGCCTGAGGTGCACTTTGCTCTTTTGTCCCTTCAAAATTTGTTATTATTTTTTATTCATCATTACAAAAACCGCCAAACTGCCGGAGTAGTTCGTCAGCAGGTTAAATTGACAATCATTATGTCAATAAGGCATATAAATATATATGTCAAGAAATTAAAATATGAAAAATACACATAGAAAAAAAATAAAAGGTAATTACAATGGATTGGTTCGGCCTGCAGGCATATTTACATTAAATGGCATTTGAACACCCCTTTCAACAGTCATTTAAAAGTGATGAAAACAATACCCCTTATCTAACGTAACCTATTAAATAAAGTTTTTTTTCGTCACCTTCATTGGCCTTTAAAAAGAGTGATAAAGTTGCCTATTGTTGAGTTGTCCGGTCACCATACATAACATCCTACAAACAAATGAAACCTACTCCAATTTTATTTTAATATATTTCTTTATTTTAGACATTCAATATTAACAGTAAAAATAAATAATTTGTACATGTTACACAGTAATATATTCATAAAAAAGCTTTTCTTCGACATACAGGGACAAGGCGGCTCCTGTGATTGGTGGGGTAATTCAAGCTCAAATAATGAAATTATATAATTAAGTAATAAAATATTGTTATTAATAACAACAAAATAAATATATATATAATTCTAAACACAAACTTTAAAAGCAAGCAATAATTACACCTCAATATTATAATGATGTACCAAAAATAATACGATTAGGTTCAGTTATATAATCAATGGATTCTTATATATGAATGCATATTTTTATAATTTTTTTTAGATCAATTAACTAATTTTTCAATATGTCTTTGAGTTTTTCATTTGGTTCGGTTACCTTTAAATAATTGGCATAATAGATATCATCACCAGACAGATCCAAACGGCATTGTAATGTCACCAGCATGGTACATCGATTAAACCAAGTTGGCTTCAGAAGTATTTATTCCAATTCGTAGCAAAGGTCAAAAGACTTTGCCTCAGAGACACATGCTGTAGAGGTGTAGAATAAGTTCATCGTGAACATCGAAGTCCTCTTAAATAACAAATTCGGCCGAAGCGAAGTGGGGAAATAGTTTCGTTCAAGTGGCTGAATAGCTCGGATGTGTCTAATTCACTAAGGTTCAGTGAACGACAGACGTAAAACCTTACCGCACAGGCAAGATTAACGCATACCCACATTACGTCGGATCTAGGATTATCCTGATTTGATAGCACAGTAACTGTAACATCGTACATAGATCGACTATATAGACAGACTCTCCTTTTGGAATTAAATTTGCCAACCAGGCAAACCTTGGCAGTCCAGTTAGGAGGCGATAAGAGACTCAGCTATGTGTGTTAAATTATTGAACAGGCGGCTACCTCAAAGCAATACGCGTTGTGACAGATACTGATGGACTTGAATACAATTCTGAATAATTGATGATGAATTCATAGTGTACCACAGTGCGGTTGTGTAATACCTTCATTGATGACAAATGGATACATACCTACATAAGAGCCAATAACAATAGATACTGTTTTGTTTGTTTCCATTCCGATATATATATGTTACAGCTAACGTAATAAATTCAGATATAATATATGCTATCCATCCATTATTTTTAATGTCTACCCAATTTAGACAAAGTGATAATCGACCCAGAGTTGATCACTTTATCCGGATATTATGCATAATATCGGGTCAAAGTTAGCCAAAGTAACAAATACGGTCCAACTGCACCTAACCTAACAACCTAACCTAACCTACTGACCTAACTGACATGAATTAACCACAATAATAATATTCAAAAACAACTGAGACATAATTATTATTTATTAGTGTAGGTTAGGTTAAAAATAAGTATATTTTTTTATGTTAGATTGTAAATATTTAATATCACAAAAAATATTTTAATGTTAAAGGAACTAATCAGTAAATTTAGTCTTTCAAAATGTATGAAATTTTGCTATTCGAAGAATATCCAAAATGTGAAAATAATAGTGTAAAAGGTCACACTTAAGCCCTCCAAGCAAAACTGGCGTGAAGCTATCATTACGCCATGATTTATGTGTGTTGTAAGCCCGTTAGACTTGTGGCCGCACTCTTCCTGGTACTATGTATGGTAATTCCACCATATTTTATATTTAATATATACATTCAAGTTGGGGACGCTTTTTGTCTCGGCATCTTGATAACGTGGAAACATTTTCACCTCCAGCAGGCAAGCACTCGGAATGCTAATCCCCCGACGCGTGCGCGTTTATAGTTTTAAGCTAAATGAAAAACTTTGGGACTTGTTTTTATGAAAATATTCCCCAGCGAGTTCGGAGCGTCTTGTTCCAAAGCTGTTTTAAGAAGACACGGAATCTTGAATGAAAATTCAAATGACACGTCCCACCTACGTATGTACTTAGTCACAGTATAAGACTTTTCTTCCCGGAATATTAACATTAGACCAACTTAGCCCTATGGGCTCATAAAGTTAACTGTTTGAAATTGAAACACCCAGCGACGGATCTCAGGAATTTTGCGAAAATAATGTAGAAGAAGAACTACTTGTGAAAAAGTAAAATCCTCACTCTAAAGCATAACATTCGTATATTGAAGCACCAAATACCCTAGAACGGTGAACCGCGGTGAAGTGATAAATGATTAGCTTTTTTGTTTTCTGTTTGCGTTATAATAATTATTGTATTTTTTATTTTTATTTACGCCATGCAAGTGTTAATAATGCGTTAGTGCATTATAGGAATACGGGAGATCTCTCCAAAACCGTATACCTAAGGCAGAAGCTTCTGTAGTTTAGTAAATTAAAATAATGTAATGTAATTTTTTGTATTTCTTGGGCATTAACTATGTAACAATTTCTAGATATTTTGTTTTGAAGAGTTTTAATTTTCAATGTACCACAAAAAAACAAATTAAATCTAAAATTAATTTAGTGAATAAAATAATAGCCTCATGTAAATCACCTTTACTTACGATGTTTCCAAGTAACATTGACTCCTCCCACCTTTCTCCCACTCCTCCAAAATCTCCCCTCCCACTACCCCCACCTAATTAATTTTTGTACTTGTATAGAATTTTTAAGTTAGTTTTAAGTTTGCTCGTGAATGACACGGATGTGTCGAAACCGGTCGCAGAAAATTTAAAATTTAAGTAACAAATGTACATTGAAAATTAAAACTCTTCATAACGTAATGTAAATTTAGTACAGGAAAGATGGAAATGGTGTTGAAAATCACAAGAGCTTTACTAAGTTATATATAATATGTCATTTTCTCTGTCACTATCTCGCGATGTCAATTATTTGTAATTTTTTATTTTTATTTAGTATCTAACTATGTATATTACATTTTTAAAGATTTTTATAAGAATATATATTTTTATATAAATAATAGATAGATATATTTATGGTTTCCTCACTAGAAGATCCTGTGCTGAAGGGGACTAGGTATTGGATAAGTTTTCAGCGACTTCTATGGTTCGACTTCATGTTTT
The DNA here is from genome assembly GCA_917563855.2 of Limnephilus lunatus. NCBI lineage: Eukaryota > Metazoa > Arthropoda > Insecta > Trichoptera > Limnephilidae > Limnephilus > Limnephilus lunatus. The sequence goes on along the minus strand of OU830597.1, from coordinate 58,565,005 downwards.
GGGTAAGGTTTTCCAGAAACTTCTACTACTAGGTAAGTTATTTTTCCGGTAGTTCCTTAAGGCAAGATTTAATGTCCTTAATGCAATTTTTTTGGTTTTATTTTGTTTGATGATAAGTGGGAGTTTGTTATATACCTTTAGGTACTGCTAAAAATTCAGAACTTCTTGGTCCAAAGGTAGAGTTACACTTTGGTATATTTAGTATCTCTGTTTGGCTCTGGTTTTATGAGTATGTGAGGTGTTTGCCTGCGAATCATTTTTGAGGTGGTGTACCAGAATGTTTTTGGCATAGATTTTCTGTATACTTGGAACGTCAAACTGCTTAAAAATTTCTGTTGTTGACGTCCTTATGGGGACCTTTAGGATGGTCTTTATGATGCAATTTTGAGTTACCTTCAGTTGTTTTTATGTGTTTTGATGCTGCTGAGCCCCATCCAATTATTCCATATTCCAATTTGGAGTGGCACAAAGCATAATTTACTCTCTTTAAATCCCTAGTTGACAAAATGTTTTATTAATTTTTTGAAGAAGTAGAGGAGTTTCGTTAGCTTTTTTGAAGTTCGATCAATGTGTGGGCGGCGGGAGGCGGGAATGGGTACCGCCACCCCGGGAACCTTTACTGGATAACCAACACCTCTGCCATAGGTCAACCCAAGTGGTTCGCTACGTTTGATGATTTAGCAGGGGCGCCCGGGTTCATGGGGTGAGGTTTGTCTAGGTCTTGGAGGCGGATGACCAGGACACACTGAACCCCAGATTCCTACCCACCCCTTAAACCCTTTTCCTTCCCAGAACTGTCCTCTCCTTCCTTTCCTTAAAAAAACCTACACACAGAATCCCCAAAGATGACATAGGCGAAAAGGGAAATTATTTTCCTCAGGGCTCGTTTAAAAAAATTTGTGAATCCCAGAGTAGTTTTTCGTCAATTTCAATCCCAAGATATTTAACACTTTTGGTTTGTGTTATATGCGGGCAGGAACATTGAGGAAAATTGTTTTGACATTTATGTAATTGGAGTATAGGTAGATATGCTCGTTCATTGGTTGTCCTCTTTTGTTAATTTACTTGAATAATCTCGCTTCAATATGTAAAATTTATATTAATTAATGCTGTGAACACTTTGGTAAATCTCGTAATATTTAGGATTACATTATTTACTAAAATACACAATTATGCAAAATTTTTAATATATCAATTTTACTGTGTGTTATTGTGATTCTGTAAGTAGGTTGGTATAATTACGCCATTGATATGCACTTAGATGGGTATGAATAAACATACATGCTGGTATTTTTTTTATAAACTATGTATTATTTTCATATTCAATACCATTTTAACTGAGAAACTGGTTTAAGAAAAGATGTCTTTAAAACTATCCATTCGTTGGCTCTATTCTTTCTCCGTGCTATCTTATCCAACAGTGAAACCCTTCTTCAATAACTAAATCCCCATAGGAAGACCCGGATCTCACAAATCTCTACATCGCATATCATGTCATTCCTTCCTTAACATACAATATTCAGTGAGAATTCGCGTGAAGTTAAACCTACTTATATTAAAAACAAATTGCGTAATGTGAATAAAGGCGTAGATATCGCCTATGTATGTCTGACAGATGAAGGCTTATTTCAAAGAGACGTGTCTGCTTTATATGTCTTGCCATATCAGTTAAATCATCATAAATTGTTCCGAAAGAACATTCATATTCTATTATAACTAATGTAATACGAGCTGATAACAATATTTTTGAAAAGGGATGGCGTGACACGAGAACGCAAGCTATAATTAATAGTAATAATTAATTATTGTTTACGTCATAATACGTGTTTTCAAATATAAATAATAATGGAAGTTGACACGAATTAAAGCATTTCAAATATTTGCGTTTTACCAACAGACAACAGTGATATATTATTATTATTGTTATTACATGAACTTATTTATTTAGAGAATTAATCTACTTTCTAATTGTGTTTCAACAGTAGGCAAACTTCATTATTGATAAAATTTATTACAAATTGTGGAAAATTATAAAATATTATTATTGATTTCTCGATGTACATAGGAACCCTCCATAGATTTTTTCAGTGACAGTTTATTTCTTTTTATATTACAAAACACTTCCATTTGACCGTACGCTTGTCCTTTTTCCAGGAAAAAAATAATGGTTTATAACCCTGAAAGATAATAATTCTTCTTCCAGCTTCCAGCGACTGCGACTGTGGGGATAGAGAGAATCACAAATATTACCTGACCAATAGGCTAAGTCCTCGAGCCGTCCAATGGCCGGATAAGGGTTCTCACCCCTACCATTATTGAGGGCATTTAATATCCACTTTATCCCCTAGAAATGTTAAGTGGGTCAAAAAGGAAGGATAAAACTTTGATCGGAAGCATTACTAAGGGAATGAATATAAATATTGCAAATTCGACAAAGGATTTCTGAATTGACATTTTATGTTAGTGTAAAAGGGAATCGTAGTTTGACTTTGTGTCTGCTGTACATATGTGAAAAGATCATGTTTACTCACAAAGGTTTTCTTTCAGGCACTCGTATAAGATATTATTCGTAAGATTAGCATTTTAGTTTCCTTCGCTTTCGGCATCGATCGGTGGGACGTATTCCTAGGGTGGTTGTAAAGTACATGTTTATGGAGGGAAAAAGCGATATCTTATAAATATTATAATTTTATAGATTGGTAAAATATGTCAACAATTTAGAAGCGTTCTGACATGTCGTTTTCATTCCAAGGAGATGGAAGTATGCCAGAATGCAAGGAAATAATTGCGGGAAACGCGGTAGTTAAAATATTCCTTTGAATTCAGTCGGTCACGTACACTTTTTAATTGAAAGGCTCCCGGTACGGCGCGGCAGTCTAAAATGGAAGTAGCGAATAATGTTTAGCGGAACTTTTAATGGTAAAATAAGGATGAATGTGATGCCTTTTATCTGTTCAGAAAATGTGGTGTTTGACCGAGGGAGGGAGGAGAAAGCTTTCATTGAACGAGAGGCCTTTGGACTAGAGAATGGTAAATCTGATACCTAAAGGATTGTAGGAGGGGGGATGGAAGAACTAGCTTGACACATAACCTAGTGAAAAGATTTGAAATAGGTCAAAGATGGAGCCGGAAATCACAAATCTAGACATTAATTGTGCCGAAGAGGCGTAGATGAGGAAGTAGGGAAATTTGCTCCGTCAGAACTTTCTTATTGTCTTCCCACACTATATTTAGTGGAAGTTTGAAGAGAATGGATTAATTAATTGTATTTAAATTGAAAATAACACACTTGCTCAACAATAAAGTCACATGCATTTGTTTGTAGGTACACACTAGGGCTGTAAAATAAGGTCTTCAAGGTGCTGCAGTTGCGAAAAACAATTTTACGCGCAATCTTTTAACACTGGCGTGTAGCCTGGTTTCCCCTTGCCAAATCCCCACCATGATGTACTCTTTGTGACGCTTAGTATCGGTGTGGTAGCCGTTCGCGAAAGAGCTTCCACTAGACACACCCGCCAGATGTGAGTTACGCTCTGTAATTCGTTTTTAAACTTTGCTTCGGCGAATCTGAATATAAGCCACTGGGATTGTTCCTTTGTGTGTGGTGTCATGTAGTGTATTCAGGTCTCGTCCCCAGTCACAATTGAGTCCAAGAATTCTGCGCCATCAATGTTGTAGTACTCAAGGAATTCGCGGGATGCTTCAACCCGTCGTTTTTTGTGATCTTCGGTGAGCATTTTGGGACCCACCTTGGGCAGACTTTGTGGTCTCCCAAATGTTCTGTCAAAATCTTGTCAATAGTGGTCCTACTGACATCAGGAATCATATCACAGAGCTGCCGAACCATTACCCGTCGATCTGAAATCATTGTTTTTTCCACTTTGCCAATTTTTTGGTCTGAAACTGATGGCCATACGGCACGCTTTAAATTCTCAGCACCATTTGTGCACGTTTTAGCACTCATACACTATTTTCCGTACACTTCAAGTAACTGAGAATGAACAACTACCAGTTTTTTGTTTTACAAAAAAACTAATTATAGAACGTAATTCACCCGTGGCGGGTGCGGCGAGCGCAGGCTCCATCGCGAACGGCTACCACATCGAGACTAAGCGTCACAGAGGGGCATCTTGGTGAGGATTTGACAAGGGGAAACCAGGCTACATGAAAGTGTTAAAAGATTGCGCGTAAAATCGTTTTTCACAACTGCAGTACCTTGAAGACCTTATTTTACCGACAGCCCACGTACTTGTACCTCAAAAGTTCTCGTTAATTTTGAACAGTCCTAATTAAGTGAATGCGAAATTATCTAAAATAGCATCAATGAAATGCTCTCGTGCTAAGTGCTGAAAATATTCTTTTGTTGCTCTTACTGCTGTAATGTATTTATTTATGTCGGCGCTAACAATTTGAACTATTAATTATAATAATCAGGCCAATGGGAATTCCGAGCATGTTCTGTAAACTCTAGACGAGTTTTAAGTACGTGATAAGCAAACCAAATAGCTGTAATCCCAACTCAGATCCAAATTAGCTGTGCACATTATTTTTGCTAAAAATATATTAGATAAGACACATAATTAATAGAATTGTTTTTAGTGAAAATTTGAAATATAATGAAACAGTTATACATAGGTACATATACACTATAATTATTATCGTACGTACGCCCAATTTTCGTTAAAACTTTTTTTTAAACTTTTTCTAAGCAGGTAGGCAGTATTAATATGTGATATGTTCACAATTTGCACCTAACCATATTCATATTCGTGTTTCTCGCTCTGTAGTCGTACATTTTCGAGGACGTGTCGCAACTCCTTGTTAGTGCAATATCCATCTGTGCTAAATGATAAAATGATGCTTGGAAATTGTAGTTATTGCAGTTGGTCATCCATTGAGGTCGGTGTCCGAATGCTTTATGCGGAAGGCGAAGCTGTGCCGCCCTTTGACAAATACTGTCGAAGCACTGCAATAGCGTGGGAGGCCAAATATTATTCTGAATGCTTTATTATAAGTGCACCTGCTTATTGATTGTTTATCTTACAGGTGATTAAAATCCTTATTCTAATAAACAAAAATTTTAAATGGGAAGTTATAGTGTATAATATCTATATTGTCACGTGTGTATAATATGTACGTGTGCAGTGAATACGTTGTGCTTGCATGCACACATATGGAAAAAAATGGTTATGTACATTTTTATAACCTAATGCTGATTTACTTCTTTTCTCCTTTCTATTTTCTACTTTTTATTATAATGTTTTCAATTTTTATCATCATTTATACTAAATCCATATGTTTACACTAGACTTCATATTTCATACAAAGTAACAATACTCCATTGGTCACCGTGAAACAGGCAGCCGCCTAGTATGGTGATCTAATATATCTACTCTATTTTTTTTTTTTTTTTAAAGAAAGACAAACATTCCCGGGTTACGAATAACCCAACAATGTTTGAAATTCTCCTACTACCACCACAGAAAGCCGAAAATGTTGCTTGTGTTGTGATGGAGGACTTAGCCAGCCAAGGAATCGAACATGCGACGCCCGGGTGGGACCCAAGCGCTATGCCCACTCAACCACTGACTGGTCAAATGTAAATGTCTTAATTATGTATCATGTGTTTTATAAACAAAAAATCAATAGTTCTTCTTAAATTAAAAATTGTTTTCTAAAACTGGAAATAACTCAATAGTATTATTGTAAATCAAAGATATTGAAATATAAGGAGATATGCTATGATGTACGCCCAATTGTCGACGGAACTACGGTCTAATGATCCTAGTTTGAATACGGAATTTTGTTGATTTTTCGAAGGTGTGCAGTCAAAGATATTGAAATCAATATCTTTGGTGTGCAGCAGTATTGGTTAACAATATACTTTGAATAAGGAAAGAATTCGTTAATTTAGTTGATTTTTTAAAGTTGTACAGTAGTATTGAATAAAAATATCGGCGACACTAGGAAGCACAGTCCAACCAAGTAAAAACTGCCGATAGCCAATCTCCTTATATTTCAATTTATTTGTTCTCAATGATTCCAAGCTGTTGAAACCCTTAAACCATATTTTTCTCTTTCTCAGATTTAATGTTAGGAAATTAAGATTACTAAAAATAAAACACAATGTCATAAGTAGTAGATGGGAGTTTATTTTACCTTCGAAGTAAAGTATATATAATAACATATTACCTAGATTATGTTATAATTATTTTATTTAGGTGAACCACACTAGTATACATTGAACATTTTTCTGTACAGTACTTTTTAAAATTACGCCTTATATTAAAAGCCAATCTCCAGGGTACAAAGGTTTAATAAATAAAAACTATATATTAGAAAATATCCATTTTAGAACATTAGTATTGATAAATAAAACTAATTTTCAAAATATAAAATTCCTTGATATGAAACTATTTTCCAAGAGGATGAGATCTATATTATGATATGGATTGACATATGCACACGAAATTAATTTTGTAAGGTTTTTTTACTTTTATAAAAATGTACGAGAGAAAGTTATCTAAAATCTGTTCTCGGTAATTTGTGACGGTGCTAATTCCAATTTTAATAGTAGGTACAATAAAACTCAAAACACATTATGAGGTTTAACATCACTGTCCAAAATATAATACATACAGTTGTTACACATATAATTTCGCTAGGTGATTGCATTACCAAAACAAACTAAAAACAGTTGGTTACGTGGATTTTGAGGTATTGAAATAAAGTCAGATTCTTCTGTGAAATCAAAGACAGTTAAAATATATTAAGAAAGCTCAATAAATAGTGAAATTTTTACAAAAACATTTATAATAAATTATGATCCTGTTGGGTTATTTGTGAGGAAAAATGTAGGGTCATAACGGAACTACCCGTGTATTGAAATCAAGTAATATTCCGAAGAATATTACAGCAGAAGAGAAGCTCTCACAAATAGATAACTTGTAGAATTATTTGTTAAAAATCTTTGCAGAAAAAGAAGGCAATACTAATGAATCTAAACAAAACATGAAACAGAACAAGACATAGAAAGAAAATCGATTGCAGTTCACGCGCGGTGGAAGTGAAAACTTCACAATAACTTACACACAATCTCAACTAATAAGAGCCTTGAAAAGTGAGCTCATAACACAGGCCTGCGGCCAAATAGCTTTCTTTAAAATAATGGGTGATTCTTATGTATTTTAGTGCGTTGAGTTCAGAAATGCCCCCAGTTTTTTTCCAGCACGTAAGCATTTTCCGCAAAATGCATTTTTCTGCGGGATTGCCTACCTTAAGGCGTATATTTATGAATATGCCGAAAAAAGTTGTTTTCCCTATTCGGCTTTATAGTTTTATATCAGAAACTATGAAATATGATAAAAAATAGTATATTTAACAGTATTAGTCAGCGTATGAATCATGGAAACCCAGTAGAAAGGTGTCTTGCTTAGTGACTAAGATGGTAAAACCTGGATTTTCCCATTGTCCTATATATACCCCTCGTTGTCCTTCGATTTGTTCATTTCAATTTAAACATTCTTAAAATGTCTTTCAAAATGTCTTCCAGAGCTTGTGTTAATAATTCTCATAGTTTCTGTTACATTTGTGGCGAACTTGTATTAAAAAAACAAACTCGAAGTATTACGGAGTTTATTAAAAAAGTGTACTTTGCCTATTTTGGTGTGAAGATCGGAGATCAAGAAAAATCTTGGGCCCCTCATGGAGTGTGTTCAGGCTGTGTTGAAGGACTTCGCAAGTGGTCTAAAGGAAAGGCGAAATCTTTTCGTTTTGGGATGCCTATAATTTGGAGAGAGCCGAGAAACCACGGCGATGCCTGCTACTTTTGTTCTTGCAACATACAAGGGTATAAGGCTAAAAATAAAAAAAGATATATGTTACCCAAACATGCAATCTGCACTTCGACCTGTGCCTCATGGACCCGGTATTCCAGTACCAAAAAGTGTAGTACCAGTGCCCCCACACAATTTTGACGATTTGCCAGAGTCATCAGAGAGCGAGTCAGAGCAGTTGGATGATGAGTTTCAAGTCAAAAAAAAGGAAAAGCTCAAAACGGAGTTTTGAGGGAAAAAAATGTGGATATTATAAAGAATTATAAATCCTTATTGTATATACATATTATTTTTATCAAATTGTATTTAAAAATGTAAATAAACCACTAGTAATATATATTTCTTTTTCATTTCAAAATGCATTTTTACCTATATGTACTGCGGGTTTTGCATAACTTTCATTTTCATTTTGCGGAAAATCCCTACGTGCTGGAGAAAAACTGAGGGCATATTTGGACTCAGCGCACCAAAATACATACGATTCACCCATTACGGTGAAAAAAACAATCAAAAAGTGTCAATTTGCAGGCCTGTGTAATCAAAGGGTCAAATGCGGTAAGGTTTCATTTTATCTCATTCTCTTGCAGGTTAAATCCTATAGATGTATGTGTTTGTCTCTTTTTAATGTCATTTCCGTTTCATCGAGTTTCAGATCACAACGGTGTTAAAGAAGTTTCACTTCAAAAAGCTAACGGTCGCAACAGTGTCCCGGTAGGACAAGAGATCCTGGATGCGTTTACCTTTTTGAAGTGAAAACTTTTTTAGCACCGTTGTGATTTGAAACTCGATAAAATGGAAGCGAGCGACACTAAAAAGAGACAAACACACCAACACACACATTAGAATTTAGCCTGTAAAAGAAAGTGGTGTCCTCTCTGCGGTGCTTCGTTGCCTATCGGCCTCGGAATAAACCCTACAATTATCCTACTCCTGATACTCTGCATTCGTCTCATTCTCTCTTAAGTTTTCTGAAGGTTTTACTTCTACCGCGTGTGGACTGCAGACATGATTTTTTTCTGGGTCTTGTTCTGTTTCATATTTGGTTTAAATTTATTAGTATTTTCTTCTTCTTCAATGATGAATTACATTGATCGATATTCAAAAGTTATTCCAACAAAATTGATGTTGTCATTACATTTTTTTAATCGCTTATTTTCCACATGTTTTGGCTTGTATTGCTAATGCAGACACAAAGCGATGTCCCTCTATCAAAAATAAAAAATAAAAGTGACACAAGTAATTTACAATTTCATGTATGGGAATAAGTACCTACGAAGCTAACACACGCTACAAAGGATTAGCGAATTGCAAAAGAATAGTGAAAAAAAATGACGATAAAACGAATGAAACCACAGCCAGATTTGAATGTTCAGCTAAAGCGAGTCACGTGTGTCGGTGGGAGCCGTTAACGAGAGTGTGCGTGACGAGGAGGAACGGCGCAATCCAAATAATTAAATGTTTGCTGACGACAGAAGCGGCGCTCTTTACTGTGGGACAAAAAACATTACAATTAAAAATAAACAAAAATAATGCCACCCCGCAGGATATAAAAAATTTCATATCGTCATTTCGTTACGTTTCGGTACGTTGTTGATGGCGAAAATGACCATAAAACAAGTTTATACTCGTGCTTTTGGGTAAAAATTCATGATGACGCAAAACAGGTAAAGGTATGTTTGGAGAATATTAAAGAAATATTACAGAAGTGTGTATCTGTGATGAAAGGACAATAAATGGTACAGACTGTACAGAAATTTTTATTTTGTGAAAAGAGTGAGTAACTCATTTAATTAAGTTTTGTATTCTCTGTCGTGACATATACCTACAACCTACTACATATATTATTATCATCTACGTACACGTAAATCAGAAAAATGAGATTCTTTCTTCTGTAATGGTGTACTGGAAGGATAAATTAAAAAAATACATTTTTTCTTATAACCCTGGCCTTTCGTTTTTGAATTTTAAATACTAAAATATACTAACCAAAGCTATAATCTATGTACCTTACTAAGTACATCATATTTATTAGATATTTTTGTTTTTATTTTTTGTGCCCTTCAAGAAAATATTTATTTACATAACTGTTCTACAAACAGACCCTATGGGAATGCCAGTTGATTTGCTAACTAGCTGTTCTGGTGCAGAAACTGTACTCATACAATTTTCATCCCATTCAAAGCACACAAGAAGATTACATTTACTTCATTCGTTTGGCTGGTTAATGATTTACCGTGACCAGATTTTTTTGACTTAATTTTTAAAATCACATACCTCAACTTAATCAAATAACGAAAATTTTAGAAGATTATGACAGACTTCACTAACCTTCAATAGCCCCCAATCGGTATCCAAATACATATTATCTTTCCAAGTTAGTTTGAACCAATTAGTACACTAATCCAAAGAAACCAGTGAAATTTATTATTTTTCGCTTCACAAGTACAATCAAGAATATGTATTCTATTTTTTGTACAATCGACGAATTGTTAGTTACTATTTTATTATTACGTATTCATCACATTAGATACATACCTACCAAAAATAAAATTTCCTTTTCAAAAATATTGAAGTAATATGGAATAAAATACATATTGGGCGATATTCCGATTTATTATTATGATGTAATGCTTTTTTACTGAATATCTTATTTTCTCTGGCCGTCAATTAAAACAAACCTGAAAAATATATTCTACAGAATGAGTGCATTAAAATGACAGATCTATATTTAAAAAAAAACCTTTCAAAGTTTCTCGGCATTGGAAACTAAAAGCGCCACGAATCTGTGCATAAAACCAAAATTAATTTGATCTGAGCTAATCTTTTTCAAACAGATCTTGGCTTCTAGCGGATTGTATTGCGTAAATGGTGTCTATATATTCTAATTTATCTAATATAAATAAAAAAAAACAAACGACAGTTGAAAAATAAAACCTTCGCGAATTTCGTTTCGAGTTACCAAACTCATAATATTCACACTCAGAGTTTTCTCCGAAGACGTTTTTGACGTTTACTTGACGTTGGTACTTCCAGTCCGGCAAGAACTTTAGTGTCAAACTTATTTTATAAACGGCAAACAACGTTCTAAAAATGTTAGTCTTGTAAATTAATCAGCTCGAAAGACAAACTTTATATTCACTTTGTTCTTGTTTTAAAGCTTGACTTTTTAACTATTAACCTTGTTGTGCGTATAATAATGGCAGTGTTAATTCTTCTTCTTCAGTGACTAAGATGAATATTTAAAATTATGAGATTAGAATATATAGATATGTAAGTCGTTGGGCACGCTTGTACCGAACCAATACGAGTAAAGTTTTGATATTAGCTATTAATCGACTAGAGACAGATGAAAATTTTGTGGCTAATATTGGAGACCAACAAAATTTCCATTATAACCAAATACACCCGATGTAAATGATCGAACTTCCATAATAACTAAGCTAGCTTCCTGTTGGCACTATTGCTATTTAAATCTCCTACAATCTTAACAGTTCATATATTCATATGAACTGTTAAGATTGTAGGAGATTCATATATTCATATGAACTGTTAAGATTGTAGGAGATTTAAATAGCAATAGTGCCAACAGAAAGCTAGCTTAGTTATTATGGAAGTTCTATCATTTACATCGGGTGTATTTGGTTATAATGGAAATTTTGTTGGTCTCCAATATTAGCCACAAAATGTTCATCTGTCTCTAGTCGATTAATAGCCAATATCAAAACTTTACTCGTATTGGTTCGGTACAAGCGTGCCCAACGACTTACATATCTATATATTCTAATCTCATAATTTTAAATATTCATCTTAGTCACTGAAGAAGAAAGTTGACCAAAACAGTTCAAAGTTAACCATTTGTGGAAGTCTAAGGCAAATTTTCGCACCTATATAGTCAGTGAATTGAATGGACACACACATATACGAGGCAATATTTCTACATTTGTATATTACAAGGTCATAGAGAACTATTCAAAGAATACTAAAAATAAAGAAAAACCGTTTGGTCAATCAAAATTTTGTGAAATCCAAGATTTTGCCATTCATTAGTGTTGGAGAGCTGTGCAACTGTGCTTTCTCCAAGAAAATAATAAGCAAAACAAGTTACGCTAAAACAATATAAAGTTAATCCAATGAACCATCTGTTTTTCTTAACAAATTTTAGCGAATTTATTATCCTTATTATTTAATTGGGGTAAGTATTGTTTTACCGCCTTAAACAAGGGTTGCACACCCCTAGTTACAAGTTATATCAATAGAAAATAACAAGAAATAACAAAAATAAAGATTTTGAGGGATAAAAAATATGAATGGTGTTTGACATATAATGTGATTTAATTACCTAGCACGAGAGCCTCCCTGTTATCCGTGAGCGGCGCGGCTCCCGGAAGGTCCGCGTGTGAGGGCCACGGGGCGCTTGCCACGCAGCGCGCGCGCACGCCGCCGGGTACGTGCTGTGCGCGCACGGTCAGCGCAAGCCCCAGCGTCGTGCTCTCCAGCCCATGCTGGTGGTGCGACGCCTCGAACTGTATCAGTGACCGGGGCTCTGTTATCTGTTTAGGAAAGGGTTTTATAAATTAATTTACATGACATGATAACGCACATTTTATGGAGTTCATTCAAATCGGAGTTGTGTGCTCGCATGGTCATCAGTAGCACCAGTGGTATGGCGTGCTTTTTACTTTGTACTGGTTAAGTGAATTATGAGATATAGTGTGAAAATGGTTCTTCATGAATTCCATCTTAATCATTTGGTCGATTGCCACGAGCTTTCGGATAAACTGAAAGCCGTAAGAGCAGATTTTGGAAATATAAAAAAAAGTGGATTAAAAAAATAGTTCGTTAGTTACCTATCGATTTCGGCCACCTACAGAGTTAAGCATGACAAGCTACGCACGATTTTAAGATAGGTTGTACCCAGTGGTGTCATGTCCCAAAAATAAAATTAAAAAAAATGTTTCTGGGGTAAACAAAAACATGTTTTACCATCTTTTGAAGGACAAAAAAACCATGTTTTTTGTAAGCTTTTTATTGAGAATTTAATTAAGACAACAACGGTAACAACAAGGTTATCTACCTATTACCTGTATTTCTTTATTAAAAATGATAATTTTTTTTCGAAAACTTAGAAATTAAAACTCCATACAAATGAAAACGTTGTTTTATTTCCTTTGTTTGCTGCCATCCAGTTTAATTTATAGAACTCAATATTAAATTAAAAAAAAATAATATAAAAATTAAAGTTTCTAAAAAAAAAGGTTTTTGCAAATTTATGAGGCGAGGGAGAAGAAATTTTTCAAGAATTTCAATGATTTATTGTTTCTACATTTTGCAATAGTTAGTATCGTATGTTATTACATAATACATTATTAAAATAATCGATGGTTTTTTAAAGTTAGATATTATTTATTGGTAAAGAATATATTACGAAATAATTATTTTCATAATCATAAAGTCAATACATTTTACTTATCCTAACTTGCCCCGTTGTCACATATGTAATAATACAAAACGTTTCATTAACTTGCCCTTCGGAGCGATGGCAACAACGGTGAGTTTTCTTTCAGGTTCCGGTCACTCTTACACTGGCGTGGTTTGGGCGAACTGTGTTAGTGTGACTCGTCACATTTCTATTAATCTTAATATGATTTCTCTCGAATAAAACAAACAGTAGGCGATGACAAATAGATCATCGGATTGGTCAACAAGTAAATGTTTGAAATATTTTTGTACACGTGAATGTTATGTGAATTAAAATGGCGAATTGGTCTCGCCTCATGCCGATCAAAGCTTAATGTTCTTAGCGATCGTTATGTTTGCCATCCGGATTGTTTTCTCCTCTGACCGTGATTTAACCGCCTTCCCGGGTTTTACGGGGTTATTATTAATTAATTCTGAAACCATATTTGAAAACTACTGTCGCTTTGTGAGTTATGGAAGGCGTTTTCCTGAAGGCCTATCTAGCTGTCGTGAGCTTAGCTTCGGCCCTTGAGGACCATCGTCGGCTTCGCCAGTCGGAGCAATACCGCGAGGAGAGTTCCCTTGCCTCTAATCCCATCATAAGCCGTCTGTCAGGGAGGTGTAGAGGTACCCACGGAGGTTCCTCTCACCCCGCCATTCGGACGCAGAGTAACGGTTTCATATCTTAAATTAAAATCAAATTTAGAGGGTCCACGGGTAAGTTTTTTTTTTCATGTAATTTTTTGCTCTTCCTTCTTCTCTATACCTACTACAATACTATGCCTCGCTTCTGGTGATGAGAGCCTCATCTCTGCTTAAAGAAGCACACAAGTCGAGAAACTTATGGCATTCTTTTAAAAGCTAATCACCGTGAGGCAATAATTCTAACCAATAAACACACTTTTAAATTCCTACAACACCTTTTTATGACAAATTTCGTAGTTCTAACTTAAAAATTGACGCCCTGTGTGGGCTTTGTGGAAAACAATAATATTAAGATAAAGAAACACTGTGAACCCGTACAGAAATCAAGAACTGCGTTCGTGAAACCGGGATTTGACCCCAAGCGACCCATGCTAAAAAATTGTATCTCACTCAAAAGAATATATTTTGGTGACCGGTAAAAACCGATCTTGCTCGACATGAAGGTATAAATCAACCAAAAAACGTGGTCAAAACCATGCATCTGTCAACACTGGTTGCACCTATCTGAGCAACACGTATCTTGTAATATGACTCTCGACGGTCTGCGTAGCTCCTAAAAGCACTCGGACCATATCATGCCCATTGGTACTATATTTCACCGTGTTAATTTAACTGTAGCCCAGTCCCTTGAATGTTCAAGGGGTGTTCTGGTTTTTCGTTTCACGAAGACAGGACATAGGAAATTTTTCTTCATCCTCTTCACATGCATCTCCTGAAGAGAAAATGTCCTGGATAATACTCCCGCTATGAGTACTCCAGCATTCACTGTAAAAGCAGTATTAATCTGACTTCTGTAGAATGTCGAACGTCTAGGTACTAATTGAGTTTGGCTTTGTCATTATGCGGAATCAAGTTCAACAAAAGTATTAGTTTAATTAATCAATAAGGGTAAATAAAATAACATTTTAGTCACCAAATCAAGCACAGTGGAAATTTAGTTTTCTGTTACATGAAAACGATATTAATCTTTTTGATTTCAAATATTATTTTCTTCAATATTTATTGGAATAAATAAATAAATAAAATAAAAAGCCTTTTATTTCTTGCAAATAGGTAAGTTACCGAGTTATAAAAAAAAGTATAATTAATGTTATTTACAATTTTGTTGAAAAAAGTTTCATAGATATCTTAAATTATTCATAAGCAAGAACCCCTCTCTCAGGCGAAGGTGAAGGCCTCCTCTAAAGAATTCCATTTATCTCTCTCTTGAGCTATTTGCGGCCAGCAGGGGCCAGCTATTTTTATTATTTCATCTGCCCATCTCGTGTGAGGTCTGCCTTTGAGACGCTTACCGTGTGGGCCATTCCACTTTGTTGCCCTGCTAGTCCACCTGTCGTCCTCTAGCCTCGCTACGTGCCCTGCCCACTTCCATTTTAGTTTTTTAGCGTAGCTCAGAGCATCTTTCGCTTTGGTGATTTTTCTGATTTTTGTGTGGCGAATTTTTTGTATTTTTTTAATATCAAGCATGCTTCGTTCCATTCCGCGTTGACAGGTTATAATTTTGTTTTTGATTTTGGATGTGTATTTCCAAGTTTGACATGCGTAGGTTAAGCATGGTAGGAGGCTTGATGTCATAACTTTTGTTTTGATATTTATTGGCATGTTGCTCTTAAATATTTCTCTCAAGGACCAGTATTTGTTCCAAGTAATTTGTGCTCTTCTTTCTACTTCTAGCTCATTTTGTTTTCTGTCGAAGCCAATTTGTTTTCCAAGGTAAATGTATTTTTCTGTATATTTCAAAGTTTCATTGTCTACTGATATTCTTCTGTTTATGCTGTTTGTCATGACCATTGTTTTGGAAAGATTCATTTCCAGTCCTACCTGTTTGCTGGCTGCGTTTAGCGAATCAAGCATGGTTTGTAGTTGTGTGCTAGATTCTGATAAGAGTACTAAATCATCTGCGAAGCGCAGGTGGCTTAAATATTTGCCGTTAATGTTGAGCCCTGTTTTTTCCCAATTTAATCTATTTATTATTGACTCTAAAATAGCTATAAATAATTTTGGGGACAACGGGTCTCCTTGTTTCACTCCTCTTTTAATGGGAAATGTAGGACCAGTAGATTCTAGTTTTATTTTGGCTATGCTACTCTTGTAAATATTTCTGATTATTTCTATGTACTCTTGTTCAACTCCCTGAGCCTCCAGAGCAGTCCATATACTTGGGTGTGACACGGTATCGAAAGCTTTTGTATAATCGATGAACGCGATGTAGAGCACTCTTTGCTTTTCCTGGTATTTTTCCATTATTAGTTCTAGTGTATGTATATGATCGATTGTCGAAAAGCTCTTTCGAAAACCTGCTTGTTCTATTGGTTGTTTTGCTTCTAGTGTAACACTTATTCTTTTGTTTATGATGGAGGAAAACAGTTTGTAGATACACGAGAGTAAGCTTATAGGCCTGTAGTTCGCAATGTCTTTTGGATCTCCTTTTTTGTAAATTAATACTATTTCTGACTCCAACCATTGCGATGGTATCTCAGCTGTTTCTAATATATGGTTAAATAAATATGTTAGGGGTGGAGTCAGTAATTCGTAGGCGACCTTTATGGCTTCATTCGTAATATCGTCTGGTCCTGGACTTTTATCTATCTTTAACCTTTTTATTTCTTGTATTACTTCGTTTTCAGATATTGGTGTTATATTTCCGCTCTTGTTTATGTTTTTAGGAAAGGCATAACTATGGTTGGTACGCTCTTTTCCCTGGGCACTGTATAGAGCTTTGTAGAAATCTGTTGCTACCTCTATGATTTCTTTACGATTAATTACTATTCTGTCTTCACTGTTTAAACCCTCTATCCAGTTTTTATGTGTTCTTAATTCTTTAAGAGCTTTTTTTGAGCTTCCCGCTTGTTTCAAATGTTTTTCGATAGTCTTTGATCTGTAAGTTTTATAGTCATGTTTTATGTATTTACTTATTAGTTTGTATAGTGCGGATAATTCATTTTTTGTGGCCCGAGTTTTGGTCTTAGCATGATGTAGCTCTTGTCTTCTTTTGATAAGTGCCAGTGTACGCTCTTTTAAAACTTTATGGGTACCTTTTGATATTTCGTTAGGTGTTCGAGCGTCTTGTAAGCTCTGAGATATAGCCTTTGTTAATGTGTTGTAATAAGCCTGTACTGATATTTTTCCTTGGCAGTTTTTTATATCTTGTAAATGAGATGAAATGTTTTGTTTATAATTTATTATTTCTTGCTCAGTTTTTAGAGATGAATATCTATTGTTTTTATATCCTGTGCGTTTCTTATTTTGTTTTTTGATGGACAGAGTTGCTCTGATTGGTCTGTGATCCGACGGAAAGTTAAGGTTTAAAACTTCTATATTTTGGAAGAGATTAGGTTGATTTGACAATATGTAATCTATTTCGTTTTTGTGTTTACCGTTCGGTGATCGCCAGGTCCATCTTTGCTTCGGTTTTTTGTGGAAGAAAGTATTTAAAATCGCAAGTTTGTGTTCAAGGGCAAAGTCAATTAGCCTTTGGCCTCTCTGGTTTCTTTCGCCATAGCCATTTGGTTTCATTATTAAACATTCGTCTTTTCTTGGTTGTCCTATTTTGGCATTTAAATCACCCATTATTAGATAGTTCTTATAAGCTAGATCGATGGCCTTATTGATATTCGAGTAGAAGGTGTTAATCTCCTCCTCGCAAGCTGCTTCGGTCGGTGCGTATACTTGTATAAGTGACATGGCCAGTCCTTGAATGTTTAAGTTTAATAGTGCTACTCTATCACTAATGCCTGTGAAGCTTTCGATCCATTCCTTGCGAACTTTATTTATTATAAATCCGACTCCATATTTACCAGGTGTGTGGCCCGTGTAACATAGTATGAAATTATTATGTTCTTCTATTAAAGTGCCCTGACGCCTTATTTCGCACAAGCCAATTATGTCGTATTTTATTCCTTTGATTGCTTCGCTTAGTTCGATTAAACGTTCGTGAGTAGATAAAGTTCTGACGTTATAGGTTACTATGAAAAGCTCATCTTTTGTTTTTTTCGTAGGGTTAAGAATTTTTTGTGTTTGTGTCACTTCTTGTATTTTTGAGGAAGTTTGGGATTTCTTCTTCAGAGGGTTTTGGTCTTGATCTTCCACGGTGACCAGCCGGGTTGGAAGAAGTGGTTTGGTTTTTATTGTTGATTTTGTTTTTTGCAAGCTGCCTGTGTTGGAGGTTGGTTTAGTTAATGTTGTGGTAATATGGTTCCTGGTGTCAATGCAGCTTACATGTTTTTTGGAATTTCCGATAGTGAAGCCGACCTTCCTCGTTCAACGTAGGAGAGTATGTTGGGTCTTATAATGTCTTTTCCTGAAGTTTTGGTGGAGGGGTTAATTTTCCGGTTTGAGGTGGTGGTTGAAGTCTTCTTTTGATTTGAGGAGTTTGGAGAACCTGACTCTTCTCTTTTCCTTTTTTCTGGGTTGTTGTCAGTGTTTTTCTTCACTACTAATTTATCATGTTTTATAAATGCTATGTTCCCTTTTTTCTTTTCTTCTTCAACTTGTAATTGCAACTGCTTCCTTATTTCTAACACTTCTTTGGAGTAGTCCTCCTTGATGTATATTCCTTTGGGAAGTTTGGACTTATTTCGCAGAATAATGTGCTTTTTCCATAAAGTGGTGATGGAAACTATTATAGGGCGATTTTTGTTGTTGATCTGTTTTCCAATTCTGTATATATTGCTAATTTCGTTGCTCTCAAAGAATGTGCCTGATTCAATTATGGCATCCTTTATGCAATCAACAAGCTCGCCTTCGGTTTTTCCCATTTCTTCAATTCCGAAAAATACCAGGTTGTTTTTCCTTTTATCATTTTTCAAGAACTTCACTTCCTGTTGTAATTCAGATATTTTTACTTTTAGGATATTATTTTCTTCTGAAATACATCTCAGTTTCTCGTCAAGCGCTTCCATTACATTTTTGGTTACTGAGTTTGTTATGAGAAGAGTTTGGTTATTCAGTTTCTCATCTAACATTGTTAATAGCCATTCCATATCTTTTTTCTCCATTTTTGGGGAGATTTTATTGTTATGGCAACACTAAACTTAGTTGTGATGTTGAGTTTTATTGGAATAACTTGTTCTAATAAATAGTTTTTTTAGTATTTTAATTTAACTAATTTATTTATATTAAATGAAAATAAATCACATTGTTTACACCACTTTCTTAATCAAATATTATTTGTCTTTGTCGTTTGTTAATTTTGATTTTATCCTTACGAAGAAACCATTGGTTTTGAAACATGTTGATAGTTTTGATTAAATTAGTGGTGTGTATACTGTGATTCGTTGTCATTTAATTAAAATGACGAGATAAAGTGAATTTGCGTATAAAAAAGTAATAATTTATTTACAAGCAGGGGCTGGCGCTGACCCGCACAGGCTCTCGTGCTAAGTAATTAAATAACCTTTATCATAACAACTACAGCATTGATTTTAAAGTTTATCAATAATGTTGGAAAATATATATTTTTAAATAATATTATCTTCAATCTGGTGTTGCGAACAGACAACAAAAATATATTTTACCAAACTGTTTTTAAAACTCTTTAAAAGAGAGAACTAAATATTTTTAAGAAGACCTCCAAAGGATTCACACAAAAAGGTTCACGAAAAATAAGAGGTTTGAAATTGCGGCTTTTCCGTGTTTTGTGTTGCGGTGAAGCGGTCGCTTAACTTATATAATAAATAACATTTCTAAACTGCGTCCACACTATCTTACATGTATTATGGTTGACTTGAGGGAAAAATACATACACTTTAAACCTGCATTTTCAGGAACAATGTTATTCATCTTAGAAATAATGTTGAAACTTTTATGACATTATATAATCAAAGTATGAATCATACAATGAGTGACATCTATTGTCTGTATATCATACTCCATTAGTTTAATTATTCTTCAGAGATCCCAGTTTCCAACTCTGCCATCAGAGGCCTCAAGTAGTAATTTTTCCTGTTATATCGACAAATTGTTGTTACTGGAAAGTTTATGATAGGTGTTTTTAGCTATGAAAAGGCTGCGTTTGTTACAATATTTCTACAGTTAAATATTTTGTTAAAATAACACTAGGGTTTCCTAGTTAATTCAGGGTTGGGGACCGAGCGGTACTTTAAATTAAATATGTTACAAGTGTTGTTTTGATTCAGTTGTCAATTGTCTAAAAGTTCTTGTAAAAATAAATGACTCTACATAAAAATGAAAGTGTTTGAACTCTAATAAAGAAGGACCCTTCATAAAATACCTGAACAAATAATACATTCATTTTTATGGTTTATTGAATAAATAAAAAAGTTATATATTATTAAAGAAGAAAATAATACATCTAAATAAACATGAAACAGAATAAAACTTAAAAAAAAAGACAAAAAGGTAAAAGTCGTAAAAAAGTAAAGGTTAAATGACTCTTTAGATGTCCATGTACAATTTTATACAATATACTATGTTACAATATTATAAATTAGGTATATCTGCATAATATTACGAACCGTAAAAATTTGCATTTTCATCTAAATATTATTAATTACTCTTGCCTGAAAATTAAAAAAAAATCCCTCAGAGGTTTCACGGATTCGATTAGTTTTCTTGGCCATTGTGAATAAAAAAGGGTGACTGGCCAACTCAAAATGAAACCAACTCAGAACCACTTCAGAAAGGTCATTAAGAGTGATGATAAAAAAATGGTTAGATAGGTTAAGTTATGTAAGGGTTACCGTCTATTTAACAAATATTTTTTCATAGCTTTTAATGACCTTTCCGAGGTGGTTGGTTGGAATGGAAACATAAAGAAGAAAGTACATAATATTAAAGATAGAAAACACAACACGTAAATACTGAAATGATCAATTGAACACATATCACTATGTTAACAGAAAGTTAATGTCGAAGAAGAAGTTTATGAAGTAGAAAATATTAATCATCGGTCATTGAAATAAACGGATTGGTACCTAATACTACACACCGCATAGAAACAGATAGAGTAATTAATCAAGAATCGAGATAACCAGTTCCATTATTTCATGCCACAGACCCATAAATTACAATTATTTCCGAATGCAATGAAGTAAACGGATATGTAACATATAACTTTAAAGCCTTACTTTGTAAACGCTGATCATTGGATTTAAAGTAGGACGATTATTATGTGATCTGAAAAACCACTGATATTATTTATTTTTTTAAATGAATTATTAAAACTGTTCATAAGGCTAAAGTCTTTGAATAGTATTTCTGTTCGATTGCACATGAATTTTCATTTTAATGATATTAATTGGCATTTCAAAAATACATAAAATGACTTTACTTTATGATGTGATAGCTGTAAAAGCGTGTGTATATGCGCCAATTGATACTTATAAAAAAGGTCGCCATTATAATATAAAACAGGTAATTCATAATAACATGAATCTCTACATAACTTCTTCAGATCGACGAATGAATTAAAAAAAGTATTTAATCCAAAGGATTTTGATTAAATCTAGTGCTTTCTTGCACGTAATAAACCAAAACTTATTCGACCGGCCACATGGTCATCGGCGGCGGCCCTGTAAGAAGTGAAGAGCAGGAAACGTTAAAAAGAGAATTTACTGTTAAGGTAAATCATAATTTAAACCGTGATTTTTAGGGACGGTTGGAATTAAATATTGAAAAAAAAATATTTTGGTTAGGAAAAAAATTAATCCTTACCAACGTTATTTTGTTTTATAACATTTGTGAAGATTGTTTCTCATAGTTTAGTTCAAAGATCAGAATATCGATTGATGGAACGATGGATGCGTACGAAATTACCAACCGGGATAACTGACCGGGGTCTCGGGATGTACGCATAAAAACGGGACAATCCCGGTTCAACCGCAACGTATGGTTAAGTTTATATAACCGTAGGTTTCGAAGAATATTTGCCGATAAAGTGGGCCCCATCTGCGACAATAACCCAGTTTTCCCAATATGTATGTAGGTACTGGACATTGTTGAAACCCGACATTCGAACCTTTTTATTAATAAAATAGGAAATATCACAATACTTTTGGAGAGGATAAATTGAAAAACGGTACAAACCTTTTCGTCGTTAACGTACCAATGGAGCACGGAAGCTGGGAATGATTTTCCCGATGTGCAATTCAAATAGAGGGTCTCCCCCACTTGGTATTCCTTATCAGTCCCCGTGATAAAGGGACCGTCCTTGGGCAGATCTGAAACTCACAAATGTTGTACCTATCTCCCCTAATAACAGGTTATCTTGCATCAAAATAGACTCAATGAAATGTAAGTGAAACTAGATTGTTTTACTTGTTTATGAAGGAATTGAATGCGTTGTCCTGTAAAAGTTGGGGGTGTTGTGGGCTGTTGAGTGTTTTTTTGTCTAGTCCCAGCCAGAGGCCATACGTGGCGTCAACGTTCTTGTATCTTCACTCTTTTTCGTTTTCATACAAGACGAAAGAAGAGGACGACAGTCGATGATGTACGTACGAACTCTCACTGGGACTGGTATACGGACAACGTTGCGAGAGAGTTACCTAGCATTACCTGGCGTTACCTACGCGAAATATGTGGAAGGAAGACTGAATTTGTGTATATTGTTATTAAGACTTTGATATTATGTAGCGGTAGCTTGCCGTCGTGCGATCTAATATAATGTTAGTTTTATTAGATACACTTAAGACTTGTTTCGGTATTTTTAAATAAAAAAGAGAGAAAAAAATATTCCCTAAACTTCAATTTACTAAATAATACGAATATATTTTGTATTCTAATTAGACATACTTACACTCAAAATACATTATTGGAAAATATATGTTCTTTTAACTGTACACGCTGTACCTAAGAATTCTAGTTTTTTTTTTATTAATTAGTAATAATGATTAACTTTTGATTGTAGTCTAAAAACTATTAAATTACCTTTTTATACACTAATCAAGTCTTTCTTCAGCATATTTCGCATGGCCGCTCTTGAACCGTCTAAGGCCGGGAATACATGTCCGATTTATCCATACAATTGTCGTTCCGATAGTCCGATCAGACTATCGGAAGGCGTTCGCTCCGTACACTTGTAAAGTCCACACACATCCGATCGAATCCGATCCGACTATCGGATTGGACATCTGTCTCAAAAAATATATATTTACGATCCGAAGGTCTGAAGGTGCGCGGTTCCTATTTTTACACATATAAGTGAAATACACGTCCGTTTTTTTCTTCCGACTTGTCAGTTTGCAAATGAGTATTGACACCTAACTACTTATTTCTGCAGTACGCAATTTTCAATGCCTATGTACGAAATTATTATTCAATTTATTAAGAAAAGTTTATTTATCAATCTTGATAATATCCTCAGAAGTCGAAATAACTGTAAAGCGCAATAATAATTATACAAGAGAACCTGTTATTTTTATTAATTAACTGTTTTTTATAATTTGAAAAATAATGTTATTTAATGCATAAAAGAAAGACTTAAAATGAATATGGAACAATTATTATAAGCAATAATTTTTTATTAGCCTGAAACACTCTTCTACATTTAAAAAAATCTTCCGAGAAAAGATACATGCCGCCGACAGGACTTGAACCCGCGTCCTTCTGATTTTCGGTCAAATGCTCTAAAAGTATTCCACCAAAAAATGTAGATATAATTTGTCCTGACGCCACCTAGTGAGAAGTTGAGCACTTACATGCCTTTCTCATATAAATAAAGTTGGTTGTTTTCAGGTGGAAAAATGTAATAATCAGTAATTATTGTTGAATGAAACACTAGTAAAAATTTAATAATTTGGCGAGTAGGAGATAAGCCAACGTAGCTCAGTGGTCAGAGCATTTGAACGGAAATCAGAAGGACGCGGGTTCGAGTCCCGTCAGCGGCATGTATCTTTTCTCTGGAGGTTTTTTTTTTAATGTAGATGAGTGTTTCAGCTAATAATTATTGCTTATAATAATTGTATCCCTTTGTGCTATGCATAAAAATCTTGTCTTAAACATTAGTTTATCAATTTAAAAAATAAAATAACGATTCATTTGGAACTCTACAAATTAAACTTGATCACAATAAATAATAGATAACGTGAGGTTAAAGAAGTAACATGAGAAGAGGGAAATAAAGGACTTGGCCTGGAAGGAAGTCTGAAAAAATAAATAATATTTTGTGCTGATCGTAGTATTTCACTAAAAAGATCGCTAACGGCTGAGACCACAAAAAAATGGATGCAAGAATCGGACGAGTATTTGGTTAGTGCGATCCGATAGTCATCAGACAATCGGAAATCAAATCGGACATGTTCTCCCGACCTAACATTGAAAAATATATTCCGGACTTTTTGAAAATCTTGCTAATAATTCCAAATTATTATTCTTTCTCGCATAATGTGGGCATCCGGCTATCTTCATTACTTCCCTCTACATATTATGTAATAATAATATTTGTTACTCTGCAATGTATTTCTAGAGATAAGAATGTATGTTTCCAACTAATTTAATAGTTTTTTAAATGTAATAAGTATATCTCAGATGGTTTGGACATGTAGAGCGAATGAAAGAAGAAAATAATGTGAGAAGAATATATGACGCAAATGTGAATGGAAGAAGAAGTAGGGGACGCCCGAGGAAGACATGGCACGATCAAGTGAATCAGATACTTGAGTCGGGCCATGTCAAAAGTCGGAATAATAGAAGAGTATGTATGAGACGATGTATGAATGTGAGTGAAGCAAAGACTGTGTGCCAAGACCGAGTTGTTTGGCGGTCCGTCCTCTCTGCCTACCCCTGCGGGGAAACGGCGTGATGGTTAGTTAGTTAGTTAGTTAGTTACTAATGATTTGTTAAGTATAAGTTTGTAAAAAAATAATCAACTTACAGATAACCTCCATTCTGCCTTCACCACTCGCCGATGAGAATCCTGGGGCCTCGGCGGAGACCTCACACTTGTAAAGGCCGGAAGACTTGAGAGTAACTCCTTTGATCATGACTTTTTTGTCGTCTGACATGTGATGCTGCAACAAAAATGAACCTTCATTCAAACAGACGGCTGACGCACATATCGAAAATGTAACACTGGCTGCACTGTACAGCACAGTTCCTACTAATTATAATTTCATGAGAATCAACGAGACAGCTTGCTAAAATTCATTTTGCTCCGACTATTTACTTTACAGTGTTTCTACATTAAAAGATGACTTAAGCCGGGATCACACCTGATTGAGATAATGTGAACAGAACATTTGTTTTCACTTAAAGCATAAATAATGAGCGGGTATCGGAAAGTTAGGGTCAGGGTTAGGGATTAGGCGGTTACTCAGCTGAGTGACATATTTCATTTACATTTTTTACTCCAAAAAATGTCAGGAAGCAATAGTTAAAGTAAGTCAAGTACGTCCCTTAACACCCTGTCCAATAGAAGTTGAATGGACTTCATCTTTCGTTCTATAAATTGACAAGAGATTCTTATAGAATAGAACATGTTGAACGCAGCATCAGTACCTAAGTATGCGCGACCTTTTTCTGCAGAATGTCGTTTAATAAGGCATAAAACACGCCTTTTTCAATATTTACCTCAAATATAAGATATTATTATTAAACTAGTAGTTAATTAAAAACCCACTCCACAGGTTTTTGCTGCTAGGCCCTGCGGGCGGCTTTTAGTTCAGTCTTGCCCAGTTTGAGTGTTGGTGACCATTTTATAAATCCAATAGGTACTGGTTCCAAAAATAGCCAGTTCCTCGAATCCACTTTGATCCAGTGACAGCTAGTCACCGAGACAAAGTCACCGAGACAAAGTAACCGTAACAAAGTAACCGAGACACGCAATGACGCAATATGCAATATATATTGCATATAGCCAGGCATCCTAGTACTTATACCTAGGGAATAAACGTCCATATGCGAGCTTCTTACGGAAGTAGCGACACCTTTTGTCAGATTCTTGAATAAAAAAACGAATTACAACGGTAGCTTTGCTTGAAATTTCACGAACACAGATTTTATTTGTGGCGCGGAGCATAAGGCGTGGCGTCGGACGTGCAATGGAAGTCGGGTTCTGGAATTCAACCAGGCAGATGCAAGGGTATTAATACTGTTTGACAGCACTATTTGGGGCGTCTGGCAATTGAATAGATTTTTTTCCCCAATAATTTTACAACAAAAGTGCGTACATTTTAAAAAGTTTTTTTTTTTTTTTAAACAAAACTAATAATTTATACATAGGTATTATTATACAATAATAATAATTATACATAGGTATATTATTAGTTTTGTTAAGTGATGGTTTATTAATAGTTTAGAAGAATTTTTTTGTAATGTAATTTGACATTTAAGTCAATAATTTAATACAATTTTTTTCTTTAACCGGACCTGTTTTACCCTGCTAAGGGCATCTAACACCGTCCAACTAAGGTTATTTATTACATGGATGAAAACATTGATTTTGTACAATATTCAATTTTTTTCTAAATTAAATTTTCATTCCAAGAGGATGGAATTAACATTTTAGGTAACTGATGATTAATTTTTAATGTACCTTCCACCACCAGGAAAATAGAAATATGACAAAGTGCTGAAATAAATAAACAAAATCAAGAATACTTTCAGATAGAAAAGGTTGTAAATTAAATAAAGAAGCAAGGAATAAGAATATTTGCGCTATGTTGACTTTACTGTCTTTCTGGTCCTGTTTTTAAGTGGCGTTAAATATTATAATTTTAAACATAGCATTTTAATCCAAATTTTAACTTTTACGTATTTTGTCTAATTAAATTAATTTTCTAATATTGCATATTACCTGCATAATATTGTCATTCGACGATTTGATTTACACGAGATGATTTTTTTTTGTTCAGTTGCTTTTATTATTCGACAGCTCTCATGAAGACCGTGCAGGCAAATAATATTTTATAGGAATTCTGTTGTCCGCATTATGATGTGAATAAAACAACGAACATAACATGTTAAAGTCCACCCCCCCCCCCCCCCCAATTACCACAAGCTCACCCACACCCTCGTTCTGGTCAGCGACTTTCATGAAGTTTGTTTTTGACAGCCAGTTGGATACATTTTGGCTTTTACTATTCCAGTACAAAGCATGAATTTCTCGATAACAAAAATAGTACACTTACAAAATAAATTAAAAGGCGGGATTTAGAATTCATTACAAAATTCTTCGTAGGTTAAATTTAGAGTGATGTTTTGGAACTATAGCTAAATATAATTAGGTACATAATATTAGCCTTTTACCAAGTTTGGCTTACGAAAATGCATAACTCGACGTCAAGATGATAAAATATTATTTCTCCTTCTACGTACCTACATGAAATTTTCATACGTCGCAGCAATTATTCTCTGTTCATAAAAAAAATATTTATTTATGAATAGAGAATAATTCGTATTGCAAACTAATATTTATTAGGACCTTTTGTTTTTAGAAAGGAACGAAGTATAACATAGAAAATGACTTTGTGACAGATTTTTTTGTTATAAAAGAGAAAATAATTTATACTAAAATAAGTTTAGTATATCTGTATTATGATGTGTACCACTGGAGCGTTGTTGGTCACATTTTCGAGTGGCCAGTTTGAGGAGGTAGTTTAAAACATGAAATTTTTTAAAAAGTTTCTACGCGTTGGAATCTTCGATTAATTACAAAGCAAACATAGTAGTTTCACACATTAACCCTCGATTCGTCTCGTAGGGTCTTTAAAAGCCCAGGTTTTACAGGAATGCTAATTACGTTCATTTTAAATGTTCCCATTGATTCCTTACTTTAGGTGCTTCCTAAAAAGGACTATACTTGAAGCTAACGCCGCCAACATTCAGTCTGCGCATGTGCTTTGTGAGATACAGATTTGTGTTTCGGCATGAGAAAAAAATCAACAAAATACAATGAAAAACCAAGTTTATATGTTTTTTCATTGTATTTTGTTGATTTAAAAAAAAAAATAATAATAAGTCCGTACCAATCTTAAATAGTTAAAAATTTGATAGAAATTGGTTAGATTTAAAAAAAGTTTTCTATTAAAAAAATATGATTCAAAATTTTAAAAAGATGTTCCTTGTTGATTTTTAAACTTTAACATTGAAAATAAATATCTAATTTTTTAAATATCTTTTTATTTCAATACAGTCATTATCACCTGACTATAACCAGTTAAAATAACACATAAAATGTAAGCTATAACAACAATTTAATCACATTTATTTTTGGGGTCCTTAGCGACCCCACGCGACACCTCGCGTTAAAAAAAAACGCGATGGGAGGAGGGTTAAGAAGAGATGTCTCGCATATATTCTGAATTGTTTTTTGACATTATGCCAACCGAAATTATTCAAATTTAAATTTATGTCTGTGATTATCAAGTTGGCCGTAGAAAACACACATAAGTCATATTTAAATTTGCTCTAAGTAGGTACCACGGTCATTTTGTATGTTAATAATAAGCAGAATTAACGTGTTCATAAATACAATGTTTTCTTTTTTAAATCATTATTTTTTTCTTTTTTACTGTCAAAAATTTAAAAATTACTTTTCCATGAAAGCATTAGCTTGTGATTGGAAAATGAGTGTACAGTCTTTTAATGTAGATATTTAAAGGAAATTAATAATACTACGGTTAAATGTATTATATTATGCTATAATTAGTAAATTACAATGAGAAAGTAGAAAATTATATATTGCAATTTGGTAAGTGTGAAAAAATTGTAAGTACTATTTATTAGTAGTTATACTGACTTTGTATAATTTTAAGAATCCTAAAAGTATGGGATAATCGGTCAAATATTTGAGCATTTAATTGTTCTACTATAAGCAGTTAATATGTCTCAATATTAAAATTCGGAAGGATAATTTTTTTAAAGAGGGCGGGAAATTTCCAAACTGTACTTGAAACTTTCCGAGCCCTCAAGGCAGAAATTGATTATACATCGGAACGCTCCAGTGCCTAGTCACAGTCAGGCCTAGTTGTAAAAGCAGGAAAGCGACATGAAATCCACTTATCCACTTAAACCGTGTTGAGAAACACTAAAGGTTCTAGAAGTTAGCATTACTATGCATAGATTTTCACTTTGCTCTCACTGCATGAAACTCTGACACAGATTGACGCAGGCAGATTGTTGAGATGCACAAAGTTTGTTTAGCTTCAGGAGGCTCACACAAAGTACACCGATTGGCCTTTTCATATTCTCTTGTCTTATGCGCTCCTAGTATTTACTTTGCAAACTTATTGTTGTACTTGACAAAAATAGAACTTATTTTTTATTCGTTACGTGCGTAGGCATGTTTTTTTTTTAATTTTGCGTAATCGTTGAATAAATGGGAAATACAGAAAACTTTGTAATGATTATTAGAAACCCATTTTTGGGAAATTATAACCTTATCTAAATACCTAAGGTAAATAAATTTAATTCTGTTGAAGTTCTGGTCTTGACAATGTCCCACCCATATTTCTGAATTTAAAAAACATTTGACTTTCCAATCCATTGGATATAATACTAAACAAATCTCGTAAAACAGATCAATTCCACAATAGCTAGAAATCTAGCTTTCTCACTTCTGTGTTTAAAAAGGGTTATAAACGATGTACGCAATTACAGATCTATTTTTATTCTATCTAGTACTAATAAACTTTTTGAAAATAATATTTAATATTAAACGTGTTATTACCAATTCCCAACATGGGTTTGTCTCATCTAGGTATATGAAAAGAATTTTTTATTTTATTTTATTTTTATTTTTTTTATTAGTAATAAATAGATACATATATTACATATAGATTTTATACAGTAATTAATTACATAATAGATACATTTGATGTACCCCCATAAGTAAGCAGGGCTTGTGTGTATGGGGGGGTGGGGTGTTATTGTATTGTTTTTTTTTTTTTTTTTTTTTTATGATTCAGTTTAAGTTTTCAGTATAATTTTTAAGGTGAGTTTTAAATTCTTTTATATTAGTACTCATGTTTCTAATTTTTTCTGGTAATGAATTAAAAAAATTAACTCCGAGATATTTATGATTCTGTCCTATTGTTTTTTTACATTTTGGAGTAGGAAGTATTGCATGAATGCTGCATCGACTGATAGGAAACAGGTATATAGTCTGTACTGATTTTTGCATGGTATTCGATAAGGTCTGCCAGTCAAAATACTGAGCACGGAAAATTAGAGATAAGAGGCAATTTATGGGCATGGATGATTAGTTACTTATCTAATAAATAACTTTTTAATAATTTGTATTTAATTTTTACTTAATCTTTAGTTATTTATTTATTGACGCCCTATTGTGGGCTTTTACATATAAAAGTTTCATTTAAAACAACAGTATAACACAAATAAAAAAAGATAACAAAATGTACAAATAAAGCATAAACTCAATATAATAAATAGAGAACCTAACTAACATTTTAAATTAAATATTAACAAACGCCATGTTACGATTTTCCCACAAAAACAACCAATACAATAGTATATAATTATGTAAAAATATAATTTGGGCAATGTTGACTTAATCTCTGTAGTCGAAATACTTCACCTAGGCATAATTTTTACCAGAAACTCTACTTTATATCTTATATAACTTGTATCGATAACAGGGCTATTAAAGAAATTGGTTTTATAGTGAGGATTTTTAATGGTTTAAAATTATTCATAACTCACATTAAAAATTGTGATCACATCTCTTTTCAGAAGCATTCTAGAATATGACTACAATTTAGTCGCATGTGATTAAAATCTTTAATATCGATGAAAGAGTTCTACGCAAATTTTTGAGGTGTATTGATTGTAGATTTGGACTTAATTTAAGACCAATAGATCGTGATTTTATAAATTACATTATTTAAAACTATTAAAGTTAAGTGACTAAAGAATTTAAAAAAAATTATATTTTCATATAAGTTTATAAATTATCAGTTGTATAGACCTGATATATTAATGTTGATTTAGTTTCATGACCCTACCATTACATAAAGGTTCCTTAATATTGGAGTTTATTATTACGTTAGCGTCTACGTGTGGTTGAATTACAGAACCCAGCCACGAGTGCATGTCGACGCCACGCTTAACGGGTGCGCCTCAAATAACATCTGTGTACGTGGAGTTTCACACAAAGCTACTGTCGTAGTTCGGTTTCAAATTCAAGAATACGTCACGAGATGTCACTACTTCCGTCAACAGCTCGCGGTGATTAATTCCCCCCTAGGTATAAGTGCTACGGATTTTTATTCTTGAAGTGTCCATCCATTTCTCAGTCCGCTTTTGTTACTCAAGGAAGCAACAGTTCAAAAATCGAGCTCCGAATAGTGCATCGCGTTCCGAACACTTTATTTTCTAATCATTGTTCGCGTCATCTGGTTCTTTTGTTTCCTTCCATTCTCATAGTTATTTCGTTCTATAAGTTTCCAAACAAAAACAAATTTTCATGGTTACAAAATATTGAGCTGTCAGCTTTTAAAGCAGTGTTGTGTTTTTCATTTTTAACCAAATCCAAGCCTGCAGACCCCCGCTTACACATTGACCTTTCACAGTTTACCTTCCTCACTATTAACCTACGCACAAGATCCTGGATTCGATGTCTACTCTCCGCCAACAACTTGCCGCTGTGGGTGCGACAGAAGCACAACTAGAAGAATTTTTAGCAATAAAATCAAAAGTAACGAGGTCCAGACGCTCAACTGCTCTATATTTAAAGCATTTCGGAAGTGAAGAAGATGTCTCCGACTACTCCTCAAAACCTACAACAACTCCCACCCTCACTACATCTCTGACCTCCGTCTCTACTTCCACCTCGACCTCTGCTACTTTTTCAACAGCTCCCACCACTTCGACAACCGCCTCCAGCTCAACATCAACCGCTCCATCCTCTTCCGTAAACTCATTCCCCCCGCTATGGGTGACTCCAGCTCACAAAAAACGAAGGGCGTGCGCTTCTCCTCCTCCCTCCACCGAAGTAATAAAAACTTCAAACCGTTTCTCCGCCCTCGCTACAGACGATGAAATCTCACCACTGCCAGTTACAAACACCGTGTCTGACTCCACTGCAAATGACAACACTGATATCACAAGAACTAGACCTGCTAAGATCCCTCCAATTTTTATAAAATCCGAAAAAAATTGGAGCCTCCTGGAAAAGCGCCTCTTGAATGCTGGGGTTACTATAATTAACGCAAAGGCCATCCCAACAGGTGTGGTCCTCAATACCGGTGACTCTACCAGCTTCCGGCTGGCAACAAAAATTCTTCAAGAGGACACAACTCCCTTCCACACATTCCAACTCGCAGAAGAAAAATCTACAAAGGCGGTTCTGCGAGGAATACCGACGACAATTAGCGAAGAAGAGGTCCGCCTGGAACTAATAGATCTCAACTTCCCTGTTAATTCAGTAACTCGAATGAGATCCGGGCCAGACAGGAAAAATATTCCACTGGTCCTCGT
This sequence comes from Limnephilus lunatus, assembly GCA_917563855.2. Classification (NCBI taxonomy): domain Eukaryota; kingdom Metazoa; phylum Arthropoda; class Insecta; order Trichoptera; family Limnephilidae; genus Limnephilus; species Limnephilus lunatus. The sequence goes on along the minus strand of OU830597.1, from coordinate 58,532,615 downwards.
ACAACTGGATCATGGTGAGGCGGGACAAAAAATCTTCTCCCTCACTTCCCTCTTTCACCTAATGATAAGAGTGGAGTATCTAAATAAGAAGACAGCCCCCTCTCAGTGTCACCGTTGCCAGAATTTTGGACACTCATCAATGATGTGCCACCTGCCCGCCCGCTGCGTGAAGTGCGCGGGTGACCATTTTACGCAGGAATGCAAGAAGCAGAGAGAAGATGGACCCGCCACCTGCGCAAACTGTTCTGGAGCCCATCCGGCAAATTACAAGGAATGTCCGAAACGACCATCTCCACAACCCATCTTACAAACAGTACGTAATGTCACTTTCACCTCACATACTACAAATCCCTCTTTATCATACGCGCGGGCCACTGCCCAAACCCCACTAACGTCCACACCCCCCTCCTCAACTCCCTCAACCTCAACCTCCCATACAGCTCCTTCCACCCCCTTCAATATTTTTGAATTTTTCAAAAATTTCAATTTCTCCAAGGTTGGCGATCTCCTCTCCGACCTCATCCCCAAATTTCAGTCTGCCACCTCACCGGCAGACTACATATCGATCATTTTCTCCGCTGCCCCTCAGATTTTTTCACTTTTTTCAGTGTAAATGGCTAGCTCTACTACCATGCCCTCCGCGCTACGCATGGCATTTTGGAATGCTAATGGTCTTTTTTTTTTTTTTTTTTTTTATTCTTCATTTTAAGCACCCGCTAAACTGCCAGAGCAGTTTGTCAGCAGGTCGATTTAACAATATTAATATAACACAGAAGAACAATTATAACAAGAAACCACAATATAGAAAATAGAAACAGAAGAATAACTTTTAAGTAATTACAATACAAAAGCATAAAATACAAAGACAGACAGATATAATACAGGCAAATTACTCATAGTTATATACACAAGATGAAAACAAAATTCAATATAAAAAGTCTTGATCTATTAGCCATTTTTTCAGTTTTTTTTTTAAATCAGTGGTGCAATTTGATTCGTTTTTTATGTTCATTGGCATCTTATTAAATATGGTAGGGACAAGATAAGCGAATGTCCGTTGTCCGTATTTATTTACAATTTTGTCTGTATTTATTTACAATTTTACAGTCTCTTAAAAAATTTACATGAATTACGTATTTTTGCAAATACACACGCTCTCGACGTTTTACTCATCAATGAAACTCACCTCAACCCATCACAAACGCCAAAACTTTCGAACTATACATTATATAGAAATGACCGACAACACACTAGAGGCGGCGGCACTGCCATTTTCGTTAAATCGAAAATCGCCCACAAATACAATATTACACCTGCATTGTTGTCAATCGAGTCAACCTCTATCACAATTTATACAAAACATTCAGGCCCATTGAGAATAAACTCTATCTACCACCGTCCGCAAGATAAGCTTGATCCAAATGACCTTGATATTCTCCTCGATAGCCACACTCCTACTATCCTCGCTGGGGACTTTAACTCAAAGCACCCCAATTGGAATAGTAGGATTACTAACACAAATGGACGTATCTTACGCAGGTACGCTAGCACTCATCCTGAACTCTCCATCGCGGGCCCAATTGAACCCACACATTTCCCAAACAGCGGGGCTAGACCCGATGTTCTGGACATTGCACTTCTCCACAAATTACCCTGGGTCTACGATATCGAAACCATAAATGACCTAAGTTCTGATCATAATCCTGTTTTGCTTACTCTTAATCAACTTTCCACTCCAATGGCACCCCGCAAATCTATAAAAACTGATTGGACGTATTTCACTCACAGAGTTGGGGAAAAAACAATCATCCCTCAAAATATTTCCGACGGCCCTGAATTAGACAAGGCAGTTGACAACTTTGCCGAGATAATTATATCTTCCATCACCGATGCCTCTAAAACTCTTCCTGAACATTCCCCCCTTAATCTCAAAAGAGACCTCCCAACCGACATCCAAGATTTAATCTCTACAAAAAACAATCTTCGCCGACACTGGCATAGAAACCGAAATCCCTCGGTTAAAAAAACAATCAATAGAATTCAAGCACTTATTAGAAAAAAACTCTCCGAGCTTTCACATTCCACCTGGAACAAAAAAATTCAAGATATAAATCCACAGGACGGCTCCCTATGGAAGTTATGCAAATCTCTCCAAACTACCCCATCCCCAAGCCATCCCATTCATACCGAAAATGGCCTTATATTTGACGATCAAGATAAATCGGAGGCGTTTGCCGATAATCTTGAATTTCAATTTAGCCCCAGCTCTAAGCACGCCGACCCAATCCATATAGCAAATGTCAACCACCAAATAGACATAATTTTCGACTCCCTTCCCGGAACAAATGTACATTTCACCACCCCATCAGAAGTCCGAAGGGCCATTAAACACCGCAGCAACAAAAAAGCTCCCGGTCCAGATGGCATTACAAACTTTGCCCTTAAAGCCCTCCCCCCTAAAAGCATTCTCACCATTGTGAGCCTCATAAATTCCGCTCTCAGACTGCGTTATTCCCCTAAAAGTTGGAAACACGCGCACGTCATTCTCATCCCAAAACCTGGGAAGGACCCAAAATTCTGTGAGAACCATCGTCCAATCAGCCTTCTCTCAAATGTTGGTAAAATATTCGAACAAATTCTCCTCACCCGGCTCTTAAAGCACATTCACGAGATGAAAACCCTTCCTGATGAACAACATGGCTTCAGATCTCAACACTCAACCCTTCATCAACTGCTCAGAGTTTCCGAACTAATCCTCGGCGGCTTCAACTCCCAACGGTCCACTGGCGCAATTTTCCTGGACATAGCCAAAGCCTTCGACAAAGTATGGTCAAACGGCCTGCTCCTCAAATTGCACAACACGGACATCGATCCCCAACTCCTCGGTATCTTAAAATCATTTCTTCAGCACCGGACTTTTCAAGTAAAGATCCGAGGTGCACTCTCAACGCCCAGATTCATGACAGCAGGCGTCCCGCAAGGATCCCTGCTTTCCCCTACCCTCTTCAATATTTACTTACACGATATTCCACTCACGGAGAACCAACATTCGTATAAAGCCTTGTACGCTGACGACACCGCCATTATGGTTCGATACAGTTCTCCCAGGATGATCACACTTCGCTTACAACATAACATAAACATACTCCAAGACTTTTATAACAAATGGCGTATAGATGTGAACCCTTCCAAGAGCGCTGCTATTTTCTTCTCACGAAAAAAGGTTCGCAGCACTCCTAAGGGTCAAGTTTATATGTACGGCCAAGCAATACCCTGGCAAAACAATGTTAAATATCTTGGAGTCACACTCAAAAAACTCAAATGGCACACACACATCAAACATACAATTAAAAAAACCAAAAACGCTGCTTCATCCCTTTACCCGCTTTTACATTATAACAGTCAAACGTCGCTTCAGAACAAACTTCTCATTTACAAATCAAAATTACGACCCATCATGACTTACGCCGCTCCAATTTGGGCCACAAGCAATACTAAGAGTCTAGAAACCTTCCAAAATGTCTTGCTTAGAAGATTCACCAAAAGCCCTTGGTTCGTCCGAAATAGCATTATTAATTCAGGCACGAAAATCCCTCCACTTAAAAAACACATAATAGACCTGGCCAAAACATTTTTCTCAAAACTTGCTTCAAATCCGAACCCAAGCATCTCATGTCTCGGGCATTCAAGTCCCAATGACAATCCCCTCCACCGCCTGCCCATATCCATCCTTCATCCACCTTGATGCGCGGGCTATAACAAAATTTACCTTTATATTCTTATATAAAAAATTAAATACTTGTATATATTTATTATGGTATACATATTTGTGGTAAATGAATACATACATGCATGGGTGTATGTAAAAATGTCTGTATGTGTGCATATATCTATATATATATGCCACTCGCAGATTTAAAACAAGCAATAAAAAAATATGAATGCCCTTCATCTTGCCCAAGGCAGCTCGAACATCAGGTTAAAAAAAAAATCCATCAGGTGACATTACTACAGTTTGCAAGACAAAGGGGTTAATTTCTCCCTGTAACTTGCTAAGAACCAATATATAATATCTTGAAGTGTCCTTCCGGATTTAGAAAGATTATCGGCAATACTTGACGAAGTTGTTATAAATTACATATAACGTCACTGCGTTTCTCGATTATTTTGTCACTGTTACTGTCTCGGTGAGTCACCGACGGCGTCTAGCTGTCACTCGATCACAGTAGATCTGTGGAACTGGCTATTTTAGGAACCAGTTCCTATCGGATTCGGTCACAAACACTCGATCCGGGCGAAGCCGAACTAAAAGCCACCCGCAGGGCCTAGAAGCAAAAACCTGCGGAGCGGATAAAATAGATTAAACACCATTGATTGGCAACTTTTATGCCAATGTTGCTAACATTTTTAATAAACCTTTGCCGAAGTATAAAGCTGTACCAATTAAATATTAGCCACCCACATCTAATCAAGTTCATTAATTATAATAATAAAATAATAATATTTGGATGACTTGTATAGCGCCGTTTTTGTGAAAAATCACCTCAAGGGCGCTGTACAAATTTATAAAACGTTTATACAATCTTATTTTAACTATAGACAACAACAACTAATGGCTAAAAATTGCATTCATCGGTTCATCGATCACCGATACGAAACTATATGTGCAATGATTTGACCGATGAACGCGATGCTGCTGTAAAAATGCACTGTACAGGCAGAAAATATATACAAGACCATACTTCATACTTACCTGGAGGGTTACTAGAGATTAACACTGTTATTGTTTATTTAGAGCAATTAAGACACAGTTCGCACGCAGAGGACATGATTGGGAACTATAATATAAAATGTTCTGTAATGAGCGTATTTTGAAAACAAAAGCAAAGTTTTATGATACTCTCCGATAGGTATTTTTATTTAAGGGTATGAGAGCCCAAAAAGGTACGTTTTTAATTTGGACCTAAATTCTGTTGAGCTTGTTATGCATCTAAGTTCCTGGGGGAGTTTATTCCAAGCCTTAGGTCCAGACACTCCGAAAGCGCGATCTCCAAATTTCGTATTTGGCTTGCGTTTAGGTTCCATTAGTCTGCCTATAGCTGATGATGTTGCTGATCTAAGGGTTGACTGCCTCGGACCAGTATTTTCTGGGACACATAGTTCAGAGATGTAAGATGGGGCCATTTCATTAATTGATTTAAACACCATCCAGCACAATTTGTACTGGATTCTTTGGGGGCACTTGAGCCAGTGAAGATTACGAAGGTGTTCTGAAATGTGTGAATATTTAGAGACTCCGGTTATGAGTCGAGCGGCTGCATTAAACACGGATTGAAGTTTGTCAGTTTGATATTTTGGAAGGCTAGCGTAGATACCGTTACAGTAGTCGAGCCGTGAGACTACGTAGGAGTTTACAAGTAGTTTTGTTGCTTCTGTGGGAAGATTTCTTCGGACTGACTTGAGTTGTCTTAGGTGAAAAAAAGCGTAACACGTTTTTTGTTCTTCTTCAACTTTATACTAATGTATTTTTCTTTTGTTTACTTATGAAATCTAATAACTTTTCCCTCAAAATTAAAAGATATCTTTGTTTTTATCACTTTTTTATGTCTATAAAACCGACGTATTTTGAAAGCAATGCTCTCGGGGTTTACAATTTTTTTTAATAAAACCTGAGGAAGAGAGCATCGCTCTCGAAAGATGTAGGTTTTATAGACATAAAAAGTGGTAAAAATAAAGAATTCTTTTAATTTTGAATTAAAATGGTGCCACAAAATAGATTTGATGTATGTAAAGAAGTGATAATTTTTCTTTTTTTTCTTCTTTCCAAATTGTATAATGACTGTTTAAAAAAAACAATTATGTAAATGGCACTTGTGCCAAGCTGTGGAGAAAGGGAATAAACCATGGTGGGCGCTAAATTACTACAGTTCCCTGGCAGGGTGCAAATGCTAGCCTGGATAGTAAGTGGAACAATTGAGTTTACCATTACGTACGTCGAAGAAATACTTAAGAATCTTTACAATTTAATATAAGCTAAATACTGCTGTAGATATACTGGGTTTATTTTTATAAGTGGTATGAACTTGCGGACCAACTTTTCTGTAAATATAGAGCGCCAAATTTTGAGTAGGTATGTCAAAATTCGGGGTTAGAAAAATCGACGACAGAAAGAGCTTCTATCTTAAAGGTGGAGTCATGGATAGTTATAACTTTGTTCATTTGATGGGTAGGTAGAGCAGAATAAATAAAAGAGAATTATTAAGATTATTCTGGAGAATGAGACATATTTTGTTGAATTTAATACTTCTACAACATAGATTTACAGGAAATTATAAATGATTTCATAGAACTTACCCCGAACTGACCTGTTGCATGAATGTATCTAACTACGAGGTTTTTTGCGGCGCAAACAACACTAAATAAGGACCCCGGTCAGAAGAAAGAGAGTCGTCTTCTAAGCGAGGAGGCTGCCAGTCTCGAGCAGCTTGGCAGAGAGTGAGGGTGTCGACCCAGCAAGGGTCTTCTTTCAGAGTAGACAGGAGCGGAAAGTGCGTTGGAGGATGGCCTAAGGTCCCACCGAGCGCCAATCTCCGAATATCCGACGACATCGATAGCAGATGTCTTAAGGCGGTGATTTATTTGAGGAAACTGATTAGCGGGTACTAACAAGGTCGCGGGAAAACGATAGCCATCTACGGTCAAACAGTTGAAACCGATAAATTGGTTTTTGGGGAGACTCTAGGACTCTAGGGTGTTCGATGCAAGGACTGATTATCGTTATACGGATTGATTCACTTTTAAATCCCACAAAACCGACATGCGGTCATCATTAATGACGACTGCGCTCGGTAACCGTCCACACTGCCTTTTGGGTAACCCCGACTTAAAAAACACGATCACTAATCTCCATTCGTTTTCCGGAATTTTATTTCAGATAATAACTTATAAAACTTCGTAATATAAAATGTTTGTCCGCCGAAATTAAAACAGCGCCGTTCTGTTTAAATTCCAGAGTGACCAACAGCGCGCAAGTGCAACCACTACCGCCAATACGAGTATGCGAGTATTTGCTTCCATAATCACTGAGCAAAATAATTATACAGGTGTCCGGGGTAAAGTACATAAACTTCGCGAGGTGATCTTTCATGATGGAAGAAGTAAAAAAAAAACTTCTTCGAAATTTTTTTCTTTATTACTTACCTACTTTAAAATATTTTCCATAGAAGAATTTTTTTTCCATCTAAACATTTCACTTTTTTGCTAAAAAACTACCTTAAAATGGAATTTCGAAAAAATGATTGTATTTTTTTTACTTCTACCATCATGCAGAATCACCTCCCGAAGTTAGTGCACTTTACTCCCGACACATTGTAAGAATAAATTTCGAAAGAGTATTTAATTGCATCCTTGTGGCAGTGGAATATAACAATAATCAGTTATATAAACAGAGGCACTGCTTAAAACCAGCTACATTTCAGGAGAAATCCTGAATTGTAGCTGATCAGTGACCTTTTCTTCAATAGAAATGATAAAATAACAAAATATGTAATACTGTAACAAATCTATTGATGAATAAACGTTTTTATTATTATTAATAGTTTAACGAAACCAATCAAGCATACAAAAATAAAACATTAAATTCCTGTGTAAGCGTTTTCATGACCTCATATTTATTTAACAACTCGCATGCCCTGTAAGTCCGACCGACCCCATTTTAAAACGTAACTGAAACTATATGACACGCATATCAATAGATGCCGCTAACGAGTCACGCTAGCATCACATGTGTTTTCGGTATTATTTTATGGAATGGAAGCATGGACGCTTGAAGAAGAACTGATAAGGCAACATGAGGGATTCGAGATGTGGATCTACCGAAGAATACTCAAAATAAGCTGTATGGACAGAATTACGAATAAAAATGTTATGGTTCGGTTGAATAAAGAAAAATAAGTTATTAAAACAATAAAAATCCGAAAACTTCAATCTAGGACATGTGATGAGACATCCCGAGAAGTACGAGATCTTGCATCTCATTATGCAGGGAAAGATTGCCGGAAGACGGGGCCGTAGAATGCATGTGGCTTTAAAAATAAAATTAGCCTTTATTGCTGTTAAACTTATTAACATTTTTATAATCCAATTAATTATTATTTTTAGAAACAGCTTGTCTTTCACATAGGCCTCCTCTAAATATTTCTTGAGTTAAATGTTGCTATATTACTGAAGTTCTTACTTGTTTATCTTTAAAGGGTCTTGGTCGTTTTTTCATCTTGCATGCGGCTTTAAGAATATTTGAATACCTCATAAATAATATTTGTAAAGCGCTTTTCATCTCATCAGCAACGAAATCCACATCCATACTAAACTTGACCAAAGCTCGTCCGATGCCACCTAAGATATTAGAGTGCGCCTATAAGTATTGCCAATTTTTTATTCGAGGAAGTAATGTGGTTGGTTTAGCCCTGCGATTTCACCATTTTCTTAGATTTTTTTTTTCTGCGCTTTTGTAACCATTTTCTAATTCTTATTGTACTTTGCCCTAATATGTTGTGACATTTTAAGACGATCGGGATATTTTAAAAGTTTTTCGGATGGCGAGCGTATATAAATATACTTCTCATCAAAACAAAACTAAGTTGACTCGGATATTGTAATTATTTTCTGTTGATCCCGTTTATGGATACACGTCGAATCCGGAAAGTCAGAAATTGTAAGTTTACTTTACCCGTGCGCTGTTTGGGATACCCAGCTGCCAGGAATATCGGAGCAGTACTGGCACAAACTTTTATCATTTTTTTGGCGGCGGTTTTCCTATTTTTGGCCGAGTTATTGGAGTTTAAAATTACACCTACAGATACTCAATGGACTAGCGATCGAAGTACTCTAATTTTAGCAGCAGGTTCCGGGTCTGAGTTCTTTGGCGCGGACTGGGTACTGGGTGCTGTTGCGGCTGCCGGGATGCGCGGATTCGGCCGGAGCCGGACCTCGGAGCCGGAACCCGCACAAAAATTCGAACCCGAACAAGAACCCGAATGTTGCGAATGGCTCGCCAGTGGAGGCGTTCTCTGGACCGGGTTCTTTGGGAGTAGTCGATTTGAAAGAGGAGTAGGATCCACTTCCCGTGAAGAACCCTAGTTCAACAGCCCATTCCAGCTGAACCGCTAATTTGCAGCGATTCCCACACCATGCATCGATTTTCAAGACGTTTTCACGTGATACGTCTACGTGTTTGTACGAGTATGAGGTGCATTCATCTACCTCGTGTGGAGTTGGTATTCATTTTTTTTTGTTATGATAATTCAATTACAATATTGTTCAATATAAATGTCAGTATTAAGCCGCCGCTACCCGAATTTCTATCGATTTCTTACATATCTTCCTTAAAAACTTTAAGTTTGAAAGCTCTTAAAAAAATATATGTTATTTTTGAAGATAATATCTAGACATTTCTCGTGCCGAAACGCAAATTATATAAAATTCCCTCGATAGAAAAAAATTTATAATTTTCTTTAATTAGTTACGAATTTTCCGTTATACCTTGTAAGTTTATAGTTTTTACTTATATTAACATAATTAAAATTTGAAAATGTGACCTTCAATGTTATGTTTTCACGACAGAAATAAGCGTATTAATTTAATTTTAAGTGTAGGTGCTTACATCAACTTTAATACCCTCTATCCTGTAGCTGTGTTGAGGGGGAGAGAACTTGGGCATGAACCTGTAGAACTCCTCGTTGTCTTTGTACCACTTGACCGAGTAGAGGGTGTCCCCCTGTAGCTCGTACTGGCATTCCAGTGGGGCGGACTCTCCGCGCACTCTGTAACCCGGGACCACTACCTCCAGCACTTGAAGGCATATGGTTTCTGAAAAAAATGGTAATACATAAATGAAATGATTAAATATTGGATCAAACGTACTACAAAAGAGGAATCAATGCACCCAGCACAAGTTAATTACATCAAGATTTTTGAAGTAAAACTTCTTTACGCACGCTCGACACTTGGGGGTAAAATGATGGGGAATGGGGAATGGGGAATCGGGAATCTAGAATCGGGAATCGGGAATCGGGAATCGGGATTCGGGAATCGGGAATCGGGATTCGGGATTCGGATTCTGGATTCGAGATTCGGGATTCGGGATTCGGGATTCTGGATTCGAGATTCGGGATTCGGGAATCGGGAATCGGGATTGGGGAATCGGGAATCGGGATTCGGGATTCAGATTCTGGATTCGAGATTCGGGATTCGGGATTCGGGATTCGGGATAGGGATAGGAATATTTTTATTCCTGTTATTGTTAATGGATTATTTGTCCGTAAATAAATAAATTAAATACAGCGGGTACCCGGCATGCGTTGCAAGGCCACTGTAACCTCGCGGTCAACTAAACTGTTATGGATCCATCCCAAGTCCCGGGAAACTACATTATAATGCAAGCGCCTGCACTATATAACATTATATACAGCGGGTACCCGGCATAAGTTAGTGAAGTTTCACTTCAGTCGTGTGGTCTAAAGCACACTCGTTTTTTTTTTATCAAGCCAGTGTTTTTTTAAATATCGTACGTCATTTCTACCACGTAGTGCAATTTTTTTCAAAACCATATTATTTATGGTCAGTAATATTGCACACTATATTTTTCATTATAGAATACGTATGCATAAGTTCGATTAAAAAGACAATCGATTACGAAATTATAGAAGAACATACATTAATAAAGTCATTTTGAGTGAGAGCTTTATAATACATTTATAATACAGATCGATAACGATAATACTATACTTTTACGTCAACAGAAAAAAATAAAACCATGTAATACCTTAAAATACAGCGAGAATCGAATCCATACCATTTCACCGCGGAAACCGGAGACGGCAGTTACATGTGCAATCAGCCCCAGCCCTGAGCCAAATGGCGTCTGAGCAGCTGGAATTTGGGTGCCTTTTGAAAATTGAAATAATAGAAATAAAAACAGGAAAAGCACTACGTGTCAGAAAGAGCTCTCCCCCTCTGTCGTTATCGATATCTTACTCTTCAATTCCTTAAATAGATTACATTCTATTTGTAACTTCTTTGCTAATGTCGCTGATATTTTTAAAATACCTCTATTAAATTTTAAAGTTGTACTTATTAAACACTTTATTACCTACAAACGAGGCGATCGCATAACAGTTTTTGGTTGTTGTTGCTTTTTTTTCATTGATTTTATTATTTACTTTGCACTATGGAAAATTCTTTTTTCTTTTGTTTTGTTAACATAAATAATCAGTGTAATATTTTTTTCTTTCTTTAGGTATATAATTTTATTTGTATTATGACAGTCTATAACTCTCCTGTATGTAAATGGCACTTGCATAATAAATAAATGCATACAATTGTGTTGAGGCACTCGAGAGTGAAACCACTTTTTATAACCAAAAATATCAGTTAATGGTTACATAATATGGACAAACCGGTAAGACATTTTCATCAGTTCTTTTGATGCAAAGTTAAAAAAAAGCAAAAGAAACGTAAACTTCTGATTTTTTCCGGTGTCAATTTAAGCGACTTTCCTTTTTATCGACCAATGTATTCTATTGGGTATCTATCATAGATATTGTAGATTCCATTTGGTAATAAATATTATTTAGTAGGCATTATCTTCTCTTAAATGAATGTAAAATTAACTATATTATAAAAATAAAAATTCCGCATAAACTTCCTTAATATAAGTCGGTAATTCTTGGAAGATCTGCACATATCTAAACAGTAATCACTTCTATGAATTTGATTTTGCAATTTTTATTTTATGTTTACATTAGATCCACACAGGAGGACCTGAGGAAAAATATTTCCCTCAGTGTGCCTATGTCATCTTTGGGGATGCTATGTGGAGGTTTTTAAGGAAAGGAAGAAAAGGAAGTTCTGGGAAGGAAAAAGGTATGAGGGGTGAGTAGGAATCTGGGGGTCAATGTGTCTAGGAGTAATGGGCGTATGAATTCACCTCACCCACTGTATTGCAAGGCGATGGGTTGAGAGAGTCCGGCTGGAGAGATCCAGTTTATCTCCCTCAACCAAACACTCCCGATCCAACCAACCATGCAGTAGATGGGCAAACGCATTAGCCGCCAAGACCTATACAAACCTCACTCCATGAACGTGGCACCCCTGCTACGTCACCAAACGTAGCGAACCACTTGGGGTGACCTATGGCAGGGGTTTTGGTTATCCAATAAATGGTTCCCAGGGCGGCGCGCGGTACCCATACTTGCCTTCCAAATTGTATGTGAAATAATGTACCCTCCCAAAATGTACCATAAGAGTAATTATTTGAACATTAATTAATTGAGAAAACTGTGAAAACGATCATCACTCTATTTTTAAGGAGAGATGGAAAACTTTTAGTTAGCAACTTTAAAATTACCCGAACTTAACTGGTCTCGATTACTACGCTACTTTTTTCTCCAAAATTCCAACTACAATAAACGATAACATCAGATCTAATGGTTGAACTAAAATTGGCACCGTATCACTCTTGTTCATAAGAGTTCGACAGAAGTTTTAATGGATCAATAACATAAAACTACGTTTTCTGTTCGAAAAGCAGATTTATACTATTCGGAAAAATAGGTTCTCTGGTTTTAAAGACCATTACGTTTATGGTTCTTGTTGTTTCCTAGTATGTGATGAATTGTAACGGCTCGTATCTGGCTTTACACTCAGAACTTGGTCTTTCGAAGATAGATGAATCCAGACGTACGACCGAAAAAAGCACAATATAGAAGGAAGTCCGTTTTTTCCGGAAATATATCAGTTTTTCGTGAAATAAGATTTTGTTTGAATTCAATAAAGTGAAGGATGAGTATGTTTGCTAACCGAAAATAAAGGGTTATAGATTTATTTCACCGTGAAATCGAACAACGAAATTCTAGTTTGATTGGATGTGATTTGAGATTTTTACGGCCGTATTATCGTGATTTATTTTTGGGGCATTTCAATTTTTTTTATGTGAATACCGCGAAAGTGTCCCAACTGCTCCCAAACATCTGGAGTCAGTGAGGCTATGGCATCCCCAATTAAGAGCGCATAACCAGAGAACACCAGAAATGTGTCATTTTTAAATCAGTGTTTAAACGTAATGACTCTTTTCCAAAAAAAATTATAAATTAGTTTCGAAAGATTGTTCTTTTATCTAGTAAACCTGTGTTTTAAATTTTCAGAAAAAATGATAATTTTTAGTATAATAAAGTTATACCATAGGTCGGTGGCGGATTTGTAAAATTTTCAAAAAAGTACATTTATTATACAACACCCATTTCAAATCATATAATCATGCAGAAAAGTAAATCAATACATTATCTGGTAAACGTATTTAACAGAATTTAAATTTTATTTTAAATAAAATCATTAAAAAAATATAAGTACCTGTGTTTCTTGACGAAAATTGGTCCGTTTGTGTATTTATTTGCGCACTTACAGACTAATATATTTAATTTTTTTTTACATTCTAATTTTGCTGAAAAAGGATAAATACTTATGATCAAAAAATAATTACAAAAAGTACATAATTTTAATAGTTTAATCAACACGCCTTTCAGCATTTTTGGATGTAGGTATAAATTAAAGCACATTTGGAATGAAATAAAATCGATATTGAGTTATAATTTTAAAAAGCTGGTACGGAGAGTAATTAATCTTTCTCATTGGAACCGCCCTGTACGATCGTAAGAACCTCTTTCGGCGAAATGTGGATTTTCGGCCGCTGGCTGGTTATTCGCTCTTAATAACAGTAATAGAGCGTATAACCGCTCTTAAGGAATATCGTGAGGCTGAAGAATCCTCTATTTGGGAGGCGGGAATGGGAACCGCCGCCCTGGGAACCTTTATTGGGTAACCAACACCTCTACCATAGGTCACCTCAAGTGGTTCGCTACGTTTGATGATTTAGCAGAGGTGCCGGGTTCATGGGGTGAGGTTTGTCTAGGTCTTGGAGGTGAATGACTGGGACACACTCAACCCCAGATTAATACCCACCCCTTAAACCATTTTCAATCCCAGACTCTCCTCTTCTTCCTTTCCTTAAAAAAACCCTTCATACCGCATCCCCAAAGCTGACATGGGCCCTGAGGGAAATTATTTTCCTCAGGGCCTGTGTAAAGCTCATGTAAAAAAAATAATAATAATGGAGAGGGTAAGAAATTGGTAGGGGGATGATAGGAAAGTACCTGGCTATTCAGATCTAGTCACCAAACAACGGTAAAGCCATTTAAAGCACCATTTCAGTTTTGACTGGTAAAATACTGCAAGTATCTTCCACTCTGGAACGTGACACAAATATACCACACGTTATTTTAAATGAATAAATTGTGAAATAACACAACTTAATCTAATCAAATATACTAGCGCACGGCGGGTTTGAAGCTGCAACCTCCGGAATGAAACTTTGTTGCGCTACCATCTTTTTTAGCCAAAGTTTCGGAAAGTAATCAATTCTAGTTTGGTAGGATCTTTTTTTTCAAAATTAATAATTCGTGGAAGTGTTTTTAAAATATTTTCTTTTACAAGATTTTACTTAATTTATTGTGAATATTCTTGGAATTATTTTTATTGAAATAGTTTTTTTCCCCGATATTGTAGAAAAATTAAAGTATTTAAAAAAAATTAATTACGTTGTTATTCCTGGGGATTTGGTATTTACACTATTAATTACAAAGCAATAAAACTCTCTGTGTCATGAAATTTGCTTAGCTTTCAGGCTTTCCAAAGTCAAAGTAATTGTTGGTTTGCTGCATCATCAGGATAAATATTTCCCAAATATTAAAAAAGAAAACAAAGTTTTATACCTAGAGATAAGTATTATATTTATAAGCACGTATGCTTCTCTAAAATAAAACATTCTTTTCTATGAAAAGTGTGGGTTCGAGAGCCTTAATATCAGTCAGTACTTTCTGACCAAACTGATTTACGTTGTTAAATTAATAATTTAACAGCTCCATTTCTTGGTATGTGTCGTAATTAAGTTCTAAAGCAGTAGTAAATTAAAATTCCTGCGCGTAATTTGCCGCTGGAGGGACAGGTATTTTTGTTGACTTGGGGAATTTTCCGGAAAAATACGTTGTGTTTAATGGGAACTGCATAGCAGTGGCGCACAGTGTCACTTTTATACGATTCTTGCGATATTCCAGAACAAAAAGGCTTTCATGGTATTTTTAGAGTCGAAAATATTTTTTGTATTTTTTCACTGTCCAAACTTTTAAACTGGTTTATTCTAAAATATTGAAAAAACGTCACTGCACAACGCCGCTACGTATCTATATTTAGTCAAAACGCGTATATAAAGCGGTATAAAGTATATGAATGTAAAAGCAAAGCAATGGTTGTGCGTTCTTTACTTGTATGATATTTTTAATTTTTTCTTAATTTCTTATATGATCGTGTGATTTTGACTTAAAACAAGGAAACAAAAAATAACACAACGTAGGTACTGTATATATAGTATTTTCTAATAAACGAATAATAATTTTATAAATGGGCTTTGGGTACTGTAATGGGTATTAAATTAAAGAAATGCATATATACATGTAATTCCCATGTACTACGATTGTGTACAACATCCTTATCTACCCGAAATGTGCTTTTATGTCAAACATGAACAATGAAAACGCTTGAACAAAATAAAAGTTAGTTTTATTCATATAAATTAGGTCCGCCAATATTTTATGCTTAATGGATAACTTTAATTTAAGTGAATTGTTTTTATTGGTATCTACCCATTTGATAAGAAAACTGCGTTTCTTATTTCCTACTTTTCCAAATTTATATTCAACACTTATTTATGACGACTAGCTTAGAGACTTGGTGTATACGATTGTAGTTTATACTGCTGAAATAAATAAATTGAAAACCACCAGCCGAAGAGGACAAATTATTGTAATGGAAATATCTCATCGGCTAGATGGCTCGAATGTATCCCGTCTAAACCATATTTGAGAAGAGCGGATACCATTGCGAGTTGTGGGATAATAACGTCGAGTTCCGACTTTTGCAATACATTTATTTTCCAATACGCCCGTCGAATACAATGAGAATTCATTCATATAATCAATGGCCGCCACAGAAGTGTACACGAAACTACTGACACAGTTTACCTTTTTATACGATCTTGTTGGTCACTCATTGTATCGGAAGAGAAGATAAGAAAACATAAAAAAATCTTTCATTTTCTTCAATCTATTTTAGTTTGGCAGCTTTATATCGTCTTCTAAACCAAGGACATTTCCCCAAAAATAGGTTAAAAGAGTAGATATGTTTTTTTAGTATTTCTTATATAAAAAATTCTGGAATAGGTAATAAGTGTAAAATATTGGGCGAAGGATTTGTAAAATGTATCGGTCAAACAGAGATTTTATTTTTAAGGAATGAGGCCATTCGGAAAACATCAAGTAAATCAGTTTTGTAATGGTTTTTCATCTGTGTATTTCAGTTGACCTATTACCTGTGTATATTTAACATATTTTATTTATTATATTATAAGGTAAGGAAGATTTTTTTAAAGTGAAATAAATAATCGCCCAGTTCTCCAACTTTGAGCTTATGGTGTCTACTGATTCATGGTTGGAGCGTGGGATTTCTTTTTCATGCTAATTATTTTTACAAGGATATTTTCTTTCTAAGCACTTCCCCCCTCAAGTCATCCTTTTAATGTTTGTTTCATGTGAAAAGCTGTTTCGTTGTAATAAAAAATCATATAAAGAAAACGAATTCTATGTAAAGACAATATTATCTAAATACATCATTACACGAACACCAATCTCAACTCGTGCGAATGAATTCTTAAAATAACTTTTGGCGATTAAAATTATTTGCTTATGTAAATTTGAATTAATTATTTGATATGCTAAATATTACAGCGTACCGCCTTTTCACATTAAAGACAGAATTTTTAGGACGGAAAGAATGCTTTATTTTTGCCTTTCAATTTTATTATAATTTTAAAAATCGGAAAGTTATACGCTGAAATCAAAGAATGCAGAAAAAATTGAGAAAATTATAGATCATAGACGTAGAGAAAATTATAAACCATAGAAATATAGAAAATCATATAAAAGTTTTGTTTGAAAAAAATATTTTTTTGAGAATATGATTATTTGATTATCAGAGATGTACACACCCGTGTATTATGTTGACATACCTACCCCTGCCACCCAATCAACAACCATATTACGTTAAAACCTTGAAGATTTTAGTTACCTATCTATTTATACATGAATTTAAAATAGATCAACAAAAGCGACGTGGAATTTAAAACACCGACTTTCCGAGTTAAATCATCCTGCTCAACCTCTCTTGAGAAATAATGTTTTAAGCTGTAATATAACATTTTCTGAATAGGTCAGTGGCTCAGACGGGCATTTATATTACACTGGCTGCTATGTTACTACTCCCGTAAGTATCTGGAAAGTCCAAACATTTAAAAGGTGACATACAACGTGTTTATTTTATCTAAAATCCGGATTCTTCTACCATTAACTTTCGTGTCATATTATATTCTCCTTACACCTCATTCTTTGTTCATTCGCTTTATGTGTTCAAACATCTTAGCGCCACTTACTGGATCTTGGTCATTACACTTATTGGTTTGCATTCTTTCCGGATCTAATTTTATAATAGGATATATATGCTTTTATCACGAATACATTTAACAGAATTTAGCCTATTTTCATCCCTTCTCTTCCACACCTAGCTATCGCACATCAGAGTAAGTGACAGCATTCATTCCATTGGCTACGGCTACGCTCTGTTGTACTTATTATTAGCGGCTACCGAATTGGAAGAATTTCATTTTTTATTGTGATTAGGCAGGGTTTGAGTGATTCTACTGCCGGTATTCCAACGGAAGCAATCCGTATTTTTTTTTTTTAAATTATCAACAGCGTCAACTGAGCTCACTATGAACACAAATCTCATATTATGTTAAGTAATTATTGCACCAAAACTATTTTTAATTCCAACTCCACCGATGTAGTGCTACGCCGATCCACCAGTTTCCACAATCAAATTAATATTCCGAGTTTTTCCGGTCCCTGATCACCTGCCAAAGGGTGGGGGTCGGAAATTTCATTAGAGATATTTTCCTTTCCCCTCTTTTCATTGAAACAGAGTGGGATTTTATTGCAAAAACTTTTCATTTCTGAATATGTATTTTTTTATCACAAATACAATTAAAAATGTAAGGTAAAAAAAAGTTCTTTCAATTCTTCACAATTCACAAAAAATATGATTAAATAACGAAAATATTTATTATCTAATGAAAAAAGAATAATACAATATACTCGTAGGTGTGAGCCCTAGGGCATGATATATGATTCTTCACGAGTTTCCAATACGAAAGATCATTGACATTATGACTTCTATGGATAACCGTAAGCAAACAACAGCTGATTCTGACAGCTCCAAACTTTATACCAAAATAAGTGACAATTAAGCAAATCAACACAGTAATCCAATAAAAACCAAAAAACCAGTGTTACGTAAAACAAAGTGACAGTTTATCCGGTAGTGGCAGTGTAAAATAACTTCACATTTTGTTAAAATAAATATATGCCAAATTACAAGTCATTGTTAACCAAAGACAATTTATGGATTTTGAATTTGTGAAAAACAAGTGCCGTTTTTGTCATAGACTAAACAACTAAATTATATATTTCAAATTTTAATTATTTTAATAAGGGGCATTTATGAACAAAAAATTGAAATTTTCCTACGAATTAAATAATTAAATATAACATCAAGAAAATGTCCAAATCTCGCAGCAAGTTCTCGAATGTGAAAAAAGTACTGACAACATCATCACCACTAACAAACGCGCCTGGCACAATGGAGGCTCATCAGTCGATGATTAACATTGACAGCGACTCCATCTTGGAATTTATCAATTCCAAATTTGAAGAAATGAAGGAAGTTATGCTCAACAAAATTGCATCAGAGCTACAAGAAATAAAAAGCTTTACTAACTTCGTTAACGAAAAATACGATGACATAATACACAAACTGTCAAAAATCATGGATACACCAAATCAAGTAAATAAACTCAAGGAAGAACTAGCCGAAAAAGAAAAAAGATTGGCTGCAGTAGAAGTTCACCTGGCAGATCTGGAACAATCAGCACTATTGAACAGTATAGAAATAAACGGTATAAAATTTCAAGACAACTTATCCCCAGTCCATACTGTGACGCGGATTGCGGAGCTCGCGGGCGTCAAAATGGCACCAGAGGATACCTACAAAATAATAACCAACAAATTAAATGATCAAAAAAAAATCACGATTAATTTCGCAGACATCACAAAAGCAAACACCATGTTAGCTGCTAGATATAGTGATCCGATAAAAAAATTTAACGGGGAAGGAGCCCAATTCGTTTACCTCAATGCAGCACTAACACCTTATTATAAAAATCTACACTGGAATGTCAGAAAAAGGGCACAAGAAAAAGAATTCAAGTATGTATGGGTAAAATCGGGAAAAATTTTGGTAAGGAAAACAAATGACTCAAAGGTGGTTGAAATAAGACACCTAAACGATTTACCTACAAAGATGATTTAAAAAAAAATAAAAAAAATAGTGCACTATTTACTCAATATTATGTTTATTATGGCTTCTACAAAAATAAAAACCAATTTTTTAACGGTAATTAACCGTAATATACCAATACCTGATATACCAAAAAAACTAGCATCTCTGAGAAATGCAACTCCAAAACTGATTATAATCAAATTTAAAAATACAAATGGTCGAGATGAGTTTTTGGAAACAGATAAAAATTGCAATAAAAAAACAGAGAAAAATAAAGAGAGAAGGAACATTAACAAAACAGGATACGAAAGACGACATGAACCTATACACATAAATGAACATCTAGCCACCCACACTACAAGAAGACTATATCTCTACAAACTATTTGCAAGAAACTACCTTTTCTCCTACTTATGGAGTACAACAAGGCGAGTATATATTCGCCTTCGATCAATCGACTCGCAAGCAACTCAATTAAACTCAGAAAATACCACCAACCTCATTGAAGAACAACTAGAGGAAAACCAACCAGAAACTGTTCCTGAAACAGGCGCCAAACTGTATCCTTATATTACTTCGTACTTAATAATAACCCTAAACATTCCCAAATCTTATGTACGTTATCATGTATGGCTTTCCATCCATAACTTCTATTTTCATTCTGTAATAAATGGTTTCTGCACTGAATTTTGACTATGAAACAATAAATAACACAGAATACACTTTTAACCAAGCAAAAGAATACAAAATCCTTGTCTCAGGAAAACACAGTTTAAGCATAATATGTCAAAACATAAGAAGCATTCAAAAGAACTTTGATAGTTTCTGTGTCCTACTAAATGAAATAGATATAAGTTTCGATATCATTATCCTAAGTGAATGCTGGTTAGGTGATTCTCACACCAACTTAAACTTAAAGGACTATACCACATTCCAGACCACAAGACACCAAAATCAAAATGATGGTATAGTAATCTTTGTCAAAGACACAATAAAATCTTCCATATCAGAAATTAACATAACTGAAGCAAACTGCATTCAAATATCACTTGGCCCATGTCTTTCTATATTCGCTATATACAGACCACCATGCTACAACAATCTCACCCCTTTCTTAAATTCATTAAATAAACTTCTTGAAAAACATAAAAAAACTCAACAAATAATTATTGCTGGTGACATGAACATTAACATATTAAACTGCCAACCAAAAACTACGGAATTCTTAAATGTTTTTACTCACTACGGACTTAAATCTACAATAAACTCGCCAACAAGAACTACATCACACTCCGAATCCTGCATCGATCACATATTTGCTAAAACTAGAAAAAAAACTTTTTCATCCATTATTCGCTCAACTGTCACTGACCATTTCACAACTACATTAAACATACTTCTTAACAAAGAACAAAGTAAAAAAAAAAATGACAACATGAAAGACAAAATAAACTTTAAGTCCCTAAAATCGGATATTCACGATGAACCTTGGACTAATGTACTAAATGAAATAGACCCGAACACAGCGCTGAACACATTTATAAATACGGTTGAAACCTACATAACCAAACACACCACAAAAAATCCACAAAAGAACTACACACATAAAGAAAAAAAAATAACACCATGGATCACGAAAGGAATAGTCAACAGTATTCACAAAAGAGATGCAATGCATATGCGAGTCCACAAAAACCCGAATGATAACAAACTAAAGCAAGATTACTTACTGTATAGAAACCTGTGTAATAAGTTAATTAAACAAGCCAAATACAAATATTACAAAAAAGAAATAAAAATCGCAAAAAATGATCCAAAAAAAATTTGGGAAATTGTAAGAAATATTACTTATTCCACTCCGAAGAAAGATTCACATATCAAAGAACTATTAATAAACGGAGACAAAGTCTTAACAAACAATGAACCTAATAAAATAGCTAATTTTATTAACACAGAATTCGCAAAAGTTGGCTCTACCCTAGCGGAAAAAATTCTTCAAAAAAACTGTACATCAGAAGACTCTTTACACAAACTTTGCTCTTCCATACGACCAAATCACTCGTTCAATGCTTATCAAGTAAATACAAAGGAAATCTCGGATCTTATTAAATCTCTCAAACCAAATTGCGCGATGGGACCGGATAACATTTCCAATCAAATACTGATAAATCTACGAGAATACATACTTATACCGCTTCAGCACATTTTCAACCAAAGTTTTAGGCTCGGAATTGTCCCTGATCATTTAAAAATAGGATGTATTACTCCAATACATAAATCGGGAGACAAAACTCTGATATTAAACTACAGACCAATCACTCTGCTAAACTCACTATCTAAACTTCTAGAAAAAGCCATGAAAAAAAGATTACTTGCGTACCTTGAAAAACACAACCTGCTCTCAAGCCGCCAATTTGGATTTCGTGCCAAAATGGGCACAGAAGACGCTTTATCAGAATTAACCAACTACATAGTGAAAAGCATAGATGGCGGATCAAAGGTGATAGGGGTGTTCTTAGACCTAGCAAAAGCTTTCGACACTATTTCGCATAACTTACTACAACAAAAACTCAAAAATATCGGTATAACTGGTCAACCGCTAAAATGGTTTGTCAGCTACATTGAAAAGAGACAACAAATAGTAAAAATAAATAAATACAGCAGTGACAAAGCAGATATCAGGTATGGAGTACCGCAAGGCAGCGTCTTGGGTCCCATACTATTCCTCATTTATATAAATAGTCTAACTGAGATAAACCTAGGAAAAATTGAGTACAAAGTAATCAGTTATGCAGACGACACTGCAATTTTGTTCAAGGCACAATCATGGGAAAAGGTATTCAAAAACACAGAAACAGGGATGACTGTAGTAAATAAATGGCTACAAAATAATCTACTAACACTGAACATTTCAAAAACCAAATATTTAACTTTTAGCAAAACAAAGGCTGGTCAACCACATAGCCAACCACAACTACATCTTAACCCCTGCACCAATATTTCGTCAAATAACACATGCTGTACTTGTGACAAAATTGTTTATGCAGACAATATTAAATATCTAGGTTTAACTGTTGACCATAAACTAAAATGGGATCTCCATATTAATATATTATCAAAAAAATACGAAAATTATCATACATCTTCAAAACAATACGAAACATCATGTCATTAAATCAACTAAAAAATATATATTTCGCACTCTGTCAAAGTATTTTAACGTATGGAATTTCAGTTTGGGGAGGAGCAGCAGATACTTACCTCAATTCTCTTAAAATAAATCATAAAACAATAATTAGAATTATGTTTAAAAAACCTTACCAACATCCGACGGAACAGCTAATGATCAAAAACAAATTACTAGACGTAAATAAACTATTCATAAGGAAGATCATTCACAAAAACTGTATCAAAACTTCACATCTCCACATACCTCACTCGCAAAACACAAGAGCAAAAATTAATAAGCACTTTCAAGTTCCCCATATCAAATCAACTTTTGCAAAAAAACACGAATCTTACCTAGCACCACACATTTTCAATACCTTCCTAACACAAACAAAAACTTACGTCACCCCAAATAATTTGAACTGGCTGTTCAAAAGATTTATAATATGGTTGAATGAAAAGGAAAGAACAGACATTCAAAATATTCTAAATAAATAACATTTCATACAAGTTCTCACGAAATTATATAATATTCAAATAAAACAAACACGAGAAACTGCAATTTTGCAATATTTAATTATTATGTAACCGCTATATTCAACTGTCACAAAATTTTAATTTACTTTTATCTATATAACATATGCAATCTTCTCATGGAAATGTAACTAATAAAAAAAAAAAAAAAAAGAAAAAAAAAAACAAAGTATGTATGTAAATATTTAATATACCAACATATAATTTATCTTTTTTATCTTTCCACATACATATATATATTTGTTTAAACACATTTCTTTTGGAACAAACATAGATGTGATTTACCCGCCTCGGAACAGACTTTGTCTAGTGAGGCGGGTAAAAGAAAAGAAAACAATGTAAATAACCATGATACTAAATAAACGCCCGGGTTGCCGGCACTGAAACTGATTATATTTTTGAATCAGTACCAGTTTTTACTTTTGACAGTTTATCCAAATAAGAACTTTCCATAGAATGATTTCTGAAAGAATTGACTGTTTAAACTTAACTTCTATTTTTAGGGGCGTCTGAATGAATGATAAGAAAGTCTATCTGCCAGAAATAAAATTATGTGATTTTGAAGTACGAATAACTAACTGTTTTTTGGAATGGGCTATTATGACTAACTTGAAAAAATTGAAATTTTATAATTATAATAAAATTCCAAATTCGGATCTGCAAATCTCCGATTTCGAATGTTAAATTTTGTAACTTTTTTCATATTTATGGTAAAATTCTCACCTAGATTTATTAAATACGAGCATAAATGAAATAGTGATCCAAATATTCACTGTTTTACGATAATTAAAGTAACAATTCGTGAGTTATATTCAATTCGTGATTCATATTCAATGGCTATAAGTATTTTTAGTGTGAGTTTGAAATATAACAGCTTTTGATTATATTGGGTTGTTATACAAAAGTCCTTCACTAACTTACTTATTTATTTTTTCGGTCGTTGATACGTTTTTTTTTTATTTATTTTCATTGTGTTTAATTCGTACATTCATTGATGTTTTTAAATTAAATCAGATTTACATAATAAGGTTATTTGTAATGTTATATTTTTTTAAGTGTTATAGATTTTTAGATTTATTATTTATTTTCGACAGTTATTTCGGCTTTTAAGGCCACTATCAAACTGTTAACGTATGTTATGTTGGTTTGTTGTTATGGTTGTTGTACCCTTTAATATAAAATATAAAATTTAAATCTCTTCAACCTTGAATCTCTCCCCTACTCTCCGAACCAGAGACAACTTGAATCTCTCTGTCACTAATGCAGGAACTAGATTCTTTCACTTGGATTGAAAAAGAAATTAAACAAAAGTACGAACGAATTAATTAGTGAACCGATCTGACAATGTTAGATTTTGGCATTCGGAATCGTTCACTCGCGCGCGGAATGAAAGTCGGAACACAGAGTGAATGCTCGATTATTCCGTATCATGTCCTATTCTGAGAGGACGTCATCACGTCGCGTCGCACGCAAAACGTCAAAATGGTATTCGTTCGGCACTTTTGCCAATTTGTTTGCTTTTGAAACCAAAGTTTCCGACCGCAATTTAAAAAAAAAGAAACTTTGTGAATTATACACTTTGCATAACAAATTTAATAAATACATAAAATTAACCACAAAAAATAATACGCAAAAATTAGGTAATATGTAAAGAATAGATATGCATAGTTATAAGTTAAGGGTTACCATAACGTCTCACTAGGCCAGCCTGTGCTGAGGTGGAATTTTGCATGTTAAGTTAGTATAATACCCATGAATACAAACTTACGTTTTATTAAAATATGTTCCACTGAATGTTTTCGTTAAATCAATAACGTCGAATTTGGGTGGGTGTACCGGTAAAGACCCTATCATTACTTTTGATCCAAATGATCTTTGAAATTTTTTTGTGAATCACATTTTTTTTAAATTTTATCTGGAATAATGAATTGTTAATCAAATTCAAATATTGAGTTTTGCCTGTATAGAATTCTTAAAGATATGTAAATAGTTAGTCTTTCTACCCGCAATATTCTTATTGTCGAATGTGCTTGGTGATTAGATTCAGAATTAGAGTTTTCAAAAAAGATGTTAAGAAAATGATAAAATTAAATTTTCTACAAAGTGTCCCTTAGTGAGTCTTACCTTTGAACCGACAATGTTATATCCTATCCGGTTATTCTTACACAATTTGTGTATACCTACATACATTTGTATGAATTATCGAACCTTATTAACAGTATGGCGTCTGCGTGGTTGAATTTAAGAATCTGGCTTCGAACGCATGTCTGCCGCCGCGCTTTACCCGTCACACCATATATAAATCGGTGTACGTGGATTTTCAGATAAGGCTACTGTTGTAATTCGGTTTCTAATTCAAAAATTCGTAACAAGATTTTTCCACATTTTTCGGCAAGACCCATAGGAAAGGTGCCCTTCCTAGGTATAAGTTCTACGAATTGCGGCTGTATATTACATATGACGTCATCGCCCGTCCCGGTTACTTTTTCGTGGTGACTAGTAATCACTGGTTGACACGTTGACAGTGGATACGAGGAACGGGGTAATTTTGGAACCAGTTCCTATTGGATTTACAAAGTGATCACCAACACTAACTGGGCGAAGCCGAACCAAAAGCCGCCCGCAGGATATAGCAGTAAAAACCTGTGGAGTGGGTTTTTAACTGCTAGTATTATTATGGTTAGCTGAAAAAATGTTGACAATATATTAGTGTTTTGTTTGTGATCCATAGTCTCAAAACAACTCTACAACCGGGAATTTAAAAGTTGTTTGCTACGCTTTTATTTATTTTATAATATTTCAAATAGGTATTAACGATTTGGTTAATGTTCTGTATGTTATTTAGGGATAGGATGCAGAGCTAGGATACCCTCGGTTGAAAAATTCATAACATTTTCACGTATTTCTTATCTCTAGAAAAAAAAAAAAATTAAAATAATTTTCTTTTAAATTAGATATACCTAGTTTTATTTGATTAAAACTAGAAATGCCACGAATAGTGATTTTGCCGAATACCGAATACCGAATATTCGGTTAAGCTTTCGGCCGAATACCGAATATTCGGCAACCGAATATTCGGCGACACTTAGTACATTTCGCGGGTGACAGGTTCCAACAGGTATCATTGAAGTGCGTGTGGTAACTACGTATTTGTTTCATTTGCGAGTAGGTAGTGTCACAACGCGCATTATTTGTTGATTGTTACATCAAATTGTGTTACTTATAGTGTGTATCACGTCTGCTTGTTCGCGAAAAGTTTTTACGAAATGGCACCATTTAATATAAAATCACCTTTTTGGGAATATTATGAAATTTGTAGTGAGAACAATAAATGTTATATATTACATTTATATGCATTTTTTTCATCATTTGGTATTCGGTATTCGGCCGAATAGTTCGCAATATTCAGCCGAATACCGAAAAGTAAAAAAGGGGGCCGAATAGGCCGAACACCGAATTTTCGTGGCATCTCTAATTAAAACACAAAATTGCCTTTAAATTATAACCAATGGACGATTTTCATTAATACCCTTGATCGAAATACTGATTACTATCACTTAACCTTTGCCACGTAACTTAATCTGAATACCCAAGCACTGACAACCCTAAGATAACCCCACCCCAACTCTCGTTCCGAATACAAGGAGGCGAATGGTCAAAACTAGTTTCGGACGGCTGAATATTAAAATAATAGGTTCTCTTTCTCCACATCATCAATTCTCATTTCTCATAGCGTCATACACAGATCGCAGTCTTACTAAATCCCGACTTACTTATTCAGGGTGGAATTTGACCTGGCCGGTTGCTTGTACTCGGCTCGTATAATCGTAAAATGTATTTAGGTACGGTGGGATACTTTGCATATTTATTAAGGCTATGCAAAACGAGGTTCAAAAACAAATAAGCCACAGACAAGAACGTTGTTTATTTAGAGAACAATACAATTAGGTAGAAATTCTGTCTATCCATTGATATTGTCTACTTTAGAACAATGGCTTTGTATTAGTACATACTGGTGTATAAAAGATTATATTTATTGTGAATTACAACTATTTTCAAAAGTACAAAAAATAAGGAAAACGGAAGTTAGAATATTATCGCAACATGACATTAATTTAAAACTACAGTAAAATTAATTTAATTAAGCATAGTTATTCGCTCGTAGATTTAAACGATAATTGTTTTTGTATATTTACAGATGTCGCGGACTGTCGTGATACTGTATAATATATGCATGTAGCTCTGTAGTAGCCAGTGTTTTAGTGAACTATTTAAATTTTTTTGGTAATAAAACTTAAAGCCGAGACGTTATCGTGATTTGGTTTATTAGATTGGTTTTCACCATTAAACGGTTAATGTATACGTATTCTTTGTTTGAATATTCAAAACAAATACATATTCAAGTGCTTCCTTTGTGCCTACCTATTTTGATAAAATCAGGGTTAATTTGCAATCGAAAAGGAACGGTCCAACAAGTTTGAGGAAATATCGTGAATTTAATAGAATTAGAATTATTGCCTAAAAGATTTAGAGTTCTTAAGAAACTTGCGCAACTTAAGTTTACATTGAAAATGTAATATTATATTACGGAGTGGACCCATTCATTTCAACGACAAAGAACTAATAACGCCTGGAAACAAGCCTGACAGTAACATCATTTATGAGATTCCCGTGTTCAGGTATCTAATTGTCATTCTCAACTAAAAATCGCCTTGATTTAATTATGTATAAATATTATATTGTTCTGCCGCTGAGAGCTCCGTTTCAATCTCCATTTCTGATGTACGCGTCGAGGTAGAGGGATAGGTTACAACGGAGGAGAAACAATAGGTTACTAGTAGCGTGGTGGTCTACGCAATTAATTCCATAAATTTACAAAACTATTATTGAAAAACTAATTAAGAAAACGGTTTTACCAAAATGGTTTTAAAGTTGTTGCTAGGAATATATTATGTACCTACATAGTAATATTATGTAAATAGAGGCATTTTATTGAGGTTTTTTCTCCGTGTGACAACAGTGTTTCCTGGTGAATATTTGACATAAATAGGATTAGTGAACTTAGCCGGATTCAAACTATAGCAGAGAATAAGGTGCCCCAGGTTTATGTAAATGTTATTGTTTTGACATCGTATATTTAATCTTTCAGTAGAAGAAATTTCTTAATATAAGACGGATTAGAGCCCGTTTGTATACTTAGGACCGGGTTACTACAGCCGCCAGAACGGGCTACTCGACGGACAAAGACCACAATGTCCCGTGGGTAAACAAAAGATTTGCATAACAGAGTGTGCAGCTATTTGCGGTTAGTAACCAGGACGAACTGTTTAGCATTTTGGTTGAATTGTGCGCTGAAATGTTAAAACATCAGATCCTACGCATTGATACAATCAGAGACTTGGATGCCTGTTTAAATTGGTTGAATAGTGATTATATCAAATTTATGGAGATGAAATCAATCCCACAACTATATGTGGTACTTATTTGTTAACTGGTAACGAGCTTAACGGCCGTTGTGGCCAAACTAATGATCAACGGCTGAGCCGAAATCTCAACTCAATCCAGCTAAAATGCCCAAATACGCTGTGCCCAAAGCACGATGATCCCCGCTCCACCTCAAATGTAATCCACCCAGCCGGAGGATTAACTTGCCTGAGGAAGACCTACTTATAAAAACTGTCAACAGAGTTCCGCGAATACAATCGAAGTGTCATCTGTCTGTCATCTCGCATCTGTTCAGTTCACGCTCTTGTCTGTTTTTTATTTGGTTTTTTCAAATTGAATTATGTACATATTGAATATAGTAGATATAGTTGAATGGGCAGATATTCTTGATGATAATAAGGGGCCACATAGGCAGCGACAAGATGCAGAATTTTATAACCGTTTTAGGATGACTAAAACGTGTTTTTTAATCTGTTTTGGGCCAAATACACGATAAATTAACTTACGCAAGCGAAAGGTAAAGTTCTAACTTATTCGAGTGTCATTTTTGCAATAATATGTGGAATATATTTAGAACTTTAGGTCTGAAAACCTTTTATCTAATGTTTATTACCTATGCTTTGTTTATTTCTTTTTTAGAAACTCCCCAATTTTGCCAGGCAATCAATTGCTTGTTGCATTACGTTTCTATGCTACTTGAAGTTTTCATATAACAAATGGAGACTTTTTTTAAAAAACCAGCAAAATCGTAAAAAATGTTTCTCGTGCCTTCGCAAGTTTAAGACCTGTTAATCCGTGGGTAAGGCCAGACAAGCGCTCTGTGTTGTTGCCTGCAATGTTCTGTATAGTACCAATTCAGTATTGTGTTAACCATCTGCTTTCTCCCAAAGGTGGACCAGAAGCTGAAACATTCTGAAATAGGGAGGGCTGCTTTTCTATTAACGTGCAGGCTATTTCGGATGCTAGAATGAGGATAAGGGGCATCATAGCGAGTTGGCCAGAAGCTACACATGACTCCCTTATATTTCAAGGCTGCCGAGCCAAAGCAATGTTTGAGACAGGGCAGTACCCAAATGGAGCTTTACTTGGAGATAGTGGATATCCCAAATGTTTAAATATTCAAATACCTTTTTGTATATCATAACTTTAAAAGGAATGTGTATGATTAATAGGTACTTATAATTAATAGGCAAATGAAAGTGTATTTGGGAAGTATGTTTATGAGAATTGAGAAGGTTGTAGAGATATTGAAAGAAGTGTAAATGCAGGTAACTCGATTAATTGTGGACTGAACGTGCTTTGCGCTAACGTTCCAAACTCTTCTCCCGATAGCTCATTCGGAGTCATTTTGTCATGTTTACAGTTGGTTGTTGGTCATTAATGATCCATAAGGGTTAGGAAATGGAAGGATAGGTACATTTATAAATTAAACAATCTCTTGCTATACAAATGTCTTGTATATTGCCGTAAATGAATCCACGCTACTAGAAAAAGCTTTACTCTGTTTGTGGATGGATTTGCCAGTTAATTAAAGGCAGAAAGTTACAAGTTTTACATAAATAATAGAATAGTTTACAGTTTATTGGAACATAATATAATTAATCATGACAGTAAGTAGTAACACCAATACACCGGAGTGACCAATCACAGGCATCCAGAACGTTGGTGTTGGCAGCTCTCTATGCTGTGAAGGAGCGCACATAGTTGTTGTTTCTTGTTCATCATGGATTTGGAGTTGGGGTCGTGGCCCTCGGCAACAGAGACTCAAGACAACATGAAAGCAAAACAAAGAAAGATTAAAAAGTACACATAAAAGGCAGGCATTCATATTGATATTGATCTGCAAAGCTAATGAATATGACCAATAAACAAGAATCATCATATGAAAGAAAAGAGTAATATTATTTATCGTGACATACATATATATGCAAGTTTTATATAAATATCAAGTTTTATAACCAGCAACAATCAATTTAAAAACAAATAATGTGTAAACCTTTCAAAAAATCATGTAATAAAATAACATTTTACACAATAAGTTTGAAAATAAAGAAATTAAAATATTTTGCAGATTAGTTATTTCAAGTTATTAGTTATTGACGGCCTCTGTGGTCGAGCGGTAAGCCTCACGACTAGCAATCCGGAAGTCGCGTGTTCAAATCCCAGCATGCGCAAGTAAATTTTATTTATATTTGTGTTTTTCCACAAACTATTCATTAAAAATAATAAATAGTATATTTACAGCACACTACAGAGTGGAAGATACTGTCAGTATCACCCTGTTGTAACACCACCATTCAGAATTGAAACATTGAATGAAATGGTTTTAGCCATGCTTGGTGACCAGATCTGAATAGCCAAGTACTTCCCCTTCCCCTCCCTAGTACCTTCAGTCTCACATGAGATGTCGCAGTCTCACCGCACTGACTCCGGACGGTTGGGAGCAGTTGAGACACCAATGTGAGTAATAAGATTATTGAGAATTGTATAAATTAAATAAAAATTACAAATGTCCATTC
The DNA here is from genome assembly GCA_917563855.2 of Limnephilus lunatus. Taxonomy (NCBI): domain Eukaryota; kingdom Metazoa; phylum Arthropoda; class Insecta; order Trichoptera; family Limnephilidae; genus Limnephilus; species Limnephilus lunatus. The sequence goes on along the minus strand of OU830597.1, from coordinate 58,501,392 downwards.
TTCAGTCTCCGCTGATTCCTGTGTCAGCTGCACTACTTCCTCCCGGCTGCGGCTGGTGGATGCCTCTTGACCATCATCTTGGGCGGCAGGACCATTTGAATCAAACCTTAAAAAACCAATAGAAATATATGTATATGAACAAGACATAAGTAACGTGCACTTTATTGTTGTTGAACTATAACGACAATGCATTTACAAGCTTTTGGATTCCACTACGTAGGTAATGGTAATACTACAAGTGAGGGTTTATTTGAGTCTTTGAGTGCACCAATTCTGGGACTACTGCCATATACCGTATACATAATGTATTCCTCATTGCTCCACATACCCCGGGTACTAATGCTAACTCAGTGGACATGTTCAGTCATCACCAAATACTAAATTTGTTGCTGAGGCAGTTCACTTAAGTATAATACTGTATCATTTTTTATATTCTTAAAGGCCATTAATAATAACATTCATAATTTAATTAAATACAAGATATTTTAACTTACGGATTTACCAGCCCGGAAGAACTTAATCCAAGTGGTGCTCCAATCTTTAGCAGCACTGGATAGCACATATCTTGGCTGGGCACTGGGCCCTCCACCAATTCCAAACAACTGGCACTGACTGTGTTCGGGCATCTCATGCCAGATTGTCCCATGCCTTTTTTAGAGCAGCTAGGGACCTGCAATCATATATAAAATATTACGACAAATCAATTTGGACGAATAGAAATTCTAATTAACTAAACATCGCAACCTTCCCAGAAAGGTTATGATAGGACAGTCTGTCAAACCACTTGCCTCACTCACAATCATATCTCATCGCACACATTCTCTTCTGTTATTCGGACTATTAACATGGCCCAACTCAAATATCAGGTTTTCTTGATCCTGTCATGTCTTCCTCCGTCGTCCACATTCGCGAAATACACACCACCTTTCTTAAATCGAGCTTGTTTGGCATTTGAATTTAAAGAACACATTATTATACGAGATAATCAGTAGACAACTTACCGGTTAGTCTAGCTACTGCAGTTGAAGCCGAGGAGTGAGGAGAGGAACATTCACAAATATACCAAACCACCCATGGACCACTTTATTCCATAAATAAACCAATACAAATACAGCTTCTTTCCAATGACGTTAATATTTCTTTCGAGAACTTTCAACTAATGAACTGCAAGTGCAAACCGATCCCGTCAAACGTCAAACTTCACGTAAACAAAAAAGTAAGTCAAGTGATACTTTATTTATAATATATTAAATACGTTTGTTCTAAAAATATAAAATGTCGGTTTATGTATTACACTATTTAAAATACATTATCTGTATAAATAATAAATACAATTAATTAACGCTTCGGTATTAATTTAACATGTAAAGTTCCTAGTTTGACGTCATTTTTTAGTGTATGAAAATAAACGGTGCTACACACGCGACGCTCCGATCAAAAAGTTGGGCACAAGCAAAATGGAGGGTTTCGCTAAGATCACTTAACTGAGGGGCACCTAGCGCTTTGCTCAGATTTCACTCGGATTATCATTTTTTATGTTGGCCACAACGGCCGTAAGTCTTAGTTTTGGTATTTTATCGAAAGCAGTAAGGTAGTAGAAACCAAATAATGAAAGCGGGGTACTAGTAAATAATTTTACCCAAAAATTTTGCAATAAGCTAAGCACAACTCGTAACAGCAAATTTTAAGGTTTACCAATAATATGGCAGTTAAAAACCAAACTGATCATTTTTGCATTATAAAATCGATCACGTTATAACACATTTGTGCCCTCAACTGAAGGACGCAATTACAGAATGTCTTAATATTAACTCTGCACGTTATTCTCCTAAGTATAATTTAAGCTCTTAAAATTAACTTATCAACACTGGTATGACACGATAAGTACAAAACAATTTTTTTTGGCAGTTTATTTCAAAATTTTTAATCTTTTCACAACACGCAAAAATCTATAAATATGCCAATGTTTGGTGATTGATTTTTTACAATTCTTTATTTAAACGAGTAAAAGATTTTAACAGTTATATTGTAACTACAGTTTTTAGGCGGTTTTTAAGGAAAGTGATCAGGAGAGAAATATTGCTGAATGAATCATTTGCTTGTAACGTAGGTTAATTAAAATCAAAGTTTTGCATCATTAACAAACGCCAATTTCAGCATTTCGTGATGTGTATGTATAAGGAGAAATAATTTTATATTTTGTATAGTTTTGTAATGCACTCTTGAGAAGACATTTCACAAAAATTGCCGTAAAAAGGGGGTGAATAGTGATTTTTTACTTAGAAATAAGGAATCGAAAAACTCCTGCTTTCCAAAAAGAAATCATTCATATGAGTATGTAAAGAAAAAATAAGGCAGTTGTTCAAAATTAAGTATCTACACATAAACGGAATAAATTAATTTCTAAGACAAACCTTCACGAATGCAAAGCGATATGTGTGAGCGAGTAAAATTATGATTTCTTCTTTAAAGTAGGCAAATGAGAGGGAATCTATGTCAATCTAGGTGCAAAGCAATATCATTTTAAAAACGTAAAAGGTTTACGCAAATTGAATGAAACCTTGATTCCCGGAAGGTTATAAAATACATACAATATCGCCCACGAATTTAAGCATTTCGTAGTAAAGTGGGTGCACAAGCAACGGTTTGACGGATGAGTGGGTGCCGGGAGATTGGCTTCCTCCACCGGCGAGGAATTATTAAGTATTTATTTGTAGGTGGCTTCTCTTCGGACCTATTTCGAAATACTTACCCCTTTAAAGGGGTCGACCGGAGATCCCTTAAATTACTTAAAATTATGAATTTATCCTTTGAGACCTGATGTTACCTTAAATGAAAGTGACATTATGTCTGAAATAGTAAAAGTGATTAAAAATAATTTACGGATAAATTTCTGAAAAATCAAGTAAAATAAAAGCTTTTTCTTATTTAGCTTGTGAAAGTTTGGAATCAGATCTCAAAGGGTCAAAGGTGACTTAAAGATAATTACAATATAGTATTCGGAGGCGGTAGAGCTATGGTATCCCTTTTTGGGGGTTGTTGTGTGGCTGAGAAAAGTAAGGAAGGACAAGGAAGAAGATTGGGAAATTTTGGCTATTCAAATCAGTTTACTAAAGATTAAGCAGTTATTAAAAAAGTTTAACGTTTTATTTAAAATAGAGGTTCCTACACTTCGGATCGAGATGTATTTCTACGGTTTTATGATATTTTTAGATGTTAATCGATTCTGATTCCATGATAACTGATTTAACGTTAGATGAATTTTAAACCTTTCAATTCTTTGTATACTGGTTTGGGGGCATACATTAATTACGTGCGATCAAAGGGTGGGGGGGAGGGAGGGGTCCAGCAAAATCTCACGTTACTAGAAAAGAATATACGAAGTGGCCCAAATTTATCTTACCAAGTGAGGGGGGGGGTCTAGATTGGAAGAAGAACTGCTCACGTAATTAATGTATACCCCCTTTGGAACAACCGATGATTCAGTACGAATGTTCACCTCCATTTTATGGAAATCAATTGACTCCCAACTATGATCTATTTTAATAATGCCTTTTTGAAAAGTAAAGAAAACACATGGAAAATTGGACTTTTAAATAAAATATATTTTAATTTTATAAAAAAAACTTTCTTTTATAACATTTTTGAAGGTTACTCCCATCAGTGAAATATATCAGTGTAATAAGGAAAAATATTTTGTTGAAGATAATAATGTTAATTCTAAAAAATTGAAAATATGAGATTGACAAATATGACGGTTTGACAGAAGGTGGCAATAGCGAAATTGGTTAACGCGCACGTCCCGGTTAGACGAGAGGTCTGGGTTCGAGTCCCAGTTGCGACCATTGTCTTTTTCTGTTTTCTATTTCTTGTTCTCTTTCCTATTTTCGTTTAGATTATTATATTTAACTTCTTCTCCTATGAAATATATTTTAACTTCAACATTTTTTTATTGAACTCATACTTAAAGATATTATTTGAGCGACCCCACAGAAAACCCACTGCGACCGTATTTGGGGTCGCGACCCATACGTTGGGAAACCGTGAAAGCTTTAATATAACCATTTGTTTGCTTAAAAACCTACAGCTCTTCAAAATCCACCCCATTTATTTTAATTGCGTTAAAACTTCCTCTTGTTATCTTTTTTTGTTCTTGTTTAGTTGTGTTATAAGTAATAACAATCAAAAAGTTTTTAGGCTGAAAATTTGAAGTATATCCTGAAATCCATAATTGGTTTGTATTATGTAAATAATTTTGTTTCGTATAAGTGAACTGTTGATATTAATTAATTAAATAATCAAGCTGGAATAAAATACAAATATAAACTTACAAGAAGGAAAATAATATTACCAGACCCTGAAATTTTTATTTATTGAATACCTTCTTGAAAGATGGATACATATCGTGAAAAATTAGGTAAAAAATATTTTTTATGGAAAATTGATCAATAAAGCATTAGAGAGGTACTGGTCATTCCTTTTAAATACTGCTTTGATTAATATCCGTGGATGATTTTTTTTCTATGCATAATGCCCAAGATGTTGGACCATCACAAGGTTGAACTGTCATAGGTATATGGCTCTTATAGCTCTAAACAAAGGGGTAAAGGGATATCCAATATTTAAAAAAAAATCAGAAGGATAATGTGGATAAGGTTAAAAGGAACCACTGTGAAGAATTTGTTAGAATAAAATGTGTAAATACCAGTAAAATCGCTCATATTCTTGGAACAATACTATATGTTTTACATACCTAGTTTGTACATTTTATCTGTTAATTTTATGATAAAGTGTCTTGTTTATTTTCAGCATCGTATCTGTGATGTAAAATATTCTGAGGGAAAGCATTACTCTTACGTCACTTGTATGTATGTGTATGTAACATAAACACTGTTATTCCATCATGTAGATATAAGCATCCTTTTTCCTTGGACTCAAAATTTTAAAAGAATGTGAGAATTGGGTTTCTTATTTATTATATTCCAATTTTTATTTTTTATTTTAAATACATACATATTAATCTATATATATATTTAAAAATGTTTGTATGTCCGCTATGCGTTGCTAAACCATTCATCCGATTGCGATGAAACTTTGGTGATTTGATGTGTGCATTCCCGCGATGGTTTCTGTATTCCTACAATAGTGAGCTCTGGCATCATAAAAATACGCATTGGTAAACCGTTCATCCGATTGCGATAAACTTTGGGGATGTGATGTGTGCATGCCCGCGATGGTTTCTGTATATAATAGTGAGCTCTGGCATCATGAAATTATGAAAAATTAATAAATTAAATAAAAATGAATCGCAGAAATGTATGTACGCGCATAACTTCCTAACGACTGCACAAAATTGGATAATTCTTTTTTTTTGTGTTTGTTAGTGTCAAGAAAAGATTTGTATAAAACTACTGGCGAGAATGAAATTTGCACTAAAAAAATGCAATAGGTGGCACGCGAGCTGTTTGAAGATTGAATATACCGTGACTGAATGTATGGAATGCGGGATGGGGGAGGAGAACTTGGGTAGGGGATTAAAGGGAAGGGGGGGGGAACTAGGGATCGGGGAGGGTAACCTGGGAGGGGGGAGGGGAACTCGGGAGGGGGGTTCACGGGACGGGGGGAGTGGGGAGAGGGAAGGTGAAGGAGGCGGTGTGGGAACGCGCGAGGGGAAGGGAACGCGGGAGAGGAAGGGGAGGCGGTAGGAGAACGGGACGAATGAGAAAGGACACGCACGAAGAAACAATTTCTTTATTAAATGGCATAGCAACGCGTGCCGTGTACCCGCTAGTAAATTATATAAATGTTGTTGTCTTTTTCAATATATTGAATATTGATTTTTTATGTATATCGTTCTTCCGGAGAGGTATTCAATTAGCAATTATTAGTTAGTGGGAAGCGGGAAAGATGCTAATAATAATGATTGGCTTATGATATTAATTAATATCGGTGGGTAGATTTAGAATACACTAAAAACAACCAAATCTATCCTTTCGATTGGTTGGTATAAGCGAAAAGCTGCCGACGGTGGTATTAACCGAGTTACTCAGGCCAGAAAAATGTTTTGAAAGCTACTATAAACTAAAATTCAAATTAGAAAAGATCACTTGTTTATGCTTTTTCAAATTTACTTTTTATCAATATGTTTCGACACATGCGTACACCATTTCTAATACAATATAAATTGATTAAAAAAAAACCTTAATAATATGAACTGCCGTACACTTCATTTATGCAAAATTTCATCACTTCTATACCCTGAAAGATAATGGAAAAGGAGGTTAATGACAAATTGCTCATTAACCCGAGAAAAACAATATCTTAAGCGATCTCGTCAATTTGGCCGAAACCAATCGTGTGGCGATCTGTTCGGGTATGTGACGCTTATTCGAGGGGGGTTCTTAGAGCGTTTTGGTCAAACGCAAACCGTCGGCTGGGATATCTCCAACACCTTTGGTAAGGTCTGTCACTGGGCGCTTGTCGGGAAGTTACCATCGTATGGGATCCATCCAACCCTGCATAGTTGGATTGCGGACTTTCTCAAGGAAATATCAATTCAGACGTAGTTGACGGCTCTTCTTCAAATCAATGTAGGGGTGACACAAGGATCTGTGAGTTTCCGATGCTGTTTTTGTTGCATTCGATAATCTGGTTGAATGTGCACCAATTGTGCACACGCTGATGTCTGCAGAGTTTACGGGGGTTATTTTTTCATAAGATCCCTTCCACTTACGATATCCGTTCAAGGAAATTAGAAGACAAAAAGTTGACCACCACCACCTCGAGAAGGTTCGTGCCTGGGGTAAGGCAAATCTGATTAGTTTCATCTAAGAAATCCAAGAGTATCCTATTTCAGATAAGTGGGAGATCAGTGACTTTCTAGTGAAATATGATGGAAGCACCTTCTCCAATAAAAATTTGATTGAAATGTTAAAATCGGTTCAAGCATCGGGGCTCCATAGAAGCCTTGTAAATCAGGTTTCCAAGAAACTGGGTATCTTGTGTTGGGTTAGTAGATTCTTCAAAACTTACAAGCTACTAACCTTGTGCAAATCTTTTATGCGTCCAACAATTAAATTTGGCAGAATGGGAGAAACTCCAACCTGTGGGATGGAGTCTCAAAATTCTTGATAAATTCACGTGCAAAGGAGTGCAGTTTGCCTGATTGACAATATTTTGTTAGAAGACCAATTGCTTTGTCTAATATATAGACGCAACGTAGGCATGCTGGAACTATTCTACAGGTATTTTAATGAAAAATGCTCAAAACAGCCAGCAGCTTCGATACCCTATGTATTAGTGGACGTACGCTAAGATCGCCAGAACACAAGCGGAACACAGTTGATGTTGGCTTTACGAAGGGGCTTTTTGGTAAGTCAGCCCGCATATGGAATGAGCTACCGGCATTCATTCCTCGTTCAAATAATCTGGGCCTCTTGAAGACCCATATTAATAAATCTCTTTCCACTGCCAGTAACTTAAAACCACCTCGATCAAATTGATTTTGATTTAAAATTTTTGTATGTTGCTTTATTGACACGTTGTCACCCTAGCCAAAATGTACAATTCAGAGATGATTAACTTCAAAGTTAATAAAAGATTAAGTTAAAGATTAATTTCAAAGAAATGGAAAAAAATGCAATGACCGTATTTGAAAACTTTTGTAAATTTCAAATCGTATGAAGAATAAAATAATAATTTGTACGTATTGCTTACTGTTTAGGTATCGCAAAAATACACATTACTTTAAAATGGTATAATATCAACTTACTATGCAATCATGCAGCGATAACTTTTGCAGTGAGTGAATAAAATTTCAAAATTATTAAATCATATCCTTACTACTGCAGCTTTAATGAAAAACTCTTTTTTAATTTATTTATAGTTCCTGGAGCCAGTGAGACTATGGCATCCCCATTTGGGGTACGTTCTAAGGCGGAATGTAGGGAGGGGGGGGGGGGGATAAGGAGATGGGGAAAGAGGAAGGTGGGGTTGTACTTGGCTATTCAGATCCGGTCACCGAACATGATTAAAGGCATTTCAATTCCGTATGGTAGTCTTAACAACAGGAATCTAACATACCGCAAATGTACTATATATTATATCAAATGAAATAATTATAAAATAATACATATTTTATTTGCGCTCGCCGGGGTTTAAACCCGTGACCGTCAGATTGCCAGCCGAGAGCCTTACCCCTCGACCACGGAGGCCGTCAAAAAATCTTTCATTTAAATAATATAGTTAAAACTTGACAGCTGATAATGCACCATAAACAAACCTGTCAGAATCCATCCAAAAATTTCCAATGCATTCATAAATCTGATTTTAGCATATAACTCGACAAATATTCAAGAATGAATTACACAACAACCATCAAAACAAAAGTTAATAAAACCCCAATGCGGACGTTTTGATTCTCACAGCCGATCCCGACTTACATACTTTTCAGAACAATTCAAGTTATGCCTCGTAAAAAGGTTAGTATTATAATCGTGGGGTCTATTACTGATTCCAAAAGGGCATTTATTCGCACTAAAAATTATAGAAATACAATAAAATATTACGTTGAGTTAAGAATTAAAATAAATATTCACTCACCTTGGATTATGGCAACTATTATAGCAGACGATATCCATTTAAGACCTCTCATTGTAAGTTTTCAACTCACATTAAACTTAAAAAATAATGTACATCCACAAACACATTTTCAAAGTGTACATATAAACTTAAAATAAAACCAACTTGTTAATAAATGCACTTATTTTTGCAATGAATTTTTTTATTGTATGATGCAAATGTTCGTGATTAAAATGTTTTTAATGAAATTAACAACTTCTAGACAAATTAAATTTTTAAGTGAATCTTTTAAAGCGCTTATCTTGTGTTTATTTTTAAAATACCAAGCACGCGTAACGTAACAAATGTACGTGCGTATTATGATTTGGCGCGTAGCACGTCCGCAGCGCTAGCGTAACGCGGTTTGTAGCGAGAAGTCGGCGCGTAACTGGCTCGGTTCATAGTAGAGAAGTCGGGAGTCGGAGCCGAGTTGCGCACTGAAGTGCTCCTCCACGCCGCCAGAGTGTTTTATTGCGGAAACTATGGCAACAGGCGGAATGATGCAAAGGACCCCGTCCCGGTTACATCCCGCCCGCTCTAAATGCCGACTTTCTTACAAATCCATTATTTATTACTGCAGCATGCAGCTAGTCGATTTACCGCTAGGACAATTCAATTCCGGCCGAATTGTGGGAGCCAGGAACCAAGTCTGGATAATACATATCTTACTAGATAAAGCAATTTGGATGCATTTCAAAATTCATACCGATTTTAGGTTGCAATGTAAAATTAGAGACAATTTTGAGTTAGGAACATTCAACGGTTTCTGTTCGGTTTGGCAAAAGAGTTGAGCGGAAAACTTCAGTCATTCTTCAGTGTTGAAATTTGAAATCAACCGCTCAAAACAATAGGATTTTTCTACCATACACACTTTCATACCGACGAAATATAGCGCTTTCGGTGGTCATTTTATTAAAAAATCGTACACATCTTAGTTGATAGTACGGGTCCTAGCACGGTCAATCGGTAAGGATTAATAGAATAACTTTCGATAATTTCTCATCGTTCCCTACGACAACTGCAGATCGCTAACGTACAAAAAACATCTGAAGTCGAATATATTAAGAACACTTAGTCATTATGAACTATTAATAATTAGTTAGCGATCTGTAATCACGCTAGGGAACGATGAGAAGTTACTGAAAGTTATCCTATCAATCCTTATCGATCGACTGTGCTAAGGGGCCTGATCTTCTTTGACGCCTGTCATTCAATATTTCAAATCGCAACAGCACACATTTGGTTACTTTTCATCTCTCTTTTTGCAAGACCAATTCTAAACAGAACTCGTTTTCTCTACAGATCCACAAATCCATTCAACATAAATAAAAATAATCCCACATTGACATTTTTAACTCGACTATACGAAACATAAAATTAAAATTCATTACACAACATTATTCAAACTACCTGCATCATTTAATTTACTGTCCTTTCTCCCTTTGACCCTTAATCCTATTCCTATATTCCCCCACTCCACCCCAAAATTCTATCAGCAGTGGAAAGTTCAGGATTGACGTAATTAACCATTTTTATTATTATTATACGCACTTATGTTAAGTTTAAAATATGCTGTTAATTTTCCCAAAAAATAAATATAAATAAAATATTCTTAAATAATTTTTTATGAATCAATCATAAGTGTAGAAAAAAAAGATCTAATTTTATTTAACTTTCCGAACGAAAAATCAACAGTTGACCATAACTGTAATTAGGTAAATATTTGTATATCTTTTTTTATTTAAGAATGATAAAAATCGTCATTATAAACTACCATTCGTGATTTGTGACACTACTAACTGCAAAGTTAATATAATATACACTACTTTATCTCATGCTATTAATTAATTAGTTAAGCTATTGATTAAATAATTAAATTAAAGTTAGAATGTACATTGGTAGACATTTTATCATTTACTAGCTGACCCGGTGAACTTCGTACCGCCTCAGAATCAATAAATGTTGTATTAACTTATTAGCTGAATTAAATTAAGTTTTTTTATTAAGTTAAGAATTACTCAATGAAGCAATTATCGAAGCGCAACTGTCCGTGTTTTGTTTTAGTCAGTATCAGAGATGGCGTTGTGAACGGATTTATATTTTTGGTGATTTTCTTACTTTTCCACTTACTTACGGGGATTGGGTTTCATTTTATTTATTCGTATAAGGGAGATTTATTATAATTATTGTATTTTTCTTTTGGAGGGGTGTAGACATACGTTCACCGTTTGTCTCATTTTCGACTATTAAAATTTAGTGTGTAAGAATGAGGGGCACCATTACATGTTTCAGAACAAAAGCAAAATACTCAGCGCATTTTCATTTTACGTGTTTGAATTTTTGGAATTCACTCATTATTCAATATTGTATTTATCACAATAATACTGCAGCTCTTTCAAAAGATGAGAATTCGTTCCATACAAAATGTATAGGAAAATAATTTTTTTTCATAATTTTTTTTTGTGATTTTTTCGATGTTTAGGTATTCTGCTGTTTGGGGCGGAGACAAATCCAACAAATCAAAGATCATAAAAATCGGTCCAGCCGTTCTTGAGTTATAAAAGGTGTAACTAAGCCGAATTCGTTTTATATATTAAGATTTATATTTTTAACAAGCAGATAATATACACGATAATACTTACATGAACAACCATACTTAATAGTAAAATCTGATATGTCCTTGAAACTTTCCTGCTAATCTGCAAATGTTAAATTTAGACAAATAATGTGAACAGCCGCACATTAAATCTGCACCGAACCTGTACCGCACTCCTCTGTAGCGCACACATCTCCCGGGTTCTTCGCAAGTATCCCTCTACCTCAAATTAGACAATTTCACCGCAGCATCCCTTGATTATCTGAGGGGATTGGTCCAGAGGAGGTTGCGGGCCCCCTGCGGAGCCGGTGATTAAAACATTTCTCAGGCTACGGCAGAACAATAATGCTCTTACCGCACCTGTGTTACGGTGGAAGTTACGTATGGAAAGGAATGTCTCTCTTGTGTTCATTAAAATATTTTTTAAATTATCTTTTTTATCTTTTGGTAAATAAGCATTGTAATTTTTAAAGTAAATGCACGTCTATAAGATACCCGAGTAAGGCATGGTTCATGTTTTCCACGATCAACATATTTTTTCTACTAACTCAAATTTATATTCAACTAGCAGACCCAGCCACACGTTACTGTGGCTAACGATACACAACACCATTACCCAACCTTTATAAAATCCACACCACCCGCTTGCCAGCTGCCCGCTGCCTGAATTGAATTTTTGAATTTCTCGGCCTTTCTCTACTATAATAAGCATGTATTATACATGTAAACCTTCCTCTTGAATCACTCTATCTATTGGGGAAAACCGCATGAAAATCCGTTGCGTAGTTTAAAATATCTAAGCGCGCATACATTTTGAGCTACATCATTTTATACTATGCAATGAAGAATATTTGAAGTTCTCGGCGTTTCTCTACTATCATAAGCATGTATTATACATATAAACCTTCCTCTTGAATCACTTTATCGATTGGTGAAAACCGTGTGAAAATCAGTTGCGTAATTTAAAAGATCTAAGCGCACATACATTTTGAGCAACTTCATTTTAAACTATGTAACGATTAAGAAAAATAAAATTAACGAAATGATAACCCCTTACACACTTACGCATAGATGTGCTGCAATTGCTTCATAATGGTGTGTGCAAAGATCTTATGTCGACGTAAGTCGACTGTTTACATTTGAAAAAAATATACCTATTACGTTTTTTTCTAAATTAAATGAAGACAATATTAGCGATAGTCAATCAAAAATCTAGAAACAGAAAAATCAGAAAAAAGTATTGGCCCTTCTGGGGCTATTAAAAATAAAATGGATAAAAATTTAACCAGGCACTATCTAGATAGCAATCTTGCAATCATACATATACACCAATAACACAGCTTTACAAAGAGTCACGGAAATGAGAGATCTTGGAATTATTTTGAATAAAAAACTAAGTTTCGCCAATCATATCCACCAAATTATTAACAAAGGTTTAAAAACACTAGGCTTCGTATTAAGAACAACTAAAAACTTTAATTTCATAGAAGCTATTAAACTATTATATTATGTATCTCTAGTTAGGAGCCAAATTGAATATAAGTCGGTAGTTTGGTCTCCATCATTCTTACAAAATTCACGTTAATAACATTGAGCGAATACAAAACAAAATTCTGCGTTTTTTTTTTATTTTAATTTAAATATCCCACTGGAAGACTTAAAATATAAGCTATTACTAAATATTCTAAAACTACACACACTAGAAGACATACGTAAAATAAACGACTTAACATTTTTAGAATATGTTAACAATAATAATCTAAACGAAAATATGAAAGAAAACAAGACACAGAAAAACAGAAAAAGACAATGGTCGCAACACGACAATGGTAGCGACCATTGTCTTTTCCTGTTTTTCTGTGTCTTGTTCTCTTTCATATTTTCGTTTAGATTATTATTGTTAACTTATTCTAATATGATATATTTCACTGATGGGAATAACCTTCAAAAAAGTATGAAAAGAAAGTTTTTCTTATAAAATTTAACATTTTTATTTAAAATACTTAACTCTAAATTCGACTTTTGCGAACTCCTGCAACTAATAAACTTACGAATACCGACAGTAACCACACGACAAAATACACTATTCTACTGCAGCATTTATAAGCGGAACTACATTGCCCATTCTCCGATACAACGATTTCACATTATGGGAAATCAGTACTTGGGTGATGTTGATATATTTAACATCACATTTTAGATTCACGTTAATTTTTCACCTTGAATCTTTCGGATCCCAAAGCAAATATCTATAAACTATGGGATTCAAGTTACCACTAATAATCGCTGAAATCCATTGAGTTCATTTAGTAGGGGAACTAATAATTAGTTCCGGGACTTTGAATGTAAGTTAAACCAAATATGAAAATTCTAACCCTCGTTCCCTTCTTGTTGTCCCACCCCCTTTACCTTAATTCACACTTATTTGCTCCTCGAGGGATATTCTTTACTCCGCGGTGTTGTTCGTGGGCACACAAATCTTAAAAACACTTTAAGAACAGAACAAAAGCGAACAAAAGTTGAGATTAACAATGCAGCACAGAACGATATTACGGCAGGAGAAAGAGAAAGGGCCGAACCTTGCGTAATTTGTAATGGAAAATATTATAAAGAAGAAGAATTCTTGTATCAAAGAACACAAATTTAAAAAAAAATTGCTATATTAAAGCATTTGCTTAAATAACACCGCGAAAGTATCTTGCATAGTCAGCATAACAAAAAAAAGTATTTCACATTAGAAAAGTTATATTTTCGGCTTTGTATTGTTTTTGATTTGAATATATTTTGTGATCTTGGGACACAGTAAAGTATTTTACAACTAATCAAACAGCACACTGTTCAAAGTTCCCATTAGATCATTTCGTGACAGACCTGCCTCCAACCATCACGCACAAAACTGCAGAATTAACTAAACTGCCCCCAGGGCGAAATAGAGTTTCTACACTGAAGACATTTTGAATCCAATCGTATTGCCTACCATACTAATAGTGATGTTCAGTATTATGTTTTACACATTTTTATATATTATTACAGTTTGGAAACCCTAGAAGTTTAATAAACACTGGTCATTACATTATCCTCACAGGCAGTACCCGAATAACACAAGTCTCGCCGAGAACGTGCACTGAACGCGTCACTTCACGAAACGTCGAAACGCGAAGTACGATAATTTACGAGTTAGCATGTCGAAGCTAGCATCCAGGTGTCTATGAGAGACGCCTTGACCTCCAGGCCTTCCAGAGTCTACCAACCCTGCCGTCTTAACATTCAGACCTTCCAGAGTCTGAGAGACTCGCTCCAGCCACAATGCCTTCCCTTAAGTCAACATATGTGAGCACCATTTAATATTTAACAGCGTTTTTGAGCCTAAACTTCTTAAAACTTAGTTGTTGTTCTAGTCGATAAAGTCTAGGTATTAAATAGTATTTCCTCGATAATAATCGTTGTGTACTCCTTAAATAAATGAATGGTATCTCAGACAATCCGTGTTTCATTGTTTGTTGGGAAGTCATTTGAGATAGAGCCGAATTAATGACCCTGATTGAGTTTCATGTAATAAAGATAGCTGACTCCGCAATTAGTCGATAGTGTAAGTATATTAAAATGGCCAGAATATGACGTCAGCCCTAAATAAATATCAACCGTTCTACATGCTTAACTAATTTGAAAATACAGAGCTATTCCCAAAAAAATTGGCTATTAATTATTTATTAATATAGAAAAAAAACGATTTGATTAAACTATTCCTGAGCCTCTTTAGGGAAAAACAGCGTTATAAATAATATAACGCTGCTTTTGTGCAGATCCTTTTAAATTACACGCCATATATCCATTTACGTAGGTACTCTTCTTAAAATCTTACCACAGACGACAGGAGAAGGACTATGGTGTTTGCTAATGGCGGGTTCTCAATACAAGTTCATTACAATTGAAACTGACGGTTTGTGCGATCGGTGCTTGGCATATTTGTCACAATTATGGTGATAAAAGTTATATTTTTGCATTGTGATATTTGTCGATATGTTGTAATAAGTCTAGAATTTTTTATTTAAAATATTATGGAGGTTTTTACACGCACATTGTACCCATAACTTATGAATTAAATTATTAAAATACAAGAAACGTGGTGCCTATTAATTGAAATACTTTATTACATTTTAATTTTATTTGACATTCGATATGAACATGCAAAAAATCGAAAAAAATGGGTTATTAGGTGCGTCCCTAGCAGATCCGCGAATTTGCACCATGTTTCAAACCAAAGTTGTTCTGTTCAGAGAAGCTCATACCATTGTTGCTCGAAATGAAAGTAATTAGATCATTCGTTGTATTGATTATTGATTAATTAAATCGATTCTTTGTGTGCCTTTGTTCCGTCTGCAATAAACAATAAACCTAAGACGGAAAGGGGGCTCATTGTTTTCAGCAGAGGCAGTCAATTTGCCAAATTACTTTATCAGAAACGTTGTTAAAGCAAAGTGCTTCTATCGATAACAACGTTAAAACCGCTTTTGATAATTTATGGTTGTAGGTTTTGGGAAACAAAAACATGTGTAAGAATAAATAGACTTGTTCAATCAAACTTGATGAAAAAAAAATATGTTTATAAGATTTACGTGTCTATGTTTATTTAAAAAAAAAGACTCAGTATTTAGTTTAAATCTCTTTCTTTAAACTTTTATTAAACCCTTTTTAAACTTTTACAAAACTTGTGTTAAGCATGACAAAAATTTTGATAAACTTTTACCTACGAACAACGCCGGAAGGAATGTTGTGAGGATATAAAAGTAAGAAGTGGAAGGTGGGGAATTCCTAGCAAATCAGTACTGTTCCCTGAATCTATCTAAAGTCCATGTCAAGCAATATTGTGATGCAAAACTTGAAATTGCTTACTTGTAAAGTCAAGGCCAATGACGGACAAAAACCGTACCAGACACGAGTTTTACTAATAAACGTTTTTAAAATTTTGCACAATTGATGTAAGGTAAATGGTTGATTATCAGTTGTGTAAATTTTAAAACACGTTTATTAAAAAGGGTGTCAACAGATAATTCCTAGAAGTATTAAAAAAATAACACCTTTTGACTCCTATGTCCCATGAAAATAAAATTGTTTATATACTCGAGATACAATTTCAATATTTGAAATTTTTTGATTGTGTTCACAAAAAATAAAAATAAATCAAGTTCACTTTGAGGCATATGAATACGCCCACAACAAATTTCTATCGGTTTATCAGTGGTGTCAAAGAACAGCTTTAATTGAACCAGAGAAATCTTCTTCCAAGATTTTCTGCTTCTAAAGAGGGTTTCTTTTCCTGGAAAAATCCTTTGAATCAGCAGTGAGGCGAAGCAATTTATCTGTTTTCCGATGAGCGATTCGTTATAGCCCCTGAACTATTCGTTATAGCCTCTCAGAAATATATTATGTCAACATTGTTATAATGGGGAAGATAAATGTAGCATTCGTTTTATTATAAGTTAAAAAGTGGGGTTTCTTCTTAAACCTATGATTTTTTCAACTTTTTGACTAAAAAACAATTGCAGCTAAATCGATTTAAAAGTAGGTTTTTTTTCGATTTTGCATGAAATATTTACATACGATGTGTAAAAGAATCAACATTTTTACACAATGCTTCATTTTTTTTTATTTGATATTTGGCAACATTCCGTGCCATTCTCCATTTTTGCGTTCATTTTACCTATTCAAATATATAATCGTTTAAAACCATTAAAAATCATGGCATTTTTCCTATTTCGTTCTTGCAACGAAATAAGCAATAAAAAAACTTTAAAAAGTTATTGCTGAAAAATATCATCATAAAATGGTTTTTTACTCGAGTTATTATTAAAGAAACATGGAAAAGTAACATTAAAAAAAAACTTCTAATGCTCAGACTCAGTGAAACAATGGAAATCCTTTTTTTGTATATAGTAGTGGGGGTGTGGAAGTAGAAACGGAGGAGCAAAGTTGGATTGTACGAGTACCTACACGGCTATTCAGATCTACTCTCTTAACACAGCCAAATCCATTTTTATCAATGAACTTTTAGATTACGAATAGTGAGTGTGTTTTTTTATGCGGCGAGTTCTAAATATATTATTTATCAACTACACACACTGGTTTGTGGGAATTCTGTTACGGAATTTTAAGTTGAAATAAAACCTCTATTTCGAAAACGTTTTTTGTTATTTCTAAAGATTTTTTTTTGATACTGGTATATTATTAGAAAGAATACATTGAAATCTTAAATCTAGTATGTATTTTAAGAAGACTCTGATAAAAAAAATAAGATTTTAACAAACATAGATTGTGAAGAGTCCTGTCATTCATACTTTGGAAAACGCTCTCTCTGCTTCCTCACTAAAAGCAGAGAGAACGTTTTCAAGAAGGTATGTGATATCTGAAAGCATCTCTCTCCGATACCTCCGTTCTCAAAAATCTCTTTCTTCAAAATTGATTACAGATCTTGAAGTTTTAGCACTTTTTCAATTCCATATTCCCGTCAAATATTGCTGAAATCCCGCGGGATTGCAAACCTGCCATACCTTACATACCCCGATTGGGAATACCATAGGTTCACTGTGTAGGTATACATAGATCAGCCCTGGCCAACCCGCGGCGCTCTTGCGTGGGGCCAGCGGTCATGTATGACAAATAAAAATCCAAAAAGAAATATAATAAAAATAAAATTGGGCATCAATAACAGACGTAAATCGGGAAAACCATTTAATGTGTGCAACTTCAACTATTGAAATAGATTTAGAAAAATTAAGTAAGCGAAAAGAAACTCAAATCTCGCACTGAAAGCAGTGGTCACGATAATTAATTTTATTTAAAATATATATTTTTAATATTGGTTTTTTTTAGATTTTCACGGCCAAAAGCATTTTCGTTGTTAGTTTTTGGGGTGTTATGCCGTGTTGCGCTACCTCCTACTATAGCCGACGTTTCGGACAGCGTTGCAGTGTCCATCATCAGGGCAGATCCGGTAGATCACACATCGTCGGATCTACCGGATCTGCCCTGATGATGGACACTGCAACGCTGTCCGAAACGTCGGCTATAGTAGGAGGTAGCGCAACACGGCATAACACCCCAAAAACTAACAACGAAAATTTTTAATATTGTTCGATTTATGTGTCTTAATTATTAATTAATAATTTTGATTGTTAAAAATGTTAATAACTATAAAAATATATTTTGTTGTTGGTTCAATGTGCGTTTTCTTTTCACATCTGGCTATAGTATTGTTTTTTATTGTACTTTCAGATTACCTCTGCATTCGACTTATTTATAATACTTACAAAAAAGAAATAAGTATTTATTTATAAAGTACATGTTACATAATAAAGACATTTACATAGAGTAGATACAGTATGAAATTCATTGGAATAATTTATTTTTATTTTTGTATAACTTCTGTATGTGCGGCCCTTGGGAAAATTTTAGGTTGTCAATACGGCCCGGAGTCCAATTTGGGTTGGCCAGGGCTGGTATGGATAGGGACACTTGTGTGGTATTCACATTAAATTAATTCCACCTTCATCTAAAACAACGCGTGCGACGCTACAATGGAACTCTCAACGGCAGGACCACACGGCTAAGAAAAGTGTGCATGCTTGCAATACGCGCAGAGGTATATCGCATGTGCGGGCAAGCACGGGCAGTGATTAGTTTACCCATTAGAGGGCGTTGCGCGCCGCCCACACCTCACACGAGCCTGAAAAGGCCTCACCCCTCTTAAGGCCGTGTACAATTTCGCAGGGAGCTCTTCAAAGATTGCAAATGCCAAGGAAAGTTAGGACTCTATGTTAAAAGGAACAACAACAATAATTGCATAATATGTACTTAAAAAAAATAGATTTTAAAAACATCCCATACTGAGTTTTCTGATCTTAGAAATGGATAAAAATATATACTAAAATAATGTCATACATCTACATTAACCTAGTGGCTCGCTACGTTTGATGACTTAGCAGGGGTGCTCTGGTTCATGGCGTGAGGTTTGTCCAGGTCCTAGTGGCGGGTGCATCTGCCCTCCTGCTGTATGGCGGGCCGGATCAAGAAGACTAGTTGAGGGAGGCCTTTTGAGCTTTCCAGTCGGACTCTCGACCCATCGCCTTGCACCGCAGTTGGAGAGATGGATTGATACGTCAGTCACTAGTGGATACACTGACCCCCCAAATTCCTACCCACCCCTCATACCTTTTTCCTTTCCAGAACTTTTTGCCCTTCCCTTCCTTAAAATGACCCTTCACACAGCATCCCCTAAGATGACAGAGGCCCTGAGGGAAATTATTTTCCTCAGGATCTCCTGTGTGGAGCTAAAGTAAAAAAAAAATGTTACCTAGTTGAGCATGGGATATAGGATAGTATAAAAGCTTTCTGGGCTTACTCTAATTCAGGCACGCAAAAAGATTTTTGAAATTTACGAAATTGAAGACTTATTGCGGCCTAAAATTAAGTTTTAGCCTTTCTTTGTTTTGGATTTTAGTATTCATACAAAAAATTAAAACAACATTTTCATAAATTTATAGTGTTGATAGTTTTTTTAAATAAGAAATTTGGAGTTATTAGATCTCTACAGCCTACACTCAATCGATCAAATACTTCCAGGCAGAATGTTCCTCAATTCAACGAATTTAATCTTAGGGCCCGTTCTTTCCCAGAATTTGATCAATTCGTCAGATTTTAAAGCTAGTTTCCAAGTTCCATGAGAGCTCTATTCAAGTTCTGTTTTTATTTGTCTTCTGTGACACAACTGGCACATAATGATATAATAACACATCTTGAATTTCACTTTGAAATTTGATGACTTATACAAATTCTTTGAAACAACCCGTGCTTGATAAGCTTCACGTACCTAAGTATGGGAATCATCAAATCTTGTTTACACAAAAAGGCCCAGGACAAGATAATATCTGTGCCTTAAAGGATAAACCACGTAAGTCCTTAACAAAATCTATGGCTATGAGTGGTTTATGCTTTAAGGTACAGATATGCTTCCTCTGTTTGTAAGATATTCTAATGGGTTGATTAGGTCACTTTTTATTATAGGTTATCTAGGGAGTAGGGGCATGCCACTTAATAAATAAAGTGCGTGCTTGTGTTTTAAGTCAGTTTTGAATATAGAAAACTTTTTGTTATTCCATCTGGTACTTACACGAATAGATCAGAAGGTTTTCTGACGAGTGAGCAGGCCACAAACAGCGTCGTATGAGAAGCATGGATTTTCCATATATATCCCTTGCTATCCATTACCGGTACTATGTTTTCCTACTGCCCATCCCTCGTCCTCCACCCCTCAGTCCTCGTTCCCGCTCCGTTCCCCATTCCTCTTTCCCCTCCCGCGTCCTCCCGTCTCGCGAACCCCTCCACCTCTTCAGCGTTTTCCTTCTACCTTACCTGCCTTCCCCCTTCCCACGCCCCCGTCCTCTTCCCCTCCCTGCCGCTAAATTATTTGAAATACACACACTTCTCATAGCCGTCCATGAGAGAAGCATAGATTTTACAATTTTAGCCCCTGATAATTTATCCCCTACCGCTACTATGTCTTCTTTGCAATCCTTCCCTCTACCCCTACCACGTCCTCTTCCACCTTCCCCGACTTCTCCCCTACCGCGTCCACCCGTTCCGCTGCTAACCAACCCCCGCGTATTTAGTGGGATATAATTTCATAACGCCAAAGCTCACCATTATATATTATAGAAACCTTCGCAGGCGTGCTTATGATATGGGAAGGCATACGGGGCAAACATGGAAACATTTTTATTATAAAGGTAATGAATCACTTGTCTATTGGAACTTTCCAAAATTTCTGGAAAGATGCACATGTAGTTCCAATACATAATTTTGGCGATCAATCTTTTGTAAATAATTATCGACCAATTAGCATTTTATTATGTTTGCAAAAGCCTTTGAATCTATAATTTATAATTCTATACTCACTCATTTATAATTCTATATTCAATCATGCATTTCAATTAGGCATTAATGTAGATCTGCAATGTAGATTTATTCATAACAGATCGGCTAATTCTAATTTTCAGGATTTTTGTGATTACGTTTTAAATGCTTTTATGAAAAGAACTCAAGAAAATGCAATTTAAATAGACTTTCAAAGGGCATTCGATATAGTAATCCATTATATTACACTATAAAACCTTGAACGAATAAGTGTTCACGGTGATCTATTTAAATGGCTTAAATCTTGCTTGGAAAACATAACACAGTATTTAGTTAATATATGTAAATGGGTATAAGTGACTTACTGAGTATTTTGGGGAAGCTTCTGTGTTTTCATCTATGTTGCTGTGCTCCTCGAAAACACTCTTCAGATATCAACTACGACCATTTTTTCATTGCTGGTAACCCGAACGTTTATTGATATTTAGTATAATATGATACCCATGCGTGCACTTTAAACGCCCCAATAGATGTAATCTGTCAAATATTATAAAAAATAGAATTACATACACAAATTTAGTATACGTACAAATAACTAAATGTATATAAAAGTACCTAAAAACAAACATTAAAAAAAACACTTTAAAATAAAAACAGTGTAAAAAGGGACGACCAAGAAATAAGTGTTTAAATGTAAAAACATTTAGAGATTGTTAACGAATGAAACCTCAAATTGTAATATTTAATCGTTGAAGTCAATTTTAGCGACTCTCAGATGAAGATTTGAAGCAGAAAAATACAATCATTCATATAGATAGCAGCCAACAAAAATGAAGTTAATATTGGTGGTTTTTAGTAAATGTGACCGAAAGGGATGGGTAAAAATTAGCACAGTGCTGAGAGCAAAGCCTCGTCATGACTAAGGTCCTGGTTTTAATTCCTTGCTGCCACCGTATCTTTTTTTGACTTTTCCGTTTCAAATTTTCGTTTTAGAGTCGCTAAAATTATCTTCAATGATTAGAGATTGTTTAGTTTGAATAGGGGTTTGTTTTTATAATTACACAATCATCATTATAACGGATTAAAAAGATGAATCTCAGTTACTTAAATGTTCAGTTAATTAACGCAATCTATTCCCCGAATTCACTAAATTTCTTGATTGATAAAATACATTTCATAATTTTACAAGGAATATTTTCAGTCGACCTTGGAGAAAATTCTTAGATTGATTTGAAATAACTGTCGTGGAATGTTTATTAATTACTTTTAAAATCTACAATATTAGGAAGTAAAAAAGGTGTGTTAAATCGTACAATACGAAAAAAACTAACAGGACAGGGGAATAAAATTGTAGTTACAAAAACATGAAATGAAGAAGTGTATTTAATTATATGGAATATGAAACTGCAACAATTAATGGTAGGGTGCTTTGATATTTTTTGTGAAATTTTTATTTGATACCCATTACCCATGCCCACCAGCTCCATAGCAGGCCGGATCGGGGGAGAATGGTTGTCGGAGTCTCTTTGACTTCTCCAGCCGTAGGTCTTTCCGAACACTGCCTTGGACAGCATTGGGAGGGATTAATTCATACGTCCGTCACTCCTGGACACATCGACCCCCCGATTCCTACCCACCCCTAATACACTTTTCATTCTTAGAACTTCCTCTACTTTCTTTCCCAAAAAGACCCTCCACACAGCATCTCCAAAGGAGGAATTATTTTTCTAAGGCCTCCTAATGTAAAAAAAAAATAAAACCTGTAGAAGCGGAGAAGGTAACGTAGGTATATAATGTTATTATTACGCCTCTCAGGTGCCTCCTAACTAGTGTTCCGGTTTTTTCCCTGTGGACCTGCCTTTATAATCTTGTAGCAACAGTTCACCTGCGGTTCAGTTGCAAACCTTTTTAGATCTTATCATAAACTATGATTTAATAAGGCGCATATTAAGACACGTACGTCTTACACGAGCGTTTTATAATTTTATATGCAAGCTAATGTTACGTTTTGCATAAATTTCATTTTTCCAGGAAAGTTTGCATTATATTGTGTGCGCTCGTTGTTTTTTTAATCTGATTCTAGCTGTTTAAAACAAAATAGAAGTTGTAACATATTCATTTTACACGCGTTGAAGCAAAATACTCTTTTTACTCTTGGAAACAAGCGGGATTTATTTTTATATTTGTCTATTTGTTTTGTGACGCTTCGTGTAAATATAGGCTTAGGTATTCGTTTTTCGCTTTAAGGGTCGTCAAAATTCGAAAAAAACCTACAATGAAATTCGAGGTGACGCGCGACAGCTGGTCGTCAAAGGCCGTAGCTTTTTATGATAAAAAATGGCACTCATTTTTTTACGCGTCTATGATGATGGATTTGAACAGGTTTTATGAAAGGTATGCAGATATAATGCAATGTCGCATAACGATCAAAGAACTTCCTTTGTTGGTATTAGATAAATATGTTTAAAGCTAACGTTACTTTATTCTACTTTTAGCCTTCACTACTTTCGAATATAATATTATTTAAATAAAAATATTAATAATATCATTTTAATTATATATATTATTTTACTGTGTCTCCATTCAGGAGGCCCTGGGGGATGTTTTTTTTCTTCCTATTTGCCCTTGTCATCTTTGGGAATGCTGTGTGGAGGTGTTATATTTCAATGTTAGAGTTTTTTTTAACTCTTTTATTGGAAACTGAAGAATAGTTTTTTGTTAACAATTTTATTTTTGGAACTTCGCTTTAAACCTATTTCACTGAATATGAAATAAATTTGTCTGTTTTGATATATGAGTTGCTGGTTAGTATTTATACTTGCCATTTTCTATGAAATTCTACAATTGTCACCTAAACTTATGAAAAATCTAAACCCAAAACTCTTAGCAAAAGTACAATACATGTTTATAATCAATAATCCACATTAGTCCAGTAACTTTATACATCACAGTATGCGTTAAATCCGGTAGTTCTGATTTTTTGTAGGCTGGTTTATAATGTTAGCCTAATGAATAATCCAAGTTTTTGACCTCGACCGCCGAACGCAACTTTGTCAAAAATCTAAAGGACCAGTTTTTGAAAAAACTTTTTTATGACGTTTTTAAAGTAAACTAATAATAGTAATAATAGTAATATAATATGATACTAGAACTGTTTCTGTAGACCCAATAGTTTTCGAGTTAAAGCCTTTCAAAGTTTGTGACCTCGAGCGCAAACCGCGAAAAAATCGTTTTTTTTTTCAAATTTTGGCGATTATAACCCTAAAGGACTAGTTTTAGAAAAAACTTTTGTAAAATGTTTTTAAAGAAGACTAAATTTGCTACAATGTGATACTAGAATTGTCTCTGTAGACCCAATAGTTTCAGAGACAAAATTTATAATTTTTTTCGAACTTCGCAATTTTTTGCAATTCTGTCTTTCTGAATGAATTTTGACCCTAATTATTCTATCGAAGCCCTGTACTTTTATGATGGGATGATGATGTATAAGCTAAGCTACGAATAATTAAGTAAAAAAAATAAAAAACAAAGTTTTTTTTATTTTTTTTTTTATTTATTTAAAAAAAGATAAGTACAACAAAAGTTAATAAGTTTATTTGTTAGGAAACTGAGTAATTTTCAAAATCAAAAAATTAAATTAATTTAGCCCTCTTGGAAGGTCCCGGTTGAGTTTCGACCGTATCTGGATCGACGTATTGGGATGGCATATCCCCATCAGGAGATGGTGATGAATCGTCGACGTCTTGTGCCCAAGTTATCCTCCATTTCGACATCGGACAGATCGTCGGCTTCTTGGATATGTATTACTTCAACATCAGGTATATTGTCACAAGAGGCCCCGCTACAGTGCCTGCAGACTGATGAGCATTTTAATCCTGCCTTCCTGCAGCTGCACGCGTTCCCACAACCCTTCGTGCAGCCGCAAGAAATCATCCGCAGGAGGTGTTGTGGGGCTGCATCTCTGGTCATCATTTTGGGGTTGAGGCCTTGTGGCGTGGATATCCAGCCCCAGGAGAGAGGGTTCAGTGTGACTCCCAACCACGCCTGAACCTGTAAGAAGATTGTACATGAGAATAGAAAATGATGAATGATATGTAACTGATGCAAGGACAAATTTTTACCTGATGGTATGTCCGCAAGGAGTGAAATCGAGTCTCGTGTAGGAGGTGACCTGGCTAGATTGAAGCTGGTTTTCGTCGCAGCCCTGGCGAATAGTTGGTACCGCAGCTCGTCAAGGTTGTGGGTGTTGGTGTTGCCTCCGTATAGAGCAATTATGACTCGTTCTCCTGCTGCTGCTATATCGTCAGGTGTAGAGTTGGTGTCGAGAAAAATCGCAGCTTGCTTTTCAACGTCCGGATTTTTTTCGACTATGGACATCATTTGTATCTTTCCTAAGCCAAAGAAGCAGGATGTCAAGTCACAAACACTAAAGGCCCATGAAGAGGAAAAACTCTGTTTTCAAAGAGGATTTTGAAGAAGCGATCCTGGAATACATGACATCTGATGCTTTGCCTCTTCCACATTTATTATAAAAAAATTCACGTTAGTTTGAGATCGCAGTAAGGATGATCAGCAAGTCAACGTCCTCACCAACGACTACCACTATATCATAGGTAGAGGCAGCAGTTACTGCTGTAGTGATGATGAGCCTATCAGCATCTTCCTCTGCTTGGAGTACTTGAATGTTGTGATTTCCCATTTTTTTTGTCAGCAGTTTTATGAAACGAATCTTGTTTTTGTCGTTTGACAAGAATTTCTGTTGAGGAACCTGTGCCACGGTTTTCTCATCAACGATTATCTCTCGCGATGAGTGTAACTTGGCTCTTTGAAGACGCTCAGAGCTCTTTGTGTTTTTCTGTACAGCATCTACGGGGTAACCATCGAAAACTACTGCCACATTTGAGCCATAGTGAGCAGTAATGTACTGTATGTATCTGTCAGCTATCGCACCAAATGATGAGCTTCGAGGCCACATAACTTTGTGAAGTAGATGCCCTCCATCCACTACTACAAACTTCGTTAACTCTTGCTTCTCATTTAAGGTTACAGGTTCAAATACTGAATACAATGTGGATTTTGTGCCCTTTCTCATCCTTTCTTCAGAGAACAATGACATTGAGATTGGTGACAGTTCGTAAGAGAAGAACTCTCGCAATTCTTCATCCGATTGTTTTAAGACATACAACCTGTAAAACAATGTTAGAGGATCAACAGTTACCTGTTTATTGCCAACAGTAATAGTTCGTACAGCTGAAGAAAGGGACACCATATTGTTTTTACGTTTGAATTTCACTTCCTGGAAGTTCTGGCCAACCATCTTTAGCATCGATTCTCTCCCAATCTCTAGAGCCATGTGGCTGTTGACACTAGATTCTCCAACCAGGCCACTGCTGATGGACATAATGAAATCTGCTGTAAGGAATGGAGGGTGCTGTGCAAACCATATGCAGAGTTTTTCAGTATCTGATTCATCTCTGGTGACACGAGATGGTCGCATGTCGCAATGTTGTTCAGTTGTTGCAGTAGTAACCTCACAGTATGTTTCCACTTCATGGCAGATATTATGTAGATACACCATGCCTAATGTCCATCGAGAGAGTACACTGTCAGTCATACCACGGCCTCGGGTGAGCCCTCCATAGCTTTTCATAGATTTCATCAGTACTTGCTCAATGGTCATATCTGACCATATACCCGACCAAAATTTGTTAGTGCGCCGCATGGTGAAGTACTGTATGTAATATCCTTTTTTTAAATGATATATATATATCCTTTTTTTAAATGATAATGAAATGATAAATTTTGAAAGGCTTAATCTCGGAAACTATTAAGTCTACAGCGACAATTTAAGTATCATATTGTAGCAAATTTAGTTTACTTTAAAAAATATTAAATTATTTTTCTAAAACTAGTCCTTTAGGGTTATAATCGCCAAAATTTGAAGAAATAAACCGATTTTTTCGCAGTTTGCGCTCGAGGTCACAAACTTTGAAAGGCTTAAACTCGAAAACTATTGGGTCTACAGAAACAATTCTAGTATAATATTATAGCAAATTTAGTTTACTTTAAAAACGTCATAAAAAAGTTTTTTCAAAAACTAGTTCTTTAGGGCTATAATCGCCAAAATTTGAAAATATAACGATTTTTTCGCGGTTTTTTCGATTTTTGACAAAGTTGCGTTCGGCGGTCGAGGTCAAAAACTTGGATTATTCATTAGGCCAACATTATGAACAAACCTGCAAAATATCAGAACTACCGGATTTAACGTATACTACCCCATACATTCAGGCGACAAAGTTACTGGACTACATCCCGTATCAATTGAAAAAAAAACACTTTTATTTTTACCATGAGGTAAAAATAAAAGTGAAAAAAAAAAATAATGATAATCTTTAAAATCTTTATAAAATGATTTATAAAGATTTTAAAGCATGATTTATTGTTTCTCGCAATCATTCCATTGTATTGAAATGATAATGTGGTTAAAAATGATAATTTAATTTAGAGTAGTTTTTTTCCGTATGGCGAACACAAACAAAACAGGCGTAACAGCATTTTGACATACAAAATCCATGAAATTAGATTTTAGAGCTACTATAGAAAAATAATTGAGAAGACAACACAGCATTAAAAAAACTTTAAATAGCTGCAATTCCTGGTAAATGCCACAAATAATGTAATCATTTTATACCAGCACTCACAAATTTATTCACAAATGTTCAAAATATATCCATAGTAGCAAATGGTCCCTAGCAAGTAATTGTTTGCCTTCCCATTGGGTTCAAAGGTTCGAACAAATGTTTTCGCACTGTTTGATAAATGGAGTAATGTTTAGTAATGCTACAGCTTTTTACCGATCACACAAACGTAACTGATTTATCAAAAGCGTTATCTCTTTCCGATGGCCTTTTGAAGCGTGGAATCACATTCACATTTATGGAAATAAACAATCACGCTAAGAATTATCGTAATTGGTCATGTAGTGCGACAGCCATGATAATAATCGGTGTAATTAGCAATGACAATTTGATTGGGCGGTGTCAGAGCCGGCCCACCGTGACAGGTGTGTAATTAAGGTGCCCTCTCTTGGCCGGATCGCAAGCACAACTCGTCGGTTAGCGGAGCCACCCACAGATGTCACTTGATTACCGCATTAACTTAATTAACGTATTCATTGATAAGTATTTCCTGTAATTGTATGGGCGGGAGCTCGGCTATGTGAGCCGGATGGGGGTTGGACTAGGGGGAAACTTTCAAAGCGGAAAAATTGAATAATGAATATGAATTGTTGTTGAACGGATTTTATAAATATCATCGCTATTCGTGGTAACGCGATTGGCTCATATTTCCATTAATCAATTAGTTGGAAGATTGATTGCATTGAGTTTTATAGTTGGATAGATAATGAGTAACAAATTAATGCACGTCCACTAAATTTGTATGGTATCGATTGAATCTTTCTAATGAATGCATTTTATTACTAAAATAATATTAAATGTTAAATACAAATCAGAAAGAGAGCAAAGAGCCGCGACCTGGAACCATAGACTGTGCTAATTGGGCTATTGTGAGAACCTTCTGAACCGTCATATTCTTTCGAAATATCGATCGTCCGGTTATTTAGTCAGACATCTCCAAATACAAAGTTTTAAGATAACGAGTAAGTTATATTCGAATGCTCACCATAAATTAAATGTATTATTAACACATTTCTGTGTTTTATTATTTTTTTATATGAATACCGCACAAGAGTCCCAACTGATCCCGTCTGAAGCAAGTGAGACTATGGCATCCCCAATTGGGGTATGTTGTGAGGCTGAAGGTAGTGGGAGGGGGAGGAGATAGGGAAGAGGAAGGTGGGGAAGTACCTGGCAATTCAAATCTGGTCACCAAATACTGCTAATGCCATTTCAAGCAACATTTCAATTCTGAATGGTGGTTTTACACTGGGGCGATAGATACTGAGAGTATCTTCCACTCTGGAACATGCCGCAAATATAATATATATTATTTTAAATGAATAAATTGTGAAATTACACAAATTAATCAAATAAATTTATTGGCCATGCCGGGATTCGATCCCGCGACCTTCGGTATGCGAGCCAAGCGCCTTACCGCTGGACTATGCCGGTTTTACATATTAAATCTTAATAGCTGTAGATATGGGGGTTTTTTTAAGGAAAGGAAGGCAAGGAATTTTGAAAAAGGCGAGAAATTTAAATTAAAAAATAAATAATCAGTACATGATGTGCACAGATTTTTTTAACCTTTATTTAGACGGCTTCTGAATCAGTGAACTTTGGGTCTATTATCTAAGGGTCCCCCTTATCAACTATCCACATGATAATCATAATATTGCAATATTTTTAAATCAATGCGTTAGGTGGGCTTTGACTGAAAAAATCCATATTTTATATGAACATTGCTTATAAGTTTAATATTGGCTGGCTTTTTCCGGTGCAATTAATTATCAAAACGTAATATTCATGGATATCTTAGCATCTTTCTTCAACACAGCACACAAGTCAGTTTTCTTTGTTCTCGGTGTTTGACTACTTGCATGACTTTTCCCCTACTTTCCGCTGAGGGGAAGGCAACATAGTGCAGACTCCACGGGTGAGTGGCTTGCAGGCACCTGAGGACATGTGAGATGGACCAGAACTACTGTACCGAGTGTAGAAAGTATGGCCGCGCTTCACTCTTCTTAAATTATCAGATTTGATTTTATCCCCCACTAGCTCTCTCGAGAGATGAAGTGGCCGAG
The DNA here is from genome assembly GCA_917563855.2 of Limnephilus lunatus. Lineage (NCBI taxonomy): Eukaryota > Metazoa > Arthropoda > Insecta > Trichoptera > Limnephilidae > Limnephilus > Limnephilus lunatus. The sequence goes on along the minus strand of OU830597.1, from coordinate 58,471,504 downwards.
TTCACGACGCAAAAAAATATGTTCACCGCAAAGACTCGAAGTTTTACACTGTGTATAAATCTCTGCATTACAAAAATGTGATATCAAAACGAATGATTAATTAAGAACCATTTTTTATGTTTCCAACTCCGGCAGAGGTTTATTATACGAACCGTTGTTCGAGGTTTATGGACCTATTTTTCAGAGGCGCGTTTTAAAACTCGTATTTGTCTTAATTCTGGTTGGAATTGTGATTTCGTACACATAAAATATAACATACACGCGAAATCTTGTAAAATATCTTATTTTGGTAGGCTTTACGCAAAATGAAAAAACATAATTTGTGGTTTTTGTGCACACTTTGTTCGAGAGGATTTTAATCTCGTAGGAGATAAGTTTTAAACATTTAATTTTTTGTAAATTTAATAAAAAAAATTGTTGTTGTGTGTGGTTGGATTTTAAACAAACATGTTGGCGCAGTCGATTTTCATTTGTATTATCTAGACATTCTAGACCTAGAGGAAGATGGAAATTAACTTATTTAATAAAATAATATGAAAAATTACAGGATACAGGATGTTCTTAAAATAAATGTCATTGTAAAAATTAAGTTTGCTACGTGCATTTAAATCAACGTGCAAAATTTATTTCTGCGCTCACGTTTATGAGGACAACTTGCTTTTCACACTTTAACTTATATTTTAGTGTTAAAAAGTGTTTTAAAACGGGGGCTTTCTGGTTTGATACATTTACAAGAAGCATTGAACTTAGAAACTTCACAAAACTGTGTTTTTTCTATAAATTTTGTTTATTTTAGGATCTTACTGAAAAGGATAAGAATACTTGGATAGAAAGAAAACACAAACGTTTGAAAAATATAAAGTGAATGACTTCGCATGGGTTTTTGTCTCGATATTTTTAAGCAACATTACTTGTCTCTTACTACTAAATCATCTAAAAATTTATTAATTCAATTATTAAACACAATATGAAAATAAGTGATATTGCACCTGATTCTTCCCACAGACAAAGTTCTTAAAAGATAATAAGTGGAAATCGTTGATAATACTTGTCACTATCTATCCGAATTTTTCGTAAAGAGAAACGATGGAAGAACTTATTGGTGTTTCTTTATTTTATTTTTTACATTTCAAAATAAAGAGAAACATAAAAATAGCAAACTAAAGCTTTGCTTGCAATAGTAATTATAACAAAGATTATATCCGGAATCCATTCAGAATGTTTTGTAAATAGTTATTGCTAACGAGACGATCACGAAACATATGTTTAAAAAACCATTCTGGAAAAGGGTTATACTTAAATGCCAATATAGAAATACGTATTTTTGTAAATGTGTATAATTACATTCACATCGGAACTAGTTTGACCTTAAAACTAACCAGAAAGACTTCGTAATATGGCCAGCTTTTGTAATTAATCTCTTCAAAGGGAGTTAACTGAACATTTCCCATGTATTGGCTTCCATATACCTATTTCAACCCTTGAGAGTTAATAACAGCGGTAAATCTGAATATTGGGTGTAAATTGAGAAAGGTGTCTTCAATGGGAATAGAGGGCTTGTCCCTGGAGCTTTTCATTCGTCTCACAATAAAAAACGTGTGATTTCAAAGTCAAAAAGCTTTCAGCCATTCCTGAAATAAGATAATGTGTATTACTGAAAATCCGTTCGAGATGATATATATGCTGGAACACGCGCCCGGATGAGAGAATCTATATGAAACCAAACGCTCATCCTTCATTGCATACTCCCTGAGGATTCCGAGAGTGTTGAGATATCTTTTTTATTTTTGCTTATTTTCCAATATTGGATTTATCGCGGTACATATAAAAATATTCCTCATAGAATTTCGTTATTTTTGAGCATACACATTTTAAATGGAATGATTTTTCAGTTTGGCAATTTAATTTTTTTTATTTATACAGTGTTTTGGGATGTACTTGACTTATTTTAACCAGTGATTCCTAAAATTATTTGGAGTAAAAAATGTAAATGAAAGTTTGGCCTCCGGTGACATTTTTTATGTTTTTTTTTTGTTTTCTATTAAAACATTTAAAAAAATCAGTACGTATAGGAGAGTTAGCAGGTTAGTGAGGAGTTGGTTAATTATTCGGCTGAGTGACCAGTGACGGCATGTGGAAGAATTTGTTTTGATCGTTTTTAAGATAAAATAGAATAAAAAAAGACATCTAAAAAGTCACCGGAGACCAAAATTTCATTTACGTTTTTTTTATTGGTAAAGTAAGTCAAGTACGTCCTTTAACATCCTGTATATACCTTTATTTAGAATGCCAACATAATCTCTCGGCTTGAAACCAAATTTTAAGGGCCAGAGGTTTTTTATGATTTTATAAGGAAAACTCCGAAAACCCGTGTAAAATCATATAAGGTAATTTTAAACTACAAATATCAGAGTGTGCAATTCACACGCGATAGAAGTGAAACTAGAAACTCACTAGATGTCGCTTTCTTTTCTTTTGCCTGTTTATTTTAAAGTGGTTTGAAGATTGGATATTGATTTTACAAAAATAAATCCTACCAAATATAATTTTTTTTTATATTTGGTAGGATTCGAACCTCCGCTGCCATTCGTTGGATGTCTCTGAGAGCAAGCCGCTTTATACCGCTGCGCTATCGGAGGCACGCGCTTAGCCATGAATTTACCACATTATATTAGAACCGAGGACCGTCAAATAATAAATTTTAGTAACGCACTTCCGTTTCATCCTTATTTCAGATCACAACGAGCCTAAAGAAGTTTCACTTCAAAAGAGAGAACAAGTCTTTCCACTGGCATTACAACAACTCTCCAGTAGATAGTGAGTGTCGAGGGATTCTCAGAAAAGGCTCCGTAGTTGGCTTTAGACAATCATCTCCTTTCGTCTGAAGGAATGGTTATTCGGTACGTCAGTATTCTAATATCCCGAAAGTGAATTCCGATACACATACACCAGATACAAAAATTGTATATGATGATTATTTAACCACTGCTCGTCTTCTTTACTGTAAAAATATATATTTTTATTTCATGCATAATGTTGTAGGTATCTGATAATTCGCAACTGGAGTTAGAGATTGGTATCTACCCATTCTGCAATGTTAGCTTTTCCGCCGCGTTTGGTTTCTTCTACCAACGTCCACTCTGATTTTTATTCCTTAACTGTGATTTCTTTGATAAATAATTAGTCATTGTAACAAATCGTGGTCGACGGCCGGCGTGGTCTAGCGGTAAAGCTCTTGACTCGCAATCCGAAGGTCGCGGGATCGAATGTAAAAAATAATTTGTGTTATTTCACGATTAATTCGTTTAAAATAATATATATCTAGTATCGCCCTGGTGTAAGACCACCATTCAGAATTTTGGCTTTGGCCGTGTTTGGTGACCAGATTTGAATTGCCAGCTACTTCCCTACCTCCCTCTTCCCCATCTGCTTCCCTTCCCCATTACCATCAGCCTAACAACATACCCCAAATGGTAATAGTCCCGCTGGCTTCAGACGGGAGCAGCTCGAACTCTCGTGAGGTATTTAAATATTTAAACAAATCCAGTAACCAAATATATATTTCTCTTAATTTTTCACAGATTATTTGAGATATTTTATGGTCGTTTTAAAACCTTATTTTCTTGCGTTTGACTTTATCAAGTAAATTTTAACTTTCTCAAGAATCTTCCAATTTTAAAATAAGGCTTCTTCGGTGTCGACTTCTGAAACTAAAATGCGTTTTGCCAAAGGTTTCTTCGCATTTCTCATAGATTCTGCCATGATTTAGAAAAGTGTTTTGTTTCGGGTACGGAGTTGAGTTTGACATTCAAATTCTTAAGAATAGTTTTGAAAGTTTTTTATTTCATCAAAATTTATCGAGTATCGGTAGCGTCAAGTCCGTTAAGGCTAAAAAGTAGAAGAAAAACAATTCCCTAAAATATTTATTACTATTTGTTTTTAAAAAGTTATTATTATTTGTTAAGTGGTATATTTCTATTAATTTCATGACCATTTTATATCACAAAGACCCTCCGAAATCTGGCCTTATAAACAAATACATTAGCAGTAAAACCAGCCTTGGACTTTATCCATATATTTTTCACATTTAATTGTCTTTAACTGGGTGTAATAATGATATCACTTTATATTGTATTGATTATCAAATATACAAATTGTATTGTACAAATTGTAAATATCATTCTTTTTTGTTGAGTTATTTTTGAATCATGATAAATAATAATAATAATAAGAAACAATATCATTAGAAATAATAAATATTAAAAATAACAAGATACAGAAAAATGAAAAGCTAGCGGTCGCAACAGGGACACGAACCCAAGATCTCTCATCTTACTGGGACGAACGCCTTAACCAATTCTGCCATTGAAATCTCTTTTTTTACAGTCATTTATATATTATGTCCAATAATTTAACCTTTTTAAATGGAAGAAATGAACCTAGATAGTATCTCGGATAAACATACCTGATTTTATTTATACGGGACACCTATTGGCCTTTTCTTCTAATGAATAATTAATTATAATAATTAAATAATTAGAAACGTCTTTGTGGTTCTTTGCAATGGCTGATGAAAGATTTATATTTTACTGTACTAAGAACATTCTGAAAACGCTTTAGTAATCTCGCGGTAAAATAACTCTCAATGATTTCTACCGTGCAAATCAAATAACACGTGTTTCAATATATCTCTTTTACTGTTTTTGCATTTTCAGTGAAATTGTAATGTATGTATGTATTCTTGTAGAAGTAAAGTGGTTTAATTTTAATGGAATGACTACGTTTTATTGGAGTATTAGCCCTACATTGTTTCGCGAAATATAATTAATATTGTTGAGGCACAATCGACCTCTACATCTCTGAAGTACAAACAATGAACCTGAATCGATCAGCTTTTTAGAGGTGAAAACCAGACAGACATAATGAGAGTAATTTATTTAATTGTGTGCCATCAATTGGTGGAGTTAACATAAAAACATAACATAACATTAACATAAAAATAAACGAAAACGGAGAATGATTTATATTTTTCTCTATTAAAAATACCCCATAAAATTAAAGTATTTTTTAGCAAATTAAAATCTAATCTAGATGTCCACTGATCGTAGCTATTGAAATAGATTGAACTGGCATTGCCATTTCGGGAGAGCTTTTAAACAGGACATAAGTAAAGACAAAGGAAAATATTTTTTTATTGAAATAAAACAATTATTTTGTTTATAGCCACTTTAATACCGACCGGCTTCGCTTAACACAATCATCATCAGGTTAAACGGGTCGGCATTAAAAAAAATGAATAAATATATCATGGTTATAAATAGAGTAATTGTTTTATCTCATTAAATATGTATATAGATACACTTTTTAAATGTCTAACCACAAAGTGACTGCTTTCTACCTAAATATATTTACAATTTTTTTTGTCAACTTTGGTCTTCTCAGTTATTAATAATATTACTGAAACAAAATATGATTTAAATTTCCCCTGTTCAAGATACCATTTTATTTGACTTTAAAATTTACTTCAATGATGTATCTTACAAGGTTGTCTGAAACGTTGGTCCAAGGAGGAGTAAGTGTACCAATTTTCAAAGAACGCACACTATAACTAAACCATTTCATATATAATTTCATGATGCTGTGTGGTGGTTTCCGATATGAAGTGCAAGTATGGAAAAATGTTCACAACAAAATTGTATTTGTTATTTAGAAATCATCAAACTTTTAGACTGCAATTCCTGGACCTATTTTTTTTTTTTTTTTAACTTACGGAGACGGTTTACAGTTAGTTCCCGTGAGTACTTAGGCCATAGGCCCATTGTACTATCTCCCATTTTACCTCAATCCTTTAACAATAACCCAGTCCCTTTAATGAAGTTCACCAGAGTTGTCATTGGATATGTGGCTAAGTCTTCTGGTTCCACGATGTGTCTCCCCAGGTATCTGAGCCTAGTTCCCACCAGGGCAGGACATTGGCACCACAAGTGAATTGGAGTCTCTTCATCCTCTTCACATTTTCTACATCTATTGGTGCTTTCCACTCCCAATAGCTGCATGTGTCTCCTGAGATGGCAGTGTCCCGTTAGTGTCCTGGACCTAACTATGTCGTTCTGAAGTTGAAGATTTATTTTTAAAATGTCCAATTTGTAAGGCAAGATTACTTAATATTTAAGTCCGTTAGGTCAAGTATTTTTACTCTTGAACCTAGCTTATTTACAAAATCCAATAGGAAATACGCATTAGATACGCCCCTCTCGAATGGGGACCGGTGAAACAATCCTCTTTGAGAGATTTTTACGTTTCCTCATATCCTCCCGAGTCCTCCGTGAAAGGAACAAAGCTGTGCGCGGGGATAGGTAAGAAGCGCGTATAGAAAACGTATAATTCATTACAGTCACGCGTGCCGACTCCGCCTGGGATATTGTTTCCCGTGTTAGATAAATCAGCCCTCAGCGCGGCTTGGCAGATCCATCCACCTCATTGTCGGCAGAAGGCCTCATCTTTTCTTTTCGCCAGTTCTTATAAATGGAAACCAGCGTGTTTCATTCTGGTATTCGTTTATTTGAAAAAAAAATAGACGAAGACTAAAGTAAAAATCTTCAATCATTAATTGGTTCTTACTCTTTTTGGAAGACACTCTGTTTATGTATCACCCTGTTAGTGGATAGTAAATATAAAAGGTTATTTATTACATAAGCTCTACACACCGGGATACGGTGAGATGCAGTGGAAACATAGATGGGTTAACGGCTTGAATTTAGATTAGATCATTTGATAATCGATCTATTTAAAAAACCATAATTCAAAACATGTACAGTTGCTTAAAATGTTGCTTGAAAAGTCCATTTAGTGACTTTATATATACGAGGTTTATAAATGATTTAACACGACTGATTTTTTAAATTATTTTTTGATCAATTGTGCTAAAACTCCGATAACGTAATCGATTTTAGCTGGTCGGTGAATTTTCAATGTTTCATTCAAGAAAGTGAAGGTCTCTCCCTCTGATATCCTTTTGATCACGCGAAAGGTTTTTCGGAAGCAATCAAACCATTAACGGTCACGTAAATACTCTTTCCCGATCAGTATGACCGTCCACTGATAATCAGAACATAAATGAACCCGGTTTATTTTTCATAAGTTCTTTAGTTGGGCAAACGCATTGAACGTCAAGACCTAGACAAACCTGTCCTAAACCACCTGAAAACCTGAGTCCTTGACAAAACACTATCTCCAAAGACCTGTTGAAGCTTTAAAAAAGCTTCGTCGTACCGTGCCTAAGTGAAATAAAAATTGATAACACTCATGTTCATATCGTACTAGAAAAAATCGGCTCACAAAAATAATCACTACCGACCACCAAGTCACTCTAGTGAGAATTTTCGAATAACTGACGGCGAGTCAAATATTGGGCTGTCTCCTCACCAATACGGAAAACCATCAGTGTTGTCATATCTAACGCCACGCTACACTCTCTACAATATTTACACACCTCGTAGGTTTTCCTTTCCGCATCTCCTTCAGCACAACACTTCCTTCATTTTCTAAATATTTTATTAATTTGTATTTCTTTAACCTACTTGGATCACGCAAACACATAATCTGTATATTTGTAGTGCTATTTTGAATGCAGCAATTATGTGTAAACAAAATATCGGTGAACTAACGAAAAATGTATAACACGTCTGATAAAATAGTCAACACTTGGATTGCCATGCTAATTCTGCTATCCCGCTACACTTTTTAACCTGAGAATATTTGAAAATCTCCTACTACCACCACGGTAAGCGGAGAATGTTTCGTGTGTCGTGGTGGAGGACTTAGCCAGCCGGGGAATCGAATACGCAACGACTGGTCGGATAACTTAATAAGTGACACTTCATCACTCCTTTGAAAGTCATTAAAAGTGATAAAAATCTTGGTTAAATAAGTTACGTCAGGTTAGGTTACGGAATATTTTTTCCATCACTTACCGAAATAGAGTATGTCTCCTCCACATCGCGGATAGTTGCTATACAATTACTGTTCTTACCACTGGCACAGCCCTACAGAAGTCATCGGTTCTTAAAGACTTTCTAATATAAACCTACACACTTCATCATAATTTTCCCTTACAGGGGTCCCATTGATGTGCCTTGCGTAACACCGCCCGGACCCTGTACCAGCAGAGCCTACCTATAAAAATAATACAATGTCGGGTTGAAATATTCGGTACACCTCTCCGTAAGAGGGCGCCTTTGTTCGATACAAAGGTCCCGTGTTTGTACACGGCCCACGACAATGGGGGACGGCCATTCGGAATTCTAAGTAGAAAATCTCTCTTAGTTTTACGCGACAGCCGAGAGCTCTCGTGGGGAATGAATGGAAATATTCCCAGCCTCTCGGGGCGACAACAATGATTAATTTCATGGGATTTCGAATGCAGGGCAGTGAAATATTTATACTTTATATTGTTGCCGGTGTGCCGAGAGAAATATTGACTAAAAATAGGTACAACAGAAAATATTGACGATATATTTCGTACACATTGAAATATACATGTGTATCTACGTAATAGGCGTATGGATTGGAATACACGACATACTTATGGAAGGTATTTCATTAGTTGTTTATTATGTTAAGCCTGATTAAATTCATTTAACATACACATCCAAGGAAGAACGTGTAATGCCATCGATGAGTGAGCCTATGTTCTGGTTTAATGAAGAGGAACGTTCGCGCGGCCTGTTTCGGCACGTTTCATACAAATGTTAATTTTGGATTTGAGATTAAAATTCCCAATCCAACTAAAAAAATATTTTTGTAATCAAAAGGTATATTAAATATCTAGTACGGATTAAGGCTACTTTTTTTATTTTTACTTTAAATTATGTGATATAGGCCATTAACCTAGATTTTTCGTATCAAAAGTCAATATGTATGAAAATGTTTGATTTAAAATGGATTTTTTTCTTTAAAAAGTAGACAAACCATGAATGAAATATATTCTCAGGTTATTCGTAACCCGGGGTTGTTCATCTCAATCTCAGGTTATTCATAATCAAAAACAGAAAATGTTGCTTGTGTAAAGATAGAGGACATGGCCAGTGAAGGAATTGAGCAAATGACTCATGTATGAAAACGCGATGCATTTGTCAATTTTACCACCGACCTTTATGTTTAAAGAGCAGATATAAATAGTCAGATGCTTCCCAAATTTACCCTCCCTTTCTCGTCACAATATTCTCGAAATTGGAGATGCGACTGTCCCACTGACTCTATGCAATTTAGACTCTTATGTGCCACATAAAAAAAATATCTTCCAACATGGAAGTGAGTCCCATAATATGAAAAAGTCAATGGAAATAAAAAAAAAATACACGGAATCAGTTATCGGTTAACAAAAAACTGATTTTCTTGCCCAAGAATAAGTCTCTTAGAAAACCCAGGGTAGTAATTGAAACAAATATTCTTTGAATAATTCAGGCACAATTTTCAGGTTATGAAACCATAGCTGATAATTTAGCAAAGGACCTTTCACCAGACGACCTAATTGAGGGCTAGCACTCGTGTATTAGTTCTATGGCGGGACACATTCAGTATTAGTAATAATAGATAGCTTTGAGTTAAATTGTTAGCTTTAGAAATTATTAATTTAGTAGGATAATCTTTTTGTTGATATTGATATTTTTTTATAATACCTGGTTAACCAGGCTTAACTCGAGTTTCAAAACAATTTTTATTTTTTCTAGTTGATTAAATTTCGTACCAATATTTCATACCCTCAATTGGTCTCCGCGTATTTTCAATGAACACAAGTCCAAAACGCACCCATATTGTAGGTATTAACGCTGGCGCTGCGCTGAATGATTTCAGATTTATTACGAAATAAATTCCTTGGAAATTCACTCTGCGCTCTAACACTGAGTACTTTCAAAATGATATTAATGGTGTTGTATTGTAAATGTGAAAAACATCGAAATTTTATATACAAAGTGTCTAGTAAAAAAAAGAAAAGACTACTCAAAATAATAAAGCCAAAACAAAACTCCCACTTATTTTCTCTTTCTTTGATAATAATAACAATTTTAACTCTTATTACAACTGGCTACTGGCTAATAGTTAATTAATGATCATTCTCTTTCACATCACATAACATTATAATAACTGTTTTAACCACAACAACAAAACGTTGATAAAAATGTCACCGGTAACTTTTTTTTATACATTCTTTTTTCTTTATATCAAAGAAAAAGGAATTCTTCTACATATCATCGCTGGTCACTTAACCGAGTAACCGCCCAACCAATACCTTCTTTTTTAATGTTTTTAGTAGAAAAAAAAAAGTTTCCGGAAACCAAAATTTCATTTATATTTATATCAGGAATCACTGGCTAAAGTAAGTCAAGTACGTCCCTTAACATATTGTACCGGAACATTATAAATAAGTTGAAATATTTTTCAGTAAAAAACCTCTGTGAGTAAATTCCTACATTAAACAAATGGTTTAGTAGTACGTTAAATGCAAAAGATGCACACGTTCCTATAGGTACATGTGAAAATACTGAGGATGTGGCTTATACCTCTGGAACTAAACTAAATCTCACTAAACGAGCTTTACGCGATTACCACTATTTCTGGTGCGAGCTTTCAAATTGACGAATAAGCCGATTTTGTAAAATTATCGTTGAGTACGAAAACGTGTAGTGGACCTAACTAAAGGTTTTCATTACACTGAACTATTACAAATAGTATTCACATGTTCAGCGGGTTTTGACTGAACAGCCATACTGATGCAAGTATTTACTAGACAAATGCTTGAAATAATAAAATTTACTGAAACGGGATATATTTGCGGTATTTTTTGCTGGAATTATGGGGCATACATTAATTACATGAGCTGCTTTTATACAATTTAGACTCCTCCCCCCCTTGGTGAAGATTTGATGGAACCCCCCTCTCCCTTACGTGAAATTTAGGTACCTACTCTGTTTTTCTTACTCTTGAAATAAATGTTTTTCATCATAGCCATAAGATTTTTTCAGCGGGCAAAATGGGAAACTTCAAAAGAAATGAAACAATTTTTTTTTATCTCTATAATATCATATTATGTTCTTTTAAAGTTGACGTTCGATTTTATAAAAAAAAAAAAAATGGTATTTCTTTCCGCAAGAGTTATTTTTAAAAGTTTTCATTTGAATGGCACCAGCCAATATTCGCGCTCGAGGATTGATTAATTTATGCAATTAGGCCGATTTAACGACCCAACTGAATTTGTTTCTAATCAGCAGTCGATTGTCAGTGCAACCGACGCAACGAGAATTCACCTTTTATTCATTACGGAGCAGCCATGCGCTCATCCCGCCCGGCAACTCTCTCTGTACTTGCTACTCGGGGAACTAGATTCGGGGAGGTTTTTCAATCAAACACCATTTTAAATATTTTTTTGATTTTTTTTTGTTTTTGTGTTTTTTTTTAACATTAGCTCCACACAGGAGGCTGTGAGGTAAATAATTTCCCGTAAGGCCTATGTCTTATCTGGGGATGCTGTATGAAGGGTTTTATTAAGAGGCCGGTATTAGAATTTCTACCGATTTCTTGCAAACCTCCCTTAAACATTTAAAGTTTTTAAGCTCTTAAAAAAATAAATGTTTTTCTTGAAGATAATATCTAGACGTTAGTCGCGGCCAAACGTAAATTATATAAAATTCCCTCGATAGAAAAAAATCGCAAAGTATGCTCCAAAAATTATTATAAACACGTTTGTTTCAGTTATTTTACAAGTTATACGTATGAAAAAATTCACGGCGTTTCTTTAAATGCTGTTTAAGACAATTATCGCGAATTTTTTTCTCTATTTTAAACGAGTCGTATTTTATTAAAGATTTTCATGATTTTTGGATCGATTTTATGGTTGTAAATTTATGCGCTCTTCTAACATTCGTAATTTCAAATCTCTCCGTCTTCTTCTTTTTGGGGCCGGGAACAGAGCCTTAAGAAAAGGAAGAATGTGAATATCTGGGAAGGAAAAAGTACTAGGGATGGTTAGGATTCTGGGGGTCAGTGTATCCAGTAGTGACTGACGTTTGAATTTATCCCTCCCATTTTGGTGCAAGGCGATGGATTGAGAGAGTCCAGCTGAAAATTGGAGATGTCAAAAAAGGTAAGTTCTTCCTCAACCAGTCTCTCCTAGTCCGGCTCGCCACGTAAGCCGCCAAGACTTCGACAATCCTTACCCCCATGAACCCGGGCACCCCTGCTAAGTCACCAAACATAGCGAACCACTTGGGTGACCTATGGCACACCACGAATGAATAATGAATAAAGCATCATGCAATATTTTTCACATGGTATCATATTTGCACCGCTGTACATGATTAAAAATTTTTGTTTTGGAATAACTTCGTTCTGTATTGATATCATTAAAATATAGTAGGCCGCCTTCAGTTCCTCTTTTGACGGCCTGCATAGTTATGCATGTCAAGCTGTACTTGCGTTTCAAAAGCACGAAACACGTTCTTCTCCGAGACTTACAATTTTTGTGTTTAAGTATTGTGATCTCAACTAAACAATGGCTACAGTTGAAATTCTGAACTATCGTACATAACACCGGCTTATACATCGCCACCGCAGCCGAGTTCCGCCTCCGTCCGCCTGCTCCGCGCGCCGTCCCGCCCGCCCCGCAGGAGGCAATCACAAACGTGAGAAATATGTCCCGCGGTTCCCCGCACACTGTACGTAAGATACAGAGTGGCGGTATAACTAGTGCCGGTGCCAGTGTGTTGTTATACCCGATACTACACATTCGGCGAACGTTTCTTATTTAACCTTTGAAATGTTAGCGAATTCCTAGCGATTCGAGGAACGAATCTTATTAAACATCTTCCATAATATTTTTGGAACACATTTTTGAAATAGCTTCAACACACGTATTTTTTTAAATATCTGCTCCGCACATGAGGAAATAAGATTTATCTGTGGGTGTATATTTTCTTTGGGGCTATTGTGTGTAATTGTGTTCGCCCATTGTCTTCTTTTGAAGGATAATGAGCAGACCAGAGCCTTGAAGATTCCACCCACGTTATGGGAAGGAAGAATTTCAGACGAGCTGAAACACAAAAATTAGTCGCCAAAACGACTTATTCTCATAGTTTAAAAGTCAACCGTGAACCAGTTTATATGTTTTGAGAATGTACCGGAGCCAAAGCAATACTAATTCTAGTTCTTCAGAGCACCTTCTATGGAAATGCCTGTAAAATTAACAAAGATTTCCGACTTATCCGATGTGCTAAATTTTACACTACATTTATTTATTTATAAAACACATGATACATAATTAAGACATTTACATACAGTAGATATATAAGATCACCGTACTAGGCGGCTGCCTGTTTTATGGTGACCAATGGAGTACTGTTACTTTGTGTTAAATATGAAGTCTAGTGTAAATATATAAATTTTGTATAAATTATGCTAAAAATGGAAAACATTATAATAAAAAAGTAGAAAATAGAAAGGGAAAAAGAAGTAAATTAGCATTAGTTTATAAAAGTTTACATAACTTTTTTTTTTCATTATGTGTGCATGTAAGCACACACTATATACGTAGGTGCACACATCTATACAGATATAACATACGCGCATAACTTTTTTTTCAATATGTGTGCATGCAAGCACAACGAATGCGGTGCACACATACATATTATACAAACGTATTTAATTAGAATACTGAGTAGGTATAATTATTTATTAAAATTTAAAAAACCTTCAAATAAAATCTTCAACATGTTCAAATTAACAATTTATTGAAGCTACCCAAAACTTAATTTTGAATTATAAAGCCAAGTAAATGATGGGAAGTGAAGAGACATGGGAAATACTCAGGAAATCATCAGGCAGTACGGCCGAAACACGCCTAGACGTTCTCTATGTATAATAAATTTTGCATATCAAAACTCTCGAGTCATTTACGAAGAAAAATCAAATACCCACGATATTTTTACTTTATGGTTACTGTCCCTCAAAACTATTTTATATGTAACACGTTTTTAAAAACCGGAATAGACAAATATATTAATATAAATAAATAAATAGACAGTAACCCTACTAAACCCGTTATAATCGGACAAAATTTTGCAGGAAAAAATAACCCGATACCAAAATTTTGATTCTTTTGATTAAAAAATATTTTTCCATAATGAAGGTATCCTAGCCAAGGTAAGTTATCAACATCCATGGAAACAACTGTTCGTCTTTAACTGGGTCATTATTTCGAACATTTTCTGACCCTTCAAACCACGTCAAATAATATCCGTATTTTCAATTTGGGAAGTGGGTATGGAAACCATTTATCTCTGCCATAGGTCACCGCAGGTGGTTTTCTATGTTTGGTGACTTAGCCGAGGAGCCCGGGTTCATGGGGTGAGATTTGTTCGGGTCTTGACGGTGGATGCGTATGCGCATACTAGCTGCATAGCAGGCCGGATCGGGAGAGAATGGTTGAGGGAGTCCTTTTGACTTCTCAAGCCGTACTCTCTCGGAACATCGCCTGCACCACAGTGGGAGGGATGGATTCATAAGTCCGTCACTCCTGGACACACCGCCCCTTAGATTTCTACCCACCCCTATTACCATTTTCCTTCCTCCTCTCCTTCCTTTCCTAAAAAGACCCTCCTCACAGTACCCCCAAAGATGATAGAGGCCCTGAGGGGATTTATTTTCCTCAGGGCCTCCTGTATGGAGCTAATGTAAAAAAAAAGTATGCATAAGAAAGGCAACCACAAAATTCAAAGTAACGTACAAAAGGTTATACAACATATTATCGTACATCCTCACGCTGAAAATTGATCGAAAGTAGGCAAAATGGTTAGCATTGAAACCGAATAAAGTTTAATCGAATTTTCAATTATTTTTTTGACCCAAAACCGTAAAAAAATACCTTCTAAACAATCTGTAATAACGGATTGCAAGACAGACAATAATAGCCATCGTTTGTTCTTTAAGAATGACTGTGAGACGTTCACCATGGTCATCATGTTCAATCGACTTCTGAATAATTAGACTGAACGATTTAGCTTTTGTATTCATATAAAAAAAATATATAAAAATTTGTTTATGATACTCGCTTCACTTAGTTTAGCTCGTAGTACACTGCTCGTTAAATCGATGAAAACATTTATAGTTGGAGTAAGTTAAGCGAGCATAATTATTATTTACATTGTAAGCTCGAGCAAGCAAATCGAGGGTGATTCAGGCAGTAATAGTTCCGTGAATTCAAAGGGATTTATATTGAAATCCGTTTGAGCTCAACAATAATCCATTTTTAAAGTATCTATCTAATACTCGTAATGAAATGTAAATCATTTACAGAAAGTTTCAAACAACAAATCAAGAACAACAAAAAAAAACATGATTTTTTTAAAAAATATTTTGTATTGGAGTTTAATTCACCATATTCAAAGAATTCATTTTGAGAGGTTGTTTAAAATTCTGATTTTCAATCATGTGTCTGATAGCAGTGACGCCTTTCTAAGGTATTTGCTAAATGTGGTGAAGTCACTGACATGCCTTCCATTCATGGTAAATTTATGGATATCTTATTATAAGGATATCTTATGAGAAAAACAATACGAATGTTGTTCCGTAATATTATATTCATGTTATATTTTTGAATTGTAATGAAAAGCAAAAAAACCTAAATAACCTATATTTTCTTGTTCATTATATTATGTCCAATATTGCCGAGACACCATAAATCACGATTATCGCTCTAATATGATAAAAATCGAATTTGAAAAATTGTTTTCCACAAAAGAATAAACAATTTAATAAACATTTTAATGACTGACCCATTTTATTCATATTTTCATAAAGAAACATATTTTCAAACCATTTTTTAATCCTGTTTAAAAGTTATTTAATGGTTAGAAATTTCAAGAATGCAATCCCGGATGAGTAGGTTCGATGCTCTGTAGGGAACCTGCTTGCACAGCGCGGGTGCAAACTGGGCACCCTAAAGTTAAAACTTGGATTATTTCAACGAAATGTTTTTAGTTCGAGTTTCGTTTTAGAATCACATTTTTGTTAAAATTGATAAAATTCACAAACGATTCCGTTTTTTTTTTTTTTTAAATTTATTATCAATACGAACATCTGCGGTTCTGCGTGATATTTTATGCTGGCGAACAATGTTTTAAATTATTTTCAGGAACCGGACTCCAACATCCTTCCGCCCTTTGCACGAAGTAAAAAATGCTTTTAACGCAAATTTCCTGAAAGTCTTTGCCTGCGCATTCTTCTGTTTTTCTTCAACATTTATATTTTAAAGTTTTCGCTGTGGAATATTAAAAACTTTTACTCATTGTTAGTGAGTTGTTGCAAAAATGTTTACTGTACCTTTGTATATTATTTTTATTATTTAAAAGAGCTTATTTTTTCTGATTTAACGGTGATAAAATTCTATTAAAAGAACAGAATTGAAACTATCAAACGCGTTCTCCAGGATTATTTTGTAAAATTCTTTTTTTAAACAATAATTTTAGTTCTCTTACTAGAATCCCGAAAGATCCTGAAAGGGAGAGAGTTTTGGGTAGGAATTCGTTAAATTGTTGACAATTTAAATAACTTTCCCTACCCCATGAGAGACGGGAGGTGATTTATTATGTTGAAATCAATTATTTGCTTTCCCAAGTCCACTAGATCTAGAGCAATCGAAGCTCTACTAGTAAATCCATTATTTCTTTTTTGAAAAGTGACTATAAATGGCTGTCATTGGGTTCATTCAAAATTATATTGTTTCTCTGAAAAGTATGCTATGTTTTCGCGAGACTGAGAATATCTCCCGTTTTATATTGCGGCATCATGAATATGAGATAACTTCTCTTAGTTTGAAGCTGAGTTGACACATTACTAAAGAGTAATGTGTCAACTCAGTAAAGTCTTTGCCAAGGTTACTTGAAAACAAACCTATATAAACTGTTGGTGCCTAGCATTCATCCTTGTACATTTTTCAAAATTATAATTCCTACACACAAATACTTTTTTCTCTACCTACCTTATGCCGACTAAATACAATCATGTGTCCTCGTATCGAGTTGAAAATTAACATCCGTTCTGTCGACATTTATTGTGACCGCTGATTACTGAGCCCTTGTTCAACAGTGTCGAAAAAGATAGGAACTATCATGAGCTCGCGAGTTTGGTGGTGAATGTGATGAATCAGCGAAGGAAGAAAACAGGGTAAGAGGGCAATGATTATCCCCATCCTTTCTGCGTTATGGATACCTCACTAATTCCCCAACACATACACCTTAGCATATACATTAAAAAAAATTTAAGTTATTAACAACTATAAACTACACATAGGAAACAAAACGGTGATCACCCAGGAACCAGAAAAAATATTCATAGATTCTGTCAACCCAATGTAACCGAACTTCCAGAAGGTAATAAAGTAATAAGCAGCTACATCTTTATCTTTACTAAGCATAAAATGAAGTCGCTCAAGCTGTATGTGCGCCTAGATCTTTTAAACTAAAAACGGATTTTCTCGCAGTTTTCACCAATAGATAGAGTGATTGATGATAAAGGTTTTAAGTACATAATTTGTCAAGGTTTTGTGTAAATTGGTTGAAATACATACCAAGCGGCAGCGGGCAACCGGCAGCTGGCAGCGGGCAGCGGACTGACAAACGGACGGTGTGGATTTGATTTAAATGCATAATTGTGGCGTTGGTTATGACCGGTTCTGCTAGTCAGCAATAAAATGAAATAAGTCATTGACGTACAAAATTGTACGACGCTAGTAACGCCCATTCCTGACGTAGACACTTTTATAGTGTATATCATTCGAATGGTACCAGTCAGAATGCCCGTTATAAGGTGAAACCGGTCCGTTCAAAAACAAATAAGTGGAAGAAAGTTATAGAAGATCTTAAAAAATGTATTGATTAAATAATTGAGTGTATTTAAACCATCACCGGTTCCCTCTAAATCCTTCTTTCGTCGGGACAAAAGATGCATAATTATAGATAAAATTTTCATGAAATTTTAAAAAATATTATTGTGGCTTGTGTACTGTTTAAAGTGATTTAATTATTTATTGTTCTTGAAAATATTACGATTTTTAACCACAGCATACAGTATCTATACACAAGTAAGCAATGTTGTTTTTGATAATCCAGTTGGTGTATTTTCATAGCTACTTTTCATAGTAACAATATTTTCCATCATCATTCATTACACTTTCAATAAATTATTACTATTTTCTTTGAGTGTATTGCAGAGTTCAGCAGTAATTTAATCCATACTGCCCGTTGAGAATATTTTATTTTACAATAATCACTCGAGATGATTCGGTTAAAAGAAAAGAATGGGAATAAAAAAACAGAAACAAAAAAAACAAGAAAACAGATTTATCTCTACACGCATCGTTTCTAGATAATGATAACAAATAAGTCAAGCACAAGGAAAGATAAATCTTAATCTTCTGTATTTTCCTTCTGTCTGTTTTGGTACCTTCAGGCTTTCAGTCAACATAGTGTGTATAGAGCTTCCACCTGAAGCCTGCCCGGGACGCCCACCCGACTGGTGATAAGTTACCCCGCGTCAAGTTAGTATTAGGGGATACTTTTATCATACGAGATTATGTTGAGGGACGCAGGAGGGTAGTGTCGTCAACTTTATGATTGAACACGACACAATTTTTATGGGAATTACCTTACCAAATCTGACGTTTGTAACACAGAAAAATATTACCTTTTATTTTCTCCCCAATTTGTTATCCGACTTCGAAATTTTTATTTTTTATGTGGAACATGGATGTAAATTACAATTACTGATGATGATTTTTTCATAGATTTAATTAATACTCTATGTGCGTAAAGAAAATGCTCCGGGAAGACATACAACGACCAAGGTTTGGTATAACGGAATAATATACATGAGACGAGCTATATTCATAAAAAATGAAGCGAGGAGTTTGTTCTAAGACAGAAATGTGACATTCCGTCTTCTCTGCCTTTCCCTACCCCTGCGGAATGTGATGGTTAGTGAGTTAGTTAGTTAAATATATTTATAGTCTGACATATTTATTGACAGTCTAGCACTCTTCATCATTATGACAAATGTTTAACCCTGCAGTGGTCGCGTGGATTACATAATTGCTGATTCCTGAGCAGAATAAACATAAAATTATAGAATGATCAGGAAAAATAATTTTTTTGAATTTTGCATACACTTTTTGTTCGTGCAAAATTTTCGTAATAGGGTACATGCAGTATATGTAATATAGTGTTTTTAATGCATTTAATACAAGTAAAAAAAAAAACTAAACTCGAATATCACACCTAAAACCCCCGAAAAAATTTATTAAATTAATTAATTCACTTTTAAATTTGTATGAAAATTCATATACCAAAAACGAGTCATCATTGACTTGCGAGATTGTGACGTCACAACGCACCCACCTAGTCCCACGTCAAATTGTTTTTATTCCAGTTGCTATGCTGGTTTGAATAAGTTTGATAGTCATACTCGTTTAGTTATGCATCCTAGGCCCATTCGTTTGTGTAAAACATACATTGTAAATACATACTATCATGACAGACAGTGGTTTTCTACAAAGACAGTCTGATAATTTGCCAAAAATCGACGCGATTATAATGGCAGTTACATGTACCTTTTCATCGCATGACACCGCTTTTTACACATAATAACATTATTTGTGACGTTTATAAATAGTTTGTTTGGTGTTGAAGATGTTGTATTTGTACACTTTGGTACAACACAGTATTTATAAACGGTATCTACGGACATTTTCTTCGATAAACAAATGATTAACTGCAGGCTGATTACTGGATTACGACTTGCGACTTATGACAGCTGTCAAGAAGTGCGCAGTGACGTCACAAGCCAAAACCGCGCGAAAGGGGCGTTTTAGCGCTAATTTGAAAATTGAATATTCAAAGCGTTATTGAAGGACTATTTCCTATCGTAAAAAAAAAAGTTTGAATATTCCAGTTTGTAATTTTTTTCTTTAATTTTTGGTAAAACAAAAAAAAAGTGATTGTACCCTATTGGTTGCGCGCATTACAGGTGTAGACCATGGACTTGCGGAGCTCCTGTAACACAACCAATGCGTGCCCGACACCAGTGCTGAGCTAAACGCGTCCGTGAGTTATCTAACTTAAAGTACATGGAAGATAAAATTATTCGCGACACCCATTTTCGAGGAATCTTAAATTTCGCTTGAGTGGATTACATATGTAATCCACGCGATCATTCCAGGGTTAACAAATGATGGATAGGGAAAAAGCACAAGATGGATTTTACAACCTCAAAAAGTAAAATACATTATTCTCTTATAATATGTTTGTAGCAATTTTCTGATGAATGCACGATTATTAATAAAATGAGGTATTCGTACATCATTTGCACAAGTATAATTAGTGAAATGCGTGGAGTAAACGAGTCAAGAATGTTTTTTAATATCTTAAGGGAACCTTCAAAATATGTATATTTTAATAATTGAAAGCAGTCAAAGCACAATTCGTACAAATATCAGGTTATTCATCGAACAATGGTAAGCGCTAATACGGCGCTCCTCAAAGCAAAGATTATCCATTGGCAAATAGAAGTAAAACGCGCCTACATGAATCATCATTACGTCGTCATAATTAGAGAAAATAAACGTCGGCAAAGCCTTTATAAGGTCGTGTAACGGAGGGGTATGAAATTTCTGTGCAAATACTTGTAAATTATTCAGGGTCACCCATGTCAACCTACAACTTTCCCGAAAGCATTACACAAGCAATGTATCATATTCGCATGAGAATTTTCACAAGTTTCCCGTGTCACGAGGGTGGCGGGGGGCAACGGGCGTGGTGTTGCCTTGCTAGCGAGTATGTTTTTGTCACATTACTGGCTCCTCGGGACTGAATAAATCATGGTTAAGTTAAAACAACATGTAGCAACACTAATGTCTACGTGACAACACACTTGGCTCGAAAATTTATCTTAATACAGCGCAGCAAATTTTGGCCCCCACTTCGTGCTAATTATATTTTAAAGTTACAAATTAACTGAGGGTTTGGTAGTGTTACGGGTGACGAAATAGAATAACTATAACCATCGAAATTTTTAAAAGGAAATCATTGTAAAAAAATAATAGACAAGGTCGAATATGTGATTTATCATTAACTAAATTAATGCCACTGGGAATTAAGTCCAGCTGAGATAAGATGCCTAATTTTTTTTCAGTGTTATGAGGGATAAAATTTATCCTAATTAATATTAATTTAAGGTAAGAAATCTTATTTATTTTATTTCTTTCTTTTTTTTCAAATGTGTGGAAAAACCATGTACGATCGTGTGAGAAATGTGGAGATCCGCGAAGAATGCAAGACAATTGTATGAGTAATGAGTAAGATTAAGAAAGCAATTGTAAGGGTTATGAGTAAGATTAAGAAAGGGACGCTCAGATGGTTTGGGCATGTAGAGAAAATGAACGAGGAAAGGAGTGTAAAGAAAATGTGAATAGTAGAAGAAGTCGGGGACGCCCGAGGAAGACATGGCATGACCTAGTGAATCAGATACTTGAGCCCGGCCATGTG
Organism: Limnephilus lunatus; assembly: GCA_917563855.2. Lineage (NCBI taxonomy): Eukaryota > Metazoa > Arthropoda > Insecta > Trichoptera > Limnephilidae > Limnephilus > Limnephilus lunatus. The sequence goes on along the minus strand of OU830597.1, from coordinate 58,449,914 downwards.
AAGAGTCGGAATAATAGTAGAGCATGTATGAGACGATGTATGAATGTGAACGAGGCAAGAAGTGTGTGCCAAGATCGAGTTGTTTGGTGGTTCGTCCTCTCTGCCTACCCCTGCGGAAAAACGGCGTGATGGTTAGTTAGTTAGTTAGTTAGTTTAGTTTTATGTTCGAACGTACATACATATCTGTGATTGGCATTATATATGTAAGTTTGAGCTGCGTATTTTTTTCACATTCTAATCGCTGAAAGTACCTATTATTTTTGCCTTTAAAAAAATATAATTTAAAAATAAATAAAAAATCGATTGTTTTCATGGCATTTTCGTGTGGCATAAGAAAATTCTAACATCCAGTTCAGAATAGTCGTGATGTTTTTTGCGTGTGGCTAATATTGATTTTGTCATCAATGATAATAATATTGCGCCAGATTACAGAGAAAAGAATTTTTATAGATGCCCATATGTGTGATTAACGGTTGGGGAAACGGGAATGCTTGAGTGGGATGAAGGTCACAATGTTGTGGTTGGTTTAGGAATAAATCCGATAGTCCAATTTAGACTCTCAATCTAGATCAGTGATTCCCAACTTGGGTGTTATCACCAGTGGGCGATTTAAGCCGCTGCCTGGGGTGAGTTAAAAGTGCTTTGGGGGCGATGTTAAAGATTGGAGCAAAATATGCTTGATAAGTGGGCAACGGGCCCAAAAAGGTTAGGAACTGATCTAGATGCAACCGATTGCATTTAAACCTCGTTTCTGTTTTTTACTCATTGAACGTAACATTTTTACTGTATTATAAAACTGTACTCTTCCACGGGAATATGATTATTATACCGTTCGCAATAATCACTTGCAAGTATTAGTGCGCGCGTTTGAACCCACAGCCATTTTTTCCACATATTAATTTAGCAAATAATAGAATACAACATTAAGATTAACTTTAATTCAGGTCTATTTATTATTATTTTGCTTGAGAAATAGGTAGGTACTATTTGGGATCAAAATAGTTCAAATTTAAGGTGTCCCAAATAAATCAGTTGGGAATCCAGTGTACGCCAAAATTCTATCCAGGGATATCTAAATTAAAATTAAACTGATCACGGGACCTAAAACACTAATCCATTGATATTTGTATGGAGCTAACGATTTCTGCTATTCCTCTATAAGAGGCAAAGAGTTAGCCATTACGTTGTATCGCGGCCTTTAATTTATTCATTATGGTAATCTTGTGCCGCCCATTTCCTGCTCAAGATAATCGTTTTGGTCATACAAGTCCACATTTAGAGCCATAAATTGGGGAAACCTCCATTTGCCCACGCCCGGTACGAATCATTAACAGCCCCTTTATCAGCTTTGTGAGGGAAATCCTAAAGATTGGGGATCATTAGAAATATAATTCACCATTAATGAAACTTACTACAATTTTACTTCAATAAAGGGGCCGACATAATTTCAACCTCAATCTACCTACCTTGAGTATTTACAAACTTGTGCGTATTGTTATCTGACATTCAGAAAGTTGAAATAAAATGTATATAAGCATAATGTTTTTCGAAAAATTCGAAGTTCTCTCAATAAAATAACGAGTACAATGAGTATTGTAATTTTTAATGCTTTTATTATATATTTAATAATATTATTATTTTATTTATAAAAACCACACAAGTTATGCTATGTAATTATTACTACGCATGACAGTTGTTTCACCTTCTGAAGCTGTCACGCGTAATAATAATTAAAAAAGCAGATCTTGTTTACAATAAACTGTTATAAATTAAATAACAATACTATTGAATGATATTATTGATAATAACAATAAATGAGTATTGCAGTAGCATCGCCCGAGTTTCAACATTATGTTTTGGAAAATTTTCTGTGTACATTAAAAATGGATACATTTACCATGATGACTTTGGAACTAATGTTTATTGTTTCAATGAAATCCTCATCAACCAGTGGGCATTTCATTATCTCTACTTCTTACAAAAAAAAAAGATAATGAAATATTTATTAATTTTATAACTTAATTTCAAAGCCGTAGTTATGATTGAGTTGAATATGGTATGATATATGTAGATAGATTTATTAATGTTCTTATGAAGGTCCTTCCAGTTTATTTATTTTTCATGGTCTCCATAAATCAATTGTGCACCAGTATGTCACAGAGTTTCTACGACTGGCTTCTAAGGTGTCGAAATCATTCATTCCTGAAGATCATGGATGGACATGGAAATATTATTTTTTATTTTTTTTATTTTTTATTGTAAAAAATGAGTTACATATGTATATACATATATATTTTACAAAATATTATAATAAAGGTCGTTATTGGTCATGTATACCTTATAAGAAAAGAGGAGTTCTTGTGCCTGATAAGGGAGCCACGATTCTTACTTAGGTTGCAATTTATAATATGTTTTGTATAAAATTATTTACTTTTTACTGTAAATTTTTTTTTGAAAAATTGTTTCATTTTATTTATTTGCTCTTATTGGTAAATGGTATTTATATTCTTTTATTTGGTAACGCGTATACCTTTTTTGTAATCTTTTTAGTTCGGGGATATGATTGTGTTCAGAAGGGAACCAAACAATGGAGTTATACTCCAGCACGCTCCGAACAAGTGCTTTATACGTTCTTCGTATAGCGATTCCATTAGTAAATGTTCTTATATTACGGAGAACAAATCCAAGCATTTTGTTAGCGGGGGACACAATGTCACGAATGTTTTTCACCTTACTCGTATCTCTGACCACGTATGTAGTAGCAAAAAAAACAAGGTATTTCGTAATTGCAGTCGACTTTACACGCTCGGACATTTTACCCCGGAACGAGCAATGTCTGCATAGAATGCTGCTGGGGTTGCAACAGAACACGGTACCTAGTTGTTCAATTTACACCCAATTGGAGTTATTACGTAAAATAATCACCATAATTCGAAATGTTGTGCAAGGTACTTTAATCAAAGTTATTGAGATTACTGAATCGTGTTCGGGAAAACTCCAAAATAAGATCGACGTTCGTCGAGATTACAAGAATCTAAGGACATCACGCGAAGAGGAAGTTAATGGAGTGCTTGTAACCTCCCTTGCGGCATGGCGATCATATGCACCGCACATATTATGATTGCGACCAAGTAGCGGCCGCTGTCCTGAAAATGTGGTGGTTCACTGACAATCCTTACTTACGACAAAAATATTAAGCATTTGGCTTCGATCCTAATCTTATAACCCAGGAACATGGCTTAGTTGAATTAAAAAGTGGTAGTCGAGTTATTTACAATTCTTCGACAGGAATCGGATAATCTCGGATCGGATTACACTTGGAAGCGTCTAATATTTTGTAAATATCGCCAGCTTGACGCGCTTTCAATGTATGAGAATTTACGAACAAAAACATAATTTAATCCCCCTGCGATAGATCTGAGAAAGACTGACGGTGAGATTAAAATCACTCTCTCTGATATTATTCTTATAGTGTTATTATGGTAAGAAATATTTTTAAATTAGTTTAAAATGTTTTATAGTATTCAATGAGATATTATAAAGAAATATTAGGCATTAAATTTTACCAGTGCTGCACACAAACACGCCGTGCAACCTGCCGCCACCCTCGGTCGCGACGCCCCTGAACACAATATTTTTCATAATACCAAGCAGAAATGAATAATATTATTACTACGCCGAAACAACACTTTAGGCAAGTATTGTGAAATACAACTCCATCAGCCTTCTTAATTATTTTTCTTGGCAATTACAAGCTGACATATCTTCACTCATAATCATCACGCAATTTAATAATTAGACATGAAATGTACAGTGGTAGCTGGTAGGCTGGTTAGGTACACACTACACACCCATCGCTATCAAAAGATTGATCGCGGCGAACGTTTCTTTTCCGTTCATAAATACAAACAAAATGATAACACGGACCCTGGAAGACAGAAGAACAGCTTACCTGAGAACTGGCAGAAATACCTGGCGTGGGAAGCCGGGTGATTCGACAGAATTTCCACGTGCCAAAACAATAAAGCCTTCAGTTTTTTCAACAAAAAATAATTTTCGACGAGATAACGTCTGATCGAAATATGAACCTACAGATAAATCAACCATACTAAAACGGCGGGGATATTGATAATAATATTATTGTTCAGGCTTTGAAGATTTTTTAACAGATAATTGGTTTTGCGAAATGAAAGACACGGTTTAACGATAATATTTTGAAGTGGGAATTTTTGTATGAGCATCTTTTCTCACAAATTAGAAAACAAACTGATATAAATTCGTAATGTAACCCAATATCTTGACATTTACGTCACGTAAATTAAATTTGATAAAATATTTAAATTTAAATAATATTTTTAATTATTTATTCATTAACATTAACAGATTAATTTGTAATTTTATCGTAAAAAATCTCGTTGAATTTGCAACACCAAGTGTTCCATTTTAATCTTAAAATGTATTCTAAATATTTGATTTTTAATATTTTTTTCTTAAATCATCCTTAATATCACGAGCGGCGTCATGATATTTAATAGTACCTAATCTTTAATGTAAAAATGAGGCCATAATATCGAATTATTTCTCAGTAAAGGTAAATATTTTTCTCGCCGTTGGCAGTGAGGCTAAGGAGGGCAAAAGCTAATCACCATTAGTTAGGCTGTTTTCTAATTTCACGGGAGGCCTTCAAGCGAGTGAGAGTTACTAAAAAAAAGGCGTCGAGTTCCAGAAAACTTGGCATCCGGACATAATCTACGGACTGTGTTTTTATTCGCAGAGAACCCTTCACGTCCGTCTGTGTTGCGGGCTTTTTTTCGGTAAATCATTTAGGCTAAGCCCACAGAATCGTTCGCGTCACGCTGGGAAACGTCATAAAAATAAAATGGAAGTTTACGTGCTGCGTCGTTGTTTTCTCTTTGCTTCGTTCCCTTTATTTTATACGGATGGACCGCAAGACGGCGCTACGTCAAGCCTCTGACACCAAACACCCAACAGTTACCCGGACACCCAACACCCACACACCTGAAGGGGAAGACTAATTTCGGCAAAATGTGCAATTCATCATTTCAGTCATTTTAGCGTTCCACAGTCTGATTTTTTAAATGAAAAGCTGATATTGTCCACGCTCTGATTTTCGTTTCATCAAATCTTCAGTTAATAATATTTTCTCAACACAAATTCAATTAAATTAAAAACCTATTATTTTTTCTAAATCTTGTTTTCGTTTCGATGAATTTTGCGAATCCTATATTTAGTAAAGTCACATTTTGGTGGAATCCTCCAAAAAACTGTCCATCTTCAGTGTCTGGTAATTTTGAAGGTATCAAAACACCATAATATGTATTTAATTTTATATTGTTATATTGCGTTGCTTACCGTTGCTTTCACTTCGCATCTCTTTGGCTCTATCAAAAATCAGTAGTTTGTAGGACACGGATAAACCCTCCGATGATCGACAAGGTCTAGCCAGAACTTTTGGATTTTAAAAGTTGCGTAACTCTTTTCTATCTTGTTTTTTTTGTAATAAAATAGGCATGTCTATTATGGACAATATAGTGAATACATATATTTTTTGTATTTCTTTGGCATTAATTATAAAACAATTTTTAGACATTTTGTTTTGAAAAGTTTTAATTTTCAATGCACATTTGTTACCATATATTTTAAATTATCTGCTACCGGTTTCGACACATCCGCATCATTCACTAGCCAATTTAAAACTCACTTAAAAATTATACACAAGTACAACAAACACGGTTAGATTTAATTAGGTGGGGGTAGTGGGAGGGTGATTTTGGGGGTGAAGAAGAACGGTGGGAGGAGTCAACATTAAATGAAAAAAAACGTTAATAAGGGTGATTTACAAGGTGCTATTATTTTATTTTAGGTTCCTAAAGCGCACAAATTAATTTATTTATTTATATTGGTATATTTAAACTTGGTCTTTTCTTTGTTGAAGCCAGTCGAAGCCATAACCTGTCTCTATTAAATGGTAAGCAAACTCGGAATAGTTATTATTTCGTAGACAAAGTTCTTGTTCCCTGATTCTAGTTTAAACATTTCTAATAGTCCTATCTACCCACTGTACGTCACAACCATTACATTTCAAAGTGTATATCCCGTTTTATTACAAATTTACTGGAAACATCCTTTAACATTCATTAAAAAAATTACCTTCGAATTTGTATGGAAAGCTGGAGAGATATATTTTGGTAATATGCGGGATATTTTTTAAGATACGTTGCCTGTATAAAGAAGTTTTTTTACCGTATATATTAGTTTGTTACTACGTTTGTTGTAATTATTACCACTATAAATGTACATTTTGTAAAAAAATTGCTTGTTTCTTTTTAACTAAATACAATGAAAATTAAAACTCTTCAAAACAAAATGAATACTTTTAATTAATGAAACCTGATTTAGAAATATTTCTTTTTTGCATTTTTACCAAGGCGCCTTGGTCAATAGGTTAAATATGTCATCAAATTTAATTGGAATAAAGTTTTTGGAAGGCTAGTTAGAATAGCGCAGCTCCTTTAACTTCTACATAGGTCACGTTTAAGATTGATCAATGAAGGATGCGCACTGCATTTGGGTTTATAGCCCGTTTCACATGCCAATTCCGGCGGGAGTTTAAGGGAAACGCGGAGGTATTTTCTTTTAAAGACTTTCAGAATCGTAAAGTAGGTTTCGATATTGCGCCATTAATCTCGGTAAGAACGTGTGATCTCGGTAAGGAATACAGCATATCTTGATCTCATACGTAACCTAAACAAGCATGGGGGGAGGATTCAACAAAATATTTGACGCTGGCTGAGTTTTTACTGATGCCTTGATTCGAAAGAGTTTCTAAGGAGTTCATATCAACAGTTATCTATTCAATATTCGGATGGGTTTTATACGACGAATATCGAATTTTGTTTTAAGAGAAACATTAAATAAACTAATGTATTTTGTTTTGCAATTACAGAGTCAATTTTAAAATGTTTTTTTAGGTTTAAAGGAATACTGCTAAAAGGATTTTAAAATTTTCCCAATTTTTATTTCGAAAAATATTTCCAGTCAATGGCAAAACATCTAAGGGGAATATTTGTTTCAAGAAGTTCATTAATTTAAGAGGGTGATTTAATTGTTCGTTGACTTGTGGTCGTTTGCCCTGTTTCCTTTCATTGGAAAAAAGATTAAGTGCTAGGGACTAGTGTTCAGATTTTAGTTCGGAACGGTTTTCTGCCTACAGCTTCTTTATCCCCAAATGATCGTGCAAGATACTTCACATGCGCAAAATTGATACTCACTATCTCCCCTATATTGCACAACTTCAAACGGTGGTCTTCCAAAACGATTTGTTGAATTTTTCGTATGATTACTAAAGTTGTCGCCTCATTTGGATGATCACTGCGGTTTGCTTCTTCACAGCTCGTTCGACCAAAGGCAAAGTGTCTTGGGAAATAGTGTTCAACCTGTTTTTTTTTTTAAATCTGAAACTCGGATTTAGCTATTAAAAAATAGAATTTGCACTATCCACACAAACCTCAAATGTTTTATATTTCAGCAAAAATTAAAAACCATTATTTTCATGAGCTGTCACACAAACACGACGTGTGATTGGTCAATATTATTTGAAATTTTTTCAAAAAAATTAAAAAGGAAACATATCCATCGTTTTGAATACATACTTATCACTTCACTCTTGTAATTTACCTTATACTTGTCGCTGATAGTAAACAACCATTAGCAAAAACAAGAAAAAAAAACTCAAAGATTATAATATAAAAATATATTGGTAAAAAGAGATAGAACTGATTACTAAGGAACTATTTGAATATCTATTACGTAAATATACCTAACCCAGTCTTTTTCACATAGTTTATTTTTTATATTTACACCTTTTTAAGCATATTTAAGGTTATCCTTTAAATAGACAATAAACAATGTTAATTTCAAGCGACCTCCCAGGTAAGTATGGTCCTGTATTAATTCATTTTTAGGCAGCATCGCGTTCATTGGTCAAAATATTGTACTAAAATTTTCGTATCGGTGATCAATGTACCGGTGTATGCAATTTTTAGCCATAAGTTGTTTTTAATTGTTTGTCTAGCTTGTAGTCTTTCTAGATTTTAGGCATGTATGGTAAGTTTGTACAGCGCCCTTGAGGTGATTTTTCACAAAAAACGGCGCTATATAAATCGTCCAAATATTATTATTATTATTATTATTTATCCAATAGTCGTTGAAAAATTCGAAAATGTATCCCAGCCTCTTTTTAAGAAGGATTTAAAAATACTTGAGAAGACTTTTTTGGAAAGATTAGAAAAGGTATTTGATAGTTGTTTTTACAGGTTTATTTCGTAAAGGCCTGTCAAAATTGTTTACGCGGAGGAATTTCTAATAGGTTTTAATTTATAATTTTTTTCTCCCGGAATTAGTTTATTTCAATCAATTGTCATACAAGTTCAGGTACAGTTTCATTTTGCAATCGCTCCGATATGGTTATTATAAAAGTATGGCGGTAAATGGAATTCGCAGTAACTTGTCGTCGCCGACGTAAGTAACTGATTGGCAAGATGTTTTTTTTAAGCGCTGCTAAATTCAAATACATTGGCGTCATTGGCGAAGGTGATGGGTTTATATTGTGTAAAAACACATCAGTTTTCCTAGTAATCATGGTAAGTGCATTGTGCATGATTTCATATTCTATTGTATAAATACATTAAGGTAATATGCAACAGCATTTTACTTTGATTATGGTTGATTGTTTTGTATTCTGAAATGTTTATTATAAAACCTTGAGGCTGTGAGTATTTGACGTTGACGTTGTTTGTTCATAACCACATTATGAAAGCTTAATTAATAATTAATGCGACATTCTAGTCTAGATTCTAGATAATTCCCGAGATTCACAGCGTTCAAACTACATAATATTTAGTTACATTTTAAACAAAAATCAAAACTCCACGAGGTAGATTTAAAAAAATATTAAGTTCCTACAGCTCTTCCTTTCATGTTTCGTAGTATTATCGTAATGAATACCAATTGCTGTCTGGCTGGTCGGTTCTTGGTACTATAGTTTCAATTGTTTTTTTTTCTTCTTCTAATAATCCGAGTATCAATATTATTCTACTACTTACGTTCTATTTGGATTTCACAACATAACCCACGAGAAACGGCAAGATTTTTATCTTCCTTAACATTTATAGGGAGTTCGTTGAACATTTTAAGACCTTTGAACTCGATAAATTTATTTTAGGAAGCCTAAAATCATTGCAGTTTCTCGTAAGATAGCAACGAACTGTACTATCAATACTAATATTATTCAACTTATAATCTGGAAACATTTTATTTTTTAACTGATAAAAAAAATAGGGTATCGCAGACAAATCGTTGACAAACACTTAAGATATTTATTTGGCGTTGCATGGGTTTTGAAGTGAAAACTTTTTTATCACTGTTGTGATTTGAAAAGATACGTCTAAAAAGATACAAACACATACGTCTATAGGATTTAACCTGCGAGAGAATGAGATAGATTAATCGGTGTTCTCTTTGTGCGGTGCTTCACAGTCTCCGCACTCTTGTCTAGTTTGGTTTTCTGAAGGTTTCACTTCTTTTTCACTCGTGTGAACTGCACACATGTTGTTTTATTCTTGTATATCTGCAACAGAACAAATTAGACCTCAAGCCTCTGTTTTGAATTATTTACATTCTTTTAACTTAGTATAAAATAGGTTGTGTTTTATTGATCAAAAGATTACACTTGTGCAGTAATTCAGATGGGCTGCTACAGTGATGTTGTAGACCAATTTCCAAGCTTTAATGTCTAATTTTCTCTTTATCCTACTTAATTAAGTTTTTTACTGTGTTTTTGTTAACATTTGCAAGTATTTAATTTCTTGTAGTTCTTAAATATTTTGAGTGTCTACATATATGGGGTAATAATTTAATTTAGTTTTTTAAGGCATCATCATTATTTATTAATCCTCTATTTTGCAAGTCAAAAGGTTAACCTTTCAATTCGAATCGAGTTTTAATATTAGTTGGCCCGCATGTAACTTTTTGTTCTGATAATATATTTAGGTGTAATTACTTGACGAATTATTACACAAATTATTGTTACGATATCGAATACTGATAAATACAAATTTAGGTTGGCCACTATTTTCAAGTCCGGACAATTAATTAATTAAATTAAAGCGTCATTATTGGCTACTTGGTCTGCAGTTTTGTATTTTCGCCAAAGTTACGGCCAACGATCGAAGAATCCGGCCCATGTCCGGGCGTATGGCTGGCCTGTAAGTGACAAGTGATGTACAAAGTTAACTCTCGTTACCAATACAATTTCACACAAAAAAGCCTCAAATTTATAAGAAAAACACAGCTTTTTAAAAATTAAAAGCAGTTTAATCGTAAACAAATTCAAAAGTGTACGTCATTTATCGAAAACTTACTTTAACGAATTATTATTACAACAAATTTCAATCCCGATAAAATATACAGCAAATTACATTATGCCGTTGTTTTTTTTTTTTTAATATTGTGTTTATTTTAGTAATTGGAAACATCAATCAAACGCATAAGATGCGCTGAGTAAATATTAAAGAAAGATATTTATTAAATGAAGACAATATTAGCGAAACTCAATCGAAAATCTGGGGACAAAAAAAATCAGAAAAAGATATTGACACCTCTGGGACTCGAACCCAGGATTGATTGAAAAGTTTCGCTAATAATGTCTTCATTTTAATAAATATTACAATATGAAGTTTTACTCATAAAGTTAAAAATAAAAATATTTTTTTTATGATTTATTAAATAAAAAAACTCTTTTTTATTTTCGTATTGGCAACACAAGTGCTCTTAATTTTTTTGGTATCCTCTCCTAATTAACCAAATTGAAAGGAATGTCTTCATGTTTTTTCTGATATTACGCGCAATTTTTAACCGGACTGTTCAGACAGATTCACAGTCAACATTGTCTGAATGATATTTTCAGTGTCAGAGTCCAAAAGGATATCAATCTAAACTCTAATATAGTAGGACGCTTGCGCACTGTACAGTTTAGTGAGTTTAATTTAAATATTTGGTATGTACATTACATCTGTTACGTAAATACCATGTTACTGGTTACATAGATAGTAAGCTTATACGCTTATGATAAAGTAACCCATTTGCCGGATTCATCTTCCACACCCGGGGCGTGAAATAGCTGAGACTGTTGAAATGCGGTAAGGAAATATATGTTGGTACTAATTTCCGGACTGGGGTAAAAAATGAGCGAATATCTAGGGCGAAGGGAAAAGCGCAAAATCACAACCTCAATGGACTAAATTTACTGCAAGTCAAGTTATTTTAACTCGCCATACCCCACTCAAGTCTCGTGTGACGCAAACGCCGTCTAACTACTAAATTATTATAATCCTTGGCCTATTTCTATCGCGCTATTTTAATGAAATATTGCCACAAAGACGCTTCCAATGTTAGAAAATAACTTTAAACTTAAATAAAATGATTTTAGAAGACGAAGCAGACGAATAGACCGCACTTTATGGCTTCGAAATCTTTATGACTTACACCAGTGCAGTTTCAAGACGATTCGGGCTGCAGTCTGAATGGTGAAGATTAACCCTATGGTAACTTATTTCCGAAATCAGAATGAGGGCACCAGGGGAATAAGAAAAAAAATCGTGTGCAGCTTATACATTTTTTAAATCTTGTCACGTATTTGTATGTAAACATCTTGTATTAGGTCTGTATATTTTTGAGCCCGTACCTTTTATTGTATTTTCCTGATTTGGTTTTTCATGCATTTCTTAGTCCATTTCATTTTAGTCCATCATGGAGGATACTTTATTTTAACTTTTTGACACCAAAAGCACATAAATCAAATGAGTGGTTATAAAAATTCATAAAATCTTATAAGACATGTTTCTGTGAAATATTTGTTAAGTGATTCTTCATATGTTGTGTCTGTATGTTGCTTCTGTGAAATGTTTTGTAAATTTTTTATTCGTATATTGTGTCTACATATTAGGTTGAGTAGGGTTTAACTTTTCAAAAGTACCAATTGGCGATCCCTTAATGAGTTTTGATAACTCATGGGAGTGCAACTTCGTTGTATGTTTTATTTAATTAAAAAAAAATAAAAAAACAAAATTTGTCTGCTAGTAGGTACTAACCACGTAACAGTAAAATAATCATGTAACCATAATATTATGTCCTACCAGTACGCACTCTAATATCTATGGATTAGAAAAATAACACAGGTACTTTAAAACTCTATTATGTTCTTAAAATTTTATATTATCTTAAATTTTTGGCTTCTAAGAGCATTTCTTACTCTTTACTTTTTTATATTTATAACTTTTGTGCTTTCTATTATTTTTAAAGATATCTTGTAGTCTATACATTTTACTTTTGACTATATTATTTCCTGCATTTATACTTTTTTTATTTTAACTTTTTACTCTTATATTATGCTTCATATTTTATGCTTTACGTTATACTTTCATTTTATACATCTTACTTTTTTACTACTTATTACCTTAACTCCTTTTTTTACCTTTTGTTTTTAGATTTAATTTTACTTCTCTGTGTAATTGTATTATAATATATATATATATATATATATATATATATATATATATATATATATATATATAGTTATGTTAATGGTACATGTTGTGCCGTATGTTTTGAAATAAATAAATAAAAACATTTGGTTCATGAACTGTATGGACAAATCAAAGTTTTTTGTAATTAACTCAGATTTTTGGAAAACATGATGAGAGGTAACTAATAGAGAAATGTGCCTACTTTTTAAACAAAGACTCCACATTCGCTTTATTTATTTGCTCGTCCGATGGATACTAATGTAAATAATGTGCCTGCAAATTTTCAGATTTGAGCTTCAGAGGAATTTAGTACTAGAACCACAATTTAACAACATTGGTTTGATGGATTTTTACAAATTATATTTGGTGGAAGAAAAATATTATACAAATCTACGCGCATTTGCAAGAAAAATCATTTGTATTTTTGGCAACACATACAAGCGTAAACAGTTTTTTTTAGGGTTCCTACTTGCAAAAATCCAAAAATTCGAACGAGGATAACAGACGAAGATCTCGAAAATTCTATGCGATTATTCTTAAGAAATACCAACGCCAATATTGATACCCTCGAAATCAAGTACGAGGCCAATTATCAAACAAAATTTTGTAATCAGTATACGAGTATAATATTAATACTACGTAGTTGCAACGTGTTTAATTAAATTGAATATTACTTTATTATATAATTTCATCCGGCCCTTGACTCGGAGACAGAACGATAATTTGGCCCCAGACCTAGGAAAGGTTGCCCATTCCTGGTGCAAAGGAAGAGAAATAATACAATAAAATAATTGGTATTTTATTGTTACACGATTGATGTAAATGCTCCAAGGGCGTAAATAAATAAATTTAAGTTTTTATGCTATTATTTTCTGAATTTGATTTTAATGGGGTTTAACAAAAAAACTGGAAATAATTGTACGCACAAGAGTTCGAACTGCTCCCCTCTGGAGTCAGTGAGACTGTGGGTTCTCCAATTAGAATATGTGAGAGATAAGGAAGATGAAGGTGGGGAAGTACCTACTTGGCTATTTAGATCCGCTCACCTAACACGGCTAAAGCCTTTTCAAGCAACGTTTCAAATATCGATGGTGGTCTTAAACAAGAGACTTTGAGAATCTTCCACTCTGCAATTATATTATTTATTATTTTTAAATAATTATTTGTGAAATAACACAATTTGATCAAAGAAAATATATTTGCGCACGCCGGGTTTAAACTCGCGACCTTTACCGCTCGACCATGGTGGCCGTCGTATGTGTACCGAATTAATCAATAAAACAGAGAAATAAATAATATATAAAGCTTTTTTTTTAAATTTGTATTTATTAATTAAATATAATATTGTTTGTACATTTTATAATTAATCTACATATAAATATAAAATTTGAAAATTGCGGCGTTGACAAAATAAACCTGTTTTAGAATCGCGTATAATGATAGATATAATATAACATAATATACTTACTACTTATAACAGAAGAAACACATGAACCGAACACTTAATATAATATTATACTAAAGAAAACATTTCAGCATATCTTTTAAGAGAGATTTTATTTTCATTTGAAAGACGCGAAATAGGTAGGTACCTTTTACATCAAAAATTATTCTTTAAATCCACATAAGAACAGTGCTACGCATAAAAAAAAATTTTAAATTACAAAAAAATAATGTCATCACAATAAATTCTTGTAAATGTATTTACTCACCTTTTTCAATTAAAAAAAATTCAAAACATTTTTAAATGCTTCAGTATTTTTTAGATATTATTCTTGTAATGGTTAAGCATACTCAATTTCGGCTGCCTTTCAAGTGGATTTTTGTGTTAAAAAATCGTAAATCTAATAAAATATTCATAAGAGAACACCTAAAATTATTTTTACCTTAAACATACAAGGCTGCCTAAGCAAATGTTTGAACACACAATCTACCAGGCAGTGAAATGTCTTTGTTGACCCAGTAGAAAATAATAATGCTGTTGGTTGTTTTACGACGAGCAGAAATTGTTGAAAAAGTCAACAACGTGGAGGAAAAATAAAAATTAACATAATTATTATTGGCGTAAGAGCTAAGGCTTTCGTAGAAAACAACTAAAAATTCTTGTTTAAGGTTTACCCAGTTTTTAGTGAGTTGAGTTAGCGATTTTATCCGATGTTATGTGCACTTACCCTAAACTTGTATCCCCATTATGTTTATAAGCCTGATTTCTTTTTTCAACAATGAAATTTGTAGAAGTTTTAATTATAGCACTTTACTGTACTGGATATTTATTTTCATTAATTTTTATTTTATATTCTGAACACTAGGCTTTTTAAAACATAAATGGTTTAGTATCTGAAATCAATACAATCACACTTGAAGTTTATTAAAGCACTCACTTTAACCGATGGATAAAACATTGATGGATAATGTATTAAAGATTATGTATTTTTTTACTACGGCGACCTCCGTAGTCGAGGGATAAGACTCTCGACTAGAGATCTGGAGTTCGCGTGTTCAAATCCCGGCTTCCGCAATAAAATTTTGATTATTTATGTCTTAATCCGCTTTAAGGTTAATACGGAATATTTTTTATTAGAACTGTTAGACTTAGCTATATTATCACGAAAAGTGAGTATTTATGCAAAACATGCAAAAAATATGCATTTAACATTTTAATTTCGTTTAAATTAATTCACTTACGCGGTAACGCCATTTAATTTTCACCGCTTTTGTTTCATAGACAGTCAAACATAATTACACAAACCCGCTAGACATCCCCTGCTTTGCCAAACAAACCATTGAAAACCTGGGATGATTTTTAAAATTATGATGACATGCAGCTTTCGTAGTTTATTTAACCTTAGGAATATTCTGTATTATCCGTGCATCGAACTTCGACAACACAAACTTTCCGTATTAACCGTGAGGTGGACCAAATGCATATTTACCAAATTTTGTATTATTTCGCAATTTAATCTTTTAAAACTTATATAAGGCATGTTTGTGCACGTTACTCTCAGTATCGCCCTGGTGTAAGACCACCATTCAGAATTGAAACGTTGCTAAAAGTGGCTGTGTTTGGTGACTAGATCTGAATAGACAGGTACCTAATTGCCCACTTTCCTCTTTCCCATCACTTTCCCCTTCCCACTACTTTCAGCCTCACAACATATCCCAATTGGGGATGGCGTAAGTTGGCTCCTGGTTGGGAGCAGTTGGACTCGTGTGCGGTATTCAAGTAAAAATAAAATATATATTTCCGCAGCGAACGTTAGCAGGTACTACTTAAACTATGGGGCTGAAGTTGTTCTCTACAATTAAGGAAAAATGCAAGTATCAACGTTATTACCTTTTCAAGATATTTTTGATCTCAATAACCAGGTAGAAGGGCAGCTTCCTTCCGTGGAATAAATTTCAGTAATGAGACCTTCCGCAATGAAAACCATCGCTTTGAAATAAACCGATATCGGGATATACCAAGATTTTCTCCCGGCGAATGAAGCGTAATATCATAGAAATTGAATTCATGATATAATGAAGCAAAGAAAAGGACTTATGGTGAAATAACTTTAACAAAAGGTGAATTTTTTTTTTATCAACTTTAAAATGATGGGCAGCATTTCAATAATATAATAAAAAATAAAGTGGTTACCTATTGCAATAAAGCCGCTGAGTTTTATAACTGAGTAAAATGCTCTTTTTAGAAGGGTTTATATTTTTTCTTGTGATAAAAAACTTCTAATTAAATTTTTATATTTGAAGTGGCAACAAGCTATGTATTAACTTTCACCATGATAGACGCTCTCTTCGCCATGGTGAAAGACCACCATTCAGAATCGAAACGTTACTTGAAATGGCTCTAGTCAATTTGATTACCGGATTTAAACAGCCAGGTACTTCCCAATATTATTCTTCCCTTAACCACTATCTTCGGTCTCATATATACCTACACAAAATATCCCAGTTAGAGACGTCAGAGTCCCATTGGCTAAGTTGAGTCAGGATCGGTTGGGACTCTTCTGCGGTATTCACATATCATCGACCTCATTGCCTGGGGTTAAGTCAGTAGAAAAACATATATTTACATACTGTTTAACGCTCAGAAAACCGTGATAAAAGAAGTATTTCAAATGCAAATACTGAAAAATTCTCTGCGGAAAATGATAAAAGTATATTCAAAACATATATTTACTTCCCTTTACAAGAACAGAAATATAGTTAACATCTCAAAAAATAAAATATAGACAACATTCAATGTTGGTTAAGCGAAATCTGCAGTTAGTGAGCTATATTTATTTTTTATGCATTTATAATTATATTTTGTGCATCTAAAGTTTAAAACAAAATTACGCCTAAAACTCCAATGTTGAAATTGATAACTGTTTCCCACAGAGTTTCCCATTGATTATCTGGGAAATATTATAATATATTCTTAGTAAGAATATATTATAATATTTCAATAGATTTTCTCAAGTATACTCACAAACTTCATGAAGCTTGCGTTAGTTCTATGAAATCTCGATGTGGAGCCATCAAACGATGATGTGGAGAAAGTTACGTACAAATCTCATAAAGGTTCACGAATAATTTATTTTATTTAAAATTTAATAGAGCCCTTTCTCCCCGGAAGATGAAACTATTATTTATAGTAAGTTCGTGATTCTTCGGCTTTAAAACTCATTAATTTATAATGCACATATTAAATCAACTAAAGAGGCTCTCTCATATTCGAGTTACGGTGATTGTCGTTTTTTGCACCGCGTTTTTGAATATTTGCAGTTTTCGAAATAACCTTTTTCAGCGACAATTTCAGAATGACACCTCAAATACGCCCACTACTACGATACAGAAGCCTTATCAAGGCGATGCGATGTATTGCAATTATTCAAATATTGAATGAAAAAAAAAAACTAGTGTGCTTTAGACCACACGACTGAAGTAAAACTTTACTAACTTATAAAAGAACATATGACATTAGGGTGACATATGACATTGGGGTGGCATATGACATTGAGGTGACATATGACCATGGGGTTACCTATGACCCTGAGGTGACCTACGACTGTGGGGTGAACTACGATCTTGGGGTGACCTACGACCTAGGGGTGACCCACGACCTTGGGGCGATCTGCGACCTTGGGATGACCTGTGACCTTGGGGTGACCTGCGACCTTGGGGTAACCTGCAACCTTTGGGTTACTTATGACCTTGAGGTGACTGACCTTGGAGTGACCTACGACCTTGAGGTTACCTGCGACCTTGTTGTGACCTACGACCTTGGGGTAACTTACGACCTTGGGGTGTCCTATGACCTTGGGGTGATCTACGACCTTGGGGTGACCTACGACCTTGGGGGGAACTACAACCTTGGGTTAGTATGTACGCCTTACCTTGGTTTTTTTTTATTTTTGATTTATTTATTTTTATTTATTTTTTATTTATTTATTTGTAAGAAACAAACAGCTTTTACATAATACATGTATAGTGATAAATATATAATTGAACTGGAGTCAAGCCAAGCGTTGTGCAGTATGTACGCTTCGCCCGATCACCGATCACGTCGATCACCATTCGCATCGATTACCGTTCGCATTACACTTTTTCGTAACGCATTCACCAGCTTACCCCCCAAGTCGAACGTGCGTAAAAAAGTTTTACTTAAATAACTTTAATGTTTGAAGTCGAAATTAAGTGAAATAAAGCAATCGCTTGTTTATAACTACGTTTTTTTATTGTGACCGACCGGTTTCGCGTAACACAAGCATTATCAGGGCACAAAATTAAAACTAATATAATACAAGGTGCGGCAGCATAACTTCATTTTTTTAAATGCGCGTCATTCAGTTGGTTCATGTTGTAGCAGAGCGCTAGTGGTCTCGTTCGAAAGGGAGAACTATAAAGGTTTGTCCCGACGCAGTTCAGTCGCCATCATGCGTTGGTACAGTGAGGAGCGTGCGTTTGCCGTTGAGGCATACTTTTCGAATGTGTGTTCTGTAATCGCAACTCAGCGCGCCTTTCGGAATCGCTTTAAGTTAGCCCTGTTGGCCCCTGTCCCGGACCGAAATTAAATTGTTTTGTGGGTCACTACGTTCCGACAAACTGCAAGTGTGAAAAGAGGAAGAACTGGAGTCCCTCGTCCCATTAGATCCCCTGAGAACATTGAGGCAGTAAGAGCTTCAATGTTGCAATCACCACGGCGTTCTGTGCGCAAACATGCGTCTACCGGTCCGCTCTCCCGATTTGTCCCCATGTGATTTTTTTCTGTGGGGTTTTTTGAAATCCCGTGGTTATGTGAACCGTCCAAGGACCATACAGGATTTAAAGACCAACACCCATGAAGAATTGCCAGGATAACGCCCGATATGCTGGCAAGAGTCCAGGGCCGGCTCTACGAAATCTGGCGCCCTGTGCAGAAGGTACCGATGGCGCCCCCCCCCCCCCCTATATTTTTATTTTGATTAAAAATTCGTTCCACCCCATTTTTTTTTTATTTTTAATTAAAAAAATTTTAACACTAGTTTATCAAATAAAATCAAGACATACATTTTTTATCGATGCTGGAGAAATTGGAATAAAAAAATTCCCAATGGAAACGAGTTTTTTTATGTCATTCTGCTCTTTAATTCTACGTTTTAGATTCTGCGAGCCTGAAAGTTTTTTTTAAAAATTATTATTCTGTTCATTGTAATCCACAGTACTTTTATAACCTCTAACAATCAATAGAAATTTAGTTATAAATTTAAAAATCTAATAAGAATATAACCTCAAATTTTTACCTTGCATTTCCCCTGTGTTGAGCGAACAAACAGCAAATTGAGCGAACAAACACTAATCACTGATGTATGGTATCAACGGCTTACGAAAGACGCTTACACTAACACCGTAAAAAAACAAATCCAATAAATCTAATAGATATTAATTATACATTTAACGAACTTCAAATAACTGTCGACACGTTCAACCTGCAAATCCTGCAAACCGTGCGATGCTTTTGTTAATAGAATTTACTGAAGATTTCATAAGAAAATGGTCTTTAACTACCTTCTCCTAGATACTTAAATCGTACAAAATAAAACAATAGCGAGCGTACACACTAACTAAAATTGTCAGCATTTTGAAAGGCGCAAGTCGGTTTGTTTGATTCTCTAGAACAAATATACCGCGCTGTGATTGGTTATTGAATTTGGATCGCACCCATTCGTCGTAAAAGATATATGGAAAAATAGATCTTACGTTTAAACTAAATATATGGAATTTGTAAAAAAAATCGTAAGTCGTTGATACCAACCTGATGCGTGCGCATTCTGTTTCTTTGGAAAGTGTTGCTAGAGCGTAATAACTATTTTGTACTATGGGTAATTTTTAAACGATTCAGGGAATATTATAACTAAATTTTAATACAATATTTATTTTCTCACGGCGCCCCTCACGGCGCCCCTTCGGAGTTGGCACCAGGTTTTTGCACGTTTTTGAACGTATGGCAGATCCGGCGCAGCAAGAGTCTTGACAAACGCCAGAAATCGGTTCGGTCAATGTATGGAGAATGGGGGACGGCACCTACCTGATATGATCTTCAAAACTAAATAAAAAAAAAAAATATATGTATGTGCCTACAATATAAAAAATCAATAAAAAAATCTGATTCATACAATGGGTTTTATTAAGTTTTGAAAAAAAGCAGTTATGCTGCCGCACCATGTACATTGTGTAGTCTTATATACATTGAAAGAGATTAAACATAACGTAGAATAAAGGAAAAGTTAGTTAGCACGTTGTTAAAATCTAACAACAAAGTGAAATAGAGGAAGAGACAGATGTTTACATAATAAATTACTATATCTTTACATAGTATAATAAGAAGTCGCTCCCGCTGTCTGTGCGCTTAGATCTTTTAAACTACGCAAAGGATTTTCATGACTGGACAAGGTTTTTTATTGCGGATACTTGCATTTTTTGTGGTTCTTCTGTAAAATCGTTCTGAATTTTTATGTTCTGAACGATTTCTCTGTCATCCATTTTGTGTGTTATTCCAACGACTTTTATTGATGGGAATCTTTTATCCGGGATCTTCGTTGTATATTTTTCGCTGAACTTTGTTTTTATGTCTTCCTGTAGTTTTTCAATGTGCTGACTGTTTCTGCATTTCCCATCGTTTGCATTATTTTTTCCCATCACTCCTGTTTCAATTGGGTTAATATTTTTTTAATGTACTCTTCGGTTTTCTCTGTTGTCTGTTCTTCTTTCAGAGAGATAATAATTTCTTTTCCTAAATTTTGACATAGATTATTGTTTCCCGTGATTTCTTTTAATATTCTATTTTCCCCAGAAATTTCAGCAATTTTTGCTGCCATTTCACTTATGACCCCCAAAATTGTAAATGTTTTCGGGGTTAATTTACTAATTTCTTCTTTGCTTAATTTTGTTGCACTGTCATTGATGCAATTTTGTAGTTTTTGAACCGCTTCTGAAGCTTTATTAATAAAACTTTTTAGATCCATCTTGAGTTACTTTTTTTAAAATTTTAATATTCACAGAAAACTAAATTTTATATTTTTGATCTTAGGTCATCAGTCTATTCTGGTGCGTGTCTACGGTTTCCTTCTGTCAAAAACTTTTTAAAACGATAAAATGCACTTTGTTTATTTGAGATAAGGAAAAAACTAATTATTTCAGTAGATTTATGTACTATTTCTCCATAGAATGAGGTATTGTTTGAATATATTAAAACACAATTAAAGCACTTTTTTGCTTAAATTTATAGATAACTTTATCGATATTTTCACTGTTCAAGATTCAGTATTGGGATTCAGATTCAGTATTGGGCTGGCAAGCGGGCAGCGGGCAGCGGGCAGCGGGCAGAGGGCTGGCATGTGGGTGGTGTGGATTTAATATGTATGCAAAATAACAAATGGCGTTGGATATAAAGGTTGGGTAATGGCGTTGTGTTTCGTTAGCCACAGCAAAGTGTGTCCGGGTCTGCTAGTTATATCTAAAGAGACAAAGCGCCACCTGAACAGGTTATTAAGGGATAATGGGATTTTTATGAGTTATTTTATGATAGAAATTTTCCTAATATTGGGCTATTGGCATAATATATAAAAAAATATACGTAAATAAATTTTAAAATGAGGCAAATTGCAATATTTTAAATATATCGTTTACCATTTATTTATCGCAGATCCGTGAAAAATCACGTCGCGTCGTAATGAAAAAAAAAAAAAAATTTAAAATACACGTTGCCGCGGCAGAGATTCGAACCCCAATCAATTCCTTACCATGCTGCATGCAACTATACTGACCATTAAACCACGAACATAATAACGGTTGCATAAATTCATTTATACTGAAGATGTAATTAATAACGTATTTTTGAATTTTAGAATGTTACGTGAATCAAAACTGAAAGTACATAAATTTAAAACACGAGAAAAACTTAGGGCGAGTTAAAAAATTTGAACAATTCATCAAATATTTTAGGTTAATTTTCACGTTCTGCGTAAGTACTGTTATTATATAATTATAGGCACGTTGCTTCATGAAACCGAAATATTCGCAGAACTTTCACAGAACGTGAAAATTAACTTAAATTTTTTTGAAACCCCCCATCCTTAGAGTTTTGCTGCCAGCATGTCGTTTAATGTCGCTCATATAATTTTTCTAATACGCAATTTCTGAAAGCTACTCGTTTCGGTGATACCGAAAATATTTAAATATCGAAAAAGCTCACCGCTCTCAGTTGCATACGGCACATAATATGAAAATACGGTATGCAATAAGAATAAGATCTTTGTCAGAGTGTAATGAAGTCACGTAATGTGATACGGCCCTCTCAGGTGAAAACGTTTTGCCATCAAAATATTATCATATTTTATCCACAGCTACAAAACCCAGGCGAATATTGTGTATGTTTCAAGTTACAATTTCCAATAAGAAGTATATTGCGTTACTGAAATTGAGAAAATGAAGCAGGTAGTCAATAAAATGCTAATTTTATAATATAAAATTGTAAGCGTCTTGTTGGTTAACAATGTACGTTTTTATTCAAAGAAAAGAGTTCCTTTGCGGAGTTATTATTTCAACATTTTCCAAATCCAATTCATAATTTTGCGAGTTCAAAGAAATAGGAATATAATATAAAATGCTGGGTATTTCTTTTTACTTTATTCCTTAATTGGATTTTTTTCTATTGTTCGATATAAATAAAACACAGTAATTTCTTTTATTTGTAGGACTTAAGAATAAAGTTACCACATGATAGAAAATATGATTGGGATTGAAATAGTGAGAATAGTTTTTCTTCGTTGCCGAGGTGGCAAGAAACAAAAATAAAAATTTATTTCATTCTAGAAATTCTGATAATCTGATGGACGTATTTAATTTATTTTAATTTTTATACGAACACCCGACAAGAGTCCAACTGCTCCCGTCTGGAGCCAGTGAGACTATTGCATCCCCAATTGTGAATCCCCTTGAAAAAAGATAATTTTTCAAATAAAGAAAACTGTGATTGTGTTAAGTAACATATGATTAAATAACATTGTAAGGTATTGTTGAAAGTAAAAGCACATATCGAATAAGTTTGTGTTGCGATATTCGTAAATAAGATATCTTTATTGGTTCGCCGCAGAAACAAATGTCATAATTTTACAAGTTAAGCATTCAGGCGAAATAAACTTTCAGCATTTCATATATCACCATTCCGTTCCCCTCTCCGGAGACGAATAAAATTTTATATCTCGTGTATGATAAAAGTTTGGAGGTGCGATTTAAAATGGCGAGTACCTACTCGAAATGAATGTTTGAACCCTCTGATGACTCGAAGCTAAAAAATAATAGACATCACAATAACTTGTTTCAGAATATGGCAAGTGTTTTTTTATAGGACAGTTAAATCATAAATATCTAAGAGTTACATTTTTTAATTCACTACCTGAAAAAATCAGAAACATGAACAGTAATATAAAAAAATTAAAACTCAGCTTTAAAATTATACCGAAAATATGAACTGAATAAATTTTTTTTAAAAAAACAATATAATAACACCCCCCGTACACACAAGCCCTGCTTATTTATGGGGATAAATCAAAAATGTATACTTATTATGTAATTAATTATCGTATAAAATTTACTGTAATTTATGAATCTTTTACTAAAAAAAAATAAAATATATATATATATTCAATTCATTCAGTCAGTCAAACGTAACAGTCATAATATTTTTGCTCTGCGTTAAAGTAATTACTAAGTGACAAAACACAAAAACCGAAAAGTCAACGGTAGTGATTCCTTTTTGTGACACCAAGGACTAAAATCTATAAACTTCATATTAGTGATTTACCGTACCTACGGAGTATAATCAGCAAAAACAAAAATATAACTTAATATCATCACCAAGGTGTAACGCAGGTAGTAATTAAATTTACTTACAAAATGCATTGCAATATCTGCCCGGATCCAGTTATAACAGAAGAGTCAATTTTTATGTGCTCTACGTGCAAAGGCACATTTCATCTAGCCTGCGGGGGAATAACTGAAAACAGTTTCCGTAGGCTCACTCAGGAACGGCGTGCGCTACTAAAATGCAAACAGTGCAAAAATACGAAGACAGCAGTGGCGGCCGCTTCGGGCGTAGCGGAGACAATTAGCGGTAACGAACCTTTGGAGCCAGGTAGAAAAATGAACAATAAAGGACCGACGATCACCGCTCAGGCCCAAGCAAACTTAGAAGATCTGCAAGGGTTAGTCTTGGATAAGACATCCAATCTTGAAAGGAAACAAAATGACATCATGGAACAAAACAATAAAATTTTAGAAAGCATTCAATTCATGAGCTCACAATACGAGGACTTCCTAGTCAGGATCCGTGAAATTGAATCAAGGAACGAGGCGCTTACAAAAAAGAACATCGATTTGGAAGCCAGGATTAATGTACTGGAGGACCGTCTTGAATTCCAAGAGAGAGCTCTTAAGGCCAACAACTTAGAAATCAGAGGAATCCCGGAAAATAAAGGAGAAATACTACAAGACGTCATTTTTAACATCTGCCAAAAAACTAAGTCCAACATCCAAATCAAAGACATAGACGCTATTCATCGAGGAGCAAAAAAATTAAATAACAAATATCCGAGAGAAATAATAATCAAACTCAAATCGAATATAGCAAAAGAACAACTGTTAGCGGATGTGAAATCATATAACAAAAACAACCCGAATTTGGAAGACAAATTAAATACCTCGAACATTGGTATTGCTGGCCCGACTTCAAGAATCTACGTTTCCGAACAGCTGACATTTCGGGGCAAGCAACTATTTTGGAAGGCTAGACAAGAAGCGAAAGGAAAGGGGTACCGGTTCACGTGGACCCGAGCGGGTCAGATATATGTTAGACACGATACAGGTACTAATGCAATATGTATATCTGATGAAAGCAAGCTCGCAGCGATGTAATACAACGGAAAGAACCAAAATATCGAGGTATGTACCGTCTCGCCCATCTACAGGTATATGCAATAAAGCCGAAACTCAGCGATACAGCGAAGTTACCAGTCCTCACTACACTATTTACCATGATGTAAAACGATTAGCGTTGATTAATTATTTCACTAGTCAATTGTACGAACACACCCCATCCCGCTCATTTACACTTATTATTTTGTTACCATCAACATATTATAATTTTTTTATCACAACGTTTCAGCGGTTGCAAACATTCTGCTTTATAGTATCAAATCACTGTCAACTTATTTCCACACACACCTATCTATTCAACTACATTGAGAAGAGTTTTAATTTTAATAACATATTATTGGAACGCTGTTTGCTATTCTACATTCAACTAACTTTTAATTATGTTTGATTTACCTTATGATATTAATAACCATTCAGGTATATTCTGTAACTCAAATATTATCGATAACTTGAATAATATAAAAAACTATAATTGGGGCTCCTACAGTCTAAAGATTATACATCAAAACATAAGAAGCATATCTAAACTTGACGATTTCCTAATTTTCTTAGATCAATTTAATAACGCGTTCGATGTAATAATCTTATCGGAGTGCTGGATAAATAAAGAGTACACCTCAAAAGCAATTCAAAATTACTCAGAATATCACACTAACATAATTCTAAATAAATCAAGTGGAATTGTAATTTACATCAGAGACGGTCTACAAGCACAAGTCGATGAAATATTACTACCACAAGCAAACTGTATGAAAATCGTATTGAACAATAACTTATGTATTTTCGCAATCTATAGGTCACCCTCTTTCCAAAATATTGACACTTTTTTGAATTCTCTACAATCTAACATCAACAGTTCAAAACATTTAGAACGGCAAATAATTTTAGGCGATTTAAATATTAACACGATCCCCGAGTACCACCGTCAATCCGAAGATTATCTGTGTCTGTTAACGGAAAATGGGTTCATGCAAACAATTAACAGCCCTACTCGAGAACAGGGCTCAAGTAAATCTTGTCTTGACCACATTAACGTTAAAAAAATTAAACATTGCGACTCATTTGTTATTCACACCACAATTTCTGACCACTACACTACAGCTCTCTGTCTTAAAAATAAGCCTCCCACCGCAGTCAAAATTAAATACATACCTCGAATAAACTACTTCAATCTACTTGAGGACTTAAATTCAGAAAAATGGGAAAACGTTCTAGACCAAAGAGATACTGACTCAGCAATGACAGAATTCATCACCAAGTTACATGATTATATAGCCAAACACACTAGTAAGAAACTCATATCTAATAAACAATTAAAACTTACACCATGGATCACCCCTGGCCTTATCAAATCAATTCATAGAAGGAACCAACTACACAAAAAGGCGAAAAGTAGCCCAGAGAATAATATATTACAAACCCGCTATAAAAAGTATAGGAACTTGTGTAAAAAAATAATCATTTCAACTAAAGAAAACTATTTTAAAAACATTATTTACGAAAATAACTATACACCAAAAAGGCTATGGGAAGCATTTCGCAGTATAACCAAAACCAAAATCAATAAATCATCTGAAATTAAATCACTACACATTGATAACACTATCACATCAGACCTAAAAAAGATAGTAAACTTTGCAAATAACTATTTCACGTCAGTGGGAACCACTCTGGCCAAAAAAATTCTCGACAAAATTAACACAACTGAAACTGATCTCGCTAAGAAAACTGGCTGTAATCTCGAGCATAAAATAGATAATATTCGAACTACGTCACACGAAGTGATGAAAACAATTGACGAACTTAAGTCATCCAATGCGTGTGGCCCAGATAAGATCTCTACAAACCTGTTAAAAATTATAAAATCCGCCATAGTATCACCCATAACGTTCATTTGTAATCTAAGTTTTAACTCTGGAAAATTCCCCAATCATTTAAAACAATCAATTGTTATTCTTCATCACAAAAATGGGGATAAATCACAGATCAACAACTACCGACCTATTTCTTTGATCAACTCTGTGTCTAAAATTATTGAGAAAATTGTTAAGAATCGGCTCACCCTATACCTAGAAAACAATAACATCCTTTCCAAAAGTCAATACGGTTTCCGTCCAGGTTTAGGCACTGAAAATGCCATTGCTAAATTGACAAAAATTATCTCTAATAACATAGATAGAGGTACAAAATGCATTGCGCTCTTCCTGGATCTAGCCAAAGCATTCGACACTATCTCTCATAAAATCCTGTTGAATAAACTACAGCGCATTGGTATACAAGGTCAGCTCTTCAATCTGTTGTGTAGCTATTTAGATAACAGGAGCCAAAGAGTGCTTATCAACGACACTATAAGCGATTCAGCTAATATTAAATTTGGTGTACCCCAAGGAAGTACTTTAGGACCACTTTTATTTAATATATATATAAATGATCTATGTAACAGTTCCTTTGCCGACCACATTATTACCTTTGCTGACGATACAGTTTTATTATTTGAAAGCAAAAACTGGAATGTTGTTCACAGTAAAGCAGAAGTGGGTTTAATTAAGGTTAAACAATGGTTAGACAACAATCTAGTCACGCTTAACTTAGATAAAACCAAATTCCTCCGTTTCAGTGCAACACAAGCAGGAAAACCAAAAGAAATACACAACATCCTTATACACCATTGTAATGACCAAACCACTTGTAAATGCTTAAACTTAGAATGTGTCGATAGCATAAAATATCTTGGAATCATGATAGATAAGTCTCTGAGATGGGACGAACATATAGTCTCAACTTCCATAAAGATCAGAAAACTTACTCATCTATTCATGTCTGTTAGAAATATTCTTCGCGTAAAAGATCTGAAACAAATGTACCATGCCTTGTGCAACTCATTGCTAGAATATGCTTCCTTGGGATGGGGCGGCTGTTCCAAAACAATAATGGATCCTTTAGCAAAAGCACAAAAATCACTTTTAAGGGTCATCCTTAAGAAACCCTTCAGGTATCCCAGTGATCTATTATTTGAAGAGATACGAGTTCTTGATGTACGGCAACTATACATAAGAAAAATTATTTTACATACACAAAAACACCGACACCAATATTCATCCATTGATCATCTCCACAACACCCGCCATGCAGGGAGGAATCCAGTGGTTCCACCTACTACAAACACATCACATGCCCAAAGACAATACTCCTACTTAGGGCCTAAATTGTTCAACATCATACCCGATGCATGGAAATCGAAAAATACAAGCACTTTACGGAAATGGGTTAGCAATTGGCTTCTAGATATGGGGAGAGTCAAGAGCGAACATATGCTAACACAATCTCACATACCTAATATGTACTAAAAAGTTTATGTTATTCAAAAAAAAAAAATCTTTTGCTCTGTTTTCTTATCCTTGTAATATAACGACTGTTCTTTGATTCTTGTAAAATAACGACCAGGCGTTTCAAAAATAAGTCCTGAAATTATCTATATAAATACATAGGAAATTCATATGTCATGTCATAATTATATTCTGGTTTAAATGGATTATTTCTATTACTTACTTATGGTACTTATTAAAATTAAATAGTCAAAAATAAATTGGGAACTAATATGTCAAATATTGGCAAATTATAAATATAAATGTGTAAATTCTAATATGCAATTGTTAATGTTCTCCAAAAAGACCTCGAAAGAATTTCAAAATTGTGATCGCCCGAAAGAAGCTATTTACCTATTCTGAAGACAATTATTGATGTAATGAAATGTAGTAAATTTAAAATATTTTATCTAAAATATAAAAATCCACAGTTCCGAACTCCTGCAACTTGCAGTGGGAGGTACTGAAGGTACTCGTACCATCGAAACAGCGCGCTGCGGCGCATTGGAACTCGAAACATACTAAGGTGTTATTGAAAGTTATTATTGCAATTTTGCAAACCTAAGATCACCTTACTTTAAATTTTGGTTGTATACATTTTTATATTATGTTTGTATTCTTTCTTATCGTAACTTATTGATAACACATATCTCACTGTACTTAAATTTTTATTTTTTTTTTGCTCATATCTTTATTTCATGTATATGTTTTTATTTCCATCATAACTTTATTTGTTCTAGTTTTTTTTCTCTTAAAAAAAATAGAATAAATAAAGTGACGTATATAAAAAAGTTACGTATATAAAAAAAAATGTATTTATATATCATTTGTCATAATATATTGAGTATATAAATGTTAAAAATATTATGAACTGAATATACAATTTGGCTGTCCTGAAACGGGTATCCTTCCCAGTTGGACAGACAAAGTATAATTTTCTAACTTATTGTAATATGTATGCATATAAATAAATAAAAATAAATAAATATATATACCTAAGTCTCAGTTTGTTTTCATTAATAAACTGCTTGTTACCCGTGATTATATGTAGATTGTAACTTGAATAGCAAAGATGAAACTTAGAAATTTTGTTTGCATGTATTGAAAAAATATTACGCGTTTTAAAAATACCTACAGGAGAAATAATCATCTTTTAACGTAAAATTTATCAATATACACGAATTCTAGACGAATTTCGGTTTTTGAGCTAATTTTGAATAAATACGAAGAACGAAATTTTAAGATATTAGATTTTATTCTTGAATTTTTGAAATTTTTTTATAAAGTCATTACCAAATACTTCACTGGGAAAAAGGTTTTACTCAGTTAATAAAATGTACCTATGTGGCTGTGTATTTGTTAATTCTTTTTTAAAGTCGGATTTTTTTAAAATGTTTGGTACACATAATACATTATTTATTTATTTAAATGTTAGGTACGAATAATAAATAATCGATCCTTTAAAATATAGGACTTAAGAATAAAGTCAACAGACGTAGAAAAATATGATTGAGATCGAATTGGCTAAGTGCGGAACCTAAGTTGAAATAAAAATGTGTGACTCCAGTTTCAAAATACGTTAAAATAACACGTGCTCTGTAAACTGTACACGAAACACCCAATCTTCGAAATAATATGATCATTTTTATTTGTTATAACTGTAGAGAAAATTATTTTGTGTTGTAAATTCTTTCGTATATTGGTGACAGTAAAAACTATGACCATTATAAGATTTTTATATGGAGGTAAAATTATTGTTTTATAAATAATTGGCTTATAATTGTGCAATATAAGTTTGTTTAATAAACATTTTTTCCCTATATTCTAAAGAAAAGTTGATCTTAATTTGTAGAAAGCCTTTGACTCACACATATATCACTTAGGGTCAATTGGTTCACAGACCTTGAACAATTCATCAAAAATCATTATAGTAACTTTCATATTTCTATAACCTTAAATATAAAATTCATATTTCTGTTTGAATATTAACTTTGAAATTGTTTAAGTTCTGTTGTAACAACTGGTCCTGAAGAATATTCGAAGAAATAGGTACTTACTCGGACAAGGAGTGCATACCGTCGAACAGGTATTCTCATGAAAATAACGACATAATGCTTGTTTTGACTTATACGGAACATTCTAAATTTAAAAATCGGACCAAGTAAGCATTGACCCAAGACACTTAAGTCCCCCTCTGTTCCTGGCCCCACACACATCAAGTATTTTATTAGAGGCCCCACACATAGCCTAGTCCGCCGCCGCGCTATGTATTATGCACCGAGGGTTTCTTTATGCGCCTCTGCCGGCCACACATCCTCGGAGGCACTCCTGCAACCAACCCCCTTACAAGTCTTTGGAATATAGTCACGTCGCGCGTCGGTTAATCCGATACCACAATTCATACTTTAAAGTATAAAGCAACAAGGCGGTTTTAAATAAAATGGATGTAAGGGATGACTCTTTTCACAAAAATTATATTATTTCTCAACACTCTTACATCAACAAAATTATTTGATTTCATACCTGTTATTGTAAACTACATTTAATAATAATTATATTATTGACCGGTCAGTGGTTGAGTGGGCATAGCGCTTGGGTCCCACCCGGGCGTCGCGTGTTCGATTCCTCGGCTGGCTAAGTCCTCCATCACAACACAAGCAACGTTTTCGGCTTTCTGTGGTGGTAGTAGGAGATTTTCAAACATTGTTGGGTTATTCGTAACCCGGGAATGTTTGTCTTTCTTTTAAAAAAAAAAAAAAAAAAATGTATGTATAGTACAAAGCAACGCGATTGTTTTAAAAATATATTAGAGTATGTTGCTAATATTTAAAAATAATGTGGCATTTTTTAAATTAAAAATTTAAAGCAACTTTTGGAAAAGCAAAGCAACAAAAGTACAATTTTTTACCAATTCAACAACAATCAAAGGTTATCAGAAGCCATTTTCAAAGTTGAATGGACATAGCAGTAAAGATGTTGAAAATAAATAAAAAATGATCTCTTGAAATCTATTTTTTAAGCAATTAAAAATCAGAACTTTGATCAAATTTACGTTGTTTTCCCAAACCTGCCATAATTCGTAGTAATACACAGCAACACTGTTTATTTAAATTGAAGGAACTAAAGGAAAAATCTGTGTTTAAAAAGAAATAACCATTGTTTGCAACAATGTAACGATGAAATGATTATTTGAATATAACCACACTTTTAGTGTATTTCTGTCTGGAAGGGAGTAAAACTTAATACTTTTATCGGCACAAAAAAATGTTGTAAACCGCTAACCACTTCAGTAAACCGCTACGAGTATTTACTTGGAAACTTCTCATTTTTTGTGAATTAAATTGTTTATATTGTATTTTCTTAACCAGCCAATATTTGAACACTTAGTTTGTATCTCTTTTTAATTTAATGTCGGTTTTACGGAGAAACGGTTTATTTTTTTGGTGTTTTGAATTACGTTAACTTCGGAATTGAAAAAAGCGTTCCTACAGTATACATTCACGAACAATAAAATAAAGCAATGTCTGAAAGCAAAAAGCCTTAAATACGCATTTGGAAAACACTTAGGGCCGCCCTTAAGTCAGCCGCATTCCCTAAACAATATCTCCCCTGAAATATGCATGTCCGTTTTGGGCCATCTACTCTTGCGGCGCTACTGCTGCGGGGACCGGATGAGAAACACTAGCTTTTGTCTGATGCTTTTCATTTTAATTTTTACAAAAGGATATATATAGAATAATTTATTACACGCTTTTTAGTTTCCTCGCAAGTAAAAATATATATTTACCATTGAAGAAGACGATAATATTGATAGATAGATCTAAACGAAAATATGAAAAAGTACCAGACACAGAAAAATTAAAAGATAACGGTCGCAACTGGGACTCGAACCCAGGATGTTTCTTATTCAATGATAATATATTACAGCGCCCTTGAGGTGATTTTTCACGAAAACGGCGCTATAAAAATTAGCCAAATATTATTATTATTGATAGGAATAACCTTCAACAAGTTACTTTAAAAGAATTATACTAATGAACATTGAATATTCATTTAGATAGACTTTTAGAAAAAGGTCAATATGTGCCTCAGGTATCAAATGAACTCGGATATGTTTTTCCGAGACACTATCTAGGTTATAAACCAGTTCTTTGAATCATTTAAAAAATATGGGAAAAATATAGTAGAAGAAAATATTGTTAATTTTGAATTTGAAATGTGAGATTGACAAAAATGACTTAAGAGGTCTCAATGGTCTAGTTGTTTGAGGCGCTTGTCCCGGTAAAACGATAGATCCTGGGTTTGAGTTCCAGTTGCGACCGTTATCTATTATTTTCCGTGTCTTGTTCTATTTCATATTTTCGTTTAATGTTTATTATTTTCTTCCTCAATGATATAATATTACACTGATAGGAATAATCTTCGAAAAATTATTATAAAAGAGAGTGATTCTAATAACAATTACAAATACTTACGTTTCATTTTAACCCGGAAGACCCTTTCTGCATCTTGGTGATAAAATATGAACTTTCTGATCCTGATGATATTCTGGAACGTACTACACACTATATCCCAATATCTTCACCAGAGCTTGCCGGCATAGGCTTTTTTTCCAAGAGGCAGGACCAATCTTCTGATGATCTGATGATCGTGTCTTTGATGAGAATGACTACTCTCTTAAACCACCTTTCTTTTGCGGTCGATAGTATTCAGTTTAACTTCAGTGACTTCAAGATTGCAACATTTTTTTAAACATAATGCTGCATCTCATCTGATGCAATGGAACTATAAAGTAAAGTTATTATTAATTGTAATTTTTGATAAGGTAATTTGATTCTCAGTTTTTCACAATAAATTAATAAAAATATCAACGTTGATGACAAACACTTTCAATATAAGTGACATTAGTAGTTTAACAGATAGATCTAAATTTGTCACGAAGTAACTTCTCAAACCTCCCTTTACCGCTTTCCTTCTCGCTCTCACCACAACTTCATTCCGGTTAATAAAGGACCCTCATTTTGGGTAACATTGTCCCATTGAATCTTGAGAATGAGATATTTTTGTGTGGTATTTTGTGCAAGCAACCTAATTATCACATAACTACCAACATCGCATTCTCAAGTTTAATTCATATCATTTTGATACTTAGATACATCAGTGCAAACTTCATACCATTATCACAGAAAAAATTATTAGATTCGATGTTGATAAATATCAATAGCATAAATTACCTAGCAACATTCTAATAAGTGTGATCGGTGGTTCGTAGGAAAACTTCTTCAGGATTATTTAAATACGTTTTCTGGGTAGGTAATATTTAATCTAATTCAATAAAAATAACTTGGTATTGGCCTATTGAACCTTGTAGTAAAATAGAGCCTGAATTCCTCCCTGAACAAACAAGGGGTTTGTTCTTGCGCACATATTTAATTCAGGCCTTCTATGCGCGGGAAGCCACCACCCCAAGTTATTTACAACGGACGCCCCAAAAGCTTTCCAAGGTGAGAGAACCTCATTGAAAATACATTATACTGTCTGAGTCACTCCCAAAACCAGGCATTTGCATGAATTTATTTCTCCATTATATTTTTAGGCCAACAAAATAAACATTTGGTTAAAACCACGCTTCGTTACACCTATTTTCATACACTTAATTTTCTATTACGCCAAAAAAATTAAAAATGGGTAAAGGTATTATGTTTTTTCGTAATTTTTTTCAACGTAAAATCGAGGTGTATGAATTATTTAAGCAAGATGAGCAGCATTGAGCTAAGTTTTTATTGTTGTACATTTTTGTGTTTCGCACCAAATCTTTAAAATGTATTTAGTAATAGTGATTTAAAGCAAGGCCTCACTTTTTAACTCACAACTATAAAGTAGACCATGAACAAAACTTTTGATTTAAGATACTGTTGTGTTGAAATATTAGCTGACCCGGCCAACATCGTACCGCCTCTAAATCAATAACTGTTGGGTTAACTTATTAGCTGAATTAAAATCATTGTTTGATTTAGTTAAAATAAATACTCAAAATTAATTAAATAATATTAGATATTCTGTCTCGCGGCATTATGTCACTGGAAAATTAATTAATTATCGAAGCGCAACTGTCCGTGTTTTGTTTTTGTCATGTATCAGAGATGGCGTTGTGTGCGGATTTATATTTTTTGTGATTTTCTAACTTTTCCACTTACTTCCGAGAATTGCGTTTCATTTTTTTTATACGTATGAGGGAGATTTGTGAAAATGATTGTAATTTTCCTTTTTAGGACATTAGTGTTTAAGAAAGAGGGGCATTGACATTAGACTTTTTGAATTTTTGGAATTACTCACACTTCAACTTATCACAATATTCGTGTTGCTCTTTCAAAATATGAGAATTCGTTCCATACAAAATGAATGAGGAAAATTATTTTCTTCATATTTTTTTTCGTTAACTTTTCCGATAAATATCTATTCTGCTATTCGCGGCGGAGACAAAAACAGAAAATTAAAGTTCATAAAAATCGGTCAGGCCGTTCTTGAGTTATAAATAGTGGAACTAACCCGACCTTGTTTTATAATATAATAAGATTAATAATTATTGCTACTTTCACAATTTAAAAATTTTGGTAAAAGGTATATGTATGAATGCGATAAGTCGTGTTGAATTTTGACAAATATGCTGGGTAATATTCTGACTAACTTTAAAACAATTAAAGATAATGAACAAGAGGAAGGAATTAGTAATCTTGACAATGATGCGAATTAAACATGCTAACGAGACATATCTTCTTTTAAATGTCAAAACTTTTAAATTATCTTTCCTAAATTTGGGGTAATCTCTTTATGGCACTCGACGAAGGCAGGCGTAATTGTTCATGAAAAAGTTGAAAAAAAAATTAGAACTGCTAATGTTTATAGCCCACTAACCTATATATGGCGCTGATGTGACGTTTGGCAAGGATACATCTACCTATCGCAATAATATAAATATTAAAAAGTCAAGATTATTTTTAAATAGATAGTTAGTTAGTTAATAGTTATTCGTTTATATGACAGTACAGGGTCAACAGGAACCTACCTACTGAAAAACTGACGTAGCTTTTGAAAAAATTCCAGGAAAAATATTATTTTGGGGCAGACAACGAAGATAATACGAATTGGTACCTATTGTGGGTAAAATAAGTTTTATTAATTGTATTAAATTTTAGGAACTTTTGCTTAGGCAACCGTCTTATTGCTGAAAAAATAAAAAAAAAGCCTTTAGTGTGGGAAAAGGTTTATGCAGTTTAAGTATAAGTAAGCTTTTTTTGTTGTACTTGTCAAACATATTTGCTATACAGATACGTTTAATCGAAGGGCCGTAGTCGGAGGGCCACTCTACATATGAGCACGCGATATTAACATAATATTTTATCAGGTTAAAATTGAAGAAATTGATTTGAAGAACATTGTGGAAACGTCAGTAAAAAGGATTCCATTTTATAATAATCGAATCACGTCATTATTTTCAACTCTTTTTTACACACAAATTGGCTACGAGTATTTTTATTGATTTGACTGGTCATAATTTAAAGTAATCCCTTGAATTATACACACACGGTACACTTTAAACGGTGCGGCACGGTACACTGTACACGGTACGGTTTAAATCTCACTATGAAAAAGTGTCGTACAATCTTACGGTCACTTCATATAGTGTAAAATTAGATTGTTACGCTTTGAAATTCAAGATTCTATTAAATTTTGTAAATCAGAAACATATTTCAAGAGGGAAAAATGTGTTAAGTCAATAATATTAATTGATGATTAGGTGAGCCAAATTAATCTTTTCTTATCCCTACAAAACATGTAAACTATCAGAAGCAGTGGCGGTTCGTGGTCTTTTTAACAGAGGGTTCAGAAATCCAAGAGAAATTTATCTAATCAAAATTTACTTTCAGAGGAATTAAATTGTTTAATGTTTTTTACAGCAATGCACGTTGATAATTATTATTGTTTTTACAACAAGAATAATTACGTAGAAGATATAAGTGGACGCGGAGGCCTTTTTATTTTTATTTTACAACCTTTTTTCATGAGTATGAGCATTGTTTTTTATGAACACAACACTGCATTCAGCGATTGTGTAAAAAAAATAAGACAGAATATTAGCGACAACGTGGGTGGGTTGGTGGTGTGATGATCTCGCCTTTGGGCCTACGAAATAATTCTTTTAAAATTGAGAGATCAATTTAGAAATATTTAATTTTGTAACAGGGTATGGTTTCAGAATACGATTCTCTGTTCACAACTCTTAAGGGTGATTTATGGAATCCGGACCACTAAATAACCACATGTGTTTGCGTGCCCCAAGTGCATGCGAGCCCCGGCAAAGGCCATTCTTCACAAAACTAAGAAGGAACCCAGAAGAACATTTAGAGGGATTTTTTCAGGTTCATTATCAAGTCAGGGGCGGCCGATGAATGTTTGCCCGAGTGGTGACTGACTTTAACGCGAGCAAATTGATTTGCGAAGCAATTGTCTTGTGAATTTTCTATGGCAGTAGGGAATTGAAAACTAGGCAATAAAGATTAATCTTGGTGCATTTAAATATACTAGAGCGACGCGCCGATTAGGGGTTAAAATATTTAACATATTTGTCAAAATAAGATTGCAGAATTCGTTAAATAGTGACGCACGCAGAAAGAACGAAAACGTGTACAGACAATGCTTATCTAATGTTATTATATAACCAATAAAGTCGACGCAAGTAATTAGGACGAGTAGTGAATTGAAGTGCGCCACTGAGCTCTTCTTTTAAGCGTTATTGGGATACTTTATGACTCCGGCGCAGACAAAACTAGTTTACACCGGAAAAAAAGCGAACATGGTTCCTACACAAAATTCTCTGAAATAATAGTTAAAGTGTGACATTTTTTGACTAAACGTTGATATATGCATATTGGGAGATGTGCTTATCACTTAAGATTTGAAGAAGTGGCTAATAAATTATTGAAACCACACAAGGAGATGAGAGGGAGTCGGGGTACAGAAGTGTTGGTGGACAGTCAGGGAAGGAACCTGGGGGCGCGCGGACGGGATAAAAATCATCGAGTTTTGATAAACGGCAGAATAATAATTTGGTGCGCGTAAACCGGAATAATTCAGATAGTAATATATAATAATAAAGACAGTCGGGGAAAGAACCTGGGCACGCACGGTCGGGATTAAAAAAGCATCGGAGTTTTTATAAACTGTAGAATAATAATTTGGTGCTTCTAAATCGGGGATATTTCGTTAGATAACAAAAAAAATTAATTCACGCGAATAAGACAGTCGGGGAAAGAACCTGGGCACGCACGGTCGGGAAAAAATCATCGGAGTTTTGATAAACGGTAGAATAAAATTTGGTGCTTCTAAATCGGGGATATTTCGCTAGATAACAAAAAATTAATTCACGCGGAGAAGGCAGTCAGGGAAAGATTCTGGGGGTTCACGGTTGGGATTGAAGTCATCGAGGTTGAATACACGGTAGAATAATAGCTCTGTGCGCGTAAACCGGGGATAGTTCATTAAATTAAGGGATGGTAGTCGCGAGGGGACCAGCTCGGTGCTTCTGAATCGGGAATGTTTCATTTTAATTGAACAAAGGATAGTTCGTCTTTATTAAACACAACAAATCGACGCGAGAATTGTGTTTGACGGCTGCATCTTGGAATAAATAACTGCATGACGGCTTGTGGTTTAGAAGTGCTTGTTTGAATTAAATATTATTGTAGTGAATTGATTTGTGAAATTATTTTGTGCAACATGGCGAATTTGGTAAGTTTGTATAAAATTATTAACATATTCAGTACGGGCCTTGCAGGAAAGAGTCAATTAGGGTTTATATACAAGCCTTAGGAATCTAGGACCTTTTTTTGTCGAGGTTGGGGAACAATGAGCTTTGCACGTTTCCGGGTTGACCGGCGACGATTTCTTGAGACAAGACCGTTGTAAAATAATAATTTAGGGATACAATTAACTAAATAGCATTTGAAACACAAAGTGCGCTTTCGGGCAATAAATCTTAGACGAGAGACTTCATTTAAAAGACGGGATTTTGAAACCACAAAACAATAATAAAATCCTTTAAAAGTGCTTTGTTGGTGATCTAGAAAACTAGGTTACTGGGTATTCTCCAATACAAAACGGGTACCAAAATACATAGGTATAGAATGTAGGTATAAATTAATGTGTAAAGCGCCTTTGAGGTGTTAATTATTATTTACGAGTTTCGTAATAATATTTTTAAACGTAGCTAGGGGACTATATTCAGGAAGGTTTTTTTTGAAAAGGCATTGGGTAATTTAACAGTTTATAAAATGGTGCATAGCATGGGCACTTTTGTTTACTAACAAAATCTGACATAATTAAATCCCCACTCCTAAAATTTCCCACACCTTATTCCAAATTTTTAGGTATCACAACAAGTCTGTTACATAGGACTATACATAAAATTATCGTATAATCCTCACCTTTTGGTTTACGCTTAGGTAGGTATATTTCATTCGATATTCGATTTAGCAAAAACGTTCACATTGTCGGTTGAATGAAGCCGTCGGTAGGTATTCATATTTTAAGCGTAATGCGTTATATCCACCTACATAAGTAGCGAAAGTTCTCTTAACTCCCTCACACTAGGAATAGGGATCATCCAGCATCAGGGTGGGAATGTACTCTGGACGAAAGCGCAGCCGGGGAAATAGAAGGGAGGGAAGTCAGATTCACGACCTGGTGCCTTTCATTCTTGGACCCGGCACCCTGGAAGCCGAGCTTGACATTCCTTTCTTTGAGCTGATTTTTGAGTTTGAGCTTGGGGTACGCCTATCGTAGAGCATATGCCCGTGACACCATATCGGGGAAGGTCCCAAGTTACGCTTGTGTATGTTATGCGAGAGGACGTATTTTTCATTCAAATCAAACATCGATGACCATCGCGATTGCAGGCTGGCGCATGTTTCTGTAACGTGCCTAGGAAAAACGTAATCAATATTTCTACTGGTTCGACGTTTCTTTGTTGGAATCCGGATAAGCTTTCTTAACTCCCTCACACTAGAAGTAGTGATCATCCAGCATCAGGGTGGGAATGTACTCTGGACGAAAGCGCAGCCGGGGAAATAGAAGGAAGGGAAGCCAGATTCACGACCTGGTGCCTTTCATTCTTGGACCCAGCACCCTGGACACCGAGCTTGACATTCCTTCTTTGAGCTGATATTTGAGTT
Source organism: Limnephilus lunatus (assembly GCA_917563855.2). NCBI lineage: Eukaryota > Metazoa > Arthropoda > Insecta > Trichoptera > Limnephilidae > Limnephilus > Limnephilus lunatus. Next base: position 58,410,260 of record OU830597.1, on the reverse strand, counting down.
TGAGCTTGGGGTACGCCTATCGTAGAGCATATGCCCGTGACACCATATCGGGGAAGGTCCCAAGTTACGCTTGTGTATGTTATGCGAGAGGATGTATTTTTCATTCAAATCAAACATCACTGATGACCATCGCGATTGCAGGCTGGCGCATGTTTCTGTAGCGTGCCTAGGAAAAACGTAATCATTATTTCTACTGGTTCGAGGCGGCGTGCTGGACGGAGAACGGGACTATTGAGGACATGAGTGACTGCCAAGACGAGGGTCGGTGACATCAAAATCTTCCTTAATTAAATTCATACATCGCCAGATCAGAGGAGAGAGCGGCCCCACCGATCTCCTGACATTGCCGATTGTCTAATCAACTTCGGTTTAATGTTTATGCCGATGCTTTAGGAGTTAATGGAACTCAAGTCATCGGCATGCTGAAGAACTTCAACATCATCATCAATCCAGAGTAGGATGTCACGTTCCAAAACCTCGTGCCACCCACACATTTCCTGAACAGTTCCTGACATCGGCTATCACGCCATTAATCGGAGCAGACCCTCATATCAAACGGTATGAGATGACCTTTCATCATCATCATCAACACATTTATAATTTGGCGGCGTATTAGTCGATATTATTCCCATTACCACTCTATGATCCAGAAACACACATCAAACCCTCTCCTGACAGGAGGCAAAACATGTCGATTTTCATTCGTCGCTTGCGACCTTAACATTCTCTGGAGGAGTTGGAATTGGAATCTGATTTGGCGGTCTATGACCATCACCTTATCAGTTGGGCTATGGAGGAGTCCAATTATTTAAACAGCACATGTTCTGTCTCATGTTAATCCAAAATACCTACCCGTAGAATCAAATTAACAAAATAAAACAAGCTAGCTAAATAACAAACTGCATCTAGAACTGTGAGTGTAGAATTATTGCACGCCGTACTGCTTTGAGTGTAAATCTTTTGTTAGAATATACATAAATGTCAAATTATTTTCATGATAGCATTTTATAGAGCTGCAGAGAGTACGCGACATCGCATCGAAAGGTAGGATCTTCTCAATTCGCCGTTTGAATGTAAATTTATATACTAGATGCTAGGAGGGAAAATGCAGATTACTTCAATAAAAATAGTCGTCGATGAGCGTAGGTGTATAACAGGTGCTAGAAGAGGAAGCTGGATGAATATAGATAGATAATTAGTTATTTTTCATGTTAGTCAGACCCAGTCATTGTTATTCGAAGCCTTGCAAATTGTAACACGCCATACCTAAAAGAACAAGGGTTTACCACAAATAAATTATTAATTAAATTGGATTAACTATACCAAACCACTAAAACAAAAAAAGTACACAACGTTGTGGGGTTAATTACAATTGATTAATTAAGAGCATCTCGTCACGTTTGCATAAAAGTATTACGTGATGGGGTTGAAAAGGCGCTGCAAAAGGAACGCAGGGGAGAGACGCGAGAACGGGCGAGCTACGAGTTTTAAAGGACGGGCGGGGTTGAGCAGGCTAGTTGTAGCAGCAATTGGAAATCAAATTGTTAGGTTTTACAGCGTAGGGGGGGGGGGGGGGGGGTTTATCACAGTGGTTTGGTATATTTATGGTCAAAACAATACTGAAGTAAGTTCAACACAAAATTACATAACTAGTCACTTGACAATGCGACGTTTGCCGAAAATAATCTAAAAAGAGGAATATAAACAATAAAAATATTTTCATCTCACGCCTTCAAAATTTAAATTCGACCTTCTTTTTTGTACGAGGCAAGTAAGCGCCAAAGTGTTTTTTTTTAAAATTAATTTTGTGCATAATTTTATAAGATTGAAAAAAAGTTAGATCATACAAAACGTCAAAAATAGTCTAAGCCATAAAGGGGTATTTTTTAAAAATCGTTTCTCGTATTACTTCATAGTTATTTACATAAGTCATGAAAAACATTGTTTTAGTAGTTTACGCTTATATTTTTTGTAAGGTAAATAATAATTTTATTGTAATTCCAATCCATTCAAAAGGTAGTAAAAGCTTCAATTTATTCCTAGCATATTTTTTGATGTTCATAATGTAAACCGATTCGTAGTAAAGATTAATCTTATAGTATCTAAATGTGAGTTCAGGTATAGTTTCACCGTATAGTTGCATCCGGCGCAAAGGCAACTTGTCACTCTCCGACGGACTCGACCGGTAATACTCGTGAAAGATCGCAGAGTGATATCCATGACACGGGATCGCGACGCACCAAGCGGGAATGAATTTGGCAAAGAAATGGATAGTTTCGTTCAAATCATCGTCAGAGGGATCTGTATGGGCCAGGATGTTTTTGTAAGGAGAATTTTGCGCGCAACCACATCACGCACCAAATGGACATAGGTACCGATTTCGACGCGGTGCGTGGTGGTGCAAGTTTAAAATACGGATTTTAATGGAGCCCTATTTATAATGTTGTTAAACTTGTTTTATAATGAATCCAAACTTGTTTTATAATAATATTATATATTATTATAAAACGAGTTTGTTTTATTTTATCATCTTTCAATGGGGGTTCACTGCAAAAAAGCACTTAAGAGAAAACCGCCACTGATCAGAAGTGAAGCATTTTCAATACATACGTAATTTTTAAGTGCATACAGTAACTCACACGCGTTTCTATCAATCAATCTATACATGTTCAAATTATGTAAAAAATTTAATATTAATTTTATGTAACTAAGATATTAAATTTTTTCATTACTCTGTTCTAAAATAAGTCTTTTTATATAAATTTTTTTTTACTCCTGATATCATTAGTCGACCTGCGACTTGAAGATTGGTCTGTGGTAGCAACACAAGACATAATTAATTTGAATGTATGACTAACGCCATTTTGACCTGTCCCTAAGACTAATGACTTTTTACCAAGCATTTGTACTAGTTATGGCCAGTTGTTTCACAGAATTTGAATAATTTGTCAATTTTAAAAGTTAATATTTAAGTTCTGTAAAAGTTCTATTTAAATTCTGCTATTATTATGAAACAACTGTCCAATAAAGATATAATAATAGAACACAATTTAAAACCTCCACAAAACTTAATAATTAACTTATTATTGCAGTCATTTGAAACAACTGGTAAATGAAGATATAATAACAGAACTCGTTTAAAACCTTTACAAAACTTAAAAATTCACTTTGAAATTTGAAGAATAATTGTTCAAATTCTGTGAAACAACGACCCTAAGATAATATTAAAGACAAACTTACCAAAAAACTCGTAAAACTCAATTATTATTTTTAATTGATAAACTAACGTTTAAACAAGATTTTTATGCATAGCACAAAGGGTAGATAACAAATATTATAATCAATAATTATCAGCCTGAAACACTCATCTACATTGAAAAAATCTTCCGAGAAAAGATACTGGCCGCCAACGGGAATTGAACCCAGAGCAGCAACCCGTGTCCCTCTGATTGCCGGTCAGCTGCTCTGGGTTCAATTCCCGTTGGCGGCCAGTATCTTTTTTCGGAAGATTTTTTCAATGTAGATGAGTGTTTCAGGCTGATAATTATTGAATATAATATTTGTTATCGTAAAACTCAGTTTGGTAACTGTAGTCATTTTGACCATTTTTTGACGTACGACCCTTATCCCGGCCTCGTAAGAAATAATCATAAGCCGCAAAATACTGTAGAAAATATAGAAACGAAACATCAGGTCGACAGGTGTTATGAAAATAGTAAATTATTTCATTAGATACGGATTTTAAATTTCTGAAAAATAAAACTTAGTGACTTTTTTCAGCTTCAGTAGGTCGGTGGTATGTTTCAAATAAAGAATAATTTTTCTTAATCCATACATCGTACGCACTCGATCTTTTTATAAAAAAATGTATTCACTTCACTGTTAATTATCTAAAATTAATATTTTTATGTCTATACATAAATGTCTATTTAAAGTGATTAAATAAATAAATAAACCTAACAAATGGGGGGCTTTCGTTCAACGTGTATCAGTCAAAAGATTTTTTCAAACAAATAAAATGTATTGTGGGTGGGTTGTGGTTGGATGACAACGGAAATGGGGTAACTCAATCGTGTTTCACATGTCCAGTTTCCATGGAGATGTGCGAGTCGTGACATGACAATAGACTTTGCAGAAACAGCGGTGTGATTGATTACTCCGCGCGTTTGTATCGCCCTCATTACTCTAAGTGATTTCCTCTCCAGGGTCAAACAATCACGTCCCCCTGAAAAAAGGAAAAACGAATTAGATTTGCAGATTTAATCTCAGTAATAACAGATAATGGTTTTCCTTGTCTTGCTCCATCCGCGTGGATTAAATCCCCCGAGAGATGTAGATGGGGTTTACTCAATCTTTAATCACACAAAGTTACGTATTGCAAAGCCGGATCGCAAGTACTTTTAATAAGCAGATCCACGTATAAAGCAGCTCGTATTACAATCAATCGAGTCTCGCTAGAGTTTTGTGTACAGAGTTAAGCACAGTAGTTGTTGTGAGTACTTCTAAGTTACAACATAGGTTTAATAGATACTGTGAATTTCATATTAATCGTGGAAGTTAGATGGGAGGGGGTAAATTGTTTATTATTCGTGCTATAAACTAATGGCCCATTATCTAGCGGCCGAGAATTCAAATTTCGTCGAAGATGGTCTTGCAATCGTACCCTTGCAACTATACAGGGCGATTACGAACAGAAAGATTGATTATTCTACGAAGCGGCATTTTAATCTAATAACACACAATATCAGTTATATGTCACTCAAAATTTGCTTTTATAAATACCTACATCTTCATTCAAGTTATAATAAAAATGCTCAAACGCGTGATGATAATTATGTACTTTTTGTAATTATTTTTTTGACATGTATTTATAATTTGTAAATTTTTTGATCATGCATAGATAATTTATTGATTTATCGAACGGTCAGTGGCTGAGTGTGTCGCGTGTTCGATTCCTCGGCTGGTCATACGAAGTCCTCCATCACCACAAGCAACATTTTCGCTTACCGTGGTAGTAATAGGAGTTTTTCAAATATTGTCAGGTTATTCATTATATAGTTATGTTACGTTGAATGTTAGCCTTTCTTTTATTAAAAAAATGGTGTAGGTATAATATGTATGATATACGTATACGATTTTAAATATGTGTTGCATAATAGGTACTACATTTTGTTATAACCTTAATATAACAAAGATAAACATATTATTTAAAAAATATCTTTACTAGATAAAATAACAATCTTTCGAACTCAATTTATATTTTTTTTAAAGAAGAAAGTAAATATAGGTAGGTAATTCCCTCTTAATGTTTTGATAATATTATTCTCTTATGAAATCTCGACAAGTAAAGCTTATAATTACAAATCATTGTGAAATAAGGTGTTACTGAAGAGTTTTTGTTATTTCTTAATGAATAACGCAGCAGGTACGTAAATAAATAAAATCAATAAAAAACCTGTATTGTACAGTAATCGCTTAATTTAAATCCTATCCAAAAGCAACCCCGCTGCTTAAATTAAATTAGTTGAGTGTGCAAGGACATTATACAGACGCAATCTTCATTTAAAAAAAAAAATACAATCCGATTGAATTAGGAATTTCTAAGCACGGTTCATTTCGGTGACCCGACAGTTGATACCCTGGCATTTGGCCCCCAAAATTTTAATTACTTTAAAATTATAATTTTCTGTATATAATATACCAATTACAAACCTAAATCAATTTCAAAAATACCTAATAATAAGTTAGTATGAATATCAAACGAATTTATTTACAGTGTCGATTTTTTGTACTTATACGCTGGTAGGTATTTATTACATACAGACAAATATTTTTTCTTGATGCATTTTAATAAAAATATGTTTTATACTTTTGTTATTCGTTGTTAAATTAGTGGTAATATTGGTTGTAATGTGGTAAATCGTACATCCTCTCTGCACACCACCTCGAAAACACCAGTTATGTTTTGTTGAAGTAGGTACACAGTATTTTTTTACTTCGTATTTTCCCTAAACCGACTGCATATTGCATATAAGAGTGACGGGGTGGAGGGGAAATGTCGGGGATCATCTGTCATTTTACAGTTCATTTCAATGCAGGTGCCTGTGCGCTTTAACATATATTCAATCCGAAGCATTGCAACTTAAATTCTGGACAAAATACTTACCTAATGATATTTTGATATTAGATGTGAATGCTTTTTAATGTTAACTTGGAAAAATGAAGGCTAAATCTCCGATTTGAAAATATAATAATATTGATGAAATGGAAAGTTGAAAGTTTTTTAAAGTGTGAATATTTTAAGTATTGTTTTCATTAGATTTATGTTAAGTCTTAATTTTCCCCATAAAGTAAACAAAATACAATATTACCTACTTGGCAAGGGTTGTATTGTTTTATGTAAGAGATGTTATCATAAAAAAAGTAATTACCACTTCAGAAGAAGAATAAAAGTGTACACGATGTGAAAAGGCTGACTTTGCTTCATGGTTGGAGGAAGCAGTTTTGCTCCTGGACATTCTTCATTCTGTAAAAAATTACAAAGTAGCGATATCAGTATATCTCGGAGTTTCTCAAACTTTCAATTGCTTTTATTTTGCATAATGGAGAATAATGGAAAAAGTTTCTGTTCATTGAAATATGACACTAAGACCAACTTTGGATTAGAAAATTGAGAAAAAATTAATGGTAGGTTAATCAGAATGCCAGCAGCCGATAGATTCTTACAAAAATTAAATTTGATGAACTAATTAACCACCTTAATCTTTTATTTGAATATCAACACAAAAGATCCATGAAATTTACTTCTAAGAATAAATTGTTATTACTCAACAGTTATTTTTTTTGCCTTAAGGCTCTAAGACGGGATTTTAAGGAAGGTGCTTGACTTAATTAACCAGTGATTCCTGACATTATTTGGAGTAAATATTGTAATTGAAATTTTGGTTTCCGGGGACATTTTTGATTTTTTTTTCTACAAAAACATAAAAAAATAGTAGGTGTTAAACAGTTAGGGGCTGGGTAAGAGGTTAGGCGGTTAACCAGTGACGACATGCGGAAGATTTTCAGTTGTTTGATTTTGAAAAAAAAGAAAAAAATGTCATTGAAAAAATCACAGGAGAACAAAATTTCATTTACATTCTTTACTCCAAATAATGCCAGGAATTACTGGGTAAAGTAAGTCAAGTGCGTCCCTTAAGATTAAACGTAATATTCATTATAATGCATGCATTCATAGATGGCGCAGATTTAATTATTAAAGGTTGTAAACACTTTTTGCAAGTTACACTTTAAAATATTAAAGTGATTGAATTATTTGCGCCCGTACACATACAATGTGAATTAGAAAACATAGTTTTATCCATAAACACAAGCAAATATTTCAAGAAAGGCTGACAAATCCAATTTTGTAGCGGTGACTTAATCCAGTGTTATATTTGTTAGCCGTTCTTCAAAGATTTGAGTTTGTTTTTGGAAAAAAACTATTTGCTCGTATTTACATTGAATATACACGGGCGCAAACAATTAATTCACCTTAATATTTTAAATCATAACTTGCAAAAAGTGTTTCCAACCTAAAATAATTAAATTGGCGCCATCTATGAATGCGTAGATTATCTCGCCTATAAATATGTTTTTTTTTTTAAATTTTAGTTTTTAATTTTATTGGTCTTAAAAAAATGGAACATAAATATTATAATATTACTGAAATTGCTTTTGGATGGAAGAAGAGTTTACATTTCACATAGTACAGTTAATACAGTCACGTGTGTCACATATATAGGTAGGTAAAGTTAATGTATAGAAATAACATAATCGAGACTCTTTAACTAAAAAACACAAACATCCATGTACTCACTAAAAGAAAAGCAGGTTTAGTTTTTATTATGGCATTCATATGGAAATAGGGGAAGCATTAGTTTTCCCATTGATTATTTCTCTAAAATACTTTTTGATAGAATTCAACAATTGAATTTTGTTATTAATACTTCTATTTCTACTGGTAGGTTATTAAAGAAGTATTTTCCTTGGTGTGTATAATGGTGTTGGGCAAAAGAAGTGTTAAGTTTGGGGCATACAAATATATGCTTAAGTTTTGTGCGATTTTCAGTTATGAATGAGTATTTATCCTTTTCTTTTATAATTTGTACGATTGAATTTTTCACAAATAAGTTTGTAAATGTTGGAACTTTGAATTCTTCGAAAATGCGTTCAGTAAGGAAGTCTGGAGGTTTTTTTAGTATAATTTTTATTATGAGTTTTTGAACAATTTATATGGGGGTCAGACTAGTTTTGTAAGGTGCTCCCCAACTGATAATGGCATACTGAAGAATAGACTTTACTAATGCGTAGTATATCGAATATCATTTATATTTTTAACTTTACGAATAAAACCTCAAATTGTAATATTTAACTTTATGAGCAAAACCTCAGACTTTCGATTGAGTCTGAACCTTAGGTCAAACTTTGGTCAACTTTTCACTAATTATTAAAAAATGAATAATTGTAATAATTAGTAAATAATTGTTATCGCTAAAAATAATGTACTTTATTTTTAAATTATTGTTCGCTTTTATGATTTTAGGAAACAAGATTGGTTTATTTAACTGTTCATATAAAGGCGCCTTGTACGTCAATCAATCATAAAGAAAACTGATTTTCCTGCGGATAAAACATTAAGCCAGTTTTAAATTTCTATGAAAATCATGCAGCAAATATTTAGACACGAAATTTTTGGTAGCGCTTTTATCGACATCAGACAATTTGTTTGTTTTCATTCACTCCATGTATTAATAAAGATGTGTAATAGCAAACAATGTGATTTTTGAAATCCTTTTAATTTATGACAGAATCGTACAGAAGTTTGTGATGTGTTTGGGGGGTGTCATTTTATAATAGAGTAAAGAAAAGATTGCCGTTTGTTTATTTTTATAATGAACAACATTAAAAAAAAATATATATTCGTAACCTCAGAAAATAAATATCTCCTTTCACATAGTAATATATGGAAAGAAATAAAAAACTTCTTCATCTGGCCAATTTTTTTACTACCATTTAATATGGTGATGTTTCATTTTTTTGCAAATCGATTGTCTGTCTCGCTAGCTGTTGGTATAGCTATATTGTTGCATTTTGAAGTGAAAACTTTTTGAGCACCGTTGTGATTTGAAACTCGATGAAACGAAAAATAGCGACATTAAAAAGAGACAAATACGTTCATATGTAGGATTTAGCCTGCGAGAGAATGAAATACCTAGTATAATCGGTCTTCTCCTTGTGCGGTGCTTTTTAGCCATCCCGCTCCTGTCTACTTTAGTTTTCAGAAGGTTTAACTTCTACCGCGTGTGAATTGCACACTCTGATTTTTTAAAATATTATGAGCTCCTAATTATTTAATGAGTATTATCACCTTCTTTATTTCTGATCATAATTTATTCCAGGAGCAAATATCACGTACCTCCCCTGTATCACAAATACATTTATTTATACTCTATTCAATACTTATATTTGCGAAACTCAATCGAAAATCTGAGGTTTTGGTCATAAAGTTAAATATTAAAATTTGAGGTTTTAATCGTAAAGTTAAAAATAAAAATAATTACTTTATATTGGTCACGTTTATTAATGCATTTTTTACCTATTTATTTTTATTCTCAGTAACTGCCGTGACATGGGTAACACAATATTTTGTTATTTAAGTTTATTATTTACGCAGGGACATCAAATTAATATTATATTTTATTACTTTACCTACTCCATAAAAACTGTAATGGCGCTAAGAGAATTAATTCAAAGAAGAGAATTAATCTCACTACCGAGAAGATTAGATTTTTTTAACGTTCAAAAAGCAAGGAAATATATTATATATTCATACTAGCTTTTGCCCCCGGCTTCGCTCGCATAGTATTAGGGGGGTTTCCACTAATAATGAGATATAATCCTACTAATATTATAAAGATGAAAGTTTGTATGAAGGTATGTATGTTTGTTATTCTTTCACGCAATGTATTGCGTGAAATGAATAATAATTTATGAATGGATTTTAATGAATCATTACAATAATATAGATCGTACATCAGATTAAGATATAGGCTATGTAGTACAGAGCTCTGGCATTATGAAATTTGTATAAAAAAATTCAATAGGTGGCACGCGAGCTGTAGGGGTGAGGGATGAGGGGGAGAGTTGAGGTGGAAGGAGGAGGGGGAGGGGGAAAGGTGGGGATAGGGAAGGTGGATTCTCCTCCACCCCTACAGCTCGCGTGCCACCTATTGAATTTTTTTTATACAAATTTTATAATGCCAGAGCTCTGAACTACATAGCCTATATCTTAATCTGATGTACGAGCTATATTATTGTAAAGATTCATTAAAATCCATTCTGTATTGCGTGAAAGAATAACAAACATACATACCTTCATACAAACTTTCATCTTTATAATATTAGTAGGATTATATACATCGGTATTTTCATATGTTCCTGTAAGAACAACACTATATTTGTAAATCATAATAAGGATTAGTGATGTGTTTTTCAATTTTGGTAGAAATATTTTTTCTTTAACTACAAAGTGGCAGAAAAACCTAAAACGTGATGTGTTTACTCATAGAAAGTAAACCTAAACTAACTGTAACTCTTAGTTAGTAAACCTGAAGAAGAAAAAAATGCAGTCAATTTGGCTTTGTAGTCAACTCAAGGAGCGGTAGACGATCTGGTAATTGATATGATCTGATTATTCAAATACTTACCTTTCTGGAATTTGTACAGAACATGGTCGAAGGAAATAACTACAAATAACTGACAAAATTATTTTTTATTTTTTGTCAAGCATTATCTTTAACCTTTAGTTCTTTCGACATTTTAGCAATAGCTATGCTTTTTATAAAAACGACACGTGTGCTTTCGAACATTATCAAATAAAGAATTCGACCGAAATTCTGTTTCAATATAAATATTTGTAATATCGAATTTTATTGACGTTTGAATTCCGATTTTGACATGTTCCAACTGCAGTTGAACTTTACACGTAGTACTGTTTTTCGCAGAAACGGAAATGTATTATTTAAATGCCAATCATTGCAAAAACATTTACAACCACATTACAATGAGGAAAACGTTTGAATGCCACTGGCGATAATTTTGGTATATATGAAAATGGATAACTGAAATGGATTATCCAAACGGGGGGTGTTAAATTACTGAAAAAAAGTGTTCTATGTGTTTCTTTATGCCTTGCTGAAATAACATAAAGTTATATCGAAAAGTTATTAAGTAAAAAATGGATTTTGCTAATTTCCGAAGTTAATATTAAGTTGAGAATCAGTTAAATATTGCTAGTTCCCATATTTTAATAAATTGCTTTATAGAAGCTTCCGCGAAATCATAAAAAAACATCCCCAAACGTATATTAGAAGTTAAAAAATATTTGTCGATACTTTTGATTTCTTAATGCGTAATATTTTTGAAACTACAAGGAAAAATATAATTTGCTGAATTGAAAGGTTCAATAAATCACCAAAAAGGAAATACTGTAAAAATGAGATCCCTGAGGCGTATGTGTGGTAAAACCATGTATGATCGTGTGAGAAACGCGGAGATCCGCAAAGAATGTAAGGCTGATGTAAGCGTAATGAGTAAGATCAAGAAAGGAACGCTCCGATGGTTCGGGCATGTAGAGAGAATGAAGGAGGAAAGGAGTGTAAGGCGAATATATGACACAAATATGAATGGTAGAAGAAGTCGGGGACGCCCGAGAAAGACATGGCACGACCAAGTGAATCAGATACTTGAGTCGGGCCATGTCAAGAGTCAGAATAATAGAAGAGCATGTATGAGACGATGTATGAATGTTAACGAGGCAAAGAGTGTGTGCCAAGGCCGAGTTGTTTGGCAGTCCGTCCTCTCTGCCTACCCCTGCGGGGAAACGGCGTGATGGTTAGTTAGTTTAGTTAGAATTTACAGGAATTTACAAAACTAGGTATACTCAAGCCAAGAGTAGTAATATTTTATCTATTCAAAACACAATCATGTTTTATTCAGTGATACCATTCAATAAAACATCAAGATGTTTAAAATATTCCAGTAATTGTCAACCGAGTTTGATTATTAATATTAAGGCTGTTTTGAAAAAAAAATCGTATTTTTAATTTGGTCCTAAAAAATTTATTTCAACTTTCGCAGGATAAGCCAATTGACAAATTGAGTGATTTATTCGTTTACATACGGCTTTAATGTTTATCATTTTTCAGTTCTACTACCTACAAAACATGTCGAGAATGATATGTTTTTTTAGGCAAAACACCTTTTCAAAAATACGTAAATAATTTAAGTGATTTAGGCACGTACAATTTATAAATTTTTACAGAGTAGATCCACGGTGTGATATCTTTCAAATTCATGAATGAACGTCGTAGTACTTATCTTATTTCTAAAATTGGAATCTGTGTCTGAAGCAGGAAAACTCTTGCACAAAGATATCTGGCCATCATTACATTCGCATAGCGCTTTTTATTTTATTTCATGCTACATTGCAATTCCGGTGAGTTATAAAACTCATTTTCATACGGGTGAAATTAACGAAACTTAAGTAGTATGTAGGTAATATAATTTTACGTGTTTTAAAAGAAATCAAAATGAAAACTTTGAGGTATACAATGCAAAAGTAAGAGAGGTATGTAATTAATGTGGAAATAAATACCAAAAAGAAAAAAAGAACAATACAAAGATATTTTATAAGCATAAACCAAAAAAAAATTTACAAAAAAACAAAATTTTATTGAAACACCAAAAAATTATTGTTTAGTAAACGAAAAAAATAAAGTTTTTTATATAGAAGTACATTAATTACTTCAAACTTATTGTATTTTAATGTTTTGAATTTCTTGGTAAACGAAACTTGATTCTCGCAACGTCATTTCAATCATTACTGTATCTCTGACACATCAATTTATCTGCCTAAAAATAAGACATCATGCCACATCGTTTGGTAATTTTCTGTTTTTACCTACTCTACAAAATTTATATCACGGGCGAATTAAATATCATAAACATGATTAAAATCAAATATAATAAAATTGCGTTTGTTATTATGAAGAATGAATCGATTCGAAGGCAGCGAATTCAATACAAACCGAATAACAGCTTGGTTTTTTCCATATTTATAAACAGTGAGGTTTCTGGAAGCTGCGTACAAAAAGGTAACATTCTTGTTAAATTTATGCTTATGCCCCTTCCTTATTTAGCTTCCAATTTTCCTTGAAATGTATAAAGTATTTTGAGTTGAATGATTTTTTTCATTGAACCATACCCACTTTTTATCACATATCACTTTCCAGTCACGTACCTCCGTGTACCCCTCACTGCTTCCCTCCCTTACAAAGTCGACGATTTACTCATCCATGCGATATTTTCCCGTCGCTCTTAAATTATGCCCTAAAAATACAATTATGAATGGTCAGAAATATGATTAAAAGTTTAAAATACAAACATTAAAAATTATTTTACTTCTCTCAATTTTTTATATATATATTAATGTGGATACGGCATCAACACTTGGGGTTTGTTATGAGACCGAAGGGGGCGAGTAGGCGAAATAAAATGAAAAGATGATGGCGCGGATGTAACTATATAAATCTTAACAATAAAACACAAAACCAGTCTCATAACTGAAGTTTACGTTACAATAAAAAGTTTAGAACGGTTGGCAAGAGATGAAATTTGCACAGCTTTTTCTATTTGGAGTTTCAAAGTCAAGGTCTCTTTTTTGTAAAATGGATCGTTTTTTGTAACGAGCTGTAGATATTTGAAATGTCTGTAAAGAAATAATGGCAGAGCCTCACATTCGTTGTACCATATTTTTAATTATATGTTTTCATAGTTCCACTGAAAGCCGTTGAAATAGTGTGTAAACCACAAATCAAGGAAATAAGACTTCTGTTGTGGATCCCTTTTAATAAAATGTATAGTGTAAAATACCTGCACGGTTGACATTTGCATCATGAAAACGGGTCGTTTCTACGAATCGTTCTTGGCTTCAAAAAATCGGCTGTGAAATGCTTTTCCGGCCCGTGTGTTTCCCCCCTCCTACAACATGGGCCTTTAAAGACCCATATTCGTTCCTTCCTCTCCTCAAAAAGACTGTGTGGGGGTTACCCACCTGTCTCTATTTACCCCAATTTTCCCACCTGTCTTGAGTTAAAATAATAATAATAAAATAAAAATACCCACACCAGGTCACAAACCTGTCATATAAAGGTCCGGTGCCAAATTTCTTAATTTTTTCATATAGATGTCATCAAAGGGGTAGCTAAATCAGGACTGGCTATAAGAGTTGGGCAGACATATACAGAAAAAAACCCTTACATTAAAATTTTTCTAAAAATCGTGTTTTGATTTTAAATCGCAGTAAGAGCTTTAATATTTACTAAGATAACCTGGTACACCAAACTTTGTAATAATCCAGTAGGAGGATTTCCGATTAATCCCATTCAAAGATTAATGTTTTCAAGCAAACCGTGATACAGGCCGTACTAGCCGGAGATCCTATTACATAATCTCGGTACTCGCAGTAGAATCCGACGGTTTTGGAGACAGTTTAATTTAATTTATCTCCGACTAATTAGCCACAACAAAGGCAAGGAAAACACCGATCCAATAATACTGCGACATGCTATTCTGGTGGGAATTATAGTGTTTATTCTAAGCCGGCGAGTATGTATCCTGTAAGCTCATTGAAGTTAAGTTAAGATGAATTGTTTAAGTTTTAATGATTCTTTTTTAAATATCGTAATCTAAATATAGTTCTTCAGAGCGCAAATGTTGAAATTAATAGAAACCCAAACTAAAGAACCTAAAGAAATTAAGTTAAATTGTCTTTTCTTTATAAATTAGGTAGGTTCATATCCACATATATTTATAATAAATTACAGGCAATATAGCCTAAGACGTTATAATTGTACCATTTATGCAGTGTATATGCAATGCCAAAAATCTTACAAATGCGCTATAGGACACAAAAAATAAATCTATTTTTTTATCCACTTCATTCAAAAAGCACGTAGCTCTCCCCACAGGTGAGTTCATAAATAAATTAGTGCGGCTTGCTCTACCATACAGGAGGTTGTGATGACGTCCTCGAGAGTGAGACTCTGGTACAAAAAAATTTAATTGGGCCAGTATCTCATTATTAGATAAGTGACCGTTAATTAGTTGAAAAAAATATTTAAGCAAAGCAATACCTCAACGTGTCTCTAGGGAGTGGTAATTGGTCATGCCTAATATATAAATCGATGGGTAAAACCAAGGGTAACGTCCATAGAGCCGCGAGAATAAAAACCTTAAAAATTTCTTATGGAATCTTTCAATGCGTAAAGTGTATGTTAATTCGTGTGGGGCCCAGATGATCGGATTGCGAGTCAAGAGCCTGGCACCTCGACAGATTTCCCGTCCAGCATCCAACGTAGCCGCAACATAAATGGCAATTTCTTGAAGCTCCGAGAGAAATGTGAAATCTGTGTGGTAATTTGGATGGGAGACGGGAAGTGCACTCAGCAAGACAACACCCTGTGTGGTGGGGGGGGGGGGGGGGGTGCATGGATATACTTAGAAAACTCGAATCGTTTGTAAGTATCGATTTTTTTAGATTTGTATGAATTTTAAGATATTTACAACTGCGACTGGTCTCTCATCTGCAGACGCGCTTAAAGTCTAAAGCATTTTCCAAAGACAGCCATTTTCCCGCGCGCGTTGGACCACAAATTACTTTTTTTTACAAACAAAAAACATATTTTTTTAAACTTGGAACAAACAGAATGCTGGTATGTCGGTAAATAAAAAAAATCACCACACCAATTTCACAAAAACAATGATTGCCTCAAAATTACTTACATTTCTCCCGAAATAGGTATATTGTTTATCGTTTGACTTGAAACATTTCCTGAAAATTTATTCACAGTCACTCCAGACTAAAGACTGGAGGACAAAATAATAAAAAAACCGTTCACTTAGTGGAGTAAACAAAATCGAGACGAGTGATGTAATTTAGAACAGTGTTCTGGCTGCGGAGTTGTTTTCGATTCAGCGTGTAATTATTCGATTTTGCGGAGGTTTAGAGGGTAAACTTACTTGAATGATCAAAGCAAGAAACAATTTAGAAGAAAATCTTTACGCCCGTAAAATAACAGTTGAAAACTTTGTTCTGGAAAACCGTAAATAACACAATCTGCGAAGGTGCGGACAACATTGGATGCACAAATTAACTAGGTTTAGGTACCTAGCAAGCGTTTGATATACCCTTGGTTCATTTAATTTATTGTCCATAACAGATTTAGATTATGATATTTTTACATACAATTTGTCGCTCTAAGATACCAGGACGATGATATCACGGTTACTTCGCTGTGACTAGTATATCTCGTATTGGAATTTTTTTAGGAGTGGCAAAGAACTTGTTTTTTTTTTGCCGTACATATTATAAAACATTTTATTAAATGTTTCTCTAAAGCGAGGAAAAAAAATTGTTTTAAAACCTCCATTAGGGAAGTATGAAAGAAAATGTTTAAGAATGTGGCAAACACAGTTTTTTGGCTCTCCAAAAGAATTTCCCAAATAGGAGATGCACCTGTTTGCTTTGAGAGCGACGAATTGATGGAATACAGTAAACAATTAAATATACTAATTTCGGTTACACCTTTATCTGTAAGTCCAATTCAATGAACTTTGGTTTTGGATTTATTCATTTTCAAAATTGGAAATGTTTTTTTAGAGAATTTAGACAAGTGGTAAACTAGTTACCTATCAATAATATTATATTTTTATAAAAAACAATATTTTCATTGCCATTTTAAAAATTAGAACCGTTTTTAAGAATTCTCACTATCGCCTAAGCTGTAAGTACCCATTATATATTTGGAAGAGAACGAGACATAAAACAATTTTTTTTCACTTTTTTACCTTCAATTAGTCCAATTTTACAAACGCTCTACAGCAGAACTACCGAAAACTACCGATTACAGTCCGCTGTAATAGTGGAAAACTTTTCAACGAGATATTACGCATACGCATTAACCCGTGATTTTTTCCGAGTCTGCACTTAAATAAAATAATGGTAAAAGGATTTTGATTCCCCGCAAGAGCAAAACGTTATATAAATTAAAAATTTAGTTTTAACGGACTTTTTCAGCTGGTGTCGAGACCACTCATTGTGGTAAAAGGGGGTTGGAAAGTGTTTCCTGTTATTTGGTGGCATTTTAAGTTCTGAAACAAGAAGTAGCAGGTGGGGGTGGAGTATCTCCACCGTGTATTTGCCGCGTGCTTTGAACCGCCGCGCTCGGGATCATGTTGGTTTAGGCTGCCGAGGTTGACTTTGGGTTGAGTTTTAATGAGTTTTAACTAACCATTAATTTCATCTCCAAAATTAAATCGTCAATGTGAATTCTTCATATTTTCATGGCTCTTTCGGAATGGTTTATTTTGAGTATGTTTGCTAGGAGCCGCCGAATTTAAAAAGGCATAGGAGGACAAATGTATTTACAAAGAAAATAAAAATATGTACGAGTGACTAAGGTATGAAGGGATGACAGAAAAAAATGTGCTTACTATAATCATAAATAGTGCTTAGTTAATTAATTAAATAAATCTTAAAAAAGAGTCATAATTAAAAATAATTAGAAATATTTGAAAGCTAGAATCTAAAGACATGATCGAAGACATCTATTAGTACTTGAACTTCAAAAGATCGTAAGATTTCGTGGGTTGCTAAACGCTAATATTTACTAGATGATAAATGGGTGCTCCTGTAGAAAGAGATTGGAAGGAGTTGGTGGATGAGTCGATTAAACCGGGGTTAGTGGATAACCATTTAGAATGTTTTTCATGACATTTCCCTTTTTGCTTTCTGCAGTTTGAATTGAATAACTTCGCTTCCTCTTAAAGTTATTATTAATATCCATTCCATGTTTAAATGTGACACTAGCATAAACCAAGAAAATAAAAATTAAAAAAAAAGTATTTTGTTGCTATTAGTAAGTAGATACACTTTATCAGAACTGTTCATTTTAGGTATACTGTTATGTATTTTTTTTAAATTTTGATTTTGGTCTTAGATATTAATGTACTTATTTTATTTGTCAATGATATAAATATTAAATCCAGGTAGGTATTGTCATATATGAATTTATAGAGACTGTTTATAACGCAAATAAATGAACAATAAATAAATGGCCTGTTTTTAAAAAAAAATTATATGAATACCACACAAGAGTCTCAACTGCTCCCGTCTGAAGCCAGTGAGATGATGGCATCCTCAAATGGGGTATGTTGTAAGTCTGAAGGTAGTGGGGAGGGGAAGGAGATAGGGAAGAGGAAGGTGGGGAAGTACCTGGCTATTCAGATCTGGTAACCAAAACACGGCTAATGCCATTTCAAGCAACGTTTCAATTCTGAATGGTGGTCTTACACCAGGGCGATACTGATAGTATCTTCCACTGTGGAACGTACCGCAAATGTACTATATATTATTTTAAATGAATAAATTGTGAAAAAACACAAATTAATCAAATAAAATTTATTTGCCACGCCGGGATTCGATCCCGCGACTTTCGGTGTGCGAGTCAAGAGCCTAACCCGCTGAACTACGCCGGCCGTAAGAGAGCCTCTTCCATTTTCAATTGGCAAACCAGTTGTACTTTGAATAGTATACGAATTATCGGACTCTATATTTTACCTTTCTATTGACTAAACACAAAAAAAGAATCGTAGGAATACAACGCGTTTAGATTTTATTATTAATATAGATTATGTAAAAATAATGTTACATGATAACCATGGGAAAATAGGCATCATTTCCAAATGTTCCATGAACAGAAAATATGTTAGAAAACCAATTCACTTCCTCAAAATCCCCACCGCAACATGTTCCGCGATGGAAGCCAGACTGTGTTCCAAAAGCTCGCCTGCGCGAGACAAATTTTATTAATGCTAACGATACCCATTACGCTGATAATCATCCTATAAACTGTAGTTGCGCCATCAATAGTGACAGAGTTTGGCTCAAGAAGCCGGTTATCTCAAGTCTTTGTGTTTATTAGATTGGTCGCCAGCCAAGGAGCCTCGTTATTAGCGGGAGTACCCTCAGCGCGGTCCCTGCTACAAGTATCTATAAAGACTACAAAATCTGGTGTGCTTGTTCATGTGAACTATTAAATTGATTAGGATTTATATTTAGAAAAGGATATGATTATAACATGATTAGCAGCTGTAATCTTTTTAAATGTGAATATCACGTGCGTCAACAATAATCATAGCGCATTTACTAATATACAGCTATTATAAAATTCTGATTCGGTGTTTTACGGAGTGACTGGGACTTGGAAGTGAAAAACTAAAGGACCTAACGGAGATGTCCGTAGGTACATGGACAAAATTTTAATCCAGGTGAATCGCAAATAGGTAACCAAAACTTTTGACAAAGCCTCTAAAGAAAAAAAGATATAAAGTTTTTGATGATTTAAAAACCGACAAAATATGTGTATTTAAGAAGCCTAATGAAAAAATAAACATCCGCCCCGCAAACGGAGAATCATAGATAAAATCACTAATCAATAATTTCATTATCAGTATCGCCCTTGAAAGACCACCATTAACCCTAGAATACTAATATACTCGTAATTTTTTTACTGCTTAATCTACTGATCGCTTGGGAGGCTACTTTAAAAAGTGTATTTATTAAAATATGAAAAAAAAGTTTTTTTTACATAATAGAGCAACCTTTGCCTTTTTGAATGCAATAACAAAAAATGTACTATCTAAATCAGCACAGTCTAAAATAGTGATTTAAACTTAACACATACTTAACTTTTTTTGGCACAACAAAGATGTTTTAAGAGTATGAAAAAAACAAAATTCTTGCAAAAATCTTAAAAACTAAACATTTTTTATAAAAATATGATATTAGTCTGTTGAGATCATTAGAAAAAACTTATATTTAGCATTACAATTTTTATGTCACATAACTTTAAAGTAAGTCTATTTATTTGTTATCACAAGTGTAGCAATTAGGCGACCGATGTTCCAGACAATATGGTTAGTTGCTTTTCTCAGAAGTACACACTCATCTGTCTTTTTTTGCTGAGCAATAGTTGCACATGCTTCGTTTTCCTTTTTTGTTGACATTTTCTTCCACATTTTGATTATTTATATTTTTATCATGAAAGCCATACATTAACTTCTATAATGTATTCAATTTCACTAGCAGAGTCACCAATTTTCTATTTGACTATCACCTGGATTCATCTGTAAAAAAATATTCATTTTTATAAATACAATTAAGAATAATCATGTCAAAAACTCTGATAATAATAAAAAAGTCCAAACAAGATACCTTTAATACTAAGAATCGCCTCCCAAGCGATCTAACACTCTGTAACTCAGCAAAGACAAGAGCCTGCAAGTCGCGTGGGGGCACTAAGTGAGTCGCAACGGTCGCACGATTCGAAATTACAACGAAAAAACTGTGAGAGTGCGGCCTCCCAGGCGATGATTAGTACTCTAGGGTTAAGAATTGAAACGTTGTTTGAAATAGCTTTAGCCGTGTTTGGTGACCAGTTCTCAATAG
This sequence comes from Limnephilus lunatus, assembly GCA_917563855.2. NCBI lineage: Eukaryota > Metazoa > Arthropoda > Insecta > Trichoptera > Limnephilidae > Limnephilus > Limnephilus lunatus. Next base: position 58,389,649 of record OU830597.1, on the reverse strand, counting down.
GCAGATCCTCTCGCACATTCCTATTCCCCATCTCTTTCTCATCCCTACTACCTTCAATCTCACAATATATTCCGATTGGGGGTGTCGTAGTCTCATTGGCTCCAGACAGTTAGGAGCAGTTGGGATTCTTGGCCGTGATGGGAATAGAGATCATGAATGGATGGCGTTGAATGCATATTTGTCTCGGGAAGATATGAGTATACTACAAGTAAAATTATTCAGCAAACTTTCCGTCGGGAGAAGATTTAAAATATTTGAGTAAATGGCTGTGAGCGCGCATATATTCCAGTTAATGTTAAATAATGTGTATTTAAGAGCGAAGTTAAACAGACACGAAGAGTTCGCTACTATTGATGAGAATGCCTAATTGAAAACTGGTAGGACAAAACCCGAAGAATAAAAACCAAACTCCCCAAATAACTAAGAAGGAAGAAAATATTACACGCAGTAAAACCCGTTTTAAAAGTAAGATTTGATTTACATAAATTCTGTAGAACTAAAATTAAATTTTCAAAAAGATTTTCCAACGTTTCAATCACCCAATGTTTTAAGCACCACCTAAAAAATCAAGCAACTTAAATTAATTACACATACATAATTTTCTTTCAGTCTGAAGACTAAAGCGAAAAATAATCTGATTTTCCGCATCTTTATCTTAAAAAAGCGATATATAAAAACATCGATCTTAAACGATGCGTGCGCTGGTTAAGGGGGACATTGTCATAATTTAAATGCATTTCTTAAATTCATTTCGAATGCATCTGTTATTAAATTATTTACCTTCGGGCACTCAATATTAATTAGGATAGGTTTATTTAATTTTGAAATCTTTGGCTACTGGTACAAGGCCAAAAATAATATGGTGCATAGTTTTGACAGTTTTTGTATTCAAATTAACAACTTTTGAAACCCATAACGTAACCAAATTTAAAAAAAACGGTTTGACAAAAAGGCTTAGGACACAATCTTTTTTTCACGGTGGCAGTCTTTTGGACTGCTCGTATCCCGCCGTAGCCACCGTGCACAGCAAATAAAATCTGTTTCGACATTTATTAGGTTTTGTCACTGCCAACCGTATAGGAAAAATACCGCACCATTTCATAGGTACGTCATATACATTCAAATGAAAATATTCAGGAGTGACGTTAGTTTTACCGCCGTTGTTGACAGTTAGTTCATTTCTTGTGCAGTAAGCGTTGTGGTGAATATTGTGCGAAAAATCTGGTGGATCAAAGGGGCGTAACCATAATAATTAGTATTTAACAAATCGAAGTCGTATGCTTACGCTGACTGACCCGTTTATATATTTCGAGAAGTAATAATTCACCTTTGGAACTATTGAATCTGGAGGGGGTGCTAAGGTAAGTACTTGAGATACTTTAACCAATGATTCCTGACATTATTTGGAGTAAAAAAATGGAGTAGAAATTTTGATCTTCGGTGACATTTTTTTTCAACGTTAAAATAATAAAAATCACTAGGTATTGGACAGGTAGGGTCAGGTAAGGTGTTAGGCGGATAGCACTGGTAAGAAGAAAAAAATGGTTTTGTAGAAAAAAAAATGGAAAAAAATATCGACAAAAGTCACCGGAGACCAAAATTTACCTAGTTTAAAATTATTTTCTCCAAATAATGGTTACAGTAATTCAAGTAAGTCCCGTAGTATTGCCGTATAAGTAATTGTTCAAAATTTCATAAAATTGTACACATCTCGTAAAAAAAATATTATTAATCAATATTTTTTTTTTTTTTTTTTTTTTATTACATTAGTTACATTTATACAGCAAAATTACATAATAATAATAATATTTCAAATAACTGTAGATATTAAAATGTGTACAAGTGTTATTATGTCTTGTACGTTATTAGTTCCTAGCTAGGCAGATTGCCTGTTCTAAGGAACCAAATGCTGGTGAAAAATGCCAAAAATGTCTTCTGTAAAAAAAAAGAAAAAACAAAATATTGTTTTTTTTTTTTTTTTTTGTAGATTAAATATACATATACTAAGTTTAAATATACTATACTAAGTTTTTACTGATTGTGCCATTAATAGTTAGCCATGTGTAATTTTAAGTTTTAAATGACATTATTTAATAATTTTTCAGACTCAATCCTACCTAAGTCTATCAACCATTTAGTTATTATTGTACCGATGCAAGCCATTTTACATGTTTTAATATTTAATTCTGGTGGGATTTTATTATACAATTTCGGTCCCAGATATGTATATGTCTTTTGAAACTTTGCCGAATTGCTCCCTGGGACCACGAGATCCTTTCTGGTGTGACTTCTTGTTATATATTTATGGTCAATTTGCTTAAGATTTTCTACATTTTTGTGTACGTGGATAATAACCTTTTTTATATAGTTTTGACGAACATCAAGTACATAAAATTTTTTGTAGAGCTGATCGCTAGAAAACCTATAGGGTTTACGCATAATGACTCTAATTATGGATTTCTGGGCCTTCACTAATGGATCTAAAATTGTTCTACCTGACGCTCCCCAACCAATGCAACCATACGTTAAGATGGGGTTGCATAATCCGAAATATATTTTTCTTAAGTCTTGTTGTTTGATTATGTTTCGTAATACAAAGAATACATGAATCAATTTTCTTACCCTTATTGAAAGTTTGTCGATGTGAAATTTCCACTTAAGATGATTGTCTATAATAACGCCTAGATATTTGATGTTTTTCACACTCTCCAAAGCTTCACAGTTGCAGTTAGAATCAATATTATCGGAATTACAGTTAGTCTTATGTGTTTTTATTGTGTATGATGTACTAGGTTGTCCTATTATAGTTGAACTGAATCTTATGTATTTAGTTTTAGCTATATTTAATGTAAGTAGATTTTTGTCAAGCCATTGTTTTATCGCATTGATTCCACTTTCAGCATGTTTATGTGTTTGAGTCCAGTCGTCTCCTTCAAATATAGCTACCGTATCGTCAGCGAATGTAATAATTTTTCCGCCTACTTTTAGGTCGCATAACTCATTTATGTAGATTATAAATAGAAGAGGTCCCAATGTGCTTCCTTGCGGTACCCCAAAGTTAGTGTCTAGTGAATTACTTACTATTTTTCCCAATTTGAGTTGCTGGCTTCTACCTGTTAAGTAACTCTTTAACCATTCGTAGGGCATTCCTACAATGCCAATATTTTTTAATCTTTTGAGGAGTAATTTATGTGAAATCGTATCAAAAGCCTTGGCTAAGTCTAAGAACAGTGCAATGTTTTTCTTTCCGCGATCTATATTTCTAGAAATATGTTCTGTAAGTTGCGCTATAGCATCGTCCGTTCCCCTCACCGGCCGAAAGCCAAACTGATTTTTGCTTAAAAGTTTTCGGCTCTCTACATAATTACTTAATCTATTTTTAAATATTTTTTCTATAATTTTTGAGATAGCACTTAACAGGGATATTGGCCTATAATTGCCCACTTGGTTTTTAGGTCCACTTTTGTAGATCGGTACCACTAAAGACTTTTTTAGATGGTCGGGGAAAACCCCTGAAGAAAAGCTTTTATTGAAGATGTTCGATAAAGGTGATGCAATATTGTGTTTAATGATTTTAAGTATATGAGTGTTAAGACCGTCAGGACCTTTCGAATGTGTATTATTGAGATTGTCAATAATTTTTAAAACCTCTTCATTTGTCGTAGGTGAAAATTGAAAGGAAAAAGAATTATGTTTTGTTTCTATTGCCGATGCCAGTGAATCTTCAGTTTCCTTGGTGACACTTAGGATGTTTTCCGCAAGGTTAGACCCCACCGCCGTAAAGTATTGGTTAGTGTGGGAAGCAATTATGCCCGAATCAGTGGTGGCTGTGTTTCCAATCAGGAGTTCATTAATATTAGGGTCAATTGTGTCCTTAGTATTGGTAATTTGTTTAACGATGTTCCACATGTTTTTACTAGATGGATCTCGGTCGAGTTGATGCTTATAGTACCGTTCTTTTGCATTACGTATAACATCTTTACAAATGTTACGATACTTACGGTAATTCTGTTGTTTGAGAGTTTTTTGTGGATCTTTGGTCGCCACTTTGTGTAAATTATTTCTTTTGTGTATAGCTTTTACAATACCTCTGCTAATCCAAGGAGTAAGTTGTATTTTTTTATGTGCAATAAGTTTATCTTTTGAATTTTGTGTTATATGCATGTTGATTTTGTTAATAAATAAGTTGAGTGCGTTGTTAACATCAGTCACTCCACATACATCTTGCCATGTTTCCTCATTTAGATCTTTAATTAATCCCTCATAGCATATGGATGATGTGAACTGTTTAGTGTTTACTTGTTTTTTAAGAGATGTATTTGAAATGCTTATTGCTGTTGTATAGTGATCAGTTATTGTATTGTGTATAACAAATGCATTGGAAGCCATAATATTTCTGGTATTTATGTGATCTAAACATGACATGCTATTATTTTGAACCCTGGTAGGAACTTGAATATTTATTGCAAAGTTGTTTTCTGCCATGGCGCACATGTAATCGTGACATTGTCTGTGTATATTTCCAAATGTGTTTATATTTATATCCCCCATCAATATTTGTTGTTTGAAATCACTACATTTTTTGAGTTCAGATATGAGATTATCCAGAAATGGATGTATGTCATGGAATGATGGTGATCTGTAAATGGCTAAAATACATAGATATCCATTAATTACTACCTTCAGACAATTTGATTGACTGATGCAAATTTCTTGAACTTGACAGTGAATGTCATCGCGAATGTAGGTTACGACTCCACTATTTTGATTTAATTTTTGTGTTGTGTGATATTCATGATATCCTGTAATTTGTTTTGCGAAATATGATTCATTCAGTCTGCATTCTGTAAGGATTATTATATGAAATCTAGCAGTTGACTTAATACTGTCTAAAAATAAAAGAAAGTCATCAAAATTTTCCATTGTACGGATATTTTGATGTATAATATTGATTTTGTTTAAGCTCCAATTAAATTCGTTGAGTTCATCAATTTCTTCTATGATAAATTCATTGTTTGGCTCTCCAAAATTATCTATTTCCATATAAGCGTTTAAACCCATTTTATTTTAGATATATTATGAAATGTTATCTTAGGATCGCTGAGTTTTAGGTCTATATTTACAATTGCAAAGAGGGAGATTAGACAATAAAAAAAAATTAATTTAAGTTTGGTGTTTGTTGATGGAGATAATGTTTGTGTTAGGTTCAAATTGCACGGTATTAATAATAATTTGAAATACTTAGTGTATACTATGGTGATAAATGGGATGATCTGATAGTGATCTAAATGTTAAGTGCTTTCTGCTGAAAATAATAATAATAGTATAAGATAAAAAACAGTACCTTCTAGTCATTTAATGTCCGTTAGCTTTTGGTCCGAATCAATCAGTATTGGCCTCGAATTATCGTCCCTTTTTACAAAAAATTCTCCCAGCCTTTGTCCAGACATATCTATAACTATGTTCCCGTGCTAACTGCCTGGCTAGGAACCATAAACGTTTGGCTTGAAAAGTTAGGTGTTCAGAAACATATATTGGGTTTCTGGGACCTGACATACCTATAACACTTGTATTCATTTTTCCTTCTTTATTTTCACTTTGGTTAAATTTTTTTATTGCAGAGTGTAAATGTTCTTTATGCGTTACTGAGGTTAGTTTAACAATTACAGTCCGTTGTTTATTATCCCTGGCTTGAGTAGGTTTTTCCCTTCGCGTAACTCGGTAGATTTCTTCAATGTCCTTTGATCCTAGACTGCAGTTTGTTGTTTTGCTTATGTTGAATATAATGTCTTTTAAGTTATCTGGCGTTTCTTCTTGAATTTCAGGAATTCCGCGAAATTCTAGGGACTTTAAGTTTGCTTCCCTGTTTTTCTGTTCCACGTCAGTTTCCAATGCCTGGATGCGGCTTTGTAAATCCGTGTAGACTTTTTTCTGTAATATCCTAACAACAACACGATTAAATAAACTTATACATTTTTATCTGATATTATTTGTTAAAAAGTTATTTAATTGGTAAAAGTGGAACAGAACATCAGAGTATTCTGCAGTATTTCTATTATTATTGTGTGACGACGATATCCTTGAAAAGTTACCATCTCGAGTAGTCATAAAGGTATAGCTAGTGTGATGATCTCGCCTTTGGGCCTACGAAATAATTCTTTTAAAATTGAGAGATCAATTTAGAATTATATTTAATTTTTGTAACATGGAATGGTTTCAGCATACGATTCTCTGTTTCAATTCATGGGGGTGATTTATGGGTCCTTACCACTAAATAACCACATGTGTTTGCGTAGCTCAAGTGCATGCGAGCCCGGCAAAGGCCATTATTCACAAAACTAAGAAGGGACCCAGAATAACATTTAGAGGGATTTTTTCAGGTTCATTATCAAGTCAGGGGCGGCCGATGGATATTTGCCCGAGTGGTGATTGACCTTAAAGCGAGCAGATTGGATTTACGAAACAATTATATGGTGAATTTTCTATGGCCGTAGGAAATTGAAAACTAGGCAATAAGGATTGATCGTTGGTGCATTTAAATATACTAGAGCGACGCGCCGATTAGGAGTTAAGATATTTAACATATTTGTCAAAATAAGATTGCAGAATTCGTTAAATAGTGACGCACGCAGAAAGAACGAAAACGTGTACAGACAATGCTTATATAATGTTATTATATAACCAATAAAGTCGACGCAAGTAATGAGAAAGAGTATTAGATTGAAGTACGCCACTGAGCTCTTCTTTTAAGCGCTATTGGGATAATTTATGACTTCGGCGCAGACAAAATTAGTTTGTATTCTGTTATCTAAAGGTTACACACAAAAAAATAGCAAACATGAAAGTTGCACTGATTTCTTGGAATTTGGGATGTAATGTGACAGAACACTATTAAAACGATTGAAATATGCATATTGGGAGATGTGTTTATCACTTAAGATTTGAAGAAGTGGCTAATATATTATTGAAACCACACAAGTAGATGGGTGGGAGTCGGGGGGCAGAGAGTTGGAACAAGACAGTCAGGGAAGGAACCTGGAGGCGCGCGGACGGGATAAAAAATCATCGAGTTTTGATAAACGGCAGAGTAATAATTTGGTGCGCGTAAACCGGGAATAATTCAGATAGTAATATATAATAATAAAGGCAGTCGGGGAGAGATTCTGGAGACGCACGGGCTAGCGAAAAATCATCGAGGTTGAATACACGATAGAATAATAACTCTGTGCGCGTAAACCGGGAATAATTCATAAAATTAAAGGATAATAGTTCACGCGATTGAGGGGAGTCAAGATTTGGAAGGAGTCCACGCGAATAAGGAAGTCAGAGATTGCGGCTTGAGAGTTCATATCTGTGACGCTAAATTATATAATTTGTAAATTGAAGCGGTCAATTATCAATACGGGACGTGCTTTCTGGGGCGTTTATCAGGGTCAGGAAAAATTTTACAACGAATCGACGCGAGAATTGTGTTTGACGGCTGCATCTTGGAATAAATAACTGCATGACGGGTTGTGGTTTAGAAATGCTTGTTTGAGTTAAATATTAGAGTAGTGAATTGATTTGTGAAATTATTTTGTGCAACATGGCGAATTTGGTAAGTTTGAAAAATTGAATTAATTATTAACAACATTGATGTTTGGATTTCGTACAAAGCAGGGTTAAAACAATAGAATCATCATTACTCCCCGAGTATTTTAATTGTTTATAATTGTTCGTCTAGCTTGTAGTTTTCTAGATTTAAACATGTATTATAGGTTATATAGCGCCCTTGAGGTGATTTTCCATAAAAGCGGTGCTATGTGGATCGTTCAAATATTAGTATTATTATTATGGCTACCTTAATGGGGCCTTTAATAAGGAACCATGTCATCTAAGTCGGATGATTTAATCGGAAAATTATAACGGTAACATTTAAAAAGCTATCGGGTAATTATCGGTAATCGTAAAAAAGGAGCGTTCCCTCCGTAAGTCGATCCGGAGCTGCCTGGTGTTGACCGGCGACGATTCTTGAGACAATACCGTTGTAAAATAATAATTTGGGGTTCAATGAACTAAAGTACTATTTGATGCACAAAAAGACACTTTCGGGCAATAAATCTTAGACGAGAGACCTCATTTAAAAGACGGGATTTTGAAACCACAAAACAATAATAAAATCCTTTAAAAGTGCTTTGTTGGTGATCTAGAAAACTAGGTTACTGGGTATTCTCCAATACATAACGGGTAACAAAATACATAGGTATAGAATGTAGGTATAAATTAATGTGTAAAGCGTCTTTGAGGTGTTAATTATTATTTACGAGTTTCGTAATAATATTTTTAAACGTAGCTAGGGGACTATATTCAGGAAGGGTTTTTTGAAAAGGCATTGGGTAATTTAACAGTTTATAAAATGGTGCGTAGCATGGGCGCCTTTGATTACTAACAAAATCTGACATAATTAAATTCCCACTCCTAAAAATTTCCCATATTTTATTCCAAATTTTAGGTATCACGACAAATTTATTACATAGGACTATACGTAGACTTGGTTCGATATCTTATCGTATAATCATCTTTGGTTCACGTTCAGGTATATTTCTTTCGATATTCGATTTAGCAAAAAACTTTCACATTGTCGGTTGAATGAAGCCGTCGGTAGGTATTCATATTTTAAGCGTAATGCGTTATATCCACCTACATAAGTAGCAAAAGTTTTCTTAACTACTTTTTGGTTTACGCTTAGGTAGGTATATTTCATTCGATATTCGATTTAGCAAAAACTTTCACATTGTCGGTTGAATGAAGCCGTCGGTAGGTATTCATATTTTAAGCGTAATGCGTTATATCCACCTACATAAGTAGCAAAAGTTTTCTTAACTACTTTTTGGTTTACGCTTAGGTAGGTATATTTCATTCGATATTCGATTTAGCAAAAACTTTCACATTGTCGGTTGAATGAAGCCGTCGGTAGGTATTCATATTTTAAGCGTAATGCGTTATATCCACCTACATAAGTAGCGAAAGTTCTCTTAACTCCCTCACACTAGGAATAGGGATCATCCAGCATCAGGGTGGGAATGTACTCTGGACGAAAGCGCAGCCGGGGAAATAGAAGGGAGGGAAGCCAGATTCACGACCTGGTGCCTTTCATTCTTGGACCCAGCACCCTGGACGCCGAGCTTGACATTCCTTCTTTGAGCTGATTTTTGAGCTTGAGGTTGGGGTACGCCTATCGTAGAGCATATGCCCGTAACACATATAGGGGAAGGTCCCAAGTTACGCTTGTGTATGTTATGCGAGAGGACGTATTTTTCATTCAAATCAAATACCGATGATCATCGCGATTGCAGGCTGGCGCATGTTTCTGTAACGTGCTTAGAAAAAACGTAATCAATATTTCTACTGGTTCGACGTTTCTTTGTTGGAATCCAGATAAGTTTTCTTAACTCCCTCACACTAGGAATAGGGATCATCCAGCATCAGGGTGGGAATGTACTCTGGACGAAAGCGCAGCCGGGGAAATAGAAGGGAGGGAAGCCAGATTCACGACCTGGTGCCTTTCATTCTTGGACCCAGCACCCTGGACGCCGAGCTTGACATTCCTTCTTTGAGCTGATTTTTGAGTTTGAGCTTGGGGTACGCCTATAGTAGAGCATATGCCCGTAACACATATAGGGGAAGGTCCCAAGTTACGCTTGTGTATGTTATGCGAGAGGACGTATTTTTCATTCAAATCAAATACCGATGACCATCGCGATTGCAGGCTGGCGCATGTTTCTGTAGCGTGCCTAGGAAAAACGTAATCATTATTTCTACTGGTTCGAGGCGGCGTGTTGGACGGAGAACGGGACTATTGAGGACATGAGTGACTGCCAAGGCGAGGATCGGTGACATCAAAATCTTCCTTAATTAAATTCATACATCGCCAGATCAGAGGAGAGAGCGGCCCCACCGATCTCCTGACATTGCCGATTGTCTAATCAACTTCGGTTTAATGTTTATGCCGATGCTTTAGGAGTTAATGGAACTCAAGTCATCGGCATGCTGAAGAACTCCAACATCATCATCAATCCAGAGTAGGATGTCACGTTCCAAAACCTCGTGCCACCCACACATTTCCTGAACAGTTCCTGACATCGGCTATCACGCCATTAATCGGAGCAGACCCTCATATCAAACGGTATGAGATGACCTTTCATCATCATCATCAACATAGTTATAATTTGACGGCGTATTGGTCGATATTATTCCCATTACCACTCTATGATCCAGAAACACACATCAAATTCTTTCCCGACAGAAGGCAAAACATGTCGATTTTCATTCGTCGCTTGCGACCTTAACATTCTCCGGAGGCGTTGGAATTGGAAGCTGATTCGGCGGTCTATGACCATCACCTTATCAGTTGGGCTATGGAGGAGTCCAATTATTTAAACAGCACATGTTCTGTCTCATGTTAATCCAAAATACCTACCCGTAGAATCAAATTAACAAAATAAAACAAGCTAGCTAACTAACAAACTGCATCTAGCACTGTAAGTGTAGAATTATTGCACTCCGTACTGCTTTGAGTGTAAATCTTTTGTTAGAATATACATAAATGTCAAATTATTTTCATGATAGCATTTTATAGAGCTGCCGAGAGTACGTGACATCGCATCGAAAGGTAGGATCTTCTCAATTCGCCGTTTGAATGTAAATTTATATATTAGATGCTAGGAGGGAAAATGCAGATTACTTCAATAAAAAATAGTCGTCGATGAGCGTAGGTGTATAACAGGTGCTAGGGGAGGAAGCTGAACGAATATAGATAGATAATTAGTTAATTTTCAAGCTAGTCAGACTCAGTCATTGTTATTCGAAGCCTTGCAAATTGTAACACGCCATATCTAAAAGAACAAGGGTTTACCACAAATAAATTATTAATTAAATTGGATTAACTATACCAAACCACTAAAACAAAAAAGTACACAACGTTGTGGGGTTAATTACAATTGATTAATTGAGAGCATCTCGTCACGTTTGCATAAAAGTATTACGTGATGGGGTTGAAAAGGCGCTGCAAAAGAAATGCAGGGGAGAGACGCGAGAACGGGCGAGCTACGAGCTTTTAAAGGCCGGACGGGGTTGCGCCTGTAGCTGTAACAGGGTAGCTGTAGCACAGTAGCAGCAATTGAGAATCAAAAGGTAGGTTTTACTTCGTAGGGGGGGGGGTTTATCACACTAGCTAAAGAGATTTCTCGCAAAGTGAGTCAACGAATACTAAAAATGTATAAAATATAAGACAAATATTTAAGTACCCACATATTGCTATTCAGTTCAGCAAGAATTTGATGGCCGTTCGCCCGTTTTATTAGCTTTAGCGTTTTTTCCCATTTTAATGGGACGAGCGGTATTTAATCATCTCTACAGCGGAGAGTATGCAAATACATGCAGACGAATGCTAATCAATGGTGAGGAAGGGGTACATTAGGAAGCTAATAAAGGTGTATTAATGTGCTTACTTTCAAACACCAGAACGGTATTCTACTTTGAAAAGGTAAATATAATTTAAACATTAAAAAATAAAACAATAACAATTTTCCGCTTGGTTAATGGAAGTTCGTTGTTACTGTTTTAAAAAAAGAAATTTGGATACTTTATTTATGCTGATGCTTCTCCCAGAGCTAAATAACCCTATTTACACTTGAATCAAATCAAAAGATCAAAATAAAAGTAATAAAAAAATCTTATCGAAGGAAGCAAATACTTTGTGGTGTGACATTATATATTAAATGAAAAAACACACTTTGTAAAACACCATTTTATTTGAATTAATAATTATTTGACAGCCAACCAGGTTTCGCTCAAGCTTCATCAGTGTCTGAATGTAATTATCTTTAGTTAATATAATAGCCCTGATGAAGCTTGAGCTAAGCGAAACCTGGTTGGCTGTCAAATAATTATTAATTCAAATAAAGTGGTGTTTTACAAAGTGTGTTTTTTCATTTAATAAATAAAAAAATCATTTACTTTTGGCACAATTCGAATGATTTTATCTACAGAAAATGTTTACTTCTCTTTATTATTTTTTTTTATATTAACTCCACACAGGAGGTCCTGGGGAAAATAATTTCCCTCAGGGCTTATGTCATCTTTGAAGATGCTGTGTGGAGGGTCTTTCTGAGGAAAGGAAGGAGTAAACATGGATCTTGAAGAAACCCATGTTGTAGGAAGGAAGAAACACAGAGGTCGGCAAATCGTTCCACAGCCTAGTTGTCGAACTCAAGAACGAGTCATAGAAACGACCCGATCTCATGTGACTAATGTCAACCGTGTACAAATGTTGGGCGCGTTTTTCGCGACTATGCACCAGTGCCGAGGAGATCAATGATGCTAGTTCCTCGGAGCATCTTCCATTGTTATACCGATAGAATAAGGACAGCATTCCCACCTGACGCCTGAGCTCTAAAGATTACAATCCGTCTGTTACGATGGGAGAATCTATCAAACGGACCACCCGTTTCTGCATAGAGTTTTCTTGGAACGATTAAACATTTCTGAATTACAGAACTTCGGAAAAAAGATATACAATTTAAATTATCTCTCTTTCTGCCAAGAAGAAGTTAATAAAATTACATTCAGTCTTATTCACATGCCTAAAAAGGATTCCAAAATCCACAACCTAGAAAAAATAGATCACTGAAAATATGTTAGTCAAGAAACTCCTTGTTTCTTGAGTTACTCACGTAACAAACTTCAACAGTTTTAAATATCATTGAAGAAGAAAATAATAACACCGAAAAATGAAAAAGGTAATGATCGAAACTGAGAATCGAACCCGAGATCTCTTTCTTTACCTTGACAGCGCCTTAACTAACACGGCCATTGGGACCTATTATCGATTTTATCGATCCCATATTAATTAAGTTAGAATTCACAATTTTATCTTCATCTAATTTTTCCAATGTTTTAAGCTGCAATTTTTTTTAAATATTTTTAAATATTCTCGCTGGATCCTGCGAGATACATAAATTAATTTATATATGAAGAATTGTTATTTCAAATTATCAAATCGGATGTCTATGTATATTATTAAATTTATAAGAAAAATTTATAGAAATAAATGTATGTTTTTAATAATTCAGTCTTCAACTTGTACGTTGTTTATGATGCCCAGTAGGTTAAAACTACTTTTGATATATTAATCATGATCTCAATGAGTGCTTTACTTACATTCATTCTGAACAGATTCTTAGATCCCAGCCGCTGCACTTTCAAAATTCCTACCTGCATTGGTATTCAAAGTGCATCGCACAATGCACTTGAAGTCGTAACAATTGACACACTGCATTATGCTCTTCCCTTCTTTGCATTACATCAAGTGCACGTTTTCTCAGGCGCGGTGGAAAGCAATTCTATGAATACAAACGTCTTTTCTCCGTTTCTGATGTGCACACTGTATTAATGAACACTCAAAAGCTTGAAATAATGGAGATTAGACTAAAATAACCTAAAACTTCAATACTAATTACTCTATTTTTTCACCAATTCCTAAATTTCATTGGCTTGCGAATAAACATTGCGAACTTATAGATAGATATAACTATAAGTGTTGAAAATTTTGCAAATTTCAAAAGAGAGCTTCTTTCGATTCTATTTGCTAATAATTAACTTTGATTCTTTTTATAAAGTCTTCCCTCATTCGAAACCTTTCGAGTAAATTACATATTTATTTTTTGGTTTTATTTGCTGCAACACATAAAAATATATAATTATATGCGGATATCTACTAACTAACTTTTATACATCATACTTTGTTTTATGACAGGTCTTATTATTTAAATTTTTCTTACATATATTTTGCTAAATTGTATTAGTTTTTAATGGTACAACCCCTATTATTTTATTTTATTTAAATCTCTGCAATAATATTCCATACCTTACGAGTAAATTACATTCTTAATTATTCTGTTTTATTAGTTTGTAATACACATAATTAATATTGTAAGCGTATATGCACAATTGCACACACTTTTTTTTCTATATTATACTTTCTTTTACTTATTACTTAAGGTTTATAGTGCTATTATATTAAAAATAATAAAAAAATAAAAAATAAAAAAATAATTTTTATATCAACCGTTATATTAGTCTCTGATGGAAAATAATAATAACAAAATAATAATTCACTTCTTTATAAAGTGAAATGCTCAAAATGAGTGCTTTCGATTTTCCACTAATTTCTTTCAACAAAGTAAATAAAAAAAGTTTTTAGATTTAACAAAGAAAGAAGCTGATATTATAATCTTAATGTCAACGAACTTGACATTTTGTACACAACATACTTTAAAAAAAAGAATTGATCGATGGGTATGGGTAAAATATTGTCTTAAATGTTACTGAACATTGACAATTTTAACAAAAATGAAAAAAGAAAATACTCAATATTTAACATTGCCGCTAGTCGGCAACATCGATATATGAATTACCCAGTTTGTGTAAACGTGTTATGAGAAAACTTACATAAAGGAGGTTATTAAATGTACCGGGTTTTGGAACAAGTAACTGAATCCAAAAGTACAACATGTGCAATGTACATGCAGTTAGATTAGTTTCAATAGAAAATCTATTCAGAAGTATAATGTTATTTTGAATAGAATCACCCGAGTATAAATTTAAAGGAAACCTTTGGTGCTGACTGTTGAATAGGAAAAATGAATTGTTTAAGAAGTTTTAGTCATCCTCCTTACTATAGTTTTATGTGCACTCCGAATTTGTATTATTTGTAAACGTAAACTGTTTCCTGTTCTGTAATATATTTTAGTTTTTAATGATTCTTGTTGAATGGCACCGTTATGGTTTCAATGGGATCAATATCTATTGTCATGTGCACTCACTATTGTTGTTAATATTGTTCTTTAGGAATTGCTTTGTATATACTGTATATTCTTTGTTTCACATTATTTAATCAATTTTGTAAGGACTCGTAAATAACACTATATAATTAATTTTAAGCTTATTATAATTAAGCGCATTTGAAGTGAAATATCACAAAACTGCGCTATATAAATACTATGTTATTATTATATTATTAAGAGACATTTACAACAATTTTTTAAATTCGAGATATCTATTTTTGGTTTTTGTTATTGTTTCAACTAAATATATTAGTTTTAACACAATTACCTTTCATTCAACAATCTAGTTGGTGCATTTATGATAAATTATTACCACTGTATCATCTTATGAAGTCATAATCAAATCTTGGTGAACCCGCGTTAAAAATTGTCTGAATTGTTTTGGTTGGGTATGGCAAACAAAAATGATGGGTTTTGATCAGGTTTATAAGTTTCAATAAGTCATGGGTTGTTTCCCAAAACCTCTTAAAATAGCTGTCGTAACTCCATTACAATTGGAAGTTGAAGATCTTTCAAATTACCGACCCGTTTCAAATCTTCCGTTTATACCAAACATAACTGCTTCACAGATATATTATATTATGTGCATGTGCAAACTTATTAAGTCACTTAAAATCGAAGTAAATAAATATCAATCTGCGTAATGAAAGGTTCCAATCAGTGGAAACTGGGTTACTCCGTGTTTTGTAGGATATAACTCTTGCTACCGAATAGAGTAAACTGGCACTTCTTTCAGTCGACATGAGCGTCGCTTTTTGACAAGATTAACCACTTTTTTTTTCTTTTTAAATGATTAAAAAAGTCAAGCCGAAAAGCCGTTTACAAGTGAAGGTGAAATATACGTAAGTCTCGCCAAATATCAAATCGACAAATTATAATCCGCTTTCAGCTCTGCGGTAAGACTTATCGCCGGCGCAGCATATCAAAATATGACCACATTTCAGAGCCTCCCAAATATCTTCACCTGCTCAAACGTAATAAAAGAATCCAGTTATAGATCGACTGGACGGCTTAACGGAACGGCTCAGGATTACTTATCGAAAATGTTAATTTCTAAAAATTTTAATTCTTGACAGACTTCAAATTGGGAGGCGGATATGGGTATTGCCGCCCCAGTAACCATTTATTGAATATCCAACACCTCTGCCATAGGTCACCTCAAGTGGTTCGCTACGTTTGAAGGGGTTCCCGAGTTCGTGGGGTAAGGTTTGTCCGGGTCTTGGCGGTGGATGCGACTGCTCCAAGCTGCATGGCAGGCCGGATCGGAGAGTGGTTGAGGGAGTCCCTTCGACTTCTCCAACCGTACTCTATCGGAACATTGCCTTGTACCACAGTAAGAGGGATGGATTTATACGTCCGTCACTCCTGGACACACTGACCATCAGATTCTTACTTATACCCTTATAACCTTTTTCTTCCTAGAACTTCCTCTCTTTCCTTTCCTAAAAATACCCTACACACATCATCCCCAAAGATGACATAGGCCCTGAAGGGAATTATTTTCCTCAGGGCATCCTGTGTGGAGTAATGTAAAAAAAAGTCAACCCTTAGATCAGCAGCGTCATCACCTATCGGAAGGTTGATGGAATCAAAGCGCACATCAAATACTAAGTTCGGTGAGCGTGCTTTCGGAGTGTCAGGTCTTAAAAGCCTGGAATGGACTTTTACATGCTGAATGTAACATGTAGAATGATCGAAGACATGAGAGAATTTAGAGCTAAACTTTAAACTGACTATTTTATACAGTCGTATCCGTTCCTACATTCGTGGTTCAGTAATTTTTAGAATTTATTATTATTATTATTTACAAAAAAAAATCGTTATCCCCCTAATATAAATAGCTGACGGTTTTGAACTCTGCTAGACTCGAATAACGTAGTCAAATCTCCAACGCATTCTGTTGAACTCACCGCATTCCTCCATCCAGGTGATAGCCGTCGAATGCTAACCCGGTGAATTTTGTGAATCAGCAGCATATCAGTGGAAATTGGCTCATTAAATGAAGCAATAGTGCATTTGCACCTATACTCTTTTGTTGACCTCCTCAGGAATGGAATAGTTTCAAAATTAAAGAGGGTAATGGATCGTCTGAAAATGTATAAATTTGGTTAAAGAACAATTATTGGTAGCGTAGAAAAGTAAACGTACCATCTTGCCAATAAGACGGTAGGTATTGGGATTCCTGGTAACCGTCTGCAACGAAGACAAGAAGTGATTGATTTTGTAACAAGTGATTCAATCATCCTTTTCAATTGAAAATTCAAATTAAAATTCAAATTTAATGTCCTCGTATTTTTTTCACTTCACCTGTGCCAGATTTGAACGGATCTTGGAAAACTAACATCTACTGATTGTATTTAGATACCAACACAAGTAAACAGTTAAACTGAAGTAACAATAAACAATAATGATGCGAATAATTTTACTACGCCCTTAATAGGAATCCTTCGTACTTTTGTCAAATTCCGCCTTTCCTTCGTTAATGGCCTATTTAAATGAAGGAGCAGTCGAGCTGTAATTCTGAATCTACGTTTATCGAATTACGCAGCCAATTTCGTGAAAGACGATGGTCGTGCTCGCCGAAAGTCGGTCGGCTCGAGCGTCTCTAACTTACAGATACACCGCCATTACAAGCTCGGGACAATGCGTTAAGTTGCCCGAAACTGGGGAATAGCCCCCTGGGCGATACAGCACGATACGGATAACAATCTAACTCTAGTGGGGAAAATCAGCAACCGAGGATAAAAAGTATTCCCATATAGAACAACATTTTTTGGCATTGTGAAACGTCTTTTCCCTTTTAATTTTGTTATTTTGTTTTGTCTTTTTACTGTGCATGGACTTAGAAATCAGCTCTTTTAATTCATAATCTAGGAATACACTTTTTAGGGAAGTAAAACGTTGTAATTTATCAAACATTTTCGAAAAAATGTTCATTCGCAGAAGAAATAAATTTTGGTTTCCGAATGAGTTTCATTGGGTGGTATTCTTTTAGCCTTGGTTTAATAGCTACAACAACTAAATCATTACATGGTATAAAATGAAGTTGCTCAAAATGTTTATGCGCTTAGATCTTTTAAACTACGCAACGGATTTTCATGCGGTTTTCACCAAAAGATAGAGTGATTCAAGGGGAAGGTTTATATGTATAAAACATGCTTATATATTATATATTAATGCTCAGTTTTTAAAAAACTCACTTTTCTCCTTGACGGGAAAATCGACCGCACCGCCCCTTAAGTTTCACCACCCTCAAGGTTCAATTTCGGATAAAGCATTTTCAGTTTTTTTATGGATCCGAAAATGACCTCTCCGCTCCTCGAGTTTCAAAGACCGCAGAGACCATTATCGGATCCAGGGCCGTTCACCGAAATCGTGTCCCGATTAGGACCATTTTTCATACAAAAAACCGGTGCACGCTTTACAGCGCACCAAACGGCGAAAACTATAATTAAATCTCTCACCTACGAAGAAATTCGGCCTTAGTTCTATTTCCTGCCGCTAGGTTCACCCGTTAAAAACGTCGCATTTTTCACGGAATCTAATGAAGTTTTTTTTCCATACAAAACTGATTTTGCCCGGAATTTATACTAAATAATTAAACGGCTTCGAGAAAATTCTTGACAAAAATTGACATTTTACAGGGGCATTACGGAATTAAAGATTACGTTAAAAAAACACCTTCCGGCGGACATGTTTTTGATTAAACATAAGCAATACAAGTTTTATAAACTTTTAAATCCACGACATGACCGCATGTCGTTCAAAATGTTTGACAATTTTGCATCAAAGATTGAAATAATTCTGACATTTGTTGAAATTAATCTGTCCTCGACAATGAACAATTTTGCGGCCAGTTAAAATGAATTCTTGGTAGGTACCTACCGGCGTTGAAAGGCGAATAATTTACATGCAGTAAATAAATAGTTCCTAGGTAAATGAAACAAATGAGATAGTAGGTAAGTACCTTATACAAAAGCGCTAGATTTACCCGCGCTTCAACAGCAAATTTAAATGTCAAAAGAAAACGGATCTCTCAGCGGTTTGGGTTGTTGTTTTTCGGGAAACGGCATTGCGGCCGGAAAAACGATTCTAGCTTGGATGTTTTTAGAAAATACGGTACCCTGAAATATTAGGCAACTTTTAACAGTAATATGACGTGTTCGTCTCATGAAAAAATGTTCATGAGGATATGATAAACATATAACATTTTCCAAAAAAATGAGGAAAACGCGTGCCATAGATTTCAGAAGTGGAGATTTTTACTGGCCAGTTTAAATATGTTCCTACAGGGTAGGTACTTATTTCAGTGGTATTGCAAATATGATGAAAAAGCAAATATTGCCGGAATTTTAGTAACAAATGCGGAGGTACCTACCCGAATACGTAGCTACACAATTAAATGCAATACTTAGGTTAGGTTGCTGTACAAGGATACTGAATAATTCAACATTTTTTTAAGGTTCATTTTTAAGTTCTTCGTAAGTTCTATTCAAGTTCTGTTATTTTATCAGTACATGCCAGTTGCATCATAAAACTGAAATAATAACTGAACTTGAATAGAATTTGAACCGAACTTTTACAGAACGTTAAAATTGACTTGAAAAATTGAAGAATTTTTAATTTCGTTAAACAACCCAGCCTAAATATGTGTTTTTTTAACGTATGTATGCAAGTACCAGCACTCAAAATTTAGGTAGGTACCCATCTGCATATAACAACTCGGTATCATCCGACTATATTGCATACGTATTAGTTTTCTAATTTTGCAATGAAATTAGTCGAAGTTGAACGGGATATTTTTTAAAAGTATTAAATTCATATAGCGCTTTATTTTAAGCAGTAAAACTACTGGTGAGTTCTGGCATTATAAAATTTGTATGAAAATGTACGTACGCTCATAACTTCCGAAGGACTGCAACAATTTGAAAAATTATTTTTTTGTTGTGTTCGTTATTGTTAGTACAAGGTTTGTATAAAATTACTGGTGAGTTCTGGCATTACGAAATTTGTAAAAAAAAAATATAGGTGGCGCGCGAGCTGTTTGAAAAATAAATGTACCGGGAATTAGTGTATGTAATGCGGCAGGTGGGGAGGGGTGGAAACAGGAAGGGGGGAGGGGAGCCTGGGAGGGGGGAGGGGAACTCGGGAGGGGGTTTACGATACGGAGAAGCCTAGGAGTGAAGTGGGGTGAGGGAAGGTGAGGGAGGCGGAGTGGAAAGGGGAAGAGGATGCTGGTGAGGAAGGGGGGGGGGATTCCTGGTTCCTGGATACAATAGTGAGCTCTGGCAACATGAAATTACGCATTGCTCAACCGTTCATCCGATTGCGATGAAACTTTGGGGATTTGATGTGTGCATGCCTACAACGGTGTCTATATACTAACATATGGTAGGTTTTTGCTACTAGGCCCTGCGGGCGGCTTTATAAACATTTGTATGTAAAACCGCTAAGCGTTGCTAAACCATTCATCGGATTGCGATGAAACTTTAGGTTTTGATGTGCGCATGCCTACCATGCCTTTATGGCAGTAGATACCTACCCGCTTACTATGAATTTTTTAAGTTAGTTTTAACCCGTTAATTGCATTTGCAATAGGCATAAGCTAGTTATATATTAATGCTCAGTTTTTCAAAAAACTCACTTTTCGCTTGACGGGAAAATCGACCTCACCGCCCCTCGCGTTTCACCAACCTCAAGGTTTAATTTGGCTTGGCGACGCAAAAATGCCGCTGGCACGCCAAAACGACCTCTCCGATCCTCGAGTTTCGCACACCTCAAGGTTCAATTTTGTTCAAAGGAAATTATCCCTACGGCTGACACGCGAGAATGGACATTAGCGTTCGGTATTTTAAAACACTTCAAGGTTCACAATCCTTCGAAGAGTCGATTATTTTCCAGCCACTAGCAGTTGTTTTTTTTTTGATAGGGGAAACATTTTTCGTCGTTATCAATATGTTTGCCAAAACTTTACGGGAGACTTCTAGCGGTGCGGAATACAAGTATGGATTATTCACATTAGAAAAAATCAAATGTCTATCGAATACTGTTGTAGTTCTATTTTCATCCGTTCGAAATGGCAGCTTCGTCTGAATTTAAATAAATACGCTAGCTTCACGATTTTCACAAAAAAAATAGACTAGACAGGAAACTCACATAAAATTGAACTGACACATTTTAAGAGCGAAAATTATATAAATTTGCGGCGAAAACTGGAACTACTCATTAAATCAACCAATTCGGCTCAGTTATAGTTCCCGCCGACAGGTTATATAATGCGGCAAGTGGGGGGGGGGGTGGAAACAGGAAGGGGGGGAGGGGAACTCGGGAGGGGGTTTACGATACGGAGAAGCCTAGGAGTGAAGTGGGGGTGAGCTCTGGCAACACGAAATTACGCATTGCTCAACCGTTCATCCGATTGTGATGAAACTTTGGGGATTTGATGTGTGCATTTCTACAATGGTGTTTATATACTAACGTATAGCAGGTTTTTGCTGCTAGGTCCTGCGGACGGCTTTATACATGGTTGTATGTTTAACCGCTAAGCGTTTCTAAACCATTCATCCGATTGCGATGAAAATTTGAGGATTTGATGTGTGCATGCCCACGACGGTTTCTGTATACAAAAGTGTGCTCTGGCATCATGAAATTACGCATTGCTAAACCATTCATCCGATTGCGATGAAACTTTGGGAATTTTATGTGTGCATGTCTACAATGGTGTTTATATACTAACGTATGGCAGGTTTTTGCTGCTAGGTCCTGCGGGCGGCTTTATACATAGTTGTATGTTTAACCGCTAAGCGTTGCTAAACCATTCATCCGATTGCGATGAAAATTTGTAGATTTGATGTGTGCATGCTCACGACGGTTTCTGTATACAAAAGTGAGCTCTGGCATCATGAAATTACGCATTGCTAAACCGTTCATCCGATTGCGATGAAACTTTGGGGATTTGATGTGTGCATGCCTACAATGGTGTCTATATACTAACGGATGGCAGATTTTTGCTGCTAGGCCCTGTGGGCGGCTTTATATATATTTGTATGTTTAACCGTAGGTACCTACCCGCTTACTATGAATTTTTTTTCTGTTAGTTAGTAAGTCAAGTTAATTTTAACCCGTTAGTTGCATTTGCAACAGGCATAAGCTAGTTATATATTAATGCTCAGTTTTTCAAAAAACTCACTTTTTCCTTGATGCGAAAATCGACCTCACCGCCCCTCGCGTTTCACCAACCTCAAGGTTCACTTTGGCTCGAAGTCTAGAATTATCCCTTCGGCTGACACGCGAGAATGGACATTAGCGCTCGCTATTTTGGAACGCTTCAAAGTTCAAAATCCTTCGAAGAGTCGATTATTTTCCAGCCACTAGCAGTTGTTTTTTTTTTTGTTAGGGGAAACATTTTTCATCGTTATCAATATGTTTGCCAAAACTTTACGGGAGACATCTAGCGGTGCGGAATACAAGTATGGATTATTCACATTAGAAAAAATCAAATGTCTATCGAATACTGTTGTAGTTCTATTTTCATCCGTTCGAAATGGCAGCTTCGTCTGAATTTAAATAAACACGCTAGCTTCACGATTTTCACAAAAAAAATAGACTAGACAGGAAACTCACATAAAATTGAATTGACACATTTTAAGAGCGAAAAATTATTTAAATTTGCGGCGAAAACTGGAACTACTCATAAAATCACTCAATTCGGCTAGGTTATATTTCCCGCCGACAGGTTCGCCCCTTTAAAAACGTCGGATCGAGAAGGGAAGTAAAAAAAAGTTAGTTTCCCGTACAAAACTGATTTTGCTAGGAATTTATTCTAATTAATTAAACGGCTTCGAGAAAGTTCTTTAGAAAAATTGACATTTTATAGGGGCATTACGGAATTAAAGATTGCGTTAAAAGTACACCTTCCGGCGGAGATGTTTTTTAATAAACATAAACAATACAAGTTTTAGAAACTTTTAAAACCAAAACATGTTTAGCTTCCCCTTGAAAATGTTTCACAATATTGCATTCAAATTCGACATTTTTCTGACATTTGCGAAAAATTCGCTTTCATCGATAAATGCAAATCGTTTGCAGCCTGTAAAATTGGCTGGTATATTAAAATTTTATAATTTTTCTCGAACTTTGCAACACTGAAGATGGAGTCGTGATGGCGTTAAAAGCCACTACCACCTTAAAAAAAGCCGACCCCGCCCTAATAGGTTTTGTATGAAGAATTTTTTTTTTTAATGGCGGATTTCAAATTGTGTCGTTCGGCAGGGCCTTAATTTCAGCGGGAATTGTGCAAATTTGTGCATCGGTCTTGCCTGTGTAAAAAATATAATTATGGAATATTATCTGTCTGTGTATGATATATATTAGGTAAGTACCTAATACAAAAGCGCTAGATTTACCCGCGCTTCAACAGCAAATTGAAATGTCAAAAGAAAACGGATCTCTCAGCGGTTTGGGTTGTTGTTTTTCGGGAAACGGCATTGCAGCCGGAAAAACGATTCTGGCTTGGATGTTTTTAGAAAATACGGTACCCTGAAATATTAGGCAACGTTTAACAGTAATTTTACGGGTCCGTGTCATGAAAAAAAGTTCAGGGTCGCCGAAAAACCTATAAAATTTTCCAAAAAAACAAGAAAATACGTGTCCATAGATTCACTTCTGAAGGGTAGATTTTTACCGGCCAGTACAAAGTACCTACTTATCTCGATAGTATTGCAAATATTATAAAAAAGCGAAACCATTGCCGGAATTTTGTAAGGAAAAGCGCCGGTACCTACCGGAATGGGTAGTTAGACAATTATTTAGGTTTAAATGCAATTTAATTTACTTCGTAATGTTGTTTCACCGATACTGAATAGTTTAACAATTTTTTTAAGTTCATTTTCACGTTCGAGGGAAGTGAAATTTTTTTTTATCAGTAAATGCCAGTTGCATCATTAAACAAAAATATCTATAGAACTTGAATAGAATTAGAACAGAACTTTTACAGAAATTACCCGAAGTTGAACGGGATATTTTTTAAAGTATTAAATTCGTATAGCGCTTTTTTTAAGCAGTAAAACTACTGGTGAGTTCTGGCATTATAAATTTTTTATGAAAATGTACGTACGCTCATAACTTCTGAAGGACTGCAACAAATTGAAAAATTCTTTTTTTGTTGTGTTTGTTATTGTTAATACAAGGTTTGTATAAAACTACTGGTGAGTTCTGGCTTCACGAAATTTGTATAAAAAAATTTAATAGGTGGCGCACGAGCTGTTTGAAAACTAAATGTACCGGGAATTAGTGTATGTAGTGTGGCAGCTTTTTGCTGCTAGGTCCTGCGGGCAGCTTTATACATAATTGTGTGTTTAACCGCTAAGCGTTGCTAAACCATTCATCCGATTGCGATAAAAAATTGTAGATTTGATGTGTGCATGCCCACGACGGTTTCTGTATACAAAAGTGAGCTCTGGCATCATGAAATTACGCATTGCTTAACCGTTCATCCGATTGCGATGAAACTTTGGAGATTTGATGTGTGCATGCCTACAATGGTGTTTATATACTAACGTATGGCAGGTTTTTGCTGCTAGGCCCTGTGGGTGGCTTTATATATATTTGTATGTTTAACTGTAGGTACATACCCGCTTACTATGAAATATATATTTTTTTCGGTAAGTAAGTAAGTCAAGTTAGTTTTAACCCGTTAGTTGCATTTGCAATGGGCATAAGCTAGTTATATATTATTATTTATAAAAGCAGAGAAATTCAAATATTCAATTCAGGCAGCGGGCAGCTGGCAAGTGGGTGGTGTGGATTTTATAAAGGTTGGGTAATGGCGTTGTGTTTCATTAGCCACAGCAACGTGTGGCCGGGTCTGCTAAAAATAAATAAAACCTGATTTTTATCACAATAAGCAGAGTTTTAGAGTTAGTAGTAATTATGTACATAAACCAGCAAAGTTCAATGGTGACTAAAGTTTTATTATTCCTACCGACTAGACTGATTGATTATTTGCATAAGCTTTTTTGAAAAATGTAGTTGTCTTAACATATGACTTCAAAGGTGACCTTATAAAGAGGTGGTGTCACACGATATTACTTTACGGTTTCCCAGTTGTATTTGAGTGGAATTGTATTTTGAGTAAGATTAATAACCGCTATTTTAATTAAGCAATCATTTGGGAGCTATTCCATCTGAAAAGTAGGTATTGAATAAATTTCGCCAGCCCCGTCTTATAAATTATTTACATAATATTCAATTTACATATTTTTGCTTTCAACTTGAAATTGAAGAAATGGGATAAAAGAATGCAAATCTTATTGATGATTTGAAATGCCTTATTCAGGAGCATTCAAAGGCATGTAAATTTTTAAACAGAAAAATTCTTTGTGAGGCGGGCACAGAAAGAATCCTATTTTGTATTGGTGTTATAGTACAAATAATATACGAGCGATCAAAAGCGGTGTTATTAGGTACAGATTCATATTTAAATTCTTCTTTTCTCGTGGGGTGTTGAATGCCTGGGCGGTAAAGATATGAGTTAGGGTTCCCAGGAATTGGAGTTCAGAATTGCAATGCCACGAAGTTAGTTTTCCCGTGGCTGGGAAATAATAATTCCTTAGTTTGGCTACCTAATATTGTGATATGGCAATCTCAAGTTTGAGAACATTGTGAGGCTGGAGGAAGTGAAGGAGGGGAATGAGAAATGAAATGTTTGGAAGTGTCTGGACACTAAGGGTTGGTTAGTAATCAGAGATGCGATATTATCAATCTGTGTTTCAATTCTAAATGATGGGATCTCTGTCGAAGGACGGTACTAAAGGTAAGCATTTCAAAATATAAACAATGTAAGTCA
The DNA here is from genome assembly GCA_917563855.2 of Limnephilus lunatus. Classification (NCBI taxonomy): domain Eukaryota; kingdom Metazoa; phylum Arthropoda; class Insecta; order Trichoptera; family Limnephilidae; genus Limnephilus; species Limnephilus lunatus. The sequence goes on along the minus strand of OU830597.1, from coordinate 58,363,918 downwards.
GATGGAGATCTGATAATCTATTTGGTAGACTTTGGTAAATGTTGAGCCAGCTGCACAAGCGATGTCGATTTTAAAACTCGTGAAAGTGGCGCTTTATTCTATTTAAAAAAATAAAATATTGTCACGATAATATTTATTTTGGTTGAATAAGTATTATCAAGTAATTGAATATTTATTTAGACTTTCGTAAAAGTCAATTGTTCAATATAAATAAATTCGGATACATCTATCCGAGATGCTATCCAGGTTACAAACCAATTCTTAGAATGATTGTTTCCAATGAAAAGGGTAGTTGCCCGTAATATGGAGAAAAATAATTACTAGATAATAATGTAATTCTGAGATTTGAGAGTATGATATTGACAAATATGACGGCTTTGACAGAAGGTGGCAATAGCGAAATTGGTTAACGCGCTCGTCCCGGTTAGACGGAGAGGTCTAGGTTCGAGTCCCAGTTGCGACCATTGTCTTTATCTGTTTTTCTGTGTCTTGTTCTCTTTCATATTTTCGTTTAGATTATTATTGTTAACTTATTCTAATACAAAAATTATAGTTTGTGTGCGGATCATATGTTAAATAACATTTTACGGGTTATTACCTTTTAAAAAGAATTATGTAATTAATTCGAACCGTGAATCGAAGATGGTTCTGTGTGCGTGGCACGGGCTTTATTGAAAGTTATTTGGTAGCGAGAGTGTTGGACATTTTTTGCACGGGAAGCAATACCGCCGTGTGTAAATTTAATGACGGTTATTGACGTAATCGCGGCTGGCGCGACTGAGAGATTTGGTTTGGGCGAAGCCTTTTTCCTTCTACGCTGGTAGCGTTCGCTATTTGTTGCGGATGGTCCCTGAGGACAGATTTACTCCGAATGTAAGGCGCGATACACGGGGCTCGCAGAGTGTGTTGATCAGATCGCCCATCTGGTACACTGGTCCTACAGCCAGATCCTGCTCCATGGTGTGGAGTCCTCATCCACTGGAGCCTTCCTCGGGGCTCTTTCCCGGTTACTGTCCTGGAGGGTCCGCGTGCTCCTGTACCTCGCTTTCCTCTGTTCGTTACGTGGACGCCAGTTATAATTCATACGCGTCTGTTAGGATTTGATAATTATATGGTCCACAGGTACGCTCTTTCCATTCTGGTTATCCTCCAGCTAAATACTCAATATGAGTTGATTTTGTTCTTGTGAGTATTTAAATCTCGGTCCCTTAAAGGGCTCTTTTGTATTAACTTTACATAATATATCAGTATCCTTTACCACGAGTTATCTTCTTTTATTATTCTAAATACTGAAAAAAGAACTGTATTTTCCCATCCCACCATCCAGAGAGAGATCATCATGCTTTATTTAAAAAATGTATCAAAGTGGGCAACCTGCCACTTAATTACGTCACAATATTCGTCGTTCGTTCCAACAAACGTTAACCCTTTCTTATATTAAAAGGAATAGATGATGTTTCGTAACAATAAATTCAAGAAAATATGAAAATTGGCTAGAATTAAAAAATCCAGTAAAAAAACTTTTATTAATTTATTAATTTTTTCATAAAAACATTGGCTCCATAAAACGGTTTACAAAAAATATTCCAAAATTGGAAATGTAGATGCATTGGAAATAAGATGTTGTATAAAAATATATTAAACAACTACTAAGTAGTAGAAACAAGGAGATATTCAACAAGTGCATATTGAAAATTTAGAACAACACCAAATTATCGTGCAAGAGGTAATATTATTTTGTTGGTACAATTAGAAAAGGTTGAAAGGAATTAGAGAAAACTAGAAGTATAAAAAGGTCATGGGGGGCAGTTTTGCTAAATTGTCTTTTGTGACGTTAAGAATGTTAACTGTCAATGCAGCATAGTCAAGCAGTTGAGTTGCTCCGTTGATGGGCACGTTCAGAGAGGCAGAAGTTATCGGTTTTGGAGCATAAAATAGTGCATTGGGTCTTCCTCGAATACACTATGTAGATGTGTACACTGTACACATAGTATGTAGTTTTTTGGAACGAATTAGTAATATAATGTAAGTCAAGTAAGTTAAGTTACTCCTTTCAACATAGATGGATTACGTATAGATCCAAAGATTATCCTTAAAAAAATGATAACCTAAAAATATTTTTCGAAGATGTTGTAAACAAGCTATTCTATTAAGAAAAAGGACAGATACCGAAAATGATATTATGTTCCTTTAATTCCTTTATATACATGTAACGCATAAACCTCTTTTTACTTATTATTTTTAATTGGTAAACTAATGTTTAGGAAAAGATTTTTTATGCATAGCACAAAGGGTAAAAATTATTAGAAGGACGCGGGTTCAAGTCCCGTCGGCGGCATTTATCTTTTCTTGGGAGATGTTTTCAATGTTGATGAGTGTTTCAGGCTAATAATTATTGCTTATAATAATTGTTACCTTTTTTACTTTTTCTATTTCGAGGATAGTATGGTAATGCTCAGAAGGGGCTCAAATAGGAAGCTATTCTCCAGGATGCTGCTAACCATGCTTCGTTTGTTATTTGTATTATATAAAATGTTAGTCTGTTTGTAACCGCGTCCCGTCATTATGAATTTTCCCCTTGACCATATACTTCTCCGTGCATTGTTAAAAAAGATGTATCTTATTTATTTAAAAGATAACATTTTACAAAATGGAAAGATTATTATAGTTTTATTTGGTTGACAATCAATGGTCTTAAATTAACATTCAGCGCACGACAGATCGAGCTGTTCGACGATGCAGCGCCAAATTTCCTTCGGGAAAAGGTGAGCGAATCAAATCTCAGAAGTGGAAGTCCCTGTTTCAGGTGACGCTGATCAACGGGTAAAGTCTCTTTGTCACAATGTTTCATCAAATAATACATATTTATTTCAGCATTGCCAATAGAAAATAGTCATTTCAATTTTTATTTATTATAAATGTTGTTTTATATTAATGATATTATTAAGGGATAATGCCAATTCAACCGATAAAAACAATACGCTAACTTAAAAACCTAATTGTGTTAAATGTTTTTATATTTAGATAATTACAAATCTTAGAATTGTTTTTTTAACACTTTAATTTTAGTAGAACCCCCTTTCGGAATTCCCCTACACTCCCTTACTTAAAAGCACATTCATTTGACAACCTTTATAAATAAGTAAATGCAAAATAATGAATACCTTTCAAGAAATTTAGATCCCAAAAACCCGTTATTATTTTTAGATTATGTTACCCAACCAAATTATTCATTTCATTTTTCTGAAATCATAAAAATTCATTTAGGTCGCTGAATCCATTTGAGAGAAAAATGATGACCTCTATCGATCAAGCTTGCCTTCCTCCGACGAGTAATTTTATCCAATTATTCGCGGACAAAGTGTGAAAGCTCCAACGAATGAAGTGATCTGCAATGCGGGCGGGCCTGCACTTGGTATTATCATATCGAGTGCGGTAGAAACAAATAATATCTCGATTTGCATTTACTTTTAAAATATTCTCCACGAATTTCCATATTGAATTGAATAATTTTGTTTATCTCCGAAGTACGGTTCATTCAGTCGCCGTCTGCTTTTGTAGGTAAAAAAAACAGCTTCATGGTTTGGAAGACAAAACATAACATATTATGCAAATTTTAAACAAATGTAAACAATTTCACCTCATTATGTGGTTTTGAATCATTGATATAAAAATTTCAAGTAACTGGTACATTTTTATTTTCAACCAGATTTCACAACTATATGTGGAAATTCAACTCTCCCCTCCACTTATCCAAGTACCTACTTGTTATTATTTTTGAGGAACCTAAATTTTAATAAACGCAGTAGATTTCACTAGCAAATAAAATCTACACTAAACTTTCCTCATGAGCCACAAAACCACTGTTCTCTTGAATGCATTTTTTGTTGACCAAAATTCATAAGGTGTTCTACTCAACTCTCCTGCTCTATTATGATCATTCCATTGACCCCTTAATTGCATATTATTAGGATATTTTTTTCTCCATGGTTATATGCATGTACATTTTAAAAGAATTCATAAAAATACAGACTGTCTACTTCTGTCTAACCCTCTACAGTGTGTCTACTTCTGTATGAGGGTTAGACAAGATGCTTCCATTAACTAGATAACGTCATTTGTGATCTGACTCTTACTTTAAGTCTAACTTGATTAAATCATCTGGGATTTGACTCTTACTTTAATTTTTTTTTGATTTCATCATCTGTAATCTGACTCTTAGTTTAAGTCTAATTAATTACGTCGACTGTGATCTAACTCTTTACATTAAGTCTAACTTGATTACTCATCTGTGATCTGACTTTTGCTTGATTAACTCATCTGCGATCTGATTCTTACTTTAAGTCTAACTTGATTTTATCATCGTTGATCCAGCCAGTTGTTGTTTGAAAAGCCTGTATCGATTTGTGAAAAGAATTATGTACAAAATAATATTAAAACCGTTCGTTTAAAGTAGTGACGCCATGAGCCATAAAACACGGATATGTTTTATAGCCAATTTTATTACGCAAACCTATGCGTATTTTACATTCCGCATTACAATGTGGTTAGGTTTGGCTTACCAATCTGCATACGGATTGCTCGCAATGGAGTTGGAACCCAGGATTGGGTTCTCCAATATGATTCGGACAAATTTACGTTATTCAGGCAAGCTCCAGAATGCAAATTCCGACCGTTGGAATAGTGATTGACCGCCTTTCTTGAGTACCTATTTGACAGTTGTTAGACACTAGATGTAGAATAGATGAATCGATAAGAGATCTAGGACAAAAGGATGTTGGAAATTATTTATTTATATTTTAGTTTGACTACCATGTTTTCAAACATTCTGAAACGCTTATAAACAGATACATTTGTTCATGAACGGGACAACTACTATTCGATGTAGATAATAATCAACTCCTACACTTGACGTTAAAATTACATTATTAACTATCGGTTCTAGGTAAGCGATACAAACATCCTCAAATAAAATACTAAAGAATGTATGTAGGTACCTTAATTATTTTGCTATCGTAAAAGGCAATTTGTTATTAATTAAAAATAATAATTTTGGATTTGACTGCATATTGTATGTAACTACGTTTTAAGAAACTCTAAAACATTTGATTAGAATTTAAGTAATATGTCATTAAAGAAGATAACAAATAATAATTTAAACAAAAATATGAAAGAGTCGAACCCAGACCTCTCATCTAACCGGGACGTGCGCGTTAACCAATTTCGCTATTGCCACCTTCTGTCAAACCGTCATATTTGTCAATCTCATATTTAGAATTATAGAACTAACAATATTATCTTCAACTAATTATTTTTACATATTACGGGCAACTACCCTTTTTATTGTAAACAATTATTCTAAGAATTGGTTAGGTTAGAAAAATATCCGAATTTATTCATATGGAACTATTGACTTTTTATAAAAGTCACAAGGAATATCAATTTTTTTATAAGATAAGCTATCTTTTTATATTTTTTGAATGTTATTTCTATCAATGTAATATATCTATCATTGAAGAAGAAGATAACAATAATAATCTAAACGAAGATATAAAAAAAAGAACAAGACACAAAAACAGAAAAAGAGAATGGTCGCTTCTGGGACTCGAACCTAGACCTCTCGTCTAACCAGAGGTCCCAGTCTGTTCATATTTTCGTTTAGATTATTATTATTATATTCTTCTTCAATGATACATTACGTTGATGGGAATAATCTTCAAAAGTTATAAGAGAAAAAAAAATTGAAAGAGTTGTTTTAAAAATTTGAAGTGTTTGTTTGGAGAATTCATACCTATAGCACTTATAATATTTAAACTGAAAATTATTTTAAATGTCTTTTTCAAAGTTAGAATTATTTTAATATTCCATGCTATTTCACGGGTCTGTGCGAGTATTTCAATAAAATAAAATCTGGTAGCAGTGGGGTCAATTTCAACACTAAGATTTCTCTACTTTAAAATCCTTTACGCATTTTATTTTCCATATAATACCTACAAAACAAAATACAGCATCAAAAAACACAAAAATTGCGAAAAAACAGAGAAACTTCGTAATATTTTGATAAATAAAGTAAATGCAGGGGCTGAAGAAGGGTATTTATCTGGTGGTAGGTACCTACGCAGTCTGCCGCTTTTTTTAACAAAGTGGTAAATTTTCAAACTTAGATCGTAGACCTTTTTGCTGGAACAAAGGCAAGCAGTAGAAATATTCCCGTTGCGTAGCAAATATTTTATGAAGGTATTGTATTATTAAATAATAAATAAAGACGGAACAACGAGCGGGCATTATTAGGATAACAATAGAAACGGAGGGTGAAAAAATACAAATATATCAATTGTAGTACGAGTATATTCGAGGGTGGGCTGATTTATATGAGAAATGGTCAGATGGAGTGCGTGCTCCAGGCCATCAGAGTATTCAGTGTCTTTGCTCGACCGCATCACGGAACTCGAGGAGTTGGAAATTAATATTTTGTCAGGATGGAATTTTAAATTTCAAACTAACTAACTAACAGTGGTCTAATAGGGTATTTTCACAAACTACGAATGCTGTTAAAAGTGTGTGGAAGATTTACAATTTGTTTTTCTGGTTATGATCATTGTATTAAAAATGTGTTATTTAAATATTTTGATTTTTAAATATTGATTTTGAAAAATCGCACATTCCTAAACGGTTCCAATTATAGGTTCCAATGGCGGTTTCTACGTCATTATGGCGTAGAAACCGCAATTGGCTGGTAAGACGGCTGTCATCAATGTAGGCCGGTTTGAAGTCGACATCGCCGAATTCATAAATAAAAATAATTCAGGAATAAAGGCAAATCTAAAATGGCACGTTTTAGAAAATGTATTCATCAACATAAAAACAAAGCAAAACATAAATACTGTAATTATCGTAACTTTTTCTTAATTTTTTTTTCGAGAGTAAAAAAACAGTGAAAGTACCATAGTGCTCCGCGCGAATAGACGAAAAATTCATTTGAGCTTCAAGACATAACTTTGAATTTCAAATTTTAAAATATTAATTTAACCAAATTGGCATTGACGACCTAATTCTGACCTGTAATACAAGAATTGTTTCAAACAAATTCTTACATCAATAAAGTAGGTAGGTACCTAAAGGATTCATTTGGTCGACTGTTCATAAATACTTCTCAAATAAAATCGTGTACAATAAGGATATTCACAGACAGGACGTGCAAGGAAATAAGATTAAACGAAAAGGACAAAACGAATACGCAAAACAGTTTGCTGTACAAAGGAATTAAGTTACGTAACACACTACCAGAAACTCTAAAGTCCTCACCAATTGAAAAGTTCAAGATGTATTGTAGAAGCTACATAAAACAAGAAAAAATATAGTGAATTTGAAATATTATAATTAATTAGCTACAGTATGAAATATCATAATTAACTAGAAATGTGTATAAAAAAATAAAATAAAAAAATGCCTTTGTTATGAATTCGTAGCGCATCACGTCTCTCGAACCCCTTTCTGAGAGCAAACAAATATACCTATACACGCTATTTCTGGATTATGTATAGGCTTATTCCCTTACTACCTTTCGTTCACGCGAAACACGTATATCGTGTTAGTATGTAATATCACCCACACAAATAGTAATAAGTTCTACGAAAGGGTTTGTTTATGACCCTTTAATATGATTATTCGAGAAAATATTTCTGGACGTACCTACAATATTTAAAAAGGTCGCGATTATGTGCATTTTTGTAGTCCCCTATACTTAGTTTAAACTGTGAAATGCGAAAATTTGAGCTGACAAGTTTGTTCCCCGGTAGGGCTTAAAATAATATCGGGATGAATTTTTTCTCGGCGTTGGGTTTAAAGCAAGTCAGGGTGCCTAATATGATGAATGAGTTATCGTTAAAAAAATTATGGTAAATAAACTTATATTATTAAAGCACATATTTTTAAATAAATTCCATCGCAATCGAATAATCATTAAAATTAGAAATAAGACTTTAATAGAATTTTTAATTTAAAAAAATATATTAAAAGAGGTTTATTGTGTACTCCAAATAAAGTCTCCATAGTTTAAGCACCCTGGAGGTCCAGAATAGGAGAGAAATGAAATAATTTAATCCATAATAACAGATACAAATTATTATTGGAATGACTACGTAATGGGATTTACTACCGTAAATATGATGCTGCTTTTCTGTGGTGTAAGGTGCTATTTCCAATTTTAATTTGAGTTTCGATTAGCATTATTTGTCTTCGGTACTTAATTGATCATAAAACAATGCTTCTCATACTAATCGGCAATTTATGTTGAAACTATCAATTGATCAAGGGTAATGAGTATTTTTTTGACGACTGGAGGAATACCACACTTCGTTTTGGGAGGCGGGTATGGGTGCCGCCGCCCGGGAAACATTTTTTGGATAACCAACACCTCTGCCATATGTCACTACAAGTGGTTCGCTACATTTAGTGAATTTAGTGAGCAGGGGTGCCGGGGTGCATGGGGTGAGGTTTGTCAAAGTCTTAGCTGCCGATGTGTCTGCCCACCTGCTGCGTGGCGGGCCGAATCGAGAGACTGTTTGAGGAGATCTTTTGACCTCTCCAGCCAGAATACCTCGACTCTTCGCCTTGCACCGCAGTTGAAGGGATGGATTCATAGGTCCGTCATTCCTGGACACACTGAACACCAAATTTCTACCCACCACTCATACCTATTTCCTTCCCAGAAGTCCTCTTTTTCCTTACCTTAAAAACCCTCCACACAGCATCCCCTAAGACGACGTAGGCCCTGAGGGAAATTATTTTCCTCAGGGCCTCCTGCGTGGAGTTAATGTAAAAAATAAAACACGGCGATTTTTGACAACATAATGCAGAAATTAATTTTAATAAATTGTATACACACAGAATAATAATAGGTACATTCTGTGGTAAAAAAATCTTCGTGAGAACTTGGAATATCCATAATAGGGAGACATGAGACATGACATCCAACTAAGACATTATTTATTTTAACAGCACGCATAGGTTAAGTAAAATGAAGTACTTTACTGAATAATAATGTTATTTTTTCTAAAATCCATAAAATCATTTACCAATCACGCGTATAACGATTAACGCATTTAAAATTCAAATAACAAGTTAAGTGATTAGATAGATGTCTAAATAAATCAGTTAAAATGTCAATTAGAAATTATTGCGACTTTACAAAATTATTCTTGTATCCATATTTTCAGACCCAGTTTACCAGGCGTAAGTTTGCCCGTATTACGATTTATAATACTCATAATATTGCAAATTTAAGGTAGATAATAGAATTTCAGAGTGTACATGATATTTAGGTATCTTGTTGATTTTGAAGATCATCTTTACCATTATTTGTAATACCTGCAATATTATTTTACACAATACAAATTTGTACCCGCTCAGCAGCTGTAGATAGCTTGTTAGCAGGAGTTTAGTTCAACAATATTTTATAAAAGAAAAAGAAAATAAAAATAATCGTTCAAGTAGCAGCACTGTAAATAAATTATTTTTAATTATCCTAAGACATAACACACAAGCAAGGACCATCGTATTTAAAGACAACATATAAACGAGGATTATAATACTTAAGATCACTTCCCAAAAGCCAAGACTTCAACATCATTTAAATATTGATATGAACTTATAATTATATCCATCCATATATCACAAGTACTAACTGTCATTCCTTCTTATGTGTAAATCTTTTAATGCGTTTAATGTACTAAAGAAGAAGGTAACCCAAGTTGGCACTATAACCCAAAAATTGATCACGATAAGCACAGGTATGATAGTTTCGTTGTGAATTCAATCACAATAATGGGATACGTTTGCAGGTTCCTGTTGTATCTGGTTTATGAGCAGGATTAAGATAAGATGAGATATGATCTTTTGAGAATATTACCCTTAAATATATTAGAAATATTGTAATATTGAACTAGTCCACAGATTGAACTTACTAAACAAACGTTAGACAATTTTTAGTGAGAAAAAACATCAATTGATTTCCGTCAGATTCTCTGCGCACTTTTTTGTAGAATGTCATACTTCCTGGGGCCAGGGTGATACTGAAGCCACGTAGGGTCCAGTGTTATACTTCTGGTCTCCAGAAATATGTCCCTCCCGGGGGGGGAACAAGTGTTAAGCAGGCCCCCCGGGGGCAATATGCCTCGGCTTGGAAGGCTCAGCTCAGGGTCGTAGGGCTCCTCCGAGGCTGTCGATGGTTGACTCCAATGAAACAAGGTTTAGGCACAATTCAAATGTATTCAATAATGCAAGGGTGAACATTACAGGCAACCAGGTAAGCTGTTTAAGGCCTAGCATAAGAGAGAGAGAGAGGCACTAGAAATACTACTGAATTTAGGCTCGGAAATACTATAAGAGGGTTTAAAATCTCACGTGGCGTCGTACGGATGCAGGCAGCTTCCTACGAAGTGGAGAGATCTAGAGCAAAGCTCATAGATCGGGTGCAGGAACGGGGCGGCTCGGGGTGCGTGGGCGGCTTCTCGGCGTCATGGTGGGCGGATTCGGTCAGCTTACCGAACCGGTGGGTGATAACGGTGAATTAAGCGGCTATCGGCAATGTAGGCGGATTAAAAGCCGGGCGGCCAGGGCTGCCATGGTATAAAGTAGGCGGCAGTAGGATTATACAGGCGTCTGTGGTGATAGCGCCATACTGAGATCGTGAGTGAAGACTTAATTAGCCGCGTCAAAGGGTGGCATACTGCCCGACAGTACGTAGTAGTGCGTACGACCGCTCGCGCCGTTGTCTGAAAAATGTCTGTTGCTTCGGTGAACGGTGGCCGGAGTTCTCTGTCCGTGATGAGCGAGACGGAAGACTCTAACGCGTGCCCTATAAGGTAATGTCTTCTGCCATTGGCTGGATTTCGCGCCGTGTAGCCATATATGGTAATGTCTTCTGCCAGCCTGAGAGGGACAGCAATAATCACGCGAGAATGTACATGTACTGAGCACGTGACACACAGCTGCCTGCCGCTTGTATAGTATGTTCGTAGAATTTATGGGCAACTCTGCCGCTTGTATAGTTCGTTCGTAGCATTTATGGGCAACTCATAACACTACCCTCCTCCCCCTGAAAAATGAAGGGAAAAGGCAGCGAGGCTGATGCAGGGGACCACGACCTTCCATACAGCATGTGATGCGATGATTGCCACAATGTGAGGTACAGAGCTACCTCTTCACCAGGATTTAAACACTCCCTACCTAAGAGCCAACAAAATTTTAACTACCTGTGAGCCAAGCTAAAAAAAACTAGCAATAAACTGAACAAAGGTTGCCAACTCTCTCAAGAATTAAAAAAAATGTGACGTACCTAGTGCGATACAAGACACGCTAACGAAGGTGCATGAAGAAATAAAGAAAACATGACCCTTCCGAGAAGGATTACTACCATGTAAAAATCTTAAAATTAGACAAAAAATTTCCAACACTATTCCTGTTATGGAATATTGTACGCTGACCAATGTCATGAAATGATCGAAACCAACTCATATTCGCGTCTTACAATAGAATTCTTAAAATTATACAACTTTGTTTTTATACACTTTATTCCTGTTATGGAATATTGTACGCTGACCAATGTCATGAAATGATCGAAACCAACTCATATTCGCGTCTTACAATAGAATTCTTAAAATTATACAACTTTGTTTTTATACACTTTATTCCTGTTATGGAATATTGTACGCTGACCAATGTCATGAAATGATCGAAATCACTCATATTCGCGTCTTACAATGGAATTCTTTAAATTATACAACTTTGTTTTTATACACTTTATGCTATTTTCACAATTCAATTCCAACCCAAATGTTAGTTTCCCGCACTCTCAGCTTGTCATGGTTTGTCTGGTTTGCATTTAATTATCAGGCATAAACGACCATCCTCTCATGTTCGCATATAATTGTAAGGTAATGCTACAAAACCTATCATGAATATTAATTTTCAGGCATAATATGAATCCTCTCATGTTTTCTCGACTCACCCTCGGTGACCCGTACAGCGCTGTACTTGGTATACTAGAAATATACCCTTGCCGCAACGACATAGACAACCGGATAGATCCCTTGGAATCCTCACGGTGAACTTGCGTTCGACGAAACCACATAGGACACCCTCTAGGTGTTCCCACCAAAATAACCAGACGAACCGTAATGACCATAAGTGCAATTACATTATTCTCTAATAAGAACAATACGACCCGAATGACATAACTTTATGACATTACCGAGCTAATTTACTCAACTGGGTGCATACTCTTAAATCTTCTTACTACGAGAAGTACTACTCCTTATTTGAATACAGTGATATAGCAAGTTACAAAACACCGTACAATTGCGTCCTGATATGGCAAGGACTTTACACGCTGGCTTACCATATTGATACCGAAGTAATCAATTACGTGTTTACAAAATATTTATATAGTAATTTAATTAATTACATTTACCATAATTAAAACACTTGAATATACATTTGTTTACCCACCAAAAACTCTATGTGTGTGTATACAATTTTGTTAAATAACTTTCAATTCGAGTTTGTTTCAACTCAACTTAAACTCTCAGGGTTTGACTACGTAAGGAGAGAAGAAGGAAAAAAAAAATTAAAATAAATAACAACAACGCCACGTATTTTTACCAAAAATACGAAAATTTAATACTACCGACAATGTTATTAGAAGAGGAAAAAAAATTTTTTTTTAATTGAGTAACGAATTTCTTCCTAACACCGGAATCATATATACTTCCATTGTTCGGAAATTCGCGTTTCCAACAATCCTTCTGCTCTAATTCTAAGGAGTTTAGCCATCCTATCACGCTTTGGATTATAGCTCACAGCCGAATGACACGTTAGGTCGATACCCAAGTTCCATCCTATCAGACTTGTAACAGCTCTATAATACCACACAACGAGTAACCGTTGTTATATGATCGCGGAAGAAGGTTAAAATTCGATACCACCACAACCTATGTGAACCGAATAGTGTTGTCTATTGGGCCTATTCTGATAACAAAAATGTGGTAATATTATTATTACATTGCCTTTTCATCGTGAATTCACTCCAACATACGCTAGAATTGAGACATACCCCGTTAAGGAGTGGGTAACTACCCGATTGTGAACGTTTTACCGCCCCAATTTCTCCTATATCGCAACGTGTGAGATGTCCAATACTATAACGATTTAACCTACATGTGAGAATAATTCGACAATGAAAGAGATTGAAAAACCCGAAAAAAAAAAAAGGACAAAAAATAAAAAAAATTATAATTGAAATGATATTCCCATTTATACATGACCTTATATTAATATATACACAAGGTTATTTACAACCATAAGGTTCCTAAGTTTCTTACTACCCAATGACCTATCCCAGTATGATGAGAGCTAGGTGCCTTTATACCTACCACTTGTACAAGAATTTTCTTATGCCGTCTCTTGCCAACGAAAAGAAAAGAATATGCTTGCATATTCTTTCATTGCATCTAAAATTAAGTACTTTTTAGAATGCAAATTGTTCCACGAAAATAGAAATTAGGTCTCTACTTCGGTCCCGGGCAGGATACTGAATACCTAACGCAGTTTTTTCTAATGAAAAACCTAGCCTAATTTAGGGTTCCTTGAACTACGCCCTCAATCAGTGTATCGTGTCGTGTTTCTTAGACGAATTTATATACTTATGTAACCATATTCATATATAAATTTAAAAAAAAATTTTTTTTTTTTTAAAAAAAACAACCTAAGTGGCTACGCACTAGGAGAAAGTAATAAATTATTACTACCAATAATAGTCATTACAATAAATGAACTAAATATCGCATCAGTAATTTCACTAGTGTAAGGTGAGTTACCTCTTTTTTTATAATAATAACAATAATAACACGTCTTCACGTGCAGACATACCGGCGTCCCGGATTGTCAACACTTGTGATGACGATCCATTAAGAAAGGAATTGTATACTTCTCTAATAACAAAGGTTAAGTTATATGCGTTATAACCTCGTACTAACCACTAGGGTTCATGACGTCCTAGGGTTGTACCTAAGGGGTAATAATTATATCTCAACTAATAACCGGACTAATCAGAGAAAATAACAACAAAAACATAAATAAAAACACTTATAAGGTTGCAACGACCGGGGTGTCACTACCCTTTTTTACTATGTCTTTAATGTGGAATTTACCGACAATTTTTCCATTTAAATTCTCTAGTACATATACCGTGCTAGAGATTTTTTCCTTTATTCTGTTTTCTACAAAACGGGGTGCCAGTTTGGCTGAAAAATATACGCCTGCCTTAGATTGAGGGAAGTTTCTTCTCCAAACTCTGTCTCCGATTTTATAGGATTCCAACTTGTGTCTAGTGTTATAACGAAAAGCACTTTGTTTATACGCGGCGGCGAGTGAATCGCTCACCTTGTCATACACGGCTACAAGTTCTTGTAGTTTATTTGCATAATCCACTACCGTATCTGGTTGTGTGTTATTTTGACTAGCACCCGGGGAGATACGCCAATGTGACGTGCCATGCACTGTCTGTTCAAAGCCGTGCATGAGGAAAAACGGGGTGTATCCAGTAGTAAGGTTGACCGTATTATTAATTGCTGCTTGTACCGTTCTGACGTGCTTTGACCACTGACGGTGATCGTTGCCCACCAAAATAGCCAATGAGGTTCCGATGGTTTGGTTATAGCGCTCTACCGTGTTGTTCATAGGAGTATAGAAAGAATTATAAAATACATCAGGAACGCCGTATTGAGACAAGAAGGCTTTAAAAGCACCTGAAGTGAACTGGCGACCGTTATCAACTATGAGTGTTCTAGGTACAGAGATTGGTAAAAATATATTGTATTCCAAGGCTTCTATTATGGTTTTTGCCGTCGCGTGGCGTAATGGGAATAACCAGCAGTACTTAGTAAAAACGTCTACCACGCTCAGAATATGAAAGTTTCCGTCGTAACCTTTCGGAAAGGGACCTATCAAATCTACGCTAAGACTTTGCATAGGGCGATCTACGTTTTTGGGGTGGGACATATGACCTAAGGCTGGCTTAGTTGAATGTTTATAAGCCTTGCAAATATTGCAATTGGACACTAATTTTTTTACATCGTTATACATTCCGGGCCAGAAATTCCTTAACGATAATTTTTTAAAGGTTTTAAACACACCTGGGTGTATTGCTGTGGGTGAATTATGACATTCCGAGATTAAGGCCTGTCTATCCTCTACCGGGGATACTAATTTCCATTCGTAGTCTGTATGTAAGGAAAAATCAGCTTTACAATGCTTATACAACCTATTACCTTGTATTAAGAAATTAGGACTAGCTTGTGGGTTATTGGCGCACTTATTATACAGCTCTGAGTACCACTTGTCTTTAGAGCCAGGCGTGCCAAGTAATGAATTTAATTGGGTAATTTCAATACGAGATAGTACGTCTGGAACTACATGAAGGGAGCCTTTACGGTGAATTATGTCAAAATCGAACTGAGACAAGCGTGTCCCCCACCTGGCAAGTCTACCTGTTGGATTCTCGAGTGACATAAGCCATTTTAAACTTGAATGGTCCGTGACCACTGTGAATTTTGACCCTTCGACGTACGAGCGAAAGTTGTGTACGGCGTCGAGAATGGCCAATAATTCGCGTTCAGTTGTACTATAGTTTCTCTCCGTTTTAGAGAGTACTCTGGAGTAATACGCGACGGGGTGTTCTGCGTCCTCAAATTGTTGTGAAAGGCACGCTCCGATGGCGAAATTGGAACTGTCACATTGAATTATAAAGGGTAACTTAAAATCAGGGCAGCTTAGTACCGGCGCTGAAATTAAGGCATTCTTCAAGGCGGAAAATGATTTTTCTATCTCCTCATTCCACGTAAAATTAGGTAGGTTCTTTTTACCACCAGTTATGTGAGTTAAAGGGGCTGCAATATTTGAAAAGTTGTTGATAAAACGTCTATAATAACTGCATAATCCAAGGAATGATTTTACCTGTTTTGTATTCTGAGGTCGGGGGAAATTTTTGATAGTATCTATCTTTGCCGGGTCTGTTCGGAGACCTTCCTTGTCCACTACGAAACCTAAATATTTGAGTCTTGATTTACAGAATTCCGACTTTTCTATATTTAATGTTAATCCGGCGGCCTTTAAAATATTACAAACCTTTTTAAGGAGTTCAATATGTTCTTCAAAGGTACGTGAGATAATTATTAGATCATCTAGATATGCAAAAAGGTTGGGTTCGAATTCTGGACCAAATAAGGTGTCCACGAGGCGTTGCAGTTCGCTAGGAGCATTACGTAGCCCGAAGGGTAGTCTTACGAACATGAAGGTACCCCTACCTGGAACTACGAAACTAGTTTTCTCACAAGACGAAGGGTGCAAGGGTATCTGCCAGAAAGCTTTAAGCAAGTCTAAGGAAGTAATAAAGTTTGCATGCCGTAAGTTATCAAGAATACGATGAACGTTTGGCAACGGATAAATTTGAGCCCTTGTAACAGCATTGAGTCTTCTACTGTCCAAACAGAACCTAGCTGTTCCGTCCTTTTTGGGAACTAAAATAACCGGGTTTGACCAAGGAGATTTACTTTTAACGATTACGCCTAATTCCAACATTTTATCCACCTCACATTCTAACTGTTTCAACCTTACTGGTGACAGGGGGTAATAACGTTGTTTTATTGGGGTTCCTTCAGTTTCGATAACATGTTCGATCAAATTAGTTTTACCTAAACCGCGTTTAGCAAAAGATATGGATTGAAATTCCTCTATCACATCACTAAGTGTTTTTAGTTGCGCGGGTGTGAGATCGTTTTTTGACCTTACTACGTTAACTTCTGAGATGGAAGTATACGTAATGCTTTGATTTGCTGTAAATAAATTTGGAGCTATGTTGAATTTTTTCCAAAAATCCACGCCTAAAATAATTTTCCGGCCGAGCGAAGGTATCACTACAAAGTCTATGGTCTGCAACTTATCGTTATAAACTACTGGAAGTGACAGCTTGCCAGAAACTTCCTGTCTCTTGTTATCTGCTGTAGTAATTACCAGATCACAAGGGGACAGCGCACGAGACGTGAATTGTTTGTGCAAATTCCCACCTATACAAGATAGTGACGCACCCGAGTCTAGTAAACCTGATAAAACACGATTTTTAACTTTGAATGTGACATGTGGCCGGCCATCTCCGCTACACTTCACATTCACTGCCTCGAGTGGATCGGTATTCAGAAAAACCTTCACGTAACCTAACCAGTCATTCCATTCCTTTTCGATTGTCTCTGCTGATGGCTTTGGACTGCAATGACCGCCTAGAAGTTTTTTTGATTCGAATTACAATGAGTCGGGGGTGGTTTAGAGAGATCAGGAAAATCGTTTGCTCTGCTGTAATCAGGCTTTTTCCATCGTGGGCTACGGCGCGGGACGCTGTTGCTGTTAATTTTATTGCAATTTTTTGCAAAGTGACCGTTTTGATTGCATTTAAAACAAGCACGATTAGCGATATCCGTGGTTCTTTGTGAAATCGCCGCGAGCTGTGAGTTTTTATTACGTCCGAAAGTTCTAACCCTGTGATTCTGTTGGGAATTATCGAAATGAGTATCTTCTAAGATCTCGCATCTTTGTATTACCTCCGCGCAAGTACGGGGCACATCGTACGAGAATAGTTTACTATATTTGTGCAACAACCCATTTTTAATTATAAGAACCAAGTCTAATTCAGACAATGGTGATGATAACTTATCATTCAGGGATGATATTAGATTTACATACTGCCGAACCGGTACGTTATACATTTGCTTGTAACGGTGAATTTTAGATTTAATTCCCAAATCACTGTCAACCTCCTTATAACTTGAGACGACCTCCGGCTCGACTGCCTTTTTACTTGATGCGCGACTGAATTTGATTTTATCCATCTCCTCACATAGCGCTTGTAACTCCGAAACGTTGGTGATATTTTTACCGATCTTTAGTTGTGCGTAATCTGGCGTGAGACCTTTTGTGACTAACGATAAAAGTTCCGACTCTTCTAACGGCAAATTCAGCTTGGAATTGATAGCTAAAGCTTCCAAAATAAAATCCGCAGCTCTTTCGTTATTATTTTGACACAAGTTAAATAACTTCGACTTCTCAGTCATTTGAAACGACGGGTCCTCGAATCTCTCCAAAAAGGCTGTTTTAATTTCTTCCCACTTTAGATTAGTTTTGAAAATTTTCCTATAGAATAATAGTGCTGAACCAGTGAGAAGTTCGACAAAACCCCTAGCCAAATCTTGACAATCAACGCCCCTCGCGTATTGTAATTCGGCGATTCTGTCTAAAAAAGCGCGGACATCCGAATTCCCGTCAAAAGAAATTTTCCAATTTGTTAAATTAACTATTTTTCTTTCAACGTACCTTGTGGTAGTCCTTTCATAGTGATTTTGCGTAGGCGAGGATACTATGTTAACGAGGTTTCCCGAATTACTAGTTTTTGGGGTGGTTGCTACACTTGGAGAATTTAATAAAATAGCAGGAGACTCAACCCGCCCACTAAGGGATTCATTAAACTCGACACATTGTTTCCGTAAAGACAACAAAGCCCTTTTGGGGACTATGCCTCTATCCATCAACATTTTTCTTATTACCGCCGCGTTTGCTTTCTCGAAATTTAATATTCTATCCATTATTGGTATGGTGGCCTCCATGATTTTGCGTTATTATAATGAACAAAGCAAAAAAAAAAATTTCGGACGAATAATATAAGACGAGAGCAGTTGCTGGCAGTCGCATTTACAACTTCCTATTACAGGGGAACGGATGTGAACGAGCACAATCCGACAGTAGTCACTACCTTTTATTGGAAACAACCACTGCTCTTCAAGGAAGAAATAACGCAACTTACACAGCAGCCACTCGGAGAATTTAAAATAACGAGATTCATTACTCAATTAAAAAAAATTCCGCGCGAATGACGAACAACTCTGACTGCCGCGATAGAACGTAATAGCGTAAGACGTTACGGTAATAAGCGATGTTTAAAATACCTAACACTCGAATAGCACTAGCCGACGGACTCGCGACGTTTAGAATAATTCACACAGAACTACCGTTGTTGATGGGAGCACAAATATAAAATATTTATAGCTAAGATGCCACGATAGAAACGTAATAGCGTGGGAATGAATGCTACGGTAGTAAGCGATGTTTAAAATACCTAACACTCGAATAGCACTAGCCGACGGACTCGCGACGTTTAGAATAATTCACACAGAACTACCGTTGTTGATGGGAGCACAAATATAAAATATTTATAGCTAAGATTACATAATTATGTTTCTAGGGAGACAACAATCGACAAGACTTCGGCCCAGTTGGCGCGCCAGTGTCATACTTCCTGGGGCCAGGGTGATACTGAAGCCACGTAGGGTCCAGTGTTATACTTCTGGTCTCCAGAAATATGTCCCTCCCGGGGGGGGAACAAGTGTTAAGCAGGCCCCCCGGGGGCAATATGCCTCGGCTTGGAAGGCTCAGCTCAGGGTCGTAGGGCTCCTCCGAGGCTGTCGATGGTTGACTCCAATGAAACAAGGTTTAGGCACAATTCAAATGTATTCAATAATGCAAGGGTGAACATTACAGGCAACCAGGTAAGCTGTTTAAGGCCTAGCATAAGAGAGAGAGAGAGGCACTAGAAATACTACTGAATTTAGGCTCGGAAATACTATAAGAGGGTTTAAAATCTCACGTGGCGTCGTACGGATGCAGGCAGCTTCCTACGAAGTGGAGAGATCTAGAGCAAAGCTCATAGATCGGGTGCAGGAACGGGGCGGCTCGGGGTGCGTGGGCGGCTTCTCGGCGTCATGGTGGGCGGATTCGGTCAGCTTACCGAACCGGTGGGTGATAACGGTGAATTAAGCGGCTATCGGCAATGTAGGCGGATTAAAAGCCGGGCGGCCAGGGCTGCCATGGTATAAAGTAGGCGGCAGTAGGATTATACAGGCGTCTGTGGTGATAGCGCCATACTGAGATCGTGAGTGAAGACTTAATTAGCCGCGTCAAAGGGTGGCATACTGCCCGACAGTACGTAGTAGTGCGTACGACCGCTCGCGCCGTTGTCTGAAAAATGTCTGTTGCTTCGGTGAACGGTGGCCGGAGTTCTCTGTCCGTGATGAGCGAGACGGAAGACTCTAACGCGTGCCCTATAAGGTAATGTCTTCTGCCATTGGCTGGATTTCGCGCCGTGTAGCCATATATGGTAATGTCTTCTGCCAGCCTGAGAGGGACAGCAATAATCACGCGAGAATGTACATGTACTGAGCACGTGACACACAGCTGCCTGCCGCTTGTATAGTATGTTCGTAGAATTTATGGGCAACTCTGCCGCTTGTATAGTTCGTTCGTAGCATTTATGGGCAACTCATAACAAGAACACACAAAGGATGTTTATAATTCTTCACCCGTAGTGAGTCAACGTTATCACTTCACGTTTCACAATCCTCAGAAGATGTTTGAGAGACGTGCGGACCGATGATGACGGCGCCAGAACCAATTGAGATGCATCTGTTTGGCGTTGGTGGTCAAAAACAATTTTACTTTTTGTACACTGATCACTAACAGCTAACAAATAATAGATTTTTTTAATAAACTACTTCAATAATAAAATAATATGTCAGAACCGCAGACTGAAAGATCAAGGATTGGAGGAAATCAGAAACGACTTCTCAGTCAATCTTTCCGGGTAGAAAATTTCCCCCGGGAAGGTGGTGTGCTTCCGAGATTGTTCTGAAGAGCGGGTTTTGTACATTAATTTACGGGAATATTTCTACCATTGTTTAAAAAAGATTACATTCATAAGGCTAGTCGTAGATATTCTTACTTGGAAATGCAAGGAAAATGTCAGCATCATCATATTTTTGCTAGGAAATATTCGACGTTTGGTACTTACTAGCAGAATAATAAGTAATTTATTCCTTTTCTTAAGTTTGTAAACAGCACAATTAAAAAAATTCACAATTTTCAATGGCATTCCTTTCATGGCGGCATTTACTTATATTAGGTTAATATTTTGATTTTATTTAATTTTTATTAATGTACTATTTTTATTTATTTATTAAATAGAACTGTCGAACATATATAATAATTCCGGTTTTACAATGGGTTCGTTTGAAAATTATGATTTAGGCTACTCTTCCATTAAACATATATGCTTGTGAATAGAAGAGTGCACACTTGGAAAATTATACCAGTTTAAGAATACACGGTAAAATCATAATTTCGTGAGATATTTTACATTTCGGTTCGAATTAATTGTTTAAACTAATTAAAACACTATTAAACTATTTGTTAAGTGTGCACACTTGGAAAATTATACCAGATTAAGAATACACGGTATACTCATAATTTCGTGAAATAGTTTGCATTTCGGTTCGAATTAATTGTTTAATTAAACTATTTGTTGGATCTACAGAGAATATGCACTTAAAATAAGCTGGATGGACAGGGTTACGAATGAAGATGTTATGGTTCGGATGAATAAAGAAAAAGAAATTATTAAAACTATGAAAATCCGAAAACTTCAATATATTGGACATGTGATGAGACATCCAGAGAAGTATGAGATCTTGCATCTCATAATTCAGGGAAAGATTGCCGGAAGACGGGGCCCTAAAAGAAAGAGAACCTCGTGGCAGTCCTGGATTTGTCAATAGGCCTTATAGGCCGCGGCCTAGGGGCGGCAGAGTTCAAGGGGCGGCGCTTGCTCGCTTCGGTAAGCCGATGTTTGTGTGCGATTATAAACAAAAAACAAGTCTGTGTGGATAGAGTTTTCTATCTATTAAACGTTAAATCTAATTTGGTAAAAGTCGCTAATTCCCAGCAATTCTATATAAGGGTTGTAAGGGTGGCGTTGGGTCGCGGGCGGTTGATGTAACAGCCACCCGCGCTACTCTCCGTTTTTTTTAGAAAAATGAAGAGTAATGAAGTAAAGGAAAGGAATTGGCTTGTCTATTAGGAAAGCAAAGGCTCCGTATTCTGCGGACCCTATTTGGAATTTGGATCTATTGAAAACAGGACACAATTTGACCAGCAAGAGCAAGGTTTCAATTATTGGAAGAATGCAGAAATTCTCACGAAAACTCTCCAAACCTTAAGTCCATCAATAACTGCCCAACTAAGAGAGGAAATTGCTTATTGGAAGAAAATTTTGGGACACAAGGCTCAAGAAATGTGTACTGCCAGCTAGAAAAGTAAAACAAAAGTAAAACATAAATCTAGAAGACTGTCGGGGTCAGTCATATGATAATGCCTCGAACATGTCAGGAATTCATAATGGCTTACGACAGAGAAACATGAATGTACGTCATTACTGAATCTTTTTTAAGTTTTTGAGGAAACTCTGTGCAACATTTACCCGAACTTGGATACAGCTCTCCGCATCGCACTTTGCCCTCAGGCCACAAATTGTTCTGGAGAAAGGAGTTTTTCCTGTTTAAAGCGAGTGAAGAATTACAAAAGATCTTCATTGTCTCAAGAAAAACTTAACTCTTTGGCTCTTCTATGCATAGGAGCAGACATAATAAATACCATAAACCACGGGCGTAGCCAAATAATTCTTAGTTAAGTGATTAATTATCATTTTGTCAATTGTAAGTTAATGCCCAATATCAATATCAACAATAACATATGTGACGCGTTCTGTCAAATCTCTTGTTTGTTACGCTTAAAAACAATAAAATCGCAAACTAACACGCAAAAAAGTATAACCATCGGATAAAGAGTCCGCGAATTACTCTGTGAGAATGTTATTCGTCTAAAACTTAGTTATTTAGATTATTTAATTTGATTTCTGACAACAGTGACAGCTAAGTGACTTTGGAAATAAATACATCGGCCTGGCGGACCGAATAAAATAAGTGAATGTTTTAAATCCTAGTAAAGTGACAATTCCGCGTCGAATGTGATTACTCTCAACTGGTGAAATTCTCTTTTTAGAGAACATTTGTCCATTTTTTTCTAATAAATAATAATTATCACAAAACAAACAAACCATATCTCTGATTATCTCGTTAATAAAAAAGAAACTTTTCGGTCAAGAGAATAGTGGATTTCATAAATACAATCTCAGTGAAAAGTTTTATAAAACTGTCTGTGCTTAATTTGTGCTAATTAACCAAAAATTGCTACATAAAAACTCGACACGGTAGCTCTGTTTTGTTTCCAAATCGAGTCAAGTAAGACCGATTGCCCACTTTTAGGCGTAAAGCCGAATATAGCAATATTTTACCACTTTTATAAAACACAAACAAAATGGACAAACACATGGAATTATTTCTATTCAAACTTGACGAGAAATTAGAGAAACAAGCCGAAATAATAACTCGCTCGGTAACCAAAAATGTGATGGAAGCGCTGGATGAGAAGATGAAAACAATTATTGAGGAAAACAATATCCTTAAAAATAAAGTATCAGAACTAGAACAAAAACTTAAAGCAGTAGACAGAGAAAAACGTAAAAATAACCTGGTGTTCTTTGGAATAGAAGAGAAGGGAAAATCTGAAGGAGACCTAATAGACTGCATTAAAGGCCTCATAGTAGACGTGGGAGTACATTTGGACAGCCAAGAAATTAGCAACGTGTATAGAATAGGGAAACAAAGTGAAAACAAGAATCGTCCGGTTGTAGCCTCTATCACGACCCAATGGAAAAAACATCTTATACTCAAGAACAAGACAAACCTCCCGTCAGGTATTAATGTGAAAGAAGATTACTCGAAGGAAATCCTGGAAAAACGGAAACAGCTACAACCTCAACTAGAAGATGAGAAAAAGAAGGGAAACATTGCTTACATAAGATATGACAAACTGATAGTGTTAAAATCGAAGGACAACATTACCGAAAAGAGAAAACGAGGAACTTCGGATTCTCCCAAGTCATCACCACAAAATAAAGCAAATAAAAACAAAATATTGAGCATTCCCTCCCAATCTCTACCCAAAACTAGCACGAAGGAGATCACCAGACCTAACATACTGAACTATCTTAACCGAACAAGTTCTGACTCACAAATAAATACTCCATAAAAACTAATAATTGCCTCGGAAAATCGGTAACAAAGAATACTAATACCAACAAGAATTAACAATCAAAACCTATTAACAAAAAGTCTCCCAATTCGGCTGGTCCCCGCGGGAGATATAGACCACCACCCTCTAACAACAAGAAGAAACAAAACACTCAATATTGCAACCTTAAGTACGAGAGCCCTTAGAACCGAAGAAAGAATAAAGAAAAAAGAATAAAGAAAAACTACATGAGCTTGAAAAAGCTCTCGAAGAAATAATGTTAGAGGAGGCCTATGCCAAGAGGCAAACTGAGCTTCGAAATATTATAATAAACAAAAACATGTCTAGTATTTATACCTATCAGAAGTCCAGAATGAAAGGCTTATTATTATTATTATTATAAGTTAATGCCCAAGAAATACAAAGTCAGACATTACCCCCCGCTGACATGAGTTTTGATTTTGGTTTAACCCCCTTGAACCCCCCCCGATACTAAAACCTGGCTACGCCCGTGCCATAAACTATGAAGATATTATAATATTATAGATAAATACTATGAACTATGAAAATATTGTACCTACATTTGAATATTTATTTTGATAATTGTGTGTCACTTAATAAAAGCCTACAAGTGAGTGATTATGATAGGCGGAAATTTCTAAGGACGAGGAAGGGGCGGCGCAAGTGAAGTGGCCTATACTTACGAAAATTACAAATACGGCCCTGCCTCGTGGCTGAAAAACCTGAGACAGTGGTTTAGCCAGTCTATTGTAGAGCTGTTCCGGGCCGCAGGAAACAAAGTCCGCATAGCCAACATGATAGCCAACGTCCGTTGAACGGACAGGGCACAAGAAGAAGAAGACACCATTTGTAAACTATTATTTAAAAACTATTTCAGAAAATTATGCAAACAGTATATTATAGATAGATTTGTATAGATCTGATACCTCACCCATTTCCTTCAACCTCATAATTTTTCTTGAATGGGAACGCCATAGTTGCACATCTACTGTTTGCATTTTTTGGGAAGCAGTTTTTTCGATAATGATTTCTTTATATTTTTATGATTGAGTTCAATATTTGTATAATATAATTAATGTTTCCGATTTCTGCCGGTAATTTATTACATAAACATTTTTCTTGTTGAGTATAAGGGTTCGGAAAAATAAGTGTTCAGTTTAGGGCAGTGATTCCTAACAGGTTGTACCGCCCCTTCCCCCCTACCCCGGGGTGGGGGCGTTGGTGTGATCCAGGGGGGGCGGTAGTGGCCTCGAGGGAATTGGTGGGGGTCAGAGGAATTAAAAAAATACCAATGAATTTAAATCAAAAAGTCGTACGTACATAATTGTAAGAATTTTGGATATGAACGCTTCAATTGGTGATTTGGTATTATTAGTATAGTACCTCCTTTTTTTGATTTTATAATATTAAAAACAAAAAGTTATTGTATAAATATCTAGAGAAAATAGTTTTTATTTTATTTAGAAAGACAGCATTCCCGGGTTACAAATAATCTCGAATGTCGAAAATTTACCCCTTCCATAAGCGGAATTGTGGCTTATGCATTGATTGAGAACCAAACCGGGAGAGGCACTGCAAAACGCGCCATGGTGTTGTTGTGAGCTTCCCCGTACAGACGTAATGTAACTTTCATTTTAAACTTTTTTCGCCTGTGGTGCTTTTTCTGGAGTGGAAAACGGGAATTGTTAGTACTAACTGGTCTTATGTAAAATGGCGACATTAGTTTTCGTTCTAACCCGTAAAAATAAATCACACTTGTAGGGATTCTCTGTTTAGTAAACCTATCCTCCAAAAAAGATATATTATCTAACCACTAGAGCGATAGCGCGATTAAAAACTTTTTTCGCCGATTGCATGACATTTTTTGCCCACATTAAAAAAATCATACCTCCGAATTTTAATATGAAGGCATACAAACCGATTATAGTTCTATATAGCCAATGAATTCACCTATCTTTTTTCGATTATCACATTTTCGTAAGATTTATTAAAAATATTATAAAATCGTAAACTTCTACTCAATTACTATAAAATAAAGGCAAATTAGCCAAAATTGGCAGCAAAGTAATCCGGTGTATTTTAAATAGTACCATTGTCAGTATCTTTTCTCTGAAGATTTTTTAAATGTAGATGAGTGTTTCAGGCTGTTTGCTTATAATAATTGTTACCCTTTGTGCTATGCATAAAAAAATCTTGTCTTAAACGTTAGTTTATCAATTAAAAATAATAATTAATATTTGACAAGTTAAAGTATTTCACCAAAAAATGTAGACATAATTTGTGTTACGTTCAATATAAAACAAGACAAAGGTAAATGCCTCAGGCCACATCTAAAATCTCATGTTGAACCACCTACCAAATAATTTTATTAGCCTGATGTGAATAACCTTCTAGAATTATAAAAAGAGAGTTTTTCTTATAAAAAATTGACTTTTATAAAAGGTCAATAGTTACATATGAATAAATTCGGATATATATTTATCCGAGACGCTATCCAGGTTACAAACCAGTTCTTAGAATGATTGTTTCCAATAAAAATGGTAATTGCCCATAATATGGAAAAAATAATTAGTTGAAGATGACATTGTTTATTCTAAAATTTTAAATATGAGATTGACAAATATGATGGTTTGACAGAAGGTGGCAAATGCGAAATTGGGTAACGCGCACGTCCTGGTTAGACGAGAGGTCTGGCTTCGAGTCCCATTTTCGTCCATCATCTTTTTCTATTTTTCTGTGTCTTTTTCTCTTTCTTATTTTCGTTTAGATTATTATTGTTATCTTCTTCTTCAAACCTTCAAAAGTTATAAAAAGAGAGTTTTTCTTACAAAAATCGAATTATTAGACCTTTTTTTAAAAGGTCTTATCTGAGGAAAATAATTCCTCTAAGGGCCTATTTCATCTTTGGGGATGCTGTTTGGAGGGTCTTTTTAGGGAAGGAAGGATAGGAAGAAAAGGATATGAGGGGTGGGTAGAAATCTGAGGGAGAGTGGATCCAGGAGTGAATCCAACCTTCCCACTGCGGTGCAAGGCGATGTTCCGAGAGAGTACGACTGTAGAATTTAAAGGGACTCCCCCAAGCATTCTCTCCCGATCCGGCCTGCCAAGCAGCTGGTGGGCAGACGCATCCACCGCCAATATCCGACAAACCTCACCCCATGAACCCGGGCACCGTAGCTAAGTCACCAAACGTAGCGAACCACTTGGGTTGACAGAGTTGTTGGTTATCTAATAAATGGTTTCCGGGGCGGCGGTACCCATACCCACTTTCCAAATTGAACCTCAGTGAATATATATGGCCATAATATAACAGAATCATATTTACTTGATACATGTTTACGGATTGTTTTCGTAGCTTGAAGTCCAATTTCCGATGGGAAATTTGAATTTACCGCAATACAAGTGGTGTCAAGCTATTCCGAATTTATTTATAATACTTTGGTAATATTTTAAAAAATTATTTAAAATTTTTAAAATATTACCAAAAAAAATTATAATTCAATTTTCTGTGCAATTTTTTTGCACCAACCCACTCCCATTTGAGTGTGTTGTTTTGTGTTATAGAAAATAAGCTTTCGTTAGCGTAATTTCGTTCGTGCAACAAAGGCGTGCGAATATATTATTCTGCACGCGTGGATTGGCTCACCGGGTACCGGCACCGGTAGTGGCGGTACGCGGGGCAGTCATGCGAAGTGTGACCGTAATTATTGGCACACCATGTACAATGGCTGTTTGGCTGACGGAAGTACCCTTTAAAAGGGTATGTGGTGGATTTTGTCGATATCGGTTATTTAACCTAGGTTAATGTAGGCAAAGTACGAAATGTAATAAAATCGAAAATAGAACCTAGATCTACCCTTTTTGTATTGCTTTTGTTAGTCAATGGTATAATTTATTTATTGGTAAAAAGCACTTACTTTGCGGCTGGCTTTAATTATAATATAAACCCAAAATAAAGTGCAACAACACAATTTTTTTTGTCCATAGAAAGCCGATACTTTGTGATTTGACATTATAATCTACTACACTATATAAAGAGGTAATATTTGTTTGTTTGTTTGTGTGTTTGTTTGCATCGAATAGGCTCCGAAACTACTGAACCGATTTGAAAAATTTTTTCGCTGTTGGAAAGCTACACTATCCTTGGGTGACATAGGCTATATTATATTTAAAAAAAATAGGCATCCTTACTAAAACTTCAATAATGTAACCCAGGGTGTAAAAAAATTACCTAAAATATTCTTTAAATCGCGTGCGCTGCGAAAACTATTGATGATAGAATAAAATAATGTACTACGACTTTATAGAAAAAAATATTATTTACAAAAAAAATCACGACAGCATATGTCTAACTATTATGGTTATTCCACAATAAGTATTCTTTTATTTTAAAAATTTAATTTAAATGTCACCTCTTGAAAAGGCTCTTTATTTGTATCTTGGCTTTAATCCTTATCAAAATAAATTACTTCATATTCAAGACAACTTCAATACCTTTATTAAACTTTTTGAATTTTTCAATTCGGATATTTAATTAGGAAGATATCACGAGTTTAAAATTATTAGTATTACAAAAAAAGTTTCGGCTACGGGCCGGGCGGGAGAGGAGTCAAGAAATGCAGTGCCAGGGGGGTTGGCGGGACGGGGGAGCGGGAGAGCGGTGGTGGGGAAGGTGGAAGTGGAACGCTGGAGGGGAACGCACGGGAAAGGACATGTAAGGAGTAACATTTTATTTATTTGAATATGGCATATATTATAAAAGAAAGTCCAAAAACACGTGCAGCTCGCAAAAAATCAGAAACGAGTCCCGGTTCGATCAAGGGAGTTATATGGTGTGGTAGATCTCTATCCTTCCTAGGGAATAAGGGTATCCGTTTTTATCTAAAGGGCCTGCTTTTAAAGATATAAGGGCTAAAAGTTTCGCCCTCTTGAAATTTCTAGAACAGTCTTCCGGAAAGTTCTAGAAGGTTCCATAGAGCTGTAGAAAGTTGTGGAAGGAGTGGCGGAGTATGTCGTGGAATGATCAGGAATAGGGAATCGGGAACATCATTGTGCAACATTCCAGAACACTATCTTATTGTCCTGAGCGAAGCCGGGTAACCCAGCTAGTTTAAAATAAAACAATAACTTTGTAAACACCACTTTTTTTATTTACTTTATGCCAACCGGGTTTTGCTACATCCGTAGCTTCTTCAGAGCAGTATAATACGTTACTAAAGTTTAAAAATTTAGTAACATGTATTATAAATAATATATTGAGTAAGAGTTAGGATAGAAACCACTGTCTCAGGTTTTCAGCCATGTGGTCCTCCTTCTTCCAGAGCCCCATCTTCTGGCAATCTTTCCCTTCATTGTGAGACGAAAGATCTCATACTTCTCTGGATGTCTCATCACATGTCTTAGATATTGAAGTTTTCGGATTTTTATTGTTTTAATAACTTCTTTTTCTTTATTCTGTCCAACTTGTTCATGGAAGGAATTTATTAGCAGCAGAAAGGAATTAAGTTTGCGTTCGGTTCCTAACCGAGCTCAGAATACATAATCGACATATCTTGTCCATAAAAGTACATTTTTCAAAAAGGGGGATGGAACGGGAGCGCCTACCTCTCCCCTTACCGTAGACATATTCATAAACAAATTAGAGTATAATATTTGTAATTGTCAATCGATATTATTAAAACTATTTTTTTTTTGGAAAAGAAATGTCGATGATGTGGTTACTTAGAAGAACTATAGCTAAGGAAAATTAAAAACATAGATAGTAAAGTAATTAACAACCAAATAATTCCAAATAAAGGTCCAATTTTTAGGTGGGTCCCCTTGAAAAAGAACATTCACTTTCCAATTCTCCATCTACCCTGACTCCTACTACTTCCCTCACTGGAGGAGTTCATTTTTTTCAACCCACTGTGAAAACAGAATATATTTTTTTTCTTTAATAAAACAATAACTTTGTGTGAAAAAATATATTATTTATAACACACGTTACTAAACTGTTTTGTACAGTATTATACTCTCCTGAAGATGCTACGAATATAGTGATACCTGGTCAGCATAGTATAAAAAAAAATGAAAGTGGTGTTCATAAATTTATTGTTTTATTTTAGATTTAAAACCAATATATGGGTTTATATTATAACATACGTATATTTATATTCATGCGGCCCCTAGGTACTATGTACGTCCAGTAATAATTTTATTGCAGGTACTTAAATATTGAAACTAAATCTTATTAAGGTACCACAAATCAGTTTGCTAAGGTAGAGTTTCGAGCAGAGCGACAGTATTGTGCATTTTGCACATGTACGGGAGCCTATTTGAATACAGCTATATAAATATTTCATTGAAAAACCGTCCTCACAGCATATCCAAAGATGATTATAAATTAATATTATATATTTTCGTGCTCTGAGGGAAATTATTTTCCATACACTATTTGTAAGCGGTAAGCCAGCCAGTTGCTACAGTTTCCGAAATACGAATTTCATATTTGGCATATCTTGGTAGTTAAAGTTGCACCCTCGTTTCACTACAGCTGACCTGCATATAATTAGAACAACCGCGAGTAGGAGAATTTTCGTCAAGATTTGCCTGGAATTCGCTACAACTGCTTACAATTTCGTCTTGAACTTCAGGGTGAAGTGAATTCATCTTAAACCAAGACCATGACTTCTAATAATTAAAAGAATGCCAGCTTGAGTTCTTTTGTTGGCACTTAGAACTAGAGATATTATATTCATGAAATTTTTATAAATACTTCCCCATTGACTTTTATTTATTAATTCCGTTAAAAAACCGTTATTTTATTCCACTTGATGAGCTCATAAAGGCACGAGAAATACTCTAATTCATTGAGAAGTATTCTTACAGTAAAGGACACAAAAAATATTTACTCCCTCCTACACCACGGGTTACAACATGGGTCTCTTCAAGACCTATCCTTCGAGCCTTGCTCTAATACATTCTCAACACAGGATTTCAAATATTTGCTTGAGCTTTTCATTGGCTTCTCATGTTTGTAAGTAGTAAGTAAATATTATAGTGGAATTACTTTGGATATGTAGTAGTTTTACACAATACGCTTAATTCTATGCAAGCACTCCATCTTTCGTAGACATAACTCAATTAGGTCGAAGTATGATTTAAATTGTCGTTGAGGCGGAATTCCCTCATGCGCGTTCGCCAGTTTTATATTGCCTTTAACTGCCCCTTTTCCCCAAAATAAATGTGTTTTGTGCCTAAATAAGACTATTAAGATCAATTATGGTTTAATGTTATTCCACGTTATAAGCACAATTCAGAGATTTAATGATCTGAAGTCATGCGATCGAGCAGTTAATTAAAATCACCAACCATTTTTCAATTCGACACATAAAACGACTGATTACAATGGAGAAAGGTAAAAAACAAAGGGCTTTTCATTTAATATGAATACCGACTCTGGAGGTATAATAATTAATTTTGGTAGGTAATTCCAGAATATTATCTATTTAGAATTTTACAAATATATCCAAAAAGTTAAATTTAAAAGCTATTTATTTTTGATGAAATAAACCAAAATTAAATATTCTTTGTTTTATTTGTTGATTTATATATCTACATAAAGCATATAAATAATAATAGTAGAATAACAATTAATTATTGACAGTAGCCAATGCTATTGTAATACTTTGCCCACTTACTGTGGCTAATGAAAAAGATACATGGTACAATTCATTTTGGTATTCAAGTAGCCAACACGGGCCAAACAACGAATTAAATTACGATTAAATTTAAAGGAAAAAAATTTAGTACCGTCCTGACCAACACCTAGACTATTTATTTATTTATTGATTAACGCCCTTTTTCGGGACTTTTACATATGAATGGTAAGAAATATACAGTATTTATTGTACATAAATGAACTGCCTCAGTAACAGTATTTTAAATTTGTTTAAGAGGCGGTTCTCCGAATCTCAACCGATTTCTTGCAAACCTCCCTTAAACATTTGAAGTGTTTAAGCTCTTAAAAAAATATATGTTATTCTTGAAGATAATATCTAGACATTTATCGGGCCGAAACGCAAATTATATCAAATTCCCTCGATAGAAAAAAATTGCAAAGTTTGCTCCAAAAATGATTATAAACACGTTTGTTTCGGTTATTTTACAATTTATATGTATGAAAAAGTTCACAGCGTTTCTTTAAATAAAATTAAAGACAATTATCGCGAGGTTTTTATTTTTTGGCCAGAAACACCATAAATTCCATGCAACATAAATACCTATGCCTGCCAAAATTAAAAACACAATTTAGATAAACAAGTTTCAAACTGATTTTTCAAAATATTACTTATTAAACATGAACTTTATATGACAACACGATAACATAAATTTAACCTTTCAGCGGTCGCGCGCGGTCTGTGAGTCCGCAGCGAACTTATTTTACTGATTATGCGCTAACTATAAACAATAGACAACTGCGCTTCCGTGATATCCTCGGGGGATGGATACATCCCCTCAGTACCCCAGTGACTTGCGCACATGTTATTTTGTTTATATTTGCGGTCTCAGATCCCGCGTGCGACTGGTTGTGTACTTGAAAAATCTCTTGATATTGAGAATTTAGTTTTATTTTACGTTATATGCAAAAAAGTAGTTGTAATATTTCATTATGTTGCGTTATTATGTTGATTTATAGCGCTGTTAAAAAATTGAGATTTAACAGACTTTAACCATTACGTACGAATTAAAAAGTGATTACCAATTAATATTTTTTTAAATTATTTATTTATATAGACAAAATACTATATACATATACAATATAATGAAATATTCAGTAGTCTTTTAAAACCAGACACCTAAAGTTGCGGAATCACCGACCGTGCGTGACTGCTTATGTTCGGTGCAAGGGTGCGACTACTGGAAGGTTAAACACCATATCTCATTTTTTTTTAGTTATATGTTTTTAGGATGTTATGCCGTGTTGCGCTACCTCTTTCTTTAGCCAACGTTTCGGACAGCGTTGCAGTGTCCATCATCAGGGCAGATACATCTGTCGGATCTGCTGGATCTGCCCTGATGATGGACACTGCAATGCTGTCCGAAACGTTGGCTAAACAAGGAGGTAGCGCAACATGGCATAACACCCCAAAAACGTATAACGAAAATACTTTTGGCCATGAAAATCTAAAACTTATCTCACCATACATACTGACTATGGTAAGCAATCCGTTGGTTACGAGGGGGGCAATTTATAAAATTGCCTTCTAGACAACATTAAAAATGAAAAAAGTTTATGTACATCTAATTTTTTTTTAATTAATTTATATGTTTTATCAAAAAACAAATAATTTTTTTATAAAATGTATTTATTTGTAATTTTGTGTAAAACGTATTTTTATTTTCGTAATTTCTGGTTAATTAAGTGAAAACGTTATTCATATTTTTTCTGTAAGTACTAAAAACTTTTAAAAAAAGATGAAGAAATCATTTCAATATGAAGTAACACCAACACAGCCCACAGTCAACCAATACGAAGATGTGGAAGTCAACAAACATGAAGATGAGGGAATTTACAAATGTAGTCACAATAAACATGAAGCTGAGGAAATCATGACGTTACACATCTACCGACTCGGAACAGGAATTCCTAGGACTGTGAATAAACTACTTTACTTTGCATTTTTTAAACAGTAAAAACAAATAAAAAATAAATAAATTCTCGGCAAGTGCCAAAGAAGCAGATGTCAAGTGAGGTCTGCCAAATATAAAAATAATGCCCCCGGTTTGACACTATGCTTGGTAGCATCTAAACATTTTGATGAAATTTGCTGTGGTAATTCACGAATCAGGGTGCAATAAGGATAGAAAACAAGTTTAAAAGCCCGAAAGAAATTATATTTATTACATTTATGTTAGCAATTTTTGTACGGAGTTGAAAATTTTTTTTTTGTATTGAAATAATTTAATTTTTTTAAATAAAATATACCAAGATTAGATGTAAATTCTATTTATTAGTGCCGATAAATTAAGATTGTTTGAATAGTCCCAGAAAAACACAATTTGTCAGTTCTTCTGTTCTTTCTATTTTAAAAGTACTGAAGAAGAATACGCACAGTAAAATTTATTTGTTTATGAAGCGACGCTAATCAAAGTTTAAATGTTATTAACCCCTCAGGCTAAATAGTTCAGTTTTCGGAATAACTCATTCAGGTCACTTAGAAATCTATAGTGGTTAGAAATATGATCTAAAAGGTATTAGAAAGAAAAAAAAACATGTTTCAGACTCAAATTGAAAAAATTGCCGCAAAATAATTAAAACATACGCCTCTATGAAATCAAAGTTTCCGACCGCACTTTGAAAAAAAAAAAATACGTTTCTTTCGAATTGTAAAATTTTATAGCCCATTTCATCGCCTTTCCAAAACAGTTTTTAGTTTTCGGTTGCGTTCAGAAATATTTTGATCTTCCGACAAAATAGGTGCGAAGCCTGAGGGGTTAAGTATTTTAATTATACTCTTATGTTTGTGATAAAAATAACGTCAAAAGTTTAATAAAAGTAAACGTGTTTTCAGGCACAGTTGTTCAAACAACCGACAAGGCTATTTCACAAAGCAGATTTACGAACATTTAATGGAATCATATTATCCCAAAAGGTCAAAGAGGAAAGTTGTCCTGAATTTTTGGAGTGAAATAATATAACCTTATTGTTAATTTTTCCTGACTAAAGTTGATGTGCGTGGAATTGAAACAATTTGTTGTGAAATTTTCGACCGACATGTTGTTCTTGTTTATATTATTATTTGAACGAAAATAGCGAAAAAGGGTGTTGAAGGTAAATTGAAATTGTTTTTGGGGATAAACTTTCTGGAACATTTTAAAAACAAGCCCCCTTTGAGGCTGATGTCTGCTTTCACTGATCACGCAGAGTGATCGCCATTTGTAGATTTGACCAAAGTACACAAAGTGGGTTTCATCAAGATGGCTGGGCAAAGTTCTTCCCTTGTGGAATGGGCTAAGTTCGCTAAGCGTTGAACTCTCACTGAGGTACCTGGGTATTGCTTGAAATTTGTAGTAAAAATGATTCCTTTATTTTCAAATTTTGGGAAGCGGGTATGGGTACCGCCCCCCCCCAGGAACCATCAACTGGATAATCAACACCTCTGTGATAGGTTACCCCAGATTGTGTAACTTTGCAGGGGTGGCCGGGTTCGTGGGTTTGTCCAGGTTCCAAATCAGGTGGCAGATGCGTCTGCCCACCAACTGCGTGGTTGGGAGATAACGGTCAAGGGAGAGTCTTTCACCTCTCCATCCGTAGAATCCAAACCATCGAATTGCATTTGGAGAGATAAATTCACACCTCTGTCACTCCTGGTGTGTGACCCTCGGATTCCTATTCATCCCTAATACTTTTTACTTCCCAGATCCTCCATTCAATTTCCTTAAAAGACCCTCCATGCAACATCCCCAAAGATGAGGTAGGCCCCGAAAGAAATTATTTTTTTCAGAGCCAGAACACAGAACACAGAGACGAGAACTTACAGATGAGGAGTAAAAACCAACTATGGCGGGACGAATAGAGACTTGTGATTCGCCAATAAATCAATTTAACAGTATATAGGAACCTCGCACTATTAAATTATAACCATTTAGTTCTTGAAAGTAAAATCTGCTTTTGAATGAATAGCAAAGTAAGGTTCTGAGTATTTCTTAGTCGAATATTTTGTTTCCGTACACACTTTTACAAATGGATAATTTTTTAGGTTTTCACGGCCAAAAGCATTTTTGTTGTAAGTTTTTGGGGTGTACCTCCTTCTATAGCCGACGTTTCGGATAGCGTTGCCGTGTCCATCATCAGGGCAGATCCGGTAGATCCAACGATGTGTAATTGTTCATTTTTTTTTCATTTACTAGATTCTTATGTTTCTTGAAGAGATGAATCATTTAAATTTACTGAATTTACAGTTAATGTTCTTTATAAATAGAATGGCGTCATATGCGCCTTGCAATTTTTACCTCATGTGGGTATTTTAAAATGTTACCTGGCTATTATAGACTTAAAGGCCTTGTATTTCATCGGTAGGGAAAAATTGTTATCTAAAAACCCTACTAAAATTGCATGTTTTGCTAAGCTCCATCATCATCAAGCAGCCACGGCACCGGCAGGCGCTCATGTATATATACGTGTCTGTTTGTGTTATGTTGGGAGTGGGAAGGAGTCGGTCATGTCCTTATTTTTTGGATCTCTTCCGCATTTGCCTTCGGGAATGAGGAAACCATGAAAAACCTCATCCGGGAAGAGTCGGCCGAAAGTCAACATGAAACTTGTCGGCCTTCAGTGATTTCAATATATGAAATCCTGCATTGTGTGGTGAGGGGTGTGTGTGTCTGTTTTTATGTGAGATATATATACATACTATATGGGAAATTTATAATAAACATACATATTATACAATATTAAATAGATATATACATAGATATGTAAACATAAGTTTTGGGGGGGGGGGGGGGGGGTCTGGTGTTTAGGAATACCTACTGCTCGCTCAGTCGTCCGCGTCTGAATCTGGTTCATACCAGATGTAGTCCAGGTCCATCAGGATATGTTTGGGTAGTCTGTGTGTATATCTGAAAGTAAAGTCACTGGGTGCATTGTATTGACCGATTTCCTTGATAAGTCTATTTTTACTATGTCTCAGAGATTTTTAAAATCGGTCTGTCAGTCTGTGCGTGTATTCAAATAATGTCGGTATGTATTCTCTGGCATGTAGTCTTTTAAGATTAGTTCTGATTCTAGTGTTTTATGCGATTTTAATGCAGAGATTTTGTAGCGTCTGTAGTTTCAAATGGTCAGAGTGAGAAATACTACTCCACACGGGAATAGCATATGTCAGTACCGGTCGAATGAGCGAGTAGTAGATCAGGAGTTTGGTTCTGGGAAGCAGCGGACTTCGTCTGTTGAAGATGGGCTTCATCGCGCCGACTGCCTTTCTGGCTCTTGCGTGTATCTTGGCTATGTGTGATTTCCAGTTGAGACGTGAGTCCATTGTCAGGCCCAGGTATACGACTTCATCTTTCCATTCTAGGACGTGTCCTCCCATTTCGATGTTGACGTCTGGTGTTCTTCTTTTTCGTTTCCTCGTGTACATGATCACTTTGGTCTTGGCCTCATTTAGTTTGAGTCGCAATTGCTTGTAGAACTCTACTAGAGCGTCGAGCGCCCTCTGTAGGTATATAGCCGCCATGTCTGCTTTCAGCGAGGAAACGTAAAGTTTGACGTCGTCTGCGTAAATGGATAAGTTGCATCTCTCGTTTCGGGGGATGTCGTGCGTGAAGATGTTGAAAAGATGAGATCCCAGTAGACTCCCTTGTGGCACGCCTTTTGGAATCTCACGTATTGTCGATAGCGCATTCCTGAGGAAGACTCTGAAGGATCTGTCTTTGAGATATTCTTGAATCAGTCTCGTTAGGTATATGCGCGTGTTTGTTCTGTGCAACTTGTGCAGTAGCCCTCTGATCCAAACGTTGTCGAATGCCTTCTCCAAGTCTATCAGTGCGGCGGCGATGTAGCGATTTTCGTTAAATCTTCTGGCGATGAATTCCGCTACTCTGGTCAGTTGATGGGTGGTGGAATGCCTCTTTCTGAATCCGAACTGCTCGTCTGGCAAAGTGTTGTTGTCTTTGTGGTGTGGTAGCAGCCTGTTGAGTATAACCTGTTTAAATACCTTGCTCAGCGTGGAGAGTAGACTGATCGGCCGATAGTTTGTCAGCTGCCTCTTGTCCTTGTTTGGTTTGGAGAAGGGCAACACGGTCGCCGTTTTCCAGATCTGAGGGAAATGTCCGATGATGAGGCAGGCATTGAACAGCTTTGTTATGTAAATGATGGCTTTCTGCGGTAGATGTTTGAGTAGAATGTTGTGTATTTGATCGCTTCCTGGCGCCTTATTTGTCTTCAATCGCCTGATGATGACGGCTACTTCGCTCGGTGTGCTGAAATGGATATCGGCCGTGCTCGTTTGCTCTGCTTGTTCGAGATCTCGTAGAGATTCTTCTACTAGTCTGTCCATTTCCGGGTCAGATAAGCCATCCGTGGCTGCGTAGGCTCTCTCAAATCCGTCGGCGAGCGCGTTTGCTTTTTCTTCCATTGAAAGTGCCAGCCCCTGAGCCGTCTAGCTTCTCAAGCGGGGGTATCGTGTGATCTTGGTGTCTCAGAGCTTTCGCCATTTTCTATAGGCTGTTATCTTTGGGCGTGAGTGACGTAACTTTCTTCGTCCAAAGTTGGCATCTGAGATCGGTGATTTCTTGCTTGATTTCTCGCTGTAGAGTGTTGTAGGCCGTTTTGAAGTAGCCGTCGCGCGTTTGATGGTAGATGCGTCGCAGGCGATTTTTCTCCTTAATGAGCGATAAGACGTGCTCGGGAAGCTTGACCGTGTATGTCTGTTCTTCTTTGAGTGGTATGAAAGTGTCTTTGGCGTGTTGTATGATTTCGGTGAGATTGCTTGCGGCCTCGTTGATTTCTTCCTTTGAGCGCAGAGTTCCCGATGTAAGGTGTATTCGTTCGTTTATCTCTTTTTTTAATCCTTCCCCGTCGGCGTCTTTGTAGTTTCGCCGTTTTCTGGGGCTCCTTAAAGTCGTTCCTCCAATACTGAAGCTCACGGGCAGGTGGTCCGATGACAGTTCATCCAGCGTGCGCAGTTGCGAGA
Organism: Limnephilus lunatus; assembly: GCA_917563855.2. Classification (NCBI taxonomy): domain Eukaryota; kingdom Metazoa; phylum Arthropoda; class Insecta; order Trichoptera; family Limnephilidae; genus Limnephilus; species Limnephilus lunatus. The sequence continues at coordinate 58,325,153 of OU830597.1, read as the reverse complement.
TCGTCTTGGCGTTCTTCTCGAGTACGATGTCCAAAGTGCTGGGGTACTTTGCGTGTGCTGAGTGGTGTGTTGGTTTGTCCGGTGCCATTATCTAATAGTTGTGAGTCTGCATATGCGTAAAGAGCGTTTTCCCGCTCGCGTTGCTTCTGTAGTTATTCTAATAGTTGTGTTTGGCGTTGAAATCTCCTCCTAAAACAACAATTGGGCGCAAATTCAGTAACTTATCCAAATCTTCTCTCACAAGACGGTTGTCATTATTGCAGTAGGCGGCGATGAAGGTATGCGCTCTATCCTCTATGGTGACTTCGATAACTGTGGCTTCAGTATATTTCAGCTTTGGAGTGGGGATTCTTGTAGAAGTGATGGATTGACGAACGAATATGGCAGTGCCTCCGCCTGCTCCTTCCAATCGGTCGTCTCGGTGAACTTCAAAACCGGGCACTCTCAGCGGCGTGTCGTGTTTAAGATGTGTTTCTGAGATGCGAATTATATCAGTATCGGTGTTATTTGCCAGAGCGAGCAGTTCGTCAATTTTGAAGCGGATGCTACGGGCATTCCACAGGAGAACGTTCACCATCTCGGGATTAGACATTGATGGTGGACGGGATGAGACCCATCAGGATCCATGCTCTCGCAGCTTCGCTGGAAGCTGCGGCCAGTTCCGGTCGCAGGCGATCTAGTCCCTCGAGCAGGGCTATCATCAATTGGGCATCGCTTCTGACCTCTCTTACGGGCTGCTGCGTGCGGGGCTGCGTGCGGGGCTGCGTGCGGGGCTGCGAGCGGGGCTGCGAGCGGGGCTGTTCCTCCTGTCGCTCCTCGCTCCTTCCACCGGCTACGCTGGCCCAGGTGCATCCATCTGTCCTCGGCGCCTGCTGCGCTTGAGGATGTGGCCTGCTGGCTTCTTGGGCCTGGCGACGGGGCTGTCGCTGGTGCTGTTGTAGCGAGGCGACGTATGCTACCCTCTTCGGGCAGCCCCTGTAGTTGGCAGGGTGAGGGCCTCCGCAGTTGCAGCACGCGGCGGGCTCGTCCCTGGTGGTCTTGGGGCACTCGGCCGAGGCGTGCTCCACCAAGCACTTCACACACCTCGCGGTGTGGGCGCAGTTTCGGGACCCATGCCCGAAGTTTTGGAAGGCGATAACACTGCGTCCCATGCTGGAGGTGATTGCTCCTGTGCTTCTGGAGGCGTATTCTGCAGCGGCACAGGTACTTGACTGCTGCCCTCAGCTGGCCCATGTTTACTTCCTTATCGAAGGTGGCCAGGTACATCGGGTATTCAGCCGAGGCGGTTGTCATCCTGACTACTTTTACAGGGGGGAAGCCTTGTTCTGCGAGACTCGCAGCGATGTCATCGGTGTCAATGTTAGGCAGGCCCTTGATGACCGCCTTCTTTAGTTTTTCCGCCTACGCTGTGTAAGTGTGGAAGCCTCTCGCCTCCGCACGCAGCCCGTTGGTGAGAGCGCAGTGGTCCACCATGCTCCGCACGAAGATGTTTGCGGTTCCGCCTCGGTTGTAGCGGAACGTAAAGTTCGGGTGCCCGATGTGGCCCTGCACCGCCGAGGTGATTTGGGCGTGGGTGAGGGTCCCCAGGGTCATCATCACAACCGGGGGAACACGATCTTTTCGGGCAGGCTGGCCACTGGTACCTGCGGGAAAGAAAGAAGAATTAATATTTTGGCGCTTTGGTTGCGGAGTGCCGCCGCCTTCGCTTACCTCAGGAAGATCACCGAAGCGGTTGCCGACAACAACCGTTCGGGGTTCCTGCAGTGACAGGGGCCTCTTGACGGGGTTGGACGGCCTCGTCCAACCTTCATCCTGCCTGATCGTCTCCATGTCCTGGGGGTGTAGCGTGGGTCTGGGGGGCGGGACGTAGCCCGAAGCTGGGCCTACTGCGTGGCGGCTGAGTCCGGGTGCGGGTGCGGGGTCGGTCGCGGGCATCTCGGGGGGCGGCAGGGCGATAGCCGGCTTCGTCCTCGGGTCAGGGTGGCTCTGTTGGGGCTGGGACTAGGAGGCGGGGATCGTGAACAGGATCGTCCCCGTCTTAGTCTGGCGTCTGTACTGGCGGGCTCCCGGGGGGGATCTCGATTGGTGCATCCTCCGGGTTGGCAGGTTCCATCCGCCCGGGGAACATCCGGACGGCGGGGATTCTATTTTCCCTCTTCTGGATGGGAATTAAAGTGTGGGATCGTCTCGGTGGGGCCAGGTCTTCCCTCTTCTTCGGTGCCTTGATAAAGGCAGTTGGTGGCGCGGAGGCCTAGGCGGTGGGCTGGTCGGGGTCCAGCCGGCTGATAAGATAGCAGGTGTCTGGCCGTGTAAACACAAGCCAGAGAAATGCGACTCGGGGGCGAAAAAGGGGCTCGTCTCAAAGGCGACTGTCGCAGGCGGCAGTCAACTCCCGCTGATCGCTGATCGCTGATCGCTGATCGCTGATCGCTGATCGGTGATCGCTGATCGTGTAATTGTTAGTGTAGAGAGTGTGATTATTACCTCGGAAGCGATACCGTGTCACCAGCTTCAATCCGCTACGAGCTGGTAGGTATTACAGTAAAAAGGGAACTGCGGTTTAGTGAAAGCGCAGTATTTACGTTAGCCTGGGGCCCGTCCACGGGAGAATTGCCGACGAAAGTGGCGCCATAGTTATTTTTTATTTTATTTTATTTTAATTATTAACAGAAACAAACAGTACATTATTTACATTGGTGAAAAAAGTTTACAGTTAATAAGTATATTTCAAGTTAGGTACCTATGATATGTTTCATTGAAGTATCTTGTTTATATTATTATATTAAATTTTTACCGGGTGATGTGCGTTGTGGGAGAGGGTGTGTGTGTGTGTGTGTGTGTGTGTGTGTGTGTGTGTGTGTGTGTGTGTGTGTGTGTATGTGTGTGTGTGTGTGTGTGTGTGTGTGTGTGTGTGTGTATGTATGTGTGTAAGTATGCGCATTAAACTATTTGATTGACATGATGCTCTTTTTAAATTTGGGCAGTGAATCGGAGAAAATGTCACGCCTGATTACGGAGGCAATCGAAATCTACAAAAATCCAATTAATATTAATAGAGACGACGGAGCTAAGCTCAACAGCTCTTGGTATCCGGTAATTGACGGCTACACCAAAGCTAAACGCAAAAAATACCATGTCTAAGTATTCTGTAATACCATATAATAATACAATATAAAGGTATAAAACCTTTTTTGCTTATATTGGCTACTTTCGCTTTAACCACTTGAACTCTGTTTTCTAATTCTAGAATAACGATGGCGCCACTTTCGTCGGCAATTCTTACATGGACAGGCCCCAGGATAACGTAAATACTGCGAATTCACTAAATCACAGTTCCCTTTTTACTGTAATACCTACCAGCTCGTAGTGGATTGAAGATGGCGACACGGTATCGCTTCCGAACTTCCGAGTAAATAATCACACTCTCTACACTAACAATTACACATCGTCGGATCTACCGGATCTGCCCTGATGATGGACACTGCAACGCTGTCAGAAACGTCGGCTATAGAATGAGGTAGCGCAACACGGCATAACACCCCAAAAACTAACAACGAAAAAAACTTTTACAAATGTTTCATGATTTACTTACCCCAGTAAACAGCGGCTTTGTGTTTCGCGTCGCCATGTATCTCGACGTCATAGTATGTGTTCCATAGACATACAAGTCCGTGCGTTAATACGGGTCCATTGGGCGGGCAAACGCCAGACTTTTGACAGTCCCACACAACAATCAAGGTCATAAATGTTTGACAATTTTTGCCAACACTAAAGGTCATAACTTTACACCAACAACGTTTGGGGTGAAGTTCGCGCGGTCCACACAATTTGACGTGGTCTGAGGTACGGACGTGTCCACGGCACGCTTTCACTTGACGTTTGACGTTAATATTAAAATGCGTTCTGATGACAAAAGAGATGCATCAGGGAGAAAACACAGATATTTTAATAGATATTTATTTATCAGGAAAGATATCCGACTAATATGCACGACCTAAAGTTACTATTTATTAAGAATTTAGGGTGAATACGTTTTGATGCAACATAAATAATTACGTAGCATCAAAAATAGAATATCGATTTACAATGGTCAATTTCTCCCGTGTCTCTGAAACCGATTAATAAATGAATGGACTTTATTTACAAGTGAGTTCACGAAAGAAATAATCATCCATTACGACAGTGTGTTTATTTACAACTTAAAATCATAATTATTAGGTCCGCGTATCAAAAAAATTGACGTTTAATGTTAAAATGCGATTGCATAGATGTTAAAATGCGTTCGATGTAGAAAAGATGCTACATGCATAAGGAAGAAAACACAGATCAGGGTTTATCAGGAAAGATTTCCGACTAATATCGATTATTGCACCAATGACATTATATAATAACGTCATTTTATTGCATGACCTAATTTAGAACTATAGAATTTAGAGTACGTAAATATTTACGTCAAAAACAGAATAATTATAAATATTTGATATTATATTATAATTCTATTATCAAATATTTCTATTATTATATTATATTAAGGTATAATAATATGTTAAACTCGCGATTATGTTCGCTCATACATAGCACATAACCACAAAAATCCGTTCCGATGTTTCTACGTACACGACCGCACCGCGCGACTTCTGTCAAAAAATGAATTCTCCTCCCCCGCTGGCCCCCGCCTGCCTTCCCGCTTCACCCGGGATGAGATGTTTAAGTTTTGTTTTCCGCCGAACACGGGAAGCTCAAACACCACAAACATTTATGACCTTGAGTGTTGGCAAAAATTGTGACCTTGATTGTTGTAAGGGACTGTCAAAGCAAAAGTCTGGCGTTTGCCCGCGCAATGGACCCCGCATTAAATGTACGATAAGAGCTCGACACTGGTCCGGACAAGAATGATGACGTCACATTTTTTAGATTAACGCGGGGCTCTCGCAAGCCCAGCCGGTTCCGAAAAATGGTTCCAATGGGAGGGGGAAATAACACGCCTTTTATCACGTAAGGGCATGTCCATATATTTTGTACGTCCGTGGAGCCAACTGAGATTTTTTTTTACATGAGCTCCACACAGGAGGCCCTGACGAAAATAATTTCCCTCAGGGCTTATGTCATCTTTGGGGATGCTGTGTGGAGGGTTTTTTAAGGAAAGGAAGGAGCGGAGAGTTCTGGGAAGGAAAAGGGTTTAAGGGGTGGGTAGGAATCTAGGGTTCGGTGTGTCCTGGTCATCCGCCTCCAAGACCTAGACAAACCTCACCCCTTGTACCCGGGCACCCCTGCTAAATTACCAAACGTAGCGAACCACTTGGGGTGACCTATGGCAGTGGTGTTGGTTATCCAATAAAGGTTCCCGGGGCGGCAGTACCCAATCCCGCCTCCCAAATTGATGATTAATGAGTGGAGCTAATGTAAAAAAATAAAATTTGTGCACCTATTTCCAAAACTATAATTTAGCCCTAAACCTTCGCTAAGATGTCTCATTTTTATTAACTTACTTACTTGTTGATATTGATATCTCTAAGCCCGATACAAAAATAATCAGTCAATATTTTATTTCCACAGCGACCATTAATTGTGTAAATCTATACGTGAGCCCCTTTCAAATTTACTTATCTATCGGAAAATGTTTCACATTAATGGGTTATTCCTGTAAAATCGTAATACTTATTGACCAAGATTCAATCGCAAACATGTATAGGTGTATAGAGGAAATACAAAAGATACCTTAAACCTAATCTAAAGAACTTGTATTCCGAGAAGAAGAAATGAAGCGAGCTCCAAACGTATTTCAGAGATTGTTTTATTCGATGGTGATGCGAGAACTCGAGCCTCTTTGATACATTTCTAAACCCTTTTACCTAAAGAATCATGATGTGAAGCCATCTACTTTATGAGGGAAGGAATTTTTCAATATCATTTACGAAGAATACTTTGTCACGTTTGGTGCCTTTTACAAATTCTGATCACTTCGAGAAAAGGTCTAGTATATTATTTTAAAGCTGGAAAGAAAAAGACTTTGTGAAACATGGATTGTGAAAAACGCATACATAGCAATGAACAAATAGATTCATCCTATCTTTAGATTCACTAGCATGAATTTTTAATAAGTTTCAAAAAAATTATGTTCGAGTTCCGATATCAAAGAGATTTTGTTATTGTTGACTCTACGCATTTAATAGAGCTTTGCAAAATAACTTATCGCAAAAATGAAATTAATCATTCAAAAAGTTTTTAAGTTCAAGCTGCAAGGAAAACACATTCCAAATTGATTTTAAAAAAATTGTAGCGTTTTATTAATATTTTATTGTATCTATTTATACAGTTTTACAACAAACCAATTTAATATATTATACTCGTACCTCCTAAATAATAAATAATATTTATTACTTATATTACATTGTATTTGGGGATTGATGTATTGCTTTGAATGTAAAAAGCCACGCTTTCATTTAATCAGAATTCTGTTTGTAAATTCAATATGCTCATATATCCCGGTTGCATTGCTCATCAATGAGATTAACAAATAAACGTAACTGTGTATTGAATGCCAAAGAGCATAAATATATATACATATATTTTTAATTTTATCAAACTGCTAAGTGTTAAAAAAAGAATATACCTAATAGTAAAAATACTAACGGAAAAGGGAAAAGAGTTGGTTATGAATTAATTTTAGTTAAAAATAATTTTTAACATCCAGTTTTTGTTTCGTGTTAACTTTCACGGTTAAATATTGCTTTATTTTACTTTTGCTCGAAATACAAACTGTACGTAAAACGCAGGCACACCAAAGCAAAGTAATCTGCAAAGTGTTTGGTAAATAAGTAAACACGAATATTCAGAAAAGCTTATAAAAGAAGCCTGTCGTGAGGGCTTTTGAGAAACTGTGTTTCTGTGATACTTAGGTACCAAAGGAAATAATAGTCGCCACAGAAACAAATCTTCCCTTTGAAGAAGAAGATTTTGAAGCGCAAGACAAGTTTTTTTTAAAGGTAGTTTACATAATGAAATTTCCGGTTCTAAAAAGGCTGCATGGTTTTCGGGCAAATATCATATATCTTTCATACTTTTGAATTAACATCGAGAAGCCCTAAACGGGAAATTTGGTAGGTACGATAGTACGAAATACAGCGCGGTGTTCGGGAATAATCATATAATGTTAAGCTGTTATAATTTTGTTCATCCTATCACAAAACTTCAAAGCTTTCATCAAAAGTTGCGTGCTGCCTCGTTGCCAGAAGCAAAACGTTTCGCCTTCGATAATTTATTATTATGCGCAACAGACACAATTTGAAAGTTTGTAATCCAGTTGCCAGTTGCCGGGCTTGCCAGGCTTATAGGCACCGCCACGACCAGGCTGGGGCTTGTACTGCAAAGAGATTCGTGTAAAGCAAAAAACAACCTTTCATCCCTCGTAAATACTGCTACACCCTCCTCTCTCCATAAAAACTCCGGGGGATAATCCTTCCTTTCAGCGCGGATTTCACACTATTTATTTTTTGTGTTCCCGCAAACTTTATCAAGGGTGGATGTAATTGGTTAACGAGCAGGGGAAGCTTATAAACTTTGGGCGAGGTGTTGCCCGAACTGAGCTGTGACTTGAGCGCCTATTTTTCCCGTAATTTATTTTGAGAGTTTATGCCGGGATTTAACAACTTTGTCTTGTTTAGTGGTCGAGGCGAGGAGACTTTGATTGAAAAGTTTAAAACGAGTTGACAAACGATTACTGTTTTAGTTGCTTTTAAATAAATTCTTAATTTTTAACCGAGTAACGTAATCCCTGGGAGCTTTGTTTCGTACGACATTCAAATGATTTTAGGGAAAATGTTGAGCGCTCATAGATTGCTTTTTAAATATTTTTGAGAGCGAAACTTACGAGTTACAAGTTTTTGCACACAAAACAAGTCATGCGGCGGCTAATGCGATTAATAATATCGTACTAAATATTATTAAACAATGAGAACTTGGAAACACGTAACAGTTTCACTTTAACCTGCGGCACAAAGTTTTCTTGTTTTAATACTAATACTAAAAATTTAAATGGAAATTTGTCCGTCAATGTAGGGAATGTAAATAATTCATTTGCAGAATAGAATAATAAGTTTGTAAACTGTCGACAAAATAAAAAATTTAACAAGAGGCAGACAGGTATTATGTAGTAAAAAAATCTATTTTTTACTAATAGTTCTGTGAACAGTAGTAATCACGTCCAAAAATTTCTAATTATCTGTTATATAATGAATTTAAATTTCATCTGAAATCATCAGATTTTGAAAATTAAATGTTTAAACAATTATTAATATTTTATGTAATTTTATTTTAATTTAAAATAAGGAAAAATAATTATCCCACTGAAAAAATCCATTTTCAAATTACCATAATATAGAAAAAATGCGAACAGGAAAGTCAAAATAAATGAGAAGATTTCACATTTAAAAACCTAATCTTTTGAGCGTAGCTACTAAGAAATTTACAGACAGACGGAATGCAAAATGTTCAAAACAGGATTTCAATTTGCTCAGTATATATTGAGACTCATAAAATGCTTAATACACATTACTAATATACATTTTTCAATTTATTTAAATAATACATACCAAGAAAGAAATATTCAATGGGGTACCGAATAACTTGAAACAATTTGAAAATCTTCAATCATTATTGTGGTAAGATGTGGCTTATGGAATGATGGAGGACTTGGTAAGCCAAAGAATTGAACTCAAGACGTCTAGGTCGATGCATTTACCAACTTAGCCACTGAAGTTTTTGTGTAGTCTTCACGTGAACACACATTTCTAAATTGGAAAAAAGGACTTTTAAAGGAAAACATCCACATCTCCATAATAATTTTCTTCATATAAACAACTACATCTTTCCTAGATTTGACCACCAAAACCAGATAGATGCTTACCGATTTAACCTCCTTGGTCCAGCTTTAACTTATTAACTATAAACATGGTCGTGAAGATCACTAGTTTTGCTGTTCTATACTCATTGCAGTAGCTGAAAGATTAAATAGCTTCCCCCGAAGCAGTTGCCAGGTGTGGTCAAGTCAGGACGTGTAGCGGCCATCCGTATTCCATTACCACGAGGAAGTGATATATTGAGGACTACGATGCTACGAGCTACGGTGCATCGAGCTACGGGATATAAGTGCCACAGGTTCCGGTGCTACGGAAAGCGCAGTATGGTGGAGGGCGATGTTGCCCGCTGAAGAATTGAGACGTAACATGCAGTAGGCGAAATCGGTTACATCAAAAGCCTTAATTGATTCTCATTATGTCACTGAAAAATATCGAAAAACATATTATATATCATATGAATGGAAACAAAACACTTTAAGAAACGAAATTGCGATAATCGCGTTGCCATGTCTTGTATTTTATTTTAAAATAATTGAAACCCAAACCGACATCTTTTGGGTTCTCTGCTTGCTATAGATTCCCCACTTTGTACTACACGTTTCCGGTCACCGTGTGTATAATTATATTAGTACGTAATTGGAAGTAAGTCATTAAAGCCTCGAATATATTGAGCGAGTTTACAAGCTACTAGCCGGTAAGCTAAAATAACGACTCCCGCGTAAACCAATTCAGTCGACATTTTGTAAAAAACTTGAGCTCGCAGCTAGCGCCACACCGACAGTTACAAAATCAGCTGTTGGTGGGCTGCCATCTTGAGGCAAGCGCTAGCGAGTAGTGAGCAAAGTTGACCACCTTTCAACTTTTTTCGTAGATTATCCACAATCTGCTAGTTAGCTAGTAATACGATTACACTGAGCGAGTTTACCAACAGTGAATTTCCCAGATAGTAGCTTGTAAACGCGCTCAATGTCATGTCTTTTCAAATTATATCCCGGCCTTCGTAAAAAATTACAATAGTTTGAGGGATAGCTGTAAATGCCAACATATAGCAAGTACCAATCAAATCAAATATAAATTCTTTCAAGTAAGAAGGTTGGTTACCACACTCGTTTTAAGTTTTTTTATTTTTTTATTATTATTATTTATGAATCAGTTAACTTTTTGGCAAATAAATGATAATGATTTTTAATTACATTAAATGAAATTATTGAAGACGGACAAATAAATTTATAATCTTGTTTTTTTTTTAAATATCAAGTTGTTAATTATCAGTTAAATAGCCCTAACAGTTGATTCACTTTCATACATATACCTACCATTAGATCAAGATTTCCTAGTATGTATGAAAGTAGCAATTATACTATGGTCTCAGACTACAATTCTGTTATTCTAGACAGACACTTAAAATGGAACGAACAAGTCGAAAATACGGTAACCAGAGCAAGAGAACTTATTTACATATTCATTAGATTGAGAAACATCCTATCAACTAGTATGATTAAAACTATTTATCTCTCTCTTGCTCAATCTATTCTAGAATATGGTGTACTTGGGTGGGGGGGGGCCTTTCAAAACTAACCTTCAACCTGTAGAAAGGGTACAGAGGTTGATTCTAAAAGGCATTATACGAAAACCATATATGTTTCCAAAAATACAGCTGTTTGACTCTTTTAGGGTTCCAGTCTTAACAAAATTTTCAAAAAAAAAATTCACTGTGACAAATCCACAAAGATCATTTCAATTCTACAACAACAATCACAAAAATAAGAAACCGATCAAGATCACGTGGCAACCTAGATATCCCTAAATTTAAAACAAGTGCTATTCAACACCACTATACTTATCAACGTATACAATTTTTAATGCCCTCCCATATAAAATCAAATCTGAAGAAAATTATAAAGCCTTTAAATCACAAATAAAACAACTACTAGATCAACCCAACACAAATTATAAATTTTAAGTTCACAAAAAGAATTTCTCCGTACATTTTTTAAAATTACATTGTACCGATTAGTAGTAATTGATCAAGTCTTAATTATAATATTAGGTACTTTAGTTTAAAATTAATCATTTAATTCCATCATTAATTAACAAAAAAATAAATTATAAATTAATGTATTCTTCTTGTTTTCACATATCCTCTTAAAATATTTCATCAGCATTTGAACTAAAATGAAGCGATTATTGTTGAAACTTAACATTATGTACCTACTCCTACAATATTATCAGCTAATCCAATTGTTAGAATCAACTATATGTACTTACCATCTAACACCTACTTATTATGAGAAATGTAATAATATTATTTTTACTTCATCTATATTATTACTTTTAATTATCTATACTACATGTATTATGTATATTTAATTTAGTAACGGCTATATTAGTAAATTTCTTAATCAATATTTGTATTCATAAGTTGTTTATTTATTTCTTATTTTAAAATAAATATTATATATGTATATATATTTTTTTTTTCTTTATCTTTTTCAATAATAGCACGACTCCCCAATTCAAACACGAGAAATATTTTCTCTTTTAAATTGGGTAGATTCATTAACAAGAAATAACTTTATCTGTAATTAGTTTTTTAGAACCAAATAATCTGTTTTATATATATATTTAAAAAAATAAAAATAAAAATAGATAATATACATCACTGGTGACTAACATACATGTTTTAACTAGGTCACTGCAAAACAAGTTTTTGTTATTTCTTAACAATTTTCATAAACTAAAGTTATTCTTTTCCTTTTGTTATGTTTACTATATATTCTTAAAATGTTTATTTTCTTTCTTTTTTCTACTACGACTGTTTAAGGCCCGGCTTCACGCAATTCTACCGATTTATTACATATTTTCTTTAAGTACTTCAAGTTTTAAAACTCCAAAAATGATTTTTTTTTTTAAATATAATATCTGTACATTCCCCACGTCGAAACGGCAGTTATATAAAATTCCCTCGATAGAAATTTTTATTTATTTTGCAAGGTATATGTATGAAATAATTCTCAATTTTCCTTAAAATTGTATTTTAGACAATCCCCACGAGATTTTTGCTCTATTTCAAACGAGTCATATTTATTAAATATTTTTAAAAATTTTTATAGTTTTTAATATTAGCGCGCTCTCGCTAACATTCGTATTTCCATATCTCTCCATTTTCTTCTTTTTGAATGGGTATACCGCGCCTTAAAACAATCTAAATCGCGCATGTGCCGTAATATAACTTTTAACTTAATGGAACTTAATTGGTCTACAACACATGAATGTTCTTTATTATATTATCATTTTGTATGACTGTTTGTTTCCTAAATAAAAAAAAAAAAATAAAAATATATATATATATATATATCAACCATCCCAACTGCCTGTTATCAACTGCCTGTTATCAACCATCACAAAATTGTTTGACAAACTTATTTTAAATACAATCATCCACTGTATCAAGCCATTAATTTTACTTAACCAACATGGTTTCACTTCTGGAGAAACTACCTTGTCTAATCTTTTAATTTACCAAAACTATATATCCGAATCCATTTCTAAGAAGTTACAAGTTGATTCAGTATATACCGATTTCAGCAAGGCATTCGACAGAGTTAATCATGAGCTCTTGTTAAAAAAACTTCATAAATTAGGAATAGTGGGGTATTTATACGAGTGGTTTAAAAGTTATTTAAGTAACAGGAAATTAGCCGTTAAAATTGATGGCTTTACTTCATATATATGTATCGCTACCAGCGGCGTCCCACAAGGGTCACATTTGGGACCAATTTTATTTTTGTTATTTATGAATGATGTTCTTTCTATTTTCAACGATGTCCAAGTCTTAATGTTTGCAGACGATATGAAAATATATAAAGCTATTAAAAATATTAATGACTGTCAAACATTGTCTAATATAACTTGTTAAAACTTTTTGTTTGGTGCCAAGAGAACCATCTACAACTAAATTTAGGTAAATGTCTTATTATGAGATTTCATAGAATAAAAAATCCAATAATTTATGAATACTCCATTAATGATGTAGTACTAACAACTGTAACCGAGGTGAATGATTTAGGTGTAAACATTGGTCAAAAACTGAAATTTATAAATTATATTGAAATTACATCAAATAAAGCTTTGAAAATATTGGGTTTTGTAATAAGAATTTGCAGCCAATTTAAAAATATTCAAACCATTAAAAAATTGTACCTGTCATTGGTTAGGAGTCAAATCGAGTAAAACTCGACAGTATGGGCACCTAGTTATGCTAGTCATTCACTCACGATAGAAAGAATTCAAAATAAATTCGTAAGATATATTAATTTAAGAATGGGTATTACAAGGGAATGTATCAACTATGATTATCTACTATGTCAACTTAATTTATTAAAATTATCCGAACGTGGAATAGTATATGACCTAACATGTTTACATAAAATCATAAATTCAATAATTGACAGCCCAGAACTATTATACTTGATTTCTTTCCATATACCTCGCAATTCAACATCGAGGCACTATCTACCATTCTATTGTGACAACTCCAACACAGAATCACATTTGTATACCCCCGTTCGCCGTATACAAAATTTGGCTAATGATTAAAGATGTTGTTGACATATTTAACACATCATTCACTAAATACAAACAAGTCATAGTAGAATTTATATCAGAAAGAAGAACCACAAATTTAATAATTCCAACTGCATAGCTCTGCTTCAAATTATTTCACATGTATTGCACTTTTCCCAGTCTACAGTTTTTCCATCTTGCATGGTGGAGTATTTTGTTTTTATTTCAATTTGTTTTTTTACTCCATTTTTGTTTTAGATTTGGTTATGATTTTGATTTTGATTTTGATTTTTATTTTGATTTTGATTTTGATTTTGATTTTGATTTTGATTTTGATTTTGATTTTGATTTTGATTTTGATTTTGATTTTGATTTTGATTTTGATTTTGATTTTGATTTTGATTTTGATTTTGATTTCGATTTTAATTTCGATTTCGATTTTGATTTTGATTTTGATTTTGATTTTGATTTTGATTTTGATTTTGATTTTGATTTCGATTTCGATTTCGATTTCGATTTCGATTTCGATTTCGATTTCGATTTCGATTTCGATTTCGATTTCGATTTCGATTTCGATTTCGATTTCGATTTCGATTTCGATTTCGATTTCGATTTCGATTTCGATTTCGATTTCGATTTCGATTTCGATTTCGATTTCGATTTCGATTTCGATTTCGATTTCAATTTCGATTTCGATTTCGATTTCGATCTTGATTTTGATTTTGTTTTTGATTTGTTTATGATTTTGTTTTTTATTTTGTTATGCACATTTAGATTTAGATGTTCTTAAAAAAAATACATGTAAAAGTCAAAATACAAATAAATAAAAAAAAATAATAATAATGGTTGGATAATTTTGTAGAGCGCCGTTTCTGTGAAAAATCACCTCAAGGGCGGTGTACAATTTATTACAAAGTTTTAGGCACTACCTAACTTTATTATTTACAAATAGATACAGAAACATACTTTACCTGGCAGATCAGTTCCGATAAACACCTTTCATTAGAAAATTTATGCTTGATGAAGACATGACTTTGCACGGGGAGGATATTATATTAAAAACACTGGATTTTGCACGATTTTACATTTACTACCCCTATCACTGTTGGTATTACATATATATAAGAAGATTAATGCCAAAGTTGAGTTAATATTTATTGTAAAAGAATTGAGAATTTAGGACTCTAAATTCTAAATAAATGAATATTTGAAATATAATGATATAAAATGTGTTGTGGTTGAAAATAATAATTGACTTACAAATTCCAAACAGACATACCCGTGCAACTAAATAACAATTCGTCTGTATTACTGCGGTAGATTTCAAAAGATATAACGGCGATAATTTTATTCGCTTACCACAATTAATTATTCGTCTGCTGTATTTCACACAGCGAAAACTTATTTCAAATTAAACACTGCACTCGGCCATGTATTTAGGTTCCTTTACTGCAGTGAAATGTGTTTAGAAAGGGGAAACTGAGGCAGCTTTAAAACAATTGTGCCATTCAGGAAACAATGCTTATGATCTATGATCTCGACTTGAGCCCGGGAAATTTATTATATTGCGTTGCCTAATTAAATAGACGACATTAAGCCCGGCTTCTGCTCGCGAGCAGCCTTTATGAGCGCAGCTGGCTGTCTAGAATACGTAGCTGTTTGTGTCTGCAAATTAAAATCAAACTATGATACTTATTAAATCCTATGTCCGTTTTTACAGCGATATTATCATGATTCTACAGAAAATAATGTTTTTAATTCGGTTCTTGTTTACCAGTGAATGACATCAATATGAAAGATGGATTAATTTTACAATAGAAGTTTTAATAGTTTTACACCTAAAGAGAGAATTCTGTTAAAATTTTACTTACTTTCGAATGTATTTATTAGTATAGAACTGTAAAAAAATACGAGATAGTCTGAATTCTTACGCATCATTTCTAATTTTGAAAATGACAATTATAAAAAAATATTTTTCTCTTCGAATATTATTTTATAGGTAGTGTTACGATACACATTTTAGTATTCAAACTTGCCGCCTCAATTGAAATTAGTTCCAAAAGAGGGCGCTAAACGGCGTGCGTCCCCGCGCATCCGTGCCGCGCATCAGGCGACTCGAGCCGGCGGGCTTGGCTGCCAGAAGCGCCGGCCGCCATTACAAAATTGAAAGCGGTCCCTGTGTTCCTGCTTTGGCCGTTGAATTTTGAACTGACCAATTCCCGTACTATACTCAGATATAAAGTGAATCAAATCTTTACAGTTGATGGGCTAAGAATGGCCCTCAGAAAACGTTCTGCGATACCGGAGAGCGGTGTTATGAAACACCGCCGCGGCCCACGCCGATTGCTAATCAAGTAAGCCCTACATATTCCCCATTATTTGTGCTGATTTAACTGATTGTCTTACAGTGAAGGAAATCTCTCTCTTCATATTTTGCTAGCAAATTAACCAAAAACAATCTAGGCATCCCTTCGATGCATGGTGAATCTCAGCTGAGGCCGGATCCACGTCCTGAATATCATGCACCTGCCGAAATGAGCTAGTGCAGGTAGGTTGGCGCCCTACGCAGTTAACAGTAGGTACTTACTTTATAGGTACCTTGTTGGAATTGCCTGTCACAATCGGTCCAACTTTTAAAATCACATTTAAATTCAAAACAATTTCTCGTTTATTTGACCAAAGTGACATCGCAGACAGACTATATAAATTATTATTTTTTTTAATAAGAGATATTATTTTTAATTAAATGAAAACAATTAATTTTATCCTGACGTAGAAATCATCGCATCGGCTTCTAAACACGCTGATAATTTTGATTGTAAGTGGTGTACAAAGTGATTCAATTTCATTTAATTAAAATGACGCCACAAAGAGAATTTGTAGTCCGAACCCGATGATTTGGACCACTCGGCTGCAAGCCCAAAGACAAATATTATGTCATCTTTGTGCAAGCTAGTCAAATAAGTTTTAAATGCAGAAGAAAATTATGTTTATAGCTTGTTTGTGGAAGAAGAAAGTATACATATGTATATCTTTTTGTATTTAAACTTTAAGGCAAGCGGTTAAACCAGTTGATTCAGCTTTGCTTCGAAATTCTAAGTTCACAAGTAATCGCAAAAGATTTTTTAAGCTTTGGGAGCTTTAACGAATTTTTAACGATAAACGTTGTATGGTAGTAAAATTTTCGTCTCGTTAAAGGGGGGGCTGTTAGTTCATTGTACGGAACCGGTCGTTACGTAGTGGATTTTAATTAAAAAGTACGTAGGTTCGTACCCGTTTACTTTAAATACTAAAAATATCACCATAATCGTAAGATGAGTCCTTTATTTCAATATTAATTATATTTTCTTTAGTTTTGAAATCCACCCAAGCATGTCTGAGCCCTTTGTAGATATGGTGGGGTGTGGGGTTGCACAGGTATTAATTAATAGAATAATGACCATATGGTGCGCATTCTGTATGTAGATGTCTTTATGAGGAGACTTTTAGACAAATAACTCTTTAAGAACACATGCCACAAATGACTTCACTTGCAACTAAGCCATTGAAAATTTCAGACTTTCATGATGTTACGTAGGTATCACCTTTGCAACTTGTGTAATTCATTTAGGTGCACGTAGTTGTTATTATATTTGAATAGGTACCCAATTACCTCAAAGCAGGGTTCTTTTCCAGGGTCGGTAAGTTAAATTTGTTGCCTCACTCTTTACTCGTATAACTTGAAAAATATATTTAAATTAATCATTGAACTTTTTCAATAACTTCTAACTCTTATGTGAATATCTCACAAGAGTCTCAAATGCTCCCAACCGCCTGGTGCCAGTGAGACTATGGCATCCCCAATTAGGGTATGTTGAGTGGCTGAAGGTAGTGAGAAGGGTTAGAGGAAGGCAGGAAAGTACCTAGCTATTCAGATCTACTCACCAAATACGGCTAAAGCCATTTCAAGCAACATTTCAATTCCGAATGGTAGCCTTACACCAGGGCGGTACTGAGAGTATCCTCCGCTCTGAATTTTTTTTCCCCTAATTTTTTTCCATTATATCTACATATATATATACATTTCAAAAGTAATTTTACATGTTTTATAAATACAGTAAGATGTAAACATAAGGTACAAGTAATATTGTAATAGTTAGCAACAAGAAAATATACAATAGAGAAAAGTAGGTAATGGGAACCCATTAAGTCACTGTCTGTGTGTGTGTGATATAAAAAAATGCTATATAACATCAATAAGTACAAGAAAAAAAATCTTAATTTTAAAGTAAATGTTTAGAAATTTAGGTTTCTTTGAAAAAAAATTGTTAAAACAGTGAAACATTTTTTTTTCTTGATTTTTTTTATAGTTTGGTAATGGTTTTGGTTATTCAATAAATGGTTCCCAGGGTGGCGGTACCCATACCCGTCTCCCATATTGATGATGAAAATGTAATACGATTTACGATCACATATTACTTTAGAATTTTTTCTGGTATCAGCTATTATTTATCGCATAAAACCTTCTAGGTACTATTTATAGGGAAGGGAGTTACTTTACGAAGAATTTATTTCACTGAAAACATTTGTAACATTTTGCAACTCAAATAATACATTATCTTTGGTACACCTATTTACTAATTTGTTGTATTTAACACAAACTAACTCCTCGGTCAAAGTTTATTAACTCGCTTTATGGGCCCTACCCTCAACCTGGATTGTTCAAATACAAGAAACAAACTCACCAACAAGTGGTATACTACCACACAGTCAATCTACCCACACATGTAAACATCCCCCCGTTCTAGTCTTAATTTTGTTATGAAATTCGGGCAGGTAGGTACTTATTATCATAATTTCTCATCACGTTTGAATGCATTCCATTTATTTTCTATCTTAATATATAAAAGTCGGGTTAGTTACAACATGTATAACTCAAGAACGGCTAGACCGATTTTTATGATCTTTGATTTTTTGGATTTGTCTCCGCCCGAATAGCAGAATAGCAATTAAACATCACGAAGAAAAAAGTAATGAAGATAATTCTTTTCCTCATACATTTTGAATTGAACGAATTTTCGTCTCTTGTAAGAGCTGCAGGAATAAGTATAATATTGAGTACCTAGTGAGTGAATTCCAAAAATTCAAAAACGTAAAATGTCAATGCGCTCATTGTTTTGCTTTTGTTCTTAAACATATAAAGCTGTCCGTTTTTCTTACACACTTAATGTCATCAGTCGAAAATGACACACACGGTGAACATAATATGTCTGCACCCCTCCAAAGGAAAAATACAATAATTATAATAAATCTCCCTCACACGTATAAAGAAAATGAAACGCAATTCCCGTAAGTAAGTGGAAAAATAAGAAAAACACAAAAAATATAAATCCATACACAAGGCCATCTTTGATACTGACAAAAACAAAACCGGACAGTTGCGCATCGATAATTGCTTCATTGTGTAATTTTTAACTTAATAAAAAAAATTAATTTAATTCAGCTAATAAGTTAACACAACAGTTATTAATTCTGAGGCGGTACGAAGTTCGTCGGGTCAGCTAGTATGTATTAAAGGAAAACAAATGATTTACTTCGGCAGACACATTGTGGAAGGAAAAAAGTGAAAGAAGATACATTGATATTGTCAATATATCGTAGTTGTGAAGAGTTTTGTCGCGTGATGACTGGCGATCGCTAGTAAAAAAAATTGACAACCATCCAAAACAATAAACAGTTGATTGATTCATTTTTTTTTCATTATTATGTCAATTCAATACCAACTCTTTATTTATTTTAAAAGGAAATCGAATGTCGCCTAAATAAAGGTATGTTCTATATTAAGAATTTTGTACTTGACAAAGTGTTCCACACGAATCACCTGCCTTTTTCACGTACAATAAAAGTAGGGTAATTAAAAGTTATCTGCTTACAAGCGTTAGAGCTATGCAATAGTTTCCAGACTAATTGAACTCTATTTATAAATACCCCGAACTCGTAGATAAATTTAGCAGCCAATATCTATTTTGGGATCCATTTGTAACAAAGTTTTGATAACAATCCACTTACGATTTTCAGAAGGCTTAGTATCGTCATTTTTCATCAAATAATAGAATGATACATTGAGATGAACATTAATACGCAGACAAAAGTTATAATAATTGTTTATCTTCTTTAAAAAGCCTTTAGTACACCAGAGTATTTATTGTACATAAAGTAAAGTTAAATAAATGATCATTAATGATTTTATTAATTACTTAATATTTAGTGCTTCAGATTGTGTAGGCAGATAAACTTCAAAAGCTTTGATCATTTTAAAATACTAATTTATTACTACCCTGACTAACTAACTAGCTCAGAATACAAGCTGCTTACATGTATTGCATCAATCAAAATCAGATAAAAATGATTGTTATCCACTAACTCAACCTTTCAGCTGGTTTATTTTTTTTTACCAATGTTCACATCATGCACAAAAAATTATTAAAAAAGTCAATAATAATTATTATTTTTTTAAATTATTCTTATCTACATAATTATACAGATACTAGAAAAAGAAAACAAACACGTTTAGAAGAAAAACAAAACAAAAAAGTATTTACAAGACACAAGCAAAATAAAACTGTGTTATTAAATGAAAAAACACACTTTGTAAAACACCATTTTATTTAACTAATAAAAATAAAGTGGTGTTTTACATAGTGTGTTTTTTCATCTAATTTATAATGTCACACCACAAAGTATTTGCTTCCTTCGATAAAACTGTGTTGTTTTTTGGCTAGGAGATAAAAAACAATATAGGTAAAAAATAAAATGAAAACAATTAAAACGCCAGAAGTAAAGCAGAAAATTAATTTAAAAAAATATATATATGAATTACTTCAACAATTTTTTTATAAAGCATTTTATGAATTTAGTAAATAACAAAGAGTTTAATTATTATAAAATCCTAAAGTAAACGAAAATGACAAGATATCAGCATTATTACATTTGTTTTATTTATGATGATAACAAGTTCTTAATAAGAAAGAATTTTGCCTGAGACTCTTTGAAGCAATTTCAATATAAAACAATTACTTGTCTCCAGTTCTCTTACATTGACTTTAATAATAATTGAAGATAAAAGAGCTGAACAGTCAATATGACCACTCAAGACCTATAAGTATGTCGTATCCGCAATGTTTCTCCTACTTTTTAAAGATGGAAGTCCACAGTGTTTGATAGAGCTGTCGATACCACAAGAACGCACCGCACATGTCTTTTGAAGTACAAAAGATGTACAAAATTTATTTGGAAAGCTTCTATGCGCTTTTAGTTATCATTCGATTCCGATAATTTATCATATTTAGTAATATTTAAGTTAAATATATTATTTTTGGAAAGCAGTTCGATTAAATTTTGATTTTTTGAGGATGAATGAATTATTTTATTTAATACTATTATTACTATTCAAATCGTTGGTCAAAGTTTGTAATCCTTTGGGACTACACTCATGGCGCAATTCACTGCTCTCCACAGAACTTCGCCTGGCTTCACCCCTTGGCACATTCAACTACAAAACACATGCTTTTAGTTTTGATATATTCGCTTTTGATTATTAGCTGTACGGCTAGAACATCCGACGGAATATACAAACGAAGCTGAGAACACTTTATTTACTTTATTTTAACGTGCATTTTTAATGAGTTTTGAGAGTTGAATATGCTTAGTAGTACCTGGTCTTAGTGAGTACTTCTTGATGCTTAATATTGATTCACCTATATTACTACAACTCATCCCTTTCAATATACCTTCCTGTAGACTTAGAAATAATGAACTGCTTTCCCTCAATCAACACTTCACCTCTTCCCTGAATGTGTAGACTGTTTAACACAAGCCAAATTTTTTTTTAGGTATAATTGACGACATTTTATAACAAAGGACGTTGATTTCATTTATAACCATGTATTGTCACTTTTGCTTAGATTGTAGGTATTATTTCTAACTTAGACTTGTATTGTCACTATTATTTCCGAACGTTTATTTTTGATTTTGTCTTTGCTTTAATTTATCATATTTAAATCTTTTAATGCACACTTTTTTAAAATTCGTGTCATTTAATTGTTAATTGGACTAAGTTCGACGGCCGGCGTAGTCCAGCAGTAAGGATCTTGACTCGCACTCCGAAGGTCGCGAGATCGAATCCCGGCGTGGCAAATAAATTTTATTAGATTAATTTGTGTTATTTCACAATTTATTCATTTAAAATAATAAATGGTATATTAGCGGCACGTTCCAGAGTGGAATATACTCTCAGTATCGCCCTGGTGTAAGACCACTATTCAGAATTGAAACGTTGCTTGAAATGGCTTTAGCCGTGTTTGGTGACCAGATCTGAATAGCCAGGTACTTCCCCACCTTCCTCTTCACTGTCTCCTTCCCCTCCCCACTACTTTCGGCCTAACGACATACCCCAATTGGGGATGCCATAGTTCAACTGGCTCCATACGGGAGCAGTTGGGACTCTTGTGCGGTATTCATGTAAAAAAAAGTCCGTTAATAAATAAATAATTTGTTAAAAGAGGTTATATAAAAAAATCTCAAGAGAACACCATATGTGAAGCTATTTTGATGAAAAATTTATCATTTCATACTATTGCAGTGATATTTAAATCGTAATTTGATCGGATTCACTCAATACTTTTTTTAAAACGAAATTTCTGCAGACATGTGTATTTAAAACGAAATTTCATCAGATGTATAGACGTTTAAATATATCTAAGTGCAGTAACAACACCACAGAGGCGGTAGGATTCAGATAATTTAAACTATCATTGAGCAACCAAAATAACACACAATTAAATATTAAAATGCCCAGAAGTCAACAAACTGAGTAGTTAGGGCTAATGGCTATGAACAATGTATGCTGCTTGACGAGTCCGAACAGTTGCTGCAGTCGGTTGTGTGGCTGGCGTTGTCAAGCCACTTGTGCTGCCTGAATCGCCAAAGCTATTATTGCTAGCACAAGTTGAGTAGCCAACCCGCTTGGTTGTTAACGTCTTTAATTAAATATGTGAGTTAGCACATTCGTCGCTTGCGGTCGCGCTTAATGAGGATGTTACTGTAATGGTTTCAAGTTGGCGAGATTACATCAATTTGTTTGGTAAATCATCGTATGAAAAATTGTACAACATATTAACATACAGTTACATTATTCTTCTACGCCACAATTCAATTTGGGAAGCGGGCATGGGTACCGCCGCCCAGGATTTTTTTTTTTTGATAACCGACACGTCTGCCATAGGGTCACCGGCCAACTTAGAATGAAACTAGCTCAGAACCACCTCAGAAAGGTCATTAAGAGTGATGATAAAAAAATAAAAACAAAATGGTTAAATAGGTTAAGTTAGGTTAAGGTTACCGACTATTTTAAAATTATTTTTTAATTGCTTTTAATGACCTTTCTGAGGTGGTTCTGAGTTGGTTTCATTCTGAGTTGGCATGGACCCCTGCCAAAGGTCATTCCAAGTGGTTCACTACTTTTGTTAGGGGTGCCCAGGTTCACGGGGGTCTAGGTCTTGGCGGCCTTGCGTCTACCCACCTACTGCGTTACGGGGCAAATCGGGAGAGACTAGTTAAGGAATACCATTGGCGTCTATACTAGGACCTAAGAGTATAGTTCCATGACTCTTTCATCCATCGCCTCCATCCATCCATCGCCTGTGTGAAGGATGGATTCACCGCTGAGGGAAGTATTGTTTCATATGTCCATCACCCCTCATAGCTTTATCCTTTCCAGAACTTCCTCTCCTTTCTTTTCTTTAAAAGACCCTTCACACAGATATGACATAGGCCGTTAAGGAAATTATTTTCCTCTTGGGCTCCTGTGTGGAGCTATTGTAAAACAAATAAAAAAATATTGAATACTTGGGCGCCTCCAGGAAACAACTCCAATCCTGCTATTCTTTTTCTGTTTTCTTCCAGTTTCTTTAGAATAAGACTAAGGTATTGACCTGCACATAGTCCAGTCACCTGAATTTAGACCCCTGTAATATTTAATACTTAGATCTCTTGTATATCACCTTTTTTTGTGTTGTCCATTCAAGATTAAATATTTTTACAGACCTATGGTGTAGGTATGATTTAGAGTGACAAAATGAGAAAAAGAGACAATTTTAATACTGTCATGGTCCTTGTAGAGTGTAAAGATTTGAACCGGCAACAGCAACTTTATTATCAGAACAGAACAGATGTAACATTTTATCAAACCTATTTTCCCATGTCTTATACCGCATTTTATTTTTTTACCAAAAGACAACAATGAAAAACAGACAAAATTAATAAATTTTCTCGGAAACTTAAAATTACTTATACGTACATCACCAAAAGCTTTAATTATTTTCATGCTGAATTCTTATAAAATATTAAAATTACGTTACCGTTTATTTTGTATGACAGCTTAACACTTTATAACAATATTCATAACTATAAAGCTTGTTGCGAAGAAAGTTTTTATACCATTACAACAAGCAACTAAATGCGAAACGGTGGCTTACCGGGGCGATAGAAAATCCAATAGAACTTTCTTACCCTGGTATCCTAAACTAAATAAATTCTCACAATGTAAAACAGCTCAGAACTTACAGGTTAAACTGAGCTTTTCCTGGCGCACGTGATAAATTAACTCCGTTTAATAAGGCCCCATTTAGCTTTGCAATCTATTATTACTGACACTGAAATAAAATAAGATTCAGTTTGTTTTTATGGTTTAAGCTTAACCCAAAATCTTGAAACAATAGAAATAAAGCGGTATAACGATATGAGTGTTGGGAGGTTTATATTATATAATACAGTGATTATAAAGTAGAACTAATTAACTACAGACTGCAATATTTGTATTGTACTCTACAGAAGCTTTATTTTAAATCATTTTTTTTATAATTTGAAGAATTCAAAAGCGGAAGTATTTTTCAAAGGGTATGTATATTTGAAAATACATAAAAAAATAGATGTTAAATACAGGTTGTTTTTCCTTCCGATCTACAGAGAAAAAAATGGTCGGTTTATTGGTTGTCGGCCTCTGTGTCTCTTAAAGACTCATATTCATTCCTTTCTTCCCCCAAAAAGTCTCTCCACATAGCATCCTCGAAGATCACACAGGCCCTAACAGAAATTATTTTCCTCAGGGCTTCCTGTGGGGAGTTAATGTTAAAAAAACTGGTATATTTGACTTTATAGCTTAATTTTTATTATTAATTTGACTTTATAGCTTTCAGACGGTAGCCGTTTTTATATTGAATGGTAATTTTTGTATTTATTCTCGACAGATTTTTTTCCATAGATGTTTGTGTATAAGTTTTGTAGGTATGTTTTTATTGTTGATTATTAAGTTTTTTGTTTAAGTTGATTGTCATTTTATGTGAAACACGCTCTCTGAGACCTAATGTTCTTTCAAATAAAGTAGCAATAACTTCTAAAATACCAATTTAAAAAAAAAAAACATTTGAAATAATTAATAAATAAATACTAATTAAGCATCAAATATTAGGTTTTATCACTACCAGTGTTAATTCAGGGTTTTGACAGGAATAATGTTATCTCTTTCAATTATGGGGTTTTCGTTAAATAGTTTTATATCTATCGGGGTGAAATCTCAACTAACTGGACTTTGTTTTATCAGTTGTCTCATAAAATGTGTTAAAATGAAATTAATATAAATTCAAAGGCATGATTCATATCATTACCCTTCAGAGAAGGAACACATTGTTCCTGCGAATGTTATTGTTTGATAATATGTGTGGCTTACTTAGAAGTATTGTAATATTAATTGAAAGGCTTAAATTCGTATTTTTTATTAGCTGAATATTTTTTAATATTCACCGAAACATTCATTTGAATTTCTTGCAAAAAGAAAAATCAGTATAAATATAATGAGGTGTATTTGCGACACATTTCAGAGTGGAAGATCCTCGCAGGATAGCCCTGGTGTAAGGTAAGATCATCATTCTGAATTGAAACGATGCTTGAAATGTCTTTAGCCGTGTTTGGTGACTACATCTGACTAGTCAAATATTTCTCTACCTTCCTCTCCTTCTCCTCCCTACTAACCTTCAGCCTCACAGAGGATGTCCCCATAGTCTCACTGGCTCCATGCCGTTGGGAGTAAATGGGACTCTTATGCGGTATTCACATAAAACAAAAAAAATGACATTACTTCCAGAAAGTGTGTTTCTGTGTGTATATACTACGAAAAAACCTAGTTAATAAAGGTTACATAACACTAAGCATGGGTTGTACGTTGTTTCATTGAATTTTCGAAGTCAATTTTCAAATTTTGCGAAAGTTATATTCAAGTTATGTATTAATTCACATAACTTGAATAATGATAATAACTGGTCAATACTGATATAATAACAGAACTGGAATATAATCTAAACACAACTTTAAATTCCTTCATCCTTAGTGTTTCGTATTATTTAACGGAAATAGTAGGTATCATTTACCAAGAAATTTTAGACGGAAAAAGGTGTGTATACTTTGGTTAGTTCTGATGCAGTAAAAACGCCTAGAGTTTTCAGTGGTTCACAAAATCATAAACATAAATACCGCTTCAAAGTTAATGCAAGTGTTGTCCCACGCTTTGCACGCTAAACAGAACGCAGGGAATACTTAGGTTATTACGCGTTCGCTGGGAGGCGAAGGGCGGGCGGGCGATTTAGGAGCGGATCGCCTCCCGTGCCGCTGGTTCTGGCGGGCGGAGTGGCCGCCCGCGGTAAGTAGACACTGACGAATCACGATCAGACATCGCGTGATGCCTCATCAGGGGCTGCCTCCTGACGCCGCCGCGCTGCTGATGAATTGCCGCTCAACACGCCGCGCCAACGCCGCCCATACATATATACCACGCGCATACAACATCACAGGACTGAACTGAGTAACATAGACAAACGTAACCTGTACGCAAGATGTTTATTTATTATACCCTTTACAATTAGTTACCTACTTTATTATTTTAACTCTACCGACCACCATACCAGGCTGATGCCCGTATCATGACAGTCGAAAATATGTTATACTGGTATATAACAAAATATGTATATCTTAACCACACTGGTGACCGTATTTTGTCAGAGGGTCAAACTGTTCCCGCTTTGCAATAAAATTCAAATAAATGGAATTTTTCTGAACATATCCGAAATCTAAAAACTGCGTTTGAAAGGCGTTTAATACATATTCAAATTTAAAAAATGGAAATGTACATTTTATAATTTTTGAAATATAAAAAAATTCTATGCAAACATAAAAAAAAATGGCTCAGCTTTGATTTTTTCTAACAAAATTTATGATAACAAAAAAAAAACACATTTTATTGGACCAATGTATTATAAACTTTATTGTCACTTCTTTGTCGTTCCATGTAAAAATAATTAATATAAAACATCCCAAATTTTAAAATTTTTGGTTTCATAAAGGTGTAAATCTTACTTATTTTGTGGTTTACTTTTAGATCTGAATATGGAGCGTGGTGTTTTCTCTTTCCAATACCGTTTATTTTAGTTCGCTACTGTTGTCTTACTGATAATATGTTGTGGAGCCTGGTTGATACCAATTAATCGTCTAAAAAATAAGATTTTAATATTAAGATATTTTTTTATTAAAGATAACGTAAATAGCTTACATCCCGTGGGCGTCTTTCTAAAATAATCGTATAGATAGTAATTCGTCGGAATAAATTGAAATATGAGCCGCTAGCAAACTCCTATTATTAGAGTCTTGAGGTAGCGAACGAAAATAACCTTTGAAGCTTTTCTATTTTTGCTCTTCCACAGAGCATCTTGTTGTAAAATCATAAAAACTAATAGTATTTTCACTGTTGGACATAGAGTTGCGTGCGTGTTTAGTTTCTAATGCACTAACATGTAATGCGTATGCGAAATAGATATAAGTAATCAGTGCATGAAAAATCATACTATTTATCAAATAAAATATTTAAAGAATTGTACAATACAATACTTTTGTTGAATGCACTAACTTTCCTTAAATCTTCGTGTACTCGCGTCCAACAGCTTAACACTTATACTCGCGCACGGTGTCCCAGACTGAGATTTCATTTCATCTGTATTATTTTAATTATATACTTTTTAAACATTATTGGTAGTTATTATATAGAAGGCAGTATAATTGAATTAAAAAACAAAATTAAAACTTTTACTTTATTTGGTAGAAACAGACTTTTAACTTAGCCTCTTAAAAAGAACATTTTTTTTCCTACCTAACTTAAATAACCAAAATAAACATTTTCATGGGTTAATTAAAAAAAACCCTCTGAAATAAAATAAATGAAAGTATTAAGAATAATAAAATATTATAAAAATAAGAATTAAACATTATTAGTATTTTTGGGTAGTAATTATTACTTACCCAAAAGACCGATAACAGTAAATAAATGCAACACGTCCACTAGCACCAATGCGCGCGCCGCACTATACAATACCTAACAACAAATTTTGAAACCTCAAAGTCCCATTGTTGTTAATTTTAGAGAAATCAATGAATTATTGATTTGTCGGTCTGAGAGACCAATGCGCGAGTATAGGAAGGTTAAGCTTTCAAATGTGTGACAACACACAGATATCTGCACTTCGCACGAACTACTCTTTTGGATATAGATAAGTTGTTACCATTAAGTCAAAACATATTATTAATTATAATAACAAAACTTTATGCAATTATTAGGAGGTCACTTGTTACTTCCATAAATAACTCATTTCAAACTTTCGGCTACAAATATCTTACTTCGGTTTAAATAATATACGTATGTTAGCTTTCCCAAGTTTCCGGCTCTGCAGTCCAACAAATTTCTCTCAACATAACAACAGCACCAGCAGTAGACAGCTCATTGTCGGCGGTGTTCCCCATTTCACTGAGGGGTTGGCTCTACACTACACACTACACCCCATCCCATCCCCTTCCCTTCCCCTAAACCCACACTCACACCCTCCACACGTCCAGAATGCGCAGCTCAGCGTACGGCATTAAGCATGATTTGTTGCAGATTGTGGGTGTACCTCTTTAATGGAATGGTCGAACAAAGATATCTAGATGGTATCTGAGATACAACATTGTTAGGAACACGAGCTTTCTAATAAAGCCATCGTGCCTTTGGCTCATCCAACAAACCAAATGAAATCTATTGTTACGCTAATACGCTTACTAATAAATAAATCATTCGACTAGAAAAGTAAAAATAGGGAAACTATTCCACGAGAATAATACTTAAAAGTTTTAATTCGGAGCAAGAATTGTTCCACTAACCAGATGTTTTGTTACTGATCATGATATTATTATCAGTACCTTAATTGAAATTTATCTTTGTTTATTTTTTAATGTAAGGACAGAATTCATCATATTGGATTACTGCTTTAAAAAATACGCACACGGAATTTAAAAAAATATTGTGGCTTTTGAAGGCCAGTTTTTAAGAATTTACTTCATGTGATATTGCAACAAACCAGAAATTTTCTTTAATTTGTCGCCCGTCAAGCACATTTTTCCAAGAGCTCGTTTTTGACAACCTTTCGTGCAATGCGGCAATGTATGTAATGCTTTATTCTTTTGTTTCACTTGAGATATAAAAAAAAGTAATTTCACTGGGCGTCTCGAAAAAACCGAACTTTTATAAGCATGGCTTGCAATAATATATAAAATTTTGTTATGCTTGCAGACCACAACCTTAGAACATGCAACGTCAGAAAACGAATTTTCGTTACATGCTACGTCGCATCACTTCAAGATCATATTTTTTTCTAACTGGAAATAATTACTACAAGGTGTTCTTCTTCTATTTTAGGTGATAAGGTAACCAATACTATCGAAGGTTGTCTATCATCAGGATAGGCTGCTGTATAGTACAGTTCAACAAAACTGCACTCGTACCAGTCATGTGGTGTAAGATCTTTAATATCACTTGTATGAAATATCACCAATATATATCTACATGTTTCCTTATTTATTTTAACCTTATTTAAACCCGTAATTATATCAGATGAAATACTTCTTATTGAGTTATCTTCAATGGAATTGTTTTTATGCCGTGATGTTTGTGTAAGAATGAAAATTCATATAGAAGTAAATTAAATTAATGAATGTTCATAAAATAATTTCCAAATATGTGTAACGTTGAAACCATAAGAAAAATTAAATACCTACATCGATTCACTCTACTGCTTTAATAAATTATCAAACCACCACGATATAAATCCAAGCAGGATATTAACATAATATAATACATTTGAAAAAATAATGAAATTCATATATTGTCGGTTTGTTAGATAAACAAAGCCTTAGTTGCTTCAATACACCGCTTTTGTTAGCGACCTGTTTCCGCAGTGTTTCGCAGAGAATTGGTATTTATCACGGAATCGCATTAACTAAAAACGGGACTGCCTTGGTTTGATGACTGATGATTTTATTAGCTATCTTTTAATTAATTCAACGGCAACCGTGCTTACATTCCTGTTGTCTATTGATGAAACCGTAAAAACCCCTCACCCTCCCAATGCGATTCGTTAATGTTAATTTTTTCATTGTAATTTTATTTAAAATAATTTAAAAAAATTTTAAAGTATAGGGATCTGAAATGTTTAGGCTAAAATACTCGATATCGTTTTGACATTACAACACGCCAGGAAAAATATTTTCGTTAAAAAAACAATATTAAAAATGAACATTTGATGTACCCTGTGCCTGTGGATGAACCAATGTTTACATCATCCCAAGAAAAAGTTTTTTAAAATCATATTCTTCAACCAAAAGATCTTGAGAGAAATGATTTCCCTTCTGCATCTTTGGGAATGCTGCGAGGAATGAAAGGAATTAATTTGAGTCTTGAAGAGATTCATGTTGTTTTAGGAGAGAGGAAACATGTAGAGATTTGGGGTTAGGTTCTCAACTTTATTTTTATTATTAACCTTATTTAAAAATTTAAAATTTTCATATCATTAATGTAGATCTGAATATAATGGAATCTTTCAGTTCAATTTTTATCCACTTCCCAAACTACCAAAATATGTGAATTTTCGCACGCGTCATAAAAATGATTACAAAACATAAAATAACTAAAATTAACCATAACTAAAGTTTATTTCGCTTTATTAGTACGTGATTAGCGTGCTTTTTTGTCTTCTTTAGATCATATTTTTTACCTGCATAGGCAGATATAGACCAGGGAATGGACCCTCCCTGTGCCATCTCAACGCCCCCTTATATTTTTTTTGGATATTCTATTGCCCCCCTGAAAGTCTCAAAAGCCTACAAGGGGCGTCATCGCCCACGTTGAGAACCTACAGGGTGATGTTTAAACATCGACACACATAGTATGTCTGTACCGATGTTTGGTGAGTTCTCATCTCCATTCCCTTTGTCGGTTACCGTTGGTTATGACGTACCTAAGTAATTTTCTAATAGTCAAATGAATTCAATCCATAAATTCATTACGATTTCAAAGAGGATCAAATTCATAACTCTTCATAAAATTAAAGCTGTTATGTCCAACTACGGTTGCTTTTTGAGCTCAGACTGATATAAATAATAAATATGTAGTTATTATGTTAGGATGCACAACTGATAGCCCCATACTGAAAAAAAATATTTATTTTTTAATTCAAAATTTTAAACATATGTCGGTCAATATGAAGTTATTTAAATTTTTAATGAAGTTTTTGGCAGAGGCAAATATATGGCATCACTTCAATATATAGGTGTTTTTTTTTTAAAAGTTCACTGCTACTCTATGAAACAATTATTTTGTACGCGTTCTCACTAGGATATAGAGAAGTCCATTTTTTTAAATTTTTTTTTATGAATAATGGACCTTCTAACTTAAATAACTGCATTTTTTTTAGAGTTAGTTTTTAGACCGGTCAGTGGTTGAGTGGGTATAGCGCTTGGGTCTTACCCGAGCGTCGCGTGTTCGATTCCTCCGCTGGCTAAGTCCTCCATCACAACACAAGCAACATTTTCGGCTTTCTGTGGTGGTAGTAGGAGTTTTTCAAACATTGTTGGGTTATTCGTAACCCGGGAATGTTTGTCTTTCTTTTTAAAAAAAAATAAAAAAAAAAAATAGTTAAAATAATTTTCAAAGTTATAATTTTTGGAGATCCCTCGAAAATACCCATATCTATGATGAATTATGTGACGTCATCTACTAAAATAACGATACACGTATTATATGATTTTTATGTTGGTTTTCTTGAATCTCACATAGATTTGGGCGGCCATCTTGTTTATTATTACGCGTGGATTGGCTTATTTATTGCAAATGGCGAAATCAAATTCTTTCCAAAACAATGAATGACGTTTGACTTTTCTGCGTGAATTTTAAAACTTCCATAAAAAGTAATATTATTTAATAATGTAAAAGCCTTATGCATGTGTATGCATAAGGCTTTTACATTATTAAATAATATTACTTTTTATGGAAGTTAATATTATTTAACATGCATAAGGCTTTTACATTATTAAATAATATTAACTTCCATAAAAAGTAATATTATTTAATAATGTAAAAGCCTTATGCATGTGTAAATAAATACAAATTCGAGAAATCAATGCATTAATTGCATAAAACCGAGTCCAAGATGTCGGATTATTATAATATTTTTTTATCCTTTTTATTTGTATGAACGAGATAAAAAGTGAAGTGACAGTTTTATTCCAAATTCATAAAGTAAGAGGACTGTATTTTTTTAATTTTGAATTTTCCTAAATTTTTCAACCATTTAATAGAATATGTTTACAGTCAGCTGTTTTTTTTTAAATTTTTTCATTTTGAAACTTAAAATACTGCAATTTTCAAACACAATCATATATGTCAGATACAAAAATCTAAAACGCAATTCTATTAAGTGGCGGTTCTCCGAATTTCAACCGATTTCTTGCAAACCTCGCTTAAAGTTTTTAAGCTCTTAAAAAAATATATGTTATTCTTGAAGATAATATCTAGACATTTATCGCGCCGAAACAAAAATTATATTAAATTCCCTCGATAGAAAAAAATCGCAAAGTATGCTCCAAAAATGATTATAAACACGTTTGTTTCGGTTATTTTACAAGTTATATGTATGAAAAATTCACATCGTTTCTTTAAATAAAATTAAAGACAATTTTCGCAAGATTTTTGCTCTATTTTTAACGAGTCGTGTTTTATTAAAGATTTTCATAATTTTTGCATCAATTTTATCGCTGTAAATGTGAGCGCGCTCTTCTAACATTCGTAATTTCATATCTCTTCGTCTTCTTTTTTTTTGGGGCCGGGAACTAAGCCTTAAGTTTCTATAAAGGTATATGCTTTTACAACATCTTCAAAAATAAGAAATATATAGTACATTCGCTTGTATCATACCTAAATTCCCATATAAATGACCCAAATGAATTACAGTGAATCTTCCATCGCGACGTCACCATACAGCATTACACAGCATACCAACTTAACGCTGTGTTTTAACGAGAATATTAAAAATGCACTTTCTAAATTTTTTTTAAAAACTGTACGTTTAATATTAATAAAAAAATAAAGCCATAATATTTTTCACTGGAGTTCCTTATTCCGCTAAGGGATAGCCACCCTAGCGCAAAACGTGACAATTGGGGTTTGTGCGTGCTATTTGAACAACGACGAACACAAATAATGACCATTGTGTTTTTGACTTCCGCTAAAGTAACGAAAAGTCTATCAGACGACTACTCGCTTTGTAAGCATTCACTCTGGCTGCAGGATTCTTAGAAAAGCTGAGATGCTTAAATATAAACCAAACCACCCTGAAAACCTATGATGACCTGCTTTGCAGAGCGGTAAGCTCCTTTGCTTCAGGTTATTTTTCATAAAGAATGTAAATTGAATAAAAAATATACTCGTATAACTACCTACAAACCTACATACCTATTCTTTTTTCCAGTGTAGAAATGACTATCAATTAAGGGCAACCGGGGGCAACATGCCTTTGGGGTATATAAGTCCATTAATAGATCGTAGTTCATCAGTTATACGTTGGTTTGCGGTATCTATAACGCTAGCATATCGCTGATGTGCACTGTAACAGGTAGACGTGTTACGACAATTGTTAGTTTTTGGGGTGTTATGCCGTGTTGCGCTACCTCCTACTATAGCCGACGTTTCGGACAGCGTTGCAGTGTCCATCATCAGGGCAGATCCGGTAGATCCGACGATGTGTAATTGTTAGTGTAGAGTGTGTGATTATTTACTTGGAAGCGATACCGTGTCGCCAGCTTCAATTCACTACGAGCTGGTAGGTATTTCAGGAGAACGGGAACTGCGATTTTAGTGAAAGCGCAGTATTTACGTTAGCCTGGGGTCCGTCCATGTGAATAATCACACACTCTACACTAACAATTACACATCGTCGGATCTACCGGATCTGCCCTGATGATGGACACTGCAACGCTGTCCGAAACGTCGGCTATAGTAGGAGGTAGCGCAACACGGCATAACACCCCAAAAACTAACAACGAAAATGCTTTTGGCCGTGAAAATCTAAAAACTTATCCGTGTTACGACAAGTTTTGTTTATAAAAATATTATTCTTCTAAGTTAATCGTTTTTAGATTCTTTATAATATTTTCGTTCCATAATTTCCGACAGAACCTTTTAAGTTGTTTTAATGCGTCATGTATAATGATCTTTATGTATAAATAATAATATTTATGTACAAATTGTACTAAATTCACAGGGAGTGAATAAAAAAAATGTCATTGGTTATCTTCCCCACGCATGTGGGGTAAGACGCGAAATGCTTTTTACCCTAATGTTTTTAACGTTTAATAATTTGGACCGAAAGTTGGATACTAAAGTGAAATATATGAGATTTTGGATACTTTGTGATGATATATGAAATTACTGGATATTATGTTACAGAATGTTATAATTACAAGAATATCTTTACTTACGTCTTTTTATCTTTTTTCATTGGGTGTCTGTCTACCTGATCGTGGTGGGAAAGACGGCTTGAGGTTACGCTGCACGTTTTGATAATTACGTATTTTATTTTCGTTTGATTTTATATTTGACGGCCGGCATGGTCGAGCGGTAAGGCTCTTGACTTGCAATCCGAAGGTCGCGGGATCAAATCCCGCCGTGGCAAATAAATTTTATTTGATTAATTTGTGTTATTTCACAATTAATTAATTAAAAATAATTATAAAGTATATTTGCGGCACATTACAGAGTGGAAGATACTCTCAACATCACCCTGGAGTAAGACCAACATTCAGAATTGAAACGTTGCTTGAAATGGCTCTAGCCGTGTTTGGTGATCAGATCTGAATAACCATGTACTTCTCCGCCTTCCTCCGCCTCATCTCCCTTCCCTCCCCACTACCTTCAGCTTCATACCTTGCATCAAGACTTTATAAAATTCTTCCATATAGAGTAAAAAAATGTGATTCACATAAAATTTTCAAAAATAACATAAAAAATTTGGATAAAAAATAATGATAGGGTCTTTACCGGCGCGCTCACCCAAATTCGTAACTAAACCAATGTACTGATTGTTATTATTCAAAATTTATTGTTAATGCAACCAATCTATTATATGATTATATTTTAATATAAGTGTAGGTATGTTAATAAGAAATATAAATTGACTTAAAAATTACTGCCTCAACACAGGCTAGCCTAGTGAGGTGGATTACGAAAAACCATAATTTATAACTATTTTCTATTCTTTAAGTAGGTACCTTCTGTTCATATTCATATTTATCTTCTGTTGCTAATCTTTTGTACTTACATAAACTATTGTAAATATTAACACTGAATATGTACGTTTCTTTTTTTGTTATAAATCTTGGAAATTTTGTTGAATAAAGATATATATTATTATTATTATAACATATCATACATTGGGGATGCCATAGTCTCACTGGATCCAGACGGAAGCAGTTGGGACTCTTGTGCGGTATTCATAAAAATTAAAAAAAATCAATACATTTTATAAAACTGACAAGCAAACTATTTTTTTCAAAATTTTTAACTTTAAACCTAGTATTATTCATATTATTTTGATGAACTGCCAAACCCTTGAACTTAGGTATCTTCCTCCTAGTTAATCAACCTCTGGTAAGAAACCAACTATCAGAATCGAGACTATGCTAAATGACTTTAGTTATCAAATCACCAATTCTCAACCCGCATATCCCTTCTCTTTCCTTTCCGCAGCTTCTCAACATTCAACAGCATTGCCGAAGCCATTCCCTAAATGGGGATGCAATGGTTCCTCTGCATCGGGCAGTCGGAATAATAACTCTCGGTCAGTATCATACACAAAAAAAAAACAACCGAATTTAGTCATCTTTACGATAAGCGAAAAAGGACTTTTGCAGAAATGCAAGCATTTAAAAAATATATGAAATCGGGATTTTCACCATCGCCATTCGATCCACAACCGTAAAAGGAGCATACACAGACGATATCGCAAACGCTGCTGGATATGAAGGCATACAGTAAATCTCTGTTTGCTGTCTTCTGTCCGAACAAATAGGAAAAAAACCACCAAGCCCGCCTTTGAACAAATCTGGTTTACGGATTTGATATGTCTAAAATATTGTTTGTTTTTATTTATTTACCAAGAAATTTCGACAACAATGCTTATTTCAGTTGAAAACAAATTAATAAATGATTTTTTTCACAATAGCAGTTGTTTTGTTAAGTCAAAGAGATGTTTTAGTAATATGTTTAGTCGTATTTGTAGCATGAGAAATATTCCTGTTTAATATGGAACAATTAAAGGGTGTGCCTTCCGGATCAACTCGGTTCCATGAAGCGCATTAAGGAATAATCCGAAAGAAAATAAACACACCAAACGTGAGTTTGCTGACTTACAACATTACTCACCACTGCAATAACGTAATATTCATATATAATAGAATTATGAAACCGCTTGTGGAAATTATGTTTTTTATTTTTATTTTTTAAGTTACTGATGTCCATTATTCGAAATGCCAGGAACTTGTTAATATTCCTCTTCACTCCCCATTTCTGAACTAAAGGTACATGTGTGACTAAGACTTATGATGACAGACTTCCATCATTCACTTGCCAGTTGCGTTAATCTGTTATCGTATGACATGTGAAGAAGAAAATATTAAATAAGTCTGGCCTGTCTCACTAGGGTATACCTGTCTCGACACAGGTATACCCTAGTGAGACAGGCATATACATAAAACCATTGTAAATATATTATATTATAGATAAATAAAAAAAAAAATAACGTAATAAGGTACAATGACATAATATCTGCAAAAAAAATATAAAAAATATTGCCACCCTTCTCAAGTTAACCGAAAAATCACCCACTTCCGTACAACCATTGTACCTCCCTCGACTTCCTCCCTTAACTAGTAAACCTCTATAATAATATAAATGTATATCTCGGCAATGTACATACTAAAATAAACATGGCTCTCTCAGCATATTCCCAAAATGTTCAAGGCTAAATACTAAGATACATGAATTCTACATGGAAGTTCTCAACAACTACTACGATGTCATCCGCTTAACTGAAACATGGTTGAACTCCACAATACTAAACGAAGAATTATTTTATCATTGAGGCAGAAGATAATGCTATTAATTCTAAACGAAACAAGAAACAAAACAAGACACAGAAAAATAAAAAAGCTAACGGGCTAAAGCTAGCTGTCTTACTGGGATAAACGCCTTAACTAACTCGACCATTGGGACCTATTTATTTGGAGTCATTTTTTTCGATCTCATATTTCAAATTTAGATTTAGCATGTATTATATAAAACTGGAAACAAATAATAAAATTTTTATGCTCGTACAAACAACATAATTGAATCACAACTAATTTCTTACACAAATCTTAATATATTATGAAGTGACCACAAAGAAAGTATGACACACTCGACAACAACAAACACATCATTTTTAACCCTCTTTCTCGCATGTGCCACCAGTTTAAAGAAAATAGTTTGGTTAATGAAATTGATACATTCTCCAACTCACCCTCACACATACACCCTCACACACTCACACACACCCTCACACATAAAAATTCAAACAAATCTGCAATAACATGTTTACTTTCAAAAAATATAATTTCCCCGGGGCGCACTGCGTGGGCGGTAAAATGGTGAGTTTTTTCGTAATTATTTTCAAGCAAACGATGAATTGTATTTTTTTTTATTAAAACTCATAGTCAATCTATACATAGAGAAGATTGAATTTTTTTATATACGAATTTAAAGAATGGTTTGCGGTGTACGCCGCTTTCAACAGGACGCTTCGACGAAATTGCTGACCGGTGATTGACAGCGTTTAAGCCTTACGGTTCATCAGAAAAATAAAATAAAAACATATTTAGAAACTAGATATATTGCTTTATAGCACAACGTAGGGAAATTTTGATATCTTAAAAAAAAAGTCGGACCAGCGACTTTTATTTCCATTGGAAAATGTTCATCGTTCATTAAAAAAAATGGAATGGGAACCTTTATAAAAAATCCCTACGTGGTGCTTGTTTTTTTTTATTTAATTTTGTCAACCGTATTGATAAAGTAAATACGAGAAAAAACTTTTGTAAAAAAAAATTCAAAGTTTTGCTGAAGGATAATTCAACACACAAACTGTTTCAAACGGTTTCACATAAAATGCTGTTTCTCCGTCAATTTTACGAATTTTTTAAGGTAAGTGCATTAAGCTGGGTCCAGATATGTTCTTTTGTCCGTACCGTACCTCCGTTTCGGACCAGCGACTTTTATTTCCATTGGAAAATGTTCATCGTTCATTAAAAAAAATGGAATGGGAACCTTTATAAAAAATCCCTACGTGGTGCCATAAAGACTAGATTTTCGAACAGTTTAAGACTTGGTGCATGCAAATCAAATGAATTGTTTTTTTTTATTGAATTTTGTCAACCGTATTGAAAAAGTAAATACAAGAAAAAAGTTTTGTAAAAAAAAATTCAAAGTTTTGCTGAAGGATAATTCAACACACAAACTGTTTCAAACGGTTTCACATAAAATGCTGTTTCTCCGTCAATTTTACGAATTTTTTAAGGTAAGTGCATTAAGCTGGGTCCAGATATGTTCTTTTGTCCGTAGCGTACCTCCGTTTCGTATCAGCGTCGCGATCCAAAAACTCTGGACGCAACGTAAAATAGCCCGTATCTCCGTAATGTCGCTGCGATCATCGCGTGTTCATTTCCCCCCATGTCGTCAACTGCGGAAGTGTATGAGAATTTGACAATTGCTTGCGCTTCCTTCATTGTTCTTCACAATAATATAATGAAAAATAAACAAAAAAGGCGACGTTGGTCATTTTGTCCCGGCGCAACCCAGCCAATAAAGCATCCATCTTCTTCTTCATATCTTCGACATCGCACTCCATTTCGATAGACTTCCCTGGCCCTATATCCATTGATAAGCTCCACAATATTATCGTTATCCCACTGCATTTTTGATGCTGATTCGGGTAGTGACAGAAAGCACGACCTGCGCATGCCGCGATTGCGTCCAGCATAAATAAACCAATCATTAGATTGATAACTTCGTGCTTTTTGTATGGACAATTTTTCGACGCTATTTTACGCCTTTATTTTTCAGCGAGTACAACCGACGTCACACATACCATCGACAAGGATAGAGGAAACAAAAAAAAAATGGATCGACCATAGACAATATAATTCTCTTTCGGTACCTACCCAATACCA
Organism: Limnephilus lunatus; assembly: GCA_917563855.2. Classification (NCBI taxonomy): domain Eukaryota; kingdom Metazoa; phylum Arthropoda; class Insecta; order Trichoptera; family Limnephilidae; genus Limnephilus; species Limnephilus lunatus. The sequence goes on along the minus strand of OU830597.1, from coordinate 58,286,025 downwards.
CCCAAATCATTAGCCTAAAATATTATTTTAAAAATAAAACTCGTAATTACATGAAGAGAATTTTATTATAAACATTTAGAAACAGGAAATACAAGACAGAATATATAATTAAAATGATTATGCGATACTGAATTTAAAAAAATTTCATCTTAGAACAGAAAAATGTAAAACTCAGAATTACATGTACTTATTTTAAACAAGAATATAATAAAAGCAGGTTATATTTCTGTAGCAAATTGCCACATGAAGACGTTGTTTTAGATAAATTTCTTCTTTGAACGTACCTTTACAAGTCATCCAACGATTATTAAGTTATTTATACCTTTGATGTAATTATGCTCTTGATATACATCAATGTGCTCTTGAACAACTTCAAAATTCGTGTTGCATCTAAGTGGTGTACGGATGCGGTCTAAAAAATAAAAATTGATACATTAGTATAGATACAACACATCAGGAACACAAAACAATACACAAAGACAGCTTCCCACCTGTACTTGGGTTACACTTACCGATCTTCTTTTCACGAGGAAAATCGGGAAGATTTAGCGTGGGCAATGCATTTGGTTTTAACTTGTTTTGCATTCGAATACGAAATGAGATCCACATACACGGGCAAGAGTCCCCATAATCGGGTAATCAATATAGTCGAGTCTGCCAATTCTCATCGACCATTCCCGAAACATATTCTCCTTGTTTTCCCTGGATGGAAGCCTATGCCGGGGTGAATATGCGTCCACACAACCTCTCACACAACACTGAGTTTTAGGCATTTCACAAAAAATAAACCGAATATTTACGTTGAGTCGGAGTTGAGAGCGTCAATTTTGTTAGGTTAGATTTTACTGGATCTTACCGCCAGCTGTCAACAATAACAAAGCCAAACAAAGCTCTTGCTAACAAAGCTTTCCATTGGACGAGCGAGGAGAAGCGTACAGGTGACGTCACACAGACATGAATATCGATACGGTTGAATTTTTGAATCGGAGTTATACCCCCCTGGCGTCCAGACTGGCGCGTACCCGTATCGTATCGCCTTTGAACGGGTCGAAAAAACTGACTCGCGATGGATCGGAGCGTACCTGTATCCGTATCGAGACGCCGGGGCGCGCCGCACCACCGTACCATACCGAACGGGCGTCCAAACTAGCGTTCTTGATCGCGACGCTGATACGAAACGGAGGTACGGTACGGACAAAAGAACATATCTGGCCCAGCTTTAACAAATGGATCTTTCAGAAAATGATGTAAAAAAAAGAAGAAAAAAAATCACACCGGGCCTTAATTTTGCATTTATTATTATTTTTTTTTCTTTTTTCTCTACTTCATAAAGAAATATAACTATTGGAGATTTTAACAGCCAAAAGTATTATCGTGATTTATTTTTGGGGAATTATGCCGAGTTGCGCTACCTCCTTCTTTAGCCAACATTTTGGACTGTTTTCCAGTGTCCATCATCAGGGCAGATGTATAATCGAAAATTATGGTGAAGTGTGTGCTTATATATGTATATCCGATACCGTGTTGCGCGCTCCAATCCTCCAAGAGCTTCAGTATTATTATTTAATTTTTAATAGTCGACGCATGTTAAAAATATTTTGTAATTGAATTGATGAACTTAATTGTATTTCCATCAATAATTCAATGTGTATTATTAATTTGTCATCACACATAGTTAAACGTTCCTTATAAACTATTATATATTAAAATAAAATCTTTTTTGATATTTTTTCGGATACCTTACAAGTATCTACCATGTACCTCCTGAAAGCGAGAAAGAACTTGAAGTAAAAACATTAAAGGTTTGAATTATTGTGTAGGGTGGCCATTAAACATCTTCAAGAGAATTTGCATAATGCAAAGTAAATTATTCGGCGTGAAAGTTCATTGCGGACGACAAGCTCGTTCAGAAGAGAGCATCCCGAGCCATATTCTTTCTCGGACGTAATCCATCCTGGGTCTTGAGAGATCTTCTTTCCGGACTGTTAGCCCGATTGTATCCATGTCTACAGGGATTTAAACAAAACAATTTAATCCCTGTAATGGAAACGAGGAGTCGAATAAGAAGCGGGGAATATTTTAACAATTATTATTCATAAGATAAAGTTAATTTAGTTGGCTCCTCGGCACACGGAGACTGCTCTGAATTATTATTCAAATCAAATTGTAGTGAGAGGAACGGTTCTGGAATTTTATCAAGCCGATTGACTTCCGGTAGGAATAATATAACCTGGACTATATGTGTATACATGATAACAAGATCTGGAGAGTCAGGTAAAGTCTACGAACGCTTATGAGATCCTCTGTTAGTCCTTCATTAAACGCTTGTATATAAAAATCGAATTTGATAAACGAAAAAGAAATGTATTTGCTAGTAGGAATATTTATTGGAGGAAAATGTAAACATCGCATACCTGAGGATCATAAGCGTTCGTTGGGTATACTTTCCAACCTTCCACATTTTTTCTCCTTATCTACCTACTGTTTCAATGTGGGTTTTAAGATATTAAAACACTTGTGACTTATTACACAGACGACATTTTATTCAGCTCATTATTAGCTCCCTGACATTACACAAGTGAAGTAGACCATAGACATGTTACAATAATCTAGTCATAGTTTATTCATAGAGATGTGACATCCCCCTTCTTAATTTATAAAATAAAATAAAACATAAAATACATTAAAATTTCATATGTTTCATACATCAAAATTGTCGATATTCTCAGCATTATTCTGACATCTTGTGAAAAATGAGTTTCTGACCATTGTTAAATTCTTTTGTGGTAGAAAATAAGCATCAAATTTTTCTTTTACTTGTTTAATTGTTACCTCTTCAATATTTATGTTAAATGAGTTAAATATTTCCATGCCTTTTGATCCGATGGAGTGTAGTAAAATAGCTATTTTTCTCTTTTCTGATGCATCCTCCAGGCCTGATGCCAGCAGGTATATTTCAAATGATCTCCACCAATCCTTCCATTCTTGATTATTATTCATACTGTCTGAAATAATCAGACTTGACAATGCATGAAAATCATGCTGCATGTGAACTTTTGAATCCTTCGACATTCTGTGATATTATTATACACTTTTTATACTTATGACACTTATTATTTTTTTTTTATCTCACTTCTGACACCATGTTTCAATGTGGGTTTTAAGATATTAAAACACTTGTGACTTATTACACAGACGACATTTTATTCAGCTCTTTATTAGCTCCCTGACATTACACAAGTGAAGTAGACCATAGACATGTTACATTAATCTAGTCATAGTTTATTCATAGAGATGTGACACCTACTAATTTTAGCTTCATAATCTTCTCCAGAAGAGGCAAGGTTTTAGTACCTCCGGAACTCTTGTACTTGTGAAGATAACATTTTTGTTAAAAGTTAAAAAAAGAAGAGTTAAAGAACACTCTCCTTTCACTCTCTTTCACTTCCCCAAAAAATCAAATATTATCGCCCAACCACAACCAGTATTCCCACAAGTCACGAGGTTAGCCAGCATCAGATCAAGTATAGCATACAAGTTACAATGTCCTTTTGTGGTTTCTGGTCTGTTACTGTCATTATTTAATTAAAAAAAAATCAGAGTATGCAGTTCATATGCGGTAAAAGTGAAACTTCCACTAAAGAAGTTTTCACTTTATTTGAGCCTCATTGATCATTTTTCCTCGCCCGACAAACAAGTTTTGGAAATTAGATAGCTATGCATTACGCGTTAGTGTCTCACGATGCAAAATTAAAAAAAAAAATCATGTTTGCAGTTCGCACACGGTAGAAGTTATAAACATTCAGGAAACTAAACTTCGACAGAATAAGACGAATGCAGAGTATCATGAATAGTATTGTAATATTATATTGTTTATTTATTATAATATTGTTATTCCAAGTTTAAATTTTATTTTGTATTATTTTACTCTACGAAACACAGCTCAAAGAGTAGGCCTATAGTCTAAAAAGCACCGCACAAAGAGGACACCGTTAAGTCTACCTCATTCTCTCGCAGGCTAAATCCTATAGATGTACGTGTTTGTCTCTTTTTAGTGTCCTTCGTTTCCCGTTTTATCGAGGGCCAAATCACAGCGGTGCTAAAAAAAATCACTTAAATAATAAATTTAATGTTGAATTCGACATTTTCTCATAGTTTTAATGAATAAAACGCTTTGTATACTCATCCTTAAATTACGTCACACGAATTTCATGATTTTTTGACTCCCCCTCGCCCCTGTCATACCCCGTCATATTTGTGAGACCCCTTCCCCCTTATGTGACGTCACATATTTCGCAATTTTACACCTAAAAATAATCAAAACATTTTTTTTATATGTGACGTCACAGAGCTGATGACCCCCCTTCGTACCCCCTGTCACACAATGTCACACTTCTCTACTCCCCTCCCCCCCCTCTTAAGGTGTGACGTAATTTTTAAGGATGGCCCTTTATCGTAATATACTAGGGTTGCCATCTCCAAACTTTGAAACCCAGGATTCGAAGACATTTCGTAGTGAGAGAGTAGTGGCGCGCGAATTTTAAAACATAGATCCTTCACAGGACTCTTTGAAAACTCAGGAGGATGCTTAAAAACTATCCAGGACAGCCCAGGATACCCCAAAAACAGGACATGTCCTGGGAAAACAGGACGGTTGGCAACCTTATTAATATTAATGATATACTTTTGAAATTGTTTAGTGTTTTCTAGGTTTATTAAAAATAACTACTCTGTTCGAATATTACTAATTTTTTCAGCATTTATTTGAAACATGAAGCTTTAAAGAGATAATTTTAAATGAAATGTATCTAAATCACTATAAATTTTCTAGGAAATTAATAGACAAATTAAAGAATATCTTAATCATTTTATAATGGCGGTTTTGGTTAAAACTGCATAAGCTTTAAAAATATATAAACAAAGAATTTAAGGCTTCGCTCTGCCGGTGGTATTAGTAAAAGCGCCGCAGTTTTCTTTTCTCCCTTTTCTGAAGGGAATAAAGAAAATTATGCCGCGACAGATTATTTTTTTCGTAAGTTTATATAAAATATAAAAAAAATAATGAGTGGACTTTTCCTGTGAGTGGACCGTATTAAAAAAGACGTGATTTTTCAAACGCTCTCCAAATGGATTCAAAATTTCAACCTTCAGGCTACACTTTTAGCTTTTATTTCAGTCAGTATTATTAAACGACATTATATTATTAATAATGGCTGGCTAATATGAAATCTATAAAGTTTTGCATTCTCTATAAATAGACAACAGAATGTTATTATAATGTACCCTTATACTGGGGTTGCCGTAGTCTCACTGGCTTTAGATGGTTAGGAGCAGTTAGGGTTCTTGTGCGGTACTCATAAAAAAAATTCTAATAGAATGAAGAAAATATTTCAAAAAGTGTCAAAGTATCGCGAATTTGAGCATTTATGGTAACAAATTAATATTAAATATGATTTGATTTATTTTAAAAATATTGACAGATACCAACTGTTCAAAATCATAACAAATAAGTAGTACTTCCTAATTCTATATATCCACGGCAAATTAAATATTGATCTCACCTAACGCTAAAACAAATACATACACAGTTATTTGTGAATTTACCAAATTGAATCAAACTGTGGTTAGAATCCTGTCACAGTGTGGTCGCGATATATAATTCAGTTTTCATGGCTTCGTTAAAATTACAAACTGAAATACGAGTGGACATTATATAATTAATTTAATTTCCCGTAGAATGTAAATCAAATTTACAAATACAACGTTATGAATTTGTGAAGATTATCCTAATATAAGCATTTGAATTTAAAAAAAAAACAATAGAGTTATTCAATCAAATACTTCCTTGAGGAGCAACCATCAATCAATGATGTTTTCAATTTATTAATTTTGATGTCAAAAAAATCACTTCCTACTTTTAATATAATATCTGAGTCGAATATTCAAATATTTCAGACGTCACATCATAAATGAGTGATGTTTGAGCCCCCCATTGATTCATGGGCTCCCACCTTCTAAGGGGGCTAGAGGTACAAATATATTATCCTCCAGAATTGAAGGTGATGTTCCGGCAGAGAACTACTAAACCGTATTTGTAATGGACATGGCTTCTCTCGTTTGCTTCATATGACTGACGCATATTCTCACTAAGATGTATATTATATTTACAGCTCAGTTCCTTTTTTATTATTTATATTTAACCTTGGTACGAAAAAAGGAATGTGTGCCCTTTTTAAGTATTGATTTATTTAACGCCTTAAAAAGGCTTTTACAATGATAAGATTATAAGTTACAGTGGCACAAAGATGATGGTATTTAGGACAAAATAAGAATGAATGAGATAAAAATAAAATGTAAGAGATACAGTCAATGACGTTATATTATAAATGTCTTTGGATACAGTAGCTTTTTTTTTTAAACTCAACAGTTGGTTTTTACAAAAAATACGACTAAGAAGAAATATAAAAAGAAATGTGTACTCGTATAATAGTTATAATAACAGAGAACTTTCTATGTAAACAGAATGCATAGAATGATAATGTATATTAAGAACATATTAATGCATAGAATGATAATGTATATTAAGAAAGGTAACTTGATAGCAAGTATAATCACATTTTTCAGGAGATGGAGGTCGTGGATCGAAATGCAGTGAGAGTATTTAAATACCTAATTTTACTCAGGTTTTTCTCGCCGATTTAAAAACAGACTGATATTTTGTATTTAATAAATTGCCTGTTAATTAAAAGGACGGGAAACTGGATAATGCTCATTTTCTTCTTTCATTATTTGTACTCTTAAATTTTTTATAAATTAATGCATTTTCTGTGGGAACTGTAGTTTTAGCTTTCTTTGGTAGGAAAGGCATCGCTCAATTCAATATGCATTGTGTTACTGCATTGAACCTGTAGCATATTATATAAATATGCATATACAGTGAAACTGGTCTGCGTATTTTTCTTGGACAAGAATATGTCATCAGAATGTCACTGCATTGAACCTGTAGCACGGGTAAAACACCATTTTCTCTTGTGGCACTAGATATGTGGATATCGTTAGCATTCTTGTAATTTTGGGCCTAACGCATTAAACATTATAAATGAGCCTCACCCGCCCTCTTACACCTCTATTCTGAACTTTAGTTAACGAGTCATCCTGATGAAGAGAACAGTATTCTCGAAACCTGTAGATTTTCTATCTAATAAAATGAAGCCAACAAAGCAATTTGACTTTAATTCATTAATAATTCAAACCTACCTTTTTACGCATTTATTTTTTCCTTTTTTTTCATGATAAAATTTCAAATAGGAATAAATACACAATCGGCGGGCATATTGATTGTACTGGTGGCAATACCAGCCATCTCGTTGCGTTTTAGTGCATCCTTGGTGAGAGATCCCCAATCTAAATCAATGCTCGAAATATCTTTAAAGATTTTTGCGTCTAGGTTGCACTATGTCCTACTTTACTACGGTTTGGTATTACGCGATTGCCTCCAAGTTCCCAGTTCCCGAGTCCCAGTCAGGGCGGCATCGGCGCTCCTAGGCGGGGCCCGCTGCTACGCCTGGAGTGAGTGAGGCCTGAGAAATGAAGGAAGCCCGGGGAGGTAACGCCGCCCTGCCCCTGGTCACGTGCCAGCTCAGCATTGATACTGATGGGCGGATGGTTTCAACGGCCGTGACCCGCATCGCGAGCAGTAAGAAAACTGAAATGCTTCATATCAAGAGCAACGCCGCCAAGATAGTGTTAAGTATTCACAAGATTTAGCCGATTTCGGCAGCTGGTCCCGGATGAAGTGAAAATGATATCATTTTGAGTTATGATATTACGTTTAGAATTTGACATGGATCGGTTTCTTGAGAATGATTTGATGAAGGGAACTAAAGCAACAAACAAGTGAAACCTAAAATGTGATAATTTTAATAAAAAACTGCAACTTTGTGTACTGATCCATTTTTAATTTTTTTATTTATTTTGCTTATAATATTAGATTAGAACAAGCAAGCTAAACAAATCGTTTTTTTTTGGTATTTTATCTGTGAAAGGGAATCACTAGCCCCCAAAAAATACTGTAATTTTTTTCACTTATTTTTAGAGAAAACTTAGCATAATTTTACATTTTTTGGATTTATAGAGAGAGGTGTGTTTGTAAATGTGTGATTGAAACAACTCGAATAAAACGTTCAACATATCATAGAAACATTATTGCTTTATATCGATGCATTTAGGGTAAATACCTAACAATTAATTTGCCATTTTGATGCTTAGCTTAAACTTTTAATTTCGGAGAAATATATGTCGAAATATTTAGATAAATTATAAATAAAAAGTTTTGACTACCTATTAATTTAAAACAAATATGTACCTAACTGCGAACAATCATATAAAAAAATTCAATCAATAATTGTTATAACATAATAGAATAGTAGATAATTTATGTAGAGGAATCGTGTTTAAGATGACATATATTGGTAAGATGACACAATGTTTACATCTGTGAAACTATACGCGCCACAAGTCCCAAGATGGCGTCACCGCTCAAAACTTTAGTGACCGCCCGATCGCGTTGTTTGGATGTGGTATGCAACTTGATTTCGTGTCTCAAAAATATTTTTTTGTTAAAGTGTTTCTGCCGATAAATTTGTATCAGGTACGTTTTTTATTGTATTGACTACTTTGTTATGAACTGTATTTATTATGGGCTATGAATATCGAGGAATGATTTAAGTAACCTCAAAGTTTATAGTCACAAAAAGTGGCAAATATAAATATTACCTCGCAGGGTAAGATGACATAGCAACCGTAGGCTTAAGATATAAAAGTAAAAGCCCAATTTCAAAAAAAAGAGAAAGAAAATCGCAAGAGCATTAGAGCTCAAAAGAAAGTGAAGTGTGCACTTCAGGGTGACCCAGACGACGAATCCGCAGTTTAAGTTGACATACCTAATTATGCACCGATAAATAGGTATGTCAACATAAACTGATGGATGTCAACTTACCCACTTGGGCATGATCGGTGTCTTTTTTAATTTAAATTTAATTATGTAATTTTCTTAAGAGGCCGGTTTTCGAATTTCTACCGATTTCTTGCAAACCTCTCTTAAACATTTGAAGTTTTTAAGCTCTTCAAAAAATATATGTTATTCTTGAAGATAATATCTAGACATTAGTCGCGCCCAAACGCAAATTATATAAAATTCCCTCGATAGAAAAAAATCGCAAAGTATGCTCCAAAAATTATTATAAACACGTTTGTTTCAGTTATTTTACAAGTTATATGTATGAAAAAATTCACAGCGTTTCTTTAAATGCTGTTTAAGACAATTATCGCGAGATTTTTGCTCTATTTTAAACAAGTCGTGTTTTATTAAAGATTTTCATGATTTTTGCATCGATTTTATCGTTGTAAATGTTAGCGCGCTCTTCTAACATTCGTAATTTCATATCTCTTCGTCTTCTTCTTTTTGGGGCCGGGAACTGAGCCTTAAGCGTAAAGATAATTTTGTGTGCTTCAAAAATAAACGTTTTTAATATGTACCCTTCGATTTATTTTTTATCACCCTTGAATAACCAAATATCTGCCTCCAAACAAAAAGTATGTCATCTTGAGTACAATTCCCCTATCGCCCGGTGAAAGACAACCATTCAAATAGGAAAAATCTGTTGAAATGACTTTAACCGTGTCTAGTTGTTAGATCTAAATCGCGAGTAGTCTATGGTCTCCTTCAATGTAAAAAATCTTCCGAACAGGCTCATTTATCCGTTGATATGCTTGGTGTAACTCTAAGTGACCAGCTCAGATATGGGGGCTCCATCGAAGCCAGAGTAAAGTTAGCCTCTCAAAAACTGGGCGTTCTGTACAGGGTCTCCAGATACTTTAATAGTACACAACTGCTAACCCTGTACAAATCACAAGAGCGCCCCATGGTTAAATTTGGCAGCCACCTCTGTTCTGGAGCCTCAAAATACCTGAAAAAACCCTCGACTCTGTGCAGAAACGGGCGGTCCGTCCGATAGATTCTCCTAGTTTAACAAACGGATTACAATCTTTAGAACACAGGCGTCGCGTCGGGTGGGAATGCTATCCTTGTTCTACCGGTATTTCAATGGATTATGCTCCGAGGAACTAGCGTCATTGATGCCTTTGGCACCGGTGCATAGTCGGGAAACACGCCAGATGCGTTCCCAACATATGAACACGGTTGACATTTGTCACATGAGAACGGGTCGCTTCTTCGACTCGTTCTTGTGTTCAACAGATCGGCTGTGGAACGATTTGCCGGCCTTTGTGTTTCCTCCTTCCTACAACATAGGTCTCTTCAAGACCAATTTTCATTCTTTCGTCTCCTTAAAAAGACCCTCTACACAGCATCTCAGATGACATAGGCCCTGAGGGAAATTATTATCCTCAGTGCTTCCTTTGCGGAGATAACGAAAAAAAAACAAAAAAAAAACAGGTACGATCTAACGTTTCCCAACTCCTTTCCCTCCGCTCTATATTTTGACACCTACCTAATTAAAAAAGATGCAATATTAAATTAAAATATTGTTCGATAAAAATATTTTCAGCTCTTTGTAAATGAAATCTTACAATATTTTAAGATAATTAAATTACTTTTGTATTCTCAGTAGCTTTTTACTGCCTAACTGTACATATTTATTTGCTTTATTGCTTTTATAACCTTGCACTTGACTGTGAATCCAACAATTACAAATGATAACTCACTTGCGCCCTCGTTCATTTAGTACCTATTAAGATCTAAAATAACAGTATGTACTTTCCTAATGTGAACTAAACAATGCAATTTGACTGTCCTACAACGGGAAATCTCCTAATTGGAGAGTCAAAGATTTATTTTAATGTATATGTATTTTTGTTCAAATAAATTAATAAAATAAATATGAAAATCGATCATGAATTAAAGATTTCAAAGAAAGAAGTAATTTCGACATGCCTTTATATTCCCATTAAACGTCGAGCTCAAATGATTAAAAATAAAATTTTAAAAAATACTATAAGAAGAAGTACCCAGGTAATCTTTTGGTCAAGAAAATAATAATTGCCTTTGCGAAAATTCTATCTGCCCTGGCCAAATAAAAGTTATTTCGCAATGAAATGAAATAATAATAATGACTGTCATTTTTTCTCCGAAAGATATCCGGAAATTCATTATTCTTCTTTTTCCCTTACTTCAGGATTAATTTGTGGCCGGAATGATAATTTGATCTTTCAAAGAGAAACAAAAGACACAGAAGGATCAAAAGGCCTTTATAGAATTTTATTGTCTTTTGATAATAAATAAAATGTATTGTGTTCGCAGGAGAGAAAATAAAGGAGTTTTTATGTGGATTTTCTTATGGCAACAGTGTTTTCATTGTATAAAATATTCCCGTATTACTCAAGTGGCCTTATTCCACTACAGAATGTTACCTGAAAAGGGATAGCGTAAAATAATCATATTTTTTACTGTTGGCATACTTGAAAATAATTTTTGAATTGATATGCAAACTTGACGATATTACGTTATTTGACGGTCGGCGTGGTCTAGCGGTAATGCCTTTGACTTGCAATCCGAAGGTCCCAGGATCGAATCCCGACGTGGTAATTAAATTTTATTTGAATAATTGTGTTCTTTCACAATATTCAATCATTTAAAATAATGTATGGTATATTTGGGGCACGTTTCAGAGTGGAAGATACTCTCAGTATCGCCCTGGTGTCAGACCATCATTCAGAATTGAAAAATTGCTTGAAATTGCGTCAGCCGTGTTTAGTGACCAGATCTGAATAGCCAGGTACTTCTACACCTTCTTCTTCCCCATCTCATTCGCCCCCTTCAGCCTCTCAAAAAACTATAATCGCCTCACTGGCTCCAGACGGGAGCAGCTGGGACTCTTGTGAGGTATTCATATATAATATATATACATACATATGCGCACGTTTATTGATGCTAAAGTGGACCTCTATCGATTTTTTTTTATTTTTTAGGGTGTTTAGCCCTTCACCGACTATCCGAAATCAATCATTAATCAAGGATAAACGAATAAATGCAGTAAGAATCCCGTTGACTGAATATACCGCGCTGCAAAATATTTAATCATTATTCTATGATAAACGAACAAATGGATACACCATGCAGAAAGATAAATTAATCATTATTCTAGAATGAACGAATAAATGGATATACCGTGCAGCAAGATTATTAATTAATCATTATTCAAGGATTAACAAATAAATGGATATACCGTGCAGCAAGATATAATCAAGCAGCAAGATATTATTATTCTGGGATTAACGAATAAATAGATATACCGTACAGCAAGATAATCAATAATAATTCTAGGATGAACGAATAAATGGATATACCGTAAAGCAAGATGATTAATCATTATTCTAGGATGAACGAATAAATGGATATACCTTGCAGCAAGATAATTAAGTAATTATTAATTAATCATTATTCAAGGATTAACTAGTAAATGGATATACCATGCAGCAAGATAATCAATAATTATTCTATGATTAACGAATAAATGTAGCAGCAAGATAATCAACCATTATTCTATGATAAACGAATAAATGGATATATCGTGTAGCAAGATAATTAATCATTCTAGGATTAAAGAATAAATTGATTTACCGTAAAGCAAGAAAATTAATCATTATTCTAGGATGAACGAATAAATGGATATACCGTGCAGGAAGATAATTTTTTGTTTCTACAATTCCGATATTTAAAATAAAAATTAATTCCTGAATGTATCCAATGTATCCGAAATCTGGGGCAATGTAACGCATTCCAGGTTTCGTAATATTTTTAAATACATAGATCATAAAAAACTCAATAAAAGGATATGCTTGATAAATAACAAATTTGGGAGGTGGGTAGTGGTACATCGGCCGCCCAGAGAACCGTCATTGGATGACCAACACCTCTGTAATAGGTCACCCCGTGTGGTTTGCTACGTTTGGTGATTTGGATATATTCAGGGCCACTTGGAGGTCTAGTTTCTTTTATATATGTAAATTTAGAATCATTCATCCTAAAAAATTGAGAGTCCCTGCGAGAGCCTTAAAGGAGTAACCATGAGTTACTTATACCAGGATTGAAGGTCCGAGTGTCCAAGTTTATGCGGCGAGGATTGTTTAGATCTTGGCAACGAATGCGTCTGCCACCTACTGTATGGCTAAGTGGATTTTGAGAGACTTGATGAGGAAGACCTTTTTACCTCTCCAGCAGGACTCTCTCGACCCTCATCTTGCACGGCAGTGGGAGGGATGAATTCAAAAGTCCGTCTCTCCTGGACACACTCACCCCCAGATTCCTGCCTATCCTATATACCTTTTTGCGTCCCAGATCTTCCTCTCCTTCCTTTCCTTAATAAACCCTCCTCCCCAAAGTCACCTCTCAGACTCTGAAGGATTTTTTTTCTTCAAGGTTTCCTGTGTGGAGCTAATTAAAAAAAAACGATTCAAACGTCCGTCTCTCCTGGACACACTGACCTCCAGATTCCTGCCCAACCTACATACCATTTTCCATCTCAGATCTTCCTCTCCTTCCTTTCCTTAAAAAACCCCTTCTCCCTAAAGTCACCGACTATGAAGAATTTTTTTCCTCAGGGCTTCCTGTGTGGAGCTAACGTAAAAAAAAGCAATTAAACATACAATAAATTTTAAATCGTCTCCACGCTAACAATAATAGCTATAAAATTCTTAACAATATATATTGTGAAAATATTTTTTAAAGTATTTAGAGTGTTTGATGTCGTTGGATTTCAATAAAAATCATTTTACGATAGATATTTTAGTTGGCAAGTTCTAGGAGAAATCAAGTTCAATCAAAAGGTTTTCGCAAAATAATCTGAGAACATCCGAAAAAAGTGAAAATCCAATATTTATTTTCAAATAACAGTTGCCAAGTCGGTTAGAGAAAAGTTTGCAATTTATCCCTTTACCTGGAATGAATCAAAACCGAAGTACGCCGAAGGTTGCGAGGGGGATTCGTCAAAAGTTTTATTTTTCGGATGAAAATATCCAATGTGCGATGTTTAGTTTTCGGACGAAAGAATGTAATATTTTATGAAATTTTAAATTTTAGAAATGTTTAATACATTTCAAATTTCATACACACATAAAAAAAAAACACTACACGAGACACTTGGCATAAAGATATTTAAAAAAATAAATTTTTTGAATGCTTTGTATTATTGCAAATTATTATAATTGAAATATTTATGTATTTTTTGGGAAATCAATAGTTGACTTAAAAACACAATCAGTTATCAAAAAACACAAACAGTTATTTATTTCCTAACTAACTAAGTAACTAACCATCACGCCGTTTCCCGAGGTAGTCAGAGAGGTGAACCGCCAAACAACTCGGTCTTAGCGCACACGCCTTGCCTAATTCACATTCATAATCTTTTCATACATATTACTTATTATTAGTTAGTCTGACTTTTGACAGGGCCAGACTCAAGTATCTGATTAACTTGACTTCCTCGGCCGCCTTCGACTTCTATCATTCACATTTACGTCATATATTCTCCTTTCTTCGTTCGATTTCTCTACATTCCCAAACCATCTGATGGTCCCTTTCATAATCTTACTCATTAAGGCTCCGCAACCGGGATCGAAAAGAAGAAGATGGAGAGATACGAAATTACGAATGTTAGAGGAGAACGCTAACATTTACAGCGCCAAAATCGATGCGGAAATTGCAAAAATGTTTAATAAAACACGTCTCGTTTAAAATAGTGGAAAAATCTCTTGGGTAGCATCTTAAGTATAATTTAAAGGAACTTGTTAATTTTTTCACAAATTTAATTTATAAGATAATAGAAATAGACTTGTTTTTCATAATTTTTGGAGCATACTTTGCGATTTTTTTTCTATCGAGGGAAGTTCATATAATTTGCGTTTCGGCTTGGGTAGCATCTAGAAATTATCTTTAAAAAAAACATATATTTTTTTTAAGAGCTTAAAAACTTCAAATGTTTAAGGGAGATATGTAAGAATTCGGTAGAAATTCGAGTTGCGGCCCCTTAAACTTATATCAACCTTACATTATTTGCCAATTTCCACATTTGTCGCACTTTCATTTATTGCTTTTACCACACATACGCATTCATAATTACATAAAAACAAAACAAAAAGCATAATGCAATAAGAAGGCACGATGTACATAAAACTAATTAAATTTCTTAGCAGCTTTTTTCGTGAATTGTTGTATATATATTAGGGTGGTTACAAAAAATCAATGTTGGAATTTTTTGTGCTGACCCCCTAAAAGCTTCCAATTGGCTAAAAAATGAGATTGGTGAAGTTTCAGCTCAATTGGATAAGGTTAACTCGTGCCTCATCATGGTTGAAGTTTAACTTTCTTTAAAAAAAAATTGTTTGTTAAAATACCTAACAATATTTCAATATTTAATTACATGTGCTGTCCAGATTTTGTTTTATTTATTTTCTCAATTGGTACCTACATAAAAAAGGGTGTAGTTAAAACTGTTTTCAAAGTAAATACAGCACAATCCAAATTGAAAATGATGGATTTACGAGAAAAGAAATGCAAAAAGGTATAAAAAACAAGAAGAAATAATGTTCAAAGTTTTATTATTTAAAACTAGCTTTTACCCCCGGCTTCGCTCGCATGTTCGAGGTACCACAGATGATCATTTTAGACAGTGCCTTGTCTGTAAATTCTTTATCGATTTCTCTATATTTTACAAGAGATTTTAAAAATTGTAGGTCTTGGTTGGGGGCCAAAGTGGGTTTGGGGGCGTTAAACTAAGCTTTTACATAAATATTTATTAAAAAAAAAAAAAATGTCAGTGATAGCTTTTTTTCTAAATTTGTTAATGTAAATTAATCCCTGAGAAGATATATTTTGATACAATAAATGGCCTTTGCCATCCATCTAGCGTGATGAATGGCACCAGGAACTTTGAAAAAAGTATCTTTTGGGGGAGTACGTCCTAACACAACTAACGAAAGTTGAATTAATTCTTTGTAATCATCCTTTGGCTGTTCGTTTTTTAATTGTTCTGTAAGAAAAATTGATATTTCATCTGAATTCCCTATTTTATGTCTAATATATTTATCTTCAATAGCAGTTTTGTATTTTGTCTTGACCATCCAGTCTGAAAGTTTTAAAAAATATTTGAGAGGGGTCCAGTAGTTGTGCCCATTTTTAAATCAAAAACTGATTTCAGAATAATTTCTAAAATATGGTGGCGACATTCTAAATAAAGAAGAAAGGGTCCTTGGCAATAGCTCTTTTATAACAAATCCGACCTTTTAAGGGATATAACTATAAACCAGATAATAACCATTAACTTGCAATTCCTAAAAACATTTATAAAGTTGAAAAAAATGGTTGTTTTTTTAAAAATGTATAATGTTCAAAGGAAAAAAAAATTGATCAAAAGTGATTAAATTAAGTATCTTTATTGCCATTTTCCATATTTTCTAAAAATAGCGACTCTGAGGATTCGGATCATGTCCGGTCTTGGAAAATAATAGATATCTTCAAAAATAAACGTTTTAACAAAAAAGTGATTAGAGTAAAACTTGAATATTGCAACATTTCCTGTGAAATGAAATAAGAATAAAATTTCTAGGACAAATAGTTTTTATTTTATGAGGAAAAACGGCGATTTTTTTTTGCAAAAAATCGTTTTTTCCAATTTAATCTCGTTGAGGCACGGGTTAACATTATCCAATTGAGCTAAAACTTTCCAAATCTTATTTTCTAGACAAATGGCAAATATTGGGGGGGGGGGGTCAGGCCGGCAATTTGATGAAATTATGTAACAAAAGGCAATTTGATGACATTATGTAACATTTCGACCAGTCAGTGGCTGAGTCGGCATCGCGTTGGGTCCCATCCTGGCGTTGCGTATTCGATTTATCGGTTGGCTAAGTAATCCATCACGACACAAGCAAAATTTTACACTTACTGTGGTGATAGTAGGAGATTTTCAAATATTGGTATCCCGGGTATGTTTTTCTTTCTTTAATAAAAAAATTGGTTTGGTTGACGATGGTTAAAAGCTACGTGTTGAAAATTGACAAAATCTTTCACACTTGTTATTGGCTTATATTACTTAGTGTCATCAGCAAAAAATTACATTTAAGAATATTTTATCGCTATATAACGACGTATTTTTTTAGGATATTGTTAAACATCGAACCTATCTTTTTCAATTATTATTATCTTTAGATCTATAACATGTTGGTGTTGAATTGTGTATCTCTTTAAAGGATTTAAAAAAAATACATTACCTACTTACCACTGTACGCGTACATTAAATATACAATAAAGCAGAATTTAGCTAGCTACAACGAAGCTTGCCATCAACATGGTATGGTAAGTTTGTACAGCGCCCTTGAGGTGATTTTTCACAAAAACGGCGCTATATAAATCGTCCAAATATTATTATATTATTATTATTATTATTATTAACAAAATCAGCTTAATTGATGATAAATATTTTAATTGAATTTATCAATAATTGGTGGAGAATAAATTCAAAGCGAACGGTAGACAAACATACTAAATGAGAGTAATTTTAGAATTGTTCCAGAAACTGTATTAAATATTTAAAACCTTTCTCGTGAAATATTTGAGAAACTGTATTTCTCATCTACAATGTGCACATCGTGTGCTTTTGTTACAATAACTTCCCCGCGTACTTTCTTCGACAGTGTACTTCGTAAATTCATTTTCGTGACATAAACCGTCATGACTTTTCACCCATACCCGCCTGCGAGGGAAAAGCTGTTCAACTTTATGGATGGTGATATATAAGCCCGCGCTTGGGAAGTAAAAACACAATATTTATGTATTTCCTTTTCAGGGACTTAGTCTTTTGCCGCTTGGCCCGAAAAGCGCCGTCAATTTTTCTTCAATAGGTTCGCTGGTATTGATAGATTAGGGTAAAATACTCGACACGATCTCCACTAGGAATAAACATAAACCCCTCGGTGAAATTTAGCAATTTTATCAAAAAAAAATATAAGGATTTTTTTCTTTGTTTGATTTTAAGGAAATTAAATACGCTATATTTTGAAACCAAAATCTGAAATTTAGATACATACTTCCCATTTTCCATACTTCTACTTTCCTTTTTCCTTTCCCTATCTCACTTTCATACAACATTTACTAAGAAGTATGTATCTAAATTTAAGGGAACGACATTATTAAAGTGAAAACTTCTTTAGAACCGTTGTGATTTTAAACTCGATGAAACGGAAGCGAGCGACACTAAGAAAAAAACCATGCAATGCCAACTCAATATATTAAGAGTGTGGCAAAGATTAGTTTTCAATACCCTAGTTTTTATTTATAAGTTAAAAAATAAAATGTTGCCAGATTATATGTCGAATAATGTTAGAATCAACAGTACAGTTCATTGTTATCCTTCGAGAAACTGCAACGATTTTAGGCTTCTTAAAACAAATTTATCGGGAACACAAAATATTATTTATTATAAAGGTTTTAAAATGTTCAATGAACTCCCTGTAAATGTTAAGGAGGCTAAAGTCTTGCAGTTTTTCGTGGATTATGTCTTAATGTTGTAAAGTCCAAATTTTAGTCAGTAGGTAGTAAATAATATTGTAGTAGTCATAGAAAAGAAAACATTAGATATAAGATGTCAAATTTTATATCTAAATAAAATACACAATAATAAAATAAATAAAGAAGAGACAAACACTATAGGATTTAGCCTGGGAGAGAATTAGATAGCAATAAAATATTTGTTTATTGCACGGGTACATAAATCAACGGTCCCACGCAGGCCTCCCATAGTCCAGTGGTATAAAGCACAAATTTGTATGGCGCAACCTTTAGTTAGTATCTTCCTCGAATATGTGGGATTTTTGCGATGGCAATCTTTTTTTTCATATTTATCGATTGGTACCCTGGAAATAGTTCAGTATATGCAAAATAATGTAATACGAAATGTTAGCCGTAACGAGAAATTACGTACAATTTTTTTTTATGAAATGTAAATTTATATGCATATTTTTCCACCGGTCCCGATTGAAACCGATGATTTTTGTCATAACTAAGTTTAAAAGTAGTGTACTTTTAAAAATCTGTGCCTATTAAAAGCGAGGCTTGTGCACAAATTAATGAAAACACAAATACTATACGAAAAGGTGCACTGGAATTCGACGACAAAAATATATAAAAAATCATCCTTCACATTGATAAAAAAATCTCCCCATTCTTGTCTACTTGAGTTTTCTGAAGATTTCACTTCTACCGCGTGCGAATTGCACACTCATTGATTTTTGTTGCATCTTCCTTCCAATTCGTTTTACTGACGAGCCCATAAGCGGAAATTGTTGTTTGTGCAATTATTGAATCCAGCGCTTTATATCACTGTATTGAATCTTCTATTAATTTTCTTTACCCACGCTGCCATATTATAAATTTCGTTCTAACTACCATGACGAGTCATAATGTTCTGTTCAATTGACGAATTTTTGGTCGAATGATGGACCCACCTTGGACGTTCTATGGCAATGCCGTATGGAATATTTTTTTGTTTTCACGGAACGGGACAATTTATGCGGACCAAGTGTTGACTCAGCTGAATATAATAGAATACTTTCGAGTTAATTGCCTGGCCGATGATTCCGGTGCAATATTCAGAGCACGTGCGGTGAAAAAAATCGCCATTCGTTCCGTGTTTAAAATGTATAAAAATGCCTGCTTAATATGGCGGATCAAAGAACGTAACTTCCACCAATGGGGAATTAAATTCTTAACGGCATTCCAGCCACATTAACAAAATTCAGCACACTTTCTCGTGAAACCCTAGAAAATTCTTTTTGGAGAATTCTAATTATGATCATTTTCTTTTAAGCTTCATAAATAGACATTAACGAGGTTTTTACCATAAAATGTAAAAAAAAATCCTTCTAAATAAATATTGTAAGATACCGTGACATTAGAGTAACTTGTCAAGCTTAAGCGGCCTAAACAATTATTGAGCGTTGTCAAACGAGTTGGCTAGAACGTGTGATTAGAATGTGTGAAAAAAGGGTATTCAAAATATCACCAAAATTAGACTTTAAGTAGAGTTCATACTCATAGCTAGTACTTATAGCTAGTACCCAATAATGGAAGCGATACCATAAAAATAATACTCACAGCCTGCTCAGTAAGAGCTTGGAATCGTCAGATCATCTTTAACTTTGGTCCGATTCTGAGCGCCCAATAATTTGGCTAGTTTTTAATTAGCACACACCACAAAAACGCGTGGTTTGATCGCAGTAGTTATTCGAACAATATAAATGATCTAACAACACGGTTTTCGCTTGTAGAAGTTTGTCACTGCACTGAACTTGTGTCTTATAGTTGTAATGCCACAGGTGTGGTAGGGAGAGGAAGGATAACAAAAGGAATAATCCGTGACATAAACAGTAACCACTTTTTACTATTATGTTTTCTTTAAAGCACAAAGGAGGAATGCCATCTTCAGAGATGCTGTAAAGAGAAACTATTGAAGGAGATAATGAAACTGAACCGAAGTCTTAAAGAGAATTGCAGGGATTATACAGTGTACAGCCTAGCCAACGAGTCGCAAAAACGACATTTTTTTTATGCTGAAATGGTAGCTGTATAAAACTAAGATCAAATGGCAAAAGGATCAATGGAAATTGTTTTTTGGAGTACTTTCCATTAAAATATCGCTAGAATCATCACAGATTTCTCATCTGATATCTACACTGAGTATGTAGAAGCCAATGTTAAGACTATAAAGTATCATATTAAAAATGTAGTCTGCTTAACGGTATGAGAAAATACTAAGCCTTCGTATTATATTTGCCTCGTATTTCCACAAGTTAGCAAGGACGACAGTGGAGAAACCACATATTAGTTTATCTTGATAGATATGTTCATACGTAACATACCTATACAGCAACGTATATTTTCCTTTGTGAATATTCCTAGTAAATCGGTAAACATTCCACGGAACCACGATGTATTATATTATTATCAGATATCTAGACTATTTTGCAGGTAGACGTGGAATGAAAGGGAAGTGTAATGCCGCATACGCATATCCTACTTGAGGGCTTTTCATTATAATTGATAGCGATGATAGGGCGAAATGAAGCCGTTTTAGCGACTAAGTGATATAAAATTATTAGCGTTCGTTACTAACTGTGATCGTATTTTGCTTTCTGGTATATTGCATATTATTCTATTCATTTATGAGTATTTCACTGCAATATGTTCATGTGCCAGCTAAATAAACTAAATCAATTTCGTCGCCGCAAGAAACCTTTAGAAAAAGCCTCCACTCCTTCCACTCTTTCTGGATGTATTTGTCGTGTAATCTTTTTAAGGGTTGGCTGCCTTTACCTTTGTTACCATTTTTACTTGTCCTGCCTAACGAAGAAATTTCCATAAATATTGTTTTCAATGGCTCTTCAATCAAGCTTCAATTTGGGAGGCGAGTACGGGTACCGCCACCTGAGAAACATTTTTCGTTATAATTATTTATGGGTTGAGATTTGTCTAGGTCGTGGCGGCGGATGTATTTTCCCACCTACTCCAATGCTGAGAGACTGGTTTAGGGGGCCTATTTGATCTCTCCAGACAGACTCACTCGACCCATCGCCTTGAATGGCAGTGTGAGGGGTGGATTAACACGTCCTCACTCTTGGACACATTGGCCTTCAGATTTCTACTCAATCCCATACCTGAATTCTTCCCAGATCTTCTTCTCCCTCCTTACCATTAAAATACCCTCCAAGCAGCATCCCCAAATATGAAATAAGCCCTGAGGGATTTTTTCCAAGGATCTCTTGTGTGGAGCTAGGTAAACTCCTTCCTTTCACAGCATCGAGAGAGCGAGAGATTTTTTCTCCAGGGCCTTCTGTGGGGAGCTAATGTGGATACCTAGATAAATTATTAAAAAATTTGCATGATAATAATGTAATTGAATTACCCAGCGACTATGTAACTTTATTATATAATCAGACCAACTAAGACGCAAGGAGACCAAAAATGATTTATTAATATAATTCATCCAATTTCGGCAAAGCCAGGTACACTTAATTGTCAGAGGAGAGTTAAAGCACATTTAGATCACGACTTCCGCAGTGTTACCTGTTCCGTTCAAAGACCAAGACCGCATTAAAACATACAGCAATATTATCATCACTTTACACAGCAAAGGAAGTTCGAATGTTTATTAGCTTTTGAGCAAGTACTGACAATCAGTTGAGATAGTTTATAACATTTTGCTAGTGGATGTCTTTTTAATTAACTATTTACGTACCGCGTGTTTTCATTTTCAATGTATTTTTTTTATAAATCAATTTGTTGTTATTTTATTTATTAATTTTAAATTCCTTGATGGGCTTAGAGTATGGTACGAAGATACAATGTTAACAATAAATACTTAAAGAAATTAACATAATGTATGGTTGGTATAAAGATGTATCTAAGTGAAGATAATATATTGTAAGAAAAGAGAAAGAAAAATATAGAAAAAAACGTAAACTGATATTAAATTCAATTTGGGAGGCAGGAATGTGTACCGCCGCCCCGGGAATCTTTATTAGATAACCAACACCTCTGCCATAGGTCACCCTAAGTGGTTCGCTATGTTCGGTGATTTAGCAGGGGTGCCCGGGTTCATGGGGTGAGGTTTGTCTAGGTCTTGGAGGCGGATGACCTAGACACACTGAACCCCAGATTCCTATCCACCACTTAAACCCTTTTCCTTTCCAGAACTCTCCTTTCCTTCATTTCCTTAAAAAAAACTCTCCACACAGCAACCTCAAAAATGACATAGGCCCTGAGGGAAATTATTTTTCTCAGGGCCTCCTGTGTGGAGCTCATCTTAAAAAAAAATTGCTGATGGCATAAAAATAATAATGTAATTGTAGGTTAATATTACGACAATAAATTAAAGAGGAATAAAACATTACAATGTACATAAAACAGAGAAGAAAAGAGAGGAACAAAAACTAACCAACTAACCATCATGCCGTTTCCCCGCAGGGGCAGGCAGAGAGGATGGACCGCCAAACAACTCGGTCTTGGCACACATTCCTTGCCTCGTTTACATTCATACAACGTCTCATGTATGCTTTTCTATTATTCTGACTCTTGACATGGCCCGATTAAAGTATCTGATTCACTTGGTCGTGCCATGTCTTTCTTTGGTGTCTTCGACTTCTTCTACCATTCACATTTGCGTCATATATTTCATCTTACACCCCTTTCCTCGTTCATTCGCTCTACATGCCCAAACCATCGGCGCGTCCCTTTCTTAAACTTACAAATTACGCTTACATCAGCCTAGCATTATTTGCGGATGTCTGCGTTTCTCACACGATCATGGTTTTACCACACATTCGCCTCAGTGATCTCATTTCTACAGCATTCAGTATTCAGTCAAGAGAGGAACAAGTTTTTATATAGTCGATAAATAGCTCTATGCGATGCTCCCCAATTATTAAAATATGCTAAGGATACATATGTTCTGTGTAAGTTCTATTCATGTTCTGTTATTATATCGCTATAGGTCAGTTGCTTCATAAATCTGAAATAATCAGCAAACTTTAATAGAACTCTAAAAAATTAACTTTAACTATTTGATGCATTGTTCAAATTTTTTTTAACCAGCCATCCTTCTTAAAACTAACTAACTAACTAACCATCACGCCGTTTCCCCGCAGGTGTAGGCAGAGATTACGGACCGCCAAACAACTCGGTCTTGGCACACACTCCTTGCCTCGTTAACATTCATACATCGTCTCATACATGCTCTTCTATTATTCTGACTCTTGACATGGCCCGACTCAAGTATCTGATTCACTTGGTCGTGCCATGTCTTTCTCGGGCGTCCCCGACTTCTTCTACCATTCACATTTGCGTCATTAAGTACTAAATATTTAATTCAGGTGTCTCTTAAATACTGGTTGTATTAAATGTGTCGATATTTGAAGAGTTTTTTTTCCAAGTGTGTGAAAGCGAGGAATAGATGCCTAGTGCATGCGTGCGGTAGTTCGTCCCGGAATTATCTTGAAGTCGCTGAGATGCACATTGCACACAATAGACTAATTCGAAATGAATTAATTGTGAACAAAAAAGAAGTAATTTATTTTTCTTCTATTTTCTATGCATTTTAAGAATTAATTAAATTGTAGGTGAAGTGCGATGTAATTTAATGAATCCATATAGTGCTCTGCATTTGTGGCACATAGTGATGTCAAATCATAAGGTATGAAGTGTGTTATCATCTGGAGAGGGCTTCCCCTGTGATATACTCATATGACATATTGCGATAAGTCTGTTGAACAGGGTCAGACTAATTCAAGCCACCTTATTAACCCATTGACCCAGACGTATTAAGTTATTAAATTTGCCCTCACCCCAGAGTTAATTTTGTAGAAAATTTGTTAATCTGACTTGTGAAATTTCAGATATGATTAAAAAACTTCACAGTCAAAATGAAATTAACGTGATTTATTTTTGGGGTAGCTTGCGATGTTTCACCTTTACCTTATTAAGCAACGTTTCGGACAGCATTACGGTATTCCTCATTAGGGCAGATCTCTAAAGGATCTCAGAACTCTTTCAAGCATCCAAAATCAGCAATCCAGACAAATCAGCAATTGTCAAGCATGGATTTAATTCCGTTTATTACTTTAGATTGATTCCTGAAGTCATTGGAAAACCCAGATTGCACCGAGTACGCAAAATTACGAAGAAAATCGAAATTCACAAAAACACTAATGGAGATGACGATACCCTTGTGGTGATTTTTATTTCTGTTTTCTAGCAGATTACTGACATATTTGATTTTATCATAAATTTGAAGTCAATTTAACTCACATTCTTTATAGAAACCTTTAAGAAATTTTTATTATTGAAAAATCTTATTTTTTTGTAAATGTAAAAGTTACTATTGCCTGACAAATCTACATCTACATCTGCTGTTTAGGCACGTATGTAGCGGGCGGGCACCATCTGGTCACAATCTTGTCAAATTGTCAAATGGGGTTGTGCAGTTCCACCACATCACAAAAGGTTGACATGTGTTCATGATGTGGGTTCAAGAGCATACTCTTGATTTTTGGTTCTAGAAAATAAATTGTGGTTTTGATATTAAATTACGTTATTTCGAGATTTTATAAATCCTTTGGAACAAACAGTAATGGTCGTAAAAAAATACTATAATCATAGTTGGAATGATTGTCCAGCTTTCTACATGGGACATAAATCATGTAATGTAGAAACTAGAATAAAATAATAATTAAGATCCCTAACATTTTCAGAATTCGCGGAACATTTAATTGACAAATATCACACATTTAACCACGAAACAGGAATTAAAGTCCTACACAAAGATCGAATAGGTTTAAGACTTAATAATTCAGAACTTTAGAAATAAATAAAATCGGTAAATTCAAAGGCTGAAATCATTGATAATCAATTTAACTTAACCTTCAGCCCTATTATAAGAATGTTTCCCGATACTTCATCTATCCCACACTCCCCTCGCCCACTTTCCTCCCACAACTAACGCAGTGTCCCACTCAAATATACTGACCCTTTTTTTCTTAACAGTTTGTATATCGTACATGTGTATTCTTCTGTAATTGGTAGTATTTTAATAACAGTCCTGATGATGGTACGGAGGTACCGAAACCGGTAGGCTATAAAATATCAAAAATATACAAAATATAATATATAATATACAAAACAAATTATTAAAAAGATTGCCAAAATAATTTCGCTGTTGGGAAGAATAAAAAGATTCCTTGAGACAGTCTCCAGTAAAAATGTGTACAATGTAATCATTGTACCACACATAAATTACTGTAGCAGCATTCTGTTCTTAGCCAACGACCGATTAATAAAATAAAATAATAATTTTACAAAACAGAGCTATGAGAAATATATTGAAGAAAAATAGGTACCTACACTTCAGTCAAGAAAATGTTAAAGGAGTTAAATATCTTGTCATTTAAACTAATTATTTACTTCAATACTATTTGTTAATCTACAAAATAATCAATGGCCATACGTCTATTGAATTCATAAGAAAAATTGATAAACTACAAATCAAACATACATATGAGACGAGGAAAAGAAATGAACTAAGACTCCCCTTCAGGAAAAAAAAACACAGAGTCAAAAGTCATTGATGTACGGAGCATTGAAGATAGTTGGAGAATTTACCAGAAGAAATAAAATTGGAAGAGAGCATAAAGGCATTTAAATTAAATTGCGAAGATATGTGATTGATTTGGTATAGATGTGTTATTTTAAGTGTATGTTTATATAAGGATTGTATTAGGACAAAGATAACTATGTACCTTTTTAAAATACCGCAATAAACAATAAAGTGACTTAAAACAAAGTATTTTCTTTTTATTTATTTAAAATATCAAGTCAAAATGTGTTTGCTTTTTTGAAAAAAAAAAAATACATATACTCGTATATTAGTTTAAACTATGTAGTTGGTGGAGCGATACAAAGCATCGGTTTCCCACGCAAGCGCTGCGGGATAAATCTTCTACAAGATAAGTCTTCCATCATTGCACAAAAGCAATACTTTTCGCTAATAATTATGGGATTGTGAAGTTTTCAAATGTTGTGAGGTTATTCGCTGCCTTGGAATTTTCGATAAAAATGTGCAATTTAACAATACATAACAGTTTATTTAAGCAATTTATTAAGTGCTAAAACAATGCAATCACGTATATTTTATGCTAATGTAAATTGTATAGAGCATTAATAAAGCTCGTAGTATGATTTTTATTTTGCCCTTACAACTTGCGGAGGATTCCGACGGGAAGCAGCGCTCATAAAAGCTGCTCGCCGAGCGGAAGCCGGGCTTAACGTCGTCTATTTAATTAGGCAACGCAATATAATAAATTTCCCGAGCTTTAGTCCAAATCATAGATCATAAGCATTGTTTCCTTGACGGCACAATCGTTTTAATGCCCCTCTAACCTCCCCTGTTTCAATATATCAAGCCATAATAGTTGAACTAGTAAAATACAAGGCTAAGTGGAGTGTTTAATATTATTTACTAGCTAACCCGGCGAACTTCGTACCGCCTCAAAATCAATATCTGATGTGTTAACTTATAAGCTGAATTAAATTCAGTTTTTCTATTAAGTTAAAAATTACACAATGAAGCAATTATCGATACGCAACTGTCAGTATCAGATACGACGTTGTGTACGGATTTACATTTTAGTGATTTTCTTACATTTCCACTTAATTATGTGAATAAGGTTTCATTTTCTTTATACGTGTGAGGAAGATTTATTATAATTATTGTATTTTTTCCTATGGAGGGGTGCAGCCATACGTTCACCGTTTATCCCATTTTCGACTGTTGACATTTAGTGTGTAAGAAAGAGGGGCAGCATTATATGTTTAAGAACAAAACCAAAACAATCAGCGCATGGACATTTGACGTTTTTGCTCATCACTGCTCAATATTATACATATCACAATATTCCTGGAGCTCTTTCAAAAGATGAGAGTTCGCTCCATACAAAATGTATGAGGAAAAGAATTTTCTTAAAAACTTTTTTTTTCGTGAATTCTATTAGCTATTCTGACGTTTTAATAGCTATTCTGCCATTCAGACGTTTTAATAGCTATTATGCCATTCGGGGCGAAGACAAATCCAACAAATCAAAGATTTAAAAAATCAGTCCAGCGGTTTTTGAGTTATAAATGGTGTAACTAACACGATTTTGTTTTATAGATTAAGATATTAGTACCTTTATACTGCTAATTTGGATTATTTTGAATTACCTGCGTCATTTACACAGTCCCGTTTCAAAGTAATCTTCATCGTTTTACCTGTTTTATAACATTTGCTTACTTGTGTTTTGTTGGTATGTATTTTGTTCGTTTTATTAAAATACACACAAACATAGTGTATCGCAGTCTTCCCATTGATGTAGAAATCAGTGTGAAGTTAGTTAAATGCCATAGAAAATATTATAATCCAACTGTTTGTCAGAATTCGTATGTTTACATACATTGGAATTAAGTGCTCCTCATAATCGTGAAAACAATTTTCTTCAGGGCCCATGTCATCTTTGGGGATGTTGTGTGGAAGGTTTTTTCGAGAAGAGGAAGGAGTGAATATGGATCTTGAAGAGACCATTTTGCACAGCCAAGCTGTTGAACTCAAAAACGAGTCATGGAAACAAACCATTTTCATGTTTATTTTATTTATTTATTTGAGACACAAACAGGATACTTATAAAACATTTTTGCAGGTAATATAAAACAAATTCTAATACAAATATAAGTATCCCCAGACTAATGTGTCTGCGGTAATCACATTTACATATTCACAGAATAAAACACATGAAAAACAATATAAGTATTACCTATACATAACTTGAAAACTAAAATACAAAATTTGAAAACTAAAATATAAAATATTGAAAACTAAAATAGAAAATTTGAAATAAATATTAAATATGAAATATTTATGAAGTAATTATTGAAAAGTAATGAAATAACAACATTTTTTTTTAGATGCACAAGTCATGGAGATATTTTTTGAAACTAGTTATATTATTTACAAAAATATCTATGATGGTGTGTATTTTAACAAGATTATTCACTGAAGCAATCACATGAAAAACAATGTAAGTATTACTTATACATAACTTGAAAACTAAAATACAAAATTTGAAAACTAAAATACAAAATATTGAAAACTTGAAATACATAATAAATATGAAATATTTATGAACTAATAATTGAAAAGGGATCGATGACGCTAATTCCTTGAAGTATCTTCTATTGAAATACCGGTAGAATCAGGAATAAACTCCCAACTGACGCCTGCGCACTAAAAATTGCAATTGGTTTGTTCAGATACGAGAATCTATCAAACGGACCCTCCTTTTCTGCCAAGAGACAAGAGTATTTTGGGGCTCCAGACCAGAGGTGGCTGCCAAACTCAACAGTGAGGCAAACTACCAAAGTCAATTTGTGCAGGGTCAGCAGTTGTGTACTATATTATAGTATTCAAGTATCTGCGGATTCTGTATAGTAAGCCCAGTTTCTGAGACTAGATAACTTGATTGTGGCTTCAATGGAGTCCCCATGCCTGAGATGGTAACTTTGATTTACACCAAGCATACCAACCGAAGGCAGGTTAGGAAAATTGCTTCTGTTGAAAGAGACTAGATTACAATGATAGCTAACTATTTTAAATTCAGTTTCACCATTTCAGGTAGCAACGTACTAATTATTTAATCCCATCCAAATAAAAAATAAATTTTATTTAAATGATTTGTGTTATTTCACAATTTATTCATTTAAAATAATATAAGATATATTTTCGGCACGTTCCAGTTTGGAAAATACTCTCAGTATTGCCCTGGTGTAAGACCACCATTCAGAATTGAAACGTTGCTTGAAATGGCTTTAGTGTGGTGACCAGATATAAATAACTACCTCTTCACCATCTCCTTCCCCTCCCTTTAGCCTCACAACATACCCCAATTGGAGATTTCATAGTCGCACTGGCTCCAGGGGGTTGGGAGCAGTTAGGATTATGGTGCGGTGTGAATACCGCTCAAATAAACATAAAAAGAAGGTATGTCTGAATGTACAGAAAAATATGATTGCTATTAGAGCACTTAATCACTTTTATCCCAAATCTCTATTGAAAAATAAATTTAATCTTAAGAGTCGTGAACACGGTTTAGTAATTTTCAATTTAAAATAAAATTAAAAGTTCAAATTAAGCAATATTCCGATAAGATAAAAATTATGGAAAAAGTGATATTTTTATCATTACCTACCTATTTGTTGATACATTATTTAAAGTGTGTTTCCCAGCAAACAATTCAGTCGACGTTCTTAAATTAATTTTTAATTCGTGGTGGAATTCCATTGAATTAGAATTGAAATTAAAAAACTTTTTCACTTTGTTCCACTTATTTATTTTCATCAGGACCGGTTTCATCCTACTACGGACATTTTCAGACTGGTTGAATCTCTGTAGTGACTAAAAGGTTGACCAGTCTGAAAATGTCCGTAATAGGATGAAACCGGTCCTGGTTGAAAATAAATAAGTGGAACAAAGTGAAAAAGTTTTTTAATTTCAATTCTAATTAATTTATTGTTCTTAATTGAGGGAGTTTGAGTTCTTCCTCACTCTCTCTCCAGGAACCAAATAAATCCTGTAACATTTAGGTTAGTAAAGGATAAGTATTTTCGTAAAAATTGATAATCGAACTCCTTTCATAAACAATTCAAATAAAGCAACCTGCTCTAAATACTTGGAACGGGAAAGCTGTCGTAAGGAATTTGATATTCAAATCGCTTAGTTTTTATTAGAACGTTTTACTTGTTTCCTAGAGCTATTAATATTTACGTTTCGCGGAAGGTACGGTATTTTCTGTTTCTAGTAAATACTTCTTCCTGGAATATTCTTCAGTGCCAAAGCGATGCTATTAAGTTCTCTAAAGGATGTTTTCTTCTTATTTTAGATACTTTTATATGAAACCAATATTCTCGTGCACATAATTAATATCAATATTCCAATGTAATTATTTTTTTTAAACATGTTTAAAGCAAAAAAGCGATCTTTACACATCAGCATAAAGGTCAATTTCTTCAAAATTTCGTAGTGGTGTCAGCGACCTCTTCCTTCAGTAGAGTGCCCCCAGGCATGAAGCGTCCCTATCTTGCGCTACTTTGGCCGAATCTTTCATCGCCTAGATTTTTCTATTTGTTTTCCCAAAATTGTCTGGGACAACCAATTGGACGTCTTCCCTCTGGGATTATTGTTGATAGAATTCTGCGCGATAGTCATTCGGTTGGCAACCTGAGCACAATATAACCAAGATGCCTTATCTGAAAGAGGGATTTGATGTCCTGCAAACAGAAAAAAAAAATTGAAAAAAGCATACTGTTTCGTAACAACTGGAATTTATCACAATGTAACTAATGTATTGATTAGAAATGTGTGTGCTAATCTAAATTAAGCCCCTAAAAATAACTGATTTCAGTACTTTTAAGGTAAAATAACAAACAAACCTTACTAGGGTTTGCGACATAGGTCCAACTCCTTAGACACTACAGAGATAAATAAAAATTTGTTAAAAGAATAAGATTCATTAAATCCTTTACAAAATACAAGGTAGCCCACCGCTTTTAATGAACCGGTAATGTGATAAATGTGTTTTTGTGCGAAAATGTTTAACCTTAAAATGATGTAAGGATGAAGTTGTCTACCTAAATTGGCCCAGCCGTCATCATCTGTCCTCACGTCCTCACACATCTCCCGAGGATTGTGAGACGTGAAGTGATACCGTCGAGCTCACTACGGGACAAGAATGCTTAAAACTTTGCTCCACTCTAGCGAGAGACAGTACCGAGATTTTGAAATAAATCCTTTCACATTTTTGTAAGTCAAATAAATTAATGATTACCGGTAAATAATTTTTTGTGATATTTTTAAATAGAAATAACTTTATTATTTATTGTTCTAGAAATTGTAGAGATCTTTCGTTATTAAAAAAGTTCATTGCGTTTATCTCTGCTGCAGTTTCGTTCTGGTAGTGGTAAAACTACTTACGATTTCATTCGTGAAGGGTATGTGGTAAAACTACTTATGCGAG
This sequence comes from Limnephilus lunatus, assembly GCA_917563855.2. Taxonomy (NCBI): domain Eukaryota; kingdom Metazoa; phylum Arthropoda; class Insecta; order Trichoptera; family Limnephilidae; genus Limnephilus; species Limnephilus lunatus. The sequence continues at coordinate 58,254,363 of OU830597.1, read as the reverse complement.
ACATGGGGAGATCCGCAAATAATACAAGGCAGATGTAACTGTAATGATAAAGATTAAGAAAGGGAGGCTCAGGTGGTTTGGGCATGTAGAGCGATTGAACGAAGAAAGGAGGATAAGGAGAATATTTGACACAAATGTGAATGGTAAAAGAAGTCGGGGACACCCGAGGAAGGCATGACACCATCAGTTTTTTATTTTTATTTATTTTTTTATTTTTTTTTATTTTTTTTTATTTTTTTTTTATTTATCTATAATAAAATATAATTACAATGGTTTTATGTATATGCCTGTCTCACTAGGGTATACCTGTGTCGAGACAGGCGTACAGGTATATAAATGAATATTGTAGTTACAAGGATATTTAAGGTAAAATACATATCACTTTGAATAGAATTAAAACAGAAAGGTGATTGGAAGGGTGATAAATCTTTTAAAGAGAGTTATTTTATAAATGTTGGAGATGAAGTAGAGAAGTAAATTCTGCCTAATCTATTTAAAGGTCAATTTGACAGGATTCCATTATTTTCATTTATTTTATATGGGTTAGGTTGTATTGGTATAGTTATTTTTGTCTATGTGTGATTTATTTTACAGATGTTTGTAATAGTGAGGCGTCCAATACTTATAATCCATTTTTTAATATCTTGTTTGAATTTTGTAAAGGAGTCAGTTTGTCTGATCGTAGTTGGTAGTGTATTGTATAGTTTGCAAGCTATGTATTTAGAGTGTCTTTGCCCGAAGGTGGTTTTGAAAAAAGGAGTTTGGAGAAGTTCGCTGTTTTTGGCTCGGGTATTGTGTATTGTTTGTGTAGCTTTGTATAGTGTTTTGTTGTTTTTGTGTAAATTAATTAGTATGGATCCGATACTTGAGTCGGGCGGGATTAATGTGAATGAGGCCAGAAGTGTGTAAAAGACCAAGTTGTCTGGTGGTCCGTCCTTTCTACCTGCCCCTGTGGGAAACGGCGTGATGGTTAGTTAGTTAGTAAGATTCGTTAAAGTTGTTTCATTAAGTGAAGGAAGTTCAAGAATAATTGAGCCCTAAAACTAATAAACTTCCAAGAAACGATTGCTTGCAAGCCGATATTTAAAAAGATTTTTCTGAACTTTTCCATTGGTGTTTAACTGCATTCTTTCAAAATGGAAACATTCTAGAATCGCTACTGAAATAAAAATAATTACAAGGCAAGATATAACATTAAAAAAAACTATGGGTAAATATAATTCTCATATTCGTATACATTTTTCTAGACTGCAGAATTCCCAGACTTATTAGAGGCCTTTGATTATATCAACTATAAATACTACGTTAGAAACGTTTATGAGTAGGAAAGTACTCCAAGATGGATAAAATTTCATTGAAACACTGGAGAATTGAATATTGAGGCAAATAAGATATGAAGTTACCATGGGGAAACCATTCTGATTGTTCAACTATTTTAAAATAAAGTCAAGTTGGAGGCAAGATTAAACGTAATTTTATTAATTAAATCTAAAATCTAAGGAGGTTATATGGTTCTCATTTCACCATCATTAAGAAAGCTATTAGATACGATGATAGTGAACACACAAATAAAATATAACGTGAATCGGCCAGAAATGGTTTAACCATAACTAATCTTATATTACCCACAGCTTTAGTTCAATTAATATCTACCGGGATTAATGTGCCTTTTATTTATTTTTATTCATTCTAACAACTCAAAATACCTATTAAGCATCGCACGTTTGTCGAAATTTAATGAATATTCTGTATATTAAGTAATAACATTCCGGGTACTATTCTAACTGGTATTTTATACGAATAGTATATTAAAGAAATACATCCTTAACAACAAAGATAGTGACATTAAAACAAAATAATCAGGCGTTTATAAACTCCATTGCTAGGATTGTAATTGTTTTTACATAGAAAAAACTAATAGAAATTTTGAGGCACGAGTTAAAGAACATCTTAGGGCTTTAAATGGTAATAGTGAATCCGAATTCGCAGATCATTTATTAAAAAAAATATCAAACATTTGATACAAACTTAGGACTAAAAATACTTCATACGGGTTATAAGGCAAATCAGATAAAGAATTTTGAAATCTTAGAAATAAGGAAAAATTTTAATACCAAAATAGATATAATTAATAAGCAACATTTTTTTATGAACCCTCTATTGAACATTTTCTCACTTACCGGTCTTTGCCATCTAATGATATTGTTATCCTAAATTCCAATAATGTTCCCCCACTCTTACCCCTCTCCCTTCCTTCTACCACTTCCTCTCTATAGGCGATCCGTATTTAATTTGTAACTTCAGTGTACATTTACTCCTGATGATGTGAGCATTGTTCACGAAACATGTAAGTAGATTTTTTATAAAATAAAATGATGTAGATAAAGTTATTGTCTTTTAATAGAATATTCTGTCGTTTATGTAAAATAAAATTGTGGTTACAAGAGGTTAGTCTTAGAATAGAATGTTTTTTTTTCATCACTTTTTCTTCAATGTTCTGTTTTGTCATGGTACCGTTACAAAGACTATTTCCCTTGAAGAAAAAGAAGATTGGTAAAATTTCCATAAATAATCATACTTTTTTAATAGTCTTGTTCTTGTCTTTTCTTCCCATGGATTATTGAAAAAATTAAATATGTACATATTTCACTTTTTTATGTGTACAAATTCATTGTAAAACCAATTTCCAATCGATTTCGGAGTTTTCGGAAGCAGTAATTTGTGCTCTATATTTGGAAGATCAAGAAACACTTCGTACCGCATAGGAGTTTCCAACCACCTTGGGCAGAATGTACCATGTATGTTCAGGGTGTATAGTAGGGAATGCAGGAATGTTGGGGTTTAACTTAATAATGCAATCTGGAATGCACTTGGAATGCTTTGATATCGCACTGTGCCTTCAACAGAACATTTCGTATGTATTTCCATACTTCCAAGTAGTCCATACTTTCATTCTTACATTCTTCGGCGGGCCTGGGAATAAAAATGATGGTCTCTTGAAACGTATTTATTTGTAATACTATATTGTTTTGACTTCTGATTTAACCGTAAAAATCAGATTAGGTTAACCACTCCGACCCCTAAGCTTGTTTACACGACAATATAACAATAGCAGTCAAGTACAATAAGTTTGTTTTCAAGCTAACACGTGTGCTCCTACAGAAATCATTACAGCTCCGTTATTGTTCTAGTGACAACCCTAAAACAAAAAGTGGAAGATCTATATTAAATCCAGCTTCACATCTCTATTCAAAGTTGTCCATAGAAATACATAAAAAAACTTATTTTGTAGAAACAGTTTTCACCCGCTAAATCGCCTACAGGCCGTTAGACATTGCTATTTTTTTTATTAAATACTCTAGTATGAAATGGGATATTGTGAGGTAATTTTTACAATAGATTAAATGTTTTTTTTTACATAATTCGTGATTTTAGTACCGTTTTCACATAAAAACATCACATGAGTAATTTTTACATTTTTTAATGTTTGCATTCTAAATTGCAATATTTACAAACCATAATATTTATTTGTTATATAACAATTTGAAAGATTATTTTATAACCTTTCACAAACAGTTTTTAGTATTCGGCTACGTTCAGAAATATTTCATTTATAGAGCTTTAATTGCGAAGCGGAAATAACACAAAGTTTTGTAAATCTGACAGTTCGTTTAAGATAAAAAAAACTTTTACAATCGCAAAATACCTGAGTTGTTAAATGATTGAATGTTATTAGTATCTAATAACAATTAATAAACACTGTTATTTCTCAGATATAATAAACCAATTAATGCTGTTTTCTGTTCAATCCTTCGTCTTACAATGAACATTACTTAATTTTCTACCAAAACCATCAAACTTAAGCAATTAAGTTAATTAATGTTTCTAAATTATGCACTATTTCTTTGCACTATGTGGTATCTACTTATTAAATTGGATAACCGGTAAAAACTGGTACGAAAACGATATATTTATTTATCTTCCAAGCTCAATATCTTTTAATTTTTTTTGGTGTTGCAAAATTTATGGAACATTATTTTATGTTGTCATCTATACATTATAATATAGTAATATGTAACCAACTAAGCATATTGATTGTTGAATTAAAAACTTCTTTAGCATCGTTGTGATTTGAAGCTCGATGAAATGGAAACGAACGACACTAAAAAGAGACAATCACATACATCTATAGTCTATAGGATTAATAAAATATTTATTTAATTCACGGGTACTCGGTTCCAATATGATTCCGCAAGTCTCTTTTGGTAAAGTGGTATGAAGCGCCTGACGAGCCTCAGCGGCCAGACATTTAGCGGACCAAGGATCAAATTCTTTGAAATCTAAAAAAATAAATATTTGTATTTTTGTAAAATCAATATCCAATCTTCAAACCCCTCCAAAATGAACAGGCAAAAGAAAACACAAATTCTTATAAGATGACCAAATGTATTGGAAAAGGCGCACTGTAATTGGACAATAATATGGAAACAATCATCTTTCACATTGATAAAAAAAGTTCCTCGTGGCATTCCCACTCTTGTCTACTTTAGTTTTCTGAACGTTTCACTCATACCGCGTGTTAATTGCACACTCTGTTTTTTTTAGGTAGGGAGTGAACAGCGTTGTGGATTTCAGGTTTTATCCAACGGTTAAATCATTAAAACTTTAAAATAACGCTATAAAAAGCAGTAATTCTACAGTAATGAGCAAAATTATGTGGTATCTGAACCGAACCCTGTTACCATAACCTTATTATATTAGTATGGATAAGATTACATACTTCCACAATGTACGAGTTTCGAATGAAAAAGAGATAGAACGGGGTATATTGTTCATTTTGTTTGCTTCCAGAAAAGGGTTCGTGTGAAATGATGCGCTACGAATTCATAACAATATTTCATTTTGCAAAAATATTCCCCACATCGCGTGCCTATTTGATTATTTGTTGCAATTTTTTCCACCGCACGGGAAACACGCCGCTAGCAAGGGTTGGTATTGTCGGCTTTCAATTTCCGTTTTCCCATTATTTCACCACCCTATTATACCGTTAGTCTTCCACAAGCAAATTCTGATACAAATTTTGAAAATCAAAACTTTTTATTCGAAAAACTCTTTTTTAAAACTACTATTTTAATGGTATGAAAAACGCGGCCAGGTCAAAATACAAATTTTCATAGGTATCTAGAAAAAATGCCTAATGTAGGAATGCATAATACGTGATCAATCCATCAATACCTATTTGTTTTTATGTTCTGGAGAAACAATTGGATTAAAATGAGTTTCAATGTTTCGTGTAGAACTGTACGTTGTGTAATGAATTAATGGCAATGAATTAAATAAAAAAAATGGTGCCAATATCTTTTTCTGATTTTTCAGTTTCCAGATTTTCGATTAAGTTTCGTTGATATTGTCTTAATTTAATTAAATATTACAATTTGAGGTTTTACTCGTGAAGTTTAAAAAATATGTGTATATATATATTTGTGCATGTCTATAGCCTTACTCCTCGATTATGGTGGCAATCAAAGAATATTATTTATATTCATTGTAAATAATGCGTTTCAACAAATTAATTTTTTTACGTTAAATCATCATCGTCACATTGTAAAACTAAATTTAAACGATTTCCTTAGCTTCAAGAAATTGCATTCACATGCATGTGTTCCTTTGGTTTTTTTTTAAATTACATTGATTATTTATTTGCAGCTCCTTAATTTCCGTAATTCTCGCTAGATGTCAAGTAAGGACATGCTGATGACCTATGGCCTTGGGCACGCACTCTTTCTGACCATTTCTCATATAAATCAGCCCACCCTCGAATATACTCGTACTACAAGTGATATATTTGTATTTTTTCACCCTCCGTTTCTATTGTTATCCTAATAATGCCCGCTCGTTGTTCCGTCTTTATATATTATTTAATAATACAATACCTTCATAAAATATTTGCTATGAAACGGAAATATTTCTACTTCTTGCCTTTGTTCCAGCAAAAAGGTCTACTATCCAGCTTTGCAAAAGTTAAGAAAATTTATAAAAAAGAAACAGGCGCCTGCGTGGCGACAACTAATAAATACTCTCCCTTCTTAAGTTCTGCATCACTTCCTTTCTCAAAATAATAAGACATTTTTTAACATATTTGTTTAACGCCTTCCCCTCAGACCTTGGGCCCCTCAGGCTTTCGGCATTTTCTGTCAGAAGGTCAGAATATTTCAGCTTTGCAACAAAATCTAATTAAAATGAATAAATTTAAATCAAATAAGTTTTTGAACGTATCCGAAAACTAATAACCATTTTTGAAAGGTGATGAAATACCATTTAAAATTTTATTTTTAGAAAAAAACTTTAAATTTTATGAAACATAAAAAAAAGTTTTAAAAATGGCTCACCTTACCTTTTTTCTAACTAAACCTACTGATAACGAAAACAAAACAAAAAATACGCAAAAAAGTATTTAGATAGATGTATAATAAAAGTAACTTTCACCTCATTTTTTGTCGTTTCATGTGAAAATAATTAATAAAAATTCGCAGTGTTCTATGGTTAATTTTTATATTTGAATATAAAGCTTGGCGTTTTCTGTAACTCCACTTATATCAAATTTCTTACTTTGATAGTAAGGGACGCAAAACAATTTCTGTGAGACCTATATGAGCTTTCCCAAAAGTTAGGGAGACAAATTAGCTTGAGGAGTTTACATCTTCCAGAATGACTTCCAAGATGTCACATCTGGAAATAAACAAACGAAATTTCGTCTTTTATTTTATTTTTTATATTAATCCTTAAGTGACGTCTTGGGTCCATGGGTCTGCCTCTCTCATCCTATTCACCACTGATCCCCCTCACGCGCATATAATTACCATCTTACATTTTGATAAGATCGTGCAGGAGGCAGACAGCTCTCCCACACGAGTACAAAGTCTACCTATGAAGTGATATGGGACCCTCTACGTCAATTAATTATTTTTTCTTCGTTTTATTAGTTTTTCTAGTTTAATTGCCATAGCGAATCAAAACTCTGGACCAACTAATTTAAATATCATATTTACCTCAAAGATGACATCATCGAGCGTTGGCTATTATTGGAGAAACTGCGTTGCATTTACTGCGTGTAAATTATGTGTAAATTCACCTTTTGTCATAATTTCTATGTTCAAAGCTATTGTTTTTGTGCAACAATTACTACAAATTTTAAATGTTTCTCATTATAAGGAAACATATGTTTTTGTCATAGTAGTCAACTATAAATTATCAGTCGAAACCTAAAAAATCACACCCACATTTATTAATTTAAAAAAATAAAACTATGTTTCACAAAATTTGATGTGAATACAATTTTTTTTTAAGAAAGACAAACATTCCTCGGTTACGAATAACCCAAAACGGTTTGAAAATCTCCTACTACGAATCGAAAATGCGACGTCCGGGTGGGATCCAAGCGTTATGCCCACTCAACCACTGACCGGTCAATTTGTGTGAAAATGCTCTGTGAAATAAGGACGCACAGTTTCTCTTCATCTTTTACAGGTGTATTGGTACTGGAATATTGTCTCTGAGGGAATCTGAAAAAAATCACAAAAAATGAGAAAATTTTTATTAAAAAATCAAAAACCTTTTCAAGATGACCGGGTTATTATACCTCCATATTTGTTCTTTTAGACGGTTAATATTATTATTTTTTATATTAATGGAAAGGTATTCAAATTCAAATGAACCACTTATTATATAGTAATAACTTTCGTTCAATCAGTCCCATGGGAATGGTTATTGGTCATTGATCTTTCTAAAATGCATGATGGCGTCATGTGATGCCACTTATTTTGATATTTATATATAAGTGAAAACATTTTAAATTACAATGAAAAACCATCTAAAATAAAATAAGAAAGGACTCAATATTATTCAACATTTTTTGGAAGATAAACTTTCGAGAACTTTCAGGTTTTTACAACCGCCACAAATAGAAAATATACGACATTGTGAAATTTTCGGCATTTGCCATTAAACAACGACCCATGTTATTTGAAGCCAGCTGGTTCTCGACCTGCGTCAGCCTAGTGATGGCCTAGTGTCGAATTTGACGACCGTTATGCTGACGGCTGATCAAATTTTGGCTTAACTGACAATGGATGCACCGAGAATCCCCTCCAAAGGCCTATTTTATGTGTTTTTTTAAAGCATTGTTTGGGATTTTGTTACCATTTGAAATTCTGATTAATAAGCATCCCGATATGCATTCTGCTTTCAGCATGCGGCCTCACGTTTTCACTTATAGTGGAACATGTTTTCGTATTTAAAAAAAAACATGGAAAATTTTAGTTCATCTACATATGGAAGATAAATATGTTTGTAGTAAGTGTTTAGTGATGCATTGGAATCTCGAGGGAGTGTTTATTTCAGAAGTATTATTATTTTTAGGAAGATCTTAAATTTTGCTACTTCTTGAAGGATCACACCGGCCAAAATTTGGAAATTTTCTATTTGCCTTTTTCTGCTTGGTGGCCCTTTAATTGTACCATATTTCCATGTAAGATTAGAGATTTCAACGATAATTTAAGTGACCAATTTTTTTACTTCGTGGCGAAGTTTACGAGTCTACATCGTGTCGCTCCAAACGCTGCACGCGTTTGTTTAATTACGAATTTTCATAGTATAATGCAATAAAACAAAAAAAATAATACAACATCGTAGAAAACGCATTTACTCGGAACGAAATTTTAATTTAAAGTAGTGTAAGAACAATATACGACGCACATGTGAATAGTAGAAGATGTCGGGGACGCCCGAGGAAGATATAGCATAATCAAGTGAATCAGATTCTTGAGTCGGGCCATGTCAAAAGTCAGAACAATAGAAGAGACGATGTATGAAAGAGTGTGTGCCAAGACTCTCTGCCTACCCCTGCGGGGAAACGGCGTGCTGGTTAGTTAGTTAGTTATATTTATTTTTCAACGCAAATCAGTCATTAGTACCTTAGCTCCCTGCTATCCGGGTGCCTTGAATGAGGTTTTTCCAGGTCCTGGCATCAATATTAAAAAGCAAATTTACTTTGCATCAGTTATTTGGTCTCTATTTTATAAATTTCACATTAACAAAATCGAAGCAATTCAAATCAAATTCATTCATTTTTAAAATGTAATAATTATGCTGCGGAAGCTTCATAATTTAAAATGATTAATATGGACGCATTATTCCTATTATTAGTTAACAATATTAAATGCCCGGAGTTGCTGAATAAGATTCAATTTAATTTACCTATGCGCTCCACATGCTCTTCTGTTCAGTTCAAAGTAAATTAATGTTATACCAACTGTTAAAGAATTTTTGCTTCATCAGACATTGCAATAATATTACAATAACATAATATCAAATCTGAACATTTTTAATGCAAGCTAATACGTATACCAAAGTCCATAATAGAGAATTTCTTTGACATTTCACAAGTAGGTAACTCGTTTTACAATTCTGTTATTAACTGTGTTTGTTTTATGTACTTCCTATTTTCTCATGATTACCAATAAAGGAAAACCTTTGAAAACACATGTTTTCCTGAAATTTTATTATCATGATTAAGTTTTTTTGTTATTGTTTTATATAATTCTGCATTGAACTTACTTAAGAGGGAATGACCAGACAAAACCGGAAATATGACATTTTTAAATCAAATTTTAGATGTATTGACTATTTTCCACAAAGAAATATAAATTGATCAGGAAAGACTTTTCTTTTATCTAGTAAAGCTTTGTTTTAAATTTTGAGAAAACATGTTTATTTTTAGTACAATAAGGTTTTACTGTAGGTCGTTTGCAAATTTGTTGAATTTTCAAACAAAATTTTGTATTATACAATACACATTTCAAATAATATAACCATGTAGTAAAATAAATCTATAAATAATCTGGGAAAGCTATGTTTCAGAATTTTAATTTTAGTTTAGATAAAATCATTTAAAAAAAGATACACACACGTGTTTTGTGACGAAAATGATCAAAAAATAATTACAGACGTACATAATTTTAATAGTTTTATCATCACGCCTTTCAGAATTTTTTAATCTAGGTATAAATTAAAACAAATTTTGAATGAAATACGAGGGCTGTCGTATTTCATTCAAAATTTCATGTAGCGAGGAAAAATTTTACGCGAGATCCGGAAAAACTGGCGTGTAGCCTGGTTTCCCTACGCCAAATCCCCCAACGCTGCACTCTCTGCAACACGTAGTCTCGGCGTGGCAGCCATCCGCGATGAAGCTTCCGCTCGCCGCACACGCCTGGTGTGAATAACGCTCTATAATTATTTTTTTTGTGTGAAGAATAAAACTCTGGTAAAAATTCATTCGCAGCTACTTGAAGTGTACGGAAAACAGTGTATAAGTGCGAAAACGTGCTCAAATGGTGCAGAGAATTTAAAAGCGAGCTGGACGCCATCGGTTTGAGATGAAAAAATTGCCAAAATGGAAAAAAACAATGATTGTAAATCGACGGCTGACGGTTCAGGAGCTCTGTGATATAATCCATGATGTCTAAGACCACTGTTGACAAGATTTTGACAAAAAAATTCGGAGACCACAAAGTCTGCCCAAGGTGGGTCCCAGAATGCTCACCGAAGATCACAAACAACAACGGATTGAAGCAGCCCGCGAATTCCTTGAGTGCTACGACATCGGTGGCGAAGAATTTTCGGACTCAATAGGCCACTTGCATGGATTTCATAACGAGTTGGAAAAAATCCTGTGGATAGATTTTTTTACTAAGATAACGAAAATGTTAGTAAAAATTTTAAGAAATGTATAGTTTTCTTATTTTTAAATAAATAAATCCATTATTTGAGCTCGTGACGTCACTACATGAAAATGTCCCGTCTCCGATTATGTTCCCTTAATTTTGTAAAATTCCACACTGTTAATTTTTTTTTTTATATGGCAACACTTTGATTTCCGGCGATTTTTTGAATTTGCGTTTAACGTTCACTAGATTTATTGTTTGTTCTATGCGAACTTATCCTTTGGTTTGATTTTTTTAATAAAGATGGCGGTGTTTTTACAGATGTTACGAAGAGAACCCCGTACAATTTATTGCTATTCGTGTGGAAAACGTACTTTTTTTAAAATGATTTTCGGCTATGTAATTATCGTTTTTTCGCACACATAAAATTATGTCCCGTATTTCCGGTTTATAAAAAATGGTCTGATTTTTCGGAATGAAATTTTCAAAAAATCGCCAGGGTTTCAAAAATACGATTAAAAAAAAAAAACGGAATATCTTAGAATATTTGCCTTAACCGGAATTTTTTTTTAAAAAATGTGATGCAAGTGGCCTAATGTGACTGGGGACGAGACCTCGTCACCTTAGTTCTTAATTGTCCAAACGACCATTTGAAAATTTTACAAGAGGAGAAGGTTTTCCTTCATTATTTCAATAAAACATTATGATAGGTGTTTAAGATAAAGCTATTTCCATAAAGGTAAAGATCTCATTAGTTTAAATAATTCATCGTAAAGCGATTAAGTATAATTTTCAATACTTTATTTTTAGTTTTAAAATGGAGATTGAACAAAAACTAAAATGGTCATTTGGACAATTAAGAACTGATGTGACGACCTGGATACACTACACGAACCCAGAGACAAAGGAACAATCCCAGTGGCATCATTTAGATTCGCCGAAGCAAAGTTTAAAAACGAATTACACAGTAACTCACACCTGGCGGGTGCGGCGAGTAGAAGCTCCATCGCGAATGGCTGCCACGCTGAAACTAAGTGTCACAGAGGGTGCAACGTAGTGGGAATTTGACAAGGGGAAACCAGGCTACACGCCAGTATTACAGGATTGCGCTTAAAATCATTCTTCGCGACCGCAGCACCTTGGAGACCTTATTTTACGGACAGCCCTAGTAAAACCGATATTGAGTTATTATTAATTTTTATAATTAATTTTATTATTTATGAAAATTAATTTATAATTAATAATTAATTTTTCTCGTACGATCGTAACATCTTTCAACGAAATATAAATTCTCGGCCGCTGGCTGGTTAACGGCCCAATTTTACAGCCTGCCTAATATATATATTTTTACTATAACATGATATACTTCCTTGTAAAGGTAAAATCACAAGAAGGAAATTAATAATTTGTTTTATTTTAGCTATACTACACAAAACCATGTACGATCGTGTGAGAAACGTGGAGATCCTTTCTTAATCTTACTCATACGCTTACTTAATGACTAAGATTAAGAAAGGGACAAACCGATGGTTTGGGCATGTAGAGCGAAAGTGTAAGGAGGACATATGTGAATAGTAGAAGAAGTCGAGGACGCCCAAGAAAGACATGGCACGACCAAGTGAATCAGATACTTAAGTCGGGCCATGTCATGAGTCAGAATAATAGAAGACCATGTATGAATGTTAACGAGGCAAGGAATGTGTGGCAAGACCAAGTTGTTTGGCCGTCCGTCCTCTCTGCCTACCCCTGCGAGGAAACGGCTTGATGGTTGGTTAGTTAGTTAGTTACTACACATGTACAAACTGATGAAATTTAAACGGTCAATTTCCCGAAAATTAAAAAATAAATAGTATAAATAAATATATTATTTCGTAATGCGCCAGTTGTTTTACAGAACTTTTATACCTAATAAGAAAACTTAAATAGGACTTTCGTAAAACTTGAACATTAACTTTGAAATTTGATAAATTCTGTAAAACAACCCGTACTAAACTTAATGTATTTTGTATAAGAGAAGAATTCCCAGTACTTGATAACGATTTCATTCTCTTGTGATAATTCTTAACTTCTTATTTTACATGAAATGAGTTTTTGTTTCCCCTTTATTTCATTATTTCGATACAGTAAATGTACCCACCCGATCAAACGGGTTATGGTTAAACCCACGTTATGATTAAAAGTACGTGCCTAACTACTTATAATATAATTACCTCAATCAAAACGATTTACAATGAGTAATATGCATACACAATGAACTGTTATTAAACATAGTTGTCAAATCTAATAAAACCTATATAATCTAATTTCTTAGCACTTAACTATTACTGCCAAGCAAGTACCTACTTAAAGACAGTCAATCAAAATTACGTCAGTCGGTATTTGCATTCCAGAGCTAGTCTGAATAACTGGTATTGGCGGCAGGTTGGTACTTGCACTCAGTGCCGGGCTAGTCCCAGAGTCTGGAGGCATTTCCAATGGTCCGTATGCAGATTGGGAATGCCATGCCTAATCACTTTGTAATGTGGAGTGTTTGGGCGTTGGAACGCTTCATAAATTTCAATCGTGTGTTTGATTTGGGGCGTTGAGTGAACATTGGAGTGTCCCACGTAGGCAGACATCAAAGATAATAGGAGATTATGTACCTACCAACATTCTTTAAAAAAACCACTAAAAACAGAAGTATTTTTACAATCACGCTATTAGTAGAATTATGAGTAGAATTAATTATTAATTATGAGTAGAATTTTGTAAATATTGTTATATATACTTATGTAAAAGCCTAAATAGGCGTAAATAAATTATTAAGAATTTTGTCTGTGGAATAAATTGGTGACTAAGTTTGTAAAATATTACAACAATTAGCTTTTAATGATTAAAAAATATGATAATTTGACTACGTATAACTTAAATAAGATGAATTTTATTAATTCGTTAATTTCGATAAATCCTTCATAATAATAATAATAATAACAAAAAAATATAAGAAAATACACAGATTTAGGAAATGGGATTAAAAGAATTTGGCATTCTCAGACTACTATTTGTTATTTCGGCTACTGGAATTATACCTATCTCCCTCATTAAAAATTTAAGTTTATTAGATTTGTCAAATAATTTATATTAAAAAATGCAAAAATCAATCATTTTTAATAAATGTAGGACTACGAAAGATTTTTTAAATATTTATATTGAGGGATCAGTAGATTTTTATCGATCCAGTTAGGAGTTCTACCGAACCTAACCCTCTGATATGAAAATATCTAGAGTCGGTGAATTATTTTCCCATTTGGTCTCTGGTAATTTTGACATGTTATTCTTATAATAACGTTTTGTATTTACGAGTATCATACTTATACAGGGTGTCCAGGGGTAAAGTGCATCAACTTAGGGAGGTGATTCTACACGATAGTATAAGTAAAAAAGATTAAGAATTTATTTCGAAATTCCAACTTTTATGGGTAGTTTTGCGGTAAAAAGATAAAATTAGTCCGGCGTGTGCGGCCACTTTTATTTTTTTCCGCTGTACGATACAGGCCAATCACAACCATGCTATGTTACCACATTCGTGCCCTGCAAGCCCTCAGCAAGTAATGTCGTACCTCATACTAAGGATTTTTAGTAGGTACGTCTTTTTGTATGGGAAAAAAATTGTTGGAATTTCGGAAAAAGTTTTTAATATTTTTTACTACTAACATTATGTAGAATCACCTACCGAAGTTAATGCACTTACCCCCCGACAACTTGTAAATTGCACTTGCATAACGTGGATTGACTAGATGATCATTTGTGGAAAAGTGTGTGGAAGGGTTCAGTTTTTCCTGTAGGGAAGATTTAACACGGACATAAAGTCATAAATAGTTAATTACAGAATGTATGCTATGCAGGGGTACTGCAATACAAAAAATTCCATATTCTGAAATAAAAAAAAGAAATCAGACAAATAAGATAAAGTTAAAAGTAAATAACAGCACATAAATAAAATTAAAAAATAAAATTAAAAAAAAACGAATAAGCATGATAAACATGAGAAATGAAATTTAAAAATTTATAATAATCCATAAGCTTTAAATATACCCTCATTCATTGGCTATCGGTTAATATTTTGTTGTCGTTTCTTTTTGTCTAATAGAAGCAACTTTTTAAATCTCTTTGGAAATAATTTCACGATAATAATAACTCTTTTTAACTTTTTAAATCTACTAATAATTTTTCTCCTGACCTAATAAACCTCCACCTGTCTGCTTACGTTAATTGTTGATTCGCCGTTTATTTTTTTTTTGCGGTGGCAACTAGATTCTAGAGTTTCCGGGTTCACTTCTTGTATTTCCGCCGACCGTGGAAGCGACGTGAATACGATGAGTCACTTTAGTAATAGTGCTTTTTTTTACATTAACTCCACACAGGAGGCCCTGAGGAAAATAATTTCCCTCAGGGCCTATGTCATCTTTGAGGATGCTGTGTGGAGGGTCTTTTTGGGGAAAGGAAGGAGTAAACATGGGTCTTGAAGAGACTCATGTTGTAGGAGGGAGGAAACACAGAGGCCGGTAAATCGTTCCACAGCCGAGCTGTTGAACTCAAGAACGAATCGTAAAAACGACCCGTTCTCATGTGACTAATGTCAACCGTGTACAAATATTGGGCGCGTGTTTGGCGTGTTTCCCGACTATGCACCGGTGCCGGGGGGATCAATGACGCTAGTTACTCGGAGCATCTTTCATTGTAATACCGGTAGAAAAAGGACAGCATTCCCACCTGACGCCTATGCTCTAAAGATTGCAATCCGTCTGTTAAGATGGGAGAATCTATCAAACGGACCGCCCGTTTCTGCAGAGAGTCAAGGTTTTTTTAGGTATTTTGGAGCTCCAGACCAGAGGTGGCTACCAAATTCAACCGTGGGGCGCACTTGCGATTTGTACAGGGTTAGCAGTTGTGTACTATTAATAGGCTAACTTAACTCTGGTTTCGATGGAGCCCCCATACCTGAGCTGGTCACTTAGAGTTACACCAAGCATATCAATGGAGGTCCTGTTCGGAAGAATGCTTCCGTTGAAGGTGACTAGATTATCATTTCGATCCTTTTAGACGTTATCAAACATTAAATTCGACGAGGTTATTCTTACCCCAAGAGAAAACACTCTCGAGGTAACCGTCCATTCTTTGCTTCAAAGCCCTCCGAGCTATTGGGGTTTGTGTGCTCTTTGGAGGCTTGTCAAACAAAAAGCTATCATGGACTGTACTGTCGTCCGCGTAACAATGAATCGGTGCACATGACAAGAGGTCGTTGATGTGCAACATAAACAAAGTCGGAGACAGAACCGATCCCTGTGGGACGCCAGCCTTTTGATTTCATTATGGGATAATCCATTTATGTTTTGACAAACCGCGAGCCGGATCTTTAAGGATGATTATTTAAAAGTTTTATTACGACCCATCGAACGTTTTGGGCGTTTTCGATCGCCTGGTTTTTGTGACCTCCGCTTGGCTTTGCATGATTGCATTGAAGTTTACCTAGGTAATCTTTACTCGGAAGAAATCCGTTCGTCGCGAGACAAAACCTTTACGGCTTGCTCGTCCGTGGCTATCTGTATTTCGAATGGAAGAATTCCCGTTGGCCATCTTTGGATGAAGAACCCTGTCCGTACTTGGCATAGTCCTGGTTCTCTGGTACGCTCAACCGGAGCCCTGATACTGTTCGTGATGACCTGATTCTCCGGTACACCCAACCGGAGCCCTGGCGAAGTGAAGGGACTTGTTTCTCTGGAGCTCTTTAGAATCTCTCCGGTTCCCGAACTGGAGTTCACCCGAGGCTACGACGCGTGATTCCTCAGCGCATTATGTGAAGCTTATAAAAGCGTGTCCGTGTTATTAGAAGTAATGATATAAGATCCATGGTCTACAGGTACGCTATTATTTATTAGTTAATTGTCAATCTACCACAGTATAGGTCATGTATTTGGGTTATTGGTACCCGTACCCTCTAGAGGTTACTTTTCTAATAATGTTTTACTCAGTAAATATATTAGTATTTGGTGTCCGTGAGATAACCTCTTTTATTCATCTATTATAAGTATCCTTACAGAAGAAAAAACTGTATTTTCTCTCCCCGCCATCCTGAGAAAGAAAATCATGCTCTATACATAAAAGGTAATGAGAAACCTCTACGTTACAATAAATATGATTGCAATATTATTTTATACTTATCTGCCAACACAATAGCATTTATTTGTTTGTACCGCAGTTGATACTATCAAGTGCCCGCCAGCCCGCATTGCAGATCACTTAATTCGTCGGAGCTTTCATTCCTTGTCTGCATATAATTGGAACTTTTCACTCGACTGGAGGTACGTAGGCTAGCTAAAAGT
Source organism: Limnephilus lunatus (assembly GCA_917563855.2). Lineage (NCBI taxonomy): Eukaryota > Metazoa > Arthropoda > Insecta > Trichoptera > Limnephilidae > Limnephilus > Limnephilus lunatus. Next base: position 58,237,277 of record OU830597.1, on the reverse strand, counting down.
CACCATTTCTGTCTTAAATTATTTCAGCAACCTAAATCATGTTTTTATCTTTACAAATCTTCTATTAAATAAATAGTGAAATGACATGAAAATGCTAATGTTTCCTAAAGAAAATAAATATTTTAAAGATCAGATTAATTTTAATCAATAATTTTTAGTATCAGACGCACCTCAAACCCCAAAAAGAATGAAAAACGCCAAAGAAAGACCTTTATAGTATAAAATTATGAATCCTTACATTATCTACGAATAAAAACTACGGAAATCTTCCAAATTTCATTTACCGAAGACAAAACAAACCAAAACAAAAAATTCAGTTCACGGTGTTAACAATAATCAAGCAAATTACGGTTTACTTTATTTATTTTTTAGTAGTTTTCCTCGCTTGTATTGAATTTTATCATTTCCCATAGTGAGCCGTATCGTCTAGGGGGCGATTCGCTAGTTTCGGATAACTTAACGCATTGTCCCGTGCTTGTAATAGCGTTGTATCCGTAAGTAAAAGTCGCTCGAGCCGACTGATTTTCGGCAAGCACGAACGTTGTCTTTAACGAAATTGGCTGCGTAATTCGATAAACGTTGATACAGAGTTACAGTTCAGCTGTTCCTTCATTAAAATAGGCCATTAACAAGGAAAATATACGAGATATAAGGTTTCCGTTGAAAGTTAAATTGCGTGCGTCATTATTAAATTTTCTTAGCTCTATTTGCCCATTATTATGTGTTATAAATTTTATACACTTGGATTAACATAAATTATAGACGATATTTTCAAACACAATATGAGTGATGACAGCTGGAAAGACACCTGCTAATCATATGTTAAAGGGGAAGAGGGAAATAAAATACCAGGTCACCTGAATTACTAGTTTAGAATGAGTCATGTACTCTAGTTGTAACGGTTGCAGAAATTTAATAATTGTTGTGTTAGGAGGGTAGAAATTAAGTCAGTAGTGCTCTATTAACTGGAATTATAAAAATTCAGAAAAATTGGTGAAGGATATTGAACCGAAAACAATGTTAGTAGAGTTTCAAAAATACCGAAAACAAAACGGGCGTGAATCTGGAAACCTCGATATTGAATTAGTTGTTTGCGACATCGAAGCGTTTTTGTACAATGGCTCGCATTTTTAAAGCGCCATTCAATAGCTTCTGAGATACGTTTGATGATGTCCTGAAAAGATAACTTGTAAGTTGGTTTGTGATTTGCCAAAAGATAGTGGTATGGGTCATTATGGGATACTAGCCTAAAAACTTGACCCTTAGCCTTCACAACGACTTTTTGACAACGACAACTAGCAGAGCACAGCATGACAAGAGGAATAATAGTGCTATTCAGTGATATTCTTAAAACGATAAATAAGATGTATGTATATATTTATATATGCACCTTAAATTGCCTTAAAACATAAACCTATCTTCCGAAATGTTAAGAATGTGAAAGTAAGAATTCTTACAGAAAATCAATGATATTGTCGTAAAATAATTTAGAAAAATTAAAAATAAATAACACTTTTACCGTGAAAAAATATTAAATGGAAGCTTTTATGGCACTGGGGTGTTGGTATTATAAAAGTCCTTCATAGTTTCACAATGCGTACAATGAATAGATATAAAATAAATTTAAAGCAGACGAGTTTAAAACGAACTATGTTGAACAAACAGCCTTTTTCATTTTATATAACGAGGGCACGTTATTTCGTGACAGATTCAAAACAAAACTCTCCAAACCCAACCTTGGTAACTTTGCTTGATTTTGCTTTGGTCACAAAATTGAAAGGAAGGTTTCACTCAATTCATGGAATTTGGAGCTGTCGTTTTAGGTTTAACTACTAGGTACAGAACAAAGGTACACATGTAAATTTGAGCCCAGAATAAAATATTTTTACTCTTAAAAATTTACTTCAGTTTTATATAAAAGTGTATGTTTTTGAAAAGCGTTTTCTTTATACATAGGTATAATTATAATTCATATAACATTAAACAAAGCTAAAGACTGATCGAATAAGAGGCTTATTATTATTATTCTTTTAAATAATTTAACACATTCATAAATTATATTGAATTTTTAATGCTTATTAGGTTTATAAGCAACACGATTTGATTGTCAATGTCATATTTTCAACATTTCACAAACATATATGTTAATGTCCTTCACTTGCATTAAAAACGTAACTATTATTATTAGAAAAATAGGAAAAGTTGAAAATATTTTGATTATTAGTTAACATCCGTAGCATACCGTAGGTACTTTTATAATGATTATTTGCGAAAATGAAAAAGGTTTTTAGAGACACATTTAAGAATGTACTTAAAATTATTCGTAATCTGCTTTTCCGTAGATGGCGTAATTTAATAAATTTAGGAAAAATCACTGTTTGCAAGTTATGCAAAATATTAACATGAATTATTTGTTTGCGCACGTACATGCCTCATTTCTTTCACGAATAGCATATAAATACAATATTAGATAGAATCACCGATACAATATTGCATTTATACGCCTTTCTTTAATAATTTAGTTTGTATTCGGATGAAAACTATTTATTCATTTTCATGCTGCGTATATACAGGCGAAAAAAAAAATTATTTTAATGTACAATTACACAAAAAAAAAAGTTTTTTCCAAAAATAATTAACAAGCTCCAGAAAAGAAAGTGCAGATTCAATGAAGTATAGGCACAGACAGTTTCTTTGAAATTCAAAGAAGAAACGAACTTGAAGTGCATTGTGCAATGTCCTTTGAATACCGATGCAGGTAGGCACTGGAAGTATATAAGTGCAGCGACTGAGATCAGATCTAAGGAACGGATATATAGCTTTAGCACTTTGCACAAATTGCGACCCGCATTGTCTTTAATATTTCTTCATTCTATGTCAATGGTGTGTGGCTTGAAACTACTATTCAGCTACTTTTAAAGAAATTTAAGTACGAGTACTAGAATGGCTTTTGTTCTCCAAAACACAAAAAATATTTACGGTTTACGTTGGTACAGGAGGATTCAGTGTTTTGTGTTTGCATACAACAGGTGAAAAGGCATTTTCTCATATTTTAGGTAAAATTATTTTTCTGTTAAGTTATCAAAAATCGTTTTTTAAATCCATTTTGCTTCTCGAAGGACACTTATTTATTTAATTAACTTATATATATATTTTTCAAAGAAGCAAACATATTGTGACTTAAAATTTTAAATACATAAAAAGAAAATGCTTTTTAAGTCACTTTTTTAAAGTTAATTTAAAATTAAAGTTAAGTTAAAATTAATTAACTTAAGTAGCTTATTACTTAATTGAAATTAGACAAATTGTTGTAAACGAAAAACATGTAGGTACCTAATGTGAATGTGATTTGTCCGTTTCTGATAGCTTTCATTTACTTACGTCGTTGGACCAGGCTAGCAGTCAGAAGAGCAAAATTCTCTATCAGGGCCTTGGGAAATACATGGTTTATATTCAATACTAATATAAGGACAGAAATGATAAACGGTATTCATTTGAATAACAATTTATGAAATAAATACTCGTACAGTTATAAAATGGAAACAAAATAATATTGAATGGTAGCTTACCCCCTGGATCGACGAAATCTATTATCCAGCTATCTAATTAAAACACTATTCTTGACCGATAGCAACGAGAATTGATGTAAGATGAGTGGCCCTCCACTCCAGAAAAACGGAAGACCTACCGTCCAGGGTGCTGCTGTCTATCGTTCGTCTTCCAGTGATGAGCCGGGTGCATCGGGTGAAGGATCAGATCCAGTTCCATATACAGGGTAGCCGCGTTCCATGTTAAGAAAACAGTCCAGCAAACGGTATATCGTGGTGTATGAAAATAAAGAACAAAGCGCCTCATTTGGGCGCATAATTTGTGCATACCGGTGGCGGTTCAAACTGGTCCGAAATAGTTTGGAACAAAAACATCTAATTCAAATTTGCTCAAAGTTTTGAGCGCAAGATCGATTTTTGAAACGATCAATAATTGCCAACCTACCCAGCGAACAACAATGCAATTATCAAAATGACCCATTTCAAATTAATGTTTTTTTTTTCAGAATTTTGCCAAAAGTATTAAAATAATGACTCTTCTTCTGGTTCGGTGAATTTAAGATAAACACTCCTTTAGTAAGTAGTTAATACTACTCTATCATGCTCTCTGTAAAAGTCATGCTGAGCAAGTGGTGACAGGTTCATCCATCCATCAGAAGTTGATAAAGGGAAGAAAGATAGAGGGCCCTCTTTACAAGTGAATACTAAAAGTTCGACACGAAACCTGGTGGAATATATTTGGTTTCCGTTTCCCTTGAACTCTTGTACTTTTTAATAAGAATTATTAAAGCAAGTAGATTTCTATTCAAAATATGTTCACACATTTACAAATATTTGTATATAAATACTCGTATGTAGGTTGTTTTGGAGAGCATATTGAAAGAACTTTCCCATTTTTGAGTCTAATTTTGGGACTGCATTGCAGCAATCATAAATTAAATAGGACATCTGACTATTGGCAGTTGTTAACGTTAACTGCTTTCTTCTGTAGGTGTTATTCTTAAGCTATTAATTTGTAAAATTTTGAGCCTGATTTTTAATTAAACGCGTCTTTATGAATTTCACATTTTTTTCTTGATTGAATGAATGTAGAAATGCAGTGGAATCTTGAGGGAAATTAACCCACTTTCCGACATCCGATCGAGCTGAAACTTGACAGATAGACTCGTTGTTGAATACAAAGTTTTTGGCGGCATTCACGCACACCTCCGCTGTTACATTTATTACAGCACTTAATTTACGAAATAAATGTCGGAATCTTCAGCTCGAGATTTGGCCCGGTAGGTAGCACGGTTGATTCTGATTATTGAGTAAACCAAAAAAATGGTTTTAAAAGAAAATAGATGTATAATAGTTATACAACTTTGTTTTTTACGGGTTGATTATATTTTTTTAATGATTTAAGCAGAGATCTGTTGAAAGCTCACAGGGTAAAGTTATTTAATAATCTTCCTTCTTCCATTGCAAACCGCAGAACAAGCAGGCTCCTTAAGATCGGGGGGGGGGGGGGTCGAGCCCTTTTAGAGCAAAAATTAAAATCATTATTTATTTATACTGGGTTTTACAGATGTTTACACTTACATGAGAACAATCCAGTTATAAAACTCAGTTATGACACAATTATAAAAATCTACAATTACATACAATTAAATACAAATAAATACAATTAGAAAAACAAAAACATCACAAATAAAAATACAGAATTATATACAAGGTCACTAAAGTAACACATTGCAATGAGTGGTAAAAGACATACGAAATACGCGAGCATGCATAGAAAGACAATTCACACAACATAATTAGTTAGTACTTTTTAACAGCGCTAGAACTTTTTTTTTAAATCCGTACAAATTATCAACGAAAATATCCACATCAGCGCACTCTATCTCGTTATACAGTCGACACATCTGGGTCAGAGGGCTAAAGTAGGCGATATTATTTTTAAATGTATTCATATGAAAAATGTTATGGCGTCTTAAACAATGGGAATTGGGGAAATTAATTTCAATGCTGTTAAGGCATAATGTAGTATCAAGACGGCCGTGAATAATTTTATGTAAACATATTAGATCAGTCAATTGCCTACTAGTTTTAAGTGTATCAATCTTGAAGTAATCACGACGTACATCGTATGATCTGAGATGGTCGTGTAGTCCACATTTGAAGGATAACATTCTTAGTAATTTTTTTTAACTGATTCTACAATGTTTTCATATTTGCAGTAATGTGGATTCCAAATAGTGCTTCCATATTCAAGTTTACTTCTAATTAAGGCATTGTAAAGTGTTAGAATTGATTGAGGATTTTTGAAAGGTTTACATATTCTGTGAATAAATCCCATAATTTTTAATGATTTGCACTTAATGTTGTTAATATGTACATCAAATATGAATTTAGAATCAAGAGTGATTCCTAGATCCCTTATTGAAGAAACTTTTTTGAGAATAATATTATTGATAACATAAGAAAAATCCTTTATAATTCTATTTCTAGTAAAGTTTAAGATGTAACATTTTTCAACATTTAAGTGCATATCATTGACAGTACACCAGTTATTGGGTGTTTCGAGGTCATTTTGAAGCAGCTGATGATCGGAAACAGACTTAATTTTACGAAAAATTTTAAGATCATTGGCGAAAAAAGCATAATCACAGTTTAATTTCGAGCCAAGGTCATTTATGAATATAAGAAAAAGCAGGGGGCCAAGATTTGAACCCTGTGGTACACCAGAAGTTACAACTATAGGGGATGATTTGTATCCATTAATAAGAACTAATTGAGTTCTGTTATACAAATATGATTTCACCCAGCGTAATAGGTCTCCATGTATTCCAATTTGTTCAAGTTTTCTTAGTAAGATGGAGTGGTTAACTCTATCAAAAGCTTTTTGGAAATCAGTATAAATTGTATCTACTTGTAATCTTTCATTAAAAGAATTACAAACATAATTACAAAATTCCAAAAGATTTGAGTTGATTGATCTTTGAGGAACAAACCCATGTTGCCTAGTGCAGAGAAGGGGTTTAAAATGTGAAAAAATATTTTTATATATCAGAGATTCAAAAACTTTAGCAAAACAGGATAGTATACTGATTGGCCCATAATTTTTTATTAAAGATTGGTCTCCCGATTTTAATACTGGGACCACGTGTGCTTTTTTCCACAAATCGGGAAAAGTTCCCGTGGTAAGGGATGCATTAAAAATTATAAAAAGCGGTAAACATAAAGAGTCTGCACAGCAACTAACAAAGAAAGGAGGAATTTTATAAGGTCCTGGGCCCTTATTGGAATCTATTTTACTCAAAAAACATTTTATTTCATCTGCACTAATATGTATTTTACCCAAATTGCTTTGATTGTGTTCAGTTATGTTTGGCATTGAATCATTAGTAGATGATTCCGACTTGGTATAAACAGATGAAAAATATTTAGAGAATATGTTTGCTATGTTTTCACCGTCATTTGCGGAAATATCGTCAAGATGCATTACTTTAGGAATACAATTATTTTTTCGTAATGATTTTGAGTATGACCAGAATAACTTTATGTTATCTTGCAGATCACTTTCGACAGAGTTGATATATGATTTGTAACATTCGCTTTGTATTTTTTTTTGTAAATTTCCTTAAATAAGAGAATTCCCTATAATCTGACTCATAACCATGTTTTTTTACCTTAAGTCTAACTTTGTTTTTTTTTTCTTAAGAAGAGCAATCAATTGCTGATTAAACCAGACAGGATATTGATTTTTTGTTTTAGTACCATATTTTTTAAAGTATTTGTCAATTATTTCCCACAATTTTTCATATGATAAGATTACCATGCTATTCACATTTTTATTTTTAAAAAGAGTTATCCAATTAACAGACAATAGATCCTGTCGACATTCATCAAAGTTTCCCTTCCTGAAGTTATATTTTGAATCGCTTCTATTCATTTCTAAGAATTGATCTTTATTTTGTTTCACTATAATTTCAGATGAAGGGTGATATTGATTCAATTTGGTTAAGCCTGGTGCTATATGTATATCAATGTTAACTTTATCTGAAAAAACAAGATCCAATAAATTTTCATTTCTATTTAGTACATAATTGAATTGATACAAATTGCAAATTGATGAAAGATTGACAATACTGTGTGCTTTCATGCTTTTATAATTAGAAGGGGAAAGTACATTATTTTTTAATGAATTGTCAGGTATCCATTTAATTTCGGGCAAATTAAAATCACCAACAAAAATAAACTGCGAATTGGAAATTAAATACTTTAAATACAGATCCTGTAATTTTTCAATATGTTTACAATATTTATCAACGGTTACACTAGGAGGAATATAGAGGATGCATATAAAGACGAGCGAGTTGGAACGAGACTTAATTACAAGCCACAAATCTTCATTGTCACTCTCCCACTCCGTTTTTCTTGACACAAGAAGTTTTTTAGAAACGGCGGCTAGAACTCCGCCACCTTCTTTAGACACAGATTTGGTTGACTCACGATCTCTTCTAAATATTACATATCTATTATCAAACAATTCTTCACTAAATACCGTTGAGTTCAGCCATGTTTCGGAAAAAAAAAATGGTGATTGTTCTATCACAAAATAAAACTCCGTGATTTCAACAGAAAGTTTTTAATGGGGATACCTTGAAAATTTTAAGCAATGAAAGTGTTATTATATTATGCCGCCTTGCATCTGATGTTTATATAAAATGTGCTCGTCTATTAAGCGATTCAAATGTTTTTTTATTCGACTCGTGCTCTCATTGAAAAGAAAATCTCTAGAAGTGTAATTTACTCGTATACCGATTTGGAGGCCATGGAATATCTCCTCTGCTCGTGATCAGTTTGTTAAGGAAAATTTCTTTAACCAATTTCTTTTACTCTATGGCCATCCTGTTTGTTTTCCTGCCGGTTCCTTCGAAAATTTTAAGCCATGGTTTAATTAAATTAACACTTGAGCACTGATTACAATACTCTGTAATTGGTGATGCGAACGAAATAAGCGGCGTGCATCATTGTTTTGTAAAACAGAACAGAATCATTGATGAACAGAAAAGAAAAAAAATCAATGTTTTACCCAGAAAGCGCGTTGCTCTCCCGTAAAGCGACCCATTGTGACTAAATTTTCATGAAGCGAGGAGCCACCCATAAGTGACCCACTCTCCTCCCCCGTTCGGGATCCCCACTGGCACGATTACAAAATTGCAAATTTTTATGGGCTACACTTCATTTCATCTGAAGTAAGGGAACATTGATCTTACTTCGGGTACACGGACAAGCCCACAACACACATCGATTTCACTCTTCCATTACTAATGGCTACAAAATAATGTATTCTGCTTGACGAGTCTGAAAAGTTGGTTTGGGATGGTTCGGTTGGGATGACCAGTGACTAGCGACTTCGCGGTCAACAATCCACTCGAGTGCTGTACCGCTGCTGGAAATGCCAAAGCTTTTATTGCGGGCACCGGTCCATATTGTATCGGTATTTACCCGCCACTGACTGGCTTGTTAGCGACATTCGTTAAATATGTTAGTTAGCACTTCGCCGTTGGCAGCCTCGATTAACGGGGATGTTGCAGTATATACTATCATAGTACCCGCGAGATGGCAAAATGAATTATATAAAAATATTTACATACCTGCGCTAATTTATGTATTCCAAAAAGAAGGCCGACGTGTGGTTCCCAGCTAAGTATAATATAAATTGTTTACCTAACGCCGGGTAAATTGAAATGCGTGCTTTTATGTTTACAGCCTTACTCAAAAACTACGTGAATATTTTATTGAATTGATTAAAGACCGTGTATGTGAAAACCTTACTTATTAGAAACTTATAAAAAATATCTTGTCGGCCTCTGTGGTCGAGGGGTAAGACTCTCAAAATCCTAAGGTCGCGGGAACGAACACCGGCGAGTGCAAATAAAATTTGTGTTATCTCACAATTAAATCAATTAAAAAATATATTTACGCGTAATACAGTATATTTACACGTTCCAGGGTGGATGATTCTCTCAGGTGTAAGACCACCATTCAGAATTGAAACGTTGCTTGAAATGGTTTTAGCCGTGTTTGGTGACCAGATCTGAATAGCCGAATACTTCCCCACCTTCCTCTTTCCTATCTCTTAACCTTCCCCACTACTTCCAGTCTCAAAACATACCCCAATCGGTGATACCATGGTCTCACTGACAGGAGCAGCCGGGACTCACGTGTAATTTCACCTCAAAAACATTTTTTTTTTACATTAATTCCACACAGGAGGCCCTGAGGAAAACTAATTTCCCTCGGGGCCTATGTCATCTTTGAGGATGCTGTGTGGAGGGTCTTTTTGAGGAAAGGAAGGAGTGAACATGGGTCTTGAAGAGACCCATGTTGTAGGAGGGAGGAAACACTGAGGCCGGTAAATCGTTCCACAGCCGAGCTGTTGAACTCAAGAACGAGTCGTAAAAACGAACCGTTCTCATGTGACTAATGTCAACCGTGTACAAATGTTAGGCGCGTGTTTGGCGTGTTTCCGGACTATGCATCGGTGCATAGGGGATCAATGACGCTAGTTCCTCGGAGCATCTTCCATTGTGATACCGGTAGAACAAGGAGAGCATTCCCTCCTGACGCCTGTGCTCTAAAGATTGCAATCCGTCTGTTAAGATGGAGGGAGAATCCATCAAACGGATCGCCCGTTTCTGCACAGAGTCAAGGGTTTGAAAAAGTATGCTAAAGTTCGGGCATCATGCCTGTTTCACATTCAATAAAGAAAAAAAAGTTCATAAAAAGTTATGTACATTGCTTATACTGCGGAAGGGGGTTGTTTATCTGTTGTACCTATATACATACTTGGTTTATTTATAATTTGGCAAGGGGATTATGTTTAGATATTTTATCCAGACGGTTTGGCAGTTTACAATCCTTGCCACGTCTGTAAACTAGATGTGTGTGTTGTGGAGGTTTTCAATAATAACTCTTAATTAACGCGAGTCAAATATTTTTTACAATAAAATTTGTATTACAATATATTTTTAATAATTATCTGATTTAATCATTATCTCGCCTAGAGGAAAAGCAGATCGACGGAACGAACGTTGAAACCGGAATGGTTTTGCATGGTCATGCACTAGACCGGGGAGCGGTAGTCTGTAAAATCGAATTTAAATAATATTTTTAAGGTTGTTTGTTGCTCGGCTACAATAATGTCTCAACGAATTTCGTAATAATTCCAATTTTTTTTAAATGTCCAACTTATATTTATTTTAACTAGCTTTTACCCGCGGCTTCGCTCGCGTGGTATTCGTGGGAAATTACTGGCATAATTGTTATTATTCTTGCTTTTTTGTCTAATAAAAAATAATTATTATTTAATAGAAAATTTCAAAATTTGAGAATGATATTTCGCAAATAAAAATTCTATTTTAGAAAATATTTCAATTATAGAAATTTATTTTAAGTACCTACTCCCCTAATTTATTCTGATGATTTCGCCTCAAGTAGGAATTAGTATTTTATTCATATTTGAATCCAGAGTAACCTAAAGAAATAACAAAATAACAGCCCACGTAAAATAATTACATAGTAACGCTATGCTTTTTGTCCGGACAATAAACATTTTTAGAGATAGGTAGATATTAACTATGACGCCAACAAAGCACTATTTTTAGGGTGAATTGCCTAATTAAAAAAAAAACATTGTTTCCAAGGTAACAATTTGTTTGACGTTTGCAATAACTCGATTTTGTTAGGGACAGAAAACGTATGAAAAATAACTGCATAACGCTACAGTTTATTCAAAACGCCAGAGCTTACCAATATGTATAGCCTATGTTACTCGCAAATAATGTAGCTTTCGATTAGTGAAAGAATTTTTAAAATCTATTCGGTGTTTATTGCGTGAAAGAATAACACTCATCCATACAAACTTTCGCCTTTATAATATCTATATATAAGATAAGATACTATAAGATATCATTCTATCGATCAAAATCAAATATGAATACTAACTGCCTAAAAATCATCTTACTGCTATGTAAAATATTAATAAACATATAGTTTATGCGGAATATTACATAATTTTTTTTTTGTAACCTTACATTTTCGTAACTCTATGGCTCGTAGAAATATTTCATAACACAATTTCTCCCTATTTTTGGTACTAATCAATGAAACTTTTGATTATCATTGCCAACTATCATTAAATGTAGCGCTTTATGAAATAGCTTATTTTACAAGAATACCTCTACTGCTCCTCTCTGCTGCCTGAACAAATTCTTCAATCTCCATGGTATTATTTCCCCGACGATATTAACATTTATATTTGATGAAAATAATGAAATTCATGTATCGTTTGATGAACACAGGGTAGGTTGTTTCAAAACACAGCCTTTGTTAAAATGATTTCGCTACCTTTCACCGAGAATAGATATTTTTAACGGAAACAAAATAGATAAAATGAAACTTGAATGACTGATGATTTAATAAGCTCTTTCAAGCAGTTCATCAGGAAACCAAAGGATTTAATTGTAAATTTATAGAAATTATATTGGTTGAAAATTTGATACATTTTGTGTAAGTTTTAATTGAATGAATCCAATCATGTTGACATAATTATAACAGATATCCCTATGTTTGTTTATTTATTATTATTATACTTATTCTCGCCTTGAGGGGCTTTTACACATACATATTTATTATAAGTAAGTTGTACTAAGGAGTATAATAAATATGTAGTAGATACCTACCACCTACATAACATAACAACATAACATTTTTTTTTTTAAAATTGTTAAACTAATGTTTAAGACAAGCTTTTTTATGCGTAGCACAAAATGTACGAGGGATGTTCAGAAAGTAATACTATAATGGTACTGACTTTTTTTAAAAAAAATTGTAGGTATTAGAAAAAAAATTACAGGATATTGTTGATACACTTGTTGACTATTTTTCCATATAATTGCCTGTGGTGAGCCGTGTTTAAGTTTATTTATGCCCTCCTCGAAGAATTCTCCCGCCAACTCCTTCGCACACTTCAAGACCACTTTCTGCACCTGTTCGTCGGTTGAAAATTTATTTTCATCCTTACATGCCTTGAGGAAGGTGAAGGGATGATAATCTAAAGACGCCAAGTCAGGGGGTTACGGGGGGTGGTTCAAAACATCCCAATCAAATGAGTCCATGATCGTATTGGTGGCTAAGGCTGTGTGAGGACCGACGTTTTCGTGAAAAAAAGCACAATTCCTCAACTCAACCTGGTAAGCTAGATACTGATTCAATTGTATCAATAAACTGATTAACCACGAATATCTTCTTGTATTCTCATACCAAAGCATTCGTCGATTAGATTCTGTTTAAAACCCTCACTTCATTTGACATAACTTTAACAGATGCAGACAAGAAAAAAGGACTTCAGAGAATGGTAAAAATTTCAAAGAGATTATATAAGAAATGGAAACGAGTTTTTCTCCAACGCTATTCGCTCTTCAGCCATAAAAGGTGCACACACCGGCTTTAGCCGCCAGCGCTGCTAGATGGGATAGCATAAACTAAATCTTTGTTAATACCGCCTTATATCCAAACAAAAAAACAACTTTGCACGCCTTTAGACAAATCCGGCTTACGAAATTGATGCACCACAGATATTGAAAACACGATATTTATCGTAAATTGCATTGGGAAATTAAATAACCCTGTCAGTAAGAAGAAGAAGTGTTTTATCTTAACGATGAGTAGGTAGTCTTTTATGCTAACTACGTAGATAATTAATAATATTTTTGGTGAATAATGTTTTGTTGGATACTTTTAACGATTCTCCTCGAGGTGTTCATTTAAAAGGCCTCCAATCTGACATGGTTGAAAATTGAAACGTTCAAGCATGCATTCTGTACAATGGTTTGGAGTAAACACAGTACTTAACCACACGAAATCATTGTTGTATGGGAAACCCTCCAACAAACGTTATAGGTATATTATTGCCTGTAATTATTATATATTCAACCAGTCACTTTTACTTACCAGTCTCTATTGACTTAACTTCATAATGCACTACGAAACAAGATAAACCTCTCTAGTGGAAAAAAATTGATATTTCTTAAGATTTTTTAAAAAATACTCGTACGCACTTATCTAATCTATCTTGTTAAATTTGGGGAATTGTTTTTAGACACAGCGCCAGCGCTTTAAAAATAAATATAATAATGACACAGATACAATAATATCATACATAAAAATACGTTAAAAGTGTTTTGTTAATATCAGCAGTACATGAATATGATGCAGAAGTCGGAAAGAAAATAAAAATATTCAATTTTAAATTCCTGATGAATTCACTATTAAATTTTATTTAAATATCAGAATGTTATACAAATGGACTATATTATTATAGAATATTTTTTAAAAACATATTAACATTCCATTACAGAATGTTTTCAGAAAAGAAAATGTTAATTAAAAATTAATAAGCACTATGTTTTAATCACTTTTATTGTTTTAAAAACCCAGATGTTTCATAAGCAATGCTTATTTCATCAGGATTTATTTGAAACTAATTACAAGTGAGTGAATGGGCGAGGGTCGGAAGGAGGGAGGGGTAAAAATACATCAAATTTATATGATATACAATTCCGTCAGCATCTTAGACTAATAATATACTAAGTTAGTATTTTCAGAAGAGGAAAACGTTAATATTTACTAGAAAAATTAACTATGGTACTTTCATAACATACTCGTATATCGAATAATCGTGAATTGATATTGACGCGAAAAGTCTCAGAAGGTCAAAAATTGCATTCATTTCGATAAAGTCCACCAATGAATGATTGAATTTTACAGTTTATTTAAATGGGTTTGGGATTTTAAAAAATAGCGGTATAGAATAAATATCACTATTCTGCGACTCGTTGACGTTGTTTTATACATCATAAGAACAGCTTAAAAATAATATACGTGAAACTGAATAACCACAACCGGTTTCTCACATTTCAGTAACCTGTTAATGTTAAAATAATTTTTATTCCCTACAACCGCTTCACTGCAACCAATTTAAAACCTAACCTGGATTAAACCTTCCTTATATAAATTGTAAACATAATATTATTTTAACAATTGATTAGAGACTACATTTCAGAAAAATTAGGTTCAAAGGCTTTTGGAAATTAATCCAAGGACAACCGAAAAAGGTGGAAATCCAATACATATTTTCAAATAACTGTTACCAAGTCGGTTAGGGAAAACTTTAAAATTAACCTTAAAAAATATATTCCAGTATGCCGAAGGACGAGAGGGATTCTTGAAAAGTTTTATTTTTTGGATTTGAATATTCAATGCTTAGTTTTCAGATGAAATAAATTATCTTTACTCTACGAAGTTTCAAATATCTCTTAAATAGGAATAATATTGAGCAGAGACACTTAATATATTTTGTCAAAATCAATTTCTAAGCAATGCTTTTAACCATATGTTTTCACAGAAATTTGCAATCCTGTTTCATCCGAATTAATAATTTTATGGTAATCTGAATTATTTTTTTTGATATTTTTTTTATTGACCACCTCCACCTCTTCTGTACCCGATTTTTCTTAATTGTCACTGATATTTGATATGTCTTTAGCATCAAATGTAAAAATATGGTTCAGACAGAAATATTTTACTAGAAAATAGAAATATTTTAATCAGACAGTTTTATAAGCACTCCCTCATTCGAAAAAAAAGAATAAAAAATATTTGTTTGGTATTCATTGGTGAAAAACAAACAATTCTATGTGTTGTTATCCTAGAAACACAACTTTGTAATTATTTTGTTTGATCTAAAATTCTTAGTAAACACTATTTTAATGACCACAATGTCGGACTTCGTGGGCTTTTGATACAATAACTTCGCCGCGTACTTTCTTCGGCAGAGTAGTTCGTAAATTCATTTTCGTGACATAAACCGTCATTACTTTTAACCCACACTCCGACTGCGATGGAAAAGCTGTACAACTTTATGGATGGTGATATATAAGACGGCGCCCGGGAAGTGAAAACATAATATTGATGTATTTCCTTTTGAGAGAACTTAGTCTTTCGCAGCCAGGCCCGAAAAACGCGGTCATTTTTTCTTCAAAATCCTGACTGATATATTTGTATCATAGTAAAATAAATTATCTACAGAGAAAGTAGTAAAATGGTAAAATATAATCTCTCTCTGCTAAACACAGAGCTCTTCTTCAGAAATAGGAATTGACTATAAAATGATAAAAAATAGGTTGTTTATAGAGTATAAAAGGCAATTCACTTTTTTGTTCATTCTTAGGAATTTTTTGATAAAAGGTGTTAAGAATCGTAAATACCATGTTCGGGGAATAAGATTGAGACATTAATAAAAATACTAGGATTATCTCACCAAATAGATTACTTTTTGAACAATTCTTAGGAAGCTCATACCATTTTTTTGAAGTCTTCTGCGAACTGTCTTTTATTAAGGCACGTGCGGTGAAAAAAAAATCATTCCGTGTTCTAAATTAATTAAGATGGTTATTTAAATAGCCACTTAGCCCTTTTAATAAGGAAAAGTAAACACCGTAATTGGATATAAAATGGAAAAAAAATTCTGTCCTCCTTCCCACGTTTAAAAATGTACAGCATTACTAATGAACGATGTAAATCTTTTATACAATTAATAAACAGCCGTGTATGAAAAAACCTTACCAATAGCAAATAAAGTTAATAATATAAAGAAATATAAATTAAAAGCTAATTAAGTTAAATAGAAACTTCCTTAAAAGAGTCATGGAAAGATGTATACGTTCTTTATACAGCCAAAGAGGGTTGTTTCACTGTAATATAAACTTGAAATTTCTCATTGAATTTCGGAATATTTCCAACTTATTTTAAATTTGCTATATTTCTTCGTTTTGTAGATGACGTAAAAACAAATACCATTCCAAAAACTAGATAAAATTACCTTCAAGGATTTAGGTATTTGAAATACACTTGTATTTATAAATTGGAATATGTTAATTACAAACATGAAAATGGTTAAAAAATAACCGACACATATTTTTACCGATATCGTCGAAAAATTGCAAGGTAGACTGGTAAAAACTGCATAAATACCTCAATATAAATATTCAAAAAATCTTTCGTAATCCTACATGTATTTAAAATGACTCACTTTTGCATTTTTATATATAATTTCTTTGACTAATCTAATAAGCATAAATTTTGAATGAGAGAGCTAGGTATAATGCCAGTAGCCGAAATACCAAATGGTGATATTTTTATATTCTGAGAATGCCAAATTCTTTTTTTTTTTTACATGAGCTCCACACAGGTGGACACTTACATGTCATCTTTGGGGATGCTGTGTGGAGGGTTTTTTAATCATATTAAGGAGAGGAGAGATCTGGGAAGGAATAGGGTTTAAAGGGTGGATAGGAATCTGGGGTTAAGTGTGTCATGGTCATCCGCCTCCAAGACCTAGACAAACCTCACCCCGTGAACCCGGGCACCCCTGCTAAATCACCAAACGTAGCGAACCACTTGGGGTGACCTATGGCAGAGGTGTATTTTTTTTAAATGTTGTCAAGTAAAACTCTATCGGGTCTATTATGACTAATTGTTCTATCTGTTAGTACAGTTTTATCGTAATAAATTTTATAAAATTCATTTTCTAAAAATGAATTTGGTTCATATTCATAATATGGTACTATATTACGACAGTCATTCAAGTTATGTTAAATAACCAAAATTAAGTGAATTATTTTTAAAAAATGATTGTGGCTTAATGTATACTCGGACTGTGCTAATATATGATATGTTCTATAGTTTCTGGAAAAGCCAAACATTTTCTACATAAATAATCAATTTGATTTGTAACTTTGATTATATGCTTCGTATAATTTTTAGTATTAATGATTCTATATTGAATGGCAAGTATAAATCCTTCTATTTCTGCGCTCTACTCTCCAATTCTCAAATTTGTTTGACGAAAGTTTGTCAACACACGTTTGGTTGAGATAAGTGAAGTGTTTTGCGCGAAGAATTTTATTTGACCAGGAATCTGATAATTCCTGGTTGGTATTTATAAGAATGCTGGCATTCTCGTCGCATAAATTTAAAGGCGAAATATTTCTATCTGCCTTTTAAAATTATTTTGTGCTTTTCTGAACTATCAGCTTTCCTATGGATTTTTTTTAACATTTCTACCTAATTATGTTTCAAAGATGTTATTTTGACGATACCTCTACATCCTAAATTTCTAGGTAAATTAATTCGTTCTATAGCTGAATTTGGATGATGGCAATTAAACTTTGTTAACGTAGTTCTAATTACTCGTTCTAAGCTATCTAAATCTGTATTGGACCATTTAATTATGCCAAATGAGTAAGTTAATACAGGTATTGCCCAAGTATTTATTACCTTTACAAAATTTTTAGCAGATTGATTGCATTTGAAAAAATTCTGATTCTAGTTTGAAATTTAATCCTAATATCATTTTTAATACTTGTTTGTTCTAATATATTCGATTACGGATATCCTAAATATTTATAAACCTCGTCTACTTTTATACCAACTTTTAATTTTGAAATTTCTAAATATACCCTCGTCTCCATCTACACATTTGCCTTTCTCTATATGGATAGATTTTTAATAAAAAAAATAGTTAACATTAACAATAAATAAGTAATTAATATTAACTTAATATTAAGTAATAATATTAAATTATACTTTTATAGAGACACATTAACCGGATAATAGGCCGGTGCGTAACCGGTGTTTTTGTACATGATTAGTTTATATTATAACAAAGACACTCCCGATGTTTATGATCTCATCAGTTTGAAACAAGAAATAAGAATAATCGTTCCTAAAGCCTACTTGAAAGAATTTTTTTATTTGTCAGATAATGTCTCAAAAATTTCATGAAACATTTGGCAGTTTTTCTTCCACGCCGTAAAACGATGCCTTTTATTTATGAAACTCCTGTGGTTTTTGTCCCATAGTACTAGTCTATTTTTCACTAAAGTGCGATTAATTTCTCCATTTCAATATTTATTTTCAAATTCCGCTACAAAATAAAATATTTGGAAGCGAAAACGTTAACACACTCGTACAGCTGGCGAAGTTCACTGCAATCACTGCACCGGGCCAGGCGACGCGCGCCGCGCCGCGACTTTTCACCGAGGGACGACGCGCGACGGGTGAGCACTGAGCACCCGTGGCGGATACGGCCAAACGGTGCATGAACAAACATTCATACTTTCCTTACGGAACACTGGGCAATGGGCACCGGCCCGTTGTAAAAAACGGACTGACGCTCGTTGCCTTCAACAAGAGCTGTTAATCAAAGGTATTCTTTCAAATAATAAAGTGCAGGCATCCTAATTTGATTATCGATGAGCTATGTTTTTGTTAAGATAGGTTCGGTTGAAGTTGCAGGTGAAAAACATAATATACATTAAGCTAGTCTTACACGACTATGGGCCGGTATATCAGTCTTTGCTAAGGACGAGATTCCTCGCTCAACTTAAACCAAACAAATCGGTCGCTTGAGCCACGGTAAGCCGCAGAATAGTTCCTTTGCTAGACGCTGTGGCGCTATTGGCAGGAACACATCTGTCAGATTTCACATTGCTTCGATTTCGATCTGCTATGTACGGACGCAATAAATTACAGGAATGAGTTTACCTATCAGCATGGAATTCGAACTTTCTTCGAGTGATGACGAGACATCGTTAATTTCGTCGAACGTCGGTGTTTAACGTTTGGTTGTTTGATGATAACCATAGAGTCTATAGATGCTTACATAAAGATTGGTTTGGCTTAGAAATCCTCGATTGAAAAATCATGGACTAAACGTTTAAAATTGGTCAACTCTAGGTTTACGACCGGTATACGGATTGTGTGCTAAGCCCCGCTTAAGCTCCACATTCCGTCAAAGCTGAGCTTTAGACCGACTGATATACCGTCCCTATACAACCGCTTTACATAGTAGATACTAAAATTAATATTCAAAACAATTCTACTTAAATAAATTACACAATCATCAGAAATTCTCTCTAAAGAATTTAAATTCAGAAAACTAAATGTTTTATACTGCTACAATGAATAATTACAGATTTATAAAAAAAAATGAAAAGTAGTTCCACTATCATGAGCCTGGGAAGACCATATTTGAGATGGAGCGACAACGTCCTCAAAGATATATCCACCTTGGAGATTGTAAACTGGAGAGAGCTGGCATAAAATATTACCTCCAAATTCTGACGTCCAATGTTACATTGATCATTGCGATGAGGTTGAATCAATTTGTGCTAAAAACCCTAACACTAAATTACTTCTAGTTGGTGATTACAACCTGCCACATTATGATTGGAGTAATATGAATTCTGAAAATTATTGTTCTAATATTAATATTCGTGTAATTAGAGATATGGCTTTGTTCTTAGGACTAACTCAGTGTAATAGTGTTCATAATATTGGTGGTCGTACATTGGATTTGGCATTATCTAATGTGTCAGATATCTGTGTTGCGATAAGTACCGAAATACTATTTATTACCTGTCGATGTTTACCATCCACCACTTGAATTATACTTGTCTAACCTAAAACCTATTCCTATTGTTAAAAGGGTAGTAAAAACACGAAATTTCAAAAAAGCAGATTATGAAAAAATCTCCAACCATCTCAAACAGATTGACTGGTCATTCTTGAATAGTGAAGCCGACATTAATGTACAACTTAATATTTTTTATTCTATAATTTATTATGCAATTGATAAATTTGTTCCTTTGTCGACGTACAAGGAAACTCAGTACCCAAAATGGTTTTCAAAAGATCTGATAGACTTAGTTTACCTCAAAAAATTATCTCAAAAGAGATTCAAACAAAGTCGCCGGGCTATCGACTATATTGCATTTAAAAAAATGAGGGAAGACTGCAAAAAGCTTTCTGCTGAATGTTACAAAAAATACATAAGTGATGTCGAAGGCTCTATCATGAACGACTCAAATTTCTTTTGGAAATATGTCAAATCTCAAAAAGATCACGGTACTTATATATCTACTTGTATGTTATTCGATTCTAAAGTATCTCAAAATCTCCAGGAAACTGTCAATCTGTTTGCGGATTTTTTTAGCGGTGTATACGTTAATGCAAATGTAGATAGCAATATCACATGCTCTGATTTGGTTGAGACTCTTGATATATCTGACTGTACTGTAACTATTGGTGATATTATATCCAAGTTAAAGAGTCTTGATTCCCGTAAATCTGCAGGACCTGACAAAGTTCCACCCATGTTCTTAGTTAATTGTATGCATACATTGTCATATCCTATACAAAAGTTATTTACAAAGTCACTCTCATCAGGTGTGTTCCCGGATCTTTGGAAGTTTAGTCTTTTGACGCCCATTTTCAAAAAAGGTAATAAGAGGGACGTAAAAAACTACAGGCCAATATGCACCATGTCTACATTACCCAAACTTTTTGAAAGTCTAGTACTAGACAAGTTGATATCCCGAATTAATCCCACCATCTCACCGCTTCAACATGGATTTATTAAAGGAAGATCAACCCTTTCCAATTTAATATTGTATACGAATGATATTGTTAATACCTTGATTGCATCAAATCAAACTGATTCCATATATACTGACTTCAGTAAGGCATTTGATAAAGTAAACCACAAAATCTTATTAAGAAAACTGAAATTGTTGGGATTTAGAGGGAATATTTTGGAATGGTTTAAGAGTTATCTATTGCGAAGGTACTTAGCGGTCAAGGTTGATTCGTTTACTTCTTATACATTTGCAGCCTCGAGCGGAGTACCACAGGGATCTCACTTAGGCCCGATATTATTTTGCTTATTCATTAATGATATAGTTAATATTTTTAGTAATGTTAAAGTTCTGTTATTTGGTGATGATCTGAAGATATATAGAACAATCAAAAACGATGATGATCGCGCCATTCTGCAGTTGAACCTGAACAAACTATTTACGTGGTGTTCTGTCAATGATTTACAACTAAACATTGGTAAATGTCAGATTATTAGTTTTTACAAAGGTAAAAATCCTCTTAAGTTTTCCTATGATATGAATGGTGTTAATCTTCTTCGTGTATCACAGATTCGTGATCTTGGTATCATATTCCATGAGAGTCTACAGTTAAATGTTCACATCGATGAAATAACAAGTGATGCAATGAGAATTCTTGGTTTTATTTTGAGAATGGGTGCAAATTTTAAAAATGTATCAACATTAAAAAATCTTTATTGCTCGTTAGTACGAAGCAAATTAGAGTACAATTCCACCATTTGGTCACTATATTACAAAATCCATTCTCAATTATTGGAAAAGGTACAAAACAAATTCCTTCGGTATATTAATTTTAAAATGAAAATTCCAATTGAACTTATAAATTATAATAACTTACGCGCAGAAACCAGACTCCTTAAATTATCAGTTAGAAGAGTGTTAATTGATTTGTTATTTTTATTCAAAATTATCAAATCTTTAGTTGACTGCCCTAATTTATTAGAATTAATCTGTATTAATGTACCTGCTAGACTAACTCGCAATAAAGATATTTTCAATTTTAACAATACCCTCAATACTAACTATTCTATTAATTCACCAATCCCTAGAATGCATAGCCTTGCAAATAAACATTGTGAATCTATAGATATATTTGGTGTTGACAGTTTTGCAATTTTCAAGAGACAACTCATCTCTATTTTATCTGTTAATAATTAACTGTTCTTATTTTTGTTCTTTTCATAAAACCTCCTCTCATTTAAAATCTTACCAATAATTTATAACCTTATTTTATTTTATTTTGCTGTTCTATTTAGTTCTGTTTTATCATCGTTCATTATTATACACATATAATTGTTTGTTTATACCTACTAACTAGCTTTTACACATTGCACTTTATTGTATTTCTGGTCTTATTACTGATTTTTTCTTATTACTCATAGTATTTCATTTCTTTTATGATGTTTAATTTTTTTATGTTATTAATTTCTGTTGTAAAAGCCCACTAGGGCGTAAATAAATAAATAAATAAATAAATAAAACCGTGAAGAGTGGAGGAAGACTCTTGAGGAGGCCAAGACCCACCAGGGGTTGTAGAGCCAAGAGTGATGATGAGTTACACTAGGAAAGTACAGATGAGTTCCATAATATACAGGGTGTCTGGGGGTAAAGAGTATTAACTTCGGGAGGTGATTCTACATAAGTAAAAAAGATAAGTACCTAACTTTTTCGACATTCTAACTTTTATGGGTAGTTTTTAAGTAAAAAGATAAAATTAGACCGGCGACGTGCGTGTGTGGCCAGTATAGCGAATAACTAGCTCAAAAATAAATCATTTATATTTAAATAAGTGCTGTTTTTATACTTGTACTTTCTCACCTATTCGGGTCGCATGGATTGGGACGAAGAGGGCTGAATTTAATTACAAAGATCTTGAATACATTGATTTTAATTACGTTTGCCCAAGTTAGTATATAATCTTAATTATACTTAGATCACTTATATCTAAACCTTAATTAGTCGTCATATGGTTCGCGGTTGATTCTGCGTTGTTCAAATCGTCATTAAATTCACTAAAACTACCTTCGAATCACTGAGTCTCTGCAGGTGCCTTAGTAAGGCCGAGGTCCTAGATGTCAGTTTCTGCAGTTCAGCAGCTCAGGCCTTCCTAGACAAGTCTCCTACCTGCACCATTGTCTTCTCATGTCGGTAATTATTTTAGGAACGGTTCACGGGGCACATTACAAATAGTTTTAGATTTCTATTACTAAAATAATTATAACACCAAGCATTTACTTAATTAATCATTGAAAAACGCGTAGTGAAAATTTTTCTCAAAAAGCAATAAATAAAATGTACATAACACTATTTTTATATCTCTTGACATAACATGTTAACAAATAGGAAATAATATGTAACAGCGTACGAACCAAAAGCTTTACCCCTTTTGACGAACTGCAACGGCTATTCTCGCAAAGCCTTTTCGTGTCCTTCGTTTATAATACACAGCACTGTCAAATCACACGGTAAGAAGTTTGTCACCCCCTGGCACAAGGATTTCCCTAGTGATATTTATATGAATGACACATCGCGATAAGTCTCTTAGACAAAGACATTTAAAGTCAAGCGTCTTTATCAAAAGGGCAATTCTGAACCCTTGACTTATTTACTTAGCCTTCCAAGGAAAGTAACTTGTTGGCATTGAATGTTAACTTACAACGACACTTGGCGGGTACGACTGAAACTTGCTTGTACTAAAATTTGGAGCTGGAATTCTATTCGACACCTGTGTACTGTATAGGGGTGAATTCGTGAGAATACACACAAACTACTGACTATTACTGACTACTAACTAAAATTTCTAAAATGGATCATTATCGTATAACTTGGTGAATGAAACTTTGTATTTCAAATCTGTGTTTTGAATATTAGAAACAAACATAAACACCTACACATAATCACTGCATGGGAAAAATACCTAATTATTACTACAAAAAAAATTGTACTTCCGGTGTTTTGAATATTAGAAACAAACATAAACACCTACACATAATCACTGCATGGGAAAAATACCTCATTATTACTACAAAAAAAATTGTACTTCCGAAAAGGAATCATGTAACAAGCTGGTGATAATAGTAAGAAAAACAATTAAAAATGATTTTTGTAATACCTAGGTACTAATAATATATATAAATATACAATTCTCATTATTTTTTATTACTATCTATGTCTACAGTGTTAGTACTATGAAGAGCCTAATGTAAAAAATCACTAAAAATCATCACAGAGGCATACTTACATTTTTGATCAAAAATCACCTCGTAAATATATATATATATATATGAAGATATATATATTTTTTTACATGAATACCGCACAAGAGTCCCAACTGCTCCCGTATGAAGCCAGTGAGACTATGGCATCCCCAATTGGGGTATGTTGTGAGGCTGAAGGTAGTGGGGAGGGGAAGGAGATAGGAAAGAGGACGGTGGGGAAGTACCTGGCTATTCAGATTTGGTCACCAAACACGGCTAATGCCATTTCAAGTAACGTTTTAATTCTGAATGGTAGTCTTGCACCAGGGCGATACCGAGAGTATCTTCCACTCTGGGACGTGCCGCAAATATAATATATATTATTTTTAATTAATAAATTGTGAAATAACACAAATTAATCAAATAAAATTTATTTGCCACGCCGGGATTCGGTGCCGCGACCTCCGGTGTGCGAGTCAAGAGCCTTACCGCTGGACTGCGCCGGCCGACAATGTATACCTAAATAGTTTATTATTATTTTTAATTGGTAAACTAATGTTTAAGACAAGACTTTTATGCATAGCACAAAGGGTAACAATTATTATAAGCAATAATTATTAGCCTGAAACACACATCAACATTGAAAAAATCTCCCGAGAAAAGATAAATGCCGCCGACGGGACTTGAATCCGCGTCCTTCTGATATCCGGTCAACTGCTCTTTCCGACATAGTTGGTAGAGCAGTTGACCGGATATCAGAAGGACGCGGGTTCAAGTCCCGTCGGCGGCATTTATCTTTTCTCGGGAGATTTTTTCAATGTTGATGTGTGTTTCAGGCTAATAATTATTGCTTATAATAATTCTAAATGGTTTAATTAAATTGGCATGATTTATAAAAATGAAATAAATATATAAATGATTTTACCTTCCCATAGATTAAATGAAAATAAAAAATATATTATGTGTAGAAATAGAATATAGACGTATAATCATATATTACCTACATAAAAAAAATATCTAATGTAATGTGTAACAATTTTTAGTATTTGATATTTCTGTTGTATTGTGTTACCTACTCGTATTAATTTTACGTGTTTATAATAATAGCGTTGGATTACACAATGAAAAAGCGAAAAATTTATTTTAAAGAAAAACAAATAACTTTGTAAAAACACCTCTATTTAATTAAAATTATCAACATCTTTCAAAACCACAGATTTATTCGCCAGGATAATTAATATTAATGTTATTTTCCTGATGAAAAAAACCTTTGTTTTCGAAGCATATTGATAATTTTAATTAAAAACTGGAGTTCTTAAAAAGATATGTTCATTTAATTAAATGACTCTACAAAGTGAATTTGCAAAGATTGAAGACGTAAGTTATAAATTATAAAAATATACTCACCTGTCCAAGCAATGGTCTTGACTATGTGATTGTTTTGTTATAAACACACAATAGGTATATTTACATAAAGTATTGTGCACCTACATATATCTACCTGTTTCCATTTTCTTGTATTATCTAAATTATATTATATGCGTGAATATTAATATATTATATGCGTGATAAGGAAACAAGCGTGATTTCTTGGGTATTTTTTCTTGTATTTATGGTATATTGACTTAATGCTGTCTCTTTATTATTGTATTAATTAGTTAACGTCTGTACAGTTGACATTTAAGAACCCGACTTCAAGTACATCTCACGCGACGCCTTATGCAAAACCATATTTGTGATTGAAGTATGTTACAAAGCTAGAGACGGGACTAGTAACTATTATTGGTATCCGATCCTTTTCTCTGAGGATCTGAGGATTTGGTTAAAGTAGTGTTAAGTCACAAAAATCCCTTGTAAAATTAAATTTTAACGGATTTAACGTCGGTAAAGAGCCAGTTATCATTATTATTGTATTAGAGTTACCGTTTCACTTAATTTTTTTTTGCAGAAGCTAGACAATTAATGCCATAACATATTATATATTTGTTTCTTTCTCACTATTGCAGGAATAACAGGCGACAATCGACAAATCGCGTCGCGGAAAGGTTAATTATTGCAATAATGTTGGACCATATCCCATGTATGAAGTCCGCCCTCATTATAAGTAGAAGATAGGTATCTAAAAACAAATAATGTGCACTTGCAAATTATGGATGACATTAATACTCAGCTTTAATATTAATTAATAAAACGTACAACCAGGTGGTAGTCTAATCTTATCAGCTTTATTACAAATGATTACATCCATTACTGTTAAAATAATATACGTTTCACGGGAGCAGATAGCGCAGACTGAAATTAAGCTCATGCTACGCCACTGGTGCCATTTAGAGCTTTCACTTTTAATGCAGAGTGATGCCTCGCCTCTACCCGTACCTCGGATCCCGCTAACCAGTCAGGACCCGGGACACAGTGGCGTGGGATTTCACATAACACACGGTTGAGAATGGCTGCCTTTGAAGAATAACACTCATCTATCAACACAAATGTAAATAAAATGTTAAAGTTTCGTGTTCATTCCATGCTCGGTCGGAGTTATTCTGGAGGCACGGGGTTGAGAATAACACCGTGGTCGCAAGTTAATCCCACGCGAATTCCAAACAGATTAGAATTCAAAACAAAATCGGTTGGTATTTATCATTTACATTATATTTTTGAATATTGTATGTTAACCCTCTGTTTGTTGTGCATAATTAAAATAATATGTAATAGGAAGAAAAAACAAACTTTTAATTGCTAACATCGATTTTTTGTCACGCGCAATTAATAATACCAATGCGTTACTGTGCCTGGGCTGCAGCTGACATAAATCTTCCCAAAATGAATATATTCTTAGACCATGGTAGTTAAAATAGTGTATTACGATCATCTGTGTGGAGAAAAATGAAGAAGTCTAAATCTTGCAAATACGATTTTTTTTTTAAATGTGTGTAGTTCCCACGAAGTAGAAGCGAAACCTTCAGAACACTAAAATAGATAATAGTGGGGAGGCTACCGAAGCACCGCACAAAGATGAGACTGATTATTTTATCTCATTCCCTCGCAAGCTAAATCCTATAAATGTATGTGTTTGTCTCTTTTTAGTGTTGCTTTTTCGTTTCATCGAGTTTCAAATCACAACGGTGCTAAAAAAATTTTCACTTCAAAATTATATCGAAGCATTGTCCATACTTATTTCATTCATCCGTTGCCGAAGTGCTCATAATGTGTTGCCAACACCAACTTTTATTCGAGTACCACAGCACGAGTAGGCAACTCGTACACCTCTATGTTGATGTTTATCACGCTACAAAAAAGAATGCTTTGTTCTTCTTATGAATGCGTACATTGTGAGGAATTCTTTGTAGGGTGGTTGCCGTTCAGATATAGATACTTATATTATATTATGTATAATGGAAACGAGTATTGAAATTATATGAAATGTAGGTTTGTTTAGCCCTGTACATAACATTTTATAAAATAATTCTTTATTATCCTTAAGTATTAAGTAATTTTCGAAAAAGCCATTGTGAATTTAGAGAAGCAGTGAGAATTCACACATAGAAACTTTTAAAATGTTCCCGATATAGTTCAGAGAACAACTCGGAATGAATTAAACTCAACACCTCCTTTGAAAAGTCATTAAAAGTGATGAAAAATATGTATATAAAAATATGGTTAAATAATTTATGTTAGGTTAGTTTATGACTATTAAAAAAACTGCCAATTTATGTCAAGTATTGAAGTGATTTCACGAAACAATTTTGTTGATCGGCTATAGAAAAAATTCGATTAATGTTTAAAGTTGAATGTTACGATTCCCTGAAAATTGAATGTTACGATTTCCTGAAAATTGAATGTTTCGATTCCCTGAAAATTTAATGTTTCGATTCCCTGAAAATTTAATTTTTCGATTCCCTGGAAATCAATCCAAAAAAAAGCTATAGTTCAATTTCTGAACAGTTCAGGAAATAAAACTTACTATAAATAATAATATTTTTTATTGCGATTGGAAAACATTATTGGGTTAAAAAGAATATTATTTTCAGCGCTAAATTGGAACATAAATTTATAAAATTTAATTGAAAAGATGTGTCATCAAATCATATATCAGCCTCTCTTTCTAGGGGGTGCATAGGTACTCTGCTTATACAAACGAGGTAAATATCATTGCGGTATGCCAAATATCAAAATGACATGTTTATTGAACATAATGTTTAGATTACGTTTTCTACCACAATGCCAATTCTAAACACAACCAACTAACTAATTGATCATCACACCGCTATCTGCAGGGATAGGCAGATAATAAGGAACGACTACAACGCACGTACACACTCTACGAGTATTTCCTTCAATTCAAGACTAACAGTTCATGCTAAAAAAAAAAAAACATATCTTTTTACGTGTTCCTTGAAACACCCAGCTTGTTGGTAGCGTTGATTATGTGAAATGAATATAATATTGAATTGAATGGATTCGCGCTCAAATACACAGCAGTGTTTTAATAGACTGCAGATAAAAAGCTTTACAGCACGTAACATCGACGTACACAGATACCAGCATTATCATCTTTGAACTACTATCTACCTCTTTTAATGATTCTAATGCAGCAACTTGTAGTTTTCCTCAGACTTTAACTACGTTCTCCACTTTCATAGCAACAAAATATAATATTATTATACAATAAAGGATACATTGTGAGTGCGTAACTTTCAATTCAGTTTGTAGCAAGTTTGCACGAGTGTTACTAATTACTTCCCTAACGAGTTTGATTAAATTTTCATTTTCATTTTCTTATTATGAAGATTTAATAATGTCGAGACGCCCGCGTCGGGTACTCCCAGGGAATTTAACTTACATTACCATTTGGCTCATTCAAACCGAACATATTGTGATACTCTGTTACCTGGATAATTTTAGCATCTAGATTCTTGATTGTCAAAATAAATAATAATATCATGAAGTTTCAGTTTCAAAATATTTTTCGGATTGCTAAAAAGAAACGTATTGGATGGATTGATGTGTTATTTGGAGTTTGGTGTTTGATTTAAAATAAAAAAAATGGCTGTGAATAGAAAGAAACGAGATTTTTGAAACATGTTCGTCATGGTCATTTCATTCCACAATGTTTTTTTTCAATGAACTATTCAATTTCTAATCAGTTTGTGATAAAGAAAGGCTAAATAATGTACTGTAAATTAAATAAAAAAACGTATACTTCCGAAATTTCGTTCCAAGACACCGGAAGCCACTAAATCCAATTGACACCTTTACAGTGATAATATTACACAAGCGACTGTTACAGAGATCAGTTGGCAGTTTTGAAGGTCCCTGTTAGCCATATTTACCTGTTCCATCAAATTTAATTCCACGCTCTCTACTATGATTCAGATAATCTATTTCAATACTGATGCTGCTTTTCAAATCAATGGATTTCTTTAGATGTGTAATCGAAAATTATAGAATCATTAAATTGAGATCATTATAAAGATAACATTTTATTACATAACAAAAGATACATATTTAAAAAAAGTTCAAAACTTAAGCATCAACACACTTAAAGAGTTTTCTTTTAATGTATTGCACCTATCAACAATTTTCAAAGCAGGAAAAGGTTTTCGATCCACATACAGTACTTTGTTATTAAACAGTAGACTTTTTTCTACAGTGGGGAAACAAAGTGCTAACAATGAAATAAACTCTTTTGAAGCAGATTTTTTTGCCTCCTTTTTTTTTTTTTTTTTTTTTATTTATTTCTATATATTACAGTTTTTACCTTATATATTTAATATTTTAACATAATATATTTTGGAAAACATTTTTACATATTAATTAAAATAACATTTTATTATGTTGGGTGTAAGGTAGGTTTGAGAAGGTGAAACTGTTGGTTTATAATGTTGTATGTTTCGTGAACACCTCACTAGGAGAACCTGTGCTGAGATGTTTACGTGTTTATGATTCAGTGTGACAAGTACAGGTATTTATGTATTGGTTTTTTTTTTTTTTTTACCTTTAACCGAAATCTTTTTACTACAGTGGGGAAACAATAAATCTTTTTTCTACAGTGGGGAAACAAAGTGCTAACAAAGAAACAAACTCTTTGGAAAAACCGATTTTTTTTTACCACAGTGGGGAAACAATTAATCTTTTTTCTACAGCGGGAAAACAAAGTGCGAACAAAGAAACAAACTCTTTGGAAGCAGGTTTTTTTTTGCCTCCTTTAACCGATTTTGTTTTTTACTACAGTGGGGAAACAATAAATCTTTTTTCTACAGTGGGGAAACAAAGTGCTAACAAAGAAACAAACTCATTTGAAGCAGATTTTTTGCCTCCTTTAACTGAAATCTTTTTTCGCTAGCTTTATATAAGGGTATTGACATAAATAATAATAATGTCATAACCTACCTTGGTAACTAGATAAAACATGTGCCCTACATTATGTACGCTGTTTCGAGATAGGTCAACTTGAAATGATTGATCAAACTGTCAAGTCATTACGCCGCAATTATCAATGCTCTGGTAGTCGGGTATCATCGTGAAGAGAACAAAGTAACGAGGAAAAATATAATATCCAAACCAGTGAACATGGGTTATCAAGTCAGGCAAAGAGGAAACTTATTGGGAATTATTATGTTCAATGTTTATATGTGCACCATGAACAGCTTGTGCAAAAATATCTATGCAGAAATTTAGCGATCCGACTTGATCGATACATATATACATAATACTAGTTCCAACAAGACCGAAAACCTTTTTTTCATACACTCGATACTATCGGTGTTCACAAATACATTCAAATAGTCTTTTAAATGACTTACCTGTATGTATTTGAAATACCAATTTCCACGTTTACATACTCACATATGGTTGAGGTTGTTACTAAAATAAACACTTAGGTCCGAAATAGTTTAGGGTTTCACAGAAATTTGCGTATTATTGGTCATAAAATCTAGTAATTTTGTTTTTTGTAAATATAAAAAGTTCCCGTTAAATGCCAATTCCAAGTCCGTTTCAGCTTTTGGACAAATCATGATCAGCAGAAGAGGTCAATTATCATCTGGTTAAACTTGTCAGCTTATTACAATTTATTAAATAGCGTAAACACACCTAGAATCTGCGTTTAAAAATAAAAAAAATTAAAAATAAATGTCGCTGAATGGACATTTTATGACAATGTTACATCTGAATTTCTGCAAAACAACTGGGCCTTAAGCTGTTAACACTCATTTTGAGATCAAACAGCCTAAGTAGCACCAAGTACCTACTAAAAATATTCTTAAACCTTTTATAATACTTAAATGTCATTTTTGTAAAATAATACTGTCTTGTCGCTTTTTCTCACCCGAAGGTGGTCTCGACGACACTTCTTCAAAATCTTTTTACTTATTACCTTCCAACTAAATTCACGTCTTAAGTTATTCTAGTGCCACACTTTCTCAGTCTCATTTTCACATTATTTTGTGTAAATACCGACTATTGGGGAGCGATAATAATTGAATCAAGCCGGAAAAGAAATTATTTTAAATAGCATAACACGATTTAGCGCGGGAAGAGAGGCGAAGTGGGTCCAAATCGCTTTAACTGCTGACTCGCTTCCCAAATACCAAATTGGAATCCGAAAAACGGACATTTTTTCTACTAATGGCGGCGGTTTCAGTTTCACTTAGTTGAGGAAAATAATTAAATATGAACTTTTTGGCTTTATTTCTGTCTCCAGAACGGCCATATCGATGATAACTGAAATGGGTTTAAGAATTCGACTTTTAGAGATATTTTAATTTAATTTTAACGACCACAAAAAAGAATATTTTGCGAAAGAATTCAAAGATATTTTCTTTATAAAACGTCGATTTGGTAGAATTAATTATAATTAAGATACTCTACCAATAATATTATAATTTTTACAGATACGTTCTCGGCTTCTAAAAAAATGATACATGAACCGAGCAACATAATAGGTTGACAAAGGTTTTATCTAGCGTTTATAAAAAAAGAAAATATACTTGACATTAAATCCTGCATTTAGTAACCTAAAAGCTTAATAATATTAATATGGTAGCGTGTATTTTTTGATATCTACGCTTAATAAAAACAAAACAAGTATTGGGGGAAACCCGTAGGTATATAGCAGTGGCCTGGGTAGCCGAAGATCGCGACGCAATGTTCCTTGTCGTTAAAAACAAAAAATATATTTTTTGGTATATTTTTCTAATCCACGGCATTTGATGATGGTTCGCAATGATAACTAAAGGCGTCGTAACCGGGCTCAAAATAAAGAAGATGGAGGGATATGTAATTACGAATGTTAGAGGAGCGCGCTAATATTTAAAGCGATAAAAGCGATGCGACAATTGTGAAAATGTTTAATTAAATACGACTCGTTTAAAATAGAGCAAAAATCTCGCAGGGGTTATCTTAAACATCATTTTAAGAAACACTGTGATTTTTTCATACATATAACTTGTAAAATAACCGAAACAACGTGTTTATAATAATTTTTCGAGCATACTTTGCGATTTTTTTCTATCGAAAGAATTTTATATAATTAGCGTTTCGGCGCGGGGAATGTCTAGATATTATCTTCAAGAATAATACAAAGTTTTTAAGAGCTTTAAAACTTCACGTGTTTAAGGTAGATATGTAAGAAATCGGTAGAAATTCGGGTAGCGGCGGCTTAAACGGTGTTGTAATAACCGTCACGACACAAAAAATCTAACATCTCTATTAACACGCAAATCCAGAAAGCTCATCTGAACAGAATCCTCCCAGATCCAGCGACGCCGCGGCTGGATTTCTTACAATAGCCGTATAATTCCATAGTCCCGAATAAGCTGAACAGAGCCGCTGTAGGTTTGACTATTATTTTGAGTAAGATCCGCTCCTAAAGCTCCGTCTTAATTCCATCCGGCCGAGGGATGAATGCTTCTTAGGGCAGAGCCAATTAACAACAAACAATTAACCTTTGCATAAGATCTGCATACCATATTGTTTTGGAACTTCCGGCGGATCGCACAGACGGATGGGCTTTGAAAGCTTGGGATTTCCATAACTTGATAATGTTACCTCCGTGTAAATTAACTTCCTCATAATTGAGAAGATGATAATTTATGACGGAAAGTTGTAAATTCGCAGTAAGTCTCCGTTTGTGATTGAGTAAGTAAGTATATCTGAAGAAAATTAAAAGTATCTACAGTTTGTCAAATAAGAGTAGAAAACATAGGATGGCCCCATTATTGTTCAAATGGCAACACTAAAAATATATTCATGGTAGTAATCTAAAGCTGTGTATCCTACATTTTTATTAAAAATGAAAAAGTCATAAAAGTGAAAAAAATATTTTTCATTCCACTAATCTCAAAATTAGAATTGCGTATGGGTATATATTATTATTATATCTTTGCAATTTTGTGTTAAAATAATGAAGATTAACGATATTGTAATAAAATATAAAGCACACTTTAGAAATTGCTCACATTTATTTCATATTAGCTTAAGTACCTACTAGCGTCGTCCGAGCTTTAGATCATGTCTCTAATTTTAGATCGAATATAATTTAACTCATTCAGATCTAAAAACAGTGTAACTAAACTCACCATTAATGATTCTACCTTTCTACATATTGTTTTATTCAAATTTTTGTTTGATTAAATGAAAGCCAATCACTTTGTAAATCACATTTTAATCAAATTTGTCATTCAGTAGGTACCTTAACAAGTTTCTTCGATTTTAATTTTTTTAAAGAAAAAAAAATGCCTTTTTAAGTGTGAATACAGTGTTCTGTATTTTCAGTGGCATTGCACTTTAAAAGAATATTTGACAGGTAAATTGGTATTGCCAGCCTTTAAATTTTGTAGTTCCATTTTTTATATTTTCTACTCGCATTTAACAGACTCTATCATGTTAAATGAGAACATACGTTGTAAAAAATCTTAAGGCCCCGCGAGCAGTGAGCGGTCATGATTTTTGACCAGCTATTATTTCCGTCTGGAATTTCTAGGTTAAACCAATTAACGACACTTCATCATAAACATAGAAAAAAGAAGAAATATTTTTCACGAATTCAATACGAAAAAAATACGTCTTGAAGTCTAGGACAAAACCCGACATTTAAAAAAATAAAATAGTTTGGTCAACTATATATTTTTTTTTATCATTACCAGTATGCCGCTGAAAACTACACAGAGTTAAAATTGGTGTTAGTAGAAGCAATTGTATGCATTCCCGAAACTGGGGAAAGTAGATAACACAAATTAATGCGCTAGAAAAGGACGTTGGTTGAATTCAGTTATAATCTTTCAAATTATTGACCGAAATTAAAGAAAATGGTTAAAAAACTGTAAAAGAGACCTATTCGGTATCCGAAACGTGATGATCTGCGATTCTTAAGTAGATTGTGAGTTTGTTGACGAACTGGTTAATGAATTTTGAAATCCATTTTGGTTTTGTTTCAATTGGATCATGAAAAGTTCTGGATGAATTTCCCATTAAAGTTCATCAAGATCACAGGCTTGGATAAAAAAACTTTGACTCGCCGCTTAGAGTGTAAAATGGATTCCTTTAAATAACCCTCGGGTCATAGATTAATAGATTAATCGCAAAGACTACCTTATTAAATTTTGATATCGCCATTCCTTGCTCTATCCGCGCTTTTAGGCACCAGTTCAAATGTTTGATGATTATTTAATAAACCCATTAAAATGCCTCCATTTTATGACAAGGGTCTTGTCGTTGGGAAAGTATTTTCATTTCTCTCGTTTGGTTATATTTTACTCCCCCGTCCTCGGGTTTGTTCTCACGTCATAATTAGTGATTTCAATTGGGAATTAAGGGAAGATTTCACTATATAATTTGTCAAATTGGCAAGCATTAAACAAGGTTTCACGCGTTTGTGCAAGCACGATAAAACAGCATAGTATTATAGAACAAGTTTATTTGTGTAATGATATCTAAAAATGGACTAGAATCATAAAAGCATATGTGAATTTAAAACATTTGCAACATAAAATAAAATCTGATGAAATAAAATGTTCATCAGAATCCTACAAATTTTTTTTACCTACGTGAACGAGTTTAAAATTCAAGAAAATTTAAAATTCCAGTTTTTCTGTTTACTAAGGTTTTTTTAAAGCGCCCTGGAGCGGATTAAAAAACGGAACTTTAAGATCCTTTTAATATAATTATTTTACCTACATTACATTGGAGCTTTTCCCTCAAAATGCTCGTGCTTCATTGGCCCGTTAAATATTTGTAATAATATTTTATAGTGTTTTATAGAATTCCTTTATTTATTTTTAAATTTCAAGTAAAATCAATCTTACACACCCGACACATATTATTAAATTTAAAAAATGCATCTTTGCAATTTTTCGCTTTAATAAGATATTAATGATAAGAAAAAAAATCGATTATCGCGATTGATTTTTTGACTGAATCGGTCTTTTCCGAAAATGGTTATAAATATTTAAACATCATAAAAATAAAAATAGGGTGGGGTAAAAAAAATCATAAAATGAAATCGTCTCAACGTGGTCTAAACATGGTTTGATAATAACTTAGAAGGCCGAAACAGTTGTCACAAAAAAATTAAACTTGCAGAGCTAAAACATTATTCAGTTAAAAATAAAAAAAGTGGTATTTTTACAACACGCAAGTCAAACTTTACATCGCCAGCTTATAAATACAAAGTCCGACCGAAACGTCCTGGTAGATGTTCGATGGTTGAAATGTGTGCGGTTGATGGTAGCCATCCTGACTGACAGTTATCCGCCTAAGCCTCGCCCGTCAGAATTAATTGCCGGGATAATGATGGCAAGAATTGACTATCAGGCTTCGGCGTCACACAGGCCGCGCTGTGAAGGTTCGTTCGGTCATATATTTTATGATTGCTTTTATTGCGAAAAAATGTAAGGCGAGAATAAAAGATTAATGATACAATAAGATCGAATATCTACAATTTAGCAACGGTTGTTCGATTCTAACAAAACAGTAATATTAAAAAAAGCCTTGTTTCTAGAAAAATCTCATATTATTGTTTATGACAGTGAAGTATTGATAAAAGTATTTCTAGCACAACAGTATTTCATTAAACATGACTAACCATCAAGCCGCTTTCCCAGAGGGGTGGGTGGTCAAAAAGCATTTTCTGTCACAGGTTCCTTGCTTCATTCACATGCATATACCGTTTTTACAAACATGCCATTACCCGAATCAGTATTTGATTCTCATAAATCTTCCTCAGGCAATACCCTAGATTTTTTACCGATCACTTTCATATAATAATTCATGTAATACTTTGTCCTGGCAATATAAAGTATGTAGTTATTTTCGGGCACCAATAAATAATTTTGCCATACTTTATGTAACGAATAAACTGAGTGTCGAAATAAAGTTCAACGTGTAATTGATTATTTTTTTTTTCTTAAAATATTTTTTTAACCACACTCTTTTAAGAGCGCTTATCATAAATTTCTGGGAAGGTTTTTATTTTTATAAATGGTTAACATTTTCCTACAGTTTTACTTTATGTTGTCATAACTTTCACTCTTTGCCTTTATCTTTCTAATTTTAAATTTGAATAAATTTACTCGTAAGGGAAATTTTCGATTCCAAAAGGTTTGTTATTCAATTAATGATGGAAAAAATAACACATGTTTGAAAACTGTTTTTAATGGTAGTAAAGTATAATTTACGTGTTTTTCTTATCATTATTATAGTTAAAATTTGGTTTCGTATTCACACAATTAAAATATTGGGTTTATTGGCTTTCCATTAGAAATTATTTATAGACATTTGACGAAAAGTTTCAGTAAAAATAAATGAAGAGACCGGTTAAACGAATTTTTTAAATTTGTGTTTCCATATTTTATCAAACGTCGCGTCTCAATAAAAAAGGCAA
Source organism: Limnephilus lunatus (assembly GCA_917563855.2). Taxonomy (NCBI): domain Eukaryota; kingdom Metazoa; phylum Arthropoda; class Insecta; order Trichoptera; family Limnephilidae; genus Limnephilus; species Limnephilus lunatus. Next base: position 58,200,082 of record OU830597.1, on the reverse strand, counting down.
AAAAAAACTATAATTTATTAATTTTTTTTTTCTTTTCTAACATTATGTTGGAAAAGCCACGAATGTTGATGTAACTATTTCTAAGAGGTACTGAAACATGCTTTAAAAATAATTAAAATAAAAAAATAATGTTTGGTATTTTCACAGCCAAATGTTTTATCGTGATTCACGTTTGGGTTCTTGTGCCGTGTTGCGCTACCTCCTCCTTTAACCAACGTTACGACAATTTTAAAGTATACATACTATAGTACTTCCTTTAGTTAGGCTAGAACTGAACTCCGAAATGTATTGTATCATTCATCAACCCATCGAGGGGATGGGATTGACCCGTACCTACAAATTCGGGTGAGTAATCCCCGAGAAAGTTGTCCCTTGACCCACCTATGCTTCTCCCTTCGCTATGAGCTTGGCTGAGGCAGGACCGCGCGGACTCAATACTCTTCCACCCTGCCGCTGATGACCCGATGCTCACTCTTTCCTCAGGTTCTTCGGGCATCATCCCCAATTTCCCAGTAAAGTTCGTCGAAGGCCTATATCTGTCTGCCTATAGGCCTGCGTTCTAGCTCACCACTGAGTTCAATCTTATATATAGTTTTGTTTAATAAAAAAATTGCGTCTTGACATGTGCGGTCGTCGTTGTAAGGAAACCATATGTTTCCTTACAACGCCTTTGAGAAAGTGGTGGGGTATCCTCCAATGACCTCATAGTACACTATAATACCATCTTTTGGAGGATTGGAGCTGGAAACACAAAATAGCACCAACGTTCATAAGTACACACTTCACTTAACCACCGATCACATATCTGCCCTGATGATGACATAAGTTAACCAAAAATAAATGACGATAAAATAAGTTTTCTTCAAAAAGCAAAATTTACATGCTTTATGAAAGAAGGCTTAAAAATAATTGATATTAAGGAAAAACATTTCTTCAAAACGCATATTGATAAAATTGTTTCCAGCCTGGAAAATAATTGGTACAAAAATTGAAATAGATTTTCTTCTGTGTCAATACGGTTTAGTTTTAGTTTTTTTTAAATATAATTTTTTGAATATGTTTAGGGCCGCTGTTTTCCACTCGTTTGCGTAACTTTATTGTTTTCCACACATGACCCACCCTACAGTTCCTTAGTTCTCTAGATCATAAGGATAATTTTCTAAGTCTGGTAGTTATTTCCAGAACCTCTGTGGATAATCTCTGTGGCCAAGTATCCGAGCTGGTTTATATGTCTGAGAAGGCTGGCTTATCGTTTCTGAGTGACTCGAGCTAAGTATAATCCCCTTGGTAGTTGCTAAATCTGCTATCTGAAATAAATGCAGAATTTTAGAAATTGAGAAGAAAATATGATTTTTGAATACAATATAAATATTTTTTAATGTATGTAATGAATTTCAACTCTCTCTACTATCTCTATTATCATTCTATTATGCTCTATTATCGTGAGGCGGGTGCAGGGCCGGATTAACCATGTCGGGGCCCCTAAGCAATGCACGTCTCTGGGCCCCTTTATCAATGGCGGTCTAACGGGGGGGGGGGGAGGGGGGGGGGGAGGGGGCATTACTTAGTACAATGATCGGTCTTATCGCTAATGTGATCTCTTCCAAACAGCCTTAGAACGAAGAGAAACAAAGAATTTTAACAACAGGTAGGTAGTGCACACTAAAGCTTGTATAACATTTATATTTTAAACATATAATTAGAAATAAAAGCAAAAAAAAAAAAAAACTCACACAAAACAAATGCCAAAACAAACCACACATGGCACCTACAATCACATCCCCATTGCTGTTAAGTAATGCTGCTCAACCCATCAGCATTGGAGTTATTGATATATATTATATATATTGATGTATATATTATTGATACTGCTCATAAAAATGCTGTCAAATGCCGGCGATTTCTTGAGAATTTCCGCATTTCATTAAAATCAAAATAATATGAATATTTCTGAACGTATCCAAAAACTAAAAACTGTTTTTGAAAGCTGATTAAATAAAATTTCAAATTGTATCATTAGAAGTAATCATTTTATTTTTAAAATATTGATATTTTGAATGCAAACATAAAAAAGTTTTAAAAGTCACTCACCTTACAACTGAAGTAAAACTTAAAAAGAAACTCATTTTTTAAATACTTTTTCAAATTGTACTATTAGAAGTAAGCACGTTATATTTGAAATATTAAAATTTTGATTGCAAAAAATTAAAAAATTTCACCTAACATTTTGGTGTACGTTTGACGTCATAAATCCGAACAATTTTATCTTTTTTGCGGATATCTATGGAACTCAAATCGTAGTGAAGGGTTTTCTCTTACTATCACTTTTTAGATCATATATCTCGTCATTAGAGTAATAGGAGATAAAACGACTTTAATGAGACCGGACTAGCTGACCCATATATGGGTCAAATTAACTTTGTGTCAAATTGTTGTTTGGCCTACATATGGGCCAGATTTACTCAACAGGTTAATGAATAGAAGGCAAGTAAAATACAACCACGTTTAAATATTTATTTTAATTATTGACTTATTTATTATCTGTGCATGATGTGAACATAAGTTATTAAGTTATAATCTAATTATTATAATTTGTTGTTTTCTTTAATGTATGTAATGTTTTAACCTGTAAATGATACTTATAAAAAAAATTTAAAACATCTTGAAAGCTTACTTTTTCCAAAATCGGTGCCGGAGTTGCTCACTAATTGACAGTAAGTACTTGCTCACTATTGACGCAAGTCATTTTTTATCGGGGCGCGGGGCCCCCAGCCGATGCGGGGCCCCTAGGCAGTTGCCTACTCTGCCTAAAGGATAATCCGGTACTGGGCGTGTGTGACTAATTTGAACCTTGACTGACCCGAAAACATGTCAACCGTACAAGGTCTGATTTGGCACATGTCGTACGATATGAAATGTCACGCTTTAGTTTTGTTAAAGAGCCTTACTTATAAGTATACATATAATATAATGTACTTTTATACGCATTTTCTTCCTAAAGTTCTCCGTGATATGACATATTGGCAGTTCTTCCACAATGCATTATTTGAAATCTTTTGATAAAATGCTTTCAAACCTTTCATCAAGTAAAAGATGTGATTTTGGATTTTCATGGCCAAAAGTCTTATCGTGATTATTAATAAAAGATATGATGTACCTACTGGATGTTAAGCGTACCTAACCATTGACTTAAGACATTATTTCAAGTAAAAAATGCAAATGAAATTTTGGTCTACGATGACATTTGTGATGTTTTTTTTCGAATTAAAACATTTAAAAAAATCAGTACCTATTAGACAGGAAGGGTCGGGGTGAGATGTCGGATGGTTACTCGGCTGAGTGAGATGTGGAATAAAAACAAATTAGGTATTTGTTTTTTAAGAAAAAAAACTCTTTACTAACCCGTATAATAATAAAATTATTTGGTCCCTTTTTTTATAAAGAAATTAATATGAACTTATAGAACAAATATAAATCTTCTGATTTTTTTCAAATGAAAACTAGTAAAATTAGTAATGAAATGACTTGATTAGTCGACTCTCAGTTGAGAAATGTTATACCATTAGATTTTAATTTAGGCATAATTAAAAAAAAAATACCAAAAGCTACACATTTACAAACTAGCCTTTATCTAGACACTGGATATCCATATTGAGAATGGCACAGTAAAACTTTTTTATATAGATTTACCTAATAAATAATAATCTTGGAGACTCGTTAAACACGACCTTAGCTCTGAATTAGTCGTTAGATTATAACTATTCTGATGATTATATGCATACGTAATTAGACAGTTGTTTCGTCAATTACGTATTATATGAGATGACGTAACAAGTAACCGTTGAAAGCTTTGTAAGAATTATTGAAACAAGAAATTATTGAAATGTTTTCAGAGTGCAAACACAAACCCCTGTAATCAACATAATATGATGATCAATTTCATATTTATTTTTCTGGTCTTTGGTATAAAACTTCGAAAAATATTGTATAACTCTTTTAAAAGTGTGAAAAATTGCGCTCGTTTCTTTATGCGATTTCTTCCAGAACTTCAAAAAAAGACTTTGAAACATAAATGTTATATTCTTTGATTGTTTCGTTTACTTATACCCGTATGGTACTCTATCAAATAAAATTCTTGGTGCATTGTCTGGCATGCAATCAGTCCCATCAATTCAGAATTCCATCCGCCATAATGCATAATAAACTCTGTCATATAATGGATAATGGCTGGAAATGCAGCCCCATTATTTATAAGTTCCATCGTAAATGATAACTCTCCCCCCCCCTCCCGAACATGCAGCCCAACCCCGCCGCCGGCCAGAGGGCGGCATGTCACTTTGCGTGCAGCACTGCATCAGTCTTGACCGCAACTAATGAAGGTTCTACATCAGGGGTTGTAAAGACAATTCATATTGCTAAACCTTACGTTAGGAGGTAGGTAATCCTGACTGGGTTACCGATGGGTAAAAAATTATAGGTTATTAGTGTTATTTTTTAATGTGATAAAACACTGATTGTTCTATTGTAATTTAAAGCATTATATCTCTTTGTACAATTTACAATATTTTTTTAATATAATATTAAGCCAGCTGTATTGTAGTGGTAATTTCCTAAGCAAGAGCTCACTGTTGAAAAGATTTTCAAACCGTTATTTTTTTACTGCTACAAATTCAGATATTACGTCTTCTATATTACTTTTAGGTTTACCGAGCCGTGTGTTGATTCCTCCCTTTTCTTGAACCAATTCTTGAACAGTCTTCAAATGTTTATCGCCAAGGCATTTAAATACTGCATTCACACGACCGCGATAAACATAAATCATATCAAACAAAGATACTTACTATAGTATCACACACGGCTCGGTAAACCCAAAAGTAATATAGAAGACGTAATATCTGAATTTTTAGCAGTAAAAAAAACAACGGTTTGAAAATCTTTTCAACAGTGAGCTCTGGCTTAAAGTAATTACCACTACATTTCAATGTGAAGTTACGCGATCTATTTTTTTTTACATGAGCTCCACACAGTAGGCCCTAAGGGAAATGATTTCCCTATGTGTCCTGGTCATCCAGCTCCAAGACCTAGAAAAACCTCACCCCATTAACCCGGGCACTCCTGCTAAATCAACAAACGTAGCGAACCGCTTGAAGTGACCTATGGCAGAGGTGTTGGTTATTCAATAAAGGTTCCCGGGGTAGCGGTACCCGTTCCCGCCTTCCAAATTGAATAAATTTTTAATTGAAGTAAAGAACGCATTATCTTTCGTGTCACGATCGTTGAAATTTTGAAATATTTATTTATCCCTCAAAATGGGTGGTAGTCGAATGATTGCAAATACGGTTACTCCACTATTAATCATACGATTACGAAAAAGATATCAAGTATATATATTGATCAGTAACGAATTACCTGTTTTGCACCTTCCATCATTGTGCGACCATAACACTTATGGAAACTGTATCTACATTCAACTCAACTCGACGTCCGAACGCGTCCTGCCTTCCCTGGAACCAGGGCATATTCTTCAATATTACGCCATTATTATTGCTCGTAGCTTATAGTCATATCCGACCACGTTCGAGCGCTCTTCCTTTGTGTTAGTCCTAATTCACCCCTCGTACGGGGGTGATTGATGGATTTATCCCGCTTGCTTATGTACTCCGTGTAGAAATGTTTAATCTTTCATTTCGAACACAATTATTGTCGGTGAATTCCACGTTAAGTTTTATATCGCCATTTGCATGAAATATTACCTCACGTACCGCACGTGCAGATACAGTTTTTATATATTTTCTAGTGCCTCGGAAATTGTTTTACGTGTACATCACAATTCTTGAAAATTACACATCACACCCCCAATTCTTGAAAATAATGACAGTAACCCCCAACTTTTTTTCATTTAATGGTTACAACCAATCACAATTTTATATTATATCATAATAACCAACATTAGCATAAGAAACTGTTTTGGCTTACTTCATCTTTAACCTCTTGCATAACTCATCTTATGTTTGTTTGTTTCTTACAATAAATAAATAAATAATATGCATAATTATTTCCTCAATAATTTTCCTATCTGGAAATGTTAAATAATCCTACTAATATCTACCCAAAACGGAGAGATTACATCGGAAAGAAAGGTTTTTGTCAACCGATAAATATTCGGTCATATTTTCTGGATTGTGATTAAATATATGTCTCCTGTTTTATAATTTAAGTTTTTTGATATTAATCAATAATAATCACTACGCAAGTATCTTCTAGTTGTATTTTATTGAAAAATTAAACAATATTGATAAGATTACGGTGGCTTATCCATAATACGATTAACTGAAATAGATTTTAAATCCAAAATTTAAAAAAATAAAATCAATTAATTACAATATGTTATTTAGAGCGAATGTGGATGGCGATCACTTCGACTTTGCTTTTTGTTCTTATCTAATGCTTCTCGCATGTGGTTGCTGCATCTTGAGTTATTATTGATCACACTCGAAACAATAATCATCTTCTGGAAACTCTCTTTTGATATCAGCTGAACACTACTCATCCAACAAGATTCTCTCAGCGGACATCATAACATTTAAAAAACACAAAAATATTAGTCTCATAAATTTCATCAATTTCTCAGAAAGAACATAACGCAGGAGCCAGCAATTAATAACCTTCCACCTAAATACAATTACAGACATCAGTTGCCAATGAAGGAACCGGAATAAACAGTTCCCACGCTCATATGACTTCCACCCTCCTCCGCCGCCCGCCCGAGTATTTAACTTCGGAACTACCCAATAATGCGCATTCAGACGCTAACGACTGGGGGCGGGCACATAGCCCGGCCAGTTGCTACTCCCCACCTGACTCGCCGGAAACAAATATTAGCAAGTGTACCTGCTTCCCGTGCTCGAAGTCAATTTTAGCTCGGCACATCTCTGTATACGTTTCTGTTGTATTGACGACAACTTCCATCCATAGATGGCGGTGTGAATTTGCCTAAGCATAAAACCCGCAAGAAGAACTTATAGTCAAAAGAAGAACTGATAATAATATGAGCATAAAAACCGGAAGAAGAACTAATAGTTTAAACCTTTCCACTCCAATGTCAAGTGTCACTCGATATTGATTTTGTTCTACCAGCTCCAATGTCGAGTTACAATCGACATGGTGTAATAATTCGTTTTATGGACAATTTTAAAAGAGCAAGATTTTTTTTACTAAAATTTTTTAATCACAATTTTTTTTATTAAGTTTTCTTTATTCATTGAATTTTTTTTATTACATAGATTTGGGACGTTCGACCACCATGCTAGGCACATGCCCGTGTTGTGGTGGTCGATTTTCTATACAGTAGGTACATCTACATATTCAATATAAAAAATTAGAAAATATATACATAAAATAATATAATATTAAAGATCATTATAGAATACATAATAATATAAAAGAATTTAAATTTAAAAGAGTTAGAAAGAATGTGAATATAAAAGAATATGAAAAGTATAAAACATAGAAATCATATAACGAAAAAATACAAAAGTGTATAATTATAAAATATATAAAATCAAAGTGAGTACTGTATGGTAAGCAAAAAGGATTTTATTTTAAGCGAATTTTTGTACAAACAAATGTTAGGCTTTATGTATGCTTTATGTGCCAAGTCCGGCGAATTACACTGTACAGTTAGTATGCAAGTACCAAGAGTTCATGTTTCGGTCCGACGAATAGTAAAATATTATTATTGTTATCATGGTTTATTGCTGGGAAGTACATTTGGGACTTAACAGATTCAATATAGAGAGGTGCCAAAGAGTTTAAGGTAGTTACTTCAAAAGTATTTAAACTTTTGGCTAATTATACTCTAGTAATTACATATAGTTCTTTACCGAAAAAAACTTTTGTTGGTGGTATACAATCTAATATCAATTTTATTTACAAAAAGTAACTAAAACTAAAATACACAATTTCATCATGGAGCTTTTGAAATAAAACCAAAAAAGGCTTGGAGTGGGCAGGGTAAAGAAATGATTTTCTTTTCCGCCATTTTATAAGAAAAGTTGTGAGCTTTTTTATGTTTTTACAATGAAAATAAAGTAAAATGATAATAAAATAAAATGATGTTTTCCTCCAATTAAATGAAGTAATATGGTATTTTATATTATACAGATAACAGAAATACAATCGGTTTAGATAAATGTTGACCTTCATAATAAAATTAGACAGCTATCCCTGTTTTAGCAGAAAATATTAAGTTAAGTTAATTTAAGTATTCAGTTAATTTAAGTCAATTCAAGTTAAGCTAATTTAATGATATCAGGCATTATTTAAAACTAGCTTTTACCCACGGCTTCGCTCGCATAGTATTAGTGGGAAATTCTGGCATAATTATTGGCATAATTGTTATTATTCTTGCTATTTTGTCTAATAGAAAATAATTATTGTTTAATAGAAAATTTCAAAATTTGAGAATGGCATTTCGCAAATAAAAATTCTATTTTAGAAAATATTTAAGTTATAGAAATAGAAATTTATTTTAAGTACCTACTCCCTTTATTAGTATTTTATTCATATTTGAATCCAATCCACACCTCGTATTATGCTCATGTTCCACTTTCTTCTTATAATCAGACTCATGTACATGCTGAATCAATATTTTATACCATAATAAGGCCTGCACCGGTAATATTGTCAAATTCCGATACAACAATGAAATGTTTCGTCTCTGTGAAAAAATGTTTTTTTGAACTAATAACTTAATCATAGAATTTTGTACTGATTGTAGGCGGTTTAAATTAGTTTTGCAAGAGTGTCCCCAAGTAGTTAGTCCGTATCGTAAAGTTGATTCTGCGAGTGATAAGTAAATATTTTTTTAAATATTCACCCGAACGAAACATTTCAGTTTGTACAGCCTACCCACTATCGCCCTCAGGCGTTTACAAATTTTGTTTATTTGTATATCCCATTTGAAATTACAATCAACAGTCACTCCCAAATAAACATTTTAATTTACAAGTTCAATACTATCGCACATGCAGGGCTGCAAAATGTTTTGATGAATACATATAAAGTCATGAGATATTATTTTAGGCGTTTTCTGAAATGAAGTATGTGGAGATCGTATGTGCATCAATTTAGTTTTTTTGTATTAATGATTAGACCTGCGTCATGTGACCATTTTATCAGGGACGTAAAGTCATGTTGCAAACATTTAATCGCAATGGATAATTGTTCATCAGATATGACAAGAGCAGTGTCGTCAGCATATACAAAGTGTTTTACATATTTAAATAGTTTTTTCATGGTTGTTACAAATATTATTTGATATAATATATAGGGTTGGTCCCAAAATTGACCCCTGCGGGACTCCAGCACACATTTTTTTCCTCCTACTCATTTTTTCTAATATTTTTACACAGATATGTCTATTAAATAAATAATTTTTAAACAAATTAAGTAGGTTTCCTCTAATTCCAATTGTTTCTAAGATTTTTAATAATTTTTGTGGGTCAATTGTATCAAATGCTTTGGAGTTATCGATAAATAGTACTAAAGCATGTCTTTTATGGTTTAATTCATTATTAATATAATTTGAAAAATCCTGTAATAAATTCTCTGTACTTTTTTTTCTTTTGAAAGCCATATTGTTTTTTTCTATAATGCCAAATTTTTCTAAGTAATTATTTAATTTTAAGGAAATATATTTTTCAAATTTTTTTTCTAGTGCAGGCAAGATTCTTATAGGTCGATAGTTTCCTATTTCTGAGTGCTTTCCTCCTTTGTATATAGGTCTAATAATAGCACATTTAAGATCATTAGGCAATTTAGCTTCTATAATAAGTAAAAATGCGTTAATTAGGTCTAACAATAGCACATTTAAGATCATTAGGCAATTTAGCTTCTATAATAAGTCAAAATGCGTTATAATGGGTCCTAAGATATCTATATGTCTTTTTATGTTGTACATTCTTATGTTGTCCATTCCCAGGATTTTTAATTTTTAATTTTTTTAACAATACTTTTTACCTCAGTAAGAGTTGCCTTTGGTAAATACATACTGTGAGGTAATTCTATTTGATTAACATTGGATGCATTAAAATCACATCTGTGCAACATTTGGCTTACACTATCTGAGAAATAATTTACATATTGGTTTGTTACACTTTCCACCGTTTGTTCCTTTAACACATATCGTAGGATGACTTCATCACAATAACTTTTAGTTTTTCTTCCCAATATTTTATTTATTTCATCCCAGGTTTGCTTAGTATTATTAAAACTACATTTGAACTACATTTGTAAGTAAGGACCATCCATACAAACTTTCGCTTTTATAATATTAGTAAGATAGTTCCTTCCATTTATAATCAACCAGTTCTGAACACTTGTGATATAACGATTGTCAGTTTTTGATTTCCTGGTATCATTACTCAGCGAATTGAACATTTTGGGTGCAATGTAAGAGAACTGACGCTGTGCGAAGGCTGTTTTTGTTGGAGGAATTATGCATTTTAGTTGGGATGAGTACCGGGTGTGAATTTTTTGTTGTGTTTTTTTCATCAAATCATTTTTCCATATGTATATGAGAATCGTCTTTGTGTATAATTGTCGAATGGCTAATTCTGTGAATTTTTTTAAAAGTGGTTCTGATGGGTGTGATGGGTTAAATTTGAATATTATCCTTAGCAATAGTTGTTTTAAAGACCATGGGATGAAGCATTGATGTTTCACAACCTCCCCATCCTACAATACTATATATAGCAATTGATTGAAAAAGTGCAAAGTATACACATCTTAGTGTTTGTAGGTTAAGGATAGATCTAAGAGAGTAGAAAACGTAACATAATTTGCGAAGCCTTTTTGTTGCAGAATTAATGTGTGCCTCCCATCGTAGTTGATCATCTGTGATAACTCCCAAGTACTTGATTTCATTTGATGATTTTAGGTTATCGCATGAGCAGTTTTTGTTAGGTGATGTAGGCGTGTTAAGGTTCTGTGAACATGAATGAATGGTGAGTTTTTGGCAGTTTTGGAGAAGATTTAGTTTAAGTATGGAAAAAAAGTAGGTATTTTGTTTTGTCAATGTTAAGAGTGAGGAGGTTGGAATCTAACCAGTGTTTTAATACATTTATGCCATAGTTTGCTTTTTCAAAGGTTGAATTCAAAATTTCATCTTCAAATATGATAACCGTATCATCAGCGAAGGATATTATAGTACCACCAGTGTTCAAATTGCATAAAGAGTTAATGTATATTAGAAAGAGAAGTGGGCCTAATACACTGCCTTGGGGCAGGGATTTGTGAACTTGAACTTCTGTATTTTTTAGCGGAATTGATAATAGTTGACTGGGATCTGTTTGTTAGATAGCTCTTAAACCATTCAAGCGGAATCCCTTTTATTCCTATCTGCAGGAGTTTTTTCAGAAGTATGCGGTGAGATACAGTATCAAAGGCTTTAGCTAGATCCAAGAATACAGCGAGGGGTTTGCGAACTTTATCGAGGTTATAATATATTAATTTAGTAAAAGCTGCAATTGCATCTGAGGCACTACAACCTTTGCGGAAGCCGTATTGATTTCTTGACAGGATTTTATTGTCTTCAAGAAATTTGTAGAGTCTTCTTTTTACCGTTTTTTTTTAATTATTTTTGAGATCGGACTCAGCAAGGATATCGGTCTATAGTTATTCACGGATGATCTGTGCCCTGATTTAAAGATAGGAATAATTGTTGAATATTTTAGGGAGTTTGGGAAAAGGCCAGTTCGAAAACTTAGATTCGTGATATGTTCGAGGGGTTTAGTGATGATTGGTTTGAGGTGTTTAATTAGTTTAGTGGATCTATTGTCAATTCCCGTGGAGTGTGTATTTTTGAGTGAAGTAATGATTTCATTGATTTCTTGTTCTGTTGTTGGAGTGAGAATGAAAGGGTTATTATCGAGAGAGATATTGTTTGCAAGGCTATCTTCAGATGCTTTATTTTTATTTAGAATATTATTAGCTAGGTCTGATCCGATTGTTGAGAAGAATTGGTTGAAGTGATTTGTGATTGTTTCAGAGTTTTCAGTTGCATTCAATGTTTTATCTGCGATGATGATCTTGTTTATGGGTGTGGTCACTTTTTCTGTGTAGCATATTTCTTTGATGATATTCCAGATTTGTTTATTATCATTAGCAGCTTCCTCTATCTGTTTCCTATAATAATCTTCTCTGGCCGTACAGGCTATTTTTTTACAGGCATTTCTGTAACGTTTATATAATAAGAGAGATTCATAATCAGAAGGATTATTTTTTAAATATTTATGAAGTTTTTCTCACTTACGAATGCAGTGTAAAATGCCATTTGTTATCCAAGGTTTTAGTTTAATTTCACGACTATTTTGGTTGTTGTATGTGTTGGATGTAGCATTTTTAGATTTTTATGGAGGATGTCGATGAGAGATTCACAGGCTAAGTTTGGATCACCAAGTTTATAAAAATTTGACCAGTTTTCCTCGGAAACCAGTTGGAAGACAGTATCATATGAAATTTTATTTAGTTGTATAGTAGATGCTGGTGATTTTTGTATTCTATGGGAAATGGAGGCGATAGTAGCATAGTTGTCTGTAACAGTGCATTGATATACTATGGAATTGATATTTAGTTTGCATTTGGCAAAAACGTTGTCTATGCAACTGGCGGATAACTCTGATACACGAGTGGGGGCTGTAATGGCTGGTAGAAATCCTTGCAAAGTTAGTAGATTTATGTAATCGTTGGCTTGAGCATGCATTGTATTTATAATATTGATATTAAGGTCACCAATAATAAAGACGTTTTCACGATCTTTAATACATACTAAAATTTGATTAAGTGCTTTTAAAAATGGTGTTATGTTGGATGTGCTCGGTGATCGGTATATACATATAATAGTAACGCTTTTTTCTATTTCGAGTTTTAGACAATTTAAGTAAGTTAATGTTATTCCCTTTATAGAGTGTTGTTTTATATTGAATGATTGTTTTATATTGGGACACAAATCAAAAAATCATCGCCAAATAACTTTATCTTTCTTACTGAGGCAAAAAAATATTTAATAATTTATAATTAACGACACAGTATCCTTTTCGTACATGTTTTTTTTTTCAATATAGAAAGAAGAAAGAAATGTAAAATTTTAAGATTACTTCCAAATAAACCAAAGAAAAATAGCACATATATAATACATAAATAAACCAAAAGATTACTTGTAATAAACCAAAAGAATAATACATATTAGTACAAAGTTAGTGAAAGCATTGAAGAAGAAACAAACAGAAAATACCTGTTATACAGTGATCTTATTAAAATATGTACAGCTAAATTGTTTAATTAGTACAGCTTTATACTTCAGTAGAGGCATACAAAAAATATGTAAGTTGTATATGATTTTTTTTAAATAATAACGCCACCATTTTGTGATTGGTTATTATGTGTGTTGTAATGATTATAGTTTTTTATGTTTTTAGGAATATAGTTACCTTTGATCCAGCATTCGCTCAAAATAATCAAATCAAAGTCTGAATCAAGTTCTGTTAGTAGTATCATAAGTTCATTGAAGTTTTTGTTCATACTTCTAATGTTCATGGAAAAGATTTTTAAGTCAGATGTATTTAGGGTTTTTTTAACTTTTATAAAACTAGTGGTTTCAATACACGGAACTGTAAGACATATATATTCTAGAATCGCACGATACCTTAGAACCATTCTACGGTACTATGGTCGAGGGATGGATGAATTGGATAGGGTTATATATTACGGCAAAGTTTTACAGTGGAAGGAAAAAAAATAAGAAAAAGAAATGGTAAGAAAGAAGAACTATAAGAAAATAAGAATAAAAAATGATAAGGAAGAAGAATGATAAAGCAAATGCAAACTACGAGAAAGAAGAAAGATTAAGTAAGCTATTCAGTGCAGGTGTACATTAGTAACTTAAATTAGTATTTTTAATAAATATTATAGAGTGGAAAACATAATTCATCAAATTTTATGTATGTACATTATATTACCACCGAAAATTCTAAAATTATTTGATTATTGAAAACACTGCGCAAATTATCTACACTGTTGCTATGTGTAATCAATTTACGTATTTAATTATAGATTTGTTGCTTTATGAAATTTCAATCGAGCCATTATTGTCATTGTGTTATTCAAATTTACCGATAACACGTTGTGCTGTTTTTCAATATAAGAAATTGATTGAATCTCGCCGAGAATAAAAGAACAATCGCATGGTGTTCATTTACTTGTGTACAAGTACTAAAAATGCAACGCATTTGAATAAACTAGATAAGCACTCACCACTTTTAATTGACAGATCTTTGCGAAGACGTTTTGCAGCATGACGCCAACAATACATTTAAGGAATGCTTTTTAGCAAATTTTAAATGATGTGTTTCGAATTGCTTCGTTAGACCACGTATTTTATCTTCTTCTTATAATAATATTATGACGAATAGATTGAGTGACACAGACAAGTTTCTGAATTCAGAGCGTTGCAACCGCACACACAATATATCCATGGACGAAAGATTTTAAAAAATTCTTCGATACCTGATGAAGTGGCAATATTTCTCAATGAACGATTAAATCTCGCTTTTCTCAAGCTTGCAATTTGTGCACTTGACCAAAACGGGTGCATGCAGTACAGTGAATAAAACTAATCGACTATATTATGGCAGAATACGTGATCAGTATGCTGCCATACTACCTCCACTTGCACCGGTATCAAACGAAAACCAAATAATAATCGCCGAAGCAGTTCTGATACTCGTGTTGCCTATACCATGTGAAGGATTTATTATGTCATTGAAGAAGAAGAGTCCTGGTTAGATGAGAAGTTCTGGCTCCAATTGCGACCATTATCTTTTTCTTTTCTTCTGTGTCTTGTTTTCTTTCATATTTTCGTCTAGATTATTAGTGTTATCTTCTTCTTCAATGATATCAATGTGAATAACCTTACATTAATGGGAATAACTTTCAAAAGTTATAAAAAGAGAGTTGTTCTTATAAACAATTGATTTAAGTTTTACGTAATTGTGACAAGATGATTTTATTTATCTCAACCACGTAGGAGCCGGGAGAACCAAGCGGCTGTCTATCACTATCTCAGTCGCACTGTGCAGTGTAATAATATCTTTATTGGATTTTTTTTCGCTAAAGACAATCTCCTTCTTTTCGCCTCTCTGTTGGCAGCCCGCGTTTGAACTGTTGCCTTGCGTGACGTTGTGTAATAGATTTCCCTCCTGGAGGATTTTCCAATTTATTTATGATTGAAAATTTGTCTCGCGACTTAACCTCTACTTAGCGTGCGGGAACTCGCAATAAAAGCTCAACGAGGTGCACTAACAGAGAGTAGCCAGGGGACAGAATTCTTTGCGGACAAACAAATTTATCACTTTAACTTTTTTGTTAAGTGTGTTTACTAATAATAAAACGTTAACATGGAGTTAAGAGTTATTATTTCAGTGACAACTTCTTTACCGCCGTTGTGATTTGAAATTCGATGAAACGAAAAATAGCGACACTAAAAAGAGACAAACATACATTCATAGGATTTAGGCTATGAGAGAATGTGGTAGTATAATCGGTCTCCTCTTTATGCGGTACTTCGAAGTGTGCTCTTCCCGCTCTTGTCACTTTGGTTTTCTGAAGATTTCACTTCTACCGCGTGTGAATTGCACACTCTAA
Source organism: Limnephilus lunatus (assembly GCA_917563855.2). NCBI lineage: Eukaryota > Metazoa > Arthropoda > Insecta > Trichoptera > Limnephilidae > Limnephilus > Limnephilus lunatus. The sequence goes on along the minus strand of OU830597.1, from coordinate 58,184,380 downwards.
ATTTTACTTTTACGCGGGTATCGGTTAAAGTGTTACCGTAGATAATGGAAACAAATGGAGACACGACATTTCGGTCAGGCAATGATAACTTTTTATTTTTATTTTAGCGACTATATAAAATAATTGTTACATATAAATTATAATGGTGAAATTAAGTATAAAATATTGTATTTCTTAGTCCTCCTCACTAGGGGGTCCTGTGCCGAGGCAGACTAAAGTTATTTAAATATGTTTTATTTGTCTTCTATATCGTTTTTAGTGTCTTCATTAGGGTTTTTTCGTTGACCTCTTTTAGCCATATTTTTATTCTTGATTTGTATTCATTAGGATTTTTTATTAGTTTTATGTCTTGGGGAAGGATGTTATGGAGTTTTGTTGCAAAGTATGTATAGTTTCTTTGTCCGAATGTGGTTTTATAACTTGGAATATTTTTTGTATCGTTTTGATTCGAGCTTTTTTTTTCTTTTACAGTGAATACCGCACAAGAATCTCAACTGCTCCCGTCTGAAGCCAGTGAGACTATGACATCCCCAATTGGGGTATGTTGTTTGGCTGAAGGTAGTGGGGAGGGGAAGGAGGTGGGGAAGAGGAAGGTTGGGAAGTACCTTGCTATTCAGATCTGGTCACCAAACACGGCTAAAGCCATTTTCAAGCAACGTTTCAATTCTGAATGGTGGTCTTACACCAGGGCGATACTGATAGTATCTTCCACTCTGGAACGTGCCGCAAATATACTACATATTATTTTAAATGAATTAATTGTGAAATAACACAAATGAAGGTCGTCTAGTGTTATGCATACATGGTCTAGTAGAGGATTCATTATTTTTGAAAAGCTTCAATAATATATTTTTGGCAAATATTTGCTGTACATTTGGTACGTCGAAGTTATTGAAAATTTTAATTGAAGGCGTTCTAATTGGTACTTTCAATATGGTCTTTATGATTCTTTTTTTAATCGTATTCAGGTTGTGGAGGTATGTATGTGTAGCAGATCTCCATCCTATGATTCCATATTCAATTCGAGAATGACATAACGCGTAGTAGACCTTTTTCATATCTTTTTTATTTACCACTCCGAGATATTTTATGTTTTGCGTTTTTTCGATGACGGTGCAGTAACATTGTATATTATTTCCAGGGCATTCTTGTAGTTTCAGTTCTAGTGATTTTATTGGTTGGCTCCGTGCGTTTATTGAAAATGTTATATATTTAGTTTTGCTTGTATTAAGGGTAAGCGAGCTGATTTTAAGCCAATTTTGAAGTGTACTAAGCCCTTGTTCAGCCTCATTAAATGTATCCGTCCAATTTTCTTCTTGAAATAATAAAAGAGTATATCAGAAAAACTGATTGTGTTTCATTTAATGATAAGGTTATGTAAATCCTTGATATAGATAATGAATAGAATCGGTCTCAGTACACTTCCTTGAGGGACGCCATAGTTTAAAGATAGTAGTTTGCTCTTTTGTTTGCCAATTTGTACTTGTTGTTCTCGCCCTGTTATATATGACTCTAATAAGTTCATTGATGTTTCGGCCATTCCTATTTTTTTTAGCTTAGATAGTAATATTTTATGGTCTATTGTGTCAAAAGCTTTTTGAAGATCTATGAATAAAGCCAAACACTTTTTCCCATCATCTATGTTTTTTATGGCTATGCTTGTTAGTTTTTCTATGGCATCATTGGTGCTTAGATTTTCCCTAAAGCCATATTGTGATGGTGATAATTTGTTTTGTTCAAGAAATTTAACAATTTGCTTCTTCATTACAGTTTTTAAGATTTTTGAAAAGGAGCTTAAGAGACTTATGGGTCGGAAATTATATATATCCTTTTTGTTACCACTTTTATGTATGGGTATGACTGTAGCTTTTTTAAGGCATGAGGGGAATACATTCATAGATATTGACAGATTGACCAAGTATGTCAATGGGAAGGTCAGTTTATTTTGGAGTTGTTTTAATGTTTTATTTGAGATTATATCATTTCCCGATGATTTGTTAACATTAAGGGATACAATTGCGTTCCTGATTTCAGTATTGGTTACATCAGTTAACTTTAATTTATCTATCTAATTCATACTTTCCTTTTCTTCTGGTAAAATGCTAGTTTTTGTTTGCCTGATTTTCTTTGCTAATTGTGACCCTATATTTGTAAAACATTCGTTTACGTATTCGAGAATTTTGACCGCATGCTTTGCGAAAGAGATTTGGGTATTTTCAATTGTTAGTTCGTCTATGCTCTTGTTATGGGATGATTTTGCACTTATAATTTCATTAATGATCTTCCATAATTTGCGTGGGTCATTGTTACATTCGTATATTTTTTTCTTTTAATAATTTTCTTTGACCTTGCGTATAGTTTGGAAAGAAAGTGTAAAAATTTATTATTTTGGAACTAATTTTTTTCATTACAATGGCAACACCAAATTACTGGCTTTTTCTGTGACGTTTCCTGTGATTTACGATTTACTGTCTTTAATCATTGTAGAAGATACCGAAAATCGCTAATTTAATTTTTAAAAAAGTCATTGTGTGCTTGTGTATTGTTTGAAGTAACTTTAAATGAACCAACCAATACATAATGACGCAAGAGGAGTAATATCCTGCGTTTTGCAACGCTGCCTAGCAGAATATTACGCGAATGAGCTTCTGTCTAATTTAGAAGACGTTTTCAAACGAACTGCAGAAATGACTGTTAGGTAGTATCGTTTGTTTAATAAATTTCATTAGTATTACAACATTTATGTCAATTTTCGAGCGATTATAATCATTACAATCTGTGTTGAGGTTATGCTTAAAATTCGAATTTGACACTTTCATTTGACAGTTTATGTGAAGCCACAAGAAAAAAGGAATAACTAAATTAAAAAAAAATAATATTAATGATATGCAACTTCTTTAAACTCACATAAAAGTAACTTATTCTTAATTTTTTCTTTCTTTCTTCCAAATGAATATTATCTAATGTGTTCTTTTTAAAATACCTTCTATTTTCTATAACAATAATTTTTATGATGTTTTTCACACACAGGTAAATCTGAATCAACAGTAAGGCGAATCATCAAGGAAGGGGAAAAAGCAGAGGGAAAATATGATACCCCGGGAAAACGGAAAATGGGGCGCCCTAAAAAAGAGTTGGATGATTTTGATATTTGTGCCATTCGTCAAAAAATATTTTTTTTACATAGTACGTAAAGAAGTCCCATCTTTAAGAACTTTGCGAATGGTACGGATGGATGATTTACCCCCATAAATAAGTAGAACTTGTGGGGGGGGGGGGGGGGGGTGTTATTATATTGGTTTAATTTTTTTTTTCGTTCCTTTCAAATTTTCGTCATAATTTTTAAACTGAGTTATAAATTTTTTTAAATTACTGTTCATGTTTCTGATTTTTTCAGGTAGTGAATTAAAAAAATTAATTCCGAGATATTTATGATTTAGCTGCCCTTTTGTTTTTTTACATTTCGGAGTAGGAAGTATTGATGTTTGCCTAAGATTTCTGTTATTTTTAAAGGGTGCAATTATATTTTGAATATTATCTTTATAATATTTTTAATGTTGCATGATTTTTTTTTTACATGAGCTCCACACAGGAGGCCCTGAGGGAAATTATTTTGCATTTTGAAATAATTTTCCTCAGGGCCTATGTCATCATTGGGGATACTGTGTGGAGTGTTTTTTGGGGGAAATGAAGGAGAGGAGAGTTCTGGAAAGGAAAAGGGTTTATAGGAATCTGGGGTTCAGTGTGTCCTGGTCATCCGCCTTCAATACCTAGACAAACTTCACCCCATGAACCCGGCCACCCCAGGGTGGATAGGAATCTGGGGTTCAGTGTGTCCTGGTCATCCGCCTTCAATACCTAGACAAACCTCACCCCATGAACCCGGCCACCCCTGCTAAATCACCAAACGTAGCGAACCACTTGGGGTGACCTATGGCAGAGGTGTTGGTTATCCAATAAAGGTTCCCAGGGCGGCGGTACCCAATCCCGCCTCCCAAATTGATAAAAGTATAATGCACTTAAATTTCTGACCTTAAAGTGTTTGAATAAAAGTTCTGACGAATATGTGTAAGGTTGTTGTTTTATTTATTTATTAAAAGTATACAATACAGAAAATATAGTATATTATATAAAGCATTGTACTCCCAAGAGTTAATAAACTCATTGCGGGAATGATACGCATTACATGAAACATATAGCTGTATGTATTAAATGGACATATCATAGGACATACACAACATTATTATTTCAGATAGTCATTCATAAAATGAAGTTTGAGCATTTTAGTTTGGGTCTTTTTACATTGACTTGCACATTTGATCTCGTTGGGTAGTTGATTATATTTTGTGTAAGCTATGTATTCTAGGGATCTTAGTCCATATTTTGTTGATTTGATTTTTGGTATATGAAGTTTGTTGTGATTTCTTGTGTTGTGTTGGTGTACGTCGCAATTGTAATTGAGTGTAGTGTTGGAATGTGCCGAGTGTTGAATATAGTTTTTGTTATTTCAAAAGTGGGAATGGTGTTAAAAGGAAGTATTTGGGTGTTTCTGTAAATGTCTTTAACGTGTGTATCCCAAGGTAAACTGAATATATTATTTTTATTATTAATTTTTTTGATACCTATGAAAATTGTTTGTTTTTGATTTGCATATGTACCGCCCCATCCTATAATGCTGTATTAATATTATTATTATACATGCCTACTTACAATTTGTTTGTTTTATTTTATTTATAGTAAAATGTAATTTTACTTCTATTAAATTATAGTTTTTTTTGTAAAAAAATTGAGAATACAAATACGTTATGAAATATGCATTTTGAACGAAGTGTTTTTTAAAACTTACATTCATTGTCTTATGAACCATCTTGGTGTTGCCATTTAAAACGTAAAAAACTATCGCAGCGCCAGCATTTATTTTCTACACTTTCTTGCCAAACTATACAACATTTTTGCAAATATTTCTGTATCTTTTATAATATCCTTTATAAAAATATCACAAGGATTTAATTTAACTTTCCTGTGTGGCTCATCTCTTTTTCTAATGCAATTTATAACGCTTTGGGTTATCCATGGTTTAAGATGTTGATTTTTATGTCAAATCTTTTTTTCTATTGATTTGGTATTTGACATGATGGTGTGAGTTATATATTCAATGAATTTACTCCAGGTATTATTTGTATCAAGGTTCTCCAGTAGGTTTATCCAGTTTGTATTGAGTAACTGTTGTTTTACTGCATTCCGTTTGGTTTCTGTCTTCTGCACGATAATTGGGTAGGGCTGCGATCTTTGTATTTTCTTTTTTGTAATAGATAATATTGTTGTATAGTAGTTGGTTATAGTAGAGGGAATATGATAGAGTTGGTTGATTTAATAGTCTTACTGAATATGTGGTCGACGCAAGATTTGTTGTCATTGATTACACGCGTAGGTTTATTTATCAAACTTTTAAGTCCGTGGGCGGCCAGTATTTGCAGATAATAAGTTCTATTTGGATGACCGTTTTCTAATATGTCAATATTTATATCTTCGATGAGGAAGACATTTTTTGTGTTTTTTAGAAGATTGAGTTCATTAGAAAGCGTTTTAAGAAACTGATTAACATTAGTTGTAGCTGGTGATCGATACACAGCTAATATAGTGGTTTCATAACCCACTTTGATTTTCAAACAGTTTGCATTTGGAAATTTTTTTTCATTGACTTCAGTTTTAATATCATCTTTAATGTACACTATCACACCATCATTTTTTGTGTAATTCAATTTGGTTGCATATGAGGTGTAATTATTATTATGCAAGGGTGAATATTTATCCTTTATCCAGCATTTAGTGAGGATAATTATATCTAGATTAATTTTTAGATTCTTAATTAGTGTTTGGAGTTCATCGAAGTTTTTGTTGATACTTCGTATATTTTTATTTAATATATAAAATTGTTTTTAACCCTTCTAATCACAGGAGACCCAAGTTGTCCCAAAACATCATATACCGTTATAATAACAAGAGACCCAGATTGTCCCAGAGCGACCATGCATTATTAAAAGTTATATATCTCTCTTCCTGTCATGCGAATATTTGTGATTTCTTTTATGTTAGAGAGCCAAATAAATAATGCTTTTCATTGTATTAGGATTATATGAGCTATGTTGTTGAGATATTTTACAAACCCGATCATAAGTGACGGTTTTATTTCGAGCCAATTTTTGACATAACAAACATTTAAATTTAAAATAAAATTGTATGAAAGTGATAAAAAGTGAGGTGATAGTTTTATTAAAAATTTTGCTAAAAAAAGGAATCTGTATTTAAAATTTTAAGTTTATTCTATTTTAAGTACTTTAATTCCAATATTCGCAGGTATGCATTTTTTAGCTAATTTACATTTCCAATATCAAAATTTTAATATTTAGAAAAAAAAAATTGATTTCTAATAAACACATCGGAAAGATTATTTTATCTAGATTTTAGAACAATTTTTGTTTTTGCAAAAGGGTTAAAAAATAACCCATAAATAGGAAAATTTAAGATGCATGGCAAGAACCAGGAATTTTGCGCCCGAACCTTGACAGGCAAAAGGTTACAGATATTATTTTCTTATTATTCGAAGGGTTAAGAGTTGAGAGTTCATCTGGTTCGTTTGTAGTTATTGTTTCCTTATCCATGTTCTCAGTAGGTATTTTAGTTTGGTGTGTTTAAGTAAGTGATTTGTTATATTAATTTCTCGAGGTCGTCCAGATGATTTACGTACAAAATTTTTTGATCATGACCTTTGCGAACCATTATTTTCCCATTTTTAATCCAAAAAAATTCATATTTTTTTTCCTTTGCTAATTGTTTTGCTTTCCAAAGCAACTCTTTTCTGTAGGGACTAATTAAAGTACTAAAAGTATACTTCACCGATGTATACTTTTTCGTTTGTCAAATCCTTTAGTAAATCAAAGTCTAGTTCTCTATTTTTATATAAAATATATGTATATGTTTGCTGTAAATGATTTTTTTTTTTATTTTCCTTTCTTTCTTGCAAACAAATTCAAAGTATTACATTTATATTATTTACCCTTTATAAAAGCAGTTTCCCGAAAACCTTCACATTTTATCAAACATTGAAAAAAAACGTTTCTCCAAGACGCTGTTTGCATTTGATATTAACTTGCAAAAGAACCCAAAACTCGCCAAAAAAGAAAAATTTCCGCTACAACAATCAAACAAGGCTCGGTAAATTCGCCATTTCCAAGTAACAAATGCTTTGTGGTTTGTGCAATGAAGGATCAAGCTTGATACTTGATTGACCTGACCTCTGTATAAATTTGGGGGCTGGAGTTCCAACGAGGAACTATTAATCACATTATGCTATTAATCAATTCGAAGTCAAACAATACTTGAAGAACAATCGATTCGCCCGAGAATGGAATCAAAGGGATATTTACTGAACCAAATATATTGGACACTAAGCCTTTATTTTCAGTTGAGATGTTTCGTTTATAGCTAAACCTTTAGGAGAGAGAGGCTGAAGATTTATAAGTTCAATTAGTAAATTAGTTTAAGATTTCTTGGAAACTTGAATTAAAGTCAATCTTTTGAAAAAGTATAAAGTTATTTTAGAATTTATGGCAAAATCCAACTTTTTTATGATAATGCTCTTATTTTCTACTCCACAACTCCATCTCTCAATTTGTGATTTGTTTTCGTATATAAAAACTACGTTATTCGAAAAATACAATATTTTTAAATAGCTTTCTTAGGAAAATATACTTAAATTATTCATTTTCTTTCAATAAATTTATTCCTAGATTTATTTCAAATAATAAAAATCTTTTTCAAGCTAATTGCCTCTTCTTGGCTGGAATATAAGAAAACACGGTTGCCTTAACGTTTGCCTCTCGGCTTTATTTCCGTCTACATTGTTTTCATTTATAACTTTTCCTATTTTAACGTTTTCTAAACGCAAGTATCAGAGATCAGTTATCAATAAAAAAATAATCCCACACAAGCCACCCATTGTTTCGTATTAGGAAGCAATGATTGATAAATGCTGTGTAATTCTCATAGTTATATAATGAAATAATATTAATAGTAATCATGATGTAAAGTCACTTACATAGAATCCGTGCAGAAGAATAATATTATTACAATAGTATTATTATGATTCGAATCCGCGACCTGTGGATTATGGCTACATCAAAACACTACAAAAGATAACATTATAAATAATACACTAATTCAGTAAATACAGAGAGTGGTAAAATAAATATGGGCCATTAGAGTTCCTAAACAAACATACCTATATCTCCTAATATCTTGCTTGAAAACAGAAAATAAAATAATTCAGTATTGAAGAAAGAAAAATAAAAATGTTTAATATTTCGATTAGTGAGCAAAATCAAACCGTACTAATATAATAATAATATCGATCATCCAGTTGATTAGTCAGTCATCTCCGAAAAATTTGAATTTGAGTTGAGCATGTAGTTATAACCTACGTCCTACGTAACCTCTATCTGGTACAAAACTCAGATTATTCATTAACACCACCAAATCAATTATTTATTATAACGCAGGAAAATTTTTGTAAATTAAACAAAATTTTGATGTTTTCTGGGTCACCAGAAGAATTTTTTTTTAATGTCATACTAATGCACCTGACAATAAAATAACAATGGGAGGCATCGTTATGCCTCCCATTGTTATTGAATTGTTAAAACACAGACACGTGTAAATAATATTATTTGATGAGAGGAGTGTGAGCGTTCTAATATTGCTTTTGGAGAAGTCTGACTAATGGACGATCAGTATGTTAATAAGGTAGTAAACCACAATAATACGAAATGTTGATTCTGTGTCTAAGTTGCGAAATATGCTAATATATTTTAACTTAATAAATAATTTGTTTTTTGTTCAGCTTACATAATTATTTTTCAAAAATATGTATTATGTTATTCCCGTTAAAATATTTTCATGAATGATATGAAAATAGCATCGCTTAGATTTAAATTCAACTGATTATCAAGCTGCGAGATATCTTTCGGTAATTTAAAACTGAAATTAGTGTTCCCAATTTCCATGATGAGGGTCGAACTTTGTCAGTTGTAAAGCCTTTAAATGGTTCATTGGAAATCGTTCTATTTCCGCTCGCGGGGATTCATTCGTTTCAGTAACTCGCAAAATTTCTGTCTTTTCGATAACTTACCTAGTTGTGGATTTCAGGCGGTGCGGCAGTACTGGGGGGACTAAGGTAATTTTATTGTTTCTAAAATTATTAACCCCAAAGCGTGCAAAGGTTGAATAAGTATTCGAAGGGTAGGCTTTTAATAGACCCTTAATTTTTGATTGAGTGTACTGAAATCAGTTGAACATTGCAAACTACATAAATGAGTTAAGGTATTTTTCTTTCTTTAATTTTATATCTTCTTCAGTGAATGAAAAATTATTAATGACTACAAACATGTTGAGAATAAACATTGAATCGTATAAAGGCGCCCTGTTTGATAGATTTATCTGCTATTTAAACTGAAGAATTGCAAGTTTTAGAGTACAGACGTCAAGTGAGAATGTTATTTATTTATTTATTAAAAAGAAATTAGTAAAATACTAATACGATGATTATAATTATAATAATAAGAAAGCCTGAAATAGTAAGTAAAAGAAAGCATAACATATAACAGTAAGTGTGTGCGTGAACGCTTACAATATTAATTTAGATTTGAAATCAATAAAAGAGAACGTAATTTACTCATAACATATGGAATATTGGCGCAGAGATTAAAAAAAAAACCAATGAAAGTTGTACTGATAAAAAAATAATACAATTTACCAAAATAATGTATGCATACATAACATTTGAATAATAACATCTGATACAAGTAAGTGTAATGTATAAAAGCTAGTATGTAGTAGGTATACAATTATTAGTGGGTGTTATATCAAATAAATTTTTTTTAAATACCATCGAATTGATAACCTCTTCCTTTTCGAAGTCGTTTAAACAATAAGGATTCTCGTAAAGTTTAGAATATTAAAAGAGAAGTTTAAAAAAAAAGAAAATAATGAAAGTAAATTATTAGCATATAGAATCGAAATTAGTTGCCTTCTGAAACTTGTGTTGGTTCTACCGGTATTTAATGAAATTTGCTCTGAAGTGCAGTCAGTTGACATCCTGTGCAGTTAATTTATCTCCTCGGCACTGACGTGCAGTCGGAAGATACCCCAAATGCGTGCGCAGCAAATACCCGTCTCAGAACAGACATTCGGTAGGCGGGAATGGGTACCGCCGCCGCCTCGGGAATCATTTATTAGATAACCAACACCTATGTTACAGGTCACCCCAAGTAGTCCGTTACGTTTTCTGACTTAGCAGGGGTTCTTGGATTCATGGGATGAGTCTTGGCGGTGGATGATCTGGACACACTGAATCCCAGATTTCTACCCACCCCTTTCCCTTCCCAGAACTTTTTCTACACGGCATCCCCAAAGATGACATAGACCCTAAGGGAAATTATTTACCTCAGGGCCTTCTGTGTGGGCTCACGTAGAAAAAGTTTGGTACAATAATTATAATACGAAAAAATAAAATATATGATAAGTGCCCCGATTGCCGGCAATAAAATCTATCGTTCGTTTATGGTCTCTTGTGCTCGTTCTTGCCGTGTACTCGACTGTGGAGCGATTGTCAATGTTGGTGTTTCCTTCCTCTTGCCAAATGGGTCTTCTAGACCCGTTTTCAGTCTACTTTCCCTTGAAACACGCAACATTAGGCACCGTCAACAATGACATAACATATTATTCACAAATAAATTGGGCAATACCAAAGGCTCATGTGTATAGGAATATATGTAGTTAGGTACCCATTCGAAAATTTAAGAAAAATCTATTAAAATCAAAATTATTTGTGGATAGTAAATTTTTAGTTGACGTCATAAGAAAAGCGAAAAATTAAACGTAGGCAGAAATTGTCTCATAAAATCATTATCAAATAAATCATCGTCAAAAACACGGTTACGGTTTCGGTTTTCAAAATGTTCCACGTAAATCTTATTCAATGAATTGAAGAAATTTGCTTTGATTTAAGGGGTATTTTTAAAATTTTAACTAACTGAAGAGATCTGACAAGTGATAAAGTACCTACCTTATTTTCTTACTTATTATACAATATTTAAAAAAGAAAATGATTTTAATTTTTGTATTTAAAATTGGAATTCAAACTATTCTGATATTTTTCACGGATCTACGCTGATTTATAATAAAAAAATCCTGAAAGTCAAATTTATCTGTTTACACTATCCTATAGACTTTCCCAAGATACATAAATACTTGTAATGAAAACCCTTTTCATAAACTTAACTCGGATTTCAAAAGAATGTCCTGTTTTCACCGCACAGGCACAATTTTTCAGATCGCTCAGTCGAACCTCAGACCTTTTCATTAATTATGAGTGGATAGGACTGCTGGCGCCATCTTCCTGTCAACTGCAGAGGCTGCATTGTCGGGCAGGACTAACGAGACGCCATCTGGGACAGAATCCTGACGCAGTTCCGGATTAGGGAACTCTCGGCCGTGAGATCTGTCAAATTATGGGGAACCCCATCATTATTTTGGGGACCGTGAATGGTGTGAAATGAACTAAAAGCTTTTATTCGCGACCGCAAAATGAAAGCACAAAAAAATCGTTTTCGAGCAAGGTTTTTGCTAACTAGCTGATGTGCCAAAACATTAGTTAACATTTTGTTTTCTATAGTTTCATTGTACATTTTAGTTAATTGAAACATGTTAGTATGTTGACACTTTACGCTGTATAAATAATTCTTATTTTTTTAAATAAAAAGAGAGGATTTATTCCACGTATTAGGAGATATTTGGACCGTGAATAAACAAAGAAATAAATCTCAAGAGGGCTATTCTGAGAGAAGAGAACTTTTTGGCATAAGATAAGGCATAGGGCGAAAATATACCTTTTTTTAAATTTAATTTCAATTATTTCATTAAACGGCCGGTTTTCAACCAGATAACAGTGGTTCTTCCGGAGATCAGAGTTGCAAAATGTTGATTACTGACTTACTACTGTACGTTAGTGTTGAGTGCCTCATACAAGAGGCCCCTCAAATGTCCCATACAAAAATGTCACCCCACCTCACAAAATGTATTTGTGCCAACTCTTTTTCTTTGTATTACTACAAATGTCATACGAGAACTCGCAACTCGCGAGCTGAGCGGAGCGCGGACACGGGGACGCCAGGTGGTGACGTCACATTGTCACGTATGGGACAAATATGAAGGGGGGATAAATATGAGGTATGAGGTGGTTGGTGTAATGGATTACATCCATGTCATGTCACGTGTGGGACAAATATGAAGGGGGGACAAATATGAGGTGTGAGGTGGTTGGTGTATTGGACTACAATCATGTCATGTCACGTATGGGACAAATACGATGTGAAGTGTGAGGTGGTGTGAGATGGTGTATTGGACTACATGTCATGTCCCGTTGTCACGCATGGGACAAATGTGAGGTGGGACAAATGTATGTAAGATGTTGTTTTTAAATGTTTTTTCAGAGTTAAGGGCTCCAACTTTTCAAACAATTTTTTTTTGTTTTAAAATTTTTTTTATTGTAAATTATTTTTATATGAATACCGCACAAGAGTCCCAACTGCCCTGATAATTTTTTTATTGTAATTATTTTTATGTGAATAGCGGACAAGAGTCCCAACCGTTCCAATTTATTATTTTTTTTTATTTTTTTTTTTTATTTTTTTTTATTGTAAATTTTATGTGAATGCCGCACAAGAGTCCCAACTGCTCCATTTTTTTTTTAAACTTTTATTGTAAATTTGTTAGGTTTTGCCAGGTCTTGGCGGCGGATGCCTCTCAGGGGAATTATTTTCCTCAGGGCCTCCTGTGTGGAGCTAATGTAAAAATCACATTATCTGAAATTCTCTATGTCCTATCCAACACAACTGCACGTACGTACTAACTGTAAACTGGAAAAAACGATCCCATGTCCTCAAATAATGTATTTCGGCGTCGAAAGTGCACTCATCAGGGAAGCGTTAAATTTCTATTGTGGGAGTCTTTATTCACCGTCTTTACCGTTGTTAATTTCTTCAAAAAAAGTTATTTTCGAGTATTTTGCTATATTCCAAGTGTAAGGTGTGGTAACCTTTTAAGCTTATAAATAATATATATTTGTCTTTTGTATTATGTGCCTGCTACAGTAAAGCAAAACTTTAGTTTTAATTTTAAATCTTGGTCATATTTCCACAAACTTTGAACTACTTTACATTGTTATTGCTAATTTTGTCCAGTGCAAGCTACACCTATAAACATAAATGTAAACTTTAATAATAATATTATCGAACCCTCCCAAACTTGTTCACTGCTGGGAATACAACTGGATACAAATATAAACTGGAAAGAACATGTATCAAAAATAGTAGCAAAAATCAGTAGCTTTTCTTTTGTTCTAGGTACACTGAGAAAAATATTGAACATTGAATCAGTAATAGCCGCATACTATGGTTATGTTTATTCAATAATAAAATATGGTATAATTTTTTGGGGAAACTCAGTAAACGCTAAAGATGTTTTTATCATCCAAAAAAGATGCATGCGTAAAATTACAAACTCTGCTCGTCTGGATTCATGTAGACCTTTGTTAAACATCTGAAAATTCTGACAGTCACAGACATATATATAATGGAACTATGCATGCTAGTGCGATCATCCACAGTCAAGTTTCCACAAAAAAACTCGACACATAAATACGCTACAAGATTCACAGAAAACTTATCAATTCCCAAAGCAAACAAAACAATAGTCCAAAAAGGACCATATTACATGGCCGTTAAAGTATATAACAACCTTCCACATAATATCAAACAAATTCAAGAAATACACAAATTCAAATCATCACTCAAAACATTACTTCTAAACAAATGTCATTACACCTTAAGTGAATACCTCACATAAATGAAACACCTATTTTTGTATTCTTGTTATCTGTATTTTCTTATTTGTATAAAAATTATAATATTATTCTTTGTATGAACATTATAATATAACATGTTTGTGGTTAGCTGGAAGAAATGGGATCTACCCATAAGCAATACCTTTTGTATTTTTTAAATGTACAATAAATATTTTTTTGATTTTTGATTTTTTTTTTTTATACTTTACATCGTACTAAATAACATTATGGTTTATTTATGCGTCACCAACGCCGTTTGTTGCACGTACATAGACGGTCTACGAAGAAATTATATGTATGATTTCATAAATATTTTACTTTATTTCAGATCCTTAAAAAAGTTTTTCTTTATGCGGATGCACTTGTTAGAAATTTGGCTAACCAAAACAGGGAGTGACGTCAAAGAAGATCGCCACGTTTTACAAGTTTCCCTTAATTTTTTCCATTACAAAATCATTTCCTTTTTAAATATCTGTGTTACATAAATTTCTGCATACTGTTAATGAACACCCCGTACTACTTGGAAATAATAGCAAAGAAAATTGTTACATTTACCGGGATATTACAATATAATATTACGTATGTTTTCCCATGTATACATTTTAACTATTTCTAAAATAAACAATTAATCGTAAATTATGTGACCGGACAACTCAGAATCAACTCAACTCAACACCTAAAAAGTCATTAGAAGTGATGAAAAAAATACATAGGTTAGGTTATGGGCTATTTTTCTTTTATTTTATAGCTTTTAACGACTTTTCAAAGAGGTGTTGAGTTGAGATGATTCTGAGTTGTCATGTAACCTGTAAATTTAATATCACCAATGACAAATACAATTGCCTTATTATAAATTCTTGCCAAATGTTACACATAAAAATTTCAACAAAACCTTGAAAAAAATAGTAAGGAGCAATGTAAACTATTAGAGGGAGAACACAATACAATGGGGTATTTCCACGTTTTTTTAAAATAAGCGAAAAATTACGATGGTTATAGCATTTTTATTTTATTTTTATGTTGACGAATAAATTTTCTACAGCGAGTCAAAATTTCACAAACACCTCACAAGAGCCCAATTTCCCGGAGCCAAATGGGGTATATTGTAGGAATTAAAAGAGTGGGTCTAAAAGTTTGGGATGTAGGTATACAAGAATTTGATTAGTAAGATCTGGCCACTTAATTTAGTTGAAAACATTTTCTGCAGCGTTTTGATTGTTAATGGAATACTTTCACCAGAGCGTTGCAGACAGTATTTACCATTTTCTGATTAATAATCATTTATTCTCTAAATCTGTATAAAAAAATCAACACACCTGGTCTCCAGATTATGGAGATTATCTCAGATTCCATGATTAATTTTATAAAATATCGCTGCACCTATTAAGCATCAATCAGACTACCTTCAAATTGATATAAATAATATCATTAAGGAAGGAGATAACACTAATAATCTAAACGAAAATATAAAAGATAACAAGACACGGAAAAATAAAAAGATAACGGTCGCAACTGGGACTTGAATCCAGACAAACGCTTAACCAGTTCGGTCATTACCTGTTTTATTTATTTTTCTGTGTCTTGTACTCTATCGTATTTTCATCGTTTATATTATTAGTGTTATCTTCTTCTTCAGTGATATATTACATTGATGGGAATAACCTTCAAAAGTTATAAAAAGAGAGTTGTACTAATAATTTTTTTTTTTCAATAATAATAACGCCCTGTGACTTGACTGCAAATCTGTTATTCTTTAGCCAGTAGTTGAATAATTTTATCCGCACTGCAGCAGTGTCCATTAATTTGTACAGACTTCAGCACTGTCCAGATGATGGACCCGGGAGTCGGGAGTCGGGAGTAGGGCGGCGAGCGTCGGCAGATAACCGGGAGTCCGCTATGGAAAGACGCGGTGGCGAATATCAAATCAGGCTGCCCATCTCCGTGTTAATTAATTCAGCGGGAAGCCAATTATAATGGTCAATCTGCCACTCGGGGCGCATTGATAACCGCTGTATTTGATACTATCATATTGACTTGAATATTTTGGAGATTATCACGAACTATTAAGTAAATTTAAAGCTACGATGCTTCAGACTGCAGTGTAATGCTGCCTCACGAGCTTCTTCAACGAGTTTTATTTTGCTTCAACTATTATTTTTGTAACCTGATTTGTTTTATTATGTTTTTTCCTGTTAAGCACTTGCATACTGCTTTTTAACAAAGTATGCAGGGACACAAGAGGGAGGTCTAGATTCGTTCAAAATAAATACAAGTATGTAGCTTCGTTTAATAAAAAAATTGTAATCTAGCGAGAGCCTTGAAGGAGTAACCATCTGTAAGTTATACTAGGGAGGGTAAATGGTGGACAACCTCGAATGTAGTGGAAATGTTTATTATTTGAGTAATTCTCCTTCGGATTTGCAAATATAGTACATGTTATTTGATGACAACCTTCTTGGATTAGAGGTTAACATGCTTGGTTATGATCACGCGTTCTTATCCCGGTGTGCGCAAAAAATTATTTCAGGTATAATATTAATTAAATAAAATGTGTTATTTACAGAAACTAAAAATTATTTATTATTGTAGAAAGCAATCACTTTGTGGTTTGACATATTTAATAAAATAAAATACTGTTTTGTTTAAAACCACGAGTTTTATTAATTTTTTGAACCGACCGGTTTCGCTTTACTCAAGCATCATCAGGGTACAAATTAATACTAAACAATAAGTCATAATGTGTGCTTATATAAAACAAAATATAGAGGGAGACAAAATTTAGAGGGAGACAAAATATAGAGGGAGACAATATGATACAAATATAACAAACACATCGACGGCCATAAAATACATTAACCTAAGTTCGCAAGTAATGGAAAAAACGGAAAGATAATTATGTAACTAATGGGTTAATAATAAATTTGGAGAAACAAAGCATCAACTGGCATGGTGGTAAGGAGCACTGGGAATTTTTTCAATTAAGGGTTTATTGGAAACAGACCTAATATTGGACTACTTGATATGTCTAATTGATTATTAAGTATATTACTTTTGGTATTTACAGCTTTTTTAATTTCTAGTGCTTCTAGATTGTTCAGTCTGTTACCATGCCCGTTTTTATGTAAGATGTTAGCACCGGTGCTATGACAAAACGTATGATCTTTATCGATCAAATGGTTGGCGAATTCTGAAAAACCGTTATTATTGAGGCAACGAAGGTGCTCCTTTATCCTAATATTAACATTACGTGTTGTCTTACCAATATGGAACGCCGAACAATTATTACAATTTAATTTATATATTCCCGAATGACTTAATTTGTCGTCCTTATCTTTAGAATTAATTAGAAATTTACCTAGATTGTTATTCGTGTAAAAGGCAGGTCTGACTTCAGAAGGAAGGTTTTTAACACTTAAAGTAGAAAAATTATTAATGAATAAAATTCGCCGCCATTGATAATTAATATTATTATCATTGATTTGAGGACAAGGACTAGCGAATAAGAATTGATTAATGGCTATTTGTTTTAGTTTTTTATTTAAGATTAAATCAATAAAATATGGTTCATAGCCATTATTTACCGCTATTTTTTTAATTAGTTTATGTTCATTAGCAAAATTAGTATCGGACATTGGAATTGTGACTAAACGATGAACCATTGAATGGAATGCGGAGTGCTTATGTGAAATCGGGTGATTAGAGGTGCTGTGTATTACAATGTCAGTATAGGAGGGTTTACGAAATATGTTAAAATCAATTTTGTTATTAATGATGGATAAGGTAAGGTCTAAAAAATTTAAGGTTGAGTTTTTGCCTATCTCTAATGTGAATTTAATCTGATTATGAAAAGAGTTTATAAGATTGAGGAAGGAATTCAGTTGATATATAACATTATTAAATTTAAAATAATTTTGATTTAGGCAAATATTAAACAAGGAAGTTAAATCTTTTATAAAATCTGTAGAGAGGTCAAATGTTTAATTTCGGATTTACTAAATAGTTCGGTTCTTTAATAATGTTATATATCAGCAACGTGACGGCCTGGCTATGGGCAGCCCTACCAGTCCTCTGATTGCTGATATATTCATGGATAGCCTAGAGAATAAAATTCTGTCTAGTACCTCACCTCTTATTAAAAATCTTTTGTACTGGAAAAGATACGTTGATGATGTGTTTTGTATATGGACAGGGACTGAGCGTCAACTGAATTCCTTCCTCAATCTTATAAACTCTTTTCATAATCAGATTAAATTCACATTAGAGATAGGCAAAAACTCAACCTTAAATTTTTTAGACCTTACCTTATCCATCATTAATAACAAAATTGATTTTAACATATTTCGTAAACCCTCCTATACTGACATTGTAATACACAGCACCTCTAATCACCCGATTTCACATAAGCACTCCGCATTCCATTCAATGGTTCATCGTTTAGTCACAATTCCAATGTCCGATACTAATTTTGCTAATGAACATAAACTAATTAAAAAAATAGCGGTAAATAATGGCTATGAACCATATTTTATTGATTTAATCTTAAATAAAAAACTAAAACAAATAGCCATTAATCAATTCTTATTCGCTAGTCCTTGTCCTCAAATCAATGATAATAATATTAATTATCAATGGCGGCGAATTTTATTCATTAATAATTTTCCTACTTTAAGTGTTAAAAACCTTCCTTCTGAAGTCAGACCTGCCTTTTACACGAATAACAATCTAGGTAAATTTCTAATTAATTCTAAAGATAAGGACGACAAATTAAGTCATTCGGGAATATATAAATTAAATTGTAATAATTGTTCGGCGTTCCATATTGGTAAGACAACACGTAATGTTAATATTAGGATAAAGGAGCACCTTCGTTGCCTCAATAATAACGGTTTTTCAGAATTCGCCAACCATTTGATCGATAAAGATCATACGTTTTGTCATAGCACCGGTGCTAACAAAAATAAAAATAAAAATGGGCATGGTAACAGACTGAACAATCTAGAAGCACTAGAAATTAAAAAAGCTGTAAAAACCAAAAGTAATATACTTAATAATCAATTAGACATACAAGTAGTCCAATATTAGGTCTGTTTCCAATAAACCCTTAATTGAAAAAATTCCCAGTGCTCCTTACCACCATGCCAGTTGATGCTTTGTTTCTCCAAATTTATTATTAACCCATTAGTTACATAATTATCTTTCCGTTTTTTCCATTACTTGCGAACTTAGGTTAATGTATTTTATGGCCGTCGATATGTTTGTTATATTTGTATCATATTGTCTCCCTCTATATTTTGTCTCCCTCTAAATTTTGTCTCCCTCTATATTTTGTTTTATATAAGCACACATTATGACTTATTGTTTAGTATTAATTTGTACCCTGATGATGCTTGAGTAAAGCGAAACCGGTCGGTTCAAAAAATTAATAAAACTCGTGGTTTTAAACAAAACAGTATTTTATTTTATTAAAAATTATTTGAAAAAAAAAGGTTTCAGTTGTGTTTAGTGGTCTTCTGGTCTCTTTAATATCTTCCTCTTCCCGATCTTTTTCCCTTATTCACTGCCTTCAGTCACACAACATACCCCACTTTGAGAAGTCACTAACTCTGGGCAGTTGAAACTTTTATGGTGCATTTTTCTGCGCTAAAATGAAGCTATGAAATATATATTTTTCATGCATAGATTTTCTCAGGAAATGTATTAAAAAACATCGAAAATATTTTAAATTATAAGTGCATGTGACAGAGGTAGGCGGCAACAAGTTTTTTTTTACTAATTGCTGATTGCATCAAAAACTTAAATAAAAATAACAAAATACAAGCGCAAACTTGTAATGTCTGATTAAAAGAGGTCAAGTGCAAGCGAGAAAGAATGCTTATACATAGTATATAAAAGTATGCACACATTTCCGTCCTCTTTGGTCTTTTGTCCGTTTCCCAATAAATACCGACGATATGATAGCCAGGAGTACTCCTGTCCCGGTGACACCGGTACATCTCAGACTGAGAACATCCGAGATTGCGAAGGACTTTGGAGTTTAATCGACCGGTATACATGGCAACCTAATAACCCAATATTATGATGAGCAGAAATAAAGGAATGGATTGAGCGGTATGACTGTTCTTTCGCTCTTTCTTTATGCCTTCACTTTTCTTGCATCTTTTCTGCTTTACTTGTCTCTTCTTGCTTCATCTCTTCTGGGATCTTATCGTCTCTTCTTGGATTTTTTAGCTTCTTCTTGGATCTTCTCGCCTCTTCTTGGCACGTCTTGTCTCTTCTTGCCGCTTTTTGATTCTTCCCGTCTCTTCTAGGCCCTTCGTGCTTGTTTTTGTCACTTCTTAGACCTTCTCGTCTCTTCTCGGTTCTTTTTGGCTCTTCTTGCTTATTCTTGCTTCTTCTGAAATTGTTCGTCTCTCCTTGGCTATTCTAGCTTCTTTATGGAACTTCTTGACTCTTCTTGCCACTTCTTGGATCTTCTCGTCTCTGCACAGCTCTTCTTGGCTCTTAGTGGTTTTTATTGCTTCAAGCAAATATTGGATTTTATAATGGGCAGAAATAAAGGAATGGATTGACCGGTATGTACTTTCTTTCCTCCTTTCTTTATGCCTTCTTTCTACATTGTTGCCTCTTCTCAGCTTTTCTTATCTTTTCTTGCTTCTGCTTATCTCTTCTGGGACCTTATAACCTCTTCTTGGCTCTTCTTGGTTCTTCTGGCTTCATCTTGCTTCTAGTCTCTGCTGCCATCTTCTTGCTTCATCTCTTTGGGCGAGTTAGTTCCTTTAGAGTCAGTAGTTGGGGAAAGTGACCACCATAAACAGATTAGAAATCTAGCACGGCTACCACCTAGAGACCTCGCCCAAGAGGCTAACTTCACTAGTGTCACTAAAGCTGAAGTTGATGTGATAATTAAGGGTTTGGGTCCTAAGAAGGCACCAGGGCATGATAGGCTCAATGGCGTGATTGCGAAGCAAGTCTGGGTCCACGCCAAGGAAGAACTCTTCCAGGTGATGGACACGTGCCTGAGGAGAGGAGTTTTCTCCTCTGAGTGGAAGCGCGGCGTGCTCCGAATCATACCAAAGGGGAACGGAAAACCACTGACCGACATCAAGGCGTACCGGCCAATTACCCTCCTCCCGGTACTCGGCAAAATTCTGGAGAAACTGATACGAGGGCGACTTCGGCAAACCCTGTCTCCGGCAAGTGACCTGCAGTTCGGCTTCGTCCCCGGTTGATCCACGGTGCACGCCCTGTCGTATGTGCTTGACTGGGTGAAGGCTTGTCCAAAGAGGTATGTAGTTGCAATCTTCCTCGATATCACTGGTGCCTTCGATCACGCGTGGTGGGACATGATACGGACAAAGGTGAAAAACAGGCAGTGTTCCAAACTTTTGTTCCAAGCAATCGACGATTACCTTTCCAATCGTACTATCACGATTTGCTTCGGAGACTTTTTGATCCAGAGGGAAGCTGACATAGGATGCCCGCAGGGCTCTATTCTTAGACCTGACCTGTGGAACATCAACTTTGACGACTCCTCCAGGTTACCCTTGCCTGGAGGATGTATCGCTGTCGACTACGTTGATGACAAAACGTATCTGGTCGCTGGGGACAGCAGAAAGGAAGTTGAGAGCAAAGGCAGTGAAGGTTTGAACATGTTCCTCGATTGGGGGAAAAGAAACAAGATTACCTTCGCTCCCCACAAGACCCAGGGCCTCCTGATGAAGGGCTTTCTCAGCAGAAAAAGAAATCCTGTCATCAAAATGGGGGACTCTACTGTCCGATTTTGCGAAACTGTTAAATATTTAGGTGTTACACTAGATCGATCGTCCTCTTTCCTGGCTCACGTTAAAGAAGTATCCAGCAAGGCCCAGGCTCTCTTCTTGAAGCTGAGGAGACTCTCCACAGCTGAGTGGGGATTGCGAAATCC
The DNA here is from genome assembly GCA_917563855.2 of Limnephilus lunatus. NCBI lineage: Eukaryota > Metazoa > Arthropoda > Insecta > Trichoptera > Limnephilidae > Limnephilus > Limnephilus lunatus. Next base: position 58,162,496 of record OU830597.1, on the reverse strand, counting down.
GGCTTTGCGAACGCTATATAGGTGTGTGTACGTGGCGCAAGTCTCGTATGCCGCCTCTGTGTGGGAGCACCGCCTGGACAACTCGCTGATTCTCTTAGCTCTCAAGCGTGGCCAACGAACCCCCTTGCTGGCACTCTCTGGTGCGTATAGAACCGTTGCTTCGGACGCTTTACCCGTTTTGGCTGGAATATTGCCAATCGATCTGGAAATTAGGGAAGTGCTCACTAAGCAGAAATTAACCAGAGGAACCCCGGCCACTCACCTAGGTTTTGTTCTGACACCGGGTGGGCCGGGGACTCTCCCTGGACTGCTCCGTCAAATGAGGGATCTGTCGCTCCAAGAGTGGCAGGTCCGTTGGGATAGGTCGAATATAGGAAGATGGACCTTTTCCTTCTTCCCATCAGTTAAAATCAGAATGGAAGGGGCATATCTACAACTGGACCACCACATCACCCAGCTTCTGTCCGGGCATGGGGAATTCAGGGGGAGACTTCACACCCTCGCCCTGTCTCCCCATCCCAACTGCGCATGCGGATCGACGAACCAGTCAGCCGAGCACATTCTGTGGCACTGTGAGATCTTGACGGATGCGAGAGAGGAAATGCTCGATGGTTTGGATGTACCTATCAGACCAGTATGGAATACTGATCTGGTTTCGAATAAGACGAACTTCGAGTGTCTGAAGAAATTTGCAAGGATCTGGGTTGAGAGATGGCCTGAGCTTAGAGTCGCTGACTAGTTGACTTTGACACCAGGTGTACTTGTTCCTGTTTTACCACGGACTATCCCATATTACTCTATCATCTTAATTTGCCAAGGATGACAGTTTTTTGTTTGTTTTTTTTGTTTGTTTTTTATTTTACACTTTTATGTTTATTGTTTATACCCTCGACTTTTATAATTGAATACTGTACAATATGTATATTTTTCATGTTTTTTTTTACAGTTTGCTTTTTTTTTACATATGTAATTTTATGCTGTTTTTATTTTTTAAATCTTGATTTTCCTATTAGCACTATCATGTTCACACATGTCCGCGTGATTTTACGCTCATGTCTTCTTCTTTTTTTTTTTTTACACTTATTTTTTCCCATTTTTATTTATACTTTAGGTTTTTTGGTTCCGGATTCATATAGCGTAATTAAACTCACATGCCTATTTCATATTATTGTGGTTTTCTTGGTTGCTTTACTGTTTTTTTTTTTTCATTTCTTTTAGTTTTGTTTAACGAGAGAGAACTGAACTCCGTTGCCCGTTTTGTATCGTCCTTATCCCCATTTAAGGGGTCGGACCCTAGAACGTGTCCCCGTGTACGTGCCATGGCCGATCTCTTGGAGCTGGTGGGGCTGCACCCGGCCACCGCGCTACCCCCCGTGACATGAAGAGGTTGGGGAGAGGGCTAAACGTCATCCGAAAGCTGTCCGTCCCGCCTCCAGCGACCCGACGCTTCTCTCCCTAGGGTCTTCTTTTTGATTTCCACACACTCCTCGTCTAGGCACCACCGGGTAGCTGGCTTACGGACGACGCTGCCGGTTATCGGGAGGCCTGACAACCAGCCTTCTTTACTGTCTCTGGGACTGCCAGTGGCTGGATTTCGGTATCACCAGTTCTACATTGTATATATGTTTATTTTTTCTTCCATTTTTTTATGTACAGTGCACGGTGCTCCCTGCTGGATCGTTGTGTGGTCCTTCGCCGCCATGAGCTTCCCACTCATGACGGTTGTCGTTCATTTTGTTTTTTTCCTTATATTTTCTCTATTACCTAGTTTTGTTACTAACACCTTGTTTGACTGTCCATGGGGCTCACTGCTTTAGCAGTGATTACCTTCATGGGCTTTAGAATTGTAGAATTGACCATCACAGTACATTCCTGTAGGTGCGCCTGCATACCGCCCTCTAACAACGTATGCGGGGACATTGAAGTTCTAGAATCGTTTCATATTTTAAATGTAGAGTCGTTCATTCAAAAAAAATTAGATTCTTGCGAGAACACCGAAGGGGCGACCATAAGTCGTGTAACAGACGTGACGCCTTTACAAGAACTGTAAAATAGGTCCGGGTCTAAGTGCACGCTGATGAGGATGTATGATGAGTAAAATAATAAAAGCTGGCCTCCTGCACCCAGTGTCTGATGAGTAAGGGACACTGGATGTGCCTATTCTTCTGCCTGAGCCTGGCGCCTTGCGGTGTCCTGGAGTAGGGCCGGCTTGTCTGGAGGAGGTAGGCACCAGGACGGAAGACAGGCAGAAGTCGGCGGGAGGCAGCTGGTGTTGAAGAAAATACTTCTTAAGTAACAAGTAATAAAACAAGTTTTGAAGAGTCGAAGTGAACTGCTTTATTTGAAAATTGGCATGGTATATAAGGGGTACTTGTACCCGACAGCGTTCGGACAGTGTTTTTTACAAAAAGTGGAGGGGTTTTTGTCCTCAGACCAAATGGTATAAATAGGGCGGTCATTATGTGGGCACCCTATTTTGCCGGTGTCACCGTTGAAGGCGGTCGCTTAAAATGCGTTTTTTATAATAATTCTACAGAGTTAATTGTGTACATATGTGTTCGTTATTATACAGTAATCATGAAATAAACCAATTGTCTATTGCTAGATTTTTAGTTAGAGTTGTTTAGCTCATTTTTGAGGTAAATCGCATAAAATATAAATTGATTTGCCGTTTGGCTGAATATCTGATTATTTACAGGTACATTGTTATTTTTACGAGGTCCCCCGTAAGATGTGTTAACGAAACCTGTTTGTTTCGCCATCTTACGGGGTACCTGGATTTTTAAAATCGGAAAAACGTATTTTTACCGAAAATTTTCTAAGTGTTTTTTGAGGGTCATTTATTGCCCTAGTTTGAGTAATTTAAGGGCTAGAGACTCAGGCTCTCTTTCCCTCGATGCCTTGTAGGACTGCGGAATGAAATTTCTTAGTTTCATTATCCTACAAGGATCGTAACTAAAAATAATTAACAATATGTCAAAAAAAAAGGAAACATAAAAAATACAAGTGAAATGATAAGTTGAAAAATGTCCCTGGTGGCAACCTGAGCATGATAGCGTTTATTTGTTGCACCGGGGGCATTGTACATATAAAAACGAAAGTATTTTATTAATACAATATTACAATTAGAATAACTTTTAAATTCTAATTGGAAAACAAACATAAAAATATTTTCAACGAAAAAGATCGCTGGCGGTACGGTACTAACGAGCTCAGTGGCCAAGCGGGATTTTTGGTTTTTGAGCGAAATCCCAAAAAATGACCACTGAACTGTAGAGGATACCGCCAAGGATGTTTTTCGTTGAAAGAACATACGAGGATATGTAACACGTCCGTTACAAGTCGCCTATACCGGGGTGGGAATAGGTGGGTGAAAGCTTCAATGCTTCATCTCGACTTTTTCATTATCTTTTCTCGGCCTTTTTCGTCTATTCTTGCTTCCTCTCGATTTTTCTTGGTTCTTCTTACTTTCCCTCGCCTATTATTGCTTCGTGGCTCTTTTTGGGTTTTTTGTCTGTTCTTATTTCTTCTTGCCTCTTCTTTCTTATTATTGAATATTCGAATCAAAAAATGAATTTTTTACCTTTATTTACCTTATGGACGTCGGTAAGTTCGTCAAGATATATTCATAAGTAAACAAATATGCAAGTACGGCAGTGTTCTTGATGTATCTTAATTATTTATTATACAACAGTTATTTTATTTGATAACGAATGACAAACCTGGAATGTTTGTTGTACCTAAATGTAAGACTTTTAATAAGTGTATTTGCAAAGTTTGAAGAAGTACCAAATCTTATAGACCCCTAAATAAGATTAGTTCTACCCATAGTGATAGCTCATATGGGTGTCAATCAACGTCACGCCTTGAATGCTTATCGTAGTTCAGTGCTCCGAAACCTTTTCTTATCAGTTGTACGTGTGAAGTCCTGCAAACTGAAAAAGACATGAAAAATTTTCAAGAAAATGACAAAATACGAATCGCTGTTTGACGATTGTTAAAATACGCAAGTCAAGCAAAAATACAAGTCAAAAGCATCCCATACTGTGTCTCGTAGTCCAACGGTTGCATTTTTCTATCCCAGACCTTGAGAGCTTGAGAATCTCCTAATGACATAAACAAATAATCTAAAAATAGGGATCTTATCTTATTAGTATGAGGCAATCCTTGGCGTTCTACAGTGCAGACCTTTTTGAAGTAAAACTTCTTTACGCATGCTCGACTTGGGCGGTAAGCTGGTGAATGTGTTACAAAAAGTGTGATGCGTTACGAAAAGTGTTATGCGAACGGTAATCGATGCGAATGGTGATAGAGGTGAACGGTCGGGCCTTTACGCACGCTTGACTTGGTTTAAAGGGCCATTACGGAATTAAAGATTACGTAAAGAAAACACGTTCTGCCGGAGATTTTTTGAATAAATATCAAAAATACAAGTTTTAGAAACTTTTAAAGTTGCGACATGTACTTCATTTCGTTCAAAATGTTTCACAATTGTGCATAAAATTTTATAATTTTTATGACGTTTACCAAAAATAGAGTTGCATCGACGATGCATTCTTTTCCAGCCAGTTAATATGAACTCGAGGTAGGTACTGGCGTTAAAAATGCGAAGGAATTACATGCACAATATAAATAGTAGGTAACGCAGCATTCATATTAATATGAAGTTTTATGAAACCAAATCAGATGAGTACTTACGTCGGTACTTAATTCCATTGAATACCAAATAAAACCATTTTATAATGCTGCATTCACATTATTGTTAAAAGTTTTGGGTGGCTGAATTTTAATAAATTTATTATAAATTACGAATAAACCAGTACCTACTTACGAGTGGTAACGTTATGGTTGAAATAATTTGAAATATTTGGCCAGTACTAATTATGTGGGAACGTTATTGATCAAATATTGACAAATTCATAAAATGAGTACATTTTAATAACTAAAGATAGTCAATTTTTAAGTAAAACTTCTCTACGCACGCTTGACTTGGGGCGTAAGCTGGTGAATGCGTGACGAGAGCGTTATGAAAAGTGTGATCGGGCGAGGCGAACGGAAGTTGAGAGGGAGATACAAGTTAGTGAAGTTTTACTTCAGTCGTGTGGTCTAAAGCAAACTCGTTTTCTTTTGTCGGTGACATTTCACAAATCATCAATTTTAATTATCGCAGACTTATAGCCGCGATTTTCTATTTTTGTGTGTTTATTAATTCACAGAAATTGTTTTATGTTTTTAAAGCCACATGACATTAAGTTGATTTACCCATTAAACACCCTTACAAAATCTACCTAGGTAATCTATCTATCTAATTTATTAGTGTAGAATCGTAAAGTGATTCCTTCGCGCTACATTCGGAGTCAAGAGTCTTATCCCTCGACCACGAAGGCAGGTAAAATGCATGCCATAGAATAATTTAAAATATGTAAATACATATACTTTGCAAATGTTCATATAAAGTATATTCGTCGTTCTCGCAATAAAAGCTATTTTTGTATTATTTCATGTTATCATTTTCCGAAACAAAAATTAAAGCAAACGTCCCGGCTAATTAGGTATGTAACGTAGGTACTGGAGTTGAAACATTTAAAGTAGTACCATTAGGTCCACCGCGACGAGGGCATATGTTGTTAGCAATGTAGCGTTATCCGCCATCCTGATAATTGGAGCTTTTCCAGCGATAAAACCCGCCGGAGAAACAATTCCACAAAGGCTTTAATTTCTAAGCACGTAACGTACTGCATACAGAGGACCGGAAAAACTGAGCTTCCTGAACAAAACTTTTACAGTCCTGCGTTTTTTTCAAACGCTTCAGAAAAAGATTTCATTGCCATTCGACTCAGAGCCGTTTTAGCTTTTTTCAATGGACGGTTTAGTTATAAACTTACAGCTGAACAAGTAGAATTTTTTTAATGTGAATGCCTCACAAGAATCCCAGATGCTTCCGTCTGGAGCCAGTGAGACTATGGTAACCCCAATTGGGATATGTTGCGAGTCTAAAGGTAGTAGGGAGGGGAAGGAGATGGGGTAGAGAAAGGTGGGAAAAGAGATGGCTATTCAGATCTGGTCTATATACACGGCTAAATCCATTTCAAGCAATGTTTCAATTGTGAATTCTGGTGTTCCAACCAGGGCGATACTAAGAGTACATTTCACTCTGGAACGTGCTGCGAACGTACTGTATCTATATTATTTTTAATTAATTAATTGTAAAACAACACAAATTAATCAAATAAAATTTATTTTCCCATTCAGTCCCTCGACCTTCGGATTACGAGTCAAGAGCCTTACCCCTCGACCGCAAGAGTTTTCAAGAGGCCGTCATGTCCGAAGATGTCACATTGAAAGTTTTTCTGCGTCAACAATATTGGTAACCTTTTTTTTAATGTACAATATTGCCAACCCATCGAATAGTGTCGATCTACTGAAATTTTTTTTTTTTAATATTTTCTGATTTTTATTGACTTGTAATTGTAATTGGGAGCTTTTACTAAATACCCGAAAACAGAATATTTTTGAACCTCTTACCCTCCGTTTGGATTGTTTATTTATCAAGTATTTCTATATATATGTAGATATTCTTAATACTGTAATATCCATGGGAAATAGAGTACACACTTTTAAACAATCCGAAAAAAATTGTATTCAATCTGTTCTGGATATCTTGATGAACGAAAGAAGTTGACCAAACTATTTCGATTAATTGTTAATTTTAATTAATATCATCACTCTTACAACACATGCCAAATAGATTTCGATTTCTTAGTTTTTTATATCTACTTGTACGAGTAGAAAATAACATTTTTCAGTTATTCATTAAATTTTCACGGAAACTAAAACAACACCAATTAATTGTAAAAATCTTTTGATTAACCCGACATTTTGGCATCAATATCTCCTTATGTGCCCAGTACATCAGTAAAATACAAAGTTTTAATATTTCACCAAAAATTGTTATTTTGTATTTATAAACGGAATTTGATGCCGTGCAAACGATGCTTTCAACTTTATTATGACTATGAACTTGAAAAACAAGAAAGTTGGCTAAGTAAAACGTAAATCAAGAATGTTATTTAAAGTTTTTGTTCTAGTTTACCTACAGGAATACTAAATTAGAAAATGAAAGGATTTATTAATGTAATAACCGGTAACATATTATAAATAAAAGGTACGTTATTTTACTATATTTACTCCGTCAATAAGTTAAAATATTGTCCCATTGTTAAATAAGTGGTTCATTTCGACTCGCGATCTAAGGTCACATGTAACCTTTTATCTGTGCGCTTAGGTCACATGTAACCTTTTATCCGTAAACCCAGGTCACCTGTAGCCCATAATTTATGTTTCACCTGACCAGGCGGGCTGCGGTGGTGGTCAGACGATATTCTCAGGTCATTAAATGTCGGAGATAGAGAACACGGCCAGCATTAACCATTAACCGCTCTAATGTGCTTTATATCTATTGGGGAAATTGTTTTTGGGAACATGCGGGACTAATATTCTGCGGTCATATTTAAAATGGAGCATTTAAGCGTTATCTGAACCGTTTAGGTAATCCATTTAATCCTAAATGGTACACTGAAACATTAAACACTTTTTATGGTCAATGAAAAAACACGCGGTCTTACTGGGATGAAAAATTGAAAACAATAATTGAAATGAATTGTTATTTAAAATAAAAATTTGCGATTTACAAGTTTTTTTGGTGCTTCACGGGTTGTTTAGGTCGGGTTTTATCACAAGTTACAATTATTATATAGTTACAAAACCATTTTAATAAATTTCCACTTTTCGAGAGCAAGTATTCACCACTAAGCATTCATCTTTAAAAGTAATAACGAAGTAAATTCCGTAGCATTAATCCTCAGAATATACAACATTTTACTGATATTTAATTTCATTATTGTCATTCATATGTTATATAGATTCAATTATTTTTTTTTTATCTATCAATATGTTTAAAAATTTATCTTTTAGATATTCCGGAGGCAATATAATAGGTATATTAAGACCAATGAAATCAAATTAATGATTAAAACAATTGCTTGTCCAATATTTTGAAGACCATTTTAGAAGCGCTTGACACGCACACCGAAGGTCGCGGAATCGAATACCGGCGCGTGGCAAATAAATTTTATTTGATTAATTTGTGTTATTTCACAATTTATTCATTTAAAATTAATATATAGTATATTTGCGGCACGTTCCAAGTGGAAGATACTCACAGTATCGCCCTGGTGTGAGACCACTATTCAGAATTGAAACGTTGCTTGAAATGGCATTAGCCGTGTTTGGTGACCAGATCTGAATAGCCAGATACTTCCCTATCTTCCTCTTTCCTATCTCCTTCCCCTCCCCACTACCCTCAGCCTCACAACATATCCCAATTGGGGATGCCATAGTCTCACTTACTTCAGACGGGAGCAGTTGGGACTCTTGTGCGGTATTCATATAAAATAAAATAAATAATATAAATATAATGTGCTTGTAGGTATAATCATTTTGCTAAATGTGCGGGTCACGCCAACAACATTTTTAAATTAACCATTATTTTGAAACATTCACAGGTAAGTGGACCATTATGTGTATATATCACTGTGGATATTATTCCAAATGAAGTGGAAGAATTTCAACTAGTACTTCACTCATTTATTCTTACTAGTAAACGTGTTTTAAACCATAAACAACTGACAAACAACCATTAATGTATCGAAAACGGTTGTTTTTCAGCCGCGAAAAACCAAAACACGCCAATTAGTAAGGGGGTTAATATATAAACACATTTTATAGGTACTAGTAGCAACAAAGCTTGTCATCTAAATTTTGCTTTGTTAATATTAAATGTATCAATATCCGAAGTGATTCTATTTAAAAACAAGACAGCTATACCCACCGACAAGTCCATTAAAACAGTATCAGCTGTCGGTAATGGATATAACCATCGGGAACATAGTGATTAAAACTGTCCATGATAGCCGAATTTTCAAAATATCCACGAATCAGCCTGAAGAAATTTGATTCAATGTGTATCTAACTTGTAGATGGTTCATTCATAGCATACGTAAGATAAAGTCAGTAAAGATGGAGAAATTTTGACGGTTCGTTCACCACGCGAGCTTTGAGAAAGCTCATGTATTTACATTCAGATAAGTAGGCGAGTTAATATTGTTAAGAATATTGTAATTAAAGGAAAGCTTGTGTATTTTGCCCCGTGTTTTGATAGCACACCAGTATAATCGTAGGTGGTATTATATTTTTCTAGCTTTAATCCCCATTAAAACTTATGTTATAACGTTGAAGTGTATATATTTGACTGACTAATTATTTAAGTTTCTTTAGTCATTGAAATATAAGAAGGCCGGGATACTATGACACTGAATGTGGGGCGTAGGGTGTTGGTCGGAAGGGCGATAGGAAATAAATATAATGAAGCCGACTTTGCAAACGGTGAGCACGAGCAATCGAGCAGGTTATCTAGCATAGTCGACCGATAAAAGTTTTATCGATAATGTCGGTAACTTGCCATCGTTACCGAGCATGACTGCATATTACCGACGAATAAACATTACTTCACAACGACTATACCATGTTACTTATGCCATGTGGACTGCTGTTTGTGGGTTAGCATCTGCAGTCGTGCTCGGGAATGATGACAAGTTATAGATATTTTCGATAAATCCTTCATCGAGTGACCGTGCTAGAGACCTACGTGTCATGAGCAAGCTGGCCAGCTGACATCAGTGTTCAGAAGTTACATCTGCTGAACCACCACTACCTTATGCAAAAACTGATAAAATAATGATTGGATGCTATCACTGCGAGGATTTTTTTTACATAAGCTCCACACAAGAGCCACTGAGGAAAATAATTTCCCTCAGGGCCAATGTCATCTTTGGGGATGCTGTGTAAAAAGTTTTTAAAGGGAAGGGTAGGAGAGGAGAGTTCTGGGAAGGAAGAGGGTTTAAGGGGCGGGTAGGAATCTGGGGTTCAGCGTATCCTGGTCAAACAAACAAACAAACCTCACCCCATGAACTCGGGCACCCCTGCTAAATCATAAAATGTAGCGAATCACTTGGGGTGGCCTATGGAAAAGGTATTGATTATCCAATAAAGGTTCCCTGGGCAGCGATACCCATTCCCGCCTCCCAAATTGCAAAATAAAATGGTAAACCGGCATTAAAGTGATTTATTTTTGGGCCATTATGCAGTGTTGCGGTGCTTCCTTTTTTAGCAAACGTTTCTAACTGCATTACAGTGTCCATCTTCGGGGCAAATGATGGACACTGTAACACAGTTCGAAACGATGGCTAAAGAAGGGTGTAGCGCAACAGGGTATAGTACCCCAAAAATAAATCACTTTTCAGAAAATCTTAAAAACGATAGAAGTATGTTGTAGACATGTCGGTGTGCCCGTATTGTGCATAATTTTTCGTTACTTCTCGTGAAATTGATCACTTTACCGAACTTATTTTTTTTAATATCCCCAACCATTTAATTTTTCCCAATTTTACATTTTATACATACATATTTTGAAAACCATAAGAGTAATGGGACCCACTAACTCGTATTCTGTGCGTGGGTAATATAGTTAAATAATATTTTGTTGTACCTAGGAAAAACATAACAATGGGTATTATGCAAAAACATAATTAAAATTTGTCTAAATAGTTTGTACATAAAGGATATACAGTTTTGAACCGTGAAATAAAAAGTGTAAAGTTTGTGTGAAAAGTGATATAAATTATAAAAATTAAGTTTCAACATATGTATCGTTAAGCCATATTTTTAAATCTTTTAGATATTGGAGAAGTTTAGTTTCCACCTGAATAATTTTCGGTAAAATATTGAAGGTACGAGGTATAAAATACATTATTATTTCTATTGTTTGTTCTGTTCTCATTTTTTTCGAATTTGTTTTTGTTTTTAAAGATATATTTCATAGTTTGCAGTATAAATAATTTACGAAGACTGAATAGTTTAGATTCTTTAGGTATATAATGCATCCGTCGAAAAAGTTTTACTTCTTTTATAAATAACTTTGATAATATAATTTTTGTAAAGGTTTTATAAAAACATCATTAAATTACTGGTCGATGTTATGACTCGAAATGATATGAATCGAAAGATCTATCAGTTTTAGGGTACGAATATGTATTGATGCGGAACATTTCTATATGCGGATGTATCGGTCCATTCTCAAAATACACTGTAATATCGGCTAAACATTACTAAATAACCCTCTCGGTTCACACTAAATGATTTAAACGCAAAATGTCCGGTCGGTGAGGATTTGGGATTTAAACCCCACGACAAACATATCAGTAAGATCGAATCCTCTTATAAATTGATTTAGGCTCCGAATCATGAACGAATATACTATAGGTACATTTTGTAATATAATACGAGTTGAAACATTTGATAATCTCAGTGCCTAACATATTTAAACTCATTGATAAATAAAACCTGCAGTTATCCAAAATTTGTAGAAACTTCTAGCGCAATATTAATACCAGGTGGGTAAAATTGGGTGGAAAGATATAATTTTAGTTCGGTAAGAAATTTTCGGTAGGAATCGAGATCTTCATCCAGCAGTGGATTTTGTAATTAAAAAATGTCTATTAATTAATAATTTATATTAAATTTTATGAATTTCTTGCATGTACATTGTACCTACATATCTACATACAAAAACAGTGGCGCGCAACAGACAAAAGTAAACATAAGTAACTTTTTTACCTTTTATTTCCACAAGCGAAATTAAAATCACAAAATTTATAGTCCAGGATTTTGAAGAGATTCAACTATAAAAATATAACCTTACGCCCGTGTTATAGAAATATGCTATATCTATAGATACAGCATTTGGGCTTTATAGCTCCTGATCAATTTCTTTCGTCGAGGTACATCATTGGAACTTACGCGTATTTTTTTATTGTGGTTTCTTCGCAAGGAATTGACAATGCAACAATGCTGTAACTGTACAAAACAACACTTCTGTAATGGCAGATTATTGCAACTTAAAATACAGCATTCTGCTAGGATAACTTTTCAATTTTTTATGTAAATACCGAAACCAACTCAGTGAGACTACGGCATGCTAATTAGGGTATTGTGATGCTGAAGGCGGTGAGGAGGGGAAGAAGATGGGGATAGGAAGATGAGAAAGTCCCTGGCTATTACGATCTGGTCACCAAACATGGCTAAAGCCACTTCAAGCAACGTTTCAATTCTGAATGGTGATCTTACAACAGGGCGATGCCGAGAGTACTTCCGCTCCAAAACTGCCTCAAGCACACATTATATTATTTTAAATGATTAAATTGTGAAATGAAACAATTCAATAAAATAAAATTTACGTGCACATCGGGATTTGAACCTCCGACCTTCGGATTGATAGTCGAAAGCTTTACCCTTTGACTGAAACTCTACTTACCCTCGGCCATCAAAATACAATTTTGTTTAACATTAGCTCAACATGTCTACGCTTATGTCATTTTTGTGGTTGCCCTGTGGAGGGTCTTTATAAGGAATGAAGGAGAGAAGGTTCACGTATCGACAGCTACCCATGCCACGCGTGTATCTCACGATGTATCAGTTTGCTGTATCTCCACATAACATTTTTTTTTGACATGTTGTTATTTTACTCGCAAACCAATAGTGGTAACTATTTAAAATTAGGTTAAATGTTTAATTGAATGTCAATTTGAAAAAAAAAAAAATATATATATATATATATATTATGAATGTCAAATTACATGAAATAATTTAAAAAAAAAACAATATATCATGAATTTCAAATTACATGATATATTTGGATATTTTTTTAAACAAAATTCTAAACGAAGTGTTAACCAAATTTGAAATTGTTACTTCTCTTAATTTTTGAAGATACAGCATTTTTCCATTCCACGGGAGCTTAGTACAAAAATAAGTTTTTTTTAAAACGTTCAAGAGTCCTTACTGTTCCTGGCTGTACCTGTACATAGAACCTCCAGTCGGGCTGAGTTTGGAGACTGAAAGGAGTGGGACAGGCAATACGAATAATCATAACTCTTTGCTCTACAATCCCTGGTGGGTCTTGACCTCCTCAAGAGTCTTCCCCCACTCATCACGGTTTTGTACCAGCTCTCTCCAGTTTAAAATCTCCAAGGTGGACATATCTTTGAGGACGTTGTCGCTTCAACTTAAACTTGGTCTTCCCAGGCTCCTTCGCCCTGTAGGTCTTGAGTTCAGCAAGGACTTTGGTGCTTGATGCTTGGTCATCTCTACATGACCCAGTCACAGAAGTTCTTCCCAGTTTTATATATTTTGTGACGTTTAGATCCTTCAACAGAGTATATAGCTCATTGTTATAACGTCTGCGCCAAAATCCATTTTCTGAAACCGGTCCGAAGTACGCCTCAAAATTTTCCTTTCATAAACATCTAGTGCTCGCTCATTCCTCTTAGTTAGTACCCAAGTCTCACCTGCGTATGTAAGTACTGGTCTGATAAGTATTTTGTACACTAATATCTTGGTTTTTCTGGACAGCAGTCTGGATTTTATTTGGTTTTGTAGGCGGTAATAACATATAAGAATAATATTTAAGTATAATATAAAGATTAGATTTACCTTTTTTTAAGAATTGGAGCGGAAAGGATTGAAACACGATTTATATTTCCACCACATATTTTCGAGAATTCGCAAAATTTAATCGTGCTGAAAAATACACGAAAACAAAACATCTATATATGATTTTCTGAAATATGTTGGATTCAAATAATAAAGGAAGAAAATGGCAATAAATATTTCAACATGAAGGTTGAGACCTAGCTATTCAGATCTGGTCCTAAAGCATGGATAACGCTAAATCAACGCCTACCGTTCAATTCTGAATATTGGACTTTCACCCTCGCGATACTGAGAGTATGCAAGTCTGGAACGTGCGCAGATATAATAAATATATTTTTTTATTAAGTTTATTTCAAATAATTTACAGAAGTTAAATGAAAATTATTTGAACATTCTGAAATTCCGTATTCGAACCCGCGACCTATGGATTCGCTGTCTAAAATCTGCTAGACCACAGTGGTCGATAAGTTGGGATTAGTCAGGGCACGCCGCTGTACAGAAGTGTAGAGCCTTCTAACACACGCAAACGGTGACGGCTGTGTGTTCCCATATCTGGCAGAAATTTGTGGTTTGTGCCGGGATTAAAAGCTTAGAGCTGAATGAAAATGCTCGCTAAATCATCAAAACCCAGCAACGCTTCAGCGGCTAAACGTATCTGCGTAGTATATGTTTCGTGATAGTTTAGTTTAGCACATTAACCACGTACGTAACGTTCTTAGGGTATATCAATTCTGTCCTGATCCGGGAAAAATATCTTGGGCTGTGCATTGATCAGCATATGACATTTAAACAACACATACTAGGTATTAAAGACAAAATCATCCCCTTAATTAGCGTGTTTAGCCGGCTATCATATCTGTTGACATATAAATTTAAAAAGGTTTATATTATAGTTATTATTTGATTGAAATCTGGAAAACGCATGTGAAACATACATAAATGAATTACAGGTAACACAAAACAAGATAAACAAAATACTATTTAACTACAAGCCCAGAACATCCACAAAAAATATATATATATGGAAACAAAACTATTAACATTAAGAAAACTTTATGACAACAATACATGTCTCCTTATATACAAAATACAAAATAATCTCTTACACAGAATTCATTAAAACGTCTCAAGCACATAAACATTTTACACGACAACACGATAACATACATTTAAACACCATCCACACTAACTATGTAAAACAATCATTGGTTACGAGGGGGGCAACTTATATAATTCCCTCCCAAATGACATTACAAACGAAAAGAAGCTGGGCAATTAAAAAAAAAATTATTAATATTTATTCTTGATAAACAAAATAATGAAATAGAATAGCGCTGTATTGAATTATTTATTTTATCTTAATGTGTATAATTATTTCTAGTTAAATGAGTGAAAATGTAATTTTATTTTAACTGGAATAAATTTTTTTTAAAAAGTCTAATGTTATTTTGTCATAGCGAAGACCCGCCAAAAATCATACAATATTTTATTTCCAATTCTGAAAAAGGCAGGATAGTGCAATCCCACACGTCCCATATAGTTATAGATACATATTTAAACAACAGATTTAAAGTATAAAAAATCAAGTACATAGAATAATAGTAGGAAAAAAAAAACATAAACATTAATAAAAATAAAATAAATAATCAAATATAAAGTAGGGCGTGGTCTGGGATAAGCTCGGGCCCAGCGCTCGCTCAGGGTGGCGCTTGGTGCTGGAAGGCTGTAGTCATCATTGTGTTATCGAAAGCCTTTAGCCGCATCCTGGCTCTATTGACCCGGTGTCTCATCAGACCGGCGAATCCGTGGAGTCTTAGATCGATAAAAAAAAAATTTTGTTTAATAATAATAATTGCTATTATTATTTATTCCAGGATTTGGGGAGGAGAGTGCAATCCCACAAGTCCCATATAGTTATACATATTTATATATTTACATAGTAAAGAAACAAGAAAATTAATAGATAAAAATAAAAACTCAATATAAACAAAAATAAATAATCCAATCTTATGCAGGGCGTGGTCTTAAGTGAGCTCGGGCCCAACGCTCACTCAGGAGTTAAATAAACTGTTCCAGCTCTGAAAACGATATTATTGTGAAATTATAATCTTTGATTAGAATGTATGCCATGTAGGTAAGTGAAGTTGTTACATTCAACATGGGAATAATGTGTGTCACGTGTAGATGACGTGCGTCAAGTGCATTATGTGCTTCATGATAGTCATATGTAATTTGTGTCATTGGGTTATATATTATGTGTGCCATGTTTGTCATCCGTGTCATGCGTATCATGTTAACATGTGTCATCGAAAAAAGCCCCTTCAGTAACTAAATATATGGAAAAATGCCTTTTTACGCTTATTATAATTATTAAAAATTGGTTTTAGTAAAAGTATTCCTAATAAATAATGTGGTCTTAATTTCATTTGACAGTAACGATTAGAAGACTTCACGTCTTTGAATTCAGTAAAGTCTTTACCATTGCCAACTGTGCAAATGACATCAAGGGATATGAGCAACTAATTAACATGAAAAGTGTGTGCGAGGAATGTTAATATAACATAATTATGTTAGAGTACATCGTGCTTACTTTTACCAAGTTTAAATGCGATAATGAGCTACAATCAGTTAAATTATGGTATTGTAGAAATTATTATAAGTGAACACTACTATATTTCATAGATACAATTTTCTACCAATTTTTTAAAAATATTTTCCTACTTATAAAATAACTTTTTGTAGAAATTCAAAATTTCAGTTTGATAAAAGTTGTCTTGACTTAAAATTTATGAATCCACAAATACCAGAAAAATGGATCAATGGAAAAAACATTTAGGTCTTCTACAATATACATACAGTTTATAATTGTATCAAAAAAAAATCCTTATCTTTTTCCATTAAAAAAAGTCGAGATATAATATAATTTTTCATTTGAAAATAAAATCATTAATAGCTTCTATTAGATTTGTCGTTTCCAGCACCATTAACACTAATTTGTAAATAATGGCTAAATTTCTTAAAATGATTTATTTAATATTAGGCTAAGTGTGGGAAATCTATTTGAATCTTGCATTTGAATAAAAAAAAAAATTTCTGTATTTTTAGAAAAAAAATATAAACTAACTTGAATATTATTTCTTACGAAGAACAATACTATTTTCCACATTTATTTCCATATTATGTGCCTGTATTTACAGCATAATTTTTTATTTTTTTTAGCTAATTTACGATCCTAGAAATAATAATACATATCAAAAGAATTCATATTATAACTATTTCATAGATGGCGCGTATAATTATTTTACGGAAACACGCTTTTTACGAGTTATGCTTTAAAATATTAAGAATAATTTATGGTTTGCGCCCTTACATACGCAATATGAAATATGAATAAATAGTCTTCTCAATAAAAAAAAAACAAATCTTTCAAAAAAGACTAACGCATGCAATGTTGGATTGAATCGCCGATGCGGTTTATTAGCCTTTCTTGAAAGATTTTAGTTTTTTATGGATAAAACTGTTTAATCATATTCATATTGCGTATGTACGGGTAAAAATAATTAATTATGCTTAATATTTTAAAGCATAACTTGTAAAAAGCGTATTTCCGTAAAACAATTGTACGCGTGCTATCTATGAGAGTAGAATATGAATTCTTTTGACAATCACCTTAAAGAGATTTTTCCGTTTGTTGGCCCACCACAGTAGCAACCAAATTCTGGTACAAGTATGATGTGATCCAAAATAGGGTATAGTGGGAAGCATTTTCGTTTAATAGTGTAGAACATGGGTCGGCAACCTGCGGCCCGTGAGGCGTCTTGGTGCGCACGTGACGGACGATATCGTACACAACGGAGTGAAAGGGAGCGAGAAAGGGAGCGACGAGATAACAAAGGGAGAGAGATTTGCAAATCAACGTGATAGGTTTGCAAAGTGATACCACACTTAAAATGGCTTTTAAAAGAAAAACTTGGATTACTATAAGTGCTTTGTCTTCCGAAAATTACAATGGGTTAAAGAGGTTTGCTGAGAAAATGATTACTATATTTGGTAGTACATACATTTGTGAGCAAGCTTTTCAATTCTGAATTATCTAGAAAACACACATCGCTCTCGGTTATCGGATTCACATTTCTCCCAGACATCGGGAGATTAACTAAAATAACCCCTATATACAAAAAGGGAGACAAACGCGATATCCGGAATTATCGACCAGTTGCCGTTCTATGTTCCATCATGATAATATTCGCGAAAATCTTACATAAATATATATTTAATCACATTACTCCAATTCTTGACGACCATCAACATGGTTTTAGATCCCAGATGTCAGTAACATCAAACCTCTTATGCATCTCAGATTTCTTATCACGAACTCTCGACAATGGTGGCCAGGTGGATGTTGCTTATTTTGACCTGGAAAAAGCATTTGACGAGGTTGACATCGACATTCTTCTAAATAAACTAGCTTCATTTGGTTTTTCCAAAAGACTACTCTGTTTTTTTACTTCACATTTTCGATATCGTAGACAGTTTGTTTATTATAAGGAATCCAGTTCTTTTGAATTCGTAGTTTTTTCTGGAGTTCCTTAGGGGTCTATCATTGGACCATTTCTGTTTTTGATTTTTATTAACGATATTGGTTCAGTCATCACACACTCTCTGTATTTACTATTTGCAGATGACTTGAAAATATATCAATCAATAAAAAAATTTCTTGACTGTATTCTCCTTCAACGTGACATTGACTGCGTCTCAAACTGGGCCAAAATAAATGGCTTGAACTTCAGTACACCCAAGTGCAATATCGTCTCGTATACAAGATCAAAGAAACCACATGTATTTCAATATACAATTAATGAAATTATTCTCCAACACCTTAACCAAATCAAAGATCTAGGAATTATTTACGACAGCAAACTAACTTTTCACCAACACATCGATGATTTAATAAGCAGAGCATACAGGCTTCTCGGTTTCGTAATTAGAAACTCATATCCGTTTCGTAACACAAAAACACTGACGTTATTAGTTAACACACTAGTCCTGAGTGCACTTGAGTGAAATTCGGTCATCTGGGCCCCACACGAATTAACATACACTTTACGCATTGAAAGAGTCCATAAGAAATTTTGAAGTTTTTTATTCTCGCGGCTCCATGGACGTTACCCTTGGCTTTACCCATCGATTTATATATTAGGCCTGACCAGTTACCACTCCCTAGGGACACGTAGAGGTATTGCTTTGCTTAAATATTTTTTTCAACTAATTAACGGTCAGTTATCTAATAATGAGATACTGGCCCAATTAAATTTTTTTGTACCAGAGTCTCACTTTCGAGGACGTCATCACAACCTCCTATATGGTAGAGCAAGCCGCACTAATTTATTTATGAACTCACCTGTGGGGAGAGCTACGTGCTTTTTGAATGAAGTGGATAAAAAAATAGATTTATTTTTTGTGTCCTATTGCGCATTTCTAAGATTTTTGGCATTGCATATACATACACTGCATAAATGGTACAATTATAACGTCTTAGGCTATATTGCCTGTAATTTGTTATAAATATATGTACAAATTATATATAAATAAATTACATTTAGATGTAAAACTAGGCGACTGTATTTTAAAAATGCAAGCTAATATAAAAAACTTTCAAGTCAAATATATACACAAAAATCTCATTGATTTTATTACTTGACTACAATAAATGTCGTAAAAATACAAAAATAATGGTTTTATCTTAAAAACTAAAATATATGTACACAAATATTGTAGGTTTTTTTAGGAAAATAATTTCCCTCAGGGCCTATGTCATCTTAGGAGATGGCGTGTGGAGGGTCTTTTTAAGGAAGGGAAGGAAAAAATTATGAGGGGTGGGTAGGAATCTGGGTGTCAGTGTGTCCCAGAGTGATGGACGTATCAATCAATCCTTCCAACTGCAGTGCAAGGCGATGCAGGCACCACAACAAAGTCACCAAATATCAGATATAAGTACTGTAATGACATGTGACCCAAGTGCGGCACACACTAATCCCTATATAAAATATTTGACCCTTTTACAACAAAAGGTTGCCGACCCAAGGTGTAGAGTTTAGATCTTCGTTTGAATCTTAGAATTCGTAATTATTTTTACAAGAATGTAAAATGCAGCCGATTCGGAAAAGTTAAAGTATGTACTAAATTTATGTCATAAACATTTTGCGCTATTGTCTAGAGGCTGTTGAAAAATTCTTGCGTCGAGTAAAGCTTATCTGTTGAAGAATGAAGTCTTATTTCAAAGAAGGTATTAATTTTTCAAGGATGAAAGAGTACAAGTAAAAGGCATGTACCGTGTTATTAATACAAAATGATTTTATGTTTTCCGTTTGCCTACCGGCTGATATACGAGTGGGGTACAAATTTATTTTTCCTCGAAGCGATCCCCGGATCCTTGCGGGACCATAACGCCGGGTGTTATACAAGCTGTAGGTAGACACGACCTAAAAGGGGAATTCCCGCACCGAGCAGTCTTACGTTCTATCGCGCTCTACTGATGATATTACACATGTGCAAGAATATTCAAGCAAATACCGTAAGAGTGATTTACTTTGCTACACGTTTGACTCATGTTCTTTAAAACGTTACTTTTCATAAAAAATAAGGACGTCCAGAGTTCAAATTCATCAAATTTGTCTGTGAAAGTTCTAATCATTGAAATTTTCAAAATTCTGTGAATGTTTTGATCATTAATAGCTCTGATCATTCAAATGCTGTTAGTTTTCAGTTCTGTGAAAGAACTAAATCATAATGGAATAATAATATAACTTAAGTAGAACTATCACAGAACTTGAAAATTTTCTCCGAAATTAATTTGAAGAATGGTTCAAATTCTGTGAAAAAACTAGCACTGAAGGTCTCCTTTAAGAAATTATGTCCCAAATAGTATTAAACGTGGATAAAAGTTATATTTTAGCGGTGGGTATGGTTACACTCCGGAAACTATTTATTTGATAACCAACACCTCTGCCATAGGTCACCCCGAGTGGTTCGCTACGTTTGGTGACTGAGCAGGGAGGTTTTTCAAGGTCCCTGCCCACCTACGTTGGAATTTTATGAAATATATGTTTTTTAAGAAATCACAACATTTTAAAAAATTAATTCAGAAATAACAATATCCAACTCTAAACATATTTTCTTTTATTATGGGGTAAAGATACCCCCAGGGAGCAAAGTAAAGTAGCTACTCTAGCGATACATATTCGTACTGTATCCTCGCCGGCAGTAAGTCAGGGAGTTCAACAACACAGATATATCACCGAGCTCTTATGCTAATGAATAGTCGGCTCGAATGGCGCACACACCTACGCTCACAGCCTACTCCTAGCCCTTAACCCAGCCCGGCCCAGCCCAACCCCGCGGCGTCAGTCATCCCCACGGAGCGGAGGCTGAATCAAAGGTTAAATATTTATGATCATTCGCCAACGTACGGGGGCCATATCTTTCCTAATGACTACTTCAATTTATCATCATATCACCGGTGCGTGTCTCCACAGGCAGTTAATAAACCCATCAAAGGAGAAATATAACGCGGAAAATGTTTATAATTTCGACGTAAAATGCTTACTTAGCGTAATCCATGTTATTTCAAATAGGCATTTTCAACAAAAGTCCTATCTGCCCGGAGCCAGTTGAACATAGCATTTTGGGGAATTTTATAATGCTGAGGGATGCGGGCAGGGGAAGCAGAAGGTAAATATTCAGATCTGGATACTAAACATAGCTTCAATGTGGTATCTTATCGGAGCAACCTCCGTAGTAGAAGGGTAAGACTCTTGAAAAGCAAACCGAAGCGGGTTCCAATCCCGGTGAGATCAAATACTTTTATTTGATTAATATGTATTATTTCATATTAAAAATAATATAAGGTATCTTTGCGGCAAGTTTTAAAGTGGAAGATACTTTCAGTATCGCCGTGGTGTAAAACCCAAATAAGAATTGAAATTTTGCTTCAAATGGCTTAAGCCGTGTTTGGTGATCAGATCTGAATAACCAGGTAGCTTCCTCACCTTCCTTTTCCCATATCCTTCCCTTCCTCACTACCTTCGGCCTCACAACATACCCTGATTGGTCCGATTGGGGATGCCATGTCCTCACTGGCGTTGGTACTCTTGCGCGGCATTCACCTAAAAAGGAGACACTGGAAGTTTTGTCAATTCACCTTTTACATAATCTTTTTTATTATTTATTATTTTTCTTTATTCATCATTTGTGAATTTTTCGACCACCATGCTAGGCTGATGCCAGTTTTATGGTGGTCGATATTATATTTATTAAAATAAATATAGATTTTTTTTCACGTCACCGGACTTAGAACCCTAACATATAATCCAAAGATATGAATCTTACAGCTCAACCGCGGAAGCATCATTACACCAACACGTATATCCAAAGTTATTTAATCATCAAAAGGAGTAGTATAATCCAGAAAATGTATCTAATTTCTTCATAAAATACTAACTTGGTGTAATCTACGTCAATTCATGGAGGCGTTTGTTTTTGCTTATAGTTGCTATCGGTTTTAATGGCCCATGGGAAAGTTTCACTTTAGTAGAGAAATTTTATCAATGGGCAAAGATAAAACGTGCTATTGCTTCATAGAACTAAGTATAGTTTCCCTTTCAGTTATTTCCAGGCTTCTTCCATTAGGAAAATCCCAAAGGAGGATAATTTTAGTCATATTATAACAACCGGACAAAAAGAACCCAGAAAAGTATTCTAAGATTGGTAAGGTACTGCGAAAATCTAACAATAGATATTTAATGAAAAATCTTTTAAGGATACACGAAGACAAGTAATTTTAGAAACATCCCCCAACAAACCTCAACATTTTAATGCAAGGAATAATAATACAAGGTCTTTATGAAGCAGTAAACTAACCGTTGCCGTTTACTTCTTCTTTACAATTAAATATAAAATGATAAACTTCCATTCAGTTTTACTTTGTAAATAAATCATCTTTTGGCATGTTTTTGTATCGTTTAAAAAGGTTATTTATTAGGCACTGCCACCCGGGAACCATTTTTTATTTATTTATTTTCTATTAAAAGAAAGACATACAATTCCGGGTTCCGAATAACCTGACAATATTTGTAAATCTCCTACTACCCCTCCATACAGCATCCTCAAAGATGACATAGGCCGCGAGGAGAATTATTATCCTCAGAGCCTGCTGGGTGGAGTTAGTGTAAAAAAAAATACAACCAACACCTCTGATTTAGGTCACTCCAAGTTAGTGGTTGGTTTAGTGACTTCATGTGATGTGATGCCGGGCTTTACGGGGTGAGGTTTTTCAGATTTTGGCGACGGATGTTTTTGCCCACCAACTGCATGCTGGGCCAGAGGCAAAGGCAAACTCAAAGATGAAATAGTCCCCGAGGGAAACCATTTCTTTAAGGCTTTCTTGTGGAATTAATGAAAAAAGTATTATTACATCTTTGAAAATTCTAGAAACCAATCTTCTAGAAGAAACAGAAAAAAGCAGTTTATTTTAAATCCCTCGAAATACTTATTATTTTCATTTATTCTGGGAGGCTACTGTTCAAATCAAAAGTTGGTAATATATCCAAAAAAATCGTTTATATTCCCGAGTACTAATCGCCCGACTCTTTGGGAGCTTATTCTAAAAAACATCGGAATAATCTTTACCAAGAAACAAAACCACTTTCAACAAACTTAAAAACCCTTATAATCCCCGATTATTTTTGGAAACAGTTTTATTATTGTTTATCGTTATTTGTTAGGAGGTGGTACTACATATATTCAGACTTTCTTTTATGGAAATATTACGTTTAAGCTACTTTAGGTATATTTGTGTAGTTCAAAATGATTACATGAAGCATGAGTCCGACAAAGGCCTATAAATATCTCAGTAATAAAATTATTTCACTTGTCATTGCTTCTCACCCTTTTAGCGGTAGGTCACCCTCATCGCCCCAAAGTTAATGTATTTACAACTTTCTTCCCCGTCCTCCGGTCTTATGGAAAATAAAAGTTATTACCCAGAAAAGTCGTATCAAAAATTCGTACGCAAAGTGAGTGCCGGGCTTTTAGCCGTCGTGATTTATGCATCCTATAGCCGGGGAGGCAGGTGGCCGCGAGGGGCGGACCGGAGACCGAGGACCGTCACGAGGGGAATTACGCCCTGCCAAGGTAAGCAGCTTTCGTAATTATAGGAAGAAAACTACATTTTTTCCCGTAATTCTGATGCGGAGCTCTGATAAATCAATACCATAATGAAGTTCCAATACCAAAATAATATTCCGATGCCAGAATGGTGGTTTTGATACCAAGCCTGATTTCTAATTTATTTCTGATGCTGTAAGGGCGTTATAACTCCATATATTATTTTTTTATTTTTTAGAAAAAACTTTAAAAAATATATTATCTATTGTAGGTCAAACCTTTAACATGAGCTCGAGAATAATAAATGAATAATAAATAAAAATAAATGAATAATAACAATAACAACAACTGCTTAAGTCAAATATAATCTAAGGAAATGGTTATTAGATACTGATGATTCATATTGATGCCCTATCAAAATCCTCGTATTCCCAATTGGAATTCACTTTCGAATTAAATGGAATATCATTATAATTTTGTAATAATTCATGTATATGAAACTATTTATATAAAAAGTTGAGAGGTTTAATTAATTTCTATTAATTAAATCATTAATTAGTTATTAAATAAATAATTAATAATTTAATAAATAATAATTATTAATTAAATTATTAATTAATTATTCTAAACTTATTATAAATTTACTTGTTGATTATATGCATTTGCTTGTATTAAATTCGTTTGTACTTGTTTATATACGGCTTATACTGCTATTTATGTATTTACAACTAAACTATTCTGTAATTTAAACAATTTATCTATTTGTTATTTTATCATCAACATTATACATATATGTTTGAAAATGTACCAGTTTATTGCATAAAATGTTGTCATTATGTACCTATCGACAAACTACATAAGTAGTTTAGCAAGTTTAAATGTTAATAAATAAAAAAATGTTATTGATTAAAGCCCTAAAAACTATGACAGCAAAATTTCACAATAGGAATTGAAGTTTACAATACTTACAGTAAATGTGATTCGCCTCTGTTCGCGCCTTCCCGGGTGCGTGCGCCGTGCGCCGCTCCACGCGCGGAAATTGTGGAGCTTTTTGTGGGGCTTTTTGCGGTGAGCTTTCACCCAAAATAATTGTTGACTTTTATCGTTTGATAGAGTCGCAAGTGTTTTGGGGCACTTTAGGGCGTTTGGCCGTGCGTTACCTTATCCGCCGTATTATCTACGTCGTGCGGGGGTTGGGGTGTGGAGGCGGGCCGCGGGCGGGGAGGGATGATTGGCCGCTTTGGGCTTTGAGATTTTGGACCTGCGTCGTTCAGTCGCCTTTGAGGGCTTTGGACGATTCAAATAAAGGAATCACGGCTTTTGGTTGTAAAATTTAATTGTATTGGTAACCATCTACGAAAAATAAAGTTTGGTGACAATTTTTTTTTTAAATGGTATCTATTGGTAACCATCCGAAAAAACAAGTTTGATTGGAAAATATTTTAAAACTTATTGGGAACAATCTCTGTCTCACATCAATAGGAAGCCGATTATCAATATTTGACGCCCTTTTACATTTTTTTTGCAACTCTAAAATCATTTGATCCATTGAAACCAAATGAAGAAAAATCGTTTCAGAACTACAAAAATATGATTGTGTTGAAGAAATATCAAATTAACAAATGCATACTGATGCACAAACTGTTTTTTTAACTCTTACAGGTTTTACGACTACCTTAATTTAAAACCAATTACAATAATTAGGTTGTAAACCTAATTACAAATTTTCACACTGTGCATTAAAAGGTAATAAATAAAACAGTATTTTTAATAATGATTATAATAGATGACACTCTATAAAAACAAGATTAACGTTCATAAAATACAAGAAACTAATAAATAAATAAAATACAATTATTGTTTATAAGTAAATGTTAGAATTGTGTACACTAACGACGTCCGCAGAGAACGGCGTTCACTCACTGTCGAAATGATTACAATGGTTATTAATTGATTATAAATAAAATAAAAATCTAATGATGTTGACCAAAATGTGATTTTAAATTCTCCATTATTACGTAATAAATAATCCCACATTAAAGCAGCAATATCAGCTTGAATTTGAATGCTCGATGGATAGTGTGTTCGGGGTACGACAGCCGACAGCCGACACGACACCTAGCCGCTAGCCGAGAGCCGCGCGATACGATCGCCATCGCCATCGCCATGCCGGACTTTAGGTCCTAAAGCGCTCGCGTGTATTAAATTTTGATTAAAATAATTGGTACTTAGGAATCATGTGAAATGCGGTTATTACAGAGCCCAAGCGCTTTTTTCAGACAATTTCCTTAGAAACAAGGGCCGGTAACATTGGCGACCTTTCGTAATTTATGCCACAATAGCTTTATTACTCGCAACTTTATTTACTTTCAGCATTTTTCACAAGCTGAAAAGGAATGTCGGAAGAACAAATAGAAGTTTGGAGATTTTTTCCCGCTCCGAGGCTTAAGGAAATAATATCTCGCACAAAGTCGACCTCATAAAACAAGATGAATGGTGTTTCCTCAAGCGTGGAAATAATTCAAAAGAGAGTTAATATTGTGAGCTTCAAACAAAATAAGGAATGACAGAACCTTTTTCAAAACTTAACACATATTTGTTAATGTTAACATTTCAATTCTCATTTCATTATGATTTTTTTGTAAATAATAATAAAATCTATAATAATTATGGGATTTTAATAATAAATCATTGCGTTTATCACTCACCTTTGTCGTGGATCCATTGCTTCAATGAGACGCCTTCAGATATCAATCAAAATATATTAATTTCCTACAACAATACTTTAAAATAAGAGATTTAATACTAAAGGTACAAGATTCTCATACATCGCTGACATATAAAGAGGATCTACTTTTTTATAACATATACTTCTTTTTAAATCTATCAAACTGAAAACTTTTTCACGCTTAAGCTAGTCTAACTGAAAATATAATAAAATCTTATTGTTTATTTACCCAAGTTCATCACTTGGAAAGAATATTAAAATCGTGTTAAAAAAATATACGTTCTACACAGGATGGTATACTGTTACAACTGAGCAATTTATCAATGGTTTACCTTTATCCCGGGCAGGCTTTGAGATCCCGAATTGCAATCCCTTATCTGTTCACTTCCCGCCTTGGTGGCTCGTTGCTCGTTGCTCGCTGCTTCGTGCCTTGGTCGAGTTCAGGCGAGAGGTAACACCCTATCACACCTCGAATCATGGGGTGATAGTTGCCGGGTGATAAATAACGCCGAGCTGTATCTGGGCCCATAAATTTTAAAGCTCTCGTTAAAACGTCCCGCCCTAACTAAACATCTGTATTCATAGTTTGATTATCTATTCACAGAGGCCGCTGGCGGAAGGCCGATGTTCCGAAAGTCAGCGTAATAACTTACTCTGCAGCGGAATTATGACGTTAACGTCACTTAATTCCGTTCCGTTGCCACAGCGGTCTGTGAATGGGCATCACTGGAATATAAATGATTACCGACATTCATTTGGTTTTATGCCCATTCCTCGTAATCACATTTTGATCAATCGTATTGTACAATCCCAATTATTAGCAACTTAATATTGATAAATAAGTTAGGGGGGTTATGTTTAATGTGAGTAAGGTGTGTGGTAAATTAAATAAGTAGATCGTAGTTACAACACTTACGAGTTTATTTTAACAAATAACAAACAAACATAACTCACCTTAATTGAATATTTAAATATGAAAAATAGTATGCGGAGAGCGAACAAGCACGATTTACAAGGCTGTGTATTGACCGGGAGTTTAAGGTAGAATGGTTTGAATAATATTTGCTGCAGCGCGCGAGAGTGGCTCGAGAAAAGGCTTGAATCCTATTTTTGCCTGGGGGACCAATCGGATCGCCGTGAGACTGCAGATCGGTGTCCTTGTTCGACCTATGCAAATTTTTAAATTATTGCAATTTATTGACGTAAATTTACGAATCATTAATCGATCAAGCGTGAAATCCAATATGCACAAATATAACCGGCTTTCCATAATTACTTAAAATAAACTCGTTTCTCTGACTACTCCACAAATAAATACATGTTCTACAGAAAGATATTCAAAGGTTCAATCCTCGTTGATTCATTTGGCGATGCAGGTATATTTATTATTAATTTAATGAATGATAATCTGAATATATAACGTTAATGCTGTTATCGAAATCGTATTAAGTAGGATTGTACCGAACATACGAATTTTCTATTAACCCTCTGTTCATTTCCGGTAGCATTAGTGATTTGTACATTGAGTTGGTGACATACACTAAACGTACTTATTGTTGGTTTAATTAATGTACTAAATCGTCAAAATGCTTGTCTCTACATGAGATTCAAGTTAGTTAGTTAATTTGGCGATGCAGGTATATTTATTGATTTCACGAAGGATAATCTGAATATTTTGCGGTTGTAATCTAAATCGTATTTAGTAGGATTTTACCGAACAAACAAAAGTTCTATCAACCCTCTGTCCATTTCTAGTAGCATTAGTGATTTGTACATTGAATTGGTGACATACGCTACTAAAAGTATGTATTGTTGATTTAATTAATGTACTAAATCCTTGAAATGCACGTCTCTACAGGAGGTTCAAGCTATTACATATATCAGATGCTACCCTTTAACTCAGCAATGATATTTATACATAAAAAAATAAACTTATTACGAAAATACTTTTCATACAAAATTACATACAAGAAGGGCATTCACAGATAACACAAGGACGTGCGATGAAATCAGTCTACCAAAAAACGACAAAGCCAATACGCAAAACAGTTTATTCCACAAAGTAATGCAATATTAATACTCGTATAATTCGCTATCTGAAACTAGAAAATCTACACCAATTTTACTTAGTTCAAAATACATTATAAGAAACACATTATACAAGAGAAATGTAAAATTAATTCATTTGTAATAAATTAGTCATTCGTGAAATTGGATGTAACTTAGATAACGTCGTTGCGCCTGCAAAATCCGACAAACGTTTTTTTTGCGAATATCGTTTTTTTACGCTTTGTGATAGAGCGAGACGTGGCGGATAGGCCTATAAAACCCGTTTTCTGATATTAAAGCTAGTTTAGAGAAATGCAAAATCAGCTATGTATTTTTGCTTAAAAAATGGATTTCAAAATACTCTATGAAGATTCCTTCACATATCGCATTTTGGACTGAAGTAAAACACTTCATATTGCGCCAGTTAGTGACACATGGCGGATTTTGCACTGGATCTTGGTTCAGAACGCGCATGTTACAAGTCACGTGACTGGACAGTGGACACTTGGACAGTCTTGTTATGATAGTCAGTCTTGGTGCACGTGCCAGCGGATAATTTACGTTTGTCAAAAAACAATATTTAAGCTTTTAAAACAGTGTGAAATTACATTACAGTGCACAATAATTTACGTTTACTTAAAGAAGAGTGTTAATTTTTCAAACCCGGTAAGTAATATAATGTTATAATCTACAGAATATGTTTTGGATAAGTTGAAGATTTGCCTATCGTTACGCTTGAGTAGAATTCAAATAATTACTTTATTAAAAATATAAGTAAATAATACTGCACTAAAATTGATATACTTTAAGACTCCGTTTGCCAAGTAAATTTATGCCTATCATGGTGATATAAGGCGCACCAAAAATATACACATTTTTGACTTGTGTCTAATACTTAATTAACTAATTTATTTTCATTATAACAGGTGATACCCTCCCACACCGAAGATGAGATCCTCTAGAGCTCGACGATTGGTAAACATGGTTCTGAACAATCATCGTCAAGCTGAAGTCAAAGACAACCAAGGAAGTATTAGTAACCCTAGAGCTCAACGATTGGTGAACATGGTTCTGAACAATCATCATCATGTTGAACTCAAAGAAAACCAAGAAAGAATTAGTAACATCCAGCCTGTTGAAAAGCAAAAACCAATAATAATTGATATGGACGTCACAAATGATAGCATCATTAGTAACGCCCAACCGGTTGAAACACAACAACAAATAATTGATATGGACTTCATAAATGATATACCAATTCCACTTGGCATAAATAGTTCTGATTTTACTGATATCTATGATATAGAAAATATGGATCCGAACTTCTCACATAATTTGGACATTTCTGAAACAGTTTTGGAGAAAGACTTGGGGAATTTATCCCCAGGTGTAATCTTGACCATGAGTAATTATGCTGACGTTTGAACGAGTTGCACTTTCAAATTCTAACGAGAAATATTATGAGGATCAACTGGGCACAAATAATCATAGGTTTATTTTAAATCACGAAACGGGACAATTCGAATGCTCTGATGCTAACTCTAATTCTGAAGACGATCTGTTAACTAATGTACCGAACATAAAGGACAAACGAAAGTTGAATAAAAATCCAGGGGAAAAAATACAGCGGTATTAAAAGAGTAAGTGGACGTACAATTTACGTTAAAAGGGCTCAAAGAAAAATAAAAGAAACACCATGCAATCATCATGGCTTGAATTTATCCAATAGATCTTTTCTATGCGGATTGGTTAATGAACAAGCTCGCCTAGACGTGTTCAACTATTTCTGGAGCTTGTCAACATGGGAAGCTAAGAAAGCCTATATTTTTGGACTTGTAAATATCCGAAAAGTACTCAAAAGGCGACAACGGCGACAGCAATTAGAAGGTAGAAGTACTTGGAAGCGCAAAATTGGGGTCGACTGCTCCTTACCCAAGCTTAATGGTGAAAAAGTTAGAGTTTGCAGAGAGTTTTTTAACGCCACATTAAGTATTACAAAAGATACGTTTACTCAATGGATATCATCAGCACAGATTGATAACGACGATGAGACTGAAGGAGCTAGGAAACGAAACAGAGTTCCTCAGTCTTTGTCTTTGAAGTCAGATTCCGTTAAAAAATGGTTGGACCTATTGCCTAAAGTTTTGAGTCATTATTGCCGCTCGACTAGTTCGAGAACATACGTGGAGGATGCTTTTAAATCGAAATCCGAAATGCACAAAATTTACATGTCGTGGTGTTCAGAAAACGGCATAACTTGCGTCCAAAGAAAGAAATTCTGTGATATTTTAGAAAATAATAAAATATCTATATTTAAACCACGCAAGGATCAATGCGACACATGCGTATCCTACAATCAAGGAAATCTAAGTGAAGAAGAATACCAAATGCACATTAAAAAGAAAAATGAAGCAAGAGATGCAAAGAAGCTAGCTATTGCATCCTGCTCTGATCAACATTTAGTAGTAACAATGGACCTTCAAAGCACACAGCTTTGTCCGAAACTTTTAGTTTCCTCTCAATATTATAAGCAAAAACTTCAGTTACACGACTTTACCATTTATAAAAACAATACGAAAGATGTTTTTCTGTACGTTTGGCATGAAGGCGATGGAGGTGTTTCAGCAAATGAGTTTGTTTCTTGTATTATCGATTTTATAGAAGGAGAAATTAGTAAGGGATTCAAAAAAATTACTTTGATATCGGACGGCTGCGCTCACCAAAACAAAAATAAATTCCTCAGCAGTGCTCTGGCAGATATATCGAAGCATATGAATATAGAAATAGAACAACTCATATTGGAAAAAGGACACACAATGATGGAGGTGGATAGCGTCCACTCGACATTGGAAAAGCTTTGCACTCCTCCATTATACTCCCCAACGGATTATGTGGACCGAATGAGGAAAGCTAGACCATCCAAACCTTACTTTATTAAGTATCTCGATTACAATTTTTTTAAGGCTTACGATACACTCCCCAGTAATTACTGCACTATTCGTCCAGGCAAAAAGGTTGGAGATCCTACAGTTACCCAGATCAGAGGGCTGCTGTACAAACACGGTGAGGTTATGTACAAACTCCGACACATTGATAACTGGACACTTCTGCCTCAAAGGAGGAGGCAAGATTTATACACAACACCACAACCATTGTACACAGAACAGAAAAAAATTCTAAGTTTGAGCAATAACAATCCTTAAAGTTATATATGCATCGAGATTATCATTCATTTTACGATAATCTTAAATACTGATTTTGTTGATTACTACCGTACCTTCTAATTTTATAATATTTTAAAGATCTCAATAGTTATTAGACGAATGTTTAGTTTAATAGCAGGCGTTATCATTGTTTATTTACATAACTGAGAAGTTATTTGTTTTGTTTAAAAGTTGTAATTATTATGATTGTATTATTGTTCAATGATGTTTGATTTGTAAAAGGTATAATACCAGTTACTATCTACTTGATTTTATTCTTTCAATCAATAAAATGTAATAATCTCGATTAGTGGTTTGGTAGATTACATTGTGTACCTTCTATTTTTATAAAATTTTAAAGATCTCAATAGTTATTAGACCAGCAGGAGTTATCATTGTTTATTTACATAACTGATATGTTATTTGTTTTGTTAAAATGTTGTAATTATTACGATTGTATTAATGTTGAATAATACGTAATAGAAATAATACTAGTTACTATAATCTACTTGATTTTATTCTTTCAATAAATAAAATGTAATAATCTTGAATAGTGATTGGTGATTTGATTACTTACGTACCTTCTGTTTTTATAAAATTTTAAAGATCTCAATAGTTATAAGACGAATGTTTAGTTTGCTAGCAGGCGTTATCATTGTTTATTTATGTAACTGAAATGTTAATTTGTTGTGATAAAATGTTGAGATTAATATGACTGTGTTTCTGCTCAATAATGTTTGGTTTGTAATGGTTACAATACTAGCTACAATCTACTTGTTTTTCTTCTTTCAATAAATAAAATGTAATACGTAATAAACTTGTTTTTCTATCATACTCAAAATATTTTTAGTTCACCTTCACTCGAAAATTACTTGTTTATAAGTAAACTTTCAGCTGGGAAAGATAAATATTCGTTAGAAATAGGCAATTGGTTTGTTAAAAATGCTTTGCGCATACGATAATACATTTAAATTGTACGCAATTAAAGAATCACTATCATTTCTAACTGAATGCAAAATCCGTTATGTCTGAAATGCACGTACATCAAAATCCGCTATATGCTACCTCTAACACAAAGCGTATTTAAAGACCCATACAAAATCAGCTATGTGTCATTTATTCACAAAATCAAATATTACTACGAAAGTACTAAATATTTAATTGTAAAATATCATTTATTCAAAATCCGACGTAAAGATCTAATTTTCTGTTTATTTTGATGTTAAAAAATGCTATCCATTGTTGAATTAATCAGTTTTTTCCTTCTCCTGAAAAGTAACGTTTTTTTACATAGCGGATTTTGCAAGCACAGCGACGATAAACTAAAATGAATAAATAAAAAATATATATTAGACCGGTCAAGAAAAGGCATCGCAGTCGGTGGTGAATTCCCCGGATGAAAGTCAATCTCCATCACGACACAAGCAACATTCCCGCTTAGTGGTAGTAGGATTTTTTTTAAATATTGTCAGGTAATTCGTATATAAATACAATTTGTGAGGCGTGTATGGATACCGCCTCCGCGGGAACTATTCATAACCAACCTACTATAAAACAAGGTAACATTAAACTGTTCACTGCGTTTGATGATTTAACAATGGTGCCCGAATTTAAAGCGTGAGGTTTGTCCAGGTTTTGGTGGCGGATGCGTCTATCTATCGGGAGAGGCCGGTGATGGAGACCATTAATTTGACCTCTCCAGCCGAACTCTCTGTTTAGTTATTTAGTTCCTGTGTATTTTTTTTCTAAAGTTATAATCATATATAATTATTTTCAGTAATTTCAAATATATATTTTCCACAACTTTATTTTGAAGTTTTGCGTTTTAGGATGAACTTAACACCACCATTATGTTTTTTTCGAATATGCGCCATATTTTTTTTTTTATTGTTGTCAAGTTTAATTCGTAGAACTCCATTTTAATGTTAATTCCTTTTATATCTTACTATCTATCTAATCTAACTAATATTATAAATGCGAATGTTTTCATGGATGGATGTATGTTTGGATGGATGGATGGATGAATGTTGGTTCTCTTTCATGCAATAAATACCGAATGGAATTTAAAAATTCTTCCACTAATCGAAAGCTACATTATTTGCGAGTAATATAGGCTATATAAATTGGTAGGCTCTGGCGTTATGAATAAGCTGTGGCGTTATGAAATTATTTAATTTACGTTTATTTGCAAGGCGTGTTACTAAGTAAATGTTTGACGTGGGCTGTTATTTAGTTATTAGTTTAGGTTACTATGGAGATTTCTTTGATAGCAAAAATTCAAATATGGGTATTCTAATATGAATATTTAGTGTACAAATATAAAATACGCACTAATCTACATTTTGACCTAAGCCAACAGCTATTCTAATATTATGAATGCGAAACGGCGCGTATTTGATTTTTGATTGATTGGGGGAAGGGGAGGGGGAGAAGGGGGGAGGGGAAGAAAGGGATGGGGGAGGGTAGTGCGGGGGGAGTGGGGGGAAAGCGATATTGATGCTGCATAATTATGTTTCAATAGGCGATATGCGCTGAGCATTCATCCAAATTAGTAGCCGACAGGTTCATGTGCCGACCACTCTGCCCCGCTAAAATAATGTAGATTTATTATCATTCCAGTTGAAAATTTATAAATGAAATAATAACGTACATAAAACTACACAGGCCGTAATTACCACTTTGTCATTCTGTTTCCAGTTTGTTTCACCCTTTCTGCCGCTGCATCGCACCGGCCGGGCCTGTAATGTGCATTGAACGAACAAATGAATGTAAAGCTCTTGAACTGATGAATACCTCACGGAGAGTGACGTATGATGGGATGGACCAAGCTATATCCGCTGGGAAATTACATTTCGACACTATCTTCATGTCAGTCCATAATTCAAAAACTATTACTGCACGCGACTGGACCGCCCGGATTACAGATGTGGACAAATCGCATTTTACTGATGCGTGCAGTAGAATACATCGGTAGTCATATGGCAGAATGACCCATCTGCAATTTTTTCAGTTTTCAAGGTTTCTTCTACACAGATTTTGAAATACACTTATCTCTGTGATCAAAGTGTGAAAAAAGGATACATCTATCAGTAGTCTACAATAAAAGTTTTAAAAGGGCCATCTGCAATCGACTGAAACAGGTATAAATGTAGGAGAAAAAAAGATTCCAACTTTTGTCATCGAAATAGATTCTTATTTATTCTTCTTCAAAAATTTAACTATTTTTGAAACCAAAAACTGTTATTTATTAAAGAGTCCGACTTGCAACTGAGAATCGCAGATATTGTGACTTCAAGTTTGAAACGAACGCCTTGGAACACCCATTACTTATAAAATAATCAATTATATAAAGGTAGGAATGCGTTTGCCGTTAATTTTTTATGGCCACATATGGTATTAGTAACAAAACAATAGATTATGTAATGTGCAATAAAAACCCGTATAACCACAATTACAGAAAAAATATACTCCAAAAAATAGGACGTTTTTTGTGACGAAACAATACATTTTAGATCGTATATTAAAGAATCGTTCTCTCAGTATGAAAGCCATTATTCCAAAAGTCGGTTTTCTAAATAATATCTTCACCCAGATTTTAAAGTGATAAAAATGGTCACTGATATTTGATGTGTACTGATGAAATTGTTATCCCTCTTGAGTACGATGGATCTTAACATGTTTCGCTCCGAGAATATGTTTTAAATACCCGTGCAATTACATCAGTTGCACTAGTGATGGGTTGAAAATTCGGTTTAAACGAAAAGATTTTTGGAAAAAAAAAATAATGCACACGCATTCCATTAATATTAAGTTTGTTTTCAATAAATACCAATTTCTTGTTAGAATTAATCATGTTATATTTGAATACTACTTTTTTTTTTACTCATTTTATCTTAATAATATCGTTTTGCAAAATATAAGACGCATTAAAAATATATTTAAGAGGGATTAACCAGACAAAACCGGAAATATGATATTTTTAAATAAAATTTTAGCCGTGTTGACTTTTTTCCACAAAAAATTGTAAGTTGATTTGAATGATTGCTCTATTTATTATAATATGGTAAAGTTATGTTTTAAATTATGAGAAAATATGTTTATTTTTAGCACAATATGGTTATACCGTGGGTCGTTGGCAGATTTGTTAAATTTTCAAAAAAAAAAATTGTATTATACAACACAAATTTCAAATCATGCAGTAAAATAAATCAATAAATTATCTGGGAAATCTATGTTTCAGAATTTTAATTTTAGTTTAAATAAAATCATTAAAAAAGATCCGCGCACGTTTTTTGTTACGAAAATACTTCAGTTTGCCTATTTATGTACGGTCTTACAAATTAATATATATTTAATATTTTTTTACGTTCTTATTTTGTTTGGACATTATTGAAAAATTTTAAATACTTTTGATCAAAAAATAATTACAAACAGTACATAATTTCAATAGTTTTATCATCACGCCTTTCAGCATTTTTGAATGTAGGTATAAATTAAAGCTAATTTTGAATAAAATAAACTCGATACTGATTTATAATTTTAAAAAAGCTGGTACGGAGAACAATAAATCATTCTAAATGGAACCGCCCTGACTGTACTGCCCTGAATAAGAAAATCTTTTGACGAAATTTGAATTCTTGGCCCCCTGACTGGTTAAAGGCCCTTAAAACATATTATATTTTATGTAAAATAAGCATTTGCTACAGTGATGTAATGTTAATGTAGTATTATAATGGTTTTATTTGAACATTACAAATTTTAAAAATCACCGAAGTAATTTGATGGCAAAAGTGCCCTTTTGCAATATTTTGACCAAAATCTCCATTACGTTCTCCAGCGCCCTTGAGGTGATTTTTCACGCAAACGTCGTTTTATAAATCTGCCAAATATTTTTATATTAAAACCAAAAATATATATTTTTGAAAGCTTAGTAGACAACACTTTTAGGCTTAAGGGCTACATAAATTCGTTTAAAACGAAAAAATGGCCAAATATGTCGGTTGGAGGACTCGATTGAAATCTTAATTTTGTTCCCTGAACAATTTTGAAATTAACAGATGGACCATTTTACCATTTGTCTACCGACGTAATCCTCGCTTCTGTTCTGGTAATTGATTTTAATCGTATTTGAAATAAATTTCTATAACCGGGAAGTACCAACGATTGAGCAAGAAATAAAGTATTATTACCTATAACATAACGCTCCGTGATGAATTAATGAAATTTTGTTGTCAGAACTCAGAATATAATTTTATTACATATTTTAATCAATTGTTGTCATCCAGCGCCCTTGAGGTGATTTCAGGGCCCTTGAGGTGATTTTTCACAAAAACGGCGCTATACAAGTCATTCAAATATTATTATTATTATTGGTTGAATCGCATAATAAGTCTTATAAGTATGTGAGTGAATGTTAATTGTGAAGAAATCATAACATATCTAATTAGAATAGTGGTAAAATACCTACTGGAGTAAGAAAGTAGAGTAATAATTAGGTAAGCTCGGTGCATGCGTGCCATGATTTTTCCTTCTTTCTTATACCTAAAATTTATTTTGCTTTGCTTTGCCTGTGAATTGTAAAAATATATTGATAAATTGTTTGTTAAAAAGTGGACTAAAACTACGTTTACATAAGATTTAATGGAATATAGTTACCACTTAGAGAATCAATTGGTTTAACTCCATTTCAATAGATTTTTCCATGAGTAAGGAAATGTACGAAAAACATATATGAAATAATAGGGATTTAGTACTGAGAAAAGAATAAATCTTCTTCTTCTTCTGTATGTGCCTTATCAGGTCCCTCCGACGTTAGCGATCACTCTTGAAAAGGTCTCTGTCTTGCGCTCCCCGGAATAGCTCCTCCACACTTCTAATGCCGGTCCACTCTCGTATATTTCGCAGCCAAGACATTTGTCTCCTACCAGGCCCTCGGCGATCCTCTATCTTGCCTTTCAATATTAAATAGAACAAGTGATACTTCTCCCCTCGAAGTATATGACCCAGATATGAAATTTTCTTGATTTTAATTAATGTAAGCCGTTCTCTATCTGCTCTAGCCCGCCTGAGAATTTCTGTGTTGGTGATCATGTCGGTCCATGGGACCTTGAGCATTCTCCGGTGAAGCCATATTTCGAAAGCCTCTACCCTGTTCACGGTATTTATTTTCAAGGTCCATGTTTCACAACCATACAGCAAGACCGACCACACATAACATTTTAGCATTATCTGCCTTAGTTTTAAGCTGATATTGTCATTGCAGAAAAGGGATTTCATTTTTATGAACGCAGTTCTTGCTGCTTCAATTCTGAACCTAATCTCTATATCTAGGTCAA
The DNA here is from genome assembly GCA_917563855.2 of Limnephilus lunatus. Classification (NCBI taxonomy): domain Eukaryota; kingdom Metazoa; phylum Arthropoda; class Insecta; order Trichoptera; family Limnephilidae; genus Limnephilus; species Limnephilus lunatus. The sequence goes on along the minus strand of OU830597.1, from coordinate 58,124,409 downwards.
GAGTCTCCGTGAGAATACTGCCGAGGTATCTAAATCTCTCCACCCTTTCGACATTGCAACCATTTAACTGTATCATTGATCCAGAGTGATCTAGTCGTCCAAAAGTCATCCATTTAGTTTTATTGACGTTGATTGTTAGGCCCAGTTGCTCACCAGCATTATTAACAAGATTTAAAAGGTCTTGGAGGTCACTGATACTGTCAGCTAGTAATACAGTAAGTAGTAAAGAACAAATAGGCTTTTGCAATACATTGGTTGGAATTTTGAAACAATGTGAATTACACAATTTTTATTGATATAATTTTTTTTAATATTTTGAAGACCCATCAATTCAATATATCATTGAATAAGAATATAAGATAAACAAATCCAAACAAAACGTAAAATAGAACAAGATACAGAACAATAAAAAAGGCAACGGTCGCAACTAGGACTCGAACATAGGATCTCGTCGGAGATCGACAAAAATGACAGAAAGAATATAGGTTCCGGTAAGACAACACATCCTAGGTTCGAGTCCCAGTTGTGACGATTACCTTTTTTATTTTTCTGTGGCTTGTCCTGCAACATATTTAATTTAGATTTAAAAGTTTTATCTTCTTCTTCAATGAAATGAAAATGATTATTATTTGTTAAATTATATTTTTAATTGCAAAGGGTTTTTTTCATAAATTACAAACTAAAATGTTTGCACATTTTTCCCTGAAAAAATGAAGCAAAATAATAAATTTCTAGCCTCTACTTCCTTTTCTCGAGGGTTTAATAAAATTAATTATATTATCGCCTTAGCCATATGACAGAAAATGAAATAATCTGCAAGATATAAGCTTATTAATCGCAAAGGGAGTGTGCGTGTCTCTTAGGAGTTAGTGTTGCGTGCCTGTGCGTACTTTTACCTTAAAACCATGTTTTATAACAGTGTATTGCTGCCTACAAGCAATCCGCTGAGAAAGAATACCATAGAAGAGCCTTAAATAACCTCGAGAATGACTCGATTATACAATAAATACTGCGAACTTGAAGACTTGGATCTATGTATTTTTAAATTCAATTACCACCTTTAGAAGGAACCTATGCTGCTTGCATATCCCTGATGATCTCTTTACTTAGAGCTATAATATGTGTACGTACGTGCGTGTATGTACATGTATGTATTTATAGAGTGTGCACACGGATGCATTTACATATATGTATTTTTGTGTGAGTGTATATATGTGTGTACATATACACGTAAGGGTAAATGTATGTATTTTATTGATCCTTCTTGTTTTAAGTACGTATTTGTAATATAATTTATTATTATGTATTACAAGACATTAAGAATTTTGAGATGATTGGTGTGCTCACCTTCAATTTAAGTTTTCACTGTCACTTTATTCAAATTGAAAACTAATATAATAATTATATGTGATGTTTTCTGTTGGCGAGCCAACAAATAAAAAATGAATCAGTCAAATAATTACACAGGCAACTAAAAAAATAACTTTCACCTTTTCCGTCATATTATTGTTCATCATACCACTTTCCAAAACGGTGAAATGTTGTAATATTTTTTGATTACCACTTTGATATAACAATACGCAACCGCTTTCGGCCAAACCATTTTTTTTACTTAAAAAGCATAATGTGTGTGAAAAAAAGTTGTACCGAATGTATTATGTCTCTTGGTGGTCAGTGGCCGAGTTGCATTATCGCATCATCGCATTTGGATCCCGCCCAGGCGTCGAATGTTCAATTCCTCGACTGACCCATCACGCAATTAGCGACATTTTCAGTTTACTGTGATGGACGTAGGAGATTTTCAAATATTGTCAGGCTATTCGTACCCCGGAAATGTTTTGGTTTCTTTAAAAACAAATCATTTATTTTTTCTAGATCTATGATTCCCGGACGAAGGCGCGGTTTTGCTGAAACCGGTAGCCGTGTCGTAATTTAAATTAACTTAAAAGCAATCGAATTATACGTTTATTTTTACTAAAAACGTAACTATTTTTAAAATTCTATGAATTTGATAATTCGGTAAAACAATCTAGAGTATTTCATCTCAATGCCTCCCTGCCATGTCCAACTTGAATTCAAAGAAATCGTCTTATTTATTAAAACCACGTCTAAAGTTATTCTGAGTTAAGAGAACAAGGCAAAAATTTATTCTCTACCGAGTAAATAAAACTTTTTGGGACTTCTTTTTTCGGCATTATTCTAGTGATGTTATTAGGAATTCTTTTGGAATACGCACGGATGACTTTTGCTTCAAAATTTGAAAGAAATTACGACAATCTACGATGTATTCGATTACTTATATGAAACAATTATATACAAAAGATATTCTAATGTACGCATTCAAAAACCAAAATAACTTTACACAGACAAACGTGAGCCGATTCACAAGATCTACATTACAACATACATTCCACCAACCTACAACTAAAACGACTTTTGGACAAAGAAATATGCAATACTTCTCTATAAAATTATTTAATTTACTCTCTCTTTCAATAAAAACTATTAAAAAATTAACCGACTTCGAAAGAAGCACAAAGATACGGATTATGGACATGGGAAGGAAGAATATAGATAGAATTTTGCAACATAACAAAGATTAATGATTGAATTGTTCTGTCTTTTAGATATAACTTAATAATTTTCCTCTATAATATATAGGTATTTACTTATATTTCAAACGAGAAAACTTGTAAAATGTGTCCTTAGATCGGGGTACCCCATTAAGGACACATTTTTCTCTAAAAAAATTGTAAAACAAAATATATAAATAAAATAAACCAGCTATTTTGTGCTAACATCAAGATGACCTTTGAAATGTTAACGTACCTACATACGTATTTTGTGATAAAATATTCACAACATCTTTCATTATTTGTGGTTTAATCACAGGAGAGCTATTTTTGAGGGTTCCATGACAGTTGGTCCGGCGACAGTTGGTCCGGCGACAGTTGATCCGGCCGACAGTTAGTCCGGCCGACAGTTCGTCCGGCCGACAGTTCGTCCGGCCAACAGTTAGTCCGGCGACAATTGGTCCGGCCGAAAGTTTAGAAGATGTTTTCTTCAAGTAAGTATGCAAAGAGGATATACGGCCGTACAACCAAAGTCGATATATTTATATCTGAAGGCATCTTGAGTGAAAATCCACTGTAAAATATTTTTACTAATAATTTCGAGTCTCCGAAGTAGCATGCGGCAATCACAAAATACGACATACTTATAAGTGCAGTCGGCTTAGCAAAAAAAACGCTAAAGATTCCTACATGCATATAATATAACTTTTATATATGAATATAACAAAAGAGTCCCAACTGCTCCCAACCGTCTCCAGTCAGAGAGATTATGGCATCCCCAATTTTGGTATGGTGTGATGCTGAAGGTAGTGGGGAGGGAAAGGAGACGTCGAAAATGTACCTGGCTATTCAGATCTAGACATCAAACATGTATAAAGCATCCCCAATGATGACATCAGCCCTGGAGGGAGGGATTAATTTCCCCAGGGCCTCCTGTGTGGAGCTAATGTAAAAAAAAAACGAGAATGTAAGGTATTATTTTCGTAATTGAAAAATAAGTTTACAAATGGTTTTATGCGCTTGGTGAAAAGAATACGGGATTTAAAAATATAAAAATATAATACACTGTACTTAGGATGTTACTAGCAGACTGAGTGCCTCAGTGGTCACCGCTGACGTGAAAGATGGATGTGCTTTTTTACGTTCCAAAACCCTGCTGATGAAAACACACGAAGGATCCGCGTCCTATTGTGCCTTCAATTATCCTAGGGGTGGTGGATACGTCGGCGGGGCACAGTCGAGGGTAGGGTCTAGCAGCATGGCGTGTAAACGCCCAATCGACGGAAAGAATAATGCATGAGTAAACCGCAGACAGACAGTTGGAAATGAGGAGTATTCACCATTCACCTATCCTAATATTCTACCAATGTGCGCCCTGGTGGCCGGGTAATGTGCGAACACAAATCAGGGCCGACATGCAACCGCATGTATACCTCTGTGGGCTATTTTCAATGTGTACAGTTGGGGTTGAGTTTGTACTCCGATTAGGAGGAACATTTGCTTTAATAATATGTAAACTAGCAGATAAAAAGCCACTTCTGCGTGTTTTTTGCTGCTAGGCACTGCAGGCGGTTTTGTGTTGGGTTTCGCCCAATTTAATAAACCACCCTGAATTTTGCTCATTTTTCTGTAGGTATAACAGCAATATTAGATTGTGTGCAAAAATGTAGTTAGGTACATATTTCTCTTTCTATCGTAATAAAAACCATTGAAGTGAATATCTACGTAATTGTAATATCTTCACTTTTAATAAATAATTAGACCTTTTATATTACAAGCACATTGTCTTTATTCTGACACCTCCGTTCATCTGTTTTACATGTTCATCTGTTTTACCATAGCTTTTATTTCCATTTATGAATGGTACCTACATACTAAATAAGTACTTAAATAATTAATACATTACACCCTCCCACACTTAAATCCTTATCATCCGACTAGGTTCGGAACTCCGCTAACTAATTATTATTTACAAAATTAAATTAACATTCTGTTACATTTCTTAAATATAAAACATAAATATTTTAATATTTCATTACTGACATTATTTGATTACTAAACATTTCAAATGTATCCATTCTTCAGACTTCAACTGTTATCGAGAAGATTCACGGCTAGATCCGGGCCCTCAACGTCCTCTCCAAGGGTTCATCAGGTTCCTGAAAGAAACAGAGTCGCTTAGAGACTGACAGGAAATTCCGGAAAGATCGCCACCTTCACCCTGATTTTCAGATAGTGTGACCTCATCTTCCCACCTGACACTTTTCTCAATTAACTGATCAGCATGTCTTTTCCAAACCTGATCCGAATTTCTCATTTTAACTAGGTAAACTCTGGTTCCTATTTTTTTAATAATTTCTCCCATACGCCATTTATTATGATCAGATCTGAAATCCTTTGCCATAACTTTAGTACCGATTTCTAGTGATTTCTTAAGTTTTCTCCCTTTGCTATATGAAACCTGCCTGCTCTGGGCTCTCTTCATGTTGTCGGCCACTTCGGGTGACACATTTTTATATGCTCTGGTGTCATTCCTTTTGGATGGAAACAACGTGTCAAACCTAGACCTGATACGATGGCCTAACAAAGCTTCGCTCGGAGATATTCCCGTACTTTGGTGTGGAGCATTTCTGTAATCGACAAGAAAATTTAATAGCTTATCTTGAAAATCCTGAGGAAGATGCCCTTCATGTAACAACTTTTTCAAAAAACTTTTCACAAATTTTACACAAATCTCAGCTTGACCGTTACTACTTGGTTTCTTGACTGCACTAGTTAGGTGTTTTATTTTGAATTCTGAACCAAACTTTTCAAATTCCCTTGACCTAAACGCTGGTCCATTATCAGACACCAACACCTCTACAATTCCAAAATGTGAAAATAATATTTTCAATTCCCTAATCGTTTGATTTGAATCTAATCCCGTAACACATAAACATTCTAGCCATTTCGAAGTGGGGTCTATAATAATTAAAAGTATTTATTTCCAATAGGGCCAAAAAAATCTAAGTGCAACCTTTTCCATATCTCTGTATCAATTGGCCAGCTGCTAATTTCTAGTCTCTTAGGCGTTGACGCATTTTCTGAGCAAATTTTACAATTTTTTATCGCCTCTTCAATGTGGCTATTAAAACCCAACCAGAAAAAATAATTCTTCCCTAAACTTTTTGATTTTGTTATTCCTAAATGAGACTCATGTAAAAACAACAAAATTTTCTCTCTCAAACTTTCAGGAATGACCAATCTATTTTGATAAAACATGCAGTTGTCATAAACACTTAATTTATCTTTTAAATGGAACCATTTTAAACAATTACCTTGTAAATGTTTTTTATCCGGCCACTTATTTCCCTGTACGTAATCCATTACTACTTTTAAACAAGCGTCTTCACTAACTGATTTTTTTAACATATCAACACTTAACTCGCAATGATCCACTATAAAATTAATATTTTCGAGTTCCACGTTGATGTTAAAAATATTTTCAAAACCCTGACATTCCTCTTCCCCAAACTCCGTACTTTCTTCAATTGGCAGCCTAGAAAATATGTCCGCATGATTTTCCTTTGATTTCACGTAAGCAATCTCGTAATCAAATGTTGATAATATTAGTGCAAACCGCTGTAGTCTGCTGTTAGCTAACGTTGGAATATCTTTATCCGGTGAGAAAATATGCACCAATGCCTTATTATCACATTCAAGTGTAAACTTCCTACCGTATAGGTATTGAAAAAATTTCTTCACCCCGAACACAATAGCTAAACTTTCCTTATCTAGAATGCAATATTTTCCCTCTGCACTTGTAAGCGTTCTGCTAGCATATGCGATCGGTCTCTCTATATTATTATCAAACAAATGTACCAAAATCGCGGAAATACCTTTATCACTCGCGTCACAAATTAACTTTACCGGTCTACTGTTATCGTAATGACAGAGTACTTTATCCGAAATCAAAATCTCTTTTACCGACCGAAATGCTTGTTTACATTCCTCCGACCAATTAAACGCCGTGTTTTTCTTCAACAACTCGTATAGCGGCGCTAGAATGGTTGACATATTTTTAACGAACATTCTGTAAAAGTTTAAGGAACCTATGAAAGCACGCACCTCACTTACGTTTGTCGGCTCTGGCATATTGACTATAGCATCAATTTTACTGGCGATCGGTTTGACTCCTTGCGCGTCTACCCTGAAACCTAAATATTCAATAGCTTCTTGATGGAACAAACTTTTGTCACAATTAATTGTCAAACCTGCTTCATTCAATTTTTTTAAGGCCGCTCTTAAGTTTCTGTTATGCTCGGCTAGGTCTTCTCCGAAAATCAAAATATCGTCAAAATATGTAATGACCCCTTTTACCCCAGACATTACTGAGTTTACTACGTTTGCGAATGAACTTGGACTAGAAGCTAACCCATATGGAAGAACTTTATATTTAAACAAACCTATATGCGTTGATAAGACACAATATTTCTGTGATTTTTCGTTTAATCTTACTTGGGCGAAAGCGTCTTTCAAATCTAATTTTGAAAAATTTTTCCCTTTGCTCAATGTAGATAGTAAATCTTCAATTCTTGGTATTGGGTATGACGTATTTTCTAACATTGGGTGCAATGTCCTCTTAAAATCCGCGCAAATTCTGATTTTCCCATTTTGCTTTTTAACAATTACCATCGGGCTAGCTGTATTGCTACATTTTATGGGTTCGATAATCCCTTCCTGTACCATTTTATTCAGTTCAACCTCAACTTTTTCCCTAATGTTGTACGGAATAGGTCTGGCATTTACGTACTTTGGAACGTAACTATCTTTTACTTTGATATTTGCTTTGAAACCGTTAAATGAACCTATGGTTCCTTTAAACACTTTTGGAAAATCACTCTGGCATTTTTTAATGAAGACTTCACTCTCAGTTTCAACTATTTCGTCCTTGTGCACAACATTAACCTTACCTACATTTGAAAACCCGATATCAAACATTTTCATAAAATCAATTCCTAATAAAATGTTGTTACCCTCCTTTGTAACAATAAATTTAATCAACTTAATTTTGTTCTCGTATTTAATTTTCAATTCAATTGACCCACAAATTTGTAGTTTCGAACCATCAAAAGAACATAACCTCAAATCACATGGCTCTATTTTTATTGTGCCAAAAAGCTTATGTAAAATGGATTTTGGAATTGCCGAGATGCTAGCCCCCGAATCTAATAACCCCTTGTGTGGTTTATCCCTTACTTCAATTTCTAAAAATATGTAATTTTTGTTATTATCGTCCACATTGTGTAAAATCGTGTTTTGTAATTTAAAACATATTTTACTAATATGACCAATTTTACCACAATGTCTACATTTAGCGTTTTTAAATTTGCATTCGCTTTTAAAATGATTTTCCCCACACGACAACTTTCCCCACACGACAAAAAACACGACACTTCCTTCCGACGATTTAGTCTACTCAACTTGCTACCACTATTTTTACTCGAAAAGCTCGACCTGCTAGAAACTGACGATGCTTTATTATTATTATATTTTGAAATTTTAATATTTTCCCGTTCTTTTGAACCTGATGCCACGCATACCGATTCTTCGCTTTTACCAACATTGAGTATATGTTCATATGCCGACGCTATTTTAAAACACTGGGCGTAATCTACCTTATCATTATCGCACTCTAAGAAAAGTTTTTGCTTAATTTGTATATTGTAAACCCCGGTAACAAACATATCTTTTAAATTGGCATCAAGCCTACCCTGAAAATTACAATCGGTACACAACTTTTTTAATCTAGATGCGAAATCCCTAATTGACTCAGATTCTGATTGTTTTTGTCTATAGAATTTATCTCTACATTCAAAAATACTCTGAATTGGTTTACATAGTACCTCCAGTAATTCTAAAATTTCTACACAAGTACAATTAACAGTCAATTTCGGAAACAAAGCGTCCGTGACCAGCTTGAGGGTGTCGATGGATAGAGAGGTTAGCAAGAATGCCCGTTTTCTCTCCTCGCTCCACTTATCATCATTAATCAGTAGGCATTGTTCCCACCTCAAACGGAAAATCCTCCAGTCCATTTTCTTGTGACAAAAAGACTCTATTCCCCTCAAACTCATGACGAATTCCTTTAAATAAAAAAATAACTCAACTACGGATTTCGCCCTTTCCTTTTCTTCCCGTCACTGTGCGCTACTCTCCGCCCCGGCTCCGTCTTGTTTGTTCCCCCGGCTGCACCAAAAACTTGTTACGTAGCACGCGCGCCCAGCTGCGCTGCTCACAAAACACACCCGTCTTCTGTTTCCCACACAGCTACCTTGCTGAAACTCCAGGCACCTTGGATACGTATGACCGTTTGGCTGCACTTCCTGGCCCTCCTGACCTTGTCCGAAGTAGCTTCAAGTGTCCCAAGTAGTCAAACAATCTCCAATACAGCAAGATTCTTTATGGAATCATCGGATTGTCTCGACCTTCCTTTTTCCCGTTCCAGTATTTAGCTGAACTTCTGAATTCTGGAATTTACCTTAGGTTCTTCTAAAATTCGGTTTAATAACTGAATTTCCCTTTTCGACTGCGCCAGTTTGTAATATCTTCACTTTTAATAAATAATTAGACCTTTTATATTACAAGCACATTGTCTTTATTCTGACACCTCCGTTCATCTGTTTTACATGTTCATCTGTTTTACCATAGCTTTTATTTCCATTTATGAATGGTACCTACATACTAAATAAGTACTTAAATAATTAATACATTACAGTAATATTTGTATTCCGTATAATATCGTCAATTTTAAACTCTCACATGAAAATTAATTTTAACTAAGTACTTGAATTAAATTTACTGCCAACGAAAAAGAAATTTACTGCCATTCAGAAAACAAGAAATTCAAGAATGCCGCCGAAATTATGCATTTTGAAATAAAATTCATGTTCATCTCCCCCCATAACCTCCTCTATAGCATTTTTAAAGCAAATCGGTTGAGAGCTCTAAATTTTTTTCAAGATGGCCACAGAAATTTTTATTTTGGGTTGGATGAGTCATCTTCCACCTAACCTCTATACTCTACATTTTAACCAAATCGTTTGAATGTGGAATCGGTTCTTTATTCAGTTACTATAGTGAAAACAGTTCATGGGCTAGAAAATTTCTGAGAAACAAAACTAATATTTAATATTTTAATTGCTTTTTTACATTTTATTTATATTTCTTTAAAAGAAGACAAATTTGAAAATTTGAAAATCGCCTCCTACTACAATGGAAAATGTTCCTTTAAGTTAATAATATTTTCAGATTATTTATATCTGCAACTCGAAAGGTCAACTACATTTATTAGTAAGTCAGATGGACGAAAACTAACGAGTTCCCCTTTCTATGTTCGGCCAAAGACTGCGGAAACCCGTTGCTTAGATGAGTATTGGTTACGCAATTTGAAAAAAAAAACCAAATGTCTACGTGTTTCATATATAGCGCTGTTTCATTTTCACCGTGTTTATGGAAAAAAAAACGTCAAGCATCCATTTTCTTTACAAAGATTTCCAATTTTTTCTGAATTTTTCTCTAGGTACCAAATTGTGCGGTTACATAAACAGATATCTGAGATGCATTGTAGTGCTCTGGGGTGCTGTCGACAATATGTGAAGAGCGGTACGCGTGCCACGTATTTACCATCGCTGCACTGTGGACGGATACAGTCATGCATAAAGAATAAACTCCAGTGAGGAGGTACATATCATTTGTTTGCCCAACGTAAACTTATTGAGGTCTTGCCTCGATTGAATTGAGGTCCCTTAGCAGAACGTCGTGTGCCCAGCGACTGTAACTTTGTATTCAATTAAATGTAAATATTCGATTGTACACAGTATCGGTTAAATTTATTTCTCGGAGTCCCTTGTGAAATGTTGTTTTCTTTTGGTTCTGAAAATGTTTCATAGAGACGCTTTAATATGAATGTTCTTGTAATCATGCTACATTATGAAATAAATTACATTTCTTACAAACATTAACTAGCAATCCGTTTTAAAAATTTATGATTGGACCAAACATTCTGAAATTCTGCTGAAATATAACATACCTCCGTTAAGCACTTTTAGCCTTACCAATGTTGAAAATTTTATACAATTGATAATAAACTGCGTATGTGAAAACCTTACTAAATTAAATTAATAGAAACGTAAAGTTGCATACAAAAAATTAATAGAAACGTAAAGATGCATACAATGTATATACCTACAGCCAAAGAGGTTTGTTTATCTGTTATAAATATTATCAAAGGTATTTTAAATATGCCATAGTATATTTCTTCTAATATATTATAGTAAAACGAGTATAAAACTTTTTTCCTCTTAATTTTATTTGACCGTAACCGCAAGGCCATCTTCAGACTGGTACAAATCATTCATAACTCACGGTTTATATACACAAATATGGGGGAGGGGGAGAGGGGTGTTCTACAAGGATTTCATGCGAATATATGGGTTTTATTACAATTGTATCGGATGGGTGTTACTACCATTACGATATTTAACTCTCTATCACAGGAGGGAAATAAAAGCACTTAGTATCAGGCTGTATAAAATTGCATTATATATTTAAGTTTACTTGCGACAATATTTAATTAGTAAATTACAATAATTGAAAGCTACACAGAACGACCAACGGAAGGCGAGTCTCCAGCGGGAATAAAATCGGAGCTTGCCGTAAACCGCAAGTCACCCGTATCTGTCATGAACGGTGTTGCCCTCTCAGAAAATACCTTTTGGGCTGTTCAATTCATGTCGAATGTAGGTACCACCACATACCTTCCCCCCAGTTGCTAAACGATATGAAAAATATTTGGTAGGGATTCCAAAAGATATTTTTTGAGTGTAGCGTGTCGGACAAGACAAAGGAAAATTTAACTTATGACGTCACATTGTGTCAGTGCCTGGGTTTTTTAATAAATGATGGTAGTCGCTGTTAAAAGCGTCTTGAATTGCAATAGGCTTCCTGATGCGATGTGAGATCATGTGAAAATATAATGAGTTACTAAAATATAATATATTCTATACTTGACATCATTGTAAAATATTTTGTTCCTATGCGTTCAGAAATATATAGTATATGTGTGAAGGTATTTTTATGAATAATATCTCCATAAATTTGTGAACGCATTGGAAGTTTTTTAAACATAATTTTACTTGTATATACATCCTTATATTAATCAATAACCAAACATTGGCTGTGTTAAAAGTTGCCAAGTTCTATAGAAATAGCATGATATATAACTTGTTTTTAAACCAAAGGTAATTGAATCACCTTATTTTGTGATACACACCTGTATTCTGTTATAGAAATAATAATAATAAAAAATAACTGAGTGTTTAATTTATTTTAAACCTACTTGTTTTCAATGTTTAAAATGTTTAGGAAATATTGATATAAGCAATTATTGGATGTATGTAATTAATAAGCTGCTGGTATAAGTATCACAGTACGCTATAGTAAATTATCCTATATTAGATTATTATTTTAAATACATACTTGATTAACTTAACTTATACTAGATATAATATTTTGCATTGATTGCGAAGGTTAGTTTGACACTAAACGTTGAAATAATGTTTTTATTATTCAACTTACTCATGACTCTGTGTCATAAAAATATGAAAATAATAACTAAAGTGTCTAGTTGTATACAAGAATGATTATACCAAAAATTTAAAAATATATTAATCTATGTTTACTGAAGCACACATGGTAATCATCTGTTATGTTTATGTTGGTATGGTATGTTTTCATATTGTAAATATTTAATTGATTTAACGAGATATGAAAACAGATGTGTTTCAGTATACACTATATAGTTATAAAAACTCAATACTTGCTACATCAAGTGATGTCAGAGTCGATGCTGCAATATTGAGCAGATATATTTATTTACATAATCATTTTTACCTGAATTATTTTTATAATATAGAAGCTGTATAAGATATCTCGCGTAGAGCGAGTTGAATGGAAAATAATTCCTTATAACACATTAGATGTAATGAAATGTTATCCAATGACAAGTTGTTATTTGAGTTATACTATACTTTACTGTGCAGACAACCATTCTTATTTTTACAATTATAAATTCTTAACTAATAAAATTATTTTCAAATGTTTACCGAATCTGGTTTATTTTTACTCACTAAGGAGTTTTTTATAAAAGGTAACTAGACTGGTTATGATTTAGCGTCCAGATTAGATATATTATTGTTTTTATTAGATTATTGCAATTAATTATTAATGAGTAATAAAATATACTCGTTTTTTGTAAACATTTGAAAATAATCATAACATAATATTATGTGACAATTTCATCAACATGCTCACTCAGATGTATGTATTTTGTAAGTACATCTGAGTAATCATGGTTGAGATTATTAAAAACAAAACTTTACTCTACATAGCTTGATAATTTTGTAATGTATTATCTTAGTTTAAATGCTCTTTATATCTAATACCTTTGTTAGTTAAAAGCTATTCGCATAATGCTAGATACTATTTATGAATGTCAATATATTCTATATTGGATACCTATCCCATATAGTATACATTAAGATTCCACGCTGTCAGAGTTACACACTTATGAAAGGTTATTTTTAGCATAATGATTACAAGTCTTGTGAAAAGCGATTATAGCTAGACACGCAGTTTTCATTGATTGATATACAATGTTTTAAATATGCTTAAATTAATTACATGCAGGTACATGATTTTGAAGGATGAAATTTTTTATCAATTGATAATGCATCATTTCTATGACAATGAATTGCATATATTAGTATTGTATTCTAATTTTGTTGTTTGTAAAAAATATTCAATTATGAATGATGATAATAAACAAAAAGCTCAACATTTGTATGAAATATTGTAGACTTTGTTATTTTTTATTCTTAGTAATTTAAAAATAGTTTTACTTTTGAAATCTTGTTTAGAGTAATTTTATGATTTTTAGTATTAATTATTGAGAGTTCTTATGTATTTCTGATAAAAATGAAATGCCTTTTTATGCTCTAAGCTTGCCCTAATCTGTCTGGGAAATGTACTTTTCGCCCAGATCTTGTTGTTCTTGTTGGTATTGTGGCGGAAGAGTTTGGAACCGTTGTAGAAGCTGGCGTATTATGCTCTACATTTTCTTGATCCTTTTCACTGGCAGGTGTTGATTTGATGTTTTCAAATTCTCTGCAGTCGTCCGACGTAGATGTCAGGTTCTTCCTTAAGAGTTTCATTGAAGAAATCTCATGGTGATTTTGGTGTGCTACCCAATGTGAGTTCAGCTGGGAACATTTTGTTGGTCATATTGAAGTATCAGGAAACATTAATTCAACATAGGACGAGGGCGGAGTCATCTTTTGCCTTAATATAATCGTCAGGTTGACTCTGCGCTTTCCCTTCAATCCTCAGTTGCTTGAAGTAGGACAGTTAGTCTCTTCAGATTGAGATATTGTGTCAGCTACTGTATTCTGGAATATGTGTGATAGTGCTTTGATATATGAATTATAGAAAATATTGAAGTAGAGAAGATGGCGGTAAAATCGATTTGTCTCTTTTTAAATTTGAGATAGTAGCTATTGAGTTGTCCTTTAGTATTCCTTTTTCCATTTTCCAGTTGCCTGTTGCCTGTTTGCTGGAGCTCTGTCCAGTTGCCTGTTGCCTGTTAGCTGGTGTTATCTGTTGCCTGTTGGCTGGAGCTGCGTCCAGTTGCCTGTGTCTGTTGTCCGTTGCCTGTTGCCTGTTGTCTGGCTCTAATGGCCAGTTTCCTGTTGCCTGTGTCTTGTGTCTGTTGCCTGTTACCTGTTGTCTGACTCTAAAGGTCAGTTTCCTGTTGCCTGTGCCTATTTATTTGCTACAAGTGTTTTTTGTTACTTGAGCGTAAGGAATGGACTGCTACTGTTTGCGAAATCACACTACTGTGTGGCGTCGCCGTTGTTTTTCGATTTATCTTTGTTGTAAGTGCATGGTTGGTAGCATCTATACGCCTTTTCTCCATATTTCATGTGAAGTTTGCAATATCCGTCTTGGTTTCCTTTGGGTAATCGACCGCGAGACCCGGACCTCGGTCTTCTAGCGGGATTCTGCTGATAATACTTCTGGTAAGAAAAATTTCTCTGAGGGCTACGGTTTCGTCGTCCTCGGAAGGTAGAATAGTTGTCGTTTTGTGATATTTTAAGCTGAGTCACTTCCTGTGTGAGCGCTGAAATTTGTTTTTGAAGTTGTAACAATAGGTTAGTTTCTATGTTTTCAGGTTTTGATGTTGCAGGTTTGCTTATATGTTCCATTGCGCTACATTCCGTTGACTGGTAGACGTCTGTAATCTTGTCTGCAGCCGTCGCCAGTTGATTAATATCATTATCCGTGAGGGCGGATAGGATTGCTTGAACATGTTGAGGCAAGCGCTGAAGCCAAAGTGTACGAACTATAGTGCTATTTGCCAATGCTGGTCCCGCCAATTCCATCATGTGACGTAGAAGACCTGTCGGCTTGCGATCCTCAAGCTGAATTCCAGTTAGAAGTCTGGTTAGTCGTTTTTCTGCTGAATCTTGTAGTCTGTCGATCAGTGCGGCTTTTAAGGTTGAATATTTGTCCGTCGTGGGCGGCTTTGTGACTATATCGCTGACGCACTGCAATGTTTGTGCATCCAACGCTGCGACTATAATATTATATTTTGTAAAGTCTTCCTTGATTCGTGAGTTTACAAACTGTGATTCGGCCTGAATGAACCAGAGCGAAATGTTCTCTTTCCAGCATGTTGATAGTCTCACCGAGACGTGGTGAATAGCAGGCTCACTGCTGCTCTGACTTGTTGATTCCATATTGTCTGTTTTCTTGTTTAATTGAATAGCTTCAGGTATTTGCGTTGATCTGGGATTTTCCCCTTCGGTTGACATTATAAACTTTTTCAGATGTAGGAGAGCTTACGCATAATAGGCGGAAATTTAATAATATTCAGACGTAAATTAAAAATATTAAAGATAAGATCGTGCTATTCAATTGTACACAAAAAACAATATTCAAACCAATAGATTTCACAACATGCTATATAAAAAAATATCGCAACCTTGCATCATATTATTGTTGAGATTTATAATTTTAAGAGCAATATATTTTTTAAATCCCGAAAGTGATACTATCATTGACCTCTGTGTTTTAAAACGTTATATTATTTGCGTAATCCAAGACTCAAACCATAATTTTATTGCGTTTTGTTAAATTTATTTGACTGTGATCTGCAGTTTTCTACATTGGTAATCATAATGCACAATGACCTTTGAATAGGTGAGAGGTAGGTTTTCAATTTCAATGATTCGTAAAATTTTGCAACATTTGAACTGTAGGTATGCATTTAAAAATTGTAGGAAAATTTCTGGATAATATTATGGATTAGATTGAACGTTACGTCCGGATGAATCTTGCTGTCCAGCAGCTGCTCGATTGATGCCTGGACATCGGCTCTGCTTCTCTGCTGATGCGTAGACTCTGCCCTGGTAGAAGTCAGCTGTTCTGTTGAAAGTCAGCTGCTGTGGAGGAAGCTGGTGGTGTGCTCCGGAACAGGCTGCGAGCTGCTTTCTCTCTGGTGGCCGTTGTTTCTGAAATTGATATTTTTACGCAGTTAATGGTCATTGCAAACACGATAATTTTTAAAAATCATTAGTTGGGACAATAATCATATCATATAATCATATAAGGTATGTAAGATTCACAGATTTCTGTATTTCCGATACGATCGAAATCGCAACGGGATGTACGATGTACATACTATTTTAAAATTACTGAGACGTCATTTAATAAAACTACTAAAATACTGATTGTTTGAGAGAAGTTTTAAAATTGAATTTGTACTTACATAAGTCTCAGGAAACCCGCTGGCGATCCCCTCCCGTGGTGTTCGATATTTATTAATGCAAAAAAGAATAACATCACGATTTAAACTCGATGATGGATTAAAAATTGTGTAAAATGTCGGGTCACCAATGTATCGGATGGGTGTTACTACCATTACGATATTTAACTCTCTATCACAGGAGGGAAATAAAAGCACTTAGTATCAGGCTGTATAAAATTGCATTATATATTTAAGTTTACTTGCGACAATATTTAATTAGTAAATTACAATAATTGAAAGCTACACAGAACGACCAACGGAAGGCGAGTCTCCAGCGGGAATAAAATCGGAGCTTGCCGTAAACCGCAAGTCACCCGTATCTGTCATGAACGGTGTTGCCCTCTCAGAAAATACCTTTTGGGCTGTTCAATTCATGTCGAATGTAGGTACCACCACACAATAATTGTTACTCAGTGGTCAGACAGCCAAAGACCACTTAGTAACAATTGTAAGAAAACCCATATATTCGAATAAAATCCTTGAAGACCACCCCTCTCCCCCTCCGCTATATTTGTGTATAAAAACCATGAGTTATAAATAATTTGTACCAGTCTGAAGATGGCCTTGATAGGCGGAAACCGGTTACGGTCAAATAAAATTAAGTGGAAAAAAGTTTTACATTCGTTTATTATAATATATTATAATGGAATTCCACCATGAATTGTCAGTCTCAAAAATAGAAAAACTATATTTCTTCGTTTTGAATAATTCCCCAAAAAATCAATTTATAAACTAGATAAAACTCCCTGTTAGATTTGTGTATTTTAAATATGCCATAGTATATTTCTTCTAATATATTATAGTAAAACGAGTATAAAACTTTTTTCCTCTTAATTTTATTTGACCGTAACCGCAAGGCCATCTTCAGACTGGTACAAATCATTCATAACTCACGGTTTATATACACAAATATGGGGGAGGGGGAGAGGGGTGTTCTACAAGGATTTCATGCGAATATATGGGTTTTATTACAATAATTGTTACTCAGTGGTCAGACAGCCAAAGACCACTTAGTAACAATTGTAAGAAAACCCATATATTCGAATAAAATCCTTGAAGACCACCCCTCTCCCCCTCCGCTATATTTGTGTATAAAAACCATGAGTTATAAATAATTTGTACCAGTCTGAAGATGGCCTTGATAGGCGGAAACCGGTTACGGTCAAATAAAATTAAGTGGAAAAAAGTTTTACATTCGTTTATTATAATATATTATAATGGAATTCCACCATGAATTGTCAGTCTCAAAAATAGAAAAACTATATTTCTTCGTTTTGAATAATTCCCCAAAAAATCAATTTATAAACTAGATAAAACTCCCTGTTAGATTTGTGTTTATGTAAATGTACTTTTTTTATTTATTAATTGGAATATTTTAATTTCAATCACCAAAAAAGATGAAAAAAAATAAATATATTTTTACTCCAAACGTCGAAAAATGTAGGATTTGGCTCAGTTTATATTGTTGTTGATTTGAGTGCCTGGGTACGAATATTAAATCTACAGTAAAATTTAAAAAAATGCATTAGAAAATAGATATATTATATTAAAAAAAATTGTTTTCACGGCTTGATTTTTTCCAATATTCGCTCGCTCCCTCTGATATTCGCATTTACATAATATATTTATTTCAAACGATCTTCTTCTTTTTAAACATTTGCGAAGCCTTAAATAAGCATCACGCTAGTTTTATCGGAGAACGTATTCAGCACCGTTCTGAATATTTTAAATTAAGCCAAATTAATTTTCAGCCAATTTTTTACAATATTTAACACTGTTGGTGGGGCGAAATACAGGTTAAGAATGAATTCTGAAAGACAGGCTCAAGCCATAAGCCATAACGAGCCCAACACGGGCATTGTGTCTTGTCTGGTGTTTGAAAGAATCAAAACTCCTGCATTAAACTGAATGAACAAAAAAAGAGTGTTTTTGTTCGGTTGTCTTTGGCTTAGTTCACACGCTGCTGTCTTAGGAAATCACACGATTTAGGTACATATGTAGATGTCATTCACTATATACGGCTCTCTATTAAAAAATGTTTGTGCCAAGTAGTCGATTGGGTCATGGTCAAACTGTTTTTTTTTTTACATTAGCTCCACACAGGAGGCCATAAGGAAAATAATTTCCCTCAGGGCCTATGTCATCTTAGGGGATGCTGTGTGGAGGGTATTTTTAAGGAAGGGAAGGGGAGAAAGTTCTGGGAAGGAAAAAAGTATGAGGGGTGGGTAGAAATCTGGGGGGTCAGTGTATCTAGGAGTGACGGACGTATTAATCCATCCACCTAACTACGGTGCAAGGCGATGGGTCGAGAGTCCGGCTGGAAAGGTCAAAAGGCCTAGACAAACCTCACCTCATGAACCCGGGCACCCCTGTTGAGTCACAAACATAGCAAACCTCTTGGGGTGACCTATGGCAGGGATTTTGGTTATCCAATCAATGGCTCCTGGGGCAGCGGTACCCTTACCTGCATTCCAAACTGATTAGTAAGATTGAAAAATATTATCCTTAAATTCAAAGTCAAGTATCGCAAAATGACAATAACATTCGATAACTGGAGTGTAAGTAAGCATGTATATTGTATATCTACATAAAATCGAGCAGAATTGAATAGAAAGAAACCAATTTGATTAAAACTCGTGACTTGTAAACCCAATAATAAAATTAGCGACATGAGGCAAGGTAAAGCATGTAAGTGGAAAAACAAAATTGTAAAATGTACCCATTGAATTGAAATAATTTCATCTTCAAGTAATATTGTTATTCTGCCAATGATACGCTTCGCTAACCACCGCCTCCACTCCACGCACGTAATATTATTACATTTTCACGGTAGCACATATATTATTAGCATCAATGTGCTCATACTTACTTAGGCTTCATTTCAATAAACAATGGGAGATAATATTGAAGAAACACGTGCTGTAAAGACTAAATCATAATTAAAATTGTTTTTATATTATGTAATTTTTTTCGATGTTTTGTATTCCTGGCGGAAGTTTTGTAGAAACGTTTTTATGGTTTCTAATAATTCTTATTAGAAACCATGAAAAACTACACCAATTAATACATTCAAAATGGATTGTACGAATCAGATCGAAATATAAATATAAAAACATATCACATAAGTAATTTATTTATTTTAAATGAACAAATAACTTAAATAATTTTTTTTTTAAATACATACATTTTAAGGCCAAAAATCATATTTTTATTCACGTTAAAATCGAATTATTTAAATATTTCAAAATATTACCGCATGAGAGTCCTAATTGCTATCGACAGTCTGGAGCCAGTGAGACTATGGAATCTTCAGGGGTATGTTGTGAGATTAAAGGAGGTGAAGACTGGGATATTCAGATCTGTTCACCAAACGCGGCTGAAGTAATTTCAAGTAACGCTTCAATTCTAAATTGTCGTTACTAAGGTTGTGTTTCAATGCACTGTTCGAATGATTAATTGTTATAGCAATAAAACAATGCTTATTTCTCGCTTATCAATGTACTTACTGTGTAAACACGACTATTTAATCATAATGGTTTCTTCGTCAGGATAAAAGTAAAATGATAATAATTCATAAATACAAGAATAGACAAATAAATATAGACATTTAAGTACCTACAGATAAAAAGTATTACAATGAGCGGTGATTAATTAATTATTAATTGTTTTTGTGTTTAATTCGTAGAACTCCATTTTAATTTTTAGAAATTTAATTATATTTCTAAAAATTAAAATTTAACATATCAAATTTAAAATTAATTAAATTTCTAAAAAAAAAATAAATAAAAAAAAAAAATAAAAAAATGATTAATTAGTTATAATAATACCATGTAATAAAAGCATTCAACAGTCTCACAAAAATGAGGAAACAAAAATAAATTCAGAAGTCAATTTAAAATTAAAAGATGGATTAAGGAACAAAAGAACCATATTACCATTATTTTATAACACAAAATAATAAAAAATATACACGTTACACACAATATAAAGCAGATATCATTAACATACATAAACTCATAATATTTGCTGGTATTTTTTTTTACATTTCCGACATTATAAATTTCATAAAAATTTATAAATATATATAAATTTATTATGTAATTCATCTTATTGAATTTTCGCAATATAAAATGGAAGTCTCAGCACGGATTAGCCATCCAGTGAGGCCAACATTATTAAATGATATTATAAAATATACCTAAATTATTACACAAAACAAAAAACAAAAAATATAAAGTAATAAATTTACACAACAGTATACAGTGTTTTATTTTCTTTGTTTCAAATGGACGACGGCATAATTAAATAACTAAATTCTCTTTTTTCAATAACTACAAGTGAATTTACGACTATTGAAGTACATACATAATTATGTTTTTGGGCAAAAATAATTCAGTAGCACATGGTAAAAAAATAATCTGCATTGGAAATTAGATATTTTAGGTGTAATGTCTCCCTCGCCGAGGGTTATGCCAACATGGGTATCTATAAAAAAAATATATAACTAGAGTTACTTCCTGTAAAGAAATGTATTTTAGTTACAAAATAAGTTTTTCTACGAGGAAAAATACATACGAGAAGAAATCAGAAATCTTCAATCAGCGAGTCCGCATTTGGCAAGTGACAGCTGATGTCGCTGTTGGACCCTTGTCCCTGTCCAAGGTTCCTACTTGTTCACAGTTTATACTTAAAGCGTCGTGTGGGCTCCGAGATTTGGCCTTTGTTGTGTTGGGAATACGTCATATGTTTTCAAAAGTAAACGTAATCAATTGTCACCGGCTTGAAATAACAGTAACAGCAGTAAATGGAGCGTAATGGCCTGCTAAAGGTTAAAATAGATCTTAGGACTCTAACCAAATTTTGAATAAACATTTCAAAATATAATGACTTTATTACGTACATAGTTAGTTGTTATTAAGGGACCACGTTTCACGTATCTATTTTTATTTATCTGAATCCCAATTTTTATAATGATTTTTGTTGTACACATTTCTGTGGGAGGATTTCCATGTTGAGGCAGACATGATAGTATTCGGAATGAAGGTACATTTATTAGAAATCAAATCAATTGTTCCGTCTACACAAAGTAAGTTGACGGCTGGCATAGTCCAGCGGTAAGGCTATTGACTCGCGCACCGAAATAAATTTTTTTGGTTTAATTTGTGTTATTTAACAATTTATTCATTTAAAATAATATGCAGTATATTTGCGGCACGTTCCAGAGTGGAAGATACTCTCAGTATCGCCCTGGTGTAAGACCACCATTCAGAATGGAAACGTTGCTTGAAATGGCATTAGCCGTGTTTGGTGACCAGATCTGAATAGCCAGGTACTTCCACACCTTCCTCTTCCCTGTCTCCTTCCCCTACCCACTACTTTCAGCCTCACAACATACCCCGATTGGGGATGCCATATGGCTTCAGACGGGAGCAGTTGGGACTCTGGTGCGGTATTCATATAAAAAAAGTCCACACACCGACCTACTCGGATCTTCCCATCAACATTCAAGAATTTATCGACGCAAGTTATTGTCAGTTCTCGCGGCTCAGCGCGTCGTGCGGTCATCTTGTGGACAGAACTAATGATTCAACCTACGCACGGCCGGAAAACTGATCTTTCAGTAGTCTATGAAAACGCGATCATCAAGTAAAGCTGTTACGTTGAACGAGGTCAAGTCTGAAAGGTTGAAAATTCATTGAAAAGTTCCAGATGTAGCTGAGTTTGTTTCCATGCAAACTGAAAACCAATAACAGGTTTGCAGTCCCACAATGGTGCCTCGCAACCTGGAGACTAAAAAGATTCCTCAAAGTTCTCCAGCCTGGGTTTCGGTTTACATTTCCAAATGAAACGAACGTAATCTGACCAGATACAATCCCGTTTCCCACTATTCACCCCCGAGAATGTCGCCATTCTGCGCTTCTTGGGCAGGGCCGCACTGACCAGGCAGGCTACTCTGGAATTTCTTAGAAGGTTCTATTTATTTGACCGTTTCCGTGATAGAACAATGAAATCCATCACTAATAGTGACTTACAGAGGTGGCGTAAAACAATTAAATTTTGTTCGCAGGCGGGATGGGTGCAAAATCTAGCAAAACAACGATTTCACTAAAAAAAATCCCAAAAGACAAGGAGGGGTTTTAATGGGGCCAGTTACTTAGTCCTTATAACAAGTCAAATTATTCATGCTTTGAACCGCTTACTCGTTAATACGGAATATTTTTTATTCAAACAGTTAGATTTAGCTTTATTATTATGAAAAGTGAGTATTTATGTCGGGGAGACCAAAGAACATGCAAAAAATATGCATTTAACGTTTTAATTTTGTTCAAATTAATTCACTTTTGCGGTAACACCATTGTTATATTTATCATTTTTATTTGACATTTCAGTCAATCAATGCAGTCATTTCAGTAAATCACAGTCAATCAATGCTGCCAATCATGGAAAAAATATTATTGCCATATAAAACAAAGTAAATTCATTATTGACGAAGTTTGTACCTGTATTTATAACAGCAGAACATGGAAATAAATGTATTAGAATAATTACACATACCCGCTAGACAAACCCTGCTTTGCCAAACAAACCATTCAAAACCTGGGATGTTTTTTTTTTAAATTATGATGAACCTCAATAGAATAATTCGAAGTAGGTACTTTTTGTTTTTATTATGATGAGAAATTATTTTATAAGATTGGTACTTCCGAAAATGTCATATTTGATTGTCTACTAGTTAAAAAAAGGAATATTCCGTATTATCCGTGCATCAAACTTCGACAACACGAACGTTCCGTATTATCCGTGAGGTGGACTCAATGCATTTTTAAATTTCAAGAGTTCACTCTTTATAACAGTTCAATACACACTGGCGGTCAAATGGATCAACGGCGGGCAAACAATCAAACATTGGCGGGGTAAATAACACAATCAAATTAATGCGATATGCAAGTAATGCAGCGGCGGTAAATGATTACCGTGATATTATTATATTATATTATTACTTTGGCGATTACCGTGGTGCAGGCCAAACAAACAATTAATACACGGAAATTTCACTGCGTAGAATGCTCGACGACTATTAGGAATTTCCTGGAGAGACCACATTACAAATGAGGAGGTTCTCCAAAGAATCGAAGGAGGAAGGCACCTGCTCAGGACCTTGTCCGAAAGGCGTGCCAGATGGATCGGCCATGTAATACGACAAGAAGGCCTCTTGCATGCCATAATGGAGGGTACGAGCGAGGGGACAAACTCTAGGGGACGCTCAAGCCGAGAGTACCTGGAGGACCTGCTGGTGGACGTGCGCTGCTCATCATATGCAGACTTCAAAAGAGCCGCACAAGCCAGGGAAGAATGGAAGAGAAGAATAGAGGAAATTGCTGCAAACCAATCCCAGGATTGAAACCAGACAGAAAGAGAATGCTCGTATCAGTTAGCGTGTGAAAAGTGAAGAATCAAAACATATGGTAAAAAGAACGAAGTTATTTTGTTTGGTCTTGGCGTAGAATGGATGAAAGGTAGGAACGGGGTAAAGGAATAATCAGTTATTTCAGCTAAAATCATCAACATAAACAACAACAACAAAAAATAAATGGTTCAAACATACAGTGTTAGACTAACGAGTCACGCAATTTGCAAAGATCCGATCTCTATTGGGAAAAATTGTTTAAAAAATAGAAGATTAAGAGGCTTTAGAAAATGTATTAAAAAACTGACTTTTTACCAGGTTAAGTGCTACGACTAAGGGTATTTTCTGAATTGAAATTTCTCGGGACGCGTGTGCATTAAGCCAGAAAAATAAATCCGTTGGCCTAAATTGATCTTAAATCCACGCCTGGTAAAGTATCTCGCTTCATCTGCCATCAGTGTCTCCTTCTAACGTGTAGTGAATTTCCTTGTAAAAACGCTGCAAAGCAATCCCATTAGATTTGTAAGGACCGCCGGGATATTTAAACCGAGATCGTTGGCGGACACTGCGCCGAAACCCTTTTTATTTTTCGCTCGAGATTTTATTTGATGCTTAAAAGAAGACACATTTCATTCATTTAATTTATTTAGTGGAATGTCAAATCTATTTCCAAATCTCTTCTATTCTATTTTTACATTTATAAAGACATTCAGAGAGAGCGATAATATGTAGGTGTTGCCGACGAATTGTTAATTCAGCGAAATGGAAACAAATGTTTTTTTCCCGAATATCTGCATACAAAGCAATGTATAAAATAGTTTTACTTAGTATTATTCTTTTCAACCCTTTTAATAAATGGGAAATTAAACAAATGACGGGTGGAAAGTTTAAAACAATTCTTGGTAAAACGACACTTTGATGAGTTGAAACTTTGAGAGACGTCTGAGGCCACCGATCAGAAATGAAATGGCGAGCAAAGTTGAGCAAAGCAAATCTGAGCATAGTTCATTTTCAAGTTCTAAATATTCAGTTTATTTCCACTCTCAACTTTCCGTCCCCTCTTCCATTTCTCCCCCTCACATAATTTTCCCCGTTTAGATGTCTCCTATTTCCATTGACATCGGACAGATAGACTCTTTGTATATAAAATAAGATTTTGTGTTTGAAAATGCTGTCCAACTAGGATAATAACCCATCGCGTTATTCATTCGGGATATTTTGGCAGCGCTCGTGACGATACGTCATCTAATTACATCTCTCTTAATCAGCATTGTTTTAAGATCGAGCATTGTTTTTAACCAAAAAAGTAAAAAAAAAATGCTTGATATAATGAATGACGAATGTAAACCAATAGTTGACAATGATCCAAACCTAATCTAATATATTCTAACCTAACTTCCTCACCTAATGATTCAATATTCTTAAAAATCTGGAACATTAAGTTTGCTATTACGCATAAGAAATTTCGTAAATAATTGACGAATTAACGTTTCGCATTTACGAAGCTACTTCAGGCATTATTTTACCGAGCGCTGCCGAAATATGCAGTTGGATTAAGGTTTTTAAATTTTCGATTATGATATGCCGTCGGTTTAGGGTAATCATAGCGCAGCCGAAATATCCCGAAGGGTAACTAGTCGGGTATTATCGAATATGTTTCCCGGCGCAGTGTCCGTCTCCTAGTCCCTAGCGATGTTTATTGCAAGTAATTGATAGTTGCTGCCCGAATTGTATTCTGCTCTCCGGTGACGTCACAAAATAATGGCGGAGCGGATCATCGCCGATCACCGAGCTCTGAAAGCGGAGCTGGGCCTGAGCACCTCATAAAATAGGGCACAATGGAAGGAACCTGCCATGCTCACCGCCTGACAGCAAGATGGAATAAACTGAATTTTCTTTTATATTATTTCGACTGGTAACTTACTATTCTACTACAACTATTTTCTTCTACGTATTATAAATACTTACTGGATACTTTTTTCCATCTTCCCGAGAACAAAAAATACAACGTGGGCGTGTTTTCTTGAACGTCTGACCACTCTCTTTGTCTGTTTAATTGCTGAACTATGTTTCATATTGTTTCAAATTTCGATCAAATGGGATGACGATGGAAAGAGGGACAGAGCGCGTGCTAAATGCACTAGAACTAAGTCAGGGGCGACAAAGTTTTTTATTCAAATCTTCATCCAAAGTCATTTTTAGGGCGCATTATTTATTCAGCATTTTTTTCAGAAATTTTCTACCAGATACTTTCTATTAGGTTCTTCCTAGCAGATCCTTCATATAAGACTCTCCACTAAACAGTATGAAATTGTTTTTTGCCAAGGTTTGTGTTTATAATTGCAGATATGTTTTCACTTACCATAATAAATTATACTAAAAATGGAGTAAGTCGATAACAAATATTATAATCAATAATTATCAGCCTGAAACACTCATCTACATTGAAAAAATCTTCCGAGAAAAGATACTGGCCGCCAACGGGAATTGGACCCGTGACCATATGATTGCCGGTCAGCAGCTCTGACCACTGAGCTATGGCGGCTTATCTAATACCCGCCAAATAATTCAATATACACTAGTGTTTCATTCGACAATTACTTATTTTTACATTTTTTCCCAACTGCTGACCGGCAATCAGATGGTCATGGGTTCAATTCCCGTTGGCGGCCAGTATCTTTTCTCGGAAGATTTTTTCAATGTAGATGAGTGTTTCAGGCTGATAATTATTGATTATAATATTTGTTATCTACCCTTTGTGCTATGCATAAAAATCTTGTTTAAACGTTAGTTTATCAATTAAAAATAATAATGGAGTAAGTCGGTTATCCGCTGTAAGTATCAAACCGATACCCACCGGCGTGGTCTAGCGGTAAGGATTTTGACTCGCAATCCGAAGGTCGGGTCGTGGGCAAGTAAATTTAATTTGATTAATTTGTGTTATTTCACTATTAATTCATTAAAAATAATATATAGTATATTTGCGGCACGTTCCAGAGTGGAAGATACTCTTAATATCATCGCCCTGGTGTAAGACCACCGTACAGAATTGAAACGTTGCTTGAAATGGCTTTAACCGTGTTTGGTGACCAGATCTGAATAGCCAGGTACTTCCCTACCTTCCTCTTTCTCACCTCCTTCCCTTCACCATTACCTTCTGCCTCAAAATATTTCCCAATTAGGGATGCACACTCACTGGCTCCAGACGGGAGCAGCTGGGCTCTTGTGAGATATAAATATATATATTTTTTAAAGGGTCGTCCAGTCATGCATCTTGGTAAACCGACAGTTGCCCACCGAAAATATAATTATTATTAAAAAAAAAATTGGTGCATTATTAACCAATTTCGAACCTAAAATCGACTTCAAAAATGCCTTTAATCATAAATTCGTATGGATATCAAATGAATTAATCTAAAGTGTCGTTTTTTGTAGATACTTTACTTATACATGCAGTATGTAGACAAGTAGTATTTTCTTTGCTACATTTGAATGAAAACATTTTTTCTAATTTTGTTATTCGGCGGTACATCTTCTCTGTACACCACTTCGGGGATACTTAGTTACATTTTTATTATGTAAAAAGGTATACCGTTTTACCTTAACCGACTATATATTTATATAAGTAGGAGGGGCAACTGCTGGGGAACCAACTGTCATGAAACCGAGCATCACAAACTCCAGATTATTAACCACCTCGTTTGAAAATCTTATACTTTTTATACCTATTCCTGTACTTTATAATGTATTTAACCATTTTACAAAAATACAATTCACGTCCAATTCCAATGAAAATGTTACTTTCTAAATTTAATACTATTAAAGCAGGTGTTTTGAAGACGTATTTAACAATGACTATAGAATGGTGCACAATGACTATAGAACAATAGACCGGTGCACGTCAGATTCCAATGATAATGTTACTTTCTGAATTTAATACTATTAAAGTGGGTGTATTGAAGACGTATTTAACAATGAGTATAGAACGGTCCACGTCAGATTCCAGGGATAATGTTATTTTCACAATTTGATACTATTAAAGTGGGTGTATTGAAGACCTATATAACAATGGCTTGAGAACGGTGCATGTCAGATTCCAGGGATAATGTTATTTTCTCAATTTAATACTATTAAAGTGGGTATATTGAAGACGTATTTATCTATGACTATAGAACGGTGCACTTCATATTCCAGGGATAATGTTATTTTCTCAATTTAATACTATTAAAGTGGGTGTATTGAAGACGTACTTAACACTGACTATAAAACGGTGCACGTCAGATTCCAAGCAAATTTCTAAATTAAATACCACTATATAGAAATAAATAAAGTGGGTGTATTGAAGACGTATTTAACAAATGACTGTAGAACGGTGCACGTCAGATTCCAAAGATAATGTTACTTTCTAAGTGTATTGACGACGTAATGATAAGCGATCAAAACAACAATCACACTTTTAAATTTGCATAAAAAACTTTATTTAAAATAACGACTAAAGTATTATACGCAAATAAAATCTTCTACTAAGTCAAAAATGAGATTAATAACTTACCATTGGTACTTTAATCGGAAATGAACATCCTAGAGCGAAATAAAAGTGATCGGAAATTAATTAACGAGCGAGAAGAGATACGGAAGGAAAGTTCCCGCAGCGCTGCGGAATGAGGCAAAAGTAAGTCTTACATGAAAACAATTAGGAACAGTTTAATGTTATAGCGGGGATAACTTTGTTGGCGTTTCTAAATTTAAATATCTGCCAAGGATAACGGAGGAAATTAATTTATTCCCGTTGCTCGTTTATTATCTCTCTTCTAGATGCACGGGGAAATTATCGTGCTGGTGGGGTTACAGAAGCATTTTTATATTAAAAATACCTACCATATAAGTTCTACAACCTCCCGTTTTTTAGAGAAAGGCTTTCCAACATTTTGAAATCTCAGCAATGCATTATTTTATCTAAATAAATATTATACATGTATTATAATAGAAAATAGGTAATTACCGGTAGAATCATTACAGAAAACATTCAAGTACACAAGAAAAATATGTGGTACAAATGGTTATAATAAGACTTACCACCTACCACCTACCTATTAATTGAAATGTAATAATATTATTTTTATTTTACTACATCTATATTCTTACTTTTATTTATCTATACTGTATAATATCTAATTTAGTAACTGCTATGTTAGTAAATTTCATTAAGTTTATTTATTACTTAAAAAAAAATCTTATACTGTTTTTTTCTCTATTAAATTGGGTAGTTTCTTTAATAAGAAATAACTTTATTTTTAATTTACTAAACACAATATATTTTTCTTGTGTAAATCTGTCATATGTATGTATTTCAAATAATAAAAAAAACGTGTTTGCACAAATTCACTATCACATTTATTTATTTCCTTTACAATAGCTCCACGCAGGAGGCCCAGAGGAAAATAATTTTTCTCAAGGTTTATGTCAGCTGTATTTTTTAAAAGAAAATAAGGAGAAGAAGTTCTGGCAAGGAAAACGTGTAGGTAGGAATCTGGGGGTCAGTGGGTCCAAGAATGACGGACGTATTAATCCATCCCTTCTACTGCAGCGCAGGGTGATGGGTCGAAAGAGTCCTACTGGAGAGGACAATTGAACTCCCCCAACCAGTCTCTCCCGATCTCGCCCACCACGCAGTAGGTTCCCGGGGTAGCGGTACCCACATCCGCCTCCCAAATTGTAAGTAGGTGTGAATAACTTTGATATGAAAATTAAAAATATAAAATTTTGAAAATAGTGTCTCATTCAAAGAGGGAAGATATCTAATACAAAACATATTTTTATGAAAATTGTGAGACTGTCAAGAACTTGATAATTTCCCTTGAATAAGACCAAATCAAGAACAATTTTCATCAGAGAGTACAATCAAATTGATTTACTTCATCAAGCCGCCATATTTTTTTGTTGAGCCCATTCTTAATAATTTCTATTTACGAGTGTAATTACGGAAACATTAATGTTATTTACTTACAAGGGTCGGTTAATGTTCTCACTTGTTAAGTTAGTTAACCACAAAATGTATTCGATGATCACGAAAATATATTATGGATATTTTGCGCAATTTGGATGTAACCCCTCACGCGTCTGTTTATGTACTCAAAATTTATGCCCATATATATTGACACTACCGAATTTTCTTAGAAGCGGAATAAAGTGACAAGAACAAGAGGCTCAATCAGTGGCAGATGGTGCTCACAAAATCGGGTAGTGAGCCAAATCAATGTAGGTCAGATGTGTACCATTCTACCTGGAAGAGTATGTATTTATAAGAATAAAGTAGAAAACCCTTTTCTAGATCAGGTCAATCTTCTGCTTTCTTTGACTGGCATCATTTTTTATATAAATGATGTCCATCTTCGATTTTTAGAGATGCTTTTTAACGCTTAGCCCAGACAATGTACGCATCTATTTCAGAAAATTTTGAAATTCGGTAGAAATATTTTGCAATGGATAAAACAGTTTTCAGTGCTTACCAATTAATCACAAATCACGTGACGTGAGGATTCAAAACAATTTTACTAATTGAAAATGTACAACGGCCTACGTGGTCGAAGGGAGGCTCTCGACCAGCAATTCGAGGGTCGTGGGTTCGAACAAGTAAATTTTATTTCATTGATTTGTCTTATTTCACAATTTATTAATTTACAATTATATATCGTACTAACTGGGCGTTGCAATTCAAAGAAGTAAATTGATTCTCCCTGCATGTCCTTCCCGTGCGTCTCCATTCCCTTCTACCTTCCCTGCCTTTCCCCTCCCTCTCTTTCCTCTCTGCGAACCCAACCTTCCCGTCCCCCTTCCCCCCGCCCTTCCTCCATGCCGCTAAAATATATGAAATTAACACATTTTCATTTATAAAAATTTCATAAAGCCAGAGCTAACTGATGTATGAGCCATATTATTGTACAGATTCATTAAAATCCATTCAGTAGTTTTTGTGTGAAAGAGTAACAAACACACATACCTACATCCATACAAATTTTCGCGTTTATAATATTAGTAAGATATTTGCCGCACGTCCAAGTTCCAAAAGGAAGATAGGTACTCTCTGTATCGCACTGGTGTAAGACCACCATTCAAATTTTAAAAGTTGCTTAGTCGCAGTCTCACTGACTCCTCACTGGCTCCAGACAGGTGAGTTGGGACTGTTGCGCAGTATATCGCCCATCAGTTATATGTTTTCGGAAATATGAATTAAGTATCGAAAGTTATTAATTCAGTTGTTTGAACTAATATCTATAAATATGTTAGGTAATATATCGTCGTAGCACTAAAACTTTTAAGACAATCGAAAAATAGATCCGTCTTAAAAAAAGATACAACACTGTTAAATAATTCACACATCGACTGTTTGCAAAAAAAACTAAATTCATAACTTTGATATTTTAAATATTTTGAATTTGTAAACAACTACCAGGCCTATGTATGTACGTTGCTTATTGCCACAACTTTCAATCCAATTGGCCACTTGCATCATATTAAAAAAAAAACCGGTTTAGGCAAATATTCTGTATTTTTTTAATCGTTTTTTGAAACCCTGGCGATTTTTTGAAAATTTCAATCCGAAAAATCAGACCATTTTTTATAAACCGGAAGACATAATTTTATGGTGCGAAAAAACGATACTTACATAGCCGAAAATCATTTTAAAAAAAGAACGTTTTCCACACAAATAGCAATAAATTGTACGGGGTTCTCTTCGTAACATCTGTAAAAACACCGCCATCTTTATCAAAAACTCAAACCAAAGGATAAGTTCGCATAGAACAAACAAAAAATCTAGTGAAAGTTACACGCAAATTCGCCGGAAATCAAAGTGTTGCCATATAAAAAAAAATTGATCTGCGTGGAATTTTACAAAATTAAGGGAAAAAATCGGAGATTAAGTTTATTTATTAATTATTTATTTAATTAACTTATTTATTTAAAAATAAAAAATACTATACATTTCTAAAAATTTTTACTAACATTTTCGTAATCTTAGTCAAAAAATCTATCCACACGATTTTTTCCAAGTCGTTATGAAATCCATGCAAGTGGCCTATTAGTGAATAAATCGTTTCCAATAAAGGTATCATCATTCAGTAGGCCGCTTGGACTTGGTAATCTGTTACGTGCAACCTGAAGCAAATGTATGTATTTTTGGCTTCAGTATTATTAGTCAAACGCCTGCTTGATCGACCACCAAGGCGTCCTATTCTTTATTTTGTCGTTATTCCTGGTCAGTGTTTTCTTTAAAGAAAATCTGGTAATAAAAATGTGAATCGCAACCGACAACAATGAGGGAAAAGGTCCATAAAATGGCGTAATAATGTTAAGAGTGAAAAGCCTTCAACATCTATAAAATTCTTATGAGATGTTTTATATTTGCGCCGTAAAAACATTATTTTCGTATAAAAGAGATTGAAGGATATTTATGCTACTTTGAGACCGTTTTTATAAGCGTGCGGAATTCCGAATATGATTATAATATCCCCGCTGAATAAAAAGTACGGTTTGTATTTAGATTCATGAGAAAATAATTTGCTTAAGCTAAATTAAAACATACCACAGTGGTCGATAATTCTGGTGGGTAGGACGCTCTACTGACAGTATTTTCAACTTGGGTGCGACTCCCGCAGTGGGAACCGACTTATTTCAACTTTAAGCTGAGAAGTTAGCTTAACTTTCAATCAGTATTTTCCTCATAATATAATCTCAAATAAAAAGCTGAATTCAATGAATTTTGGTATCATGAACGTTGGGAATAGGAATATCACCATCATTAAATGTAACTCAATGACACATAGCCTGTTTCTCTGACTACTAGTCCCAAGGTTCCTAGAAAATGTATGTTAAATAATTGAATTAACCTTGAATAGTACCTCTCTAATTATCTACTGGCAATTAATGTAGTTTGTAGTTCGTACTGAAGTCGGAATAAAATTCAAATTTTGTGTTTAAGTTCGATACTTCTCTATGTAATTGTAAAAAAACTTCTGAAGTCTTATTTAACGTCACGTGAAATAAGAAGGAAAAACATGTCAGTTATCTACCCAGGAATGCCCAATCTGCAACCCATGGGCCGCATGCAGCCCAAGTGAAGATTTTTTGCGGCCCAAAATGAGGTTTCCAGCTTTCGATGTTCTGGATTCTGGCAAACAAAATAAGAATTCGTTCTCTTACATTTACCACATTTATTATATTTTGTGAAATTAGAACTTTGTGGTTTTTAGACCTCGGACTCCGACTTGATGGGGGTTTTGATTTTTTCCTTGAGAAGTGCCCGAAGTATTTATTTTCGCAATCAATTCCGATTAGTATATTTTTCCGCACATTTCTCCAAAGACCAAATGCAACTGACCTGATTTTAATAAGTGCAGGGCGAGTGCAAATGATAAATATATATATATTTTTTTTACATTAATACCGCACAAGAGTCCCAACTGCTCCCGTCTGGAGCCAGTGCGACTATGGCATCCCCAATTGGGGTATGTTGTGAGGCTGAAGGTAGTGGGGAGGGGAATGAGATAGGGAAGTAATCTGGTCACCAAACACGGCTAAAGCCATTTCAAGCAATGTTTCAATTCTGAATGGTGGTCTTACACCGGGACGATACTGAGAGTATCTTCCACTCTGGAACGTGCCGCAAATATACTATAATATATTATTTTAAATGAATAAAATGTGAAATAACACAAATTAATCAAATAAAATTTATTTGCCACGTCGGGAGTCGACCCCGCGACCTCGGAGTGCGAGTCAAGAGCCTTACCGCTGGACTACGCCGGCCGTCATATAGGTAAGTGTATGGTCAGTTTATGACTTCTCGCATCGCGTTATAATAATAATACTACCGTTTTTGGACACGGAATTACCGGTAAAAATTAACAGTAATATCCACCATTTGCCTACACTTGTAGATCTAACGGTCAGCATTTTAGGAAATGCTGACTGCGTCCCCCTCCCTCCCAATTGGCTTACTTAAGCTGGGTAATTTTTTTTTGGCCCATTAAACGATTTGGGTTGGGCACCCCTGGCATAGATATGTGATCAACTCATTATGCGAAGCAGACTCCAGAAAAAATATTATAATAATGGTACCGAAACTCAACTCCTTACTTTCTAAACACAAATATCGTTATGGATACATCGCTACATCATATTAACCATACATTCTACACCCTTCTAAATTCTCTTCTAACATGTCTCACATTAGTTATTCAATTTTATTAATTTAGTTATCATGTAAAATATTAATGAATAAATCTGAATTGTATAATTTAAATATAACTTAGTATTATCGACCTTAATATGCATAAATTCAATCACAAAAATTCACCCGCCCTAACACACTGACATTCCTGGCACCGGGTGAAATAATACTAAAAATTGTATTTACTGCACAATTTTTCTTTTTTTTTGCATTAGCTCTACACAGGAGGCCCTGAGGAAAATAATTCCTCTCAGGGCCTATGGCATCTTTGGGGATGCCGTGTGGGGGGTCTTTTTAGGAAAGGAAGGATAAGAAGTTCTGGGAACGAAAAGGGTAATAGGGTCTATTTAACAGGTGGGGAATCTGGGGGTCGGTGTGTCCAGGAGTGACGGACGTATGAATCCATCCCTCGGATAGAGTACGGCTGGAGAAGTCAAAGGGACTTCCGCAACCATTTTCTCCCGATCCGGTCTGCCACGCAGCTGGTGGATAGATGGATCACCGCCTAGACCCCGACAAACCCCATGAACCCGGTCACCCCTGCTAGTCACCAAACGTAGCGAACCACTTGGGGTGACCCATGACAGAGGTGTTGGTTATCCAATAAATGGTTCCCGGGGCGGCGGTACCCATACCTGCCTCCCAAATTGCATGAAATAAAAAATAAAAAAATAATAATTAAAAACTTCTTATAACGTTATCGAGCCAAACTTAAACATTAAAATTGAAATTATCTCATGTTTCAATACCAAACACCTTCACCTGTTTCTATAGCGGTATTCAAATCTAACCATATTCTCAAGCAATATCCTTAAAACGATTTCAATTTTCCGTAATACACTTTTTTGCGCGGAAGATATTACATTTCTTACTGTCTTTTCAAATTTAACCTTTAACTATGGACGTTACATTTTTGTAACACTACTATGGACGCGCGGTCTCACAGACCGCTATTTTAAAGGCCGGAACCTATCTAGTTAAGTAAGTATTGTACCTAAATATATTTATTTATTTATTTACGGACTTTAACAAATGTAAATAGAACAAGACATTTTAATTAAAATATATTTATTTTAAACTAAAATCAAACCATTTAACAATAAAACGCACTTTTCACTAAGTTTCACTAATTTTATAATAAAATATAAGGAATAAAACATATGAAAAAATAACAATAAGTTCTTAAATCATTAAAAACTTTTGACAAAGGCCCTACATGGCCGTTTACAGCCTTCACAAGTGTAAATCGTCTTTATTTTTATCTTTCGTAGGCATAGTTTTCTTACAGAAGCACTAGGTTATTTTTTTCTTAAATTTTTAATTAATAAATCTAGAACAAATAAAATCACCATGAGCCAAATTTATTACACAAACGTAGACGCGCGGTTCCACAGACCGCAATCAAAATATAAAGCGAAATTACTCACGCAAAATACACCCAGCGACGTAACCTTCACTCTCGACAGTCGTTCCACCACTAAAACTGAAACTCATGAGGCGGACAGACGCATAAGGTACGTGGGAGGAGAGGGGCATGCGATTCACAAACTGCAAGCGGCCTGTGAGACCGCACGTCCATAGTTAAAGGTTAACAACATGCTCGCCGCTACCCGCTAGAGTTTACAGACCCCACTCTATCAGAGATGATATTCCTACCTTTTATATTGCTTCTACAACCTGAACAGTTTTCAGAGAAAATACAAACATTCTAGATTAGAAAATCACCTGAGTGTACAGGGAGACCCCCCTTTGACCGTGTTATAAATAATAACAGTTTAATTCTGCTTGACTTTTTTTTGCTCTATTGCTCAAAAAACCTTGTTCAAAGAAGAAACGTCGTGTCACGGAAGCGAGGCATGTCTTACTAATATTATAAACGTGAAAGTTTCTATGGATGTATGTGTGCTTGTTACTTTTTCATGCAAAATCTACTAATTGGAATTTAATGAAACTTAAAAAAAATATAGCTCATACTCTATACTAATCAGAATAATATGTAGATAAGCTACATATAATGGTAAGCTCTGGCGTTATGAAATTTGTATAAATTAAAAAAAATATATATTTTATATATTTTACCGGCAGGGAGGAAAGGCAGGGGGAAGAGCAAAGGGGGAGGTTGGATTCGCGGAGAGGGAAGAGACGAGAGAGGGGGAAGACGGGGAAGGTGGAAGGGAATGGGGATCCACGGGAAAGGACATGCTGGTAGAATCAATTTATTTCTTTAAATGGCGTTGCAACGCATGCCGGGGACCAGCTAGGAGATCTAGTACCAAACCTTAGCCCTGGTGTATGGCTGTGAGGCATGAACTTGGTGGGGACGGATGAAGAAGTACTAGGGACGGATTGTTTCACAGAATTCAAACAGTTAATATTCATCAAATTAAAAATTTCCCATTCCAATATTGTTTTTATACAAGTACCTACCTACTGTGAAATAGCCGGCTTATGATGAAATATTAACAACTTGAAAAGAACTTTCACAGAACTTGTATTTTAACTTAGAAATTTGATGAATGGTGCCAATTATGTGCAACAACTCGTCCTAAGGATAGTATAATGGAGATCCTTGGGGCCTACCTACTTGTGGTATGGCCATACATACCTATATGAATGGCAGTATTATTTATTTATTTACGCCCTAGTGGGCTTTTACAAGATAGATACATAAGTAATACAGTTGTGTTAGCAAATACATAGTATTCAATATATATTGATTTATGATAAATTTAAGACAAATTAAATGTATAGGTATGGAAAGCGAAATTTGTAAAAAGACATATAAAACTAAAATAAAATAAAAATATAGAGTGTATTCACTACGGAGTCGTGCAATCATACATTTTACTAAAATAATTATAAAGACTTCGTTTTGTGACTAATACGGAATCTTTAAATATGTCTACAGTATTCCCAAATTTATTGCCTAGATGATGCATTCTATTAATAGGTGTATGAGCCTCATAATTCGTTTTGAAATTGTCACAGAAAAAGGTAGCACTTTGTCTCGTATTTCTGGTCGGTATGTAAAATTTTATTTTGGAGAGAATTTCAGGGTTGTTAATGCAATTATTAATAATTTTATTTAATAGTACAAGGTCAAAGATGATCCGCCTATCTGACAGCGTAATTATATTGAGTTGTTTCATCAAAAGGACATAGTTAATATTTTGAATTGGAATATTCAGCTTAAAGTTAATAAATCTTAGAAATTTGTGCTGTATCCTTTCTATATTGTTGGAATGGATTTTATACATTGGGGACCAAATTGGCGAATCGTACTCTACCTGGCTTCTTACTAAAGAAGTGTACAATGTTTTCAAACATTCTAGTGACTTAAAACCACTTGCTGTTCTGCATATGAACCCTAGCATTTTTAAAGCTCTATTTGTTATTTCATTTACGTGCAGAGTAAATGTTAACTTTTCATCAAATATAACACCTAAGTCCCTGATCTGAGCGATTGGTGTCAATTTTACATTATTTAAAAAGTATTCATAGGTAACATGACTTTGGATTTTACGAAAACGAATAACTTGGCATTTTTGAATATTAAGAAATAACGAGTTGATCACACACCAGTGATACAATTTATCTAAATTTGATTGTAAAATATGACAATCCTCTATACTACGTATCATTTTATACATTTTCAAATCATCAGTTTATTGTTAATTTATAAATAATAAAAAAAGAATTGGTCCTAGGTGAGATCCTTGGGGAACCCCACTTGTGGCTTCGAAGATGTAAGATACTACAGAATTTATTTTAACACAGAGCTTTCTTTTACTAAGATAACTGTTAATCCAGATCAATAGGGTTCCTTTAAAGCCCAACATACTTAGTTTATGTACTATAATATGTCGTCTAACTTTATCAAAAGCTTTGGAAAAATCTGTGTATATCGCATCTACCTGATGCTTAAGGACAAAGGAATCAGTTATATAATTTTCATAAATGAGTAAGTTACTTAAAGTATTTCTACCTGTGATTAAAATTAAATTTCTAACTGTTACTTAAAGTATTATTATTATTATTTTTTTTTTTTTTTTTTTTTTTTTTTTATTATTTTTTTTTTATTTTTATTATGTTTGTCAACAGTGATTTACATGAAAGCTTTCACAGATACATTTACACTGAACCATGGTTGATGCTATCACTAATTAAAGACAAACACAACATTGATAACATAATACTTACATATATATACAATCATTCACACACACACATACCATATATTACAAAATTTTGAAACAAGTTTTTAGAACAACAATATTATAATATAAGTTTAAAGGTTTAGTTTATAAGTTTTAAAAAGGAGCTTTAAATCTTGTTAATAGACGATTTGAAGTTGGCCAATGTTGACATTGTCAAATTAATTGAATGTTTTTTATAAGCCTCATTAAAATTACGGCACATTCTTGATAAAGCTGAGTCATACCCCAGCTTAGTTCGATATTTTTTAATATTTAACGGAACATGATTTACAAGTCGTGAACCAATTCTAGGAACATTGAACCTGATTTGATGAAGTGGAAAAGGGCAGTTTATTAAACCATTAACAATTTTGAAAAGAAAATTTAAATCTGTATTTAGTCTTCTCTGTTCAAGGGTGCGTACATTGTAGAATTTTAGTCTATCGGTGTAGTGAGGAAGTGATCGAGCTCGCTTATCGGTATACGCTAGGTGGTACATAAAATGTTTTTGAACTCGCTCTATTCGCTGAATATGAACTTTGTAGGTTGGACTCCATACAGCACTTGCGTACTCCAACACGTTGCGGGTGAAGGAATTGTACAGTGTTATTTTTGATATAGGATTTTGAAAATGTTTACTATTTCGTTTGATAAATCCTAGCATTTTCAAGGATCTAGAAATGATGTTGTCGATATGAGGTGTGAAAGTAAGTTTTTTATCAAATAATACGCCTAGGTCCCGAATGGTTGCGACTTCCTGGAGTTTAGTACCGTCGATAAAATATTGAGTTGGAATAGGATTGTGTTTACGTGTAAAAGTTATGTCAACACATTTTAAAGAATTTAGAAACATTCTATTGTTGTTGCACCACTTTGAAACTGTGTTAATATCATTTTGGAGAAGTATTGAGTCTAGTGATGTATGAATAATTTTGAATATCTTACAATCATCAGCAAACAACAAAATTTCAGAATCCAAAATAACATTGCACAAGTCATTTATAAAAACAAGAAATAAGATTGGGCCCAAATGGGACCCTTGCGGCACTCCAGATGGCACTTCTAATCTTCTTGACTCATAGCCATCAAATACTACTCTTTGTATGCGGTCAGTTAGATAGGAGTAAAACCAGTTTAGCAAGGTACCATGAACACCCATTTGTTTGAGTTTACGAATTAATAATCTGTGATTTACTTTATCGAAGGCCTTACTAAAATCTGTGTAGATTGTGTCTATCTGTTGACCTCTATCGACAGCTTCGGTTAAGGTATTGACATAGCAAAGTAAATTAGAGGATGTTGATTTCTGGGAGAGAAAACCGTGCTGTTTTGGAGTTATAAGATTTTTGAGATGATAATTTAGATATGGACAAATTAATTTTTCGAAAATTTTTGCAAACGAACAGAGAATAGAGATGGGTCTATAGTTTGTGACTTCGTGAAGGTCTCCGCTTTTAGGTATTGGTACAATATTAGCCTGTTTCCATCTTGTTGGGAAAATGGATGAAGACAATGATTTTCTGTAAATGATAGTCAGAGGGAGTGCGAGACTGTGTGCACATTTTTTTATTAGGAGTGGTGGAATTTTGTCGGGGCCAGGTCCTTTGCTCTGGTCAAGGTTTAGCATTTCTCTTTTTACATCGTGTACACTAATGTTTACTGTATGCAGAGAGCTGTTCGAATGGTCTATTGATTCAGATTGAGGTTGAGTCTGTTCGTTGCTTCTAATGTCATCTTTCTCATACACTGATGAAAAATGTTGAGCAAATAGTTCGCTGCTTTCCTCGCCGTTTGTCGACTTTTTTTCTCCAAACGTCATGTTTTGGGGGATAGTACTTATGTTTTGTTTCTTGTGTTTGACAAATCTCTAAAAAGCTTTAACGTTATTATGATTAACCAGACACGATTCGATTTGTTCAATATGTTTAAAGTAGCCATTACTAATGAGTTTGGAACAACGAGTGCGTAAGAGTTCGTAAGAGTTTTTATCACTTGGATTCTTATATTTTTTATAGAGAATTCGAAATTTTTTTTTTTTTTTTAGTAATTTAACTAAGTCTGGTGAGTACCAGATGGGATGCTGCCTGTTACGATTTACAAATTTGGTTACGCATTTCTCAATTATACGATACATATGAGTGTAAAATAAAGAAACCATATCGTCTACCGGCATGAAATCAGGTAAAAGTAGTGCCCAATCCAGTTCTTGTAATTCCTGATTGAATTGAACGTAATCATTCTTATTAAAATCATATTTAAGTAAGTTTTTATTCTTTAGCATTTTTGTTAATTTGAAATCAAAACTATATTCAATCTCTAAAGGTGGATGGTGTTTATCAATGCGACTTAGGATTTCGGTACTTTGCCTGACTTGTATTGTTTGTGAATTGGATAGAACGAGATCTAAGATTCTACAGTTACTATTTGCAATGCCATTGAATTGATTGAGGTTATTTAGGGCAAGAAAGTTTACAAGATGGTTACCAATGTCAGTATTATAATTTTCTGGAGATAGGGAATGAGTCTGGTTGGGTTCATTGTGGGTCCAACCAATGCTTCCCAGGTTGAAATCTCCTAAAATTAACGTATTTGATTCACCAACTGCTTCCATAGCATTGCCAATTTTTTAAAAAAGATATTCAAAATTATCAACAATCAACGGGGGAGGTATATAAATAGCACATATGTAGAGACATCTCGTTAGTTTGTTCTGGCTGAATTTGATGGTCACCCATAAGTCTTCCAAGGTACTTTCCCAATGCTTACAGCGGTTAGTTTGATATTCTCGTAAAACGGCTATTAATACACCCCCTCCGTCACTTTTGTGGTTAGAAGAACTGCTACGGTCCCTTCTAAAAACATTATAACGCAAGCCAAAAATTTCAGCATCAGAAATAGAGTCGTTCAACCATGTTTCTGTTAGAATAATAATATCAAAATTGTTATTAAGTATTTCTAAGTAAACTTCATTAAGTTTTGTTCTTAAACCCTTGACATTCTGGTAATAAATTCTTAGGTTATCCATCTCAGTTTACATAATTCACAGATAATGCACAATTTGAAATTTAGACAAAGATAGGTAGGGAATCAGATAAGCGAAGCCAATGAGTCCTGGTTGCGGATTACCACCACATGCGCCGAGTTTTCGTCTTTGCGAGCGAGGATTCTACCATTTCGGATCCACACGAATTTGTAATTGACTTCTTTCGCCCTAATCCTCGTGGCAGCATGCAAGGCCTTGTTTGCTGGTGTGAGATTTTCGCTGACGTATACCGGCGATTTGATATCGTCGATGCCTAAATGAGTCGAATTTAGCTTGGAGTTCTTGTTTTTCTTGTTGAAGCTGACGACTGCACTCTTGCCCTCACGCTCGGGAGCTTCACGATTATTGTTTTTGGCCTTCTGGAATCTGGTTTAATCTTGGAGACTCGATGGATGTTAAGAATTTCCGATTCGGCAATGGGGCGGGAAATCACGGTCCCAAGTTGTTTTATTATCGATATTAGATTCT
Source organism: Limnephilus lunatus (assembly GCA_917563855.2). Lineage (NCBI taxonomy): Eukaryota > Metazoa > Arthropoda > Insecta > Trichoptera > Limnephilidae > Limnephilus > Limnephilus lunatus. The sequence goes on along the minus strand of OU830597.1, from coordinate 58,082,584 downwards.
CCGATTTGTGTTCTGGTACGCATTAGATTTCAACATTTGTTTCCCTGGCGGTCTGCTCCATGTGGGACACGCGCGCGTTAAGGTCGCGCACTACTGTATTTAGCTTGATATTCTCTGCTTGCAAATTTTTTTATTGTGCTCAAGGACTCGGTTAGCATTTTTTTAAGTTCGTCGTATTCGGCTGAAATGAAGCCGATGGAATCTTTTATGTCTGGAAGAATATTTAATTTGTTTTTGATTGTGTCGTTCATCTCTCTAAACCTTTTATCAATGTAAATTATGATTTTATTTTCGTCTTCCTCAGCGTCGCTAGATGTCGTTAGTTTCTTCTGCATATTCCTCTGTCTACTCATATTTATAAATAAAAACAAAAAATCTTTTGGTTGACTTGAGGATTGAACCCGCGCTGTCGCCCTAGCGAACTGTACCGAAACTTGACCGATTTATCCACTGATCCACGGCCCGGCTGGGAGCTACTGCCAATATAAAACTTTATGATGTGTGTTCAAGTTTGGGAAGATGATAAGGCTATTTTGAAAAAAAAAAATGTTTGTTTTTTTTTTTCTGCACTTAACTCACTATTAATTGTGTATTATATGCATTTGATTGAGACACTGGATTGATATAATGCACTAGATTATGTATTTTAGTATAACTTGTCTTTGCACAGGTATATTTAAGGTGATTAGAATAAAAGGTTGATTTTTCGGAAACACATTTGACAGTTGATTTAAACACTTATAATAACTGTGAAATTACAGCGTTTAGGTTTCTCTAATTTCGGTTATTCACTAAACTGAACTTCGGGGACGCGTCCCACGATGAATTGTATGGTTTTATTAGGAATTATAAACAGAAATTTTGTATATTTTTGTGGAGCGATTTTTGACATGCACTCTGTTGAGAAAAATATTAATGATATAAATATAAATATTAATATTATGAATGTGGAGCTCCGAAAAGAATGCAATAAATGTACAACCGATAAAGACATGGTCCGATCAGTTGAAACAAATTCTAAAGTGGTAATTCTACCATGTTAAGAGACAGTTTAATAGAAAAAAAGTATGTATGAGTCGATGTATGCATATAGATTATAATATGTAAGAGTGTATGCCAAAATGGTGGTGGTAATATTCTCTTTTCAGTTCTGAAGTAGTTGAATGAAACATAAAATTATTATATGAGTCAATTAGTATATTAATTACCTGTGCGAGGGATATTATGGTTTAAAATTGTATGTCATAACCTATTGTCGGATTCAATATACAAGGAAAAAGTAGATCATACATATGGCACTAGATTAATTAAAAATGAGGGGTTGTCCATTCCGAAAATTACAAATAAATACGGACAATGGACATTCGCTTATCTTGTCCCTACCATATTTAATAAGATGCCAATGAACATGAAAAACGAATCAATTTGCACCACCGATCTCATTTTTATTTAAATGGCTAATACATCAATACTTTTTATATTGAATTTTGTTTTATGTAATCTTGTGCATAATATGACTATGAGTAATTTGCCTGTATTATATCAGTCTGTCTTTGTATTTTATGCCTTTATATTGTAATTACTTAAAGTTATTATTCTGTTTCTATTTTCTTATTGTTGTATCTTGTTATAATTGTTCTTTTTGTATTATATTAATATTGTTAAATTGACCTGTGGACAAACTGCTCTGGCAATTTAGCGGGTGCTTAAAATGAAGAAAAAAAAATGGCGATTTGGTTTTTGAGTTAAATAAATACATAGGTACTTAATCATACGTACAGAAAATTATATAAATATTCGTACTTTCACAATGCATTATATGTTTGCCCTGATGAAGGAACGGTTGTTCCGAAACCGGTCGGCGTTATTAAAATATACAAATGGTTCTAACGAAGATATATTGTTTAATTTAATTGATTAATTTATTTAAATATTCGTGTTCTTCCTTAAAAAGCTTATTACTTAGATCATACTTAATATGCGTTCTAGTATTTTGATTATTTAAAAGTGTGGTTATTTTCACTTTTATTCACTTCTTGCCAAGAATTTCTTGTTGGGAATGGTGTTCACCAGTATTTCATTGAACGACGCTCCGTGGAACTGGCGTCATTGTTTCCTTCTACACCAGTGCACAGTCAGGAAATACGCCAAACACGCGCACAACATTTGTACACGATTGACTATAATGATAATGCTTGACTAATTGACTAATGATTCATCTAATGAGATTGGGTCGTTTCTACGACTCGTTCTACAGTTTATTAGTTCGGCTTTGGAAATAAATTCCTTTATCCTCCCTCCTGTGTCTCTCCAAGACCAAGGTTCAATCATTTCTTTCCACAAAAAGACCCTCCACACAGCATTCTCAAAGATAATATAAAATAATCTCAAGTCGGGCCCTGAGGGAAATTATTTTCTTCGGGGCCTTCTGTGTGGAGTTAATATGAAAAAAAAAACAAAGAATATTGGGACCCACCACGAGTCTAAGTGTTAAATATTTAAAAAAAATTACAAAAAGTATCAAAAATAATAAAACAAAAAAAAACAACCACAATAAGGACATCAAATTTTGGCGGAGAACTATCGGAAAAATAACATACTATTAAATTAAAAACATCGTCATAGAAGTTTCAGATAAAATCTTACCCAAACCATAAAGTTGTACCATAGAAATCGCTGATAACTTATCAAAAACATAGTAGGTACCCCTCAACACAGGATCTCCTTGTGAGGAGGACTACGAAAAGAATCTACATCTATTTTATATTTATATTTAACATGCATCTTCCATAAATGTATTCAATTAAATTTCTGTGAAAGGTTTTTTACACGGAATGAAAGCTTTTTTTTTAATAAATTGTTTAAGTGAAATTTTGTGTTTTCGTTGGTGCTTCATTAATCTTATATTAATATTTAAATCTCTGTTGTTCAAAACTTTGAAAGACTCATTTTGATAACTTGACAGGTATTCAATATATTTTGTGTTTTAATTCAGCGTGATTTCGACGATTCGTTTAATAAAATTACTCATTTTGTTTAAACAGAGTTCCATTCGATTTGATTCCCAATGGAAGAGTTATTTATTAATACATTTGATTTTATGCAACGAGTGGTTTGAGGTTTTTTAGGGATTTTTGTTATTACAATAGTGGTGCTTCATTTGATGGAGGGATTATAAATAATTTTAATTGTATAATATGTATTTAATTATATTTGTAATGGAAGGTTTTTACGAAAATAAAAATGACTTTAATTTTATACACTTTTATTTACGTTATGTATGTGATTCCCTAATGGATTGCTACCCTATTTTTCCAGAATTTAAACCCTGTTTAATTACTTAACATTATAGAAACAAATCGTTTAGTTTTCACTTTTGAAGAAGAATGAATATTTCATAGCTTCTGATGACCATAATTGAGGGAAAGGATTAAAATAAAGAAATACACAGATTTTTAATGACCTTCACAGATAATCAAGGCAAAATAAGCAAATATCAAGACCTATTAGATTTGTGCTGTATGTGGTTAAGATTATTATGTACTATAATAATTAAGTTATAACAACAATATGTAATATTTTTAAGTACAACCTCCCAGTTAGATATTAATTTGAGTCACACCTCGAAGTGGCTATTTTTTTGGGTGATTGTGGAGTTATTTTTTGTAATTATATACAAAACTATGACATGCCTAGTGGAAACCTTAGGGTTCATCAGCATTAGGTATGTTTAGGCAGAGAAAACAGATCGTTAAATATGTCGAGCTTGTGTTTTTTAAACGATATTTACAAAGTTGGGGAACTATTGATTGGGGGTTTTGCTATGACTGGTTTCCACGCATAGCACGCGCAGGGGCGCAGGTATAGAGAATTTACCCTCCGGTAAACATATTCTCATACTAAAAAGAACATTAAGAAAGACTTACGGCATTATAAATTACCATATTTTTATGGCCACTTTCAACCTTCATTAATCGATTGCCCATCAAAGCAGCCCGTAATATTTTTTAATCTCCCTAAAAAATCATCTTACAAAAGATTTTTCTCTTTGCAAAGAAATAGAATTGAAAGGACCCTGTGCACATTACATTGTAGGGACCTTAACACTCTGTTCAGTCTTCGTAATATAATACCCTTTTTCATATAAGTACGACATAGGTGTCATCAACACACCGGGCTTAAAACAGTTTTGATAAAACGTGTTAACACATGAGCTAACAAGAATTTATTTAATATTGTATGCTATTTTACACAACAAAATTAAATAGTTTATGTTTACACTTCATTCAAGAGAACTCAGTTTCGCTCGTGTGAGAAAATAATTTTCGAATTCCAAAAGTTGATTAAAATGTTTTAAACTTTATCTGTGCGTATTGACGAGATCTATATTTACAGCTGGATACTTCAAAACCTTCCTTTTCCTCTTCGCTGCCCCCAATTTTTTAAATCAATTCTTTCAAAGTCATCCTGATTGATAACCAAAATCAAATGACCTTTTTACTGTGTTTAGTGATCAGATCTTAATAACCAAGTATAATTGAACCATCTTCCTCCCTTCCACCTTCGTGGCTTGAGGATTGGAACTTCACTGATGTACAAAAATAATATATAGTAGACATGTACATTCTTTACGGGAACTTTCAGGACTGCCTTTAAAAACCTCGCTAGTTCTGTACCTATACCAATACCAATGTTCCGCCCCATAAAATAAATACTTGCATGTGCCTTCATTAATAATATATCCGATGGTCATTGGAAAATATTTTATGGGCCATTGTACAGCGCTGGGAAAAATAACGTTACCGCTATCGCCGGAATAGTATAAACGTAAATAATTGAGCGACTGCCGGGTGGCGAGGGCGTCCGCTGCCGGGCCGTTCCCGCCGCGTCTTAACGAAATAATCCTGAGTGGCGATAATAATAATATGGTGCCCGCTACAAAGAGAGAGATTTGAGAGAACAGAAGAATAAGAAATTGCCACAGATGACTTAAAGAGAGGCTATGAAAGCGGTGCTAAACATTTTATAACTAAAAAAATATATTTATCTCATTTTTATAGATCGCTTCGACGAATATGTTAAACAATTTGAACAATGATAATCGAGAATTTTCTCTCTGCAAATAGCATAATATGTTTTTCACCCTTTTTAAATACAATACACTAAAAAGCATAAAATCTGTTTGCTAAAATAGCAAAAATGCTAAACGGTGGGACACTTCAACGTCATGAAATGAACGAGTTGTTAACTTGTTATCAAAACTATTTTCAGGTCACAGATGCTATTTTTTTATTATTATTAACAACATTTTAAAAAAGTACGCAGTGACGGCCTCCGTTGTTGAGGGATAAAGCTCTCGACTTGGTATTATTTAACAATTTTATATAATTTTAAGTATATTTGCGGCATGTTTGGAATAAACTCTCTCTATTGCCCTGGTGTAAGACCGTCATTCATAATAAAAGCTTTTCTTTAACCGTGTTTGGTGACGAGATCTGAATAGCCAGGTACTCCTCCAACTTCCTCTTAACCATCACATTTTCCTCTCCACTACCTTCAGATTGACAACAAACCCCAATTTGGGATGCCATATTCACACTGGCTCCAGACGGTTGGGAGCATTTAAGAATCTACGAAAGTAAACTCTGTGAGAAATACGATTTTTCTAATTTGGCTCCCAAATCAATTGAATTTTCCCCTTCCTTCCAAAGAGAGCAATGCAATAAAAAAGAGATAATAAGAGAAAGAATTGTGGAATGTATCTCTTAGGCCTCCGGGCCCTTCGAGTGATGGCCACAGCGGCGGTAATGTGGGGGAGTTCTCCTATCTCCTATCGAGACCATTCGGGGCGATTCCCCGCCATATTGTTCCTTATTCGCTAAGAATATTTTATTACCCGTTTTCATCATTTTACTGTGGTTATAAGATGGTTTTTACATTACTTTATAAACTCACTCATTGTTTAGGATGAGTTATAAAATTTAACCATTTACCTTTTATCCATTTACCTTTTATCACGCGCTTTAATACCAAGCATTATTTTTTAAAATTATAATTGTAAAATTAATAAAACCAGACCCCATTTGACGTTTTCATTGGTAACATTCAAGAGGAAGCCACAAGCCAAAAATGTATCGTGGTGCATAAAAATCAGTTGACAAACGGAGTCCAGAGTGGTTTTAAGTATTTATTATTTATTACGTACCATTATTGAGTGCTTATTTTTTTTAAATTTCAGTTAAAAGAAAATTACATTTTCATTTATTTAACTAGACATAATTAAACACATTAAAATAAACTAAACATTTAATACAGCGCTATTCTATTTCATTATTTTGTTTATCAAGAATAAATATTAATAATTTTTTTTTGATCCAACCTTCTTTCGTTTTTAATGTCATTTGGGAGGCAATTATGTAAGTTGCCCCCCTTGTAACCAATGGAGTGTTTACCATGGTTAGTGTGGATGGTGTTTAAATGTATGTTATCGTGTTGTCGTGTAAAGCGTTCTGTACTTGGGACGTTTTAATGTATTCTTTATTTTAGTTTATTGTTTATTTTTTAAATATGGGAACATGTATTGTATTTAAATAGTTTTCTCAATGTTAATAGTTTTGTTTCCATAAATAATTTTTTTAAATAATTTTTTAATAAATTAATAAATAATTTTAATAAATATTTTTTTCTAGGATTGTAGTTAAATAGTTTTTTGATTACCGTGTTTTGTATTACCTGTAATTCATTTATGTATGTTTCACATGCGTTTCCCCAGATTTCAATCAAATTATTTAAATGTGAGTGCAGTAGACTATAATATAAACCTTTTTAAAATTTATTTAGCAACAGATATGATAGCCGGCTAAATACACTAATAAATGGGATGATTTTGTCTTTAATACCTTGTATATGCTGTTTAAATGTCAAATGCTGATCAATGCACAGCCCAAGTTATTTTTCCTGTATCAGGATTTGCAGGTCGTTGTTTTAATTTTTTAAGGGTACATGAGGAGGAATTATTTAACGGGTTGAGCTTAAGATCGTGTATCCTGTTTTTTTAACATTCATTGTTAAAATATTTGATTGGAGCCAACTGTTGATTTTTTCAAGGTCTGATTGTGCATTTATTAGTAAGATATTCAAATCTGTACCCCAGTAGATAATCTGCATATAAAAAGATTTCACCATTTAAAAGGCTTTTTTAAGGTCAACTAATAGAGACAAAATATAATGTCCACCATCAATTCCGCTTCTAAGTTTACTGATTTAGTCATTTATTGCTCCTAGTGTGTTAGATTTTTTCCTAAAGCCGTATTGTTTTTTATATAAGAATGATTTTTTTAACAGAAAATTGTTTAATCTTTCGTAACTTACAAGTTCCAAATTCTTTGATAAAATTGGTAAGATTTTGTGGGTCTGTAGTTGGAGGTACTTGTTTAGGACCCATCTTTGTGAATTGTTATCACCTTAGCAATTTTACATCTATCGGGAAAAGTTCCCTCTTTAAAACATTAATTGATTAAAATTTATCGAAGTAAATAATCGAAATAAGATATTAGAAAAATATCAACTTTTGGCAACTTTTCAGGAGTGATTCTTTTGAGCAACTTTTCAGGATTGAGTTCAATGATTATATATCGATGTCTCGAACACGGTTTCATCGTTGACAGCCGAACCGATATCGACAGGAAATACATCAGAAATCGATCTACGCTGGCAAGCGGTTTATATTTATTTTTTTAATAATTTTATGAGAAAAAAAATTAATCTTTGGAAACTATCACACATAATGTAAGGCATAAAACAGTACTTTTGAAAATATGTTTTTATAAGCGTTCATTAATTTTTAAAGAAAAAATGACTTTTTTTAGTAGTTTGTGTCTATATTTTTTATAAAGTATTGGTGAAATTTTATTTTAATTCTACCCAATGAAAACGGTTGACAAAGCTTCAATTTATCCAAACAATATTATTAGGTATTTATAATGTAAACCGATTCGTAGTAAAGATTAATCGAAAATAGTGATTTAATATTAAGCTTCGCTTCATAGGTAAGGTAAGGTAAAACACCATATTTCTGACATGTTAAGCTATCATTTTGTTTTCATGAATTTCAATATTTTTTTCTAAAATCAACCTTGCATTATTGAAACGAAATTTTGAATTTGTGGAAACATTGTTCAGTTTCAAATAATGAAATTTCACTGTTGTTCGTATTTCTGACATACCAAAGTCAATGTAAATCCAGTATCCGACATACAATATTGATATTTCGATCATACCTGCAAATAAAATGCAAAGCTATGTGGACAACATTTAAACAAAAATCGATATTTTGGAGAAACTTTATTAATTATTAAACATAAAATTTAAAAAAAAAAACGTTTTTTATACAGGGATGAAAATTAATCAAAACATTATTATTTGGCATAAAACATCGCTTAAATTATTTTGTCTGTTGTTTTACGCCAACAAGGAACTTAATCGTATCTTGCCTTCTTCAGGCATTACATAAAAATTAAAGCAACAAAGAAAAAAAAATTATAGCTTCCTTGCATTTAGGAAGTTTATACCAAGTAGGCATTGAACATTGTATTATTTATTTGAGTTACATCATAAAGTTATCATCTGCAAAACCAAAAATCGTTCGTTTATTTTATCATATTTCTTCATTTCAGGTACCTCAAACTGTCCTCGATTGTTTCATCTTCAATTATTTCGATAACATCCTCGATATTGTACCACATTTGATCTCTCTGGCCATTTCCAAAAATGTATTCCACATAATGATATAGAATTTATTTTCTGTTCTTTACGGCACTTATTTGTCCCGGAAAATATGTATCCTCATTCAAAAATATAACGTTGTTTACAAGATCGTGAGAGAAACGCGGAGATCCGCAAAGAATGCAAGGCTGATGTAAGCGTAATGAATAATATCAAGAAAGGAACGCTCCGATGGTTTGGACTTGTAGAGCGAATGAACGAGGAAAGGATTGTAAGGAGAATATATGACGCAAATGTGAATGGGAGAAAAAGTCGGGGACGCCCGAGAAAGACATGGCACGACCAAGTGAATCAAATACTTGAGTCGGGCCGTGTGAAGAGTCGGAATAATAGAAGAGCATGTATGAGGCGATGTATGAATGTGAACGAGGCAAAGAGTGTGTGCCAAGATCGTTGTGTGGCGGTCCGTCCTCTCTGCCTACCCATGCGGGGAAACGGCGTGATGGTTAGTTATTTAGTTACAATTTCTAAATCAATTGACGTAGGAAACTAATCCTTTTTTATCGTTTGAGGATTTTTTTTCGTTTTAAACTCTTTTTTTGTATTTTAAGTGGCAGCAGCATGTTCTTTCTTTTGTCGTAATTTATCTCTTTTAGCACTCTTTTCTCGCTCTAAACATTATTTGGCCTGTTGTTTTCGTTTATGAAATTCGAACCACTCACCAATCGAGCTTTTCTATTTCTTTTGTGGGAACGAGATAGTTCTCGGCCGAGATCTGCTTTCAGATTTGTGTGATTTAATATGGCTGTTATTTGCTTTTTCTATGGGCCGATGTCAGAATTTCATCTGTGAGCTGTCACGTATTTTAGTTTAAGTCCTTTTAAACAAAAATTCATGTAAGTGTCTATGATTATTTATTCATTTAACAGTATTAGAAAATCACACACAATCTGACAAGAGATCTCGCCCGATATCTATCTCGATTGAGATGGATAGATAGTTATCACATTTTTTAATTGTTCAATTTGGTTGGGTATTTTGGCCTCAAATCCAAAATACCCAACCAAATTGTAAAAGAGGACGCGCAGCCGTTCTTCTTATGTCAGGATAAAAACCCCTAAATTATGTTAAGTATCAATTTCTGAAATACCGGTCAGAAATATGAACATGATTTTTTTATCTGTATATTAAGAGGACATTACCAGAGAAACCAGAAATATGTCATTTTCAAATCAGTGTTTAGACTTATTGACTCGTTTCCACAAAAAAATTATAAATTGATTTTGAAAGGTTGTTCTTTTATCTGGTAAATTTATGGATTAAATTTTAAGAAAAAATGTTTATTTTAAGTAAAATAAGGTTATACCATAGGTCGTTGGCAGATTTGTTATATTTTCAAAAAAGTACATGTATTATACAACACCAATTTCAAATCATATAATCATGCAGTTAAATAAATCCATACATTATCTTGTAAAGTTATGTTTTAGAATTTTAATTTTAGTTTAAATAAAATCATTAAAAAATATATACGTACATGTGTTTCTTGACGTAAATTGGCCAGTTTGTGTATTTATTTGCGTACTTCCAAACTAATATATTTCAAGATTTTTTTAAATACTTATTTTGCTAAGACATTATTGACAAGTCATAAAAATTTTGATCGAAAAACAATCATAAGAAGTAATTAATATTAATTAATTTACAGCTCGCGTTTTACCATTTTTCTTATAGCTCGATGACTCGAGAATTGAGAATTCACTCTGCCCGCAAACGTGGCAGCCGGCGGTTGTCTCCGCGGCGCTCTGTATCGTAATATTTGGAAATGACGAATTTAAAACAAAACCAAATAATACGATTTCATTGTTTCGTGTTTGTAAAAACTACAGGGTTTACCGAACGCAAAAATTCATGTTCATTGAATATTTTTATGAAAATTTTGAAATTTTTTTTTATTGTAAATTATTCTAATGTGAATACCGCACAAGAGTCCCAACAGCTTCAAAATAATTTTTTTGAAGTAAAACTTCTTTGCGCACGCTCGACACATGGGGGGTAAGCTGGTAAATGCGTTACGAAAAGTGATGATTGTTACGAAAAATGTCCTGCGAACGGTAATCGATGCGAACGGTGATCTTAACGAACGCATGTTATTCGTATTATTGTTAATGGACTATTTTTCCGTAAATAAATAAATAAAGTATATACAGTGGGTACCCGGCATGCGTTGCAAGACCAATGTAACCTCGGGGTTAACTAAACTGTAATGGTTCCATCCCAAGTCCCAAGAAACTACATTATATTGCAAGCGGCTGCACTATATAACATTTTATACAACGGGTACCCGGCATGCGTTGCAAGACCAATGTAACCTCGGGGTTAACTAAACTGTAACGGTTCCATCCCAAGTTCCGAGAAACTACATTATATTGCAAGCGCCTGGAATATATAACATTATATACAACGGGTACCCGGCATGCGTTGCAAGACCACTGTAACCTCGGGGTCAACTAAACTGTAATGATTCCATCCCAAGTCCCGGGAAACTACATTATATTGCAAGCGCCTGCACTATATAACATTAAATACAGCGGGTACCCGGCATGCGTTGCAAGGCCACTATAACCTCGGGGTCAACTAAACTGTAATGGTTCCATCCCAAGTCCCGGAAAACTGCATTATAATGCAAGCGCCTGCACTATATAACATTATATATAGCGGACACCCGGCGGGCGTTGCCAGGCCACTCAAAGAAAGAAAGGGTTTTTGCGCTTTAATTCTGTTTGTTGAAGTGCTTTTGAATAGGTTCACATAAATTTTTGTGTTGTCGTCCGACACGTCCGCAGGTCGCATACAGCTGTCCGTTTGAGAAGCGTGTTTTTTTTTAAATTTATTGTTATAAGTTTGTTAAGTTTTACTTCAATCGTGTGGTCTAAAGACTCTAAAGCACACTAAATTTAAAAAAAATATATATATTATAAATTATTGTTATGTGAATACCGCACGAGAGTCCCAAATGCTCCAAAAAAATATTGTTATGTAATACCGCATAAGAGTCCAACAGCTCCCAAGGGAGAGAGGTTGGAGGAGAGTTGAGATGAGATGAAAGGGGTGGCTGAGGGGGGGGGGGGTAAAGGAGCCGGGGGGTGGAGAGGTGTTAGAGGTGGGGGGTAAGGGGAGGGGGATTTAGGGGGGGGGGGGGGGGTTGAGAGGGGGTGGGAGAGTAGGCCTTTTTTATATCCATTTTTCGTATTACAAAAATAACAAACACAAGAATCGGGTATGGGTACCACTGCCCCGAGAACCATTTTTTAGATAACCAACACGTCTGCCGTAGGTCATCCCAAGCGGTTCGCAACGTTTGGTTCGTGGGGGTGAGGTTTGTTCAGGTCTTGGCGGCGGATGCGTCTGCCCACCAGCTGCATGGCAGGTCGGATCTAGAAAAAGTGGTTGAGGGAGTCCCTTTGACTTCTACAGCCTTACCCTCTCGGAACATCGCCTTGCACCGCAGTGGGAGGGATGGCCTCATACATTCGTACTCCTGGACACGCTGACCCCCCAGATTTCTACCCACCCCTAATACCCTTTTCCTTCTCCGAAGTTCCTCTTCTTCCTTTCCCTAAAACGAGCCTCCACACAGCATTCCCAAAGTAGAGATAGGCAGTGTGTCAAGCGATTGTAAAAAAAACGGTCTCTCCTGATCCGACCTTCCACGTAGACGAACCTCGCCCCATGAACACGAGCTCCCCTGCTAAGTCACTTGGGGTGACCTATGGCAGAGGTTTTGATAATCCAATACATGGTTCCCGAGGCGGCGGTACCCATACCCGCCTTCCAAATTACTGATACTACCTTTTGACGGTCGGCGTGGTCAAGGGGTAAGGCTCTTGACTCGCAATCTGAAGGTCGTGGGATCGAATCCCGGCGTAGGCAAATTAATTTTATTTGAATAATTTGGGTAATTTTACAATTATTTAAATTAAAAATAATATATTTGCGTCACGTTCCAGAGTGGAAGATACTTTCAGTATCACCCTGGGTGGTGTAAGACCACCATTCAGAATTGAAACTTGCTAGAAATGGCTATGACCGTGTTTAGTGACCAGATCTGAATAGCCAGGTAATTCCTCGCCTTCCTCTCCCCCATCTCCTTCCCCTCCCTACCACCTTCAGCCTCATAATATACCCCATAGTCACGTCATAGTCTCACCGGCTCCAGACGGGAGCATTTGGGTCTCTTGTGCGGTATTCACATAAATATAAAATAAACAAATATGCACACGAATAAATATTTTAAAATGAGTAATTTTTTACAATCCAACTGAATATTACTATTTTTTTTCATTAATACCGTACAAGAGTCCCAACTGCTCCCGTCTGGGGCCAGTGGGACTATGGCATCCCTAATTGGGGTATGTTGTAAGGCTGAATGTAGTGGGGAGGGGAAGGATATAGGGAAGAAGAAGGTGGGGAAGTACCTGGCTATTCATATCTGTTCACTAAACACGGCTAAAGCCATTTCAAGCATTGTTTCAATTCTTAATGGTGGTCTTACAGCAGGGCGATACTGAGATATCTAATGGCCGTAAAATACAATTAAAAACAAAATATTAAAAAGAATATAACAAATTGTTTATTCATGTAGGTATCTACTTTATACCTACTGGGTTTACGCATTTTACTTGTATCTATTTATGTTAATGCACTTCGATATACAAATTACAAATAACTACTACTCATCAAAATTCTGGAAGCGAGAATTTAACATCTTCATCTGACTCATACTGTGGCGTCTATACAGTCCTAGCGCGTGAGCTAGTAAATCTCGAAACCAAGCTTGGAGCGGAACGAACTCTAGTTCTAAAAATGCCCGCTAGCGAGTGTGTAGCGCTGACGTCGGAATCTGAATTTAAATTTGCTGGTTATTCGCTCTTAAAATATATTATTTTCCGTTTTAAATGTAAAAATATAGTCAATACTCTATTGAAAAACAAACAAAAACAACACATAAAACAAACATTATAATCAATAATTATCAGCCTGAAACACTCATCTACATTGAAAAAATCTTCCGAGAAAAGATACTGGCCGCCAACGGGAATTGAACCCGTGTCCCTCTGATTGCCGGTCAGGAGCTCCGACCACTGAGCTATGACGGCTTATCTAAGCGTTTCAGGCTGATAATTATTGATTATAATGTTTGTTATCTACCCTTTGTGCTATGCATAAAAATCTTGTTTAAACGTTAGTTAATCAATTAAATATAATAATTAATACATAAAACATTGGTGAACTGTGTCATCACATTTTATAAAATTTGTTTTACTCGCCGAAAAGGTGAAAAAATGTGCAATATCACAAAATCACCAAAATCGTTTTTTGTAGAAATGGGTGTCAAATATTCCTTAGACTAAACATTGGTTAGAGGGAGAGGGGAACAAATTTCTCGATGCGCTAATATCAATATACGTAGGAATGTTACTTCAGTTGGTAAAATCGTAATTTGTGTTACATATGTCAGAAATTGGAGCAGGGTCAGAAATGTGGTGTTTTACCTTAATAGAAAGTCCGATTGTTCTTTGACGAGCTAATTAAGCTTAACTCTATACTTTATCTATACTATTGTAACCGAAAATGATAAATGTGATTTATAAAAGAAGTTTAAACGTCAAATAGTTTAAGAAAGCATTTAATAGTTAAATTATTTGAAAATATTAACAACGAGATTTCTTCCGTTCTTGGGGGTTAGTTTGTGGCAAAAGTTGTAACCTTATTGTGGGATCCCTACGTCCCAAAATGCTTCTAACCAGTTTTGCCCCAGAGCTATGATTTTCAAAGCAGCATTAAAATATGTACCCACTGCGAGAATATTACGCAATACATTTTAACGGAAGATTTCTGTCAGTATTGTTGGAAAAGAAAAAAGTGACATTTCTAAATTGCGTAGTTTTAATTCCCATTGACCACGCTTCGTAGATAGTATCTATTTCTTGTCGTTTTTGATTCAAGAGACATAAAATAAATGATTATTAAATTGGATATTTACCTTACTTCGGATGTGCCGAAAAGGAGGCACTGTACATTTTATTTTTATTGTTTTTTTTTATTTTTATTTGTAACAAAAAGATACAAAAATTACAAATAATTTTATGCAGTAATTTATAACACAAATGATGTATTTTATGTTCCCCCATAAATAAGCAGGGCTTGTGTATATGGGGGGTGTTATTTTATTGGTTCTATTTTTGAATTCGGTTCAAGTTTTCAGTATAAGGTGAGTTTTAAATGCTTTATTAGTATTCATGTTTCTATTTTTTTCTGATAATGAATTAAATAAATTAACTCCGAGATATTTATGATTTAACTGTCCTATTATTTTTTTTCATTTTGAAGTAGGAAATATTGACCTTTGTCAAAGATTTCTGTTATTTTTAAAGGGTGCAACTTTATTTTAAATATTATCTTTATAAATTTGGAATGTTGCATGGTAGAAGTATAATGCATTTAATTTTTTGACCTTGAATTGTTTGAATAAAAGTTCTGAAGAATATGATTAGGGTTTTTTAAAATTGTTTTTGTTATTAGTTTTGGTGATATGTAAATTGTTTGTGTTTGATTTGTATATGTACCGCCCCATCCTGTAATGCCGTATTGTATAATTAATTAACAGAAAGCAAAGTATGCGGTCCCAAGTAATTTTTCGTTTAAAATATCTCACATAGGCACGTAGTAATACATTGACATTTGATAAAACCTCAAGTATTTAAGTCACGGCATTCCAACAATCTTGAAATCGCGATATTTATTTACAAGCTTTTGTAATATTATGTAATATTCTAATATTACGTAATATACACCATAGGCACATTATATTTAGAACAAGATTGATGGCTCAGCGATAAACCACGGCAAATCTGGAATACCTTAGTTACCCCTCCAACTTGGGAGGCGATTATGGGTACCGCCATTTATTGGAAAACCAACACCTCTGCCATAGGTCACCCCAAGTGGCTCGCTACGTTTGGTGACTTAGCAGCGGTGCCCGGAAGATGGGGTGAGGTTTGTCCGGGTCTTGGCAGTGGATGCCTCTGTCCATCAGCTGCATGGCAGGCCGGATCGGGAGAGAGTAGTTGAGGGAGTCCCTCCAGCCGTACTCTCTCGGAACATCACCTTGCATTGCAATGGGAGGGATGGATCCATACATCCGTCACTCCTCAACACACCGACCCCCAGATTTCTACCCACCTATTTCTTCATACCCTTTTCCTTCACAGAACTTCTTCTCCTTCTTTTCCTTAAAAAAAACCCTCCACACAGCATCCCCAAAGATAACACAGGTCCTGAGGCCTATGTCCAATAGTCCTAATGTTAAAATAAATAAATAATGATGTATTTTTTTCTAGGGTATTATGCCATGTTGCGCCTCCTTCTTTAGCGAACGTTTCGGACAGCGTTACAGTGTCGTCAGTGTCCATCATATATATCCATCAACATCTGCCCTGATGATTGCCACTGTAACGCTCTCGAAAACATTGGTGAAATAAGTAGGAAGCGCAATACGGTACCTTAAAAATATAACACAGCTTTTTGTTTTCGCTTGAAATGCAAAAATGCTTACCCAGACCCAGACCATCTCCAAAAATATCGATACTATTTATCGTAAAACTAAATATAAAGCATTCACATTATTACGGTTTACGTGTAATCTGGTAAAAAAAGTAGACTTTGGTTCATTGGCATAACATTTTCAATGACCTCTCTGACCTACATTCTCGGGACAGAAAAAATGCATTTATTCAAAAAGACCTTTTTGACAAAATGAAGAATTTAAATAATGAGTTAATCCCGCTTTACGAAATCGGTCTTGATTTTCAAAAATTATGTAGCATTTCCCGGATAAGTGAACACGAAGACAAAACACATTGTTATTATCATGCAATAATCCAGATTGCCTTTACACGATGAATCCGCAATAAAAGTTAAATGATAAGACACGAGCGCAAGAAACGGCTCAAGGGAGTCATAGCCAGCTTGCGGACCAATTATTGTAGAATTTACAAAATAGAATTTGTGTTGGAATTTGTTCACTTTAAATTGTGTTGTCATAAATTTAAAAAATATCTCACCTCTAAATTCATCAACCCCTTTGAGCTTTTTTAAATTTATTTTATATTATTTTATTTTTTAATTTATTTCATTTTGTAGAACTCCATTTTTTATTACTAACATCCAAATTGTTCAGGTATCTATTGATCATTAAATTGTGTATGTATATATTCCTATTCGGGTTATGATTATTCACATAGGTAGAACCATCGATTATGGTGAGATCATTCGTGCCCGTATCATTTACGCAGGTGAACTGAAAGTGTTTAGAGAATAATTGGCACACTTGATGAGCGCCGGTGCCTGACTCGACTTTAAGGTGCATTATTTGTGGGATGTCATTTGTTTTACTTTTGCTTTTAGCATAATTCCAAAGTAGTTTATTATTTATCGGAATATTAGATCCAACTGAACTCATGCATTGATTATAGCAATGCCTTTGTATTTTTGTTATATAGGACGTGTGATTGTTTGAAATCGGCTGGATTATATTTTATGGATTTCCGTTTTTAATGGGGTTTTTGTTTCTCTTTAATGATTTTGATTGGAGGTGCTGAATACCAGTTTGGAAATTTTCTCTTTTTGGTGAAACGTTTAGTGAATTAATTTTAGTTAATTGTCAGAACGTCAAAAAACTATAGATTTTCTGTGTGAGAGATACGATGAATTGATTGTCCAAATAAATCAATCCAAACTCGCGGAAAAATCGATGAAAACGGATATCCTTACAATTAAACAAAGTTTAAACGAAAAAAATCTCATACTGAAAAACCTGGAAATAAGGGCTGCCGAAAGCGACCGTCGATTGCTGCAAGACTCCTTAGAAATTTCCGGAGTCCCTACCAAAGCACACGAATCTTTATTCGACATAGTGAGATCCATAGCCGAATCAGCCGCCATCCAAGTTCGTCCGGAGGACATCAAGCAGGCCGTCAGACTTCAACTAAATAGTGCTAAGGCTCAGCCAGGGGGACTATCTGCAGAGTCAACGTCAACTACACAAATGGATCCTCCAAAAATCATGATTAAATTCAATAATCTTAAACTGCGTGGCCTTTGCTGTCTAAAAAGAGAGAAATCAAACTTGAAACATCCTCAGGAACTAATTGCAAAACATATGTTAGTGAAATCTTATCGCCATTTCTAAAAGAATTACTTTGGAAAACAAAAAAAAGAGCGATCTCAATGGGATATGCATTCGTCTGGACCAAAGACGGAAAGGTCATGGCGCGGAAAGCGGAAAAAGAAAAAATTATCTATATCAAACACTCCGACGACCTTACAAAAATGATCTAAATTACTATCTAATAGCCGTACACACCCAAGCGATAATTAACACTTACCATGGCTCCACAGTTAAAAATAATACATCAAAACATCCGCAGCATCTCAAAAATTTTTGACAACTTCACTGTCATACTTCAACAATTGGATACAGATTTTGACGTGATAATCTTCACCGAATGTTGGCTATACGGATCCTTCACACCTACACAAATACCTAATTATGAGGTCTTTAATTCAAAAAATATTAAAAATCAAAATGACGGAATCGTAATTTACTGCAAAAAACATTTACATTTAACAATAACGGAGATAGATATCACAGACTCAAATGGCGTAGAAATAATCGTAAATAATGACATATGTATTTTAGCTATGTACCGATCACCTTCTATAAAAAACATATTTCCCTTTCTGAGGTCCCTAGACCATCAACTCAACAAATTGAAAAAACTAAAAAATATCTGCTTAATAGGAGATATGAATATAAACATTTTAGAATATAAAAAGCATCCTCAATGTAACGACTACTTAAACCTTTTGTTGTTTCATGGACTTATTAGCACCATAAATGAACCCACAAGAGTCAACCTCAATCAAATCAACCTATTACCCACCCAAACATGTATTGACCACATTATGTTAAAAACAAAAAGATCATACCAATCCATAATCCATCACTCAACAATCACTGACCATTACACACTTATCCTGAAAATAAGCACCACAAATAATTCACAAGTAAAACATTCCAATACCACAAAAATATACAATAAAACTGATTTTTTAAATCTAAATGACACACTACTTAATAAAAAATGGGAAGAACTTATAGAAAATAATACTCTTAATAAAGCATGGACACTTTTTATACAATGTATTCAAGACGAACTTAATAATAATACTGTCGCTACCGAAAAAAATTCTACAACTAAACTTAAATTTCTAAAACTGTGGATATCAAAAGGACTTGTAACAAGTTTCAGTAAAAGAGACACACTTCACAAACAATGTAAATCAAACCCATGTGATATCTATCTCATAAATTTCTATAAACGATATCGAAACTTCTGCACACGGCTTGCATGTATATCGAAAGAAATGTATTATAAAAATAAATTAGTTAAATGCAACAAGGACCCCAAAAAAATATGGCAAATTCTTAAAGAAATATCCCACACAACTACAAAGAAAAGCGAAGCCATAACTGCGATTAAAATAGGTAACGAAATTATTAAAACATCAGATCAACCACAGAAAGTATTTAATTATGTTAATAATTATTTCGCGAATGTAGGCAAGGTTTTAGCAAGTAAAATCACGACAAAAGTCGATACCCCTGAATCCGCAAACCACCATACACACACCCGAATTTCTCCATTTAAAATACCATTCATTACCCAAAAAGAAACACTTAAACTTATAAATGACCTAAAAAATACAAACTCACAAGGCAGTGACAGAATATCACCGATAACACTAAAAATATTAAACTCCGCACTTCATATCCCGCTAACTATACTGATAAATCGGTCCATTAAAGAAGGCATTTTCCCAACAATTTTAAAAACGGGCAAAGTGATTCCAATCCACAAAAATGGAAACAAGGAAGAAGTAAATAACTACAGACCAATTACAATACTGAACACACTTTCTAAAATTCTCGAGAAACATATCAAAAACAATTTGTTAACTTTTCTCAACAAAAATAATATACTATCACCCAATCAATTTGGATTCCGGGAAAATATGAGTACCTCACATGCAATAGCCTGAGTAACAGATTTCCTCAAAACAAATATAGATAAGGGCAAAAAATGCAGTGGAATATTCCTAGATCTGGCTAAAGCGTTTGACACAATTCACCATCAAAACCTATTCAATAAACTTAAAAACATCGGAATCAAGGGAACAGAACTCAAATTAATCGAAAGCTATATGGGAAATCGCACACAGTATACCTCAATAGAAAACACATGTAGTGACAAGGAACAAGTAACCTACGGAGTACCCCAAGGCAGCGTGCTTGGTCCAATCCTATTCCTTATATATATTAATGACCTGTGTCACCTCCAAATAGACGGGGAAATTATAAGTTTCGCTGATGACACTGTGTTACTCTTTAAGGCAAATGACTGGAAAACACTTACCACAAAAGCAGAACTTGGTTTAAATATTACTAAAAAATGGCTCGACTCTAACATATTAACTTTAAATATAGATAAAACGAAATTCATAACTTTTAGCATAAACTCAAGAGGCCAACCATCCAATAACATCCATCTTAAAATACATTCTTGTCAATCAACACACACCCTATGCGATTGTCCCCCAATTACACAAACGGAAAATATTAAATATCTGGGCATATACTTCGACCGTTATATAAAATGGGATAGACATATAGATTCAATAATAGGAAAAATAAACAAGTTGATTTACTTCTTTAAAAACGTGAGAAATATTCTAAACATATATGATATAAAAAATATATACCTAGCACTAGCACAATCCTTAATGGAATACGGCATTATTGCCTGGGGCTGTGCCAGTAAAAAATACATTAATACACTGTTTAAAGCTCAGAAAACCCTAATAAAAGTAATACTTAAATTACCAATACTAACACCCACTTCAATCATATTCGAAAAATTCCCAGTGCTGAAAATTCAAAAATTATATTCCAAACAAATACTAACTTTCCTTTACAAGAACTTAAACACATTTAATACTTCACAAAATTCTCGCAATACTAGAACAAGACATGCACACCAACTACAAATACCAAAAACAAACACATCCTTTGGACAAAAACACTACAGATACCAGGCTATTAAACTATACAATTCACTTCCAACACAATATAAAACAACTAATATTATTGAATACAAAAAAAATATATGGAACTGGCTACAATCCTTTTAACTTTTAATTTATAATTTGGTCGTATAGAAGTCGATTTTATATTTTAATTTTATTGTTTCTGTATAATTTGATTTTTTATTGGTTCTTCTTTATATTAACTAAGACTACTGTTTGTTTTTATTTTACTACTTACATTTTATAATTTATAATTTACAACTGTAAAATTTCCTTTACTATTTACATTTTATAATCTGCTGTAATTTACTACGTACTTACATTTTATAATTTTCAACTGAAAAATGTCCTCTACAATACAGGTGAACTCCTAGTGTGGAGGACAATATACTATACCTTTGTAATGTAAATATACTAAGAATAAATAAATAAATAAATAAATAAATTGTAATTAATTTTAAAATAAAGTTATGATAAATTTTTAATTAATTAAAATTTAATTAATAAAAAAATAAAAAATATTAAAATTAATTAAATTTAAAACAATCTTGTTCAAAATGTTTAAAAAAGTATTAACCTAATGACTAGACTGTCATTGACAGTTGTTGTTATTTGATTACCTCATAATATGTTTTTTAAACAGACAAGTTTAGGTGGAGCGTTGATAATAGGAAGTGATTTATGCTGGAAGTGATTGGTAGCGATTTAATAATAATAATAATAATAATAACTTTATTTCACATAAAATTGAACAATAAAACATATGTGGAAACTTTGACTAGCCAACTAGGAATGGATCCTGTTTTAGGCCAGTCAAATTGACAAATTTAAATTCATATTACATTGTTTACTAACATAACATGTTATTTATAGCAGTAAAAGGTGTTAATTATGTATTCCTAACAGTATATAATTTTGTACTCATAAGAAAAAGAAGACAAATAATGATATCTTAAAATCAAATTCAGATATTTTCCCCTAGAGCGCTTAAAAACAAAAACAAAAACAAAAACAAATAAAAGATAAAAGATAAAAGATAAAAGATAAAAGATAAAAGATAAAAGATAAAAGATAAAAGATAAAAGATAAAAGATAAAAGATAAAAGATAAAAGATAAAAGATAAAAGATAAAAGATAAAAGATAAAAGATAAAAGATAAAAGATAAAAGATAAAAGATAAAAGATAAAAGATAAAAGATAAAAGATAAAAGATAAAAGATAAAAGATAAAAGATAATAGATAAAAGATAAAAGATAAAAGATAAAAGATAAAAGATAAAAGCTAAAAGATAAAAGATAAAAGATAAAAGATAAAAGATAAAAGATAAAAGATAAAACCGGTAAAGTAAATAAACGGGTAAAGTAAATAAAGCAAATACAAGCCAGATGGTAATAATAAGAAGCCTATCTCTTGGTCAACATATCTTCGCTTTTGACCCTCCCTAAATCAAGGAGCCAGTCGTTGATTAATTTGCGCAAAACATTGGTACTTTTCGTTTTCCAAGCATTAGGAATGATATTAAATAATTTAGGTCCTAAGTACGAAAATTGACGTTGTCCAAGGGACGTCGTGGTTTTTATTGGGACTATTGGATTGTTTCTTGAATGTCGGGTGTCGTGAAGGTGGTCAATGGAAGGGTAGTGCTGGCGTCGTTTTTGAGCATGTAATACAATTTTTCTAATATATAATTGTCTAACATCGAGAACTTTAAATTCCGTGAATAATGCATCACTGGGGTACCTGAATGGTTTTTTAAGGATGACTCTTAGTAAAGATTTCTGTGCTTTAGCCAGGGAGTCCAATATTGTTTTGGCACATCCACCCCATCCTAGGGATGCATATTCAAGTAAAGAATTACACATGGCATAGTATATTGATTTCATGTCTTTTACAGAGAGAATATTTCTGATGGTAATAAAAAGGTGAGTAAGTTTTCTGACTTTTGAGGCAGTTGAGTTAATGTGTTCTTCCCATCTCAGATATTTATCTATGATGATTCCTAAATATTTTAAACTATCAACGCATTCTAGTTTATTGCAAGTACAAGTGTTCGGTTCATTGCAAATGTGAATAGTAATATTAATAATTACCTTGGGTTGTCCCGCTTGTGTTGCACTAAAACGTATAAATTTGGTCTTATCCGTGTTAAGAGTGAGGAGATTATTGTCTAGCCATTGTTTGACGTTGTTTATTCCAATTTCGGCTTTTCTATGCGCTTCGTACCAGTTTTTGCCCTCAAATATTAAGACCGTATCGTCAGCAAAAGTGATGATATGATCGGCAAGGTTACTATTTTTCAAGGTTATTATTTGTAGTATAATTTGAAGCAGTGGATGGTGCGGATCTTTGCTGACAAGAGGATCGCATGTACGAGGTACATGGCATTCCTCATTAGAGATAACTAAATCGAGGATTTAATTATTTGCATTTTTTTAATGTAATTATTTTGGTTAAATTCAGATTAATGAATTTTCAGCAAGTTAGAAACTAATTGCATTCATGTTTTCAGATTTTAAATTGTCAATGTTAAATTGATTGTATTTGATTCACTGGATTATGTCATGTCTTCCTCGGGCTTTCCCGATTCGTTAAACATTAACATTTACGTCATATATTCTCCTCACACTACTTTCATCATTCATTCGCTCAAGATGCCCAAACCATCTGCGGGTTTCTTTTTAATCTTACTCATTACTCTTAAATCAGCCTTACATTCTTTGCGGATCTCCACATTCGTCACACGATCATACATGGTTTTACCACACGTACGTCTCGGGAATCTAATAACAGCATTCAGAATATATTAGATTGTTCAATGACTGAAATCAGTGATGGGAAGTTTGGTTTTAAAACATACAAATAATTAATTTAAGATTATCATTATTCAATCAATTTGAACTAGCTGGTGGTCAGTTTAAACTATTTTTTTTTTCTAAAAGTGAATAATTTTTATATTCAGATTCAAATGAAATAGCTTTGTGAAGCCTTAATTATTGGAATATTTTTTCATTTATTGATTTACCACCCTTTAGTATTTGAGAAAACAGAGTATTATTAAAAATTTTTCTTTAGTAGGTTAACTTACTAATTATATTATAGTTTCAAAAAATAACAACAAAATATATGCTGAAAAGGGATTTAAGAGGAATTCAAAAGCCAAAAACGATTATATTCTTCTGCTGATCACAATTTCTTCAAGTGCTGAAACCGACTTAAAATCGGCATTTAACTGGAACCTCGCAACTGCGAAAAAATAAAATGGCCATTTATTTAATGACTTTGTCACACGCAAATTTCTGCGAACAACTGGGCCTTACCTTTAACATTCCATTGCAGGTACTACTTGTTCATGAATATATTACCACAAGTAGTCTACAGGCAAATTTACAAAACAGTTAGGTACTTCTCGACATGCAAACATTATACGATGTAATCTGCCTAGTATCAAAAGAGGGTATAAGCAAGGATCTATGAGGCAAAGAAAAAGGACGACTTGAATAAAACCCATGGGCGGTCGTCCAAGCTCTTATTATAAGGAAAATGCTTCAGTATCATCCAAAACTTAACTTGCATTTGAATCGAAAATGCCTCAGTTATAAAACGAACGGTTGAAAGACTTAACAAAGTTTCTAAACAGTTAGAAGAGAAATGGCAATTGATCGAATTTATAATATTTTTAGTATTATGTATACATTTTTTTGAAATTGTGGTTGGTTAGGCATTATAACATGTTTTTTTAAGTTTGTTCGAAAAAATAATTAAATATTTATATCACAAGAATAGTGATTACTCACTCTTTGGAATTTACAGAGACACCTGAAATGGACTGTTTTTTTTTTAAATACTATCCGACTGTCATCATCTGTTTTTGTTTGAATATAATACTTGCGAGTTTCTGGGTACTAAGCCCAGAGGGTCTGAGGTTATGTATACATCTCAGGCTCGCATATTATAAATGCAGTGGTCATTACAATGAATAAATATTCTGAGACTTTTATATTATTGCAAACAGGCACGTATTAGAGAAAATTAATCCGTTCAAGTTCAAAGAAAAACGTGAACAATTTTTGTCCTGGTTTACTATCTTTTGATGGCCGTCTTCCACTATTTATTCAGCATTTATCCACTTATTACATAAAGTCAGGGTTTTTTTCCCGCATCCTGATAATTTTCCAACGAGAATAAAATGTTGTAATGTACGTATGTTCTTGAGTTTTTTTCTAGAGCTGTTTTACACGATGTCGGTGTACTAATCTAGGATAACCAACTGATCATAGATCGGAGAATACCCGATAGGTTTTCCGAAATTTTGTTCTTTTTCGATAAAAAAATGGCTAAAATATAAAACTTTTAAAATAAAAAAATATTCGGGATAAAAGTGTTCAATGGTCTGAAGGCAGTATTTCGATGGGTGGAAAGATAAAACGTTAAATCAAGTATAGATAAGGAAAACCTATCGTCAAAGAGCGATAGCACAAGGACTTTATCTATTATTTAATCTATACAGGGGTCTTAATGCTTAGGTCGAGAACTGCTAAAGATATTTTCGTGATTGGTTTTAGAGTTTCAGCCGTTAAAATTAGTTTGATTAAAAAAATATTTTATTTTATTTTAGTACTGTTAAATATCACAAATCATGCGAAGAACATTTATTTAAAAATTAAAATACTATTTTTAGTAGAATGGTGGATAGAACAATACGTTACCCATAAAAAGATTTGATGTGACTTTTTATGGAGTAAAAAACCTTTGTAACTATATTCAACCTTTTTATTACTAACTGCAAAAATACATACGAGGTGATTCTACACGATGGTAGGTAAAAAAGATCAACATCTTTTCCCGAATTTCCAACAATACGTAGGTACCTACAAAAAATCCTTAGTGTGAGGTACGATCTTACTTGCAGAGAGCCTGCCGGGCACGATTGTGGCAACATTGCATCGGAAAAAAATAAAGCTGGCCTCACACGCCGGTCTAATTTTATCTTTTTACCATAAACTACCCCCAATAGTTGGAATTTCTAAAAAAGATATATATATATATTTATATCTTTTTTACTTATAATATCATCTAGAATCACCTCCCAGTTAATGCACTTTACCACCGGACACCCTATATTATATAAATCATTGGCGGTCCGTGAGTTTTCACTGAGCTAGAGCGCTAAGATTGAAAAATATGACGTTATGGACGTTGTTGTAGCTGAAAATGATTTATTTTAATTTCAACTTTTTCAGTCAAGAGATGCTCCACTGTTATAGATGTGTTTATATTATAAGAAAGTGTTCTAACCACTCGAACGATCGCGCGGTTTTTTTTTTTTTTTCTCGGATTGCTCGCGGTTTTTTAGAGACGATTTTGAATATTTTCCGCCCACATTAAAAAAATCATACCTCCGAATTTTAATATGGAGACACAAAAACTGATTATGGTGCTATACAGCCAATGAATTCACCTATATTGTACTAATTATTCTATATTTTTAGAATTGATAGATAAATTATTAAAAAATCTTTAACTTTATAAATGCGCGAAATTTGTGTTTTACTGATTTGAAATTGCCGCTAGTGGCGGTTTTAAATATCTATATTGAATATTTTCTACGGTTTTATGTTCTCTATGGCCTATTTGATAACCACAGATGCAAGTATATACTAGAAAACGATTTTTTTATCTGTTACGATCTATCCAAAAGTTTGATTAGAAAATTATTTTATAGAATTTGAGTGCGTGAAGTGTCAAAATTGAAATCAATACATTATACTATTTAATAAATTTACCACAAAAACCTGGTACTACATTAGGAAGATACATTAACTGCCTACAGTTATCAATAAGAATAGTCGCCGTGTTTGCTGTATTTGAATCATTTGACGAATTATACTGAGAGCCTATTTTACGTTGTCAAAATCATGGTGCTACTTTTTAAATAATTGCAAATCATACCTGGAGATTTGTAACCATGTTTTTATATTTCGTGGTAAAGCAAGAAATACGTTTTAAAATAAAACATATCTCATAGATATACACTTTGCCAATATTTCAGGGGGATACTTTGAAATTGATGAAATCTGCAAATATTCGACAAAAAAACACTACTGACAGCCATCTTAAGGTCCACACACACAGGGGTAAATGAGAATATGTAAAATGATGATGATGATAAAACTGTATATATATATCAAACCTTCTGCATAAGCGTTTTTGCATGGCAAATAAAATCATAATGATAATTTTATATTTAAAAGCAAAGATATGGAAAAAAATAGTGGAAGGGAAAATAATTGATGGAACAAATAATTGATTTATTTATTTATTTAAGCCCTAATAGGTTTTACATTAATTAAATTAATATTACAGTTGTATGGTTACAATGGAAGAACAGTATATCGATTTAAACATTGTTTACACATTTTGTCGTAATAAAAATATACTCAATTTATATTGGTTTTTTCATAATTTAAGTATATCAATACATAATAATCATTATACCTCGCTCTAGAGAAATACTCTCAGTATCGTTCTGGTGAGAGACAACCATTCAGAATTGAACATTGCTTGAAATGGCTTAGTTATGTTAAGTGACTAGATCTGAAAAAGCCTCTTTACAGAAAAATTGACAAAATATAAATAAGACATAAAAATAAAACAAGTTATTTAAATGTGTACAATAAACAGGGAAAAATGAGAATACCTGTGCATTTGTTAACATGCATATTTCAATGATCAGAATTGAAATATACATATTAAATGTCCACCGAACCTTATCAGATAGAACCTTCGAGGACAACATAACATATGATGTGAGTATGCGGAAAGAAATGACTTGGTCCAGCCATCCAGGCCATCATAATTGATGTTCAGACAAAGTTAATTAAATTTATAAATTAGAATTACACAACTAAAAAACAAGAAAAGAAAAACATGAAATATAAAAATCACCAGCAATTCTATATTGTAGTGTGATATGGCTTCATGCAATCAGAGCATAAAGCCACTTCACAAACATCACACTTTGTGAGGGTCCTTTTGAAAATGTTATTTATGTTGCACCACACACATTTCACCTTTTTCCCGCTACGGACTACGAAGTGGTTGCCTTTCAGGATAGGTCGCAAAATCTTTCCTTCAGCTATTAGGCCAATGGTCCGCACAGTCGTGTCAATTTGACTACGACAGAACAACAGAAGAAGATCATCCGCAACCTCACTCCTGAAGTTTCGGTACAAAATGTGTTTATTTTCCTTGCGGAGCTTTGAGCTGTACAATATATACGCATTCTGCACCGAAACGCTTAGTAGTCTCCTGAAAAGCTTCTTGTACCAGATCAGGTTTCGCTGTCGTTCAATGGGGAAGCCTGCCAAAAGCTGATCTTTTCGGTCGACCCCCCCCATTACTTTGTTATAGTCTAGTACCAGTTGAGGTTTGTATGTCCAGGTACCAAACTTTTCAGCAGCCCCAATTTCTGCCTTATGGTAGGTGGACAACATACTTACCAGGTTTTTGTCCAACCAAACCATAACATTGAGGTCCCCGCAGTTCGAGTATACAAGCTCACCTTCCCTCAGTTTTGTCCGGAGATGGGACTTAAATGCAGAGGGCACAAATTCTCGGTTTAACCGCAATGTGCCCATGCAGTCCATTCCATTTCTTTTGAGGCATCGCGCCAATAATGGACTATTATAAAAGTTGTCCATTATTAGCGTATACCCCTTGTTAAACAGAGGGCTGGCCAGGTCGTATACTATCTTTGCAGTGGCCCCAACTGGGCAGATATTGTGAGCACCCGAAAAGTTGACCTGTGTCATGTCGTCTGTCATATCTTCTGTTATGTCTTCCGTCATGTCTTCCTGGTCTGGATTTGTCGATTCAGCCTGTATAGAAATGGTCTTCCCCGTATAAATTTGGAATTTCCAAAGATAGCCAGACTTGGACTCACAAAGCTCGTAAGATTTTATACCCGCGCTGGCCGCTTTGGTTTTGATCATCTGGACGAATCCCAAACGGCCTTTATAGCAGAGTAAGGATTCATCCAGAGAGATGTCTTGCTCGGGCAGGTATAAAGTCTCAAACTTATTTGAGAGGTGGTCCAAGACGGGCTGAATCTTTTGTAACCTTCGCACAGATAATGGTACATCAGAAGAAAGACTTTCATTGTTGGTGAAGTGAAGGAATTTTTTTATTAGAAGAAAACGATTATAATCCATGGCTCGGCTGAAATAAGGCATGGCGGTGATTTTTTTTGAATAGAAGTAGTCTTTTTCAACGGGAAGGGGAGAGATACCTTGATACATTAAAATTGCCAAGAATACGTATATTTCCCGTTTATTCGTGGGAGCCCATTTATTGGTACGCGCATGGCGCTGAAACTGTTTTTTCGCAATCCATTGATCTGCATACCTGTTGGTCTCTCTCGCGATCAGTTCAACGAAATCTGCATCGAAGATTTTAAGAAAGGCATCCACAGGTTTGCCCATTTCGTCGGTATTGAAAGTTGGTCCTGGCGTACCTGTAAATGTCTCCCTTATCCCAGTAAAACGTGAGATATCGCTGGACCAATCGAAAGAGTAACCATCAGGCGGCAGAATCGAACGCATTGCCTCACTATCTACCTGGTCTTGTTTACTAAAGTCTATATCCATAGCGGAATAAGGTGAAACGTTGATAATATTATGATAAGGTATTGGTGGCATGCAGAAAGTATCCTCATCGCTCTCTTCGTGGTCGCCGTCGCTCGCTTCATCGTCCACGTCGCTTGTTCTGTCCATATCCATTTCTGCAACAACAGAAAACCCAAATTATTTAAACGTGTCTATATTACGATTACCCGCTGCCTCTGGTACAACGTTTCAAAATAATGAAATCTTGGTACGATCCTGTTAATCAAATACTTGAGGCGGGCAATTTCAGGAGTCAGAATAGCATAGTCAGGTAGGTATGGATGAATTTGAATGAAGAAAAGAGTGTGTGTGTGCCAAGACCAAGTTGTCTGGCGGTCCATCCTCTCTGCCTACCCCTGCAGGGAAATGGCGTGAAGGTAAGTTAGTTAGTTTTATAACTCACGGTTTTCAATGATCGACTCTTCTTGATAGAGAGCTGCCTCGTCTACATTGGTGCTGTCCATGTCTGTCTCTGAAATAATAGAAAACACAAATTTACAATAGAATTCGGATATAATAACTTTGCATATAACGGCCTACCGTTTTAAGTGACGATAATGTAAACTAAAGTTAGGTTTCATAGCTTTTAGTAGGAAAACGTATCCGTTTAAAGCGACCAACTACTTAAAGCGACCTATTTTAAAGATAATTCGTCCGGTTTCAAAACCCACCCACCAATACCGCACCTCGCTTGGAAGTGACTAGGAAGCTCGACAAAATGAGTTCCGTGAAACAAAAGTGTTTTTTCAATTGAAGAAAAAAGTCCTATATTACACCATTTAGAAGCCGGTAAATCAAATGTACCCTCGCGAAGGAGTTCGGCGTGTCTCATTCTATAATATCCCTGTTTAATGCCAATCTTTTGAAATGTAAACGTGTCAGGACATTATCTCGAGAACAAATAGATCATGCTTTGTTACAGTGTAAAACTATGATTTCGGTATTCCCAATGCTGTGCGAAGTTCTTACTATCAAACAAAAATTGGCCAAAACCAAACTCAAATTTCAGACTTTCTACTTTAGCAACTACATATTTACTTGCATAGAACGTAGGTACATTGTATCTTTTCGGATTACAATACATTATGTATGTTTGTTATGTGGAATTTTTAAGTACTATGCTTATTTCCTGCCAATATACCAACAGTGAAACTGTGCTAGGGATATCAATATAAAATCAATTATCTATCCGATATTGCAAACTTATCGAATTCACCATACTAGAGCCCCTGGTATGTATGACATTTCAAAAAATAGACTCACCGTTCTCAAACTCCGACAATTCTTGGTAGAACGGCACGTCCACCCACAGCTCACTGTGGTAGCCGCCCTCCGGAGAGAAGAGTTCGCCACGCTTGAGTTCCCCACCCCGCGATGTCCCAGGTAAGGGCTCCGGAGATGCCGCCCGGATTGGTGCAGCAGGCGGAATTGGAAGATTGGGAACCATTGACTGGGTCTGTGCGGGAGTGGACATCCACGGTGGTGGGACGGGTCTTGGCAACGGTGAAGGTGTCCCTTGTGAAAAGGGACACGGTATTCTCTCCGGAGATGGAATTCTGAAAACATATACATAAATCATATGAATCGTTCTCATTCACGCGTGAAACAGTAAGCACAGTAAATAAATAAACAATAAAATTAGAACTCTGTACATTATGTACTGCATAATGCACAGAGCGCTGATTTAACGAACTCTCACTGTAACAGTGGAATGCTGTCGGAGAAAAAACAATAATATTGTATCAAGCATCTAAATACGATAACTTACTTTTGTTTAGTTTTTCTTGCAATAGAGAAGTCCAGTCCATTTTTTTTATTTTTTTTTATGAAAAATGACCTTCTAACTTAAATTACTGCATATTTTTTTTTTTTTTTAGAGTTAGTTTTAATAGTTAAAATAATTTTCAAAGTTTTAATTTTTGGAGATCCCTCGAAAACACCCATATCTATGGTGAATTTTGTGACGTCATCTACTAAAATAACGATTCACTATTTTATGATTGTTATGTTGGTTTTCTTGAATCTCAAATAGATTTGCGCAGGCGCGCGGCCATCTTGTTTATTATAACGCGTTGATTGGCTAATGGCTTATTTATTGCAAATGGCGAAATCAAATTCTTTGCAAAACAATGAATGACGTCGATGAATTTAACATGCAGTTTGCTGTTTTTGATGATAATTTTCGTTTAAATGATTAATTCACTGTGATATTAGAGTAATTCAGCATAAGTACTAATGCTGCCTGTACGTTTTTTCAGTTTTAGTCCTTAAATAATGTTTTTTTGGTGATTTAGTTTCGTTCGGTTTTTAGGTTACTGACATTACATAATCAAAGGTTACTTCTCTATAATTTTTATGACTTTTCCGCGTGAATTTAATAAAACTTCCATAAAAGTAATATTATTTGATAATGTAAAAGCCTTATGCATGTGTAAATAAATACAAATTCGAGAAATCAACGCATTAATTGCGTAAAACCGAGTCCAAGATGTCGGATTTTTTCAGTTATTTTTTCGGAATTATTATAATATTTTTTTATCCTTTTTAATTGTATGAACGAGATAAAAAGTGAAGTGACAGTTTTATTCCAAATTCATAAAGTAAGAGGACTGTATTTTTTAAATTTTGAATTTTCCTAATTTTTTCGACCATTTAATAGAATATGTTTACAGTCGGCTGTTTTTTTTAAATTTTTTCATTTTGAAACTTAAAATACTGCATTTTTCAAACACAATCGTATATGTCAGATACAAAAATCTAAAAGGCAATTCTATTAACTTTCTATAAAGGTATATGCTTTTACGACATCTTCAAAAATAAGAAATATATAGAACATTCGCTTGTGTCATACCTAAATTCCCATATAAATGACGTATAGCATAAATAAACCAGTCATTACCTCGATTACTATCGTGACGTCACCACAGCGCATTACACAGCATACCAACCTGACGCTGTGTTTTAACGAGAATATTAAAAATGCACTTTTTAATATTTTTTTAAAAACTGTACGTTTAATATTATTAAATAAAAGTTATATATTCAGAATCAGCGTTTATTGGTCTATATGAACATATTTTTTTAAAGCCATAATATTTTTCACTGGAGTTCCTTATTGCGGTAGGGAGCAAAATGCGCGCCGCCTGCTTCCTAAATTTTCGGCTTTCCAGCTCTAGCTGGAAGGAAGCAGACAGGGCCCTAACAGCCTTTAGGGCCTTAACCCGATCATCTCGCACCAGTAGCAAAGCAGGGTCACTGTTAAAATAAATAAAAATATATGATGAGTTCAACGGCCACAGCGACGTACTTTCATAAAAAAACATTAAAAAATACTCACACTCCAGACCGCGCAGCCAATGCAGCTCTGCGTTGACTCCCGCGTCCACGTGCAGTTAGTCCGGCACCAGCTCTTTCTGCACCTCTCCCTCTTCCTCTGCCTCCTCTTCCAGTCAGCACTACTCTATATATTTTAAATTGAAAACACTTCATAATATACAAATGTTTAAATTTTGTATACTGCACTAATATAAAATATGAAAAAAAATTATTTAAACCTGGTTCGTGGAGTGCTCCCTTCTTTTCCTTGACGATTGCTGTTTCTGCACAATTTTGGTAAAAGAAAATCAATTAATTAATTGGTATACAACGAAATAACTAAATTTTTATTGTGTGACGGAAGCTTTATGTCAAAATTGACTACGAAAGTTGTCGCTTTTTTGACATATGACATAAATAATTGGATAAGCAAATATCTGCATTAATAATGAACCAATCCATATAAAACTTATATTTATCTCTTTGTTATGAATCACTCTGATTAAATAACTATATTTCAAATACACAAAAGCAGTAATTATTAATATTTTTGCAAATCAAAAACGATGACATTTTCGGTTGATGCATTTTTACAAAAAAACTTCCACCGAGACAATATATTAGGAACAAACAAATTAAAAACACATTTCAAAGATAGATTATTCAATCACAATTACACTGATATATAATTATATGTTAAAAACACAATAAATGAATTACTTACGGCATTTTAAGCAGAGAGCAAAATTCGTTGAAATATTGAAAACTTGTAAGTTGATTTCTGACAGGACGCTATTAAAAACCCGCCAAAACTTGTTATAGCATACTTCAAAGACAATCAATAAGGTCATAGACTGAAAGAATATTTTATCAACTATTCGATAATATAAGTAGCTGCCCATGTAAAGGTTTTAAATAATTACAATAAATGTTTTACGAATGGTAGAAAAATCGGTCCGTTTTTGGACCGACATCAATCGGAGAAAAATAAAAGTGGTCGATTTTTCGACCGAAATCGTTCCAGTGGCTAATCAATAAAATATATTTTTTCCACGAGGTTATAAAATTTAGAAACAACATAAAATATTATTACTTCGACACTATATGAAAAATTTATTAAAGATTATTTTATTGATTTCGTTTTTATTATAATGGTTATTCTTTATAGTGTCTACAGAATTTTTATGAACACGTTTTTTTTAATTTTCATGGCTTATTCCGAGAATGGAATAAATGAAATTGTGAAATAATGTGATATTGATTTTTCCGACTGCGTTGAGTGATCAACAAACTTCTCAAATACTAAACCGACTTTAAAAATGGATGCACTTTGGAAGCATTATTCCTGTACCGATCGTAAGTGTGTCTTTTTGAAATGGATAAGGATTTTATATATCCTGAAATCTCAAATGAAAGAGCAAATTAAATTTTCAGTTGCACTCATCTGAAAAAAGCACAAACCAATATGAAATCCTTCTAAACGATCAAATTCACCCATATAATGCACCTGTGTAGTGCATTACAGCTTAAAATTCATGTAATAAGCTCTCCATTAGTTACGCCACTAAACGAAATGGCTCTCATTTCAATTTTGAACACTGTAAAAGTGTTCAGTTGATAATTAGTTTAAACTAAAATTGACGATTATAATTATATTCTTTGATGAACAAATGGTACACCAAAAATTACAGCTTTTTGTTTATTATAAGCTCTTTACTACAATGTTAAAATTAAAACTATATTTACATCAAAACAAAAGTAATTTTAAAAAAGTGGCAGAATTGCTCAGTTTTTTTTTGACATTAGCTCCACACAGGAGGCCCTGAGGAAAAAAATTTCCTTCAGGGCCTATGTCATCTTTGGGGATGCTGTGTGGAGGGGTTTTTATAAAGAAAGGAAGGAGAGGAGAGTTTTGGGAAGGAAAAAGGTTTAAGGGGTGGGTAGGAATCTGGGGCTCAGTGTGTCCTGGTCATCCGCCTCCGAGATCTAGACAAACCTCACCCCATGAACCCGGGCACCCCTGCTAAATCCCAAATTGAATGTTATATAGACCTTATTCTGAATGGTTCTATGACAAATCAAAAACCTTTTGAAAAATGATATATGATGAAAACAACTGGCGAAACTTGTAATCAATATAATGCTTAATAATAAATGTAAAGCTTAGTAAATAAATAATTAACCACGTTGGTCGCCAATGTAATCAATATCAATAATTAATAATTATTAATAAGAAATATCCAACCACGGTGGACACCATTGTAATGTTAATATAATGCCTGCCAATGTAATGCTTATGCCAATGTATACACGTTGCTAAAAGTAATTCTTTATGAATTTTATAAATCAAGGTATAATATTTAAATAAAAGAATTCAGACAAAACAAATATAATTATTATTTAAAATCCAGAACATGAGACTCTATTACATATAAAATAAAATTTAAATACTCAGGGTCGCGTTTAGCCCACGAGAGAAACTAAATAGTTAAAAATTATAAATAAATTGATAGCTCGTAGCGTTTTGTAAATAAAATAAATTATGTTAATTAAATTTAAATCACGATGTGAAAAATTATATTATTCTAAGGGCGCCAGTTCATTATTGAACAACTAATTAAATGGTAAATCGAAAATCGATGATAATTAATAAAATTCTAAGCTGACGAAGAAGGAATTGATGGATTCACAGAAATGATGGATCCATCGAAGTATGCCTCTCTCCTCGGAACAGACGACCAGACCCTCCGGCTTTCTATTTGGAACTGGTTTTGGAAAAATTATTGTGCTTATAGTCTGTTTTCCAATAAATGAACCTAGTATTCTATTTTGTTTTCATTTGAAATAAAGTCGATTTGAATTATAATCAATTTTTAGATAACTTGGTTAGGTACTGGGTGCTTATTTGCATTGCAATTCCAAACTGTTACAACCTAACCTAACCAAACATAGTAAGCCTAGTTTGTTTTCACTTCCTAAACTTTTCTGATTTGTCCGATTATCTTTCTATATACATATCAATAATTTAAATATTAAAAGCTATAAAGGAAAATAAATCCAAAAATGTCTTATATATCTCACTTTTCCCCGTTTTTCCCCATTCGATTTGAGTTCTCGAAATATTTCTAGGAAAATAAATGCGACTTTTATGACGTGCATTTTAAGGGGATTTTTTTCATAAATATTAAAAATAAATTAAATTCTGTTACTAAAGACATTTACAAAATATGTTATGTATTCTGAAAGTTCTATTCAATGTTATTTTTAAAAGACATCGAAAAGGAGGAGGTTCTCAATTCGACAATTTTTTAATTATGTTTGTTACCTCAGAACTTTGGGTAATTGGGTAAACCGATATTGATGATTCTTTTTTATTTGAAAGCTGGTGCTTCCCGTGTAGTCCCATTTTAATTTGGTTCAGTTCTGACAATGGCATCCAGAAAAAATCAAATAAGTCTTAAATTTTGCAATAAGTATGCGCGCGACAAATGGACGAATAACTCAATATTACGCCAACAGATTTCGATGATTCTTTTTTGAAGTAAAACTTCTTTACACACGCTCGTCACTAAAAATAAACAAAACAAAAAACTACATAAAAAATGCACTAAAAAGTATAAAATAATTTCATATTCTTCTACAAGTTAATAATCAACTTACTTTTTCTGCTCATCAATATGTAGGTACGATTGTTATTTTTGGAGTCGGTTTCAGCCAAGGTAGGTTTGTAACTGCATACATAGTTATGGGTGAGATGTGCTTGTGTAGCACGCGCGACAAACCTACCAGAGCTGACACCGACTCCAAAAATAACAATCGTACCTACATATTGATGAGTAGAAAAAGTAAGTTGATTATTTACTTGTAGAAGAATACGAAATAATTTTTTTACTTTTTAGTGCATTTTCTTAAGTCGTTTTTTGTTTTGTTAAAATTTTTGTTTATGTAATAAGAATTAATCATCAAAACGGGAGATATTATTTTTTGAAAAAATAAAAAATTCCTTTCGCTCTCCTGAAAATTAACATTTTGTCCTTTACAGCATTTCAAATTTCCGTGATCGATATGAATGAAATTACCTGATACCAAAGTACCCGCTATTATGCATACTCGTAACATAATTGTTCTTTGAATATTATCTTACTTCATTATAAGGGGATTATTTCGATTCTATACTTAAATTGTTTGATATAAATATAATTATTTGAAGAAGCTACATAACGGCTTTATTTATTATAAGGTATAGTGAAAAGGCTCAAAATATTATTCCCAATAAATTGCCACACTTCTATGTCGAAATTGCTTTAAAATAAAATTGGGATGTAACAAAAGATTATTGATTACAGTAATTATTACAACTTTCACTAACACGTTTGGTTTTAAAATAAAGGTATTGCTTTTATGAACTTTAAAACATGTTCGCTACCAAATATTGACTTTTTTGCATTAGCTCCACATAGGAAAATAATTCTTCTCAGGAAAATAATTGTCATCTTTGGGGATGCTGTGGAGGGTATTTTTAGGAAAGGAAGGAGAAGAAGTTCTGGGAAGGAAAGGGTATTAGGGTGGGTAGGATTTCAGTGTGTCCAGGAGTGACGATCGTATGAATCCATCCCTCCCAATGCAGCGTAAGGCGATGATCCAAGAGAGAACAGCTGGAGAAATCAAAGGGACTCCCTCAACCATTCTCTCCCGAATTGGCCTGCCATGCAGCTAGACAAATATCACCCCATAAACCCGGGCACCCCTGCTAAGTCACCAAGCGAACCATTCGGGGTGACCTATTGCACAGGTGTTGGTTAACCAACAAATGGGTCCCTGGGCGGCGATACCCATACCCGCCTCTCAAATTGAAAAGATTGTACAAAAACACATATTATTTACTCAATTTTATACTTTTGCTTCAATTTTACTGGTTTATTTCTAAAGCTACACTATTCTTCCAAATCTTAAAAAAATGATTAAAATTGAAAAAAAAAGCCAACAAGCGATTTTTTTTAATACGTAAGCAACTATCATTGCCGAACACGTCAAGAACAAGTTTTACGGACTAACTACTATTTTAAATATTTCTACCAAATAATTGTATTTTTCTCACCCATCCGAAGTCACCTGTTATATACATTTAGACGTCGCGACGTCGATGGGCCGACGCGACGCGACGCGACGACGCGTAGTCGCGTGGCTTCGGCCCATCTTGGGGACCTTTGTTTCTCTTTTCAACAGTCTATTGAAAATAATCGGATTCGTAATTTTTTATGTCAACGGTTTCACTCTCCGTGTTGAATATTAGTGAAAATAACAATACTATATGGATGATTTTTACATGACTGTTTTTGAGAAAAATAACCTCAAGATCGCTTTCCATCTAACCTCTCTCTAACCCATTGAATTTTTTCATTCATCGAGTAATATACATAATTACAATCGTTTAAGTATGCGTTAATATGAAGCCAAAAAGACATTGAATGAAAAGTTTATAGGTTACTGAAGATGAATAAACGTCTCCACTTAATAATTACTTACTTACTAATAATTATTTACTAATGAAATTTTAATCGAAAAATTACCTTTCATTTATCAAAGATGCATGCGTTTATACAAAAACGTTTTGCCGTGAAAGGAGGTGAATGTATTCCTGATAAGGAGACCATCGGATAACATCGATCATTATCTCGAAACAGATTAATAAAAGTAAAAGATAACGTCCCCATTTGATCCGACTGCACCCATGTTGGTTAGGGCACACGAAAAAAATCTAGATGTCGATCGATGCTTCTCTAAAAAAACTCTGAACTAAACTATCTATTTATTTAAAGGTGAATAACAAAACAACAAAAATTCTAAATATTCATCAGTTGCGACTCATTTATCCCATTATCTAGCCACTGAAAGGTAATTTTAAAAATTTATTTTTTGCAAAGCTAGTTGTAACTACCTGACTTGCCAGAGTTCGCTCTCAATTTAGTGTGATGAACAATTAAGAACAATATAACAAGGAAAGCAAGACCATTTTATTAGGGTTTAGATCATAGGTTCTCAACGCGGGCGATAACGCCCCCTTGGGGGCGTTTCAGACCTTCAGGGGAGCGGTAGAAGAACAGGAGAAAATTGGGGGCGTTTCAGACATTCAGGCGAGTGGTAGGAGACCCAGAGAAACCTATCCCATGTCATTCTATCTTGCCTCATCATCCCATACCATAAGGGGCCATCCATTCACAAAAATATTTTCCCTATCCCATTACGCCCCCTCTGTTGTGGCAAATGTAACCCTGTCGTGATATCCCATTATGCCCCTTCGTCATGGTCAATTGCTGTTTCGGATTCACGAGTTAATGTGCGATAGAAATAAAAATATTCTCAAAGTGGGCGGTGGGCAAAAGAGTTTGAGAATCTATGGTTTAGATAAAATAAAAATACATACGGGCGTCGTTGACGAAAAATCTTCGGTCTCACACATCTTGTATGAAAACAAAAAGACCCAAGATACAAGATCTACAACGCCATTTTCCACCTCTCGCCAGGACGACTATAGTCTAAAAGAAAATTAATATTTAAAGCTACGTACATAATTGATGGTAAAAATGACGTCAGGGACTGAAAAAATTACAGGGAAATTCCCGATTGAAAAAGCTATGCAAATTTAATTAACTTAATGCACAGCGGTTTTTCTGCCCACTGAAGATTACATGTAGCATGTTTTTATAGTATATGACTGTATATACATAGAGTCAAATACTATAAAATTATTTCACACAATAATAGCACCTAATGACAGCTGATTAGATTGATCATTGATCAGGCACGATTTTGGTGTTGCACCCGTCATTGTTCCTGATCGCTTCGGATTATTGGATTATCGCTCGGCCATAGGTATATGGATTTATAGCCAATTAGTAATTTAATTCAATATGAGGGCTGTATATTAAGGTAAACTAAAATGAACCTTTCAAATAGCAAAATGTTATTGCTGGTCGGTATTTCTCTTTGTTTTTCCAATGATTCAATGTTCGATGTATTGCGCAGCATACAAATAATGTCTAATTCTGTGTTGTTAGCCTATCAGAGTCAAACAATGAGATAAACTAGTAATTCTGTGAACAGTTGATGAGGAGGTCTAGCTTGGTCGATTAATAAAACTCTACATCAATACGATATTGACCAAATTCATCATCTATGGTCAGTTGTCAATATTTGCGATCACGGTCAATGATTGGTAAGAGATATTCCGACCAACGATTGATAAATTTGAACTAGGATCATAGTATCAGATCAATTTCGGTTAACTGTCAATATATGCATCTATTTAGTTAATGTCGTTCGTTATGCAAAATTACCGGCTACTTAATGAACAGAGTTCCACTAACGAAGCTTTAGAATTGAAAACAGTCGCATACGCGATCCATAGACATATAATAGGTACCACTAAAGACGCCACCAATTTATACAGTTCGATCTTTGAGAAACTAAAGTGGTTGAAATATGAATAAAGACCTGATTAACTAGTTAATTGGCGTTTAGTTTCAAGAAGTAAATGCAGAATGCCAATGCATGTTAAGATTAGTATTTCAATTCACCATTGCAAATTTATTAATATTTATCGCAATTGCTAGACATTCGACATTAAAGTTTCAGTTTCAGTGCCGGCAACCCGGACGTTTTTTTTTTCATTTATATACATAGTTTTCTTGTACCCACCTCACTAGACAAAGTCTGTTCCGAGTCTTATTTCGTAGTGACAATTAAAATACCTTCAGTGTTGGCAGCATATATCGATTTCTTGACTTTTATTATACTTACGGCCGCATCTATATTTTCTATGCATGCCCGGGACACTTAGTTAAATCATATGTAAGCACAGGAGGCCCTGAGAAAAACATTTCTCTCAGGGACTTTGTCATCTTTGGGGATGCTGTGTGGAAGTTTTTAAAAGGAAAGGAAGTTCTGGCATGTATGACGGGTGGGTAGGAATCTGGGGGTCAATGTGTTGTTATGAAATTATTATATTTGAATAACAAATTTGAATAGTTATTGTAAAAAACTAGTACTTGGTACTTGAGTCGTACAACAGCTGTATATCGGGAGACAAAAGAGGGAGATATTTTTCTTTTTTTTTTGAACGGCATTTTTTATTTTATTTTATTTTATTTGGGAGACCAACAGTTTACATTCATAACAGAGCATAATAGTAATTAAGTGACAATAATTGAACCATTTACAGGTTTCCACATGGGTATTGTGTACAAGTGTAGTGGTTCCATAGATATTTGCTAAAGAAGAAAAAAATTACATTTCAAGAGACAAGTTAATTAGGGGGGAATAGGGAGGGGGTAGGATGGGGGGGGGGGGGGAGAATGGGCTAGGTTGAGGTATAGTTATAAAAATATGAGTAAACAAAAAATTAAAAGAGAAAAAAAAAGAATTTAATATAATGGTGACTGGTGGTATTATAAATTATTGTTGTTATAAAGTGTCGAGAGAGCGTCTGTGTGATTTTAAGGAATGTGGTGCAGAATTAAATATGTCAAATTTTTTGTATTGTATGTTAAAAGTATTGGACGCACGATAGATGAAAGAGTTCTGCTTAGAATTAGTATTACACCGAGGGAGGCTAAGAATCATGTCTGACCTGGTTCGTCTGTTAGGAACTCGTATCTGTATACGTTGTAGGAGTTCTGGGCAATCAACGACGGATCTGGCTATTTTTTGAAGAAAGAGTACATCGGCCGAGTTTCTTCGAGTATATTGAAGTGCGCGGCTGAATCTTGTTGTCTTAGGTGTGGGCGGTAGCTCCGGAAATCTAAGTATCGTAGAAAACGATTTTGAACACGTTCTAGAATTTTTACATATGATATGTATTGCGGGTTCCAAACTTGTGACGCGTATTCTAGTAAGCTGCGGACATAAGCAAAATATAGGATTTTCATTGTTCTAAAGTTATTGAATTTTTACATGTCCTAAGAATGAATCCTAACATTTTAGAGGCTTTTGATGTGACTGAGTCTATACGAATATCAAAAATAATCTTAGAGTCCAATGTCACTCCCAAATCTTTGACTTCAGTTTTGTTGATTAATATTGAGCCGTTCAGATTATATTCATTGATAATGATATTTATATTTCGTGTGAAATTCACGACGAAACACTTTTTAACATTAATTTTAAGGGTATGCTTTGAACAGTAAACATTAAGACGGTTTAGATCCTCCTGCATTTTTTGACAGTCAGCAAAACATCTGATAGGATAAAAAACCTTCATATCATCTGCGTAAAGTAATGTTTTGGAGTATTTGAAACATTGGCCTATATCATTGATGTAAATATTAAATAGTAACGGTCCCAATAGAGATCCTTGAGGCACACCTGATGGTACGGTTACCCAGTCCGATTTAAAGCCACCCACAACTACGACTTGACAACGGTTCGATACATAAGATGAGAGCCATCTGAGAAGGTCACCGTGGACGCCGATTTGCATAAGCTTGCGGAATAATATGTCGTGATTCACTAGGTCAAAAGCTTTGCTATAGTCCGTATATATTGGGTCAACTTCTATACGTTGATCCATATAATCTTGTAAGAACTCTGTGAATGCTATTAGATTGGTTGTTGTTGATTTTCCACTCATAAACCCATGTTGGTTAACATTGAGTAAGGATTTCAAAGCGGGAAACATTTGATCATTTATTATTTTTTCAAACACCTTGCTGAATACACACAATTTTGAAATAGGACGATAGTTTTCAATGTCAGATTTTTGCCCGGTTTTGAAAATGGGTGTTATGAAGGCAGTTTTCCAAGTATTAGGTACCACACCCTCTTTTAAGGAGCGATTGAATATAATTGATAACGGCTTAGAGAGACTGCTTGCACATTTCAGGATGAAAAAAGGGGGAATTTGATCTGGGCCTACGCTTTTTTTAAGATTTAAATTTTCCAGATATGTCTGCACAAGACGCTCATCAACTTCAATACTATGAATAGTGGAAGAATTATGAATGTTGTAGTTGTCCGGCATATTTTGAGAAGTTTGAACATCGTTGTTGTAAACAGAACTGAAATATTTGGAAAATAAGTTAACAATCTCAGATCCGTTCTCAGCTTTTTCATCCCTTAGGAATACAGTGTTTGGCACACCCTGTGATTTGGAGTTTAATTTAACGTAATTCCAAAGATTTTTTGGATCGGAGGATATTTTGTGTTCAACATTAATTAGGTATTTATTATGACATTCTCTTTGTAGTTTTTTATGGCGTGATCTTAAGAGAGAGAAAATGGAATAGTCAGATTGATTTTTATAAATTTTGAACTTTTTGAAATATTTGTATTTTTCCTTCGTTAACTTTATAAGAGCTGAGTTATACCATGGTGGATATTTTGAGTTCTTACTTGTTTTTTGCGGAATGTGAGCATCTATAAGTTGGTTTAATTGTGAGTAAAAATTTAGTAAAGCTGAATTTATATCACCAACAGGGCTCATGCCAGTTTACTTTATTAAGATGAAAATTAATAAGTTCATAATTACCACGTTTAAAGACGTGCACCTTTCGTATTTCCTCCCTCAATGCAACGGGTTCTGAGAATGCTACATCTATCGTTGTGGAGGCATGGTGAGTATCTTCGGCGATTAATGAGTCATTACAGGCTGATACATTAACAAAATCGTTACAGAGGACGAGGTCAAGAAAATGGCCGTTGGAGTTTGCAATCCCATTATATTGACAGAGACCCGAAAAATGCAGGCAATCAACAAATGCAGAGCTGAGAGGAGATAAACGATTGGTAGGTATGAACGACGTGCTATTTGGATTTCTGTTCCACAGAATGTCAGTGAGGTTGAAATCGCCTAAAATAAGAAATTTTTCACAAGGAAATTGTAAGGTTAATCTTGAAATTTCGCCGAGAAAGCTTACCATGTTTTCATTATACGTTGGACCCTTGGGAAGGTAAACACAACATTTGTTTAAAGTATTGCACAACGAACTCTTAATTTGTAAGGATAACCATAAGTCTTCTGCTTTTGAGTGCCACTCTGGACGCCCGCGGGCTACCAGTTCACGCCGAAC
The DNA here is from genome assembly GCA_917563855.2 of Limnephilus lunatus. Classification (NCBI taxonomy): domain Eukaryota; kingdom Metazoa; phylum Arthropoda; class Insecta; order Trichoptera; family Limnephilidae; genus Limnephilus; species Limnephilus lunatus. The sequence goes on along the minus strand of OU830597.1, from coordinate 58,038,606 downwards.
AGCGAGCAAGACACCTCCGCCCAAGCGTTGACTAGTTGCACAGTAATTTCGATCTCGGCGAAACACGTCATAACGATCGTCGAACAGTTCTTCATTACGGATGCCATCGGTTAGCCACGATTCAGTTAAGCCGATAATATCGTATTCGTTGGATCTGACAGAATTTATCAGTGTGTCAGTTTTTGTGCGTAGTCCTCTTACGTTTTGATAATATATATTTAATGTCATTTTATGGGTGGTGTAAATCTGTATTTAAGTGTAAGATAGATAGTTAATTGGATGCCTGATTTTATATGGGAGGTCAGATTGATTTTAAAATAATTTGTAATACTCATACTTTCTTTTGTTAAGGTAGTGCGTACATATGTAATGAGAGGGGGGAGTCGAAGGTGAGGAAAGGTTGAGGGAGAGATGCATAGTAGGTGCAGAGGACAAATGGGAGAAAAATAAGTTGAAGCAGAATATTCAAAATAAACATATCCAAATGAAAAATAAATAAAAGAAAAATATTTTAAAGAAAAATATTTCAAAGAAAAATATTTCAAAGAAAAATATATAGAAGTTAAACATCCAAAAAGAAAATATTTAAAGAAAATAAATTTTGAACAGTAATATTTAAAAAGAAAAACTTTAAGAGAACCATAATATTCAAAAGGAAAAATATTTGAAAAAAAAATATTTAAAGGGACAGTATTTAAATGAGAAATATACAAAAGTTAAACATTCAAAAGGAAAATATTTTAAGGAAAAATATTCAAAGGAGAAACATTTGAAATAGTAATCTTTAAGATATAGAATTTTAAGAGAGAAATATTTTAATGAAAAATATTTAAATGAAAAATATATAAAAGTACAGAAAATAAGAGAGAAGAGTTTTCGCTTAGGTCTCGCTGATTTTACGATTGGCTGGGACGAGGGTCTCCAGCGTCGGATCCAGGTAGAGGAGAGAAATTCCGCTGGACCTCCATCTTGTTCAGATCTTCCTCCTTGGATATGATAATTGGTGGGGAAGTTGAGTTGTGTCGAGCAAAGATTTGACAGTTTTTTAGCCAAACATATTGGAACCCCCGTTCTTTAGCCAGAACTCTCGCCCGAAAGAAAAGATTTTTATTTACCTTAGTGAGGTGGTCATTGACGTAGATATTTTTTGGTATTCCAGCGAACCCGATGTCAGCCGTGGTTAAGCCTTTCCTCGCTTTAACCGCCTGAAGGAACTGGTTCTTCAGGCTTCGATTAGTGAGTTTTAAAATAATTGGCTTTGTCATATCAGGGCGGTTTCCGTTTGTAGCCACACGAGTTACAAATTCCACATCACTTTCGCCAATGTTAATGTTGTTTACGTTTGATATTTTCTTAATTATGTTCATAAGGTTTTCATCATTTCGGTGAGGTATTCTCTTGATTTCCAGGTTTTGTAACCTGGCCCATTGGTCGCGTTTATTTAATTCATCCGCAAAAACGCGCACTTCCTTTCGTAGGTATGTGACCTCCGTTTCCAGGTTCTCAACTTTTTCTAAACGTTTTTCGAGTGTGTTTATTCTCTTTCCGAATGCTGCTACGTCCATGTGACAGCTCTCTACTGAATTTTGAACTCCTTGTACTTCTTCGCGTAGGATTTTTATGTCTTCGTGTAGAGTCTTGAAGGATGATAAGTCGCTCTGGATTCTTTTGATATCTGCCATGATAGTACTGATATCCTGGTGACCGACAACAATGTTTGGGGACTTGCAGGAGCTGCACCGCCAGGCAGATCTCAGTTCCAACTTCAGTTTTTTTAAGTTTTCTTCCGAAATACCTCCACATTTGTAGTGGAAGTATTCTTTGCATGATGAGCATTGAGAACCATGTGAGATTGTAGATTTGCAAACTCCGCAGTTATTCATGATCAATTAGTTTGTTTAAATTAGTTCAATTAGTTTGTTTAAATTTATTGCGTTAATTCGCACCAGCGCCTGATTGCCGCAATCTGTTGAGCATAAACCGGCAATGATAACACTTTCCACCAATGGTAACACTAGGTGACGACACTTTCAACCAATGACGATTCAAATGTTTGCGTCTGCGCGTTTAGATTGTTATTGATTTCAGATATATTTTTACTGAATAATTGTGATTTTAAATTCACAATACCGTACAGCACTCACTATTATGCAGAAAACTAACTGACTTAAAATGTTAAACACGAGATGATTTAGACTGAGCGACACTTTCTTTTGTATTTGCTTGCAAACTGACCTTGTTTATGTAAAATTTAATACGGAACGTACATCACTGTTATACACTATTTGTTTTGTTATTGTAATATTGATATATATATGTATTGTTATTGTATGTTATTGTAATATTGATAGATATATATATGATATATATTTTTTTTTTTCACTTTCTGGACGAGCCTTGTTAGGGAACACGACTTATGCAGGACGTCGCATTGTACCGTGTTGTAAAAACTAAAATATCGTTGCTAGAGCGATGTGGATCGTTTCGATTATATAACTAATTTCCGGCATAATCATGAACTGTTGTTCTATTAAAATTCCTCTACAAATAACGTGGAATACGTTGGGAATACGCAAAATGCATTCGATGTGCCGCGAGTGTTTATCGCTACCGACATTGCCGTAATGGCGGATTAAATAACCTACCGAGATACTGAATCGGTTTGATTCTTGACAATCAGCGCTCGCCCTATGTTTTTAGTCGTCCCGGAATGGTATTCCGTAAAATTAACATCGGCCGCGACCCACATTTCAATAATTGAGATATTATTTCCGACCACGAGTGGAGATCGGCTACCCATGGACTGGACTAGCTAGATTCCCTCCAGCCGCTGCAGAAATTCATCATGTCTCCGAGTGATGGCACCATCCTGTTGGGCTGGCCGCCCGGCTGCAGTACCGGTCTCGGAGAAATGAAGTTAGATAGACAGGGTTAGGGTTAATCTTACAGTCTGATTCGATGGGGGTAAGTTGTTTTTCGTGTTTTAAACACGTAATGATGTTCCCAGCAAAAGTATTATAATACAGTTTGTTTCAATGATCGTTACCTTTGTTTTATTTAATTTTATAACCTTGTTGTTGTATATGAAACATGCCCACACCTTGAGAAAGTCTCTTGCTACGAAGGAGGATTCCACCATGATTCTGGCATAACCTTCTTATAGATTTTGGCGCGTGCCCCCCCCCCCCACAAAGCTAGTAATCATGAGGGAATCACCTCCTTCCAAACATTAGCTCTATAATTGAGTTTGTAACCTCTGGGATGGTCATGGCATTATATTTTCCACAAAACAAATGATGCAAATCATATCTAATTAAACTATAACGTTACCCCTAGTAACAGTGTCTAGGAGTATTGGACGCGTGAATTCATCTCTCCCACTGCAATGCAAGGCAATGGGTGAAGAGAATTCGGCTGGAGAGATCTACTCTCCTGATCCGACCCGCCATGCAGTTGGTGGGCAAACGCATTGGCCGCCAAGACCTAGAAAAACCTCACTCCATGAACCCGGGCAGTCCTGCTAAGTCACCAAACGTAGAGAACCACTTGAGGTGACCTATGGCAGGGGTGTTGGTTATCCAATTAATGGCGTATATCCTAAACAGACTGAAAATGTAAGTACATTTTGCGTTCATACGTATTGGCTGCTATCTGCCAATAAAAATAAGCGTTTAGAAAATGAAGATAATGGTGGTATTTCTTGGTCGAAGAATGACACATTTAAATATGTCCAAATCGGATAGGGACACAAAAGCTCATTTGGTAGAGCACTGACCCGCCAAGTCATAGGTCCTATGTTCGAGTTCCAGGTGTGACCGTATCTTTTTCTGATTTATCTGTTTCAGATTTTCGATTGAGTTTCGCTAATATTGTCCTAATTAATTAAACATAAATTTATCTTATTAAATGAAGACAATATTAGCGAAACTGTGTTACCTAACTTTGAACTAAAAGTGACCGAATTGGATATAGGTTCCGTAGCTCAGTTGGTAAAGAATTTTCCATGTAAGCAAAGGGTCCTGGGTTCGAGTCCCAGAGGAGCCAATATCTTTTTCTAATTTTTCTGTCTCCAGATATGGTCTTCATTAAATTAAATATTATAATTTGAGATTTTACTCATAAAGTTATAAATAAAAATAAATAAATTTATCTGTTTCGTTGAATTTTAGCAATAATTTACTATATTTTATGAGTTTTGCCACAACGTAGTGTCTTCAAAGCGTGGTCCCTTCAAAGTTTGCAAGTTCATTCCTAATTCTTCACTTCATTCTTCTTCGTATATTGATAGCAAGTGTAATTATGTAGTATATGAATTATCGACAAAGAATGAATTATAATTAATTAAAACAAATATAATATTACTAGCTGACCCGACGAACTTCGTACTGCCTCAGAATCAATAACTGTTGAATTAAATTCAGTTTTTTAATAAGTTCAAAATTACACAATGAAGCAACTATCGATTCGCAACTGTCCATGTTTTGTTTGTCGGTATCAGAGATGGCGTTGTGTACGGATTTATATTTTTGGTGATTTTCTTACTTTTTCACTTACTTATGGGAATTTGGGAGGCGGGTACGGGTTTCGCCGCCCCGGGAACCATTTTTTGGATAAACAACACCTCTGTCATACGTCACAGGTGGAAAGGAGCAGGCAATACTAACAATCGATAACGAAAACATAGAAAAGGTTAGCAGTATTAAATATCTGGGTGTAATATTGGATGATAAATTAAAATTCGACGAACACTTAGAATACATAACAAAAAAAATTGCTAAAAAAGTTGGATTCTTAAAAAGGATCAGAAATAACTTGGATCTCAAGACAACGCGCCTTGTTTACAATTCTATTGTAACTCCGCATTTAAATTATTGTTCTAGTGTTTTATTCTTATGTAACGAAGCCCAAAATAATAAACTACAGGTTATACAAAATAGAGGGATGAGGATGATTTTAAAATACAATATGTTTACTAGAGTCAAAATTATGTTACAAAATCTAAATATGATGACGACAAAACAACATATAACATATAATGCATTAACAATGATTTACAAACTGAAAAATAATATGCTACCAAATTATCTGAAGAGTAACATTATGTTTCACGAAAATGTTCACAACTATCCTACGAGAAGACGCGGAGACTTTAGGCTTCCCAAAACTAAACTTTCGTGCACACAAAATAGCGCGTTTTATAAAGGACAAAAACTTTTTAACAGCCTGCCAAATGCCGTAAAAGAAGCCTCAAGTCTTAGCACTTTTCGTAGGATGTGTGCATTATATGTGAAGAATGTTTTTTGATTCATAACAATCTTTCGAATATTATTGTCATACCTGTTTCCTCAAAATTTATTTTTATTTTTGTAATCTTTTTTTTTCCACTTAAAATGTATTTGTAAAAATGTAACTGTATCAATTGTATTTGTTTATATTTTTTACTAGATGTATGAAAAAATTTTTGCATACATCTAAATAAACATTCAAAAACAAACAAACAAAACCCATACATAGGTCATCCCAATTGGTTCGCGTTTAGTGATTTAGCAGGGGTGCCCGGGTTCATGGGGTGACGTTTGTCCGGGTCCCACCCACTGCGTGGCGGGCCGAATCAAGAGAGACTGGTTGAGGGAGGTCTTTTAACTTTTCCAGCTGGACTCTCTCGACCCATCGCCTTGCACCGCATGTTGTAGGGATGGTTTCATACGTCCGTCACTCCCGGACACACTGACCCCAGATTCCTACCCACCCCTCATACCTTTTTCCTTCCCAGAACTTCCTATCCTTTCCTTCCTTAAAAAGACCCTCCACACAGCATCCCCTAAGATGACATAGGTCCTGAGGAAAATAATTTTCTTCGGGCCTTATGTGTGAGCTGATGTAAAAAAAAAATGCTTTTCATTTTCTTTATATGTGTGAGGGATTTTTATTATAATTATTGTATCTTTCCTTTGGATGGGTGGAGACATACGTTCACTGTTTGTCTCATTTTCGACTATTGACATTTAGTGTGTAAGAAAGAGAGGCAGCATTATATGTTTGAAAGAATAAAAGCAAAACAATCAGCGCATTGACATTTGACGTTTTTAAATTTTTGGAACTGTCTCACTACTCAATATTATAGGTACTTATCACAAAATGCCCGCAGCTCTTTCAAATATGAGAATTCGTTCCATACAAAATGTATGAGGAAAAGAATTTTCTTAAAAACTATATTTTTCGTTAATTTTTGTGATGTTTTAATAGTTATTATCCTATCCGAAGCGGAGACAAATCCAACAAATCAAAGATCATCAAAATCGGCCCAGCCGTTCTCGAGTTATAAATAGTGTAACTAACCCGACTTTGTTTTATATATTAAGATTACTCGTATAAGTGTCTGTCAACTCAACTGTCAATTACTTAGAAGGTTGCGAAGCCCAGCTTAGGAAAACTCCCTTGCCTTCAGTCCTTCAGCCCGAAGGGGGTTTCATAATATTCCCCTTCGCTCGAATGAGGTTCAGTCTGGCTAAAGTGATCAATTTGAAACATGCTAATCATTATTGATGTTTGACCGCTAACGTTGTAGTTACATGCATACGTTGATACAAATTATTTCTAGTAGACGTAGTATTAACAGTTGTGATATCCCCCCCCCCCCCCCCTACGAAGTACTCTCCAAACTTGTTGTTGAATCCAAGTGCTGCTAACAGTGCTACAGCTACAGGCGCAACCCCGCTCGGCCTTTAAAAGCTCGTAGCTCGCCCGTTCTCACGTCTCTCCCCTGCATTCGTTTTGCAGCGCCTTCTCAACCCCATCACGTAATACTTTTATGCAAACGTGACGAGATGCTCTTAATTAATCAATTTGTAATTAACCCCACAACGTTGTGTATTTTTTTGCGTTAGTAGTTTGGTATAGTTAATCCAATTTAATTAATAATTTATTTGTGGTAAACCCTTGTTCTTTTAGGTATGGCGTGTTACAATTTGCAAGGCTTCGAATAACAATGACTGAGTCTGACTAACTTGAAAATTAAATAATTATCTATCTATATTCGTTCAGTTTCCTCCCGTAGCACCTGTCATACACCTACGCTCATCGACGACTATTTTTCTTGAAGTAATCCGCATTTCCCTCCTAGCATCTAGTATATAAATTTACATTTATACGGCGAATTGAGAGGATCCTACCTTTCGATGCGATGTCGCGTGCTCTCTGCGGCTCTATAAAATGCTATCATAAAGATAATTTGACATTTATATATATTCTAACAAAAGATTTACAATCAAAGCAGTACGGAGTGCAATAATTATACTCTCACGGTACTAGGTGCAGTTTGTTAGTTAGCTAGCTTGTTTTATTTTGTTAATCTGATTCTACGGGTAGGTATTTTGGATTAAGATGAGACAGAACATGTGCTGTTTAAGTAATTGGACTCCTGCATAGCCCAACTGATCTGGTGATGGTCATGGACCGCCAAATCAGATTCCAATTCCAACGCCTCCAGAGAATGTTAAGGTGGCAAGCGACGAATGAAAATCGACATGTTTTGCCTCCTGTCAGGAGAGGGTTTGATGTGTGATTCTGGATCATAGGGTAGTAATGGGAATAATATCGACCAATACGCTGCCAAATTATAAATGTGTTGATGATGATGATAAAAGGTCATCTCATACCGTTTGATATGAGGGTCTGCTCCGATTTATGGCGTGATAGCTGATGTCAGGAACTGTTCAGGAAATGCGTGGGTGGCACGAGGTTTTAGATCGTGACATCCTACTCTAGATTGATGATGGTGATGATGATGTTGAAGTTCTTCAGCATGCCGATGACTTGAGTTCCATTAACTCCTAAAGCATCGGCATAAACATTAAACCGAAGTTGATTAGACAATTGGCAATGTCAGGAGATCGGTGGGGCCGCTCTCTCCTCTGATCTGGCGATGTATGAATTTAATTAAAGAAGATTTTGATGTCACCGATCCTCGCCTTAGCAGTCACTCATGTCCTCATCAGTCCCGTTCTCCGTTCAGCACGCCGCCTCAAACCAGTAGAAATGATGATTACGTTTTTCATAAGGAACGTTATAGAAACATGCGCCAGCCTGCAATAACGATGGTCATCAGTGTTTGAGTTGAATGAAAAATAGTCTTCTCGCATGACATACACAAGCGTAACTTGGGACCTTCCCCGATATATTGCCACGGGCATTTGCTCTACGATAGGCGTATCCCAAGCTCAAACTCAAATATCAGCTCAAAGTGGGAATGTCAAGCTCGGCTTCCAGGGTGCTGGGTCCAAGAATGAAAGGCACCAGGTCGTGAATCTGGCTTCCCTTCCTTCTATTTTCCCTGCTGCGCTTTCGTCTAGAGTACATTCCCAACCTGACGCCGGATGATCCCTACTTCTAGTTTTGTGGAAGTTAAGAAAACTTATCCGGATTACAACAAAGAACCGCCGACCGATTGCCAAAACGATTCCATATGTCATGTTCCCTTCGTTCCGCCGACAAGGCAGTCCCCACACGAGCGTAACCTAAAGGTAGTGAAACCCACGCAAATGTCGTCACTTCGTTTCCCCCATGACGAAGGTAGTCCGGCCAGATCGTAATCTCCGTCCTGCATCAAATTGACCTCCCGCGACAACAACTTTTATCCGCTGGTACCTCGGAGCTGCGGTAGAGGGGAAATGGGTACACGTCCTTTGTTCTCCTGAAGTCTCCCAATGTCTTAGTGACTTACACACGTCAACATCATGAAATTTCTCCGGCCACGCTTTCAATAAGGTCTAGAACCGATACAAAATCCACGTTACGGAGATGTGATCACAAGGGATTCCAATTTGCTCGGACCAGACACGACCATCGCTTACTTCGCCTCCACATTAGAAAAATAGTGTAAGCCCACCTGCATTTCGATCACATCGCCCCCAGAAAAAGTCGCGTGAGATACTTCCTCATGGTGGAATAGGAAAGCTGGACCCGTAAATCCATTCGACAACCACCGTCCATTCTCGAGTCGTAACCCGCTCAAATAAGTTTGAAGAAAAAGAGTTGTTTGTGTAGGTAGGTTTATGTAGGTGGATATAGCGCATTACGCTTAAAATATGAATATCTACCGACGGCTTCATTCAACCGACAATATGAAAGTTTTTGCTAAATCGAATATATCGAATTTAATATACCTAAACGTAAACCAAAAGGTGAGTATACGATAAGATATCGAACCAAGTTTATGTATAGTCCTATGTAAGATTTGTTGTGATACCTAAAATTTGGAATAAGGTATGGGAAATTTTAGGAGTGGGAATTTAATTATGTCAGATTTTGTTAGTAAACAAAGGTGCCCATGCTACGCACCTTTAATAAACTGTTATATTACCTAATGCCCTTGCCTAAAACCCTTTCCTGAATATAGTCCCCTAGCTTCGTTTAAAAATATTATTGCGAGACTCGTAAATAATAATTATCACCTCAAAGGCGCTTTACACATTAATTTATACCTATATTTTATACCTATGTATTTTGTTACCCGTTATGTATTGGACAATACCTAACCCAGTAACCTAGTTTTCTCGTTCACATTCCATTCGCATGGACTCATCCATTCGCATGGACTCTTTTTTGTTTAATAAAAACGAAATATCTTTGTTTAATTAAAATTAAATATCCCCGATTTAGACGCACCAAGCTTGTCTCCTCGCGACTATCGAACCTTGACCCTTTAATTCCAACCGTGCTCCCCAACGACCAAAATTTCCCTCAATCGCGTGGGCTATTATCCTTTAATTAAATTGTTGAAAGTGTTTGTTAGTTAATGTAGGAGTGGATGGAGAGTGTTTGGTGTGGAGATCCTCTCCATGTCAGGCAGGATTGCCTTCATACCTTACCGATATTGAGGTTAAAATGCACCTTGAGATCACGGCACTTCCAAGCCGTGATACTGTGTTTAGGCTTATAATAATGATGATGTTTAATTGAAAACACTTAGTTGTCCGCGATATTAGGTTTTATTTAAAATATTATTTACAACAAATATACATTCGCGTACGAACGGTTAGAGAGGTAAATTTGCCGTGCAACTGGATTGATCGAGTACTAGAAGCGGAATAATAATATGATTGCGTTTCGGAGCGATCGGTGAGATTTAGTGCGGGTCATCTGGGATACCATACGCGTGAGAAAGTGTTGTGAATAAGTACTGCCATATACCTCCCCACCAGCGTTGCACGCGAATAACAAAATATGGCATACGAAAAGAAAATAATTATATACACATAAATAGGGTTTAGTATGTGTCTGAGATATACATATCTATATACAATGTTTTTCATACTTGAAAATATAATTTTTGACATAAGTAGTTTTGTGAACAATGCTAAATTTACATCATTAACTTAGAACATAACATGCCTATAAAAAAGAAAAAATAACAAAAGTTACAAAATGTTTGAACGTATTAAAATTAATATGTTATTTGTTTACAAGTCCTAATTATCGTTAGTAATAGGAGTAAGTAACTATTTCTCAGTCGGTATTGACCGATTAAAATTATTATTACTTGTTCCTTCTTACGGATAGCCGTATAGTGTTGAGGTAGGTAGGTACTGCTAGAATGCATAACGGTTATTATTTACAAAGGTGAGTAGCTGCTGGCTGACTCGGTACATACTTATTATGCGTTTATACAATTTCAACGAAAGTAAACATAACTATGCGTAATTGAATACAAGTGTTATTTTAACGTGTATTAAAATATAAATAAAATACATGAACCTTTTTATTCAAAATTAACTTTATAAATCCTAGACTAAGGAGTGAATTCATTTTTAATCGAGGGAAAATAATAATTCGAATTCCAAGTGCTGTCTTTGTTTATTACCTGACTTTAGGTACGTACTTCCGCAGTGGTATTGGAATGTCGAATTATTATTTATTATATTGTTATTGTTAAACAGATACAGTTTGGTTAGCATTTATGACGGTCCGATCTAATATGTGGTTTCTTTTTAATAAGATAACACTACGTAAAATTAATAGAGATCGGAAATTAACAGAAATTATATACAGGTTGGATAACATATTTGCTAAATTTGATATACCTTACTAATCTTATTAATTAGTTATTTACAAATAAAATGTGAGCTGTATACTGTTCAGTATTCGGGATACGAAAATGAATTGATATAATATTATTATTTGTTACGTAATAATACAATAATTTATAGGGCGGTGTTTCGCTAGCTAAATACCTAAATAAACTTAGTTTTATTTAACAGTAGTGCATTAGAATTTTAATCAATTATGAGATATAGTGATACAAATCGTATAATAAATTTTAGATACATCAATATAAGTTTTCTAATTAATTTGTTTAAACGATAACTTTCTTCATTGAAGTATTGCCAAGTATTACTTTTACGACAGGACTTTTTAGACACGTACATTTTCAGGAAAATGTACGTGTCTTCCACAGCGTGTTTTTCCTGTTGTTATTGTGGGCGGTGTGCTTGCCATTTTTTGCGGTATTTCCTCAGAATTTTGGAAAAATGCATGTTTGAGTCGGTCGACCGAAACTCTTTTAGGTTTTCCATTGATAGTTATAACGTATGTTTTGTCGTCTTGTTCCTGAACTTCATAAGGTCCGTCATAGGGAGCCTCGAGTGATTTTCTTCCGCCGTCTGTGCGCAGGAAAACATGTGACGAGTTAGGTAAATCTTTGTGGACAAAAAATTTTCGATTGCTATGGTTACTAGTGGGAGTAGGCTTGATTTCTTCAAACCTTTCTTGCAGTCTTCTTATGTAGGTGTCAGGTTCTTCGCGGGGAGTTGTAGTAAAAAAATCACATGGTAATCTCAATGTTCTTCCGTAGGTGATTTCTGCGGGTGAGCATTTCAGATCTTCGCGAACGGTGGACCTAAGACCAAGAAGTATTAGTGGGAGGTTTTCCAACCAGTTCGGGTTGCTATAAGCCATAAGAGATGCTTTTAGTGTTCTGTGCCATCTTTCTATTATGCCATTTGCCTGTGGATGGTAGGCAGTGGTTCGTGTATGCTTGATTCCGAATTTCCGCGTGAGGCTCTTGAACAGGGCTGACTCGAATTGTCATCCCTGGTCCGTAGTGATTGTTTCCGGTACGCCGTGTCGAGCAATCCATTGTGTGGTTAGAACGGTCGCTACCGTCTCTGCCGTCATATCCTTTAGGGGGACTGCCTCTGGCCAGCGAGTGTATCTATCTATTATTGTTAGGAGATATTTATACTCGCTGCGAGCTGGCAGTGGACCGACCAAGTCAATGTGGATGTTCCGGAATCGATCTTCGGGAAGTGGATATGTTGCTGGATGTGCAGTTGTGTGTCGTGATATTTTGGCTTTTTGACAAGCGACACAATGTTTGACGAAGGTTTTGATATCCTTTGTCATCTTGGGCCAGACGAATCTCTGACGTACGCTATTAGCGGTACCAGCGGTGCCTGGGTGACATATGTTGTGCACGCTACTTATTACTTGTTCTCTCATACTTTGAGGAACGAAAGGTCTCACACGACCTGTAGAGATGTCGCACCATAATAGTTCATTCGTGTTGGGAATTATCATTTTTTTTAAGACAAGGGAGGAGTCCTCAAGTGCCTTAATTAGATCGTCGTCGTGACTCTGCTCTAATCCCATATGTCTGTAATCGATAGCAGGAGGGCTGTTTATCTCTTCTATACGAGACAGCGTGTCTGCTACCGTGTTTAGATGACCGGAAATGTGTTTAACGTCAGTGGTGAATTGGGCAATGAAATCAAGTTGTCTCTCTTGTCACGGGGAACTTGAGGCGCGTTTCTTGTTGAACGCAAATGTTATAGGTTTATGATCAGTGTAGATTGTGAAGTTCCCACCTTCTATGTCATTCCTAAAATATTTTATTGCTTCGTAAACTGCTGTCAGTTCTCGGTCGAATGTACTGTATTTACGTTGGACAGAAGTGAATTTACGCGAAAAAAATCCTAAGGGTTGCCATTCGTTGTTATTAAGTTGTTGTAGGGATGCGCCAATCGCAAGGTCAGAGGCGTCCACCATTTTGGCGATTTTCGCCTTGGGGTCGTGATGCGCTAGCAGGGTAGCGTTGGCCAGCTGGGTTTTGCATTCTTCGAACGCGGCCGTCAGTTCCGGAGTCCAAGTGAGAATTCTCTTGTCGTTCTTCTTGTATCCTGACGTAAAGTCGAAGAGTTTTGCTTGTGTGTTGATAGAGTTCTTCAAGAATCTTCTATAATAATTCAGCATCCCGAGGAAACGACGCAAACCTTTGGCTGTCTTGGGTAGAGGAAAATCTACGATGGTTTTCACTTTCTCTTTGACGGGAGTAATACCGTCCGGCGATATTGTGTGTCCCAAGAAATCAACAATGGGCAAACCGAATTTACATTTATTTAAATTAATTACTAGTCCGTTGTCGGAAAGGCGTTGGAAAAGGGCATCTAGGTGTTTCCTGTGCTCCTCTTCATTTTTGGAGGCTATGAGGATGTCGTCCAGGTAGGTGAAACAGTAGTCTAAGTCACGCGTGACAGCGTGCATGAATCCCTGGAAACTTTGTGCTGCGTTTGACAGTCCGAACTGCATCGCTGTAAATTCGTATAATCCGAATGAAGTGATGATTGCAGTTTTAGGGATGTCGGGGATTGTGCTTGCATTCAAGCGCCTGTAGTCCCCGCACGGACGCCACTCTCTATTGGGTTTTTTAACCATGTGCAATGGGCTCGCCCAAATACTCTTGGACGGGCGGCAGATTCCGTGCTCCATGAGGTACCTGAACTCTTTTTTGGCAGCTTCTAGGAGATGTGGTGCCAGCTTGCGAGCTCGTTCTGTTACGGGAGGTCCCCGTGTTTCAATTACATGTGTGACGTTATGTTTTCGAACGTTTTGTATTTGCATGTTGGGACGAGTTAATGACGGGTATTTATTTAATATATCCCGGTACTTCTGGCTTGTAGATATCGTCGAGATACCGGATGAGGGTCCTTGAGATTTTACTCCTTGAATCTGTCGTCCCGTAGACTGGTCCGTCAAGGTAGCATTTTTTAAGTTGACACTCAGGTTGTAGTGATGCAGTAAATCTGCTCCGATAATTGCTCTTGAGACGTCGGCGACGATGAATGTCCACTTTATTTCACGTCGTAGGCTGAGTTGCAGATCAATAGTCCGGGAACCGTAGGTTTTTATGGGAGATCCGTTGACGCCGTACAGTGGGATTCGGTATGTATCTGTAGTGATGGTGTTTTTAGCCATTCGGTGTGTCCTCGGTAGCACTGAAATATCGGCTCCTGTGTCGATAAAATTTTTTTGTCGTGACACGAGCTCATAAACGAAGAGGCGGTAGGAATTCTGAGAACGGTCGCATGCCTCTACTGCGCGTTCCCTTTGGCGTTTCCTGACTTGTTGCTCCTGAAAGTACATGGTTGAATGCAATTGAATGTTTTCTCCCCGAATTTTTTATGGTTTCTGCAGTAGTCGTTTATTTTGTGAAGTTCATTGTTATTGTCCGTTCGGTCGTTCGACCGGGGTCGATGTTGGCGGTCGGCATTTGAGTACGATGTCGATGGATGACGCCATTCTCGGCGGGGGCTAGGATTACGCCGATTATAAAAATGATGTGTGGGGCTATGGCTGTCTCTGCGACTTGACTTTAGTTGTTTGACTTCTAGAGATAGTGCAGAAATTTGTTCACGTAGGCTCTGAAGAACGGAAGTGATGTCGGGATCTTCTCTGTAATTGTTATCTCTACGTTGATTTTTGTTTATCGCTCCGCACTCGGTCGTCTGGTAGATTTCCAGGATTTTATCGGCTGCTGACGCAAGTTGTAGTAGATTGACGTCTGGCAGTGCGGTCAATATAGCTTGTACATGTTGGGGAAGTCTTTGTAGCCATAACATGCGTATGATTGCGCTCTCAGCTAACTCGGGACCGGCGAGTTCGTGCATCAATCGAAGTAGTCCGGATGGTTTCCTGTCGTCCAACTGTAATCCGGTTAGTAGTCGGGTGAGACGCCTTTCTTCAGAATCTTGCAACCTCGTGATGAGTGCAGTTTTTAAGGTAGAGTACTTATCCGTTGCTGGTGGCTTGATGACGACATCGCTGACGGTCCTGAGGGTTTCGATGTCCAGGGAGGCGACAATAATGTTGTACTTCGTGGTGTCATCTTTGATTCTTGAGTTGGAGAACTGGCTTTCTGCCTGGGCAATCCAGAGCTGTATGTTGTCACACCAGACGGGGGGTAGCTTAACTGATACGGAGTTTATGACTGGATCCATTATTGTGTTATTGGCGCTCGTTCCTGATGCTGTTTCTTCTAGCGGCATATTGTCGTTGTAATATGGCAAGTGATAGGCAATGGCGACAGCAGTAGTAGTACTGATAGACCGTGTAGGTATGCAGATAAAATTATCAAAATTGTGCATAAAACAAAATAACAATAAATCTAATCCAGGTCTGAAAAGTTAAATTGATGATATCCAAAATCTTTACAAATCCCTTATCTTTGCGTTGAAATGTTAGTACAAATATATTGTAATTGTAATTGTAATAATGCTTTGTTGCAATGCAGGTTAAAAATTTATACCGTGTAACAATATTTGCATATTCTCGCTGGGTTGCTAAATTTCGTTGAAATGTTCGGATTAGCAATTATTAAAAAAGATCACTGAGAGAAGTTGAATTTGCCTTACTTGCTTTACTCCGATCTGCTGCGGATGCTGTGGGGTCGGGTGTAGGATATCCAGGTATATGGCATCCGGGTATATGGCATCCGGGTACCTGGGTCTGTCTGCAAAATCGCGTCTGTTGGTTAGGATACTCTGCCTTAGCTGCTGGGTTTCTTGTTTATCTGAAATTGATATTTACCGGCAATATACTATCCACATAAACAAGTAATGAGTTGCGGGGGAAGCATTATTAAGAAAGTAGTAGCGGGATGTAGGTATTTTCGTACGCTACTGAATTTGGTGGACAATAACCAATGAACAATGTTGGACAATAATGTTCTTTACTAATTTATCTTCATATGATTCTAATGTACATACTGGACCTACTGAATTTAAGTTAAAAAATTGAAATGTTACTCACAAGATTGGGGTGTCCAGGATTCCGCATTCCAGTACTCAATCCTCCGTATTGGCAGTGTTCATCATCATCATTAGAAATTCTCGGGGTCACCAATGTTGGAAGTGTTTGTTAGTTAATGTAGGAGTGGATGGAGAGTGTTTAGTGTGGAGATCCTCTCCATGTCAGGCAGGATTGCCTTCATACCTTACCGATATTGAGGTTAAAATGCTCCTTGAGATCACGGCACTTCCAAGCCGTGATACTGTGTTCAGGCTTATAATAATGATGATGTTTAATTGAAAACACTTAGTTGTCCGCGATATTAGGTTTTATTTAAAATATTATTAACAACAAATAATATACATTCGCGTACGAACGGGTAGAGAGGTAAATTTGCCGTGCAACCGGATTGATCGAGTACTAGAAGCGGAATAATAATATGATTGCGTTTCGGAGCGATCGGTGAGATTTAGTGCGGGTCATCTGGGATACCATACGCGTGAGAAAGTGTTGTGAATAAGTACTGCCATAAAATGAATTATTCCCGGTTTACGCGCACCAAATTATTATTCTACCGTTTATTAAACCTCGATGATTTTAATCTCCCCCGTGAACCACCAGCGACTCCTCCCGACCGTCTTCCAACAATTCACTACCCCGACTCTCTTATTCACGTGAATTAATTTGTTTTTAATTTAACGAAACATCCCCGATTAAGAAGCACCAAGCTGGTCTCCTCGCGACTCTCAGACCTCGACGATTTTAATATCGACCGTGCGCCACCAGGATCTTTCCCCGACTGTCACGTTCTAACCCCCTGCCCTCTGATCTCCCACCCAATCTCCCTGTGTGGTTTCATCAATTTATTCTTCATTTCTTAAATCTCAAGTGATAAGCACATCTCCCAATATGCATATCTCAACGCTCAATAGTGTCCTGTCACATAACATCCAAAATTTCAAGAATTCAGTGCAATTTTCATGTTTGCTATTTTTTTGTGTGTAACCTTAAATAACAAAATACCAACTAATTTTGTCTGCGCCGGAGTCATAAATTATCCCAATAACGCTAAAAAGAAGAACTCAGTGGCGTACCTCAATCTACTACTCGTCCTCATTACTTGCGTTGATTCTATTGGTTATATAATAACATTATATATTCATTGTCTGTACACGTTTTCGTTCTTTCTGCGTTCGTCACTATTTAACGAATTCTGCAATCTGATTTTGACAAATATGTTAAATATTTTAACCTCTAATCGGCGCATCGTGCTCGTATATTTAAATGCACCAACGATTAATCTTTATTGCCTTATTTTCAATTCCCTTATGCCATAGAAAATTCAAAAGATAATTGTTTCGTAAATCTAATCTGCTCGCGTTTAAATCAATCACCAAAAGGGTAAATATTCATCGGCTGCCCCTGACTTGATAATGACATGTCCTTCAGGATTCCTTCTTAAACCAAAGTGTTTTGGAACACGTGTTCATCCAAGTAGTCGCCCGGATCCATAAATAAACCTTAAGAATTGGGAACAGAGAATCGTATCCTGAAACCATACAAAATTAAATATATTTCTAAATCGATCTCTCAACCTTAAAATAATTATTTCGTAGGCTCAAAAGGCGAGATCATCACACAGTAGACCTCGCATCAAATTTTTTTTTTCTTATATTCACTAATTTAATAAATCGAAAACCATTTTTTTTCTCTCAACTCGAATTAATATTACTCAACTAATTGCATGACACCAAATAATTAAGTAAATTGCGCACATTTAGTGTCGTGCAACCTTCAGTATCAAAGTAACCATGGCACCATCAACATCAAAGCGTTTTTCTGCAATGCATAAGATCGGAGTACACAACTCTGACGCAGTTAAAAGGAACACACACGTCCAATTAGCTGAAATGGTTTCATGACACTATTTGAACCTAAGTTTGACAAAGTGCTCATAAACCAACGAAAATTTTGTATGAAGAAAATTAAAATTCTTCTTTTGGATGATTTTATGATTGATACGTGTACAGACCGTGGTCAAGAGTAAGAATCCAAAATTTCAGTCAGTTCGGTGCCATAGGGCCGATGTTATGACCGACAAAAGTTTTTAAATGACCGACCCCAAGTACTAAAACGAACGAACCCAAGTGTGAAAACGATTATATATTTCAACATCTTCTTTTGCTATATATTTTGATTGATTCGTGTACAGACCGTGATTCTTAGTAAGAATCCAAAATTTCAGTCGATTTAATGCCATAGGGCCAAAATTATGGCCGAACCTAAGTTTGACAAAGTGCTCATAAACCAACGAAAATTTTGTATGAAGAAAATTAAAATTCTTCTTTTGGATGATTTTATGATTGATTCGTGTACAGACCGTGGTCAATCCAAAATTTCAGTCAGTTCGGTGCCATAGGGCCAATGTTATGACCGACAAAAGTTTTTAAATGACCGACCCCAAGTACTAAAACGAACGAACCCAAGTGTGAAAACGATTATATATTTCAACATCTTCTTTTGCTATATATTTTGATTGATTCGTGTACAGACCGTGATTCTTAGTAAGAATCCAAAATTTCAGTCGATTTAATGCCATAGGGCCAAAATTATGGCCGAACCTAAGTTTGACAAAGTGCTCATAAACCAACGAAAATTTTGTATGAAGAAAATTAAAATTCTTCTTTTGGATGATTTTATGATTGATTCGTGTACAGACCGTGGTCAATCCAAAATTTCAGTCAGTTCGGTGCCATAGGGCCGATGTTATGACCGACAAAAGTTTTTAAATGACCGACCCCAAGTACTAAAACGACTGAACCCAAGTGTGAAAACGATGATATTTTTTTCAAATTTCTCTTTTGCCAGATATTTTGATTGATTCGTGTACAGACCATGATTCTTAGTAAGAATCCAAAATTTCAGTCGATTTGGTGCCATAGGGTCAAAGTTATGGCCGAACCTAGGTATGACAAAGTGCTCATAAAGCAATGAAAAATTTGTATGAAGAAAATTAAAATTCTTCTTTTGGATGATTTTATGATTGATACGTGTACAGACCGTGGTCAAGAGTAAGAATCCAAAATTTCAGTCAGTTCGGTGCCATAGGGCCGATGTTATGACCGACAAAAGTTTTTAAATGACCGACCCCAAGTACTAAAACGAACGAACCCAAGTGTGAAAACGATTATATATTTCAACATCTTCTTTTGCTATATATTTTGATTGATTCGTGTACAGACCGTGATTCTTAGTAAGAATCCAAAATTTCAGTCGATTTAATGCCATAGGGCCAAAATTATGGCCGAACCTAAGTTTGACAAAGTGCTCATAAACCAACGAAAATTTTGTATGAAGAAAATTAAAATTCTTCTTTTGGATGATTTTATGATTGATTCGTGTACAGACCGTGGTCAAGAGTAAGAATCCAAAATTTCAGTCAGTTCGGTGCCATAGGGCCGATGTTATGACCGACAAAAGTTTTTAAATGACCGACCCCAAGTACTAAAACGAACGAACCCAAGTGTGAAAACGATTATATATTTCAAAATCTTCTTTTGCTATATATTTTGATTGATTCGTGTACAGACCGTGATTCTTAGTAAGAATCCAAAATATCAGTCGATTAAATGCCATAGGGCCAAAATTATGGCCGAACCTAAGTTTGACAAAGTGCTCATAAACCAACGAAAATTTTGTATGAAGAAAATTAAAATTCTTCTTTTGGATGATTTTATGATTGATTCGTGTACAGACCGTGGTCAATCCAAAATTTCAGTCAGTTCGGTGCCATAGGGCCGATGTTATGACCGACAAAAGTTTTTAAATGACCGACCCCAAGTACTAAAACGACCCAACACAAGTGTGATAACTATGATATTTTTTTCAAATTTCTCTTTTGCCAGATATTTTGATTGATTCGTGTACAGACCGTGATTCTTAGTAAGAATCCAAAATTTCAATCGATTTGATTCCATAGGGCCAAAGCTATGGCCGAACCTAAGTTTGACAAAGTGCTCATAAAGCAATGAAAATTTTGTATGAAGAAAATTAAAATTCTTCTGTTGGAAGATTTTATGATTGATTCGTGTACAGACCGTGGTCAAGAGTAAGAATCCAAAATTTCAGTCAGTTCGGTGCCATAGGGCCGATGTTTTGACCGACAAAAGATTTTAAATGACCGACCCCAAGTACTAAAACGAACGAACCCAAGTGTGAAAACGATTATATATTTCAAAATCTTCTTTTGCTATATATTTTGATTGATTCGTGTACAGACCGTGATTCTTAGTAAGAATCCAAAATTTCAGTCGATTTAATGCCATAGGGCCAAAATTATGGCCGAACCTAAGTTTGACAAAGTGCTCATAAACCAACGAAAATTTTGTATGAAGAAAATTAAAATTCTTCTTTTGGATGATTTTATGATTGATTCGTGTACAGACCGTGGTCAATCCAAAATTTCAGTCAGTTCGGTGCCATAGGGCCGATGTTATGACCGACAAAAGTTTTTAAATGACCGACCCCAAGTACTCGAAACGACCCAACACAAGTGTGATAACTATGATATTTTTTTCAAATTTCTCTTTTGCCAGATATTTTGATTGATTCGTGTACAGACCGTGATTCTTAGTAAGAATCCAAAATTTCAATCGATTTGGTTCCATAGGGCCAAAGCTATGGCCGAACCTAAGTTTGACAAAGTGCTCATAAAGCAATGTAAATTTTGTATGAAGAAAATTAAAATTCTTCTGTTGGAAGATTTTATGATTGATTCGTGTACAGACCGTGGTCAAGAGTAAGAATCCAAAATTTCAGTCAGTTCGGTGCCATAGGGCCGATGTTATGACCGACAAAAGATTTTAAATGACCGACCCCAAGTACTAAAACGACTGAACCCAAGTGTGAAAACGATGATATTTTTTTCAAATTTCTCTTTTGCCAGATATTTTGATTGATTCGTGTACAGACCATGATTCTTAGTAAGAATCCAAAATTTCAGTTGATTTGGTGCCATAGGGTCAAAGTTGTGGCCGAACCTAGGTATGACAAAGTGCTCATAAAGCAATGAAAAATTTGTATGAAGAAAATTAAAATTCTTCTTTTGGATGATTTTATGATTGATTCGTGTACAGACCGTGGTCAAGAGTAAGATTCCAAAATTTCAGTCATTTCGGTGCCATAGGGCCGATGTTATGACCGACTAAAGTTTTTAAATGACCGACCCCAAGTACTAAAACGACTGAACCCAAGTGTGAAAACGATGATATATTTTTCAAAATCTTCTTTTGCCATATATTTTGATTGATTCGTGTACAGAC
This sequence comes from Limnephilus lunatus, assembly GCA_917563855.2. Lineage (NCBI taxonomy): Eukaryota > Metazoa > Arthropoda > Insecta > Trichoptera > Limnephilidae > Limnephilus > Limnephilus lunatus. The sequence continues at coordinate 58,017,223 of OU830597.1, read as the reverse complement.
CGTGATTTTTAGTAAGAATCCAAAATTTCAGTCGATTTGGTGCCATAGGGCCAAAATTATGGCCGAACCCAAGTTTGACAAAGTGTTCATAAACCAATGAAAATTTTGTATGAAGAAAATTAAAATTTTTCTGTTGGAATATTTTATGATTGATTCGTGTACAGACCATGATTCTTAGTAAGAATCCAAAATTTCAGTCGATTTGGGGCCATAGGGTCAAAGTTATGGCCGAACCTAGGTATGACAAAGTGCTCATAAAGCAATGAAAAATTTGTATGAAGAAAATTAAAATTCTTCTGTTGGAAGATTTTATGATTGATTCGTGTACAGACCGTGGTCAAGAGTAAGAATCCAAAATTTCAGTCAGTTCGGTGCCATAGGGCCGATGTTATGACCGACAAAAGTTTTTAAATGACCGACCCCAAGTACTAAAACGAACGAACCCAAGTGTGAAAACGATTATATATTTCAAAATCTTCTTTTGCTATATATTTTGATTGATTCGTGTACAGACCGTGATTCTTAGTAAGAATCCAAAATTTCAGTCGATTTAATGCCATAGGGCCAAAATTATGGCCGAACCTAAGTTTGACAAAGTGCTCATAAACCAACGAAAATTTTGTATGAAGAAAATTAAAATTCTTCTGTTGGATGATTTTATGATTGATTCGTGTACAGACCGTGGTCAATCCAAAATTTCAGTCAGTTCGGTGCCATAGGGCCGATGTTATGACCGACAAAAGTTTTTAAATGACCGACCCCAAGTACTAAAACGACCCAACACAAGTGTGATAACTATGATATTTTTTTCAAATTTCTCTTTTGCCAGATATTTTGATTGATTCGTGTACAGACCGTGATTCTTAGTAAGAATCCAAAATTTCAATCGATTTGGTTCCATAGGGCCAAAGCTATGGCCGAACCTAAGTTTGACAAAGTGCTCATAAAGCAATGAAAATTTTGTATGAAGAAAATTAAAATTCTTCTGTTGGAAGATTTTATGATTGATTCGTGTACAGACCGTGGTCAAGAGTAAGAATCCAAAATTTCAGTCAGTTCGGTGCCATAGGGCCGATGTTATGACCGACAAAAGATTTTAAATGACCGACCCCAAGTACTAAAACGACTGAACCCAAGTGTGAAAACGATGATATTTTTTTCAAATTTCTCTTTTGCCAGATATTTTGATTGATTCGTGTACAGACCATGATTCTTAGTAAGAATCCAAAATTTCAGTCGATTTGGTGCCATAGGGTCAAAGTTATGGCCGAACCTAGGTATGACAAAGTGCTCATAAAGCAATGAAAAATTTGTATGAAGAAAATTAAAATTCTTCTATTGGATGATTTAATGATTGATTCGTGTACAGACCGTGGTCAAGAGTAAGAATCCAAAATTTCAGTCAGTTCGGTGCCATAGGGCCGATGTTATAACCGACAAAAGTTTTTAAATGACCGACCCCGAGTACTAAAACGAACGAACCCAAGTGTGAAAACGATTATATATTTCAAAATCTTCTTTTGCTATATATTTTGATTGATTCGTGTACAGACCGTGATTCTTAGTAAGAATCCAAAATTTCAGTCGATTTAATGCCATAGGGCCAAAATTATGGCCGAACCTAAGTTTGACAAAGTGCTCATAAACCTATGAAAATTTTGTATGACGAAAATTAAAATTCTTCTTTTGGAATATTTTATGATTGATTCGTTTACAGACCATGATTCTTAGTAAGAATCCAAAATTTCAGTCGATTTGGTGCCATATGGCCAAAATTATGGCCGAACCCAAGTTTGACAAAGTGTTCATAAACCAATGAAAATTTTGAATGAAGAAAATTAAAATTTTTCTGTTGGAATATTTTATGATTGATTCGTGTACAGACCATGATTCTTAGTAAGAATCCAAAATTTCAGTCGATTTGGTGCCATTGGGTCAAAGTTATGGCCGAACCTAGGTATGACAAAGTGCTCATAAAGCAATGAAAAATTTGTATGAAGAAAATTAAAATTCTTCTTTTGGATGATTTTATGATTGATTCGTGTACAGACCGTGGTCAAGAGTAAGATTCCAAAATTTCAGTCGATTTGGTGCCATAGGGCCAAAATTATGGCCGAACCCAAGTTTGACAAAGTGTTCATAAACCAATGAAAATTTTGTATGAAGAAAATTAAAATTTTTCTGTTGGAATATTTTATGATTGATTCGTGTACAGACCATGATTCTTAGTAAGAATCCAAAATTTCAGTCGATTTAATGCCATAGGGCCAAAATTTTGGCCGAACCTAAGTTTGACAAAGTGCTCATAAACCAACGAAAATTTTGTATGAAGAAAATTAAAATTCTTCTTTTGGATGATTTTATGATTGATTCTTTTTCAGACCGTGGTCAACAGTAAGAATCCAAAATTTCAGTCATTTCGGTGCCATAGGGCCGATGTTATGACCGACAAAAGTTTTTAAATGACCGACCCCAAGTACTAAAACGACTGAACCCAAGTGTGAAAACGATGATATATTTTTCAAAATCTTCTTTTGCCATTTATTTTGATTGATTCGTGTACAGACCGTGGTCAAGAGTAAGATTCCAAAATTTCAGTCGATTTGGTGCCATAGGGCCAAAATTATGGCCGAACCCAAGTTTGACAAAGTGTTCATAAACCAACGAAAATTTTGTATGAAGAAAATTAAAATTTTTCTGTTGGAATATTTTATGATTGATTCGTGTACAGACCATGATTCTTAGTAAGAATCCAAAATTTCAGTCGATTTAATGCCATAGGGCCAAAATTTTGGCCGAACCTAAGTTTGACAAAGTGCTCATAAACCAACGAAAATTTTGTATGAAGAAAATTAAAATTCTTCTTTTGGATGATTTTATGATTGATTCTTTTTCAGACCGTGGTCAACAGTAAGAATCCAAAATTTCAGTCATTTCGGTGCCATAGGGCCGATGTTATGACCGACAAAAGTTTTTAAATGACCGACCCCAAGTACTAAAACGACTGAACCCAAGTGTGAAAACGATGATATATTTTTCAAAATCTTCTTTTGCCATTTATTTTGATTGATTCGTGTACAGACCGTGATTCTTAGTAAGAATCCAAAATTTCAGTCGATTTAATGCCATAGGGCCAAAATTATGGCCGAACCTAAGTTTGACAAAGTGCTCATAAACCAATGAAAATTTTGTATGAAGAAAATTAAAATTCTTCTGTTGGAAGATTTTATGATTGATTTGTGTACAGACCTTGGTCAACAGTAAGAATCCAAAATTTCAGTCATTTCGGTGCCATAGGGCCGATGTTATGACCGACAAAAGTTTTTAAATGACCGACCCCAAGTACTAAAACGACTGAACCCATGTGTGAAAATGATGATATATTTTTCAAAATCTTCTTTTGCCATATATTTTGATTGATTCGTGTACAGACCGTGATTCTTAGTAAGAATCCAAAATTTTTGTCGATTGAATGCCATAGGGCGAAAATTATGGCCGAACCTAAGTTTGACAAAGTGCTCATAAACCAATGAAAATTTTGTATGACGAAAATTAAAATTCTTCTGATTGATTCGTGTACAGACCATGAATCTTAGTAAGAATCCAAAATTTCAGTCATTTCGGTGCCATAGGGCCGATGTTATGACCGACAAAAGTTTTTAAATGACCGACACCAAGTACTAAAACGACTGAACCCAAGTGTGAAAACGATGATATATTTTTCAAAGTCTTCTTTTGCCATATATTTTGATTGATTCGTGTACAGACCGTGATTCTTAGTAAGAATCCAAAATTTCAGTCGATTTGGTGCCATAGGGTCAAAGTTATGGCCGAACCTAGGTATGACAAAGTGCTCATAAAGCAATGAAAAATTTGTATGAAGAAAATTAAAATTCTTCTTTTGGATGATTTTATGATTGATTCGTGTACAGACCGTGGTCAACAGTAAGAATCCAAAATTTCAGTCATTTCGGTGCCATAGGGCCGATGTTATGACCGACAAAAGTTTTTAAATGACCGACCCCAAGTACTAAAACGACTGAACCCAAGTGTGAAAACGGTGATATATTTTTCAAAATCTTCTTTTGCCATAAATTTTGATTGATTCGTGTACAGACCGTGATTCTTCGTAAGAATCCAAAATTTCAGTCGATTTAATGCCATAGGGCCAAAATTATGGCCGAACCTAAGTTTGACAAAGTGCTCATAAACCAATGAAAATTTTGTATGACGAAAATTAAAATTCTTCTGTTGGAATATTTTATGATTGATTCGTTTACAGACCATGATTCTTAGTAAGAATCAAAAATTTCAATCGATTTGGTTCCATATGGCCAAAATTATGGCCGAACCCAAGTTTGACAAAGTGTTCATAAACCAATGAAAATTTTGTATGAAGAAAATTAAAATTTTTCTGTTGGAATATTTTATGATTGATTCGTGTACAGACCATGATTCTTAGTAAGAATCCAAAATTTCAATCGATTTGGTGCCATAGGGTCAAAGTTATGGCTGAACCTAAGTTTGACAAAGTGCTCATAAACCAATGAAAATTTTGTATAAAGAAAATAAAAAATTCTTCTGTTGGTAGATTTTATGATTGATTTGTGTACAGAGCGTGGTCAACAGTAAGAATCCAAAATTTCAGTCATTTCGGTGCCATAGGGCCGATGTTATGACCGACAAAAGTTTTTAAATGACCGACCCCAAGTACTAAAACGACTGAACCCAAGTGTGAAAACGATGATATATTTTTCAAAATCTTCTTTTGCCAGATATTTTGATTGATTCGTGTACAGACCGTGATTCTTAGTAAGAATCCAAAATTTCAGTCGATTGCGTGCTATAGGGCCAAAATAATGGCCGAACCTAAGTTTGACAAAGTGCTCATAAACCAATGAAAATTTTGTATGAAGAAAATTAAAATTTTTCTGTTGGAATATTTTATGATTGATTCGTGTACAGACCATGATTCTTAGTAAGAATCCAAAATTTCAGTCGATTTGGTGTCATAGGGTCATGTTATGGCCGAACCTAGGTATGACAAAGTGCTGATAAAGCAATGAAAAATTTGTATGAAGAAAATTAAAATTTTTCTGTTGGAATATTTAATGATTGATTCGTGTACAGACCATGATTCTTAGTAAGAATCCAAAATTTCAGTCGATTTAATGCCATAGGGCCAAAATTATAGCCGAACCTAAGTTTGACAAAGTGCTCATAAACCAATGAAAATTTTGTATGACGAAAATTAAAATACTTCTGTTGGAATATTTTATGATTGATTCGTTTACAGACCATGATTCTTAGTAAGAATCCAAAATTTCAGTCGATTTGGTGCCAGAGGGCCAAAATTATGGCCGAGTCCAAGTTTGACAAAGTGTTCATAAATCAAAGAAAATTTTGTATGAAGAAAATTAAAATTTTTCTGTTGGAATATTTTATGATTGATTCGTGTACAGACCATGATTCTTAGTAAGAATCCAAAATTTCAGTCGATTTGGTGCCATAGGGTCAAAGTTATGGCCGAACCTAGGTATGACAAAGTGCTCATAAAGCAATGAAAAATTTGTATGAAGAAAATTAAAATTCTCCTTTTGGATGATTTTATGATTGATTCGTGTACAGACCGTGGTCAACAGTAAGAATCCAAAATTTCAGTCAGTTCGGTGCCATAGGGCCGATGTTATGACCGACAAAAGTTTTTAAATGACCGACCCCAACTACTAAAACGGCTGAACCCAAGTGTGAAAATGATGATATATTTTTCAAAATCTTCTTTTGCCATATATTTTGATTGATTCGTGTACAGACCGTGATTATTAGTAAGAATTCATAATTTCAGTCGATTTAATGCCATAGGGCCAAAATTATGGCCGAACCTAAGTTTGACAAAGTGATCATAAACCAATGAAAATTTTGTATGACAAAAAATAAAATTCTTCTGTTGGAATATTTTATGATTGATTCGTGTACAGACCATGATTCTTAGTAAGAATCCAAAATTTCAGTCGATTTGGTGCCATAGGGTCAAAGTTATGGCCGAACCTAGGTATGACAAAGTGCTCATAAAGCAATGAAAAATTTGTATGAAGAAAATTAAAATTCTTCTTTTGGGTGATTTTATGATTGATTCGTGTACAGACCGTGGTCAACAGTAAGAATCCAAAATTTCAGTCATTTCGGTGCCATAGGGCCGATGTTATGACCGACAAAAGTTTTTAAATGACCGACCCCAAGTACTAAAACGACTGAACCCAAGTGTGAAAACGATGATATATTTTTCAAAATCTTCTTTTGCCAGATATTTTGATTTATTCGTGTACAGACCGTGATTCTTAGTAAGAATCCAAAATTTCAGTCGATTTGGTGCCATAGGGTCAAAGTTATGGCCGAACCTAGGTATGACAAAGTGCTCATAAAGCAATGAAAAATTTGTATGAAGAAAATTAAAATTCTCCTGTTGGATGATTTTATGATTGATTCGTTTACAGACCATGATTCTTAGTAAGAATCCAAAATTTCAGTCGATTTGGTGCCATATGGCCAAAATTATGGCCGAACCCAAGTTTGACAAAGTGTTCATAAACCAATGAAAATTTTTTATGAAGAAAATTTAAATTTTTCTGTTGGAATATTTTATGATTGATTCGTGTACAGACCATGATTCTTAGTAAGAATCCTAAATTTCAGTCGATTTGGTGCCATAGGGTCAAAGTTATGGCCGAACCTAGGTATGACAAAGTGCTCATAAAGCAATGAAAAATTTGTATGAGGAAAATTAAAATTCTTCTTTTGGATGATTTTATGATTGATTCGTGTACAGACCGTGGTCAACAGTAAGAATCCAAAATTTCAGTCATTTCGGTGCCATAGGGCCGATGTTATGACCGACAAAAGTTTTTAAATGACCGACCCCAAGTACTAAAACGACTGAACCCAAGTGTGAAAATGATGATATATTTTTCAAAATCTTCTTTTGCCATATATTTTGATTGATTCGTGTACAGACCGTGATTCTTAGTAAGAAACCAAAATTTCAGTCGATTTAATGCCATAGGGCCAAAATTATGGCCGAACCTAAATTTGACAAAGTGCTCTTTTGTATGACGAAAATTAAAATTCTTCTGTTGGAATATTTTATGATTGATTCGTGTACAGACCATGATTCTTAGTAAGAATCCAAAATTTCAGTCGATTTGGTGCCATAGGGTCAAAGTTATGGCCGAACCTAGGTATGACAAAGAGCTCATAAAGCAATGAAAAATTTGTATGAAGAAAATTAAAATTCTTCTTTTGTATGATTTTATGATTGATTCGTGTACAGACCGTGGTCAACAGTAAGAATCCAAAATTTCAGTCATTTCGGTGCCATAGGGCCGATGTTATGACCGACAAAAGTTTTTAAATGACCGACCCCAAATACTAAAACGACTGAACCCAAGTGTGAAAATGATGATATATTTTTCAAAATCTTCTTTTGCCATATATTTTGATTGATTCGTGTACAGACCGTGATTCTTAGTAAGAAACCAAAATTTCAGTCGATTTAATGCCATAGGGCCAAAATTATGGCCGAACCTAAATTTGACAAAGTGCTCTTTTGTATGACGAAAATTAAAATTCTTCTGTTGGAATATTTTATGATTGATTCGTTTACAGACCATGATTCTTAGTAAGAATCCAAAATTTCAGTCGATTTGGTGCCATATGGCCAAAATTATGGCCGAACCCAAGTTTGACAAAGTGTTCATAAACCAATGAAAATTTTTTATGAAGAAAATTTAAATTTTTCTGTTGGAATATTTTATGATTGATTCGTGTACAGACCATGATTCTTAGTAAGAATCCTAAATTTCAGTCGATTTGGTGCCATAGGGTCAAAGTTATGGCCGAACCTAGGTATGACAAAGTGCTCATAAAGCAATGAAAAATTTGTATGAGGAAAATTAAAATTCTTCTTTTGGATGATTTTATGATTGATTCGTGTACAGACCGTGGTCAACAGTAAGAATCCAAAATTTCAGTCATTTCGGTGCCATAGGGCCGATGTTATGACCGACAAAAGTTTTTAAATGACCGACCCCAAGTACTAAAACGACTGAACCCAAGTGTGAAAATGATGATATATTTTTCAAAATCTTCTTTTGCCATATATTTTGATTGATTCGTGTACAGACCGTGATTCTTAGTAAGAATCCAAAATTTCAGTCGATTTGGTGCCATAGGGTCAAAGTTATGGCCGAACCTTGGTATGACAAAGTGCTCATAAAGCAATGAAAAATTTGTATGAAGAAAATTAAAATTCTTCTTTTGAATGATTTTATGATTGATTCGTGTACAGACCGTGGTCAACAGTAAGAATCCAAAATTTCAGTCATTTCGGTGCCATAGGGCCGATGTTATGACCGACAAAAGTTTTTAAATGACCGACCCCAAGTACTAAAACGACTGAACCCAAGTGTGAAAATGATGATATATTTTTCAAAATCTTCTTTTGCAATATATTTTTATTGATTCGTGTACAGACCGTGATTCTTAGTAAGAATTCAAAATTTCAGTCGATTTAATGCCATAGGGCCAAAATTATGGCCGAACCTAAGTTTGACAAAGTGCTCATAAACCAATGAAAATTTTGTATGACGAAAATTAAAATTCTTCTGTTGGAATATTTTATGATTGATTCGTGTACAGACCATGATTCTTAGTAAGAATCCAAAATTTCAGTCGATTTGGTGCCATAGGGTCAAAGTTATGGCCGAACCTAGGTATGACAAAGAGCTCATAAAGCAATGAAAAATTTGAATGAAGAAAATTAAAATTCTTCTTTTGGATGATTTTATGATTGATTCGTGTACAGACCGTGGTCAACAGTAAGAATCCAAAATTTCAGTCATTTCGGTGCCATAGGGCCGATGTTATGACCGACAAAAGTTTTTAAATGACCGACCCCAAATACTAAAACGACTGAACCCAAGTGTGAAAATGATGATATATTTTTCAAAATCTTCTTTTGCCATATATTTTGATTGATTCGTGTACAGACCGTGATTCTTAGTAAGAATCCAAAATTTCAGTCGATTTGGTGCCATAGGGTCAAAGTTATGGCCGAACCTAGGTATGACAAAGTGCTCATAAAGCAATGAAAAATTTGTATGAAGAAAATTAAAATTCTTCTTTTGGATGATTTTATGATTGATTCGTGTACAGACCGTGGTCAACAGTAAGAATCCAAAATTTCAGTCATTTCGGTGCCATAGGGCCGATGTTATGACCGACAAAAGTTTTTAAATGACCGACCCCAAGTACTAAAACGACTGAACCCAAGTGTGAAAATGATGATATATTTTTCAAAATCTTCTTTTGCCATATATTTTGATTGATTCGTGTACAGACCGTGATTCTTAGTAAGAATCCAAAATTTCAGTCGATTTAATGCCATAGGGCCAAAATTATGGCCGAACCTAAATTTGACAAAGTGCTCTTTTGTATGACGAAAATTAAAATTCTTCTGTTGTAATATTTTATGATTGATTCGTGTACAGACCATGATTCTTAGTAAGAATCCAAAATTTCAGTCGATTTGGTGCCATAGGGTCAAAGTTATGGCCGAACCTAGGTATGACAAAGAGCTCATAAAGCAATGAAAAATTTGTATGAAGAAAATTAAAATTCTTCTTTTGTATGATTTTATGATTGATTCGTGTACAGACCGTGGTCAACAGTAAGAATCCAAAATTTCAGTCATTTCGGTGCCATAGGGCCGATGTTATGACCGACAAAAGTTTTTAAATGACCGACCCCAAATACTAAAACGACTGAACCCAAGTGTGAAAATGATGATATATTTTTCAAAATCTTCTTTTGCGATATCTTTTGATTGATTCGTGTACAGACCGTGATTCTTAGTAAGAATCCAAAATTTCAGTCGATTTGGTGCCATAGGGTCAAAGTGATGGCCGAACCTAGGTATGACAAAGTGCTCATAAAGCAATGAAAAATTTGTATGAAGAAAATTAAAATTCTTCTTTTGGATGATTTTATGATTGATTCGTGTACAGACCGTGGTCAACAGTAAGAATCCAAAATTTCAGTCATTTCGGTGCCATAGGGCCGATGTTATGACCGACAAAAGTTTTTAAATGACCGACCCCAAGTACTAAAACGACTGAACCCAAGTGTGAAAATGATGATATATTTTTCAAAATCTTCTTTTGCCATATATTTTGATTGATTCGTGTACAGACCGTGATTCTTAGTAAGAATTCAAAATTTCAGTCGATTTAATGCCATAGGGCCAAAATTATGGCCGAACCTAAGTTTGACAAAGTGCTCATAAACCAATGAAAATTTTGTATGACGAAAATTAAAATTCTTCTGTTGGAATATTTTATGATTGATTCGTGTACAGACCATGATTCTTAGTAAGAATCCAAAATTTCAGTCGATTTGGTGCCATAGGGTCAAAGTTATGGCCGAACCTAGGTATGACAAAGTGCTCATAAAGCAATGAAAAATTTGAATGAAGAAAATTAAAATTCTTCTTTTGGATGATTTTATGATTGATTCTTGTACAGACCGTGGTCAACAGTAAGAATCCAAAATTTCAGTCATTTCGGTGCAATAGGGCCGATGTTATGACCGACAAAAGTTTTTAAATGACCGACCCCAAGTACTAAAACGACTGAACCCAAGTGTGAAAACGATGATAAATTTTTCAAAATCTTCTTTTGCCAGATATTTTGATTGATTCGTGTACAGACCGTGATTCTTAGTAAGAATCCAAAATTTCAGTCGATTTGGTGCCATAGGGTCAAAGTTATGGCCGAACCTAGGTATGACAAAGTGCTCATAAAGCAATGAAAACTTTGTATGAAGAAAATTAAAATTCTTCTTTTGGATGATTTTATGATTGATTCGTGTACAGACCGTGGTCAAGAGTAAGAATCCAAAATTTCAGTCTACTCGGTGCCATAGGGCCGATGTTATGACCGAAAAAAGTTTTTAAATGCCCGACCCCAAGTACTAAAACGACCGAACCCAAGTGTGAAAACGATGATATTTTTTTCAAATTTCTCTTTTGCCAGATATTTTGATTGATTCCTGTACAGACCGTGATTCTTAGTAAGAATCCAAAATTTCAGTCGATTTAATGCCATAGGGCCAAAATTATGGCCGAACCTAAGTTTGACAAAGTGCTCATAAACCAATGAAAATTTTGTATGACGAAAATTAAAATTCTTATGTTGGAATATTTTATGATTGATTCGTTTACAGACCATGATTCTTGGTAAGAATCCAAAATTTCAGTCGATTTGGTGCCATATGGCCAAAATTATGGCCGAACCCAAGTTTGACAAAGTGTTCATAAACCAATGAAAAGTTTGTATGAAGAAAATTAAAATTTTTCTGTTGGAATATTTTATGATTGATTCGTGTACAGACCATGATTCTTAGTAAGAATCCAAAATTTCAGTCGATTTGGTGCCATAGGGTCAAAGTTATGGCCGAACCTAAGTTTGACAAAGTGCTCATAAAGCAATGAAAATTTTGTATGAAGAAAATAAAAAATTCTTCTGTTGGAAGATTTTATGATTGATTCGTGTACAGACCATGATTCTTAGTAAGAATCCAAAATTTCAGTCGATTTGGTGCCATAGGGTCAAAGTTATGGCCGAACCTAGGTATGACAAAGTGCTCATAAAGCAATGAAAAATTTGTATGAAGAAAATTAAAATTCTTCTTTTGGATGATTATATGATTGATTCGTGTACAGACCGTGGTCAACAGTAAGAATCCAAAATTTCAGTCATTTTGGTGCCATAGGGCCGATGTTATGACCGACAAAAGTTTTTAAATGACCGACCCCAAGTACTAAAACGACTGAACCCAAGTGTGAAAACGATGATATATTTTTCAAAATCTTATTTTGCCATATATTTTGATTGATTCGTGTACAGACCGTGATTCTTCGTAAGAATCCAAAATTTCAGTCGATTTAATGCCATAGGGCCAAAATTATGGCCGAACCTAAGTTTGACAAAGTGCTCATAAACCAATGAAAATTTTGTATGACGAAAATTAAAATTCTTCTGTTGGAATATTTTATGATTGATTCGTTTACAGACCATGATTCTTAGTAAGAATCCAAAATTTCAGTCGATTTGGTGCCATATGGCCAAAATTATGGACGAACCCAAGTTTGACGAAGTGTTCATAAACCAATGAAAATTTTGTATGAAGAAAATTAAAATTTTTCTGTTGGAATATTTTATGATTGATTCGTGTACAGACCATGATTCTTAGTAAGAATCCAAAATTTTAGTCGATTTGGTGCCATTGGGTCAAAGTTATGGCCGAACCTAAGTTTGACAAAGTGCTCATAAACCAATGAAAATTTTGAATGAAGAAAATAAAAAATTCTTCTGTTGGCAGAGTTTATGATTGATTCGTTTACAGACCATGATTCTTAGTAAGAATCCAAAATTTCAGTCGATTTGGTGCCATATGGCCAAAATTATGGACGAACCCAAGTTTGACAAAGTGTTCATAAACCAATGAAAATTTTGTATGAAGAAAATTAAAATTTTTCTGTTGGAATATTTTATGATTGATTCGTGTACAGACCATGATTCTTAGTAAGAATCCAAAATTTCAGTCGATTTGGTGCCATTGGGTCAAAGTTATGGCCGAACCTAAGTTTGACAAAGTGCTCATAAACCAATGAAAATTTTGAATGAAGAAAATAAAAAATTCTTCTGTTGGCAGATTTTATGATTGATTTGTGTACAGACCGTGGTCAACAGTAAGAATCCAAAATTTCAGTCATTTCGGTGCCATAGGGCCGATGTTATGACCGACAAAAGTTTTTAAATGACCGACCCCAAGTACTAAAACGACTGAACCCAAGTGTGAAAACGATGATATATTTTTCAAAATCTTCTTTTGCCAGATATTTTGATTGATTCGTGTACAGACTTTGATTCTTAGTAAGAATCCAAAATTTCAGTCGATTGGGTGCTATAGGGCCAAAATTATGGCCGAACCTAAGTTTGACAAAGTGCTCATAAACCAATGAAAATTTTGTATGAAGAAAATTAAAATTTTTCTGTTGGAATATTTTATGATTGATTCGTGTACAGACCATGATTCTTAGTAAGAATCCAAAATTTCAGTCGATTTGGTGTCATAGGGTCAAAGTTATGGCCGAACCTAGGTATGACAAAGTGCTGATAAAGCAATGAAAAATTTGTATGAAGAAAATTAAAATTTTTCTGTCGGAATATTTTATGATTGATTCGTGTACAGACCATGATTCTTAGTAAGAATCAAAAAATTTCAGTCGATTTAATGCCATAGGGCCAAAATTATGGCCGAACCCAAGTTTGACAAAGTGTTCATAAACCAATGAAAATTTTGTATGAAGAAAATTAAATTTTTTCTGTTGGAATATTTTATGATTGATTCGTGTACAGACCATGATTCTTAGTAAGAATCCAAAATTTCAGTCGATTTGGTGCCATATGGCCAAAATTATGGCCGAACCCAAGTTTGACAAAGTGTTCATAAACCAATGAAAATTTTGTATGAAGAAAATTAAAATTTTTCTGTTGGAATATTTTATGATTGATTCGTGTACAGACCATGATTCTTAGTAAGAATCCAAAATTACAGTCGATTTGGTGCCATAGGGTCAAAGTGATGGCCGAACCTAGGTATGACAAAGTGCTCATAAAGCAATGAAAAATTTGTATGAAGAAAATTAAAATTCTTCTTTTGTATGATTTTATGATTGATTCGTGTACAGACCGTGGTCAACAGTAAGAATCCAAAATTTCAGTCATTTCGGTGCCATAGGGCCGATGTTATGACCGACAAAAGTTTTTAAATGACCGACCCCAAATACTAAAACGACTGAACCCAAGTGTGAAAATGATGATATATTTTTCAAAATCTTCTTTTGCCATATATTTTGATTGATTCGTGTACAGACCGTGATTCTTAGTAAGAATCCAAAATTTCAGTCGATTTGGTGCCATAGGGTCAAAATTATGGCCGAACCTAGGTATGACAAAGTGCTCATAAAGCAATGAAAAATTTGTATGAAGAAAATTAAAATTCTTCTTTTGGATGATTTTATGATTGATTCGTGTACAGACCGTGGTCAAGAGTAAGAATCCAAAATTTCAGTCTACTCGGTGCCATAGGGCCGATGTTATGACCGAAAAAAGTTTTTAAATGCCCGACCCCAAGTACTAAAACGACCGAACCCAAGTGTGAAAACGATGATATTTTTTTCAAATTTCTCTTTTGCCAGATATTTTGATTGATTCGTGTACAGACCGTGATTCTTAGTAAGAATCCAAAATTTCAGTCGATTTGGTGCCATAGGGTCAAAGTTATGGCCGAACCTAAGTTTGACAAAGTGCTCATAAAGCAATGAAAATTTGTATGAAGAAAATAAAAAATTCTTCTGTTGGAAGATTTTATGATTGATTCGTGTACAGACCATGATTCTTAGTAAGAATCCAAAATTTCAGTCGATTTGGTGCCATTGGGTCAAAGTTATGGCCGAACCTAAGTTTGACAAAGTGCTCATAAAGCAATGAAAAATTTGTATGAAGAAAATTAAAATTCTTCTTTTGGGTGATTTTATGATTGATTCGTGTACAGACCGTGGTCAACAGTAAGAATCCAAAATTTCAGTCATTTCGGTGCCATAGGGCCGATGTTATGACCGACAAAAGTTTTTAAATGACCGACCCCAAGTACTAAAACGACTGAACCCAAGTGTGAAAACGATGATATATTTTTCAAAATCTTCTTTTGCCAGATATTTTGATTTATTCGTGTACAGACCGTGATTCTTAGTAAGAATCCAAAATTTCAGTCGATTTGGTGCCATATGGCCAAAATTATGGACGAACCCAAGTTTGACAAAGTGTTCATAAACCAATGAAAATTTTGTATGAAGAAAATTAAAATTTTTCTGTTGGAATATTTTATGATTGATTCGTGTACAGACCATGATTCTTAGTAAGAATCCAAAATTTCAGTCAATTGGGTGCTATATGGCCAAAATTATGGCCGAACCTAAGTTTGACAAAGTGCTCATAAACCAATGAAAATTTTGTATGAAGAAAATTAAAATTTTTCTGTTGGAATATTTTATGATTGATTCGTGTACAGACCATGATTCTTAGTAAGAATCCAAAATTTCAGTCGATTTGGTGTCATAGGGTCAAAGTTATGGCCGAACCTAGGTATGACAAAGTGCTGATAAAGCAATGAAAAATTTGTATGAAGAAAATTAAAATTCTTCTGTTGGAATATTTTATGATTGATTCGTTTACAGACCATGATTCTTAGTAAGAATCCAAAATTTCAGTCGATTTGGTGCCATATGGCCAAAATTATGGCCGAACCCAAGTTTTACAAAGTGTTCATAAACCAATGAAAATTTTGTATGAAGAAAATTAAAATTTTTCTGTTGGAATATTTTATGATTGATTCGTGTACAGACCATGATTCTTAGTAAGAATCCAAAATTTCAGTCGATTTGGTGCCATTGGGTCAAAGTTATGGCCGAACCTAGGTATGACAAAGTGCTCATAAAGCAATGAAAAATTTGTATGAAGAAAATTAAAATTCTTCTTTTGGATGATTATATGATTGATTCGTGTACAGACCGTGGTCAACAGTAAGAATCCAAAATTTCAGTCATTTTGGTGCCATAGGGCCGATGTTATGACCGACAAAAGTTTTTAAATGACCGACCCCAAGTACTAAAACGACTGAACCCAAGTGTGAAAACGATGATATATTTTTCAAAATCTTATTTTGCCATATATTTTGATTGATTCGTGTACAGACCGTGATTCTTCGTAAGAATCCAAAAATTCAGTCGATTTAATGCCATAGGGCCAAAATTATGGCCGAACCTAAGTTTGACAAAGTGCTCATAAACCAATGAAAATTTTGTATGACGAAAATTAAAATTCTTCTGTTGGAATATTTTATGATTGATTCGTTTACAGACCATGATTCTTAGTAAGAATCCAAAATTTCAGTCGATTTGGTGCCATATGGCCAAAATTATGGACGAACCCAAGTTTGACAAAGTGTTCATAAACCAATGAAAATTTTGTATGAAGAAAATTAAAATTTTTCTGTTGGAATATTTTATGATTGATTCGTGTACAGACCATGATTCTTAGTAAGAATCCAAAATTTCAGTCGATTTGGTGCCATTGGGTCAAAGTTATGGCCGAACCTAATTTTGACAAAGTGTTCATAAACCAATGAAAATTTTGTACGAAGAAAATTAAAATTTTTCTGTTGGAAGATTTTATGATTGATACGTGTACAGACCATGATTCTTAGTAAGAATCCAAAATTTCAGTCGATTTGGTGCCATAGGGTCAAAGTTATGGCCGAACCTAGGTATGACAAAGTGCTCATAAAGCAATGAAAAATTTGTATGAAGAAAATTAAAAATCTTCTTTTGGATGATTATATGATTGATTCGTGTACAGACCGTGGTCAACAGTAAGAATCCAAAATTTTAGTCATTTTGGTGCCATAGGGCCGATGTTATGACCGACAAAAGTTTTTAAATGACCGACCCCAAGTACTAAAACGACTGAACCCAAGTGTGAAAACGATGATATATTTTTCAAAATCTTATTTTGCCATATATTTTGATTGATTCGTGTACAGACCGTGATTCTTCGTAAGAATCCAAAATTTCAGTCGATTTAATGCCATAGGGCCAAAATTATGGCCGAACCTAAGTTTGACAAAGTGCTCATAAACCAATGAAAATTTTGTATGACGAAAATTAAAATTCTTCTGTTGGAATATTTTATGATTGATTCGTTTACAGACCATGATTCTTAGTAAGAATCCAAAATTTCAGTCGATTTGGTGCCATATGGCCAAAATTATGGACGAACCCAAGTTTGACAAAGTGTTCATAAACCAATGAAAATTTTGTATGAAGAAAATTAAAATTTTTCTGTTGGAATATTTTATGATTGATTCGTGTACAGACCATGATTCTTAGTAAGAATCCAAAATTTCAGTCGATTGGGTGCTATATGGCCAAAATTATGGCCGAACCTAAGTTTGACAAAGTGCTCATAAACCAATGAAAATTTTGTATGAAGAAAATGAAAATTTTTCTGTTGGAATATTTTATGATTGATTCGTGTACAGACCATGATTCTTAGTAAGAATCCAAAATTTCAGTCGATTTGGTGTCATAGGGTCAAAGTTATGGCCGAACCTAGGTATGACAAAGTGCTGATAAAGCAATGAAAAATTTGTATGAAGAAAATTAAAATTCTTCTGTTGGAATATTTTATGATTGATTCGTTTACAGACCATGATTCTTAGTAAGAATCCAAAATTTCAGTCGATTTGGTGCCATATGGCCAAAATTATGGCCGAACCCAAGTTTTACAAAGTGTTCATAAACCAATGAAAATTTTGTATGAAGAAAATTAAAATTTTTCTGTTGGAATATTTTATGATTGATTCGTGTACAGACCATGATTCTTAGTAAGAATCCAAAATTTCAGTCGATTTGGTGCCATTGGGTCAAAGTTATGGCCGAACCTAGGTATGACAAAGTGCTCATAAAGCAATGAAAAATTTGTATGAAGAAAATTAAAATTCTTCTTTTGGATGATTATATGATTGATTCGTGTACAGACCGTGGTCAACAGTAAGAATCCAAAATTTCAGTCATTTTGGTGCCATAGGGCCGATGTTATGACCGACAAAAGTTTTTAAATGACCGACCCCAAGTACTAAAACGACTGAACCCAAGTGTGAAAACGATGATATATTTTTCAAAATCTTATTTTGCCATATATTTTGATTGATTCGTGTACAGACCGTGATTCTTCGTAAGAATCCAAAAATTCAGTCGATTTAATGCCATAGGGCCAAAATTATGGCCGAACCTAAGTTTGACAAAGTGCTCATAAACCAATGAAAATTTTGTATGACGAAAATTAAAATTCTTCTGTTGGAATATTTTATGATTGATTCGTTTACAGACCATGATTCTTAGTAAGAATCCAAAATTTCAGTCGATTTGGTGCCATATGGCCAAAATTATGGACGAACCCAAGTTTGACAAAGTGTTCATAAACCAATGAAAATTTTGTATGAAGAAAATTAAAATTTTTCTGTTGGAATATTTTATGATTGATTCGTGTACAGACCATGATTCTTAGTAAGAATCCAAAATTTCAGTCGATTTGGTGCCATTGGGTCAAAGTTATGGCCGAACCTAATTTTGACAAAGTGTTCATAAACCAATGAAAATTTTGTACGAAGAAAATTAAAATTTTTCTGTTGGAAGATTTTATGATTGATACGTGTACAGACCATGATTCTTAGTAAGAATCCAAAATTTCAGTCGATTTGGTGCCATAGGGTCAAAGTTATGGCCGAACCTAGGTATGACAAAGTGCTCATAAAGCAATGAAAAATTTGTATGAAGAAAATTAAAAATCTTCTTTTGGATGATTATATGATTGATTCGTGTACAGACCGTGGTCAACAGTAAGAATCCAAAATTTTAGTCATTTTGGTGCCATAGGGCCGATGTTATGACCGACAAAAGTTTTTAAATGACCGACCCCAAGTACTAAAACGACTGAACCCAAGTGTGAAAACGATGATATATTTTTCAAAATCTTATTTTGCCATATATTTTGATTGATTCGTGTACAGACCGTGATTCTTCGTAAGAATCCAAAATTTCAGTCGATTTAATGCCATAGGGCCAAAATTATGGCCGAACCTAAGTTTGACAAAGTGCTCATAAACCAATGAAAATTTTGTATGACGAAAATTAAAATTCTTCTGTTGGAATATTTTATGATTGATTCGTTTACAGACCATGATTCTTAGTAAGAATCCAAAATTTCAGTCGATTTGGTGCCATATGGCCAAAATTATGGACGAACCCAAGTTTGACAAAGTGTTCATAAACCAATGAAAATTTTGTATGAAGAAAATTAAAATTTTTCTGTTGGAATATTTTATGATTGATTCGTGTACAGACCATGATTCTTAGTAAGAATCCAAAATTTCAGTCGATTGGGTGCTATATGGCCAAAATTATGGCCGAACCTAAGTTTGACAAAGTGCTCATAAACCAATGAAAATTTTGTATGAAGAAAATGAAAATTTTTCTGTTGGAATATTTTATGATTGATTCGTGTACAGACCATGATTCTTAGTAAGAATCCAAAATTTCAGTCGATTTGGTGTCATAGGGTCAAAGTTATGGCCGAACCTAGGTATGACAAAGTGCTGATAAAGCAATGAAAAATTTGTATAAAGAAAATTAAAATTCTTCTGTTGGAATATTTTATGATTGATTCGTTTACAGACCATGATTCTTAGTAAGAATCCAAAATTTCAGTCGATTTGGTGCCATATGGCCAAAATTATGGCCGAACCCAAGTTTTACAAAGTGTTCATAAACCAATGAAAATTTTGTATGAAGAAAATTAAAATTTTTCTGTTGGAATATTTTATGATTGATTCGTGTACAGACCATGATTCTTAGTAAGAATCCAAAATTACAGTCGATTTGGTGCCATAGGGTCAAAGTTATGGCCGAACCTAGGTATGACAAAGTTCTCATAAAGCAATGAAAAATTTGTATGAAGAAAATTAAAATTCTTCTTTTGTATGATTTTATGATTGATTCGTGTACAGACCGTGGTCAACAGTAAGAATCCAAAATTTCAGTCATTTCGGTGCCATAGGGCCGATGTTATGACCGACAAAAGTTTTTAAATGACCGACCCCAAGAACTAAAACGACTGAACCCAAGTGTGAAAATGATGATATATTTTTCAAAATCTTCTTTTGCCATATATTTTGATTGATTCGTGTACAGACCGTGATTCTTAGTAAGAATTCAAAATTTCAGTCGATTTAATGCCATAGGGCCAAAATTATGGCCGAACCTAAGTTTGACAAAGTGCTCATAAACCAATGAAAATTTTGTATGATGAAAATTAAAATTCTTCTTTTGGAATATTTTATGATTGATTCGTTTACAGACCATGATTCTTAGTAAGAATCCAAAATTTCAGTTGATTTGCCATAGGGTCAAAGTTATGGCCGAACCTATGTAGGTATGACAAAGTGCTCATAAAAGCAATGAAAATTTTGTATGACGAAAATTAAAATTCTTCTGTTGGAATATTTTATGATTGATTCGTTTACAGACCATGATTCTTTGTAAGAATCCAAAATTTCAGTCGATTTGGTGCCATTTGGCCAAAATTAAGGCCGAACCCAAGTTTTACAAAGTGCTCATAAACCAATGAAAATTTTGTATGACGAAAATTAAAATTCTTCTGTTGGAATATTTTATGATTGATTCATTTACAGACCATGATTCTTAGTAAGAATCCAAAATTTCAGTCGATTTGCCATAGGGTCAAAGTTATGGCCGAACCTATGTAGGTATGACAAAGTGCTCATAAAAGCAATGAAAATTTTGTATGACGAAAATTAAAATTCTTCTGTTGGAATATTTTATGATTGATTCGTTTACAGACCATGATTCTTAGTAAGAATCCAAAATTTCAGTCGATTTGCCATAGGGTCAAAGTTATGGCCGAACCTATGTAGGTATGACAAAGTGCTCATAAAAGCAATGAAAATTTTGTATGACGAAAATTAAAATTCTTCTGTTGGAATATTTTATGATTGATTCGTGTACAGACCATGATTCTTAGTAAGAATCCAAAATTTCAGTCGATTTGGTGTCATAGGGTCAAAGTTATGGCCGAACCTAGGTATGACAAAGTGCTGATAAAGCAATGAAAAATTTGTATGAAGAAAATTAAAATTCTTCTGTTGGAATATTTTATGATTGATTCGTTTACAGACCATGATTCTTAGTAAGAATCCAAAATTTCAGTCGATTTGGTGCCATATGGCCAAAATTATGGACGAACCCAAGTTTGACAAAGTGTTCATAAACCAATGAAAATTTTGTATGAAGAAAATTAAAATTTTTCTGTTGGAATATTTTATGATTGATTCGTGTACAGACCATGATTCTTAGTAAGAATCCAAAATTTCAGTCGATTGGGTGCTATATGGCCAAAATTATGGCCGAACCTAAGTTTGACAAAGTGCTCATAAACCAATGAAAATTTTGTATGAAGAAAATGAAAATTTTTCTGTTGGAATATTTTATGATTGATTCGTGTACAGACCATGATTCTTAGTAAGAATCCAAAATTTCAGTCGATTTGGTGTCATAGGGTCAAAGTTATGGCCGAACCTAGGTATGACAAAGTGCTGATAAAGCAATGAAAAATTTGTATGAAGAAAATTAAAATTCTTCTGTTGGAATATTTTATGATTGATTCGTTTACAGACCATGATTCTTAGTAAGAATCCAAAATTTCAGTCGATTTGGTGCCATATGGCCAAAATTATGGCCGAACCCAAGTTTTACAAAGTGTTCATAAACCAATGAAAATTTTGTATGAAGAAAATTAAAATTTTTCTGTTGGAATATTTTATGATTGATTCGTGTACAGACCATGATTCTTAGTAAGAATCCAAAATTACAGTCGATTTGGTGCCATAGGGTCAAAGTTATGGCCGAACCTAGGTATGACAAAGTTCTCATAAAGCAATGAAAAATTTGTATGAAGAAAATTAAAATTCTTCTTTTGTATGATTTTATGATTGATTCGTGTACAGACCGTGGTCAACAGTAAGAATCCAAAATTTCAGTCATTTCGGTGCCATAGGGCCGATGTTATGACCGACAAAAGTTTTTAAATGACCGACCCCAAGAACTAAAACGACTGAACCCAAGTGTGAAAATGATGATATATTTTTCAAAATCTTCTTTTGCCATATATTTTGATTGATTCGTGTACAGACCGTGATTCTTAGTAAGAATTCAAAATTTCAGTCGATTTAATGCCATAGGGCCAAAATTATGGCCGAACCTAAGTTTGACAAAGTGCTCATAAACCAATGAAAATTTTGTATGATGAAAATTAAAATTCTTCTTTTGGAATATTTTATGATTGATTCGTTTACAGACCATGATTCTTAGTAAGAATCCAAAATTTCAGTTGATTTGCCATAGGGTCAAAGTTATGGCCGAACCTATGTAGGTATGACAAAGTGCTCATAAAAGCAATGAAAATTTTGTATGACGAAAATTAAAATTCTTCTGTTGGAATATTTTATGATTGATTCGTTTACAGACCATGATTCTTTGTAAGAATCCAAAATTTCAGTCGATTTGGTGCCATTTGGCCAAAATTAAGGCCGAACCCAAGTTTTACAAAGTGCTCATAAACCAATGAAAATTTTGTAT
This sequence comes from Limnephilus lunatus, assembly GCA_917563855.2. NCBI lineage: Eukaryota > Metazoa > Arthropoda > Insecta > Trichoptera > Limnephilidae > Limnephilus > Limnephilus lunatus. The sequence continues at coordinate 57,994,833 of OU830597.1, read as the reverse complement.
GACGAAAATTAAAATTCTTCTGTTGGAATATTTTATGATTGATTCGTTTACAGACCATGATTCTTAGTAAGAATCCAAAATTTCAGTCGATTTGCCATAGGGTCAAAGTTATGGCCGAACCTATGTAGGTATGACAAAGTGCTCATAAAAGCAATGAAAATTTTGTATGACGAAAATTAAAATTCTTCTGTTGGAATATTTTATGATTGATTCGTTTACAGACCATGATTCTTAGTAAGAATCCAAAATTTCAGTCGATTTGCCATAGGGTCAAAGTTATGGCCGAACCTATGTAGGTATGACAAAGTGCTCATAAAAGCAATGAAAATTTTGTATGACGAAAATTAAAATTCTTCTGTTGGAATATTTTATGATTGATTCGTGTACAAACCATGATTCTTAGTAAGAATCCAAAATTACAGTCGATTTGGTGCCATAGGGTCAAAGTTATGGCCGAACCTAGGTATGACAAAGTGCTCATAAAGCAATGAAAAATTTGTATGAAGAAAATTAAAATTCTTCTTTTGTATGATTTTATGATTGATTCGTGTACAGACCGTGGTCAACAGTAAGAATCCAAAATTTCAGTCATTTCGGTGCCATAGGGCCGATGTTATGACCGACAAAAGTTTTTAAATGACCGACCCCAAGTACTAAAACGACTGAACCCAAGTGTGAAAATGATGATATATTTTTCAAAATCTTCTTTTGCCATATATTTTGATTGATTCGTGTACAGACCGTGATTCTTAGTAAGAATTCAAAATTTCAGTCTATTTAATGCCATAGGGCCAAAATTATGGCCGAACCTAAGTTTGACAAAGTGCTCATAAACCAATGAAAATTTTGTATGACGAAAATTAAAATTCTTCTGTTGGAATATTTTATGATTGATTCGTGTACAGACCATGATTCTTAGTAAGAATCCAAAATTTCAGTCGATTTGGTGCCATTGGGTCAAAGTTATGGCCGAACCTAGGTATGACAAAGTGCTCATAAAGCAATGAAAAATTTGTATGAAGAAAATTAAAATTCTTCTTTTGGATGATTTTATGATTGATTCGTGTACAGACCGTGGTCAAGAGTAAGAATCCAAAATTTCAGTCATTTCGGTGCCATAGGGCCGATGTTATGACCGACAAAAGTTTTTAAATGACTGACCCCAAGTACTAAAACAACTGAACCCAAGTGTGAAAACGTTGATATATTTTTCAAAATCTTCTTTTGCCATATATTTTGATTGATTCGTGTACAGACCGTGGTCAACAGTAAGAATCCAAAATTTCAGTCATTTCGGTGCCATAGGGCCGATGTTATGACCGACAAAAGTTTTTAAATGACCGACCCCAAGTACTAAAACGACTGAACCCAAGTGTGAAAATGATGATATATTTTTCAAAATCTTCTTTTGCCATATTTTTTGATTGATTCGTGTACAGACCGTGATTCTTACTAAGAAGCCATAGGGCCAAAATTATGGCCGAACCTAAGTTTGACAAAGTGCTCATAAACCAATGAAAATTGTGTATGACGAAAATTAAAATTCTACTGTTGGAATATTTTATGATTGATTCGTTTACAGACCATGATTCTTAGTAAGAATCCAAAATTTCAGTCGATTTGGTGCCATAGGGTTAAAGTTATGGCCGAACCAAGGTATGAAAAAGTGCTCATAAAGCAATGAAAAATTTGTATGAAGAAAATTAAAATTCTTCTTTTGGATGATTTTATGATTGATTCGTGTACAGACCGTGGTCAACAGTAAGAATCCAAAATTTCAGTCATTTCGGTGCCATAGGGCCGATGTTATGACCGACAAAAGTTTTTAAATGACCGACCCCAAGTACTAAAACGACTGAACCCAAGTGTGAAAACGATGATATATTTTTCAAAATCTTCTTTTGCCATATATTTTGATTGATTCGTGTAAAGACCGTGATTCTTAGTAAGAATCCAAAATTTCAGTCGATTTAATGCCATAGGGCCAAAATTATGGCCAAACCTAAGTTTGACAAAGTACTCATAAAGTAATGAAAAATTTGTATGAAGAAAAATAAAATTCTTCTGTTGGAAGATTTTATGATTGATTCGTGTACAGACCGTGGTCAATCCAAAATTTCAGTCAGTTCGGTGCCATAGGTCGTCAACAGTAAGAATCCAAAATTTCAGTCATTTCGGTGCCATAGGGCCGATGTTATGACCAACAAAAGTTTTTAAATGACCGACCCCAAGTACTAAAACGACTGAACCCAAGTTTGAAAACGATGATATATTTTTCAAAATCTTCTTTACCATATATTTTGATTGATTCGTGTACAGACCGTGATTATTAGTAAGGATCCAAAATTTCAGTAGATTTAATGCCATAAGGCCAAAATTATGGCCGAACCTAAGTTTGACAAAGTGCTCATAAACCAACGAAAATTTTGTATGAAGAAAATTCAAATTCTTCTTTGTACAGACCGTGGTCAATAGTAAGAATCCAAAATTTCAGTCAGTTCGGTGCCAAAGGGCCGATGTTATGACCGAAAAAAGTTTTTAAATGACCGACCCCAAGTACTAAAACGACCGAACCCAAGTGTGAAAACGATGATATTTTTTTCAAATTTCTCTTTTGCCAGATATTTTGATTGATTCGTGTACAGACCGTGATTCTTCGTAAGAATCCAAAATTTCAGTCGATTGGGTGCTATAGGGCCAAAATTATGGCCGAACCTAAGTTTGACAAAGTGCTCATAAACCAATGAAAATTTTGTATGACGAAAATTAAAATTCTTCTGTTGGATGATTTTATGATTGATTCGTGTACAGACCGTGGTCAAGAGTAAGAATCCAAAATTTCAGTCAGTTCTGTGCCATAGGGCCGATGTTATGACCGAAAAAAGTTTTTAAATGACCGACCCCAAGTACTAAAACGACGGAACCAAAGTGTGAAAACGATGATATTTTTTTCAAATTTCTCTTTTGCCATATATTTTGATTGATTCGTGTACAGACCGTGATTCTTAGTAAGAATCCAAAATTTCAGTCGATTTAATGCCATAGGGCCAAATTTATGGCCGAATCTAAGTTTGACAAAGTACTCATAAAGCAATGAAAAATTTGTATGAAGAAAATTAAAATTCTTCTTTTGGAAGATTTTATGATTGATTCGTGTACAGACCGTGGTCAAGAGTAAGAATCCAAAATTTCAGTCATTTCGGTGCCATAGGGCCGATGTTATGACCGACAAAAGTTTTTAAATGACCGACCCCAAGTACTAAAACGACTGAACCCAAGTGTGAAAATGATGATATATTTTTCAAAATCTTCTTTTGCCATATATTTTGATTGATTCGTGTACAGACCATGATTCTTAGTAAGAATCCAAAATTTCAGTCATTTCGGTGCCATAGGGCCGATGTTATGACCGACAAAAGTTTTTAAATGACCGACCCCAAGTACTAAAACGACTGAACCCAAGTGTGAAAATGATGATATATTTTTCAAAATCTTCTTTTGCCATATTTTTTGATTGATTCGTGTACAGACCGTGATTCTTACTAAGAAGCCATAGGGCCAAAATTATGGCCGAACCTAAGTTTGACAAAGTGCTCATAAACCAATGAAAATTGTGTATGACGAAAATTAAAATTCTTCTGTTGGAATATTTTATGATTGATTCGTTTACAGACCATGATTCTTAGTAAGAATCCAAAATTTCAGTCGATTTGGTGCCATAGGGTTAAAGTTATGGCCGAACCAAGGTATGAAAAAGTGCTCATAAAGCAATGAAAAATTTGTATGAAGAAAATTAAAATTCTTCTTTTGGAAGATTTTATGATTGATTCGTGTACAGACCGTGGTCAACAGTAAGAATCCAAAATTTCAGTCATTTCGGTGCCATAGGGCCGATGTTATGACCGACAAAAGTTTTTAAATGACCGACCCCAAGTACTAAAACGACTGAACCCAAGTGTGAAAACGATGATATATTTTTCAAAATCTTCTTTTGCCATATATTTTGATTGATTCGTGTAAAGACCGTGATTCTTAGTAAGAATCCAAAATTTCAGTCGATTTAATGCCATAGGGCCAAAATTATGGCCGAACCTAAGTTTGACAAAGTACTCATAAAGCAATGAAAAATTTGTATGAAGCAAAATAAAATTCTTCTGTTGGAAGATTTTGTGATTGATTCGTGTACAGACCGTGGTCAATCCAAAATTTCAGTCAGTTCGGTGCCATAGGTCGTCAACAGTAAGAATCCAAAATTTCAGTCATTTCGGTGCCATAGGGCCGATGTTATGACCGAAAAAAGTTTTTAAATGACCGACCCCAAGTACTAAAACGACTGAACCCAAGTGTGAAAACGATGATATATTTTTCAAAATCTTCTTTTGCCATATATTTTGATTGATTCGTGTACAGACCGTGGTCAACAGTAAGAATCCAAAATTTCAGTCATTTCGGTGCCATAGGGCCGATGTTATGAACGACAAAAGTTTTTAAATGACCGACCCCAAGTACTAAAACGACTGAACCCAAGTTTGAAAACGATGATATATTTTTCAAAATCTTCTTTACCATATATTTTGATTGATTCGTGTACAGACCGTGATTATTAGTAAGAATCCAAAATTTCAGTAGATTTAATGCCATAAGGCCAAAATTATGGCCGAACCTAAGTTTGACAAAGTGCTCATAAACCAACGAAAATTTTGTATGAAGAAAATTCAAATTCTTCTTTGTACAGACCGTGGTCAATAGTAAGAATCCAAAATTTCAGTCAGTTCGGTGCCAAAGGGCCGATGTTATGACCGAAAAAAGTTTTTAAATGACCGACCCCAAGTACTAAAACGACCGAACCCAAGTGTGAAAACGATGATATTTTTTTCAAATTTCTCTTTTGCCAGATATTTTGATTGATTCGTGTACAGACCGTGATTCTTCGTAAGAATCCAAAATTTCAGTCGATTGGGTGCTATAGGGCCAAAATTATGGCCGAACCTAAGTTTGACAAAGTGCTCATAAACCAATGAAAATTTTGTATGACGAAAATTAAAATTCTTCTGTTGGATGATTTTATGATTGATTCGTGTACAGACCGTGGTCAAGAGTAAGAATCCAAAATTTCAGTCAGTTCTGTGCCATAGGGCCGATGTTATGACCGAAAAAAGTTTTTAAATGACAGACCCCAAGTACTAAAACGACCGAACCCAAGTGTGAAAACGATGATATTTTTTTCAAATTTCTCTTTTGCCATATTTTTTGATTGATTCGTGTACAGGCCATGATTCTTAGTAAGAATCCAAAATTTCAGTCGATTTGGTGCCATAGGGTCAAAGTTATGGCCGAACCTAGGTATGACAAAGTGCTCATAAAGCAATGAAAAATTTGTATGAAGAAAATTAAAATTCTTCTTTTGGATGATTTTATGATTGATTCGTGTACAGACCGTGTTCAAGAGTAAGAATCTAAAATTTCAGTCAGTTCGGTGCCATAGGGCCGATGTTATGACCGAAAAAAGTTTTTAAATGACCGACCCCAAGTACTAAAACGACCGAACCCAAGTGTGAAAACGATGATATTTTTTTCAAATTTCTCTTTTGCCAGATATTTTGATTGATTCGTGTACAGACCGTGATTCTTAGTAAGAATCCAAAATTTCAGTCGATTGGGTGCTATAGGGCCAAAATTATGGCCGAACCTTAGTTTGACAAAGTGCTCAAAAACCAATGAAAATTTTGTATGAAGAAAATTAAAATTTTTCTGTTGGAATATTAATTTTATGATTGAATCGTGTACAGACCATGATTCTTATTAAGAATCTAAAATTTCAGTCGATTTGGTGCCATAGGGTCAAAGTTATGGCCGAACCTAGGTATGACAAAGTGCTCATAAAGCAATGAAAAATTTGTATGAAGAAAATTAAAATTCTTCTTTTGGATGATTTTATGATTGATTCGTGTACAGACCGTGGTCAAGAGTAAGAATCCAAAATTTCAGTCATTTCGGTGCCATAGGGCCGATGTTATGACTGACAAAAGTTTTTAAATGACAGACCCCAAGTACTAAAACGACAGAACCCAAGTGTGAAAATGATGATATATTTTTCAAAATCTTCTTTTGCCATATTTTTTGATTGATTCGTGTACAGATCGTGATTCTTAGTAAGAATCCAAAATTTCAGTCGATTTAATGCCATAGGGCCAAAATTATGGCCGAACCTAAGTTTGACAAAGTGCTCATAAACCAATGAAAATTTTGTATGACGAAAATTAAAATTCTTCTGTTGGAATATTTTATGATTGATTCGTGTACAGGCCATGATTCTTAGTAAGAATCCAAAATTTCAGTCGATTTGGTGCCATAGGGTCAAAGTTATGGCCGAACCTAGGTATGACAAAGCAATGAAAAATTTGTATGAAGAAAATTAAAATTCTTCTTTTGGATGATTTTATGATTGATTCGTGTACAGACCGTGGTCAAGAGTAAGAATCCAAAATTTCAGTCATTTCGGTGCCATAGGGCCGATGTTATGACCGACAAAAGTTTTTAAATGACCGACCCCAAGTACTAAAACGACTGAACCCAAGTGTGAAAACGATGATATATTTTTCAAAATCTTCTTTTGCCATATATTTTTATTGATTCGTGTACAGACCGTGATTCTTAGTAAGAATCCAAAATTTCAGTCGATTTAATGCCATAGGGCCAACATTATGGCCGAACCTAATTTTGACAAAGTGCTCATAAACCAATGAAAATTTTGTATGAAGAAAATTAAAATTTTTCTGTTGGAATATTTTATGATTGAATCGTGTACAGACCATGATTCTTATTAAGAATCCAAAATTTCAGTCGATTTGGTGCCATAGGGTCAAAGTTATGGCCGAACCTAGGTATGACAAAGTGCCCATAAAGCAATGAAAAATTTGTATGAAGAAAATTAAAATTCTTCTTTTGGATGATTTTATGATTGATTCGTGTACAGACCGTGGTCAAGAGTAAGAATCCAAAATTTCAGTCAGTTCGGTGCCATAGGGCCGATGTTATGACCGAAAAAAGTTTTTAAATGACCGACCCCAAGTACTAAAACGACCGAACCCAAGTGTGAAAACGATGATATTTTTTTCAAATTTCTCTTTTGCCAGATATTTTGATTGATTCGTGTACAGACCGTGATTCTTAGTAAGAATCCAAAATTTCAGTCGATTGGGTGCTATAGGGCCAAAATTATGGCCGAACCTTAGTTTGACAAAGTGCTCATAAACCAATGAAAATTTTGTATGAAGAAAATTAAAATTTTTCTGTTGGAATATTAATTTTATGATTGAATCGTGTACAGACCATGATTCTTATTAAGAATCCAAAATTTCAGTCGATTTGGTGCCATAGGGTCAAAGTTATGGCCGAACCTAGGTATGACAAAGTGCTCATAAAGCAATGAAAAATTTGTATGAAGAAAATTAAAATTCTTCTTTTGGATGATTTTATGATTGATTCGTGTACAGACCGTGGTCAAGAGTAAGAATCCAAAATTTCAGTCAGTTCGGTGCCATAGGGCCGATGTTATGACCGAAAAAAGTTTTTAAATGACCGACCCCAAGTACTAAAACGACCGAACCCAAGTGTGAAAACGATGATATTTTTTTCAAATTTCTCTTTTGCCATATTTTTTGATTGATTCGTGTACAGGCCATGATTCTTAGTAAGAATCCAAAATTTCAGTCGATTTGGTGCCATAGGGTCAAAGTTATGGCCGAACCTAGGTATGACAAAGTGCTCATAAAGCAATGAAAAATTTGTATGAAGAAAATTAAAATTCTTCTTTTGGATGATTTTATGATTGATTCGTGTACAGACCGTGTTCAAGAGTAAGAATCTAAAATTTCAGTCAGTTCGGTGCCATAGGGCCGATGTTATGACCGAAAAAAGTTTTTAAATGACCGACCCCAAGTACTAAAACGACCGAACCCAAGTGTGAAAACGATGATATTTTTTTCAAATTTCTCTTTTGCCAGATATTTTGATTGATTCGTGTACAGACCGTGATTCTTAGTAAGAATCCAAAATTTCAGTCGATTGGGTGCTATAGGGCCAAAATTATGGCCGAACCTAAGTTTGACAAAGTGCTCAAAAACCAATGAAAATTTTGTATGAAGAAAATTAAAATTTTTCTGTTGGAATATTAATTTTATGATCGAATCGTGTACAGACCATGATTCTTATTAAGAATCTAAAATTTCAGTCGATTTGGTGCCATAGGGTCAAAGTTATGGCCGAACCTAGGTATGACAAAGTGCTCATAAAGCAATGAAAAATTTGTATGAAGAAAATTAAAATTCTTCTTTTGGATGATTTTATGATTGATTCGTGTACAGACCGTGGTCAAGAGTAAGAATCCAAAATTTCAGTCAGTTCGGTGCCATAGGGCCGATGTTATGACCGAAAAAAGTTTTTAAATGACCGACCCCAAGTACTAAAACGACCGAACCCAAGTGTGAAAACGATGATATTTTTTTCAAATTTCTCTTTTGCCATATTTTTTGATTGATTCGTGTACAGGCCATGATTCTTAGTAAGAATCCAAAATTTCAGTCGATTTGGTGCCATAGGGTCAAAGTTATGGCCGAACCTAGGTATGACAAAGTGCTCATAAAGCAATGAAAAATTTGTATGAAGAAAATTAAAATTCTTCTTTTGGATGATTTTATGATTGATTCGTGTACAGACCGTGTTCAAGAGTAAGAATCTAAAATTTCAGTCAGTTCGGTGCCATAGGGCCGATGTTATGACCGAAAAAAGTTTTTAAATGACCGACCCCAAGTACTAAAACGACCGAACCCAAGTGTGAAAACGATGATATTTTTTTCAAATTTCTCTTTTGCCAGATATTTTGATTGATTCGTGTACAGACCGTGATTCTTAGTAAGAATCCAAAATTTCAGTCGATTGGGTGCTATAGGGCCAAAATTATGGCCGAACCTTAGTTTGACAAAGTGCTCAAAAACCAATGAAAATTTTGTATGAAGAAAATTAAAATTTTTCTGTTGGAATATTAATTTTATGATCGAATCGTGTACAGACCATGATTCTTATTAAGAATCTAAAATTTCAGTCGATTTGGTGCCATAGGGTCAAAGTTATGGCCGAACCTAGGTATGACAAAGTGCTCATAAAGCAATGAAAAATTTGTATGAAGAAAATTAAAATTCTTCTTTTGGATGATTTTATGATTGATTCGTGTACAGACCGTGGTCAAGAGTAAGAATCCAAAATTTCAGTCATTTCGGTGCCATAGGGCCGATGTTATGACTGACAAAAGTTTTTAAATGACAGACCCCAAGTACTAAAACGACAGAACCCAAGTGTGAAAATGATGATATATTTTTCAAAATCTTCTTTTGCCATATTTTTTGATTGATTCGTGTACAGATCGTGATTCTTAGTAAGAATCCAAAATTTCAGTCGATTTAATGCCATAGGGCCAAAATTATGGCCGAACCTAAGTTTGACAAAGTGCTCATAAACCAATGAAAATTTTGTATGACGAAAATTAAAATTCTTCTGTTGGAATATTTTATGATTGATTCGTGTACAGGCCATGATTCTTAGTAAGAATCCAAAATTTCAGTCGATTTGGTGCCATAGGGTCAAAGTTATGGCCGAACCTAGGTATGACAAAGCAATGAAAAATTTGTATGAAGAAAATTAAAATTCTTCTTTTGGATGATTTTATGATTGATTCGTGTACAGACCGTGGTCAAGAGTAAGAATCCAAAATTTCAGTCATTTCGGTGCCATAGGGCCGATGTTATGACCGACAAAAGTTTTTAAATGACCGACCCCAAGTACTAAAACGACTGAACCCAAGTGTGAAAATGATGATATATTTTTCAAAATCTTCTTTTGCCATATATTTTGATTGATTCGTGTACAGACCGTGATTCTTAGTAAGAATCCAAAATTTCAGTCGATTTAATGCCATAGGGCCAACATTATGGCCGAACCTAATTTTGACAAAGTGCTCATAAACCAATGAAAATTTTGTATGACGAAAATTAAAATTCTTCTGTTGGAATATTTTATGATTGATTCGTGTACAGGCCATGATTCTTAGTAAGAATCCAAAATTTCAGTCGATTTGGTGCCATAGGGTCAAAGTTATGGCCGAACCTAGGTATGACAAAGTGCTCATAAAGCAATGAAAAATTTGTATGAAGAAAATTAAAATTCTTCTTTTGGATGATTTTATGATTGATTCGTGTACAGACCGTGGTCAAGAGTAAGAATCCAAAATTTCAGTCAGTTCGGTGCCATAGGGCCGATGTTATGACCGAAAAAAGTTTTTAAATGACCGACCCCAAGTACTAAAACGACCGAACCCAAGTGTGAAAACGATGATATTTTTTTCAAATTTCTCTTTTGCCATATTTTTTGATTGATTCGTGTACAGGCCATGATTCTTAGTAAGAATCCAAAATTTCAGTCGATTTGGTGCCATAGGGTCAAAGTTATGGCCGAACCTAGGTATGACAAAGTGCTCATAAAGCAATGAAAAATTTGTATGAAGAAAATTAAAATTCTTCTTTTGGATGATTTTATGATTGATTCGTGTACAGACCGTGTTCAAGAGTAAGAATCTAAAATTTCAGTCAGTTCGGTGCCATAGGGCCGATGTTATGACCGAAAAAAGTTTTTAAATGACCGACCCCAAGTACTAAAACGACCGAACCCAAGTGTGAAAACGATGATATTTTTTTCAAATTTCTCTTTTGCCAGATATTTTGATTGATTCGTGTACAGACCGTGATTCTTAGTAAGAATCCAAAATTTCAGTCGATTGGGTGCTATAGGGCCAAAATTATGGCCGAACCTTAGTTTGACAAAGTGCTCAAAAACCAATGAAAATTTTGTATGAAGAAAATTAAAATTTTTCTGTTGGAATATTAATTTTATGATCGAATCGTGTACAGACCATGATTCTTATTAAGAATCTAAAATTTCAGTCGATTTGGTGCCATAGGGTCAAAGTTATGGCCGAACCTAGGTATGACAAAGTGCTCATAAAGCAATGAAAAATTTGTATGAAGAAAATTAAAATTCTTCTTTTGGATGATTTTATGATTGATTCGTGTACAGACCGTGGTCAAGAGTAAGAATCCAAAATTTCAGTCAGTTCGGTGCCATAGGGCCGATGTTATGACCGAAAAAAGTTTTTAAATGACCGACCCCAAGTACTAAAACGACCGAACCCAAGTGTGAAAACGATGATATTTTTTTCAAATTTCTCTTTTGCCAGATATTTTGATTGATTCGTGTACAGGCCATGATTCTTAGTAAGAATCCAAAATTTCAGTCGATTTGGTGCCATAGGGTCAAAGTTATGGCCGAACCTAGGTATGACAAAGTGCTCATAAAGCAATGAAAAATTTGTATGAAGAAAATTAAAATTCTTCTTTTGGATGATTTTATGATTGATTCGTGTACAGACCGTGTTCAAGAGTAAGAATCTAAAATTTCAGTCAGTTCGGTGCCATAGGGCCGATGTTATGACCGAAAAAAGTTTTTAAATGACCGACCCCAAGTACTAAAACGACCGAACCCAAGTGTGAAAACGATGATATTTTTTTCAAATTTCTCTTTTGCCAGATATTTTGATTGATTCGTGTACAGACCGTGATTCTTAGTAAGAATCCAAAATTTCAGTCGATTGGGTGCTATAGGGCCAAAATTATGGCCGAACCTTAGTTTGACAAAGTGCTCAAAAACCAATGAAAATTTTGTATGAAGAAAATTAAAATTTTTCTGTTGGAATATTAATTTTATGATCGAATCGTGTACAGACCATGATTCTTATTAAGAATCTAAAATTTCAGTCGATTTGGTGCCATAGGGTCAAAGTTATGGCCGAACCTAGGTATGACAAAGTGCTCATAAAGCAATGAAAAATTTGTATGAAGAAAATTAAAATTCTTCTTTTGGATGATTTTATGATTGATTCGTGTACAGACCGTGGTCAAGAGTAAGAATCCAAAATTTCAGTCATTTCGGTGCCATAGGGCCGATGTTATGACTGACAAAAGTTTTTAAATGACAGACCCCAAGTACTAAAACGACAGAACCCAAGTGTGAAAATGATGATATATTTTTCAAAATCTTCTTTTGCCATATTTTTTGATTGATTCGTGTACAGATCGTGATTCTTAGTAAGAATCCAAAATTTCAGTCGATTTAATGCCATAGGGCCAAAATTATGGCCGAACCTAAGTTTGACAAAGTGCTCATAAACCAATGAAAATTTTGTATGACGAAAATTAAAATTCTTCTGTTGGAATATTTTATGATTGATTCGTGTACAGGCCATGATTCTTAGTAAGAATCCAAAATTTCAGTCGATTTGGTGCCATAGGGTCAAAGTTATGGCCGAACCTAGGTATGACAAAGCAATGAAAAATTTGTATGAAGAAAATTAAAATTCTTCTTTTGGATGATTTTATGATTGATTCGTGTACAGACCGTGGTCAAGAGTAAGAATCCAAAATTTCAGTCATTTCGGTGCCATAGGGCCGATGTTATGACCGACAAAAGTTTTTAAATGACCGACCCCAAGTACTAAAACGACTGAACCCAAGTGTGAAAATGATGATATATTTTTCAAAATCTTCTTTTGCCATATATTTTGATTGATTCGTGTACAGACCGTGATTCTTAGTAAGAATCCAAAATTTCAGTCGATTTAATGCCATAGGGCCAACATTATGGCCGAACCTAATTTTGACAAAGTGCTCATAAACCAATGAAAATTTTGTATGACGAAAATTAAAATTCTTCTGTTGGAATATTTTATGATTGATTCGTGTACAGGCCATGATTCTTAGTAAGAATCCAAAATTTCAGTCGATTTGGTGCCATAGGGTCAAAGTTATGGCCGAACCTAGGTATGACAAAGTGCTCATAAAGCAATGAAAAATTTGTATGAAGAAAATTAAAATTCTTCTTTTGGATGATTTTATGATTGATTCGTGTACAGACCGTGGTCAAGAGTAAGAATCCAAAATTTCAGTCAGTTCGGTGCCATAGGGCCGATGTTATGACCGAAAAAAGTTTTTAAATGACCGACCCCAAGTACTAAAACGACCGAACCCAAGTGTGAAAACGATGATATTTTTTTCAAATTTCTCTTTTGCCATATTTTTTGATTGATTCGTGTACAGGCCATGATTCTTAGTAAGAATCCAAAATTTCAGTCGATTTGGTGCCATAGGGTCAAAGTTATGGCCGAACCTAGGTATGACAAAGTGCTCATAAAGCAATGAAAAATTTGTATGAAGAAAATTAAAATTCTTCTTTTGGATGATTTTATGATTGATTCGTGTACAGACCGTGTTCAAGAGTAAGAATCTAAAATTTCAGTCAGTTCGGTGCCATAGGGCCGATGTTATGACCGAAAAAAGTTTTTAAATGACCGACCCCAAGTACTAAAACGACCGAACCCAAGTGTGAAAACGATGATATTTTTTTCAAATTTCTCTTTTGCCAGATATTTTGATTGATTCGTGTACAGACCGTGATTCTTAGTAAGAATCCAAAATTTCAGTCGATTGGGTGCTATAGGGCCAAAATTATGGCCGAACCTTAGTTTGACAAAGTGCTCAAAAACCAATGAAAATTTTGTATGAAGAAAATTAAAATTTTTCTGTTGGAATATTAATTTTATGATCGAATCGTGTACAGACCATGATTCTTATTAAGAATCTAAAATTTCAGTCGATTTGGTGCCATAGGGTCAAAGTTATGGCCGAACCTAGGTATGACAAAGTGCTCATAAAGCAATGAAAAATTTGTATGAAGAAAATTAAAATTCTTCTTTTGGATGATTTTATGATTGATTCGTGTACAGACCGTGGTCAAGAGTAAGAATCCAAAATTTCAGTCATTTCGGTGCCATAGGGCCGATGTTATGACCGACAAAAGTTTTTAAATGACCGACCCCAAGTACTAAAACGACTGAACCCAAGTGTGAAAATGATGATATATTTTTCAAAATCTTCTTTTGCCATATATTTTGATTGATTCGTGTACAGACCGTGATTCTTAGTAAGAATCCAAAATTTCAGTCGATTTAATGCCATAGGGCCAACATTATGGCCGAACCTAATTTTGACAAAGTGCTCATAAACCAATGAAAATTTTGTATGACGAAAATTAAAATTCTTCTGTTGGAATATTTTATGATTGATTCGTGTACAGGCCATGATTCTTAGTAAGAATCCAAAATTTCAGTCGATTTGGTGCCATAGGGTCAAAGTTATGGCCGAACCTAGGTATGACAAAGTGCTCATAAAGCAATGAAAAATTTGTATGAAGAAAATTAAAATTCTTCTTTTGGATGATTTTATGATTGATTCGTGTACAGACCGTGGTCAAGAGTAAGAATCCAAAATTTCAGTCAGTTCGGTGCCATAGGGCCGATGTTATGACCGAAAAAAGTTTTTAAATGACCGACCCCAAGTACTAAAACGACCGAACCCAAGTGTGAAAACGATGATATTTTTTTCAAATTTCTCTTTTGCCATATTTTTTGATTGATTCGTGTACAGGCCTTGATTCTTAGTAAGAATCCAAAATTTCAGTCGATTTGGTGCCATAGGGTCAAAGTTATGGCCGAACCTAGGTATGACAAAGTGCTCATAAAGCAATGAAAAATTTGTATGAAGAAAATTAAAATTCTTCTTTTGGATGATTTTATGATTGATTCGTGTACAGACCGTGTTCAAGAGTAAGAATCTAAAATTTCAGTCAGTTCGGTGCCATAGGGCCGATGTTATGACCGAAAAAAGTTTTTAAATGACCGACCCCAAGTACTAAAACGACCGAACCCAAGTGTGAAAACGATGATATTTTTTTCAAATTTCTCTTTTGCCAGATATTTTGATTGATTCGTGTACAGACCGTGATTCTTAGTAAGAATCCAAAATTTCAGTCGATTGGGTGCTATAGGGCCAAAATTATGGCCGAACCTTAGTTTGACAAAGTGCTCAAAAACCAATGAAAATTTTGTATGAAGAAAATTAAAATTTTTCTGTTGGAATATTAATTTTATGATCGAATCGTGTACAGACCATGATTCTTATTAAGAATCTAAAATTTCAGTCGATTTGGTGCCATAGGGTCAAAGTTATGGCCGAACCTAGGTATGACAAAGTGCTCATACAGCAATGAAAAATTTGTATGAAGAAAATTAAAATTCTTCTTTTGGATGATTTTATGATTGATTCGTGTACAGACCGTGGTCAAGAGTAAGAATCCAAAATTTCAGTCAGTTCGGTGCCATAGGGCCGATGTTATGACCGAAAAAAGTTTTTAAATGACCGACCCCAAGTACTAAAACGACCGAACCCAAGTGTGAAAACGATGATATTTTTTTCAAATTTCTCTTTTGCCATATTTTTTGATTGATTCGTGTACAGGCCATGATTCTTAGTAAGAATCCAAAATTTCAGTCGATTTGGTGCCATAGGGTCAAAGTTATGGCCGAACCTAGGTATGACAAAGTGCTCATAAAGCAATGAAAAATTTGTATGAAGAAAATTAAAATTCTTCTTTTGGATGATTTTATGATTGATTCGTGTACAGACCGTGTTCAAGAGTAAGAATCTAAAATTTCAGTCAGTTCGGTGCCATAGGGCCGATGTTATGACCGAAAAAAGTTTTTAAATGACCGACCCCAAGTACTAAAACGACCGAACCCAAGTGTGAAAACGATGATATTTTTTTCAAATTTCTCTTTTGCCAGATATTTTGATTGATTCGTGTACAGACCGTGATTCTTAGTAAGAATCCAAAATTTCAGTCGATTGGGTGCTATAGGGCCAAAATTATGGCCGAACCTTAGTTTGACAAAGTGCTCAAAAACCAATGAAAATTTTGTATGAAGAAAATTAAAATTTTTCTGTTGGAATATTAATTTTATGATCGAATCGTGTACAGACCATGATTCTTATTAAGAATCTAAAATTTCAGTCGATTTGGTGCCATAGGGTCAAAGTTATGGCCGAACCTAGGTATGACAAAGTGCTCATAAAGCAATGAAAAATTTGTATGAAGAAAATTAAAATTCTTCTTTTGGATGATTTTATGATTGATTCGTGTACAGACCGTGGTCAAGAGTAAGAATCCAAAATTTCAGTCATTTCGGTGCCATAGGGCCGATGTTATGACTGACAAAAGTTTTTAAATGACAGACCCCAAGTACTAAAACGACAGAACCCAAGTGTAAAAATGATGATATATTTTTCAAAATCTTCTTTTGCCATATTTTTTGATTGATTCGTGTACAGATCGTGATTCTTAGTAAGAATCCAAAATTTCAGTCGATTTAATGCCATAGGGCCAAAATTATGGCCGAACCTAAGTTTGACAAAGTGCTCATAAACCAATGAAAATTTTGTATGACGAAAATTAAAATTCTTCTGTTGGAATATTTTATGATTGATTCGTGTACAGGCCATGATTTTTAGTAAGAATCCAAAATTTCAGTCGATTTGGTGCCATAGGGTCAAAGTTATGGCCGAACCTAGGTATGACAAAGCAATGAAAAATTTGTATGAAGAAAATTAAAATTCTTCTTTTGGATGATTTTATGATTGATTCGTGTACAGACCGTGGTCAAGAGTAAGAATCCAAAATTTCAGTCATTTCGGTGCCATAGGTCCGATGTTATGACCGACAAAAGTTTTTAAATGACCGACCCCAAGTACTAAAACGACTGAACCCAAGTGTGAAAATGATGATATATTTTTCAAAATCTTCTTTTGCCATATATTTTGATTGATTCGTGTACAGACCGTGATTCTTAGTAAGAATCCAAAATTTCAGTCGATTTAATGCCATAGGGCCAACATTATGGCCGAACCTAATTTTGACAAAGTGCTCATAAACCAATGAAAATTTTGTATGACGAAAATTAAAATTCTTCTGTTGGAATATTTTATGATTGATTCGTGTACAGGCCATGATTCTTAGTAAGAATCCAAAATTTCAGTCGATTTGGTGCCATAGGGTCAAAGTTATGGCCGAACCTAGGTATGACAAAGTGCTCATAAAGCAATGAAAAATTTGTATGAAGAAAATTAAAATTCTTCTTTTGGATGATTTTATGATTGATTCGTGTACAGACCGTGGTCAAGAGTAAGAATCCAAAATTTCAGTCAGTTCGGTGCCATAGGGCCGATGTTATGACCGAAAAAAGTTTTTAAATGACCGACCCCAAGTACTAAAACGACCGAACCCAAGTGTGAAAACGATGATATTTTTTTCAAATTTCTCTTTTGCCATATTTTTTGATTGATTCGTGTACAGGCCATGATTCTTAGTAAGAATCCAAAATTTCAGTCGATTTGGTGCCATAGGGTCAAAGTTATGGCCGAACCTAGGTATGACAAAGTGCTCATAAAGCAATGAAAAATTTGTATGAAGAAAATTAAAATTCTTCTTTTGGATGATTTTATGATTGATTCGTGTACAGACCGTGTTCAAGAGTAAGAATCTAAAATTTCAGTCAGTTCGGTGCCATAGGGCCGATGTTATGACCGAAAAAAGTTTTTAAATGACCGACCCCAAGTACTAAAACGACCGAACCCAAGTGTGAAAACGATGATATTTTTTTCAAATTTCTCTTTTGCCAGATATTTTGATTGATTCGTGTACAGACCGTGATTCTTAGTAAGAATCCAAAATTTCAGTCGATTGGGTGCTATAGGGCCAAAATTATGGCCGAACCTTAGTTTGACAAAGTGCTCAAAAACCAATGAAAATTTTGTATGAAGAAAATTAAAATTTTTCTGTTGGAATATTAATTTTATGATCGAATCGTGTACAGACCATGATTCTTATTAAGAATCTAAAATTTCAGTCGATTTGGTGCCATAGGGTCAAAGTTATGGCCGAACCTAGGTATGACAAAGTGCTCATAAAGCAATGAAAAATTTGTATGAAGAAAATTAAAATTCTTCTTTTGGATGATTTTATGATTGATTCGTGTACAGACCGTGGTCAAGAGTAAGAATCCAAAATTTCAGTCAGTTCGGTGCCATAGGGCCGATGTTATGACCGAAAAAAGTTTTTAAATGACCGACCCCAAGTACTAAAACGACCGAACCCAAGTGTGAAAACGATGATATTTTTTTCAAATTTCTCTTTTGCCATATTTTTTGATTGATTCGTGTACAGGCCATGATTCTTAGTAAGAATCCAAAATTTCAGTCGATTTGGTGCCATAGGGTCAAAGTTATGGCCGAACCTAGGTATGACAAAGTGCTCATAAAGCAATGAAAAATTTGTATGAAGAAAATTAAAATTCTTCTTTTGGATGATTTTATGATTGATTCGTGTACAGACCGTGTTCAAGAGTAAGAATCTAAAATTTCAGTCAGTTCGGTGCCATAGGGCCGATGTTATGACCGAAAAAAGTTTTTAAATGACCGACCCCAAGTACTAAAACGACCGAACCCAAGTGTGAAAACGATGATATTTTTTTCAAATTTCTCTTTTGCAAGATATTTTGATTGATTCGTGTACAGACCGTGATTCTTAGTAAGAATCCAAAATTTCAGTCGATTGGGTGCTATAGGGCCAAAATTATGGCCGAACCTTAGTTTGACAAAGTGCTCAAAAACCAATGAAAATTTTGTATGAAGAAAATTAAAATTTTTCTGTTGGAATATTAATTTTATGATCGAATCGTGTACAGACCATGATTCTTATTAAGAATCTAAAATTTCAGTCGATTTGGTGCCATAGGGTCAAAGTTATGGCCGAACCTAGGTATGACAAAGTGCTCATAAAGCAATGAAAAATTTGTATGAAGAAAATTAAAATTCTTCTTTTGGATGATTTTATGATTGATTCGTGTACAGACCGTGGTCAAGAGTAAGAATCCAAAATTTCAGTCATTTCGGTGCCATAGGGCCGATGTTATGACTGACAAAAGTTTTTAAATGACAGACCCCAAGTACTAAAACGACAGAACCCAAGTGTGAAAATGATGATATATTTTTCAAAATCTTCTTTTGCCATATTTTTTGATTGATTCGTGTACAGATCGTGATTCTTAGTAAGAATCCAAAATTTCAGTCGATTTAATGCCATAGGGCCAAAATTATGGCCGAACCTAAGTTTGACAAAGTGCTCATAAACCAATGAAAATTTTGTATGACGAAAATTAAAATTCTTCTGTTGGAATATTTTATGATTGATTCGTGTACAGGCCATGATTCTTAGTAAGAATCCAAAATTTCAGTCGATTTGGTGCCATAGGGTCAAAGTTATGGCCGAACCTAGGTATGACAAAGCAATGAAAAATTTGTATGAAGAAAATTAAAATTCTTCTTTTGGATGATTTTATGATTGATTCGTGTACAGACCGTGGTCAAGAGTAAGAATCCAAAATTTCAGTCATTTCGGTGCCATAGGGCCGATGTTATGACCGACAAAAGTTTTTAAATGACCGACCCCAAGTACTAAAACGACTGAACCCAAGTGTGAAAATGATGATATATTTTTCAAAATCTTCTTTTGCCATATATTTTGATTGATTCGTGTACAGACCGTGATTCTTAGTAAGAATCCAAAATTTCAGTCGATTTAATGCCATAGGGCCAACATTATGGCCGAACCTAATTTTGACAAAGTGCTCATAAACCAATGAAAATTTTGTATGACGAAAATTAAAATTCTTCTGTTGGAATATTTTATGATTGATTCGTGTACAGGCCATGATTCTTAGTAAGAATCCAAAATTTCAGTCGATTTGGTGCCATAGGGTCAAAGTTATGGCCGAACCTAGGTATGACAAAGTGCTCATAAAGCAATGAAAAATTTGTATGAAGAAAATTAAAATTCTTCTTTTGGATGATTTTATGATTGATTCGTGTACAGACCGTGGTCAAGAGTAAGAATCCAAAATTTCAGTCAGTTCGGTGCCATAGGGCCGATGTTATGACCGAAAAAAGTTTTTAAATGACCGACCCCAAGTACTAAAACGACCGAACCCAAGTGTGAAAACGATGATATTTTTTTCAAATTTCTCTTTTGCCATATTTTTTGATTGATTCGTGTACAGGCCATGATTCTTAGTAAGAATCCAAAATTTCAGTCGATTTGGTGCCATAGGGTCAAAGTTATGGCCGAACCTAGGTATGACAAAGTGCTCATAAAGCAATGAAAAATTTGTATGAAGAAAATTAAAATTCTTCTTTTGGATGATTTTATGATTGATTCGTGTACAGACCGTGTTCAAGAGTAAGAATCTAAAATTTCAGTCAGTTCGGTGCCATAGGGCCGATGTTATGACCGAAAAAAGTTTTTAAATGACCGACCCCAAGTACTAAAACGACCGAACCCAAGTGTGAAAACGATGATATTTTTTTCAAATTTCTCTTTTGCCAGATATTTTGATTGATTCGTGTACAGACCATGATTCTTAGTAAGAATCCAAAATTTCAGTCGATTGGGTGCTATAGGGCCAAAATTATGGCCGAACCTTAGTTTGACAAAGTGCTCAAAAACCAATGAAAATTTTGTATGAAGAAAATTAAAATTTTTCTGTTGGAATATTAATTTTATGATCGAATCGTGTACAGACCATGATTCTTATTAAGAATCTAAAATTTCAGTCGATTTGGTGCCATAGGGTCAAAGTTATGGCCGAACCTAGGTATGACAAAGTGCTCATAAAGCAATGAAAAATTTGTATGAAGAAAATTAAAATTCTTCTTTTGGATGATTTTATGATTGATTCGTGTACAGACCGTGGTCAAGAGTAAGAATCCAAAATTTCAGTCAGTTCGGTGCCATAGGGCCGATGTTATGACCGAAAAAAGTTTTTAAATGACCGACCCCAAGTACTAAAACGACCGAACCCAAGTGTGAAAACGATGATATTTTTTTCAAATTTCTCTTTTGCCATATTTTTTGATTGATTCGTGTACAGGCCATGATTCTTAGTAAGAATCCAAAATTTCAGTCGATTTGGTGCCATAGGGTCAAAGTTATGGCCGAACCTAGGTATGACAAAGTGCTCATAAAGCAATGAAAAATTTGTATGAAGAAAATTAAAATTCTTCTTTTGGATGATTTTATGATTGATTCGTGTACAGACCGTGTTCAAGAGTAAGAATCTAAAATTTCAGTCAGTTCGGTGCCATAGGGCCGATGTTATGACCGAAAAAAGTTTTTAAATGACCGACCCCAAGTACTAAAACGACCGAACCCAAGTGTGAAAACGATGATATTTTTTTCAAATTTCTCTTTTGCCAGATATTTTGATTGATTCGTGTACAGACCGTGATTCTTAGTAAGAATCCAAAATTTCAGTCGATTGGGTGCTATAGGGCCAAAATTATGGCCGAACCTTAGTTTGACAAAGTGCTCAAAAACCAATGAAAATTTTGTATGAAGAAAATTAAAATTTTTCTGTTGGAATATTAATTTTATGATCGAATCGTGTACAGACCATGATTCTTATTAAGAATCTAAAATTTCAGTCGATTTGGTGCCATAGGGTCAAAGTTATGGCCGAACCTAGGTATGACAAAGTGCTCATAAAGCAATGAAAAATTTGTATGAAGAAAATTAAAATTCTTCTTTTGGATGATTTTATGATTGATTCGTGTACAGACCGTGGTCAAGAGTAAGAATCCAAAATTTCAGTCATTTCGGTGCCATAGGGCCGATGTTATGACTGACAAAAGTTTTTAAATGACAGACCCCAAGTACTAAAACGACAGAACCCAAGTGTGAAAATGATGATATATTTTTCAAAATCTTCTTTTGCCATATTTTTTGATTGATTCGTGTACAGATCGTGATTCTTAGTAAGAATCCAAAATTTCAGTCGATTTAATGCCATAGGGCCAAAATTATGGCCGAACCTAAGTTTGACAAAGTGCTCATAAACCAATGAAAATTTTGTATGACGAAAATTAAAATTCTTCTGTTGGAATATTTTATGATTGATTCGTGTACAGGCCATGATTCTTAGTAAGAATCCAAAATTTCAGTCGATTTGGTGCCATAGGGTCAAAGTTATGGCCGAACCTAGGTATGACAAAGCAATGAAAAATTTGTATGAAGAAAATTAAAATTCTTCTTTTGGATGATTTTATGATTGATTCGTGTACAGACCGTGGTCAAGAGTAAGAATCCAAAATTTCAGTCATTTCGGTGCCATAGGGCCGATGTTATGACCGACAAAAGTTTTTAAATGACCGACCCCAAGTACTAAAACGACTGAACCCAAGTGTGAAAATGATGATATATTTTTCAAAATCTTCTTTTGCCATATATTTTGATTGATTCGTGTACAGACCGTGATTCTTAGTAAGAATCCAAAATTTCAGTCGATTTAATGCCATAGGGCCAACATTATGGCCGAACCTAATTTTGACAAAGTGCTCATAAACCAATGAAAATTTTGTATGACGAAAATTAAAATTCTTCTGTTGGAATATTTTATGATTGATTCGTGTACAGGCCATGATTCTTAGTAAGAATCCAAAATTTCAGTCGATTTGGTGCCATAGGGTCAAAGTTATGGCCGAACCTAGGTATGACAAAGTGCTCATAAAGCAATGAAAAATTTGTATGAAGAAAATTAAAATTCTTCTTTTGGATGATTTTATGATTGATTCGTGTACAGACCGTGGTCAAGAGTAAGAATCCAAAATTTCAGTCAGTTCGGTGCCATAGGGCCGATGTTATGACCGAAAAAAGTTTTTAAATGACCGACCCCAAGTACTAAAACGACCGAACCCAAGTGTGAAAACGATGATATTTTTTTCAAATTTCTCTTTTGCCATATTTTTTGATTGATTCGTGTACAGGCCATGATTCTTAGTAAGAATCCAAAATTTCAGTCGATTTGGTGCCATAGGGTCAAAGTTATGGCCGAACCTAGGTATGACAAAGTGCTCATAAAGCAATGAAAAATTTGTATGAAGAAAATTAAAATTCTTCTTTTGGATGATTTTATGATTGATTCGTGTACAGACCGTGTTCAAGAGTAAGAATCTAAAATTTCAGTCAGTTCGGTGCCATAGGGCCGATGTTATGACCGAAAAAAGTTTTTAAATGACCGACCCCAAGTACTAAAACGACCGAACCCAAGTGTGAAAACGATGATATTTTTTTCAAATTTCTCTTTTGCCAGATATTTTGATTGATTCGTGTACAGACCGTGATTCTTAGTAAGAATCCAAAATTTCAGTCGATTGGGTGCTATAGGGCCAAAATTATGGCCGAACCTTAGTTTGACAAAGTGCTCAAAAACCAATGAAAATTTTGTATGAAGAAAATTAAAATTTTTCTGTTGGAATATTAATTTTATGATCGAATCGTGTACAGACCATGATTCTTATTAAGAATCTAAAATTTCAGTCGATTTGGTGCCATAGGGTCAAAGTTATGGCCGAACCTAGGTATGACAAAGTGCTCATAAAGCAATGAAAAATTTGTATGAAGAAAATTAAAATTCTTCTTTTGAATGATTTTATGATTGATTCGTGTACAGACCGTGGTCAAGAGTAAGAATCCAAAATTTCAGTCAGTTCGGTGCCATAGGGCCGATGTTATGACCGAAAAAAGTTTTTAAATGACCGACCCCAAGTACTAAAACGACCGAACCCAAGTGTGAAAACGATGATATATTTTTCATAATCTTCTTTTGCCATATATTTTGATTGATTCGTGTACAGACCGTGATTCTTAGTAAGAATCCAAAATTTCAGTCGATTTAATGCCATAGGGCCAAAATTATGGCCGAACCTAAGTTTGATAAAGTGCTCATAAACCAATGAAAATTTTGTATGACGAAAATTAAAATTCTTCTGTTGGAATATTTTATGATTGATTCGTGTACAGGCCATGATTCTTAGTAAGAATCCAAAATTTCAGTCGATTTGGTGCCATAGGGTCAAAGTTATGGCCGAACCTAGGTATGACAAAGTGCTCATAAAGCAATGAAAAATTTGTATGAAGAAAATTAAAATTCTTCTTTTGGATGATTTTATGATTGATTCGTGTACAGACCGTGGTCAAGAGTAAGAATCCAAAATTTCAGTCAGTTCGGTGCCATAGGGCCGATGTTATGACCGAAAAAAGTTTTTAAATGACCGACCCCAAGTACTAAAACGACCGAACCCAAGTGTGAAAACGATGATATTTTTTTCAAATTTCTCTTTTGCCAGATATTTTGATTGATTCGTGTACAGACCGTGATTCTTAGTAAGAATCCAAAATTTCAGTCGATTGGGTGCTATAGGGCCAAAATTATGGCCGAACCTTAGTTTGACAAAGTGCTCATAAACCAATGAAAATTTTGTATGAAGAAAATTAAAATTTTTCTGTTGGAATATTAATTTTATGATTGAATCGTGTACAGACCATGATTCTTATTAAGAATCCAAAATTTCAGTCGATTTGGTGCCATAGGGTCAAAGTTATGGCCGAACCTAGGTATGACAAAGTGCTCATAAAGCAATGAAAAATTTGTATGAAGAAAATTAAAATTCTTCTTTTGGATGATTTTATGATTGATTCGTGTACAGACCGTGGTCAAGAGTAAGAATCCAAAATTTCAGTCATTTCGGTGCCATAGGGCCGATGTTATGACCGACAAAAGTTTTTAAATGACCGACCCCAAGTACTAAAACGACTGAACCCAAGTGTGAAAATGATGATATATTTTTCAAAATCTTCTTTTGCCATATATTTTGATTGATTCGTGTACAGACTGTGATTCTTAGTAAGAATCAAAAAATTTCAGTCGATTTAATGCCATAGGGCCAAAATTATGGCGGAACCTAGGTATGACAAAGTGCTCATAAAGCAATGAAAAATTTGGATGAAGAAAATTAAAATTCTTCTTTTGGATGATTTTATGATTGATTCGTGTACAGACCGTGGTCAAGAGTAAGAATCCAAAATTTCAGTCATTTCTTTTCAGTCATTTCGGTGCCATAGGGCCGATGTTATGACTGACAAAAGTTTTTAAATGACCGACCCCAAGTACTAAAACGACTGAACCCAAGTGTGAAAATGATGATATATTTTTCAAAATCTTCTTTTGCCATATTTTTTGATTGATTCGTGTACAGATCGTGATTCTAAGTAAGAATCTAAAATTTCAGTCGATTTAATGCCATAGGGCCAAAATTATGGCCGAACCTAAGTTTGACAAAGTGCTCATAAACCAATGAAAATTTTGTATGACGAAAATTAAAATTCTTCTGTTGGAATATTTTATGATTGATTCGTGTACAGACCATGATTCTTAGTAAGAATCCAAAATTTCAGTCGATTTGAAGCCATAGGGTCAAAGTTATGGCCGAACCTATGTATGACAAAGTGCTCATAAAGCAATGAAAAATTTGTATGAAGAAAATTCAAATTCTTCTTTTGGATGATTTTATGATTGATTCGTGTACAGACCGTGGTCAAGAGTAAGAATCCAAAATTTCAGTCATTTCGGTGCCATAGGGCCGAGTTTATGACCGACAAAAGTTTTTAAATGACCGACCCCAAGTACTAAAACGACTGAACCCAAGTGTGAAAATGATGATATATTTTTCAAAATCTTCTTTTGCCATATATTTTGATTGATTCGTGTACAGACCGTGATTCTTAGTAAGAATCCAAAATTTCAGTCGATTTAATGCCATAGGGCCAAAATTATGGCCGAACCTAAGTTTGACAAAGTGCTCATAAACCAATGAAAATTTTGTATGACGAAAATTAAAATTCTTCTGTTGGAATAGTTTATGATTGATTCGTGTACAGACCATGATTCTTAGTAAGAATCCAAAATTTCAGTCGATTTGAAGCCATAGGGTCAAAGTTATGGCCGAACCTAGGTATGACAAAGTGCTCATAAAGCAATGAAAAATTTGTATGAAGAAAATTAAAATTCTTCTTTTGGATGATTTTATGATTGATTCGTGTACAGACCGTGGTCAAAAGTAAGAATCCAAAATTTCAGTCATTTCGGTGCCATAGGGCCGATGTTATGACCGACAAAAGTTTTTAAATGACCGACCCCAAGTACTAAAATGACTGAACCCAAGTGTGAAAATAATGATATATTTTTCAAAATCTTATTTTGCCATATATTTTGATTGATTCGTGTACAGACCGTGATTCTTAGTAAGAATCCAAAATTTCAGTCGATTTAATGCCATAGGGCCAAAATTATGGCCGAACCTAAGTTTGACAAAGTGCTCATAAACCAATGAAAATTATGTATGAAGAAAATTAAAATTTTTCTGTTGGAATATTTTATGATTGAATCGTGTACAGACCATGATTCTTATTAAGAATCCAAAATTTCAGTCGATTTGGTGCCATAGGGTCAAAGTTATGGCCGAACCTAGGTATGACAAAGTGCTCATAAAGCAATGAAAAATTTGGATGAAGAAAATTAAAATTCTTCTTTTGGATGATTTTATGATTGATTCGTGTACAGACCGTGGTCAAGAGTAAGAATCCAAAATTTCAGTCATTTCGGTGCCATAGGGCCGATGTTATGACTGACAAAAGTTTTTAAATGACCGACCCCAAGTACTAAAACGACTGAACCCAAGTGTGAAAATGATGATATATTTTTCAAAATCTTCTTTTGCCATATTATTTGATTGGTTCGTGTACAGATCGTGATTCTTAGTAAGAATCCAAAATTTCAGTCGATTTAATGCCATAGGGCCAAAATTATGGCCGAACCTAAGTTTGACAAAGTGCTCATAAACCAATGAAAATTTTGTATGACGAAAATTAAAATTCTTCTGTTGGAATAGTTTATGATTGATTCGTGTACAGACCATGATTCTTAGTAAGAATCCAAAATTTCAGTCGATTTGAAGCCATAGGGTCAAAGTTATGGCCGAACCTAGGTATGACAAAGTGTTCATAAAGCAATGAAAAATTTGTATGAAGAAAATTAAAATTCTTCTTTTGGATGATTTTATGATTGATTCGTGTACAGACCGTGGTCAAGAGTAAGAATCCAAAATTTCAGTCATTTCGGTGCCATAGGGCCAATGTTATGACTGACAAAAGTTTTTAAATGACCGACCCCAAGTACTAAAACGACTGAACCCAAGTGTGAAAATGATGATATATTTTTCAAAATCTTCTTTTGCCATATATTTTGATTGATTCGTGTACAGACCGTGATTCTTAGTAAGAATCCAAAATTTCAGTCGATTTGGTGCCATAGGGCCAAAATTATGGCTGAACCTAAGTTTGACAAAGTGCTCATAAACCAATGAAAATTATGTATGAAGAAAATTAAAATTTTTCTGTTGGAATATTTTATGATTGAATCGTGTACAGACCATGATTCTTATTAAGAATCCAAAATTTCAGTCGATTTAATGCCATAGGGCCAAAATTATGGCCGAACCTAAGTTTGACAAAGTGCTCATAAAGCAATGAAAAATTTGTGTGAAGAAAATTAAAATTTTTCTGTTGGAATATTTTATGATTGAATCGTGTACAGACCATGATTCTTATTAAGAATCCAAAATTTCAGTCGATTTGGTGCCATAGGGCCAAAATTATGGCCGAACCTAAGTTTGACAAAGTGCTCATAAACCAATGAAAATTATGTATGAAGAAAATTAAAATTTTTCTGTTGGAATATTTTATGATTGAATCGTGTACAGACCATGATTCTTATTAAGAATCCAAAATTTCAGTCGATTTGGTGCCATAGGGCCAAAATTATGGCCGAACCTAAGTTTGACAAAGTGCTCATAAACCAATGAAAATTATGTATGAAGAAAATTAAAATTTTTCTGTTGGAATATTTTATGATTGAATCGTGTACAGACCATGATTCTTATTAAGAATCCAAAATTTCAGTCGATTTGGTGCCATAGGGTCAAAGTTATGGCCGAACCTAGGTATGACAAAGTGCTCATAAAGCAATGAAAAATTTGTATGAAGAAAATTAAAATTCTTCTTTTGGATGATTTTATGATTGATTCGTGTACAGACCGTGGTCAAGAGTAAGAATCCAAAATTTCAGTCATTTCGGGGCCATAGGGCCGATGTTATGACTGACAAAAGTTTTTAAATGACCGACCCCAAGTACTAAAACGACTGAACCCAAGTGTGAAAATGATGATATATTTTTCAAAATCTTCTTTTGCCATATTATTTGATTGATTCGTGTACAGATCGTGATTCTTAGTAAGAATCCAAAATTTCAGTCGATTTAATGCCATAGGGCCAAAATTATGGCCGAACCTAAGTTTGACAAAGTGCTCATAAACCAATGAAAATTTTGTATGACGAAAATTAAAATTCTTCTGTTGGAATAGTTTATGATTGATTCGTGTACAGACCATGATTCTTAGTAAGAATCCAAAATTTCAGTCGATTTGAAGCCATAGGGTCAAAGTTATGGCCGAACCTAGGTATGACAAAGTGCTCATAAAGCAATGAAAAATTTGTATGAAGAAAATTAAAATTCTTCTTTTGGATGATTTTATGATTGATTCGTGTACAGACCGTGGTCAAGAGTAAGAATCCAAAATTTCAGTCATTTCGGTGCCATAGGGCCAATGTTATGACTGACAAAAGTTTTTAAATGACCGACCCCAAGTACTAAAACGACTGAACCCAAGTGTGAAAATGATGATATATTTTTCAAAATCTTCTTTTGCCATATATTTTGATTGATTCGTGTACAGACCGTGATTCTTAGTAAGAATCCAAAATTTCAGTCGATTTGGTGCCATAGGGCCAAAATTATGGCCGAACCTAAGTTTGACAAAGTGCTCATAAACCAATGAAAATTATGTTTGAAGAAAATTAAAATTTTTCTGTTGGAATATTTTATGATTGAATCGTGTACAGACCATGATTCTTATTAAGAATCCAAAATTTCAGTCGATTTAATGCCATAGGGCCAAAATTATGGCCGAACCTAAGTTTGACAAAGTGCTCATAAAGCAATGAAAAATTTGTGTGAAGAAAATTAAAATTTTTCTGTTGGAATATTTTATGATTGAATCGTGTACAGACCATGATTCTTATTAAGAATCCAAAATTTCAGTCGATTTGGTGCCATAGGGCCAAAATTATGGCCGAACCTAAGTTTGACAAAGTGCTCATAAACCAATGAAAATTATGTTTGAAGAAAATTAAAATTTTTCTGTTGGAATATTTTATGATTGAATCGTGTACAGACCATGATTCTTATTAAGAATCCAAAATTTCAGTCGATTTAATGCCATAGGGCCAAAATTATGGCCGAACCTAAGTTTGACAAAGTGCTCATAAAGCAATGAAAAATTTGTGTGAAGAAAATTAAAATTTTTCTGTTGGAATATTTTATGATTGAATCGTGTACAGACCATGATTCTTATTAAGAATCCAAAATTTCAGTCGATTTGGTGCCATAGGGCCAAAATTATGGCCGAACCTAAGTTTGACAAAGTGCTCATAAACCAATGAAAATTATGTATGAAGAAAATTAAAATTTTTCTGTTGGAATATTTTATGATTGAATCGTGTACAGACCATGATTCTTATTAAGAATCCAAAATTTCAGTCGATTTGGTGCCATAGGGCCAAAATTATGGCCGAACCTAAGTTTGACAAAGTGCTCATAAACCAATGAAAATTATGTATGAAGAAAATTAAAATTTTTCTGTTGGAATATTTTATGATTGAATCGTGTACAGACCATGATTCTTATTAAGAATCCAAAATTTCAGTCGATTTGGTGCCATAGGGTCAAAGTTATGGCCGAACCTAGGTATGACAAAGTGCTCATAAAGCAATGAAAAATTTGTATGAAGAAAATTAAAATTCTTCTTTTGGATGATTTTATGATTGATTCGTGTACAGACCGTGGTCAAGAGTAAGAATCCAAAATTTCAGTCATTTCGGGGCCATAGGGCCGATGTTATGACTGACAAAAGTTTTTAAATGACCGACCCCAAGTACTAAAACGACTGAACCCAAGTGTGAAAATGATGATATATTTTTCAAAATCTTCTTTTGCCATATTATTTGATTGATTCGTGTACAGATCGTGATTCTTAGTAAGAATCCAAAATTTCAGTCGATTTAATGCCATAGGGCCAAAATTATGGCCGAACCTAAGTTTGACAAAGTGCTCATAAACCAATGAAAATTTTGTATGACGAAAATTAAAATTCTTCTGTTGGAATAGTTTATGATTGATTCGTGTACAGACCATGATTCTTAGTAAGAATCCAAAATTTCAGTCGATTTGAAGCCATAGGGTCAAAGTTATGGCCGAACCTAGGTATGACAAAGTGCTCATAAAGCAATGAAAAATTTGTATGAAGAAAATTAAAATTCTTCTTTTGGATGATTTTATGATTGATTCGTGTACAGACCGTGGTCAAGAGTAAGAATCCAAAATTTCAGTCATTTCGGTGCCATAGGGCCAATGTTATGACTGACAAAAGTTTTTAAATGACCGACCCCAAGTACTAAAACGACTGAACCCAAGTGTGAAAATGATGATATATTTTTCAAAATCTTCTTTTGCCATATATTTTGATTGATTCGTGTACAGACCGTGATTCTTAGTAAGAATCCAAAATTTCAGTCGATTTGGTGCCATAGGGCCAAAATTATGGCCGAACCTAAGTTTGACAAAGTGCTCATAAACCAATGAAAATTATGTTTGAAGAAAATTAAAATTTTTCTGTTGGAATATTTTATGATTGAATCGTGTACAGACCATGATTCTTATTAAGAATCCAAAATTTCAGTCGATTTAATGCCATAGGGCCAAAATTATGGCCGAACCTAAGTTTGACAAAGTGCTCATAAAGCAATGAAAAATTTGTGTGAAGAAAATTAAAATTTTTCTGTTGGAATATTTTATGATTGAATCGTGTACAGACCATGATTCTTATTAAGAATCCAAAATTTCAGTCGATTTGGTGCCATAGGGCCAAAATTATGGCCGAACCTAAGTTTGACAAAGTGCTCATAAACCAATGAAAATTATGTTTGAAGAAAATTAAAATTTTTCTGTTGGAATATTTTATGATTGAATCGTGTACAGACCATGATTCTTATTAAGAATCCAAAATTTCAGTCGATTTAATGCCATAGGGCCAAAATTATGGCCGAACCTAAGTTTGACAAAGTGCTCATAAAGCAATGAAAAATTTGTGTGAAGAAAATTAAAATTTTTCTGTTGGAATATTTTATGATTGAATCGTGTACAGACCATGATTCTTATTAAGAATCCAAAATTTCAGTCGATTTGGTGCCATAGGGCCAAAATTATGGCCGAACCTAAGTTTGACAAAGTGCTCATAAACCAATGAAAATTATGTATGAAGAAAATTAAAATTTTTCTGTTGGAATATTTTATGATTGAATCGTGTACAGACCATGATTCTTATTAAGAATCCAAAATTTCAGTCGATTTGGTGCCATAGGGCCAAAATTATGGCCGAACCTAAGTTTGACAAAGTGCTCATAAACCAATGAAAATTATGTATGAAGAAAATTAAAATTTTTCTGTTGGAATATTTTATGATTGAATCGTGTACAGACCATGATTCTTATTAAGAATCCAAAATTTCAGTCGATTTGGTGCCATAGGGTCAAAGTTATGGCCGAACCTAGGTATGACAAAGTGCTCATAAAGCAATGAAAAATTTGTATGAAGAAAATTAAAATTCTTCTTTTGGATGATTTTATGATTGATTCGTGTACAGACCGTGGTCAAGAGTAAGAATCCAAAATTTCAGTCATTTCGGGGCCATAGGGCCGATGTTATGACTGACAAAAGTTTTTAAATGACCGACCCCAAGTACTAAAACGACTGAACCCAAGTGTGAAAATGATGATATATTTTTCAAAATCTTCTTTTGCCATATTATTTGATTGATTCGTGTACAGATCGTGATTCTTAGTAAGAATCCAAAATTTCAGTCGATTTAATGCCATAGGGCCAAAATTATGGCCGAACCTAAGTTTGACAAAGTGCTCATAAACCAATGAAAATTTTGTATGACGAAAATTAAAATTCTTCTGTTGGAATAGTTTATGATTGATTCGTGTACAGACCATGATTCTTAGTAAGAATCCAAAATTTCAGTCGATTTGAAGCCATAGGGTCAAAGTTATGGCCGAACCTAGGTATGACAAAGTGCTCATAAAGCAATGAAAAATTTGTATGAAGAAAATTAAAATTCTTCTTTTGGATGATTTTATGATTGATTCGTGTACAGACCGTGGTCAAGAGTAAGAATCCAAAATTTTAGTCATTTCGGTGCCATAGGGCCAATGTTATGACTGACAAAAGTTTTTAAATGACCGACCCCAAGTACTAAAACGACTGAATTCAAGTGTGAAAATGATGATATATTTTTCAAAATCTTCTTTTGCCATATATTTTGATTGATTCGTGTACAGACCGTGATTCTTAGTAAGAATCCAAAATTTCAGTCGATTTGGTGCCATAGGGCCAAAATTATGGCCGAACCTAAGTTTGACAAAGTGCTCATAAACCAATGAAAATTATGTATGAAGAAAATTAAAATTTTTCTGTTGGAATATTTTATGATTGAATCGTGTACAGACCATGATTCTTATTAAGAATCCAAAATTTCAGTCGATTTAATGCCATAGGGCCAAAATTATGGCCGAACCTAAGTTTGACAAAGTGCTCATAAACCAATGAAAATTTTGTGTGAAGAAAATTAAAATTTTTCTGTTGGAATATTTTATGATTGAATCGTGTACAGACCATGATTCTTATTAAGAATCCAAAATTTCAGTCGATTTGGTGCCATAGGGCCAAAATTATGGCCGAACCTAAGTTTGACAAAGTGCTCATAAACCAATGAAAATTATGTATGAAGAAAATTAAAATTTTTCTGTTGGAATATTTTATGATTGAATCGTGTACAGACCATGATTCTTATTAAGAATCCAAAATTTCAGTCGATTTGGTGCCATAGGGCCAAAATTATGGCCGAACCTAAGTTTGACAAAGTGCTCATAAACCAATGAAAATTATGTATGAAGAAAATTAAAATTTTTCTGTTGGAATATTTTATGATTGAATCGTGTACAGACCATGATTCTTATTAAGAATCCAAAATTTCAGTCGATTTGGTGCCATAGGGTCAAAGTTATGGCCGAACCTAGGTATGACAAAGTGCTCATAAAGCAATGAAAAATTTGTATGAAGAAAATTAAAATTCTTCTTTTGGATGATTTTATGATTGATTCGTGTACAGACCGTGGTCAAGAGTAAGAATCCAAAATTTCAGTCATTTCGGGGCCATAGGGCCGATGTTATGACTGACAAAAGTTTTTAAATGACCGACCCCAAGTACTAAAACGACTGAACCCAAGTGTGAAAATGATGATATATTTTTCAAAATCTTCTTTTGCCATATTATTTGATTGATTCGTGTACAGATCGTGATTCTTAGTAAGAATCCAAAATTTCAGTCGATTTAATGCCATAGGGCCAAAATTATGGCCGAACCTAAGTTTGACAAAGTGCTCATAAACCAATGAAAATTTTGTATGACGAAAATTAAAATTCTTCTCTTGGAATATTTTATGATTAATTCGTGTACAGGCCATGATTCTTAGTAAGAATCCAAAATTTCAGTCGATTTGGTGCCATAGGGTCAAAGTTATGGCCGAACCTAGGTATGACAAAGTGCTCATAAAGCAATGAAAAATTTGGATGAAGAAATTTAAAATTCTTCTTTTGGATGATTTTATGATTGATTCGTGTACAGACCGTGGTCAAGAGTAAGAATCCAAAATTTCAGTCATTTCGGTGCCATAGGGCCGATGTTATGACCGACAAAAGTTTTTAAATGACCGACCCCAAGTACTAAAACGACTGAACCCAAGTGTGAAAATGATGATATATTTTTCAAAATCTTCTTTTGCCATATATTTTGATTGATTCGTGTACAGACCGTGATTCTTAGTAAGAATCCAAAATTTAAGTCGATTTAATGCCATAGGGCCAAAATTATGGCCGAACCTAAGTTTGACAAAGTGCTCATAAACCAATGAAAATTTTGTATGACGAAAATTAAAATTCTTCTGTTGGAATATTTTATGATTGATTCGTGTACAGACCGTGGTCAAGAGTAAGAATCCAAAATTTCAGTCATTTCGGTGCCATAGGGCCGATGTTATGACCGACAAAAGTTTTTAAATGACCGACCCCAAGTACTAAAACGACTGAACCCAAGTGTGAAAATGATAATATATTTTTCAAAATCTTCTTTTGCCATATATTTTGATTGATTCGTGTACAGACCGTGATTCTTAGTAAGAATCCAAAATTTCAGTCGATTCAATGCCATAGGGCCAAAATTATGGCCGAACCTAAGTTTGACAAAGTGCTCATAAACCAATGAAAATTTTGTATGACGAAAATTAAAATTCTTCTCTTGGAATATTTTATGATTAATTCGTGTACAGGCCATGATTCTTAGTAAGAATCCAACATTTCAGTCGATTTGGTGCCATAGGGTCAAAGTTATGGCCGAACCTAGGTATGACAAAGTGCTCATAAAGCAATGAAAAATTTGGATGAAGAAATTTAAAATTCTTTTTTTGGATGATTTTATGATTGATTCGTGTACAGACCGTGGTCAAGAGTAAGAATCCAAAATTTCAGTCATTTCGGTGCCATAGGGCCGATGTTATGACCGACAAAAGTTTTTAAATGACCGACCCCAAGTACTAAAACGACTGAACCCAAGTGTGAAAATGATGATATATTTTTCAAAATCTTCTTTTGCCATATATTTTGATTGATTCGTGTACAGACCGTGATTCTTAGTAAGAATCCAAAATTTAAGTCGATTTAATGCCATAGGGCCAAAATTATGGCCGAACCTAAGTTTGACAAAGTGCTCATAAACCAATGAAAATTTTGTATGACGAAAATTAAAATTCTTCTGTTGGAATATTTTATGATTGATTCGTGTACAGGCCATGATTCTTAGTAAGAATCCAAAATTTCAGTCGATTTGGTGCCATAGGGTCAAAGTTATGGCCGAACCTAGGTATGACAAAGTGCTCATAAAGCAATGAAAAATTTGGATGAAGAAATTTAAAATTCTTCTTTTGGATGATTTTATGATTGATTCGTGTACAGACCGTGGTCAAGAGTAAGAATCCAAAATTTCAGTCATTTCGGTGCCATAGGGCCGATGTTATGACCGACAAAAGTTTTTAAATGACCGACCCCAAGTACTAAAACGACTGAACCCATGTGTGAAAATGATGATATATTTTTCAAAATCTTCTTTTGCCATATATTTTGATTGATTCGTGTACAGACCGTGATTCTTAGTAAGAATCCAAAATTTCAGTCGATTTAATGCCATAGGGCCAAAATTATGGCCGAACCTAAGTTTGACAAAGTGCTCATAAACCAATGAAAATTTTGTATGAAGAAAATTAAAATTTTTCTGTTGGAATATTTTATGATTGATTCGTGTACAGGCCATGATTCTTAGTAAGAATCCAAAATTTCAGTCGATTTGGTGCCATAGGGTCAAAGTTATGGCCGAACCTAGGTATGACAAAGTGCTCATAAAGCAATGAAAAATTTGTATGAAGAAAATTAAAATTCTTCTTTTGGATGATTTTATGATTGATTCGTGTACAGACCGTGGTCAAGAGTAAGAATCCAAAATTTCAGTCATTTCGGTGCCATAGGGCCGATGTTATGACCGACAAAAGTTTGTAAATGACCGACCCCAAGTACTAAAACGACTGAACCCAAGTGTGAAAATGATGATATATTTTTCAAAATCTTCTTTTGCCATATATTTTGATTGATTCGTGTACAGACCGTGATTCTTAGTAAGAATCCAAAATTTCAGTCGATTTAATGCCATAGGGCCAAAATTATGGCCGAACCTAAGTTTGACAAAGTGCTCATAAACCAATGAAAATTTTGTATGACGAAAATTAAAATTCTTCTGTTGGAATATTTTATGATTGATTCGTGTACAGGCCATGATTCTTAGTAAGAATCCAAAATTTCAGTCGATTTGGTGCCATAGGGTCAAAGTTATGGCCGAACCTAGGTATGACAAAGTGCTCATAAAGCAATGAAAAATTTGGATGAAGAAATTTAAAATTCTTCTTTTGGATGATTTTATGATTGATTCGTGTACAGACCGTGGTCAAGAGTAAGAATCCAAAATTTCAGTCATTTCGGTGCCATAGGGCCGATGTTATGACCGACAAAAGTTTTTAAATGACCGACCCCAAGTACTAAAACGACTGAACCCAAGTGTGAAAATGATAATATATTTTTCAAAATCTTCTTTTGCCATATATTTTGATTGATTCGTGTACAGACCGTGATTCTTAGTAAGAATCCAAAATTTCAGTCGATTCAATGCCATAGGGCCAAAATTATGGCCGAACCTAAGTTTGACAAAGTGCTCATAAACCAATGAAAATTTTGTATGACGAAAATTAAAATTCTTCTCTTGGAATATTTTATGATTAATTCGTGTACAGGCCATGATTCTTAGTAAGAATCCAACATTTCAGTCGATTTGGTGCCATAGGGTCAAAGTTATGGCCGAACCTAGGTATGACAAAGTGCTCATAAAGCAATGAAAAATTTGGATGAAGAAATTTAAAATTCTTTTTTTGGATGATTTTATGATTGATTCGTGTACAGACCGTGGTCAAGAGTAAGAATCCAAAATTTCAGTCATTTCGGTGCCATAGGGCCGATGTTATGACCGACAAAAGTTTTTAAATGACCGACCCCAAGTACTAAAACGACTGAACCCAAGTGTGAAAATGATGATATATTTTTCAAAATCTTCTTTTGCCATATATTTTGATTGATTCGTGTACAGACCGTGATTCTTAGTAAGAATCCAAAATTTAAGTCGATTTAATGCCATAGGGCCAAAATTATGGCCGAACCTAAGTTTGACAAAGTGCTCATAAACCAATGAAAATTTTGTATGACGAAAATTAAAATTCTTCTGTTGGAATATTTTATGATTGATTCGTGTACAGGCCATGATTCTTAGTAAGAATCCAAAATTTCAGTCGATTTGGTGCCATAGGGTCAAAGTTATGGCCGAACCTAGGTATGACAAAGTGCTCATAAAGCAATGAAAAATTTGGATGAAGAAATTTAAAATTCTTCTTTTGGATGATTTTATGATTGATTCGTGTACAGACCGTGGTCAAGAGTAAGAATCCAAAATTTCAGTCATATCGGTGCCATAGGGCCGATGTTATGACCGACAAAAGTTTTTAAATGACCGACCCCAAGTACTAAAACGACTGAACCCAAGTGTGAAAATGATGATATATTTTTCAAAATCTTCTTTTGCCATATATTTTGATTGATTCGTGTACAGACCGTGATTCTTAGTAAGAATCCAAAATTTCAGTCGATTCAATGCCATAGGGCCAAAATTATGGCCGAACCTAAGTTTGACAAAGTGCTCATAAACCAATGAAAATTTTGTATGACGAAAATTAAAATTCTTCTCTTGGAATATTTTATGATTAATTCGTGTACAGGCCATGATTCTTAGTAAGAATCCAAAATTTCAGTCGATTTGGTGCCATAGGGTCAAAGTTATGGCCGAACCTAGGTATGACAAAGTGCTCATAAAGCAATGAAAAATTTGGATGAAGAAATTTAAAATTCTTCTTTTGGATGATTTTATGATTGATTCGTGTACAGACCGTGGTCAAGAGTAAGAATCCAAAATTTCAGTCATTTCGGTGCCATAGGGCCGATGTTATGACCGACAAAAGTTTTTAAATGACCGACCCCAAGTACTAAAACGACTGAACCCAAGTGTGAAAATGATGATATATTTTTCAAAATCTTCTTTTGCCATATATTTTGATTGATTCGTGTACAGACCGTGATTCTTAGTAAGAATCCAAAATTTCAGTCGATTCAATGCCATAGGGCCAAAATTATGGCCGAACCTAAGTTTGACAAAGTGCTCATAAACCAATGAAAATTTTGTATGACGAAAATTAAAATTCTTCTCTTGGAATATTTTATGATTAATTCGTGTACAGGCCATGATTCTTAGTAAGAATCCAACATTTCAGTCGATTTGGTGCCATAGGGTCAAAGTTATGGCCGAACCTAGGTATGACAAAGTGCTCATAAAGCAATGAAAAATTTGGATGAAGAAATTTAAACTTCTTTTTTTGGATGATTTTATGATTGATTCGTGTACAGACCGTGGTCAAGAGTAAGAATCCAAAATTTCAGTCATTTCGGTGCCATAGGGCCGATGTTATGACCGACAAAAGTTTTTAAATGACCGACCCCAAGTACTAAAACGACTGAACCCAAGTGTGAAAATGATGATATATTTTTCAAAATCTTCTTTTGCCATATATTTTGATTGATTCGTGTACAGACCGTGATTCTTAGTAAGAATCCAAAATTTAAGTCGATTTAATGCCATAGGGCCAAAATTATGGCCGAACCTAAGTTTGACAAAGTGCTCATAAACCAATGAAAATTTTGTATGACGAAAATTAAAATTCTTCTGTTGGAATATTTTATGATTGATTCGTGTACAGGCCATGATTCTTAGTAAGAATCCAAAATTTCAGTCGATTTGGTGCCATAGGGTCAAAGTTATGGCCGAACCTAGGTATGAAAAAGTGCTCATAAAGCAATGAAAAATTTGGATGAAGAAAATTAAAATTCTTCTTTTGGATGATTTTATGATTGATTCGTGTACAGACCGTGGTCAAGAGTAAGAATCCAAAATTTCAGTCATTTCGGTGCCATAGGGCCGATGTTATGACCGACAAAAGTTTTTAAATGACCGACCCCAAGTACTAAAACGACTGAACCCATGTGTGAAAATGATGATATATTTTTCAAAATCTTCTTTTGCCATATATTTTGATTGATTCGTGTACAGACCGTGATTCTTAGTAAGAATCCAAAATTTCAGTCGATTTAATGCCATAGGGCCAAAATTATGGCCGAACCTAAGTTTGACAAAGTGCTCATAAACCAATGAAAATTTTGTATGAAGAAAATTAAAATTTTTCTGTTGGAATATTTTATGATTGATTCGTGTACAGGCCATGATTCTTAGTAAGAATCCAAAATTTCAGTCGATTTGGTGCCATAGGGTCAAAGTTATGGCCGAACCTAGGTATGACAAAGTGCTCATAAAGCAATGAAAAATTTGTATGAAGAAAATTAAAATTCTTCTTTTGGATGATTTTATGATTGATTCGTGTACAGACCGTGGTCAAGAGTAAGAATACAAAATTTCAGTCATTTCGGTGCCATAGGGCCGATGTTATGACCGACAAAAGTTTGTAAATGACCGACCCCAAGTACTAAAACGACTGAACCCAAGTGTGAAAATGATGATATATTTTTCAAAATCTTCTTTTGCCATATATTTTGATTGATTCGTGTACAGACCGTGATTCTTAGTAAGAATCCAAAATTTCAGTCGATTTAATGCCATAGGGCCAAAATTATGGCCGAACCTAAGTTTGACAAAGTGCTCATAAACCAATGAAAATTTTGTATGACGAAAATTAAAATTCTTCTGTTGGAATATTTTATGATTGATTCGTGTACAGGCCATGATTCTTAGTAAGAATCCAAAATTTCAGTCGATTTGGTGCCATAGGGTCAAAGTTATGGCCGAACCTAGGTATGACAAAGTGCTCATAAAGCAATGAAAAATTTGGATGAAGAAATTTAAAATTCTTCTTTTGGATGATTTTATGATTGATTCGTGTACAGACCGTGGTCAAGAGTAAGAATCCAAAATTTCAGTCATTTCGGTGCCATAGGGCCGATGTTATGACCGACAAAAGTTTTTAAATGACCGACCCCAAGTACTAAAACGACTGAACCCAAGTGTGAAAATGATGATATATTTTTCAAAATCTTCTTTTGCCATATATTTTGATTGATTCGTGTACAGACCGTGATTCTTAGTAAGAATCCAAAATTTCAGTCGATTTAATGCCATAGGGCCAAAATTATGGCCGAACCTAAGTTTGACAAAGTGCTCATAAACCAATGAAAATTTTGTATGAAGAAAATTAAAATTTTTCTGTTGGAATATTTTATGATTGATTCGTGTACAGGCCATGATTCTTAGTAAGAATCCAAAATTTCAGTCGATTTGGTGCCA
The DNA here is from genome assembly GCA_917563855.2 of Limnephilus lunatus. Taxonomy (NCBI): domain Eukaryota; kingdom Metazoa; phylum Arthropoda; class Insecta; order Trichoptera; family Limnephilidae; genus Limnephilus; species Limnephilus lunatus. The sequence goes on along the minus strand of OU830597.1, from coordinate 57,954,604 downwards.
TAGGGTCAAAGTTATGGCCGAACCTAGGTATGACAAAGTGCTCATAAAGCAATGAAAAATTTGGATGAAGAAATTTAAAATTCTTCTTTTGGATGATTTTATGATTGATTCGTGTACAGACCGTGGTCAAGTGTAAGAATCCAAAATTTCAGTCATTTCGGTGCCATAGGGCCGATGTTATGACCGACAAAAGTTTTTAAATGACCGACCCCAAGTACTAAAACGACTGAACCCAAGTGTGAAAATGATGATATATTTTTCAAAATCTTCTTTTGCCATATATTTTGATTGATTCGTGTACAGACCGTGATTCTTAGTAAGAATCCAAAATTTCAGTCGATTCAATGCCATAGGGTCAAAGTTATGGCCGAACCTAGGTATGACAAAGTGCTCATAAAGCAATGAAAAATTTGGATGAAGAAATTTAAAATTCTTTTTTTGGATGATTTTATGATTGATTCGTGTACAGACCGTGGTCAAGAGTAAGAATCCAAAATTTCAGTCATTTCGGTGCCATAGGGCCGATGTTATGACCGACAAAAGTTTTTAAATGACCGACCCCAAGTACTAAAACGACTGAACCCAAGTGTGAAAATGATGATATATTTTTCAAAATCTTCTTTTGCCATATATTTTGATTGATTCGTGTACAGACCGTGATTCTTAGTAAGAATCCAAAATTTCAGTCGATTTAATGCCATAGGGCCAAAATTATGGCCGAACCTAAGTTTGACAAAGTGCTCATAAACCAATGAAAATTTTGTATGACGAAAATTAAAATTCTTCTGTTGGAATATTTTATGATTGATTCGTGTACAGGCCATGATTCTTAGTAAGAATCCAAAATTTCAGTCGATTTGGTGCCATAGGGTCAAAGTTATGGCCGAACCTAGGTATGAAAAAGTGCTCATAAAGCAATGAAAAATTTGGATGAAGAAAATTAAAATTCTTCTTTTGGATGATTTTATGATTGATTCGTGTACAGACCGTGGTCAAGAGTAAGAATCCAAAATTTCAGTCATTTCGGTGCCATAGGGCCGATGTTATGACCGACAAAAGTTTTTAAATGACCGACCCCAAGTACTAAAACGACTGAACCCATGTGTGAAAATGATGATATATTTTTCAAAATCTTCTTTTGCCATATATTTTGATTGATTCGTGTACAGACCGTGATTCTTAGTAAGAATCCAAAATTTCAGTCGATTTAATGCCATAGGGCCAAAATTATGGCCGAACCTAAGTTTGACAAAGTGCTCATAAACCAATGAAAATTTTGTATGAAGAAAATTAAAATTTTTCTGTTGGAATATTTTATGATTGATTCGTGTACAGGCCATGATTCTTAGTAAGAATCCAAAATTTCAGTCGATTTGGTGCCATAGGGTCAAAGTTATGGCCGAACCTAGGTATGACAAAGTGCTCATAAAGCAATGAAAAATTTGTATGAAGAAAATTAAAATTCTTCTTTTGGATGATTTTATGATTGATTCGTGTACAGACCGTGGTCAAGAGTAAGAATACAAAATTTCAGTCATTTCGGTGCCATAGGGCCGATGTTATGACCGACAAAAGTTTGTAAATGACCGACCCCAAGTACTAAAACGACTGAACCCAAGTGTGAAAATGATGATATATTTTTCAAAATCTTCTTTTGCCATATATTTTGATTGATTCGTGTACAGACCGTGATTCTTAGTAAGAATCCAAAATTTCAGTCGATTTAATGCCATAGGGCCAAAATTATGGCCGAACCTAAGTTTGACAAAGTGCTCATAAACCAATGAAAATTTTGTATGACGAAAATTAAAATTCTTCTGTTGGAATATTTTATGATTGATTCGTGTACAGGCCATGATTCTTAGTAAGAATCCAAAATTTCAGTCGATTTGGTGCCATAGGGTCAAAGTTATGGCCGAACCTAGGTATGACAAAGTGCTCATAAAGCAATGAAAAATTTGGATGAAGAAATTTAAAATTCTTCTTTTGGATGATTTTATGATTGATTCGTGTACAGACCGTGGTCAAGAGTAAGAATCCAAAATTTCAGTCATTTCGGTGCCATAGGGCCGATGTTATGACCGACAAAAGTTTTTAAATGACCGACCCCAAGTACTAAAACGACTGAACCCAAGTGTGAAAATGATGATATATTTTTCAAAATCTTCTTTTGCCATATATTTTGATTGATTCGTGTACAGACCGTGATTCTTAGTAAGAATCCAAAATTTCAGTCGATTTAATGCCATAGGGCCAAAATTATGGCCGAACCTAAGTTTGACAAAGTGCTCATAAACCAATGAAAATTTTGTATGAAGAAAATTAAAATTTTTCTGTTGGAATATTTTATGATTGATTCGTGTACAGGCCATGATTCTTAGTAAGAATCCAAAATTTCAGTCGATTTGGTGCCATAGGGTCAAAGTTATGGCCGAACCTAGGTATGACAAAGTGCTCATAAAGCAATGAAAAATTTGGATGAAGAAATTTAAAATTCTTCTTTTGGATGATTTTATGATTGATTCGTGTACAGACCGTGGTCAAGTGTAAGAATCCAAAATTTCAGTCATTTCGGTGCCATAGGGCCGATGTTATGACCGACAAAAGTTTTTAAATGACCGACCCCAAGTACTAAAACGACTGAACCCAAGTGTGAAAATGATGATATATTTTTCAAAATCTTCTTTTGCCATATATTTTGATTGATTCGTGTACAGACCGTGATTCTTAGTAAGAATCCAAAATTTCAGTCGATTCAATGCCATAGGGCCAAAATTATGGCCGAACCTAAGTTTGACAAAGTGCTCATAAACCAATGAAAATTTTGTATGACGAAAATTAAAATTCTTCTCTTGGAATATTTTATGATTAATTCGTGTACAGGCCATGATTCTTAGTAAGAATCCAACATTTCAGTCGATTTGGTGCCATAGGGTCAAAGTTATGGCCGAACCTAGGTATGACAAAGTGCTCATAAAGCAATGAAAAATTTGGATGAAGAAATTTAAAATTCTTTTTTTGGATGATTTTATGATTGATTCGTGTACAGACCGTGGTCAAGAGTAAGAATCCAAAATTTCAGTCATTTCGGTGCCATAGGGCCGATGTTATGACCGACAAAAGTTTTTAAATGACCGACCCCAAGTACTAAAACGACTGAACCCAAGTGTGAAAATGATGATATATTTTTCAAAATCTTCTTTTGCCATATATTTTGATTGATTCGTGTACAGACCGTGATTCTTAGTAAGAATCCAAAATTTAAGTCGATTTAATGCCATAGGGCCAAAATTATGGCCGAACCTAAGTTTGACAAAGTGCTCATAAACCAATGAAAATTTTGTATGACGAAAATTAAAATTCTTCTGTTGGAATATTTTATGATTGATTCGTGTACAGGCCATGATTCTTAGTAAGAATCCAAAATTTCAGTCGATTTGGTGCCATAGGGTCAAAGTTATGGCCGAACCTAGGTATGAAAAAGTGCTCATAAAGCAATGAAAAATTTGGATGAAGAAAATTAAAATTCTTCTTTTGGATGATTTTATGATTGATTCGTGTACAGACCGTGGTCAAGAGTAAGAATCCAAAATTTCAGTCATTTCGGTGCCATAGGGCCGATGTTATGACCGACAAAAGTTTTTAAATGACCGACCCCAAGTACTAAAACGACTGAACCCATGTGTGAAAATGATGATATATTTTTCAAAATCTTCTTTTGCCATATATTTTGATTGATTCGTGTACAGACCGTGATTCTTAGTAAGAATCCAAAATTTCAGTCGATTTAATGCCATAGGGCCAAAATTATGGCCGAACCTAAGTTTGACAAAGTGCTCATAAACCAATGAAAATTTTGTATGAAGAAAATTAAAATTTTTCTGTTGGAATATTTTATGATTGATTCGTGTACAGGCCATGATTCTTAGTAAGAATCCAAAATTTCAGTCGATTTGGTGCCATAGGGTCAAAGTTATGGCCGAACCTAGGTATGACAAAGTGCTCATAAAGCAATGAAAAATTTGTATGAAGAAAATTAAAATTCTTCTTTTGGATGATTTTATGATTGATTCGTGTACAGACCGTGGTCAAGAGTAAGAATCCAAAATTTCAGTCATTTCGGTGCCATAGGGCCGATGTTATGACCGACAAAAGTTTGTAAATGACCGACCCCAAGTACTAAAACGACTGAACCCAAGTGTGAAAATGATGATATATTTTTCAAAATCTTCTTTTGCCATATATTTTGATTGATTCGTGTACAGACCGTGATTCTTAGTAAGAATCCAAAATTTCAGTCGATTTAATGCCATAGGGCCAAAATTATGGCCGAACCTAAGTTTGACAAAGTGCTCATAAACCAATGAAAATTTTGTATGACGAAAATTAAAATTCTTCTGTTGGAATATTTTATGATTGATTCGTGTACAGGCCATGATTCTTAGTAAGAATCCAAAATTTCAGTCGATTTGGTGCCATAGGGTCAAAGTTATGGCCGAACCTAGGTATGACAAAGTGCTCATAAAGCAATGAAAAATTTGGATGAAGAAATTTAAAATTCTTCTTTTGGATGATTTTATGATTGATTCGTGTACAGACCGTGGTCAAGAGTAAGAATCCAAAATTTCAGTCATTTCGGTGCCATAGGGCCGATGTTATGACCGACAAAAGTTTTTAAATGACCGACCCCAAGTACTAAAACGACTGAACCCAAGTGTGAAAATGATGATATATTTTTCAAAATCTTCTTTTGCCATATATTTTGATTGATTCGTGTACAGACCGTGATTCTTAGTAAGAATCCAAAATTTCAGTCGATTTAATGCCATAGGGCCAAAATTATGGCCGAACCTAAGTTTGACAAAGTGCTCATAAACCAATGAAAATTTTGTATGAAGAAAATTAAAATTTTTCTGTTGGAATATTTTATGATTGATTCGTGTACAGGCCATGATTCTTAGTAAGAATCCAAAATTTCAGTCGATTTGGTGCCATAGGGTCAAAGTTATGGCCGAACCTAGGTATGACAAAGTGCTCATAAAGCAATGAAAAATTTGTATGAAGAAAATTAAAATTCTTCTTTTGGATGATTTTATGATTGATTCGTGTACAGACCGTGGTCAAGAGTAAGAATCCAAAATTTCAGTCATTTCGGTGCCATAGGGCCGATGTTATGACCGACAAAAGTTTGTAAATGACCGACCCCAAGTACTAAAACGACTGAACCCAAGTGTGAAAATGATGATATATTTTTCAAAATCTTCTTTTGCCATATATTTTGATTGATTCGTGTACAGACCGTGATTCTTAGTAAGAATCCAAAATTTCAGTCGATTTAATGCCATAGGGCCAAAATTATGGCCGAACCTAAGTTTGACAAAGTGCTCATAAACCAATGAAAATTTTGTATGACGAAAATTAAAATTCTTCTGTTGGAATATTTTATGATTGATTCGTGTACAGGCCATGATTCTTAGTAAGAATCCAAAATTTCAGTCGATTTGGTGCCATAGGGTCAAAGTTATGGCCGAACCTAGGTATGACAAAGTGCTCATAAAGCAATGAAAAATTTGTATGAAGAAAATTAAAATTCTTCTTTTGGATGATTTTATGATTGATTCGTGTACAGACCGTGGTCAAGAGTAAGAATCCAAAATTTCAGTCATTTCGGTGCCATAGGGCCGATGTTATGACCGACAAAAGTTTGTAAATGACCGACCCCAAGTACTAAAACGACTGAACCCAAGTGTGAAAATGATGATATATTTTTCAAAATCTTCTTTTGCCATATATTTTGATTGATTCGTGTACAGACCGTGATTCTTAGTAAGAATCCAAAATTTCAGTCGATTTAATGCCATAGGGCCAAAATTATGGCCGAACCTAAGTTTGACAAAGTGCTCATAAACCAATGAAAATTTTGTATGACGAAAATTAAAATTCTTCTGTTGGAATATTTTATGATTGATTCGTGTACAGGCCATGATTCTTAGTAAGAATCCAAAATTTCAGTCGATTTGGTGCCATAGGGTCAAAGTTATGGCCGAACCTAGGTATGACAAAGTGCTCATAAAGCAATGAAAAATTTGGATGAAGAAATTTAAAATTCTTCTTTTGGATGATTTTATGATTGATTCGTGTACAGACCGTGGTCAAGAGTAAGAATCCAAAATTTCAGTCATTTCGGTGCCATAGGGCCGATGTTATGACCGACAAAAGTTTTTAAATGACCGACCCCAAGTACTAAAACGACTGAACCCAAGTGTGAAAATGATGATATATTTTTCAAAATCTTCTTTTGCCATATATTTTGATTGATTCGTGTACAGACCGTGATTCTTAGTAAGAATCCAAAATTTCAGTCGATTTAATGCCATAGGGCCAAAATTATGGCCGAACCTAAGTTTGACAAAGTGCTCATAAACCAATGAAAATTTTGTATGACGAAAATTAAAATTCTTCTCTTGGAATATTTTATTATTAATTCGTGTACAGGCCATGATTCTTAGTAAGAATCCAAAATTTCAGTCGATTTGGTGCCATAGGGTCAAAGTTATGGCCGAACCTAGGTATGACAAAGTGCTCATAAAGCAATGAAAAATTTGGATGAAGAAATTTAAAATTCTTCTTTTGGATGATTTTATGATTGATTCGTGTACAGACCGTGGTCAAGAGAAAGAATCCAAAATTTCAGTCATTTCGGTGCCATAGGGCCGATGTTATGACCGACAAAAGTTTTTAAATGACCGACCCCAAGTACTAAAACGACTGAACCCAAGTGTGAAAATGATGATATATTTTTCAAAATTTTCTTTTGCCATATATTTTGATTGATTCGTGTACAGACCGTGATTCTTAGTAAGAATCCAAAATTTCAGTCGATTTAATGCCATAGGGCCAAAATTATGGCCGAACCTAAGTTTGACAAAGTGCTCATAAACCAATGAAAATTTTGTATGACGAAAATTAAAATTCTTCTCTTGGAATATTTTATGATTAATTCGTGTACAGGCCATGATTCTTAGTAAGAATCCAAAATTTCAGTCGATTTGGTGCCATAGGGTCAAAGTTATGGCCGAACCTAGGTATGACAAAGTGCTCAAAAAGCAATGAAAAATTTGGATGAAGAAATTTAAAATTCTTCTTTTGGATGATTTTATGATTGATTCGTGTACAGACCGTGGTCAAGAGTAAGAATCCAAAATTTCAGTCATTTCGGTGCCATAGGGCCGATGTTATGACCGACAAAAGTTTTTAAATGACCGACCCCAAGTACTAAAACGACTGAACCCAAGTGTGAAAATGATGATATATTTTTCAAAATCTTCTTTTGCCATATATTTTGATTGATTCGTGTACAGACCGTGATTCTTAGTAAGAATCCAAAATTTCAGTCGATTTAATGCCATAGGGCCAAAATTATGGCCGAACCTAAGTTTGACAAAGTGCTCATAAACCAATGAAAATTTTGTATGACGAAAATTAAAATTCTTCTCTTGGAATATTTTATGATTAATTCGTGTACAGGCCATGATTCTTAGTAAGAATCCAAAATTTCAGTCGATTTGGTGCCATAGGGTCAAAGTTATGGCCGAACCTAGGTATGACAAAGTGCTCATAAAGCAATGAAAAATTTGGATGAAGAAATTTAAAATTCTTCTTTTGGATGATTTTATGATTGATTCGTGTACAGACCGTGGTCAAGAGTAAGAATCCAAAATTTCAGTCATTTCGGTGCCATAGGGCCGATGTTATGACCGACAAAAGTTTTTAAATGACCGACCCCAAGTACTTAAACGACTGAACCCAAGTGTGAAAATGATGATATATTTTTCAAAATCTTCTTTTGCCATATATTTTGATTGATTCGTGTACAGACCGTGATTCTTAGTAAGAATCCAAAATTTAAGTCGATTTAATGCCATAGGGCCAAAATTATGGCAAAGTTTGACAAAGTGCTCATAAACCAATGAAAATTTTGTATGACGAAAATTAAAATTCTTCTGTTGGAATATTTTATGATTGATTCGTGTACAGGCCATGATTCTTAGTAAGAATCCAAAATTTCAGTCGATTTGGTGCCATAGGGTCAAAGTTATGGCCGAACCTAGGTATGACAAAGTGCTCATAAAGCAATGAAAAATTTGGATGAAGAAATTTAAAATTCTTCTTTTGGATGATTTTATGATTGATTCGTGTACAGACCGTGGTCAAGAGTAAGAATCCAAAATTTCAGTCATTTCGGTGCCATAGGGCCGATGTTATGACCGACAAAAGTTTTTAAATGACCGACTCCAAGTACTAAAACGACTGAACCCAAGTGTGAAAATGATGATATATTTTTCAAAAGCTTCTTTTGCCATATATTTTGATTGATTCGTGTACAGACCGTGATTCTTAGTAAGAATCCAAAATTTCAGTCGATTTAATGCCATAGGGCCAAAATTATGGCCGAACCTAAGTTTGACAAAGTGCTCATAAACCAATGAAAATTTTGTATGACGAAAATTAAAATTCTTCTCTTGGAATATTTTATGATTAATTCGTGTACAGGCCATGATTCTTAGTAAGAATCCAAAATTTCAGTCGATTTGGTGCCATAGGGTCAAAGTTATGGCCGAACCTAGGTATGACAAAGTGCTCATAAAGCAATGAAAAATTTGGATGAAGAAATTTAAAATTCTTCTTTTGGATGATTTTATGATTGATTCGTGTACAGACCGTGGTCAAGAGTAAGAATCCAAAATTTCAGTCATTTCGGTGCCATAGGGCCGATGTTATGACCGACAAAAGTTTTTAAATGACCGACCCCAAGTACTAAAACGACTGAACCCAAGTGTGAAAATGATGATATATTTTTCAAAATCTTCTTTTGCCATATATTTTGATTGATTCGTGTACAGACCGTGATTCTTAGTAAGAATCCAAAATTTCAGTCGATTTAATGCCATAGGGCCAAAATTATGGCCGAACCTAAGTTTGACAAAGTGCTCATAAACCAATGAAAATTTTGTATGACGAAAATTAAAATTCTTCTGTTGGAATATTTTATGATTGATTCGTGTACAGGCCATGATTCTTAGTAAGAATCCAAAATTTCAGTCGATTTGGTGCCATAGGGTCAAAGTTATGGCCGAACCTAGGTATGACAAAGTGCTCATAAAGCAATGAAAAATTTGGATGAAGAAATTTAAAATTCTTCTTTTGGATGATTTTATGATTGATTCGTGTACAGACCGTGGTCAAGAGTAAGAATCCAAAATTTCAGTCATTTCGGTGCCATAGGGCCGATGTTATGACCGACAAAAGTTTTTAAATGACCGACCCCAAGTACTAAAACGACTGAACCCAAGTGTGAAAATGATGATATATTTTTCAAAATTTTCTTTTGCCATATATTTTGATTGATTCGTGTACAGACCGTGATTCTTAGTAAGAATCCAAAATTTCAGTCGATTTAATGCCATAGGGCCAAAATTATGGCCGAACCTAAGTTTGACAAAGTGCTCATAAACCAATGAAAATTTTGTATGACGAAAATTAAAATTCTTCTCTTGGAATATTTTATGATTAATTCGTGTACAGGCCATGATTCTTAGTAAGAATCCAAAATTTCAGTCGATTTGGTGCCATAGGGTCAAAGTTATGGCCGAACCTAGGTATGACAAAGTGCTCATAAAGCAATGAAAAATTTGGATGAAGAAATTTAAAATTCTTCTTTTGGATGATTTTATGATTGATTCGTGTACAGACCGTGGTCAAGAGTAAGAATCCAAAATTTCAGTCATTTCGGTGCCATAGGGCCGATGTTATGACCGACAAAAGTTTTTAAATGACCGACCCCAAGTACTAAAACGACTGAACCCAAGTGTGAAAATGATGATATATTTTTCAAAATTTTCTTTTGCCATATATTTTGATTGATTCGTGTACAGACCATGATTCTTAGTAAGAATCCAAAATTTCAGTCGATTTAATGCCATAGGGCCAAAATTATGGCCGAACCTAAGTTTGACAAAGTGCTCATAAACCAATGAAAATTTTGTATGACGAAAATTAAAATTCTTCTCTTGGAATATTTTATGATTAATTCGTGTACAGGCCATGATTCTTAGTAAGAATCCAAAATTTCAGTCGATTTGGTGCCATAGGGTCAAAGTTATGGCCGAACCTAGGTATGACAAAGTGCTCATAAAGCAATGAAAAATTTGGATGAAGAAATTTAAAATTCTTCTTTTGGATGATTTTATGATTGATTCGTGTACAGACCGTGGTCAAGAGTAAGAATCCAAAATTTCAGTCATTTCGGTGCCATAGGGCCGATGTTATGACCGACAAAAGTTTTTAAATGACCGACCCCAAGTACTAAAACGACTGAACCCAAGTGTGAAAATGATGATATATTTTTCAAAATCTTCTTTTGCCATATATTTTGATTGATTCGTGTACAGACCGTGATTCTTAGTAAGAATCCAAAATTTAAGTCGATTTAATGCCATAGGGCCAAAATTATGGCCGAACCTAAGTTTGACAAAGTGCTCATAAACCAATGAAAATTTTGTATGACGAAAATTAAAATTCTTCTGTTGGAATATTTTATGATTGATTCGTGTACAGGCCATGATTCTTAGTAAGAATCCAAAATTTCAGTCGATTTGGTGCCATAGGGTCAAAGTTATGGCCGAACCTAGGTATGACAAAGTGCTCATAAAGCAATGAAAAATTTGGATGAAGAAATTTAAAATTCTTCTTTTGGATGATTTTATGATTGATTCGTGTACAGACCGTGGTCAAGAGTAAGAATCCAAAATTTCAGTCATTTCGGTGCCATAGGGCCGATGTTATGACCGACAAAAGTTTTTAAATGACCGACCCCAAGTACTAAAACGACTGAACCCAAGTGTGAAAATGATGATATATTTTTCAAAATCTTCTTTTGCCATATATTTTGATTGATTCGTGTACAGACCGTGATTCTTAGTAAGAATCCAAAATTTCAGTCGATTTAATGCCATAGGGCCAAAATTATGGCCGAACCTAAGTTTGACAAAGTGCTCATAAACCAATGAAAATTTTGTATGACGAAAATTAAAATTCTTCTCTTGGAATATTTTATGATTAATTCGTGTACAGGCCATGATTCTTAGTAAGAATCCAAAATTTCAGTCGATTTGGTGCCATAGGGTCAAAGTTATGGCCGAACCTAGGTATGACAAAGTGCTCATAAAGCAATGAAAAATTTGGATGAAGAAATTTAAAATTCTTCTTTTGGATGATTTTATGATTGATTCGTGTACAGACCGTGGTCAAGAGTAAGAATCCAAAATTTCAGTCATTTCGGTGCCATAGGGCCGATGTTATGACCGACAAAAGTTTTTAAATGACCGACCCCAAGTACTAAAACGACTGAAACCAAGTGTGAAAATGATGATATATTTTTCAAAATCTTCTTTTGCCATATATTTTGATTGATTCGTGTACAGACCGTGATTCTTAGTAAGAATCCAGAATTTCAGTCGATTTAATGCCATATGGCCAAAATTATGGCCGAACCTAAGTTTGACAAAGTGCTCATAAACCAATGAAAATTTTGTATGAAGAAAATTAAAATTTTTCTGTTGGAATATTTTATGATTGAATCGTGTACAGACCATGATTCTTATTAAGAATCCAAAATTTCAGTCGATTTGGTGCCAAAGGGCCAAAATTATGGCCGAACCTAAGTTTGACAAAGTGCTCATAAACCAATGAAAATTTTGTATGACGAAAATTAAAATTCTTCTGTTGGATGATTTTATGATTGATTCGTGTACAGACCGTGGTCAAGAGTAAGAATCCAAAATTTCAGTCATTTCGGTGCCATAGGGCCGATGTTATGACTGACAAAAGTTTTTAAATGACCGACCCCAAGTACTAAAACGACTGAACCCAAGTGTGAAAATGATGATATATTTTTCAAAATCTTCTTTTGCCATATTTTTTGATTGATTCGTGTACAGATCGTGATTCTTAGTAAGAATCCAAAATTTCAGTCGATTTAATGCCAAAGGGCCAAAATTATGGCCGAACCTAAGTTTGACAAAGTGCTCATAAACCAATGAAAATTTTGTATGAAGAAAATTAAAATTTTTCTGTTGGAATATTTTATGATTGAATCGTGTACAGACCATGATTCTTAGTAAGAATCCAAAATTTCAGTCGATTTGGTGCCATAGGGTCAAAGTTATGGCCGAACCTAGGTATGACAAAGTGCTCATAAAGCAATGAAAAATTTGTATGAAGAAAATTAAAATTCTTCTTTTGGATGATTTTATGATTGATTCGTGTACAGACCGTGGTCAAGAGTAAGAATCCAAAATTTCAGTCATTTCGGTGCCATAGGGCCGATGTTATGACCGACAAAAGTTTGTAAATGACCGACCCCAAGTACTAAAACGACTGAACCCAAGTGTGAAAACGATGATATATTTTTCAAAATCTTCTTTTGCCATATATTTTTATTGATTCGTGTACAGACCGTGATTCTTAGTAAGAATCCAAAATTTCAGTCGATTTAATGCCATAGGGCCAAAATTATGGCCGAACCTAAGTTTGACAAAGTGCTCATAAACCAATGAAAATTTTGTATGACGAAAATTAAAATTCTTCTGTTGGAATATTTTATGATTGATTCGTGTACAGGCCATGATTCTTAGTAAGAATCCAAAATTTCAGTCGATTTGGTGCCATAGGGTCAAAGTTATGGCCGAACCTAGGTATGACAAAGTGCTCATAAAGCAATGAAAAATTTGGATGAAGAAATTTAAAATTCTTCTTTTGGATGATTTTATGATTGATTCGTGTACAGACCGTGGTCAAGAGTAAGAATCCAAAATTTCAGTCATTTCGGTGCCATAGGGCCGATGTTATGACCGACAAAAGTTTTTAAATGACCGACCCCAAGTACTAAAACGACTGAACCCAAGTGTGAAAATGATGATATATTTTTCAAAATCTTCTTTTGCCATATATTTTGATTGATTCGTGTACAGACCGTGATTCTTAGTAAGAATCCAAAATTTCAGTCGATTTAATGCCATAGGGCCAAAATTATGGCCGAACCTAAGTTTGACAAAGTGCTCATAAACCAATGAAAATTTTGTATGACGAAAATTAAAATTCTTCTCTTGGAATATTTTATGATTAATTCGTGTACAGGCCATGATTCTTAGTAAGAATCCAAAATTTCAGTCGATTTGGTGCCATAGGGTCAAAGTTATGGCCGAACCTAGGTATGACAAAGTGCTCATAAAGCAATGAAAAATTTGGATGAAGAAATTTAAAATTCTTCTTTTGGATGATTTTATGATTGATTCGTGTACAGACCGTGGTCAAGAGAAAGAATCCAAAATTTCAGTCATTTCGGTGCCATAGGGCCGATGTTATGACCGACAAAAGTTTTTAAATGACCGACCCCAAGTACTAAAACGACTGAACCCAAGTGTGAAAATGATGATATATTTTTCAAAATTTTCTTTTGCCATATATTTTGATTGATTCGTGTACAGACCGTGATTCTTAGTAAGAATCCAAAATTTCAGTCGATTTAATGCCATAGGGCCAAAATTATGGCCGAACCTAAGTTTGACAAAGTGCTCATAAACCAATGAAAATTTTGTATGACGAAAATTAAAATTCTTCTCTTGGAATATTTTATGATTAATTCGTGTACAGGCCATGATTCTTAGTAAGAATCCAAAATTTCAGTCGATTTGGTGCCATAGGGTCAAAGTTATGGCCGAACCTAGGTATGACAAAGTGCTCAAAAAGCAATGAAAAATTTGGATGAAGAAATTTAAAATTCTTCTTTTGGATGATTTTATGATTGATTCGTGTACAGACCGTGGTCAAGAGTAAGAATCCAAAATTTCAGTCATTTCGGTGCCATAGGGCCGATGTTATGACCGACAAAAGTTTTTAAATGACCGACCCCAAGTACTAAAACGACTGAACCCAAGTGTGAAAATGATGATATATTTTTCAAAATCTTCTTTTGCCATATATTTTGATTGATTCGTGTACAGACCGTGATTCTTAGTAAGAATCCAAAATTTCAGTCGATTTAATGCCATAGGGCCAAAATTATGGCCGAACCTAAGTTTGACAAAGTGCTCATAAACCAATGAAAATTTTGTATGACGAAAATTAAAATTCTTCTCTTGGAATATTTTATGATTAATTCGTGTACAGGCCATGATTCTTAGTAAGAATCCAAAATTTCAGTCGATTTGGTGCCATAGGGTCAAAGTTATGGCCGAACCTAGGTATGACAAAGTGCTCATAAAGCAATGAAAAATTTGGATGAAGAAATTTAAAATTCTTCTTTTGGATGATTTTATGATTGATTCGTGTACAGACCGTGGTCAAGAGTAAGAATCCAAAATTTCAGTCATTTCGGTGCCATAGGGCCGATGTTATGACCGACAAAAGTTTTTAAATGACCGACCCCAAGTACTAAAACGACTGAACCCAAGTGTGAAAATGATGATATATTTTTCAAAATTTTCTTTTGCCATATATTTTGATTGATTCGTGTACAGACCGTGATTCTTAGTAAGAATCCAAAATTTCAGTCGATTTAATGCCATAGGGCCAAAATTATGGCCGAACCTAAGTTTGACAAAGTGCTCATAAACCAATGAAAATTTTGTATGACGAAAATTAAAATTCTTCTCTTGGAATATTTTATGATTAATTCGTGTACAGGCCATGATTCTTAGTAAGAATCCAAAATTTCAGTCGATTTGGTGCCATAGGGTCAAAGTTATGGCCGAACCTAGGTATGACAAAGTGCTCATAAAGCAATGAAAAATTTGGATGAAGAAATTTAAAATTCTTCTTTTGGATGATTTTATGATTGATTCGTGTACAGACCGTGGTCAAGAGTAAGAATCCAAAATTTCAGTCATTTCGGTGCCATAGGGCCGATGTTATGACCGACAAAAGTTTTTAAATGACCGACCCCAAGTACTAAAACGACTGAACCCAAGTGTGAAAATGATGATATATTTTTCAAAATCTTCTTTTGCCATATATTTTGATTGATTCGTGTACAGACCGTGATTCTTAGTAAGAATCCAAAATTTCAGTCGATTTAATGCCATAGGGCCAAAATTATGGCCGAACCTAAGTTTGACAAAGTGCTCATAAACCAATGAAAATTTTGTATGACGAAAATTAAAATTCTTCTCTTGGAATATTTTATGATTAATTCGTGTACAGGCCATGATTCTTAGTAAGAATCCAAAATTTCAGTCGATTTGGTGCCATAGGGTCAAAGTTATGGCCGAACCTAGGTATGACAAAGTGCTCATAAAGCAATGAAAAATTTGGATGAAGAAATTTAAAATTCTTCTTTTGGATGATTTTATGATTGATTCGTGTACAGACCGTGGTCAAGAGTAAGAATCCAAAATTTCAGTCATTTCGGTGCCATAGGGCCGATGTTATGACCGACAAAAGTTTTTAAATGACCGACCCCAAGTACTAAAACGACTGAAACCAAGTGTGAAAATGATGATATATTTTTCAAAATCTTCTTTTGCCATATATTTTGATTGATTCGTGTACAGACCGTGATTCTTAGTAAGAATCCAGAATTTCAGTCGATTTAATGCCATAGGGCCAAAATTATGGCCGAACCTAAGTTTGACAAAGTGCTCATAAACCAATGAAAATTTTGTATGAAGAAAATTAAAATTTTTCTGTTGGAATATTTTATGATTGAATCGTGTACAGACCATGATTCTTATTAAGAATCCAAAATTTCAGTCGATTTGGTGCCAAACGGCCAAAATTATGGCCGAACCTAAGTTTGACAAAGTGCTCATAAACCAATGAAAATTTTGTATGACGAAAATTAAAATTCTTCTGTTGGATGATTTTATGATTGATTCGTGTACAGACCGTGGTCAAGAGTAAGAATCCAAAATTTCAGTCATTTCGGTGCCATAGGGCCGATGTTATGACTGACAAAAGTTTCAAATGACCGACCCCAAGTACTAAAACGACTGAACCCAAGTGTGAAAATGATGATATATTTTTCAAAATCTTCTTTTGCCATATTTTTTGATTGATTCGTGTACAGATCGTGATTCTTAGTAAGAATCCAAAATTTCAGTCGATTTAATGCCAAAGGGCCAAAATTATGGCCGAACCTAAGTTTGACAAAGTGCTCATAAACCAATGAAAATTTTGTATGAAGAAAATTAAAATTTTTCTGTTGGAATATTTTATGATTGAATCGTGTACAGACCATGATTCTTAGTAAGAATCCAAAATTTCAGTCGATTTGGTGCCATAGGGTCAAAGTTATGGCCGAACCTAGGTATGACAAAGTGCTCATAAAGCAATGAAAAATTTGTATGAAGAAAATTAAAATTCTTCTTTTGGATGATTTTATGATTGATTCGTGTACAGACCGTGGTCAAGAGTAAGAATCCAAAATTTCAGTCATTTCGGTGCCATAGGGCCGATGTTATGACCGACAAAAGTTTGTAAATGACCGACCCCAAGTACTAAAACGACTGAACCCAAGTGTGAAAATGATGATATATTTTTCAAAATCTTCTTTTGCCATATATTTTGATTGATTCGTGTACAGACCGTGATTCTTAGTAAGAATCCAAAATTTCAGTCGATTTAATGCCATAGGGCCAAAATTATGGCCGAACCTAAGTTTGACAAAGTGCTCATAAACCAATGAAAATTTTGTATGACGAAAATTAAAATTCTTCTGTTGGAATATTTTATGATTGATTCGTGTACAGGCCATGATTCTTAGTAAGAATCCAAAATTTCAGTCGATTTGGTGCCATAGGGTCAAAGTTATGGCCGAACCTAGGTATGACAAAGTGCTCATAAAGCAATGAAAAATTTGGATGAAGAAATTTAAAATTCTTCTTTTGGATGATTTTATGATTGATTCGTGTACAGACCGTGGTCAAGAGTAAGAATCCAAAATTTCAGTCATTTCGGTGCCATAGGGCCGATGTTATGACCGACAAAAGTTTTTAAATGACCGACCCCAAGTACTAAAACGACTGAACCCAAGTGTGAAAATGATGATATATTTTTCAAAATCTTCTTTTGCCATATATTTTGATTGATTCGTGTACAGACCGTGATTCTTAGTAAGAATCCAAAATTTCAGTCGATTTAATGCCATAGGGCCAAAATTATGGCCGAACCTAAGTTTGACAAAGTGCTCATAAACCAATGAAAATTTTGTATGACGAAAATTAAAATTCTTCTCTTGGAATATTTTATGATTAATTCGTGTACAGGCCATGATTCTTAGTAAGAATCCAAAATTTCAGTCGATTTGGTGCCATAGGGTCAAAGTTATGGCCGAACCTAGGTATGACAAAGTGCTCAAAAAGCAATGAAAAATTTGGATGAAGAAATTTAAAATTCTTCTTTTGGATGATTTTATGATTGATTCGTGTACAGACCGTGGTCAAGAGTAAGAATCCAAAATTTCAGTCATTTCGGTGCCATAGGGCCGATGTTATGACCGACAAAAGTTTTTAAATGACCGACCCCAAGTACTAAAACGACTGAAACCAAGTGTGAAAATGATGATATATTTTTCAAAATCTTCTTTTGCCATATATTTTGATTGATTCGTGTACAGACCGTGATTCTTAGTAAGAATCCAGAATTTCAGTCGATTTAATGCCATAGGGCCAAAATTATGGCCGAACCTAAGTTTGACAAAGTGCTCATAAACCAATGAAAATTTTGTATGAAGAAAATTAAAATTTTTCTGTTGGAATATTTTATGATTGAATCGTGTACAGACCATGATTCTTATTAAGAATCCAAAATTTCAGTCGATTTGGTGCCAAACGGCCAAAATTATGGCCGAACCTAAGTTTGACAAAGTGCTCATAAACCAATGAAAATTTTGTATGACGAAAATTAAAATTCTTCTGTTGGATGATTTTATGATTGATTCGTGTACAGACCGTGGTCAAGAGTAAGAATCCAAAATTTCAGTCATTTCGGTGCCATAGGGCCGATGTTATGACTGACAAAAGTTTCAAATGACCGACCCCAAGTACTAAAACGACTGAACCCAAGTGTGAAAATGATGATATATTTTTCAAAATCTTCTTTTGCCATATTTTTTGATTGATTCGTGTACAGATCGTGATTCTTAGTAAGAATCCAAAATTTCAGTCGATTTAATGCCAAAGGGCCAAAATTATGGCCGAACCTAAGTTTGACAAAGTGCTCATAAACCAATGAAAATTTTGTATGAAGAAAATTAAAATTTTTCTGTTGGAATATTTTATGATTGAATCGTGTACAGACCATGATTCTTAGTAAGAATCCAAAATTTCAGTCGATTTGGTGCCATAGGGTCAAAGTTATGGCCGAACCTAGGTATGACAAAGTGCTCATAAAGCAATGAAAAATTTGTATGAAGAAAATTAAAATTCTTCTTTTGGATGATTTTATGATTGATTCGTGTACAGACCGTGGTCAAGAGTAAGAATCCAAAATTTCAGTCATTTCGGTGCCATAGGGCCGATGTTATGACCGACAAAAGTTTGTAAATGACCGACCCCAAGTACTAAAACGACTGAACCCAAGTGTGAAAATGATGATATATTTTTCAAAATCTTCTTTTGCCATATATTTTGATTGATTCGTGTACAGACCGTGATTCTTAGTAAGAATCCAAAATTTCAGTCGATTTAATGCCATAGGGCCAAAATTATGGCCGAACCTAAGTTTGACAAAGTGCTCATAAACCAATGAAAATTTTGTATGACGAAAATTAAAATTCTTCTGTTGGAATATTTTATGATTGATTCGTGTACAGGCCATGATTCTTAGTAAGAATCCAAAATTTCAGTCGATTTGGTGCCATAGGGTCAAAGTTATGGCCGAACCTAGGTATGACAAAGTGCTCATAAAGCAATGAAAAATTTGGATGAAGAAATTTAAAATTCTTCTTTTGGATGATTTTATGATTGATTCGTGTACAGACCGTGGTCAAGAGTAAGAATCCAAAATTTCAGTCATTTCGGTGCCATAGGGCCGATGTTATGACCGACAAAAGTTTTTAAATGACCGACCCCAAGTACTAAAACGACTGAACCCAAGTGTGAAAATGATGATATATTTTTCAAAATCTTCTTTTGCCATATATTTTGATTGATTCGTGTACAGACCGTGATTCTTAGTAAGAATCCAAAATTTCAGTCGATTTAATGCCATAGGGCCAAAATTATGGCCGAACCTAAGTTTGACAAAGTGCTCATAAACCAATGAAAATTTTGTATGACGAAAATTAAAATTCTTCTCTTGGAATATTTTATGATTAATTCGTGTACAGGCCATGATTCTTAGTAAGAATCCAAAATTTCAGTCGATTTGGTGCCATAGGGTCAAAGTTATGGCCGAACCTAGGTATGACAAAGTGCTCAAAAAGCAATGAAAAATTTGGATGAAGAAATTTAAAATTCTTCTTTTGGATGATTTTATGATTGATTCGTGTACAGACCGTGGTCAAGAGTAAGAATCCAAAATTTCAGTCATTTCGGTGCCATAGGGCCGATGTTATGACCGACAAAAGTTTTTAAATGACCGACCCCAAGTACTAAAACGACTGAACCCAAGTGTGAAAATGATGATATATTTTTCAAAATCTTCTTTTGCCATATATTTTGATTGATTCGTGTACAGACCGTGATTCTTAGTAAGAATCCAAAATTTCAGTCGATTTAATGCCATAGGGCCAAAATTATGGCCGAACCTAAGTTTGACAAAGTGCTCATAAACCAATGAAAATTTTGTATGACGAAAATTAAAATTCTTCTCTTGGAATATTTTATGATTAATTCGTGTACAGGCCATGATTCTTAGTAAGAATCCAAAATTTCAGTCGATTTGGTGCCATAGGGTCAAAGTTATGGCCGAACCTAGGTATGACAAAGTGCTCATAAAGCAATGAAAAATTTGGATGAAGAAATTTAAAATTCTTCTTTTGGATGATTTTATGATTGATTCGTGTACAGACCGTGGTCAAGAGTAAGAATCCAAAATTTCAGTCATTTCGGTGCCATAGGGCCGATGTTATGACCGACAAAAGTTTTTAAATGACCGACCCCAAGTACTTAAACGACTGAACCCAAGTGTGAAAATGATGATATATTTTTCAAAATCTTCTTTTGCCATATATTTTGATTGATTCGTGTACAGACCGTGATTCTTAGTAAGAATCCAAAATTTAAGTCGATTTAATGCCATAGGGCCAAAATTATGGCAAAGTTTGACAAAGTGCTCATAAACCAATGAAAATTTTGTATGACGAAAATTAAAATTCTTCTGTTGGAATATTTTATGATTGATTCGTGTACAGGCCATGATTCTTAGTAAGAATCCAAAATTTCAGTCGATTTGGTGCCATAGGGTCAAAGTTATGGCCGAACCTAGGTATGACAAAGTGCTCATAAAGCAATGAAAAATTTGGATGAAGAAATTTAAAATTCTTCTTTTGGATGATTTTATGATTGATTCGTGTACAGACCGTGGTCAAGAGTAAGAATCCAAAATTTCAGTCATTTCGGTGCCATAGGGCCGATGTTATGACCGACAAAAGTTTTTAAATGACCGACTCCAAGTACTAAAACGACTGAACCCAAGTGTGAAAATGATGATATATTTTTCAAAAGCTTCTTTTGCCATATATTTTGATTGATTCGTGTACAGACCGTGATTCTTAGTAAGAATCCAAAATTTCAGTCGATTTAATGCCATAGGGCCAAAATTATGGCCGAACCTAAGTTTGACAAAGTGCTCATAAACCAATGAAAATTTTGTATGACGAAAATTAAAATTCTTCTCCTGGAATATTTTATGATTAATTCGTGTACAGGCCATGATTCTTAGTAAGAATCCAAAATTTCAGTCGATTTGGTGCCATAGGGTCAAAGTTATGGCCGAACCTAGGTATGACAAAGTGCTCATAAAGCAATGAAAAATTTGGATGAAGAAATTTAAAATTCTTCTTTTGGATGATTTTATGATTGATTCGTGTACAGACCGTGGTCAAGAGTAAGAATCCAAAATTTCAGTCATTTCGGTGCCATAGGGCCGATGTTATGACCGACAAAAGTTTTTAAATGACCGACCCCAAGTACTAAAACGACTGAACCCAAGTGTGAAAATGATGATATATTTTTCAAAATTTTCTTTTGCCATATATTTTGATTGATTCGTGTACAGACCGTGATTCTTAGTAAGAATCCAAAATTTCAGTCGATTTAATGCCATAGGGCCAAAATTATGGCCGAACCTAAGTTTGACAAAGTGCTCATAAACCAATGAAAATTTTGTATGACGAAAATTAAAATTCTTCTCTTGGAATATTTTATGATTAATTCGTGTACAGGCCATGATTCTTAGTAAGAATCCAAAATTTCAGTCGATTTGGTGCCATAGGGTCAAAGTTATGGCCGAACCTAGGTATGACAAAGTGCTCATAAAGCAATGAAAAATTTGGATGAAGAAATTTAAAATTCTTCTTTTGGATGATTTTATGATTGATTCGTGTACAGACCGTGGTCAAGAGTAAGAATCCAAAATTTCAGTCATTTCGGTGCCATAGGGCCGATGTTATGACCGACAAAAGTTTTTAAATGACCGACCCCAAGTACTAAAACGACTGAACCCAAGTGTGAAAATGATGATATATTTTTCAAAATCTTCTTTTGCCATATATTTTGATTGATTCGTGTACAGACCGTGATTCTTAGTAAGAATCCAAAATTTAAGTCGATTTAATGCCATAGGGCCAAAATTATGGCCGAACCTAAGTTTGACAAAGTGCTCATAAACCAATGAAAATTTTGTATGACGAAAATTAAAATTCTTCTGTTGGAATATTTTATGATTGATTCGTGTACAGGCCATGATTCTTAGTAAGAATCCAAAATTTCAGTCGATTTGGTGCCATAGGGTCAAAGTTATGGCCGAACCTAGGTATGACAAAGTGCTCATAAAGCAATGAAAAATTTGGATGAAGAAATTTAAAATTCTTCTTTTGGATGATTTTATGATTGATTCGTGTACAGACCGTGGTCAAGAGTAAGAATCCAAAATTTCAGTCATTTCGGTGCCATAGGGCCGATGTTATGACCGACAAAAGTTTTTAAATGACCGACCCCAAGTACTAAAACGACTGAACCCAAGTGTGAAAATGATGATATATTTTTCAAAATCTTCTTTTGCCATATATTTTGATTGATTCGTGTACAGACCGTGATTCTTAGTAAGAATCCAAAATTTCAGTCGATTTAATGCCATAGGGCCAAAATTATGGCCGAACCTAAGTTTGACAAAGTGCTCATAAACCAATGAAAATTTTGTATGACGAAAATTAAAATTCTTCTCTTGGAATATTTTATGATTAATTCGTGTACAGGCCATGATTCTTAGTAAGAATCCAAAATTTCAGTCGATTTGGTGCCATAGGGTCAAAGTTATGGCCGAACCTAGGTATGACAAAGTGCTCATAAAGCAATGAAAAATTTGGATGAAGAAATTTAAAATTCTTCTTTTGGATGATTTTATGATTGATTCGTGTACAGACCGTGGTCAAGAGAAAGAATCCAAAATTTCAGTCATTTCGGTGCCATAGGGCCGATGTTATGACCGACAAAAGTTTTTAAATGACCGACCCCAAGTACTAAAACGACTGAACCCAAGTGTGAAAATGATGATATATTTTTCAAAATTTTCTTTTGCCATATATTTTGATTGATTCGTGTACAGACCGTGATTCTTAGTAAGAATCCAAAATTTCAGTCGATTTAATGCCATAGGGCCAAAATTATGGCCGAACCTAAGTTTGACAAAGTGCTCATAAACCAATGAAAATTTTGTATGACGAAAATTAAAATTCTTCTCTTGGAATATTTTATGATTAATTCGTGTACAGGCCATGATTCTTAGTAAGAATCCAAAATTTCAGTCGATTTGGTGCCATAGGGTCAAAGTTATGGCCGAACCTAGGTATGACAAAGTGCTCATAAAGCAATGAAAAATTTGGATGAAGAAATTTAAAATTCTTCTTTTGGATGATTTTATGATTGATTCGTGTACAGACCGTGGTCAAGAGTAAGAATCCAAAATTTCAGTCATTTCGGTGCCATAGGGCCGATGTTATGACCGACAAAAGTTTTTAAATGACCGACCCCAAGTACTAAAACGACTGAACCCAAGTGTGAAAATGATGATATATTTTTCAAAATCTTCTTTTGCCATATATTTTGATTGATTCGTGTACAGACCGTGATTCTTAGTAAGAATCCAAAATTTCAGTCGATTTAATGCCATAGGGCCAAAATTATGGCCGAACCTAAGTTTTACAAAGTGCTCATAAACCAATGAAAATTTTGTATGACGAAAATTAAAATTCTTCTGTTGGAATATTTTATGATTGATTCGTGTACAGACCATGATTCTTAGTAAGAATCCAAAATTTCAGTCGATTTGAAGCCATAGGGTCAAAGTTATGGCCGAACCTAGGTATGACAAAGTGCTCATAAAGCAATGAAAAATTTGTATGAAGAAAATTAAAATTCTTCTTTTGGATGATTTTATGATTGATTCGTGTACAGACCGTGGTCAAGAGTAAGAATCCAAAATTTCAGTCATTTCGGTGCCATAGGGCCGATGTTATGACCGACAAAAGTTTTTAAATGACCGACCCCAAGTACTAAAACGACTGAACCCAAGTGTGAAAATGATGATATATTTTTCAAAATCTTCTTTTGCCATATATTTTGATTGATTCGTGTACAGACCGTGATTCTTAGTAAGAATCCAAAATTTCAGTCGATTTAATGCCATAGGGCCAAAATTATGGCCGAACCTAAGTTTGACAAAGTGCTCATAAACCAATGAAAATTTTGTATGAAGAAAATTAAAATTTTTCTGTTGGAATATTTTATGATTGAATCGTGTACAGACCATGATTCTTATTAAGAATCCAAAATTTCAGTCGATTTGGTGCCATAGGGTCAAAGTTATGGCCGAACCTAGGTATGACAAAGTGCTCATAAAGCAATGAAAAATTTGGATGAAGAAAATTAAAATTCTTCTTTTGGATGATTTTATGATTGATTCGTGTACAGACCGTGGTCAAGAGTAAGAATCCAAAATTTCAGTCATTTCGGTGCCATAGGGCCGATGTTATGACTGACAAAAGTTTTTAAATGACCGACCCCAAGTACTAAAACGACTGAACCCAAGTGTGAAAATGATGATATATTTTTCAAAATCTTCTTTTGCCATATTTTTTGATTGATTCGTGTACAGATCGTGATTCTTAGTAAGAATCCAAAATTTAAGTCGATTTAATGCCATAGGGCCAAAATTATGGCCGAACCTAAGTTTGACAAAGTGCTCATAAACCAATGAAAATTTTGTATGACGAAAATTAAAATTCTTCTGTTGGAATATTTTATGATTGATTCGTGTACAGGCCATGATTCTTAGTAAGAATCCAAAATTTCAGTCGATTTGGTGCCATAGGGTCAAAGTTATGGCCGAACCTAGGTATGACAAAGTGCTCATAAACCAATGAAAAATTTGTATGAAGAAAATTAAAATTCTTCTTTTGGATGATTTTATGATTGATTCGTGTACAGACCGTGGTCAAGAGTAAGAATCCAAAATTTCAGTCATTTCGGTGCCATAGGGCCGATGTTATGACCGACAAAAGTTTTTAAATGACCGACCCCAAGTACTAAAACGACTGAACCCAAGTGTGAAAATGATGATATATTTTTCAAAATCTTCTTTTGCCATATATTTTGATTGATTCGTGTACAGACCGTGATTCTTAGTAAGAATCCAAAATTTCAGTCGATTTAATGCCATAGGGCCAAAATTATGGCCGAACCTAAGTTTGACAAAGTGCTCATAAACCAATGAAAATTTTGTATGACGAAAATTAAAATTCTTCTGTTGGAATATTTTATGATTGATTCGTGTACAGACCATGATTCTTAGTAAGAATCCAAAATTTCAGTCGATTTGAAGCCATAGGGTCAAAGTTATGGCCGAACCTAGGTATGACAAAGTGCTCATAAAGCAATGAAAAATTTGTATGAAGAAAATTAAAATTCTTCTTTTGGATGATTTTATGATTGATTCGTGTACAGACCGTGGTCAAGAGTAAGAATCCAAAATTTCAGTCATTTCGGTGCCATAGGGCCGATGTTATGACCGACAAAAGTTTTTAAATGACCGACCCCAAGTACTAAAACGACTGAACCCAAGTGTGAAAATGATGATATATTTTTCAAAATCTTCTTTTGCCATATATTTTGATTGATTCGTGTACAGACCGTGATTCTTAGTAAGAATCCAAAATTTCAGTCGATTTAATGCCATAGGGCCAAAATTATGGCCGAACCTAAGTTTGACAAAGTGCTCATAAACCAATGAAAATTTTGTATGAAGAAAATTAAAATTTTTCTGTTGGAATATTTTATGATTGAATCGTGTACAGACCATGATTCTTATTAAGAATCCAAAATTTCAGTCGATTTGGTGCCATAGGGTCAAAGTTATGGCCGAACCTAGGTATGACAAAGTGCTCATAAAGCAATGAAAAATTTGGATGAAGAAAATTAAAATTCTTCTTTTGGATGATTTTATGATTGATTCGTGTACAGACCGTGGTCAAGAGTAAGAATCCAAAATTTCAGTCATTTCGGTGCCATAGGGCCGATGTTATGACTGACAAAAGTTTTTAAATGACCGACCCCAAGTACTAAAACGACTGAACCCAAGTGTGAAAATGATGATATATTTTTCAAAATCTTCTTTTGCCATATTTTTTGATTGATTCGTGTACAGATCGTGATTCTTAGTAAGAATCCAAAATTTAAGTCGATTTAATGCCATAGGGCCAAAATTATGGCCGAACCTAAGTTTGACAAAGTGCTCATAAACCAATGAAAATTTTGTATGACGAAAATTAAAATTCTTCTGTTGGAATATTTTATGATTGATTCGTGTACAGGCCATGATTCTTAGTAAGAATCCAAAATTTCAGTCGATTTGGTGCCATAGGGTCAAAGTTATGGCCGAACCTAGGTATGACAAAGTGCTCATAAAGCAATGAAAAATTTGTATGAAGAAAATTAAAATTCTTCTTTTGGATGATTTTATGATTGATTCGTGTACAGACCGTGGTCAAGAGTAAGAATCCAAAATTTCAGTCATTTCGGTGCCATAGGGCCGATGTTATGACCGACAAAAGTTTTTAAATGACCGACCCCAAGTACTAAAACGACTGAACCCAAGTGTGAAAATGATGATATATTTTTCAATATCTTCTTTTGCCATATATTTTGATTGATTCGTGTACAGACCGTGATTCTTAGTAAGAATCCAAAATTTCAGTCGATTTAATGCCATAGGGCCAAAATTATGGCCGAACCTAAGTTTGACAAAGTGCTCATAAACCAATGAAAATTTTGTATGAAGAAAATTAAAATTTTTCTGTTGGAATATTTTATGATTGAATCGTGTACAGACCATGATTCTTATTAAGAATCCAAAATTTCAGTCGATTTGGTGCCATAGGGTCAAAGTTATGGCCGAACCTAGGTATGACAAAGTGCTCATAAAGCAATGAAAGATTTGGATGAAGAAAATTAAAATTCTTCTTTTGGATGATTTTATGATTGATTCGTGTACAGACCGTGGTCAAGAGTAAGAATCCAAAATTTCAGTCATTTAAGTGCCATAGGGCCGATGTTATGACTGACAAAAGTTTTTAAATGACCGACCCCAAGTACTAAAACGACTGAACCCAAGTGTGAAAATGATGAATTATTTTTCAAAATCTTCTTTTGCCATATTTTTTGATTGATTCGTGTACAGATCGTGATTCTTAGTAAGAATCCAAAATTTAAGTCGATTTAATGCCAAAGGGCCAAAATTATGGCCGAACCTAAGTTTGACAAAGTGCTCATAAACCAATGAAAATTTTGTATGACGAAAATTAAAATTCTTCTGTTGGATGATTTTATGATTGATTCGTGTACAGACCGTGGTCAAGAGTAAGAATCCAAAATTTCAGTCATTTCGGTGCCATAGGGCCGATGTTATGACCGACAAAAGTTTTTAAATGACCGACCCCAAGTACTAAAACGACTGAACCCAAGTGTGAAAATGATGATATATTTTTCAAAATCTTCTTTTGCCATATATTTTGATTGATTCGTGTACAGACCGTGATTCTTAGTAAGAATCCAAAATTTCAGTCGATTTAATGCCATAGGGCCAAAATTATGGCCGAACCTAAGTTTGACAAAGTGCTCATAAACCAATGAAAATTTTGTATGAAGAAAATTAAAATTTTTCTGTTGGAATATTTTATGATTGAATCGTGTACAGACCATGATTCTTATTAAGAATCCAAAATTTCAGTCGATTTGGTGCCATAGGGTCAAAGTTATGGCCGAACCTAGGTATGACAAAGTGCACATAAAGCAATGAAAAATTTGTATGAAGAAAATTAAAATTCTTCTTTTGGATGATTTTATGATTGATTCGTGTACAGACCGTGGTCAAGAGTAAGAATCCAAAATTTCAGTCATTTCGGTGCCATAGGGCCGATGTTATGACCGACAGAAGTTTTTAAATGACCGACCCCAAGTACTAAAACGACTGAACCCAAGTGTGAAAATGATGATATATTTTTCAATATCTTCTTTTGCCATATATTTTGATTGATTCGTGTACAGGCCATGATTCTTAGTAAGAATCCAAAATTTCAGTCGATTTGGTGCCATAGGGTCAAAGTTATGGCCGAACCTAGGTATGACAAAGTGCTCATAAAGCAATGAAAAATTTGGATGAAGAAAATTAAAATTCTTCTTTTGGATGATTTTATGATTGATTCGTGTACAGACCGTGATTCTTAGTAAGAATCCAAAATTTCAGTCGATTTAATGCCATAGGGCCAAAATTATGGCCGAACCTAAGTTTGACAAAGTGCTCATAAACCAATGAAAATTTTGTATGAAGAAAATTAAAATTTTTCTGTTGGAATATTTTATGATTGAATCGTGTACAGACCATGATTCTTATTAAGAATCCAAAATTTCAGTCGATTTGGTGCCATAGGGTCAAAGTTATGGCCGAACCTAGGTATGACAAAGTGCTCATAAAGCAATGAAAAATTTGGATGAAGAAAATTAAAATTCTTCTTTTGGATGATTTTATGATTGATTCGTGTACAGACCGTGGTCAAGAGTAAGAATCCAAAATTTCAGTCATTTCGGTGCCATAGGGCCGATGTTATGACCGACAAAAGTTTTTAAATGACCGACCCCAAGTACTAAAATTACTGAAACCAAGTGTGAAAATGATGATATATTTTTCAAAATCTTCTTTTGCCATATATTTTGATTGATTCGTGTACAGACCGTGATTCTTAGTAAGAATCCAAAATTTCAGTCGATTTAATGCCATAGGGCCAAAATTATGGCCGAACCTAAGTTTGACAAAGTGCTCATAAACCAATGAAAATTTTGTATGAAGAAAATTAAAATTTTTCTGTTGGAATATTTTATGATTGAATCGTGTACAGACCATGATTCTTATTAAGAATCCAAAATTTCAGTCGATTTGGTGCCATAGGGTCAAAGTTATGGCCGAACCTAGGTATGACAAAGTGCTCATAAAGCAATGAAAAATTTGGATGAAGAAAATTAAAATTCTTCTTTTGGATGATTTTATGATTGATTCGTGTACAGACCGTGGTCAAGAGTAAGAATCCAAAATTTCAGTCATTTCGGTGCCATAGGGCCGATGTTATGACCGACAAAAGTTTTTAAATGACCGACCCCAAGTACTAAAACGACTGAAACCAAGTGTGAAAATGATGATATATTTTTCAAAATCTTCTTTTGCCATATATTTTGATTGATTCGTGTACAGACCGTGATTCTTAGTAAGAATCCAAAATTTCAGTCGATTTAATGCCATAGGGCCAAAATTATGGCCGAACCTAAGTTTGACAAAGTGCTCATAAACCAATGAAAATTTTGTATGAAGAAAATTAAAATTTTTCTGTTGGAATATTTTATGATTGAATCGTGTACAGACCATGATTCTTATTAAGAATCCAAAATTTCAGTCGATTTGGTGCCATAGGGTCAAAGTTATGGCCGAACCTGAGTATGACAAAGTGCTCATAAAGCAATGAAAAATTTGGATGAAGAAAATTAAAATTCTTCTTTTGGATGATTTTATGATTGATTCGTGTACAGACCGTGGTCAAGAGTAAGAATCCAAAATTTCAGTCATTTCGGTGCCATAGGGCCGATGTTATGACTGACAAAAGTTTTTAAATGACCGACCCCAAGTACTAAAACGACTGAACCCAAGTGTGAAAATGATGATATATTTTTCAAAATCTTCTTTTGCCATATTTTTTGATTGATTCGTGTACAGATCGTGATTCTTAGTAAGAATCCAAAATTTCAGTCGATTTAATGCCAAAGGGCCAAAATTATGGCCGAACCTAAGTTTGACAAAGTGCTCATAAACCAATGAAAATTTTGTATGACGAAAATTAAAATTCTTCTGTTGGATGATTTTATGATTGATTCGTGTACAGACCGTGGTCAAGAGTAAGAATCCAAAATTTCAGTCATTTCGGTGCCATAGGGCCGATGTTATGACTGACAAAAGTTTTTAAATGACCGACCCCAAGTACTAAAACGACTGAACCCAAGTGTGAAAATGATGATATATTTTTCAAAATCTTCTTTTGCCATATTTTTTGATTGATTCGTGTACAGATCGTGATTCTTAGTAAGAATCCAAAATTTCAGTCGATTTAATGCCAAAGGGCCAAAATTATGGCCGAACCTAAGTTTGACAAAGTGCTCATAAACCAATGAAAATTTTGTATGAAGAAAATTAAAATTTTTCTGTTGGAATATTTTATGATTGAATCGTGTACAGACCATGATTCTTATTAAGAATCCAAAATTTCAGTCGATTTGGTGCCATAGGGTCAAAGTTATGGCCGAACCTAGGTATGACAAAGTGCTCATAAAGCAATGAAAAATTTGGATGAAGAAAATTAAAATTCTTCTTTTGGATGATTTTATGATTGATTCGTGTACATACCGTGGTCAAGAGTAAGAATCCAAAATTTCAGTCATTTCGGTGCCATAGGGCCGATGTTATGACTGACAAAAGTTTTTAAATGACCGACCCCAAGTACTAAAACGACTGAACCCAAGTGTGAAAATGATGATATATTTTTCAAAATCTTCTTTTGCCATATTTTTTGATTGATTCGTGTACAGATCGTGATTCTTAGTAAGAATCCAAAATTTCAGTCGATTTAATGCCAAAGGGCCAAAATTATGGCCGAACCTAAGTTTGACAAAGTGCTCATAAACCAATGAAAATTTTGTATGACGAAAATTAAAATTCTTCTGTTGGATGATTTTATGATTGATTCGTGTACAGACCGTGGTCAAGAGTAAGAATCCAAAATTTCAGTCATTTCGGTGCCATAGGGCCGATGTTATGACTGACAAAAGTTTTTAAATGACCGACCCCAAGTACTAAAACGACTGAACCCAAGTGTGAAAATGATGATATATTTTTCAAAATCTTCTTTTGCCATATTTTTTGATTGATTCGTGTACAGATCGTGATTCTTAGTAAGAATCCAAAATTTCAGTCGATTTAATGCCAAAGGGCCAAAATTATGGCCGAACCTAAGTTTGACAAAGTGCTCATAAACCAATGAAAATTTTGTATGACGAAAATTAAAATTCTTCTGTTGGATGATTTTATGATTGATTCGTGTACAGACCGTGGTCAAGAGTAAGAATCCAAAATTTCAGTAATTTCGGTGCCATAGGGCCGATGTTATGACCGACAAAAGTTTTTAAATGACCGACCCCAAGTACTAAAACGACTGAACCCAAGTGTGAAAATGATGATATATTTTTCAAAATCTTCTTTTGCCATATATTTTGATTGATTCGTGTACAGACCGTGATTCTTAGTAAGAATCCAAAATTTCAGTCGATTTAATGCCATAGGGCCAAAATTATGGCCGAACCTAAGTTTGACAAAGTGCTCATAAACCAATGAAAATTTTGTATGAAGAAAATTAAAATTTTTCTGTTGGAATATTTTGTGATTGAATCGTGTACAGACCATGATTCTTATTAAGAATCCAAAATTTCAGTCGATTTGGTGCCATAGGTTCAAAGTTATGGCCGAACCTAGGTATGACAAAGTGCTCATAAAGCAATGAAAAATTTGTATGAAGAAAATTAAAATTCTTCTTATGGATGATTTTATGATTGATTCGTGTACAGACCGTGGTCAAGAGTAAGAAGCCAAAATTTCAGTCATTTCGGTGCCATAGGGCCGATGTTATGACCGACAAAAGTTTTTAAATGACTGACCCCAAGTACTAAAACGACTGAACCCAAGTGTGAAAATGATGATATATTTTTCAAAATCTTCTTTTGCCATATATTTTGATTGATTCGTGTACAGACCGTGATTTTTAGTAAGAATCCAAAATTTCAGTCGATTTAATGCCATAGGGCCAAAATTATGGCCGAACCTAAGTCTGACAAAGTGCTCATAAACCAATGAAAATTTTGTATGAAGAAAATTAAAATTTTTCTGTTGGAATATTTTATGATTGAATCGTGTACAGACCATGATTCTTATTAAGAATCCAAAATTTCAGTCGATTTGGTGCCATAGGGTCAAAGTTATGGCCGAACCTAGGTATGACAAAGTGCTCATAAAGCAATGAAAAATTTGGATGAAGAAAATTAAAATTCTTCTTTTGGATGATTTTATGATTGATTCGTGTACAGACCGTGGTCAAGAGTAAGAATCCAAAATTTCAGTCATTTCGGTGCCATAGGGCCGATGTTATGACCGACAAAAGTTTTTAAATGACCGACCCCAAGTACTAAAACGACTGAACCCAAGTGTGAAAATGATGATATATTTTTCAAAATCTTCTTTTGCCATATATTTTGATTGATTCGTGTACAGGCCATGATTCTTAGTAAGAATCCAAAATTTCAGTCATTTCGGTGCCATAGGGCCGATGTTATGACCGACAAAAGTTTTTAAATGACCGACCCCAAGTACTAAAACGACTGAACCCAAGTGTGAAAATGATGATATATTTTTCAAAATCTTCTTTTGCCATATATTTTGATTGATTCGTGTACAGGCCATGATTCTTAGTAAGAATCCAAAATTTCAGTCGATTTAATGCCATAGGGCCAAAATTATGGCCGAACCTAAGTCTGACAAAGTGCTCATAAACCAATGAAAATTTTG
This sequence comes from Limnephilus lunatus, assembly GCA_917563855.2. Classification (NCBI taxonomy): domain Eukaryota; kingdom Metazoa; phylum Arthropoda; class Insecta; order Trichoptera; family Limnephilidae; genus Limnephilus; species Limnephilus lunatus. The sequence continues at coordinate 57,922,177 of OU830597.1, read as the reverse complement.
TATGAAGAAAATTAAAATTTTTCTGTTGGAATATTTTATGATTGAATCGTGTACAGACCATGATTCTTATTAAGAATCCAAAATTTCAGTCGATTTGGTGCCATAGGGTCAAAGTTATGGCCGAACCTAGGTATGACAAAGTGCTCATAAAGCAATGAAAAATTTGGATGAAGAAAATTAAAATTCTTCTTTTGGATGATTTTATGATTGATTCGTGTACAGACCGTGGTCAAGAGTAAGAATCCAAAATTTCAGTCATTTCGGTGCCATAGGGCCGATGTTATGACTGACAAAAGTTTTTAAATGACCGACCCCAAGTACTAAAACGACTGAACCCAAGTGTGAAAATGATGATATATTTTTCAAAATCTTCTTTTGCCATATTTTTTGATTGATTCGTGTACAGATCGTGATTCTTAGTAAGAATCCAAAATTTCAGTCGATTTAATGCCAAAGGGCCAAAATTATGGCCGAACCTAAGTTTGACAAAGTGCTCATAAACCAATGAAAATTTTGTATGACGAAAATTAAAATTCTTCTGTTGGAATATTTTATGATTGATTCGTGTACATACCATGATTCTTAGTAAGAATCCAAAATTTCAGTCGATTTGAAGCCATAGGGTCAAAGTTATGGCCGAACCTAGGTATGACAAAGTGCTCATAAAGCAATGAAAAATTTGGATGAAGAAAATTAAAATTCTTCTTTTGGATGATTTTATGATTGATTCGTGTACAGACCGTGGTCAAGAGTAAGAATCCAAAATTTCAGTCATTTCGGTGCCATAGGGCCGATGTTATGACCGACAAAAGTTTTTAAATGACCGACCCCAAGTACTAAAACGACTGAACCCAAGTGTGAAAATGATGATATATTTTTCAAATTCTTCTTTTGCCATATATTTTGATTGATTCGTGTACAGACCGTGATTCTTAGTAAGAATCCAAAATTTCAGTCGATTTAATGCCATAGGGCCAAAATTATGGCCGAACCTAAGTTTGACAAAGTGCTCATAAACCAATGAAAATTTTGTATGAAGAAAATTAAAATTTTTCTGTTGGAATATTTTATGATTGACTCGTGTACAGACCATGATTCTTATTAAGAATCCAAAATTTCAGTCGATTTGGTGCCATAGGGTCAAAGTTATGGCCGAACCTAGGTATGACAAAGTGCTCATAAAGCAATGAAAAATTTGGATGAAGAAAATTAAAATTCTTCTTTTGGATGATTTTATGATTGATTCGTGTACAGACCGTGGTCAAGAGTAAGAATCCAAAATTTCAGTCATTTCGGTGCCATAGGGCCGATGTTATGACTGACAAAAGTTTTTAAATGACCGACCCCAAGTACTAAAACGACTGAACCCAAGTGTGAAAATGATGATATATTTTTCAAAATCTTCTTTTGCCATATTTTTTGATTGATTCGTGTACAGATCGTGATTCTTAGTAAGAATCCAAAATTTCAGTCGATTTAATGCCAAAGGGCCAAAATTATGGCCGAACCTAAGTTTGACAAAGTGCTCATAAACCAATGAAAATTTTGTATGACGAAAATTAAAATTCTTCTTTTGGATGATTTTATGATTGATTCGTGTACAGACCGTGGTCAAGAGTAAGAATCCAAAATTTCAGTCATTTCGGTGCCATAGGGCCGATGTTATGACCGACAAAAGTTTTTAAATGACCGACCCCAAGTACTAAAACGACTGAAACCAAGTGTGAAAATGATGATATATTTTTCAAAATCTTCTTTTGCCATATATTTTGATTGATTCGTGTACAGACCGTGATTCTTAGTAAGAATCCAAAATTTCAGTCGATTTAATGCCATAGGGCCAAAATTATGGCCGAACCTAAGTTTGACAAAGTGCTCATAAACCAATGAAAATTTTGTATGAAGAAAATTAAAATTTTTCTGTTGGAATATTTTATGATTGAATCGTGTACAGACCATGATTCTTATTAAGAATCAAAATTTCAGTCGATTTGGTGCCATAGGGTCAAAGTTATGGCCGAACCTAGGTATAACAAAGTGCTCATAAAGCAATGAAAAATTTGTATGAAGAAAATTAAAATTCTTCTTTTGGATGATTTTATGATTGATTCGTGTACAGACCGTGGTCAAGAGTAAGAATCCAAAATTTCAGTCATTTCGGTGCCATAGGGCCGATGTTATGACCGACAAAAGTTTTTAAATGACCGACCCCAAGTACTAAAACGACTGAAACCAAGTGTGAAAATGATGATATATTTTTCAAAATCTTCTTTTGCCATATATTTTGATTGATTCGTGTACAGACCGTGATTCTTAGTAAGAATCCAAAATTTCAGTCGATTTAATGCCATAGGGCCAAAATTATGGCCGAACCTAAGTTTGACAAAGTGCTCATAAACCAATGAAAATTTTGTATGAAGAAAATAAAATTTTTTCTGTTGGAATATTTTATGATTGAATCGTGTACAGACCATGATTCTTATTAAGAATCCAAAATTTCAGTCGATTTGGTGCCATAGGGTCAAAGTTATGGCCGAACCTAGTTATGACAAAGTGCTCATAAAGCAATGAAAAATTTGGATGAAGAAAATTAAAATTCTTCTTTTGGAATATTTTATGATTGATTCGTGTACAGGCCATGATTCTTAGTAAGAATCCAAAATTTCAGTCGATTTGGTGCCATAGGGTCAAAGTTATGGCCCAACCTAGGTATGTCAAAGTGCTCATAAAGCAATGAAAAATTTGTATGAAGAAAATTAAAATTCTTCTTTTGGATGATTTTATGATTGATTCGTGTACAGACCGTGGCCAAGAGTAAGAATCCAAAATTTCAGTCATTTCGGTGCCATAGGGCCGATGTTATGACCGACAAAAGTTTTTAAATGACCGACCCCAAGTACTAAAACGACTGAACCCAAGTGTGAAAATGATGATATATTTTTCAAAATCTTCTTTTGCCATATATTTTGATTGATTCGTGTACAGACCGTGATTCTTAGTAAGAATCCAAAATTTCAGTCGATTTAATGCCATAGGGCCAAAATTATGGCCGAACCTAAGTTTGACAAAGTGCTCATAAACCAATGAAAATTTTGTATGACGAAAATTAAAATTCTTCTGTTGGAATATTTTATGATTGATTCGTGTACAGGCCATGATTCTTAGTAAGAATCCAAAATTTCAGACGATTTGGTGCCATAGGGTCAAAGTTATGGCCGAACCTAGGTATGACAAAGTGCTCATAAAGCAATGAAAAATTTGGATGAAGAAAATTAAAATTCTTCTTTTGGATGATTTTATGATTGATTCGTGTACAGACCGTGGTCAAGAGTAAGAATCCAAAATTTCAGTCATTTCGGTGCCATAGGGCCGATGTTATGACCGACAAAAGTTTTTAAATGGCCGACCCCAAGTACTAAAACGACTGAACCCAAGTGTGAAAATGATGATATATTTTTCAAAATCTTCTTTTGCCATATATTTTGATTGATTCGTGTACAGACCGTGATTCTTAGTAAGAATCCAAAATTTCAGTCGATTTAATGCCATAGGGCCAAAATTATGGCCGAACCTAAGTTTGACAAAGTGCTCATAAACCAATGAAAATTTTGTATGAAGAAAATTAAAATTTTTCTGTTGGAATATTTTATGATTGACTCGTGTACAGACCATGATTCTTATTAAGAATCCAAAATTTCAGTCGATTTGGTGCCATAGGGTCAAAGTTATGGCCGAACCTAGGTATGACAAAGTGCTCATAAAGCAATGAAAAATTTGGATGAAGAAATTTAAAATTCTTCTTTTGGATGATTTTATGATTGATTCGTGTACAGACCGTGGTCAAGAGTAAGAATCCAAATTTCAGTCATTTCGGTGCCATAGGGCCGATGTTATGACCGACAAAAGTTTTTAAATGACTGACCCCAAGTACTAAAACGACTGAACCCAGTTGAGAAAATGATGATATATTTTTCAAAATCTTCTTTTGCCATATATTTTGATTGATTCGTGTACAGACCGTGATTCTTAGTAAGAATCCAAAATTTCAGTCGATTTAATGCCATAGGGCCAAAATTATGGCCGAACCTAAGTTTGACAAAGTGCTCATAAACCAATGAAAATTTTGTATGACGAAAATTAAAATTCTTCTGTTGGAATATTTTATGATTGATTCGTGTACAGGCCATGATTCTTAGTAAGAATCCAAAATTTCAGTCGATTTGAAGCCATAGGGTCAAAGTTATGGCCGAACCTAGGTATGACAAAGTGCTCATAAAGCAATGAAAAATTTGGATGAAGAAAATTAAAATTCTTCTTTTGGATGATTTTATGATTGATTCGTGTACAGACCGTGGTCAAGAGTAAGAATCCAAAATTTCAGTCATTTCGGTGCCATAGGGCCGATGTTATGACCGACAAAATTTTTAAATGACCGACCCCAAGTACTAAAACGACTGAACCCAAGTGTGAAAATGATGATATATTTTTCAAAATCTTCTTTTGCCATATATTTTGATTGATTCGTGTACAGACCGTGATTCTTAGTATGAATCCAAAATTTCAGTCGATTTAATGCCATAGGGCCAAAATTATGGCCGAACCTAAGTTTGACAAAGTGCTCATAAACCAATGAAAATTTTGTATGAAGAAAATTAAAATTTTTCTGTTGGAATATTTTATGATCGAATCGTGTACAGACCATGATTCTTATTAAGAATCCAAAATTTCAGTCGATTTGGTGCCATAGGGTCAAAGTTATGGCCGAACCTAGGTATGACAAAGTGCTCATAAAGCAATGAAAAATTTGGATGAAGAAAATTAAAATTCTTCTTTTGGATGATTTTATGATTGATTCGTGTACAGACCGTGGTCAAGAGTAAGAATCCAAAATTTCAGTCATTTCGGTGCCATAGGGCTGATGTTATGACCGACAAAAGTTTTTAAATGACCGACCCCAAGTACTAAAACGACTGAACCCAAGTGTGAAAATGATGATATATTTTTCAAAATCTTCTTTTGCCATATATTTTGATTGATTCGTGTACAGACCGTGATTCTTAGTAAGAATCCAAAATTTCAGTCGATTTAATGCCATAGGGCCAAAATTATGGCCGAACCTAAGTTTGACAAAGTGCTCATAAACCAATGAAAATTTTGTATGAAGAAAATTAAAATTTTTCTGTTGGAATATTTTATGATTGACTCGTGTACAGACCATGATTCTTATTAAGAATCCAAAATTTCAGTCGATTTGGTGCCATAGGGTCAAAGTTATGGCCGAACCTAGGTATGACAAAGTGCTCATAAAGCAATGAAAAATTTGGATGAAGAAAATTAAAATTCTTCTTTTGGATGATTTTATGATTGATTCGTGTACAGACCGTGGTCAAGAGTAAGAATCCAAAATTTCAGTCATTTCGGTGCCATAGGGCCGATGTTATGACCGACAAAAGTTTTTAAATGACTGACCCCAAGTACTAAAACGACTGAACCCAGTTGAGAAAATGATGATATATTTTTCAAAATCTTCTTTTGCCATATATTTTGATTGATTCGTGTACAGACCGTGATTCTTAGTAAGAATCCAAAATTTCAGTCGATTTAATGCCATAGGGCCAAAATTATGGCCGAACCTAAGTTTGACAAAGTGCTCATAAACCAATGAAAATTTTGTATGACGAAAATTAAAATTCTTCTGTTGGAATATTTTATGATTGATTCGTGTACAGGCCATGATTCTTAGTAAGAATCCAAAATTTCAGTCGATTTGGTGCCATAGGGTCAAAGTTATGGCCCAACCTAGGTATGACAAAGTGCTCATAAAGCAATGAAAAATTTGGATGAAGAAAATTAAAATTCTTCTTTTGGATGATTTTATGATTGATTCGTGTACAGACCGTGGTCAAGAGTAAGAATCCAAAATTTCAGTCATTTCGGTGCCATAGGGCCGATGTTATGACCGACAAAAGTTTTTAAATGACTGACCCCAAGTACTAAAACGACTGAACCCAGTTGAGAAAATGATGATATATTTTTCAAAATCTTCTTTTGCCATATATTTTGATTGATTCGTGTACAGACCGTGATTCTTAGTAAGAATCCAAAATTTCAGTCGATTTAATGCCATAGGGCCAAAATTATGGCCGAACCTAAGTTTGACAAAGTGCTCATAAAACAATGAAAATTTTGTATGACGAAAATTAAAATTCTTCTGTTGGAATATTTTATGATTGATTCGTGTACAGGCCATGATTCTTAGTAAGAATCCAAAATTTCAGTCGATTTGAAGCCATAGGGTCAAAGTTATGGCCGAACCTAGGTATGACAAAGTGCTCATAAAGCAATGAAAAATTTGTATGAAGAAAATTAAAATTCTTCTTTTGGAATATTTAATGATTGATTCGTGTACAGGCCATGATTCTTAGTAAGAATCCAAAATTTCAGTCGATTTGGTGCCATAGGGTCAAAGTTATGGCCCAACCTAGGAATGACAAAGTGCTCATAAAGCAATGAAAAATTTGTATGAAGAAAATTAAAATTCTTCTTTTGGATGATTTTATGATTGATTCGTGTACAGACCGTGGTCAAGAGTAAGAATCCAAAATTTCAGTCATTTCGGTGCCATAGGGCCGATGTTATGACTGACAAAAGTTTTTAAATGACCGACCCCAAGTACTAAAACGACTGAACCCCAGTGTGAAAATGATGATATATTTTTCAAAATCTTCTTTTGCCATATTTTTTTATTGATTCATGTACAGATCGTGATTCTTAGTAAGAATCCAAAATTTCAGTCGATTTAATGCCAAAGGGCCAAAATTATGGCCGAACCTAAGTTTGACAAAGTGCTCATAAACCAATGAAAATTTTGTATGACGAAAATTAAAATTCTTCTGTTGGAATATTTTATGATTGATTCGTGTACATACCATGATTCTTAGTAAGAATCCAAAATTTCAGTCGATTTGAAGCCATAGGGTCAAAGTTATGGCCGAACCTAGGTATGACAAAGTGCTCATAAAGCAATGAAAAATTTGGATGAAGAAAATTAAAATTCTTCTTTTGGATGATTTTATGATTGATTCGTGTACAGACCGTGGTCAAGAGTAAGAATCCAAAATTTCAGTCATTTCGGTGCCATAGGGCTGATGTTATGACCGACAAAAGTTTTTAAATGACCGACCCCAAGTACTAAAACGACTGAACCCAAGTGTGAAAATGATGATATATTTTTCAAAATCTTCTTTTGCCATATATTTTGATTGATTCGTGTACAGACCGTGATTCTTAGTAAGAATCCAAAATTTCAGTCGATTTAATGCCATAGGGCCAAAATTATGGCCGAACCTAAGTTTGACAAAGTGCTCATAAACCAATGAAAATTTTGTATGACGAAAATTAAAATTCTTCTGTTTGAATATTTTATGATTGACTCGTGTACAGGCCATGATTCTTAGTAAGAATCCAAAATTTCAGTCGATTTGGTGCCATAGGGTCAAAGTTATGGCCCAACCTAGGAATGACAAAGTGCTCATAAAGCAATGAAAAATTTGTATGAAGAAAATTAAAATTCTTCTTTTGGATGATTTTATGATTGATTCGTGTACAGACCGTGGTCAAGAGTAAGAATCCAAAATTTCAGTCATTTCGGTGCCATAGGGCCGATGTTATGACTGACAAAAGTTTTTAAATGACCGACCCCAAGTACTAAAACGACTGAACCCAAGTGTGAAAATGATGACATATTTTTCAAAATCTTCTTTTGCCATATTTTTTTATTGATTCATGTACAGATCGTGATTCTTAGTAAGAATCCAAAATTTCAGTCGATTTAATGCCAAAGGGCCAAAATTATGGCCGAACCTAAGTTTGACAAAGTGCTCATAAACCAATGAAAATTTTGTATGACGAAAATTAAAATTCTTCTGTTGGAATATTTTATGATTGATTCGTGTACATACCATGATTCTTAGTAAGAATCCAAAATTTCAGTCGATTTGAAGCCATAGGGTCAAAGTTATGGCCGAACCTAGGTATGACAAAGTGCTCATAAAGCAATGAAAAATTTGGATGAAGAAAATTAAAATTCTTCTTTTGGATGATTTTATGATTGATTCGTGTACAGACCGTGGTCAAGAGTAAGAATCCAAAATTTCAGTCATTTCGGTGCCATAGGGCCGATGTTATGACCGACAAAAGTTTTTAAATGACTGACCCCAAGTACTAAAACGACTGAACCCAGTTGAGAAAATGATGATATATTTTTCAAAATCTTCTTTTGCCATATATTTTGATTGATTCGTGTACAGACCGTGATTCTTAGTAAGAATCCAAAATTTCAGTCGATTTAATGCCATAGGGCCAAAATTATGGCCGAACCTAAGTTTGACAAAGTGCTCATAAAACAATGAAAATTTTGTATGACGAAAATTAAAATTCTTCTGTTGGAATATTTTATGATTGATTCGTGTACAGGCCATGATTCTTAGTAAGAATCCAAAATTTCAGTCGATTTGAAGCCATAGGGTCAAAGTTATGGCCGAACCTAGGTATGACAAAGTGCTCATAAAGCAATGAAAAATTTGTATGAAGAAAATTAAAATTCTTCTTTTGGAATATTTAATGATTGATTCGTGTACAGGCCATGATTCTTAGTAAGAATCCAAAATTTCAGTCGATTTGGTGCCATAGGGTCAAAGTTATGGCCCAACCTAGGAATGACAAAGTGCTCATAAAGCAATGAAAAATTTGTATGAAGAAAATTAAAATTCTTCTTTTGGATGATTTTATGATTGATTCGTGTACAGACCGTGGTCAAGAGTAAGAATCCAAAATTTCAGTCATTTCGGTGCCATAGGGCCGATGTTATGACTGACAAAAGTTTTTAAATGACCGACCCCAAGTACTAAAACGACTGAACCCCAGTGTGAAAATGATGATATATTTTTCAAAATCTTCTTTTGCCATATTTTTTTATTGATTCATGTACAGATCGTGATTCTTAGTAAGAATCCAAAATTTCAGTCGATTTAATGCCAAAGGGCCAAAATTATGGCCGAACCTAAGTTTGACAAAGTGCTCATAAACCAATGAAAATTTTGTATGACGAAAATTAAAATTCTTCTGTTGGAATATTTTATGATTGATTCGTGTACATACCATGATTCTTAGTAAGAATCCAAAATTTCAGTCGATTTGAAGCCATAGGGTCAAAGTTATGGCCGAACCTAGGTATGACAAAGTGCTCATAAAGCAATGAAAAATTTGGATGAAGAAAATTAAAATTCTTCTTTTGGATGATTTTATGATTGATTCGTGTACAGACCGTGGTCAAGAGTAAGAATCCAAAATTTCAGTCATTTCGGTGCCATAGGGCCGATGTTATGACTGACAAAAGTTTTTAAATGACCGACCCCAAGTACTAAAACGACTGAACCCCAGTGTGAAAATGATGATATATTTTTCAAAATCTTCTTTTGCCATATTTTTTTATTGATTCATGTACAGATCGTGATTCTTAGTAAGAATCCAAAATTTCAGTCGATTTAATGCCAAAGGGCCAAAATTATGGCCGAACCTAAGTTTGACAAAGTGCTCATAAACCAATGAAAATTTTGTATGACGAAAATTAAAATTCTTCTGTTGGAATATTTTATGATTGATTCGTGTACATACCATGATTCTTAGTAAGAATCCAAAATTTCAGTCGATTTGAAGCCATAGGGTCAAAGTTATGGCCGAACCTAGGTATGACAAAGTGCTCATAAAGCAATGAAAAATTTGGTTGAAGAAAATTAAAATTCTTCTTTTGGATGATTTTATGATTGATTCGTGTACAGACCGTGGTCAAGAGTAAGAATCCAAAATTTCAGTCATTTCGGTGCCATAGGGCTGATGTTATGACCGACAAAAGTTTTTAAATGACCGACCCCAAGTACTAAAACGACTGAACCCAAGTGTGAAAATGATGATATATTTTTCAAAATCTTCTTTTGCCATATATTTTGATTGATTCGTGTACAGACCGTGATTCTTAGTAAGAATCCAAAATTTCAGTCGATTTAATGCCATAGGGCCAAAATTATGGCCGAACCTAAGTTTGACAAAGTGCTCATAAACCAATGAAAATTTTGTATGACGAAAATTAAAATTCTTCTGTTTGAATATTTTATGATTGACTCGTGTACAGGCCATGATTCTTAGTAAGAATCCAAAATTTCAGTCGATTTGGTGCCATAGGGTCAAAGTTATGGCCCAACCTAGGAATGACAAAGTGCTCATAAAGCAATGAAAAATTTGTATGAAGAAAATTAAAATTCTTCTTTTGGATGATTTTATGATTGATTCGTGTACAGACCGTGGTCAAGAGTAAGAATCCAAAATTTCAGTCATTTCGGTGCCATAGGGCCGATGTTATGACTGACAAAAGTTTTTAAATGACCGACCCCAAGTACTAAAACGACTGAACCCAAGTGTGAAAATGATGACATATTTTTCAAAATCTTCTTTTGCCATATTTTTTTATTGATTCATGTACAGATCGTGATTCTTAGTAAGAATCCAAAATTTCAGTCGATTTAATGCCAAAGGGCCAAAATTATGGCCGAACCTAAGTTTGACAAAGTGCTCATAAACCAATGAAAATTTTGTATGACGAAAATTAAAATTCTTCTGTTGGAATATTTTATGATTGATTCGTGTACATACCATGATTCTTAGTAAGAATCCAAAATTTCAGTCGATTTGAAGCCATAGGGTCAAAGTTATGGCCGAACCTAGGTATGACAAAGTGCTCATAAAGCAATGAAAAATTTGGATGAAGAAAATTAAAATTCTTCTTTTGGATGATTTTATGATTGATTCGTGTACAGACCGTGGTCAAGAGTAAGAATCCAAAATTTCAGTCATTTCGGTGCCATAGGGCCGATGTTATGACCGACAAAAGTTTTTAAATGACTGACCCCAAGTACTAAAACGACTGAACCCAGTTGAGAAAATGATGATATATTTTTCAAAATCTTCTTTTGCCATATATTTTGATTGATTCGTGTACAGACCGTGATTCTTAGTAAGAATCCAAAATTTCAGTCGATTTGAAGCCATAGGGTCAAAGTTATGGCCGAACCTAGGTATGACAAAGTGCTCATAAAGCAATGAAAAATTTGTATGAAGAAAATTAAAATTCTTCTTTTGGAATATTTAATGATTGATTCGTGTACAGGCCATGATTCTTAGTAAGAATCCAAAATTTCAGTCGATTTGGTGCCATAGGGTCAAAGTTATGGCCCAACCTAGGAATGACAAAGTGCTCATAAAGCAATGAAAAATTTGTATGAAGAAAATTAAAATTCTTCTTTTGGATGATTTTATGATTGATTCGTGTACAGACCGTGGTCAAGAGTAAGAATCCAAAATTTCAGTCATTTCGGTGCCATAGGGCCGATGTTATGACTGACAAAAGTTTTTAAATGACCGACCCCAAGTACTAAAACGACTGAACCCCAGTGTGAAAATGATGATATATTTTTCAAAATCTTCTTTTGCCATATTTTTTTATTGATTCATGTACAGATCGTGATTCTTAGTAAGAATCCAAAATTTCAGTCGATTTAATGCCAAAGGGCCAAAATTATGGCCGAACCTAAGTTTGACAAAGTGCTCATAAACCAATGAAAATTTTGTATGACGAAAATTAAAATTCTTCTGTTGGAATATTTTATGATTGATTCGTGTACATACCATGATTCTTAGTAAGAATCCAAAATTTCAGTCGATTTGAAGCCATAGGGTCAAAGTTATGGCCGAACCTAGGTATGACAAAGTGCTCATAAAGCAATGAAAAATTTGGATGAAGAAAATTAAAATTCTTCTTTTGGATGATTTTATGATTGATTCGTGTACAGACCGTGGTCAAGAGTAAGAATCCAAAATTTCAGTCATTTCGGTGCCATAGGGCTGATGTTATGACCGACAAAAGTTTTTAAATGACCGACCCCAAGTACTAAAACGACTGAACCCAAGTGTGAAAATGATGATATATTTTTCAAAATCTTCTTTTGCCATATATTTTGATTGATTCGTGTACAGACCGTGATTCTTAGTAAGAATCCAAAATTTCAGTCGATTTAATGCCATAGGGCCAAAATTATGGCCGAACCTAAGTTTGACAAAGTGCTCATAAACCAATGAAAATTTTGTATGAAGAAAATTAAAATTTTTCTGTTGGAATATTTTATGATTGACTCGTGTACAGACCATGATTCTTATTAAGAATCCAAAATTTCAGTCGATTTGGTGCCATAGGGTCAAAGTTATGGCCGAACCTAGGTATGACAAAGTGCTCATAAAGCAATGAAAAATTTGGATGAAGAAAATTAAAATTCTTCTTTTGGATGATTTTATGATTGATTCGTGTACAGACCGTGGTCAAGAGTAAGAATCCAAAATTTCAGTCATTTCGGTGCCATAGGGCCGATGTTATGACCGACAAAAGTTTTTAAATGACTGACCCCAAGTACTAAAACGACTGAACCCAGTTGAGAAAATGATGATATATTTTTCAAAATCTTCTTTTGCCATATATTTTGATTGATTCGTGTACAGACCGTGATTCTTAGTAAGAATCCAAAATTTCAGTCGATTTAATGCCATAGGGCCAAAATTATGGCCGAACCTAAGTTTGACAAAGTGCTCATAAACCAATGAAAATTTTGTATGACGAAAATTAAAATTCTTCTGTTGGAATATTTTATGATTGATTCGTGTACAGGCCATGATTCTTAGTAAGAATCCAAAATTTCAGTCGATTTGAAGCCATAGGGTCAAAGTTATGGCCGAACCTAGGTATGACAAAGTGCTCATAAAGCAATGAAAAATTTGGATGAAGAAAATTAAAATTCTTCTTTTGGATGATTTTATGATTGATTCGTGTACAGACCGTGGTCAAGAGTAAGAATCCAAAATTTCAGTCATTTCGGTGCCATAGGGCCGATGTTATGACCGACAAAAGTTTTTAAATGACCGACCCCAAGTACTAAAACGACTGAACCCAAGTGTGAAAATGATGATATATTTTTCAAAATCTTCTTTTGCCATATATTTTGATTGATTCGTGTACAGACCGTGATTCTTAGTAAGAATCCAAAATTTCAGTCGATTTAATGCCATAGGGCCAAAATTATGGCCGAACCTAAGTTTGACAAAGTGCTCATAAACCAATGAAAATTTTGTATGAAGAAAATTAAAATTTTTCTGTTGGAATATTTTATGATTGAATCGTGTACAGACCATGATTCTTATTAAGAATCCAAAATTTCAGTCGATTTGGTGCCATAGGGTCAAAGTTATGGCCGAACCTAGGTATGACAAAGTGCTCATAAAGCAATGAAAAATTTGTATTAAGAAAATTAAAATTCTTCTTTTGGATGATTTTATGATTGATTCGTGTACAGACCGTGGTCAAGAGTAAGAATCCAAAATTTCAGTCATTTCGGTGCCATAGGGCCGATGTTATGACCGACAAATGTTTTTAAATGACCGACCCCAAGTACTAAAACGACTGAACCCAAGTGTGAAAATGATGATATATTTTTCAAAATCTTCTTTTGCCATAGTTTTTGATTGATTCGTGTACAGATCGTGATTCTTAGTAAGAATCCAAAATTTCAGTCGATTTGAAGCCATAGGGTCAAAGTTATGGCCGAACCTAGGTATGACAAAGTGCTCATAAAGCAATGAAAAATTTGCTTGAAGAAAATTAAAATTCTTCTTTTGGAATATTTTATGATTGATTCGTGTACAGACCGTGGTCAAGAGTAAGAATCCAAAATTTCAGTCATTTCGGTGCCATAGGGCCGATGTTATGACCGACAAAAGTTTTTAAATGACCGACCCCAAGTACTAAAACGACTGAACCCAGTTGAGAAAATGATGATATATTTTTCAAAATCTTCTTTTGCCATATATTTTGATTGATTCGTGTACAGACCGTGATTCTTAGTAAGAATCCAAAATTTCAGTCGATTTAATGCCATAGGGCCAAAATTATGGCCGAACCTAAGTTTGACAAAGTGCTCATAAAACAATGAAAATTTTGTATGACCAAAATTAAAATTCTTCTGTTGGAATATTTTATGATTGATTCGTGTACAGGCCATGATTCTTAGTAAGAATCCAAAATTTCAGTCGATTTGGTGCCATAGGGTCAAAGTTATGGCCCAACCTAGGAATGACAAAGTGCTCATAAAGCAATGAAAAATTTGTATGAAGAAAATTAAAATTCTTCTTTTGGATGATTTTATGATTGATTCGTGTACAGACCGTGGTCAAGAGTAAGAATCCAAAATTTCAGTCATTTCGGTGCCATAGGGCCGATGTTATGACTGACAAAAGTTTTTAAATGACCGACCCCAAGTACTAAAACGACTGAACCCAAGTGTGAAAATGATGACATATTTTTCAAAATCTTCTTTTGCCATATTTTTTTATTGATTCATGTACAGATCGTGATTCTTAGTAAGAATCCAAAATTTCAGTCGATTTAATGCCAAAGGGCCAAAATTATGGCCGAACCTAAGTTTGACAAAGTGCTCATAAACCAATGAAAATTTTGTATGACGAAAATTAAAATTCTTCTGTTGGAATATTTTATGATAGATTCGTGTACATACCATGATTCTTAGTAAGAATCCAAAATTTCAGTCGATTTGAAGCCATAGGGTCAAAGTTATGGCCGAACCTAGGTATGACAAAGTGCTCATAAAGCAATGAAAAATTTGGATGAAGAAAATTAAAATTCTTCTTTTGGATGATTTAATGATTGATTCGTGTACAGGCCATGATTCTTAGTAAGAATCCAAAATTTCAGTCGATTTGGTGCCATAGGGTCAAAGTTATGGCCCAACCTAGGAATGACAAAGTGCTCATAAAGCAATGAAAAATTTGTATGAAGAAAATTAAAATTCTTCTTTTGGATGATTTTATGATTGATTCGTGTACAGACCGTGGTCAAGAGTAAGAATCCAAAATTTCAGTCATTTCGGTGCCATAGGGCCGATGTTATGACTGACAAAAGTTTTTAAATGACCGACCCCAAGTACTAAAACGACTGAACCCCAGTGTGAAAATGATGATATATTTTTCAAAATCTTCTTTTGCCATATTTTTTTATTGATTCATGTACAGATCGTGATTCTTAGTAAGAATCCAAAATTTCAGTCGATTTAATGCCAAAGGGCCAAAATTATGGCCGAACCTAAGTTTGACAAAGTGCTCATAAACCAATGAAAATTTTGTATGACGAAAATTAAAATTCTTCTGTTGGAATATTTTATGATTGATTCGTGTACATACCGTGATTCTTAGTAAGAATCCAAAATTTCAGTCGATTTAATGCCATAGGGCCAAAATTATGGCCGAACCTAAGTTTGACAAAGTGCTCATAAACCAATGAAAATTTTGTATGAAGAAAATTAAAATTTTTCTGTTGGAATATTTTATGATTTAATCGTGTACAGACCATGATTCTTATTAGGAATCCAAAATTTCAGTCGATTTGGTGCCATAGGGTCAAAGTTATGGCCGAACCTAGGTATGACAAAGTGCTCATAAAGCAATGAAAAATTTGGATGAAGAAAATTAAAATTCTTCTTTTGGATGATTTTATGATTGATTCGTGTACAGACCGTGGTCAAGAGTAAGAATCCAAAATTTCAGTCATTTCGGTGCCATAGGGCCGATGTTATGACCGACAAAAGTTTTTAAATGACCGACCCCAAGTACTAAAACGACTGAACCCAAGTGTGAAAATGATGATATATTTTTCAAAATCTTCTTTTGCCATATATTTTGATTGATTCGTGTACAGACCGTGATTCTTAGTAAGAATCCAAAATTTCAGTCGATTTAATGCCATAGTGCCAAAATTATGGCCGAACCTAAGTTTGACAAAGTGCTCATAAACCAATGAAAATTTTGTATGAAGAAAATTAAAATCTTTCTGTTGGAATATTTTATGATTGACTCGTGTACAGACCATGATTCTTATTAAGAATCCAAAATTTCAGTCGATTTGGTGCCATAGGGTCAAAGTTATGGCCGAACCTAGGTATGACAAAGTGCTCATAAAGCAATGAAAAATTTGGATGAAGAAAATTAAAATTCTTCTTTTGGATGATTTTATGATTGATTCGTGTACAGACCGTGGTCAAGAGTAAGAATCCAAAATTTCAGTCATTTCGGTGCCATAGGGCCGATGTTATGACCGACAAAAGTTTTTAAATGACTGACCCCAAGTACTAAAACGACTGAACCCAGTTGAGAAAATGATGATATATTTTTCAAAATCTTCTTTTGCCATATATTTTGATTGATTCGTGTACAGACCGTGATTCTTAGTAAGAATCCAAAATTTCAGTCGATTTAATGCCATAGGGCCAAAATTATGGCCGAACCTAAGTTTGACAAAGTGCTCATAAACCAATGAAAATTTTGTATGACGAAAATTAAAATTCTTCTGTTGGAATATTTTATGATTGATTCGTGTACAGGCCATGATTCTTAGTAAGAATCCAAAATTTCAGTCGATTTGAAGCCATAGGGTCAAAGTTATGGCCGAACCTAGGTATGACAAAGTGCTCATAAAGCAATGAAAAATTTGGATGAAGAAAATTAAAATTCTTCTTTTGGATGATTTTATGATTGATTCGTGTACAGACCGTGGTCAAGAGTAAGAATCCAAAATTTCAGTCATTTCGGTGCCATAGGGCCGATGTTATGACCGACAAAAGTTTTTAAATGACCGACCCCAAGTACTAAAACGACTGAACCCAAGTGTGAAAATGATGATATATTTTTCAAAATCTTCTTTTGCCATATATTTTGATTGATTCGTGTACAGACCGTGATTCTTAGTAAGAATCCAAAATTTCAGTCGATTTAATGCCATAGGGCCAAAATTATGGCCGAACCTAAGTTTGACAAAGTGCTCATAAACCAATGAAAATTTTGTATGAAGAAAATTAAAATTTTTCTGTTGGAATATTTTATGATTGAATCGTGTACAGACCATGATTCTTATTAAGAATCCAAAATTTCAGTCGATTTGGTGCCATAGGGTCAAAGTTATGGCCGAACCTAGGTATGACAAAGTGCTCATAAAGCAATGAAAAATTTGTATGAAGAAAATTAAAATTCTTCTTTTGGATGATTTTATGATTGATTCGTGTACAGACCGTGGTCAAGAGTAAGAATCCAAAATTTCAGTCATTTCGGTGCCATAGGGCCGATGTTATGACCGACAAATGTTTTTAAATGACCGACCCCAAGTACTAAAACGACTGAACCCAAGTGTGAAAATGATGATATATTTTTCAAAATCTTCTTTTGCCATAGTTTTTGATTGATTCGTGTACAGATCGTGATTCTTAGTAAGAATCCAAAATTTCAGTCGATTTAATGCCATAGGGCCAAAATTATGGCCGAACCTAAGTTTGACAAAGTGCTCATAAACCAATGAAAACTTTGTATGACGAAAATTAAAATTCTTCTGTTGGAATATTTTATGATTGATTCGTGTACAGACCATGATTCTTAGTAAGAATCCAAAATTTCAGTCGATTTGAAGCCATAGGGTCAAAGTTATGGCCGAACCTAGGTATGACAAAGTGCTCATAAAGCAATGAAAAATTTGTATGAAGAAAATTAAAATTCTTCTTTTGGAATATTTTTTTATTGATTCGTGTACAGATCGTGATTCTTAGTAAGAATCCAAAATTTCAGTCGATTTAATGCCATAGGGCCAAAATTATGGCCGAACCTAAGTTTGACAAAGTGCTCATAAACCAATGAAAATTTTGTATGACGAAAATTAAAATTCTTCTGTTGGAATATTTTATGATTGATTCGTGTACATACCATGATTCTTAGTAAGAATCCAAAATTTCAGTCGATTTGAAGCCATAGGGTCAAAGTTATGGCCGAACCTAGGTATGACAAAGTGCTCATAAAGCAATGAAAAATTTGTATGAAGAAAATTAAAATTCTTCTTTTGGATGATTTTATGATTGATTCGTGTACAGACCGTGGTCAAGAGTAAGAATCCAAAATTTCAGTCATTTCGGTGCCATAGGGCCGATGTTATGACTGACAAAAGTTTTTAAATGACCGACCCCAAGTACTAAAACGACTGAACCCCAGTGTGAAAATGATGATATATTTTTCAAAATCTTCTTTTGCCATATTTTTTTATTGATTCATGTACAGATCGTGATTCTTAGTAAGAATCCAAAATTTCAGTCGATTTAATGCCAAAGGGCCAAAATTATGGCCGAACCTAAGTTTGACAAAGTGCTCATAAACCAATGAAAATTTTGTATGACGAAAATTAAAATTCTTCTGTTGGAATATTTTATGATTGATTCGTGTACATACCATGATTCTTAGTAAGAATCCAAAATTTCAGTCGATTTGAAGCCATAGGGTCAAAGTTATGGCCGAACCTAGGTATGACAAAGTGCTCATAAAGCAATGAAAAATTTGGATGAAGAAAATTAAAATTCTTCTTTTGGATGATTTTATGATTGATTCGTGTACAGACCGTGGTCAAGAGTAAGAATCCAAAATTTCAGTCATTTCGGTGCCATAGGGCCGATGTTATGACCGACAAAAGTTTTTAAATGACCGACCCCAAGTACTAAAACGACTGAACCCAAGTGTGAAAATGATGATATATTTTTCAAAATCTTCTTTTGCCATATATTTTGATTGATTCGTGTACAGACCGTGATTCTTAGTAAGAATCCAAAATTTCAGTCGATTTAATGCCATAGGGCCAAAATTATGGCCGAACCTAAGTTTGACAAAGTGCTCATAAACCAATGAAAATTTTGTATGAAGAAAATTAAAATTTTTCTGTTGGAATATTTTATGATTGAATCGTGTACAGACCATGATTCTTATTAAGAATCCAAAATTTCAGTCGATTTGGTGCCATAGGGTCAAAGTTATGGCCGAACCTAGGTATGACAAAGTGCTCATAAAGCAATGAAAAATTTGTATGAAGAAAATTAAAATTCTTCTTTTGGATGATTTTATGATTGATTCGTGTACAGACCGTGGTCAAGAGTAAGAATCCAAAATTTCAGTCATTTCGGTGCCATAGGGCCGATGTTATGACCGACAAATGTTTTTAAATGACCGACCCCAAGTACTAAAACGACTGAACCCAAGTGTGAAAATGATGATATATTTTTCAAAATCTTCTTTTGCCATAGTTTTTGATTGATTCGTGTACAGATCGTGATTCTTAGTAAGAATCCAAAATTTCAGTCGATTTAATGCCATAGGGCCAAAATTATGGCCGAACCTAAGTTTGACAAAGTGCTCATAAACCAATGAAAACTTTGTATGACGAAAATTAAAATTCTTCTGTTGGAATATTTTATGATTGATTCGTGTACAGACCATGATTCTTAGTAAGAATCCAAAATTTCAGTCGATTTGAAGCCATAGGGTCAAAGTTATGGCCGAACCTAGGTATGACAAAGTGCTCATAAAGCAATGAAAAATTTGTATGAAGAAAATTAAAATTCTTCTTTTGGAATATTTTTTTATTGATTCGTGTACAGATCGTGATTCTTAGTAAGAATCCAAAATTTCAGTCGATTTAATGCCATAGGGCCAAAATTATGGCCGAACCTAAGTTTGACAAAGTGCTCATAAACCAATGAAAATTTTGTATGACGAAAATTAAAATTCTTCTGTTGGAATATTTTATGATTGATTCGTGTACATACCATGATTCTTAGTAAGAATCCAAAATTTCAGTCGATTTGAAGCCATAGGGTCAAAGTTATGGCCGAACCTAGGTATGACAAAGTGCTCATAAAGCAATGAAAAATTTGTATGAAGAAAATTAAAATTCTTCTTTTGGATGATTTTATGATTGATTCGTGTACAGACCGTGGTCAAGAGTAAGAATCCAAAATTTCAGTCATTTCGGTGCCATAGGGCCGATGTTATGACTGACAAAAGTTTTTAAATGACCGACCCCAAGTACTAAAACGACTGAACCCCAGTGTGAAAATGATGATATATTTTTCAAAATCTTCTTTTGCCATATTTTTTTATTGATTCATGTACAGATCGTGATTCTTAGTAAGAATCCAAAATTTCAGTCGATTTAATGCCAAAGGGCCAAAATTATGGCCGAACCTAAGTTTGACAAAGTGCTCATAAACCAATGAAAATTTTGTATGACGAAAATTAAAATTCTTCTGTTGGAATATTTTATGATTGATTCGTGTACATACCATGATTCTTAGTAAGAATCCAAAATTTCAGTCGATTTGAAGCCATAGGGTCAAAGTTATGGCCGAACCTAGGTATGACAAAGTGCTCATAAAGCAATGAAAAATTTGGATGAAGAAAATTAAAATTCTTCTTTTGGATGATTTTATGATTGATTCGTGTACAGACCGTGGTCAAGAGTAAGAATCCAAAATTTCAGTCATTTCGGTGCCATAGGGCCGATGTTATGACCGACAAAAGTTTTTAAATGACCGACCCCAAGTACTAAAACGACTGAACCCAAGTGTGAAAATGATGATATATTTTTCAAAATCTTCTTTTGCCATATATTTTGATTGATTCGTGTACAGACCGTGATTCTTAGTAAGAATCCAAAATTTCAGTCGATTTAATGCCATAGGGCCAAAATTATGGCCGAACCTAAGTTTGACAAAGTGCTCATAAACCAATGAAAATTTTGTATGAAGAAAATTAAAATTTTTCTGTTGGAATATTTTATGATTGACTCGTGTACAGACCATGATTCTTATTAAGAATCCAAAATTTCAGTCGATTTGGTGCCATAGGGTCAAAGTTATGGCCGAACCTAGGTATGACAAAGTGCTCATAAAGCAATGAAAAATTTGTATGAAGAAAATTAAAATTCTTCTTTTGGAATATTTTTTTATTGATTCGTGTACAGATCGTGATTCTTAGTAAGAATCCAAAATTTCAGTCGATTTAATGCCATAGGGCCAAAATTATGGCCGAACCTAAGTTTGACAAAGTGCTCATAAACCAATGAAAATTTTGTATGACGAAAATTAAAATTCTTCTGTTGGAATATTTTATGATTGATTCGTGTACATACCATGATTCTTAGTAAGAATCCAAAATTTCAGTCGATTTGAAGCCATAGGGTCAAAGTTATGGCCGAACCTAGGTATGACAAAGTGCTCATAAAGCAATGAAAAATTTGGATGAAGAAAATTAAAATTCTTCTTTTGGAATATTTAATGATTGATTCGTGTACAGGCCATGATTCTTAGTAAGAATCCAAAATTTCAGTCGATTTGGTGCCATAGGGTCAAAGTTATGGCCCAACCTAGGAATGACAAAGTGCTCATAAAGCAATGAAAAATTTGTATGAAGAAAATTAAAATTCTTCTTTTGGATGATTTTATGATTGATTCGTGTACAGACCGTGGTCAAGAGTAAGAATCCAAAATTTCAGTCATTTCGGTGCCATAGGGCCGATGTTATGACTGACAAAAGTTTTTAAATGACCGACCCCAAGTACTAAAACGACTGAACCCAAGTGTGAAAATGATGATATATTTTTCAAAATCTTCTTTTGCCATATTTTTTTATTGATTCATGTACAGATCGTGATTCTTAGTAAGAATCCAAAATTTCAGTCGATTTAATGCCAAAGGGCCAAAATTATGGCCGAACCTAAGTTTGACAAAGTGCTCATAAACCAATGAAAATTTTGTATGACGAAAATTAAAATTCTTCTGTTGGAATATTTTATGATTGATTCGTGTACATACCATGATTCTTAGTAAGAATCCAAAATTTCAGTCGATTTGAAGCCATAGGGTCAAAGTTATGGCCGAACCTAGGTATGACAAAGTGCTCATAAAGCAATGAAAAATTTGGATGAAGAAAATTAAAATTCTTCTTTTGGATGATTTTATGATTGATTCGTGTACAGACCGTGGTCAAGAGTAAGAATCCAAAATTTCAGTCATTTCGGTGCCATAGGGCCGATGTTATGACCGACAAAAGTTTTTAAATGACCGACCCCAAGTACTAAAACGACTGAACCCAAGTGTGAAAATGATGATATATTTTTCAAAATCTTCTTTTGCCATATATTTTGATTGATTCGTGTACAGACCGTGATTCTTAGTAAGAATCCAAAATTTCAGTCGATTTAATGCCATAGGGCCAAAATTATGGCCGAACCTAAGTTTGACAAAGTGCTCATAAACCAATGAAAATTTTGTATGAAGAAAATTAAAATTTTTCTGTTGGAATATTTTATGATTGACTCGTGTACAGACCATGATTCTTATTAAGAATCCAAAATTTCAGTCGATTTGGTGCCATAGGGTCAAAGTTATGGCCGAACCTAGGTATGACAAAGTGCTCATAAAGCAATGAAAAATTTGGATGAAGAAAATTAAAATTCTTCTTTTGGATGATTTTATGATTGATTCGTGTACAGACCGTGGTCAAGAGTAAGAATCCAAAATTTCAGTCATTTCGGTGCCATAGGGCCGATGTTATGACCGACAAAAGTTTTTAAATGACTGACCCCAAGTACTAAAACGACTGAACCCAGTTGAGAAAATGATGATATATTTTTCAAAATCTTCTTTTGCCATATATTTTGATTGATTCGTGTACAGACCGTGATTCTTAGTAAGAATCCAAAATTTCAGTCGATTTAATGCCATAGGGCCAAAATTATGGCAGAACCTAAGTTTGACAAAGTGCTCATAAAACAATGAAAATTTTGTATGACGAAAATTAAAATTCTTCTGTTGGAATATTTTATGATTGATTCGTGTACAGGCCATGATTCTTAGTAAGAATCCAAAATTTCAGTCGATTTGAAGCCATAGGGTCAAAGTTATGGCCGAACCTAGGTATGACAAAGTGCTCATAAAGCAATGAAAAATTTGTATGAAGAAAATTAAAATTCTTCTTTTGGAATATTTAATGATTGATTCGTGTACAGGCCATGATTCTTAGTAAGAATCCAAAATTTCAGTCGATTTGGTGCCATAGGGTCAAAGTTATGGCCCAACCTAGGAATGACAAAGTGCTCATAAAGCAATGAAAAATTTGTATGAAGAAAATTAAAATTCTTCTTTTGGATGATTTTATGATTGATTCGTGTACAGACCGTGGTCAAGAGTAAGAATCCAAAATTTCAGTCATTTCGGTGCCATAGGGCCGATGTTATGACTGACAAAAGTTTTTAAATGACCGACCCCAAGTACTAAAACGACTGAACCCCAGTGTGAAAATGATGATATATTTTTCAAAATCTTCTTTTGCCATATTTTTTTATTGATTCATGTACAGATCGTGATTCTTAGTAAGAATCCAAAATTTCAGTCGATTTAATGCCAAAGGGCCAAAATTATGGCCGAACCTAAGTTTGACAAAGTGCTCATAAACCAATGAAAATTTTGTATGACGAAAATTAAAATTCTTCTGTTGGAATATTTTATGATTGATTCGTGTACATACCATGATTCTTAGTAAGAATCCAAAATTTCAGTCGATTTGAAGCCATAGGGTCAAAGTTATGGCCGAACCTAGGTATGACAAAGTGCTCATAAAGCAATGAAAAATTTGGATGAAGAAAATTAAAATTCTTCTTTTGGATGATTTTATGATTGATTCGTGTACAGACCGTGGTCAAGAGTAAGAATCCAAAATTTCAGTCATTTCGGTGCCATAGGGCCGATGTTATGACCGACAAAAGTTTTTAAATGACCGACCCCAAGTACTAAAACGACTGAACCCAAGTGTGAAAATGATGATATATTTTTCAAAATCTTCTTTTGCCATATATTTTGATTGATTCGTGTACAGACCGTGATTCTTAGTAAGAATCCAAAATTTCAGTCGATTTAATGCCATAGGGCCAAAATTATGGCCGAACCTAAGTTTGACAAAGTGCTCATAAACCAATGAAAATTTTGTATGAAGAAAATTAAAATTTTTCTGTTGGAATATTTTATGATTGACTCGTGTACAGACCATGATTCTTATTAAGAATCCAAAATTTCAGTCGATTTGGTGCCATAGGGTCAAAGTTATGGCCGAACCTAGGTATGACAAAGTGCTCATAAAGCAATGAAAAATTTGGATGAAGAAAATTAAAATTCTTCTTTTGGATGATTTTATGATTGATTCGTGTACAGACCGTGGTCAAGAGTAAGAATCCAAAATTTCAGTCATTTCGGTGCCATAGGGCCGATGTTATGACCGACAAAAGTTTTTAAATGACTGACCCCAAGTACTAAAACGACTGAACCCAGTTGAGAAAATGATGATATATTTTTCAAAATCTTCTTTTGCCATATATTTTGATTGATTCGTGTACAGACCGTGATTCTTAGTAAGAATCCAAAATTTCAGTCGATTTAATGCCATAGGGCCAAAATTATGGCCGAACCTAAGTTTGACAAAGTGCTCATAAACCAATGAAAATTTTGTATGACGAAAATTAAAATTCTTCTGTTGGAATATTTTATGATTGATTCGTGTACAGGCCATGATTCTTAGTAAGAATCCAAAATTTCAGTCGATTTGAAGCCATAGGGTCAAAGTTATGGCCGAACCTAGGTATGACAAAGTGCTCATAAAGCAATGAAAAATTTGTATGAAGAAAATTAAAATTCTTCTTTTGGAATATTTTATGATTGACTCGTGTACAGACCATGATTCTTATTAAGAATCCAAAATTTCAGTCGATTTGGTGCCATAGGGTCAAAGTTATGGCCGAACCTAGGTATGACAAAGTGCTCATAAAGCAATGAAAAATTTGGATGAAGAAAATTAAAATTCTTCTTTTGGATGATTTTATGATTGATTCGTGTACAGACCGTGGTCAAGAGTAAGAATCCAAAATTTCAGTCATTTCTGTGCCATAGGGCCGATGTTATGACTGACAAAAGTTTTTAAATGACCGACCCCAAGTACTAAAACGACTGAACCCAAGTGTGAAAATGATGATATATTTTTCAAAATCTTCTTTTGCCATATATTTTGATTGATTCGTGTACAGACCGTGATTCTTAGTAAGAATCCAAAATTTCAGTCGATTTAATGCCATAGGGCCAAAATTATGGCCGAACCTAAGTTTGACAAAGTGCTCATAAACCAATGAAAATTTTGTATGACGAAAATTAAAATTCTTCTGTTGGAATATTTTATGATTGATTCGTGTACAAGCCATGATTCTTAGTAAGAATCCAAAATTTCAGTCGATTTAATGCCATAGGGCCAAAATTATGGCCGAACCTAAGTTTGACAAAGTGCTCATAAACCAATGAAAATTTTGTATGATGAAAATTAAAATTCTTCTGTTGGAATATTTTATGATTGATTCGTGTACAGACCATAATTCTTAGTAAGAATCCAAAATTTCAGTCGATTTGAAGCCATAGGGTCAAAGTTATGGCCGAACCTAGGTATGACAAAGTGCTCATAAAGCAATGAAAAATTTGTATGAAGAAAATTAAAATTCTTCTTTTGGATGATTTTATGATTGATTCGTGTACAGACCGTGGTCAAGAGTAAGAATCCAAAATTTCAGTCATTTCGGTGCCATAGGGCCGATGTTATGACCGACAAAAGTTTTTAAATGACCGACCCCAAGTACTAAAACGACTGAACCCAAGTGTGAAAATGATGATATATATTTTTCAAAATCTTCTTTTGCCATATATTTTGATTGATTCGTGTACAGACCGTGATTCTTAGTAAGAATCCAAAATTTCAGTCGATTTAATGCCATAGGGCCAAAATTATGGCCGAACCTAAGTTTGACAAAGTGCTCATAAACCAATGAAAATTTTGTATGACGAAAATTAAAATTCTTCTGTTGGAATATTTTATGATTGATTCGTGTACATACCATGATTCTTAGTAAGAATCCAAAATTTCAGTCGATTTGAAGCCATAGGGTCAAAGTTATGGCCGAACCTAGGTATGACAAAGTGCTCATAAAGCAATGAAAAATTTGGATGAAGAAAATTAAAATTCTTCTTTTGGATGATTTTATGATTGATTCGTGTACAGTCCGTGGTCAAGAGTAAGAATCCAAAATTTCAGTCATTTCGGTGCCATAGGGCCGATGTTATGACCGACAAAAGTTTTTAAATGACCGACCCCAAGTACTAAAACGACTGAACCCAAGTGTGAAAATGATGATATATTTTTCAAAATCTTCTTTTGCCATATTTTTTGATTGATTCGTGTACAGATCGTGATTCTTAGTAAGAATCCAAAATTTCAGTCGATTTAATGCCAAAGGGCCAAAATTATGGCCGAACCTAAGTTTGACAAAGTGCTCATAAAGCAATGAAAAATTTGTATGAAGAAAATTAAAATTCTTCTTTTGGATGATTTTATGATTGATTCGTGTACAGACCGTGGTCAAGAGTAAGAATCCAAAATTTCAGTCATTTCGGTGCCATAGGGCCGATGTTATGACCGACAAAAGTTTTTAAATGACCGACCCCAAGTACTAAAACGACTGAACCCAAGTGTGAAAATGATGATATATTTTTCAAAATCTTCTTTTGCCATATATTTTGATTGATTCGTGTACAGACCGTGATTCTTAGTAAGAATCAAAATTTCAGTCGATTTAATGCCATAGGGCCAAAATTATGGCCGAACCTAAGTTTGACAAAGTGCTCATAAACCAATGAAAATTTTGTATGACGAAAATTAAAATTCTTCTGTTGGAATATTTTATGATTGATTCGTGTACAGGCCATGATTCTTAGTAAGAATCCAAAATTTCAGTCGATTTGGTGCCATAGGGTCAAAGTTATGGCCGAACCTAGGTATGACAAAGTGCTCATAAAGCAATGAAAAATTTGTATGAAGAAAATTAAAATTCTTCTTTTGGATGATTTTATGATTGATTCGTGTACAGACCGTGGTCAAGAGTAAGAATCCAAAATTTCAGTCATTTCGGTGCCATAGGGCCGATGTTATGACCGACAAAAGTTTTTAAATGACCGACCCCAAGTACTAAAACGACTGAACCCAAGTGTGAAAATGATGATATATTTTTCAAAATCTTCTTTTGCCATATATATTGATTTATTCGTGTACAGACCGTGATTCTTAGTAAGAATCCAAAATTTCAGTCGATTTAATGCCATAGGGCCAAAATTATGGCCGAACCTAAGTTTGACAAAGTGCTCATAAACCAATGAAAATTTTGTATGAAGAAAATTAAAATTTTTCTGTTGGAATATTTTATGATTTAATCGTGTACAGACCATGATTCTTATTAGGAATCCAAAATTTCAGTCGATTTGGTGCCATAGGGTCAAAGTTATGGCCGAACCTAGGTATGACAAAGTGCTCATAAAGCAATGAAAAATTTGTATGAAGAAAATTAAAATTCTTCTTTTGGATGATTTTATGATTGATTCGTGTACAGACCGTGGTCAAGAGTAAGAATCCAAAATTTCAGTCATTTCGGTGCCATAGGGCCGATGTTATGACCGACAAAAGTTTTTAAATGACCGACCCCAAGTACTAAAACGACTGAACCCAAGTGTGAAAATGATGATATTTTTTTCAAAATCTTCTTTTGCCATAGTTTTTGATTGATTCGTGTACAGATCGTGATTCTTAGTAAGAATCCAAAATTTCAGTCGATTTAATGCCATAGGGCCAAAATTATGGCCGAACCTAAGTTTGACAAAGTGCTCATAAACCAATGAAAATTTTGTATGATGAAAATTAAAATTCTTCTGTTGGAATATTTTATGATTGATTCGTGTACAGACCATGATTCTTAGTAAGAATCCAAAATTTCAGTCGATTTGAAGCCATAGGGTCAAAGTTATGGCCGAACCTAGGTATGACAAAGTGCTCATAAAGCAATGAAAAATTTGTATGAAGAAAATTAAAATTCTTCTTTTGGATGATTTTATGATTGATTCGTGTACAGACCGTGGTCAAGAGTAAGAATCCAAAATTTCAGTCATTTCGGTGCCATAGGGCCGATGTTATGACCGACAAAAGTTTTTAAATGACCGACCCCAAGTACTAAAACGACTGAACCCAAGTGTGAAAATGATGATATATTTTTCAAAATCTTCTTTTGCCATATATTTTGATTGATTCGTGTACAGACCGTGATTCTTAGTAAGAATCCAAAATTTCAGTCGATTTAATGCCATAGGGCCAAAATTATGGCCGAACCTAAGTTTGACAAAGTGCTCATAAACCAATGAAAATTTTGTATGACGAAAATTAAAATTCTTCTGTTGGAATATTTTATGATTGATTCGTGTACAAGCCATGATTCTTAGTAAGAATCCAAAATTTCAGTCGATTTGGTGCCATAGGGTCAAAGTTATGGCCGAACCTAGGTATGACAAAGTGCTCATAAAGCAATGAAAAATTTGTATGAAGAAAATTAAAATTCTTCTTTTGGATGATTTTATGATTGATTCGTGTACAGACCGTGGTCAAGAGTAAGAATCCAAAATTTCAGTCATTTCGGTGCCATAGGGCCGATGTTATGACCGACAAAAGTTTTTAAATGACCGACCCCAAGTACTAAAACGACTGAACCCAAGTGTGAAAATGATGATATATTTTTCAAAATCTTCTTTTGCCATATATTTTGATTGATTCGTGTACAGACCGTGATTCTTAGTAAGAATCCAATATTTCAGTCGATTAAATGCCATAGGGCCAAAATTATGGCCCAACCTAAGTTTGACAAAGTGCTCATAAACCAATGAAAATTTTGTATGAAGAAAATTAAAATTTTTCTGTTGGAATATTTTATGATTTAATCGTGTACAGACCATGATTCTTATTAAGAATCCAAAATTTCAGTCGATTTGGTGCCATAGGGTCAAAGTTATGGCCGAACCTAGGTATGACAAAGTGCTCATAAAGCAATGAAAAATTTGTATGAAGAAAATTAAAATTCTTCTTTTGGATGATTTTATGATTGATTCGTGTACAGACCGTGGTCAAGAGTAAGAATCCAAAATTTCAGTCATTTCGGTGCCATAGGGCCGATGTTATGACCGACAAAAGTTTTTAAATGACCGACCCCAAGTACTAAAACGACTGAAACCAAGTGTGAAAATGATGATATATTTTTCAAAATCTTCTTTTGCCATATATTTTGATTGATTCGTGTACAGATCGTGATTCTTAGTAAGAATCCAAAATTTCAGTCGATTTAATGCCATAGGGCCAAAATTATGGCCGAACCTAAGTTTGACAAAGTGCTCATAAACCAATGAAAATTTTGTATGACGAAAATTAAAATTCTTCTGTTGGAATATTTTATGACTGATTCGTGTACAGGCCATGATTCTTAGTAAGAATCCAAAATTTCAGTCGATTTGGTGCCATAGGGTCAAAGTTATGGCCGAACCTAGGTATGACAAAGTGCTCATAAAGCAATGAAAAATTTGCATGAAGAAAATTAAAATTCTTCTTTTCGATGATTTTATGATTGATTCGTGTACAGACCGTGGTCAAGAGTAAGAATCCAAAATTTCAGTCATTTCGGTGCCATAGGGCCGATGTTATGACTGACAAAAGTTTTTAAATGACCGACCCCAAGTACTAAAACGACTGAACCCAAGTGTGAAAATGATGATATATTTTTCAAAATCTTCTTTTGCCATATTTTTTGATTGATTCGTGTACAGATCGTGATTCTTAGTAAGAATCCAAAATTTCAGTCGATTTAATGCCAAAGGGCCAAAATTATGGCCGAACCTAAGTTTGACAAAGTGCTCATAAACCAATGAAAATTTTGTATGACGAAAATTAAAATTCTTCTGTTGGAATATTTTATGATTGATTCGTGTACATACCATGATTCTTAGTAAGAATCCAAAATTTCAGTCGATTTGAAGCCATAGGGTCAAAGTTATGGCCGAACCTAGGTATGACAAAGTGCTCATAAAGCAATGAAAAATGTATATGAAGAAAATTAAAATTCTTCTTTTGGATGATTTTATGATTGATTCGTGGACAGACCGTGGTCAAGAGTAAGAATCCAAAATTTCAGTCATTTCGGTGCCATAGGGCCGATGATATGACCGACAAAAGTTTTTAAATGACCGACCCCAAGTACTAAAACGACTGAACCCAAGTGTGAAAATGATGATATATTTTTCAAAATCTTCTTTTGCCATATATTTTGATTGATTCGTGTACAGACCGTGATTCTTAGTAAGAATCCAAAATTTCAGTCGATTTAATGCCATAGGGCCAAAATTATGGCCGAACCTAAGTTTGACAAAGTGCTCATAAACCAATGAAAATTTTGTATGACGAAAATTAAAATTCTTCTGTTGGAATATTTAATGATTGATTCGTGTACAGGCCATGATTCTTAGTAAGAATCCAAAATTTCAGTCGATTTGGTGCCATAGGGTCAAAGTTATGGCCGAACCTAGGTATGACAAAGTGCTCATAAAGCAATGAAAAATTTGTATGAAGAAAATTAAAATTCTTCTTTTGGATGATTTTATGATTGATTCGTGTACAGACCGTGGTCAAGAGTAAGAATCCAAAATTTCAGTCATTTCGGTGCCATAGGGCCGATGTTATGACCGACAAAAGTTTTTAAATGACCGACCCCAAGTACTTAAACGACTGAACCCAAGTGTGAAAATGATGATATATTTTTCAAAATCTTCTTTTGCCATATATATTGATTGATTCTTGTACAGACCGTGATTCTTAGTAAGAATCCAAAATTTCAGTCGATTTAATGCCATAGGGCCAAAATTATGGCCGAACCTAAGTTTGACAAAGTGCTCATAAACCAATGAAAATTTTGTATGAAGAAAATTAAAATTTTTCTGTTGGAATATTTTATGATTTAATCGTGTACAGACCATGATTCTTATTA
This sequence comes from Limnephilus lunatus, assembly GCA_917563855.2. NCBI lineage: Eukaryota > Metazoa > Arthropoda > Insecta > Trichoptera > Limnephilidae > Limnephilus > Limnephilus lunatus. The sequence goes on along the minus strand of OU830597.1, from coordinate 57,891,219 downwards.
GGAATCCAAAATTTCAGTCGATTTGGTGCCATAGGGTCAAAGTTATGGCCGAACCTAGGTATGACAAAGTGCTCATAAAGCAATGAAAAATTTGTATGAAGAAAATTAAAATTCTTCTTTTGGATGATTTTATGATTGATTCGTGTACAGACCGTGGTCAAGAGTAAGAATCCAAAATTTCAGTCATTTCGGTGCCATACGGCCGATGTTATGACCGACAAAAGTTTTTAAATGACCGACCCCAAGTTCTAAAACGACTGAACCCAAGTGTGAAAATGATGATATATTTTTCAAAATCTTCTTTTGCCATAGTTTTTGATTGATTCGTGTACAGATCGTGATTCTTAGTAAGAATCCAAAATTTCAGTAGATTTAATGCCATAGGGCCAAAATTATGGCCGAACCTAAGTTTGACAAAGTGCTCATAAACCAATGAAAATTTTGTATGACGAAAATTAAAATTCTTCTGTTGGAATATTTTATGATTGATTCATGTACAGACCATGATTCTTAGTAAGAATCCAAAATTTCAGTCGATTTGAAGCCATAGGGTCAAAGTTATGGCCGAACCTAGGTATGACAAAGTGCTCATAAAGCAATGAAAAATTTGTATGAAGAAAATTAAAATTCTTCTTTTGGATGATTTTATGATTGATTCGTGTACAGACCGTGGTCAAGAGTAAGAATCCAAGATTTCGGTCATTTCGGTGCCATAGGGCCGATATTATGACCGACAAAAGTTTTTAAATGACCGACCCCAAGTACTAAAACGACTGAACCCAAGTGTGAAAATGATGATATATTTTTCAAAATCTTCTTTTGCCATATATTTTGATTGATTCGTGTACAGACCGTGATTCTTAGTAAGAATCCAAAATTTCCGTCGATTTAATGCCATAGGGCCAAAATTATGGCCGAACCTAAGTTTGACAAAGTGCTCATAAACCAATGAAAATTTTGTATGACGAAAATTAAATTTCTTCTGTTGGAATATTTTATGATTGATTCGTGTACAGGCCATGATTCTTAGTAAGAATCCAAAATTTCAGTCGATTTGGTGCCATAGGGTCAAAGTTATGGCCGAACCTAGGAATGACAAGTGCTCATAAAGCAATGAAAAATTTGTATGAAGAAAATTAAAATTCTTCTTTTGGATGATTTTATGATTGATTCGTGTACAAACCGTGGTCAAGAGTAAGAATCCAAAATTTCAGTCATTTCGGTGCCATAGGGCCGATATTATGACCGACAAAAGTTTTTAAATGACCGACCCCAAGTACTAAAACGACTGAACCCAAGTGTGAAAATGATGATATATTTTTCAAAATCTTCTTTTGCCATATATTTTGATTGATTCGTGTACAGACCGTGATTCTTAGTAAGAATCCAAAATTTCAGTCGATTTGAAGCCATAGGGTCAAAGTTATGGCCGAACCTAGGTATGACAAAGTGCTCATAAAGCAATGAAAAATTTGTATGAAGAAAATTAAAATTCTTCTTTTGGATGATTTTATGATTGATTCGTGTACAGACCGTGGTCAAGAGTAAGAATCCAAAATTTCAGTCATTTCGGTGCCATAGGGCCGATGTTATGACCGACAAAAGTTTTTAAATGACCGACCCCAAGTACTTAAACGACTGAACCCAAGTGTGAAAATGATGATATATTTTTCAAAATCTTCTTTTGCCATATATATTGATTGATTCTTGTACAGACCGTGATTCTTAGTAAGAATCCAAAATTTCAGTCGATTTAATGCCATAGGGCCAAAATTATGGCCGAACCTAAGTTTGACAAAGTGCTCATAAACCAATGAAAATTTTGTATGAAGAAAATTAAAATTTTTCTGTTGGAATATTTTATGATTTAATCGTGTACAGACCATGATTCTTATTAGGAATCCAAAATTTCAGTCGATTTGGTGCCATAGGGTCAAAGTTATGGCCGAACCTAGGTACGACAAAGTGCTCATAAAGCAATGAAAAATTTGTATGAAGAAAATTAAAATTCTTCTTTTGGATGATTTTATGATTGATTCGTGTACAGACCGTGGTCAAGAGTAAGAATCCAAAATTTCAGTCATTTCGGTGCCATACGGCCGATGTTATGACCGACAAAAGTTTTTAAATGACCGACCCCAAGTTCTAAAACGACTGAACCCAAGTGTGAAAATGATGATATATTTTTCAAAATCTTCTTTTGCCATAGTTTTTGATTGATTCGTGTACAGATCGTGATTCTTAGTAAGAATCCAAAATTTCAGTAGATTTAATGCCATAGGGCCAAAATTATGGCCGAACCTAAGTTTGACAAAGTGCTCATAAACCAATGAAAATTTTGTATGACGAAAATTAAAATTCTTCTGTTGGAATATTTTATGATTGATTCGTGTACAGACCATGATTCTTAGTAAGAATCCAAAATTTCAGTCGATTTGAAGCCATAGGGTCAAAGTTATGGCCGAACCTAGGTATGACAAAGTGCTCATAAAGCAATGAAAAATTTGTATGAAGAAAATTAAAATTCTTCTTTTGGATGATTTTATGATTGATTCGTGTACAGACCGTGGTCAAGAGTAAGAATCCAAGATTTCGGTCATTTCGGTGCCATAGGGCCGATATTATGACCGACAAAAGTTTTTAAATGACCGACCCCAAGTACTAAAACGACTGAACCCAAGTGTGAAAATGATGATATATTTTTCAAAATCTTCTTTTGCCATATATTTTGATTGATTCGTGTACAGACCGTGATTCTTAGTAAGAATCCAAAATTTCCGTCGATTTAATGCCATAGGGCCAAAATTATGGCCGAACCTAAGTTTGACAAAGTGCTCATAAACCAATGAAAATTTTGTATGACGAAAATTAAATTTCTTCTGTTGGAATATTTTATGATTGATTCGTGTACAGGCCATGATTCTTAGTAAGAATCCAAAATTTCAGTCGATTTGGTGCCATAGGGTCAAAGTTATGGCCGAACCTAGGAATGACAAAGTGCTCATAAAGCAATGAAAAATTTGTATGAAGAAAATTAAAATTCTTCTTTTGGATGATTTTATGATTGATTCGTGTACAGACCGTGGTCAAGAGTAAGAATCCAAAATTTCAGTCATTTCGGTGCCATAGGGCCGATATTATGACCGACAAAAGTTTTTAAATGACCGACCCCAAGTACTAAAACGACTGAACCCAAGTGTGAAAATGATGATATATTTTTCAAAATCTTCTTTTGCCATATATTTTGATTGATTCGTGTACAGACCGTGATTCTTAGTAAGAATCCAAAATTTCAGTCGATTTGAAGCCATAGGGTCAAAGTTATGGCCGAACCTAGGTATGACAAAGTGCTCATAAAGCAATGAAAAATTTGTATGAAGAAAATTAAAATTCTTCTTTTGGATGATTTTATGATTGATTCGTGTACAGACCGTGGTCAAGAGTAAGAATCCAAAATTTCAGTCATTTCGGTGCCATAGGGCCGATGTTATGACCGACAAAAGTTTTTAAATGACCGACCCCAAGTACTTAAACGACTGAACCCAAGTGTGAAAATGATGATATATTTTTCAAAATCTTCTTTTGCCATATATATTGATTGATTCTTGTACAGACCGTGATTCTTAGTAAGAATCCAAAATTTCAGTCGATTTAATGCCATAGGGCCAAAATTATGGCCGAACCTAAGTTTGACAAAGTGCTCATAAACCAATGAAAATTTTGTATGAAGAAAATTAAAATTTTTCTGTTGGAATATTTTATGATTTAATCGTGTACAGACCATGATTCTTATTAGGAATCCAAAATTTCAGTCGATTTGGTGCCATAGGGTCAAAGTTATGGCCGAACCTAGGTATGACAAAGTGCTCATAAAGCAATGAAAAATTTGTATGAAGAAAATTAAAATTCTTCTTTTGGATGATTTTATGATTGATTCGTGTACAGACCGTGGTCAAGAGTAAGAATCCAAAATTTCAGTCATTTCGGTGCCATACGGCCGATGTTATGACCGACAAAAGTTTTTAAATGACCGACCCCAAGTTCTAAAACGACTGAACCCAAGTGTGAAAATGATGATATATTTTTCAAAATCTTCTTTTGCCATAGTTTTTGATTGATTCGTGTACAGATCGTGATTCTTAGTAAGAATCCAAAATTTCAGTAGATTTAATGCCATAGGGCCAAAATTATGGCCGAACCTAAGTTTGACAAAGTGCTCATAAACCAATGAAAATTTTGTATGACGAAAATTAAAATTCTTCTGTTGGAATATTTTATGATTGATTCGTGTACAAGCCATGATTCTTAGTAAGAATCCAAAATTTCAGTCGATTTGGTGCCATAGGGTCAAAGTTATGGCCGAACCTAGGTATGACAAAGTGCTCATAAAGCAATGAAAAATTTGTATGAAGAAAATTAAAATTCTTCTTTTGGATGATTTTATGATTGATTCGTGTACAGACCGTGGTCAAGAGTAAGAATCCAAAATTTCAGTCATTTCGGTGCCATAGGGCCGATGTTATGACCGACAAAAGTTTTTAAATGACCGACCCCAAGTACTAAAACGACTGAACCCAAGTGTGAAAATGATGATATATTTTTCAAAATCTTCTTTTGCCATATATTTTGATTGATTCGTGTACAGACCGTGATTCTTAGTAAGAATCCAATATTTCAGTCGATTAAATGCCATAGGGCCAAAATTATGGCCCAACCTAAGTTTGACAAAGTGCTCATAAACCAATGAAAATTTTGTATGAAGAAAATTAAAATTTTTCTGTTGGAATATTTTATGATTTAATCGTGTACAGACCATGATTCTTATTAAGAATCCAAAATTTCAGTCGATTTGGTGCCATAGGGTCAAAGTTATGGCCGAACCTAGGTATGACAAAGTGCTCATAAAGCAATGAAAAATTTGTATGAAGAAAATTAAAATTCTTCTTTTGGATGATTTTATGATTGATTCGTGTACAGACCGTGGTCAAGAGTAAGAATCCAAAATTTCAGTCATTTCGGTGCCATAGGGCCGATGTTATGACCGACAAAAGTTTTTAAATGACCGACCCCAAGTACTAAAACGACTGAAACCAAGTGTGAAAATGATGAGATATTTTTCAAAATCTTCTTTTGCCATATATTTTGATTGATTCGTGTACAGATCGTGATTCTTAGTAAGAATCCAAAATTTCAGTCGATTTAATGCCATAGGGCCAAAATTATGGCCGAACCTAAGTTTGACAAAGTGCTCATAAACCAATGAAAATTTTGTATGACGAAAATTAAAATTCTTCTGTTGGAATATTTTATGACTGATTCGTGTACAGGCCATGATTCTTAGTAAGAATCCAAAATTTCAGTCGATTTGGTGCCATAGGGTCAAAGTTATGGCCGAACCTAGGTATGACAAAGTGCTCATAAAGCAATGAAAAATTTGCATGAAGAAAATTAAAATTCTTCTTTTCGATGATTTTATGATTGATTCGTGTACAGACCGTGGTCAAGAGTAAGAATCCAAAATTTCAGTCATTTCGGTGCCATAGGGCCGATGTTATGACTGACAAAAGTTTTTAAATGACCGACCCCAAGTACTAAAACGACTGAACCCAAGTGTGAAAATGATGATATATTTTTCAAAATCTTCTTTTGCCATATTTTTTGATTGATTCGTGTACAGATCGTGATTCTTAGTAAGAATCCAAAATTTCAGTCGATTTAATGCCAAAGGGCCAAAATTATGGCCGAACCTAAGTTTGACAAAGTGCTCATAAACCAATGAAAATTTTGTATGACGAAAATTAAAATTCTTCTGTTGGAATATTTTATGATTGATTCGTGTACATACCATGATTCTTAGTAAGAATCCAAAATTTCAGTCGATTTGAAGCCATAGGGTCAAAGTTATGGCCGAACCTAGGTATGACAAAGTGCTCATAAAGCAATGAAAAATGTATATGAAGAAAATTAAAATTCTTCTTTTGGATGATTTTATGATTGATTCGTGGACAGACCGTGGTCAAGAGTAAGAATCCAAAATTTCAGTCATTTCGGTGCCATAGGGCCGATGATATGACCGACAAAAGTTTTTAAATGACCGACCCCAAGTACTAAAACGACTGAACCCAAGTGTGAAAATGATGATATATTTTTCAAAATCTTCTTTTGCCATATATTTTGATTGATTCGTGTACAGACCGTGATTCTTAGTAAGAATCCAAAATTTCAGTCGATTTAATGCCATAGGGCCAAAATTATGGCCGAACCTAAGTTTGACAAAGTGCTCATAAACCAATGAAAATTTTGTATGACGAAAATTAAAATTCTTCTGTTGGAATATTTAATGATTGATTCGTGTACAGGCCATGATTCTTAGTAAGAATCCAAAATTTCAGTCGATTTGGTGCCATAGGGTCAAAGTTATGGCCGAACCTAGGTATGACAAAGTGCTCATAAAGCAATGAAAAATTTGTATGAAGAAAATTAAAATTCTTCTTTTGGATGATTTTATGATTGATTCGTGTACAGACCGTGGTCAAGAGTAAGAATCCAAAATTTCAGTCATTTCGGTGCCATAGGGCCGATGTTATGACCGACAAAAGTTTTTAAATGACCGACCCCAAGTACTTAAACGACTGAACCCAAGTGTGAAAATGATGATATATTTTTCAAAATCTTCTTTTGCCATATATATTGATTGATTCTTGTACAGACCGTGATTCTTAGTAAGAATCCAAAATTTCAGTCGATTTAATGCCATAGGGCCAAAATTATGGCCGAACCTAAGTTTGACAAAGTGCTCATAAACCAATGAAAATTTTGTATGAAGAAAATTAAAATTTTTCTGTTGGAATATTTTATGATTTAATCGTGTACAGACCATGATTCTTATTAGGAATCCAAAATTTCAGTCGATTTGGTGCCATAGGGTCAAAGTTATGGCCGAACCTAGGTATGACAAAGTGCTCATAAAGCAATGAAAAATTTGTATGAAGAAAATTAAAATTCTTCTTTTGGATGATTTTATGATTGATTCGTGTACAGACCGTGGTCAAGAGTAAGAATCCAAAATTTCAGTCATTTCGGTGCCATACGGCCGATGTTATGACCGACAAAAGTTTTTAAATGACCGACCCCAAGTTCTAAAACGACTGAACCCAAGTGTGAAAATGATGATATATTTTTCAAAATCTTCTTTTGCCATAGTTTTTGATTGATTCGTGTACAGATCGTGATTCTTAGTAAGAATCCAAAATTTCAGTAGATTTAATGCCATAGGGCCAAAATTATGGCCGAACCTAAGTTTGACAAAGTGCTCATAAACCAATGAAAATTTTGTATGACGAAAATTAAAATTCTTCTGTTGGAATATTTTATGATTGATTCGTGTACAGACCATGATTCTTAGTAAGAATCCAAAATTTCAGTCGATTTGAAGCCATAGGGTCAAAGTTATGGCCGAACCTAGGTATGACAAAGTGCTCATAAAGCAATGAAAAATTTGTATGAAGAAAATTAAAATTCTTCTTTTGGATGATTTTATGATTGATTCGTGTACAGACCGTGGTCAAGAGTAAGAATCCAAGATTTCGGTCATTTCGGTGCCATAGGGCCGATATTATGACCGACAAAAGTTTTTAAATGACCGACCCCAAGTACTAAAACGACTGAACCCAAGTGTGAAAATGATGATATATTTTTCAAAATCTTCTTTTGCCATATATTTTGATTGATTCGTGTACAGACCGTGATTCTTAGTAAGAATCCAAAATTTCCGTCGATTTAATGCCATAGGGCCAAAATTATGGCCGAACCTAAGTTTGACAAAGTGCTCATAAACCAATGAAAATTTTGTATGACGAAAATTAAATTTCTTCTGTTGGAATATTTTATGATTGATTCGTGTACAGGCCATGATTCTTAGTAAGAATCCAAAATTTCAGTCGATTTGGTGCCATAGGGTCAAAGTTATGGCCGAACCTAGGAATGACAAAGTGCTCATAAAGCAATGAAAAATTTGTATGAAGAAAATTAAAATTCTTCTTTTGGATGATTTTATGATTGATTCGTGTACAGACCGTGGTCAAGAGTAAGAATCCAAAATTTCAGTCATTTCGGTGCCATAGGGCCGATATTATGACCGACAAAAGTTTTTAAATGACCGACCCCAAGTACTAAAACGACTGAACCCAAGTGTGAAAATGATGATATATTTTTCAAAATCTTCTTTTGCCATATATTTTGATTGATTCGTGTACAGACCGTGATTCTTAGTAAGAATCCAAAATTTCAGTCGATTTGAAGCCATAGGGTCAAAGTTATGGCCGAACCTAGGTATGACAAAGTGCTCATAAAGCAATGAAAAATTTGTATGAAGAAAATTAAAATTCTTCTTTTGGATGATTTTATGATTGATTCGTGTACAGACCGTGGTCAAGAGTAAGAATCCAAAATTTCAGTCATTTCGGTGCCATAGGGCCGATGTTATGACCGACAAAAGTTTTTAAATGACCGACCCCAAGTACTTAAACGACTGAACCCAAGTGTGAAAATGATGATATATTTTTCAAAATCTTCTTTTGCCATATATATTGATTGATTCTTGTACAGACCGTGATTCTTAGTAAGAATCCAAAATTTCAGTCGATTTAATGCCATAGGGCCAAAATTATGGCCGAACCTAAGTTTGACAAAGTGCTCATAAACCAATGAAAATTTTGTATGAAGAAAATTAAAATTTTTCTGTTGGAATATTTTATGATTTAATCGTGTACAGACCATGATTCTTATTAGGAATCCAAAATTTCAGTCGATTTGGTGCCATAGGGTCAAAGTTATGGCCGAACCTAGGTATGACAAAGTGCTCATAAAGCAATGAAAAATTTGTATGAAGAAAATTAAAATTCTTCTTTTGGATGATTTTATGATTGATTCGTGTACAGACCGTGGTCAAGAGTAAGAATCCAAAATTTCAGTCATTTCGGTGCCATACGGCCGATGTTATGACCGACAAAAGTTTTTAAATGACCGACCCCAAGTTCTAAAACGACTGAACCCAAGTGTGAAAATGATGATATATTTTTCAAAATCTTCTTTTGCCATAGTTTTTGATTGATTCGTGTACAGATCGTGATTCTTAGTAAGAATCCAAAATTTCAGTAGATTTAATGCCATAGGGCCAAAATTATGGCCGAACCTAAGTTTGACAAAGTGCTCATAAACCAATGAAAATTTTGTATGACGAAAATTAAAATTCTTCTGTTGGAATATTTTATGATTGATTCGTGTACAAGCCATGATTCTTAGTAAGAATCCAAAATTTCAGTCGATTTGGTGCCATAGGGTCAAAGTTATGGCCGAACCTAGGTATGACAAAGTGCTCATAAAGCAATGAAAAATTTGTATGAAGAAAATTAAAATTCTTCTTTTGGATGATTTTATGATTGATTCGTGTACAGACCGTGGTCAAGAGTAAGAATCCAAAATTTCAGTCATTTCGGTGCCATACGGCCGATGTTATGACCGACAAAAGTTTTTAAATGACCGACCCCAAGTTCTAAAACGACTGAACCCAAGTGTGAAAATGATGATATATTTTTCAAAATCTTCTTTTGCCATAGTTTTTGATTGATTCGTGTACAGATCGTGATTCTTAGTAAGAATCCAAAATTTCAGTAGATTTAATGCCATAGGGCCAAAATTATGGCCGAACCTAAGTTTGACAAAGTGCTCATAAACCAATGAAAATTTTGTATGACGAAAATTAAAATTCTTCTGTTGGAATATTTTATGATTGATTCGTGTACAAGCCATGATTCTTAGTAAGAATCCAAAATTTCAGTCGATTTGGTGCCATAGGGTCAAAGTTATGGCCGAACCTAGGTATGACAAAGTGCTCATAAAGCAATGAAAAATTTGTATGAAGAAAATTAAAATTCTTCTTTTGGATGATTTTATGATTGATTCGTGTACAGACCGTGGTCAAGAGTAAGAATCCAAAATTTCAGTCATTTCGGTTCCATAGGGCCGATGTTATGACCGACAAAAGTTTTTAAATGACCGACCCCAAGTACTAAAACGACTGAACCCAAGTGTGAAAATGATGATATATTTTTCAAAATCTTCTTTTGCCATATATTTTGATTGATTCGTGTACAGACCGTGATTCTTAGTAAGAATCCAATATTTCAGTCGATTAAATGCCATAGGGCCAAAATTATGGCCCAACCTAAGTTTGACAAAGTGCTCATAAACCAATGAAAATTTTGTATGAAGAAAATTAAAATTTTTCTGTTGGAATATTTAATGATTTAATCGTGTACAGACCATGATTCTTATTAAGAATCCAAAATTTCAGTCGATTTGGTGCCATAGGGTCAAAGTTATGGCCGAACCTAGGTATGACAAAGTGCTCATAAAGCAATGAAAAATTTGTATGAAGAAAATTAAAATTCTTCTTTTGGATGATTTTATGATTGATTCGTGTACAGACCGTGGTCAAGAGTAAGAATCCAAAATTTCAGTCATTTCGGTGCCATACGGCCGATGTTATGACCGACAAAAGTTTTTAAATGACCGACCCCAAGTTCTAAAACGACTGAACCCAAGTGTGAAAATGATGATATATTTTTCAAAATCTTCTTTTGCCATAGTTTTTGATTGATTCGTGTACAGATCGTGATTCTTAGTAAGAATCCAAAATTTCAGTAGATTTAATGCCATAGGGCCAAAATTATGGCCGAACCTAAGTTTGACAAAGTGCTCATAAACCAATGAAAATTTTGTATGACGAAAATTAAAATTCTTCTGTTGGAATATTTTATGATTGATTCGTGTACAGACCATGATTCTTAGTAAGAATCCAAAATTTCAGTCGATTTGAAGCCATAGGGTCAAAGTTATGGCCGAACCTAGGTATGACAAAGTGCTCATAAAGCAATGAAAAATTTGTATGAAGAAAATTAAAATTCTTCTTTTGGATGATTTTATGATTGATTCGTGTACAGACCGTGGTCAAGAGTAAGAATCCAAGATTTCGGTCATTTCGGTGCCATAGGGCCGATATTATGACCGACAAAAGTTTTTAAATGACCGACCCCAAGTACTAAAACGACTGAACCCAAGTGTGAAAATGATGATATATTTTTCAAAATCTTCTTTTGCCATATATTTTGATTGATTCGTGTACAGACCGTGATTCTTAGTAAGAATCCAAAATTTCCGTCGATTTAATGCCATAGGGCCAAAATTATGGCCGAACCTAAGTTTGACAAAGTGCTCATAAACCAATGAAAATTTTGTATGACGAAAATTAAATTTCTTCTGTTGGAATATTTTATGATTGATTCGTGTACAGGCCATGATTCTTAGTAAGAATCCAAAATTTCAGTCGATTTGGTGCCATAGGGTCAAAGTTATGGCCGAACCTAGGAATGACAAAGTGCTCATAAAGCAATGAAAAATTTGTATGAAGAAAATTAAAATTCTTCTTTTGGATGATTTTATGATTGATTCGTGTACAGACCGTGGTCAAGAGTAAGAATCCAAAATTTCAGTCATTTCGGTGCCATAGGGCCGATATTATGACCGACAAAAGTTTTTAAATGACCGACCCCAAGTACTAAAACGACTGAACCCAAGTGTGAAAATGATGATATATTTTTCAAAATCTTCTTTTGCCATATATTTTGATTGATTCGTGTACAGACCGTGATTCTTAGTAAGAATCCAAAATTTCAGTCGATTTGAAGCCATAGGGTCAAAGTTATGGCCGAACCTAGGTATGACAAAGTGCTCATAAAGCAATGAAAAATTTGTATGAAGAAAATTAAAATTCTTCTTTTGGATGATTTTATGATTGATTCGTGTACAGACCGTGGTCAAGAGTAAGAATCCAAAATTTCAGTCATTTCGGTGCCATAGGGCCGATGTTATGACCGACAAAAGTTTTTAAATGACCGACCCCAAGTACTAAAACGACTGAACCCAAGTGTGAAAATGATGATATTTTTTTCAAAATCTTCTTTTGCCATAGTTTTTGATTGATTCGTGTACAGATCGTGATTCTTAGTAAGAATCCAAAATTTCAGTCGATTTAATGCCATAGGGCCAAAATTATGGCCGAACCTAAGTTTGACAAAGTGCTCATAAACCAATGAAAATTTTGTATGATGAAAATTAAAATTCTTCTGTTGGAATATTTTATGATTGATTCGTGTACAGACCATGATTCTTAGTAAGAATCCAAAATTTCAGTCGATTTGAAGCCATAGGGTCAAAGTTATGGCCGAACCTAGGTATGACAAAGTGCTCATAAAGCAATGAAAAATTTGTATGAAGAAAATTAAAATTCTTCTTTTGGATGATTTTATGATTGATTCGTGTACAGACCGTGGTCAAGAGTAAGAATTCAAAATTTCAGTCATTTCGGTGCCATAGGGCCGATGTTATGACCGACAAAAGTTTTTAAATGACCGACCCCAAGTACTAAAACGACTGAACCCAAGTGTGAAAATGATGATATATTTTTCAAAATCTTCTTTTGCCATATATTTTGATTGATTCGTGTACAGACCGTGATTCTTAGTAAGAATCCAAAATTTCAGTCGATTTAATGCCATAGGGCCAAAATTATGGCCGAACCTAAGTTTGACAAAGTGCTCATAAACCAATGAAAATTTTGTATGACGAAAATTAAAATTCTTCTGTTGGAATATTTTATGATTGATTCGTGTACAAGCCATGATTCTTAGTAAGAATCCAAAATTTCAGTCGATTTGGTGCCATAGGGTCAAAGTTATGGCCGAACCTAGGTATGACAAAGTGCTCATAAAGCAATGAAAAATTTGTATGAAGAAAATTAAAATTCTTCTTTTGGATGATTTTATGATTGATTCGTGTACAGACCGTGGTCAAGAGTAAGAATCCAAAATTTCAGTCATTTCGGTGCCATAGGGCCGATGTTATGACCGACAAAAGTTTTTAAATGACCGACCCCAAGTACTAAAACGACTGAACCCAAGTGTGAAAATGATGATATATTTTTCAAAATCTTCTTTTGCCATATATTTTGATTGATTCGTGTACAGACCGTGATTCTTAGTAAGAATCCAATATTTCAGTCGATTAAATGCCATAGGGCCAAAATTATGGCCCAACCTAAGTTTGACAAAGTGCTCATAAACCAATGAAAATTTTGTATGAAGAAAATTAAAATTTTTCTGTTGGAATATTTTATGATTTAATCGTGTACAGACCATGATTCTTATTAAGAATCCAAAATTTCAGTCGATTTGGTGCCATAGGGTCAAAGTTATGGCCGAACCTAGGTATGACAAAGTGCTCATAAAGCAATGAAAAATTTGTATGAAGAAAATTAAAATTCTTCTTTTGGATGATTTTATGATTGATTCGTGTACAGACCGTGGTCAAGAGTAAGAATCCAAAATTTCAGTCATTTCGGTGCCATAGGGCCGATGTTATGACCGACAAAAGTTTTTAAATGACCGACCCCAAGTACTAAAACGACTGAAACCAAGTGTGAAAATGATGATATATTTTTCAAAATCTTCTTTTGCCATATATTTTGATTGATTCGTGTACAGATCGTGATTCTTAGTAAGAATCCAAAATTTCAGTCGATTTAATGCCATAGGGCCAAAATTATGGCCGAACCTAAGTTTGACAAAGTGCTCATAAACCAATGAAAATTTTGTATGACGAAAATTAAAATTCTTCTGTTGGAATATTTTATGACTGATTCGTGTACAGGCCATGATTCTTAGTAAGAATCCAAAATTTCAGTCGATTTAATGCCATAGGGCCAAAATTATGGCCGAACCTAAGTTTGACAAAGTGCTCATAAACCAATGAAAATTTTGTATGATGAAAATTAAAATTCTTCTGTTGGAATATTTTATGATTGATTCGTGTACAGACCATGATTCTTAGTAAGAATCCAAAATTTCAGTCGATTTGAAGCCATAGGGTCAAAGTTATGGCCGAACCTAGGTATGACAAAGTGCTCATAAAGCAATGAAAAATTTGTATGAAGAAAATTAAAATTCTTCTTTTGGATGATTTTATGATTGATTCGTGTACAGACCGTGGTCAAGAGTAAGAATTCAAAATTTCAGTCATTTCGGTGCCATAGGGCCGATGTTATGACCGACAAAAGTTTTTAAATGACCGACCCCAAGTACTAAAACGACTGAACCCAAGTGTGAAAATGATGATATATTTTTCAAAATCTTCTTTTGCCATATATTTTGATTGATTCGTGTACAGACCGTGATTCTTAGTAAGAATCCAAAATTTCAGTCGATTTAATGCCATAGGGCCAAAATTATGGCCGAACCTAAGTTTGACAAAGTGCTCATAAACCAATGAAAATTTTGTATGACGAAAATTAAAATTCTTCTGTTGGAATATTTTATGATTGATTCGTGTACAAGCCATGATTCTTAGTAAGAATCCAAAATTTCAGTCGATTTGGTGCCATAGGGTCAAAGTTATGGCCGAACCTAGGTATGACAAAGTGCTCATAAAGCAATGAAAAATTTGTATGAAGAAAATTAAAATTCTTCTTTTGGATGATTTTATGATTGATTCGTGTACAGACCGTGGTCAAGAGTAAGAATCCAAAATTTCAGTCATTTCGGTGCCATAGGGCCGATGTTATGACCGACAAAAGTTTTTAAATGACCGACCCCAAGTACTAAAACGACTGAACCCAAGTGTGAAAATGATGATATATTTTTCAAAATCTTCTTTTGCCATATATTTTGATTGATTCGTGTACAGACCGTGATTCTTAGTAAGAATCCAATATTTCAGTCGATTAAATGCCATAGGGCCAAAATTATGGCCCAACCTAAGTTTGACAAAGTGCTCATAAACCAATGAAAATTTTGTATGAAGAAAATTAAAATTTTTCTGTTGGAATATTTTATGATTTAATCGTGTACAGACCATGATTCTTATTAAGAATCCAAAATTTCAGTCGATTTGGTGCCATAGGGTCAAAGTTATGGCCGAACCTAGGTATGACAAAGTGCTCATAAAGCAATGAAAAATTTGTATGAAGAAAATTAAAATTCTTCTTTTGGATGATTTTATGATTGATTCGTGTACAGACCGTGGTCAAGAGTAAGAATCCAAAATTTCAGTCATTTCGGTGCCATAGGGCCGATGTTATGACCGACAAAAGTTTTTAAATGACCGACCCCAAGTACTAAAACGACTGAAACCAAGTGTGAAAATGATGATATATTTTTCAAAATCTTCTTTTGCCATATATTTTGATTGATTCGTGTACAGATCGTGATTCTTAGTAAGAATCCAAAATTTCAGTCGATTTAATGCCATAGGGCCAAAATTATGGCCGAACCTAAGTTTGACAAAGTGCTCATAAACCAATGAAAATTTTGTATGACGAAAATTAAAATTCTTCTGTTGGAATATTTTATGACTGATTCGTGTACAGGCCATGATTCTTAGTAAGAATCCAAAATTTCAGTCGATTTGGTGCCATAGGGTCAAAGTTATGGCCGAACCTAGGTATGACAAAGTGCTCATAAAGCAATGAAAAATTTGCATGAAGAAAATTAAAATTCTTCTTTTCGATGATTTTATGATTGATTCGTGTACAGACCGTGGTCAAGAGTAAGAATCCAAAATTTCAGTCATTTCGGTGCCATAGGGCCGATGTTATGACTGACAAAAGTTTTTAAATGACCGACCCCAAGTACTAAAACGACTGAACCCAAGTGTGAAAATGATGATATATTTTTCAAAATCTTCTTTTGCCATATTTTTTGATTGATTCGTGTACAGATCGTGATTCTTAGTAAGAATCCAAATTTTCAGTCGATTTAATGCCAAAGGGCCAAAATTATGGCCGAACCTAAGTTTGACAAAGTGCTCATAAACCAATGAAAATTTTGTATGACGAAAATTAAAATTCTTCTGTTGGAATATTTTATGATTGATTCGTGTACATACCATGATTCTTAGTAAGAATCCAAAATTTCAGTCGATTTGAAGCCATAGGGTCAAAGTTATGGCCGAACCTAGGTATGACAAAGTGCTCATAAAGCAATGAAAAATGTATATGAAGAAAATTAAAATTCTTCTTTTGGATGATTTTATGATTGATTCGTGTACAGACCGTGGTCAAGAGTAAGAATCCAAAATTTCAGTCATTTCGGTGCCATAGGGCCGATGTTATGACCGACAAAAGTTTTTAAATGACCGACCCCAAGTACTTAAACGACTGAACCCAAGTGTGAAAATGATGATATATTTTTCAAAATCTTCTTTTGCCATATATATTGATTGATTCTTGTACAGACCGTGATTCTTAGTAAGAATCCAAAATTTCAGTCGATTTAATGCCATAGGGCCAAAATTATGGCCGAACCTAAGTTTGACAAAGTGCTCATAAACCAATGAAAATTTTGTATGAAGAAAATTAAAATTTTTCTGTTGGAATATTTTATGATTTAATCGTGTACAGACCATGATTCTTATTAGGAATCCAAAATTTCAGTCGATTTGGTGCCATAGGGTCAAAGTTATGGCCGAACCTAGGTATGACAAAGTGCTCATAAAGCAATGAAAAATTTGTATGAAGAAAATTAAAATTCTTCTTTTGGATGATTTTATGATTGATTCGTGTACAGACCGTGGTCAAGAGTAAGAATCCAAAATTTCAGTCATTTCGGTGCCATACGGCCGATGTTATGACCGACAAAAGTTTTTAAATGACCGACCCCAAGTTCTAAAACGACTGAACCCAAGTGTGAAAATGATGATATATTTTTCAAAATCTTCTTTTGCCATAGTTTTTGATTGATTCGTGTACAGATCGTGATTCTTAGTAAGAATCCAAAATTTCAGTAGATTTAATGCCATAGGGCCAAAATTATGGCCGAACCTAAGTTTGACAAAGTGCTCATAAACCAATGAAAATTTTGTATGACGAAAATTAAAATTCTTCTGTTGGAATATTTTATGATTGATTCGTGTACAGACCATGATTCTTAGTAAGAATCCAAAATTTCAGTCGATTTGAAGCCATAGGGTCAAAGTTATGGCCGAACCTAGGTATGACAAAGTGCTCATAAAGCAATGAAAAATTTGTATGAAGAAAATTAAAATTCTTCTTTTGGATGATTTTATGATTGATTCGTGTACAGACCATGGTCAAGAGTAAGAATCCAAGATTTCGGTCATTTCGGTGCCATAGGGCCGATATTATGACCGACAAAAGTTTTTAAATGACCGACCCCAAGTACTAAAACGACTGAACCCAAGTGTGAAAATGATGATATATTTTTCAAAATCTTCTTTTGCCATATATTTTGATTGATTCGTGTACAGACCGTGATTCTTAGTAAGAATCCAAAATTTCCGTCGATTTAATGCCATAGGGCCAAAATTATGGCCGAACCTAAGTTTGACAAAGTGCTCATAAACCAATGAAAATTTTGTATGACGAAAATTAAATTTCTTCTGTTGGAATATTTTATGATTGATTCGTGTACAGGCCATGATTCTTAGTAAGAATCCAAAATTTCAGTCGATTTGGTGCCATAGGGTCAAAGTTATGGCCGAACCTAGGAATGACAAAGTGCTCATAAAGCAATGAAAAATTTGTATGAAGAAAATTAAAATTCTTCTTTTGGATGATTTTATGATTGATTCGTGTACAGACCGTGGTCAAGAGTAAGAATCCAAAATTTCGGTCATTTCGGTGCCATAGGGCCGATATTATGACCGACAAAAGTTTTTAAATGACCGACCCCAAGTACTAAAACGACTGAACCCAAGTGTGAAAATGATGATATATTTTTCAAAATCTTCTTTTGCCATATATTTTGATTGATTCGTGTACAGACCGTGATTCTTAGTAAGAATCCAAAATTTCAGTCGATTTGAAGCCATAGGGTCAAAGTTATGGCCGAACCTAGGTATGACAAAGTGCTCATAAAGCAATGAAAAATTTGTATGAAGAAAATTAAAATTCTTCTTTTGGATGATTTTATGATTGATTCGTGTACAGACCGTGGTCAAGAGTAAGAATCCAAAATTTCAGTCATTTCGGTGCCATAGGGCCGATGTTATGACCGACAAAAGTTTTTAAATGACCGACCCCAAGTACTTAAACGACTGAACCCAAGTGTGAAAATGATGATATATTTTTCAAAATCTTCTTTTGCCATATATATTGATTGATTCTTGTACAGACCGTGATTCTTAGTAAGAATCCAAAATTTCAGTCGATTTAATGCCATAGGGCCAAAATTATGGCCGAACCTAAGTTTGACAAAGTGCTCATAAACCAATGAAAATTTTGTATGAAGAAAATTAAAATTTTTCTGTTGGAATATTTTATGATTTAATCGTGTACAGACCATGATTCTTATTAGGAATCCAAAATTTCAGTCGATTTGGTGCCATAGGGTCAAAGTTATGGCCGAACCTAGGTATGACAAAGTGCTCATAAAGCAATGAAAAATTTGTATGAAGAAAATTAAAATTCTTCTTTTGGATGATTTTATGATTGATTCGTGTACAGACCGTGGTCAAGAGTAAGAATCCAAAATTTCAGTCATTTCGGTGCCATACGGCCGATGTTATGACCGACAAAAGTTTTTAAATGACCGACCCCAAGTTCTAAAACGACTGAACCCAAGTGTGAAAATGATGATATATTTTTCAAAATCTTCTTTTGCCATAGTTTTTGATTGATTCGTGTACAGATCGTGATTCTTAGTAAGAATCCAAAATTTCAGTAGATTTAATGCCATAGGGCCAAAATTATGGCCGAACCTAAGTTTGACAAAGTGCTCATAAACCAATGAAAATTTTGTATGACGAAAATTAAAATTCTTCTGTTGGAATATTTTATGATTGATTCGTGTACAGACCATGATTCTTAGTAAGAATCCAAAATTTCAGTCGATTTGAAGCCATAGGGTCAAAGTTATGGCCGAACCTAGGTATGACAAAGTGCTCATAAAGCAATGAAAAATTTGTATGAAGAAAATTAAAATTCTTCTTTTGGATGATTTTATGATTGATTCGTGTACAGAACGTGGTCAAGAGTAAGAATCCAAGATTTCGGTCATTTCGGTGCCATAGGGCCGATATTATGACCGACAAAAGTTTTTAAATGACCGACCCCAAGTACTAAAACGACTGAACCCAAGTGTGAAAATGATGATATATTTTTCAAAATCTTCTTTTGCCATATATTTTGATTGATTCGTGTACAGACCGTGATTCTTAGTAAGAATCCAAAATTTCCGTCGATTTAATGCCATAGGGCCAAAATTATGGCCGAACCTAAGTTTGACAAAGTGCTCATAAACCAATGAAAATTTTGTATGACGAAAATTAAATTTCTTCTGTTGGAATATTTTATGATTGATTCGTGTACAGGCCATGATTCTTAGTAAGAATCCAAAATTTCAGTCGATTTGGTGCCATAGGGTCAAAGTTATGGCCGAACCTAGGAATGACAAAGTGCTCATAAAGCAATGAAAAATTTGTATGAAGAAAATTAAAATTCTTCTTTTGGATGATTTTATGATTGATTCGTGTACAGATCGTGGTCAAGAGTAAGAATCCAAAATTTCAGTCATTTCGGTGCCATAGGGCCGATGTTATGAACGACAAAAGTTTTTAAATGACCGACCCCAAGTACTAAAACGACTGAACCCAAGTGTGAAAATGATGATATATTTTTCAAAATCTTCTTTTGCCATATATTTTGATTGATTCGTGTACAGACCGTGATTCTTAGTAAGAATCCAAAATTTCAGTCGATTTAATGCCATAGGGCCAAAATTATGGCCGAACCTAAAATTGACAAAGTGCTCATAAACCAATGAAAATTTTGTATGAAGAAAATTAAAATTTTTCTGTTGGAATATTTTATGATTGACTCGTGTACAGACCATGATTCTTATTAAGAATCCAAAATTTCAGTCGATTTGGTGCCATAGGGTCAAAGTTATGGCCGAACCTAGGTATGACAAAGTGCTCATAAAGCAATGAAAAATTTGTATGAAGAAAATTAAAATTCTTCTTTTGGATGATTTTATGATTGATTCGTGTACAGACCGTGGTCAAGAGTAAGAATCCAAAATTTCAGTCATTTCGGTGCCATAGGGCCGATATTATGACCGACAAAAGTTTTTAAATGACCGACCCCAAGTACTAAAACGACTGAACCCAAGTGTGAAAATGATGATATATTTTTCAAAATCTTCTTTTGCCATATATTTTGATTGATTCGTGTACAGACCGTGATTCTTAGTAAGAATCCAAAATTTCAGTCGATTTGAAGCCATAGGGTCAAAGTTATGGCCGAACCTAGGTATGACAAAGTGCTCATAAAGCAATGAAAAATTTGTATGAAGAAAATTAAAATTCTTCTTTTGGATGATTTTATGATTGATTCGTGTACAGACCGTGGTCAAGAGTAAGAATCCAAAATTTCGGTCATTTCGGTGCCATAGGGCCGATATTATGACCGACAAAAGTTTTTAAATGACCGACCCCAAGTACTAAAACGACTGAACCCAAGTGTGAAAATGATGATATATTTTTCAAAATCTTCTTTTGCCATATATTTTGATTGATTCGTGTACAGACCGTGATTCTTAGTAAGAATCCAAAATTTCAGTCGATTTAATGCCATAGGGCCAAAATTATGGCCGAACCTAAGTTTGACAAAGTGCTCATAAACCAATGAAAATTTTGTATGAAGAAAATTAAAATTTTTCTGTTGGAATATTTTATGATTTAATCGTGTACATACCATGATTCTTATTAAGAATCCAAAATTTCAGTCGATTTGGTGCCATAGGGTCAAAGTTATGGCCCAACCTAGGTATGACAAAGTGCTCATAAAGCAATGAAAAATTTGTATGAAGAAAATTAAAATTCTTCTTTTGGATGATTTTATGATTGATTCGTGTACAGACCGTGGTCAAGAGTAAGATTCCAAAATTTCGGTCATTTCGGTGCCATAGGGCCGATGTTATGACCGACAAAAGTTTTTAAATGACCGACCCCAAGTACTAAAACGACTGAACCCAAGTGTGAAAATGATGATATATTTTTCAAAATCTTCTTTTGCCATATATTTTGATTGATTCGTGTACAGACCGTGATTCTTAGTAAGAATCCAAAATTTCAGTCGATTTAATGCCATAGGGCCAAAATTATGGCCGAACCTAAGTTTGACAAAGTGCTCATAAACCAATGAAAATTTTGTATGACGAAAATTAAATTTCTTCTGTTGGAATATTTTATGATTGATTCGTGTACAGGCCATGATTCTTAGTAAGAATCCAAAATTTCAGTCGATTTGGTGCCATAGGGTCAAAGTTATGGCCGAACCTAGGAATGACAAAGTGCTCATAAAGCAATGAAAAATTTGTATGAAGAAAATTAAAATTCTTCTTTTGGATGATTTTATGATTGAATCGTGTACAGACCATGATTCTTATTAAGAATCCAAAATTTCAGTCGATTTGGTGCCATAGGGTCAAAGTTATGGCCGAACCTAGGTATGACAAAGTGCTCATAAAGCAATGAAAAATTTGTATGAAGAAAATTAAAATTCTTCTTTTGGATGATTTTATGATTGATTCGTGTACAGACCGTGGTCAAGAGTAAGAATCCAAAATTTCAGTCATTTCGGTGCCATAGGGCCGATGTTATGACCGACAAAAGTTTTTAAATGACCGACCCCAAGTACTAAAACGACTGAACCCAAGTGTGAAAATGATGATATATTTTTCAAAATCTTCTTTTGCCATATATATTGATTGATTCTTGTACAGACCGTGATTCTTAGTAAGAATCCAAAATTTCAGTCGATTTAATGCCATAGGGCCAAAATTATGGCCGAACCTAAGTTTGACAAAGTGCTCATAAACCAATGAAAATTTTGTATGACGAAAATTAAAATTCTTCTGTTGGAATATTTTATGATTGATTCGTGTACAGACCATGATTCTTAGTAAGAATCCAAAATTTCAGTCGATTTGAAGCCATAGGGTCAAAGTTATGGCCGAACCTAGGTATGACAAAGTGCTCATAAAGCAATGAAAAATTTGTATGAAGAAAATTAAAATTCTTCTTTTGGATGATTTTATGATTGACTCGTGTACAGACCATGATTCTTATTAAGAATCCAAAATTTCAGTCATTTCGGTGCCATAGGGCCGATGTTATGACCGACAAAAGTTTTTAAATGACCGACCCCAAGTACTAAAACGACTGAACCCAAGTGTGAAAATGATGATATATTTTTCAAAATCTTCTTTTGCCATATATATTGATTGATTCTTGTACAGACCGTGATTCTTAGTAAGAATCCAAAATTTCAGTCGATTTAATGCCATAGGGCCAAAATTATGGCCGAACCTAAGTTTGACAAAGTGCTCATAAACCAATGAAAATTTTGTATGACGAAAATTAAAATTCTTCTGTTGGAATATTTTATGATTGATTCGTGTACAGACCATGATTCTTAGTAAGAATCCAAAATTTCAGTCGATTTGAAGCCATAGGGTCAAAGTTATGGCCGAACCTAGGTATGACAAAGTGCTCATAAAGCAATGAAAAATTTGTATGAAGAAAATTAAAATTCTTCTTTTGGATGATTTTATGATTGATTCGTGTACAGACCGTGGTCAAGAGTAAGATTCCAAAATTTCGGTCATTTCGGTGCCATAGGGCCGATGTTATGACCGACAAAAGTTTTTAAATGACCGACCCCAAGTACTAAAACGACTGAACCCAAGTGTGAAAATGATGATATATTTTTCAAAATCTTCTTTTGCCATATATTTTGATTGATTCGTGTACAGACCGTGATTCTTAGTAAGAATCCAAAATTTCAGTCGATTTAATGCCATAGGGCCAAAATTATGGCCGAACCTAAGTTTGACAAAGTGCTCATAAACCAATGAAAATTTTGTATGACGAAAATTAAATTTCTTCTGTTGGAATATTTTATGATTGATTCGTGTACAGGCCATGATTCTTAGTAAGAATCCAAAATTTCAGTCGATTTGGTGCCATAGGGTCAAAGTTATGGCCGAACCTAGGAATGACAAAGTGCTCATAAAGCAATGAAAAATTTGTATGAAGAAAATTAAAATTCTTCTTTTGGATGATTTTATGATTGAATCGTGTACAGACCATGATTCTTATTAAGAATCCAAAATTTCAGTCGATTTGGTGCCATAGGGTCAAAGTTATGGCCGAACCTAGGTATGACAAAGTGCTCATAAAGCAATGAAAAATTTGTATGAAGAAAATTAAAATTCTTCTTTTGGATGATTTTATGATTGATTCGTGTACAGACCGTGGTCAAGAGTAAGAATCCAAAATTTCAGTCATTTCGGTGCCATAGGGCCGATGTTATGACCGACAAAAGTTTTTAAATGACCGACCCCAAGTACTAAAACGACTGAACCCAAGTGTGAAAATGATGATATATTTTTCAAAATCTTCTTTTGCCAAATATATTGATTGATTCTTGTACAGACCGTGATTCTTAGTAAGAATCCAAAATTTCAGTCGATTTAATGCCATAGGGCCAAAATTATGGCCGAACCTAAGTTTGACAAAGTGCTCATAAACCAATGAAAATTTTGTATGACGAAAATTAAAATTCTTCTGTTGGAATATTTTATGATTGATTCGTGTACAGACCATGATTCTTAGTAAGAATCCAAAATTTCAGTCGATTTGAAGCCATAGGGTCAAAGTTATGGCCGAACCTAGGTATGACAAAGTGCTCATAAAGCAATGAAAAATTTGTATGAAGAAAATTAAAATTCTTCTTTTGGATGATTTTATGATTGACTCGTGTACAGACCATGATTCTTATTAAGAATCCAAAATTTCAGTCATTTCGGTGCCATAGGGCCGATGTTATGACCGACAAAAGTTTTTAAATGACCGACCCCAAGTACTAAAACGACTGAACCCAAGTGTGAAAATGATGATATATTTTTCAAAATCTTCTTTTGCCATATATATTGATTGATTCTTGTACAGACCGTGATTCTTAGTAAGAATCCAAAATTTCAGTCGATTTAATGCCATAGGGCCAAAATTATGGCCGAACCTAAGTTTGACAAAGTGCTCATAAACCAATGAAAATTTTGTATGACGAAAATTAAAATTCTTCTGTTGGAATATTTTATGATTGATTCGTGTACAGACCATGATTCTTAGTAAGAATCCAAAATTTCAGTCGATTTGAAGCCATAGGGTCAAAGTTATGGCCGAACCTAGGTATGACAAAGTGCTCATAAAGCAATGAAAAATTTGTATGAAGAAAATTAAAATTCTTCTTTTGGATGATTTTATGATTGATTCGTGTACAGACCGTGGTCAAGAGTAAGATTCCAAAATTTTGGTCATTTCGGTGCCATAGGGCCGATGTTATGACCGACAAAAGTTTTTAAATGACCGACCCCAAGTACTAAAACGACTGAACCCAAGTGTGAAAATGATGATATATTTTTCAAAATCTTCTTTTGCCATATATTTTGATTGATTCGTGTACAGACCGTGATTCTTAGTAAGAATCCAAAATTTCAGTCGATTTAATGCCATAGGGCCAAAATTATGGCCGAACCTAAGTTTGACAAAGTGCTCATAAACCAATGAAAATTTTGTATGACGAAAATTAAATTTCTTGTGTTGGAATATTTTATGATTGATTCGTGTACAGGCCATGATTCTTAGTAAGAATCCAAAATTTCAGTCGATTTGGTGCCATAGGGTCAAAGTTATGGCCGAACCTAGGAATGACAAAGTGCTCATAAAGCAATGAAAAATTTGTATGAAGAAAATTAAAATTCTTCTTTTGGATGATTTTATGATTGAATCGTGTACAGACCATGATTCTTATTAAGAATCCAAAATTTCAGTCGATTTGGTGCCATAGGGTCAAAGTTATGGCCGAACCTAGGTATGACAAAGTGCTCATAAAGCAATGAAAAATTTGTATGAAGAAAATTAAAATTCTTCTTTTGGATGATTTTATGATTGATTCGTGTACAGACCGTGGTCAAGAGTAAGAATCCAAAATTTCAGTCATTTCGGTGCCATAGGGCCGATGTTATGACCGACAAAAGTTTTTAAATGACCGACCCCAAGTACTAAAACGACTGAACCCAAGTGTGAAAATGATGATATATTTTTCAAAATCTTCTTTTGCCATATATATTGATTGATTCTTGTACAGACCGTGATTCTTAGTAAGAATCCAAAATTTCAGTCGATTTAATGCCATAGGGCCAAAATTATGGCCGAACCTAAGTTTGACAAAGTGCTCATAAACCAATGAAAATTTTGTATGACGAAAATTAAAATTCTTCTGTTGGAATATTTTATGATTGATTCGTGTACAGACCATGATTCTTAGTAAGAATCCAAAATTTCAGTCGATTTGAAGCCATAGGGTCAAAGTTATGGCCGAACCTAGGTATGACAAAGTGCTCATAAAGCAATGAAAAATTTGTATGAAGAAAATTAAAATTCTTCTTTTGGATGATTTTATGATTGACTCGTGTACAGACCATGATTCTTATTAAGAATCCAAAATTTCAGTCATTTCGGTGCCATAGGGCCGATGTTATGACCGACAAAAGTTTTTAAATGACCGACCCCAAGTACTAAAACGACTGAACCCAAGTGTGAAAATGATGATATATTTTTCAAAATCTTCTTTTGCCATATATATTGATTGATTCTTGTACAGACCGTGATTCTTAGTAAGAATCCAAAATTTCAGTCGATTTAATGCCATAGGGCCAAAATTATGGCCGAACCTAAGTTTGACAAAGTGCTCATAAACCAATGAAAATTTTGTATGACGAAAATTAAAATTCTTCTGTTGGAATATTTTATGATTGATTCGTGTACAGACCATGATTCTTAGTAAGAATCCAAAATTTCAGTCGATTTGAAGCCATAGGGTCAAAGTTATGGCCGAACCTAGGTATGACAAAGTGCTCATAAAGCAATGAAAAATTTGTATGAAGAAAATTAAAATTCTTCTTTTGGATGATTTTATGATTGATTCGTGTACAGACCGTGGTCAAGAGTAAGAATCCAAAATTTCGGTCATTTCGGTGCCATAGGGCCGATGTTATGACCGACAAAAGTTTTTAAATGACCGACCCCAAGTACTAAAACGACTGAACCCAAGTGTGAAAATGATGATATATTTTTCAAAATCTTCTTTTGCCATATATTTTGATTGATTCGTGTACAGACCGTGATTCTTAGTAAGAATCCAAAATTTCAGTCGATTTAATGC
Organism: Limnephilus lunatus; assembly: GCA_917563855.2. Lineage (NCBI taxonomy): Eukaryota > Metazoa > Arthropoda > Insecta > Trichoptera > Limnephilidae > Limnephilus > Limnephilus lunatus. The sequence goes on along the minus strand of OU830597.1, from coordinate 57,864,857 downwards.
CATAGGGCCAAAATTATGGCCCAACCTAAGTTTGACAAAGTGCTCATAAACCAATGAAAATTTTGTATGAAGAAAATTAAAATTTTTCTGTTGGAATATTTTATGATTGACTCGTGTACAGACCATGATTCTTATTAAGAATCCAAAATTTCAGTCGATTTGGTGCCATAGGGTCAAAGTTATGGCCGAACCTAGTTATGACAAAGTGCTCATAAAGCAATGAAAAATTTGTATGAAGAAAATTAAAATTCTTCTTTTGGATGATTTTATGATTGATTCGTGTACAGACCGTGGTCAAGAGTAAGAATCCAAAATTTCAGTCATTTCGGTGCCATAGGGCCGATGTTATGACTGACAAAAGTTTTTAAATGACCGACCCCAAGTACTAAAACGACTGAACCCAAGTGTGAAAATGATGATATATTTTTCAAAATCTTCTTTTGCCATATATTTTGATTGATTCGTGTACAGACCGTGATTCTTAGTAAGAATCCAAAATTTCAGTCGATTTAATGCCATAGGGCCAAAATTATGGCCGAACCTAAGTTTGACAAAGTGCTCATAAACCAATGAAAATTTTGTATGAAGAAAATTAAAATTTTTCTGTTGGAATATTTTATGATTGAATCGTGTACAGACCATGATGCTTATTAAGAATCCAAAATTTCAGTCGATTTGGTGCCATAGGGTCAAAGTTATGGCCGAACCTAGGTATGACAAAGTGCTCATAAAGCAATGAAAAATTTGTATGAAGAAAATTAAAATTCTTCTTTTGGATGATTTTATGATTGATTCGTGTACAGACCGTGGTCAAGAGTAAGAATCCAAAATTTCAGTCATTTCGGTGCCAAAGGACCGATGTTATGACCGACAAAAGTTTTTAAATGACCGACCCCAAGTACTAAAACGACTGAACCCAAGTGTGAAAATGATGATATATTTTTCAAAATCTTCTTTTGCCATATATTTTGATTGATTCGTGTACAGACCGTGATTCTTAGTAAGAATCCAAAATTTCAGTCGATTTAATGCCATAGGGACAAAATTATGGCCGACCCTAAGTTTGACAAAGTGCTCATAAACCAATGAAAATTTTGTATGACGAAAATTAAAATTCTTCTGTTGGAATATTTTATGATTGATTCGTGTACAGGCCATGATTCTTAGTAAGAATCCAAAATTTCAGTCGATTTAATGCCATAGGGCCAAAATTATGGCCGAACCTAAGTTTGACAAAGTGCTCATAAACCAATGAAAATTTTGTATGATGAAAATTAAAATTCTTCTGTTGGAATATTTTATGATTGATTCGTGTACAGACCATGATTCTTAGTAAGAATCCAAAATTTCAGTCGATTTGAAGCCATAGGGTCAAAGTTATGGCCGAACCTAGGTATGACAAAGTGCTCATAAAGCAATGAAAAATTTGTATGAAGAAAATTAAAATTCTTCTTTTGGATGATTTTATGATTGATTCGTGTACAGACCGTGGTCAAGAGTAAGAATCCAAAATTTCAGTCATTTCGGTGCCAAAGGACCGATGTTATGACCGACAAAAGTTTTTAAATGACCGACCCCAAGTACTAAAACGACTGAACCCAAGTGTGAAAATGATGATATATTTTTCAAAATCTTCTTTTGCCATAGTTTTTGATTGATTCGTGTACAGATCGTGATTCTTAGTAAGAATCCAAAATTTCAGTCGATTTGAAGCCATAGGGTCAAAGTTATGGCCGAACCTAGGTATGACAAAGTGCTCATAAAGCAATGAAAAATTTGTATGAAGAAAATTAAAATTCTTCTTTTGGAATATTTTTTTATTGATTCGTGTACAGATCGTGATTCTTAGTAAGAATCCAAAATTTCAGTCGATTTAATGCCATAGGGCCAAAATTATGGCCGAACCTAAGTTTGACAAAGTGCTCATAAACCAATGAAAATTTTGTATGACGAAAATTAAAATTCTTCTGTTGGAATATTTTATGATTGATTCGTGTACATACCATGATTCTTAGTAAGAATCCAAAATTTCAGTCGATTTGAAGCCATAGGGTCAAAGTTATGGCCGAACCTAGGTATGACAAAGTGCTCATAAAGCAATGAAAAATTTGGATGAAGAAAATTAAAATTCTTCTTTTGGATGATTTTATGATTGATTCGTGTACAGACCGTAGTCAAGAGTAAGAATCCAAAATTTCAGTCATTTCGGTGCCATAGGGCCGATGTTATGACCGACAAAAGTTTTTAAATGACCGACCCCAAGTACTAAAACGACTTAACCCAAGTGTGAAAATGATGATATATTTTTCAAAATCTTCTTTTGCCATATATTTTGATTGATTCGTGTACAGACCGTGATTCTTAGTAAGAATCCAAAATTTCAGTCGATTTAATGCCATAGGGACAAAATTATGGCCGACCCTAAGTTTGACAAAGTGCTCATAAACCAATGAAAATTTTGTATGACGAAAATTAAAATTCTTCTGTTGGAATATTTTATGATTGATTCGTGTACAAGCCATGATTCTTAGTAAGAATCCAAAATTTCAGTCGATTTAATGCCATAGGGCCAAAATTATGGCCGAACCTAAGTTTGACAAAGTGCTCATAAACCAATGAAAATTTTGTATGATGAAAATTAAAATTCTTCTGTTGGAATATTTTATGATTGATTCGTGTACAGACCATGATTCTTAGTAAGAATCCAAAATTTCAGTCGATTTGAAGCCATAGGGTCAAAGTTATGGCCGAACCTAGGTATGACAAAGTGCTCATAAAGCAATGAAAAATTTATATGAAGAAAATTAAAATTCTTCTTTTGGATGATTTTATGATTGATTCGTGTACAGACCGTGGTCAAGAGTAAGAATCCAAAATTTCAGTCATTTCGGTGCCATAGGGCCGATGTTATGACCGACAAAAGTTTTTAAATGACCGACCCCAAGTACTAAAACGACTGAACCCAAGTGTGAAAATGATGATATATTTTTCAAAATCTTCTTTTGCCATATATTTTGATTGATTCGTGTACAGACCGTGATTCTTAGTAAGAATCCAATATTTCAGTCGATTAAATGCCATAGGGCCAAAATTATGGCCCAACCTAAGTTTGACAAAGTGCTCATAAACCAATGAAAATTTTGTATGAAGAAAATTAAAATTTTTCTGTTGGAATATTTTATGATTTAATCGTGTACAGACCATGATTCTTATTAAGAATCCAAAATTTCAGTCGATTTGGTGCCATAGGGTCAAAGTTATGGCCGAACCTAGGTATGACAAAGTGCTCATAAAGCAATGAAAAATTTGTATGAAGAAAATTAAAATTCTTCTTTTGGATGATTTTATGATTGATTCGTGTACAGACCGTGGTCAAGAGTAAGAATCCAAAATTTCAGTCATTTCGGTGCCATAGGGCCGATGTTATGACCGACAAAAGTTTTTAAATGACCGACCCCAAGTACTAAAACGACTGAAACCAAGTGTGAAAATGATGATATATTTTTCAAAATCTTCTTTTGCCATATATTTTGATTGATTCGTGTACAGATCGTGATTCTTAGTAAGAATCCAAAATTTCAGTCGATTTAATGCCATAGGGCCAAAATTATGGCCGAACCTAAGTTTGACAAAGTGCTCATAAACCAATGAAAATTTTGTATGACGAAAATTAAAATTCTTCTGTTGGAATATTTTATGATTGATTCGTGTACAGGCCATGATTCTTAGTAAGAATCCAAAATTTCAGTCGATTTGGTGCCATAGGGTCAAAGTTATGGCCGAACCTAGGTATGACAAAGTGCTCATAAAGCAATGAAAAATTTGCATGAAGAAAATTAAAATTCTTCTTTTCGATGATTTTATGATTGATTCGTGTACAGACCGTGGTCAAGAGTAAGAATCCAAAATTTCAGTCATTTCGGTGCCATAGGGCCGATGTTATGACTGACAAAAGTTTTTAAATGACCGACCCCAAGTACTAAAACGACTGAACCCAAGTGTGAAAATGGTGATATATTTTTCAAAATCTTCTTTTGGAATATTTTTTTATTGATTCGTGTACAGATCGTGATTCTTAGTAAGAATCCAAAATTTCAGTCGATTTAATGCCATAGGGCCAAAATTATGGCCGAACCTAAGTTTGACAAAGTGCTCATAAACCAATGAAAATTTTGTATGACGAAAATTAAAATTCTTCTGTTGGAATATTTTATGATTGATTCGTGTACATACCATGATTCTTAGTAAGAATCCAAAATTTCAGTCGATTTGAAGCCATAGGGTCAAAGTTATGGCCGAACCTAGGTATGACAAAGTGCTCATAAAGCAATGAAAAATTTGGATGAAGAAAATTAAAATTCTTCTTTTGGATGATTTTATGATTGATTCGTGTACAGACCGTAGTCAAGAGTAAGAATCCAAAATTTCAGTCATTTCGGTGCCATAGGGCCGATGTTATGACCGACAAAAGTTTTTAAATGACCGACCCCAAGTACTAAAACGACTTAACCCAAGTGTGAAAATGATGATATATTTTTCAAAATCTTCTTTTGCCATATATTTTGATTGATTCGTGTACAGACCGTGATTCTTAGTAAGAATCCAAAATTTCAGTCGATTTAATGCCATAGGGCCAAAATTATGGCCGAACCTAAGTTTGTCAAAGTGCTCATAAACCAATGAAAATTTTGTATGAAGAAAATTAAAATTTTTCTGTTGGAATATTTTATGATTGACTCGTGTACAGACCATGATTCTTATTAAGAATCCAAAATTTCAGTCGATTTGGTGCCATAGGGTCAAAGTTATGGCCGAACCTAGGTATGACAAAGTGCTCATAAAGCAATGAAAAATTTGGATGAAGAAAATTAAAATTCTTCTTTTGGATGATTTTATGATTGATTCGTGTACAGACCGTGGTCAAGAGTAAGAATCCAAAATTTCAGTCATTTCTGTGCCATAGGGCCGATGTTATGACTGACAAAAGTTTTTAAATGACCGACCCCAAGTACTAAAACGACTGAACCCAAGTGTGAAAATGATGATATATTTTTCAAAATCTTCTTTTGCCATATATTTTGATTGATTCGTGTACAGACCGTGATTGTTAGTAAGAATCCAAAATTTCAGTCGATTTAATGCCATAGGGACAAAATTATGGCCGACCCTAAGTTTGACAAAGTGCTCATAAACCAATGAAAATTTTGTATGACGAAAATTAAAATTCTTCTGTTGGAATATTTTATGATTGATTCGTGTACAAGCCATGATTCTTAGTAAGAATCCAAAATTTCAGTCGATTTAATGCCATAGGGCCAAAATTATGGCCGAACCTAAGTTTGACAAAGTGCTCATAAACCAATGAAAATTTTGTATGACGAAAATTAAAATTCTTCTGTTGGAATATTTTATGATTGATTCGTGTACAGGCCATGATTCTTAGTAAGAATCCAAAATTTCAGTCGATTTGGTGCCATAGGGTCAAAGTTATGGCCGAACCTAGGTATGACAAAGTGCTCATAAAGCAATGAAAAATTTGCATGAAGAAAATTAAAATTCTTCTTTTCGATGATTTTATGATTGATTCGTGTACAGACCGTGGTCAAGAGTAAGAATCCAAAATTTCAGTCATTTCGGTGCCATAGGGCCGATGTTATGACTGACAAAAGTTTTTAAATGACCGACCCCAAGTACTAAAACGACTGAACCCAAGTGTGAAAATGGTGATATATTTTTCAAAATCTTCTTTTGGAATATTTTTTTATTGATTCGTGTACAGATCGTGATTCTTAGTAAGAATCCAAAATTTCAGTCGATTTAATGCCATAGGGCCAAAATTATGGCCGAACCTAAGTTTGACAAAGTGCTCATAAACCAATGAAAATTTTGTATGACGAAAATTAAAATTCTTCTGTTGGAATATTTTATGATTGATTCGTGTACATACCATGATTCTTAGTAAGAATCCAAAATTTCAGTCGATTTGAAGCCATAGGGTCAAAGTTATGGCCGAACCTAGGTATGACAAAGTGCTCATAAAGCAATGAAAAATTTGGATGAAGAAAATTAAAATTCTTCTTTTGGATGATTTTATGATTGATTCGTGTACAGACCGTAGTCAAGAGTAAGAATCCAAAATTTCAGTCATTTCGGTGCCATAGGGCCGATGTTATGACCGACAAAAGTTTTTAAATGACCGACCCCAAGTACTAAAACGACTTAACCCAAGTGTGAAAATGATGATATATTTTTCAAAATCTTCTTTTGCCATATATTTTGATTGATTCGTGTACAGACCGTGATTCTTAGTAAGAATCCAAAATTTCAGTCGATTTAATGCCATAGGGCCAAAATTATGGCCGAACCTAAGTTTGTCAAAGTGCTCATAAACCAATGAAAATTTTGTATGAAGAAAATTAAAATTTTTCTGTTGGAATATTTTATGATTGACTCGTGTACAGACCATGATTCTTATTAAGAATCCAAAATTTCAGTCGATTTGGTGCCATAGGGTCAAAGTTATGGCCGAACCTAGGTATGACAAAGTGCTCATAAAGCAATGAAAAATTTGGATGAAGAAAATTAAAATTCTTCTTTTGGATGATTTTATGATTGATTCGTGTACAGACCGTGGTCAAGAGTAAGAATCCAAAATTTCAGTCATTTCTGTGCCATAGGGCCGATGTTATGACTGACAAAAGTTTTTAAATGACCGACCCCAAGTACTAAAACGACTGAACCCAAGTGTGAAAATGATGATATATTTTTCAAAATCTTCTTTTGCCATATATTTTGATTGATTCGTGTACAGACCGTGATTGTTAGTAAGAATCCAAAATTTCAGTCGATTTAATGCCATAGGGACAAAATTATGGCCGACCCTAAGTTTGACAAAGTGCTCATAAACCAATGAAAATTTTGTATGACGAAAATTAAAATTCTTCTGTTGGAATATTTTATGATTGATTCGTGTACAAGCCATGATTCTTAGTAAGAATCCAAAATTTCAGTCGATTTAATGCCAAAGGGCCAAAATTATGGCCGAACCTAAGTTTGACAAAGTGCTCATAAACCAATGAAAATTTTGTATGATGAAAATTAAAATTCTTCTGTTGGAATATTTTATGATTGATTCGTGTACAGACCATGATTCTTAGTAAGAATCCAAAATTTCAGTCGATTTGAAGCCATAGGGTCAAAGTTATGGCCGAACCTAGGTATGACAAAGTGCTCATAAAGCAATGAAAAATTTATATGAAGAAAATTAAAATTCTTCTTTTGGATGATTTTATGATTGATTCGTGTACAGACCGTGGTCAAGAGTAAGAATCCAAAATTTCAGTCATTTCGGTGCCATAGGGCCGATGTTATGACCGACAAAAGTTTTTAAATGACCGACCCCAAGTACTAAAACGACTGAACCCAAGTGTGAAAATGATGATATATTTTTCAAAATCTTCTTTTGCCATATATTTTGATTGATTCGTGTACAGACCGTGATTCTTAGTAAGAATCCAATATTTCAGTCGATTAAATGCCATAGGGCCAAAATTATGGCCCAACCTAAGTTTGACAAAGTGCTCATAAACCAATGAAAATTTTGTATGAAGAAAATTAAAATTTTTCTGTTGGAATATTTTATGATTTAATCGTGTACAGACCATGATTCTTATTAAGAATCCAAAATTTCAGTCGATTTGGTGCCATAGGGTCAAAGTTATGGCCGAACCTAGGTATGACAAAGTGCTCATAAAGCAATGAAAAATTTGTATGAAGAAAATTAAAATTCTTCTTTTGGATGATTTTATGATTGATTCGTGTACAGACCGTGGTCAAGAGTAAGAATCCAAAATTTCAGTCATTTCGGTGCCATAGGGCCGATGTTATGACCGACAAAAGTTTTTAAATGACCGACCCCAAGTACTAAAACGACTGAAACCAAGTGTGAAAATGATGATATATTTTTCAAAATCTTCTTTTGCCATATATTTTGATTGATTCGTGTACAGATCGTGATTCTTAGTAAGAATCCAAAATTTCAGTCGATTTAATGCCATAGGGCCAAAATTATGGCCGAACCTAAGTTTGACAAAGTGCTCATAAACCAATGAAAATTTTGTATGACGAAAATTAAAATTCTTCTGTTGGAATATTTTATGATTGATTCGTGTACAGGCCATGATTCTTAGTAAGAATCCAAAATTTCAGTCGATTTGGTGCCATAGGGTCAAAGTTATGGCCGAACCTAGGTATGACAAAGTGCTCATAAAGCAATGAAAAATTTGCATGAAGAAAATTAAAATTCTTCTTTTCGATGATTTTATGATTGATTCGTGTACAGACCGTGGTCAAGAGTAAGAATCCAAAATTTCAGTCATTTCGGTGCCATAGGGCCGATGTTATGACCGACAAAAGTTTTTAAATGACCGACCCCAAGTACTAAAACGACTGAAACCAAGTGTGAAAATGATGATATATTTTTCAAAATCTTCTTTTGCCATATATTTTGATTGATTCGTGTACAGACCGTGATTCTTAGTAAGAATCCAAAATTTCCGTCGATTTAATGCCATAGGGCCAAAATTATGGCCGAACCTAAGTTTGACAAAGTGCTCATAAACCAATGAAAATTTTGTATGACGAAAATTAAAATTCTTCTGTTGGAATATTTTATGATTGATTCGTGTACAGGCCATGATTCTTAGTAAGAATCCAAAATTTCAGACGATTTGGTGCCATAGGGTCAAAGTTATGGCCGAACCTAGGTATGACAAAGTGCTCATAAAGCAATGAAAAATTTGGATGAAGAAAATTAAAATTCTTCTTTTGGATGATTTTATGATTGATTCGTGTACAGACCGTGGTCAAGAGTAAGAATCCAAAATTTCAGTCATTTCGGTGCCATAGGGCCGATGTTATGACCGACAAAAGTTTTTAAATGACCGACCCCAAGTACTAAAACGACTGAACCCAAGTGTGAAAATGATGATATATTTTTCAAAATCTTCTTTTGCCATATATTTTGATTGATTCGTGTACAGACCGTGATTCTTAGTAAGAATCCAATATTTCAGTCGATTAAATGCCATAGGGCCAAAATTATGGCCCAACCTAAGTTTGACAAAGTGCTCATAAACCAATGAAAATTTTGTATGAAGAAAATTAAAATTTTTCTGTTGGAATATTTTATGATTTAATCGTGTACAGACCATGATTCTTATTAAGAATCCAAAATTTCAGTCGATTTGGTGCCATAGGGTCAAAGTTATGGCCGAACCTAGGTATGACAAAGTGCTCATAAAGCAATGAAAAATTTGTATGAAGAAAATTAAAATTCTTCTTTTGGATGATTTTATGATTGATTCGTGTACAGACCGTGGTCAAGAGTAAGAATCCAAAATTTCAGTCATTTCGGTGCCATAGGGCCGATGTTATGACCGACAAAAGTTTTTAAATGACCGACCCCAAGTACTAAAACGACTGAAACCAAGTGTGAAAATGATGATATATTTTTCAAAATCTTCTTTTGCCATATATTTTGATTGATTCGTGTACAGATCGTGATTCTTAGTAAGAATCCAAAATTTCAGTCGATTTAATGCCATAGGGCCAAAATTATGGCCGAACCTAAGTTTGACAAAGTGCTCATAAACCAATGAAAATTTTGTATGACGAAAATTAAAATTCTTCTGTTGGAATATTTTATGATTGATTCGTGTACAGGCCATGATTCTTAGTAAGAATCCAAAATTTCAGTCGATTTGGTGCCATAGGGTCAAAGTTATGGCCGAACCTAGGTATGACAAAGTGCTCATAAAGCAATGAAAAATTTGCATGAAGAAAATTAAAATTCTTCTTTTCGATGATTTTATGATTGATTCGTGTACAGACCGTGGTCAAGAGTAAGAATCCAAAATTTCAGTCATTTCGGTGCCATAGGGCCGATGTTATGACTGACAAAAGTTTTTAAATGACCGACCCCAAGTACTAAAACGACTGAACCCAAGTGTGAAAATGGTGATATATTTTTCAAAATCTTCTTTTGCCATATTTTTTTATTGATTCGTGTACAGATCGTGATTCTTAGTAAGAATCCAAAATTTCAGTCGATTTAATGCCAAAGGGCCAAAATTATGGCCGAACCTAAGTTTGACAAAGTGCTCATAAACCAATGAAAATTTTGTATGACGAAAATTAAAATTCTTCTGTTGGAATATTTTATGATTGATTCGTGTACATACCATGATTCTTAGTAAGAATCCAAAATTTCAGTCGATTTGAAGCCATAGGGTCAAAGTTATGGCCGAACCTAGGTATGACAAAGTGCTCATAAAGCAATGAAAAATTTGGATGAAGAAAATTAAAATTCTTCTTTTGGATGATTTTATGATTGATTCGTGTACAGACCGTGGTCAAGAGTAAGAATCCAAATTTCAGTCATTTCGGTGCCATAGGGCCGATGTTATGACCGACAAAAGTTTTTAAATGACCGACCCCAAGTACTAAAACGACTGAACCCAAGTGTGAAAATGATGATATATTTTTCAAAATCTTCTTTTGCCATATATTTTGATTGATTCGTGTACAGACCGTGATTCTTAGTAAGAATCCAAAATTTCAGTCGATTTAATGCCATAGGGCCAAAATTATGGCCGAACCTAAGTTTGACAAAGTGCTCATAAACCAATGAAAATTTTGTATGAAGAAAATTAAAATTTTTCTGTTGGAATATTTTATGATTGACTCGTGTACAGACCATGATTCTTATTAAGAATCCAAAATTTCAGTCGATTTGGTGCCATAGGGTCAAAGTTATGGCCGAACCTAGGTATGACAAAGTGCTCATAAAGCAATGAAAAATTTGGATGAAGAAAATTAAAATTCTTCTTTTGGATGATTTTATGATTGATTCGTGTACAGACCGTGGTCAAGAGTAAGAATCCAAAATTTCAGTCATTTCGGTGCCATAGGGCCGATGTTATGACTGACAAAAGTTTTTAAATGACCGACCCCAAGTACTAAAACGACTGAACCCAAGTGTGAAAATGATGATATATTTTTCAAAATCTTCTTTTGCCATATTTTTTGATTGATTCGTGTACAGATCGTGATTCTTAGTAAGAATCCAAAATTTCAGTCGATTTAATGCCAAAGGGCCAAAATTATGGCCGAACCTAAGTTTGACAAAGTGCTCATAAACCAATGAAAATTTTGTATGACGAAAATTAAAATTCTTCTGTTGGAATATTTTATGATTGATTCGTGTACATACCATGATTCTTAGTAAGAATCCAAAATTTCAGTCGATTTGAAGCCATAGGGTCAAAGTTATGGCCGAACCTAGGTATGACAAAGTGCTCATAAAGCAATGAAAAATGTATATGAAGAAAATTAAAATTCTTCTTTTGGATGATTTTATGATTGATTCGTGGACAGACCGTGGTCAAGATTAAGAATCCAAAATTTCAGTCATTTCGGTGCCATAGGGCCGATGTTATGACCGACAAAAGTTTTTAAATGACCGACCCCAAGTACTAAAACGACTGAACCCAAGTGTGAAAATGATGATATATTTTTCAAAATCTTCTTTTGCCATATATTTTGATTGATTCGTGTACAGACCGTGATTCTTAGTAAGAATCCAAAATTTCAGTCGATTTAATGCCATAGGGCCAAAATTATGGCCGAACCTAAGTTTGACAAAGTGCTCATAAACCAATGAAAATTTTGTATGACGAAAATTAAAATTCTTCTGTTGGAATATTTTATGATTGATTCGTGTACAGGCCATGATTCTTAGTAAGAATCCAAAATTTCAGTCAATTTGGTGCCATAGGGTCAAAGTTATGGCCGAACCTAGGTATGACAAAGTGCTCATAAAGCAATGAAAAATTTGTATGAAGAAAATTAAAATTCTTCTTTTGGATGATTTTATGATTGATTCGTGTACAGACCGTGGTCAAGAGTAAGAATCCAAAATTTCAGTCATTTCGGTGCCATAGGGCCGATGTTATGACCGACAAAAGTTTTTAAATGACCGACCCCAAGTACTAAAACGACTGAACCCAAGTGTGAAAATGATGATATAATTTTCAAAATCTTCTTATGCCATATATATTGATTGATTCTTGTACAGACCGTGATTCTTAGTAAGAATCCAAAATTTCAGTCGATTTAATGCCATAGGGCCAAAATTATGGCCGAACCTAAGTTTGACAAAGTGCTCATAAACCAATGAAAATTTTGTATGAAGAAAATTAAAATTTTTCTGTTGGAATATTTTATGATTTAATCGTGTACAGACCATGATTCTTATTAGGAATCCAAAATTTCAGTCGATTTGGTGCCATAGTGTCAAAGTTATGGCCGAACCTAGGTATGACAAAGTGCTCATAAAGCAATGAAAAATTTGTATGAAGAAAATTAAAATTCTTCTTTTGGATGATTTTATGATTGATTCGTGTACAGACCGTGGTCAAGAGTAAGAATCCAAAATTTCAGTCATTTCGGTGCCATAGGGCCGATGTTATGACCGACAAAAGTTTTTAAATGACCGACCCCAAGTTCTAAAACGACTGAACCCAAGTGTGAAAATGATGATATATTTTTCAAAATCTTCTTTTGCCATAGTTTTTGATTGATTCGTGTACAGATCGTGATTCTTAGTAAGAATCCAAAATTTCAGTAGATTTAATGCCATAGGGCCAAAATTATGGCCGAACCTAAGTTTGACAAAGTGCTCATAAACCAATGAAAATTTTGTATGACGAAAATTAAAATTCTTCTGTTGGAATATTTTATGATTGATTCGTGTACAGACCATGATTCTTAGTAAGAATCCAAAATTTCAGTCGATTTGAAGCCATAGGGTCAAAGTTATGGCCGAACCTAGGTATGACAAAGTGCTCATAAAGCAATGAAAATTTTGTATTACGAAAATTAAAATTCTTCTGTTGGAATATTTTATGATTGATTCGTGTACAGGCCATGATTCTTAGTAAGAATCCAAAATTTCAGTCGATTTGGTGCCATAGGGTCAAAGTTATGGCCGAACCTAGGTATGACAAAGTGCTCATAAAGCAATGAAAAATTTGTATGAAGAAAATTAAAATTCTTCTTTTGGATGATTTTATGATTGATTCGTGTACAGACCGTGGTCAAGAGTAAGAATCCAAAATTTCAGTCATTTCGGTGCCATAGGGCCGATGTTATGACCGACAAAAGTTTTTAAATGACCGACCCCAAGTACTAAAACGACTGAACCCAAGTGTGAAAATGATGATATATTTTTCAAAATCTTCTTTTGCCATATATATTGATTGATTCTTGTACAGACCGTGATTCTTAGTAAGAATCCAAAATTTCAGTCGATTTAATGCCATAGGGCCAAAATTATGGCCGAACCTAAGTTTGACAAAGTGCTCATAAACCAATGAAAATTTTGTATGAAGAAAATTAAAATTTTTCTGTTGGAATATTTTATGATTTAATCGTGTACAGACCATGATTCTTATTAGGAATCCAAAATTTCAGTCGATTTGGTGCCATAGGGTCAAAGTTATGGCCGAACCTAGGTATGACAAAGTGCTCATAAAGCAATGAAAAATTTGTATGAAGAAAATTAAAATTCTTCTTTTGGATGATTTTATGATTGATTCGTGTACAGACCGTGGTCAAGAGTAAGAATCCAAAATTTCAGTCATTTCGGTGCCAAAGGACCGATGTTATGACCGACAAAAGTTTTTAAATGACCGACCCCAAGTACTAAAACGACTGAACCCAAGTGTGAAAATGATGATATATTTTTCAAAATCTTCTTTTGCCATAGTTTTTGATTGATTCGTGTACAGATCGTGATTCTTAGTAAGAATCCAAAATTTCAGTCGATTTGAAGCCATAGGGTCAAAGTTATGGCCGAACCTAGGTATGACAAAGTGCTCATAAAGCAATGAAAAATTTGTATGAAGAAAATTAAAATTCTTCTTTTGGAATATTTTTTTATTGATTCGTGTACAGATCGTGATTCTTAGTAAGAATCCAAAATTTCAGTCGATTTAATGCCATAGGGCCAAAATTATGGCCGAACCTAAGTTTGACAAAGTGCTCATAAACCAATGAAAATTTTGTATGACGAAAATTAAAATTCTTCTGTTGGAATATTTTATGATTGATTCGTGTACATACCATGATTCTTAGTAAGAATCCAAAATTTCAGTCGATTTGAAGCCATAGGGTCAAAGTTATGGCCGAACCTAGGTATGACAAAGTGCTCATAAAGCAATGAAAAATTTGGATGAAGAAAATTAAAATTCTTCTTTTGGATGATTTTATGATTGATTCGTGTACAGACCGTAGTCAAGAGTAAGAATCCAAAATTTCAGTCATTTCGGTGCCATAGGGCCGATGTTATGACCGACAAAAGTTTTTAAATGACCGACCCCAAGTACTAAAACGACTGAACCCAAGTGTGAAAATGATGATATATTTTTCAAAATCTTCTTTTGCCATATATTTTGATTGATTCGTGTACAGACCGTGATTCTTAGTAAGAATCCAAAATTTCAGTCGATTTAATGCCATAGGGACAAAATTATGGCCGACCCTAAGTTTGACAAAGTGCTCATAAACCAATGAAAATTTTGTATGACGAAAATTAAAATTCTTCTGTTGGAATATTTTATGATTGATTCGTGTACAAGCCATGATTCTTAGTAAGAATCCAAAATTTCAGTCGATTTAATGCCATAGGGCCAAAATTATGGCCGAACCTAAGTTTGACAAAGTGCTCATAAACCAATGAAAATTTTGTATGATGAAAATTAAAATTCTTCTGTTGGAATATTTTATGATTGATTCGTGTACAGACCATGATTCTTAGTAAGAATCCAAAATTTCAGTCGATTTGAAGCCATAGGGTCAAAGTTATGGCCGAACCTAGGTATGACAAAGTGCTCATAAAGCAATGAAAAATTTGTATGAAGAAAATTAAAATTCTTCTTTTGGATGATTTTATGATTGATTCGTGTACAGACCGTGGTCAAGAGTAAGAATCCAAAATTTCAGTCATTTCGGTGCCATAGGGCCGATGTTATGACCGACAAAAGTTTTTAAATGACCGACCCCAAGTACTAAAACGACTGAACCCAAGTGTGAAAATGATTATTTATTTTTCAAAATCTTCTTTTGCCATATATTTTGATTGATTCGTGTACAGACCGTGATTCTTAGTAAGAATCCAAAATTTCAGTCGATTTAATGCCATAGGGCCAAAATTATGGCCGAACCTAAGTTTGACAAAGTGCTCATAAACCAATGAAAATTTTGTATGACGAAAATTAAAATTCTTCTGTTGGAATATTTTATGATTGATTTGTGTACATACCATGATTCTTAGTAAGAATCCAAAATTTCAGTCGATTTGAAGCCATAGGGTCAAAGTTATGGCCGAACCTAGGTATGACAAAGTGCTCATAAAGCAATGAAAAATTTGGATGAAGAAAATTAAAATTCTTCTTTTGGATGATTTTATGATTGATTCGTGTACAGTCCGTGGTCAAGAGTAAGAATCCAAAATTTCAGTCATTTCGGTGCCATAGGGCCGATGTTATGACCGACAAAAGTTTTTAAATGACCGACCCCAAGTACTAAAACGACTGAACCCAAGTGTGAAAATGATGATATATTTTTCAAAATCTTCTTTTGCCATATTTTTTGATTGATTCGTGTACAGATCGTGATTCTTAGTAAGAATCCAAAATTTCAGTCGATTTAATGCCAAAGGGCCAAAATTATGGCCGAACCTAAGTTTGACAAAGTGCTCATAAAGCAATGAAAAATTTATATGAAGAAAATTAAAATTCTTCTTTTGGATGATTTTATGATTGATTCGTGTACAGACCGTGGTCAAGAGTAAGAATCCAAAATTTCAGTCATTTCGGTGCCATAGGGCCGATGTTATGACCGACAAAAGTTTTTAAATGACCGACCCCAAGTACTAAAACGACTGAACCCAAGTGTGAAAATGATGATATATTTTTCAAAATCTTCTTTTGCCATATATTTTGATTGATTCGTGTACAGACCGTGATTCTTAGTAAGAATCAAAATTTCAGTCGATTTAATGCCATAGGGCCAAAATTATGGCCGAACCTAAGTTTGACAAAGTGCTCATAAACCAATGAAAATTTTGTATGACGAAAATTAAAATTCTTCTGTTGGAATATTTTATGATTGATTCGTGTACAGGCCATGATTCTTAGTAAGAATCCAAAATTTCAGTCGATTTGGTGCCATAGGGTCAAAGTTATGGCCGAACCTAGGTATGACAAAGTGCTCATAAAGCAATGAAAAATTTGTATGAAGAAAATTAAAATTCTTCTTTTGGATGATTTTATGATTGATTCGTGTACAGACCGTGGTCAAGAGTAAGAATCCAAAATTTCAGTCATTTCGGTGCCATAGGGCCGATGTTATGACCGACAAAAGTTTTTAAATGACCGACCCCAAGTACTAAAACGACTGAACCCAAGTGTGAAAATGATGATATATTTTTCAAAATCTTCTTTTGCCATAGTTTTTGATTGATTCGTGTACAGATCGTGATTCTTAGTAAGAATCCAAAATTTCAGTCGATTTAATGCCATAGGGCCAAAATTATGGCCGAACCTAAGTTTGACAAAGTGCTCATAAACCAATGAAAATTTTGTATGATGAAAATTAAAATTCTTCTGTTGGAATATTTTATGATTGATTCGTATACAGACCATGATTCTTAGTAAGAATCCAAAATTTCAGTCGATTTGAAGCCATAGGGTCAAAGTTATGGCCGAACCTAGGTATGACAAAGTGCTCATAAAGCAATGAAAAATTTGTATGAAGAAAATTAAAATTCTTCTTTTGGATGATTTTATGATTGATTCGTGTACAGACCGTGGTCAAGAGTAAGAATCCAAAATTTCAGTCATTTCGGTGCCATAGGGCCGATGTTATGACCGACAAAAGTTTTTAAATGACCGACCCCAAGTACTAAAACGACTGAACCCAAGTGTGAAAATGATGATATATTTTTCAAAATCTTCTTTTGCCATATATTTTGATTGATTCGTGTACAGACCGTGATTCTTAGTAAGAATCCAAAATTTCAGTCGATTTAATGCCATAGGGCCAAAATTATGGCCGAACCTAAGTTTGACAAAGTGCTCATAAACCAATGAAAATTTTGTATGACGAAAATTAAAATTCTTCTGTTGGAATATTTTATGATTGATTCGTGTACAGGCCATGATTCTTAGTAAGAATCCAAAATTTCAGTCGATTTGGTGCCATAGGGTCAAAGTTATGGCCGAACCTAGGTATGACAAAGTGCTCATAAAGCAATGAAAAATTTGTATGAAGAAAATTAAAATTCTTCTTTTGGATGATTTTATGATTGATTCGTGTACAGACCGTGGTCAAGAGTAAGAATCCAAAATTTCAGTCATTTCGGTGCCATAGGGCCGATGTTATGACCGACAAAAGTTTTTAAATGACCGACCCCAAGTACTAAAACGACTGAACCCAAGTGTGAAAATGATGATATATTTTTCAAAATCTTCTTTTGCCATATATTTTGATTGATTCGTGTACAGACCGTGATTCTTAGTAAGAATCCAATATTTCAGTCGATTAAATGCCATAGGGCCAAAATTATGGCCCAACCTAAGTTTGACAAAGTGCTCATAAACCAATGAAAATTTTGTATGAAGAAAATTAAAATTTTTCTGTTGGAATATTTTATGATTTAATCGTGTACAGACCATGATTCTTATTAAGAATCCAAAATTTCAGTCGATTTGGTGCCATAGGGTCAAAGTTATGGCCGAACCTAGGTATGACAAAGTGCTCATAAAGCAATGAAAAATTTGTATGAAGAAAATTAAAATTCTTCTTTTGGATGATTTTATGATTGATTCGTGTACAGACCGTGGTCAAGAGTAAGAATCCAAAATTTCAGTCATTTCGGTGCCATAGGGCCGATGTTATGACCGACAAAAGTTTTTAAATGACCGACCCAAGTACTAAAACGACTGAAACCAAGTGTGAAAATGATGATATATTTTTCAAAATCTTCTTTTGCCATATATTTTGATTGATTCGTGTACAGATCGTGATTCTTAGTAAGAATCCAAAATTTCAGTCGATTTAATGCCATAGGGCCAAAATTATGGCCGAACCTAAGTTTGACAAAGTGCTCATAAACCAATGAAAATTTTGTATGACGAAAATTAAAATTCTTCTGTTGGAATATTTTATGATTGATTCGTGTACAGGCCATGATTCTTAGTAAGAATCCAAAATTTCAGTCGATTTGGTGCCATAGGGTCAAAGTTATGGCCGAACCTAGGTATGACAAAGTGCTCATAAAGCAATGAAAAATTTGCATGAAGAAAATTAAAATTCTTCTTTTCGATGATTTTATGATTGATTCGTGTACAGACCGTGGTCAAGAGTAAGAATCCAAAATTTCAGTCATTTCGGTGCCATAGGGCCGATGTTATGACTGACAAAAGTTTTTAAATGACCGACCCCAAGTACTAAAACGACTGAACCCAAGTGTGAAAATGGTGATATATTTTTCAAAATCTTCTTTTGCCATATTTTTTTATTGATTCGTGTACAGATCGTGATTCTTAGTAAGAATCCAAAATTTCAGTCGATTTAATGCCAAAGGGCCAAAATTATGGCCGAACCTAAGTTTGACAAAGTGCTCATAAACCAATGAAAATTTTGTATGACGAAAATTAAAATTCTTCTGTTGGAATATTTTATGATTGATTCGTGTACATACCATGATTCTTAGTAAGAATCCAAAATTTCAGTCGATTTGAAGCCATAGGGTCAAAGTTATGGCCGAACCTAGGTATGACAAAGTGCTCATAAAGCAATGAAAAATTTGGATGAAGAAAATTAAAATTCTTCTTTTGGATGATTTTATGATTGATTCGTGTACAGACCGTGGTCAAGAGTAAGAATCCAAATTTCAGTCATTTCGGTGCCATAGGGCCGATGTTATGACCGACAAAAGTTTTTAAATGACCGACCCCAAGTACTAAAACGACTGAACCCAAGTGTGAAAATGATGATATATTTTTCAAAATCTTCTTTTGCCATATATTTTGATTGATTCGTGTACAGACCGTGATTCTTAGTAAGAATCCAAAATTTCAGTCGATTTAATGCCATAGGGCCAAAATTATGGCCGAACCTAAGTTTGACAAAGTGCTCATAAACCAATGAAAATTTTGTATGAAGAAAATTAAAATTTTTCTGTTGGAATATTTTATGATTGACTCGTGTACAGACCATGATTCTTATTAAGAATCCAAAATTTCAGTCGATTTGGTGCCATAGGGTCAAAGTTATGGCCGAACCTAGGTATGACAAAGTGCTCATAAAGCAATGAAAAATTTGGATGAAGAAAATTAAAATTCTTCTTTTGGATGATTTTATGATTGATTCGTGTACAGACCGTGGTCAAGAGTAAGAATCCAAAATTTCAGTCATTTCGGTGCCATAGGGCCGATGTTATGACTGACAAAAGTTTTTAAATGACCGACCCCAAGTACTAAAACGACTGAACCCAAGTGTGAAAATGATGATATATTTTTCAAAATCTTCTTTTGCCATATTTTTTGATTGATTCGTGTACAGATCGTGATTCTTAGTAAGAATCCAAAATTTCAGTCGATTTAATGCCAAAGGGCCAAAATTATGGCCGAACCTAAGTTTGACAAAGTGCTCATAAACCAATGAAAATTTTGTATGACGAAAATTAAAATTCTTCTGTTGGAATATTTTATGATTGATTCGTGTACATACCATGATTCTTAGTAAGAATCCAAAATTTCAGTCGATTTGAAGCCATAGGGTCAAAGTTATGGCCGAACCTAGGTATGACAAAGTGCTCATAAAGCAATGAAAAATGTATATGAAGAAAATTAAAATTCTTCTTTTGGATGATTTTATGATTGATTCGTGGACAGACCGTGGTCAAGAGTAAGAATCCAAAATTTCAGTCATTTCGGTGCCATAGGGCCGATGTTATGACCGACAAAAGTTTTTAAATGACCGACCCCAAGTACTAAAACGACTGAACCCAAGTGTGAAAATGATGATATATTTTTCAAAATCTTCTTTTGCCATATATTTTGATTGATTCGTGTACAGACCGTGATTCTTAGTAAGAATCCAAAATTTCAGTCGATTTAATGCCATAGGGCCAAAATTATGGCCGAACCTAAGTTTGACAAAGTGCTCATAAACCAATGAAAATTTTGTATGACGAAAATTAAAATTCTTCTGTTGGAATATTTTATGATTGATTCGTGTACAGACCATGATTCTTAGTAAGAATCCAAAATTTCAGTCGATTTGAAGCCATAGGGTCAAAGTTATGGCCGAACCTAGGTATGACAAAGTGCTCATAAAGCAATGAAAATTTTGTATGACGAAAATTAAAATTCTTCTGTTGGAATATTTTATGATTGATTCGTGTACAGGCCATGATTCTTAGTAAGAATCCAAAATTTCAGTCGATTTGGTGCCATAGGGTCAAAGTTATGGCCGAACCTAGGTATGACAAAGTGCTCATAAAGCAATGAAAAATTTGTATGAAGAAAATTAAAATTCTTCTTTTGGATGATTTTATGATTGATTCGTGTACAGACCGTGGTCAAGAGTAAGAATCCAAAATTTCAGTCATTTCGGTGCCATAGGGCCGATGTTATGACCGACAAAAGTTTTTAAATGACCGACCCCAAGTACTAAAACGACTGAACCCAAGTGTGAAAATGATGATATATTTTTCAAAATCTTCTTTTGCCATATATATTGATTGATTCTTGTACAGACCGTGATTCTTAGTAAGAATCCAAAATTTCAGTCGATTTAATGCCATAGGGCCAAAATTATGGCCGAACCTAAGTTTGACAAAGTGCTCATAAACCAATGAAAATTTTGTATGAAGAAAATTAAAATTTTTCTGTTGGAATATTTTATGATTTAATCGTGTACAGACCATGATTCTTATTAGGAATCCAAAATTTCAGTCGATTTGGTGCCATAGGGTCAAAGTTATGGCCGAACCTAGGTATGACAAAGTGCTCATAAAGCAATGAAAAATTTGTATGAAGAAAATTAAAATTCTTCTTTTGGATGATTTTATGATTGATTCGTGTACAGACCGTGGTCAAGAGTAAGAATCCAAAATTTCAGTCATTTTGGTGCCATAGGGCCGATGTTATGACCGACAAAAGTTTTTAAATGACCGACCCCAAGTTCTAAAACGACTGAACCCAAGTGTGAAAATGATGATATATTTTTCAAAATCTTCTTTTGCCATAGTTTTTGATTGATTCGTGTACAGATCGTGATTCTTAGTAAGAATCCAAAATTTCAGTAGATTAAATGCCATAGGGCCAAAATTATGGCCGAACCTAAGTTTGACAAAGTGCTCATAAACCAATGAAAATTTTGTATGACGAAAATTAAAATTCTTCTGTTGGAATATTTTATGATTGATTCGTGTACAGACCATGATTCTTAGTAAGAATCCAAAATTTCAGTCGATTTGAAGCCATAGGGTCAACGTTATGGCCGAACCTAGGTATGACAAAGTGCTCATAAAGCAATGAAAAATTTGTATGAAGAAAATTAATATTCTTCTTTTGGATGATTTTATGATTGATTCGTGTACAGACCGTGGTCAAGAGTAAGAATCCAAAATTTCGGTCATTTCGGTGCCATAGGGCCGATATTATGACCGACAAAAGTTTTTAAATGACCGACCCCAAGTACTAAAACGACTGAACCCAAGTGTGAAAATGATGATATATTTTTCAAAATCTTCTTTTGCCATATATTTTGATTGATTCGTGTACAGACCGTGATTCTTAGTAAGAATCCAAAATTTCCGTCGATTTAATGCCATAGGGCCAAAATTATGGCCGAACCTAAGTTTGACAAAGTGCTCATAAACCAATGAAAATTTTGTATGACGAAAATTAAATTTCTTCTGTTGGAATATTTTATGATTGATTCGTGTACAGGCCATGATTCTTAGTAAGAATCCAAAATTTCAGTCGATTTGGTGCCATAGGGTCAAAGTTATGGCCGAACCTAGGTATGACAAAGTGCTCATAAAGCAATGAAAAATTTGGATGAAGAAAATTAAAATTCTTCTTTTGGATGATTTTATGATTGATTCGTGTACAGACCGTGGTCAAGAGTAAGAATCCAAATTTCAGTCATTTCGGTGCCATAGGGCCGATGTTATGACCGACAAAAGTTTTTAAATGACCGACCCCAAGTACTAAAACGACTGAACCCAAGTGTGAAAATGATGATATATTTTTCAAAATCTTCTTTTGCCATATATTTTGATTGATTCGTGTACAGACCGTGATTCTTAGTAAGAATCCAAAATTTCAGTCGATTTAATGCCATAGGGCCAAAATTATGGCCGAACCTAAGTTTGACAAAGTGCTCATAAACCAATGAAAATTTTGTATGAAGAAAATTAAAATTTTTCTGTTGGAATATTTTATGATTGACTCGTGTACAGACCATGATTCTTATTAAGAATCCAAAATTTCAGTCGATTTGGTGCCATAGGGTCAAAGTTATGGCCGAACCTAGGTATGACAAAGTGCTCATAAAGCAATGAAAAATTTGGATGAAGAAAATTAAAATTCTTCTTTTGGATGATTTTATGATTGATTCGTGTACAGACCGTGGTCAAGAGTAAGAATCCAAAATTTCAGTCATTTCGGTGCCATAGGGCCGATGTTATGACTGACAAAAGTTTTTAAATGACCGACCCCAAGTACTAAAACGACTGAACCCAAGTGTGAAAATGATGATATATTTTTCAAAATCTTCTTTTGCCATATTTTTTGATTGATTCGTGTACAGATCGTGATTCTTAGTAAGAATCCAAAATTTCAGTCGATTTAATGCCAAAGGGCCAAAATTATGGCCGAACCTAAGTTTGACAAAGTGCTCATAAACCAATGAAAATTTTGTATGACGAAAATTAAAATTCTTCTGTTGGAATATTTTATGATTGATTCGTGTACATACCATGATTCTTAGTAAGAATCCAAAATTTCAGTCGATTTGAAGCCATAGGGTCAAAGTTATGGCCGAACCTAGGTATGACAAAGTGCTCATAAAGCAATGAAAAATGTATATGAAGAAAATTAAAATTCTTCTTTTGTATGATTTTATGATTGATTCGTGGACAGACCGTGGTCAAGAGTAAGAATCCAAAATTTCAGTCATTTCGGTGCCATAGGGCCGATGTTATGACCGACAAAAGTTTTTAAATGACCGACCCCAAGTACTAAAACGACTGAACCCAAGTGTGAAAATGATGATATATTTTTCAAAATCTTCTTTTGCCATATATTTTGATTGATTCGTGTACAGACCGTGATTCTTAGTAAGAATCCAAAATTTCAGTCGATTTAATGCCATAGGGCCAAAATTATGGCCGAACCTAAGTTTGACAAAGTGCTCATAAACCAATGAAAATTTTGTATGACGAAAATTAAAATTCTTCTGTTGGAATATTTTATGATTGATTCGTGTACAGACCATGATTCTTAGTAAGAATCCAAAATTTCAGTCGATTTGAAGCCATAGGGTCAAAGTTATGGCCGAACCTAGGTATGACAAAGTGCTCATAAAGCAATGAAAATTTTGTATGACGAAAATTAAAATTCTTCTGTTGGAATATTTTATGATTGATTCGTGTACAGGCCATGATTCTTAGTAAGAATCCAAAATTTCAGTCGATTTGGTGCCATAGGGTCAAAGTTATGGCCGAACCTAGGTATGACAAAGTGCTCATAAAGCAATGAAAAATTTGTATGAAGAAAATTAAAATTCTTCTTTTGGATGATTTAATGATTGATTCGTGTACAGAACGTGGTCAAGAGTAAGAACCCAAAATTTCAGTCATTTCGGTGCCATAGGGCCGATGTTATGACCGACAAAAGTTTTTAAATGACCGACCCCAAGTACTAAAACGACTGAACCCAAGTGTGAAAATGATGATATATTTTTCAAAATCTTCTTTTGCCATATATATTGATTGATTCTTGTACAGACCGTGATTCTTAGTAAGAATCCAAAATTTCAGTCGATTTAATGCCATAGGGCCAAAATTATGGCCGAACCTAAGTTTGACAAATTGCTCATAAACCAATGAAAATTTTGTATGAAGAAAATTAAAATTTTTCTGTTGGAATATTTTATGATTTAATCGTGTACAGACCATGATTCTTATTAGGAATCCAAAATTTCAGTCGATTTGGTGCCATAGGGTCAAAGTTATGGCCGAACCTAGGTATGACAAAGTGCTCATAAAGCAATGAAAAATTTGTATGAAGAAAATTAAAATTCTTCTTTTGGATGATTTTATGATTGATTCGTGTACAGACCGTGGTCAAGAGTAAGAATCCAAAATTTCAGTCATTTCGGTGCCATAGGGCCGATGTTATGACCGACAAAAGTTTTTAAATGACCGACCCCAAGTTCTAAAACGACTGAACCCAAGTGTGAAAATGATGATATATTTTTCAAAATCTTCTTTTGCCATAGTTTTTGATTGATTCGTGTACAGATCGTGATTCTTAGTAAGAATCCAAAATTTCAGTAGATTAAATGCCATAGGGCCAAAATTATGGCCGAACCTAAGTTTGACAAAGTGCTCATAAACCAATGAAAATTTTGTATGACGAAAATTAAAATTCTTCTGTTGGAATATTTTATGATTGATTCGTGTACAGACCATGATTCTTAGTAAGAATCCAAAATTTCAGTCGATTTGGTGCCATAGGGTCAAAGTTATGGCCGAACCTAGGAATGACAAAGTGCTCATAAAGCAATGAAAAATTTGTATGAAGAAAATTAAAATTCTTCTTTTGGATGATTTTATGATTGATTCGTGTACAGATCGTGGTCAAGAGTAAGAATCCAAAATTTCAGTCATTTCGGTGCCATAGGGCCGATGTTATGAACGACAAAAGTTTTTAAATGACCGACCCCAAGTACTAAAACGACTGAACCCAAGTGTGAAAATGATGATATATTTTTCAAAATCTTCTTTTGCCATATATTTTGATTGATTCGTGTACAGACCGTGATTCTTAGTAAGAATCCAAAATTTCAGTCGATTTAATGCCATAGGGCCAAAATTATGGCCGAACCTAAAATTGACAAAGTGCTCATAAACCAATGAAAATTTTGTATGAAGAAAATTAAAATTTTTCTGTTGGAATATTTTATGATTGACTCGTGTACAGACCATGATTCTTATTAAGAATCCAAAATTTCAGTCGATTTGGTGCCATAGGGTCAAAGTTATGGCCGAACCTAGGTATGACAAAGTGCTCATAAAGCAATGAAAAATTTGTATGAAGAAAATTAAAATTCTTCTTTTGGATGATTTTATGATTGATTCGTGTACAGACCGTGGTCAAGAGTAAGAATCCAAAATTTCAGTCATTTCGGTGCCATAGGGCCGATATTATGACCGACAAAAGTTTTTAAATGACTGACCCCAAGTACTAAAACGACTGAACCCAAGTGTGAAAATGATGATATATTTTTCAAAATCTTCTTTTGCCATATATTTTGATTGATTCGTGTACAGACCGTGATTCTTAGTAAGAATCCAAAATTTCAGTCGATTTGAAGCCATAGGGTCAAAGTTATGGCCGAACCTAGGTATGACAAAGTGCTCATAAAGCAATGAAAAATTTGTATGAAGAAAATTAAAATTCTTCTTTTGGATGATTTTATGATTGATTCGTGTACAGACCGTGGTCAAGAGTAAGAATCCAAAATTTCGGTCATTTCGGTGCCATAGGGCCGATATTATGACCGACAAAAGTTTTTAAATGACCGACCCCAAGTACTAAAACGACTGAACCCAAGTGTGAAAATGATGATATATTTTTCAAAATCTTCTTTTGCCATATATTTTGATTGATTCGTGTACAGACCGTGATTCTTAGTAAGAATCCAAAATTTCCGTCGATTTAATGCCATAGGGCCAAAATTATGGCCGAACCTAAGTTTGACAAAGTGCTCATAAACCAATGAAAATTTTGTATGACGAAAATTAAAATTCTTCTGTTGGAATATTTTATGATTGATTCGTGTACAGACCATGATTCTTAGTAAGAATCCAAAATTTCAGTCGATTTGAAGCCATAGGGTCAAAGTTATGGCCGAACCTACGTATGACAAAGTGCTCATAAAGCAATAAAAAATTTGTATGAAGAAAATTAAAATTCTTCTTTTGGATGATTTTATGATTGATTCGTGTACAGACCGTGGTCAAGAGTAAGAATCCAAAATTTCGGTCATTTCGGTGCCATAGGGCCGATATTATGACCGACAAAAGTTTTTAAATGACCGACCCCAAGTACTAAAACGACTGAACCCAAGAGTGAAAATGATGATATATTTTTCAAAATCTTCTTTTGCCATATATTTTGATTGATTCGTGTACAGACCGTGATTCTTAGTAAGAATCCAAAATTTCAGTCGATTTAATGCCATAGGGCCAAAATTATGGCCGAACCTAAGTTTGACAAAGTGCTCATAAACCAATGAAAATTTTGTATGACGAAAATTAAATTTTTTCTGTTGGAATATTTTATGATTTAATCGTGTACATACCATGATTCTTATTAAGAATCCAAAATTTCAGTCGATTTGGTGCCATAGGGTCAAAGTTATGGCCCAACCTAGGTATGACAAAGTGCTCATAAAGCAATGAAAAATTTGTATGAAGAAAATTAAAATTCTTCTTTTGGATGATTTTATGATTGATTCGTGTACAGACCGTGGTCAAGAGTAAGATTCCAAAATTTCGGTCATTTCGGTGCCATAGGGCCGATGTTATGACCGACAAAAGTTTTTAAATGACCGACCCCAAGTACTAAAACGACTGAACCCAAGTGTGAAAATGATGATATATTTTTCAAAATCTTCTTTTGCCATATATTTTGATTGATTTTTTGAATCCAAAATTTCAGTCGATTTAATGCCATAGGGCCAAAATTATGGCCGAACCTAAGTTTGACAAAGTGCTCATAAACCAATGAAAATTTTGTATGACGAAAATTAAAATTCTTCTGTTGGAATATTTTATGATTGATTCGTGTACAGACCATGATTCTTAGTAAGAATCCAAAATTTCAGTCGATTTGAAGCCATAGGGTCAAAGTTATGGCCGAACCTAGGTATGACAAAGTGCTCATAAAGCAATGAAAAATTTGTATGAAGAAAATTAATATTCTTCTTTTGGATGATTTTATGATTGATTCGTGTACAGACCGTGGTCAAGAGTAAGAATCCAAAATTTCGGTCATTTCGGTGCCATAGGGCCGATATTATGACCGACAAAAGTTTTTAAATGACCGACCCCAAGTACTAAAACGACTGAACCCAAGTGTGAAAATGATGATATATTTTTCAAAATCTTCTTTTGCCATATATTTTGATTGATTCGTGTACAGACCGTGATTCTTAGTAAGAATCCAAAATTTCAGTCGATTTAATGCCATAGGGCCAAAATTATGGCCGAACCTAAGTTTGACAAAGTGCTCATAAACCAATGAAAATTTTGTATGAAGAAAATTAAAATTCTTCTTTTGGATGATTTTATGATTGATTCGTGTACAGACCGTGGTCAAGAGTAAGAATCCAAAATTTCGGTCATTTCGGTGCCATAGGGCCGATATTATGACCGACAAAAGTTTTTAAATGACCGACCCCAAGTACTAAAACGACTGAACCCAAGTGTGAAAATGATGATATATTTTTCAAAATCTTCTTTTGCCATATATTTTGATTGATTCGTGTACAGACCGTGATTCTTAGTAAGAATCCAAAATTTCCGTCGATTTAATGCCATAGGGCCAAAATTATGGCCGAACCTAAGTTTGACAAAGTGCTCATAAACCAATGAAAATTTTGTATGACGAAAATTAAAATTCTTCTGTTGGAATATTTTATGATTGATTCGTGTACAGACCATGATTCTTAGTAAGAATCCAAAATTTCAGTCGATTTGAAGCCATAGGGTCAAAGTTATGGCCGAACCTAGGTATGACAAAGTGCTCATAAAGCAATGAAAAATTTGTATGAAGAAAATTAAAATTCTTCTTTTGGATGATTTTATGATTGATTCGTGTACAGACCGTGGTCAAGAGTAAGAATCCAAAATTTCGGTCATTTCGGTGCCATAGGGCCGATATTATGACCGACAAAAGTTTTTAAATGACCGACCCCAAGTACTAAAACGACTGAACCCAAGTGTGAAAACGATGATATATTTTTCAAAATCTTCTTTTGCCATATATTTTGATTGATTCGTGTACAGACCGTGATTCTTAGTAAGAATCCAAAATTTCAGTCGATTTAATGCCATAGGGCCAAAATTATGGCCGAACCTAAGTTTGACAAAGTGCTCATAAACCAATGAAAATTTTGTATGAAGAAAATTAAAATTCTTCTTTTGGATGATTTTATGATTGATTCGTGTACAGACCGTGGTCAAGAGTAAGAATCCAAAATTTCAGTCATTTCGGTGCCATAGGGCCGATGTTATGACCGACAAAAGTTTTTAAATGACCGACCCCAAGTACTAAAACGACTGAACCCAAGTGTGAAAATGATGATATATTTTTCAAAATCTTCTTTTGCCATATATTTTTATTGATTCGTGTACAGACCGTGATTCTTAGTAAGAATCCAAAATTTCAGTCGATTTAATGCCATAGGGCCAAAATTATGGCCGAACCTAAGTTTGACAAAGTGCTCATAAACCAATGAAAATTTTGTATGAAGAAAATTAAAATTTTTCTGTTGGAATATTTTATGATTTAATCGTGTACATACCATGATTCTTATTAAGAATCCAAAATTTCAGTCGATTTGGTGCCATAGGGTCAAAGTTATGGCCCAACCTAGGTATGACAAAGTGCTCATAAAGCAATGAAAAATTTGTATGAAGAAAATTAAAATTCTTCTTTTGGATGATTTTATGATTGATTCGTGTACAGACCGTGGTCAAGAGTAAGATTCCAAAATTTCGGTCATTTCGGTGCCATAGGGCCGATGTTATGACCGACAAAAGTTTTTAAATGACCGACCCCAAGTACTAAAACGACTGAACCCAAGTGTGAAAATGATGATATATTTTTCAAAATCTTCTTTTGCCATATATTTTGATTGATTCGTGTACAGACCGTGATTCTTAGTAAGAATCCAAAATTTCAGTCGATTTAATGCCATAGGGCCAAAATTATGGCCGAACCTAAGTTTGACAAAGTGCTCATAAACCAATGAAAATTTTGTATGACGAAAATTAAATTTTTTCTGTTGGAATATTTTATGATTGATTCGTGTACAGGCCATGATTCTTAGTAAGAATCCAAAATTTCAGTCGATTTGGTGCCATAGGGTCAAAGTTATGGCCGAACCTAGGAATGACAAAGTGCTCATAAAGCAATGAAAAATTTGTATGAAGAAAATTAAAATTCTTCTTTTGGATGATTTTATGATTGATTCGTGTACAGATCGTGGTCAAGAGTAAGAATCCAAAATTTCAGTCATTTCGGTGCCATAGGGCCGATGTTATGACCGACAAAAGTTTTTAAATGACCGACCCCAAGTACTAAAACGACTGAACCCAAGTGTGAAAATGATGATATATTTTTCAAAATCTTCTTTTGCCATATATATTGATTGATTCTTGTACAGACCGTGATTCTTAGTAAGAATCCAAAATTTCAGTCGATTTAATGCCATAGGGCCAAAATTATGGCCGAACCTAAGTTTGACAAAGTGCTCATAAACCAATGAAAATTTTGTATGAAGAAAATTAAAATTTTTCTGTTGGAATATTTTATGATTTAATCGTGTACAGACCATGATTCTTATTAGGAATCCAAAATTTCAGTCGATTTGGTGCCATAGGGTCAAAGTTATGGCCGAACCTAGGTATGACAAAGTGCTCATAAAGCAATGAAAAATTTGTATGAAGAAAATTAAAATTCTTCTTTTGGATGATTTTATGATTGATTCGTGTACAGACCGTGGTCAAGAGTAAGAATCCAAAATTTCAGTCATTTCGGTGCCATAGGGCCGATGTTATGACCGACAAAAGTTTTTAAATGACCGACCCCAAGTACTAAAACGACTGAACCCAAGTGTGAAAATGATGATATATTTTTCAAAATCTTCTTTTGCCATATTTTTTGATTGATTCGTGTACAGATCGTGATTCTTAGTAAGAATCCAAAATTTCAGTAGATTTAATGCCATAGGGCCAAAATTATGGCCGAACCTAAGTTTGACAAAGTGCTCATAAACCAATGAAAATTTTGTATGACGAAAATTAAAATTCTTCTGTTGGAATATTTTATGATTGATTCGTGTACAAACCATGATTCTTAGTAAGAATCCAAAATTTCAGTCGATTTGAAGCCATAGGGTCAAAGTTATGGCCGAACCTAGGTATGACAAAGTGCTCATAAAGCAATGAAAAATTTGTATGAAGAAAATTAAAATTCTTCTTTTGGATGATTTTATGATTGATTCGTGTACAGACCGTGGTCAAGAGTAAGAATCCAAAATTTCGGTCATTTCGGTGCCATAGGGCCGATGTTATGACCGACAAAAGTTTTTAAATGACCGACCCCAAGTACTAAAACGACTGAACCCATGTGTGAAAATGATGATATATTTTTCAAAATCTTCTTTTGCCATATATTTTGATTGATTCGTGTACAGACCGTGATTCTTAGTAAGAATCCAAAATTTCAGTCGATTTAATGCCATAGGGCCAAAATTATGGCCCAACCTAAGTTTGACAAAGTGCTCATAAACCAATGAAAATTTTGTATGAAGAAAATTAAAATTTTTCTGTTGGAATATTTTATGATTGAATCGTGTACAGACCATGATTCTTAGTAAGAATCCAAAATTTCAGTCGATTTGGTGCCATAGGGTCAAAGTTATGGCCGAACCTAGGTATGACAAAGTGCTCATAAAGCAATGAAAAATTTGGATGAAGAAAATTAAAATTCTTCTTTTGGATGATTTTATGATTGATTCGTGTACAGACCGTGGTCAAGAGTAAGAATCCAAAATTTCAGTCATTTCGGTGCCATAGGGCCGATGTTATGACTGACAAAAGTTTTTAAATGACCGACCCCAAGTACTAAAACGACTGAACCCAAGTGTGAAAATGATGATATATTTTTCAAAATCTTCTTTTGCCATATTTTTTGATTGATTCGTGTACAGATCGTGATTCTTAGTAAGAATCCAAAATTTAAGTCGATTTAATGCCATAGGGCCAAAATTATGGCCGAACCTAAGTTTGACAAAGTGCTCATAAACCAATGAAAATTTTGTATGACGAAAATTAAAATTCTTCTGTTGGAATATTTTATGATTTAATCGTGAACAGACCATGATTCTTATTAGGAATCCAAAATTTCAGTCGATTTGGTGCCATAGGGTCAAAGTTATGGCCGAACCTAGGTATGACAAAGTGCTCATAAAGCAATGAAAAATTTGTATGAAGAAAATTAAAATTCTTCTTTTGGATGATTTTATGATTGATTCGTGTACAGACCGTGGTCAAGAGTAAGAATCCAAAATTTCAGTCATTTCGGTGCCATAGGGCCGATGTTATGACCGACAAAAGTTTTTAAATGACCGACCCCAAGTACTAAAACGACTGAACCCAAGTGTGAAAATGATGATATATTTTTCAAAATCTTCTTTTGCCATATTTTTTGATTGATTCGTGTACAGATCGTGATTCTAAGTAAGAATCCAAAATTTCAGTAGATTTAATGCCATAGGGCCAAAATTATGGCCGAACCTAAGTTTGACAAAGTGCTCATAAACCAATGAAAATTTTGTATGACGAAAATTAAAATTCTTCTGTTGGAATATTTTATGATTGATTCGTGTACAGACCATGATTCTTAGTAAGAATCCAAAATTTCAGTCGATTTGAAGCCATAGGGTCAAAGTTATGGCCGAACCTAGGTATGACAAAGTGCTCATAAAGCAATGAAAAATTTGTATGAAGAAAATTAAAATTCTTCTTTTGGATGATTTTATGATTGATTCGTGTACAGACCGTGGTCAAGAGTAAGAATCCAAAATTTCGGTCATTTCGGTGCCATAGGGCCGATGTTATGACCGACAAAAGTTTTTAAATGACCGACCCCAAGTACTAAAACGACTGAACCCAAGTGTGAAAATGATGATATATTTTTCAAAATCTTCTTTTGCCATATATTTTGATTGATTCGTGTACAGACCGTGATTCTTAGTAAGAATCCAAAATTTCAGTCGATTTAATGCCATAGGGCCAAAATTATGGCCCAACCTAAGTTTGACAAAGTGCTCATAAACCAATGAAAATTTTGTATGATGAAAATTAAAATTTTTCTGTTGGAATATTTTATGATTGACTCGTGTACAGACCATGATTCTTATTAAGAATCCAAAATTTCAGTCGATTTGGTGCCATAGGGTCAAAGTTATGGCCGAACCTAGGTATGACAAAGTGCTCATAAAGCAATGAAAAATTTGTATGAAGAAAATTAAAATTCTTCTTTTGGATGATTTTATGATTGATTCGTGTACAGACCGTGGTCAAGAGTAAGAATCCAAAATTTCAGTCATTTCGGTGCCATAGGGCCGATGTTATGACTGACAAAAGTTTTTAAATGACCGACCCCAAGTACTAAAACGACTGAACCCAAGTGTGAAAATGATGATATATTTTTCAAAATCTTCTTTTGCCATATATTTTGATTGATTCGTGTACAGACCGTGATTCTTAGTAAGAATCCAAAATTTCAGTCGATTTAATGCCATAGGGCCAAAATTATGGCCGAACCTAAGTTTGACAAAGTGCTCATAAACCAATGAAAATTTTGTATGAAGAAAATTAAAATTTTTCTGTTGGAATATTTTATGATTGAATCGTGTACAGACCATGATTCTTATTAAGAATCCAAAATTTCAGTCGATTTGGTGCCATAGGGTCAAAGTTATGGCCGAACCTAGGTATGACAAAGTGCTCATAAAGCAATGAAAAATTTGTATGAAGAAAATTAAAATTCTTCTTTTGGATGATTTTATGATTGATTCGTGTACAGACCGTGGTCAAGAGTAAGAATCCAAAATTTCAGTCATTTCGGTGCCAAAGGACCGATGTTATGACCGACAAAAGTTTTTAAATGACCGACCCCAAGTACTAAAACGACTGAACCCAAGTGTGAAAATGATGATATATTTTTCAAAATCTTCTTTTGCCATATATTTTGATTGATTCGTGTACAGACCGTGATTCTTAGTAAGAATCCAAAATTTCAGTCGATTTAATGCCATAGGGCCAAAATTATGGCCGAACCTAAGTTTGACAAAGTGCTCATAAACCAATGAAAATTTTGTATGACGAAAATTAAAATTCTTCTGTTGGAATATTTTATGATTGATTCGTGTACAGGCCATGATTCTTAGTAAGAATCCAAAATTTCAGTCGATTTGGTGCCATAGGGTCAAAGTTATGGCCGAACCTAGGTATGACAAAGTGCTCATAAAGCAATGAAAAATTTGTATGAAGAAAATTAAAATTCTTCTTTTGGATGATTTTATGATTGATTCGTGTACAGACCGTGGTCAAGAGTAAGAATCCAAAATTTCAGTCATTTCGGTGCCATAGGGCCGATGTTATGACCGACAAAAGTTTTTAAATGACCGACCCCAAGTACTAAAACGACTGAACCCAAGTGTGAAAATGATGATATATTTTTCAAAATCTTCTTTTGCCATATATTTTGATTGATTCGTGTACAGACCGTGATTCTTAGTAAGAATCCAAAATTTCAGTCGATTTAATGCCATAGGGCCAAAATTATGGCCGAACCTAAGTTTGACAAAGTGCTCATAAACCAATGAAAATTTTGTATGACGAAAATTAAAATTCTTCTGTTGGAATATTTTATGATTGATTCGTGTACAGGCCATGATTCTTAGTAAGAATCCAAAATTTCAGTCGATTTGGTGCCATAGGGTCAAAGTTATGGCCGAACCTAGGTATGACAAAGTGCTCATAAAGCAATGAAAAATTTGTATGAAGAAAATTAAAATTCTTCTTTTGGATGATTTTATGATTGATTCGTGTACAGACCGTGGTCAAGAGTAAGAATCCAAAATTTCAGTCATTTCGGTGCCATAGGGCCGATGTTATGACCGACAAAAGTTTTTAAATGACCGACCCCAAGTACTAAAACGACTGAACCCAAGTGTGAAAATGATGATATATTTTTCAAAATCTTCTTTTGCCATATATTTTGATTGATTCGTGTACAGACCGTGATTCTTAGTAAGAATCCAAAATTTCAGTCGATTTAATGCCATAGGGCCAAAATTATGGCCGAACCTAAGTTTGACAAAGTGCTCATAAACCAATGAAAATTTTGTATGACGAAAATTAAAATTCTTCTGTTGGAATATTTTATGATTGATTCGTGTACAGGCCATGATTCTTAGTAAGAATCCAAAATTTCAGTCGATTTGGTGCCATAGGGTCAAAGTTATGGCCGAACCTAGGTATGACAAAGTGCTCATAAAGCAATGAAAAATTTGTATGAAGAAAATTAAAATTCTTCTTTTGGATGATTTTATGATTGATTCGTGTACAGACCGTGGTCAAGAGTAAGAATCCAAAATTTCAGTCATTTCGGTGCCATAGGGCCGATGTTATGACCGACAAAAGTTTTTAAATGACCGACCCCAAGTACTAAAACGACTGAACCCAAGTGTGAAAATGATGATATATTTTTCAAAATCTTCTTTTGCCATATATTTTGATTGATTCGTGTACAGACCGTGATTCTTAGTAAGAATCCAAAATTTCAGTCGATTTAATGCCATAGGGCCAAAATTATGGCCGAACCTAAGTTTGACAAAGTGCTCATAAACCAATGAAAATTTTGTATGAAGAAAATTAAAATTTTTCTGTTGGAATATTTTATGATTGAATCGTGTACAGACCATGATTCTTATTAAGAATCCAAAATTTCAGTCGATTTGGTGCCATAGGGTCAAAGTTATGGCAGAACCTAAGTATGACAAAGTGCTCATAAAGCAATGAAAAATTTGGATGAAGAAAATTAAAATTCTTCTTTTGGATGATTTTATGATTGATTCGTGTACAGACCGTGGTCAAGAGTAAGAATCCAAAATTTCAGTCATTTCGGTGCCATAGGGCCGATGTTATGACTGACAAAAGTTTTTAAATGACCGACCCCAAGTACTAAAACGACTGAACCCAAGTGTGAAAATGATGATATATTTTTCAAAATCTTCTTTTGCCATATATTTTGATTGATTCGTGTACAGACCGTGATTCTTAGTAAGAATCCAAAATTTCAGTCGATTTAATGCCAAAGGGCCAAAATTATGGCCGAACCTAAGTTTGACAAAGTGCTCATAAACCAATGAAAATTTTGTATGACGAAAATTAAAATTCTTCTGTTGGAATATTTTATGATTGATTCGTGTACATACCATGATTCTTAGTAAGAATCCAAAATTTCAGTCGATTTGAAGCCATAGGGTCAAAGTTATGGCCGAACCTAGGTATGACAAAGTGCTCATAAAGCAATGAAAAATTTGTATGAAGAAAATTAAAATTCTTCTTTTGGATGATTTTATGATTGATTCGTGTACAGACCGTGGTCAAGAGTAAGAATCCAAAATTTCAGTCATTTCGGTGCCATAGGGCCGATGTTATGACCGACAAAAGTTTTTAAATGACCGACCCCAAGTACTAAAACGACTGAACCCAAGTGTGAAAATGATGATATATTTTTCAAAATCTTCTTTTGCCATATATTTTGATTGATTCGTGTACAGACCGTGATTCTTAGTAAGAATCCAAAATTTCAGTCGATTTAATGCCATAGGGCCAAAATTATGGCCGAACCTAAGTTTGACAAAGTGCTCATAAACCAATGAAAATTTTGTATGACGAAAATTAAAATTCTTCTGTTGGAATATTTTATGATTGATTCGTGTACAGGCCATGATTCTTAGAAAGAATCCAAAATTTCAGTCGATTTGTTGCCATAGGGTCAAAGTTATGGCCCAACCTAGGTATGACAAAGTGCTCATAAAGCAATGAAAAATTTGTATGAAGAAAATTAAAATTCTTCTTTTGGATGATTTTATGATTGATTCGTGTACAGACCGTGGTCAAGAGTAAGAATCCAAAATTTCAGTCATTTCGGTGCCATAGGGCCGATGTTATGACCGACAAAAGTTTTTAAATGACCGACCCCAAGTACTAAAACGACTGAACCCAAGTGTGAAAATGATGATATATTTTTCAAAATCTTCTTTTGCCATATATTTTGATTGATTCGTGTACAGACCGTGATTCTTAGTAAGAATCCAAAATTTCAGTCGATTTAATGCCATAGGGCCAAAATTATGGCCGAACCTAAGTTTGACAAAGTGCTCATAAACCAATGAAAATTTTGTATGACGAAAATTAAAATTCTTCTGTTGGAATATTTTATGATTGATTCGTGTACAGGCCATGATTCTTAGAAAGAATCCAAAATTTCAGTCGATTTGGTGCCATAGGGTCAAAGTTATGGCCCAACCTAGGTATGACAAAGTGCTCATAAAGCAATGAAAAATTTGTATGAAGAAAATTAAAATTCTTCTTTTGGATGATTTTATGATTGATTCGTGTACAGACCGTGGTCAAGAGTAAGAATCCAAAATTTCAGTCATTTCGGTGCCATAGGGCCGATGTTATGACCGACAAAAGTTTTTAAATGACCGACCCCAAGTACTAAAACGACTGAACCCAAGTGTGAAAATGATGATATATTTTTCAAAATCTTCTTTTGCCATATATTTTGATTGATTCGTGTACAGACCGTGATTCTTAGTAAGAATCCAAAATTTCAGTCGATTTAATGCCATAGGGCCAAAATTATGGCCGAACCTAAGTTTGACAAAGTGCTCATAAACCAATGAAAATTTTGTATGACGAAAATTAAAATTCTTCTGTTGGAATATTTTATGATTGATTCGTGTACAGGCCATGATTCTTAGTAAGAATCCAAAATTTCAGTCGATTTGGTGCCATAGGGTCAAAGTTATGGCCGAACCTAGGTATGACAAAGTGCTCATAAAGCAATGAAAAATTTGTATGAAGAAAATTAAAATTCTTCTTTTGGATGATTTTATGATTGATTCGTGTACAGACCGTGGTCAAGAGTAAGAATCCAAAATTTCAGTCATTTCGGTGCCATAGGGCCGATGTTATGACCGACAAAAGTTTTTAAATGACCGACCCCAAGTACTAAAACGACTGAACCCAAGTGTGAAAATGATGATATATTTTTCAAAATCTTCTTTTGCCATATATTTTGATTGATTCGTGTACAGACCGTGATTCTTAGTAAGAATCCAAAATTTCAGTCGATTTAATGCCATAGGGCCAAAATTATGGCCGAACCTAAGTTTGACAAAGTGCTCATAAACCAATGAAAATTTTGTATGACGAAAATTAAAATTCTTCTGTTGGAATATTTTATGATTGATTCGTGTACATACCATGATTCTTAGTAAGAATCCAAAATTTCAGTCGATTTGAAGCCATAGGGTCAAAGTTATGGCCGAACCTAGGTATGACAAAGTGCTCATAAAGCAATGAAAAATTTGTATGAAGAAAATTAAAATTCTTCTTTTGGATGATTTTATGATTGATTCGTGTACAGACCGTGGTCAAGAGTAAGAATCCAAAATTTCAGTCATTTCGGTGCCATAGGGCCGATGTTATGACCGACAAAAGTTTTTAAATGACCGACCCCAAGTACTAAAACGACTGAACCCAAGTGTGAAAATGATGATATATTTTTCAAAATCTTCTTTTGCCATATATTTTGATTGATTCGTGTACAGACCGTGATTCTTAGTAAGAATCCAAAATTTCAGTCGATTTAATGCCATAGGGCCAAAATTATGGCCGAACCTAAGTTTGACAAAGTGCTCATAAACCAATGAAAATTTTGTATGACGAAAATTAAAATTCTTCTGTTGGAATATTTTATGATTGATTCGTGTACAGGCCATGATTCTTAGTAAGAATCCAAAATTTCAGTCGATTTGGTGCCATAGGGTCAAAGTTATGGCCGAACCTAGGTATGACAAAGTGCTCATAAAGCAATGAAAAATTTGTATGAAGAAAATTAAAATTCTTCTTTTGGATGATTTTATGATTGATTCGTGGACAGACCGTAGTCAAGAGTAAGAATCCAAAATTTCAGTCATTTCGGTGCCATAGGGCCGATGTTATGACCGACAAAAGTTTTTAAATGACCGACCCCAAGTACTAAAACGACTGAACCCAAGTGTGAAAATGATGATATATTTTTCAAAATCTTCTTTTGCCATATATTTTGATTGATTCGTGTACAGACCGTGATTCTTAGTAAGAATCCAAAATTTCAGTCGATTTAATGCCATAGGGCCAAAATTATGGC
This sequence comes from Limnephilus lunatus, assembly GCA_917563855.2. NCBI lineage: Eukaryota > Metazoa > Arthropoda > Insecta > Trichoptera > Limnephilidae > Limnephilus > Limnephilus lunatus. Next base: position 57,826,200 of record OU830597.1, on the reverse strand, counting down.
CGAACCTAAGTTTGACAAAGTGCTCATAAACCAATGAAAATTTTGTATGACGAAAATTAAAATTCTTCTGTTGGAATATTTTATGATTGATTCGTGTACAGGCCATGATTCTTAGAAAGAATCCAAAATTTCAGTCGATTTGGTGCCATAGGGTCAAAGTTATGGCCCAACCTAGGTATGACAAAGTGCTCATAAAGCAATGAAAAATTTGTATGAAGAAAATTAAAATTCTTCTTTTGGATGATTTTATGATTGATTCGTGTACAGACCGTGATTCTTAGTAAGAATCCAAAATTTCAGTCGATTTAATGCCATAGGGCCAAAATTATGGCCGAACCTAAGTTTGTCAAAGTGCTCATAAACCAATGAAAATTTTGTATGACGAAAATTAAAATTCTTCTTTTGGATGATTTTATGATTGATTCGTGTACAGACCGTGGTCAAGAGTAAGAATCCAAAATTTCAGTCATTTCGGTGCCATAGGGCCGATGTTATGACCGACAAAAGTTTTTAAATGACCGACCCCAAGTACTAAAACGACTGAACCCAAGTGTGAAAATGATGATATATTTTTCAAAATCTTCTTTTGCCATATATTTTGATTGATTCGTGTACAGACCGTGATTCTTAGTAAGAATCCAAAATTTCAGTCGATTTAATGCCATAGGGCCAAAATTATGGCCGAACCTAAGTTTGACAAAGTGCTCATAAACCAATGAAAATTTTGTATGACGAAAATTAAAATTCTTCTGTTGGAATATTTTATGATTGATTCGTGTACATACCATGATTCTTAGTAAGAATCCAAAATTTCAGTCGATTTGAAGCCATAGGGTCAAAGTTATGGCCGAACCTAGGTATGACAAAGTGCTCATAAAGCAATGAAAAATTTGTATGAAGAAAATTAAAATTCTTCTTTTGGATGATTTTATGATTGATTCGTGTACAGACCGTGGTCAAGAGTAAGAATCCAAAATTTCAGTCATTTCGGTGCCATAGGGCCGATGTTATGACCGACAAAAGTTTTTAAATGACCGACCCCAAGTACTAAAACGACTGAACCCAAGTGTGAAAATGATGATATATTTTTCAAAATCTTCTTTTGCCATATATTTTGATTGATTCGTGTACAGACCGTGATTCTTAGTAAGAATCCAAAATTTCAGTCGATTTAATGCCATAGGGCCAAAATTATGGCCGAACCTAAGTTTGACAAAGTGCTCATAAACCAATGAAAATTTTGTATGACGAAAATTAAAATTCTTCTGTTGGAATATTTTATGATTGATTCGTGTACAGGCCATGATTCTTAGTAAGAATCCAAAATTTCAGTCGATTTGGTGCCATAGGGTCAAAGTTATGGCCGAACCTAGGTATGACAAAGTGCTCATAAAGCAATGAAAAATTTGTATGAAGAAAATTAAAATTCTTCTTTTGGATGATTTTATGATTGATTCGTGTACAGACCGTGGTCAAGAGTAAGAATCCAAAATTTCAGTCATTTCGGTGCCATAGGGCCGATGTTATGACCGACAAAAGTTTTTAAATGACCGACCCCAAGTACTAAAACGACTGAACCCAAGTGTGAAAATGATGATATATTTTTCAAAATCTTCTTTTGCCATATATTTTGATTGATTCGTGTACAGACCGTGATTCTTAGTAAGAATCCAAAATTTCAGTCGATTTAATGCCATAGGGCCAAAATTATGGCCGAACCTAAGTTTGACAAAGTGCTCATAAACCAATGAAAATTTTGTATGACGAAAATTAAAATTCTTCTGTTGGAATATTTTATGATTGATTCGTGTACATACCATGATTCTTAGTAAGAATCCAAAATTTCAGTCGATTTGAAGCCATAGGGTCAAAGTTATGGCCGAACCTAGGTATGACAAAGTGCTCATAAAGCAATGAAAAATTTGTATGAAGAAAATTAAAATTCTTCTTTTGGATGATTTTATGATTGATTCGTGTACAGACCGTGGTCAAGAGTAAGAATCCAAAATTTCAGTCATTTCGGTGCCATAGGGCCGATGTTATGACCGACAAAAGTTTTTAAATGACCGACCCCAAGTACTAAAACGACTGAACCCAAGTGTGAAAATGATGATATATTTTTCAAAATCTTCTTTTGCCATATATTTTGATTGATTCGTGTACAGACCGTGATTCTTAGTAAGAATCCAAAATTTCAGTCGATTTAATGCCATAGGGCCAAAATTATGGCCGAACCTAAGTTTGACAAAGTGCTCATAAACCAATGAAAATTTTGTATGACGAAAATTAAAATTCTTCTGTTGGAATATTTTATGATTGATTCGTGTACAGGCCATGATTCTTAGTAAGAATCCAAAATTTCAGTCGATTTGGTGCCATAGGGTCAAAGTTATGGCCGAACCTAGGTATGACAAAGTGCTCATAAAGCAATGAAAAATTTGTATGAAGAAAATTAAAATTCTTCTTTTGGATGATTTTATGATTGATTCGTGTACAGACCGTAGTCAAGAGTAAGAATCCAAAATTTCAGTCATTTCGGTGCCATAGGGCCGATGTTATGACCGACAAAAGTTTTTAAATGACCGACCCCAAGTACTAAAACGACTGAACCCAAGTGTGAAAATGATGATATATTTTTCAAAATCTTCTTTTGCCATATATTTTGATTGATTCGTGTACAGACCGTGATTCTTAGTAAGAATCCAAAATTTCAGTCGATTTAATGCCATAGGGCCAAAATTATGGCCGAACCTAAGTTTGACAAAGTGCTCATAAACCAATGAAAATTTTGTATGACGAAAATTAAAATTCTTCTGTTGGAATATTTTATGATTGATTCGTGTACAGGCCATGATTCTTAGAAAGAATCCAAAATTTCAGTCGATTTGGTGCCATAGGGTCAAAGTTATGGCCCAACCTAGGTATGACAAAGTGCTCATAAAGCAATGAAAAATTTGTATGAAGAAAATTAAAATTCTTCTTTTGGATGATTTTATGATTGATTCGTGTACAGACCGTGATTCTTAGTAAGAATCCAAAATTTCAGTCGATTTAATGCCATAGGGCCAAAATTATGGCCGAACCTAAGTTTGTCAAAGTGCTCATAAACCAATGAAAATTTTGTATGACGAAAATTAAAATTCTTCTGTTGGAATATTTTATGATTGATTCGTGTACAGGCCATGATTCTTAGTAAGAATCCAAAATTTCAGTCGATTTGGTGCCATAGGGTCAAAGTTATGGCCGAACCTAGGTATGACAAAGTGCTCATAAAGCAATGAAAAATTTGTATGAAGAAAATTAAAATTCTTCTTTTGGATGATTTTATGATTGATTCGTGTACAGACCGTGGTCAAGAGTAAGAATCCAAAATTTCAGTCATTTCGGTGCCATAGGGCCGATGTTATGACCGACAAAAGTTTTTAAATGACCGACCCCAAGTACTAAAACGACTGAACCCAAGTGTGAAAATGATGATATATTTTTCAAAATCTTTTTTTGCCATATATTTTGATTGATTCGTGTACAGACCGTGATTCTTAGTAAGAATCCAAAATTTCAGTCGATTTAATGCCATAGGGCCAAAATTATGGCCGAACCTAAGTTTGACAAAGTGCTCATAAACCAATGAAAATTTTGTATGACGAAAATTAAAATTCTTCTTTTGGATGATTTTATGATTGATTCGTGTACAGACCGTGGTCAAGAGTAAGAATCCAAAATTTCAGTCATTTCGGTGCCATAGGGCCGATGTTATGACCGACAAAAGTTTTTAAATGACCGACCCCAAGTACTAAAACGACTGAACCCAAGTGTGAAAATGATGATATATTTTTCAAAATCTTCTTTTGCCATAGTTTTTGATTGATTCGTGTACAGATCGTGATTCTTAGTAAGAATCCAAAATTTCAGTCGATTTAATGCCATAGGGCCAAAATTATGGCCGAACCTAAGTTTGACAAAGTGCTCATAAACCAATGAAAATTTTGTATGACGAAAATTAAAATTCTTCTGTTGGAATATTTTATGATTGATTCGTGTACAGACCATGATTCTTAGTAAGAATCTAAAATTTCAGTCGATTTGAAGCCATAGGGTCAAAGTTATGGCCGAATCTAGGTATGACAAAGTGCTCATAAAGCAATGAAAAATTTGTATGAAGAAAATTAAAATTCTTCTTTTGGATGATTTTATGATTGATTCGTGTACAGACCGTGGTCAAGAGTTAGAATCCAAAATTTCAGTCATTTCGGTGCCATAGGGCCGATGTTATGACCGACAAAAGTTTTTAAATGACCGACCCCAAGTACTAAAACGACTGAACCCAAGTGTGAAAATGATGATATATTTTTCAAAATCTTCTTTTGCCATAGTTTTTGATTGATTCGTGTACAGATCGTGATTCTTAGTAAGAATCCAAAATTTCAGTCGATTTAATGCCATAGGGCCAAAATTATGGCCGAACCTAAGTTTTACAAAGTGCTCATAAACCAATGAAAATTTTGTATGAAGAAAATTAAAATTTTTCTGTTGGAATATTTTATGATTGAATCGTGTACAGGCCATGATTCTTAGTAAGAATCCAAAATTTCAGTCGATTTGGTGCCATAGGGTCAAAGTTATGGCCGAACCTAGGTATGACAAAGTGCTCATAAAGCAATGAAAAATTTGTATGAAGAAAATTAAAATTCTTCTTTTGGATGATTTTATGATTGATTCGTGTACAGACCGTGGTCAAGAGTAAGAATCCAAAATTTCAGTCATTTCGGTGCCATAGGGCCGATGTTATGACCGACAAAAGTTTTTAAATGGCCGACCCCAAGTACTAAAACGACTGAACCCAAGTGTGAAAATGATGATATATTTTTCAAAATCTTCTTTTGCCATAGTTTTTGATTGATTCGTGTACAGATCGTGATTCTTAGTAAGAATCCAAAATTTCAGTCGATTTAATGCCATAGGGCCAAAATTATGGCCGAACCTAAGTTTGACAAAGTGCTCATAAACCAATGAAAATTTTGTATGACGAAAATTAAAATTCTTCTGTTGGAATATTTTATGATTGATTCGTGTACAGACCATGATTCTTAGTAAGAATCTAAAATTTCAGTCGATTTGAAGCCATAGGGTCAAAGTTATGGCCGAATCTAGGTATGACAAAGTGCTCATAAAGCAATGAAAAATTTGTATGAAGAAAATTAAAATTCTTCTTTTGGATGATTTTATGATTGATTCGTGTACAGACCGTGGTCAAGAGTTAGAATCCAAAATTTCAGTCATTTCGGTGCCATAGGGCCGATGTTATGACCGACAAAAGTTTTTAAATGACCGACCCCAAGTACTAAAACGAATGAACCCAAGTGTGAAAATGATGATATATTTTTCAAAATCTTCTTTTGCCATAGTTTTTGATTGATTCGTGTACAGATCGTGATTCTTAGTAAGAATCCAAAATTTCAGTCGATTTAATGCCATAGGGCCAAAATTATGGCCGAACCTAAGTTTGACAAAGTGCTCATAAACCAATGAAAATTTTGTATGACGAAAATTAAAATTCTTCTGTTGGAATATTTTATGATTGATTCGTGTACAGGCCATGATTCTTAGTAAGAATCCAAAATTTCAGTCGATTTGGTGCCATAGGGTCAAAGTTATGGCCGAACCTAGGTATGACAAAGTGCTCATAAAGCAATGAAAAATTTGTATGAAGAAAATTAAAATTCTTCTTTTGGATGATTTTATGATTGATTCGTGTACAGACCGTGGTCAAGAGTAAGAATCCAAAATTTCAGTCATTTCGGTGCCATAGGGCCGATGTTATGACCGACAAAAGTTTTTAAATGACCGACCCCAAGTACTAAAACGACTGAACCCAAGTGTGAAAATGATGATATATTTTTCAAAATCTTCTTTTGCCATAGTTTTTGATTGATTCGTGTACAGATCGTGATTCTTAGTAAGAATCCAAAATTTCAGTCGATTTAATGCCATAGGGCCAAAATTATGGCCGAACCTAAGTTTGACAAAGTGCTCGTAAACCAATGAAAATTTTGTATGACGAAAATTAAAATTCTTCTGTTGGAATATTTTATGATTGATTCGTGTACAGACCATGATTCTTAGTAAGAATCTAAAATTTCAGTCGATTTGAAGCCATAGGGTCAAAGTTATGGCCGAATCTAGGTATGACAAAGTGCTCATAAAGCAATGAAAAATTTGTATGAAGAAAATTAAAATTCTTCTTTTGGAATATTTTATGATTGAATCGTGTACAGGCCATGATTCTTAGTAAGAATCCAAAATTTCAGTCGATTTGGTGCCATAGGGTCAAAGTTATGGCCCAACCTAGGTATGACAAAGTGCTCATAAAGCAATGAAAAATTTGTATGAAGAAAATTAAAATTCTTCTTTTGGATGATTTTATGATTGATTCGTGTACAGACCGTGGTCAAGAGTTAGAATCCAAAATTTCAGTCATTTCGGTGCCATAGGGCCGATGTTATGACCGACAAAAGTTTTTAAATGACCGACCCCAAGTACTAAAACGACTGAACCCAAGTGTGAAAATGATGATATATTTTTCAAAATCTTCTTTTGCCATAGTTTTTGATTGATTCGTGTACAGATCGTGATTCTTAGTAAGAATCCAAAATTTCAGTCGATTTAATGCCATAGGGCCAAAATTATGGCCGAACCTAAGTTTTACAAAGTGCTCATAAACCAATGAAAATTTTGTATGAAGAAAATTAAAATTTTTCTGTTGGAATATTTTATGATTGAATCGTGTACAGGCCATGATTCTTAGTAAGAATCCAAAATTTCAGTCGATTTGGTGCCATAGGGTCAAAGTTATGGCCGAACCTAGGTATGACAAAGTGCTCATAAAGCAATGAAAAATTTGTATGAAGAAAATTAAAATTCTTCTTTTGGATGATTTTATGATTGATTCGTGTACAGACCGTGGTCAAGAGTAAGAATCCAAAATTTCAGTCATTTCGGTGCCATAGGGCCGATGTTATGACCGACAAAAGTTTTTAAATGACCGACCCCAAGTACTAAAACGACTGAACCCAAGTGTGAAAATGATGATATATTTTTCAAAATCTTCTTTTGCCATAGTTTTTGATTGATTCGTGTACAGATCGTGATTCTTAGTAAGAATCCAAAATTTCAGTCGATTTAATGCCATAGGGCCAAAATTATGGCCGAACCTAAGTTTGACAAAGTGCTCATAAACCAATGAAAATTTTGTATGACGAAAATTAAAATTCTTCTGTTGGAATATTTTATGATTGATTCGTGTACAGACCATGATTCTTAGTAAGAATCTAAAATTTCAGTCGATTTGAAGCCATAGGGTCAAAGTTATGGCCGAATCTAGGTATGACAAAGTGCTCATAAAGCAATGAAAAATTTGTATGAAGAAAATAAAATTCTTCTTTTGGAATATTTTATGATTGAATCGTGTACAGGCCATGATTCTTAGTAAGAATCCAAAATTTCAGTCGATTTGGTGCCATAGGGTCAAAGTTATGGCCCAACCTAGGTATGACAAAGTGCTCATAAAGCAATGAAAAATTTGTATGAAGAAAATTAAAATTCTTCTTTTGGATGATTTTATGATTGATTCGTGTACAGACCGTGGTCAAGAGTTAGAATCCAAAATTTCAGTCATTTCGGTGCCATAGGGCCGATGTTATGACCGACAAAAGTTTTTAAATGACCGACCCCAAGTACTAAAACGACTGAACCCAAGTGTGAAAATGATGATATATTTTTCAAAATCTTCTTTTGCCATAGTTTTTGATTGATTCGTGTACAGATCGTGATTCTTAGTAAGAATCCAAAATTTCAGTCGATTTAATGCCATAGGGCCAAAATTATGGCCGAACCTAAGTTTGACAAAGTGCTCATAAACCAATGAAAATTTTGTATGACGAAAATTAAAATTCTTCTGTTGGAATATTTTATGATTGATTCGTGTACAGACCATGATTCTTAGTAAGAATCTAAAATTTCAGTCGATTTGAAGCCATAGGGTCAAAGTTATGGCCGAATCTAGGTATGACAAAGTGCTCATAAAGCAATGAAAAATTTGTATGAAGAAAATTAAAATTCTTCTTTTGGAATATTTTATGATTGAATCGTGTACAGGCCATGATTCTTAGTAAGAATCCAAAATTTCAGTCGATTTGGTGCCATAGGGTCAAAGTTATGGCCCAACCTAGGTATGACAAAGTGCTCATAAAGCAATGAAAAATTTGTATGAAGAAAATTAAAATTCTTCTTTTGGATGATTTTATGATTGATTCGTGTACAGACCGTGGTCAAGAGTTAGAATCCAAAATTTCAGTCATTTCGGTGCCATAGGGCCGATGTTATGACCGACAAAAGTTTTTAAATGACCGACCCCAAGTACTAAAACGACTGAACCCAAGTGTGAAAATGATGATATATTTTTCAAAATCTTCTTTTGCCATAGTTTTTGATTGATTCGTGTACAGATCGTGATTCTTAGTAAGAATCCAAAATTTCAGTCGATTTAATGCCATAGGGCCAAAATTATGGCCGAACCTAAGTTTTACAAAGTGCTCATAAACCAATGAAAATTTTGTATGAAGAAAATTAAAATTTTTCTGTTGGAATATTTTATGATTGAATCGTGTACAGGCCATGATTCTTAGTAAGAATCCAAAATTTCAGTCGATTTGGTGCCATAGGGTCAAAGTTATGGCCGAACCTAGGTATGACAAAGTGCTCATAAAGCAATGAAAAATTTGTATGAAGAAAATTAAAATTCTTCTTTTGGATGATTTTATGATTGATTCGTGTACAGACCGTGGTCAAGAGTAAGAATCCAAAATTTCAGTCATTTCGGTGCCATAGGGCCGATGTTATGACCGACAAAAGTTTTTAAATGACCGACCCCAAGTACTAAAACGACTGAACCCAAGTGTGAAAATGATGATATATTTTTCAAAATCTTCTTTTGCCATAGTTTTTGATTGATTCGTGTACAGATCGTGATTCTTAGTAAGAATCCAAAATTTCAGTCGATTTAATGCCATAGGGCCAAAATTATGGCCGAACCTAAGTTTGACAAAGTGCTCATAAACCAATGAAAATTTTGTATGACGAAAATTAAAATTCTTCTGTTGGAATATTTTATGATTGATTCGTGTACAGACCATGATTCTTAGTAAGAATCTAAAATTTCAGTCGATTTGAAGCCATAGGGTCAAAGTTATGGCCGAATCTAGGTATGACAAAGTGCTCATAAAGCAATGAAAAATTTGTATGAAGAAAATTAAAATTCTTCTTTTGGAATATTTTATGATTGATTCGTGTACAGGCCATGATTCTTAGTAAGAATCCAAAATTTCAGTCGATTTGAAGCCATAGGGTCAAAGTTATGGCCGAACCTAGGTATGACAAAGTGCTCATAAAGCAATGAAAAATTTGGATGAAGAAAATTAAAATTCTTCTTTTGGATGATTTTATGATTGATTCGTGTACATACCGTGGTCAAGAGTAAGAATCCAAAATTTCAGTCATTTCGGTGCCATAGGGCCGATGTTATGACCGACAAAAGTTTTTAAATGACCGACCCCAAGTACTAAAACGACTGAACCCAAGTGTGAAAATGATGATTTATTTTTCAAAATCTTCTTTTGCCATATATTTTGATTGATTCGTGTACAGACCGTGATTCTTAGTAAGAATCCAAAATTTCAGTCGATTTAATGCCATAGGGCCAAAATTATGGCCGAACCTAAGTTTGACAAAGTGCTCATAAACCAATGAAAATTTTGTATGACGAAAATTAAAATTCTTCTGTTGGAATATTTTATGATTGATTCGTGTACAGGCCATGATTCTTAGTAAGAATCCAAAATTTCAGTCGATTTGGTGCCATAGGGTCAAAGTTATGGCCGAACCTAGGTATGACAAAGTGCTCATAAAGCAATGAAAAATTTGTATGAAGAAAATTAAAATTCTTCTTTTGGATGATTTTATGATTGATTCGTGTACAGACCGTGGTCAAGAGTAAGAATCCAAAATTTCAGTCATTTCGGTGCCATAGGGCCGATGTTATGACCGACAAAAGTTTTTAAATGACCGACCCCAAGTACTAAAACGACTGAACCCAAGTGTGAAAATGATGATATATTTTTCAAAATCTTCTTTTGCCATATTTTTTGATTGATTCGTGTACAGATCGTGATTCTAAGTAAGAATCCAAAATTTCAGTCGATTTGGTGCCATAGGGTCAAAGTTATGGCCGAACCTAGGTATGACAAAGTGCTCATAAAGCAATGAAAAATTTGTATGAAGAAAATTAAAATTCTTCTTTTGGATGATTTTATGATTGATTCGTGTACAGACCGTGGTCAAGAGTTAGAATCCAAAATTTCAGTCATTTCGGTGCCATAGGGCCGATGTTATGACCGACAAAAGTTTTTAAATGACCGACCCCAAGTACTAAAACGACTGAACCCAAGTGTGAAAATGATGATATATTTTTCAAAATCTTCTTTTGCCATATATTTTGATTGATTCGTGTACAGACCTTGATTCTTAGTAAGAATCCAAAATTTCAGTCGATTTAATGCCATAGGGCCAAAATTATGGCCGAACCTAAGTTTGACAAAGTGCTCATAAACCAATGAAAATTTTGTATGACGAAAATTAAAATTCTTCTGTTGGAATATTTTATGATTGATTCGTGTACAGGCCATGATTCTTAGTAAGAATCCAAAATTTCAGTCGATTTGAAGCCATAGGGTCAAAGTTATGGCCGAACCTAGGTATGACAAAGTGCTCATAAAGCAATGAAAAATTTGGATGAAGAAAATTAAAATTCTTCTTTTGGATGATTTTATGATTGATTCGTGTACATACCGTGGTCAAGAGTAAGAATCCAAAATTTCAGTCATTTCGGTGCCATAGGGCCGATGTTATGACCGACAAAAGTTTTTAAATGACCGACCCCAAGTACTAAAACGACTGAACCCAAGTGTGAAAATGATGATATATTTTTCAAAATCTTCTTTTGCCATATATTTTGATTGATTCGTGTACAGACCGTGATTCTTAGTAAGAATCCAAAATTTCAGTCGATTTAATGCCATAGGGCCAAAATTATGGCCGAACCTAAGTTTGACAAAGTGCTCATAAACCAATGAAAATTTTGTATGACGAAAATTAAAATTCTTCTGTTGGAATATTTTATGATTGATTCGTGTACAGGCCATGATTCTTAGTAAGAATCCAAAATTTCAGTCGATTTGAAGCCATAGGGTCAAAGTTATGGCCGAACCTAGGTATGACAAAGTGCTCATAAAGCAATGAAAAATTTGGATGAAGAAAATTAAAATTCTTCTTTTGGATGATTTTATTATTGATTCGTGTACAGACCGTGATTCTTAGTAAGAATCCAAAATTTCAGTCGATTTAATGCCATAGGGCCAAAATTATGGCCGAACCTAAGTTTGACAAAGTGCTCATAAACCAATGAAAATTTTGTATGACGAAAATTAAAATTCTTCTGTTGGAATATTTTATGATTGATTCGTGTACAGGCCATGATTCTTAGTAAGAATCCAAAATTTCAGTCGATTTGAAGCCATAGGGTCAAAGTTATGGCCGAACCTAGGTATGACAAAGTGCTCATAAAGCAATGAAAAATTTGGATGAAGAAAATTAAAATTCTTCTTTTGGATGATTTTATTATTGATTCGTGTACAGACCGTGGTCAAGAGTAAGAATCCAAAATTTCAGTCATTTCGGTGCCATAGGGCCGATGTTATGACCGACAAAAGTTTTTAAATGACCGACCCCAAGTACTAAAACGACTGAACCCAAGTGTGAAAATGATGATATATTTTTCAAAATCTTCTTTTGCCATATATTTTGATTGATTCGTGTACAGACCGTGATTCTTAGTAAGAATCCAAAATTTCAGTCGATTTAATGCCATAGGGCCAAAATTATGGCCGAACCTAAGTTTGACAAAGTGCTCATAAACCAATGAAAATTTTGTATGACGAAAATTAAAATTCTTCTGTTGGAATATTTTATGATTGATTCGTGTACAGGCTATGATTCTTAGTAAGAATCCAAAATTTCAGTCGATTTGGTGCCATAGGGTCAAAGTTATGGCCGAACCTAGGTATGACAAAGTGCTCATAAAGCAATGAAAAATTTGTATGAAGAAAATTAAAATTCTTCTTTTGGATGATTTTATGATTGATTCGTGTACAGACCGTGGTCAAGAGTAAGAATCCAAAATTTCAGTCATTTCGGTGCCATAGGGCCGATGTTATGACCGACAAAAGTTTTTAAATGACCGACCCCAAGTACTAAAACGACTGAACCCAAGTGTGAAAATGATGATATATTTTTCAAAATCTTCTTTTGCCATATATTTTGATTGATTCGTGTACAGACCGTGATTCTTAGTAAGAATCCAAAATTTCAGTCGATTTAATGCCATAGGGCCAAAATTATGGCCGAACCTAAGTTTGACAAAGTGCTCATAAACCCATGAAAATTTTGTATAAAGAAAATTAAAATTTTTCTGTTGGAATATTTTATGATTGAATCGTGTACAGACCATGATTCTTATTAAGAATCCAAAATTTCAGTCGATTTGGTGCCATAGGGTCAAAGTTATGGCCGAACCTAGGTATGACAAAGTGCTCATAAAGCAATGAAAAATTTGTATGAAGAAAATTAAAATTCTTCTTTTGGATGATTTTATGATTGATTCGTGTACAGACCGTGGTCAAGAGTAAGAATCCAAAATTTCAGTCATTTCGGTGCCATAGGGCCGATGTTATGACCGACAAAAGTTTTTAAATGACCGACCCCAAGTACTAAAACGACTGAACCCAAGTGTGAAAATGATGATATATTTTTCAAAATCTTCTTTTGCCATATATTTTGATTGATTCGTGTACAGACCGTGATTCTTAGTAAGAATCCAAAATTTCAGTCGATTTTATGCCATAGGGCCAAAATTATGGCCGAACCTAAGTTTGACAAAGTGCTCATAAACCAATGAAAATTTTGTATAAAGAAAATTAAAATTTTTCTGTTGGAATATTTTATGATTGAATCGTGTACAGACCATGATTCTTATTAAGAATCCAAAATTTCAGTCGATTTGGTGCCATAGGGTCAAAGTTATGGCCGAACCTAGGTATGACAAAGTGCTCATAAAGCAATGAAAAATTTGTATGAAGAAAATTAAAATTCTTCTTTTGGATGATTTTATGATTGATTCGTGTACAGACCGTGGTCAAGAGTAAGAATCCAAAATTTCAGTCATTTCGGTGCCATAGGGCCGATGTTATGACCGACAAAAGTTTTTAAATGACCGACCCCAAGTACTAAAACGACTGAACCCAAGTGTGAAAATGATGATATATTTTTCAAAATCTTCTTTTGCCATATATTTTGATTGATTCGTGTACAGACCGTGATTCTTAGTAAGAATCCAAAATTTCAGTCGATTTAGTGCCATAGGGCCAAAATTATGGCCGAACCTAAGTTTGACAAAGTGCTCATAAACCAATGAAAATTTTGTATGACGAAAATTAAAATTCTTCTGTTGGAATATTTTATGATTGATTCGTGTACAGGCCATGATTCTTAGTAAGAATCCAAAATTTCAGTCGATTTGAAGCCATAGGGTCAAAGTTATGGCCGAACCTAGGTATGACAAAGTGCTCATAAAGCAATGAAAAATTTGGATGAAGAAAATTAAAATTCTTCTTTTGGATGATTTTATTATTGATTCGTGTACAGACCGTGGTCAAGAGTAAGAATCCAAAATTTCAGTCATTTCGGTGCCATAGGGCCGATGTTATGACCGACAAAAGTTTTTAAATGACCGACCCCAAGTACTAAAACGACTGAACCCAAGTGTGAAAATGATGATATATTTTTCAAAATCTTCTTTTGCCATATATTTTGATTGATTCGTGTACAGACCGTGATTCTTAGTAAGAATCCAAAATTTCAGTCGATTTAATGCCATAGGGCCAAAATTATGGCCGAACCTAAGTTTGACAAAGTGCTCATAAACCAATGAAAATTTTGTATGACGAAAATTAAAATTCTTCTGTTGGAATATTTTATGATTGATTCGTGTACAGGCCATGATTCTTAGTAAGAATCCAAAATTTCAGTCGATTTGGTGCCATAGGGTCAAAGTTATGGCCGAACCTAGGTATGACAAAGTGCTCATAAAGCAATGAAAAATTTGTATGAAGAAAATTAAAATTCTTCTTTTGGATGATTTTATGATTGATTCGTGTACAGACCGTGGTCAAGAGTAAGAATCCAAAATTTCAGTCATTTCGGTGCCATAGGGCCGATGTTATGACCGACAAAAGTTTTTAAATGACCGACCCCAAGTACTAAAACGACTGAACCCAAGTGTGAAAATGATGATATATTTTTCAAAATCTTCTTTTGCCATATATTTTGATTGATTCGTGTACAGACCGTGATTCTTAGTAAGAATCCAAAATTTCAGTCGATTTAATGCCATAGGGCCAAAATTATGGCCGAACCTAAGTTTGACAAAGTGCTCATAAACCAATGAAAATTTTGTATGAAGAAAATTAAAATTTTTCTGTTGGAATATTTTATGATTGAATCGTGTACAGACCATGATTCTTATTAAGAATCCAAAATTTCAGTCGATTTGGTGCCATAGGGTCGAAGTTATGGCCGAACCTAGGTATGACAAAGTGATCATAAAGCAATGAAAAATTTGTATGAAGAAAATTAAAATTCTTCTTTTGGATGATTTTATGATTGATTCGTGTACAGACCGTGGTCAAGAGTAAGAATCCAAAATTTCAGTCAGTTCGGTGCCATAGGGCCGATGTTATGACCGACAAAAGTTTTTAAATGACCGACCCCAAGTACTAAAACGACTGAACCCAAGTGTGAAAATGATGATATATTTTTCAAAATCTTCTTTTGCCATATATTTTGATTGATTCGTGTACAGACCGTGATTCTTAGTAAGAATCCAAAATTTCAGTCGATTTAATGCCATAGGGCCAAAATTATGGCCGAACTTAAGTTTGACAAAGTGCTTATAAACCAATGAAAATTTTGTATGACGAAAATTAAAATTCTTCTGTTGGAATATTTTATGATTGATTCGTGTACAGGCTATGATTCTTAGTAAGAATCCAAAATTTCAGTCGATTTGGTGCCATAGGGTCAAAGTTATGGCCGAACCTAGGTATGACAAAGTGCTCATAAAGCAATGAAAAATTTGTATGAAGAAAATTAAAATTCTTCTTTTGGATGATTTTATGATTGATTCGTGTACAGACCGTGGTCAAGAGTAAGAATCCAAAATTTCAGTCATTTCGGTGCCATAGGGCCGATGTTATGACCGACAAAAGTTTTTAAATGACCGACCCCAAGTACTAAAACGACTGAACCCAAGTGTGAAAATGATGATATATTTTTCAAAATCTTCTTTTGCCATATATTTTGATTGATTCGTGTACAGACCGTGATTCTTAGTAAGAATCCAAAATTTCAGTCGATTTAATGCCATAGGGCCAAAATTATGGCCGAACCTAAGTTTGACAAAGTGCTCATAAACCCATGAAAATTTTGTATAAAGAAAATTAAAATTTTTCTGTTGGAATATTTTATGATTGAATCGTGTACAGACCATGATTCTTATTAAGAATCCAAAATTTCAGTCGATTTGGTGCCATAGGGTCAAAGTTATGGCCGAACCTAGGTATGACAAAGTGCTCATAAAGCAATGAAAAATTTGTATGAAGAAAATTAAAATTCTTCTTTTGGATGATTTTATGATTGATTCGTGTACAGACCGTGGTCAAGTGTAAGAATCCAAAATTTCAGTCATTTCGGTGCCATAGGGCCGATGTTATGACCGACAAAAGTTTTTAAATGACCGACCCCAAGTACTAAAACGACTGAACCCAAGTGTGAAAATGATGATATATTTTTCAAAATCTTCTTTTGCCATATATTTTGATTGATTCGTGTACAGACCGTGATTCTTAGTAAGAATCCAAAATTTCAGTCGATTTAATGCCATAGGGCCAAAATTATGGCCGAACCTAAGTTTGACAAAGTGCTCATAAACCAATGAAAATTTTGTATGAAGAAAATTAAAATTTTTCTGTTGGAATATTTTATGATTGAATCGTGTACAGACCATGATTCTTATTAAGAATCCAAAATTTCAGTCGATTTGGTGCCATAGGGTCGAAGTTATGGCCGAACCTAGGTATGACAAAGTGATCATAAAGCAATGAAAAATTTGTATGAAGAAAATTAAAATTCTTCTTTTGGATGATTTTATGATTGATTCGTGTACAGACCGTGGTCAAGAGTAAGAATCCAAAATTTCAGTCAGTTCGGTGCCATAGGGCCGATGTTATGACCGACAAAAGTTTTTAAATGACCGACCCCAAGTACTAAAACGACCGAACCCAAGTGTGAAAATGATGATATATTTTTCAAAATCTTCTTTTGCCATATATTTTGATTGATTCGTGTACAGACCGTGATTCTTAGTAAGAATCCAAAATTTCAGTCGATTTAATGCCATAGGGCCAAAATTATGGCCGAACTTAAGTTTGACAAAGTGCTTATAAACCAATGAAAATTTTGTATGACGAAAATTAAAATTCTTCTGTTGGAATATTTTATGATTGATTCGTGTACAGGCTATGATTCTTAGTAAGAATCCAAAATTTCAGTCGATTTGGTGCCATAGGGTCAAAGTTATGGCCGAACCTAGGTATGACAAAGTGCTCATAAAGCAATGAAAAATTTGTATGAAGAAAATTAAAATTCTTCTTTTGGATGATTTTATGATTGATTCGTGTACAGACCGTGGTCAAGAGTAAGAATCCAAAATTTCAGTCATTTCGGTGCCATAGGGCCGATGTTATGACCGACAAAAGTTTTTAAATGACCGACCCCAAGTACTAAAACGACTGAACCCAAGTGTGAAAATGATGATATATTTTTCAAAATCTTCTTTTGCCATATATTTTGATTGATTCGTGTACAGACCGTGATTCTTAGTAAGAATCCAAAATTTCAGTCGATTTAATGCCATAGGGCCAAAATTATGGCCGAACCTAAGTTTGACAAAGTGCTCATAAACCCATGAAAATTTTGTATAAAGAAAATTAAAATTTTTCTGTTGGAATATTTTATGATTGAATCGTGTACAGACCATGATTCTTATTAAGAATCCAAAATTTCAGTCGATTTGGTGCCATAGGGTCAAAGTTATGGCCGAACCTAGGTATGACAAAGTGCTCATAAAGCAATGAAAAATTTGTATGAAGAAAATTAAAATTCTTCTTTTGGATGATTTTATGATTGATTCGTGTACAGACCGTGGTCAAGTGTAAGAATCCAAAATTTCAGTCATTTCGGTGCCATAGGGCCGATGTTATGACCGACAAAAGTTTTTAAATGACCGACCCCAAGTACTAAAACGACTGAACCCAAGTGTGAAAATGATGATATATTTTTCAAAATCTTCTTTTGCCATATATTTTGATTGATTCGTGTACAGACCGTGATTCTTAGTAAGAATCCAAAATTTCAGTCGATTTAATGCCATAGGGCCAAAATTATGGCCGAACCTAAGTTTGACAAAGTGCTCATAAACCAATGAAAATTTTGTATGACGAAAATTAAAATTCTTCTGTTGGAATATTTTATGATTGATTCGTGTACAGGCCATGATTCTTAGTAAGAATCCAAAATTTCAGTCGATTTGGTGCCATAGGGTCAAAGTTATGGCCGAACCTAGGTATGACAAAGTGCTCATAAAGCAATGAAAAATTTGTATGAAGAAAATTAAAATTCTTCTTTTGGATGATTTTATGATTGATTCGTGTACAGACCGTGGTCAAGAGTAAGAATCCAAAATTTCAGTCATTTCGGTGCCATAGGGCCGATGTTATGACCGACAAAAGTTTTTAAATGACCGACCCCAAGTACTAAAACGACTGAACCCAAGTGTGAAAATGATGATATATTTTTCAAAATCTTCTTTTGCCATATATTTTGATTGATTCGTGTACAGACCGTGATTCTTAGTAAGAATCCAAAATTTCAGTCGATTTAATGCCATAGGGCCAAAATTATGGCCGAACCTAAGTTTGACAAAGTGCTCATAAACCAATGAAAATTTTGTATGAAGAAAATTAAAATTTTTCTGTTGGAATATTTTATGATTGAATCGTGTACAGACCATGATTCTTATTAAGAATCCAAAATTTCAGTCGATTTGGTGCCATAGGGTCGAAGTTATGGCCGAACCTAGGTATGACAAAGTGATCATAAAGCAATGAAAAATTTGTATGAAGAAAATTAAAATTCTTCTTTTGGATGATTTTATGATTGATTCGTGTACAGACCGTGGTCAAGAGTAAGAATCCAAAATTTCAGTCAGTTCGGTGCCATAGGGCCGATGTTATGACCGACAAAAGTTTTTAAATGACCGACCCCAAGTACTAAAACGACTGAACCCAAGTGTGAAAATGATGATATATTTTTCAAAATCTTCTTTTGCCATATATTTTGATTGATTCGTGTACAGACCGTGATTCTTAGTAAGAATCCAAAATTTCAGTCGATTTAATGCCATAGGGCCAAAATTATGGCCGAACTTAAGTTTGACAAAGTGCTCATAAACCAATGAAAATTTTGTATGACGAAAATTAAAATTCTTCTGTTGGAATATTTTATGATTGATTCGTGTACAGGCTATGATTCTTAGTAAGAATCCAAAATTTCAGTCGATTTGGTGCCATAGGGTCAAAGTTATGGCCGAACCTAGGTATGACAAAGTGCTCATAAAGCAATGAAAAATTTGTATGAAGAAAATTAAAATTCTTCTTTTGGATGATTTTATGATTGATTCGTGTACAGACCGTGGTCAAGAGTAAGAATCCAAAATTTCAGTCATTTCGGTGCCATAGGGCCGATGTTATGACCGACAAAAGTTTTTAAATGACCGACCCCAAGTACTAAAACGACTGAACCCAAGTGTGAAAATGATGATATATTTTTCAAAATCTTCTTTTGCCATATATTTTGATTGATTCGTGTACAGACCGTGATTCTTAGTAAGAATCCAAAATTTCAGTCGATTTAATGCCATAGGGCCAAAATTATGGCCGAACCTAAGTTTGACAAAGTGCTCATAAACCCATGAAAATTTTGTATAAAGAAAATTAAAATTTTTCTGTTGGAATATTTTATGATTGAATCGTGTACAGACCATGATTCTTATTAAGAATCCAAAATTTCAGTCGATTTGGTGCCATAGGGTCAAAGTTATGGCCGAACCTAGGTATGACAAAGTGCTCATAAAGCAATGAAAAATTTGTATGAAGAAAATTAAAATTCTTCTTTTGGATGATTTTATGATTGATTCGTGTACAGACCGTGGTCAAGAGTAAGAATCCAAAATTTCAGTCATTTCGGTGCCATAGGGCCGATGTTATGACCGACAAAAGTTTTTAAATGACCGACCCCAAGTACTAAAACGACTGAACCCAAGTGTGAAAATGATGATATATTTTTCAAAATCTTATTTTGCCATATATTTTGATTGATTCGTGTACAGACCGTGATTCTTAGTAAGAATCCAAAATTTCAGTCGATTTAATGCCATAGGGCCAAAATTATGGCCGAACCTAAGTTTGACAAAGTGCTCATAAACCAATGAAAATTTTGTATGACGAAAATTAAAATTCTTCTGTTGGAATATTTTATGATTGATTCGTGTACAGGCCATGATTCTTAGTAAGAATCCAAAATTTCAGTCGATTTGGTGCCATAGGGTCAAAGTTATGGCCGAACCTAGGTATGACAAAGTGCTCATAAAGCAATGAAAAATTTGTATGAAGAAAATTAAAATTCTTCTTTTGGATGATTTTATGATTGATTCGTGTACAGACCGTGGTCAAGAGTAAGAATCCAAAATTTCAGTCATTTCGGTGCCATAGGGCCGATGTTATGACCGACAAAAGTTTTTAAATGACCGACCCCAAGTACTAAAACGACTGAACCCAAGTGTGAAAATGATGATATATTTTTCAAAATCTTCTTTTGCCATATATTTTGATTGATTCGTGTACAGACCGTGATTCTTAGTAAGAATCCAAAATTTCAGTCGATTTTATGCCATAGGGCCAAAATTATGGCCGAACCTAAGTTTGACAAAGTGCTCATAAACCAATGAAAATTTTGTATAAAGAAAATTAAAATTTTTCTGTTGGAATATTTTATGATTGAATCGTGTACAGACCATGATTCTTGTTAAGAATCCAAAATTTCAGTCGATTTGGTGCCATAGGGTCAAAGTTATGGCCGAACCTAGGTATGAGAAAGTGCTCATAAAGCAATGAAAAATTTGTATGAAGAAAATTAAAATTCTTCTTTTGGATGATTTTATGATTGATTCGTGTACAGACCGTGGTCAAGAGTAAGAATCCAAAATTTCAGTCATTTCGGTGCCATAGGGCCGATGTTATGACCGACAAAAGTTTTTAAATGACCGACCCCAAGTACTAAAACGACTGAACCCAAGTGTGAAAATGATGATATATTTTTCAAAATCTTCTTTTGCCATATATTTTGATTGATTCGTGTACAGACCGTGATTCTTAGTAAGAATCCAAAATTTCAGTCGATTTAATGCCATAGGGCCAAAATTATGGCCGAACCTAAGTTTGACAAAGTGCTCATAAACCAATGAAAATTTTGTATGACGAAAATTAAAATTCTTCTGTTGGAATATTTTATGATTGATTCGTGTACAGGCCATGATTCTTAGTAAGAATCCAAAATTTCAGTCGATTTGGTGCCATAGGGTCAAAGTTATGGCCGAACCTAGGTATGACAAAGTGCTCATAAAGCAATGAAAAATTTGTATGAAGAAAATTAAAATTCTTCTTTTGGATGATTTTATGATTGATTCGTGTACAGACCGTGGTCAAGAGTAAGAATCCAAAATTTCAGTCATTTCGGTGCAATAGGGCCGATGTTATGACCGACAAAAGTTTTTAAATGACCGACCCCAAGTACTAAAACGACTGAACCCAAGTGTGAAAATGATGATATATTTTTCAAAATCTTCTTTTGCCATATATTTTGATTGATTCGTGTACAGACCGTGATTCTTAGTAAGAATCCAAAATTTCAGTCGATTTAATGCCATAGGGCCAAAATTATGGCCGAACCTAAGTTTGACAAAGTGCTCATAAACCAATGAAAATTTTGTATGACGAAAATTAAAATTCTTCTGTTGGAATATTTTATGATTGATTCGTGTACAGGCCATGATTCTTAGTAAGAATCCAAAATTTCAGTCGATTTGGTGCCATAGGGTCAAAGTTATGGCCGAACCTAGGTATGACAAAGTGCTCATAAAGCAATGAAAAATTTGTATGAAGAAAATTAAAATTCTTCTTTTGGATGATTTTATGATTGATTCGTGTACAGACCGTGGTCAAGAGTAAGAATCCAAAATTTCAGTCATTTCGGTGCCATAGGGCCGATGTTATGACCGACAAAAGTTTTTAAATGACCGACCCCAAGTACTAAAACGACTGAACCCAAGTGTGAAAATGATGATATATTTTTCAAAATCTTCTTTTGCCATATATTTTGATTGATTCGTGTACAGACCGTGATTCTTAGTAAGAATCCAAAATTTCAGTCGATTTAATGCCATAGGGCCAAAATTATGGCCGAACCTAAGTTTGACAAAGTGCTCATAAA
Source organism: Limnephilus lunatus (assembly GCA_917563855.2). Taxonomy (NCBI): domain Eukaryota; kingdom Metazoa; phylum Arthropoda; class Insecta; order Trichoptera; family Limnephilidae; genus Limnephilus; species Limnephilus lunatus. The sequence goes on along the minus strand of OU830597.1, from coordinate 57,804,369 downwards.
CCCATGAAAATTTTGTATAAAGAAAATTAAAATTTTTCTGTTGGAATATTTTATGATTGAATCGTGTACAGACCATGATTCTTATTAAGAATCCAAAATTTCAGTCGATTTTGTGCCATAGGGTCAAAGTTATGGCCGAACCTAGGTATGACAAAGTGCTCATAAAGCAATGAAAAATTTGTATGAAGAAAATTAAAATTCTTCTTTTGGATGATTTTATGATTGATTCGTGTACAGACCGTGGTCAAGAGTAAGAATCCAAAATTTCAGTCATTTCGGTGCCATAGGGCCGATGTTATGACCGACAAAAGTTTTTAAATGACCGACCCCAAGTACTAAAACGACTGAACCCAAGTGTGAAAATGATGATATATTTTTCAAAATCTTCTTTTGCCATATATTTTGATTGATTCGTGTACAGACCGTGATTCTTAGTAAGAATCCAAAATTTCAGTCGATTTAATGCCATAGGGCCAAAATTATGGCCGAACCTAAGTTTGACAAAGTGCTCATAAACCAATGAAAATTTTGTATGACGAAAATTAAAATTCTTCTGTTGGAATATTTTATGATTGATTCGTGTACAGGCCATGATTCTTAGTAAGAATCCAAAATTTCAGTCGATTTGGTGCCATAGGGTCAAAGTTATGGCCGAACCTAGGTATGACAAAGTGCTCATAAAGCAATGAAAAATTTGTATGAAGAAAATTAAAATTCTTCTTTTGGATGATTTTATGATTGATTCGTGTACAGACCGTGGTCAAGAGTAAGAATCCAAAATTTCAGTCATTTCGGTGCCATAGGGCCGATGTTATGACCGACAAAAGTTTTTAAATGACCGACCCCAAGTACTAAAACGACTGAACCCAAGTGTGAAAATGATGATATATTTTTCAAAATCTTCTTTTGCCATATATTTTGATTGATTCGTGTACAGACCGTGATTCTTAGTAAGAATCCAAAATTTCAGTCGATTTTATGCCATAGGGCCAAAATTATGGCCGAACCTAAGTTTGACAAAGTGCTCATAAACCAATGAAAATTTTGTATAAAGAAAATTAAAATTTTTCTGTTGGAATATTTTATGATTGAATCGTGTACAGACCATGATTCTTGTTAAGAATCCAAAATTTCAGTCGATTTGGTGCCATAGGGTCAAAGTTATGGCCGAACCTAGGTATGAGAAAGTGCTCATAAAGCAATGAAAAATTTGTATGAAGAAAATTAAAATTCTTCTTTTGGATGATTTTATGATTGATTCGTGTACAGACCGTGGTCAAGAGTAAGAATCCAAAATTTCAGTCATTTCGGTGCCATAGGGCCGATGTTATGACCGACAAAAGTTTTTAAATGACCGACCCCAAGTACTAAAACGACTGAACCCAAGTGTGAAAATGATGATATATTTTTCAAAATCTTCTTTTGCCATATATTTTGATTGATTCGTGTACAGACCGTGATTCTTAGTAAGAATCCAAAATTTCAGTCGATTTAATGCCATAGGGCCAAAATTATGGCCGAACCTAAGTTTGACAAAGTGCTCATAAACCAATGAAAATTTTGTATGACGAAAATTAAAATTCTTCTGTTGGAATATTTTATGATTGATTCGTGTACAGGCCATGATTCTTAGTAAGAATCCAAAATTTCAGTCGATTTGGTGCCATAGGGTCAAAGTTATGGCCGAACCTAGGTATGACAAAGTGCTCATAAAGCAATGAAAAATTTGTATGAAGAAAATTAAAATTCTTCTTTTGGATGATTTTATGATTGATTCGTGTACAGACCGTGGTCAAGAGTAAGAATCCAAAATTTCAGTCATTTCGGTGCAATAGGGCCGATGTTATGACCGACAAAAGTTTTTAAATGACCGACCCCAAGTACTAAAACGACTGAACCCAAGTGTGAAAATGATGATATATTTTTCAAAATCTTCTTTTGCCATATATTTTGATTGATTCGTGTACAGACCGTGATTCTTAGTAAGAATCCAAAATTTCAGTCGATTTAATGCCATAGGGCCAAAATTATGGCCGAACCTAAGTTTGACAAAGTGCTCATAAACCAATGAAAATTTTGTATAAAGAAAATTAAATTTTTTCTGTTGGAATATTTTATGATTGAATCGTGTACAGACCATGATTCTTATTAAGAATCCAAAATTTCAGTCGATTTGGTGCCATAGGGTCAAAGTTATGGCCGAACCTAGGTATGACAAAGTGCTCATAAAGCAATGAAAAATTTGTATGAAGAAAATTAAAATTCTTCTCTTGGATGATTTTATGATTGATTCGTGTACAGACCGTGGTCAAGAGTAAGAATCCAAAATTTCAGTCATTTCGGTGCCATAGGGCCGATGTTATGACCGACAAAAGTTTTTAAATGACTTACCTTAAGTACTAAAACGACTGAACCCAAGTGTGAAAATGATGATATATTTTTCAAAATCTTCTTTTGCCATATATGTCGGTCATAACATAGGGCCGATGTTATGACCGACAAAAGTTTTTAAATGACCGACCCCAAGTACTAAAACGACTGAACCCAAGTGTGAAAATGATGATATATTTTTCAAAATCTTCTTTTGCCATATATTTTGATTGATTCGTGTACAGACCGTGATTCTTAGTAAGAATCCAAAATTTCTGTCGATTTAATGCCATAGGGCCAAAATTATGGCCGAACCTAAGTTTGACAAAGTGCTCATAAACCAATGAAAATTTTGTATAAAGAAAATTAAATTTTTTCTGTTGGAATATTTTATGATTGAATCGTGTACAGACCATGATTCTTATTAAGAATCCAAAATTTCAGTCGATTTGGTGCCATAGGGTCAAAGTTATGGCCGAACCTAGGTATGACAATGTGCTCATAAAGCAATGAAAAATTTGTATGAAGAAAATTAAAATTCTTCTCTTGGATGATTTTATGATTGATTCGTGTACAGACCGTGGTCAAGAGTAAGAATCCAAAATTTCAGTCATTTCGGTGCCATAGGGCCGATGTTATGACCGACAAAAGTTTTTAAATGACCGACCCCAAGTACTAAAACGACTGAACCCAAGTGTGAAAATGATGATATATTTTTCAAAATCTTCTTTTGCCATATATTTTGATTGATTCGTGTACAGACCGTGATTCTTAGTAAGAATCCAAAATTTCAGTCGATTTAATGCCATAGGGCCAAAATTATGGCCGAACCTAAGTTTGACAAAGTGCTCATAAACCAATGAAAATTTTGTATGACGAAAATTAAAATTCTTCTGTTGGAATATTTTATGATTGATTCGTGTACAGGCCATGATTCTTAGTAAGAATCCAAAATTTCAGTCGATTTGGTGCCATAGGGTCAAAGTTATGGCCGAACCTAAGTATGACAAAGTGCTCATAAAGCAATGAAAAATTTGTATGAAGAAAATTAAAATTCTTCTTTTGGATGATTTTATGATTGATTCGTGTACAGACCGTGGTCAAGAGTAAGAATCCAAAATTTCAGTCATTTCGGTGCCATAGGGCCGATGTTATGACCGACAAAAGTTTTTAAATGACCGACCCCAAGTACTAAAACGACTGAACCCAAGTGTGAAAATGATGATATATTTTTCAAAATCTTCTTTTGCCATATATTTTGATTGATTCGTGTACAGACCGTGATTCTTAGTAAGAATCCAAAATTTCAGTCGATTTTATGCCATAGGGCCAAAATTATGGCCGAACCTAAGTTTGACAAAGTGCTCATAAACCAATGAAAATTTTGTATAAAGAAAATTAAAATTTTTCTGTTGGAATATTTTATGATTGAATCGTGTACAGACCATGATTCTTGTTAAGAATCCAAAATTTCAGTCGATTTGGTGCCATAGGGTCAAAGTTATGGCCGAACCTAGGTATGACAAAGTGCTCATAAAGCAATGAAAAATTTGTATGAAGAAAATTAAAATTCTTCTTTTGGATGATTTTATGATTGATTCGTGTACAGACCGTGGTCAAGAGTAAGAATCCAAAATTTCAGTCATTTCGGTGCCATAGGGCCGATGTTATGACCGACAAAAGTTTTTAAATGACCGACCCCAAGTACTAAAACGACTGAACCCAAGTGTGAAAATGATGATATATTTTTCAAAATCTTCTTTTGCCATATATTTTGATTGATTCGTGTACAGACCGTGATTCTTAGTAAGAATCCAAAATATCAGTCGATTTTATGCCATAGGGCCAAAATTATGGCCGAACCTAAGTTTGACAAAGTGCTCATAAACCAATGAAAATTTTGTATAAAGAAAATTAAAATTTTTCTGTTGGAATATTTTATGATTGAATCGTGTACAGACCATGATTCTTGTTAAGAATCCAAAATTTCAGTCGATTTGGTGCCATAGGGTCAAAGTTATGGCCGAACCTAGGTATGACAAAGTGCTCATAAAGCAATGAAAAATTTGTATGAAGAAAATTAAAATTCTTCTTTTGGATGATTTTATGATTGATTCGTGTACAGACCGTGGTCAAGAGTAAGAATCCAAAATTTCAGTCATTTCGGTGCCATAGGGCCGATGTTATGACCGACAAAAGTTTTTAAATGACCGACCCCAAGTACTAAAACGACTGAACCCAAGTGTGAAAATGATGATATATTTTTCAAAATCTTCTTTTGCCATATATTTTGATTGATTCGTGTACAGACCGTGATTCTTAGTAAGAATCCAAAATTTCAGTCGATTTAATGCCATAGGGCCAAAATTATGGCCGAACCTAAGTTTGACAAAGTGCTCATAAACCAATGAAAATTTTGTATGACGAAAATTAAAATTCTTCTGTTGGAATATTTTATGATTGATTCGTGTACAGGCCATGATTCTTAGTAAGAATCCAAAATTTCAGTCGATTTGGTGCCATAGGGTCAAAGTTATGGCCGAACCTAGGTATGAAAAAGTGCTCATAAAGCAATGAAAAATTTGTATGAAGAAAATTAAAATTCTTCTTTTGGATGATTTTATGATTGATTCGTGTACAGACCGTGGTCAAGAGTAAGAATCCAAAATTTCAGTCATTTCGGTGCCATAGGTCCGATGTTATGACCGACAAAAGTTTTTAAATGACCGACCCCAAGTACTAAAACGACTGAACCCAAGTGTGAAAATGATGATATATTTTTCAAAATCTTCTTTTGCCATATATTTTGATTGATTCGTGTACAGACCGTGATTCTTAGTAAGAATCCAAAATTTCAGTCGATTTAATGCCATAGGGCCAAAATTATGGCCGAACCTAAGTTTGACAAAGTGCTCATAAACCAATGAAAATTTTGTATAAAGAAAATTAAATTTTTTCTGTTGGAATATTTTATGATTGAATCGTGTACAGACCATGATTCTTATTAAGAATCCAAAATTTCAGTCGATTTGGTGCCATAGGGTCAAAGTTATGGCCGAACCTAGGTATGACAAAGTGCTCATAAAGCAATGAAAAATTTGTATGAAGAAAATTAAAATTCTTCTCTTGGATGATTTTATGATTGATTCGTGTACAGACCGTGGTCAAGAGTAAGAATCCAAAATTTCAGTCATTTCGGTGCCATAGGGCCGATGTTATGACCGACAAAAGTTTTTAAATGACTTACCTTTAGTACTAAAACGACTGAACCCAAGTGTGAAAATGATGATATATTTTTCAAAATCTTCTTTTGCCATATATTTTGATTGATTCGTGTACAGACCGTGATTCTTAGTAAGAATCCAAAATTTCAGTCGATTTAATGCCATAGGGCCAAAATTATGGCCGAACCTAAGTTTGACAAAGTGCTCATAAACCAATGAAAATTTTGTATGAAGAAAATTAAAATTTTTCTGTTGGAATATTTTATGATTGAATCGTGTACAGACCATGATTCTTATTAAGAATCCAAAATTTCAGTCGATTTGGTGCCATAGGGTCAAAGTTATGGCCGAACCTAGGTATGACAAAGTGCTCATAAAGCAATGAAAAATTTGTATGAAGAAAATTAAAATTCTTCTTTTGGATGATTTTATGATTGATTCGTGTACAGACCGTGGTCAAGAGTAAGAATCCAAAATTTCAGTCATTTCGGTGCCATAGGGCCGATGTTATGACCGACAAAAGTTTTTAAATGACCGACCCCAAGTACTAAAACGACTGAACCCAAGTGTGAAAATGATGATATATTTTTCAAAATCTTCTTTTGCCATATATTTTGATTGATTCGTGTACAGACCGTGATTCTTAGTAAGAATCCAAAATTTCAGTCGATTTAATGCCATAGGGCCAAAATTATGGCCGAACCTAAGTTTGACAAAGTGCTCATAAACCAATGAAAATTTTGTATAAAGAAAATTAAAATTTTTCTGTTGGAATATTTTATGATTGAATCGTGTACAGACCATGATTCTTATTAAGAATCCAAAATTTCAGTCGATTTGGTGCCATAGGGTCAAAGTTATGGCCGAACCTAGGTATGACAAAGTGCTCATAAAGCAATGAAAAATTTGTATGAAGAAAATTAAAATTCTTCTCTTGGATGATTTTATGATTGATTCGTGTACAGACCGTGGTCAAGAGTAAGAATCCAAAATTTCAGTCATTTCGGTGCCATAGGGCCGATGTTATGACCGACAAAAGTTTTTAAATGACTTACCTTAAGTACTAAAACGACTGAACCCAAGTGTGAAAATGATGATATATTTTTCAAAATCTTCTTTTGCCATATATGTCGGTCATAACATAGGGCCGATGTTATGACCGACAAAAGTTTTTAAATGACCGACCCCAAGTACTAAAACGACTGAACCCAAGTGTGAAAATGATGATATATTTTTCAAAATCTTCTTTTGCCATATATTTTGATTGATTCGTGTACAGACCGTGATTCTTAGTAAGAATCCAAAATTTCAGTCGATTTAATGCCATAGGGCCAAAATTATGGCCGAACCTAAGTTTGACAAAGTGCTCATAAACCAATGAAAATTTTGTATGAAGAAAATTAAAATTTTTCTGTTGGAATATTTTATGATTGAATCGTGTACAGACCATGATTCTTGTTAAGAATCCAAAATTTCAGTCGATTTGGTGCCATAGGGTCAAAGTTATGGCCGAACCTAGGTATGACAAAGTGCTCATAAAGCAATGAAAAATTTGTATGAAGAAAATTAAAATTCTTCTTTTGGATGATTTTATGATTGATTCGTGTACAGACCGTGGTCAAGAGTAAGAATCCAAAATTTCAGTCATTTCGGTGCCATAGGGCCGATGTTATGACCGACAAAAGTTTTTAAATGACCGACCCCAAGTACTAAAACGACTGAACCGAAGTGTGAAAATGATGATATATTTTTCAAAATCTTCTTTTGCCATATATTTTGATTGATTCGTGTACAGACCGTGATTCTTAGTAAGAATCCAAAATTTCAGTCGATTTAATGCCATAGGGCCAAAATTATGGCCGAACCTAAGTTTGACAAAGTGCTCATAAACCAATGAAAATTTTGTATGACGAAAATTAAAATTCTTCTGTTGGAATATTTTATGATTGATTCGTGTACAGGCCATGATTCTTAGTAAGAATCCAAAATTTCAGTCGATTTGGTGCCATAGGGTCAAAGTTATGGCCGAACCTAGGTATGACAAAGTGCTCATAAAGCAATGAAAAATTTGTATGAAGAAAATTAAAATTCTTCTTTTGGATGATTTTATGATTGATTCGTGTACAGACCGTGGTCAAGAGTAAGAATCCAAAATTTCAGTCATTTCGGTGCCATAGGTCCGATGTTATGACCGACAAAAGTTTTTAAATGACCGACCCCAAGTACTAAAACGACTGAACCCAAGTGTGAAAATGATGATATATTTTTCAAAATCTTCTTTTGCCATATATTTTGATTGATTCGTGTACAGACCGTGATTCTTAGTAAGAATCCAAAATTTCAGTCGATTTAATGCCATAGGGCCAAAATTATGGCCGAACCTAAGTTTGACAAAGTGCTCATAAACCAATGAAAATTTTGTATAAAGAAAATTAAATTTTTTCTGTTGGAATATTTTATGATTGAATCGTGTACAGACCATGATTCTTATTAAGAATCCAAAATTTCAGTCGATTTGGTGCCATAGGTTCAAAGTTATGGCCGAACCTAGGTATGACAAAGTGCTCATAAAGCAATGAAAAATTTGTATGAAGAAAATTAAAATTCTTCTCTTGGATGATTTTATGATTGATTCGTGTACAGACCGTGGTCAAGAGTAAGAATCCAAAATTTCAGTCATTTCGGTGCCATAGGGCCGATGTTATGACCGACAAAAGTTTTTAAATGACTTACCTTTAGTACTAAAACGACTGAACCCAAGTGTGAAAATGATGATATATTTTTCAAAATCTTCTTTTGCCATATATGTCGGTCATAACATAGGGCCGATGTTATGACCGACAAAAGTTTTTAAATGACCGACCCCAAGTACTAAAACGACTGAACCCAAGTGTGAAAATGATGATATATTTTTCAAAATCTTCTTTTGCCATATATTTTGATTGATTCGTGTACAGACCGTGATTCTTAGTAAGAATCCAAAATTTCAGTCGATTTAATGCCATAGGGCCAAAATTATGGCCGAACCTAAGTTTGACAAAGTGCTCATAAACCAATGAAAATTTTGTATGAAGAAAATTAAAATTTTTCTGTTGGAATATTTTATGATTGAATCGTGTACAGACCATGATTCTTATTAAGAATCCAAAATTTCAGTCGATTTGGTGCCATAGGGTCAAAGTTATGGCCGAACCTAGGTATGACAAAGTGCTCATAAAGCAATGAAAAATTTGTATGAAGAAAATTAAAATTCTTCTTTTGGATGATTTTATGATTGATTCGTGTACAGACCGTGGTCAAGAGTAAGAATCCAAAATTTCAGTCATTTCGGTGCCATAGGGCCGATGTTATGACCGACAAAAGTTTTTAAATGACCGACCCCAAGTACTAAAACGACTGAACCCAAGTGTGAAAATGATGATATATTTTTCAAAATCTTCTTTTGCCATATATTTTGATTGATTCGTGTACAGACCGTGATTCTTAGTAAGAATCCAAAATTTCAGTCGATTTTATGCCATAGGGCCAAAATTATGGCCGAACCTAAGTTTGACAAAGTGCTCATAAACCAATGAAAATTTTGTATAAAGAAAATTAAAATTTTTCTGTTGGAATATTTTATGATTGAATCGTGTACAGACCATGATTCTTATTAAGAATCCAAAATTTCAGTCGATTTGGTGCCATAGGGTCAAAGTTATGGCCGAACCTAGGTATGACAAAGTGCTCATAAAGCAATGAAAAATTTGTATGAAGAAAATTAAAATTCTTCTTTTGGATGATTTTATGATTGATTCGTGTACAGACCGTGGTCAAGAGTAAGAATCCAAAATTTCAGTCATTTCGGTGCCATAGGGCCGATGTTATGACCGACAAAAGTTTTTAAATGACCGACCCCAAGTACTAAAACGACTGAACACAAGTGTGAAAATGATGATATATTTTTCAAAATCTTCTTTTGCCATATATTTTGATTGATTCGTGTACAGACCGTGATTCTTAGTAAGAATCCAAAATTTCAGTCGATTTAATGCCATAGGGCCAAAATTATGGCCGAACCTAAGTTTGACAAAGTGCTCATAAACCAATGAAAATTTTGTATGACGAAAATTAAAATTCTTCTGTTGGAATATTTTATGATTGATTCGTGTACAGGCCATGATTCTTAGTAAGAATCCAAAATTTCAGTCGATTTGGTGCCATAGGGTCAAAGTTATGGCCGAACCTAGGTATGACAAAGTGCTCATAAAGCAATGAAAAATTTGTATGAAGAAAATTAAAATTCTTCTTTTGGATGATTTTATGATTGATTCGTGTACAGACCGTGGTCAAGAGTAAGAATCCAAAATTTCAGTCATTTCGGTGCCATAGGGCCGATGTTATGACCGACAAAAGTTTTTAAATGACCGACCCCAAGTACTAAAACGACTGAACCCAAGTGTGAAAATGATGATATATTTTTCAAAATCTTCTTTTGCCATATATTTTGATTGATTCGTGTACAGACCGTGATTCTTAGTAAGAATCCAAAATTTCAGTCGATTTAATGCCATAGGGCCAAAATTATGGCCGAACCTAAGTTTGACAAAGTGCTCATAAACCAATGAAAATTTTGTATAAAGAAAATTAAAATTTTTCTGTTGGAATATTTTATGATTGAATCGTGTACAGACCATGATTCTTATTAAGAATCCAAAATTTCAGTCGATTTGGTGCCATAGGGTCAAAGTTATGGCCGAACCTAGGTATGACAAAGTGCTCATAAAGCAATGAAAAATTTGTATGAAGAAAATTAAAATTCTTCTTTTGGATGATTTTATGATTGATTCGTGTACAGACCGTGGTCAAGAGTAAGAATCCAAAATTTCAGTCATTTCGGTGCCATAGGGCCGATGTTATGACCGACAAAAGTTTTTAAATGACCGACCCCAAGTACTAAAACAACTGAACCCAAGTGTGAAAATGATGATATATTTTTCAAAATCTTCTTTTGCCATATATTTTGATTGATTCGTATACAGACCGTGATTCTTAGTAAGAATCCAAAATTTCAGTCGATTTAATGCCATAGGGCCAAAATTATGGCCGAACCTAAGTTTGACAAAGTGCTCATAAACCAATGAAAATTTTGTATGAAGAAAATTAAAATTTTTCTGTTGGAATATTTTATGATTGAATCGTGTACAGACCATGATTCTTATTAAGAATCCAAAATTTCAGTCGATTTGGTGCCATAGGGTCAAAGTTATGGCCGAACCTAGGTATGACAAAGTGCTCATAAAGCAATGAAAAATTTGGATGAAGAAAATTAAAATTCTTCTTTTGGATGATTTTATGATTGATTCGTGTACAGACCGTGGTCAAGAGTAAGAATCCAAAATTTCAGTCATTTCGGTGCCATAGGGCCGATGTTATGACCGACAAAAGTTTTTAAATGACCGACCCCAAGTACTAAAACGACTGAACATAAGTGTGAAAATGATGATATATTTTTCAAAATCTTCTTTTCCCATATATTTTGATTGATTCGTGTACAGACCGTGATTCTTAGTAAGAATCCAAAATTTCAGTCGATTTAATGCCATAGGGCCAAAATTATGGCCGAACCTAAGTTTGACAAAGTGCTCATAAACCAATGAAAATTTTGTATGAAGAAAATTAAAATTTTTCTGTTGGAATATTTTATGATTGAATCGTGTACAGACCATGATTCTTATTAAGAATCCAAAATTTCAGTCGATTTGGTGCCATAGGGTCAAAGTTATGGCCGAACCTAGGTATGACAAAGTGCTCATAAAGCAATGAAAAATTTGGATGAAGAAAATTAAAATTCTTCTTTTGGATGATTTTATGATTGATTCGTGTACAGACCGTGGTCAAGAGTAAGAATCCAAAATTTCAGTCATTTCGGTGCCATAGGGCCGATGTTATGACCGACAAAAGTTTTTAAATGACCGACCCCAAGTACTAAAACGACTGAACCCAAGTGTGAAAATGATGATATATTTTTCAAAATCTTCTTTTGCCATATATTTTGATTGATTCGTGTACAGACCGTGATTCTTAGTAAGAATCCAAAATTTCAGTCGATTTAATGCCATAGGGCCAAAATTATGGCCGAACCTAAGTTTGACAAAGTGCTCATAAACCAATGAAAATTTTGTATGACCAAAATTAAAATTCTTCTGTTGGAATATTTTATGATTGATTCGTGTACAGGCCATGATTCTTAGTAAGAATCCAAAATTTCAGTCGATTTGGTGCCATAGGGTCAAAGTTATGGCCGAACCTAGGTATGACAAAGTGCTCATAAAGCAATGAAAAATTTGTATGAAGAAAATTAAAATTCTTCTTTTGGATGATTTTATGATTGATTCGTGTACAGACCGTGGTCAAGAGTAAGAATCCAAAATTTCAGTCATTTCGGTGCCATAGGGCCGATGTTATGACCGACAAAAGTTTTTAAATGACCGACCCCAAGTACTAAAACGACTGAACCCAAGTGTGAAAATGATGATATATTTTTCAAAATCTTCTTTTGCCATATATTTTGATTGATTCGTGTACAGACCGTGATTCTTAGTAAGAATCCAAAATTTCAGTCGATTTTATGCCATAGGGCCAAAATTATGGCCGAACCTAAGTTTGACAAAGTGCTCATAAACCAATGAAAATTTTGTATAAAGAAAATTAAAATTTTTCTGTTGGAATATTTTATGATTGAATCGTGTACAGACCATGATTCTTATTAAGAATCCAAAATTTCAGTCGATTTGGTGCCATAGGGTCAAAGTTATGGCCGAACCTAGGTAAGACAAAGTGCTCATAAAGCAATGAAAAATTTGTATGAAGAAAATTAAAATTCTTCTTTTGGATGATTTTATGATTGATTCGTGTACAGACCGTATTCAAGAGTAAGAATCCAAAATTTCAGTCATTTCGGTGCCATAGGGCCGATGTTATGACCGACAAAAGTTTTTAAATGACCGACCCCAAGTACTAAAACGACTGAACACAAGTGTGAAAATGATGATATATTTTTCAAAATCTTCTTTTGCCATATATTTTGATTGATTCGTGTACAGACCGTGATTCTTAGTAAGAATCCAAAATTTCAGTCGATTTAATGCCATAGGGCCAAAATTATGGCCGAACCTAAGTTTGACAAAGTGCTCATAAACCAATGAAAATTTTGTATGACGAAAATTAAAATTCTTCTGTTGGAATATTTTATGATTGATTCGTGTACAGGCCATGATTCTTAGTAAGAATCCAAAATTTCAGTCGATTTGGTGCCATAGGGTCAAAGTTATGGCCGAACCTAGGTATGACAAAGTGCTCATAAAGCAATGAAAAATTTGTATGAAGAAAATTAAAATTCTTCTTTTGGATGATTTTATGATTGATTCGTGTACAGACCGTGGTCAAGAGTAAGAATCCAAAATTTCAGTCATTTCGGTGCCATAGGGCCGATGTTATGACCGACAAAAGTTTTTAAATGACCGACCCCAAGTACTAAAACGACTGAACCCAAGTGTGAAAATGATGATATATTTTTCAAAATCTTCTTTTGCCATATATTTTGATTGATTCGTGTACAGACCGTGATTCTTAGTAAGAATCCAAAATTTCAGTCGATTTAATGCCATAGGGCCAAAATTATGGCCGAACCTAAGTTTGACAAAGTGCTCATAAACCAATGAAAATTTTGTATAAAGAAAATTAAAATTTTTCTGTTGGAATATTTTATGATTGAATCGTGTACAGACCATGATTCTTATTAAGAATCCAAAATTTCAGTCGATTTGGTGCCATAGGGTCAAAGTTATGGCCGAACCTAGGTATGACAAAGTGCTCATAAAGCAATGAAAAATTTGTATGAAGAAAATTAAAATTCTTCTTTTGGATGATTTTATGATTGATTCGTGTACAGACCGTGGTCAAGAGTAAGAATCCAAAATTTCAGTCATTTCGGTGCCATAGGGCCGATGTTATGACCGACAAAAGTTTTTAAATGACCGACCCCAAGTACTAAAACAACTGAACCCAAGTGTGAAAATGATGATATATTTTTCAAAATCTTCTTTTGCCATATATTTTGATTGATTCGTATACAGACCGTGATTCTTAGTAAGAATCCAAAATTTCAGTCGATTTAATGCCATAGGGCCAAAATTATGGCCGAACCTAAGTTTGACAAAGTGCTCATAAACCAATGAAAATTTTGTATGAAGAAAATTAAAATTTTTCTGTTGGAATATTTTATGATTGAATCGTGTACAGACCATGATTCTTATTAAGAATCCAAAATTTCAGTCGATTTGGTGCCATAGGGTCAAAGTTATGGCCGAACCTAGGTATGACAAAGTGCTCATAAAGCAATGAAAAATTTGGATGAAGAAAATTAAAATTCTTCTTTTGGATGATTTTATGATTGATTCGTGTACAGACCGTGGTCAAGAGTAAGAATCCAAAATTTCAGTCATTTCGGTGCCATAGGGCCGATGTTATGACCGACAAAAGTTTTTAAATGACCGACCCCAAATACTAAAACGACTGAACATAAGTGTGAAAATGATGATATATTTTTCAAAATCTTCTTTTCCCATATATTTTGATTGATTCGTGTACAGACCGTGATTCTTAGTAAGAATCCAAAATTTCAGTCGATTTAATGCCATAGGGCCAAAATTATGGCCGAACCTAAGTTTGACAAAGTGCTCATAAACCAATGAAAATTTTGTATGAAGAAAATTAAAATTTTTCTGTTGGAATATTTTATGATTGAATCGTGTACAGACCATGATTCTTATTAAGAATCCAAAATTTCAGTCGATTTGGTGCCATAGGGTCAAAGTTATGGCCGAACCTAGGTATGACAAAGTGCTCATAAAGCAATGAAAAATTTGGATGAAGAAAATTAAAATTCTTCTTTTGGATGATTTTATGATTGATTCGTGTACAGACCGTGGTCAAGAGTAAGAATCCAAAATTTCAGTCATTTCGGTGCCATAGGGCCGATGTTATGACCGACAAAAGTTTTTAAATGACCGACCCCAAGTACTAAAACGACTGAACCCAAGTGTGAAAATGATGATATATTTTTCAAAATCTTCTTTTGCCATATATTTTGATTGATTCGTGTACAGACCGTGATTCTTAGTAAGAATCCAAAATTTCAGTCGATTTAATGCCATAGGGCCAAAATTATGGCCGAACCTAAGTTTGACAAAGTGCTCATAAACCAATGAAAATTTTGTATGACCAAAATTAAAATTCTTCTGTTGGAATATTTTATGATTGATTCGTGTACAGGCCATGATTCTTAGTAAGAATCCAAAATTTCAGTCGATTTGGTGCCATAGGGTCAAAGTTATGGCCGAACCTAGGTATGACAAAGTGCTCATAAAGCAATGAAAAATTTGTATGAAGAAAATTAAAATTCTTCTTTTGGATGATTTTATGATTGATTCGTGTACAGACCGTGGTCAAGAGTAAGAATCCAAAATTTCAGTCATTTCGGTGCCATAGGGCCGATGTTATGACCGACAAAAGTTTTTAAATGACCGACCCCAAGTACTAAAACAACTGAACCCAAGTGTGAAAATGATGATATATTTTTCAAAATCTTCTTTTGCCATATATTTTGATTGATTCGTATACAGACCGTGATTCTTAGTAAGAATCCAAAATTTCAGTCGATTTAATGCCATAGGGCCAAAATTATGGCCGAACCTAAGTTTGACAAAGTGCTCATAAACCAATGAAAATTTTGTATGAAGAAAATTAAAATTTTTCTGTTGGAATATTTTATGATTGAATCGTGTACAGACCATGATTCTTATTAAGAATCCAAAATTTCAGTCGATTTGGTGCCATAGGGTCAAAGTTATGGCCGAACCTAGGTATGACAAAGTGCTCATAAAGCAATGAAAAATTTGGATGAAGAAAATTAAAATTCTTCTTTTGGATGATTTTATGATTGATTCGTGTACAGACCGTGGTCAAGAGTAAGAATCCAAAATTTCAGTCATTTCGGTGCCATAGGGCCGATGTTATGACCGACAAAAGTTTTTAAATGACCGACCCCAAGTACTAAAACGACTGAACATAAGTGTGAAAATGATGATATATTTTTCAAAATCTTCTTTTCCCATATATTTTGATTGATTCGTGTACAGACCGTGATTCTTAGTAAGAATCCAAAATTTCAGTCGATTTAATGCCATAGGGCCAAAATTATGGCCGAACCTAAGTTTGACAAAGTGCTCATAAACCAATGAAAATTTTGTATGAAGAAAATTAAAATTTTTCTGTTGGAATATTTTATGATTGAATCGTGTACAGACCATGATTCTTATTAAGAATCCAAAATTTCAGTCGATTTGGTGCCATAGGGTCAAAGTTATGGCCGAACCTAGGTATGACAAAGTGCTCATAAAGCAATGAAAAATTTGGATGAAGAAAATTAAAATTCTTCTTTTGGATGATTTTATGATTGATTCGTGTACAGACCGTGGTCAAGAGTAAGAATCCAAAATTTCAGTCATTTCGGTGCCATAGGGCCGATGTTATGACCGACAAAAGTTTTTAAATGACCGACCCCAAGTACTAAAACGACTGAACCCAAGTGTGAAAATGATGATATATTTTTCAAAATCTTCTTTTGCCATATATTTTGATTGATTCGTGTACAGACCGTGATTCTTAGTAAGAATCCAAAATTTCAGTCGATTTAATGCCATAGGGCCAAAATTATGGCCGAACCTAAGTTTGACAAAGTGCTCATAAACCAATGAAAATTTTGTATGACCAAAATTAAAATTCTTCTGTTGGAATATTTTATGATTGATTCGTGTACAGGCCATGATTCTTAGTAAGAATCCAAAATTTCAGTCGATTTGGTGCCATAGGGTCAAAGTTATGGCCGAACCTAGGTATGACAAAGTGCTCATAAAGCAATGAAAAATTTGTATGAAGAAAATTAAAATTCTTCTTTTGGATGATTTTATGATTGATTCGTGTACAGACCGTGGTCAAGAGTAAGAATCCAAAATTTCAGTCATTTCGGTGCCATAGGGCCGATGTTATGACCGACAAAAGTTTTTAAATGACCGACCCCAAGTACTAAAACGACTGAACCCAAGTGTGAAAATGATGATATATTTTTCAAAATCTTCTTTTGCCATATATTTTGATTGATTCGTGTACAGACCGTGATTCTTAGTAAGAATCCAAAATTTCAGTCGATTTAATGCCATAGGGCCAAAATTATGGCCGAACCTAAGTTTGACAAAGTGCTCATAAACCAATGAAAATTTTGTATAAAGAAAATTAAAATTTTTCTGTTGGAATATTTTATGATTGAATCGTGTACAGACCATGATTCTTATTAAGAATCCAAAATTTCAGTCGATTTGGTGCCATAGGGTCAAAGTTATGGCCGAAACTAGGTATGACAAAGTGCTCATAAAGCAATGAAAAATTTGTATGAAGAAAATTAAAATTCTTCTTTTGGATGATTTTATGATTGATTCGTGTACAGACCGTGGTCAAGAGTAAGAATCCAAAATTTCAGTCATTTCGGTGCCATAGGGCCGATGTTATGACCGACAAAAGTTTTTAAATGACCGACCCCAAGTACTAAAACGACTGAACCCAAGTGTGAAAATGATGATATATTTTTCAAAATCTTCTTTTGCCATATATTTTGATTGATTCGTGTACAGACCGTGATTCTTAGTAAGAATCCAAAATTTCAGTCGATTTAATGCCATAGGGCCAAAATTATGGCCGAACCTAAGTTTGACAAAGTGCTCATAAACCAATGAAAATTTTGTATGACCAAAATTAAAAATCTTCTGTTGGAAAATTTTATGATTGATTCGTGTACAGGCCATGATTCTTAGTAAGAATCCAAAATTTCAGTCGATTTGGTGCCATAGGGTCAAAGTTATGGCCGAACCTAGGTATGACAAAGTGCTCATAAAGCAATGAAAAATTTTTATGAAGAAAATTAAAATTCTTCTTTTGGATGATTTTATGATTGATTCGTGTACAGACCGTGGTCAAGAGAAAGAATCCAAAATTTCAGTCATTTCGGTGCCATAGGGCCGATGTTATGACCGACAAAAGTTTTTAAATGACCGACCCCAAGTACTAAAACGACTGAACCCAAGTGTGAAAATGATGATATATTTTTCAAAATCTTCTTTTGCCATATATTTTGATTGATTCGTGTACAGACCGTGATTCTTAGTAAGAATCCAAAATTTCAGTCGATTTAATGCCATAGGGCCAAAATTATGGCCGAACCTAAGTTTGACAAAGTGCTCATACACCAATGAAAATTTTGTATGACCAAAATTAAAATTCTTCTGTTGGAATATTTTATGATTGATTCGTGTACAGGCCATGATTCTTAGTAAGAATCCAAAATTTCAGTCGATTTGGTGCCATAGGGTCAAAGTTATGGCCGAACCTAGGTATGACAAAGTGCTCATAAAGCAATGAAAAATTTTTATGAAGAAAATTAAAATTCTTCTTTTGGATGATTTTATGATTGATTCGTGTACAGACCGTGGTCAAGAGTAAGAATCCAAAATTTCAGTCATTTCGGTGCCATAGGGCCGATGTTATGACCGACAAAAGTTTTTAAATGACCGACCCCAAGTACTAAAACGACTGAACCCAAGTGTGAAAATGATGATATATTTTTCAAAATCTTCTTTTGCCATATATTTTGATTGATTCGTGTACAGACCGTGATTCTTAGTAAGAATCCAAAATTTCAGTCGATTTAATGCCATAGGGCCAAAATTATGGCCGAACCTAAGTTTGACAAAGTGCTCATAAACCAATGAAAATTTTGTATGACGAAAATTAAAATTCTTCTGTTGGAATATTTTATGATTGATTCGTGTACAAGCCATGATTCTTAGTAAGAATCCAAAATTTCAGTCGATTTGGTGCCATAGGGTCAAAGTTATGGCCCAACCTAGGTATGACAAAGTGCTCATAAAGCAATGAAAAATTTGTATGAAGAAAATTAAAATTCTTCTTTTGGATGATTTTATGATTGATTCGTGTACAGACCGTAGTCAAGAGTAAGAATCCAAAATTTCAGTCATTTCGGTGCCATAGGGCCGATGTTATGACCGACAAAAGTTTTTAAATGACCGACCCCAAGTACTAAAACGACTGAACCCAAGTGTGAAAATGATGATATATTTTTCAAAATCTTCTTTTGCCATATATTTTGATTGATTCGTGTACAGACCGTGATTCTTAGTAAGAATCCAAAATTTCAGTCGATTTAATGCCATAGGGCCAAAATTATGGCCGAACCTAAGATTGACAAAGTGCTCATAAACCAATGAAAATTTTGTATGACGAAAATTAAAATTCTTCTGTTGGAATATTTTATGATTGATTCGTGTACAGGCCATGATTCTTAGTAAGAATCCAAAATTTCAGTCGATTTGGTGCCATAGGGTCAAAGTTATGGCCGAACCTAGGTATGACAAAGTGCTCATAAAGCAATGAAAAATTTGTATGAAGAAAATTAAAATTCTTCTTTTGGATGATTTTATGATTGATTCTCGTACAGACCGTGGTCAAGAGTAAGAATCCAAAATTTCAGTCATTTCGGTGCCATAGGGCCGATGTTATGACCGACAAAAGTTTTTAAATGACCGACCCCAAGTACTAAAACGACTGAACCCAAGTGTGAAAATGATGATATATTTTTCAAAATCTTCTTTTGCCATATATTTTGATTGATTCGTGTACAGACCGTGATTCTTAGTAAGAATCCAAAATTTCAGTCGATTTAATGCCATAGGGCCAAAATTATGGCCGAACCTAAGTTTGACAAAGTGCTCATAAACCAATGAAAATTTTGTATGACGAAAATTAAAATTCTTCTGTTGGAATATTTTATGATTGATTCGTGTACAGGCCATAATTCTTAATAAGAATCCAAAATTTCAGTCGATTTGGTGCCATAGGGTCAAAGTTATGGCCGAACCTAGGTATGACAAAGTGCTCATAAAGCAATGAAAAATTTGTATGAAGAAAATTAAAATTCTTCTTTTGGATGATTTTATGATTGATTCGTGTACAGACCGTGGTCAAGAGTAAGAATCCAAAATTTCAGTCATTTCGGTGCCATAGGGCCGATGTTATGACCGACAAAAGTTTTTAAATGACCGACCCCAAGTACTAAAACGACTGAACCCAAGTGTGAAAATGATGATATATTTTTCAAAATCTTCTTTTGCCATATATTTTGATTGATTCGTGTACAGACCGTGATTCTTAGTAAGAATCCAAAATTTCAGTCGATTTAATGCCATAGGGCCAAAATTATGGCCGAACCTAAGATTGACAAAGTGCTCATAAACCAATGAAAATTTTGTATGACGAAAATTAAAATTCTTCTGTTGGAATATTTTATGATTGATTCGTGTACAGACCGTGATTCTTAGTAAGAATCCAAAATTTCAGTCGATTTGGTGCCAAAGGGTCAAAGTTATGGCCGAACCTAGGTATGACAAAGTGCTCATAAAGCAATGAAAAATTTGTATGAAGAAAATTAAAATTCTTCTTTTGGATGATTTTATGATTGATTCGTGTACAGACCGTGGTCAAGAGTAAGAATCCAAAATTTCAGTCATTTCGGTGCCATAGGGCCGATGTTATGACCGACAAAAGTTTTTAAATGACCGACCCCAAGTACTAAAACGACTGAACCCAAGTGTGAAAATGATGATATATTTTTCAAATTCTTCTTTTGCCATATATTTTGATTGATTCGTGTACAGACCGTGATTCTTAGTAAGAATCCAAAATTTCAGTCGATTTAATGCCATAGGGCCAAAATTATGGCCGAACCTAAGTTTGACAAAGTGCTCATAAACCAATGAAAATTTTGTATGACGAAAATTAAAATTCTTCTGTTGGAATATTTTATGATTGATTCGTGTACAGACCATGATTCTTACTAAGAATCCAAAATTTCAGTCATTTCGGTGCCATAGGGCCGATGTTATGACCGACAAAAGTTTTTAAATGACCGAACCCAAGTACTAAAACGACTGAACCCAAGTGTGAAAATGATGATATATTTTTCAAAATCTTCTTTTGCCATATATTTTGATTGATTCGTGTACAGACCGTGATTCTTAGTAAGAATCCAAAATTTCAGTCGATTTAATGCCATAGGGCCAAAATTATGGCCGAACCAAAGTTTGACAAAGTGCTCATAAACCAATGAAAATTTTGTATGAAGAAAATTAAAATTTTTCTGTCGGAATATTTTATGATTTAATCGTGTACAGACCATGATTCTTATTAAGAATCCAAAATTTCAGTCGATTTGGTGCCATAGGGTCAAAGTTATGGCCGAACCTAGGTATGACAAAGTGCTCATAAAGCAATGAAAAATTTGTATGAAGAAAATTAAAATTCTTCTTTTGGATGATTTTATGATTGATTCGTGTACAGACCGTGGTCAAGAGTAAGAATCCAAAATTTCAGTCATTTCGGTGCCATAGGGCCGATGTTATGACCGACAAAAGTTTTTAAATGACCGACCCCAAGTACTAAAACGACTGAACCCAAGTGTGAAAATGATGATATATTTTTCAAAATCTTCTTTTGCCATATATTTTGATTGATTCGTGTACAGACCGTGATTCTTAGTAAGAATCCAAAATTTCAGTCGATTTAATGCCATAGGGCCAAAATTATGGCCGAACCTAAGATTGACAAAGTGCTCATAAACCAATGAAAATTTTGTATGACGAAAATTAAAATTCTTCTGTTGGAATATTTTATGATTGATTCGTGTACAGGCCATGATTCTTAGTAAGAATCCAAAATTTCAGTCGATTTGGTGCCATAGGGTCAAAGTTATGGCCGAACCTAGGTATGACAAAGTGCTCATAAAGCAATGAAAAATTTGTATGAAGAAAATTAAAATTCTTCTTTTGGATGATTTTATGATTGATTCGTGTACAGACCGTGGTCAAGAGTAAGAATCCAAAATTTCAGTCATTTCGGTGCCATAGGGCCGATGTTATGACCGACAAAAGTTTTTAAATGACCGACCCCAAGTACTAAAACGACTGAACCCAAGTGTGAAAATGATGATATATTTTTCAAATTCTTCTTTTGCCATATATTTTGATTGATTCGTGTACAGACCGTGATTCTTAGTAAGAATCCAAAATTTCAGTCGATTTAATGCCATAGGGCCAAAATTATGGCCGAACCTAAGTTTGACAAAGTGCTCATAAACCAATGAAAATTTTGTATGACGAAAATTAAAATTCTTCTGTTGGAATATTTTATGATTGATTCGTGTACAGACCATGATTCTTACTAAGAATCCAAAATTTCAGTCATTTCGGTGCCATAGGGCCGATGTTATGACCGACAAAAGTTTTTAAATGACCGACCCCAAGTACTAAAACGACTGAACCCAAGTGTGAAAATGATGATATATTTTTCAAAATCTTCTTTTGCCATATATTTTGATTGATTCGTGTACAGACCGTGATTCTTAGTAAGAATCCAAAATTTCAGTCGATTTAATGCCATAGGGCCAAAATAATGGCCGAACCTAAGTTTGACAAAGTGCTCATAAACCAATGAAAATTTTGTATGACGAAAATTAAAATTCTTCTGTTGGAATATTTTATGATTGATTCGTGTACAAGCCATGATTCTTAGTAAGAATCCAAAATTTCAGTCAATTTAATGCCATAGGGCCAAAATTATGGCCGAACCTAAGTTTGACAAAGTGCTCATAAACCAATGAAAATTTTGTATGATGAAAATTAAAATTCTTCTTTTGGATGATTTTATGATTGATTCGTGTACAGACCGTGGTCAAGAGTAAGAATCCAAAATTTCAGTCATTTCGGTGCCATAGGGCCGATGTTATGACCGACAAAAGTTTTTAAATGACCGACCCCAAGTACTAAAACGACTGAACCCAAGTGTGAAAATGATGATATATTTTTCAAAATCTTCTTTTGCCATAGTTTTTGATTGATTCGTGTACAGATCGTGATTCTTAGTAAGAATCCAAAATTTCAGTCGATTTAATGCCATAGGGCCAAAATTATGGCTGAACCTAAGTTTGACAAAGTGCTCATAAACCAATGAAAATTTTGTATGACGAAAATTAAAATTCTTCTGTTGGAATATTTTATGATTGATTCGTGTACAGACCGTGATTCTTAGTAAGAATCCAAAATTTCAGTCGATTTAATGCCATAGGGCCAAAATTATGGCCGAACCTAAGTTTGACAAAGTGCTCATAAACCAATGAAAATTTTGTATGACGAAAATTAAAATTCTTCTGTTGGAATATTTTATGATTGATTCGTGTACAGGCCATGATTCTTAGTAAGAATCCAAAATTTCAGTCGATTTGGTGCCAAAGGGTCAAAGTTATGGCCGAACCTAGGTATGACAAAGTGCTCATAAAGCAATGAAAAATTTGTATGAAGAAAATTAAAATTCTTCTTTTGGATGATTTTATGATTGATTCGTGTACAGACCGTGGTCAAGAGTAAGAATCCAAAATTTCAGTCATTTCGGTGCCATAGGGCCGATGTTATGACCGACAAAAGTTTTTAAATGACCGACCCCAAGTACTAAAACGACTGAACCCAAGTGTGAAAATGATGATATATTTTTCAAAATCTTCTTTTGCCATATATTTTGATTGATTCGTGTACAGACCGTGATTCTTAGTAAGAATCCAAAATTTCAGTCGATTTAATGCCATAGGGCCAAAATAATGGCCGAACCTAAGTTTGACAAAGTGCTCATAAACCAATGAAAATTTTGTATGACGAAAATTAAAATTCTTCTGTTGGAATATTTTATGATTGATTCGTGTACAGACCATGATTCTTAGTAAGAATCCAAAATTTCAGTCATTTCGGTGCCATAGGGCCGATGTTATGACCGACAAAAGTTTTTAAATGACCGACCCCAAGTACTAAAACGACTGAACCCAAGTGTGAAAATGATGATATATTTTTCAAAATCTTCTTTTGCCATATATTTTTATTGATTCGTGTACAGACCGTGATTCTTAGTAAGAATCCAAAATTTCAGTCGATTTAATGCCATAGGGCCAAAATTATGGCCGAACCAAAGTTTGACAAAGTGCTCATAAACCAATGAAAATTTTGTATGAAGAAAATTAAAATTTTTCTGTCGGAATATTTTATGATTTAATCGTGTACAGACCATGATTCTTATTAAGAATCCAAAATTTCAGTCGATTTGGTGCCATAGGGTCAAAGTTATGGCCGAACCTAGGTATGACAAAGTGCTCATAAAGCAATGAAAAATTTGTATGAAGAAAATTAAAATTCTTCTTTTGGATGATTTTATGATTGATTCGTGTACAGACCGTGGTCAAGAGTAAGAATCCAAAATTTCAGTCATTTCGGTGCCATAGGGCCGATGTTATGACCGACAAAAGTTTTTAAATGACCGACCCCAAGTACTAAAACGACTGAACCCAAGTGTGAAAATGATGATATATTTTTCAAAATCTTCTTTTGCCATATATTTTGATTGATTCGTGTACAGACCGTGATTCTTAGTAAGAATCCAAAATTTCAGTCGATTTAATGCCATAGGGCCAAAATTATGGCCGAACCTAAGATTGACAAAGTGCTCATAAACCAATGAAAATTTTGTATGACGAAAATTAAAATTCTTCTGTTGGAATATTTTATGATTGATTCGTGTACAGACCATGATTCTTAGTAAGAATCCAAAATTTCAGTCGATTTGGTGCCATAGGGTCAAAGTTATGGCCGAACCTAGGTATGACAAAGTGCTCATAAAGCAATGAAAAATTTGTATGAAGAAAATTAAAATTCTTCTTTTGGATGATTTTATGATTGATTCGTGTACAGACCGTGGTCAAGAGTAAGAATCCAAAATTTCAGTCATTTCGGTGCCATAGGGCCGATGTTATGACCGACAAAAGTTTTTAAATGACCGACCCCAAGTACTAAAACGACTGAACCCAAGTGTGAAAATGATGATATATTTTTCAAAATCTTCTTTTGCCATATATTTTGATTGATTCGTGTACAGACCGTGATTCTTAGTAAGAATCCAAAATTTCAGTCGATTTAATGCCATAGGGCCAAAATTATGGCCGAACCAAAGTTTGACAAAGTGCTCATAAACCAATGAAAATTTTGTATGAAGAAAATTAAAATTTTTCTGTCGGAATATTTTATGATTTAATCGTGTACAGACCGTGGTCAAGAGTAAGAATCCAAAATTTCAGTCATTTCGGTGCCATAGGGCCGATGTTATGACCGACAAAAGTTTTTAAATGACCGACCCCAAGTACTAAAACGACTGAACCCAAGTGTGAAAATGATGATATATTTTTCAAAATCTTCTTTTGCCATAGTTTTTGATTGATTAGTGTACAGATCGTGATTCTTAGTAAGAATCCAAAATTTCAGTCGATTTAATGCCATAGGGCCAAAATTATGGCTGAACCTAAGTTTGACAAAGTGCTCATAAACCAATGAAAATTTTGTATGACGAAAATTAAAATTCTTCTGTTGGAATATTTTATGATTGATTCGTGTACAGACCGTGATTCTTAGTAAGAATCCAAAATTTCAGTCGATTTAATGCCATAG
The DNA here is from genome assembly GCA_917563855.2 of Limnephilus lunatus. Classification (NCBI taxonomy): domain Eukaryota; kingdom Metazoa; phylum Arthropoda; class Insecta; order Trichoptera; family Limnephilidae; genus Limnephilus; species Limnephilus lunatus. Next base: position 57,779,072 of record OU830597.1, on the reverse strand, counting down.
GGCCAAAATTATGGCCGAACCTAAGTTTGACAAAGTGCTCATAAACCAATGAAAATTTTGTATGACGAAAATTAAAATTCTTCTGTTGGAATATTTTATGATTGATTCGTGTACAGGCCATGATTCTTAGTAAGAATCAAAAATTTCAGTCGATTTGGTGCCAAAGGGTCAAAGTTATGGCCGAACCTAGGTATGACAAAGTGCTCATAAAGCAATGAAAAATTTGTATGAAGAAAATTAAAATTCTTCTTTTGGATGATTTTATGATTGATTCGTGTACAGACCGTGGTCAAGAGTAAGAATCCAAAATTTCAGTCATTTCGGTGCCATAGGGCCGATGTTATGACCGACAAAAGTTTTTAAATGACCGACCCCAAGTACTAAAACGACTGAACCCAAGTGTGAAAATGATGATATATTTTTCAAAATCTTCTTTTGCCATATATTTTGATTGATTCGTGTACAGACCGTGATTCTTAGTAAGAATCCAAAATTTCAGTCGATTTAATGCCATAGGGCCAAAATTATGGCCGAACCTAAGTTTGACAAAGTGCTCATAAACCAATGAAAATTTTGTATGACGAAAATTAAAATTCTTCTGTTGGAATATTTTATGATTGATTCGTGTACAGGCCATGATTCTTAGTAAGAATCCAAAATTTCAGTCGATTTGGTGCCAAAGGGTCAAAGTTATGGCCGAACCTAGGTATGACAAAGTGCTCATAAAGCAATGAAAAATTTGTATGAAGAAAATTAAAATTCTTCTTTTGGATGATTTTATGATTGATTCGTGTACAGACCGTGGTCAAGAGTAAGAATCCAAAATTTCAGTCATTTCGGTGCCATAGGGCCGATGTTATGACCGACAAAAGTTTTTAAATGACCGACCCCAAGTACTAAAACGACTGAACCCAAGTGTGAAAATGATGATATATTTTTCAAAATCTTCTTTTGCCATATATTTTGTTTATGACAAAGTGCTCATAAAGCAAAGAAAAATTTGTATGAAGAAAATTAAAATTCTTCTTTTGGATGATTTTATGATTGATTCGTGTACAGACCGTGGTCAAGAGTAAGAATCCAAAATTTCAAACATTTCGGTGCCATAGGGCCGATGTTATGACCGACAAAAGTTTTTAAATGACCGACCCCAAGTACTAAAACGACGAACCCAAGTGTGAAAATGATGATATATTTTTCAAAATCTTCTTTTGCCATATTTTTTGATTGATTCGTGTACAGATCGTGATTCTTAGTAAGAATCCAAATTTCAGTCGATTTAATGCCATAGGGCCAAAATTATGGCCGAACCTAAGTTTTACAAAGTGCTTATAAACCAATGAAAATTTTGTATGACGAAAATTAAAATTCTTCTGTTGGAATATTTTATGATTGATTCGTGTACAGACCATGATTCTTAGTAAGAATCCAAAATTTCAGTCGATTTGGTGCCATAGGGTCAAAGTTATGGCCGAACCTAGGTTTGACAAAGTGCTCATAAAGCAATGAAAAATTTGTATGAAGAAAATTAAAATTCTTCTTTTGGATGATTTTATGATTGATTTGTGTACAGACCGTGGTCAACAGTAAGAATCCAAAATTTCAGTCATTTCGCTGCCATAGGGCCGATGTTATGACCGACAAAAGTTTTTAAATGACCGACCCCAAGTACTAAAACGACTGAACCCAAGTGTGAAAATGATGATATATTTTTCAAAATCTTCTTTTGCCATATATTTTGATTGATTCGTGTACAGACCGTGATTCTTAGTAAGAATCCAAAATTTCAGTCGATTTAATGCCATAGGGCCAAAATTATGGCCGAACCTAAGTTTGACAAAGTGCTCATGAACCAATGAAAATTTTGTATGACGAAAATTAAAATTCTTCTGTTGGAATATTTTATTATTGATTCGTGTACAGACCATGATTCTTAGTAAGAATCCAAAATTTCAGTCGATTTAATGCCATAGGGCCAAAATTATGGCCGAACCTAAGTTTGACAAAGTGCTCATGAACCAATGAAAATTTTGTATGACGAAAATTAAAATTCTTCTGTTGGAATATTTTATTATTGATTCGTGTACAGACCATGATTCTTAGTAAGAATCCAAAATTTCAGTCGATTTGGTGCCATTGGGTCAAAGTTATGGCCGAACCTTGGTATGACAAAGTGCTCATAAAGCAATGAAAAATTTGTATGAAGAAAATTAAAATTCTTCTTTTGGATGATTTTATGATTGATTCGTGTACAGACCGTGGTCAAGAGTAAGAATCCAAAATTTCAGTCATTTCGGTGCCATAGGGCCGATGTTATGACCGACAAAAGTTTTTAAATGACCGACCCCAAGTACTAAAACGACTGAACCCAAGTGTGAAAATGATGATATATTTTTCAAAATCTTCTTTTGCCATATTTTTTGATTGATTCGTGTACAGACCGTGATTCTTAGTAAGAATCCAAAAATTCAGTCGATTTGGTGCCATAGGGTCAAAGTTATGGCCGAACCTAGGTATGACAAAGTGCTCATAAAGCAATGAAAAATTTGTATGAAGAAAATTAAAATTCTTCTTTTGGATGATTTTATGATTGATTTGTGTACAGACCGTGGTCAACAGTAAGAATCCAAAATTTCAGTCATTTCGCTGCCATAGGGCCGATGTTATGACCGACAAAAGTTTTTAAATGACCGACCCCAAGTACTAAAACGACTGAACCCAAGTGTGAAAATGATGATATATTTTTCAAAATCTTCTTTTGCCATATATTTTGATTGATTCGTGTACAGACCGTGATTCTTAGTAAGAATCCAAAATTTCAGTCGATTTAATGCCATAGGGCCAAAATTATGGCCGAACCTAAGTTTGACAAAGTGCTCATGAACCAATGAAAATTTTGTATGACGAAAATTAAAATTCTTCTGTTGGAATATTTTATTATTGATTCGTGTACAGACCATGATTCTTAGTAAGAATCCAAAATTTCAGTCGATTTAATGCCATAGGGCCAAAATTATGGCCGAACCTAAGTTTGACAAAGTGCTCATGAACCAATGAAAATTTTGTATGACGAAAATTAAAATTCTTCTGTTGGAATATTTTATTATTGATTCGTGTACAGACCATGATTCTTGGTAAGAATCCAAAATTTCAGTCGATTTGGTGCCATTGGGTCAAAGTTATGGCCGAACCTAGGTATGACAAAGTGCTCATAAAGCAATGAAAAATTTGTATGAAGAAAATTAAAATTCTTCTTTTGGATGATTTTATGATTGATTCGTGTACAGACCGTGGTCAAGAGTAAGAATCCAAAATTTCAGTCATTTCGGTGCCATAGGGCCGATGTTATGACCGACAAAAGTTTTTAAATGACCGACCCCAAGTACTAAAACGACTGAACCCAAGTGTGAAAATGATGATATATTTTTCAAAATCTTCTTTTGCCATATTTTTTGATTGATTCGTGTACAGATCGTGATTCTTAGTAAGAATCCAAAATTTCAGTCGATTTGGTGCCATAGGGTCAAAGTTATGGCCGAACCTAGGTATGACAAAGTGCTCATAAAGCAATGAAAAATTTGTATGAAGAAAATTAAAATTCTTCTTTTGGATGATTTTATGATTGATTTGTGTACAGACCGTGGTCAACAGTAAGAATCCAAAATTTCAGTCATTTCGCTGCCATAGGGCCGATGTTATGACCGACAAAAGTTTTTAAATGACCGACCCCAAGTACTAAAACGACTGAACCCAAGTGTGAAAATGATGATATATTTTTCAAAATCTTCTTTTGCCATATATTTTGATTGATTCGTGTACAGACCGTGATTCTTAGTAAGAATCCAAAATTTCAGTCGATTTAATGCCATAGGGCCAAAATTATGGCCGAACCTAAGTTTGACAAAGTGCTCATAAACCAATGAAAATTTTGTATGACGAAAATTAAAATTCTTCTGTTGGAATATTTTATGATTGATTCGTGTACAGACCATGATTCTTAGTAAGAATCTAATATTTCAGTCGATTTGAAGCCATAGGGTCAAAGTTATGGCCGAACCTAGGTATGACAAAGTGCTCATAAAGCAATGAAAAATTTGTATGAAGAAAATTAAAATTCTTCTTTTGGAATATTTTATGATTGAATCGTGTACAGGCCATGATTCTTAGTAAGAATTCAAAATTTCAGTCGATTTGGTGCCATAGGGCCGATGTTATGACCGACAAAAGTTTTTAAATGACCGACCCCAAGTACTAAAACGACTGAACCCAAGTGTGAAAATGATGATATATTTTTCAAAATCTTCTTTTGCCATATATTTTGATTGATTCGTGTACAGACCGTGATTCTTAGTAAGAATCCAAAATTTCAGTCGATTTAATGCCATAGGGCCAAAATTATGGCCGAACCTAAGTTTGACAAAGTGCTCATGAACCAATGAAAATTTTGTATGACGAAAATTAAAATTCTTCTGTTGGAATATTTTATTATTGATTCGTGTACAGACCATGATTCTTAGTAAGAATCCAAAATTTCAGTCGATTTAATGCCATAGGGCCAAAATTATGGCCGAACCTAAGTTTGACAAAGTGCTCATGAACCAATGAAAATTTTGTATGACGAAAATTAAAATTCTTCTGTTGGAATATTTTATTATTGATTCGTGTACAGACCATGATTCTTGGTAAGAATCCAAAATTTCAGTCGATTTGGTGCCATTGGGTCAAAGTTATGGCCGAACCTAGGTATGACAAAGTGCTCATAAAGCAATGAAAAATTTGTATGAAGAAAATTAAAATTCTTCTTTTGGATGATTTTATGATTGATTCGTGTACAGACCGTGGTCAAGAGTAAGAATCCAAAATTTCAGTCATTTCGGTGCCATAGGGCCGATGTTATGACCGACAAAAGTTTTTAAATGACCGACCCCAAGTACTAAAACGACTGAACCCAAGTGTGAAAATGATGATATATTTTTCAAAATCTTCTTTTGCCATATATTTTGTTTATGACAAAGTGCTCATAAAGCAAAGAAAAATTTGTATGAAGAAAATTAAAATTCTTCTTTTGGATGATTTTATGATTGATTCGTGTACAGACCGTGGTCAAGAGTAAGAATCCAAAATTTCAAACATTTCGGTGCCATAGGGCCGATGTTATGACCGACAAAAGTTTTTAAATGACCGACCCCAAGTACTAAAACGACTGAACCCAAGTGTGAAAATGATGATATATTTTTCAAAATCTTCTTTTGCCATATTTTTTGATTGATTCGTGTACAGATCGTGATTCTTAGTAAGAATCCAAATTTCAGTCGATTTAATGCCATAGGGCCAAAATTATGGCCGAACCTAAGTTTTACAAAGTGCTTATAAACCAATGAAAATTTTGTATGACGAAAATTAAAATTCTTCTGTTGGAATATTTTATGATTGATTCGTGTACAGACCATGATTCTTAGTAAGAATCCAAAATTTCAGTCGATTTGGTGCCATAGGGTCAAAGTTATGGCCGAACCTAGGTTTGACAAAGTGCTCATAAAGCAATGAAAAATTTGTATGAAGAAAATTAAAATTCTTCTTTTGGATGATTTTATGATTGATTTGTGTACAGACCGTGGTCAACAGTAAGAATCCAAAATTTCAGTCATTTCGCTGCCATAGGGCCGATGTTATGACCGACAAAAGTTTTTAAATGACCGACCCCAAGTACTAAAACGACTGAACCCAAGTGTGAAAATGATGATATATTTTTCAAAATCTTCTTTTGCCATATATTTTGATTGATTCGTGTACAGACCGTGATTCTTAGTAAGAATCCAAAATTTCAGTCGATTTAATGCCATAGGGCCAAAATTATGGCCGAACCTAAGTTTGACAAAGTGCTCATGAACCAATGAAAATTTTGTATGACGAAAATTAAAATTCTTCTGTTGGAATATTTTATTATTGATTCGTGTACAGACCATGATTCTTAGTAAGAATCCAAAATTTCAGTCGATTTAATGCCATAGGGCCAAAATTATGGCCGAACCTAAGTTTGACAAAGTGCTCATGAACCAATTAAAATTTTGTATGACGAAAATTAAAATTCTTCTGTTGGAATATTTTATTATTGATTCGTGTACAGACCATGATTCTTGGTAAGAATCCAAAATTTCAGTCGATTTGGTGCCATTGGGTCAAAGTTATGGCCGAACCTAGGTATGACAAAGTGCTCATAAAGCAATGAAAAATTTGTATGAAGAAAATTAAAATTCTTCTTTTGGATGATTTTATGATTGATTCGTGTACAGACCGTGGTCAAGAGTAAGAATCCAAAATTTCAGTCATTTCGGTGCCATAGGGCCGATGTTATGACCGACAAAAGTTTTTAAATGACCGACCCCAAGTACTAAAACGACTGAACCCAAGTGTGAAAATGATGATATATTTTTCAAAATCTTCTTTTGCCATATTTTTTGATTGATTCGTGTACAGATCGTGATTCTTAGTAAGAATCCAAAATTTCAGTCGATTTGGTGCCATAGGGTCAAAGTTATGGCCGAACCTAGGTATGACAAAGTGCTCATAAAGCAATGAAAAATTTGTATGAAGAAAATTAAAATTCTTCTTTTGGATGATTTTATGATTGATTTGTGTACAGACCGTGGTCAACAGTAAGAATCCAAAATTTCAGTCATTTCGCTGCCATAGGGCCGATGTTATGACCGACAAAAGTTTTTAAATGACCGACCCCAAGTACTAAAACGACTGAACCCAAGTGTGAAAATGATGATATATTTTTCAAAATCTTCTTTTGCCATATATTTTGATTGATTCGTGTACAGACCGTGATTCTTAGTAAGAATCCAAAATTTCAGTCGATTTAATGCCATAGGGCCAAAATTATGGCCGAACCTAAGTTTGACAAAGTGCTCATGAACCAATGAAAATTTTGTATGACGAAAATTAAAATTCTTCTGTTGGAATATTTTATTATTGATTCGTGTACAGACCATGATTCTTAGTAAGAATCCAAAATTTCAGTCGATTTAATGCCATAGGGCCAAAATTATGGCCGAACCTAAGTTTGACAAAGTGCTCATGAACCAATGAAAATTTTGTATGACGAAAATTAAAATTCTTCTGTTGGAATATTTTATTATTGATTCGTGTACAGACCATGATTCTTGGTAAGAATCCAAAATTTCAGTCGATTTGGTGCCATTGGGTCAAAGTTATGGCCGAACCTAGGTATGACAAAGTGCTCATAAAGCAATGAAAAATTTGTATGAAGAAAATTAAAATTCTTCTTTTGGATGATTTTATGATTGATTCGTGTACAGACCGTGGTCAAGAGTAAGAATCCAAAATTTCAGTCATTTCGGTGCCATAGGGCCGATGTTATGACCGACAAAAGTTTTTAAATGACCGACCCCAAGTACTAAAACGACTGAACCCAAGTGTGAAAATGATGATATATTTTTCAAAATCTTCTTTTGCCATATTTTTTGATTGATTCGTGTACAGATCGTGATTCTTAGTAAGAATCCAAAATTTCAGTCGATTTGGTGCCATAGGGTCAAAGTTATGGCCGAACCTAGGTATGACAAAGTGCTCATAAAGCAATGAAAAATTTGTATGAAGAAAATTAAAATTCTTCTTTTGGATGATTTTATGATTGATTTGTGTACAGACCGTGGTCAACAGTAAGAATCCAAAATTTCAGTCATTTCGCTGCCATTGGGCCGATGTTATGACCGACAAAAGTTTTTAAATGACCGACCCCAAGTACTAAAACGACTGAACCCAAGTGTGAAAATGATGATATATTTTTCAAAATCTTCTTTTGCCATATATTTTGATTGATTCGTGTACAGACCGTGATTCTTAGTAAGAATCCAAAATTTCAGTCGATTTAATGCCATAGGGCCAAAATTATGGCCGAACCTAAGTTTGACAAAGTGCTCATGAACCAATGAAAATTTTGTATGACGAAAATTAAAATTCTTCTGTTGGAATATTTTATTATTGATTCGTGTACAGACCATGATTCTTAGTAAGAATCCAAAATTTCAGTCGATTTAATGCCATAGGGCCAAAATTATGGCCGAACCTAAGTTTGACAAAGTGCTCATGAACCAATGAAAATTTTGTATGACGAAAATTAAAATTCTTCTGTTGGAATATTTTATTATTGATTCGTGTACAGACCATGATTCTTGGTAAGAATCCAAAATTTCAGTCGATTTGGTGCCATTGGGTCAAAGTTATGGCCGAACCTAGGTATGACAAAGTGCTCATAAAGCAATGAAAAATTTGTATGAAGAAAATTAAAATTCTTCTTTTGGATGATTTTATGATTGATTCGTGTACAGACCGTGGTCAAGAGTAAGAATCCAAAATTTCAGTCATTTCGGTGCCATAGGGCCGATGTTATGACCGACAAAAGTTTTTAAATGACCGACCCCAAGTACTAAAACGACTGAACCCAAGTGTGAAAATGATGATATATTTTTCAAAATCTTCTTTTGCCATATTTTTTGATTGATTCGTGTACAGATCGTGATTCTTAGTAAGAATCCAAAATTTCAGTCGATTTGGTGCCATAGGGTCAAAGTTATGGCCGAACCTAGGTATGACAAAGTGCTCATAAAGCAATGAAAAATTTGTATGAAGAAAATTAAAATTCTTCTTTTGGATGATTTTATGATTGATTTGTGTACAGACCGTGGTCAACAGTAAGAATCCAAAATTTCAGTCATTTCGCTGCCATAGGGCCGATGTTATGACCGACAAAAGTTTTTAAATGACCGACCCCAAGTACTAAAACGACTGAACCCAAGTGTGAAAATGATGATATATTTTTCAAAATCTTCTTTTGCCATATATTTTGATTGATTCGTGTACAGACCGTGATTCTTAGTAAGAATCCAAAATTTCAGTCGATTTAATGCCATAGGGCCAAAATTATGGCCGAACCTAAGTTTGACAAAGTGCTCATAAACCAATGAAAATTTTGTATGACGAAAATTAAAATTCTTCTGTTGGAATATTTTATGATTGATTCGTGTACAGACCATGATTCTTAGTAAGAATCTAATATTTCAGTCGATTTGAAGCCATAGGGTCAAAGTTATGGCCGAACCTAGGTATGACAAAGTGCTCATAAAGCAATGAAAAATTTGTATGAAGAAAATTAAAATTCTTCTTTTGGAATATTTTATGATTGAATCGTGTACAGGCCATGATTCTTAGTAAGAATTCAAAATTTCAGTCGATTTGGTGCCATAGGGCCGATGTTATGACCGACAAAAGTTTTTAAATGACCGACCCCAAGTACTAAAACGACTGAACCCAAGTGTGAAAATGATGATATATTTTTCAAAATCTTCTTTTGCCATATATTTTGATTGATTCGTGTACAGACCGTGATTCTTAGTAAGAATCCAAAATTTCAGTCGATTTAATGCCATAGGGCCAAAATTATGGCCGAACCTAAGTTTGACAAAGTGCTCATGAACCAATGAAAATTTTGTATGACGAAAATTAAAATTCTTCTGTTGGAATATTTTATTATTGATTCGTGTACAGACCATGATTCTTAGTAAGAATCCAAAATTTCAGTCGATTTAATGCCATAGGGCCAAAATTATGGCCGAACCTAAGTTTGACAAAGTGCTCATGAACCAATGAAAATTTTGTATGACGAAAATTAAAATTCTTCTGTTGGAATATTTTATTATTGATTCGTGTACAGACCATGATTCTTGGTAAGAATCCAAAATTTCAGTCGATTTGGTGCCATTGGGTCAAAGTTATGGCCGAACCTAGGTATGACAAAGTGCTCATAAAGCAATGAAAAATTTGTATGAAGAAAATTAAAATTCTTCTTTTGGATGATTTTATGATTGATTCGTGTACAGACCGTGGTCAAGAGTAAGAATCCAAAATTTCAGTCATTTCGGTGCCATAGGGCCGATGTTATGACCGACAAAAGTTTTTAAATGACCGACCCCAAGTACTAAAACGACTGAACCCAAGTGTGAAAATGATGATATATTTTTCAAAATCTTCTTTTGCCATATTTTTTGATTGATTCGTGTACAGATCGTGATTCTTAGTAAGAATCCAAAATTTCAGTCGATTTGGTGCCATAGGGTCAAAGTTATGGCCGAACCTAGGTATGACAAAGTGCTCATAAAGCAATGAAAAATTTGTATGAAGAAAATTAAAATTCTTCTTTTGGATGATTTTATGATTGATTTGTGTACAGACCGTGGTCAACAGTAAGAATCCAAAATTTCAGTCATTTCGCTGCCATAGGGCCGATGTTATGACCGACAAAAGTTTTTAAATGACCGACCCCAAGTACTAAAACGACTGAACCCAAGTGTGAAAATGATGATATATTTTTCAAAATCTTCTTTTGCCATATATTTTGATTGATTCGTGTACAGACCGTGATTCTTAGTAAGAATCCAAAATTTCAGTCGATTTAATGCCATAGGGCCAAAATTATGGCCGAACCTAAGTTTGACAAAGTGCTCATAAACCAATGAAAATTTTGTATGACGAAAATTAAAATTCTTCTGTTGGAATATTTTATGATTGATTCGTGTACAGACCATGATTCTTAGTAAGAATCTAAAATTTCAGTCGATTTGAAGCCATAGGGTCAAAGTTATGGCCGAACCTAGGTATGACAAAGTGCTCATAAAGCAATGAAAAATTTGTATGAAGAAAATTAAAATTCTTCTTTTGGAATATTTTATGATTGAATCGTGTACAGGCCATGATTCTTAGTAAGAATCCAAAATTTCAGTCGATTTGGTGCCATAGGGCCGATGTTATGACCGACAAAAGTTTTTAAATGACCGACCCCAAGTACTAAAACGACTGAACCCAAGTGTGAAAATGATGATATATTTTTCAAAATCTTCTTTTGCCATATATTTTGATTGATTCGTGTACAGACCGTGATTCTTAGTAAGAATCCAAAATTTCAGTCGATTTAATGCCATAGGGCCAAAATTATGGCCGAACCTAAGTTTGACAAAGTGCTCATGAACCAATGAAAATTTTGTATGACGAAAATTAAAATTCTTCTGTTGGAATATTTTATTATTGATTCGTGTACAGACCATGATTCTTAGTAAGAATCCAAAATTTCAGTCGATTTAATGCCATAGGGCCAAAATTATGGCCGAACCTAAGTTTGACAAAGTGCTCATGAACCAATGAAAATTTTGTATGACGAAAATTAAAATTCTTCTGTTGGAATATTTTATTATTGATTCGTGTACAGACCATGATTCTTGGTAAGAATCCAAAATTTCAGTCGATTTGGTGCCATTGGGTCAAAGTTATGGCCGAACCTAGGTATGACAAAGTGCTCATAAAGCAATGAAAAATTTGTATGAAGAAAATTAAAATTCTTCTTTTGGATGATTTTATGATTGATTCGTGTACAGACCGTGGTCAAGAGTAAGAATCCAAAATTTCAGTCATTTCGGTGCCATAGGGCCGATGTTATGACCGACAAAAGTTTTTAAATGACCGACCCCAAGTACTAAAACGACTGAACCCAAGTGTGAAAATGATGATATATTTTTCAAAATCTTCTTTTGCCATATTTTTTGATTGATTCGTGTACAGATCGTGATTCTTAGTAAGAATCCAAAATTTCAGTCGATTTGGTGCCATAGGGTCAAAGTTATGGCCGAACCTAGGTATGACAAAGTGCTCATAAAGCAATGAAAAATTTGTATGAAGAAAATTAAAATTCTTCTTTTGGATGATTTTATGATTGATTTGTGTACAGACCGTGGTCAACAGTAAGAATCCAAAATTTCAGTCATTTCGCTGCCATAGGGCCGATGTTATGACCGACAAAAGTTTTTAAATGACCGACCCCAAGTACTAAAACGACTGAACCCAAGTGTGAAAATGATGATATATTTTTCAAAATCTTCTTTTGCCATATATTTTGATTGATTCGTGTACAGACCGTGATTCTTAGTAAGAATCCAAAATTTCAGTCGATTTAATGCCATAGGGCCAAAATTATGGCCGAACCTAAGTTTGACAAAGTGCTCATAAACCAATGAAAATTTTGTATGACGAAAATTAAAATTCTTCTGTTGGAATATTTTATTATTGATTCGTGTACAGACCATGATTCTTAGTAAGAATCCAAAATTTCAGTCGATTTAATGCCATAGGGCCAAAATTATGGCCGAACCTAAGTTTGACAAAGTGCTCATGAACCAATGAAAATTTTGTATGACGAAAATTAAAATTCTTCTGTTGGAATATTTTATGATTGATTCGTGTATAGACCATGATTCTTAGTAAGAATCCAAAATTTCAGTCGATTTGGTGCCATAGGGTCAAAGTTATGGCCGAACCTAGGTATGACAAAGTGCTCATAAAGCAATGAAAAATTTGTATGAAGAAAATTAAAATTCTTCTTTTGGATGATTTTATGATTGATTTGTGTACAGACCGTGGTCAACAGTAAGAATCCAAAATTTCAGTCATTTCGGTGCCATAGGGCCGATGTTATGACCGACAAAAGTTTTTAAATGACTGACCCCAAGTACTAAAACGACTGAACCCAAGTGTGAAAACGATGATATATTTTTCAAAATCTTCTTTTGCCATATATTTTGATTGATTCGTGTACAGACCGTGATTCTTAGTAAGAATCCAAAATTTCAGTCGATTGGGTGCTATAGGGCCAAAATTATGGCCGAACCTAAGTTTGACAAAGTGCTCATAAACCAATGAAAATTTTGTATGACGAAAATTAAATTTCTTCTGTTGGAATATTTTATGATTGATTCGTGTACAGACCATGATTCTTAGTAAGAATCCAAAATTTAAGTCGATTTAAAGCCATAGGGTCAAAGTTATGGCCGAACCTAGGTATGACAAAGTGCTCATAAAGCAATGAAAAATTTGTATGAAGAAAATTAAAATTCTTCTTTTGGATGATTTTATGATTGATTCGTGTACAGACCGTGGTCAAGAGTAAGAATCCAAAATTTCAGTCATTTCGGTGCCATAGGGCCGATGTTATGACCGACAAAAGTTTTTAAATGACCGACCCCAAGTACTAAAACGACTGAACCCAAGTGTGAAAATGATGATATATTTTTCAAAATCTTCTTTTGCCATATATTTTGATTGATTCGTGTACAGACCGTGATTCTTAGTAAGAATCCAAAATTTCAGTCGATTTAATGCCATAGGGCCAAAATTATGGCCGAACCTAAGTTTGACAAAGTGCTCATAAACCAATGAAAATTTTGTATGACGAAAATTAAAATTCTTCTGTTGGAATATTTTATTATTGATTCGTGTACAGACCATGATTCTTAGTAAGAATCCAAAATTTCAGTCGATTTAATGCCATAGGGCCAAAATTATGGCCGATCCTAAGTTTGACAAAGTGCTCATGAACCAATGAAAATTTTGTATGACGAAAATTAAAATTCTTCTGTTGGAATATTTTATTATTGATTCGTGTACAGACCATGATTCTTGGTAAGAATCCAAAATTTCAGTCGATTTGGTGCCATTGGGTCAAAGTTATGGCCGAACCTAGGTATGACAAAGTGCTCATAAAGCAATGAAAAATTTGTATGAAGAAAATTAAAATTCTTCTTTTGGATGATTTTATGATTGATTCGTGTACAGACCGTGGTCAAGAGTAAGAATCCAAAATTTCAGTCATTTCGGTGCCATAGGGCCGATGTTATGACCGACAAAAGTTTTTAAATGACCGACCCCAAGTACTAAAACGACTGAACCCAAGTGTGAAAATGATGATATATTTTTCAAAATCTTCTTTTGCCATATTTTTTGATTGATTCGTGTACAGATCGTGATTCTTAGTAAGAATCCAAATTTCAGTCGATTGGGTGCTATAGGGCCAAAATTATGGCCGAACCTAAGTTTGACAAAGTGCTCATAAACCAATGAAAATTTTGTATGACGAAAATTAAATTTCTTCTGTTGGAATATTTTATGATTGATTCGTGTACAGACCATGATTCTTAGTAAGAATCCAAAATTTCAGTCGATTTGGTGCCATAGGGTCAAAGTTATGGCCGAACCTAGGTATGACAAAGTGCTCATAAAGCAATGAAAAATTTGTATGAAGAAAATTAAAATTCTTCTTTTGGATGATTTTATGATTGATTTGTGTACAGACCGTGGTCAACAGTAAGAATCCAAAATTTCAGTCATTTCGGTGCCATAGGGCCGATGTTATGACCGACAAATTTTTTAAATGACCGTCCCCAAGTACT